>JAWNOV010000167.1:10000000-20000000 GCA_035045575.1 Drosophila falleni
CTTATTGGCCAGGTTACCAAGTTGCTGCTGTTTCCCACGATGTGGTAACTAACAGTAGCTGGCAAAAGCTGCGGGAAACTGTCAGCCTAATCAGACGTGGCACTCGCGACGACAAGATCACTGCCAAAGTTGCAACATTCTGGGCTTGGGCAACATGTAAATATGCATAAGGCACAGTCGGTAACATCGGCAGCAACAACAATAAGCAGCGGGATTTGAGGCTGCAACATCAGCATGAGCATGTTGATAATAGGTTGCTGTCGCTGACTTTGCTACCAAATAAGCCAAAAGCGGCGACAACAACAGCAACAACATACGTAGAGTTTTGTTTGCGGTTTCAGATTTTTGCCGCCAATGTTGCAGTTGGGGAGTTGTTGCAAGTCTGCAAGTCTGCAGTTGCATCTATGTAAAACTTCTAGCCAATTAACTTGCAGCAGACGAGACCAATGCTGCAACCGCAACAGTTGCTGCGGCTGCCGCTGCTGGTGCCTTATGATTAGAATCGTCGACAGCAGGCCGCCAAACGGGCACGGCAGCAACATTGGCAGCAGCAGCAGCAGTAACAACAGCAACAGCAGCAGCAACAACAACTTACCAAAGCTAATGAACCATGTTGCCGCTGATGAACCCGAGCTGATTAATGATGCCTGGGATGGTTGCTTGCTTGGATGGCTGAATGGTTTCGCCTGGCCAAAGGGAACTTGCATACGAGTACAACTGCAATTGGCAGTTGAGTTTGAAGCTGTGCGGTTTGTGCTCCCCGAGGGCAGCTAACAACTTAACTAGCTTGGATGGTGGGCTTAGGGTTGTGCCAGCTAGAAAATACAAAAAAAAACTAGTAGGTAAGGCTACACTCGAGAGAACTCGACTGTCATAGACCCTGTACATATTCTAAGAAACAAGAACATTAAAACAAGTGTATATAAATGTAAAAAACCTATAAAATTGTTTTGGAAATAAACTATAAAAATAAGAAATCTTTAAAGCAGGTTTTCAACTCACGGCCAGATGCTCAAGAATCTTTTTCGGTACCCGCTTTATTATTTGCCAAATTGAATTTTTTCCGTGGCTGTTGATTAAAATATATACTTTAAGGTGTCTGCAACGCCTTCTTTTGCCTGTAACTCACTTTTTTTTATGACAAACCTAATTGACCCTTTTGTACTTCTTAAGTACAGAGTCTTAAGAAAATTTCAAATACAAAAAAAAGGCAACCGGCAACTGGCAACAATTTTTGGCCAGCTGTAGAAGAAGAAGAAGTAGAAGGCTGACAAAAGAGTTGGCCATTGGCTAAACAAAGGTCTTTGCGCAGGCGCACCTGAGAATGTTGATAGCCCCCATGGAGCCAGAAGGTCCATAGTTGCTGACTCTTTCACTCTTGCGCTTGCGTTTGCTCTCGCGATCAAGCTCAAAACTCAAAGCTCTCAAGTCCAAGTGCAAGCCGTTTTTTATGCCACTCAAGCGACGACAAGGCGACCAAAACACAACAACAGCAACAACAACAACAGCCGGCCTGGACCAAGGCAACTTGGTACTGGCAACTTGGCAACTGGCAACTAGGGTTAAAGCTGGAGTGGAGCCCGTTTGCGGGCCCTTTATCACATGCGCACATCATTTACTGGACGTGGACGTGAATGTGGACGCAGCTCGCGCACTTTAGCAATTGTGCCTTTAAAGTGTTTGCGTCGTGACAAAATCAATGTTGCTGCCCCAGACACGGCCAAGACACTGCAACAGGCCGACTGTCCGACTGTCTGACTGCCTGACAGCCTCTTGGACAGTGATTCATGGTTTATTAAGCGCATTATGCCGCAGGATACTTTGAAGTTGCCAGCGACAACAAACGGGCAGCAGCAGCAACAGCAGCAACAATTGCCGCAGCAACAGCAGCAGCAGCAACAGCAGTTGTTGCACGTGTTTGCTAGCCCTTAAAAATGTGGCAACTGTGCCATTGGCATTGGCAATGAACACTTGGCCTGCACTGCATATAAGCCACGTTCTTTAACTTGGCTCTTCACTTTAGCAATTGATTACTTAACATGTTTTATGCGTACGGCAAGTTATGTGGCGACTGGCGCGTTAATTTGAGCCTGTTGTTGTTGCTGTTGCTGCTGCTGCGGCTGCTGTTGGCCTTGGCAACATCCCCAGTTTGCAACGCTGCCAACTCTGCATTGTGGCAGTCAAACAAATTGCAACGCGGCAGGCGCTGGGCCGTAAATCAGCGCACAAGTCAAAACACATCAACATCAGCATCGACAGCAGCAATAACAACAGCAACAGCAGCAACAAAAACAACAACAGCAGCAATAATATCGACAGCAACCGAAGCCATCAACAGCTTCCCAGGCTAGACAGCCAAAGTCAATAAAAACAACAACAACAACAACAACACCCATATAAGCCCACTACACTACACTCACACACTATACCACTTGCAAGTGGGCGTGTCTAATGCGCCCCAAACGATAAGTCAGCTGCACACTTACATTTTAACAGCTTTGCTGTCTTTTTTTTCTACTATTTTTTGTGGCCTGTCCACGCGGCGTATGCGCAACGTTTGCATGTGCAAATGGAATTAATTATGGCAAATGCAGCCGCTCAGTCAAACAAATATATATATAAACATATAGCATAACAGTCTTTTATATATGTATTTGTTTATGGCTAAATCGAAATCCACATCCGAAATCTGAGTGTGCATGAGAATGAGATGAATTGCCAGGCAAAGATGCAGGCGCGCGATAATAAACGCGCCGAAAACGCGTCGGCTGACTTGACTGTTGATTTATGCAACATACGTTTTGTGGCACATACCCTGTGACATAGACTGTGAAGCAGGGGTATACCTATATCTATTTTATCTAAACTAAATGTTGATAATAATTTAAATAGGTGAATAAATAACTTAATATTAGAAATGTAATATTAAAAGAATTTTTAATTTTCTATGAAATTTAAGTAAATTGCTACCTTTATGGAATTCTGTTAGGTTTTTTTCTTCTACAAAATTAAAGTAAATTTTTCTCGGATTTTTAATTATTTTTTTAGTATAATTTTATTGGGAATTGTAAAGTAAACATTTTCAATAATGTAATATAAATCACAAATTTGCAGGGACGAGAATTCTTAATTATTTCTGACACAGTTATGTTTATCTTATTAATCCAGTAAAATATCATAGCTTGATATTTTAGGAGTTTCAATAATCATATAAAATTATAATTTGTTTTTAGGTCAATTTTTTGGCTAGCAGTGATTATTTTAATTCACAGAGTATCTTCTAGTCTCATAACTGTTCTTGCCACTTGCTGCTTGCATTACGTATGCCGAAAATATGCAAATTGGCAATTTGAAGTGTGAACGCCGCCAGTGGCAAACAGCAACAACAACCAACAACGGCAACAGCAACGGCAACGGCAACTTTCTGTGAATTATGCCAAAGAATTGGCAACAGCAACAGCATCAACGTCTGCGTCGACGTTGACGTCGGCTGCGACGTCAGCGTTGGCGTTGGCGTCGCTGCACTTGTCATTAGAATGCAATCGAAGCGTCAGAAATAAATTACAAAACCATGTAAAGTGCAAACTGGACTCACAGCTTTGTTATGTTTCTCTTATTTTTGCCACCTTTTTTATTATTTTTTCTCTCTAGTTTTTTGACGTTTCGTTGGGGCTCTGTAATCGCATTTATGGCCACATAAATCTTGGCTAAAATTTGCCGTTGCCTAACAAAGTTGTCGTTGTTGTATTTATTGCTGTTGTTGTTGTCGTTGTTGTTGTTGAGTTTTTTCCTTTTGCAGTGCATTTTTATCAATTGAGCCGCTCTTAAAGTGAAACTGGTCCACAAGCTCCCCAGGCTTTGATTTATTTATGTGCTCTCCACGTCCGACTCTGGAACGGCGATAACATAGCGCGCTTTCACGCATTTTTAATTTCCTCCCCCCTCGCCACTTTTCTTCCGCTGTTAACTCCCCCCACCTGGGGGCAGTTAATTTTGTATCCAGTTGGAATCGCTCTACGATCTGGAGATACAATGTATCTGGTCTTGTAATTGAATTGATCGCATGAAATATGCTAAATATGCTCAGCCAGAGCGAGACACGCCCCATTTGTTGAGGTGGGCGTTTGTCGTTCAGGCAGCAGCTGACAGCTGACAGCAGGTGCAGCACAATGAGGAAGGAGGGAGGGAGGGAGGAGGAGAGCGGCATTCATATGATTAGTCAGCGTAGAGTTATGCTAATCAGATCAAGATATAAGACATTGAACATTGGCATTACATCAGCCGAAGCAATCTATTAAGGCTCATTATCGTATGTTGACTGTCACAAAAGAATGTCAGATCAGAGGAAGGAAATAGAGGAGAAATTTAAGTGAAATAAGCAGTTTAATCAATAGAGTTAAAAAACAGCAGAGAGCATAACTTTTATAAATATAATAATAATAATAAATAATGATAAGGAAAGCTCGTAGAGTTTAAATGAATTAACTCAGCAGTGTATAGAAAATTTGATATTTTTTCGATACTACCTTTTTTCATTTTTTTCAAAAACTTTGATCTCTCATAACTTTATCAAAACTTAACCGATTTTCAAACGGAATATCATTTTGATAATGATTTGACCTCTAAATTGATTCTGCGTTTAAATATTTATCATCTAGAAAATTTGATATTTTTTCAATACTAAGCCATTTATCATCCAATTTTCCATACTTACCCCTTGACATTTTTTCAAAAACTTTGATCTCTCATAACTTTATCAAAACTTAACCGATTTTCAAATGGAATATCATTTTAATCATGATTTGGCCCCTAAATTGATTCTGCGTTTAAATTTTTATCATCTAGAAAATTTGATATTTTTTCGATGCTAAGCCATCTATCTTCCAATTTTCCATACCTACCGCTTGACAAGATATCGATGTATTTTAAGACTTAAAGAACCTCTTGTGTGGCATTTTTTACAGCACATTAAACCTACTTAAACATAAAGTAAGCACTTTAACTAAATAACGACGTTTCAGATTTCCAATAATAATTAAAAATTTAGTGATAATAAAATGAGATTGAATATTACTCAATTAATAATGCAAAAAATAATATCCATGTGTTATGTGAAGCTCTGGCAATATATTGCCTATTAAATAGATTGTAACGATAAAACGATATTATTAACACTAATAAGTAATTCCAACTGGCTGTCAGTTTTCACTGCCGGCAACTGTTGCTGTCGCTTTTTTTAATTTCCTATCGAATGTACAAGTCGGAGGCAAAAAGTCAATCACGGGAACATTTAGTCATTCCAAATGCTACATAAACTGACAGTCTATTTGTTTTATGTCAAGCCTGAGCTTCAGTTTGGGGCTCAGCCTTATGCATATGGCCAGCTTAGTGGCAACAGCAGCAACAGTTGCTTGCAGCAGCAGCAGCAGCAACAGTTGCTGGTTGTCGTTGACACGCCTGCAATTGCGCTGATATGAATCACAGCGAAACGAATAAACGAATGAGCGAATGAATTGGAGGAGGAGGGGGACTGAGTGAGTTGCATTATCTAGATAAATAATTATTCAACTTAAATCGAAATCGTAATGAATTTTTTCGTTATATGTACGTTTACACGCTTTTCGCGGGAGTGTCAAACTGACGGCAATACGCGTTCATTGTCAGTGCTTCGTTAGCAATATCGTTGGCTTGGCTTTGACGTTGGCTTTGGTTTTGGTTTTGGTTGGTTCGTTGGCAACATGTTGCTGCCACCGCTTGTTGCAGCCTTAATTGGACAGCGATACAAATCGCTGGCAACTGCGATTGCAACTGCGACTCACCGACTCTCCGACTCTGGAGTTTTGGCCCAGGGTTTTGGGCCTGAACTTGCGGACCACGCCCATTCAAAACACCTGCAACCGTTTACACGTCGACTCCAGTTGAAGCTGATGGCAATTTGTCAAATTTCGCTTGGTCGAGCTCACTTAACGCCCCAGTTTGAGTTTGGGGCCGTTGCAATTATCCTTATTAGCTTTCGGGCCATGGCATAAAACATGTTTCGCTTTACTGCCGCCAAAGGGCATTTAAGCCCGATTTCGTTAGCGGATTTTGGCAGCGCTTAACGCTTGTTTGCACTGATAAATGCGCAGAGATGGGCAACACCTCAACACCGACTCAAGCGACTAAAGCGGATCACCGTGAGTCTGGCCCTGAATGCGTCTAATTACAATGGACGCGATTTTCTTCTTGGTTGCTGCCTTCCAGGAAGGCCAATTTCACACCAATTGTGTGTGCCTCAAGTTGCGCCTTATGTTGTCTTGTCTTGTCTTTTTTCTGTTGTTTCCGTCTTTTTTTTAACTTGTTCTTTTCACTTTTATGTGGCAGGGCCTATCATTAGCTACAGACTTGGACATTGTCCGATTCCCGATTCCCGATTCCCGATTTGATTCAAAGTGCGCGCTCTTCAATAAGTCTTAACTGCAATTATGGATCGTTCTGTCTACTTCGATTGTGTCTCCTTTTGCTACAGTCGTCTGTCGTGTCTGTCCGTTTGTCCGTTTGTCCATGTCTGCCATTGTGGCGCATTTATGGCGCCGCATACGCCGACAATTAAACAATTCGCTAGCCAGCAACAACAGCAACAGTAACAGCAGCAACAGCAGCGACAACAGCAGCAACAATGCGCCTTTTGGCCAAATTAAGAGTTGGCCCGCCGCCTGTCCATAGTTGGTCAATGGAATCGAAACAAGTTGTAAGCGATAAGAACGTTGCCATTGTTCACATTGTAGTTGTTGTTGTTGTTGCTGCTGTTGTTAGCATTGTTGTCGTCGCTTGTTGCTTGACTTTGGCTGCGCTTTGTAATTATGGACATTATCGTTGTTGCTGCTGTAGTTATTGTTGTTGTTGCTGTTGCAGCTACACACAATTTACATGCTGTAGCGCCTGCAGCTCGCTTAGTAATCAAAGAGGCGTTGCCAAATTCACACACAGCTACCGAAAATTTCAACGTCCGCTGCAGCAACAACAACCTGTAACAACCTGCAACAATCAGCAGCAACCTGCAGCAATCAACAGCAATAATAAACGAGATGTATTACATTGAATATGAGAATACGAGTCTCTCAGTATCTGACTGAGCACTGATTTTGCCTGATCGACAGTTCGACACCTGTGCGAGAACGAGCAACAAATTATAGCCAATTGGCATGGCTAACTGGTTCATCAGTTGGCCATAATTGGCTCAAGCAACGCGAATGCAATTGTCAACAGATTTGAAAGTCATTACATCAAAAGGACATTACTTTTAATGATGCCGGAAAGCTGGCTGTGTTATTATATATAGCTGCAAGTTAATTAGTGTCTTCTTATAATTATACTAACAGCAACAATATTTAAATTTTACTCCAGTGATTTAACTATGCGTTATTGAAATGAAATTTAATGTTATTTATTTTAATCTTTTGATAGCATATAATTGCGTATTTAAATATTTAAATTCTAGTTTAATAGCAGATTTTTATTTTTTTTTTTTTAAATATCTCGATTTCTTTTATAACTTTAAACATATCTATAGCTTAGAACTGACATAACTTAATCAAATGACATAGTTAACTAGAAAAAATAGATTAATTTCAAATTCAGTCTTAATACTACATTGCATTTTAATTGAAAACTGTTACAAGAAGTAATTACCTGAAAATTATAAGATACATATCATAAAATTGATTATCTAGCAATTTTGTTATGAGCAAATGCAATCATGTAACAATTATAAATATGAATTAAACAAATTGTTTGTAATTGTTTATAAGATCTAATCTCAATAAATATTGTAGTTAGTTATTATGTGTAGTTCTAAGGCTTTAGAACTCCAAGTTCAATAGCAAGCGGCATAACTCCAACTTTGATTCTATGCTTAAATGATATATGACTTTTAGGTAGATCCTTGACTGTGTGTGACTTTGGCCAAGTTGCAAGTTGGCTTGTCTTAAGGAGTCGTTGGCTATTAACGTGGTGTTGGGTCCAGGCCAAGCACAATTACTGAAGCCATCATCGGTGATTTATGCGCCCAAACAAACGCTGGCAACTGCATGAGGCACAGCAACAACAGCAACAACAGCAACAACAGTGGCAGCAATCGCACCACAATGCCTGGTGGTTGGCCCCGCAGCTAATTAATTTGCCATTTGTGTCCCATTAGCGTAATTGTCTGTCAGTTAAAACTCGCCATGTGCCCCCTTTGACTTTATAAACGGCCAGCAACAGCAACAACTGCAACAGCAACAGCAGCAGCAATAACAACAACGACAACAACGATGACAACGTGGACAACAACTAGTTGAAGCTGACCAGCAGTCGGACAACCTTTGCTTGCATTTTATGTGTCACCATTGTTGTTGTTGTCGTTGTTGTTGCTGTTGTTGTCGTGATTGTTGCTGCTGCTGCTGCTGTTGTTGTTGTGCATAATTTGCATACATGCTAAACACAAGGCGACATTTATGTGACGCGCCACGCATTTAATTTGAATTTGTTGTCAGTTGGCGCCTTTAAATTAGCTATGAGGGCGTGGCCAGCTGCAACTAAAGCAATAACAACAACAGCAACTTTGGACAATTACTTTTCTAATGGCGCCCATCAGTCTATGGAACACCTGCAAGTTGCCCACGCAGCCAACGCCTTTACCTGCCTGATCCTCTCCAGATTTGTTCCCAAAGCATAAGAAACCAAGAACATTTTACGAGTAACTGCAGCTGCACTCGCAATCGCAACCTGACAGAGACGACAGACAACGGGACGAGGAGCAATATGTTGGTATTGTCGGCGCGTTTGCCTTATAAAGCGAACAACGTTGTTGTGGTTGTTGTAGTTGTTGTTGTGGAGGCATTCGCCTAAGATTGCTGGCGTAGATGTCGCCTGGACTGTGTTGCCGGGAACAATCGGGCGAGACAGGCTTGTTGCTCGACCCTTCAGGCAGCTGTTGTTGCCACAAGAGAGAAGAGAGAGAGAGAGCAGAAAGGAACTGGAGACTTGGCCCACGCACTTGTCTAGTCGCTGGCAACAACTGCGTTTGCCATTAAGACAAACAAAAGCCAACTGCAAACTCAATCGACGACCAATGGCAGCAACAGCAACAACAACATTAACAACAGCAACAGCAACAACGACGACAGCAGCAACAATGTTGCTAGCTGCGTGGGCGTGTGGCATGCTCCCAGTTGCAGTTGCATTGCAACCACAAGAAACTTCTGTCGAATGCATTTTCTCTCTCTTTAATCTGAAATTCAGCTGGTTATATAATACGTATAATTCTCATTTTCAAGCCGATTTTGAACGGCACTTAAACGTTTTACGTTATAAGCTTTATGGCCTCGCCATGGGCAACATCATCAACTTCAACTTCAAATTCTGTTGCCTGCCTCCTGCTGTTGCAAGTCGAATATCCACAGGTTGCTGCCCTTTGCTCATTAAAGTTTCGCCTTATTTGGGGCGTTATCTTATCATAAAAATGCAGTTGCTTCAACACCTGCGAGTCGCATCAAACACACATTTGCACTCTGATGAAATTTTTTTTGGGGCACGACACGACGGGATGCCACAAATTTCAATCAGCTATAATAAACTGTAAGATATTTTTGGACCAATTTTTTTGGTATCTGTAAAAAAGAGAATACGAAAAGTGCTTCGATTTGGGTTTGGAGTGCAGCAAATGAGGGATTAAATAAGAAATTTTAAATGCGATTTATAATCTTGTAACATGAATACAGTAAGTATTTTAAGAGAGCGTTCAAAATGATAAGTTTTAACATACTTTTAACTCAAGAACACTAATGTTATGTTAACATTAATATAAAAATATGTTATACAGCTGTTAGTTAAAAGTATAGCTAGTAGATTAACAGTTTGCACTGTTAACATAAGAATGACATGCTTAACATAAAGAGCATAACATGTTAAAAGACTGTTAGTAATAAATCTCTGAGTGCTAACATTACCAAAAAAAATGTTATAGAGAATGTTATCTTAATGTATCTCACTGTTATCTCAGTGTAGAAAGACATTTTATACAGTTAAAAGAAGCTCATGTTAATGAGACTCTGCACTTCTTGAATTTCTGCTCACGATAAGAAACTTTAACATAAAAAAGTAACATT
The DNA here is from genome assembly GCA_035045575.1 of Drosophila falleni. Lineage (NCBI taxonomy): Eukaryota > Metazoa > Arthropoda > Insecta > Diptera > Drosophilidae > Drosophila > Drosophila falleni. The sequence continues at coordinate 10,010,131 of JAWNOV010000167.1, forward strand.
TTTAATAACTGTTGATATCAGTTTGCTTCTCACTATGTCACCTTAGCTTTCCATTAACAAAAGCCGTTAAAATCTGCAATAAAAGCTTCTGCAGGAACTTAACACATAAGCTTTAATGCTTCAAAAGCTTTTGCTTGTGAAAGAAATGCAATTAAAGAACTGTCTCAGCATTTGACATAACGTCGAGGCCATTTACCTTTCGGGTCGCAACAAATCAACGCTGCTGCCGCCTACGAGCCGGGGATTTGAGTCAGAGTCTGGACCACAGCAGGGTGTGGCGCCTGGAACAGAGCAGGACATGGCCATTGGCCATTTGCCATTTGCCATTTGCCATTGACCAAGACCAAGACCAATACGAAGACCAAGTGGAAGCGCATGCGCAGCGGGTTTTATGCATTTTAATGCCGCCTCGACATCGACATTTGGAATTGCTGGACTCGAGACCCGAGACCCAAAACCCTGCAACTGGAACAGAGCTGAAGCTTGTGCCACAGTCAGAGCCAAAGTCTGTCGATCGTTGTTTATGTTGGTGTTATTTTCATTGCAAACAAATGATGAGGAACACGCAAACGCACTCAGACACTGGCAATCTGTAGGCAGACAGACAGACAGAAGGAGAGACAACCATGGGTTGAAATTGAAATCACAATAAGTTGAAAAAAGCCACAGGGCGATTCGACATAACATTAAATTGCCAGTAAAATCAAATAAAAAAAATGTAGCAAAAAATTATGGTTGATTTTTAGGTGGAAAACGAAATTTATTTTATGATCTCAAATTGCAGAGAGAAGCAGTAAGCAGGAGAATATATTTAAATGGAAGCCTAAAGAACGGAATAAACAAATAGGAGTGCTTATTATAATTTAATGTATTTACATAAAAAATAAATTAGTTAAAAATAAATAGTGAATTATGCATTTATAGGGTGTAAAATAACATAATAGCAGCTAAGCTTAAGCTGTAAAATTAACAACTGGCTTATATAATAAAAATTAAATTGCTATGAAAAATAGTGTAAAAAAATTATAATTATAGTCCCAAGGAGTCTATTTAAAAAATAATTGCTTAGTTATTTTTGTATTGTAAATTTCTTAAATATTGAAGTTAATTTGCAGTTAGTTAAAGTTATAAATTTAATTTCGAATGAAATCTATTATTTATTTAATTCCTCTTTAATATAATACTTTATTTGGTTATAGTAATTAGGAAGTCTTTAGGTAATTTGAGTTGCCGCTAACGTTTATTAATTTTCCTTTTGATAAACAAAAGGCAGCTGACACAGGTAAGACTGTACAGGTGCCCACAAGGTGCGAATTGAAGCTTAGAAAGGAGTAGCTCAGATTACAGACAATGCCAGCTGCCTGATGGCTCAATCAGCTCGAATTACTCAACCCAACCTCTACCTGCCTGGAGAAATACTCATCAGCTGAATCGTTAAAGAAAGAAAGTCCTCTTTGATATCAAAAAAGTGAATTAAACTCCTTGGCTACGATCGACAAATTAGCAAAAGCTCAGGATGAATGCCAATTAAAAACTCATTAGGCAGCAGGTCAGACCGAGGAAAAGATAAAGGGGGAGGTTAAGACATATATTCAGATTGCTGCTTTAATTGCCGGTTCGCCATGACCAAAATATCCGTGGGGTATATATAATATAATATAGTATGTATGTTCGTACAACGAAATCACTTTAAGCACGTGCAAAGGCCAAAAATGATGGGCACTTGCATTAAACGAAATCGTTTAGGCCCGGTCTTAAGTCATGTGGCATGATCAAGGGTTGGCTGCTGCAAACGGAGGCAGACAGTGCTGTTGTTGCAATTAAAGCGCCAAGAGGCTGAGACTAAAATTCAGACTGAGTCCATGTCCAAAATGTGTGCAATTTAAATTAACGATCAGCAGCAAAATCACAAAACGGCAGTTGAGAGTTTCGGCTTTGGCTTTTGGATTGGCATTGGGTTTGGGATTGGGATTGGGATTGGGATATTGTGTATGGGATTGGACAACGTAGATTGAGAGAGCAACAACAAGCAACGACAGCATGCAACATGCAACCGTTTTCAGCTCCAGATGCAATGCAATTAAGCAAAAGTTTTATTTAAATTGCTGGCGCTTTTTGCCTTTTTCTTAAATGGGTGGGAAAGGAGTGTAGGGGAGTGTATGGGGAATGTAGTGTAGGGTATGAGCTCAGTTTTGGAGTCTCACATGTGTTTGCTAATTTCTGCGTGCAATTGGAACATTAATTAAATTCAACATTTAAGCTATAAATTGTTTGCTTAATTGCCATTTAGGCCAGCAATTCCTGCCAGGACACTCAGAGAGACAAAGACAGAGAGAGAGTGACAGAGAGTGAGAGAGAGAGAGAGAGAGAGAGAGAGAGACAGATAGACTGAGAAGAGTGCAGTCAGATTTGTCGGCATTTCAATGCAAGTCATCGTTGTTGTCGTGCAGCCATAAATAAATTAAAAGTCCGCCGCAAAATGACAGCAACAACCGAGCAGTTTGGCAACATGTTGCTGCCGTTGCCGCTGATGCTGCTGCCATTGGCGACAGCAATGGAGAAGCAGCCAATGTCAATTCAGAACAAGAGCAACATCAGCAATTGCAGCAGCATCAACAGCAACAACAGCAACAGCAGCAACTATACATATTATTAATGATGGCGGAAGCAAATGCGGCGTCTTTTGATAATGTGTCCTTGTTGTTGCTGTTGGAATTGTTGCAACAGTTGGTTGTCCAAAATGTTGGCTGGCTTGTTTGCCAATGTCTTAGCCATGACAAACGCATTGGCATTGACAGTGAAGCAGCTGCAATAACTGCAACATTTGCAACATTGCAACATTTACATAGCTTAGCTGAGCTAAGCTGCTGATGAGTCTGCCTTTTGGCTGTTGTCTGTTGTCTGTTGTGTGTTGGTTGTTGTCTGTTTGTTGCATGTTGCTGACATTTCTTTTTGGCCACGTTTGCTGCCCACAAAACAGCTAGCATTACCAAGTGCATCTGTGGCGCCTTTGCAGCACCACAGGCGACGCATAACTTGGCACCAAACTGGCAAATCGTTTTCACTACCAAATAGAGACCCCGTTGTTGTTGTTATTGTTGTTGTTGTTGTTGCCAAAATACAAAAGCAAAACAAAATCGTGGACACACAGATCTGAGTTGCGTGGCCGTGTAAGACAAAACTGCAGTCTTTTATTGTAGTGGTTGTTGTTGCTGTTGCATTGACTGTTGACTGTTGTTGCTGCAGTTGCAGCTCCAATTCTTTTTGCATGTTGTTCAATTTCAATGGCGCCAAATCTTTGCCGTGGGACGTTGCAAGTTGCAGACACAACAGACGCAGATGCAGGCGCAACAAAATCCTTGGCTTTGCTTGTTGAAAATGTTGCCAGCCATTTAGGCCACAGGCTGAGGCTGGCAACAACAGCCAGATACGAGTTATAGACAACCAGATAAGCAAAATAGTTCGACTACCATTTGGCCATGCTCCGCGTGACTTGACTTTTGACTTGAGGGTGTGCTCAAGAGGAAGAAAAGGAAATGCTAAAAAAGCGGGTAAAAGATGCTCAGATAAAGTGTGAGTAAATAAATATAAATATACAAAAATATGTATATGAATAACAAAATAAATAAATAAATAAAATATTATTTAGGGAATATTTAAATATTTAAAATAAATCATTGTGTTTGCCAAATTTATAGTTAAATTGTGTTATTAAATTTATTCGCTTTTAAAATGTGAGCAATTAAATATAAATGTTTATAAAAATATATATATGAGTGTTATTATAAATATACAAATAAAATATAATATATTTTAAAAAAATATTTAAATATACTCTCATCATTGTTTTTGTTGAATTCTTAGCCTTGTTTTTTAAATTAACTGGCTATTTTACTGATCTTTAAATCTTCGAATTGATGATTGATCGTTTTGGAATGCCACACAAATACTGAAAGAGAATGAGTTTAATGACTCAATTTCATTTAATTAAACATTAAACTGGTAATTACATAAGCCATTTAGCACATTTATTACGCCTGGCAGTTGTTGTTGTTGCAACTCCTTGGACACACACACACACACACACACACACATAATTAAAAGTCTACGATACGTAGATTCTAATTACTTGAACGGCTGCAGTCGATTTATGCCAGAAGCCATTTAAAGGTGCATTCATTTATGCAAATGCCACAACAAATCGCACTCGCTGTCGCTGTCGCAGTCGCAGTCAGCGTTGGCGTCGACATCGACGTCGCAGTCAGCTTCAGCGGGGTGTGCAAATGACAAACGACTTGAACTTGCGACTGTCGGCCCGAAAAAAATGAAATGAAATCGCAATTTTTTAATAAAGTTTGTCGTTTTGTCTGTTGGCCAACTCGTAAATTCTGCAGCTTAAGTGTTTACGTATGTATGTGCACACTCATGTGTGTACAATTTACACACACGCTGCGAGGGGTCTCCGAAGGTGAACAGCACGCAGTTAAGCCAAGTTTGTGCCTTAAGTCTTTCGTTTTTTTTCTCAACTTTTTTGCCTCTTTTGGGTGCGTGCGCATTTGCATTGCAATTTTTTAATTGATATTTAATTGCAGCCGTGGCACACACACACTCAAACATGCTCACACACACACACACACACACACACATAAACAGATATGAGCATGCGTAGCTTGCAGTTATTAGACCCCGTACTTAAAAAAATTACAGGGGTCTATTGGGTTATTTTACCTGGGAGAGGGTCTGGGAGAGGGACTGGGAGAGGGGCCTTTGAGCGGGGACTTTGAGCGGGGACTTTGAGCGGTGCCTGGGAGTGGGAGTGGGAGCGGGGCCTTTGAGCGGGGCCTTTGAGCGGGGCCTTTGAGCGGAGACTTTGAGCGGGGCCTTTGAGCGGGGACTTTGAGCGGGGCCTGGGAGTGGGAGTGGGAGCGGGGCCTTTGAGCAGGGACTTTGAGCAAGGCCTTTGAGCGGGGCCTGGAAGCGGTGCCTGGGAGAGGGAGTGAGAGTGGGAGAGGGACTGGGAGAGGGACTGGGAGAGGGACTGGGAGCGGGGACTGGGGGAGGGAGTGAGAGTGGGAGAGGGTCTGGGAGAGGGAGTGGGAGAGAGACTGGGAGCGGGGACTGGGAGAGGGACTGGGAGCGGGGACTGGCAGAGGGAGTGAGACTGGGAGAGGGACTGGGAGAGGGACTGGGAGAGGGGCCTTTGAGCGGGGACTTTGAGCGGGGACTTTGAGCGGTGCCTGGGAGTGGGAGTGGGAGCGGGGCCTTTGAGCGGGGCCTTTGAGCGGGGCCTTTGAGCGGAGACTTTGAGCGGGGCCTTTGAGCGGGGACTTTGAGCGGGGCCTGGGAGTGGGAGTGGGAGCGGGGCCTTTGAGCAGGGACTTTGAGCAAGGCCTTTGAGCGGGGCCTGGAAGCGGTGCCTGGGAGAGGGAGTGAGAGTGGGAGAGGGACTGGGAGAGGGACTGGGAGAGGGACTGGGAGCGGGGACTGGGGGAGGGAGTGAGAGTGGGAGAGGGTCTGGGAGAGGGAGTGGGAGAGAGACTGGGAGCGGGGACTGGGAGAGGGACTGGGAGCGGGGACTGGCAGAGGGAGTGAGACTGGGAGAGGGACTGGGAGAGGGACTGGGAGCGGGGCCTGGAAGATAACATTTGCATTTAAGTTAACTAAATTATTTTTAGTTTTTTTCCATAGCAAGTACGAGGTCTCCGACTGTCGAGTATGCTCGACTGTAGCACCGGCCGACTAGCTATTTATGTAAATACGTAATTCTATAAGTGTTCGTGGGTATATGAACATGAATATTTATATTGAGCCTATTCACATACCCTGTAAATATAAGGCGATTAAAAAAGGGTTTAATCAACTGTATACAGCAGACAATACAAGAGATTTTCGAGATATTCTAATGTTATACATGATATGAGAAGTAATGACAAATTTAGTTACATTGATACTGTCAACTATTTACAGAGTATCTTCATCTCTTCCACTTGTGACAGGAATATGATAACTAGTTTTATTTTTATTGATTTTTAACTCAATTTGAACTTACGCAGCTGCAAATGCTGCAGACAGATCGCTCGCGTTTATTAAGTATTTATTTTTGATTTTTAGCACAATTTTACAAAACTCTAAAAAATATTTGAATGCGAAAACGAGAATTAAACTATTTTTACGTGTAAGCCATAAAAAGTTGGATTTTGTTATTACCTCTGGATCTTCAAAGAAGTTTTATGCCAATTTTACGATCGTTAACTGCACAAATTTTTATGACACTTTAACATAAAAAATATTAAAGCTCATTTCAATTACGAGTACCACAAATAAAAAGCCATCTGCTGCTGTCAAGGCAGACAAAAGCCAAGGCAAAGAAGCTGATGAAGGCAGATGGTTTTATTTGCAGGTTTATCTATTGTTCCAATCGATGCTATGTTATCCTAGCTTCTTTATTCTAATTGTCCTTATGATCTAGCTAACACTTTTCAAGCTCTCATTTCTCATTTGAAGTTCTCACGTTCGCGCGCATTTGTTTAGCTAATTCGAATTGTTCATTTGGATTCTGGTGAAACAGGAAACTCATTGTTGTCCAAGCTCGATAATTGTGTGGGAACGTTAAGGCAATTTCAATGGCGTTGGCGACAGCCAACTGCGGACTGGATCCAGTCTCAGTCTCACTCTCAGCCTAAGTCCAAACTGAAGTCCTCTAATTGTGACTAACAGCTCCAAATTTGTCTTGTACCGCCGTGGGCGCTCAATTGCTTTCGAAAGGTTCAATGGATTTCAATTTGCCTTCAATTGCCAGCGATTATAGCTTGAGCAATTGTTTGGCATGCCAAAAAAGATTGGCCAAGACAACGGCAAAAGATTCATTGAATTTGCAGAACATAATAATAACCTGAAATGTAAGGAGAAGCTAAACAAATCAATCTAATAATGATAAGCTTAAGATAAATATTTTAAAATATTTTAAGACTCAATAAAAGCAATAGCATGTTTTTTTATTTCTCAGATCAGATATAGAGTTGATAACTACGAGCCTTATTTGAAAAATTAAATATTTAATTTTTTGTATACTGACTTTTTATTAATTATTAATCTTAAAAATAAATATTTGTATATGCTAAAAATTAACTTAGAAAATATCTTTAAGCATCTTTAATCAATTTTGAGCTATATTTATTTATTTTTAAACGTTTTTAGCACAGATTTTGACTTGATCTACAGCTGGAAATGGCATGCAAAATGAAAATAAATAAAAGTCTGAACAAACTGAAAAGTGATTTTCCCATGACCTCGAAAGGCAGTTCCCAGTTTTGTGCGCAGTTTGTGAACAGTCAATCTGGTTTTGGGTAGGCAGTTCATGTAATTTCAGACGTTCGCCGCAGAAATGCATTCAAATCAGACGATGACGATGACGACGAAGATGAGGATGAGAATGAAGCTGATGATGACGACGTGACGTTGAAATTAAATCAACTAGACTAGAGACGCGCCGGGCAACCACGGCCCAAAGAGGCCAGCCAGGTATTCAGGCAGCTATATGGCCAGTTAGTCAGTTAGCCAGACCACTTGACCAAGAGCAGCTTGGGCTAAAATGGAGACGAGTTTTAGCCGCAGCTTGGAGTTAACCCTGGCTGACTAATGCACGACAGCGCAAAAGCAACGTGACGGTGTCTGTTCGGTGTAAATTGTTTAACATTTAGGCAGATTTAATTTGTTGTTGTTGCTGTTGTTGTTGTTGTTGTCTGGACTGCGCTGTGCGCTGTTGTTGGCCATCAACACGGCTGTCCATGCAATTTGTTTTCATAATGCCCAATATTAATACATAACCGCAGGCGACAATTTTGATTAAAATGCCATTTATATAAAAGCTTGCAACGTGCAACGTGCTACGTTGGCTTTTTAATAAAGTGATCTGTGGGGCTGTGTGTTAATCCCTTGAGTGAGTGACTAATTGTGATCCAAATGGCTTGAGCTCCGACTTGAGCTTGGACTTGGACACGCAACGTTGATCCTGACACCTGGCACGTAGCTGGAAGGCCAATCTTTCAGCACAGTTCAAGTTGATTGCAACTACAAAATTGCAGACACGTCAAAGTCCGCAAATTGCGGCTCAAGTTCAACATGGACAGAGTTGGAGCAGCACATCAATAAGGCACGGACAGAGTGCGCTTCAGGGAGAAAGGCTGAGGCAAATCAATAATTGTATTGACTGAAAGCCGAAAGCAGATCAAAAGGTCGCCACATCATGCAAATAACGCGGCCAACAGATGAGTCTGAAGATGAGGATGAGGATGCGGATGAGCCCAGCAGCCATCATAACTTGCCACAAAGAGTCACAGATTGCAACCGCGGAATGCAGACAGAGAGAAACAGACACAGAATGCAAAGAACAGACAACAGTCTTGCAAGTTGCAACTTGCAACTTGCTGAAAGGTCAACGCGATCATTTCCGCATGATTACAAATGCAATTCGCTGCTTGTGGCACAGGCGCAGTTGCAGTCGCAGTCGCAGTCGTATTGCAGATAGGCATGCCACTTGAGTCACCAGTCTGCAGACAAACACGCCAAGCACACTTCGTTTCGTTCTTTACAGCCGAAGCTCACGTTTGTGTCTTAAGTCTTTCGTTTTGACGCTCACTCGCGCTCTCGCTCTGACTCGCGCTCTCGCTCTGACTCGCGCTCTCGCTCTGACTCTCGCTCTGCACTCTCAGCAAACTTTTGCGCTCTCTTGCGAGCAACTCTCCACTCGATTTCTGAGCAGGGGCAATAGCTATGCGCGCATGCGGTTTGAGGGGCAGTTTGAGGAGGGGTATTTAAGGGGCAATGGCAGGGGAAATGCAGGGGTGATTTGGTAGACTTTTTTGTGGACTCTATTGAGGGGAGTGCTGTTAGCTCTAAGTAGGTGGTGGGTTTTATTTCGAAGGGGTGGAACTGTACTCTCCGCTGGGGTAGGCGAGCTAGCTAATGCCCCTGCTGTTGATCAGTAAGGGGAGGAAAAGGAGCAGGAGCAATGCTTAAGCTGGAGAAAATTTGACTGAAGAGAACGTTAAGTTTGAAATATAAATATTTATATATTAAATATTTTTAAAATTTATTATTATTTATTTTTTAATAATTCATTGTAAAAATACAAATAACTTAACTAAAATTAAATTAGCTAAAAACAAACAATATATTTAAATTCTTATATATTTTAATTAATTAATTAATTTTAAGTTTTATAGTTAAATAATTTCTGATTTAGACTGTTTATTTAATATTTAACGAATTATAAATAATATTAAGCAAATGAAAACTTTTTAAACGGATCTTTTAAATATTTTCCGGTCTCTCTCATCTTTTGCAAGAATTTAACTTGAAGAATTGTATACTTTACTGATATTCTGCTTATCTATCATCAAATTGAAGTCAGTTACTTAACTGGAATTGGGATTTAACTGGACAACTGTTGTGCATAAATGCGCAACTGTCCTGTTCAATTGAATCAATGATGATCGATGCTGTTCAGCCTTAAGAGTCAGCTACTTAGGGCACTTAAAGACCTTCGCTGATGCAGATATTACCGATAACAATGAATTATTGCTACTCCTTCTGTTGCCAGCTACTGTCACTTGTTCGCTGTATATGGCAAACACTTCCCTTTCGTTTCTCCTCCCCCTCCGCAGTTTACTTATAGTTGTGGCAATTTCACAATATTTTTGCACATGTGGCAGATGCGTCTGGCAATCGCAGTTTCGATAAGACAGTGTCAAAATTTAGCAACTGCTGACGTTGCGCTGCTGTCAACATATCATTTGTCATTGGCCACGTCGATAGCAAGCAGCCAAACGAGTCGTTGTCTATGACAAATGCAGCCAGAGATGCAGTTGCAGATGCAGATGCAGTTGCAACTTGCAACCATAGACAAAGTTATTAATGAAGTTGCTGACTGGCGGTCTCTCAACTGGCAACATGCAAAGTTTGCCGCCTTATGGGCAATTAACCTGCTAATTAAATGGCCAGCCAGTCAGTAGCTAAAATTGAGACGAAGTCTGTTGCAGGAAGCACTTGGCATTTTGTGTTTTATACGCCGTTATCAGAGCACGACGATCAGCTCTGGTTTTTGGTTTTTGGTGGTGCCTCATGCATTGCAATTTCGTTGGACCTGAAAATGCAAGGCGACAGTTTGGTAGCTGGTCTTTGGTCAATGGTAGCTGGTAACTGGTCCACTGCGACCACAGACTGCCACTTCATTAGCTCCCAAATTGATGAGTTCAATTAGGCAGCCAAAGAAGAAGACGAAGACAAAGACAAAGACGAAGGCAGCTGCTCCTCTTTTTGGCCTCTGGTAATTAGCGCAGAGATTTTCAAATTGCCAAAACTTGTCGAGCGCGTTCTTGTCAAAGTTCTCCTCCTCCTCCTTCTCCTCTTTTTTTGAGGCAATAAAAAAGATGTGTGTCAGTTTTGGGCAACAGGCATTTTGTTAATGCCCCATTCACCTGCCTCATGTTGCCTTCAGCTGCTGCCTGATACGCTTGGTTTCACTTTCGCAGCATTGTGAAATCAAATGAATATGAATTCCAATTCCAATTCGCGATTCCCAATTTCAATTCCTTTTTGCAGCTGCCGCACAAAATTTCAGCATTCGTAGAATTCAAAGCAATCCTTTTGCTTTTTATATACATATATATTTTTTATAATTTTTTATAGGTTTCCCTTTTTTTTTGGGTTATTCGGGAGTGCTTAATGAGCCCGTTTTGGAAATGGTATTCTCGTGTTAAAACATTGATTCGATTGGCGCTCTTAAAAGGTGTCGCCGTCCCATAAAATGAGCCAACATTTTTGGGCTCAATTTTTTGTTTTGTTTTTTTTTGCGATCTGTCTGTCTAAATGAATTGGCCATAAAAGTTTCGCCAAAAGTCCAAAAAAAATCAAAAGGCGCCGTATCCTTTTTGGTTAATTAACGCATAAGTTTCCACAATCAGCCAACTGGCAACCCGCTAAGAGCTACAAAAAAAAACTTTTCAGCTGCTGCCAAATTGTGCGATCAGCATGTTAATTTTTATGGGGCTTATGCTTTAATTTTAATTGTAATGCCCGAGTTTAGTCACTAGCCTGATCCCAAAATGAGTCCCCAATTCATTAACATGCATACGACACACATACACACATTCTGACCCATATATACAGGTGTCATTGTGAGTGTGGTGTGTGTGTGTGTGTCGTCTTCGAACCGAAAAAGTTCTGTTCTGTCTGCTCTTCGTTTCACAATTTTCACAGTCCCACGTTGCGCTTTCTCACAGCGCTGTCCGTGTGAAAAGCATTTCAACAATTTCAGAATACTCCAAATGTGCAACAACTGAGAATATTTTCGACAATGTAATGCCAAGAACTAACCAAATTTGTTAGCTGGGTGGGTGAAACTTTAAGGTACCCTGTAAAGAAATTAAAAAAAAGCAAAGACAATAAAGTTTAAGAGAAGAAGAGAAGAAGACAAGAGGAGAAGAAGAGAAGAAGAGAAGAAGAGAAAAAGAGAAGAAGAGAAGAAGAGAAGAAGAGAAGAAAAGAAGAAGAGAAGAAAAGAAGAAGAGAAGAAAAGGTCAAATTAGTTCCTTAGTTGGTAATTTAGATTATATTAACTTAAATATTTATTATAATATTTTCTTATATGCTATTTATTAGATATATATTCAAAACAAGTGTATGTCAAATTTCATAACTCTAGCTTGAATAACTCAACTGGATCTGAGCTATCAAAGTCAGTCAGCTCCCTCAACTGGACTCTGATCATTTGGCAATTGTTTCCTTGTTGCATTCATTTAATGTAGCTTAAGTCTAATACACCCTTTGTTGCTCAGCTGCCTGGGTATATAAAACAAAACAAATCCAAGCCAAAGAGCGTTTTAATAAAGTTCTCATTCTCACATTATTCGTCACGCCAAACGGCTGCGTCTGCGCGCCCACATTCCGCTCAAACACAGGCTGTTGTTGCTGTTGTTGTTGTTGTTGCTGTTGTTGGTTGCTTCTCAGTCTCATTAGCGGACGACGACCAGCAATTTACCCCCATCGTATAAGCCAAAGGGACAGTTCACATGATGTGCTCACCCTGGCCATTCTCATACTCATACCCATCCCACGTTCATTCCCGATTCCGATTTCGATGCCACTTTCGATTCCCGTTCCCAGGCGCATTTTCAACAACTGTGCGAGTTCTCGTGTGATTTTTGTGTCGCTGTGAAGCAACAGCTTTTACATAAAACTCACCCCTAAGTTGACGCGTGGTCTGCACCTGAGTGTTTGCCGCGATTTTCGAGGGTTGCTTTTGGAACTGTCGCGTGCCTCGGATGTTTGTGAGAAATGCAATTTGTTACTGTTTATTTGTGGCATGTTTACACAGTCTACACAAACAAACGCGCTGTTGTTGCTGCCACCGCAGCTGATGAGTCGCGTTATCGGTTAATACTCGTACAAATTGGAAATTTCTCATTAAGTTTGCAATCAATTGTGGCCGCAAACTCTACAACTCTCGGTAGCAGCGCAATTGACCTCGACCGAGGATGGTCAGTAGTTGCCAGTTGCCAGTTGCCAGTTGGATGTTGGCCAACTGGAAAATGTAGACCTCAATTGGCCAGCTTTATGGCGCTTGATGAGCACCTTATGAACGTTGAAGTCGTGCCAGAAGGGTTATTGTTGCTGCGCTTCAAATTGCAATCATAAGATGTAGTTCCAGCGAGTTTGTTGCCTAAGTCTTTCGTTTTTGGGCCTGAATTGCATTTCAAATCGCGCACAAAACGAATTTATTTTTATATACGTAAACTTGAGCAAGCAACATCATCATCAGTGCAACAGCAATGGTAACAAAACATAAACAGCAACAACAGCAACAACAACAACTTGAGATAAACTGATTTTTGTTTCTTGATTTCGTTGAACCAAAAAAGGCAACGGCAACTCCCATTAAACGGCCCAAAAAGGCAAAAGTTGCTGTCGATGTAGTTGTTGTTTGTTGTTGTTGTTGTTCGTTGTTTTCATTGTTGTTGTTTTCTTTGTTAACTGGCGCCCACCACGTTGAGAGCGAGGCGGCAGCAACAACAACAACAACAGCAACATCGGCCACCGGCGCAGTCGCTTGTATGCATTTCATTTTGTGGCGCCACGCCCAGGCAACAACTGCCACATGCAACGCCCACCAGGCAGCATAACAGCTACAACAGCCTTTGTGCCATATCCACAGATTTGTTTAGGCCATTTTGATACGCATCCCGCTGCCCACCCCCTCGTACCGCTCTTCGATCCGCTCCAAGTGCTGCAAGCAGCAGCGTCATTAAAGCAGCTGCATTTAATTTCAATGCCCATTTAAGGCTGCAAAACTTGGCAACGTGTTGTTGTTATAGTTGTTGTTGCTGTTGTTGTTGTTGCTGTGTCAAGGGCTCACTTTTCCCCCAAGCATAGTCACAGCCCCATCTACGTCTCCCAGCCTGGCAGCTGTGCAACTCCACGCATTTTTTACAACATTTTTGCCGCGACTTGTTGCAATCCCATCCCAAGTTGCAGTTGCAATCCCAGTCTCAGTTTTAGTCCCAGTGCAACACGTGCAAGCTGAGAAGTCAGCCCTGTTTTAGGCCCCTTCTTCGCCTGCTGCAGTTGTAGCTGTTGTTGTATCAATTAAAGTTGCGCTTGATTTTCACATGCGTAGGACGACAGGTGCAAAATGCTACAGCGGCTTAGGACCCAGTCACTAGTCACTAGTCAACAACAGACAAGCAGCCCCAGTCTCAGTCTCAGTTCCCAGTTCCAGTCTCAGCCCCATCCACAGTGATTTGAATTTTTCCATGCGGTTGGGCTAGGCAAAATTACACGTAAAATGGCAAACAGGCGGCATTAAGACAGGCGTTGTCCAGGTTAAAGCACAGGTGCAGTGGCAACAGCTGCTCAAATCATTTGCAAACGCGTTAAGTGCATCACCGGATGGGCGGTGGCCGCTAGACAGACGGGTGGTCAACACAGCTGCTTCCACTCAACCACATGCACATGTCGCTAATTAAGATTTTTCATTTCGCTTTTTATTAGATGTTAGCGAAAACATTGCTACTCTTAACGGACTGAAACAAATTTGAAAGTAATTTGAGTAGTTAAATACTAGTCGTTCAAAGTAAATTCAAAATTAAATACCACTTAAGATCTCTTGTAATAGTAAACTGAAGAACATATACAAGTATGTCAACATACTCTTTTTAATTGCACTATATAACATGCCTGTGGATTTCCAGAATAAAAAAGATTTATCGGTTAATTTTTGATTCTAGTTTCTGAACTTTAGTCTAAATAAACAGGATATTTAAACGCAGATCAGTTTTAAAAAATATGACTAATAGTTAAAACTTGAGATTTAAAACTTCCCTTAGTATCGAAATCGAATCCTGGCAATAAAAGTCGAAAAAATATAAAATTTTCTAAACTATATAAATTTGAATGCAGAATGAATTAAGAGGCCAAACTATAATCAAAATGACATTCCGCTTGAAAATCGGTTGAGTTTTGACAAAGTTATGGGAGTTTGAAGTTGGTCGACTTTGGATCTAACAACTTTACAAGTCAAAATTTTTGTCAAATTTCACATGATTTTTTACAGAATTTTGAAAGGTGTCAGAAACAAATTTAAAGTGTTGTTTTATATTATTTACGGTATAAGGAGTTGAATAAACGTGAAAACTTGAGATTTAAAATTTTGAATTTTCAAAATATCAAAGGGGGGACCACATGCATCGAATCCATGATTTTGAGAAATATAAATTTTTTACGAAAATTAATTAAATTTAAATGCAGAATGAATTTAGAGGCCAAACAATAATCAAAATGACATTTCGCTTGAAAATCGGTTCAGTTTTGACAAAGTTATGGAAGTTTGAAGTTGGTCAGACCTTGGATCTAACAACTTTACAAGTCAAAATTTTTGTCAAATTTCACATGATTTTTTACAGAATTTTGAAAGGTGTCAGAAACAAATTTAAAGTGTTGTTTTATACTATTTACGATATAAGGAGTTGATTAAACGTGAAAACTTGAGATTTAAAATTTTGAATTTTCAAAATATCAAAGGGGGGACCACATGCATCGAATCCATGATTTTGAGAAATATAAATTTTTTTCGAAAATTAATTAAATTTAAATGCAGAATGAATTTAGAGGCCAAACAATAATCAAAATGACATTCCGCTTGAAAATCGGTTCAGTTTTGACAAAGTTATGGAGAGTTTGAAGTTGGTCAGACCTTGGATCTAACAACTTTACAAGTCAAAATTTTTTGTCAAATTTCACATGATTTTTTACAGAATTTTGAAAGGTGTCAGAAACAAATTTAAAGTGTTGTTTTATACTATTTACGATATAAGGAGTTGATTAAACGTGAAAACTTGAGATTTAAAATTTTGAATTTTCAAAATATCAAAGGGGGGACCACATGCATCGAATCCATGATTTTGAGAAATATAAATTTTTTTCGAAAATTAATTAAATTTAAATGCAGAATGAATAATCAATATGACATTCCGCTTGAAAATCGGTTGAGTTTTGACAAAGTTATGGGAGTTTGAAGTTGGTCAGACTTTGGATTTAACAACTTTACAAGTCAAAATTTTTGTCAGATTTCACATGATTTTTTACTTTAATATATTTAGTTTGGGTTAACGGTTCCGTTACCGTTTCCAATAGATGTTCTGATGTTGTTTTCTGTGAAAAACGCATAAATTACATATTCAATTGAAATGTCAGAAACTTATAACGGACAACAGATTTGTATATGACAAAACAGCTGTGAATTCGATACCTTTGCACAGCTTCGAGTAATCGACCTACCACCACACTTGACTTCGCGAAGTAAAATAATCGATATGTTATCCAAATAAAGCGTTTTATTTGAAATTTTAGTTTTGCTTTTTATTAATTTTATATACATTACAAATTATATTACAGTATCAAACTTTATCATAATTTCTTAAACATGATTACCTACAGTCGTTCGATCTCCACGATTAACACGCAAATTGCCCATACAACCTTCGAAGAGAATATCCGCGATAGCCTTTCGCGCCAGAATTCGTTGCGTAGGAGTCATCTCCTCGTATTGAATAGCCCAAGACTTTGCCAATGCTTCGGAAGCCTCGCTTATAATTGGCGTTGAGTTGTCAGTCTTTAGACTCTTCCCTGTAGTCATAGTTAATGAGGAAGAGCCAACTGGCTCGGTAGCATCTGACCCACTAGTACGAGCGCTATCTATCTTAATGTCATCTGCATTCCTCACTTGTCTATTGGTTTCCATACACTGGTCATTGTCAAATATTTCAATCTTTGGACTGAGAAGCATGCTCTCGTCAAACTCAGTTGGTAAGGAAGTCTCACGGTTATTGTTTGCACCTGTTAAGAAAACTGTTGATGCTGTGTCCAGTGGATCCATCGTATTCTACAAGTAAGAAAGAAGTAGTAGTCATATCTGGAACATCTAAATATAAATGTGAGCTTACGTCTGGCTTAAAGTTATTAGTTGGTGGCTCGTCAGGATTGGGCCACAGACGCGTTCTCTTTGCCCTGTGTTGAAAGGACTCTTGCGTCTGCAGAAAACTCATATTTTCGTAAAACCATAACGTAGGCTTGCACAAGTTCGGGTGTAATCCCAAACTTTGTTGTTTCAATATTCGCATCTGTTCTCGTCTATAATTTGTACGGAAAATATTGATACGTCGTCCGACATCGCTTTTCGTTGCATTTGGCTCAATCTCTGTCAGCTTTGTCTGAAGAATTTCGTATGATTCGTTCCGTAATTCCTTATTTCTGTAGTCCGTATGGTGAACATCCCACAGCTCTGGCATTTGTTGATACAGTTTTAGAAACTCGCACCAAAATTGGCGCTTACCTGGATATGACATAAAAGACATTTGTAATAGCTTCATGATGATTTATTTAAAAATTGGCGCTTACCAGCATTAAAACGATCTGGCAACGCAGCCATATCAGGAACAGCCAACTTTAAGTGATAGAATTCTGTTAATAACTACAGAGCTCTGTTAACTTACAGAGTCATATTGGTCGCAAACTATAAACAAAAGAGAAGCAAGGTTTTAAAATGCTCTAATTTGACATATAATATTATTGTTTTTTTTAATTTAATTAACTTACTTGTAATTCTGTATACCTTAAGTACGTATGTACACACGTACATATGCTTGAGCGACCTTTTCGTGGCAACGCCAATCACAGACTGACGATGACGTTGAATGTGTGCGACTCTGCGAGCGTTGCTTGTTGTCGATTGATTGATTGATTAGCCCCTGTCTGTGTGTTTCGATGTGTGTATGTATAC
This sequence comes from Drosophila falleni, assembly GCA_035045575.1. Taxonomy (NCBI): domain Eukaryota; kingdom Metazoa; phylum Arthropoda; class Insecta; order Diptera; family Drosophilidae; genus Drosophila; species Drosophila falleni. The sequence goes on from JAWNOV010000167.1 coordinate 10,027,466, forward strand.
ATATTTTTTCGAGTTTATTTTTGTATACACGTAATGCATGTGTGGTGTGTGTGTTTGCGTTTGGGTAAATTCATGCCATCAATCAAAATTCGCTCATTGAAAATCTTTAATTGCGTTTGTATGTATGTGTTGTTTGTGCTTATGTATGAACGCATGTATATTTGTTATTTATTAGCAGGCAGATTATTAGTACATCAAATAACTAAGATTAAAAGAAATTTGATTGTTAATGACAATATTTGCATACAAAAAATATTGTTCAAATAAAAATATATTTATTTATAGAAAAAGAACCACCCTGTAGTCATAGGTGAATGAAAATTTCAAAATGCAATAGTTTTGAAATAAATTAATAATTTAATAAAAATTAAATATTCGAAATTAGATTTAACTAAGGAAACATTTTTATGAAGGTTTGAAGCTTGTCACCCACAGGGGAAAAAAGTTACAAATTAATTATAAATAAAATATAAAAAAATCGACAAAATTCTAAGAATAATTCTGCAAAAATTTAAATGATTTTATCTTCAATATTAATAAAAATTCCACATTTGGTGAATTTTTATACCTGTAACCAAATTTTCAATTTGGTTAAAATAGAAGAAGTTGCCAGATCGGGAAATTTTGTAGGGCTTGCAGCTGGTGGCAAGTTCTTAGGGGGAACACACTTTACAGTCACCCTGTGCAGCCGTTACTATTGAGGGCGTAAACGTAACGTTGTCAGCACTGTATCTGTTTGGGGACAGCGCCCAATTCAAATTTGAACTGAATTAAGCAATAATTAGGCAATAATTTATGATTTTTAAAGAAAATTGATATCTCGACGTTAGATAAAAAAGAGTTGTTGATTTTAATGAAGGTTTAGGGTTCGTCCCTACTCGGGGGAATAATAATTTGATTCTACAAAAATATAATCTCAAATTTGTCATTTTTTTATAATTAAAATTCTTAACAGCGATGTCATACACGTTCACACTAGACGAGGAGGGGGCCTTTAAGTTCTGGGGACGAAGAAGCAGTAACTGAGTTACTCGACGAGTGAGCTAAGGGCAGACATGCGCACTAACAAACGGCGCATATACATATATTTGGACTTACTCGTAATGTGGCCTGGGTCCAAGTACATGCTTGAGTAGTTGACTCCCGGTTATCTCTGGCACACACACACACGCACAGAGAGAGAGAGAGAGAGACAGAGAGGCGGCACATGTGCATGAGAGAAAAACAATTGACTAGTGTTTTAGGTGCTACATTTGGTTTGTTGTATTTGGTAAGAGTACAAAATAAAATACAAATTATAATATACACGTATTCTATGATTGATTGCATCCAATTGCATCTTCGAGATGTGCTACTAACTACAAATATAATTGTTATACTATATAAGTATATGTGTATCTCATTCTATTCATCGGCCAACTCTCGCATGACTTCATCGGCGCGCGTAATGAGTCCAATCAGGCGATAGTTCTCCTTGGACAGTGCAAACTCCTCCAGTAGCTTCAGGTACTTGCGTGCCTCGGCACAGCTGATTATTGATTGGCCGCTGCCCGCATTGTTGTTGTCATCGTGTTGCCGTTGTCGCTTCGCCGGCGGCGACTGGGCGACTGGCGCTTTGGTCAGTTGCGGCATGGGCGGCAGTATGGACATGGGCGTGGCAAGATCTGTTGCAGGACTGCGACTGCGTTTTCTTTGGCGCAATGCGCGGGTTTGTTCAATATATTGCTTTTCATCATCCACATTGGCAGCCAGAATCTCGGCCAACGAAGTGACACTAGAACGGCCTCCATTGGCATCGTCATCATCGTCATCATCGTCGAGGAGTTCATTATCGCTATCCAGTTCCTGCTTGATACGCACAGTGGGCTCCTCCTCTTCCTCAGCTGGCTTTTCTTTTATAGTTTCCTCCTGTTTCTTTTGCTCCTCCGTCGGCTCCAGTTCGTCAGCATCTTTGGGCTCTGTTTTGATCTCCTGCTTGATGTCCAGCATTGGCGGCGGCATGCCCGCCTTTGGCTGGGTCTGTGGCACCGGACGCTGCGTGATGCTCTGCGCCAGTGTGGCAAGTGGTATGATTGTCATTGTCTGTGCACCGCCAGCAGCGGCGCCAGGCGGAAGAATGGGTGTGGCCAGAAGCACCTTTTGGGATGTACCTGGAGGCACCTGTGGCAGTCGCATCAACTGTGGCAAGGGTTGCAGCACACGTGCCTGGTTGAGTTCACTGATCGAGGGTTTGACATCTTGACTTTCATCCTCATCGCTCATGTCGCCGCCACCATCAATGTCAACATCGGCGTCATCCTCATCCGCATGACTGCTGCCACTGACGGTGGCCAGACTAATATCCTCTTCATCATCATCCGCAGCATCCACAGCGGCATCTGCTGCTGGAGTGCACTCCGACATGACGTCCTTGGCAATATCATTGATCTGCACCGAATGGCTTTGGGTATATCCAATCTTCAGCAGCTTCGTGTCGTTATGTTGAATGTTGTACGTGATGCGAAACTTGTCGCACCATTCCTGATGCGGAAAGAAGTTATTCAGTCCCATGGAGCTCTTGAACTGCAATGCCATCTTCTGTATCAGTCCGTCGGAGATGGTGAAATCCTTGTAGTACATCATGCGACGTATCCAATCGTAAACGGCCTTGCCCAACATCGATACTCGCACCACCTTCAGCTCCTGTGTCTTGGCATCCTGACTACGCCGAGTGCGTTGCTCCCATGCCCGTAATATCTCCTCCTTCTGCTGCACAATCCGCTTGATCTGATCCGGACTGCAGTTGAACATACGTCCCACATGCTTATAGACGGGCTGACGATCGTATTCCCGCAATGCAGCCACCTTCTCATTTAGGGCCAAAACATTCTTTCGCTTGATCCGATTGTCAAACGCGACTTTCTCAGTGGCTGGCAATGTGGGTGGTTGTTGTGATTGCTGTTGTTGCTGTGGTTGTGTTGTTGCAGTTGTTGTTGCTGCTGTCGCAGTCGTTTCTGGTTTCGCTTCTGCGTCTGTTGACTGCAATAATTATATGATGAATAATAACTGAATACAGATACAGTGGCTCACAGCTTATTGGACCCATTAAATTTCTTAGATAGCTTGATTTTGGTTGCTGAATTCAGATTTAATATACAAGCAAAAAATTAAATCAATGTATTAATCTAAAATTTAAAAACTAACAAACAAATCTACGTTTAAATTAAATTTTAATCTCCTCCCCAATAAAAGATACATTTTACTCAATTACAACATATATAGAAGATAAATAAATGAAAATATTTAATTTACTTCAGCTTAAATTTAAGCATTAATGAACAATTCTTCAGTCAAGTTTAATTAACATCTAAATTAATTGAAATGTAAAGTGGGGTCAAATAAGCTGGCAGCCACTGTGTATTAACATATATGAAACCTTTATTTACCTTTTGTTTATCACTGGCTTTTTGAGCCTTTTGCTCCTTCTGCTGCCTGCGTTTGTCGCGCACACGCATTGCTGTATATTTTTGTTGTTGTTGTTATTATTTTCCTTATAAATGTATCTATATATATATAGATATTAAAATTTCACCTAAAAGTTTAAAAAAATACAATAATTCGCTCGTTGTTCTCATTGTTGTTTGTTTGTTACGCTCACTCACCCTGTGCCTATGCCCTGTACTCCTCACTCTCACGTACACACGGCAATTGTCATGTGCATGCATTCATACATACATACATACACATGTATTTATGGCGTGCCTGTGTGTGTGTCCGTTTGCGATGGCTACGATTATGCGCGTTGACAGTAACTAAACGTCGCCCGTCGTTGTTGTTTTTTGTTCTTCTTTTTTAAAGGTTTTGCTTTTAGTGCACTTTTAATCAAATGTTTATACAATGCACTCTACTTCGTTTTTGCAATATGTAAATGTTAATTATTACACACGCTTACGCACACGTGTACAATTGCTTTTAAATTTTCCGACTAGAACCAGCGTACAATATAAAAATAGCTGCCCACCCGCTGCCAGCGGCTGCTGTTTTCATTCTGTTTTCAGTTTCTGTGAGCGCGAATGCGCACTGAGAGCACTTTTCTGCGCCGGCGGAGAGCTTGTGATAAGCCCAAACAGCGCGCAACTTTAACATGTGTGTGTGTGTCTGTGTCTGTGTGAGTGTATCTGTGAGTGTTTGGGTGCGACAACGTAGATAATGGCAGCACACTCAGATGCAAGGCCGTTACACCGAGAGAGGGTTGTAAAATTTCATTCGATAGCGTGACCGCTCTCTTTCACTCTCTCTCTCTTTTTCTACTGCGCATGCGAGAATTTTACAATTGTTGAAACGAATTTCAGTTTTTATTTGATTCGATCGCTATTTTTGCCAAAGTTTTCTTCAAAATTTGTATTATTCATTGAATGTTTGCAATGAATAAGTAAGTTAAGAGTTTATGCAGTTTAATTAAAGTTTATTTTCGATACAATTTTTACAAATTCCTAACCGAATTTGGTATAATAGCGCAGAATATGTGACATGGCTTGTGGATTGTCAGCTGGCACCATATGACCGGACCGATTGACCCAGAACATGCTGAAGTTACCAGCTGTCTTCTCATAACCCTCCAGCACACGGTCTACGGTAATGCCCACACGGGGAGCAGACAAATACGCCTTCTTGTTGTTCCATTCCATGCCAGCAATCCAGTTAACGGCTCCGGGTGTAGCACAAATCAGATCCAATCCACCCGAAAATACGCCCACTTTGAGTGTGGTATTGTTGAGCAGCTCCTCAACTAAAAAAATGTAAAAGCAATTAAGAAAATTTTAGTCGAGAGAGCACGACTAAGAGATAGTGTAGTGTAGTGCTCACGATTGCAAACTTAGTGGAAACCGCTGAGATAAGACAAGACAAAGAAGATAATCCTTAATTGATTCTTCTTCAAGGTAAATCATAAATAACTTATGTATGTAACGTACTTGCTAAAACTTTTCACTATATCTCCACAAATACTCTAGTAACTATTTCATTTTTTTCGATTTTGGGATAGGTATTCAAATTTCAAATAAATTTGATCTGCCTGCACATAGATAGATGAAAAATCGAAATTTTTATCGATGTACTTACCAATGTGTACAACTGGCTTCATGAAGTCGCCTCGCTGCTTGTCAAATGTAGTGCCGCTCTGGGCGCCCCACTGGACGCCAGTGGTGATGTTCAGGGCTTTTGTAACGGGACCCCTCATCAGCTCCGATAGGATTTTATCGCGATTCTCATCGATATCGAAGTGCACCAGGGTGCGGTACATACGCTCTGTAAAGTAATCCTTAGAAATCTATATCGATACACTTGCGATTTCAGACTTACCCTCGGGACTCATTAGATCCAGCTGCCTCAAGTACCTATCGCCACGCGTCGGAGTCTCTACATTGTAGAAATCGACGCCCTTTGATTCACGTAACACCACAGATTGAGTGACGCTCCATTGCAATGTAGCCATTGACCATTTCTCAGTGTCGACGTAATTCTTGGTCTTCAATGCGGCTGCCTCAATCTTGTCGTGACCATTCTGATCCACAATGCCCAGCTGCAGCAGGAACGGTGCCCACGAGAGAACCGAGTCAATGGGGGAAGTCCAGGGATCACCCAGGGCTACCGAAACGAGGTTGCTCTCAATCTCTCGCCGTTGGATGGCATGGTACAGCTCTAGAGCGAACTCAGGTGCCATCTTTCCACCATAACTCTCGCAGAAAATGTGCAGGGGAACTGTTTTGAATTCCGGATGACGGGTATAGAATTCCTTCATGAATTCAACCAGATCCAAAGCGATTTGTTTGTTGTCCGTTGTGTAATAGGCTGAGCCATCCACATAACTGAAGCCACTGCCAACGGGATTGTCGATGAATATAACATTCATGTCCTTCACCCAGGTCCATTCGCGATAGCTGCCATCCAGCTGCATGGGTCCCAACTCTTCAAAGTTGCCGTAGCCTGTGGATGAGGCACCTGGTCCACCTTGCAACCAAATGGCCAATGGACGTTGTGTATAGCTGGATACATTGGCGGTGGTGTAGTACAGCCAATAGAACATGTGAGCTCCCTTGCGCACATCCACAAAACCCCAATCCTGTTCACCAGGGCCATAACCCTTACGTGCTGTGAGAAAAAATAAATCAGTTGACCGTTTTCAAATGAAACTCTTGAGATTTAATTAATTGATTCGATTTCTAATGAATTAAGAATCTATTCAAGATATCAGTATGCCCGATAAGATAAGAATCTTTCTATTCTATGGAGCTATAAGTAACTTTCAGTTACTTGGAAAGAAATGATATAAATTTAGACTTTACGTTCATTAGCACCTGATCAGCATATTAAGTAGTTCTTTCTTCATTTAAGCTCAGCTGGTATTCTACCAATTGAGGTCAGTTCCACTCACCATTCACAGCACAGAAGCCAGAGAGCGCGATGAGCGCTACGAACCCGATTAATAGACGACTCATTTTGCACTAGTTTCAACCCAGGTCGACCGTCCACCTTGAAGCTTGGCGAACGTCTGAAAGTCGTAAGAGTTTCCAATCATAAGGTAAACGAGGCGCAAAAGAATTTCTAATCTAATAAGACTACTGATTGGAGACGATCCCTATGATCGCTCTTGTCTTCGGGTATTTACGATCGATGATGGGTTATGACGGCTGCACGCGTATCAAAGTTAGGTCATAAGCTTGCTGTCACTTTCAGTTAATACTTATCACTTTCATAAATTTTGATGAAACCTTAAGCCAGTTGATAATTAACATTTGCGATTGTGGCCTTTTTATCATGGTCTTCTTTTCGCTATTTCTTTTTCTTTACTCAGTTTAACAAAGGAGTATTTTGTGTATTTCAATGCTGCACTTTATTTGATTTTCTTTTTTGCTTTTAGAGTTTTAGTTCTAACCGAAGTTGGTCAGCTTTCGCAAGACATGGCTCATGGCAGCCGGATTGTCAGCTGGAGCCATGTGACCGGATCTGTTGATCCAGAACATGGTCAAGTTGCCGCCCGACTTCTCATAGCCTTCCAGTACACGATTCACGCTGATGGCATTGCGAGGAGCATCCAAGTACTCGTTTCTCCTGGTCCAGTTGAGCTTGTCTATCCAGTTGACGGTGCCTGGTGTGGCACAGATCAGATCCAAACCGCCCGAAAAGACGCCCACTTTAAGCGGCGTCTTGTCCAGCAGCTCGTTTACTGCATATGAGTTGGATTTTTTAATTAAAAGGCCAGCAGAATCCCAGTTGAAAACTTACCAATGTGTAATACGGGCTTCATAAAATCAGTGTTATGAATATCAAAGACTTTGGCACTTTGTGAGTTCCACTTTACATGGGGCGGTATACCCAATGTTTCGGCGACCGGTCCACGCATTAGATCTTCAGCTATCTGGTCATGATCCTCATCGAAATCATGCTTCACCATGGTGCGGTACATGCGTTCTATTATACACTTACTCAATGAATCTATCTAGAACCAGGATCACTTATAAGACTCACCCTCGGTTGTCTGGATCATCAGCTTTTCAAAACGATCACCTTTCGTCAGCTTTAGCACATTGTAGAAGTCAACTCCCTTGGAGGCCTTCATTACCTCCATCTGAGTGTTGCCCCACTGTTCTGTAGCCTGTATCCAACGTTCCTGTTCCACAAGCTCGGCTGTAAAGTTGGCTGCCTTCATAATAGCATCGTATCCATCATGATCAACGATTCCCAATTCCAGCAAGAACGGCGCCCAAGACAGAACCGAGTGAATGGGCGATGTCCAAGGATCGCCCAAAGCCACTGAGACTAGATTGCTCTTAATTTCACCTCGTTCCTTGGCATAGTACAGTTCTAGAGCAAACTCTGGAGCCATTTTGCCGCCGTAGCTTTCGCTGAAAATGTGCAAAGGAACTGTTTGAAATTCCGGGTGACGTGTATAGAAACCCTTCATTAGTTCCACAAGATCCATTGCGATTTCCTTGTTTGTAGCCGTCAAATATGCGGAATTATCCACATAGCTGTAGCCAGTTCCTACGGGATTATCAATGAAAAGTACATTCATGTCCTTGACCCAAGTCCAGTTGCGATGATCTCCATACAAGTCGACTGGTCCCAACTCCTCAAAGTTGCCATAGCCTGTAGATGAGGCACCTGGTCCACCTTGCAACCAAATGACCAATGGACGTTGTGTATAGCTGGAAACATTTGCAGTGGTGTAGTACAGCCAGTAGAACATATGAGCACCTGGGCGTACATCTACATAGCCCCAGTCTTGTTCACCAGGTCCATAGCCAGGCTTGCCTATTGTTGAAATTTATAAGTATTTAAAAAAATTATCAAACTATTGAAATGTCAACTTACCATGTACACAGGCTGTGAAAATCACCAAGAATATGGCTATCGAACGAATAGCACTGACCATCTTCTGTTTAAGCCAGCAGTTGAATATGCTCTGACTGCAGCCGGTATTCTGAACTCTATTTTAACGGAAAATCTTATCAGCTGTCGAACTCGACGACTTGATGTGTTTTAAATCGATTGCTTAGCGGGGCACCTATCGTTATCGATACACTGCCTCTCGTATCAGAGTGGCAACCCTGCGTCAACAGCTGTTTACATATTGTGTTGTTGTGATATTTTCTTTGTGTCTGGCAAGTGCGTGGGTGGGAATTAATTTAATTACATTTACTTAAGAAATCAAAGGCGACGCAAGAACACCATGGCAACGGTTCGAACACCTAAGCAAAAGGTCATTCTCTGTGGTGACTATGGCGTGGGCAAGAGTTCCTTGTTTCGACGCTTCGCTAACAACTCATTTGTGACCGAAACAGACCGCAAATCCACGCTGGGATTAGACCATATTGATCGCGAGTACAATATAGGCGAGAAACAACTTAAGGTAAGAGTGTTTTTGCTTAACCTATTGGAGAATACTCTTTAATAAATGGCTCATTCGACAGCTGCAATTGTGGGACACTGGCGGCATGGAACGTGTGGCGTCTGTGACTTCGTCGTATTACAAATTTGCCGAGGGTGCTATACTTGTATTTGCCTTGGACAATGCCGCATCCTTTCACTCACTATCGCAGCATTTGCTGGACATTGTCACATACGCAGAGAGTGCCAAGATATTTATTTGTGGCAATAAGAGCGACCTCGAGGGTCGCGAGCCAGAAGTTACCGATGAGGATATGGAAGCATTTTGTGAACAGTGCCATTCTCTGATTAGTGCCACCTACAAAACGTCTTGTCGAACCGGCGAGGGTATCGAGGAAATGTTCCAGGACATATCTCGCCAGTTAGCGGAGGCCAATCGCTCCAAAATGGAGCTGCAGGCGCTCGAACGACAGAGTTTCCAGATTGACAAGGCCATTGAGGCAGACACCAATGAGGAAGCATCCTCATGTAGTTGCTAGCAGTTGGGGAACATTGAGTTTGGCTAATCTTATTGGCGCTAAATGCTGAACTCAATGCAACGCATTTCTTTAATATGTTATATTTAATTTATTATATTTGTAGTTATTTTTATGATTTGTAAATATTATTTTCGAATTTATAACTGAAACGTCCAAATATGTAGTGTTTAATACAAGTATGATATTGTTGATATTTATGCGCCCAGTTATTAGAGCCAACGAACAAGTTTGATTTAAATTCATCAACATGCATATTAACGAATAGGGCGTAAGTCATAGGGATTTAAGCATAGTAGTTACATATAATACGTAGGTTTTTTGCTAGCTACTAAAAGTTTTTCAATTTACACAATACGTACGTACTTACATTATGAATAACTCGCAATTGAAACTAATGCTAACAATAAATAAACAATTAACTAAACAAGGAATGTGTCAACGTCTTTAAGCCAAACTTATATAATATACAATCCAACCTATCCAGACTATGACGTGGCCGCGGGTGTGCTGGGGGCAAATGTTAAATAAAGGCTGACGCCGACGGCAACCACAAAGCAAACGCCCACACCATAGAGGACGACCTTTTCGCGCAGTGCGCGCAGCATCATTGTGTTGAGGGTGCGGGAGGCGCGTCCAATCTCGGCATTTGTCTCCCTCAGACGAGCGCGTGCGCCTTGCAGAGTCTCGCGTTGATGATGCAAATCTACCACAGAATCGAACAACATTACATAGAGTTACAATCATAAATGCAATTATAAATACCATTTAGCACTTGTGTGCCTAATGCCTCCGTTTCCAGAGCTACGCGATAACCTTCCGTCAAGCGATTACCGGTGCGTTCAATACTCTCGGAATTCTCCAGCAGACGCTGTCTCTGATCGTTGCTAATGGACACATCCTCATAGTAATCACCACTGCCGCTCAAATCGAGCGTCGTATAGGCGTTGGATTGAGAACGTAGCTTGTCCTTTGTCTGTTTGTATTCCGTTTGCAGACGCTTTAGTTCCGCCTGGGCCACTTGAAGTTTCCCGTTGAAGCTGCTGCGCTGTGTAGGATTAAGTTCGCGCACTTCCAGGCCCATCTGCTCCAGCAGCTCCTGTGCCTCCGACAGACTGCCATCGATTTTGTTGCACAGCTCATTGCGTTCGGCTATGCGTGGGTGGGATGCTTATCAAATTACATGTAAAAATATGTTACCTCAGTTTGTACTCACTCGAATTTTGCTGTAAACGTCCAATATGTGCAGTTATTTCAGCTATAAGTGCTGCATACTGCTGTTCGTATTGTTCTAGCAGTGACATCTGTTGTTTAATTTTTACTATATTTTTACTATATATCGTTTTTCGTTTGCTTGTGCGAAATTTATTTGCTTGTTTTGTTTATCAATTTCAGTGCTGCAAACTTGTTTTAATGTCTTAACAAAAACGGGCTGCCAACTTGTTTTAATGTCACAACAAAAGCGGGTTGGCAGGCTTGGCGAGCTGGTGTCATTTCAGTCAGCGAGTGCCATTCACAGCGAATGCTGCTAGTGTTGCGTACTGCCGGAGCAGTCATCGTTGTTTTGAAATCGAGCTCGAATTAAAAATACGTTTGATTTCAATTAAATTAATGATTTATTTTAATCTCATTAAATGTTAAATAGATGAAAACAATATGGTCACAGATTCTGTCTGCTCGAAATATACATGTGTTACTTAATTCAAATATTGGAAAGACAAATTAATAATACTATTTCAGTAATTGGCTAATTCATATGTACACTGTTCATCACATTTGTGTTTTGTTTTGTTTAGTTTTATCGGTGTTTTCGTCAGATCATCGAGGTGAGTTCTTAACCCTCTATGAGCGTGGATTTGTCGCCCTTGCGCAGCACCAGCTCCAGCTGTGATAACAGCCCAATGGCACGGAAATTCTCCTTGAAGAGCACAAATTCTTCCAAGGGCTTTAAATATTCGAGCGCCTGCGTATAACTGTCAAGTTCCTTTAATACAGTTGCTAATGCGTTTGCATCCGGTTCCGGTGATGTGTGTCCATTTGTTTGACTGCCGGAACTGCAGCTGCCTCCATTGGCAATCTTCTTTGGTGAGGCTGGAGCGGATGAAGATGTTGTTGTTGCTGTGGCTGCAGGAGGACTGATGGGTTTAATGGAGAGCACAGGCGTTGATTTGCCACTGTTGCTATCGATTGCCTTGGGTGCATTCTCCTTGCTGCTGGCACTGTCCCTTCCCCCGTTGCTGTTGTTGTTGTTGTTCTGCTCCTTTGGACTCAGATTCGGACTCGGATTCGGCGTGCGCTGTTGTTGATGCTGATCCAGTTGGAATGGATTCACCCAGTGGCAACGGAGATTCTCGCACATTGATGGGGCATTGATTTCCTGAACTTCATCGTCAGCGGGTGACTCCAGTTTGGGTCTCTTGGCCAGTTGCACAGGCTGGAAGGGACTGACACGTTGCTGCTGCAGCGCATTTGGCGGCAGTTGAGGCTGGAATGGTTCTCTTGGATGTGGGGGAGAGAGTGATGATCCTGGCGGTGGGAATTGTGCCTGCAGTTGTTGTTGCTGGTGTTGTTGCATCTGCTGCTGCAGCTGGCTTTCAAAGTAGAAATCATTGAGGCTGTTGAATCCAGGATGTGGATGTGGATGTCCATGTGGCAGCGGATGACCTGGAAAAGGAGGCCAGCCTGGATTCATCGGATGTTGTTGCTGCTGTTGTTGTTGCTGCTGGAGATGTTGCTGCTGTAGAGCGAAATGTTGCTGCTGTTGCTCCTGATAGCTCTGATCCTTGACGTCCATACTGTCATCATCCTCCTCGTACTCGCCATACTGTTGCATGTAGTTCATGTACTGCTCCGGCATCTCCTCCAGCTTCGCCACACGCTCTGCGCTGGCCGGCGGAAACAAATGCTGCAGATCCTGCACAATATCCGGTATCCAGAGCGATGTTCCCATGGGTTTCAGCTGATTCGTGGCCAGTTTCTGAGCAAATCCCTGCAAATGTGTCTCGCGGAAGCGATTCAGCCAACGATTGTCCGCTATGAAGGATGTGCTGCCGATCACCTGGCGTGTATTCTCCGCCTTGTCCTTGATCATGCCATGTGTGATGCTGCCACGCAACTGAGGATTTATATTGGCACGGACGAGCCACTCGTAGACCACGGCATTGATGTAGGCGCACTTGCGACTCCGCTCGATCTCCTCCACCATCGCCTGCTGCTCCACAGCCTCCAGATTGGAGGGCACCTCCAGCCGAAGCGTCGGCAGCGCATTCGACTGCAGACGCCTTCCGCCCAACACACTGGGGTCAAAGTGCAGAGCACACACAACTGGTTTCTTAAATGGTATAATGCGTCGCAGTGAGGCGTGGCACGCCTCCTTCCACAGCTTGTGGAAGGGGTTGTCGGGTCGGGGGAAGGCGAAGAACTGCATGCTCGGGTGTTGCCTCGAATTCGACAGGCATCCGATGATGCAGCAGCGCCGTATAGTCGGCATAACGGGTATATTGTTTACGCCCCGAATTGTAAATCAAATCTTGTTGGCGTTGCAAACGAACGCCAAAACCGTTTAGAACATAAAAAAATTAAAGAAACTGCAAATAGACAAGATCAAATTGATATTATTAGTTTTGTTTATAGATAAAATACAATTAAAATAAAAAATTAAGCACGTACGAGTGTTTTACTCTTGCGAAATATAAAACATTTGCAATTGTTCTTTGCTTTATGCTTCCTTTATTGCTGTCCTTTCTTTTGCTTTGAATTTCGCCGCTTCTATTTGCAAGCGATCTGGCAACGCTGTTGCCGTTGTGTTTACATATTCAAATTAATTAATTAAAATTATACAAATTCAGTAAGGTTTGAATGTAACAATTTTCTCCAAATCACTTATTGCGTTGGAGCGTATGAACTTGGTGTACACTCATGTGTTTGGCCAGTAACTTTTAAATTGCTCTATATTACAAAAACTAAGCTCCCATGAACCTTAAATTCAAAAATGCGAAAATTGTAAAAGTTTTCAAAATATAAAAAACTTTTAGTGCTTAATCAAAAACTATGGCTGTGAAACTTTTGCGACGCCCCTTAAAACACTTTGAGAAAGAATCATGAAGAGAAGACGTGAATATAAAAGTATTATAGAGTTGAATAAATAAAAGCTATAATTTAAGCAAAAATTTGTGCTTGTTAAATTAATACGGGGACTTACTAAAAACACCTACAGTTAATATATGGTTTTTTACTATCTGTGTGATTCAATTGAAATTCCCTAGAAGGACAACAAACAGTCACAAAATTATATTGAACTATGAGCAATCATTAAGACAGTCAGAGCTCATAGGGTCCAATACATGACGCATTATATTGAATGAGTATTTTGAGTATATATATTTGTATTCTACATTATATGCATCTGTTTTTATAATAGCTTTGACCTCGCTCTTTGGATAAATACCATCTGCACGCACAAATACACTCACATACATACATACGGAAGTGATACACAGATACAAATGGTATATGAGTATGCTAGGTACTTCAGAAAGTTTGAATATATAAGAGCAATACGAGCGAGCGTCATGCCCGCTATAAGATACAGATACGAACGACCGAACCAGCGCTAACATCACTCACACACACACACACACACACACAGCTATATATACCAACATAAAACTGTTGATAAATTTGAAGCGCTGCTGAGGCAACGATGCGTACGCCTTCAGAAATCGATACGTTTTCCAGTCCCAGTCACAGCCCCCAAAACCAGAACCAGTCGGACGTCGAACGCTCCATTATGGGAGCACCCAAGCGCCCATACCCATATCTGACACACACACACACACAGATGCAGACACTCGCATACAGCTAAAGATACAAATATATAGATAGCTTCGATGCTGGTGCTGCTGTAGATGCTAGCAACAGCAGCACTTGACTAAAGTGAACGACTTGGTCGGGTCTCCGCCTTCGCCACCGCCATCTCCTTTTCCAGATTGAGGGTAATACTCTGCTGAGTCATTGCTCCAAGTCTGTCAGATACAAGATACATTTGCTATCGATGATACAGCCGAGTCGAGCAACCCACCTGCCTGACTCATGAGAGCCGGTCTTTTGGATTAATTTAGCTACAGTATAAGATGACTTAATACCTAAAGCAATGTCCGTTTTCTCTTGAAAAATCGGTTGCTATACATATCGAGTCACATCAAGTTTCCGTTTTTTCCCCTTCTCGCATCGCCCTCTCATCTCAAAATAGGTCATTAGCTGCTGCCTTAGCTGTTGGCATGGATTTACGGAATTGGGTTTTATCTTACAGTTTGGCATGTCAGCCTGGCTTAGGGGTTGTTCACTCTCGCAGCTGTTCACTTTACTTTTAGCATAAAACTTTGTCTCTCCGTGCCTGTGTGTTTGTATGTGTGTGTCTGTGTGAGTCGGAAACTTCCTTGGCAGCAAAAGTTTCATAGCCCGAAAAACCCTTCCACAACGCATCTTCAAGATACTTTCGCAGCCCGCGCGCACCTTGACACAAAACGAGCGAAGCGTTTTGGACTTCGTCTATGCTTCGTTTTTAAGCACACTCACACACACACATACACACGCACACCATCTCATACACTCAAAGACAGTGAGACAGACAGACAAACTTGTAGTCGAGTGCACTACACCATCAATTCCAATTCAAATCTCCCCTGACTGACTTGCTTTATAAATGGTTTTATATTTCCTTTTATGTCGTCGCTGAGCTATATACTCGTAATTTCATAGCTCGGGCGGGCTCTCGACCTGTAGATGTGGTTGTGGATGGATGTACGAATACATCTTTAGCTCAGTTCATCGCTGTTCAGCTCAGTTCAGTTCTGTTCAGCTCAGCTCAGCTATGCATTATTTTGCTTTTGCCTTTGCCTTTCTTTCCCTTATATCGATTGGCACTTTATCTTAATCGCCTCGAGTCGTCGTCCCTCATACCGCGCCCTAAGTCCTCCATATAGTCACCCTACTGCTGTTTCTGCTTCTGCTAATACTTCTGCTGCTTCTGCCGATGCCGATGCTGGCGTCGCAGTCAGGCTGCTTTGGGATTGGGACTTCGTGAAAATTTCGTGCATCGTCATCATTATCATCATCTGATGGCAGCCTCCAGTCTCAGTCTCAGCTACATCTCTTCTCGCTTCCCATTGGGTTCCTCTTTTGTTGTATATCTTTTGTATCTTGGTATCTCCCTATCTCTGTACATATATCTTTCTATTGTTTAACTAGTTCTTGTTTTTACCTACTACAACTTGGCCTTTTCGAATTCAAGTATTCCATGTATTAACATTTCCCAGTTCCAATTCAAGTTCCAATCTAGATTAGCTGTTCCCATCTCTCTCTCTCTTTCTATTTCTGTCTCTCTTTTATCTTTCTCTCTCTCTCTCTCGCTCTTCTGCTTCTCTTTCTACATAAGAATTGTGAATCTGAGAGTCTTTATTAATTTTGAGATTGATTTTCGTCATGCTTAGGTAGATGTATCTATAGCTCAAGTTATTTATGTCGCATCCGTTAATCGTGTATTCCATTTAAGTTCAAGCTGCTTTTGAATTTGACCTTTGTGTTGATAGTTCATGGTATAGGAAATCGTTGTGAAGATAATAATTTTTAGTTATTTCGATTTAATACGAGGGTTGATAGAGTATTAAGATTATAGCAGCTCTTGTCTTTATATATTTTTTCTTTCCTTCTTCTCTATTATATGTGTGGTAATACTCAAAACTCTGAAGTGATAGGAAGGGTGGTTTAAGAAGAAGTTATTATATTTTATATAAAATTTCGAATATTTTTGGTAATTTATTCCATTAAGTAGGGTGGTTGAGAATTCAGCAATTTTTATATTTATCAGTTCATTTCGTTTTTTTATTAGATGTTATATTGTATATTTAAATATAATTATAATTATATAATTATTTGTATATAAGATGAATTAATGAGTAAAGTGTTATATTATTATTAATCAAGTACTTATCAACCCACCCTAGGGATTTTATTATATACAAAGTAATCAAGTAATAATCCCCATCCATTTAGTAGCTGTACATACAAATTCCTTATTGATTTGAAACCACTTTAATGAGGAACTGAATAGGCCAATGTCAATGTCCTGTTAGCGGAAGCACCCCAAAAACACAGTAACACAGAAACAAGTGCGAAAATCAAAGCAAAAAAAAAGCAAAACAAAAAGAAAAGAAAACGAAAACAAATCACAGGCCGAAATCAAAACAAAACGCAGCCGACGTCGCTGCCGACGCGCAGTCTAACAGATTCAAAACAAAAACAAAAACAAACGCGAGCCGCAAACATTTTTAAATAGCGGACAGACATGCAGACAAACAAGCAAACAAACAAACAAACACTTGCTGCTGCTTGCCACCGCGTGTGGCATGCAAATAATGCCCGATGTTGTTGTTGTTGTTCTCGTTGCCGAAGCTGCGACACCGACTGCGAAGTCGTTGGCGCCGCGTCGTGCCGCTTTTTTAATTGCAAGCACACAAGCACAAGCAGAACAAGAGTAACAACATAAACAAAAACAATAACAGGAGTAACCGGGACAGCGGCCGGGCAGAATCTCAAGACCCCGTTTGTTTACATCGCACATTACACATACGCACAGTGGTACTCACATTGGTGGCAGAGTGTGTGCCGTATCCAACACTCGTATGCGTTTCTTGAATTAAAAGAACCTCACTTGAATAAAGCAGTCACGTTTTATATAGCACTATATATGCTTATGTTAATATATTTTAGGCAAAGCAGTCACGATTTATATAGCACTATATATGCTTATGTTGATATATTGTAGGTAAAGTCTGCATACAATTGAAATCGAATCAAATTGTATTACATTTATATTGAAATTCCTTTCCAAATCACAAACACACACTCAAAGTATTGGTATTACGAATATACCATAGAAACGTTTGTCGTCGCGCTGCGAGAACCGCTTCGAACGAACGTTCAGCACAAAGTGAAATATACGAAACTAGCGACAACATCGCCAAGCGACTCGATTCGACCGACCGACCCGACCGACTCGTTTTTCCCATCTATAGGAAATATTTAATCCCAAACAAGCCAAGCCAAACCAAACCAAAACCTAAAACCAACCGAGCAAGCGAAGAGACATAGCTGCCAAGCCAAGGCGAATGAAATGGTGTGGCAAGGCAGCCAAGCAGTGGCTGTGACAGGGACAGGGGCAGGGGCAAGGCATGTGGCAAGGACGGGCAGAATACCTCTCGACGTCGGCGTCGGCGTCGACGTCTGCGGCTGCGTCAACGTCAGCGTCAGACGTGAAAAGTAAATACAGCGACAATAACAAAGCCAAACCAAACGAACAGACTGTCAGTCAGTCAGTCAGTCAGTCGGTCGGACGGTTTGTCTTTCAGTCAGTCAGTCGAGTGAGTTCGTCAGTCAGTCACGAGCAGACCCGAAGTTCATCCGATGTTTGGGGTGTTTTTCAACGTCTGTTGGGCCCTTCAGCTGTTTTGCCCCCAAATGACTGCCATTCTTTTCAGATGAGGGTTGCGGGAAAGTAGGGAATTGTAGGAGCTGGAGCTGCTGTTCGTCTCGTATATAGCGTGTGCTCTGATTGGGACTACGGAGGCCATAGGGAGACGTAGCGCTCGTCAGACACAAAATACTTTTCTCCATTTTAATGATATATGCTGTGTATGTGTGCGGGTATAAATCTCTGTATGTGGGTGTGTATGTGTGTGTTTTGATATGTATGACGATAATGCTTCGTATATATCGTAAATAAATTTTATATATAAACTTTCATGCCCATATACACACACACATGCCTCGCACCATTTTAGGGTATTATTTATATAGAAAAAAATTTTCGCTCTTTCAGTATGCGTCATTCGAGTGATTCTGAACCCTGAACACGTAGGAAGTAACAGTAGCCATAGTTCACCAAACATAATCCAAGTTGAAAATGCTTCCTTACCTTTAACTGATCTCAGGTAACTCAAATGTTCGACGTGTTATACATAAATGGAAAACTACCCTGGATTTGGGATCGAAATGTCTATTGAATGGTATTTGTAGCTGTTACCTTGGTATTATAGTTGGCATTATATCATGCTCACTCATACAGATCTTAAATAATTAACACGTCATTTGGGTCTAACCCAATGTGATTCGGCAAATATAAAAAAATATAATGCGATAAATATTTCCAAATCGAGTATAATGTTTATCTTTTTTTGTGCTCGGCATGACGCCAAATTAAACAAGTTTCTATAAAACTACGTTTTCGGAATACTACCCACAAAAGATACAACATTTGTCTTCTCAATGTCTGTTCCGTTCCCAGGTCATTATATATTTTATACATATCCGTTTAGCAAAATGCCAAAGCAACTTCAATATATACAGAAATGAAGTTCAATCTATTCTTACGCCAACATCTTTAACAATTCACATACACACACACACAAATATTGTCATGACAACACAGACGAATACAGGTATAGGTATATATGTACATAGAGATATCTTAAAGATGCTGGGAAGTTGATACCATTGCGATGTGTGTATATCTGTAACTTGAAGTATTGCTGCCTCTGCCGGGGTTCGAGTTTGGGTTTGGATTTCGTTCGCACGAATAACAAGAAAACCAACAACATCAACAGCAGATACAACAACAACAACAATCATAACAACAACAACATATAAGTGTACTATAAACGTGTTGTAGTTAAACCCATTATCGTTGTAGTTGTGGGTCGCCCCGAAGCAATTTGATGGATTAGTTTTAATATAAGAGTCTCTGAGCAAAGAAATAGAAATGGGTAACGCTCACAATTTGGGTTCGGCTTGCTTGGGTTCGGTTGATGTTCGGGTTTTGATTCGATTCGATTGAATTAAAATGGATTGGTTTGAATTGGATGGGATTGGGATTGGAGTGTGTTTTGTTGGTTTTTCGGTGGTTGAAAAGTATACATAGACCAAGCCTATTCGATATATGTGCATATATATTTTTATATATATAGCCAGTCTATAAAACCACACAGCATCCAGCTGTGGGTGGACTTAAAGTTTCCAGAGTTTGATGACGATGACTCGACATTAATATACATTATATTTTGTGCAGCAGCTATCGACTGACCAGCAAAACTTTTCAAATGCTTTTCGGTTGTCCGACTTAAAAATGGGGGGAAGGAATCGGTGGGTCGAAGGTGGTGGAGGGTGGAGGAGTAAGATGTGTAAGCCCTTTGGCAACCTTTCGAAAACGAGCTGAGCAAACGAGCGAAGAAAATGACCTTTCCTTTTGCGTTTTACACGAAATACCGAATGATTACGACCAGGATGAAACACAGAGAAAATACACACACACACACACACATATACACATTAATAAATGAATGTAAGCTCACACACACACACACACACTTACACACAGATTGACTGTGAGTCTCCTTGATAAAAGCTCATCTATTATGACCTTTTTCTACAGAGCGGGGATTTAGCCAAAGAATTTATTATGGTCATGTATTATATTGAACTGAAACCCTGTTGAACAAATCCCCCCCCTCAGTTCTCTGCTTTTCTCTCCCTCGCCTTTGGCATCAGCTAAAACTTCTGAGTGTCCTGAACGTTGTCCCTTTTCATAATGCCATATCCCAAGCCAGGGACAACAGAGGACACACAATTTCTAGCTAGCTAACGAGACCAAGGCGATAGTATTTTTCCATTACCTTTTTTTTTTTATTTGTTTGATTATATCCGGGTCTTGTCCCTCGGTGTATGTAGCTGTGTCCCGGTCTGGTCTGGTCTGGTCCGGTCCGGTCAGGTTCGGTCTCAATGGGAAGTTGAAGTTATCTCGACTCTCGTATCTCTCTCTGCATCTTTTCTCTCGCATTGTGCGCCCTATAATCTATATATGTGATGCCTGGCAGCTCGCTTTCTGTGTCTGTGTGTGTGTGAGTCTGTATATTTTAATATATATATATATATATAGTATTATATATCTATAACTAGGTGTGTGTTTTCTATGCGCTGACTGTCGCACCCAAAAGCACCATAGGGACCTGAATTTTTCCTCGTAATTTCCTTTGTGGCCCGTTTCTCCTCTTCCATCGCCGATGCCGATGCCGCTGTCGATGCCCTCGTTGGCTGCACAGTTAGCGTCGCTGTCTCTGCCGCTGCCGCAGCTGGCGTCGCTGCTGGCGTCAGTTAGTAATCCCAATTCCCTCGTCTCCTATGTATGTTCAATGCTGCTACGAGTTTATTGCCATTTCCATATCTGGGCTTTATATCTCTCGTGCTGTATTCTGTATTCTCACTGGTTTTGCAATTCGATTTTGTTGCCCATCGTTTGCGCAGTTTCAATTCGATTGCTGTGTGGCTGGAAAACTGGAACTAGAACTGGAACTGGAACTGAAATTGGAAAACCACATACCGAATAAGTGACAAGCGATCATTTAAAATCCGATCAACAGATTATAGACGTAATGTTAGTAGTATGCAAATACTGTAGATCTTTTACTCATTGATGATATACATACTAAAAGATACCCTATTCATTTTCTCATTACTAAGTGCATTTTGGGGTTATATAGACTGTAAGATACCTTAAAAAATAATATAGTATCTCTATAATTTCTGCAATATTCCTAGTATTCCTTATGTGTATATTTGCGATGTAAAGAGTACAATTTACTCTATTTTGTCTTATAATAACTAAAATTTGTGTGAAATTCCTCTTGTAAAGTTGAACAACCCGTACACTTAAAATCTAGGGGAATTTTTTTACTTTTTGCGAGAAATTACAAATTATCTACCCAAACACTATTATAAATTTTTAGTGCAAATATTGTGGTTTTGTGTTCATTATAGGTACCGATTAAATGACATAATTAGGTATTATACATTATTTTAGATAATGGGGATATTTAAGGGGGAAAACCAACAATAAACTTAATATAAAGAGATCTTGATCAGGGGAATTTTAAAAAGTGATAAATAGACTTAAATTGATAATTGGGCTATTTCATAGCTATAGTCATAAAAACAGTTCAGCTGAAAAATCGATAACTAATCCACCTGCAACACAACTGTACCACAAGCAAAGAAATAACCGAAAGCAACCACATATTTATTTAATATTACCTCTCAAAAGGTGTGCATGTATTGCATTTCTATATACTTATATGTGGGCCTTCCCTAAAATGAACTTGATTATAGTATGTGAGAAACTCGAACCAAAATCGAACCCAAATGAAATCCAATACATACGAGTGCCCAAAGACCATTTATATTTATAACAGCGTTTTGTCCCCCCCCGAAAAAGAGAGTCAGAACAACTGAACAACGAATCGACTGACTGACGACGACGGTCATACTTACCGTCTTTGCGGCCACATTCTCCCCATTCTGCAAGCTCCAGCGCAATCCCAATTCGCATACACATCCTCTCGACATCTTTGTACAATAAAGATAGATTAGCATCTATCGAAAGCTGTGCCAGCAGAACGAGGCGACCGAATGAAACCGAATGAATGTGCGGGTTCGGTCGAACGAATGAACGAGCTGACGATGGAGCCAGCGCATGACTGAAAGCTGAAAGCATCATCATCATTCCCAGGCCGATGGAGGAGCAGGAGGAGGAGGAGAGGGAGGAAGAGGGAAGGCAGGAGAGGAGCGAACCCCCTAGAGTCTAAGCCAGTTGAGAACTGGCGAACTGGCGAACTGATGGAAACTGTGATGTTCAAGTGCCATCATCGTCTGGGTTTTTCAACGATGCCTATGGAATTGAAGCAATGCCAAGTCGTGGGCAACTACAACAACAAGCGTAGCAATTTCTTGTTGTTGTTGGTGTTTTCAAAACCCAAGAGGCTTATGCTGGGCCGACAACCCAAATACTTAAGAAGTAACAACGATGCGAAGCAGCCTGAGACAGAAGAACCCAAAACAGTGCCAGTTATAAAGCAGCTGCCGATGTCGAAGTCGAGACTACAGAGTCTCATTCTCAGTCTCAGACTGTTTCTCAGATTCAGTTTCAGACTCGTTTCGACATCGACCCGCTGCCAGTCACCAGCATCAACGTTCTGTGTGTGTTTCTGTATCTGAGCATCGACAATCGTATCTATATCTACGAGATGTCTACTCGTAAATACATTCTCAAGTAGTTCGTATAGTCGTCTTGCACGATAACCTCGTTGGCACTGTGACTGAGGGGTAATCGGGTTCGGGTTCGGGTTCGAGTTCGGATTCGGGTTTACTGTTTTTGGCTCTATGCGAGAGCACTCCATTCATTTTTGGTATACAATGGCATCGATTATGGTATGCTGATACTTGTATTATATATATAGGGGCAGGGGTCGGTTGCTTTTTGACTTTGCTTGGAGTCGAGAGCAGCGTCACGAGATTTATGTTTATGGATGGGCGGCCTTTAAAAGAATCAATTGTATATATATATATATACACACACATACTCACACCACAAAATCGATGTGAACTAATTATAGCTGCATAGAGAATACTTTTTATAAGTATCTATTGAAAATTAAATCAGATAAGAACTGGAATTATTGGAAATTTGACTCATTTCTAAGCAAATAGACAAGAGAACGAGTTAACATATATGGATGATTAATTGACAGTTGTTTTTTATTATGTTTTGAGCAACAACGACAATTATTTCTGAGAGTTATGTACATAAATTTAAAAATGGTATTTTGGTAAAATTAAAAATAGATGAAATTAATTAGTATATTTAATAGAAAATCAGATAATAAAAATAAATTATGTCATTGTTCAAACATTTGTTGATCTCTGATAAAACAAAGAATCTTTCAGATTTAATTTAGATTAGACATAACTACGTCTAATCTGAGCTGATCATTATTTTGTTTATAAGAGCAGTTGCTATAGCCTTACCCTTTTTCGGTAGGTTTTATAAATAATTCTGGCAACTCTGACGATACACAGACAACACACACACAGCTGTACCTATATACAGCTACCTGATACTTATACTTCTGTTCCCTTGAAGTCCTTTTCATTTTTAGCTTTCTGGGGTTTTATTTCAGAACTCTCAATAAGCTGGGGCTTCAGTTTGTATGTGTGTTTATGTGTGTTTGTATGTGTGTGCTTGAACCGTGCAACCGTGTGGCAGTAACCTGAGTCGAGGCAAACTCGAAAAAGACGAAAACTCAGCGTTGTCGCTTTTTTGCATTGATGTTGCTTCTTCTCTGTTTTGTTCAGTTCAGTTCCGTTGAGTTCCGTTGGGTTCAGTTAAAGTCCCTTACGTTCCTGTCATTCCTTGGGTTCCTTTCTCTACTTTAAGCCTGGCACCTAACCAACAACACTCCTAGGTATTCTATAGCTCACAATTCCCCACGTTACCTTTAACGAATACACGTAAAGTTAAGACCGTCAGTCGGACGTCGGACAACGGACTTTGGGCGTCGGACGTCTGACGTCGGTCGGAAATCCTTGAAATGAAAGTCCTGACTGCTCAGAGGAGGGTTGCAAGTTGACGGGGCATAAGCGTAAAACGAAACTTTGCGCTCAACAGAGAACGATGACGATGTCTGTGCAATGCTCCCAGCTATATGGACGTTGTGTAATCGTAGCTCCATCTAACTGTATACATGTATGTGTGAGTTGCTATGTGTGTGTGTGTGTGTGTGTAGCAAGGTCTCTCGCTGGGATGCTGCCCCATCGCATTGCCTGCCGGGTGATTCTAGCCATCTGAAATTGATGTAGCACCTACAGCGCTCAGCTCCACGCACGTTCAATGCTCCATCTCGCGTTCGTCCTCGCTCCGATTCGACTGATTCGAAGCTTCCCCAACTTTCCATTCTATCCATTTGCGCCCACCTTGCCCTTCCACATAAATGCTGCAGGTCATTTCATCTCTTACCAACTTCTAGGACGCGTAAAGTTTTACCGGGGGAACGTAAAGTTTAAGCGCTGATTGTACGTTACATTTAGAGCGGGTGGAACATTAGGGAGTTAGGAAAAGGAGAAGGGGGAAAGTGTCAGGAGAGGATTATGTAACCTGAGCGTGTACATTCCACCTTCATATACCGCGTTTACTCAACTCATATGTGGCACACGGTCACGTGACACGTCAGACGAGCAGTTATAATCCGCCTCAAGTTATATCTTACGGCTAATGACAGTTCATTTTGATTTTTTAACTCGTAACTTATACCCTCTTTCCACTACAAAACTTATATACACTTTTCATCGCTTTTACGCTTATTTTTCCATTACTCCAAATGTGTTTGTTCCTTATTAATGGAAGAAAATGAGTAAAAATGTAGTAAAACATTCATAAACATTTGCAGTGAAAAGAGTGTAGAAAATTATGTAATAATTAGATTCGTCCACCAAAAAAGAGCAAATGGGATGATTAACGAAGTTACTGAGAGAGAGACTGGGAGAGGGACTGAGAGAGGGACTGGGAGAGGGACTTTGAGCGGGACTTTGAGTGGGACTTTAAGCGGGGCCTGGGAGCGGGGCCTGGGAGCGGGATTGGGAGCGGGACTTTGAGCGGGACTTTGAGTGGGACTTTGAGCGGGGCCTGGGAGCGAAGTAATTAATAAATGAGTTAAAATTAATATACAGTCAAGCTTCTTTATAAAAAACGTAAGGACAAAAGTAAAAGGGAGGTCATAGTTGACACACATGACTTCTGAACTGAGAAAAAAATAAATTTAACAAGATGTATTCAATAAAAACACTAACAATATTTTTGTATCTTTTTCTTAAGGGTCATATTTCTAGATATATGTATTATATATTTTCTATATAAGTAAATCTACAATTCACATATCCATATATTATATTTCATATTTAATATTTATATACAGGAATTAATCTTCATTTCAATAATAATATATATCTAATACATGATATATGTCTAAGATTTATTAAGCAACCTTTGTTGTAATTGTATCCACTTAACCAATAAGCCAGGCTATTACTAATTATAAATTTTTGGTCAATTGTTAGTTTAAGGCTAAGAGGATTGGGATCAGTTCAGTTCCCCTCCCCATCCCATTGGCAGCTCTATTTGGAAGAGTTAGCATTATGTGCAGATCTGGCACCGCTTTCGAAGATTTTCTCCAGTTGAGTGAGCAGTCCAATAGCACGATAGTTTTCCTCGAGCAAAGCAAATTCCTCGAGTGGTTTCAGCAGACGGAGTGCATCTTCATAGTTCTCAACGCAACGTGGCAACTCTGCATCGTTGCTAGATTCGGAATAATGTCCCGGACTCTGTGCTCTTGTGTTAAGTGATTCAATCTTCTTTATCTTAAGGGGAGAGGGGGAAGAAGCAGTTGTTGGTAGCTGACGCTTAAGATCGTTGCGCTTATTAACGTCACAAGACTTTTCTGGATCGTCGTCATCATCTTTGATTTCGATTAGCTCAGTGGGTTCTTCAATGGCCACACAATCATCATCTTCATCTACAGCTTTGTTGCGCGTCTCTGGAACTTCAATGGCCATACAATCATCATCTTCTTCAACTGCTTTGTTGCGCGTCTCTGAATTGTGTTCTACAATTGGCAGATGCACCAATCGACCGGGTTCCGTCTCCTTGGGCGTCAATGTAATGCTGCCCAATGGCTGCTCCCGCTGCTCATGTCGTCCACAGTAGCTGACGATGTCGCGCAGATCCAGAGAAAGCGGCACACGGCGTCCAGTCAGAGGTACACCCTCTGTGAAGCTGAAATTGTAGTGACTCTTGAAGTGATTGAACCACATTCGATCCGGAAAGAAGTTCTCGATCTTGAGTATATCACGCAAACTGATGGCCACTTCACGCAGATGATCCACATCGAGACGACCCTTGTTCTTGTGGTGAAACTGCGATCGTGAAATGTATTCGTAAAGCGCTTTCTCCAGGAAACTGATTTTCCGCTTGCGTCGCAGCTGCATCTCTTCCAAGGTGGCCTGGTTCTGACTGGAGGCAGCTACCAATGTCTTGGTGCGATATAATGAGCGTATATCCACGGGTTTCCGATGTGACAGCAATAACGTCTGTTCTTCAGTTGCTGCAGGCTTGACTGTCACTGGACTAGGAGTCACAGCTGGCTGTGGAGCTGCTGAAGGCGTCTCCGCTGGCTTTGGACTGCTGTCTGGTGTGGATGTGTTTCTACCACAATAGGACATGATGTCACGCAGATCCAGAGAGCGGGGAGGCTTACGCGTTATCATGATCTGGCGATTCGAGAGTGATATGTTGTAGGCAGCCTTAAAGTGATTGATCCAGGACTAAAATATAGATAAAGATATAACGTATCCTTCATTAACAAACAATTCAATACCTTACCTTATTGGGTATAAAGTTTTCAATGCCCATGAGGGATTGAAACTCCAATGCCTTGGTGCGTATCAGCTCCTCATTGATATCGGAATGTAGATAATACTGAGCACGCTGGATATACTCATAGAGGCAATGTCCCAGAAAATTTAGCTTCCGTCTACGCAGCTCCTCGAACTTGGAATTGGGTTGTTTGTTGTTGTGCCGCAAAGCCTCATAAAATTCCAATATTGGATCCCGATTGGAAACGATGCTCTTGATCTGCTCCCAGCTGCAGTTGAAATTCTTGGCAATTTTACTATACATGGGTACAATATCATATTGTCGTATGGCTTCCACACGCTCCTCCAGGGTCAGGACATTTCGTATACGCTGAGAACTGCTGCCACTTCCACCGTACTGACTGCTATCGTCCTAAAAGTTCAAAAAATAACTGGATTAATTGAAATTTTTAAACACCTTCCAGACATTAAACTTTTTTAAATTTTATATCTAAATATTTAACATTTGTTTATTTTTTATTGTTATTATGTTTAATTTAAATTATTGTATCAAAATAATTTCTACTCATTAATTAACGTAAGATAGATAAAATAAAAATACAAGTTCAGTCTGTATATATTTAAAAAGTAACCCAATTTAAGACATAAACTTGTTTTCCAAAGATTTACAATTTAGTTAAAAATCAAATACATATTAAATGTGCAAAGCTAATAGCTTTAGTGCTCTTCCAGTTAGACCAGACCAGATAAGTAAGTCTACAAGTTCTCTTTAAAGTTGTTTTTCAGTATTATATATAATATCTCCCCACAAAGTGATGAACTGATTTACTTACGTCAGACATTTGCTCCAGACGCTCGCTCACGCCACCCAACAACAACAACAACAACAGCTACAATACAATCGCACAACGACAACAACAGCTATCGGTCTCTCACTCGCTTCCGATCTCGCTCTCGTTCTCTTTCTCTCACTCTTTTTAACCTCTCTCCAGCGCTCGTTGATATGGCAATGCCTTTAAAAAAAAGCAAGACAATAATTGTTGAATTATTTTTATAGCTGTGCATTTCATTACATTATAATAAGTATATATAAAACCAACTGTAGTACTACCTGGTATTTTGATAAATCTGCAGCAGGTTTTTAGGCACACAATCATCCAAAAATCGTTGCGCACGAAACGTGTGGAGCGTTGCAGTTATTTGGTGAAACTGACTCGACCTCCCAATCTCTCTGAGACGTGTGGAAAATCAGGTTTGGCGAGTTGTTCAAACTTGTTTACTGAGAGTGAGAGATTGCGCTCTCTTCGCGCTCTCATTCTACCTCTGTATCTCAACCGCTCTCGCACGTTCGCTCTCTCGCTTACTACTATAATGTGCCGTTATGCGTGTGTGTGTGTCTTTGTTGCTATTTTTAGTGCCATCGGAGAGCAAAAGTGAACCTCGTGAGCGCAATTGCTGCTTGTGGGCGTTTTGTTTGTGGGAGCAGTTAGGTATTTACTTAAATGGGAAATGGACTATAATTACTGTCTGGCTCTTTAGATATGTCTAAAGATTTTGATAAGATTTAATTAGGCACGTAGGTAGGTCAATATGTCGCTCCATAGGATTTTGATGACAATTGAATTGCATACTTTGTTAGATACAAAGCTGTAAGCATAGGACGACCTTTCGAAAAAATTTCTTAATATGCTTTAAATTTGGGGGAAAAAATGTAGGCATTAACGTTTATTCCAATTGAAACAATATATTCCCTAAAAATAATTAAAAAAAACATTTGTATTTCTACTGAGACACATTTATTCACTTAAAATATTGTTTTCTTGAGCATATTATTCTAATTAAAGTAATAAAAATCAAAGAATTGCTTAAGTTCCCATTGAAAATTTATTATTTATATATAATAATAAAAAAAAACACATTTCATAAGATTACCCAAACGAAAGGTAAAGATTTTGCTTAATATTAACAATTGATTTCAGAAAGATATATATAATTCGCTATATTGAGAAAGCCAAATAATAATAAGAACTTAAATTGTCTGTTTAATACAGAACAATATTCGTTAAATGAATATCCCTTTGAGGGAATTGAATGCAAACTTTATAAGCAAAAAAAAAATTAAATTGTCTGAAAATAACAGAAAGATGTTCATTATACATTACTAGGATATCCCTTTAAATTTATATCATTAAATTAACCCCTTAAGGAACTGAACTGTAACTTAAAAAATAAAATTGAATTGTCTGTTAACAAAAGAACTATATTCATTATTAGAATATCAAATTAAGGAAACTTAATTAATTGGAAGCTTGAAAATATAATTAGTCAGTTTTATCAATAGGTCTTTTATAGATAGGTCCTTTCTCGCGCATATATTGTTTGATGAAGTCGTGGGATTTGTATTTAACCGATTCAGTGCAGGCCAAAGGATTGCCAGTGTTGTCGCAATAGCGTTTCTCCTTGGACGTTATATGTTGGCTTAACTGTGAGAAGATAATTGATTAGTCATATAACTATTAGTTCTGTATGGATTACTTACCCGCTTGATCAAGAACTTGTAATCCTCGTCGCTTGTAATGCGGCCCAGCTGGCAGTTATCTTGGCGGTAAGGACGCAACAGCTCGGCCACATGTCCACTTATCTCAAAGTTGAACTTGTCACTCGCCTCGCGGGCAGTTGAGGCGCTAAAGAAGCAGGGAAGATAGTTTTAATTTAGTGGATGCAGTGCATTAAAAAAGGAAAAGATATATCCTTACGTTTTCCGCTTTTTGTCGCGTTCACTGCGATGCTTCTTCTGTCCCTCCAATGGGGGCAACTTGCGCTTGACGCTCTGCAATGCCTCCGTTTCCGATGTACGACCGGGTTCCTTTTTAACATCGATATCAGCTAATGACAAACTGGTATCGCACTCGGTGGTCTCCTCGTCAGAGGAATAGAGATATCTTTGAATGGGCAAAGCATCTTCGGGTAGATCCTCTAGTGGTTCTTGATTACTTGAATCGTTGCGAGTGCGTCGATAGATCTCCTTGCGACGTCGTATCTTCTCCTTGTTCTCCTTGTATTTGCGAGACTCCTGTTGGTTGTAGACACGGTCCTCCTCGCGTCTTGGACTTATGACACGAACCGAAACGAGACGATGGCGTCGCAATTCTCTACGTTCACGAATCTTCGCCTCGATGTACTGCTGCATGGATTTGGCACTGAGATTGCTGCTGCAGTCAATATCAATGCTGACCAGTTCATCCGTAGGCTCATCCGTCTCCACTTCCGGCTCAGGCTCATCGTACACCAGCTTCTGGAGACGCTGCTCGGCCGTCGGTGGATGCCATTGCGGGATGCGATCGATTAAATTGAAATAGTAAATGTCCCCTTCGGCATCTGTTGTCCAGTGCCAGGATGGTGGCAATGGTTCCACATGAGGCGGCAGCTTGTACTCCACATCATCGGGATACTCTGGCGAGGGAGGCTCATTGTTGTCGCCGCAACGCGGTGGAGTTGGCACTGGCATATCATCGCTATTGAACCATTCGTTGGTCTCCACATTCTGATAAAAGGGCAGGAGCTTGCGATCTGTGTTCAGATCTAGGCCGAAATGTTCACAGCGCGCCTCGTGCTCTCGCCAATCCTCGCTGCCTACACGCTTCTCCGCCTCATCCTGGGCCACCTGAAAGAAGAACAACAAATGAGTGGAAGATCTCTCATTGAAGTCCTCTCTCTCTCTCCATCCATCTCAAACTTACCTTTCTCTCGAATAGCGAGCGCCGCATCTCCTTGGTTATAGTGCGACGAGGATCAAAGTCGGAACGTCTGCGACTCTCGGACTTGCTGCCACTTGCCCCCTCCGCGTGGGGCATTGTGGTGATGGTGCAGATGGTATTGTTGCCACTCATGCGAGATGGCGGCTTTGACTTCTCGTAGCGACTGCTGGTGTCCCGCCTAAAGCGATCCTGACGATAGCGATCAGTGCTCAGCAGGGAGGAGGCGCTGTTGCTGTCCTCCAAAGCTGTGGGTGCAGCATGTTGCTGCTGCTGGCGATCCGCCTCCCTTTCGTGCTCCTTCATCTGTTCGATGCGTTCTCGTTTGGGTATGCGAAAGATTTCAGGCAATCCATTCCACTTCTGCAGCAGCGCCAAAATGCGCTGATGCACTGCATCCAATTCCACATCTGGAGCGGTTTGGCTCCACAGCTCAACGCTCTGGTAGACGCGACTGTCGTTCAGCATCGTCTTGTTGGGAATGGGCAGCGATTCGAGAGCATCGAGCAGCGCCAGACGCAGTTGATCATCGCTGCCGCTCTCACTGATCCAGGCGTGGAGTAGACGCAAACCATGATAGTCCAGGAAGAGGCGGCGACAGGGTAACTCGCCGCGAGTGAGCACGCCCAGCAATTGGAGGCGAGTCTGCAGCAGCTTGGCACGCACCATGCAACGCGAGAAACGCAGCGTATCCAACTGATTCTTCAGTCCACTGCCACTGAGCAGCGTTAGCTGCTCCAGCACATCCGGATCCTCGACGTGATCGTGTTTGCCAGATGGAGACTTCTCTCCGCTGGCGCCGCCCGAAGGACGCAGCCAACGTCCGGCCTTGTACTCCCGATCCTTGGCCTTGGGTTGCTCCTTACGCTTTCTGCGCGCAGCAGGCAGCTTCAGTTGTGCTTTGGACTTGGTGCCCTTGGGTGTCTTGATCTTTTGTCCCTGCTCCAAACGCGGTTCCTCGTTCAAGGATTCCGGCTCACTGTCGCTTTCCGTGTCGAGCTGTTCTCCCTCATCCGACTCCGGCTCGTTGCCAATCCAACCACGACAATTGGTGGACTCGCAGTAACAACGTTGAGCATCGCGTCCATAGCGTTGATACTGATAATCAAAGGTGATCTCCTCGCCAGGCAGAATGCTCTTCACGCTGAAGAAACCAATGCGCAGCTCCCCGTTCACTGTCCACTTCTGGGTCTCCGCATTGGGATCACAGCTGTGATTGATGTAACGCGAGATGTTGCCCTTGGAGGTGGCATCGATGATCGCTTCGCCACGTAGAGCCATGAAATAATAGTGACGATTGCGATCCTCGGAATACAAATGCTGGCGACGCTCAAACTCCTCGCTGTCGATCACCTCGCCCACATACTCCATGATGAACTCGCCGGGCGGTATCTGCAACTCGGCCGTGATGCCGCATCCCTTCTTCTCGGTGCGAAAGACGCGACAGGGCCAGCCCTGATGCTGCTGGAATCGTTTGTTCGTGCAGCGATCTCCGTTGGTGCAGAGCGGTCCACATTCGATCATTAGCATGCGATTGATGCAACCATCGCCACATCGCAGCTGTCCCAATCCCTCCTCGTCTCCGGTGACAAAGCAATCGCACTGCATCTCCGCATTCTCCTTGCTCACCTGCCGGGCACAACGATAATAGTTGTCGCGCAGTGTTTGGAATGTCTGGAGTCCTTCCTGGCGCAGGAACTGCTCGTTGATGGCCTCAATGTGCGCCAGCTCCGACAGCTGTTGCTCCATGCTAATAGATGGCGTATGGGAGCTGCTTCCTCGTCCCACACTCGACTTGGTGCCCTGCGGCTTCTGTTTAATGCGATGGGAGCGTCTGACTCCCGACGAGAGATCTTCACTGCTGACAGTGGGGGATGGAGATGGAGTGGTTGCTGGAGTCTCCAGATTGGCCACACGACTTGCAAACTCATCCTCCTGCTGCTCATCCTGCTCTTCATCCACCTTGTAGTCGCGTTCGAGCAATTTGACGCCATCCTCTATGAATTTGGCAATGTCCAGGAGCGGATTAGGTGAATCCACTTCCGATGTGGGCGTGGCAATGCTGCGACTAGGCAGCTCACCAGATTTCCCAGTTGATTCCAGTGAATCCTTGGCGCCTCCTTTGCGTGAAGGTTTCTTTTCCTTAGTCTTCTTGCTGCTGCTGCTCGGTTTGGAATCCATCTCTGGACGACGTTCTGGACTCGGGGATGCCTTGAAGGGATGTAGAGAGTTACGACGCTTATTGGTCAATGGCAACGTTTCCTTCTCTTGGTGATCCTCGCTTATGGTATTGCGACGTGCACCCTTCTTGCTCTGCGATTTCTTTGAGCGCGTTGGAGGCGTCGGTGAGCTCTGCCTGGAAGTCTCCAGCTTCTGTTTCTTTGTCGACTGCTTCAGTTTCTTTTTGGTCTTTTCCTCGTGACGCATCTGTGCATTGGCTTCATCCAAAACCTTGAACAAGGCATCGCACTCAACGATGGGAACATTGGTTACAACTGATGAAGATGTGGAGGCCTTCTCTCTCTTCGGACTGGGACTGGGAGCGGTAACTGGAGCAGGAGCAGGAGCCGGACTACCATTTGTTTTCTTCGTTTCTGTTGGACGAGATTCTATAGAATCTGCTTTGCTTGTGGACAGTTTCGCTTTAGATGAAGGTTCAGTTGGCTCTGTTGGAGCTGCTGCCAGTTCTACAGGAGCTTCCTCCTTCACCGGTTTAATTGGAGTGACTGGAATAGTTTCCTCCTTCTCCGTTTTGGCTGGAGTGTTAACAATAATTTCCTCCTTCACAGGTTTAGCTGGAGCAGCTTCTGGAGATTTATCCTTCATCAGTTTAATTGGAGAGTCTGCAGATATTTGCTCCTTTACCGGTTTGGCTGGAGCAGCTACAACAGTTTCCTCTATGATCTGTTCAGCTGGAGAGGCTTTAGGAGATTCCTCCCTTACAGGTTTAGCCGGAGGGGATTCCACAGCAACCGGTTCCGGCTCTGTTTCTAAAGTGTCTTCCATGCCTTTATCAACAATATCAGTTTTGTTATCTAGCTTAAGTTGCTCTAAGATTTCTTTGGTGGTTTCAGTCAATATAAGCAGCTCTTCTTCGGCAGCTGCTTGCTCCATGTCGCTGCTCTGAGTCGGCATCTCCTGTAGCTGCTCATCTGCAGCTTCCTCATTTGTCTCCAGCTGCTGTTCTTCGTCTTCATTTGGCTTCTCGCTGTCTACTTCAGTAATCGCCTCCTTCTCAACTTCTGGTTCGAGTTCCTGCTGCTCTGCATTTTCCATTTTAGCTTCTTCTAGCAGCTCACAGATGTCCTCCACAATCACTTGTTCAGCTGAATGATTCGATACGGTGTCTTGCTCTTCCTCGATCTCTAGCTTTTCCTTTTCCTTGGGGAATATCAATTTAAAATTACGCTCAGATGGGATTTCATTTTCCTCTGCCGACGCCTGAGTTTCTGTTTCGATCTCAACAAATATGATCTGGGAATCCGAGTCTTCCTCGTCGGATTGCAGCACAGTTATGATCTCAGTCTCCACATCGTCGGACAGAGATTCCTCTTGATTTGTTTCCAGTGCATTTTCATCCAGCGCTTCCAAGTCGGATTTAGATGCATCTTCTACGCTAATTGAAAAGCCTTTTAGTGATTGATCAGAGTTTGATGATTCCTCGCTCAGATTGGATTCAATTTCCACTTTACTCTCCACTGGAAAGCTTGTGCTTGAGTTGGATGAGCTGTTGTCCAGGTCAGCGGTATCATCGGGCTGCTTTTTGCGTGGACGTCCACGTTTACGTATTGGCAACTGTGGCTGATGTTGGCCAGAGATTGTCTTATCACTGCTCACCTGAGCAACAATTAAACTTGGCGTCGGCTTTGGCTTTGCGAATATCTCCAGCGCGGGCAATGCCGGCACTGGAGGAAGCAGCGCACGATTTCCAAGGAAACGATTGACGGAAGCTGTTGCCGTCTGTGACGATGTGGATGCTACATTATCGGACTGCGTCGGAGTGTTGGAATCAATGCGTGCCTCGATTTGTATTTTATGCGTTTTGCGGCTTTTGTTCAACAAATCCAGCACATCAAATTTGACAATTTTCTTGCGTGTGCTGCGTCGGCACAATGTGGGCGATGTGGAGCCCGAACTTTCCCCGGCGCCCGCATCCAAATCCTCAATTAGCTCAGTTGACTGCGTGCTGATTTTGGGCGGACGTCCAAGTCTCTTGCGCGGCGCCTGCGTTTTTTCAGTTGCGTCTGGCGTAAAATTGTCCATAATGGCAAACTGAATAAATGAATTAGTCTCGAGTTAGCTTAATTCCAAGATATTGTGTGCTACAGACTTACGTCTTCAATTGCAATTAAACTTCCAACTGTGCTACTATGCGGCACATTTTTGCAGAGACAGCAAATTCCATAAAAAGATTTGGCAGTTGTTTACAGTTGTATCTGGGTGGCGTTGCCAAATGACAGAGAAAGTTGCCACTTATTTTAACGCTACCAGACCTCTATTACATTTGCCTTCAATGTAAATGTGCTAAAAAATACCGAAGCGACCAGCTGATTGTCAAACAAATAAACATACATGCTTTATTATATACATGTGTGTTTGTTTGCATTGCAAACGGCTGACAGCGCTGCTATAATAAAACAATTGGGTTTCTCACTCTCTCTAATAGAGTAATATTTGCAATCAAAAATTTGCCAGCTTGTATTTCTCATTTTCATTGCTTTAATACATATTTTCAGTGTATAATTAACTTATTTAATAAGTGTTTAGCCGCTACAAGTTAAAATTCTTTATACCTAATTGACCTAGTTTGCTACAGCTCGAAATCGTTGCTATTTGGTGGATTGTTAAATGCCTTTTCCACCTGTATTAAAAGTCCAGAGGCTCGAAAATTATCATTCATCATTGCATATTCTTGAAGAGCTGCTAAGTGCATTAATGCCTCGGCGGGGGTGTTGATGGCAATTTGGCGGTGTGTAATATCTTCTGTAACCTCTGTGGTAATTCTACTGATATCCTCTGATGTCTTACGCTTTTTCACATGAT
This sequence comes from Drosophila falleni, assembly GCA_035045575.1. Classification (NCBI taxonomy): domain Eukaryota; kingdom Metazoa; phylum Arthropoda; class Insecta; order Diptera; family Drosophilidae; genus Drosophila; species Drosophila falleni. The sequence goes on from JAWNOV010000167.1 coordinate 10,062,978, forward strand.
TCTGCTTCGGGAAATATAATTATATAAATGTTTATAGTTATGGTTTAGAAATATAATTACCTGTGTGTCTTTAACAGCCTCATCTTTATCTAAAAATTTTAGTTTCCCTGTTTCATGGTCTTTGCTCGATTTGCTATCTTCAATTTCATCTGCGGACTCCGTTTCTTCCGCCTTATTTTCAAGGCGTTGTTGAGGAATAGGACTTGCTGAATTTGCATTGTCATCCTTAGTGATAGCTTTCTAGAAATACGAAAAAAATAAAATTAAATAATAATAAAAATAATAAATTGTTTGTAAATTTGTTTCAATTTCATGTATGCTTACTTCCGGCTCCAAATCGTTACTTTCAAATAGTTCAAACAGCTTATCATTTCTTGCAGGTACTTGGCGTTGTTTCTTATCATACTTCTGTTAAGGATATTATCAAACTGTTGTATACATAAACTATTCCGTCATTATTTACCTTTGAAGCATCATTAGACACCATAACATTAAGTTTTCTTTTGTAATCCTCAAGAATTCTTCGTATTGTCTGCTGCTCCCATACCATTGTATGTGATTTCTTCAAATAAGTTTCCCTCAAGTTGGGATTTGCCTCTATTTGGATTTTATGTCGTAAATTTGCAAGTTTTTCATTTGTATTTTTTAGGTGGTCATCCAACTTTGATACAACCGTCCTGAGCTTTGTAAGATCGTCGCCCTTTTGGGACTCTATTATGCTTTTAATTCGCATAATCGACATTTGATCAATAATCTTGTTTATTTGATTAATTAACTATTTATGTTTTTGTTTATTGCAATGCTTTCGATTATTTTCTTATGCTAGTTATCAACGAAACAGAACGATAGGCTTATCGATAGCTCCATTCAGGCGTTGCCGTACAGATAAATTTGTGACACTCAGTTATCGCGATTGTATATCGCTTTATTGAAATCGCATATCGATACGCCGCTATATATCGATGTTCCGATACACAATTAATGAAATTAATTTATTTAACATTATTAAAAATGTATAATGGTATTAGTAACGAATTTAATATTATAAAAAATATTATATATTATAAAATTATAAAGTTTTCTTTTTCAAATATATGACCATATGTCTTTCCTGAATAATAATTTCAATATTTTAAGAATGTATTTTTTTGCTTAACTTGGGAAATGTTAATAAATTCACTGCCCATTCGTCTACATCCTCCTTAATTTTAGAGAATTGAGGATTCGTCTATTATTTCTCATGCTCTTTCTATGATTTTTTTTTATTTACTCAAAATTTATTATAAATTTCCTTAGAGAATAACGACAATTATATAAATTCATTAATTTAAATCGCTCGCCGTATGACAACTTTGGTGAAGTGTGGAGTAAGTTTCGTCAAGCAAGTGTGGAGTAAAAAATAAGCACAATTTTTATCATATACTCAAACCTCAAAGTGAGTTTCAATGCTTGCACCGACACCTAGCGGAAAAAGTTTGCACTCATGGAAAGATCCCAAAAACAGCGCTCGATTTCAATTCACAAATTTTAACAAACAATGGTTTAAAAATGCAAAATTATATAAAATAAAGATAAATGTGTGCATGAATTTGGATTTTTGCCACCCCTTAGGGAAAGGTTCAAATTTAATTAGAAAAATGCATTCTGAATTTGAGGGCAAACAGTATTGAGCCTTCAGTTCAATGAAGCGTGTCAATGTTAAATTTTGAATTTAATTTCCGTTGTGCTGAAATGAAAATTAACATATTGTAAGGCCAAGGTAACTGAAATGGTTGAATATATTAAGCACCTGCGTAAACAATGTGTGAAAATTGGTCAAAAGAAGCGAGCACTTTTGGCCAATCTTGCGCAGTTCCGCTTAAAGTCGAAAACAAGCGTGAAACATCAACAAAAAGTCGCACACCCTTTTCGGACCCTCCTGCAACTTGTCCGGAGAGGATCTTGGTGAGGGAGGAGAGGAGGAGAGGAGGAGAGAAGGAGAGGGAGTGCAACAGAGCGCAGCAATGATGAATGAAGGTGTTGCCGTTGCGTGGGGGTTGCAACTTGCCACAAATAATACGTGCGGATGTTGACAGACTTGAAAGAAAAGTCAAAAAGGAAAAACCAAATAAAAGCGAATAATTGTTGCGCAACAAGCAACGAGCCTCCAGTTACGCCAGTGATTTTCCCAGAGACGACTGGAACTGAGACTGGGTCTAAGAGTGGAATACAGGGGGCAGTGAGGCATAAAATGTGGGAAAAACGAGTGCAGCACACACAAAAATTATGATTGACAGCATTTGGACCCTTTGGGCAAACCACTCAATGGCCCAATGGCCCAACGGATCAACGGGCCAACGGCTTCATTATCTTGGCCAACTTGCAGCTCCCACAATATCGCTGCTTTTTTTTTATTATTTTGCCAAGCTGCACGCTCGGAAATTGCTTTTCGTGCTAGCAGATTTCAAAGCAGCAAAAACTCTCAAGACAAGATCGACAACAACAACAACAACAACAATAAAAAAAAGGTTCAATGCACGCGGGTCACGACTTGACTGCATCCGTATCTAGTCAAAAGAGTTTTGGCCATAAATCGACAGGCCTGAACTTGACGTGTTTCGGCTGCCGTTGCCAAAGCTGAGATGTGAATCCAGCTGTGACTGCAGACTCCCGCCTCCCGCCTCCCGATTCCCGAACTGTCTCTATGTGATCCTCGACTTGTCAATCAATTGGGCCAATTGACGGAAATGTTTTGCTATGGCCACAAAATGATAAATGTTATTGCATTTGGCCAGAATTAAATTGCTTGCCCATTTGCTATTTGTCAAATTTTCATTACGCGGCCATAAATTGAAATGGCCAGGCATTTATTTTGGCCATGGCAAACTAATAAATATTGGAGTCGCCACAACCATCGCACTCTGATTCTCACGACAAACCAACAAAAAAAGATAGAAAAAGAGTAGTAAAAATGTATAAAAAAGAGCTAAAAGCGCTGCAAGTTTTGTGGCATTAAAACTTTCTAGTTGTTCACACCAGCGCGTGCAGCTGCCACAGCAATTGCCAATTGCCACCTGCGCCACAATCAAAGACGCAGATGCAGTTGGAGATGGAGTTGGAGTGGGAGATGGAATGGGAGATGGAGACGGGCAGATGTTGCCGCTTTTGGTTGTAGCTTGACTAAAAGCGAATTCCAGTTGCAAACCCATTTTTGGCACGATCATAGCACAGATCGAACAGGCCTGGCCAAGAGCAGTGTAGACCAAGACAGACCAGGCCAGGCCAAGACAGGCCACGCCATTTAGGGAAGAAGCTGCAGCTCCAGCTTCGACTTCTACCTCAGCTTCCACTTCAACTTCAACTGCAGCTCCAGCTTTAAGCATTGATTTGAAATTGCCATTCGCCAAAGGAACGCACACGTGGACTCTGCATTTGCAGGTGTGTACACACTGATAAAAAATAATGTTCTAAAATTAAGATTTTGGTCTCAGAACTGAGATTTTTGGTCTAAAAAATGAGTCGACAACATAAAATTCCTAAATTAAGAGAACACATCTTGATTTTAAGAACATTTTAAATAAGAACATGTTTTATTTTAAGAATAAATGTTCCTAAAATTAAAATCAAAAACTAAAATAAATACAAACTATTTTTTTACATCCATATTTTTTTTTAATTTAAAATTTGATTTATTTGCGCTTTTTATTCTGTTTTAGTAATTTTATAAATGTTATTTTAAATTGTAAATTATTTTTTTATATTTAAAATTTTTTTATTTTTAAATATTGATTTTTTCGCATTTTATTCTGCTTTAGTAATTAAAAAATGTTATATTAATTAATTTGTTAAGAGCGAGATTCGAACCGCCGCCTATTGTTTCACAAAATGAAGCGGCCTCTCTAACCAGAGCGCCACAGAGCCACCATTTGCTTGATACGAAATAGTACCTATTTATACTCTCCCAACAATTTAAGAGTTTTATTCTTATATTGAGAGTTTAAGATTTTAACATATTTAAGATGAATGCTCTTGATTTTAGAAGTGAGTCTCTTTTTTCAGTGTATGCGTGTATAGGTGTGTGTGTGTGTATCTGTGTGTGATCGTGATTGTCTGTATCGGCATCCAGCTGTGAGAACGCACCCACTTGGCTAACATACACACACTCTCATACACACTCTCACACACACACACACACTCACACACACCCACAACTAACTCGAGACGAGGCCAGCGGCACGATCGTGCTCGCTAGCGCCAATATGTGCTGATGTTGAGATGTGGTGCGGTGGTGTTGCGGTGGTGTTGCGGTGGTGCTGTGGTGTTGTTGTTACCAACTGGCAACCAGTGTTGATTGATTAATCATTGCTGGTAATTTGATTTTGTGCCTTTTGAGTTACCGTTACGCGCTCCCAGACACAGCTTTGACTCAACTTCAACACAAATGCTGCTCACTCCTACTTCTTCCCTCCCTTTCCCACCACATTTTCCCCCTTTAACTCACGTCTTTGATTGATTGTTTCATTGCATTTGAGCTTTGGCATATTCACCTTGTTGCCTTTCATAGACAGACATACATATGTCATGTATCCATTTCTGCTTGTTCCTTTTGCTTTTAATTTTGATTTTTTGATTTTTTTGCCATGTCAGCTTAGCTGTCAAAATCCTTGAGAGCAAAACTTCAATTGCCAAATGGTTTGGCACACTTTTGGTTGCAGCTTGCAACTTGCAGCTGATTAAAGCCGCTCAACAACAACGACAACAACGACAGAGGCAACAGATTCGTTGACAGTTTTGTCAGTCGATCAGTCGATGAATCGATGAGTTTGCTAATCGGAAAAGCTGGAAAAATTGAGCGATGTGAAAACTTATCGATTGACATTTGAAAGCTATGGAAATAATTAATCCTCAACTCAAACAGGACTTGTTTGCTTAAGCGAAATAATCAATGATTAATCTTTTAAAGATGAGATTTAAAAATGTAAAAAAAATTAAATAATAAAGTATTTAAAATATTACAATTCAATTATCCTGTTATATGTAAATGGTAAATTAAGTGCTTATTATTAAGATTCCTGACTCCAAATTGGATTAATCATCATAAAATTGAGCCCAATTAAAACTAACTCTTTTTCTCATTTCAATAAAGATATGATCTCATATCTATCTGCAGAAACTAACTAAAAATTATGATCTCATACAAATAATATTTAATGTTCTGATTGCTGGATTAGTTGAATATTAAACAGCGTGTGATATTTGAATCAAACTAATCCAATAATCACAACACTTTCAATAACGAGCTGCTTGGCCACGTGTTACCACTTGTTGTGCGTTGTTAACTGATTTTGGCTTGCGACCCAAAGCTATAGTTGTAATTGTAGTTGTTGTTGTAGTTGTAGTTGTAGCTGAAGTTGAAGCTGGAACTGACCGGGAGCTCACTGGAAACCGTAAATCATTTGCCAGCGTCAACAACTTGTCAACAGGCATCGAGAGCTTGGAGAGCTTTGCCTATCGATACAGTCTCCTCAGTCGTTGTAGAGTTGGAGACTCTACTGTAGACGCTTAGACGGTAGTCGATAGTCGATAGACGGCTGCAGTTTTTGGTCCAGTCATGGCTCATGTTGCATATAAATGGTGCTTAATGAGCTCGTGCCAAATAGAATTGTCAGTGTTGCTGTTAACCCTTCCCCCTTCCCTCTTCACACTCTTCTGTTACCTTTTTGCAGCATTCTGTGGCATAGATCGCATGTTCGTGTTTCACTCAATTTGCTGTCGTTGAAATTCCACAATTTTATGGCTGAGCATTGATTTGATCACGATTCAATATTGCCACTGGGGCGCGGCAGGTGCATGTTGTTTGCCCCCAAAAACTGAGCCAAAACATATGCACACACATGTTGGCAAAGTCAGAGAGAGAGAGAGACAGAGAGAGAGAGAGAGGGGGTGGAGAGTGGAGTATATTTGGAATTGGCAGCTTCGTTGAGTTTTCCACGCGCCTAGACTTCTCTCTCTTTTGGAAGTTGAGAGTGGAGTGTGGAGAGTGAAGAGTGGAGTGTGGAGAGTGAAGAGTGGAGTTCGGAGAGTGGAGAGTCCTATTGTTTGGGCTGCAATCTGCCATCTTGTCAGCTTGACTTTTCTACTAACAAGCTGGAAGCTGAGTTGCGTTCACCTTTATTATTTTTAATTGGACTGATTTCCCGCTATAGATACATTTGTATCTTATGTGCGCCCAGTGACATATGCAGCGACATTTTTACCAGTCAGCCTGTCCAAGCCAATCATCCTAGGCCATCATCAATCCCAGCATAGACTTCTACTCAGACTGTACGCTATAGTACACTTTAAGTTAACAGCAGCTGCGCCTCTTGACCAGAAATGGACGCGGAATCCGTTGACGCAGCTGTTTCAGCGTCCAAGTCGAAGGGTTGTCGTTGTGGCATTGCTTCTAGGGTTGCTGCTACTCAAAGATTCCCACGATATCGCTGAAACTGAAAAATCAGCTGCAGTTTTTCGCGCAGTTTTTTTTTTGCGTCCTTGGCGCCTGTTTCAGGGGTTGCCACAATTAGGGGTTGTGATGCAATGATGACACGCTGTGACATTGTGACGTCATCGTCAATATTTGCATTACTTTCAAGCCAAAAACCATTTGTTGTCCTTAACGATGAGGGCAACTCAACATTCAACATTCAACGCCCATCGCTTTTTGACTTGCAACAGCCTCAAAAGATTCTTGATCGTCTGTGCAACGCCTTAAAATGTGACCCGCATTGTAGACGAAATTTGGGTTTCTTCTGATTATCTATTGATAAATGAATGTAAATGTATTGGAGTATATTACAAGATTTGGATTCATTTCCTCTTAAGATTTCATTTTGGCAAAGCGTTTTTAAAGTAATTTATCAAAATGTCAACTTAAAGAACTGACTTTAAATAATATTTGCGTAATTAAGATTCATTAGAATCTGTCTAGAAACTGGTTATCACTTCAAAATGTTAAAGTGCAGCTGTTAAAATAAATATAAATTAATTGCGCTTGTCCAAAATGAACTGAGTTTGTAAAAAAAAAAGCTGAAGAGATATTAGTTGAACCAAACTGATGAAAAATAAAGTCAAGTTAGTATAGATATAATGTTAATAACAGTTTAGTTTAGTAAAATAAGTTGTGGAAATAATTTAGAGGTCAAAGAATACATTGATCATAAAAATAAATAAATAATTAAAAAGTTTTGATTAAGTATATGGCAGTTTCTTAAAGTATATTAAAAAAAATATAAAAAATGTTGAAAACCATTTAAAATTTCAAAATAAATTGAATTTGAATGCTGAATCAAGTTAAAAGTCAAAACCGATGATAAAGAAAAGAGATTACTCGTCAATATTAGTAAGGATTTGACAAAGGTATAAGGCCTTGAAGTTTTCAAAAATATGTTAAGAAAATAGGAAAAGAATTGTAAGTTTTGGAAAAAATTTTCAATTTCTAAATGAGTAAAATTTAAATGTAGTATCTATTTAGATGTCACAAATTTATCAAAAAGAAAGCTATAAATAAAATCAGCTAATTTTTGACAGTTCAAATGAGATACAAATTTACTAAAACTCGATTATTTTTAATTTGAATGAAATATAAAAAATTTTATATAATATATTCTTAGCAAGAGATGACAGCTCTGTTCATGGCATAGTTGAGTTACTCTCCCACACTTACACACAACTTTTCTTCCCTCCCTTTGTCTTGCCTTGTCATGCCACAGATTGTGGCAACTGGTATTTTTTAAACGTAGAAAAGTCGTAAACTCGCGGCCCAACAATGTAACCCCAGCAATGAAAAGAAAACTAAATAAATAATAATAATAAAAAAGTATGCATCTTTTAGCTGTTGTTGTTGCTATTGTTGTTGTTGCTGTTGTTGTTGTTGCTGTTGTTGTTGTTGTTGGTATGTTGCTGCCGTTGCTTAGTTGCCGCAATTAGTCGCCGGCTGTGCAACGTTCACACGAGACAACTTGCAATGCGGACATGAAGTTGCAGCTAGCTGTGATTTTGAGTAATCATCAGCTGGCGGAAATTCAACAGAACAGCACAGAGAGTGAGAGAGACAAAGAGAGAGAGAGAGATGGATAGATGAGCGCCTATCTAGCTGCTTGACCCACAAACTTGACAAATCCATCAGCGCACGCCCAATGCTGAAGCTCTGGAGGCGGCACTGCCACATGCAACATGTGGCACATGCAGCTACATAGCTGGCACATGGTCAGGCACATCGTAAATCAAATGCTCATAACTTTTTCTGCAACAGCAACAATTGCTGTGGTTGCTGTTGTTGTTGCTGTTGTTGTTGTTGTTGGCTTAAATCACGCGAAATCAACATGAGTTTGAGTCTTGAGTTAAGAAGGTAAATCATAAGTCACTGCATGTCTGGGTCGTCATCTTCATCTTGGCAACTTGCAACCAGCAAACTTGCAACTTGGCAACCTGGCAACTGGGGAGGCGGTGGCAGCTGGTCAGCGAGTGTTGCCGCCTCATATGCAAAGTGTCAGTCATAAGTGACTTTTCGATTTTTGACTGCCAGCAGCAACAACGCAACAACAACAACACAAAATTAATTATAGCCAAAGCCATTTTCAGACATTTTTCTTTTGACGTCTTCTGCTGCCTCTGCTTTTTGCTGCTTTTTGCTGTCTGTGTGTCTTCAAAGTCTTCAAATCTTCAAGTCTTCAAATCTTCAAGTCTTCAAGTCTTTGAGTCTCTTCCAGCTGAGCACCTTTCACCTTAAATTGCTTGCTTTATGACCGCGAGTGTTGCCAAATGTCGACCTCTTTCATTTTGGTTATTGTTGCTCTTTCTTATTTGACTGCATGTCAGCTGACGTCAGGTGGGTTGTCTCTCTTTCTCTTCATTTCCTTGGTATACCCTTTGCAGCGTAGGGTATTTGAAATATATTTTAGTCTGAAAATAACTAACTTCGATTTCCAGAATGTCATGTTTAGGAATAGTCATAAATAACATTCATAAAAGTATTAAACGCAGGTTTTAGAATCTACTAGTTAAAAAGAATAGATAAGTATCTACATCTTTCAAGCGAAGATAAGTTTATTTAATCTATTTTTGTTTCAATTAACATGAAAGAACCTATATTCTGACTGACTAATCTTTAATTTTTAGCAATTTTAGCTGGGCGATCTTACAGGAGAAATTTATTTTAATATTATATAATTCAATTTATAAAATAGAATATTTGCATTGTATTGAGCTTTGTTTATGTTAAAAGAAAATTAATCATTTTGGAGTCGTATCTCTACTTCAATTATATTAAATTATTTATTTATTTGCTTAAAAGTATTTAATCTATTAGATACTCTATATATTTCTTGCTTAATTAGAATACTGTTTTAGCGCAGATAAGCTTATATAATCTTTAATCCAATTTTGTTTAAATTAAAATGAGAGTACAAATATTCTGTCTGACTAATCTCTAATTTTGATTAATTTTAGATTTATTTTAATTCATATAATTAAATTTTCAAGATAGAATACTTGGATTTTGTTGAGCTTCCTCTGCTTAAAGAAAATTACCCTTTTGGAGTCTATCTCTTCTTCAAAGTTAATTATTTATGTAATAGTGTTAAATTTATTAGATACTCTTTAAAATACTCTTTTAGATTAACACTGCTTGTAAGTGTATTCAAAATTCAGCCAAACTTTACTCTACTAATTTACTTTGATGCTTCTCACATTGACATGAAAGTCTTCAGGGCAAAGGCTTTAAGCACCTTTCACTGCACAAGCGAACCAAATAGCTTGCCACAAATCAACTTCAAGTAGAAACTACTTGCAACAGGTACACACACACACACACACACACATCTGTAAACACGCACACCCGCACACACACACACACACACACACTGACAGCGTCTAGATGAAGACGCCAGAAAACAAAGTCTTGTAAGCCGCTAATTAATAGACATCGCCTAAGCCTTGATTAAACTTGCAACTTGCAACTTGCAACTGGCAGCCGTTGCATATTGAACTCTTGAACTGTTGCCCATAAATATCGGCAAAAGATGTGAGATACGCGTCGGGAGTTGGCTACACTATCTCTCTCCCTCTCCCACTCTCTTTCTCTCATTCTCTCTCGCTGTCTCAGTTATTTGCTCATGTTGCATGCAACAGACAGAGTCGTCGTTGCAACGTCGCGTTGCATCGTTTACCATGTCGGCTTTATGTCAATTAGATGTTTGTCTTCGATTAAGTCTCAGCCATTGAGGCGAGCGCATAATTTGGCGCTTGTGACAGCAATTTGCCGGCCTAAACGAACTTACCAATTGCCCCCCTCCCCCCCCATAGAGCAGGCACATTAGTTTGTCTATAATCACCTCAGTTGAAGTTTGACCCATTGCCATTTCACTGACCAATCGATTGATTGATGTTTACCCCCAAAGTGGCGGCCTCGTGTTAAACATTGATTAGCCTTCGTAGACACAGGTGTGTCCGCTTCCAAGTCCTTTTGGCCCTTAGCGTGTTTGGTTGCCGCCCCCTCGAGATCCCTTCGAAATTACCCCTCTGACCACTTGCTATTACCAATGCTATTGATTTCTCGCTGGGTTTTTTCTATAATTCGTGTTCAAAGTGATTGATTGCTGTAATTGGAAAGTAATCGGAATATTGTTTATGAGTGTGCTAAGAGGTCAAAAGTTCATCTGACTGCGTCTAAACAATTGTTACTATCAGAAAAGACTTCTAAAGAAAAGGAGAAGCCCAATCTAATAAAAAAATATTTTTTGAGTGAATTTAATTATCATTAACCAAAATCATCGAATCCATGATTTAAAGAAAAATAAATTTTTTTAGAAAAGTAATTAAATTTAAATGCAGAATGAATTTAGAGGCCAAACAATAATCAAAATGACATTCCGCTTGAAAATCGGTGTAGTTTTGACAAAGTTATGAGAGTTTGAAGTTGGTTAGACTTTGGATCTAACAACTTTACAAGTCAAATTTTTTGTCAAATTTCACATGATTTTTTACAGAATTTTGAAAGGTGTCAGAAACAAATTTAAAGTGTTGTTTTATACTATTTACGATATAAGGAGTTGATTAAACGTGAAAACTTGAGAATTAAAATTTTGAATTTTCAAAATATCAAAGGGGGGACCACATGCATCGAATCCATGATTTTGAGAAATTTAAATTTTTTTTTGAAAATTAATTAAATTTAAATTCAGAATGAATTAAGAGGCCAAACTAAATTCAAAATGACATTCCGCTTGAAAATCGGTTCAGTTTTGACAAAGTTATGGGAGTTTGAAGTTGGTCACACTTTGGATCTAACAACTTTACAAGTCAAAATTTTTGTCAAATTTCACATGATTTTTAACAGAATTTTGAAAGGTGTCAGAAACAAATTTAAAGTGTTGTTTTATACTATTTACGATATAAGGAGTTGAATAAACGTGAAAACTTGAGATTTAAAATTTTGAATTTTCAAAATATCAAAGGGGGGACCACATGCATCGAATCCATGATTTTGAGAAATTTAAATTTTTTTTGAAAATTAATTAAATTTAAATGCAGAATAAATTTAGAGGCCAAACTATAATCAAATTGACATTCCGCTTGAAAATCGGTTCAGTTTTGACAAAGTTATGGGAGTTTGAAGTTGGTCAGACTTTGGATTTAACAACTTTACAAGTCAAAATTTTTGTCAAATTTCACATGATTTTTTAAGAATTTTGAAAGGTGTAGAAAAAATTTAAAGTGTTGTTTTATATTTTGTATAGGAGTTGAGGAAATGGTAAAATTTTGATTTAAAAGGGGGGTTTGGAAAATAAAATTTTAAATTTTTATGGGGGCAACATTTCTCGATTAGAACTATTATCTCTGAGCTCAACACAAATATTTAAAATAATATTGTCTGTCTTGTCGATATTGCTAATTTATTTAATCTATCAATTTGCTTATCGGGCTTAAAAAGTTTGCTTTAGTTCAGTTTCCTGTTGAAATCAAACGCCAGACCAATTTTTGGGGCAATTTTCATAAATTTCGACACCAAAAGAGCTTGAGGCTTAATTTGAAATTAATTGTGCGGAAATTTATTCAAAGTCTGCCCATTGTGAGCTGACGGATAGTCAGAGTTTGTGTCTTGTGACTGCAAATGAGTGCAAACGAATGATTACTCCAATTTGTTTGGCCGCAAAAAAAAAACCCAAAAACCCAAAGAGTTGAAATTGGCCAATAGAGTGCAGCTGGCTTATCGACAAGGCAAATAGACGTGAACAACCCACTCAATGCTAGCGATTAGCTGTGGCGCACCCCCAACATGCAACATTCAACTTGCAACATTCAACAACCCAAAAGTCACCAACGAATTCCCAGTTGCAAGTTGGCAGTTGCCAAGCTCCCGCTGCGTGTTGCAAGCAAGCGCCAGAGTTGGAGTTAGAGTCAGAAACAGAGTCAAAGATTCAGATCCAGATCCTAGACAGAGTTGGGACCTAAAGACAAAACTCCAGCTCATTAATAAGCGCCGTCTTTAGCAAATGTTGGTAACTACAACCACTTGAAGCACTTGTAAAATGCAACATTTGTTTGAGCGATAAAATCACCTTCAATAAATTCACAATGAACATACCACAAAAGCCGCATAAAATGCAAAAGACCCCCCTTCCACTTTTCTGGAGTAGACGCATGCCACACGCCCCAAAACAACAACAACAACGACGACGACGACGACGATCGAGATACAGATACAGATACAATGGCAACAGTGCTATCTGCAAGTATGCGAATGCATTCATTCTATTCGTATGTGAGCTGCTCGCCTGCCGGGCTTTCTATTGGATGGTATTTTCCATGCTGTGGAAAAGCGGTTACCGACAAAGCCGAGTCGTTTTTAGCCCGGCTTATAAACGAGCGACCACCGTTGCAAAGACTTCAACGAACGCGACAAAATAAAAAATAGAGTTGTACGACGACCACCTGCAGATCCCAGCCAGTGTTGCCTCCAAATGGTGGCCCAATGGAGACATGGCTCCAACATTTTGTCGTCGTCTTGGTCTTGGTCTTGTTTTGTTTTGGCTGAAGCCTGCGTAAAGCACTTGCCGCTGCTCCATTCAAATGTCTAAAATATGCAAAGCTCTTTGAATATCTTGTAAACGAAGCACTGACCTCCAGTTGACCATTTCAGCTACCCATCTGCCTTACTGGACTTGCTCCAGTTGTCAGCTGGGTTTCCCCTTTTTTGGAGAGCTTACATTTAGTTTTTTCGTTTACCCGTGTGTGTGGGCTCGTAATTTCAGCTAAGCTTTTGTTCAACAATTGGATTGACTATAAAAAGAGTCATACATAATTTAATCACAAAGCTTATAGGGAAATTTGTGTTGAAAGAAAAATGTTTACTTAAATAGTCTTTTTTTAAGATTGGTAAAGCGATGAAATGAAAGATTTTTTTATATTGCTAGTGACGAAAGTGAACGATGGCTAGCACACATTTCTCAAAAGAAAGTACTTCATTTAGACTAAGTTGTATTAGAAGATAGCGTATAAGTTTAATTTAAATTGTTATAAATAATAACAGAATATTTAAATAAACAATTAGAAATTTAAAATTAAAAAAAAATAGTAAAAAATCACACACGCTGGTGACGAACGCAGCTGATTATTGCAAATTTAAGATAAGCACTCAAATATTGATCTTTTTGAGCAAAAATGTAAAACATAAAAAAAAATTAATAATGCTAGTGACGAATTCAGTAAATAGCTGGTAATCTAGTAATTATAGCATTTTTTACTTCTGTATCCTATGTTATTGATGTACTTTATAAAGAAACATTTTATACAGATATTTCTATTTTTTTTAACTCGCATCTCTTAAGCTTATCAATTTTATGCTAGTGACGAAAACATTACAATTTGTTAATATAAGCTCCCCTACGCTAATATATTGATAAGTTTTAGTGATTGGTAAGAAATTGTAATGAAAAGTTAGTAATATAAATCGCATTCTTTGAATTAAACATGCTAAACACCAGTCGTAGTACCGTTTAGACTAATTTCCTGGGTCGTTAGTGGCCACACCTACATAGGTAATATGGTAATACGGTATAAGGTGTACGTTTTACAATATACGATAAAACGCCTCTGCACCTCGACCCCAAAAACAGCATGTGGACACATGTTGGCCCGATATTAATAGCACGTATTACCAGTTGTCATTTGAGCCAAAGTCAGCTGTCTGGCAATGCAATGAGACAATTTCCCAATTGCAGGAGTGTCGGAGTTGCCCAGCAGCGTTATTTTGTTTTTTTGGCGAGTAAATTGAATCAACAGGCGCTACTACCCCACACCTCTCTTATTAAACAGGGGGTTGAGGGGGAAGGGGGGACACGAATGTTGCAGATGCAAAGCAATTGAAAGAGAATGCTGCGTGTCGATTGCATGTGCCGCAAACTAATCGAACGAATCGATCAAATTCTCAGCATAGCACGCAAGTGTAGCCAGTTGAGAGTGAGAGAGAGAGAGAGAGAGAGAGAGGGAGAGCGAGAGAGGGCAGGGGGTAGTGGTAGGCTAAGGGGTGGGGTTATTTCTATCAGCGATTGTAGCGGTAACTGGGCAAACGTAACGCCCGCTGCTGGAATTCAATTATGACGACTGGGCGCCGCTAAATGCCGCTGCGAGGCAATAAACAAATGTACAGACAACAAACGTACGTAATATTTAATAATAAAGCCACAGTCTACAAACTAGCAACAACAACAACAACAGCAATAGCAACAGCAATTGAACAACAAATGCGCTTTTGTCCATTTGCTGGCTGCGCATGCGCAGCTTCAACTGCAGCTCGAGTCGCCTCCGATCCCCGCTGGCCATGTGTGTGGCAGCCACCCGCACCCAACTTACTAACAACAACAATCAACAATCACAGCAACAACAACAGCTACACATTGTGGCCGTACAACAATAAAACTTATTTATGTCTCTGGTCAGATTTGCGCCGCTATTTTGGGACTTATTTGACAGAGCGCCGTTTTGTAGCTGGCTCAGATTTCCACACAATAAGCGTAGGCAAGAGAGCGTCAGCGAGTGTGAAAGAAAGAGCTAGCTATATAAGTGCACTGTTACAAAAAGAGGTGCTAAGATGAAGATATTGATATCAAAACTAAGGAATTTTAATTTAAGAAATGTGTCGAAAACTTTAAATTATTAAAGTAAGAAAACACATTTTGAGTTTTAAGAACATTTCAAATAAACCCAAGTTCTCATTTTAAAAGATTAAAAAGTTAAAGACTTTTTGACTTAAATTTTAAAGACATTTATTCTTTTAATAAAAAACATTTATTCGTTTTTATTATAAGAATAAATGTTTTTAAAATTTAACATTTGTTCGTTTTTATTATAAGAATAAATATTCTTAAACTTTTCTTCTTTATTATAAGAATAAATATTCTTAAAATTTAAATTAAAATATTCTTAAAACTTATTCTTTTAATAAAAAACATTCGTTCGTTTTTATTATAACAATTAATGCTTTTTAAATTTAACATTTGCTCGTTTTTATTATAAGAATAAATATTCTTAAGCTTTTGTTCGTTTTTATTATAAGAATAAATATTCTTAAAATTTGATTTAAAATATTCCTAAAATTTATTCTTATAATAAAAACTTTTGATCGTTTTTATTATTAGAATAAATGTTCTTTAAATTTAAGTTAAAATTCTTTAATTTTTTATTGTTGCTTTAATTTTGATTTATATACATTTTATTTTGACTTGGTAATTTAAGAAATGTGACTGTATTTTGTGTGTTTTTCCTCGATACGGGTGGGGTTCGAACCTGCGTCACCGCGGCTACTTTCAAAACTCGTAGAGACGTCTCTAACCAGAGCGCCACGGATCAAATATTTATTTGAAGTGAAATAGTGCATATTTATACTTTCCTTACAAGTTAATATTTTTATACCCTGAGCCCATTAAAAAGGGGCAAAAAAGGGTAAAGGGGGTGGGGGGGGGGGTGGGACACAGGGAAAGGGGGGCGCCCCCAAAAAAAAATATATCCCCGGACCACCAGCAGAGGCGACGGGGCCCGGCCCGCCGCCCGGCCCCCCCCCCCCCCCCCCCGCCCGCCCGCCCGCCCGCCCGGCGGGGGGGGGGCCGCGGCGGGGCAGAAACAAAAACAGGAGGGGCAACAAAAATAGGATTTGGGGGGCCGGGACACCACGACCAAAGCAAGTTATTTTTTGTTTTTTGTTCGGGGCCGCACAACAATATAGCACCGCGGGGACGGAACCGCAGAACAAAAAATATGAATATGTAGAATTTATTTTGTTGTGGGGATATCAAACCCAAACCCAAACAATAAAAATATGCGCCTAGGCTGCTAGTATACATCATAACCATAAAATATAAAAAACATATAATAAAATTGCCACGGGGCCGGCAGAACGGAAAAAAAAAAATAAAATATTAAAAAAAAAATTATTTTAATATTAAAAAAAAAAAAAAAAAAAAATATAAAATAATTTAGTATACAATAAATTGGTTAAAATCGGATAACTATATCATATAGCTGCCATAGGAAGGGTACACCGAAAATGAAGTTTTAGTATGGAAAAGTTTTTTATTTGTTGAGATATCAAAACCAAACTGATAAAATATGCATCTAGGCTGGTAGTATACATCTTGACCAAATTTGGTTAAAATCGGATAACTATATCATATAGCTGCCATAGGAACGGTACACCGAAAATGAAGTTTTAGTATGGAAAAGTTTTTTATTTGTTGAGATATCAAAACCAATCTGATGGAATATGCATATGGGCTGGTATTATACATCCTGAACAAATTTGGTTAGAATCGGTCTAAAATATCATATAGCTGCCATAGGAACAATCTATCGAAAGTCAACTCTCAGTACAGAGTACATGGGTTCAGGGTATCCTACTGTCGAGCGTGCTCGACTGTAACCGCCTACTTGTTATGCTTGTATTCAGAACTTTGCTTTTGGATTAATATTCTTACTAATAGTAATATGGCCTTTAAATGGTCTTATTTTTTTTAACAAAATATTTAAATTAATTTTATTTATTTAAGATTTAAGAAGTTGTTCTTTTTTTTTGAGTGTATAAGTAGAGATCCAGATGCCAAGTGCCCAGTGGCAGTGGCAGTTGACCATTTCCCATTGCCCAGTCAGCGATTCGTTTCAACGTCTTGTCTTTTGTTTGGGCCGCGCCAAAAGGTTTACGACCTGTTAATGTCCCGGCTAGGCAAACAGCCGGACAAAGAGACAGACAGACAGACGGACAGACAGACGGACAGACAGATAGACAGACAGACAGACACATTTGGCTATTTTGGCCATTTGGTCATTTGGCCGTGTTTGGCTGTTGCCACTGTGGCAAACATGCCTCGTCGTGGCGACTCGAGGCTTGCGACTCGCGACTCGTGTCTGCCGCTGTTGATACGCAATTTGGCGCACATTTTGTTTATATTATTAAATAAATTTCATGTTATGTTTATGACCAACCTCCGCTTCACCCGCACATAATATACATATATATATATTTCGTGTGTTATTGTTGTGACGCTGCCGGCAGGCACTGTGCTAAATAAATTGTTGCCCAGTCATTTTGGCAGGCACTGTGGCCAAAAAAGGCGAAAAATCTGCAAATGCTTCGCACAAACATTCAATTTAACAGCTTTTTCAGTTGCCAAATTATGCGATTCATATTTTATTTAATGATCCATTAGTTAGTTACAGCCTTCTTTGTGTAATATCTCTCTTTCTATATATGATTTAAGAGTGGTATTGTTGTTGAAATGAGGGATAAAGAGCAGTTGAAATATTGGCTATAATGAAATTAAACTATTTTTATGGGCATTGATTTTTGTTGGTACTTATTATAATTTATAACTACGTTTTAATGTTGCAAGTTGTTAAATCCTAGGAAAAATTTCAAATACTACTTAATCATGGAAATTAAAATAAAATTGTATTAAATTTGTTTATAGTATTGACTTTAAAAACTTTAAAATCTATAGATTAAACTCTTTCTAGAGTAACAAAACTTTCATCATCTTTTATACCTAAACTTATTTATAGTTTGGGATTACAAATTTAGAGATTGATTTGACCGAAGATTTTCGCTTGAATATCTTAAAAAAAATGTAAAAAAGCCATCTTTATCTATTTTAATTTTAATCCTTTAAAGACGCATCTTATTTAGATATATTTTTATCTCCAGATTGGTTATTATTAACTTATTTTTCATTATAACCGTCTTATTTATACCTACCTAGCTTACTCCATAGTTATATGTGACATCTTGACTTCTTAAAATGTCATTAATCCAATCATATAATTAAACTAACTGTTAGTTCAATTTTTTCTATAACTAGAGTGTTTTTAATACATATCATGCCCAGTTTTGGGCATATGTTGCCGTCAAGGTTTTCTATGATTTTATAAATAGAGTTCAGTTGATTCGTTTCGACAGTGACTATAACTAATGAGTGTATATTAGAATTTGATTAGATTAACATTTTTGCATTGTCATAGGGGCTGCCCTCAACCTCAAGCTAGACCAATTGACGACGTCTCGAGGTTCTATTCTACGAGTATAGACTTGGAATGTTATTCATGATGGAGACTGTCGGCCCACATGAGCGCACGTGCACTTAATTTATTTCAATAAAAACATAATTTCCAGCCTATTATTCACACTCACACACACACACACTCACAAACACACGACACACGCACACTCACTTAAATACAATGCGGATCCAATTAAGCTTGTCGCTGGCAATTTCTGTGTTAGATTCCCAAACATTCTCATTTTGTTTCGATTCTTTTTTCGAGCGTTAATCGCACCGAAAATTATGTGGGTTTCGTATTTGGATGGATACGACGTAGGGGATACCCCGCAGTCCAACTTGGTCGATAATACTCATACTCGTATAATAAATCTCGAATTACATTATGCATATGAATGCGGCGGTTTTGTATTAAATTACTATATGAGAGAGAAGAGAAGAAAAAAGTGTTAAAAATGGAACCCAAATCAATGCAACCAAATGCACCATAAAACTGTCACAAAAACCCAAAAAGCAAAGAAAGAGAAGCAGAGAGACAGAAACAGAAAGATCATAAAACATAATGGTCATGGATTGGTTTGGACCGGGGTCACAATTCACTCAACAACCAAATAAAAAAAAAAGAAAAAAAAACATTCTACAGCAAATCCAATGTCGCGACGTGACTTTCAGTCTCTCTCTCTCTCTATCTATCTCTCTATCTCTCTCTCTCTCTCTCTCGTTTTCTTTTGAAAGTTCTGCGCCTGGGAAAAGCAAGAATCGAATCGACTCAAGTCGAGTCCAAGTCCAAGTGGAGTTGGTAATACGATACTGGGATTTGGTTATGTACAAACATGACACTCTATATATATAAGTCCACAGTGCGTCGTGCGTCTTTCGTTTGGGGCACTTGTTGCACATGAGTTGAACATTTCTCTTATCAAGTGAAATATGATGGTGCCACAGAATGTGAATTGCATTTCCTGTGTGTCAGAGCTTATGTTTGAAGACCTCTCGGTCAGGTTTTATCGCCGCACGATGACCTAATGTACACCAATATTTGCTCTGATTAATGCACCCAACTCACTGTTGATAAGCATAAGTCACATAAAAAAAACTGGCCTCAAGTGAACCCGAAACGAAAAAAGGGAGCAACATTTCCCTTATCATATTTAATTTTTAATGGTAAATTTGTTGCGTAACATTGGGAATAATACCATGAAAAATCAAAGCTACTTAAAAGACAGTCAACTTGTCTAAAAAGAGAAGAAAGTAAGAAGAAGCAGTAATCGCCCACACAGTGGAAAATTGAGCAAGGGAGTGAGCGAGGGGAAGAAGAAATATTCCAGGAATGCATACAATAAAAACGTGAATCGAACAAGTGTTTGCATTGGAAATTTTGGAATAATTAAATGCCTCAAAATGTTGAAAGATAATCGCCCCCATCCTGTGCGACAAACGAGGCTCAATCTTAAACTGAGCAGACAACGAACTCGGCAACAATGGAGTAACCCCTACTCTCTTCTTTCTTCTCTCCCTCTCCTCTCTTCTACTCCCTCCTCTCTTCTACTCCCTTCCCTCAGCTGCACTTGCTGTGGCATTCTACGAAATACATATTTATGCCCTTTTCATGAAATTCCTCAATCTTTCTTCTCTCACAGCGCAGAGAAGAGAGAACTCATTAATATGCCCAGGGGCAAGTCGGATCCAAGACGGATCGGATCGGATCGGATCGGTTAGGTTCTTTTTCGATCTTTGAGGCAGTTTCTTTGTGGCATGTTTGGCTCAGCAATCGACAATTAATTGTTTGGCTGCGTGCATGCCACGCCTACAATTTCGAATATTTTCCAAATGAGCCACGAAATTTAACAAATCTGTGGCTCATTAATTTGAACACTTGCCTCAGCTGAGATAGAGAGAGAGAGGGAGAGAGAGAGAGACAGACACAAATTGAGTCCTTGTATAATTTGTCGCTGAATCCTGGCAACTTAACGCTTATTAAACCAGAAAACAACAACACACATATATACAGAGAGAGAAGAGCGAGACTGAGAGTGAGAGAGAGAGAGAGAGTGAGAGAGAGTGAGAGAGTGAGAGAGAGAGAGAGACTTGCCACATGGGGCAGTTGTTGCTGCTGCTGTACGTGCGTAATGCGAAACCAAGTTGAATCTGTCGGCCAAAATCAAAAGGTCAGAGTTCCAGGAATGTCAACAGAGATTACCACACGATGCACAACGTGCAACGTGCAACGCGCATTGCTCAAGTGGAGGCCACAGATAGCAACAATGAGAGACAAAGGCAGACAGGGGCTGGGAAGATAGAAGACCCCTTGGAAGAGTCCCAATTGCTATCTTCGGGTACCTGCCCAAAGCAAGGCATGTCCCAGACATATTTTCACACCAAAACAAACAGGACAACGCAAAGTGAGAAATCTATGTACGTTAGAAACACACACAGCGAGTGATAGAGTCGAGCGAGGGTTGCTTCAGCTGTTTGTCGTAGTGATTTGTAGTTAAAAATTAAGGTAATCGTTCATAAGGATTATTTTTTATTATTAATTTAAAATAATAAATAATGTTCCTATTTTATAATTATTTAATTAATCACTTATTTAAAATTAAACAAAAAAGAAATAATATTTTAAATTGATTGCTAAGAATGAGAAACATATTTAATTTTCAGCATCAGAATATTTTTAAAGGTTTTGCTTGTGGAAAAATTGTTAGCTTATTTAAAATCACTTTAATATCGTTAAGTAGAAGGTATGTCTACTTACTTTTAAATTTAGAGACGTTTGTAAAATCGTTTATATAAAATATATGAAGCTTTCTTATAAAAATTCTAGACTAAAAATCTAAATATTTGTTATTTTTAATCTATCTTTCTCTAAAAAAATCTAGAATATAAATCAAAATATTTTGAATCTCTAAAGAAATATGAAAAACCAAGACTTTCTTAAATAAAAACTAGCACTGCAAGTTGATCAGTTATTGAAACAAGTTTAAGATTATACTTAATACTTAAACTATCAAAACTATCCACTTTGACTAACATATATAGTTTGTATATAGATTATCAGAGAGTTAAAGACATATTTTCCTTACTCTCTATACTCTTCAGTTTATCAACTGACAACTACTCGAGCAACCCTCGCTAAGGGTGCTAGATAATTAACCAACGGCAGCCTGACGCTGTGTCACGTCTTGGGCCTGGGAACAAGTGCCCAAAAGAAGTAAATTGTCGACTCATCAGCGACTGCAGTTGATAAGATAGCGTCTTAATGGTGGTCCTACTTCCAGCTCCCTTTCCAGCTCCTTTTTCCAGCTCCTACTTCCAAGTCTGATCAGGCCAAAGACAAATGTTTGTTTGCCTGGCATTTGATTGCCAGACTTGCAACTGATAAGACATTCAAGACAAATTACACGGCGAGTTTGCAGTTGGTTAACGAGAAATCATGAAATCATGAGATGATAAACGAGAAACGAGAAATGAGAAACAAGAAATGAGAAATGAGAGAATGGGGCGGAAATAGAGGGGCGTGGCAATGGACTGTTGCAACTTGTAACTGCATTGATTGCGCATCTTTCACCTGTGACAATTTTGCGCCTGAGCGCTAAAAAAATATGTAAATTATGTGCAGCCTGATGACCGCCCCAGGCGAGACTCTCCAAACTGAAACCAAACCAAAGCAATCCCGTCGAGAAGCGCAACGGGCAACTAACCAACTAACCAACCGTGGCAATTTCCATTTGGGTGAAATTGTGCGCGGCTGCCCAAATAAATTACGCACATGATTAATAAAATGCAAGACGCCGTCAAGGAGCGAAAGACAGAGAGAGAGAGAGAGAGAGAGAGAGAGAGAGAGAGAGAGTGAAGAGCCAAGGGAAGGTAGACTTCAATTTGGGCCAAAATATTTTTATCGCCACACTCTGCGCATGTGCAACAGCATCTGCAACAAAAGTGACTTTTGCTTGCAACCGGCTACCGCGCATTCTCATAAATTAAACGCCAAGTTATTTGAATTCCTCGACACAGGATGGGTTCTTTCTTTCTCCATGCTCAGTTCCACACTGAGAAAAAAGACCAACTTCTAAAATCAAGAACATTCATCTTAAATATTTTACTTATTATTTACTTATTTATTACTAAAACTAAGATTATAAATCTAAAACATCTTAAACTCTTAATATAAGAATAAAAATCTTAAATTGTTAGGAAAGTATAAATAGGTATTATTTCATTTCGATCAAATGGTGGCACGGTGGCGGTCTGGTTAGAGATGCCGCTTCAATTGTGAAGCAGCAGGCGGCGGTTCGTACCCCACTAGATACCAATTAAAATAACATTTATTTAATTACTAATACAGAATAAAATGTACATAATTGAAAATTTAAAATTAAAAGAGACACAGTAAATATACAAATATAATTTACTAATTAAATTATACAATTAGAAAAATTAACTTTTATTTTATATTTTTGAAATAAATCAAATTGTGAAAGTTCTGAAACTAATTTTAAAAGTGAGTGATTTACTTTTAGATTTTAATATTAAAAAGATATAAACTTATAAATGCAAGTACTTGTTAATCAATGATTTAACTAAACTATGTTAATGTTAAATTTTATTTATGTTCTCGACGCATTTTATAGACCAAAAATCTTAGTTCTGAGACCAAAATTATGATTTTAGAACATTTTTTTTATCAGTGCAGTCGCAGTATCAGTCTCACTTCCAGCCCATCTCCTCCCTTCTTCCTTCATCCTGCTTCCTTCTGTTTTGTGTTTCACTTTTGGCGCTGCTTTTGTCAAATGAATTTTGCAGCTGCCGCCACAAACAAAATTGCTGGGAGCTGCCTCAGGGCAGCAGCAGAAGAGAGAGGGAGAGAGAGTGTAGAGAGGGGTAGAAACTGAAGGAGGAGGTGGGACAGACACTGATTTGGATACTGTAATTCGTATTTGTCCATTTCGCGTCTTTGGCAATTTTTCCACGCTGCTCAATTATCGTGTTTCATGTTTGCATTCTTCTTCTTCTTTCTCCGTCGTCTTGGCTTCTGTTGCGCCTTCATCTGCTCTTTGTCTTTGTCTCTTGTGTTGTTCTTGTTGGTGTTTCCTGTCCAGAACACTTTTCGATTTCACCATGGAGCACAGGAGCAGCATCCACTCACAACACACAACTTGCAACTTTGCAACTTGCAACACTCAACTCACAGTAGCCACAATTGGCCATTGCCAATGGGGCAACTAAATGCGACTCGACGCGGCTGCGCTTTGTTAACCTTTTACGAATTGAAAATTGCTTAGACAACGGGCAATTCGGGCTATAACGACTATCAAATGAGCTACCTAACAATACTGAATTTTCTTGAAGATCTTTGTTAATCTACTTAAATATAAAGTGCTCTATAAATTGTATTTCCTTCCCTTTATTTCATATTATTTTATCATTAAATTAATATTAAATTCTGTTAGTCGATGGACCCAGTATCATTAAGTTTAATGCTCAATACTGGGATTTATTTATTTCTTAAAATAAATAACTATATAAATTATGTAATTTCTTATTTTAATTCTTCAATTTATTGTATTACATTTTTTTTTTAATTTATCCTGTTTTCTACTTCCATCCTTCTTTTTTCTTTTATTATATTAGATGTTATCAAATTGTTAAATTTAAATCTTTTGGTAGTATTTTAAATTTTCATGAAATTCATAGAGCAACATTTTAAGCAAAATTCTCATGAATTAATTGAAAATTATCAATTTGATTTCAATTCCAATATTTTTTTCAATCTCATATAATCATTGCTGGTTAAAATTCTATTCTCATTTTAAGTTTTATTCAAAATCTCGTCTCGTCTTTCAATATTTGTTATTGCCAATTATATTGCACTTAAGCAAAATAATACTTCTTAAAGTGTTGCCTTAATAATTCAGCACTTCTTCTTCTTCTTCTTGCCACATTTTATAAACAGTCAATAGCACTTCAAATCGAGGGCCGTTCGAATCATTTGTGGACACTTACAACCAATTTAGAATGAGCTTTGGGGCAAATGTTGCAGCTTGCCAATTCGGCCTAATAGTAGACGGTGCAAAGCAAGGCGACGACGCACAGAACGTGCAACTTGCCACAAAATTGCGCCCAAACCTAAATCACTGTCCTGGGGGGCAGGGTACAGCAGCAGTCGGGGCAAGTTGAAGTCGTTGGGCTGCTGAGTGTGTTGCATGGTCGCTTTGCGTGATTTTGGAGCCTTGGCAACATTTTGTTGCAATTGTAAATTACGGTCTTTGCAACATTTTTGCGCATTTAGTCGCGCTTCGAGTGTTTGCCGCCACAGCTGCCACAGAGGCTTGCAACTGCAACAGCAACAGCAACAGATACTGCAACTGCAACTACAGCTACACTGAAAAAAAAGAGAAACTTCTAAAATCAAGAACATTAAATATGTTGTTCTTAAAATAAGATTATTTCAAGACTAAAATACTAAAACTAAGATAATTAATCTAAACAATCTTATAATCTTAATATGAGAATAAAAATCTTAAATTGTAAGGAGAGTATAAATGGCTATTATATCGTATTATACAAATAGTGGCACCGTGGCGCTCTGGTTAGAGAGGCCGCTTCAATAGTGAAGCAGTGGGCGGTGGTTCGAACCCCACTTGTTACTAAATTAAAAATAACATTTATCAAATTATTTAAACAGAATAAAATGATTTTAATAAATCAAAATTTAAAATTAAAAAAAAGTTATATATATAAAAAGTTATTGTTTTTATTTTATATTTTAATTATAAGAAAATTTATTATTTAAAATTTTCTTGAAATCAAGATGTGTTCTAACTTAATTTAAGAGTTTTATGTTCTCTTAGTTCTGAGACCAAAATCTTGATTTTAGAACATTGTTTTTATCAGTGTACAACTCCGTGTTCCCAATTACAATTCACTTTGCAACGTTGAGATTCAGCAGGACTCAAGCGCCTGTTTTTTTTGTTGTTGCCACAGGCTGCAATGCGGCATTTAATTTGCAGGTTCATGTTGTTGCCATTGCTGTTGTTGTTGTTGCTGCTGTTGTTGTTGTTGTTGCTGCCCCGCTCAGTGGGTTGTCAGTTGGTTTGGGGCACGTTGTCCGATACTTAAGTGTAATTACGCGATGCCACGACGCGTCGCATACTGAGGCAAGGCTCGACCTCGTTGCAATGTGAACTTTGATTGCCAGTTGGTCTGGGCTGGGGTTAAAAGAGTGAGGGAAGAGGGGAACTTACCACAACAACTGTGGCATCATGTTGCCATCGATATGTGAATCTTATTGTCTGTTGCTTTCTTCAGGACATAAAAGTGGACGCCTTCTTTAAAAGGGTGCCACAAATGCGCTGGTGAAATTTTTAATGCTTGTGGCAAGGTGGCAAGGTGGCAAGGCGGCAAGATGGCAAAAGGCAGGTAACAAGCGCTTAATTTGATTTGTGTTAAATGTGCTGATGCGGATTAAGCACGAAACTGAGACTTAAGCTAACTGTGGTGATGTGGCAGGCAAGACCAAGACCAAGACGGGGCATGCAACAGCAACAGCTGGACACAGTTTTGGGCTAGAAGTGCAGAAGCTGCCAGCAGTTAGTTGCAACCAGCTACCGTCTGCCATCTATGTCAGACTTTGAGCCGTAATTAGGCTACTTTTTACCAACTCCTCTGCTCTCCTCTCTTCTTCTTTGTGCCACAAGAAACTGTGGCAGCTGTGGCGCGAAAATTGTTAACACATTGCTGTCATTGGGCTTGCAACTGGAAGCTGCAACAGCAGCAACAGTTGCTGCTTCTCGTCTTCGCTCTTATCGTTGTCGACGTGCCGTTTAATTGAAATTCATTTAAAAAAAATACAAAAAAAAATAGAGAGAGAGAAAATAAAAGAAGGCGGCCTGGGAATGGGAAATGGAGCCTGGCCAGGTTGCAAGTTGCTAGTTGCTAGTTGCAGCTGCCAATTGGTAACCCACCCGCAACCACAGCAGCAACTTAAAAAAAAAACCAGTGCTGGATAATTGCAGTTCTCTTTTCGCGTCGTTGTTGTTGGCGTAAAAATGCTAATTAAAGTTGCTTGTTGTCGGTTGTTCAGTTGTTCGGTTGTTGCTTGTGTTGCATTGCCAAGCTCCATAAGCTGCAAGTTGTAACTGCAACTGCAACTGCTGCAAAAGGGTCGCACCAGAAAGATTAACGAGCCAAAGAAATCGTAAAGAAATGAACAGCGGCGAACCACAAAAAATGCAAATTGTTCGTTGATGAATTAACAAAAGCGAAAATCGTGACTTATGTTTTTGGCAGCTGCCTGTTGCAAGCGACGCAAGCGACGCAAACGAAGCAGGCAACTGTCCAGTTGCAGTAACTGTTACGACTGCAATACCCACTAACTGACACTGCAATTGGGTATATTACACTGCAAGCGGAAGTAAGCAACGATAAGAAAACTCCTTACTACAAGCGAGAAAAAGTCCTGGAAATTTATATCAATTTATTTCTTTTTAATAAATTTGGTAAAAGCTTCCGGAATTTCATCCTGACCAGATGTGCTGAATGTATCTAGTTTAATTTGCATTCCAGAAAAAATTTTATAGCGAAGATGAATTTATTTTTGAATAATTTTTTTTATTATTTATATATTTTACAAATTTACAGAACCAAATATATGTAATTATTTTTTTTATAAAATACTAAACTTAGTGTATTTTATTAAGCAACCTTTTGATTTACAAAACATTTTCTAAAATAATTTAAGATTTCTAATAAAATAGTCTGTAAATACATATAAATACTTACAGAGTACTTGTAAAATTGAATATGTACCTACCTTTGTTTATTCATTTTTTTTACCTACAACTTAATTATTTTTCAGATTTTCAAAACCAATTTAAATTTCTATAATTATTTTTCCTATTTTGCTTTTAATTCCATTTTCTTAATGAAGCTGCCTACTAAAAATCAGCATTTCTGTGCGGAGCATGGAAATATTCCATTTCCATCATAGTGACTTTCCAGTGTAGTGCTCTCACTCGCACGCGCTCACGCTCAATATCAGGCGCAGGCTCAATTGCAGTCGCAGTCGCAGTTGCAGCTAGTTTTAGCTTTTGTTGTTCTGCGTGCTAATCAATGACGCAGCTTTTCGATGTCCGAACACCTGCAAGCAGCAGCAGCAGCAGCGCGAGCAGCGAGCAGCGACTGCGACGGCGACTGCGCAGCTGTCCCTGGCCGAAACTGAAGCCGAAGCTTCCGCAAGATTAAAGCTCATTGAGGCGCTCATTAACTGCGCCGCGGCAGCGACTGCGGCAGCGGCAGAAACTTCAAATTTGATTGCCTGCTTGTGATTATGATTGCCGACTGGAAGTTGCAGCTTGTTGAAGAGGGAGGGGGAGAGTGAGGGGGAGTGCTGGAATTGTTATTGCAGCTGCAGTTGTTGTTTTGATTTGCTTGATGTTGCTGGAAACATCTTGTGATGCTTTTGCTCCCGCACGTTTTTCGCGTTGAACTTCACTGAACTTGCAACTTGGAAGTTGGAAGTTTAGCTTTTGCTGCTCCAAAACCTTTTCAGGTTTCTAGTCGTGATTTGAGTGTCGTGCGACTTTTTTTTGTTGTTGTTCACTCTTTAAGCACTCGTACTTACGCCTGAACTTTGTGCAGTCATTTAATTTTGCTTTCAGCTGTTAACTGTTAAGCTGGAACTTGAGTCGGAACCAAAAGTTGTTGTTGTTGGTAGTTGTAGTTGGTGCTGGAAGACGCCAGCGCCGTTGGCAAAAGCATTTTAACGTGCTTGTGATTGTCGTCGTTGTTGTTGTTGTTTCTGTTGTTGTTGCTGCTGCTTTTGTGAAATTTTCAG
This sequence comes from Drosophila falleni, assembly GCA_035045575.1. Lineage (NCBI taxonomy): Eukaryota > Metazoa > Arthropoda > Insecta > Diptera > Drosophilidae > Drosophila > Drosophila falleni. The sequence continues at coordinate 10,091,376 of JAWNOV010000167.1, forward strand.
CTCTTTTTCGAGTGGAATTTTAATGCTTTCGCACACCTGCACACACAACGGTAAAGTACCCTCGTTTTTGGGCTGACAACTAAAAAGTTTTTCGAGCTTTCTGCTGTTTTGCTGGCGAAATGTTTTCGTTGTTGTTGTTGTTGCTGTTGTTGACACACATACACACTTGCACTTGCATAAATACACAAACTCAGCGACTAATTGAAGTTGATTTTATGTAATGCTCTTCCTCTCTCTCCTCTGTCTCTCTCTCTCTCTTCCTCTCCCTCTCTCTCCCTCTCCCTCTCCCTCTCCCTCTCCCTCTCCCTCTCCCTCTCCCTCTCCCTCTCCCTCTCCCTCTCCCTCTCCCTCTCCCTCTCCCTCTCCCTCTCCCTCTCCCTCCCCCTCTCTCCCTCTCTCACCCTTTCCCTCTCCCGACCTCTTTCTCCCTCTCTCACCCTCGCTCTACCTCTCTCTGTCTCTCTCTTTCTCTCTCTTGCCCTGTCAATTAATCAGCAAGTCTGAAATTGTTGGTCAACAGATAAAAGTGCAGCTAACAAACAATTACAAAAACGTCTACAGAAATCAATTACGTAATAATGATGACAGTGCTCAAAAGATACCCTTTTAATTCGAGAAGCTCATTAAAGTTGGATAACTTTATTTTATTTTACCACTATATCTTTTTTTCCATACTTTTTTCTTTGATATTTTTTAAAAGTCTTCAAAAGGTTATAATTCTGTCAAGTTTTAACCAATTTCGATCCAAAATGTAAATTTAATCGTTATTTGACCTCTATTTTGATTCTACATTAATTTTGGAAAATTCCATTTTTTTCATCATTGAATTTTTTCAATACTTTTTCCTTTAACCTTTTTTTGAAACTCATTAAACTGTCATAACTTTGTCAAACCTCAGCCCATTTTCTTGTGGATTGTTATTTTTTTCAATTATTTGGCGTCTAATGTGATTCTGGATGCAACAACATTTTTTTTTAAACATTGTCCAATTTTTTCTATACTACTTCACTTTTTGTAAAGAAATGTGATTAGGGAAACTCGAAATTTCTAACTTAACGTATTGATTCGAGTGATCGACAACTCGCTCAGTCCTCTTTATTATTAGTTTTAACTTCCCTAATAATTCTCTATGTAAAGGTAGGTTTTACTATCCTTTTTAATCCGCAACATGCACCCAATCTAAGCCAAGCTAAGCCATTGTTTCCGTTACAATCTTTGCTCTATTAAGCGGCTAGAACAAACATCCTTTGTACTGGCCATTGTACTTAACAGGGTATATGGAGGCCAAGCCTGATCAGGCACTTTGCCTAATTAAAAACGCAGGGCAAATGCATTAAGCGAGTTCCGTTTCAAAAAAATAAAAAAATCCCTGAAGAGTTCGAAATACATTAAATGTGTAAATTGTGAATGTGACTGTGGGACAATCACAACATGGCTATAACAACAACAATAAACGCTAACAACTACCTGAGAGCCACAACAAATACAAACACACACAAAAGAGAGATGAGCAATGAAATCCTTTCCAATGGCAGCAACAACAACAACAACATCAGGAACAACAACAACCACAACAACAATATTGTTAATGGTCGATGACTCAACTCCGAAAACTCACAAAAAAATAAAAATAAATAAAAGAGGCAAAAAGATGAAGAAATGAAATAAAGAAACGAACAGAGTTACACACACAAATACAAACAGACACACATACACACACAGTGAAAGACACCTGAGCTGAGTTCGTCGCACACCTGAGAAACAAGAAATGCATGCAGGTGTCAATCGCCAGGCAGCCAAAGAATGGTCAGCAGCGCAGCAGCAGCGCAGCAGCAGCGCAGCAGCAGCGCCGCAGCAGAGGAGGCAACAGCAACAGGCAGCATACCAGACTCAAATCGAATCCCAAACCCAAAACCCAAAACTAAAGCCAAACTCATAGCCAAACTCAAAGTCAATGCCAAGTAAAGCAGCCGCATTACAAATTCACACCAAGTGGCACCCACAGCAACAACATGCCACAAAGATACACTGATAAAGAATAGTGACCAACTTCTGAAAATCTAGAACATTCATCTTAAATATTTTGTTCTTAAAATAAGAACATTTTAAGACCATGTTACTAAAGACTTAGAATATTAATCTAGAAAATCAAAGTTCTTAATACAAGAATAAAAATCTTAAATTGTTAGGAAAGTATAAAGACAGTATGTACTATTTTATATGATATCAACTATTTGATCCGTGGCGCTCTGGTTAGAGAAGCCGCTTTAGTAACTTCAGAAACAGTAGGCGCCGGTTCGAATCCCAGTCGTTACCAAGGTAAAATAACATTTTTAAAATTAGCCAAGACAGAATAAAATGTATAAAAGTCAAAAAATATAAAAAAAGGAAATTATAATATTAAAAAAGAGAATATTAAACCTTTTTATTCCTTTATTTTAATTTTAAGAACATTAACTCTTAAAATAAGAACTTGGTCTTATTTCAAATGTCCTTAAATCCAAGATGTGTTAGCTTAAATTAAATTCGCATTTTTTTAGACCAATATTCTTAATTTTACTCTTGAAATAAGAACTTGGTCTTGATTTGAAATGTTCTTAAATTCAAAATGTGTTCGATTAATTTAAGTATTTTATGTTCTTATTTAAAATGTTCTTAAATCCAAGATGTGTTTGCTTAATTTAAATGTTTTATGTTCATGACGCATTTTTTAGACCAAAATTCTTAGTTTAAGAGTAAATATTTGATTTTAGATCATTTTTTTATCAGTGTAGAGATAGAGATAGAGAGTGAGTGAGGGAGGGAGAGGGAGAAGGCAAGAGTCAGAGCTCGTTCTAGCCTAGAGAAATGGTTAATCATTTAGGTATAAATCTCGACAGCGCTGCCGATGTTGCTGCCTGTCTCTGTTGTTGCTGCTGTTGTTGTTGCTGTTGTTGTTGTTGTTGCTGATGTTGCGTCTCTGACAAATGTTGCCGCTGCCAAATGCGCCGTGGGGGCAGGCAAACACATTAACGAGCAACGCGGCCAACGCGATCGCATTCAAATGAAGCTGCCCCCAAGGAGTTAAAGCCAAGTTAAGAGTGGAGAGAGGAAGGAAGAGGGGAGAGAGGAGAGAGGAGAGGGAGGAGGGGGAAGTACTCTAGGCTGAAGAGCTGAAAAATTCCTAGAATTGTGCGCGTCAATTGATTTACTCAGCTGCGTGGCAAGCACAAAGAGCGAGAGAGCGAGAGCGAGAGAGTGAGACCGAGAGAGAGAGAGAGAAGAGACGCATGCAACGTGTGGCGGGTTGATAACTTTGAGATTTGTTATATTTGCTTCATCATGGCACAAACGAGGCACAGTCAGAGACACACACACACACACACACACACACACACACACACAGTTACAGATACATTCATAGCCTAGACTACAAGCCACAAGATCATCATTATCATCAGCAACATGATCAGCTAATGATCATTGATCGCTAATGATCATTTGTGTTGTATGCCGCACACTAAAAAGCAAGTTTCTCAGGTGTTTAAAAGCGTTTAAAAAGAAAACCGACGCAAAACGCAGACGCAGCTCGTTGTTGTTGTTGTTGTTGGCTCTGAGGTTTTGGCCAACAACGAACAACGCGCTGTTGTCTGGGCCAAGACAACAATAAACGCAGTCGACGTCAGTCGCGTCGCAGTCGCCGTCGCAGTCAAAGTCGCTGAGCCAAGTTAAAAATATACACGTACTTTATTTTTTATTTTTTTTTGTTGCCTTTAATGCCAAGAGCCAGTTAAAGCCATGATCATGATCTCGACAGTTGCCATGAAAATGGGACAGAAAGACGGACAGAGACAGCGAGAGAGACAGAGTGGGAGAGAGAGGGAGAGAGACAGAGAGAGAGGGAGAGACGTGAAGGTTGCCCAGGTTGGAATCGGAGTTGGAGTTGGAGTCGAAGTTGGAGATTTACTTAACGAAATCAAGAGGAAGCGCGTAGGATCGACTGTTAACCTAGCTGTCATACAGCATTGATTGCTAGCAGGCATTGGCCAAAAGGAAGGCAGGCAGCAGGGGGTTAAGGGGAAGAGCCAACAGTTGGCTTGATTGCTGAAGGGGGAAGCGGTTAGAGAGGGGCGTGACAGCGAGGGCGTTACACACACACACACACACACACACACACACACACACACAACACACACACACAACAAACAGTGAGACAAGACAGCGAAGTTTTGGGCCAGGTTTGTATGACTCAGCGTTATTTGTTGTTGTTGTTGTTCCCTGCTTGTTGCTGTTTTCAGTTAACGATGTCGATGTTAAAACTCAGTCTCAGCTTCAATTTGAGTTACGTTTTGGGTTCTAAGGGGATTTTTTTCATACATTTTTTTTTTTTTTGTATTTTGGGTCTATAGCCAAATGTTAAGTGCCTGTTTTGATTGGTTTGAGCGAGATTATGGTCAGTGATTGAGGGGCTTAAACATTAGCAAATGAAGAGAAACTGATTATTAAGCTGAGACAGCAAAATAAGAATTCCCTAGCCCCGCAAGAGGTGTCGGCATATGAGAATATGAATATTGATTAAGTATTTGCTAAAACTACAGCTGATTAAACAATATTATTTGAAAAACTTGCATTGCATAATTATAAGCTATATTACAAATGTTTACACTAGAATAATTTAAGAATTACAACTGAATGAATTACAACTTTTATTGATGTAAGTAATTAAACTGATTTCATCATATTTTTTTTGTTTTTTTGTTCCTATTTTTATAACTTAATAAGCATTGCTTTTAAGTTTTTATTGCAAATTAATTGTCTCTTAGGTACTTTTCTATTCCATAATATAAAATTGCATTCTTGCAGTTTTAATGAATATTAAATGTCTTCTTTTATAATAATTTGAATTCTGACTTTTCATTTTTTGAAAAGAAAGTGCGTTTTAAGTACTGTAGTTTATGTATACTTTCGCAAATAAAACTTTGTGCATTCCAGTTTTCCACTCTTCCAGCTTTAGTGGAAAGTGTGTATGTTCGAAGTGCTGGAATATGCTGAAAATAATAAGGAAAGTGGAATATTCTATATTTGATTTTAAAATATTTAACATTTCTGTTTTCCATTTACTGAAAAGAAAATATTCCACTTTCGAATTGCCACTCTTCCAGATTTATTGGAAAGTAAATGCTGGAATATGCTGGAACTACTCTAGAAAGTTGGATATTCTTGTGGAAAATTGAATGACTTGGAAATTCGAATTTTAATATGGCTTTTTCTCTATAGAAATTTACAGAAATTTGTAAGTAGTTGTACCTATTTAAATACAGTTCTCTCGATGAACTCATTTATCAACTTTGTTTAAATCACGTTCCAGTCTTCGCTTTGGAATTGTTCAAATTAGTCGGAAGCCATTCCAGTGCAGCGTATCCAATTGAGGGAATTACATTCCAACCCACAATTCTATATTCCAAGATGTGAATGTGTAATCTGTCCGAATTGAGAAACATCTGTTAGAGGAAACGCACCTGTATTGGCTTTGTATTGCTGTATTGTTTAGGCCATATGCAAAACACAGTTAAGGTGTTAGGCGAGGCGTCAGGACGGAAGAGGAAGAATGTGAAACCCTTTCGATGAATTACAGCAGATTCTGGAAATTCCGCAATATGTTAACGTCTCAGGACCAGATGAGTATATATATATGAAATTACAACAACAACAATAAAGACAATGGCAACAACATACGCATTAACAATGAGCTGCGAGTTTTAACACCTGTGTGCCAGAATGCACTTGCAACCTGTCCCAGACAGCGGCCAGTGGAAGGGGGGAGGATGAGGTAAAAATCTATACAAATATTTGACGTGAGGTGAATAGAACGAAATTTGCATTTGTCGGCAAAAGAACAAAAAAACAATAAACACAAAAGGCTAAGCAACAGGTAAAGCTTGTTGTTGTTGTTGTTACGGTTTGTTGTTGCAGCGGCAAGATCATTAACACATTTATGCTTGGCGGTTGGCCATCCTCTCAATGCAGATTAGCAAAATGGTGCGAAAATCCATCAAAAAAAAAAAATACAAAACAGAAAAAACAAAAATGTTTAGACTTTGCGGCAACAGTTGAAAGTGGCTTGGAAATGGCCCTGGAAATGCAGCTGGAAATGGCATTGGAATGTGGAATGTAGAATGTGGAATGCGCTGGAATTCAGTGGCTTAAAGACACGTTCCAGTGACAAAATGTCAATTTGCATTCGATTCTTTTTGAGTCAATGTTCAATTTGGCGGCTGTTAATTGAATTGGCTACAATCACTGCAACAACAACAACAGCAACAACAATAATAACAGCTGCAACAACAACATTGAAAGCCTCGTTCAAGCTCAAGAACACACCTTAAACTTTTTGGCCCGCTTTTCGTATTGTTTACCTTTTTGGTTGTTGTTGTTGTTGCTGTTGTTATTGTAATTGGATTTCTAAAAGCCAGGCCAACTGTGGCAACTGGCAACTCTGGCAACTGTCAGCAACAAGTTCAGCTCTGACAATAATGTCCCAGCATCCAGTTGTCGCCTTTGCTTCCAGTTCAATGTCAATTTCGATTCGTCATCCGCAGCTGCGTTGATTTCTCGAGCGACCTCTCCAATCTCCAGCTCTATAGATATAACTACAACTACAACTCCAGCTCAGTTTCCAGTCTCTGGTTCTTGTTTGTTTATTTTTTCATTTTTGTTGTAGCCGCTTTTATGGCCATGTTAACTTTGGACTTGGCTTTTAACACAGGACCACCGTCGTTGACCATTGAACGTGCGCCTTCTTACCCTTGCCTCCAATCGGGGTTCATTCTACTGTAATTTATTGATATTGTGTGAGTGTGTGTGTCTTCCAGTGTGTGTGTGTTTGTGTGTGTGGGCTGCCTAGAGGCGAACCCATGAGCTCCACTGTGCAGCTGCTGCTCAGACTGAAGCTGAAGCTGACAATGGCATCATTGAACGCCCACACAACTATAAATACGCTCATAAGTAATCTTCTCCCCCTTTCCAGCAGTGCACTGCAGTGAGATCAGTGCTGGGAAAACAACTGGAAGTCCCCATGCATCTAAAAATCCTCCAAAGACGGAATCTTATGTAAATACGTTAATAGTATAACAGTAGTACAGTTAACTAACATACCTGTTTTAAGACAGACTGTACATTTTGTACAATTTACTGTCACATCAATTATTTCTATTCTTCTTTTTTTTTATATCAGTTTTAGTAAATTTACCCTCACACTCAAAGGGATATTTCTATTGTAAACTTATTTTTTAGTAGCTTAATTCAATTGAAAATCAGCTTATTTCTACTGCAACTACCAAATCATTTCGGCTTAAATTAAATCTCACACAAAATTAAAGTTATACTTAAATCCAATATTTTAAAAATGAGTTTACTTATTTGAAAGATTTCAGATTAAAGAAAAACCTTTGCTAGCATCATATCTTAATCTTTAACAGATAATACATATTCACATAGCAAAAACAATTTCCAACTCTATAAACCACTTGGAAAACACATTTTCTGCTGTTAAAATCAACAATTAACTCATTCCCTTTTTTAGTGTTTAGGGTCAAGGGATAATAACTACTATACATACAAAGAAAAGTAAATAGATCGCTATCTTGAAGGGTTGATGAGTCTGTCAACGGATCAGCAGGCAAGTAAAATATCAAGTAAACTACTTTCAAGTCTTAATAAAATCATTTGATTATTTTCAAATAATTTACTAATTTAAATAAAATGTAATTAATTTTGCTTTCATTTTCAAATAATTTACTAATTTAAATAAAATGTAATTTATTAACTTTTATTTTAAGCTATCTTTTATTAATCAACGTTTTACATTAAATCAACGATACATACATTAATAGATTCAATAGATTTAAACAAATGTGCAGACATAAGTTTCACAGTATTCGTCAGTGTACAATAGGCTTTAAACCACTGTGCAGTCGTGAGCATGCGCATTTATTGAGCTAATAACTCACTCATCTCGCGCTCTCTCTCTCTCTCTCGCTCTCGCTCTCATTCGCGCTCTTTGCTTGTCAGTGTTTGGATGGGAAGCTCTGCTGGAATCGGAATCGGAATCAATTCCAATTTGTGGAGCTTGTGCTGGTGCTGACTTGTTGTTGGGCCTGGTCCAAGGCCATCTGCTGTTGGTTCAACAACATCTGCGACGGTTGTGGCTGCTCCTGTTGCAACTGTTGTTGTTGTTGTTGCTGCTGTTGCTGTTGTTGTGGCTGTTGCAGTTGCATGGGCGATTGTTGCATCGTCTGCAGCAAGAGTTCGCCCATCTTGGCACGAAAGCTGACATTCTGCATGGGCGACATTTGCTTCATCAGCGGCAGGAAACTAACCAGAAAATTGTAGTCCGAGTCGCCCACGTGCAACACGTTCTTGCAACGCGCCAAATCCTGGCTGGTCGACTGCATCAGCTGCTGTTCCTCCCGCTCCAGATTCTCCAGAAAGTTAACCTGCTCATCCACACGCTTGGCACAGTGACAACTGCTCGCTGCCGCAGCCGACGCAGCGGTGCCCTGTGGCAAGCTGGGATTCACCAGGGAAGGTGGCACCACCTGCTCCTCGGCGGCAGCGCTGGCCAGCGAAATGCTGTGCGAGAGTCGCCGCAGAGCTTGCGGCGTGGCCATGCTCTGGAATTCCTCCATGAGTGCATCGTTATCCGCCTCCATTTCATCCGGCGGCAGTGACTCCGCCTTAAAGGGCAGCGTCTCCTCCACCTCCGCGCTCAGCTCGCAGTCGTCGTCCTCGTTGTTGCTGCTGTCCGCGCGCAGTCGGCAGCCGTCCAGAAAGCTCATCGCCTCCGCATAGGACCATTGATGAGTTGGCGATGTTTGTTGTTGTTGTGGTTGCTGCTGCTGCTGCTGAAAGCTCTGCCGGCGATGTTGTTGCCGGCGATAGCTGCAGCGCAGGTTCTTCCACTTGCTGCGACAGAGTTCCACTGTGCAAAATACAGAGAGAGAGAGAGAGAGATGAGAGGGAGCGCGTTCAATTGAAGAGAGAGCAGTTAAAGTTGACGACTCTGACTCACCTTTGGCCCCCAGTGCATCTGCCACGCAACGCCATTGACGCTGCGTCTCCACGCGATTCGCATGCTCCGGATGGTTGGCATCCCAGAGAGCGGGACGCTGTTTAACCTCGTTGATCAGCCTGTGCATGTCCATTTGCCTGCGTCTTTATCAGCAAACTGAAATGACAACAACAACGACGCAGCAACAATGCAGCACTGCGCCCACGAGAGAACGAGAGCGTAACGACTGCGACGCGACGCCGGCGTGGCGCTCTTACGCTCTCACGCTCACGCTCTCTGAGAGGCTCTCAAAAGATGGCAAAATAATAAAAGCTGAGCGTGCATTGCTGTTGTTGTTATTGTTTTTGTTTATATGTTTTCCTCACGTTCTTGGAATGTATAACGTGATTACGTGACTGTGTTTGTAACAAGCCGCAAAGAGCTAAAAATTAAATAGAAAAGAGACAAAATTGTTTGCTGCATATATGCAATAAACTAAAGCGAATAGAATATTAAGTTTAATCAACACTTTTATACAAACTGATGCACATTTATTTATTTATATATTTTTGTACTTGTTAGTGTATTTAGTCTTCGTTGTTTAACATTTAATGTCGCTTTTATTCTGTTATTCGCGATGCTTTCAGCGTCGTTTCCATTTCACACTGACAATTGACTACAGGGTGTTTAAAGAGTTGCCCGTTATCTCAATCAATTCTGCTTGTTTGTTTTCGTTCTTCGCTCTCGCTGTTGCTGTCGCAGTCGCTCTTATTCGTTGACGTTGGCGTTCGTTTTGGCGTTGGCGTCGTCGGCGTCGTCACTCTCTGTGCAAAAACAATGAATCGTTCCAGACATTGAACTTGACGCACACCGCAAATGACGTTGCTTGCACAGTGTCGCAAAGATGCAAACTGTGATTTTAATTGCATAGATTATGTACGTATAATCAGCATAAAGTCATTTACTATCGGCACTTGACTTGAAAATATTTACACTGCTGGCAAATCGTTCGATTGGCGATTGTCGATTGCCGATTGCAAAATGTTGCCCAAAACGACAGCTTGGCAACACATGTTGCTGGCAGCCGGTTGCCGTTGTTGCTGTGGCTGCAACAAGTGGACGCTGAAAATATGCGACAGCAATTATCTTTGGCAACGGAACGTACCATATCCATATGTGCACGACTTTCGTTTAGCATTCCGTCTCCGTCTGCGATCTGTGGCAAGTATCTCAGTATCTGAGTATCTGAGCTGACTGTGTTGCAGCTGCTGTCAATCTGTTGGCCGTTTTGGTTGCTCCGCTTTCAAAAATTTCCATGTGTCATTTCAAAAATGCAAATATGGACATGATCTGGCAACGTTGTGCGCGTTGTCTTCACTGTCTACGTTATTGTTGTTGTTGCTGCTGTTGTTGTTGCTGCTGTCATCGTCGTTGGTCCGTTCTGGTCGTCCGTCAGTTCGTCAGGCACACTGTGACAGCTAAGTGACGTCTAAATTTCGTACAACAAAATGATTATGGAGGCATTTATGCATGCGTACCATCGATCTTGGCCAGTTCTCAATGTGGTTGTTATTGTTGTTGTGACTTGTGCTTGCCGCAATTGATTTGTAGCTGCCCCCAGCCAGCTGCCTGCCACAACTCCAACTCCAAATCACATTCAAAATCGACTCTAGTCAATGTCTGTATTCAAATTTCCAGACAGATTCTTATAAGCCCAGTCTTCTGAGTCCAGGTCCAGATCTCAGTTCAACTCTAAGCCGTCGCAATTTATGATCGCTTTGTTTAGTACGGCGTAATCGTGAATGCTTTGCATATGCTTAAAATATCTTACCAGCAGCTGTTGCCGGCATGCACAGCAGCAATATTAGTCAGCATATACCCTGTATATTAGTTTTTTCCATAAATGGTATGCCAATTATTTTATCTTAAGCTGTATTGTTATTAATTAATACAATTAATTGCAGTTGCTATGCATATGCTTATAAATCCAGCAACTGTTGCTAGCACAGCTGCAATATTTGTGCTTATGTACCCTGTAAATTAGTTTCTCCCATAAATCATATGACAATTATTTTATTTAATTGTTTATACTTATTAAAATATAAAGCTAATTGCAATTGAATTGCATATGGTTGAATAACTAACAGTTATTGCTAGTACAGCAGCAATTTTAGCGTCTATATCCCTGTGAAATACTATTTTTTTAAGGAAATGTGTGTAACACTTAATAGTTTTTAAATCCAGTTGCTTCATTAATTAAATCTAAATGTTTACGGTTTTCCTGGTATTTCTTTTGAGGTTATGTAAGCCGAAACTTGATCAGTTAGAGTTATTTTTATCTTTATGGCATCATAAACTTAAGCGGAAACAAGTGCACTAATCTATTAAACTATAAACAAATAATAATATTTGCATTTACAGATAGATTTGTAACAGTATCGATTTCAATTTTAGCTTCGACTTGAATTTAATATTTATTATTAGCATAAAATAATCATGTTAAATAAATGAGAGGCGAGATAAACAATAAATATAATACAACTGTTAATCTTATTGTAGTAATCGTTAATTCTAACGCTCCATAAGCGTCACTTGGCGATTGCCGTTGTCGGCATTTAACTTGGCCATAAAATGTTGCTGTCGTCGTCACAGTTGTTGTTGCTGCCGTTGTTGATTATTATAACAAATTTGCATAATTATGCCGCTTATCTTGGCCATATGTCTAGTCAATAGCAGACAACTTTTGACATTGTAAGCAGCTGTTGTTGTTGTTGGCTTGAATTGCTTGGATACAGCAACACGCGCCGGCAATCGACAGTGACACCCACATGTTGCTGTTGCTGTTGCCACTGAACATCGCATCTCCCAACAGCAACAACAACAACAGCAACTACTACAATTGAACTATGCAAACAACTGTCTTGTTTAAGGCCAATGGTTGCTGTTGTTAATTGTTGTTGCTGCTGTTGTCAGCAGCATAAACAAGATTCATCTGTCTGTCTGTCTGTTCTGTCAGCAACAACAACATAATAAATTGCCAAGCAGAGCAACAGAGTTGAAAAACAGTTAGTTGCAGTTGACGCACTGCGAATCATAAAAACTGACAACAAATTGATTGCCAATCAACAACATGAACACGACAGCAACGTGGTCAATGTTGCTGTTGCGCCAGCAACAACAATTGCAGGTGTCAATGAATGCTGCGAATAAGGAAAAGCGTGACTGAGGAAAGCAGCAACAACAACAGCAAAAGTAGAGTATAATAAAAAAAGTTAATTGGCTAATGCCAATTGCTGCTAATGTGGCCAGTTATTATGTCAAACGGTCAGGCAGCAACATTTTCCAATGACTTGTCATGCAACAGCAACAGCAGCAACATGTTGCCAATATCAAAGTCTGGCTCAAAACTCAGCTTAGAGGCCGATCAACCGGACCAACAACAACAAGTGCTGTTGTTGCCACCGCTGTGTTACAGTTTGCCGACCCACACGACTCCAATTGCAATTGCAACAGCAACAGCAACTGCAACTCCATCTGCAACTTCAAATGAAAGATGTCCATGAAGCGCACACGAAGAGATTCCAATAGCAATTAAAAATATTTACAACGCAAATGCAACGGGGACCAACGCCAATAGACTGTTAGACAATTCGACCATTCGACAGATCGTCCAGCAGCTGCCCCATGGATGATTTCACCAGCAACGTGCAACAGCAGCAACAGCAACAACAACAGCCACTAAACTACGCACACTGCTTAAAAGTCAATTAAGTTTCTCACAGAAATTAATATCTATAAGTAGAAATATTGCTACCAAATGGAAGTCAATTTAATGATAATATTCATAAATCAAAAATATATTTGAAGTTATAAAAAAAGTTCTCAAGACGAGTATAATTTTTTTGTAAGTTAATAATAAATATAAATCGATATTTTTTATTTAATAATAATCTTGGTTTCTAGTTTATTACAATACACACGTTTCATTGCTTTTTTTATGATCAATAATAAGCTTAATGAAAATCAGTAAAAATTTTTAACTTAAAAATTAATATGCTGGATATTTTAGTAGAGTAATAAAAAAAATTATATTGAAATTATTGAAAACTTGTATTACTATTTTATTACAGCTTCATTCATTTACATTACGTCTTAAGTCTTATACTAAAATGATATTAAATGATGGAAGGAAAAAACGTATTTTAATTTAATTTATTAGAAGCATTAAAAGATTAGTGAATTTTTGAAATCTATTTTATTATATCTTCATTAATTTCATTTATGTTTGAGTCCTATCCTAAAATGATACTAAACAATGGAAATAAAAATAAACATATATTTTCTTTTATGTGAAAATTTAATCTGACCGTAAATTGAAATATTTAAATAACATATTAATTGTAGGTTTATCATATTTTTATTTCTTACAAACTTAATACATCTTGAGATTTTGAATAAAAAGTACAAGAAAAATTACCAGAAAATTATTGATCTTGAAATTTAAATAACATATTTATTGTAGGTTTACAAGATTATTAATTTCTTTCAAACTGAAATACCTATAAATATATCTTGAGATTTTTAATTAAAAGTAGAAGAAAAATTTCGTGAAAATCATTGATATTAAAATTTAAATAAATGACCATAAAAAAAGTTAAAAAAAATTTATAATTTGTTGTAAGTTGTTATAGAAAATCATATAAAATGCAGTAAAATAGTAAAATATGGACTCAACAGAATCCTTTAAGAAAGCTGACAATATCTACAATATATGAAATAATAATCTATGATGCACTGTGCGATGTCCAGCGATCCAGTTAGCAACTGTCTAGTGAGTGTGTGTGTGTGTTTGTGTGTGTATGTGTGTGTGTGATGTCCAGGCGCTGTAGATCAGCAGTAGAGCAGTTTCAGTTACAACTGCTTGGCAGCTGCGTGGCCGTTAGAAATGCTAATGAAAGTCAAGCGGAATCGCCACATCCAGATCCCGATTTCCCAACTCACAACTTCCAGCTCTCGTCTCCGATCTTTAGCCATTGGCAGCTGCTGCTCCTGTTGTTGTTGCTACTGTTATTGTTGTTGTTGTTGCTAGTGCGTTGCAATTTGATTGCATGGGCATAGAAAGTTGCCAGCCAGCTACCGTTTGTTAAACAGCTGCCTTGCAAACATGCAGCATGCAGCATTGCTTGCAACTGCGACATATGCGACGCTGATCATCATTATCAACAACATCATTGAAATGTTTTCCGATGTTGCGTTTTTCCATTTTGCGCGGAAATTCAGCACACGTGGCTCTTTCAAGTTTTTTTTATTTTTATGATTGGCACAGGCGGCGCTTCCTGCTGCCAGCAACAACAACAACAACAGCAGCAACAACAACAATAACAGCTTGCGGTGTGCTGGCAAGGACGTTTGGTTTTTGCCTGCCTTTTGGCATTGGGCATTGGGTATATTGTATTGGGTTGTCCTACCCTTGCTTCCCCCTGCTGCCAGATGCCTTTTGTTTCAGTTGCTGCTGCCACAGCAACATACAACACATGCCACACAGCCGGCAATACAGAAGTCGATTGCGAGAATGGGAAATGGGAAATGATCGGGATTGGCATCGGGATCGGGATCGAGAACAGAGAGTCATATAGAGAGGACAGTCGACAATTCGACAGCAGGCAACCAGTTCGCCTCGCAATTGCCGCATAATTTTTATGCATGTGGCATTGTGGCATTGTGGCAACGTGGCAGTGTGAAGAGCCGCACATGGCCACCGCCTCGTTTACGAATATTTTTAACCCCAAAAACAAAACATATAGGAAGCTGAAAAGTCGTGTAAAGTACACTGTTAAAAAAAAATGTTCTGATATCAAGACTTTGGTCTCAGAACTTAGATTTTATGTCTTAAAAATGCGTCATGAACATTAAATTCTTAGATTAAAAGAACACATCTTGATTTTAAGAACGTTTTAAATAAGACCAAGTTTTTATTTTAAGTACAAATGTTCTTAAAATTAGAATAAAAAAATAAAATTAATAAAAATGATTTTTTATATTTATAATTTTAAGAATAAATGTTCTTAAAATCAAAAAATTTTTTTAAAAATTATTTTTAATTTTAATTTTTTTTATACACAAATTTTTTTTTTATATCTATCATTTTTTTTTTAAATTTTTATTTATATGCATTTTTTTCTGTTTACAAAATTTTATAAATATTATTTTAATTGGTAACTAGTGTGGTTTGAACCGCCGCCCGCTGCTTCAACACTGAAGCGGCATCTCTAACCAGAGCGCCACAGAGTCACCATTTTTTTGATACGATAAAGTACATATTTATACTTTCCTAACATTTTAAGATTATTATTCTTATATTAAAATTTTAAGATTCTTTAGATTAATAATCTTAGTTTTAGTATTTTGGCCTTTAAATAATCTTATTTTAAGAACCAAATATTTAAAATTAATGTTCTTGATTTTAGAAGTTGATCTTTTTTCTCAGTGTAGTCGCGATCTGTGAGTACATGGCGGACATGTGCGTGGAATGCCTCCAGCAGCTGTGGCATCAACTGTGGCTGTGTCTGTGACTTATCTGCCTGCCTCATGTGTCACACGCAAGTTGCAAGTTTGCAGCTGATAAACCCAACAAATCTCAACTCACAACTCTCAAATAGCCCGCATCCCTCTCTAACAACGCCTTCGAGAGCCGACAGATTTATGTGGGCTTCTTTGGAGTTTGAGAAATGCTTTCCTCAGATCCGATAAGCATGGGAAAATTCGAGAATTTAGATAGTTGTAGTTTTTAATGCAAACGGCAGAGTTATGGCCAAGTTAGCATAGCTTAGACATTTATTAAATATTTTTGTAAATGTCTTACAAATTTCAGCTTGAAACTGAGTGTCGTATATAAGTGAAAGGAAAGAGAGGTTTTTGAGGGGGGTTTGGGGGGGTTTTTATATGGGGTTTCAATTTATTATCTCTCCTAGTTCTTATCCTTTTATTCTATATGATATCTAAAACAGATCCTTATCAAACGTAGACTAAAAATGAAAAAGAATTTGTCAATCTCTGGTATATTTTTATCTTTCT
Organism: Drosophila falleni; assembly: GCA_035045575.1. Lineage (NCBI taxonomy): Eukaryota > Metazoa > Arthropoda > Insecta > Diptera > Drosophilidae > Drosophila > Drosophila falleni. Next base: position 10,107,478 of record JAWNOV010000167.1, read on the forward strand.
TCAATTTAGTATCTCTCTTATTTCTTATCTATCTATTTCATATGATATCTGAAATAAACCCTTACCAAAAGTTGACTAAAAATGAAAAAGAATTTGTTAATCTGTGGTATATTTCTATCTTTCTTCAAAATATTATCAGTTTTTCTTAAATCTTGTCGCAGTAAACCATTAAGCAGTTCTACATAATATTCGATAACTCCAACCTAACCTCAAAGTGCATTAACTGAAATGATAATCGTAAAGTTGAACAAATTAAGCGATTAACTTCTAACTGAACAACCTCTGCGATAAGGCTGAAAACATCTCAGATTACAACAATGTTTGCAGACGAATCGCATTCATAGATCAAATGTCGGCTTAAGGAGTCTGCAAAAGGTGCAGTCTATGAATCTGTATATGAAGGTGAATCTGAAGGTGAGCACAGGTGAGAGCTCATTGTGGGCTCATCCATCAAGCCAAATATGACAGCTACGAGTTTTGAGCCTGGCTAAGTGGCTGACAACTTTATCTGTAGCCTATTCCTGGCCAGCAATTAGCAACTGGCGACAAATTGACGAGCAACCCGAAAACCAACAACCAACAACGACAACAACAAGCAACAACAAACAATTATCAGTCTGTTGACCACCAGCTGAGATTTTGTGCGAAAAAAGTGGCCAGTTGTTGTTGTAGTTGTTGTTGTGATTGGTGGCATTGTGGCAATAATATTTATGCAAGGATGTGTAGCCTTTGTCAGTCCATAGTCGATTAGCACAGACAGAAGACTACCTGTCGTCCTGTCGCGTCGCCTAATGAACTTGCAACTGCAACTGCAACTGCCAAATGACTCATTTTTGCTCTTGGTTTTGGCCAAAAATCTGTGAAAGGTCTAGGCTGTTTTCTGCTTATCGTTAGCCGCGTCTAGACAACAGCCGGCGTCGTTTGGCTAATGAGCTCGAGCTCAGGTCTGATCTCAAAGGCTGCCACAGCCCACGTTGCACGTTGCACGTTGCATGCCCCGAGCGGAATTAGTCGTAGTCGCCCAACAGTTGCACCACATCCGTCACATTCAGCTCAGTCGGCTCAGCTGCTGCCAATTAATACGACAGCAGTTTTGGAATGCATAAAAAATGCAGTTAAACGAAAGTGAGCGACTAATAAATACCCTGTAGTGGCGGATTGAAGTGACAGAGTTGATTTTCAAACTGAATTGCAATTGTTTTATAGGCGGAGGATTCATATATATAATATTAAACATACTGAAAAAATGCATCTGTTTGACTGATAGATACCCTGTACTAGCTCTTAAAAGATTTAAATTGATTTTTAAACTGATCTGCAACTGCAAATTGTGTTTAGTATAAGAAAATAATATTTTAAGACGCATAACAATTAAAGTGATTGACTGACAGATACCCTGTACTAGCGCTGAAAGTATGAACAGAGTGTGAAATTAGTTATTTTAATCGAATAACTTTGGAAGAAATTAAATAAAATATTTTGCAATGCTAAAAAATTACAGCGTTAAGTCTGAAAATACCCTGTAGAAATGGTAAAAGAAAAGCAGCTTATCTAGAATCTAATTTCTAGTTTATACTTCGGTAAAATGGTAAAATATTTTTTTAAGTAGCATAATAAGTAAGAATGGGTAAAATGACCGACTAGCAAATACCCTGAAGAGATGGAGAATTACGTAAGCGATGAATAAATAAATTACAATAATGATCACTGGGATTATACTAATTATAAATCGAATCTTCTGCTGTTAATATGCCCGCTTTAACAGTTCTTGTAAAGGATATAAAAAGCCCGGTGGTCGCTCGACTTCTTCCCGTTGTCCGCTGCCCGTCATGGACTTCCACTTGAGGCAAACGGCGGCTGCAACGGTAAAAATGCAGTACAAATAACGGCAGCCGTTCAAAAAGTGCAGATGCATTGAAGTCGCAGTCACAGGACGACGCTCGCAGGACCCTCTCACCTCACCTCACCTCAGCTCAACTCACACTCTTTTTGCTCTGCGCTGCGTTTTCCCACTCAATTAGGGTAGCAAAAATATAGTGAGAATCGAGGCGGCTGCGCAACATTTGCCTAAACATTCCCCCATCTCTCCTGTTCTCTGTTCCCGTTTCTCTGTCGACGTCATCGTTCCGAAAAAAAAGCAAGAAATTGTTGTAGCATATGTCGCGGCGTGCGGCGCAGTTGTTGTTATCCTTGTTGTTGCCGCTGTTGCCATTGTTAATCGTATCCTGCGTAATAGCATAATAATCCCTAATCGCATCTGATCTGTTCACCTGGTTTGTCGCACACACACTCTCTCTCTTTTACTCTCCCTTACTCTCTCTCTTTCTCTTTTCCTTTGCCGGCTGCACATTTTTATCGATATCCTTTGGCAGCTTTACAAATAGCGCGACGCGTCCTTTTGTCCTTTTGTCCGCCTATAATAGGCAGGGGTTATTTTGACAGCAGTTCATTTGCCTTCTGCCGTTGACATTTGTCATACTGTCTATAGATCCTCTCCTCTCTTTGCTCTCCACTTCTACTCTCCTCCTGCTCCTCTTGTACTTAACTTTAGAGCAGCTCGGCTTCAATGTGTCGACTTTCATTTGGCTTCCTTTCATTCTCCATTCATTTGTTCCATCTGCGGCTGCATTTGTATTTCATTATGTGTGTTTATTTCTCTCTCACTCTCTCTGTTTTTTGTAGTTTTTGTTGTTGTTGGCTTTGTTGGGTTTGAAAACTGTAGATTGCCTTCTGTTGGCATCTCTGTTTTTCTTGCCTTGACTAATTGTCGTTTACATGAATGTTAAATTAACAGCTATTTAGTAGGCAGCTCATTAATATCAATGTTTCCTTGTTGTTTTTGTTTGCTTTGCTCTTGATATACATGAGAAATAACATGTCTATTCAGATTATTGGCTAAGCCTAGATTTGATTACTTAATTCAATTGCATAATAATTATACAATATTAAAGAGTTTAAGTACTCAGCAGTCTTCAAACAAAACGGTTTAAATTCAAGTACAGACGTACCAAAATTTAGAATAGCATATTTTTCTGAGTGTATGTACATATTCTGTGTACATTTTTGCATATTTTAAGCATTCAAATACAACAACAGCTTCTGTCTGCTGTCCCTTTTGCACTTGCAAATGAGTTCATTAGTATTTTTGACGTTGAAGCTTTACACGTGCTTGTCATAGAGTCTCCACTCACGCATACCAATGCGAATGCGAATGCGCTCATTAGCAAGCAAAGCTTTAACAGATCACGCACTGCTATGAACAGTCTCCTCTCTTACCGACTCTCTCCCTCTCTCTTACGCCCAAAGCATAAAACGCCATTTCAGTTTTGCAGTTCCCATTCCCACGCATTGCTGTTGATTGTTTTTGTATTTTTCGCAACAAAAACAACAATTACAGAGACAGAGACAGAAAGCGAAAATAAACAAAAGCTCAACGAGTGCCGCTTATTGAAACGCTTTGGCGATGAATTAGTATTCAGTTACCATAACAACCGGAGGCCGGATGCGAGGCAGCAAGGCTATATAGCTATATAGCTAAAAGTCGCCGATAAATTCAATATACAAACATATGTATACATATGATATGGGATGCCATTGAAATGCCTGTGAGAAAGCAGCGACAGGAGACAGAGAGAGAGGGAGAGACCAAGGGGAGCATATGCAAAAAATCAGTGATGAAGCTAAAAATAAGACAAAGAATGAAACAAAAACAGAAAAACAGCGAAAAGCAAACAAACAAATGTCTAGTGCTGAAAATTGTCGCACCGAATTCATTAATGAGATTCGCGTATGCAACATGTCAGCGAAACAACGAGTGGAGGGTAGAGGAAAGAGGGGAAGAGAGAAGAGAGAGGGGGTTACACCCTTCAGGTTTAGTTTTAATGGCCTAGACGCGGACAGTGGATGAGTGACGCGTATTGGATTTCGACATGCGGCTGCATATCTGCAACGCCATCTACCCCATTCCCTCTTCCATCTCCATTCCACATTCCCCAGCTCCATCTACCGCAGCAACAACTACAACAACAACTACAACTGCACAGCTTCAGCTACAGGTCTCTTTAGGTCCAAGCTCTGCGCTGATTGACATGTGATCGCATCGCTTTGCATTGCATTGCATGCTCTCCTCTCTTCATCTCTCTCTCTTTGCTCCCCTCTCTTAGCTTAACCTGTTGCATCTGCTGCGTCGTCGTCGTTGACGTTGACGTCGCTGCTCATTTGTCATTCATGCGAAACACTCTGGAGTCGTAAAGCAAGTCCTCTTTGGACTGGAAGGAAAGCAAATCTCTGGCAGAGTCATAAAATTATGATCGGTATTTTCTGCTGGAAATTTGAACTGTTGTCGGTTTTCAGTTTTCAGTGTTTTTTTGCTAGCATTTTTAATTATTTGCAGTTTAGTTTTTCGACACGGTTTCTTGTGTATTTCATGCAACACCTTTCGCTGGAATACTTGGAAATGAGCGCGAAATTCCACAACATGGCAATGGACTTCTATTCCCCCTGTCTGCATGGGAATGCAAATGAATGGCGCTAATTTGAGTGAATGAATTGCGCTATCTATCTATCTCAGTCTCAGTTCTTATGCGCTGTCTAGCTCTAAATTGCCATAATGAATGAATGTTATGCCCCGGCAACGTCAATTAGCACATGGAGCGATCTCCAGTTGAGACGCAGACAATTTCCAGACGTGTCATTTTTCACAAACAACAACAGCAACAACAACAACAACCAACGCCTCTGGCCTCACTTTCAATGAAAATAATTTCCTTCACATTTCCTCAATGACGGCGAGAGTCTCGAATCCAAAATCAAATCCAAATCCAAATCAAACACTCGAGTGGCGTCGCTGTCGACGTCGTCGCTGTCGCTGTCGTCGTCGTCGTCTTTGTGGTTCGTGGTCTGTTGTAATACGATCGTGATTTCATGCCGAGCAGAAACCCTACAAGTTGTTCGGTTGTTCAGTTGTTCAGTTGTTTAGCTAGTGTGGGTGAGAGGAGTCAAGAGAGTGTACAAAACACAGATGAATGTATCTGTATCTGGCAGCGAGTAACTCAAAGATATCATAAACCCAAATTAAGATAAGCCACGAAGAAAGAAAGAAAATATCGTCTCATAACCGAGTGTATTTCATTCACAAAATCACACACACAGCTAGAGAGAGAGAGAGGGAGAGCTGGAGAGCGCGCTGTCGTTGGAGAGTGAGAATAAATCAAGAGAGTGAGAACGGGTGTGAGAGCGTTATTGTGTGAGAAAAAGCAGCCGACCAATCACAGCAATGCTGTGGAAGCTGGGGAAACTCTACAAATTTGTTGAGACTTGCGTTAACAGACACTCTACACACACACAGCTGAGAGTTGTGGTGGGAGAGTGGCTGCCAAGCGAACTCTACACTGTTGAGAGTTGGGAACTCAACTTTAAAGCCGAGATTTTGTGGATGCTGGATAAGTGGAGGCTTTGGATCTTGTGGTGGCTACATTCTACAAGAGAGTTGAGAGTTGAAATACAAGCCACAAAGCTAAGAGTTATGTAGAGCTTATTGATGTGGGGCTTAAGTTAAAAGTATTTAATATTAAAAAATATGTTATCAAAATCTTGTAATTCTTAATTATACTTAACATGTTAATGCATTTAGTTTTAAATATTGTTGATATATAATACCTGTAATACATACCCCTGATATTATCACACCACAGATAAAAACGAGTCTCCGCACTACTCTGAATTACTTCTCCTACCTACAGTGAACTTACAGTCCACCACATTACTCTACATATTGTCGAGATTCCTTATGACTGATTTACCCCTTAAAAATATCAACCACAAATGTACTTACGTTCCTACACTCTGTAGAGTGCAGATCCTGTTGGCAGGCTCTCCACTGGACTGCCCCTTAAATCTACAACAGATTTTCTACACAACATAGTCTATGCAGCAAAGGCTTATAACACTCTCTCTCACTCTCCCGCTCTCGTCGATAGGCGGAGCTATTTTGTTAGCGTTCGTGCGTTCGTATTTTGAGTGCATCTACTCTCTCCCAGAGGGCTGCATTTTGAGTTTGTGAAAATCAACTAAAATTACAATTAGTTTATTTTAATGTTTTAATTAATATTTTAAGTTCAAATATATAATTCATATATTAAGTAGATCAAAATCAATATACTCTCTCGCCCATTTCCCCTTTTTGTTGGTTGGAACAAGTTTCTTGGCCATGGCTCTGACGGTGGTTGGTTGGCTGGTTGAGCCAGAGAGAGAGAGAGAGAGCGGAGAGAGCGCTCGGGTCGGCTGCACACGAAGTGTTCGTGTCGAGTCTTTTCATTTGCCGTCGTCGTTCGGCTGTTCGGCTGGGGTATAAAAGGCGCTGTCGCTGCGTTCTCTCAGTCAAATACAAATTTTTCGTGGTCGTTGAAGGTTGTTGCTAGTTCGCGCTAAAAGAAAAACCGAAAGCAAAAATTCAAATTGATTTTGAGCAACACTCAACTCAACAATAAATGCAATAGAGAAACACGCTGGATTAAAGTGTTTTTTTGTTGATCAAATTTAAATAACAAAAGTGCGTGTCAAGTGAAAAACACAATAATAACAACAACTCGCAAAACTCGCAGCTGAAAAACCAAAAAAGAAACAAATAAAGTATCTTAAAATAAATTAATTTATTTGTCGCAATCAAATTCCTCGCAAGTTAACCGGTACGACCGTGTAAAAAGCCGCCAAAATTCTACTCAAGGAGCGTAAAGCGATCATCTCAAGAATGAAATCCCTGACTGCGGTGTGTCAGACAGGCGCCTCCATGCCGGCCATGAATCCCAATGGACGCATTTCGCGTCATCCGCCGCATCGCGGCGACGGCGAGAATGCCGAGATGAAAATGTATCTGTCCAAGCTGAAGGATCTGGTGCCCTTCATGCCCAAGAATCGCAAACTCTCCAAATTGGAGATTATCCAGCATGTCATCGACTACATCTGCGATCTGCAGACCGAACTGGAAACACATCCCGAAATCAATAATTTCGATGCAGCTGCCGCGCTCAGCGGCGTCGCAGCCGCAGCAGCTGCCGGCGGCGACGTTGACGATGACAGCGATGAGATGGATATGGAAATGGAGATGAATTCAGCCAGCGACGTTTTGGCCATGCGTTTGGCCGCCGAGCAGGAGCAGCTTGCCAAAATCTCTAGTCCCGCTGCCACCGCTCGCATACCGTTGATCGATCGACAGAGCCCCAACACAATTCTGCCCGCCGCTGCGTTGGCGTTGGCGTCAGCAGCAGTCTCAGCAGCAGCCGCCTCAGCAGCAACAGCAACAGCAACAACGGCGCCAGTGCAACAGCAACAACAACAACAGCTGCTGTCCGACAGTTTAACGACGGTAAGTCAAACAAACCCAATTCTCCACTCCCACTCTCCCCCTCTCTATCCCTCTCTTTAAAAAGCTCTTTGCTTCATTTTTGATTTGCTGCATTTGCATTGCAAATGTAACGTCGACGTCAACGGTGGCAGCAGCCGAAAAAAAGCAGCAGCAGCAACGAAATTACACATGCAAGAAAATTAAGCAAGAGCGGCGATTGTCATTGTTTTTTTTTTCTCGTTGTTGTTTCTCTTATTGTTATTGCTGTTGTTGCTGTGACCTCATTTGCCACTGGGGCCAATTGTTACGGCTAAGCAGCCTAAGGACGTCCGTTTCTCAGTCCGTCTCTGCTCTCCGTCCGTCCGTCCTTCTGTACGTTTCGGTGTCGGTTTCTGTTTTGTCGGCATTTACATTTCTCACTTTAAATTATAATTTAGTTTTATTTTCATGTGTGTGCAAAATTTACATTTTCAGTTGTTGTTGTTTTTTTTGCGCTTTGCTTTCTTTTTGAGGCGGCAACAACAAAAACAATAAAACTGCTGAAATTGTTTCAATTTCATTTGTGTTTTCATAGACATTTCACAGACAGTTAGGCAAGAAAGTGTTTTGATCAACACTTGCAAAAAAATATCTAATTTTCCATATTCATATTAAAACAGACCAAAATAATTTTTATCGAATTTAACTATTTTAATAAGTAAAAAAAAGACAAACATCTACATTTTGATTTTGTCCAAACACTTTCTTGACCAACTGTTTTGTATTTTCACATACATTTTTGCTGTCGTTGTTTCTTTCTTTTTTACTTTTGTAGCTGTTAATTTTTTTTTCTCGCGGCCTTTTTTTCTGCTCCTCCTCCTCCGCCTCCTTCTTCCCCTGCGCTTCGTTGTCGTTGTCTTCTTTCATTTTGTTGCTGTCTGTGATGTTTTAAATGAACACCTGCAGATACTTAAATTTATTTCATGTGTGTCTACAAACACACACACATGCATACATATATAAATTTCTACATACACATGTATCTACACACACATACACGCACATTCGCTTTAAGCTTGACTTTAGCATTTGGAGAATTGGAGAATCATCATTCGCAGCCTCCGTTTCAGTTATTATTTTTGTTTTTGTTGCTGTTCACTTCATTAGCGCAGTTTTTGGCTTGTTGTTATTTCGTTGAATCGTTTTATAAATGATGTTGGCTAAAAATTGTTCAATACTTGGCCGGAACAGGTTATAATAAATAAATATGATGTTTTAACGCGTCTCTCTCTTTTTGCAATTTCAATTCAATTTTGGGGCTTCTTTGGTGGCCTACACAGATACACATATACATATGTACATACATACAGCGTTTACTTCATTAATTGTGCATTGCAATCTCTCTCTGTCTCTATCTCTCTCTGTCCCACAATTAGTCGCTCATTCAAACGGCAGTGTGTAATTTTTATTTGTTGTGTGTTTGTGTTTTATTTTCCTTCTTGCAAAAACATCTGCACTAAGATTGAGTCTCCGCCGCCCACGTCTCTGCCCAGCCTCTGTCGCTGCCTCTGTTTCTGCACGCAGCACACACACACACACACACACATCAACACATGCATACATCTGATGTGTCACCGTGGCCGCAAAACAACAAATTCTTTCGTTCACACACTTACACACACTCTCTCAGACACACACACGCACACAGCAAACGTAAGAAGAAATGCACGTGTTCAAAATGTTCTCGTTATGTACATAGCTGTTGTTGTTGTTTTTGTTGCTGTTCTTGCTGTGTTGCTTTTGCTGTTGCTGTTCTTTTTTTGTACTTTTTCGCGCCGCGCAGCTGTGCGCCAGTCGGTCGCTTTCTACATTGTACACTCCTGCCGTTGTTTCCCCTTCTCTCTGCCCCACTCAGTCGTACTCCTTCCATTCCATCATTCTCTCTCACACTCAGTCAGAGTACTTGACAAAGCTCTGCGGTCACTCAACATAACAGACAACGACAACAACAATTCGTTTGATTTTCTTAGTTTTGTGCTGGCGCTCAGTTGGCGCCTCTGCTTTGGCCCTTCTTCTTCTCAGGCGTCGCTGTCCACACTTGGCAAGGCAACGAAAATGAAATACTACAAATAAGTAAATGAAAAGAAAAGAACAACAAAATAGAATAAGTGCTCGTAAACAAATGAGAAGAGACGCCAAAAACGAAAACAACAACAGCAAATTAATTGATAATTCGTGATTTGTTGTGCAAGTCAGGCATATAAACACTTACACACATACACACGCACACTTGCACACACAGTATTAAACTTTAAGCTTTAGACTGAGCTTTAATTATATGCAATTTTGACTAATTTCTTTTTCTTTCTCGCTTTCTCTCATTGCAGCAAATCAGCGGCGAAAAGGACAGCAGGCAATCGTAAAGCAGCTGCAGCTGAATGTAGTTGATAAAGAAAAAGAAAAAGAAGAAGAAGCAGTTGGTGATGATGAAGAAGGGGGCAGAAGAACTACAACTAAAACTAAACATTTAAAGATACACACACACACACACACATACATATTGTAGACAGTGTAGTACAGTCAACTCCACTCAAAAACTCCACTCAGACTCAAGCTCGTGTGAAGATCTCCGCAATAAGAAAGCAAAACAAAAGAAAACAAAAAAAAAGAAAATCAATTAAAATATTTACAAGTTACATAAATAGGCACTGCAGCCACGCCCACATGCCCACAGTGGGTACAGTGGGTGCTAAAGCATTTCACACCAATACATTGAAAGAGTTTAGTTTTAAATAATAACAACAACCTAACTAAGTAGATATATAATGAAAAAACATTGTAAGCACTATAAATAATATTATTAACTCTTAACGTTTAACAATTAACTATTAGCAGCAGATAACTATAAAGATAATGAAGTAGACGAAGATGACGAAGAAGATGAAGATGAAAAAGAAAAACTTGGCAAAACTTTAAACAATTTAATTTTTCCTTTAAATGAAATGAAAAAAAAATGGAATTTTTTGTTTTTTATATGTTTAGTTTTTGGTTTAATCAATGAAAATGTTAATAATTTTACGAAAACGAAGCTGAAGATGAATTGATAAAAATGCAAAGCAAAACAATACAAAAAAAAAACAAAACAGAAAACAGCAATAAAAAGTAAAACAAAATTCTAACAATTTTTCATTCTCATTTTTAACAATTATAAATTTCCTATTAATTTTAATTAATTACAAAACTAAAACTGAAAAGTCGCTTAAACAAATTCTTCCTATTATTATTTAGCCAGCCAGCAAATTGAACAAGAATTCATTTATTTATAATATATGTACGTACATTATTTATATTTAATTTTCATACCTCAAGGAACAATTTGTTTATCATTTTAGTTGAGCGTAGGTTTCCGACCCCCTTCCCCTATTCAACTTCCCCATACAGTTTTCCTCTTTTTAAAAAAAAAACTTGAATAATAATATAATAATACATAATATTAATAAATATATAAATATATGTTCTGTGATCTGTAGCATACTTTGTACAAAGTGTTTTTATAGCATAATTATGCGTTTTACTTATATTTTATGATTTCGAAATGAAGAAAATTCAGTAAAATCTTAATTATCATATTTGTTTTTATGTTTTCATTGGGTACTCCCTATCCCCCTTATCGATGATGTAACATATTGATTGAAAAGAATGCGAAAAAAATAAGAAAGAAAGAAAAAAATGAAACAAATTATAAAAACAACAAAACAAAAACAAAAAACAAATTAAATATTAGCTATTACAAAATAAAATACATACAAATTATTATACAAAAAAATTAATATGATTCAAGTGTTTTTAATTTGATTTTGGGTCGAGTGGTTTCCAGAGATTTCTCTTGAGAGCAAGAGAGAGAGAGAGATGTTTAGTTATCTACCTGCTCTGTTGCCTTAACGCTGCTACGGTAGCTTGAAAATTATGTGGAAAACCAGCTAACAATGTGAAAAACCATTTCCCATGTAAACAAGTGCAACGAATTACAACAAAGCAATGAGAAGAATGATAATGTTCGCCAGGGCAGAGCGGACAACTTTTCTCACGCACTGTCATTGTCTGCTCTTCGTTGTTGCTGTTGTTGTTGTGGCTGTTGTTGTTGTTGTGTCTGTTGTTGCGTTACCTCTGCTGCCCATTAAGGGTTTTCCACTATGTTGCCTCAGGTAGCGTCTCTTTGCGGCACGAAGAAGTTGCACGTGTGCAAAATTCTCTTGAGAAAGAAATCTGTTTTTCTCTTCTTCTTTTTTCGGGAGTTGACAGTTGGCGAGCTAACGGCATTGTCGGCTTCGAAATCGAAATCGGATTTGTGTTCGGGGTTGCGTTTTAGTTTTTGGGTTTTACCCCAGCAGCTGCGTCGCAGTTGCTGTTGACGTCAACGTCGACGTCTCAGTCGCCGTTGCCGTTGCCTATTAGCGTTAATGATTGCAGCTTTCAATGCAATTGACCAATTGCCTTGAGGGGGAAGGGGAGGGAACTGAGCGACTGAGGTCGGCAATGGGGCTGTGACGGGGTCTGAGACTGAGAGTGGAGCCGCTCGGTGCCAGTCGCCCCATTCAAATGTCAATTTGGCTGCCCGCAAGCGAAATCAAACAATATTAGTTGTAGTAGTTCGACTTAGAGATACTCCGTAAGTAAACTAAAATTAATGTTCTGTTCTTATTCTGAGAACGATCTTAAATGTAATATGAACTTATGCAGCACTTAACAGCTTAATTCTATTTACAGGGAAATTCCGAACAGAGATAGTCTTTTTGTTTTGTTTGTTGCATCTAGCGAAATTTTTTTTTTTTCTTTTTTTAAAAAAATTTTCCTTTTTTTTTTTTAATTTTTTTTTTTTTTTTTTTTTTTTTTTTTTTTTTTTTTTTTTTTTTTTTTTTTTTTTTTTTTTTTTTTTTTTTTTATTAATATTTTTTTTTTTAAATTACATTTTTTTAATGCTGGAATTATTGTGAAAAATCTAATAAATGTATTATAGTATCAGGGATGTTCCAGAAATAAAAGTCAACCAAAATCCCATATTAGCTGAATTTCGGTTATTTTATTTTGTGGAAAACCCATATAACGAAAACATTTTTTAAATGATAATTAATTTCTTACTTTTGCAAATTATGAACCTTATTTTCTAATTCGACTTTCAGTTGTAATTCTACAAAGATTATATATACCCAATTAATAGTTAAAATACAGGGAATTTTTACAAAAACTGTTGTTTCACATGCATTGTAGTGTGTGCAACTGCAACATTGCAACTGCAACACTGTGGTGCGTTCTCTGGTATGCGCTAATTGTTTTGTGCATTCTGCAACAATTTCCACAGTTGCAAGTTGCAACTAGCAACAAGCAGCAGTTGCAGCAAAACCCAATGGACATGTCTGGACGCAGTCTTTGGATTTGAAATCGATTTTGGTTATTTTCTTTGGGTTTTTCGAGTCTCGCTGGCAATTAGCGCGCGCCTAGCTCGATTTTCACCTATTTTCTGGTAATTGCTGTTGTTGCTATTGGTTTTGGGTGCGACGTGAAATCAGTGAAACTTGAATTACCATAAAAACTCGTGTAACAGTCAACAGCTGCGACCGCGACGGCGACTGCGCAGCCGGCGCACATGAAAAATTTTTTGACATAATAATTGTCAAGCTGACATTTTGAACAACGCAGCTGACAGCTGAGCCAGCCGAACGACTTAAGCCGAAGCCGAAGCAGCAGCAGCCGAGCACAAAGCCGAAGCTCTTTAAATGAAAGCTGAGCCGAATAACGACGGCGACGTCGGCATCAGCGTCAGCGTCGACTGCAGCTGAGCGTTGACTTTGTAGGTGCGCATAAAAATTGCATTTAATTGTGATTTTCACACGAAACACAAAGCGCATGAGCAACTGGCGCCATCTTGTGGGCAGTGGCGGGGAGTTAAAAAAGAGTTGATGGAGGGGCGAGTGGCAGCAATTTGTGCAACTAGCGGTAAAGCGTAACTACTAAACAGCGCGAAACAAAAACAACACAGCAAAAAGAGACAAGAGACTCGTAGAAACTGAAATGGTAGAAAAGAGGAAGGAGGGGAAGTTGCAGAAGCTGAGCTGCCGCTGTTGTTGTTGTTGCTGCTGTTGTCGTTGTTGTTGTTGCTGCTGGTGGTGGCTTTTGGGAAACACCTGCAAACGCAAACGCACCTGTTTCGCTAAACAGCAGCAGCAGCAAAAAAAACTAAAACAAAGTCAGACACCAACGCCAACTACAACAACAACAATAACTATAACAACAACAACAAAAGCTATGTAAACAACAACAGCAACGCGGACACGGCTCGGCAACTTTCGTGGGTTTCAAGCAGCGCTAAAAGGGGAGGAGACTTGAGCAGGGGTGGGAAAAGCGGAGACTACACTCAGAAAATTTACTTATTTTATATTTAAGAAAATTTTGATCACAATTTAAATGGCTTTGTTTAAAAATTAAAAAATTTCTGATAATATTGAAATCAAATATTTGTATATATATTTAGGATAATCGTTCTTATATTGGACTTGCTTGAATTGTGAAAATTTGTTTCATTTTGAGAATATATTTTCTAAAAACTGGAAGTCCTCTACAACAAAATTAATTTAGTACAAGTTTGTCTAAAATTAAAGTTTTTGCAAAATTGAGTCGCTTTTAATGCCTTTTTCACTGCGATTTGTTTAAATTTTGATGAAAAAATTAACAATTTTAGAAGCTATTTTAGGTTAATAGGAAGGGAATCTAGTAGATCCACTGCTCTTATGTAGTTTATTTTATTCTTTTTTTTTTGAGAAAAAGTACATCAAAAATTTGAATTTTTATAAAGTTGTGAAAAGTTGTTACAGTATTAAGAAAACAGTTTTTTTTTAAATTTATAGTACTGAAAGCTTAACAAATTTTGTTGCTTATAATTTCGCTATATTGTTTTGTAAACTAGAAATATTGAAGTATTACACAAACAATATGTTTTTGAGACTGATTTCTGAAAATTTACAATTTTTAGAAAATTTATTTTAAAAAATGTATTTTTTTTATTTTTATTTATTAGGAAGATTTTCAAAATATTTATTGTTATAGATGACACTTTTTTGTAGCGTTTCTGTGCTACGATTTTCTTGAGTGTAGACTAGAGATGGGGAAGGGGAAGGGGAAGATGGAGGGGGAAGTCTACTGCATGACTTTGTGTAATTGAAGCAGCCGCATCGAGTTGAGTTGAGTTTTGAGTTTGACTTTCTTGACTGCGAATTAGGAAATCGAAACCGAATCGTAGCAAAGCCACAGTGGGGGCAAAGTGTGTGAGAGGAGGGAGAGGGGTGCGGAAGGGGTACAGGAAAGGGGAGTAGCTGCCAGGTGAGGCAGGTGAAACCACACGACATGTGCAATGTGTAAAGTGTAATGTGTGTAATGTGTGTGCTTGCAAAACAAGCGCCTTTTTATTTTGAGGGGGAGTGGCAAGTGTTGCACGTTTGATCAGGTGCAAGTGCACATGTTGCACATGCATATACATATGTGAATAGGAATCGGAAGCGTCTCACTTGGAGCAGCCAAAACAGCTGGCGGAAGTCTGGCCAGGAGTCGCCTCCATATAGTGAGAGAGGCAGCTGTCAGTCAGCTGCATTAAAGCCAAAAGGCGCCGCATTAGGGGGCAGCATTGCAATGGGGCAACTGGCAACTTGCAACTGACAATTGGCAACTGGCCAGCGCATTGATTTCAGCTGCGTCACCTTCTTTTGTGGACCAATTGCAACTGCAACTGCAACACGGGCTTTGTCTGCCGCATGTTTGTCTAATGACAGCTCCCTCTCCCTTTCCCTCTTCCCCTCCCTCTCCCTCTTCTTCTAATCTCTTCCCCCCTCTTTTTTTGGCTAACCAAACAATGACAGCGACAATTCGAAGGTGCGGCTGTCGCGACTGACATTTGATCGAAAGGCAGCCGCTGCTGCGGAAGCTCAAACTCAAACTCATACTCATACTCTACCACATACTTCTACTCAAACACATGCCACATGTTGCCGTTGCAATTGCCGTTGCAGTTGCAGTTGCCAAAAGACGCTGATTGAAATCGCCAAATGGCAATAACAACAAAAGCAACAAAACAACAACAACAACAACAACAACAACAACAGCAACAACAGCAACAACAACAACAACACCACCACCACCAACAACAACAACAGCGACGACGTCTCCTGCCTGCCAGCACTTAAGATACCAAAATGAAAATGAAATTTTTCATTCCCATAAAGTTTTCATACAGTTGCAAATTTCTGTATCTTGTATCTTTTGGTTTTACATTTTTATAAATCTATCGGCAACATGTTTTCAAAATATAAATTAAAACAAAATAAAATATAATATTATACAATGAAAATTGATTGTAATATAGTATATTATATAAATTGTATCATTGCTATGCAGACAATTCACTGAATTGAATTCAGAACTCTTTTTTATTTTTATTCTTATTCTTTTTATTATTATTCTAATCATAATTATATATGTTTTATATCTATTCTTGGTTTATATTTTGTTTAACTACAAAAATAAGTTGTTTTTAAACTAAATTTTTTTTTATTAAATTGTCAAGGTAAAAGTTAAAGTATGGAAAATTCAACAGTGATGACCCAAAAATTTAATTTTTTAAATTTATAGAATTTTATTGTAGAATTAATTTATAGGCTCAAATAATGATCAAAATGACATTCCGCTTAAAAATCGGTTAAGTTTTGGCAAAGTTATGACAGTTTGAAGTTTTTGAAAATTTGTCAAGAGGAAAGTATAGAAAATACGGAAAAAATTGACTGTGATGAAAATTATTTAGGTGAAAAATCAAAATAGAGGTCAAATAATGATCAAAATGATAGTCCACTTGAAAATCGGTTGAATTTTGGCAAAGTTATGACAGTTTGAAGTTTTTGACAATTTGTCAAGGGGAAAGTATAGAAAATACGGAAAAAATTGACTGTGATGGAAATTTTTGGGGTGATAAATATTTTGATGCAGAATCAAAGTAGAGGTCAAATAATGATCAAAATGATATTCCACATGAAAATCGGTTGAGTTTTGGCAAAGTTATGACAGTTTGAAGTTTTTAAAAATTTGTCAAGGGGATAGTATAGAAAATACGAAAAAAATTGACTGTGATGGAAATTTTTCAGGTAAAAAATATTTTGATGCAGAATCAAAATAGAGGTCAAATAATGATCAAAATGACATTCCACTTGAAAATCGGTTGAATTCTGGCAAAGTTATGAGAATTCGAAGTTTTTGATAAATTGTCAATATAAAGATATGAAAAAGTGGACACTGGTGAACCAAAAATTGAATTTTTTAAATTTATAAAAAAATTTTTTAAATTTATAAAAAACGACTTCTTCAAATCTTCTTCAAGCGATTTTTAATAACTATCTTCATATCAAATTAATCAAACTCACGAACCATTCAGCAATTATTGATTAAAACTCAAAAAATCAATAATTAAATGAAGTCTCTAATCGATTAGAATGTAATTGTTGTTGTTGTTGTTGCTGTAGATGTTAATGTTGTTGGAGGTACTAAAATGGCGAGTGTCAAAATGCAAATGAAATAGAATTATGCATAATTCTTATCTGCGACGGCAATTGGCAATTGAATTGTTTTGGCCGCCGGCTGTGACTAATGCGCCACCAAAGTTGCCATGATTGATATGAAAAATGCAACTGCAACTCAGCTGCAACTGCAACTGCAACACGCAAAACAAAGGCCAGCAACAGTGCAACACTGCAACAGTGCAACACGGAGTCTGCTGCACCAGCAGCAGCAGCTGCAAATGGCCAAAGCCAAAGCCAAAGCGACGTTGATAAATGCCATCCCACGCCTTGGCCAGGCTAAGCTGGACGGGCCAACCAACCGTTTAAGCCAATAGTTGTGCGACGAGTAAAGCCAACAAATAACAAACAAAAAAAATACACTGTTAAAAAAATATGTTCTAAAATTAAGATTTTATTTTCAAAGCCTAAAAATTTGTAAAAAAAAAATGTGTTGCAAACATAAAATTCTTAAATTAAGAAAACACATCTTGGTTTTTACAACATTTAAATAAAAAGAGCAAGTTCTTATGTTGAAAACAAATAAAAATAAATAAATAAATAAATGTTATTATAAGAATAAATGTTCTTAATATTTAAGTAAAAGGTTTTAATATTTAAGTAAATATATAAAGACATTTAAAGAGATATTACTTAAATATACAATTTTTTTTGGTTTATTTTTTTAAATATATAGATTTTTTATTCTGGATGGTAAATTTAAAAATGTTATTTTACCGTGGTAACGAGTGGGATTCGAACCAGCGCTTTCTGCTTTCAACTGAAGCTACGTCTCTAACTACTGCGCCACGTGTACATTAATTCCTCCACATAAAATAGTACATATTTATACTTTCCTAACAATTTCAGATTTTTATTTTTCTATTACGAACTTGGACTTTTTAGATTAATATTTTTAGTATTAATAATACAGTCTTAAAATGGTCTTATTTTAACAATAAAATATTTTCAAATAAATGTTCTTAATTTAAGAAGTTGTTATTTTTGTTCAGTGTATAGGCAACTCTTGTTGTAAGCTGATTTCATTCATTTTCATTTTCAGTTTCATTTTGATATTCATTTCGTTTTATTCCGCGCTAATTGATTCATTGATCTTGGCGATAGAGCCGCTTAGACCCCCGACAAGAGTTGTTCAATAAATTCTTGTTTTTTTTGGCCTCCTCGGCGTTGCAGTCATTTGCACGCTTGTCTAACAGCCCCCTTTCCCTTCCCCTCTCCACTTCACCTCTAATATCTCTCCCACTACTGTGTCCACTTGGCCGTGTCCAGTTGGCCGTCAATTGCGCACAAAGACATTATTAGCCGTCTAGGAATTCAATTCCATTTCCATTGTTGTTGCCACTATTTTTTTGGGGGCTTGGTCTACAGCAGTTGCAACTTGTTGTTGTTGTTGCAACTCCAATTTGTTAAATTGACAAAAACTGTGCGATAAACTTGGCGCGTTATTAAATTCAATAAATTTTTAGCTGTTCAACTTTTTATTATCGCTGCTCGCGATCAGCAAATACAAATTCTATTTAAGATATCAAATAAAAAAATAAATAACAAAATGTAGCTTTGATCGATAACTGAGCCAAGTTAATTGCATATGTGGAAAGGGGCGTGGTTAACCGCCTTTTATACTTGCCCCTGCTGCTGCCTCTCACAATCTACACTGATAAAAAAAATGTTCTAAAATCAAGATTTTGGTCTCAGAATTAAGATTTTTGATACAAAAAATTCATCGAGAACATAAAATTCTTTAATAAAGAGAACGCATCTTAGTGCATCTTAAACGCATCTTAAAATTAAAAATATAAAAAATTTAAAAATTATTTTTCACATTTATATTTTGTCTTAGTAATTTTACAAATGGTCTTTGACTTTGTAACTAGTGAAATTCGAACCGTCGCCTACTCCTTCTTAACTGATTCGAAATAATACATATTTATACTTCCTAAAAATATAAGATTTTTATTATTATATTAAGATTTAAAGATTTTTTAGATTAATAATTTTAGTTAAGAATTTTGAGAACAAAATATTTAAGATAAAGTTCCTTTTTTTAGAAGTTGTTCTTTTTTTTCAGTGTACAATCTACAATTTGAGCAGCAATCAATGAAAATCAACGAACTTGTCAGCGATCCTCGCAAGAAATTGGATGCACAAAGAGATGCCGCCACTTCCGTCGCACATTTGTCATGGCCATGTCAAACGTTGCTCCCAAAAATGGCCGCAGTTGACAGTTTGGACCCGAAAACGTGCCACATCGCGTCGCGACGTTTTGCAACGTTCGACTTCAATTCGCATATATATAATATAATTTACGATTATGTGAGACCAAAGAGAAGCGCTTTGATTTAGGTTGCCGACAGTTTTAGCCAGTTTCCAAGTACTCGACTAACTTAACTTGGCTAACTTATGAGCTGGCCAAGACTGTCAGACTGAGAGTTGAACAAATGAACAGTCTGTCTGTCTGTCTTTCTGTTGATGTACGCACTTATTCGCATTGCAAATTATATATATTATATATTGATATTAACTTGCCACACACACACTTACATTTATGTATGTACTTGCCACACACCTTTTTGCCATTTTTTATGACTAGCTGCCTAATTATTTTATATGGCAGCCGCACAAAAACACAGCATACAACAGCCAACACACACATGCCACCAAATGTGGCATCGTTGGGTGCGCCAAAAAAAAAAAAAATGCTGTGGCGCCGCCATTTGCTGTCGATATGAAAATTTGTTTGCCATAAATATTATTTTTCACGCGCCGCGACAGTAGCTGCCACATGAGGCATGCAGATTCAGTTGCCGTGTTGCAGTTGCAATATTGCAGTTGCAGTGCTGTATTTCCAAAATGCCGCCAACGCCATTTGCCAGATCTTCAACACCTTGTCACCTCCTCCAACACTGGATTGTGGCATGGCTCAGTGCTGCACAGTTGTTGTTGTTGCCGCTGTGCATCTGTGCGGCATTTTGGCCAACATTGTTGCCAAAACGTCAGCGCTCAAAACGCCCGCAAATGTCGACATTTTTTTTATTTTCTTTATATTTTTGCATTTTCAATTTTCAATTTTGCATTTTCAATTTTGCAAATTTTTCAATCATTATACTGCAATAATTTATTAAACGCTTTTCGCAATTTATTGCACATATTTCCTATGCGACTTAATGAAGCTGACTTTTATATTTGCATATTTTGAGCAATTAGCAATTTGAGTAACTGGCCAGAAAAACCAACTGCTTTTACACCTCTTTGATTAATGCCCACAACAAGTACATAAATGTGCCACAACTTGACTGCAGGCAAGGGAAAATGGTTTGCATTTATGTACAGACATATTTCATTAAGTTACATATCTTTTATTGGCATTTTTTATTCAGCCATAAATTGAACTGAAATTAACTAGTTTCTATGTCTAAATTAAAATTTGTTTTTAAATTGTACTACTTTAGATACATTTCAATTTGTTCAATTGATTTTGCATTTAAAATTTTTTAGTTTATATTTAAGTATTTATTTGCAACAAATATTGATATCAAGTAAAGCTTAAAAAGGTTAAATAACCTTAAAACTATTTTAAAAACTATTGGCATTAGATAGAAAAGTTCTAAAATTATGAAGCACTGAATGTTAGGAAACTATAAAAAAAATATGAATAAAATTAAAACTGACATCTTAAGCTTAAAATAAGAAATATAACCTTAAAATTAAATGGTTTACACACTTTTTCATGTGAATATAAAGTTTTTTTATACTTAAATGCGTAGATCTTATTTAAGAAAAAGTTCTTGATAAATTCCTAAATAATAAATATATTGAATTCTATAACTGATAAATTCTGTAATCTTCAGTCGAAATTTTCTCTTTTCACCGATCAGTTAATGTGCGATTCTTAGGACAAAGTTCTTTCTAAGATCTAAAATGAATATTATAAAATATTGTGATTCTACACATTTGGTTATTTAGGACTGAATTCTATAACACTTAAGTTCAGTAATCTTTAGCCGAAATTTTCTCTTTTAACAGCTCAGTTAATGTTCGATTTTTAGGACAAAGTTCTTTCTAAGATCTCCAGCGAATATCATAAAATATTGTTATTTTACACATTTGGCTAATCAGAACTGTCAGCTGTCTAATTAAGGCAATTGCTATCGCTGCATCCATTTTAGCCATAACAAGTCGAGTCGGCAAAGACACAAAGCCCTCAATTTGAGGCAAGTTGAGTTTTGGTTCGTGTTGCAGATCGCATTTTGTGGTACGAATCGGATCGGACTCTCATAATCGCTGTGCAAAAATCTCATTAACGCCGAAGACGAAGTTAAAGTCAAAGTCGAAGACTCTCTCAACTGGGCCAATTAATAAAGAAGCGTGAAATTGAATTTCTTACTCTTATGCGCAAATTTCACACCCAGACACCAGACAAGTGATGCCCCAGAGCAATGTTGCAGCTCCAGCTGATCTACAAAGTACCCAAAAAAAAAGAAGTGAATATAATAAAAGAGTAAGATTAAGATAGAGGCAAAGGAGGAGCTTTAAATGGGGGACAACTGAACTGCGAAAAGTAACACAGACTTATGGAGACTGCACTGAAAGAAAAGACTAACTTTTAAAATCAAGAACATTCATATTAAATATTTTCGTTCTCAAAATAAGATTATTTTATTTCGAATCCTACTCGTAATAAATTGAAATAAGTTTTATAAAATTACTTAAACACAAAAAATTAAAATTTAAAAATAAAAAAAATTATAAATATAAAAATAATTTTTTTTAAATTAAAAATTAAAAATTAAAATTTAAAAATAAAAAAAATTATAAATATAAAAAATAATTTTTTTTTATTTTATATTCTGATTTTAATTTTAATAACATTTATTCTTAAAATAAGAATTTGGTCTTTTTTTTAAAATTTTCTTAAAATCAAGATGTGTTCTCTTAATTTAAGAATTTTATGTTCTTGACGCATATTTTTGGACCAAAAATCTTAGTTCTGATTGATTTTAGAACTATTTTTTTATCAGTGTGGGAGACTTGAAGGTGCTCCAAAATGCAGGTGTGGTTGAGGTTCGCTGTGGTTGTTCGGCTATTAAAACTCAATCTGAAATTCAAATCGTAATATAATGTGGCGATCGTCCGTCCTTTTGGCAGAACAAAGGCAAACGACAAAAGCAAAGTAAACCTTGAAAGTGGCCCCAAAAAAAAAAGAGAAAAAATACTTGAGAAAACCCAAAACTATTCACACAGAGACTGAGACTGGAACGGAGATTGGAACGGAGATTGGAACTGAGAATCAGCCTAACAGCTAAGAAATCAAAGGCCAAAACGCGAAGGCGAAGCCAAAGAATTTCTTAGGCGCATTTTAATCAAAAAAAAAAAAAAAAAACGAATGACCATACCCAGTTTTCAGTTTTCGATCTTTTAGTTCTCAGTTCTCAGTTCCACAATACCCGATTCTTCAATTCCCCAACCGATCCCGATCCCGATCCCGTCTTTTGGCTATCTTTGCGTTTGATCTGCGTCGACGTTTCTGCCCCTCAAGGAATTCTTTCAATTCATTTGGTTTCTTCTCTACCTTTTCTTCCACTTCAACTCTCCTATTCTCTCTCTGCTTCTTTCTTTTTTTTTTTGGCAATGATCCTTTGGGCGAAACGCGCTGCGCATTTCAATGTTGCACGTGCAAGCCAAAAATCTGTTGCCGCCGTCTTCTGCTTCTCCTCTTTCTTCGCTCCTCTCTTCTGGTTCTCCCAACTTGCATTACCTTTTGCCTTTGAGCCGAGATTGAAATTTGTTGAACACCGGCGTGGCATAACTTTTTTTTTGTACCCCATTCTGTGGTTGCCCCTTTTTTCTTTTTTTTTTTTGGTTG
Source organism: Drosophila falleni (assembly GCA_035045575.1). NCBI lineage: Eukaryota > Metazoa > Arthropoda > Insecta > Diptera > Drosophilidae > Drosophila > Drosophila falleni. Next base: position 10,130,273 of record JAWNOV010000167.1, read on the forward strand.
TTTTTGTCGTTTTTTGGGTTCGACTGCGCTTCCTTTTGACGATGACGACTTTTATTAATATTTGGGGATCGGCTTGGGGCCTCTCTGTGTTGTTGTTGTTTGCGTTAGGGCCTGAGATGAAGACTAAGACTAAGACTGAGACTGAGACTGAGACCCAGAGTCGTCGAGCCGTCAAACAAAGCAATGCGTTTCTTGGAATTGCCCTTTGCCGCAGCTTAGTCAGTCTTTTGCAAATGCCCTACACTTCAATTATCGAGATACTTAAGTTTTAAAACTCACTTTGTCCTGACTTACTTACTGATTGACTCACTGATCAATGCACAGCTCAAACCATAAGAACTAGGACGTTGAAATTTTGAACCAACGTAGGTGAGACAATTATAATCATTAACTTTAATAAATAATATAATTTGATATTATAATCTTGGAATTGCCATTTGTCGCAGATTAGTCAGTCTTGCAAATGCCCTACACTTCATTTAACGAGATACTTTAGTTTTAAGAGAGCTAACATATCTATACATATAAGAATAAAAATCTTCGTCCTGAGTTACCCACTAATCAATATTCTGATCATTGCACAGCCCAAGCCATAAGAGCTAGAACGCTGAAATTTTGACACAACGTAGTTAAGACAATTTTAATCCCTAACTTTAATAAATAATATAATTTATCAATCTCACCACATTTATCGAAATCAGCTGTATTATATTCGCATTCCTAATCAAAAATCGTTTTCAATTGCAGCTCATGCGATAAGTCGTCTAAAATCGATAACATCGAATATACATTTGTTAAATGTCGAGAGTTTTGTGGTAGATTGTGACTGTGTGAGTTGATTTTGAAGACAAATCATGCCCCCTGGTCTCTCTCTCTCCTCTCTCTCTCTCTCTCTCTCTCTCTCTCTCTTTCTCTTGTTGCCTGTTGCAAGTTGGCTCGCATTGTGTGGCTTCCACTTCCATTTTGGCCGCATTCATCGTTGTCCGTTGTCGCTTTGGGGCATTTGCAGCAGCAATTCAGGCGATTGCCAAGTTTTCGTTATTTTTTTTTGTTGTTGTTTATTTTTCGTTGCTCGAAAATTAAGTTATAATTTTGCAATGTCTTCTTCTGTTTCCCCTGCATCTTCCCTCCGTTTATGGACTGTCTGATCTTTTGGCCAATTGGGTGGTCGCTATTTGCATTTAAATTGCAAACAAATCATTGTGGCCTTTTTGATTTATTGTGGAAAGTCCTCGAGCCGTCAATTAAATGACGTACGCAAAACAGAAGCGGCTGCAACATTATGTGGCAAGTCTCTACCTACTCTCTCCCTCTCTCTCTCTCTTTCTCTCTCTCTCTCCGACTCTTCCTCTTGCCTCCATCAACGTTTACTTATCTTTTGCTTAATTTCGGCTCTTTTTTTTTAAGATTTTTTTTTTTTTTTGGGTAAGCCAACAAACTTTACTGTAAGCCGGAAAATGAGGTGCGTCGAGATATCGAGACAGCTACAGATATAGATAGAGAGAGGCAGATAAAGATAAAGAGCTCGCTGTCATGACGACAAACAACGACACATCGACAGAACGCTGTCTGCAAGAATGCCACAATTCATAAAAAAAAAATACAAATAAATATAAAAATCACAAACAATTCTTTGACTTGCCACTTGGCAACGAACGTCACGTAGCAGCGGCATCATTAGCCAACAACCCAGTCGGAATCGGAGTTAGAGTCGGAGTCGGAGTCAGAGTCAAACCTCCAGCCCAGCCAAAGACACTGCTTCTTACCTCAACTTGTTGTTATTATACACTTGATACACTACCAAAATGTCATTTGATTGTATAATAATCTTCGTTACGTAGGCAGATAATTCTCTTGGATAGATAAGTTAGATAGGATTATGAGAGGATCTCTAAGAGAAGATTATTCTTTTAAAGAAGTTATCTATGATTCAAGAGTACAGCCTTAGTAGAAAAGGCTTACCACTTAGAGGAAATTTCCATCTAAATAAACAAAATTTCTTTCATTTAAAAGTCGCACTTGAAATCAAAGCAGAAGCAATATTACTCTTGTACTTTAAAATATTATAATCGATAGAATTATTGATTCTGATGATCCGATAATCCAAAAGTGCAGCCCTGTAAATAAAACTGTTCTCAGGTGTCAGCTACATCTTTAAAGTATAATATTCCTTTTTAATGTCAATTAAAAAGCAGATTTATTCTCTAAAATATTCAATCAGGTATGTTCCTGAAATCTCTAGAGATTTTGTTATGAAATGTTTTTGAAAGCAACCATCTGAAATGCTGCTGTTCCTAAAACTTTAGAGACTTAATATTTTCGAACATATATATATATATATTTTTTTTTAATATTTAATATTGTCAGATCTTTCAAATATTTTTTAGATATTTGAAAGCAATGGTTTCATTTTTCTAGGAACACCAACAATTGCTTTTGGGTTGCTTTAGGTCTGCTATGCAATTTTAGAGCACACCTGTATAAGTTATTTATCTTTATTCAGTTTATTTACTTTTAAAATTATTTAATTCTTCAATTGCAGTTATTCCGCGTTGGGCGCCTTCTTTTTTTTTTATATAAATATTTCCATTTTGGTGTTGAGATTTAGTTAGGGTATTTTTGGTGCGGCACTTGCTGATGACAGACATTTCCTACATGTTGCTATTTGCTGTTTCTGTTTGTTTGCTCATTGAGCGGCCTTTCCATTTTCCCACTCACTTTGTTTGTTGTTATTGTTGTTGTTGTCTGCGACTGTTGCTCATTAATCCCGATTCCGATCCCGCCGCAGTCGCAGTCGCTGCTGCAGTCGCTGCCCAGCTGCACCTACTTTTAACGCTTTTGTTTGGCCCCGACATCGGGGCACACCTGAGAGGAAATGCGTAACGCTCTCACAATGCACCGCTCTCCGTTCCCCTTTCCTCTTCCCCTTTCCCCGTTTCCAATCGCCGTTGCCTCTTAACGATTGTCGATGCCTTTTTCCCGTGTTTGTGCACCGATTTTGCTGCCGCTTTTGAGCGAGTAATTTCCACGAAATTAGCCGAGTTTGCAAACAGCGTAAAGAAAGCGAAGGAGACACAGCTGCCTCTGAGATTTGTTCACGCCGGCGGTCATCAGCATCAGTGAAAGAGAGAGAGAAAGGGAGAGAAAGAGTAAGAGTGTAGGCTGTTCGCACATGCGGGTTAAGGGTCTTCGGTTAGATTCTCTGTTCTCTGTGTGGCACAATGTCCGCCTTCAAGTGGCACATTGTTCAGCCCTATTGACAGCAATTCAAGTGGAATTCCCGCGCCCAGTTCCAGTCTCAGTCCCTAGTTTTTTTCTCTTTTTTTAATTGTGCCATAATTAATGTGGGAACTGATTGGGAAATGTGCTGCTGATTGAGCCATTACACGCACCCGGAGATTGGGATACAAAACAAAGACAAAGACAAAAGGCCATGTTGAAATTGTCAGCAGTTTTCTTTTTGTATTTTTTTGTAGAGTTTCAAGCACTTGAAATGTTTGACGATGAAATGAGCGTTGAAATGCAACTCATATATGACAAATATGATAAGTAAATATTTAAAAGAGTTAAAAGACACTTCAAATCTGTAGAAAAGGAGTCGAAGAAGCTCAACAGTTCTTGAAACTGAAATTAATGAATTGGAATACTTGAATTTTCTAATTTGTATTCCATCTTAGATTTCTTCAATCTTTCATCATATAAGAAATAGACTGAAGCTGTTATTTCATCTGGAAATGGAATTTTTTGATGATTAACTATTTTAGTTTGAGTTCAAAAATGTTTTCAAATCTATTAAAAAGAGTAAGATTTTTTAAGAAAAACTTATACAAAGTTGAAAATTAGTTATAAACTTCACTAGCATTGTATACTAGGATATTTCAACTTATATACAGATTAATTTATTTTTTTATTATATATTTTTATTTATTTTTAATTGTTTATATATATTATATATTTTTATATTATATATTATATATTTATATTTTTTATTTATTTTTTATTTATACTTAATATAATCAATATGAATACTCACATATTTAACTTGAGCTAGTTTTTCTATCTGAAAATGGAATTGTTTGAAGCTTAGCTAATTTATTTTCAGTTTAAAGAGAGAAAAATACAGAGTTCTTGAAAAAAGCTTAAGATAAACCTAAGATTGTATATATGTACATTTTATTAGGTACAAACAGGATTTTACTTATTTGCGGATTAGTTTAACATAAAAATATGATTAATTATATTAATTTTGCTAGGAATTTTTTTAAATTTATTTTTATTTGGTTGTTACTTGGATTTTTAAAGTGCTGTATGTAAAGCTAAATCTTAATTATAATCACATGATCACGAAGCTTGGCTTAAATCATCAATGAAAAAAAAAAAAAAAAGTAAAAACCTGAGCAACATGAGAATGAGACAGCTGCTTTGGCGTGACAACTCAATTTGACGGGCGTGTCAAGTAGGCTTCATATAGAACCCAGATGGGGACCCACCCAGGCTCAAATCCGTTCCGTTAGCCATTTGCAGCTTTGGCTCGGACGCAGTCATTTGGCACATTAAATCCACGCGTCAACAGGCGACTTGAAAATGTTGTCATTGTAGTTGTTGTTGTTGTTGCTGTTGTTGTTGTCGCTGCGCATAGTTTAGACCAGATAAATCTCAAGCTAAATGGCCAAAAGTCAAAATAAATTAAGCCCACATGCGGCAAACAACGGAGCCAAGCCAAAACCAACAAAAAAATCAACAAAAAACCCAAATCGATGACGGCGACAGTCACCAAACAAACGTCACACCCTTTTGGCCAGGCATTTGACCCACCACCAGCGACAACCACAAGAACAACAACAACCATAACAACAACCAATCTTTACTCTCAACCAGGCCCAAAATCAAATTCAAAATCGGCATCCGCAAAACGACGCCCACATGCAGATGCCATATTCCATGGCAGGAGGCACAAAACACAAAACATACAAGACAATGGGCACGGCTGCAGTTTTGCTTTGCAGATTTGTCACCAGCTTGTTTTGTCTGCGTCGACGTTGACTGCGACGTCAGCAGCGGCGCCAACTGGGCCGCCGTTTTGATTAAGTTGACGAAACTGCAAATTCAAATGCAGCGCACATACAACAACAAATTTGGAGTCCAGCTGACAGACAGACAGGCACAAATCACTGGAATTGTAACTGGAATATGGAGTTTTGGACAATCAGTCTTCATGTTACTTTTGCCCTCGAAATGTCAACGCCCTTTTAGCTGCTGCTGCTGCTGCTGTCGCTGCTGCTGCTGCTGCACCCCAATTGGAATGCTGGCGTTTGCTGCTTTCCAGTTGCGTGCGATTTGCTCTCTTTACCTTCCTCTCTTTTGCTGTCAGCTCGCTCTGTTGCTCTCTCAAGCGCTTTCTTGCTCTTTGCACTGTGCTTGTGTGCATGTGTGTGACATACTTTTACTCCTGAACGCATTTAATTATTCAGATTGAGACATTTTAATGTGACCATTGTCTGTCTCTCTCTGTCTGTTTGTGTGCGTGTGTGTGTTTCTGGTTATGTAGGTGTGATATCGAAAAACTGTTTGTTTTGCATTTCGCATTGCACGCGTCGAACGATCGCCGTTCGCAAAATTTTTATGTTTACTGTTGGCAGCGACGCGACGTCAGCGTCTGTCGCCCAATTATTTTATCCAACCCACCCCACCGCCCTCCACCGTCCACCCACTGCCCATTGGCGACGCCGGCGACGTTTGGCTGACATTTGAGTTCAAACACCTGCAATGCACTCATACTCGCACTCACTCACACACTTGCACTCACTCATGGCATTCACAATCACATTCGTATTCGCAGTCGCAGTCATCAGTCGCATCTCGTTTGTCCGTCTGTCCGTCGGACGCTTTGCTTTGCATTTTTTATGCGGTTCACGCTGCTGCGCTAATTTGACTAAATTTTTTAATTTATAACCATTGCGGCTGTAGGTTATAAATTTAAATTAATAGACTTTAATTGCCCGAAGCAGCGTCACCTTCCAGGCTAACATTCAAAGTCTAGGCCTGGCTTATGGAATATTCGTTATTCGTTAACTTGGCAAATCACAAGATCAACAACAAAATTCCCACAAACTGACGCTGCCTTTGTCTCTGCCCGCTGTCGCTGCTGTTGCACAGTGGTCCTTTTGGACAATTTAACTAGAATCTATTTAATTTTAAATTTTTGTAAATTTGCAGATATTTGTTTTATTTTTTAACATGTAATATGTAAATTAAATTAAATTTGGAAAATACGCAAAACTCTAATTCCGAATAGTTTTTTATTTAACTATTTTTATTTTTTATTTCTTTTATATTTATCTTTATAATATGAGAAAAAAATTAATTTTTAGGAAATTTCTTAAGAAACATATTTGAAAATAATAATGATAATGGAAAAATCTGGTATTTATCAGCACAAATGAATTTTCAGAACGAAAGTTTTTAACAAATCCGAGCTAGCTTGTCCACTGTGCGCTGTTGCAGTCGCTCTGCTGCTGCTGTTGCCGGGCTGACCAAGCGACCGAGCGATCCAAACGCAGGCAAAATGAAAATGACGTGAACGCGAAGTTTGATCAGGTGCGCATACAAATCTTGCGGCAACTTTCAGTTAAGCAAAATAACAAAAATGAAAAAAAAATAATATTAAGAGAACTGTACGACGTAAAGCAAGCAAAAGTTAATGAGAAAGTCAAATAAACGAAACAAATAACATGCAAAGTGTATGCTGTGTGCGTAAGCGAGAGAGAGAGCTAGACTGCGGGGGTGGCAGCCAGAGAGAACGAGAGAGCGATAGTAGACACTGTGTGAACAAGCTGCGCAGGCGTTCTGTAAAGCTTTTTGCGTTTTATTTACAGCAACAACAACAGGGTCAAGCGAGATGCTGTCAGTGACTGCGACGCAACTGATGAAGTGTGTAAAGAGAGTTGAAGAGAGCGAGGGAGAGAGAGGCAAATAAAGGCTGACCATGGGAGAAAAGACGCAGATATTGCAAAGTTCAACAGCAAAAGCAACTGCAGCTGTGTCAATAATGAATCTTCACTTTACCTATTTATCAATAAAGTTCCAGCTAAATCCGGAGTTGAAGTCGACGTTCAACTGCAGCTGAAACTGAAAGTGGCGCTACAAGTGCAGCGACGCCGACAGCGACAGCGACTGCGACTGCAGCTGATAAGTTGCAGTCTCACAGAAGCACAAAAATAAGAGCAAAAAAACAATAACAAAACAACTGTGAGCCAGACTCTCTTAATCTTAATGCAGAGAGATAGCGTGAAGTCTACGCTGCAGTTGCAGTTTTGGGTGGGAGCTACAGTTGGTCAAGAAAGTGTTTTGACACAATAAAAATTCACTTTGAAAATATTTTATTTTTTATTTAAAAATTAAATAAAATAAAAATCTATAATAATTTTTTGCTAGTAAATTTTTGAATATTGTTGATTTTGACAAAACACTTTCTTGACTAACTGTATGTTATATTTATGACTAAAGCCAGTGCTCAGTATCAGCTTATCAGTTTTATGGCGTGGGTTAAAGCATTTCTGGGCGCACTTTATTTTAAGCTCATGTACACTTTTATCTCAATCTCTATACAGATGCTTTCAAAGATAGATACTTTTTTGTCTTAATGCTTTCATTGATCAAAATTTAAGACGTACCTAATTTTAGCAAATGACTCATTTAAAATGGTTAATAAAATATTTCGAGACGTGCAATTTTAAGTAAATTCTTATTTATAATATTTAAGTGTGCTAAAAATGGCATAAGAAAATAATATATGGGTATGACATACGTTTATATGGTATATTTTAATTACAATTGATGTTTTTTTAATGTGTATACAAGTCGCGCCTAAGTTACAAGTTCAACACCATTTTATTTTTTTTTTATATTTGTAAATCACCTACAATTAGCAAAAACACATCATGAAAACGAGAATTTGTCATTAGTTTATTGTTTGAATAGATTAGATTATTCCTAGTAATCTCATGACATTGATATAACTCCAACAATTTATATGCATTATTGGGTAAAATTTTTGCATCTTCATAGCTCATTATATAAAATAATTCGTTTTTAATTGAAATTTTATGCAAGTGACTAAAAGATTTCAGGGGAATTTTTAATGGTTTTGTCGAAGTAATAGAATAACAATAAAACTGCAAAGATGTCTTAATTATATATTTTCAAACTAGTTTCTGATCCACTGTAATCGCTGGATTCAAGTCACAGTTTAGTACTTATTTTTATATATATTTTTGAATACTTATTTTATTTCCCAGAAGCGCCTCAATTTGTGCAGCTTTATCGTTGTTTGATTTTATTGGCGCCAGTCACCGACAACCTCCGCCATGAGCTCCTCCTAGGAACTACGGGTATACGTAAAGTGGGGAACCTCATTCCCTGATATGCGACGCCGTTGTCGCTGATTGTTGGGTTTTCTAATTCGATTTCATTTAATTCTCAACGTTACACTTACACAATTGAGACGATTCTATGTATTTGGAACAACTAACGCATAAAACTGTTTATGTTTTTATTATACCCTGTAATCTATTATTCAGTTATATGAATATAATCAAGTAAAGTAACTATAAACCTTAAAATAGTCTTGAAAATCAAATATGGATAAATGTTGTCAATCTTTTAGATTTATAAATACCATCAGTTTTTTTAATTTTTTGTTTTTTGAGTTTTTTACATTTTGTAGTATTTTTTTTCTTGCAGGGTAGGTTCCACTAAATTTTACTTTACTTAATTTTTCTTGTGCTATTGTAGAGTTCATAAGGTCGTCACTTATCTCATTTTCTCTTTATGTAAAGTCGCGCTTTTGAGCATAATTGACCATTAATTGTAAGTTAGGGTTATTTATTTATTATCTGTCTGTCTAACTGTCTGTTGTCGCTTTTCATTTTTTTAAATTTTTAATTGCAACATGACATGACAAGGGATTTGCTTTGCTCGCTTCGCTAAGTTTTTCAATTGCGAAATCATTTTTCCAGCATTAAATTATTATTATTAATGTCATACAATGGTCATTTGTCACGGTTGTTATTGTTGTTGTAGTTGTTGTTGTTATTGTTGTTGCTGGCGGATTTGCCTTTTGTACTTTATGGTCATTGCATTGCATTTTATTTTTATTCAGTTAGAAACGATTATGGCAATAACATTACCAACAACACTAGCAAACAACACTAACAACAACAACAGTAAATATTGCAACGCTTTATGCCCAACGTAATTAGCGCAATTTGCATTTCCTGACTGACTCCGAGGTTGATTTCTCGGTAATCGCCGCTAGTGCTCTCCCTCTCTCTCTGTCTCCCTCTCCCTCTCTCTATCTCTCTCGCAGTACTGAGTTGAGCTTCAGCTTGAGTTTTTCCCATTGTTTTTTGTTGCAATTTTGCAATTCATTTGAAATCGAATTGTAACTGTTTTATAATGTTTTGTTTTTTGTATTTTTATGCATATTTCAGTTTGTTTTGCTGTGGCAACTGGAGCTGCTGTCTCGACTGCGCTGTCGCTGCAATTTTAACATTTAACGGGCTTTTCGTAATCGGAATCGAACGCTGTTGCACCTGTTCTCGAAACGAAAGTGAAAAGCATTAAATTAACATTGTTTACAGCACAGTGGGCTGCACGGCGGGGTTACTGGGTCGGTCTCCATGGGGTTTCAATCCCATTGAAAGTAAAACTGCTACTAAACAAATTTCACTTTCCATTGCCTAATACATATTAATAATTTTATAACATCTCATTGCGATTGTTTATTGAATGTAAATTGAGTGCCACTATCAGCTCAGAATAACTCAATTGATTAACTCAAATTTTAACACCCATTTATTATGCGATTATTTTTATTTAATTAACATTCAAGAAAAAATTCTAATCAGAATATTTGCCGCCGCTAACCAAATTTCATATGTCACGCACACACACACACATACATACGCGCATACTTGCCACAAAAGAGACTGTGATTCAGAGAGAGCGGAGAGCAAGAGCAAGAGCGCGAGAGCGAGAGAACCAATGACCGCTCAACTGTGCAAATATTCTTGTTCTCAGTGGCCGTCTGCTTTAGTAGCGCATTTGGCAGCCCTCGAACAACAGCTCCAGTGGCGCAATTGGTTAGCGCACGGTACTTATAATCAGTACTCTGTGTATGAGCTATGCCGGGGTTGTGAGTTCGAGCCTCACCTGGAGCAGGTCGTTGTCGACAATTTTTTTGTTCTTTTTTTGCTTTTTTAAATTATTAGCGAGATTTTAACATGTTTTACAGTCGTTTCTGTTAGTTTAAAGCAGTTATTTGAGTTAATAACGATAGTTTTTTTGCTTAGAATTGTGTATAAATATTTGTTTTTGACTTCAAAGCAACGCGACCTTTGACCTTTGTTTAGAAATACTTCTGTGGTTTTCTTTATTAAGCAAATATTAATTTTGTATATGTAATGCTTATATTTGATTAAATTTATTGAAAATAATTTTTTTAGATTTGGTTTATAATAATATTATTTCGGGATTTATTTAGTTGTAGTGTTGTTTCTCTTTTTTTAGAATATTATACTGTTTTCAATAAAAATTTTGCTAAGTTTGTTTGTATATAGTAAATAGTGAATAGGTTTGTCGATTCTGAAATTTGCTTATAAACATTTCACAGAACTGTCAAAAATTATTCACCCAAAAACTCAAGTCGAACACATCAACATACGATATAAGAAATGAACACACATGGCCCATTGCTGCGCCGACAGCTACGATTCTGGGACTAAAGGGAGGGTAGGGAAGGGACTGAAGAGAGGTGGAGCAGACTGGTGGCAGCTTGAAGCAGCTGAGGTTGAGGCTGAACATGCCACCCAAACAAATCGAGTGGCAGCAGCAGCAGCAGAGTTTGTTTAAATTTCAACAATATCAACAGGGCCACTCCATGCCACACATCTAAGGGGCAAGCAGCCAAACATGTTAATCATATGGCAATGGCAAAATATTTCTCGACAGAAATCTGGAATTGGTTTTGGTTTTGGTTTGGCTTTGAGGTGCGGGTGTCGATAAGCAGCAATTAATCAAAAATAAAATCAAACAATATCCGGGGCAAGTCGATTGAAAATATGGAGTCAAAAATCGAAAACTACAAACAACAATTGGAAACGCCAAACAGATGCGGCCACAAGAAGGTGTTGAAAATGTGAGATGCTCCCTCTTTGTGCCACACTTGGCGGCAAGCTGCAGTCATGTGGGCGTTGTGGCATTGTGGCAACTGTGGCAACTGTGGCAACTGTGGCAACTGTGGAGTGCCGACTGTTTGGAGTTAACTCAAAAGTCAATAAAAATGAGGCAACAAAAGCGTAGCCAATAAAATGCTGCTCTTGCCGCTGAATTGTTTACAAAGATGCAACAACAACAACAAAGATGACGATGACGATGACTTTCAAGACGAACTGAGCACTTAGCATATTTGGCGAGCAGCTGCAACATCGAGTCGCCTCTCCGTCGATCGATGATTTCGCGGTGGTCCTCGTCGTCCTATGGGCGTGTGTGGGCGCACACTTGCCCCCAAGGGGCATGCCACAGTTTCGTGTGGGCAGCGGCGTGCGGAATTTTAAACAAATATTTATCCAAGCAAAAAGTCACAGGGCAAGCATAGGACTAAGAAACTGAGGAACTGAGAAACTGAGGAGCATCATCATCAAGTTTCGATCGGAGATCGGCCCATCATTATGTGTTTACAGCTGCAATATTTGGGGCAACATTTATGCAAAATAAACAATTCATCTTTCTCTCTCTCTCTCTGTCTCTTTCTCTCTTTCGCGCTTTTCTTTAGCCAAGTGGCCAAGGGATACATACACTGATAAAAAAAATGCCCTAAAATCAAGATTTTGGTCTCGGAACTAAGATTTTTGGTCTAAAAAATGCGTCGAGAACATTAAATTCTTAAATTAAGAGAACACATCTTGATTTAAAGAACATTTTAAATAGGACCAAGTTCTTATTTTAAGAATAAGTGATCTTAAAATTAAAATTTAAAAATAAAATAAAATAAAAACTATTTTCTATATTTATAAATTTTTTAACTGTTGATTTTGTGATTTATTTTTTTTTATTCTGTTTTGAGTAATTTTATAAAAGTTGTTTTAATTTGTTGTTAGTGGGATTCGAACCGCCGCCTTCTGCTTCGCAACTGCAGCGGTTTATATTAAGATTTTTTAGATGAATAATCTTAGTTTTAGTAAGATTATCTTAAGAACAAAATATTTAAGATGAATGTTCTTGATTTAAGAAGTTGGTCCTTTTTTTCAGTGTATGTATGTTTGCCACTGCCACCCCTTTCATGCCACATCATATTCTGCTGTCTCGCCTTCGTTATGCTTTGCTTCGATATCGTTGAGCGAGGGCAGCAATTGATTTGGAACAGACCACCCAACATATCAGCTCACACGTACCGGAACGAGCCACTGCAACACCACCTTCTCCTACCCCTCCTCTCTCTCTCTCCCACTCCTGCCCCTTCTCTTCCTGCCCATGTTCCTACTCCTATCGCAACATGATCTTCGCCTCTTCTCGTCTCGTCTTGATCTCATCTACATATCTGCAGGTTTTTTTAGCTGCTCGCTCGTCTGTCTCATCTGACACTCATGTTGCCAGCTTGTTCTGTTTCTTGTTCCCTATGTTGCATCGCTGTTTTGTTGTTGTTGTTTTTGTTTTTGCTTTGTTTATTTATGAGCTGTCCGTCCCGTTTCCACCTCAATTGCTGCGTGGGCAACGCCATCCTAAAAAAAAAAAAAAAGATTGAAAGAAGTGAGAATTGGGCCAATTAGTAGCATTAGTTCCTGCTCTCTCTCTCTCTCTCTCTCTCTCTCTCTCTCTCTCTCTCTCTCTCTCTCTCTCTCTCTTTGTCTCTCTCACTCTCTTTCCCTTCTGAAGCTGGCGGCATGTTTGTGTCTTTTAACACTAATTGCAACATGCTCAAGTGGTGGCACCACCGCGATCTCAAGTGCTTTGCCTGTCTAAGAAAAACCTTAAATACACTGAAACTTAATCTTAAACACATGCCATTTAAGGATTTTTCCTCAAATCATATTCATTCAGAAATTCGGAATATTAATCGATTGACACTTTTACAAAACACTCGTCTTAAAAACAAATACTTTCGTTTTAATGCAACATTTAATCTCATTTTGTTTTTATATTAATTAAAACTGAATGTTGTCATATAAATTTGATTTTTGTCCGATAACAAGTACATTGGCTGTTAATATGACTCTCGTTTGATATTAATTGTTTTCCACATTATTATATTTCTTTTTCTTTTTTTAACTTTTTATGTCCAAAATGATAACATATAAATTTATTTCATGTCTTAATCAGTTAAAAATTAATAAACCGTTAGAAAATAATTTAAAATGTATTTCTGCAAATTGATCAAACATTTAATGAGTATTTAATGTGAAAGCCTCAATAAACTTATGTCATATTTTAATCGGTTCAACATTAATAAATTGTTTGTAAATAATTCCAAATTTATTTTGGCAAATTAATAAAATTTGATGTGCATTTAATGCAAGCAAATAAATTATTTTAATGTTTAGTTGTTCAACATTAATTGTTGGTTTTTTTTTTTTTTTTTTTTTTTTTTTTGGTGTTTTGGGGGGTGTAATTTTTTTTTTAAAAAATTTTTAAAAGAAAAAAAAAAAATTTAAAGGGAAAAAAAAAAAATTAAATTTTTACAGTAATGCAAAAATTTTGTTATATTAAATATATATTTATAAGCATTTAATGTATTTTAAAATACAAAATATAAAATGAATATTTCTTAATATACAAATCTTTTCATGGGTTTCTGTAATTACATTTAAAATGAACGTGCACTTTCAACTTTTGTGGTCTGTGATGACTGTACTTAAATCAACAGGTGTCGCAGGCGACTGACGTGTCTGACAAGCAGCCTTGACTTGGCTTATCACATACACACATATGTAAATTAACACACACACACACAGACATGACACACAACATTAGCATTTGATGGCGTTGACAATGCCAAAGTCACGCCCATTTAGATTTCGATCTGAGTTGCAGTTTGAGTTGAGATCACAGTTACTTGCAACGCCTCTCCGACCACGCCCTCTTCTGTGGCAAACACCTCTCAATCATGGACCGCATCAATCAAGCAACGACTGACGCATGCGCTTACGTCAATTTGCTGTGCGCAGTTGTCGAATTCGAACTCGAACTCGAACCCGAACTAGACATGTCAATGCTGCTTAATTACATGCAACAGCAGCAGCAACAACAACAGCAACAACAGCAACTGTTGATTGCGGTAGCTGCAGCAACAGCAACCACAAAAGTTCACAAAAGTGCACGCAACACATCGTCGACTGCAATTTTCCAATCCAAATTGCAATTTTTGAAGAACGAGTGTGAATACGAATACCACAACGAATGCATTCATACTCATGAGTATGAGTGTGAGTGTGAGTGTGAATGTGAGTGCGAGCAATTGTATCTGCATTCGTTTTGCAACGTAGCGCAAAACGTGCCGCTGACAATGCTACCAAAATACGGTAGCAACAACAACTATCCACAACAACAACAACAAATAGTAACAACAACAACAACAACAATGTGCAATGTGCCATTGTTAATTGCATGACATAATCCACCGTTAATTCAAAAACGAAAACTCAATCGAAAAACAAAACAAAAACATCGAAACAGCAACTAATAAAAATAAATAGAAAACGAAAAACGAAAAGTAACGACTGTAATATACCCTAACTAGTTAAAATGTGCTGCAGAATACTATGACAGTAATTAAAAATTTATTAAAATATTAGGTAGAGTTTATAGACAAAGAAAAGGAAAACAATTCTTTAAAATAAGAAAAATTTGGTATCTGAATCACCCTAATAAAAGTTCCAAATAATAGTTTAAGAACTTTATTTTTATCTTATTAGTTAAGTATATAGTAAAAATTGAACAATGCAAGTAATATGAAAAAAATATTCAAATAAAAACTTCATAAGAAATAAGAAAATGGGTAAAATCTAAGTGTTTCAAAATTTTAATTAATTAAATTTTTAAAAGCAATACCTTGAAGACCTGAAAAAGAGAAATCGATTTTTAGGCCTGATGATCAAATAAAAATTGAATATTTATTATATTTGAGAAATGTCTAATTGTTTTTCCTTTGTTTAATATCTTATAATTAAATACTCTTTATTCAATAAATAGTGTACTAAATCTTATCTCAAATTCAGCATACCCTTTGCAATACCCTGTCAAAATCAAAGGCCGACAAATTGTAGCGAGTGCCAAAAATGGTTTTTATTGCCTGTCTGCATTTACGTCTGGTGTCTTTTAATTGCTTAACTATGCCCAACGGCAATTGTTAATAACAATTAAAAAAATTTGCATTTTGCTAGTGCTCAAAGCAAAGCTGATCGATGGCCACACACCAGACAAAATAGCTACAGATACAGATACAAATGTATCTAAAGATACAGATACAGATACAGATACAGAGATCACAAGATCTAGATCAAGATATTGACGGATAGCTAATTTGAGTGACTGTAACTGGTGATCTCTGAATTGCGATCGATGCTGGTGGCCCAAAAGCGATGGATACTCGATGGACACCCGTTTGTCGAGTTGAATACGAGTATGAGTTGAAATACTCGCATGTATCTTTTGTCTTTGATTTCAATTTAGCCACACGCCGCGTTTCAATTACGTGCGGCAAAACTAACTGCATATATATAGTCGTCGATACTCGATATATAAATGTATTCATTCACTCGATGAGTGTATGAGTGTGTTAGTGTGTGTGTGAGTGTGTGTCTGACACAGCTGACAAATGCCATGCATAAACAAATAAACGCGCTCGATTTCATTAGCACGCCAAAAACTGCCAGCTGTGAAAATTGGAGCACAACGGATGCTTGCCTCATGTTGCCTGCTGCCGTTGATGATGCGGATATGAACGAGACGTCGACTAATGGGTTACAGCAAGGGGAGCGAGGGGAGTTATATGCATTCCGCACGCTCACGCGTCAATTGACCGTCCAGTTAGCTGACCATTTGTGGCATTTCATGGCGTATTTATTTCGGGGGCACTACGAGTACAACTACACAGAAAAAAAAAACTCATTCTAAAAATTGAGTTTCTTAAACTAGATCTTAGCTGGAATTTTTTAAGTATGTATTAAGAATATAATTATTAAATGAAGATAATACATAGATAAAATGTCAACGGTATTAAAAAATCGACATTTAAAATGTCAAAAAAGCCTATATTATTTGATCTAACTGAAAGCAAATATTATGGAACCCCAAAAATAAAAATATATGAAGAAAAATCGGGCTTGATTTAAGTATTTCATACTTGGTATATGAGTACCCTAGATAACCTTACTTCTGACACCGCTGGGATTAATTTCAGCCCAGAGTCTCGGACTTTTTTTTTCTGTGTACAATCACATCTACATAATGGAGCGCTGTTTGCACAGATGTTCACTATTCGAAATTTCAACGTTACGTAAATTTTGACAATAACGAGTGCGAGTACAAGTAACTGAGTGTATTTGTAAATATATGTATATTGTGTGTGTGTGAGTGTGAATTTCATTGAAATTCATTAGCTTGAAATTGAATGGAAATTTCATTGAGTGTCGAGGCGACAACTGATCTCTGTCCATGATCATCAGCTGCAAAACTGCTGTTTGCTGCCAGCTGCCAATAGGTGGCGCTCCTTGTTCAACAGCACAAAGCTCGGCCATTGATTGATGCACAGCTGCAACTGCAACTGTGGCAGTAAGTAGGTTGCCCCGACCAGACTCCCCACTTCCCCGCTCCCGTCTGTCTGCCTGTTTATGATGATGTTGTTGACGTTGATGCGCCACAGTCCCCAACTAGCAAAAACCGCACCCCACCTTGCCCCCTTCACCCTCTGTCTTCCTCGCACCACAGCAGACCCCACCCAACTGGCTATTAACTGCAGTTGTCTGCTGCCTGGCAAACATGTGGAAGCTGGTCGCAGTTCACTTTGATCATATCTTCTCCTCCTCCTCCTTCCTCCTCTTCAACTGGCTGCCTGCCTCCCTGTGGCTGCTCTGTTTGCTTTGGCACCGGCCAGTGGGTCACTTGACAGCCACTATGGGCAACGCACGCTCATTTAATGCAAAAAAAAAACTGGGTCAGATGTCACAAGTGGAAAAAAAAGAAGGGAGAAAGATATAAATATGAAGAGAGTGAGAAATATAGACAAAAACATATAATGATGATTTTGAGAAAAATTAAAATTTTTTTAGAAAATTAATTAAGTTTAAATGCAGAATGAATTTAGAGGCCAAACTATAATCAAAATGACATTCCGCTTGAAAATCGGTTCAGTTTTGACAAAGTTATGGGAGTTTGAAGTTGGTCACACTTTGGATCTAACAACTTTACAAGTCAAAATTTTTGTCAAATTTCACATGATTTTTTACAGAATTTTGAAAGGTGTCAGAAACAAATTTAAAGTGTTGTTTTATACTATTTACGATATAAGGAGTTGAATAAACGTGAAAACTTGAGATTTAAAATTTTGAATTTTCAAAATATCAAAGGGGGGACCACATGCATCGAATCCATGATTTTGAGAAATTTAAATTTTTTTTGAAAATGAATTAAATTTAAATGCAGAATGAATTTAGAGGCCAAACTATAATCAAAATGACATTCCGCTTGAAAATCGGTTCAGTTTTGACAAAGTTATGGGAGTTTGAAGTTGGTCAGACTTTGGATCTAACAACTTTACAAGTCAAAATTTTTGTCAAATTTCACATGATTTTTTACAGAATTTTGAAAGGTGTCAGAAACAAATTTAAAGTGTTGTTTTATACTATTTACGATATAAGGAGTTGAATAAACGTGAAAACTTGAGATTTAAAATTTTGAATTTTCAAAATATCAAAGGGGGGACCACATGCATCGAATCCATGATTTTGAGAAATTTAAATTTTTTTCGAAAATGAATTAAATTTAAATGCAGAATGAATTTAGAGGCCAAACTATAATCAAAATGACATTCCGCTTGAAAATCGGTTGAGTTTTGACAAAGTTATGGGAGTTTGAAGTTGGTCAGACTTTGGATCTAACAACTTTACAAGTCAAAATTTTTGTCAAATTTCACATGATTTTTTACAGAATTTTGAAAGGTGTCAGAAACAAATTTAAAGTGTTGTTTTATACTATTTACGATATAAGGAGTTGAATAAACGTGAAAACTTGAGATTTAAAATTTTGAATTTTCAAAATATCAAAGGGGGGACCACATGCATCGAATCCATGATTTTGAGTAATTTAAATTTTTTTTGAAAAATAATTAAATTTAAATGCAGAATGAATTTAGAGGCCAAACTATAATCAAAATGACATTCCGCTTGAAAATCGGTTGAGTTTTGACAAAGTTATGGGAGTTTGAAGTTGGTCAGACTTTGGATCTAACAACTTTACAAGTCAAAATTTTTGTCAAATTTCACATGATTTTTTACAGAATTTTGAAAGGTGTCAGAAACAAATTTAAAGTGTTGTTTTATACTATTTACGATATAAGGAGTTGAATAAACGTGAAAACTTGAGATTTAAAATTTTGAATTTTCAAAATATCAAAGGGGGGACCACATGCATCGAATCCATGATTTTGAGAAATTTAAATTTTTTTTGAAAATGAATTAAATTTAAATGCAGAATGAATTTAGAGGCCAAACTATAATCAAAATGACATTCCGCTTGAAAATCGGTTCAGTTTTGACAAAGTTATGACAGTTTGAAGTTGGTCAGACTTGGGATCTAGTAAATTTACAAGTCAAATTACGTCACCTCATCCCACCGTACTTTGCTTACATTTCATTTAATGCGCATCAAAGTCACATACACAAAAATGAAAATTATAAATTTTTTTATGTTCCGTTCCGAACCCCAATCATCTCTTTCCATTGTCACGCTGCATAAACGTTAAATTTGTAACAATTTGTGGAAAATTGGCCGAAATGCAACTTATTTTAGTTGGTGCTGTTGGGTCAGAAATATGTAATACATTGCCAGGCATTTTGGCCATTTGGCCATTTGGTTATTTGGCAGTCACTCAAGAACGCATCCGTAAATGTTTACGCTAATGGCGCACACGTACGACACGTGAAGCATTTACCCCGTTTACCCCATTAACTTACCCTCTATCCCTTTGGTTAGCAGCATTTATCTCCCTCTTTACCTATTGAGCAGTAAGCGCCATTAAGGAGCGGCTTGTCTTGCTTAAAGGCTGCTAAAAAATGCGCACATGCCGCATAAAAGTTTAATAACTTTTTGCACAGTAGCACGTACCATGACTCACACACACACACACACACACATATACACACACACACTCCCACACTTTGAAAAGCAATCATGACATGTGGCTGAGACTGCGAAATCGAAACTGAAACTGAGGCCAAGTTGGAGGCGAAGACAGAGAAGGAAATAGAGAGGGAGAGAGAGAGAGACAGAGACGGTGTTGCCGCGCCTCTCAAGCCACAGGCCACATGCCAAAAGCGCAGCCAAGCACTTGAGAAGCTGCCACTCCAGCAGCAGCAACAGCAACAACAACAACAACAGCAACAACAACAGCAACAGCCATCTGTCATAATCGTCAGGCGACTCACATCAAATTGTAACCTAATAATTCCCCATGGCCGCCCAGATGTTGTTGCACTGGTTCAACTGCTTGCCACTGCTTTTATACTCCTTCTTCTTTTTCTTCTCGTTGTTGTTGTTGTTGCTGCCGCTTGTTGCAGTGGCAATGGCCCTGCGTCGGCAACTCAATTAGCGCAGGCCTTAAATTACGCATACGCCGCGTTGTGTTTTCTGTCAATGCGACATATGGCTACAACAAAAGCCTGTTAAGAGTTACACTGATAAAAAAAAGGTTCTAAAACTAAGATTTTTGGTCTAAAAACTGCGTCGAGAACATAAAATACTTAAATCAAGAGAACACATCTTGATTTTAAGAACATTTTAAATAAGACCAAGTTCTTTTTTAAAAATAAATGTTCTTAAAATCTAAAAATAACAGTTATTTTTATATATTTTTAAAGTTTGTTTTATTTACATTTATTCTGTTTTAGTAATTTTATAAATGTTATTTTAATTTTTGTTACGAAATAGTACCTATTTATACTATCCTAACAATTTAGTATTTTTATTCTTATATTAAGAGCTTAAGATTTTTTAGATTAATAATCTTAGTTTTATTAATAATCTTATTTTAACAACAAAATATTTAAGATGAATGCTCTTGATTTTAGAAGTAGTTCTTTTTTTTCAGTGTACAACAACCCGAAAACCACCCCTTACAGGGTATGTATGTGTGGTGGCAAAACATTTATGAATTATGCAGCAAGCTAAAAAGTTGAGATTTCCCCGTGGACTTTTGAATGCTAAAACGTGTTTGCCATCAGTTAAGCGTAGAAATAGAAATAGAAGCGGAGTGTTGGTCCAAAAAATTGTGGAATGAAAGATTGCTGCGAGATAAAAATTGATAAAGTTGTCAGAGTTGTCAGCCCATCCCTTAGCACTTTTGCCCTTGCCCTTTTCCCCTTCCAATGCTTTCTCAACCCACTTCTCAGAGTCATTTGCTGGCGCACGTGCCTTAATTGTTTTGTTTATCTATTGTTGCGAAAAATGTAAAAATTTTCCATATTTTATATTAGTTTTTATTCAGATTTCTTTTTGTTGTTGTTGTTATTGTTTTTCTTTAAGTAGTTTAAGCAAAAACAAAAAAATTAAAAATCCATTTGGTTGTGCAAGTCAACGACAACGACAACGACAACATCAACGGCATTGCAATGTCATGTCTCACTGTAGATCTGTTTGTCTCTCTGTCAGTCAGTCTGTCAGTCAGTCATTCAGTCAGTCAGTCAGTCAATAATTGTGGCACACACCTGCCGCCGTCTGCTAGTTTTCATTGTGGTTGTTGTCGCTTCTCGTTTGTCGTCGCTGCCATTTCAACCCACGCCCCAAAACTGCTCGAGACTCGTCTCAATATGATCTCTCAGTCTCTCTCACTCGCTCTCTCTCTCTCTTTCTCTCTCTCGCTCTCTCACTCTTTCGTCAGCATCTTCAGCTTCATCTATTTCCCCTTCTTCTTGCCTCTGTCAGTTCGCATCACATTGCGGAAAACTGCATCGCACGTTCGTGTTCGCGTTCGTGTTTATGTTGTTTTGAAGGTTGCCTCAAAATCACAACAACAACAACAGCGACAACAACAACAATTATATATACTATATAAAGAAAACATTGAGTTTCATTTGAGTACTTTTTTTTTTGTTTATTTTTATGTTTGCGCAAAATTTATGAGCGGGGCCAATTGGACAATTTGTCTTTGACAGTTGCCAGCGGAAGTTTCAGTGTCTCAAAACCTTGACTAAACTCGACCCGAACGTTGATTAACTTAACTAAATACCTGTATGTTTATAAAGTTAACATATTCCTGAGATGTGCTCTTTAAAACTGAAACTTAGCAGCTAATATTTTAAATACCATTGTATAGCAAAATATATTTTATATTTTTATAACTTTATTAAGTCTGATTATAAAAGGATTGAAATATTTAATTAAAAATTATTTAATTTAAAATTGCATACAATTGCCAAACTTCAAAGTTTTCTTTATTTAAATTACATTTATAGTTACTTAAAATTAACTTAAAGCTGTTGACAACAAAGTAATTAAAATTAAATTTAGTTTTTCTAGACTTCAAGCTTATATCAGTTTGTTAAAGCTGATCTGATTCTTATAATAAACTTCTTGCTGAACTTAATTTTACTTATAGTTAATAAAAGTTGTATTTTAGATTTGTTTACTAAACAATTTTAAATTTATAGCTTATCAAAACTGCTCATATATCATATTTGAAAGTCTATATATAGTTTGTAGTTCTTAATTGGCCACACGCCCATTACGGATACGATTCGTTGCGATTGGCAGTTTACAAGACACGCGTTCCAAGCAAAAACGCCTACAAATGGACTACAGGCTATCAAATAATTTCGGATGATGAACTTTGACTCTTGAGCTCATAAAAACTTCAAGAAATGGCGCATAACAGCAATAGCAACAACAACAACAACCAGTTGCCAAATTCTGCGACATTTAACGCAACGAAAAGTGCAAATTAACGTTGGTAGCAGGACGAAGAAGGGGAGGATTAGAGGATGGTTAAGAGGTATGGAGGGAATGGAGGGAAGGCGCAGCAGCCGTCGCTTATGTATAAAATTTAACGAATCTGTCAACCTGCCGACTGGGCCAAGATTTATGAGACGCTGCTGCACTCGCGACTAGGTGCAGTTAACAAATTGTTCAAATATGGACTGCTATCGTGGCAAACACTGCACAAAATAAATGATTAACTATAATTGATTTCAAAATTCCGGGTGAATTGATTGAAAATAAATTTCAGAAAAATAATTGAAACAATAAAGGATAGGATAGCTAACACAGTTACAAATAGGTTTATGGTAGCTTATAATATTTCTTTAAAACTTCTATCAAATAGGACCAAATTTATGACTTGCTAAAATATAATTTAACGATTCCATTTCTATGACAAATTTTGAATCAGGGATTCTGTAAAGTCTATAATGGAATGAAAGACACTACTACTAACATATATTAAAATATAGCAAATTTAATGCTTTGGATATAGAAGTTTCATAAAGTCAATTTAATTTTTAACAAAGGAATTTACTGAAATTTGAGAATAATATCGATGCATTTTATGTATTTCTTAAATAAGTGATACCTAAACGAGATTTTGTAATGTCTCGAATATATTTAAAAAGGATATTAATTTGTTCCTTATTCATTATGATGTTCTCTGCAAGCTTTAATTAGAATTATTTCTAAAACTTTACTCTAAATATAAATCAGGTCTTTGTTTTCCTCAGTGTATATCAATTTGGTGTCTGCTCTAAGCTTTGCGAGCGGGTGGAACTTCAGCACAAAATACAAAACAATAAAAAAATCAATAACAAAAAAAATCGAACAAAAATCATTTGAAATTTATGCGACGGGTTAAAATTAAATCGATAGCCGTGCTTAAATGTCGGCTAATGCAAAGCGGCAAATAGCAAACAAATATCAATACCGGAGCCGCCTGCCAACAACTGCGATAATTGCCAGCGTGTTGTTGTTGTGGTAGTTGTTGTTGTGTTAGTTGTTGTTGCTGCAAGTTAAGGTTGAGTCACCTCGTTGGCTGAGCTTGTAAGCCACCTGTGCGCCTAGCATCGACGTCAGCTTAGCGCCAGTCTCCAGTCTACAGTCAACAGTCTCCAGCTTTGTGGCCTGCACCTGCGCCAATCGCTAGCCAGCTGCTGCTGCTGCTGCCCACTCTCTGTTCTCCGCTCTCCCACTCTCCGCTCTCCCACTCTCCGCTCTCCCTCGCTCTCTCTTGATCTCTGATCTCCATCTCTCTCGCTCGCTCTCGCTCGCTCTTCCGTTACGCTACTCAGCTGCCTTGTCAAAGCTTGTTTTATTTTATTTTTTTTGGCGCCGCTCTCTTTCTCGCACGCTCAGCTTCAGCAGCGGCTTTAGCTATATTTTTAGCTTTTTTTTTATAGCTATTGCTTTTGTTTTTAGCAATTAGCCGTCTTGGTCGTCATCGTCGTCGTTGTCTTTGTCGTCGTTTTCTAATTAGTCCACGAGTTGGCAGCAACTTCGGCTCTGCTAACCTTTTCAATTGTTTGTCTTTTTTTGACTGTTGTCTCTCTTCTCTTCTCTTTCCCTCTTTCTGCTCTTCGCTGACTTTGCGCAATTTCAATTTTAATTTTCAATTACAATTTCTTGTCGCCTGCGTGTCAGTTCCGTTGGCATTTCAATTGAGTTATTTACTAGATACCCAAACTGAATTCCCCAACACTCCTTCCCTCTTCTTAACCCTCTCTCTCTTCTGCCACGTTTATAGCCTACAATTGCTCCAGTTTCGCCTTTGGTTCCACTTGCTTTTTTTTTATGGCCAGCGTTCGTTGTTGCTTGAAAATTAGCGTCTAATTTAAGTTTTATCTTTATGCACTCGTTACTAATTATTTATATTTAAGCCTCGACTGATTTGAATTGCTTTTTAAATGCGCTCTGAGTTTTATAATTGAAAGATTTGTTATGCGACTTATCAACACTGGTCTTTAAACACAATGCCAAACAATTTAGATATCCAAATGTGAGTTTGAGTACATATTTTATGTCTAGAATTATGTAATTACTTTGTTTGTCATGAAATAGATGTTACTGTTATCTATTGCTGTTATTTCCATCGTATTGCTTAAATTAATTGTTATCTAATAGTTAAGTACAGGGCATTTATTTAAATGTTTGTCAAGGTATAACAAATTGCTTGTTAAACAACCAATAATTATAACTGTGGGTTATTTAGAACTGATTTCTTAAGAAATTATCTGAATATTGATCAGTTCTTAAGACATTAAGACCAGTATTTAATTTGATTCAATCTGGAAGAGAGTTGGGAAAAGGAAAATTAAATAGAAAGTAAATTTAGAGCTAACTTTTATTAAATTTCAATTTTTCAATGCTTTAAGTCTTTATATAAATATGTTTATTATATTTTAATATTCGTATTAAGTTACTTGATCATTTTTTTATTTTAAAATTCACCACATAAAATTGAAATTGAACAATTTGGTTGTTGGCGATGATTCAATTACGGGCAGTTCCACAAATTAATTCATTAGCGTTATACAACACACACAAATTGGCAAAGGTGAGCGTTGACAAGCAACATGCGACATGCGACATTCAACATGCCACAAGTCACATTCGCTGCGTTTGATCATCGAATCAGGAGTAAATAACAAATACAACATGATATACAGGTAATGTTATAATCTGCATCCGTTTTAGGTGCAATGTCGGAAATTCAACTGAACATTTCTCATTGATAACTTCCGTTAGGGGGAAGAGCAGAAAAAGATGCAGTCCGCACTTCGAGATCAATTAAAAAGTCGTATAAATCGTAAGTACGTTGTTCTCACTTTATCAATTTGGACAGCGCCGAGACGAGTGTGAGACTTTCATCCGCTACAGATACGCATTGAAAGCGTAAAATAAAATGGAAACCAAAAAAAAAAAAAATTACAAAACCCAAGTGCAATTAATTTTTTTTGCGCAATCTGACCAAAACAATAAAATAAAATATAAAACAAGTAAATAAAGCAGTCAGGTTAGGTAAGGACTAGCAGATACTCTGTAAATACAATGTTCTCTCCTATGAAAGCTATATGATATAGCAATCCAATTTAAACCAAATATGGTCAAAATGTGTCAGACAATAGCAAATTGATATTGTGTGAGATTGGTTAAAATATTTCAAAAATCACAACAAATTCTCATACTAAAGATCGATAAGCAATCGATAACATCCCTAGATATAAAATAATATTAGATCGCCGTCTCTTAATAGATTTTAATAAATCAGATCTTTAAACGACGCGTAATTAATGCTGCTATGTACTTGTATACCCCAACTAGAGTGCATTGCAGGGTATAAAAAGCAAAACCAAAGCAGAAATTAAGTGTACGGCACTTGAAACTTGCATGCGGCCTGTCATATCAGGCCATAAAATGAGGAGCACGACAGCGGTAAAGGGTGTTACCATACAGATAGGGGGGAAGAGGGGAGGTGGGAAGAGTTGGGGAGGTGTAGGGTACTGCAATAAATTCATCACCTTAATTACAAGCACAAACAAAAACAGCAAACAGAAAGCGAATGCGAACGCATGTTAATAAAAACCAAAACAAAAACAGAGATAGCTAGAGAGAGAGAGAGAGAGGGAGAGAGAGAGAGGGAGAGAGAGAGAGGGAGGGAGAGAACATGCTCAAAGCGTGCAGCTGATAAGAGCCTACGATCACTAATGGCAACAAAACCTTGGGGCATTCCACTCGGAACAAGGGGCACAGGGAGCGGGAGCAGACAACTCGGTGCAACCACCTGTTTAGGCTTGCTAGTAAATGGGGACAGGCCAATGGAGTGAGAGAGGGAGTAAGAGAGAGAGAGAGAGGTTAGGGAATGGGGTATACTCGTCGTACACACGTTACTGATAACAGGGCATGTCGTCTGCCATGGACTCTCGGGTACAACACACAGTCGTCGGGTATTACGATCTTTCCATGGCGTCTGCTGTTGACTTGAGGTTCGCACCGGTTTGGCTTTGGCCATCTGGCCAACTGATAAGCCGCAAAACGAGCTGGTGCGGGCGTAATGCGTGGCCTGATAACAGAAGGCACAACTCAAGGTGTGTGTGTGTGGTTGTGTGTGTGTTGAGTGCTTTGGCACCAACCATGCACCCAAAATGGGAAATGGAGGAACTACACACGTATGAATCAAGTCAACTCTATTTTAAGTGTAAGCTGATAAAAGATTATATATATTGTTTACACACACGACGACGTCGTCGTCGTCATTTCATATACGAAATTGAAAATTCCAATTGCTTTGCACCTGAATTTGTTGGTGCAGGGTGTTTCGGGGTTGATACAGGGTGCTAAGTACAAGATGGTGTGGTGCTTTATGGTCGACATTAAGCGTCCAAGTGTTCACAGGTGTGTCGATCCAATATTCATCTAGTTGTATTTATAAATTAGTCGTATCACAGTGGGAACGGGTGCACAACAACCACAACAACCACAACAACCACAACAACCACAACAACCACAACAACCGCAACAACTTTAACAACAACCACAATAAACGTGTCGTTTGCTTTTCAGTTTTAAACATTTGAATTTCTAATCTGTTTTTTATCTACAAACAGAGTGGTTTTTTTTTTGTTTTTAGTTTTTTTTTTTTGGTTTTTTTGGGTCTCATTTTTGTCTGCGTCTTCGAAACTGGCTTTTTTGAGTGGGGCCGGTTTTGTCAACAGGTGTTTTGCACTAATCGAAAAGGTTTTGTTTTTTCTATTTTGTGTTTTGTGTTTTGTTTGATAGTCACTCCAATTAATTTATGGTCGTTTGCCATTCATTCACTTGGGCCTTTGGGACTTTGGGAGGATTGCGTGGGAGAGCCGGAAATAATTTTGTGCGTATTTGATGGATTTGATTACGTGTGTTTTATTTAGATTGCCTTAGGAAAGGGTTTCTGAAGTGCTATTTTTAAGTGGACATTTAATAGTCTATGTTTAGCTATTTAATTGAATAGTTCGAGTACTTGAACAGCTTTAAATATGACAAGAAAATAGTAAAATTATATGCCTAATTTATTAAAAATAAAAAAAGGTTTTTTTTGGGACATAATATATATATATATATATATATATATATATATATATATATATATATATATATATATATATATATATATATAAATAATACTTGTGTTTATTAATTACAACTTAATGATGTGAATTATTAGGAAATAGATTTGATTTATAAAATTGAATTTTAAAATTTGAATAAGCACTTAATACATGTTTTTTATTATTTATTAAAAAAACAAATAACTTTGTAACTATAGTAAAGAACATTTTAAACTCTAGACATTTCTGTAGTTTTTTTTTAAATATTTTTGTATAATTATATCATTTTAAATCAGACTGCAGAAATTATTTCCAAATTTGCAATGTAATTTACTGAACTGTTTATAAATAAAATCAATTTAATTTAAATTTTAAACACAAACAAATACATTATTTTACTTGATTTAATTCATTATTGTGTGCAAAATAAATAACTTATTTTCTTATCGTCCAACTCAATTTAAATTTAATTTCAAATTGCAAATGACTTTTATTTCATTTCAATAAATAAATAAATAAAGTCTTTAAATGTGTATTTAAAGCGTAGCCTTAACACGTAATTAACAATATCTTATGCTGTCTTGAATAATTCGCTTGAGATTCATCGAATGAATTCAAGTCCATTGACTATTTGACTGACAGCCGCGTTTGACAACATCAAGTCAATGGACGTTGTTGTACAACAAGTTGTTAACAGTTGTTGTTATTGTTATGACTTGGTTGTATTTTTTTTTGTGTTACAAAGTTGCCGCTAACAGTTTGCAGTGCTGTGTGTGTGTGTGTGTGTGTGTGTGTGCTTGTGCATATATTTGTTATAGTTATTGTTGGTGTTGTCGCAGTTACATATTCATTTGGTGGCAACATTTGTCGCTGGCAGCTGGCAAATGCACAAAAAAATGTTTAAAAAATATGTGTATATTAAAAAAAAAATGGTTATAAATATAAAACTTAGTTTTAAGGTTTGTTAACGTTAATGTGTTAAACACGTCTTGGCCATTAAGCGAGCACACACACACACACACATAGACACACAGAAAGAGTCTTGGGCACACATGACGTATGCGTTATGACAATGCCAATGGCCAAAATGAATATTGTTGTGGCTCTTTTTTATTGTTTTGGCCGAAACCGTTGGCATCATTGTCTACGTCTTGGCATCTTGGCCCATTCAAATGACTTGCACACCTGTTGGGCGCGCTGTTGGCCATGGCCAAAAGCGCTGTTTATACGAATTTTACAGTTTCTATGCCATTCAAATTGGCACATGTGTGTGTGTTTTTTATGTGGCCCTCTCAAGCTCTTAACCAGCAGCTGACAGCATTTATTTCACAGAGAGCGAGAGAGAGAGGTAGAGAGTGAGAGGGGAAACGCTGATGATGACATAAAATGGGAACAAATGGCCTATGAACGGCACAAATTAAGGCAATGCAAACAGAAATCCAATTGGAAAACAAAAGACTCAAACACACAACCAACAAAACACAACATTTGTCGGCTCAACGCCAATGTTACCACCCCTCTGCACCCCTCCGGTACCACCCCTCGACCCACTCTCTTACCCCTTGGTCGAAGAGTCTGTCATCTGCTTTATAACTCTCGTGTTAAATTTATTCAAAACCTCTTGACTCTCTGCTGACACAAAGACCAGACCAAGTCACCCCAGTTGGCCAAGGGGTGTGTCGCTAAGTGCTTGAGTATATGAGTACTCATATATATATATATATATATGTGTGTGTATTCTTCCCTTCTCTCTTCCCCTTTTATGTCCCTGCTCTTTGACAATTTTGATCCCTTTTGTGAAGTGTTTTTTCGGCCGTCTGATGTTATTATTACATTTGTTTTGTTGCCCATTTGTCGCCTCCCCGATTGGCGAACAAATTGCCAGCTATGAGTTCATAAATCCGCGAACAATTAGATGTGCCACGCCCTCAGCCACCTGGCAATTTCTTAAATTCGAAATTCCCAATTGCCCTGCACACCTGTTAAATCTGATGATCGATTATACTCGTATGATCGAAATTTTATAGTGATTGCCAGTTACATATATCCAAACTGTTTTACACTCTCTCTGCCATAAAATTTTCAAAGATTTTAATCACAATTTGATAGCTAAAAAAATAGTAAACGTACCCAAAAATGAAAAGTAAAAGTTCCAATAAATATCGCTATTAGTTATATCATAAATAGATTTTTGCTGATTTTATTTATCAATAATTCTATGTAATTATTATGGTAATTCATTTTTTATGAACTCCATGCCAAATTAATTTTATTTTAGTCTTAGCCAAGTCCTCTATGTTTACTTTAAATGTACACATTATAAATTTCTCCATTTTATATGCATGTTTTTATGGTTTAGTAATTTTCTATAACTTTAAAAAATAGCCAGTTTTGCAAAATTGATTTAATATACTCATAACCTCACTTTTATGATATCTATACAGCATTTAAGCTTGTTGAAATACAAATAAACTCAAATATAAATTAATAATTCAGCAATTTCTATGTTTGAAATTGTTATCACTTTCGTTTCTGAAGAATTTACTGGAAATAAACAGCTATGTTATCAATTGAAAAAAGAAAAGAAAAGATATTCCTTTGTATTATCAAAACACTTCCGGCTTGACTGCCAAACTAACCGAGATAGTATTTAAATTGCTAACTTAGCATATCCGTTAGATAAAAGAAATTACGGATTTTCC
The DNA here is from genome assembly GCA_035045575.1 of Drosophila falleni. Taxonomy (NCBI): domain Eukaryota; kingdom Metazoa; phylum Arthropoda; class Insecta; order Diptera; family Drosophilidae; genus Drosophila; species Drosophila falleni. The sequence goes on from JAWNOV010000167.1 coordinate 10,160,310, forward strand.
ATATTTTCGTAGTTGTTATCAAAATTTTGATATGTTAGAAATAATATAATTAATTAGTAAGGTTTAATTTTAAATGTAGTCTCTATTATAGATGCTCAGATCTATATAGATCTCAGTATACAGTGAACTGAGACGCCATTTTGTATCAGATAATTCCCCCCTGCCCCCGTTGACGAGTCACCTTTCCAATAAGCCTTGGTAATTGAAGCGCAAATAGGTACAACAAATAGAACTATCTACATTTGAATTGAGTAATTACGACGAGTGCATTGTGGGGGGGCCTAGAGTTATATCTAGTATGTCTAACCATATATACAATATATATATATATTCGTATATATATACGAGCGTATAGATATGTCAACGGGCAACGGCCGTTGGTTGATAACGTGATCGAATCAAGTGCATAACACCTGAGCAAATGAAATGTCTAATGCCTCGTCATTCTCATGCCGTTGAACAGGTGGCAATGCCACGCCCACCGCATTATCAATTTTGCCAGAAGTCGGCCAACGCCTCTTGTTGCACTCGGCATTTGGTCGAGACGTTATCAGCAATGCTTCCGCTGTTGCCTCGGTACATTTCTGGTCGCAAGTTGTTGTTGCCACTAGTTGTTGCTGTTGTTGTTGTTGTTGTTGCTAGTTGTTGTTATTGTTGCTGGTTCCGCTGTCGCCATCGTCTGATAAAAAACGCCAGCAGAAATTTCATTTGTTTGCACTTGAATTGTGGTATTTATAGTCGAAGTCAGAGTATGAGTATGAGTTCGCAGACGAGTACGAGTACGAGTACGAGTACTCTGCACTGTTGTGAGTACTTTGTGAGTACTCGTTTTATGCGTTGTTTGTTATCATTGACCAGCTGCGTTTCGATGACGCAGTCAAAAGTCGACCGTTTAGCCCGTATCGCTACAATTCCCTTGGGTCTTGGGATTTCTATGGTCGCCCACGTCATACTCTTGGTTTATGCCACACACACACACATACACTGAAAAAATAGACCAACTTCGTAAAATCAAGAACATTCGTCTTAAATATATTGTTCTTAAAATAAAAATTATTTTAAGACCAAATTACTAAAACTAATCTAAAAAATCTTAAATCTTAATATAAAAATAAAAATCTTAAATTGTTAGGATAGTAGGCGGCGGTTCGAATACCACTCGTAAAAAATTTAAATTAAATTTATAAAATGAATAAAACAGAATAAAATGTAAAATATTAAAAATTAAAACAAAAAAATATGAAAATAGAAAATAATTTTAATTTATTTTATTTTTTTTATTTTAATTTTAAGAACATTAAATCTTAAAATAAAAACTTGGTCTTATTTAAAATGTTCTTAAAACTAACATGTGTTCTTTTAATTTAAGAGTTTTATGTTTTCGACGCATTTTTTAGACCAAAATTCCTAGGTACTGAGACCAAAATCTTGATTTTAAAACATTATTTTTTATCAGTGTACTACACACTCTCGACACTTCACGCACTCCACTTGTGGCGACCTCAAAAAAAAAGTATTTGCAATGTTGCTCATAAAGTGCACAGATTATGCAGCTGCTGCTGCCAGCGAACATCGAGCATCGAACATGAAAAACAATTTAGAAACGCCACAAATCAGTGGCTCAATGACCGCGAATTGGACCCAGACGGGGGCAGTGTGACAAGGGGCAGGCTAATGCAATTGCAACAGCAACAGATACAGATACAGCGTTGCATGCAAAGATACAGATACAGATACAAAGATACAAAGATACAGATACGAGTGCAAATGCAGAGCGCTATCAATAAAGCGAAATGCATTGAAACAGGTGCAAGAAGCGGCAAGTGGCAAGTGGCAAGCGGCAAGCAGCGGTAAATGACAGGCCGCCTTGGTGAAGGGAAACGCGGCTGCCTCCTGATGACACCATTCAAAATGCAGAGCGCCTGCAGCAGTGGGTGGCAACTCTGGCCAACACTGCAACACTGCTGTCAATGATGTGTTGCAGCTGTGCGCCACATGTTGCTGCCGCAGTCAGCAGACGTTGCTGCTGACGCTGCTGTTGCTGCTGCTGGGCGGGGTTTTGTTGGGCGCCCATTAGCGGACCGTTGTTGTTGTTGCTGTTGCCGCTGCTAATGGCAGCCGCCGTGAAATGAGCACAGCAGGTGCAGGTGCGCATTGAATACGTTGTTGTTGTTGTTGTTGCCGTTGCCTACGTCGCTGCTCGATCAGCAGACGCCGAAAGTTGACAAATTTACAGCGACCGCTCGCTCAAAATGGCCGATGGCAATTCATTTGCCTGCCTATAAACCCCCTCTCACTCCCCCATCCCCTACCAGCCCCATCCCCCGACCTGCCCCACCCCTCCCGCTGACTAACCGGACGAATTGATGGACGCTAAATGGCCAACAGATTTATGGCATACACCGCCTGCCTGCAGGCACCCAGCAGATATCTCTCTATATATAATTAAATATAGATCTACAGTGGCTCACAGCTTATTTGACCCACTACAATTTTAACCACAGCTCACAAATGAGAGTTATTTATATTTTAAAAATGAATGTTAACTCTGGTTTTTCAATAAATTTAAATATAAAATAAAAATTAAGTTTCCACTTTTCTTTAAAAATCAGAATATAAATTTTATTTAATTTTTATAATTTAAATCAATATAAATATTTGTTGTCTGTTAATTTTGAAAATAAATTTTAACTCTTTCCGTTTCACTAATTCAAACTGTTTGGTTTTCGTTGCCTAATTTGGATCTAATATACATATGTTAAAAAAATAATGATAAATAAAATGATTATAAAAATGCTTTGGTTAAAAATTATTTTACAAATCTGCATTAAATTTTTATTTCTTATATTTCCTTATTATTATTTATTTATATATTTTTTTATTTATTTAAAATTTGTAAAAATAGTAGATTAAATAAGCTGAAAGCCACTGTATTGATTCTGTCGTATATAGTGAAACATATTTCAACTAGTTTGCTTGGCCGCCTTTCAATGTTACTCATACGCACCTGTGACCGTCGTCGTCGTCGTCGTCATCGTCGTCTGTGACATTCATTTGCAATATTTTCACGCTTTTTGAGTTGTCACAACAATTGACACTTAAAGTTTTTAAATGAATGCCTCAATTGTGGCTGTTGCTGCTTGCAATTGGCAACGGTTGCTGCCGCTGATGTTGATGTTGCTGTTGTCGCTGTTGCCGTTGTTGCCGCTGTTGCTGCTGTGGCAACCAATGAAAGACACATCGACAGCAGCTGCGCGCCAAATTAACAAAAATTTGAAAATGCCCCGCAAAAGCCGCAGCTGAAAAACAAAGTAAAATTATGTGTTTTTATTTTAATTTGTGAAAAAAACAATTTCACAAAATATTTGTGGCATTAATTTATGGCCAGCATAAAAACACAACAACCCAAGGTAGATAAAGTCATAAAAAAAATGAAAATATAATATAAAAACCAACAGATAAAAATAATTTAATTCGACTTGGACATAAATCTTAAATTAGGTACGAACAAGCTGCTAAATGGAAAATATAAACCTAATAGAATGATTAAATGCACTTAATTACTTGGTCGAAATACCATTTCTTAATTAGATTAAGTGTTATTTAAATTGAGCGGAGACTTGAGAAATTTAAATGTAATTTTAAAAGAATTCTAAAAATGTAACCATTTATTTTTAGTTCATACTTTTTTAACAGCTAGAAACAGCTTTGCATTAAGTATTTGGGTTTATGAGGAATAAAAAACTTGCGAAAGGTTAAGTTAGTTGAGCTATAAACAATTTTATAATAATTATCTAATAAAAAATTAATAATAAAACATATGCATACAACTGGTTGTTAAAGAATTGTATTTAAAATTATTTCTTACATTTGTTTTTTAAATGGACGAAAAAAATTTATTCATATAAAGAATTATAATAAAATAAAAATAAATAATATAATATAACCAATAAAAAAATCACAATAATGATCAATTAAAAATTAATAATATAAGATAACCAATAAAAAAGTAATGATCAAACCGTGATTCTTAATTAATTCCAAACCAATTATTTCAAGACTATTGAATATTAATATATTCAATAGAATTATTTGCTATTGCTGAAACCGCAAAGATACTCAAACCGGCATTTTAATTAATTTAACTTTTAATGATTATCAAATTGAAAGCGAACATGCTGAAAACATTTCCACTTGCTGCAATATAAGGCATTAACATTATCATTGATTTTTCTACCTTATATTCATTTATAATTGCAGCTGCTTTTCGCTGCCCAATTTCCTGGCAATTTTCCAGCTGCAGCTTTTCCAGTAGCAGCTGCACAGTTGAAAAAGGCAACGAAAAGCGAACAACAACAAAAAAATAAAAAAGCACAACAAACATTTTGCCACTTTAACGTTTGAATTAAACGACAACATTAATTAACTTGCAATTTAGCATAAATACATCATCGCTCAACATGGAAGGGGATAGAGACTGAGACTGAGTCTGTGACTGGGATTGCAACTGCAACTGCAACTGAGTTGCCAACTGAGTTGGTAGTTTGTAGTTGCAACTTGGCCAAGTTGGCTGCACATTTCACCTGGAAAAACTAGTTGCACGCGTAGTTAGTTTTGCCTGCCAATTGCCAATTGGAAAACTGCTCCAGTTTAAGCCGGTGCACGTTTTGGACAGGCAACAGCAGGCGGCATGCGACAGGTAGCTGCAACGGCCACCTGTTGCCAAGTTGCTGAGCTACAGTTTTTGGTATTAGCTTTTTTTATTTTCGGTTTGTAGACCCCGTACTTAAAAAAAGTACAGGGGTCTTTTGGGTTTGTTTTAACAAATATGTGCGAAACAGGCAGAAGGATGCGTGACAGATCCTATAAAGTATATATATTCTTGATCAGCATCAAAAGCCGAGTCGATATAAGCAATGTCCATCCGTCTGTATGAACACCTAGATCTCAGAGACTATAAGAGCTAGAGACACCAAACTTAGTAGTAATCAAGTCTTAGTATGGAAAACTTTTTTGTTTTTTTGAGATATCGTAACCAAAGTAATAAAATATGTATCTTACTTGGTTTTATTTATCCTGTCCAAATTTGGTTGAAATCGGCCCCCTATATCAAATAGCTGTCATAGGAGCGATTGGGCGGAAATCAAGTCTTAGTATGAAAAACTTTTTTGTTTTTTGAGATATCATTACCAAAGTGATAGAATATGTATCTTACTTGGTTTTCTGTATCCTGTCCAAATTTGGTTAAAATCGGACCCCTATATCAAATAGCTGTCATAGGAGCCGATCGGGCGGAAATCAAGTCTTAGTATGAAAAACTTTTTTGTTTTTTGAGATATCGTATCCAAAGTTATAAAATATGTATGTTACTTGGTTTTATGTATCCTGACCAAATTTGGTTCAAATCGGACCCCTATATCAAATAACTGTCATAGGACCGATTGGGCGAAAATCAAGTCTTAGTATGAAAAACTTTTTTGTTTTTTGAGATATCGTAACCAAAGTAATAGAATATGTATCTTACTTGGTCTTATGTATCCTGACCAAATTTGGTTTAAATCGGACCCCTATATCATATAGCTGTCATAGGACCGATCGGGCGAAAATCAAGTCTTAGTATGAAGAACTTTTTTGTTTTTTGAGATATCGTAACCAAAGTAATAGAATATGTATCTTACTTGGTTTTATGTATCCTGAGCAAATTTGGTTCAAATCGGACCCCTATATCATATAGCTGTCATAGGACCGATCGGGCGAAAATCAAGTCTTAGTATGAAAAACTTTTTTGTTTTTTGAGATATCGTAACCATAGTGATAGAATATGTATCTTACTTCGTTTTATGTATCCTGACCAAATTTGGTTCAAATCGGACCCCTATATCATATAGTTGTCATAGCACCGATGGGGTGAAAATCAAGAATGAATTTTTAGCAGTCTTAGCTTTTGCCATAGTAAGTACGGGGTCTCCGACAGTCGAGAATGTTCGACTGTAGCTCCGTCCAACTAGTCTTTTTTTGGTTAGTCAGCCGCTGGGAAATACCAGTTGACTGCCCCCGAATGTTGCACAGAGCATGTTGAAGTGTTGCGCAGACGCCGTGGGCCGACGCGTCGCCAGTTTGTTACAGTTGCAAGTCGGCCAGTGGCCTCATGCCGCATGCCCCATGCCTCATGCCGCTTGCTTCTTTGTGGCATGCAGATTGGCTGCGATAACAGCAGCTTGCAACAGCCGGCGAGTATTGGCAGCTTCGCATCTGCATGCACATCTAATGGCCTTTCCTTTTGACGTCGTCGTCGTCTAATTGCGGGGCGTTGCATTCAACTTTTTGTTGCAACTCTGTAGTATTTCATTTTTGTTGTTTTTGTTACTGCAATTTGTCTAAATGACACTAACTAATTGTAAGACTAACGCCCCATAAATGTCTGGTAAGAGCAGAGACAATGGCAACACCACACTTTCACCACCATATCCACCAGATTCACCACTGTGCACTGTGGTACAATCTAGAGTCAAGTGGCCAGTGGGTCAGACAGGTTCGTGGCCCTGGAGAAAGGTGCATCTTTAGCTTGAGAGCTACAATTTTGACATAGAAAAATGTGAGAAACCCTTGAGGGCTTAGTTTAGAGTCTCTAGATAGAGAGAAAGATAGAGAGAGAGTGTGAAATGAGAGAAAGAGAGAAACGGAGAAGTTACTTTGCATATCTTAGAGAAAGTAAAAATCTGTTAATTATTGCTGACATGTAATAATCTTTGTATTTTACCTTTACAATTATTAATATCCGAAGTTAATTTTAATAAATCAATCAGCTATTGAACTTCATTTCAATATCAGAATCTGTGAACTTAACTTTTTGTTTATTAGTTTATTCAGGTAGATGTTATTATCATTGTTCTTGTTATTATTGAGTCGGATGTTAACGATTGCAGTTGCAGTTGAATTACAGATGTACTATGCCGAATAATATTTTTAATTAGTGTTTATAAGTATTAGTATTTTTATTTATACTATATCAGATATTCCTATATTGAATTCTAGACATTGCATATCACTTCTATGTCACTCAATTAATCCTATCATTAGTAATTAACAAAACTTATCCCGGATTCATACATTGCTCCCAAATTCCAATTTATTATGATAACCTTTAGAAGATAATTAATATATTATCAAATAAATTCTCCCGATATATTAAATGTTTTTCCGACTTTTCTAGAATAATATATAATAATATATAATATTTTATCAAATAAATTCTACCGATAAATTTACTTAATAATTAAATGTTTTTCTAACTTTACTGGAATAAAAAACGATAAATTCTGAAATAGATTTCAGTAGTTAAGGATTTTTCAATTAATTATAAAAAGTTTTACAGTTGCTAAAAAGTTTGTTGTTCCATCATAAATCTACAGTTTACCAACATTGAATAAAATAGAATGCTGTAAAAAAGAAGTCATATTATTCTAGAAAGTGCACTTAAAACTTGAATCTTTAACTGGCAGCATAACAAACTTATTTCCTTAATAAAAATGCCTCTTTAAAATGTTGAAAATGTAATGAAATATTTGGCATTTGTTTATCTGCAACAAGAATAACAAGAAATTAGAATTAGAATTCGAATGTGGATGTGGATGGCGCCTAAAGATGCTCAATGTGTTGTAGTTTGAATAATGTTATTAACTTTTTTTGTTTATTCAGGCAGAGATGATAGTATTATTATTGTTATTGTTATTATTGTGTCGGATGTTGCAGTTGCATTGCAGGTGTACTATGGCGAATTTTATAACATTTTGCTAATTGAATTTGTTTGCATTGCCGTTATGCACAGTTGCCCATCCGATTTCCCCTCTTCTCCCTCATCCTCAAACTGTATATGCATTTGTTTATAAACAACAAGGCAGCGAATTGTGCAATAAAAATGGAATGAAATTTATGATCAAGCTGAGATAGCAAATGGATCGCTTCAGTGCCAGAGAAAAGCGATAAAAGCGCCGACTGCAAATAATTAGAAAATGGCAAGAAATTGCACCTGTTTTATATATGGAGAGGCGCTGATTGAATATGCGAATGCAATGTGAGTACCCCCTTCCCTGCTTTACCCTTCCCCTTTCCGACTAAATGACTGAAATATGCACATGGACATATAAATACAAGTACAGTGGGGTGCATAATACAACTTACCGGATGACTGTGGGATGTACTTGGAAGATCAGGGGGGAAGTATAGCTCAAGAGGGGGAATTTGAATTCATTATGCAGCCAGTCACAGCCGAGCTGAGCGAGCAACACCTGCCACATCAGCCAGCAACATGGCCCACAGCAACAGCAACATTGCCCAGCAGCAGCAACAGCAACAACAGCAATAGCAACTGAAGCAGCAACATATTGCAGCTGCAGCATGCAAACGGCATTGTTGTTGTTGCTGCTGCTGCTGCACTTGTAATTCATTTGAACAACGAATGGCTAAATAAGTTGCCACAGACTTGGCCAAGTTACAACTGAATGGGAAGAGGGGAGGTAGTTGGTTAAGAGTTGTCGGCCAGTTGGCAATCTGAAGATGTTCCTTGTTGTTTGTACTCTTAGTTGTTGTTGTTGTTGTGGCCCAGCTCTTGTTACCAAGCGTTTTGTCAGAAATTATGTTTATTTATTGGCAAGTGCTTGTGTTCTGTTGCTATTGTTGTTTACCTATTTGGCCAGATAACAGTTGTTGTTACCGCTTTTTGCAATTGTTTGCCTATTCCCATTAGCCTAGAGAAGCGACGTTGCTGGCAGTTTAAGTTTAAGCCCAGCGAGAAGCGAAAGATTAACAATAAGCTCAACAAATGTTGTTAACTGCAACACAAACATGAGAAGGTTACGAAGTTTTCTTCCCAAGTTGCTCAGAAATAGACCTCGAGAGTCGTGTTCCAGAAATAAACTCATAATCTGGAGAGCAAACAGTTGATAAGGCATTGTTCTTAAATCTTGAGTACTTGAGATCGTTGTGAAATTACCTTCACTTTTAATATGCTATATCTAAGGTATAGAAATTCTGCAATTTATTATATCTTTATGATTTAGAGTTAAGCAATATTTATAAAGAATTATATTACTGTTTTTAAAAACTATTATTCAGTTTCAAATAATTCTGCATAAATCAATTTTTTTTAATAAGGAAGAGTCTGATTATATTTTTCAAATGATATTATTTTTTTGTTATTCTTAAGATACTTAGTTGTTGTTCCTGTTGATGTTAGTTTTCATAATCCACACAAATGTTATTTTCAAACAATTTTCCAATTCTTCTCATTGATCTTTAGCTGCAGTTTAGAGGTCAAATGACAGTCTGAACGATTTGTCTGGGCTACTTAGGGGAAAATCCCTAGAAAAAACACAAGTCCAAATAGTAGAAGACAAACAGTCAAACATAATAAACTGTCAACGGGCAACAAAACAGCCGCAAAACAATTTTGACAATCAAAATAGAGACACGCGACGAGTGCAATTTGGGTACACATTTTGAACAGTCTCTCGAACTTCGGGCCAAATGACAAATGAGCATTTTTAAAGGCAAGAAATTCCAATTGGAAATTAAGTTGAAGATGCATGTCTCGTCTATTTTGGACTTGAAAATGTTTTCCGCGCAACATTTGTTGCAATAAATCATCGGTCGCAAGTTGTTGCTGCCGCCAGCTGTGGCAAGACGGAGAAATGTTTCCAATACCAAAAAGCAAAATCAATTAAGTTGACTTTTCGGCACAACAAAAAAAAAAACACACATACAGTTGCAATTGAGTTGTCAATCAGACGCTGATTTTTGTCGCCATTTGCCGTCAATCAGCAACAGCAACAGCAACAACAACAGCAACAACTGCTGCAACAGCAACAGCAACAATTGCAAGCGATCATCAATTATTTGTATGAATGTTGTTATTTTTTTTTGTATTTTTTTTGCTGCACGTGCGTCGCTGCGGCTGCCACATTGCATGTTGCCGGCTCATTAGTTTGGCTTTTATTTTTGGAAAAGCCAACGCGACGCATTGCCGGCCTGTCTGCCTCAAAAATCAGTTGCTGTTGCTGTTGTTGCTGTTGCAGTTGTCGATCGTTAGTTGCCGGCGCTGTCGTCTGTTGCTGCCACCGCTCGACAATCGTCGATCGTCGTGTGTTGCACCAAAAATTATTAATAGACCTTTGTCTGTCTTAGCTGCATCTGCTGCTGCTGTTGTTGCTGTTGTTGTTGCTGCTGCTGTTGGCAAATGCCAAACGCTGCAATTGTTGCTGTCATTGTTCTGTTACACTTGCAATCGCTTCATTTATTATTGTCGCGTCTTGCTGCATGCCCCAAACGTTCCACAGTCTATCAGTCAGTTAGTCAGTCAGTCAGTCAGCTCAGTCTGCAAGTCTGTAAGTCAGTCAGTTGTCGCGGTCGTTGGCTCAGTCACAGTGTCTCCCATTCGTAGACGCCAGCGACAGACACCTAAATTTAATGCGACAACCGTCAACCAGCTGCATTCAATTATTTAGTCGCAAATCGTCATCATCATCATCAACATCATCACATTGCATAGCATAGAAGTATATATTACACACACACACACACACACACACACACACACACTAATACTGTCTCTATTGGTGTGAGAGTGTTGGTATTTGTCTCGCCGTCGAAGCAGACAATAAAACATCATTAAAACGTCTGAGGCGTTGCAACACGCTCTGCAAATATTTTAATTGTTTCTTATTTTCAATTTGCATTCATTTTTCTAGCTTTGCTTTATTTATGATAATTATATTTGAGCTTCATGAAATTATGTATTTAAATTAATTTATGAAATTGTGATGAAATAAAGGAATTTCAGCGTAAAATTATTACAATTTTCTTAAGCAAAAAACACTTATTTTTGTAGGAATTTTAAGTATTTCAATTGCACCCAATTTGTGTTTATATTAAAGCAAAAATATCAAAAATCTAATGCTAGTTTTCTTTATAAATATATCTATGAAATCTGATTTTAATCTTAAGTTTTCTTTTCTATCATTTTTATGAGGTTTCTCTGTTTCCTTTCTCACATTCATTCCCATCAGCTTGGATAGTTAATCCAAAGCTTACCTAACTGATGGATCATTTCCTCAGTCATATACTGAGATTTTTGAATAATAATCCCTTTGCTAATAAAAAACTCATTTAAAACAAACAAAATACCTGTTATATGCCCCAAGGCAGGCATAAAAATATCTTTTCATTGAGACTTTTCACGGAAATCAATCAAAATGCCATCAAAAGTCAACAAAAATCATTCATTAACACTGTAACTCTTTCCTTATAAGCAAAACATTATCAGAAGAGGGAGAGAACGTGAGATAGAATGAGAGTGAGACGTGAGATAGAATGAGGGTGAGAGAGAGCGTGAGATAACGTAAACATGCATAACTTTGCCAAAACTTGCCCGATTTTCATGAGGAATATCGTCTTGATCATTATTTGGTCTCTAAATTTATTGGGGAGATAGGGAGAGAGTGAGTGAGTGAGGGAGTGAGGAAGTGAGTGAGGGAGGGAGAGGGAGGGAGTGAGTCAGGGAGTGAGTGAGGGAGGGAGAGGGAAGGAGTGAGTGAGGGAGGGAGAGGGAGGGAGTGAGAGGGAGGGAGTGAGAGGAAGGGAGGGAGTGAGAGGGAGGGAGGGAGTGAGAGGGAAGGAGTGAGAGGGAAGGAGGGAGTGCGAGGGAAGGAGTGAGAGGGAAGGAGTAAGAGGGAGGGAGTGAGAGGAAGGGAGGGAGGGAGTGAGAGGGAGGGAGGGAGTGAGTGAGGGAGGGAAAGGGAAGGAGTGAGAGGGAGGGAGTGAGAGGTAGGGAGGGAGGGAGGGAGGGAGGGAGGGAGGGAGGGAGGGAGGAAGGGAGGGAGTGAGAGGGTGGGAGTGAGAGGGAGAGAGGGAGGGAGAGAGGGAGTGAGAGGGAGGAAGTGAGAGGGAGGGAGTGAGAGGAAGGGAGGGAGTGTGTGAGTGAGGGAGTGAGTGTAGGAGGGAGAGGGAAGGAGTGAGAGGGAGGGAGTGAGAGGGAGGGAGGGAGTGAGAGGCTGGGAGGGAGTGAGAGGGAGGGAGTGAGTGAGGGATGAGTGAGGGAGTGAGTGAGGGACTGAGTGAGGGAGTGAGAGGGAGGGAGTGAGTGAGAGAGTGAGAGACTGAGGGAGTGAGTGAGGGAGTGAGAGGGAGGGAGGGAGTGAGAGGAAGGGAAGGAGGGAGTGAGAGGGAGGGAGGCAGTGAGTGAGGGAGTGAGTGAGGGAGGGAGAGGGAAGGAGTGAGTGAGGGAGGGAGAGGGAGGGAGTGAGAGGGAGGGAGTGAGAGGAAGGGAGGGAGTGAGAGAGAGGGAGGGAGTGAGAGGGAAGGAGTGAGAGGGAAGGAGGGAGTAAGAGGGAAGGAGTGAGAGGGAAGGAGTAAGAGGGAGGGAGTGAGTGGGAGGGAGGGAGTCAGAGGGAAGGAGGGAGCGAGAGGGAGGGAGGGAGTGAGAGGGAGGGATGGAATGAGTGTGAGAGGATTCCTAGAACACCTGCACCTGCAGCACAGTTGAGTAATTTTTAATTAAATACATTTACATAGAGTGCATGGCCATCAATCATTAGGAAAATTGAAAATTCTTATTGTAACCAAAGTGGCAAAGCCGCAAAAAAAGTCGAAAACGAAAGCGGAAAGAAAACTAATCCATCAGTCGACATGTTTAATGCAAATGAATGCAACAAAGAGGGGTAAGTAATGTTGAGGGGTTGAGAAGGTGACCAGCAAAATAATATAATGAAACCTTATGTTTCATTTGGAACAAATTTTTCAAGCCATACGGACAGAGAGAATGAGTAAAAGAGAGTGAACTAATAGAACATATGGATGCCATGTCCTTCGATAAGGATGATGATGACGATGATATTGGGGGCAGTTGGAAAGGAAGAAATGAGGCAGCTTAAGCCATAGAAGTGCATTTTGTGGCATGTGTCGTTTAATTATGCTAAAAGCTAACAACAACAATAACAAGTCAAACAAATGGGCAACAACAGCAACAACAACTGTCTATATTGGGATGGTCATTGATACCGCGTGATGTTTTTTGAAGAGGGTGCAAATGCAACCCCTTGGCTATAATATAAATACGAGTATTAATAAGTAGAGCAGGAAATGCCCTTTGGGAAATTTGTACCGACAGCTGACTGACAACTGTTCTAATGTGGGCAACACACACCTCTAACTCCCCCTCCTCTCTGCCCCATGGTACGTTTATCAGCCCATTTCATAGTGCAAACAAACAGCCCAACTAACTAAAAATTACACTTAAATACCAAGATGTTGATGGGAACCGTTGACGCTGAAGATGAAGATGACGGTGATGGTGACGGTGATTGACCAATGTGGCCTCCACACAGCTCATGTGCGAGAGATCTTTATCAACACGTCATGCTTAAGTCTTCATTAGCGACGTCTTCAAGTGGCCGACAGAGGAACTGCTAGCCAGACATTGCCACGGCACAAAAGCCAGGCCAAAGCACTTTGGCAACATACTTAATGATCATCAACATGCAGCTAAAGCGAAAATTGCCCAGGCGCGCGCTAACGTGTCTAACTGCCAAACAGCACGCGGACTTCCACTCCAAAGTCTCAGTCTCAGTCTCAGACTCTGCTTCAGTCTTAGTTATAGTCATAGTCATAGTTGTAGTCTCTCACAGTGCCACAATGACAGTAGACACCTTGAAGGCACTGTGGTCTTAGCTTATTGCAGCTAGCAAGAACTACATGCTCTGCTTATCTATTTATTCACACTTATTAACCAAATCAGACTTAAAAATGTTTGCGAAATTTAAATAACAATCATGTTAAAATCAACTTTTTGAAACCTTTTCTATTGCTTGTAAGTTTATTTTAAAAATTTAACAAGTTATTAAAGTATTTTTTAAGGCCAACGCTTTAAATTATAAATTTGCAATGATCAGTGAGTAGGTCAGGTCAAAGAATTTTATATATATAGATTGCACATTTTATTTATTTTCTCATCAATAACTTAAAGCACTACAGCGAAAATGCTATTAAGATATCAATACGAAATAATAAAATTGATTTTATTTAAATATCAACTTAAATTACATACAAATTTTAAATTAAAACTTAAGAAATTAAATTAATGCTTAATTATCTGCGGCATTTAAAATAAATGTAAAGTTATGAAACATTTGTTGAGCGGATTCGGAATACACAGAACTAACCAATGTTAATTAAATTTAAATAAATTGATACTAAATGTCAATTAACATGAACTAAAATTAATATTTAAATTAATTGCTATTAAATATATTCCATTTATTTTAGTTTTAATTTTTTAATGTGATACAATTTATATATATAAATAATAGTCTGTGTTATTTATTATTTATGTTATTTGTTAAAACTTAATTTTGTATAACACAATTATATTTAATTTATTTACATTTCTATTATCTGCAATATTCATCTTCAATTTTGTTCCTTTTTCAATAGCCCTATGGACACTGTGCATAATCGCAATAGCCAGGCTTTTACTCTTCGCGCTGTCTGACTGACTACCGGTATTAGCTAGCTGCTCCAGCTGTAGCCTAGCCTAGTCAGGGTCTCCCAGAGCTAGTCCCAGTCCCAGTTCCAACTTTCAGCCAGACCAACAATTTTCGATTTTGGCTTCGCACGCGAAAATGCAGGCACATTTCCCGCTGTGTGGCGTGGTCAATTCTCTGTCGCTCTGTCTCTGTCTCTCTCTCTCTCTCTCTATCGCTGTTGCTGTCTCTGTCGCTGTCTCTTTGGCTGTGGCCAAGACTCTGACTGAGGCTGTGGCTCTGGTTGCAGTTGCTTTCATGTTTTTCACGCTGTTGTTGCATATTTCACACACAGCTTGCGGCAACACCTTGTGAGTGGACCACAGCAGCAACCCCTCTTCCTCTCTCTTCCTCTCTCTGTCTCTCTCTCTCTCTCTCTGCCTCTCTCTTTGTACCCCTCTTTATGTGTCGTTCCGTCTCATCGAATTGCCTAGAAAATTAGTGCAAAATAGGCAATGTTTGTATGTGTATGTAAGTATGTGTGTTGTTGGTGTGCATAAATTTGTGTGCATGATCGGCAGCAATAATTTTATTTGTTTACGATTATGTTCGCTGCCCAAACAGCCAACAAGCGATCGTCGTTAGCCGCAGTCTCAGCCTCACTCTCAGCCTTAATCGCGTCACTCATACGCCCCGACGACAGCAGCAACAGCAATTGCAGCAGCAGCAGCAACACCAACAGCAGCAACAACAGCAACAGCAGCAACAGTCGATGCAACAGACTTTGTGGCCACCGTGTCCAGCTGGTCAATAGATTTGGACCTGAAACTGTAGTTGTAGTGTAGTGTTGTGTTGTCGCTGTTGTTGTTGCTGTTGTTGTTGCTGTTGTTGTTGATGTTGCTGTTGTAGCCAGGCGCCTGAGCCTCGCTTGGCTCCTTCAATTCATGTGAAAATTGCTATAAATTTGCACAATTCACGGTTCGAGGCAGTTTTCGATATATTTTGGCTTGTTTTTCTTTTTTATTGGCCAGAAGCGGAAGGGGAGAGAAACAACATGTAGTAGGGATTTATTGTTTATTGAAATTGCCACAAAACGGTGCAAAATAATGAGAAAATCGCTGCAGTTGGACAGTTTTATGTTTTCATTTCAAAAGTTGTTTGCATTTCAAGCAATTTTTAAACAACAACCGCAATTTGAGTCATGTAACTGTAGACGACATTAAATATAAAAATCCCCTTCCCTTCTCCCCTATTAGATTTAAACTCTAACATCTTTTATCTATTGTAAGTGGCACGTGGCACGTCGCATGTCCATCCAAGTTGAGTGCTCTCCGTTGGCAGCTTGTTAATTTTTATGTCTAAAAGCAGAAATCACAGAATCAAGTCTAATCAAGATTGATAGCGCGTAACGCATTTATGTCTGACTTTCGACACCGACAATCCCCCTTAAATATTGCTCTCAGATCCAAACAACAACCCCCAAAATGATGTTTGTGCTTTTGTTGGTCAAATGTTGTTGCCACAAAGTTGCAGCCTCTGAGGACGCAATTCAAAAAAAAAGCGAAAAACCCAAACTCAATGCCCACATGTGCCATTAACAACGGCTGCGTTGATTAAGTTATAAAATCTGATTTCTCATTCTCAAGACTCCATTAAATTGTCATTGCAATGTTGCAGCAACTGCAGTGCCACAACTCTGTCTTATTTCCAATTTATGCTCCTCATTTTTGATTGAATATTTGCTGCCAGCAGAGTCTTCTCTCCAAAGTAATTAGTTAAACACTTGAGCACAGCTGGCGCTGCTCATTGACCAACTGTCGGATGCGACTTAAACCTCAATTTGAACAGATTTCTCATTTGAATGGCAAATATTTGTGCAAGACAAAATGCATTGCGAATCATCGTGAAGCGAACAAAACGACACGGAAATTACAAAACAAATGTCCGTAAAAGTATTTTTTCGTTTCTCTGTGTTTTCTTTTCCTTTATTTTCTTTTTCGAATTATTCTGATTTTGTTGTATTTTTCAGAACATTTGCCAATAATTCGCACGCAAGTCTGTGCACATTTTTTTGTGAGTGCGTCGCATTCTTAGAGGGTTGAAAAAATTATATACGAATGCTTTGAAGAAGTAAACACGACTTGGAAATACCCTGTAGAAAGTTAAAAGATTTTTTTGTATAATTAGATTTTTAGTTTACAATTTACATTCTTTTAAGATATTTCGAAATAAAATTAATGTTACATAAGACTATGAGATACCCTGTAATTATTTTATAGTAATTACTTACTTTAGAGTCGGTATTGTAGAAAATGTTTAAATTATTATCAGAATTATTTATTTTCTTATTCCCTTTCAATAAAATGTTGCATTAGACTATGAAATACCCTGTAATTATTTTTTAGTAATAACTTAGATGCGGTATTGTAGAAAATGTTTAAATTATTGTCTAGAATTTGTATTTCTTTATTTTCCTTTCTATAAAATGCATTACAGCTAGTGCTCACCCCATTTGTAAATACGTTGCAGGGTATAAAAACAATAGTGCAATAGTACTTGAGTAACAGAGTGCGTGACTGAGTGCGTATATGAGTGGGCATTAGAGGTGCCATCAATCGATTACGATTGCCCCAAGGCAACCCTCGAGTTACCCCTGCAAATCGCCCAATGACACGAAATCAGCGCAATTAACTTAATTAAAATGAAATAACAAGTGTTCAGCAATCGCAAAATGTAGACTCCTTAGTGTAGTACAAGTATGACCAGTAATTCCCACCCCTTTTCCACTTCTGTCTCTCTCATTTTCCCTTCGGCTTGTTTGCCTTTGTGCTCGAACAAATGTCAACCTTTCTTTCGGCTACTCGACTGTTTACCCAGTTTTGTTTGCTCCACAAACGAAGTACAAATGATAATGTATAATTTTAATTTGTAGCCTGTACTAAAATGAAATTGTTTGACAAATATGCGATAGTCTATTTACTTTATATGATTCGCTGACTAATTACAATTTGGGCCAAGTTGAGCCTGGGGAAACGGACGAGTAAATAAATGAAACTATACCCAGTAAATAGCCAAGAGCTGTGTGGTCCCTGTATTTACTTCACATGATGTATTAGCTCTTGGCAAGATAATTAAGATATGTCCACTTAGCATAACATACAAATAGGTTGCATTCTCATAAGGCTGTCGTCAAACGTGTAATGCATTCAAAATGCCTTGGGTCGCACTGAGATATTATATATTAACATTCTTGATTAGAATGACATTTTGATTCAATAAAATCCATATGGTTTTGCTGTCTATAAATCTTAATTTTTCCCTGACTGTCAGTTTCTGTAATTTAAATTATCTTATTTAAATATTTATTTCATTCATTCCTCGAAAATTTCTTTACCTGACAATTCTTTTCTGAAATTTCATCTTAAATGATTTATGTTAGAACTTAAAAGTTCAATTTGTATTTAAATTAATTTTAATAAAATTAGATATATGGTATTTTTTTTAAGAACTGAAAGAAGAAAAAACCTTTAACCTTTAATATTAGAAAATCTTGACAAATCTAACCGTTTGTAAATATTCATTATACTAAATGTATTGCAAATACTATAATAAACAAAATATGTTTTAAATATTTTTTATATATTTTTTAACTATCATGAGCTTAAATTTACTTTGTTAAAGATTTTTTATATATCTTTTAATTATCATGAGCTTAAATTTACTATAAAGTTATTCTAAATACATTACTTTCAAAGACAAATACCTATACACTAATCTTGTCTGTTTCTACAACTCATCCTCAATCCTCCACTTTCGACTTCCCCCCCCTGAATTTCTGTCCTCAATTCATGTGGCAGCTCGTATTCATGCAGCTGCAAAAGTCAATGTGCGTGGCATGTTGCCAGCTCTGATTTCAATGACTAACAAATAGCTTTAAGGCTTGCAAATCAGCCACAGAAACCCCCGACGAAACAACAAACCAACTTTAATGGAACTGAAACCAACTGAACGGAACTGAACCCAAAGCTGGGAGCCAAGAGTCGACTCGAGAGAAAAGCGTGGAGAACTGAGTACAGAGAACGGAGAACGGATAATCAACAAACCGAAACGAAACGCCTGCCATGGCAGCAACTCAAAGTTTTATGTACAGCATTTCCTGTGGCAGGCGAAAAAAGCTTTCAACTCAAATTTATTACACGCTTGCAACCCCCCCCCCCGTTTGACCCCCCTACACTGATAAAAAAAAAATGTTCTAAACTCAAGATTTTGGTCTCCGAACTAAGATTTTTGGTCTAAAAAATGCGTCGAGAATATAAAATTCTTATTCTTAAAATTATACATACATACTGATTACATATTGACATATTGATACATATTGATTTTAAGAACATTTTAAATATAAATTTTAAGATTAAAATTAAAATCAAAAAATAAAATAAATAAAAATTAATTTGTATATTAAAAATTCTTTTTTTTTGAATTTTGATTTACTTATATTTTATTCTGTTTTAGTAATTTTATAAATGTTATTTTAATTTGTTTCGAGTATATAATATAATTATTTTTTTAAGAAGCAAATATTTAAGATGAATGTTCTCGATTTTAGAAGTTGATCTTTTTTTTTCAGTGCAGCAGCCCTATTCGCTTGGCTTTGGGGGGAGCAAGCAAGAATTCTAATAAATGTCAGACGCTCCCCAGCGCAAACAAAGCAAATTCCTTTTGATGAACTCGAAATTGTGCACGTGCAAAGCCGAAAGCGAACGAATCCTGCCCCGAGTCAGTCCAGGGACATGCCACAGCGTGGCAACAACAACCCCCAAAAGCTGAAATGTTGGGGGTGTGTCGTCAGTTAACGAGTTCAAATGTATTCATGAGCCGGGCTCTTACCAGCTGCCAGTGGGTGGAGATGGAGTTGGAGTTGGAGTTGGCAGACAGTTGGGGATGGTGTCCCGAGGGGTTGACTGTGTTACGGGCTTCCTGTCAGCTGTTTTATTTGGCTTGCGGCTGCAAACGGGTAGGAAAGGGAGGGGGTGAACTGGGCTGGTCTGACTTATTGCCTTGCATTTCATTTAGACATGCGGTCGAGGTCGGGTTGGGTTGGGTTTGAGTTTGAGTTCGTGTTTCGAGTCCGTGACGAATCTCACTTTATGTTGTGCAATTTGCAGGTGTTTCAATATATATTTTTGTGGAAATTGTGCAAGTGTTTTCTCTACCTCTCTCTGTCTCTATCTCTTTCTCCATCTGTCTGTTTGTTGTGTAAAAAAGTGCGTAAGCATTGCGGCTAAATACAAACATTTCACTGCCAATGGGGTGATAAAAGGCCGACAGTTCGACAAGTGTTGAGTATTCCTGATGTTGTGCAGAACTCAAAACGATCTCAATCCGATCAGCGATCGCAACGGTTGAGCGAAGTATATAAAATCAAATATTTCCACATGGATTTTCAAATAAAGATGTGCTGAGAATATCAGACGCAGCTCATTAAATGTTAAACAAAGTTTTGGCCGCAACTGAAGTTGTGTATTCTGTATCTGTATCTGCATCTGTATCTGTTAGATACATTTTGGAAAATTTACTGAGCACTTTTAGCTGGCGCGTACAAATGATCTTCATTAGGCTCACAAATCGCAGCAGTTATTGGCCATTTTCATATGCAATCATTAGCCGAATTGATGGGCTCACAAAATGTTAGTGCAAATTGTAAATATGCCCATTCAGTACAGTGGTTAAACGCTATGACCAACATATTAGCACCTGACTACCCGCTGCGTGCCACAAACGATCGACGATCGTGCCACTGAAAATAGTCGTTATACATACGTGCCACAAGTATAGTGTGGCATTAAATGTGTGGCGAATGTGGCAAATGTGGCACACGGCAACTGCTCTGTTCATAATGTTGCAGTAGATCTGAAGGCGGTGCCAGCATTAATCATTATAGATTGGATCACATAACTTTATAGAGCCAAATTTAAGTGATATTTAGGCTTTAATAAATATAACATCGTTTAGGATTATAACAATAATATGATTTAAGGAGTTTAGGTAAATTTGTAAGTTAGATTGAATATGTAAACTAATAATTTTAATGCAGATAAAGAATTTATCTAAGTTTCTAGAGGGTATATTTTCTGGAACTGTCATCTATTTTTCAAGTTTTTAGCTTCATCAGTAAAATACATATACAGAATAGTTTGAGACATGGGTTTTTTTTGTACTATGGCATTTGGGATCTTAATCTATTTACAAGAAAAATCATATATGATTCTAACGCAGAAATAAGTCTTTCATATATATTTCCTTAAATGTTGTGTTTTTTTGTATACCCTGTTTTTATAATTTTTATATATTCGAAATATATATATACTATGACATTAAGTTTTGGATCTTAATCTATTTACAAGAAAAACCATATATGAATATTTATGAATAAGTCTTTTATATATAATGCCTAGAATTATTTTTCTTTACACCCTGTTATTATAATTTGGTATATTATAATTATGGTTTTTTAATATCTTTTTATTTTTTAAATTTTACAACAATCTACAAGTTTTCAGAGGTATCTATGAATTTAAAAATATGCACAAGCAAGTATCTGCATAAGAATTGAAGTATTACAGAGCTGAATCTTTAAAGCAAGTAATCTTCCTCTTTGTAACTATAGTTATATGTATATAATATCTTGTAGTTCCGCTTTCACATAGATATATAAATATGTGGGCTTTACCTGTGGCATCTGCTCTTCATCAGAAGAGTCCAAGCAACTCTACAGATTTCATGTGTGCTGCCAATCAAAGTTGGCCCCTCTAGGGCAATTCTTTTTTAGGTATTTCACTTTATTTATCTATGGCATAAATTAAATATTTTTGTACATTTTGGTCAGCTGTTTCCAATCAACGGCGCCTGCTACAGTGGAAATCAGAACCAGTACCAAGTACCAAGATCTTAATTGAGAAAACCGTCGGTGGTCCGTTAGGTGGCTAGATGCTGGTGGTGCTGGAGGGGGAGGGGGAGGGGGACGGGGTTGCCATGGGCGGTGGGCCGTCTGTAGATTGTATCACCTCAGTTTTGTGGTCGATATTTTTGTGGCAGTGGCATAAAAAAGCGCTAATGTTGCATTAAATTCAAATGAAATCAACTGTTAAGTGGCTTTCAGTGAGCTATTTAATTTTCCAACACACAGAAAATACCCAAGAAAATAATTACAGAAATTTTCATAAATATCCACATAAATATTTGCCTTTGGATTTGCCTTCTGTTTTCACAAATCAACTCACTGACTGTCTGGCCATCAGCGAGATGGTCTTTCTCTCAGACAATATTTATTTGTACATATTTTATTTACTCAAATTTTCAATTTGAGTTTCAAGAAAAATTTGTTCAATTGTAAATAATTCCCACGAATTGAAAAATGATCATAAAACGCAATTGATGATCATGTTGTATGTTTAAATATCGTGAATATCATTCATGTTTATGCAGCTGTCAAAAGAATTTCCACAATCAAATGAGTAAATAACAGTATGCAAATATTATTTTAAATATCATAAAATTGTAGAAAATGTTATCTTACTACTGTAATGTTGAAATGCAAGTGTTAAATTCTACAATGTACGTTTAGTTAAATTGATACAGATTAACGATTAAAACTAGCTTTATTTTAAGTATATTTTGGTAAGATTAGTAACATAAAATTATATCACAAGATAACGAAATTCTTATCATTGGGTAATGCTGATTTTCTATTTAAAACAAATTTATATCTTTAATTTTAATATTATTTTAAAAAAGGTCAAGTAAAAATTATAATTATAAGTTATAAATACAATCTCAGGGAAACTTGTAGAAAACTAGCATAAAAACTTTCAGAAAAAAAACTGAATCTTGAAATTAATTCTCTGCTACTATAATATATTTTCAATAAAACAACAAACAGGTCTGCAAAGTTAAGTTCCAAGAATTTAATTTAAATTGAAGACCTTTGAAATGTGCTCCTATGTACAAACAAATGTTAATACTATTTAGAGTTCAGAATAGATCAATAGATTAACAACTCAATTTCTAAACACTTTAAGCCTTTGCTGATTTCTAATTCTGTAAAAATTTGAAAGTAACAGCTCCAAAGTCACGTATTGCTATGCTAAATACTCAGAGACTTGAGAAAATTAAGAGGTAAGAGGTAAAAGGTTATAGGCTCATGGGAATTACGTAAAGAGGTCACAGATTGAGGTTAGGGTGCATCAGTCAAAGCCATGTTGATGTCGTCTTTATTTGATTTGTGATTTGTGTTTTATGTTGCAAGTTGTGTTGTGTTCTTCCGTTCATTTTTGGACTTGTCAACACGAAATCTTTGACGAATGCCACATAGACATAGACATACATACATAAGACATAAGACACAATGCAGAACAGAACAGGCAACAAACATATGTTGCGGCCATGTTGCAAGACACAAAATTCTAACAAGCAAATAATTCTCCATTCTCTTATTTGATGTCGGTATATTTATTGCAGTCATGCCACGGCGACGAAAGGCTTCTTAGAAATATGCATACAGGCTGCCTATGCCACTGATTGTTGCAGAGAGGGGGGGAGTTGGAGGGGGCATGCAACGTGGGCTGCAGCTGGCCGTGTCTATGTGTGTGTGTGTGTGCGTTGTCTGTAGCCAAATGTACACGAGCGATTGACTGTCGTGAAGCTTCGTTTAAATGCATTTTTAATTAATTATGCGACGCGCGTGCCACATGCAACAGCAGCAACAACAGCGGCAGCAATATAAAAATGCGACCAGCGACAGTCGTAAAAATGCAGCAAGAAATTTTCAAATTTGTTAAACGCACAACATTCCCAATGAATGCCACGACGATTCTCATTCTCATCCTCAGCGTTGTCATATGCCTCTCATTCTCTGTCTCTGTATGTGCCCCCGCTCCTTGCGTGCCCCACTCCATGCTCATGCCACGCATGTGTTAATCTGCGTGGAGCACAATTAATTTTCTGCAAATGCTTTGAGACGCATTTTTGGACTAACAATGAGACAAGCGACAAGGGAACAAATCGAGGATCGAGGGTCGCTCTCTCCATCCTCTCTCTCTCTCTCTCCCTCTCTCTCTCTGTCTCTCTTTTATTAATTGCGCTCAAGTGCTGCATGCAGCGTGCAACCGGGAGGCATTGCCTGCCGTCTGGCTAATTACTAAAAAATTGGCAGTTGTCGTTGATTTTATGCTAAATTATTTGTCAGTGAAGACGACGTTGCCGCTGCATGACTGGCGTCTGTCTCACTCTTTGCCTCAGTCCCTGTCTCACTCTCTGCCTCAGTCCCTGCCTCAACTGCTGTGGCAAGTCTCCTCCCTTCTGTCCCTAGTGCCAGTCCCAATAGATTTATGGCTGCCATTTGAATTTTTATGAATATCTGAATGCAGATTTACTTTGACATTTACATTTGGCGCTGAATCAGTAGTTGAATCAACTCAACTCAACTTAACTCAACTCAACCCGACGGACCCGTACTTAATGTTCAGTTAATGGTTCGTTTAAGCCAATGTGTTTACCGTTACAAGCTAACTGTCTAACAATTTGTATGAAATTACATGAACTGCACCTCGCACTTTTATTACCCAATAAATGTATAATTTTTCAGCTTACAAAGAAAGCTTTATGGCAATATTTTTAACATCACATGAAAATGTTAATGAAAACTTAAGACCTAATAAATTATATGTAATTTATTTGTTTGCTGATTTATTTAATATTATAAAACATAGTTAACAATTAGAAAAAATAGACATTGGAAATAATAAAAAAATAGATTAGTTTTATTTTAAGAAATTCAAGTAGTTAAATTTTTACCTATTTCTTTTCTCATTAACATGGGAGTAAAAATATTAAATTAAGTACATTCTTTTATTCTAAATATTATATCATTTCATCAAAGTTTGCCAAACATTTATAATGAGTGAATGTATGTTTTTTATTTAAAAGTTTAGTTATTAATCCAGAATTCCTGATTCAGTTTTCAAATCTATGGTAACTTCAGAAAAACTTTTGTTATTCTATAAATTTCAATAGATTTCTATAAATATCAAGTTATTTTTCCCATTTTGTAAAACTTTTCGAAATATTGATACTTAGTTCTGAAATATGAAGTTATCAGTACATTTCATAATTTATTTAAATGCTGCAAAGCATTTCTCGTAAAATAAAGAATACCTCTTAATTTCCGTGTTATTCTTGGAGGTTGCTAAAACTATCCACCTTTCCCACCACAAATTCCACATCATAGGCACTTCAGAATGCAATTTTAAGCCAATTTATAGATATGTTCGACATGTCTGAACCCGGGGCCATTGAGAGGTGCCCCTGACAGTGGGAACACACACAGAGAGACAGAGAGAGACAGAGATAGAGACAGAAAGAGACAGTTGCAGGTTGGGGTAATTAAGAAACGTGAGGCATGTTGTTTTTACGATGCAGCTGGTTAAGATTACAACTAATCAAAGTTCTCGAGCTGCTTTATAGACGCCACATGCTTAGCATAGTTCAACATTAGCTCTGCAACTTGAAATACCAATTCCAGTTTTCAGTTTCAGTTCCTTTTGCCGCATGTAACTTTGTATCATTTGGATTTTTATGTACTTTTCTGATTTTTCTTATTTCGTTAACCAAATACAAATACCAAATATCTCGTAAATTGTCAGCTGATTAGTGCAACAATTTCAGTGCCACGACAAACGAATAAAAAAAAGACAGACACGATGTCGACGACGATGACGACGGCAACAACTAATTGCAGTTGTATCTGAGCAGGATGCGAGTGTGGTCGCTAAAATGTATCTCATAGATACACGGCTCGGTACATGGCGCTACAATTTACAACTCGCAATAAAAATCAAATTGCAACGACTAAACGACTAAAACGACTAATTTTGCACAAGTTAATAAATTTTTTGGTAGTGGGGAAGCAAAAGCAACCAAGGACAGACATAAAACCAAGCACGATTCGTGTTGGGATTGGGATTGGGAACTGAGAACTGAGAACTGGTTGGTTGATCTTCATATTTAGTAAGGCAACAAATTATGGCAGCAATTTCCAGACGCAATTTGCCGAAAAAAAAACAGGCAACAAGCGAACGCACTGGGAAAACATATGGAAAATTATAGTAATAAATATTTGCCAGGCCAGAATTGAGCTAAAGGAACAGAAACAGAAAGAGAAACAGGACCCAGGGATAGAAAGAGACGACACGCAGCTAAAGGGGGAACGCAGGGAATTGCAGCTAAATCTGAAGAAAAACGATAATGGCAGCACTAATAAATTGCAGCCAACATGTTGCATGTTGCACGCGGCAAACAGCACCTGAAGAGCGCGCGTGAGTCAAACTTGCGGCAAAACGGGGCGTGCAATTAGAGTACACTGTTAGATAAAAATTTTCTAAAATCAAGATTTTTGTCTCATCAAGAACATGAAATTCTTAAATTAAGAGAACACATCTTAGTTTTAAGAACATTTCAAATAAGATTTAGTTCTTATTTTAAGAATAAATGTTCTTAAAATTAAAATCAAAAAATAGAAGAAATTAGTTTTTATATTTATAATTCTTTTTATTTAAATATTTTGATTTATTTGCATTTTATTCTGCTTTAGTAATTTTATAAATGTTGTTTTAATTTGTTTCGAGTGGGATTCGAGCCGCCACCCACTGCTTCAATTAATGATTTTGATTCCTATATTAAGATTTTAAAATTTTTTAAGATTAATAATCTTAGTTTTAGTAATTTGGTCTCAAAATAATCTAATTTTAAGAACATTAAAGAATATTTAAAATGAATGTTGTTAATTTTACAAGTTGGTCTTTTTTTCAGTGTACGAATAACAACAACAAAATGCCAACTGAGAGAGTAAGAGCGAGGGAGAGAGCGAGACAGTGGGAAGGAGCGGGAATGGGTCATTTTTTGGGGTTCGGCTTTTGGCCGCATGCAAATGACGCAGGCAACGGCAACGACAACGACGTGCCACATACTCGAGTACTCGTTACTCTCGGTACTGCAGCTTGCAACGCATGGCCGCAAGGGACACTTATTAAAAACAGTTATTAAATGCGACAGGCAACGCGCATTTGCTGATTTTTCTGGGTGCGTGGCCCAACCCAGACTCACTCCACATCCCAGCTTCAGTACCATGTCCAGCTCCAACTCCAACTCCAGCTCCAGATTCCCAAACTCCAGGTCCACATCTTCGACTCCGACTCGGCCTCGTCACAAAAGTCGTGCAAGTCCCCCGCGGCTTTGCACGTGTTCCACGCTCAAATCGTTACTCGACTCGTTACTCGCACTCCCATTTGTATCTTTGTACTCTGTATCTGTGTATATCTGTAGTTGTATCTGTATCTTTAGCTGTATCTTTAGCTGTGTTTGTATAGGGACATGCGTACGAGCGTCGTCGTCGTCATCATCATCGACATGGCCGCTGGCCGCTATTACAATTTCATGTGGCAAACGCCGTCGTCGTTGTTGTTGCTGCCACATATTGGATTTCATGTTTGCCACTTTTTGCGACGGCAACATTTTATGCTGATTACACGTCTAATCCTCAGCGTGTGCCTCAAACTGTTGCCCCCTTCCATTCTTCCCTCTCTATCTCTCTCTCTCTCTGTCTCGTTCCCTCTCTCTCTCTCTCTCTCTTTACCGCCTGGTAACGACTTCTATAGCGCTAAGGCCTCCCGGTCGCGTCATTCAATTGCCATTTGCGCTATTGGCGTTTAACATGAAATGGGAGAACTTTAATTGAATACAGGGTGTCTACTTAGTGCGCAGAAGAAGCCCTGCAGGGAATTTCTTACCTGCAGTAAGACTATGTTTTGCTAGGTCTTCAGCTCACAAAGAAAATGTTTAAGACAAATTACCATAGCTATAAATGGCTTTAAAATTGGAATTGAGTACAGGGTGTCTTCTTATACAAATAGAAGCCTTGCAAGTCGTCATTCCCTTACAGCTGCATGGGATATAATTAACAGAAATAACAGAAAAACACTTAAGCGTAGAGTTTTCATAAAAAAAAATGGTTACACAGGGTGTCCGTTAACTTGCTGCATACAGGGTGTCTGTTAGAGTTATAGGATGTTCTCTCCAAAAGGTTTCGTTAGGCGTTTATTAAGAGACTCTTTTAATTTGAAGAAAACTCTGTTTTATTCGACAAAATGGAGCACCCTGTACACTGCATATTCTGCAAATGCAAACACAATTCCAGGGCCAGACATTGGCATTGGCGTTTAATTGGAATTTTGAGCAAATATAGAAACAAATAAAAACATGGCAAAAATCCAATAAATGTCCTACGCTGCACGTGCACGCAGCAAGACATCGTCGCTGTCGACGTCGCAGTCGCTGTCGCAGTCGACGTCGACGTTGCTTCGATCCGTGGGAGCAACTCATGAGAGACGCCTCCAGCTTAGAGTCTCTGCGAGTGGACAGCGTTAATTGAGAGGCAGGCAGCATGGCAACGAGAACGGCAACAGCGTTGCATGAAATTGGATAAATTGCTCAAGAGATGAGAGAGCGAGTGGGAGGAAGAGAGAAAAAGAGAGGGAGAGGGATGGGAGCAGGTTGCTGCCGCACAATGCTGTGTCACAACAATCGATTGTCCTTTTATTTGCCCGCATGCTGACATCATCAACATTGACGTAGCCACCCTCAACATGAAGACGTTGCAAGTGAAGAAGGAGAAGGAGGAAGAGATAGAGGAGGAGAAAGAGAAAGAGGCAGCGGAGTAGGTGGAGGCAGAGACGACGCACTTCCACTTCCGATTTCCGACGTGCTCTGATGGATGTGCAGCAGTCGCGGCTTTCAATTGATGCCGCGTGACACGTGTTGTTGTTGCCGTTGTTTTTGTTGCTGAGGAGCTACCCTTCATTAACCGTTAGAGCTGCATGCACACGTGTGGCTTGAAAGGATTCGTGGCACGGCCGGAAGACCATTAAACCGACGCATTTGTGAAACCTTATCACATTGGGAAAATCGATTTTATTTTGTTGCCTGCCACATCCTCTCTACCTCCCTCCCTCCCTTGACAATGGGAGGCGCCTCCGCTGGCCGCCATTGCTGCGCAGTGAATTTTGTGTCTGTGGCAAGTGAGAGCCGCTCCCGTAGAAATTGTAGAAATTGCTGAAATTTGCCGTGGACACGTGCAGAAATCTGCGCAAAACAATCTGCGCAAAAGTTCATGGAGTCAAACGCCCTGAAAAATGTCTACACGAAAGCAAATCGTGTTGAACAGTGGCTCCGCTTCCCCTTCCCCTATTCCTATATCCGTTAACTGCAACTGCCCCAGACATTTATACACTCCTTTTGCGTTCAGCTGCAGAGACTGTAGACTGTAGACTGGAGCCTGTCTAAACAATTGCCTGCGTCGATCTGTTTGAAAACTGTGTTCGAACAAACGTCGCATTAACGCAACATTTTCCCATTTTTATGGCCTGGTCAACAGCCTAAAGCCGAGAGCCATGAGTCTCAGCTGCCTGTTATCCAACACGGCCAACAAACATTGGACAGTCAGACTGAGTCTCAGTCTCCATCCAAGTCCCCATCGAAGTCTGTCCAGTTATGCGCCAAAAGCAGTGCAGTCTCCAGCTGCGACTTGAACTCTTTCCAAACACGCGCCTGCGCAGCGGCTGCCAGTTGCCAACTTACCAACCTACCAGACTTACCAACTTGCCAACCTGGCCAGTTGCCCACTTGGCCAAGCTGCCTTTTGTCTTTATTGGAGGTGGTACATGCATTTGGAAAGCTCCCAAGGAATGCCACAGACAGGCGGGCGGTTATCTCGGCAGTCATTTAGCGTAATCAGTGCTGGCTTCGAAAGAAGGTGGAGTTCCCAGAAAACTATAGAGTATACGATCAGCCATCGATATTAAGACTGCACTCAGGAGAAATGCGAGAAATAATAGCTGAAAAAATTGGAGTAAAACAAAGATTTAAGTACGAATTGAAGTAAGAATTCGAGTAGGAATTGGATGGTATTAAAATTAGGTATGGGAAAATATGCATATTCATGCCATATGAGTTGAAAAGATTGGAATTTAATAGAAAGAGGATTTTCCCTTGACTTTCCCCTTATCACATATTCAAAGACTTCAAACCCTCATAACTTTGCGAAAACTTGACCGATTTTCATGCGGAATATCATTTTGATCATTATTTGGCCTCTACTTTGATTCTGCATCAAAAAATTATTAATTTTAAAAATTCGATATTTTTCCCCTATCACTGTCTATTTTATGCATACTTTCCCTTGACTTGTCCCTTGACACTTACTCAAAAACTTTGAACTCTCATAACTTTGCGAAAATCATTTTGATCATTATTGGGCCTCTACTTTGATTCTGCATCAAAATATTACAATCTTAAAAAATTTCATATTTTGGTCATCTTGTCATATTTTTCCATACTTACCCCTTTATACTTTTTCAAAAACTTCAAACTCGCATAACTTTGCCAAAACTTAACCGATTTTCATGCGGAATATCATTTTGATCATTATTTGGCCTCTTTATTGATACTTCATCAAAATATTACAATCCTAAGGGAAATATTGTATTCCGGATAGATAATTCCCTCTGCCTGGTCAACAACCCATTTCTTTGACTACAGGATATCAATAAAAAAATGTAGACCTAATTAAAACTAAGCACGTTGGTTTATTTCTGCGTCAAGGAATATGTCATGAGCCCTATAATAGCAGCCTTGCTCATCTTGTCCACATGTGGCCCAAACTCTGGAAGGAAAGAGTCGACCAAAGAAGATCCGTATCGGGCAACTGTAGCGGCTGCTGCGATGCCGCAATGAAAGTAGTTCTCATCGTTATAGCCCAGATATGCGGCGGATGCAATGTTGCCAAGCAGCGACAAATCCTTCACCGTATCCGTGGCAGCATCAGAGTCATCGCCCAGGTTGCCCATCGTATCATAGACCAGCAGTATAAGGGACAGAGCATGAATTAAGGCCACACTCGACTGGGAGGATTGCAGATAGAACTCAATGTTGGCCAATGGCAGTGGTACCACATCCACTATGCTTGTGGACACAAAGAAGGATCGAGCACACTCATCCTCCGATGACTGAAAGGAACGCACCAGCATTAGCATTCCATGGACCAAACAAAATGCGGCTGCGATTAAGCCGTAAGGATGTTCCTCCGGAGTCAAGGCATACAGTCCATAGCAGCTGCTGCCGATCAACACCAGATTAAAGATCACATCGAGAATAAACATTCTCTCTATCTAAAATACAATACAAATATTAAAAAAAAAAAAATAAAGCCGAAATAAAATTTTGATTTTTTGACCGAAATAAAAATAATTTTGTTCTGTCTTCTGTGACTTGAAGTTAAAAACTGAAATGTGGATCTACAAAAATCATACAATTTCCATATCTATAACAAAGCTGGTTTCGTCAAATATGTTAAGCTTGACAGTTCAATTTTTTTTTTATTTTCTATACAATCTAAAAATGAAAGCAGAAATATATTCAATATTTTTTATCACATCTAACATTTGCAGATAAATAAATATATAAATTATCTTTATTAATTTTACTACATTACATCATCTTTTATTAAACTATGCTATATAAATTATAGTCAGGGGTTATTTTAATTAATAAACACTCAGATTTCCGATCTTTTATATTTTATTCAGTCTTAACCGGGCGGCGTCGCTTTTCATTTTCTAATACAATCATGCGTTCTTAAGCTAACTCTTGTTTACGCCAGAGGGCGCTTTATAGTAATCGATAAATGATTAATTATATTTACAGTGCGATAAATATCATTAATAAATAACACTATTTACAATATAATACAGTCTTACATACTACTTATGAATACGTGCGCTAAATATTACAACAAAATATATTTGATTTATTTTTTTAAATATTGCGAAATATATTTGTAAAAAGCTTTTACATTTCTTAAGATTTATCTAAGCAACTCTTTCACTTTGTATTGTAATTCTTTGACTCGCTGTATATTAAAATTTTGTTCAACTTTTTCAGCTATGATCTGATCGCATTCCTGGACATTTTTGTACCCTGATTGACCCTCATAAAGTCAACGGTTGGACACGATTCAAATCGCCAACTGGCAACTGAATGGAGCGCCAACATAGTTATAAAGCAAACTAACACAACTAAATGCAGGAAACGCTTTCCAGGAAACAACAACAAACAGCAACAACTACAACAACAACAACTGAAGGGGAGCTGCTGGCTGATTGTGTTGTGTCCAAGTTATTCGTTGTTTTTTGTCTCTTTTTGGGCAGCCAACAGCAGCAAATGGCCAAGAGATTTATTTGCCAAAAGCAGCAACAGCAACAATTGCAGGAGTAACAACAATAATAACAACAACAACGACAACAACAGTAACAAAAATCAGCAGGCAACATGACTTGGTAGTTTTTTCGTGTGCATGTTGCCAGTGTTGCGCTGTTGTTTTGGCAGTTGCAAGTAGTCCTCGAAGATGAGATACTTGCCGGCTGATTAGCTGACACAGAACAACAACAACAACAGCAACAACAAGGCTGAGTGGGCAGCACTGTCAGGCGGCTGCCAAGTCAAATCGTGTACACAATTGGCGCGACATGCAACATTATTCCCTTGCCACAAAACTCTGAGCAGACCAGAGACCTAAAAGATCCGAGAGTCGCAGTTGGAGTTGGAGTCGTAGTCAGAGCCAGGTTGAGACCCAGACATGGCACGTCCCTAACCTCATAGCCATTGGCAGAGGCCCTATGCCCGATTCCCGATTCCCAATGCAGCTGCAACGTGCCACCAATTGAAAGTGGCGCGGGTGTAGCGGTTGCAACAACAACTGCAACAACAGCAACAACATCCCGATCAGCTCGATTGGACTGCGATTGGTAAAACGTTTGCAGCCGCAGTTTGACTTAATTTTCACCACAATCCTGTCTTACTCTCGACTCCGTTCCTCTCTCCGTCCGTCTGTCTGTCTCTCCGTCCGTCTCTCAGTCTATTGTCTGCGCTCTGGCTTTCGCTTTGGTTTTTGTCCGCAAACATTTGGCTGCCGCTTCGTGATTTGCGATTTTATCGCATTCAAATGAAATAATTTGAGTTCAAAATGATGAAGTTAATTGTGTTTATTAGGCAGCCAGTCACAAGAGCTCCAACATCAGTATCCAGCTTCAGCTCCAGCTCCAACTATGGCCAACTATAGCTATTTGGAGACTCGGGTTTCAGCTGCCACCGCTGACTCACTCTGTGGCATGATGTGCCCCGGAGGCGCTTCCCTCAGCGTTTGTTGTTGCAATGTTGCCCAAATAGTCAGTCGTTTTATGCAAATTCGTGAATTTATGAGCTGTTCGCCATTAAGTCATTTTAAACGAATCTTTTTTTTTTTTTTTGGTTCGCCTGCCTGCAGCACCACCAAACAACCACAACAATGGACTGCATCATATGAAATTCAAGTCGCCATCCAGCAACAAATGCTACTCAAAGTGGGAGCTGCAATTGCATTTGCAACTTGGTGTTGCAGCTTGCAGTTGGTTGAGTGTCTCTTGCTCCTTGCCCGTGATCCGAGCCGTGTCGTGTGCGATATTAATCGCTTTTGCTGAAAATGTGTTGTCAGTTTTGTGTCGTAACATGATTACGTGGTCCGAGGATACGTAGCAATGCCACAACAAGTACACACTCCATGCCGCAAATGACAACCACATGCAGAATGCAGTGAAATGGTCATGAGAAAGTCAGCACTATGCCATTATACACTGAAAGCGTAGTTTTTCTGTAAGAATAATCTTTTCAACTTATTAGGAATCAGTACTCTATATTTTAAATCTCTACTCTTATTATTTTTCTTAAATATATCTATAGTTAGAGTTGGAATATTTGTAAATTTCTTAGTTTTTTTAAAAAGGGATGAAAAATTATTGGAACATTTAAGTTAGGTATAAAACTAAGTAAAATTTTGTCTCTTTTTAAAATTCAGATCCCTTTATACCATTTTTTCTGCATTTAAGAATTTTTTTAAATATACCAAGTTTGCCTTAATATTGTAGAAAAATACTTTAAAAACAAGCGTATTGAAATGCAATGAGCTGTAAACTGAGGCAGCAGGAAGGAGACTGTGTGGCATGCCACTGTCGTGACTTTCCCACTGTGCAACAAGAGCTTAGTGGGCATTAATCGAACGAGGGTTGCTTTAAATTTGGGACTTTGTTGATGATCATATCTGGCTTGGGCAAAACGCTTGTCAGGATTCGCTTAATGAGCAGAACAACGTCACGCGGGTCACGTGCACTGATTGCTGCAACACGCGTATGTATATGTGTGTGTGTGTGTGTTGCATGCCACAAAGAGAACAAAGCGCAGCTGTCAAGTGGAATTAAACAGCGCTTTGTGAGGTGGTTTAACTGGGCTCAACTTTAGATTTATATATGCTATAAAATGATATGATATGATAGTGGAGACCCAATCAAACCGTACCAAATTGTTTGGGCCAACGAAATGCGTTGCATCTGGTGTCCACATTAATCGATTCCCAGGGTTTATGTTGCGTGGCAAGTGTTGCGATGTGGCAACTTTGGCAACCCCCCAAAGTGGCAAGCAACCCCCTTGCCAGACTGGTTGCCAGGCAACCACTTTTGGAGACTCTGCCTCTCTTTCTGATGAGTTGTGCTCTCTCTCTCCCTCTCTCTCTTCTCTCTTTCTCTCTTTGCGCATGCCACCAAACGCTGCAGTGCTCACAGTTTTGAAGGCAGCCATTTTGAATAAATTGTGCAGACTTTAACATATGCCACCCCATCCTCCCCCTGTCAATCTCTCCACCTTTGGGGGCAGCGGGGGCATGCAACGCAGACGCTTTGTAGACTTTTATTTGGTTCGCAATGCTCTCTTATTGATTTTCGCATTCAGGGAAGTCACATTTCTTATGCCGCCCACATTTGTGGCAAGTTGCAGCCGCTTGCCACATAAATCTTAAGTCAGCTGACACATTTCCATGGGCACATTTGTTGCCGCTTTTACCGCTGCCTGCAACTTTGATTTCTATGCAAATCGCAGTCAAATCATGGGAAAAACTCTGGCCCAAAACGACACAAATTGCATTTGTGGCAAGTCACAATTTCCAAGTCGCTAGCAAGTCGCCAGTTATGGCAGCCGCTTTGCATATGTCAGGAGCGAGCGACGACGTCAGTGGCGCCACCGGCGGAGTTCAACTCAAAGGAGCGCCCCGAAAAAAAAAATTCACTCACGATCGACGATCGAGAGTTGCACGAATTACAACAATGTGGCAGCTCCTGAAATTATCATGACCCCAGCAAAGCGGCAAAGTGGCAATTGGGTCAGCGGCCAACAACATTTGTTTGGTGACACAACACGAAAAGTTCCACTCCCCCTCCCTCTTCCTGCTCCAGTTGCATGCCACATATTCGACACGTGGCTTCAGGCAGCTGGCCAACAGTTCCGACCGTTTCTCTTACCTGTGTCCATGCTAATGAGACTCGATGCCAACTCCCAAGAGCTGTTTTTCTATTGACTCAATGCATTATGCGACGCGCCACGTGGCCAGCTTTTTATTTAGGCGTGTGCAACATCGTGTGGCAAGCAACTCCTAATTGACGCACGTCCTGGGCGTGTGTCGCCTCAACTTGCCGCAACTCTCACATTTAATTGCCACATTTGTTTGATGAGCATTTCAATGGAACTCTGAATGGGGGTTGGTCTAAATTAATTTAGGCCTTTTGAATGTCGCACAAATTGGCAATAACATTAAATAAGTTAACACAAACAAGCGAGAAGAATAACAAGAGAAAAATTATATATATCTTAGAGAACAATAAATACACAATCTGAGATTTTAGTTGGGAAATATTGAACAGAACAAATGTTTCATACTATAGATTCATTATTAAAACATTAATTGACGACAAAAAAAAGAAATATCATTTGCAAGGGAATATAAAATAGTTTATAGAGAGAGGAGAGAGACAAGAGAAAGATATGAGTGAGAGAGTTGCGAGAAGAACTTGTCTCCAAGTGGCATGCTTCTCACAGACTAATGTCTAATGAACTTTGTGAATTGCAAGCAGCGTTGATGGCATTTCAGGATTTGTGGCAAGCAACATGAGTGCTGCAATCACGGGCAGTGGCATGCAACGCATACGAGAATAAACGCTGATTAATTGAAGTCATCATAAGTTGTGGCAGGCAGCAAAAAGGAAGCCTGGCAGCAAAAAATTTGCAGATTGCAACACAAATTCACTTAAGATTGCAACAAATGTTGCAAGCAGCAGCAGCAGCAACAGAGGCAGCCACTGTCTGGCGTTGCCGGGGGCCACTTGAATTCTAAGCCATGTGGCACAAACACTAAAAGAGACAGATGAAATGATTAAGTGAACATTTAACGGCTGCTAATGAATGTGGTGCAGTTGATGTTGCAGTTGCAGTGTCACACGCGATGCCATTGATGCCACGGATGACACTGGGGGTCGCGACCGCGCTGACAAAACGAAGGCGTCGCCAAGCCGCAGCCAATCAAGAATGCATCATGTGAACGCCGACGCAGCAGTCAAGTTGCAACAACAGCAATTGAGTTGAGTTGAGTCCCTGCCACAAGTTGCCTGGCAAGCGTTAAGTGGCATCGTCGTCGTCTGAATCCCACATGGTCTGAGTCTGTTTGTTGACTCGTCTGGAATGCAGATGTGGATGCAGCCAGTTGCAAGTTGCCAGTTGGACAGCAGCCCACTTGCTGCTCATATTTTCATATCATCAACAGCAGCAGCAGCAACAACAACAACTTGCAACTGGCAACTTGCAACATCCATCCATCCACATGCACATCCCACTTCCTGGGGCTCTTTCCTGCTTTGCAGCTGCGAAATTTACCAGATTGTATAAATATTACTTCTTCACTTGAAGACTAATTAAATTTGAATTTTTTTATTAAACGAGCTGAGCTGCAACTCAGCTGCAATTCAGCCTCGTGTGGCACACACACACACACAGACGTGCCACACCAGCTCCTGCTGTTACTCCCCAGTTGCCAGTACTCCTCTCTCTCTCTCTCTCTCTCTCTCTCCCTCTCTCTCTCTCTATTTGTTGCCACACGTAGCTGGTGGTCTGTGCTGGCTAAATTTATGGCTTAATTTGGCGCTCTTGTTAATGCGTGTGTGGGCGTATGGTCGTGTGGGCGTGGCCTGCCACTTCAACTAACAGTGGCGAGTGGGCGGCATCTGTCAAAAGTTCTGACATTTTAAGTGTCTTTTGCTCAACTCTTGACTAAGCAAATATTTTCACTCTTCGTCTCAAAAAGGGCTGTCAAGTGCCAAGAAGTCTGCCTGCCTAATTGCCAAAAGTACTTGCTGATCAAGCTGTCTGTGAAGCAGCAGGAAAATTGTGGAAAACGTTGAAAATTGTGGAAATTATGTTGATGTTTATGCTAAACAGAATTCAATTGCTGCTGACAGATGACTAAGCAAAGCTGATTCGATGTGAAAAGGAAGAGAATCGGTGTTGTAAAGTGACTAGAAATACTCTTTAAAGGAAATACTGTTAATAACAGAGCGCTATAGTAACTTGTTAACAGAGCTCAAAACTAACATAAAAAGACTAACAGCTTGCATTGGTGGTAAAAGATTTCTAACAGAGATTAATTTGAGCAATAAGCAGTGTGTAATTAAAGCAACAACTCCTTGTAACTCAATGTTAACAACTAAACATATTCTCAGCTATGATATCCTAATAGAAGTAAGAAAAAAAGCTTTCAAGATTTATATGAAATACTATAGCGCTTTTTTGTATAGATGTTTGAGCTATTTAAAAGATCTCTGCTAAAATAACAGCTGTAGCTTACTGTTAGTAACAGCCTGCTATAGCTGCTTCTTAACAGAGCTTACAGTTAACATAACGAAACTCTTTCTGTTAAGAGCTTAAGCAGATTGTTCTATGAATTCTACAGACAGCTAATAGTTTTCTATTTAAATGAAAATTCAAAAATTGTACTAATTTTATTACTTTTCATTAAAATTGAAATTTATACATTTTTTAAAGTTAATTCTTAACATCATTTATGAAGATTTATTATATAAAATAAGAAATTTAAGGAAGTTTTTAAAATAGTACTGGATTTTCATCTTAACAAAATAAAATATAATTTTAGTAAAAAATATATGATAAAAATAAATTTCTCTTTAAAGAGCAATTCGATGGGGTTTTGAAGCTGCGGGCTGTGTTGCAGTTGTTGCTGTGGTTGTTGTGATTGCGACTGCGACTGCGACAGCAGCTGCTGGTGTTGTGGTGTTGCAATTGTGATTGCAGGTGTTTGTTGTTTTCATTGGCTAACCAAGATTTGTCACCTGCATTGTAAATGCGCTGAGCACGACACGACTTGTTGCCACGCTGCCTGCTGTTTGTTATCTTCATTTTGGCATCGAGTAAATCATAATTTTGCACCTTCTTTCACGACAGCAACAGCAGCAGCAACAAACGGCAACAACTGTTGGTAAGGGTCATGTCATGGCAACAACGTGCCAAATTTATCACATGGCGTTCATCGAGACTGTCGCTTTTGGCACACCTTCTACTCACACACCCACACACACATACACCCACACATATACACACCCACATTCATTCTGCCCTCTTTCCACTCTCCCACTTGCCACCTCCCATTGCTAGGGGCAAATTAAATTTCAATTATGCGGGTCTACCCCCGAGAATGGCTGGCCAATTTCCTGCTGCTAATTATAACTCACAATTGATAGTCTCAGTGTGCACAGGGAGAGGGGAAGGGGCGTCTGGGGGTGGGGTAGTAGTTGTCGTCTCTTGTCGTTGCTGTTGTTTGGCGTTAATTGCGCGACGATTTGTTTATGGGCCGCCAATCAAATGGACAACAAGCTTATGACCACAAAATACGAGTACATAAAAAAACAAAACAAAACATGAGCCAAAATGGTGCGACAAACCAAATGCGCATTCAAATCCAACTCACAGCCATACCCAGTCTCAGTTCCAGTCTCAGTCCCAGTCTCAGTCTGAGACCCCTTTTCGAGTCGAGACTCCAGCTAACAAGCTAACAAGCCACCGATCAGTGTTTTGGCCAAATACCACATTGGGATTGTGGCTACAAGGCACGCACAACGACGTTGACATCCGGAGCTGCCTCTTGCATGACAATTAGAAAAGTCACACACACACCACACACACACACACACACACACCACACACGTGTTTCTAACTGCAGACTAGACTTTTAGCCAAGTCTCGTACTTTCTTTGGCTCGACTAGACTTGGTTTCTATTTATAAACTAACTCATTAAGTAAGCTAAGGTTTCTTTTGCTGTTGTGTTTATCAATGAAGTTACTTTAAGTTCATTCAAGAACTGCTTGCGTTGGATACTGATTAGTTTAGAATTGAAGAATTTATGTGAGAGATTTCCCACTGTCGGGTTTTTTAATGCAGAATGTAAATAATATTTTTCATTAACCAAGTGTAAGACTCTTTTAAAAAAATGTACAAAATTAAAGATTATTTGTTCAAAAATATTGTAATAATGCGGAACCTAAAGAAATACTTAAATGTCTAAGGATTAATTTGATGTACAAGCAGAATATATATAAATACCAAATCATATTAAAATATATATAAATATGCTTAAATACAAAGAATACCAAATGAAAATCTCAACATAGAAGAGCCCAGTACTTTGTTTAAATAGAAAACTATTAGCTGTCTGTAGAATTCATAGAACAATCTGTTTAGCTCTTAATAGAAAGAGTTTTGTTATGTTAACTCTAAGCTCTGTTAAAAAGCAGCTATAGCAGGCTGTTACTAACAGTAAGCTACAGCTGTTATTTTAGCAGAGATCTTTTAAATAGCTCAAACATCTGTACAAAAAAGAATAGAATAGATGTAACATATGTAACTTTTAAGAAGACTTTCTTTAAGAAATTGAAAACATTTCGTATGGAATTTATGGCCAGTTAAGGTATGAATAAGTGTGTGAAAGGTGCTTGCGACAAAAGGAGTTATGAACTGGCAACGATTGGTGGCAACAGACAACAGCTGGCATGTTGGTGTGGCAAGGCCCAAAAAAAAGCGTGAGGTGGTCGCTGAAAAATGTCAAATATCGGTCGAATGGCCTTTTAAAGACACAGCAACACACATATGGCCAGATCGAGTTGCCAGAATGCTGCTGCCAACTGGCAAACTGGCAACTGCCAATTGGCAACTGTTCACCCAAAAGTGCTGACCATTTTGGTGGTTGTCGCATCGCATTGACGCACTTGTTGCTGTTGTTGTTGTTGTTGTTGTTGTCGATGTTGCCGACTGTCAACTGGGCGTGTTTTATATGCACTTGTCTTAAACGATGTGGTTTTTGTTGTTGTTGTTGCTGTTGTTGTTGCAGTCTTAACATGGCTAGCAAGTTTGTTAAATGTCAGTTTTATGTCAAAATGCATTTGAACTGCTAGAAAATTGGCCAAGACATGTATCTCAGCATTGTGTTGGCATCGTTAACAGCCCAAAGCGCTCAAAGAGCTATCAAAATATTTTCATAGTTCACTTTTTTAAATTTAAAGGCGCCCTCCTACCTTCCCTATCTCCCACTCTCAGTTCTCAGTTCACAATTCTCAGTTCCCTCTGCGCACATAAAATATGACACGTGGGTAATATCAAAAACCCATAAACAAAGCTAAATTATTGGGCAACACTTGGAAAAATATAAAAAAAAAAAGTATATATATAAAACGAATGGAAAATGTATTGAAAAAAGCAAAGAACAAAAACTCGAAATAGATCGCAACGCATTTAACCCGTTGGCATCATTAGCAGCTCATCTACCCCACCTCCCCTCCCCCCACTCACACTCCCTCTCCCTCTTTACCCCTTTCCCCTTTTGCTGAGTAGACAACAGCTGAGGCTGACATGTGGGAACTACTATGCAGTACTTCTCAATCTCCCCTCCTGCTCATGGGGTTGACAGAAATAGCGTGATAATCGTGGCACGCTCTCTTCAACAAGAGAGAGAGAGAGAGAGAGAGAGAGGTTAGGGAGAGTGGGGAGAGTTGTGATTTCCACTTCCGATTTAACTGGAAATGCATAAAAATGTTCCCTTTTTTTCCAGCTCCCACTCTCCCACTTCTCCTTCTTTTTGCTTGTGTGTGGTTTGCTGCTTCACCTCAGCTGCCTCCCTCTTTTGGGTTATTTTCCGAAAAATCCAAAGGGGGAGGGAACTTTGTGAAGCATGCGGCTGTCATGTGTGCCAAATGTGCAGCAGACGATCGAATGCCGTACCTTATGTTTGATTTCATAAATACAAATACTCGAGTATTCCCAGCGATCGTACAATTTCTTTTCTATACAAACACATATACATATATATGAATATGTATCGCGATATATCTGTATCTGTATCTCTTTCGACTGTGAATATTTCGTCTTGGTGCGCATTAACATGTAACAGATGCGCTCCACATTGTGCCTACAGCTTCTGAGGCAGCATCACCAAAACGTTCCACAGTCGTGGCAATCTCGACGGCAAAGCATTGTTTATGAACTGCATCCGCAGTCAATAAAACTTATACTTTTTGATACACTGCCCCAAACGCAAACGTCGATCGCACACATAAAGAGCGTCCACTATATTATACTCATACTATACTATAACATATCGTACATAAACAGTTCACAGTTCCCAGGCCTTTGATCAATTTCTATAGCAAAACGAAGCAACAATGTGGCAGTGAAGGACGGAAAGTGGGAAAAAAGGGTAGCTAATGTGGTTGATGTGGCTAGTTTATTCTACTCATAGATTACATTGAAACAAAGTCTATTCTTTTAAAAATATCGATATACATATTTAATCTATAATATGTTAAGATGACGTTTACAGAGTGTGATGTTAACAGAATGACGCTAATGGTGTGACAGTTACAGCGTGACGTCATTAGCATGTTAATAACAGCTGTCTGATGTTATTTTGCTGTTAAATTTATTATTCTAAACTCAGATACTCTGATCCAACTCTCATCTAATCAAGTCAACGTTCTCTTAAGTTGATTCATATTGGAGTCTCTAGATAAGAAACTGCTTCTGTTTACTTTCGCTCAATTTTTGTTGTTTTACTCGAAAACTCAAGATACAATAATTTAAAAATGTAAAAAAAAGTTAAATTAGGTCTTTTTATTAAAAATTTGAAAATAAATTCTATCTTTCTTTTTACACACTTAACTTAAACATTTGATCTTTCCAAATCTATCCGAAATTATAACTTTAAGACTGTAAGCACCCCAGAGTTAATACTTAATCTCCTCGTGATCTCCGATTTCAACTCTTTTCTTTTTGTACTCGCTTTTAATGCATGCAAATCCAAGCATGTCAAATCGCTTATTGCCCCAGCGCCAAAAAAGCAATCAAAGGCCGCGGACCCCGACCGGGCCAAGTAAATGAATGGCTGAATGAATGAATGAATGATGCGGAGCAGAACGAAACTAAAACTCTCAAGCCCAAAAGACCGAGGGCCAAACAGGTAAAGTAAATAAGCCAAAAACCATTCCATATTCGATTGCCTGAAAACCTTTCGAACTTTTTAAAAGCGGATTCAAGCTTCAAAAATTGCGTGAAGCGGCGCATTATGGTTATTGCTGGGATGTCGAATGCTTGGATCATGGGTCGTCAGGGGCCAGGGGCCAACTTCAAGACGATCTCTTGGGTTTCGAGCTGCGCTTTGTTTGCTCATCGGAGACCTTTGAAGGCAGCGCCAAGAGCCAAGAGCCGAAACCAAATCCAAGCCCAAAACCCAAACTCAACTGCTGACCTTGTTTAAACATCAAAAACCATTTTATTGCCATGCCGACGCCTTGTGTCTTTAAGTTTTTCAGTTTTTCTCTTCTTTTTTTTTTGTTTTATTTTTGTCTTGGTTGAAAAATTGCAAAAGTTAAAAACCATTTCATTGCATTTACAGGGTTTCACTTGCCTCTTTCTGTTTCTGTGTTCGGTTTTGCCAACAATTCGATTTGTTGGCTTTGGGTTTCGTTTACAGCCGACGCGTCGCGTTGCATTGTGTAATTTATATGCCGCACTATGCTGCGCCGTGTGTTTGCAGGCCCAAATGAAGGCGTTGCATGCTGCCCGGACAACTACGTGACCTCCAATTTTAGCTCAGTTTCAGTTGCACATGTTGCGGCTGTTTGCGGCACTTGGTGTGGTCGGCTTTGATGACTGCCGCCGCCTTCAACTTCCATTGCAAGACGCACAAACCACACGCACCACTCTCTCACACACACACACACACACACACACACACACATACACTCATTCACACTCGTACTCATATGTTGAGTGTAACACCCAAAAACTTATTCATATGCTAATTTCGCTTAACGTTAAGAAAAATATATGACCAGTCGCACTTGTCGATCTGTCTGTCCGTCCGTCCGTCTGTCTCTCCGTCCGTCTCTCTGTCCGTCCGTCTATCTGTCGGACTGTCCCGCTGAGTTGTGGCTTTTGCGGCAACTTGCAATGGAGCCTACGACAAATATCCAATTAAAATTGTTCAACGTTGCGACAATATTGACTTTGCTCAACTGATTGGACTCATATGGCAAATGGGCTATGGGAAAAAGTTAAATCGATTTCTGCCAAGGAAAAATGTGTCAAAAAAATTTATAAATTTTGCCAAACGAATAGTTTTTGGGATAATTACTAGTTCCTAAAAGTACTTTTTAAAGTTCAGATTTATAAAAGAGATCTACACTAATAACCAAACAATTCAACTATTTAAAAATAATTTTATAAATTCAAATGCAAGTTGCTTTTTATTTTAAGCTACTTTTAAAGAATATATGAATTAATAATTAATATCATAATTCTTATGATATAAATATCTATTTTATAGATTCCAAATATATCTATATATATGTAACTACAAAATTCATGCAAAATTAATAATTTTTAAGAAAACTATCTAAAAAAATATGTTTCAGCATTAATTCGTATTTTTAGTTTCAAATCAAATATTTTAACTATTCTTTATCATAATTCTTAGAGGTAAAATCTTTTCTTAGATTTATTTAAATAAATGCCAGACATATAATTAAATATATATATAAAAATAAATTCAATAACGTAGTGATATATTTTTTGAATGACCTTAAACACCTTTCTTTAATTTACTTATAATATTACTATCACTATTTTGGAGTTTACTACAATTTAGAATTCATATTGGGAATATCAAAAATGCCAAATTAACGACTCTGGAAACCAATTAATAATTTCTTTGATTTATATTGAAACATGTGTATAAGTTTTCCATGTGGAATATGAAATTAAGTGTGGAATGTTACAGCAATCAACGGAAGCTAGACAATAGCTGATTCCCCACCTCCAGCATTATCATTAGCATTAGCATTGTGGTGGTCTGGCTGTCTGTCCAGAAATGGACACACAATCATCGAACTATGTTCGCTGTTTATGTTGAAACTATCAACGCGCTTGTTGCGTGGACTTGGAATCAACCGCAAGCTGCGTGGCCCCCAATCTGCCACAGACAGCGACGTCGACGTCGACTGAGGTAGCGACTGCGGCAGCGGCAGAGACAGCGTGATTATCGTAGTCATTGTTACAGCCGCTTTAATGGGATCTCATGTTGATTGATTGTGCACACCTGTGAGTCGAGCTCAAAATTTAACTTCAACTGGGCTGATGTCGATTTGAGTTTTTTTGTATTCTGTATCTTTTTTTGGGATTGTTTTTTGGGGTTTTTTATTTTTTTGGTATTGTTGCTTCTTTTGTTTTATTGTCTTTGATCCGCAGCTGCTGATGGATCACACTGGCACCTCAGCCTCAGTTTCAGCTTTAGCTCTTGGC
This sequence comes from Drosophila falleni, assembly GCA_035045575.1. Lineage (NCBI taxonomy): Eukaryota > Metazoa > Arthropoda > Insecta > Diptera > Drosophilidae > Drosophila > Drosophila falleni. The sequence continues at coordinate 10,204,701 of JAWNOV010000167.1, forward strand.
TTTGAGACTTTGAACTCAAGGCCCCGGTCTTCGAAGAGAGGGCTTCGCCTCGGGTGAAAGCTGAGTTTTCATTTTGCGGCCTTTGTGTTATGCAATGTGAGACAATTATTTTGGCATTTGCCAGTCAAATGAATTGGTTAACAAAAAAAACTAAAACAATGACAGCAACAACAAATATCATTTGGGGCTTTAGATTTTCAACAATTGTTGCGCTTCGCTGACTTTTTGATGGACAGCTTTTGTAGTAGTTGTTGTTGTTGCTGTTGTTAGTGTTGTTGTTGCTGCCGGACATGTTGGCGCTGCTTGGGTGGCTTTAGACACAGCTGCCCCCGCATGTGGCGACTCGCTCTTTGGCTATTGTTGTGCATGTTGTTGTTGCTGTTGTTGTTGCTGTTGCTGCTGTTGCTGTTGTTGTTGCCGCTGTTGTTCCCCGCTTGCAATTTGTATGAATTTCAAATTGTGTTGCTTCTTTTTCTTTCTTCGCTTGCTGCTGCTCTTTTTTTTATTATTTGTTGCTGTTCATCAGCATTGAAAAAACAACAACAAACACACAGAAGCAGCCAAGCCAAGCAGCGAGCAGTGGCTGTGGCAGTGGCAACTTTAAGCGGCAGCAACAGCAACAACAACAGCAACAACAGCGCTTGAATGAATAATTTCCGCAGTTGAGCGTCGTCAACTTTGTGTTCTTCTCTTCCTCCGTCTACGTCTCCGTCAGTGTCTACAAAGATTCTGCTTTGCAATTGTTGTTGCTGCTATTGTTGTTGTTGTTGCTATTGTTGTTGTTGCTGCGACTGCGGCTGTTTATCGTTGGGTTCTCTCTGCGCCAAATGAAAATGAACACGTGCGTCCGGTTGCTGCCTCAGCTGCTGCTTGTCATATATATATATGTACTTACAGTCCCACATATGTGTGCACAATTTGTACAGATGTATATGTGTAGCATATGCCCCATGCATGTGTCCATCAAAGCACAACAACAGCAGCAACAACAACAACAAGGCTATTCGCCCCACAGCCGCCAAATTCAACACAAATTTCACTTTATTGATGAGCACTGCACTTGAATTGTCGCTGTGTGGGTGAGCTGAATGATCACATTCTCACAAACACACACTCACACACACTCTCACACACTCACACACACTCACACGATAAACTATTTGCAACGCTTGGTCGCACAACGAGGCGTATGAGCGATTTGCTATAAACAACAGCTGCCTGCCCAATTGCCTCCCTTCCCCTTCACCCCTCTCCCCACCTGACCATGCCCACACACACACTGCACCGCCTCTTGTTTGCCTTGTGCGTTGCCGTCTCTGACAGTGAAACGCCTGCCTCAGGGTTGGAGCCTGCCCCAAAGTGAACCACTTGCCAGCTCCGATCTCAACAATGGTTGCCGAGAGCATTAATCTTCGACTAAAGCGGAGCTAGCTTAATCTGAACTGATCTTAAATGCACATTCAAGATATTAACTGCTAGATAAAGCTTACAGGTACTTTTTACATAAAATATCTTAATGAACCGAACTAGTTCAGAGAAGATCTTTTAGCTTTAGCTTAAAAGAAAAAAGTAGCTCAACCTAAAATGATTTTAGAGGCTTAACAAAGATGTAAATTGAACGTTATAGTTTCCATCAATTTTATACAATTTTAACGAAAAAAGAATCAGTAGCAAAATCTAAATTTAATCTTTAATGATTACATTTTTATTTCACAAAAATATATTAAAAGTTAGATTTATCCATCTCAAATAAAGTGGGTAAATCTTATTGGAAATTCTTAAGCCGGCTATAGCTCAGGAACGAATCAGTGGTTCTTAAAGGGGAACAACGGATTACGGAACCAAACCCCATCTAAAACTTACTTTGAATGCTTTTTATTGCGCTCGTTGTTTGTTGTGGCAGCAGTCAACCAACTGTGCAATTTCAACTTGATTAACTCCAGCAACAACAACAACAACAACGCGATTCATTCATTGTTTTGCACAACAACAACAACTCAACGCACTTGGCCGGCTGCTCGCAGAGTTTCAACAGCTGTAGGAAGTTGCTTTATATCGCATATTGCATGATTTTGATGTGTATGTGTCTGAGTGTGTGTGCTACATCTGTGTATATATACATATAGTATATCAGACCCCCATTTAGCCCCCATTGCACAAACGAAGCTTGACTTAAGCGAAATGACCCCTTGGGAGTCAACCTTCACATTCGTTGGATAAAAGATTTCGCCCTGACTCAGCTGCAAGACATCGGAGTGCAATGAATCATGAATTTCACGGGAATAGCCGACTGAAGATTGCACTTTTATTAATTTAATGATAAGAACTCGAAAAGAAATAGGTGACAATTACTTATGCAAAGAATATTTACATAAAAGAGATCGGCTTTATTTATAAAAGCCCATTGAAATAAATAGTTCAGCATTGGATATTATATTAGTCGTTTATCAATTCTAAACAAAGTTACACTTAGTAGTATAAAATTATTAAAGATATCCTAACTTTAGTTATAATCAGTTTTTGGAAAGTAATATCAAAATATTAAAATTTTGATGATTTGATATCTTAAGAGATACAATACTCTCTAGCTACAATTTTTACTTTTAATTTATTCTAATTTCACAGCATTTTTTCTGAACTGATCTACTTGCAACTGAAGTTGACCTTAATAATATAAAGCTAACCCAACAGTAATAATTTCCCTCTCCCAGGCCCCGCTCCCAGGCCCCGCTCGCAGTCCCTCTCCCAGTCCCTCTCCCAGGCCCCTCTCCCAGGCCACGCCCCGAGGCCCCGCTTCGAGGCCCCGCTCCAAGGCCCCGCCCCGAGGCCCCGCTCTGAGGCCCCGCCCCGAGGCCCCGCTCTGAGGCCCCGCCCCGAGGCCCCGCCCCGAGGCCCCGCCCCGAGGCCCCGCTCTGAGGCCCCGCTCTGAGGCCCTGCTCCGAGGCCCCGCTCTGAGGCCCCGCTCCCAGTCCCCGCTCCCAGTTCCATTTCCCAGGCCCCTCTCCTAGGCCCTCTCCCAGGCCCCTCTCCCAGTCCCTCTCCCAGTCCCATGCGTCTGCTTCGCCCCAGTGCCAGATCTCTTCTTCTTCTTAACTATCGATTATTCGTTCTATCGATATCGCACGGCAACTCAATATAATGTTTACACAATGCTAATGATCATTGACTTTTCTCTCTCTCTCTCTCTTTCGCTCTCTCTTTCTCTCTCTCTTTCTGTCTCTACTATATTAAGCAATTCTACAGCAATCTTAACCAATTTAGTGTATCGACAAAAATATCGAAATAAACTTGCCACAGATGTGTCTCAGCTGTTTGCAATTACATTCAACGTCAGTTGAGTGGCAAAAGAACCAAAAATTTGTGGCCCAAGATACAAATTAAAGGCAATGCACAATTGCGTAACAACAAATGTTGGGTTGGGAGGGGGCTGAGGAGGAAGGGGTTAAAAGAAGCTGCTGCATGTGGCATCAAAATGTGTGTGTTCAGGTGCAGATGCAACTGATCAACAGCAGCCGGAACTAAGCGACATCCGTTCAAATCTGATGTACCTCTTTCTCTGTCTCTGCCCCCTCACCTTGGCAGTTGCAACAGCAGCTGAAGAAGCGCCAGCTTCATTGACAAACAACACGTGTGTGGCAGTGTGTGATGTGTGTTTGTATGTGTGTGTGGGGCAGGCAATGGCAATCAATGTAATGTTTATGCTGACGCTCGCCTTGCCGCTTCCCGGGGCAGCTCATCAGGCAGCCTCCTCCTCCCCTCCTTCCTCCCCTTGTACTCTGCCTCACCTTAGACACAGTCAGTCAGCCGCAAATTGCTTTCAATTATGTTGCATGCTGCTCCCGTTTTTATGGCCCGTTTGCTGACGTGTCTCCGTTGCCTTGTTGCCAGTTGTTGCAAGTTATTGTTGCCAGTTGTTGTTGCTGCTGTTGTTGTGGCATGTTCGTGTTGATGATCTGTGCGACTGATCAACGTATTTATCTGGCAAGTTGCAACTGCAATTGCGACTGCGTTCTCGACATCTCAACGTGCTGGTGGCACCACCGCATCTCCGTCCCTTCCCTTCCCTCCCCTTTCACTGTTGCCTCTTTCGTTTTTATGGCTTTGATTTTAATCATCGGTTTCAGCATTAAAATGTTCCATTATGCCCGCCGCCGCCCAAGAACCGCAGCAAATTGCTTGCGGAAGTATGCCACGCCCACTAAAGTGCCCCCTTTGCCAAGATTGAGACAGAGACAAAGACAAAGAAAGATGCTGAGATCGCAGACCGGAGATTGAGAATTTTGGATTGAGTTACTCTCTCAACGCATCATCGTCATCTGCGTGCAAATTTGTGCCTTTAAAAACAAACTAAAGTGAAAATTATGTCAAACCTGTTGACTGAGCGAGAGAGAGATGGAAAGACAGATAAAGAGAGAGAGTGAGAGAGATTGCTGACAATCTGCTGGCTTGATATCCATCTGCTATCTGAACATCACGGAATTGAGTAATTTGTTGCAAACACAATTAGATGCAACAGATTGTTGACTAAGTGACTGAAACGCTTACAGTTGACTTGGAGTTTGAGTTTGTCGTTTGTGCCACATGAAGACATTGCCGTGGGGCGAGGTTGAGCTCAGTTTAAACATCAACTTGAGGTTGAGATTGCAACTCAGTGGGAAACAGTTGGCAACAGATGGACACACGAACAACGAGCTGCTGACAACTTGAGCAGTTCAAATGAGTTCAGTGGGCGATCTTGCTACAAGTGGCTGCCACAGCAAAGTTTGCCCCTCGTCACATTTCATAATTTTCAGGCAATTATGCGCAAATTGCAAAAGCTCTCAAAACAAACAGACCTTGGGCCAAGTTAATGACATTGAATGGGGTCAGACTCCCAAAGCCAAACAAAGCCAACTAAAGTCGAGTAGAGTCAAGCATGCAAGCACATACATATGTATGAACGTATACAGTTAGTCAGGAAAGTGTTTTGACCGAAATCCAAAATTTACCTTATTTCGCTTGCAATAAATGTATGTTTAATATTAATGGATTTTTGTTTTATTTTCTATTTTATTATTTTTGTCTATGGTTCTTAGGTCAAACTAAAAATATAACAACTAGTTTTTAAAGGATTTAACTATTTTTAAAAATAAATAAAGCAAATATGTCAATTTTTATTTTGTCAAAGCACTTACTTGACTCACTGTTTAGACTTGTATAACTCGTATATAAGGTAGATAAGTACTTTTAACTGGCCACGAAAGATTGCTGACAGCAATCTTCACTTGTGAATTGGATGCGGACGCGCCCTCCTCTATCTCTATCTTGCTCTCTCTTCCCCTCTCTCTCTCTCTCTTCCCCTCTCTCGCTTTTCCTCTCTCTCTCTCGCTCCTCCTCTCTCTCTCTCTTCCTCTTTGCTGTGGTTGTGTGTCATTCTTCTCCGTTGGCAGTCAGCAATTATGTGATTGTTGTTGTTGTTGTGCAGACCCTAAAAGCTGAAGCTGACTGTAGTCTAGGGTCCGACACTGGTGTGAATCAAGCAAAGCGAATTGATATCTTCATATCTGGCTGAGTTGACTCTTTATTCAGCTCATAATTATAATTATATTTAACTTGGGGTTCTTCTCTTAACTTTCCATTGTAATAGCGTTAAATACAAAATTCGTAACCTGTTTGTTTCTTTACATTGTATTTTCAGACTGAAACTCTTTTTGAGTCATTTTTACCCTCAGTTTTTGTAGCACTTTCTTTATTTCCTTGTAATGTTTCCTTTATTTACATCATTAAATTTTTTCCACATATTTAAAATCATTTTAAGGATTCTTTAATATCTCGTAATTCTTTTCCCTATAAAATATAATATTAAAGAAAATCTTTAAAACTCGTTATCATCATTTTCTTTAAAAGAACCTATTTTAAGTAGGCTTGTCTTTACTTTAATATCAACTCAAAGAAGCACAAAGTAAACCGACGGCTACCAGAAATTTCTGATCAGCTTATAAGCTAAATATGATAGAACAGCTTCGTCTACTTATTATACTCATTCTTCTTACCCTCTCTTCTCACTATATGGCAGTGTTAACTGACTATTCCCAACACGTGCACATCAAAATCCACGCTTTATAATTGGTTTGTCAGGCGTTCCGTAACCGGCTCACAGCTGTGCGATTGCGACTTGGCCAAAAGCCTAAAAACCAACTTACAAAGCTGCTAAGTGAATTAAAATAATGATGCTGCCAGTGGATGATGATGACGATAATGATGATGATGATGATGGTGATGATGGTAAGACAGCCTCAGACCGAGACCCTGACTTTAGCCGTCTGGTCTGTCCGATCTTTCCGTCCGTCTGTCTCTCTGTGTGCCTTGCAAGCTGATGATTCTATTTATTACATGTCTCGCAATTTGCAATTCCTCGTGTGTTTTTTTCTATCCATTTTTTGTTAGCTGCGTTTTAATTATTTGGCTTGCCGTTAGTTTTAATAAAGTTGCTAACTGTGAAACGACGTGACTGGAAAATGTGCCAGGAAAATGAGCATTTAATTCACAAAGGCGAAAGTGTCGGCCCCTAGGCAGAATCTCAGTCTTAGTCTGAGTCTCCGCGAAAGCATCAGTTTCAGCTTCACGACCAGGTCTCCATGTTCAGACACATCTATCTGATTAAAATCTCAGCGAGAATTCACAGAAAATTCTTACACGCAAGAGTCGCAAGTGCTAAGAGCCAAAGACAGCTGAAAAGTTGCTGCGTTAACACCCATTTCCATTTCCAGAACCCCATCCACGACCAGGTCCATTTCCAAGTCGCAGCTCCAAGTGTGGAGCGCGCGTTTCATGCGAAATTTTATCACGCGAGGCATTTCCGATAAGCATCTGCATCTGAAATGCTGGGCCAGAGTTAGGACTCTGATTCTGATGCTTAGATCGATGATCGTGCTCCACTGATAATAGCAACAACGCCCCACAGCAAAACCAAACAAAGGTTTCAACCTTATCTGCAGCTGGGCATCTACAGAAAGAGATGGGGAGAAAGAGCTGAGAGAGAGAGAGAGAGAGAGAGAGAGAGAGAGAGATCAAGAGAGTACTTGAACGCATTCCAAAGCGCAGTGGAAACAGCTTCCAGGCGCTGGCGCACAGCACAAGAAAGTGGGCGTGATTCTTGTAGGGAACTGGGTGCTGGGTGCATGCAACAAGTGCCAAGTGTTTGCGCCAAGCGTTGATTGTTCTTATCGGCGGCGCGATCGACTCGACCAGACTCTGCAGCTGCAATTGGCGTGAATTGCATGCGTAGAGATGCAGCCTAGAGATTGCTTCCTCTTGTTGTAGTTGTAGAAGTTGTTGTTGTTGTTGCAACAACTCTCAATGTTGCTGCACACCACTTGTGTGTTGTATGTTGCGTGTTGCTCGCGATCTCGAAATGTGCAGCAAAAAGTGCAAAAAAGCAAGTGATGAATGTCCGTGTTATGCGATCTAATGATCTAGAAATGAAGTTAATAAATCGTTTAACCAGCTGGCACAGCGCCAGCCAAGAAGATCTTCTCTCCCTGCTCCCTCTTCCTTCCTTTCTTAGTCACAAGTGCAACACTTTGCGGATGCTTGTTTCTAGCCTGTTTGGCAGCTCGACCACCATCAGCTAGAGCATCTAGAGATGAAGGCTGAGGCAATGATCGTAATTTGCATAACTACTGTGCTTATAACTCCGTACATAACAAATTACAACAATTTGGTTTGCGCACATACCAAAGAGTCTCTGGAGAAAACGAGACGCTTAGGCAAATATTCTGGTTGCCATAACGGTAACAAGGCCAATAACATGCCACAACTATTTACCACACAGACCCACATCAGTCTTAACAAGAACAAGTCATTTACAAATCCACTTATCTTATTTGTTCTTCTTCATTTATTTTTGTTTAAAAATGTTGCTTAAATTACATAGTGAGGGGAGTGAGAGGTGGAAGGAACTACAATATATTTAAAATAAGAGATGCAACACAAATGTCGTTAATTTGTGATACAATTAATTCTAATATAAATAGGCAGTCATTTAGTGGTTGTGTATGTTGTATTAATGTGCAATCTATAGCTAAAGATTACCAATTACATATTTAATCTGCAAACAGAAAGAGAAATTTATTAGTAAATTGATATATTTATTGATATATAATCAATATTTACCTAGTATGTAAAATATATTTAGAAACCCAGAAGGACACACCAAAAAGAGCAAACTGCAAATAAAAGAGAACCTTATTAGAACTTGAACAACTCTGTAATACATATATTTATTATTAAATAATAAACTCAGTTATTAATTTTCAATCAAATTATTTCATTAGTCTAACATATGTAAAAACATCATAGTGAATTGTTGAATTTATAATTTATTTAATTTATTTTATTCTTACCTTTTGTGTTTCCTAAGGTGGTCCATAAAAGAGATCCGCAATACCCTTGTTTGTTAATAGAGCTGTAATTGTTAAAAAATTACAATATATATTAGCTTTTTGTTTAAAATTCCTTGATAAACAATTTATTTTATTTAAATTTCAAATCAGCAACAATAAATTTACACTAATCAAGGCATTTCATAGGTGTCCCAAGGTAAAAACTTAGCTCATCACAGAGAATATTTAACTGCATTTAAAACTAAACATATATTTACCTTATAAACTGTATACAAATGTTGTTTTCGCTCCGTGCATATCCAAAGTGCAACTGTAAAATAAAAGAAATAATAAATTAAACAATTGTCAACAATCAACAAATTCCCCTTTTTTTTAATATTTTGTCAGTTGGTAAAAGTTTACACTAATCAAGGTACATTTCATAGGTGTCCCAAGGTAATTGCTATCTCATCACATAAACGAATAACTTCTCCCAAAAAAAGCCTTTTCTTACCTTTTTAGAATGCATAGCGAGTGCGTATGTCTTCCAGTTTCTTGCAGATTTGATTTGGTGTGCGGAACATGTCGCCAGCAATGCTCTTTTGCTTTCCTGCATCAATGGACAGATACTGCTCGCACAAGTCGCCATCGAGGACATTCTTCACCGGGTAATAGGAGCTGCGGTAGCTGAGATGATCCCGACCACACAGGGGTGGATTCTCATTACGCATGTGCATCTCTAGGTGCTGGAAGAAGTCATAATCCTCTCGACTGGTAAACGGTACAAAGGCGCCAACAGTACCACTCAACGTGGAATAGATAAGAGCCTCAGAGCCACCTGGAATAAGTGTTGCCTTCTGCAGCGACATGATAACCTCGCCCACATGGAAGGAGCAGATATTCTCCGACTTTTGCGAGGCGCCCGACAGCAGGCCACGATCCCACAGCGACTTGGTGCCTGTTGGATCTTCGTCGACATCATCGGTGACCGAATGCGGCAGACGTTGAATGCTCAGGTTGCCAAACTTGTCAGCTATGGCAATGGTATCGTAATCCAGCAGCGTAGTCGCCGTCACCCAGCGAGGATGCGTGTCATCGGCGAATATGATGAGTTGATTTTCAGCCCGACGATAGCGTATAAAGAATACCGATTCTTGGACATCCGAGACATAGACACGATGACCCATAGCTTGAATGTTGACAATCTGGTAGGGAATGTGTTTATTCTCGCACTTGCGCAGCATCTTCTTCTTGCCCAGATCGTAGATTCGCAGCATACGGCCACAGCCTGCCAACAGGCGACCTTGGAATCCACACAGTGCACCGGGAATCTCGTCAATCTCAGTGCGATGCAGAAACTCCAGACTTGTGCAGGTTGGATCAATTTTGTAGACATCAATGCATCCGCCCTGAGATATGCGTGGATTCAGCTGCAAGTCCTTGGCAATGCCCACTGCCAAATAGTAGCGTCCATCTGCCGCAATCGAGAACTTGAGCAATGCCATCGACATGATGGCTTCGTTCTGTGTCAGCGGCACATTGAACATTGTCTGGCCTTGCATGGCGTCCAGGCAGCGTATCTGCGATGCCCACAGTCCCAATCCTGCTTTTGGTGCGGAGAACACATCCTCTGGCAGCACCTCATTGATAAATGCATTCGCCATCTCCCGGGCCAACTCTCGTTCCTCGTCGCCTGCAGCACTGCGCATCTCCTCGGCCATTTGCTCCTTGCGTGCACTCTTTGTGTCCTCGGTGTAGGCATTGTGATCCGTTTCGGCAATCAGCATACGACCCGTATCTGGATGTATGACAAATGCACGCGGCGTGTACTGCAGTGGAAAAGCCACCTGATTGAAGACAGCGCCCAGTTTCTCAAGCGCCAAGATCCGCAGCGTGTTGGTGGAAATAGCCACAATACCCTCACTACACTGCTCGCTGGAGAAGCCCGAGGCGTACTCCAGCGTTTCATAAGACAACGGGGTCAAATGGAATCGATTCTGATGGTAATACGATAGCCAGGTGCGGCTGGACATGGCCAGCACGGCCTCTGAGCCCTGCATCTTGATGCGGAACAGCTTCACCGGACGCGAGCCCAAGTAACGTGTTCTCGTATCCGCCAAATCTCCAGAGACTGGATCCAATACTGTACGCAGCAAGACGCCATTGCTTAACCCAATATTTAGATAGATAGTGCCTTTATTGCTGCCACCGCTGCGCTGAGCGGGCAGATCATCATCCAAACCGCCAGCTGTTGTTGTGCTCTCAGTGTGTCCCATCTCGACCAGGCACAATGACTCGGCTGGTGAGGGCAACGCCTGCATGGAGCACGGCGACAGGCAGTTATTGGGATCCAGTGAGAGAATGCGCACAGTATTATCAGCAAGGCCAACAGCCAAGAACCAAGAGCGCTGCTCGCCTTCAGGCACTGTGCCCAGAGCCATGCACATGATCTCTGCAGGCATTTCCGATCTCTCCGTGTACTCGTTCAGCTCGCCAGTCTACAGAAGAGAATAACACATTAGTCATCTCTTTTAAAGAGCATTGCGAGAAGGTAAATCATTGTCTTATGAAAGCTCAGCACTGCAGGACACAAAGTGTCTCAACATGATTGTTCTTTTTCGTGTTTTTGTCATCAGAGCAATGTGAAAGAGGCTACCTTCATTTTTAGTTATGTATGCTTACCGGATCCATTTCAAAGTAGACCAATTCACGACCAGAAAGCGTAATGACCACCTGACGTTGATTGACAGCGCATTTGGTAATCGATTTTTTGCCCGGAGCCTTCCATTCATTCACACGCTTATCGGAACGTATATGACGAATGCCATCTGGATAGACTTGGACCAAAGCATCATCGCCCAATGCAGCACAACACAATGTAGGTGTTGTGCCTAGAAAGCCACTGTCCGTTACTTCCTCAACGGTTTCACCAATGCTCAGAACCAGCGTGGCATTCACGAAGGATACAATGATATAGGCATCGAACTCGTCTAAAAGTAGGAAGCACAACAACAAAAGGATATCACATCAGTTAACAGTTCTTCAACTTAACTTAATTTATAAGGCATCTTTTTGGTTGACATTGAATAATCAGTTTATCAAATTGTAATCAATGGATAATTCAGCTGAAACACGGTTGATAAAGAATCGCATCATGTTCAATGTCAATAACTTAAGTATTTAAATTCATATCTGTAGTATTTTGTAGTAACATTTGTAGTAGTATCTGTTGACTTAAGAGCTGCAATAATGTTGCCTTACCTATCAATTCACAAAAGACAAATATAAATTATAAGTATTATACGAGAGTCAATTGGATAAACTCTGTTCTTATATCTGTTCGATAGTCACACACAACAAACAGTTGACACACGTCTGTGTTTAAGCGCCTGAAATAAGAGAGAACTGGTGGTTGATAACTTGTGGCTTTTGGATCGTGTTTATATATAGGCATATGAACTAGGATTGTTGATACCATCAGCATAAAAGCATTAAATTATCAATTTTATTACTCAACTCAATTTTAGTTGTAAATACATCAACAATCCTAATAAATTCTATATATAGCAATATCATTTATTTATTGTTTAGCTTGGGGTATCGTGTTCTGTATCATCAATGCACCAGTTGAATTATTAGAAACATTTCATTGCTAGCAAACTTAGATTCTAAACTTAATACTAAATATGCGAAAAGATAAATAAAAGCATTTCATTGGACTCACCATCAACACGTTTCTTAACAGTCCAAACGGCATTTGGATTACCGGGCAGCTCAGAGACGGCCATCTCAGATACCTCGAGGCCATGACGCAGAACACGCAGTGTGGAGCGTGGACCACGACCACAAAGCACATACAGCTGTGGTGTGTCCTCATTGGCCAAGTCAGCCACCTGTGAGGTGATAATTGGTGCAAACGAGGGCAACTCATCGACCAAGACGAGATTCTTCAGTGCACGTGGAGCAAAGAAGAAGGTTTCACCCTCCTCCAATGGCATAGCAGAGCTGAACTCGGGCTCATCATCGTCATCGCCCAGATGTGCAATCTGATACAGATAACTGTGGACAAAATACAGATTAGTTAAGCTGGACAGATCGCCATAAGTAGCTTTGACTTACTGGTTGCCAAATTCACTGGCTACAAATAGAAAGCCAGTCTTCAAGACACACATTGCCGTCGCTGGCGGCACAGTATCAAAGTATTTCAGCTTGATCTCTGACACCACATCGTCATCGGTCTCTAGAGTGATCTTAAAGATATCACCCTGCTCGGTTTGCAGCAGAAAGAAGTACATGCTCTTGGTGCGATGTGTTGCCGAGCATATAAAGATCATGCCACGTTCCGGATCATCCAGATCATTGCGACGACGCGGTATTGGACAGCGTATGTCATGCTGATCGCCCAGATTCTTATACGTCAGATAGTTCTCCGAGCAAATTAGCACACCCGAAGGTCCATCATTGCCACCGGGCACAGAAACCAAGAAGTTGGCATGCTCTTCCAATGGTTCAGAGTATTTGCGTACCACATGGTTCAAGCCAAGATCCAACTCGTAGAATGTGAGCGTTTGTTGCGTGCGCTGAGCAGCATCACCTATCAAATGATAAAGAATAATAGATAAATATTAAAAATTGAATTAAGAATAATTTTAATAAATATGTATATAATTTAAGATTTGGATGTGGGCCACAAATCAGTGAAGTGCTGCTAGACAATTACAGCAACACCAATGGTTCAGTGGTCACATTTATCTAGCGCTCAGTGTTAACAGTATTCCTGCTGTATTAACCACAGTCACTGAGTCTAAAGGCGCCAAAAATATATAATTTCAGAATGTTTGAATGGTTTTACCTGATGGATCCAAGTCAGCCTCCTCATAGTCGATTTCCAGACATGCAAACATGGGATTATCGAAGCCAACATCTACACCAACCATGTGATAAGTCAGTGTGTTGGACTTGTGTGCTTCCAGCGGTGAGGATATGGTGAGTCTTGCCTGTGTATCGCGATTCATGATGTAGGCCAACTTCTGCTTCTCCACAGCCCCAATCATCACAGCACGACCCTTGGGATCAATGGCAAAGTATTGACCCGGCACAATGCGACGACATCCGGACTTGCCAAATGTTTCCTGGTGTACTTTCTCCAGCGCATTCTTGCTGGGAATATACTCCAGGATAACAATGCGACCAGAGTCAGAACCCACAACGATATAATCTAAGATGATACAAAGTAAGAGTCTAAATTATAGACACGATAGTTATAAAAAGGTACAGTCTGATTTGAGGTTAGAAACGAGTGTAACTCGAAGTTTCAGTTCACCATACCATGTGGTTAAGGGTCATGGCAAATGCGACGCCAAGTTAAATTGTTATCGCACACAGACACATTCAATTAGGTCAAACTGGGAACAACCACACAGAGAGTTGCCTCAATTGGGTTTGGTGCGTCAAATCTAATCTAATCTAAAATTAAATACAAATGAAACCCACCTTTTGTGCCGCCCGTCAGACGAAAAGCCATCAGCGCTCTTATGCAGCCAAATATTTCCGTAGACATGAGCGTGTGAACTTTGCCGGTATTGGGATCGGGACGCAGCAGTTCCAGCGACTTGCCACGTGACAACAGCACCTCTTGCTGCTTGCCGCCCGAAAAGTTACCGTGCACCGCGTGCGTGACGCCGGTGCCCTTCTGCAGCGTCAAATTATACAAGTACATGTTGAAGCTATACTTGTCTAACTCAACACAATTGCACTGTAGGAAAAAAATTAATTATAGTTGAGGTTAGAAACGATCCGGCTCATTCAACATAAAAAATATATATATTATATTAAAAATATGTACTACTTCGGAATTCCAAGGCCACAGTAATGATAGTCGTGTCGCCTAACGATGCTTAGTAAGCAGCATTTAGTTTTTAATATAGCACGCTCTAATTGCGACCAAACAGCAGACATTTCTGCTTTTCTGGAGATACTTCGTGCAAAAAACACTAAAATACTATTAAATTCTACTAGTTTAGCGCTTAGATAATTACCTTTTACTATTTTATTCAATTAATTGACACATTTTAATATTGATGCGCTTGGATTTAACTTTTTTCACATCAGAAAAGACAGCGCCATTTTCAGAGCTGCCGCTTCGCTTGACCGGTGAAGAAAAAGTGGATGGAATAAAACGCGGGAGGCATTTGACAGAAGTCGCCGCAGAGTTGCTATGACTTCGATAATGATAACGATAGCGATACATATTTTTTTTAGTAGCCCTGAACTGTGAGCTGTGATGACAACAGTAGAAATAAATAAAATTTAACTAATTAGACGAACGTTCAGCAGGTGGAAATGGAGTCGGAGAGAAATCTTTATGATGAAGCCAACGATAAAATCAGACTCGGCGAAGAATTAAAGAAAGCATTGGTCGAATTCGAGGATATTGCTGGTGTTTCGAAAGTACAAAGGAAAATCCAACAGGAACTCAAATTCTTGGAGAAGGTCTGCTTAAGTCTGATTGATCTGATTGGAATAGTGACTAATACATTTTATTTTCAGGTTATACGTACCAAAACATTGAAGGAGAATCATATAACCAGCAGTAACTTTGTCAATTATGAATTTCTCATAAAAACATTGCGTTTGCAACAGGGCGTCGTTGATATAAATGCAGTATTTCCACTTGAATCGCGTGATAATCCTCTGCGTGTCGACATTGTGGCCAATAACGGTCTCAAATGGATCAAGGTGATAGCCCGCAATTCCAGGTCTATCGAAGACGCTGCCAAAGGATGTGTGAGCTTTGGTGCACGCAGCGTTCTTGATCAGGCCGAGGATTATTTGGAGGCCAGCGAGTTGCACTTTTGCATGTTTCAACGTCCCAAGGTGAATATACCAAAAAATTATGAAACTAGCTTTCGTTTAAGGCAATGCAATTCTTTTCCAGATAGTCTTTTATTTCTCCAACAAAATTGATAGCTCACTACATGAAGAGCTCAAGGGAATGGGCGTGCAGACAGCATCTCTAGAAGAGCCTGATCTGGATGTAGATCAGTATGCAACCACGTCAGAGGAACTCAATCTAGATGTCACTACAATGCTGGCCTATTGTAGCGCTCTCACAAACGGTCGCTGTAATTGGGTGTTCAAGGAACCTCTCTTAACTGAACAGGCCGAAAAAGAGCGCGAAGTTCCAGTTAAGCCTATGATTGAGAAAATCCTTCAAGGGAAGCGCCTGGTCTGCTGTCAACTGGCTTACGATGCTTTTCAAAATATTTTAACGGTTTTGGGTGGACCCCATGAAAAGGAAATTGCTGCCGAGTTTTTGAAAGACGTTACAGTTTATCCGAATGTTGACACGATACCTGCAGAGTTCTCAAATATACGATTTACGGCAAATGTTAATGAGCGAAGCCTAAAAATCTTTAGTTTCGGCATGGAACGTAAAATATTCACAGTTACATCAAACAAGGCGTTTGTGCGATCAGCCAAGATGCAAGTAAGTATATTTTGTATATCTAATTTAAGTTTTTTTTAATAACTTTTATCTCTTTTTCAGGGAATAAACGTACCCGTATTTGTACATGCTTCACGTGCACTCACTGAAAATAAAGAAGCAACTGCTAAGCCGCTATAAACAATTTTTTTAGGCAAATTTGTTAACTTTATATTAAATATATATGTACACTCAATACATAAAAACTAAACTCTCACTTTAGTTTAAATATACCGTCTCGATAATGTCTAACTAAAGTTATCGATAATCAGCTGAGAGACAGAGTTGCCAAGCAGGTGTCGTACTGCGCAGGTAAACAAAAACAGAACTAGAGAAAACATGGACTGTGCTCCGCTGAATTTGGTAAATTGAAAAATTAAACATATGGTTTGTCTTTTAATTAATAGAGTTTTTCCTTGTGTTGTTAATCGTCAGGCGCATTTTCATGAACGCCGCTCGGAGCGATTTATGCGCCATCACCGCTATGAAGAGGCAATTAAAGCCTTGGAAACTTCGCTGCTTTATGTCCAGGACGCTTATAAAAACGTAGCAGCTTCCCAAATCGAAGGAAGTTCTGGACACTTTGACGCTTGACTTCCAGCGGAAGCTACGCCAAATCGAAATGCGGAAGACCCAACACGGGCTTACAAAGATGAAGGACTTTGTGCAACTGAAGGAAACTAGTCCCATGTTGCCACTACGGCCGGAACACGGCGTAGGATCAGCGCAATCCGTTGCCAAGGCCATTGATAAGACAGTGCAAGATTTTGATGCCAAGTTTATATCCACAGTGGAGCGGATACCAGCGACACCAGCTCTAGTTGAGCTCAAAGTGGAGACTATGATTAAGAGCAATCCGCAGGCGGAGAGTCAAGAGTTCCAGGGACTCTTCTCGCTGGAGAGAAGCTCTGAGAATGACATGCCATCTTTGACTCCTTTGGAACTGCCCTCGTTCGATTATACAATGTTCACCAGCTCATCGGCTCCGTCGTTGGCCAGCTACATGGGAATGGCCGAAAGCTTTCAAAAGTAGCTATATATTTAAATTAAAGACACTCTTAGTATTTATGTATTTTAAGTGATAAGAGTTTTATTTAGCTAGCAAACCCTTCAACAGATCATCCATGTCTGTCTCGGTTTCCACATTTTTCAGCAGCAGTAGAACCTGCGCCTCCATTTCGCACATAATCTCTGGCTTCTGGTATGTAATTATGAGTGTGTTGAACTGATGATGTGTCGATATATTAGCTTGGATCGGCGGCAAGCCACAGCGATCCAGATCAGGTACAGGAATAACCTTGTAGTACTTTTTATTGGTCGTGCGCACCACAATGGCATGCTTTTCTGGATCGGCACTGACATTGTAGACATTCAGCGAATACGGCAGGTTGCGTATGCGCCACTCGATGTTCTTCTTGGTTACCCGCTTGGTCAGCAACGGAGCCGTATCGCTCTCGCGCACTGTAAACTCCGGTCCAGCCATGTTATCCGCATCTCCACCGCCAGCAGAGGTTCCCTTATTGCCACCACCCCAATTAAGCTGTCGTGGCTCCTCGCCCAGCTCTATTTCCCACTCCGGCTCTCCCATCAGCTGCTTGCACTTGCGCCAAGCGCGTCTCTGTACTATTCCCGTGTCCATGTTGTACTCCTCGGCCATTTGCCGACCATCTGGGAACTTGTAAAGAACTTTGCGCAACCGGCCGCTGATCATTGAATTCTTTTCAGCGGATTGCAAATAATTCAACCAATTTTGATAGGACATTTTTTCGTTAGCAACTGAAACTGAAATTGTTTTAAAGTATGTAAACTCAACTGAATTTGATCAATGGCGCAAAAGCACATTTCGTTGTGCCTGGCAACCAGGGTTGTGTCAGCTCAGCTGTTTGCTTTTGTTTACAAGCTTATTTCGGGGGCTGCCAACTCGTTGCAATTTGTGTCAGAAAAGTTGTCGGCAAAGTTGACGTGGCCGCGAGTGACCGCATAAAATATACGCATATATTTCACAACTTGCAGCTGTATTTTATTGGTGTTGCTATTTAAAGTAAGCCGAATCACGGTTCTTAGTTTATAAATAGCTGCACAGCCTAAACTATACGTGTATATTTCATACTAATTTTTCCACAATACAAAATTCTTTGCAGCGCACTTAAACGAAAATCGCAGAAGTGAGAAACGAGAAATCGAAGAAAATACATTTTAATTTGTGTTAAATAGTCGTAAAAATGAGTCTTGTGTGGACTTTGATCGCCACTTTTCTGTACGCAGAAATTATAGTGGTTTTGCTGCTGGTGCTCCCAATCGCCAGTCCGTACAAATGGAGCCGATTCTTTAAATCCAAGTTCCTGGCCATGTTGGCACAGCAGGCGCATCTCTACTTCTTCCTCATTATGGGTGTGTTGGTGCTGTTCCTTCTGGAAGCAATTCGTGAGATGCGCAAGTATTCCAGCCACGAGAACACTGGCGAGGTGCATCTGAACGTGGAGATGCAGCACAGCATGCGTCTTTTCCGTGCTCAACGCAACTTTTACATTTCCGGCTTTGCGATCTTCCTGGTCTTGGTAATTCGCCGGCTGGTCACACTGATCTCGGCACAGGCAAGTCTGCTGGCCCAGAGCGAGGCTTCCATGAAGCAGGCCCAGAGTGCCACTGACCGCGCCCGTTCCCTGATGGCCGATCAGAAGACAGACTCGGCTAAGGAAGCTACCGAGGACACAACACTGAATGAGGTAAGTGAGAATGATCCCATTATCCAATTGGCGTTTCGAGTTGTTGCACACCGTCCTCCTGCAGCCCAGGCATGTTTAAAGAGCTTCGCAAATCCACCTAATACTTTGTTCATTAGCTACTACCAAGCTGTACAAAAAATGCGTAAGATTTGTTATGATACCCACATGGAAAGTGTTGGGCCAAGAACAAACATAGAAATCAAAAAACAAACCAAACAATTTAAGTAAACCTATCGTAAACTCTTTAAACAGTTGACTCGCCTGCGGAAACGTGTGCAAGGACTCACCGCCAGAGTATCCTAAGCATTCGAACACATTCCCAAAACACAAATCCCACCCAAAACCCAAAAACACAAAACTCAAACCAGCTGACACTCGTTTTACAGCTCAACAAGCTGAAGGAACGCGTCCAGGAGCTGACCGCCGACTTGAATCGCGAGAAGAAGGACAAGGAAGCAGTCAAGTCGCAGGCTGAGAGCATTAATCGTGAATACGATCGCCTCACCGAGGAGTACAGCAAACTGCAGAAGCAGATCACCATTGGAGCAGCTGGCGGCACCAAGGATGATTAAGCGAGGCGAAAATTATATATTTATAAAATGATAAGACTTAAACTTGGCGGTGGGGGCAAAGGCAGCAAATGCAAAATCTTTAAAGATTAAAAAAAGATTATAAATTATCAAATCGAAAACATACAAGTACATTAAACATTTTATTCTCATAGATAACATTTTTAAATGGTAATTCTCTCACGTCCCGAGTTATATTTTGTACACTTTGCTTTAATACGTAAATGTTACATTTTTGTTTGCCGCTGTTTAAATTATTTGTTGGCAACTCAATAAATAACTCAATAACTTATTAATCAACGAAATACAATTATCGCATGATTCATACATAGTACACATCATAAAGCGAATGCTTATCAACTCGATATGACGTCATTGATGTCGAACCCGCTTTAGATTTCTGTTGTTGTCGTCTTGTCGTCGCCTACTCAAACCAGAAACTCACTGAGAAACTGGGAGTGTTGGAGCGCACGTAATGCCACCACTTTGGAGGCAAATATAGACAGTCTCCGGGTTGTAGCAACAGCTCATAAAAGTGAACTCTGCTCAGCAGGGGAAAGCGTTCAAAGTCCAGATTGGCAGCATCTATTTGCGATGTATTCCCCAGGAACTCGCTCTCGTGGGCATAGAGATTCTCCGTATCTGCGGGTGATGCCAGTATAATTCTTTTGCTTCCAAAGACCTGGCATAGCAAATTGTGCTTTGGATCTGTGTGCATCGGGGATACAGTGTGCTTTGGACCAAGCCAAGCTTTGATATCCACAGGAGTTGTAGTTTTCAGCAGACACACTGCAGTAATCGGGAACACAGATGTCCGCTTTTAAAGCTGGGATTTGGCCAAAGAGCTCGTGCTGCGCCAGATACTCTATCTCCAGATCTGCAGTCTGGTTGTCTTCGCCAAATTGCCTGTACAGAAAGTCCCGGATCTTGACCAGCTGCTGGGACCACTCATCGCTGGCATAGTTGGAGCCAATCTCAATGGGCACTGTGCGATTGCCAGCCACTTTGAGTAGGTAATTCAAATCACGCCATTTGCTTAAAGCTGGCCAGTGATTAATCGTATTGAGCAGCAGCGTGGGCTGCAGTGCCTCATAGCAACTCGTACGAAATTCTGTTATGCTTGGAGCATCCAGTTGGGGTATATCACAGCGGGACTCGCGTCGCTGGACTGCATCTAAAATGGGCAACGGCGTTGGGTTGATCTTTGTGGCATCTTCATCCAAGTACTTCATCAGTGCAGCTTGTAATTCATTACAATTCTCATACAGATTATCAGTGCATCCTAGAAGCTGTGCTTCATCCAGAATTCCACTGCATTGTTCTCGTTGCTCCAAGCTGGAGTTTTCCAGTAGCAGAAAGAAAATCTATAGAAAATTATTTAAATTTAAATACTTGTTTGTTATTATCATAGAATCACTAGAACACCTTGAAGTAGCAGCCAAGTGCATAGATTTTCCTAATTGTCAACTTCACGCTACTAAAGTGTCCACTGTGTATGCGCTCCCAGTTTTTGTCCACCAAAGCTTGCACTAGATAGGAGACTTCCTCTTCATCCTCCTCCTTTCTTCTGCTTTCTAACTGTAATTTCTCAAAGTGATCTGCAGCCCGTTTAAGTATGTAACGTGCCTCAACTTCATTCTCCAGCAGATTTGCAATATCAACAAAATGCGGCAATAATTTTGTGAGCTCCAATAAAGAGGCCTCAACTGCAACCATTCCCAAAAAGGAAGTCTTTCAGTATGCAAAGTAAATTCGCGGGATATGCAAACACCGGCAGAGAACGAGCCTGCCAGCCCGTTTATTGCTGCGATATGACTATTAAACAAGTTGGCAGCACTGAAGTCAGCTGTGTTATCGAATACATCGTCTAAAAATATATTATCGAGGGGAAGTATTTATCGATATATCGATATATCAATGATATTTCACTGCGCGCCGGTAAAAAAAACAGTAAATCCAACGTTCTGCCAAGTTTTCAATGGAACCAAACAACAAGAAGGCAAAAATGGGTAACAACAAGTTTAAGCACAACAAAAAGAAGTACTACCAACAAAGCAAGAAGCAGGTGCTGCAGGCTGGCCAACGCGGCTTCCTTGCCACATGCAACATGAATGAAAAGGCATGTGTGCGTGAATGCTACAATTTGCTTAACCACTACGCCGACGAATTGTACGGACCTGAGGGACAGGAACCCGCCAAAAAACAGGATCCGGAAGTCAACACTAATAAGGATGGCAGTGATTCCGATAGCGACAGCGACTTGGATGCCGCAGTTGCCAAATGCAAGGAATCGTTTAACCAACGCAAAGTTCGCTTCCAAAACGTGGAAACAGGCACAACAAACTGTTTGTTTATCCGCACACTACTCGAAGATCCAGTGGGACTGGGCAAGCACATAGTCAATGACATTACCGTCACCGGAAAGGCCATGTCACGATTTGTACTACGTCTGGTGCCCATTGAAGCGGTTTGTCGGGCCAATATGCCGGATATTATTAATGCAGCGGGTGCACTCTTTGACAAATACTTCCTTAAGGAAGCAACCACATATGGCATCATATTTAATCATCGCTACAATCAACAAATCAAACGGGATCACATCATCAAGGAACTTGCCGAGCTGGTTAACTCCAAGAACATGGGCAACAAAGTGGATCTGCAGCATGCCAAGAAGTCAATCATTGTCGAGGTACTGAGAGGTTGGTGCCTGCTCAGTGTCATTGACAACTACTTGGACAGCAAAAAGTACAATTTATCAGAGCTGGCTAATCCGGGCGGACAAAAGACAAATGGAAATGATGAAGACGTAGCCAAGTCGGATGAATCTGCAGAGCAGAAAGCTGACGAAGAGAAAACTGATGAGAATCCCACCAAAACTGTTGATCCAGTTGTTGTCAGTGTCGAGAACTGAATAAAATGTACTATAAATTTTGTTTAATTGCTTGTGTTTGTCTTATTCCATAAACATTTACGCTTAATGGCTAACTTTGGAGTGTGTTTGTGTGATGTACCATATACGCATCCGTATCCATATCCTCTGCCATGTTGTGTCCGGTTCTGATTTTTCTTTACAAATAAATTAGAGTTTGACTAGAGCCTCTCAAGCACTGCGCTTTAGCAGCAACTTCACAATCCCGGCAATTTTCTCATAGGCCATAAACATCAGCGCCGCCGTCAGCACTGTCTGCAGAATCTTAGCCTCCAGGCCCCGGAAGAGACCAGCGATTCCTTGATGCTGCAGTATGCTGACCATCAGCTCCAGCATGCTGGGTGTCTTGTTCTTGCCCGCCTGCTGGGAGGTCGATGGTCCGCTTGAAGTCTCGTTGGTGCGATGACGCTGCTTGGTCTGCACCAGCTGCAGTGGATAGGTTAGCACCGTGGCAAATGCCTTGGCAATGGCGCCAATTACAAAGAAACCCAAGCTGCCGATTTCTCCGCCCGTGAATGTCATAATGTTACGCTTGAGCAGCTCGTACATCATGAACTGCAGCGCCGGATTCGAGACCAACATGAGGGAGGGGATTGTGCCAGCCCACAAGCCCGTCAAGCCCTCCGTCTTGGCCACATACTTCAGTCCCTGGAGGAGACTCTTGTAATGCTTATTGACATCGTCGGAGGTGCCGGCCACATTGCGCATGCGCAGACGCGTATTGACCACCCAGAATGGAGTTGTCGAGAACACATTGATGATGCCAGCAATGCTGCCTAGCAGCAGATCTTTCAGAGCACTCTGCTGACCACGCACACCATTGGAGGCGACCATCTTGAGGGCATGGAATGTGTAGAAGTAGACGAAATTCGAGATGCATAAGCTCTGCAGCACTGGGCCAAGTCCACGGTACAGTGACTGGAATCCCTCGCCAAGCACAATCTCTTTGATTACCTGCTTCGTGCTGCGCACCTCTCCGCTCTCCTCCACTGTAAATAAGAATTAATAAGTGGATTAGTGTACGTTATCAAATCATATTAAATTAAAAAGCTAATGAAGTTTGAACTCTATGAATATTTATCTATTTTGTCTTATCGATGCTAGTTAAAATTGACAATTCAGGAATGTGGAAACTTACATTGTAAGCGGGAACGCACTGTGTCCAGTGGATAGAAGGTGCTCATGGCTATGCAGCCACCCTGTACAAACACACAATTAGACACTTTGCATTTTGGAATTTGAACTTTAATCCCATTGTTTTGATTGGATACTTACGGCTGCGCCAGAAACGGCATGCACCCAATTTTGATAGCTAAACACTTGGCTAAGTTTCGATTGTGCTACCATTTTATTGCTGTTAATTTACTGATGATGCGAATTCCGAGTTGACAGCGGGACACGTCCAGTGGCGTCTTTGGACAATTACTGACTGATCAGCCGACCGACTGACCGACACACGCCGGCTAAACGAGAATTCAAACGACGATTTTACACGCTAGACGCCAGATTAGATTAACGCAGCTCCAGAGCGCACTTTGTGAGTTATTCTCGGCGTCGGTGCCACTTTGTTAGGGGACAGCAATTCTATTTGCGTTTCTTCAGTCAATGACTAATGAATAACAACATATGTGCATTAAACAATGTTAGCGCTTCTAACAAATAGTTTGCTGCTGTTTACCTTTTTTTATTTTATTTCAGGGAGAGCGGTTCAGTGTTGAAAAGCGACTGTTGGTGTCGCTCATCCAGTTGTCTCTTTCGCAGTGCTGTAAACTGCAAAAGACCGCCAACAATTTAATTTAAAAAATATATATTTATTTATATGTTTAGCTTACATTTTTTATCATTGCGATCAAGAACACTTTATGTTAGTTCAGTCAATTAATAATAAATAACAGGAATTGTTGATTAAAACAACGTGGATGCTTCAAACAACTATTTTGCCTCTATTTCTCTTTCTACTTCTGAGAGCGCGGTTCAGTGCTGGAAACTGACTGCTGAGATTGCACACTCATTACTCTTTTGTGGTGTTAAGAGTTGCAAAAAGCCGCAACAATTCTCAATTTAAAAAATGTTTATACATATATTTGCTTAGGTTTTCAAAATTTCGTAATTACAGGTTAAAATAATATTTAATTGCGTAAACTAAAGCAACTGATCGATAAGGCACTTCTCCCGTCGCGGCTCCAGGCGTGGCTTTTTCATAAAATTAACTCCCGTTTCGCTGCTGCTGTTTAATAAATCAGCTGCTTTTCGTTTTTGATTCTGCAATAAAATTAAATAATTAATTTAACGATTATTTGAAAGATTCCTTTAACTTACTTCATGTTCCTCCTCGGTGAGCGTGGCAAAGACAAAGTTCTTGGCCTTGGCTGACTTAACGGAAACAGTTCCTGCTGTTCCATCCACATCGCCAGCAGCTCCTTTGGTCAGACCAGCTAACTTGGTCAGCGTTTCCTTGTCACGCACCAGAAAGGAACCACGCACCGTCTGCTGCTGGGTTGTTGAGTTAACGCTCTTTGAGATCAAAAACGGCGAACTCTTCTTCAACTCCACATTTGTCTTCTTAGCCGTAATAATGGTGAGCTTACGCACCTGGCCACCAGCTGAGTTGGTATTAACCACAGCTGGTGACAGAGGAGAAGCACCTCCAGTTGTTTCCTTTAAATGAAAATTGTTTCCAAGTGAGATATTTTTGGGTGTTGTCAAGTAAAGTTTAGATTTACCCCCTTCAGTCCCTTCTCCAGCAGCAATTGTTCTCTCTCGAAGCGAATTTTGCGCCAGAGATGCTCGTTCTCCTCATCTCCACTGCCCTCGTTGGCATCGCCATCGGCATTCTCATGGCGGGATTCATCTAAGCTAAAGCCGGCTCCGTTTTCAGCATTCTTCCAACGAAACTGACGCTGTCGAACAGCTCCTTCTTCGTCTTCGAAGAGCATCTCCTGAATCTTGCGCACCTCTCGTATATCCTGGTCCAGCATTTTGCGACTGTAACAAAAGATTATTAATTGAAAGAAAGTAAATTTGCGGTCTCTACTTACGCATGAATCTGTCCCAGTTCGTGACGTATTTTCTCCTTATCGAAGTCATCCTCGTCGCCCAACTCAATGTCATATCTGTCCATATTTTTCTCATCCTCATCAGCTGATCCCCATTCAGATTCCGACAGTTCAGCTTCCTTCTCCACAAAGTTTGCAGCTCTTAATTTGCGATCCTTTTTCGTCATTTGAACTACAACTTCGTTTTCCTCGGAGTCGTAGTCAACAAAGGATTCGGGCACCTCTTCTGCTGCCTCTTCTACTTCGCTTTCCAGTTGCTCTTCGTCTACGGACTCTTCATCGCTCTCTTCGTCGTCAGAGAAACCCAATTTAGCCTTCTTCTTTTGCCTCTTCTTGGTCAACTTTTTCTGTCGCGTCTTCTCTTCTTTAAGATGCTCCGCAGGCTCCTCTTCGCTCGACAAGATCTTATTCGTCGCCGGTTCCGTCAACGAGGTCGGTTGCGTTTCAAAGCTGCCGGAACACAATGCCTCCAGTTCATCTTTTGCTTGACTGTTGGACGTTGTTTGGGTTATGGGAATCTGACTAATGAGAGCTCCAACGGTTGGTGCCGCCGATGACACCTCGGATTGTGTAAATCTGCCAGAGCACAAGCCGAGCAATTCCTTCTCCTCGTCGCTAGCAGTGCGTTCAATCTCCGTGTCGAATAGTTTGTGGGCGGACAACTGCAGCTGTGTGGCGGTAATTGGAGCTGCATTAGCCACCTTGGGTGTCTGCAACAAATCGACGTCCTCCTCGTCGGAATTGTCGTCCTGGAATGCACGTATAATGCGATTCTTACGCTTGCCTGTCTGCGTACTCTCTTCAGTTTCGCTTTCTTCATCGCTGTTGCTGCTGCTTGATGCTTCCTCATCATTTACTTCTACTTCTTCTTCGGCATCTGCTTCCTGCTCTGCTTCATCCGCAGACTTGGCTGCTTCTTCATCATCCCCAGCCTCTTGTTCTGTCTCCTCTTCTACTATTTCCTCATCATCATTGATAATCACTTGACTTTTGACTGGCTTCTCATCTGGTTCATATTCTTCATCCATATCCATCTCTTCGTTTTCATCTTCCTGTTCCATTTCTTCCGCTTGCTTTTTGCGCATATCCTCCATACGCTTCTTGGTAATTAAGGATTTCAGTTGCTCCTGCATTTTTGAGAAGGCAGCACCAGGTTTTTGTTCCTTGTTGACAGGTTCCTCCTCATGCAGATGTATGCTGACCTTGGAGAGCTCCAGTTTGCCATGTGAAGTGGACAAAATGCTGTGTAGGAGTTAAGTTAGGGAAGGTAAGCTTACAAATTGATTGCTTTACTCACTTGACTGTCTCCGTAGTCTTGTGCTTCTTGGCTTCACGTGTTTTCATCAGTCGTTGCAGCAAATCGTCGACACCAGTTGGTTTCTTGGCAAACATGTCGCCCGTTTCCAGATCAATAACCATGTTGGCATCTCCTTTTAAAGAAGGACTCACATCGCAGCTTTTCTCATCTCTCAGGCGTCGAATAACTTCTGTAATTCTTGGAGTAGAAGGTTTCGACGGCGGCGTTATGTTCAGTGTGCTTAGATCAATTTTAGGCAGCTCCACAACCTCGGTTACTAGCATCATTTTAGTAGGTGAAATTGCCTCAGCTAAAAGCTGAGTTTCTGGTACAATCTCTGCCTCGACATTAACGGAGGTTGCTTCATTATCATCTATTTGGACATCTACTGCTGACTCAGACTCTGGAACGGCTGAAGTGTCTTCAACTTCATTAACCGGTTGCTTTGCTAGCTCTTCGCTTTCTGTTGCAGTATCCAGCACATCTGGATTATCTTTCGATTCCATAGGCTCATCCTCTTCAACGTCATCTTCTTCGTGCTCTGATTCAGATTTGAAGAACTCTGTTGCCTCCTTTGCACGTTCCTCCATCAGCTTGCTGCACAAATAAAAAGTGGAATTAGTTCCGACTACTTGGCTGATCAAGTGGAAGCCACTTACGCATATGCCTGCAACTCCTCGCTATTCATACGCAACGCCATCGATCTTCTGGACTCATTCTTAGCGGGCATGGGACTGCCGCCTGCCAATGGCCATTGCCAGCGGCTTGTTGATGGTGCGACGGCTGAGAAACTCTTTCAGCGTGCGCGGCTTGGGCTGATGATAAGGTATACTGATGTGTGCCTCACGTTGCAGACGCTGTTGCTCGCTCTGTATGGCCTGCATTGCGTCCAGCGCCTTCTTTGCCGTAGCCTACAAATGGAAAATGTAGTTAATGTCAAGATAAGCTTAATGTTGGGTTTACTCACTCGCATGGGCTTGGATTTGCTGGACTTGTCCTTAGGAGCATCATTACTCTCCGGCTGCTCCATGGGCTCCTCTTCATTGCTGCGTTCTGCCTCAGATTCTGAATCGACAATGCCTTTCAGTTTATTGCTTTTCTCTTCATCGCTGGACGACGCACTGTTCTCTTCTTCCTCACTGTCCATTCGTTGTCGCTTCTTCTTGGTTACTTTCTTTCTCATCTTCTTCTCCTGCTTCTGTTCCTCCTCCTTGTCTTCTTCCTCGCTGTCTGTGTCG
Organism: Drosophila falleni; assembly: GCA_035045575.1. Classification (NCBI taxonomy): domain Eukaryota; kingdom Metazoa; phylum Arthropoda; class Insecta; order Diptera; family Drosophilidae; genus Drosophila; species Drosophila falleni. The sequence goes on from JAWNOV010000167.1 coordinate 10,232,365, forward strand.
ATAATTGCGGATATTTTCTTTTTGGACTTGGACTTATGATCTTGCTCTTCATCCTGTTCTTTTGTTACTGCTTCCTGTGTTTCCACTTCCTCCTCCTCGCTATCAGAGTCAATAATCGCCGATATCTTTTTCTTAGATTTGAGCTTTGACTTTTCTTTGTGCTCATGCTCTCGCTCTATATCCTCCTTCATTTCAGTCGCTCCACCTTTTTCGTCCTCGCTTTCAGAATCAATAATCGCCGATATTTTTTTCTTGAGTCTTGGCGCCAGATTTTCCCCCTCCTTCCATCAACTCTTCTACTGCTTGCACTGATGTTGTTGTTGCTGCTGCTGTTCCTTTATCAACTCCACACTCTTCATCGCTATCCTCTAGCCGTTGCACTCTGTTCTTGGGTGAAGTTTGTTTACCTGTTGGCGCTGGTGTCTCATCATCTTCACTGTCCGACATTATCAACGTATTGCCACCCAAAATATCTTCGACGGACACGTTCTTTTCGTCTTCGTCGTCAACTTGTAGCTTTTCCATGGAGTCGTTTTCTTTCTCGCCATTTTCCGCTGCTGTTGCGGTTTCTGCAACTGTTTCACTCATTTTATTGGGTCAGCAATAATTCTATTAAAATAAAACAATTCCGCAGTTGAACACGCACACAAACATACGATCTGCTGAGAATTTGGCGCGAAAAGCAACAGCTGACACATTTCAAACAAGTTGGCAGCACCAAGAAAATGGTAAATTCACTAGAGGTGGAGAACTATCGCTTGCACATATCGAGGCGCTGTTAGTCCTTTAATATCGATAGTTTTTAGTTTGCTAGTACATCACTAAAATGGCGCAAATTCAATAGTAGAATTTTACAAATTCGAAATTATGAAAGCAAAATAAAAATTAGGTGATTTCAGGTAAAAATCCGTAATTTGGATCATACAGAGTTGGTCAATATTATTTACATATTATTTATATATTCAATAAAACACGACCACTGTTGTAGAAAATATCTATTAAGGTTTTCAAATATAAATGCTTTAAACTTGCATACCATGAACAATTTCAGATTGATGCCCCCACTCAATTGTCTATCAGCATGAGCTTAATTTAGGCTATTAACAACTACATACATTGTGCCGAGTAAAACAATCGAAAATAATCAGCTAAAAACGCATTTGCATATGCAGACAGACGGAGAAGAGCAGTTACCTATGTTTAGTAAATATTTCACCTGTTCTGCTTGTTGTCTTGTTCACGTTATTGTTGTTGTTAGCGAATTGTTGCAGTTGGTTTGATTCAAGTCTTGAGACTTGCGATGCTTTCTCCGCATCTCTTTTCATTTCTCTTTCACAGTTTACAGCTAAAAGTTTTGGCTTAGGGTCATTAAGTAACCCGGTGCCGTACCATAATGACAGCCTGGGCTCAACGAGGTCCAAGACCCCAACCAATATTTATCCATTTTAGGCATAAACGGCATTAAAATCTAATTAAAGCTGGCCCACAAAACGTATCTAAACACCATTTAATATGAGTATCTAATATTTAATTAACAATATTTCCAGGCCTGCGGTCGCGCAATGAAAGCAAAAGCAAAAGTTAAAACCGAAACCGAAACGGAAATCAAATCATGTTAATGGGTGTCAAATTCCACGGGCATTTCACTTTAGGCCGCATTCTGAGCACCCGCTGAGATAAAATACATAATCGTTTTGCCTTGATTAATGCAGCTGCCAATAGTTTAACTTTGGTTGCGCAACATTTGCGGACTATAAACTGCGAATCCTACACAAAAAATAAAAAGAAAGACTAATAGAAAGCGACAGTTTTGACTATTTAAGCATATTATTGTTGTTATTCTCTAAGCGAATTTATAATAAATGTTTAATAAATAAAGCTAGCATGGGATGATCGAGGAGAATTGTGTAAAAGATGTGGGCGAATTGGCTATACTCTACAGATTAATTAATAATTAAAATAAGGAGTTGAAGAATGAGAAATAAATTGAACTGACAATGGTCCACAATTGTAAATAAGAATTTGAAAATGTAGTACCTTACTGAATAAAAAAAGTGTTGAATTAAGTCGAGTTAAGATAAAATAATTAAGTTAAATAAATTCGAATTTTGAGCAGTTTATAAATTAAAACATAATAATAAATAGTTAAGTAACTTTTGCTGTACTTTGCTTTCATTAATTAATATTTTTAGCTTATCTTAACTATATCATTATGCTAATTAATAGTTTTATGATTTGCTTTTAATACCTTATACCGTTTTACGAGTATATCCATCCTCAACTCCCCCAACAATTGAGTGAGTGTTACAGACATCTTGAGCCAACCATCATCATCATCTTTTTCGAGCTGAATCTTCTGTAGCTTGCGCACCAATTAGCATATAAGATTTTAGTCGGCCGGGCGCACAATTTCTCTTTCATTTGCCAAAAAAAGCAACCAAAAAAAAAAAAGAAGAAAAATACAGAAAATTAAAAAAAAACTGTTAACTGTTGTCGGTTTGCGTATTCAGGTAGTTGATATTACCTGGTATAGTAAATACATATATGTATCTATATGCATGTGGTAGTTAGTTCATCTTTTCTCAGATATCTGTAGCAGAGATTTTGCTTATGGCCACTTACGGTATTTCTGCGCCTTGTTGTCGCCGTCTTCGCTGTTGTTGTTAAGCTAATTTGCATACGCATGGATCTTCCACACACACACACACACACACACACACACACAGTGGCGCACAGTAGGTGTGTGTAAATATCTGTTGGTTATTTGGTCAGCGAACGAAAGTGAAAATCTTTCGAGTCTAAGCTAAAAGTTAGATAGATACACAATCATTTTAAAAGTCTTTCAAAATGAGTTAAATAAATATACGAGTATATTTTTTTAGTTTTTTCTTCATTTTTTAGGTTTTAGCTATTTGTCTTGGTGTCAAATACGAATTGGAAATTCGATTTCAATCAAAATGCAAACAAAGTGGCCTTTAGAAAACTATTGTGATCCACGCCGGATTTTTGGCAACAGTTAACAGAGCTTATGCAACTTTAAGGCCAGACTTGAGACATGAAAAGGCTTTAAATAAACCTTTCAACAACATTGTGTATAAACTTGCAACAACTGCAGCAAAAGTTGCAACTTTTGTTCATACGACTTTAAGTGGATTTGTGTGGAGTCTATCTTTCACAATTAAATGCAAATTGTCAGCTCGAGTGCCACAAAAGGCTGCAGCCTGCCATGTTGCATGTTGCCGTTGTTGCCGTTGTTCCTTGGACAGCGACACGCCTATTGCCGTCTGGTTTCGGTTGTCTGCCACATTTGGCGCCTGATTGAGATTTTTGCTCCGCTTGCCGTTGTCGTCTTGCTGTGTGGCAAATTCGCGAGTGAAAGTGATATATGGCTCATGACTCAGGCCAAGGCAACAACCACACACACACACAACACACACACACACCATATTTGCACACCCCTTCTTATACATAAAACAATAATTAAGCCGCATTTTCATGCAGTAGACAATAACGTCTAAAGGGCACAGCAGCCAAAAACTCTAAAGACTGAGAAATCAATTACGAATCAGTTTACACTGTGCGAAAATGGGGAAAGAAATGTCAAAGTAAGGTTTCGTATACTGGAATTTATTCTGGGTAATAATTATGTTAAATGTGTTGTTTTTTAAATAATAATAATAATTTGTATTTTAATTTATAAAGTATTTTACGATATATTTATTACTCTGTTTTCAATCAATCATATGAAAGCTCTGTCGCTTTTTGCTACTTTATATATAATTTACAAAATACTTTTATTATCAATGGAAATCTTAACAGATCTTAACAGATGTCATTCATAACGCACCAATGAAAACCGTTGTCTGCCACAATTATACTTATAGAGTAATCATAGACATTGGCTCAAGCTCCGATCTCTGATCAAGGTTCATTGTCTATAAAGCATATTCATACTCATATTGTAATTAAGGGCCGACGACAGTAACGGAAAAACTGACAAAAGAAATGGAAAGTGAACTAAACTGAAGACTGAAACGAAGAAGAAGAAAAAGATGAAGTTGAGAGCGCACCCAGCGATTTCATTGAGCACGTTGACCGAACTTGCATAATGATTGACATTCGGGTTCGTTTGGGGCGGGGCAACGGAGTGAAACAGTTTGTAACGACAATAAGTCACATTTTTTGTTAATAAACAATAAGAGCTGAAGCCATGCTCCGTTATAATCGTAACTGCAACCGGCATAAACAAAATTGTGCAAAGCTTTATCATATAACTGGTTTTTGTTTAAAATAACAAAACAAACAAAACTGATATAAAATCAGAGAAAGAAGGCAGTACGTCCCGAATCAACTATTTTGGTAAGAGGTTCTATTATCTGGTTCAGTAGAGGTACGTACATACGAAAATTCATTTTTAATAATTTTTATAATGTGAAGCAAATTTAAATGCAGAATGAATTTCGGGGCCAAACAATAATCAAAATGACATTCCGCTTGAAAATCGGTTCAGTTTTAATAAAGTTATGGAAGTTTGAAGTTGGTCAGACTTTGGATCTAACAACTTTACAAGTCAAAATTTTTGTCAAATTTCACATGATTTTTTACAGAATTTTGAAAGGTGTCAGAAACAAATGTAAAGTGTTGTTTTATACTATTTACGATATAAGGAGTTGATTAAACGTGAAAACTTGAGATTTAAAATTTTGAATTTTCAAAATATCAAAGGGGGGACCACATGCATCGAATCCATGATTTTGAGAAATTTAAAATTTTTTTCAAATTTAATAAAATTTAAATGCAGAATGAATTTAGAGGCCAAACAATAATCAAAATGACATTCCGCTTTAAAATCGGTTCAATTTTGACAAAGTTATGGGAGTTTGAAGTTGGTCAAACTTTGGATCTAACAACTTTACAAGTCAAAACTTTTGTCAAATTTCACATGATTTCTTACAGAATTTTGAAAGTTGTCAGAAACAAATTTAAAGTGTTGTTTTATACTATTTACGATATAAGGAGTTGATTAAACGTGAAAACTTGAGATTTAAAATTTTGAATTTTCAAAATATCAAAGGGGGGACCACATGCATCGAATCCATGATTTTGAGAAATTTAAAATTTTTTTCAAATTTAATAAAATTTAAATGCAGAATGAATTTAGAGGCCAAACAATATTCAAAATGACATTCCGCTTAAAAATCGGTTGAGTTTTGATAAAGATATGACAGTTTGAAGTTGGTCAAGCTTTGGATCTAAATTTTATTTTATGTATATGTATAAACGTTTCATCTTAATATTTATTTTAAATTTATGTTCAGGTTTCCAAAAACCAAGTTTCTTCACTCTCTTTAAATATAATTGTCTAAGGAGTTACACAAGAGTGTCTTCCCCCACCTGTTATAATTGTAATTGGGTTAACCTTCAAGAACTTTGTGGATAGAGCCCGTATAAACAGTAACATCTCGAAATTCAAACTTTGTTGTGCGTCACACAAAATGTAAACATAATTTGATTAGCATGCTGAGCACGTCCCTGACCCAATTTAAGAAGCGATTCCGAATCCGAATTCCGTTTAGGTTTGAGACTAGCACAATACATACTGTAAGCAGGTAGGCGATGACTGCGGGACGAACGTCATCAAAAACTACACTCACTGTGTCTTTGAGTGTGTGACTGTGTGTGTGTGGATGTGAATCACACCGGATCCGGCGTGCGACAACAAGAAGAAGCCGAGTAGTAAGTAATAATAACATGTGCCCAATGCCTTTAATGAAATTGAAATTGAAACCAAAAGTCACATGCGAAGACGGAACTTTCGATTTCTTTTTCGATTGTCGGGTGTGGTCTCCTCCATGGTCTCCACTTTGGGGCATTTCGAATGCTGTCATCGCTTGGGCAGCCAAGGCGCTGGCAAATCCGCCAGCTCACGCACAAATGAAAGTTCATTGGATCGTCTTGTGGTTTTGCTCTTGGCCGTAACCAATTGACAAAACATATTTTTATACATACATATATTTTATCTGTACTTTTTCTTAACTTTTGCTGAGCATTTCAAATTTGGCTTGCAAATTTGTAGCGCATTTTCATTTCATTTCATTTCACTCTATGCTTTGCGTCTTTTCGCGTAAATATTTGTGCCATTTCATCATCAAAAATTGCGCTGATTGTCGAAATGTTGGTACTTATCGAGCTCGAGCTTGCCAAATTGATCTGCAAATTATTGCTGGGAATGTGGGACAAAGTTGTTTATCTAATTGATTTAATTTGATACTCTTATTGTCGTTTATCTGTAGCTTAAGACATTTAAAATTGGAATGAATTTTTAACATATATTATAGCTTAAGACTGTAATTACCAAAATTAAGACTTTCAATTATTTTTAAATAAATTGTTAAATTATTTTATTGATGTAAGATTACATGTATTTAACTTTATACATTTAAGTTTTTATTAAAGATTCATATTTTTATCCCTTTCTTTTTTCTTTTGTGCATGCCTTTGGTAAACAAAAGACTTAGGCAACAAACTTGCTAAATAGTCGAATGAAAACAATGCATTAGAAAATACTTGATTAAGCTATTAATTAATAATTTGTATTATGTTGCCGACTTAAGATAAAATCGATTTTTCCATGCTGAATAATATTCAAATGTATATAGTAAAATTAAGTCTTTATTTCCGTATTTTCAAAACAAAAGACTTATGCAACAAACTTGCTAGTAAAACAAACGTAAACAAAGGGCAGTGCATTTAGAAAATGAAAATAAAAGTAAGCTATTAATTTATTTCCGCTAGATGTCAACAAAGGTCAAACGATTAAAGTTTTCGCTTGTCTTTTGTCACTTAATGATGATTTAAGCGCTCTATCAAAGAGGCAAGTGTCGACACAACGGTTAAATTGGATTGTAAACAATTTTAAAAATATACTTATTATATCATTAACGATTGCATAACGTGCGGGTCATAATTTAATTTTCCAATGCATTGGCCAGAATAATAAGCGTGGCCGATTGACGACTGTCGACTGCCAACTGCCGTTAGGAGTTGATGAATCAGCCGGATCCCTTTGTGAATAACAATCGAAATTAGGCAATCGCAGCGACGCATTCGACGTCATCAGTTACCTTGACACGACCAAGTCGCCAAGTCGCCGAGTCGCTTGGCAAAAACAAAAGCCCGCAGAAAGCGGCCTGAAATGAAAAGTTGAAAACGAGTTCGGCTGCGGATTCGGGTTCGGGTTCGGCTTTTTTTGGCCAAAAGACTAGCCGAAAATAGCATGTTTTGCATTTGAACAACGAACACTCTCAGTATTCACAAAACACTCACTCACTCTCTCCGTCGTACTCTCTCTCGCCGTCTCTCTCTCTCTCTCTCTCTTTCTATGTCTCTGTGTTGTTGCTCTCTCAACGGCAGCTTGCAACGGAGCGAAGCAAGCGACCAACAAACAGAAAGGGGTCAAAACTTTCACGCGATATAAAATCTTGGTTACCGATATGGCCGGGCCGCATTTTCATTTCAACTTTGTGTGCGACGAGTCAGTGAGACAGTGTCTACTGTGCTGCTGTGACGCTGCTGCAGTGTATCCGAATTTCGAATTTCGAAATCCGTTAACGAATTCGAGACCGTCTCGTCCTGAACATTTATTTAATTCGCCATTTCGCGTTACGAGCTCCGCGTGTGATTTATAAATTTAAAGTTAAAGTGTGATCAACGCAACGCAAAAACACACGAGCAACATTGCATTGCTCTTGGATTCAGTTTGTGCAACATTCGAACAGATTTCAGATTTCAGCTTAGCCAAAAGCTCCGTGCTCAACACTCCACTGTTGCCGCTGTGCCATTCTCTGCCTCTCTCACTTAAATTCGTAAAAGGGATTATAATACGCTAGGGATTAACACTAATTACAGGTAAGACAATATGCAACAAAAAGACAAGACAAAAAATACAAGAGATTAACGATGGAGATGAAAAAAGCAATTTGTTTAGCTGGCTAATTTCCAAAATGCTAAGCAAGTTTTGCCATCAATTTTATATAATGGATTATAGTATAATAGATTTTTTTTAATGACTAATATTGGAGAAATGAAAGAAATTACTTACTTTAAAAATATTACAAGATTTAAGAAAATATCTAAAATTAATCTTTAATTAATGAAGAAGTTGTTGAATTCAATCTTAAATTAATCAATTATAATTTATAAATTTATTTTTAACCTTAATTTAAAATTATTCAAAAAGTTATCGTTAGGTTTTCTGAAAAATTTAAAAGTCTCCAATATAAATTAATTTCAAATCGAAATATAGAACTTAAACTGGATAGAGTAAAATCAACTTAAAATATATATCAAAATATGCCATTATTATAATTTGATTAGTGTTAAAGTTTTGCGTATAATTTAAACATATTTAAATATTACATAAATTCTTAAAGTATTTCATAATATTTAATGCCAATAAGCGGTCGTCAAATTCAACCAATTAAAAAAAAACTGCTGCATATTGAAAGTTGCAAACAGTTACAAAACTGGATCTATTCTATGAAAACCCCATTTACACCTCACACACAACCGAAGCAAATGCCGCAAACTGGCCATAACAAATGAAATAAAATTAGAAAGAAAATATTAAATAAAAAAAGAAAATAAACTGAAGCTCCATTTGCGCACAAAAGCGTTGCAACATTTGGGAAAGAAAAGCAAAGTGTTTTTGGTTTATATTTCAGACAGCGAGAGGAAGAGTACAACTATCATACCATATATATTATATTATAGTATGTTTGCTTGAAGATTTGCCTATTATTGAAAGAGATGCAGAAGAAAGAAAGAAAGAAAGAAAGCAGACGCTTAACTTTCGTCGATGCTTTTGCTGTTTTGTCTTGGCGTGCACTACGCGGAAATTATTAATAACAAAAGAGCACTGTACTTATTACACACACACACATACATACACAGAGACACACACACACACATACAGTAACAACCGCTGAGGCGTGAAGCAGCGGCATTTGTGAGACTTTTTGTTCATTAATTTAATTTGCATAAATCTTGGCAATTTGGCAGCCACCCGCAGAAGCCAATTCAAAAACGTCAGCCTTGGAACTTGAACTGGAACTGGAACTGGAACTGGCTGCAGTGTTCTCGTCCAATGTTTGGTGAAATTTCATCGCGTTTCGCGCGAATGAAAGTCTGAAATTGACTTGTGCCGCTTCTCATTTGTTGTTGCTGTTGCAGTTGCCGATGTTGCTGTTGTTGCTTGTTGGTTGTTGGCGTGGTTTATGCGCTGGCCAAATAGCAAACAGAGCTACAATAACAGCTAAAGATTCAACTACAACTTCTATATAGTTTTCCATACTCACATGTGTGTATGTGTGTGTGTGTGTGTGTGTGTGTGTGTGTGTGTGTGTTTGATTAATCTTGCGAATTGCTTTGTTCAAAAACTGCTCCACTTTGGCGCACATGAAAACAATTTCGCTTTGCACACACACACACATACACAAATGTATCTATCAGATACACAATTCGTAGATACTTTCGTAGTTGTTGTAGCTGCAGCAAGCACGCGTGCAACAAGCAGCCTGCCAAGTGGGTTGCGCATACGCAGCGTTGTCTGCCAGACAATGTTGTTGTTGTTGCTGTTGTTGCAGTTGCTGTTGTTGTTGTTGCTGCTGTTGTTGCTGCTGGCACTTGTCATCTGCCCAAACATAGCGCTGGCAATACTTTTAATTGATTCCATAGACACACACACACATACACTTACACACACACTCGCTTGCTGGTGAAAGAAGCTGCGCCAGTTGCAACAATATAATTACTGGTTTACTTGTTGCTGGTTGCCTTGCAACATGGCTAAGTCTGCGCCTTGGCGACAATTTTAAATTAACGGCAATTGTTTTTTGCCGCCTGCTGCAATTTTCACGCAGTTTTTCCAAGTCAAATAATATATATAATAAAATAAACTTTCATTGCAAGCGAGATTGTGGCAACAGTTGCTGCTGCTGCAGCTGCAGTACATCAGCAACATCTTCTGTTCATGAGACGCTGTTGACGTTAAAAGCAAATGCTTAGAATACTTTGGCATTCCTTTCCAATGCCAAACAGCAATTACGCAGCAATTTCGATAAATATTGTTAGGCAAAGAGAGAATGGAGAAAAATGAGTGAGAAAAGAACTCTCTAAAAAGCTAAGATGTAGTTAATAATTAAGAGGAAGAAGAAGCAGCACAAAAGACAGAGAACTATGTATTATACAATTCATTATAACATTTTTCAGCTTAATTTATAATTACTATAATTAAGGGAATTTAATTAGAAAATTTTCTAGGCATAGTTAAATTGATTTCTGACGAATTTCTTACACACAAAAATCAATTTAAAGCTGAAAGCTTAATCAATTCAATTGACACCACAAAAACTCATTTGCCACTTGAGGCATGCCCCCGCCATTCAATCTTCCCTCTCCTGCTGAGCGACTCTTTTATTATGCACAATCAATTTTTTTTTGGTTTAACTGAAGAAAATAAATCTGGAAAATCATGCAAATCAATGGGCCGCTTTTGATTGCAACGTATTAAGGCAAAGCGAGAGTCGAGTGTGTGTGAGTGTGTGTGTGTGTGAGTAGTACTCATGAGTAGCTGTGTGTGTGTGAGTGTATCCACTTGCAACTGTGGCAACTGTGGCAAGTGAGGCAGCCGCTGACAGCAATTGTAAAGAAATGAAAACCACTTTCTTTGCATGCATGCCACAAAATACGCCAACACCAGAGCAGCTCACAACTTACAACTTGCAACTGTGCAACTTGCAACCCAAGTCAAGCCAAGCAAATTGCATGCGTCTTTTGTGGCAAGCAGGCAGGCGGAACACGCGGCGTCGGCGTCGACGTCGACGTAAGCGTCAGCGTCGTCGTTGGCTGTGGCAAGGAAATTGGGTCACTAATTATTTCAGAGCAAAATGCAACCGGGCCCCCAAGTTGCAAGTTGCAAGTTGCCACAGACAGAGTCAGAGCCACAGCTAACGATGCGTTGCGAGGCCACATCGAGGATATGCCAGCCAGTTGTCTCTTGTCTCTTGTCTCTTTTGGCTTTCTTCTCTTCTCTTTCTTCCTCCCTCCCCTTTCTTTCTTTTGCCCCTTTCCACTTTGCTGCAATATCCGTTGCACATGGGCAGAAAGTGCAAGCCCTTGAGTTTTTACTTTCATTGGTTAAACCGGGAGAGTTGGTGAAAGAGCTGAGCAGAGGGGGAAGAGTGGGGAAAGGGGGAGTGGGGAGGGGGGTTGCATAAACCGGTTCCGCAATGCTGCATGGTCATGTCCAAGTGCAAGTTCCCAGTTCCAAGTGACCAGGTCCAAATGCATGTGGCCATGTCATGAGTTGTGAGTTGGACGCTTTTTACGAATTTCGCTTCGTTTCAGTTTACCGTTAAAAGAAATGGAAAGTAAATGGCTTCGGCCTGGCCAAAAACAGACAGGGCCAGTTGTAAAGGAGTCAGTCAGTCAGTCAGTGAAGGGGGCAAAGGGGTTGTAAATTATGTTAATTATCTCGTTGCAACTCAGGGGTGTCTATCGATTGCTATTAATGTTATTGTTGTCGTTGTTGTTGTTGCTGTTGTTGCTTGGCCAACATTAGCGGTTGTTTAACTCTTTTGCTTATCTTTGATCCTGACTAACGGCACTTTTGTCAGTCAGTCATTTGGCAGTCAGTTTGGCATCTTTAGCGGCATCTTCGAAAACAAGTTTTTGTTTTTTTTTTGTCTCCTATTGTTAAAGTTGACAGGAGCTGCGAGTATCTTCAATCTTCAATCAGCCAAACGAGGAGAAATCTAATGGGCCAAGAAAGTGATTAGCTGTTTACATATGCTTCTTACATGTTCAACCATGTATTGTTAGTAGTTTACTTGCAATACAACTCGTTAAATAATTACTTAGCTAACATATTTTTAAATATATATCCGTTACTTAAAAAATATGTAAAAGTTTATATTGTTTTCTACTGTAGTAGTATTAAATCCTATGTGAATTGTTAATAAATATTTGTAGGTTTAGAATTCTGATTAGAAATAGTACTTAGCTAAAGGAAATAAACTTTTTTGGTATTATATATTCTCTATTTAATAACTAATTTAACGTTGAATAAAAGCTTTCGATCAAAAAATGTATTTAAAATCAAAGTTAGGTTTTAACATATATATAAATAATATCTATTTTTAAATTGAAAATTTAAAAAGAAGAATTTATGTACAAAATGTTGATTTAAAAATAATTTTATTTTTGATTCCTATATATTTCACTAATTAAAAAAACGGAAAAGCTTAAGACAGAATAGATCATACAAAATTTTATATTTAAAGATAAGTTTTGAGGTTAAGTAAAAAAAAAGAGTTACACATTGCACACCATAAATACCCCATAAATGCCCGCCCAATTTGACGCTCCATTTAACACACACACTAACACACACACACACGCATTTGTCTATATGTGGCATATCTCGAATATATATAGATTGTTGCACCGTCAATTTTCACTTTCCCTATGTGCGATAAATGCGTTATCATGTCGTTGTTGTTGTACGCATCGCATATGCGAAAATTTTCACGAAAAGTGCTGGAAAAACGAACGAAATTGAGTGAATGGAATGTCGAGAGGCGCCGACGCGTCGCATGCAACAATTTACTTTCATTTGAGCGCTGTTTGTGGCGCAGACACACAAACTTGCGGCCTGCGGGCACCTTATCACTTTTTAATTGTCGCCAACTGTCGCGACCGAGCTGCCGGCGCCCAGCTAGTCAGCAAAAAACTGGAGCATAGAAAACTAATTGTTTGCTCTATTTTACATAATGCCCGGCGAAAAGCTATGGCTGCGGGCGCCTTGAGTACTCTGGCAAGTTTGTTGTCTAAGTCTTTTGTTTTGCTAAAATGTGTGGACAAATCAAAAAATGTATTTATAAACTTTTATGCATGCATAAAATAATAAAAACAAGTATTTACACTTTCCAGCCAGTTGCGTTACATAATTAATTTTATTTTGGCCATAAACTAGCAAGTAAATTTTTTAATTAAATTTAATGACTTCACTTAAAAGCATAAATATATTATCTTTTGCTGATGCATTTTGATGACATACGTTAGCCAGGTTAAGAGTTGAATTAAAGGCACATAAAATGAAATCGAAACTGGTCCAGTTCAGTTAAGATGAGAAATACCTTTAAGCATTGAAACACGTTTTAAGCTCTTTACAACAAATTGTCTGTCTGTCAGCTGCCGCCGATTGGACAAACAAAAACGTTACTTAATAACTATAAAGAAAACAGAAGAAAAAAAAAACTAAAGTGAACTGAGGCACATACCACAAAACGAAATGAAACGTAAATTGCCCCTTCACTGTCAGCCAAACAGCAACAACAACAACAGCAACAATAACAACAACAACAAGCAGAATACCTTGTGGTGGTTAACATTAGTTTTTGCGCGTTTTGCTGTTTGCTTTTCTTTGGCGTTAACAATTTCACTTTCACAGCATCCAACAGCGACATCGACTTGGCGTTCGATATAGCTATAGATATAGATATATCTATAAAGAGTTGAAACTGATGGAGACATGTGTTTGCAGTTAATTACGCATGGAGGCTTCAATTTCTATGCCACAATGGCAAATAATATCGATCATTTACAGCAACCGCAGCCACAACCACAGCAGCAACGGTTGCTGAGAGGCGTTGTTGTTGTTGTTGTTGTTGTATTATAGTTGTTGCTGCAGCACCGTTACATTTTCAAGGCGTTATTAAAAGCAGCTACAGCATCTGCAAGTTAGTGAAACTTTTACCCGCCAATCGTCAGCAACAACAACAACAACAATCACAGCAACAGCAACAGCGACAACGACAGCAATCGAAGTGGTAAACAAAAACATTCCAAACACATAAAACTTACAAAGACCCAAAACTCTGTTTCGAGTTCTGTTTTTTTATGTTAAACAAAACACCGTGCGTGCCCATTGTTTGCTCAGCTTTAGGTTTGACTTTGGGTTTGGGTTCGTATTTGGGTTTGAATTTGGGTTTGGTTTCTCGCATCTCTGACATCTGTGTCATACGCAAAAATTTGTCAGCTTCAATGTTTGAGATGGCTATCTTGTTGGTCGTGCTCAATTAAGCAAAAGTGTACAGCTTCCTCTCCTCTCTGCTCTCTGCTCTCTCCTCTCCTCTCTCCTCTCTTTCTCTCCACTCTCTTCTCTCCTCTGAACGTGCTCTATTGGCCGGACATTTGTGTCGCCCGTGGCGATGCCAAAAGAGTGTTTGCCAGTTTTGTTTTTGGGGGGATTTGTGAAAGCGTTCAATTAAATTAATGAAACTAAGCAAGCAGCTGACGACGAGTCTATCAAATTGCTACAAAGAAATTAACTTAACGTAAACATTAAATGGCTATTTAAGCGCTTAATTGACAGCCAAAGCAGTTGACAAGGCTAAGAGTGAATTAAGTTAAAATAAACATTATTTATAATATAAAATATATATCTTATGATTTAAATTATATAGTAAAAATAAATTATATACAATTTCAATTTAAGCTATCAAGGATAAAATTAAAATTGAACTCAATTCGATTGTTATTTACTTTTCCTTTACTCTCAATATACTTAGTCATATCTGGAAATGCTATATATAATTAAGATTTGTATTTGGCTCTGTTATTTGGCATTGATTGTTGGCCTGACACAACATTTGCTGGTGCAATTCGTGTGTCATCAATAGAAACGCATGGTTCAAATCAATATCCGGCTCATCTGGACCCAAATTGTCGGTCATCAGGCAGCGGCAGCCAAGTAAATTATCAAGAATTAGAACAAATCGAGTGCTGTGTGTGCTCAACTGTAATGCTGTGGTGCTGTGCTGCAGTGGTTCACCTAGTTTCCGACGAGGAGACAGCAACAGCAACAGCATCGATTGTCATTTCAATCAATGGACAACGACGTGCGCTCCCGCTTCAAAAAGCAAACAAACAACCCACAAACAACAACGACAACAGCAACAAACACTACTACAACAACAACAGCAGCAGCAGCAACTTTTCATTGCATTTTCACTTGCAGGCACTTTTCACATTATTTAATGTTTGCCTGCAACAAATTTGAGCTGAGAATAAATCGTAAAACAAAAGCGCTGTCTTGTGGCAGGTGTAGTTAGCAGCGAGCATTAGTTGCCTCTACCTCTCTCTTCCCACCTCTCTCTCTCTCTCTCTCTCTCTCTCTCTCTCTTACTCTAACTTCAACTTGCTGCTTATAAGCTAATTAGACAGGAAGCGCAGGCTGAAAACAAAAGTTGCAAGTTCGCACCTACAGTCTTTTGTTTGCGAACTCGAATTTTCTTTTCTATTTTATTTCATTTTTGATGCGACTTTAGCGATAGCGATAACGATATGTAGAAATATCAGTAAACAGTAATTTGATTGTGTTAATTAAAAAAGAAAACAAAAGGCAGCAGCAACAACAACAATAATAATAACAACAACACTAATAACAGCAATGCCCTTATATGAGAAAGAGATGCCAGACGAAAGCTCGCTGGGAGTGCGCACAACTTTCACTTGCCTCATGCCAAACAGCAACAATAACAAGACAGCCATCATCAGCAGTTACACATTACTGCAAACAACAACAATCACATCAGCAACATCAACAGCAACAGCAACAATCGCAGTTAACAGTCCCAACAAATAAGACGGCTTCATCTTCAGCTGGAAATCAACCCCCAAGCAGCTTTTAGCTCCCTGTTAATACCCTAAAATTGGGTGTAATTGGGTGGTCACTTTGTTAACTAAACACTGATATTCCTCTTTCAATAAATGCATCTTTTTATCTGCCTGAAAAGCTGACCACACTAATTGTGTCCAGGTTAGAGTATCTGCAATTCGTTGTATGCAGAATGGCAAGGCACTCACTTTAATGTGCAGTTTAGAGACAAAGTGTTGATAAGCTATCGGATGGTTGCTGCCTGGGCACAGCAATTAGCCAAAACAAAAAATAAAACAACAACAAATTTGGCTGCTTGCTAATTGCCAAGTTTGTGCCTTAAGTCTTTCGTATGCAAATGGGAGACAATTTTTGGCTGCGGTGAAAATACTTGAATAGGAAGAAAGTGAAGCAGCCACAAAGCACCGTTAATTGAGCAGCCTACAACTCGCACACACACACACACACAGACACACACATAAACACTCCAAAATAGCCCCATTCATTGAGGTTCTTTTGGGAGCATTGCGTAACGAGCAACTTAGTGGTTGTGGTTAGGGTCAAGCAGCGCCGTCGACGTCAGCGTCGACAGCATTCGTTACTGTTTCAGTGGGTTAATGGTACACTTGCTCAATGCTCAAGCTAAAGCCGGTTTCCAGCTGGCGCGTCGATTTATGGCCCAGGCTTGTTAAAAACCCATTTACATGGGGTGTGCTCTCTGCTCGGCCGCGGCAATGGCCGGTGCAATATGCCTGCCATCTGTAAAAGTAAAACTGCCACAGCTAGTACTACAACATTCACCAAGGTAGCCAAAAAAAACTTAAAGAAATACAACAACAACGAGAAGAAAACAACACTCAACTCAACAGTCAGTCAAGTGAAATGCGACGCAGACGCCGTTTACTTTTTTTTCTTCTTCTACTTCTTTTTATACTCTCTTACCCCAAAAGCGGCAGCCGGCGCAGCAACCTGAGCTCAGCTTCAGCTTCAGTTGGAGCTGTGTGAAAGCTGCGTCAGTCGCTGTCGGAGTCTCAGTCTCACTCGGTTAGCAGACGAAGACGCAGGCGCAAACGGCAACGGCAACGTCTCCAAACTCTACATAAAAAACAACGCGCGGCACGTGAAATGTTTAACGAATGTTAACGCTATGTTAAGTCTATGCTAGACAAAAGCTGTAAAGTAAGCTCCAATGCATAGTGCAACAGCAACTAGAAATACAAATACAAATACAAAAACAAATTAATGGGGCTCATAAAGTGCGGCCAGCCACTGTGAAGAAAACTTGCAACTGCGTTGGCGTTTAGCTTCTTGTTATTGCTGTTGTTGTTGTTGCTGTTGAGTGCAGCTCCTCGTTGTACTGTTATAGTGAAAATAGAAAGTGGTTCCTGTTTGTTGCGCGCGGCTTTTCATTTACTTTACATAAAATGCAGTTTCGGTGTCTCTTTGAATATGAATATATAGTATATGTGTGTGTGGTGTCATTTAAAATTGATCACGTTATGAGCATTAAACAATTTAAAGACAGTCATTTATTTAAATTTAGTGGTACTTTAATGTCAAATAAATAATAAATGGTCTGTAAAATAATAAAATATTATTACAAAAACAATTAAAAGAATTGGCTAAAATATAAAGTGCGATTTAACATAACTATTTTAAAGTTAACAGCTCTCTAACAAAAACTTAAAAATTATAATTGAACCTTTCTCTTACAACATCAAAGTTAAACACAATTAAATATTGACTATGACCCTAACATAAACTTAGCATAGGTTGTTATACCCTGCTGTTATGTCACTGCTGTTAATGGTCATGTTAATGCTAAATGCTTAGTCAGAAATGTTAACAGTGTATAGCCTATATTTTTATGCAAAACTTTATGTGAATTGTTGCATTGTTTACCCTTGTTCCCCTTTCTTTTCTGCTGCTTACAGATAGAGAGACCAAAAGATCAACAAACCTGAGAAGAAAGCAGCAGCGAGGGAAGCGAAACGAAGTGAAGAGCAGCAGAAACCCAAAAAACTATTTTTGGTGTTTTGGAATATCAAAAGAAATACACACACAAAGACGCGGCTATATAATCGAGCAGATTTATATAGTAGCCGTAAAATGGGACATTTTACGCGACACAGTTGCCTCTTGGCCCTAATATTATGCCTGGTCTTCAACACACAGGTAAGTCATCAAATTCGGGTGCAGAAGAAAGTGTTGAAGTAAATTTGAACAAGCCAGTTGTAGATGTTCGATAGCCAATCAATATGATATCATTTCAATTAGGAAACACCAAACGTTGTACAGTTAGAGATTGTGGCCCACTTTGAAAGTAGACAGGCAGACAGACAGACAGTTAGACAGATACATAGATGGATAGAGTTGAGTTCATTTCTTATGCAAACCAACTTATAGCGGATCTATCTGTTCACTTTCGACGCGACATACTACCGTTTATCAATATCAATTCGAATGCAAATCAGTGCGAGTGTTCATTGTGTGTGGCATATTGATGGCTTGATCCAAGATGAGCAGCTGTAATGCTAGCGGTATAGCCGAGATCGATCTACGCACAACTGAGAGGCGGATGCGGCGGAGTCTAAGAAAAAAAGCAAAGCAAAAGAAATGCAATAACTGAGCCGAAGATCAGTTGCAGTCTCAGTCGCAGTCGGCGTCGCATTCGTCGCAGCATTAAACGGCACTTTGCTAATCAATGTAATTAGCAGCAGCAAAAACAGTCGACAGCAGAGAGAACAACTATCAAAACAGTGAGAGAGAGTGAGCACGAGATAACGATACTAAATAGGCTTAACAGTGAGCTGTTAGACGTTTAACAGTCTGGCTGTTAGACGTTTAACAGTCTGGCTGTTAGACGTTTAACAGTCTGGCTGTTAGACGTTTAACAGTCTGGCTGCAACTCATTTAACAGTCTGCTGTTAGATGCTTAACAGTGTCGCTGTTAGTAAAATGAAAGGTCGTCAATCAAAATTACAAATGACCATAAATTGTATTAACTGGTTTGCTTTTTCGGTTCTTCTGGTATTTGGACGCGCTTTCGTTTGCAATGCATGCCTAAAATGAAAATGTATTACTTTTTTCATATGCGAACATGTAAATCAACACAAGTTACTTATTTATGCAGCCATTTAAGCGGCATCAATCACACAACAAGAGATACTCGTACTCGTATCTCAAAGATGCAATCGCGTCACGGAAAACTCGGCGCTAACAACAGCTAAACTGGTGAAGCTGCAGCAGCAACCGTGCAACCAAGTGGCAGCTGCGTGTCTGTGCAGCGTATTGGGGCAGCGAAATTGCAGTTATGCTCTGATTTGTACCAGTTTTGACTTTCTTGTTTATAGCGCATTAATACACTGAAATTGCTATATTATTCATTTATCGCCAGTTCTCTTTAGCGCCGAGTGAAATGCTCCAACGCCAGACCCTCCAAGACTCCAAGTGGAAAAACTGCAGTCCACATAAATGAATCAATATCAACAATTAACTTTAACTCAGAATACAAAAAGATAAAAAGAGACTTTAACACTTCGTTTTAGTGTCGCTTTTATTTCATTTATTTTTTGGTCATTTCACTTTCAAAACCAAACTCACGACATTTTTTCGGACGACAAAAGGTTCCCCAATAACAAAAAAAATCCACAGCGTCATCGTTGTGCTTTAACTTTCGATTTTCGCTGGGTTTCTGCTTTACCTTGTCTCTTCTCTTCTCAGAGATCTACACAGAGAGACAGCGTTACATCCGCTTCCCGTGCACAGCCAAAAAGTCATAAAATTATGAACCAAATGTGAAACGGGAATGAAAAAGACAAGCTGAAAAGAAAGCGAAACAACTGAGTCAGTTGATGACAGTGGAGTGGGAGAGGAGTGGGGAAGGGGGTCCCTGGTTGTGTCTTATGCAATAGGCCCTGCCTTTCAACATAAATAAGCGTGCTCTGGCTTCGCTCTGGCAACCATTTAATTTCAAAATAAATAAGCCGCTGAGCAATTTTCAACGCTCCGGCACGCTTCTTTCGAAAACCCTAAAAACATTTTTATGGAGTTCCAAAAATTGCATAACATGGCTTCAATTAAATGACAAAATAAGCAACCAACCATTGGCACAAGTTTTCCGCAATCCTACACATTCAACAAAACCAAAATAACATATCTTAAAATAGCTAATTTGACACTGTAATAATAGCTTAAGTAACAGGCTCGATTTTTCTTAACAGAAATGTTAAATTGATTCTGTAGGAGTTTGTTCAACTGTTAAGAAACTTTTTACTTGTATTTTGTCAGTTTTTGGAATTTAGCAATCTGTAAATTACAGATCTATGAGTAGAAATTACGCACTGTTAAAATATCTTAAGCAAAAGTCAAGCTTTGATTCTAAAATAATTTTTCTACATTAAATGAATTATCCTCTTTGCTTTATCTTAATAGATTATTTAGCAAATATAGAAATTTCTTAAGTTTTAATCAAGTTTTAAAAATTGGGATTTTTTATTATTACTGCAGAAGTTTTTCAACTCAAAGTGGAGTCTTTTAATCTATTTTTAAGTATGAACAAATATTGAAAGCTTAGTAGATAACATGATATACTTAGTTATAAAATTTAAAGTAAAGCTCGAAAGTTTAACGAATTCCTTTCTTCTCCGTTCTTTTCCTTTAGCATCTTGCGGTGCACGGCGATGCCTCACACATTGAATCGGCCGCGTTGCCACTGGAACACAGAGCTGGCTATGGACCGCCAGCGCCATCACCGATCTATGGCGCACCACAGGGTCCACTGAGCACGGGAGCGACCAATGATCTGTCGGAGGAGGCGTGGCCATTGGCCAGCACCAATGACAGTCCACAGATCAAGCATCTGCAGGTGCAGTGCGAGAAGACGCACATGAGAGTGAACATTGAGTTCGACAGGCCCTTCTATGGCATGATCTTCTCCAAGGGTTTCTACAGCGAATCCCACTGCGTCCACATGCAGCCGGGAACTGGTCACTTGAGCGCCACCTTTGAGATCTTCCTGAACAGCTGTGGCATGAGCAGCTCAGCCAATCACAATGCAGCTGGTTATGGAGCACCAACGCCCTCCGGCAGCTATGTGGAGAACACGATCATCATTCAGTACGATCCCTATGTGCAGGAGGTGTGGGATCAGGCACGCAAGCTGCGCTGCACCTGGTATGACTTCTACGAGAAGGCCGTCACCTTCAGACCCTTCCAGGTGGATATGTTGCATGCGGTCACGGCCAACTTCCTGGGCGATAATCTTCAGTGCTGGATGCAGATTCAGGTGGGCAAGGGACCTTGGGCATCCGAGGTGTCGGGCATTGTGAAGATCGGACAAACCATGACCATGGTGCTGGCCATTAAGGATGATGAGAACAAATTCGATATGCTTGTGCGTAACTGTGTCGCCCACGATGGCAAACGTGCTCCCATTCAGCTGGTGGATCAAAACGGTTGCGTTGTGCGTCCCAAGATCATGAGCAAATTCCAGAAGATCAAGAACTTTGGACCCTCGGCCTCCGTGGTCAGCTTTGCGTACTTCCAGGCCTTCAAGTTCCCCGACTCGATGAACGTGCACTTCCAGTGTGTAATCCAGGTGTGCCGCTACAACTGTCCCGAACCCAAGTGCGGTCCTGGTCTGCCCGGCGGTGAGTACGGTCTGCCCCAGCTGGGTGGCAATGCGCTGTCCGAGGAATACGGTCCACCAGAGGCCTATGAGCGCAATGACTTCCCCCTGGGTGGTACCTGCCACCTGCAGCCTATCCCGATCCACGTCATCCGGCTGCCGATGCCAGCGGTGCCTACTCCGAGAATCAGCCCGATGTGGTGCCCTCACCACAGGCACAAACCTCAGCGGTGACCACCGCCGAGTCGGCGGGCAGTGGACCAGCCAGCTCACAGGCGCCACAGCAACAATCACAGCAACAAGGACAGCAACAGGGACAGGGTAACAGCAATGAGTTGGGTCTGCCGCCACCGCCACTTCCTGGCCAGCCGGGTCAGTACAGCACGGTGAAGCGCAAGGATGATCTGAGCGCTGGTGGCAATCTGGTTTCATTGGGCGGACGACCACGTTCCGTTGAGGGATTGGATGATCTGCGTGGCGTGCGTCGGCGTCGCGATACCATGGAGATTGTGGTGAAGCCACGCATCTACAAGAGGAATGCCCAGGAGATGACCGACGTGAACACGAGTCGCATCATCCAGGTGGTGGCTCCAGGTGATGTCAACTTTGCTCTGAATAGCAATGCCAGCAATGAGACCGTTGTCATCCAATCGGCGCGCTCCGCCGATGCCGAGACCATCTGCATGTCCGTGCCCAGCTTTGTGGGTGGACTCGTCATGCTGCTGCTTGTCCTGGCCGTGGCCTCTCTAGTCGCCGCCTTCCTCTTCGTCCGCGTCCGTCACTTCGATCGCAAGGGTGCGGGCATGGCCTATGTCAACTAAGCCGGAGATCACTCTAATCTCCACTAGGTATCATCCAAGGCACCATCATCAGCACGGCGTGAACAGAAAACCAAATCAGTTTTATGTCCACCTATCTAACTATCCACTCTTTCCATCCCTTATTTCTCTTCCTCTAACTATTTATTCTATTTATTCTTTTGGTTATTTATTGAACTCTATCTTATGATTTTAATCCTTAATCCTGCAATCCGCTTGGCAAGATCGCCTTAGATCTATATAATTCTTTAGGCTTTAGTAAATCGGTCAAAAAAAAAAACAATACGAAATAATCGAAAAATTGTGACGTCATTTCTCTCATTGTCAGATTTGTTAAGTTTCAGTTATACATAAATAATTTAAAGCTATCTAAAAATGACGCGTATCAAATGTTATTATCGTAAAAAGGCACAGCGGCTAAATGGAAAAGCTGAAAATCGTTTAAAATAAGTTAATATAGCAGATGTATATATTAAATTATTTATTTATTACTTTATCTGATAGCTGCGAAATAATAAAAAGTTTACTTTTATTAAAAACAAAGAACTATTATTTACAATATTTTACTATTTCGGTGGGGATCATTTACGATATTCATAGTAACTTGTTGCACTGAAGTTAATTTACGATATTTTAGTAAGGAAACACACCTACGATATTCGTTACAAATTATGCTGTGAGAAACATCTCCGATATTCACAACAGTGAGTTAACAGTGCAGGTTGTTTTAACAGATGGAAATAAGTCAATTGCATATTCTATGAATATAAAAGTTTTATTTATTTATTTACGAACACATATTTACATTGATCTGTTTACTTTGGAGCTTCACAAGATGTACACGCCTTCCAATTTGGAAATTGGAATACAATTAAAATTCATTTATGCAAGAATCAACAATAGCCGCCTGAGTTTGTTGTTTGTTGGTAGTGTTCATGTCCGCTTCGACATGGAATACAAAAGATTTGTTCAATAACTGACTATATATATACGTTAACTAAAAGAAATAGCACTTGAAATCTAACAAATTTGTAACAGCTGTTGGGGAATTAACGTGGATTCCGTGGATTACGTCTACGCAGCACGTGCATCGTTAATTGTGGCAGGTACGTGCACCTCGAGTCCGTCCATGTCCTTGGTCAGATTGATTTGGCAGCCTAGACGGGATGTGTCTGTCAGATCGTAGGCCAGATCCAGCATATCCAGCTCCTCATCGCCGGGTTTATCGGGCAGCTTCTCGTAGTCGCTGGTCTTGAAGATCAGGTGGCAAGTGGAACAGGTCAAGGTGCCTTCGCAGGCGCCAAAGCCGTCAAGGTCAACATTGTTGTTCACCACAACGTCCAGCAGCGAGTCGCCCACTTTGCCGGAAGCTTTAATCTTCTCTCCACTTGCGCGCACAAATGTTACGTTCACACTGCAAGCAAATGTATTTCAATTAATTTACTGATTTCCCTTGATTAAT
Organism: Drosophila falleni; assembly: GCA_035045575.1. Taxonomy (NCBI): domain Eukaryota; kingdom Metazoa; phylum Arthropoda; class Insecta; order Diptera; family Drosophilidae; genus Drosophila; species Drosophila falleni. Next base: position 10,255,992 of record JAWNOV010000167.1, read on the forward strand.
CGTATTTGTTTAGGTACTCACACATCTTGCTGCCGCAGCGCCGAACTCAGCGAGAAAGTCCGCGTGAAATCTAATGGTTTGTTTCGCAGGCAAATATTACGCAGCGTCAGTCTTGCTGAATTTCGGATTGTGTTGATGACTATCATATTTTTAGCAAACCTCTGTTATGTCTATCTAATCAGTTCACACACTCTCCCCCCCTCGACGTTGTTTGGAATTATAAATTTATATATAACAAACGTCAATTAACAGCGCGGGGCGTCGTCGTAGTTCACGCAACAGCTCTCAAATGTTAAATAAAAAAACTGACAGGTGTAAGATTGCCACCCGGTGCAAAGGCTGCCACTCGTACAAAATTTCGCGATCTGGCAGCTCGTTCTATTTATTTCTAATTCTACTAATTTGGAATTTTTCTTTATATTGAAGATAGAATTTTTTATAATTTTTGTTAGAATTTTGTAAATTTTTTGATATTTCTTTTAAAATTAAATTTGTAACTTCTGTTTCCTTGATGTGATCAAACCTTCATAAATATATTTTCCTTAATTTAATCTAATTTCGAATTTTAAATTTTCTTTAAAATTAGTATTTATTTCAAAATTATTGCATTTTGAAATTTGTTTTAATCAAAATTAAAATTTTAGCTATTTTGCATCGCAAAATCGGATACAGAAAAAGCTACTTATTTCTCTAAAAAGTTGCCAACAGTGGCCAAGGTAGAGCTGCCAGATCGTTCTGATTCTTCAGTGCTGCCCAGTTTTGTAATGAGTAAGCGCCAAAAATAGCTTTTGATAGTGCCGTCGGGAAAATTGTTTGATAAGAAAACGATATAAAAAGGCGCGCTGCCGGTGGTTTGAAGTTAAAAGCTTAAAACGATGTTGCTTAAATCATTATTGTTATTGTGCTGCCTGGTCCTTATCGAAGGAGCCACAGTGCCTGAAAAGGAAGAAAATCCTGCGCCTATTTTGCACTTTCTTAATGACGTTCAAATGGCAAAATTCCTGTCGGAAAATCCTGACGCTATCAAGTTAAACCCTGTAGTCACTGTCCAGAGCAGCAAGGCTAGGACAGAGTACGATCTGTATGGGCTTTCATGGACGCTAGGATCACGCAAGACCGGTGAGTAATTAAACAGCCTTTTAAAGTTACTAGAAATTAAAGCAAATAATTATTTCACAGGTGACGCTGTGGTCTACAGCACTGTTGAACCAATTCAATGGTTTGATGATTTTCATAATCCTGAGTTATTTGTTAAATACTCGGGCAAAATAGTTACCTATGTGTCGATCCACGTCCAGCAGTCGAGTGCTCTTGGTAATGCATACGTATCCGCTGGTGGAATTGGACAACGGAACATCGAATTCTACGTACAAGGCTATTACACCCATTTCTGGAGCTGGGACATTAAAATCTACGGCAGAGATTAATCATTTTCTTAAAGCAATTTAACAAATATATTGAATCGTTTACTAATTGCAAAAGTTTATTATATTTGCCTATCAGTCATACGAATAGGTGCTGTTATCTAGAAAGTTGAAACCTACATTTTTTAATTAGGTTTTAAGAAATAGATAAGCCGTAATTATTATTATGGAGTGCAATTTATGTGGAAAGATACTTGAGGAATGCGCGTCATGAAAAGCGAATTATAATTATATTGTAGCGGAAGCATAAAACCTCAATTTCCCTTTATGATTTTACTTATCAGGAGTATCAGAAATAGAAACATAATTTAAGGTAAACAAAGAAGTAATAAACATAAAATGAAGTTAATAATAGCCCATATCAAACAAAAATTGTAAATTGAAACGAGTGGGCTGCTCTTATCTCTGACAAAGCCAAACTAATTTATCGAGCTGAAAGGTTATCGATAAGTTCTTATTGTTATTACTTTACACCAGTGATGGGCACAGTCTCTCAGCTGTTCGATTTACCAATACAAACTCAAACACTAAATATGCACTGCGAGATATAGTTGAGAATCTCTATTTGGAAAAATTTAATTATTTGCTTTTAATTTTTAATGCTAACACATTAAGAATTTGAGGAGGAATAAATTAACCGATTTTGCAAAGAAATCATGTACAATTTGCAATGTTTGTGATTCAAGTACTAAAATAAACATTGTTTAAAATAAAACAGCTATAAAACTATTCCATATTAAATATTATATATATAAAACAATTATATATACAAAAATTATATATAAATCTTTAAACATTGTTAAAAATAAACAGTTATAAAACTATTCTATATTAAATATTATATATAAAACTTTATTATATATAAAACTTTATTATATAAAAAACTATATTATATATAAACATTATTATATATAAACCAATTATATATTAAACTATATAAAACTATATTATATAAAACTATTCTTATTAAATACAATACAATGACAGGATCAGCAGCTCTACACCAAGAGTTGGTTGCACTTGTCACTTCACTACACTTCACTTGCCACTTCCTGTTGATCCGCCTGCTTCGAGCGCCGAACACTAACTGCCTGCCTACTGCGAGATGGCCGCCTTTTATATGCTGCGTGGGTGGTCAGTTAGCAGAGCTCTGTTATCTTAGCAGTGCCAATGTGAGTTTAACAGTGACAATCGAGTTTAACAGTGCCAATGTGAGTTTAACAGTGACAATCGAGTTTAACAGTGCCAATGTGAGCTTAACAGTGTTAATCGAGTTTAACAATGCCAATGTGAGTTTAACAGTGACAATCGAGTTTAACAGTGCCAATGTGAGCTTTACAGTGTTAATCGTGTTTAACAGTGCCAATGTAAGTTTAACAGTGCCAATGTGAGTTGGCACTGCTTAGATAACATAGTTCTGCTAACTGACCACCCACGCAGCATATAAAAGGCGGCCATCTCGCAGTAGGCAGGCAGTTAGTGTTCGGCGCTCGAAGCAGGCGGACCATCAGGAAGTGAAGTGTAGTGAAGTGACAAGTGGAACGAACTCTTGGTGTGGAGCTGCTGATCCAGTCATTGTAGTGTATTTAATAAGAATAGTTTTATATATTTTATATAGTTTAATATATAATAAAGTTTTATATATAATTGGTTTATATATAATATAGTTTTATACATAATAAAGTTTTATATATAATAATGTTTATATGTAATATTGTCTATATATAATATAGTTTTATATATAATAAAGTTTTATATATAATTTTTCTATATATAATATTTAATATAGAATAGTTTTATAACTGTTATATTTTTAACAATGTTTAATGCTTAAAGTTTTATATATAATTTTTGTATATATAATAGTTTTATATATAATATTTAATATAGAATAGTTTTATAGCTGTTTTATTTTTAACAATGTTTATTTTAGTACTTGCATCACAAACATTGCAAATTGTACAACTATATCTCGCAGTGCATATTTAGTGTTTGCGTTTGTTTTGGTTAATCGAACAGCTGATTTGCACGCGTGCGAGAGAGACTGTGCCCATCACTGCTTTACACAAACATGGCGAGTTTTTGTTTATGGAACGAATTTGAATTAAAAAAGCCACCTTTGGTCACTATACAAGTGGGAGAAACGGGCTTTGGTAAGCTAAATCAGATGTTTAAGTTGTGGAGTAATGGAGAGAGCATACATTCCATTCACAGCCAAGCATGTTTTTGTGGAAATTAACCGATACCTGCAACAGCTGAGCACACCCGATGCACAGGAGTTTAATCACACTGCTGCACTGATAGGTCGTCTAATGGCACGGCGAAAGAGCTCCTTTCGCACCATGCCGGGATTCACATCGGTGTGTAAACTGAATGAAGCGCTCTGTCGACTGCTGCGTCTTGATCTGCCGCGGGAATTGGAGAACTTTCGAAGTGCTTTGCCGGATGTATGCGATGACGAGCTGTCTGGTGAGATGCCAACTCGGAGCAGCTTTGAATACATCTTGGTGCGGCTTATCAGCTTTTATCATTTGCACGAACGGATTCGCCAGTGTTGTTTAAAGGCGGCCAGATACTTTGGCCAAATGCTAAGCAACAATTTCTTCATGGAGTTTCTCACAGTGCTTCTGGCAGCCATGGCAAAGATCAACCATCTCAGCAAGTTACAGACTAACAATTGTGCCAAGCTGTACAACAAACTGTTGAAACAAAGATCCAACTTTCCTCAGGTGGAAAAACACAAGTTTCTGCCCGAGAATTATGAAATGCCAACTCAGCTGCTTCTGATCAAATTCCCACAGACACCAAGTGAGGCTAAAGAGACGAATCCGGCAGCAGTCACGTTAAATGTGCAACCCTGTACAGTGGTAACCAAATTGGATAGGTCTAAGAAAAAGGCCAAAGCTGATGTGGGCACTGTAATTGCTCGTCAGAAGCCAAAGTCCTCGACAGAAACTGCCTTTCAACTGAACTCTCTGGCAACTGTCGAGGACGTGAAGCATTTCATTGTGCGCGAATCCAAGGCACGTCAACAATCCCCGAAGAACTGCATCACCAAATCTATGCAAAATCACGAGTGGTTGTCTGCAAAAACAATCTTCGAGCGCAAGTTGAAGGCCAAGGAGGAAGCGAAGGCTTTGAATATATTTCGCAAATTTATTAGTAGTAAAATATAACAAATATCGAATCGATTAACATTTACAAGACTTTGACCATGCCCTCGGCCAATTGCATCCGCTTCATCTCCACTGTGCGTTGTTGTGGATGCGGATTGAGTTTCTGTTGGTGAAATAAATATCAATTAATAAAACTGATTATATAATTTAAATATATATCTTGGTACCTTGACAAACTTTTTAAAGTTCTTGCGACCGCTGTATTTGCTGTCTGTTGTGTCCAGTGCATTTGATTCATCGCGGGAACGAACTGTTAGGTTCAGATTACACATTTTCACTTGTATGCTATCCTTCATACTTTCTATCCACTTTAAATGTGCATCTTTCTCATCACAGTCAGTATCCTCTTCTTTTATTTTCTTCTGAGCTGGCTCAGCATCCGTTTTTATCACATCTGGATCAGTCTTTGGCTTGACATCCCCGTGCAGCCCGCTACACGATAGCCAGCCACTGATATTCACCTTGACAGCTTGCTCCCTTGGCTTGGGCACTATATACTTTGATTGGGGTTTGGGTATATATGGCTCAGTGCTCACAGAATCTTGATCATCGTCCCTTTCTTCATTATTAATTTCACTCTGTTTATTTTTTTGAGCAGCCGATTTAAAGTTGAACATTCCACCGTCATCTGATTCGTTATCGGAGACAACAGATTTCTTGGCCTTCTTGTTGCCGGCAAAATTAAATAAGTTTTCATTATCATCGCTGTCACTTTCATTTAGTTGCTCAAGACGCAGACGTTTCCGTGGTTGCGATGCAACAGGTGCATCACTTGCCACTTGACTTGCCACAACAGGATTCTGTGACTTTTCAAGAAATTTGCTCACACTAATTTTGACTGGTGGATTGGCCTTTGTTTTGTCAGCCGAATTGCTGGTTGTGGGAATATTGGATTCAGCTGGCTTGAAGGGTGCACGTGCTTTAGTCGCTGGTGTCCTCTTTTGGAATTGGAAAGGCGCTTCTTCCTCATCGCTGTTTTCATCAATAAGTGGCACAGTAAATTTAGCTTTTGCTGGCGCCTTTGATTTGAATTGAAAGAGTTCCTGTTCCTCCTCACTGTCCTCATCAATCTGTGGCACAGCTACTTTGTTCGCTTCTGGCAACTGTTTACCTCGTGGTGAACGTCTTTTCGGTTTCTCCGGCTGCTTTCCCAATTTGATTGATTCCGTTGGCTGTTTTTTATTTGCCACTGCAACAAATGATTCCTTCTTTTCAGCTGCTTTATCAACTGAATTTAGATTGGGGTTTTGTTTGGATTTGTCACCAGGCAACGTTTTAGTTATCTTTCTCAGCTGCTCATCTTCATCCGAAGAGTCCACAGCTATGGGCAGTTTGCGTTTTTGTTTTGGTTTAGCCTCATTCAAAGATTTAGTTTTCTTACTAGTGGATGCCTCGGTTGCTTTGGCGTCTTCATCCGAGGAATCCAAAAACTTTACATTGTTACGTTTACGCAGCGTAAGCATCGATTTTGACTTCTCTACTGGCTTTGAGGGAGCTGGAGCTGGATCTGCCTCCGACTGTGGTTCCGTTTCTGGTTTCTCGCTCTCCATGCTGGGCGCGTATATTGCCGATTCCGCGATGATGAGCTCCGTTCCTTTGTTAGTGTTGGCTTCAGTTTGAGTTCGCTCCGTATTTGGTATCAGAATCGATGAATTCATGGATTCAGTTGTGGGCAACGAGTCGTCGATCATCTTGTGGGACGGATTACAAAACTTCGCCGTTGAACAGTGCAAAATGGCCAATCCAATTTCGTAATCGGGTATAAGGCGTCTTCCAACTTGCTCCAAAATATCTAAAATTAATGACAAGTTTTAAGAATACGAAATTTCAATTTGCAATGTATAACAAAAGTTCACCTTGGACACTGTGAATGGTCTCTGTGGCTTGGGATTGGGTTGAAGGCACATATTGTATGACTACCACGTCGTTCTTAGTTAGGAATTGTCGGCGTACACCCGAGTTGAGATCCTTGCAAGCTCCTCCAGCCTTTTGCACAACCGGACCGTACATATCGAAATGTCTGCGATTGCAAAATACAAAAGTCTTCCTAGCAAATAATCTTGTGCGGTCTGGTTGCCACTTTATGCTGGGCATATCTTCCGAAGCAGCTGGCGGAAAGTCTTCCGGTTTCGGCCAATCCTCGGAAATATGAGCGCGATGCGCTGCTTTGGAAAACTCCCGCCAAAAGGAAACATTGACTATGGGCTTGTTGTCCAACAAGGCATGCAATAGCTTCACAGTGACCGCAACGCTGTTCATGGTCAAATGCGAGCATTCCTTTGTCCAGGTGGGCAACAATTCTCCTCCCAGCGGCTGGAGCAGCTGTTGTAGCTCCTCCGTTTCAGATCGTGCCAGGGACGATGGTGTTGTCACCAGCTGTAGCTGCGTCAGTTGCCACACATTTTTAAGTGCTCCCAAGCGAATCTTGTCGCCGACTTGCAGAGGAATTGGCGTCTTCGCCTGCATCTTTTTGTTGAGCTGAATGTCCTGGTTGATGAATGTGCCGTACTTGGAGCCGAGGTCAATCACAGTGAGCGGTTCACCTGATCCTGCGCTAGGCAGGCATATACGCACATGAGTGCGACTTATACTCAGGTCATCGGACAATATTAAATCAGTGGACAAGCGACCGATTGTGTACACCTTTTTGTTGGGAATCAGTATGAACTTTTCCTTATCTACAAGAGAACAAACATTAATGCATAATTAAATCTATCAGCTACTAACTTACTATCACCGACTTTCGTTAACACAAACATAACTATTTAGGCAATAAAGAATAAACAAACAACGCAATTTCACAAATAACAAAAAAAGCAGAAACTTTAATTTTCGAACCAAGCAATTTCACAAAAGAACATTTGACGCGGTGGCAACCTTGAATCCCAAAAATGTTACCGGTAGCTTTAAAGTCTGGCAACCTTCAATTAAACAAGTGCATAACGTTTACAGCCGAATGGCAACCGGTTGTGTGCATTAGTTTTTCTCTCTTGTTTGTTTTCATTTTGTGAGGCATTTGTTGATTGTTTTCAAGTCAATGTAACTATTTAAAAATAGCGAAAAATGTCGCATTTAACGGGCACACGAGTCAGCATGTTCAACGAGTCGTTTCTGAACGACAATGAGCACGACTCGAATGCGGTGCTCATGGAACTGGACAAGGGACTCCGGAGTGCCAAGCAGGGAATCCAATGCGAGGCAATTGTGCGATTTCCACGGCTCTTTGAAAAGTATCCATTTCCCATACTGATCAACTCTTCGTTCATTAAGCTAGCCGAGTTCTTTGTGAGTGGCTCCAATCTGCTGAGATTCTGGGTGTTGCGTGTGTGTCAACAGAGCGAGAATCACCTGGACAAGATTCTCAACATTGACAATTTTGTGCGTCGCATATTTATGGTAATGCACTCCAATGATCCGGTGGCGCGTGCTCTGCTGCTCCGTACCCTGGGCGCCGTCTCGCGTGTGATCCCGGAGAAGCCACAGGTGCATCATGCGATCCGTCGTGCCCTCGATAGCCACGACACCGTCGAGGTGGAGGCAGCCATTTATGCCAGCAGCTGCTTTGCCGCCCAGTCCAGCTCTTTTGCCATCAGCATGTGTGCCAAGATCTCGGACATGATTGAATCCCTGCAGGTGCCAGTGCCCATGAAGCTGCTGCTCATTCCCGTGCTGCGACACATGCATCACGACGCCAACACGGCGGCACTGGTCAGCAAACTGTGCCTGGAACTGTTGCCCAAGTATCCGGCTCAGAGTTTCGTGGTGGCCATCATTAATACACTGACCCAGTTGTCTTCCCGCACTCTCGTCGGCGTTCCTGGCCAGCTGAATGTGCTGCTCGACTTCATGGAGGATCTGCGCACACCGGTGCGCATCCAAGTGCTGCGTTCCTTCAACGAGTTGGCCGGAAAGCAGAGCGTTAGTGCCTGGCCCAAACCTGCCATTGGAGCACTGATCAGCAAGTTCAATCTCTGCACAAATGGTGCGGAGCAGTTCCTGTTCCTCTCCATACTCCTCAAGCTAAGCGAGTGCCCTTTGACCTGTCAGCAGCTTCTGCTGGAGCATCGTGAGGCTTTGCTGCGTCTCTGCGTGCAGTGCCTCAGCAAATTGGACGACTATACCACGGCTACCCAGGCAATGGCTGTGCTCTCCGCTCTGGTGGCCTTTGGACTCAAGAAGCAGGTGACACCGGTGGACGACATACTCGACGTGGTCAATCTGCACATGGAGGGAGTGCTTCTGTGCACGGCTCGACGGGCGGAATGCAGCCGGGATCTGCGACGTGTGCTTACTTACGGCATACGCATCACCCAGGCAAATGCAGAGTTTGGTGCCGACTTCATTGAGATGGTGGCCAATACACTGGGTGACGACGTCGTCTATCCGCCGGCCAATGCCCAGCTAATCTGCGAGGCACTCGTCGGACTCTGTGAACACTTCCAGCTGCGCAAGTATGCCTTCTCCACCGACCGAGGGACTGGACGATGAGGCAGCCATGGAGACTGACGAGCCAGTCATGCAACCATCCAAGGTAAGGATTCCCTTAAGTTTTGGAAAAGTTATGTGAGTTTGAAGTTTTTGAAAAAGTGTCAAGTGACAATATGACAGTGATGACCAAAATATCGAATTTTCTAAGTAATTACAATTTTAATGCAGAATCAAAATAGAGGCCAAAAACTGAATAAATTGATATTCCACATGAAAATCGGTTAAGTTTTGGCAAAGGTATGAGGGTTTGAAGTTTTCTAAAAAGTGTCAAGGGGTAGGTATGCAAAAATATGAATTTGAATTGAAATTTTTAAGTTAGTTAAATTTTGATGCACAATCAAAATAGAGGCCAAATAATGAACAAATTGATATTCCATATAAAAATCGGCTTAGTTTTGGCAAAGTTATGAAAGTTTGAAGTTGGTTTTTTACTATTAACGATGTAAAATTTACATTGTAAAGAGTTGATTAAATGTAAAAACTTTTTTATCTACTTCAATAACTAACATGTTTCATTTTACAGGTAAATCCTCTGCTGGCTCAGCTGCCTCTCATCCTTTACAAGCTTAACAAAGTGGCGGAGAGCGACGATGAGCCGGAGCAGCAACCGCGCACTGTGGAGATCCTCAGCGCCTTGGTCTGCCAAACCACAATGGGATGCTATCTGCCGCAGCAAGTGGTCCAGTGCTTCGAGATCTGCATCGAGCGTGTCAACTGTTGGACTCTTTACCGGATTGCACGCACCGCGAGTCGTTATGGTCATCATTACGTGGCGGCACACATCTATACGAAGGTCTCCCAGATTGTCATCAGTGATCACATGCACTACTTTCTGGTTGCACTCTCCCAGATCTCGCAGGCCGAGTGCATTCTCAACTATGGCCTGGAGTATGCGTACATGCGGGATAACTATGCACCTACAGAGGCCCCGGAGCCATTGTTGCCCCTGATGAAACGCCTGGAGACGGCCAGCAATCTGTATCAACAGGCATTGGCTAGCATGCGTGCCTGCTCCTCACCACAGCATCCTTGCAGCTTCCAGCTGGAGTATCTGAAGATACGCGCGCAGTTCCTGCAGACGCTTCATCTGGCCGTGACCGTGAAGAATGCCCAGGTGATTGTACCGCCTCCAGCAATTGCGGGCAGCCTGGCACAGAATTCCCGTGACTATCTGCAAAAGTTTGGACATGTGACGAATCAGTTGCGCAAGCTGGTCAAGGCTCTCAAGGCCTGTGAGGAGACTTATGCCCGCCTCTACAAGTCCTCTTTTGATGCGGATAATGTGACGTTGGAGTTTCTGGAAGTTGCCGAATTTCAGTGTGCTCTCTTCGCGCACATTATCGAATCCATTTGTTATGCTACGCCGCCGGAGCCACCTGTTTTTCTGACCACGGGCAATCATCCGGAGACACGGTTCTTTGCAGCCAGCTGCCAGCGCATGGAGCAGATGCAGAAGAATTTGCCGCAGGAGCTGCCTAATGCCAAGACCATTAGCAACAGGCATCTGGACGTGATCATTGCGTTGATCGAAATCATAACAAAGACGCCGCATTGCCTGCCGCGTTACTTCTTCCAGATACTGCAGTCCACACAGATTAAGCTGTCGGTTAGTCCGCAACCTCGCAGTGCCACGGAGCCGGTGATTGTGCAGTCGGGCAGCAATCTGGTCATCAAGGTGGAGGGCGTCTTGCAGCACTTTAGCAAGCAGCAGAAACACTTCCGACGCGTCGACTCCGTGCAGCTGAGTCTCACCTCGCAACTGATGACGCCGCGTCCTGGGAACGAGCTGGGAAAGCTGCCCAACAATGACACCGTCACACTCAATCAAATCGTCAAGCCACAGCGTGATTTCCTCTCTGGCAGCTTTCTGCTGCCCATCTCAAGTGGAGGCCAGTTTCAGGTTACGCTGGAAACATTCGTCATCGATGAGCACGGCATCACCTGGTGCACTGGTCCCAAGAGCTCAATGGTGGTGCGAGTACTGGACGATCCCACGAAGCCAGCAACAGCACCAGTAGCCAGTACTTCGCAGACTGTTGGCCAAGCTAGGCGTTTTTAAAATAGCTCTTAACTTGACTTTACAAAAATAAACTGAAATTCAAAATGCGCGGCTAATCTATCAATCAGGTAACACTGCACTGCCCCTTAGTGGCAACGCTGCGGTGTTTTGTGTGAACGGCAGAGCAGCTGTTTCACACTTGCAATCGTGCTCTTCACCGTGATGTTTTCACATTTGTCGTTGTAATAAACAATGTAAAGAGAATATAAAAAGGAATTCTTTCAAATTAAGCGAGATATGCGGGTGTGTTTAGTGTTAGAAGAGCAGATTCGCACTAAATGGAGTTTATCGTGAGCAATAGCAGCAGCAGTTTATGTTTTTTATTGTGTACCATTAAAAACTGCAGCTAGCTAGCAAGTGGGCTTTATGTTGCGATTGTGAATTTTAATTGAAATCAATTAGGCGCACACACCAAATAACTAACGCACGTAGATCAAGAGAGAGAGAGAGAAAGAGAGAGAGAGGCAGAGGCATTCATAAAATTTTAGACTTCTCATATCACAAAAACGAGCGCTTAACCTGTGGTGCACAACCACAACCCATGGACATAATTGCTCTTATTGGAAACAACGGCAGCAGAGCAGCAGCTTCGGTAGCATGGCACAATTTACGCTGTGAGTACAAATGTTGTTGTTGCTCTCATTTAAAGAATCCAATTGGAGTAGGCGACGCTGAGTTCGATGCCAATGCCGACGTCAACGTCGACGCCGATGTCTGTTGCTGGGCCGCGTTAATGGAGAGCTTTGTTTATCTATTGCGGCTTTGTAATATTATGCAAGTGAAATTGGCGCCGTCGCCGTCGTCTTCGTCGTCTATAACATAAGTTGAATCATACATTTTAAATTATTTATTATATATTTTATTTGTGTTAGCTACAACAAACACAGTGCTCCGCCCAACAACGACATTCTTACACGCGTCGACTGCGACTGCGAGCATGTACCGTTGTGTTCGATTAACGATGTTCAGCTAAGATTTTTAGTGCCCGACGACTTGACGGAGGTGAGTATGCAATCACAGTATTCCAATTGGAACGCCATTTATAATCTTTATTAACATCCTTGACAGGTGCGAACTTTGTGCCAAGAATGGTTTCCAATCGACTATCCACTGTCTTGGTACGAGGATATTACCTCAAGCACGCGATTCTTTGCTTTAGCCGCTGTATATAATCTGGCCATAATTGGTTTAATTGTTGCCGAAATCAAACCGTATCGAAATGTTAATAAGGAGGTAATAGCCAATAACAGTGATAGTGATGAATTTTACACGAGGCTCAGCGGTTTTCCCATGCAGGACAAAGGCATATTGCCGGACTCGATGGGTCGCAGCGCGGATGTGGGCTACATATTGTCACTGGGCGTCCATAGATCGCATCGTCGGAATGGGATCGGTTCGCTGCTACTGGACGCACTGATGAACCATCTGACGACGGTCGAAAGACATGCGGTTAAAGCAATCTTCCTGCACACGCTGACCACAAATCAACCTGCCATATTTTTCTATGAGAAAAGAAGGTAACACACCTCCATATCAGATATATACATATATATATAGATTTGTGGAACACTTGCGTGTCTTTAACTAATTAATGCCTCTTTCTGTTTAACTTTCAGATTTACGTTACATTCGTTTCTGCCTTACTATTATAATATACGGGGCAAGGGCAAGGACGGTTTCACCTACGTGACCTACATAAATGGCGGTCATCCACCTTGGACACTATTATATCCTTTTACAATATGTCTTTACTGTTTAGCTGCTAGCATGTTTCTCTTTATATTCTCTTTGTACTTTTGGTTGCCTTAACTCTTGCCACACAGATCACTTCAAGCACTACGCATCCAAACTGCGTCATACGGGCAGCCTATGCGTGTGGATATCATCCCGTATACAGCACATGGTGCGTTGGTTCTACCACAAGCTGCTAACACGCTTCAATGTCATTGAATGAGCCAACTCGGACTGCACCATCATCACTACCATCAAACACCCTTCCGACTCCAGAGAAGATTGTACGATTAAGTGTGTGTTCCATATTCCATCTGTAATCATCATTCAAGACAGCACACCAGCTTCATTCTAAATGTTAGGCGAGCCAAATCATTTCGTTTTGTATACAGAAAAAGAAAAAAAAACAAAAAAACAAAGAAAGTTTGTAAAATAGTCTTATACATGTATTATTATGTTTTTTCCAATATGTTCACTGCTGTAAATAGTCGTATCATGTTTAATTTAATATGCTGTACAAGTGATTTTTTATACTTTCATCTATACCATTTTTTTTATATAACCTTTCGTATGTAATTCATGTTCTCTGTAGGTTCTTATTATCTTCTACGCACAAGACAGTCATTTTAGTTAGCTTAGCGAAAACAAAAAACAAAGATGCTCATGCTTTACAGTTTATTTTATAAATTTAATTAATGAAAACTGCACGAAATAGCTTTGAGAACTGATCAAACGAAACGAAACACAAATCCTACAAATATCATTTCAATATATGTTCGCTGTCTCTATAGTATTTTGTAAAAGTATTTTCAAGCAAAATGTTTCACAGTCGATTCATATTAATTTAGACACAATTTACTTAGCGAATTGTAATATTTTTTAAATAAAAACTTGTAAAGTTACAAATATAAGAATCAAATAATTTGTTTTTTAATATTTAAAGCAATTTTAAAAATTAACCGAAGATCAAGCACTTCACCTGTTAGAGTGAACTTGTAAAGTTACAAATATAAGAATCAAATAATTTGTTTTTTAATATTTAAAGCAATTTTAAAAATTAACCGAAGATCAAGCACTTCACCTGTTAGAGTGACCATCACTTTAACCTGATATGATTTTTAATTAAAACTGTAACTTTACTTATTGCGTAAAATTGATAAACATATATTTAAAATTGCGAGCCAAGAAGAAAATTGAAATGATATGGTCCCTCGTTTTGGACAGGGTGGCATCACTGCTCGACTATTGTGAACTAGAGAACTGACAGTTCTTCTATTGTGAACTACCATAGTAGCTGGGGAGCCATACGTCGATTTAGTAGCATAAATTCGTCGAAACATTATTACAAAAATGTTCTCCAAAGCCGCACTGCTTACAGGTAAAAGTAAAAATATTGAAAAAACTATATAATATATCTTATTAGCTGCTCTACGACATCTCCGCGCGTGCAAGTGAATCCGTAAAGCGACCGTGAAAATTGTTACGGCACTGCAAAATCAGCCATCGTGGTTTATGTAATCACAGCGAAGATTCGCAACATAAACGTCAAATTTAAAACTTTGCCATCGATTTGGGAAAATAACAAGTGGTGTAGTGTAATAATAATCAAATTTGATTTATTTATAGCCCAACGCCCATTGAGCTTGGTGGCCTCCCGCACGGCTGCTGCTGCTGCTGCCCAGCCAGCCGGCGGTGCCGTTGAGCGCCGTCAGCGCCCCGAACATCCCGGCAAGGTGCGCATGGGTTTCATTCCAGAGGAATGGTTCCAGTTCTTCTACAACAAGACTGGCGTCACCGGTCCCTACACATTCGGCGTGGGTCTGATCACCTACCTGTGCTCCAAGGAAATCTATGTCATGGAACATGAGTACTACTCCGGTCTCTCCCTTGGCATCATGGCCGTTGTTGCAGTCAAGAAACTTGGTCCAGCTATCGCTAAATGGGCTGATGGCGAAATCGATGTGAGTTTTGAAAAATCCTTAACAATCTTAGACGTATTTTTGATATACCTTATTAATGTCTCGTCTGTAGAAAATTGAAGGCGAGTGGAAGCAGGGTCGTGAGGCTGAGCTGAAGGTTCTCGCTGATGCCATCGAGGCTGAGAAGAAGGAGCAATGGCGCGCCGAAGGTGCTTTGATGCTGATGGAGGCCAAGAAGGAGAACATTGCCTTGCAATTGGAGGCTGCCTTCCGTGAGCGTGCCATGAATGTGTACACTGAGGTCAAGCGTCGCTTGGACTACCAGGTGGAGTGCCGTCACGTTGAGCGTCGTCTCAGCCAGAAGCATATGGCCAACTGGATTGTGGCCAACGTGCTGTCCAGCATCTCGCCCCAACAGGAGAAGGAGACGCTGAACAAGTGCATTGGCGATCTGAGCGCCTTGGCTCTCCGTGTCAAGAGCGCCTAAACGACTCGAGTTTTAAGTGTTAATTTCTAAATCAAACAAAATTGCGAGACCCAGAAACACACATTGGATAAACAACCACACAAAATGTTTAACTAAATACATAACACAATCTGTCTTGGATGAAAACAATGGAATGCTGTTCAGAATATTTATTGATTTAATTAATCTTAAGATTAATTAGATGCTTAAGAGTCTTCATCCATACTTTCTGTGGATGTCTGCTTCTCATTCATACGCTCCTCGAACTCATCCCTAACTTCTTGATGCAGATTGTCTTGAATGTTCTGCACACATTGCTCGAATTTTGTGACTACGCACACAGGTTTCTTTCCGCTGTAAAATCCTGTGCCCTCTCTGTAATAGATGACCCCTTTGGAGATCAGCCACTGCTCCAACTCGTTAAGGCATGCACACTGCCAAGGATTACCCTCGATCGTAGCTCGCTTTAGATTAGGCAGCATACCATTCAGATTGGGCAGAAAGGTCAACTTATTGTTGTCAATCAGCAGATCCGTGACGTTGCTCAGGCTCTCCAGGATATCTCTATTAATATCTACCAATAGATTATGGCCCACATGCATCTTCTGCAGACGACGCATCGGTGCAAACATGCGCACGTCCAGCTGACGCAGCTCGTTGTTGCCCAGCGAGAGGTAGTCCAGGTAGGGCATCGATGAGAAGGCCAAAGCATGAATATGCTTCAGGTTATTTGTGTATAGCATCAGTTTGCGCATGCGGGGAAGAATCTTGCTGCCCAGGGAATTCTCGCTCAGATACTCAATGCTGTTTTGCGACAGGTCCAGGGTATCCAGATCTTCCAGGGCCCCAAAGGTGTTTCCCTTAATCTCAACGATATCGTTCGACTGCAAATACAATTTACGCAGAGACTGCAGACCCTTAAAGTGAGAAGCGCTCAGACTAGCAATGCTATTGTGGGATAAGTCCAGCACTTGGAGTCTTCCCAGCAGTCGGAATTGGTTGTCGAAGAGTAATCTTATGTCATTCGATGACAAGTCCAATTTCTGCAGTTCAAATTGTTGGGCAGTAGAAGAACCAAAGGTTTCTTGATGCAGTGCCGCCAGTGAATTGCCCGACAGATTCAACAGACGCAGCTGCTTTAATGGCTGGAATGTATCCTTGCCAATCTCGCTTAGCCCATTTCCGCTTAGTTGCAGCTCCAGCAGTCCTTGTGTTCCTCGAAACGATGTGGCATCCAACTGTGGGCAATGAAATAGAAGTGTTAAAATAGAATTACTTTACAATTGCGACCAAATCAGCTGTCTTTAAGTTATTCTAGTTTCATTTAAAGTAATTCAACTGTATTGAAGATTACGTAGTCGCCTTATCGTTAAGAAACTTGTTTCTGTACCCTGTACTTTAAGAAAAAAATGTAAAAGGTATGTACGTTTCGGCTTTTAAGTTTAAATATGCATCATAAATATTTTCTTGTGAATTTTACTGCTCTTAGATGATTTTTATCTAAATTAAGATAACTGATTTCTTGAAAAACTAAAGCACTGCTGCAGTTTTAAAATATTAAATGCCCTGTAATTAACTTTAAACTATATTTCTATAATTAAAACTTGATATTATATTATTTCTAAAAATGTTAAATCCTATTACAATCTACAATTCATTATACGATACATGCTAGTCGAGCACTCATAACCAGAAAATTTTTATTAAGTTGAGTAATAAGAATATCATTTCCATAAAAGTTCATTAGCAATATAAATTATAAAAAGTCAGTAAAGCTTCAAAAAATATCTTTGAATTGATTAACTTAAAAGAATAATAATCCTCCTCTTACCTGACTGATCTGATTGTCGTTGAGAATGAGTTGCTGCAAATTTGGACAATTCCCAAGGCGGAAGTTGCCCAATTCATTGTGGCCCAGATAAAGTTGCTGCAGCAGCAGCATATCTGGTAACTCGAGGTGAGTCAGAGAGTTGTTCGTGAAATTAGCATAAGCCAATTTGCGCAGCATGTAAAATAAATCCTTTGTCAGAGTTGTAAGTTCATTGTGACTCGCATCGAGCAAATGTAGCGCCGAGTCGGTGGTGAAGTGCGTGCCCAGAAGTTGATCCACGGCACAGCCGCTGATATTGAGATGCCGCAGATTGGGCAGCATGGAGAAACCAACTCCGAGCAGCTTCAGGCGTGGCACATGTGACAGATCCAAGACCGATAAGCTGTCCAAGTTCGGCATAGAGTTGACTGTGCCTATACTCAACTCCATGTACTCATTCCTGATTATTAACTTTTGCCAGTTTTCGGTGGATGAGTTTTGAAGTTGGTTTAAATCCTGTAGGTTTTCCAGCTCTTGGCAATCAAAACTGTCCTCACTTTGTCGATAACATGTTTGTGTGCTACAAAATGGTATGCTGATCCAACAGACTAACCAGATTAAATTTAAGAGCGACATTTCAGCTCGACAGCTCATTCAAGACTGAGTAGCGTTTGTGAGCCAAACATTTGATAAGAACGCAAATCAAGTTTCCCATTTCTGAGTCATGTTTTTGAGATTCTTTCAAGAGCTCGGAAGTGAGCTTGTAAGCAAAGCGTGTGCCACAAGTTGAAAGAAAATACCGACGCATCTCTATATGTAGATAAATAGCATCTAGCTAGAACTCTTTAATCAGCTTAGCATTGTTTACAATAATAATATGTGTAAGTAATATTATATAATTTATTTATCATTAATTGCACATTGATTACAATTTATTGTGCACTTGCAGAAAAAAATTATTTGAATTTTTTTTATTTTTGTAGCATTGTGGGAATATAAACTATTAATACATCTAGTATACGATTATAATACAAAATAACTAAAACAAATAATTACATGAAAATTACTAAAACTTAGGCTACAAATTAAATAACATAATTAACAATAATTAGTTTAATTAAGCATAGTAAATATAATTGTATGATCTATGTACTACAATAAGAAGTTTAAATTTATAGATCATTTTTATTAGAAATTTCCGAGAGCTCTTAGGTATATTTACCATATAATATAAGCCCAAGGGTTTATATATCTTAAGTTTTTCACTGGTTTTGGTAAGACTGCAAACAATTTGAGAGTACATTCATATAGTAAAATGTATAAATGTCTATCATACGATATAATATCTCATATCATCTTCTATCATACTCGTATAATAAAATATTAAATAATATAATAGTCATACTGTATTAAAGGATGTGATATGATATTATACCTTATATCAGATTCTATAATATCAGCTCATCTCGTTCCATATCGTAACTTCTCTCATATTATGTCATACCATATTCTATCCTATCATTAATACTCTTTTCATATCATTATATATCATACCATATATGTAGCTCAACTATAAGATTATTGATTTAAGAACTTTTTAGCTTAATTTTATTAGCGCCTGCTGAGAAACTTGTGCGCAGTTGTTGTTGTTTTTTTAGGAATATCTGAAGAATGCGGTATTGGGAGGGTTTATCTATAAATCAGACTATAGTTACGGTTGGGTTTGTCATCTTGTTGCTGTTGTATAACGGCTGATAATGATGTGTGCCGTTGTGTTGACCGTTGCTCTGGCAGCTGCCATTGAGGAAGCGCGTCTTGACGCCATTCTGTTGCACTTGTTGTTGCTGCTGATGCTGCTGATGTTGATGTTGCAACTTCTTGTGGCAGCCACCGTTTGGCAATGGCAGCGATTCACCTATCAGTGTTATACGCACTGGCTTGTGGGCGGCAACAGCGGCTGTGGGCGTGGTCGTGGCCGTCTCTGTGGCATCCCAACCGATGGAAGCGCGACGCGGATATGCGGCAGCTGCCAGTTGTTGATTGTAGTTGGTCAGCGTCGTGGAAATTATCGTGTGGCGACGCGTCTGACTCAGGGCACGACAGCTGTTGTTGTTGTTGCTGTTGTTGCAGTTGCTGTTGTTGCTGTGATTGCTATGATTGCTGTGGTGTCCATTGCATGGTTGCTGTTGCTGCTGCTGCAGTTGCTGCTGATGACGAATTATCGTTGTGGCAGCCACCGTGGAGTCGTTGCAATGCAAGTGCAGCGCCGGAAAGTGCGTGGTATAACTGGTGTATTCGGGCTTACTTCTGCGGACAGAGAAATATCCATAGATTAGAGACAAAGTATTTATTTTTTACTAAAATGTGCACATGCTCTGAATGAGTTTTAATTTTTTCTTTAAATGCAACTACTTTGAGGCAACATGTCTCATGAAAATGTTAAAGCTGACATCACAAGTTAGTTAAGTTTTAATTTTTCAAAAATTTTAATGCTAATAATTTATTTTTATTATAATTTTATTTGAATTTTTACTGGCTTTTTAAACACTTTTTTCTGTAAATTTAAGAACTACTACCGAATTTATTTGTAAAACTGACTTATAACTTATTAACATGTACATGAGAAATGCTACCTTTTATTTTAGTTGGTTAGTTTTGGGTCTGCATTACCTGGGGACTCTATTTAATTGCCGCATGCAATTAAATTAGTTCACAAACAGTGTTAAGTGTCAGGCAACAAATTGAATGCTTAAAGCTACGACTTAAAATTAGTATTTGAATGTTTTTTTTAGTATTTTAGTCTTATTCATTTATTGTTTAGTAATTTTTGCAGTATTAAATACAGTTAATGCTATTAGCTTCAGGTGCAAAAGTTACAGTTATCCATACAGCTATAACTTAGGTGTAGTATACATAAAAGATTAATTGCACACAGCACGATAATGGCTAAGATGAAATCACAAAATAGTACCTGTTGCTCCCCAAACTGTAGTCTATATAGATTGAATATACATATACATATACATATGTGTGGCAGCATGTTGGGAGAGTGTGTGGAGTGTGTTTAATTGTGTGTGGGTGAAGTGGCAAAAGTAGTTAATCAAATGTTAAAGATACGAACAGTTAGGCAATGAGCACAATGCAACAACAGCAACAGTAACAGCAACATCAAAACATCGCTTGTGGCAGCTACTTGTTGAATGATGTTGCCCCAATTAGGCTGCCGTTGCATTACAATTTGCAACCATTAACGTCAAGTGGCCAACTGATTTGCATGCCACAAGCACAACCACAAATGCAGTTGCAGTTGCAAGCCGAAAAAGTCAGCGGCGCATGACAGCTGATTTTCAATTCAACAGCAACAGCAAAAAGCGATTGCCACAAACGACGTTTTGTATGCCATTTTGTTGCATGTGGCAGCAACAAAACGAAAATAATAATAATAATAAAATAAGTATTAAAAAATTAAAAATAGAAATAGAAATAATAAAGTAACATATGTCGAATGGAATTGAATGTTTGCCTACCTGGACAAACCCTCCGCACCAATGGCAAGTGGTCGTGTCTGTGAAAGTGGAATTGGAATTGTTGATAGCTTTCGGTTAGTCAATAATCATTGTGCACAGACACAAACACACACACACAAAGATACACATTGAAGTAGGCTTAAGTATATATGTATATGTGTGTATTTTAAATGAGCTGGTCACACTTACTCGCTCCGTTTGTGTGGCCATGCTTATGCATTCCTTGTTTGCCACATCGCCACTCGTCGCCTGTCGCTTCTCCGCCTCCAGTTGCTCGATGAGATCTCGCTGCAGGCGAATTGTGCGATCACGATCATCCACTTGACCCTAGTTTAGACATAGACAGTGTGACCAGAGTTAGTTATCATTCTCTCTTTCAATCTCCATCTATATTTCTCACAGCAAAACTATATTTACGAACTAAGCCAGAGAGTGTTCAAGTTGTAGACGAATATATGTATAAAAAAACTTGCAGAAATACGAGTATGCTATCTATCAATCAACATCAATCACAAGCATGCTCTAAATTCCGTGAAAAAAACATAGATTATATTTCAAACTGATACCGGTAGTTAGTTGTACAAAAAAATCTTAAATTTTAAAAATTTCTAAGTGGCATCGAATCCATGATTTTGAGAAAAATAAATATTTTTAGAAAATTAATTAAATTGAAATGCAGAATGAATTTAAAGACCAAACAATAATCAAAATGACATTCCGCTTGAAAATCAGTTCAGTTTTGACAAAGTTATGGGAGTTTGAAGTTGGTCAGACTTTGGATCTAACAACTTTACAAGTCAAAATTTTTGTCAAATTTCACATGATTTTTTACAGAATTTCGAAAGGTGTCAGAAACAAATTTAAAGTGTTGTTTTATACTATTTACGATGTAAGGAGTTGATTAAACGTGAAAACTTGAGAAATAAAATTTTGAATTTTCAAAATATCAAAGGGGGGACCATTAGCATCAAATCCATGATTTTGAGAAAATTAATTTTTTTTTAATTTTAATAAAATTTGAATGCAGAATGAATTCAGAGGTCGAAACATAATCAAAATGACATTTCGCTTAAAAATCGGTTGAGTTTTGATAAAGTTATGAACGTTTGAAGTTGGTAATTTTTAATTCGACTGACTTTAACTTAAACTAATACTTATAATTTTCTACTGCTTGATCCATTGGATTCTGGTATAATTATGTATATTTTATACTGAAAACCATTTAATTGATAAGTCTTTTCGGAATTTAGAGCATGAATTACAAACAAAGAAATAAAGTTTTGTTTTGTGTGTTTTTTAATATGTGACTAGTGATAGTTATAGATAGAGTCAAGGTGCTTGTATCGTAGATAAAAATTCAAGCTATAGCTATATACACGATAGATAAAAAACATATATAGATATATAGAGTATATAATAAGCATAAGAATAAGTTTTTTTTGAATGTAATTTTTATGTAAATTGTCTGCAGTTGTATGTTACATGCCGAGTATTGAGTATGGGAACAACAACAGCAATAGTTATAGTAGTATATAATTATCGATAAGAAGTATAAAACTGTAAAAACTGTTTCCTGTTTAATGTGACTGCATCGTATTTGATAAGAGATAAGCGAAAGTGAGTACTCTCAGACTGAGTTGTGAATCTAATCG
This sequence comes from Drosophila falleni, assembly GCA_035045575.1. NCBI lineage: Eukaryota > Metazoa > Arthropoda > Insecta > Diptera > Drosophilidae > Drosophila > Drosophila falleni. The sequence goes on from JAWNOV010000167.1 coordinate 10,278,244, forward strand.
ATCGAGCAAACAAAATGCAAAGAACGTGCAAATACCTGAAGGTAAACCACCTGTCTACGTAGATCCGATAATTCCTGTAATGGATCCTCCGTTGTGGATGATGTCAAACTGGCCAAATCAATGTCATTCAGTTGCTTGCTGTCCAATCCACATGCCGCAAAAAGTTGCACATTGTCATTCTCGAAGGGATTGAGGGTTTCCGTCTAAAATAAAGAATAAATAAATTTTGGAAAATGTTAAATTGAGTTGGAAAAGAAGAAAATGGAATAATAAGAAAATGTAGGAAAAGTTTTTATAAGTTAGGATTGATATTTTTAACACTATTTAAATTTGTTATAATTTGTAGTTTTTGTGTTCCCTTATTTTAAGATCTTTATTCATATAGATCAATTCATACAATGGTGAAATAACTTGAGATGACAAAAGTAAGATAGAGATGAATGTAGTCAATTATCGATTGTAACTATAGTTATGTTGATAAAGTTAGCTGCGCTGTGAAACAATGGAAATGGCACACTTTCATACATAACAGTAGTCTATAGTTTTTTAATTTTTCTTATAAAATATTAAGAGATAACTTAATAAACCTTATCAGGATTAGATAAAAATAAATTTATAACTTATCAGGATTAGGTTAAAATAACTTTATAGACAGTTAAAATTAATAATACATCATATTTTTGTTAAATTATTCTTAGCATTTATGAGGTGAGTAAATTGGTGGAGAATTTGCACAAATGAATAATGAAAACCTACCCGTTTCAAATCAAAATCAGCTTCCTGTGTGACGGTGCAATTGTGAGATTGATATGAGGGTGTGTGTGGCATGTGGCATGAGGCATGAGGCATATGTGACATGTGCATAAAAAAGTAAGTAAATGGCAAAACTAAAAGAAATAGATGAGGAAGAAAAACTATGTCTGGTTGTACCTCCTGAAGGATGCGACGAAGTCGCAGCAGCTGCTTCTTGAACTGCAGCACATCCTGGATCATGGCATTCCTGAAGGATTTGTCATACAACATCAGATCGTCCGATGAGCTGTGCAGCTCCCCGTGGCTTCCGTGGCCGGTGGCACGTCTCGATCCCGACGCCGTGGCAGACAACTGAGAATGCTGCTGCTGTTGTTGCTGTTGTTGCTGCTGCTGGCGACGCTGCAGACTCGACGTCGAGGAGGCGGTGGAGGCACGTGAGGCAGCTGTGCTGCGCTTACGTCCGGATGCGCCGCTGTGTGTGGAACGCAAGCTGTTGTCCGAGTCGTTGCCCGTTAGCTGTTGCTGCTGCTGATCCTGCAACCGGGAGCGATTCAACAGTCGTGTGGCACGTGCGGGCAACTTGGCGCTGTGAAGAGAGAGAGAGAGAGAGAGAGGGAGCATGAGTATAAATAGTTGTCACTGTGCAGCCTAGTTGCAACCTAAGATATGTGGCATTCGCTGTAGGTGCGCTGCTTGCCACAAAAGGCGGCATATAGTGGTAATGATGAGGATGATGTTGAGGATGATGGGCGTGGGCGTTTTGGGGGCAGCTGCTCAGCTGCTTGGTGCCAATGGGCGAGGAGCTGTTGCGTTGTGGCAGCTGCCCCATTAGGAATCTGTTCTCTGAGGTCTTCAGATCCGTGCGTACACGACGCACGCCACTGGGCGAGGCAGCTGCCGAGGATGTGGATGCCACAGCAGCAGCATTTGTGGACATGTTGTTGCTACTTCAACTCGCAGCGAAACTGAATTTTTGGTTTTTTTTTTGTTGCAGGACAATGACGATGACACAATCGAGACATGCGCAGTGCCACAACAGCTGAGTGGAGACTTGACACAAGGGAGAAAATGGTGGGGGGAGGGGGGGGGGAGATAGGTGTGGAGAGTTTGTAGAGCTTTGCTCTCTTTCAATTATTTAGTGACGCGCTTTAATTAACTTAACCGCATTGAAAGTGAAATGGCAGCCATTGATTAGGGTTACCTCTTAGTCCCCTCTGCCATTATGAATAGGAGGAGGGGTAAGGAGGGGCACCTGTCAATGGGCAATTAATTGCGCCGCCAACATGCTGGGAAGCTGCAACACTTGGCGGTGGTGTGTGCGGTGACTAAAGTCGGTTACGTGGTGGAAATAAATCCACAACACGCTGCTAACATGTTGTTCGTGTTGTTGTTGCTGTTGCTGTTGTTGTTGGTGAAAGTCAACTGTTGCGTGTTGCAGTCGCTGTTAGGAGTGGGAGGAACTGAGAGGGGGGAAATATTACAAGTCTTACACATGCGCGTTGTTAGCCGCATAATTTATACAAAACTATTGAAAATGACCAACAAATATTGAATAAATACTCCAAATGACTAAACAAAAACAGCAGCAATAACCACAACAACAACAACAATAACAATCACAGCAACAACAACTTGAACCATATTCCGAAAGGTTAAAGTTATATTTTAACGGTATGTTGTGGTTCCAGGTCGCATCCTAAGTAAATAACTTTGTGTCTTATGGCCAATTGGCACGCCAGAAAATGAAGAAGAAAGGCAACAGAAAGCATTTAAAATACAAAATTGTTTGCATTTTATTTGACTTTCACACTGTACAAGCTAACTGAAACTTAATTAGTTGTGCCTCAGAAACAAAGAAAAATAATGGATTACTGAAATAATAAACAAAAGCAAAAGTGCTACGTAATTGCCTCAAGTAAACTGGAGCAATTACCTGTATAGTTTTTTTTTAAAATTTGTTCACAACATTAATTATAATACAGAAATACTTAAAATAATACTATTATAAACATACTTTTCGTCCTGATGATGACGTTGTTTAAGAACTTAAGAAGCTGTCATTTTTATTGACTAGACAAAAGGGATTTAAAAAGTCTAGTTTCTTTAATATCTTTAAGTATTAAAGAGAAAGACTTATTAAACAGTAACTGTTTAATGGAATCAGAGCAAAATTATTAAGTGATTTATCTTGAGAAGTCTATAAAGTATTCAAAGCATTTTATAATAATTATAAATTAGAATAATTGGAATCTCTGTTCAATAAGATCAGCATTTTCTACACTATGTGGAAAATAATAACGTTAGAATGGTATTTGTATTTACGTATGGTAAGCTAGTATAACTACTTGATTAATTTTTTCAATCTCTATCTTTCTCTGATAAATTTCTAACTGTAATTAAGATACTTTCTAATGACTAGACATAATATTATATTAAACTTCTTTCTCTCATATCTAAACATTTATTTTTCCATATTAAATCTTTTCAAATGAGATCTCTACACTTTATACTATTATTATTTCCATAAATAATCACCTACTATCTGTATTACTACTCTTTCCTTCCCTCTTTAGATCTCCTTCCTTAATTATACGAAATATAGAATTGCTGCTAGACTGAAGTGTATATTTAACATATTTAAGAAAGAAACACTTTCAGTTTACACAGCGTTGCGGTTTCGTATGCAAATTTGGCAAACTAAACAAAATGTATTCATAATTTCCCACAGAGTTGATGGATCGTGCTCGAATCGTCTTTGATATGGAGGTTGAGTGTATGCAGAAATCAACTGTGAAAAAAAGTGTTGGACGAAGCCAAAACAATGCCAAGCACTTTGCACAATTGCACCGGAAATTTCATACAAAATAAGATACTTTTTTTTGTATACATATATATATATATATGTGTGTGTGTGTGTATGTGTGTGTGGTCGACAAAACGTTCGTCATTGCAGCAGTTGCAAGCTAATGGAGTTGAAATTGCCACAAACAGCGACACGCTTAACTCTAAATAGTTGCTGTAACTGTATATATATATATATATATATATATATATATATAAATTTATGTATGTAAGTGTATAGGAGAGATATGGGAATTTAACTGCAACCAATTTGTAACTCCACACGGGCCAGTGCCAACGGCATGTGTCGCCTCAGTGGCAACTACCAACTACCAACAATCAACTACCAACTGTCAGCGATGACAATCAAATCACATCAGTTGTGGCAGAGGCGTTGCAACATCTACCGAACCTAACGGAACTTATCAATTTCTATGGTGAAACGTCATTTGTCATAGGCACGGAAGTGGAGTTCCCCTTGCTCCATTCCCTTCCCCTGATAACCGAGGGCAACAAACGTAGCAAAGGGCGCTTCATTAGAGACCTGACAACTTGCAACTTGCAACCTGGCAACCGGCAACAGGCCGTCATCATGTTAATAACCATAAGAAAAGTACACACAACATTCTCTCACAACACACAACAGACAAGACAGACAGACATTGAGAGTGGGGAAGAGTGCGGAGCAAATCTGCTGAGAATCTGAATCTGAATCCGGTGTGTATCTTGTATCTTGTATCTTGAACGGTAGAAGAATCTTGTGGCAAGTTTTTTGTCTGCGCCGTTGAAGTTAAAGCTGAAGCTGCTGTTAAAGATGATCAACGATGGCTGCCAGGTAGACAGAGGAAGAGGCGGAAGACAGACAAAGAGACGGACAGACAGAGAGACTGAGAGACAGACAGACAGGTAGTAAGTTAAGGTAGGTAGATTGGTAGCTACATACGTATCTGTATCTGTATCTGTAAATGTATTTGCACTCGATGGTATTTTGTGGTCACCGGTCGCACATTCTGTTGAATTATGCATGTCTACAACGAAGACTGCAAGACTGTAGATTGTACACTGACTACGACTGCAATCTCTAAGTACTTTGAAGCCCACTGCTGTGGCACGTCAACATGCCACAAAAGGCAACTGCAACTGAACTTGAAGCGTCAACAGTCTCTGTCATAAAAAAAAATGCATACGAAAATGGAATGGAGCTCAGTTTTCTTGGGGTCAGCACTTGCAGCTGATTGTTCTTTTTGATTTATTCGTATACTCTTCTAGTAGGCAATATACTTTTGTAATGGACTGTGCAATGTATTGACAGATGTGTGAAAGAGTCTCTATGAAGTATATATCTTTTTCATCAAATTCCTTAGCTTGGATCTAACTTATAACTTGTATAAATCAAATATATAAAATATACAAGTTATAAGTTTGATCTATTTTTAAAATGTTTTTTTTTTTTTTTGGAAATTTTCTATTGAGTTTTATTTTCTTCTGTAAGTGTATTCAATCTTCTTCTAACTAAAGACTCCACTTCTCTCTTATTTTAGTGCTTCTTTTGACCGTAATTGTTACGTTTATGGGCATCAAATTCCAGCGATGTATTTCAAATGTAATTTGCATGTGACACACTTTTGGGTTTCGGATTTCCAGTTTAGTTTTTCTATTGTTTTTCCGATCCGATCCGATCTGGCGGACTTTGCGGTCTGCATATCAAATGACGCAAGTGACCAAAGGGTTTTGTGGTTAGGACGGAAATCAGCACCCACTTTGGCAGTGATACCTTCCCTTCCCATTCTTCCCTTCCCAGTCCTACTTGTGGTTTTGCTTGTGATTTTCTGTTCATCATTATCATTATCATTATCATTTTTTTTATGTGTTAGTATTCGCTTTTTTTTTGGTATTTGTTTCTACAGATTTTTGTTACTCACTTTTGACGAAACCAGTTGACTGCCGTAGTTTTTGTTATTTATTTATTTATTTTTATTATTATTGTTTTTTTATTTTGTATTTTTTATTTTGGTATCTGCACAAAATTCACACAAAAAGCATTGACACTTGTGCCTGTGGCGCGTCTTTAACGATGCTTTTGTTAGTGTTGTTGTTTTTAGTGTTGTTGAGTGTTGTTGATGTTGCTGTTGTATTTGTGGCATGAAAAAGGCAACAGTGCGTATCGACGGGTGGCTGGTGGCAGACGAGGGCGGTCTATTCGGTCACTGGCTTTTGTTGTTTATTATTATTATTATTATGATTTCTGGGTTTTGTCTATTAACCAACACTGGCAATTAACTTGGCAACTCTTCGGGGTTAGGCAACTCCCACGCAGCTTAAGCACTTGCATAACCACAACAACAATATTTTGAGATTACAATATTCTTTAATCTGATGCTCAGTGTGTAAGCATTTGTTTACGAAGTTACCCACGCAACCGACGCAACTCGAATCGTATCGAACCGAACGCTTTGAGATCTTGTTTAATACTGAAGTTTGGAAGTTGGTAGCGAGCCTCAAGGCTGCAACAAACTGGCAATGGAACAGCACAGTGGGTCAACGAGTGCTTTAAAGTGGTATGAAAACTCGTGTATTGTGTTAAAAAGTTTCAGCTGAATTCATTTAGATGAGTGTTAAATATTTTTAAATTAAAAAGTCGGTCAAAGGAAATAAATATTAATATTGTTGAAGATTTCTCTTCTATTATTTTCTTTGTTTAACATTTATTTTATGAAGTTTAATTTAAAACATGATAGAATCTAGCTTAAGAAAAGTTGTTCATTAAGAGAGTAAGCTATATATTGTTAGTTTTACCCTAAATTATATTAGAAAAAACATTTTGATGGAAATATAATTTCTTAAAAAGAAATAGATAAAGTAGATTGCTAACTTAGATTGCTTTTTGAATATTTAATATATTATCCTTTAATTTTTTGTATACTTTGAAGTCGACTAGAGAATAATTGATATTTTAATAATATAGTTTTAGTAAAAATTAAAACCCGTCAGGTAGTGAGATCTTACACAAGCATATAAATAAAATATATAAAAAGATTAAGTGGTTTCTTTGGCTTTTTTAGTTGAGAAAATCAATTAAAAGATTTACTTTGTAATCCAAATATTATAGCAATGATTTACAAAATTAAATATTTGATTTATTAGCAATTTCTATTAGGAGTTTTGACTGGTTTTGTCCCACTGTGCGCATGCCAAGTGCTAACAATGTTTCAATTCCAACATGTTTCAGTCAACGCTAAGAATGTTTTATATAGGAGTTTGCAATGGTTGTTGTTGTTGTTGTGATTGTTGTTGTAATAGAGCTTTGTGTGTGGCATTGCCGTTAGAAAAGAAAGCTTTCTGAGACAGGCAACAGAGAGATAAGGTATGCGAATAAGAATGGAAATGTTGTAGTTATGGCCATAACATTAGAGCCAAGATGAAGATCGTTGCACTTGGCAGCTGTCTCAATTGACAATTGTCGATTGTCGTTGTCGTTTGTCGATTGGCAACAACTTACTCAGCACTTTTTTGCCGGCAAGTACGCTGTACGATGACTCATGCCACTTGGCCAAATGAATGGCTGGATGAATGGTTGTGGCCCAAGGTTAATTCACAAGTGTGGCCCGCATTTGGTTTTGCATATGAATTATGGTTTTCCAACAACGATTTAAAAGACTTAAACATTGTTCGCAGCTGTGTGACATTTTGACCGTGGGACGTGGATCGTGGACCGTTTAAACCGTTTGGAAGTTGGCTTTTTGGTTTTTCTTGGCCACAATTTATGGGGACATTCACCAATACATAATGAAAGGCAATCCCCAGGCGCATGCGTATCCACGACTTTAGCTGAATCCCCTCGAGGCCAGCGGCATTTAGCAGTTATGTTGTTGTTGTGGTTGCTTTTCCAGACAACAACAAGTCGGAACAGGTTCACATGTTGCCAGACAATTGATTTTTCCTTTGGTAAATGCAATAAAAATGCGACAGGCAAAGGCAAAGCCAAAGCCAAAGCCACAACAAAACTTTTGGCTGGAACAAGAAACGACTTTTCGCTGTTGTCGTTGTTGTTGTTGCCATTGTTGTTGTTGCCATTGTTGCTGTTGTTGTTGGCGCTGTCGTGCCGTTGCCGGTTGTTGTTATTGTTGCCATGACAAAAGAATGCGGCACTCGCCATCAAGTCTCAGTGCAAAGTCAAAATGTTATCTTAACTACGACCACGATTTGGCCAGGCCAGACCTCGTCCCGACCAGGCAAATGCCAAGTGCCGTTGCCTCTTAGACTCTGTCTTCCCTCTTAGCTTCCTTCTCCCTCTCCTACCTCTCTCCGCTTCTTCCCTTCTCTTTAAATTCCATGTACAACTACAATTCGTGGTAGCAGGCGCTTAAACATTGCAATCGAGAGCGGCAATTGGCAACGGGAATGGCAATGGGAATTTTAGTTGTTACCAACATCAAATGGGACGACCTTTAGGCCAAAACAGCTAACGTCTACGTGTATAGCCATCAATTGAAATTTCAACCTGTCCCAATGCTGTCTGCCTAATTTTGGGCTAATTTCAATTTTCAATCCAGTTTTCAATCTGAGAGCGGACAAAATTTTAAAGAATTGCGCAAGTTAACACAAGAAATGCCAAAGAATTGAAAACTTACTATATATACAATGCTTTAAATATGGGTTAAAAGAGCTTTACAGACAAATATTATAAAAGTATTTCACAAATATGTAATAATAATATTATTATAGTCCACAAAATAAATTAATATAAAGAACAGAAGATTGGGATATTCAAAATCATTTTATAATGCTTTCTGCAGTTACTGTTAACTTATATAATTTATCTTCAAAAAATTGCTTTATAAGCCTCAAACAATGGACTTTGTAAGCCATAATATTGGGAGAAATACTAAAGTTTTTATAAAATTAAACGAATTAAAAAAAATGCTAATATGATAATTAAATCTATTTGAATTAAAGGTTAAAAAAGCTTTACAGAAAAATGTAATAAAAGTATTTCACAAATAATAATAATATAATTATAAAAGTTATCGAATTAAAATAAATACTGATATGATATATAAGGTTAATTGAATTAAAGAGCTTTATTGTCTATTAATAAGATTCTTAAGAAAAGATTACACATTATTATTTGCTGAATTTTCTTAGCCCTTTAGTGAATTATTTCTTTTATGATTTGAATTTATTCATGTAATAAATGTACTTGAAAACTTGCACAGGAAAACTCTTGAAAGCATTTGGGAAAAAACAAAAAACTTCTAAAAGTTTTTGGTACTTTAGATTTGAGGTGATTTTCAAAGGCTTTCTAGTGTTAAATTGAAGGCAAGTTGCCGGCCAATAACAAAATAGGCAAAAACAGAGACTAAGAAAAGAGAGAGAGAGAGGGAGGGAGGGAGAGAGAGATGAGAGAGGGAGGGAGAGCGGGAGAGAGAGAGAGGGAGAGAGAGAGGGGGAGGAAGTAGGGCAGGTCCACATCTGATTGATTAGGCAGAAGTTGTATTACTTTCAAGTGGTGCTGGGAGTGGTGCAGTCACTGAGACTGAGACTGAGACTCTGACTGGATGAGAGATGGCAACTGCAATAGCTGGCCAAGTGCCAGGCGGGTTAATAAAATCAAATCCAATCAAAGGAATGGAAAGGGAAGGGAAAGGAAAGCAAAAAAAAGGCCAGGGAAAAGAAAGACAAGTCAAAAGCAAACCGCACTGCATTTTGGCTGTTTTGGCAAAGCGCCCGTTGGCCAATTCAATTAGTTTTGGTAATGGAAATGTAAATGGAAATGTAAAAGGGTGGGGTCAGTTGATGATGATGGTTGGGAGTGTGTGTGGTCAAGGTGTGGCATGAATTCGAACTCACCTAATGCGCTCCCTGGGACTGGATGAGGTGCGTTGCATGCGAACGCGAAGTAAACTATTGAGCTCCTTCATGACATCGCTGCCCTGGCACTCCAATTGGGAGAGTAGCTCCGCCTCGGTCTCGGCCTGCTCTGGGTCCATCTCAGTGCCCAGCTTGTGAAGATCTGAGCCGCTGCGACTGCGGATCGAGACGGTGCGATCTATGGAGTCCACGCTGCTGTTTATGTCAAAGTCCATCATCAGATCATCGGAGCAGATGGACTCGCAGGGCGATAGGGTATCCAGGGATTCGGCACTCTCCAGCACTGCTCTGCGCACCGCAGCTGGAGTCCTTAGGCTCAGTTCAATGGCCTGTTGGAGTGCGGTGCGGGCCTTGGACTGACTCTTGAGCGATCTCAACGAACCCGTCTGAGTGTGCGTGTGTGTCTCCATCAAAGTGGGCGTGTCGGTGGCCACTTCGTGTGCCTCCGAGTTGCACAGCAATGCCGGCTGATCGGCAATCTCGTCATCGATCAAATTACCACAGTCCGAGCCCAGAGACAGCGAGTGGGAGGCGTGAGTGGGCGTGCCCGGTGAGTTGGGACTGCGACTGCCCGGATCGAGTTCCAGATCCAGCACTGGCGATATATCATCGATGTCCACATCAATGTCCTTCTGCTGCAACTCCGCATTGAGCTTGTGCTTCTTGAGCTTGCCCCCCGCCTCCTCGGACTCCTCCGTGCTGCTGACCAGGCTATCCGTCGGAGAGGTCTCATCATCCAGCAACAGACAGCTGCTGTTGGCCAGCGCCAGTTCCGCGAACTTGGACTCATTGAGCGCATTGTTGAAGCTGCGTGGACGCTCGATGGGCAGACGGACAGTTGCAGCCTCCCGATTGTCCACAACGTGCATGTTGAGCAAGTGATCCTGGCCAGCTAAGAAGCTCGGCTTGGCTGCTGGTTCGGTTAGAGAAGCTGTGGAAAGAGAAGAGTGAGAAGGTTGATATTTGATGAAGTTAACTTCGTGAGGAGAAATCTCCTAAGGGAAAATTCTCAGGAAAGATGCTAAAACAATATTTAAGATACTAATTGTGGTAAGAGAAAGAAAGGAAGTTTGAGTTCCTAAGGGATTAGATTCCAATAGGAGGATCCGAGGCAGGATTCCGTAGGGAAAAATACCCAAGAGGAATTCTTAAGGTATGATATCTCACAGTAATGACTTGGTTAAGGTTTTTCTTTCTAGTAAAGGTAGTTGCTAACAAAGTTTAGTCATCTATCTCAGTTTTTGTCTAAGAGAGGACTCAAGATACGATCATTGTGAGGAATTTCATTTTAAGAAAGAAAGTGAAGAGGGTTCTCAGGAAAGATCCTTGAAGATCATTTATAATACTAGTTGTGGGAAGAGAAAGCAAGGAAGTTTGAGTTCCTAAGATAAGGGTAGATTCCAAAGAAGAGAATCTCCAAAAGGGTTTCGTAGGGTAAAATACAAAGGGGGGATTCTTATGGCATGATATCTCATAAGAATGACTATGTTAAGGTTTTTCTTTCTGGTAAAGGTAGTTCCTAAGTGAGTTTGGTCCTCTATCTTAGTATTTTTCAAGAGAGGACCTTAAGATACAATCATTGTAAGGGATTTCATTTTAAGAAAGAAAGTTAAGAGAGTTAACCTGTAGGAAAGATGACTGGGAAGACTTAGGAAGAATCCCTATCAAAATAAAGAAATAGTAGGGACTAGTGAGATAAATTAGAAGTACGTAATACTTGTAGCGCTGGGAATCAATAAAAATAAAACTCTTTTTAAATCTCTTCTCTCTTAAATCTTTTCTCTCTTAAATCTCTTCCCTTTTAAATCTCTTCTGACATGTTTCTCCTTCACTTACAAATGGTGCTAAACGGCATGTCCATATCCGTATTGACGAGACTGATGTCATCTAGGGCCAAGGACATGTCCTCCTCCTCCTTGTCATTGGCTTTGGCTGGCGCTTGGGTGTCGCTGCTGGTGATGCTGGTGATGCTCATGCTGCTGCAATCTCTGGCGGCCAAGGACTCGCCCGCCTGACAGCGCCAGGACATGGAGGAGGACAGACTGTTGCTCTGCTGTTTGGCACTCTTCTCGGAGGTGGATGAGTCCAGATACAACTTCTCCTCGTCCACGCTTTCGCTGTCATCGGAGCCATTGTTGGCCTTGGGCTTTGGTGGTGTCTCTGGTGTCGCTGTCTGATCCTGTCCCGACTCAGTCTGTCGACGCTCGTAGCTCTCCCGGCTGAGCACTGTGTTGGAGCGCACTAGGCCGACCAGCGGCAACGGTGTCGTCTGACTGTTGTCCGTGGGCAACTTGGGCAATGCCAAGGTCTCCACATAGGAGTTGGACTCGCTGGAAGGCGGATCGTCCATGTCACGCACCTCGAAGGTGTGTCGACCACTCATGACCATCTGGAGATTCCTGGGACGACTGCGACTGCGCTTGGAGCGATCACTTCCGCCCGAGCTGCTGCCCGAATCTCCGGCCATGTCCATGCTGGCAATGCCGGAGTCGGCGCTAATCTCTCGACTGCCGGAGAAGCCACGACGTGTCGTATTGTTGGTCAATTGCTTGACACTCTTCTGGTCCAGCTGACGACTTGGCTGCACATGGATGGAGGTCAAGGGATGCTGCCGGGATGTGGTGGCCACATCCTTGGCTCGTGCGCCTGTGGCATGCGTCGGCAGCGGCGACTGCACGCTGCTGCTGGGCGTTGTGGGCGTGGTGGCAGTCAGACTGATGGCCACCGGATACTCCGGACGTGGCAAGCTGACCGTTTGCAGCGTAAACTTGGCAAAGCTGGCTGGTGCAGCACGTGGCGTGGGACGAACACTAGTGAGGAGCATGGGAATGGATTAGAGAGAGACCAAATGGACTTGGATTGTGGAGTTACTCACATGACATTGGCGTGCATATTGGCCAGATTGTTGTAGTTGTAGCGCTGTTGTTGTTGTTGCTGTTGCCGTGACGTGGCAGCTGCCGTGGCCTGACTTGCCTCATCCGCAAACTCACCAAAGAACTGACGACGCTGATACTCAATGGTCGTGTTCTGGTTCAGATTGAACGTCAGCGTCTTGGGCTGTGCTATTTTCGGCTCCCCATCAACGGTGCGACCTGCGTGTGCGCTCTTGGAACGACGCTTCACTAGACGCGAGGTGGGAAAGAGTAGAAAGAGGCAGAGAGAGGGTAAAAGGGAAGCGTAGAAAGAGTACACAGAAAAAAAATATAAATTCCGAGATTCTGGACTAAAATTCATCCCAGCGGTGTCAGAAGTACGGTAATCCCGAATTCTTATAAACCTAGTATGAAATACTTAAATTAAGCCCGCTTTTTTTAACAATATTTTAATTTTTTAGATTCTGTAATATTTGATTTGAAGTACGATAATCCCGGATTCTTATAAACCTATTATGAAATACTTAAATTAAGCCCTCTTTTTCTCAAAATTTTTTTAATTTTTGGGAGATACTGTAATATTTGTTTTGAGTTAGATCAAATAGTTAAGGCTTTTTTCACTTTTTTATTGTAGATTTTTCAATATCGTTGCCATTTTATCTACTTATTATCTTAATTTAGGAATTATATCCCGAATACATACTTAAAAAATTCAAGCTAAAATCGAGTTTTTTAAACTTGATTTCTAGAATAGATTTTTCTTTCTGTGTAGAAGTTGGAGAATCAAATAGATGGCAGGGGGAATATGTCGATTCATTTGACGCTACTTACGATTGCTCACCAGCACATTGCCATTGCCATTGTTGTTGTTGTTGTTGGTGTTGTTGCTGTTGTTGCTGCTGTTGTTCGCTGCCACTGCTGTTGTTGTTATTCTGAGCATTGGCTGCCGTTTCCACAGCGTCCTCACTTGACGAGGTTAGACCGACGGATGCGGGGCGTGGCACATTGCCGCGATAACCAAAACGCTTGTTAGCCGCACCTGTGCGATTCGCTGTCTTTTGGGCAACGGCAACGCCCACTTTCTCAAACTGCACAGGGGTAGCTACAGAAGAAAGATAGAACAAATAGGAATGAATTAATTGAGAGTGTTGGACTGCGATATACCCTGCGTCCAGGCCTTTAAATAAGCTAAGACTCCCTTAAACCGATACTTTTATCACGTAAATAGAAATATTTATTATACACTAAAATATTTTCTAGCTTTTATAATTATTAAAAAAATCTGGATCTGCCTGGATTCTTTAAGGAGTCTACGTACAAATTTAAAGCTTCTAACCTTTCCGAACTCAGAGATCTATCGACTTAGCTGCTCAAGAATATAAACAATCTTTTTTATTATCTTGCATCCTATAAGATATTGTTATATATAAATCCAATAGTGACAATTGTTATTTTCACAATTAGATTTTTTTTTAAATAAATCTTCCTATATTTACCTGTTGTTCAACTTTTAAAATATTATATTTATATATGACATAATCTTAAGATATTATGGAGTCTACGGGCCTGTAACCTTATTTTGCTTAAACTTAATGTACCCTCGGCACAGGGTATTAAAAGTCGGAAGTGTAGGGCAGGAGAGCCGTGTTAGCTCGTCATTAGAAAGCACGTTAAATTGGTGCAAATTAAAAAGCCATAACCAGAAAGGAGAACTCCTTGCTCACCTGTTCCCGTTGTCATCGTTGTTGCATTGCCATTGTCGTCCTTTGTGTCTGTCTGGGATGTGCTGTGACTTCCCCCACCCTCGAGCAATTTCTTGAACTTCTTGGGCGTACCATTGAGCTTCTTGCGAAAGCCAAAGGACATGGCGGTGCCTTTGGTGTGTAGTTGTTGTTGCTGCTCCTCCTTGGAGTCCAGCTGGCCTGTAAGGCCCGTAATGTTGCCATTGTTGCGACGATGGGACTTGCCGCCGTGCTTCTTGCTCTCCGTTTGTCCCTAGATTGAAAGAGGGGGAGTCAAAAAAGCAGGTTAGACAAGCGATTAAATTGTAAGCGTAGGCAAAAAAACAGGTCAACAGTTAAGTGAAAGATACAATGGAAAGATACACAGCCTGCGCCTGCACAGAGACAATAACAATGGGGGTAAAATAGGGGGAGTGTGTGTGGAAGGGTGGTGTGTGTAAGGGGGTGTGTGTGTGTGCTCGTGGGTTTTGAATGGATATCTAACTACTATGCCACAGCAGCTCAAAGGCTTAGAACTACACAATAACTATCTGATAGATACATTTGTATCTTTTAAATCAAATACCATTATGACTGCCTCGACTTCCGCGTCAACTGCTGCGTCCTCGTCGACTGCACTGCTAACAGAAATATCTCTTTGTTGTTGTTGTTGTTGCTTTTCTTCTTCTTCTTGTTCGTCTAATGTCGCCGCGTTGTCATCGATCTCGGCGTTTTCTTTGTGCTGCAAATGTATCTGTATCTCAGCCTGTGGCTGCTCGTGCTCGTTGCTATCCTCGTGTGCGGTTAATGTGACGACGACGAGGTTGTCGCATTCATCCATGTTGCACGTTGGCTGCTGAGGCACTCGCTTTTTATGCGAGCTTCCTCCTTATTTATCTCGTCACTTGCCACGTTTGCAATCTGTTCAATTGGTTGTGCCCCCAATTGCGTTTCACTTGCCACTATTTTCATTCCACAGCTGCCGCACAAATTACGCCATTTATAATTGCACTTGAGGCAGGTACACAGATACAGCTACACAGATACACTCACAGATACACAGATACACAAATACACAGTTACACCCACACACGGCTCTTTTACTTTTGAAGGTCCTTGAAAAGTTTTTCCACGCTCAAAATCTTTGCAACTGACGCAATTTACTTCGTCTCAATGAAGTTGCAGCACCTTAAAGTATGCAATGTGTTTTTTACTTAATATTTATGCAATTTTTTTTGCAATTTTCTTGCAATTTTCTTTAGTTTTTCTCAGCAAATCGGTTTGAGTTTTTCACTTGTGAAACGACAGCACACGGAAAATTGAATGCGCTTGCTGAAAATTCTGACTGAGAACTTCTGGAAATTGGACGAGTGTATGCCTTGCTCAGCAGACCGGACAGTGGTGCAGTCATGCGCACAACCACAAAAACAAGTGTCTGCTCGACATGAGGGTGGTTCTGCAGTGGCGCCATCTAGCGTAGAGTTGGTAAAACTCACTTGAGTTAAAGGGTGCATTGGATTATACCGTAAGAATGTTGAGCACAATAATATATGATAAATTGAGGGGTATGTGAGGTACAAAACAGTGTGGGAGCGAGAGAGAGGGATACCCTGTAATATACGCACAACTTCAGTCGTTGCTTCTTCAGTTAGTGAAAATTTAAAGTTGACAATAATTTGGAAAATTTAAATAAGTAAAAGTTAAAGTTATGAATTTTGTCGTTTCATTAATTTTAAATAAGTAAAAGTTAAAGCTATACTAAAAACTATGAAGTTTGTCGCTTCAATAATGTTTTTCGTTATGTACTTTTTGTTTTATTATCTATTTGCTCGTTTTAAATCATGTGCTTTAAGCTTGCTTAATGTTCTATTTTTAAATAAATAATAATTCTTTGAACCACATTTGCTTATAGTTTTATTTAGAATTTAGTACCGACGAACTCCAGCAAGACCGTGTGGCCTAATGGATAAGGCGTCGGACTTCGGATCCGAAGATTGCAGGTTCGAGTCCTGTCACGGTCGAACAAAAATTCACTTTTTTTTACATTTTTAAATTTTTTTTAAAATAAATAAAGCATAAAAAATAGTATAAATAATTTTTGCATGTGCCTTTATGTTAATTTGTTGTATTAATGGAAATTTAAAATTGTTCGTCTTTTTTGCGATAATCTTAAATGTATGTTAATTAACAGTCTCTGTCTCTTTTACAGTCTCTGCTTGTGTACTTATAAGTAATCTTATTAATGTTATGTTGGAGCACTCACCTCATATGATTGCTGGAGATGTAGATTAGACTCATCCTCTCTCTCGTTGTCGCTATCGCTTAGTTGCCAGTTGGTAGTGGTTGTTGTTGTGGTTGTTGTTGCTGTTGTTGTTGCTGTTGCTGTAGTTGTTGCTGTAGTTTTTGTTGTGATCTCACTTCTGCTATTGCTGTTCTTATCATCGAGCTTTGGAGTTATGTATTTCACTTGGCACTCGGCGAGTGTTAGCGCCAGTTCGTGCAACAGAAAGTCCTGGCAAGTGGCATAGTGCTCGTTGTTGTTGTTGCAACCTGTCAGCGAACTGCCAATAACATTCTCAGCACTCACAGGGGCTTCCAAATGATTATAAACAGACTCGAAGTGCAGCACGGTTGTCTCCTCCAATTCCTGCTTCTCCTCTTGTTGCTCCTGTTCCTGTTCTGACTCTGACTCTGTTTCTTTATCCTGTGACTCTGTCTCCGTCTCCGACTCCGTCTCTGTTTCTGCTTCTGCTTCCGTCTCTGACTGCGCCTGGTTGCGGCTTATGTGATAATAAAATGTCGGCTCATCTGTTGGCCCCGTTGTTGTGGCAATATATTCATTACTCGCTGTCAACTGTTGCCATATTTTGTGGGCGTGGCGCAAATCTTGTTGCGACAACGCAATTGTCAGCACAGATTGATGATGTGCGGGACTCGGGCACGTCGATTGCCGGGAGACACACTTGCCCATCGATCCGACTCTTGCTGCATTGGCAGTTGGTAGTTGGTAGTTTCGTAGTTGGCAGTTGACTCCTCGATTCGGTGGTTTCTTATGGTATTGTGGTGACTTGTTGTTGTGGTACTTGCCTGATGATTTTCGCTTGCAACACACTCACGATTCGTTGCTCTTGACAGCTAATGTCTAATGTGGTGATTGAGTAGTGTCTCTCCCTCTCTCCCTCTCTCCCTCTCTCTCCGTCTCTCCCTCTCTCTGTGTGTTGTGGCTCGGCTGCAGTTGCTCCACTTGCAGCGCCTGTCGAAATTGGCCGTAAACGCATGAGTGAGTGGGTTATCGTATTAGACACTTGACAGCCAACGCCGTCATATTGATATGCTGGGAACGTGGCTCAAATTGAAGCTGTTGCTTTAGCATTGCGGTTAGCAGCTATGCAGGTAAAGCATACACTGAGAGAATTAAAGAGGTGTGTACTGAAGTGCATTTAAAAATATGCAACGAATGAAACTAAGCAAAAGTTTTTAAATTGAGCAGATAGGAATACTTTGAAAATTGTGTTTTTTAAATTATTCTACATATATTATATATCAATTTGTTTAATTCTTATGTTCTTTTTTTAAAATAAACTTGATACTAATCAATCAGATCTGCAAATAAATAAATAAGTAAAACCCAATTTAACCACAATTGTCTTCATTTAGTAAGAGAAAAGTATAAAGACAAAGTATCTGTTATAAAACTACAGCTTGCAGATCTAAATAAACTGAGAATATCTCGATATTTATTTTACATTTCATTTTATTCAGTTGAACCAAACATGCTCTGGTAGAAAAAACATATATATTCGTTGTCAATAATGCTACTGTATTTTCTTTCAGCACTGCCTACACTGCGAGCAAATTGATACTACTAAGTAACTTACTTAATCTAAGCTAAAGTTATTGGCCATCTTAAATCATGCAATATGTATATATAAATAATAATAAAAGGAGTAATCAATTTAGAGCTTAACAAAATTTTCTAGCCACACATTTTTGCTGTAAAAAGCGAGAGCTACTATTCCCCCCTCTCCGCTGTACGCCCCTCTCTATCCACTCTTACCCACAATCTGCTCATTTTTGCGTTCTTTGTCGATGCATTATGCGAAGGCAACACGTTTTTTATTAAATTTTATTAGAGTGGTGCATGCAAACGGACAGAAGCATCTCCCAAAAGCACACCACAACAACAACAACAATAACACTGAGCGTGCGAAGAGAGAGAGAGAGAGAGAGAGAGAGAGAGAGAGAGAGAAGAAAGGAAGAGATAGAGAGCGAAGGCGAGTGCAAGTGGAGAAACCTTTGGGGAGAACGCATCCAGATCCTGGCGCATTTGCAAAATTTACACCCACTGTGGGAAGCATGAGAGAGATAGCGAAATTGTGGCAGAGAGAGAGAGAGATAGGGAGAGAGTGTTGCTTGTTTATGTGTGTGTGTGTTTGTGTGTGTGTTGCACTGTTTATGCCTGCTTATGTCGTTTTGGCTTACTCACATTTGCCACGCGGCTTTGTGCTGCATAAATTTTCAGTGGCACGCCCCACTCACTGTACTTGCAACCTCATCTGTGGCACGTGAGTCCTTTGTGTTAAGTGCCAAGTTTTGTTCTTTATTTTGCTGCGTTTCTATTCAACATAATGAGCCAATTCAACAGCAGCAGTTTTTTTTCGTTCAGCGTTGCAGCGTTGCAATTTAAAGGTGGCAAGCTTAAAGTCTGCTTGCAACACACATCAAGCAAAATACTTTGACAGCAATTGGTCGCATATGTAAATTGAACATCAAGTAATTATGCGCATAAATAAGCACAAGCGTAAGCTCGCCTCATGCCACATGCCACATAACTGAAAAGTCGGCCCGAGCCTTAACTCAGATCGGGCTTAATCGACGCTGGCTGCAACGGAGAATGAGGCACACGTACATACGTGGCAAGGATATGTGGCACGTTGGCTCATGCATAAGCATAACAATAACCATTACCATTACAGCGATTGCCTCCTCCTCCCCCCACCTCTTACACCACTACAACCTCCCTCTCCTCTCTCCCTATCCCTCTCCATTTCTCTCTCTCTTTTCGGTCCTGCCAAATCGATGTGGCATGCAACAGCTGCTGGCTAACAACTCCACTGTATGCATTTCAATTTGTGGCCTAAATGAATGCGAGTTCTGGCCAACTGCAATAAATGCCAAATGCGAAAGGAAGCGACTTAGCCAAAAAAATATGAAAAAGTTCTCCTGGCCAGGATTAAAATAATGCGGCCAAAAGTTGCGCTGACACTTTTAATACAAGGCGTCAAAACAAAAGTTTTGACACGTGCCCCAAGTTGCAAAGCCAATTGTAGCATGCAAATTGGCTAGAAGAAAGTCAAGAAGTAGGCGAAAGAGAGCAGAAGAGAGAGAGAGAGAGAGAGAGAATAGAAGAAGCAGCTGTTGATGAGTAAGCCACAAACTACAAACAGTTAATACTCATGGCAGCATAAATGCGCTTAAAGGTGGCCAACAACAACAAGAACAACAACAACAACCACAACATCAACTGAGCCACAAAGTGTTGGCCAAAAAGCCGAAAAACGTTGCGTGGTTAAAAGCAATTGCATTTTGGTAATTGAACAAGTCAACGCTTAATTATTGTACAACACTGCAAAAAGCAGCCCCATAACTGTCTGTCTGTCTGTCTCTCGACCAAGAGGTGGAAAGGGGAGTTGAGAGGGGGAGGGGGTGAGGTGAGACAGTCGAACGAAATTCTCTTTTATTCATGAGCGGGAAAAACATTTCCATCGTGCTGCAGAAAATGTGCAAAAATGAGCAATTGCTTTTGTAAACGTTTGTTGTTGTTCTTTTTGTTTTTGTTCTGTTTGTATTGTGATTGTTGTTTGTTGTGTTGTTGTTGTGCTGCTGTGCTTGTTGTTGTTGTTGTAGCTGTTGAGCCGCGCATGTTGTGGTCTTTGCTGCTGCCATTATACCCAATGCGGCGGTCGTAAAGGGGGTATAAGCTGTCACACTAGCCGATAAATAAATGAATTCGAGAAACAAAAGCGTTTAAAAAGCCAAAAGAGCGGTAATTAAACTGACCATGGAGGACAGTTCAAATAAATACCGTTGTTATCCGTCATTTAAAAGGAATATACATTTTATAAGCGCCGTTTAAGGCAGATAAATAGAGAAAAGCGTTAAAGAGACTGCAATTAAAGTGACCACGGAGGATCAATTAATTAACTAAGGCTGTTTAAAATCAATATGAAAATAATTCTTATTAATACGTATTTATATTTATGAAATACAAAGAATAAAAATGAAAGCTGCAATTAAAGTGACCATGGAGGAGCATTTCTATATATAAAGGTAAGAAATATACTTTAAATATAATGCAAATCTTCTAAATAAAATTTATTACAGATAAATAAGAGGAAAGAAGAGAATAGGAAAAAACAAACTGACCATGGAGGAGGTATAACTTGAATATTATAGATAAAATGGAGGATGTGTTTGATAAATTTTAGTTTTTTGGTATTATAACTAAAATAAATTATGGTATGGAAATGAAATGAACAGTATAATATTTGAATAGAACTTTACACCATTGTCACTTTATTAAGTAATAGGAAATGAAGCAGACAGACTGGACCTTCTACAGGATATCCTTAGGTCCATCTCATTGTCATGCAGTTTTTATTGCGAGTGCGCTTGATACGTTTTAATTGACGTCTCATTTTGCCTTGTGCCAAACACACACACTCTTTCACACACTCACACATACACACACATGCATACACATTTACACACATTGGCACAACAATTGAGTAAATGTTTTGCTTAAAGCGTTGCTTTAAGTTTTTGAAACTAGTTAAAAACTGATCTGTTTCCGTTATTGTGCAACTTTGACTACGACTATAAATGGGGAATAGCCCCAAAAGCCAGGCTAACACACATACAAACATACTAACACACACACACACACACACACACACACACATTGTCACACGCATAGTATAAACAACAACAAAGTGGGACAGTTGATAGGTTTTTGTGCCGCTGTTTGGGGACTTCACTCGGACAACTTCCCCTAGACTCAAATCACATCCCCTCCCCCCCCATCCCCTTTCACCCCCTCACCCCCGCTAAACAAAGCAACGCATCCCCGCGTGCTCGCACTATTGGCCATAAATCAATTTTTCAAAAATGACACTGGGAAATGGAAAAAGTAAGCTCAAAGCTGTGCGAATATTGAAAGCTGCCGAAACACCGCACTCTCATCATCCCAGCAAACCAACAACAACACCAACAACAACAACAACAACAATAATATCAACTTCTGCATTGGCATCCATATATGAGCAAGAGTGTGTATGTGTGTGTGTGTGTGTGCGAGTGTGTGTGTGCAGAGAACTCGGCGACAAACTCATCGCATAAAATTTGTATATTTTTACTTGAATTTTGTATTTCTTTTTAGTATTTTTATTTCGCTTCTTCTCATTTTTTACTCATTTTTTGCCGGCAAAGATTTGCAGCTGGCGTTGAAAGTTTTGTCGACGGGTTTTGTCATCATAAATTTTAATTTTTTCTTCTTTTTGTGTGTGTGTGTGTGTGTGTGTGTTTGGACGCCGTGAGCTGTTGCAAGAAAAGCCTTTTCCGTTTTTCCCCCAAAAAATTGTGAAAATGAGCACGTTAATAGTGAAAAGCAGTTGAAGTTATAACTCAGACAAAAATGATGAAAAAGTCAACTCGAAGCAAAGAAATGCAACATAACGTGCGTCACACGCGGCGTATGCGCAATGCAACAGCAGCAACATCAACAGCAGCAGAAGAAGAAGAAGAAACTGGCCAAAACTGAGTTGAGATGAGTTGAGATGAAATAAGACGAATCTCGATGAGTTTGAATACATGCTGATGAGCAAGCATTCGATTGGAATATGAATGAGTATAGTCAAGCGCATTGAATGCTATTGATAGACGCAATGAATCATCTTAATGTGTTCTTCTTCTTCTCTTCTCTACTCTTTTCTACTCTTCGGCAAACTGCAACTTCAAATGTAAATTTCTCTAGAAAATTGTAAGATTGCTAGCAAAGAGTTTGAATTGAGGCGAAATAGATTTATCTCTTAACTGAATAGTTTTTGAATGAGTTTGAATAGTTATATTCAAAAATTATGTATATTTAAGAATATAATTATATTAACTATTATGATGATATTAAAAATTTAGACAGATTAATGAAAGGTCCATTAGGAAAGGTCTATCAGCATTCAAAATTATATAAAAGTGTCAAAATTTAAGCTATTTTAGTTGATTCAATATTCAAAAAAGTTTATTTCCTAAAAGGCATTTTTACAGAAACAATGTTTAGAACTTGATTAAAGATATGCTTAAAATAAATAAATATATATTTATACTTTTTATTCTATTATAATTTATATTATATTATTATTTTTTTTTATATATATTTCTATATTGAAAATAGTTTAGTTGGGAAATTTACAAATTGTTGAAAAGTTTCAAAGATATCTTGTAGTCGTGCTTTTTTAGGTAGAACGTTCTACTGCGTTTTAATGATCCGCTGGATAGTTCAACTTCATATCTGCCCATTAATAGTTCAACTTGAAGACAAAAGTATAGCAAAAGTCTAAACAGATATTTATGTAAGGCAACATTTTCAACGAAATTTGCGACCTAACTTCAAAATTGGCATCATTACGAGCAGAATAAGCTGAGTGTCTTTTTTTGGCCGGAAGATAAATACGTCTGATGATTGCAAATGATGATGTCAGAGTAATTACTCAAATATCACTAATAACAAGTTGTTGGATTCTATCTCAAATTTCCAGGCAATTTTTGTTGAATTTGTGATAAAGTTGAGTGCAGCTGTTGGTTCGAATTTATTTAGTCGAATGAGCTTAATAATATTATTTAGTTAGTCGTCGTGTGTCAACTTAACTTCCTGTGAAATGGCTCAAATTTAATAATAATTTTACTCGTATCTGGATTCATTTGCATGTTGTGAATAAGTGAATAGGCCCGTTGGCCAAATGTGAATGCATATGAATGTGTTGCAAGTTGTTGTTGAAGCTGTTGTTGCTGTTGTTGTAGTTACTGTTGCTGCTGTTGATGTTGATGTTGCTGTTGCTGTTGCCTTGAAGGCAGACCTTTGCGTTATTACAATTACGTATACTTAATTATTACCTGAATTTTATTGTTGCTGCCGGACTACGGTTATGTTAAAGGCATTTTGTTTACGACTCGGCAACGGAGCGTGCAAACTACACGCAATTGACAAGCTCGTAATCAAGCCGCATAATTGCAAATTGTTGTTGCTGCTGTTGTTGATGTTGCTGTTGTTGTTGTTGTTGCTGTTGTTGTCTTTTGAAGCCCAACTCGAGACGCTTGTTTGCCAATTTGCGTACTTTGAAAATTCTTTATATAAACAAAAGCCCGTCGAGCCATATACATAAGTATGAATATGTACATAATAATTACGCAATTGACAGCGTCTGTCAACGCTTTAACTTCCAGTTCCAGTCCCTAACTCCCTTCCCCTCCCCTCCCCTCCCCTCTTCTCTTCCCCTTGCCACCCACTCATTTTTCCGCTTTTAATTCAGCGTTAAGCCAACGTCAAAAGTTGTAAAAACTTATTTGCAATGTTTTTCTAAAATGTTCTTAATACCACAACTAAAGCCTTTAATGCTATGGCAAACACTGACTACTGTCAGTTTGTGGCCAAGCGGAACCGAACGGAAATAATTCACAAATATATTTGAATGATTTATCAAACAGACAAATCATAATTAACAACATGTTCAAAATAGTTGATTGATTACATAATATTTGCATTTCCATTTCGATTTAGCATTTGTAGTAGTTTAAATACACACATGTACACATACTTATGATATAGACTGTTTCACGCTGCGTATACTTAATGTGTGCTTCTAGCTAATTTATATGGCCGGCTGGACGTTTGCTCGCATTCTTATTTAAACAATTATTTTAGCAATTCAGCAGTTGGCCAATGATTGGGCCATGTTTGGTAAGCCGCTTAGATACTTTAGCGCCTTTGCTATGCAAATTCCATACAATTGCACTTGTAGTTGTGTGTGTGTGTGTGTGTCTGTCTGTCTGGAAGATATTTAATATGCATAACTGTGTGTGCGGTGCTGCAAACTCTGCGGCCGTGTTGCATGCGACAACTGAAGCGCAAAACTCGAACCCAAAACAACAATATAGAAATCGACACTAACTACAATACAAATATATTTATTCGAATATATATATATATTTATATATGTATATATAAATAAATTTATTTTTTATATATCGTGCTCGTACGTGTGATCTAGATCTGTGAAATGAGTACTTTTTCGAGTAGTTCGGGGAATTCATTGTGGAACATGCAAATCTGTGGAAGACAAGAACTCACCTTTGCCACCTTTTGTTTTTTTTGCTTATCTTATCAAAAATTCTTGCTTTATTTGTTTAGTTGTTTTTTTCTCATTGTTGTTGTTGCTCGTGTTGTTGTATTTCGTAATTAAATAGCAATTTGCGATTGCTTTGTCTAAAAAAAGAAACACTGAACGTCACTTCACTTGCAACTTCCCACTCTATGAGTACTTTTTCATTCTCTTTGCGAATTGACCTTGATTAAAGCCTGCTCTGGACTTTTATCTATGTTAGGTTTTATAACATTTTGTTGCTGTCAAATGACTTGAGCACTGGCGTCATATTTGTTATTATTATTAGTTATGAGCGTAAACGACAACTGACGTTGGCTACGCATAAAGCGAGCACCTTAGAATCGACTTCGACTTCGACATAGACACGATCAAAGCCACAGCCAAGTGAGAAAGCTTCGAGCTTCGAGCAGCAGGTGTATTGTGAGCACATGAGCTCGCTCTCTCTCTCTATCTCTCTCTCCTCTCTCTCTCTCTCTCTCTCTCTCTCTCTCTATCTCTCTCTCTCTCGCAGAGCTTTTCTTTAACTAAAGCTGATAGCGCTACTGTTTATGACAGTCACACTGAAAAGTTAGCGCACATCAACAAGTTTATAAGACAGCTAAGCCGAATTTAATTGTTATAATTTATGTTTACAGATACAACTTATATCAAGCTGACATTTTATGATGATCTTATATTTATTTCGTGGTTACATTTTTGGCATATATTTAGGAAATAGAAATCTTTGACTTTACTACTATTAAAAGAGACTTAAAAAGGTAATTAAACCCGATTTTATTTTAACCTTTTTAATCTGCTGTATAAACTTGTTTAATAACTAAACACGATAAATTTTATATCTCTCTCAATGAACTGAGCTTTTCATTAACTAAATAATGAATAAATGTTACTGTCTATGATCACAATTAAAAGTAAGCTCATATTTTAAAAAGTGTTAATAGACGATCAATGTTAGAAAGCTCTCTCTTAATCTAAGCTCTCTCAATCTAAAATCTCTCAATGAGTATGAGCTTTTCATTATCTGAATAATGTGAGTGATAATGCAACAGTTGATGACAGTATGACAGACGATCAATGCTAGAAAGCTCTCTCAATCTAAAATCTCTCAATAAGTATGAGCTTTTCATTAACTGAATAATGTGAGTGATAATGCAACAGTTAACGATGACAGTCACAACGAAAAGTGAGCGACTTGAGCTTTTAATTAACTGAATAATGTAAGTGACAATGCTGTTGTTTATTATTACAGACCCAATGAAAAGTTAACACACACACACACGTTAACACACACACATTCATCAATATGCATAACTGTTGCCAGCTATTAAAAACCACTTCTTATCAGAGGTATGCCAAACCGAAATGAAATTCAACACGATGAACTGGCGAAGGTGCTAAACCACACCGAACTCAATCCCAATTCCAATCCCATTCCCAGTCTCAATTCCAACTCCAACCCCCAACCCCCACCCCTAGTACGAGTACAACTCAAAGGAGTGTAAAACGATGGCAACCAAACGACGGTTTTTCCCCCCTCCCCCTCCCGTAAAATGGCGACGTGGTTTGTCGTGGCTTGGCAGAGCGTCAAGTGCCATAAAAAGCAACACTTGCAACCCAAAAAACTAAAGTGCAGGTCTTTGCCATGTGGGGGCCATCTCTGTGCCCCGTTGCCATGCCACATGCCACATGCCACATGTTGCCACCCAATTTTACCCGTGCGCTCATCTTTCAAAGGCGTCGTATTGCGTAAGTGTTAGTGTTAGTGCTGTTATTGCTCTAGAAACACACACACACACATATACACACAGAGATAGAACTAGAGAAAGAAACACAAAAGAAAACATTTACAAAACTTCCATTTCCGTTTTATATGGGCTCGCTGGGTAGCAACCCTACCTCACTTCCTTCCCCTATAAATGACAGTGCCAGGGTTGCCCCATCAATGCCCCAAACTACCGTCGCAGCATCAGCCATGCGGGGAAATTGAAAAAAGATAGTTGCACATAGTTAGATGAACCAAATGGCGATCCCTTTACCGCCCTTTCTTACCTTGTTTCCCCCCTGAGCGACAAAAAGGGCAACTAAAGGGAAAAGCTGGGAAAAGAAAAATTTGTGTTTAGGCGACGGAAGTGCGCATTGTACAAGTTTTGCAGGTAAATCAAATGATAAAATGAAGTTGTAGTCCTTTAGTGTCCGTAACACACAACAGAAACAGAAACAGAACAACCATGGCCAACAGCCAAGAGCCATGGCCAACGACAAACGACAAGTGGCAGCAACAGGAGCTGCCGCCAAAGAGCCTTGGGACAACTAGTTGGAAAAAGCTTTTCACCACACCAAGTCAGCAGCTTTCACTCGAAATGCCTCTCATTTTATGTTTTGAGCGCATTTTGCCGTGTTTGGACTTTGGATTTTGGCCTGGCTCTTATCATAATTGCATGCGTGTGTGTCACATTGGCGGATGCGCGTGTTGTTAACAAAAACCTTCAATTTTTGTGCGTGTTTAATATTTTTTGCACACATACTTTTAGGCTGCAGCAGCTAAAAAAAATCATAGCATACTTTTAAGCGTGAATCTAATTAACCCTTATGTTTGCGTAGCCGCCAGACTAATTAGCCCTTGTGCGAACCAACCATTCGCGCTTCGTCTTTGGGTATGACTAATTGACTTTTTTCTTATCAATTAATAGAATTTTAATTGGCGTGTTTAGCTCGTAAATAACCGAATCTTCGTCTTATGTATTTAGTTATGTACTTTTCGGCATTCTAAGTAATCGGCTGTCGATGTTGGCGCTGTCTAAAATTTTCCCAAAAATCGCAATTATCACACACAATTTAGCGTTCGATCAAAATAGATGTCAAATTCAATCAATGAAAATATTTCGCTAGCTTTTCAATTCAAATGCAGATTTAGCAGCAATTATCGGTACGTTACAAATTGATATTATCAATAAGCCAAAAGGAATTTGACCTGATATATCATAATTGGGCTTTGACGTCATCAAATCAATTTCGTCTAATCGGAAAATGTATACTTGGGTTAAGTCTCTAACTGATTTCTGGAATTTTTTGTATGGCTTTTAGAATTTTATCAGCGATATGAGTACGAGTACTTGCGTAATCTTCCAACTTCAGAACACACCCGCAAGTTGGCCAAGTTGAGGCATTATTATAAGCAATTAATTGTTAAATATTGTTTGGGAATAAAATAGCACTCGAAATAACAGCACATTTATACGGCGGCAAAATGATGGGCTGTCACACAACTTCACACCTTTTTCATATGCGAGCGAATCAATCAATTAGACCTCCAAAATCAGTTAATTTACATTGTGTCAATTGATTTACAAATATACCCATCTCCTATTCCATCCCCCAATTAAATGGAGCATTTATTAAACGTGATTTATGATGTTATTAATAGATTCAGCAAGTGAATAACATTTTTTTTTTAGCAGCAGGCTAAAATTGCACCTGATGCAACATATCCTTAACATGAGGATAACATAAACAGCAACAGCAGCAGCATTATGCGTAGCCTGAGCATGCGCCACTGAGAGAGCGATTTAAGCAGAGAGAGATTGCGCGTGAGAGCGAGAGCCGATCACAAACGAGGGTGGCTCTCGCAAGTAACGAACGCTCATCCATGCTCACGTGCTCTCCACAATAGCCGCTGCTTTATGCATACCCTTTATTTACAATGGTTAGCAAGGCAATGCTGAGCTGTTAAGCATTACATTTAATTAACATGTATAAATATATATTTTTTTAAATAATTACAATTATAATTTATTTTTGTTCTGTATGAAGTAGCCAATAAATGTTCAACAAACACTTATTTACATTAGAAAGATACATTTTATTATAGCATGTTCTGACTACAGGGTACTCGCGTGTCGACTCCAGCTGTTTGGCAAACATTTTTTTTTATGTATTTCGCTCTCGCTATATTCCAAACATGTTGTTGTTGTTGTTGTTGTGGCCTTTTGTTGCTGCTGTTGCCGATTGCTCTCTGTGCTTAAAAACGTGCTGCCCCAGGAACAGTAAATCATTACGCTCAGAAACGTGCAGCCGCTAACACGAAACCAAACCGAGCGCGATCGTCTGGAAGACCCAAACGGAGACGGAAGAAGCGTCCAAGTTCAAGTTTATTTAACGACGCGCGCGTCGTCTTGCTATCAAAGTCCTAAAAGAGTGTAAAAAAATCATTAAAAGTCAAAATAATTATTATTATAAAAGATATACTTTTATACACACCGTGTTGTTGTTGTTGTTGTTCATTTTGTTGCTACTTGTGTCATTTTCTGTGTGAGTGTGTTTGTTTCACCATAAACCCGTGGCAGTTCCCGGTGCCGACATCTCCGATCGCCGTTTTTTGTCGTCAGCCTGCTGCTGTTGTTGTTGTTGTTTTTTTATCGACGCGTTTCTTTTGTGTATGTGTGACGCAGCTGCCACCGCAGTCACCACAGCCGTCATTACCACCGCCTCCAGCAGCGCAACCGTCGCGATTTATACTTAAAAAAAAAAAACAACCGATTTGTTTATTGTTACTTCAAACGCCCCACACAACCCTAACGATCTGTTGCACGCTAATCAATGAAGTTGTGCCACACACACGCACACACATACGCACACACAACACAAGCGCACAGTGGAAAATTTTCGACTCTGAAGAGAAACAATAAAATTGCCTGCAGTCATCAGAGCAACGATTTTGCGGCGTAGGTAAAAGAGATCTTTAAAGTACGTGTCAATTGTTATTATATATTTTAATTTACGATTCTGTCTGCACGAAAGTCTTTTTGTTCTAGTGTGTATTGTATGTACGAGTAGTCGGTTTGTTTTTATTATTGTTGTGTCTGCTATTTTTGTGCCATTTTTAAAATTTGAATATTCTCAACTTATGTGACTTTTTTGGCCCGGTTTCGAATATTGCGGCTATGACGACGCTGATCTCTAGCCCCTTTATCACCTCCCTCTTGTTTTTGTGAAATTCCGAGTGTTCCGCCTAAAAGAAAAAGTGTCAAATAATAGACAAGCGATTTCTGTATGTACTTGAAACAGTGAAAAGTGACGCAAATAACGGTCAACAAATATGAATGATCGACTTCAGATACGCTGTGAACAATTTTAGTCTTTATTTTTTAAATATTCCATTAGTTATCAACAACAGCTTAGCTAAACATATCCAATTCCAATTATCTACTGTCTGCAGGGTATACTAAATACCAAATATACAACTCGAATATTGGAAATTGGAAGGAGTGGAGTAAAAAATCGCAAAACACGAACATTTGTCACAAAACGTAGTTAAAGAAAATTAAAATGCTGATGGATTTGTTGTTGACAGTCCAATAACTGAATTATTAGGTTGAACATAAAATGTTAATTAATCTCTGACTTCCCATAAAACTTGAACTCAAAAAAAAGAAGAGAAAAACAAAACAAGAACAAATCAAGATCACAAATGCAGCATGTGACTGACTCAGTGACTCTCTTTTGGCTAAAACATTTCTCTCCATTTCTCTGGACTCTTTTGACTCTCTGAGTATCTCTTTACAAACTGGTTCCACATAGTTTTAGCCGGATTGTTCGTCCATTCACCATTAATTTTCATCCATCTCTTTTGTTTTCTTTTTTTTTTGCATTTTATTACTATTTCTGTTGTTGTTTCACTGGGCAAAAGCAAAGTAAACTATGTTTACTTTATTCTCTCTCAATCGTGTTGTGCTCTCTCTCTCTCTCTTTTCTGTATGTCTGTCTCTTTCAGTGGACTGGCGCTATGCTAAGCTCGTCTGCTTTTATGCAAACTACTGTTACAGTAACAACAACAACAAAAGTCTTTTGTGCCGCACGCGTCGGCAGCGCAGTCAAAGTTTGCGGGGCTTTGTTATCAGCACCGTTAAGTTTGTGGCGCTTTAAGCTTTCGGTGCACGTGAAATTCGCGGCTTGCAGTTTATGGTTTTGTTGTTGTTGTTTCTCTTACATTACAACGCCTTTCCACTTCTTTCTCTGCACTCGCCCTCTCGCTCACTCTCTTTCGCGGTTACAGCTGTGTGAGTAATGGCTCAATAATTTGGCTGCCTTCTTCGACGCTCCTCTTACTCATTCTCATTCTCATACACTCCAGTTCCGTCTCCTTCTCCCCAACTACCTTCACTGTCAATCCTCCCACCTCTCTCTTTCTCACCCATTTGCGACCCGCCGACGATAAACGGTACAACACAACAATGGTAACTAGAATTTGTTTATCTTGACTTGTGTGTAGTTTTTTGTTCTTTCCTGATATTTAACCAAAATGTATCATGACGCTTAAAGTTGATTGTTGCTGTTGCTTTGTTGTTTCTGTTGTTGCTATTATTGTTATTATTGTTGTTGGCTTTTGCACTTTTGTTTACACAAGTTGTGGCGAGCTCATGTTTTGTTTTTCAGACTAGTAGTATTTATTGTTCCTGTGCACGGTTCACGGAATTTGCAATGGCTGCAATTTAAAGTATGTGCGAGTATGTAATAACAAATGGGAGTGGGTCTTCCTATATGAAATTGGTGGGGCATAAGACTATGAATAGACTTCCATCAAAACCATATTATAAGATTAGTTGCTAAAATTTAAGAAAAGTATGGTTATTAATACTTTGGAGTTGCCATAGCGCCTTGACCTATCAATTAAGAATTTCAGCATATGATATATGATTTACTTACAATACAATCATCTTTCTAGTTTCTCTTAACTTAATAAAAGTATTTTGTTTTTTCACTTTTACAACGTCTTTCTCAAATTTCTTATCATATCTTGTTTTTTCTTTGTAAAAATTTTAAATAAGTATTGTGACATATCGAGTGTCTTTTGGTTTACTTAATTTGAAATTTAATATATCTTTTTGACAATTCGATGGTTGCTGAACTTTCCAGATCTTAATATAATTAACCAAGTATTTTATCTAGTTTTTAGTAATTTTGTTTATTTTAAAATTTAAAATGAATAAACCTACCGTGTTTTATATCGAAAATATATTATATTGTGTTTCTAGTAAAAAGTTCATGACTTTTCTTTGTAATCACAATCTTGAGTACAACAATGTTTAACAAAAAGAGAATTAGTCATTAGTTCATTCGAATCTTTCCTGCTCTTCTATATCCCTCTTTCTCTTAAGTAAACCCCTAGTAAGAACTCCCATTTAAAGAGTGTGTTTAATGGGGATTTCCTGAAATTCTTATTCATACATATTTATAAAAAAAAGTTGACGAATGTGTAGTTATATTGTATAGTATAAGCTGATTGTTTGGTTCATGTCCGGATCATGACTGTGAAATTTGCTTATCTAAACGAAAGAATAAGAGGACAGAGAACCCCCGATAAACGGCGGTAGTATTGATATCGATTACATTTTACAGTTAGTCAGAGAGTCGGAGAACGTTGAACGTCGATCGTCTGTCATAGTGTCAGTTGGTCATTAGCTGGGTTCGTCGGTAGTCCAATTAGAGTTATGTGTTTGCCTTGTTGTTTTTGTTGTTGTTCGTTTTATTGTTTACAGTTGGGGAAGTTGTTGAGTTGCAATTGGTTTTCATTTCATGGCACTGTGAAAAATCAGTGAAGCATTGAAACGTTTCTAAATATTTTATGTTTGTTTTTTGTATGTCTTTGTTTTTTCTCTCTGTTTTTTATTTGATCAGAGTTTGTACTTGCAATAAGTTTTGAAGTGCTCCGAGACTTTACCCACATTCGCCTAACTGACCATAAATCCTTCATGTGGTTGGGCTTGGCAACTGGGTGGTTAACACTCGAGTGGAAGTGGAAGCTACTTTCAACGGGCTAGGTCAACAACATCAAATAAATTCAGTTGTATTGCATAATTTATGGAACTAGACTGTGGAAGTGCGAGGGTAGTCCATTAAGTATGGCATTTATATACTATATTTAAATTGTTTATATACTTTATTTACTTATCATTTATTAGTTTCAAACTTTATCTTAATTATATTTATTCGACAACTTCTTTAGCAGCCCTCGCTATCACAACCTTCTTCTGGCCATTTCTATTGATATGACGAGCTGTCTGACGGGACAAAATGAAATTGAAATTTCTTCTAATCGCAATTTATTGTGTTATAGTGAACGATTTAGGGCTACACTCAAGCAATAGCTTTCAAATTATCGAGTATTATAATGCCAGCCCCCCATATATAATCATAATAAGTATGAGTATTTATATATGGTCACACTTGACTATCCACTTTCGATGGCGCCCTCTTTAGAGAATGTATTTCGATTATAAACTGTATATTTCAATAGTCGAGTGGGTTGAGGTCTTTTCGTTTTTTTTTTGTTAGTATTGTTTTTTATTGCGTACAGGAAATACGCTCGATTGCAGTGCAACCCTCTCTATAGAGAGTTGCTCGCTTCAAGTTCAATGTCAGTTGTTGTTGCTGCTGCAGTTGCAGCTGCCTGTTAACTGTTGCAATTTGTAAACCGGTTCTTGGGTCGCAGCTGGAGTTGGGTCATGATCATGAACATAATCATCAGCATCATCGTTAGCTACTGCAACTGCAACTGCAACAATCAATTGGAGTGGCAGCTGTTTGAGTAGATTATGAAATGTTACAGAACAAAACCGGCTAGATCTGGAGTTGTTTATCGTTTAAACATTAAACGATAAGGAGAACACGTGATTTTTTCAAGATTTGCCACTTTCAAAAATTCCATCACATTGATAAGTCGATTATTAAAACAATAATCGTTATGATGACGTATGTAGATAGATGTGAATGCATATGTGGCAATATTTGAAATCAGTTTTATTACACGACACATTATTGACAATTATGTATGTTGATAATTTACGATCGGTGCCCATACATTACTGTCAATTGTTTAAACTTTAAATAGTTGGTGAGCATTTGAAATCGCAACCACGATAAGCGATCTCGATAGGTGGCTCTAATGGATGTTTAGGGTAGCCTTGTGATAAGACCCGGACCGGGACCGGACTTTCTGACAGTTACCAAACTCATATACAAACAATAATTTAAATCAAAATTAAGCCAGACACTCGAAGCGATCGATCGATCGATCGTTTGACTCGCTTCACCAGCGCCTGTTAATGAACCCATAAAATTGATCACCACGTTAATTTCTTTCCTTTCCATTGCTTTTGTTTTATTTTCAGATTTGTATTTTTGTTTGTTGAATTTATTTGCTTTTGCTTTAAGATATAACACCTTTGCTTTATGGTACTCAACATTCACACTTGTCTAGTTTTTCTGATAACTTCATAAAAACGTGTAAATTAGTTTCGTTATTTATGCGCTACGTGCCACAAATTGAAGCGCCCAACGAGTCACGCGATCGCTTCGATCGTTTCGATTGCGAAATTTATAAATAAACCAATTTAAATTGCCTATGTGTGTGTTGAGATTAATTGTGCCAAAAGAAAGGAATATTCTTAGACTCGTAAGTGGTCTATGATGGACTTTTACTTAAATAGATGGGTTGAGTTCATCAGCTCTATTGATATACTGACGTACATCAGTCTAATCTTTTGTTTCTATATATGAACTCTATCATTTCATTTTAACATGTGGAATTCCCAGTTCTCAATGATGTGTGCAGTAGAACGAACAAATAACTGTTGATAACATAGTTTAATAAGTAGATAAAATATTTGCTAAATGATTCAGAGACTAAGTAAATATAGTCCCAATGACTGAGAAAGAACGTAAGCACTTATGAAAGTCGAGATTTGTCTACTTGTAGAGAGAAATACTTTGAATAAATATGTTCTTAAGTTAACTTTATTTAAACTTTGATTAAAAATAATAAATCAAAATTGAAAAATTAAATTTCCATAGCTGCCTATACTTTTCGAAGACCTTCTTCAAAAACTTCAAAATGTCATAACTTCATCAAATCTTATCCGATTTCCTTGTGAAATATAAATTTATTCATTTTTTTGCCTCTATTTTGATTCTGCATCAAAATATTAATCACTTAGAAAATTCGATATTATGGTCATCACTGTCATATTTTCCATACTTACCCCTTGACAATTTTTCAAAAACTTCAATCTCTCATAACTTTGCCAAAACTGAACCGATTTTCATGTGGAATATCAATTTATTCATTTTTTGACCTCTATTTTGATTCTGCATCAAAATATTAATTACTTAGAAAATTCGATAATTTGGTCATCACTGTCATATTTTCCATTAATCAACGATGAATTTATTTGTTAGGTAATATTTATATTTAAAACAATTGCATTTTGTTTTTATTGATGAACGAATATAAAATTTGCATTGATATATCAGTTTGTTGAGCTTTAAAAAGTAGATACTTCCTCGATGATAAGGCCAATAAGTTCATAAAATTCTCTATTTGTCCAATCTATCAAGTTAGTTTATTAGTTAATAACTTGCTGGCAAATCATGGCACAGAGCTCGTAAGTAAGACAGTTCACACATTGTCAAGGTTAAGTTCCTGTGTGGGTGTATGGTGGTGTTGTTGTGTGTGTGTTGGTTGTGTGCACAACAGCTCAAGTTTAATCCAGGGCCGAACTATAGACAAACACACGTCGAAATAAACTCATCAATTTTATCGCACAACGAATCGAGTTTAAGGCAGTGTCTGGTCACATTGTTCTTACATAATCAGTGAATAGCGAACTGCGAACTTGGCCAAAATGAAAACAAATTGCGAGGAATAGCTATAGAGCATTTGAGGAGGCTATAGAAATAGGCCGTATCTAAGCACGAGACTCATGTCGGATTCGCGACACATCCATTAACACCACAGCACACCACAACACAACATGAAGTGACACGAGTGGTGCGATTCACAATCGTTTCTCTGCTGTGGTTCGGCCCAACGAAATTGAATCGGGTGGAATAATGTTCTGGGAACCACACATAAATCAGCGCCATCGCAGCCGCAACAGGTTCACACGGCTTTCGTTTGTCATTGAGCGAGCTTCGCGTTTATTTTGGCCTCTCTCGTATTCGTATTCGTATCCTACAGATACAACTACGTATCCTGTAGATACGACGCGTTCACGTTCGCTTTCGTGTAGATAATTCAATTTGTGAAGAGAAAAAATTACAAAAATACAAAGGTGCCTATTAAATAATTTATACAGTTTTTTAAGGTGCCGCCAAACACGCAAAAGTCCTTTGAGTTGTGAATTGTGAATTCTGAATTGTGGTTAGCACTCACAGTTCAATTTGATATTCAGTCTGTCAGTTTGAATTCTAGTTCGAGTGGTGTCGCAATCGAGCTCATTTGTTTGTTTTGCTCAACAGTTAATTCCGAAAATAATTCTAATGAAAATAGAAGTAATAAATAAATAAATGCGGCTTCTCAAAAAGGCAGCTCTAATGTCGCCATTAAGTGTATGATCAGTGAGAAGCCGCCGTCTCATCATCATCATCATCATCATTATTATTGTCATCATTATCATACTTAGTTGTCTGGCATCATTGTCGTCATCAAATAGACTTCACCCTGTACAATGTTCAGTGTTCAGTGTTCAGTGTTCGACGAATTGATCAAGTGACAAAATTATAAGCAACGAAAGTCGCGTGCTTGACCTCCTCTAGCAATTCCCAAGTTGTGCGTGTTTCTGGCATTTGACTTTAATTGAGTCGCATCGCGCAATTTTATTGCTCTATTCTCAGTCTGTTTATTTGGTTGATTGTTTGTGTGTGTAACAATTGCCCCTCTCTCTCTCTCTTTCTCTCTTTGGTTGTCCATATTCTTTTATTGTTTATTAATGAAATTGCGTTCTAAGTGGTAACCCTCTTCTCTTCTTTTCTCTTTCGCTTTCAGTTGTCCATTGGTTGATCTACCGCTGGAAATTATTGCACCGAATGCCGAGATTCTTGGAGCATACGCAGTGGCCACCTCGTTTCACTCACAGTTCAATGCAAATTCGCTGGTGCAGGCGCCTACAGATCATCAAATAGACAGACTTTTATCCCAAACGATCCTCACAAGGATCGAGCTTTCAACAATACTTTGGAACTGTAAGGAAACACCGACAAAATGAGCTTCAGTTCGGCCAGCGGCCGAGAGAACAATGTTCGCAAATTGTCCTTCCTGGGCTTTAATACAAAGAAAAAGGTGAGTAGAATATACGAAAATTACATAATTCAAGTTATGGCATTAAAGTAGCAAATACGTTACAGTTTAAAATTTAAATAAATTAGAAAGAAAATAATAATTAGCGTATGACTAGGAATTTGTAATTATTGATATTATAAAAATTGAAAAAATAAAATATCTTGTTTAGTTATGAAATATAAATTTAAAAATATTTTTAATATGTCGAGTAATATTTTAATTTAATTTTTGATCACTTTAATAAATTATGTGAATTCTGCAAATAAAGAAAATATTTTTGATAAGAAGCCAAGATGATCTGTAGCTTGATTTATTTCATTTTATAACTCTAGTCTTAGAATATCAACAGTCAGACATTGATCACATAACTCTAACTACCCGTTATAGCAGCTATTAACTTTACAGAGTATTTAAGTGCAATTCAAATATTAATAATTAGTCAGATTAACACATTAAAATTGCCACGAGTACGAGACTTCTATTCGAACCTCATGAAAATCCATTTGTCATATGTTGTCATCGTAGTAAAAAATATGAGCAACAACTTCCTAATGTTCGATTAGATATACTTGGATCTTTTTAATTCATCTAATCTTGTCATTTACTGTTACTCAGTATTTTTCCACAAAAGTTTATCGAAAAAATGCGTTTACAAAATGCGTTGACTTTCGAGTTTACACACATTTTTTATATGCATTTTTATTATTATTAATTCGTTTCGGTGTTTTTATTATTTTTTGTTGTTTTTTTTTTATACCCGAGTAATGTCAAGTAATTGTTATTGATTTTTTGTTATTGTTGCTATCGCAATTTGTGTATTTTGTTATACATTTCCGCACTTGGTGTTGCCTTTGTTGTTACTGTTGTTGCTGTTGTTGCCGTTATTGGCCCAATGCCCGCCAGGCAGTCAGTGACACAATTTAGAAACCAGTTTCGCTTTTTGGTTTCGATTTTGATTTCGTTTCCAATTTCGCTTTCGTATGCCAATACCCTAGACTAGGACTGAATACATGTGTGGGGGATGCAAGGCCTGCAGGGGGAGGGGCACATAATCATGCTCATTCATTCACACAGTAACAGTAACAGTAACAGTAATAGTAACGAAATGCGAGCACAAAAGCGAGCACATTACGTATACGCCGCTTGTCACCAGCAGCCAGAGCAACGAGGGCGGCCTTAAGGCCAAAGCGAAATGAAAAAAGGCTTATGCCAATGTCTGAATACAAAGCGAGAGCAAAACAAAACACAAATAGAAACAAAAACAGAAAAAAATCAACTAAAACGCACTTTTAATTGTGCGTCTAAACAGAGAAACAGAAAAACAGTTAACAACGGGGCACAGGAAACTCGTTAGACATTCAAAGTGGGCGGACAGTTAGTTAGACAGACAGTCAGGCAGACAGACACTAATACAGAGAAAGAGACAGAGACAGAGTCAACAGTCGGCAGTCGAGTGTCGACAGTCAACAACAGGAAATCAATATTCGTGGTCAAGGTTGCAACAACTGCAACTGCAACAGTTATAATATGAAAAGTGGCAACAAAAGCAATAAACTGTTGGCATTGGCATTGGCCTGTAAGTGCCCGTAATCAAATCGTTGACACCTGAGTCGAAAGCCATCCCAATCCCCTCACTTTGACACTCACTTACACTCACTTACACTCGCCACACAACAAGAAGAGTAACAAAACCATTTACTCAGACTATTAACTTAATTGACAAGGCAGAGCAAGAGGAAGAGAAAGAAAGAGAGAGAGAGAGAGAGCGTTGACTGCCTCAACTAAGTAGACTATGATTTAGGCGCGCAACATTTCAATCACTCTTTAGTTTTCCCCGCGGGTGCCATCTCTCTATTTCTGTACGAGTGTGTGTGTGTGTGTGTGTGTATGTCATATGAATGTAATGTGAACACTAAAGCTACCTGTTATCATCCGTAATTGGCTGTCGACGGCCTAAAACACGCACATGGCACATTGGTTACAAAATTATTTCACAAAATATAGAAAATTAAAATTAATTCAATAATAATTTCTTTGTGGAAGCTAATCTTAAAATAAATCGCAGAATTTCCCAAGAAAAGTAACAAGAATACTCAGAAGATATATTTTTAACAATATAAAATTGAGTCCATTAAAAATTCTTTGATAACAAGAATATACGGCATGTTAAGTAGAAATAATGACAAGGGGAAAAAAATCACAAATTTTGTTTATCTTCCAAGAAAAGAACCTTGGCTGGGATTTTTATTTGAGATGCAATTGTTTTCTTCAAAAAATACAATACTGTGATTCTTTTTTCTTTATCAAAACAATTAAATGACATACTGTACTGTATGACAAATAAAAAGATAAGTCCATATGAATAATATCTACTGCACTTAAATATTGATGCTTTTATTATCTAACTACAAAGATACGTAATTCCTTATTTTTAATGGAAATGGAAGATTTTAGTACACTTTAAATATTTTCTGCAATCTGAACTTTAATTTAAAATAAGATTTCAAATAAAATTTCTTTAGTAAATAGTTTCTTAGTACTCGTGTTAAAGCAAAAGCACAAATAATAAAGAAGACCACAAATTTGTTTAAATTTTCTGTGTATAATCGAATAGTTTCCTTTTTAAATTTGCATATTATTTGATAACATTTATTCTGTGAATTTGAATTATTATTAATAGATTAGTGCATTCAAGTGCTTCTAATTTGCATAGTGTTTTCAAAGGAAGCTTTTTGGTCGAAGCTTTGCTTGGACAGCTACCCGCTCTTCCTCTCGCTTTCTCCCGAACTCACTCACACTCACACTCACTCACACAGGCAAATGTGTCGACCTTGACCGTGTGCAAGGTTTGCTTTCGCTCTCACTCTCCTGCCAACTGTCGCGCGCTCATCTCTCTCTCGCAGTCTCTCGTTCTTTTGTCTCTCTCTTGTGCTTGAGCTTCTGGTCTTTTGTGATATATGCAGCAGTGCGTAAAGTGCAGTCGCTGCCCGAAATGTCAACGAGCTTTCACGAGAAGAAGCTTTTGGCTCGCACGTAAAGTGCAGTTGATTTACGTCAGCAGTTGTAAAAGCCTCGCCGCAGTCAGCGTCGACGTTGGCGTCACTGCCAGCGGCTGCCATGGCCGTGGCCGAACAGCTGTTGGCGCTGCTGCGACGCTGGCAGCGCAGTAAGCAGCACAGTAGGCAGCGCAGTTGGCAGCTGTATGCTATGCTACAGTTAACAGTTAGAGGAAGGCGCGCTTTCACGCTTTCATTTTGCGCCTGCGCAGGATAAACATGTGTGCCGCAGCAGCAGCATTGGCAGCAGCAGCAGTAGTGGCAGCAGCAGAAGTGGCAGCAACAGCAGCTGCGGCAGTGGCAGCAACGACATTTGCTGGGAAACCTTCTCAGATGCCACAACAATTTTTGGCTTGAGAGCGCGCCTTTTGTTTCGCGTTCACGCCTTTTGCATCGCTGTTCTTGTTGTGCGAAGGGGCGTGTGTGTGTGTGTGTGTGTAGTTATATGTGTGTGTGTCTCTAACGTGCTTGTTGCCGCTGCTGTTCCTGCTGCTGCTGCTGCTTGTGCAACACTCTGTGAACTGTTAAACAGCTCGCGGGTCAAAGTGCAACAGGCAGCAAGAAGCAACTATTACGAAAGCAACAACAACAAAAACAACAACAAGAAAAACAACTATAATAACTAAATAACTACAACTGTAGCCAAGTGAAAGTTGTGCTTTAAAGTTTGCATAAAAAATAAAACTCGCCTATGAAAATTGCAATTGTGAAAACTTTATTGTTGCTCGCATAAATACTTGATGCCTTCAAGGTAAACCTCACTGAATGTTTGATCTATAAAACTAGCAATACTTTTACCGTTACCACACTGATACAGATAAATATGTAATTTACATGCATACAACACCAACACCTGCAAAAGTTTTCAAGAGCATACAACCTTGAAAATTATTAAACCATTTGTGCTCACGCACACACACACAATTACAGATACACACACACAGTGGTACCCGAAATTTTTGATAAAATTATAGACAGAAATGTATAATCCCAGCACAACAAGTGAGCAGCTTGGCCAATTGCCCAGGCTCAAAACACACACACACACACACACACACACACACACACACACACACACACACACACACACACACACACAGTTACATTGGGTGCCAGCTTTTTATACCCATTACTCTTACATATTACACGATTTAAATTAATATATAATTTAACGATATGGAGGTTTCAATAACGCAGTTTCATTAAATAATGTTTAAACTTAATCAGAAGATTTTTATTTAAATATTTATTTAGTTTATATAAGATAAAAACCAACTAAAATTATAAAAACCAAACAAGTTTTAAAATGTAGTGAGTGAAAAAAGCTGTGAGCCACTGTAGATATTCACACTTACACATACATATTCACTGGCTTACATTCACTTAAATATTGCATACTTTTTCGGGCACTCACACAACGTAATGTGATAAAATGGCACATGGGCGCAAATATAACGGGACAAACGAGATACGCTCTCTTTTGGAGGCTCATCTTTTTTGCGGTCGCTGTGTGTGTGAGTGTGTGTGTGTTTGAGCCTAATTCACACACACATACACAGAGAGCAAGAAGCCAAGTGAAAAGCAATCTCAATTTCAGTATCATTTGCTCATATCGCATGCTTTGCATGACACTTACACACAGACACACATACACACGTATACATATATACACACACACTTAGAGAGATAATACGTTGACCTTGAAGTGTGCAACACTTTGCCGACTCTTGTGGCAGCGTCAGCACAATTACGATATGTTTTAACGCCTTTAAGAGCACAATGAACGTTTTAACCTTTTACACGTGGCAGCTGTCTGTCTCTTTCCCTCCCACTTTCCTTCCACTTGTCCTTTCTTTGTCTCGCGCGCTTCCTGTGCTTCAGCTTGGTCGAGCATTTCCGCTGCGGAATTCCCATTAAATTAACACACACACACACACACACTGACAAAGAGGGACAACTAAAAGGCCTGACAAAACGACAGACAGACAGACAGAGAGACAAACGCGAATACAGGCGAACTGGAGCATCGTTAATTTGTGCAAACAAATACACAAAATGCGTTGTCAAAAAGAGGACCTGAAAGCAGCCCAAAGGAATCGTCGCAAATTATGCGCAACATTCGGGAATATTTCCATCATTTCCTCTGACCTTCAGTTCAGTTCCCTTGATTTACCTCTCTTAAAAAGTTAAGCATAAAAAAGTATCTGACTCAAAGTCAAAAGTGAAATGTAAATTTGAACAATATTGATTCATGTCCTGAATGTCTTTTTATTCTTATTCTCAGCTGTTCTTAAAATAGCTTAAGAACAAGAAATGTGTATGATAAGTATTTATACCACTGATAAGATAGATTGCAATATGTTAAAAATAGAAATGATTGAAAAATATTAAATGATTTATTATTTTATTTTAATTTTTTATTATTGAAAAATTTTAATTCAATTAATATATCTCTATTTTTACTCACTAAATTACTCGACGAAAACTTAACAATGGGTTTGACAGAAGTTCTCTGCAATTAATTTAATATAATAACTATTTGATTACTTATTAAAAACTCAATAATTATCTAGTTATTACTTCATAAATATATTTTTAAAATTATATACATCTACTCTGTTGTTCTCTAAGGACTTTTGCAGGGTATCTTCAGCAATCCATCATCGTCAGCTTTTTATGCGCCAAAATGAACATTTTTAGGTGTAAAATTCGTGCTCAAGTAATGTGAATAAAGATAGTAAGAGTAGGTGAAAAGGAAGTTGAAGAAGTGCTAAGGGGGAGGGGTAGGAGGGGCTGTCAAAATGGCGGTTGACATGGACACGGACATGTCGAAGAGAGTGCCACAAAACTTGAGACGCTGACGTTTTTAATGGCAACGAGAGGTGATGAAAAGTTAAGCACGAACGTCTGAGCTTGACTTGAAAAACTTATTGGTCCCAACTGCTTATATAAACTTGTGGCAGCAACAACAACTAAAACAACTACAGCAACAACAAGAGCAGTCAGTGCAAACACTCAAATCTGTTCAAGTTGTTTGCCACAATTTGATTCAATTTGGCAGACATGCAACATGGCAACATGGCAACAAAATGTTGTTTAGGCCACGACCACATAACTTGCTTATGACTTATAAGTCACGTGCTGTTCCCCCCTCCCTCCCTTCCACCAGTGGTTACCTACCTCGTTTATCTTGCTTCTCGCTGTTAACTTCTCTCTTCACTCCTTGCCCCCTTTGGGAAACGCTCAGTCGCTGTTGTCAAATCGCATCAGAAACATTCAACAACCAAACTGCCACATACATGACTAACTTTTAAAGCAGATGAGTAGCTGTGAGTGTTGAGTGTGAGTGTGAGTGTGAGTGTTGAGTGTTAGAGTGAGTGTGAGTGTGAGTGTGTGCCTGAGTGCTTACACACTGCTGCACACCTGAGTAGAGTACCGATATAAATATTCAATTCAATTTGCAAAGTTCAACAGAATTTTCAAAGATTAGCAAAGATTCGTGAGATTTCTGGGAAACATGAAAAGTTTTCAAATTAGCAAACTTAAAATAGAATAATTAACTATTATATAGTACTATATATTTAAATAATCTAATTTAAATTCTTTACCATATAATTGAGTATTTAATGAGATTTAGAAACTATTATAGACAGCATCTCTAATATGTAAAATGTCTTAGAACTATTTCGAATTTCTATTTTTACTACGCAGATATTATGTTGAAATTTGTTTGTTAAATTTAAACAAATACTTTTCTCTTATTTAGTTTAAATGACGAAGTTATGAGGAACTGTCTCGCTTGTTTTAAATAATTTTAATAAAATTCCTAGATTTTTAATTGAAAATTTTAATGAGATTTAGAAACTATTCTAGACAGTATTTCTTAAAAGTAAATTGTTTTAGAACTATTTCTAGTTTCTATTTTTAATACACAGATAATATGTTGAAATTTGTTTATTAAATTTAAACAAATACTTTTCTCTTATTTAGTTTAAATGATAAATTTTTGAGGAACTGTCACGCTTGTTTTTCAGCTATCTGGGGATGCTTAAAAATATCTTTAAATAAATTGTATGCTTAAATTTTTGCCTTGTTTTCAAGTGATTTGCGTCAGTTGCATCTTCGATGTTGTTAGACTAGTTGGGTTGTTGTTGTTGTTGTTGTTATGTTGTCATTGTTGTTGTGGTTGTCAATGTCTATAAGATCATCGGCATTTTCATATTAATTTAGCAAAACGCAAAGCAAACAACCACAAACGAAAATTGACATCTCAGACAGTTGTGGGCGTTGCAGGTGAAGGGACAGGTGAGCGCTGCAGGTTGCGGGTGGGGGGGGAAAGGGGAGGGAGTAGCTAAGGTATGCCATCGATTATTTTGATAAGCAACGTTGACATTGCTGCATAGCACAGTGTCTACAATGCGTTGTCTGCCTCTGCTATCAGCGATGGCAAGTTGAGTGGTTTTGGGTGGTAAGAGTGGGTGAGTGTGGGTTGGGTGTATAGATGGGTGTGAGTAATGCACCTGTATGCGGTTAACTCATAATGATGGCCTTGGCTAATGGCTGTATGACAAAATACTTTTAGTGGGCACGGTAGTGTCTACACGCTGACTATCTGCTAATCAGAAAATGGCAAAAACATCAACATCATTATAATTTTCATATGCGACCGACCTCACTCTTCCTCTCTCTTTCTCTCACTCTCTTTCTCTCTCGCTCTCTCCCTCCCCTTGGGTTTGCTTTGGTCGCTTATCGATTAATTAACGTAACATGCCGCGTTACGCTTTGACTTATCACACAAAGACAGACAAAGAAATAGAGAGGTAGAGAGAGAGAAAGAGCGAGAGAGGGAGAGAGAGAGAGGGAGAGGGAGGGAGACAGCCAGAGACAGGACAGTTTAACGTTGACTCGTGGACACATTTGATATTCCCACGTGCAG
Source organism: Drosophila falleni (assembly GCA_035045575.1). Classification (NCBI taxonomy): domain Eukaryota; kingdom Metazoa; phylum Arthropoda; class Insecta; order Diptera; family Drosophilidae; genus Drosophila; species Drosophila falleni. The sequence goes on from JAWNOV010000167.1 coordinate 10,322,843, forward strand.
GCTCTCAACGTTATTAAATTGCTATTTATAAACTCGGAACCGAACCTATGCGAACTCAACCCAACAGAAATATTGTTAATACATATATACAACATATTTCTATTTATTTTTCATATTTTCTGTTCCTTTATTACTCTCGCTTTTTTTTTATATTCTTATCAGCCCGCGCAATTGTCAAGGATACTATGAGTTCCGCGATATCATAAAGTTATTAGAGAAATTTAGCATAAAATGTCAAACAAAGTGTGTAGGAGGGCGGGAGGTGAAGTGGGCGTGGCAGTCAGGTATTATTATTGTTGTGTATACAATAGAAAGGGAGAGGGAGAAACGAGAGCTGCTATAAAGTTAATTTCATTTCTCATTTCTCATTTTCATTTATGTGTGTGCTTAGTATAAGATGGATTTCATGTTGTTGCGGCTGGGAAAACCTTAAGCAAACAGTTAGAAGGTGCCATTAAAGCCAAACAAACAGTTGGCTAATGTGCCACATTATTATAATACCAGCAGGCTTAAGACTTTGACGAATGAAATATCTTGTATAAAAAGAAAGCCTTAAGTTGGCAGAAAATCTTTTAAAATCGAGCAAAATTAAATATGGAATTTTGTATTTGAAATTGCAGTTTGATCAATGAATGTTTTGTATAGTTTTGTCTTATATTTTTACTGATTGATTTGTATATTAGAAGATATCATAAACACAATATTTTGTAATGTAACATCGATAACAACAAGTAGCTGGAATAAACGACAATTTGAAATTGGACAATCAATGCTTTCGTCACTATGAAAATCAATTGATTTCGATTAAAAACAATTAACAATAACGCCATTAAATATACTTACTTGCAAAAAGATGATGTACGAACCGACGATTCTATTGTATGATATATGACAGAGCACCCTCTATATATTTCTAGAGTGCGTAGCACAGTGATCGACAGAGAGGAGTAAATGGGGGCTGAGGGGAACGGAAATGGGATATCATGATGATGTCTGCAAGATACAACAATGTGGGGAGCGGTACTGTCAATGTTTACAGAATTATATTTACACATGACAAGTCAGCGACGTCACGCGCCAACTACAAATACAAAACTACAACAACAATGCTCACAATAACAACAATAAACGCTACAACAACAATTCAAACAATCACAACAACAACAATAACAATGAGCAGCGTGATGCTGCCAAGTCACATGACTGACGTTTTTCTTTTCTTATAGATTTTTAATTGAAAAGTATTTTGTTGTTTTGACTCAGATAACGTGACCAGAAATCATAAGAAGCAACAGCAATTGAGTAACCAATACTAATAAATATATTCATTGTATTTTTTTCTCATATTTCATAGTCCGGCAATGAGGATCCCGATGAAGTGCTGTTGGACTCGGAAATGGAAAAGGTCTTTGCCGGCTCAAGTGCGCGCAAAGAGAAGTTCGATGTGAACACCTTCCAGGACAACAGCCAGCTGCCCATTGGTTCCCGCAAGAAGAGCAGTGGTAAGTGTATACTAAATTTAAAAAAAAACCATCCTTATATATATATCTCTCATTTATAGTACGCCCCAATGATCTTAACATAGAGGAGGACTCGGAGTATGAGAGTCAAACGGAACCTTTAAATAATGCACAAAATTATGATGATATACCCGAAGATTTCCCATTAGTCTCGGAACGCGCTGGACACGGCGATCACTCGGATAATTCCGCTGATGAAAAGCACGTGCAATTTGGTGATGCAAAAAAGAAAATTGTCATCACACCGCCAAATCTGAGCTATGATGAACAGCCCACGGATCAATCGCACGAACGTAAACGCAGAAAAAGGTGAAAGAGATTGATATACTCCAAAACAAAAAAATATTCATTTAAATAATATTTATTTTCTTACAGCCGCCATCAGTATTATAGACAACGTAAATTCTCACATCAGGACAGCGTGGAACCCAAAAAGACAATCGAGGAGAACGGTGATGCAGGTGCGCGTAGGATCTCTGTGCAGCCTGAGGACACGGCATTGGAGGTAGGCCAGCCGTAACTCTAGCTAATTCAAATCCCATTAATAAATCCAAATCTAACCACATTTGACTTTGGTTATTAGTAGTAGCAGTATTCAAATTACTAAACCAGTCAAAATATCAATTGTTACCATTGCTTTTATCTCTTGCTGCATTATCCTTGAACGCTCGGACTCGACAATTCACCTGTAGACAAATGGCCAAATGCCGGCTACACAGGTTGACCACAATCCCTTAGATTAGATCCCTTAACCCACTGTTGCCCTCTTTGATTGCATTACCATAACAAAGTTGTTCTCTTGCCCTTTAGGAAGCTGATCTCAATGAGCTGAGATCACATCGTTCGGATGATCCTCGTGCTATGCGACGCCATAAGATACATCATTCATCCATCAAACTGCGTGAGTTGCCACAGATAACGATTTCACCGTTCCAAAACAAGAAGCCCGAGGTCGATCACAGTCCACATGAGGTGTGTATTTATTAAGAGATCTTAAGAGATCACTTTTACTCTCTTCTTTCTCTTCTTTACTCTCTTTAAGATCTTTGTACAACTGGATGAGCTCATTGGCGTGGGCGAGGATCGAGAGTGGAAGGAGACAGCGCGTTGGATCAAATATGAGGAGGATGTGGAGGAGGGCTCCGATCGCTGGGGCAAACCGCATGTTGCCTCTCTCTCATTCCACTCGCTGCTCAATTTGCGTCGCTGCCTGGAAACGGGCGTTGTCCTGCTGGATCTTAATGAGAAGGATCTGCCCGCTGTTGCCTATCGCGTTGTTGAGCAGGTAAAAAGCCATTCATCTCTTTACTATTCAAATATATAATTTATATAATATCTTTTATTTGCAGATGGTTGTCGAGGATCTTATCGATATCAATGATAAGCCTTCGGTCATGCGATCGCTTCTCTTGCGCCATCGTCACGTGAATGAGCATCAAGGTGTTCTTCCCTTCACCAAGCGCAAATACAACAGTTACACTAGCCTGCAGGTAATTTAAATCACACTCTGGGAATATTCACTCTATCAACTGACACTCACAGCATTCATTTGTATTCACACTTTAACTATTCAACTGCATTCAATCATTGCCTGTACATAAATTGGCTTTGAGCATAATGTTTTCCTAAGCGAAATTTGTTAATCACGATCATTGTCGTGTCTCATCTTATATGCTCTTGTCTATTTCTGCATTAATGCGCCCATAACTGTGCTACATTTTCAACATTCATTCAACAACCACAACACTCGTTATCGTACAACAACAACAACAATAACAACAACAGCAACTAATACCCAAATCGGTAATGATACGACTAATTGTTCTTAGACAAAACATAGCTAATAGATAAAACTTCAGATACAGTTACTTATATGCTTTTATATACAGATGCAGATACATTCATAATCAAGGCTGCAAAATGATGAGATTTTGGAAATAAAGCTTATAAAAACTAACATATTTTTAAATCAAATAATTAATATAAAAAAAAAAATTTTTTAAGTTGAAATTTTAAATATCTTTGATTATTAAATTACAAAAAATTATCAAGAAAACAATTACAAAATTAAATTTCAATGTTAAACTGTAAGAACAAACTAAAAATTAACAGAAAACTTTATTCTCTCAGTTACATCATAGATAAAAAACAAAAATTCCAATTATAGATTTTTTTTATTTCTCAAGAATATGTATTTTTGAAAATTATTAACAGTCGTCTTCAGCTTTAAATTCCTAAATCGAATCTAAGACAAAACTCGCTAATTTGCAGCTTTGCAATTTGTATACTTATAATATTGTCCAATCTTTGTGCAAATTGTAACATGCTGTTGTGTGTATCTTTTCACACTTATTTTCTTTCGTTTCTTTGCGATTCTTGTTCTGTTCTTCTTCATTTGTTTGTCCAAAATACACACAACATGTCCACATATATATATGTGTGTATTTATGTATCTTTACACTGTACACTTTGTCTCAAATGATTGCGCACCACACCAAAAGCTACTTTGGATGGGCGCCGAGGCGTCACAGCAGCTACAACAACAGCAGCAGCAACAACAACTACAACGAAATCTAGCAAAGACAAGACGCAGCATCTGTGTCACCTCCAGTGCGCCGCCGGCAGCGATGCTCAATGTGGGGGCCATAGATCATCGACGACACTCGACGACCTCGTATTTGGGTGTAATAAGTTTATTGCCCTTCCCCCCACTTGACAATCTCCCCTTATCCCCATTTGTTCCGGTTCAAAAATCGGGGAATGAAACTGAAATCTGTAGAAGAAGTATCTATATTTTAATGATCTATTTATAATTTAGATCATATATAAATCTTTTGTTTGACCAATTTCAATAATAACCTTTATTCTAACCGGATATTGATCATTTTTACAAGATCGATCTTAACAACAGTCTATATTTATTAATTAAATTTATGGTTGGATAAATCCTAATAATAATCTATATTTTATATGGATAAAATTCATTTATAAATTTGTTTAATGGAAATAAAGATCACTTTCTCGATCTCTGTAAGTTTCAATTATAATATATTTTCAATATGTGTATATATCTTCTTTTCGATCGTTTTCATAAAAAGAATCTATATTTAGTAACCTTTTAGATAATTTAAATAATATATATATATAATATAGATATAGATCAATTACTTGATCAGTTTCATTCCCTGTGTTTATCAATTGTTTTTGCCTTTGAGTCGAGTTTCTTTTTAGCCCACATAGCCTCGTTCTAGCCACGTTACGTAGACCCCTCTTAGAACCACTTTAAATGCTCTCCAACTTCCAACTTCCACGATTGGCAAGTTCTCAATTGTGTTTGTTGTTTTAGCTTTAACCCCAAACCTTACCGTAACTGCACCAAACAGTCGTTTAACCCTTAAGTGCACGCCTGTTTCGATGTTTCGTTCTGCATGTGATGCCTGTTTAACTGTTTAACTGTTCAACCACTTTTAACAATCATTGAAATTTCTTTGATATTAACGTTATCTCTGATCTTGACAGAACCTCTCTGGCACCACGGATGACAAGAAGATCAAGATATTGCCGGCCAACGAGATTGGCGGCAGCAAGCGCAGCAACGAGCTGAAGATTGACATGAAGGATGACATGTACTCCTCCTCGCAGGAGGATCTCAAGAAGCTGCAGAATGATACCATACTCAAGCGCATACCCGCGGGCGCTGAAGCCACCACAGTATTGGTAAGATCCTACAAAAAAAAACCTCCACAAGAGGTAAAAGTCTAGTGACGAAAGCAATTTCTAGCCCCAAAATTTCTGATATCCAATTTTGTGACGAACAAAATTGAGTTTAATATAGAATTTTAAATAAAAATTTTATTTTGCTAGGACTAAACCTTTTGATCGGCATATAACTCGATCTGATCGGACAGTTATAGCAAATTTTACAAATTAGCTGCTTTCGTCACTAGCGCGAACTGCCGTCCGCAGTGATTAAAGAGTAATTCTTTTAGAGAATTCACTAATGAGTTTTTATTTCTATAGGTGGGTGCCGTTGAGTTCCTGGAACAACCCACCATTGCCTTTGTGCGTCTCTCGGAAGGCGTCATGATGCCCTCGCTGACAGAGGTGCCAGTTCCTGTGCGCTTCATGTTTGTGCTGCTGGGACCACTTAACTTTGATCTGGACTACCATGAGGTGGGAAGATCCATCTCCACGTTGATGGCCAACGAGCACTTCCATGCCATTGCCTATAAAGCGGATGATCGTCGCGATCTATTGTCGGCCATCAATGAGTTCTTGGATGATTCGATTGTGCTGCCACCTGGCAACTGGGATCGTCACGATCTGTTGCCCTTCGATGAGCTGAAGGCCAAGAAAGACTGGATTCGCACGCGGAAGATTAAAGCGTTGCAGGTGAAGCGGGACAGTGAGATGATCAAGATCGGCAGAGATGAGGAGAAGCTGCTGTTGGATAAGCAGGCACTGGGTGCCATTGCTGGACCAGGAGGACCTGGTGGAGATGGCGATGACGATGATGGTGGTGATGGCAAAAAGAAGAAACCAAATCCCATGGACAAGACACATCGACTGTGGGGTGGACTCTGCAATGACCTCAAGCGTCGCATGCCCATGTACAAGAGCGACATCCTCGATGGACTCAACACGGAGACACTGGCGGCCACCATCTTCATGTACTTCGCCTGTCTCTCCACGGCCATCACTTTTGGCGGCTTGGCCTCGGCCAAGACAGACAGCTGGATTGGCATTTCGGAGACTCTCATTGCCTGCTCTCTGGTGGGCGTCATATTCCACTGTCTCTCCTGCCAGCCACTGGTCATCATTGGCACCACTGGACCGCTCTTACTCTTCGACGAGGCCTTGATGCGTTTTTGCACGGAGAACAAGTTTGATTTCCTTTCGTTGCGGGTCTATGTTGGTATCTGGCTGATCATCATTGCTCTCTGTGTTTCGGCATTTGAGGGCAGTGTCTATGTGCGTCTTCTTACCCGCTTCACGCAGGAGATCTTCTCGGCCTTGATCACATTGATCTACATTGTGGAGACCATGATGAAGCTGGTGTCCATCTACCAACTCAATCCTCTGCTCGCCGACTACAATCTGCCGCCTCCCACGCTAATGGAGCATGAGAATGCGACGAGTTTCAATGTGAGTGTGAGTCTGTTGAATGGAACGACCACCATGGCTCCTCCCCCCTCCTCCGCCTCGAAGTTGCCCAGCAATCAGCCAAACACGGCTCTCTTTTGTACCATACTCACATTGGCCACCTTTGTGGTCGCCTATTACCTGAAACTGTTCCGCAATTCGCACTTTTTGGGCCGCAATGCAAGGCGAGCACTTGGCGACTTTGGTGTTCCCATCTCCATTGCCATCTTTGTGCTCGTGGATTATCTGGTGCCTTCAGTCTACACCGAGAAGCTGGTGGTGCCCGAGGGTCTCTCGCCCAGCGATCCCACGAAACGTGGCTGGTTCATTGGCTTCAACACCAACTTCGATACTTGGGTGCCTTTTGCGTGTGTGGTTCCAGCTCTACTTGTCTATATCCTCATCTTTATGGAGTCACAGATCTCCGAGCTGATTGTGGACAAGCCGGAGCGTGGCTTGAAGAAGGGTTCCGGCCTCCACTGGGACATTGTGCTGCTCTGCCTGCTGAACACCTTCTGTGGACTCTTTGGCATGCCTTGGCATTGTGCTGCCACCGTGAGATCGGTTACCCATGTCTCCTCAGTCACCATTATGTCACGGTGAGTTACTATTCTTTAACTAATCCCCTCGATTCCCTTAATTATTTTTTAAAATAGTACTGAGAATACCAACAAAAGACTTGGAAAGGTAGACATACAACAAATTGTATTAAGAACGTCGCAATTTTATATATTTATGTATCATAATCTAGAATCTATATACAAAGATCTATAGAAAAGGATAGCAATTTAAAAAGCACTTATTTAATTTATATGTTTATGCTATACTGTATTCCATCTTTATTCATGTGTCGACAAGTTCAATTGCTGTTGTTATTCAGTAGTGTTCTTGATAAGCACAACTTGGTTATTTTTCCATCCAGTACGATTTTTGGAAAGTCTAATTGGGAAGAAAAAAGTGTGAATTGACAAATTGTTGATAGACAAATTGGAGATTAAATTTTAAACTACCCAACATTGATAAAACGAGGATTTGTATTGGGGCCACCGGAAAGTTGGTATCTGTGTCTATAAAAAGAATATTTTAACTTTGGGCTTAGAAACTTTTATACAAATTCAAGGCTTATGAGTCATGATGGAAAGTCGAATGGAGCACAGAATTGTTGAATGCGAAATTGATAATAAACATCAATTGTATTGTAATTAATCTTACAAATTTCTTAATGATTTTGCCGTTAATGGGAAAGCACAAATACCGATATTTCCGCTTATTAGCAAAAGCAGACAAATTACAAGCTTTAGATATGAAGTGTTCATCGTAGAGAAGATCTTTTGCGACTGTCGATCGATTCCAAAAAACATGTTTTATAAATATACAAGTTATTTCAGCTAACTATGTGACCTTTAAAATTCAACGCGAATTCAAACAAGGTAATTATAAAACATATAGATGTGTGCGGTATTTTGGGGTACTGAACGAAATTTAATAGATGCAACTGTGGTGAAATACAAAATTCTACGAAAATTGCTTATTTATAATTGTTCTTGATAAGCACGAAACCACGAAACTGGTATTTTCTCTTTCCAGTAAGATACTGTGCGTTTGCTACTTCGAGACTGAAATGGTTTTGACTTAAATATTTTGGTCAGTTTTAGGTATCCTGTAAATATTAAAAGATTAATTTAAATATGAGTATAGGTAATTATGGGTTAAAAAATCAATATACATGATGGGGATGTCGAATTGGGAAGAGAAATATGGACTGACAAATTGATGATAAACATAAATTGCATTGTAAATTAAAATTTTACCTAGTTCGGATTTTTGAATGGATTATAAGGAGGGGAAAGGCTTACACGATCCCTGAAAATATTAAAGAAATATTTTAATTATGGGCTTAGTATAGTTTTAAATTCAAAGTCCAATCGCCTTGATGGGCTGTCGAATTTATAAGAGAATGGTGAATTGAAGATCTAATGATTAAAATGTAATGTTCTGCAAGTTAAAATTTTACTTACTCTGTTTCCTGAATTTGAGGTTTAGATTCAAGGTCAACATTCTCCCTGAAAACAATAGAAGAATATTAAAGCTATAAGCTTAGTATACTTATAATTTTAAAACTCAATCGCCATGATGTGAAGTCGAATTTGAAAGCGAAAGATGAATTGATAACAGATGACTTGAAATTTTACTTACACGGGTGAAGCAAAGTTGGCGCTTATCAGCAAAAATAAACAAACTAAAAGCTTTAGAAATGTAGTGTTCATCGTAAAGCTGGATTTTTGCAACTGACGATCAATTGAAAAATATGTCGTTTATATATGCTAGCCATATCAGATTTCTTTGGTTGTACTTAAATTCAAATGTTTGAAACTTTGTGTATGTTATGTGTTATTTGTTTGGAAAATAAAACAAGATGGCTTTAGTCGAGAGAATTTTTTTTTAATCTCTAACAACCCAAAACAAACTTAAGAGCAATTGTCGGTGTCTTAATTTGTTTATTTTTTAAATTAACTAATAAGGCATAAATACTTTTTAAGCGCATTTAATTATTTTTTAAATATACCAATAATAATAATTATTAAATCGGTTACAATTTTCGAAACTTCGAAAAGTAATATATCGGAATCATTTTAATATCATTTATTTTCTTATTAGCATCCTTAATTTGTTCTTTAACTTTATTCTTTTTCCTATATTATGAGAAGTTTGCATTCGGTGGCATTTTTAACCAGTTTCAACTCTCTTCCCTTGCAGCACTCACGCTCCTGGTGAATCCCCGCGTATTATCGATGTGAAGGAGCAGCGATTGTCCGGCTTCTTTGTGTGTGTGATGATTGGATTGTCGGTGCTAATGGCGCCTCTTCTCCGTCTCATCCCAATGGCCGTGCTCTTTGGCGTCTTTCTCTACATGGGCATCGCTTCGATGAGTGGCGTTCAGTTCTTTGAACGGTTAGATAAATATATTATATCTTATTATCAGTTTATATAAATTAATAACTCCTATCAATATCTATAGTGTAAGACTGTACTTCATGCCCGTCAAGCATTATCCACCAACGAATTATGTGAAGCGTGTGCGTCCCTGGAAACTGCATCTGTTTACCACCATTCAAGTGCTTTGTCTGGTGGTTCTATGGACCGTCAAGTCATCCAAGTTCTCGCTGGCCTTCCCCTTCTTCCTTATTCTAATGGTGCCCATCAGACAGCAATTGAGCTCACTCTACAAACCCGAAGAATTGCAGGCGGTAAGTCTTGATTCGAGATAAAGATGAATTAGTGTTTTAATTTATGTTTTATATTTTCCAGTTGGACGGCAGCGAGGTGAGGAATGCTGAATCTGAGCCCGATTTCTATGAGCAGACCAACATACCAGCCTAGTGACTTAATAAGCAGCACAGTAATAAAAAAAAATATGACCTGGCCCAGTTAGGGCACAGGTTTTAGGCCAAATGCATAAAACTAACTAAATTAGTCGTAACTTTAAATTAGTTAATACAAGTATTAAAGCCCAAAATCAACCCACGAAACAAACAAGAAACAAAATGATATCAAAAGTAACAAAAAAGAAACAAGTTCTGGTGATCGGATGAACGAACTACCTGCATTAGTATTTAGTAAATGGAAAGGGAGAGAAGAGAAGAGAAGATACTTACACACCTGAAGAATTGAAACCTATAGATTGTAAAGATGATTGAGAGAGTCGAAAACAAAACAAAGCGAAACATTGTACCTAAAGTGAAACATGACATGGTAGGACAAAAGTAGCTAAATATCTATTTTTCAAGATCAAAACACGAGATCAACAAACTAAACAGAATTACCCGATTGATCAGGCAAACAAGGACCTTCATTTCTGCCTTAAGACAACATGGTTTGCTTAGCGAAAATCTTTATAAAAGAAACAGATAATGATAATGATACGAGTATTTATTTGATTTTCTCGTTATTTATTTTTCTCGTTTCTTCGTTCGTGCGTATTATTAGCAATAATTCATTTTGCATATAAATATATATTATATTATTAGAAAAATAATACTTAACTCTCGGTTTAGTCTCATCGAAAGAGCAATGAACATGATCAAGCATTCTAAAAGGAAAATATGAAGAAACTATTAACTATTCATTAACTAAATAGCTTCAACTGGCGTAGTGATAATTAGTGTCAAACACACACAAACTAAACTCCCAAATCCCCCTAAAAATATTTAAAAGAAGTAATATTATTATTATTATTATAGTAATGATAACTGAATGAAAAGTGAAAATTGTTTGCGTACTTCGCGTTTAGCGCACACTTTTAAAGTGATTGCTCCGTTGTGACGTATTGCTGTAAGTTTGCCTTCTTATTGGGAATATTACCTATTGTATAGTCGTAATTCGTTCCAATAATACAAATACAAATACAAATACAAATACACATACACTTGTATGTACGGATATATGTGTATCCGTTCGAAGCGACCTAAACCTATTTTTATGTAACTTGCATGTACTTGTATCGTACGATACTTACTCTTAAGTAGTTGTTGTCTAGTTTGTTTTATTCAAATTCAAATAAAATACGCAAATATATCAAATTTAAATACGTTGAATTGCTTTTATTTAATGGACGGAAATGAACTTTTTTGGAGAGGGGTCCTGGGAGAGGGACTGGGAGAGGGCCTGGGAGAGGGGCCTCAGAGCGCGGCCTAAGAGCGGGGCCTAAGAGCGGGTACTGGGAGCGGGGACTGGGAGCGGGGCCTGGGAGCGTGGCCTGGGAGAGGGACTTGGAGCGGTGCCTGGGAGAGGGACTGGGAGAGGGACCTGGGAGAGGGACTGGGAGAGGGCCTCGGGGCGGGGCCTCGGAGCGGGGCCTCGGGGCGGGGCCTCGGGGCGGGGCCTCAGAGCGGGGCCTCAGAGCGGGGCCTCGGGGCGGGGCCTCGGGGCGGGGCCTCAGAGCGGGGCCTAGGGGCGGGGCCTCAGAGCGGGGCCTCAGAGCGGGGCCTCGGGGCGGGGCCTCGGGGCGGGGCCTCGGGGCGGGGCCTCAGAGCGGGGCCTCAGAGCGGGGCCTCGGGGCGGGGCCTCAGGGCGGGGCCTCAGAGCGGGGCCTAGGGGCGGGGCCTCAGAGCGGGGCCTCAGAGCGGGGCCTAGGGGCGGGGCCTAGGAGCGGGGCCTGGGGGCGGGGCCTGGGAGCGGAATCTGGGAGCGTGGCCTCGGGGCGGGGCCTCGGAGCGGGGCCTGGGAGCGGGGACCTGGGAGCGGGGCCTGGGAGCGGGGCCTGGGAGCGGGGCCTCGGAGCGGGGCCTGGGAGCGGGGCCTGGGAGAGGGACTGGGAGCGGGGCCTGGGAGGAGTAATATTAATAGTAGTATTTATAGTAGCAGTAGTAGAGAGGGGTAACAAAACACAAAGAAAAAAACAAAGAGAAACTGAGAAAGAAGTACGAGTTCGAATATAAAGAAATAATTCAAATGCTAATAGAAGTATGAATAGAAGTAGGACTAAAGTTCACAAAGTTCTTTAAATTTATCCCATTTTTTCAGAATTTTTAAGAACAATGATCTATTATTCGAAGTGTGGAATACTATTTGAGTCAATTCCATATGCAGTCTTCCACAGATAGTGTTGTTGCTAGGCTGTAATTTATCTTTCGTTCCATAAATTAATAAAAGTTAAATTAATTTCGTTTATAGCTTGGCTTTAATCGGATTGTTTGGGTATTTAAAAGTGGTTTTATTTAGAAAAACAGCAGTTATTATTTTTTAAAGTATTTTTATTTCGTATTTTCATGAAAGTTAATAAAGTGATACTTACTAAATGGCAACCTGCCTTCTTCGAAGCTGTTGCAAGACTGCGACTTGTGTTTCTCTGCTTATCAGGTGGCACAGTCGAAGCTTAGAGACTTTTTCTTTCGAGCTCAAGCTCGCTGCACGCTGCACGCTGCAAGCGAAAGCTTTTTGAGAGAGAGTGTGTGTGTGTGTGTGTGTGCCAAAAAAAGCTGTCCCAAGAATGCGAGAGAGGCATTTTTGAACTTGAGTGAAAAGGACTATGCCAACATAGTGAGTGTGGGGAATGGGACGGCAGTGATAATGGGAAGTCAACATGCCAACATATTGTGACAGTGACAGTTCAGGACGAGTCGCCATCAACGTCGGTTCATCTTAAGAACGCCGCTGACAAAACCAAAAAGTGAAGCGTAAAACGTAAAACGTGAATCCGTAAACGGGAATAACTACGACAAAACTGATAAGCGCAAAAGCCGCAAGCAGAATTAAACAAGACGCGAAGTTGGCGCGTTTTTTATGACGACTTTTAACTTGGATGAAAATGGCTAATAATTTCGCAACCGCAGTGATAGCCGTAACCGTAACCGTAGCCATAGCCGTAGTTGTAGCCGTTGCCGTTGCCGTATCTGTATCCGCAGCATCATCATCCGTATTCCATATTGTGCTTGTGACCGAGGGCAAGTGAAATGTGCGAACTCTGCGAACCCTACGACCCTTAGAATCCGGCATTAACGTGACAACCATTCACAATCCGATTTGGATCTGTTTAAGAGTACGAGAATGAGTACGAATATTAAAGTGTGTGTGTGTGTGTGTGTTATAACTAAATAGGAGTTTATTGTGCTGTTTGGCTGTCATTTTGCAATTTCGGTTTCATTTCGTTTACAAGCCAATTCATTTGCTTTAACATATGCAAATTCCAAGAGCTTGTCATTTTCCCTACACACACAACCGCACACAAAAACAACCGCAACATAGAACCACACACACACACACACACATACCAACACACAACACACGCATTTAAAACAGTTGTCGCTGAAAAGAAGAAAATTGCAAGAGCAGCAAACTGCGGCTGGGAAAATGCACGACTCGCTTGTCGCTTGTCGCTTGACACTTGCCATATTACACATACGCCATGTTGCACGTACACAAATTATGTAATGCAACACATTAGGCAACAGTTGTTGCTGTTGTGGCTGCATTCCATTGCATTGATAATGATGTTTAACCTTTGACAGCAACTCGATATGTTTGACATCAACTCGAATTGCCATAGTTATTTGTAAATATGTATATTTGTCAATGTTCATCTTGTTGTTGCTTATTTGTAAGTGAAACAGAGTTGGATAATGGCATTGAGATTGGAGACTGGAGACTGAGAAGAAGAAGTCGACTTGAACTGGTTGTGGTTTCTATGACTGCATTGCCTGGCGTATGTCCGACTCGGCTGCCACAAGCGGTGCACGCACCTCGATGCCATGCAACGGCGACCTATCCAGATGATGTACGATTTTGTAGACCTCGCTGCGATTGAGGTCGATTTTTCGCTCCGGCTTTTGGTACTTCATGAAGTTGACCCTGCGAAAGGAGCAAAGCAAACCTTTAAAAAGCGATGCACAGAGGGGAGTGTAATAGAGATAGAGAGAGAGAGAGAAAGAAGGAGAGAGGAGGGAACTTTAAGACATGCATGTGCATTTAAATAAGTCTAGCTGCTGCTGCTGGTCACGTTGCAACGTTGCAACATTGAGTTCTTAAAGCATGCCACACTGTGACTTACCTGCAACCTGTGCGTTGCTGCCCTTGCCACACTGAGGCTCTGCAACTCCCTGTGGCGCGTCGTGTTGCAAGTTGAAAGTAAAAAACAGCACAAATAAAAAATATATAAAAAAAAAATGTGGTAGCAATCGAAAAAAAAATGTAAGCGCAATCGAAATTCAAAGTTGGTTAAGAACAACGCGTACAAGACAAGGGCGTGGCCAAAACACACACGTTTGTTGTTGGCCTTATTAGCAATTGCAATTTGGCAATTTGGCAAGTTGGTAAAATGGCAATTGCAGTTGGTAAATGGAACTTACCTGAAATGTTGCCGTGTTATATGCTCACCATTGAATAAACGATTCCAAAATGCAATCTACGAAAGAAACAAAATCAAAGCGAATGCAATCAGGCAGCATGCATAGACTAAATAAAAAAAAAGAAGAAGAGGAGAAAATAATGCCACACGCAACTTGCAACGTGCAAGCAAACAAATATAAAAAGAGCCAAAATCAAAATCAACTTCAATTCAAGACAAGCACAGACAAAGAGAGAGAGCGAGAGAGAGAGAGAATGATAGAGAGAGGGAGACAGCGAGAGTTCGTTCAATATGATAATGTTAATGAAAGCGCATCCTTTGCGCTTTTGCTCTGTGTGTCACAGACTTCAGACTTCATTTTGGCAATAATACCTGGCATCGTAGCCCAGCAACGGACTCTCATACGGGCAGCTGCTAATGCCAAAAATTATGGTAGATAGTGTGCCAGTCGTTGCCGTTGTTGTTTCGTTGTTGTTGTCATTGCAAGCGTGCCATGGAAAATGAGAAAATGAGAATGAGTTTACGAAGAGAATGAGTTTTGACTATGACTATGACTGTGACTGTGACTGTGACTGTGACCATGGCAATATGAGTATGCACACACACACATAAACACAATATGACTTTGGCCATGTCAATTGCAATTGACTAGTGTAAGCTTAAGGAGGCAAGCAAGTACACTGATAAAAAAAAGGTTCTAAAATCAAGATTTTGGTCTCAAAACTAAGATTTGTGGTCTAAAAAATGTGTCGAGAACATAAAATTCTTAAATTAAGAGAACACATATTGATTTTAAGAACATTTTAGCTAAGTCCAAGTTCTTATTTTAAGAATAAATGTTCTTAAAATTAAAATTAAACAAATTAAATAAAAAAAAATATTTTTAATATTTATTATTTTTTGTATTCTTATATTTTGATTTTTTTCTGTTTTAGTTTAAGTAATTTTATAAATGTTATTTTAATTTGTTACGAGTGGGGGATTCGAACCGCCGCCTACTGCTTCACAAATGAAGCGGTCTTTCTAACCAGAGCGCCACAATGCCATCATTTGATTGATACGATATAGTACCTATTTATACTTTCCTAACAATTGAAGATTTTTATTATTTTTAATATTTTTTTGATTAATAATCTTGTTTTTAGTATTTTGGTCTTAAAATAACTTTGTTTTAAGAACAAAATATTAAAGATGAGTGTTCTTGATTTTAGAAGTTGGTTTTTTTTTCAGTGTATTGGAGTAGCTAGTCAAACAACACAGTGAACAGTACTATATTCAACATTTGTGTACGCACCCCAATGTGCTGCCAGTTATAAGCTCCGCCTGGGCACTGAGAGTCTCGGCAATGAATTCATCATTGTAGGCATCCTTGGGTCGGTACCAGCGCCTGCCGCCGGGCAGCACCAAAGGACGCTCCGATGATGGCGTCAGGGGGCCAAAAGCGCGCTTCGAACGTTTCGGATTGTTTTTGCGCACCAAATGCTCCTCAAGCTCCTCAATGACATTGTGTTTCTGGCATGTCATCACATCCCAATGCACAGCAACACACACACACAGCAAGTCCCACAGGCAGATACACACACAAACGGAGAACGGAGACAGCGACAGAGAGACAGAGAGAGAGAGACAGAAAGAGAGAGAAAGAGAGATAGAGTGTATAAAGTTCAAAGATACGCAGTTGATTGAGACGAAAAGTGAAAGAGAGAAGGAAAATTGCTGCATTGGTTTCGGCTGTCACAGTGCCTACTAATTGTCTTTTGGTTTCTGCCTTTTTTCACTGTCACGCCCCCGCTTCCAGGAAACACACACACACTCACACACACACACACACTCAAGACACCAACTGCAACTGAGATTTCGTTTATTTAAATTTTAAATATTTTAGTATGTGTTATATATTTTAAAAAAAAAACTGGCAGTTTGTGTTGAGCAATTTATCAAACTTTCAACTCGATTTAAGCCTTTTAAGCTAAACTAAGCTAACTACTCCTGGAAGCGCACATTATGCTGCAAGTAGACAGAACAGAACAGAGAAAGAGAGAGAGAGAGAGAGAGAGAATGAGAAAGGGGAGAGAAAGAAAAAAAGACAAAAACCAAATGGCATTTTAGTTAATTTGATTTGTGGCAACAAACTTGGGGGCAAGTGTCCAAAAAAAAGGCCACCACAAACAGAGACAGTGACAGCGACAGCGACAGAGACAGAGACATGAATTAAGAAAGAGATAGAAATAGAAATAGAGTTTGAGACAGAGGCGAAGTTAAGACGCAGCTGGGAGAAGTCAAGAACTTTAGTCAATCTGATCGACTATGCAGTCAATTGAGGAGCTGATAAAGATTCTTATCAACAGCACTGTTTAACATTTATCCTCGACTTGCCGAAGCTTAAGAAAATTTTTGGATTATATTTTTATTTAACACTAATATATATGTATAGTTTAGGCTGGAAAAGATTGGCTGTTTAGTATAGAAAAATTCTTCCAATATCCTTAGAAAGTTAATGAATCATAATAAAACTAATAAACACTTTTAATAAAGAAAGTTAAATAGCAGTCTTGAGTCGTTGTTAAGGTTCAACTGCAGAGTTTGGGGGAAAAACTTATTAGCAGCACTGTTGAAATTTACGAATTTTACAGGTGTGTGTTAAAGTTGTAGTTAATTGCAGCAAACAGATTTTATAACCCGAGGCAACAATTTTAATTTGCCAGGTAACTACGAGTAGAGTTGCCACAACATTTGCAGACGGACGGACGGACGGATAGACGGACGGAGACAACGGAAAGACAGTCATAAATGCCTATAAGGAGTCAAGTAACGTTGTCTCGACATGACAGTCTGTATTACAAGTATGTGTACGCCTGTGTGTTGTTGTGTATATCCTGAGGCTTCCCGTTGCCTGTTACATGCACAGGAGCTGCTTGGTTTTTATACCCTAAGCCCAAAAAAGAGTATATTGGGTTTGGCATCGATCTCAGAAACCATAAGAGCTATAGACATCAAACTTGGTATGTAGGTTCCTGGATACCACAGGCAGATCAAGATTGATTTTATTTTTAGATCGGACCACTATATCATATAGCTGCCATAGGAACGTTATATCGAAAATGAAGTTTTAGTATGAAAAAGTTTTTTGTTTGTTAAGGTATCAAAACCAAACTTATAGAATATGAATCTGGGCTAGTATCATGCATCCTACCCAAATTTGGTTTAAATCGGACCACTATATCATATAGCTGCCATGGAGACGCTATATCGAAAATCAAGTTTTAGTATGAAAAACTTTTTTATTTGTTAAGATATCAGATTTAAACTGATAGAATATGCATCTATGCTGCTATTATACATCCTACCCAAATTTGGTTCAAATCGGACCACTATATCATATAGCTGCCTTAGAGAAGCTCGGCCGAAAATCAAGTTTTAGTATGAAAAAAATTTTTGTTTTTTGAGATATCTTAACCAAACTCATAGAAAATGCATTTCAGTACATGTTATGTATCCTCAGCAAATTTGGTACAGATGGTTTACTATATCAAATAGCTGTCATAGGAGCATTGCTCGAAAATCACTTTTAGTACAGAGTACCTGGGCACAGGGTATTCTACTGTCGAGCGTGCTCGACTGTAGCTTTTTTTTTTGTTGTGTGTTCTTGTTGCATGCCACATTTTGGGGCACTTACCTTTTGCTTCCTGAAAGTCTGCTGCTCGATGAGGCGCTCGTCCCGTTCCAGTTCCAATTCCAGTTCCAGTTCCAGTTCACGATTGTCGCCATTTGAGTGCGAAAATTCCTCCACTTCCAGGTCATTGGCGTCGCATTTATTCTCATTATTTTCACATGCTGCTGACCGTGCCACGTCCGTTGCTGCCACACAGCTGCCTCTGTTGCTATCTGTGTGTGTGTGTGTGTGTTGAGGGTGTGTGTGTGTGTGGGAGTATGCAAAGTACGCCATTAGAAAAATTTAATTACTGTAACCTCGGCCATAATTTTACAGCCCTGCTTCACCTTCATTCTCGCCTGTGGCCAGTTGTTGGTCTGCCTCTTTTCCCTCTTCCTTCTCCTCCTCCTCCCTCTCATCGATCTGTGGCAGCTGCTGCTGCTGCTCCTGCTGCTGTTGCTGCAACTTGAATGTGGGCAACAGCTCGGCCAGCTGCTTGGTCACCGCATCGAGGGTTGACTGTATTGTCGAGGGCAGCGATGACAGTGCCGCTAGCTGTTTTTGCACATCCGACAGTTGTTTCTCTAAAGCGAGCTCCTCATCGGTTTTGGGTGGCGTTGCCACCTCGTTAGGCTCAGCTGCGGTGACTTTCTCTCCCTCTCTCACTCCCTCTCTCCTCCTCCTCCTTTGAGACATCCGCTTTCTCTAACTGCTCGCCATCCGCCTCCTTCTCCGCCTCTGTCTCCACCTCCACCTCCGCATCCTCGGGCATAGTCCTGGCTGCCATTGCCATTGTCTGGTAATTGTAGCAAATTCGGCACTTCACTATCCGTGGGCAGTGGCTCCTCCTCCTTCTGCTCCTCCTGCTCCACTGGCTTCACCTGCTCATCCTCCTGCTCCTTGGACTCAGTTGGAGGCGGTGGGGTGACTTCCTTTGGCGCTGGCTTCGTTTCCGGCTGTCACGGGCTTAAGTTGATGCCTGTTCAGTGTCTTTTTTTTCATCCCATGCTACTCACCATGGGCGACTTGTCGCGTGGAGCGGACTTGACAATCTTCACCTTGTAGGCATTGGCCGCTCTACGTTCCGCCTCCAGTTGCTGTCGGCTCTTGGGCACGGGTCGATCGGGTCGCTGGAGGAACGTGGACCACTTGCGATTCTCCTTCTCCTTCTCCAGCTTGGTCTTGGTCACCTCCTCGTTGAGGGAGCGCAGAACATCGCTGGTCATGCAGACGCCCGGCTTGGGAAAGATTCTATAGAAATTAACGCTATGATATTGAAGCAAGGTTAAAGTTAAAGTCTCTCATCCCAAATGGGATGATGATGATGATGCGATGCAGCGACAGCAACAGCGACATACCCAAGCACATTGTGCTCCTTTAGCACCTCCGATTCGCCGGACAGCACGGCGGCAATTTCCTCCTCCACCAGCTTAATTTCCGTCTGCTCTGACATCGCTGAGCACGGACGATCGGGCAAATCGGGTAAATACAGGCTGTCCAGTGGGACAAGCTGCTGCTCCTGCTCCTCCTTCTGCCCCTCCACAAGGCAATCCGCAGAATGCATTTCCTGAGTCATGGCCCTGCGACATTCCAGCTCCGACTCCGCCTCCATCTCTACCTCCGTCTCCTTCCCAACCTCGACCTGTTCCTGTTCCCGTCTTTCATCCACTTCCACTTCCGGCACGAGCGCTTTTGTGGCTTCCGTTAACGACGGCAGCGACAATTCGGATGCACTGAGCGGCGGCGACTTGGTCAATGAACTCGAGCTCACCGGGAATCTTCTGGGACCCTCTTGTACCTCCTCCTCCTGCTCCCTGTGCTCCCCAACACACAAAAGTATATATCAAATCAGAGCTTAACTAATGCATAAGTATATAACTAACCGATGAACGCCAAAGTAAAAAACGCTGCCGCTGCTCAGTATTAAACGATGCGCCTCATCATGAGAAAGGGGCGTGGCAGCCGTATCATTGATACGCACAATCACATCCTCAACACGCAGTCCCGCCTCCTCAGCAATGCTGCCCTCAGTCACCTAAGAGAGAAGAGAGAGAGAGAGAGAGAGAGAGAGAGAGAGAGATACAAAGTAGGAACCACAAAAGATACACAATGTATCTAGCAGATACAAAATCAATTGTGTCGACGCGACGCATCGCGTGCAAAGTGCATATAAATAAAATGCGCGCAAAATGTCAACAAAAACACAGATGAGACACAGCCCAAATCGGGGGTAAGGGTAAGGGGAGAGTGTAAGGCGGAAGGGAGCCAAGACAATGCCACTGAATGTGGCACACTGCCTGAGGGCTGCTCCATAAATTATTCCCAGCAAGCAACAGTCTCTCTCTCGCCAAGTCTCAAGTTTACGAAAATAATAATAAAACTTTGGCAAAATCAATTTAATGGCAAAGTTGTATTCCGTTTATGCCTCAGTTAACTCCACGAAGTTGCCCCATTTCATAATTACGAACGCGAATTAACTCAAGCAAAAAGGATGCTTCAAGCATCCTATTCAAATAATTATGCATTTCTCTTTCTTACCTTCTTAACTTTATCATCCATTTGTTACAATTTTTTTCATAATATTAAAGCCTCAAAAGAACTTTTTCGTCTTTTGCATTATTGAAATGTTTTTAGTCATCATAAATACTTAAAATATTTGACAATAACTTTTGTGAGTGGAGATAATTGAATTGGCAGTCTGTTTAATGTACATGGCAGACACTGTAAGGTTTATTGAGGCTTTGTTAGTTTACTTATTTAATCAAGTCAAGAAATAACAAACAAATAACTAAGCTCAAATTAGCTTTGATAAATTTTACGTAAATTGAAATTAGAATTTAAATAAAGTTTATCATTAAAAAGATAATAATTTTGTTGTTTTGTTCAAATTAAATTCATTAATTATATATCTTTACAAATAGAACTTGACTTCAAATAATAAAATTCTGAGCTTAAAAAAAATTTCTTCTACATTTTAATCTATTTATTTTCTAAATATTATTTCTTTCTCTATTTGAATTCAAATATAAATATAAAAAGAAAATAAGTAAGTGGCATCTCTTTAATCAATTTCTACTACATTTAAATCTATTTTTTCTGAAAATATTAGTTTTTTTTACTTATAGAATATTAATGCTACCACTCTTTAACTTATTTAGATAACTGATTGATTTTGTAACATAACAAGTTGCTCGAAATATTAATATAAACTTTTATTTTAATTCTTTTATTATTTTAAAACTTTTCAAAAATTCAAATTGTTTACCTCAAAAAAATGTAAAAATGTTTCTCAGTTTGCTGAATTTCTATGGCAGCCCTCTCATAAGTTTGCGTGCGTGCATTTGAGCGTGTGTGTGTGTGTGTGTGTGTGTGTGTGTGTGTGTATAAGTGTGTGGCGCACTGTTTGCCAATTAAAAGTTGCAATTTGTTGCTATTTTGGCCAATACTTAATTTATAGTTGTTGTTGTTGCTTTCAACACATTTGCCAGTTTGCAGGCAGTTGTCAGTTCATAGAGGAAATCTCTTTAATAAAAGGGTGAAAGTGGTGATAGATTTGGGAATGATTAACAATTAAAATTTGGAATAAATTTATAACAAATGCATTTTGCAACTCATTAGCACTAAAATACATTTGGGTTCGTTCACTGACGATTAGATAAATAACAAGAGGCATTTCGGTAATTTCGACAATTTCGGCAGATCGAGTTTACTTTAATTAACAAAATTCGCAAATAATCTGCACAAATAACTGACTAAAAACAAACAAATCAGCACACACACACACACACATACACAAAGGCACACACATAAAACTAACTCACACACAAACAGTAAAAACACGTATACGCACTGTGTTACATAATTGGCTTGGACAATGAAATATTTGCAATTAATTAGCCAAACAATGTGCAAAAGTTGATGCAACAAGAGATTAAACAATAATGCAACAGCTGCCTTTGCTGTGGTCACATTGGTCAGGTGTATCAGGTGGTCACGTCTCTATATATATTTGATTATTATTATTATTATGTTCGGGCCTAACCTTAACCACGGTCAGCGGATATTCGTAGTCGGCGCCACCGACAAGTCTAAAACCCCAAGGCACATTATCAAAGCGGCACATTTTAATATCGATAACCATTTTAGCTCCTGTAACTGTAACTGCTCGACAATAATCTCTGTTAACTCGGTTTTGCGAAAAACTTTTGCAACTTTGCTGCAGATACTTGCGACTGATTGCGGCAACGTCGGCGACCAACTGTTGAATCGATTATCTCAAAATTAATCGAAGCGTTTATCTTTGGCACTCGCTCTGTATATCGATATCTATTTGCGGCACTTTGGCACACTGACGCAAGCAAGTGCCAGCAGCTAAATGAAGCATACTTTTCACCTTGCCACAAGCCACACACTCACACACACACACCCACACACACACACCCACACACACATGCTAATGAGCGTGACAGGCTGTAAAGGGCTTCAATTTTAATGCTTATCGACAGCAGTCAAAGCCTTTTAGCGTTAAGTCACAAGTTGTTGCCACAGTGTCATGAGTTGCTGTTGCTGCTGTTGTTGTCGTTGTTGTTGTGTTGTTTTCGGCATAGCTTTTGGCATGGCATGCCACAACATCAACCCCAACTCCATCTATACGCTTAGAAAAATCTTACCGTAACATCGCCCTAAAACAGTCGATTTTCATACTAAAATATAGAAAATCGCCCTGGAAAATCTTTAAAAAAAATTTGTAAATATTTAGAAATAATTTTCTGAAATTAAAAGATGGTTTTCTAAATTTTATAGAAGTTTTTCTACATTTTAAGGCGATGCCCCCTTAATATTAGATTAATTTTTCATAAATTTGGATTTGTTTATTTTATTTTGTTGATATTTTTTCTTTAATATTTTGCATTTTTTTTTGTTTATTTTTTTACTGTCTTTTTGTTATATAACTTTGTTATTTATTTTATTTTTTAATTATTTTGTTTTTTTTTTTACTTTATTGTTAAGAACTTAATAAACTATTTAAAGTTATTCTTAATTTTTATAGTCGATTCACCGTAAATTGTAGAAAACTTTTGTTCTTTCAGAAAAATTAATCCTAAAACATTTTTTTTAGGGTGATGCTTTCTATTTTAAAGAAATATATTTCCCAGAATTTGAAAATTGTTCTCAATTGTAGTGCAGTTCTAATTTTATATCGATTTGTTTGAAGATAGAAAATAAATTTTCTGAGTGTATTCAGATCTTCCACCTGAACTCCACTGCCAAATGTGCATGCACCCAAAAAGTGCATTGAACCACACGATGTTGCCAATGTTGCCAATGTTGCATGGTATAAATAGCGTACGTTGCCAGTGGCAATCATCCAAACGCTCTCACAGGATTCCCGCTAAATGTTGAACAATTCGAGCCACTTTGATGCAACTCGCGGCATTCAGCGAGGACAGCGCCGTCGTCAACTGATGTTGCCGTTGTTGTTGCCGCTGCCGCTGCTGTTGTTGCTGCTGCTGTTGGGTTGGTGCTGTGTCACTTGCAACGCCGGCGGCATCAGCAGTGCCCAGCAATTGAGGCAGGGCAACCATAAGCTGTGTGGCCAGGAGCTGAATACGGCCGTGGAAATGGCCTGTGCAAGTAGTGGCTACAACACATTGCAGAAGAAGCGAACCAGCGATGGCATCGATAGCATCGATACCAGTGCAAAGGATCTAGCACATGGCAGCAGCTTCCAGTTGAGTCCCATCCTGTCCAGCATCTATGGCACCGAGGTGCTCATCAAGACGCGACGCTTGCGGCGTCAGATGACTGGTGGCATCTACGAGGAATGCTGCGTCAATTCCTGCAACTACTATGAACTGTTGGCCTATTGTCGCCAGAAATGAATTCCTGATCATTCACTACTCACTCACTCGATACTGTACTCATACTCAAACACATATTCGTACTCAGACTCGTATTCGTATTCGTATTCGCACTCGTAAAAAATAATCATAATCGTAATCACTTATTTATGCAGCACAAAATTTAGCTAATGAATAAAAGTAAAACTGTGCAAAAAGTTTTCGGCTCAGCAAACGTTAAAGCAAAAGTTACTCAGGGCGAAAAAGTTATCCAACTCCCCCCTCTCTGTTTCTCCCCTCACGTCCTTCCTCTGTAACCCTTAAACAACACAAAGGCAACCTCTGTCCTCCCCCTTCCCCTCCCCCACTCCGATCCTTTCTTCTGTACAACAACAAGAAAGACGTCAGCAGCTAAATGACTAACTTCAACTTTAGCTGGTTGTTAACCGCGCTCCTTGCGCTCCTGTGGATGCCAGATGTTGCCAACGCCCGCATTGGTAAGTAAAGACACGCCAAGCCATGCATGCCCCTCTTAACCCACAGATTGATAGACTAAGATATACCCTATAAGCCAGGGACAGTCCCTGTAATCATTCAAAGTATTATTCTTAAACTCAAGAAATAATCATTAAGCTATGAGTTTTATTTTGTTTGCTCAAAAATAATGATTATTTCTCAAGTTTTATTTTTTTGCTCATAACTAATGTTTATTTTATGGGTGAAATAATAAAAATTAGAAATCTTAAGATCATGGAGAAATTGCAGAGATTACCCTTAAAGAAAGGTTTTGGTATTATTCGCGTTTTTTTACAGTAACTAAAAGTGAATGATTTTTCCAATTGATTAAAACAATATTATAAATTTTTACTGTCCCTGATATACACTATATTTAAATCCATTTATAAAAGAGACAGTTCTATAAGCTCAATTGACAAATTTTCTTAAAAATAGTTGAACTTTTTAACAATTAAATTTAAATAATTTAATGTCAGCAAATAAACTGTTTAGCTTAATAGAATAATTTTAAAGGGATAATATTGTCAAAAATTAAACTTTTAGCTAGCTAATTACATCAATAGTATTAGTATTTTACTCGCAAGTTTAAGTTATATGATTTAGCCATAATTAATTATTTTACTAAATACTAAAAGACCGGCACAAATAATAATAATTAACATTAACTGAGTAAATATAAAATTTTGCCAGAATCCTATTTATATAAACTCTCTCAGCTGAGATACAAATCATACGAATTTTTTGTATTGTAATTTTCCTATGTTATTGTTTCTATGTTTCCTGGCCTAATTTAATTAACCTTTTCCTTACACAATTAACTCTTTAGGCTTAAAAGGTGAATAGTAGTTACTGTTATAATTTTAATTTTTAATTTTATCTCCATTCTTAAAATTTCTTTGTTGTACTCTTTTAGTCAACATTCAGTAAATAAATTAATCATTTTACTAAATACCAACATTGAAAGTACACAGTTTGTATTCAGCAATTAATTATTCAACTGAATGGTAAGCAAAGTGCAACAAAGTCGCTTATCAACAATTCCACAATTTAACAATAATAAATCTTTCATTACTAATTAATTATATTACCAAATACCATTTTATCATATACAACAAAAAATGAGCTTTAATCTGTGGTTTCATTTGTGCTATTTATATGGACATGGCTGTAGCTGTGCGCCAAAAAGTATGCTACATATTTTTGATACTAGTTGATCCAGCTTTAATACAGGGTATTGTCGCTGAAACAACTCTTATTTGGTATTCATAAATGCAGGTCGGGGTTAAGTTCGCACATGCCAGAAACAGAAGATTGTCCTTTTACACCCAAAATTGTTTAATTGGCTGACAAAGACGCCTACCTTCTAACGTCTTACGCACATGCCCCAAACCTGTTTTCTTGCCCCTTGTCTCCTTGTCTCCTTGCAACTTGATGTACGCATAATCGACCACAACAATGTGGGAGTTCGCAAATTTGCATAAGTCAACGAAAAGTGAGCGTTGACATTGAACGAATTTAACACTGGGAACTGTTGCTACTCGAAAATGCACTCAACTTGTCGCAATCACCTCTAACACATTTTGACACCAATATAGTTGGACTTGCCACACACACACACACACAGAGAGTGTCAAAGCCAATGTGGCAATGTTATTTGAGAGTATATAAGCGTGTGGCAGCTTCTGTTGCAGCATCAGTTCCATCAGTTCAGTTCAATCGCACTGCCTAATCCCAGTACAAGCACAAGCACACAATGTTCAAGACAATTGCCTTCTCCTTGGTCCTGTGTGTCCTGGCTACTGTTGGCTCTGCGGACGAGTCCCGTCAACGTTTGTGCAGCGTCCGATTGAACGATATGTTGGCCAGACTGTGCACAAATGGCTACAATGGCAAAATGGATAGCAAGCGCAGCAACAGCCGTAAGTAGTTATATTTATATATATGCAGTTTACTGTATCAATTTTTAATATACTCCCTATATTTCTCTGTTATAGCTTTGATGGACCTGGACCCTCTCGATCCCATTCAGTACATTGAACAGAAGGAATCGGAGGATAACTCTGATCTCGATCTGCCATTGACAAGTGCCCGCTTCAGGAACATGTTCCAACAGGAGCGTGCCCTCAGCTCGCTGACTGCCACACGGCGACGCACTCGAGCACGGATTGTCGATGAATGTTGCAACCGATCATGCCGCATAACTGAGCTGCAGGCTTACTGCGCCGCCTAGATCCAGATACTGGCACCTTTTTAGCACCGCGATCAGAGTACACTTTGGAACAGATACAACCTTGAATAGAACCTTTTATACCCCTCTATAATGTATTTATATTAGAAACGCTTTAAATAAAAGTCAACTGCATAAACAAATTATTACGTTTACATTTGATTCATTATAATCCTAATTCTATTAGAGTTGGTTAAAACAGGGTATTTAATTTAATGTTTATTATTTTTTTATTTTTAATTAGATTTTTTTAACATTTTATTATTAATTTTTATTTTTCATTAATATTTAAGTCAACTGTTCTTAGTTGACATGAATAAAATAAATAAATGTATACACAAGTAAATAAGAAGCTGAACTACAAGTTTATTTATTATTGAGTCACAAATATTAGATAGTTAAGATAGTTAGATAATAGATATTTTTTCATATAGACAATAATAACTAGGCCTCGAGACAGCAAATACCCTTTAGTTATTAAAAAAAATATAAATAAATCGATAGCTTGATATTTCTTTAAATTGAATCTATTCTTATAATTGGAAACTATTATTTTTATTGCTCATTGTAAATGATTGACAATGGGATAGGATATTTAGAAATTGGCAACTCCGATGACAATGATTTTTTAATATACGTATTTTCATTATTCATTATTTATCATTATTTATCATTCATTATTTCATTATACAGAGAACAGGGTATCTCGAAGTGGAGTAATCTCTACAATAGATGTATTTTTAAATTAGTTAAAGTAAAACAACAAAAAAGTCACTTTTTATACTATGTTTTATATATTATATATTATTTATTTTTAAATTTCATTTAACAAATTTCATTATTTCAGCTTACAAAGAACAGGGTATCTCGAAGTCGAAGTACTCTCTACTTTAATTGTAATTTTAGATTAGTTAAAGAAATATAAAATATATGTTCGATCTCAGCATTTATTTGGCATTACATTTTTGAAGCACTTAAGCTAAATATGTTGAAGGTTAATTAATTTTATAATTATTATATTCAATTTTAATTTTTTGTTTTTTTTTGAGTTTTTCATAAATTTTTGCAAAAGCATATATGCGATTTAAAACCTTTTATACAATTAGAGGCTAAGACCCATTAGCAAACGAGGGTCTAATTTATATGAAACTCTGAAGTAGTCGGTGTGATTTTTAAGAGATTCATAGAGATGGCTCATTATTGCAGTAGTTGGTGAGTTCCTTATAGCTACAAGACTTTAAGCAGCATTCATCGGAGATACCGAGACGACGACGTCGGGTTGACAATAGCTGATGGGCACTCTCTCCCAAGAGAGCACGGAGAAGAGGCTGTGAGTCGAAGTCGAGATCCGAGTAGGCGCCATAATTTCCCAAAGCGTTGTCGTTGCTCTCGATTGTATCGATACCATTGTATTCTCTTGACACTGCAAGATACACAGCTAAGCATTCGGTTAGGGATTAATACTAACTTGTATTTACCTGTTCGCTTCAGCTTGGTGTTGTAACTGGCACAAATCTTGGCCAACGCCTCGGGCAGAGCATTGCCACAGAGGCGCAGAGACTCCGCCTGGTAGACTATAAAGACCAGACTGCAGGCCAACAAAATAAATTTGCAACTCTCGAATCGCATGTTGTTTTAATCCAATGCTTTACTGTGACTTACAGGTAGATGCTAATCGTATCTCTTCTCGTAAATAGCCAAATCACAACTGTGTCCCGACTGGCAGCAGTGGCAACGTTTTATATGATGGCCAAAACACCAGGCAGCTCCACTGCTCCACTGAGAACTGAGAACTGTCAGCCAGCGTTAGGGGAAATGTCAGTTAGCCATCCAGCATTGCATATGGAGCTTCCCATTGCCTTGATCCGATGTGGGCATATATTTAAAATGTGTGAGTGGGTGGCATTTTTACTCATATCAGCTGACGTTATCTATTGCTCAGGTCTTTGTTTATGTTTTTGTTTTTCCTTTCATTTTCACACCAAAAGCCTTGCAAAAGAATTACGCGTAGATCGCAATTGTTGAAAAACAAACAAAACACCCCCTTTAACACATCCCTTCCCCTGCTTGTCATTCGTTTGTTGTTTACTCATACTCTTGCTGCGGGCTCGGGAATTTCTCTAATGGAATTGGCACAGCTTGAAATGAGGCCAAATATTTGCTATAATTTCTATGAAAACTATTTTATGTGTCGACAAATCGATAACAGTTTATTCTACACCTTAACAGTCTGCTTAACATAATATTAATAGCAAATGCCTATGTTATTTTAGTGAAAGCACCTTAAATGTTACTTAACATTTCATATAAATGCATGCCATAATGTTACGTAAATGTTAATAACGAACATTTAATGTTAGCTCAACAGTCAACCTATAGATGTTAATAACTGTGTGAGAAATGTTAAAATTTCGCTAATTAATTTACAGTCTGCTTAACAGAATGTTATTTTAGTGAGAGCACGTAAAATGTTACGTAACATTTTATATAAATGCATACAATAATGTTACTGCAAATGCTAATATCGAACATTTAATGTTAGCTCAACAGTCAACCTATAGATGTTAATAACAGTTCGAAGAATGTTAAATTTTCTTTAATTGGATATCTTTTCTAGCAGTGTATATAGAATTCTACTTGTGCTCCACTTGTTGTTCGGCTGAAAAGCACAGCGTCATCTAATTAAAAATTCAATATTTTCATAATTGTTCCGAGAATGCAAGGGCATTTGCGTAAGCGTAAAAGCGCAAGGGTTACAGGGGGAAGTACACGGAGTTACACAGCTGGTGGCCCCATTTGAGCAGCGGGAGGAGATGAGGAAGACTGGCGACTCTTGAGACCTTTTGCAAGAAGAAGAGACCGAACCTTTTGCTTTGCTATTGTTATCGAGTAACTTTATTGTTTCCATGAAATTATTATTACAATAAGACATTGGGAAATATTATTAATATTATTATTAAATGTAAATTTTGGGGGATTAAGTGTAAGTGAATGAATTGCAAAATGCAAATTGCTTTTGGGTTTTTGTGTATTGTCCTCTTGGTTCCCGTCAAGTGTCCTCAAGTCCTCTTCAAGTTGCTCGTTAGGCGCAGTACGACAGGATGTCATCGTAGGTGCAGCCATCCTTGCAGCACGCCTGTGTAATCCTGCGACGTGGACGACGCAGTTCGCCATTATCTGAAGCCTCGTTGATTATGTCCAGGGGTTGAAGCTCCTCCGGCTGATCCAATTGTTGCCTCAATGCCAAGAGGCGCCACTTGTGCAACATTGCCTGCTCCGGGCTCCGTGGGCTTCTGTCCGCTTGAATATCTCAAGTTAGTTTTTGTTTTCGTGTTTTTTTGTCGTATGTGAAGTGAAAAGTTATCTACTTACTGTCGCGCCTGAATCTACGTGAGAATCCATGAACACAAATCAGGTCAAGGGCCTCGTTGAGTGCATCCCCGCAAAGTTTCTTCCTGCCGTCAACCTGCTGCATCAGCTGCGACATGGCGACCATCAGCAGCAGGGCCAGACTGAATCGCAAGCTCATTTTGCTGTCATGCAAAGTACAAGGTACAATGTACTCAAGCGCCCTCTATACTCTATATGTATAGTCACAATTAGCAGACTAACCGGATGTTTACTTATCCTGTCTGTCGCACGACTCAACTCGACTCTCAACTCTCGACTCTCAATCTTTAACTGCTGATCAATGCGCATGCCAACGCCAACTGATTTCTTGCCATGTCTGCAGATCACCTCAACGCCTCGCATTAGCTATCAAATGACCTATTGAGATTCTCACTCAGGTAGCTGTTAGCTGGTAGCTGTTAGCTGGTAGTCAGTGTCACTGGCAGGTCAGTCAACCAATCAATCCCTTGCCCAAGCTCAGGCAAATATCCAAGAATCTTCCCAGGTTTTTCACAGCCGGACAGCCGGCAAGCAAATGCCCGACGCGTGGCCTTTCCCAGTTAGGAATTGCCCAGCTGTAATCCTAAATCCAATCCCAAACTCAATCTCTTTCGCTACACTGGAAAAAAGACAAATTTCTAAAATCAAGAACATTTAGCTTAAATATTTTTAAAATAAGAACATTTTAAGACCACATTACTTATACTAAGAATATTAATCTAAAAAATCAAAGTTCTAGGCAGGCAAAAAAAAAAAGAAAAAGTGGGGGGAGAAAAAAAAGTGAAAAAAATAAAAAAAAAAAAAAAAAAAAAAAAAATAAAATTGGAGGGAAAAAAAAAAAAATATTCATAACAAAAAAAATGGGGGCCGGGGGGGGGGGAGAGGGGGGGGGGAAAGACAGTAAGCGCCGGTTCGAATCCCACCTGTACCAAATTAAAATTACTTTTTTAAAATTACCAAGACATTAACTATGGATTAAAGTTAAAAAAAAAGAAACCAAAGGAAGAAAAACTCAGTTTTAATTTTTTTATTTAAATCTTAAGAATATTTATTTTTAAAATAAGAACTTGGTCTAATTTGAAATGTTCTATAATCTAAAATTCTTAGTTTTGTGAGCAAAATCTTAATTTTAGGACCTTTTTTTATCAGTGTACTCTCTGTATCTCTTGCAGGCTACTTCTGGCACATCAGTGACTTGCATCTGGATACATTTTACTCCACCCAGGGCGATATTTACAAAAGCTGCTGGCAACTGTCGCGACCCGGCGCCTCGAATGCACCCCAGCAAATGGAGACGCCGGGTCCCTTTGGCAACTACAACTGCGACAGTCCCTGGAGCCTCGTCGAGTCCGCCGTAAAGACCATGAAGGCCAAACAGGGCGACAATGTGGAGTTTGTACTCTGGACTGGCGATGCTCTCTCCCACTCCGCACAGCCTTTATCCGAGCAGAAGCAGCACGAGATTCTGCGCAACATCACCGAACTGTTGGGACGCAGCTTCTCTGCACCCTTTATCTTTCCGGTTTTGGGTCACGAGGATGGCGGCAACAGTGGACTGCAAAAGTACAAGCAAATGGGCGAATTGTGGCGTCACTGGCTGCCCACCGAGGCACTCAACACCTTCGAGCAGGGCGGCTACTATTCCATCGAGCAGACCAAGAGTCGCCTCCGCATCGTTGCATTAAACACGAACTTCATGCGTCACGATCACGAGCCAGAGCCAAAGATGTCACACAGTCTCCGCTGGCCAGCCGAGTATTATGGCGAACCCAAGACTTCCAGCAGCACGATGTCGGCACAGGATCAACAGCAGGCGGAGCAGCAGTGGCTCTGGCTGGAGGAGGTGCTCAGCAAGTCGAGGGAGAAACTGGAAACGGTAGGTGGAACAAATAAAAAATTCCCTACATAGCATTTACCAATCAAAATAATAACAATTATAATGTTCAGAAAATATAATATTAGATTTACTTATCAAACCACCTCCATCTAGAAAGGAAATTCGCAAACATTGTTAATCTCGATCTACATATACAGTGTATATTATACACGAAGCTCATATTAACATACATATATACTGCATGCCAAATTTATTTATATGTCAACACTAATAGATTATGTATGAGAGTACTTGATAAGCCCGCTTTCGTTTGATCATTTATGAGGTCTGTAAATATTAAAAAAAAAACATTTTAAGTATTGGTTTGAAATCTTATGAATTAAAAACTCAAAATACATGATGGGGAAGTCAAATTGGAAACAGAAATGTGGATTGACAAATTGATAATATACTTAAATTGTATTTTAAGTTTAAATTTTTCCTACCTTCGTTGGCAAAATGCACTGTTTACACAATTGGGACCAGTGACAACCGCCCTCTTGCTAAAATTAAAAGAGAAAATTAATAATTAGCTCAGATACATTCAAAGTTAAACAGCCATAATGGTACGTCGAATTGGAAAAATATTGTTAAATTGATTAACTAATGATTAACATGTATTGTATTGCAAGTTGAAATTTTACTTACACTCTATTTTTACGTATAAATCGATTAAAATTAGGAGCAATGCCAACTTGTTCCCTGAACCTATAAAACAAAAACATTTTTGTTAGCGGCTTAGAACACTTAATGATCGCCATTTGAAAGAGAATGGTGAATTGAAAGACAAATGAAAGTTGAAATTTTACTCACTTTGTTTCCGGAATTTGAGCTTGACGATCAGGGTCACGGGTAACATTTTCGCTAAAAAAAATATTAAAAGAATATTTATGTTACGAGCTTACTATACTTATAAATTTAAAACTCAACCGCCATGTTGGGAAGTCGAATTTGAAGTCGAATTTGAAGTCGAATTTGAATGAATTATAAACTATTGATTAACATGTATTGTGTTGCAATCTGAAATTTTACTTACTCTCGTGAAGCAAAACTGGCGCTTAGCAGCAGAAGGAAACAAACGAAGAGCTTCAGATATGTAGTATTCATAGTTGAGCTGATTATTTGAGACTGACGATCGATTGAATTAAAAATTTGTTTAAATATTAACGTCATATCAGATTTGTATATATATATATATATATATTTGACCTGTTAAACTCATCGCGATTTCGACTCAAACAGTACCAAAATTTAATGAGATGTGAGCATTTAATATATATTTGTTATTTGAATCCATGACCGTGCTTTAATCTAGGGCAATTGTCGGTTTTTCTAAAATTAACGAACTAATTGTTGGGATAATTAAAATTATTTATTTTTCAAATTAAATAATTAGTCACAGATACCGTTTAAATGCAAATATTTATATTCTATTTAAAATATACCAATAGTTAGTAAAATTTTTAAAATTTTAAATAAATCAATGGCTATCGATACATGTGACTTGGATAAGAAGTATGTTTGATAAATAAGTTTACAGATACTTACAGGAACTTTTATTATTTTATATTCCAATAAAATGTCTTAAAAACAGGTCTACATTGTGGGTCACATGCCACCTGGCGTGGATGAGCGTCAGTTGGGACCACAGCACAGTGGGCAGCTGATATTCACGGAGCGCAACAATAAGCGATATTTGGACACTGTGCGCAAATATGCCTCGGTTATACAGGGACAATTCTTTGGACATCTGCACTCGGACACCTTTCGTTTGATCTACGATGAGCAAGGTAGGACTTACTTATTCTAAATGATTCTCTACACTCAGAAAAATATGGCATCCTAAGATAAGGTACGACCGAATATGAATTTATACCGTTTCGTTCTAAACATTTTAAGATTGCTGTTTACTAAAAATTTTAAAATAAGTTTGAATCGATTTTAAATTAAGAATTCTGACAGTCCATTCTTATGGCAGCTGTCCGAAATAGTAGTCCGATTTTAACCAAACTTAGTATGAATATATAAGATCATGGAAAATATAAAATACGTAAGTCTCGTTAAGATAGCTCAAGAAACAACTGAGTTATTTGCACTTAACTAGCTTAAGATCTTTTTGATATATATTATCTTTTGTTCACCTAGGCACACCCATTTCCTGGCTGATGATTGCGCCTTCGGTGGTGCCCAGAAAGGAGGGCATTGGTGGCTCCAACAATCCGGCATTGCGGCTCTACAAATTCGACACGGGCAGTGGTCAGGTGTTGGACTACACTCAATACTGGCTGGATCTGCCGCTGGCCAATCGAGCTCATGAGCCACTCTGGCAGCCGGAATACAATCTGACGCATTATTATGCGCTTAGCGAGATTTCCGCCATTGCAATGCACAACTTTGCCGAGCGTTTTACGGGCAGAGATGCCTCCTGGTTCAGCAGGTGATTAGCTGCCATATGTATCTGTATCTCTTGCTACACTGATAAAAAAAAAATATTCTTAAATCAAGATTTTGGTCTCAAAACTAAGAATAGGTTGAGAACATAAAATTCTTAAATTATGAAAACACATCTTGGATTTAAGAACATTTCAAATAAAAACAATTTCTTATTTTAAAAATAAATGTTCTTAAAAATAAAATAAAAAATTAAAAATTATTTTTTAAATTATTAATTTTATTTCTTTTTAAATAATTTTTTAAATTAAATTTTTTTTTTATTTTGACTCTTACATATTATAAATATACATATATGTACATTATAAGTGTCAAAAAAAAAAATAAAATCAATATATTTTAAAATTATTTAATAATATTAATTATTTAATAATTAATAAAATAAAATAAAAAATTAAAAATCATTTTTTTAAATTTAAATTTTATTTTTTTTTAATAAATTTTTAGCTTTATTTTCAATATATTCAAGATGAATGTTCTTGATTATAGAAGTTGATCTTTTTTTCAGTGTACCCATCTCGCTTATACCTGTTTGTCTATCTCTCTCTCTCGTAGATATCAACGTGCCAACTCGGTGAGATTTCAGTCGAACTCCGCTTGTCAAGGTCTCTGCATGCTCAATCATTATTGCGCCATCACGCGCCTGGACTACGACGAGTTCCGTCTGTGTCTGGAGTCGGAGCAGTTGCCGTTGCAGGGGCATGCCACAATGGCGGTGTTGAGCAGCTGTTGTGCCCTTGCCTCGCTGCTGGTGGCACTCAGTTTCCTCTGCTGTTGGCATCACACTCTGCCCTGGCTGCTCCAGTGGCTCGAATGGCCAGCAATGGTCACCCACCCAGCGAATTTATAAGGTGTTTTTGGATACTTTTCCGGATTCAACCCCAACTCAAGCTCCATGCAGGCGCACTCTTCCTATAAGCTAGCTAAAGAAATCAAATCAAATAAAATAAACGATAAACCATAAACGAGAATCAAAAATCAAAAGTCAAAATATTAAAAATAAAACGCGCTATTTTAATCTCAAATAATGCTGGTTAATGTATGTGTAACTGTATGTGTCTGTGTGTGCGTATGTGTGCGCCTGTGTGTGAGCCATATCATATGTGTGTGTGATAAAATTCGTCTATTATTATTATTATAATTATTATGTATTATTATTATTACGATTATAAATGTATATGAATACGAAAATAAACAAGAAATTTTTAATGTTACGACTTGCCGCTGTGCTGTGTTTTTATTTTTTCGATAAATATTTATGCAACAAATTGCGGCATTAATAAATGTGTTAATTTGCGCCAAACAAGTCGACAGTTAAGTGAGACTAAAATGCCTCCTACGCCATTTTTTATGGCCAACTCCATTAAACTGCGAAACGTCGCAGCGTCCATATTAAAACTGTGTGTGTGGCAAGTAGCAAGTGGCAAGTGGCAAAGACAATTCGAAGGCCATGTTTGTATACTCTTAGAGCAGACGTTGGTTTGCTGACATGAACATCATGAGTAATGCATGAGTTGGCACCCAAATGAAAAAAACACCCAACAAAAGCTTGTTGCATGCCACAAATTTCGGACCCAAAAGCCGCTGCTGCTCCGGTTGCTGTTGCATGCGTGACACTTGCTACGTGATGTCCAACTAAATTATTGTGGAAATCCAGGAAATTGCTCAGCCTGCTTTTACAGTCCCGTCCCAGGTTACTCTTGCCGTCTTTCTCTCTCTCTCTCTCTCTCTCTTCTCTCTATCTCTCTCTTATTCTTTCTGTCTCTCTCACCATATTCTAGCACGCTCTGTGGCATTGCATACTTTTGGGGGGAGCGTTCAGGTTATCAGGTCTATCAAAGTTGCAGTCGAAAAAAGAAGAAGCAGCTGAAGAAAGTGTGCAGCTGACACTTGCAACGCCCGCAGTCATTAAAGTTTATTAAGAAAATGTCGAGGCAAAACTCCGAGTCAATCTAACATTGGTAAATGGCAAAATGGTAAATTAGAAAATTGGTGGAACCCCTTGACAATTCATAGCCAAAACGACAAACGACAAACTGTTTTCGGTTTTTGTGGTTTTTGAGGTTACGAGTTTTCTGCGGCTTCTGCAATTTGGCAAACTTCCCCCCAGCTGCAGCTGAGATTGGATTCCAGTTTGTACCTTGACAAGAGGGCAAAAGGATGTAGGGTATGAGTGTTCGTGTTCGTATTCGTATTTACCCTAGCATTCAGCCAAACATCTTGACAAAAGCAAACTTTGCACATGCTTATATATAAGCATAAATAAATGGACCAAGTAAGTACACTGATAAGAAAAATGTTCTAAAATCTAGATTATGGTCTCAGAACTAAGATTTTTGGTCTAAGAAATGCGTCGAGAACATAAAATTCGTAAATTAAGAGAACACATCTTGATTTTAAGAACATTTTAAAAATTTAATATCTTTTTTCATATATATAAATTTTTTAATTTTTAAATTCTTTATATGTTTAACCATTTTAATTTGTTACGAGTGAGATTCGAACCGCCGCCTACTGCTTCACAACTGAAGCGGCCTCTCTAACCAGAGCGCCACGGTGCCACCAATGCATTGGTTTAATACGAAAGAGTACCTATTTATACTTTCCTAACAATTCAAGATTTTTATTCTTATATTAAGATTTTAAGATTTGTTAGATTAATAATTATAGTTTTAGTAATTGGGCCTTAATCTTATTTTAATCTTATTTTAAATACAAAATATTTAAGATGAATGTTCATCAATTTTAGAAGTTGGTCACTTTTTTCAGTGTATAACTATGCATATAAAATATAAGTAAACGTATAAACATATATAGAATGGATAGAGTATATCCATGCGATAAGTATGTTTGTATTTTCTCTAGATTTTTCTCAGCTTCCACACTTTGGCATGCATATTATAAACACTCACCTGTTTGGATGCCAGCAGGTAGATGCCTTCAAATACCAGCTGCTGCTCCGTTTTTGCTCATAGAAGGCCACATTCACTCTGCAATGGGAATGGTTATGGGATTGAGTCGGGCAACGGGATCGGGGTAAAAAAAGATTGCGACTCAGCGAGCGAAAAAAAAAGGCATATAAATATTTGTACATTATGGCAATGTACATACTATATATATTCTGATGTTGCTGTTGCTGTTGCACCTGCCCCAACCACAGCAACAGCAACAGCATCAACATCAGCGCTGCCACATGAGCAAAACAATTTCAATTCTAATGTGCCATTAATCATTCACAAACATTAAGCATATATGTATTTATATATATTTTTATTTCTACATATATTTATATATATAAATATGTTCACATGTATTTTGCGCTTTTGCCTTTCTAGCGTGAAATACTAAAATGAAATTTCAAGCAGCTTAGTTGGCTGTCAGTTGCTCTCTGAATTCGCTTTTTTGCTGGCCACATTGGATTGATCACCTGACGAACGGACAACCGGACAACCTGCATGACGTGCGATTGAATGCCGGCAGCAATAAAACAGGAGCAGCAATAAGAGAGAGAGAGAGAGAGAGAAGGAGAAGCAACAGGAGCAATCGCATTCATTTTTCCCATGAAAATGCCCAATTCAAATGCACTAATTGATGCGCTTGACCGCACGACATACCCTCTAATTTGACTGTGTGAAATGCGCTTTATTAAACCATAACAACAACACTCAACAACAACAATTACAAGTTGTTTTGCTTGTCGGTTGTTGGCAGCCAAAATAAATTTCCAAAAATATAAACACACATAAAACTCAAATATATTATGCTTAATAGAAATAAGGTAAAAACATGTATTTTATTCTAAAGACAACGCATCGCAAATACACTGTACTTTAGACTTTATCGATTGTACTAAGCTTTCTAAAATATATAAATAAAAACAAATGTTTATTTCAATTTAATCAAACAAAGCTAATTAATTATTTATAATTAGGTTCCAAAACAAAAGCAGATCATAAGTAGCATCCGCATCTAACTAGTTGGGAAATTTCCAAACTTTGTTAATCTTGATCCACATATATGTACAAAAAAAGAGCACATTGTTTGAGTTGGCACTTAATTATATATTTACTTTATTTCGAATTTATTCATATGGCAATAAAGTCATTTCGTAATTTTTCTATGCAGTTTGATGCGATTGCTGCTTCGGGTCGGACACACTATGTAGATTTTCATATCTTTTATTGGAGGTCATTTGCAAGATTTCGGTCCTGTAAACATTAAAAGACAATTTAAAATATGAGCTTAGATTCTTATGATTTAATAATTAACAGACATGATGGGGAGTCGAATTGAGAAGATAAATGTGAATTAAAAATTTAAAAAATAATAATTCAAATATAAATATGAACTGACAAATTGATTATAGACATAAATTGTATTGTAGTTTGAAATTCAACGTACCTGAGTTAAGAAATGCACGGCCAAAAGGTTTATTGGGACCACATCTCATATGAATAGGACGCGGCCTAAATTCTGCAGCAACAGCGGTTATTAGCAAAAGTAGACAAATGAAAAGCTTTAGATATGTAATCTTCATCGTAGAGCTGATTTTTACCGACTGACGGTTGATTTCACAAATGCTGCATATTCATACTATTATTCGCGAATTCGACTAACGAAGTAATTCAATTTAATAATTTGTCAGTATATGCACATATGTGGTAGCTAATTTTGGAACAGGAAGCTTTAATCTATTGACCTCTTTTAATCTCTAACAAATCAAAAACAATGTTGGAACAAATGTTAGTGTTTTTTTAATTAACGTAGTATTTGTTGGCAGATTTAATATTATATAAAATTTATTTTCTTTTATTTATTGAATATACTTTGAAGATAAGTATATACATATGTACTATATGTTCTTTCGATTGACTTCCTCATGTACTTGTGTACAATATTTTTAAATAAACAAACGTATAAAAATCTAAGTACATTAAATTCATAATTATTTCGGAGATATTCAAATATTATTGTTATTGTTTTAATGTTTATTTAACAAAAGATAAATATAAAATAAAATTATATAAAATTATAATAACTTTTGACTGCTTAAACTAAATGCCATAGTTAAAAAGCCTTTCGATTAAGTAGTATATGCAAATCAGCTTTAAAATGGCTTTCCAAAAGGCCAAAAATAAATATTGAATTTTCGAAAAAAAAGAGCGAATACACTCGTTAATACAAACATAACAACAAATTTATAAATGAACATGGAATAGGTACATAAGTGTATCTATCTGTATCTATATATTGCTGTTTTATTTTGTTCTTAATTAGCTGAGTGTATCTGAGTGAGTGTGTGTCTGAGTGTGTCTGAGTGTGTGTGTGTGTGTGTGAATGTTGAATATATTTATTGGTTTGTGCAGGCTCTTTACTTGGAGGTTGTATCTAAATACGTGATTAGCCAGGCCAACAGTCTAATTTATAAGCATATGTGTGTGGGCGATGGACCATAGTTATAAGTACTAGCTGTATCTGTAGCTGTATCTGTATCTGTATCTTTAGCTGTATTTGTATCTTTAGCTGTTTCTTAATGTTTGAGTGTCATCGTTTTCCATGAAACACAAAAAGGCAAAACCACAAGCAACAGCAGCGGCAACAACTTTTGCGAACTTGTGGCAAGTGTTGAATATTGTTATGTGTGTGTGAGTGTGTGTGTGTGTGTGTGTGTGTGCGTTCTGCTGAGATCTGGCATTCGATGAACGGTGAACGGTGCGAACTGCGAGTAACAATAATAATTCGCATCGCGAACGTGGTCACCTTCACCAACAGCCTGTCAGAATCCGTATCCGTAGTCGTATCCGTAGTCGCTGACAGTGCAGAGGCGCCACAGTTGCAGGTGTATGTGTGTGTGTGTGTGTGCAACTTCACAGATACAATTGACAGTGCGTGTGCATCTGAAGTGTAGTGTGTGTGTGTGCGTGTGTAACTGCATTGTGCAGTTTTATTTTTGTGATTTTGTGAGTGTGTGTGCGTGTGTGTAAACAAGCCTCAATATTTATATACGAGTATCTCTGACTCGACAGATATCAAAATGCGCGTGCGTGCAATCAAAATTTAATTAAATTAATTGAAAACCCAAATGAAAAATGAGAAACGGCAAATGAATAAAATAAACCGCAATATTGTCAGTCATAAAAGTTGGCAATCGCTAATTAGCATTTAAAGCACAATTAGCAGTTGGAAACCAAGCCAAAAACAAAAAAAAAAAAAAATGTATAAACTCAAGAAATAATAACTAACAACTGAAAGGAAATTCGCACAATCATAATATCAAAAAACAAATTTAATGAGAATGAAAATGAAAATGAATATGAAAAGAAGAAAAACTGCAACAATTAAATGACATTTTACGATTCTCATTTGAATGCTGGCTATTTGCGTTTGAAAATAAAAAATAAAAATAAAAAAGAAAAAACTGAAGCATAAATAAATTGGAAAATTGTGCTGGTTATTCGTAGACGCGTTAGAAAACGTCGCACTGACATCGACACGACGTCGACGTTCTGAACGTGAAACAGAACTCAAAAATAGAAAATAGAATATTATTAGAGACGTGTTTTTTGTGTGTGTGTTCTGTGTGTTTTTGTGGAGCTGTCGAGGCGCAGCAGTAAAAATTCTGTAATAGTCCACGAGGCCACAGAAACACACACACACACACACACACACAGATGCATAGATACAAATGTACAGATACAGATACATATGTATCTTTCGTTGAGTGACTCTGAATGCAGTATAGTGTCTCTGCCTGAGGTCCATCTTTATTTCAAGCATCTTATTCTTTACGATTTTTTATTTTTTTCATATTTCATTTGTGCGTTCTTATTCTTATTTTTATTATTTATTTGTGAAATATTCACAAAAACTACTTTGGGTGTTTCGAATACTGTTTGTTCGTCGTCTTCTTGTTCTTGTTGTTGGTGTTGTTGTTTTTATTCTTTGGACAGAGAGAGTGGCAAAAATATCTATGTGCATTGTGTGTGATTTGTAGCCAAGCTACAGTCGTGGATGCCACAAGTTGTCACTGCTTACAACTCAATTAAGATACGAGTCATAGATGAATCAGTCATTTGACTTGTTAAGCTTTTTATCCGTCAATTTTTGCATATATTTTAGCCAAGTATTGAGTCACAAATTAGCTTATTTACTTGGTATCTAAAGGCATTTATCTGACTCTCCTTTTTGTCTCTTGACACAGTGCCAAGTTTATTATTTTATGCAAGCTAATTAATTAGCCGTTGTATTTTTTATGTAGCTATAAACATACTTTAAAGCTTAAAATAAATATGCATAAATATTAAAAGAGAGATCAAATAAAAATAACAATTAATTGGTAATATTTCAAACTCATTGAGGAAGATTGTTAATTAATTCTTTTCTTAAATAATTCTTTCCAAGAAAAACCATTTAGTTTTTAGCATGAAATGAGCCAAATTTCAGTAGCGAAACAAAATGTTTAGCATATTTTGGGGCGCGCAGCAGAATTTGCAAAAAATTAAACAAAACAATGCTATAAAATGTGTAAATAATTAATGTTTTATTTGATTTTAAGAGTAGTTTTTAAAATAAATTCGTTTCTTTGGTTAATTGGCCGTATTAGTTGTATATCAATAAGCATGCATTTTATTACTGTTTTTAAAATAAATTCGTTTCTTTGGTTAATTGGCCGTATTAGTTGAGCATGCACTTTATTACTGGACGCCACTGTGCGCTTTTCATTACGATACGCACTGATACACAAACAAACAAACACACACACACATGTACAAGGCATACAGGCACATATTTATTCAGCTGCTTAGGATGTGAAACTGTAGAATGTAGATGAAAAACGAAAAGCGAAACGCGTGATCATTGCGTAAAGTGTTTCATTTTTGGTTCTTTTTTCTTTTGGCTATCGTTGTGGTTCGTTGTGGATGTTGTGGATGTTGTTGCTGCCACTGCCACAGCCACTGCGGCTGCGGCTGAGGCAGCCACCAGTTGTGTCAGCCGTGTCAGCTATCAGCCGTTTTAGCCAACAGCCATCAGCCTCAACTCGTCGAGTTCGACGTCGTGTTGTTCAGTTCAGTTCGTTTATGGTGCGCTTACAAAACGCCGGTTGGCCGTAACGGCCGCGGAAGAAAACGTTTGGCCGGATACGGGTCTGTTTGCTCCCGCTCGTCCAGAATTGTTATAGAAGCAGAAAATGTTTAAGAAAAGACACAAATGTGTGTTTTGGGGTCTGTTGCTCCAGTTTCTTTTCAATAACTGCACTTGCGTGCTCATATTTTGCCATAATAAATGCAATTGCAAGTGCAAGTTTCAAGGAAAGGTGAAGGCAAAGTCGTGACACGAGATCTAAGACCAAGACCCAGAAACGGAACCAGAACCCGAACCCGAACCAGACCCCAGATACGACACGACGAACTTTGGCATTT
This sequence comes from Drosophila falleni, assembly GCA_035045575.1. Classification (NCBI taxonomy): domain Eukaryota; kingdom Metazoa; phylum Arthropoda; class Insecta; order Diptera; family Drosophilidae; genus Drosophila; species Drosophila falleni. The sequence goes on from JAWNOV010000167.1 coordinate 10,365,720, forward strand.
TGGCGGCATTATATTTGGATTAAGCAGCGCCAAATTGCAACAGACGGTAAGTACAAATATGCACACCCATACACACACCCACCAACACACCCACACACACCCACCAACACACCCATCCAAACGAAACTTAACAACAATTTTAATAGCATCTGCGAGAGCGTAAATATGCACAACTATAAACAAATGATATGTGCCATGAAATATTTAAGCAATTCAACTAAAAACAAAGCCAACTAAAGCAACAACAGCAGCAACAACAACAAAGCAGCAGCAACAGCTGCACAGCTAATAATTAAATTAAACAGAGCTTCCCCAAAATGCCAGGCAAGCATTAAGCGTGCACACACATACAAAAAGATACAAATACAAATGCAGATACAGATACAAATACAGTTGCAGCGAGATACTCATGCTGATAGCTACACCGATAGATAGTCATAGATACACAGAGATCTCAATGCAAATGCAACAATATTTGCACCTGATTTCGATGCATGCCACGAATATATATATTGTTTCTATAGCTGCGTCATGGAATCAATGCTCAGCAAAAATATATTCTCTCACACTCACAGCTCACAGTGTGTGTGTATTGTCTTTATGGACGGGCCACGCCCACTCGCAGCGAGCTAAAAAAAAGAGGTTTTTAATACATTATTTTTCTTACCTTTTGTGCCTGCATTTTTGATGCGAATTCTCGCACAATTCATGCGCACTTTAATACCATGCTAAGTACACCTGCCAAGTGTGTGTGTGTGTGTGTGTGTGTGCGAGTGTGTAAAACTTTAATTGGAACATCAAGTGGCAAACAAATACACACACACTTCCACTCATTCACACACACACACACATACATTGTGTGGCAGTAGCTGTGCTGCTTCATTATATTTTATTAAACTCTGATTAATTTTCACAGCCATCGGCAAAAAGTGTTGCCTGCTTTCGGGCGCAACCAAAATGAATGCAAATACCTCATAAGTTGGTCATTTGAACAGCTGCAGGCCACAGCTGCGTTCAGCTCAATTAAAACGCACAAATTGCGAATCAACGAGCACACATAATGTATACACCCACACACACACAGTCACACACTCACACACACACATGTGAAGTACACTCAAGTGTCCGAGCCAGAGCTAAACATTTTATTGCATCTTGCTGTCAGGTTTTGTTGTTTGTGTCCTCAATAGGAGCTAACTCACATACACTAGGAATGTTGCAGTTTTTATTGTAAGATTTATCGGTTTTCTTTAATGAAAACGTAGCAAAGGGATAATAAATATATGTAGAAATATGCTTGGTTAAAGATAAGAGAAATAACTACAGCTGGTCTACAATTTACTTGATATTTAATATTATTCCTTATCAGATCTGTCCTGTATATTATGTAAAAGAAATTTTGTTAACATACATTCCACTGCTGTTAAGAGCCTTTAACATAGCTGGAGAATCAACTAACAGTGTGACATACATCCACTGCTGTTAAGAGCCTTTAACAGAGCTGGAGAACCAACTAACAGTGTGAGAGAAAATGTTGCTGTTAAAGCAGAACAGATCATAACTTAACATTGAGAGCAATGCTAACTAACATTGTGTGGAAAATGTTATGGAAATGTAAACTTTTACAGGTGTTCGTTATGGAACAATCTAAAATATATCTTATTATATCTTAGCAATTTATGTATTTTCTAGTAAAACAAACTGTCTCTGGACTCTATAAATTTCGCAAAGAGTGCCTACTTTGCTATTGCAACATGTACTTGTACTTTTTTTTATTATTATTTCTTTGAGCTGCATGAAATTGTGTTGCTGCAACGTGCAGAAGAATATTAGAAGAGGAATTACTTGTGTTTGTTAACAGTCTGCTGACCCACACAGCTCTGACAGTTACGCAGACGGATAGACAAACAGACGGAGAAACAGTGAGACAAACAGACAGATGGACAGATAGACTGACGGACAGTAGCAGAAATGACGCAAATCTGTATAATGCCATTTGCTCAAAGTTGCTAATTTTATTTGAGGTGACACAGAAGGCGGGAATTTGCTTCAACATGAAAAGCAGAGAAAAACTGAAACGAAAGAAATGAGAAATGAGAATTTAAAATGTGTGTGGAAAAAATATTAGAATTGCAAAACTGAGCATATTTTTCAATATGAAAGTTTTGTTGTATCTATTTTTAACAATGAAGAACAAAAAATAAATACAAAATTTAACATATAAAAATATAAGAATATTTTTCGTCTGGCCAAAAAGTGTTGCTCAAATTAGTTTAAGATACATTTTTAAATGTGACAGTAGTGAGTGTCTCTCTAGTCATTGGAAAAACACGACTGAAGAAATATCAAAATATTTTGTAATTTGTTTGCAGCAGCTGTAAAGCAACAAAATCAAGAATTCATTTATGAGAATTATACATATAGTATTATTATGTGCAATAAAATAAGTACAACAGAATTGTGCCAACACAAAGAAGATACAAAAAAATCATATATATATATATATTAATATGTATCTGTAGACAATGTAGATTCTTTAAATATAAACTGAAAGAGACAGTGCTTCCAGCGAGTTTTTATATATACTTAAATCTTGGAAACTTTTTATTATGTATAAACATATATACTTTTTTATAGTTTGCTGACATTGAATCATTTTTCTCTTGATTACAAAATTCTCTTGTTCTTTAATACATTTTGAATGGGATTTTCATGACTTAACTTTGTGTTGTTGTTTGAGTTGGCTTAATTAAATTGGATTTGATTTAAGCAAAATATTATAATCAAATAAGCATAACAAAAAATGTAGAGTAGGTAAATATAAGATGTGAATGGTAATGGGCTTATGAAATAAAAGAATAATACATAACAAATGAGTAAACTTCAATGACAATTAATTGGTTTATAAGCCTAAAGACGTTTACTCTTCAACACACACACACACACACACACACACACGCAAACACACACACATTTATTCATACAAGATACACACAAAGATACTCGCATTCATTATGAGCATGAAATCATAAAAAACAATCAACTCTTGAGGCATAATAATAATAATAATAATACATTTTTGCTGCAAAAATAATAAGTATGCGTAATAAGGGATTAATTTGTCAACGGGGATTCCATACATTGTTTAACTTGTGCTATGTTCCAGATGACATGAATATTTCAATTTTAAATTTTAATTTTTAAAACACATACACACACAAAATTTAAACGGAAGCTGATGGGCCGGAAATGAATCTTTTCCGTTAAATGCAGCCAGACTCGGGCCATATTAAAAATGACAATCAAATAATTACATATATATGTATGTGCAAATGTATAAGAAATTCATCATTTTCATCAATGTACAATCAATAAGCAAATGTTTAAACTATTTATTTAATTAAAGGATTTTCGATTTCATTGAATTTAATTGCAGAACGAACAACGAACTACGATTAACGATTTAAATTAAGCTATTTAATTAGTAGCAAGCGTATTCTGCAGATTAACGCAATTGAAGCTGGGTTGAATTGTAGAAAATTTAGAACAGTTTACAACAACAATAAGAACAACAACAAGAAGAGAAAGAACAATTAGAGTGACAACAATTGTTGTTAAGCCACTTGTTAAGTCGATAAGCAGCCTAGAGAGAGGCAAACAGAACGGTCAGCAACGAAATTTTAAAATATTTTCTATCAACAATAATTTAAAAGTTTTTCGAAGACAAGCAAAGCAGAACGAGACAGCAATAGAGGCTGATTAAAAGTAAAGAGAGAGAGAGAGAGAGAGAGAGAGAGAGAAGTCAAGTGGGCAAACAAGTAAAAGCTAAAGCCAAAGCAAAGTCAGCTAACGTACAACGTCGAGGCTCAATTGAAGACAAGCCAAACAACACGAACAACAAATTGCAAAGGAACAACAACAGTAACTACAACAACAACTACAACATAATGGCTGCCACACAACGTAAACTTGTGCACAAGCAATTCAATTCACCCATGGGTCTCTACTCCCAGGAGAACGTAAAGGCCACGCTGAATCGGGAGCTGAAGGCCTTTGGGGCCGACGGGTAAGTCAAATGAAATGATTATACATTTAAATGCATAATTTCATAGAACTGCGTGAAAGTGAAAGATGAAAGGGCGCACAAAAACCAGCAACAACAAGAACAATTACAACAGCAACAAGCTGTAAGCCCATAAAAGAGTGTGCAAAAGTCTCAAAGGCAAAAGTCAGCATTAGTTAGCCTCCAATTCCCATTAAAAAAAAAATAAATAAATAAAAAAAATATATATGTATATAGAAAAAATAGAAATGAAGTAAATCTACATGTACCTAGATAGAATATCTTGTATCTACTGCCTGCTGGCAACTGGCAACTGGCAACCTGGTGGCTGCCTGCACAGGTGCACATGAAAAGACATTAATATACATGGTATATAAGTGCATTAATATATATAGATATAGATGTAGATATAGATACATTATATACATATATATTTATATAGTGGATGATATAGCGCAAACTGTGAAGCGTATTTTGTGCAGTGCAGCGCAACGCCAACGCCAGCAGCAGCAGCAGCAGCAGCAACAACAGCAGCAACAGCAACAGCAACAGCAACGCCAGCAGCAGCATCAACGCCAGCAGCAGCAACGCCGACAGCGACAACTGTTGTTGGCGATTTGTAGTTGCAGTTGCTTTCAATTTGTGTCTCTCACACACATTCGCAAACAAAAAGAGCGCAATTAAAATCGCTTGACTTTTAATTGTAATTACCAAATGCTACACATAAGTGGAAGCAGCCTCGACAACAGCAACAACAACAGCAGCAACAACAACAACAGCAGCCTCGACAACAACAACAACAGCAACAGGCAGCGCGTATCTTAAAGATGCTTTTGGACTTGAAAATTTATTTGTAGCTGCTGCTGCTGCTGCTGTCGTTGCTGTTGCTGTTGTCGCCGACGACGACAACAACATCATTATCTCTGGCATTGTTGTTAGCAATTGTTGTTTGTATAAACCGGCCTAAACAGCGCCAGAATAGACAAACTTTAAGTAGCTTTTTTCAGTTATTCGGTGTCTATGCGTGCGACAAAACGTGTGCAACAGCGAAATAAGTACTTAGGCGAGAAAAGTATCTAACAATTTAATTACAAAACGCTCCCAGACATCATCAGGAAAAAAATAAAAACTCTCTCGTTCACGTTCACGTTCGCGTGTGCACACACAATTGTAGCCGGAAAAGTTTGAGCTGTGTGTTTTTTGGCCAAGTCAAGTCGACCAAGAAACTTGCCAACAACAACAACAATCTCCAGCGGCCTTTCACAATGTACGTTAATAATGTGCTCTCACAGCTGTGAGATACTTGCTGCATAGTTTATATAAGTGCTAAACAATTCTCAAACGATCGATGAGTCACACGCAATTTTACTAGGGGGGAAACTCGCTACAACTACAACAACAATTACTACAACAACAACAGTAGCAACAACAACAACAATGTCAACAAAACACAATGCAGGCGCCTAGCCAAAAGTTGTGATGCATCTTTTGACTGGCTGCCATTGCAAGTTGTGACTCATAGATACGCAACAGATACAGCTACAGTGAAGCACACAATTAAAGGCTACATTAATCAGAAGTGCAACAAATCGATGCTTAAAATGGTATAAATATATCAGAAAGTATAGAACAAAGCATCAATTTAATGCAACCCACTCGAGCTTATCTCGATTCTATATAACTCTTTAGCAATTCTCTCAAATGAAAGCACTCTTATCGCTATCTCTATGTGCTTGAGAACACACACACAGTCAGATGCTTTTTTTTATTCCAATAACAAGTTGTTATTGTTAAAGTGCTTTAATAATATATTCGTACTTTTAGTATGCGTATGTATAAGTAATGTATAAAAACGTGTATCTTTAGAATCTTTGCAATATGTGATCTAGATTTCAGTCAAATTTTTTAGTACATGCAATAGGATTTAATTTCGGAATATTGGCAGGGTTTAAGGCAACATTCATCGACAATTCCGCGTTGCAATCGTCTGGTTGCCAGAATATTATGCAATTCATGTTTCCAAGGTGTTTCAACCACATTGTCCAGCTCGTTCCGCTGTTCCACATAGTCAATGGGATCCACTGCAATGCGGAAATGCGGAAATGGGGGAATGTCAATTTTCTTATCCGCAGACCAACAAATTGTTGCAGTATACAGTATACGGTATACAGAAGATACAATTGCTGAGATACTTTTACTCACGTGAGGCACGTTTGTGTGCAATAACTTCAGCGAATTCGCCCTTGCAGAATGCGAAAAGAGCTTCGTTTAGACCTGAACCGCATGCCTGTAAAGTCGGTACGGCCTTTCCACTGTTAACTGCCATCAACAGTAACAGCAACAGCAATGGCAACAACAACGGCAACGACAACGGCAACACCGTCAGCTGTGTTTGTTTGCGTTTCGCCATTGTGAGAGATGATAGCCTTCTACCTGAGACAGGAGGAACAGGTGTAGATACTGTGCCTGGTTAGATGCCACACAGGATGTGTTTTAATGGCACACGCTAGCATTGGCTTTTATATCTCTGGCCAATGCCATAGACTTGTCAGTCCCGATTAATTTCAGGTGGGAAGACCAGACGTATGCTCAAGTCTACACTCAGTTTTTGGCTAAATATATAAATAATATTTAATTACACATGCAAAAATAAAAATATGAAAATTTCCAAAATATTCAACACAAAAAAAGTTAATTCATATAAAAAAATTAAAACAAAAAAGTTATTTATCTTCGACCGTGACAGGACTCGAACCTGCAATCTTCGGATCCGAAGTCCGACGCCTTATCCATTAGGCCACACGGTCTTGTTGAATTGACTCGTCCAACAGCGCAGTTAAGTTGTCGCCAGCATGCGAAATGTATCTATTTTTATAGGCACAGTCACACAAGCAAGCAGTGCAAGCGTAAACAAGCAGTGTAAACAAATGACAAAGCAGTTTTGCTCAGTGTCACTCAAACTGTTAAGCAGTCACTCTACAACTGTAATGGCAGCAACACTCGAAATCTATTTTTAGAGATTGACATAAATATTTTTACTTTTTACTTATATTGGGCAATACATATAGATGCCACTTATTGTCGGAGATGGGTACTTGACACTGCCAAGTACCAGCTGGAGGCTGTTTATATTTAATTTATTGAGAATTATCGGAAATTCGACATACTTTTTAACTATTTTTGCTTATATGATGAGTGTCAGCTTTAGATTGGGGAGCTTGAAAGATTATCTTTGCTATATAATTGTATAATTATGTGTGACTGTTGTCGCTGAAATAATAATATGTAATTATCTTTTTTTTTAATAAAAAATTATTATTATTATTTTATATACTTTTATAGGATCGAAGTCGACGAGCAAATCACAAAGCCATTGAACTTGGCCATGTCGGCTGTGCTTCGAGCCGTTGAGGAGGAGGAGAAACAAGTCAACTGTGGTAGGTGCAAAAAATTCCAACAATTTATATGTATTTTATTTTATTTATATATGTTTGTGTGTGTGTAACTGTGTGTGTTGCCACCAACAACACAAAGAAAAACCGTGTAAAGCATTCAACAATAAACAAGCCACGCCCACTCGCCTCCCCCTTTTATAGTGTTCGACCAGTTTAAGTGTCTGTTAATGCTGGGAAATGAATATTAATTGCTTTAACCTGACCCTTGACCCGTAATCGAATCGCATAATCGAATCGCCAGGCGACTTCTTCTTGCCACATCCGCGGCAGAGTCGCAGTCGACAGCGGGATGGGGCAGAGTCATCCTCGGAGGTCATGCCACATCATGCGTTGCATCAACAGCTGCTGGATCAGATCAAGACACAGTATCTGAGCCATCAGCACGATGTGGTCATCGACCGGGACACTGTACTCCGCATTAATCGCATGTCCACGCGTCGTCATCTGCTCAAGCGGGATCACAGCTGGCCACCAGTTGAGCCGGAAGCGGAAGTGGCCACAGTTCATGCCACGCCCATCACGCCCTCGCCGACGCACAGCATCGAGGCGCTGCGGGAGAAATTCAACAGTCCAACGCGAATTGTGGAGCTGACAACAAGAGAGCTGCGGAATCAGCGACTCCAACTGGAGGGCAAGCCACAACAACGTGCTCCGAGTCCCCGGAAAATAGAGAATTCTTTAATACAAACCAAGGAGGAGCAGATTAAATCATTTTACACCGCAGGCCAAAGGTTTCTCGGCGCCGGAAACCAAAGCAGCGGATGCGGATATTGGTTTGGTGGCACCCAAATGCGAGTACTACGAACAGCTGAATCAAAAGCGTCCGGCCACGCCCACTTTGAGAAGCAGCACGCCCTACCGCCCACGACTGAAACGTCAGTCGTATTCGCTGGATCGTGTACGTGCTCGGAAGCGAGCGGTGGCCATGGGAGCAGCCACAGAGTTGCCACCACCCAAGCCACGTAATGGAAATGGTACTGGAAGTGGGTACTGGAAGTGGGTACTGGAAGTGGGTACTGGAAGTGGTACTGGAAGTGGTACTGGAAGTGGTACTGGAAGTGGTACTGGAAGTGGTACTGGAAGTGGTACTGGAAGTGGTACTGGAAGTGGTATGGGAAGTGGTACTGGAAGTGGTACTGGAAGTGGTACTGGAAGTGGTACTGGAATGGGTACTGGAAGTGGTACTGGAAGTGGTACTGGAAGTGGGTACTGGAAGTGGTACTGGAAGTGGTACTGGAAGTGGTACTGGAAGTGGTACTGGAAGTGGTACGGGAAGTGGTACGGGAAGTGGAACAGGCACACCCAAACTGCAGCGACGCAGCATTAAATTGGCCACCGAGCTGAAAATCTGCTATGACACGGAGACAGCCAACGACGGCGACAGCGAGGAGGAGCCCAAGGTCAATCCCAATCCCCAAACCAATGGTGACACTGCTGACATCGATTTGGAGACATTGCCGCTGCCAGCGCCGCCAACAGCAACAGCAGCCAGTGTTGGAAAGGCAGCCACAGCTGGCATCAGTCCGATGACCAAGACAACGAGTAGCTTGCCAAGAATGGTCTCCACGGTAATTGACAGCCTGGCACTTAAGCAGCAGCAGCAGCTGGCGTTGGCCCTGGCCACAGCAAGTGCTCCTCCTTCCTCTCCTCCTTCTCCCGCTGCTCCATCCGCTGGGCAGCTGGGTGAGTGTGGTCACATTGTACCCGTCACAGTCAGCGTTGAGCCGTCGACTGCAACCGATCCTGGCCAGCTTGCGGCGAGTGTGCAGCAGATCTACGACAACGCCTGCAGCTATTTGAGGCAGGATCAAGAGGCACAGGCACACGCAACTTGCAACATGACGCCACCTACCAACAACACTACAGATAATGATATGACATCTACTGCTCCAACCTATGTGAGTGCCACCAGTGGCATCAAGCTGCAGCGCCAGGACAGTGCCCCCAAGATGAAGCGACAGGCGAGCACCGTCGGTAGTAGTTGTATTCCGGTACCCCCGCCACTGCCACCACCACCGCCACCTCCATTCCGGCTGCGTGGCAAGTCCAGGGAGACTAGGGAGTCCAAGGATTCATCACAGGATAAGTCAATGCGTCGCCAGGGCGTCGTCTACAGTGGCAGCAGCCAAACGGAGACTGCCTCCAACTCTAACCGCACAGCACGAAGCACATCTGGAGATCTCTCCAGCTGGAGGCCAAGTATGCGCATATACAGCAATCCATAACGGAGCATCTGCGTCAGATTGATGCCTACATGGAGAATGCCAAGACGGCGTTGCAACGCACCGTTCAAGCCACGCCCACACCACCGCCCCCAGAGCCAGCAAAGCCAGCAAAATTGGAGGCCAGCCACAACGAGCCTTGGGACATGTTCGCCTCGAGACAATCCCCAATCCTTGCTGTGGAGAGTCCTTTGCAGGCCATCTTGCGGCAGATTTATTGCCGTGCAGCTGGCATTCAATTGCAGCCAAAGGAACAGGACATGTCAGAGACAAACCAGGAGCCAGAGATGCCCGCCGAGAACGTGCCAATTGTGGAGCGTGCTCTCGAGGATCTGCACAAGATTGCCGTCGCCTTGGACAGCGATGAGCACGCGCTGCTGTTGCACGTGCAGCACAAGACGACGCCGACAGCGGTGCAGGCAAAGCACGTAGTCATCAAGGAGGAGGAGGAACTGGAGGAGCAGGCAACAGTAGATGAGGAGGACAAGGATTTCAGCTTGGACTACAGACATGTCTCGGATGTAATTGCCAACTATGAGCAGCTGTCAACGGGCAAGGAAACAGTGTCCAAATTGATGGAGGAAAGAAGTGTGAAAGGACAAGAAATGCAGCAGGATGCAGGCAAGGAAGAGGATGGAATTAAGGAAGAGGAGAAGGATTGGGAAGTGCAGCAAGAGAAGAAGCAAGAAATACAGCAGGAAAGGGAGAAGGAACAGCAGTTGGAGCTGGAGAGGAAGAAGGAGCACGAACAGGAGAAGCAGAAACAGCAAATGGAGCAGGATGCAGTGGAGTCCAGCTCCAGCTGTCAGCATGAACCCACTGTTGACATCCTGGGCAGCTGGTGTGCCGTTTGTGGTGAGTGTCGCGACTCGCCACATGGTTGGGGCAAGCTCAACAAGGCGGATCAGTGGCGCTTTGATAATCTGCAGAACGAACCACTGGCCAATTATAAATCCACCTACGAGATACGCAGTCCCTATGTGTCCCGACAGATCTCCTGGGAGGACACACAACAACAGCAACAACAACAACAACAGCCAAAGGAGCAGCTGCAACGTCAACGCAGCGTTGTTGAGATTGTGACCACACCACTCTCACCTCCACTTTCTCCTCCTCCTGCTCCTGCTCTTCCTCTCCCTCTCTCTGCCGACTCCAAGGAGTGGCAACTAAGTCGCTCTCCAAGTCCTTTGCCCCTGCGCAAATATCCAGCGCCTTTGATTGACACCGCTCAACGTTGCAGCTCGCCTTTTGGCCTCAATGCAGTGCAGGCCAGAGCCACGCCCACTCCCCCACTCCCACTCCAATGGAAGCCAAGTACTCTCATGTGCCACAATTGGAAGGACACAATATTGGACTTCTGGTGCGCACTGCAACGCAACCGTTGCAACTCTCCATGTCCGCCTCTTCCTCCTTGCTGGCGGCCACGCCTCCTGCCACGCCCCGCTGCAACTCGCAGCCGCCGCCCTTTGAATTCCTCATGCAACATGGTCTCGGTCTCGCTCCTCAGGCTGAGTTCCAATCGATCGCAGCTAGTGAGGATCTGCCTCAATCCACGCGAGAGTTTCACGTTAATCGATCCTTCGATAATGTTTCGCCACGTCCCTATATAGGCATTGAAGGTGCGTGCAAATCCATGTGACTCTCTAACTGTGACAGTGATTGTGACTGTGACTGTGATTGTGACTGTGATTGTGACTATGTCTAGCATGATCCTTCTGCAGTTTGTGTCCTCCACTCTCATGTGTATTTAATCCAGCAGACTCGAATCAAAAGGAACAAAATAATTAGCTGAAGGAAATTAATGTCCTTTTTTCATACTTGACACTTTTTAAAAATTTAATTTTAATTCCAAAACATACCCTTTTGGGGGATATATTTTTTTTTTTTTGCCCCTTTTTTTCCAAAAAAAAATTTTAAATTTCTTTCCCCCTTTTTTCCCCCTCTCTATTGTATTATTTTTTTGCTTTTATTATTATTATATATCATTCTTCCATTTTTTCATCCTCTTTTTTTTAATTTAACATTTTTTCCATACCTTCCCCTTGACACTTTTTCAAAAACCTTAAACTGTCATAACTTTGCCAAATCTACATAACTTACGTCACATCTAAGAAAAGATAACTACTTATAACGAAAAACAAAAATTTGAAAAGAAAAAAGACAATTTTTAAAGATATAGCCAGGTGGTTTCAAGGAAAAAAAGACAAGATCATAAGACCATAATGAAGGGAAAGCACAAGACATCTAAATGCGTCAGAGTTTATGCAAGGTTTCCAATTAAACTCAATTAAGCTATATACCATATATAATTATATTAAAGATATCGACTTAGTACCCGTAATTACATAACTTAAGTGTTTTCATATCTGCTCATAAAAGTACTATTTTTCTGTCTAGTTTATAGTATTGTTTTATCTGTGATCCTTGGCAGACATCATAACATATTTATTGTATGTTTAACAAGCGTATAGTTAGCAATTTGTTTATATTATAAATAATACATTTCATACAATGTATGATCGTATTTGTATATTCTATATAGTATATACTTATGATATTTTTACAAGATTGCTAATAATTTTAATGAGCCAACATTGTGTCATACACCTGTGCGAATACGTTTAAAAACAGATTTGTTTTGCTTATTTGTTCATTGTTGCCCAAAATGTGACAGACGTTTAAATTTAGCAACTGTTTAGTCAGTCTTACCCCCGGAAACCCCTCTATAACATACAACCCCATTAGGTTGAGATATACACACGGTCGATGATAGATGGGGAAACCGCCCACTTGATTTGCCGATCTGCTGATCTCTGCCCAGGCAACAAGAAAATATTAACCATTATGCCAAGTACGATACGATCTATAGATCTACAATCTATAATGTGCCTCGTATTGCTAAGCGATTTATATAATATTGAAAACAGAGCGTATACTACATATCTGTACTGTATCTGTATCTATATCTATATGTTTAGCTACCTATATCTGTAGCTATATATATTTATATGTTTGTTCGACATACCCTTGGACTGTGCAGCATTTCAAGGTGCGGCACAAATCAAAAATCGAAGGTGTAAACAATGCAGATGCTGCGACTGTGACGTCGACGGCGACGCTAACTGCGACGTTGACGTCGACAGAGGTTGATGCGGTGTCTGCTCTCAGATCGAGCATCATTAACAGCAATTTAATTTCTTTATTTTTCACGTATTTAGCGCGCTTTGCGATTTTTTCACCATACACCACAAGTAATTTTCTTTTGCGAAAAATACACATAAACTCACACAGAGCGAAAGAATCTGTGATAGATAGCTAGATATATGCACACACATATATCTATACATTCACATATATATGTATATGTATACACACTTCTTTACCCATACCAAGTGCAGATTTGGTTTTTCGTATCGGTCGAATTTCCTTAGCAATCCGCTGGCTTTTTCACTTAGTAGCATACATCGAAGGCAAACATATCGCGCGGCCAACGCGAACGAAGAACGAAGAACGAAATTCGAATTAGATATAGAAATAGAGATTTAATTGCGAAATACAAATTGATTTAACAAATTATTTGCACACAATCAATATTCAAATTCAAACAAAACAAAGAAAAACCAACCAAAAAAATCAAAAAAAAAAATTAACTCAAAAAATAAATCTAAATAAATAACCATAACGAAACGCGCGCCAGCAAAATTTGTTGCCAAAAAATTAAAATTCATATAAATTTTACCTCAACGATAATTTTTATTTTGTGGTGTTCCAACGCAAATTTTGATCAACCTTCAATAATTGAGCGTATCAATTAATTAAATTTGCATTACATAACGAACTAAATATCATCATATCATCATTGGAATTGTGTGTGAAAATTCACACACACCTACGCACACACATTTCTGAGTATTTTATACGCAAAGAAAGAAAGAAATAAAAAAAACAAAATCATAAAAACAAATTAAGAAAAAGAAATATCATTTTTATTTTTACGCGGCGCTCGATCATAAATAAAACGTTGCCAAGATATAAAAGCAAATTTATAGAGAAATACGTGAAAAGCAAAAAAGTAAAACCACAAACAACAACAACAACTACAACATGGGCGCACAGTGGAGAGTCATTAACGAGAACTACAAGAATCTGGAGGGTAAACATTTAGTATTTTAGGAATTTTCAATAGAATCTCAAGGCCAAATGCAGCAATGCGAGCAACTGTTGCAGTTGCAAGAGCAACTGTTGCAGCTGCAGCTGCAATTTCATTCATCATTCAACTGACAACGAACAACAGGCAACTGGCAACATGTTGCATGAACAGCACCCACAACTTGCAACTTGTAAATTAAAATGAATGTTTTTCTAATTTATTTTTTTATACGTATGAGCAATGTCTCAATGCTGTCATCGTTGCTGTTGCTACAGTTGCTACTGCTACAGTTGTTGTTGCTGTAGCAAATTCTTGGTTTTTGTGAATCGTTCATCTATATTTAGACACAATGACAGCAGCGTAGGATATGATTTGCAACACGAAATAACGAAAAGCGAAAGATACTCAATTTATTTGTTGTCGTTTGCTGAAATGCTTATTTCAATTGTATATTGTACATCATTTAATTGGCTTAAATCATTTTCAAATTGTTTGTCTGCCACTGTTTGTGTGTCTCTTCCTGTGTCTCTTTTTCAACGTCTCCCTCTCTCTCCCTCTCTCTCTCTCTCTCTCTCTTTTACTCTCTTTTTTTGTGAGTGTGCATCAAGGCTAAAATACGCCCACGTCTGTGCGCGTGTTGGCCGCATTTTGTTGAATGTCTTTATACACCCACTGATACAGTTATTAATGCATTCTCTCTCTCTCTTTGTTTCACTTTCTCTTCCCCCTCTCTCTCTCTCTCTCTCTCGCAGGTTACAAGCGTGTCGCCTGGCCACCAGCCTCTGAGGAGCGTATTGTCCGTGAATTCACGCCGCAACCACAGCAGAGTCCGGCTCCGGGCAGCGGTGGATATTATCCACAGGCCACGGCCAGTGGCAATGCTGCACCAGCTCAGGTAATTGTCACAGCCAACAGCAACACCAATTGAAACCACTTTATTATTGTACATATTAAATCTAGTTTAATTCTCATCTCAGTTGAGACTTTTTTGTAAATATTATTTTGTGTGATAATTGTAAATATAATTGTAACTGCCAACTGCAACTGTCATGGGGTTAACTGGTGAGGCACACACATACATACATACATACATATGTATATATATACATTTACACACACACACACACACCATTGACACCTAACAAACCACATGCTGCCAACTTGCAGGTTCCCATTTATAACAACGTTCAGCCTCGAACCCAGCAACAACCCACTCAACAACAACAACCACCTCAACAACAACCACCTCAACCTCAGCAACACTACCAGCAACAATACAACAACAGCAACAAGCTGCACAAAATGTTTATGGTCCAAACACTAACTATGCATCAAATGGTTATGCACCAGCAGCAACAGTTGCTGCTGCACCTGCAACTGCAACTGCAAATGCCACTCAAGTCCCAGCTAATAACTATAACTATCCACAACAACCCATCCAATACACACAGGCACAGTTCAATAGGCAGCCATCGAGGGAGCCTGCTCCAGTACCCCAACAGCAGCAACAACAGCAACACCCACAGCAGCAACAACACCCACAGCAGCAACATTATCAGCCAACTTATCAGCAACAGCAACAACAACAGCCCATTCATGCTGTAGACAATGTTGGTGGTGGCTGGAAGCATATTGGTGCACCTTCGCCCAAGACACACAGCGATTTCACAGCTGCTAGTGTTGCACCCTCGTACCAACAGCAACAGCAGCAGTTGCAGCAGCAACAACAATACCCACATCAGGTACCTTTTGGCTGAATGGATTTATAGCCTGGCTTTTGGCAATGGCCCAACTCAAGAACTTTTGCTGCAGCTGTCTATCTACACAAACTTTGCGAAAAATCCCTTTCATATACTTACTAATAACTATAGTTGATAAAGATGTTTACACGTGCAGACAATACGTGAACTTGTAAAGAAGAGTCAAATTATAGAAATATAAAATGACATACTACAAGAGGCAACTTAAATAGTCAAGTTATATAAATATAAAAGGTCATACTTCAACAGTTCATCATGTTATAGCTTATCATGATTAAGCTTATCATGATTTGCTATATCAAGAACTTTTATATTATTTGCTTAAAAGATATCTTTTCTAATCATGAGTTGATTTTCCTTTTGATTGCCAAGTTCACGTTAAGTGTGCAACGTATAAACTTAACCCTTTGGTTAGTTGAGGTACTTTTTTGTACCCTATAAGTAGTGCATGCAAATTCACGCTATATATACATGCTTATATCATGATATACTCGTTTAATTACATACATTGTAGCTACTACATTTAGTTGCCATTAACCACAGCTCTCTCTCTCTCTCTCTCTCTCTTCTCTCTTCTACTCTGCTTATTCTATGCAAATTTCAGCTGTAAACTGCGACACGCTAATGCAAATCGATTGATTAATTGATTAAATCACAGCCCCCTCTTCCCCTTTTGATTTCCCCTTTGTCCTAAACTAATCTATATACCTGCAACTGTGACTGTACCTTAAACTGTAACTGTACTCTATTGTCTTCTCTTCTCTGTATATGTTTATCTCTGTTGCACTTGCACCATCCAAACACCACATTCATAACCCGTCTCTCTTTGGCACCTGAAACTCGCATGTATTGCACTTGCACCACCACAACAACTATATCTACAACAGCAGCAATATCAAGCGCCATCCAGTGATAACTACCAGCAACAGCAGCAGCAACCACTGCAGCAACAACAGCACTGGCAACAGCAACAACACCAACTGCAACAGCAATATCAGGCTCCTTATCAGACGTCACCTTATCAGCAACAACAACAGCCGCAGCAGCAGCAACCACAAAATTATCCACAACAAAATGGTGGTGCTAACTATGCTCAACCACAATACAATTCTTATTCGCAGCCTCAGCAACTGCAACCGCAGCAGCAAGCAGCAGCAACAACAATTGCCATACTCGCAGGATCAGACCGATCTGCAGCAACATAGCTATCGTGGCGCCAGTCCTGGCATCATAACCCTTCGCAAGGAGGCGCCCGTCTCGCAGCAACCTGCTCCAGTCTACACTTCGCAGCCTGCCGCCGTCAGCTATCAGGGTGAGTCAACAAACCATTACTTTGTCAGTACATCAGCAATATATTTCAATGATCTTCCCCATTTCGTTGCAGGAGGCAGCAAATTGCGCGGAGATTTGAAATGGCCACCACAGGAGTACAAGGAAGCTGCTGTGCGTGAGAACGAGGAGCGTCGCCTGTTGGCGTTGGGTCCCGTCTGCCGTCCCCGTAGAGTCAATCGTGTAAGCAAACCACATAAATAGAATTCTAAGTAGAGATAACCTATAAGACTTGAGTTTAAAAATCAAAACTGAACGAGATTTTCTAGATGGGAATGGGAAAATGTTAAAAATACATTTTCAGAATGCAGTATCCTGGAGAATTTCAATTTTTTTAAATAAAAATTATGTTAAAATCTTATTTTAGATCATAAAAAATTAAATATTGATTAAATTTAAATTTTAGTATAAAAATCATAATTAATAATAATTAAAATAATTAATAATTTAAACGTTACTTTCTATTTTTGTTATTAAAACAAACCATTTTTATTCTTAGTCTAATTATGTAAACCAAATACTTTAATTTGTAATCCACAGGACTACACTTCCTTCTTTGCCAAACACCAATTGAACTGCACCTATCCTAGCTACAAGGTACCACCAGGCACCCAGCATATGTTTGGTTAAGTTCAAAGATCCAAAGAAGCAAGGAAATTAAGATGATGAACAACATATAAAAATAAATATCAATGGAACCCACTTCATATAATACTAAAAACGATCATGTAAATGTTACTAAAACGACAACTAACGAATGAAACTATATACTATACAAAAAAAAAAAACTATATATGTATATTGTTATACTAATTTTAAAAGCTACTAACAAAGCAACTATATATACGTATCTATATATCTATCTATCTATTTATTATTATTTATATAATTATGCCAAAACGAAACGAATATCAGGGTACGAAGTATACCCAATACTTCTGGCATCGGATTGAAGATCATATATCACCATGATGATGATGATGGTATATGAGCAACATGATGATGATAAAGTAAAAGATTCTATTTTTCTATGCTGCATACGAAATATATTGGAGCATATGCATAAAGATAAACAAAGAAATACTTATAGAGTATGACTAATGTTTGCCAATAATAATTATAATTAAGTTGATATACTAGAAACGAAACCTAGCAAATGAAATGGATATGATATGGAAAATGAAAAACTTTGTTATGCTTTATTATTATATACATATTTTATATTTGTAAAAACGAACTAACATATCTATCTATTATTATATATTTACGCAATGTTTTACTATAACGACCGTGTGGGCAGTTCCGTCTAGAGCCACGCCTACTTAGCTCCGATTCTAGTTTATATGTTGGGAAGAAAATACTGTAAATTGAATCGATAATATCCACGCATATAAACAGGAATCTAGGCGAGATCTAAGGACAGTTTCTAGACGCTGCTCTTTAAACGTGTCTCATTGTTAAAATAGTTTGAGTTTGCATGCTTTTGTCTTTATTTTGTTAATACTATACATATATATTTATGTGTATGTATATTTACGAATTTATTGTTAACGAGCATATTATAAAAAAATGTCAATCAACCGCTAAGTAAGTTATATACCACCAAGATTATGGATAAATTGAGAGATCGTATTGTCAGAATGTACACTAAAAATTGTAATTGTCTCGAAGCGATATCCTGAGGATCGCATATCAACGTCCTTCTCCCCGTCAGGCAATAATAAGTATGAGGATGCCTTTGTCTGTTGTTCGCGGAGTTGGCCAAAGTTCTGTGCAATTCCTGAGGAGTCGCTTCGATGACCCAAAATACTCTCAGACTCAGACTTACCTAAACAAAATAATGATCAGCAATGTCAAAACTATGAAATGGATTTACCTTATGTATACAATTTGTTGTATAACTACAAACAATGAACAATGAAAACTAAAATAAATGGCAAGTTTTTGAATACTCGCGACGAGAAGAGCGACAATTGTGTTTTCTTTCTTTAATTCTTGGGATTAGTTGGATTTTGGCTTTTACAAAGGCTTTCACATTGCTCTTTATTGAAACTTTCGTATTGCATTGTTAAAATGAACTATTATACAATTCACAATAATAATCGTAATCGTAATTATAATAGTACATGTTGATTTAATAAATAACTAAAAGTAAGGCCAAATCAATTTCAAATACAAGTTTTTTATCCGATTTTCTTCCGTCATGGCTTATTTCATTATCTCCATCATCGTTTCCTATTATTTATTATTTTTGTGGCACTTTTGTGTGTTTCGTGTTGAGAAATCAAATTTCCACTTATTGAAAATTAAATGCAAATTAATGCGTTACGCTTGGGGTTGAACATAGGTTCAGTAAAACTTAATTTTTAAGTTAAAGGTAAAGTTTTAAAATTGGAAAATGATAAAAACGTTATCTACATGTATCGCTACCAATTGTTTATACTATTAATAATGTGCAATTTGATGTAAAATATCATGCAACTACAATTTTAATAGAAGTTTTATTATTATTTTTCTTTTGATGGAAAACACATTTTGCGACGGTTGCCATTTGAAATATTTATATGAACCTGGGCTGATACGCTAGGTATTTATATCTAAATTCAATTCATCACGATAGCACTTAGTAGCAAAAAATGAAGTTTTGGATGGGTCGCATTTGCGTACAACATTAACATCAACAAACAACGTCGGTTAGATCCCCGTATATATTGAGTTACATATTGCTTTTAGTTATGAGATGACTCCAGATCCATATTGCTGCTGCTGGTGGCACTGGTAGACGCGGATGTTGTTGCTTTCGGACTGGACTTTGTTGTCGAACCGCTGGCAAAGCTACTGGAACTGGAGGCGGCACCTTGTGCGGATCCAGACGCAGCGCCGGCATCATTATCATCCGCATCATCGTCTTCCTCTTCTATTAACTTGCGGGCCAATTTAACTGCCTCAAACTCACGATAATGCGCCTTGCGACGCCGCTCAAACTCCCGACGTTTTTCTACAACAAATACAGTAGAGTTAATATTGGTTTAATGTCTTTAGGGATATTCCCTATAATCTTACGTCTCTCCTCTTCGGTTAGGGGCTGTTCATCGCCGGAAGAACCTTCATCATCAATGCTTTGGGAAGACTGTTGTGAGCTGGCCGCAATGCGAAGTCTGTAATAGAAATATAAATAGATTTATAACTTGTAGACATTGGAGAAAGGTCAGGTGTAGAGTTACTTCTCCACTAGTAGTTCGGTGTCCAACTCATCCTTATTTTCATTAAATGGCTCTTGATAGTTATATGGTGTTTTTGGCTCATCGATTTTCATGTGGCCGTAGTCCTTGTCAGCTGGATGAAACGTTTGCAGCACATTCAGCTCATCGAACTTGGCACTTTTACGGAAACTGCAAATCAGATTTAATCAGTTGTTAGCTTTTGTTTGTTTAACGAAAAGGTCAAAGTTGATTGCGCTTACCTGGCACCAGACTTGTCAAAGCTGCGCGAAGTCTTTAAAATGCCCTTGCAAGGTAACTGTGGACTGGGATTGTTTTGCATCTTGGCCCTCTTGGTTGATCTGACGCACGTTAACTGGAATTACGTGCACACACACGCACACACACAATGTTTAATTTGAATAATGTTAACATTACGTCAATGATTTAATGATGAACTATGATGGATGAATCACTGTAAAATGCAAATGAGTCTTAAATTCTTAAAATTCACTAAAATTGTTGCTGTTGTTGTTGTTGTTGAAACACAAGCACTCAATTCGCGGGCACTTACGCCACCTGACCGTGGTGTTATCGTGCCCTTGAGGGGGGTCGCATGACCCAACCACCCACTGGGCGCCTGCCACCCACCGGGCTGCTCTGCCTGCTTGCTGCCGCTGCCGCTGACTTGGCATGTGGCATTAACAACGCCCTTTTTGGTGGCCTTTCTTTAACTGCAGCTGCCACTGTTTCTCTTTCGTTGTTCCTCTCTCTGCATTTTCTTCCCAACTTACTTTGATTTAAGCCTTTTAATAATCCAAAAGCCGCAGCCGTGTGGAAATTGCAATGCAATTTACGCCGCAAACACCTCACACTTTCAAAGAGAATCAAAATAATTAGTTGCAGCAAGTTTGCAACATGTATATAGTTTACGATGCAAATAGTTTCAACAGAATTAGCACTTTAATTTTGATATTTTATTTATTATTTGTATTTTTTGTAGTAGAGTTGTATCAACAACTAGTTCAGATTAAGTTCGATTAAACTAATCACTAAACTGCAGGGTTGTTGATACAATTTTGATGTATCGATATTTCGATAGATATTTTGGCGATGATATGTATTTCGATACTTTTTTCAGACAATATAATTGTGAAATGTTGTTCATCTGGCAACCTTATAAAAGTAACCGTTAAATTAAATGTCTTTAAAAATTTATAAAAAGAAGTTAAGCTTTTAAACTTTTCTGTCACGTATTTTAATTGAAGTTTATGTATAATTCCTTGATAATGTAACTTAGAATACTCCACTTTAATTAGCATATTTCAAATTGTAGTAATTTGTTGGAAGTCATACCCGAAATTCAGAACTAATCACTAGTCAGATTAGACTAATCACTTGATAGAAAGTTTCTTATCGCATAATTTTGATTACCTGCCTAAACTGCATTGTGAACAATTTATTAGCCATAGACTTGCCAGTCTGCAACTAAACTCGAAGCAATATGAGCAACATTATTGTGTCCTCCGGTGTTCGTCCTTTGCGGGAAGGACTTCAGCGTATAGCCATCGAGGAGCTGAACGAGGTGCCAACACGAGTATCCACTGATATAATTGCTTTGCGGGATTGGCTGCAGAAACAGCCTCATCTCTGTTCCTGCCTTACGAATCAGTTCCTCTTGAGCTTCCTAAGGGGCTGCAAGTTCAGTTTGGAGAAGGCCAAACAAAAGATCGATCGATACTATACACTTCAGGCGGCTATTCCAGAGGTCTTTAATGAGCACCGACTAGCCGACGATCCGCAGGTGCTCGAGATTATTCGCATGGGGTAGAAAAACTAATAAACATCAACTACGTATTTCATTTAAATTCCGATCCTTTTAGCGTTATTCTTCGAATTCCTCTGCACGAAGATGATACGGGTCCGGCGGTGACCATAATTCGTGCTGGGTCCTATGATACGACCAAGTACAAGTTCCAGGATATCATACGAGTGGGTTCCATGTTTGGCGAGATAATGATGTTAGAGGACGACAATGCGAATGTCAGTGGCTATATTGAATTCCTAGACATGTCTGGGATTACGGCTGCCAATCTTTTTGCACTACAGCCGCATATATTGAGCAAGTTTTCGGCCTTTGCGGATGAGGCTATGCCCACCAGGCAGAAGGGAATTCATTTTATAAATGTACCATCATCATTTGAAAGCGGTTTCAATTCTCTACGCTCCTTCTTTCCCGAGAAGATCAGAAATCGCGTAAGTTAAGTTCAAGAGATAGACCTGAAGAATTTATAGAGTCATTATCTATTTTTTTAGGTTTCCGTTAGCTCCGATCCTGAATCGATCTTCGAGCGCGTACGCAGTGAGTATTTGCCAAAGGAATACGGTGGCACCAAGGGCACCATGCAGGATATTATTGATCAGATGGAACGGAAGATGTTGAGTTATCGCGATTACTTCGAGCAGTCACGTCATTTTGGAGCCAACGAAAAGCTAAGGGAAGATAACGCCTATAGTAAAAAATTTCCGAGTCACTTTGGCTTGGATGGATCATTCCGCGTATTAGATATTGACTGAAGAGTAAACATTCCGAACCATGTAAACCTATCAAACAGCAATAAACTCCATATATTTGCACTGCATTATCGCTCTCTCTCTCTCTCTCTCTCTCTCTCTCTCTCTCTCTCTCTCTCTCTCTCTCTCGCTCTCTCTCTCTCTCTCTCTCTCTCTCTCTCTCTCTCTCTCACTTACTCTCTTGCTAAAATCCAACTTGATAAGATATAGATTGCTAATCTTATCAAGTCAGATTCCGTATGTGTCCATTGATCAAGTTCGAAGAAAGGCCTTCAGTTGTTAACTGACTATCAGACCTTGTCAACATGCTCGATATTCGTCCGCTTACGCCGGAGCTGCAGAAGACTGCGATCGATGAGTTGAACGAAAAACCGGAGAGAATTGAACAGGATGTTGCGGCACTACGATTATGGATTAGTCAACAACCACATTTGAAAGCCCGTACCAGTGATCAGTTCCTGGTGAACTTCTTGAGGGGCTGCAAGTACAGTCTGGAGAGGACCAAGTCCAAGTTGGATAAATACTACGCACTGCGCACTAAGTATCCGGAGTATTTTACTGCTCACAATGTGGATGTGGATAAGTTATTAACATTATTCCGCTTCGGGTAAGTTTCCCTTATCTCTTTAATCCTCTGATCTTGAACTAACACCTTTTATAGAACTGCTGTTTTCTTGCCACGCCCACTAAATGATAATGGACCACGTATAGGCATTATACGCATGGGCGCCTACGATCCAGACAAATACAACTTTATAGACATTAACCGTGCTGGAGGATTAATGCACCAAATAGTGCTCAATGAGGATGATGATCTCATTATCAATGGGGTTATTCATATCCTAGACCTTACCGGTGTCAGAATGGCTCACATATCTCAGATGACACCGTCATTTGCTAAAAAGATGACCGTATTCCAGGAGGAGGCTCTTCCCACACGCACTAAGGCTACCCACTTTATCAACACTCCCGCAGGATTCGATAAGGTCTTCAATATGTTCAAGCCCATGATGTCCAAGAAGCAACAGAGTCGAGTGAGTAACCTACAGATATAGATAATTCTAAATCACCTTCTAATTTCATCCTTATTTACCTCTAGCTTCATGTGCACGGCAGCAATTTTGAGACACTGTACAAGGAAATACCACAAAAGTATTTGCCCATTGAATATGGTGGAGAAAACGGTTCAATGACGGAACTAATCAAGGAATGGGAAGAACGCATATTAGCCTATAGGAATTACTGGGTTGAGGAGGAGAACTATGGAACCGATGAGAGCCTCCGACCCGGTAAACCCGTTGATTTTGAAAGTCTATTTCGGAATGGAGGGTTCTTTTAGGCAACTAAATGTCGATTGAGGCTAAAGTTTGATCTATATATAGCTGAAAAGCAGGTCTTATCTATAAGTATAAGTAAGTTGGAAATAGGTATGTCATTAATATTATTATGGCTATTAGCGTATCAGGCATTGATAATAAACACTTAAAGATTGTAATACATTTCTTATTATAATAAGACTTCTGATTGATGACTAGAAAAAACCAAAAGGTGTTGCCTATTACAATTGAAAGAGTCAAAGAAAATCAGCTGTGTTTATTTGGATCTCTTTACTCCCGTGAGAACAAATGAAATGCCAAAAAGTAAACAAAAAGTATTCCAAAATCTTTAACATAGAAAACAAAAATAAAACACTCGGCTGATCGGTCGAACTGAGAGATCTGTTGAAAAACGTTTCAGTAATATTTGGAGAGTCGTCGGAATCGGTAGTTGCCGAGTCGGAAATTTACAAAAACGGCAAAGTGAAACACAGCATGAATTGAAAATTGAAAATTCTGAACAATTCATAGTGCGGGAAGGGAAAACGGACGGGATCGGAAACATAAATGTAAATGATGCCATCAAAATGCAATCAGTTCATAAATTGCTCATAGTTAATTGACCATTAAGGAATCACATGAAATCAAAGATACTAATTACTTTGGCATGTTATACAGCATCTTCCAAACTATATATAAAATTATTTATACACATAAAGAAATCTGGCTGTCCGTCTGCCATTCTGGGAAGTATTTAGACTGTGTAGCTACATGAAAAGTAAAAATTTTCAAAAACTGTGCGAACTGAGCGGAGAGTGTGGAGGCTGTGGGAGAGTGTGTGTGTGTGAGAGTGTGTGTGTGTGTGTTGTGTCTGCCTGCTGTCGGCGCTGACGAGATGGATGATGTTCCCCCGAAAATAGTTTCCATAAAACTCAACGTCATGCTGCCTTCCTCTCTGCTCCACACACCCGACCTTGTCGAGCGAGAGACCTAAATAAATATTTAGACAAATCTTAATGCACTTTTCTGTGTACGCGGGGGAATTGGGGGATCCCCACCTGTAGATATACCCTGTGAATGTAATCAAAAAGGTTGTACACAACTGCAGAAATTACTTGTGAAATTAGCAAAACGGGTAATACATATCTGAGGCACTCTGCTAAATAAAACTAGTCGGCCGGTGCTACAGTCGAGCATACTCGACAGTTGGAGACCCTGTACTTACTATGGAAAAAACTTATAATGGAAAAAAACTAAAAATAATTTAGTTAACTTAAATGCAAATGTTATCAGATTGGTTACGATATCTCATATCCCGCTCCCAGTCCCTCTCCCAGGATCCGCTCCTAGGCCCCGCTCCCAGTCCCTTTAACAGGCCCCAGGCTCCGCTCCTATAGTTTTATCGATAGTTTTATCCGAAAGTCTTATCCGCTATTTTTATCTGACAATAGCCCTTCAGAAATACTCTGTCAAAAGAACCAAAAAATGGTATATATGTACAACTAAATATATACCTAGTGAAATTAATTTAAATTTATAATTTATTAAACAGTCCCTTCTATACCATTAGTCATAGGGTATTGCAGAGTCGACTATTTGCGCTGATCTTTCCCTTTCATAATTTATGCTCAGCAAGCCGTGAAATTGGCCACGTTAGGACGAATCGCCAGGAAAGTGGTCGGCAATGTCGGGTAGGCGGGCGCAGTCTCTGCCGGCTCACATGCTGGAGCCAGCGAAGCCGCAACGTGGACGCTGTGTGGCTGCCATCTGTTTCTCCTGGAAGGTAATCACCTGCGTTGTTTCCCACGTGCTGCTCGTCTTGCTCGTGGTCTCCTACTGCGTGGGCGGCGCCTACTTGTTTCAGCATCTGGAAAGACCCCATGAGATTGAGGTGAGGTGAGAGTTTAACCACTCCAGGTAAAAGTGACTAATGGAATCTCTTCGTGTGCTAGGTGAAACGGGATATACAGCACCTGCGCTTCAATCTCACCGAGCGCATCTGGCTGCTCTCGGCGGAAGCTTTGGTCCTGCGGGAGAATGATTGGATGGCGAATGTGAGCAAACACCTGGCCAACTTTGAGAATCAGATCCTCACTGCCATCAAGGCCGATGGCTGGGATGGCGACGAGGATGTACGCAAGTCCCAATGGACCTTTGCTGGCTCCCTGTTCTACTCCATCATAGTGATAACAACGATTGGTAAGTGTCCATAAAAAGATCAACAAGGACTTGTATTTATTTATATACACTAAAGATACAATCTAAATCAGAGCTGGGAATAGTGATTTAAGTTTTTAAATATTCCTTAACTCAATTAATTTAATTTTCAACTATATTTATAATTTAGTGGAAAAAATCAACTAAATCTTGAAAGATTAAAAAAATAGTGAAAATTTGTAATATTTGAATATTTTAAAAATATCACAATGCTGTTTGATTAAATAAAAAAATCTTTAATCACTAAACCTAGCACTGATCTAGATACTAAAGACTAAAAGTAAACTAAGTGAGATGAGGAGTTTAGGAGGAATGAGGCGAGGGAAGGGATTTAGAGCTTCTTGCTCAGCTTATCGTTAACTGTAGTGGGCGTAATAGACACAGATTTTGCACTCTTGCCCTCGATCCCACTCTGGGATTTCTCATCGTATCCAAAGCCAGCAGGTGCAAAGTTGCCACCAAAACCAGTGGGTCCTAGACCAGGGAAACCCAAGCCAAGACCATTTAGTCCATAACCCTCTGGGAACTGTTGTCCGCCATATTGATTGGTAGGATACTGTCCAGGTTGTTGACTGGATGGATACTGTCCAGGATGTTGATTGGATGGATACTGTCCAGAATATTGTCCACCTGGATATTGTCCTCCTGGATATTGTCCTGCTGGATATTGTCCGCCAGGATATTGAGCACCAGGAGTTGCGAACTGATTGCTGTTGAAGTTCGATCCGGCTCCTTGATAGGGTCCATATGGATATTGATTGCCAGCGCCTGGAAATTGACCCAGACCTAATCCCGCACCGGGTTGGGCGCCAGTGAAGCCTCCGTAGTGTGCCACTCGACTCCAGGATAAGCTGATCCTCCTAAGCCTGCACCGCCAAAGATGCCCGGATAGCCACCAAGTCCTAGTCCATTCTGTGCACCACCAAATCCACCAATGCCCGGCTGATAGGCACTGGGATAGGGATACTGGGCTGTCCACCTGGACCCACAAGCACGCCAGGATTACTGCCAGCGAAGCCACCTTGTCCTCCAAACTGGCCTGGCTGACCAGGAAAGCCATTTGGATTGAAATAGGGATTGAATTGACGCGTGCTCACATTGGCTGCATTGGTAACTACAGAGTCCGTATCCGCATAATCCTCGATCTCATCGTTTTCCGGCTCTCCAGGCAAAGGTCGTCTTGTGGTTGGCTCCCTTCTCACCTTGTTGTCGTAGGAATTGTTAATGGCGGCATTGCGATCAATATCCTTGTCCCGAAAGGCACGCTCCCTGCGACTGTAGGTGCGCCAAACCCACTGATCCTCTCCAGACTTTGCCGTGACAAAGGCCAACTGACAAAGCAGCGACAGCACAACAATGAGGCAACCTTTTCGCATGATTCACAACTGGGAACTGGCCTTTCTTTTGCTTGGATTTGGAATTGTGACTTCAATTTAAAACTGTTCACACACTGACCCGTATTTCTCGCTTGGCCGCTCCACGAACTCAACTCGCGACTTGGTTTTTATTATTATTATGTTTGTTTTTTTGGTGCGTTTGCTTTGGCAGCGACAACAGAATTATTCGGCGATGCGATCGGCACACGCTACTTATATAACAATGGCCAGATACGAAAATCAGTCGACTGTGCGAGGACAGGTGCGGCACAACGATCGCGAATCGCAAATCGCGAATCGTGATCACGATCACCGTGGAACGAACACAACAAGTTGCCAATTGGGCCATTTTAATTAGCATTGAAAATAATTTAAATATCGGATAAGACTATCGGATAAAAATATCGAATAAAACTATCGGATAAGACTATCCGTTAAAACTACTGTATAAAACTATCGGATAAAACTATCGGATAAAAATATAAAAATCGGATAAAACTATCGGATAAAAATATCTGAAAAAACTATCGCATAAAACTATGGGATAAAAATAGCGGATAGAATATCGGATAAAATATCGCATAAAATATCGAATAAAATATCGAATAAAAATATCGGATAAAAATATAGGATAAAACTATAGGATAAAAATATCGCATTAAACTATCGGATAAGAATATCGGATATGACTATCGGATAAATATCGGAAAATCTATCGGATAAACAATCTTCCAAATTTTTATATTTTTTTTTTAATTTCCAATGATAATTTATCTACCCGCTCCACTGTGCGACAGTGCAAACAGCCAATGAATCAACCTAAACAAGACAGCAACGATCGTGGCAGACGCACTCAACGATACGCCAGATTTAACAGCAATCAGCGGAGTGATCGTTGGATATGTTGAATCATATTGCCAAAGAAATGCCCGAAAACCGCAATGAAACGCATGATCTGAGTTCTGTGATCACTGATCAGTGATCGATGCCGCCTAGGAACTGCTGCAATCGTCTGGATCACGTACAAATCGCATAAATATGAAACGTTTTTTGTAATTGATCGTTAGACATCATTAAAGGCTCTTCTGCGAATTACAATAAACATTACCAATGCCCATTAACTTGGCTCAAATCAACTGCAACAATTGCTATAAATTTGGCTTATCATTGAGATCGTGCAGCATATCAAGTATGTTAGTATGGGTTATTTTTGGGGATTTTTTGGATACAGTTTGTTGCACACAGGTTGATTGGCCCACTGAGCGTGCCGCACGTGAATAACCTCTAAAATGGGTTCGAAATGAGGTTTAGATTTAGATTTGGGTTGTGGTTGTGGTCTAGGCCGGGGGCGACAGGAAATCAAATATTTGAATTATTATTAATGCGTTGAAAACAATCGCAAGGTCAAACGCGACTGACCGAAGATGACTTGTTAGTTTTTAGATTTTAGTTACTCACTTTTAGATTGATGATGGGAACTTTTGTTTTTATTTTGCACAATTTCCCAATATGGATTTATGCGACGAAACGCGAATGACTTGGCTTAGTTGTTTGTCTTATTTAGTTACTAGACTTATTGCCACAAATGAGTTTAATGACCGACGCTTTTTTTTGGGTTTGTGCCAACACCTCAGACACTATAGTGTATTTTGTATTATAATACACACTCATTATTAGACTCTGGGTGAATGCAAACACTTCCGCATTTCCGCGGCAAAACTTGAAACGCCTTTTATGTACTTGTTCAATTTGCGTGGGAGACGATAATTTTTGGGCTAGTTTCCGATTAGACACGTAAGGCCCATTAGCATTTTCGGCAATTGCCAAGCCAATCTTATCTTAAGGTCAAGGCAAAGAAAATAACCTAGAGAATATCTGAAATAGTAAAGAGTAATTGAAACTAGTACAAAAAATATTTGGAAAAAAGTAAAAATGGAGATTGGTAAACAATCTAATCTATTTTTAAACTTAAAGTACTGAAATTCTGGTCAAGGTAATACTGCTGAAAAAGTGAACCTGAAGAGGTATTTTAAGAAAGTAAGGTCTATAGATTTCTAAACAAAAACTTCTATTAAAATCTTTATATCGAGATATTTATTTTTTATTTATTTATTTATTGTCAAGCTATAGAGAGCTGACACTTAACTATACATTTAAATAAAAATATAAAAAATATATTATATATATTATATAAATATAAATATTACCCGATATGATCTCTTAAAAACAATTCACCTACATCTCGTGATCTATTCTGAAATATTTGCGATCTAACTTTAGTAATAGCCATTAAACCATGACCACTTATAGTACAAGTAATACCCTTGTTATTCATTCACATGTGACAACTTTAAATGCAACTCCAACTCCGACGCTGGACAGGCTATGGCCACATATCACCACGCACAGATTGGGGCAAGGTGACAACGATCTTCTATGCCATCGTTGGGATTCCACTGATGCTGCTCTGTCTGTCAAACATTGGAGATGTGATGGCCACATCATTTCGGTGAGTGGAACAGCAATTACAGTACTTAAAGCTCAGTTCTCATGCTCATTGTTCACTTGTCATATAGTTTCCTCTACTGGCGCATTTGTTGTTATGTGTGCACTCGATCGGCAAAGCGTCCAAAGAGTCGTCGATCCAGGCAAAGATCTGTGAGGATGCGACCACAGCGGGTTTCCTCAAGGAGTCAGCCGCCTCCATCGTTTAGACGTTCCATGAAGATGACACAGCGCTCGAATAATGATTCTGGACTGGGACCCTCCATGGGACACGCCTATTCCGATCCAGAGTTGCGTTACGGTCGCGGTTACGATGATCGCGACAGGGATCGGGACTTTGGTGGCGGTCATCGTGGCAGTGGAGGACGCCAGCGACGCCCCCAGCAGTACACACAGCCACTGCAGCATGAGCCTCGCCAGCGTCACACCATTTATGGAGATGAGTACGAGACGCAGACCTTGAATCGATCAACTCGCTACAGCAGCCGGCAGAAACAGCGGGACAGAATGCGGGATCGGCACACGGTGGAGCGGGAGCGTTATCTGGGCCACTCGAGGACACACATTCATGGCTCTATCGATGACTTTGGGGAGTTGCAGGCGCCGGCAAAGCGGGCAGCCAGTGTTAGATCAGTGCGATCACCACAGCGTCAGGATGCTCGTGCCTCTCGAGAACTGCATCGTCTACACTCGGCGCCGGGACGAGCCAAGTCTGTGGATCCACGGCATGGACACGTCTCCTCCCACTACGAGGATGTCGATGAGGATGTGGTGCGCAAGACGCCAATTATACCCAATCGCTATGCGCTGGACGACGACGACTTGGCCCACAGTGGACAACAGGCAAGGAATGCTCCTCGTAGTCAGTCGATGCCCAGATCGGCGCATCGTCGACGTCAAAGGGATATGGAACGGGAGCGATCTCCACAGCCACCACCTTCCCATCATCATCAGCAGCAGCATCATCAGCGACCAAATGGACGACGAGCCGGCAGCCTGGGCCGCCAATCCTCCCGCTATGGCAATCATCTGGAGCCGCCGGATTACGATGCAGCGCCTCCACAACGACAGCGACGTGGAAGATCGCCACGCTACGATGACTACGTGGAGGAGAGCTTCGATGAGCTATCCATGTGCGATGACAACGGCATCTACGAGGATTATCCGGTGCGTCACAGTTCCCGCAACCGGGAGCCGAGGCGGGAGCGACGTCGTGAGCGGGAACGTCGTCTGCCGCCCTCACCGCGCATCATGTCACCCATGGGCTTCCCAGTGCAGCGTCAGATCAGGCGGCGTCCCAGCTATGACTACGATGACGAGGATTCCATGTATGACGATGAGTACGGCGACAGATTCGAGCTGGTGCCCAAGGACAGACCCGTGCCCATCTGGCTGTGCGTCTTTCTGGTGGTCAGCTATATACTCGGTGGCGCTGCTCTCTTTACCTTCTGGGAGGAGTGGTCATTCCTGGACTCTGCCTACTTCTGTTTCATCACGCTGACGACAATAGGTGAGTACCATATATAACTAATGGAATTCAATTAATTAATGCTTTTCCTAGGATTTGGTGACTTTGTGCCTGCCAAGGGAGTGAAGGATGAGTCGGAGCAATCCATTGCCTACTGTTCGCTGTATCTGCTCTTTGGCATTGCTTTGCTGGCGATGAGCTTCAATCTGGTGCAGGAGGAGTTCATAGCGAATGTGAAGGAAGTGGCACGACGTCTGGGCATACTCAAGGATGATGAAGACGAGCAGCAAGATGCCGACTGAGTGCCTCAATAAAATAGTTTATAATCTCTAGCAAAGAATTTTTCATTTTGATAAGATGAATTTTAATAATTACATTATAATATTCTAATTTATAGAAAGAATTCTTTAAATCTATTTTAAACGACAATTTCTAAATACTTAGTTCACTTTTTATCGATTGTCACTGTTAAACTCGATTAACACTGTTAAGCTCACATTGGCACTGTTAAACTCGATTGTCACTGTTAAACTCACATTGGCACTGCTAAGATAACAGAGCTCTGCTAACTGACCACCCACGCAGCATATAAAAGGCGGCCATCTCGCAGTAGGCAGGCAGTTAGTGTTCGGCGCTCGAAGCAGGCGGATCAACAGGAAGTAAAGCGAAGTGAAGTGACAAGTGGAACCAACTCTTGGTGTGGAACTGCTGATCCTGTCATTGTAGTGTATTTAATAAGAATAGTTTTATATAATAACCTGGTACAGGAGGAGTTCATAGCGAATGTGAAGGAAGTGGCACGACGTCTGGGCATACTCAAGGATGATAAAGACGATCAGCAAGATGCAGACTGAGTGCCTCAATAAATTAGTTTATAATCTCTACAAAGAATCTTTCATTTTGATAAGATGAACTTTAATAATTACATTATAATATTCTAATTTATAGAAAGAATTCTTTAAATCTATTTTAAACGACAATTTCTAATTACTTAGTTCACTTTTTTATCGAGCGTTGACTGTAATACAGATATGTGTTTATTTAATGGAAATAATGTGCAAATTGAAATAAGAATCTCAAGAATTATTGATACTAAAGAAAAAGAATTCATAAAAATAAAAATAAGAAGGAACAGTGCAAATATTGAGAAGAAATGCTTCAATTAACGCCTTAAATGTTATAACTGGGTTGATGAATGTTCGCCTCAGGCCATGTTCTCTTTGTTGTGCTGGAAATGGAAGAAGGAATACTATAAATAATTATATTCTCCATTTAAGAGAGTCATTTTTGGCTTACCCTCTTAAAGGCAGGTGAGCTGAGCGGCGAGTTGCGCGGCGAGTTTTTGCTGGGCGTCAGGGAGCGGGAGAGGGAACTGTTGTGCTGCCCGGACAATGGCTTCAACGTGTTGGCGCTGCGTGAGCCGCCGCTGCCTCCGGAGCCACGCTTATTAACAACGCCATCGACAGGTTCAATGGGCGTCGAGTTCATAATGGTTTCCGTTTCAGACAATTCCTGCACAGACTGCAGTGATTCCTCCTCGGGTTCACCCTCGCTGAGCTGCAATTCGAATTACATTTAGTTAAATAAATAAAGAGGAATCTTCTGTTAGACTTACCTCATCGATAGTGGCTGTGGTGTCCAGATCCGACCAGTCCTGCTCCTGGCGATAGCGACGCACAATGTCCTGATGCGGCGAGGTGGCAACCAGAGTGCGTGGATAGATGAAATCACGCTTCGAGGGCGTGGCACCCGTAGGAGCATATGTCTTCAGTTCGCTCTGATGGAAATTGGAGACACCCTCGTGGCAAGTCTTCAGCTGTTGACGCTGCACATTCGCATGCTGTGCCATAAGCTCGGACAGCTTGTCGATGAGATCGCCAGTGATATGTGCATGTCCATTGGCCAGTTCGAGGTCCGCGGTCATCATCTGATGGATTTGATTGGTGGCCAGACGTTAGCTGCTTCTGCTGCTCGTGACGAAGCTGCTGAGCATGCTGCTCGCTGTCGGTGCACATCTGGCGCAGTTTCTGCTGTTGGCTGCGTACTGTCTGCATGCTGGACTCGGCTTGATTGTTGCTCTCCTTGCACAGATTATCCAGCTGCACATGCAGCGTGGAGCACTTGGAGACTCCGTGATCCACACACAGCACCGCCGCCTGCAGTTGGCTGCAGAGTTCATCCCGTGCGGCTTGGGCAGCCACAGTTCCCTCGCTGGCATAGGCTTGCACGCTGTTCCCAGTCAGCTGTGCCTGCTCATTGACTGCCACATGGCTGCGCTTCAGTTGTCCGACTCGAGTGCCCATGCTGAGTGTGTTCTTAGCCCGTTGTTGCTGCAGCTGCTCCAACTGACGCATCAGTTCCACTTCCTGTTTTGCCAACTCCTCCTCGTGCGCTAGTTCAGCCTGCAGCTGCTGCAGTTGCTCCGAATCCGGAGCACTCAATGCCGTCAATTGGTTCAGCTGCTGCTGCACCTGATCCACATGCTGCTGCACGGCCTTTGCATTGCGCTCTATGATCGGCGAGAAACCATCACGCATGTTGTCCAACGCTTCCCTGTGCCGCTCATTGTTGGCCTCCAGCTCCTGCAGATTGGCCAATATGTCCTGGCTCAGCTGCGCCTTGCGTTGCTCCATATGCTCCAAGAGCTGTGCCAACAGTGCCTGACAATGGGCATCCTCTGTGCTGGCCACAACGGTTGCAAACTGTGCCTGCAACTGACCATGCGCTGTCAAGGATTCAGTGCAAATATCACGCAAGTTGTCGATGCTTTTAGTGGCATTCGCAACCAGACGCCGATGCACTTTGGTGCAGTTGGCTGGACAGAAGAGAAAGGCGAAAACTGAGCATAAGAAACAAGTGAGATTGATAGAGATTCAATGACTTACCCAACTCCTCGGTCAGTTGCTTCGTTGAGCCCGCATGCTGCTCCTGGTATTGAGATAAACTACCATCGAGCATCTCCAGATTATCCCGCATGCGTTCTGCGAATTGTTCGCAAGTGTTGCGTATCATTTCATCCACATGACGACGCCGCTCGATGGTGCCATGGAGCTGCTGAGTGTCATCGGCAGCCAGGTCAGCTGCCTCTAGTATTTGATTAGCCTGGGTTGTTAGCTGCTGTTCGGTCTTGACATGCGACTCCACCAGCTGTTTCTTTTCCTTGTAGCGTCGCTTGGTCTTGTTGAGCACCTTCTTGGTGAGCAGCAGCGACCCTTTGGTCTCCGTCAAGTGCTGCTCGGTGCGGCTGAGCTTCTGCGTCTTCTTGACCAGACTCATGCTGACCTCATTAAAGATCTTCTCCTTGTTCTGTAGCTCATCCTTGAGCGCCTTTAGCAGCAGCATCTTCTCGTTGAGCTCGCGTGTCTGTGAATCCATTTTGAGCATCATGTCGCCGTAGGTATCCTCGGCCAGGTAGATGCCATTCTTATCGCGTGCCGCCATCAGATCCCGCTTCAGTTTATCAATCTCATCGGTGTACTCCTTGAGTACAGTCTTCTTGGTTAGCTTTTGATTGACCTCCGGCTTATTTTGAATGTTCTTTGCACGATGTGCATACTCCAAGGTGCTCAGCGTTTCCTCGATGTCCTTGTGACCCGGCGAGATGGTGGCTATAATTGAGGTCTTTGTGCGTCCGCCTAGTGACTCTTGCAGCAGACGCGTTAACTTGGACTCGCGATAGGGCACATGAGGAGCACGATCCACCAAGGCAGTGATCACACGTCCCAGAGTCAACAGACTCTGATTAATGTTGACAGTTTCGCGGACACGGATGCCTTTCTCATTGCCCGCCTTGGAGACGTTCTCGCTGCCCGCCAAATCGACCAGATTTAGTTTGCCGATCTTGAGCATCTCCTCGCCATCGATGCCATTCTCGCGTATGTGCACCACAATGGAGAAAACAGTGTGGGAACGCGAGGATTGGGCATTCATCAGAGTTGTGGCCGTTTTGCGTCTCTCCTTGCCCTTCTCGAGCAGCTTATACACATCGTCCTTGCTGTGTACGGGTATTTCCTCCAATCCCTGTATAATCACCGATCCCTTCTTTGTGCTGTCATCAAAGATGCGTATCTTGGTGTTGTCATCCGTTGAGAGCAGATCGCACAGTTCCTCGTTGTACAGTTCCAGATAGGAGATGCGCATCGTGAACTCCAGTTCCGTCATGCGCAGCTCGTCAAACAGATGACTCAGAGCTCGCGGTATAATGCCAATGTCCGAGTCCTAAAACAGGAGGCGTGCAGGTAATTAGAAAAGGTTGCTTAAATTCTGGGAACTCGGCCATTTCGCGAGGTCAGCGACAAAGCAATAAAACAGGTTTTCTATGCTAAACATTGTTGTTATGTTGTTGTTATTGGTCAATAGATTTCTAATGCAACGCAACTGTACTGCAGAGGATCAAAGGAAGGAATATTGGGCATACTTACATCTTCCCAGGAGGACTTCAGCTCGGCGCACTCATTGCCCACCATGGTATGCGTTTTGCCCGTGCCCGTCTGTCCGTAGGCAAACACCGTGCAGTTGTAGCCGGAAAGCACCTCCTCGATAAGAGGCGCCACAACGGTGCTGTAGACATCGCACTGACGCGAGTCCGGTCCAAAGGAACGATCGAAGCTGAACGTCTTCGTCAGCCTCGAGTCGACGGTGTGACGAGTGACAATTTCACGGTTCGTCGTCACATTCACCACCTCCGCGGAGCGAATGCATCTCTCACGTGAGTTCAGCGGTCTGCAAGGGACTCAGCCAGTTCTCATCAAGAACAACTCAAAATAAGTACGAATTGCACTCACCTGACTCGCACATAGACCTGAATGTTTTGATTCGATTTGCGCGCTGTCTGCTGCTGCTGTTGGCGGGAGCCATTCGCACCCGATGTTGTGTCCATGTCCCGAAATGACGCCGACTTGTTTACGCCTTTTTAAACTAACTGTGCTTGTTCAATTCACTTGTTTCTGTTTGTGTGTGTA
This sequence comes from Drosophila falleni, assembly GCA_035045575.1. Classification (NCBI taxonomy): domain Eukaryota; kingdom Metazoa; phylum Arthropoda; class Insecta; order Diptera; family Drosophilidae; genus Drosophila; species Drosophila falleni. Next base: position 10,402,316 of record JAWNOV010000167.1, read on the forward strand.
AAGTGTCACACTTTAACTTTTATGCACTGCTCAGTAACTTGCTTTTTTAGCTATTTAAATAACTATACATTGATAAATTGAAGCAGTTTCTAATTGAAAACGAATATATCACAAGACGCTGTGGTGTCGCGTTGTCCGTTCGATTTTGAAATGACGCGAAAAATGTTCTAACACATTTGAAATGTGTATACACTGAAAATGCTATTTTATTTAACATATGTGCACACTGACAGAGTGTATTACCTACTGTTACCGGTAGATGGCGGCAGTGCTTGCCCAGAATCGATAACACATCGATTACTTTGCAGAACAACTAATCGTCATTATCAAAAAATCAAACCAGATCAGCAAATTTAGCAGAGTGGCAACCTTTCGTGTTGTATGTGTGAGTGTGTTTGTGCCTTCGTCACCTCGTTTGGCTTTTAAATTATTCAAAATTGTTATGTTTGTTGTTGTTAGCTGAGTTGTAGCATCTCTAAAATTGTAAAAAAGCTACTGCCGCTGTACGAGACGTCACCGCACACAGGACGAGCGTGAGCGCTGTGAAAACATAAGCTGCAGTTACCATCGTTGCTGTTCTTGCTACTGCTGCCGGTGCTTGAGTGTGTGCGTGTGTGTGTGTGTGTTGCGTGTGAGCGCCGTCATCAGTGGGAGCTATTGATAAAAGGTATGTAGTAACAGACCCACCCCACCACAAAAGCAACTGCCATAATAATTAGAATTGAGTGCATTTTAGGTGCAACCTCGGACCACTTGACCGCCACGATGGACTCAGAAAACGACGTTTACGATGACATGAATCTGTACATAACGCAGGAGAGCTTCATTGTCGAGCCGAACGGTCAGAACGAGCTATTGATTATTGGCCGACTCGACAAGGTGACGCGGGTGCAGGCCAAGACCACACAGCTGACGAATCTACGTCCGACACGACGCATTTGCGGCATTCTCGGCTCCATACACCTGCTCAGCTGTGACTATCTGCTGGTGGCCACCCACCGCATCTTTGTGGGCGTCATCAACAATACCATCGTGTGGCGTCTGGCCGGCTATGATATTATACCCTACATTCCCAATGCCATTCAACGCTCGGAGAATGAGGAATACTTGAGCATGCTGCGCAAGACTCTGGACACCAAATTCTATTATTTCTCCTACCGTTATGATCTGACGCAGACGTTGCAGCGTCAGCGGGAACTCAGCGCCAAGTCTCGAGGACTTGGTCTGCTGCAGCGTGCTGATAAGCGCTTTGTTTGGAATAACTATGTGCTGCAGCAGTTTAGGTGCGAGAAAATGGAACGATTCCAACTGCCACTGGTGCTGGGATTTGTGTCGGTCAATCAGGTGCAAATCAATGGACAGACCTTCTTCTGGAGCATCATTACTCGCAGATCTGTGGAGCGAGCGGGCACACGTCTGTTCTGTCGTGGTAGCAACGATCAGGGTCATGTGGCGAACTTTGTGGAGACGGAACAGATTGTCGAGTTCAATGGACAGTACACGAGCTTTGTCCAAACGCGAGGTAGCATGCCCTTCCACTGGCACCAGCTGCCCAACTTGCGCTACAAGCCCAGACCACGTCTCATTCCCGGCAAGGATCAATTGGCTGCATGCGCGGCGCATTTCAATGCACAGATCCAAATCTATGGACAGCAGGTGGCAGTTAACTTGGTGGATCAAAAGGGTGCCGAGGGTGAACTGGAGGCGACGTTTGCCCGACTGGTGCGAGAATTGGGCAATACTTCGGTGCGTTACGAGGCTTTCGATTTCCATCACGAGTGCCGGAAGATGCGTTGGGATCGACTCAACATTCTGATCGATAGATTGGCCCACGAACAAGAAGATTTTGGTTTCTATCACGCCTTCGACAATGGCAACTTGGTGTCCACGCAGACGGGTGTCTTTCGGACCAACTGCATTGACTGCCTGGACAGAACTAACGTGGTGCAGAGCATGCTTGCCCGTCGCTCCTTAACCGCTGTTCTCCAAAAGCTGGGCGTACTGCATGTGGGACAACGTGTCGAGCAGGCTTCCAACAACTTTGAGGCGATATTTAAAGGCGTTTGGGCGGACAATGCGGATCTGGTATCGCTGCAGTATTCCGGCACAGGTGCCCTCAAAACGGACTTCACCCGCACCGGAAAACGCACAAAGGCGGGTGCCATGAATGACGGCAAGAACTCACTGATACGCTATTATTTGAACAACTTTGCGGATGGTGTGCGTCAGGATGGCATTGACCTGTTCTTGGGCAACTATGTAATCAATGAAAACGAGGGTAGCATTCTGCCATCGCCACTGATGTCTCAACGAGGTTGGCGCTACTATGCCTTCCCCTCGGTGCTGCTCATCGCTGTGGCCATGTTCATTATCACCATGACATATCCGGCCGAGTTCAATACGGAAAATCTACTATTTATGCTTTTCTGGGGTGCCATGATTGCGGTCAGTGCCACCGGCATTCTGCACTACGGCGTTGAGTTTGTCCAATGGCCTCGGCTTTTTCCGCTCATATCCTTTCAGCCCGCCTGACGTTAATATCGTTTAGAAGACCGATGACTGCCGACATCTGCATGCACCTACGTTCCCAAAACAAACTGAAAGACAATGCACGAACAACTATATTCAACAAAATTCCTGTATACAATGCTACTACCAATCGCGTAAATTGTGTTAAACACATATATTTGTATCCCCGTCTTTTACCCGCCCATAACCCACCCCCTTAGCTAATTATTGTATTTCTTATGCATAAGTACAAACAACTTACGCGAGCTTCTTGCAGGGGTGATAACCGTAAGAAGATGCGGTGATCACTGAAAATTTCATTTAAAAAAAGTAGCCCAAAACCATTTTGTAGAACAATTTCCGACGTTATATAAAAATAAAGGATATTATGCATTGCTAGAAAATAAACCCTATAAAACACAATGGTATTTTTACTAAAGATTACTTCCTTCAACCATATTTAATTGTGATAATCGTCGATATCAATGCTCATCCCTAGTCCAAGAAAAGATATTAGAAAACAACGAACATTAGATACAGTCGTGGATCAAAGTATTGTGGAATCAAAAGAAAGAGAACTAAATCTATTTAACTAAGAGCTATACAAAATTCAGTGCCCACTTAAGTAGGCACAATTCAGCATATTTTTAAGCTACCCATGTATTATTTTTTTATCAATAAAATCGGATGATTAACGACCGCTCAAAAAGGGTTTCAAAAAAATTGTATGGGATTTGCTTATCGTATTAATATTTCGATTTTTTATATTATATATCTAGCCTAAATAAGCATTTATTAAAGGAAAAATTTTGGTGGCTTCAATTTAAATATTAATAAACAAAACATTTAATTAAAAAAATATTTTATAATAATTTTTATTATGAGCATGGATATACAAAAGCCGTCAAAGCTTGCGGGTTTTTAAATTAAAAAATGGTATTTTTTTTTTACATCAAGGCATCGATTTTGAATCTCGATTCTTTTGAATCAGATGTAAGAAATTATTTGTTGTAGTAGGCATTGACTTTTAGGCTTAGTCCTTTAGAATAACCGTGTCAGTCACAGTTCAGTTTCTTGCCTCGGCCAAAATTACAACTTAAAATTTTTAGTAACAAAATTTACGATTTTATTCTCTGCTACACCGCACAAAATCGAAATCGCCAAAAAAAAAATAATAATAGAAAATAAAGTCATTCAGCCTTGCGCAAAATGGCAGCGGACCGGAGCTTAATATACATGTTTGAATTTGTGGTTGATGACTTGCTGATAACGAAACAGAACTTGTGCGCGCCGGAGGAATATCCGACCTGTGTGGAGATCACATTCCGCTCAAGCGTTTTCGTCAGCGTCTGCGATCGCGAGTACGGATCATGTGTGAATCCAAATCAGCCCAAGTGTGGCAAGTGTTGCATATTTGCGCTGGAGTCGCCCGTTACCGATAAGGATCGCCTATTGATCCATGTGTATAAGAAGCGAACGAATCGCTGCAAGTTTCTTATTGGTTTAACTGAACTGCCATTGAAGCCAATATTCGATCGCGTCAAGGAATCCTTTGATATTGAGAATCCCAATTGGGAGAAGATATGGAAAGAGCAACTGCAGATGTTGCCTAGAATGAAGGGACAAAACAAGGATGTTATGGATAATTGCGCTTGCTACGATCCCGGAAATGAGAGACGCGAGCAATTGTGTCCCACATCCGAGTTGACCAAGCGTCTGCTGCCACTCTTCAATCTCTGCAAGCAACAGACCGGCAACATGGTCCTCATCATGCGATTGCTCTGCAATGGACCGGCCATTGTGTCTACCTTCTCACTCAATCGCCCAGTCTGTTCCCGTAATCCAAAGTGCCCGGATCCTTGCTGTCCGCCACCACCATGTCCCAAGCCCTGCCCACCCTGTCCGTCTTGTGGCCCATGCGATCCTTGCTCGGGAGATCCCTGCTGTGGCGGCAACACCAGCGCCACAGGTGGTCCAATGGACACTGGCAAGAAGTGTCGTGGTGGTTGTCAACCCTGCCCACTTCCACAGTGCACCATGCCCGATCCTTGCGCTAAGGATGATGCTAATAAATTGCCCAAATGCTTGCGCTATTTCAGCTGCAACCTGGACAAATTGTGTCCCTGTGAATATTGTGAGGATGAGTTTGATCGTGGTAAGTTTGTTTAAATATAAATTAGGATGATAAATGGTATTAAATTAGGCCAATTTTATGTATATTTGATTAAGAATCTTCAGAATTTATAATTTTTCTTCATATTTTTTTCGCATCCTGAAATGGTATTTTTAGATATCTTAGATTAATTTTTTTTGAGGTACCCATTACTGATACTAATTTATTCCAAATTTTCTTTATCTACCCATAGAGTGTCCCACTGTGCCCTCAAAGCGTTGCAAGTCGGTCATTGAGCAGCGCCTAGAACCTTGTGGTCCCTGTGGTGGCGTACCTGCCTATCCACGTTGGGTGCAGGACAAGAAGGCCAAGGAGCAGGCGGATACGAAAGCCGAAAAGAAGCAACAGGATAAGGAAAAGAAGCAGAAGGAAGGCAAGGAGGGTAAAGAAGGCAAGGGTGGCAAGAAACGTCAAGCTGGAGGCAGCTGTTTCTGTGAACCATCCAATTTCTCCCCTTGTGAAGAATATGCCGATCCCTGCGGTCATTGCTGTCCCGAATACGCGAGTTGTTGCGATCTAGGTGAGTGCATTTTCAGCTAAACAATACCCTATAATAATTTATTATCTTGAACAGCACGCAATCGAGCTATACGAAAACTGCGCCATTTAATGGTTAAATACAATATCCAAGTTGATTAACGCGATCCGTACTCAAGTCCAATTTACATGATCATATAACGCATATTCAAACTGGCCAAGAAGTAGAGGAGATAGAACTAAAAAGGGCCAAGATCAAACAATCTATATTTAAGTGACCAAAAGGTTGATATATTCCTTTTTCAAATAGTTTCAAAAATTAATTACCTTTTTTAAATTTTAGTGATCGACGATTGTGACGAGTGTGAAGAGTGTTGTCGTTTCCAAAGCCAATGCGATTGCGTCTGCAGTTTGTGTTTTGATTAATCGAAGTGTTGAGATCCCTATCCAGGACCACAAGAGAATGACAAGAGGGGATTCTTTCTTGGTGGGACGATGGGATCCGATCTACGACCGTGAATATTGTCAGCCTGGAGGATTGCGATTACAATAAATACCTTAACAATATGCTGCAGCGCAGCGTTTTGGCCAACTTAACTGCATTTGTTTTGGTCTTTGCTATTGTTCTTTTTAGTTCTTTTCTTTTACTTGCAACAAATTCTTCAATTTTCAATTTGAAATAACCAAGCTAACCGTTTTTAATGAAAATCCATTGCTGAGTATTATTTGCGCTTCTATTTTAGTATCGATACGCAGGGTAGATGATGAACGGAGTATTTATATATAGATCAATGTCATTAAACTTGTGAAAAGTGGTCCATGACAAACATTACTTATTAAATTTCTATTTAAAAAAAATTATAAGTACAATGTGTCAAAAATATCTTAAATATTTTTAAGATTGGTTCAATCGCTTACATTTTTATCTATAACCTCAATGGCTACAGAACAACCGTCGTTTTCCATATCTTACCCATTGGTATTCTTTATTTAGGCTACATGCAGAATATATATTCTAATAAATTCGTAGTTCTGGTTAAAATTCATGCCTCAGCTGGCTATAGAATATCTGCTAGTCAAAAAGCACTAATTATTTTCATATATCAGATATATAGTCACTCACATTTCAATCTCAAAAAATAACAGAACAAAATTTCAGTATCTAGTTTAAAAGGGTTTTTGAAATTTTATTGTTTTGATCTTGTATAGTATTTAGGTTCAGCTGATAAATCGCAATGAGTGTTGTTCCACATTTACTTTATATGTTCGAGTTCGTGGTTGATGATCTTGTGATCACCCAACAGAATTATTGTGCTCCGGAAGAGTATCCGATTTGTGTGGAGATCATCTTCCGCAATAGCGTATATGTGAATATATGCGATCGTGATTATGGAGATCGGATAAATCCTACGCGTCCCAAGAGCGGCAAACGCTGCATATTCGCCTTGGAATCGCCGGTCACAAAGGATGATCGATTATTAGTCTATGTCTATAAGAAGCGATCGAGATGCTGCAAATTTTTAGTCGGATTAATGGAGGTTGAAATAAAGTTTCTTTTCGACCGCGTTAAGAAAAGTTTTGATATGGGAAACATAAACTGGAATAAGCAATGGCAGGATCAACTGGCAGATATGCCCAAGATGAAGAATTCAAACTATGTGATGGACAGATGTGATTGCTATGATTCTGGTTATGAGCGTCGCGAGCAGTTGAATCCTTTATCGGAGGTATCAAAGCAAATGATCCCTCTCTTTAATCTCTGCAACCGGCAAACCGGCAACATTGTGCTTCTAATGCGTCTGTCCTGCCATGGACCGACTGTTGTGTCTGCCTTTTGGAAACAGGGTAACCAATATGTGCCCCAGCCACCAACAAAACAGCCACAGAATCGTCCATCCTTTCTTCGCGAAGAAGATGTCGATATAAAAAGACAAACAAAATGCTATCGCTTCTTTGCCTGCAACAAGGATAAACTCTGCCCCAGCGACTTTTGTGAGGATGAGATTGATCGCAGTAAGTTTAATATTTCATAATAACTATGTATTCTTAATCTTGAACTATCTGATTCCAGGTTGTCCCACTATAAAGCGTAAGCGTCGATCGAAGAAGAGCAACAAGAAGGTTAAAAATAATTGCAACTGTTCGGAAACTCGGGCTATTGTACCTACACTCGATGGTGTGGAGCAACTGGAAGTTCAGGCAACTGAGTGCGTAGAAGATCTGGAGATGTGAGTCACTCCAGCTGAGATGGTCAAGTGTGCGTTGAATAAATTCAATTTGAATTAATTGGTATTAATGATAAAGTTATCCCTCAACAGACAATTAAATAATGTTAAAACAAAACAAACGCCAAAGTTTTTTATTTAAAAGTTGAAATATTCCCTAATTTTGATTTAAACTAATTCCTTTTATACCCTTGAAACTGTCATAACTTTGCCAAAACTTGACCGATTTTCATGCGGAATATCGTTTTGATCATTATTTGGCCTCTAAATTTACCTCACTGTCAATATTTTCGGTATTTTCCATGCTTACCCCTTTTACACTTTTTCAAAAACTTCAATCTACCATAACTTTGTCAAAACTTAACCGATTTTCATGTGGAATACCGTTTTGATCATTATTTGGCCTCTAAATTCATTCTGCATCAAAACATTTTTCACTTGAAAAATTTACCTCACTGTCAATATTTTCGATATTTTCCATGCTTACCCCTTTACACTTTTTCAAAAACTTCAATCTACCATAACTTTGTCAAAACTTAACCGATTTCCATGTGGAATACCGTTTTGATCATTATTTGGCCTCTAAATTCATTCTGCATCAAAACATTTTTCACTTGAAAAATTTACCTCACTGTCAATTTTTTCGGTATTTTCCACTTTTACACTTTTTCAAAAACTTCAATCTACCATAACTTTGTCAAAACTTAACCGATTTTCATGTGGAATACCGTTTTGATCATTATTTGGCCTCTAAATTCATTCTGCATCAAAACATTTTTCACTTGAAAAATTAACCTCACTGTCAATTTTTTCGATATTTTCCATGCTTACCCCTTTACACTTTTTCGAAAACTTCAATCTACCATAACTTTGTCAAAACTTAACCGATTTCCATGTGGAATACCGTTTTGATCATTATTTGGCCTCTAAATTCATTCTGCATCAAAACATTTTTCACTTGAAAAATTTACCTCACAGTCAAATTTTTCGGTATTTTCCATGCTTACCCCTTTACACTTTTTCAAAAACTTCAATCTACCATAACTTTGTCAAAACTTAACCGATTTTCATGTGGAATACCGTTTTGATCATTATTTGGCCTCTAAATTCATTCTGCATCAAAACATTTTTCACTTGAAAAATTAACCTCACTGTCAATTTTTTTGATATTTTCCATGCTTACCCCTTAACACTTTTTCAAAAACTTCCATCTACCATAACTTTTTCAAAACTTAACCGATTTCCATGTGGAATACCGTTTTGGTCATTATCTGGCCTCTACTTTGATTCTGCAACAAAATATTGTTTAAATAAAAAATTTGATTTTTCTCTCCTATCACTGTCTATTTTATCCGTACTTTTCCCATGACTTACCCCTTGACACTTTTTCGAAAACTTCCAACTCTCACAACTTTGTCATAACTTGACCGATTTTCATGCAGAATATCGTTTTGATCATCAAAATATTATTCATTTAGAAAGTTCTGTTTAGTTATCACTGTCGAATTACTTCGAAGATATTGAGGACATTGTCGGACTTTCCCTTGATTTAATTATATAATAGCTTATGTGATTTAAATTTTAATAAAATGTCTAATCAATTTTATGAAGTTAATTTAAAATATTGGAAACAGAGCAATCCTTGGAAAAATTGTATACGAACATAAATCAAATTTTTAGTTATTTCAACGCTTCAACAGTCAGAACAAAATTATCCAGGGTAAAATTTTTTATTTTATTCTCATTAATCGTTTAGAAAATTTCCACGACAAAACAGAAAAGAAGAAAATTATTTCGTTATTTCATAATTCGATTTTGAGTTCTTTGAAATTGTTCTTAGACTGTTTTTCCTGGTAAACCAACCCATTGCTTCATGGACACATCTCCAGAAGGTGGGGCGGTTTCCGAAGCAATAAGTTGATGCTTTTTGAATTTCGATGGACTTTATCTGGTAAATTATTAACTTTTATTTTTATTTTCTTTTTGGTTTGCAGCAAGCAATACGAGCTATACGGAAATTGCGCCATTTGCTGGCCAAGTGCAATATCCAAATTGAATAATTCACACAACATATCCAAATTAAATTTTGAGCTCATACACGACCACCTAAAACATATTCGAATATAATGGCTAAGAAGAAGAAGGGAAAGAAGGGCAAAAAGGGCAAGAAGGACCCATGTGCAATCAATGTCACAGATCAAATGATTCGACCAATGATGCCAACACGTGAGTAATCAATTTACTTCTATCTGAATGATTGTAGAGACTCATTTCATTCATTTGATTCATTCAGCGGCTGAATGCAATGAGTGTTGTCAGTGTCAATGCGAATGCGATTGCAGTCCGGAGATACAGCCGTGCTTTATACAGCCAACACGTCCAGATCCGGGTCCGGATGCTTATGATGAATTTGAAGCCTGCCTCAATGGCAGTGGACTAACTATACGCGTCTTAAAGAACACACACAAGGTTGAGAGTGTCAATGATGGTGCCGGCTCGAATTTGGGTGCCGACGATGATCCCTGCTATCGGCAGAGTCTCGACGATTGTCCGTCCAACAATTGTCTCAACGATTTGCTGCAGCGCAGCGACTTTGCCCGCAAACACATCCAGCGTCGCACCTGCGGTAGCATTGTCAATCATCCAAAGATACCAAAGATCCGAGCGAATATCAAGTATTCGGGTAATGATACCTGCGAGGCGGATGATTACTATGTGCCCTTCTCCAAGATCAAGGAGGCATGCGAGAATGCCCAAGCCAAGGTCGATTGTTATAGATCGCAGGTCTGTGATCGGAATGAGGCCAAAGTCGATTGCTATCGCCGTCGTTTATGTGGTGGCGGTGCTCCAGTGATTCCAGCGGTGCCACCCACAAGGAACCAACGCAATTGTTGCATGCAAGTGGAGGCGAAGGACATTAAGGATACCATGAAGGGCGTCAACTTGGACACCAGACAGAAGGGCATCGAGGTGAGTGTGGTTAACTCCGTAACGTTGCTTCTGTTCCCCATGCCCCAATCCACATGCTACATGTTGTGGCACGTTTCGGAATGCGGAATTCAAGTCAAACGGTCCATGACTTGGTCCACAGACATTGTGGTGCATTGTGGTTGCTTTCAATTGCTGCTGCAAAACTGTTGTCAGTGTTGCATAAGCATGCACATGCACCAATTGTGGCAACAAATGTGTGGCAACCACAATTCGTATTCGTACTCGTAGCTTTCTACATGCCATTTATATTATACAAATGCTGAGAGTCTGATAAGTTTGTTATGAGATGTGTAACGCATCAATTAAGGTGATCCCAATATGGAAATATACTCAGGACGACCAGATAAGTCAATATAGCAAGTCCTTTCTTTTCTAGTCAATCTTGTTTCTCAGGACTTAAGAAATTAGCTCGAAAATCAGTCCTTAGTATGAAAAACTTTCTTGATTTTTTAAGATATCTGTAATCAAATTAACAAACTGTGTACTTTATATTGTCTTATACATCTTAATTAATTTTGGTTCAAATTAGACAACTATATCATATAGCTGCCATAGAAAAGATCGTTCGTAAATCAGCCTTTATTATGGAAAACTCTTTGTTTTTTTGAGAAAATACATTTTTGGTATCCTATTTTGTTGGAGTTTGTTATCAAAACTTAACATAACATGCCATGGTCACACTGCCCAGCTCTTAACTTAGAGTATGTTATCGATAACTCTTTCTTATTCTTTTGCGATTGTCAGAGAGGCTGGTTGGGTGAAATAATATAAAAACAATTTGACTTTTTCTTTAATACAAAATAGTAAATTTACAATATATTTCATCTGACTAACTTTTGTTCAAATCAGACCACAATATTTTGAATATATGAATACATTTATTTTTCAAGGGTATTAAATCTTCGATGTACAGCATTTAATCAAATTTTCTTCTCCTTTTTTGTGTAATCCATTCACAGGTTTGTTACAAAACGTGCGATGAGACGGACAGCGATGTGTTCCTCGTTAAGCTGGGCAGCAAATCCAAATCTCAGCACAAGAAGAACACCATTGAGATCGAGCTGCGCACTCCAAAGCAACCGGTGACATTGCCCATAAGTAAGGTAACCACTGAGACTTATGTCACTGAAGCTCTGCTCGATGCCGCCAAGGGAGGCAAGGGTAAAAAGAAGGGCAAAGGCAAGAAGGGCAAGGGCAAAGGCAAGAAGAAAAAGTAAATAGTAAAGCCATGGCCAAGGATCCAGAAAATCCTGAATAGTTCAACTGGGAGGAGAGTACTACTCTTTCTAAAGAATTTTACCCTGCTATGCAAAATCTATATGCTTATTATATGTATATAGTAACTCTTGACATAACACAAATTCTTCACAATATGGATAGGAATCTTTTCTTTTGGTCGTTTAGTAGTTTCAGCGAAATGAACAAAATTTATACGCCATACAATAATAAATATTATGTTTCGGATAATGCATAAAGTTTGTGTATTAATGAAAACTATCAGTAATATTATACTAGCAAAAATATATTTAATAATTAAATAATAAATGCATAAATTTAGGAATGCAGTTTTATATTTCACAGCTATAAAATATTAAGTCGTAGTTCATAAATACATATTAAGCTTAACATCAGCTTAAGGTATAGTTAGTTATAGTCATATAATGAAGTGCTGCACTGAGCTTTTTAAAGGGCAAAAGATCGTTCGATTTCAGGTCCCTAGTCGGTTACAGGGGGGCGAGAACCACGCCTCATTCCGCACCTGCAGCTGATGATGATATGTAATTAAAAACCGCATCGTTTGCACCGAAGATGGCTAAAGATGACTTCGATACAAAGGCCGATAAATGCAGGAGAGGAAAGAGTGGACAACAGATGCTGTTTTGAGGCTTGGTCAATGCAAACAAGTTGCGAGAGAGTCTCGCCGGCTAAGAGAGCGAGAGAGAGAGAGAGAGAGAGAAGACACTAGACGCAGCTGCTGACCGCGGCCGAGAGGCGCCAGCGTCGTCGACTGGCGATATCAATGACGATCGGCTCCAGAGAGGAATCGAGCGCGCAACGTGTTTTAGTTGCGTTCAAACGCTTTAGTCTGTAAGTAACCAAGCCGAAAGCTAACGCAGCGATCAAGTGAACAGACAAAAAAAATACGAATCAACGCCGATCGCAACTCGCAAACGGAGCAACGATCCGAGGCTCTGGACAGCACGAAGGTTGAGTTGCAAATGCGAACCACTTTTCGAATCAAACAACCCGAGACTCGCCGAACACCCAAATAAAAGTGAGAGTGAGCTGCTCTCCCAACAACAAAAAGAACAACAACAATACGGAAAGAAAGTAAACGTAACAAAACGAGACAAGATCGCTCGGTTACCTAATCCGGATACCCAGCTGTAGCTGTAGCTGAAGCTGGAGCCACAGATTAATGGCCTGGCCTGGCTCTCTATTCCATAGCGCCATGAAATTTAGGAGGAGAAAACAGAAGCATTGAAACAAAAGACAAGACAACATTTTTTACCCTAGACTGAGATAGACTTCGATATCGATATTGAGATCGACCCGCTGTGAACTCATTTTCATAATTTAACTGCAAGATTTGTCGCCAAACATTTGAATACGCATTGATAATTTAGAAAGCGATAGATCGATCGCAGCTCCATTGAAGCCATATCGATCTTGTCCAGCTTCTCCTTTGGCTTTCTCTAACGAGGTGTCAGTCGTGTCTGTAACGTCGTCGCGCCCGCGATTTTTAACTTGAGCTGCGCTCTCAAAGTGCACTTGTAATATTTATAATTTTTATTGTGGTCAAAGTAAACCAATGATTATAATGATACGCCTGACGCTTCTCACCGTGCTCTTATCACTGGCCAGTGTTGATTCCGGCAACAATAACAACAACAACAACAGTCCCCCCCTCACAGTGTCTGTGCGGAATGTGCCACACGGTTTTCATGTGGCACGCAACAACAGCAACTTCAACATCCCCAAACGAACAAATGTTCCCATTGCACCACAACCACAAAGTGTCATTGCGGAGGTGTTGGCCAAAGAGAAGGAGGAGGCACAAACAGCTGGCCGCGACAAAAGAGGTAAGTTCGAGCACTTGAATGAGTACTTTCCCTCCATTTCAAGCTCATCTGAAGTGGCATCTGAAGTGGCTAAATCCATGCCAAGGTCGTCAGACAACAGTTTAGCCGTAATGAGGCTGTGTCAATTGGCCAACAAATATTTAATATTGCACTTAGATACATTGTTATAAAGTCTTTTATGATTGTCTCATTCGATGGCCAACGAAAGTTGTTGAGGCGTGAAAGAAGATTTTAATCATATTGACATTGAAGTGTGATTAAAGATTAGTTGTGGATGGGGCAGAAAGAAGTTAACCTTGGAAAGAAACTTGGGAGAAAATTAAAATGGATATTGTTTTAAAATCTATCATAATCTTAGATGAGAATCGGCTTTAATTTAATGATAGCTAATACAGAATAAATTTAACTTACCTTGATAAGAAAATAAACAAAATAAATATATAAATTTAGCATACATCACAATCTAGATGGGAATGATTCTAATTAGATGGCAGGTAATACTGAATAAATTTAGCTCATCTTGGAAATAAAAGTATTAAAAAAATATATAGATTTAGTAAATATCACAATTTAGATGGGGATGATTCTAATTAGATGGCAGATGGCAACTGCATCTCACATGAAATGTTTACCTTGCACTATGGTCAGAATCGTTTTTTTGGAAATTTTTGGTTTATTTGTTTTTTTTTTTTTTATTAATCTTAAAAATGTTAAAGTTGGGGTTAAAGGGGGTTGGAAGGGTGGGTTGGCTTTTTTTTTTTGTGGGTGGGGGTTTTTTTCGGTGGGAAGGGGATGGGGGCCCTTTTGTTGGGGGTGGTGGGGATTTGGGGGGAGGGGGGGAGCCCCTGGGGAGGAAATAGAGATGTGGGTTTATGGAAGAAGAATTAATAGAGGATTATGGGTGGTAAGGGGGGGGGGGGGGTTTATTTTAATTTAAAGTAAAAAAATGGGAAAAAGGGAAAGGAGGGAGGATATTTTTTTTTTTTTTGAGGGGAGGAGGAGGGAGCAAAAGGGGGGGAGGATGGGGGGATTATTAAAGAAATAAAAAATTAAAGGGGGCCTTGAACTGAAACTTGTGTGGGAATAAATAATAGAACCACATTTAGAATCTATCAAGTACCGTTACCCGTTCTCCGCCTAAACTAACTTAAATCATGCTAATTAATGCAAACTTTAAGCCAAAAACATTTCTTTCTCTCCATAATAAAAACAATTTAAAACTGGATCTAGTCTTATATGTTTTGCCGATCGAATGATCAAATTATTAATGTCATTGGCATCTTTATATGAAAGGTCTTATGAAATATTCAATAATAGTGCGCAAATAACAAATGTCATTTCAATAATATTGTATCAGCTATCGGATTGTATCTTATGCTATTCTGAGCTTAAAGTTTTTGTATATTTAATTCAGAATTGTGTTTTTCTGTTGCATTTGGAATGCTGATGACCTCATGAAAAGCCACAATAAACTAATTTCAATCAATAAATATGCACAAATAAATATTGATAGCATAAAGAATTATGGAACTTGTATTGATAGACTACACTATTTATAGTATTGAAATATATTAGCGCTTCCTTTACCCTGTGACATTTAGCAAGCTAAACAAAAGTCAGAAGTCATTCTCATAGTTGGTGATGGGATTATAGATTAATGTAGCGTTCATTGACTTGACTATTTATAGAGTTATAAGTATATACTTAAGTGTATTCTTCTGTTTTCTTCTCCTTTCTTTTCTTTTCCTGTTGGGTTCAAGCACCTGCTTTGCAATCGTTAATAATTAACAAATAAATTTGATAATTTATTGGCAGTGGCTTGACAAGTTCTTAGGCCGAAAGTTTACAACAGATATGCAAATTTTTGATAAATAATTTATAGGCTCAACAACTCTTTAAGTGGTCAGCAATTAAGCCATAAAATGAGTCTATTCAGCAGAACATAATCCATACCTGAGGCCATTAATTAGCTGTCAGTTTGTACAAATCTTGTTTAACATTGAGAATCAATTGCATACGCATATAATATATATATATTTATATCTTTAAATATCAAATGACTACATTGATATAAAATAACCACAGCACGGCCAACGGGGCGTATGCGCTTCGGTGTTACGTTACGCATACGCCGCATTGGCAGTTGTACAAAAGCGTTTTTAGTTAATTGCGAGCGCATTGATTGCGTAATTGACAAACATTATCTGGAAAATGAGATGAAAATATAAAACACTTTTTGTTTGTTGCAACTTTTTTATGGAATGGGGCAGGTCTTGTCGTCGTGATCGAGTTTGTTACATTTTTGGCATAGATACTTTTTCGCACACATATATTTTTTTGTTACTTTGCTGTTGGCAGATTACGCAACATCAAAGCAAACTCTTTTGTTGTTGCTGTTGATGTTGGAGTACTTTGTAGATGCTGCTGCTAATTGACCTCTTTTCAGCCAAGCGGCAATTACACGGCCCTCGATTCTTTGTAGTCGACACAGACATAGTTACGGATACAGATACATTTTCAGATACAGATACATTATCTGGTGTAGCTGGCGGTTATTTGCAACAGATGCAAGTCAAAATGATTTACTGTTTGATTTGCTGCTGCTTGTTGTTGTTGCTTGTTGTTGTTGCTGTTGCATTTTCAAGGCAGTTCAACATCCTCTGCGAGTCTCCAATGATTTATATGCCAGCCAAACGACAATTAGCCAATGTGCCTTTGCCGTGTATCTGCTAAATACAGATACACATCAATTCAGACAGAACTGGGTTACAAGCTGGCTTTATGTTGCATGGTTGCACGTTGCACGGTTGTTTGTTGCACGTTTGCTGGCAGCTCGTGAAATTAATAAACTCCAATCAAATGACAAATAAAAATTTAATAGGTATTTTTTAAGACTGCGTGCAAAAAGTCGATTGCCGATCGCTAATCGGTGATCGGGAATTCGATTATTTTGAGCATTTGGGCCATCACGTTTTGTGGCTCAATTGGTCAACAATGGCATGTAAATTGCAACCAGCAATAAGAACAAAAGCAACAACAATTACATTCACAATAAGCGACAAAATACTCATAATAACTCAAGGATTATTCAGCTTGATTTGTTGGCTCGTTGAGAACACTTTTAAGCCGCGTTAACAATGGGCCTATAATGTGGCTGCTATTATGACCCATTGTTGAAGCAATTCTCTCGATTTGTCGACGCAGCAGCAGACATTGTTCAATCTGTGACCTCAACCAGAGCACAATTACCAGCTGAAGGATGCCCAGCAAATGGATTTGGAATAGATAATTAATCAATCAATGACTTTGCTCAAAAACTCAACTCGAGTGCAGCACTTTAAAATTGAAATTCAATCTGAAATTATGCTGAGCATCTGTTTGGAAGCAGGTAAATGGATTTCCAATAGAGTCAATTTACCATCTACTAAAAATCAATTACATTTCACATTATGCTTTCTCTTTTTGCTTTCTATAATTTCAGTTTTTAATTAAACTATGATCAGTTTTGAGTAGTTTTCAAATAAAAATGATTTTTACAGAAGAATATTTGTTTTTATATAATTTAAACAATTTTAAAACATTATTTTGGTAATAAAAAATACATTAAAAGTTAATTTAACTATTTCTAACATTTTGTTTTCAGCCTAAATCAATTATGTATCTGTTTCGAGTTGCTTGTTAAACGAAAAGATTTATCACGTACTCAAACAAACACTCCCAATTTCAGCTGACTTTTTTATTTGCACTTATATCCACTCCATCACAGGCTCTACGGGTTATTAAATGATGTTCATGTCGAGTGCGAAATATAGTAAAAAAAATACACAGAAAGTTTGTATGTTTACTCTTTGTCTGGACAATAAATTGCATAATATATTTTATTTCACTTAACCGTTTATACTCCATCCAAAGTTTAATGATGGTAAAAGCCTATTTGTAAAGGCGTTGCAAAAATCCAGACAGACATAAACTGAAGCAGCTGGTAATTAAATTTTGTTGGCAGCACGACAATTTTTATTTTGGGCTGGGTTGATGTGTTTTGTCTTTTGGGGCTAATGCATCAAGCTGAGGGGCTGTTAAATATGTAAGAGTACTTGTAGCATTTATGGCTTTAATGCTGCGCTGTTTACGTCAGCATTTATATCAATTATTTGGCAATTTGAACTCATTAACTGATGGGAGATGGTCACGGGAACTGGAAGTCAATATGGACCTGAAACTACTCGAAATCCGCTTAAAAGCCACTCGACAGTTAAAACACGAAACTCTTTTGGCCTTGACATAGTTGAGCAAAAAATGAAAAAGAGCTAAAGAAAGGGTTCGAAGTTTCAAGAAAAATGGCAAATGATCAAACTGTCATTAAAACAAGAAGCGGGAAGAGTTCAGTAATGTTATAAATGCAAATTCATAAATATACTTTACCCAACTAAAGCGACCGCTAATGATCAGCCTGTTAGCAGTTAAAATATTAAGTATACGACCCTAAGGCCACAGCATCTGTACAACATTTGATGGATGCGTGTCGCCGCAGCTTGACATCATCAGTTGTATTTAATATAGCCTAAATAGCCACTGGTTTAAGGTAGTTCCCTTGAAGCAAGAGAACTGGGATTAAGTTTTCTTGTATCTTCAAGAGTGACCTTTGCAATTGAATCAAGATTGATGTAAGGGCATATGAGATTCGTCTGTTTGTAGCTACCTTTTTCTTGTACTCGTTTTTAATTACTTCATTTACTGCCTGATGAACGTGGGTCGCTGGAGTTTATGTAATTGCTCCAGCTAAGAGCTGAGAACTGAGGGCATTGCACAATTGTCTCGTCCCACATGCGATTACCGTGATTAATCATTTTGTTACTTCAATTCAATTGCAGCCAGCAGTAGCAGGGAGCAGAGGGAGAGACAGAGACAGTACACCAAGTGGCGACTTCCAGCTGGATCAGAGTGAGCTGGCGCGACAGAATCAAATAACGCAACAGATATTTGCCAATTATTTGGAGCGACGTTTGTTTCCCAATCGCAGTGTTAGCCAGAAAATACCCACAATAGCGGATATACTGCCCAAGCCAAAGCCCTCGGGACGTCCACGTCCACGTGGCTTCTCTGCGAGCGGCGACAGCTTCAAAAAAAGTGGAGGAGGATCAATACGTAATCGTCTGGCAGCTGCATCAGTCAAACGACAGACGAGCAACTCCAAAAAGCAGGAAGTGCAGTATGAAGAAGAGGAGGAGGATCTGAATCTGCCGGAGGATCAGCAGTCCCAAGCCAATGAGAATCCTCCAGATGAATTCGATGATGATGGCCAGGAGTCACTGCAGAGTGTGGAATCAGAGCAACATGATCAGTACTATGGCGATATATTTCATCGTGATCCCAGCGAAAATGAGATCGATAGTGGTAAGTTCGAATTTAAAGTCATCAATCAAAAAAACAATCGAAAAAGATAGAGACATCAAGTGGAGCTCGAGGTCTATTACAAAGCCAAAGACTTTCAATCAAATTACAACTCTTTTGTTGAGTTGACGGGTCGTATGCGTGATATCATCAATATAACAGTTGCAGTTACAGTTACAGTTAATAACCTTGATGCATGCCACTTCATGCCACACACAGTGCTGTCTCTTCATCTTATTTATTTGCATACAACAACTTTAATGCCGTCTCTCGTTTTCACGCCGATTCGTTTCATGGCCCACGAGGCGTATGATGAATGTGAGTGTGTTTAAATCATTCGCAAAAACGCTGAGTACGCATACATTTAATTTATGCTTTATTTTGTCAGTCTGTTTGAGCAATTAAAGTCAACTTTGCCACTTTGCGATAGCCAGGGTCACAAGCTGATAACTGAACTCAATAAATTCAATATTGAAACTGTCATTTATGGCTAGCCATATTTAACTTAAGATCAAAACTCGTTGCTTAAAATTTGAATTGAATTCACACCTTCTGCTAACAGAGCGGAAATCTTTCGTTTGTTTGTATTGATCTCTTGGCGAACTCGTTTAAATGCAGCTCTTTGTCTTGAATTCAAATTGAAATTTCATTTATAAGCAAATTAAATTTTTTGCAATGCTTAACATAAGATAACTTGAAAGGAATAAATCTCTGCGATCTATTGTCTTACTGAGCAGAATGACATTTGACTAAGAAAGTCAATCAACTTCATTAGCATTCATCAGTTAATCAGATAAGCGAAGATTTGCAGTTAGAAAACAATAGATAAATATTATATAAAAGTTCCTTGGCAATTATAAACACTTTCAACAACCTAGCAACAAACACATTAGACCATAAAAATAATTGGCCAAAATTTGCATATTAAAATTATTCATAAGCACTTTTATGTGATCCATTAGCTGTCTATCTTTCGACAAAAAATCAATCAAATGATTAATTTTAAACGTCGCATGTTAAAACTCGTTTTTCGGCATTTTTCTAAAATATTTTCAAGTCAACAAACAAATAAAATCACTCTAGGCAATTCAATTTTACACGCACCTATCAAATGACCTTATAATGAGTTTGTAAGAATCTAAATTGATTCTTAAATTTTGGCTATTAATTGTGCGACCGACAACTTCCGACTTCTGTGGGGGGTATTACCTAGTATTTGGAACTAAAACAAGCCACGAGTCGACTTTTATTACAAACCCTGAATTGCAAATAGCCAAGTAGCAATGAACTCGGCTATTTTGTGAATAGAAGATACACTGATCTACATTCAATGGCAAATGCTAATCGAACTAAAGACGCACGAGTGCGAATATTTAAACAGAGTTGGACATGTGCTAACTTGTTTCGACTTGTTGATTTCTCGTTTATTTTATGTCCTAAAAGCAAGCAGAAGAACCAGATAAACCGATGCCATTTACACAAAATGCCAATAACAATTTTTGAAACATGCTAAATCGGCACAACTGCCAGATACCCTGGCCATATTTCCATCACTGTATATAGGTGAGAAATAAACTAATTACGCCACAGATTAAGATAACAACTGCAAGTATTTCCATAAGTGGTGACCACTTTCTCACTTCATTCATGGTTTCGATTTCAATCTCCGCATATGACGTTTGTGCCGTCTCAGCATCCATTTGATTGTAATCTTATCTCGGGTTCTTGCTGTTGCCTTTGACATTTGTTGACCAATTTTAGCGCTAATTTTGTGAGTTAACTTAATAATTTTGAAATAGTTGAAGATGAATAATTGACAGTAAAATCAAGTAAATATTACATGTTGATTATGTTTGGGTAACTCTTGAAGCAATAAAATTAGAAGACTTTGTATTAGCTGATTTTGCAAGTTTTCTACTCGAAGATTTATTATTATTACGTATACGCAATGTACAGCCAGCGCATTCTTGAAAAACTTGCTGAATATTTCTGCGTCTAGCCTCAAATTAATTTCGATTATTGATTGTAAAATATTTTTAATTTAAATCTCTGTTTCTTCTTTAAGAAACATGTTTGTGGGCATATTACGTATACGCTATGTGCTTTAAATAGTTTCTCTGACTGCTGACAAAGCTGATACAATATGAGTACTTATTAAAATTGTCAAGGTCAGTCAAGAAACGCGGCTAGCAACAGTTGTTATATGTTATATTCAAAAGAAATCGAAAGCATCAGCCACAAATGGTATTGATTTGAATTGAGTTGACGCTGAGGTTGACGTTGACTCAGTTTTAAAAATTGAGTTTCAGTGAAATTGCAAAATCTTAGAACGTTGTCAGAGAATTTGCAATGCGATAACCGCATAACCAGAATTTTGAAATGTTGACAGAGTTGCTTTGGTTTTTTTGTATTTTGTATATGTTTTGGTAGATGTTGAGGAGTGTTGAGGGGAAGTGTTTATTTCACGCTCGAGCTCAGCTTGGTGGGCATGTCCAAATCAACGCTCCACTGATGTTACCTTGGTCAGCCGAGGCAGCTGCCTTAAGTTATGTCTGCGGCTTCAACGTCAAGTGTTTGACAAGCTGCAAGCACCCAAAAGCCGCCCCCCTTTAACCTCCGTTTGCACCACAACAAGTGCGCCTTTGGCTGTCCATACAGCATCTCATCCGATGAATATCTTTCAGAGCGTTGCGTGAAACGAACAAAAAAAAAAAAGAAGCCCCGCCAAACGAGTTCGAAGCGACTGCAACTCTTCGTCGAACCAGTTCAACTGGCTCTCTCTCTCTCTCTCTCGCTCTCTCGCTCTCAACTGTTGTCTCTCGTCGTCTCTCGCTGGAGATTCTGCGTTAGTCGCCGCCAATGAGGTCCAAAATTGTTAGTTCTTCGACAACCGACGGTCAGTTTGGGCGCGCATGCGCACGAGGTCTTCGTTTTGGTCAATCATTTAAAAATATTCAACTTTATTATTATACTTTTTGGCAACTTTCGATTCCGTTTCACGATCTTACAATCTCGATAACGAATATAACAAGCGACAAACGGCGACGATTATAATACAAAGCGAAACGCGCATTCAAAATTCATATGTAAATCTGTGCATCTGCAGCATTCCATAAATTTTGTTCAAAAATGCGTTGAATGAAAAAAGCCAAGCGAAATTGTTTTGTTTTGCTATCTTTACGGAAGTGCTAATTTGCATAACTGGATAAATAAATTTTGAGAAGAAAAAAATAAAATAATAATAATATTCATACAACATAAACATAACATAATAAACGTATTCAAAAGCAGCTCGAAAAATAACAGCACAAACATGCAAAAATATATCATTTTGTCTGTGATAATCGCAGTGCAGCTGCTCTGCACAGTTAACAGGACATTGGCAACGCCGAGCAAAGCAACAACAGGTCCTGTCGCTGGTATGTTAAATAAAATAAAAGTACTTCCCATATCAACCATTGCATAATCATTTCTCTCAGTGCTGCACATCCTGCCGGCAACCGAAGCAAACAATTTCAAATTCACTTTCACTTTTCAATTTTGGAGTATTTTTGTTGAAGTTAGCGTTTCATTAAGGAGATGTATTTATTCGTATTGGAAACAGCTACCGTGTTCACGCATTTCATTGATTTATGTCTGTCGTTCCAATTTATTTATAAATTTCATGATTGTATTTTTTTTGGGCCTTTGGTTTTGTGACTCGCTTTGGGCAATCAAACAAATTAGTCGAGTGTCTGATGTTGTTGTTGATACACCTGTCTGCTGTATTTGTTATTATTGTTGTGTTTTGTCTGTGGCAGCTGTTGAAATATCTGTAATAAAACGAAATTGATTGTGACAAAAAAATGCAGGCCAAACAAAATGAGCAAAAGAGAGCGATAAACTGGCGACAATAAATCACTAAAAAGGAACCCATTAATTTTGCTTTAAAATGCGAATCAAGTTAAAAGGTAACTGAAGGCCAGGGTCAGATGCTCCATATTGATAATAAAAAATTCAGATACAAATAAAAATTCAGTGCAAAAACTGGGCCAAAAATGAATTAAAAGCAACAGCTGTCAAAAGTATTGCAGGCCAGCCGGGCGTATACGTAATATTGTAACAATTTTATTTGAATTGATGTGACTTTAATCATTGAAGCGAAAAGTGTGGCATTCGAAATTTAAGTTCTATAACTTCATACTATATATATTTATCAAGAAATTAAACTAGCCTTAAAAAAACTGGTTTATGTGACAAAAAAAATAAATTCAAGACATTCTTTTGTTCGTTTAGGCTAACATTAAACAAAAAACCCCAGCTGCTGCTTTTATAAACAGGAAGTTTGAAAATGTTTTAATGGAAGTGTTTCTCATTTTGGTTGTTAATATGTCCGCTGTCTGTTGTCGCTACCAATTTGTTCCAGCGGATCTCTGTTAAAAGTAAATAAAATCTGACATCTCTGCAGTCAGTTACGTCAAACTGTCCTCACCTTTGGCTGAGATTTCTTTCCACTTCTCAACGGGTTGCCGAAGGTCGCCACTTGTAAAAACAACACTGTGCAGCCTTGTTTAAAACAATTTTAATTGCAATCGGTTATAGGAAATAAGGAGGGGCGGGGGAGCATAAAGAGTATTGGCAATGACTTTGATCCGCCTACAGGCCTTTAATCCAAACTTGTTTTTGGCCCAAAATCAAAATTTATTGCATGCGAAATTCAAACTATAAATATAATACCACAAATGTTTACTTAATTTGTTGATAATTTATTAAAGCACAGTTATTTTTTGCATGGTAAATCATTTGATTTACAGGCAACAATGAAAAATTGCATGCAAATTGAATAAAACTTTTTGCTACAACTTAATCAATTTGACACCTTTAATTTGTAGTTGCCCCTTCCCTCTTCTCAGGCGGTGTTCGATTGCGGTTTGATCAATGTATTCTCAAAAAGGTAATTAACAATGCGTGTTTAATTCGATGATGCAACAGAATGAGAAACTATGAAACCAAAATCAAAAGAAAGTAAATATTTAAATCAATTTTTTGAGCCAGTTTTATTTTAAGACTATGCCTGGTAATGTTTAGGAATGGGGTCACAAGTTAAGAAGATTTTGCTCAACTCAATGTCAGTAATAATAATAAATAAAAATTATGCAAAAATGGTTAATGAACCTAATTGTCAATTTGCTTACTTTTTACATAAGTACATATGTCAAGGCAAGTGCGTACATCATAAAAAGAATCATAAACTTTTTCTACCATTCTTCTAAAGTGTTCATCAGAATGTCATCTACATATTATGTTTTATAGCATAAGTCTTATGTAAGCACCCTATTAAAGTCTAAACATGCTGTCATCAGTAAAACTGCAACATTTTGCATAAAGACTTTTGTACACTTTTAATGTTACGTTTTAAAATTAAATTACATTTTTATGTTGCCTCCCATTATTCAATGTAAATTCATGTGAATATTTAAATATCTCGCCGCGACGTCTGCACTTTTGAAGTGGCCAAAAGCGAAAAACAACCACAACAATCGTAATGACAACAACAACAGCAATAGCAACAATAACCGCATCATTCAACACCATTATAATTATAATTATAATTATCATTAATGCCGCCTTCTGCTTATGGCCTTGGCTCGTAATGGCAACCATTTGGGATGATTAATTAACAAAATTCGCGAAAATGAAATTTTTGCTCAGCTGCCAGTTTTGGGTGTCGTTTTATTGTCTTTTGTTATTTTGTTGTTTTGTTTCGTGTTGTGTATGCTATGTCTGTTACCAAAAAGACAAAAGAAACGCCGTTAACTTGGCCAACATGTTGTTGGCATGTTTGACAGAATGTTGCCATATTCATACATAAATCTACAAACACACAAATTATTTCCATTTCCCATATTGCCGTAATGACCTTCACACACTAAGAACTGAATATGAACTCAGTTCACGCACGTACTGAAAAAAGACAATGGTTATTTTGACCTTGATTCAGTTTCGTTTCATTTGTATTTTTGATCCCCATACCAAGCATATCAAAGCCATTGTCAAACATTCTGGCTAAGACGTCATTGTCAGTTTATCAGGTCGAACTTGTTTCCTAAGAACCAGTTCCGTTGCTTTAAGATCTTTTCAAAACTGCTTTGATTTTTTTGGGTACAATCATAATTTAGATGGTACAAGTCAATTTCGCTTTCATTAGCAATTAGTTAAAATACTTTTTCTAATTTAAACCTCATTAATTTAAATGACAATCAAATTTATGCTGGAATATCAATTAATAAAACCTTATTGATTATAACTGACATAACTGTATAATTATCTCTGCGGTTATTTATTGTCCCTTGCTCCACGCCTTATCATAACAATTTTAAGATCATGCTAATAACTGTTATTTTGGTATGCAAATTTTAATCGACCTTGATATTTCGATGGCGTTGCCTCGGCTTAATATTTTTTTCCACAGAATTTTATATTCTCTTTGTTTATTTTTATGTCCTTTATTTTACTCATATGCTTGTTCCTTGATGTTTATTTATAGACTGCCCAAACTGCGTGGACGAGTCACAGTATATGCCGAATAAATGGACGATGCCGCTGCTAAAACTCGGAGAGAAGCGTTATTATCTCGGCATCTTCTTCAAGGTAAGCTGCATTCCGTACCATTAACATTTAACAGCAATCGTCCAACCGTCCAACGGTTCAATGGTCCCCAGTCCGGTTCGACCGTCTCAGAAACTCATTGCACATATTGCATATTGCTATTTTTACAACAACATTAAAGTCGTTTTCAACAGACAAACAAACAACAGACAATGCAATATCATGCTGAGTTTAATGGTAGTCAGATTTTAGTCAATAATTTCTTATATAGCATACTCAAATTTAACCACGAAATGTGTAACACTTTCGACATTAAGTATAAATTTTCTTGTTATATAATTGCGATCAGTAGCAAGTTGAATACTGTGCTTTGGAAGGGTATCAAAATTTGTATTATTCAGTAAAATTATTAAATAATATTTCTGTTGTTGTGCAGCTGTAAACTGCCACACCTCGGATTAATCAACCTTCTCTATATCATTGACTAACTGATATCGTTAGCCTTATGATACCAATGCCATTGAATCATAAAAATAACCTCAGCGATTGATCGACCATGATGGTTCAAACAGCTAAAAAGAACGCCGTGCTTGGACACGCATCAGCAATTTGGTAGTTGAGATGACGTCTTTTAATTAATGCAATCATTCATATTAAAAACGTATTAGTCAAAACTATAAAGGTCTAAAACGGCGTACGCGCCATTCAAAACGCACCCAAAACGCGTGCAACGATGACGCGACTTTGAACGCGATTTGGGCGCGACTTTGGCGCGTTTTTGGCCAATGGCCGAAACGATCGACAAGTGAGTCAAGTATGCAAATCTATCACAACGGTGCTGTATTCACATAAAAACTATGTATCTTCTTCTTCTTCTTCTCGTATGCCGTATAAAGCGTTCTCCTTGAACTTTAAAGATACGCTATAAATATAATTTAACGGCAGCCACTGAAATCGTCATTGTAACTTGGAATAATTAAACCGATCTTTAATATTCATATGTTAAATATTTTATAGTTAAATTAATGAGAAACGACAGTTATGAGTCAAGCGATTGAGATACATGAAAGAGGAAGAACCGAGGAAGTTATTTTACTCGGAGTGGGTAACACGCAAAGGTCAAACTGTCCAGCCAAAGATCGATTATTCGTTTATTCACACTCTTGAGATTTGGTTCTCATGATAGGAACTCTAAGGAATTCGAGCCGAACATTTGGCAGTTCAATGAGACCATAAATTTAAGCAGCAGGTGTTTTAAAGCCAAAAACCGCCAATCGAGTTTAACAGAACTAATTATTTTAATTGTTTAATGATCTATTAAGTGTTTAAGTATGGAAAAAGCTTAAGTGGATAGACGATGAGGTAATCAATGCAAATTTTGGAATTTTTAGCTAAAACTTTAAGAAATTCTGACATTTATAAAAGTCAAAGTTAAAGAAAATGGATAGAAATTAAAGAGAATCTATTTAAACAAGTCTTTTATTTAAAATTTCTTTGAAAACTATTGTTAAAAAACAAAAAAGGCTATAATGCTTAAAATATCGATAAGAATTTGAATAAAACTAGAGAATAAGACAATTAATATCTGATAATGTATTTTATATATCATATTAATAACGAACCAGTTTCATATGCAAATAACATGCATTTCTTAATTTAGAAATATTTAGAATTATTAATTTCAAGCTGATTTAAAAAATTTTTTTTTTAATAGCATATAATGAAATGAATATAAATTTAATTTTTATTATGTCCATTAAATCAATTTAAGGTGAAATGAAATGGATATCGATAAAGATAAGAAGAGAATGAGGTAATCTTAAACCTTTTGGTAATTAATTTTAATTCTTAACAAGTTTTTGATGCAAATTTGGTGAAATGAAATTTTTATCGATTAAATTGTTTAAGTAATTATGACAAAATGAAAAGTAACAAGCTTTTATGAATAAATCTATTAAATTTATTTAATCAGCGTGGGTTCTTTAACCCCAACAACAACAACGAAAAGGCAGCGAAAAAGTAATTAATTTTTGTACACACACATTGTTTATGAGGAAGTTGGAGAAGGGGGAGGAGGGGATATTGTTAGTACTCGTTAAACAATTGTATTGTGAACACACCGACAGTTTGATTGTGCACTCAATTCATTATTAGCACATTAATTAATTGCAGGTTCCACGACTGATTAGCAATCGTGTTACCAAAAACTCTCTCACTCTCCCACTCACTCTCTCTCTCTCTCTCGCTCTCCCACTCACTCACTCTTTCTCTCTCTCTCTCTCGCTCTCTTTTATAGTGTCGAACGTTGACATTTCAAATTCATGAATATATTTTAGAGAGCCTGGATTATTAGAAATGCATAAATTTATTCATTTTGGTTTTTGTGATTTAACTTTTAACGGACTTCATTAGAAATGTTCCAATTATTTATTGGAATAAGCAATTAAGAATCGCACTGTAAGCAACTCATGAATAATTAATATTTATTTAAATGTTTCTGTTTCGCGTATTACGCAATGCGAATCGCTCGCTGGCCATAAACATTTCGTCGTGTGTAAATATGCAAATTTCACAAAAAATAAACTAAAATGAAAATGGCAAAATTAATTTACCAGCAACACGCTAAGAGCCGACTGCAGCATTCAGCTGGCCAAGTTAACAGCTGGACTTGGACTCGGTATGATGTTATTTTTTCTCTTTAAATACGACACTAATTGCACTTGATTATAGACTGAAGCTGAGGCGGGTGAAGGAACAGTTTGTAGGCAGTTGTCGATTGAGCAACTCACTCAAAATAGTCAAATGTGTTAATGATATTAACAGATAGTCAAACATTTTGTTGCCACTTAATTGAGTTGCTGTAAATTCAATTTGTTGACATTTGTAGAACAAACAGCTTGTATTTGATATTTACCTTAATGAGTATAAAGCAAAGGTTTTCTTAGTTAAATTACTTTTATCATTTTTGCAATTATCCTACTTATTCTCTTTTATAGTGTTTTCTGCCTTTTCCTTTGAATTAATAGCTAATTTTGTACCTCTACTTATGTCTCATTTTATATGCTGAAAAGTTATTTGATTTTAGAACCTACCCAAGAAGAGTTACTTAATATGTTATAACGACTATTGTATACCCTACACTCCAAACTGATAACACTTCAAATAGACTTAGAGGGTATTTACCAGTCAATTATTATTTATGTGATAGTTTCATCATCTTTTTCTTGCATTTTTTTGTGGTTCATTCGGTTTTTACTCTATAACGCTCTCACTTTTTCTTTGTCTGGCATTCGTTATGTAATATCTAAAAATCAAACTGAACCGACAATCATCCTGGCTCAATCCTTTCATCAACTGCTGCCCACATTTGTATCTTGTCACGAACTCAAACACACATGCGAGTCGATTTTGAGTCGAGTCGATTCGAGTTGATTCGAGGCGAGTCGAGTACTCAACAATTCACATTCAATTGCATTTCAGTCTGATCCAGATCGTAAACGGGCATTTTGAAGTTGCCACATTGAGACGTGTCCGCCGCTGGCTTCCTCTGATTACCCCTCCTCCTCCTCATCATTCTCCTCCTTGTCGATGGCCTTTCACCTGACTGCAAATCTCCGCTTCAAACTGACGAACGTCAATAAAAGTCGACAGCATTTTATGTTTCGCTTTGAATTATTTAACAAGCGACCTCGCTGAGCTTGACTGGGAATTACAGGGTGGGCGGGGAGAGGGATGAGGGGGCGTGGCTTTCGTTAACGCATTGGAAATCCATGTTGTGAGTTTGACTGTCAATTACGAGTTGCTGTTGAAGTGTGGCCAACACATCAAAGCTTCTGTTTTAGTTGGCAACACTTTCGCAATATCCGGCCATCAGTCTATCAATAGATGAGTATCAATAAATGCAATTTGATATTCAATTAACACTAATGGGTTCTGCGCTTGCCACTTAATTAGCCAACCCTTTACAACTCCAACTGCCGCCTGTTGATTTTAATTTTGGCTGTGGCAACAAAATATTTTAGGTAGCTTTTTAGTTGCCACAACTTTTGCCAGTTCATGTGAGTGCTTTCTATACTATAGTATATATATGTATGTTATTCTGCCAGGTGATGTGCACCTAAATCAATTACGTAACTAGCTACCACCACTCTCTTTCCCCCCTCTCTTTTCATCCTGTGGCTCGCCACATTCTAGTCATGGTTTTGCTCTGCGGTCGACGACGTCATTAACTTGGCTTTAATTGTATTAGCCGTAATTGTGCGCGTATAAAGCGCAAATTGACGCAGCATCCAGACTCTTTCGCCATTTCGATGACGTGATGAAAGTGTTTAATGTGAGTTTTCTTCTGTTTTTCTTGTTGTTGTTTGTGTTCTTGCGTTTGTTGTTGTTATTATTAGGGAACACGCTCATTGAAAGTGTTTATTGGGCTGTAAAGGAACGCTCCAGTGAAGCCAAGAAGTCAATTAGTTCGCCATGTGAGAATAAAGCAAGTACTTTCATTTCCATCTCCTCTCAGCGGGTGTTGAGGGGAAATGAGGGGTAGTGTTAACGGCATGCGACAACGGTTCTCTTTTGTTTACCTGTCGTGCACTTTATGCCAGCCAAGGGATCTTCCAAACCAAATTTTCTCAGAGTTATATACCCTGTAAAAGCGAGTGTATATGAGCTTTTACTTAAAAGAGGAAAATATGACTTATACCTATATATATGATGATTTATTTAAAGGAAATAAAATAAGTTAAGTGTGTATTTTAATAATATAAATTAAATAATATAATTTTAATAATATAAAATTATTATAAGAATTCACATATATATATATAGTTTACTTTAAAAATTGTAAGAATTATTTCAAAATTTTTGAATGTTTATTATTGATTGATATAATACTATAGTACGTTTTAAACTAATTAAAAATATTTGAAGTAGTTAAATTTGTCTTTTTTACTATTTAATATAATACCTTCATTTAGTTTTTAAACAAGTAAAGTATTTTAATATTATCTTTAATCTGTACGCAATTTGAAATTGAAGAAAAATCTGTATACTCTTAGTTCTTTTTATTTTAAAGGGTATTTTAACTGCTCACCATTGAAGTGATGTTTGTATTTTGACTTAGAACTTGGCACTAACTTTATTCGTCTACTTATTTTAAACCATTTTCTTTGACTTGCAGGCAAACTGGTTCAAAGCCACGCAATACTGCCGTTACCATGGCATGCACTTGGCTAGCATTTCATCACAGGAAGAGAACGATAGACTGGAGAAACACATACGCGACTTTGGTAAGTGACTGTTGAAATGGTCAATGGAATGTCCCAAACCAAAGGGGTAGGGGAAAGGGGCAAGAGAGAGGGAAAGGGAGTGGGCATGGGAATGGGACAGAGACTGGTTGCGGGTCTTTGACTTGCTAGCGTGCATAATACACGGAAGTTGGTAACCCAAAACTCATGGCCGATGACGAGAGGCAGGGGAAGGGGTTTCCATTGGCCAATGGCCATTGTGTGGTGCAACTGCGACTCGGATTGCGGTCATGCATTCAATTCCGATGCACTTTCCATGGCAACAACACAGATCACTGAAAAGTGAATGTGCGAGGGCGATTTAAGCAGTACTTAAATGGACAAACAGTTGACACCTTAATCCATTGAAATGTGACCACAATTTATAACTCACTCTCTCTCTCTCTCTCTCTCTCTCTCTTTCTCTCTTTCTCTCTCTTTCACAGGTTTAGGTCACGAGCATTTCTGGATATCCGGCACAGATCTGGCCGATGAGGGCAATTACTTTTGGATGGCCACTGGACGACCGATAACATTCACCAACTGGAATGCCGGCGAGCCCAACAATTTCCGCTATGAGAACGGCGAGGAGGAGAATTGTCTTGAGCTGTGGAATCGCGATGGTAAAGGACTCAAATGGAATGATTCACCCTGCAGTTTTGAGACCTATTTCGTCTGCGAGGTGCAGCCCGTCTGAAGCAGCTTCTTATGATAAATCAGACATATATCTATTTATATATGTATGTGTATACTTAGTTATTAAGCATACGACCTGCGGCACAGAGAGCAAACAGCATAAAGTAAATGAGCATAAATTTACAAGTAGTTATTATAAGTATATAGTTTACTAGTTGATAGGATTGACAATTTGCTGTGCTGTGCTGCATTGTGTTCGTATATGCTAATTTAACATTTCATGCGAATCCAAAATTTCAAAAGAACATCAAAATTATCTTTATAATCGTTATATGTATCATTTAACAAATTGGTTAAGTCTTTTGATGATGCTTAGCTAGTAAAGTAATTAAATTATACGCTCGTGTAAATTGTACTTGTATCTTCTCATGTAAAAAATAAAAAAAATAAAATATACCCACGAAAAACATTTAAGGAATCGTTGCTAAAAATCTTCTGTAAAATTGTTGAAAGTTTGGAATGCTGTTTAACGGTGCGTATGAGCAATGCTCGATAATCATATTTGGCCATAAAGTGTGCAAATAAAATTGAAAGTGCCTCGACTTTGACTCTTTATCATTCTTACGGTCTCGCTCTTTCTTTCTTTCTCTCTCTCTCTCCCTCTCTCCCTCTCTGTCTCTCTTTCTCTTTCATTATGTGACCCGCTAAGCTTGCAGCCACCTGTCGTGTTCTCACTAACTAAACACAACTAATGCTAACATAAGTAATATAATCATCTGCAGCTACTTCGTCCTGTGACACGATTTACACTGTGTCAAGCTGCACAGCAAAGTAAGATATGTTAATAGCCAGAAAGAGACAAAAAAAGAGAGAGAGAGAGAGAGTTGAAAGAGAGCTTGCATATGGCAACTGCCTGTTTATCTCTCCAATTGTCCAGCTGTTGAGCCGCTATCCTGTCCACCTGCCCATTTGCCCATTTGCTCACCGGCAAGAGTTGGTCACCGTCCCTGGAGACACGGACAATGCGAACAACGTGCAACGAGCCGCCTTCAAAAAAAAAACTGACATTGTTTGTTGTTTATGCGGCGAAGGGGGCAGAACTAGAGAGTTATATGAAGAGAGTGAGAGAGATAGAGAGAAGTTGGCGCATGCGCAAGAGAAGTTAAAGAGTAACTAAGAGAAAATGCCTGGGAAAGCCGAAACATGCACTGCAGAAGCTATTAAGGATTCATAAAAGTAAATATTATAAATAATACAGTCAAACTTTCAAATAGTGACTTTGAATGAAATTTACTATATAATAAATATCTTCTTTGAACTAAAATAAATTTTTAAAGTCTTCTACATTTTTATAGAACAAAAGATCTAACTACTGGAAATTAAATTCAATTTTAATCTAAAGTAGTATTCTTTTAATTTAAATATTTTAATTCAAATTGATAGTTTTTTAAGTTTTTAATTTAAATTTACTAAATTTTTATTAAAATTAGTTGTATTTAACTGCAACTGTTTTAAGTTGATAATAATTTAAAAATTAATATGTAAAATAAATAAAACGTGTATTTATAATATGCAAAAGGAACTTAACTTTAGAGAAGTTTGACTGCATTAATAAATAAGTAGGTAAACATTTTAAAAATTTTAGTTCCTTATGACGTCTGTAAACCGGCTAAAAAGTGACTAAAAAACAGATTAAAAATCAAACCGGTCCCCTAATCCAAATAGGTAATAAAAATTAAGTATACAATAGGTGTGGTTTCTAAGTTGAGTTAAAAATTTTATTAAGCAAAATAATATTCAGAAAAGTAAGCCATATATTTTTTTGACTTCAATTGTTGCACTCCATTCCACTGTGCCAACTGAAAGAGAGCGCAAGCACTTCTCTTTCCTTATTTTTGCGACTCTTTAGCCGAGCACGACAATTAAATAATTTCGAAAAGGCAGCGACCTAACCAAAACACGACGCATTCCGTGCTCCGGCTCTGCGGTGTCCGGCGCAAGGCAAGGCAGACGTATGCCGTGTAGTTTGTATTTTGCCGAGCGGCGTGTTTGCCATCGTTGGCTGTCATCAGTTCATTGTAGACATTTTCCCGGTACGGTCGCGCGCTCCAATTGATTGCGGCGGATCGAAAAAGTTGACGGAGTGAACGCAGTTCGGATTTTTTTGTGGGCATTGCCACAATTTCGGTTGAGGTTGCCACTTTAATTTCATTAAGCGACCGCAAACAGGACGCGAAACGTGGACCAAACAAAATGTTAACCATGCAGCGCCGCTAAACGACAAACAAATGAAAAAGTGCGTAAATTATGACATTCCAGTTGCGGGATGAGATATAGTCAAGGGAGGGGAAGGTAAACAGGAGTCTGGGACAACAACTGTGGGCGGGCACAATTTAAAAAAAAAATAAATAAAAAAAAAGTAAATCGCTTCGTTGCTCGTGCTCTTTGTGTGTGTGTGGGTTTGTCACTGTGGATGTGAATGTGATTGTGTCCTGTCTCCGAGTCTCTCTGTGTGTGTGTGTGAGAGTGTGTGCGTGTGTCTGTGTGGTGTGTCCTGATAACATCGCAGAAAGTAAAATTAGGGCAAAATGCTTCTGCTTCAGTGAGGAGCGAGTAGGAGCAAGAGGATGACAAAGAGCACGAGCCAACTTCTGGGTAAGGGGAGTGCGTATGTGTATGTATGTGTGTGCATGTGTGTGACTGTGTGTGTGTTAGCTTCTGTTAGGGCCACCCACAGCTGGTACGCCCGCGCTTAAAGTGTCGTCCTCATCGCAGCCTAATTAATTCAATGGGCGTCGAGTACTCGTAACCCGCTCGCATCTTCTCTCTCACTCGCACTATCTCTATATCTCTCTCTCTTTCTTTTGCGCGTTGCGTCCAAATTTAAATTCAAATCAAATTTATCAACAGCCCATAAATAAATCATTTGAAATGTGCTCTTTTGAGATGGTTTCAATTATTTTTAAATCATTTGCAGATCTACAATATACAAAATTAAATATTAAGTTGAAATACGCAACTAGAAAAACAACTAGAAATGCAAAGAGCAAGAAGCAGAAGAAGCGGCATAAAAACAGATAATCCGCAGTGTTATTGTTGCTGTTGTTGTGTGCTTTTTAAAAATACATTTTCCACATTTTCATTGCCAACGCCAAATCGTCACAAATTAAATGTGTAGGGCAAAAAACCCCTCAAAAAAACAAAAAACAAAAACAAAACGAAACGAAACGAATAAAAGAAAAGCGAGTGAAAAGTGTATAAAATGCAAAATGAAAAATGAAAAATTTGCCATTATGTGAAATGTGTGGAAAGTGCGTTCCAAATAATTGTCGTGCTCGCAGCGACATTTAATTAAAATTTGAGCCGCTTTTAATGAACAAACAGAAGGAGCATATTAAAGGTCACCCAACTGACCGTCATTTGGACAATTTGTAACCGCCCACCTACCATAAAAAACACTAATCAGCAATGAATTTGAAACTTGAAAATCACAAAATTATTATATGCTTTTTGCTAGACTAAACGTGTATATGATTGTAAAACTTGCTTGCAATGCAACTCTTTTCTAAAAATTATTTAAATATTTTTAAATTAACTTACAAGTTTACTAGGTTCCCTAATCTTTTCTTTAATAAAATAGGTATTATAAAGGGGTGTAATCTACTTTATTATCTAATAATAAGGCTTACTCAACCTATGCTAACATCTATCTTTTATCTTAGGATTCTACTTTCTTATTAAAGTCTCCCTAACCTCACTCTTACCTTACCTTAACCTAACTTTTCAAACAAACCAAGAGAGTAAGCTCTTCTTTCATTTGTAACAGAGTTTCTGCTGACTTTTTGTATTTCTTTAACCTATTCTATACATTCTTCATATTAGGAAAGTCTTCGTAACCTCACCTTAACCTTACTCTAACTTCTCTCTTACCCTAAAATTAGTCAACTCTTGTTATATAGTGTAATTTGCCAATGTGTTGACATGGCACCTCTCAGCCTTGTTTCCCCTCCCGCTCCAGCCTATGCTTACTATGCTGCCCTTAACAAACTGTGTGAGTCACATGTTTCTGTCAGCGTCGACGTCGACGTCCGCGTCATCATCATCGTCGTTGACGTCGACGTCGTCGTCGTCGTCGTTTCGTTGTCCACTCAACGTCATGTTCGGCCCACAACAAACATGACATTCTACGGTTCTTTTATGCTTGCCACATGTCACGGCAAAGTTAACTGCCATACAAAACCACAACCAGCTTCCCTCCTCCCCCCTACACCGCCTTCTTTCTACTCTCCTCCCTCCATGGCCAGTGGGGCAAGCAGGGGTTAAGCATATTATATTATGTTTTTGTATGTATTTTTATGCGCTTCCATCCAAATCCATGACAGACGTTGAAATATTGCGACAACGTTGCCGGCATTGCAATTATGCAAAAAGGGGGCGTGCCGGCAGTCTGGACTGGGCGGAGGTTAAAGGTCATAGCATAGCAGCACGCTTGGCAATTTGGGTGTGTTTCAATCAATGGAAATTGAAATTTGCTGCTGCGACATTCATGACTAATTTAATGTTAAATTGTGCGCACCTCAGATAAAGTAGCTGTCCTTGTTGAGCTAAAGAATCCCTCGAGAGGTTACACACCACACCCACACACAGACACACATACATATAAAAAGAGAGAGAGAGAGAGAGAGAGAGAGGGGAGAAGGAGAAGGACATGTTCATAATAGAAAGACGAGCACAGTAGACTCAGCAGCGACTCTTTTATTGCCGCCACTTGAGCCAATATTTGCACATTTCAACAATGTTGCCTTCCTTTCTCTGTGAATGTATATATATGTGTGTGTGTATGTGTGTGTGTATATGTGTGTGTGTGTGTGTAGGAATATACCTCCTTCCACCTGCACACAGTCAGCACTCATGCATGCACAAATGTAATGAAATATCCTGTTTCCATTATGAGCCTCTTTCCCTTCCTCTTAACCGGAGGGAGGGAATATGCCAGGTAGCATAAAAAGTCGCAATTCAATTTAAAGCCCCCTTATTTTGCAACCCCTTTTGCTCGTTACTGCCTCACAGTCTACTGCCAATTCAAGTTGCACCTCAGCCAGTTGCTCAGTCAGTTGCCAGTTGGCCCAGAGTTTAGCCATGTTCTCGTATATGGCCCACACAATGCCAACTTGTCGAGCTTTGTTGCACTGCAACTCCCGAGTGTTTTCCAAGAATGGTTAAGTAAGTGCTTGCAGCCCCCTTTAAAATAACTCGTGCAACTAATTAAGTCTTCCTATTCAACAACTATATAAGCTAACAACCCTAAGATTTATGCGTAACATTCTAGCGAAAAGGAAACTATTTTAAGCATATTCGTAGCTTTTAAATTTCTGATAAGAAGAACAATTCTATTTCAACAAATTAATTCTTAGAAGATAGCATTACAGCTACGTATTTAAGTCTTATTCAGTAGGAAAATCTATTCTGTTTTTATCTGAGCTCTTAAATACCTAAAGACCAATTAATTAATCCTGCACAGATCATTTTACAGATAGGATTTCCATTTGAAAATGCATAATTTTAAAGCATATTATCTTAGCTTATACTTATAATAATAGAGTACATTAAGCGAAACCAACACATTTCTTAGAAATAAAAGTTCATCAAAGAAGATTTAACGAAGCAGGTTTATTTCATTCCTTGAAAGATTATTCAGGGATAAGGAATATAATGATAAATTAAACGCTGAAGAAATCTATTATTGATAATCTGGTATTCTTGTAAATATATTTATAAATTTGAATTTAAATAAAAATATAATAATTATTTTAAATCACATAAATTTATTTTCTAATACTGTTTATTTTAAATGCTACATTTTATAGTAAACTGCTTTTATTAGAGGTAAAATATATATAAATAAGATATTATTATGAGCAACTAAAGCTTTTAAAAATCTCATAGAACGCAGTCTAAAGATTCTCTTCTTCTAAATGCTGATTAAGCTACTTGTATCTATCCAACAAAATATTTAATCTAGTTTAACCTACAGGGAACCAATCTATAACTCACAATCTGCAAGTCAATAGCTGTGAAATATATATTGTATTTCTCAGGCATTCACTTTATAAATAAGTTACAATTGTGCTCACATATGAAGCTCGAAGATGAGCTTCTCCCTTTCCCTCTCTCACTCTCCCTCTCTCGCTCTCTCTTTCCTATTGTAGCTGCTCAGTTGACCACGTGACTAGACGTTTTCTCGCCACGTAATGTGACACGGACGTCAGCAATTGTTCCTCATTCTCCTGTTCTGCACTTGGTCTCGTTCCCATACTCAATTTTATTGAAGTTGTTCTTGTACCTACTCAATGTGATGTTGTTTCTGTTGTTGTTCTTGTCGCACTTGAGTTGTTTTCTTTGTTGTTGTTTTGTTCTTAGCCCGCTGCGTCCGTTGGCTGTTGGCTTTGGCCTCTTTAGCCTCTTTGGCCAAGGCGCGTGCACGTGAGCAGCGTCGAGGCACCCTTTTGGCATGGCCAGAAGCACGCGATGCACTTGGCCAAGACTTGGGAGCGAGACGGCTATAACCCTTTTGACGTTCAACAGCTGCAACTGTTGGCAATTTTTATTATGCGCCACAAAAAAAGAGGTGGCCCTGAGAGGAAGCAGGGGGGGACTAAAGGAAATTATTTTCATACTCACGAACAGTCGGCACTCGAGGGCATTCTTTATGACATGCCTGGGAAAATGTCTGCAGCAGAATCAGGAGTAGGGAAAGGAGTAGGGAAAGGAGTAGGGAAAGGAGTAGGGAAAGGAGTAGGGTAAGAAGTAGGGAAAGGAGTGGGGAAAGGAGTAGGGAATGGAATAGGGAATGGAGTAGGGAAAGGAGTAGGGAAAAGAATAGGGAAAGGAGTAGGAAAAGGAGTAGGAAAAGGAGTAGGGAATGGAGTAGGGAAAGGAGTAGGGAAAGGAGTAGGGAAAGGAGTAGGGTAAGAAGTAGGGAAAGAAGTAAGAGACGAAGTCGGAGTAGCAAGTGGAGCATACAAAATGCAAGAGCATGACTTTGGATAACATTGCGACTCTTTTTAAATAATTTAAAAGGGATTTACATTTGATCTCGCATTGCGATTTCCACGTTGGCCAGTTTAAAATGTCTCGCCGCAGCTTTGATACAAAATTGTCTATTTCCTGTTTTGTCTGGTTGCTCCTTCTCTTCTGTTGTCATGACAAAAGGGGCTGGGGGAGGCTGTCAAGGGGGCGGGGCAACATTTTCGTGGGCTTCCTTTCGACGGTGGCAACAAAAATAACAAACAAAGTTGACAAAATGTGCTTCAAATTACATCAAAAGTTGCAAACAAGCAACAAACCAAGACTAACAGATACCCTAGAGTGTCAGCTGTCATAACTTTAAAGCAATTTAATTGATATTAATATCTGAAATATCTATAGGATAGTATTTTACTGTTTTACCAAGAAAATTTTTGTCACTAAAAGTGAAATATAAATCATTTTCACTTGACATAATGCAAAGTTCAAATCAGCATAATAAATCAAACACATTATCAACAAATCTGTCGCTTACAGGGTATAATAAGAGCATTTCTGCGTAGTACAGTTGATTCAGAGGAACTCGACTTCTCCGTAAGCAGGCTAAAAAGTCCTTGAATTCCACGGAAAAAGAAGCAACAATAATCTGAATACTGAGAATTTACATCCCTTTGGGAAACTTTCCACATGTGTTCGTGCTTTGATCTTAATTTTTGATTATCGCAAAACACAAATTTTCAGCATAACAATGTGTACACAAAATTTCCATTTCCAGCCGTTTTGTTGATTGAATTTTGGGCTGGATTTATCAGTATTTGGCAGCCGAAGCCATAAAAAAAGTTTAATTAAAATAGTACAATAAAAAAAAAGTGATAATAAATATGTAGAATTTTAATTGAATTTATGGCCTTGAGCTTTGGTCAACACAAAATGAAAATGCCAATGAAAATGAAAATGAATCCTGAAAGGAAATGAGCCGACGCAGAGTATTAAATTGAAATATGAACATGAAAGCTATTCATTTATCAAGAGCCCATCGACAACGACGATGACCTTAGACATTAACACATTCACACATAGTATCTCTGGAGGAGAGAGTGTGTGTGTGTGTGTGTGGGAGGATGGGAGGCTGGTAGGCTAACAGGAAAGAGAACTTGTCTTCATGACACTATTTATCAAAAAACTTGCGAGAGAATAAAGAAAACAAACGTGCCACAAAACGAGGCAACGTAGCGGGTCACAACTTATCAGCATCTAGGGGCCACATTCACAAGGGTCTGCCATTGACGGGCTCATGCGTAGACACACCCCCCTCCCCCGGATTTCCCAACCCTCCTCTTAAACCACCTACCCCACAATACAAGACGCTTTGAAAGCAGACGGAAAAAAGGCGATAATTTGGGGCGCACATAACGTGAAAGAGCAGGGAAAACAAGAGAACAAGACAGAGAGAGAGAGAGAGAGGTATAAAAAGAGGGGATGAGAGTAGGCTGATGATGGCCATAGCCATTTTGGGTGCTCAATTCCGTGCCAGCCAAAGACATTAGGTATAATCATTATGATGATAAGCACGAACGGTTTGATTTCTCCTTTTATAGGGTCGTTGTCATCGACAGGACATTAGACAAAAGGCTCGCGAGTAGCGACTTCCTGTTGAGCTCATCTTTATCCACATCAACATTATAATCATTATCTTTGTTCACCGCCATCAAGTACAGACTCTTTTGTTCTAATGCCAATGGCTTCTTAACAAAACGATCGGAAATTGTTGTTTGGTTTCTGTTTTGTATCTTTGTTGCAAGTGTTTTGCCTTGTTTCCATTGTAGTAAGTGACAAGTTTATCGTAACTCAACTACTTAACTGAGAAACTCTTCATTTAATTAGAGCAACTTTAAATACTTGAAATATTTTCTTTAAAATAAACACGCAATTTTGTTGGCACCACAATTGGACAATGATATTTAAGCTTTTAAATTCAGTGTCCAATTAAAAAGTTTTGTAAATCACTTGAAACTATCAACATTATAGGCTTTGTGGTCTACTTAGTTCGTCCCAAAATCCGCATTATATTCGGCTCCATCCGCCGTTAATCCGCTGCAAAGTATTCAATTGTTAGCAAAATGCTTGTTGGCCAAATCCCGAAAAAAAAAATGCCAAAGTGCTGGACCAACTGTTTAAAAAGTTTCCCTCTGACTGCCTCTTTCAGCATGTATTTTGTTATTCTTTTGCTGACTACACCCTGTAATCATA
The DNA here is from genome assembly GCA_035045575.1 of Drosophila falleni. Taxonomy (NCBI): domain Eukaryota; kingdom Metazoa; phylum Arthropoda; class Insecta; order Diptera; family Drosophilidae; genus Drosophila; species Drosophila falleni. The sequence goes on from JAWNOV010000167.1 coordinate 10,442,946, forward strand.
AATACGCTAGAGGAAAGGTAGTGCAGGCAATGAAGATACTCTATAAGAACTAGAAATAATAAATATAAGTTAAGAGTTTCAATTTTGAGAGAAATTCTTCTCAAACTTGGTGCAAAATAAATTTAGCTATAGTATTGTATATATAAAAATAGGTCAACAAATGAAAAATGAATCTATTATAATCCAAAAGCAGTTAAAATTTAAATAAAAATCCAGCAAACTTGTGGATATCTATTTACAGGGTATCTGCAAGTCGTACATACTCATCTACTCTATATCCCAGCTGAGTTTTTTTTTTGTTGTCCGGGACGCTTGTAACTTCAGTTGACCCAGTTACAAAGTTTATGCACATTTCAAATCCAAACAGACAACGCTGCGTATGTGTAATGTTTGCTTTGAGCTCAAGCAACGAGCGAAAAGTTAAAAGTGTCATCATTTGAAAGAGCAAAACACGCACAAAACTTTATGTCGAAACAACTGTCAACAAATTTGCTTTTAATTTAGCCAAATATCGAAAATTTGCAAAATGTCGAAAATCCTCAAAAATTACATTTCATATTCATGAGCTGCAAATATTGACGAAACAATTGAGAGCAGGGATCTAATGACAAACTAAGCCAAAAATTGTGGCAAACTATAAAGCCAAATTGTGTCTAAGGATGTGCTAACGACTGCTTTCATCACTCAAACCACAGCAGGTGCCTGAAGAGAAGAGAGAGAGAAGATGGTTTCTTCTTGAGTTCATTTGGAAAATGGCACAGTCTGGTTAACCCACATTGACAATGGCTAGCATAAACCACACACTGTGGTGGCTGCTTTCATCCACATCTTTTACTTAACGTTACCATTGTGTCAACAAGCGAGGGCAGCCTGTGACCCACTGTAGAGAGAAAGAGAGAGAGAGGGAGATGGGAGAGAAGAGTAGAAAAGAGAAGAGAAGACTGACTGCGACATTAACTGCAGCACATTAATGTTATTGTAGGCGCTGTTGCGTGGGCTTTGGCGCTTGACTGACAACAACAACAACAATGACAACAACAACTACAACAACAACTACAACAACAACATTAACAACATGACAACTACAACGACAACAAGTAGACGCTTTTGTTGTTTGTGCGATTAAAAGTTTTATCCGTCGAGGGTTTGTTTTTTGTCGTCTGTCTTTGCTTTTGGCCTCATTCTTCTGACATAGTCGCGGGCTTCCCCTGCAGCTTGTTTTTGTTGTTGTTATCAGTGTTGTTGTTGCTGTTGTTGTTGTTGCTCATTGTGGCTGACCTGCTAACCTCAGCTGCAGGCAACTTGCATTCTCATCCCTCTCTTTCTCATCCTTCAGCTCGCTCTCCTAACTAATTCCCACTTGGCACAGTTTCTGCACAATTACGAGCCAATCAATTGCTCAAGCTGCCAATAGTGTGCAATAAATATTGAGAGCGCGGTTTTGTCTGCCCTAATCGAACTTGGCATGAAAGCACACACATGGCCAACTTATGTATGAGCTGCAACTTGCCACACTTTTCAACTTACCACATTCATACTCACTCATTCATTCTCTTTCTCTCTCTTTTCGCTTATCTGCAATACATTTCAGATACCACCCACACACACACACACACACCCACTCATACTCTCACACACACACACTTACACACAGCTGCAGCAAGTGAGGACCTAAAGTACTGAATGACATTTTGAACAGCAATCGCTGTCCAGAAAACTGTCACTGGGCCAAACAGTTGCAGCAGGACCAAACAGGAAGAAACAGGAAGAAAGTGGAAGAAAGTAACAGCAAAAATCTTAATAATGGGCGATTTACAGGCTACCATAGAATTCTCCGTGGAGCTACACAAATTCTTCAATGTGGATCTCTTTCAACGTGGGTAAGTTTGTAATTTGGAAAACAATTTGAAAATAATACAAATCTTAACTATTTTTAAAAAGAAATTATATAGTTAAAAGAAACCAAAAAGTATTCCTTTTTACCTACTTTTTCCATCCTATAACCAATTTTCAAATATCTATTTCAAAATGTGAAACCATACAAGTTTCGCTTATTTCAGAAATCGCATCGTCCTAATTAGAAAATTACTAAGTTAAGACAGTTATAATGAAATTTTAATGTATGTCCGATCGGTCTTTCATTACATTAACAATAACAATACATTCTGAGAATTGTCTATATATTCGCAGCACTTAAACAATTTGTGTACAATAAATGAAATGGGTGTAAATTCCAGAAATAAATGATAGGTAATTACGAATGGAAATGCATTCATGAGTTGTTAAATGATGCAATGCGAATGGGTACTTATTATTTGAATAGATCTTGGCAAGTATGCCAAAAACATTTGGATGAATCTAGGTCAATTATTGTGCACCTTCTCATATGGATTGGTGGCCACTTAAGAGCCGCACTTACCCAAAAACACCATATCGTACTCGTAATATATTCAGTTATTGCCAATATACCTGTAAAATTCCAAAATAAATTCAAAAAAGAGAGAAAAAATATTTGTTAGCATTTTTGTTTAAATTTATTAAAATTACACTCAGATATTCGAATTGAAGAGCAGAGGGAATGAAATGCAATAAGCAAATGTAAATATGTAAATATGTACAAAAAATGCAAATAGTGATTGCAAAGGCAATCAGCAGTGGCAATTGTAGGCGTTGAGGCGTGGCACTTGCAGTGACCGTAGCACTCACTAATTGTCAGCCAAGTGTTTATGGGAATTTTCAATTTTTATGCAGTTGCCAGTCGCCGTTGTTTGTATTTCTTTATTTGCTGTTGCTGATGGCGGCCCTTGAAGATGAACGAGTAGTCGACGCAATACACAAAGTGTAGTAACCAGAGAGAGAGAGAGAGAGGGAAGAGCAAGGGAGCAGGGAGTGAGACAGAGAGAGAGAGAGACTGCCAGGCAGCTCGTGTGTTAAAAATACCTGAAAATAAAACGAAGCTCGCATGAAATTTGCGTAAAAATATAAACAATCCACAGCGACGGCAACAGCAACAGAAAGAGAGGGCAAGAGAGGGAGAGGGGTAGAGGGTGAGAGAGGGCTGAAGAGTGGTAAAAAAAGAATAATATGAAAACAATTGTTTGCTGTATTTCCAATTGATGTTATGCGAATTGCAGCAAATGTTTGAATATTTTTCAAATTTAAATGATATATTATATAAAATAAATAAATAAAATATATAAATAAATTAAAGAAAATATATAAAATAATATAATATTATATTATATTATATTATATTATATTCAATATAGAATAGGTTTTCATAATTGTTTAAATATCCGCAAATAAAGCTTAATAATTAAATATCCTTTTAGCTCTAACAAACAATTTTTTAATAATTAAAAAAAATAAATTAAAATAAAATACATATATAAAACAATATAGTTGTCATACTAATCTAATTTAGCAATAATTTATAACAGATTTTACCTAACTGTTACTAATTAAAGTGCAGATAAAATCAAATACTTAAATATTTTTTGAACCAACAAATTTAAAATAAAATTATAATTAAAATAAAAAATAAATATTTAAGTATCAAATTATAAATTTTACATAAATAAATCCAATCAATATTCCATTATACGTCTTACATGGCGTATGCGTAATTTAAGTGCTTACAAGTCGTTCACAATGGATGATTAATTGTCACAATCTTCTTGCTCTCCTCCATTTTGCAGACTGTACCAGGTGCGCTGTGGGCTGCGGGTGTCGCCACGCCTACCCGTCCAGGTGGAGACAAGTATTCCAGATGCCAATGGCAAGCCGAATGTGAACGGACATGGAGCCGGAGCCGGAATCGGCATTGGCATCGATGCGACCAGCGATAGCGAGCGGGAGCATGAGCAGTCATCGCCGGAGGATGCAGGAGGAGGAGGAGGAGGGACAACAGTGCCGGGCAGCGGCAGCGGCAGTTGCACATCCGCCAGCATAATCAATGGCAGCGGCGCCTCGCGCATATTTCAGATACTCTATCGGAACGAGGAGGTTCCACTACGCGATGTCATTCACTTTCGCAGTCATCTGCTGGGTGAGTACGACAATCTCACGTAATTTGGCCGATTTGTCTCACTGTGGAATGCCAAACGAACACTGCCGCATTGCTGGCTGTCGATCCGTGTCGTTTCACAGTGGGCGGCAAAGTTTTTGTCGGACCAAAGATAAAGTTTATTTCTCAATTGGATGTATAAATCAAATGCAAAAAGTTTTTGGCTCAGTCGCGTGTCACCAGGCCAAAAGTTTTTGAGCTCCAGGGAGTGCCAGTTGGTTGACCACCAGCAAGACTGTTACATAAGTATAACAGTAAGACAGTATAACAGTATAACAGTATGACAGTGTAAAGGTTAGAACAGACAAAGCTGACATCTTCAATTGGCAAGCCTGTTACATAAGTATAACAGTGAGACAGTATAACAGTATGACAGTATAAAGGTTAGTGTAGACAAAGCTGACATCTTAAATTGGCAACGTTTCTCTAATTGCATTTAGTGCATTCCAGTGTTTAGAGTGCGTTGCCACGCCCACTTTTAAGTGCCACCTAAGACGCACACACACACACACACACACACGCACACACACAAAGGCAATTAGTTGACCAACTTGGGAGCCATTTTGAAGTAGTTTTGCTTCGTTTTCGTTACTTTTGCTGTCTCTGGCCAAATTCGATTTGCGGTTAGGTTAAAAGGACACAAAGGAAAGAACTTGGACAATGCATTGACCCCATTTCAAGGCATTTGCAAGCTCACGCCCCACAATTGCCCCAAAACATCAAAGCAAAAATATCCTAGATCAGGATACGACCATATATACTATACATATACACATAAAGATGTGCAAAAAAAAATGCCGACAGACAATATGAAAATGGCATAAAAAGTTAACCAGGCGCAAAAATGGAAAACAAATTGAAAGTCAATTTCATGGGGTCGTATCGAGTAGGGCAGAGGGAGGAGTCAGGCAGGAAAAAGCCAACAGCGCTCGTAAATGGGGGCATGGCAATAATAAAAATAAAAAAAAATATATAAAGCAAAATGCTAGCAAAAATGTTTTGTTCGCAATCAACCAAAAAAACACCAACAACAACAGCAATATAAAAATAAATAAATATGCGGCAAAAAGTAGATATAGGGAACGAAATATCTATTTATTTTTAAATAATATTCACTTTTTAGGTTTATGTGAATTGTGCAATAAAATAGCAAGCAAATGGGAACTGTTATAAAAAAGAGATAAAGTATCTTTGACTGGGTGTTGTTAAATAACGAGCATAACGGAATAATAAATAATTTCTACGCTAAAGAGCGCATAAAATATTTAACTAGTGGCTACAAGTAACTATAATAAAGCTTGCATAATAATAAAAGTTTATTTATAAAATAGTTTCATATAGAAATATAATTTTGGGTAAGCCTTAAAATAAGCACTAGCATTATTTTCGAATAGTACTTTCATCACTAGTGTGGAAACAAAAATCTATAGTGAATTTTTAATTCTTTCAATAAAAATATAAACCTATAACTGCTAAACTAACAGCTTTCATCACTAGCGTAAGGTACAATTCTCTGTAAAGCTTTAATCTATATAAGTAGTTTGAAGTCCTTGTATATTTTATGAATATTTCCGTTGAATTCTCTTCACTTAGCCTTACCCTAATTTAAATATTTATAAAAAGCCTTATATATTTCAGCTGAATTCTCTTCACTTAGCCCAGCCCTAATATAACTTGATTTGAAAGGCAAACGTAAGTTCAATCAACTACTTAAAACAATTCTCAATAGCATAATGCAGAGATTACGTACAAAATCTCCAGGGAGACAGCAACAGCTGAAAAGAGGGAGAAAGGTAGATAGAGAGACGTCGAGTGAGAGAGAAAAAAGAGGAGACGGTATATCTTATTTCCTTATTATCCACGCGTTGCTTAGTGATTGCACCATATTTCAATCTTATTGTCTGCCTCGTTTCCATATCCCTGCCCCAGCCCCATGCCACATGTTTAATCCTGTGGCACGCTGATGCGACGCTGATGAGCACTTGCCAGACTTCATCAGATACCCGAGCTGGCATTCGATTTGTTTAGCTCATGTATACCGACACCTTGTTGTTGTTACCATCCTTTTGGCGAGCCAACAACAAGTGAACAAACAACAACAACAACATCCACTCGTTGGCTGTTGGGTAAAGTGATTAATTCATTTGGACAAGTTTCTCTTGCATGTGTGTTTAGGTGTGTTGTGTGTGTGTGTCTGTGAGACACTTCAATGTACGAGTATATATATACAAAAAGTGAGGCACGTAAAGTGGCAGCAACAAAAACCGCAGGAAAACAAAAAGTTACTTTTACTTTGACAGCTTTGTGTTGCTGTTGATGTTCCAAGAAGTGCCTAACTGAACCTATTTTATACCCCACCTTCCTCTTGTTTGAGTAGCTTCGCAATTTATCTCTTTTACACGTGTCTCAGCGAGTGGCAAACTGCAGTGTGTTGCAAGTTGCAACATAATAAACTATGCCACAAGCTCTTGCCTTGCCACTCGACTCAAAAGTGCCTCGGCATTTCAAATATTCCCCCACAAAGAGAAATCTGTCAAGCAATTGTCGCACGTGGCGTATGAGTAATGCCCAAGGAGGCTACACAAAACTCTCATCTCTCAGACAAGTTAGAGAAAAACTCGCTTCTCTCAAGAGGTAGAGAAAGATACAAAACTGTTCTTTTTTTATTGTCAATAAATGTGACTTTAGCTTCACTTTGAGACTCAACGTCAGTTTCATCTAAAGCCGTGCAAATCCCTATTTTATGAAAACAAATGAATTTTATGTTGCACAGAAGAGTTGGCTAAGGGAGGCAACAAACGGGGGAAGGGGGTGATTCTCAGGTGAGACAACACACGTGTGTCTGGCTGGTCATAAAGGCGCATCGAGGTGTGAAGTGAATTGAATTTGATTAAATGACAGGCAGAGCAGCATAAACTAAAGATGTAACTGTGTTAGTACTGTCAGTAATTTACTGGTAATTCAATGATAAATTTATAAGCAATAAACTCTCAACAGTTTCCCACCCAAAGGGTGGTTATTAGCAATACCTCTGTACCAGTTATTGGTACAGTTTGATTATTGATTAATTTTTATGCTGAGTTTTATACATGACATTTGGATTGATCGAACGTAAATTAATATAACATTATGGCTTTCGTTTCCATCCCACGAAAGGAAATTTTATGAAGTCTTTGCAAGCCATTTTTTATATTTTATAGCATAGTTATATACATACGAAAATAAAGGTTCAGTCAGTCAATCAGTCAGTCAATCAGTCAGTCAATCAGTCAGTCAATTAGTCAGTCAATCAGTCAGTCAATTAGTCAGTCAATCAGTCAGTCAATCAGTCAGTCAATCAGCCAGTCAGTAAGTCAATCTGTTAGTCAATCAGTCAGTGAGTCAATCAGTCAGTCAATCAGTCAATCAGTCAGTCAATTAGTCAGTTAATTAGTCAGTCAATCTATCAGTCAATCAGTCAATCACTCAATCAATCAGTCAGTCAATCATCATAAAAAGTTATATATTTATTTCGAAAAATGCATGCAACGTAAGTTTCTCAATGCTAACTAAACCTATCACAATATCCAATGGGTTAACCTAAATATTTGTAGTCATCACGATACTCTAAGCGAAAACCAATAATCAATGTTGCTGGTATACTACATTTATGAAAGTGTGTGTGTGTGGGAGTAGTTTACTAACTATGGAGCTATGGGAACTGCGACAAACAAAACGCAGCAATAAACTCAAATATGTTTGCACGCAAGATTTGTGGCAAGGCAAGAGAAGGAAAGGCAAGGGGCAGAAGTCGTATTTGTGCTAGGGATTTGCGACTCAAGTCACTATATATGTATTTATGTACTCAATATCTCATACTGTCTCTCTCTCTCTCTGTCTCTTACACTGTGTTCTCTTTTGCCTCCTTTATCTTTGCAGTTGACAGCCGTCACCTGAAGGAGTCCATCGAACGAGCCGAGTTCTCATTGCAACTGGAATTGTGGTTTGGGGAACAGAATGGCACCACCAACTTGACGTTGGCCTCCACACGCAATTTACAGTTGAACTTTCATCCGGGACGCGGTCTTCATTATCATCTGCCCGTGCTGTTCGACTACTTCCACTTGGCGGCCATCAGTGTGGGCATTCATGCCAGTCTTGTGGCTCTGCATCAGCCATACATCAAGTGAGTTCGCCAAGGAACGAAGGGAGGCAAAGGGACAAAGAGAGGGGAGAATGTGTCTGACAAGTGCAATGCAAAGTGGAGCTGGCAACATGATCTCTAATGTCAACGTTGATAGTCATATTTTTTATACAGTAAATTGAGTCCAAAGAGGAAGTCCTGCTGCAGTTGATTGGAGTTTTATACTCCTGCTGCTTTTCTTGTCTCACACACACTCACAAATTATTTCCAACTCATTAAAATTGCACACAGCAGTAGACAAAGCCACGCCCCCAAGACCCTTGTCCTTGTCCTTATCGCCAGCCCCTTTCCAATTCTTCTCTCGCTGTGCATACATTTTAATGACTCTCTTTCTCCTTCTCCATCTCCATTTCTATCTCGTATTTCAATTGTCTTTTTTTTTACTGCTTTTGTGCCGTGACAAAACTTGGCGACAACTGCAACAAAATAGACTGCAGCAAGTGGGCGGCATTCATGGTGGGGGCGTGGCATCGTTACTTTTGCTGCCACGACACAACTTCTTTCAGCCATGGCGAAGTCAATTTTTACGCCGTTTGATTCAACAAAAGTTTGTATAAACTCCGATCTCAGTCCCTTCACTTCACCTTTGTCCTCCTCAGCTTGCGGCAAAGTTGTTGAAATTATTTCTTTAATCTGTTTTGTATCGCTAAAACTTGTTGTAGAAAATGCGCAACACACCTTTAGTATGTATATAAAACTTAACCACTTTGCTTCTTTGGACCATCAACAAATATGAATTTGGAATCCTGAACAGACGTCGCGTCGCTGCCTGAAGCGTATGAATAATGGATTAGCCCATTGGAATTGAAATTCCTTGTTGACCTTGGCCCTTGTCTGATGTGCATTTTTGATCATGATTACATTTTTTGCCCCCTGCCATTCCAATCTCCTATTCTCCCGTCCAGCTGGGAACTGTAAATTGCCGGATTATCTCTTTGAAGGAGAGAGATAGGGAGAATTCTCGGAGAAACCCTTAGAAAATGTGCGCTGATTTTGATTTTGTTTTGGTTGAATAAACTAAAGCACGTTTTCTCATTCCCATGTTTAATATTTGCAGCATTTAACTGAAGTTATTGTTATTAAAATACAGTATTTTAATATTACGCCGAAAAGATCTGCAAATAAATTAAATATTAGAAAAGTACCTGAAGAATAATAAAGTTAATTGCCCCTTGACCCTTTCTCAAAAACTTCCAAATCTCATAACTTTGCCAAAACTTGACCAATTTTCATGTAGAATATAATTTTTAACATTATTTGGCCTCCACTTTGAGTCTGCATCAAAAAATTATTTATTTAAAAAATTCGATATTTTTCCCTATCACTGTCTATTTTATGCATACTTTCCCTTGACTTACCCATTGACCCTTACTCAAAAACTTTCAACCTTCGTAACTTTGCCAAAACTTGACCGATTTTCATGCGGAATATCGTTTTGATCATTATTTGGCCTCTATTTTGATTCTGCATCAAAACATTTTTCACTTAAAAAATTTACCTCACTGTCAATTTTTTCGGTATTTTCCATGCTTACCCCTTTACACTTTTTCAAGAACTTCAATCTACCATAACTTTGTCAAAACTTAACCGATTTCCATGTGGAATACGTTTTGATATTATTGGAAATGAAAAATTTTGAAAAAACATTTTTTGGTCCCTTATAAAACTTCAATCTACCATAACTTTGTCAAAACTTGACCGATTTCATGTGGAATACCGTTTTGATCATTATTTGGCCTCTAAATTCATTCTGCATCAAAACATTTTTCACTTGAAAAATTTACCTCACTGTCAATTATTTCGGTATTTTCCATGCTTACCCCTTTACACTTTTTCAAGAACTTCAATCTACCATAACTTTGTCAAAACTTAACCGATTTCCATGTGGAATACCGTTTTGATCATTATTTGGCCTCTAAATTCATTCTGCATCAAAACATTTTTCACTTGAAAAATTTACCTCACTGTCAATTTTTTCGGTATTTTCCATGCTTACCCCTTTACACTTTTTCAAAAACTTCAATCTACCATAACTTTGTCAAAACTCAACCGATTTTCATGCGGAATACCGTTTTGATCATTATTTGGCCTCTTCTTTGATTCTGCATAAAGTTTGAAAAACTAAACTTATTTCGATACCCAATGTTATTTTGATTATTGTGCCTGCATAAGTGTTTTTATTTAATTTTTTCATATTTTATTGCTTATCATTAGGACGAGAAACACGTAGTGTTTGCTTTATTTGTTGCACTTAGTCTTTAGTAATTATTGTTTTTAAATAGCTTACTTTCTTTTAACTATACATTATTTTAGCTTATCGTAGACTTTCTCCCAACATAACTGGATTTTAGATTTGTAAACTTTAATTCATTATTAACTCATTTTAATCTCAACATAATAATTAATCCCATTAAAAAAACTCAAAATACCAAACGAAATAAACCAATGGAACAACTTTCAACTATCGACTACTTCGGGTGGTTCCGGGTTCCAGGAAAAGCAATGTTCTCATATATCAAGTTATGGTAAGATTACAATTCGTTACGGTATTCTAAGTATACTTTCATCCACTCGTAGTTGGTGTAGTCGCCAGTTTTTTGGAGCGCTTTCTATGTGTGTGTGTATGTGTGTGTGTGATGTATCTTTAAAGGTGCACTGATAGCAATTTCTCTTTAACTGGAGTGCTAATTCCTCTCTGGATCTCTCTTGCAGTGCACCACGTAGCTCGAAGCCTTGGAGCGCCGGCAAGCTGAGCTGTCGTGGCAGCACTTCACCCGGTCCACTGGAGGCTGTGTTTTTTGGACCTCAAATCGGTGGCACCACCAAGTGCAGTGGTGGACCCACTGGCAGACTGCTGCAATCTCGCCAGATTCATCGGGATATTTGTGGACTGCTTTTGGGTGCCATTGAGCAGCTAAAGGCGACTTTAAATGAGTTCAGCACGGTGCTTCCACCGAGCATCAACTCGCAAATTGGTTCCCCTCCTTTGAGAGAGAATGACACCGGGGAACGACTGCAGCAGCTGATGGAGCAGGCCAAGGTAAGCAGTAATCCCAGCGAGAAATTGTTATCTTACTCTTCCTATTTTAGCTGCTTGAGGCGGAGGATGACTTTGCCACGCTGGCGAACTCGGATATAGCGCAGTTATGTGCGGAGAGCATCTTCTGGTGGCGTCGTGTGCTGCTCGCCTCCCGATCCTCGACAGCGGTGCACACGCTGCTGGCCAGGAAGCATCACATACTCCGTGTGCGTCGCTTTGCCGAGGGCTTCTTTGTGATGGAGCAGCCCAGACATGCAGCTGCCGGTTGCCATGAGTTGAACAGTAGTCCAGGTCATTGTCAGGGCTATGCGGCAATTGCGGAGCTGGCGCGAAGGAGTCGCTACCTTCAGTCCTTACCGCCATTGCCCGTGCACTGTACCCCAATTGATGGAGATGCCGCCTCGTTGCCGCTGATCTTTGAGGATCGTTATGTGGTGCCGGGTTCGAGTTATGGCAGACGTCGTTCCGGCAGTGATCCACAGCTGGATGAGACTTCGACTGTGGGCAGGAAGAAGTCCACGGTGCCGGATAAGACGCACTCGAGCAGCAGTCTCAATGGCACCAAGGATTGCCTCGCCTGTCACTTTGACTACGATTATCCGCAGAGCAATGGCAATGGTCCAGCTCATCCACATGCCAAGTGTGTGGTCACACCACGATTCGCCCTGGGAGGAGAGGTGCTCCAGGCCAGCTTGACCATTGCACCCAGCAACAAGGATGCCCAACCGGTTGCACTGCGTCACAATCTGTCCAGGCACTCGGTAACCGGTTTGCTCGAGGATCTCGACGTGGAGTGCAATGAGGCGACGCTGCCGACGCGGCACAGCAAATCCCTGGATCAACTGGACGGTTGTCAGACAAACGCAGAGACTCCGGTGCTCGCACCCGCCTGTAATCCTCGCCAGGTAAGCTACAACACCTTGCCCGCGGGTCTGGCCCGTCTCCAGGCCGATGATCTGATGCGCAACATCTGCGAGTTCCGACAACGCTATGGGAATCCTGGCAAGTTTGACTACTTGAACGAGATCAAGCTGCTGAATCCTCCCAAGCAACAGCAGCAGCAGGCAGCCAGCGCCTACAATTCCCTGCCCAAGAGCATGGTTCCTCCGCGCAACTCGTATCCACCGCCTCCACCTAGTCAGTATACCACTATGCCCAGGAGCAGCAGCTCCCAGATACCACGTGCCGTGGAGATTGCCCGTGTACGCGTATCGGATATCAAAGAGATGTTGCGTCAGGGTCAGGGACAGGGACAGAGTCAGGCACCGGGCACATTGCGCAAGGAGTCGAGCAGCTCGGAGAGCGACATGATGCAGAAGCTGCAGTTGCTCAGCTCCAGCAGTGTGCCCTTCCGACTGGATGCCACCACGTCAGCCAATAGCAACAACAACACGAACAGCAGTGATCCCAACACGAGTGGATTCAGTGAATCCCTGCCCAATTTGGCGCCACCTCCCGAATTCGATTCGGATTCGCGACGACAGCGCAGCAATTCCACATCCTCGCTGAGTGAGGAGAGCGGCTGGGTGAGCAGCCGGCGCAGTTCCTTGGCCATCTCCAGTCCGGATACCATCACGAGCACCGGACAGCATCGCCAGCAGCGGCACACGCAACTCAATCTCGGCATGGGCATGGGCCTGGAGACGCGTCTCAATGGGGAGCAACTGCGTCTGCGACTGCAGAAGCTGCTCGATCAACAGCAGCAGCAACAACCGCACAAGCCGACCCGGAAGCGCCAATCCGCCGGCTCCAGTCAGAGCCGGACTCCGGCTCGACAGCAACAGGCACAGGAGAAGGAGAAGGAGCTGCACAAGAAGATCTCATCGGTGACCGTCACCATCAAGAAGGAGCGTTCGCGTTATCAGCTCGATCGACTGCGTCATCTGCCCAATGGCGAGTCCACCGAGGTGGAGGATTTGGAACGTCCGCCGCCACGTCGCAGTCGCCACAAAACCGCCGCCAACAAGTGTGAAAAGTCCAAATCCGACTTTGATATAACCAGCTTGAAGGATCTGCAGCCATTGGAAACGGTTTGTCTGCCGCCGCCACAGCAGTTCCAGGATCAGGAGCAGGATCAGGAAGTCTCGGTGGTCGTGGCACCACCGCCGCCCGATGAGTTCCGCGATCCACCGCCAGAGCCCGCACCTGCTGCCGTTCCAGTTGCTCCCCTTGTCATTCCATCAACTCCATCTGTGACCAAGTCCAAGACCAAATCCATGCCATGTCATGTGGTGCATGCACCACCGCCACCGCTTAAGGAGCGTCAACCCATTGGGGCCATTGACAATCCCGTTTATCACATCTACGAGTCACTGCGTCCCATGTCCACGCCAGCGATCTTCAGCAACAAGCCGGTGCTCAAATCCCACAGTCTGGCGGAGCTGAAGCGTCCACCACAACACCAATGCAAGTTGCCAGTCCAGGAGAACGGCTTGAACGGAACAGTGTCCGTGGAAGTGGAGCAGGATGAGAACAAGGAGAACTCCAATGGCGTAATTCTGGTGCGGAGCAAGCCATCCAATGGCTCCGTCACCAAGCACAAGCGCAAGAGTCAAGCAACGAATCAGGAAGCCAGTCCCAGCATCTCCCTCTTGGAGTTCGAAAAGTGTCGCGAGGAGTTCCGCAAACAGATCAAGTACCAGGGCAACATCTACTCCGACTATGTCCAACTCGCCTCGGAGCTGCCCTATTTCTATATCAGCGATGAGTATCGCGCCTTCTCGCCCAATGGCATGCACCTGGTCATCTGTGTCCATGGGCTGGATGGCAATTCGGCGGATCTGCGTCTGGTGCGCACCTATCTGGAGCTGGGATTACCTGGAGTGAATCTCGAGTTCCTCATGTCCGAGCGCAATCAGGGCGATACCTTCTCGGACTTTGACACCATGACTGATCGGTGGGTTAACTTATCTAATCGATAACTCTTTTCAATTGATCTTAACTTAATTCCTCACAGCTTGGTCGCCGAGATCCTTTACCATATCGATAGTTGTGGCCTGAATCCCGCACGCATCTCCTTTGTGGCTCATTCCCTGGGCACGATCATTGTACGCAGCGCCTTGGCGCGTCCTCAGATGCGTCCACTGCTGTCACGGCTGCACACTTTCCTCTCGCTCTCCGGTCCGCATCTGGGCACGCTCTACAACACTAGTGGACTGGTCAACATGGGTATGTAATCGCTATAAACATGAATCTTATAGTAGAGGCCTCGCTCCCAGGCCCCTCTCCCAGGCCCCGCTCCCATTCCCTGTCCCAGGCCACGCTACCAGCCCCTCTCCCAGTCCCTCTCCCAGTCCATCTAACAGGCCCCTCTCTCAGTTCCTCTCCCAGGTCCCGCTCCCAGGCCCCGCTCCCAGTCCCTCTCCCAGGCCACGCAACCAGCCCCTCTCCCAGGCCCCGCTCCCAGTCCCTCTAACAGGCCCCGCTCCCAGTCCCTCTCCAAGTCTGTATTACTCAATTCACCTTTCTTTTACTCCGCAGGCATGTGGTTTATGCAGAAGTGGAAGAAGTCCGGCTCCCTGTTGCAGCTTTGCATGAGGGACACCACAGACATGCGCAACAGTTTTCTTTACCGGCTGAGTCAACGGAGCACGTTGCATCACTTCAGCAACATTCTGCTCTGTGGCTCTAGCCAGGATCGCTATGTGCCCGCGCACTCGGCGCGTCTAGAGCTCTGCAAGGCCGCCATGAGAGATAGCTCCTCACTGGGCACCATTTACAGGTGGGTTGTAAAATTATGAAAGATATACATAGGTTCACAACTCAATACATTTTTGTTTAGGGAAATGGTACACAATGTCATTGCACCCATTTTGGCCAGACCGGAACTAACGCTGGCCCGCTTCGATGTGCATCATGCGCTGCCGCATACGGCCAACACGCTGATCGGACGAGCTGCCCACATTGCGGTAAGATGGAAAAGGAACTGCCTAAATAGTTTCCTTAACTAATCTCTTTTTTAACATTTCATAGGTGCTGGACTCGGAGCTGTTCATTGAAAAGTTTATGTTAATAGCAGGCCTGAAGTACTTCAGTTAACATGGAACTGGAACTAAAAATGGAACTGGAACTCGAACTGAAACTTATAAGCAGCCAGTTAAAGGAAACTGTAGGAAGGGCTGAAATACTTCAGTAAATAGTGAAAGCTAAAACAAGTTTTTGTAGCTATAAGTCTGTAGTACTCGTACTCATACTCGTATTTTAATGTTATTTAATATGTAACACAAGAATTCTATTCAATACCAAACACAGGGTACACTGTTTGATTACAAAATCCGAGTAAGAACATGTTTCTTCAGCCAACAGATTTCACTGCAGTTCAGTTGGAATAAGGAATTTATTGAAGCAAATTGTTAGACTTGAATTTTTTACCAATACAAACCTTTTCTAGAGAATTGAAATTAGTAAAAATCACAACATACAAAAAAAAAAACCAAAACAATTAATCAAAACCAAAGAACGTTTAATCAAAAACTATAACCAAAGTGACATAACTGTTGAAAACGTGTTATCGACAAATTACATTTTTATAGCTAATAAGAGTTCTAAACTTGATGCCAGACGGAAGCCAAAGACATCACAAGTAGTCTAGATCTTAAATTAAAAATAATACCAACTATTCACGAGACTTTTTGAAACGGTTGAATTGGAAAAGGAATTCTGTAATGAATGTGGGATAACTGAATGTTAAGTATACGTAAACTAACGGTAGCTGAGCACATTGAATACAAGGTTGCATTTCGATAACTTTAGCAGATTTAAAATGTATTAGCAATTTGTGAGACTAATTAAAAACAAAAAAAAAATAATACAAGAACAAATGGTTTTTTCCAAATCTTTGTACTGCTAAAAAGCAACTATGGTAGAAAGAATTTAGAATAGCGTTGGTAGAAGTTTGTAGAGTTGAGTAGTTAAAATGCATTTGTGGAGTGCGTCAATTATGCTGGATATTATGGGTGAGTGAAGGTCTAGTGGGTTTATTGTTTTGCGTTGGCAAAAATCTGAATATACTTATTATTGGGAACAACAAACAAGTTAGTAAAATGAATCGATATGTAGAAAGCAGTTAGGTCAACTTGAAAATTTGTAGTCTAGTCGTAGAGTAATACTACATACAAACATACCTAGTTATGTGTTTTCTGAGCTTTTTTTCAAATTGTTGTTGTGAACTTTTGTAGCTTGCCTATATCAATTTCTTTGTAAACCTTTTTGAAAAACTACCCGTTTTGACTATACATACCAGAAGTTGCATTCTACGTGTATAACCGTCCTAAATCTTACAAAACAATGTACTATATCAACTTGCAAATATTTGATTTTAACAAAAACAAACGTGTTTAATGCATACTACTATTTAAATATGTGTGAGCTAATTCCTAAGCAAATTCGATTTTACACAATGTACTCAAATATCCCCTAAGTTGCAATTTAAATGTTTTTCATTTCAATAAAATATACTAAAATACAATTTTAGTAAAATTCAATAGTTAGTTTTTATATTTAGAAAAAAAACGATAAATGTGTAACTGCATTGTGATTTTCAAATACTGATTTTAAATTTAGATATACCGCCGATTGTCAGTGATCGAAATATCGCACTGCTGATAGTGAGTAAACTATCGACATATCGTGCCTTTTATGTAAAAGAATCGATACCACAGCACAGCTGTTTTATCTGCAATCGAGCGCAGCTTGTTGACGATGTAACTTAATAAATCGCTTGAAATTTAAGAAAATCATCTAGAAGTCTATCAAAATTGTTTAAAGACCACGCCCAATGATGGCGAACCGTGCGCCCATGCTGCGAATCGGACAGCAAGATCTAAAGTGTCGTCAGGGCTGTGGTTTCTACGGGAATACACAGTTCGATGGACTCTGCTCGAAATGTTTTCGCGAGCGCAACGATAAGCAGCGGAAAAGGCGTAAGCGAAATTGTTCTGGTTTATCTATTAAAAGCAATAATTAGTCATGGTTGTGCTTCCCATTATTCAGAGAAAGCTCGGGAGGATAATGAAACGATTAACAGTGTACCCAGTCCCGCTGGCGGACACAGTGAGCGCAGGTCGCCGCAGCATTTGCTCTCTCTGGGTCGCTCAAAGTCAAAGAAGCAACCGGAGAAAGAGAAGGAGCAGGCACAAAGCGAGACACCAGCATCTCAGAGCACAATGCCAAAGAAAAAGACCTTGGTGCCAGCGGTGCTGCAAAAGACGCTGAAAGGTAAATTCCCAGCTGTTGGACAACAACAACAGCAGCAGCAGCCAGAGAAACGAGTTCCAACTGCAACCGAGAATCAATTTATGCTGCAACTGAAACAGCTGCGTTTGCCCGACGGTGCCAAGCGTAAGCTGAAGAGCGAAATCCAACATCTGGACCATGACATTCGCAAGTACATGAACAGCAACAACAGCAAGAATGTGGATGAGCTGTCCGAACTTGTACAGAATGCGTACACACGATTCGCAGATGTTGTTCACAACGATCCACGCTTTGAGATTGCCACAAATGAGGATCGGGAAATTGCCATAGATTTCTTTGAGAAAGTTGTGATGACACAGAACCACAAGTGAGTCATCTTTAACTTCTCCCCATCATCGTTAATCTCTTATCTCTTCTTCTATTGTAGTTTCCTTTTTAGTCCGTACTTTACCACAGACGAGGAGTGTGATGTCAAAGTGCAGAAGCGCATACGTCAATTGAGCTGGATAACAACCAAGCATCTGGACTGTAGCATCGATGAGGTAAATGCTGAGGCAAGGGATTTGGTCTATAATGCCATATCGGAGCTGGTGGGCATTGACTCCTACTACTCGCCGCAGGAGAAGCTGCTGTGCACAGTACGCTGTTGTCGTCACATCTTTGAGCTCTTGAAACGTGCAACTGGCGGTCCAGCGAGTGCCGATGACTTCCTGCCGGCCTTAATCTTTGTGGTGCTCAAAGCGAATCCCGTCCGGCTGCACAGCAATCTGAACTTTGTCAATCGCTTCACCAACGCCTCGCGCGTTATGAGCGGTGAGGGTGGTTACTACTTCACCAATCTGTGCTCGGCCATCGCCTTCATTGAGAACCTCAATGGTGAGAGTCTGAGCATCAGCTCAGAGGAGTTTGAGGCCTTGATGTCGGGAGAGCAGGTTTACAACACACCCTGGGAGAGCGCACTGTTGGCCTGTGAGAGTCTGCATCTCATCTCGGAGAACATGAAGTGCATGGAGCTACTGCAGAAGCGCAATTCAATGATGAGCACGGGTATTACGGACTTTGAGCGGGAACTCATTGACTTTCAGCGCGAGGTGACAGACAAGGTGGACACAGTGATGGCCAAAGCACCGCTGACTCTATCTGCCTATAAAGACGCCGGCGTTTCTTATTAAACAGGCGCGTGCTCATCTTGTCGAGCATGGCGTTGAAGCCGCTGTTGGCCACTATCAGTCCAATCTGCTAAGTGGCGCACTTGGACAACACTCATTGACAGCCAAGGGAAAGAATATTCGAGCTATGACATCAGAGGATTTACATTTGGAAGCGGCACGTAATTTAGCCCTGAAGGATACCAGCATTACCTCTGTGGGACGTCTATCACCACTGCATCAGAATATGTCCACAGCAAGATCAGGTATTTTCCTCGCCCATTTTCAATTACTCGCCTTTTGACGCCGTCTCACTGCTGGAAGAACCCTCGGACAATGGAGATGTTTTAATGCTGGGCACGGAATACCAAGGCGGCCTGACCAACATCAACTATGATTTCGATTTGTCCGACCAGAGCGGCGACAACAGCGTCGCAGATGAGTCCAAGTTGAACCTCGATGAATTTGATCCACTTGTCACAAAAACAGTCGTCAAGAGCAGCGCTGTGGAGACTAGTCTGCTGGATAACACAACGGATAGTTTAATAGATTGTGATGTGCCGGGAACTGATGTGCTCTTGCCATCGCCTCTGAAGCCAGAGGTGGCCAATTATCGCGGCTTCTCAAACTTTGATATTCCAAGCATTTCCTGCAACACGGGAGATTACAGCTCGCTCAATCTGGATATCAATGATCCGATTGATGGCAACAAATAGATGTTCACTCTGCACGTAACAAATTGTAAATAGCGCTTGATTTTAATTGCACATATTTATTTATATAAATTAACAAGAATTCATTGACATTTTCATAAATAAAATTTCAATTGACAAAAAAACGGTATTAAAAACTATTTCCGGTATACAAGGCTGCCAACTCGTTTTTAGATGCGACATTAAATCAAGTTGGCAGCACTGTGGGGTGGGCGACTTTAGAGCTCGGTCCAACTAGAATTTACTTTTGTTTGAGTTGTCAAAGCGAACGGTTGTGTTCTGGTCCGTAAAATGAGAGCTGGAATATTTTTACTTGTTGCTGTTGCAGCGATAGGCGTTGTTGTTGCCTCGAGTATACCGGCCGGTGAGCAGTTCCACGATCCACTGGAACACGACTCTCTCCACGACAAGCACTTTGAAGGCGGCGAGCACAATGCCAAGTACGACCACGAAGCATTTTTGGGTGCCGATGAAGCCAAGAAGTTCGACGAACTCACTCCAGAAGAGAGTAAAAGGCGTCTGGGAATGATTGTGGATCGCATTGATGAAGATAAGGACGGTTTCATCAACCTGGCTGAGCTGAAGAACTGGATTAAGTACACACAACGTCGCTACATCGATGAAGATGTGGGACGCGTGTGGCGTCAACATAATCCCGATGGCAATAAAACCATCAGCTGGGAGGCTTATCGCAATACTGTCTATGGATTTATGGATGCACTGGACAAGGAAGAGCTCGAGCAGGAGGAGCATGGTAAGCAACTGAAGATTAAGATATTAGCTATAGGAAATTATACTAAAAAAAATGGTAATCTTTGATAGGTGTCTCCTACAAGAGCATGCTGAAACGGGATCGTCGTCGCTGGGCTGTTGCCGATCTGGATTTGGATGATCAGCTGACACGCGAGGAGTTCACCGCCTTCCTGCATCCCGAGGAGCATCCCACCATGCGTGACGTGGTGCTGCAGGAGACCACCGAGGATTTGGACAAGGACAAGGACGGCAAAATCTCAGTAGATGAATATATCGGCGACATGTACCGCCCATCCACCGAAGGAGAGGAGGAGCCCGAGTGGGTGCTCAGCGAACGGGATGCGTTCACCAAACATCGCGATCTCGACGGCGATGGTTTCCTGACTGAGACGGAAATCCGTCAATGGATTGTGCCCAACGACTTTGATCATGCCGAGAGCGAGGCGAAGCATCTGATATTCGAGGCTGACGTGGATCACGATGAGCAGCTGACCAAGCATGAGGTACTGGACAAATACGATGTATTCGTCGGCTCCCAGGCCACAGACTTTGGTGAAGCTCTCGCCCGCCACGATGAGTTCTAGAATCTAAAATCTGGAGAGAGACTATAACAATGGGAAACTAAGAAATCTCAATCTCGAATATGCCAAATAAAGTGTAATACATAATTTAGCGATTAAGTGAAAACTGACAAGTGCATTAATAATAAAATCAAAATAATACGACTGTGGCTTGAAGAAAAGCCTCAATTATGTTAAATTGATTTGATTTCAGCATTTTTATTGATGTGCGTACAAAAACATCCACGTCATCCACACAGACTCTTGATCTGATTGGTCCATGGGATCGCATTCATTATGTGTATCTCTGCTAATGGACACGTCATGGAATACACACACATATGTATGCACTCTATCACTCACACACAAGCGAGTGCATGTGTGCGTGTGCGTCTGTGTGGAACGCGTCCGCCTCTGTAACATAAACATAAAACGCTTTTGTTGTTGCGCCGCTGTGTCCGATTGATTTCCAGCTGCGAGAACATTCCAACAACAACAACAATACTAATCCAAATCTCTTGCGTTGGACGCTGATTTTATATTTCTTCTTTTTGTTTTTTCTTTCGCTTTGTTGTTTTTGCTGTGATAAGCATTTTGTCAATGATACGCCATACACAATAAATGTTGAAATTGAACACCAAAGAGACCTGTTGAGGTCGCTGAAAATTGTCCATACATAATTATACAGTTAGTCAAGAATATGTTTTGACTCATTTAAAATTCACATATTTGTTTTTGTTTAAATAAAAACATACTTAAATTCGATGCAAATTACTTATTTTTTTCAATTTTAAAAATTATAGACAAAACTAATACAATAGGAATTAAAATAAAAATTTATAAAAAAAAGTGCACACATATTTTGCAAGACAAATTGTGTAAATTCTTAATTTTGCTAAAAAAAATTTCTTGACTGGCTGTAAATGCATGTTCAGTATGTGGAGTAATTGTTTTGACAAAGATTGAAATTTAATTAATATTTTTAATTCTTCTCAGCTGCATACAAAAAACAAGAAACTATAGAATAAACTTATTGAAATATTAAAATATATTTGCTGTCAAATCAATTACTTAACATACTGTATACAACTGTATGTGGTATGCTACAAAGGGGGTATTCAAGATGCTGTACAATTAAATTTTTATATGCTTTATTTGAATTCCATTGACACATTTATGTATGAATTTTATGTATGTTATTAAATTGCTGTTTTTTACGGTTTTTCTCCATTTTTTCTCAATATTTAAAATACAAAGTATTCAAAGTTTCATTTTGTGTTTCTTTGTTGTGTATTTTAAATCAGTACATGTACATAGTATACGAAGGACATTATCTTATTATGTAGCTCCTGGATATAGGCAATTAAAAAGTTGGTTTGGTTCCACACAATATGGAAATTGCGCTGATGCCTTTAGGAATTGCATCCCATACATCGAAAATTTTTAAATTTTCTTTTGTTTTACATATATGTATTTGTTTTTTGTTTATTATATTATTATATTCTGCCTAATCTTTGCCATTATTTTCCAGCTTCTCACTACCTTCATTTCTCAGCAACAGTTTCAATCAACATCTAAATACAATATGTGTAGTTATTTAAATTGTAATTGCAATGGAACGTTTACTGACTGATACATCATTCATTTTCATCATCATAATCATCATCTACTTTAAGAGGCGACTTTTCTTTTATGCTGTTGCGACTATTCGGCTCCTTAGATACAAATTTCTTTTTATAAAGTTATTTTCTTTTTATAGTTTTTTTTTTTTTGGTTTTACAACATTAATTTTTAATTAACTTTTAGTTCAAATTAATGCACATGGTTGAAATTAGTTCAAATTGTAATTGAAAATGAAAAACATAACACACGAAACGAAACAAATGTGAAAACGACAAAGGACGATTAACAGAACGGAACAGAACTTGAAAAGTTAGTGTAGAAAATTCGGTTTCTCAAGCGTGTGGAGAAGATAAGCTGCTGAATCTGGACAGGATTCAGGATTCTCTCTCGCTCCTGGGCACACTCTCAACTCTTCCTCTCTCTTGCTCTTTCTCTTTCGCTCAGCTTGCTGGCTGCTGCTTAAGTTACATAATTGTTATTAGTTAATAATATTACGTTATTAAATAGACTTGACGACAAATACAAATACAATGCTTCGTGGGTGTTCCTCTGTGTGTGTGTGTGGTGTGTATGTGTGTGTGTGCATCTTAAAATTAGAGCAATGCGCATTTACGCTTCGACTTTGGCTGCAGAACGGGACAAAGTACCGATCTGATGGCCTCATCGAAGACCGTCTTCAATCCCTTTTGCGTAAGCGCTGAGCACTCCAGATATTTGACAGCTCCAATCTCCTTGGCCATGGCTAATCCCTGGGGATATGTTATCGGCGCCAGTTTCTTATCGCGCAGCTTCTCAATCGTATTCTTATCGTCACGCAAATCCAGCTTGGTGCCCACCAAAATGATTGGTGTGCTGGGGCAATGATGACGTACCTCCGGATACCATTTGGCGCGCACATTCTCAAACGATGCCGGATTCACCAGCGAGAAGCAAATGAGAAAGACATCCGTCTGTGGATACGATAATGGACGCAAACGATCGTAATCCTCCTGTCCGGCCGTATCCCATAGTCCCAAATTGATTGGCTTCGCATCAACCATCACATTGGCGGAATAATTGTCGAATACGGTGGGTATGTATTCGCCGGGAAATGCATTTGTCGTATACGAGATGAGCAGGCAAGTTTTACCGACGGCACCGTCACCCACAACGACACATTTAATCGCCTGCATATTTGTTGCGTTTGCTGCTGGTGCTTTGTGTGATTGTAGTTGTTGTAGTTGCAGTTGTCTTTGGTTAGGGTGGTGCTGTTGGCGTTGTTGTTGTTGCTGTAACAGTTGTTGTTGTTGGGCGAGGGCTGGGGCTGTTGCTGTCGCTCGGTCGGCTCCTTAAAACGTCGCCTTTGGTTGCTCACTATGTATATTTAATGACTCGCGACCTGTCTGGCCGTCGCAGGATGGGCGCGTTTGTTCTTTTTGCGTTTTTAATGCGCGTTTTGTGCGTTTTTTTCAGCAAAAAATAATTTTCTGTGTACTGCCTGATAGCGTATCGATATAACAACCCATCGATATCATAAAAGCACAATAGTCATCGAGCACTGCAAAGATATATCGATATGAGTGCCTGTTAGAGCTATCGATAGTTGCAAGCAATTTAAATAAAATAATTAATAAATAAAAAAAGTTATAAATTAAAATAATTAAGCTTAAAGCTATGGTTAACAAATGTCCCTAGCAAATGAAGCTCGCTTTAAGAAAGATAGAATGCAAGAAAAATTGCTGCGCTGATTTTAAATATTTGTATCATGTTATGCCATGATTTAACTAAGCAAATTAAAAATCTTCATTAATTTACATAACGTAATATTATTTTTTAAATAAGTGTCAGATATTAATTTAAATAATTTAATTTTATCCTATATCTATCGATTATATCGATAAATTAGCTAACAAGTGTCAGCGCAGCATACAAGTGTGTAGTTGCGGCGAATTCACTACTGTTAATTTGATTTTGGCCAGAGCGATATCATTAGTTTAAACGCGCTCAAATAAGCAACAACGCATTCGCTGCGCCGAACAATATTGTTTGCTTATTTATAAGATAAACTGTAAACATTAACTAAATTTACTACTTGCAAAACATGACTGACGTGTTCATCGTATCTGCAGCGCGAACTCCCATTGGTAAGCAAATGATTTTCATAGAAAACTGATGCAATATTCTATACCCAAAAAATAAAAACTTTCTCTTTGCATTTGTTTTTGTTGTTGCATGTTGTTGTTTTAGGCAGTTTCAATGGCTCGCTTTCTAAACTGAAGGCCTCTGATCTGGGCAGTGTGGTCATCAAGGAGGTGATGAAGAGGGCCAATGTGGAGGCGCCACAAGTCAACGAAGTCATCATGGGTCAGGTAAGATAATAAAATTCTTATTTGTTATTGGAATTATATATCATTGTTATGTAAATGATAAAAACTCATTTACAGACACTGACTGCGGGACAAGGTCAGAATCCCGCTCGTCAAGCCTCCCTGAAGGCGGGTCTGCCCATTGAAGTGCCCGCTTATGGCATCAACATGCTCTGCGGATCCGGTTTGAAGTATTCCAGACATTCCAATGCCAGACTTTGACCCTGTCTATGATATAACTAATGATATGACTTGATTTCAGAACTGTTGTGCTGGGCTACCAGGCGATAAGATCTGGAGATGCGCAGATTGTTGTTGCCGGCGGACAGGAGAACATGTCGCTGGCTCCACACACGATGCATCTGCGACAGGGCGTCAAAATGGGACCTGGCACACTGGTGGACTCCATGCTCAACGATGGCCTCACCGATGCCATGGAGATCATTCACATGGGCGTCACAGCGGAGAATCTCGCGGAGCAGTATCAAATAAGTCGCGAGGCGCAGGATGCCTCCGCCGTGGAGTCCCAACAGCGTGCGGAGCTTGCTCAAACCAAAGGATACTTTGACAAAGAGATTGTGCCCGTTGAGATCACGGATCGCAAGGGTACAACGCTGTTCAGCAAGGATGAGTACATCAAGTACGGCAGCAACATTGAAGGATTGCAAAAGTTGCGGACTGCTTTCAAGGATAACGGCACCGTCACCGCTGGCAATGCATCCGGCGTAAATGATTCCGCTGCCGCCTTGCTGCTCATGTCCGGCGAGGAGGTCAGCAAGCGTGGCGTCAAGCCGCTGGCCAAGATCGTGGGCTGGGCACAAAGCGGCATTGAACCCAAGGTGATGGGTCTGGGTCCAGTTACCGCTGTGGAATCTCTGGTGAGTCCTTTTATCTTTTGTATTAATATTCTTCATGACAATCTCTGCTTTTGCAGCTGTCGAAGATCGGCTGGACACGCGAGGACGTTGATCTGTATGAGCTGAACGAGGCTTTCGCCGCCCAATCCCTGGCCGTGTTGCAGTGCCTCAAACTGGATGCCAGCAAGGTGAATGTGCATGGTGGCGCTATTGCCTTGGGTCATCCCATTGGCGCTTCCGGCGCCCGTGTCTTGGTCACGTTGCTCTACGCTCTGGAGCGCACTGGAGGTCGTCGTGGCATCGCCTCACTTTGCATTGGCGGAGGAATGGGCATCGCTTTGGCCGTGGAGCGCATCATCTAAACTCGTTATCAATTTATCAATTGAATTCAATTACCTTCTCACTTGATAAGTGCAAAGTCTTCGCTATTTCTAATTTTTCTATGTATTGCTATTTTCCACCGTACTTCAGGTATTACACGTGGTCACAAATATTTGTATAAAGATGTATAAACAAACAATTGGATTTGTTTTTATTTACACAAAGTGGTGAAATTAGCAGCTGCATTGCGCGTGTTTGTTTTTAAAACAGGTTGTGGGAATAATTTATTCAAATTTCAACTTGTCATTTTTATTATATCAATAAACTAGATCAATAGTTAATACCTAATAAAATTTTATGGGAATATTTAAACTGCATGATTTCTAAAAGTAAATTCAAATAAATTCACAAGAGGGTTAATTTCGCCAAATTTATTTAGCAATAACATTTTAAAATTATTATTTTTTTTTGGTCGTAAGATTCCATAAAATCGATCGTTTAGCTAGTATAGTCAATTTATATAAGTAAATACTCAAAGATGTAAGTGAACTAATTTATTAACGGTTTAACTTGTATTATTTATAAAAATACAAAAAAATTGTCTATTAGCAACTAGTTTTTGATAAAAATTGTAAGTATATCAAATATTTAACTAACATAACATACATGTTAAATATTTGATTTTATTATAACTAGTAAAATTCTACAAAAAAGGTTATAGGAAATGGTTAGTTTAATAAAAGTTGAACTTGTGGGATTTATATTATTTCAAGAAATTGTGTATCAGATATCTAGTTTATTAAATTGACCTTGTAACGTGATTAGTTAGTTCTAGGAATAATCAGCCTGTTAGGGGATAGTTCTTATAGTAGACCATCCCTTCAATTGCTTTGTACATTTAACAATGTTAGTCAGTTATCATTTACAAGTATATAGTATGTAATACGTTGCAAGCATTCAAATACTGGAACAATACAATAGTTAAGCTATGCATTTCTAGTATAATATTCTTTCAGGCGAATACTAATTGAGTCTATTTGAGTTGATTTATTGCAGGCAGGTCTAGAATAATTTCAATTTATAGATAAATTTGTATGCAGCTGGCATGCAATGTTATTGATAAGAAATGAGCTATTTTTAGACACCACCTCCGTGCCAAGAGGTGGTCAGATTGCTGCTCATGAGTTGCTGGGGCATCGCCGGATAGAAGCCATTCACATTGGTGGACACGATGCGTTCCGTGGGCGGCATTTGGGCCATTTGATCCATGGAGCTAACACAGATCTGGGCATAGTTGGCAATGAAGCCGGACCAGAGTGTTGGCGTGTCGCCAATAAAGAAATACGAGTCCCAAAAATTGGAAGACATCACTGAGTTGAATGGATAATCCTTTTGATCTACGAGTGACAGCTCCTCGGCAATGGCCACCGCATCAAAGTCACGATGCTTGACCGGTGTATAAACATCCTGGATGATGTTGTCACCAAAGTAAAGAGCACGTGCTTCGCCTGTGTCCTTGTTCAGTAGCTTGGCCATCGCCTGATGCAACTGATGCCAGTTGCCCTGCGAGTAGATCTCCCCAGACTTGAGATCCGTCTCCAGATTTAGCTCGCTGCCAGGCAGCTCCCGCTTAGCCTCATTGTCCACGACCAAAAAGGGTCGTTTCATGGTAAAGAATCCCGGTTTCTTGGCAAACGTGACCACAAAATCGAACAGCTGCTGCCAATCTCGTCCAAGTGCCTGTGTGGCCGTTAAGTTGGCAAAGTCAATGTTGGAGCCGGTTAACAGAAATAGCTTCTTGCCATTGGCCCGCAATTCTTGGAGCCAAGAGATTAGCTTGTCACTGCTACGGAGCACATAACGTTGGGGATCAGCTCGCATGGCTTGAAAGTAGAGACTCTTGTCGTTGCTGAAGTTATCCCGGCTGTAGTTCAACATGAGACCATCCAGTAAATCCTGCCATACTTTGTACTCCTTGGGTGCTCCACTTGAACCGCTGTTCCTGTCCACAATATCCACCGCCTGGGCAAACACCAGGGAACAGGGCATGTCAAAGAAATCAAGGAGCGCACGCATCTGCAAGGAACTCGGTCCATTCCAGGTGGACAGTGGATCCTTGAAGAAGGCCGTGGACACGTCCCAGCGTCGCTCGGGTCCATATATGGCCACAATCTCGGCATCGCTCAGCAGTCGTGTGCCATGCGAGGCACGAAGGATTGTTGCCTCGTGACTCAGCTTCAAAACATTGCCACGTGTGCCGTCCAGGATGAGACCCTTCTGCAGGAAATCCATGTCCAACTTTTGCTGCAGCAACGAGTCGGGATAACCTTTGTGCTCGACCAGAAATTGCTTAAGCGAATTGTAAATCAACGTTGTCATGTGCTCCAGATCATAGCGCAGCAGAGTTCCATCCAAGTCAAAGCCAATGATGTCATAGGTCATCAGTGTAAGTTCCTTACAATACGAATTCATAATGGTGCTTGCCGAATATCGAGAGTAACTAACGAAACTGCGTTTGGTTATCAACTGTGTTGCCGCTTTTTGAATGCGCTCGCCGCACAGCTGATTGTTGCCACCCTCACGTGTAGAATTTAGCGCCAATTTTGCGAAGCCTTGACAGCCCTTACGTAATTCGCACAGAACATCTGTTTGACTTTGTTTGTATACTTTTTCTGCTTGGAATTTTGTTGCAGTTGCGATTGCTGATATTGCTGTTGTTGTTGTGGCGCGTGCATTGGCCGCTAGTTGGCACACGCTCACTCGACAGACGCCCACTTGCATTTTGCTATGGCCTAATACATTTCTTGAATTCAATTTTAGTCTAAATAATACATTTTACTATTAAATTTATTAACTACATAATTTTATACAATACTCATTGATTGCCACCTCACAAAACAATCGTTGGCAATTCGATTTCCACTTCAAACGTTTCGATTAATTCTCACGCGTAGCTATCGATGAATCGATACAAGCGTGCAGCCTTGCCGATTAATTCTCACGCATAGCTATCGATGAAGCAACGCTAGGTATCGATATATATTGTCAGTGTGAGTGTTTTCTTTTATGGCGAGCGTACCGCATTAAAAAGTGAATTGTGGTTAATATTGCGTATAAAAAACGCGTTTAAGTGCCGAAGTGTTTGGTTCTTGAGCCACGGCCACTGCAATCATGTCCACATGCATTGAAATTCCGCTACAGGACACCGACGAGGTAAGTGTGGGCAGCCTGTACAAACAGCCTTCAATGCCACCGCGCTTGCTAAGAGAAAAAAATAAAACTATTACGAAAAATGCTTACAGGTCATCGAGGTGGATCCAGACCAACTGCCAGAATGCTCCGAGGTGTTTAGTATACTGTTACAGGAGCGTGCTCCTTTGCATGTGTGGGTTAATGTGGCGGTAAGTGGTGCATCACATATCTAATCCTACGGAGCATCATATAATCCTTTTTGGCTTTTTCATGCAGTTGGCGTACTACAAGCAAAAGAAGACTGATGACTTCATTCAGCTGCTGGAGGCAGCTAGAGAAAAGGGCACCACGGATTATCGTGATTTTAAGACGGATCAGATGCGTGCTCTGGACATGTTGGCCGCCCACTATGTGCAGGAGGCGTACCGTGAAAAGTCCAAGGATAAGAAACGCGAGCTGTTCATGAAGGCCACCAATCTGTATACGAGTGCGGATAAGATCATAATGTACGATCAAAGCCATTTGCTGGGACGTGCCTACTTCTGTCTGCTCGAGGGTGACAAAATGGATCAGGCGGATGCACAGTTCAACTTTGTGCTGAATCAGTCGCCATCCAATATCCCATCCCTGCTGGGCAAAGCGTGCATTGCATTCAATCGCAAGGATTATCGCGGTGCCATGGCCTTCTACAAAAAGGCGTTGCGTACGAATCCCAATTGTCCGGCCAATGTGCGTATTGGAATGGCACATTGTTTCCTCAAGATGGGCAATGCGGAGAAGGCCAAGTTGGCCTTTGAGCGTGCCCTGCAGCTGGATCAGCAATGTGTGGGCGCCTTGATTGGTCTGGCCGTGCTCAAACTTAATCAACTGGAGCCGGAATCCAATAAGCTGGGCGTCCAAATGTTGTCCAAGGCGTACACTATTGACAATGCCAATCCCATGGTCTTAAATCATCTGGCCAATCATTTCTTCTTCAAAAAGGACTATCAGAAGGTGCATCATCTGGCACTCCATGCCTTCCACAACACCGAGAACGAGGCGATGCGTGCCGAGAGTTGTTACCAGCTGGCCCGCAGCTTCCATGCCCAGAGCGATTATGACCAGGCCTTTCAGTACTACTATCAGGCCACGCAAATGCTTCCAGCAAACTTTGTGCTGCCCCACTATGGATTGGGACAGATGTACATCTATCGCGGTGACACTGAGAACGTAAGTGAAACAATTTATATAATATAATAAATAAGAAAGTTAGTCGGTCAGGACAGAGTAAAATAACTAAATTCAAAAAATTAAATTTAATATATATATATATATATATATATATATATATATGTATATATATATATATATATGTATATATATAGATATATATATATATATATATTGGGATAATAATTTTCCAAATTTGTTAGGGGTATATTTGGGATTTTTCAACTTATATAAATAAGATAATTTTCGAACTTAAATGATATCCTTTAATTAAACCTTTCCAATATTCTATTTACAGGCTGCGCATGAATTTGAGAAAGTGCTGAAGATCCAGCCGGGCAATTACGAGACCATGAAGATTCTTGGTTCACTCTATGCGCACTCCAATTCACAGGCCAAACGCGACATGGCCAAGACACACCTAAAGAAGGTCACCGAACAGTTTCCCGAGGACATTGAGGCCTGGATTGAGCTGGCCCAGATATTGGAACAAAACGATCTGCAGGCATCGTTGAATGCCTATGGCACTGCCTCCAGCATTTTACGGGATAAAGCCAAGTACGAGATTCCGGCAGAGATACAAAATAATGTCGCCTCACTGCATTATCGTTTGGGTAATCTGAAAATGGCCAAGGACACGCTGGAATCGGCATTGCAGCATGCCAGCTCCGAGATGGATAAGGATGTCAAATATTACGAGTCCATACAGGTGACCATGAAGTACAATCTGGCGAGATTGAACGAGGCCATGAGCAGCTTCGATGTGGCCGATAAACTGTACAAGGAGATTCTCAAGGAGCATCCCAACTACATTGATTGCTATCTGAGATTGGGCTGCATGGCCCGTGACAAGGGTTTGATCTTTGTCGCCTCGGATTTCTTCAAGGATGCCCTCAATATCAACAATGACAATCCGGATGCGAGGTCACTGCTGGGCAATCTGCATTTGGCCAAAATGCAGTTCGCTCTTGGTCAAAAGAACTTTGAGACCATACTTAAGAATCCGGCTACGGCATCGGATGCATATTCCTTGATTGCTCTGGGTAACTTCTCGCTGCAGACGCTGCATCAACCAAGTCGTGACAAGGAGAAGGAACGCAAGCATCAGGAGAAGGCGTTGGCCATTTTCAAGCAGGTGAGTAAACGAAATGGGAAGATTTAAGCCAATCTTAAGCGTAATTCTCTTCTTTTAGGTACTGCGCACGGATCCACGTAACATCTGGGCCACCAATGGGATTGGAGCAGTGCTTGCCCACAAGGGATGCGTCATCGAGGCGCGCGACATTTTCGCCCAGGTTAGAGAAGCCACCGCTGACTTCTGCGATGTGTGGCTGAACATTGCCCATGTCTACGTGGAGCAGAAGCAGTATATCAGCGCCATACAGATGTACGAGAACTGCATGAAGAAGTTCTACAAGCACAACAATGTCGAGGTGATGCAGTACCTCGCCCGTGCCTATCTCCGGGCCAATAAGCTGGTGGAAGCCAAGTCCGTGCTGCTCAAGGCGCGTCGTGTTGCGCCCCAGGACACTGTGCTGCTCTTCAACATTGCCGTGGTTCTGTCTCGTCTTGCCATGGCCATACTCAAGGATGAGAAGTCCACGCTGGAGGTGGT
Organism: Drosophila falleni; assembly: GCA_035045575.1. Lineage (NCBI taxonomy): Eukaryota > Metazoa > Arthropoda > Insecta > Diptera > Drosophilidae > Drosophila > Drosophila falleni. The sequence goes on from JAWNOV010000167.1 coordinate 10,474,766, forward strand.
GCTGCAGGCGGTGCATGAACTGGAGCTGGCCCACAAGTACTTCCAATACCTGTCCGTGCACGGCGACAAGACGCGCTTCAACATTGAAGTGGCCGCTGTGGAGGCGAACACCTGTCAGGATCTGTTGTCGCAGGCGCAGTACCATGTGGGACGGGCACGTCGCATTGATGAGGAGGAGCGCACGCTGCGCCGTCGACAGGAGGAGGAGCGTGAAGCATTCAAGCTCAAGGTTGCGGAGGAGCGCAAGCGACGCGAGGAGGAAGCTCAGACATCACGCGATCAACTGCTGGCCAAGCGACAGGAGTACGTGGAGAAGACCAAGAATTTGCTCATCATCGCAGACGCACCGGCCGAAAAGGAGCGCAAGAAGGGCAGCGGACGACCACGCAAGGATGACTACATCTCTGGCACGGACAGCGGAGATGGAGCACCACGTGAGGGTAATGAGAGACCCGCCAAGAAGAAGAGCAAGGGTGAGCGGAAGAAGGGCAGCGGACGTAAACGTAAAACGGAGAAATACGAGAGCGATAGCGAAGAGGAATCCGGTGGTAGGGACAAGAGTAAGAAGAAGAAGAAGCAGCAGCAAAAGAACGTTAAGAAATCGGATGAGAAACTGTCCGGCAAGCAACGTCTTAAGATTGTATCCAAGGAGACGATATCCACGAGCGAATCCGAGAGCGATGGCAAACGGAGTCGGAGCAGAAGCCGCAGTCGCAGCAGAAGCAAATCCGGCAGTCGCTCTGGCAGCGCCAGTGGCAGCAATCGCAGTCGCAGCAGAAGCGGTTCCGGCAGCAGAAAGAGCGGAAGTCGCAGCCGTAGTCGCAGTGGCAGCGCCAGTGGCAGTGATCGTGGCCGGAAGCGCAGCAGGAGTCGCAGTGGCAGTGGCAGCGAAAGCGATGGCGTTGCTCAGCGTAAGCGCGCCAAGAATCGCATTGAATCTGGCGGCGAGTCCGATGGATCACGCTCAAAATCCCGCTCACGATCGCGCTCCAAATCCGGCTCTCGTTCAAGATCACGCTCTAAATCTGGCTCCCGTTCACGTTCCAAGTCTGTATCCCGTTCACGTTCCCGTTCTCGCTCTGGTAGCAGATCCAAGTCCAAATCCAAGTCGCCATCTCGTTCACGCTCTCGCTCCAAGTCCAAATCCAAGTCTAAGTCGCGGTCTCGTTCACGTTCTGGTTCCGGTTCTCGTTCTCCTTCACGCAGTCGTTCTCGATCTCGTTCCGGTTCAGCGGCCAGCAATTGAGAATAATTAAAGGACTTAATTGTATAAGATATGCATATATTAAATGTGTGGCACCTAATTAAACGAAGCAATTCAAACTTCTGCAATGCAAATAAAAGAAAAGTCATATACAACTTTTATATCCTGCATATTTATCTAATGCACAGGCACCACACGAGGTAAATATACTGATAAGATGACATACTCACCACAGCTGCTATTTTTTGGGTACTTTATTTTGAAAGGTAAATACATCCCTTCTATAACATTGGATCCTCTTGGACAGAAATTCAAAGAAATAGTTCTATAAAAATTTTATTAGGGTATATTTCTCTACCGCACTGCGTACCAGTTTGAATGGTAGGACATCTCTAGAAGAATTTTCGACACTTTTAGCTTCTAAACTTAGGAATAGGCAACAATTGGATAAATGCGTCCATTAGTCGTGGCATTCACTGCAGATTCTGTTGTATCATGTTGCTGACAATGGACGCCATGGGCTTGGAATGACGCAGGACAAAGGCATGATCGATCTTCTTAGTGTCCAGCTGTGCATCCACTTTGGGATAGTCGAATTTCAGCTGTTTGAAGTAGGAGACGGGCACCCAGCCGTCTGTGGTGCCATAGTAGAACTTGAGCAGATGCAAATTATCCTTGACAAGCTCACGCTGTAGACCACGCACCCGGGCCATTTCATCGTCCGCCAAGAACACAACCTTCTCCGCCACCGAGGGCTTGGTATACTTGAGGGCAGTGCCAGTAAATTGCTTGGGAATGGAGAAGATCCAGAAGTAGATTTGAATGAGCAAGATGCGTATCCAAATGGGCAACGCATTGAACACATTGAAGAAGACGTAACCAAATACAGAATAGAGGGGCATGGCGATCTTGGTGAAAGTCCAACCGTTGGGGGATTCCATCATGCGTTCCACGGTGGGGAATAGCATATAGCACTTCTTGATGCGATTGCGTATCTCCTGATCCTTGAGCAGCTGCAGTATCATCCAGGCGCCAATCGAGTGTCCAATGAGATGGATCTTTACATGACTCGGCACATACTTCTTAATGAACTCAATCTTGTGGGTAATCTGACCATCCAGATTGAAGAGCTCCTGGTTGCCGCTGAGTTGGGGAACTTCGCGTACGCTTGCCTCCGGCGGATCATCATGTCCAGCGTGACCTACAAAGTCAGCAATGTATTCCACCAAATTGAAATGGAATACATTCAACACTTACCTATCACCCAGACGGGCAAGTTGTGTCCATCAGCGCCCAGTTCCCGCTGCAGTGCACCACAAAACTCGGTGTAGAAACCAGGCAGTCCTGGATTACCCGTTATGCAAATGACCAACTCCTTGGTATCACCAAGCGACTCCTCGATCCACTTGCCCCATGTCAGGATATGCGTGGGAATATTATTTATATTAACATATGCCTCCTGCATCTTGTTTGCGTGGCAACAGTTCGACAAACAAGTGAAACAGGTGAAAATCAATCAGATTTCACTCTCTCCACAGAGAATTCAATGCAACCGGTTTTTGAAGCGCTAACCCACTTAAAAGCCGTTATCGATTCAATTTTCAATTGCGCGGTTTATCTTGTTTTATCAACGGCTGCTCACGGTTGCCTTTTGCTTTAATCTTCCATTCTAGCTTTAATTACACAAAAGGGCAGAGTTCAGTCAATTTTTTTTGCACCGGTCGAGACTCAGACTGCACAGCTGATTTGCAAATTTGCTTATCGGTAGCAGCGATAAAGGCCATGTCCACTCTTCCTTCGATAAAAAAGCTTAAGAATTGCAGATATTTATCGATAATCAGAATGGGCTTTTAAGAATTAGCAATCAGTTGGCAGCGCTGTCATTATTTGTTGGTTTCTTTTGTTGTTGTTGCGGTTTTGATTTGTTATAATTTGTTATTTTTTCTAGAAAAGCGATTTCTGTCGAATTTTAATCTATATTCCGGTTAGAAGCGTACTCAATGCGCTATCAATAAAAGCAATCACAGGCTCAGCCAAAAACCCGTTAAGATCTCTTCAGCTTTGCATCCGCCAAATGCATCTGTGTGCGTGTGGAACAAGAATAAAGCCGAAAAAGTAACAAATTGCACGACCGCAAAAAGAATGTTTCTACTACACAGGGGCTTTCTCGAATATTCGCTGCTATCTAAACAAAGTGAGGTATCAAAGTAATAAGTGAGGAGCGAGGGAAGTTCGAGCTGCGATCAACGATAATACAACGAATATTTAAGTTAAGGTGAAGAGGGGAAAGCGAAAGGAAGCGGAGTGCAGCGGCATGGAATTGTACTGTTGGGGCAACACATCCCGCGGTCAGTTGGGACTTGGCGGGATTGAGGATGAGCAGGTAAGCAGTGACTAAAATTCATATGCCCAATGGGACTTCAAAGTGAGGAAACTCCTTAATTTAGATACTGGTGCCCAGCAAGATACCTTGGCAGCCGGACTCGGCGGTACAACAGATAGCCTGCGGTCATCGTCATACTCTCTTCCTCACGGCCAGCGGCAAGGTGTACGCATGCGGGAGCAACGATTACTCACAGCTAGGACATGAGCTGCCCACCAAAAGGCCACGTATGTCGCCATTTCGTATGTACAAATCTTCCATTCTCGTTTGTACACTCGTTCCCCCCTCATTTCCCATCACATTATCAGCTGTCGCAATCTCTGAAGCTTAACAGGCACAGCTCTTATTGTTTTGTAATTTTTTAATTGCAGTGGAAATCCCAGAGCTGCAGGCGTATGTGGTTACCCAAATTGCCTGCGGTAGTCGTCATTCCATGGCGCTAACGGAATGGGGACAGGTGCTCAGCTGGGGTGACAACGAGTGTGGCCAGTTGGGACATGCTAGCGATCAGGAGGTTATCCAGCTGCCCAAGATTGTGCGCTATCTAGTCTCCAAAACGGTGGTTCAAATCGCCTGTGGCAATAATCACAGCCTGGCTTTAACATGCTGTGAGTAATCTTGGTTTCTATCATCAACAATCCTATATATAAAATTCTTTGTCCTGACTCAATCACTTACTCACTGATCATTGCACAGCCCAAACCATAAGGCCTAGGATGCTGAAGTTTTCACACAACATAACTGAGATAGTTTAGTCCTTTATTTTGACTTGTTTTGACATCTCAACATTTTTCAGGTGGCGAGCTGTACTCCTGGGGATCCAACATCTATGGCCAGCTGGGAGTGAAGTCGCCCAACGAGCTTCAACATTGCAACTATCCCATGCGACTGACCACATTGCTGGGCATTCCAGTAGCTGCCATTGCCTGTGGCGGCAATCATTCCTTTCTTATCTCCAAGTCAACCGCAGTCTTTGGCTGGGGACGCAATAATTGTGGCCAGCTGGGACTCAACGATGAGACGAATCGTGCTTATCCCACACAGCTGAAGACGCTTCGAACTTTGGGTGTACGCTTTGTCGCCTGCGGAGATGAGTATTCCGTCTTTCTGACCAATGAGGGAGGAGTGTTTACGTGTGGAGCTGGTGCTTATGGTCAATTGGGGCATGGTTTCAACTCCAATGAGATGCTGCCTCGTATGGTTGTGGAGCTAATGGGTAGCACTATTTCCCAAGTCGCTTGTGGCAATCGACATACGTTGGCATTGGTACCATCACGAGGTCGAATCTATGGCTTCGGTCTTGGTAGCTCCGGGCAATTGGGCACACGTAACACTAAAAGTCTAAACCTGCCTCAGATGGTCATCGGTCCATGGGTGTCGCCTAGTGGCTCTGCATTGCTGCAATCCAGCGATGCAGAAGTCTCCGTTGTGATACAGCAGATCTTCTCTGGCGGTGATCAATCAATAGTGACCACCTCGCTCTATGTGGATAAAAAGCCGCCTACAGACTGTCGCATTTATGAGTGAGCAACTGTTTCTGGTTAATCCTTACATGTATGATTGATTACATACTGATATCCTTTGCAGACCCAAGTCACAGATCCTGGCTCTTACGGCGGATGCCACAAAGCAGTGTGCCCGCTTCAAGGAAGGCGATCAAAGCGATCTGGATCTGCTGCACTCCATGGAACAGATATTCAAAAGCCAAGCCTGCCTTAATGGTTCCTTTTTGCTGGCCCAGGACCAGCACTTTGGCTGTTCCGCCCGCAACTATGGCTTGGATCTGGCAGCTGCTCAGTTGGCTTTCGATAATCTACGCAAAGTGGAGAATCAGAGCATAAAACAAGTGGTAAGTTGCTTGGAATAAATGCGAAAGCAAGCTAAGTTCACTTTTATTTTAGATCTGGGATAACTTGACGAAGGATCTGCTTGGTTCACTTGTGCCCTCGCCGGCGGATGTGGAGAGCATGCGCCTCTATCTATTACTGCCATTATATCATGAGTTTGTTAATTCCAAACACTACAAGACACTGCATGTACCCTTTGCCCTTGCCACATTCAAGCTTACGGAGAATCCCCGGAAGGTGCTGGAAAAATGGTGGAGTCACACTCCGTCAGAGTATTTTGAGCAAATGGTTAACAACTTTCTGCACGTGGTGATGCACATCATCAGCTTTAAGATGGGTATAGAGGTTATCAATCACAACGAACCGCGTCAGAAGAAGGTGAACAAAATCACAGGATTCCTCATTTCGACCAGCATTTGTTAATCAAATATCATATTTGTATTTTAGCTCCTGCCCAATAATAAGGATTTGGAAATTGTTCTTCGGCTGCTGGATAATCTGTGTCGCGTTAACGATTTACGTGAGGATCGGCTCAACTATCAGCTCTTTCACTGGCCAGATCTGATGGATTATGTGGATGTGCAGCAGGAATATTTCCGCTGGACAATGTTTGAGTCAACCAACGACTTCAACATCTGCAATTACCCATTCCTATTCGATGCTTCCGCCAAGACAGCGCTGCTCCAAGCGGATCAGCTCCTTCAAATGCACTCAGCCATGGCGAACTCCTTCAATGTGCGTAGCTCAGCTGTACATCTACATATATATTAATTTTATTCTTTTATTTGTAGGCATTTCATGATCTTCTCGGTTTTGGACAAATCTCACAGTTTATTGTCTTAAATGTTACGCGAGAGAATATTGTCCAGGATTCACTGCGTGAACTGCAGCTTTATAGCCAAAGTGATCTTAAGAAGCCGCTGAAAATCAAATTCCACGGCGAAGAGGCCGTCGATGCGGGCGGAGTACGTAAGGAGTTCTTTATGCTGCTGCTAAAGGATCTTATCGATCCCAAATACGGCATGTTCAAAGAGTTTGAGGACTCACGCATTATGTGGTTCGCCGATGTCAGCTTCGAAACGGAGAACATGTACTTCCTAGTTGGTGTACTTTGCGGCTTGGCCATATATAATTTCACCATCATAAATCTGCCTTTTCCACTGGCGCTATATAAAAAACTGTTGGAGAAGCCTGTCGATCTAAGCGATCTGCGGGAAATGTCGCCCACAGAGGCGAATTCCATGCAGGCGCTGCTGGACTATGAAGGGGATGACTTTAAGGAGACATTCGATTTGACCTTCGAGATATCCCGCGACGTTTTCGGCGAGTCAGAGACCAAGTCTCTTAAACCCGATGGAAGCAATATTGCCGTTACGCTGGAAAACAGGCAGGAGTTTGTTGATCTCTATGTTGATTTTATATTCAATCAATCCGTTGAGCTGCATTATCGCGCCTTTCATAAAGGCTTCATGAGGGTATGTTCTGGGCGTGTTCTAAAAATTTTCCAGCCGGAGGAATTGATGGCCGTTGTTGTCGGAAATGAGGAGTACGATTGGCAGGCATTGGAAGACAATTGCGACTACAAGGAAGGCTACACGTCTGGCGATGAAACGGTTCGTCTATCAGCCAAAGATTTCCAGTTCAATGTCAATGCATCCTTTGTCTCTTAGGTAAAATGGTTCTGGGAAGTTTTTCACGATCTGTCCGAAGATGAAAAGAAAAAATTCCTACTTTATTTGACGGGCTCTGACCGTATACCTATTCAGGGTATGAAAGCCATCAAGGTAATCGAAGTACAAACTAATCAGTGCGCTGCTTAACTGTTTCTTTTTCCTTTAAAATTTCAGATCATCATACAGCCCACACCAGATGAACGGTTCCTTCCCGTTGCACACACCTGCTTCAATCTATTGGATCTGCCACGCTATAAGACCAAGGAACGACTTAAGTATAAGCTATTGCAAGCGATACAGCAAACTCAGGGCTTTAGTCTGATCTAATCATTTCATCATCTACGCGTATGTTGAGTACAGGTATTTTTTCGAGAATTTATATATTAATTTTTGCATTTCAATTGGATTATAAGTTAAAGAAAATAGGAAAGATAAAACACACAATTCTTTTCAGAGATCAAATCAACTGAAATATTATTGTGTTATAGTTTAAGCAAATGTTTTTAGTATAGTTAACATATTGTTATACATATAAATTGGTGAATTAAAAATAAAAGGAAGTAAGAAAAGTGGCGTGCCTAAAGTGAAATATGTCTTCTGGTTTCTTTATGTAGCAAATTCTCGTTGCTGCGGTTATCAGTTGGTAATTGAAATTACGCGCTCAAGAGTCCGATTTCGATAAGAGAAGCAGTGATCGCTTTACAAGTAAATCTATCGATAAGCGATTAACACGTCACACGTATCGACATTTGAATTGGCCGCGTAAAAGTGAACTTATCGATAACACGACACGACATTGGCACGATATGCCAAACAGCTGAAAAGTCCATCGCTATTCATTGCCGTTGTTGTTGTTGTTGTGGGCTGGCTGTGCAAAATGTGGCGGCAATTGGACTGCGGAGTTTCAGTTAGGTTTTAACTTTTGCAAGGTGCGCTTGCTGTCGCCGGACTTTGTTTAAATTATTTATTATTCAGCTGGCAGATTTATTGTTGCCGCTCAAGAACTTTTTGGGTGTATAACAATTTGAATGCTGAACGCGTGCCAAAGCCAAATAAATAGCAACAACAAGCACGTTACAAGTGTCGCGACCGCAAAAGCAACAAGTGTCGTTTCGATCGTTTTGTAACTTTGGGACGTCGCGTCGCTGCTGCCGTCGGTGCTGCGCTGCTGCTGCTGTTGCTGTTAACAGCGGCAGGTCAAGCTAACGGTACTCGATCAAAAAAATAAAAAACCGAATAGAAATTCAAACAACAACCGCAGACAGTGAGTGAAATTATGTACTTGCTTTCATTTATCGAACGTGCATAAATACATATGGTTTTAATGAGGTCTTAACTTCTAATCGTGCGAAGCGACATCGCCTACTGTCGATGACTGTCACAGCTAATTGGCCATTACGGATATGACAGACAGACCGATAGACCGCTAGACAGACAGACAGTTGCAAATTAATGAGGCGATTCATTAGCTAATCAAGAGCAGCAATCTTTGCATATGAATTGATAGAAACTTGGTGGCATCCTTTTGGACCGACAGATAACGAGTATCAAATGTGTTGCATGCTGTGAAGACACAAAAAATAAAAAAAATAAGAAGAAAAATATAAAGAGATAATGTTAAGGCAAAAAAAAAGCGGTTCTGCCGGTTTGCCCAGGTCGTGATCCGTCTGTGTATTGGCTCTGCACAGCGAGACTTTCTTTCCTTCGCACACACAATTTGAACTTGGACACCAAAGACAAAGACGAGCACAAATCTGGTTTATAGCATGTTGATGTTTATGATGTGCGTCTAATAAAGCGGCATTTACGACCATGTGTCTGCTGACTGCCTGCCTCTGCCTGTGGCATGCCTCAGCTGCAACACTTTAACCTCGAGCGCACAATCATATCGTATATTCGCTTTTAAGCGGCTCTTTCGCTTCCTGCGCACTTCCTTTTGACCACACACACACACACACATACGCACACGCACCCCACACTCTTAATTTGCTTATTTTCACTCACTCTCTTTCTTTCTCTCACTTGCTCGCTCACACCTTATCTGCGTTTGTTAATTTTGTTTGCTCAGTTTTATAGCAGGAACAAATACAAACAAAGCGGGTCAACTTTAATATAACTCGACTCCCGACTCAACATAATGCGTAATGTACTTAGATACGAGTATGTATGTGTATTTATATATGTATGTGTGTGGGAGTGCATGTACTATTAGTCGAGTAATTATTTTGACAAAGCAAAATTATTTCCAAATATTATTTTTATTATACAAAGTGTTTTAATTCTACGATCCTTGGACTTTACTTACACATTTCCTTTTTATTTTATTTTTCTTAAAACAAGTTACAACAAATTATAAATATAATTTTTCATTGAACTTATTCTGTATTTTGTCAAAACACTTTCTTGAGTAACTGTATGTCTATTATACACTGCAGTCATATAACAACAATGTACCCCATATTGAATTGGTATCGAATATCATTTTCAATTTCAATTTCAATTTCAATGGTGTCTCTCTATTAATTTGACCCATTTTCAAATGCGACAAGACGCTAAGCAGCTTAGTTTCAGCCACAACAAACTGCAAGCGATCGACAAGTAACCTTGCCTCCTCTCTTCCTCTCCTCTTCTCCTTCCCACTTCTCTCCTCACAGAGTTGCTTGCCAAATATATATTGAAAGCACAGTTGTGCATACAAAATTGAAAACTTGTGGAGCGTTAACTTCAATGTCATTGCCTTACAGACGGAATTAAAATAAAAGAAGAGTCATACAGAGAAACAGAGTCGGAGCAGAAACCAAAGCTTCTAATGGAAATGATGTAATTATTGCATTGAAATCTGAACAATAAAAACCAAGTCTTTTTATAAATGCTGAAAGAATTGAGCCCTCGAAATTGCACGCATTTTAGTTTGGTTAATTGCGATAATGAGACATTGTTACCAGTATTATCGAGCTTGGTCAGGTGCACATATTTTTTGTATATATAATTGTTGACTGGTTTCTTCGATTTATCAGTCGGTTGATTTGTGTTTGTTATGAATTCAACAGAACTTTGTTTTATTACCAAAAATTAGACAAGCAGTTATCGATTTTGTTATCTACCTTTTGGTTTTCAACTAAATTTTTAGTGATAACTTTGTGTCTATTTGCAATATACATATACAGGGTGTTATAAGCTTAGCAGTTCTTTTGCATTATAAAGAGAGCACTCGAGGAATTGCATTATGACATTGGGTTACCTTTTATTCACACCAAGCAAACATAAATATTTCGATAAGATAATGCATGGGACTGTCTATATAATGAGTCAAGCATTAAGATGTACGAACGTGATCATGAATGAGGTCAGCGTGACAAATACTATACCCTGTATGCTTAAAAGTGTTTACGAATAAAAACAGCATTTTTTTAATGAAATTGAAAGTAAGACAAACTAACAAATATTAAAAATAGTTTCCGATTATTTTTTTTATAAATATAAAAATATAATAATAAGAAGATTGTTAAGTATTGTATTGGGTCGACGTTCCCCAAGCTAAAGAATGGTGGTAGACAGTAAAAAAAATCCCCGGTTATCATAAACTTCGATAGGCCATGGACGGTTTTTTACTATAACTACCACGAAGCATTTTCTTGGGCTTATGGAGTTGTCGATCCATTGTTAAAACGGCAGTTGGTTGAACGAGAACGTGTCTTGTTTGGGATTAAGATTACCGAAAACGGCGACGCCAAGTGTTATACCAAAGTGTCAACTCAGGGATTTTCATTGAATTGAAAAAAATATATAGAAAGAGCGAAAGAAACACTGAAAATCTGATACAGTTGCAAAAAAGATAAAAAGTCTGGTTTCGGGCCAATTCAATTAAGGTAAATGTAAAACTGTTTGAAGTTTGCCAAACAGCTTTTTGCAAATGAAATTACATTTAATCTATGTCACCACTCCCGCTCCCCATAAATATGTTTGAAAATCAGTTGTTCATTGTGTTTGTTTCTTATTTATTTTTGTTATTTTTCTTTCTGTTGATCCAAAAACTTGCTATGCGTCAGACGATCGCTGGACAATGTGTGAGTCAGCAAGCAGCCTGAGATTGTTCCCTGATATTTTGTTTGCAGTTTTTTTTCTTATTCAACTCCGTAGCAACCGCAACCGTCTCGAAATCAAATGAAGGCATGCGGTTTAAGTATTTATTCAAGAGCCGAAAAAGTTGACGATCATTAAGAGTAAACCGATTCAACGATCGTCGAGGCGTCCATTGACTTGATTTGTTGCTGGAATACCAGAGGGCATACCTAATGATTTTGTTATATTGTTGCATATATTTCTCCAAGGGAGGATCTTAGACAGCTGTACGTTCGAGTTGGTAGAGAGTAAATATGACTGAAGTTTTGTTTAATATATTTGTACAATAAATATTTGTAAATATGGAATTTCGAAGAGATTATTTGCTTTTGATTCAGTCATTTGTTATTATATATCTTTAAATTCCTTCGCGTTGAGTTGTCTGAAGATTTTTTAGAATCGACTTTAATTTTAAAGAGAGGAAACAATAACAAAAAACTTTTCTAAGTCCGTTCAAGACACAGTCAGCCTTGTATTTATACTTTAAGATGATTATTTGAATACATACTCCACTCATTTCTTAGTTTTAATCAACATTGAGTTATTTTATGATTCATCAGATCGCTGAGAGGATCGGTTTAGTTAGTCATTAGACTAGAAATTTTCATTTTTGTTATTTCTTTGTTTGTTTTAATATGTAATAAATTTGAATGCAGAATAAATACCGAAGCCAAACAATAATCAAAATGACATTCCGCTTGAAAATCGGTTCAGTTTTGACAAAGTTATGGGAGTTTGAAGTTGGTCAGACTTTGGATCTAACAACTTTACAAGTCAAAATTTTTGTCAAATTTCACATGATTTTTTACAGAATTTTGAAAGGTGTCAGAAACAAATTTAAAGTGTTGTTTTATACTATTTACGATATAAGGAGTTGATTAACCGTGAAAACTTGAGAATTAAAATTTTGAATTTTCAAAATATCAAAGGGGGGACCACATGCATCGAATCCATGATTTTGAGAAATATAATTTTTTTTTGAAAACTAATAAAATTTAAATGCAGAATGAATTAAGAGGCCAAACTATTGCCAAAATGGCATTCCGCTTGAAAATCGGTTCAGTTTTGACAAAGTTATGGGAGTTTGAAGTTGGTCAGACTTTGGATCTAACAACTTTACAAGTCAAAATTTTTGTCAAATTTCACATGATTTTTTACAGAATTTTGAAAGGTGTCAGAAACAAATTTAAAGTGTTGTTTTATATTATTTATGATATAAGGAGTTGATAAAACGTGAAAACTTGAGAATTAAAATTTTGAATTTTCAAAATATCAAAGGGGGGACCACATGCATCGAATCCATGATTTTGAGATAAATGAAAATTTTTAGAAAATTAATTAAGTTTAAATGCAGAATGAATTAATAGGCCGAACAATAATCAAAATGACATTCCGCTTGAAAATCGGTTCAGTTTTGACAAAGTTATGGGAGTTTGAAGTTGGTCAGACTTTGGATCTAACAGCTTTACAAGTCAAAATTTTTGTCAAATTTCACATGATTTTTTACAGAATTTTGAAAGGTGTCAGAAACAAATTTAAAGTGTTGTTTTATACTATTTACGATATAAGGAGTTGATTAAACGTGAAAACTTGAGAATTAAAATTTTGAATTTTCAAAATATCAAAGGGGGGACCATCATGCATTGAATCCATAATTTTGAGAAAAATGAAAATTTTTAGAAAATTAATTAAGTTTAAATGCAGAATGAATTCAGAGGCCGAAACAATAATCAAAATGATATTCCGCTTGAAAATCGGTTCAGTTTTGACAAAGTTATGAAAGTTTGAAGTTTGACCTATAATCTTGACAAGTCACAATGTTACTTTTTAATATAAAGAATATTTATATACATACCGAACACCGATTCGATTCGGTTAACGCTACCGGTAATATTTTGTATTAAACAAGAACTTTTGGAGTTGATTATGATTTTGTTTATTTTATTTATTTTCGTTGAATTTGGGAAAGATTTTCACTTAGACCCTAGCCACATTGAGAAGCTGATAGAGGGGCAGAACATCGCCGTTGGACTTGCCAGCGACGAGGTTGCCAGTGGAGGCCAAGACACGTGCCTGATAGCTACCGGGAATGGAGCGTTGATTGAGCTCCGGCTGTTGGATGACGGCCTCGTCGGTTTCCTCATTGGCCGAGGAGCGATAAAAGGGATAGTAGGGGTAGCCAGGATAGTTGGGATAACTGGGATAGCCTGGATAACCAGGATAGCCAGGGTAGCCAGGATAACTGGGATAGCCGGGATAATTTGGATAGCGTGGATAACCGGGATAGCCCCAGCCGGGATAGGGCCATGGATTATAGGGTGGCACCCAGGGGCGTTGTGGTGGCGGTGGTGGTGGATAGCTGGGCCAAGGATACCGCGGTGGTGGATGATGATGGTGACCATGATACTGACGCGGATGCTGGTTATCCTCTGAAGAATAATAGTAATGGTGTTGATGTTGTACTGGCGGTTTCGGAGTAGTCGTCGAGCTGAAGTATTTGAAGCCAGCCTTACCGATAGTCTTCAATAGCTGATCTTCGATGCCACGTGATGAACCCAATGCATCCTCAACATTTCCACCAAGCACCTGCTGTGGCTGGGGCTGTTGTTGTTGTTGTGGCTGCTGTTGTTGTGTCATGCTGCTGTTGTTGTTGTTGCACCTGAGCCTCATTGCGTCCCTGGGCTTGCACCTGGACCAGACTTGCCTGCAGAGATGCCTTCTCCTGGAAGGCCCAGACGTTGCCCACCAAAGCGAGCACAACTGCAATTGTAGATTTATTTAATTTCACTTCATTTAATCGAGAGGAGAGTTCAACTTGATCCTTCTACTCACCTAGCCAGAGTATGGATGCTCTGCGTTCCATGACTGCTTGAGGAATATGTTGCAACTGCTGCAATCTGACCTTTTTATACCCAAGAGTTGAACCCAAGCCACAGCTGCAGAGTGCATCTTCTTTATCGATTTTCTATGCTAACGTTTTTCTCATTAGAATATTTCCCTATTTTTATTTTCCAATCTTTCGTCTAGACCCAAATTTAAGCTGCCCACCCATTTGTCAGTCATTATCTGCTTTCTCTCATTCGATTCTAGTTTTAATTCCCTTTTGACCGTTCTTTAGTATTTTTTTAGTCGTTGTAGCTAATAAGATCATAGATTAATTTGCATATAAATGTGGAAGATCTTTTGAGACTGCTTTTGTCTACCACACAGACAATTTGGAACTTTATGCATTCAAAGATCTCAATCGATTGCCCAGAGCATTGAAAATAAAGAAAGAGACATGAGGAAGGGAGAGAGAGAGAGAGAGAGAGAGAGAGAGAGAGGGAGAGGGAAAGAGAGAGAGAGTGGTCTGGCGAGTTCAATAGCCCATATTTGAGTTCATGTTGTCGTTTGAGAAATTGCGTCATTTGTAAGTCGCATTTCTCGAACCCTTTTTTTTCAATATCAAAGTTCTGTTTCTATTTTTCAACTGGTTTTCTTTTAACTTTTATGTAATTGACCCCCTGTGGTTTGGTTTTTCGACTACAACTACAAAGGTCAATAAAAAGAGTTATGGGACAGTTTTAAAAGCTCAACGACGTCTATTAAAAATAAAGAGAACTTGTAACCTGTTTTACATCAGCAGACACATACATATGAATTTTCGGTGTTGAAATCTGAATTGTAAGATAATGTGCATATTTGGTAGGTGTTCTCATGCCAAGGAACATGTTCAGATGTCAATGACATTTGGAATTTTGGACTAAAAATAAAGCATAACTTCGGGCGCTTTTTTTAAATGAACAACCATCAAAAGTTGAACTGATAATGTCAAGTCTCACCACTTGAATTACTTACATACATAAATAATTGGCCGGTGTGAGTGTAAGAGAGTAAATTGATATTGATAACGATTGCTGAACTACTTTACAATCTTTATATTTGAGATTGAGAAGATTTAGTGAATTTTGTTATAAAGATAAGGCACTTTAATGATTAGCTTTTCTCTTTTATTTTGAAAGACACTTGAAAGTAACAGCATTCCAAGTTAAAACATCTATAAATAATTAAAATAATATAATAAGAAAATTAATCAGTATAACAATACTAAGAATTAATCATTTTTCTATTATATTAATATTGTATTAAATTAATCATGAGGCTTGTATTACATGTAACTAGAGACCCAATAATAAGTCATATTAATTAATAAATTGTAAATATAAGACTTGAACAGGTTAGTGTACAATAATGTCCATGTCTGATAAATGTAAGATCTTCAATCAAAGCTCTCTAAGGATTGGCAATAACCTGTTAATAGCTGACAGTTACAAACTTTTATCAAGATTATTAATGGAAAAATTGAATATCTGCTATTAAGTAAAAAAATGGCAGCTTTACTCTCTTGAAGAATTGATGCGATGCTCGTTTCGGATGAATTTCTCTTTACGACTATGATTATTTATAAAGTCAACTACGTGCTTTAAAGGAAAAATGTGACAAATCGATGGAAACTGTTGTGCATGGACATGGACATGGATGTTGATATGAATATGATTATAAAAATATGAATGTGCATATAAATGGGTGTGTGAGTGTTGACGGGAACATGTCAACTTGGCCAAGAGCAAGCACATTGTGTAATTACTTAAACATGCAGTTTTGTTTGTTTGTTCCCCCTCCAGGTGAACAGGTGTTGAGGTCCCCTTCTCTTTATTTTTTTAAAAATAGTTTCTTTTCTTCTTTTCATATGTCAACGAATTAAGCGGGAAAACAAAAGCAACATTGAACAAATTGAATGTAATACAATATGTACTTAATAAATTATTTAGCACGCTGATAACAGGCCGCTAAATGGACCGCGTCTCTGGGGGAAACTGTAGTTGGTCCAAGGGCGACAAAAGCTGACTCATGAGTGTTCCTATAGAGATTGTAATTGAAATTTCCAGTGTGCTTTAAGCTGTCGAAACGTGATCATTACAGATCGATTGAGTGATCAATAAAAATATTTAAATATTAAAATAAAATAAATCAGATTTTGATTATAGAAATAGTGCAACTCGATCTTATAACTATAAGATATATTTTATACATACTCCTTGTAGTATATATGTACATATCTGAGTACAGGCGTTATTTGCGTGAATGCGAACGCACTATCTAATCTTTGGCTGATTGGGCCATCGGGAGTGCTCTCTGTGCTGCTAAAGCGATTGATAACGTCCATGGCAATCGAGTATTGATGGTTAAAACGTTATTGCCAACTCTGGGATCGAGTTAGTTTGCCAACGCCACCGTTGACGTGCGGATGATGTGCAGAAATTGATTGAGAATCCGTGTAAACGTGTATACGTGCTCCTCCAGTGTAAACAGTGTCAAGTGCCCCCCAGGGAGAGACCAAGACAAATATAGAGAGAGAGAGAGAAAGAGATAGATCTACTCATAAGGATAAACCATAAACAAACACTTCATCATGGCCAGGTATACGAGTATGCCGGCAGCAACTTATCTAGACCAATTATTATTGGCCTTGTTTAAATGTTGTCTTTTCTTTTGCCAACTGATTAAGAAACCAACTTAAGTGATGGTGTCAACTTTTTACATTTTTTAAGTGCTTACATCATGCTATCAATATCAGAACTTGTTCAGCAATTTCCGTTTGCATTTCTTAGCCACACCCAGATTTCAACTTCTAACTGTCAACTTAATCCGAAGAAAGGCAAAAAAATATATATAAAACTCATTGCGTAATCAACGCATTTGGATTTAATGACTAAGAGAGAGAGAGAGAGATATCAGCGCAGGGAGAGAGGTTAAAACGGCCCAATAAACTCTAGACCCAATAACTCTGGTCTTTCCTCCAGATATGAAATATATGGCATTGATAAGCTCAACTGCGAATTGCACCTGCCCAACACACACTTCTATTTATATTCAGGAATGTTTATATTATCAAAATAACTGAATATTTCTCTTATATGCATTACTCACAATTTGATCAATCTATTATGATAATTTTGGTTATAGCTTTTAAATGCATCTTTAGCTTAAGTCTTAATATTCTTTAGTCATGCGAATGCTATAAATTCTTGTTTGTCGGTTTTAGTGGAGGGCCAAAAGCCTTAACCAAATCTTATCAAATAATACGACTCCTCTGATTGTATATAAAAAATCGAACCTAGCGACATCAGGAATGAAAAGACCTTATAGCGATTAGCCAGAAATTATTTAAGTGCGCGGGCAGTTCCTATGAACTTAGACTCCAGACAATTGGATAGAGATATTCAGATGAAAAATTCACAAAAAAAAGAATGAAAATTTAACGTACAACAAATTAAAAATAAGTCCTACAATTTGACTATTAAATATTAAGTAAAGTTTTATTACTATTTATAAAATTTTGGAAACTGCTTTTTTTTAATAAGAAAGTTAGTTTTATATTATGATTTCTACTATTTTATTTATTTTAAATTTTTAAATAAAAATTAAGTATAATTTTGAATTAAATATAAATAAAAAACCCAATTATTATTTATCAGATAAGATCTTAACAAGCATACCTAAACCTTATACCCAGACTTTCATTTATTAATTCTTCGCCTTTACTTCTCTCTTTTAGCCTCTCATTACCGAACATGGAGACGGGTCTGCACGAACGCGATCGTGCTGGAGTTCAGGACTTTGTGCTGCTCGAGAATTATGAGAGCGAGGATGCATTCATTGGCAATCTGAAGAAGCGGTTCCAGGAGAACCTCATCTATGTTAGTAGCCTGCAACTTCTCTTTAATTTAAACTGTACTCATTTCTCTCTCTCTCTCTCTCTCTCTCTCTCTCTTATAGACCTACATTGGCCAGGTGCTCATCTCGGTGAATCCCTACAAGCAGCTGCCCATCTACTCCGATGTCCACATCAAGGAGTACCGCAACAAGCACTTTTATGAGATGCCACCTCATGTGTAAGTTGAATACTCTTTCTCACTCTTATTCCCATCTTTATCTCTTAAATCTTCTCCAGCTTTGCGGTGACGGACAACGCTTTCCGCTCTCTCATTGAGGAGAATCGCGGTCAGTGTGTGCTCATCTCGGGTGAGAGCGGTTCCGGCAAGACGGAGGCCTCCAAGAAGGTCTTGCAATATATTGCCGCCTGTTCGGGTCATCAGACAACCGTTGAGGGCGTCAAGGATAAGCTGCTGAAGAGTAATCCCGTGCTGGAGGCCTTTGGCAATGCCAAGACGAATCGCAATGACAACTCCTCTCGCTTTGGCAAGTACATGGACATTCAGTTCGATTATAAAGGTGCTCCAATTGGTGGCAACATTTTGAACTATCTGCTGGAGAAGTCTCGTGTGGTGGCCCAAACGGCAGGAGAGCGTAACTTCCACATCTTCTATCAGCTGGTAGCGGGTGCGGATGCCACACTGCTGCAGGAACTGCGCCTGGAGCGTGCTCTGGACAGCTATAGTTATCTCAGCGATGGGGTAAGTCACATCCTTATAATCCTTATGTTTTCTGGAACACAACTAACTTGAAGCATCTCTCCACAGGTCAATGGCTGCGTGTCCAGCATCAATGATGCGGATAACTTTAAGCAGGTGCAGCAGGCTCTGAGTGTCATCGATTTCAGCGTCGAGGAGCAGCGTGAGATCTTTAGCATTGTGGCGAGCATACTGCATCTGGGTAACATTGGCTTCAACGAGCTCGAGGGCAATGCCCAGGTGAACAATCGTGATCTGGTGGTCACCATCTCCCGGCTGCTTGGTGTCAATGCCAGCGAACTGGAGGCGGCGTTGACGCATCGCACCATCGATGCACGGGGCGATGTGGTGACTTCGCCACTGAACCAGGAGCTGGCCATCTATGCCAGAGATGCCTTGGCCAAGGCTGTCTATGATCGCATGTTCTCCTGGCTGGTGCAGCGTCTGAACATCTCGTTGCAGGCGAAGGAGACGCGTGGAGCACGTAACAATGTCATGGGTATCCTGGATATCTATGGCTTTGAGATCTTTAAGCGGAACAATTTTGAGCAGTTCTGCATTAATTTCTGCAATGAGAAGCTGCAGCAACTGTTTATTGAGCTGACCCTTGAAGTCGGAGCAGGATGAATATAGACGCGAGGGCATTGAATGGATTCCCGTGGAGTATTTCGATAACAAGGTCATTTGCAATCTGATTGAGGAGAAGCACAAGGGCATCATTTCGATTCTGGATGAGGAGTGCCTGCGTCCCGGTGAACCCACCGATCGCACCTTCCTCGAGAAGCTCACCCAGAAGCTGGCCGAGCATCATCATTATGTGTGCCACGAGAAGGCGCCAATCCATGTGCAGAAGATCATGGGACGCGATGAGTTCCGTCTGGTGCACTATGCCGGCGAGGTGACCTACAGCGTCAATGGTTTCCTGGACAAGAACAACGATTTGTTGTTCCGCGATCTCAAGGAAACGCTGAGCAAGGCGGGCAACAATATTGTCCGTTCCTGCTTCCCGGAACAGGAGCTGCGCAGCAAGAAGCGTCCCGAGACGGCCATATCACAGTTCAAGACCTCGCTGAACAACTTGATGGAGATTCTGATGTGCAAGGAGCCCAGTTATATTCGCTGCATCAAACCCAATGATCTGCAATCGCCGGGCATCTTTGATGATCAGCTGGTGCTGCATCAGGTCAAGTATCTGGGTCTCATGGAGAATCTGCGTGTGCGTCGTGCCGGCTTTGCCTACAGACGCCAGTATGATCTCTTCCTGAATCGCTACAAGTGCCTGAGCAAGAACACCTGGCCCAACTACAAGGGAGCTGGCGGAGCTAAGGCTGCTGTCCAGCTGCTGGTCAAGGATCTGGGCTATGACAACGAAAAGTTCAAGATGGGCGAGACGAAGCTCTTCATACGCTGGCCACGCACACTCTTCGACACGGAGGATGCTTACCAGGCGAAAAAGCACGACATTGCCGCCATCATTCAGGCACACTGGAAGGGTCTGCTCCAGCGTCGCAAGTACCTGAAGCTGCGTGCTCTGGTCATCAGTCTGCAGAGCTACTGTCGCCGTCGTCTGGCCCAGCAGGC
Organism: Drosophila falleni; assembly: GCA_035045575.1. Taxonomy (NCBI): domain Eukaryota; kingdom Metazoa; phylum Arthropoda; class Insecta; order Diptera; family Drosophilidae; genus Drosophila; species Drosophila falleni. Next base: position 10,495,030 of record JAWNOV010000167.1, read on the forward strand.
GGCGAAGCAGCGTCGCGAAGCCGCCAACAAGATTCGTGCCTTCATCAAGGGATTCATAACGCGCAACGATCCGCCAAATGGATTCAATGAGGATTTCATTGCCAACACCAAGCGCATGTGGTTGCTGCGACTGGCCAAGGAGCTGCCCACCAAGGTGCTGGACAAGAGTTGGCCCTCAGCTCCTGGACACTGCCAGGAGGCGTCCACGTATCTGCATCGCTACCATCGTCTGCATTTGGCCAGGATTTACCGCTTGAAGCTGACGCCACAGCGTAAGCGACAGTTCGAGCTGAAGGTTCTCGCCGAGAAGGTCTTCAAGAACAAGAAGAACAACTATGCGGGCAGTGTGCCCGCCTGGTTCCAGGACGATCGTGTGCCCAAGGATCACATCCAGCGTGTCAATGACTTTGTGGCCAGCACATTTGGCAGCGAGCAACTCAAATATCAGTCAGCCTGCACAAAGTTCGATCGACATGGTTACAAGTCTCGGGAACGCTTCATCCTGCTGAGCAACAAGGCTGTCTATGTCCTGGATGGCAAGAGCTACAAGCAGAAGCATCGCCTGCCTCTGGAGAAGATTGACTTTACGCTGACGAACCACAACGATGACTTGATGGTCATACGGATACCGCTGGAACTTAAAAAGGACAAGGGCGATTTGATCCTCATCATTCCACACATCATCGAGTTCTGCACCTACATTATTGACACTGTTGGCACCGCCAACATTGTATCCATCGTGGACAGAGCTTCGTAAGTGCCAAGGAACTCGGATTAAATCTATGAGCATGAGTTACTAACTTAATATGCATCTTTTTAGGCTGGAACACAATGTGGTCAAGGGAAAGGGTGGTGTCATTGACATCCAAACGGGCTCCGAGCCGGGAATTGTGCGTGATAAGAGCGGCCATCTTGTTGTTGTAAGTAACGACCTTTCCGTAAATCTTTTTCCTTTTCTTACTTTTTATCATTATCTCATTGCAGATTGCTGGTCAATAAGGAATTTAACACAAATACCTAATTAATGGCTTTAAATCAAACGACAATTGTTTTGTTAACTATATTCGTGTAATTTATACTGTATTTTTGTATTTTGTTAATGCAACGAGGCGTGTAATTTTGATTTTATATATGTACGTATTATGTTCCGCTATTAAACGTATGCAACTGTTTATATAAATCTTAAATATATGTGAGCTTTTATTTAACTCAGTGTAGTTATTTTTATGGGTACAAAACTTGGGTTGTAGTTATTTTCTCAAAACTTTGATCTCTCATAACCTCATCAAAAATTATCCGATTTTTAAGTGGAATGTCATTTTGAGCTTGATTTGGCCTCTAAATTGATTCTGCATTTAAATTTTTAACATCTAGAAAATTCGATAATTTTTCGATACTAAGCCATCTACAGTGTGTACATAAACTTTTGGTTAATCAAATGTTTTGGCCACACTTAGGAGGAGCAAGTTGCAAATGAGGAGTAACGTCGTGAACTTTTATACCTAAAATATACCAAATCTGGTAATTAATAAATACTGATTCAGTACATGCTGCCAGATCGGAATATTTTGCAGGGTGGCAGTCTTTGGGCCGGGTGGCAGCCTTTGACCAAAAACAGTGCTTCTACACTAGTGGCAACTCTGCTTTTGCTCCTCCAGAAACTTTTACATAATCTTGGGGCCCTGCGCTTAGAAATTCAGTGTAAATATTGTTTAAAACGTGTTGTCAGTCGAAATTTATTGAACTTCAATCGCATTCCAGTTAATCCAAGATGTCGTTCACACAAGTCGCTCGTAGCTGCGGCCGTTTCGCGGCTGCTCTGAGCACAGTTCGCATCGCCAGCGCCGTTGCTCAGACACAATCTCGGATGATGCACCGAGTTGCCGTGCCGGCCATAAGCACCATGCTTAGCCAAGTAAGCGCACAATAATCAGTTTTATTGATTTGCAGTTGCATAGGTGCATTTTCTTATTTACTGCACCCTAACCTCATTTTTAAAACCTTTGCGGGAGAATGATTGTGTTAATATCAGCTGTGGATAGTTATTTTAGCTAGTCGCTTAATACGATAACCTTGATTGATATTTGACACAGCTGGTAAAAATGTTGCATCACTTTTGTTTGGTGCAGAACATGTTTGTTTTGATCATTCTCGACGCACCGGCAAAGTGCTCAAAGGTTGTTATTGGTTCATCAATATTTATTCTTGCAGAAGTTCACAATGCGCAATTACTCGGTGAGAAATACCATGGAAGAAATTGAGCATCGTGTTTTGAAAGTCGTTTCCGCCTACGACAAAGTGACGGCCGACAAGGTAAACGATCTAAACAACAATCAATTAACTTGGTTTGTTTTGTTCTTTTCTTTTTGGGCACTCTTGACATTCACATGTCCACTCCAGGACAACAGAGGGCGCTGGCAAACGCAATCGGTGCGCAGTTACTCGGCGAAACCGCCATTGTCGCTGAAGCTTATCGACGAGCGCGTCTTGCTTGTATTGAAGCTGTACGATAAGATCGATCCCAGCAAGGTAAAGACCAAGCTCATTGGCCAGATTTGCATTTGCCAGTTGCATCTAAAAAGAATAACGAACAAAACATTCCGAGACTTGAAAGCATTCAGTTGTTAATGAGCTGCATTTCTATTTTGATTTCAGCTTAACGTTAATTCGCACTTTATCAACGATCTGGGCTTGGACTCGCTGGATCACGTTGAAGTCATCATGGCCATGGAGGATGAATTTGGCTTTGAGATTCCAGATTCGGACGCAGAGAAGCTGCTCAAACCTGCCGACATCATTAAATACGTCGCCGATAAGGAGGATGTATATGAATAGATGTAATGCAAGCCCATGAAAAGAATTACATTAATTTTAAATGAACGTCAAATTTAATTTGAATAATTGAATAAAAAACAACGTTAAACCAAATTGAAATCGATAAAACTTTTGTTTACTGATCTCTAGTTTAATTCGCTCATATCTAGCGATAACGATAACTTTGACAGCTGGTTCCCACCAATAAGACACAAACAGATTGAAAATGCCGGAAATAATTGACGAAATGTTGGCGGACCTCGGTAATTATTAAATAAAAATAATATGTGTAAGCTGTGATTAACTGTTTCATCTGCAGTACTGACACGCCAGACTATGCAGAAACAGGTAGGCAAGATTGGTGAAATCATGGATAGGTCCAACAAAACGCTGCTGCACATTGAAACACAAAATCTGCCGCCGCTCTCGAGAACGATAACATCGCCGCCAATTGATGAAGCTGCCGAGTCGCAAGGTATTTACAATCTGAAGCCAGAATGCGAGCAGTCGATTGTAAAGATATTGGAGCAATTTCACTTGCTGATGAAACAGACTGTGGACGGAGACAACAATTTAGATGGCCCTAGTGCCCAAGATGACTGTTTGACGTATCGCCATCACTCGGAATATTTGGGAAGCAGTGTGCGAAAGTTGGTGGCATTCTGCGATACAATGAACCAATTGAAACTAAATTTGCAGATGCAGGAGGAGATTGACGATGAGGACAAGGAGAACGAAGAGGAGTATTAACCGCAAATATATATATTTAGAACGAATAAATTATAAATTAACTTATAGAATTAAGCATTGTTGTAGCAACTTATTTGTAATAGCGTGTAGGTGAGGACATCAACTAATATTTCCAGGCGTGCAACGGCAGTCTCTCTGGGATTGGCCACCTTGGAAAGGCTGTCCGAGCGCATAAAGTTAAGTTGCTTCAGATTCTCGGCAATGCCAACCAGATTGGCTTCTTCGCTGGCTGTAAAGGCATCTGGTGCCTCGCGCTCTCCGGGCATAAGCTTCTCCAGCTGCTGAGTGAAATTCTGTAGCTGGTTGATCATTCCCATGTATTCCGATTGTCGTTTGTTTACCGCAGCTGCCTCCTCGTAGATATTTCGCAGCTTCTGTTGAAAGTTTTTGAAGTCTGTATACACTTCTGCTGCTGTGCGCTCGTCCTCCTGGCGGGTAATGTTTAAGGATAAAGAGGGACTTGAAGTGTTTATCGTTGACTGATCCTGTGTGGTTGTATCGTTTCCTTTGAATATTGTGGAATTGGCACGTTGCAGTTCACGCTTCTTGGTCATACGTTGTAAGTTGCTTGGATACGTATCCAGTACTTTAAATAATTCCGCATACTCTGCCACTGTGCCAAGTTTTTTGGTAGGTGTCGTTTGAGCCGCCTCATCCTGCATGTGTTGCTGCAGATTCTTGAAGAAATCAGCCGGCTTTACTATCGATCTTGTTATGCACAGCTCCTTTAGGTTTATAGCATTCTCTTTAAAGTTTTTATCAAAATTTGAAGAAAATTCACTAAAATCAAAGCCGACATCGCTGGGGTCCATTTTTAGTCTTTGTTGTAGTTTTTTTTTAAATGTTGCTTTCAAGCTGGCTGTCAACTAGTGATGTACAACCCTCGATAGACAGATTATTGGGAATGCGATATTCATAAATAATCTCGATTACAAATTCTTCAATGTATCGATTTGATCAGCTGTCACCTATCGTTTATCGGTATAAAGAGGCGCCTGTTTTAAATATCAATTGGAAATAAATTTAAATTTACTGATCGCGCGCTTAACATTAACATCAGTCTGTTGTAAAAGTACTCGTATGAGTGTCGATTTAGCCGTATTCGGATTGTATGGTAAGTGAAAACTGTCCTCTGGGTATAGTATTGGCATGATACCAGATACGTGTATCCACTAGAACTGCATCACCTGGTTCCACATAAAAGAAGAACGATTGGCATTGATGATCACACTCCGGCGCTGGCGAGAGGAACCAGCTTTTATTGCCTCGCAGTTGCGCTTGCCACATTAGACGCGGAATGTAGTCCAGCTATACAGAGGAATTAATACATATCCATAAATTGTCTATCTAATGTGCTCAATGGTAAATTACATGCATAACGGCGCCCTGCTCGTAGCCCATCAGAATAAAGTCTGTGTTTGGCATCTCTGCGTCGACGGGCAAAAAATGTGGACGTGGATACAACTTGCGCAGCTCAGCTAGCACCGTGGGATGACAAACGCTCCAGCCCACAAACCAAGGAGCACCCTCAGTGAGATTGGCGCGTCCCGGGGAGATTTTAAAAACGTCCCGCAATGACTTGAGATCAGAGCTAAAATGCTGAAATTGGCAGACAGCTTCCAGAGAGCCTGGCACACTGTCATACAGTTGCTTTATGTAACTATAGTTAAGATTCTGTTGTGCTGGCCAATGCGTCACTGCCTTCTTCACAATGATGGGCAACGAGGAGTACGCATATCGTGCAAAGTCTTCCCGCGTCAGGTTTGGTAGAATCAAAGGTCCAGTGACACCCTTGCAAAACTCACAGTCGCTGATTGGACGCGTTGCCTCCCAGACCAGATGATTGTTGGGTAGAAAGCAACGTACTCCAAGTAAAAATGAGATGGTCTCGTAGAAAACAGGAGTCGCCACCAATATGAAGAATATAATGCCCAGCAGCCACAAGAGATTGAGACGGTTCTGATTGGTGTTCATGTCGCGTGCCTTACGATACGCTTCCTGTAGATCCGCTGTGGACACCAGGCCAGTTCTCAATGCATTCAGATGCAGTTCGTCCAGCTTGCCGATGAAATCATCGCCTAATCGCTCACGAACCGCTCGCAAGCGATTGCCCAGCGTCCCCATGGGACGGCTTATAAACTAAAAGGGTAATTGATAAATTTATGTAACATGTTTTCTCGTTTATATTGTTAATTCTTACCAGAAACATGTCAACAAAGGCGATTTTCTACCAAGTGTAATCTCATCAGCTGTTTAGCATCGATGACCAAAATATCACCGATGTATATCGATATAGTATCTTGTGATGCAAATTTGGATCGATACTTCTATATCGATGTTCAACGAACTAAAAAATCAAACCAGATGGGAAATTTTTGCTGGAGTGGCAACGCTGCTGCAAAACACTACTACTACAACAACTCTACTATGAACGAGAGAGTACCCAAACTCATTTATTTGGCTGATTGCTCTTTGCTCGGACGTAGTATCGCCCAGCAAAAAATTTAATTAATTCGATATTTTATTGGATTTGAAACCTAAAAGTACAAACTCTGTGTGACAATAGTACGATAATGTGTATTCTGTAGACAGTGAACTCAAGTTTTCATTCATCTTTTGTCGCCGCTGCCCATCAAGAATCGTGACCCCAAAAAGCTGTCCTCGTGCACACTTTCTCTACATTTGATAAGTAGTATATTGTGCAATAATAACAAAACCTAAAGATGTCTACGCAGGAAAAGGAAAAGGTCATACGTGTTGGTTCACGCAAAAGCGAGGTGAGTGTTATACAGACATATAATACATATGCACATTCGATTTCAAGCGCATATTTTACTTAACTTTCATTTGAATTTCAATCACACTCCTCGTCCGCTCACTCGTGCATTGTCTCCCTCTCTCACCTTCGCTCCGTACCCATTTATGCAAGACTTATAAGACTTGTTGCTCGCTCGCCCAGCAACTGCCAGTATTTTGTTTTTGTTTTATTTATTTTTTTTATTTTGTGACGAACTGTGTTTTTTGGTTAATGTTATACAATCGCAGCTCAGATCCGCACGGCTCTCACGCACAAACAACTTGTATTTGTTTGAGTGGCTGCTGCTGCTGCTGCTCTCATTAAGTTGCCGCAATCTGTGTAGTTGCCTCCCTCTCATATTCCCCCTCAGAAATAGCGTTATTTATGAAGTTTGAATTTTTTTTTCTGTTTTATTACTTCAAGTCGTGCTTGGTGCGGATTGGCTTAGCATGGCCTGGCTTCATCAAGGCCACAGTGTTGCTTGAATGCTCATACATTCGAAATTATTTTGCTAATTGACGTTTCGTTAATAAATATTCAAAATGCCATTGAGCAACCGCAGCGACAATCGTGTGACACCTTTAATTCCAATTGGAAAAACAACTTATTACTCTCTCTTTCGTCACCTTTTCCACTTAAAGTTCATTCACACTTGGCATTTATGCACTTTAGATCCGTTTGCATATAAACCTATATCAATTATCTCAACAATTTATGCACATTAGATCTGTTTAAATAATTACTTATCTCAATTATCTTAACTATCTCACTCTCGTTTTCTCTTTCTCTCTTTCTCTCTCTCTCTTGCAGCTGGCCTTAATTCAGACTAAACATGTCATTGGACGCCTGCAGAAACTTTATCCCAAGCAAAAGTTCGAAATACGTAAGTGAAAGTCTTTATAAACCGCAGAGTTATCTGTACATAAGATGCGAAGAATTCTAGTAGTTGTCATGCTGATAATGCTGATAACAGTTACTTTACTATGCTTCACCATGACTCATGAGTATTTTAGCAAAATCAACAAAAAAAACACTACTCGTGTTTATTCGTTATCTATTTCACAAAATCAAGTATAAAAATGTTTAGCTAAATTTGTCTTATCTCAAATTGCGCGAAATTCAATATGATTACATAGTTTATAGCTTCTCAATACGTAAATATTTATAAGTAACAATCTACAGTTGGTCAAGTTATTGTTTGAACAAATTCAAAAATGAATTTACTTTTTTTTTTAATTTAAAAAATAGCTTAACCAAATGCATCTTAAAATTTCTATTGTATGTTAAGCAACTTTTATAATATAAAAATATAACGTAATATAAAAAGCCAAGGAAAAGTATTTGGATTTGCTAAATGAAATATCAAAATCTTTTGTTTTATCAAAACAATTATTTTATGAACTGTACATATTTATAATATAAAATGAGTTTAACGTATTAGTGGACAAAGTCTAGAAATGTTAAATAATGCTTAAACTTAAGGTGAACATTATGGTTTTATTCTATTTATATATATATCTTTATTAAGCAATAAAAAAATACATAGTAAAAAATTAAGTAAAATGCTGCGAGCGACTGTATGTACGTACATGTATGTGTATAAGTGTGTGGAGACGCGTATAATTTAAATTTTTTGTTTTTTGCATTTGTTTTATGCGGCTCTTTCGCGTGTCTTTTGCCAAACTTTGTCAATGTCAATGTCTGTTGTTGCTTTTGCATTTTGCTCTTGTTTTCACATATGGTAAATACCTCTTACGATTGTTTCCACGATTAAAGCACACATTCACCTAATTTATCTGTATTCCAGCAACTTCAGCAACGTGCTGCTGACATAATCTCAGAATCTATTACAAAATCTGTTTGTTTTTCTTTATGTGATAACGTTATTCATGATATATTCTAGAGATGATGCTTTAAGGGATTTCTTTCATAATTCAATTGATATATTCAAGCTAATTTTGTTGTTTTAACTAACATAATTAAGCTATCTATCTATATCTCTAGTTTTATCTCAGTCATTATCTTATTAGCAACTGATTGCTAATCAATTGCAATTCCACAATCTGAGAATCTATAAACTCTGCTATTTGCTGAATTCATTTTTGCTATCATATAATGATTAACTCTTTAATTTCTGCTTAAATACAAAATACGATTTGTTTTTTTTTTTGAAATTTTTAAGAGTTTTAGCAGGCAAAATCTAGTTAAAACCTGTTCATTTTAATATAAATGATAAGTTGAGACTTTGCCCGCCTTGAATTTGCATATTAATTAAACGATATAAGGAATTTTATTAGAGTTCTCCCACTTCTTCAATCGTCATTGTGTTAACTAAACCATTAGGCTATCTAGTATATCTCGAGTTGCTTTATCTCAATCACCTATCTATTTATAGAACCAAATTGTTAATCAATTGAAGTGCCATTTGCAGGCAACACGCAACATCCCGTTTAGATATAAATTCCACCATATTCAAATGCAAAGTACAGTAGTCACTCGGCAATTAAAATGCTTCAGTTAATTATCATGCTCTTCTTTCGATAAGTGTTTTTTATGCGTAAATAGGACGTTTCGAATTGGCGGAATATGCTTTTTAACGATGGTCCACTTTAGTTATTCGCGCTGTATATTTAAATATAATTGTTCGGCAAATTCAGTAGCTGATAAACTAAATACACAGTTTCCTCTATGCGAACACGATAAAAAAAAAATTAACGGAAAAGAAGAAACTTGATATCGTGCTACTTTGTATTTTGGAAAAGAGGCACAACTTGTAGACGGCAATCAAGATTCGCGTGCCTGTTTTACTTGATTGCAAAGACGCATTCTTATCAGTGAGAAATAATGACAACATTACACAATCAATTGTGGGCTGGGAAAGTGTGAATAGATCAAATATTCATTGTTTACTCTTTGAGATGATTTACAGCCCATATACAAAATCAATTAAACGAAGTATCTACTATCTAGTAACTAAAAAGAATATATAACTATTTTAATATATTACACTAATTAAATAAAAATAATATTTAGTATATACTAGCTTACGTCCAATGATTATCGATTGTGATTATCGTAACGAAATTGATATCAGAAAAATAACAGATTGGATAACTATCATCAATTGTGGCATAAAAAAGTACTGACGAGATAAAATTTTAAATATATACTCATCTTGAATATAATATTAAATACTAATTATAAACTCTTCTTTTTGACTTATAGATACAATGTCCACCTTTGGGGATCGTGTGTTGAACGTTTCACTGCCGAAGATTGGCGAGAAGAGTCTCTTCACCCGAGATCTGGAAGATGCGTTACGAAATGGCGGTGTTGACTTTGTGGTGCATTCGTTGAAGGATCTGCCAACGGCTCTGCCAACGGGCATGGCCGTGGGTGCTGTTCTGGAGCGTGAGGATGCTCGAGATGCGTTGGTGCTTCGCGAGAATTTCAAGGGTCACACGATTGCCACGCTGCCCCAAGGCAGTGTCATTGGTAATTAGTAAAGCTATTTAATCAGTTGTGATTTAAGCTAATCTAGCTTCTTCTTCTTTACAGGCACATCCTCGTTGAGACGCACGGCGCAAATCCGTCGACTGTATCCACATTTAGTTGTCTGCGATATTCGCGGCAATTTGAACACGCGCCTGGCCAAGCTGGATGCCAAGGACTCCAAGTTCGCGGGCATTATACTGGCCCAGGCTGGATTGGTGCGCATGGGTTGGATGAGCCGCATCAGCCAGGTGCTCGAACCCACCGATATACTGTATGCCGTCGGTCAGGGCGCTCTGGCCGTCGAATGTCGTGCCAACGACGCCCAGGTGTTGACCATGCTGCAGAAGCTCATGTGCCTGAATACCACATGCCGCATCTTGGCCGAACGCAGTTTCCTTAAGACTCTGGGAGGCGGTTGTTCCGCTCCTGTTGCCGTGTGGAGCAATCTCAAAGGCGAGCCCAACAGCATCAATTCGAACAAACAGTTCCAGCAGGAGGTGGTTCTGTCGCTGACGGGCGCCGTTTGGAGTCTGGATGGCGCCATCGAGATACGCGAGCACTTGGACTGTGCCTTAAACGAGTCGGAGATCGAGGAGCAGCGACGCAAGCGTGCCGCAAATGGCAATCAACAGCTCCTGAATAGCAACAACGACAGCAACAGCTGCGACTCGGCGCCAGCAACGAAACGGGCCAGGAATGGCAACAGTCAGTCTCCCAGCACTGACTCCGGTTCTGGCTCTAACTCCGGGTCTGGTTCCGGCTCCGATTCGAGCTCGAATAGTCCACGGCAACAGGGCAGTCCGACGGTCATCTGCGAGGATGCCAATGTCACGGGCTACAGCATGGAGGAGCTGCTTGAGCGGCACATTGATTTGGCTCGCCAGTGTCCAGTTGTCGGTCACGACAACAACAATGCGAAGAACGGCAGCGGCGATGCTGGAGGCGGTGGCGACGCAGACGCCAGCAATGCCAATGCAGCAGCAGCAGCTCATTGTCCGCTGCAGATGAACGTGGGCCAGGACTTTATGGGCGAGTGTCCGTTTGTCAGCAACGAGGCCAAGATCAGCTACGCCAGTGTGGGCAAGTGTCCGGTTACTCACATGCCCACAACCGCCGCAACTACGGTAATCCGCAGCAGTGGCGATGAGCCGGACAATGCGTCAGTGGCGGCAACAACGTCTTCCAAGTGTCCCTTTGCCTGCGATGCATCAGGGCAGCGGCATGGAACCGGCTCCAGAGAAAGCTGGACACGGCAAATGCCCATTCCTGCAGAAGACGGTGCAAATGTTCGACTACGCCGACGAGGAGCAACCACAGCCGCAGCAACTGAAGCTGCCGGTGCTCATCGAGGATGTGGACAACCTCTTCTGTGGTCTCTTTCAACACGCCTGCTACAGCAGGGAAATCTATGTGCGGGCTAACAAATTGGGACAGACTCTGGCCGAGCATCTCATCAAGAAAGGTGCCCTCGATGTGATGAAGGTGGCACAGGCCGAGATTCACAGCAAGGTGGCGTCCTGAGATCCATCGTTTGTTAAGCTGCCAATGACCAATATCATGATCATTGTTATCATCCTCATTCTCATGAGTACACATTAAGTAGAAAAGTGTAACTAGAAAATTGTTTTCAATATTTGTTTCATTACGCGCGGGCTCTGCGTAAATGTTTTGTTTGGGATTAGTCCTAGAATCATATATATTGTATCGTAGAATATTAATTGCATGTAGGGTATCTATATAAACAACATGCTCTGCTAGACACACTGCTCTCTTGTTGCATTGTTTTCCTTTGAAATTACATTGTCGCTTATTGTTTAAGTTTATTGCAAATCAAACAATAATTAAATGGAAATCTAAATCAAATGTTAAATATTTTTTCTATCAAGAAAAAGAAGAATTGAATAGTAAGATTTAAAGTTTCTTTTTATTATAGTTTTGTACTATCAATACAAATAGATGCTAATTATAAAATTAAAAAAATATTAACTCAGTCGGTGGCGGGCATCCTTCTTGGCCAACTTGTTCTCAACTTGTTATCATACTATCTGGAAAATGCTAAAAATTGCACAATTCTTTGAATATTTGAATTGTAATGTTTCTGGAACTCACTTTAAATAAACTTATGCTTCTTTTTGAGGTGTGAGCTCAGGAAATTGGGTGCGGCAAAGATCTTGTCGCAGTTCTTAACGCCACATGGCAATCCATCAGCATCCGCCGATTGGCAATTCTCAAAGTGACTGACGAATCCCGAGCTGTCGGCAAAGTTCTGCTCACACTTGCGACAGTTGAGAGTTGGAGTGTGCTTCTTTCTGATATGTGAGTCCAAACGTTTGCGGGAACTGACCACCTTGCTGCAGTGATTGCAGCTTAGCTGCGAATCGGACATCTCTTGGGACTCGAGCATTTCCCGCTTGTGTGGCATGGGATTGATGTTGATCTCGTCGAGCAGTTCAATAATCTCACACTCGGACTTCTTCTTCTGTTTCTCTAGCTTGGATTTCTTCACCGGAGTGTGCGGAACCTCCTCCTCCTCATGCTCTACGATGTCCACTTGAGATGATTCCGATTTGCGTTTGTGTGACTTCTTTTTGATGCCGTTGCTCATTGAAGTCAGCTGTGAAGTGTCAAGCACATCTGATGCTTTCTTGGACTTGGTCTTCTTGCTGGGCGTTTCTGTAGCCGGTTCTTCAATAGCTATATCTTCCACCTGAATGGCTGTGATGTCTACGTTCTCTTTCTTGTTGTCCTTTGATTTTGTCCTGCTTGGTGACTCAGCTGCTTTGAACACTTCTTTCAGCAGACTGGAAACGTCATCTTTCTTGGTTTCTTTCACCTTTTTCTTTGTTGGCGACTCAGTTGGCTTCAATGGCGATTCATTCAGCTGACTGGTGGTAACTGCGTCCTCTTTGTTGGTCTCTTTGCTTGGAGCCTCCAACTGGGTTTCCTTCTTGGCCAGCGGTGACTCGACAATGCTCACATCAATTGTCTTTCGACGAATCGGACTCTTTTTGGGCTTCGGCATTTTGACGACAATGGACAACGGACGGACATCGATGGTCTTACGACGTGCTGGTGTCTTGGTTGCCTTGTCCTGGGCCTGATCTCCGGTGTGCTTATTCAAGAAGTGGCGATCCCTTGCAGTCTTGTACACAAAAGTAGCGTCGCATGCATCACACTTGAAGATCTTGGGCTTCTCAATGTTGTGGACTACCTTCAAGTGATCCTGAAGGTTTTTCGCGAACTTTAGCTGCACATTACAAATGTCGCATGTGAACATCTGTTGTATTTGTTGTGCCTTCTGCTGTTCCTCGTTGGGCTTTGGTGTGGATGAATTGGTGTCCTTAATGGCAAAGGTATACTCAGCATTGAGTATGGGTTTTGGCTTTGTTGTTGGCTTCAGAGCAGTGAGCACAGCCAGTGTTGCATCTACAGTTTTTGGTACCTCTTTCTCTTTTTTCGCCTCTTCATCATTCTTCTTCTCGACTACGCCGTGAGTTTCCAAATGTTTGTTGAGGGTTTTCAATACTCCAAAGGATTTGGGGCACATACTGCAGTTCAAGATGCGTGGACGCTTCTGTCCATGATTTTCACGCAGATGCTGCTTGTACTTCGCGTGGGAAACTGGTCTTAAAATCGCACAGTTTGCATTCAAAGTCATTCGTTTGCTCTGGGATGTCAATAACCTCGTCATTATCGCTATCGTCCTCACTATCAGGCATGGGATTAGCGCTGTTGCCGAACAGTTGAGTCAAGTCCTTGTATTTCTTAGACACTTCCTTGGCCGGAGTCAGCTTAATCACATCCTTTAGACTATCGTCTAGGTTGTCCTTGAAACTGACTTGCAGTTCCTTTGGTTGCTTCTTAGGACTGTCAGTTGTTGTCACATTGAGAGTGTTTTGATCTTTGTTGCTCATCGGCTGCTTAGCCGGACTAGACTCAGCCTTGCTAGGAGTGCTTGACTGTAGTTGCTTGACTTTAGCTTGCGGCTTTGTTGTTTTGGTGTTTTGCTGTGCTCCATTTGTAATTGGCGCGCTTTTCGTTGGCGAACCTTTGGCTTTAGACGGCTTAGCCTGTTTCTCCTCCACTTGCACCTCCTCTACCTCGCTATCAGAAACTGGTGGAACTACTGCCTCCTTTTGAATTTCCACAGCTTTTTTCTGAGTAGTTCCCAATAGATTTGTGACCATGTGCCCGACCTTTTCAATGACTCCCGTGGTGGCAAACAACGTGGAGGTGCACATGCCGCACATTTTAATGGGCGTGCTTAGTGGAATCTGAAGTAGAGATTACATTTCACATGTTCACACTTTCTATTTTTTATTGTATTTGACTGTACTTACTGTGCATTGAGCGATGGTTTGTAGAATGTCAATAATCTTACTGCCGGCAAATTGCATTCTAGTTGTAAATATCTGTTTGCCTTCTATTTCTGTTTTGCAATAATTGCATTGTATTAATTCTTTTTTGGTGCCCATTTTAATTTACTTTTTAAACGCGATATTTAAATAAAATTGGAGTAGCACGTTGTTTCCGTTCTGCTTCTTCCCGTTTCTGTGACCCACTGATTGCTTACGTTACGTTGCTGACGTGCGTTAACAGAAAATGAATTGTGAAACTGTTAATAACAGTGAGCGCACAAATGTTGTTTAAGAGAAATGCAGCCCACGTTTTTAATTTTCAGACAAATACAAAAGTTTGAACAGCTAAACTTGCCTTAAATGTGGCCAATTAATGACAATTATGTGTCACATGTAGTCCAATTTAAAGATAAAGCGACAAATGAGCAGTGTGTTTGAATTTAACAGTTTCTAAAATGGCAGCTCTTATGTAATGTTAGAATTAACATTTGACGTAATGTTAACTCAGGCAATGTTGCGTATGCGATAAATACACTTGACGTTATCGACTCCAGTTCTGGTTCATGTCGTGAACTATCGTTTGTTCACAATATATCGATAAGAAACAGTCGTAAGAATGGTTAATCGATAGTAGGTTCCGTTAATCAACCACAACCTATCGACCGTTTGAATTTAAATTAAAAACAAAATTTAAGATTAAAAATTAAATTCTTAAATGATTGTTTTCTTTTGCATTAATAATTTAAATTAAAATAAACAAAATGTAGTAAATATTTATGTATGCTAATCAGCTAATCGAATAAAGCGCCTACTTCAAATTAACGAATTTCGACTTGACGCCTCAGGGCAATTATACCTTGTTACCATTTCAATTAAGGCAGAAACGTGCCTGTAAATGCAGAAGCTTATCTCTGGGCCAGTTGTTCGGCTTGGCACTCGTTAAGCCTAATTGTCGCCGCATTTGGCACTTGACGCAAGAGTCGTTGGACTTTTCGAGGCAGTCTCTCTCTTTCTGTTTCCATTTGCATTTTTGGCATGGAATTTAGATTCCGATTCCGCTTGACAGTAATTACGTCCGAGTGGCTCAAGTTCGTACAGCAAATTTTTGAATTTAATGAAGGTCACACAAACAATGCTCATTCCTAATGCCTGCGAATAAATTGTTAAATTGTTGATTGATTTCTGGCAAACGAAATTAATAAACAAAGTGAGCGCCACCACTTTACAGTAGCCATTTACTGCCAAAGTGCGGCAAATCGACTATTTAAATTGCTCTGCAGTGTAGTTGATGGCAGGGAATCACTAATTTGCCAAAATATATAAAAATATATAGTAAATGTTAATGATAAGCTTAGCAATTGGTCACATTGAGAATTCCTCATCTTGAGGAATATGTTTGCCTTCAAAAGCATTTGAAGTTGTACTTGAACTCTATCGCGCAATTTTCAAGTTCGAATTAGAAATAAATTCACAAGTTATCTGGAAGGAGACTCCCAGCTCTAAATCGAGTAATATTGATCATATCGTTATTATTTTTATTAATATGGGCTACTGATTCTCGTCTGTCTCTTCGGCTTGGCTGTAATTGAGTGCCCTGCGGTCTTTGCTATTGTAAACTTGATTTGCTTAACCCGATCAACGTAGACCTGACCTCCAGGCCTGGCCAACTCAGTGGCTCTAACTATGGTTGTTTTGCCTGCTTCTTCTGCCGTGTATTGCGGTTGGCATTGTGTGTTAAGGCAGAATACTCCATAATGGAAACCAAAATAAATATAGAAATAGAAAAAAAGAAACAGAGTCAGAGTCAGAGTCGGAGTTTCTCTATCTGTGAAATCTGCCAGGCAAAGGCCTCAAGGCCAAGCAAATTACAACAGCGACTGGCGGTCGTCCGGCTATGGTTAAAGCTGTTTGCTTTATGCCGTAATTGAGTTCATTATCATAATAACCCATTGACCAACTTGTCAACTCAACAATAGCTGTAAACTTGGCCAGTTTGAAGGTGGGGAGATTTATTCTTTTGTGGGTGAAACGAATATTCTACATCATAAATTTGACGTCATCTTTGAGAATTCGTTGGAATTTGTCACATGCAATCGATACACGGATTTGATTAATTATCAAAGAGCCAGTGACATTAAATGCTGCGTTTAAGCAATAAATTTAATTAATACAATTAAACGTTTACAGAATTAATGGACTGTCGTTAAGCATAAACAACAAAATCGTGTGCACACTTGACCCAAACTTTTTTATGCCCATTTTAAAGGCTATGCGGGTTTGAGCCAAGTTAACTCGACGTCGACTCAAGTCGAGACGGATTGTGTTCTAAACGGAGCCTATTTTTGCTTTAAAATGCTCTGGCAAAACAACCTTTTGGGGTACTCAATGCAATAATCTCCTCCATAAACCTTTATTTTTGTAGTTATGTTTTTGTTTGTCGACTTCCCACAGTTGCGGAAGTGTTGAGCCAAGTTAAACTTAAAGTTAGCTAATTGTTAGCCATTATGTCTTTACATTTATTAATAAAAACCTTAATTCTGTGTGGAGAATTATTTTAAAAATAGAATTATAGCTTTGTACATTTATACCTGTACTCGAATCGAATTTCTAAAAATAAGCTATGAATAAGAACAGAGTAATAAGACGTTGAAAAAGAAGAACAATAACAAAGATAATGAAATTGAACGTTTATTTAGCTAATAAATCTGTGCATCAAATATAATTAACAAACATTATTTGAAATTACGAAATCAATTTATTTTCTTACATCTACATATATATCTTTTATCTGATGTTCCTAACTAGCCAACAATTTGAGTGTTGTAAAACTCTATAATGAAACGTTCCAGTGACCTGTTTTATGATCGATTTTCAAGTCATTAATTATTAAAACAAATGCGGAAGCCATCAAAATATAAACATCTATGAATCAAAAACTACTTTGTAATGTTATTTAATTATTTATTATCAATTCTAAGACTGAAAACAGCCTCCACAAAAGCCAAATAAATGGCATAACTTCTCAAACTTCTCACTTCAATAACAAAAGGTAAAGATCGAGGAACCAGAATCAATATGAAATACACCTGATGCCGCTGTCGATTTTGACTTGGTGTCGATGCCACTAACAATATCATTAACAACAAAGAGACCAACAACAATTTAAAGGTATGACAATAATAATAATAATAAATTTGCCAACATCATTTTGCAGCGATTAATGAAAAGCAAGCGCAAAGCGCAGGCAAAAAAAAGAGAAATACAATAAACAAAAAAGTCATTCAAAAAAATGTTTTAGAGTTGTGAATAAAATATTAAAGAAATACGCATTGTTATTGAACTAGTTTTTCTCTTGATTTCAATTTTGGGATTGGGATTTCAAAGCAAATTGTCTAAAGAATTTAATCACATTTAATTAATACAAAGTTCGAAAGAAACTAGTCGGCCGTTGCTACAGTCGAGCATACTCGACAGTCGGAGACCCCGTACTTACTATGGAAAAAACTTATAATGGAAAAAACTAAAAATAATTTAGTTAACTTCAATGCAAATGTTATCAGATTGGTTACGATATCTCATAAAACAAAAATGTTTTACATACTAAGACTTAATTTTTGCACAATCGGTCCTATGACAGCTATATTTTATAGTGCTCAGATTTGAACCAACTTTGGTAAGCTCTCTCTCTCTACTCTCTCTACCCTCTCTACTACTGCTACTATAAATACTACTATTAATATTACTCCTTCCAGTCCCTCTCCCAGTCCCTCTCCCAGGCCCCGCTCCCAGTCCCTCTCCCAGGCCCCGCTCTTAGGCCCCGCTCTTAGGCCCCGCTCTTAGGCCCCGCTCCCAGGCCCCGCTCCCAGGCCCCGCTCTTAGGCCCAGCTCTTAGGCCCTGCTCCCAGTCCCTCTCCCAGGCCCCGCTCCCAGTCCCTCTCCCAGGCCCCGCTCCCATTCCCTCTCCCAGGCCCCGCTCCTAGGCCCCGCTCTTAGGCCCCGCTCCCAGGTCCCTCTCCCAGGCCCTGCTCCCAGGCCCCTCTCCCAGTCCCTCTCCCAGGTCCCTCTCCCAGTCCCTCTCTCTGTCAGTAAAACAAACCCAATAGACCCCTGTACTTTTTTTAAGTACGGGGTCTAAAAAATACAATAAAGCACCAATGAGTCAATCTAGCATACAGAGTATTCATTAGTTGAGCATTACTTCCCTTATTAAATGGTTAAGTATCCATTTCGTGTCTTAACTGCTTCTACAGCCATAAATCTTCTTTATGGTCCAACTAAAGTTAATTTAAGCCCTAATGAAAATGGAACCACTCCGTTAGTGCTGCCTGCCTGCATGTGGTATAGTATAGTATTCATAAGAAATCGCACTTCCGGGTCAAATGTTAGCTAGTTTTAGGGCGTCAAAGTGCCTTTAGCTTCGGGTCGCGTGTTGTGTTTCTTGCTTGGATTTTTGAACTTGGACCCGCTGAAAAAGCGAAGATTAAATATGTATTCATTAGTTAATTGTTTTGTTTTGCAGCTGTGACAAATAATTTGTTATACCCCTCTGTCAGTTCCCCTCTCCTCTGTACCCCATGATCTGTGATTAATGATTGTTTGATTTTTCGAATATTTCGGCAGCATGCCAAAAGATGCAAAGATCAAATGGGTACTGTCGAATTAGCCTTAATTGTCGACGGTATTTTGCTGTCATCATTCTGGGGGAACGCGCAAAAATGCGAAAACTCAAATGGATCGTATCGTATTGGATCGAACCGGATCGTTGGAACTGGCAAAGAGGCGTTGTTGCTCCGGGCAGAGTATATAGTATACAGTATACAGTATCTTTTGGCGGTATACTTGAGGAAAGGCGTAATCTCTCGTTCCGCATTGCTGTCAATCAATAAATCATCGATGGCTTCCATCCACATCACAGTACTGCAATTAACTGTTAGCAGCTCCAACGATTAGTCATGAACTAGAATTAATAATAATAATAATAATTTAGAATAAGTGTTATTCGCTTATTGAAATTCCATTGGAAACTATACAAATCTGTTACGCAAGGTGCCTTCCAAATGGAGCATAAAGCATACGACACTGACAAGTCGCTGCGCGTCGATTCGTGTTGAGTTTTGTTTAGTTTTGAGTGTGCGAAGTGTTTCAGAATTTCTAATGAGCTGTGGAACCTTCGCCTGGGCTTGGGCCTAGTCTGTTATTTCTAGAACTCGCAGCAATTTGTTGTTAACCGAAAACATTAATTGTCAGGCATAATGATAAAAGCGACTACAACAACAACAACAATAACTATAATAGTAGACACAATTACCCATATTTTGTTTAATGTTTTGCGTTGTTTTTGTTAAGGCTACGTGCGCGAGGGAAGTTCAATGTCATCTCGTCAGCTACAGGAAGCATTAATCCAAAATCTAAACTTAACTTTAACTCAACCCTGGCCGCCTTATCAACGCCTGGCCTAACCTTATCAATATCAATATCAACATCAATGACTCGAGAACTGAATTTTTAACTGTCATTTAGCAATCTGTTTTGCTACTGTTTCATGTTTTTATTTTTTTTGTATTCTCTTAGATTTCGCATAAAAGCTCAATTAATTATTGAAGCAGATCTTGAAATGTTTTCAGTTTCGATTTCTGCACAGTTCATTAGGATTGAAATTTATGAATGATCTTTGGCAAGTTTCTAGTTTCAATCGTGGCTTATCGAATATCGTGCAATTCATTACAAATGCTGAACTCGTTTATATAACAAACATTTCGCATTGTAAATGTCTGACTTAATGGATTCATATGGGCATTAATCATTTTCAAATTGTTCGACTTCAATTTGTAAACTAAGCACAGCTTAGGATAATTCATTTAGGCTATCTAAAATTGCTCCAAATTACGATTTCCAATCCCACGACTTTAAGCATAATTTAATATGTTTATATAAGGAATGCTTTTTTGATTTGTATTATTTATTATTATTTCTTTATTATTTATTTATTTTATATAATTTAATCTAATTGTTTATCTATTATCTTATTTTTAAAATTTAATTAATTTTCTAAATAATTTTTCGACGTTAAATAATAAAATAAATATTATGTTAGTTCGATCCTTCACTTTCATACATAGTTGTGCTAATTGATGTGAAATCATTCACTGCTTCATTGGTCACCACAGCCAACTAACTTCCGGTAGTGCAAACACTCATCGCACACTTCAATTGAACAGTCATAATAAAAGACTTAGGCAACGAACTTGTTGCTGGGTTCTACAAGCAGACATCAAGTGAAAAGCGCTGACCTCTGAGTTAAAATCAAATAAACTCGCTACTGAATTCGGTAGCTAAGCAAACGTATTCTCTCCCTTCAGCCCTGCCTCCTTCATCATTGGTAGCTTTGTCACGTATGCGTAAATCGAATCAAATATCGAATGAAATGAACTGAGAATTTCGAGTGAACGTGACAATGGTCGGAGTGACTGCCACGTCATCAGGTGCACGTCATCGTCAATGGAATGCAAGGCAATAATAAGAATTCGTCGCGCTCTTGTCTTGACTCTAGACTCTGTTGCCAATGAGACAGCTCGGAGAGTTGGGAAGCTCGGCCAACTCAGTGCACGTACATAACTAGCTAAATTTGAATTAAATGAAAAATTGATGAGTTGCAAGCAGCGTCGTCGAATTTCGAAGCTTGTCGCGTTTATTTGGCCATTAAACGCCGCCTCGAGTGTCGTCCCATTGAGCAGTTTACAGTTTACAGTTGACAGTTGACGTTTGTCGTTGCCCGACTTCGGCGGTTCATCACTTAACGCGCAATGTTGTAAGCCATATAACGAAACAGTTAACACTCAATAGTTGACAAAAAAAAAACCCTTTTGCAAGGCGTGGTTATTTTTAAAGTGCCTCAAACAAAGTGCAAATCATTTGCCAAAATTATAAAACTCAATTCAAGTGTATTTCCAGACAAAAACAACAACAACAATCACAAGGCAAGTATAGATGTGCAAAACACCCACAAGAATACAATACACTAATTTAGCAATAAAAACAAAACAAGAAGAAGCAGAATAGTCGCGTTTATTAGTAGCAATTTATGCGTATTTATAAATAAAACTATTCATTATTTAATTATAAATTTGATGGGTTCGCCATAAACAAGCGACTTCAGGCGAAAAATTTTAGTTAAAATAGCGAAAAAACTGGAAATAATTCATAAACAATCACGTTCATTGACCAACAAATACAACAACATCGACGTCACGCTCAACTCTCAAGCAACCAACAAACGCAACACTATCAACCACAACAACAACAACAAAGAGTTTAGCAAAAAAAATGTGAATAAAACAAGAATTAACGCAATGAAAGAGCATCATCTTGTGGAATACGAAGAATAAATACTCTAACAGATTATAACCATAAGTAATTGATCAGATTTGCAATACTTTCAGAAACTTAAATTTTATTTATATAAAAAATAAAAATTTGATTATTATTTTTATTTTATTTTTTTTCTGTCATAACTTTGCTAAAACTGAACCGATTTTCGTGTGGAGTATCAATTTATTCATTTTTTTACCTTTATTTCGATTCTGCATCAAAATTTTAATTACTTAGAAAATTCGATATTATGGTCAGCACTGTCATATTTTCCATACTTACCCCTTGACACTTTTTCAAAAACTTCAATCTCTCATAACTTTGCCAAAACTGAACCGATTTTCATGTGGAATATCAATTTATTCATTTTTTGGCCTCTATTTTGATTCTGCATCAAAATGTGAAAATTAAATTTTGATCCATTGCTGTCCATTTTTTCAGTTAAGTATGAAAATCTATAAAGCACAGTGAATATACTCACTCTATAGAGTATGTTTAAAATAGCTGAAATTTACTATTACAGTTCAGTTTATTTGTTTTTTGTTCATTTCGTTGGCGCCAGCTGTGTTTTCATTGTATCTGTCGTTTCTTAATATGCGAGATTTCCTAAGAATGCGCACAAGAATTCCACAAAAAAATTAAAATAAAAACAAAAATACCAAACCACAAAAATAAAACAATAAACAAAATAATTCAGCAAATTTGCATACAACTGAATCATCGCAAAAAACTCAGAGTCAGCGACTTTATCGGGGCAAATCCGTAAAAGATTTCACAATCGAATTGAAATTTCATTACATAATGCACGTTAAGCTTGAATTCTTAAATAAATGCAATGATTGTACATATCAATCATTTGGGAATGAATGTGTGTGTGTGTGTGTGTTTGACAGCTTGTCAGAGGTGGGAGGGAGGGGAATAACCGTTGAGGGGGCGTGTGTGATAAACGCTGCCAGCTGTTGTAGTTACATTCACAGCAGCTCAATAAATATTAAATCTTATTCTCATTCTGAACTAATGCGCACAGCTGTGCCCTAGACAAGAACCCCCCCGCCCCTCTGCCCCTTGAAGCTAACTGCAATTTAACACCAATTAGAAAAAAAAGGGGTAACTAATGAATATCATTTAGCTTCCCTTTCCCTTCCCTCTTCACTTCTGCTATTCAATTATTCACATAAGATATATATTCTATATTATACTCGGAATATGTTTAAGCTTATATCTATATCTATTCTATTCACTCAGTTTGACTTGAATCGTGTTTGGTTGCAATCGTGTCTAATTTGTTGCCGTTGTTGTTGTTGTGTGGTTGTTGTTGTTGTTGTGGCACATCTGTTGTTGCTGCTGATGCACTACATCGATAGATACAGTCAACTGTCAGAGTTTGTTGCATTGCACATTTGCATTCATAACTCAACAGATGGAAAAATAAAAAAAAAATCGTTGCGTTGGCCAAATGACACATATTTGAATTTCGAATTAGTTACAAATTGCACGGCAACTACACAGCTCAACAGAATTATGGACAAAAGTAAAGTGGTCTTTAAAGAATGCAAAATGAAATGAAACATATGATAAGGCTGAAATTGGTTTCATTTATTTTGAGAATGTTTTAAAAATTAATTATAGATTTTCAAAAAAATAAATATAGGGATTTACTAAACAAATTTTTAAGCATTTTGAAAATGTTTTAAAAGTAATTAAAGATTGAAGAAGGAATTTAAATGGAGATTTTCAAAAGAATTAATTTAGGGATTTACTAAACAAATTTTTAAGCTTCCATCTAGAGATTTTCGAGAATATTTGTAAGATTTGTGACAGATAAAAATATGTGTTTAATTTAGAATATCAGCTGCATCTTTTTTTGTCTCTAGCAAATTAAATAATTTTAAAATATTTTGAAATCTTAAAGATACATTCTTTAACCTATCTGTATTTCTTCAAAGACAGCATTTCTTTGTAGAGCTGTGTAAATTAGTTTAAGTAACAACAGCTGCAGTCCAAGCCTTTACCTGTTCAGTGTAGTCTCCCCCTGGTTAATCGCAGCTTGCAGTTCTCTCTGCGGAGACATTAATTAATACACATAACCAACTAATTTTGTAGCTATTTCGATTGGATGACGATCGGTTGTTTGGTATGTTGCTAGCTCGGCTCAAGTGGCCGTGGACTGTACGTAATTGTCATGATTTGCAATATTTGCCATAATATTTGCATCGCAATCACATAACCCAATGGCCCTTTTCCTTTCGACAAGATTGGCAATCTGTGTCTAATTGCTCTACTACTGAAAGCAGCGGGGAGTAGAGAGGAAAAGGGATAGGGAGAGTGAGAGTGGTTAGCAACAGCTGTAAACCGGCTGATTGAACAGATGTTAT
Source organism: Drosophila falleni (assembly GCA_035045575.1). Lineage (NCBI taxonomy): Eukaryota > Metazoa > Arthropoda > Insecta > Diptera > Drosophilidae > Drosophila > Drosophila falleni. The sequence continues at coordinate 10,518,987 of JAWNOV010000167.1, forward strand.
TCAAATGGAAATGCTGTAGAACTCACACCTTAACAATTACGAACTTGAACCTGTCTTATGTATATTTATAAGCCAAGTGAAAAGATGATTTGGATGTGATTGCGGTATGTCAAGTGGTGCAGTATTTGACTGGCAATAATTAATGTAATATACGGCGTGGGAATTGAATTGAAAGTCAAATTTGAAATCGGTATAGCAATATTTTGATGCATTTGATGTTAATGGTAATGTTAATGTTAATATTAATGATGAGAGCTGCTCTTGCGCTTCGTTGCACAATTGAAGTCTAATTGAAACGAGGAAGCGGAATTGTTTTTCTAGAAGTGGAAGTGGCTTACATTTGGCGCCATTAGCTAACTGATTTTGTAATTAATCAAGTTGGCCAAGCCCCGAGCACAAAGACAAAGTGATCAAATCAAATGAGGGCCAAAACTCGAGCTCTTCCGACTCATCCAGTTCCGCATTAAGTGCGTGTCCAGCCGACTGAAACTCACACTTACCACCTCCTCCTCCTTCTCCTCCTCCTCCTCCGACGACCCTTCCCTTTGCACACTCTGCTTCTAGTTAACTTGCGAAGGTCGCCAAGCGCAAAATATTAAGTATACGTACATGAAGAATGGCATTAAGTGAGCTTGTTTAATGTTTATTAAGACTGAGCATTAGCCACAGCTAAAGTGGCTCTCCAACAAAGAGCAGGAACACAATAAGAGCTCACAACACCAGCAACAATAACAACAAATTGAAAATTAATAGCAAACGCTTAAAGTGTTAAAAAAAATACATTTCGACTTGAAAATGCCGCAAATTGTAACATGGCCAAAAAATAGCCAAAATAAATAAACAAATGCTTGAAGCATAAATACTTAATTAATCGTAAAATTAGCAAAATGATTAAACAAAGCTGAGGGGGATGTAGAGGGGGATATAACAATATCAAAAATAATCGCAAATTGCAAATCGATTTGCCACGCTCAACAGACAAAAAACGTTGAAATAAATTCATAAATAATATATTAATAACAATTTAAATTGTTGGTATGCGTGAAAACAAACAGCATGACATGCAGTTGAAAAAGAAGGAAGAGGTATGAATTTAAATGTTGTCCAGTGGCATGCTTCATTTTTCGGTAGCACAAAACTGAATTATGATCAAATCTCCTGCTGGCCACTACAATTAGCAATTAACAATAAATAACAAGCATGCAAATTATTTACATTGATATGCATAAAATTGTTGCCTCAAAACCTTCAACTGTGGTTACCATTTACGTTGAATTCGCTTTTTTTCGTTTACACTTTTAATGGTCTGCCCTTCAAAAGTGGCTTGAAATTATGCGTTCTGCCTAAGGGAAGCCAAATTGCGAGTGTGTGCGAATACAGAATCAATGAACCGACTGAAGGCTTATGAGTTGTCAACAAATCATGATTTATGTATATCAGCTGTTGTATAACACTTTTTGGTAAAAGACTTGGCGTTCGATATTAATCACTAAAGAAGTATTTATTAAAGTATAGCAGTTTAGAGTAGGAAATCACACCGAAACAAATATAGGTTACGGTTTTGGTACGTCCCGAAATAACTATTTCGGTAAAAGGTTCAATTTCAGTTTCCAGTATCAGTACCGGGACGTCACGTATCGAAATAAATAGGTAAAAAAATTTTTCTTTTTATATATTTTTGTATTTACAGATATTTGAATGCAGAATGATTTAAGAGGCCAAATCATGATCAAAATGACATTCCGCTTGAAAATCAGTTCAGTTTTGGCAAAGTTATGGGAGTTTGAAGTTGGTCAGACTTTGGATCTAACAACTTTACAAGTCAAAATTTTTGTCAAATTTCACATGATTTTTTACAGAATTTTGAAAGGTGTCAGAAACAAATTTAAAGTGTTGTTTTATACTATTTACGATATAAGGAGTTGATTAAACGTGAAAACTTGAGATTTAAAATTTTGAATTTTCAAAATATCAAAGGGGGGACCACATGCATCGAATCCATGATTTTGAGAAAAATGATTTTTTTTTGAAAATTAATTAAATTTAAATGCAGAATGAATTTAGAGGCCAAATCATGATCAAAATGACATTGCGTTTGAAAATCGGTTCAGTTTTAATCAAGTTATGACAGTTTGTAGTTGGTCAACTCTTTAAGCGTACCGGTATAAATTTTTCGGTCTCAGACCCGGTACTAAAAATAAAACAACTGTCTATATAACACTTTTAATCTATGTATAACAGTTGATCATTGTAATCGGTTCAGTTTTATTAAGATGTTTTTTTTATAAATTTTTCGGTCTCAGACCCGGTACTAAAAATTTAACAACTGTCTATATACTTAACACTTTTAATCTATGTATAACAGTTGATCATTTTAATGGAATCAATATAATACTTGGTGCTACATATCACTTGCTTGTATAACAGCAGTTTGAATGCTTTAAATCCGCATAAGTCAATCAAATGACTTAGGCAACGAACTTGGACGCCTTTGTTGATCTATGCAAATGTCACTCAGAGGTGCGACACCGTTAACCAGAATAACTGTAATTAAAGCCGCCATCATCCAATAGCTTCACTGCTGGTTAGTGGTAACGGCTTAGAGCAATAAGCCGCTGGCAAGGTCGCTGGCATTTATGAAAAGCGACCCCAGCAAAGCAGGCAATGGTTAATCTTGTCCAGCTTCAGCTTCAGCTTCAGCTGTATCCAAAGTGACATTAATGCGGTGGCCAAAAGGAAAATATCACTTTAATTTGCATTAAGTGCAGTTAGACCTCAAGGTTCTCACTTATTGCTGGCAAGGGGTCTGGGTCTGGGCAGCTCGTAGCTTAAGTTGGATCACGCCTGGCATTGGCCACGGCAACAACAACTTCGACGGCTGCTTCGTTGCTGCTCCACTTAATGGTGGGCAAATATTGTGCTAAACAATTTAGAGTCGCGTGCAAAAATTAGCAACAATTTGCAACTGAATGTCAGTCAACTGAGCCGTTTAAGAGGAGGCCATAAACATGCAGCGGAAAATGGGACTGCGACTAAGCACAGGCAGTTTCAACTGACAGTAGTTGCTCCAACTAAATATTTAATATTTAACAAAGCCTTCAAAGCTGACGGAGCGACAGCTTCGCCCTGGAAAATGCGCCGCGTCATTTGCAAACAAAACAAAACTGACCATCAACAACAATAAAACGAAACAGACACGATGATAAACAAAATTTGTTAAAGATGACAACACGAATGTGTGGAGCGACAGAGAGAGGCAGAGACAGAGGGAGAGGACAGAGGGAAAGGCAGAGGGAGAGGACAGAGGGAGAGGCTGAGGCAGAGGCAGAGGGAGAGGCAGAGGGAGAGGCAGATGGAGAGGCAGATGGAAGGGCGAGAGGGACAGCGAGAGGGAGAGCGAGTGAGGAGAGAGCGAGAGGGACAGCGAGAGCGAGAGGGACAGCGAGAGCGAGAGCGAGAGGGACAGCGAAAGCGAGAGAGACAGCGAGAGCGAGAGGGACAGCGAGAGCGAGAGGGACAGCGAGAGCGAGAGGGACAGCGAGAGCGGGAGGGACAGCGAGAGCGAGAGGGACAGCGAGAGCGAGAGCGAGAGGGACAGCGAGAGCGAGAGGGACAGCGAGAGCGAGAGGGACAGCGAGAGCGAGAGCGAGAGGGACAGCGAGAGCGAGAGCGAGTGGGACAGCGAGAGCGAGAGCGAGTGGGACAGCGAGAGCGAGAGCGAGTGGGACAGCGAGAGCGAGAGCGAGAGGGACAGCGAGAGCGAGAGGGACAGCGAGAGCGAGAGGGACAGCGAGAGCGAGAGGGACAGCGAGAGTGAGAGGGACAGCGAGAGCGAGAGGGACAGCGAGAGCGAGAGGGACAGCAAGGGCGAGAGCGAGAGGGACAGCGAGAGCGAGTGGGACAGCGAGAGCGAGAGCGAGTGGGACAGCGAGAGCGAGTTGGACAGCAAGAGCGAGAGCGAGTGGGACAGCGAGAGCGAGAGCGAGAGGGACAACGAGAGCGAGAGCGAGAGGGACAACGAGAGCGAGAGCGAGAGGGACAGCGAGAGCGAGTGGGACAGCGAGAGCGAGAGGGACAGCGAGAGCGAGTGGGACAGCGAGAGCGAGAGGGACAGAGTGAGGGACATAGAGAGGGACAGAGAGAGGGACAGCGAGAGGGACAGAGAGAATTTCCGATTGTATGGAGCGACGGAAAGAAAGAGAGAAAGAGAAAGAGAGACAGTAAAGTAGATTGGAGGGTGAGCAGTCTCATTTGCAGGGGGAACTTCCCATTCAGCATTATCCGATTGTAGCTGATGCGTTGATATTATTAAATAAATATTTTTTTCATTTGCTTTTGTTTTTGTATTGTTTATATTTGGCAAATATGCGAAAAAAGCTGAGGCCTGACTTGGGTTGGGTATAACCAGAACCTTCCCCAGTCAAGATGAAATGACATACATAACAAAATTTTCCAATCAGAAATCATTGTTTTTAGTTATAGTTAAAATTACCAAAATTTCCAGTTCAAGTTCGTTGCCTAAGTCTTTTGTTTTGTACTAACCAAAATGCTTAGCAACAAACACTCTGTGTCTCTTTCTCTCCACTGGGTCGTTGACTTCGCTGAGAAATGTGTCAAGGTCGCTTTGCTGCTTCATTACACCGCCAACGTCGACGTCGCAGTCGCAGTCGCAGTCGATGTCGCATCTCTCATCTCTCCGCTGTTCGCTGCGTACGTGCTCAAAACAGCAGCGGACAATTTCACAACGTAAGACAAAAGTTGCTTGCAAGCAAAAATTTCGAAAAAAAAAAAAATTGCTCATCTTTTGCTGACGCTGTCTGCCACAACTTGGGGCAGCCTCTGACAATTAAAAATGCATTATGCAACAGCGGCGCATAAATCAAATAGGGAAAAAACAGAAAAACGGAAACCCAGCGGCAAATGACCTTGCCAACCACTTTTTGTTCTGCATGAAGACTGTGAAATGAGCTGCAGTCGAGTCAACGCCACCCACTAGCCAAAAAAAAATATTTATATTTATATCCACCCACCTACGTACTTCGTACTTCTCCACTTCCCGCACTTCAAGTGCAAACAGAAAAAATATAATTTTAAATTTTTTGTTTGTTTGTTTGAAAATTTGCTACGTTTGTTGTTTGCTTTTTGGCATTAACACAAAGTTCAGATCTGGCCGCTAGTGTGTGTGTGTATCTGTGTGTGTGTGTGTGTGGGTCTGTAGCTTTGAGTCTACGCTAGTGCCTGCACAATACAATAGCAACAACAACAACTTGCACAGAGCCAAAAGGCAGCAACAATGTGCGGTAATGTTTAATGCTTTTTAATACTTGAGCCGTCGGGCGGCTGGTGTCTCAGTTAGTCTCAGCACAGCCGCAACGGAGTGTGCACGCGGATCAGCAGCAGCAGCCAGTCAGTCAGTCAGTTAGTCAGTCAGTCAGTCAGTCAGTTAAGCAGTTATCAGCAACAACAGACAGAAAACTTACGCGCAAATTTATCGAAAAATCCCAACAAGTTTCTAGTTTTTATAGATTTTTTTTCGGCTGGGAATGCGAAAATTTGTCAAAAAGTTGCTTGCAACAGTTCGAGTGTTGCACAAAGTGGAAGTGCATCAAATCTAACTGTAATTGTAACGGTAACTGTAACTGTAACTGTGACGCCAACAAGAACAAGTTGCAACCAGTTCAAAGTTGTTTTTGCAATAAATTTAAGAAAATAATTTCAAAGAAAAAAATAAACGAATAATTAAACGAAAACATAAATTCGACAAGTGACACACATAAACAACAACAGCAACAACAATCATGCTCAATCGTGTCTGCCCTTCAAATACAAATTACAACTAAAAATTACAAACAAAGCGAAAAAAACCCAAACAAAGTTGACAATAAACTTTAAAAAAAGATAAATATACAAAAAATTAACACACACACCCACAAAAAAAAAAGCGAAACAAATAAAGTGTAAAAACTTTTGAGTGTTCCTCCTTAAGTGACTCTATCCATAACATTAACGACATCTATATATACCCAAGTTTAAAACCAACTGTCAACGATGGAAGCGCATCCAAAACAGGTAAAAAAAAAGACGAAAACAACGACAAATTTTCGAAAATGATTTTGGCAAAAAATTGAATTTTTTTGTAGTTTCATTCGGCAAGTTAACTAGGCTAAGTTACAACAACCACAATAAATACAACAACAACAGCATTTAAAGTGCGTGACAAGTTGTTGGACATTATTTCGTAGTAGCTCCCTGCCACGCCCCCTCCGGACGCTTTGTTCGGGCCGGCTTGCCAAACTTGTTTACAATTTGTTTGTTTTGCTCTTGTCTTGCACATTATGAACATCATTATCAGCTTTATCGTCATGCACAGCATCTGCATCATAATTATCAACACTTGCAGCAGTTTTTATCTTAAAGATGTTGTTGCTGTCTCATCAATTTGCATATTCAACATACCACAAATTATTTACAATTATTTAATAAATTCATTTTATGTTTCATCAATAAATTTAAAAGGTTATTTTATATTTTGAAAATCCAATTAACTTCTCTCCGGATAGGTCAGTTGCACGTTTTAAGACATTTAATGAGATTAATGTCGATTTATTGTACTCTAGCAGAAGGTATATTAAACTAATCAGAGAGTAAGTAAAACAGTTTAAAAATGTATTTGATCGACTTAATTTTTTTCTTTTAATTAAAAGTATAGCTCAGATGAAAAATATCTATCAAAGAAAACGAGCCAATATATTTTTATCATTATATTTTAAACAAGTTTTTCAATAATAATTTTTATTGTATAGTATTCGAAATACTTTAATAATAATAGTAGGTCAATATATGGATTTTGAACATTTCATTAACTAATATGAATATTATCTTAGACCACAAATAATTTATCGCCAAATCGTAAAGCTATTTAAAATTTGACCCCCAAGGGTATTCCTATTTCGTTACTTCTCAGTTAACGTTACTTTTGTGTTGCACTTGGTTGTGCATTAAAGTGTAAAAAGAATTAAATACACACAAAAAATTGCATTCGATTATTAAAATTGTTGAACAAAAGGCCCCAAAAAGTGTTTAAGGCGCTGGCGTCTCAATGCAAACTTTAATTGCATTCAATTTAATGTTGTTGCTGTTGTTGTTATTGTTTGATAACCTTGTGCACAATTCTAAAACCCAAAAAAAAAACGAACTACAATAAAAATTATGCGGCCAAAGTAAATGTTAAGTGTTGGGCAATTTTGGTTAAGTATTTTTTCCCATTGTTATTGTTGTTACCTGATATTTAATAACACTTTGATTGGAAGTGTATAATTGTGGGTTGTTGTTCCTCAATTTGCTTTGACATTTTCATCAATTAGCAAGGCCCAAAAAGAGTTTGAATTCGAATTACACACGTGTCTCTAAATGTTGATCGCATTCCCAGACGCTTTATTCTCCCTTCACTTTGCCAATCAAAAGCAGACGTATCTTTCCACTTCACATTTGACAGACTCACTCACACACACACATACACACAAACACACACACATTCCCAAACCGCCCACTGGTTCAATATATTATTTTGGCCAGAGTGGAAATGAGGCACATCAAAACGAGAATGGGGAAGCAACATTGACAAATGCGGCTCAAATAATTAGAATGCGGCAGCCAACGACAACGAGAATCCAATTTAAGATCTGAACAACAAAAATACAAAATAAATGAAAAGGAAAAAAAGAATTAAGTAAAATGTAAGAGATACACAAATAAACATTTTGAAGAGTCTGACGGGCTCCTTTTTTGTGCAGCTGATGCTCAAATCTGAGATCGCAATACAAATCTGTCGCATTTCACTTTCGAAATCCAATTAAAGAATTTATTGTCGTTTATTTTTTATTTTTTTCGTGCTTTGTGTTTCATTTGGTGAGACATACAGATTCAAGTTTGTGTCTTAAGTCTTTTGTTTAGCAGGCAATTTATCGGTGCGATACATAGAGAAGGATGAATGAAACAAAGACTCTCAAATATCTATAACAAATGAACCATTTCCATATATTAATGCATTTTTAATAATTCATTAGAATCTAATTTGAATTTATGGGATAGTATATTTAATTTTTATTTATATACAATTATTAGAAAGAAGATTAAAGATCTATATCAACTTGCATAGTTTAAGTTAATTGGCAACATTTAATGCACTATTAAAGCATTAATAACTCATTAGAATGCAGTTTTTATTGCAATGCAATTATAATATCTCATTAGAATACTATTATAATGCATAGAGAGTATCAAGGTGGTCATCCGGTCATAGATCAATATTAAATTGTTTAATTTATATACATTTGCCACTTTTACATACATTTGCAATACATTAATATCTCATTAGAAACCAATACTTAGCACACTTGCTAACAAAGTACAACTATGTAGTTTCTTCTAATATGGACATGACTCAGTAAAGATGTTCCTAATGGTAGTGGCATTTAGAACTTGGTTCTAGGGCGAAGCAACACATAACTTAACATTTTTAAACAGATTAATTACCTATTAACCAGACTTAACTTAAAGGCGTTTCATTAAAAAACCAAATATATGCAAAGTGTTTTCATAAGTAATGAATGAAAGCAAGCCATTTCAACTAACATTTATTGGTTTATCATTTGAATTAATTATCATTGAGAGCTTTTCTGATTATTGTTACTGAATAATGGGAAAGGAAGGGAAGTAAAGAAAGAGGAGAGGTGGGAATCAAATGCATATTTATGAAACACTTCCACGTGCCGGAGTCGATAAAACATCGCATGCCATTGATATTTTCATTAATGCGCGAAATGTGTTAACCAATCAATAATAGAAATTAAAAAATTGCCCAAAAAAAAAGGCTAAAGACAAAAACAAAATGAAAATTAATTATGCTTTCAATGTGTGTGAGGAAGATTTGCCAGCCAGCTTGTCTCTGTTTTGAGATCCCAAGGCGAATGAGTCAAATATGTCGGCAATTCAACTTTGATCAGAAGATCAGTTCTTAAATAAGAATAATAATCATCCTGGCTACAGATATTCCTACCCTTATTAACATATAGACACACGTTTTCATATGCGGATCAATATTTGCTTTGAATTCGAAAAAATTCTCCGACATTTATTAGCATTTTCGTTTTTTTTTTCATTGTTTTGTTTGCATAGTTGTGCAATATTTTTATTTATAAAACATAGCTAAAGTGCAGAGCGTGAGATTCTTAGACTTATCGCTGCCGGCGTCGACTGCGACGTTGACTGCGCAGCGCCTTTTTTTTGCTGTCCCCGCACTTGAGTTGAATTATTACACGAGTGTTTGTCGCACGCTTATTGCCTGTCTCTCCATCTCTCTCTCTCTCTCTCTAGCACTCTCTAGCTCTTTCTCGCCATCTCTCTCTCACTCTCCATCTGTATTGTCATCGTCACACATGCGCCTCACGTCTCCCCCCTCGTCATTTGCTTGGCGTCGCCCCCGCCTCATTTGTTTGCTTTTCTGTTATGAAACGAAATTGTGTCAAGGTCAAATTTACATGAACACGCTAAGCGCCGGCGACGTTGTCGTCGTTCTCTGGGTGGACGGAAGAGGGGAGGCAGTCACAATCAGAGGCAGTTGACTGCTCTCCCTCTCCCTCTGTCCTCTCAGCAATTCGCCAAGCGCTTTGCAAATAGTTGGCCCCGCTCTTTTTCACGCTGTTTGCTATGCAAATGCCGGAGACAGCGCAAACGGAGAGCAACAAACTGACAGAGTGATAGACAGGCGGACAGAGGGAGGACAGTCTGACTGACAGACAGGCAGAAAAGGTGTCAAAGTAAATAGAAAATAGTTGCTTAAACAAACTTAAAAAAAAACTGAAATGAAAATACAAAAAATTTTATTTTCAATACATAGAATTCCTTATACACTTTCAATGAACATAAAAAGTACAAAAAACATGTATAACACATAGGTAGAATAATATTAGTGAGCTATATTACAAAGTTTCTCTGTAAATTACGCCTCCTTTAGAAAAGTAATAATTGTACTTTTAATTTATTTAATATCACTTTTGATTAGTTTTGACATTATAATAAAAAATAAATATAAAGTTTTAGAAAAAATACTACATTTTGTAAGAAAAAAAAACTAAGCCTACATTTCAACGAATAATTTCTGATGTCAATATTCACTTAATTTATAAGAAAGCTGCAGACAAAAAATTTAACTGAAATATATATTATGAATATATCACGAATTTCTAAAAATTGTAAGTAAAAATATTTATTTTTCAGTTAAAAAATATTCACTTAACATACCTCAACTTAAATCAATCAACTTTATGACAAAGTTTATGTACCCTTCGTCTCATTAAAAATGGAATTTTAACCTGTTGAAGCACCCACAGTATTTACACGCTCAGTTAGCATATATTTATGCATATTATGCGATAGATCTTTAAGCTGGACTCTCGACTCGCACTGCGTGTGGCAAGTGCGATAACTTTTGACTCTTTTGGGGGCATTTCCCGTGTCAAGTTTATGAATTTCTCATTAAACACTTTAGTGTTTGGCTGTAAAGATGGGTCATATATGCACTTAACGAGTTTATAGATTGGTTATGAAAGCGGCAATTGTAGTTAACGTTAATTTGAGTTGTGTGTTTGAGTGAGCTGGTAGTGGAAGAGGGAGTGGAAGATGTGTTAACTAACATTATTCACATCGTCTAATTGGGGGTCTCGTTTGATCACTTGCTTGCACATCAATCAGTTAATGAATAGACAAATGTAAACAAAAGCGTTTAGAAATGTTCAATTATGAATTATACAAATTGAGGAAGCTGCAGTTTAGTTAAGTAAATCACACAGTGGATTTGAAAATAACCTTTGGAATTTGGGAAACAAAATTTGTCATTAATAATTTTGACCAAGTACGTTCCCAAATTAAAATAAAAATTCCCATATTGAGTGCGGTTATATTAAATTAAGTAGAATTTCCCCTTTCTAAATTTTTTGGATTGTGTGTAATCAAATTTATTCAAGAGTTTAGTCAACTTAACTTCCGCGCATATTGCATAACATAAAACATACTAAGATTATTCATTTGATATGATATGAGTAGTTCTTTAGAGACATTACTAAGCGCTTCTTCAGAAGAATTTATTAATTTCAATGCATCATCATTATCATTTGCCTTTCACAAAACTCCCAGATGATTAACGCCAACATAAATAACAACAAAAGGAACAAACTAAACGATTAGCAAATGATATTTTTGCATTATTATTAATAATGCGCGATTATCTGGCTTAAGAACTCCTTATGCATGCTGTATTTAACTATTTAAGCTGCCTCCCACGAGCTTTCCAAATGACAATCATTTGTCTTCGCTCCGTTTATCGATATAACAACAGAAATCAATAACAATAAACAGTCAGACAGCACTCTAAATACCCAAAAATTAGTCATAGTTCAGATAAAAAGGCGGCCAGCTTAAGACACGGCAAAAATGGCCAATCTCTTGATAAATATCATGGTAACGAGCTGTGAGGCAGCTGCTTGAAAGCGCCCAAAAGTGAATTCAAGCCAGGTTGCAAGCGGGAATGTCAGCTACTGTTATAAGAGTTTGAAAACTTGTTTAATATTCAAACAACAAACATGAAAACCAATAAATATGTTCAACATGTCTAAGACTAGCAGATATTCTTTTGTATAACAGTTTCAAAACTGTTATATTTTCTCAAGAAGTTATAAGCCATGGCAGAAACGATTTTAAACTGCTGTGTATTGCGACTACTAACACTTTTCTGATTGTATAAAAGTTGGCAAAACTGTTATACTCGCTTGCAAAACTGTTATACTCCACTAAAAGCTGATGTCGTGCTTCTGTTAGTCCTTAGAAACCAAAATTTGCATATTGCAACTGTTAATTTCAGTAGATTCAACATGTTCCACTGTTATACACACACAAGTGCAATATATCTCAGCACATATTTGCCTTCACTTAAGCACATTAGCATTGCAAATGCAACAGGCACACAATTTGTGCGATAACCGAAACCAAAACTAATTGCGAAATTCCTGCAGGCAGTCTCTGTATGCTGAGTCAAAGTGAATGCAATTGGCAGCAGACTGTGGCATGTGGGGGCGACGATTGTTCGATGAAGTCCGGGAACAGAGCCGGATGTATGAATTGGCATGCTAATCAGAGCGCCAGAACATTCTATCTGATGAAATTCCAATGGAAATGACATTCACCAAACGCTGACATTAATCTCTGCCCATCTTCGGCATGGCAACATTTGCATGCCAAGCCAGCGGAGACAAAGTGAAGACAACGGTAGCAGACACTGACACTCAACAGTTCATTGGCGCCAAGAGACAAGCCCACCATCAGACTTGCCGCAGACAGAGCAGACTCGAGCCTCCAGCAGCGACATACATGTGTCTGACTACAACAGTTTCAGTCACAGCTCCATCTCCACCTTCGTCACCTCCACCCTGCGTCAGCTACTCGTACTTTTATAGGCAACAACTCAATATCATCGTTGCAGACACAAGACAAGACAAAAAAAAACAAAAAAAACACGCCCAGCTTTAAGTGATTCAGATGTTGGCGCTGCAATGTGGCCAACTTGGTTACAGTTCAGCTGCAGCTTTATGGGCTTTGTAAAATAAGTTAATTATACCCGTTGTATGGCTCGCTGGTCACTTGGCCAACGGCAGCGACAACGTTGACCTTCAAAATGTCAGCTGAAGTTGGAGTTTCCGCTGCCGTTTCGGCTGCTGGCAGCAAAAAAAGAAAAATCTTTTCTAAGCTCAGTTCGTTGCCTAAGTCTTTTGTTTGGTACGGTGATGAGTTTGCCAGTCGGTTGCAAGAAGGGACGAGCAGGGCCGGTGGCAGGGGAGGTCAGCATGACGATGACATAAAAATTAACTAGAAGAAATTGTACATTCGAATGAAATCGAATGTGGGAGACCCTGTATTGGATATATAAATGGACACATTAAAAAGGAAAATAAAAATAAGAGAAATAATACTTTAAAAACATTGCAGGTACAAAAACTTTTAAAATCGAATTTGAATGACATTCTTATGTATGGAAAATTGAATGATAGATGGCTTAGTATCGAAAAATTATCGAATTTTCTAAATGTTAAAAATTTAAATGCAGAATCAATTTAGTGGCCAAATCAAGCCCAAAATGACATTCCACTTAAAAATCGGTTTATTTTTAATGAAGTTATGAGAGATCAAAGTTTTTGAAAAAATGTCAAGGGGTAGGTATAGAAAATTTGATGATAGATGGCTTAGTATCGAAAAATTATCGAATTTTCTAAATGTTAAAAATTTAAATGCAGAATCAATTTAGTGGTCAAATCAAGCCCAAAATGACATTCCACTTGAAAATCTGATAATTTTTGATGAAGTTATGAGAGATCAAACTTTTTTAAAAAATATTAAGGGAAAAATATACCCTTTGTAATTTTCTGGTACAGAGTCTAACAACAATTTGGCCGACTGTTATAGTTAATGGGCCGCAGTGGCTACGCGCGACGGCATTAACAAGATTTAATGCTAAAAATAACAAATGAGCCGCAATTACGAGACCCCTTGCCAGACTCAGACACAGACCCAGACCAAGAGCGAGACCCGGTCGGAGACAGCAGACAGTGACTCGATGACGAACTGTGAAATAACCCACGCGACCGACCAGCGCCCCATACAAACATTGCAAATATATATACATATATATCTTTTGATTTGATGATGTGGGAAACACTCGAAATTACCAAAAAGTTATTAGCACAAATACAAATAACAACAACAACAAGAACAATCAAAAGCCTCAAGCATCGGTGCGGCTGCGGGTGCTGTTGAGGTTGAGATTGAGGGGCACATGACCAACACTCAACAGGCACCCGGATTCGTTATTTATGGCATACAGCCGGGACTAGAAATTTATATTTATTACTTTTGCCCGCCAGACACAATTCATCACGTGCGTCATATATAACAGTTCAATCGATTCTTGGCTCAGCATTTGTTTACAACTGTCTCTGCCCCTTCTCTGTCACTTAAGTAAACTAACGGTAACAAATTTAAACAAATATTGTATAATTATAATATTATTTATGATTCGCCGAATTGAGTTCAATTGAAATCGGATCTGATATCATATGAATCACGTGAATTATTTCACAATACTTAAAAAATTGTTTTCTGATTATTTAATGACATTTCAATGGCTTTCTCTCTGCACTGAAATTGATATTGTAATCGGTAGCATTAACCGGTTCTTAAGCTGCTCTCCTAATTGGCGAATTCCCCAAAAGTCGTATACTTAATATGAAAGCATTTCGTACTTTCGAATTTGTAGCGCAACCATAAACAAACAAATACGCAAATAAACAAACAAACACACTGAAATCTGAACAAACCAAACCCGAATAACAAATCAGAATTTTAAGTAAATCCGGTTGAACTCTGGTTCTGCTTGTGCTGCATTTATAGCTTTAGGACTGGGATATGTATTGGATTTTGGGGTATTGTTTAAAACCATAATTTGTTACATTTTTTGTGGCTTTTGCACTCCCGCAGTGTGCCTGATAATAATTAATTATTTTAATTATTTAATAATTGACGCACTCCCCCACTGATACATACGTCAAAGACATGCAGCCAATGTTACTCGTATTTTTTCCTTTCCCAAAAATACATCTTTTGTTTCTATGCTCAGATCACATTGCACAGGAACTTATTTATCAATTAGTGTATGTCTTTTTTTTGTGCGCCTTGTTAAACACAGTTTTAAATAAATTTTGTTTAATTAATGGGCTATTAAGCTACGACTCAGCAGTGTGTACACACAAAAATAAAATAATAATACAAAGACTGGGCGTATCTATTTTTGGAGTGAGTTTTGGGTTGTGATCTAGAGATGAACATCGAAGCGGAACACTAGGCAATCGGAAACAGTTTCGAAATTGTTTAATTAGCCTTGGCTATGGTCAGACTACTTATATTATAATAACATACATACATTTGTTAACCCACATTTAAATCATTGAAATAGATCTACATTAGATTAAACTATTTGCGAGTAAATCTTGCAATCACAAACTTTTCCATTCTGTAACATTCGTTCAAACTAATTTGCATACTATAAAAACTGACACAAATTCAGCTCCATTTTGCGACATTCAGCAGTCTGTAATGCTTTTTTAATGCATTTTTTATTAGTTGTTGGTATTTAAGATACTCAAAAAGCATTACGACAATTTAAACAGCATTTTAATGCAATTGTATAAAGTTTGCGACTTTTATATAGCTGATTTCAATAAACTCGATACTTTCGTGCGTGAAAAGCACACGAGTGCAGCTCTATTGGGAGTTATCGATATTAAAAACAACAATCAACTTGGCGCGTGTCAGCTGAAAAGCAGCAGCAACTAATGATAAAATCAGTCGATTTGTAGCTGATAGCAAAACAACAAATTGGACTGCCAAAAATAAATTGCTTAGAACTTTACAGCCAAAAATACAAAAGATTTGAAAAAGTGAGAGAAAAATTAAACAAAGCGCGAGCATTTAAATTTATAGCCAACAGCTGAAACGAGTTCAAAGCTAACGAAAATCAAGGCATTGACCCAGAGAACTACTGATTTGCGACTAGAATAACCATCTGGAACCCGAAGGGATATAGGAATCAAGCATCATCTATCTTAACTTGAGAGCACACATTAAATATGGCCTGAGAACTTTTTATAATCTGATCTGGTTTGAAATTCCATTCGTATAAATTCAACACCATATCATTCACTTGGGCGACAGATAAACTGGCTGAGAATTGGGCAAACGCGGCTAAAACAAATTAGCACGAAATTAATTGCACTTAAGGCAACAATAAAAATGAAAAATTACTTTAATCGCTCAGTTCAGATCGTGTCTCTGGGTCGCTCCCATCGAAAGCTAAGCGGGTTTTTTTTTTTGTAAATTTTGCGGACCCTAAACGCAGAGATCTATCATAGAAACTTGAGTCGCTTTCACTAAGCAGCCAACCAATTACGATTAACATATGTAAATACCTACAAAATGATTTTAAATGTTGAACAAATTGTAGTTAATTTATTTGCAATGCTATTACACATTTTAAATGCTTGTGAGTGTGTGTAGATGTGTATGTGTGTGTGTGTTAGATACTGAAAGTTGAGAAAATCTGTGGAATATGTAGAAAAGTCCTGGAATTCCCAATTTCTAGTTGAATTTGCATTTAGAGAAGTCCATTTCGGGATGTTGTTGCTTGAACCTAAAAAAAAGAAGTATATTAGAATTATAGATCAATATTTTAAAGGTAAGGGTACTCACTTTTCGAGTATGTCTTGTTTCTTCTGATCTTCACTGGTGGGCAGACCCATCTCCTTCTGGCGCTGATCGTACATCATTTTCTCAACCATACTGCGTGTTTCGCCATCAAGATCGGATAGCTTGGATGGCTCTGGATTGATTTTACGTGTTGATATTTCGGGATCGGTGGTAACCAAGCGACTCCACCAGTTCATCTTGTTGATCTTCTCAAGGGTGATCAGCACTGTTTTGCTATCTTGAAGTACCCAAACCGATTCATCCTGCTTGACCTCGCCACAGAGCTCACCATCGATGATCGGCTCTTGACCTTTGAGGCCCACTTTCAATGATTTCTTGCCAATGCTGACCACAATGTCGCGAGCACGCAAAGCGAATGTCACGTTGAAGGGAATCTTCAGCTGCAATTAGAATGGAATTGAGTTGGAATTGAGTTGGAATTGATAACCAGTTGTTAATGTTAATGCTCAAATGATGATGATCAAGATCTACGACTTCAACTGCAGAGCAAATCCAATTGCAAACAATTATGAGTACGTAACGGAGGCGAAAACGTCTCCGGTTCATGTAATTTGTGATTAATGATTGTTGGCCCCTTTAGACATTCTAGTGGCCACGTAACAAAGTCAACAGAAACAACAATTGCTTGTGCTGATGCTGTCGCTGATGATGATGATGATGAGATGATGCCCAATGCTTTGGCCAACCTTGGAGCAGCTAATAACAAAAAAACGATCTATAAATAAACCTTAACAAACACATTGACTCGACTTGGATAAGAGGCATGTCTTATACATATCAGCAGCTGCAATCGGAAAACTAAACTGGAGCTGCCCTTCACTTGGTTTATTTCAAGGACTCGCCTGGCTTAAGTCTGCAATCAACGGGAATTTAGTTTAACTGCCGGCCAGGCCAAAAGAGTTCAAGGACGTACAGCGGTTGTTTATGCATATCAACCAGATCCGGTTGCACTGCAGGAGTCACTTGGAATGCCGCTTAACAGGTTGCAATCCAGATCCAAAGGCAATACAACAACAATGGGCTAATTGAGCGATGGTTGCCCAAGTTCAAAGCAATTACAGTGGCGTCTAAAATGATGTGCTGGCTGCCCATTAATTATGGACTAGGCAGGCCCCATATATTAGCACCTTTTCTATTAACTCTAATGAAAATTAATAATGTGATTTGTGTGAAAAGCCAAGCAACAGCAGCGGCAACATACATAATTAAAGCTTAAGTTATTAGACACTCAACTCAACTCAACTCAGCCAGCTGAGAACATTGCAATCAATTAGCAACGAAAACAACAACAACAACAGCAACAACAAAGTCGACCCACTTGCCACAGTCGCATGTGGAGTCTCCGACTCCGCTACTGGCAAAACAATGTTAGCGGCTCTCGTCGGGCCTTTAATTAAAATCACACAAAGCCAAACCGCCAAGGACGCTTTCGTTCAAGAAGACAAAGTCTGTTGATGCCACGGTCCAAGTCGAGGCACGACGAGGCGTTCGTGCGTGCGCATCTCCGTTGGAGTACAAGAGTGTATGGGTATATGTGTGTGTGGGTAGTCAAGGTGCCCCAACAACAGCAAACAACCAGTAGCAAGAAACTCACACAGCACGCGGTCATGTCAACAGCACTGAGTAATAGAGATGAGCTGTGACTGTGAACTTGCGTGACTGCCGTGACAATAGCCAGATTTTAGTTACTCCTAATATATTGTCATCACGTACTTTTTGCTCATCTCTAGCAACAGCTTCTGTTAAGCACTCGACAACAACAACAACTACAGACGACAAATGAGGCTTCAACAGTGTCTTGTCGCCGACGCGTCGCTTAAATTTTTGACATATTCGAGAATTGAAAATGTGTCAAAAATGAAACTGAAGCGGATGTCAATTGGGGATTTTAAATTCATTTCGACGCGGATGTAAGCGAGGCAGCAGCAAAGTGTGGGCGGCAACGCAATTAGCAATTTCTATATAGAACAACAATAACACACACACATTCACATACAAGTACTACAAATATGGCGACTTAACAGAGTCTGTTAACGAGCTACTGCATTATGCAACACATGAGTGCATTAATCGATATGGGCAAAAGCTAATCAACAGAGCTCGGTTAATGGCCTCTTGTGTGTGTGTTTGCTTTGGTGTATTTGTTTTGCTTTGATAATTGGAAAGGGAATTTTTGTGGGCAAAGATTGAGCTTTCACAGTGAGCGTGTGCGAAGGTTATGCAAACAGCAATTCTATTCTATGCTCAAAGCTCGTGCTTGCGTTACAACTAGGAAATTTACACAAATCACAGCGACATCTTTCGCACAATGGACACATTAAATCATGGTATTGAAATATAAAGGTAAACAATGGATAATGCAAATGGACGTGCTGAAAGCTGAGATATCCAACAATAAAACGCAAACATGATGCGACTCAAAAATGAAGTCAACTACTAGCAAAAACAAAAGGTAAACATAAAACAACAGCAATAAGAACAACAAACATGGCCAACAAGTTCGGCGTCAGTCAGAGTTCATAAAGATACGGAAAAGGTGTCGCGATTGAATTAATTAATACCAACAACGATGGCACACTTATCCACACCAATAGAAAACGATTTCAAAATAACGAGAGAGAGAGAGAGAGAGAGAGTCACTCTCAGAGAGGAGCAATCGAATCTATCAGACACTCGGCAGACACCATGTCTGACAGTTGCTGATGATTATGCAAATGTTGTCGGCCTGCATTAATCGATAGGCAGCTAATCGATCATCATAGCGATATGCAGCAGTTCATGGATCCAGCATAGAAAACAATTCGAGTTTGATTTCTACGCGCTTTTATAGTATTTTGTACGCTATTAAAAGATTTAAGTGTATTTGAAAATGCTAATTTAGCTAAAGTGAAAGAAGTTTGAAATTCACGTGATTTGTTGCTGCTGCCGTTTTCAAAAAACGGTTAAACTGTTTTGTTGTCGCGCTTTGTTTTGCTCAATTTGCTTAATTCTACGAATATTCGAGATATATAAAGACACATACAACACTAACAACAACTATAAATACATTTGATTTTCTTAAATATGTACGACGTATAATTTATGCTGAAAGAAGCGACACGGTGCCTGGCACGAAACCGCGATCTCCAAACCAGCGTGGAAACAATCAAAAATGCCAAAAACCAAAAAAAAAAAAAATTTAAAATGGAAGAAAAAAAAAGAATCATTTCAAAACTAGCCAGAGAAACACTAAACGAGGCGAGTGACTGGCGCGACTACATCGATAAGACATTATCAAAGGCCAGAGAACAGACTCCTAGAACCTGAAATCTGACAAAACAGTCTGTCTCCCAGTATAGAGATCGTTCCCATTGAGTTTACGTATACTGGAGTATTATTTGATTATTGGTGTCGTCGCCACTTGACAGACAAATCACCAATTGAATGGCTCAAATCTGATTAGAATGGCGTTCAAACTGGAAACTAGTTATTATATGGAATTGGAATAATAATACTCTTCATCAAGTGTGTATTGTGGGCAATTGAATTTTGTGTGCTAAGCTGATTGGGCAGCATTCTGAGAGATCCGGTAGCAGTTAAAATCCATAAACGGCAATTTCCATAGGGTACAAACTAGATCTACAACAACAGCTTATTGGCCTACTTTGACAAATTAACATAATTGATCATTCAGCTGATTGATCTACAGATCAAAATTTACAAAAAAAAAAGAGACTTTCGATAGTAATCTAGCATTTAATTCCAATTAAATAACATTTTGTGTACCAGGAACCAAAAAGAACCGAGCAAACGGATCTCAATCGAGAGTCAACAGATCAACAGATCACACAACAAAGTTCATTTACCCAAGTGGAAGCTATTGTGAGAAACAAGCCCCCATTGTTGGTAGCATCGCTTTGTTTTGGCTTCTTCTATTCTATTCGTCAATTCAGTTGACAATTCCATAGTTTATATGCAATCTTAATTTCAATTGACGTCTCAACTTAATGCATGACATGAAAAAAACTTGACAAACTTCTTTTATGATCGCTATAAAGCTCTTTATTTTATATAGAGTAGCTGTGAACTGCGACTAAGTCGACTGATCGTAAAAGCGTTAAGAATGTTTCATTTTCATATTACTTTGCATTTGCGAAATTACCAAGAAAAACCCACAAAAATCTTAACGAAACTGACGTCATTGAGAACTTACGCTTAGTATTTCCGCTTACCAGATGACTCAGCTGAGGAACGCTCAGCATTATTAATATTTCCATAGCTGTATAGCTGTATCATCTGCCCGTTGGCTAAAATTTTCTCTAAACGCTAATCTCCGAAATTAGCTACGACAAATGCTGTTATAATGCTTAACTATCTGCGGGTATAACACTAATCTCACTGTATTTAAAACGCTGGTTGATGGAGGCTGCGAATATTATGAGAAAGCTAATTTGAACTTTTCTTGAAATAAGTGGTATCAAAAGCTAATGAAGCTTGGCGAATTATTGAAAAAAAAGCATTTACAATGAAAGTATTTTACAAGTTATTGATAAACGAATGTAAATATCTATCTGTCGTTTATCGACGGATAAATGGAACGATCTCTTGATAGAATCAGTCAAAATCATCTCTATTGATAAACTTTGATTAATTTGTTCTCTTTCAAATAAAGAGTATACAAATTTCATATAATCAATTTATTGATTTCTAATACTGCTTTGGTCAATTGGGATTCCAATCGCGTCTTGTGACGCGCTTTAATAGCGGGTGTTCCCCGCGCAGCTGTTATCACGCAAATGGCAACAAATTATCAGCCATTGTCATCCAAAAAAGAATTAACAAAAACCAGACAAAAAAGAAGAGAAACAGCTTTAAATCGATGGATCTGTTGTGGTTTCATGCAAGTGTAAATTTGAAATGCCAGTTTCGGGCGTCAATAGATTCTATGGCCTTAAATTGTTTTGCATGTTTAATTATATGCAAAAAGGCATAGCAACAACAAAGATAACAGCAACAAGAACAATAACAACAACAAATGTTGGCTGTTTGTTTTGGCTGAGCGCACACAGGCCAAAGAAGCAACCTCATCGATCGTTTCGGGCAGTTTAGGTGAATGTTGTTGACTTAACGTATTGGCTATAGACTGTGTAGATTGTAAATTGCTTTGAATTGAGATTGAGATTGGAATTGGACAGCATTGTTGCTGTTGTTGTTGTTGTTCTTGTCTTGTTGTATAGCTAGTGCTTGCTAGCTGCTCAAGTGTGTAGCAGCATTTGCTCCCAACTCAAACCACAAAATACAACTCATCTCAATTTGATTTGATTCTTGCTCAAGTGGTTGGGTTTCCTCTCTCCCTCTCTCTCGCGCGCTGTCTCTCTCTCGCTGGTTCTGACCGATTGATGCTCTGCTGTTGGTAACTGGCACCGTCGGGTAAATCTTTGTCAACTCTCTTGATTAAAATGCACACACACACACACACACACACAGTTGGACATTGGGGCAGCCACTCACTTGTCTCACTTAAAAGGTGATAACAAGATGCTTGATGAAGGGGCAACACACACACAGAATACAACGTGTGTTCAACTAAAGACAAATTATTGTTGCGGTTTGGCTACCGAATTGTTGTTGTTGCTATTGCTATTATTGTTAAATAAATAAAATTGTAACAATTTATTTGAACATTCAATTTGCACAGTGTGACAAAGTTGCTAATGATCGTTGGCAATTATAAAACATTGAATAAATGATCTCATTGAGTTTAATTGAACAGCTTAATTGTTGACTAATTCAACGATTTACAATGTTAATCAACTAAAAATAGTTATAGACCAACGATCGCATTAGATTTATAGCTTGGGCGTTGCACGGTACATCAATATCATTTTGATCATGTTCTATTCCCTATCGATCTTCTCATACAATGCTATTTTTCTCTTTTTCACTTGACATAACGTTTTTGTGTCGATCTTTGACGTTAAATGCTGATATTAGAATACCAAATGTGTATACCAATCGTTTAATATATGGCAAAAGAACAAAAAACTGAATGAGTTTGTTATTCCAACGATAGATCATTATCAAACTATTTGGAAACTGTGCCAGAACAACAAAAGGGCGTGTGTTGACCCTTACGAAATCCTTGAGAGTCATCGAAAATTTATTATTTATTTAATCTATTCCCATACACAAGTCTCATTTGGAGCCGGATCTGGAAAACCCACAACAAATGATTACAAGACGAGCGCCCACGCTGTGAGGAGCCCTTCAGTTTGTTCCCAATTTACAGTCAGAAAACAAATAAAAGTTGCAGCTTAATTTGCCAAATTGTCTGGGCCGCGGGGCATGTATTCCCATAAGGGCAAGCAATCAATGATGTGTGTATTTATAGAGAATCCCCCCAACACTCAAAACGAAAGTAGCTGAAAACGAGAAATGAACATCAAAGTGACAGGCGCGGCAAAAATCAAATCAAACTGAGAAATAGTGTAGGAGGTAGAGGGAGTAGGGAAGGGGAACAGGGGATTACGCTGACCGGCAATTGATCAGAGAATGTTGTATAAATATAGCACAGTGATTGAGCTAACCGACAGCCTATTCAAACTGTTATTATGGCATGCAAAATCCGGCAAGAAAGTTGCTAGCAACAAACACAGAGAACAACGGCAGCAAGCACAAAAAAAAAAAAAGAGTTTGCGCATCGAAGCAAACAACCTGTCGACAGCGTTGTCGACGTAAGCAGCGACGTCGACAGCAGCAGAGACGCCAACAGCATCGGCAGCAGCAGCCTTTGCTCTGTTCGGCGTGCGCCGTTTGCTTCAGTTTGATTCTTGATGCCGTTTAGATCGGTTCTGCTTGGCGCGTGCTACGGACAAACTTGAAAGAAGAAGCCAAGTGAAAGACAAGTCGAAGCACACGAAGCAAAAGAACAGTCTTCAGAAAGCACCTTAAGAAGAACGGTCCAAAACAGCGACTGCTGCACAGTGCCCCAGTTGAGTGTTTTGTGCCCGCAAATCAAATTACAAATTAAACACAACAATTGAAAACAATTAATAAACATTTTAAGACTGTGACAACTGGCAATTGTGATATTAAATTAGTGTGTGATAAAGTATTTAATTATAAACTAAGCTAAATTTAGCCAAAATATCAAAAACAATACACAAAGAATCCCAAAAAAACAAAATCACAAAAATAAAAGTAAGTAAAATAAAATACAAACTGGCCGAAACTGGCCGAACAAGTTAACAAACTTAACGAAAATATATATATTTGTTGAGTGCCGGGTTGGAGCTGATAAGACTTCCGCATGCTTAAAATTGATATTTACACAAATATACTTTAATCACAATAAATAATCCGCTACCCCTTCACCCACAACCAAATTAAAATCTGTTCACGCAAACAAAAGACTTAGGCAACGAACTTGACAATGATTAGACAGATTTGTGCGTACGAATGTGCGTGTGTGTATGTGTGTGCAACAAATTTAGAATTAATTGCAACAATTAAGAGACCTACAACTACAACAACAAATGTCATTTGCATTTGACAATCGCCCAGCTAAAGTGCCATTAAAAATGAGAAAGGCAGCCTCAAAATCAGTAAGAAACAAAGCAGGAGATATGGCAAAAAAAAAATAACCAAACCAGAGGAGTCCCATTAATAACAATAACAACAACTGCTAGGTGAATAAATAATAGAACAACAACAACATAACTGCCTTTTTTAAACAGTCTCCCCAAGTTAAGCGAAAATATCAGACCATAAATATCAAACGAGTTGAGAAGAAGACTCGAAAGTTCACTTTTTATGTTTAAAACAAAAAAAGAGAGGGAAGGAGAAAAAAACAATAAATAGAAAGAAAGAAAAAGACAGTTAACAAGACCAAAGTCGAGGGTTCCAAAAGTTAAGACTAGACGACTTGCCCCCCAAATTGACATTAAATGTTACACAATAAAATGACATTTAAAATTAATCAAAAAGGGCAGAAATCATTTAAAATTGGTTTACAAATTATTATAAAATAGAATAGAGGTTAGCAAACAAATATAGAATAGAATTGCGACAATTTAAGAACATCAGCAAATATGAATATGCAAGTTAAGATAAAATTCAATTCTAACTAATTAAATTGTTATTTTTTTTGCAGATGCAGGATTACTGGCACATACCCCGCGCCTCGCTCGTCTCCTCCAGCAGCTCGGCCATCAGCTCGGCGAGCTCCTCGAAATCATCGAACAAATCTAACTCAAATCCACCCACGTTGGCCCAACGCAGCATCGTCTCGGCCAATTCGAATGCCACAAGCGCAGCAGTCACCGCGGCAGCTGCAGCGGCTGTGTTGGCAGCCGCCAAGCGAGGATCCCGCTCATCACAAGGCTCCACAGACAGCAACAACAGCACAAGGGTGAGTAATCACAGCCAAAAAAGAACAACAACACCCTACGCAACAAGAACTTTAACTGACTCATTGTCGTTTTAAATTTTATTCACAGAGTGCCGCATCCGGGTCACTTTTGCTGACGGCAGCGAATCTGGAACGATTTGCAGAGATTCACAAGAAGCAGGAGCGTCAGCACAAAATGCTGCTGACGGAGCAGCTGCCAAGTGTGCATGGCAATAGCTCCTCGTCGGCCAATTATAATGCCAATCTGGCATTGGCCAGCAATGCTAAGGATGCGGTCATACCCATCGATGCTGATCCCAATCTGCAGTACATAAAAACCAAAGATCTGGATACCGTTTCCATAGCCAGTTCCATGCACTTTACCATGGTCAATGGTGAACCTGGTGGCGCCAAGAAACCCAAGCGAGGACTCTGCGATCGTGGACGTCAAGTGACGGTATTAATTATCAGCATGAGCACCATATTCTTGCTGCTCATCATGGGCATGGTCTATGCACTAGAGAGTAAGTAATCTCAGTATAATCTATTCTGTCTTCAATCTCTAACTATTATTATCTGTTTATCTTTGCAGTGCGCGCTCGTGACATGCCCAAAAGCTAACGCTATTAATATAAATATTATTAACAAATCTGTGGGGATGTTTTAGGGGTGGGCGTAACCCATTTTGGCTTCTTAGTTTATTATTTATTATATTTCCCAAAACGTTTCAATTATTAATTATTGTTATGCGTCGTCAACGTCTTTGAGCTAGTTGTTAAGTTATTTATTATATAAAAAAAATACAATTGTTTTCTGTGTGTCAGTTGAGAAGCGAAATTTTCGTATGACTTTCCCGTCATACTAGTATTAAGCGAAAAAATACAATGTAATTAGCAATTAATTAATTAATGGATACCAATTAACAAATTGTATCACAGCAAACAAAGCCCTGGACAATGAATGAGAAACTGAAGTGAATGCCGTAGATATATACAAACAGATATAGAA
Source organism: Drosophila falleni (assembly GCA_035045575.1). NCBI lineage: Eukaryota > Metazoa > Arthropoda > Insecta > Diptera > Drosophilidae > Drosophila > Drosophila falleni. The sequence goes on from JAWNOV010000167.1 coordinate 10,544,731, forward strand.
CTATATAAATCTGTATATATTAATTGAGCCAAGCGAATGTATTTTTCTGTTAAAGAATTAAGTTATTTAGCCCTGTGATATGTCAAATAAACAGAATTTAATTAAATTTTTATGCAAATCTTAAAAACTCTCTAAATTGTTTTTGGTTTTAGACGTGAGTCAGCTGGGAGTTGAGGTCAATAACTGGGGAAAACACCTGCCTAGAGACACGTCACCCTAGCAACAACTAAGAAATGGAAACAACAAACAAATTATAGACCAAAACTCACCTCCAACTCCTGCAACGTCTGTGTCCACATGTATTTGTCGAGGGTGCAACCGTTGCCAGCATTTGGCTTCAATTTACCAACTTCATCCTTTTCGGTCTCATCCTCCGCCTTCTCAATGGGCTTGGAGACTTCCTCATTGGTGGCTGTGACTTTTGTTGCATCTCCAGCGCCATCCAGCAGCTGCTGTCGCTTTCTAATGAATGGAATTAAATGAAGTAACTTGATTTTTGAATTACTCTCTGCTACTCACTTATCCTCCTGCTCTTTAATGATGGCAGCGGCCTCCTCGTCAGTTATATCACATATTTTATTATCATCCATTTCCTTTTGGCGCGCCTCACGCTCGGCGCGTTCCTTTTCATCTTTCAAACGCTGCGATGCTTCGCGTGCTTTGACTTTCTCCTCATGAGCGGCCATTGCCAGCTTGGATTCCTTGCGGAAAATATCCAACAGCATCTTTTCCCACTCGGCCTGTTTGGCGCCTGTATAGAAATCAGTTTTGCGGCGCAAAAAGCTGGCCAATGTTTGCAGGAACTACAAAGAAGCATGGAAACAACGTGGGTTAAGCTTTGTTATTGTTATTGATGGATGGAACAAAGAAACATGTTACCGCAACGCAGAAATGGGCAAGAGCAGCTGCCAAAAAGAGAGTATCCTCCTCATGTCCAGTTTAAGCAAGCAAATCATTTATATGAAAATAATAAATACATGCCTGTCCATGTTTCTTTGTACCACGCCGTTGTTCTGGGAATCAAGAAATACTTACGTCGGGAACACCGCCCTGATGCTTCTCGGCCAGAGCCAGCAATATATTGTCGAACTGTGCTTCGTTGGCAGACATTCTTATTGTATTTACAAAGATGTCCTTTTGTTATTTTGTTAGCTTTCTGGAAAATTCCGAATTAAAATAAGTTCTTTCTGAATTGTGTGCCGGTGACTTACAGTGTGACCGACTTTACTTAAGTCAAAAATACCTTCTGAGCAATAGAATGATTTGACAAATATGAATTAAATGCACACAAACTACAAAAAGTATACAAGTGTACAATTATACAGATTTTACCATATTAATAATATTGACTTATTTAATACATAAAAAGATATATTATTCATGCAGCGCCAAAGTTGTTGCCAGTGTTTCCACATCTTGAATGAAAATAATTAGTTATCGATATTTTATTATCATAGCAATCAGCTTTTAACATGGCAGAGATGTAAGTGTAACGGAATTCGGAGTTAAAATGTTGTAGCATAAGTTTTAGCTGAATTAAGCTTTTTATAAATATTTAAATCAATACATTTCATTTAAATATGCTTTTAGGCATATCACACTCTAGAACTCGACAGTAATTCAAAAAGGCAGCTTAAACACTCTGCTATTGCGTTACTCAGCCCGTATGCAACATCTGCTTGGCGGAAAAAGCTCTTTCCGTTTCAATCGCAATCTCTCACGATGGCGCTCGATTCTCTCGCTCTCTTTGTAATGTATGAAAATGCGTTTTTCGTCCTAGGCGCTCGTTCATTCTTATTCGGTCTCTTGAAGGAATCAGTCGCATTCTGAATCCATCGGACGTTGACAAAATAAAATAAATCGCAGTGCTAAAAGCAAACGGATATACTGAAAAAGTTCTTCATTTTGTGCTTACAGTGAAAACAGTTTAACGGCAAACGCAACTACAACAACCAATGGACGGAAAAGTAATGCAAAAAGTGTTTAGTTTAATTTAAAAGCAAAAGTGAATTACATATATTATATTATAAGAACGAAACGTGAATTAAATTGTGTGTGGGATCCCGTATAATTAATTCGTCTACTCCCTCAGGAGTTTGCGGTTGCAAAAATCGATAATTATTTTACATAAGTAAAATCATATACCCACACATACACAAATATGCATATACTTACATATGTACAAAAGCGGTAGCGGAAGAAGAAGGAATTAGCAGAATTAGCAGAAAGAAGTAGGCAGAAGCCTCCGATTACAGTGCCGTGCATATAATTAGATCCCTCTATTTTATTTTAAATTGTGGAGTGCTGTGGAAGCTATTTATAAATCAACCTGCAGAGTTGAATATCAATTGTGCTATGATGTGACTTCAAGTGATTACTTAATGCTTCTCTATTGATGGACGGCGGTGTGACAGCAAAAAAAGCAAAGCTCTCCCCTTTCCCGTCCTGCCGCAAGTCTCCCACCCTTGTCGTTGGCTAACTGAAGTTTAGTGTTCTCTATATCTGTTTGTGTCTGTGTGTAAGTGTTTGTGTCTGTGTGTGAGTGCTGTGCTTTCAGATTCTGTATGTATTTATGTATGTTTTGACAATGTTTATGCCGCTCCACCCTTTGCTCAATCGTTCTGCTGCGTTGTACGCTTCGCTTGACTATTTATTATTTTTATTTTTTTTTCTGTTGCACGCGACGACGACTACGACGATAACTACATAGAGCTTGTTTTGCTATCTTTACCATGTGCGCGCCAAAGCCGTTCCAGAGCAGGCAACCAGCCTACTCTACTGCTCCGCTTCAAGGTCAGTGTAAGGTTAGCTCTGCAATTGCGGCGCACAGGCCATGGCAGTGATTTTGAGGCAGCCACTGCGCGTTGGTCGCTGCCAGTTGTCATTGTTGTTGTTGCTGTTGTTGCTCTTGCTGCTCTTGCTGTTGATATTATTATTGGCGTTGATGTGGCTGTTGTTTTTGTTGTTGTTTTAGACACGAATGGGGGCTGGCACTGTCGTGAATATGCTCAGCTACCGTAATGTGTGCTTGTTTGTTTGTGTGTGTGTGCGTATCCTTCGTCAAGCATTCTGACATTCCCTTGTGGATGCCTTTCTCAATTTAATTTGTTTTTCATGCCTTCGCAGCCTCCCACTGCGTCGACGTAGACGTCAACTGAGGCAGCGACTGTGACAGCGCTTTGTGTATGTGACGTAGGCGTCAAAATGTCGGTGTGCGAGTGTGTGTGTGGATGTGGGTGTGTTTGTATTGGGGTGTGGAAAACAATGTGTGAAAGCTCTGCCTTTGCCATTTCTACGTCACAGCTTCGATCCGAACTTTGGCATTTATCCTAATGTACATCTCTCTCTCTCTCTTTCTCTCTCTCACTCTCTCACTCTCTCCCTCCCTCTTCCTCTCCCTCTCGTTGTGTAGCAGCATCTCTGCCTGCCGTTCTCATTGTCTCTCTTTCTGCCTTCCTCTCCAGAGCTTGCTCTCTTCTCATAATCTTACATAATCAGCTGCATGTTCTGTAATATTTTTTCTAGTTCTTTTCACGCTGTTAAAGGACTGCCAAGTGCACTTTAATGTTAAGGATAACAATGTTGTCTTTGTTTTACAGCTACATATTTGCCAACGCTTATACTTAAGTGAGCTTTGCTTATTCTTGGGCAATTACATAAGGCTCTCTTATCATGTGGGATTAAAGATAATGCTTTAATTGAATTCTAATTAGCATTGCCGTTGTCAGCTTAAGCTATTTGGGGGATTATAGATGCACTCGCTATAATGAATTAAATAACAAGAGAATTAGGCCAATTAGTAATAAGTCGAAACCTTGACAATTTGGAAAGAAATGAATATTAAGTAGAATAATATTAGATATTCGCTGCAGTTACAGGTGTTGGGGCCCCTTTTGAAGGCAAGTTGATTAGCATTTCAATTAGGCCTGCGTGTAATCAACTAACGAGATGTGATTGGCTGGCGAATTGAGACAGAAATTGGATACATTCCGCGGTTGGGGAATAGGCGCCAATGTCACCGCAGGCGTTGAAACTATTCACTGATTTTCTCAACGAAAAATGCCGCACGAATTGCGTCGTTATCAAAAGAAAATGGAAATAGAGCTGTGAATCTGCTGGAGAGATTTCAACAACATCGAAAGCAAGTACATAAAATAACAAATTGTTATTATGTATTTGTTGCTTCTTGATTGTTGATTGAGGTGCATTTTGTTGACGACAATTTCTTTAATTGTCATTTACGGTGCATTTAATGCCCTTTGATTTATATAGCATTATGTTTTCCATAATGCGTCAGCAGTCTGATCAAGGCAATGGACTGATATTGTATAACAATGGCCTGATTGATCGACTTGCCAGTAGCTAGGATTATAAATAAAAAACGCACTGATAAGACTACCACGCAGCGTGCTCTTTCAATTGCATGCAAGGAAGTCGAATCAGTTGATTGGATTTGGCGTCACTTGCATCATATGGCGTCAGCAGAGAAGGCACCGCTCCCCCCAATAATGCTCCCAGTGAATTGCTCCACTTACACAATTAACAATAACAATAACAATCATGTCGTATTCTTGCGGGGGTTAAGGTGCTGTGTATCCTACCCCAAGGCGGTTTAATTGAAGAGACTTACCACAACGGGAGACGCCTTTCCTGCCCTTCCCTGACCGCAAACATTGGCAAACGTAAAAACGTAGAATGCAAATGGATAGCGCAAAAACTGCGACGTTTGTTTATTGACTGCCGTGTGCAGTCTCCATTCGTCTAATTGGCGGTCGCATCGTGCCAGGGGTAAGGGCCACACCTTGGCCAGTGCCAGAGCTAGAGCTATAAATAGCAACAGCATGATATATTATCTGGACATAACCGATCCGAGTGGGTGCAGTTTGTTCATATCGCATGAATTGGCGCTGAATGAAATTGAACAGTCAACAGCAAAGATACCCTATACTGAAGAACATTGTATGGATTATTGATTATAAATATGTATACATTTATTGTAACAATATAATAGTAAGAATAAACAAGTTTGGTTTTATAATAAATGTCGACGGGTTCCAGAAATGTAACTGAATAATTCAAAGTAATAGTTACATTCGAATAATTACTATTCCTTCTAGGTAATTGTAAAGTTTAATTTAACCAGCAGGCATAAAGCTGCTTTCTCTATGAATAGCTAATTAAAAAAAAAACGGTCTGCCAACGTAATATCTCGATAATGAAAGCAAACTGTAACTATTTTTACGCTTAATTGGCGCAGTTTTATTCCCTTCCCTCCAGCTTAAAAGTTTACACAGCTGATGACAGCGAGGTGCACAAACTGCAGGTATAAAAACCAAAGTACACTCATATATAACATTTATGTGTATCTATAGGTATTATTAAGTACAACCAGACATAATAAAATTGGCGACTACTCGAAATACACGTCTGATAAGAAGAGCACGAACGGGTTAGATAATGCGCATTTTTTAAATCGTATCGTAAATAGTTCAAAATAACAGTAAATTTTTTAGATTCACTATATTCGAATTGCAAGTGGAACTGCAAGTTCTCCTGCTTAGTTCTATTTATATCTGGGATAACACGAAACCTGTAAATGAGCACGCAATAAGCAAATTTTGTTTATCGGCAATTGATATTCTGATTGTTTAACACGAATTCGTGGGGAGGTTATTGAAACTTGTTGCGAATTCTCGTAATCGTAATTGCAACGTTTGTTTACATTATAAGTATATATCGTAGGCCAGATATATGTACGCGTGTATAAATATAGACTATATATTGGTCTGGCTGCCTATTGCCTGGGACTTTGAACCGACGCACTGGAAGTGTGTCTCCATCTCCTCGACTCTTGTATCTTATATCTATTCCTTGTCTGTGCATTTGTTTGTTCCATCGGATCTCTTTGCTTATGTCGGCATGTTGTACTTATTTACATGAGCATTCAAATATTTGTGCAATGATTTTCTTGCATTGTCGCATTTCTTTTTCCTCTTCTGTTTGTATTAGATGGTATTTTTTGACTTATTTGAATAATAGAGATCAGCATACCGCGGTCACGTGACTAAATTTAATTTCAAATCTATTTCAGATGCTGTGGCAAGATCATTTTTCGGAACTCTTAAAATAGAATTTATGCGTTGTCTATCTCATGCGCAACAGAGGTTTATAATAAATGTGGATAACTTCTACTTTAACGTAATCAAAAACCATCCTGATATACTTTATTCTTGTTACTTTTATAATAATAACCTAAGCACATAAACTTTTCCATTGCGCTTTGATGGGGTACTGGGTACATTGTCCGACCTACAAGTTTCTTATCATATTTCGCCAGCCATTAACTAAATTTCTCATTCATAACGTTTATTTTTATTTATAGATGAAATACAGCGTCTTCTCTATCACGCTAAACAATAGTGTATTTATTGCTGGTATTATTAAATTGATACCAATCAAAGACTGGCTCCCCATTTTCTAATAGGACGGCAATTAATCATTTAGTAAATTCCTCCCTATCGCGTTTTGCGCACTTTGTAAAAGAGTTCAGTGTGCCAAAAAACCCCTCATAGGGTCTTATCTCAATGTGTCAGGTGGCAAGAGTGTGCAAAAAAATTATGAATTAAACAATAGAATTTAAAAAGTAGACTTCACGACTATGAGATACTCTGTTTATAGTAAAACAATATCACCACAAAGCAAACCTAATTGATATGACCTTCAAACGTACACAAATTAGATATGCTCTTCGTATGTATGTGCTCTACAGGGTATAAGGCTAATGAGCCGCACTTCTGACTCCACCTCAGCCTCAGACACTCGCTAACCACATGCTAGACGCCTGATTCCCATCTCAGACCCCCCTTTCTCCGAAAAACACGAACAACAAACTTGGGGAATATTATCGCTTTTAAAATTTGGCACTTATCTGTGAGTTTGCCGAAAAAAAACCGGTCTGGGTCTGTTTATAGTCATAGGTCTTCCTCCCTCTCTTTCAAGTATATTGTGCGACTGCTCCAACTACAACTGTCTAGAGTATATATTTTACCAATGTGTCACCGTCTTGCGCCTCAGACGTCGCAATGTGACGTAGTCTTCTCGCAGATAAGTTCGATCGTTCTCTTGCCGGCCGGCTGGGACTTTGAACGTTTTAAAATGCATGTGTAATATATATATGTATGTATGTTGTGTCTGATAATCGGGTTGAGACGGAGAAGTGATTTTACGCGTGTTTCACTGGATCGCTGAACTTCGTCGGCCCTTATCAAAGTCGGGTCCCAACATTGATTGATTAATTTGTGCAGCATTCACTAACATGGGACCTACGTATAGATTGGTATCCAAAGTATATTGTCTAACTCCCACTCCCGTTCCCGTTGGCGATAATTTCTCTTTAATCGTAGAAGCGTGTGATGGAAAATTTTTGTACTTTTTTATTGTTGCGAATTTTTCTATATGTGACAAACAAATTTGCATTTTGTTAAAAATAAATGCTTGTATATAATACCATTAAATTGATAATACCTATATATAGAATGGTTCAGATGGAAAATATTAAGAAACCAGTGACTGAATTGCACTTTATAGCTATATAATAAAAATGTATTTAGATCTCAGGTTGATGGACTCATAAATCCCATGCCAAAAAGACAAATCGTTGACAGATTTGCTAAGGAAATATGTATACATATGCATATAGTTGATTTGCGTCAGATTATTTAAAGATCTCTCATAATGCTTGCAATATTTCAGTATAACCCCTTCTCTGAACAGGAACATTTTGAACAAATATTTTGTTTAATTTCGTATGTCGTATAGTATACTAAAAACAAGTTGTACATATTTTATTTTGCTGTTATTCGTACCTTAAATTATGCATTTTACGTTGTTGTTATTGTGACTGATTTTTCACTCGTATTTGGAATTTTTGTGGTTTGCTTGTTTGTGGGGGCATTTGTATTTTTATTACCTTAAAAGTTCATTTAATGTGCAACTGTATTGGAATTCAAATTTAAAATGCACTTGTTGTGCCCGTAATGTGCATTTACAATAAAATGTATAAATATTTATAAACAATTATTTCACAATAGTAAATGATAACGTTAATGTTCCTACTTCGATAAAAGCGTCAAGAGCAACTATGTATATAGGGTTCTCTTTGAATTGATTAATTACGAGTACACTTACATTTGTATGTGTGATTGCCGATTAAACTATCTTCTGTATATGGAATAATTGAATCAATATTGGCAAAATTGCCTCAAGTGCACATTTATTTTACGCAGCAATTTTTTTCTTCTGTCTTCTGCTGCAGCAGATTACAAGTTCTCATAAGTCAGAAGAGCAAAAAGAAATGCAAATGCAAAAAAATGCAACAGCAAAATCAAAGCAATAAATCTCTCGCTCTCAGTGGCAGTTGCAACTAAAAAGGGTATGAGAGAGAGCAAGTATTAGTCAGAAGAGCAGAAGCAAATGTAAATGCAAGTGCAAAAACAAATCAAAGCAATAAATCTCTCTCGCTCTCTATAGCAGATGCATCCACAAAGGGTGTGAGGGAGAGAGAGCGAAAGAAAGAGAGTGCACGTGTGGAATCGATAGATCGTTGCTCTGCTTGCTCTCTCAGCTGTCGACCGGCTGCTCTGCTGCTGCTCTGCCGCCGTTTAGGGGTTAGACATGACTGCGCTCCGCAGTTGGAGCTCATTCGCTTGTGAGCAGCCGTCAGTGTCGCGTGTGCCCCAAATAAGCGTTGTGCAAGGAACCCATTATTAAGCGTTGAGGCAAGCAGAAAAGTGTTAATGCATAAGACTGTATTTGTTTGTGTGTGTATGTGTGTGTGTAGTGTACAAAGTAAAAAGCTGTGCATAATAGTGAATTTTCTTTAACTCAAGTGCAACACATTTTCAGCACGTTGTAAATTAAATTGTTATTCATAATTTTTTTCTCTCTCTCTCTTCCAATCTTACAGCAAAAACAACTGCGTTTTCTGTGCTAATTAAACTGTGTTTAACAAATCAGCAAGTGCAAGTGAAAAATCATAACTCGAAAATAAAAGCAAAATAAAAACAATTACTATTAATTATTAAAAAGCAACGCAAAGCGAAAAGTTTAAGCAAGTGCAACGGTAATTGCGTATAATGGCACCAATAATCACTGACAATTGCGAATTTGAATGTGCAACAAGTGTTGACAGCAGCATCAACAGCAACAATAACTTTGAAAACGTTAACGATAACGGTATCGAAAACGAGATCGATAACTTTACCAGCAACGAACAGTCGAATGTGTCCGATTTAAGCCAAGATGGAGAGCAGGAGCAGAAGCAGCAGCAGATGCCATGGGAGGCACCTGGTAAGCAGGGACTCTACGATCCTCAGAACGAGCACGAGGCATGCGGCGTTGGTTTCATTGTGGCCATCGATGGCAAACGGTCTCACAAGGTAAGTTTCTTCCTTTGATTCCAGTTAATCAACTGGATATTTAATTTACTTATTATCTTTGCGCAGATTCTACGTGATGCCCAGACCTTGTCAGAACGGATGAATCATCGCGGCGCCTGCGCCTGCGATAATGACACCGGCGATGGCGCTGGTGTATTGGCTTCCATTCCGCACGGACTCTATGCCAAGGCTCTGTAAGTTCATCAGCACCCACACAAACACACACTCACACTCTCACACACACTCACACACACACACACACACACACACACACTTGGCAGTGTGACAGCTCTGCCTGTTGCCATTGATGAATAGTTTACACGGTACATTCGTTCGCGATATCGCCGAGATCTCGTGCGGGAAATACTCGTAAATAAAAATAGTTCAAAGCTGTTCATTTATGCCCTTACCACAGTCAAGGGTATCTTAGCTTATTGACATTTTATTCAACACCTGCGCAACCTTACTATTTTTTATCAAGATATCTTATCTTTAATTTTTAAGAAATTGAATCGGAATATGCAAAGTAATTTTAATTAAATATAATTTTCATATCATTAGAAAATCAGATATCGTATAGTATAGATTAGAGTTAGGGTCATTTAGAGCTTCGATATTCTAAAGAATTTGATTGGCAGCTTTAAGATGACCAATTTAATATATGTTTACATTTTTTAATTTTCTTACCCTTTTAGCGAATATCTTGCTTCAAAGAAAGATCTTATATGTTTAACTCTAATATAGTTCATTCCAACTTTTTAAAATTCTTTAGTTAAGCGTATTTAAATTTCGTCATATTCTTGACCTGGCATTTTTTAAATCATTTTGTTTGTTATTTACATCTCATGTACATGTGCATTTGCCACCGCTGTTTGCTTCATTGGCTCGTTCTCGACACAATAAAAATAGAGTGAAAACAGAAAAATAGATGGAATAATACCAGATGCACAGATAGAGATCAGGCGAGCACGTCAAAAATAGTTTGCCAAAATGAGGCACATCCTCAATCCATTGAATAATCCCAAATGAAACTAGAATGAACCGAATTTTTGTTATTTTCCTCAATATTTGGCACGAATCATATTCAAGCGCTTGTCACGCTTCTCCATATAATATCAATCAGTTTTTGGGCATAGAAAGTTTTGTTATGCAAAGAGGGTGAAAGGGGAGGGGAATAGCAATATTTCTAGGTAATTACTTTAGCGTAAATTGTTGCAATTGTTTCATTATATTCTTTCACAGAAGTGCGCGAAATGGAAAAACACGACAAGGTCTAACAATTATGACACATGTATAATAACAAGCTCGGGAGCACAACTTTTTAAACGATAAATATATATTTTTATATATGGTATACATGTAGCTTTTATATAGCTGTATATATATCTGAGTTTTGTGAACTTTTTAAGTGAGTTTTAAAAGTCATGAGTGTAATAAAGATTAGATATAAACAAAACGAAATTGATTCAGATTTAACAGATAATAAAGTAATAATTCGTATTGTGGCTAATAACCCCTGAATCAAATATACATTTATATAGCTACTGTCGTACACTATATAAACAAGTATCAGTAGATAATTATAGTAAACTGTGTAAATTTACATATCTTTTTAGACAGGTGCTCCCTGAGTTACGCCTATTAAAATCACTTCAAGCAAGCTGTAAATCTAATTTAACTAGCGCCTATTCAGACTTGACATTGACTTAATTGATATGTCTGAAATATATTTGGACTCGCGTCGCACGCCCAACATTAATAAATAACTGGAAAACTTGTGAAATACTTGGAATACAAGCTGAAATTCGCACTTGTCACGCACGTGCTGAGTGATTGAGATTGAGCAAATGAGATAGACTGATAGAGAGAGAGAGAGAGAGAGAGAGAAAGCAACTGTTAGAAATGTGGAGCAACAGGTTTCCTATTGTCAAGTTCAAGAAACGCATTGGCTCAGACGTAAATAAATTACGAAATCAATACCCCCGCGACGTAATAATATAAGTTTCTGTGCAGCTCGCCTTATACATTTCTTTAAATACCCAGTAGAAATTGTAAGCAAGGGGGTATTTTAACTTAAACACCTGCATGTAATAGATAACATTTATTTTTAATAGTAAATATTCAGTCTTAAATAAGATAAAGTGCTAAAAATTCTTTGTTTAGTGATTTTCATATTTATTTACAGAGTATTTCATAGTCGAGCACTTCCTATTATCACGTTTCACATGTTGTTTTATAAAATGCGTCTTTGAATGACAATCGAACGAGCATCTCATACAATTTAACAGATGCCAAAAGGAAAAATGATAGGATTACAGGGTAATAGGGGAAGCAGGAGAATCAGGCGGAGGGAGATAGGTAACTGTCGGGAAGCAACAGCACATGCTGTGTCTTATCAGCAGCTGTTGTTTCGTCACTTTTGACGCCATGGCATCGAATTGGCGAATGAATGGCGATCAATTGAATGGCAAAGCGATTGACATCAATTGAGAATCGAAAACCGCGCCAATTTTAATAGTTCCCTCACACCACAAAAAATATGTATGTATGTAGGTTAACTAACAGAAACTAAAGCCTGCGTTAAGTGAAGTCAAACTCTTCAGTTCCTTTCAGTAAACAAAATGAATTTCTCTGTGATTGTCATTTATCGATAGCCACCTTAACTCTCGATATATTTTATGCGTTTATCTCAACTCTAACACCTTCTTAATTCTCTCTCTTTTTTTATTACAGCGCCGAACAGGGTATAACCTTGCCGGAGTTGGGTCACTATGCTACGGGCATCTTCTATTTGGACGTCGCTCAGCATTCCTTTGCCGAGTCGGAGTTCAATGAGCTGGCCAAGAGTCTGGGATTGACGGTGCTGGCGTGGCGCACAGTTCCATCGAATCAGCAGGCGATTGGACTTGTGGCCCGTAAGTCGGAGCCATTGTCGCGACAGGTGTTTGTGGCACGTCCCGAGGGCAGCGATGAGAAGACATTTGAGCGTCAGGTGTTTGTGCTTCGCAAGCGGGCGAGTCACGAGCTGGCCAAGCAGGGAAGACGCTTCTATATCTGCTCACTGTCTGATCGGACAGTGGTGTACAAGGGATTGTTTACCTCGGATCAGCTGTGGGATTACTATACGGATCTAAGGAATCCACAGTTTGAGACGTACATGGCTCTGGTCCACACGCGATTCTCGACTAACACCTTTCCCAGCTGGGAGCGGGCTCATCCTTTGCGTGTTCTGGCCCACAATGGTGAGATCAATACCTTGCGTGGTAATGTCAATCTTATGAAGGCTCGGGAGGGTGTCATGCAGTCGGAACTCTTTGGTGATCAACTGAAGAAGCTCTATCCGGTTGTGGAGCCCAATCTTTCCGATTCGGGATCCTTCGATTGTGTCCTGGAGTTTATCACCATGGCCAGCGATCGTTCTCTGCCAGAGTCCGTGATGACCATGGTCCCAGAGGCTTGGCAGAATGATAGAACCATGCCCCAGGAGAAGCGTGATTTCTATCAATGGGCCGCCTGTGTTATGGAACCCTGGGATGGTCCTGCCCTGATCAGTTTCACCGATGGACGTTACATTGGCGCCGTGTTGGATCGGAATGGATTGCGTCCTTCACGTTTCTATGTGACCAAGGAGAATGTGTTGGTCATGGCCTCCGAGGTGGGTGTCTACGATGTGGATCCCTCCCAGGTGACGCTCAAGAGTCGCCTCAAGCCCGGACGCATGTTGTTGGTGGATACCAAGGAGCAGAAGCTTATTCAGGACATTGAGCTGAAGTCTCGAATTGCCAAGTCGCGTCCTCATTCCGACTGGTTGCAGCAGAAGGTGAGTTAGATAACCCACACAGCATCCTCTCCAGGATTAGCCTTCCTTACACAGAGCACTCAATCATTGGACACGCAATCAGTTTATGTTTAATTGTCTCTGTAATTTGTCCTTTGTCCATTTTTCTCCCATGCTCACAATGTTACATCTCTGTGGACTTAACCAGATGGTGAGTAGACGTCTCTCTCTCCAAATTGATGACGTCTGTAGTTGGTTGCTTTCTTTCTTGTTGTCGTTTGCATCGCATGTCTGTTTTATTATGTCAGAGGTTCTTGTTTTAATTCAGCTTTCTTTAACTGTTTCTCAGATCACGCTGGACGAGATTCGTAATGCGAATGTGTTGAATACACCTACTGAGGAGCCTCCAAAGGCGCCCGCCTCGCAACGCGGCATCTTTGATCCACGTCTCTCGCTCTTTGGCTATACGACGGAGACGGTCAACATGCTGCTGATTCCCATGTTCAAGAACAAGTATGTGTATATCTAAATTCGCTAGAGGATTGCTTAATCTTTAACTCTCTTCCCTTTTCTCTTTACAGAAAGGAGGCACTTGGTTCAATGGGCAATGATGCTCCTCTGGCTTGTCTTTCCGGATTCCAGCCCATTCCTTATGAGTACTTCAAGCAGCTGTTTGCCCAGGTGACCAATCCACCGATTGATCCATTCCGTGAGAAGGTTGTCATGTCCATGCAGTGTCCAATTGGACCGGAGGCGAATCTGTTGCAGCCATCCGCACAGCAGGTGCATCGCATATGGCTTCCCAATCCCATATTGAGCATTCCAGATACCCAGCTGCTCAAGCGGAACACGCATCGCGGCTGGAAGACCAAAGTCCTGGACATAACATTCCAGTACAGCGACGGCTATCGTGGCTATCTCGATTGCATCGATCGCATTTGTCGGGAGGGTGCCAATGCCGCCCAGGCGGGCTACCAACTGATCGTACTTTCGGATCGTGAGGCGGGAAATAATGAGCAGGTAGCCGTATCCGCTTTGCTTGCACTGGGTGCACTGCATCATCATTTGATTGAGACGCTGCAGCGCATGAAGGTCGGCATCATTGTGGAGACGGCCGAGGCACGCGAGGTCCATCACGTATGTGTCCTTCTCGGCTATGGCGCCGATGCTATCTGCCCCTATTTGGCCTTCGAATTGGCCCAGGCGCTGCGTGATGATGGAGTCATTAGTGCGGACGTCACCGACAAGCAGATTTACGCGGCCTACGCCCAAGCCATCGATACGGGCATTGCCAAGGTGATGGCCAAGATGGGAATCAGCACGCTGCAGTCCTACAAGAGTGCCCAGATCTTTGAGGCTGTTGGATTGGGCAACGAGCTCATCGACAAATGCTTCCGCGGCACTCAGAGTCGAATTGGCGGCGTTACTTTGGAGATCTTGGCCAAGGAGGGATTGGAACGTTTCCAGTTAACCTACGGCAAGGTGTCGCCGGATACGCGCATCCTGCGTAATCCCGGACAGTATCATTGGCGTCATGGCGGCGAGGCGCACATCAATGAGCCCTCCTCCATTGGCAGCCTGCAGGAGGCAGCGGTCAACAAGAACCTCAGCGCCTTTGAGGCCTTCAAGAAGACCACCCTGGACAGCGTGAAGAAGTGTGCGCTGCGTGGTCAGCTGGAGTTTGTCACGGATCGCCAGAAGATCGACTTGGATGAAGTGGAGCCGGCCAGCGAGATTGTCAAGCGGTAAGTAGAGAAGAGTTTAATCAGGGAATCTTTTACTAATCCTACTCTTCCTGGATAGCTTTGCTACGGGAGCTATGAGCTTTGGCAGCATCTCCTTGGAGGCGCATCAGACCTTGTCCATTACCATGAATCGCATTGGCGGCAAGAGCAACACAGGCGAGGGAGGCGAGGACTCTGATCGTTATCTGAGTAAGTCTGGGATTAATTCACATCCTAGCTCGTTTCTTATGTTATTTCTCCTGCAGATCAAGATCCCAATAACAGTCGTCGCTCGGCCATCAAGCAGGTGGCTTCGGGTCGCTTTGGTGTCACAGCCTCGTACCTTGCGAATGCCGATGATCTGCAGATCAAGATGGCTCAGGGAGCCAAGCCTGGCGAGGGTGGTGAGCTGCCAGGATATAAGGTGACCAAGGACATTGCCAAGACACGTAAATCGGTGCCAGGAGTCGGCTTGATATCGCCGCCACCTCATCACGATATCTACTCCATTGAGGATCTTGCCGAGCTGATCTATGATCTCAAGTGCTCCAATCCTAATGCACGCATCAGCGTCAAATTGGTCTCCGAAGTGGGCGTGGGCGTGGTTGCCTCCGGTGTGGCCAAAGTAAGTAACTTGACTGTGGATCATTTGGAATTATCTTTACTAAGTGATGCTTCTTTCTTCTGCAGGGCAAAGCGGAGCACATTGTCATCTCTGGTCACGATGGCGGCACCGGCGCCAGCTCCTGGACGGGCATCAAGAATGCCGGTTTGCCCTGGGAATTGGGCGTTGCCGAGACCCATCAAGTGCTTGTTTTGAATAATCTACGTTCGAGGTAAGTTCACGACCAATAGATTCACCCTGGGTCCCAATGTCCCCTTCCCTATCTCTTGTTACTAATCACGATCGAAATATATTATCGAAGAGCGATCCTGGTCTATCCAGATGTCAGCGTTGGATGAGATTGTAAATCGATTGAAATGTCTGAGAAGTGATCGATAATGATGCTATCGCAAGTCGTTAATCGATAAATAGCCTGATTGCTTACACTTTCATCCCGATCGATCGATTGGTAGATGAGTTGGATTAAGGAAAACAACGCTGTTACTTACACTTTCATGCCTGAACCGATAACGATATCGAAAACGATAAGAATCCATCTCGATCTCGGGGACAACCCCACGCTCACTTCGCACACTCGTCGCGCCATTCGTAATTTCTTCTCATTACTTTGACTTGTTGTATGGAATTTTTGGATTAACATTGCGTTCCTTTCTATGTCGTATCTTTCTCCATTCGATTGATGGAAACTACAGAGTGGTCGTTCAGGCGGATGGACAACTTCGCACAGGCTTCGATGTCGTTGTCGCCGCTTTGCTGGGAGCTGATGAGTTTGGTTTCAGCACAGCTCCATTGATTGTCATGGGTAAGTGAAGGTATCTCTTATTTCAGACTGATCTTTAATGATCTCTCTTTTTAAATAGGCTGCACCATGATGCGCAAGTGTCATTTGAATACCTGTCCCGTGGGCATTGCCACACAGGATCCTGAGCTGCGCAAGAAATTCACCGGCAAACCGGAGCATGTGATTAACTTCTTCTTCATGCTGGCCGAGGATGTAGGTGATCTTTCAGTGATCGCAAGAGAACATGCACTGAATCCCTCTCTTTCACTCTCTTTTCTTCAGATTCGTCAAATCATGGCTGGTCTGGGCATACGCAAGTTCCAGGATCTGATTGGACGCACGGATCTCTTGAGGATGGCTAGTCAGCGTGATACGAAAGCCAGCAATCTCGATCTCAAGCTGCTGTTGCAACCAGCTTTGGAACTGCGTCCAGGCACAAATATTGTGGGTGGTTCTGTCAAACAGGACTTTCAGTTGGAGAAACGTTCCGACAATCAATTGATTGCCCAGGCTCAGAGGATCTTCAGTGGCGCCGAGAAGAATATCACTGTGAAGATGCCCATCCACAATGAGGAGCGTGCTTTTGGCTCCACGTTGAGCTATCACATTGCCTGTAAATATGGCGAGGCGGGTTTGCCCGCCGGCAAGAGCATTGACATCTTCCTAGAAGGATCCGCCGGACAGAGTTTCTGCGCTTTCCTTGCACGTGGCGTAAATGTGACTTTGAAGGGGGATGCCAACGATTATGTGGGCAAGGGATTGTGTGGTGGCAATGTGGTCATCAAGCCACAGGATACCGCTCCATTTGAGTCGCATCTCAATGTGATTGTGGGCAATGTGTGTCTCTATGGTGCCACCGAGGGAACCGCCTTCTTTAGAGGCATTGCCGCCGAGAGATTCTGTGTACGCAACTCGGGAGTCACAGCTGTTGTGGAGGGTGTGGGAGATCATGGTTGCGAGTACATGACTGGCGGATTGGTTGTCATCCTGGGCTTGACTGGACGCAATTTCGCGGCGGGCATGTCGGGTGGCATTGCCTATGTCTACGATATTGATGGCTCCTTCAAGCCCAAGGTCAATCCGGAGTCTGTGGAGCTGCTGCCCCTGCAACTGGACGAGGATGTAACATTGGTAAAGAAACTGCTCATGGAGTTCATCGAAAAAACCGACTCCAAGGTGGCCAAGGAGCTGCTGGACAACTGGGCGCAGGAGCAGGCCAAGTTCGTCAAGGTCTTCCCGTACGAATATCAGAAGGCTCTCAAGGATCTCGCTGAACAGGAGGAGGTACAACAGCCCGTCAAGGTGGCAGCCATCGAGAATGGCAATGGCAAGCACGAGCCTCACATCAAGGACATCGAGGAGGCCATCCAGGATGTGGCTCTCGAGCAGAAGCGTGCCGATCGTGTCCTGGACAAGACACGCGGCTTCGTCAAGTATAAGCGGGAGTCGGCGCCATATCGCGATGCCGGGGAACGTCAGCAGGATTGGAACGAGGTCTACAACTTCCCACATGTCCGCAAGAACCTCAAGATGCAGGCAGCTCGTTGCATGGAGTGTGGTGTTCCCTTCTGTCAGTCCAACTCGACTGGATGTCCACTGGGTAACATCATTCCCAAGTGGAATGATCTCGTCTTCCATGGCGAGTGGCAGGAGGCATTGCGTCAGCTGTTGCAGACCAATAACTTCCCAGAGTTTACTGGACGCGTCTGTCCCGCTCCCTGCGAGGGCTCCTGTGTCCTGGGCATCTCCGAGCCGGCGGTTACCATCAAGAACATCGAATGCGCCATCATAGATCACGCCTTCGAGCAGGGCTGGATTAAGCCCGAAATTCCAGAGACGCGCACCGGAAAACGTGTCGCCATTGTCGGCTCTGGACCCTCGGGATTGGCAGCTGCCC
The DNA here is from genome assembly GCA_035045575.1 of Drosophila falleni. Lineage (NCBI taxonomy): Eukaryota > Metazoa > Arthropoda > Insecta > Diptera > Drosophilidae > Drosophila > Drosophila falleni. Next base: position 10,562,973 of record JAWNOV010000167.1, read on the forward strand.
AACAGCTGAATCGAGCTGGACACTTTGTAACGGTCTACGAGCGCAATGATCGCGTCGGAGGATTACTGCAGTATGGCATTCCCACCATGAAGCTGTCCAAGGAGGTGGTCAAGCGGCGTGTGGATCTCATGGCCGATGAGGGCATCGAATTCCGCACCAATGTGCACATTGGCAAGGACACAAGTGCCGAGAAGTTGGTCGAAGGGTAAGTTAAGCTACTGCTCATCCTTTGAATCCTTGCTAATCCCACTCAATATTCTTATAGTTTCGATGCTGTGCTCTTGACCACTGGTTCCACCTGGCCGCGTGATCTGCCCCTGGCAAATCGTGATCTGCAGGGCATTCACTTTGCCATGGAGTTCCTGGAGGCGCAGCAGAAGAAACAGCTGGGCGGCAAGAAGGATATCATTTCAGCTGAAGGCAAGGATGTCATCATCATTGGTGGCGGCGACACCGGCTGCGATTGCATTGCCACGTCGTTGCGTCAGGGCGCCAAGAGCATTACCACCTTTGAGATTCTGCCGGAGCCACCTCTAAAGCGTGCCGACGACAATCCCTGGCCACAGTGGCCCAAGGTGTTCCGTGTCGATTATGGCCATGAGGAGGTGCGTCTCAAGTGGGGCAAGGATCCGCGACAATACTGCACCACAACCAAAGAGTTTGTGGGTGAGAATGGTCACATCAAGGGCGTCCACACCGTCGAGGTGGAGTGGACAAAGACGGAGACGGGACAATGGCGCATGCAGGAAGTTGCCGGATCGGAGAAATACTTTGCTGCCGATCTTATACTACTTGCCATGGGCTTCCTCGGACCAGAGAAGTCGGTGCCCAATGAGCTGGGATTGGAGCTAGATCCACGTGGCAACATCAAGGCCTGTAATGGAGAGTATGGCACCTCGAATCCCAAGGTTTTCGCAGCGGGCGGTAAGTGAAATACAATTAATTGACATAACTTCAAAGAAAACTCAATGAAATTCTAAAAATTCTTACAGATTGCCGGCGTGGTCAATCCCTGGTCGTGTGGGCCATTACAGAGGGTCGTCAGGCGGCGCGTCAAGTGGATTCCTATCTAACTGGTCATCCCAGTGGTCTGCCCGGACCAGGTGGCGTCATTGATCCCACTGGACCCAGGTCCTAAATGCCCCATGGCGTTAGTTGATGTGGAAGAGAATGAGGATGGTTGGATACGGGAAGTCTGTCTATGTGCGTGCGTCGTCCTTAGCATAGAGAAATTCGTGTGTTTTCGCTCGGAAAACCAATTTGCAATTTGTGATTCTTATTTTCGCGATTTTAGATTAGTTAACACTAAAAAAAGACTTGAGTTTATTTACACATTTATTAAACACGTTTTCCTATTCGTTTTATTATTCGTTGCGACGCCACGCCCATAAGGCGCTGCTGGCGATGCCCTCCAAAACGATGATAATGATAATGCAGAAAGAGAGAGTCAATTAAGAGTGCAAAAAGAATGTTTAGAAATACCCGAAAAACTTTGGGAGTTAAACAGATATCCAAATTCAAGGACAATAACTAGAAATTAACAGTTACTGAGTTACGTAAAAAGTAAGGAAAGCTATAATATCACATAACATTTAGATACGCATTTTTGTTCAATATTGATGTTGTACTTATTTGATTTTGTGTTTGATAAATTGGTATGCTGGTTTCTCAATTATTCAATAACAATAATTGGAATACTAAACAAATATGTAATCATCTCAATCTATATCGAATTGCATTTGTAGATGTTGTTTCGTTTTGTAAGCTACAACTGAATCGTTAATTGCAAAAGTACCTACTATTTACAATATGCATATAAATTATTGGTATTTTTAAAACCATATGTTAAATGTCCCTTTGGCAGGCTACCATTATTAACTTATATACGTTTAACAAGCAACTTATGCATTACAATATACATATATATACTATATACCTTCTATATATACAAACATATATGTGAAATTACTTGGTGAAGAGTATTAAATATATTATATTAATAAAGTGTTACGAGCAAAAATAAAAATAAATCAAAAAGCTTTTTATTGCGCGCCTAAAAGAATAGCTGAACGAAAGTTTGCTGCTGTAACACTCAACGATATATCGAAATGTGAGAAATATCGAAAAACTAGTCAGCTATCGATGTTGCCTGTTGTCAGTGTGTACATGCTGAAGTCGAAAAAATAACATTTCTTTTCGCCATAGGGCAGCACTGTGCGTCTTTCGCACGCGTATTTTTGTGCAGATTTTGTGTGGAAATTCATAGTTATTTGTTGTGAAAATAGTTAAAAACAGCAATAATCATGGCGCAATTCGATCTAACACGCATCAATTGTCAGTATTTGGACAGACATTTGACTTTTCCACTGCTGGAGTTTTTATGCGGCAAGGAGGTTAGAAAATTCAGTGCTTCGTGTCACCGTCATCACAAATGGCAAATTAATTAATAAAACGCCACAATGGCTTGTGTATTTTACAGATTTACAACCAGCAAGAGCTGTTGGAGTACATTCTGGATACGGTGAACAAGACGAACATGATTGATTACACTATGGACACTCGGAAGCGTCTCAATCTCAGCCAGGAGATGCCGGAGGAGCTGGTGCAGCGCAAGGCCGAGGTGTTGGCCACGTTGAAGCAGCTGCAGAACGAGGTGGCGCCCATCATGAAGGCCACCGACATTCTGAAGAACGGCGAGAGCATGAAGGACTCCAAGACCTTTGTGAATGCCCTGCAGAAGGACTACAACTTCAAGGTGGAGCACCTGGAGAGCGCCTATAAGCTGGCCAAATACCTGTACGAGTGCGGCAACTACCAGGAGTCCACTTCGTATTTGTATTTCTGTCTGATCGTCATGTCACCCAATGATAAGGTGAGTCGCACTTAATATTGACTAGGATTGGTTTCTAACTTTTGTTTCTTGTAGAACTACCTGAATGTGCTGTGGGGCAAGCTGGCCGCCGAGATTCTGACCCTCAACTGGAACACGGCTTTGGAAGATTTGACACGCCTGCGTGATTACATTGACAGCGCCAATTTCTCGACCATTCAGGCGCTTCAACAGCGCACCTGGCTGATCCACTGGTCAGTGCTGGTCTTCTTCAACCATCCCAAGGGCCGTGACCTCATCATTGAGATGTTCCTGTATAAGCCGCTGTATCTGAACGCCATACAGACCATGTGCCCTCACATTATGCGCTATTTGGCCACCGCTGTGGTCATCAATCGCACACGTCGCAATGCCCTTAAGGATCTGATTAAGGTCATCCAACAGGAATCGTACACGTATCGTGATCCCATCACCGAATTCCTCGAGTGCCTCTACGTGAACTTTGACTTTGAGGGCGCCCGCCTGAAGCTGCATGAGTGCCAAACGGTCATCTTTAATGACTTCTTCATTGTCGCCTGCCTCAACGAGTTTGTGGAGGATGCGCGTCTGATGATCTTCGAAACATTCTGTCGCATCCATCAGTGCATCACCATCAGCATGCTGGCTGACAAGCTCAACATGAAGCCCAACGAGGCTGAGTGCTGGATTGTCAATCTAATTCGCAATGCGCGTTTGAATGCCAAGATTGACTCGAAACTGGGACATGTTGTGATGGGTACACAGCCACTGAGTCCATATCAGCAGCTGGTGGAGAAGATTGACTCGCTGTCGATGCGTTCGGAGCATTTGGCTGGTCTGATTGAGCGCAAGAGCAAACAAAAGAATCAAGAATCGATCGACTCCTGGAAATACTACTAAGCATTATAATTTTATTCACAATTCACAATTTTTGTATCCAACCAGTAGGCAATGCCAGCGTGCATTTCAATTGTAAACAACCGTCACTTGGCGCGAATAAAACAACATCTTAATTCGCACACCTTGGAGAGATCACGTCTTGGATATGGAATAGTCTACATTTAATATGCTCAACATTGAATTTGCTTTTATTTCCATTGGAATATTAGGTTACAAAAAACAATACGGATACGGAGTTACAAACAATTTATAATTTGCCTAGCCTAGTTCACTAGTTTAGCTTCTTGTACTACAGACTGCGACTAGCGCAGATCGAAGATCAAACAATTAATTGCTACCTCAGCTTATTCTTAGCCGAAGGCGACACCACCATCCAGGCACGTGTCGGTAGATTCTGTAAATGCCGTATCCATTTGCGCACGACCAGCAGCCAAATGATGCCATAGACCACACACACTATCGCCTCCAGATAGTAGCCATCAAAGACTATTTCACACTTGCCCGTACTCTTTGTGCACTCCTGTAAGCAATGACAAGAGTTAAAGAAACTGCTGGGAAGCATGAGATGATTAATGGGGTCTCACCTGCTGATCCTCCTTGCTGAGGCAGGTGTTGTCGGGCTGTGTGGTGCATTTCTTCCAGGTCAGCACATCGACTAGCCAGAGCACCACCGTGTTGGGCCAGTTGCCGCCAAGATTGCAGAGGGTATTTAGGAATGTCATGTAGGTGCCGCCAACGGCGGGATCCGAGATCTTGGCAAAGAATGCCATGGCAGCCACAAACATGGAATATAGGAATACCTGATAGCAGCCATAGCTAACGACGAGCAGGACATAGTAATAGACGGGCACCTCGCCACCCGAAATCAGATACGGGGTGGCATATGCGATCAACGTGGCCACAGTGGCCAAGGCAATCCTCCAGGGAATGGCCCTCAGGTACAAATCCATGGGACGCGGTCCATTGGTGTATTTGCCAACAATAATGGGTAGTATGAGCTGTAGTGGAATCACGGGAATGGCCAGCAGTGCGAGTTTCTCCTTAGGTACGCCGGCATCGATGAGCTTCAGGGATGTGACTCCATCAGAGGCAGCAAACGTAACTTTGACAGTGAGCAGAATGGCTGCAAGGATTTGTACGGGCCGCTTCCCCACCATGTCCCACAGCACCTTGTAACTCTCTTGGATATTTAACTCGTGCTCCTCCTTATACCGTGCATCCGTGTGCGCATCGGCAATGTCATTCTCCTTCTTGAAGAGCGCCACCAGCGTGGTGGCCACTATGAATAGTGATGCCCCAGAACCATAGGAAACGCGGCAGTGTTATCATGCCCACATCCGCGGGAACATCACGCAGATACGAGTTGCAAAAGTCCTTGGACTCGAGGGCAATGAACACCACATAGCCCAGAAAGTAGCCAGCTGTTTGTCCCACACTGTTGCAGGTGGAGGCGTAGCCCACATTGCAGCGCTTCAGCATGGTCAGTGCCCAGCCATCGACGGCAATGTCTTGGGTGGCTGCCAAGAAGTTCAGCACGAAGAAGAGCAGCGTCAGCAGCGGAACATTTGGATCGACGCCATCACCGCCCAGCCAGCGATCCACGTGCGCGGACAGCAACAACATGAAGACACCCAGCAGATACTGCACAGGGACCAGCCACGACTTGCGGCGTCCAAAGCGTCGCACATACAACGAGTCCACAATGGGCGCCCAGAGCAGTTTGATGCTAAATGGCCAGTAGGCAAAGGAGAACTCTGCCTGCTGTTTGTAGCTGGCGCCACGATTCTGCAGCAGCATGGGAACGGCAGCAATCAGGCCAATAGGAATACCCTGCAGTACATACAGGAAGAGGAGTATGGCAATGTTGCGTCTATCGCCACGTAGATCGGGCTTCTCGTGTTTATCCTCCGCATCTGCCATGGACTCGACGAGCTCCCCCCGCCCGTCATTGGATTGACCTCGACGGCGCTTCGACATGTTAACTACTACTTAGCAGTCTGAAATCAAAGAAATGTGCGTTGAATATTGAATTTGTTGTTGCTGTGAATCGGGTTTACCCGCAGCTGCTGTGTTTAATCAGCACACGAAATTACAACAACGCTGCACGTCCACGTCAGTTAACGGCAGCTCCACTTCAGCGGGCAACTCTGCTCCGTTTCAATAATCTTTATCAGGTTTCCACTTCAGCAGTGATTAATGCGATAAAAACAACTTAATTTAAACTCTTTTTATTTCATTATGGCGATGTGGCGACGGTTTGTTGACGTTTGCGGATCCACAAAATCCAAGTACTTTTTTGATTCAAGGCGACGATTCTCTTAAGCATCGACAATCGAAGTTCGTTTGGCATCGATATGGTATCGATATATCGATAGCGGCACAGCTGAAAGCTCACACCATAACGGGTTTTTTCCACAAATATACAACTGTTATTTCACTGAAATGCATTCATGTTGCGAATTAAAAAATAAAATATATGTATTTAATTTTCAATGTTTTATTCATTTAATAATAAGTGATTCGGACTTTAGCTTTGCTTATTACATTTCTGTTTTCGATTACATATTAAATATTTTATTACAATCAAAAATTAAGTATGCATATACTGATTACAGGCTCCAAATCAAAAACACGAAACGGCTGTTCTCGAATAACAATTTCCCAATTCATTACTTCTTCATAAAATTCATAAATTCTTCAAACTCTGTGTTTTTTGTGACTGAGCTGAGTTGATTTTTTTTTGTTTTTTGCTTAGCTTAATTAATAAAGATATTTAATTGAAACTGGCTGGCTGTGTGTGTTTGTGTTTGTGGCGTACGATTGATTAAGTCGGTTTCAATTCTTATTGTTTTGTTTTGATCGTCGTTTACACACATGGCGTGCTTTAGTTAATTAACTTGTGGAAGGCCATTGCAGACGGTTTCGTTTCGGTTGCGGCTTCTATTTGGCTGGGGAGCCACAGTAGACGGACTCCTCCCACTTGTGGTGCACCTCTGGCGTCAGATTGCTTATCTGCACGTGCACGGCCTGATGTTTCTCAAACTTTGGCGGAATGGCGCACAGTCGATACTTGACCTCATCCCCTGGCATGGGCACATACTCACCTTCGATGCTGATTACACAAATGAGTCAGTATTGAAATATGGTTTCAAATTACTCGTTAATTTCAAGTGAACTTACTCGGAAACGTGGCAAAAAACGTCCTCGCCGCCATTGTTGGGCGTAATGAAGCCGTGTCCTTTGGTGCGACTAAAGGATTTCACAACGCCATTCACCACTGGGTTTTCCATCGCACGCGCCGAGCTGTTATATTGTGTAATTGTGTGTAAGCAGGCAGGCAGATGTAGGAGGAGAAGCAGATAATTAAATCAATGCCAGATGATAAGAGGTCATTCGTGAAGTGACCAAGGACTTACGTCGAGGCCGTGCGTGTACGGCGTGTGATGATGGGACTCGGCAGCTGCAGCGAGGCGTTTGGACTGTGGCTATTCTGATGATGGAAAATTGGCGGCTTGGCAGACAGCATCTTTTCAGGTGTTTTTGGCTCGGCCATTCTACTCGTTCCTTTATTTGTGTGGGTGGGCGGAAATTAGCTGAGCAGCAAGCGGGGAATGATGTAAGAGCTACTGAAGCAGCAGCGGCTTTCGATGTGTGTGCGTGTGTGTGTTTGTGTGTTTATCTCTCACTCAAATGGACAGCAGCCAAGTCTGTCGAGTTCAAGGACAGGGCGGTTAGTCGGTTAGTCAGCAAATTGCGTTGCGCTCAAAGACATTTTTCTTTCAATGTCACTCACCAAATTGGCTGTGCAACTGACTAACTTTTATAGCGCACTTTCACCTGGCCTCCAATTCGTTAACTGTGTGAATTTCAGGTCGCGTGCCTTGGGATTTCTAACTTGCATGCATCCAGCCAACTACACTAATACTGATGCAATTTTCTTTTTCTTTTTGCCGCAATTCGCAATGCAGCCGGCACAAGGCAATCGGAATTATGGCGCGCGGAAATTATAAAATTTAAACAGCGTAGATATACACACAAAGCTGACACAACTTTTTGGAGGTACTTTTGCCACAATTTATATTGCGCTTTTAGCAGTTAATTCGTTTCTTTTCGTCCAAAACTGAAAATGAATGGCGTCGGCGGCGTCAAAATTATATCGCTTGTTATCGATAGGATGACCTTAGTACTCGATACTCGATTATTATTGAACAGCGCTGCCAGACTAAACGCTTTGACCAGCGTTGCCAGACAGTTTCGTGTAGTAGAAGCACTGTTGTTAATTTAGCTATTTTATAGCTTAATAATTATATTTGCCGCCACAATTATGAGATACTGCAAAGATTCATCCTAAAAATTGGTAAAATAACAATATCAATGACGAAATTGACAAAATCGACAAGATTTTGGAATTTTGTGAATAAATATAAAAACTAATCTTACAAAAATTGCCCCTTATATTTTAGCTATTTTTCTTCGCACATTTAGTAATTATTCTAACACATTGGCAACATTGCAGTAGAAGCCGCATCGATATAAAAACAACGCGCAAAACAAATGAAATAGACTTATCAAGAATACAATTAATTAAATAGTCATTTTTAGTTTTTATTGCTGTCTTGTTTATGAGTAATAGCGATTCGGATGAAATCGTTGATAATCCAGCGCGTTTATTGCTTCAGTTAGTTGGACCCATTCGAGATCCAGTACTTGAAGTATTGCAATACATATTTGACGACCAAATGCCGGAGGAAGACACAGACACAGATTCAGATCCAGACTCAGGTGAAGATCCTGTTGAATCAGTCGATGAAGAGAGCAATGCAGAAGCCCCACAAGCCCCGGACTCAGATGAAGATGCTGTTGAATCAGTCGATGGAGAGAGCAATGCCGAAGCTCCACAGAACCCACCTGAAGAGATAGTAGAAGGCACAGATGACGAACCAGAAGAAGTGCCAATTAATGAGCTTCCAACGACATCGCACAGAGCACAACAGCTGCAGCAGCAACATCAGCCGCTTGCAGCTGAGGTGATAGACCTTGGAACGCCGTCTCCAGCAAAGAAACGCAAACGACTGTCTCCTGTCGCTAGCAATGAGATTGTGGGCACTCCAGTGGCGAAGGCATCGTCAAACGACGACGGTGAAGATGATGGCATGACGTGTCCCATTTGCCTGGAATCATGGGAGATGAGCGGAGATCATCGTTTGGTCTCACTCAAATGCGGTCACCTCTTTGGCGAGTCCTGCATTCGTCGCTGGCTGACCGAGAGTCAGCGACAGTCCGCCGTTAAGGTGTGTCCCCAGTGCAAAACGAAGGCAACCAACCGGGACATACGCTGCCTCTATGCAAAGCGCCTGAGGGCCATTGATCGCACTGAGGAGCATGGCATGCGCAGGGATTTGGATGCAGAGCGTCGACGCAGTCAGAGTCTTACCACAGAACTGGCCACCGTCAAAATGACACTCTCGATGACCGCCAATAAACTGAATGCTCTACAGCTGGATTACGATAGACTTCGTCAGGTGGTGCGCTCAGGTGGCGGCGGACGTGGTGCATTTGCCGACGATCTTGACAGTGGCTGCTCACTTAAGCAACTCAATCAGCTGGCCAGCCATCGACTGTATATGGAGAAGAACTTTGAGATAACGCGGGAACCCGGTTGCCGAGTGCTGCTCTACTCTTCGGCGCACTCCACACTGATTGCCTCCCAGAAGAGTGCACAGAATCTATTCCCTGGCTATGGAGTGCGCTTCATCGATCCGCCCAGCTTTAAACCGTTGCATTTTCTGCACACCTCAGCGCAGCTGGTGCGAGACATTGCCTTCAGCGAGAGCCAGCATCTGTTGACGGTGGCCAGTCGTGAATCGCGCCTCAAGACATTCGATATAAGGACACGATTGTGTAGCATGGTGTTCTCGGCTAACGACAAGCCCGTCTGGTCCTGTGGCCTGGATCGCAATGAGCGAGAGCATTTTTTATATGCGGGCGATCTTCGTGGAGGCGTTTACGTATTTGATGTGCGTTTCCCGGAGACGATTCTCAGCGAGTTCCAAGCTGACGGTAAGTTTCAACCAGTTGAAGATGTCTTTTATTTCAAATCTTTATTCTTTGCAGATAACTTTAGTCCTGTGATAAACATTGCGTCCGTGCCAGCGGGCAAAGTATTCAGCAATGGAGGCTTCTTAGTCTGTCAACTGAGCGTTGTGAAATTCTACGAGTATGCCAATGATACGGCCGTTGCCACACGCCTCAATGTGGATGGACCCTTTCTATCCATGCAGTATGATGCAGTACAGGATACGGTGCTCTTCTCGGCCCGCTCCAATGCCCAGTATCCGCAGTCGCGTTTCATACTCGGCCAGTTGGACAAAATTGATGGTGTACCCGTGTTCAAGGTGAAGACCACAATATTTGGATCACCCGCAACGCCCGTTATGACGCGTCCTACACAACTGGGTGTGGAGGATAATACGCTAGTCGTTGGCTATCTGCAGGATAACAAACAGTTGATGATCTACGATGTGAGGCGAGAGGAACGCATCCAAACGATGCCCGTTAATGAGGTCATCTATGACATATGTCCAGTTAATACATCGAATGGCACTTATCTGGCCGCCTTAACTGATAACAAGTGTCGTGTCTATAAGGTCAACAGTTCCCGAAACTGACAAATGGAATATTAATCATTCCCACCAAGACTTGCTGTGCAAATTGGCTGCTTTACTAAAATAATTATTAATTCAAATTAATCTTAATAATTAATGTGTTCGTCTAATTAGTATTAAGTAAAAAAAAACAGTTGAGTTATATGTTTCCTTGTGTCATTTTATTTTAGTATTATTATTTAAACATTCTCATGCTTGCTTCACGCACAAACTTTTATATATATATTCATATCTTTATTTTGTTATTTTTATCACTATACACACAGATCATGACCATAATGCTAAAGGCTATATATGTTTTTTTGAATAATGTTTTCTTTTTGATTTTTCTGTATTTCGATTTTCTGTTCCAATATCTAAAACATTTTGGTTAATTACATACATGTACATATTACATATAGTATTTTGAGTATATTTTCGACAAAAAAACAACTAAGAAAATTAATGAAGATTATTATGTGATTTCATGAGTTAGATAAATGTTTGATTAATTATACATACATATAAAGCTATAGAAAATGTTTATTTCATTTATGGGCTGGATTCGAAAAGAATGTTTGAAACTAAATAAATTCCAAGTTTCATCGCCCCCGGGACAGTCTCAAATTGTTAAATACACATTAAATTTGTTTATATATTTCCATTGTTTTTGATGCGTTCTTTGATTCGACTAAAACTAATTGTTTTTTATTTTTTCTTTTTATAAATTGTTTGATTCGAGTCTTGTCTATTAGCCCCCATTTCTAAATATGTAAAAATGGTCAAAAATAGCAATGTATCAAAAAAGATCGTTGGTCATAGGTTTTTTGTTTTCTTAACGTTCAGCTATATCTTGTATATATAGTATATATCTAGTTATAGTATAAAGTGTTATAGAGAGTGTGTGGTGTGTTTAGTTGAAAGACGTTAAATTGTATCTATACTTTTCAAGTATATATATTTTTAAATATATTTTCTCGTGTTTTATTTGTGTGTTTTGCAGTTTTCTTGTGTATGTGTATGTGTGTGTATTAAGTTTAAAGAATACATTATCATAGACATATTATTATATTTATGTTTATGTTTATGTTTAGTAGAGACATGTATGTATGTTTAGATGAATATGCTGCTGTGGAGTTAGCGTTAGACTTAAAGAACTTACGAACTTAAATAATTGTCGAGAACTAAATGTACATTTATGTATTCCGTATATAAACACTAGATTCACTTAGGCTAAACTAACTCAAATTGAAAGAAAAAGAGTCAATAGAGAGAGATGGAGGGGGGAGGAGACGGAAAGAGAGAGAGGGAATTTTTATAGCAAATTCAACAAATCGCCGAACTTTGTCATATTGATAGTGGGATTAAAGAGAAAGTGGAAGGAGTGAGAGGTGGGGGAAAGTGGGCACTTGGTCGCTTAATCGATGCGCGCATAACGCGGCACAATATCCTTGCTGATCCAGTAATTGCAATGCTCATGATCCTCCTGACCAACTGCATCCTGTCCCACAATGATGACACGACGGCGCGAATCAAACGGTTGCACCGTTCCATGTGATACATAATAATAGAAGAGCTGCTGCATCGCTGAGACAAATCGTCGCTGCTCGACAGTGTGTGGCTCATAGCGTCCCAGGATCGCCTGGACATCGGCATCGACATTGGCCAGCTGATCCTCGCCCTCGCCCTGGGTGACCACATAGAAGGGCACACTCGGCTGCAGACGGGCATTCGTGAGCAGTGGACAAACGGTGCGAATGTCCGTAATGATGGCCACAAGGGCAGCATAGTTGGTGGCATTGTAACGCTGGATAATTTCATCGGTTAATCCCATAGCGCCCAGTTGCGATGCCTGCAGATAATTGCGCACATCCTCCGCTGTCCAATTGGCGTGCAATTCCCGCAGCTTCAGCGTGTGACCCTCGTGGGCCGTGGCGCCCATGACATGCAACGGATGTGTGATGTCCACCGCGGTCACCTGTTTCCAGGACTCGGAGGGATGCTGGTAGAGTATGTCGCCGTCGAGCACCAACCATTCGTGACGATTGGCATTGCTGTTCTCCTGTGCCTGTGGCAGATCCACCGGGAAGTTGAACCAAGTGTCTGGCGTGGCAGCCCACAATTTCTCGCTGGACGCCTCACGCAGACAATTCGCATCCTGGCAGTCCAAGGTGACCATCAACTGTTGATTCAAACGCTCCGATTCCTGCAACGGCTTGCCGGGATAAATGGCTGATGCGGACGAGGACCAGGCGCGTGTGTAGAGATTCTTCATCTTCTCGGAGCTGACCAGCGCCGAGACGAGCGTTGCTCCAGCCCGATGACCCAGCAAGGTGACCGACTTGGGATCGCCACCAAAGTGCACAATGTTCAGCTGAATCCACTTGAGCACGGCAATGATATCGGTCAGCGCATAGTTGCCCGAGGTGTGAGGATGCGACTCCTTGGTGAGTGCATCCAGAGCGAGAAAACCAAAGACGCCCAAGCGGAAATTCGGACGCACAAAGATCACATCATGAGAGCGTGAATAACGTGCCGAGGGACGCAATATGCCTGGCGAGGGACCAGCCAGGGATTCGGCACCGATGAGCACCACCACGGGCAGCGGATTCGTATAGCGTACATGTGGCGTGACCACATCCAAATACAGGCAATCCTCGTCACCAACTGTGGTGCCATTGCCCAATCGCTGAGTGCACACGGTGCTCTGGTTGTGCGTCTGCAGAGTTCCATTCCAGCATTCTTCGAGCTTGCCAATCAATTGTGCCGGCTGCCAGCGCAGATCGTCGACTGGCGGCTTGGCATACGGAATGCCACGGAAGGCGAAGGCGCCATCCTCCTTGACACCCTCGACCATGCCACAGCCCGTTACGGCGGAGATGTAGCGTCCCTCGCGCAACGGCGGCGACGTTAGCGTCTCGTGGGTGAGCACATAGCCAATGACGGCCAGGAGCAGCATAAAGAGGAGTATGCCGAACACAATCAGGGCATCATCCACGCTGCACTTGTAGCCACGCAGGCGACTCCACATGGACTCGGGACGATCACGTTCCTCCTCCTCGGCAGCGAGCTTCTGCTCCGCAGCCAGTTTCTCATCCTTGAGCTCGCTCTTCAGATCATCGGCGCCGTTGCTCTTGACGGGAGCACGATCCACAGTGTCCTGATCTTTGAGTGAATCATCGAGGGTTTCCATGGACGCCAGACCGGCTTTGCCCAGACCCAGTTCGACATCATCGCCGGATTTCTTCTTGGGCATCATGTTGGCAATGGGCAACTTGATGGCATTGAGCAGACCACGCTTCGGTGGAGCATCTGCATCCTCACCAGCCGCTGCTTCAGCTGTGGCTTCTGTTTAGAAAATAAGAATTATTAGAAATGGGATTCTTCAAGGGATTCTAGACTGCAGTCTTACCTGACTTGGCATCCGCATCGCCATTGGTCAGCTGCTTCTTCTGCTGATCCTTATCCGCGGCGGGTTTGCGCACAAAGAAACTACGCAGACGCTGGCCAAGACCAGCACGTGGTTTCTGCTCCTCCTTGGCAGCCGCATCGCCATTGGGCTCCTTCTCCTCCTGCTCCTTGTCCTTCTCGAGCAGCTCTCCCTCGGCATCGTCGCCCTCTGCCTTGGGTTTGTTCTTCATAAAGAAACCGGGCAGCTTTAGGCCACCAATGGGTATCTTCTTGGGCTTCACCTCGCGCTCCTCCTTGCTGATCTTCTTCTCATCACCATCGCCAGCGGCTCCATTCGGTTTGCCGCCATTCTCGGCCGGAATGTCAATGATCTCCTCACCGGATTTCTCGGTTTTATCTTGTGGTACTGGCGACTTCTTGTCCGGATTGGGCGTGGCCGGTTTGGATGATTGTGGACTTGGTGTCTTCTCCTTCGATTCATTCTTCTTGCTGTCCAGCATTTTGTCCGTCTCCTTTGGCTCCTCTAGCGACTCCTGTGTCGCCTGTGTCGCTTCAGTCTGTGGCGTTTCCTTCTCCTCGAGTTCGCCCATTTTTAAGTCGTGAGTCTTGTGTGTGGACTGAATTTGTAGCTTGGTTTATTTTAGAGAACTCTAATTGAATTCTGCAAAAAAAAAGAGGAATTTAATAAGAATTGTTGAAGAAGTAACTTTTTTAACTTTAAGTTTAATATTAACAATCTTGTATTTTTAAAATTTTCAATTAATATACTTAATTTTCTAATATTTAACAAAATAATTTGTAGCTAAAAATGTTTTATTTTAAGTCGTTTATTTTAAATTTATGATTCTTCGCGAGAAACTATTTAAATGAATAAGTTTTATCTGCAATTGCTAACCTGGACTTAGTTGATTTGTTTTTTTTTCGTATATTTTAGTTAACTTAGTTAATCTTTGGCGGCAGTTTGCGTTGTTTTTTTTTTTTTGTAATTTTATTTAGTTGCTAAGCAGCTGGAAAGGATCTAGGATCTATCACGATCGCGTGCTGATTTGCTTCTAGCTGTCGCTGCTTTCGTCTCTCGACTTTTATACGCTCAAAAGGAAAATTCGAATCCAAATCCCCGAAAAGCCGACGCAGCTGAGCTGCCTGACAAATGTCAACGCCGGCTGCGTCCTTCGTCCTTTGTCCTTTGTTGCAACTCGCAATGTCTTGGGCAACTTTCTGTCTAACGTTTCGATCTACCTGAATCTGGACGTGTCCTGTTTGCGCTACCTGGAAAAGCGTTCTCAGGTAAGCGTGGAAATTCGCTTGCATGTCCTGCATGCCGCATGTCATTCTTTCGGGGCGGGAAGACCGCAAATTTATTAAGCAGCCAGCTGCGCCTTAACCTCCCCTCCCCTTCCCTTCCCTACGCTCTCTTTAGCTTCCTTCCCTATCGACTGTACCTTCAATACGTGCGCTTCAACGCATTTCACACATTTTCCCAATTTTTCCCATTTAATTAGCGGAAAACTTCGTGCTCAAGAAAACTGCGTCCTTTATTCCAAGGACATGTCCGAGTTGGCCTCAATCATTAACAGTGACGCCGCTGGCCAACAAAATGTCCACCTATCATTGTCTCAGTAGCACGTTCGGGATTCCAGTTTCAGTTTGCCTAATTGACCGCAGTCCAGGCGACAGAAGTCATGAGAAAGTATTTTTAAACAAAGCAGTATGCAGTCAAAAAGTGCATTGGTTTTTTAAATGAAACATTAAATTTGCATTAGCAAGAAAACGACTGAGGATCCTGTAAGGGATCAAGAAAGTCATTAAGTTGACATTACAGAAAGACAAGAGTACCACAAATTCTCTAAAAAGATCCTTTATATGACTTTGTTTTAAAACGTTTTTAGTTAGAGACCGACTAAAATATATATTAAAGAAAATTGAAAAAATAAAACTAGCATTCTTCTTTTTTAGAAGTATTTATAGCCAAAAAACTAAACGAAACCAATTAAAAATTACAATTTACTTATAATTGCCTAACGATGAATATCTAAAAATCATAACTGACAGTTTTTTGAAATTGAAAAGTAAATAAGAAAACTGAAATACCTTCATTGAATTTTTTTTATATAATGATATATTATACAACTGATAAAAATATTGTAACAATATATCAAAGTTTTCTAATAAACACTTTAACTTATAAACAAAATAAGTTCAATGAGAAATGCCAACTTGCTGATCGCATATTTAGATGCTTCACATATTTTCAAATACTATAAGAATCAGCTCTTTTTATTGATATAATTGAGAAATAGAGCAGGTTTCAGTTTCAGCTGATAGCTGATAAGTCAGAAGATTTGTCTAGCTCAGCAAAACTGTAAAATAAACCAAATGAAAAGTTCTTTTTTTTGTTATCATCTACGACAAAGAGTCAAGTTAGCGACACACTTAGAAAAATATGAACAAATGTACAAGTCTTACTTATAGAGAAAATACGCATGAAGTGGAAGAAATAAAAGAGAGGAGGAATTGGAAAACGATGCCAAGTTGTGAACTCTGTCGCATGTAAATCAACCGAAATTCCATTAAAATGTGAACTTAAAGTTCAAATCAGTTGCGTGTCATAATCTGTGGACATTATCATTATCATTATCAGTGTTTGGTCAACTGCATGGAAATTGTGCAGCGTGGTGGAAATCGAGAAACTATAGGGGGAGAAAATTCAGTAGAAGAAAATGGAACAGAATAACGCACCATGTTGCGTATCGAAAGTGAAAAGAAACAAAGTGACATACGACACTTGCAACTTGCAACATGCGACATGTAATAACAAAGGCAACGCAATGAAAATCCAATTGAAGCGGATTTTAAAGGCATTAGACGACCAGTCAGACACACAAGGAAAGAGAGAGAGAGAGAGAGAGAGAGAGGAGATATGGGGCATGTGGCATGAGGCAAGCAGACGTTCGCTAGTTGCCCCCAGCGAAAAAGTTACAGACTCGTTAACAGAAGCAGGTCAAAGTAATTACAACGCACTCCAAAAGATACTTCCATTGAACTATGTATCTTATGCTATAGCAAAAGTATCTGTATCTGTTATCTGTGTCTATATCTATATCTGAGTAACTGCAACTGTATCTGCAGTTGAACATGTGTCTGGTCGGTTTCTTTATTGCAATTGCAAAAAAGAATGAGAGAACTCAAAGTCTATAGAGTCGTTAAGTTGAATTCTAAACAGTCATCATTGTTAATTAGCTGAGAAATGTGTTGAAAGATACATTCTCCATATCTTTCTCTCTCTTTCCCCCTCTCTCTCTGTCTCACTCGGTCCATCCTGTGTCCATCAAAGGGGCCAAAGTTGACGCGCCCATTGTCACGCATATTGCCGCTAAGTAAATATAATATATATCTGACAGGGGGTATATCCGACGATATGCCACAATATGTGGCAAAGTCTATAATTTGCCTTGCCTCATAAATTAAATCAAATTCGAAACTTGCGTTTCACATGCGATTCCTTTCCTTCTCTACTATACTGTACTTTTTCTTATTTTTTTCCTCCGTTGTTTTAGTGCCGCACATGAAAATTGCCGTTAAAACATAAAAATTGTATGTGTACAGACATTTTTCTCTTTTTGGGGTGTAGGCACAGTGGTATGAAAAACTATCATTACTTTGGTATCATTTTAAAATGAGTTATTGTTTAATTACAAGCACAATTTAGCAATACTATAGTAAGTACACTTTAATTTATTCCTTTATAATCAATAAATCTTAAGTTATTCTTAATTTGCAAGGAAAATTTATAAAAATTATACAGTTTGTATTATTTTCCATTGCAGATATGACAATCAAGAAAATATATAATTAAATATGTCATGTCTTTAAAAAGCTTCTTTTCAATATTTATTGTTAACTTTAAAAAATTACAAAAATTATTGTTTATCCTTTTCTCATACTTTGAGCCCACTGTGCAACGCTAAAAAGCATGCAACATAAACGCAAAGCCGCACATAAAATGTAATCCTCCCCTTAAGCCGCAGAAAAACAATAAAAAAATGCAACAACAACAACAACAGACGAGAACGACAACTATGCCTAGACATGACAACAACAAATGTCTGAAATTTAATCAAGTCTACAATAAATTTGGAGTATCTTTAACATGTCCAAAAACACTTAGAAACGCATAAAAATGCAATTGTTGTGCACACCCAACAAACAGTGGGAAACTGGACAACTGCTCACTAATATTTGTTGTAACTGTTGTTGTTTAGTTGTTGATCCTAACTGCCAACAAAGGCGCAACCTGTGAGTGTCGAAAGTGAGAGAGGAAATTTTGGATAAATGCAGTCGAGCATGAAATAAAATTGTAGTAGGAAATGACACTGAAAATAAGGAAGGGGCAAGTGTTGCAAGAGGAAGGAGAAGAAGAGGGTAGAATGTGGTGTGCGTGGGTGTTTATATTAAAAGTTACTTTAAAAGCAATGTTCTAAAAGTTACTTTAAAAGCAATGTTATCATTATTATTAGTTTTTTTCTGTTGACTAACACACGCTTTTCTGCGGCAAGTTTGAAGCATTGCCAACAGATGGCGCCAGCATTGTTGCGTGCTGACACGCAGTAAAATTATATATTTTTTTTAGGGTGATAATATCATATTATGTCCTGTCAAATGCAGTGTGGAACACTTAAGCAGGATATTAGAAAAATACAACTGCACACGGCACAGTGGCCATTAAAAATCATGATAAGAATCAATTTTCAAGCGCTTTAACCTGCGCTTATTATTTTGTATATCAATTTTGATTATATACGAGGAAATTTGTCTAGACAGCCGACACCAACAAATACAAAAAAAAAAAAAACAACTAAAAGAAGGGAATGCAATTAACGCTTAACGTTGGTGGGTGGAAAATTCTGAGGTGGCAAGTTGATTGAGGCGCCACGAGTTTTATTTTTGTTGCTTGCAGGCAAAATTACAGTGCATCCTTCTTCCTAAAGCGACCGCAATCAGCGGCATATTCAACACCACTTGCGGCAAGCAAAAGCATTTTTCAATTTGCAACTCATATTTCAAACGCGGCTGCCTCGTAACGAAGTCAATTTGTCATCCGGAGCGGATGAAAAGCAAAAAGGGCCAAAAGAAACAGCTAACAAGCTAAACTACAACTACAAGTTACAAGTTATAAGTTACAAGCTAAAGTTCTGGCCATAGTTCAAGTACAAATGCCTTGCGGCAGTCGCTGTGTATCTATGAGATACAATTTATTAAATGTTCCGCACGCTTGAAATTAACTTCTTTTTTTTTTTTTGATTAGCATTCAGCGATCTATCTAGCTTTTGTTGTTTTTTGTTGTTAATTTCATGGCTATTTATTATAAAAACATGATGGAAAGAGTGGCAAACTCACGTTACATGATAAGCAGCTAATGAACTTGCGCCATTTCTCAATTGCTTGCCAAGTTTTCCCATCAAGAACCCAAAGTTCATTTGCGAGCACGTGTCCTCATAACAGAATAGAGGATGTGAAGTTGAAACGGGAGCAGCAGGAACAGCATGCTGTGTAGTCATGCATGAAATGTGAAACAAATAAACTCAAACTTCAATCCACTTTCAACCCGATTTCGACCACAGGCGACATTGCGGTTGACGCCTCTTCTCGTGCACGTGCACAAGTTGCCCGGAGACGTTTACTCGTTATTCCACTGATAGATGACAATCTCAAAGGGCAGGTAAAACATTCGGAAATTCAAAAAAAGGGGTGCAAACTCTCTAAGGGAAACAGCAACGTCGACAAACGACAACAAACAACCAGAATTGAGGCGCCATTTCGCTGGGGATTTGGAAATCAAACAAAACGAGAACGAGGACTCAAATTTTTATGAATTTGTAATTGTGCTCAAGAGACAATAAAAAAGTAAAATAACAAAGCGTATGTTATCATCTAGGAAGTTTGATATTTTTTCGATTTTTGTCAAATTTTCTGTAAATACCCCTGGAAATTTTTTCAAAAACTTTGATCTCTCATAACTTCATCAAAAATTAACCGATTTTCAAGCGGAATGTCATTTTGGGCTTGTTTTGGCTTCTAAATTGATACTGCATTTAAATTTGTAACATTTAGAAAATTCGATAATTTTTTTGGTACTAAGCGATCTATCATCCAATTTTCCATACCTTCCCCTTGACATTTTTTCAAAAAATTTGATCTCTCATAACTTCATCAAAAATAAACAGATTTTCAAGTGGAATATCATTTTGTTCGTGATTTGGTCTCCAAATTGATTCTGCATTTAAATTTTTATCATCTAAAAAATTTGATAATTTTTCTATTTTTGTCAAATTTTCTATACCTACCATATAATATTATATTTTTTTAAACTGCAACATCATTTTTCTTTGACTAACTTCATATACATCAAAAAAAAATTTAAGTTTTCAGCAGTTTATCTGCTTGCTGTGCTAGTTTACAGGGTATTCTCATAGCTGCGCATATTCTTATCTTGGAAAAATTCTTGATCTTAATGCGCATAGTAAATTTTCGAGTTTTCCTTATCTCAACAAGGGATCAATCTAAGATTTTATTGCGCATTTCGAGCAAACACAAGTTATCGTTTCGGATTTCTACGTATCTCTTTCTCTCTTTCGCTTTCAATTGCTCAAGGATCTGTTAGTTGTATTTTTTTTATGAGCAACGTGATAAGACAAAGATTGAACAAGTCAGATAAAAGAATACAGTCTGCACTACTGAAAGGCACCACAGGACCACTCCACATCGAATAACTTTGTGTGGTGTCTGCATTTTGAGTTAGGATCGTTGTGTTTTTTCTCTTCCTCTTTTTTTTTTTGGACTGTTTACTTTGTGTGTCAACAGTTGGACATGGAAATTTATGAGTTGTGCCTCATTAGTCAGTGTCAATAGAGATGGAATGGAGTCAAGTCGAGTCAAGAGAGTGAGATCTAAGTATTGAGACAATAACAACAAACCGCGTGGAGCATTAGCGGGATCGTTGAGGGATTTACAACGGGGACAAGCCTGAAAAGCCAATTGAAATGAAACATTTGACCGTGAACCCAAAGGAAAAACAGCAATTGGTGGGGCAGAGAGCAGGAGGGAGGGGGGGCACACAACTGTTGAGCGTTTGTTTATCTTTGCATTTGGAAAGTGTTGAAATAGTTGTTTAGTTTTCGGTTCGGTACCCTTCTCGACTCCACACTCCCCCCCTCTACTATTTCCCCCCAAATGAGTGCTATCAAAACCTTTTGCCAGCCGGGAAAAATTAAAGTCTCTAATTGTTGTTTACATTCAAAGTGAAAGCCTTGCCGCCCAACGACAACAACAACAATAACAACAACTAATAGAGGGAACACGTGCCACGCCTACTTGGGCCGCCTATTACATAAGAAATTTCAATTCAATTTGAAGAAAAACTTTTTTTTTCGATTACGCAGGAAAAATGGGAAATGTAGGCAGTGAAAATCATTTGTAGCGGCTTTTTGTCTTTGAAAAAGCTGGCAAAACAATGCCACTGACAAGGGAGGGGAGGGTGTTGCGGGGTTAGGGGGTAGGGGGTGTAGTGCTCCACACTGGAACAGTCGCGGCCCAATAAATCTTTGACGCATGGAAATGCAAATGTTGCATCTTCAGTATCCCAACTCCCTCCACTTCTCACACAGCTGTCAAGTCTTTTTGTTGTTGTGATTTTCCTGAAGTTTTCATTTCTTTTCTTGTATTTTGTTGGTTTTTTTATCGTGCAGCTTTTTTTGTGTGTGTTTTCTCTGACGGTTCCCGGAAGTCATTTGGGCGCCTTTTTTTTATTATTATTATTATAGTTGTTTTTGTTGTTGTTGTTGCTGGAGCACAGCTGCCCCGGAATTCGCCTATTCCAAAAGTATTCTGCGTCTCGCTTTCTTAATTGCCCTCGGCCTATTAATTTCTTATTGAATTATTGTCGAGCTGTAGGCTTTAGTTCCAAGGCGTAGTTCCATTTCGGGATTTATTTTGCCGGCTTGCATATTAATGAGTCCCAAATTGGATATTTTTGGATGGAAACTTGAGCATATTTTTAAAGAGGTATCGTACAAGAAAGAGTCATCTAAATATATATTTTGGTCTTCACATTCTCTGCTGATAGATTGAAATATTTCAATGACATTTGTGGGCTTAGCGCGTTATGTTTATGAAATTTTCAAAAGGATTTAATACACATTTTTTGAGATCTCTGATTCTGATGGATGTGCTAATGGAATTGTTCCCGACACGAGCCACAAAAAAGGGGAGCGAAGCGAGAAGAAATAAATTAATGGAGGGAGTAATGACACGAGCTATTAGTTTGAAGATGCATCTGTTAATGGAGAATAGGGATTCAACTAAACTGAACATATAAAATAGACATGAAAAAAGCTGAGAGAAATATATTTATGAATGGAATGTAAATATATAGAGCTCTAAAAATGAGATTAATCATGTAAATCTGACCAACTTTCTAAACAAAACCTAATTTTTCGAGTAACCCTGAAGTTTTTTTAGAGAAGGATCATCTCAACGAAGTTCTAATAAAAATAAAATAAAATAATCAAGAACAGTTTGAAAATCTTAACAATTTAGGATTGGAACTATATAATTTAAATTTCTTTTTATTTTATCCATTGATAATTATAAATTTATTAATTTTGCAACTCAATTTTATTTAATCGTCAAGTATTTTACTTTGTAACAACAATAATATTCTATATTATTATTTAATATGCTTTATTCAATAAATCCTTACTTGTTTCTCTATTGGCAAAATATGGCAAATGGGAATAATCCGAGTGTAGTACAGTGTATAGCGAGCATGTACACGACCAGAACGAATCCGAATCCAAACACAATGGCGAATCCTGCAGGACACTCTTTTGGGTGTGTATAATAGCACGCACAGATTTTGTCTTAATGTTTTGAAAAATGCACACAAAATTCGTTTGCCCAATTTGTTTTTTTTTTCTTTTCTGGTTTTCACTTGTTTATGACACGATTGAGGCAATAGGAATATATATAAAACGATATCCTTCACAAAGCCGGTCGTAGTTGCTTTAATTTATTACTTTTATTTTATGCTTTTGATTTGTTTCCTGTCTTGTGAGGGGGAAATGGAAATGAAGATTCTGGAAAAGTGCTCGTCGCGTGCGCGTTGCGAAAGCAAAGGGACCGAAAGCGTGCGGCGTCTAGCAGAGCGTGGCTCAAACTGGCGGCCAACGACGCGACGCCGCGCTGTCAGCGTTGGCAGCATTCAAACTGGAATTGTCTACGTGCGCTCTCTTGCGCTCTCGCTCTCCTATGCTTGCAATGTTGGCGCTCGCTCACTGGAAGCAGCCAGGCAATGCACAAACAAAACAGAAACACAAAGCTGCCGGCATAGGGGTTGCCAATGGAAATGGACAGCAGAGAGGACAGCTGAGAGCAGGCTCTCATTCAAACACTCTCTCACTCTCTTATGCGCTCAGTCTGCTGCAGGGATTGTGTGCATGCAATAAGCATAACAGCAACAACAACTCATGATGACTGCGGCACATGGCGACGTTGGCTTCGTTGAGGTTTTCTATGTGTATTTCATTATTCTCTTTATTTATTTTTTTTGTTGTACAGTAAATGCAAAATACATTGTATGTACTGTTGTGTCTGTTGTCCCTCTGAACGGGCTGAGTAAGAGAAGTGGGGACAGCTCATTGGGATTCCGTTTGAGATTCACCTAATGGCACAAGTGTTGAGTGTTGTCAAGGATGAGGCGCAGTTTGCTTTATACCATATATACGTATCTGTTTTTACATTTAGTATAAGAAAAACATCTGTCGCAACGGAAAAATCAGGCAATTGATGCGTCATAACAACTTAACCCCTGTCCCTGTTCCTAGTCTGTCCTGTCCCTCCCAACCCCCTGCTGCCAAGTAACCCCTTTGTTTTGTCGCCTACCCCTGAGAAAAATGAATAAGGAGGAACTGTCTTTGCCATTTTTCACGTCACATTCTGATGCGTAGCGAAAGTGAAGCAAACACGAATTTAACTGCTTGGGAATTATAAGGAAAAAGCTTTATTAACCAGTTACTTGCATAAAAGTTATATATTTAAGGAAAGCTGACAACAATACCCCCCGTTTTTGCCCACATGTTAACAACTTTCACGCCTCTAGCTCTCATAGGGGTTTTCCCCCTCCCTTAACCCATCAGATGTTAACAAATGTGGACAGTTTTACAGCAGCAATTCATTAGAATTCCTTCTGTAGTGGCAGCTGTCACATGCACCGCTATGTGGCACAAAAGGTGATCATGGCATGCGTATCGCATTACGCAGTTACCAAAATGTCAGTCACCATAATGACGTATGCCTGTCACGTTGTTTAGGCCATCGATCGAGGATCCTCCGAGGGGAAACCCGCCAAATGCCGCGCAATGGGGGCGTGCCAAGCGGAAAGGAAGGAACGGAAAAGAAAGAAAAGGTAGACAGACAGACGTTGCACATGTGGCATGCTGTTTGGTTGTTCTTGTTCTTGTTGTTGTCATGTGGGTTGTGTGGGTAATTAACAAGTTCATGTTTAATTTAAATTTGGTTCAGTTCGCGTGGGCAACAGGAAGTGCAATGAGATTGCCTTTCCTTCCTTATAGGTATTCTTCAAACTATATAGAGTTGTCTTTACTTTCTCCTACTCCTCTTTTTCCTTCCCTCACACAGCTCGTAATTCAATCTATAAATTATCAGGGGCTTGTTTCAGTCCCATTTGGTTAAGTTCTGCCAAAAACCCGAAATCCGCTTAATGTTTAAGCTCAATTATATGGCTTTTTTGTGTGTCTGTAACTCCATTCAGTTTGTTTCCCCTTCCGTAATTGATTCTTGGCCTAAGCGCCTTCAAGTAGGCTATAAACAAGCAAAGCGCCAGCTACAAATTCAAAGCATAAAATGTTATGTCGAGCATTTTGTGAATTTGCGAAAAATATCATAAAAAAGTTTCGACCTCCTGTGGTTGCGGTAGTTTATTCGAGAGAAGGGAAACGGAGTGAAAGGGGGAAAAGTGAAAGAGCTTACTCATACACAGCCCAGTTGGTCAGTTGGTTTCCCTTGCAACCACAAAGTTTACTGTTTTATTTACTCAGCACAGGGCGAGGCAACAACTTGGACATAGTATGTGGCACGTTGTATGGCAGCAAGTGGAGTTAATGGGAGTTTCAGGTTGCCTCCTGGACATGAGAACACTTAAAGTAATGCTACGAGTCGAGGTTAAACACCTCAAAGTAAGGGATGTTAGGATAGTAAGGACGAAAGGGTTTCTTACACTCGTAATGTATTCAATTCATGAGGTGAATCATAAATAAGTGAAAAGTTAATCGATAGCTTGAAATGCGAAATTTCTAACAAAGTGTAGGTTCGGAATAAAAATATACAACAAATATATTTTTTAAGCTAATGTAATTATTAAATACAACTATTCCTAGACTTTTTAAAAGAATCCAAGTTAAGATAATATTTTCTTAATTCTCCACTGTTTTAAATAAATATATGAAATTTTTCCAATTTGTCGTTTCTTTATTTCTATACTTTTCCACTTTTCCTATTTGATATGCCTTTTCTCCTACTTGCATTCAAGGGTCACTTAGCTTGCAGCTCGTTGCTAGGTTCAATGTCTGGTCAAAGATCGAGTATCTGACAGATACATGCAAGTACTTTCCTTAGCATTTACAACAAAAGACCATTGAGAGGAGAGACACAAAAGAGATGCAGAGTCTTAAGTCGAAAATGATGCTAGTGAATGGGGGGCTGCATCTTTACCAACAACAACTGCAACAACGCGACAAAGACAACCATTAAAAGTTACTTAAAATTGTTCAACAATTGAGAGAGTGGGAGAGAGAGAGAGAGGGAGAGAGAGAGAGGGAGAGAGGGAGATAGTGTCCGCTTGATGTCCACAGGCGTTCAAGTGAGTGGAAAGAATCACAGACAATAGAACAAACATGCAACAACTGCGCTGCAACTGCAACCATCTACAATAACAACAACTGCGCTGCTACTCAACTTGGACTGAAGTGCGAAAGCAACTTGACAACGGTTAATAATTGACAATCCAATGCAGCTGCAACTGCAACACATTATCATCATTATCATCATCATCATCATCATCATCATCATCATCATGAAGATAATCATAATGATGCTGATGATGGGGCACTGAGGCGAACAAACAGCAAAAACGAAAGAAAGCTCGACTACGAGATACCCTGATTCTAGTTCCTTAGATACTCTAACATAACTAAATAGTTAGATACATTAGTGTTCTTTTCTTAACTAAGATTCCTTTGTTTGTACTCAACTTACTATTACATACATTTGCACAAAACTTAATATACCTTCAATACAGGGTATAAAATGATACAGTCGCAGTCGTTGCACTTTTAAAGTGTTGCAAGCACTCGAAAAACACCCACTTGGGGGCCCTGGGGGAAAAAGTCTGCTTGTGGATTGTGATTGGAGGGCAAGAGCTTCAATTGAGCCAGCGCCAGATTAACACACACACACACACACACCCATTGAATTGTGGCAAGTTGCCGGCAGGGGCAGGGATCTGACATTGACATGCAGCAGGCAGCGTCTCCCGGTTGCATGCAGTTCTCGTCTGTGTGGGCGGCAGCTTGTCGCCAGAGAAGACACAGCTCAGTTTCTCTCTCTCTTTCTCTCTTTCTCTTTCTTCTTCTTACCGCTGATATAAATAATATGAAACTTCCTACAATTTGAATGCGTAAATTGTATCTCAAAGATGCGAGAGCCAAAAAAAAAGCCAACGTTGCCTTTAATGCGACATAATTGATGCACAAAAGCGCGTCCTATTCATGTTTCATTATGCATGCGTTTGCCTCTGATTTGATTAACAAGCTGTATGTATTTTATATATCTTTCAGATACATATACAGATACATGCACAATTGGGTGAGACTGCCTGGGAAGATTATAAAGAGCTACTTTCAGTTACATTACAACAAAGCTGATGCCAATTTATCGATTTTCGTATGCCACTTCAAAGATACTTTCTATATCTGTGTAGCTATGTATCTCAATATGTGTGTGTGTCATTTTCAAGGAAACCCTTCAAAGTTTTGTTTGCTTTATTTTCAACATGACATCGGGCCAACAGCGACAATTATCCGCTTAGCGTGTTCGGGCCAGTGCAGCAATGGGCAAAGTATCTTTAATATACAATTGAGTCATAAGTTACTGGCCAAGCGATCGTCTGTCTGTCTGTCTCACTGTCTTGGCATAATTAAGCACTTTCGTTGCCGCATCAATTCTCCAACTGACACCAAGAGGAAATTTACACATTTTCTCAATTTAATGGACGTCGGCTAGAAACAATTGGTTTATCATCAAGACTCACAGAGACAGCGCGGCAGCTCTAATGAAGTTGCCGCACGATGCATCGTGATGATGCAGCGCAAATCCAAATTAAGAGCCAAGCTGCGAGTATCTGACGGATTGTTGTTGAGTCGACAGCTGAGTAAGAGAAGATGAAAAATAATTACAAAAGTAAGAAATGAAAAAAAACCTCAGCGCGTGCTATTGAACTCTTTCAAAAGATACTTTTCTATCTGAGAGATACTTTTGTATTTGAAAGATACATTTGTATTCATTGTACTATTGTAGCTGTCAGCTGCATTTGACATTTTTGCACTTGACAATGTGCCGGAAATTGATTTCTTATTGCGGCAGCTGCAACAAGTTACAAAAGTATCTTAAGCTATATACGTGTCTGTGTGGGTAGTTGCAAAGGGCAAACGATTTGTATGGCGCATGAAATTATGCCTCAATGTGGCAGCTTCAATGGGGCACAGACTCCACAAGACTCCTTCAACTTTGGTGGTCGCGTTTAATTAAATTGCCAAATGAATCTTCAGCGTGGGTGGGTTTCGTTTTTCAAGCCCAAGTGCAAGTAAATTTACAATTGCATGGTTTCGAAGTCGTTTTGAATTTCATTTTATTAAAAAAAACGTAACGAGCGGATGTTGAAGTTAAAGTTGCAGCATTCGCTTTATCGGCTTAATGGCCAAGAGAACCGTTCCAATAAGCGCCGCAATGTGTTGCATTTAAATGCTAATTTTATCAACTGGCCAACAGACACACACACACGTCCCAGTTCCCAGTTCCCAACTCCAGCTCAAGTGTTGAATATCATTAGCACGTTGTCGCCTCGAGGTCTGGAAATGGAGTTGGAATCAGATTCGAATTCAGAGTCAAACTCAAAGTCGAAATCAAAGTTGCTGAAGCGTGCGAGAAAAACTAACAAAATGCTGTTGTTGCCGCTGCACTTCGTTAGCACTTTTTGAATTGGGGGAACATATCCGTAAGTGGACGCTTGATGACCGGAAACGACGCCAGGCAAAAGCTACATGTGTCGACTGCCAAACGCACACCTGAAGCCAAGTCCAAAGAAAGTGTGAAAGAGCGAGCGAGCGAGAGAGAAGGCGAGCAGTTAATGATGCCATTGGCCTCTTCAGATTTGGACTGTCTTAACGGAATTAATTGCAGTGTTGCCAGCATTTCAAGTGATAAAATAACGCTAATTTGATAGAAAAAATAATTAAATAAAAAATATTAAACATGCAAAAATAAAAATAGTATAAGATTTAAAATGAACTCCATATTATTTTTTACTAATATATATATTTACAAAAAAGCTTTAGTAGTCCTATTAAATACTAGAAGCAAAAGTATTTCGTTAATATCAACAATATTTAGATTTATAAGAAAGTTGGAATATACATATGTGACTTTATATTGTAATATTTATTTAAAGTGGTATAATAAATAGCTAGATTTCTAGCTTATATTTTTTTGCTTTTAAAATTAGAAAACAGCCAAGTATAGCTATAAATCAACCAAAATGGTAGCACTGATTCATTGCCAGTGTCTCCCTACCTAACTCTCTTTATTTCCAGGCAGCAACTCCCACACGAAGCACAAATCGAAAAGACGTTGAAAAGATGTTGCAGCTGCCTTTGGGGGGAATAAAACAGATCACAATTGCCACAAAAAAGTTCAGGCCAATTCAAGCGCAAAGCTGTCCAAAGTTAACAAGCAAATTGATGCAGTTGCAAGTTCCAAGTTGCAAATGCAACTGGAACACGGGGCATGCAACAGAAACAACAACAAATGGGCCAGCGACATGCAATTTTCAAATCGCAGATGCTACAGCAACAACAACAACAACAACAACAGCGGCGTTTAAAAATAGCAGCATGTCACCAGCAGCAGCAACAACAACAATTACAACAACAAATGCATCGATGTGGCAATGAAGCAGAAAGAAAAACTACAAAAACAGCAACATCAAAACAAAAACAGAGAAAGAAAAGAGACACAATCTCATCAGGCGCAGGAAAACAAACAAATTGTCGGCCAGGCAGACACAATTAATGCGCTACATTTAAATAATTGCTTTAAAAGGTGCTATTAAACTATTAATTAATTAGCTAAGTGATGAAATTGATATAGAAATAAATAATTATTGGTCTTTCAGCTGGTAACTAAATAGAAAATTAAGCTAAGAAAACAATTACTGATCGCTAGACACTTTTTAATACAAATCTAGGAAAATAGAAATACATTCAGTACTTTAGCAGATGAACATAGCTGCAGTTTGGGTACCGCCCAAGGTGCTTTTGCCTTTGGGCTGATCGTGACGTTGCGATGGCTTTGATAATGCGCCCACCAATTGGCCCAACGGATGGTGAGTTGAATATTTTGCACTGTCATTGCTCAGAGTGCAACTGAAGCTGCAGCTGAGGCAGTGACGATTAGAAAGGATGACAAAACACAGCAATAACCAGAGGAAGATGGTGGAGAGAGAGAGAGGAATTGAGGAAGGACCGTGGCATGTGCGTGATGCGCATGAGCGGCGCGTCATTGCGCCTTAAATGGGAGCAGAGTTGCAACTTGACGTGCGCCCTCCACTGAGAGAAATAGGGGAGAGAGAGCCGGAGAGAGAGGGAGGGAGAAAACACTGCAATTTTTAGACATTTCTCATTGTTTTGTTGCATGTATATTTTTTGTGTTGTTTGCGAATGCGCAGCGATGCGTTTATTAAAAGACAACAACATAAACAAAAAAATAAAGGCAGAGGGAGAGAAAAGAGAGAGGGAGGGAGTAAGCAATGACAACAAGAACAGTCAATGTTGGGGGTGCTCTATGGAATGGGAACAGAATCAGAATCAGAGACAGAAACAGAGACAGAGAGCCAGAAATTGTCGTTGCCCTTTTTTGGCCAGGCGCATTTTAATCGCGCACTGCAAATCAAAGGCGAAAAGTGGCCAACAACAACAGCAACAATGAGTGCAACTGCAACAACAACAGCAGCTGCAGGCAATTCGGGGTCGCTGCAGTTTGAATGTCGAGGAACATAACTCTTTGGGATCTCCCATCTCCCGTTCTGCCGTTCTCCCGTCGTTGTTCCATTTGACGTTTCCCTTTTGTGAATTATTGAAATTGCGCAGTTTTCTGCGATTGATCTGACAAACAGAAGAGGAGAAGTGCAGCAGAAGAAGCAACAGCAACCAGTCTGAGTAGCATTACAAGCAATCAATCAATCACTGAAATAGTCAAGATATCCGTAAGAGTCCATCGTATTACTTGGCTACCGTTTAAAGAGAGAGAAAACTTCTCAGTCCATCGAAAAAGCCGCAGGAGCACGCGATTTATCGATGGAGACCAACCAATATTTTAGACTGGTCACGAACTCTTCGAAACGGTCACGTGAGACAAATGCCTAGGGCGTGTCTCTACAGAGACTTCTCTATTCTTGATTGGTGCTTCAAACGGAAACACTTAATGGATATCACATGTTATAGATACATCAGTGCGATAAGATTCTGTGACTTCGATACATGAGTGAAAGTTTTAATCAATTATCGATTGTGACGAAAACTAAGTCTTTTAATCTATATTATCAATTTGTTAACTAATGAATGATTCTTATTAGCAATCTCCAGTTGGAGATTCATTCTAATGGATATCACATGTTAAAGATACATCAGAGCGATAAGGCTGTAGATTTAGAAATTTATCATCAAAATGCATCGAAAACTAATCAATGAATATGTTTTTTTAAATTTAACCAGATAATTTTCTTATCTATATTATAAATATATAAATCTCATTAGATTTCCTTGCAAGGCATACATTACCATAAAAAACAACGGATTGTTTTGCTGATTCTCCAAAATAAGAAATGTAAAAAAAAGCACGCATTGAATTTTGCGCTGACTAAAAATAACATATAATTTTTTGTTGATCCCCCTCAAAGGGATTCCATGGAATTGAAATGAAAACAAAACTGAGCAGGAGGATGTGAAATCAGCACAGTAACACCACAGAAATTGGGGGAAGCCAACGAAACGCTCCCCAATAATTTCCAGCCAGAAAGTCAAAGAAAAAAGTAACAGAAAGGCGACAGATACAGAAATCTGGGTCTGAGAATGGGAATGGTATGGGAACGGTCTCTGGGACAGGTTATGATATGTCAGCAGCATTTGGGAACAGCATTTAATTCTGTCGAAAAATATGTTCGTGAGGAATTTCAAGTGCTAAAAGAAAGAAAAACAAAAAAAAAAGGTTTTAAACAATGAAATGGCCAATTATGACAAATTTTCAAATGAATTGTAATGTCCAGTCGGAGGAAGGGAGATGAAAGGAGGGGAGAAAGAGAGTGCACTTGAGAGCCGTTCAACGTCATCATTAGCACCCGAAAATGTCAAGTGGCATGTCAAGCGACGCCTTCCTCCCCCTCTACCCCTCTGCCACTTCTCCCATTAATGATGGCATTTTGTCACACGCTGTTGGAGCTGCTTCCTCTCAGTTGGAGCTTTTTGGTTTATACTTTGACTCGATTTAATGATTTTTAAATCGCTTTTCATGTCTTAATTGACATCGCTTCGCTTGGCTTGGCTTTCTAGTCTCCAGGAGACGCCACTATAAAAACCAATCTCGCCCAGGCATTTAGCCTAGATTCAGACTACATTGTGGCAATCTTCAGGTTCACCATTGTGGGTCAGCTGGAAGTCAATTTGCCTCGATCCTTGCATTATCAGCAATTATCCGGCCAACAGTGTTCACGACTTTTCCCCCCTGCCCCTCCCTCTTGCTCTCCCTCTCAGAGATTGCTGCCTGCAAGTGGAACAAATTTATTTGCCCGCTACCAAACGACCATTAACAATTTTTCCAGCGACTAATCTTTGAATCTTGGCCTGGCTAATGCTTTGCCAGTTGGCGATGCTCATAATTCACCCACCAATAACCGACGGTCATGTTCAGGGGCGAAATCTGATCGCGCCTCTTCGTTTCGGACTTTCCATTAGGATAAATTGCTAAAGAAAATTGCACATGGAAAATGTGCAATGTATAAAAATGTCAAAGATCGGATCGCAGTCGACGTCGCAGTCGCAGTCGAGACTTTTCGACTCCTCGACTCCATGGAGACAGTTGGTGACTCCACTCTGCGCTAGATTAATGATCGTGCAAAGGCCCGAGGATTATAGCGCTTCAGTTTGGTAGCCTCCACTCTAATGACGTCATTATGACCAAGCACAGCACGTGCTCCACTCCAATTGCCAAATGAACGAAGCTCTAGGCCTTCCTTTATTTCTTTTTTTATTTTGGTTTAGTGGTAATGGCAACGACAGTGGCTCTGTGGTTTGTTGCTGCCTCAGAGCCCAACTGCCGCATGGCTAAATAAATAAAAATTCAAATTTAAATTCAAATTATTATCTCCTCAGGCTGGAGGCCGACAATGAGGGGGTGTCAAGTTTCATGAATATGCAAATTAGAGTCAGGCCATGGAAAACCATCACCATGATGATATATGGGCAGGAGACGCAGCATGGAATCAGCGTGCATGAATTGTGAATAAATTTATTGCGTACGCAGATTTGTTGTCTATTCCTCTCTCTCTCTCTCTCTCTGTGTTTTTAATACCACGCAATTAAGTTCTCAAAAGGTGCTTAAAGTTCGTTTATTATAATTGTTTAAACCGCTAAAAATTTGTATTATTGTCTAAGACATACAGAAAGTATTTGTAGTTGTCCTATTCTGTTTAATATATATTACAGGGTATTTCAAAACAGCAACAATTCTTAAAATAGAAAAATAAAAAAATATGAAAATTTAAATTTCTAGAAATTTCGGAATAAAACGTTTATTAAAAAAATTTAAATATTTCTTTTAATTACAGGGTGTTTTATAGTACGGAAAATTCGACTTCTACCAATTTACTTTAGATTTATGGTGCGTTCATGCGAGAAACAAATAAAGTAAGTAGAAGAGTTACTTACATTCTACACGAAAACTTTTCGAATATGAATTATAAAATATTTTCTTTTTCAAACAGGGAGGAAATTTGGCAACGTAATATACTGGAAAGTGATCAAAGTTCAGGCATGGGGAAAGTGTCTCTGGGCT
The DNA here is from genome assembly GCA_035045575.1 of Drosophila falleni. Lineage (NCBI taxonomy): Eukaryota > Metazoa > Arthropoda > Insecta > Diptera > Drosophilidae > Drosophila > Drosophila falleni. The sequence goes on from JAWNOV010000167.1 coordinate 10,596,231, forward strand.
CTTGTGTTTGAAAAACTGACAACTCGACAAATCCCAACAGATTTTGACATAACAAGTCACAAAGTTGAGATTTGTTTGATCTGAAGTTGATGTGAGAAAGCTCTTGATGACAGAATTAAAAGACTTGAGATGCCTGCACGTTGAAAAAGAGCGCGGTATCACAAAACGAATAAAGACTTCTCAGGCCTTTAATTGCCCTCAGATGGAACAATGCAAGTGATGGCCATGGTCAGGAACTTGGCATCTGGTATTTGGTATTTCAATTATAACATTCGCTGCGATAAACCTAATTGATTGACTGGTCAGTCGAGGTGCTGATAATATTTATACGAGTACCACGTTCAGCCCCAACAAGCAATATAATTGCATTTTCCACCAAGACAGAACAAAATAGAGAATAGCAGCAACATCGAAGCAAAGCGAAACGAAGAAGAAGAATGGCAGGAGCAATAACAATGCTGTCTGGATGCATTTTCCACGCTTTAATGTTGCAGGCGGTGCACGTTTCTCGGCCTGGTCATTACATAAACCATAAGCACCAGCAACAACGAGAGATGTGGAAGCATCCAATATACAAGATGTGGCAGACACTGCTCCACTGGCCTAGGCACAGGCCAAGTCTCAGATGCAACACAGCGCTTGTTTATGCCACTTCGGGGCCATTTTCACAGTTTGCTTTCTTGGATTGCATCTCATCCCCCTCTCCCTCTCTCTCTCGCTCCCTCTCTCTCGTTCTCTTGTTGAAGAAAATTATCTGCTGTGCAACGGTAAATGTGTTGCACTTCAGCAATCTCCACCAATTCCCTCAGCTGAACAAGTGCAACGTGGCACATTTTCAATGCAAAAGCAAACTCACGATTTTCACCCCAGGGACGAGAAGGCGGGAGGCCTAGAAGAAAACCCGCCAGGCAACTTTTTAATGCAGGATTATCCACGACAACCACAACAACAACATAGCAGAAAAGGCTGCAGCAAGCGTACTCGACTGGGAGAAACCCTGTCCGTAAAAATTTAAATGAAGTTCTGAAAATGAAAAATATCATATAGATATTTTCGATATTTATTATTCGATCTCGATGGAATTTTTAGCACACATTAAAAATATGGTAAGGTTTGTGTTTAACTACTTTTAAGGCTGTATCTTTAAAACTGTAGTTGTTAATCGTTTTTAAGACTTTGCCGTAATTCTAAAACCTACATTTCGTGTCTACAACTCTTATAGTTTCTGAGATCTTGGTATTGATAAAATTGCCACAAACTCTATAAGCCCCTTAAATCTCTTGGTTACTGGACCAACAACAACAACAACTGGTAACTGCATCCCATCAACTGGAGCGCCCTTACTTTGCTCTTTGTTGTTGTCAACAAACTTTCAACTAGGAAGCAAAAGCAACAAAAATCTGAACAGTCGGCGCCAGTTGAATGAACTCCACGGAAAGCTGGAAGCTGCAACGCGGTTGCTCCACCGCTGAAAAATGGTTCACTTTTTTACTTTTTTTTTCTTTAGTCGGGCCTGCCACAGGTAATGATGATGTTGCCACAGCTCCCTGTGAAAGGAAGCATGGCGAAACGAGGCCAAAACAACGGGGAGAGCGGACGAAAAGCCAGACACATCCACACACACACACATCCACACACATACAAGTCATACAAAGCGTCAGCAGGAAACGAACCACAATAGACAACATGGTACCTAACAGGGAACAGGAACTCTCTGTGAATGCTGCGCCTCGTTGTGGTTGCCTTAATTCACAATCAATAGAAGAAACAACGCTCAACCGAGTGCAAATAATTCCCCAAGAAAGCTGCAGATTTTGCGATCGAAATTGATAGAGACATGGGGGGAGAAGATGATGCTAGAGAAGCAGACAGGCGGGAAGGCAAAGAGAATGGTGCATTTCAACACATGCCGCCAAGTAGCAAAAAGAAACAGCAGTCAGCAGATTCACATCCACATCCAGATCCACATCCAGATCCACATCCCAACATAGGAGCGCCCATTTGTAACTCAATGGCGTGTAAAATAGCTGCCGGGCAGTTGGACAAGCGGACAGAACGGACGTATAAACAGAGTAGGAGAAGGCGCTGCAAGTTTTATTCGTTAGAGATGAGTTGCCCCTTAGATCGACTGCGATTTTCACATATTCGTGATCGATAACAGTCGCTGAAATTAATAGATCCTAGTGAGTTATCGACTAACTGCACTAGTTATCGATTGACTACTTAGAGATGCGTTTGAATCAATCAATCAGTCGAAAAATAATAAATTTTTCTAAATGCACAAAATTTGAATGCAGAATGAATTTAGAGGCCAAACAATAATCAAAATGACATTCCGCTTGAAAATCGGTTCAGTTTTGACAAAGTTATGGAAGTTTGAAGTTGGTCAGGCTTTGGATCTAACAACTTTACAAGTCAACATTTTTGTCAAATTTCACATGATTTTTTACAGAATTTTGAAAGGTGTCAGAAACAAATTTAAAGTGTTGTTTTATACTATTTACGATATAAGGAGTTGATTAAACGTGGAAACTTGAGATTTAAAATTTTGAATTTTCAAAATATCAAAGGGGGGACCACATGCATCGAATCCATGATTTTGGGAAATATAAATTATTTTCGAAAATTAATTAAATTTAAATGCAGAATGAATTAAGAGGCCAAACAATAATCAAAATGACATTCCGCTTGAAAATCGGTTCAGTTTTGACAAAGTTATGGAAGTTTGAAGTTGGTCAGGCTTTGGATCTAACAACTTTACAAGTCAAAATTTTTGTCAAATTTCACATGATTTTTTACAGAATTTTGAAAGGTGTCAGAAACAAATTTAAAGTGTTGTTTTATACTATTTACGATATAAGGAGTTGATTAAACGTGAAAACTTGAGATTTAAAATTTTGAATTTTCAAAATATCAAAGAGGGGACCACATGCATCGAATCCATGATTTTGAGAATTATAAATTTTTTTCGAAAATTAATTAAATTTAAATGCAGAATGAATTTAGTGGCCAAACAATAATCAAAATGACATTCCGCTTGAAAATCGGTTCAGTTTTGACAAAGTTATGGAAGTTTGAAGTTGGTTAGACTATGGATCTAACAACTTTACAAGTCAAAATTTTTGTCAAATTTCACATGATTTTTTACAGAATTTTGAAAGGTCTCAGAAACAAATTTAAAGTGTTGTTTTATACTATTTACGATATAAGGAGTTGATTAAACGTAAAAACTTGAGATTTAAAATTTTGAATTTTCAAAATATCAAAGGGGGGACCACATGCATCGAATCCATGATTTTGGGAAATATAAATTATTTTCGAAAATTAATTAAATTTAAATGCAGAATGAATTAAGAGGCCAAACAATAATCAAAATGACATTCCGCTTGAAAATCGGTTCAGTTTTGACAAAGTTATGGGAGTTTGAAGTTGGTCAGTCTTTGGATCTAACAACTTTACAAGTCAAAATTCTTGTCAGCATTTATCTACAGTGACTGAATATAGCGCATCTCTAGCTGTTGATCGCAAGTGTGATCAAGTGTCGGTTCTTGTTATTGTTGTTACTGTTGCTGTTGGAAGCAGCTGCCGTTTTGTTCGATTCTTTAGCTTTCAGATTCTCTTCTCGTTCAGCTGTTGATTGTTGATGATGATGATTATGATGTACACATACTTTGTTGTTGCACTGTGCTAAAATTTAATAAGTGCAAAAATAATCGCTTGCTTTATGCAAGCTCCTAATGATTGTGCTTTGGCCTATTGTTGTAGTTGTTTAGTTAAATTTCTTGTTGTTGTAATTGTAGTTGCATTTGCCTTTCTTTGGTTCAATGAACTGCTCTTGTTTCTGCTGCTTGTGTGTGTGTTTGTGTGTGTATGTGTTTGTAATTCAAAGCGAAATTATAATGTTGCAAATTGGAGCTCAGCAACGAGAGCCACAACAACAAAAAATACAAAATACAAAAAAACCAGTTGAAGTTTAAGCTACATATATTTCCCCTCTCTCTCTCTCTCGCTCTTCCCCATTTCCACTGTCAGCGAAGCGCGCGTAAAATAATTTTTTATGACACGGAGAGTTCTTGTCGCATTTGTTGTTGTTCTTGTTGTTGCTGGTATTGTTGTCGCCGCATTTGTTGCTCGTGTAATTAAATAATGTTAAGTCGAGCTGCGAGCGAAGAGTTGACAAACTGACACGCGAGCTACGCTGGTCAATTTATGCCAAGGGGGATCAGCAAGAGGGGAGAGGAGAAAAGGGGACACGATTATGGGAAGCTTTATTTAATGCGTGTGTAAAAATAGTTTCCGACAATGTGACTTGTGGGTAAATTGAGTGCCATGATGCACTTGACATCGCAGCCCAATTGGATGCATAATTTGATTAGGCATTGCGTGCAGTTTACAGAGAGTTTACTGTGGTGCATATATCATGATACTAAAAAGAGATCAAATAAAGTTCACGTTAAGTTATTTCTTAATTTAAGTTTGTAGTGAAAGCATCCTGTCTTTGTAAACTTTTCAATTCGACTTTCAGATAAACTGAAAGTGGCGCAATTGAAATATCATCGAAAACAAATTGGCTGTACATTAGAAACGCATAAAACTTCATTAAGTTTGTATTCTTCAACGCTTTTAAGAACAACTTGCGACGGCAGTAAACAATTAACTTGGCCCCGGCGAGAGATATGAGGCTACAGATAGGAAGGCCTAAACTGGAGAGAGAGAAACTCAACAGCTGCGCCGCTTGAGTGCATCCACTTCGGAGCGAACAAACAACTTGCAATGAATTGCAATGATATAAAAACGAGGAGAAAATAAAATTAGAAGCAACAACACAACGAAACAACAATAAAATATTTTACAACAATAAGTCGGACCCCGTTGTCTGTCCATTTTTTTTTCCAACTGACTTGAAGTTTTCGCTCGTCAGCGTTACCCCAACTCCAATTCCAACTCCAGTTCCAGCTCTGACTCCAAATCTAACTCCAGCGGGGGTTACCAAAGTGCGCATGAAATTTGATTCTCGGAAGAGTTCATTTCTTGCTTACCGGGAAAGTTGCCAGGTAATGAAATTTACTGCCCAGCTACGAGAATGCTGTACTAACTTCATTAAATTACAAACAATCATACAGACAGTGTATACATATGTAATACATAGTATGAAGTAACTGCTCGGCTAGAGTTGCCAGGGGTTACCAAAAAGATCTAACAAACAGGCCGTTAGACCGCCCACCAGGCTCACTAACGGCACTTTGGGGAATTGTGCCGTATTCAAAATAAAAAAATAGCCGAAAACAGAAAAAAGCTAGAAAGAAAGGTTATCTTTGGAAACCTGCACATTTGATACACTTACAGATCCCAGAATTCTATTTTCGGCAGATCGACAGCGAAAAACAGGATGGATGTTATAACACAACCATGCTATCGCTAAGAAATTAAAAAACATTATTTTGTAAATGAAATAATTATATTTGCAACTCAGGCTTTATCAACGTTTCTTTTGGAGGCATTTGGGGAATACTTATAATGAAATATAAATATGAAATATAGTTATAATGAAATAAAAGTCAAACAATTTTTTTAAAAGTTATTTTTATTTATAAAAAAATCTCCCAAGCTGAAAGACTTGCTTTCAAGGGTATTAAAAGATAGCAAGTATGCAACCCATTAGAGTGCAATAACATTGAAACATTCAATAATGGGCGAGTTCAACAGGGACAACTTGTAAATTTGATTTTGACAAACATTTTTCACTGGCAACTGTTTTTTTTTTATTATTTCGACTATCCGCATTGAGTTGTTATTGCCGTTGTCATCGTCATTGTCATTGACATTGTCATTGCATCCCCGTGGGATCAGCGAGCTCCCCAAATTGGCAGTCCCTCAACGAGGTCTACACATGTTAACCAAGCCGTTGTGGCCTTTTCTTTTCTGGCTTGGAACAAAGCGAAAAATGTATGCCCTTTTGTTTTTTTTTTTTGTGTTGTTGCTGGGAGGATAATGCATTGATTTCTGGCGTTGCCATTCGCTTTTACTGCTGTCCATGGAAGCGTGAAGTAAGACAGTAAAGCCCTCGACTAGGGTGCGCCTCAATTGTTTGTTATCCCCCCTTCCACACCCCAAATACTGTGCCTCCTTCTGTTGTCATTCCACTGTTTTTGCACAGGAGTTCAGAGGGGGAGTCGATATCCAAGTACTGCTACATAGCAGCTGGATTGTCTTTTGTTTGCCATTTTCATTGATGCAGCAGCCTGTGTCGTGCATTGTATTTATGTAATTGCAGATGATTCAATTCATTTGATCGAAATAGCAAACCAATTTAAAAATAACTCTTTTCTAATGCGCAAATGTCTTAGTATCGAAGTATCGATGCCAATGCATCTCGCTTTTGCTGATTAGTCTGGTTGATTCCTTACTAACCTGTATTTTCCAACACTACAGCTGCTCTTTTTATACTCCTTCAACACACTCCCACATGCACATTTAAGCACACACAACACTGCGATCTCTTTGCCGCTTAATTTAAAAATTCACTGGCTTGCCTTTAATATCAGCTTTATGCCAAACCGTTTTATGTATGTATGTATTTTTTTTTTATTTATTTAAACAAATTCAATGCGAAACAATCGAATTGATGCACTTGCCGCGCGACGCGAAAAAAACTGAACTTGCATCGATGCCAACCACAAAACGAATAAAGAGAACAGACAAAAGAGAACACGACAGGCACTGCGAGCGAAAGCCAAAAAGAGACGGCGATTGTGAGTTCGTATGTATTTGCATGTGTTGGTGTGTAGTGAGTGATTGACATGCAAATCGTGGTGTGCTCTTCCTCTTGATCGTACCAGTGTTGTTCCACTATTTTACGAAAACAATTAAGTTTCCATATTTCGCACTCAACATGCAATAGAAATTGTGGAAAGTTCTCGTTTCAATAACAACAACAACAATACTATTATCCATGGCCGCATTTGCAACCCTTTATGCTAGAATTACGCTGACCATGCGAAATAAGGGGGAAAAGACGCAGTTTGCGTTTCTCGTTTACATTTGCATGCTGAAAGGATTAGAAAGAAACCGGTTTGTTGTCCATTGCGTTCCATTCCACGTTGGCACAGAAAACCGCTTAGCCGTTTGGTCAGCGTCCAACTGTGAGGGTTAGCAGTGATTTACTTTTGGGGGTGGCTCTTACACACACACTGACACACACACACTGACATAAAATGCAGTTGCGTCCACACTTCATTGTAATGGCCAAGCATTGGGGCGACACTTGAGTTTGTGTTGCATGTCAAAGTCAGAGCATCGCCAACGGTTCCCCCTCTCTGTCTCTTATGCAAATGCAAACAAAAGCGACAGCCGAGACGCAAGAAGTCACGTGCTGACAAACACCACCAAACAGAACAGTGCTGAACTCCGACGCCGTCACTAATAAGCGGCAAATAATTGGCAGACGAACTTGAGACTACCCCAATGCCTCAGTGGCCAAAGGGGATAGAGGGGGAGGGGAGAGGAGGGGATGTGTGCTCGCCCTGGCAACCGCATGACACTAAAAATCGATACGACTGCCACCCCAAAATAAAAGCATTTATTTCGCCCGCTGCAGGTTGTCGATCCTTGGAATGTTTGTTTGCCTGGACACTCTGCCACTTCGGCCGGCTTCCAGCCATGGATGGGCAGCTGATAAGAGAGCGACACAGAGAGGGAGAGAGAGAGAGAGAAAGAAAGGGAGAGAGGGGAAATGTTTCCATTACTCTTTTAGCTGCAATTGATGTCTGCATTTATGGGTATTGCGGCAGGTAAGCCAAATAACATTATGTTATGTACATGACTTATAATGGGAATCATAAAACTTTACAGAACCCCACCGAAAACCTCAACAATTAGAATTTCCGGCTATAAAATTGTGGAACCTATAAAGAACAAGGAGAACAAAACCGAAAAGCGTTAGGCCAGAACCATGTCAAACAGTCGGTCTGTCATTTATGTCACTCTCTGTCTCCGTCTCTGTCCAGCTGCAAACTGACTGCGATTAGAGCACATTTCTCTCACAGCATTTGAATGTCAAGGGAAGGCATAAAGCACGCCCGAAAATGCATTGCAGCTCTATTTAATGGCCACCAAATGATCATTATGAGAAGGCCACCCGCCTCCATCTCCACCTCCGCGTTCATCTGCATCTGCATCGTTGTGCAATGAGCCAAGCGACCTGGACTCCGACATAGGCGACAATTAATTTGGTCAACGAAGCGCGTCTAATAATGTGACTACAATGACGACAATGGGCTGGGTACACTCGGTGTCTATGTCTGACTACGTCTATGCCTGTGCCGTTCCAGACAAAGCTCGGCTTGGGTTTCGCAGCTGGCCAGCTGGCAAGTGTTGGCTGGAATATGTACGTGTATGTTTGCTGTTCCAGCGATATATATCATTTTGATATATATGCCATGGGGCCATGGGGCCACTCCTACCTTGGGCGGCAACAACAACGTTATAAATTAACACTAGAGAGAGAGTCTACCATACTCAGTGGGCGGTGGCAGGCCATAAATGCCCAACAACAAATGGAAAACAATTAACCGTTGCATGTTGCAGTTGCTGCTGCAAACCCAGTCGGTGGCCCAATCGTTCAGAGGCAATGCGTGAGATCGTCAGCGAAAGATAATGACCCTAAAAATGGTAGTCGGACAAATAAGCGATCGTTAATCTAAATGGATGTTTGTGAGTTTACTTGAAATTTGCTGTTCATTTGCTGATCTGGAACAAAGAGAAATCTATTGGAAACTAAGGATATTATGTAATTAACAGTTAAGTATGCCAATACTGGTATTTTAAATTATTAATATTTCCATATTTTATTCATTTTAGCTTGAAATGATACAGTAAGACCTCCTGGAATATTATTTATTCAACTACATTATTCATATACTTCAACATTTCTATTACTTGAAACTTATTGTAACACTAAAATATTTATAATATTATACTATAATAAAATATATTCTTTTTGATTTTAAAATTGCATTTTATTGCCCCGAGTTTTGTTATACCATCAAGTTATTTTATATTTTACCAGAATTGCATTAATATTTAAATTTCTAGCGATTTCTTATATAGAAAAATAATTTACATAGCAAACTGTCCATGAATATTATATCATTTGCCCAGTTTTTGCCCATACTCTTCTGTTTATTTGTCCTTTTTTGCGTCCCTTAGCATCACTCTCACTTTTAATGCGTTCTGAGCCAATAAATCTGAATAACAAACTCCACTTAATCTATAAAAACAAAAGTGAAACATGCTAGAAATCAATGAACTTGAATTTCTTGCCATCAAAATATACAAATAATGGAAATTTGTGAGAAGATATGCAGACCATGCACTAAAATAAAACCCCGATTTCGTATCTGAAATTCAATCGCAAAGCATTTGACGCATTCCCAGAGCACCAATGCTAAGGGTTGAACAGGGAATAAAAGCTACCCTCAAACAGTAGGAAAAACTGCAACTGCACTGCATGTTGCAACAATGAGAACGATAGCAACAACAACTACAACAACAACAACCCCTAATGTCGTAATGCCCCCGGGCATATTCACAGGACGAACAATGCGACGCACGATGGTGGCGCATTTTGCAATGACAAACAACAATAAAACTTCGATATCGAGACGATCGATCAATAGCGAGTTACAGAGAGAAATGAAGAGAGAGAAAGAGAGAGAGAGACTCATAATAACAACAACATAAATAATGATGATGATGATGGCATTGCGTGAAATTTTTCAGACAAAGCGGCGCGCGTTGCGACTCAAAATTTCGAACCTTGGGCTCCTCCTTCTCTCGAGAGCCGAGAAACAGCTGCGCAGGCGCCACAGTTAACAGTTCACAATCGAGCAAAGGGAATTGCAATCGGAATTGGAATGGCAGCTTCCATTGGTGGTTGTTTTTTCTCTTTCTCTTTCTCTTTCTGTTTCTTTTTTTTTTTTTGGTACAGTTACAGTAGCAAGTTGCAAGTTAGCTTAGCTCACGGCATTAGAGCATTTCAACGTTTGTCACTGTCAGTCGGCCAACAGTTTGCCCAAAAAAGGGGTGACAACAGCTCGTTTGTGCAATTTGTTGCGCAATCATGTTGGCCCACGTCTTGAATTTAAACTGGTAATTGGTTCGTCATTTGGACTGGAGTTTAGAGTGCATTAACCTTCGCTTTAGTTTCCCAGCTGCCTTTCGATCTCTTGGCACGTTCTTGGCCCTGTTTTGACCTACCCTTTGCACCTTTTTCTTCTTCCCTAACGATCCCTATCCCTTGGCGATAATTTATGACCTTCCTTTCTTCAATCAAAATACAGCTGACGATTGTTTTTTCATTCCTATTTCTAGTTTTCTTATTTCTGATTTCAGAAACTGATTCAGTTATCGGATATCCAGTTTTCAACAGTTATTATACAACATTTTCCCATGCTGAGAGCAAAGTTCATCCAAGATTTATGACAAAAGCAATTTATATGCATTGATATCTTTTATGGTTATATCTATAGCTATCTGGGAGCAGCTTTCCAAACTCCCCAGCAAGCTTTGTTGTCCACGCCAATTACTAAACGACACTTTACTCTCATTTTAGGGGCAAGCTCCATTAACTTGGATATATCTCTTAACGACTGCACAAAAGCACAACTCAATAAATGCAGACCCAAAGATACTTTATGGTGTGTACTTATCGCCAAAATACATATACATATATCGATGGAGGGTACTGCGGGTGCTTCAACATAATGTGGGGGAGATTCTCGACGCAATTGCCGGTCATATGAGGGCAACACTGAATTTCCCCTGCCCCGGAGGAGCTGTTTATGGAAAATAGGAAAAATGTTTCAATCAGTGCACAGCTGGAAGTACTTCTTTATTGGATTTCGGGTGTTGAAAATTGTGCAATTAACTGTTTGATTGGCCATTGACAAAAGGGTTAATCAATAGCCAATGTTACTGGTCATCAACATACATACATACTACATACATACATACGTACATATCATACATATGTAATTAACTTGCATTTTCCTGTTGTTCGCCCGCATCTAAATGAACATTTTTGTCTGCTGTGATTGCATTTTGGGTGTAAATGTTAATCAAATTAGCCACAGGCGTAATCAATGCTTGTATTATATTATATTTTTATTTGTTTCTATTGAAAAGCAATTTTTCTACATTAAATTTTTTCTGACGTCTGCAGTTTTTAGAATTTTACTCTCCCCCGGTAAATTGTTATCATTTATTGTTATTTAATCCTTTTTAGTAGCAATAGTTTTATCCACTCGCAGCACGTTCCTCCCAGGCAGATGTTTGACTTGCGTCTCAAATGCCTTGTTCGCAGGATTAATGTTAACATTGATGTGGGTCGTTGCCAAGGGTGGAGCAGGGGCGGGGAGTCGCATGTGTGCTGATTTTTGCTGCACTATTGTGGCATTTAATCCGTATTAATTTTCAATAAGTGCAATGAAGTCTATAAATGTTTGATAAATGACTCAGCAGGCCATAAATATGCCACAAGCAAAGCACGTGACTTTTGAGTAGAAGCTCGTGACAATGAATTTTTGGCAAACAAATATGAAAACTGCCAAAAATTGCAGCTGGTAAATTGCTTACAAAGTGAGCAGAGGATGATGGAAGAAATAAGAGACCTCAATGATTAGTTTTTAAAATAAAAAAACATCCTATGTTTTAAGTTTAATGAATAATTAATATTTTTATTCAAATATTATTTTTCTTATTTCAAAAACCAAAAAGAAGTTTAAACGCGAACTTTATGTGGTTTTTTACATCTCTTGCATACTTTTAGGGCTTCTATTATTCAATTGCGAAATCCAAATTTTGTAGCATACTTTTCAGGTTGCAGCGAAAATGAAGTAGACATAAAAGTTTTCATAGCATACTCTTGGGCTTCCCTGTAAAGTTCTGCTAACATAACAGCAGCTTAACACTTGTTAACAGACAAAGTTTACATTTTGATGTTAAACAGAGAAACTTTAAAATTGCAAACCCTCCAAACAAATGTTAATAGAATTTCGCTGGAAACCAGAGCAACATTTCCTGTGATACTCATACTCAGCAGTTTCCTGTGCTTTTTCCCTCAAAGTTCTAAGCGGGAAAACCCTCATTGCAGTTTCAACTGATGTAATGCATTTGTAAAATTTCGTCAGCAATAAACTTTGCCAACTTGCAACTCGTCGTCTCATCTTGTTTGTTGGCTCAGAGAGTGTTTGCCTTGTTTATGCATTTGTTTTAATAAAGTTCAGTGCGGCTTTTCCGTTGCACAACTTCTGCTGGGGGAGGAAGGTACTGAAATTGCAACAACACAGACGTCGCACAGCGGGGAGTGAAATATGTACATAAACGTAACAATATTTTCCCTCACAAATCGTTCTTTTTTTTCTGTGGTTTTGTTTGACAGTTTATAGATAAGTTTAATGAGATTCTTTATGTTCAACATTGTATCATTGTTATCTTAACAATAATTAACATATCTGCTTTATTGTCTTTACTAGACATATTTTAACGTAATAGTTATAAAGAGAGAATAACAAGATTTAATACTGCTCTCATTTGCTCTCATCATTTATCTCAATTAGTTAAATGAACTACGGACAACAATCAGCTTTTTCCCCTTTACCTCCCGATCCCCTTATCAACCACGCCCATGCATTTTGCTGTCACCTGTAAACACTTGAGGCACACGCTCTGCACAATGCTCCAGACTTAGACAAATATATTATATATATGTATAGTATATATACCATAAAGGTATGTATTATACATAGATCCGCTCGTGACTTTCGCGTTGAACAGGTGCACAGGCGCCCTGGAGGTCGAGACTGGAGAGACCTTTGACAGTCTTCTATCCCCGTCGGATATGAATTTAGTCGTAGAAATGTTGCTAACTGTGTTTCATACAACAAAACCAAGTTAAAAGTTGTTATAGCTCCATATAATTTATGCCAAGTTTTCGTGTGAGTTCAGACCGAAACAATAAATTCAAGTAAATGCAAATAAATTACTTAAAAACAACGAGTACTAGTGCTCCAGAGAAGTGTGCTCGACGGGTGGATACCCTGGGTAAGACTAAAAAAAAATGAAATTTCTAGATACTTTTTGGATAATTTTTTTGCTATTATTTTTTGATATTGCTTTTTTTTTAAATTCACCAGGTCGTAAAAGTCCCATATACCAAATTTACTAACCCAACCTTGAAAACAATTCAATTTTTATGCTAATTGAGATTAAAATCTGTATTATACCCTTTAAATACATTTTATGGGTAGAGGGTATTAAAATGCTGTAGGCGCTGCCCAAATGAAAGGCAACTGGTTCTGGTTCCGTGTCGAACTTTGATTCTATTTCTGGTCACTTGAAACGCTTTGAAAGTCAACTAGGAACAAACACAATAAATAGATAAATACAAGTATATACAAAGTATTATTATATTTAAAAGCGAAACTCTGTTGATTTATTGACTGTGCGTTCCAAGCGGATGTGACACATTTGTATGGATAGATAGAAATGCTACTAAAACCTAGAAAAGAACTCGAACTGGGGATCAGCATTAGACAATATACCTTCATATGAATTTAAACATTTAGATAAGTCATGATTTAATGTGTTTTTATTATTCAGGTTCATGCCCCAAGTTTACCACCCCTACAATTAAATAGTCTTAATAAATACTTGAATGATTATGAGACTACAACAACTTTAACTGACCCGGTAGGGTCTGAGGATTATATAAGAAATAAATACGTTATATTGTTCACGTCATCGGGGTGCATTGTGTTATGGATAATACTAGTTAATGCTCATTGAACAATCTCTTTTGTTAGCCAATTTTGTTTGTGAGTTTCTTGTTTTTTGATATGATTTTGCGGAAATGCTTTGAGACATATTGGATACTTTGCTTAATGAGTCGGAGTGTAAATCTCTCTGACTTTGATATGTAAAACATAATCCGTTTATATATGAACCTTTGTTGACGTGGTCGTGACTTCACAGTACTCTTAACTTGTTAACAATCGATTAGCCACAAAACAAACATAAAGTAAATTATCTTATTCTAGAATGTGGTCAGCTGTCCTTGACTTTCAGAGTTCTTTCGCCTTTTTTACTATTATTACAATTTAATCGATTTTTTATTGAGGCGATCAATTAGACAACTCTATAGTCCTATAAAAAAGGCTCTAATAAGCAGACTACGTATACCAAATTATTTTTTTATCTAAAATTTCTATCTTAATGCTCTTACCTCTTTGATAGTTCAAACATTTTAATGTCATGCAGAATTTCTTAATTGCCGCAGAACTTGTTCTTTATTTCTTTTTCTCTTCTCTTCATTTTGTTAATTTTTAGCATAATCATAATCAGGAAAGTACGTCATAAATGTCAGTTGCCTTGACCAGTTTCTTTTTCGCTAAAGATTTGACACGCTTAAAATCTTCAGAATATCATTAAATCTTTTAGTTGCCCATTTTTTTCTTTCTTTTCTTTTTCGAATGTATCAATGCATTATTTCTTTAATTATCCCGTTCTTTTTAACTTTTTTATGATTCTCCGCAACCTTTTGGCATTAAACAGCATTTGATTAATTATTTCGCAAATATCACAACAAATTTTATTCATTTTGAGTTCTTTTCTTAAAAATATACATATATATACAATAGCATTTCGTTAGAAAAACTTAGGGACTAAGAGTAAAAATACTTTGCAACAATATGTGGAAAGAGTCGGGTTTGATATGGCAACACCTGCTGGCAATATCTCTTAAGCCTGCCACGCCAGCAAAACGCCCAACAGAAGAGTCAGACTCCAGCTGAGACTTCCTGCCGAGTTTGCACTCTCTTCCAGACTCTCTTCGGGCAGTCGGGCGGCCACAACAAGCTGATCGTCATCTAACTTGGGTCGATAGCTCCAGTCAATGGTATTTGTCTTGCAGATGTTAGAGAACACTATCGCCGAGATCTTTGGAGTACGTGTGCGATTTGGAGAACTAAAATCGACATGATAGAGACCGAACTTCTCCGTGTAGCCCGCTTTCCACTCGTAGCTGTCCATGAGACTCCAGGCGATGTACCCACTAACATTGGCGCCATCCTCCATGGCATCCAGCACAGCTGACAGGTAAAGATTATAATAGTCTACGCGAGCGTAATCCTCTAGGCCACCACGGTCACTGACGCCATTCTCCGTGACAATTATCTCGGGTCCATTGTACTCATGATGTATCCACATCAAGAGATTGTACATGCCCTTAGGATAGACCTGGAAAATAAGGAAAATCAAGTTAGAAAGGCCTATGCACAACTGTTAGATATCCTGCTTCTAGTCTATTAGATGCCCTTACATTTTGTACCTGATCTTAATGAAAATTATTTCTTAAATAACTTGCCCATTTTTAATCCGATCCTAATGAAATTTTCTATGCAAATTCAGACTTTCCTATGTTACATAAGTGCCAAAATTCAAAAATGTAGTTTTAACATTTCTCCAGATATTCGTTTTTTTTAATTTGCGTTTTCCAAAATTGGAAATTAACTGAATCTGCCTGCTCATATAAAGATATGGATTCATTGATAATAAGTTCAACGAACTCGCACCTGTAACAGATGCAACCCCAAGTGGAAAAGCAATTACCCTTACCTCCCTGGAGACGAGTCAACCCCCAATTTAATCTTGAGTAAGTAGTTTATGCCACCCTTCAATGTTGGCTAACAACCGACACCTGGTCATTATTCACTTACAGCTCTGAGCTCGACATAAATCCAATTGTGGTTTGATCCCACTGCCTCCTCCCTCAATTATGGGGCCCAGCCCACTCGAGTTTTATCTCATCTCAGCTAATTAACGAACCCGCTCGTGACCGCCCCTCCTCCCTTTTGAGACAACAATCTTTTGACCACTTAAATTATGGATAGTACTATAAATAAGCTTACCTTTAACCACACAGATCCCGAGCCGGGCCAATCCACGCCAGCTTGACTCTCGACAACGCCCATGTCGTGATTGAATGATGGTATGGGAAACTTGCCCGTGTTGTTATGGCCATTGGAGTTAACCAAGTTGCTTGTATACGAATTGATGCCAAAGAAATCGGAGGTGCCTTTGATATGGTGAATCTCTTCCAGTGTGAATTCGGGCAGACGGGAACGATCTCCGAATCCCTGCTGTTTGCTGAGATTCCTAATGCGTTCGATCATTACTTTGGGATAGTTGCCATGCTTCGAGAAGATCGGATGAGCGAACCAGCCCACATAGAACTGCATGGCACGTTCGGATGCCTCACGATCCTCGGCAGAATCGGGATCTCTTGGCTCTGGCCAGGATGTATCCAGTGTGATGCCCATGCGACCACCTTGACGCTGCTGGAACTCATTGCGATACATGTGCACCACATCCGCGTGAGCCTTCAAGAGATTGTGACCACAGAGATAGGCGGGAATACCCGGGAAGTTATAAGACGGCGCCATATAATCCACTCCATAACCATGCTCACACACATGCCAAGGCTCATTGATGGTGGTCCAGATCTTCACACGATCTCCATACATCTCCAGCACCAATCTGGCGAAGTCCTTAAAGACGGGAATAATCTCGGGATTCGTCCAGCCTCCCAGCTCCTGCAATCGCTGAGGCAACTCCCAATGATAAATGGTAACCATGGGCGTAATATTGTATCTGAGTAGTTCATCGATCAGATTGCTATAATATTTAATGCCTGCCGTGCTAACTTGGTTCATATAACCGCCTGGCATGATTCTTGGCCAAGAGAGAGAGAAACGATACGAGGTTACATGTAACTCTCTCACCATTTCCACATCACGACGCCACTGTAAATAAAAGAAATACAAATAAAAATATAATTAATCAAATGATTTACTTGGGAATCTAAATACCAAATTTGATAGCTCTAGCTCTAATGGTATTTGATATTTAACCCTTTTAAAATTTTAATTAAAAAAATAACAATTGAAATAAAATTGTCTAAACTGTTGGATATTTTAAACACCTTTATTTCGAGCGAGAATGTCAAGTATTTCCAAAAAATCAAAAATTTAGTAGCTCTAGCTCTTATGGTATTTGATATTTAACCCTTTTTAAATTTAAATTAAAAATATCAATCGAAATAAAATTGGCTTAGCTTTAAGATTTTTTGAGCACCTTTATTTCGAGCAAGAATGTCGAGTATTTCCAAAATATAAAACCAGTTGCCAGTTGGCGACACTTGCCACAATGCCACAAGATACTCGTGCTGCATTCAGTGTCAGTTGTCAACGGATATGTACATATTTATATGGCTAATTATGTGTCTTACATTGAGACAACAATTCGACACGCTAGCCGTTGGCCTACGACTTGGCTCTAACTCTAATTCTGACATGGGGGCGTCCACCTTTAAGCCGTGCTCGGACCGACCTAACTTGGCTTTGATTTCATTTCATTTGTTAACTTGCAACCGAGACACCTGCGGACATGTTGTCATGGATTATGTCACGCGATTGCGATCATTCAGTGTATCTGGTTTGATTGTTATGTTAAATCAATTAATCAATAATTAAATATTGGTTAGCCGAGTTATGATATTTGTAAATAGCATAGTCGATGACATTGCGAGAATAGATTAATTGTGCATCGATAAGAATTTGAAGAGCAAATTATTGGAATTTCAGATTTTAATGGAAAATTTATTATAAATTCGAACGATTTATATATTATTTATATATTTAGAGCAGACAGGTATTATGAAAATATAGAAGAAGAGCAGTCGAAAAAATTTTAAAAGATAACAATATAGTAAGAAAGCTATGAAATGTTATCTCGAAAATGCTCTAATTTCATATGTTAATATCTTATCACAGCTCTATACAAGAACTTTTAGATTGAAATATAACCTTAGATATGAAAGATACGACGTTTCTTAATTAGCATACTCCGACAGAAGTTTGCCTACACCGTTTAACACATTTTAATTTAATCTTTATTAAAAATTTGAAACGTTAATTGAGATTAAATCGAATCATAAACCAATTCAACTGTGTAATAATGAAGACAGAGCAATTACCTAGGCAATTAGCGTAAACTTGTCACAAAAGAACGTCAATTAGCAATAGTTGAAATGAATATTATTCGACTAGTTTGTGTATTCAACTGTGTGGTTTGAGTGCAGCGCAGCTGACAAAGTTGAAAACCAAAAATTGGTTACAAATTGATTACCATTAATTTGCATATTTCAATTTGTTTTTGCTTTTTATTATATTTTTTTGTGGGAAAACGCATAAATCTTAATCAGACACCTGTTGAGCTACTAAGCTGGGGGCAGGTGACTAACTAATCGAATTGAGATTTTATTTCAGCAGTATATTTACGCCCATTAATATGGTGATTAATGTACTTGATGGGTCTTGTTTACGAGCTAGTTTCAGACTTAATTAGCAAGAAAATTCAGTATCTGTAGGGAAATCGGGCCAGTGATAATACATTCAATTCTGTTGCATAATTCTCACATGATGCAGTTATTTAAAATATAATTTTTATGATTCATAAATCTTTTCGATCACCTACCTGATGATAACTGTCGGAAGATATATCTCCATTGGATTGATCGGCAATCTTTTCAGGATTTTTATGTGTTAAATAATCCCAAATTGACTCTCCCTTATCATCCGCATTCCAACCTCCTTCAATTTGATACGAAGACGAGCCGACGCCCCAGAAAAAATCATTGGGGAAATGGCGAACATTGCTCGTGGGTTTTTCAGGGACGCTGTAAAAAGAAATAGAAAACAAAATTTATAATAAATATGACATACTATTACCATCGAAGCCATCAAGTTTAAGATTTTGTAATCATTGGCAATGAATAATATTTTCGAATTTTAACAGTTTGTTTGACGATTATTTGGTGCTAATTGCTGAGATATCAAAAAAACCAGACAAGATGATTGCGACGATTTTGTATACAAATCAAAATAAATAATGTGCGGACAACTTTTGCTTGAAATTTATGTTTTACAATTGCACTTTATGACTATATTTTTTGAATTTATTATAAAAATTGTAAGTGATACAAGATAAGTATCAAGTTTTGGGGCAGGCATTGCCAAGGTCAGCAGCTGTGTAAGAGGACACAAGTTCAAGAGTTCAGCCATAACGACACCAAAAAGTCAATAAGTCGCATCAAGCTTTAGTTAAAACTAACAAGTGTCAATAAATCGCATCAAGCTTTAGTTAAAGCCAAGTTTGTCATATCAAGGCAATTGCATATGAATTGATAGGCAATTTATTTAAATTTTTAAGATTTATATAATTTTGTTGAACTTACGAGGCAGCATCACAGCGAATATTCTGTTCAATTAGCAGCGACAGCAGCGCAATTTTTATAAACATTTGCCACATTTTATTTAAATAGTTTATTTATTTAGTTTTCTGTTCACTTTAATATCCTTGGCACTTTTTACACTTAATCCTGTGGCGAGTAACTTTGCCAGCGAGTAACTTCAACGATTTCGTTGACTTTAATTCGTTGGAAACTTTTCGCGATCTTTCGTCAAGTTGTAGTCAAATGTTGCGAGCGTTTTGAGCTCACCGCGAAACACTGGCAACTGAACGCTCCCGCTTTTAAGTCCTAGCATTTTAAAGCGTTTCGACGATCGAGCGACGCGTCGATCTCATTGAGAACGAGCCAAAAACTCGCCCTCCGAACGAGTTTTCTGTGCTCAGTTCGGTTAACAGGTGTGCTACGAATGTTGTTGTTGCTATTGCTTTTTTGTTTTTATTATTATTGTCTCTTTTTTGTGAGTGTTTTTTTTTTTTTTATTTTTACCGGCTGTGCGTCGATCGAGATGCGAGAAATCCCCGTTACGACTTGATTCACGCAATTTACGGGCGTTACAATTTCATTGGAAATACATTTTTGAACTTGTCATCATCTGGTTTTTCGTCGCGTGTAGGAAAACCATAACAGAATCTTAACAATAAATTAAACTATAAATTTATTAATTTATTTAAATGCAATGCTGGGATTTCATGCGCCATAGAACCCAATTTGAATATGAATCGTTGAATTGACTAACCTAATGATATTCAAAATAACGTTTTTACAATGTCCCAAGTTACAATTTTCATCTTGGTTTTCTCCCATGTTTAGGCAAAGCAAAACAAATTCTGTTTGAACAAGTGGTATGATAAAACTGAAGATATAGAGCACGCGAGAGAGTGATAACTCTATGGGGAACATGCACGAATGCAATTCAATCAACAAATTTCCTTCAGTCTGACGAAGACACCACCAAGATAACGAAGAAGCCGTGAGTTTTTCTTATCAGTTACAAGAGAAAAAGAACAAAACATCAATTCCAGAAATTCGATTAAATTGAATATAATTTATCATATATTTCCTAGTTCATAACCTGGTCTTTTGGGCTTTTCCCGAACGCTGAACCACTCAAAATTAATACCTTTTAATGTATTTTTTCCCTTTAGTCTTTAAGCTTGAGGACAAGCTTAACCACATATATCACTTATTTTGTGGCTTCTTACATCCTCAATTTATTTTTGGTTCGAATTGTTTTTTTTTTTTTAATTCTTATTCTTATCTTTTGAGGTGAGTGGATCAATGCGAAATTAATTCACGCCGTTTTTTGCCACGCCTACTATTAACACAGCTGTGAAAGCGGCAACGGTTCTTTTGTTTAAACAAATTATTAAGTCATATTTAATACTCAACAGAAGGAAGAGTATTCGATTTGATTTAAATTAAATAAAAAGGAAACTTCCATTCGGTATATTCAAATTTCTCTAATTTGCATAAAATTTGAAATGTTTCTTCGAATTTAAGTGCATTAAGCTAGACAAGTCTTTTGTCTGATTGTCAAATCGCATTCAACCGGTTCTTCTATGTTTGCTGTCATTTATTATTAAGTTAATTTGTTGACGTTGCGAATGTTGTGGTTTTTTTGCTCACGTGGAGACAGACTCTGAACGTCTGTAAAAAACGTAAATAAATGAATCATAATTTGCAAAGCGTCCAAAAATTAAAAAATATAAAACCCGTTATAATTAATTCACGCATCGACGCAGAGAAGGATGTCAAACGGGATCAGCCTATATAAAAAATCCCAGGAGCTTAGGAAATGAACTAATAACATTAGTATTTCCGTTGTTAACTTGTTTTCGATTCTATTGTGTGTATTAACCACAAATAGATATGCAAATATATGTGTACTTTTCTATAAGTGTTTATCATTTGAATTAAAACAACAAACAAATTAAATCAAAAATTTCCAGAACTTCAAATGTGCCCGGTAAAATAGATTACACACTGCAAGTGTATCGATATCGATGACAGCGCTTAAGTCATCGTTATATCGAGCACACAAATATCGATGCTTGACGTTGACTTGTGGTATCGGTAAACTTATCGATGCCAAGTATCGTAAAAACGTAAACATTTGCAACACGTGCGCGGATTTTACAAATTAATGAAAGAAAAATGGAATTATTTACAGTGAATCGGTAAAATAAATTACACAATAAGTTTGTACATTTATTTATGTATTTGCTACGTTTTTAGTTACACGGAGGATTTAGATAAATCCACCAAACACAGCGGCGAAACTGCAAACGAAGATGCAATTTTACAAAAGTTGCTGCAGAAAGCAGAAAAACGCAAAAGAAAACACAAAAGCAGCGAATTAGAGAAAGTCAAAGAAAACTGTTGCTGCCCAAGAGGAAACAGAGAATGCCGAAACGGCAACTTCACAAGATGAGGCTGCAGCAGAAGCAACACAGGAACCAGAGACCAAGGAAACGGAGGCTTCAAGCGATTTTCAAGTTGTGGGCGCCTCTTCTGTAAAAAGACCGAAAGTGGAAATGGTGTTGCCAGCTTGGCTGGCACATCCCACAATCATTGAAGGAGGCAATCTAATACCCGGTGAGGATGCTGACGCGTCTGTGGATGAGGCTGCTATCAAGCAGCTGTCTTATCTGGAGAAGCACACTTGCAGTGCCTTGAAGCAAATGAAAATCAAGCGATTGTTTCCCGTGCAACGTGCTGTCATACCCTGGATACTGGAGGCACATGCCAAGCCAGAGCCGTTCCGTCCACGGGATATTTGCGTCTCGGCTCCCACGGGCAGCGGCAAGACATTGGCCTTTGCCATACCCATTGTCCAGCTGCTGGCCAATCGTGTTCAGTGCAAGGTACGTGCTCTAGTGGTGCTACCTGTGGCTGAGCTGGCCTTACAGGTGTACAAGGTGTTCAACGAGCTGTGCAGCAAGACGGAATTGGAGGTGTGCCTGCTGTCCAAGCAGCATCGCCTGGAGGATGAGCAGGACAAGCTGCTGGAACAGTACAAAGGTGTCTACTACTCCAAAGTGGACATTGTGGTCACCACACCCGGTCAGTTTATTTATTTTAAAATTATTTGAAGAATATAATAATATTATAAAATGATTACAGGTCGCTTAGTGGATCATCTGCATGCCACCAAGGGATTCTGCTTGAAGTCGCTGCAGTTTCTGATCATCGATGAGGCAGATCGCATTATGGACGCTGTCTTCCAGAACTGGCTCTATCATTTGGACTCGCATGTGCGCACCACAACCGATCAACTGTTGGCGGGAGTCCAGGCACCACTGTGCCACCAGGAGCTGCTCAATAGCTACAACAAGCAACCCCACAAGTTGCTCTTCTCGGCAACACTCTCACAGGATCCCGAGAAGCTGCAGAATTTGCGTCTGTTTCAGCCAAAACTGTTCACCACTGTCTTGACGATGCCAACGCTGCCGACAACGTTGGAGAATGGAGAGCAAGCCGAACAGGACGTGGCACAGAGTAGTCAATTCATTGGAAAATACACCACGCCCGCAGAGTTAACGGAGCAATTTTGCATTACGGAGATGCGCTGTAAACCGCTTACATTGTATGCACTGGTGCAGCAGTATGGCTGGAAGAGATTCCTCTGCTTCACCAACAGCGCAGACACAGCCAGTCGTTTGGCCTTTGTGCTCAAGTATATATACAAGGACACACCAACGAAAATATTCGAATTGTCGGGCAAGTTGACGGCGTCGGAACGTAAATCGCGACTAACACTATTCTCACGTGGTCAAATCAATGGCTTAATCTGCTCGGATGCACTTGCCCGTGGTATTGATGTGCCCCATGTGGACGTTGTGCTGTCGTACGATGCACCTCGTCATATCAAGACTTATATACATCGTGTTGGACGTACGGCGCGTGCTGGACAAAAGGGCACAGCCATAACGTTGCTCACCGATAAGGATCAGGAGCAGTTCAAGAAAATGCTCTACGAAGTGGGCAAAACACTGGGTGAAGAGATTAGCACCTCGCCGGACATTGAATTCGAATACGCGGCCATCTACAAGAATGCTTTGGAAGCCTTACGCATACATCAAGAAAAACTTAAAAATGAGAGTCGTGTCCTGAAGATGCGCAACTCACGCAAAGCGAAACTGCACAAGGATGCAGCAGCTGCTAATGAAATGACGCTCATGGAGAAGCTGCAATTCAAGGCAGTCGCTGATTTACGAACTGAGGAAATTGAGCCGCCAAAGCCAAAGGCAAAGAACACTCCGAAACCCAAGAAAGTGAAGCAAAAACGCATAATTAAATGGTAGAAGACATGCTTAAACAGATTCAATAAACACCTTGTTAATTTCTATAGCTTTAGGTTGAAATATATGTATATTGATTATGTTTATGTATACAAGTTGTTTTTTTCTTATCACTGGAAGGTCCCCGGGTACATTCCCGCAGTCGGTAGTTCACCGAAATATGACTAGAAATAAGTTCATCTCAAGTCGACTTTTGTATGCTCTGCTTTGTATAGTACTTATTACAGTCGAACAATATAAAAGTAAAGTTGTAGCTCATCATAGAGAGTGGAATTCAAGATTGATTTTATAAGAATTTATAAAAACAAAAAAAAATATATATGTATAAATAAAAATAGAAAGGAAACTTTTTCTATATGTCTAGGTACTCACATATTAATACTGTATAGGTATATATTTCCTTCTTTTATATTTCCTTTTCTTTTTAAGACTAAAAAAAAGAACGGTTAAAATATACAAAAAAATGTGAAATAACTAATATAGCCACAATATACTCTACCCACTGCTGTTGGTTACATCTTACGCCTAATCGGGTATTTAAACAGCGCGTCTGCTTCGTTGAATATTAATGTGAAACGGGAAACGATGAACGCAGCATCTCACAGCATCAAGCTTCTGGCGGTTTTCGCAATTTGCGCAATTGGTAATAAATCAAAGATTAAGTAAGATTTCAAAAGTTCCCCTATAATTAGCTAATCTCATCTCTCTTAATAGCGCTGCTCTCTGGGACTTCTGCGTTGACCATTGAACCCCGCAGCAGTTGGGGAGCGGCAAGTGCCCGATCCCCCTCTAGAGTCAATGGAGCGGTAGAATATGTGATCATTCATCACTCGGATAATCCCAATGGATGCAGTACGTCCCAGCAGTGTCAGCGATTGATCAAGAACATACAGACGGATCACAAGGGCAGACGTCAGTTCAGTGATATTGGCTATAATTTCATTGTTGCTGGGGATGGCAAGGTGTACGAGGGTCGTGGCTTTGGACTGCAAGGTTCACATGCACCCAACTACAATCGCAAAAGTATTGGCATTGTCTTTCTGGGCAACTTTGAGAGCAGCGCTCCCTCTGCCCAGATGCTGCAGAATGCCAAGGATTTGATTGAGTTGGCCAAGCAAGGTGGACACCTGAGGAACGACTACACTCTGTTGGGACATCGTCAGACCAAGGCAACCAGCTGCCCGGGCACAGCACTCTATAACGAGATCAAGACGTGGCCACGCTGGAAGGAGATTTAGATTGAAACCTTAAAAATGGTTCTCTGCTAGATACTTTGCGAGATTTTACCTTTTATAAAAATTGAAATAATAATAATTTAAATTTAAATTAATTGCTAAAAGCAAACCAAAAAGTTTGACTTAAATAACTCTGTTAAAGCTAAACCGACCCTTGACTTGTCCCTTGACCCTTACTCAAAAACTTCCAACCCTCATAACTTTGCCAAAACTTGACCGATTTCCATGCGGAATACCGTTTTGATCATTATTTGGCCTCTAAATTCATTCTGCATCAAAACATTTTTCACTTAAAAAATTTACCCTCACTGTCTATTTTTTCGGTATTTTCCATGACTTACCCCTTTACACTTTTTCAAAAACTTCAATCTACCACAACTTTGTCAAAACTTGACCGATTTTCATGCGGAATATCATTTTGATCATTATTTGGCCTCTACTTTGATTCTGCATCTAAAAATTATTAATTTAAAAAATTCGATTATTTTCCCCTATCACTGTCTACTTTATGCATACTTTCCCTTGACTTGTCCCTTGACCCTTACTCAAAAACTTCCAACCCTCATAACTTTGCCAAAACTTGACCGATTTCCATGCGGAATACCGTTTTGATCATTATTTGGCCTCTAAATTCATTCTGCATCAAAACATTTTTCACTTGAAAAATTTACCTCACTGTCAATTTTTTCGGTATTTTCCATGCTTACCCCTTTACACTTTTTCAAAAACTTCAATCTACCACAACTTTGTCAAAACTTGACCGATTTTCATGCGGAATATCATTTTGATCATTATTTGGCCTCTACTTTGATTCTGCATCAAAATATTATTCATTTCAAAAATTCGGTTTTTTTTTAATTTTTTGGGTTATATTCTAGAGAAACTAATATACTTCAATACACCCTACACTTTTGGCATTTCGCAAAGCAACTTATCGCCTATTTAAATAGCGCGTGTGCTTTGTTGAATATTAAAGTTAAACGGCTAACGATGAACACAGCATCTCACAGAATCAAGTTTCTGACGGTTATCGCAATTTGTGCTATTGGTAATGAATCGAAGATTAGAAAGTTTTCCCAGAATTAACTCACCTTGTATCTCTTAATAGCGCTGCCCTCTGTGACTTCTGCGTTGACCATTGAACCGCGCAGCAGTTGGGGAGCGGTTAAAGCCCGATCTCCCTCTAGAATAAAAGGTGCAGTTGAATATGTGATCATTCATCATACTGAAAATCCAGGTGGATGCAGTACATCTGAGCAATGCCAACGTTTGATCAAGAACATTCAGACGGATCACAAGGGCAGACGCCAGTTCAGTGATATTGGCTATAATTTCATTGTCGCTGGAGATGGAAAGGTGTACGAGGGTCGTGGCTTTGGATTACAAGGTGCACATGCACCGAAATATAATTACAGAAGCATTGGCATTGCCTTTCTGGGCAGCTTTGAGAGCAGCGCTCCCTCCACCCAGATGCTTCAGAATGCCAAGGATTTGATTGAGCTGGCTCAGCAAGGTGGATACCTGAGGAGCGGTTATACTCTCTTGGGACATCGTCAGACCAAGGCTACAGATTGTCCCGGCACAGCGCTTTATAACGAGATTAAGACTTGGATGCACTGGAAGCAAACTTAAATTAAAAATCGAAGAATGCCCTACTTTAGACAAAATAATCAGAAATTTTATGAAATATGACGCGTTTTATTATTTCTATAAATATATATATGAAAAATAAATAGAATATAATAAAAAAAAAGATCAAGTAAATAGTTACCTAATATTTGTGATAGATGATAATGTCATTATCTTTTTCTTGAGTCAGCTGTCTTTTGGTTGTTTAATATTTATAATATTTATTAGAAATCCCATTCCCAGCAGAAGGGTCTTGCGTCAGTTTGCCACGCTTGGACAATGCAATATTAGCTGCCCTTGAGCTGCAGTATTCCAAGCTCCTAAATGGTCGGAAACCAAAGAAGGGCAACCCTCCAAACTAGGAAACTGCATTTGTTAAGCAAATTAATCCAATGAGTAGCTATAAAAGCTGATCAACAATGTATGAATTGAACAGTGTACAACCTGACTGTGGAATAGTCTAATCCTCTCAAGAAACTCTCAAAATGAAGCTCGTAAGTTGTCCTAAACTTTCCTGACTTAGCTAAGATTTAATGACACCTCTTCTTTAGCTCATCTTTTGCTGCCTGCTGTTGACTGTGACGCTGTGCCACGCCCATGTTATCCCAGTGACAGCTCCTGTGCCCGCCCTGCTTCCCGTGGCATCCAGTCATCAGTTTGTGGCACGCAACTATAATGGTTTTTATGTGCCCACAACAACGACAGCTTGGCCAGGGTTGTCACCGTATCCCAATACATACTACAAGTATAGCGGAGGGTATCCTACCTATGCATATCCCTACGGTTATTCCTATAACTACTATCCCAGCTACAACTATGGTTATGGATATAAGGGCATCTGGTAAAGATGGAAAATTTAAATACACTATATTGTTGGATTATACCATATTTTTGTGATAATAACAGATATATAAAGTGTACCTATTCAAATATTTGTCCAGGAATTATATTAAAAATAAATAATAAATAAATAAACAATAATATACTCTGTGTAAAGTGTGTCTAAATAACTGTCCATGTCTGTAGTTGGCTTTCCGCCAATGCTTCTCTAAACGTGTTTATTTTAATTCAACTGTGTTTGTTTTTTGGTTAACCAACTTTTGCTTTTATTGAATTAAAATTATCTATCTATAGTTAAGATTCTAAACATGTTAATTTCTAGGAACAGTTAATGAATCAGTAAATAAATGGAGCTTGTGCTGGAGCAGCAGCAAAGAGACGAGCAGGTTGACCAAAACGAGCTGCAGCTGGATAGCCAAAGATAGACGGAAAAGCAGCCAAACCCGCCGGAGTGGCAACTAGACGAGCAGGTGGTGCTTGTGCTGCAAAGGCGGCATTAAACTGATTAAAGTAATCCAAGCGCTGGCTACTGGAAATGGCCAATGGTAATGGAGCAGGTGCAGCCAGAGCAGGAAAATTGGTATATGGAGCAGGTGCCACAGTTGCCGGAAACAAAGCGGGCTGAGCTGCCACAAAAGCCACCAAAGCCAAATAAAGAATGAGCCACTAAAGACAAAAGAATACTATAGATTAGATATCATAAACAGGTAAAAATATTTACAAACCATTTGCATAGTGAAAATATTTTAATATAAGTTGTTTAAAGTTCCTCCTACTCTGTTTGCTCTGCACGTGCTGAATATGTCTTCTGTTGTTGGTTCACTTGGCTTTTATAGTGGCTTGTGGTGTCTGAGGTGTTGCAGTTGCACCACTTGGCAGCTTCAAAGTGTCACGCATTTGGATGCACAATTAGCCAAATTGCATAGTCGAAGTTAAATTTGCATAAGATTTGGTTTTGGATCGATAATTGATATAGTTACGACATGGGCGAAGGCAATTTTTGGACAACTGATTGATGGTTTACCCTTTTAAGCAGTTGTCACTTAACTAACTCCCAGTCCCTCTCCCAGTCCCTCTCCCAGGCCCCGCTCCCAGTCCCTCTCCCAGGCCCCTCTCCCAGTCCCTTTCCCAGTCCCTCTCCCAGGCCCCGCTCCCAGTCCCTCTCCCAGGCCCCTCTCCCAGGCTCCGCTCCCAGTCCCTCTCCCAGGCCCCTCTCCCAGGCTCCGCTCCCAGTCCCTCTCCCAGGCCCGGCTCCCAGTCCCTCTCCCAGGCCCCTCCCCCAGTCCCTCTCCCAGGCCCCTCTCCCAGTCCCTCTCCCAGGCCCCGCTCCCAGTCTCGCTCCCAGTCCCTCTCCTAGGCTCCGCTCCCAGTCCCTCTCCCAGGCCCGGCTCCCAGTCCCTTTCCCAGTCCCTCTCCCAGGCCCCTCTCCCAGTCCCTTTCCCAGTCCCTCTCCCAGTCCCTCTCCCAGGCCCGGCTCCCAGTCCCTCTCCCAGGCCCCGCTCCCAGTCCCTCTCCCAGACCCCTCTCCCAGGCTCCGCTCCCAGTCCCTCTCCCAGGCCCGGCTCCCAGTCCCTCTCCCAGGCCCCTCCCCCAGTCCCTCTCCCAGGCCCCTCTCCCAGTCCCTCTCCCAGTCCCTCTCCCAGTCCCGCCTCTCCCAGGCCCCGCTCCCAGTCTCGCTCCCAGTCCCTCTCCTAGGCTCCGCTCCCAGTCCCTCTCCCAGGCCCGGCTCCCAGTCCCTTTCCCAGTCCCTCTCCCAGGCCCCTCTCCCAGTCCCTCTCCCAGTCCCTCTCCCAGGCTCCGCTCCCAGTCCCTCTCCCAGGCCCCTCTCCCAGTCCCTCTCCCAGTCCCTCTCCCAGGCCCCGCTCCCAGTCCCTCTCCCAGTCCCTCTCCCAGGCCCCGCTCCCAGTCCCTCTCCCAGTCCCCGCTCCCAGTCCCTCTCCCAGTCCCTCTCCCAGGCTCCGCTCCCAGTCCCTCTCCTAGTCCCTCTCCCAGGCCCGCTCCCAGTCCCGCTCCCAGTCCCCGCTCCCAGTCCCTCTCCCAGTCCCTCTCCCAGTCCCTCTCCCAGGCCCCTCTCCCAGGCCCCGCTCCCAGTCCCTCTCCCAGGCTCTTATAGTCTCTGAGATCTAGGTGTTCATACAGACAGTCGGACAGACAGACAGACAGACAGACGGACAGACAGACATTGCTGTATCGACTCGGCTATGGATGCTGATCAAGAATATATATACTTTATAGGGTCTGCCACGCCTCCTTCTGCCTGTTACGCACATAGTCGGTAAAACAAACCCAATAGACCCCGTACTAAAAAAATCGATCTTACTTTTGGGGATTCATATATTTTTCATATTCCACTTCCCATGTCAGTCTAAATAACATACCCTCTATTAGAAACCAATTCCTTAGTTATGAAAATAAAAGAAACAGGTTTTTTTTGTATATTCGCTTCACGTTTTAATCGACAGAACAAATATCATAATAACTATCGTTTTTTGCATTCGTATTCGCAATCGTATTCGAATTCATAATATTCATATAAATTACATATAGAATATGTATGAATATATATATATACGTTGTATCTCAATAATTTAATATAGCTGCTGAATTAGGTAATTATCATCTTTCATACCTGTTGATCGTTCAGTTTGTTGTTGTTCGTTTTGCTTTTTGGGCTGTATTACGATATTACGACTATGGATGTATATTTAGTTAAATAATAATAAACTTTAGGCTAGTTACGACTTTATATAATATGTTAGATATATTACGAGTATGTAGTATTATTATATATATGCACTTTGGATAGTGATATCATCTTGTAATGACAATGATAATTGATAATTTTTAATGATAATACAAATACTTTAACACTAAGCTAGACGACATTTAGCATAGGCATTAATTAGTTGCTTTCAGTTACGTTAAGAGGATGTTTTTCGAGTATTTAATTATTTAATTTTTATATTTTGGAATCAATTTGGGATTGTGGCGACTGTGAACTTTAACAAACGCTCTATTAGTTATCGTTATCAATTTTTAAATTAAGCATAAATAACTATTTTATTGTAATTTGTTGATTAGTGGCAAATCTCTCACGCTATTTACAAAAATTTGACTTGAATTACATAGAATTTTATAATTTTTTGCTTTTGTTTTTTTGCTAGTAACATTTATGTGGCGCCCTCTAGCGTTAGATCGGTGCGGAACAAAGTCGGAGCAGGATTAAAACATTTCACATAAAATCACAGTCTATTGAGTAAGTTTTGGATATTACGAGTTGATCTTATGGCAATTTGGATTTGACTAGACAAAACGGATGGGACAAATGTTAAAAGTGGAGGATTTGGGAGTATTTTATTTCCGACTTGTGCTTGGGGTGTTCTACCAAAGTACATCATAGTTGTAGACGTGCTCAGACGAGGCAATAATCAAACACTTGACAATCTCATCAAGAGTACGCTTCAGTTTCCATTTTCTCGGCTTTCTCAGCAGCTGTAAGGACTTTAATTTGATCCTGCACTTGGACTTGGACTCAGGCCAAGGACTTGTCGATGTGGACTTGGTTTGTGGCAACACAATGGGAACGTTGTAGTAATCGTGATGTTGTTGCAGCTGTTGCAAGGCATGGAGTCGCCGCTCCTGGTAGTAATGATTGAGATTGGTCAAGTAGAAGAAGTCGCCATCGTTGATCACATCGATCTCTGCATAATTGCCGCCATCACTTTCCGGCTGATCAGGACAGGTGATGGAGTTGGATGCCTTGGCAAAGAGTTGGTCAAATCACATGTTTTCATCGAACTTGGCAAAGTTGTTGTCCTCGTTCCATTGGAACTTGTTGGCATCGCCATCGCCATCTCCATCCGCATCATTGGCATCCTCATCCTTGCCAGACAAGGGCTGTTCATCGGGTGACTTGAAGAACTCGTCATCCTCAAAGGGATCCTCCTGCTTCTTGGCAAATATATTCACCGATTCCGATTTTTTGATCAGCTCCTGACGCTGCTGGAGTTTGCTGCTTCGCATATTCTGTTTCCGGCTCGAGGCCGATGGCGCCGCTGGCGAGGATTGCTCCTTGTCAAAGTCAAAGGAGGCCTTGGCAAAGTCATCCTCGAAGGCGGCGTCATCGAACTGCGATACCTTCACATTATCATCGAAGCGCAACTTTTGGGTTATTGGAGGCGTCGATGTTGGTGGCGTCTCCATGTCAAAGTTGTTGTCCCGTTGTTGCAGCTGCTGTTGTTGTTGTTGTTGCTGCTGTTGCAGCTTTTCACGCTCGGAAAAGTCATTGGAAAAGCGAAACAGCGACTTGGAACCCACTGTGCTGCTGGCGGAGATTAGTCCAGCGGGCGTGGAGGTGCAACTGGAGGCGGTGCCAGCCGGAGCGGGTGGAGGGGAACTCTGATTGAAGTCCGACTCGAAACCATCATCAAAATTGAATTTGCCACCACCTCCAACTCCCGCCGAGGATTCCCCACCGCTCATCATGACCGCCGTGCTGCTCGCATTCGATCTTGGCGTGGGTGTCTGCTCGTAACTATCCACAAATCCATAGTCGCTATTGACGCCACCACCGCCGCCACCACGTGGTCGATTCTGTCCCGGCAGCTTGGCCAGCGTTGGAGCATGCCGCTCCTGGTGCCGTCGCTCTGACTCCATCATGCGCTGATGCATCTCATGACGTCGTCGATTCAGACGCTCGAACTTATCCTCATCTGTGGGCGGCTCATCATCTACATAATCCTCATCATCATCGTCGTCGTTCCGCTGGCAACTGATGTAATCGTAGTTGTCCCGCACGCCACGCCCACTGCCATAGCGTGCGCCCACTGTGGCCAGATCTTTGGTGCTGCGAGCTCGCGTTTTCTTGCGGAATCTGTAGAGGATTAGAGATTAACATCTCTGTCAGTTATAAAATCTGTAATGGGGTTGCCTACCTGCGATCCTTTTCGCCATCGGATGGCGTCTGTGCCAGGGCTGCAGCACGTCGACTCTCGGCCAGACGACGCTCCGTTTCCGCCGCGCTCGCTGGACGCTTCCAGGACTTCTGACCAGGCAAAGCGGGTTCTGTAAGAAATTAAACATTGTGATAAGCTGGGATTGCTGAGCTGCGTATTAGAAATGGTCACTCACCCTCGCCATCCCAGGGACTGGAGCCGCTGCTCTTCCTCAGACGCTGTGGAGCACCTGGCACCACATCTCCGCCCAGTTGACTGGGACGCTGCAGACTGCGCTGCCTTTGGAAATCCTGCTCCGAGTCCTGTTCGTAGTCAATGTCGCCGGTGACGCGCAGTTTGGCGGATGACGTCGCCGGTTTGCGTAGTGATCGTGTCTTCAGCTCCCGATCTCGTTCTCTGTAATCATCGCGACTGTCCAGACTGCCGTAGACATCACCACCGCTGCCGAAGCTGCGCCGACGTCTGGAGGAGCTCTCAAAGGATTCGACGCTCTCTCGGTCGAAAGATTTACGCTCTCTTTCTCGCTCCCTCTCTCGATCCCTCTCTCGATCGTAGAGATAGTCCGGACGCGACTTGTAGCTTAATCCCATAGGCGAGCGACGCTCTTCGTAGACGTTCTCATAGTCAAAGTCGTAGCCAGGACGCGCATAATCTCGATACTCCCTCTCACGGTACTTGGATCGCTCCCGATCTCGATCTCTGGGCAATGGCTGACCACGTTTGTCGTACATCGGAGCCGGCGGACCGTAGCTCGATCTCTCGTAGGCGCTGCGCTCAAAGGAACGTGCCCGCACTCCCTGCTCAATCTCCTGGGGCGACCAGGTGTGATGTGCCTGATGATGGTACCAGCTGGGGGAATCTAAAAAGAGAGAGATGTCAAGTTGGGTTAGGCCTTTATCTTCAGTGAGTAACCCTACCGAGCTTACCCAGCTCAAAGTTATCCCTGCTGCGGGAGAGTCCTTGCTTGAACTTGCGCTGTGGCTGCTCCCGATCTCGGCGAGCACAAAACTCTGCTTCGTAGCTGTAAGAAAAGAGATCTAAGCATGTCTTTAAAGTCGGAATTGGATTGTCACTTACTCGTAATCCTCGTCGCAAGAGTTGAGGCGTCGGGAGTTGTGTCGCATGTAGTAGCCATGGGCAGGTGGATGAGGTGGCAACTGGGAAGGCGGTTGCATGCCACGTCGTTGCTGCTTTAAATACTCTGGAGTGTCATCATCCCAGGGACTGAGATCACGCGATGATGAGGACGTCTGTTGACGTTCCTTCTTGGCCCAGCGACGTTGCTGTTGTTGCTTGGACCAACCGCCGGCATCGTCTCGAGGATCCGAGCTGCAGGGTGACTCTGCGGTGTCCTGCTGAGATGTGTTGGAGGCAGGAGGCGGGGGTAAGGTCAACCTTGCCTTACCCTTGCCTCCGCTGCCGCCAGTTGCCACCTTTGGGGAGTCGAAGGTGGCCCAGGATGGAGGTTTCTCCCGTTCCCTATCCCGATCCCGCTCGCTCTGAATCTGCTTGGTGGCGGTATCTATCAGTTGGGAGACAGCCGAAAGCTGTGAGGGCACGGGAGACGGACCAGCTGGGTTAAGAGTTGGCGCTGGAGATTTCTGGAGAGGAATAGGCGAGGTGCTCATATCGTTGAATTGCGAGGGCGTATGCAGACTGGGCGGGGGACCACGAGAAGGCGCAGCTGAGGATGTAGCCGGGGATATGCGATCCCTGGAGTCCAGCGAGAGGTTCGATATGGCACGTTGCATAAGCTCGTCGATCTCGATGTCATCCCGTCCAGCGGCGACAACACAACTTGGTCCACTCACCACGGTGAGGAACTTGCTGTCCTGCTTGGGATTGGGCAGTTGCTCCTCCGTCTTGAATTCGGGTTTATCGGCGCTTGTGGAGAGTTTCTCATACTGATCCTGTGCACTCACCGGCTCCGCATCCTTTTCGTTGCTGTCCATGCTGCTCTCGCCGCCAGCATCCTCATCATCGTCATCATCATCATCGGCAACGGTGAGAGCTGAGGATGAAGGTTCCGCCGGCAAGCCACGACTGTCTACCAGGCCACGTCTATCATGACCGCTGTCCATGATCTGCCTTATGTCCTGATCCTCGTTGAACTCATCGCTGAACAGATCCTGCAACAGATCTTTCTCGGGCACAGCTGGAGCTGCAGTCGACGGCGGTTTGACAAAAAGATTCTCCACCAGAATGATGTCTCGCAGTGCCGCATACCGATCCTTGGCCTGGGCCACCACCTCCGTGATCTTGGTATCTATTTTGGGCGGCGGTTGCTCCAGTTCCAGCTCGGTCACATCCATGTCCAGCTGAGGTTGCTGCTGTTGCTGGAGGTGCTGCTGCTGCTGCAGTTGCTCCTGCTGCACTTCGTCCACGGGTGGAGGCGTCAAATCACCCATCAAATCTGTTTCCTGCTGTTGTTGCTGCAACTCCTGATCGATTATCTCCCGGAAGACCGCATACCGATCCGCTGGAGGCACAGCAGGAGCTGCCAGTGTAGGTGCCTCATTGAAGTTGGCGAAATTGGCTACAAAAGCATCCTGGCCCACATCCTCCCCGAAGGTATCATCAAACTTGGCCACAAAGGAGGTCTGCTGATCAAAGTTCACCTTGAACACCGCCGAGGTGGAACTAGACGCAGCATTTCCCGGTGACTGGAGCGGCACAGCTGGACTAGCACGGGATTTGGGCTGTGTCTGGTCATTGCTCGACTGGAGATACTCGGAGAGGTAAGCAGTGAGCTGGACGATCGTCATGGTGCTCAGCTTGCTGACGGGCACATTCAATTTCGAGGCCAGCTCATCAATGCCCAGCGTGAGTAACTGCGTCAACGTTATGTCTGGCGCCAATGATGCCGCCTCCTTGGCTTGGGCAGCTTGAGCCGCCTGCAGAATCTCCGCTTTGTTCTCGTAAATGTCCTGGGGACGACCCAAGGATGCCTGACGCTGTGGACGCGCCCGGCTGCTGCTGCTCTGAGTAGGCGGCGGTAGCAGAGGCGGCGGAGTGCCGCCCAAGGGCGCCAGATAGTCATCCTCGGTATGTCCGGGTTTCCGAGGTCTTCCCGGACCCGGAAAGTTGCCATCGGAGCGTCCCACACGCCGTGAGGGCAATGGAATGGGAGGAGCATCGACGCTTCTTCTTAGCTGATTACTGCCGTGGTTCAAGTACTCGTAACGGCCGACAGGTGGCGCTGCTGGAGTGGGTCTAATGACCAGATCACTGAACTGTTTCTTTGGCGGCAACGGCGGAGGTTCCGCATAAGGTGTGGAGTCGGGACGTGGTGGTGGCTCCGGTGCCGTCTCGTTCTCGCTGAGGGAATCGCTCTCCTGGAGGCGACGCATGTTGACGCTGGAGCCGACGGAGCCGGAGGAGTCGCCACGCTTGGAGAAACGCGCCTGGCCAAACAAATGCGGCATCTTCTTGTTGCTTATGCTCGAGATGACGTCCAGGGGTCCACCCACATTGACCACACTGGCAACCGGAGTGGGACGATGCCTCACGCTGCTGTTGAGAGGAGGAGCAGGAGCTGGAGTCGGCTCCAAGCGGGAGATGTCCGCCTGCCAACCCTCCGATGTATGCTGATGTTGTCTGTTGCTGTTGCTCTGGAGGCAACTGCACCTGGAGTGGTCCATTGAAGACATTTCCCGTGCCGGCTGCTGTTGAGGAAGAGTTGCCCGTGGATTGAGGCGCATCAAACTCAAAGGCATCCAGCTTGGCAAAGAGATCGCCCTCCTGAAACGGATCCGGATCGCTCTTCTTGCGCGTGGGTGAAAAGGGATCCGTGTCACGTGGCAAGAGCACGGGATTACCATCGTCCTCCAGTGTGGTGATGTTGGTGGTATGCTCTGTGGTATAATAGTTGACTTGTGGATTAATTGGCTTGGCGCTACGTAGCATTAATTTGAGTTTGGCAGCCGAAAAGTCATCGACTTGGCTCGAGGGGAATTGGGTTTGGGTCTGGGTTTGGGATGTGGTTTGAGAATGGGAATGGGAATGGTAGTGGGATGTAGTTTGGTGCTGGTGCTGACTGCTGATGGGACTGGGAGTAAGCTGGGAACGGGAACTGTTTGTTAGTAGCAGATGTTGCCCAAAGCTGGCGGTGGTTATTAGTGGATTAGTTGTTGTTGTCGCGTTGTGGCTGCAACTGGCGGCGTTTCCTGCGCAATTGGTGCAAGTGCAAACGTTAGCCGTGTTAGTAGTTATGGCCACATTTAAAATATGCTCAATACCTGAGGATGCAGCTGCTGCAACTGCAGTGTTAGTAGTTGTTGTTGTTATTGTTGTGCCATTGTTCCCATTGTTGTTGCTATTGCTGTTGCTGTTGGTAACGGCATCCTCAAAGAGTGAACTCTCCTTGCCCCCCAAAAAGTCATCGAAATTGTCGCCCTGACTGGAGCCAAGCTCCTTGAGCAGCTTCTTGGGCGGATTCTTAAGCTCTTGGAAGAAGTATTTCTTATCAACATAAGGACGTGTGCGTCCAATGCCCAAAGGATCCAGATCTGTAAACGCATCTGACGACCCACAACAGAAAACAGCAAGCGAGAGAAAGATAGACATAGAGAGAGAGAGAGAGACTTGCATCAGCCTGAAAGCTCAATTTAGCTAAAGGAAACTCAACGAAACTCAAGACGCCATACAACTTAACGAAACGAAACTAAAACAACTGCAAATCAATACGATAAGAGAAACCCAAAAAGGAAGGAACAACAACAAAACAACGCAAAGGGATGTGGAGAAAAGCTAACTAATGTGACGGGTTAGTAAATGATGAAAATATAAATTTACCATGTTAAGAGAGCTGCATTCCCGATGTTCTGAATACATTACTGTGAACTGATCTCAGTTTTTAACATAAAAGTCCTAAGCTAACAGTTGTATGTAAAGCTAACATAGCATGTAAGCTAGCATTAAAATTAACAGCTGTCCAAACGATTAACATAGCTATGTGAGGAACTTTTACAGAGTCCTTGATTAACATTTGCTTATGTTACAGTTAGCATAGTATGTAAAGCCCAGCTAACATTAGCGCTAACATTTACTTAAAATATTAACATATCAATGTTAATACACTAACATTTAAATAAATTGATTCCAGCTCATAACACGGCCTTAACTAACATTTGTATGCAATGGTGTATTTAAAACTAAATTTTTGTGCATTGACACTAACTTAGAATATAATTAAATGCATTAATCATTAACATAGAAATGTTAAGTGGCTAACAAGTCAATAAAATGTAGCTGCAAACTAATTAAACTTAATTGACAAAACTACAATGACTTTTCGTTGATTACTAAATGAAATACTAAATACGAGACTATGATATATAGAACCCTGACACTCCCTGCTTTCCCCCGCTGTCCACCTTATGCAAATAGTTGTAGTTGGTTTATTTACAAAGTGAGAATGCCATCAATTGATTGTGTCTTATTGAGTTCATCTGATTCCATTCTCACTCCCCGTTCCCTTGCCCTTTCGGCATCCATCGTGAATGGCAGCTCTCTTATGGGTGTGTGTGTGTGTGTATCTATGTGTTGCAATCATTTCTTTGTCCACAACTTACCCGACATTACTGCCGTCGTCGTCGTTGTTGCCCCCTCCCCCGCCGACGCCTCTGTTGGAGCTGCGAGATTGGCCAGAGCACTTAACCCCACATCGATGGGCGGTGCAGCGGGGGGAGGTGCGGTTGGTGGTGCGGAGAGTTCGCTGATTTGTTGCGTGGGCGTTGCCGATGATTCTCTGGTCGCCAGCGGTGCCATTGGTAGATTCGCGAGCACGGCAGCAGCTGTCATGGGCGTGGGCGTAGTCGTTACCTTGGTGGTATCGAAGACGTCGTTCTGTTGCTGCAACTCATGCAACCAACTGTCATCGTCATCCGCCTGCAATGTGGCAGGTGAACCACCCGCACCTGGAGCCGGTGACAACAACGTGGACATGGCATCCAAGGTGCTGTCCGGCGTCTTGTTGGCCTGTGGCTTGTGACGCGTGCGTCCAGATTCGGGTGGCGGTGGCAAGATGTTATATGACGGCACATAGATAAAGGAATCCCCAAAGGGATCATCCTCGCTGGCGGACTTGGCCAGGCTAAGAACCGACTGTGCTGAAGTGGGATCATTGGGCGTAATGCGCTCCATTTGACTGATGCCACGCTGCAGCGAGGTCAGCTCCTGCTCCAGATCGACAAGATCCGCCACGGACTCTGGCGAGATCTGCAAGAGAAAGTATCAGTAAAAGTTGGAACTTCGGAAAGATGTTTTCTATTTTACCTCCTTGGCCGCTGCGCCGGATGTCTTGGCCACATCCAGATTAACACCCAAGCGTGTGAGTCCAACTCCGTTGGCGGAGGCTCCACCGAGCATGCTGAGTCCAGCTCCATGGACGGATGAGGAGCTGCTGCCGGTGGCAAGCTCACTGTGGCCACTTTTCAATGCGGACAGGGTGGCCAGCTGGCTGGCATGATCGTGCAGGGATTTGCCTTGGATCTGCTGACGCGCCATCTCGATCTCTTTCTTCTTTAGCTCGAAGACGACCTGGAAGAGATCGCGCATGGCCAACACCACCTGGCTGGCCGCCTTGTCCGTCTTGATGCCAAAGAAACGATGTCCACTATCCGGCGAACCAAAGATGTAACCAAATGCCCTCGAATCCGTCATGTCCTGGGCAATAAACGAGATCTTGTGCACGGGATGATGATAGAGGGAATCGCTGGTCTTCTCATCCCTCAATCGCAGTCCATCGATGGTCACATGTATGATGATTCGTTGCTTGTGCTCGCCGGCAGCGCGTATTGCCATTTTCAGATCCTGCAATGCCTCCTGGCACATGCGATCCCCACGCGCCTCCCCCACCTCCAGAATGCCAATTAACTTGGCCTTGAACTGCACCCCATCCCCAAAGAATCTGCCGGGATCATTGCGATCTGAAAAGCGAATGAGCAGCGATAAGAAATCAATATTGCAAATAAATACAGCAAATACATTTTATACAGTAAGTCAAGT
Organism: Drosophila falleni; assembly: GCA_035045575.1. Classification (NCBI taxonomy): domain Eukaryota; kingdom Metazoa; phylum Arthropoda; class Insecta; order Diptera; family Drosophilidae; genus Drosophila; species Drosophila falleni. Next base: position 10,635,565 of record JAWNOV010000167.1, read on the forward strand.
AAATGTTTTGACCAACTACTATGGAAATAAATAAAATACCATTTCTTGTATATTATTATTTTAGGCTTATTTTAAAAATATAAAATAGTTTTCGCTGCCATAGTCAATGTGTATTTTAAAAAATATAGTATGAAAATAATAACATTAATTTAAAAATTAAGAAAATTAATTATTTAAATTGCTGTTGTCAAAGCAATTACTTCATTAACTGTATATCTTATAGAATGTATATGTGTGTGTGTGTGTGCGTATCTGTGTTGGACAAACAAACAAAAATATTTGCTAACGTTTTGCGTAATTTGTTTCCTCCGAATTTTTGCCGAATGTTTGCGCTAGCGAGAGATTAGAAGATGCCTGCAGCTTGGATACCAGCGACTTGACCATTTTGTATCTGTATCTGTATCTGCAGCTGTGTATTTGTATCTGTAGCTTTGTGTGTGTATCTGTGTGACATTCAGAGCGTTTCCATGGCACACATACACACACAAACAAATGCGCACAGGCAAAACAATAATAACAATAAAACGATATTCGCGACGTATTTTGTGTTATACTTTAATTAAAATCACAACAACAAAAAAGAACTCGGCGAAAATAATAACAACAGAGTGAAAAACGCGAAAAATGCGCAGACAACAACGCAGCGACTGCTGCGATTCGCGCTCAGGGAATGAATGAATGACGACAGCGACAAACGGCAAACGGCGACAGAGAAACAGCAACAATAGCAACAACAACAACAACAACAACAGTGGAAACGGCAGCAATGGAAGAAGCACAGCGCTGCGATGCTGCGCCCTCTGGCTGTGGGAGTGGGCACCACAAAAACAAACACACACACTCACATGCATTGCCACTGGAATTTCACTATTATTTACCACTTATACTATGCAAAGCAAAAATCAAAAAAATAAGAAAACAAATAATTCTCTTTGCTGAGAGAGCGGCAAAAGATTGAGAGCGGGAGAGAGTGAGTGAGCGAGAGCGGGAGAGCAATACGACGTTTTTGTTTGTGCTTAATCCTAATGCGAGCAGCAGCAGCAGCTGCACCACCTGCCGACAATGACAAACAGGCAGCAGCGACGCCGGCGCAGCAGCTGTCAGCTTAGCAGTCATGACACGATCAGACAGCGCGCTGTCTGTCATGCAGCACCTGGCACCAGGTATACACACATGTTATCGATAAGTTTGTTTTATAGTGTTCAACTTTTCATAATTATATACAAATTTTACTTACATTTACAAGGACTCGTTTTTTTCCGCAGCGTTTGCATTGTTGCTACAATGAATTGATTGGCATTCGTATGACGTCTAATGGCGGCGGTTTTCTCCCTTCACTCGGGCAGCTCTACTAGAGGGCGGGTTATTTAAACTCGTATTTTTAAACCGGTCACAGCGTAATTATGTTGTGCATAGGGTGGGTGGAAATTTACACCATGCACTGTTGTCCTGGTTCACTGACTTTTGACATTTGACCGAAAGAGATATCGTTGAATCTTTGTTTACACTTTATCCTTTGTTTGCCAATTCTTCCTGTTCCTCATTCGTTTTGTTTTTGTTGCTTTTGTTGTTGTTGTGGTCAGTAGTACGCGCCGGCATTACAAATACTCACGCCAAGATTATCGATTTTTCAATCGGCGCATTTGTGTGTGTGTGTCCCGATTGCTTTACGATTTGCCTACTTTTAGGCTTCTTAAAGTACACAGTCTACGCCTTTAAATATGCAGCATTGTTACGTGGCGTAATGTCAAACTTCATTAATAAATAACTAGAGTATATTTTAATAATTAATAAAGATAATGTTATGTATTCCGTCTTTGGTAGACTTTTTATGCAAATCGGTTGAAAAACTTTGTTTTCAACTACATTTTGCTGTAGACAATCGAGTTTTCTTTTATGCACAAATACACACGCAGAGAAATTGGCGAAAATTAAATTGATTGCTTGAAATGCACGTTATTTTAATTGTTTACTGGAAGTAAACTTTTGCACACTACACTTATAATGACTTAGGTCATTTATTTATGTATTAAATTGTGCTATTTAAATGATTTTCTCGCATATTTGTATATCCGCCCACTAAGCACGCGACGGACACAAAAGAAATTCGATAGTAAACTTCAAGGATACTAAAAAGTGGGGTGCTTTTTATGGCGAGCACCCAGCCGGCATGTGCTATCGATTGCATGCATCTATCGATTGAAAGCATCCGCTGACAAACAAAATGGCAGCTCTGAACCCAAAAACGGTGTGGCAACCTGGAACTCTAGAAAACAAATCCTAGAATTTTGACAGACTTTATGTTAGAATTTTAAAATTGCTTATACTTTTTTTTAAAGTCAAATTATGTATCTTCTTCCCCCGAGGAGTAACGAGCTTTAAATCTTCATTAAAATCAACATTTTTATTTTATCGAATCTCGAATTTAAAATTTTTCTTAATACTCAGTTCACATTTGAATTGTGCGCCGTTAAAATTCAGATGCAGTGTTAACAACGGCCGAAAAAAGGCTGTCGGTAGTAGTCGAACTCTAAATAGCCAGAGTTGGCTATAAAATAGTTAACAACAGTGTACAGCACTACACGATAACAGTCGCTGTGCGTTAACAGCTCATTTTAGCAACATTATGTACACTCTCTCTCCCTGTTAAATCTCTCATTGTGTGATAACATGCCTATTTGAGTATAACATTCCCCCAGCTCCAACCGTTTACAGACTGTTACTTGTCATAATTGTTGTTGTTTCGGCGGTGAACGGACGTCTTTATGCGAGTGCGCAACGTTTTTTATTGTATCAGAAGACAACTAATTAATAAATCATAAAAATAATTGCTATTAATTGTTGTGAAGAAATACCGTTGTGCTGCATCATTAAAGCAAAGCTCTCCAGCCACTTTATCATCGCCGTTGTGTTTTTCGAGTATACCGAGTCCGATTCCGAGTTGGATTCGTGCGCGCGTCGCTTACCTGCAATCGCAAATTGCCAACAGTTGAATATTTAAAAGTTTGCCCGCTTGCAATTAGTGAAAAAGTGTTAACTGTGTGTATGTGTATTCAGTATTCAGTATCAGTATATACGAAAAGGCGACAAAGCAAACCAGTTAGTTGCCATCCAGTTTTGATACATTTGTTCAAATCTGAGTAGCTTTGCTGTGTTACATTTTCAACCCGGCCAATCACACACACACATACATACAATACCCAACAATAGTTCAAACAGATTTCAATTCTTGGCTAATAGTATTAAAGCTGTTCGCCTGTCGATCGCTATGCAAAATTAAACATAAATATTGACTTGTTTGTTGAAAGTGTTGCAAAATTCCAAAAATTGTGTGTCCCCCAATCCCTTCAGAGAGATTGTACTCATACACAGAAGCAGAAGCTGAGAAGTAGCAAGAAGATGAATAAAACCTGTGCGCGGTGCCAAAAGGTGGTTTATCCCATCGAGGAGCTGAAATGTCTGGACAAGGTGAGTGACAATTAACAATTCCACAATTTTCAACTCGAGTCGACTCGAAACGACATAAAATTTTAATAAGAAACATACAAATTTGATGTGCATACAAATATTTGTATGTATTGGTATTTCGTTTCTTTTAGTTTTTTCAATTTGCTCCTTTGTTTTATGCCGCTGCTTCGCACTTGTTGTGTGCGCGCGTTAGAGCGAGACGGCTATCTAGCCACATGGTTGCTGCTCTCATTGATCATGCGTGCCGTTTTCTCTCGTGTCCGTGTCCGTGTCGCTTGTTTCTGTTTATTATCCTACGCAATTCGTGGCCTGTTGTTGTGGGCGCATTGACGCAGCAACAACAACAACAGTGCATAGTTTTAATAATTACAACAACCGTGTGCAATAAAAAGCTGTTTAGCTAGTTTGCGTCTGTTGCGCAGCTTTTGTTTGCTTCTTGGAATTTGGTTTTTAGATTCAGCTAAATAACGGCACACGAAATCTGTTGTACGTGTGTGTGTGTGTAAATACAATATGTATACGTGTGTGTGTGTGATTGCGGGGGTGTAGTTGCAACAAATTTTTCAATTTTCGCCAACTCAGGAAATTGAAAATTGCTTTTAATTTGCGTCGCCGCTGCTTCCGCTCCATACATCTCTACCTCCTCCTCCTCCTTCTCTGTGTCTCTTCTTTCGCTTTGTCTGCTCCAATTTGCGTAAATTTTGCGTGAGATTGCCCAGCAGCGACGTTGACGTCGGCATCGGCGTCGACGCCTGTGAGACCGTTGCAAACTTGCAGCGCTGCTTTTGATCTCTGCTTTTTTTTTGTTGCTTTGGTTCTTCAAAATAAAAACAAAAACACATAATCGCAATCCGTTGACTGACCTTGAGCACATATTTCGATACCAGTTTTTGCATTCTCTCACACAAGCACACACATCGGCATATACGCACTCAAATTTGCGTTGCGGTCATTGCGTCGCTTTCTTCTTGTGCTTATTGGTTTATGCTTAATTCCAGTTTATTTTTATTGACCGTCCGTCTGTCTGAGCTGCTTCTTTGCTTATTTGCTTTGCTTCTCGCCTTGCCTATATTTTTGCCCTTCAAGCTTTTGTGCTTATTGTAGTTGCTATAAGTTTCAGTTTTCCCCTTGTTTTAATTTGGAAATATGTAATTACAAACAGATGTGTATGTAAATAGTGAGCGTAGTTGATAACGCGCAGTCTAGAGGCAAACGAAAAGAGAGAGAGGGAGAGACAATTGTCATTTCATCATTCGTGAAATTCCATTTGGCAGCCTTGTTGTAATCAGCTTCAACTATCAACAGTTGCTACGTGTTCCACATCGTACTTCTTCTTTCTCCACCCGTTTCACCCGTTTCACAACTCACGTCTGTGCTCAGCGTCTTTTAAGCGTTTGTCTATTTATAGTCAAAAGATTCTCCGCCTCTTCCTCTTTCCATCTCGTTCTATCTCTATCACATGCCGTTTGTCTAATTATAGCTGTAGAGTAATGAAAACTATTTAAAGTCCACGGAATGAAGTCAGTTATAAAATATGCACGAGGCCTAATGGAAATGTTGAAACTTGTAAACACAAACTCGAAGATCTTGGAAACTTTTAGAATCTGACAACAAGGCACAGAAATCTCATATGTATAAATATACATACTACTTAGATAGGCCAGACAAATAAGTTTTACTCGTAGTTTCCACAGTTTCTTTGCAGTTTCGTGTTTAACTTGCAGCATTTGATGACTTGTCCCTTTTGTCTGTGGCATTAGGGTGTGTACGACTATGACTACTGCATGCCGATTATTAACAATTGTTTTTCACAATATTACTTACTTAGATAATAAATAAATTGACTCACTGGCTATTATAAATTTCAACAATGAGATATGTTTCATAACAATGAGCTAAATTACAAGTTGAGTTTATGACGCATATTTTGCAATTATCCGTATTCAATTCTCTCACAGTAAGGCAATTTAAAAGTTACGCAATATATGAGTTAGCTGAAATTAGGAAAAAAAAGTTATTAATCAAAACAAGAATCTAAAAAAAATTTTAAATTAATTAAATTATCTCTGTATTTTACAGTAATATTTTTTTTATAGTCCATACTATAAACTGTTCAACTGAAATTACAATCAGTATAAATTGTGTATTGTTTTTATATTATTAATAAATAAATATCACAAAATCAAATCACTAGTAGAATCTATAAAAAAATATGTGAATTAAATAAATTTATAGTATCTTTTATTTCTACATTAATAACATTCTCTGTATATTATAATAATATATTCTTAACTATTCCCAACTGAAAGTAGCCTAGTTAAAGAACATATTCTTTAATTCTTTTCAACTTTTTATTTTGTTTTCAAAAACAGAGTGAAGCACCCTAATTTGCTAGTGAAAACTTTTGCTCCCATTTCCTTTGCGGTTTCCGCACTGCACGTGACATATCCTGATATAGAAATCGATACTCGTGACAAGCAATAAACGGGCATTTTATACCAATTATCTTTGTACACACACACACACAAACACAAACACACATAGATACAGAGAGACAGTGAAAAGCACTTTTTGTTGTAAATGAAGAAATGCTTTTTAAATACCGTTAAAGTTTGGCAGCGCTGCTGGCGCTTTGTTAATCGATTTTTGATACCAAACTTCACTCAACTTGTCGCCGGCGCCAACGTCGACGTTGCAGTTGCAGTCGCAGTCACAGCTACTGTCGCTGTTGCCAATTTCATTTATCTGACTTTTTATTTGGTATATTCACGAATGTGTGAGTTTAAGTTGTTGTTGCTGTTGTTATAGTTGTTGTTGTTGCTGCTGTTTTGCTTGGCTGAGACGATTATTTTATGCTCGCAACGAAAGTAAATGACCTCTTTGTTGTTGTCAGCGCAACGGATGGGAAGGGGAAAGGGGAGAGGTATGAACTGTTCAACATTTTGGCCAATTCGTGCAACGGGGCACGAGTCGGCAGTTAGTTTTTGGCCAAATGGAGGCAGCGCAACGAACCGAAGCGTCAAATCCAAGCATCGTCCTCCATTTGAGACTGCGACTCTTGCCGTTTGCCATTGCCATTTTCCCCCCCCCCTGGCTTACCAACAACGGTACCCTACGGTTTAGGCCGGGTCGAGACGGCAGCTGCTGTCTAGCTGTGGAATCATTCGAGTTGTGGATTTGGTAGAGTCACTAGAGTCGCTGGCCCCTGTCATGGCACACTTTTCGGCCTGTCGCTTTGTTGAATGTTTTAATTTTTGCATTTCTACGACGCGGCCATGACAAATGACTACAGCAACAAACTTTGAGTCGATTTATCCAAGAGAGAAAAATTCATTTTGCATTTTGCGCTTTAAGATTTTTCGTTTCTTTTCTTTGACTACCACGTGCGACACTTGAAAATCGTTTCCGCTTTCGAATTGAGTTGAGAAGAATGCAACACTTTTGTTGCCGAGACACAGACAACAACAACAACAAAAAGAACCACAATGACAATAGTATTTTTTTCTTTTTATATATATATTTCTATTTTTTCACTCTTGACTGAGCTCTCGACTCTGAAAAGCGAAGTTCACTTTTGCATGACAATCCATTTCTGAGAGTTGCTTGCTGTCAGTGCCCCCGACCCCTTAACCCCCCTCTACCTGTCCCTGATCAGCCTCTGCTCTTCAATATTTATGTAGAAGCAACAACTGAAAGGGCGCTGCAATTTCATAAACAATTCAGGCATGAAAATAAAAGTGGTCAAAGCAGCAGCAGCGACTTTATCGTTGTTTTGCATCTCCTTGTCGTCATTTCCTTTATCGTACACAAAATACAAATGTATATATGTGTATTTGTCATTTCTCTTTGTTGTGAGAACTTTGAAGTTGGCTATTTCTGCATGGGAGAGAGCGAGAGAACTTTTGCATTCTCCCTTCGCCAACTTCTTATTGCCATCTGGCAACTCGCTCTCGTTACAGCTTCCAATCAGAGACTAAACTAACCATTAAACTCATCAGTTATGCTCCAATTTCCGAATGTTTCTTTTATTTTTTTGGCTTAGTAATTAGCCGCATTCATTTGACTATTTTTTGCAAACTTTTTTTTCGGCGGTTGCCAATTTTTGTGACTGACAAAAAACACAACTTTGGCTTGCGCTGCCAAATGGTAAACCTAGAAACAAAACAAAGTTAGGTAAAATGAAAGGTAGAATATAAAATACTCTTAACTTTATTAAAGCATGATCAAGATACTTTTCATTGTTTAACATTTAACTTCAACATTTTTTAATATGATGAAAATGGAAATTGTATTATTATTTTATATATATATTATTTTATTTAAGTCTTCCTAGAGTTGCACAGTTTAGAGTATTGCCAACAAATTTTGTATGTATTCTGTTGTTTTTACTTCACTTTGTCGTTCTTGGCTTTGATTTGTTTTGGCTTTGTGGCCCAATTTTTGCATTGAATTCATAGCACAACAAAAAGCAGATAAAAATAAGACTTTTCTGTTCAATTCTGAAAGTGGAAGTCGAAGTCAAAGTCGAACTTTAAATTACCATTGGGGCTAGCTTCGAGCACAGAATTTGGAATCAGTTTATTTAGCTTTTGGCTTTCAACTGTGGGGCTTTCCCTCAATTAAACATTTCCCATTGTTAGTTTTGTTGTAAACCTTGTAAATTTTTGTTGCACACAATTTTTTGACTAATGACCAAAAATGATGAAGAGTCTTTGAGTGTTTCTAGTGTCTCTTTTTCTTTATTTTTTGGCCATATACCTGTCTGTCTTTGAGTCTGTTTTGTGTGCTTTCTGTTTCCGGCCATTGATATGTGGGTCAGTTCACTTGACTACACTACGCTACACACTACACTAAGCTACCGTTCGTTTCTCTCTTCAGTCAATCCATTTGGCTTTGGCTTTGTCTTTTCCAGTTACGCAGATTCCTCTTAACCAAGAGCTTGGCCCCTTAACATAACTTGGCTTGGCATTCGCATTTCCATTTCCATTCGCTTCGCTGTCGTCTCGTTGTTTCCTGTCATTTCTTCTGTCGTCTGTTGTCGTCTTTTAATTGTTTTTTCCCTCCCCGCGACATTGCTTTTGTTGTAGAATTTATGTTAATGCGCATTTGCTTGTAATTTCTTATGCCACGCCCCAAAGACACAATTGTCGTCGATGCATTTACTTGACCTCTCTTCTCATTCCTTTGTTTAAATTCAATTGATCTTTATTAACTCGGTAGAGGGAGGAGAGATGGGGGAAGTTGATACGATTGGGGTGCATCGTAAAGTGGGAAAAACCCGGGGCGACCCTTGGTTGAAGCATTTGCATGACTTGGTCTCGTCATCATCCAATTGATCCCCGCCAGCATTCGTGCCATGTCTATGCTTAGGGTCTATTCCATTGCAGCTGCATGTGTGTGTATTATTTATAGATGTGTAAGCATATACTATATATCCATACTCATAACATTTCCAGCTCTTTGGCTCTTCAGTTCAAGTGGTTGCTTGACTCTTGGGCTGCTGCCCATCACTTGAGGGTTTTCACGCTGCTCCCCCTCTCTCTCTCTCTCTCTCGTTATTCTCTTTCTCCTCCCCTACTGTCAATCATGAAATTCAGCCTTAGATCTGCTTTTATATTTGCTTTGCTCCAATTTTATATTGTCTCTCTCCCTCTTACTCTCTCACTCTGCTAACCCACTGCCATTTGTCACTTCATCAGCAAAAATTAATCGTCTCGAATTCGCTTTTTTTTCGGTCTCAGCTCTACAAATCTCGTACATTATTCAAGCTGCCCTCTCTCGCCTACTCCCCTTGTCTACCGAGACAGTTGCAAGCAGCTGCTCCACATTAGTTTCAGCCGCATTGTGCTCCAAATCCAAAAGTTTTCTCATTGTGTGTCTCTCTGACTTGTCCCCCTCTCTCTGCCCTCTCTTGGTTTACTGTTCAAATATTAATAGAGAACGTCATGTGCAACTTTGTACAAGTTTGAGCAGCTGCGCTTGGAAGAAGCTCTAAGCTAATTTGCAGGGTCGTAAGATGCTTGAAACCGCCTCTGAGTTGCACCTCATCCATTAGCTGGCTGTGGCCCTAAGCGTTTGAGGCGGCTAATTCAATTTGCTCACCTTGCAACAACGCTAATCACATACATAACACAATGACAGCCTCCCACGAGATACATAACACACACTCACACACACAGACAGTCAACTGATTGCGTGCATGTTTGCCATCGGACTTGCAATATATTTGCATATAAAATAGGAAGTGGAAGTGGGAGAGAGGGAATCGCGAATTCAAATAGAACTTTAAAAAGCAAGTGACAAGTTGCGATGGCAACTCCACTCTCTTTAACGCTCTCTTCTCTCCTGTACAGCAGTGCGTGTGGGTGTGTGTGTGTGTTTGGAGTGAGCTTTTGACGTTTATAAATTAAACAAACAAATGCAAAAACCTCACCCGGAATCGCGTGGAGGCGTGGAGAGCAACAACACGCTATTGACTCTGCTAATTGACTGGTCCCAGACTGAGCACAAGAGAGAGAGAGAGAGAGAGAGACAAAGAGTGCAAGAGTGAACAGGAAGAGGTGAAGATATGGATGTGGAGACAAATTGATGAGTAGCATTGACAAGAGAGTGACAGAGACGGTGCATGCACCGTTTCAATTTGCAATTTATGGATATGATAGATAGAAGAGAGCGGAAAAAGTTAGAGAGAGTGGGAAGAAACTGATAATTATCACGTGAGCTTAGACAATAAAAAGTGAGCTTAGAAGATAGATCGTGGATTTCATTAAAGTGTAATAAATTGGAAATAAACTTGTTAATTAAGAAATAAACTATTGATAATTCAAGGCAAAAGAATGGATATCTTTAGCTTATACAAATTTCAAATACAATCTTTCTCGACAGAAATATGATAGAAATAAAAAGATACTCCATTTGTTTTGTTCAAATTGCATTGACAGCTTAAATGAAGTTTATTAAAACAATCTCTAGCTTTATTTTGACTTGAGTCCCTTGTCAATTGACCCCCTTTCATTTCAAACACATGTTAAAGACAAATAAATCATTCATATTTCAACCCATTCTTGAAATACATTTCAGAATGCACTTGTTTGCCAATTTTAAGCATTAAACAAGAATTCGCCACCCATTTTCAGTTGTCAAAAACTTTGCACAATGCACTTCAGTCTGGGGACAACAAACAAACAACTAAACAACCCAGCAAGCCAACAAGAATAACAGCATGAAACTAGACAAGAAAATTCACTAAATTGTTGATGGCTTTGTTTTGTTGCTGTTGCTGTTGGTTTGCTAGTTGGTTCAACAAATTGTATGACCATTCAATGTGGGCCAACAGTTTGTTGTTTTTATTTGTTTGGTTGAGCTTAAAAGAATTGAACAACAGCGGGAGACTGAACAGTAGGAAGATATTTTCATTGTCTAGCACTCCAATCTTGAATATAAAGAGAGAAACGTTTGACCATTTAAATACAACAACAACAAGAACAACAACATCGACACCAATTCCAGCACAAACTGATGTTGATGATGTGGCTGACAAGTTGGTCTACCAGTGAAGCAGGAGGAGAAGGCTTAAATGCTGTTATGTATCTTTTAACTGGCAATACCGTTATGAGCTCTATTCAGCAAAGTAAAAACCTCTTCTCCCATAGTAGATACATAGATACACTCATGATGATTTAGTATTCGACCCGTTCTCGGTGCGTATCTATGTATCTCTAGCAAAAAAAAAAATTAAAGATGCATCCATAAGTTAATGAAACAGTCGCAACAACTACGACTAGATAAAAATGTCTTGCCCCCTCCACATTTGAATAAAAAGAAAGAAATATAAGAAAAACAACTTCAGTGGCCGGCAGTCAGCAGTTGGTTTGCCTCACTGACACTGTCGCCTCCAGCGCTTGGCATTGCTCCGGAGTGAGTCACTCTACAATCCACACTCCACACAGGCCAGCGTTATGTTGAGGTTGATGTAATGCTTTTTTATTGTTGACGCAAAAAAACAGAATAAGCGTATGCAAAGATACACACACAATAAAAACGAGGGAAAAATGTGGAGAAGCGTTGGCAGCAGCTGCTCCAACAGCGCTCAGTTCTCAGTTGGTGGGAATTTTTTTTTTTATATATTTTGCACTGAAAGCGGAGGCATCGAAATCACAATAATAAAATTAATAAACAAATTATGCAGCCTTTGCCATATACATACATATAAGCACACATAGATACATCGATGTATAGCTGTATCTTTTGGATGAGAACGTGCAAATATGCGGCCAAATTGAAATCATAATCACACAATTCTAATCGATTGTTGTTGTAGTTGTTGTTTGGGATCAGACAGCAACGTGCCACAGCACAACAAGCGCTAGATTGACGCGGTTGTTGTTGTTGTTATTCTAATACATATATATGTATAAACTCGCTTATGTATCTGTCAGATACAGATGCAAAAATCCTGTTCAATTGTGTGCGGTCTTCGGACGAAAAAAGTGTTTAGTAAAGTATTGCAGATGGAATTGTAGACAAGCTGTTGAAAATAATGAAATATGATCAACAAATAACTGGATATAGAGAAAAAGAGGGAAGAGAAAAAAAAAACAGAGAGAGACAGAGAGAAAGAAAGAGAGCGAGAGGGAGAGGAAGAGCGAGAGCGAGAGCGAAAGGGAGAGCGAGAGCGAAAGGGAGAGCGAGAGTGAGTGAGAGAGTGGAAGAGAGAGAGAGTATAATTATATTAAAACATTATTTTTCTTACAGAGTTAAATGAACTGTATAAAATATGTAGCATCCCACTGTATCCCGTTTTACTTATGAGAATGGAATGTCATTTTAATATATCATTTTGCAGATAAAGAAACTCTCTCAAACTCACTTTATTTTTTATCAGTATACTTATGTGTTATGCATGTGAATATTCGCATTTTTCTGCTACTGGGACTGTTGTTTAAGAGAGTTTCTCGAATATCTTATTTCCGAGACGGGGATTGCGTCATTTCTGACTGGAATTGTAGTCAACATTTTGATTGTATAGATACAGATGCAAGACAACTACAACAATTACATTCCAAAGTTGCATACAGCAAACGAACGTGTAAAATAATTGCAAAATCCAAACAGTGCAGTTCCAGTTTTTTATACACTCTCAAACAAAGCAAAAATCCAGCACAAGTCAATTTAGAGTAGAGAGAGACATTAAATAAAGTCAGTTGGGTAACAAAATGTTATTAATATGCCACACACCCTCTCACTCTCTCAACCCCCACTTAAAAGCGTAAGCAAAATGACTTTAATTAACAGCAGAAAAAAACAGAAAGAAACTCAATTAAATGAAATTGAAAGCGGCAACGGCTGCCCCAAACAAATTAGAAACTTGTCGATCGAAGCGTATGATATGGAAGATCTTACAGCTAGATAAAGAGGCCCATCCATAAAGCCAGGCCATGACAAATCAACAACAGCAAGTTGGAGGCGGCTTTTTGAGGAGAGTAGATAGAGAAAATTGTTGCCCCCTTTTTCGTCGTTGGCGTGTGAAAAATTCCCAAGTGGAAATGAAAATGTTATTGAAAGAAAAAGTAAAGTGAGAATTGCATAAGAAAACATGCACAAACAGATTGTAAAGCAAATGGAGAAAAACATTGTTAGCCATTTAATTATAACATTACCAACTTGGGACTGCTGCCAGTTAGCCAAGTAAACCAAGTAAAGCTGATCAACAGTCCAGTCACGTCAATGGGGCAACAATTAAAACTATTTGCTGGTTTACTTAACACACATCAGCTGATAATGTCAATTATGTCATTTATATAGAGACAGAAAGATAGATAGAAAGAGAGAGAGAGTGAGAAAGAGAGAGAGAGAGAGAGAGAGAGAGAGAGAGAGAGAGAGATGGAGGGGCAACTGTTTGTTTCTACATATGGCTAGACCGTACCGATCATCCATATAAGGTCAACAAATGGAGACGTTGACGAAAGGCGACGCGTAACGGATTCCACATCGTAATCGATCGATACTTGAAAAGGGGTTTTTTGTTTGCTGCGAATATCTGATGACAATATGACTCAACTTTTGACTCTCACGATTCTTGGTGCCATTTATGGCATATCAAATTGAAAAAATTTTAAATATCTACAGTGTAGATTCTACACCTTAACCTCAATATGCGCGTACATTCGAGCACCCGAAATGCAAATTTACAGATAAAGACAATTTAATAAAAATAAATTCAGCATAAAGCATCTTAATTTTAAACTTTAAAATTTAAAGTAAAGTAAATTGTAGTATAGAATAACTTATAAAAAATTTAGTAAATTAAGTTATACATTCTTGATCTAAATATTTTCTAAGAACTTTTATCTTTATTTACATTTTATAATATAAGAATCTTCTTAAAAGTGAGGCTAAATTATAATCTAGAACAGCTTATTAATAAATTTAATGAATTAAGTTTTACATTCTTGATCTAAATATTTTCTAAGAAATGTCACTTTTATCTTTTACATTTTGTACATTTTAACTTAATTCTATATGATTAGCCTGCATATTATGACAAATTTCTTAGACCCACTGTGCACATTTATCGCCAAAACAACAACAACAACGGCAACAATTGCAAACAGTTGTAAATTAAACAGAGCGTGCAAAATATATGCTTAAACCTGAGCGATTTTAGGTGGGCGCCGACAGCAATACTGTTATAATGTGCTAGAGAGAGAGGGATGAGGAATGGAAGATAGGAAGTCATGTTAAATTGACCAAAACGCGACGCAACAAACTTGAACTTAATTTTGATGCTCTTTTGGGCAACCCGCACGATGCTAACGACGACGACGACGCGACGTTGAAAGAGAGTTGCCAAAAAGCATTTTTCGGTTTGGCTAGAAACGCGAGAGTGTGTGTGTGAAGTATGTGTGTTTGTGGTGTGTATTACAGTTGGCTGTGTCAGTAGGAAGTAAGGAAGTAGTTTAATTCTGTGTTGCCCGCTTTCACTTCCGCTTCATCAGCTGCTCCCGTATCATCATGTGCACACACAACGCCTACCATCATTATCAACATCATCAACATCTCTTCATCATTATCATCTTCTCATGGTGAGCAGCTGGCAGTGCAAGTGGGTTTCGCTTACAAAGCACGTGGGTTGTGGCAAGTGTGCTACACTTGCAACACCTCCTCCTCCTCCTCTTCTTGATGATGCACTTAAATCGCATCTGAATAAATGTCTGCCTGCCTGTCTGTCTCATATTCAAATTGGAATTACTAAAACCAACATTTAACATTTGATATATGTTTCCTCTTGAATACTCTTGAGCATTGTCTAACTTGCCAGATGATAAACAGATGATGCCAGTTGGCAGTTAAGCAGACGGGAAATGGCATTTCGATTCGAAAGTGATTTCTGACCGGAATTTCGCTCAAGAACTAGGCTAAAACTAAAGTGAAATTAAGATTAATAACTTGGGAACACATATTGAACTTGAAGAAAACTTTCGCTACTTAAACATAATTGATTTTAAGCATTTTTTCTAAACTTGCTATGAATTTTGTTGACAGAGTAACACACTAAAATAATAAAGATAATTACAAAAGTAATATTAATTTAGAATAAAATAGAAAATATGTATTAAAGAAAGCTTTCGCTTTAAATAACTTTTCTGTCAATTTTAAACATTTTTAAGCAAACCGCATTGAATCTGCAAAATCATTTGACACTTCACGTTCTCGCCTTATAAATAGATTTGGTTTTTGCTTGTTACCATTTTAGTTGTTGGTTCGTGTTCATTTCACCATTGTTTTCACTGTAGTTGCTGTTGTTTTTGTTGTTGGTGTTGGCCTCATTTGTCATTTAGCTGCTCGCTTGACTCTTGTAATCCAATCCGACAAGAGAGCTGCGTTTCGTTGTTGTTGTTGTCGTTGTTCACGCTAACCCTACCAAATCCCAGTTCCCCAGTACCCAATCTCCAGTTAACTGTGGGTTTGTCTGTCCCTTCGTCTTTCTGTCTGTCTGTCGTTGTGGCTCATGCCAATTGTTAGTTTTTTATTGGCCGAGTGAAGTCGCCACTTAAAATGTTGAAAGCGTGCAAATTCGAATGCAAATTCAACACCTCTCGATGTGGTTTGCTTGACAAAAAACAAATACAACAACAAACAAGGAAAAGAAGAGGAAATAACGTTAAACATTTAAGGTTTTTTTTTTGAAAATTGAGCCTCAAATTGAAAACCAAGACGAGAAGCGAGCGGACAAAATAAAAAGAGAAACAAAAAATTAATGAAAAGTGGGTTAAAACGAGCATAGAAAATTAAAAGCATTCGCTTGACAAACGATTACCTCATAACGCACACATACACACACACACAATAGACTGCATTTTGTTGTGAAAGTGAAACTGAAATTGAGTTTCTGTTGCCATCATCAAAAACGCATCAAAGTGCAACTAAAGCCAAGTTATGACAATCTCCCAGTCTCACTCTAACTCTATCTGCCTCTCTTTCTACTGGTTACGCATGCGTTGACTTGCTGTAAAATCTTTTGGCCAACATCAACACCAAGAGGTCAAGACAAGTCTTCAACTTTTCAAGTCGTTTTTTTTTTATCTTTTTTAAAACTTCAACAATAAACTTAAATCCGTTGATTTATTATAAACTTTTGTTGGAGTCTGTGACTGTCTTTGTGGCATTCCCCATTGGAATGTGGTTGGCTTTTTGCTACCGCAACTCCCCAGTGGGTTGTGGCATTGAGTTTTGCCGTTTAAACTGGTTTCCCCTCCTCTCCCCTTCTTAGATGATATGGCCAAATCAGTTTCCCATCACTTTTGGCGTCTGGTTTGTGTCTGCGATTTTGCGGTTGATGTCTTTACTGTGTGTGTGCGAGTGTGTGAAACCAATTAACGCATTTTTTTCCAGCTGCGCCTTTCGTCTAATACCGCAGACAAGTTAATCGTTTGTTGACCTCTGTATCCTAACTGACAAAAAGGAGGTAAGAGAGATGGGAGAGCAAAAGCAAACTTGCAAATTTGCATAACATTGAGTTGCCTCTCTAAGTTGCAATGACAATTCCTCTTCCCTCAATCTCTTCCTCTCTCTCTCTCTCTCTCTCTCTCTCTCTCTCTCTCTCTCTCTCTCTCTCTCTCTCTCTCTCTCTCTCTCCTCTCTCTCTCTCCCTCTCTCTATTGTGACTTTATGTAAAGATTTTCAGATTTTTCTTGTCACACAAATTGGATAGCATGAGTTTCGTATCTGTATCCCTGATTATCCAGCTTACTTCAGTTTGCGTTTGCGATTAGTTTAGACAACCTTAAAGCCCATCTGAAACTATTTAAGTTATGGATCTATGAAACTGTCTTTTAATTGTAATTGCTATAAGAACTGAGATATGAGATTGCCTAATGAGGTTGGCCTATAAAATGGTTTGAAAAATTGAGTTCTGCTGCAGAAATAAGTGTTGGGAAAAGAAAAGGAAGTTAAAAGGAGAATTTGATCAGCTTGATATACTGTTGGGGACTAAATTCAGTAAGTAAATATATAAAGTATGTAAATATATAAAGCGATTTTCAACTACCTTAACTTGATAATTTGTCAAAATAAATTATCGAGTTAGTTGAATAGATTCTCATAAAAACATCTACAACTCTAATTTGATTTTTTTCCATCACTATTTATTTTTTCTATACTTCAGTTACTAGTTTTTACTATCATTATTTTAAGGTAGTTAAGGTACTCCCAACCTATATTTTTGTACAGGGTATTTAACAATCTATAATTGCTGACCTCATTATGACTTTAAAATACGAGCAAGTTGTTGAAACTTTTGTCTCTGAACTTGCAAGTACTTATCTAGCAATTTGGCGTCTGACTCTCTCTCTTGTTCTCTTCCTTCCTCCCTCTCTCTTTCTCTTCCTTTCCTCCCCCCTATTACCCTCCCCCGCCTGGTGGGCACCCCCGCTGGAAGATACCGCAGACCAATTAGTTGGACAAAAACATAAGTAACTGCCAGATACTAGAATATGGTCGTAAAACCAAAAATCTTTTCATTGTTGGCAAGAGTTTTTGTGTTGTTTTGGTCTTTTGTTTACTGTTTTTTATAGAGTTTTATAAGTGTGCTTGGATTCAGTTTTTAGTTTTAGTTTAAGTTTTAGTTGCATTGCGCCAATTTAACTAGGCATGAGGAGAACAACAACATCGGGACTGGGAATGGGAATAGGAATAGGAATGGGCAATAAAAATTGCACTCATTCTCTCAATTTGCTAACAAGAATTTTCTCTTACTTTCTGACATTTTCTTTTGCTCGTTTCAGACATGGCACAAAACGTGTTTCAAATGCACAGAATGCGGAATGACGCTCAATATGAAAACTTACAAGGGCTACAACAAAATGCCATACTGTGAGGCGTAAGTATTGAAAAAAAACCCCTGTACACCTCTTTACCCTCTTTGTACCAACCAATTTAGCTTTTCTGAATAATGTGTGAAATCACTTGAAATTAACCTTGATTTCTGTGCAGTTTGTTGACGCTTAGCGTCGTTTATCTTATCTTATCCCACGGCAACGCCGGAATAGATAAGCACTTTTAGTATACGGCGTTTCTATGGAAATCACGGTAACAGCTGCCCGTTTAGGCTGCTTGCCACTCGTCACGTGCAACTGCCACACGGACTCCAAGGTGCGGAAATGCGGCGACACTTTAGTGAAAAAGACAGAGACACACACACACATAGATACACACATACTGTTGGCCTGCAGCATTGCAGCAACTTTAACCCCGTTTGATTCGCGATTCCCATCGTGTTGTTGTGTTGTGCTGTGTTATGTTGCCACTGCCACTGCCACGCCCCAAAATGTTATTGTTCTACAATGTTGCACAGCTCATTGGAGGCAAACGTTTTGTTGTCATTGCATTGTGTCCATTGTGCTGTCGCCGCCTTGTGGCAACAACAACAAACAACAGCAGCAAGAAGGAAATGTTATCAAGCCGAAGACTTGATGCTCTTGTATTTAAATTGCAACTGATGGTTCCTAAGGCATACATAACATAAAATATTGTGAACCGAACTAAACCAAATTTAGTCAGAGTATAGAAAATAGTACCAGATACACAATCTGATGGTTTTGTTGAGATATCTCAAGAAATAAAAACTCTGTATACAAAAGGTTAGCCCATCGGTCCTTTGACAGCTATATGATATAGTCAGATCGTCTGCGACGTATGTATTGCCTAAATAGCTTTACAATTGACAGATTTGTGTGCATAGAATCAGTCTTGCACATTTAATGACCAAAAAAGAACACCCCTTTGCAAAGGGTATAAACACTAGTTGGGGCTGCCCAGTTGCCACTGCAGTGCGTGCGCCATTTGTTGGCCTTGAGCCAAGTGGCATGCAACAGTGGCAAGCTCTCTAATGCAGATTTATTGTGGATGCCACCGCTGCGGGAATAAAAATTCCATGCGGATTGAGTTATGCGTCCGTTAGCTTCACTGCGTCATAGTGGCCCAATATCCAACCCCCAACTCCTCTCTTCTCTCCCCCTCTAGTCCCTCTAGTCGATGATGTCATGTGTGCAGTAGCATAAAGTGGGCGTGGCAGCTGCTGCCCTCAGCACTTTCACTGCAGTCATCGCCTTGTCCATTTGCACCTTTTTAGCCAAGTCTTCCCTTTCCATTTTGTTTTTTTAGGGCGATTACGTGACTTCACGTAGGTTCTTCCCTCCGGTTTTTTTTTTCTATGCCATTTATCTATACTGCTATTCCTATTGGAGTTTTATAATTGCTTGAGAAGAAGAACAACTTTTCCACTGACTTGGCAAGTTTCCCTGTCTTCGACTTTGGGTCAGGTCAACTTGATAGTAGGGAATTGCGATTGTAATAAATTATAAAGTCCACACTAAAGAGATTTAAAATGCCGGAGACATGCAATTATATGTACTTGTACTTGCCACATGTGGAGCGCCACTTGGTGGCAATTGTGATTTTTAATTGGATAAGCCAAGTTATGGGACTCGGAACTTGGCCCAACTCATACAGCAAACACTCCCGAGTGCAGGCCTTAGTAATTCATGGCTAAGAGACATGATAAAAGGCGAAGCTAATTGCAAGGAAACTATTGTTAAAAGTTTCTATGTAACTTTGAAACAATCGTAAAGTAAGGAAAATGTGAAAAACTCAAGTCGAAGAAAAATATCCTTTTAAAGTTGCGAACAAATCATTTTTCAACTTTCTCTCTCTCTTTTATGAAACTAACCTAATTGTGTCTTGAAGTAAAGCCTGCAAAGGACAACACACATACACTCGCACACACATATACACACACACATATATAAATAGAGGCTTATTCAACTGGATGTATCCATTACATTACTAGGTTCTTCCATTTAGCTGGAATTGAACTAGAAAACGAGTTGTGTGTTTACAATGTTTGCCGGCCTGTGCAATTTTTTTTATATTTATTTATATAAAAAATATATATCTTTATATATATAGACATGCATGTGTGTTTGTGTAAGCTTTTTGTATAGTTTTCAGTTTGGGTTTTTTCTCATTTTTCATACGAAAAACATCTGCAACATACAACAGAACTCTCGACATTACTTATTTTCTGCACATTTATATATTAACATAAAAAGCCAGTGAACCATGATCATGCCCATGACGGGTTGCCCCTGTTCCCCTTTTCCTCCGTTCCTGCCACATGTCAGTCCTCAAATTCCCAATCTCAAATGCCTGATGATGTTCCACATTCCTCAACAAAATTTCCCTATGCTTTGCTTTGTATTCGAAAGTTCTGTCGAGAGATTTCATTTGTTATTTTCCATTTTATATTTCACTTTCAATTCGAAGCGCAGCTTATAAAACATTATAGAGGTTTCTCTATATGTAGGTCCATGTGTGTGTGTGTGCCCCATTAGTCGCTCTTTGATTACTTAAGCCGCCTACAATGGGAAAACAAAAGCCAGAGCCAACAAAAGGCCATTTCAATTACCAAAAAAATAGTTTTTTGGCCACTTGGCTTTGCCTCTTTTTATGCTAAACAAAACCAACAACAACACACACATACAATAGAGGCAACCACGCCCCGTTTTCATGGCTTACCAAAAACTGAACTGGGAGTGTCGCCTATTTTTCCCCCCACGTATTGCTTTCCTCTTCCCCAATTTAACTGCTTTGCATAAGAAATTTAAACATCAACACGCAAAATGAGGCAACGCAACTCGATATTCCCCAATGCCCATTGGAATATTCTTCCCCCTTCAATTAAATTTCAGTTTTTCGATTTTTCCGACACTCTGATCTCTCACTCCCTTCTTTTTGCCCCCTAGGATTATAATGGCGTTGATGATTATATGGCAATCTGTGCGTTTAATCGCATTTCAATTCATTTTCTACCCCCCAGCCATTATTATGTGTGTGAATCGAATATTGTTCGCTTTTCTTTAATTTCCTCTTTTTCTTGCTGCGATTTTTGCATTATAATTGTGTAATTGGCAATTAATTAACACAGTTTAATAGCAAATGGATAATTCGTGTTAGTTTTTTTCCTCTTAATTTCCACCTGTCTTATCAATAATGTACATAGATACATATATCAGAAAGATTGATCCATTGCGCAAAATGTTAAACAACAAAAGGCTTGTCACCATGGAAATTCAACACCAATCCACAAATCACATGCAAAAATGTTGACATCAATGAATGTCCGTTCGCTTGTTGGGTGTTTGCATGTGTGTGTATGGTTGGTTGGGTTATTTGTTTGTTTGGCTTACTTGGGTGGCTGTTGGTCAGTTGATAGTCTAGTTTTCCAACTGACACACAACACTGGAGCAAAACTGACGGCATAGCTGCAGTTTGGTTTCCCCACATCAACAACAATTTACGTTTAAATTATGAACATGAAATGTAATCGCAGTCTGGCATGCGCGACTAGCAGCTACTCTGCATTTTTGCATTTAAAAAAGGCTGAAAAGTATGCTATATGCAGCATTTATACCCTTAACAGTACTTAAAATGATTTAACGAGATCCTCTTTACATCTTATGTTAAATAACATATGTTAAAGAATGTCATAATGTTTATGAGATTGCTTGCTTAACATGACAGCTCAATGTTAAGTAGAATGTCAGTAACAGAAATCCATAATGATATAAGGATCCTCTGTGTTGATTAACATACATATTTGAAGCTGCTCTCATTAACAGCTAATCAAAATGTTACTGAGAGATAGCAGCTATTTATAAAGTGTTCTTATTTGTCATACTGTTTATTTATGAAACATTTTTGACACTTTGTACTACTTGTAGGAGAGTCATCCTTAACTTATGTTAAAGCTTTGTTTAACAGGATATGCTCAGACAATGGACAACAGCAACAACTGTGCAGCTGCTGCCGTTGCTGTTGTATATTGTTTACAGATAAATTAAAATTCTTTGATAGTAAAAAGTAAAGCAGCGTAAACAACAACAACAACAGCAACAACAATAGTTGCATGTCACGCACAGCAGCTGCTGTTGCTGCTGTCGTTGTTGTTGCAGTTCTTGGTGTTGCTGTTGGCGTGCGTGTTGTTGCTGTTGCTGCTGCCTGTTGTTGATCTATTGGGAACGTGCCGAGACATGCGCTACTCTGACCAATGCCGCCGTTGGCGCTTAAGCATTGTTATGTCATCATTGCCAGCTAACAACAACAACAGCAACAACAAATATAACAACTATAGCAATGTGTGCCAGCAGTAGCAGCAGCTTTGTCTTTGTTGACGTTGCCGTTGCATTAAAGCAAAGCTTGCAACAACCCATCAGTAACAACAACAACAACAATAATAACAATAACAGCATACATACATATATTGCTTGAAGCAGACAGACCTACATGGTTGAGCGACCGGTCATTGGTCATTAAACGGCCTTGTGCCAGTGCTGCACCTTCCCCTCCTCTCCCCTCCTTCCCCTCCCTGTTCTTCTCCTGCTGTTGACCACAAATTGGAATTGAGGGTGAGCACATTAAATTAGCAGTTGCTGCTGCATTCCTATGCAATTCCTACATATATTTAAATATATATGTTTATTAAACAATTGCAAAGGCCCTATTTCCCTCTTCCCTCTCTTCACGATAAATATAGAGAGGTATGGCGACAGCTGCGTTTGCTATGTTTCGATTTGTTACTGGCCATAAATATTCTATAAGCCAATTTAGTTGCGTGCAATTACAATTTCAAAACGACTGCAGAATGTGAAGAGAAGAGAAGAGAATAGAAGGGGAAGGAGGTGTAGGGGGTGTGTTGGAGCCAAAGAATGGTCACCAATGGGTTTATCAACCTTTTGCCGTTGTTGTTGCTGTGGTTATCAGTTGCTGGCATCGCGAGTTGCAATCACAATCGATCGATTAGCCAACTGATAGGTTAAAGTACTCGACAACATAAACAACACACATACTATAACAATTTTGTATGCATGTTTGAGTGAGTGTGTGTGTACTTTATGATATTACACACACTCATTGCTCTTATGTATGTGCAGATAGCAACAGCAACAACAACGAATCTACAACAACCACTTTGTTTGCTTTTCTTTGGTTTCCTCTTTACATTTTATTATTTTTTTTGTTTTTGCCATAATTAAATTGATGTATTAGTCCATAGGGAACATTAATCATATCAAAATGCTATTTTCTTACTATTTCATGTTCAACATATTTCACATTCAATAATGTAGTTTTACACATTAATTTAGTTTTTGATAAATTGCAAATCAAACAAAAGGAAAACGAAATAATAGAAAACAAGTCTTAGAAATTAAAATATGTTGTGGACTCTTTTCTCATATAACAGAAAGCATTTTAACTTAAACTGTAAAATAACTATTATACACTTTTTTGTTTGATTTTTATTTGTTATACTGTTACAACGAAAAAATGAATCAAAATATCTTAAATTTTTTTATATATTAAAATCTATTATTATTCAGAGAACCAAAAATAGTAAATTCAGTTGCAACTTTTAAAGTTAGTCCATTTAAAGCAGTTTCTACTGTATTTTACTTAATAAATAAATTTAATGTTGTGAAAATTAGGTTGCATGCCACAAAACTTTTCCTTGGTTGTTTGGCGAAAATTGTGCATTTAGTTGCGCTTTTAACCGCATAATGCACACGCTGCAACATCCATTAACCGTTAAATGCCGCTGGGCAGTGGCAACAAGGAAAGTGCAGGGGAGGGAGGGTGGTTTGGAAATGCAGCCCGTATCAAAATTCCAACCGAATGTTGTTTTAATTGATAAAAGTGCTTGTTGATGAGGGTCAAAAGGTTTTTCACACGATACCAACAACGAGGGGGGGAAAAGAATGATAGAGGAGGAGGTAGGGAGACAGGCAGAAAAGCTGCCATATGATTTTACTGACCCAGAGGCGCTTGTGGGAGGAGCAACAACAACAACCACAACAACTACTACAGCAACAGTTATAAAGTCAGATTTTCAAAGTTGTTTCCGCAATGCAGCGTTGAAAATTTTTAACCGCCGGCAACTTGAACTTTGCGCAGACAAATTTTCCGTTGCTTTTCATATGCATTCGTATTTATTCAGTATTTTTTTCTCTCTCTCTGTCCATCTATTTCAGGCATATACCCAAGGCCAAGGCAACGGCAATTGCAGATACGCCCGAATTGAAGCGCATTGCTGAAAATACGAAAATTCAATCGAATGTGAAATACCATGCGGATTTTGAGAAGGCCAAAGGCAAATTTACACAGGTCAGCTATAAGAAAAAATTCAAAATCATGATAATGATGATAATGTTCATCATAATAATTAACATGTTGTGTTGTGTATGTGTGTCGACAGGTGGCAGACGACCCGGAAACGTTGCGCATCAAGCAAAACACGAAGCACATATCGAATGTGGCATATCATGGCGATCTGGAGAAGAAGGCCGCCATGGAGAAGCAACGTGGATCCGCCGAAGTCTCTGACAGCAGCAGTGAGTAGCCAATTTTCCAACTCCCTTCTCCCCTCTCTCTCTCTCTTTCTCTCTATATCTATCTCGATCTCTGTTTCTCTTCATTTGTTGCGCTCGTAATTGCCGCTTTGCAATTGGCTTGACTAAATCTTATTTATCTATCTTCATTTTCTGTTTAATTTTCGTAAATTAATGTGTTTGAATATTATTATTATCAACTCGCGATTGTCGTCATTTAACAAGCATTAAGTGTAACTAAACTGATTAAATAATCGTTTATTAGGCCCATTAAAGCTCATTACATGGGCACAGTGGTTCCCAACTCATTTGTTTGGCAATATATTCATAGGTATTTATTTCATATGTATTTATCAACACTGTTTTCACCTTGCCTGAATATTGCACCAATAAAGTACACACGCATAGTAATTAACACATTTACATTGCATTTATCAACACTGCATAAAATTTGCATCAATCACCGTCAAAATGCATTTACCAACACTGCTTAGAAATGTCAAATAAAATTCTATAAATATAAAGTTGTCATTCATGTCAAACAAATAGGCTGTGTACCACTGTGCACTAAGCGCCATATGTTGCTTTCTTGCTTGCTCTCGCACATCTGTCGCACATTGGTCATTATATTGATTATTGTTACTTTTATTTTCTTTTTTTTATTGTTTCATTTTGTTGCTCATTTATCATCAACTACAACTACAACAACAACAACCACACCTACAACAACAATAATAATAATAAAATCGACAACAACAACGCCTCATAATTTGTGTGTGCTTTCTGAACTACCGTTAACCTAACAACAAATACACACACACATGAACAACATACAATTCACAACACTAACCGGGAACAACAACAACAAATTCGACAACATCAACAACATCGGTATTTCGAAAAATATAAAAAGACGAATCGGAATATTTCTCAGAGCAATTGGCAGCTGAACAATTCTCGCAATATGCACCCACAGTGTCGCCTGTACCGCCAGCAGTACTGCAACAGCAGCAGCAACCGCAGCACCAGCAACAACAGCAGTACCAGCCGCAACAACAACAACACCAACACTATGTGCAACAGCAACAACAGACTCTGCCACCGCCACCAATACAACACCAGCAATACAACACGGCGGCCATAACGCCAACATATCAACACCAACACCACCAACAACAACAACAGCCACAGCAACAGATACCACAGCAGCAGCAACAACATAGCAACAGCCACAGGCAGCAGCAACAGTTGCAGCATGATCCTTATGCACACTATCAGCAACCGCAGGCATTGCGCCAGCAACAGTTGCTGCAACACCAACAACAACAACAGCAGCAACATGCCATTAAACAAGCCTCACATCTGTATCCCACAGCAACATCGCAGCCACAGCAACAACAGCAGCAGCAGCCCTCACAGCAACAACAGCAGCTACAGCAACAACAACAGCTACAACAGCAGCAGCAGCTACAACAGCAACAACAACAACAGCCGCAGGCGGTTAACAACTACAATCAGCTGCGCTCGGCAATTTTGCACAACTCGCATCATCCCAGTGGCAATGCTGTTGATCAGTTTGATCACAATCAGAGCTCAACAGCAACACTGCAACATCAACAACAGCAGCAGCAACAACAACAACAGTTAGCAGCAACATCACAACAGCTACAGCAGCAACAGCAATTGCAACTGCAACAACAGGCAGCACCACAGCAACAACACTCGCACAGCAGCCTGTTGAACAACAATGCAAGCAACGGCAGCATTCACAGCAGCAGCAGCAACAACAACAATGGCGGCCTCGCACATCCGCATCCGGCCAGCCTCAGTTATCCACAGCAATCACGCTCCCAGGCCAGCATGCACAGCAACAATGCATCAAGCAAACATCAATTGCAACAGCCGCAGCAGCAGCAACAACAACAACCGAGCAGCGGCAACTTGCAACAACTTTATGTGGCATCCAATTATAGCGCTGTGACGCCATCGGAGAATGCATTGGGCGCCAAATTGCAGGCGAGCAATGGACATTTGCCAGTTGTTGTTAGCTCACAGCAACATCAGAGCAGCAACAACATTGGCAAAATTGCCGACTACGATCCATTGACAGATGGACCACGACCCGTGCCAACTGCGGGCAGATCGACCACAACATTGGTCTACAGCTCGGATCAACGCGGATCTGGAGGCATTGGTAAGTTCAGATAAGATAGGAGATGATAGGAGGCTAGCTGGTAGTTCGGTAGCGCTCGGCTCAGCTTGATGTGCATCAGCGTCATCTTGTCCCTTGTCCCACATAATCCTGTCAAGCAACCCCAAATCCTAAGTATCTAAATTAATATCCTTGCTCTACAGGCAACAGTGTTTATCCCAAGCGTATTGGCTCCATTTCGGATATTGATCCCGCCAATGGCATTTATGGTTCATTGAGCAGCGCTGAGCAGGCTCAGGCCCAGAAAGCAACAACAGTACTATCAGCAGGTGCAAATGATGCAACAGCAGGAGCAACAACAACAACAGCAGCAACAGGTGCGTCAACAACCCTCCTATGATACGCTCCAGGAAAAACAGTCACGACAAAGCACAATGGTAAGTTGTATAATATATTAGGGATGTACTATCAATATTTTTTGTTAAAGAAAATTAAGTCTCAGAATCAGCCTAGATAAGAAGAGAAATAATTATGCTAAACAATTTGATAAAATTAGATGCAAAAAAATTAAGAGGCCAAACAATAATCAAAATGACATTCCGCTTGAAAATCGGTTCAGTTTTGACAAAGTTATGGGAGTTTGAAGTTGGTCAGACTTTGGATCTAACAACTTTACAAGTCAAAATTTTTGTCAAATTTCACATGATTTTTGCAGAATTTTGAAAGATGTCAGAAACAAATTTAAAGTGTTGTTTTATACTATTTACGATATAAGGAGTTGATTAAACGTGAAAATTTGAGATTTAAAATTTTGAATTTTCAAAATATCAAAGGGGGGACCACATGCATCGAATCCATGATTTGAAAATTATAAATTTTTTTCGAAAATTAATTATATTTAAATGCAGAATGAATTTAGAAGCCAAACAATAATCAAAATGACATTCCGCTTGAAAATCGGTACAGTTTTGACAAAGTTATGGGAGTTTGAAGTTGGTCAGACTTTGGATCTAACAACTTTACAAGTCAAAATTTTTGTCAAATTTCACATGATTTTTTGCAGAATTTTGAAAGATGTCAGAAACAAATTTAAAGTGTTGTTTTATACTATTTACGATATAAGGAGTTGATTAAACGTGAAAACTTGAGATTTAAAATTTTGAATTTTCAAAATATCAAAGGGGGGACCACATGCATCGAATCCACGATTTTGAGAAATATAAATTTTTTTCGAAAATGAATTAAATTTAAATGCAGAATGAATTTAAAGGCCAAACAATAATCAAAATGACATTCCGCTTGAAAATCGGTTCAGTTTTGACAAAGTTATGAGAGTTTGAAGTTGGTCAGACCTTTGAAAGTCGAAAATTTGTTTTATTTTCCCATGATTTTTTACAGTAAAATAACGTATCGAAATCGAATCAACGCGATAAAATCAAATGTTGTTTTGTTCTGGTTATTATATGATAAACTTATCAATATGAAAGTTAATTTTTTAACCAAATAAAGCTGAAAGAAAAAACAATTGTAATTAAAGTAAAACCCGTTTTCTTTTTTAGCAGCGCATTTATCGCGCCATTTACGACTACGAGGCGCAGGATGTCGACGAGGTGAGCTTTCGTGAGGGCGATGTCATCTTTGAGGTGGAATCGATTGACTCCGGCTGGATGACTGGACGCGTGGAGCGCACTGGCAAAACCGGCATGCTGCCCGCCAACTATGTGGAGCAGGCGGTTATATAATAGGGAATGTGCTACACCTGCTGCTGCCGCCAGCAGTTTGTGGTCATACTGGTCTGCCTGCTGTACATTCTGCTCGTGCTCATCTTCTTCATTAATGTCTTTCTCGCTGATCGCAATATGATGCGAGCGGGCAACCCGATGATGCATGGTGGTGGTGGCGGCGGTGGTGCGGGTGGCATGCCGGGCATGCATCCGGGACACCATAATCCGTACGAGATGCATGGCTATCATCACTACAACAATTATCATCCGCAAATGGATCCCAAGCAGCAGCAGCAACCAACACGCAAAACTCCCAATCAACAGCAGGCGGAACAGGATATTTACTACTATTTCAATCATGTATTCAGGCGGCGATGAATTACATACACATTATATATATATATATAAATACATACCCATACACACATATATAAAGATTATATATAGATAGAGTATATATATATATATAAATTTAAAAAAAGAGTCAGCAGGCCAATATGTAAAAACGAAAAACAGAATTGTTAATTTTTAAAAACAATGTGAAATTGAAAGAATGAAAACCAGATATCACATTTATAAGAATTTCCATATTACAAGTACACAACAATAATAATATTAATAAACAAGCCACAACAACAAAAACAACACATCAATAAATAATAAAAATTTTGTAATTTTACAATTGAACCAACAAAAAAGAAAAAAACGCAAAATGCGATCAAGTTAAAAACCCAGCCAAAATTTGCATTTATCTACAAGCTACGCATAAAGCGTAGAGCAGGCCGTAAATTTAGAAATATTTATTGAACTTTATATATATATATACAACTAATCAGTTAATATACATACATATACATATACAGATATGCCAGCTAACTAATCGGGTTACACATATATACATACATACTTAAATATGCTCTAGCTAAATCAAGTTTTAACAATATATGCAGATCAATTTCGATCGAAACCAGCAGCAATAGCTTCTAATTAAATTAGAATCTAGTATTTTGTAAGAGATAAAGCAGTGAAAATCAAGCAAAATGTTCAGAATGGCGGCTATATAGATATATACACAAATGCAGTTGAGCAAGTAATTGTTTTGACTTAGAAAAAATATGGTTTTTTGATTCTTAGAAAAAAGAAACGTTAAAATCCATTGAGTGTAACTATTTATTTTTAAATAGAAAAACATATATGTGAATTTCTTCTATTGTTAAAACAATTTCTTGAATAACTGTATATACATGGTTAAACTTGTGCTTTTTAAAAGCTTTTGCGGATGTTGAATGCAATTTCCCTACAATTTTGTCAATTTACCTAAAGAAAAGAAAATTTAACTTGTTCTTGTTGCAAATGCAGTTACAGTTAAATCTTTAATTTTTTTCTTTTTGTTTAGTTTATAAAGTAAATATACTTAGGGTACATTTAAGAATATAATTGATTTGTTTTCGTTTCTAATTATTCTAGTGTTGAAATTGTTTCGTTTTCACAAGAATCCTTGAAGTGCCTTTAATTTGCTAAACGTGTTTTTAGATAAACCATTTAATAGGCTTATCGACCAATAATTAATATACAAATACACATATATACATACTTATAGTTATAAATATGAATAAATGCTATTACTAACAAGAATTGAAACGAATTTGAAGCAAGCCTAAAATAAACTCAATACAGCGTAATGAATTATGTACGGAAGTTGTATTTGTATTTAAATAACTAACAACATATGTTATTAAGCATACAAACCCACATACGCATAGAAATGCGATCATTTTGCAATAATTAACTAAATAAAATACTATGAATAATCAAACACAAAAGCGTCATTTGCTATTGTATTATGACATATGCCTAAATATAAACAATTAACTAAATTAAATATTACCATTAACTACAACAACCATAACTCTAACTAAAACTACAAAGTGAGTGAAGCAATGCCAAAGGCTTCGTATTCAAATGTGTTACAAATAAAATGCAAAATTACAAAATTAAAATGAAAATGTGCACTGTAATTTCCTTTTTCTTTGTTTATTTAAATTGAATTCCATAGACGGAAAATCGGTGGATTTTCCGGCACATAGAAATATATATGAAAACGAAACAATAATAAATACAAATAAACGTTATTTAGACACTGTCGCTAGTTGTTACCTCGGGCAAAATGTCCACTTTCGGATCGGAGCCATCGCGGGAACCTAGAATGGTGTCCAATATAATGTTCTTGGAATTGAACATGGTCTCCTCAAAGAACTTGGCATCGGCACGCTTCTCGGCCGATAAATAATCCAATTTCTCAGTCAACATGGTTATCTTTTCGTTAGCCAACTCCAATCTAACGAGGAGAATATTTAAGAACAGTCTAAGCTATTTATAAACCTGGCTAACTTACTGATTCTTCATATCTTCAATCTTTGGCTCCCCTGTTGCTGTCAGGGAATTTAGAGAAGTGGCCGATGTATACTGCGACTGATTGTCAAAACTAAAGGAACTAATGGAACCCGTTAGCGGAGTGCGACCCAAAGCGTTGGCATAGTCGTTAATGCGCTGGGAACGCTTCTTGCGGTCTGTTTGCACATCCAGATCCTTCTCCAGGTCACGTACTTTGACCTCCAGGCGAGCGATGCGTGTCTTTTGCTTAGCTATTTGGTCATTGGCGGCGTCGTTCTTAACACGCTCAGCTTCCAGGCGTTCATCCAAAGTCTTATTCATTAGCATCATTTGATTCTTTTCCACTTCGAGGGCATCCAGAATACCCACAAATTCCTCCTGTGGAGCATAAAGAATTTATATTAACATATTTGAGACCTACAATTTACCCACCTTACGAAACTCGCGACAGGAGAACAGAAATCCTCCAGTTACTGCACGCAAATCGGTTTCCAGTTTTTTGATCATCTCCTGGAGACCCGTGATGCAGTGCTCCTTCTGCTTGAGCTCTGTTTCCAGCTCCAGATTCATGCCACTCAGCTCCTCCATCTGTCGCTTGGCAATGTCACGCTCTTCGGAAATGCGTATCACATCATTTCGCATATCCTCCAAACGGGATTCGTATTGACCCCGCTGAGTTTTCAGTTTTTCGCTCAGTGTGGAGGCATTTAAGCCACTGCCGTCGGATTGTTCCTCCAATTCGGTGGCTCGTGCCTTGTATTTGGTCATCTCATCGTTGAGCGTCTTGTTGCGCACCTTGAGAGCCAGGAGTCGTTTACCTTGCTCCTCCAATTGTGCCTGGAGAGCGGCAATTTGTTTCTCAAGTCCCTCGACTTTCGCCCGGTGTAGAATCTCGCTTTTGCGGACACCCGGCGTAAAACGGTCAAAGGAGGCGACACCAGCATCTCCGCCACCCAAGCTGGCCGTAGTGCTGCCTCTGCCCGGGGAGTTAATGGATTGCTTGACGCTACGTGGCGTCATCTTAGTGCCACTATTGCTAGCCAGGTCCATATCGGAGCCCAGTGTAATTGGCATGTAATCGACGCGCTCGGCTCCATTCTCAAAGGACTCGAGACGTGCTTTGAGCTCTTGTACCTTCTGCTGCAATGATATAATCTGTTGGGCACGTCCACGCCAAGTGGCTTGATTCAAATTGTTGGCCAATAGGTTGATGTTGACATTCTCGCCGATTTCGTGCTGCAAACACTTTTGGGCCAACTTTAGCTGATTCTGCAGTTCCGTATTCTTGTTGCGGGTCTCGAAGATCTTCTGCTGCATACTGTTGACCTTGGCATGCAGCTCATCGGTGGCATTTCCTTTCTTAAGCAGTTCTCCGTTCACCGCAAGCTTTTCTTCATTGGTCTTTAGCTCCTTTTCCAGCTTCTCAATGTGCATGTCCTTCTTGCTGACACGATTCTTCAACTGCTCCAGCTCAGCACGCATCTGGCGATTCTTTTTGCTTAGTTCCAGAATCTTTGAACCCGCTATGGAGGAGTTACAACGCAGCTCATCGATAGGCACCGAGTTCAGAACTTCATTTAGCGAGTCCACTGATCGCTTTAAAGCAGAAATTTCCTGGTTTTTGTCAGTAATCGCCTTGGCAAGACTTTGGTTTTCCTGCTCGAATTCAAGGAGTTTCTTGCGTAGCTTTTTAGTATCCGCTTTTGGCGGCTTCGGCCTGCCAGCTGTTGTTCCAACAACAACATGTATCTCCTGTTTATCCTGCTCACGCTTGCGACGCGACATTTTTCGAGGCTCCTTAACCACTTTGACCACATCACTTATCATCTTTTAGGTCTCTTTCCTGTTTTGTCTCTTTAACTTCATTAATTTCTTTAACTTCTTTCAACTCTTTCAACTCTTTGACCTCGTTGACAGTACCGATCTCTGGCAAACTATCCATTACATAAAATTCTCAAAAATATAAATAATTTAAAGCGATTATATCGTTGGCGAGCGCGCAAATGTGTATGTGTGCCTGTTAAATTTCACAATTTGGAACGCTATGAATATGTTCTATAAATTTTTTTAATTTATTCTATTCACAAAGACGTTTTAGGAAAAGCAAAAAAACGTTACATCAGCTCAAAACCGTTGTCAGAATCACACAGTGCTTTTTAGAGAAAAAGTTTTAATAGAAAAAATTTAAATTCCGCGCGTTTGCAGATGTTAAGTTAGGAGCAAATCTAATGAGGAGTACATGTTAAATTATATATACTGCCAGATCGTTACATTTTCCAGGGTGGCAGTCTTTAGACCGAGTGGCAGCCTTTGGGCAAAACAGTGTTTCCACATCAAGTTTTTAGAAATTTCACATTGTGTTTTGCTGGCAAAATGGACGGATTTATGATGGTAAATTGTGATTTTTATTGTTTATTTTGCAATGGAATGTAACAATAACATGCGCTTACCTTGCAGGACATTATCAAGGGCATGTGTATCATGGACAATGACGGCAACCGGATTCTGGCCAAGTACTACGACAAAAACATACTATCCACGTTGAAGGAGCAGAAGGCCTTTGAAAAGAATCTGTTTAACAAGACGCACCGCTCCAACACTGAAATCATCATGCTCGATGGTCTGACGTGTGTTTACAAAAGCAACGTGGACTTATTTTTCTACGTTATGGGCAATGCCTATGAGAACGAGCTGATACTGTTGTCAGTGCTAAACTGTCTCTACGACTCCATTAGCCTCATCTTGAAGAAGAATGTGGAGAAACGTCTGGTGCTGGAGAACCTAGAGATTATTATGCTGGCCTTTGATGAAATCTGTGATGGCGGGTAAGTAATTAAAGTTGTATTTTAAATTGCAATTTTCCCTAAGCTATCTCTGACTGATTTTGCAGCATCATTTTGGACGCTGATCCGTCATCTGTGGTGAAACGTGTCGATCTGCGCAACGAGGATATACCCATTGCCGAACAGACCGTTGCTCAGGTAACTAACACACTAAATGGTCTATTTTGGTAGTTGTATTACGATGTGATATCTGATACCTTTAACAACTATGAACAAATACTATGTAGTCATATCAAAAGCTCGCTCGCTCAAAATCAGCCCAGAATTAACTATTTTCTATATGTACTTGTATTTTATACTTTTATATTAAGTACATTCTTATTATGTACAAATTATTGTGTATTTTAGTTTGTTAAACATATGATTTAAACGTTAAAGAGTTGCACTTATTAGTTGTATTTTCTTTCGAATGATTAAATAAACGTTGTACACTGTATTATTTTCTCATTAGACATATGCATTTTTTATCTTTATCATTTATCAATTCATTAGTTAATTGTGATCTGATATCTGATTCCAGGTACTTCAATCGGCGCGCGAGCAGCTCAAATGGTCTTTATTGAAATGAGGTCGGGGTCGCAGAGGAGGACGAGATCAGTAAAACTGTCACCCATGCTATGCTGTCGCAATACATTCGATTTTTTTATTAAATTCGCCTAGAGTATAATATACACATATACATCCCTATATATATATATATATATTTAACTAGAAACATTGCGATTTGTTTTATATATTATATTATAAAAGTTTGCTGTATGCCAAAATGCAAGCGCTTTAAAAAAGACTAACAAGTAAGCTGTAAAAGTGTAAATTACAATAAAGATTTCTGTTTGTAATAACAGATAGAGATCTTAGCAGATTTTGAAAACGGTAAATAATTTTTAAAATTGTAAATTTTTACCAAAGTTGGTTCAAATCGATCCACTATATTATATAGCTGTCATAGAACATAGAGAGGGACTGGGAGAGAGACTGGGAGCGGTGCCTGGTAGAGTGCCTGGGAGCGGGGCCTGGGAGAGGGACTGAGAGCGGGGCCTGGGAGAGGGACTGAGAGCGGGGCCTGGGAGAGGGACTGGGAGCGGGGCCTGGGAGAGGGACTGAGAGCGGGGACTGGGAGCGGAGCCTGGGAGCGGGGCCTGGGAGAGGGACTGAGAGCGGGGCCTGGGAGAGGGACTGAGAGCGGGGCCTAGGAGAGGGACTGGGAGCGGAGCCTGGGAGCGGGGCCTGGGAGAGGGACTGAGAGCGGGGCCTGGGAGCGGGGCCTGAGAGCGGGGCCTGGGAGAGGAACTGGGAGCGGGGCCTGGTAGATTGCCTGGGAGCGGGGCCTGGGAGAGGGACTGAGAGCGGGGCCTGGGAGAGGGACCAGGGAGCGAGGCCTGGGAGAGGGACTGAGAGCGGGGCCTGGAAGAGGGACTGGGAGCGGGACCTGGGAGAGGGCCTGGGAGAGAGACTGGGAGCGGGGCCTGGGAGAGGGCCTGGGAGAGGGACTGGGTGAGGGACTGGGAGCGGGGCCTGGGAGAGGGACCTGGGAGAGGGACTGGGAGCGGGGCCTGGGAGAGGGACTGAGAGCGGGGCCTGGGAGAGGGACCAGGGAGCGAGGCCTATGAGAGGGACTGGGAGAGGGAGTAGTAGTATTTATAGTAGCAGTAGTAGAGAGGGTAAGAAAAACAAAGAGAAACTGAGGAAGAAGTACGAGTACATAATCGATAAAGCATTTCTTTGTTTCTGTCTACGGACTGCAATCAATTGCAGAACTGCTGATCGGACAATTGCAATAGCTCTTGGAGAACGGATCTAGATAATCCTAGTGAGACGCAAATTGTTTTCGCAACGCCTCGACAATTCACCTACTTATGAGAGGCATTCTTTGGGATAAGAAACTTGGCCAAAACAAACAGCAAACAAGTCACGTGATATGATCACGACGATCCTATCAGCGGTAACAGTAACAGTAACACTCTCAGCAACTCTTATACACTTGGCTCGCTGATACGACTGTCGCCACTTAGCCGGGTCTTATTGGCCTAGACGGTGTTGGTCGAGTTGTGTTATTCACGTAGGCATAAGCTTATTGCAGATACTTAAATTGGTTATATGTTCCAGAAGGGTTTTAAAGCTCGATCACACAGCTTAACAAATGTTTTTTGAGTATTGGCAGTAAAGTTGGCACTTGATCGTCAAAGTAAATTCTTTACGATTTGTTCATTATAATACGATTAGTGACATTTAATCTCAACATCTTTATAGGTGGGTTTATATAGTCGAAGATTTCTAATTTTGGACGACCTTGGTTTACAGTTAAGAAATGTTTGTTTAGTTTTAGTACGGCGCCATTTACTAAGTACAATATCGGCTGTATAAACAATATATATAAAGGATGGTTAACAAAATCCAACAATATCAATCGTTTTATGGTTTCTCAGGGCTTAAAAGATTTTGTTATGAAACGATACTTAGACTTTATGACAAAAGCTATTTTAGACTTATCAGATGGGCAGTGACTTAAGTTTTTGACGGATTAACAGTATTGCGCAGGCCATTTATTTAGCCATTTTATAGATGATATCCTCTGTCTGACCTGATGATTCAGTTGTTGTTCAACTATCATTCAATTTCACAGCAACAGCGCCCCAGATCCATACATCATCCTCATCAGCAGCTGTCAACGTGTTACCGACTCTTTAATCAAATGCTTGTCAACATTGCAAAAATTCCATTTCGTAGTCCCCCCATCCACTCCCCATTCCATTAATTGGAGTTCCCATTGTTGGTGATTATCTGCAAACTTGTTTTGGCCCTGTTTGTCGAATTAGACAAACAGCATAGGAAGAGAGAGTGAGCTATTATCAAGTACATGCGGGTGCAGCCTGATATGGATACCTATACATATATATATATATATACATATATCAGAGCACACACTTTGGGAGCTGTCACACTTTATGGATCGTTTGGATCACGTTTCTCAGCTGCCAACTAAAGACAAATAAATTTAGAACCGACGTAACACTGTCTGATTACGTGCCTATTTTCAGTGCCCACTTAATTCTCAGAAGAAAGAGGCGCTTTCTTAGTAAACTGATTTATTTAGAGAAGAAAATTACCCCCAATTTCGTTGAGACTACGCATCTTGGAATCTTGGATATCGCTGAAATTTTCTAGAACTTGTCTTTATCGCTCAATTTATAGGCTTAGTTATTCGCTCAGTACAGTTGCTACAAACTAGCTAAGTAGTAAGGTTATGTTTGTTATAAATTATGAAAAATATCGTGGAAATTAAAAAGATTAAAATAAGAATGTACAATAATCCTATTTTTGCCCTTTTGACTGCTTTACCAACTTCAAAATTATTATTTATGTACAAACTTTGAAAAGAAACTGTAGATATTGATTATGTGTTTTCATCAATATTGACATTTCAAGAGGTTTTGCATGAGGGGAGTGCATTAGAGCATTATCAAAGCGATTAGCGATTAGCGCCACGTCCATTTCCATTTCAGCCTGGCCAAGATCGAAATCGCACAAATTTATGGCAACGCAGCGAATCTGATTTATATAACGTAAACACATGCTCCCTCCAGAGCGATTAACTATTTATACTCGTTAATCGTAGAAAAGACAGGGTATATTTGTTGAAGATTAATTTTAAAAAGTAGAAGAAGGCGTGGCAGATTATATAAATATGATGACAATCCAATGTAAAAACATCTAACACTTAATACTTTAAGAGTTGGAAACTATTGTACTAAGGTGATGGTTATTTTATCAGTCGTCCCAATTAAGTACATCAATAATCCGTTAAATATAAAGCATTTTATGACTATTTAAAAGGCACTTATTTTTATACTGCTGGAGTTTAAAATTGATAGATACTATTAATACATTAAAATTGAATAATGGGTATCTCAAAGTCGTTGACTTGACGAAAACGCTGTTTTTAATTTTTGAGGACTTTACTCTTTTCGAATTCGAATAATGAAGCAATTGGCATTTGGTTATATTTGAGAGAGGTCGCCATTAGATTAACGCGTGTTTAAGAGTGAGTTTCTGAAGAATCCTCGAGCTGATCTGTCATATCAATTCTGAAGTGGCTCAAGACTGATACGAGGAAATGAATGGCGACTTGTTATTCGGGTTTGTATTAAATATAATTGAAATTCCATAAACAAATAGTTTAAATTCCATTCAGTGTCATTTTCTTCTGAAAAATACTTACTTATAATACTTACTTATTACTTTATTTGTCAGCTATCAGTTAGCATTAAGTTTCATTTTTTTTGCAATTAGTTAAATTATGGCGAAATTTGTGTTACCTTTAACTTGACGACGATAAGCCACAGAAGGCAAAAGTTTTGGAATTTGACAAAACGGTTCCCGTGACTGGGCAGGTTCGGGTATCGTGGGGGAGGCCATAAACCGAATTTATGATTTTAGGGAAAATTTCCGCAAATAGATAATAATTGTTTCATTTGCAACGGCCATGCCCATTAACGAGTATTTACAGATTTCAATTCCAGACGCACTGCAAATAAACAAATAAAATAAAAGATATACCCCAATAACGGGAACTCATATAATTGACAGAAATCTCAATTAAGTTGACAATTGACGGCCAATGAAAGTCATGTGTCCTTGGCCTTATGGCACCGTTAGTCAAAGGCAAGTGACAACGATAACGATAACGATAACTTGACTTCAAAACTCTCCCCGCTTTGAATGAGTTCATTGATTTCTTTAGGCTCAAGAACATAAACAAAAAGATCTCTCTGAGGGGAATTTTCCTGACATTGTCGAGCATAACACAGATTGCGGATGCCATTGACATTGATCATAATTATTATTATGAACGCCCGTGAACCAATTCAATCACTTGGATATATATCGTCTGTGGAAGTTGACATTACGCATACGCCACGTAGACTGGCTACGAGTCATAGCTCTGCTTTGGGTCGGGCAGATAACAGAGGAATAGGTTTAGGGGCTGGTATTTTAATTACATATTCTTTGAAGTGTTTAGAATTTGTTGTTTACCCACTTTGCCCAGCTGGCTACAAGCTGTAATCATTTACAGCACGTCTGCAAACAGTGGACTTGCTATCAGTGCCATTATAGAAACAAGTGTCAGATCCCCAGTCGTTCCTCTATATGCCTTTATCCCAGTGCACTTTGAATGCATTTGCATAAGCTAAACAGGTATAATTCCACTGGCAAGTGAGTGAGTGAGTGATTGAATTGGTTAGAGTACTCCTTCTCCTCCTACTCATACTCCGATTTCTACAGAAAGAATTAACGCTTGTGCTCGACAATGTCAACATCGCGACAATATGGCAAAAATGTCAGCTCATAAATTGTAAATTTCGTTTTGCGTCGAGACAAGGACGGACGTTTGGCAAAAAATAAAATAACAACAAAAGTTTCCTCATTCCTCGCCATAATTTGATTAGCCCAAAACTCTCGTGATTTACTCTCTTTCTTTCTGTATTATGTTTTTGTACTCTTACAGTGGGTACTTTATATTTGTCACTAAATATGTAACGCACTTAAAAAGAGTCAGATCTTTAAACGAATATTTTCAAAATTCTTATTCCTATTCAAAAAGTCCTTTCCGTCTGCTCAAAGCTATGTTGATGATAAAGATATTATTTTCTACATCCTGATAAAATTTACTAAAATTATTCTACAGAATAATCGTTAAAAAATTTAATATTTGTGTAAATGTATTTTTCGTTTTTTACAAACTTATGTATAATATATATTATAATTTTTTTCTATCTTCTGACAGAATTGACTTTAAATTTCCTATAAGATAATCAAATATTCAAAAATCAAATATTTGTATAAATGTAATATTCGGTTTTCAGATATCCAAATATGATTTACTGGAAGAGTATAAAATCTTCAGTTTACCAACAACAATTCTTTCTTTCTTGTTTTGTTGTTGCTTTAACACTCTATCGATAAACTGCCGCCTCGCTCCCCTGTCTGGTCCCTCTCTCTGGGGGTTATCTTATCGCCGATATTGTACACTCTTACTTCGTACAGCCGTACAAGCAATTAACAAACGATTCACTGGCGAGCGATCTGTTGTTGTTGTTGTTATCGTTGTTATTGTTGTTGTTGTTATTGTTGTTATTATTATTGTTGTTGTTGTTGCTCTTGTTGCTCGGTCGTGCATCGGCCCTGCGGATTTAGCTGCGTCCATGTCGAGGGGCGCTGATAAGTACGAGTATTTAAGAAATTGTCGAGTTCGCTGAGCGTTTCAGTACTGTGATACCATAATAGAACGTTAGACGTGTCGTCGGAGTGCTTATAAAACCTCCGTAGTGTTGGCCAAGTCAAGTCAAATAAAGTGAAGAACGTTCGTTTGTCGAGTGCTAATTAAACAAAGGCCAAGAGTCTAGCATAAACATAAACTGTAAACAAGCTAAGGAATTTAAAGTATTCAGGACTTACCTTATATATAATATATATATGTGTGACAATACCAAGTGATTTGTGCCACAATTACAATTACTAACAGCTACAATCATTTATTTAATAATTACCAACTACAAACTGTCGTTATCAAAATTGAAACGAAACTATTCAACATGAAACTAAGGTGAGTCCAAATAAGATTTAATTTTAAACAAGGAATCAATGAAATTATTATTGAAATTATCAGCATGATAAGTCAAATTAACTAGACTGTTTTAGCCGATAAAAATATATACACTAAATTTAGTAATGGTGTCAATGGGTTTTTATTGCACAATAATTGTAAAACTATTTGTCACATCTTTGACATTTTCAAATATTAATTAGCAAAGTTAATTATTTTGTACATGCGAATAAATTCTAAAAATTTATGACATGGCTTTTTTGATTAGAACCGATAGCTGACTATATATATTGAACTTAGAAACAATTACAAAATAGTTGCTAGGCTATTACACTATCGAACATGGGAGATCATTGAACGGCCAGTCAAATTACTCGTATTACCTTTTTGTAAATAAGACAATAAATGCGAGGCATATGACCATTTATAATGCCCACTTAAAATCAAATAATCAATTACAGGCGATAAAGATTATGAAAGTCAACAACAAAACAGAAAGAGAGCGTGGGTGAGAGAGTGAGAGTGAGTGAGAGAGAGAGAGAGAGAGAAAGTGCTGAGTCAATTCTGGATAAACCCGTTGTAGGACTTTGATGAATCAGGCTGGGGGATAGGTTATGGTTCACTTTCATATATTTTATGAATTTCCCATATTTAATGAAACACAAATTGGGGGAGAACTTTCATCATTTCTAAAAAAGCTGAGCGCCGTCAATTTGCCGATGCCAACGGCTTGATAAGTTTTAGCCCCTATCTTAAGTATTAAGGCGCCCGTTGCTCGATAAGCCCGCCCAAAAAACAGAGCGTGGTTCCTGGCAACAACAACAACAACAACAGCAACAGCAACAATAATCAGGCACACGAACATTTTGGCAATCACCAATTGAATTGTAGCCATAAATTTGCAATAATTCAACATTCCCCTCGCATTCGCCTGATCGATCCATCAGTTTATTCTATGAATGATTTTCCATGTGAGTTCGATATATAAAGTCATTAAGGTATTTGGCAAGTGCAAAGTGCAAGGTATTTAGGGTCTGTCTGATAAAATAAAAGAGTATGACAGAGAGAGAGAGAGAGAGAGAGAGACTAAAAGAGAGAGTGAGAGAGAGAGAGACTAAAAGAGAGTGAGAGAGCGAGAGAGATGGCTTATATCCAATTACTGCAGACACTTGAAGATGTTGTCATGTTTGAGACAAGACACGTGTCTCTTTATTTCTTTCGATCCCGATTCCATTGCCAATTAGTAGACTGCAAATAGTTGGTCCTAATTAATGTTTGTATTTCGAAAATTGCCAATTCGTGTTAGACATTGCTTCAGTTAACCTTAACTCCCCTTCCCTCTTCCCCTCACCAGTCTGACATTTCCCCTCCCTTGCCTTGTCTTTATCTATTGCGTATACGTAATTTATCTATTGGTTGTGCGAATGTGTGTGTGTGTGTGTGCTCTTTTAATTAAACATACATGCATTCATGGTTAAATAAATGTGTGCTCTTTAATTTAGCCCAGCGTATCGAGTTTGCAAACAGTTGTCCATTTCTATATATAGTTCCATTGTCGCTTTTTCCTTAGAAGTAATAACAAAGTCTATGCAAATATTTATCATTATCATTGTCAATTCTGTTCTGTTCTCGATTAACAGACTTTTACGCTGTTTGCGCAGTTCCAAGCCATCAGCCATGTCGAACCAGCAGGAGCAGCTGCAGTCCCATCACGATCACCAGATGATCAAGGATCTGCAGTCGAATTTCAAGGATACCGTTGTCAAAATTCTACTCCTTGGCACTGCCGAATCGGGCAAAACGACAATTATTAAACAGATGCGTATACTACATATCAATGGATTTACCGATGAGTAAGTCAAGCCTAAGTCCGATCAATCCTTTCGGTGTTTGTCTATAATGTCTGATTCGGCATTTCAGTGAGCGACGTGAGAAGATACCGGAGATCTATCAGAACATCCACGATTCCATTATACAACTGGTGCTTCAGATGGAACCATTGGGATTGCGCTTTGGCAGCTTGACCACCGAACGCAGTGCCAACTTCATCCTGTCCCTGCCCGCCATTGCTCCAGAGTACTTTAATGAGGTAAGTGTAACAGGTGAAACAATGACGCCACAATTATGTCAAATAATCCCTCAATGGGTAACAGTATCTTATCCAGCCTAAACACACTTCAAATGTTGTCGCAGTTAGAATTCTTTAGAGCCGGACAATCGACAAAAAATCAAACGATTTTTTTTAATACTCAAGATTTGCGTCAACGTCGCACGTTTCGAAAACCAAAACACAAATACTCAACTATAGATACAGATACAGCTATAGATACAGCTACATTAGAGTTCTCCTTGCAAATATATGCAACGATCGAGTGAATGAAACGCTAAGCGATCGCTATTTTGTTATCATCGAACGTGATTTGATTGATTGCATTGCCATTATATTTAATGATATGTCTCGAAACTTTCCGACAAGTGTTTTTTCAAAAAACAAAAACAAATACATTGAACACTTCCTGCCAGAAGTCTTCTACTGCAGGTGTGAAACTTTGAACAATCGCCGACACCGACATCGAAACCGGCAACGATTTAGACTCTGAATCATGGTGTGTTTTAGACACCGTCGGTCATTTAGTTAGCCTTTACATACTATATTTATATATACGATTACGATAAGATAAATGCTGATCAGTAAATAACCTTTTCAAATTTTCGGGAACTTTGGGATTCCATTCATAGTCCCAGTAGCATTTCTATGACTAATTTCGTAGCATAACAAGATCTAATCTTTAATTTATGATTTTTATGTATTCCAGGAGTACTGTGATCATGTCATGACTCTATGGAACGATGTTGGCATACGCGCCTGTTATGATCGCTCGAATGAATTTCCACTGTTGGACAGCGCCAAATAGTAAGTTATTTAAAATGTTACTTAAATGGAACTGTTAACTAACATATATAATGTTATTTTCTTACAGTTTTCTCGATAATTTTGCGAGAATATGTGAAGTGGATTATATACCCAGCACTGAGGATATTCTGCACAGCAGAAAAGTAACCACCGGCATCTCGAGAATCAGCTTCCGTGTGCCCATACCCAAGAGTCTGGGTGGTGGCGAGCAGGAGTTCCGCATGTACGATGTGGGCGGTCAGAGGGATGAGCGCAACAAGTGGATCCAGGTCTTTGAGGGCATTCAGGCGGTGCTGTTTCTCATTTCATGCAGCGAATTTGATCAGAATCTGCGCGAGGATGCCAGTCAGAATAGATTACAGGAGGCCCTTAATCTATTCCGTGCCGTTTGGCAAAATCGCTTCCTTGCCTCCGCCGGACTAATTGTATTCCTCAACAAGTATGATATTATGGAGCGTAAAATACGCGCCGGCAAACATATTGTCGATTATTTTCCGGAGTTCGAGGACTTTAGCAAGCGGCCACAGCAGCAACAAAGCTGTTTTGATGAGTGCGATTGGACCAAGATGTTTATCAAGCAGAAAATGATTGATATTACCCAGGAGCAATTCAAACGCAATTCCCGCAATCAATGCGACTATAGCATCTCGGAAAGAGAATGTTATTATCATTTTACGGTCGCCACCGATACGAGATGCATTCGTGATGTATTTAGCGATGTTCAACAAATGATTTTATCCGAAAACATGAATATGGCCGGATCATCACTCTTCTAGACATTTATTGTCGTCTCAGAAAAATAATTTTCCTTTACCAACTGTGATTTTGTATACATTAAATTATTATCTAAGCGAAATTAGTTGTAAATTTTTAGATTCTAATTTTATGCATAGAAATTAACTTAAATATATTAAGAAAATATAAAAACACCCCATCAGACAGAAAAAACAATCGGCATTTTTATTGCGGAAATCCGTTGGCTACCAATTTTAAATAACAGTGCTGTAAAAGTACAGAATGTAATTTCGATAGCTAAAGCGCGACTTATCGATTTAATTGCTATCGCTTCGTTGACTTTATGGCGCCAACTTGAATTGAATTTGAGTTAGCTCTTATGCTTATGTTTATTGTTCATTGGATTTCTCTCTCATTGTGGCGATTTCACATTATTGATTTAAAAGTTGCCAACATCGCTCACCACTGAAGCGTTTTAAAGCCCAACTTGTTGTACTTTAGGTAAATGATTTGTTTGCTTTGTTTGATTCTGCGCTGAACCTTTGTGCGCAGCGGACGTTTTCAAAAGCTGTTTTGCGGCTTTTTTTTAATTTTTGGCGAAATAAAGTCTCGAGTGCCGCTTGCTGGTTGCCGACATTTAAATCAATTAGGTAAGTTTCAGCCGTTCAAAAGCATAATTACTATTTTTGCGGGCATGTTAAAACAAATAATAAGAAATAGCTTCGACTCAAGAGCTGTGGTATTATCTTGTGTAATTATAACAATCGTTGTTGAGACTGAACAATAACACTTAAATAGTGCAGTGGCAAGTGCTAAAGTCA
Organism: Drosophila falleni; assembly: GCA_035045575.1. NCBI lineage: Eukaryota > Metazoa > Arthropoda > Insecta > Diptera > Drosophilidae > Drosophila > Drosophila falleni. The sequence goes on from JAWNOV010000167.1 coordinate 10,680,162, forward strand.
ATACGTCAATAAGCAAACCAAAATTGTTGTAAAGTAGCATTAACATGACGATAAGTTTATCGTTAGATTTGCGTCTTAAGCAAATATAAGCTCGTAGTTTATGTTGTTTGTTTGCCATTGTTACTAAAAGACATAACGCCCACGTTTACTTTTATATGCCTTAAAAAAACATGATATTTGTATTCTAATAACTAACATGCGCAAAGTTCTTTTAGCCAAATTTAGAGCCAATAGAGCTGTGTTGTTATTTTTTTGGAAAAACAGCTGTGGTAATTACAATACAGGCGTATTAATTTATAGCTAGAAGCTAAACGAAATTTGAAAAGGGTAGATGCCACACAAAAGGGAACTACGAAATTGCCATTTTGGGAAAGATAATTAAGTAACATAGTTGAATTTCTTTGCCGTTAATTATGAGCTAAGACTGAAATCACGACGGCTAAAACTGCGGCCCATGTGATGCCATTTCGAAAACCGTTTCCCCAAAAAAAAAAAACGAAACCAAACAAAGTTTACGGCTTATTGAAGTCGTTGCGAATTGTTATTGTCTGTTTCTTTTTTTCAGTTGGCCCTCTTACAGTTTTTGAATGCGCTGTAATGTGTTTATTAAAAATTATTATTGTTCACATTTGACGGTGGTGTTTTTTATGGACATGTGGAGCAATTGGACAGAGTCTCTTCTCTCTTCGCTGTTGTAAACTAGTTATGATATGAAATATGAAATAAAATCAACTCAGATTTATTAAAAAACGTGCCAATGACGAGTGCGCACATTACACAAGGTGCACAAGTGTGTTAAAAAAAAAAAGAAAAACGAAAACGAAAAAGTAAAAATATTTATACGTTGTTGAGTAGGTCGATCAGCTGGTCCGAAGCTGTCTTGAAGGTCGCAGGCTGTAAAATGGGGAAACGACCAGCAAACAAAAGCGAAAACTGAGCATGCCAAAAATAAAGATGAAAATCAACTTTATCTACAAAACAGAGAGATGGATTATTCACCTGAAACTAGTTAATCTACAAGATGATAGATCAAGATTTATTTAGCTGTGATCTATAAAGTCTTGTTTTATGGTGCCTGACTTTTCAATTTAGTCTTAATTACCAGCGTTTATCAATTGACATTGAAAAATCAGCTCAAAATTCAACTGTCCCTTTAGCTTGTAATTAAATTAAATTAACACATAGTCAAAGATTTTATACACTGCAACAAAATGCGCTTGGCATACGAATTTCATTAAATCACTGAGAGATCTCAAAATGCAGATCATAAAGTATTTAATAGGGCCTACGCCCTATGCTAAATAAACGTTATTGGGTAATAGTGGTAGGGGCACCAAATGGCCCCGAAATATAATGACAATCAAATAGCCAACGCTTTTCCTTTATTTCAAAGAAATAAATTGACCTCAACGCCCAGTTACTGCAATTGTCTTGTCTCAGATGAACAAATCAAATTTCAATCGTCCAAAAATTAAGAGAAAAACAAACATGTTTCCAAGCGGATGACGTCTTAAATTCAAACTTTGAGCTGAATTTCCAGCTTGTGCATCAGCAAGATCATTAGGTGTTATATCAATCAGTAGAGGATTTGGAGGGGGAATTACGTTTTCAAGGTTGGACTTGAAGTTGTTGCTGTTGTTCGCTGACAGCTGTAAATGGTCGCCATGAAAATGCAAATTTTTGCCATGAGCAATGAGTTTCAACGTCTTTGTTTTCAATGAGCCTAATCATTAATGTTTGCAGTGAAATAAACAAAGTGAAACAGGCATGAAAAGGCACAAAAAACTCTCAAGCGCTAAATGCTCGTAACCCGATTTAACACACAACTATCCCAACTGACTGAGTGACTGACTGACCAACTGACTCAGTGACTAACTGGGATTACCCAACAGCAGCAACAGCAATAACTGAAGCCGCTACCTTTGATGGCTTGGCACTGCCTGTTAGCCTGGCCGAAAAGGTTCGACTGTTCACTGCGCACTTACGATTTAACGACAAAATAAACTTGTTCACTTCCATGCAGCAATGGCAGCAGCAGCAGTTGCTGTCGTCGCCGCAGCAGCAACATCGACAGCAGCAGCAACAGCAGCAGCAGCAACATTAAGCAGCCCGAAACCGATCAGATTGCATTCGGATTCAGATTCGGTTTTGGGCCGTCACAGCTGCTCTCAGTTGTTCACTACAGTATGTCGATGTGTGTGTGTGTGTGTGGTCATTATATAATCCAGTTAATTTCTTTAACATTTTTTTTTCAAGCCACTTTTTGTTGCCTCTTTTGCGTCATTCGTTGTTCAGAGCTCGCGCTGCTCGGTCGTCCCGGTTCGCGTTTTAGCCTGACATCGCCTAGTCTATCTATATACTATATATAGCGTCTGCACTGAAGTTTTATTGAAAACATTAACAAGGATTAACGGAGAATTATTTGTGTATGTGTGCAATATTCAAAGAGTTTTCAATAGTAATTGTGATTTAAAAATTTAAATTTAAAAAAATATCATCTAAATTTTAAAGATATCAACCAACCTTAATTTAAAAAACATTTGCAAATATTATTTGTGCAAAACCTTGAGACATTTTAAATCAAAATTAAAAGCAACAAATAAAGCAATTTTGGAATTTTTGAAAGTCAAATCATGAGACATATAAAATCAAAAGTAATATTAAAAGAGTTACTAAGCTTAATCTTAGATTAGTTTAAAATACTGATTGTGCCAATATCGCATAAAAATTAAAAAACAATTACCAAACTGCAGCACAGATATTTCGCTAACATTGTTGCTGTTGCATTATTAGCCTGGCCAGTTAAGCATACAGAGAGAGCGACAGAGAGAGAGCGACAGAGAGAGAGAGAGAGAGAGAGAGAGAGAGAGAGAGAGGGAGAGAGAGGGAGAGAGAGAGAGAGAGGCGAACATGCAACCACAATGGCAACAGAGCCACAGTTATAGCCACAGTCGGAGCCACTTGACAAGCCCCGAGCAACTAATAAACATGTTGTAACTCCAAGAGAGCCCAAGCATGAGCCACAGCAAAAAACACAGCAACACAGCAACACAACAACACAGCAAATCACAACAACAACCATCACAGCAGCACTGAAGAAGCAGACGCTTGTTGAATTTTGTGGGCGCCATTGCTTAATGACAAATTTTCGAAATCACATTTTCAATTTTTGGAGAAAAACAGTTAAGAAAAATGCAAATTTGTGTAAATATCCCAAATGCATTTGGTTCAATAAAAAACAACAAAAACATAGAAGAAAAAACTGAAAATATCTTGTGAAATTTGTATGCAAATGAAAACTGGAAAACAAATAAACGTAAATCAATTAAATGGCACAGTATTTGCATCAATTGATTTGCATATGTAGCATGATAAATTACAACAAACAACGGCAATAAAACAAACAAACAAATAAAATATTTATAGGCAAATAGCATTAAATGTTTGTTGTTGTTTTCTTTTTGTTTAAAAAGGCCAAGATAAGCCAAGTGTCTGGATGACAACAGCTGAGAGGAGATTGCTCTCGGTTTTACTTTCTATAGATGCACATATTACTATAATACATATATGTATGTATGTGTATGTGATATTTGAAATGTTGCCGACGGAAGAAAGATTATGCAATAGATCAAAGCTAAAGCTGAAGTCGAAAACTGGACAAACAAACAGTTGGGATTAACAGTTGAACTCTTTCTATATGAACAACTGTTTAGCTAATTATGCTAGCGATACACACACTTACACACACACTCAACACAACACACACAGACTTGTTTATTGACCCGCTTTCTGTTAAAAGTTTTTGAACTTGAACCAATTTGCAGTATTATTTTAAGTTAGTTAATTTCAATCTCTTTTATTTTTGGCCCCATCCATTGTGTATTCATTTGGACCATTTGAATATATTGTCCGGCAGCAGCCTTAATAAAAGGTGGCAAGAAAATAATTTGCATATGTAAAGCTGACCAATCTTTGAACTTTGCTGAATCACACGACAGATTTTGGTTACTGCGACTGTTTCTGTATTTTTTGTTTTATTTACCAATTTTCTGTAGGCATAATTAGCAAATATATTTGCAAATGAAAACCTTGAGATTGTGAAGAGACCTTGAGCTAATTTTATTTAGCGTTTATTTGTGCAGAAGTTGCATTGTTTCGAGTTGATTAGTTTGGCTTAAAAAGTAGCTCAATTAAATTCTATTAAAAAGCAATTAACAATGTTATTTTTGCTTTTTTTTTTTTAATTAGTTAACAATTGTATTTGCTTAAAGATATTTAATCTATATACATTTTCAGCACATCTGACATTGCGCATACGCCACGTAGAACAACAGCAGCAAAGCAAAGAGTCATAAATAATATAGAGAGATGAAGGAGACCAAGGTACTGGAGGATGGCGGCGTATTGGCGCTGTCGGAATCGCTGCTGAAGATTGCCAAACGGGAGCTGCGCGAGGACAAGTGCACGCGGGATCAGAGCCTGGAACAGTTGCGCAATTGGGTTTTGAAGAACGAGGATCTGCAGAATGTGCGCTGTGATGATACGTTCCTGTTGCGCTTTCTGCGTGCCAAAAAGTTCAGTGTGCCGATGGCGGAGCAGACGATGCTTAAGTATTTGAATATTAGACGCACCTTCCCGCACATGGCCACCAAGCTGGACTTTCTGGAGCCGCGTCTGAGTGATGTCATCGAACAGGGATATATATTTGCGGGTCCGAAGCGGGATAAAAACGGCAGACGTGTGGTGATCATCAATGCCAAAGGTCTGAATCCAAAGTTGCACACCAGCTGCGATCAGGCGAAAGCTCACTTTCTCACCTACGAGTGCCTGATGGAGGATCAGGAGACACAGATCACCGGACTCAGTCATGTGGGTGACTTTGCGGGCGTGACCACATCGCATGTGACCAACTGGAATCCCACAGAGTTCGCACGCGTCTTCAAATGGGGCGAACAATCGCTGCCCATGCGCCACAAGGAGATTCATCTGATCAATGTGCCCTCCACATTGAAATGGCTGATTGACTTTGTGAAGAATCGCGTCAGTTCCAAGATGAAAAACCGCATCATCATCTATGGCAGCGAGAAGGAGCTGATGAAGGGCGTCGATGCCGAGTGTCTGCCCCAAGAAATGGGTGGCTCCATGCCCATGCGCCAGATGATCGAGCTCTGGAAACAGGAGCTGGCTGCCAAACGGGATTTGGTGCTGGCGCTGGATCAGAGCACATTGCTCTCGGATCGTGGCATACAGCGACGTAGTAGCTACAATTCCGAGAAGACCAGCACGGGCACAAATTTCGTCTCACAGATCGAATCGATCGAGGGCAGTTTTCGGAAACTGGAGTTCGATTAGGCCGTGGATCGGGCAGATCATTTGGGAGATCATCTTCATCCAGCATTAGCTGTAGACAATAAGCTATAGTCTTAGGCATTATCCTTAACTTTGTAATGGCACACGCAGCGCAATGCTTTGCTGGCTCATCATCCCGGATACGGATCGGAATCGGGATTGGGAGCTGGAGACTCGCTTCGCTTTACGGTGGCACCCCGCTTTAATAATCCTGCGCTTATTTTGTAAACTACTTATTTTTGTTCGTGGCGTACAATAAAAATCGAGAGGAACTAATTGCAATTAGCAACAATTCGACTTTCACTTGACTTTCTGCTGGCCAGCATAGAGCGGCCATTGCCTCAACTGATGCTGCAGTGCATCCGCATCGAGTTCGCCTCGACTTACATTTCTCAATGCATACAGCTGATAACCGGGCTGCAGTTTCTTTCTTCTCAGCGATTCCCGCAGCAATGCCTCAGTCATTTCCAGCTGACAATCGCTCGGCAATCTCACACTAAAGTCCCCCACAAAGGCCAACACCAAGGAACTTTTCTGAGGCACTCTTCCGTAGTTGCTCACATATCTCCAACCTCTCGCCTCGTATGCCTCACAGTCGCCTGCCATCAGAAAATTATACGGAAGCTCCCCTAAATGTTCGCTCTGTAAACAAATAATTATTTGGTTAATGACTCTGTTCTCGATTGAATGTGACTCACCTGCAAAATGTGCAACAACTGTGCACAGTTCTCAGTGCATTCCTCGCTGGCAGTGTGTGTTATATACACATTCACCACTTTTCCCGCCTCCAACAATGCCTGGTCTTCTAATTGGACCCCACTCCATATATCATGCTGTGTTAAACTTAATCGGTAGCCAATTTCCGCAAAATCTATTGCTGAAACGAAAGAAAAGTCATACAATGTTGGGTTAGTTTTATAATTCACGCATTATTTAATAAGAAACAGCAGTTTAAAGTTTCTTATTAAGAAATACCCTAATCTCAGTCATCCAATTTGTATATATTTTTAAACCGAAAAAATTATATTTTATTTTTAGAATTCTGCTTCGCGGTAGGCGGCAAGCATAAAAAAAACCTCATAAGGTCAACGGATTATTATATCAAAATGCTGTCATACATTTTATGATAAAATTGTATTGTTTCTTAAAAGAATGGTTTTTTTTTGTATTTTTTTAAACATCCTAACGAAATTGGATTACCATTTTAAATAGCTGTCATTGGGACGATCAGTTAAATATGGGGTATCCAATCTTCGGCGTGACAAAGATAACTGATTTGATTAAAACACAAACTACTCTTGTAAGTGATGGCAGAATTATAGACTCTAAATTCTACAAATAAATAAATTATTAAAATATCACGTAAGCTATCAAGTTGCTTCTACAATAAGATTAGAAGTGAATACAACAGAAAACCTTAGTTAAATATTAACTTTTATAAATGTTATATAAACAAAGTCTACTACTATTAGGGTTATCAGTAGCCTATTAATAGTTAACCCTAAAAAGACCACACTTAAGTACATAATATACATAATAATAGTAACTTCCCACAACAATGCACATAAACCCGCCATTAGAAATGTGAGATAAACGTTGTTAATATTTATACAATTATGCTTATATTTATTTATATTGCGGAAACAAACAAGTAGAGTTATTCTAAAGATCTCATGCTCATTTTAGTGGTACAACTTACATTCTCTCCAGAGCAAATATGTGGCTACAGCCAGGGCAAAAGTAAACATCACAAGTAGTCCAATAGTACGCCAATTAAGGCATTCTTTTGTGTAGAAACCTGGTACAGTATAAGTCGGAGTCCCTTGAGAAGATGACAGGTCTCGACAATAATGGAGAACGCTCATTAGGTTCAATGCAAATCTCCGTGTTAATGAAACTGGCAAGTGAGGATGTCATACTCTCGTTGTGATCTCCTCCAGCTGTCACATGCGCTATTGTTGCAAAATATTAAACAAATAACACGTACTGTATTTGTGCTACTTATGATAAAAAATAAAAAAGAACTCTTGAAATGATAAACAAACTGACACAATTTGTTTAGTCTGACTGCGCATTAACTTGATCGCTGGCAGTTGAATAAACTGTACGGATCTTCTCAGTTGGCCATTGGACCATCACCTACCCACTCTTTGAATGTTTTCCATTTTCCAATGATTGTTCCTTGTCTTAGAATCGCATCAAGAACGAGCAGCCTTAACACTTTCACCTCAAAGTGTTTTACTTAAATGGAACGACGCTGCGTCACTTGGCACTGGTTTGCACTGGAATTCGTCACTCGATCGCGATAGATCCACGCGGTTTGAAGTTCGGCATTGCACACAGCCGACGAGACGAGCATAATACAGCTGCGATTGAATCCACAAACCGACTGAGGCTCAAGTCTCTGCTGCAGCCCGCATGACGTCTCATTACAATTACGCTTATGTATAAAATATACAATCGACATACACACACATACACTCTTTGTGCGCGTATTTGTTGATAACTCATTCGGCAACAGCTTTCATCATCATCATCAAACATACATACATACATAGATATTATTCTTAAACATATTTGGTTTGGAGTTTATTTGCTTGCTTGCACTGCTTTTAATTTCTATACTAATAACAATCACTAATATTTATACACACAAAGTAATTTTGCTTAATTATTATTTTATACAGTGCTTCTCTTGAACAACAACTAAAACCCGTTTAACTTAAGACTTTTACTTTCGCATTTAAAACTAAAACATAATTATGTCATTATAAATAATGCAAGCGCAGATTAAATAGCTGCCCAAAATCAAAAATTTTGAAACATGCACAGACATTTTGGAATTGGAACCACTTGAAAATTTAACTAGGGAAAACAAAACGCTGGAAATTCTAAATGAAATGCATACACAATGGCGTTGAACTAAACTTATATCAAATACTTGAGCCAAGTTCAAGATTACGCGCCGTATCCAGTTGCTGATCTCAGATCACACAAATCTCAATTGGTTATGTCTACTTATATGACCGCCAAATTTGCCAGGCACACAGCGCAGCCGACAGAAAGGTGACGCCACGATGCAAGTATTTGGTTTTGTTATTGGGCGCATAGCCCAGGATCACAGGCGATGAGACCTCTGTCAGCGGCAGCTTGTTTAATGCAACCTCATTGTTTTCCTCCACCTGCAACACAAACCAGACAATAAACTCGTATTATTAACGTTTCAAGAATGACAATGGCAAGTTTGTTACCTGATACTGGCAGCAGGGATCGTAGTTCCATGAAACAGTGTATAATCCCGTGCAGAAGAGCGACATGGCACAGGCGGGAGCCGCAATTACTGGACGATCATACCATAGCAAACTAGATATCAGTGACACAACGCCAGTGGCCACCGCAGTTTTATGTAGACAATTACCTACCCAAATCCAGCGACCTAGACGACACGATAACCTTGTGGATTATTTATGACGTAAGTGAAGATCATGTTGTCAACTTACCGGTTTCATCGCCTAAGCGTGGAGGCTCAATTATAATAAAGTCTACCTTTTCTTCGAGCGCTTTGTCCAGCTCTGCTTCGAAGCGTTCGTGTGCATTTGAGCTATCATACACTTCCCGTATGACACGAAATGTTGGCTGTTTGCCTGTACTGTAAATAAAACATTTATCTTTTAATTCATTTTCATTATGCACTTGATAAAAAAAAATCAATTTAAAAACTCCCGCACACGATTTTGTAAGATGCGGTCACACTGGCAAGCCGATGCACATATGTATTTTGTATGCACTACATACTTATACATAGATCGAAACCGCATACAAATTGCATAACTTGACTGCTTTTACGGTCATGTTTTTAAGGACGGCTTTGTTGTTTGCTCTGTCCGGTCAAACATCAAATATTTACCTGTCTACGCTTCTGCTAATCATCTTGCTGCATTTGTTTTGAAGACTAAAACTACGCGTTGTTTTTATGGACTAAACGATACGATAATATACACATATATATAATCGGCAAAATCGAAACATATTTGCAATTAATCGACCGACCTCCATTAGTTATCAAAATAAAACAAAACTGTGGGGCAACACCAAATTGCTTCTCTAATCGTGATTAAAAATTGGCCGGGCGTTTAATTCAAGTGTAAATATATTTTTAAGTTCAATAAGTAATATCTTTTCAATAAATTTATAATTTGCAGCGAAAAATTAAAAAACGCTATCTACAAAGTTAATAAAACTTCAACAAAAAAGTTTGTTTTTGCAATTGTATTAAAATGGTACGTCCTGCCAGATCGGAAATTTATTTGAGGAACCAACCTTTTGCGTCGGGTGGCAACCCCTGAAGTATAAAAACAAGAATGCGCAAGAAAATATTATAAACAGTTATTGAATGTATATAAATAGTATTTGTTAGTTAAAATACAGTCACAACATGGAAAAACACCAACTGCCGCTGCCAGAAATGAACGATGATAAGCACCGGCACAAACAGGTTAGAGATAAACAGCATCCAAATATAGAGCATTTGTGTTCACACACGCCCAATTCACATTCGAGACTTATAAATTAAACAATCTCTTTGTTGTCGCAGTTCAATGGACACTTGGACAGCAACCGATTTCGACCGCCCAAATACAAGACGCGCTACATTACCGTTGAGAATAACAACTTCAATCGCAGCCAGTCAGTTGGCTCCTTCAGTGCAAACAGTTCCCAAATTGCGCACGCAATCTCCTTTCGCAGTGGATCCGAGTGTCCGGATGCCAGCACGTTGCCCACATCACCAAATGTGACCGCAGCTTCCACTTCCTGCAACGAGAGTCATTTTGAGCAGTGTTTCGAGCGTTTGGCAAAGCTGGGCGAAGGCTCCTTTGGTGAGGTATTCCAGGTGCGAGACCGTGCCGACAGCCGGCTGTATGCGGTGAAAATCTCCAAGCAATTGTTTCGTGGCGAACAATATCGAGCCGAACGATTGGAGGAAGTGCGCCGCTACGAGGAGTTCTCCGGTCACGAAAACTGCATTCGCTTTATACGTGCCTGGGAGCAATACGATCGCCTGTTCATGCAGATGGAGCTCTGCCGCGAGAGTCTTGAGCAGTATTTATACCGATGCCGGCAAATTCCCGAGGAGCGCATTTGGCACATTTTGTTGGACTTGCTGCGTGGCCTTAAGTCACTGCACGATCGTAATCTCATTCATTTGGATATTAAGCTGGATAATGTACTCATTGATGACGACGACACGTGCAAGCTGGCGGACTTTGGTTTGGTCATCGATGTGGACAAGGCAAACAACCATCAGGCAACGGAGGGCGATTCACGTTACATGGCTCCCGAGATACTGCAGGGACAATTCTCAAAGGCTGCCGATATATTCAGTTTGGGCATTGCAATGCTGGAGCTCGCCTGCTACATGGAGCTGCCCTCGAATGGACCTCTCTGGCATGAGCTGCGACAGGGCAAATTGCCCGAAGAATTTATTAACAGTAAGCGGACTGTTAACATTAATCGATAATTGTTATTTATGCAATTTGCATTTCAGCTATCTCTGTAGAACTGCAGCAGGTCATCAAGTGCATGATGTCACCAGATCCACGACTAAGACCAACGGCAGACCAGCTTCTATCGCATCCAAAACTTGTAAGAATGCAAAAAGAGGAAAAATCCATGGTAACATTAAAGCTGCTGGTAAGCTCTTAAATCATACAATTAATCGTAATCATCTTTTGACAATTTCCTTTATATTACTCTAGTCAAAGTGCTTCCGAAGATCACGCCGTGCTGTCTGGATGAAAGTCTGCAATCTGAGAACGGCTGCATTTCGTTCTCTGTTCTACATATTGGAAATCTTGCATTTGTATAAGCCTCTGCGGGCATCGCATTCCTCGGAGAATGGAAATGCTCCAACAGTACCGTCATCTCCATCAACATCCGCTCTTGGTGTGCCTCGAGTGGAATTCCAATTGGTGGGATCAACGCCAATTGGTAATCGAAATTGTTATGTCTCCGATTTTGATTTCTTGTCCGCTATGGATAACTTGGATCTGTCGCAGCAGGGCACACCAACGGCCTGTGGCCGAGAGAATATGGTCAACTCGACGCCACTAAATCATAATCACAATAAGTCAACTCGTCAAAGGGGGTAAGAACTAACAGCATCTCAACAAATATGACGATCGATATTAATATGAAGAATTTTCAATTGCAGATCGTGTTCGGCACGCAAGGAACAAGCTGAGAGTAGCAACTTATTGCCCATAGACGCCAGTAATTCGCGTGCCAATGTTTCCACGTCCAAAGTATTGGATACGTCTTCGTTTCGACGTAAAAAATTATTTCTTATGGACAGTGATGAAGAGTGAGCTTCCGTACTGTCGAGATGGAACGCCAGGAATTTATTATTATAAACAATATATATATACATTTATATATCAGTTACAAACCCATACATATGGCAACAAACTATATCGTTATATATTTAGAGTCTAGTTGTAGTTTCTCGAAAATCCATAGATATGTAGGCCTAACGATTGTATAATGTTAATGCTTCTTTAGAAGAACTTGTTGTTAGAAGACCTTTGTTTTTATAACGTAATCCGAATTAAGAAAGATAATACAATAAGCATGTGATATATATACGAAATGCGATTTGAAAAAGCCGCAAAATTATAAGTAAACTATCCTTAATCAATTAAATTTGCAATTTGAATAAACTTGAGTTGAACGAAAATATTCAGCAATCGAAATAAATAAAACCACACACATTTTTAAGTGTACCTTTATTTTATGTAACTTACAATTTAAAATTTTCATTAAATTGTTAACTTTCTAACAAATTATTGCCATGAAAAAAAAAAACTTAAAAGCTAATGACACCCACCTGAGAGAGGGACCTGAGAAAGGGACCTGAGAGAGGGGCCTGAGAGAGGGACCTGAGAGAGGGGCCTGGGAGAGGGACTGGGAGCGGGGCCTCGGATCGGGGCCTCGGAGCGGGGCCTCAGAGCGGGGCCTCGGATCGGGGCCTCGGGGCGGGGCCTCGGGTCGGGGCCTCGGGTCGGGGCCTCGGGGCGGGGCCTCGGGGCGGGGCCTCGGGTCGGGGCCTCGGAGCGGGGCCTCAGAGCGGGGCCTCGGGGCGGGGCCTCGGGGCGGGGCCTCGGAGCGGGGCCTCGGAGCGGGGCCTCGGGGCGGGGCCTCGGATCGGGGCCTCGGGGCGGGGCCTCAGATCGGGGCCTCGGGGCGGGGCCTCAGAGCGGGGCCTCGGGGCGGGGCCTCGGATCGGGGCCTTGGGGCGGGGCCTTGGGGCGGGGCCTTGGGGCGGGGCCTCGGATCGGGGACTCGGATCGGGGACTCGGATCGGGGCCTCGGATCGGGGCCTCGGGACAGGGCCTCGGAGCGGGACTGGGAGCGGGGCCTGGGAGAGGGACCTGAGAGAGGGACCTGAGAGAGGGACCTGAGAGAGGGGCCTGGGAGAGGGACCTGGGAGAGAGGCCTGAGAGAGGGGCCTGGGAGAGGGACCTGAGAGAGGGGCCTGGGAGAGGGACCTGGGAGAGAGGCCTGAGAGAGGGACCTGAGAGAGGGACCTGAGAGAGGGACTGGGAGCGAAGCCTGGGAGAGGGACTGGGAGAGGGACCTGAGAGAGGGACCTGAGAGAGGGACCTGAGAGAGGGACCTGAGAAACTGAGGAAGAAGTACGAGTTCGAATATAAGTTTTTTCCATAGTAAGTACGGGGTCTCCGACTGTGGAGTATTCTCGACTGTAGCACCGGCCGACTAGTTTTTTTTAAACTTAGTTGTTTTTTGAGTGACATTGCCACCTTGCATAAAAAGTTGCCATTTATTTTAGCGTTGCCAGACCTAGACCAGCTCGAACCAGCATGTGTTTTGTACAAACGTAAACAACGAGGTGATTTTTGTACAGATTTAAGACAAAAATGGCACGAACCAAGAAGAAGAAATTGGAAGTTGTGTTTGATCCACAGAAGCGCAAGTAAGTAACTGAATATATTATATGATGAAACACATAATTATCATGGCGTTCATTCAGGGAATTTTTAACTGGGTTCCGGAAGCGAAAAAATGAACGACGCTCACGCGCCAAGGCAGATTTGGATCGCAATCTTAAAGAAGAGCACAAACGCATTCGACAAGAGGTGAAGGAAAGCTTCAAGCATCTGAAGAAATCCTTCGAACCGCTGCGGGAGCTTACGGATGAAGATAAAGTTGAAGGAACGCAAAAGGAGGCCTATGAAGATGACGAGGTGCAAGTTAAGATCGTGGAGTTGACCACCAATGATTTGGCTGCCCAACGCAATATGCTTGGTGCCAACATAGCCGAAGACAGCGAGGAGGAAGAGGAGACACAGAATAACAAGGAGGACGACGAGAATCAAACTGATCGTATACCAGGCATGGATTTCGACATAAATGCATCTCGCAAGCGCAAAGCGAACACAGAAGATGGGGCAACAAGTTTCAAGACAGCCAAAGGGATTGATGCAGATATCAAAAGCAAAAAGGATCTGGACAAGCTAATGAAGACGAAAACGCTGAAGAAGATCAAGAAGAGCAAACTATTTAAGATGAAAGAACGCATCGACAACAAAAACAACATAAAGAAGGCAAAACGGGATAAAAACAATACCATCAAGAGTGTGCCCAAGCATCAGCGCAAGAAACTGAAGCACGGCAAGAATCCTGGAGGACAGACCCGCTATCACAAAGGCCGCATGATGAACAAGAAGGAGAGGCAACGCAAGCGGGGCGGAGGCGATTAGCTGTTGCCAAACAACAACAATGTTAACATCGTCAACAACTTCTAATTTAGCATATTCATTGTATTGTTTAGTTTTCTTGTACGGTTTATTTACTATTACACTAATCGATCGAAATAAACTGTATATAATAATTTTGCTAATTCGCCGGCGCCGGCCGTGTTCTTGCACATTTAAGTTTTTGTTCATAATCCATCATATATATATGTATATATATATATATACTTATGTATAATATATCCAACATGTTTTTATTAGTTTTGGGTTACATTAACACTAGCAATTGATTATTGCCGCAGCCGCAGCCGGAGCTTAGTAATGCTATAAATAAAACTGGCGCTCAAATAAAATTTGTTTATGTTCGCCATTTAACTTAGACAAATGTTTAATCTACTCTCTCAATTCTAATATATAATATTTACATAATCATTTCTTCGTTAGTATCTTAAAAATATTGTTTCTCTTTTATTCTTTATTTGCAGTTTTATCTGGTTTTGAATTTAAATGTGTTACGTGTTTTTATTTATTTTTTTTTCTTCGTTTGGTTTCTATTCCGTTCCTTCTTTTCTTTTTTTTATTTGGGAGGGTTAACATTTTTTTAAAATGTGGACAATCTAGCGACAATTTGTTTTAGTTGTGTTTTCCAAAAATCTCCTTTAAAATCAACACAACAAATAAAATGCCAAACAATCTTACAAACAATTTTAACTTAAGATGGGGGATCGTTGGAGGTGGGGATATAATAATGGGGGGAACAATAATGCTCTAGCTTATAGCTTACATGTCCTAGTTTCTAATATATTCATCAGCAGTTAAAAAATGTTTACAAAACTCATGTAAAATCCAATCGAACCCGTTTGCCACTTGCTGGCCAAGAACAACAACAAATAAAACAACAACAGCAACTGAACTAAATCATTGTCATCCAGTTAGGACTGTTGTTGCTGTTGTTGCTGTCCTGCCGATTGATGTTGTCGCCGCGTGAAGCCACCGCCAGACGCTAGATGGCGCTGCAAGGCGCGTTGCTGTTGAAATTTTGCACCGCGATTATATTTAAATTTGTTGCGCTGTTGAAAATTCGGGCGATAATTATGATGATAGAAACGGGGAAAACTGCCGGATTTGTTATTATGCCAACGTTTTTGTCCCTCGTATTCCTGGAATGGATTGTATCCGGGTATGCTGTTATTATTATTACATTTAACCGACGCCGACTTGATCTTCCGCTGACGTCCACGATCCATTTCGTTCTCCTCATCATCATCCTCATCCCGTTTGCGTTGCTCACGCGCCTCGGAAAGCAGCTGTTAAGCAAAAAGAGAATTATCATTAATTAATTGCTTCAGTTATGAAAGAATCAGTTTGACACTTGGGTGAATAATGGTGGTAATGAAGCTTATGCAAATGAGTTAACATGCGATTCAAAAGTTCGAGCTGAAAAACAATCGATGACAACAATTTAAAAAAAGAGTTTCCAGCTCTTGAAACTATATATCTAGTTAATTTGGTAAAGCGATAACGGGCATGGCTTGAATTGAATTTAATTGAATTGAAAAACATAAGCTTCATTTCATATTTGGATGGATTTACAGATGTACTGCAACAACAGTTTTACCTATTGGGCTCTAGGATCTCGACGACGTACTTAAACGAAGTGTTGGTAGTAGGTAGGGGGAGTAGGAGGGCGCATTGAAGTGTCCACGCTGCATGGAGACTTCAACACAATCACAGTTTGACGCAATATATTGCGAAAATTGAGTATGTGTAATTATAATTATTTCAAATTAACAGATCATTTGGAGTCGTCGAGTTACTGTTACTGTTATTGTTGCTGTTAATGTTAATGCTGTCACTGTTTATGTTAATGTTGACGTCGATTTGCCCATCCGCATTGCCGTTATCTTTATCCGCTATCCGTTTCGCACAAACCAAATCAAAAGTCTATATGAACGGGGGGATATAATAATGTGGAAACAAATGCAAAAATTACAAAAACAATTTTTCGAAATTAACCACAGCATGCAATTGATTACAACATAAAATAATAAAATAACCGAAAAATATAAAATTAATAGATCCGAGAGAGTTACCTAAAAGTGCCATGTTCTCATTGATCTTTGAATATATATATTACATTAGGGACCGCAAATTAAAGATATAAATGCAAATATTAACCGAATAAAAACATTAAATATAATATGATAGAAAATATGAGAATTAGTTGCGGAATAACTATTATAAATAACGCCTATTTTTGAACTTTTTAATAAAAACCAAGATAGCTCTTAGTTTTATTTAAAAAAAATGTTATTTACAACTTTTCTAATTTTCAACATTTTAAAATAATTGTTAAATGGAAATTTAGGTTTTAAAACTTATGAGAGTTGCGGTCTCTGATTTACACATCTTTAAAGGCATTGAGAACACAGCATTTTTGGGCCCACCAAAGTGTGTCCCACATCCACAGTGTGTTGTGCGTGTGTGTGCATTGATTTGATTTGATATGAAGCGTGCAGCAAGAGAAAAGACTTTCTTATCTTATCGCATTCCATTCCCACTTACCTCCTTGTCCATCTCAGACGCCTTGCCATTCCAGCTGAGCACAGAGTTGCCATATCCACGATGCGTTTGCTTCAACAGCTCACTGACGGCATTGCCATTTGCCAGAGATTCACTCTGATAGCCATTGCCAATTCTCGGCGTCTGTTGTTGTTGTGACTTGGCGCTGCCATTGAGCAGCTTCTGCCGCTTGGCGCCAGGCGTTGTTGCATTGTTGGCATCTCCACACTTGGCAGCGGCAAAGGGATTCTTGTGATTCTTCGGCGTTGTAATGACACTGACAGCTTTTGGCTTTCCAGCAGCAGGCTCATCTCATCATCATCATCATCGTTATCGTCATCATCGCCATGCGTAATCTGCCATATGCCAGTATTGGATTTAATTACCGCTGGCGATGGCGGCGTCTTTGGAGATGACGGCGCTTTGCTGTTGCCATTTTGTGACTGCCAACCGTTGCTTAGCTTTGTGATCTGTCCCTTCTCCTGCTCCTCATCTTGATCCTCTTCATCATTACTATCAGCTGCTGCTGCTGCTGACGTTGCATTTCTGTGTTTGTTGTTTTTATAATTGTTTAAACTTTTAAATATCTCGTCTATGGCATCAGTCTTTTGTTTGTTGGCCGACGAGGCATTTGAGGCGGTCTTGGCTTTGTTATTGTTGCTGCTGTTGTTGCTGCTGCTACTTGAGTTGCCATTTGTCTTGGCATGTCCATTGCGCACTGACAATATTGTCGGCGGCGTTGGCGTCTCCTCATCTGATTCCTCGCTTGAATCGGCGCCACTTCGACGCTTGCGGGAATTTGTTGCTTGTTGTTGCGACTGTTGCTGCTGCTGTTGTTGTTGTTGTTCCTCCTCCTCAGAGGCAGACTCATACGGAACGAGGCTCTTTAGTGGCGTCTTTGGCTTCAACTTGGCAGTTTGTGCAACGCCTTCGCTGTCCTCAAACATTTTCGGCATACTGGGCAGCTGTGGCGCTGTGTTGGCTTTAACATCATCATCGCTATCCTCCTCCTCCTCCTCCTCGTCGGATGACATTGGCAGAATATGTTGTTGCTGGTTGTTTAAATTGTTGTTGTTGTTGCAGGAACTTTTGTTAGCATTTGAATTTATAGCTGAAGCAGCTTCTCCCTTAGACAATGGGCCAGCCAGTGAATGCTTCGATTGCGAAGATTCCTGAAATTTATTAGCCCCCATAAGGAGACCATTTTGCTGCTGTTGTGGTGTTTGCTTCTGTGGTGTGGTGGTCTTGAACTGAATGGCCGTCTTGACACCACCACCAAGTGCATGTCCATTGCTATTGGCATAACCATTCGGCAGTTGTGGTCCAATAAAACGTGGCGTCACAACCGAAGCGGCTGCTGTTGCTGCTGAGGTTGATGTTGCTGTGGCAACAGTTGCCGCTGCCGGACTATGCTGTCCATTGGTCAGACGCAATCCGTTCAGCTTGGCACCAGCATTATTGCTGCTGGCCACATCCAACTCATAGAACATTATGTAGGCATTCGTATTGCAAACACTCTGCATGGCAATCGGTCTCACATAGCTGTCATCAAAGTTGTAATAGCTGCCCGCCTCGGTTAGCCCAATGGCCGTGTAATGGCCACAATGCTGTGAGACGCCCAAATGTGTGACCATCGACACCAGGCGATAGCTCAACGGCTGTGCAGCAGCTGTTGGACTCCGTGCGGCGAATCTGCTCAGGTCAATGCGTGGCTTGAAGCTAATCTGTTTGGTCAGTTTGTTGCCCATCATCGAGAAGCGTTTTAGCTGAATGCACAGCGTGATCGGCGCTCGCTCCAGGCTAAACTGTTTTGTTGCAGACACCTAGAAATATATATAAAAATTAATACAAGTTCATAATTATTGGAATTATGTTGCAAATTGTCTCGCATAAATCTTGCACAATTCTAATCGAGCTAAAGTGAGATTTACTAATTGGGCTTAGACTTAGAGTCGAAAAATATAAAATTTTCTAGATGTTAAAAATTTAAATGCAGAATGAATTTAGAGGCCAAATTATGATCAAAACGACATTCCGATTGAAAATTGGTTAATTTTTGATGAAGTTATGAAAGATCAAAGTTTTTGAAAAAATGTCAAGGGGTAAGTATGGAAAATTTGATGATATATGGCTTAGTATCGAAAAAATATCAAATTTTTTAGATGTTAAAAATTTAAATGCGGAATGAATTTAGAGGCCAAATCATGAACAAAACGACATTCCGTTTGAAAATTGGTTAATTTTTGATGAAGTTATGAGAGATCAAAGTTTTTGAAAAAAAGTCTTTGATTTCACATTATGATTTTAAAAAGTTATAATCATTACAATCTCTACGTTCAAGTGCTTGCATATTTCCTGCGCAATTAAATATATATGTATTTTAGATTTGTGCAGTCTTTATGCCTAACAAAGCAAATAAAAAGACTGATTTATTATGGTTACTTCGTCGTAATTAATCACAGATTTGTCACTCACCTTTTTCTTGCAGCCCTCGCATTTGTAGCCCATATCCTCGAGGCGTTCCCGGGAAAAGTAACCGTCAAATGCCTCCTCGAGGGTGTCTGCCTTGCGGATGTCCAATAGTAGATCTTGGAAATGTTGAAACGTAATCGAGACATGATTGCAACTCAGACAGCGCACCTCGCTGCGTAAGTATCCGCCAAAGATTTGATTTAGAGGTGTCGTTTCCTTCACCAGCTGATCCAATTCCTTGTAGTTGCGAAAGCGCATTAGATACGCCTTCTCCATTGCCTCGACCAGAAAGCGCAGGAACTCATGGGCATCCTCCTGGCGTCCAACGACCATGTGCTTGCAGATTTGCCTCAGCTTGGTATATATAAGAAATGGACGCACCGCCGACTGATTGGATTGTGTGGACTGCAGGGTCTTGGCCATAGCGCAGATGATGCAACCACTGCCGCCACACGATTCACTGATGTTGCAGTTCTCCAAGTGTGACGACTCCGAGACGAGCCAATTGGCCAGCGCCGGGATGTGAAAGAGCGCCTGCAGCGTCGAGTTGAGGTAACAAGTGTTGCCCACATTGAGCATTCCAGTGCCCACTTGCCACTTGCGTTCCGACTGCTTCCATCCGATGCGAATGTTCTCTCTTTGGAACAGCACTCGTTTTGGTTTGGGCAGCTCATTGGGATTAGAGTTCGAATTTGAGTTCGAATTCTGATTGGATTGATCCGTTGACTGCTTGCCACGATTGCCATTCACAGTTCCGCTGCCGTTGCCATTCACATTCGCATTGTTATTGTCTGTAAATGAAACAGCAAATTTACGCCTGGGCATTAGCACAAGTCCAATAAATCGGGCCAAGAGCACAAGGCACGGCAGCAATAGCAATTTATATAGCAGCCACAATGCGTAGCTGCTGTCCACAATTATCACAGTCATTGTAATACATTTGAGGGAACCAAGTCGAAACAGAAACCGAAACAGCAAAATTGACTTGGATACTAAAATTAAAACGAATATATGACGAACACTGAGATACTGACTGCCACAGGCAGCGAAACAACACCACCAACGAGCAGCACACCACGAGCCACAAATACACAGACACGCACTCACATAATATACATATATATGTACATATATAATATGGTCACCTGTGCGCCTTTGTGCGTCTGTGTTATGTTGATAACAGCGAGCAGCGATTCGTCGTACTCGCTGCTGGTTCAAATAAAAAAAAAGAGGGTGACTAGCATTTCATTTCATTGATATCTATTGTCGTCTCGCTCTGGCGTATGCTAATTGAAAGTGATTCGGATATTTAGAGTGTTGCCAACTGAATTTTTGACTGCTCGTTGTGAAAATTGAACAACTTTGGCGCGGAGTAACAGTTGTTGTTGTAGGCGTATTGCTTGTTCTTGTTGTTGTTCCTGCTGATGCGGCTGGCAAAACAACATGGCCTGACCAGAGGAGTCTTTGACCATTTCTCTGCATCGCCTTCTCTTTGTTTTTACTTCCTGCTTTGCGTACAAGGCGAAGGCGAATTAAACGAAATGTGCATGTGTGTATGTTAATTTGTGCATTTATTTGTATGCATGAATCACACTCATTCGCTTCTCCTCTTTTATTTTTCCATTCACAACACACAGCAAAATGCGACGCAACATTTCGTAAAAATAAAGACTATGAAAATAAGATCCAGTAGCAGATTTTGCAATAATGCGATTACCAAATCTAATTTTTAGCAGCAGCATGAATTCTATCTATAAGTGCGAACGAGAGACTGCGTGAATGAGCGAGCGAGCGGGAGAGAAAGAGAGGGTAGCCGCGTGTAAAATGTTTGCCGCGACAACGGCACGTTTTTTTCAGCTCTGCTATGCGCTGTGATTCAGAAGTAGACAGTAGTAAAAATGTGTAGTGAGCTCTCTGCCGCGGTCGACGTCGCTGTCGCTGCCTGTCCAACTCACTCTTTACGATCTTGTACTTGTTTTGCTTGGTATGCTTTTCCTTTGCATTTTGTTTATATGAGACCACCACGTACACCACCCAAGCGCACACACAGACACTGCCGCTACTTCTGTTGCTGCGACTGCGACGTCGACGTCGCTGTTCATAAATTGTGCAGCATAACCAGACAGGGTATGAAAAAATGTGTTTATTCACACGTGATGATGTTGTTCAAAATATGGCAAAATAAACATTGCAAACACAATGTACTCACATACAGTTAGTCAAGACAGTGTTTTGACAAAATCAAAAATGTGAGTACATATTTAATGGTAAACAAATAAAAAAAAAGAAAATTAATTTTCATTGAGTTTAACTATTTCTAAAAATAAATAAAACAAAGGTGTGCATTTTTATTTGGTCCAAACACTTTCTCGACCAACTGTACATACACATATTCACAGCAGCGCGCCTGGAAAATTTGTGCGCCGATTGCCAAATACATTGAGAAAGAAAGAGGCAGCAACTAAAAATAAAAGACGATAACGAT
This sequence comes from Drosophila falleni, assembly GCA_035045575.1. Taxonomy (NCBI): domain Eukaryota; kingdom Metazoa; phylum Arthropoda; class Insecta; order Diptera; family Drosophilidae; genus Drosophila; species Drosophila falleni. The sequence continues at coordinate 10,701,801 of JAWNOV010000167.1, forward strand.
GACGATAACCACTTACCATGTCCATTTGAGCCGACAGCTTTGCCGTTTGTTTTGTTGCTACCAAAATTGTTATCCGGCTCAATGACAATATATTTGGATTTGAGTTTCGCCAGCACCGATTCACTGTAGTTCTTAACCTCCTCGTATTCGATTTTGGCGAACAAGACACGCTTGGCATTAGCCACAATTTGACTTTGCAAGTTATCATTCAATGAATCGTCGCCGGTCTTGGCCTCGTCAGCAGCGGACCCCGATCCAGATCCAGTTCCCGATCGACTAGCTGTCGCTGCGACGCAGCCTCCGACGCTTCCGGCGACGTTGACGCCGACGCCAAGAGATTCCCGCAGCGCAGCATTGACGACATTTGCTGTTTCGCACACAGCCAACGAGACGGGCATGGCGCTTGCAGTGGTGGGCGGAATTTGTGGTGGAATTTTGAAGGTTTTGACGCTGCCCTCCTCTCTCGACAGACGCTCTGCTCTCTCTCAGCACTGATAATTAATGATTAGTTGAGTGAGGTTGAGTTGATAGCGCATTAATTAAATCAGTAGTAATAGTGTCGATTGGGCGATTAGTTGTGAGGGGGGAAAAGGCGATGGCGCAAAAATCAAATGAAAGCATTCGATGCGGCGGTTGTTGTTGTTGTTGTTATTGCGGCGTAGGCGGGCGGATGTGTTGCGCGGACTCGAAACCAGACACAGCACACACACACACACGCGCACACTTTGAAAACTAGCTGTTGTGCATTTGAGCAATCCTCAAGATCCGCCTCCTCCGACCGGTCAACTTCACGTTTTATAGGTCCTGCCCCCGCGTTCAGCGACCGCTCAGCGTCCTTCAACAACGTTGGACGTTCGTTCGTTCGTTGCCCGCGCGACTCTACAACAATTGCTACAACTTTTTGTTCTTTTTTTTTATTTTATCTTCACACTGTCGTCTCACTTGCTTTCGGCCAACACACCAAGCAGCCAATGCACGCACACTAACACAATTGCACACGCTTTTTTTCGCTTTATGCTATTGGCTCCGCAATTCGGTTTAATGTGCGGTACAATTGAAGTATTTTCCCAGCGAGAAAACACAAGAGCACTTGTCGTATTTTATTCGATTATTCAACATAACGGGTTTATCCTTTGCGTTTGCATATTTCGTGGGCGAATATTTGATTTTCAAAAATAATGACAATTCCTTCCCTCGTGTTTCTTCCGACTGTCAATTCTCTTTTGCATCACTTTTCGCCAAACGAGACTGACCACTTTGTTCAATAGTTGGCAAGCCTATGTGAAGTTGGCAGCGTAGCCATTTTCAACTCACACGAAGTTGGCTGCACACAAATTTGTATACTGTTTTAGTATATTAATAATACTGTTTGTGTGAGTTGCCAGATCAGAAAATTGGACCGGGTGGCAACGTCGAAATGAGTGCAGCAGATTTAAAAACTCTGAAAATAGGCAGATCTAGCTTTAAAATAGCTAAGTTGACAACAGTGGCTGCAGATGAAACGCATAAAAAAAACATTTGCGCTCGTTATTTTTTAGTAAGCAAATAAATAAAACAAACACGTATATAACAAAAGTCAGTGCACCAAAATGGCTTCGTTCTTTAATGTAGGCGCTCTAGGCAATGTTTTTTCAACACCCGTTGGACAACGCATCGGTGAGTAAAAGTGGAAAAAGCGGTCATACAAATGTTGTGTGAGTTGTGTGGGTGTATTTATTAAATTGTCTCACTTTTCCAAATATGCATATTTTGTGTGCATGTGTTTAACAAGTATATTTGCGCATTTCAATTATTATAATAACAGCTGCGATCCAGACACGGAAACGCTGCACAGAGCAAGCTATTGAAAATTGAATTTTCCCAACTTTCTTGGGTAGTTTGTCGTTTTCTTATTGTATTCGGAACATATACACACGTACCTGAACACACACACACACATGCAATCGCACGCAACACCCATATCACCCACTACAGTGACAGATTTGTTGTTGCCATCTGATTACTATGGCAAAAACCGCTATTACGCCAGCCCCCACCCACTGTCAGTCTCAATTTCAGTTAGTGACATTGCGAATTGCCTGATAAGATTACAACCACATACCTTTTGTATAGTTTTGGATGACTAGCGATCTATTGAAGCCTGTGACACATTTATGCAATAGATAAATAATAATTGGGCTCACTGAACTCCTTGACCAGCTCAAAATACGGTGCACCTAATTAGTCATCACCTCATGTTTTACGTTTTTAATTTTGTTTTTGCTAGTTAAGTTACATAAATGTGTTAATTTATTCAAATCTGCTTTCTGTTGAATTTTCGTAGTCATTTAGTAATGTTTTAGTGTGTGTGTGTGTCTAAGTGTTACTTTTCAACGCATTACTAATTTGTTGCTTCATCCCTTTTTTTTCGCTCCAATTTTTGTTTTGCTTTGCTTTAAGTTGAATTAGGTGTAATTTATAACTGCTTTTTGTGTCTGCGTTTTATGAATGCAATTGTTATTGTGTTTGCTTTTGTTGTGTTATTTGGGTGCGAGTGCGTTGCACTTTAAAACAAAATACAAGAGCAAAGAGCGTAGTGCGAGAGCTCGCTCTCACTCTCACATGCTCGCTCTTTCGCTCTCACACTTTCATGCTCTCTATTTCACTACACTCTCCTACGCCAATAAATTGATCGGTTTACACAGTGCCAAATGTCATGATATGTGCATAAATATCAATTATCTCAATATCATGTTATGCTTATGTGTTAACTGTTAATTATTTGCTTTGTTTCATGTATGTGTATTTATTTTGCAATTAAAAAAGGTTTATATTTAAATTTATTGCTTGCGGCATGATATTTTGTTGCTGTTTATTTTCTTAAGCGTAAACAAAATACGTTGTCTCTGAGCCAAAAGCAAAACAAACAATCGAAAGGAAAAAGAAAAACAAACAAAAACACACTCATCTTACTCAGCTGACTGTTTTTTCATATTTGCTTGCCAAAAGGGCAATTTAAATATTTAAACAAGTTGTTTTTAAACAGCATAACTATAGCAAATTCCATTCTCCATCCTCTTTTCTTATAGAGGCCGCCACCGATGCGTCACTGGCATCGGAGAATTGGGCGGCCAATATGGAAATCTGTGACATGATTAACGAATCCTCGGACACGGCACGAGATGCAATGCGTGCCATACGCAAGCGTCTCTCACAGAATGCCGGTAAGAACAATCAGGTGGTCATGTATACGCTGACTGTGCTGGAGACCTGTGTGAAGAACTGCGGCAAGGCATTCCATGTCCTGGTCGCCCAGAAGGACTTTATCAATGACCTGGTGAAGTTGATTGGTCCCAAAAATGATCCGCCGGCCGTAATGCAGGAGAAGGTGCTCAGTCTTATACAGATCTGGGCAGATGCCTTCAAGAATCAACCCGATCTCAATGGCGTTACACAAATGTACATGGAGCTGAAGAATAAGGGCATTGAGTTTCCGCCCACCGATCTGGATGCCATGGCGCCAATCTACACGCCACAGCGGGTGAGTAGATTAACTCTTAAAGTTGAGATACATATGATTAAATACTTTGTTTTATATATATATTGTATAGAGTGTGCCTGAAGTGCATCCAGTGCCGCATCCACAGCTTATGGCCGCCCAGCACACAATATCGCCTCAGCATGTGGCAGCCGCTGCGGCTGCAGCTTCCGTAGCTGTTCCAAGTGGACCGTTGCATTTAACGCCCGAACAGGGGGCCAAATTGCGCTCGGAGCTGGAAATTGTTAGCAACAATATGTCCATTCTGGCCGAGATGTTAAGCGTGATGAAGCCGGGCCAAGAGTCGCCCGATGACTATGCTCTGCTCAATGAGTTGACCGCCACCTGCAAGGAGATGCAGTCGCGTATTGTGGATCTGATTGGGCGTGTTCAGGATGATGAATTGACTGCTGAATTTCTGCGCATCAATGACGAATTAAACAATGTGTTCTTGCGCCATCAACGCTACGAGAAGACACGTGCCCAGGGCAATGCCGGAGCAGCTGCGATCACTTCCCCATCTGCAGTGCTGGGCGCTGCCATGGGTGTGCCGGGTGTACCGACAGCGGGAGCTGGAGCCGCTGCAGCAATTGTCTCTCCATCAACAACTGCTGTCAGTAATACGCCACAAAGTGATCAGCTGCTAATTGACTTGATTGAAAGCAGCGAGGAGCAACTGCCCCAGAGCTTTGGACAACTGCAACTGGGCGCCACTGGAGGAGCACCTGCTGCTGCAGCAGCAATCCCAACAGGCGCTGCCGATGAGTTTGATATGCTGGCGCAATCGCGCACCGATGGCAACCAGTAAGCAACAATTTCGATATTTAATGAGCCATATTTAACATATGATTTGTATTTGTTTTGCTAGTAAAACGGATCTGCTGCGAGATATTCCCACTGTGGATGCAGCAGCTGGAAGTGTTGCGTCTCCCTACAAGCAACAGAAGCCGTCACCAAGTCCACAACAACAACAACAACCACGTGCAGCCGGCGATCCGCCGGTGGTAAGTAAAGTGAGTAAACTAATGCCTGGAATCGATGTTAACTAATGTCGCTCTAATGTTTGTTTTTTTAATTAAATTATCATTGATTTATATATTTATATTGGTATACTTTATATATATATTTTACAATTTGCATTGGTTTATTTTCTTTTTATGTTTTTCTGCAATATTTCGATTTGGTTTCGTTTCGTTCGTTTGGGTTTCTATATTCTGTTGATGTTGATGGCCACCGCTTAGTCGACGAAAGAGAATGAGATCGACGAAATGGAGGCGTGGCTGGGCAGCTCAGTAAGTAGCAATAAACAGCAATAAATCATTTATCATCTTCTTCAATAAATGGCACATACATTCTTTTAAGTTCTTCATTTTATACATTTATTTTTTTATTTCGCTTTTTAAATGTTTCACTGTAAAACTGATTAATTGATTAAGTTTTGCTTTTCAAGCAGAAGGACATTGACGGCATTGAGGAACTGACCAGCTCCGAGTTTGATAAATTCCTTGAAGAACGTGCCGCTGCCGCTGAAAATCTTCCAACGATCAATGCATCGAACTCCGCCGCTAGTGCCACGACAGGATCTGGTTCTGGAACTGGAACAGGGCCCGATAACAGCTTACGAAAGACACCAAAGAAACCAGGCGCTGAAGAGGATCTGCTTGCGCTTTGAGTGGGAGCGGAGCAGCGCCAATTGTTTACTCTTTTAAATGTTACACATGCCTAACATATTTATACATAACGTATATACATATACATACATATTAATAGCAGACATATACATACATTTTTATGTAAAATGCTTTTATTTTTTAATAATTGACTTTCGAGCTTTTTTTAATATTTACATTATTTACAAATTCTAAAAAACCTAAAAAAAAAACACCATTTTCTGCAACGACAATTGTAACTTATTCCAAAATGCAATCTTTTTTTTGCTCTAATTCTAAGCTATGCAGATAAAACATGTATTGATTGTAATTGTATTGTATATTATGTTTAATAATCTATTTGTTGTTTATTTATACATATACACATATACCTTATAAAGTTAATTTATTAAAATGAAAAACAAATCACTGGAAAGGAAAAATGTACAATGTTCTTATATTATTATTCATATTAATACAGTTGATATTTATGATTGAGGATGCCAAAGGAATTCTAATTATTGGATATCATTCCTGCATGGCATCCTTTTGTGTTAAGGCTTGTGTGGCGGCTCCAAAATCACTATCGTCGTCGGTGTTTTCATTCTCCGGCTGCGCGTCCTCCACATCGGTGTCTGTGTCGGCAGCGGTATTCCTATGTCGCTCCAGTTGCCGCTCCAGCTCCTCAATGCGCTGCTTTTTACTATTGAGCAGCAACAGAAATTTCTTGAGCAGTTTCTTCTCCTGTTTTTTGGAATCTGTAATATATTGCTCGTACTCCGCAGCCAATTCGTTGGGTTGGCTGGTAGCAGCCTCACTCTGGCTGGACGTTACTGTAGCAACAGTTGATATCGCTGTTGATTGCTGTTGTCCACATTCGATGGCTGCATCCAGCAACTGATGAACGTTGGATACTTTACGCAGTGGCACCTCAACGTACAGCGTTTCAAAGCCAGTGCATTTCCAAAGCTTGAACTGTGTCTGCTGCTCGTCCAGTTCGTAATCGAATCCTGGCTCTCCCATTTGTGTAGTGAGAGCCTTTTTGCATTCGGCGAAGAACTCATTATAGGGCTGCTCCAATTCTTCGGCTGCACTGCGAATTTCATCATGTTTCAGAGTAGCTTTGTAGCTCGTATTGCTCGTTGTGATAAACAACTGCAGCTCTGTCGCATCCTCCAGCCACTTGCTGTGCATGTAGATGAAGGGCTTCACATCCGTTTGGCTGTGGCTCAGCTGAGAGCGCTGCAATACTTTAACAATGTGTTCCGTCATTTAAATTTCTAACAAATAGCACAATTTTTAAAACAGCTGTTTCGATAACGATAAGTAGCGAGTTGGCCGAGAACATTTTCCAGCACTGACTCAGCAGTCGCACTTTTAACGTTGTCAACACTAAGCTATTTAGTATTAAGATTAAACAATTAATAGGCACTCCAATCAATTTATAGTTGATTGCTGCTATTACTAATATTTCCAAGTATCTGTAATTAATTGTATTCAGTATGCTAAATAATATTATCAATTTTGCCAATTACTGGTGGTTCCGATACCTAATGGTGGGTATATTAAATAAAAACTAAATTAGAATTAAATGATGCTACTAGTAAGTAGTATGTAAAACTTGTTAATATGTATAAGTAAATATGTGAATAATTGTTAATAACTTTCAATATGCTGCAACAGGTGACTGAGCTGTATGTAGTCGAAAAATGGGAACGTGTAACGATACGTGAGTTGTAAACATCAATCATTCGTCATACTTGAATTTGTTATAATTATTGGCGTGTGCTTGCTCTCTTATCGCATTTATTCACAGACGTCATCTTTATGGTCCTATTTTGTGTGTTCTGGTACTTTAACTACTCCGTATTGCTTTCGGTAACCGGCAATGTCTTTGGATTTGGATACAAGCCCATTGCAGACATTTTACCAGCGGTGTCTCATGGAGCAGGCGTCAAGGTCACATAATTAATCATGACGCCGTCGTCAACTGAATATTATTTCGTTTTCTGCAATTATTATTAACTAGTTATCCAATAATTCTGGCTCAGGCTACGCTGAATGCAGCATAAATTTAGAAACTCATGGAATTCGTTATTAACTCTCGCATAAGCTTAAAGATCTGTAAATGTGTTCCAGCTCCGTTTTGACATATTTCCTTATATGGGATATAGATTATATATATTCTAATACGCTATTTAAATTCATTTCTGTAGCTCTCATTTCACAGCATTCAAGTCAAATGTAGATTTAAGTTTTCGTTTTGGCCGTTCCAATAAATGTGTTGAACAAACTGAGTCATCTTATTGGTTTTTTTTTTTCTGACACCTGCTATCTCGGGGTATGATGGAAATAATTGACTATCTTTATTGTTTTTATATATATATATGTATATATATTCTTTACTTTCGCACTTCAATGCACTAAATGTTACAATTTCATTACAAAAATATAGCCTATTGTTATTAGATGTTTATGTGTATGTAAATATAGTAATTGTATTTGTAAGATGTATAGAAAAGTTGTGCAGCCTTTTGTTATTCGAGTGGCCGCACGGATTAAGATCTGAGTTCGATCAGAATCAGAAACAAAACGCTAAACAGTATGTAGTTTTACCAGAGTGAAAGTAAATTAGGATAGCGCTGTTCTGAAGGATTCGGATTCGTGGGAGGGATGATAATGGATAAATGGGTACATACATACTTTGTTTGCTTAAGAGTATAAAAAACTAATTTCTAAAATTTTGTTGACCATCGTGCCGGGCATTCCAATCAATCCAAACTTCAACTTATCCAACTTATCATTCTCATTAGCATAAAACTTAGCAATTATTTTGTTGTGGGGGGCGTTAAGCAGCATCGGCAGCAGAGGGATTAACACCAGGTGCGTATCCCCCGGAAATCCGGCCACATTGCCTGTTTTATAAAACTAAATATCTTACAACTAACTGTACAGACAGAAACTTCTCTAAAAAACACGTTCTCATCCATTTCCATTCAGATCACAACAGCCATTGGCATTGCTTGTTAGGATGGTGTCGACGTGCTATCCAGCAGCACCGACGCCAGCTCCTCGTTGGACTCGACATAGACCAGGGTGGGATCCTCCCCGAATTCCAAGCGTCCATAGCGTGCCACCAGCGGCGTTTTGTTGCTCACTTGCGGTGCCCTTGGCCATTTTCGCTTGGGCTTTGTGTGTGTCAGCATATGCGACTTGAGATTGGTGGACTGGGCAAAGCACTTGGAGCAGCCATCGATGGGGCAATGATATGGCCGATCTCCAGTGTGAATGCGCACATGAGTACGCAAATTGAAATCCAACGAGAAACGCTTGCCACATCCCTCGAAGGTGCATTCGAACGGCTTCTCACCAGTATGGACCAGCTGGTGACGCTTTAGCTTTGAGCTCTCCACAAAACTCTTGCCGCAGACGTTGCACACATGACCACGCGGACCATGCGTATGCATGTGCTTTCGCATGGCGGAGTGATTACGGAATTCCTTGTTGCAGCCACGATGTGTGCATCGAAACTTGGGCTCCTCATCATCCTCGGTTGGCGGAGTTGCTGCTGTCATTGTTGCAGCTTGCTGGTTGCCACGCTGCTGATGTTGCTGTTGTTGATGCTGCAGCTGTTGTGGCATGGCATTGCTGCTGCCACTGGCTGGTGCCAACGGTGGAGGTTGGTTTGCCAATTGACGCTTAATTGCCTTATGGTTGTTTACATTATTGTTGTTTGCTTTCAGACGCACATTGGTGCTGCTGTTTTGCAATACCAGCTTGGGTAGAGATTTAGTTGCCGCTGTTGTTGCAGCAGCTGTTGTTATTGTGGGATTAGCAGGTGTGGATGCGGGCACAGTCATTTGTTCAACGGGATGAGGCATGTTCTCAATTAGCTCAATGCTTCCATATGCTTCATCCAGCTGATATTGCTCGCTTAGCGATTGACTGTCCTCCTCCTCGACCTGTTCCTTGACATCTTCGCCATCGCCTTCACCATCCCGCATATATGCATTCACCACCTCTTCCACATCCGTAACAGCTGCAGCACTAAACGGATCCGGCAATATAACATACTCATTTCCAATGCCATCGTTGAGAACATCATGATGTATCATATGATCGAGGACCATTTTAGTCTTAACATTCGGTTTATGCTGCACATGTGGATCATCCAAGTCTAGTTCCTCTTCATCCTCATCTTCGGAGTTCAACGATGACCAAAGCGTCACATTGAACTGATCCTCCGTGATGCGTATGGGCACTTTGGTTTGCTTCCAACGCTTAGCAGTTCCATTGCTGTTGCTAATGTTGTTGCAACTGTTGCTGTTGTTGTTGTTGCCGTTGGCCTGACGTTGAGTTCTGCCAAAGGGCTTAAAGTCCTGTACGTGACAGCTATTGGAATCATCCGTCGATTTCATATAGTAATCGTTCTCTAGCTGCTCCTCTTTAATGGTTTCGGCCGTCGCCTCAATGGTGGTTAACATTTCCGAGGCAATCTCAAAGGCATTCGCATCGCGTTGCATGACAGGCGACTCATCCTCCTCCTCCACCTCCTCCTCGCCGGATGACAGTCGCATATGTTGCTCATCATCATCCTCCTCATCATCGGTGGCCTGCTCCTGCTGTTGCATGATTATCGGCGGCGGCAGTGCGTCTGCCGTAGCCATGCCAACGGAGGAGCCGAGTCTATCCATGCGATCCACCGGATAGTATTCGTAGACATCGCCAGATATAAAAAACTCACCCGTGTCAACAACTATATTGGCTTCATCATCATAATCATCGATGATCTCCTCGATTAGAAAGCTGCCATTGTCGCCAGCATTTCCCATATGTTCCGTGCCATCCAGTTCCGTGCTATAGGGATGCTGATGCTCCACAATTGCCGCTGTCGGTGGCAGAACATGGGTAAAATACAACGGCGATGTTGTATTTGTATTGTTATTGTGCACGGCCGAGGAGGACATCGACATCGACATGGGCAGGGAAAGAGGCAGCGGCAGTGGCAGAGGCAATGGTACTGCTGCTGCGGCCAATGATAAGTTCTTAACAATTGGCGGCGCCCTAGCCTGATATTTGCCGCCTTGATGATGACTTGTCATCGTCGTTGACGTCGTCGTCGTCGTTGTCGTCGTCGCTTGGCGTGTTTCTTTTCTTGCTCTTTACGTATTTTTGTTTGTGTCTGTCTGTCTGTAACTGTGTGCGTCACTGTGTGTGTGTGTGTGTAGGCGCGCGCTCGTTCGTGTGTATATGCCACAACAAATTTGTGGATGGGGCCCACTGCAAATTGCCAATTAGAGAGCAAACCATTTTGCAATATCATAAAATACATACCCGCAGCCCAATTGCGTTTCAAATCGTTTGTTGCGTTGTGTTTTGTGTGCTGCCTTCTTTACTTCTATCCTATATTGTCATCGGTGCGTGGGGCGCTGCGTCGACGGCAGCAGCGGCAGTAGCAGACGTTGTCTGGCAAATGTGTCGCTTTTTGATCGTCTTAAGATACCGCACGGCCTGATTATTACAAAATGGTGCGTATATGCCGATATATGTTTACTAGCAATGTAAATATTTTGAATTTTGCCGGTAAATATGGCGGAATTGTATTTTCCAAAATGGCTCAAGCACTTTCTCTTGCGTACAACTTTTGTTGGTGTTAGTGTTTGACAGCGAACCGACGGCATCAAATGCAACCCTGCGCGCGCTTTATGTATACATATGTGTGTGCGGCAAGCGTCCAGCCGGGGGCAGTAAATAAAACTAAAGTCACTTTACTAAATCTTTGTGATTTTAAACATTTACAATTAAAAATTAATTTACACAGGCATAAAAGCTAATTAATAATTATTTATTTATTTTAATTCAATTTGTAAACGTCGATAACGATAAGCTTTGAAACAGGGTTGCCTGCCTGCCTCGCCGATACTTTTATGCCGCTAAATGGGTATCGTTTTTATTGTAAATTTATTATTTTTTTATACATCTATGAGAGATCGGATCCTATAACCACAACTTCTTCAGCAGCAATACCTCGGGTAGATAAATGCGCTCCAGCTTCGCCTCAATAAAAGGTTCTCTTCGCGCTTTAACTGTCTCAGCGGAACTGCGAAAGTCAGTCTTAATAAAATGAACCGCCTTACGATCAGGAGTTAGGGCTATATTATATTGATGACACAATTCAGCCAAGATCGGAGGCTCTACCAATGTCAAACGCAACAAGTACGATGTCGGCACAGTAAGCTGTTTGTTGTTGTAGGCATGCGTGAAAATTTCCAGCATGCGTCTGTATATACATGAAAATAATGCAATCAATACAAACGTTAAGACTTTAAATATGTGTGTTTTACCTTCTTATCATTTGAAGTTTTGAGGCAGACACAGCGCATATGATGTGTGGCAGCTGCGGCAGGCCAACAATTACTCTATACAGATTCCCCTGATGATAATTCATACATATCCCGAAGGCCAGCTTAAAAATCTTATCCTCTCGTACTTCTGCAGGCAATGTTAGACCACGCACCAGAGCTTCGGGCGTTCCTAGATTAAAGACTTGATACAATGCTTCAATAAAGCAACGTCGTTGAAAATCTCGTATTGTGGACTTGTTATTCTGCGTTTCCTGCTGATCGTCCAATTCCTTATAGCAACAGAGCGTCATATTCAGGCATTCTTGCAAATGCTGATTGCATATCTTGGGATCAAACTTTTCAATAGGTTCCGCACACAGACGATATCGACTGTAAGCTAGAAACATGATCATTGGCTCCAACAGCCGAATCGTTTGCCGTGCATCGTATTGTTGTATGACAATTTCCCGACGCACCATCCGCAATCGATCGAATATGAAATCGTAGGCCAAGTGATAAGGCTTACGTTCATCCAGGAGAATGCTGCAAAGAGTTGAAAATTATTCTCTCTCTCTCTCTCTCTCTCTCTCTCTCTCTCTCTCTCTCCGTCTATTGCTCATGGTTAGATTATTAACAAGGTGACGTTTTCCCTTCATGCAAAGTCACCACTGTGACTGTGGTGAATAAGTACGTCACCTGCTTAATAATTATACCATGCAATTACTTACTCCTTGAGCAGATATTCAACAGTTTTGGTCAAGCAGAGCTCAGTGCGCATGTCCTTCGCCTTGGGAACCTTGGCGTCAGCTGCGGAGCGTGTAAACTCCTTTACCAACACGCCGGGTACATGCTTTTGTCCATCCTTGTACTCGAAGTAGTGAAGCAACTTCTTCTGAATGCGCCTGTGTAGCAAATAGGGCTAAGTACAAACTCAATGTTGGCTTACAGACTCGACTTACATTTTGGCCTCAGCATCGGGACAGAAACGCTCACAGGAGCCTCGTACAAGGCTACGAATTTCCATAACTATCTTTCTACGGTATGCCTAACTGTAAAATAAAACAAAAATCAGCTGGCAACGACAGAGTTGTCTTTAGCCTAAAATTAATAATAAAAAATAAAAAGAAAAATTTAAATATTTATGTAGCTAAATTAAAAAGTCCTTTTCACCTCCAACCATGGCTTTCTTTTGGCGCTACATTCGAAGAATTCTAAAGCAAAGTCGTATTCTTACACATATTTCAAATGTAAATTTGAAAGGTGTTTCGCCGAAAGTAATCGCCGATAGGCACTTTCATGATCTGGCAACTCTGGTCAAGTTTGCCGTTGTTGTGGGTTTAATGGAGCCAAGAAAACGTATTCGAACAACGAGTAAAATCAAGTACAACTCGACAGTTGACTCGAAGGCGCAACATTATTTAAATGCGCTAAAGGTTAGATGGATGCAACTGCACGAAATTCCCGGATTATTTGCCTATCAGCTCCAAGATGATAGACTAACCCGGAAACTCCCTGGGCGACTTGGTTTCCATGTTGAGGTGCGTGCAACGTGACCAATAGAGTATTCTGTATAATTATATTATCTTATTTATCTTTTAGTTGAATTCGGATCGGTCGTTGAAACGACGCGCTCCGCAAACCATTGAGAGCATGAGACCCGCATTTAGGCCAAATCACTTTAATTTCAATAAGGTCGATGATCTGGAGGTGATGTTAACCATCGGTGATGCCGTAGACAAGGTCGAGATACAAATGATTATCAACAAGAGTCCACTTACCAAATATCATACAGTCGTATGTCCAGATGTTAAAAGGAATTTGGTTCAACGTGTTACGGCTCCGTCACTCAGATTCTGCATTAATTTCCTGAGAAACGTTGATGATCCTAACATGCGAATGGGCTACAACAGTCCAGGTGCTCTCGCTTCTGTTAATCACCTGCATTTTCATTTGCTGAATATGCCACAAGATTTGTACATTGACAACGTGGATCTTCAGGAGCTTGCGGGGGGTTATGCTTATCGATTAAAAAAGGATTCCCCTACGGAGGCTCTCTGCTTTGTTTTTCGTGCCAAAGATGATGAGGAGCAGGTGCTAGAGAAGATTAACAATATCCATAGGCTCACTGAATGGTTGTGTGACAATAATCTCCCACACAATATCTTCATTACACAGCAGAGGAATAGTGACGATCTCCGGCTATTTGTGTTTGTCCGTGAAAAGTTTTGCGTTTCCAAAGATGTGACGGCATTCAACGTTGGATTCTGCGAGTTGGCCGGCTTTATTCCACTAGCAGGTGAACACAGTTTTTGACTCCTTATTAAGCAGTCTTCCTGAATTTATTTATTCAATTCCAGACGAGCAAAAGTTGAACAATTTGACGGAGCAGATTGTGCTCGAGCGCATTCGTAGCATATCGGGTAATGCCTATGAAGCAGTTTATGAGCAGGTCCAGCGCATTGTTAATCAACCCACCAGCGACTCCCTCTGGCAGCAACCGTTTTTAATATAATAGCCTACAGACGTTTTGTTATTAAAATTTATTCATACTTATTGCTAAACTGCTGCTGAAACAAATCCCTTGCCCATGGCCGCCTTGCCGACAACCTTAACGTACTGTTCAATGCGATAATCGATCTCGGAGTCCGTATTCTGCAATCTCACATGCTCAATCAGCTCTGGCAGCTGATCCGCCTCAATGCTGGCACGTATAGCATCAAAGAACGACATGTAATGATGCAAGTTGTGGCTGTTGAATAAATCAAAACATTATTTAGTTGGGAAGGTTGCAAATATATAAAGACGTCACTTACATCATCAGTAGAATAGGTCCCAGCAGTTCATGGGTTTTATACAGATGATGTACATAGGCACGAGTGTGTTTCCGACAGGCTAAACAGCTGCAGCCGCTTAATATAGGTGTAAACTCCTCCTTAATAGCCTCATCCGTTAGATCCAAGAATGCAGAATGCTCGACTTTGTCCGGGACAAAGCTAAATGTCAATGCCTTGTAGTTTACAGCCGCACAATAAGCATAGGAAGTGTCGAAAACATCGACTCCTCTGCGGATCAACTCCAGCGTTAGCACGGGCGTATAAGCACCTGGCATTAGACGCGGCATCTCATCCTCCAGCTGTTGCAGGCAATGCTCCACAACCGGTAGCAGCTGTGCAGCCTTTAGAGCTGTGGCTGCCAATCCATTTGTATGAAATCCCTCGAGAATATAGCCACCATAACTCCCAGCTGGTTGTTGCCTTGCGTGCTTAATGCTCTGCGTCCGGGCAAAAGTGTTGTAGCCTCCGACAATTGGCGCCAGCATTGTGGAGTTGGCCAGACGCTCCAACTTGCCATGCTGCTCATAACATTCATTCATGAAACGCTCGGTGCGATCCACAGACTTCTGCACTCGCTTCTTAGTGCTTTCAGGACTTGTGTCCGCATCGCATAAGCCTTGGTAAACATCGGGTGCAAACTTGGCTACCATTTCGAGGTATTGAGTAGCAGTCAGGGATTCTTTGCCGCGTCTTGTGAAAAGCGGCACCACGTCACGATCATTGCCACCTGCTGGTGTCGTATCACAAGGATCTCGGAGTAGTAACACCGTGCTATGTCCGGGAAAGCCCACATATTCACTCAAGCTGCGATTCCACTGGACTAACGAATCTGCCATTTGATCCATTGTGGATAATGTGAGCTGCAGCAGATGTTTCTCCTCATTGCTAACCAATTCAAATGCATCGGCTGTGAGGTATGGAATGCTACCGCCTTTAGTTGTTTGCATAAGCAACGGCGTTTGAAGCTCCCTGCTTTCCTTGATTCGCAGTTGGCCCAGACGACCAGAGTTTTTACTAATACTTTTAATAACGTACTTCATTTAGTCCAGTTTGTTTTTATTGTATTGTGGCGCACGTTTTGTGCTTATTTCGATTTAGTTGTTGTTGTATTTGATATTGCCACCTCGCAGAAAGAAGTTGCCATCAAATTTAACGTGGCCAGATCTAGAAATCTTATTTAGATCACTTTACATAATTTTTTCTATTATTCAAAATTATATTTTTGGTAAATTGTAATTATATAATTTGAGGAGAATTTAAGTTAGAACTTGGTCGAATTTTTTATATTTTATTGGTGTTATTAAAATTCACGAATTGAAATTGCGCGCCGTTATTCGAGATCTTTCCGACAAATAGCTAAAATCTAGCTCAACTTTTTAGCAACGGCTGTGAACTAGCTGTAAAATAGCTAAGTTGTTAACAGTGACAATTTTGCTCGCGTTAATAACATTTCAGCGAATGTCACTGTTATGTTAAATAACATTTCTGTTTTGACATCCGTTCTCTTTTCCACAAAAACAAAAAATGTTATTCGAACAGTAAACTTACAGGAGGCACGTAACGCTGATGTTATTGTTGTATGCGCAGCGCACTTGAGAATTGTCATTGTTTTTGTTGCCGCACCGCTCTAGTAATTCATTTTCGCGCTCGCTCTCACTTGTTGTTGGTATCGTTAGCGCTCACAAACTTTTCCCCAATTGTGTCTGTTTGTTCCGTTCGCGTTCGTTCATTGATTTCCTAATTAAGTTTATAATTAAAATTAATTGAAAAATTACCCACATATGCATATACACAAAAGTACGTAATATATGTAGATGTTTAAATGAAAATGTAGAGTGGCGCGCGTGTTGTAACATCGAAAATTGAGTGTCTGTGTCTATTAAAATTGAATGAAAGCACGTTAAAAATTTAAACACGAAATTGTGCCAAAATCATGAGCCTCAGCCTCAGCCAAAGAGGTAATTATAATACCCAAAATGCACGTTTTTGTGCTTGCCTAATTGATGACTTCCTTGCCGCGCTCTATTTATAATTAAAAGCGTCTGCAATAGCAATTATATTTATTGAACAAAAGGCGAATCTGCTTATACATATATGAAATGTACATTTTATGTGTACATACATACTGTATGCATAAAACAACTATAAAAATTCTTTGCACAAAATTTTAAATGGTCATAAATTGCGCTGAAAGTCGCTTTGCGGCTTAAGTATTTTTGCGGGCTGTTACTGTGTGCGTGCGTGGGGGGAAGGGGGATGTGTAGGCGCTTATCCTATTTAGTTACTGCCAGAGTTGTCAACGGCTTTGAGTTGCACTCATCTTTTTACGGTGCTGTAATGGCCTTGTAACAGACTCTTTAGTTTCTACCTGCTCGCTGCTTGCAGTTAAGTTTAATGGTGAAACAGCCTGCCGCATATACTGAAAGTCGTAAACGAAAAATCAAAACGAAAAACTAATAAAAAAAATTATTTTTCGCATTCCAGGTGGTCCCGTAAAGTACAACGGTGTGGCAACTCTAAGCAAATGAACTGTTTTACCTGCACACACACACACACAAGCGCGCAGTCAACACACAACGGATAATTTAGTGGAATTTTCGAAAATAGCAAACGAAAGGCAACCATAATCCTCAAGAGCAGCCTCAGCCCCAGTCGCAGCAGCAGCTACAACAACAACACAGGCATAATAATCAAAGATTAAATCAGGTTTATATGGAAGGGTTAAAAAGAGCAAAAGCAGCCTGTCACAGGAAGAAATACACGTTTCCTAGTCGCTGAGCCACAGCTACAACAACAACAACGAACAACTGATTTTGATTACAACTACAAGGAGCGCGCGCTACACACACACACACACAAACACACACCCATGCCCAGACGTGACTTGCGCTCCCAGAAAGCGAGAGCGAGAGAGAGTGAGCGTCAGTGATGAAGAGAGAGCAAACACAGATTAACTAGCGCGCTCAGTTTTCCGCTCAGTTTTTCGGCTCAGTTCTCATTTGAGTGCGGTACGGTTACGTCGCGTTGCTTTACAAAGCAGCGGTGAAAATATAACAAGATTTTCTTTTCCGTTTTCCGCTAGGCGACGGCAACGACAACGAAACGTATGGGCGGCATTTGTTTTGAAAGCAATGTAAGAGGAAAACGAAATATAAACTAACGTCGCGACCGCGCCTCGCTAATAACATTTATTTGTGTTTGTGAACCTGTGTGCCTGTGAGTGGGGCGAATATATGACGAAAAAGGAAGTAAGCTAAATCAAGTGAAAATAGTGCAAATCAAAAATAAAACAAAAAAAAATTATAATAATAATAATAATCACAAGATAGCCAAAAGACAGGCCCAGACCAAACCGCAGAGCAGAGACCAGTTTCAAATCGCCGCCTATTTGTGCTGCCGTCGCCGTCGGCAGAAGCAGTGCATGTGCTTGTATGTGAATGAAAGAGCCAGCGATAGTTTTGAGTGCGGTGAAGGGGAAATGGCAGTGGCAGGCAATTGAACGACACACACACACACACACATGTGCACATGCTAGCCAAGACAGTGCTACAACAACAACAACAGCACTAACAAGAGAAACAAGCGACCACATACGGTGAAAAGGCCGCGTCGCCGTCTCAAGGAGCGAAAGGCAGTGTGAGAGAGAAAGAGAGGAAGAGGCAGCAACGGAGCGAGAGCTATAAGAATAATAAATTACACTTTGCTTTTGCTATAATAAGAAGAAAAATTTATATACACACACATGAGCAAGTAATGTTTTTGTGTGTATGTGGGGGGAAAATTGTAATAAAATATGAACGAACGAAAAACGCTGGAAATGGAAAACTAAAAGTAAATTTCAAAACAGAAGCAGCAACATCGGAGGCAGAAGCAAAGGCAGCGCAGATATGCAGCTGTATGTGCGTATGTGTGTAGATTATTAACAGTTAGGCTGCGCAAATCAAAGCAAAGCAAAAGCAAAAAAGAAAATAAATAAGCAGCAAATAAAAGTGAATAACATTCAAATGTGCCATAATTTTTCAATAACAACAACAACAACAAAACTAATACTATGCAAAAGGAGCAGCTTTAAACAAAATCAAGAAAAAATAGAATAACGAGAATATATATAAATAAATAGATATTTATAAGAGTTATACATATACAGTATTAGCAACAACAAAAAGAACAACAAGAGTAAAAGGAACAGAACAAGAAAATGTCCTGCATATCGAGCAATTTTAGCTCATTCTTTCTCAACTCACTGAATGATCCTTCAGAGTTTTCCAAGTACTTGAGCAATGGCGAACTGAAATGCACAAATTTCGAGGAATTTCAAGTGTTTGCGCAGTCAACGCAGCAGCAGCAACTACAGCAACAACAACAGTATTTACACACAAATGGCGTCGGCAGCGCAGAGTTCGGCTATGAGGCAGCGACGTCGCAGTCGCAGCGTGATGCTGCCGCTGCTGGTACCGAACCAGTGACAGCGACAGCGCTGCCGGCGTCGCAGCCGCTGTTAAGCAATCGCTGGCCGACAGCGGTGGCGACAGCAAACGGACACGCGCCCGCTGCGAACGCCGCTCAGCATTTTGATGGCTCCTTTGAGTTTATCAAATATCTGCGTCACTCCACTGATTTCACGCCAAACAGTGGCAGTGGCGGTGGCAGCGGCGTCGGCATAGCAGATGGAGCCGACAGCGCAGCAACAGCGGAGAAATGCAGCAAGCTAACAGCAGCAGCAACAGTAGGAGGAGGAGGAGGAGTAGGTGGAAGTGGAGCAGGAGCAGCGAGCAGAGTCACATCCCCTCCGCTGCCCGCCTCACCAGTGGGGGCTAGTGTCTGCGGGGGAGGAGGAGTCGGTCTGCTCGATCTCGACTCTTCGACAAGTATCTCCCAAAAGTCGCGCTCCGCCTCCCGCAAAGTCGCCGCCCTGCTCTCTTCCGTTTCACGCTCTTCCAACAGCTTGGACGCCAACTCCTCCACGTTGGACGCTGTCTTCGATCACGACTCGAAGCAGACGATCTTCGAGCTGCAGTTGCAGCACATGACGAGCACCTCGAATGGCTCGAACGCCTCCAATTCGAATGAATCATCATTGGAGTTGCTCGCCTTTCCCAGCTCCCATCTTAATGCCTCCAACTCGAATACCTCCTCGGAGGAGCATTGTGAGTTTGGTGGCTTGAGTGGTTTAAGTGGCGCCAGTTGCTCCTCCGCATCCGCAGTGGGATCTGCTCCCAAACTGTTGGGCAGCTTTGTGATCAAGGAGAACTTCGATGTGCATCCCTCGCACAAGGTGGAGGAGGGCATCTTCCAGCACATGAACAAGCTGCCCTCCAAGAAGAAGGACACCCTCAAGCAGCTGGGCGTCCGTTTCACTGGCCAAATGACACTGACGGACAAATCGATTGTTGTCGACAATTTCATTAAATTCTGCGAGGTGAGTTTGTTAACAGGGGAAAATAGAAAAGGGAATTGTTCAGTTAGGTTGGGAAATGAGGCCAAAACGACTTCAATTTCAAGCATTTAATATTTTGGGTATAGAGAAATTTTAGAATTGGTTTTGGGCAAGCGTAATAGTTTTTTTTAAGATAGTGCAAGAAATGTACTATACACGAAAATATTATTATTATACTAAATACACAAACATAAAGACAAAAAATTAAAATAGAATAAAACCCATCACTGTCTATTTTATCCGTACTATTCCTTGATTTTCCCCTTGACACTTTTTCAAAAACTTCAATCCGTCATAACTTTGTCAAAACTTGACCGATTTTCATGCGGAATGTCATTTTTGTCATTATTTGGCCTTTATTTTGATTCTGCATCAAAATTTTACTTATTTAAAAAATTCGATATTTTCCTCTATCACTGTCTATTTTATCCGTACTATTCCTTGACTTTCCCCTTGACACTTTCTCAATTACTTGACTAACTGTATATAGTTTTAGTACCAATTTTGCAATTTTCAATAAATTTTTAGCATGCTCTATCAGAGCTTTTCACAAATAGCACTTTATATTTGCACATGTATGTATAGTATGTATATTTTCTATATGTAGATATGTATTTAAGGCATTTACATATATATATTATATATATATACATACAGATATATTCATAACGCGGATACACCGTTCATATCCTTAACACAAGCGCATTTCTCACTCTATTATATGTCGCCCCCATACACACACACACACACACACATTAATACATTCACCCAACGAATGTCATTATAAATTGTAATAACAGCAGCAGCGACGCCAGCGCCGACTGCGGGGATAGCAACCCACAACCACAAATTCAGCATACAAATACAACTGTAATCATGTGTGGCACAATGTATGAATATGTGTACATATGTCTGCGTTTCTAAACACCTACATACAAACATGCACATGTATATCACACACACACACATTCCCCCCTAACACATTTGGCGCCTTTTCAACACTATGCCATTCCAGGCAAGGCAAGGCAACCCTGCCCAACGCCCTCTCACACCGACACATGCTCATTACGCTCAGCTTTATCGGAACGCAAAAACACACACATACACGTACACAACTAGATTTGGCACCCACACAACCCACACCCATACACTCAAAATAAGTATGTATGAAACGGCATTGATGGCATAATACAGGAACCGAAGCAGCAGCAGCAGTAGTAGCAGCAACAACAATTTCAACTACTAATACAACTACAACTACATATAGCAAGTACAACAAGCAGCTAGAGCCTAACCTTATTTCAACATGGCTGCTTTCTCGGCCCTTCGGCCGCTATTACAACATTTTAGTTCTAAGATGCCTAGCTTTGACGTTCTCGCTCTCCTCTTTCTCCTGCTTTTCAGTTCCAGTTCAACTCAAAATTGTTGCGCTCTCTCTCTCTCTCTCTCTCAGACTCACACTCCTTATTCACTCCTTTGCTGTTCGAAAACTTTACTTACAGGGAGCAACGGAGAAGCAGCGACTGCGACTGCTGCTCAAACTACAAAGTTTTCTATATATGTGTGTGTGTATAGTTATGTGTGGGTAAGTGGGTCGGGCAACCCTCAAAAAGCTCAAGCGGGTGCTATTGAGTAATTGTATATGGCCCCCTTCTCCTTCTCTCTCTCTCTCTTACACACACACACACACACACACATACTCATTCTCTCTTATTTGCACATACATACAATCATCAAGTTACTTGGGGCGTTTGTCGGACTGTCCATTGAGTTGCCTTCGTATGTCCTTTCGTATGTATGTCTCTATTGGTATATGTCTCTATGCGTGTGTGTGGGGGCCCCTAGAGGCGTCGTTGAAGGCTACTAAATGCGCATGCAGCGCAGCAGCAGCAGCAGTAACAGCCGCAGTCACCAATACACACATATGCAATAAGTTTGCCCATCTCTGTGTGCGTGAGTGTAGAGGACAGCTTAACTGTGGGTGGTGGGTGGTGAGAGGTGGAAAGTGTTGGGCAGGTACAATGTCTCTGTCTCGGCTTCGCACAATTTACGCGCTCACACAGAAACACATGAACATTGATTATAATTTTAAATTATATACACACGTATGTAAGTCCATATATGTACATATTATTATATCTATATATGAACATATAACTGTACTTGCCAAACTTATATGATGACTATATACATACATACGTATACTGTCAACACACACACACATGCATTTATAATATTTAGCTTTGGGGCCGTATTAAATTAGTGTTGTATAACGAGCACAAGGGTGTGAGAAAACACAGATTGGTTGCCAAAAATTTAAAATTTATACAATTTTGTTGTATACATAATCTTTGTTGTTGTTGTATCTCTCATTATCATTGGTCGAATAGCAAAATGTGAGGTTATGTTTATCAGAGGTTGCTCACCTGCAACATTTAATTAAACATTCAAACAAGTTTTGTCAAATGAAAAGGCAAAAAGTACATTACTGGGGTAATAATTAATGAATGGGCCTTTTCCATCCCTTTTTTCACACGTGCAACGCTCAAATTGTTGTTAAAAACCTGTTAAACGCAAAGAGTGAAAGTGTGAAAATTGTTAGCTTCCCCACCCCACACACAAACAAACAAACACGCGCACACGCAACCCTCAAAAATCAAAAAATCATTGCCAGGCGACAGCAACACGAACGAACAACTGTTGTTGCTGTTTGCACGCACAAGTAACAAAACAGAAACAGAAAGAAAAACAATTCACACTTGTCTCAATAAAAACAATAACAACAACAACCACAGCACACACACCACAGACAACAACCGCAGGCCGCACACATCAACAAACAAACACAAACACACGCACACAGTCAAACAGGATACGTCACGCACAGACACGCACCAACACAAACACAAAGTCTGCTGGCTGCCAATAAGTTGCAAAAAAGCAACAACACAGCAAAACAATAAAAGGAAAAGCAAGAACACAATGCCGCAACACATTGCCATTTCTGCTTTCATTCTTTTTTTTGTTGTTGATTCTTTTCCTTCTTTTTATTTGTTGTTGTCGTTGCTGTTGTTTGTGTGTGTGCCATGAAACAGTTAAGCGGCTATGGGAATGTAAACACACAAATATACCCCACCATCCGTTCTTCGTTGTGAGTCCAGCAGCAACAGCAGCAGCCAAAACAATCAAGCGCCGACAGCAGCCAGAAGTATGGCAACACTTGGCTTGACAGGCAAGCTTGGCTCTCTCATCTCTCCCACCTCTCCCACTCTGCTACTCGTGTTCTCTCGCACGCACGCTGATGTTAATGAGCCGCCAGTGTAACACCTTTCTGAAGGGGCCTGTCATCATTTAAAAGGCGTTGAATTGCTTTCTCGCGCGCTCTCTCTGCCTCTCTTATAATTTGGTACACTCCCACACACACACACACATATACAAAGTCAAGCTTTAAGTATTTTTGACTCTGGAAATTTGAGACCTTATGCTTCCCCCACTATATCCAATGACGGGGCGTCGTCACTCCTTTTTGCTCTATTGATTTTTAACATAATCAAAACCAAAAATGTATGCACATACATATACATACGTGCATACATACGTACATTTATAAGTACCCAGTAAATCCCGGAGCAACGTGTTCCGCCAAGCAATTCCTTCTGGCAACCTTATGATTCATGCAAAATGAGTAGTACATGGCTTTACAGGGTGCTTAAAGAGCTCAAAATACCTTGCAATAGGAGTACGTTGCATTTCCTGACTTTGGAAGGCTAAATGCCAGGCCTTTCAAAACGTTCGCTGCTCTGCTATGTATTTTGTCACGCCCTCGCCTTCTGTTAACTACAACGAAAGAGCGGGCATAGCATAATTTGCGGAATTTTTACCGTTTTTTCTTTTTGTTTCTTTTATTCTTTTGTGGATGATCTTCATATACTTGTAATTTTTCTATCGCAAAAAAGAAGAAGCTGCCGTCGAGTGCGCACGCGTTTGCAAAGTGATTGTGAAATATGAAAACTTGGAAAAATATTATTTTTACCTCGTGTAAGTATAAAAATATAGTAATTTCTTTTGCATTTATACATTGCATTTATTTGTAATTAAAATAAATACTAATATTTTTTGTATATTTATATTATTATATTTTATTTATTTATTTGGGAGCCGTCAAATATATGATTTATGTATGTATTTATACGTAAAAATGCGTGGTTCGACTTTATATTGAAATGTAAGTAAGTAAGTAAGTAGATACTATTTTATGTAATATAGAGTTTAAATCTTAAAGTAATTAATTTTTTTTATTTCTTAAACAGTGGATGCACACGCAAAACCAAGCCGACGCCTTTGGAATAGAGAAAACCGAACTAAGACGAGACAACGCACTGGGGGAATATATACTATTCATAGTTTTAAATATTATTATTTTCATTATGATATTATATATATATATATATATATTGTCTAAACAAATACATATGCTTTTTCAATATTTATTGTGTTTTAATATACGTTGCATGCCGCATGCCTGCTTTACTGCCTTCTATTACCTTGCATTGTAATGCATTCAAAATACCTTTCAGAGCAATGCCTTCTGGTTGTATTATTGCTGTAGCGAACGCCGCAGGCCTGCTCTTCTGCCTTCTACAAGAGCGACTTCTGCAACGTTGTTTTTGGAAATGGGCGTTGGAAAGGGAAATGGGCGTTAACAGAGCCTTAACAGAAGCCCTGCCAAACTACCTTGCATTACTACCCTTCTTTCAGCGTTTCACCCCTGTATAATAGCGAATGGAAGACGTCAGGTTTAGCAACTGCTCTTACGTTACTTTAGATGTGGTTTGAAGTTACTTTCGATAGGAGCCAAGTTTTACTGGGTACATGCATACACACACACACACACATGAAATTTTCGACAGCGTTGCCATGTGTGTGTTTAGAAGGTGGTTGGGTGGCAATGGGCTCATATTTGGGTGGCAACGTTGGCGTCGCGCTGATTATGAGGATGTTGATAAGTTTCAACGACGTTGACGACGAACGAGCGACACCAAAACGAACGACGACGCGTCGGCGATGCTTGTTGACTCTCTCTGAACACACACAGACGTCCGTCAAGCTGCTGCGCCTATTTGAAACATAAACACACACACTCATACTCACACTCAGATAGTTGGCATGCGGCAACCCTTTTAGAGCCCCACAACTCAAACCCCTTGTCTCTCCTGCTACCCTCTGGCCGCCTCCATTGTGGAAAATGGCTTCATTGAAAATGTTGTTTGCTTTTCTATTTGGTTTTGCTTTCTTCCTGCCTTTTCCTTCTCGTTTTGGCTTTATTTTATATTTTTACACTATAAAATATACATTGTATGGGTGTGAGTATGAGTTTTGTGTGTGTGTGTGTTTGCGTGTGTGTGTGTTTGTTTGGGGTGAGTGTGCGGTTGTCTGTGTGTATGCATGGTATGCTTTTAGGCGCAGAGTCCTTTCTATGATTGTGTTTGCATTTTGGGGTCTGCAAGTTTTTAGCTTTTGTACAATTTTCGTTTTAAACTTTTCGTTGTACACGAATTATAAGTTTTGATTAGTAGTGGGCAAAGTTTTCATACGCATGTATTTGTGTGTGTGTTTGTGGGTTTCTCAGGAAAAGGGGTGGTGGTTGTAATGTAGTTACAGCTCTAGGATAAATACATACATATGTAATAGCTCTAGTATATATATTTATATGCATGCATATGTATATGCAGGAAATGAGTTTGACGTCAGCGTTATAATAGCCTTAAAATTTAAGGGGGATGCCAAAAGGCTGGGGATGAGTAGAGCCCAGTACATACAATATGTATTTATGTAAAATGGACTTCTAGAATTACCATATTTCCATATGTGCAAATTTAATAGATGTCTACCTTTTATGTGGCTTTAGAAAGGGTAAAACGAGATACTTTTCAAGTTAATGCTACTCGCTTTACATAGCATACTTTTTGGGGTGCCATATTAGAAAACAAAGTTAACGATCCAATAAGAATTAAATTTCTAACAGTTATTTGCAGTTAATTAATTGTGATATGTATTTTTGTTTCTGATTAAATGCAGGAATACGAAATCAAGGATCATCGGCCGTGGTTATCCTTAAATCAATGTGGCCTCAACAAACCCGAACAAATCAAATTTGCGCGTTATTTGGGCCAAGGGTTGCCAACGTTCACACTCTTTTGCATTTATAGCAATTTTAAGAATCTGTTTTGCACCAAACGCACAGAAATGTAAGTTTTAATTCTACAAAATGTATATATTAAATTCTTAAACAACAATTATTATAGCTATACCAAGGATGGCTACAATCTGCCTTATATACTCGATAAAACCAAGCGCTTCCTGGCCAACACAACAGCTGGTGAGTTCCGAATTTCGAAAATCCCAATCTAAAATTCCACTATTATGTATAGTGCAAATGCAGAACAAAAAAATTATACAGGCAAACAAACAAAAATAAATAGAAAACAAATATTATATACAAAGCAAAAAAAAAAAAAAGAAAAGAGATTAAAGTGAAAAGCCAAAATAGCTTTAGGCGAAATGTGCTAAATTTTAAAAATATACACAAAAACAGTGCCTACAAACGATTTTACTTTTATGATTTTTTCTATTTTGCATTTTTCATTTCTCATTTTTGCTCTATATATATTCGTTTTTCACATGCACTTTCTGTTTGCTCTCTAAACGAAAAATGAAAAAAAAAAATATATATATATATTTAAAAATTGGCTGCCTCCTTAAAACTAGAAAAAGAAACGTAAAAAGTATTTTCACTGTGCAACAAAAAAATCATTTTAATTTTCGACTTCAATTTGTTTGTGTTCTTCTTCTTCTTTTTCCACGCATACGCTTTAAATCACTAGGCGAAAATACCAACAATAATAACAACAACAACAATAATAATAACAAGACCAACACCACAACAACATCCACACCGGTCAAACAGACACAAGAGCAATGTGAATCGGCGCCTGCATCGCCAGCAGCAGCATCAACCACACCAACAACAGCAACAACAGCAACGATGCCCACACACAACAACAACAGCCACAATACACATGCAACAGGCAACAGCAGCACACATTTACACACGACACAACCAACAACAGCAGCAGCAGCGCAGTCGCAGCCGCAGCCAACGTCGTCGTCAGCAGCAGCAGCACGCACAATGACACCCACAGGCACGACCATGCCCAGGCCAGGAACGCCCACAACGCCAGCCGCAACATCAGCAGCGGCAACAGCAACAACGCCTCATCCGCAACATCCACATTTGATGCAGCCACATACGCCGCATCATTTGCAGCAACAACAACAACCGTCAACGCCAACTCGTGTCACGCCCATGACGCCGCAGCAGCAGCAACATCCACATGCACATGCACAACCACATCATCACCAGCAGCAACAGCAACAGCAACATCATCCTCAGCATCATGTGGCACCGCCGCATCCACATCAATATTCGCATCCACACCAACAGCAGCACCCGCTTCCACATCCGCATTCACATCCACATCCTCAGCAACATCCACATCCCCATCCCCATCCTCATCCGCAGCAACATCCACATCCTCATCATTTCGGCTACGCACATCCGCATCATCCGCACTATGGTCTGCCACCTCATCCGCATTCACATCCGCATCCACATCCACATGCCCATATGGCAGCAGCAATGGGATACGGACAACAGGTGGCGCCACCGGCGCCCACATCGACAGCACAACCGCCTCAGATGCCGCCACATGCATTGCCGCCCAGCATGTGAGATTGGCGTCGGCGTGGCGCCAAATATGGCGGCAGTGGCGCCACCTGTTGACAATCGTAGGCTGCTCCAGCTACCCAAAATGCCCCAAAACTACTATTACTAGCTTATAATTTAATTCTTATTATACATATATTTGGATTTTAAAAATGTTGTCTTTGTCCTCTTTTATTGTGTCTTCTGTTTTATCATCATCACCTATTTTTTTTAGCGTATGTTTCGTTTTTAGTCTAATTTTACAAGCTTTTTGCCAAATTTTTAATACGTATTATGTTAAACGACTAAATTGTTGGACGATGATCACGCCCTGAACTATGCAATGTTATTCCTTGAAAAGAGATTATTACAATTACAAACACACACACACATATATATATATACATATAGATATATACATACACATGTAAACTGTCAACATCATTATAGAGAATCAAGCTAATGGAAAACTATTAATGAATAATAAATGAGTAATAAATATATATATATATATATGATGAGCATATATTTTAGTAAGCCAAGAACAAATGATATATTTGTGCAAAAACCAATCCTAACTATATATAGACAACACCTACATATATAACTACATATATATACAAACATATGAAGAGAAACTGTTTGCAACAACAAATATATATACACAATACATAGCGAACAAATAACGGCTTTTTATTTCCTGAGCTATTCAGCATACATATTTTTATATGTTTATAGTGATTACATATTATGTATTTATTGTGCCTGTAATCGCGTTATCTGCATTTGTGCTAGGCAAAGATCAAATTTCTTTTGCAAATGGCCGCCGATTTAACTTAAAATGCCGATACCGATAAATCTTAAAATGCAAATCTTTCTTGTAGACCTCAAGAATATGGCGGCCGCCAATGACGGCACGCTCGAGTTTGCCAGTAACAGCAGTACCAGCAGCAATAGCAACAACAACATAAACAATAACAGTAGCAGCAGCGTTAACAGCAACAGCAGCAGTAACAGCACTAGTTTGTCCAACACGGTTAACAGCTATGTAACTGGAGGAGTAGGACCATCTGGATCAACTTCTTCAACACTGGATACACGTTATGGTTGTGTAGCGTCGTCATCGTCGTCGGTATCCCTGTTGCCGCCACCGTCGATGCCGCTGCCGCTACCAGCGTTGGGTCCGCCGCCTCGTTCGCTGGAACAGTTGATCATCTATGAGAATTTCAATGTGCATGAGACTCATCGCATTGAAGATGGCGTCTGTACGCACATCAGCCGCCTGCCGCCCAAAAAGCAGGAGCTATTGAAACAGTTCGGTATACAGAGTAGTAGCCAGCAATGTCTGAGCAATTATGAAAAGTGCATACTCATCGAGAACTTCATCAAGTTTTGCAATGTGAGCAAAAGAGAGTAACTGGACGTCAAACAGCCAAAGAGATTTATAGACAAGATGGCGAATTGCGAGGCGTGCAGCGGAGATTTGTTCTTGATTACCCCTCGAAAATACATACAATTGGCATTACTCATTCTGATTCTAGATCAAAATTTCACCAATCATTCCAAGCGCATATAGAACAAAACTCTTGCCGTATTCTAGTTTGGAATATTTGTTATTCACCCGAAATTTTCTTCTTTTTTTTTCTTTAAATATATAAAACTGTACACAGGAATATCAGATATCCGATCATCGACCCTTTTTGGACTTCCACGAGAGCGCTTTATCCAAATGTGAGCAACTTAAATTTGTACGATATTTGGGCCAGGGGTTATCCAATCTGACGCTAAACAAGATCTATGTGGCATTTAAGGACCTGCTGGGCAACGGAAGATCTGAGAAGTAAATGAAAAAAAAAGAAAGAAAACTTATCTTCGGCATGACGAAGATATAATACCCTTGCAGGGCACATCAAACCCATAATTTTGAGGAAAATAATTTTTTTTACCAAATTAATTAAATTTAAATGCAGAATGAATTAAGAGGCCAAACCATGATTAAAATGACATTTCGTTTGAAAATCGGTTCAGTTTTGACAAAGTTATGGGAGTTTGAAGTTGGTCAGACCTTGGATCTAACAACTTTACAAGTCAAAATTTTTGTCAAATTTCACATGATTTTTTACAGAATTTTGAAAGGTGTCAGAAACAAATTTAAAGTGTTGTTTTATACTATTTACGATATAAGGAGTTGATTAAACGTGAAAACTTGAGAATTAAAATTTTGAATTTTCAAAATATCAAAGGGGGGACCACATGCATCGAATCCATGATTTTGAGAAATATAAATTTTTTTCGAAAACGAATTAAATTTAAATGCAGAATGAATTAAGAGGCCAAACAATAATCAAAATGGCATTCCGTTTGAAAATCGGTTCAGTTTTGACAAAGTTATGGGAGTTTGAAGTTGGTCAACTCTTTAACGACAACCATACCGGTACAAACGTATCGGTATTCGGTTCTTGATACATAATTTTCTTTCGGTTACGGTTTCAGTTGCGGTACTAAAAATGAAACATTCAGTTAATGGAGTCGGTCGGTTAATGGAGTCATTCCCTGATATTTATTATTATATAAAGACTAAATTAATAAAACTCTATTTTAGTCATTACTAAAATTAAGTTACACATTTAGGGAAAAATTTTGAAAACTTCTGCAAGGGTATCAATTGTGATATTATCTGTTCAATTATAATTTATATATTTTGTTTCCAGGGCGGACAGTTACAACTTGGATTTTATCTTGAAGAAAAAGCGCAAGAATCTTTATAATCGCCTGCATGCAGCTGGTAAATAAACCAACAAAATAAAAAAAGTTTAGATTTAATTTGGTATGCCAACTTTTTTTAGCCGCCAGTGTAGATCTGACAACATACGATTCAACACAGCCGCAGTCGCAGCAGCACTCTCTGTTAACAACAGCAGCAGCACAGCCACGCCCCCATCACGCCTTCGCCGCATTAACAGCGTCGACGCAGCACAGCGAAGTATGCAACGATCTGACGCAGTTTAGTTATGGGCAACGGTAAAAGTTGCCTACAACTTCAACAAGAAGAACTACACACAAAATATACATATAAACATACATATTACATATACTTCCTGGAACTGGACCAGTAACTGTTGTGTCTTCAAAACATAAAAGAAACAAAAGCAAAATTATATGGAAAATGGGAAAATTGTTAAGCAACATGTTGCTAAGTAATTAATTGAAAACTAAGTGCTAAATTATATAACAAAAAATTAATAATAATAAAATTAGTGAAAATTAGCGTTACAAATTTAAATAAGTAAAAAACATAATGGCAATGCGAATTCAATTCCAATTAGCAACAGAAATACACAACAAATGAGGAAAATCAACTAAAAATTCAAAATATAGAACTTAAGTAAATTTTTGAGTTTGTAAAATGCTTCTGGAGCTGCATTATCATAAGGTTGTCCCTAACTTGATCATATATTTGTAGCTCGTGCTTCGGTTTCCGAAATTAGTTCACATTACGTTTTCCAAAAGCTAGCGTATATACATAAAAATATATAAGATAAAATATAAATAGTATGTAAAAGTTAAGTAGAGTTTAAGAGCAACACCAAAATTCAAAAATAAATCAAAGACCTCCCAAGAAAGTTCCCTAATATGCATATATACACATCAACTATAGCATATAGATTGTAAGTTAAAATATAAAAATCAGACAGATCATTAACATTGAGTAACAGCAGAAAGAACGTAAAAGATTAACAAACCAATTATTCCTATATACAATACTTATATACAACAAAAAATATATATATAGATACATACAGATTATAAACGGAAACAAAAACGCAAAAATCAAATACCAAGCATAGCAATTGTAAATTTAATATACATACAATATATATAAAAATAACATACACAAATATATTATATACGAAAAGCCAAAGACATTCTTTCTTTGTTCATTTAATTGTACGAAAACTTTTTATTGTGTTCAAATCTTTTTTAAAATATGTATGATTATTAACTTGCAGTGATTTAGAGAACAATACAAGGCAGTTTTATCTGGGCGACTTAACTAACACAGGGAACTCGTTGCCAAAAAGATTTGAGTTACTTAAATATAGCAATATAAGAATATGTTTAAATATTCCAATTTGGGCTCACAGCAATTTTGAATTGCCGTTAAGTGTATGCTAGTGAAAAATGTTTCTTTTTTTTTGTAGTAAATGCTGTCTAATTGGATTTCTTTTTGCTTATTTGCTGCTCGCGTTCCAGCGCCCTTTGCTTGGCCTTCTCATAGATGGGCAGTAGTTGTCCGGTCTCGCCCAGCATCTTCAGTAGCTCCACAATGAAGGGCAAATAGTTGTGTTTGCGTCGCACATTCTCCACCTGCGGAAGTAATTTAAATATTATTATTTAATATATTCAATAACATATTTATGTACTCACCTTGTATCGCTTCTTCTTTTCAATTTCATACTGTATGTAGGAGCGTAGGCTATTGATTTCAGTCTGGCGATCTTCCGTATCCATGGCCATGTCAGCCGGATTAAGGAGTTTTTCAATTTGCTGCTCATAGATGCGTTGACGATCTGAGATGAGTGCCATCAAATTGAAATGGATTTCGCCATCGCTATATCGCTGCATACGCTTCTCAATGATTGGCCGCACCACATCGACCCAATTCTGATCCGGCTTGATCTCGCCCAGATCGATGGGACCCTCACGAAGACCATCCAGCTCATAGAGACGACCCGCAATGGGCATATAGCCAACAAAGTGATAAACGTCCTCATCTTTGTTCTGGTTTTTCATGTCCAGCTCGAAAAGAGTTTGTCGAGCAAATGAATTGTGCACGGTGCGAATCTGGGATGCATTGCTGAGAGTTAATCCCTTGTTGTAGGGATCAAAGCATTGGCAGAACTCCTTGAAGTTTGTTAGTGTTTCGCCCAACTTGATGTCCTCGTGATTCAGATTGAGCAACAAACTAAGTATAGCTTGCGTCGCACAGGCATTGTTGATCACTTGCTTTGCAAAGAATATGTGGTCCCTATCAAGCACCACCTTGCCAGCGGGCTCATCCTCCTGAACCCATTTGAACAGAAATATTAATCCGTGTATCGGTTCCAAGTCCTTGAATGATTCACTGTCCAGGCTCCAGATTTCCTCCACCTGAGCACCATCGCATCCTGCATAGTATAAAATGCTCAAGTTAATTAACAATTGCCCCACGCACAATTACATTTAAAGCCGGCATCACATTTCGCGTCCTCTTGTAAAAAGCGCGCGCGGCACATACACTTACCAAATTCGCGAATCAGCTCCGTAAATACGCCTGGGTCACTCTCTATGAGACACCAATTACCTGCTCCTTCACTCATTATGTTCAGTCTTTTACTTTTTCCTTTCAATTTTCAATTTCTTCAGCTACAAAATTTTTTGTCAACTCACAGATTAAGTTCTATACGTTGCCACTTGGCAGAAAAAGTTGCCATTTATTTAAACGTTGCCACCCTTGGAATTGGCAATAGATCTTTAATCCGACTCTCTGAACTTCTGGCAGTCTTAAGAAAGTTACCGATAATTTTAAACCTCTAGCAGTTAGATTTTTTAAATGATAGACTTTCAACTAATAACGATACATCGATTATCAAAAACTCTATAGCCGATAGTATAACCAAAACTACCATATCGATACAGTTATGCGATAAGTATCAAATGCAAATACATGCTTGGAGATAATAAATTCCTAAATTTGCCTTGCTAAATAAAATTACGTTATAGTTTACATCTGTGATAAATTGCGATCTTAGGGGCTTTAATATAGTTTATGGGGTTGATTTCTGATGCTGACAATAAACACAGCTGCATTACGATTGCCATTGTTGCGATGGTTTCGATAGTTTTTGTGCATCACTAATGTCATGGCGGACACAAAGCAAAAAAGCGGTGGGAGAAAAAAATATGTGCGCAAAGAATGAAAAAATCTAATGTAAAAAATTAAATATTGCTGCAGCTTAGGCAATGCAATTTAATAATGAATACTATAACAATAATAGTGAGACAATAATGTATATTTTAGTGTAACATTTATAATGAGTACGGAATGGTAAAGAATGAAAATATGACTCGAAAATATGATTTCAACTCCGTGCAGGCACCACCAACAAAATTAGTGTTTGTAGTGTCAGTGGAAAATTGGCAATTGCGTACGTTTATGTAAATGCAGTGCACGACGGGGGGATAAAAACAAATTGCAAATTGCCACAATATATAGCGGTTTTTTAAATTAACTGGTGTAAAAATCGAGCGCGTTCTCTCGTTCACTACGAGTGTGAGAGAAAGAAATATTGGGGAAAAAGAGGCGCGAAAAATTCGCAACAAAATGGTTGTCTCAAAAGACAACAAGCGTCGCCGTAAGGAGACGGAGACACCGCCAACGTCATCGTCGGCAGCGGCGGCAACAACTTTGGCTGTGGAGTCATCACCCGAGATGCCTAAAAGGTGAGCCTATATCTCTATCTATTCAGTTGATCGTAAATATCTACATATGTGTGTAATTGTTGTATAAAGAGGGAGATGACGACGCATTGCCTGCCAGTGCTCATATTGCTAACAGCAACAGCGCTGCGCTCTCTCCCCACTCCCCAACACAACGTGAAGTGAGGTGCGCCTCCATTGTATAAGCAACAGTGTTGGCAAATTAAAGCGCTATTTAAAATATAAAGCAAAGTTAATTTAAATATGTTTTCATATAATTTAATTTTTTTGTTTTAAGTTTTTACTAAAGTGTTAGTTAAAGTACAGCAAAGTGAGTTATAATTATTTAAGGTACACACTGTGACAATGTTATTAACAAGTCCAAATAAATTCAAATAAGCAGCATTACCAAATTAATATTTTAAAACGCTTACATTGCTTTAAAAAAGCCAAAATGACAGCAGTGTTAAGCCAGCGTCGTGGCGCTGTTGTTGTTGCCAAAGCAAAGGGCTGATTACAATTTGCTTTGGGGTAGAGCAGGTGTATGCATTTTAATGTGTATGTTTGTGTGTGTGTAATTCAATGCGTTGTTGATATCGTCTATGATTTTGCCCGTAATTTGTATCAAATTGCATTTTTTACCAATTAAAATTCACTCATACTTATATTTGTCCACCCCTTTCCTTTATACTTTTATTGCAGAACGAAGGTGCAGGCACAGCGTAAATTCGCACAAGGCCAAAATGCGCCCAGCTCAGCAGGAGCTTACAGCGCTGCCAGCGTTGCAGCGGCGGCGGCGGCAGCAGCAGCATCTGGACCTAGCACCTCTGCAGACAGTCTTCAACCACCGATTGAGATACTTCCCAACAAGTGTCCCAAGCCGCAGGATTTCTTAACATTTCTGTGCTTTCGCGGCACATCCGCGTTGCCCGCGCACTTAGATTATCTGAATCAGGGCAAGTCCAAAGTAAACGATGTCCCGCCCAGCAGTAGCAACAGCAACGACAATATCAACAAGAAGAAAAACAATAGCAACAATAACAAAAAGAAACGTGGAAGACCCGCCAAAACAACACCAAGGAAAAAAACAGGAGAAGAACAGCAACAACAGGAGAAACCACAACAACAGCAGCAGCAGGAACAGCAACAACCACAGTTGTCAGCTGATCAAACCGATAAAACAGCAAGTGATAAAATTGAAGCAACAACGTCACCTCCTCCACATCCCCTAGCAGGGGCAGTGCGTAAACGAGCCGAGGTCATTACAGAGGGGAACAGACGAGGGGCACGACGCAATGAAACATTGAAACGACGCTCCAATCGGGCCAACAACAAGGATAAGGATGATGATGAGCAGGAGAAACAACAACATCAGCAGCAGAATAATGCAGTTGATGCTGAGGAGGAGGACGAAGAGGATGAATTCTTTTCGGCTCATGATGCGAGCTCACGCAATGGCGGCGCCGATGAGACACTCTCCAAGTCAGAGATGACAAACTCGAATGTCAAGCGTGGTCGCAATCAGGCATCAATAACCAGGAAAGCAGCTGCAGCATCACCAGCTGTCACGGAGAGCAGTGTCACCAAGGAGAAGGAAAAAGCGCCCGTGAAACGTGTGCGACAACGTGAATCACCCATATTTATACCGTCACCAGAATCATCTGGACGCATGACACGACAACGTGCTTTCTTTGAGCCCGTCAAGGTGATACCGAAGCAGCCAGAGCTAGAGGAGCAAGATAAGCCGGTTAAAGAGGAGAAGGAACTGCAGGAGGAGAAGGAGACGAAGGAGGAGAAACAAGCGGCCAAGAAAGCAACAACTGACTCAGGAACAGCTGGAAATAAGCAACAACAGCTTAACAAGGAGAAGACAAACTCCAGCATTTATGCCAAAGATGCTGCCAAGCAGCAGCAACAGCAATTGGAAAATGGAGGCACCGCGTCCGCTGTTGCCGCTGAACAACAAAAGGGTCTCAATGTCTTCGACTTCAGCTCGGATGATGAACAGCCATTGGCCAAGTCCATAAAGCTGAAAAAGGGTGCCAAAAAAGGTGCAACAACAACAACAACAGCAGCTGCAACAGTTTCAGCACGTGGACGTAAATCCGCTGGAGGCGCAGCAAAGAAACAACAGCAACAACAACAACAACAGCGGGAAGAGGAGAAGGTGGAGACAACACCAAGCAAAACAGAAGAACAGCCAAAACCAAAGCGTGGCAAAGCGCTTAAGAAGAAAGCAGAGGAGGAGAGTGTAGACAAAGAGCAGCAGGATGAGAAGAAACAGGAAGAGGACGACGAGGAGGAGGAGGAGTTGTCACCTCCTCAGTCTAAGAAGCAAAGCAATAGCAATCACAATGCACGTCCAGTGCGTCGTCAGGCGCAAGCGAAAGCCTCCAAAGCTCAAGCTGAACGTTCAATGAGTCCAAGTCCACAACGAAGTCAGCGACCGTCGCGTAAAACGAAGGAAGCAGCTGCCATATACATGGGCATCATTGGCCACAAACTGCAGCTGGCGGATGACGAAGAGGATGACCTGTCCCTTAGTAGCTTTCCAGACATACCCAATGTCAAGGAAATGGAGAAAATGGAAAAGGAGATCAAGAAAAATGCGGCTGGCAAAACGAGCGAAGTGACGACGAGGAAAAAGTCACCCAAACCAACAGCAACAACAGCAGCAGCGGCAACAGAAACTGCAGTAACAGCAGCAGCAGCAACTGTTGCCGCTGTGGAGCCAGTGCAGCCAGAGACAACAGCAACAACAGCAGCAGCAACTGTTCCTCCTAGACGTGGCAGACCCCCAAAGCAGTCAAAAGCAGGAGCAAGCACAGCAGCAACAACATCAGCAGGAGCAGCAACAACAGCAACAGCTACAGGCAAGCCTCAAATTGAGGGAATGCTGGTAAAAAAAGGCGCATTGGCGCTAGCAAAAGCAAAGTCCGAACAGCAACAACAGCAGCAACAACAACAGCAAAAGCAACAAAAAGTCGATTCCGATGCGGAGGAAGATTTTTTAATCAACGAGGAGCTAAACGAAACGAAACGTAAGCTGGAAAAGAGTTTTAGCGACTCGGATGATGAACCGTTGGCTATAAAAGTGCCAACAGCTGCAGCAGCAGCCGCAACAGCAACAACAACAGCAGCAGCAACAACAGCCAAAGCCAGCAGCAACAGCAGCAAAATGGAAATTGCAGCTTCAACATCGACCGTTGCAGCAACAAATGCAATAACAACTGCAGCAGTTACAACAACAACAGTTGCAAACCCAGCAGCCGCAACAGCAGCAACAACTGTTGCAGCAACCACATTAAACTGCACACCGCCTAAGCAACAACCACAGCAACAACAATCGCTACAACAACCGTTGCAGCTAACACAACAACAGCAGCAGCAACAGCAGTCATTATCCTCACAGTTGTGCATGT
The DNA here is from genome assembly GCA_035045575.1 of Drosophila falleni. Lineage (NCBI taxonomy): Eukaryota > Metazoa > Arthropoda > Insecta > Diptera > Drosophilidae > Drosophila > Drosophila falleni. Next base: position 10,739,228 of record JAWNOV010000167.1, read on the forward strand.
CAGTCAATGCCACGCCCACAATGCAATTAACAATGTTGCCGCTGACAGCAAAGCCAACACAATTTTCCATATCTCCGCCAAGTTATGCGCCCTTAAAGACCATGGAAAAGAAATCGCCAGTGCCCACATCAAAGATACTTAATGTGCCAGCAACATATGCATTGCCGGGAGCTGGTGCGGGATTAGGAGCTGTTGGTTTCGCCAAGACGACATCGTATTTGCCACAAGCATCACCGCATTATCATACGCCATATGTGCGACCAGCGACATTTGTTGCCGCTGCGGCTGGCAACAAGACGCCGCAACAGACAACAGCAGCAACAACATCAGGGACATCACCATTGAAATATCAAACGCCGCCCACAACGTATCCACCTCCGATTGAAGCGTATCAATGTCCTAAAATAAATCCAAATTTTTTAACACCCAAATATGAGCGGAGCAGCGTGTTGCCCCGCGCCAACAACAGTTGCAACAGCAGCAACAACAACAACACCAGCAATATTAATAGTTTTACGGCACCAACAGTGGCACGTGCCACATTAAGTAGCTTAAGTAGTCCAGTTGGTGTGGCAGCAACTGTAAAAAGTGTTCTGCCACCTTCTGTTGTCAGTCAGGGTCAAAGTTTGAATCTAAGTCTACCAGCTGTGGCATCCACATCAGCAGCAGCAGCTGCGGCTGTGCAACAACATCAGCAACATCAACAACAGCATCAACATCAGCAGCAGCAGCAGCAACAACAGCAGCCGCAGCAACAGCAGCAATCGCTGGCACAAAACAGCAACAACAATTCAACTGCAGCAACTGCAACTGCAACGGATCCGCTAAAAGATGAAATTGGCAGTATTCTGGCCCAGGCAACACTCATGCCCAGCAAAGAGGAGTCCGGCAAAATCTTTGGCATTGCCAGCGTCAGTTTGGCGCAAAGTTCCGGCCCGGATAACACGAAATGCACGCTGGGTAAATGTGGTTCTATACATAAGCCGGTGCTGGGTCCCGTGGTGCCCACCGAGGGTTACTTTGGCGATCAGTTGACCAGCAAGGAACGACGCAAGGCCAAGGTGAACATGACCCATGAGCAGATACAAAAATGGCTCATCGAATGCAGTTCGAATCCCGACGAGATTCAGGATGATCTCGATGATGAATTTGATGAGAGCATGCGACCACAACAGTCTCAAACGCCGCCAGGACCAACAACCCGAGATGACAAGGAAAGCACAAGTTTCAGCAGCTCCTCAAATAAGACCCGTGGCGAGCTCGGCAAGAGCGAAAGCGCCTGGTCAGCCAAGGGACCATCGTTGAAGGCAACTCCCGTGATGGTCAGCACAGCGGCAGCAGCAGCGGCCACAGCTGCCGATTCGGATGCCTTGGACTTTGACAAGTGTGTGACGCCTGTAAATCTGACACAGAAATCACAGCTCGACAGCGATAAGAAATTGCCAGATAAAAAGGCAAAGAACACCGCCAGCAATAATGTCAAGGCAGCTGTTGCAGCCGCCACAACAGCAACAGCGGCAGCAGCAACAACAGCAGGCAGCAAACGTAGCGCTGCAGCCACGCCCACAGCGAGTCCAACGCCACCTAGTAAACAGAAGGCAGCCAACAAAAAGAATACAACAGCAGCTGCAACAACAGCAACACCTCCCAAGCGTACGCCTGTCTATCAGAATCAGAGCAACAAAACCAAGGCACAGTTGCAGCTGGAAAACAAGCAACAACAACAACAACAGCAGCAGCTACAAAAGCAACAAGAACAGCAGCAAACAGCAAAAACAACAACTTCGATTTATGCCTTTGGCAAAGATGAAGAAACAACGACAACAGCAACTGTTGCTGCCAGCAAAGCAGCAAATCGAAGACGTAATGCTGCTGAGTTGGAAGCAACAACAACAACGACAACAACACCGCCGCCTGCGCTTAGCGAACGTTCGCCGACCAAGAAACGAGCAGCAGCAGCTGCAGCTGCCACAGCAGTGCAATTAACGTTGAGTCCAACGGATAAACTGGAGAAGCCCAAAGCAACAGCAGCAGCAGCAGCAGCGCGTAATGCTAAAAAACAACAACAGCAACAGGAAAAGCAACAACAGCAACATGAGAAGCAGCAAGAAAAGCAACAACAGCAAGAAAAACAACAACAGCTGGCGACAGCAGCAACTCCTGGCGCTGATTCGGATGCAGAAGGTGCCACCTTTTATATACCACTGTTGCAAGGCGCCAGTGGAGGTACTGGGGGCATACAAGGCGTGGCCGTTAAGCTGGGACGCGAGGGACCTGATGGACCCAATCAAAAGGTTGTGATGCAGGCAACACTCGTGACCAAGGCACAAATGGACACCAATTCAAAGCCATTGCCGGATAATGAGCTGGTCAAAACATTGCTGAATGCAGCAACAACCGGCAATGATGTTGCAGCGGCAACAGCAACAACAGCAGCAGCAACAGTTGCCGCCAACAGCAATAGCTTAAAGGCCAGCACCTCAGCAGCTGCTGCTGCTGCTGCAACGACAACAGCAACAACAACGACAGCTGCAAGTCTCGTGCGTGTCAATTCCAATTCATCGTTATTCTCTGGCTCGGCCAAGTCACGAACAGCAGCAGCAACTGTTGCTGCTGCAGCGACGGCAGCAACATCCGCGTTGGCCAAAAAGTACAAAGATGACACGCCCATCAAGATGGCGAATAACACGGCATTCCCGCGACACGATGATCCCACACAAATGGTCGAGGCACCGATCTTTAAGCCCACCGAGAAGGAATTTGCCGATCCCATCGAGTTTATCGAACGCATCACACCAATTGCAGCCAGATTTGGCATCTGTAAGATAATACCGCCGGCTAGCTTCAAGCCCGAGTGTCGCATCTCGGATGAGATGAGATTCACGGCCTACAATCAGTATGTCCATAAGATGTTGCATCGTTGGGGTCCCAGTGCCAAGGAGTTGAGTGCGATTAAAAAGTACTTGGCCACTCAGAGCATTGTGATGAATCATGCACCGTGGATTGGCGGCATGGAGGTGGATCTGCCGCGTCTGTATCATACGGTCCAGGAGCTTGGTGGCCTCAAAGAGGTCATTGAGAAGAAGAAATGGGCACGTGTCGCCGAGGAAATGTGTATACCAAAGTTGGCCCAAGATCGTGTCACCAAATTGGATGACATATACTGCAAGTATTTGTTGCCCTATGACACACTCTCGCCGGCGGAGCGACAGAAGCTCTTTGATGAGGTCGAAGCGGATTGGGCCAAACGTGAGGCACGTGCTCGTCGCAATGCTGATCGTTTTGTCAATAGCACGGAGAGCGTCTCCAATGAGGAGGACGATGTCTCTACGGATGAGGATGAAGAGTCCGAAGAGGAGATCGATGGTGTCTCCATGGAATGCATTGTCAAAGGTCGCAGCATGCCCCTCAGTCAATTCTATCGCATTGCCCGCAACACAATGGCCTTGTGGTTCAAGAGCACCGATCCCACGGTCAATGAAGTCGAGGCGGAATTCTGGCGACATGTTGCCGTACGCGACAGTCATGTGTGTGTCCATTCCGGCTCTATTGATAGCTCCGGTTGGGGCTATGGCTTTCCCAGTCCGGGTCCCAAGGGCAAGGGATCCAATTATGCGCGACATCCGTGGAATCTAAAGGTGCTGACCAATAATTCGGGATCTGTTCTGCGCTCCCTGGGACCTGTCATGGGCGTAACGGTGCCTACGCTCCACGTGGGCATGCTCTTCTCCGCCTGCTGTTGGTATCGCGATCCGCACGGTCTGTCATGGATTGAGTATCTGCACACTGGCGCCTCAAAGCTATGGTACGGCATTCCCGACGATCAGAGTGCCAATTTCCGTTCGGCGCTTACGTCGCTGATACCAACGCATTGTCAGAACAAGACGATTTGGTTGCCCTGTGATACGGTGATGGTGCCACCACATATGCTCACTGATCGCGGCGTCTCGCTGTGCCGCATCGAGCAGAAGCCTGGCGAGTTCATTGTTGTCTTTCCCCGTGCCTACACCTCCAGCTTGGCCACCGGATATGTCGTCTCGGAGAGTGTCTATTTTGCTACCATGTCGTGGCTGGATTTAGCCAAGGATGACTTTAGGGTGAGTGTTGCTGCATCAATTATTTGTTTTTACATATTATTTATATGCTTGCTTATTCTTGCAGGACATTCATGAGAGCTGTGAACCGGCCATGTTCTCGTTGGAGCAGCTGCTCTTTGCCCTGGGCTACGATCAGCGCGTCAACTCGGACACATTGCAGCAAATGCTGCCCATGCTGAACGAGGTCTGCGAGAAGGAATCCGCAGCAAGAGAACAGCTTAGAGTATGTTTATAAACATCAACTTAACATCTTTAATGCTAAAAATTATTTATTTATTTATGCAGGCTGCTGGAGTGACATCCACCGAGAAGGTTCAGGCGGAGAAGGGACAAAAGGCGAAGAAGCAACAGCAGCCACCGCACAAATCCATCGAGAGTGAATGCGATCTGTGTCGTGCCAATCTGTACATATCCATGGTTCGCACCGAAGATGGCAATGTTTATTGTCTGCAGCATGCGCTTAAAAATCTCAACAATGGCAACATTCAAGCCAAACAATGTAAACTGATTTACGCTTACAACGTGGACGATATTCAGCAACTGATACGTCAGCTGCAGGAGAAGATTCAACACAAGGCGGCGGTTAAGAAAAAGTAGCATCGACGGCGTCGCTATTAAACGCAGCGCAATAAAGATTCAACAATTATTATTATTATTGTATCGACGACAGCGTTTGAAAGTGAACAAACAAAAATCTTTGTACATACATACGCTACATATATGCATTAATGTATTTATAAATGTAATATTCATATATGTAGTTGGCAGTGGCAATGACAATGCTTGCAATTTGACTAGTTTATACATGCATACGTATATATATGATATAAATATATATTGTAGTTTATATATATAAATAGGGAGGGAAACTAATATGTTTAAGTAACGCGTTTGCAATGAATTTTTGTTTTCCATTATCTTTTGTTATTACTGATTATATCCTGTGTGTTATTGATTGTAAATAAGTATATATATATACATATATGAAGCATAGTAATTAGTTAGAACTTTGATTAAGTCTCCCTCAGTTGATACAAAGATTTACACACTGCTAACAAGTGGCAATTTCTACTACCTTTTATACAATATACGATTAACAATTAACAATTACACTTACACTTACCATAGGCATATAGAGACACCTAAAGTCAATAGGAATCGTAGTCTTAGACACAGAGCATTAACAATAGAAGCCAAGTGACATAACTAATTGCAAATAAAAACAAAGTTAATTCCTATTCGCCTGGCAAATCTTGAATGATGATATAGTAAATATTCCAGTTCCATGTATGTAATTTTTAATATATCTACCATCCAACCAGTGCTATATATAAACCGCATAAAACTCACACAAAACAATAAATGAAATGAAAATAAACCAACCACAAGGCAGTCAATGGCAATTATGAATGAGAACTGTAATTTAGATGTTCAATGTATTTATATAGTTATAATACATTTATTAAAATAACAAGTGCAACAATAAATCTTAACTCGAAATATAACAACTGCACAGTTTAGTTTTTATTTATACATGCATATATATTTCAACATATTGTAATGCGGCAGTATTCATTGAGAAATGGTTATCGCGACTTGTGATCTTAATCTATATGATTCAATACTAAGTATCCTATTTAACCTATGATCATACATTAGAGTAATCTTCATTTACATAAGAAAACACTAAGCTTTTGGTTTCTTGCTAGGCGGCAGACAGTCAGAGGCGACCGCTGAGCGTTTAACAGCGCTGCTGGGAGATGCCTCTAAGCTTTTGCCCTTGGCCAACACATCCTCGAGTTGACGCTTCAGTTCCGACACCTGTGTGGTTAGTTCTGTAATGCTGCCCACTGCTTCCTGCAATCGACGCTCTTGTCCCCTGCGTGATACTTCAAGGAACCGTATCCGTGACGTTAGCAATTTCTGTGTTTGCCATTGTCGCTGCATCTGCTTAGATAGATCGCGATCACAAGTGCACTGGTTGGCATCGGTGCTTGCTGCACTGGTGGGCAGTGATTTGGCCAATAAAAGTGCCTGTTGAAACAAGGCATCGGTTTTCGTTTTGATGCAGATTGTATTTTGGCATTGCGACTGTTGTTGTAGCCCTGGAGTCTTCTTAATTGGGGCTACTTTGACACCGTTGAAGCTTATGTCACCTAGGGAACCGCAGACAACGACACGTCCACTTCCCGATCCGGAAGATTCGTTTAGTTTCATGGCCAATTTAAAGTTGACGGCAATCTTTTCATCAAAATGCTCAATAGCCATCGATGAGATATCGCGCAGCTCTTGCAATACTTCATGGGGACGCAGAGGTTTCGTTGTGCTGGCCAACAGTTTCAATATGCCGATGATCTCGTCTAGCACGCGACCAGGTATAAAGCAACATAGGTTCAGATCTATAAACTTTGAGTACGTCATAGTAAGCATAGAGATACGCGTCTCGATGGAGGTCAGGATGTCGGAGTGGCGCGCTAGCATGTGATTACTGCAAAAAAAAAAAAACAACAACAGATTTTGTAATCAATGCAGATTCAAATAGATTCTCAGTAGACTTCACTCACCGTCGTTCCGATTCGCGACGTGGCAGCAGCGACTTGATGCGTTTAAAATTCTTGGCATGCTCCTGCACAACCTTATTAAATCCCGTATTCAACACCTGTTGGCAAATGTAATTAAAGCGAACGCAAATCTAGAATAGAGTAGAAGTTTATTAATGCGCGCCTTCAATTTGTACATATTTATTAATTACCCACCTCTCGTTTCCTGGCTACCTCATCGTACGTGAGCAGTTCCAATATGTCCATCAACACAGTGTCCGGTAAGTCCAAGATATTCATTTCGCAATTAAACTATCTGTGTCAAGAAAATTAATGGAAACAAAACCAAACACCAAAACAAATTCGCAGTGAGCGAGCACAGCAACAGTGGCGACGATGTTTCTTATTTGTTATTTAATGCATGCACTATTTATTGCACTTCTTGTCGCGGTATTGCGCTATATAAATAATATTTTAATCGACGTAAAATGCTTAAATAAATTAAATTCTATACTTTTCATGCAACAAACAAATTTTTCCTGCGTTCCTGTGTTTTGAAAGACGTTGCCACCTTGGCAGTCAAAAGTTATCTTTTATTTGAAAGTTGCCAGACCTCGAAATTCGTAATGACAGTGTGGCAGCCTTGCTTCACTAAGACGCGGATTCTAACTGACTGCTATATCACTCAACATGTCGGCATTTAACTGTAACGGCACTTTTTAAAGGCTAGCTAATGCTTGCAATAATTTTAAACAATGGACTTGCAACGTAAATTGCCAGTTGCTAGTCCAGCTTCTACACACTGCTCTCAGTTGGAATACTTAATAGCATTACAATCGGATGAGATAGGGAGCTCCCAGCTGCGTCGTTCCCAGCGTTTGCGGGAAAAGGAGAAAACGAATCTAGAAGTTCGCAAAGAAGTCGTCGAGAATACAATAAATAATACTAGTATCAATGATGGCGCCAGATCGCCTCAACTGTTTGTGGAGACAGATGAGGAATTCAGTCAACTGGGTCAACTGCCTCCCAACCAGGCCAGGATACCAGAAGCGACCATTAATCAAATTCCGCAAAATGTTGCAAGCAAACGCTCCAAAAATGAGACTTCCATTGACGAGGGGTTAAAGGAAAAGCGTCGCCGCAAAAGTACAAGCAAATCCCGTGCCAAGAAACAAACAGCAGCTGTTAGGAAACCAACAACATTGTCGTCAAAATTGAAACTTAAATCAAACCCAATTGAACCGCAACTTGGAATGTTTCCTTATCCACAAGTGGATAATGTCGATTGGCAGCATTTCTATAACCCGCAGGCGATTGTTATCCCATCTGAAGCCAACTCAGGCGAATTGGAAATCAAGAACCCTCCTGAATCTGTACAAAATCCAACAATTGTGCCACAAAATGAAATAATAGTACCACAACCCAAGAAAACAGAGCCTTCTTATCAAATTTGTAGTCAACCCAAGCGGAAATCCCGTAATATCAATGATTCTGCATCTGGAACTAAGCGAAGTCGTGCCAAAAACCAGCGTGCACTCCGTTCAATATCAACCAATAACAATGTAACTAATCCCGGAATATCCCGGCAGCACAGTTACCAACAACCGACCGTAAACCCTCCGGATCCTACAGAGCCACATCTAACAATATCCAATGGAACTGCTGCGAATCCAAAAGTTCATCCTGGAATATCCTTGCAGCGCAGTTACCAACAACCGACTACCGTAAACCCACCAGATCCAACACAGCCGCATCTGACAGTATTCACCCACGAAACTGTACAGAATCCCCAGGTTTTTCCTGGAATATACCGGCAGCACAGTTACCAGCCGCCGACTGTAATCCCACCAGATTCAACAGGTCCACATCTAGCAATTTCCAACCATGGAAATGCAGTGAATCTCCAGGATCAGCCAGGAATATCCTTACAGCACAGTCACCAACAGTCGACTGTAAGTCGACCAGATCCTAAGCCATCTGCACTGATCATCAATTCCACTCAAACTTATGCGTATCAACGTCAAAATTTTACTCAAACCTTGCTTCCGGAGCGTTATCCGGACCATTTTATACACCAGTTGCCGCCGGAGTCGACTACAATAAATGGAGTAATCATGTCAAGTGAACTGCAACGCGTTGTAGCTGAAACAGCTGTGCCGGACTCAACTAGAGCCTTGCCAGCCAAAGAACTGCGACAAATGTGTCCCACGCCGGACACAACGCCAACCGTTGTCCACGAATCCTATACGCCGTCGCCGCCGATTGCGGATTCGTTGACTTCATCGACGCCATCACTCAGTGATTCGCTTGCCGAGGTATTTGGCACTAGGAAAGTACGAAATATATTAAACATTGAGCCGCCGCGGAAGTATCTGGTGCTGGAGGTTCATCTGCCAGCGATCGCCTTCATGTTGGACGTGGAGCTGGGACGACTGCGCGCCGTCCTGGGAATGACACAGCGATTGACGCACGAGCAGATTGAACAGATGACACAGGAATCCCGTGAAGTTATCAGCATACACTCATCCGAGGACAATCAAGAGATTGAGATGCAGTGAAAGAGCCATAAACCAATAAGTTTATACCAAATATCTTGTCAAATTTTAGATTAATTTGTATATTATCTTTTGTTATTGTTGCTGTTGTTTTATCATGTGCACTGTCTCTAATTGATTTAATAATGTTAATCACATATTGAGACAGACAACGAGAACGACGACATCAAATGTAATGTAAGAATCGTATATCTATATAGATATATATGTGGATTCATCACAAAGTGCACCACTGTGCGAAACTGTACTTAAAGTTGAACTTTTCGTTTTGAAACTTTTGTGTGTTGATCATTTAAATTTTGTATTTTGTATAATTTAGTTGGTAATCAATATATGTATAATGTATTGTATATGTTGTTGTGGTTGTTGGTTTTGTTGCCTTTAGACTTTCAGAGTGCACAGAGACAAAGAGAATTGTTTAAACCGTTCTTCATCTTATTTGTGTTGTGGTTGTGTTTGTTTTTGTTGTTCTTGTTATAAATAACCTAATGCTAAATGTTATCTAGACTTTAATATAATTCATAATTGGTTTTGTTTCTCATTCAAGATATAGTATAGTATATATATATATTAATTATGTAATTATATACAAGCGCTCAGACTTGGAGACCTTCTTTAGTAGTCGCTGTCGTAGCTAACATCTTGCTGCGCCTGCGTTGAGTCATCGGAACGCTCCGAGGTTGGTTCAAAGTCCACATCCAGTACAGTGTCATTGGCTGGACAGCAATTGGGATGCGCCATTGAATCGAAGGCATCTTTGATTTGATTATTGGCGCCCTTGGGATCCAGATCGGTGGCCCAGCTGAAATGCATCAATGCCAGATCCATATTGCCGAGCGTCTTGTGTATCTTGCCAATTAGATAAAATACAACCGACTCCTTTGGCACAATCTCCTTGAGCTCCTCCAGTTCACGCAACGCTTCCTGGTATTTGCCAAGTGAGAAATATATGGAACCGCGATGAAAGCGCGCCAATGGATTTTTCGGATCCAACGAAGCCGCCGTATTAAGTGTCTGCAGGGCCGTATCCTTTTTCTGCATAAAGAACTGCATCGCTCCGATGTGCACCAATATAACCGAGTTCCATGGATTAATCTTCAACGCCTTCATATAGTGCAATTCGGCTAGCTCGTATTTCTCCTGCTTGGAGTAGATGGTGCCAATGCCGAACCAGGCATTATAATGCCGAGGATCACGTACAACTGCCGCTCGAAAGTAGTCCATGGCCTTGTCAAACTCCTCGGTAAGCACTAGTTCATGTCCCAGCAGTGTATAACTGTAAACAAAGTCCGCATCCACTTGAACGGCACGCTTAAAGAACTTAATGGCCGTCTCGTGCTCCTTGTGCAGCGAGAAACAATTGCCGGCAACACACCACGTCACCGGACTGCGTTTATCCTGACCGATGAGATCCTGTGCCAGTGCCGAAAGCGCCACCTCCTTTTGCAAGTGCCACAACGACGTGGAATAGATCTCCATATAATCCAAGCGACACGGTTCCGTCTCGTGTATCCGTTTAAATATGAGAACGGCGGCCTCATATTCCCGCAACTCATACCGACACATGCCAATCAACGATTGCACCCAACTGGAGCTTAAATGATGCTTTGGTATCGTCGACTCCAGCTGCTTGATGGCCGCCTTGCAATGGAACGCCGACAGCAGCTTATATCCCTCGGCCAGATCACGGAGCAACAGCATTAAGCCATCGGCCGATTGCTTCTTCATGCTGAGCAACTTATGTGCCAAGGTCTGTGCATTGTTGAGACTATTGTTAAGCAGAACTTTGGCATCTTCTGTGCTGCATTTATTGATTGTGGACTGTTGCTGATTGTTGTTGTTGCCGTTGCCAGTTGTGGCTGCCGATGTGATTGTTTCCACCTTTTCCTTCTCCTTGCGCGACTGCTTCTCGCTCAGTTTCTCTGCAAGATGATGATGCGTCTTCTCCTCAATTAGCTCGTTGTTTAAACAGATTTTCGACATTCGTGATGATTTTGTTTTGCGTGGCGGCGAACGCGGCTGCACAAATTTATTATTGTTTGTTATATTTGGCGATTTGTTGTTCTCCTTGACCGAATACGCCGAATTGCTAAACAGCCGGGAACTACGACGCACTGCCGCATTGGTATTAGACGGTGCATTGCCAACAACATTGTTGGGTGTGCGAGGCGTTATGTTGCCAGCCTGTGTAAATACGGCGGGTTTGCTCTTCTCCTGACGATTGATTAGGCCACCCACATGGGTTTTTAACTTTTTGCCAATGATCTTGGGCTCCTGATTGACCTCCACCAGCATTTGGGGCAAGGGCGAATACGCGGACATGCTTAAATTGGACTGTAAGGCGGCTGAGCTGCCATCGCAGGGACTTGCCAAGGGCATAATGCCAAAGCTGGGCGTTAACGGCGATATTGCAGATAAATATTTGAATTGCTTGCGAAAGGGTGTGCCATTGTTGGTATCATACAATTGCTGCTGCTGTTGTTGTTGTTGTTGCTGCTGCTGTGTGTGCACATCGTGTGTGGCATAACCCATTGGTGTGTCCTCCAGGAGCATCATGCTCGAGTTATTGTTGCTGCTGCTGTTGTTGATGTTATGCTGCAGCTGTACGCCACCTCGCAACAAATTAATGGAGCTGTTGAGATTGTTATTGTTGATGTTATTATTGATGTTGTTGTTTGGCGTCATCAGATTCTGTAATGTGGCAATGCTGGTATTGTTGTTCTGCTGCTGCTGCAGCAGCTGCAACTGCTGCTGTTGCTGATCCACAGGCGTGTTAAGTATATAATTTGAGTTATTGCTTAAATTGTTCAATAATAAATTCTCCAGCTGCTGTTGCTCGTTGACCATTTGTCCATTGCCTCCAAACAGCACCATGGAATTGGCATTGGCGCTGCTGCCCTGGCAAGTGTTGAACACATCAGTGCTTTGAATTTGGAATACTGCAGCTGCATCCGTATCCTGACCCAGCAGGCACAGATCGGCAAACGCATGCCACAAAAATGGGTTCAATTTCAGTGCACGCTGCAGCGCATTTACCGCCAACTTCTGACGTTCCGTCCGTATACAGACTTGGCCCATCAACTGATAAGCAAAGCATGCAATTTCGCCAAATTCCCGCTGCAGCTCATCAAAATGTTTGCTATCCGCAAAGCCATTGGAAATCAGAGCGCTTTCAGCTTCAGCATATTTCTTCAGTTCATAGGCGCATTTGGCCTGCAAGTAGCGGCATTGTGGCGATCGACGCGACTTCTCCATGAGCAGCCAATAGGCCTGATCCAATTGATTTGAACGATAGTAGCTGGTGGCCAGTAAAAATATCGTCTCGTCGCTTTCCACTGCAATGGGGAAGATAATAAATAACAGAGACAGTGTCAATAATAAAGTTGTGGTCAAAACTGTTTGTTGTTTCACTCACCTTCTGAGCATAGACGCTCCGCCAGAAAAACGGCATCTTTATGATCGTAGTGGTTGAGGCAGTGCCATATGGCGGCCTAGGTATAGTAGGAAGTAGCAGAAATGCAGGTAGAAAGTAGAAGTGTGAGAAGGAAATTTGTAATTTATTATTTTTGTATCGTTTGCTATCGATTTACCTGCACGGGCTCTTGTATCATCATGATTTTTGAATTTTATGTCAAACTGAGTGCTGAAAATCTATTTCCACTCCACTCTACTCCACTCCGAACCGACGCCACGACGCTACCGAGCTTTTCACTTAGCGGTGCGCCCTAGTTACAGTTACAGACAGAGCTGCACTTTTAATCCGGTTTCAGTTTCGGTTTTTTCTAATGGCTTTTTATGCTTCAAATGCGCAAACTACAACACATACAATGGATCATGCTGCACTAGCTCCATACGAGGTGCAATTTTCCAGCAATCAAATGAAAAAAAAAGTGTAGTGTCGTGTCGTGTGTAACTTAAATGCGGGGTGTACTGGCGCTGATGTTGCTCCCTGACCACGACCACCACTTCTAAAATATTGCGCTGGCGAGGCTTCTCTTCTTCTTCTTCTTCTGCTTTGCCTTCGCACGAAACCTCGGCACTCCGCACGTCAGTCAATTTTCGTAACAATTTTCAAGGCCTTCGCATTAGCTTTTCCGCACACACACACTCACACACACATACATTACAAAATCGACTGTTTTCGAGTAAAGCAAGTTATCTATATATATAATCTAAACGCGAAATTTGTGGCCTATTCGTTTTGCATTAAAAACTAAAATTAGTCGAACTTTTTCCGTGTGAGTGGCGATGCCAGCAAAGTATTTGCCATTCTGTTTGGCATCGATATGTTGGAATGCCGATAGCAACATAGCACTGAACTATCGGTATCGTTATCGAGACAGGACTTGCTTTATTATTTTTTTTTAAGAAAACAAAAACCAACTTTTTTCATTAATTTAAATATATATATAATTTTCTTACTGGCTGGACTGTATTTCTATTTTCTTATGCTCTATGTTGCCCATTTAAGAAAGTCTACTGCGAATCACTTGAACTTGAACTAGAGCTGTCGGTGGACATGACTTCGACATCATCTTGTGCTGAAGATTCTTTGTGGGAACGCGTTTCCAAAGCCACTGAGCTCCCAGATGCACCCATCATGTGCAGTTCACCCAGATTCCAGCTGAATTGATTTTGGAATGCATTTGGCACTTCTCCGCCGCCGGCACTGCTTGGTCCGCTCAAATTTCGCTGGGCATCCGATTGGATAGCACTATTCTGATGTGTAACAACTCCGCCATTGATATTCTGCTCCGATTTACCCAAAAGTCCATTGCGCATTTCAATGTCCGTAGGGTATGGTCGTCTAAGGTCGCCAATGCACCAGGTCAGGGGAGCACTAACAGCATTTGCCGAACTAATGCGGTGTGCATATTTAATAAGTTCTTCTGAAGAGACTGGTCGCTTATTGGCCTGATTAATGCTTGCCAATTTTTGTCGTGCCTGAAATATTGCCGTGGAAAGAATGAGTTCCGCATCTTTCAGAGATTTCTGTAGCTTTTGAATCTCCCGATCCTGGAGAGCAGATAAGAGACTATGTTAAATGGAGTCACCAAGTTAACTATATATACATACGTGAATCTCAACTTTAGCACGCAGCTTATCCATTGCTTCCTCAACTTTGGCTTGCTCTTCTGCCAGTTCCAACATTTTCCTGAACTCCTCATCTTTGGAAACAAGCAGGTCCAGCAAATCCGTGAGGTCGTTATTAGAGCTTTTCTGGTGCGCGTGCTCGATCAGTTCCTTTGAGATCATTTCAATGTCGTCAATTAGCAGGAGCAAGCGCTCCTTAGTGCTTAAGTGAAACGACATGTTGGCGCAACAACAATCTCAATTTTGTTTGTTGCTGCTTTGCAAAAAAAAACGCATTTGTCTTCTTCTTCCGCTACATATGAGGATAGTCGTGAGACGTTGCCACCTGGCAGAAAAAAATCTGATCTAGATCATTTTACATATGACTCCTTTTACATTTTGAATCTGGAACGTTTTGTTAACGTTTTTTTAAGTTTTATAATTTTTTTCTTAATTAAATGTGTAATTTCTTTCCCCGAATGTTGACGAACTTCATACTTTCTTAAAACGATCACCTTTATTTAATATAGTTTTGATTTAAAAATTTGTACGAAACTATAAAATTATTGCTAAAAATTGTTACAAACTTCCAAAAAATTAGTTGCACAGATACCAAAATTTTTAATAGGAAAACTTAGCTAAATATATATTTAAAATGGTTAGATTTCAAGCGAACTCTGAAAATAGCCAGATAAAGCTATAACGTAGCTAAGTTGACAACAATGAATGAAAGTGACATAAACAAAAACAGCTGTTTGTTGGGCCCAACATCAGCCCGAGCAACAGACGCTAAAAACACAAGAGCGAGAGACCCACTTCTATTCATCTTTTCTAAATTAATAGATAAATTTACTCAATTTAAATTATTTAAATATAATTATCATTGTGCAATGATATTTAAGCCGTGAACATGTTGCTGCAACTGCTGATATTTGCTTTGTTTCTTTTTCTCTTCATTTACTGGTAAGTGCAGCCGCACCGGGCTAAAGTAAATTACATATACTATATAGCTTCGTAACGCTTACTCTACCTTATCGTCCAATTAGGATTCTGCCCACGGGCATTAGCTGGTATCTGATCAAACGTTTTCGGGTCAAAGTGCGCATTGGCCGAATTTCATTGCCTTATTTGTCACTCAAGAATGTCCACATCAGCAAAAGCGGCTTCTCTGTCGTAAGTGTCAAATAATTGACCTGCGGTTAACCGCCCCCATATTATTACACTACATTCATATTTTCTTGTTTCTCTTATAGCAAATTGAAGAGGTTTGCCTGCGCAGCAGTTTCTTCACGACAGAGGTGACAAAGCTTTTGTCAATTTATGTACGGGACATACGCATAAATAAGGATATACATAGTAATCGTCAGGATGACGTCAGTGAAGGTTTCTATTACGAGCCGCGTAAACAAAAGTCGGAAGTCAGGGGTGTTCCAGATTTCCGGCAAACCAAAGTGCCTGCGAGTATTATAACATTTGCCCAGTTTATGGCCGTTCATGTGAATAATATATCCGTGGTGCTGATGAATAATGACTTTGATCCGGGCTGGTTTATCCATGCTACCGCCAAGGAGCTGCATCTGGACGGCAGCATTGTACAAAATGCGCGAATTCTGCTCGTCAATGCAGCGCTGACGGAGGCGCAGGCCAAGATGCTGAGGCATTGCAATGCAAGGAGACAGTCACTGGAAAATCTCAATAAAATACGTCCATGTCTGGGCGAGGTGAGCTTCGATGTGGCACTGGATGCCTCCCTGTTTGCACATGGCCCGCTCTCCATGGATGTAAGTTGCTCTCACTGCTTAACATATATGAAGTTAACATTTATTAATTCTCTCTCCATTTGTAGACACTCAGTCTCATTATTAATAACTGCAAGTCTGTTATTCATGGTGGACTCTACGAGTTTCTCAGCGAGGCTAAGAAACGTACACATCCTGGCCAGCAGTCCAAACGCTTACAGCAAGCTCTGACACCCGCTGCCAAGAGCTATGACAATGATAACTATGAGAAACTGGCGCCCATAATACCAAAGAACTTTAATTTCAGCATCAAGGCAGCAACATTTTCCGCGGTCAAAGAAAACTCGCAAAATGATTTTAGTGCTAAATTACAACTATTTACGGTAGGCACTTACACTTTATCTAAGTATATGATATAATATTTGTAATATTTGTTTTGATTTTAGATAACGGGCAAATTCAACTCAAAGATTGTGGATGAAAAGACGCTGTTACCTTCGATGCTGGCCAAGTTGGTTTTCCAGCATCTAGACATAGATACCAAATATGAGAAGTTGCTCTTTGTGGAACAGTTTACCATTGATTCAGTGGTAAGTTACCGAAGTAAACTCCTCTAAAGATAACCATTAACTACTTAATCACTTGCAGCTGGAGAAGGACATATTTAATCTATATGTCAAGCTAAAGACATTCCAGATTATTTACAATCACAGCGAGATCTATGATTTTGTAAATAATAATTTCCTGGCACGCCAACGGGCTAGCAGCCATCAACTGCTTCAGCTGGGCAACAAGCAAATGTCACTGCCGGACAATTTGTGCTTGGATGCAGTGACTCCAGCCTCGTCGCCAGCTAAACAACGTCGTGATGGCGGCATCCTGGAATGGATAATGCAACGCATTGTGGTCAAGGGATGCGCTGAGTTGTGGAATGTTTCGCTGCTCATGAAGTTGGATGATCAGCACATTGCCATGAGTGTGAGCCACACACGTTTTCTGCTGGAGCAGATAGAGGAGAAACGCAGTTCGATGTATCGCAACAAGTTTCTCAATTTGTTGCTGAACAAACGGCAATGGAGTATGGAATTAATGGTGGAAACACTGTGGTCAAATCTGGGCAACTCCAACAATGATACAAATAATCTAAAGAAGACACATTCACCGGGCTCACCATTTTTCCTGGGCGTAAGTCTGGTTAAGCTGTGCTCCTATGCGAATACAACCAAGTTGGACATCTCCATACACACCTTCCGCACCGAGTACAGCATGCAATTGGCCGAATTTATTGTCATGTCGATGATGTGTGTCAAGCAGTATGGAGGACTTGGGAATAAGCGCGCCAAGCAGATACAACGACGACCTAGTAACAGCTCCGAGGAGCACCAGGGAACATCTGTGCGTGTCTCCGTTAAGGTTAAGGATATCACGGCGTATTTTGTAAATCATCACAATGTTTATATGCTGCTGAGCTTCTCAGAGATTAATCTGACACGATCACAGCATTTTACCACACTCAAACTGGAGGAGTTTCAAATGGCAATCATGCGTTCCATGACTGCCTCATCGCTCTGTCTTACAGACTTCTCGGATGTGTTTGCCAACTGCAAAATGATTCGCCTGGAGCATGAGCAGTTTTCAGAGATGGATAACTCTCTTGGCAAGCTAACCATTTATATACCCGGCAACACTGAAGCCATGTGGAACTCCAATTTGCACATGCATCTGTTAACGTTAGTGCGGGACATGAAGGATTTGAAAACGGAGCTGGCAGTACCATCATCACCTGTTGAGCTGCAAACATCGAAGCCCAAACGCTCGCTTATCATTGAGCTGTCGGCGGAGCGTAGCACCATCTGTGAACTGAAGCTATCGGAGCGCCACTCAATACAGTTCTTTGTGGAGAATCTATTCTTTAGCAACAAAGATCACAGTATTACCTATGCAGAGAATGTATTTGTTAAGATCGATGATCAACATATCTTTACGGTTAAGGAGCTGAAAATTCAATCCCGACCGCACATGGAAGTGCTCAGCTATGAGCGACAAAACTTTCCAGGCTTTGTGCTGCCCTCGAACAAGGTGTGGGAGACAACAATTGGTTCCTTCAAGGCAATATTTCCCTATGATCATGACTTCTATGACGCCATCAATAATGAGTGTGTTACACACTTTAAATGGCTCAAACTTGTCCACAACTATAAGAAGAAGCCTTTTACCGTCAATTCCCCGCTGCCTAGAGATTTGGTTATTAAAATCAAGGAATTTCTGCTCGAGATTAGTGATGATCCCTTTGAGGTGAAGCTGCGGGACAATTATGTATTGTTGGTGGATGAATATCTGGAGAGTCTGAAGCGCAAGGCGTTGTTCGACAAGAAGATTGGCGAACTCTGCTCCGAGCGCCTTCTTGTCCCCGCCGGCACCATCGAAAGTCTTTACGCGAATCTCGTGAAGAAGAATGCTGAGATTTACATACAACGCTCGAAAAAGATACGAGAGAGCGGTCCAGTTCGCACTCGTCTGCTTGCCTGGATTATGACGGATGTGGAAATCTTGGCCATGGCAGATACCTCCATACATGGTTATGAGAATGTGACGCGTACCATGCGAGAAATCGATTCCGAGAGTCCTTGGCCAGAAGAGGGACTTCAATTCACGACACTCTGGTGTCGCGGCGTTAACGTCAGCTGCTCCGAATGGAAGTTTATGTTGCGGTGCGTATAGAATGCTTATAATTCTTTGCATTTCATCTAATAATCAAATATCTTTCATCTGCAGTGATTTTCCACAGCCCATGTTCTATGTGAAGAGCATGCGACTCTATGGAAATCTCTGTGGCGCCGAGCAGATGGCCTCGAAACGTGCCAAGCGTGATGTCTACGTGGAGGTGGGTGAACCCTTCCAGACGGACGTTGTGCAGCGCAGTATGCCCTCGATTAAGTTCTATCACGATTTCGACTGTGAACTGGAGAGCTGCAGTTATGCCTTTGGTCCCTGCTGGGAGCCCGTCATGGCTCAGTGTAATTTGAGCTTTGAGAAGATCTCAGCACCCTCCAAGGATCCCAGTCCAACGCTACCATTCTGGGACAAATTGCGTTTATTGTTGCATGGCCGATTGACTCTGATTGCCAAGCAATTTACAGTGCTGCTGCATGCCTCCTTGGATCCCTACAATACCACAGAGGAAATGGAGCTAACGTGGAATAATTGCGGCATTGTCTGGACAAATGCCAAAATCATGTTCAAGGGTGAACTCAATGTGAGTATTTAAATGTGTATTATTAATAATATATTAACTATTATAATATTCTGTCAGGTGACTGTGAGAACTGCGTCTCGATACGATGATTGTCGTCTATTGCACTTTCCCAATTTGAAGCTAACGTTTAAGCTGAATTGGGTTTGTCTGGCAAATCCAAATGATCATCATGCTGTTATGCCCTGTGCTCCCGATAAGCTGCCGGAATACTCAAGCAACCAGGTGCACGATTCCTTCCGTGCTTTTCGCTCGCTCAATCTCAATATCTGGGCATCTTTTGAGACGAAACCAAAGGTGGGCGAGGAGGTGGAGTTAGACATACCCAGTCTAGTGTTGTACGGCAGCACGTTGCGTTGGTTTGAGAGTCTCAAACTCATCCTGTCCGGCGTAACGCGTCCCACACGTCGTGGCCCGGTATTCAACAATGTGCGACCTCGCAAGAAGCAGCTGAGTCGGCACTACAAGAAGGCCAATCTGCAGATGTGTCTGCACAAGTTTCAAGTGCTCTACTGGATGTCGCATGCTCTACACAAGGGCTTCCAGCTGAATGGACGACGTGTTTCCTTCAGCTCCGAATATTGCCTTACACTGAATCCCATTGATGATGGCCTGATCCATAGACCACGCGCCGATTGGTCGACAGTCTACATGAACTGTGAGCTCAACGACGCAGAGATCTGGCTAAAGAGCATTGTGACCGAGAAGCTGGACAGCAGCTCCGAGAATTTAGCCAGTGCTGGGGATGCCTTTAAAATTGTGCGCTTCTATTTTCTGAGTGTGGCCAAAGTGTCGTATGGTCGGGAGGCATTAATGCCAACGACGGCCAGCAATGCGGAGGAGGATGCCAAAACCAAGTCATCGACACCCACACACAAACTCGTGGTCTACGATCTAAAAGGTGCCTGGACAAAGAGCAATCGGGATGTGGCATTTGCACTTTTTGACTCCTTTATGAAGTCGCAAAAGCTGAAGAACAATCTGTCCACAGAGGCGGTTAAAAGCTACAGAAAGGAGGCGGCCAACTCGAATGTGATGAAGCACAAGCGGAGCGATAGCACCATTACACTGTCCAGCACAAGCAGCGAAGTGTTGCCCAGTAAGTAGTTATGTCAGAAGAACAGTTTCCTTCTTACTCCCATGCTCTCCTTCTTCATTACTTGCAGTTGCCAATGCGAGCACCTCGCTTAAGAAGGCTCCAGGTCAGGTGCATGCCAAAGCCATGCTGCAACAGCTCATTGCGGAGGCAGATCACAAGTTCAATGTGTACAGTGATGACCATAGCACACAGTCCAGGGAACTGCAGCTACAGGGACTGCAGGCATGCTCCATGCAGGATATAATCCATGAGAATTGGTCCATCAGTCTAGTCAACTCCCAGGTGCTGCTCAAGGGCTGTGAGACGTCGGGTTATGTGATCATCAGTGCGGCCAAGGCGGAGATACTTCAACGTGAACATCGCCCTGTGTGGCGAGATCGTTCACTCATATCAAAGACAACCTGGAAGGGATTGCTCGAGTGCATGCAGTATTATGCAACAGTCAGTGCTGGGGACAATGATTCCCTGCTGGAACGGGAGATCATGTGGCTGACGGTGGACAATATACAGGATAAGGATGAGACAGTGATTAACAATCATCTGCCCGAGGATATTTCACATCTCGTGGGCAGTGGACGCAGTGTGGGAGGTGTTGTTTCCGAAACAGTCGGCGCCTTTCTCAGCGACAACTCTGGCCAGGCACAGCCGGTGCAGCTGCAGCGCATCGTGTCCAAGTGTAAGTGCGAATTCTTCTATGTCAGCTATGGCGATGCTATCGATCCCAACAGCATCACAGAGGTGCCGCCGCCGCCGTCCGAGGAAACGCTATCGCCTTGGGAGAAGCAGGACGATCCCATGGATGCCTTCACGCTGATGCATCACGACCTGGACGTGTTCACCAATTCACTGCAGTACGCTATGATCCTGGACGTTGTCAACAATCTTCTGCTCTATGTTGAGCCACAGCGAAAACAGGCAGCCGAGAAGTTGGCCCGAATGCGTTTCCAACTCCAATTGCACTCCACGGAGGATCAAAAGCGACCCATACAACAGAAGCAGACGGTCATACGGAGTCTGTTAATGAAAATACGATCCCTGGAGAAGGACATTCATCTGATCAGCAAGGAGCGCGTCGAGGAAGGTGACACGCTCGAGTTACGCATTGACTTTGAGCGTGTTCAGCAACAGATCCGGGACAGCAAGGAGGAGCTAAACACGTACAGCGAGGAGCTGGATATGATGTTGCTTTGTTATAAGGAGACGCAACTCTCCCAGCTCAGTAAAATCTCCAATGTACGCTCTGACAAGTCGGTGACCATGGTGCGGGCCAATGAGATTTGCTTCAAGCGTGCCCAGTGGCGTCTAACGGAAACAGATGGTCAGATTGGTATTGCGGATTTGGTTCTAAGCGCTTTCCTCTATACCAAAAAGTCAAAGAGTGATGATTCGGTGGAGCATCTCCTGGAGCTGGGCAATATACGCATGGAGAACCTGTTGCCCCGAGAGATCTATCGCGATGTCCTCCTGGCCACGGAGATACAGAAGGATATGCCCGTGGATACGCACAAGCGAGTCCTCCGCATCTTTTGTCGCGAGAAGCCGCCTGTGGGTGGAATTTCTGTCAAGGATCACTTTGAGATCAATGTGGCACCTATAACGATAGCAATCACCAAGAAGTTCTACAGCACCATGTTGAAGTTCTGCTTTCCGGATCGCGATGCATCTGAGACAGAGGTCAGCGATGAGCTGGACGATAATGCCTCCACTAGTTCGGCCTCCTTAACGAATTTACAGGCCAAAACGGTGTCCAAACGAACGGCCAAAAGCAAAAAGAGCGCCAAGGATTCCGAGTTTTATGTGAAAATCGAAAAGGATGACGTGGAAAAGATGAAGGAGCGCGCGGAGAAGAACAAATTGTTCATATATATTAAAATACCCGAGGTTCCTGTGCGTGTCAGCTACAAGGGCAACAAGGAGAAGAATCTGGAGGATATCACCGACTACTCGCTGGTCATACCAACGCTAGAGTATCACAATGTCACATGGACCTGGCTGGATTTACTGCTAGCCATGAAGTCGGTTAGTAAACGGGTTATTGTCTCGCAGGCCATCAAACAGAAGCTGCAAATCCATCGACGTCAGCCAGTTCTATCAGCTGGTGAGCGTGCCACGCCCCAAGAGGAGGATAAGGCCAAAATGCTCTTTGGCAATAGATTGCTGGTGAGTGAACTATACTCTTAAATTAACTAAAACATTATATAATAATATTAATCTTGTCTTTTTGTAGAGCGAGAATCGTAACCAAAGAAAAGGTGGCGGCGTCTTTAAGTTTCCATCAAGCGGCAAGAGATCTGATTAATAAAGTTACACGCGACAACTTAATGCTGTATTTAAATCATATATTTATTTATTATTTATATGCATATTTATTACGGTATTGCGGATAAGAAAACTCGCTGTGGGCACAGGCAAATCCTAATTATTTAACAAGAATAATTTATCGAGCCCTTTTCATAATTGTTCCTTGCTATCACACTTACAAACAGAGCTAGGAATAGTGATTTAATTTTAATAGTATAGTTTTATTTACTGGAAACTATTTTTGAGGTAACTTATAAAAATATCTGAACTAAATAATTATTGGAAAAAAAAATTCTAAATAAATATTTAGAGCTATTAAAAATTTAGGAATAGATGATTTTTTTCAGGTATATCTATGAAATACAATTTTGATCACTATTCCCAACTCTGCTTACAACAAACACAACAAAAAACACACACACATACACATAAACACACTCAAGTATTATGCCCTACATGTAACTATAAATATAACTTTATATATGTATGTGTCTGTTTGTATGTCCTTCTGTCTGTCGGTCTGTCTAAATAATATTGTTCTTGTTGTAAACAGCTTTTGTTTAACTTTAGGCAAATAAAGAGAAATTTAGAAGTAGTTGCATTTTTTTTACATACCACAATGATATATTAAGACTTTAAAACACTTAAATTAACAAATGACATTTGAGTTGCCAACAACAAATTACTTGGTCAGCTGCTTCATCGGTGGCTGCAACAAAATAAAAATATTGAATTAATTCAAATAACTTAAATAGAATTTAGAGAAACTTACCAGGACAAAAACGCGCTTGGGCAGCGCACGCTGGACGAGCTCGTCGAGCAGCACATTCTGGCTATCATTTTTTTGAGGATCGGCCTTTGTGTTGTACTCCAGCGTCAGCACGGGCAGCTCCTGCCAACCCACTTGCAGTGGATATAAATTATAGACCAACTCCTTCTCATCATATGCCATTATGGAAACGTCCAGCTGAAAGCGGAAAATTGTTTAAACAAATAAAGTAGTAAGAGAATCAATTACAACTCACCTGTTTATGGCCAGAACATATGAAGTTATCGGATTTGCTAATGGACAACGTGGCTATCAGATGGAGTACATGCGTTGTGGGATTCTTTAGTACCACCTTAAAGGCCATGGGCATTTTGACAAACATCTTCTCCTCAATGGTGCAGTAAATGTTTAGCGGCGGCTCCGCTATATCAAGGCCACTTATAATAAACTTGGATTCATTCTCCTCCTTGACGCCTGGTCGTCGCCAACGTATGCAAAACACACCAAATTTGGGGATCGTCGTCGGCGCTGCAGAGTCCAGCGTGTAAACGCCTTTGATGAAGCCACGATGATGTCCAGTTGCCTGAACTGCCTCCAGCGCTTTGTTGAATATGATTCGCATGCTCTTGGGTGCATCCTGTCCAGCGACTGGCAAGCCTGCGCTATCTTCAGCGCCGCTGAGACTCAGTTTACCATCATCCGAATGCATTGAGTTGCTCATGATTCCCGCATTGGCCACCTGCAGTCCTGTGTTGTTATTGATGATGGTCATGCTTGTTGGAATTTTGGACATCAGGCTTTTGCTCATGTATCCGCTGATTGGAGCGGCTGGCGCTGGAGGAGGTGCATCTCCAATGTTGCCCGTTGGCGGTATCTTTTGCTGGCGACTTATAAACTTGCTGGACACACTCTCCTCGGACTTGGAGCGTTCCAGATCCCGCGCGGTTGTCCAATCCTGAAGCGTGGCATTTGTGCGCAGCACAATCACACTCTCCAGCTGGTCACCAGCTCTGTACTTGTTGGTATACTTTTTACGCTTAAAACTGTAGTTTGATTGCACTAAATTGTGATCCTGTCGAGAAACCCAAAGTATTAATAAGTGAACTGTAATTGTGAAAAGCTTTCACTTACACATATAAAGAAGCTGTCCAGTATTTCCACATCGTCCACAGCCAGCACCTCCGTGTTGGCTCTTAGAAGGAAGTTCTCACCACGATAAGCTTGACCCAATGGTCGCCGGTTGAGAGTATAGAAGCGGGCACTAAACTTAAAGTCACCAACACATTTTACAATCAAGGTGTCCTCCCGTGACTTGCGCAGCCTGGTCTCATCCAAATACTCGATCTGCACCGGCGATATGGTTGCCAGGCTATTGGTTATAACTTTAACATGCTCAGGTGTTGTCTCCGAACTGTTGGGCGTTGTACTGTGACCGATATTGGCAACTCCTCCTCCTGCACTGCGATCCACATCCAAAGTGTAGCTAAGACGTTGCTGCAGTTTGATCTCCGTCTCAACCAAACTAAAGATGTAATAAGTCGCCGTGTTGTTTCCTTGTCCGGACAATTCACCCACATCGATCTGGATCTGGGCATGCAGCTTCTGACGTCCAGTCGACACATCCGTCGTAAGAAAAACTGTAAGACATAAATTGAAATTTCATTAAAATTGTGCAAATAAATTAAGGAAAAAAAACTAAAGCTGGAATACTTTAAAATAATTAATGTAATGAAGACCATTTAATTTGAAACCAAGATTCAGAGGGAAATAATTTTTTTAAGGATATTCATTTAATTTAAATGCAGAATGAATTAAAAGCCCAAACCATGATCAAAATGACATTCCGCTTGAAAATCAGTTCTGTTTTGACAAAGTTATGGGAGTGTGAAGTTGGTCAGACTTTGGATCTAACAACTTTACAAGTCAAAATTTTTGTCAAATTTCACATGATTTTTTACAGAATTTTGAAAGGTGTCAGAAACAAATTTAAAGTGTTGTTTTATACTAATTACGATATAAGGAGTTGATTAAACGTGAAAACTTGAGATTTAAAATTTTGAATTTTCAAAATATCAAAGGGGGGACCACATGCATCGAATCCATGATTTTGAGAAATATAATTTTTTTTTGAAAATTAATTAAATTTAAATGCAGAATGAATTAAGAGGCCAAACTATTGCCAAAATGGCATTCCGTTTAAAAATCGGTCCACTTTTGACAAAGTTATGGAAGTTTGAAGTTGGTTAGACCTTGGATCTATCAACTTTACAAGTCAAAATTTTTGTCAAATTTCACATGATTTTTTACAGAAATTTGAAAGGTGTCAGAAACAAATTTAAAGTGTTGTTTTATACTAATTACGATATAAGGAGTTGATTAAACGTGAAAACTTGAGATTTAAAATTTTGAATTTTCAAAATATCAAAGGGGGGACCATTAGGATTGAATCCATGATTTTGAAAAAAATAATTTTTTTTAAAAAATTAATAAAATTTAAATGCAGAATGAATTTAGGGGCCAAACCAAAATGAAAATGACTTTCCGCTTTAAAATCGGTCAAGTTTTGACAAAGTTATGAAAGTTTGAAGTTGTGAAGAATGTGGTTCAAAATGTGGTTACATAGTGTAAGTGAGTAGCACAGCAATACGATTTAAGTTCCACTTTGTGGATTCCATATGGGCGGCAAGTTCAATGCTGTGTGTAAACAGTGTTCACAGGTGTTTTTAGTACTATTCTGTGTAACATCGAGTCGATGTTGTTGGATAAGGTCAGTTACGTTGCTTGGGGGACTTTTCGAGCATTTGAGGTTTTTATTCTTAGCCATATAAATAGGTTGCAGCTGTAGCGCGACGTTAGTCGAATCGTAAACTATATTGCAACGAAGACAAGCTCGAGATGCGGATTATTTTATTGCTGCTTGGGAATTTGGTTGCTCTTGGCCTGACTGAGATGAATCTTAACCGAGTACGTCGTGTGGTGGGCGGTCATCGGATTGGAGTGAATCTGCAGCCGCATATGGTGAACATTAGACGACGCGGTAACTTTCAGTGTGGTGGTTCTCTCGTCACTCCGCGCTGCGTCCTCACCGCCGCCCACTGCATGCAGGGGGAGGAGCACAAGCCCTCGGATTATGTGGTGCGTGGTGGAGTTTCCTTTCTAAGGGATATGCGCAATGCACGCTTTGTGAATCGGATCCTCTTGCCCAGTCTATATAATCATACCACACTGGATAACGATGTGGCGCTGTTGCAGCTGCAGAATCCGCTGCAGGGATTACACATGGCATCTATTCCACTGGCCATGCAAGCACCACTTCCTGGTAGCTTTGTGCGCATTTCTGGCTGGGGATTAACCGATGAACGCTCTCTGGAGTTGCCCAATCAACTGCACAGTGTTCAGGTGCAGGTGCTATCACAGCAAAAGTGCCAGCAACTCTATCAAGGCTATAGGAACATAACTGATAGCATGTACTGTGCCTCTGTGCCGGGCTCCAAAGATGCCTGCGACGCTGACTCCGGCGGACCAGCTGTCAATGCCGATGGTCATCTGGTGGGCATTGTCTCCTGGGGCAAGGCGAATCTTTGTGCCCACAAGGATAGTCCAGGAGTCTACACAAGTGTGCCACATCTTTACGATTGGATAACAGACACTATGGACAGACATTGCTACTAAATTAGGTTCGCATTTAAGATTAGTATTAGCGTACACCATTGAGTATTAAAACTGTATTTGATTTAAAGAAAATCTGAAGTTTGAAAAAAATTTTAAATTTAGACTTTTTATTCAGATTTTAACATAACCTTATCAAAACTCATCCGATTTTTACGCGAGATCAATGTCGTATTGATCATTATTTGACCTACGAATTGATTAAGAGTTCAACTTTGTATAAAAGTTGATCAGGGATTAAACCCAAATACTTCACAAAACAAAGTTCAGCTTTATTGGTCTATGTTTTCGTCTTCTGCACCTTATTGACGTCACTACATAGCTTTGAAGCAAGGTCTTTTTATAGATCAGACAAATCTTATTGTGAAAATATATTTGCACAGTTGTCTTGGCAAATGTTTTTGGCAAATGCCTGAGCATAAAAGCCGTGCCAAGGTTAATTCGCACACATTCAGCTAACGAGATGCGTTGCCGTTGGTTATATCTGATATTTCTAATACTTCTGCTGGATCAGTTGGCAAAGGCAGCGGGACAGAGAACACGCAATGCGCGCCGCTCCAATGGCAACCAAGTACAGTCCCGCATTGCGACTGGCAGACAACAACAACAGCCCAGGAAGAGTTCGAGGCAACACGGCATTGAGACGTCCCCAGGCTCGCATTGTGAGCGGCAACTTGAGAAGACGCAATCGGGGCACCAGAAGAGTCAATCGCAGAAACCGCAGAAACCTGAGAAGAAACAATCGTAGCAGCCTCTACAAATAGAGTCTCCTCCAGAATTGTGAGCAACAGCGGTCGGGGAAGGATTTGGCAGGGATCATCGGCCTCGATCAGCACGATGCCACATTTGGTGCAAGTGCATCGTAACTCCGAAAGCTTCTGTGGTGGATCTCTTATTTCTTCTCTGTGGGTTCTATCTGCCGCACATTGTGTTTTTGGTTACACTGCCCCCGATTTCTATGTGGTTGGTGGCACCTCCCAACTCAATGGCACTGATGGTGTTTTTAGAACCGTTTCCTTTCTCGCAGTTGCACCTCTATTCACCAGCAGGGCAATGAACATGGATGCATCGTTGCTAAAACTGTCCTCGGAGATGACGGGCACAAATATTGGAATTATTGCATTGGCCCAAAGAATGCCACAACCTGGTACTCAGGTTCGCATTGCAGGCTGGGGCGCCACCAGAGAGGGAGGCAATGCTGTGACCAATTTGAGAGCTGTCCGAGTGACAGTCATCCGGCAACGTCTTTGTAGAAGACAGTACAGAGGCCAGGCTACAATAACCAGGTACATGTTCTGCGCCGGCGGCGAAAGTGGCGATTCATGCAGCGGTGACTCTGGTGGATCTGCTGTGTACAATAATCGACTCTTTGGCATCACTTCCTTTGGAATGGGTTGTGCCAGAGCTAATTATGCAGGTGTCTACACCAGAGTGGGAAGTATACGAGAGTGGATAGCCAACATAATGGCAAATAATTAATAAAACATTAAATTTATTATTATTATTGATAGATTGATAACTGAGTAGGGATCTTTCCATCTTAGTATAGTTTTTTAAATAACTCCTGTGTCATTTGGACAAGAGCATTTTTGAGAAAAATTAAATTTTTTACAAAATTAATTAAATTTAAATGCAGAATGAATTTAGAGGCCAAACAATAATTAAAATGACATTCCGCTTGAAAATCGGTTCAGTTTTGACAAAGTTATGGAAGTTTGAAGTTGGTCAGACCTTGGAGCTAACAACTTTACAAGTCAAAATTTTTGTCAAATTTCACATGATTTTTTACAGAATTTTGAAAGGTGTCAGAAACAAATTTAAAGTGTTGTTTTATACTATTTACGATATAAGGAGTTGATTAAACGTGAAAACTTGAGATTTAAAATTTTGAATTTTCAAAATATCAAAGGGGGGACCACATGCATCGAATCCATGATTTTGGGAAATATAAATTTTTTTCGAAAATCAATTAAATTTAAATGCAGAATGAATTTAGAGGCCAAACAATAATCAAAATGACATTCCGCTTGAAAATCGGTCTAGTTTTGACAAAATTATGGATGTTTGAAGTTTGGGTCGGCATCTTCGTAACCCACGATTAACCAACCAACACACCAAACAATTCTTTAAGAGTGCTTTGTCATATTTCATATTTTTAAGAGAACATTCTCTACTCTTTGAAACCAAGTTTCATAATTCGAACGGTCTCTCTTAAACTTCCACTCAAGCAAATACTTTATTTTTTAACTTTGCGATAAAAACAATTGTGTAAATGTTGATCCGGAGTTCCGCTCAGATTTGTTTATGCCACAGCGATTGTATAAAAACCACAATTCGTAACCAAAAATCATTAGTTTTTGCTGATTTCCAAGATGTTTGTAAGACACGCAATTTGTCCACAGCTTTTGACACTGTTTTTGATCAGCTTTTGGCATTTGGTTGACGGAGAACAACTCATAGATCCACGCATTATTGGTGGTTATGTGGCAAACATTAAGGATCTCAAGTATCTGGTGCAGGTGTCCACAGATGAAGAAATCTGCGGTGGTTCCTTGATAACATCACGCTGGGTTATAACTGCAGCGCATTGTGTCTATAACGTAAGACTTTCCGATCTCCGTGTTATTGGTGGCACATCCGAGCAGGGCGATCAAAATGGCATAATAAGAATGGTGGACTTGGTGGCCACTCCTCCAGGTTTCAGCATGAAAACAATGAACATGGATGTGGCAGCGCTGCTACTTGATCGGGAAATGTCCGGTCCCAATGTGGAGACCATAAAACTCGCCGCCCAACCAGCACCACCTGGCAAACTGGTCAAGGTCTCCGGCTGGGGTGCAGTGTCAACGAAATCCTCCCAAACAGCACGTCAAGTGCACAGTGTCCTAATGCCCATGTGGTCAATGGCTGCCTGTCGCTCCGCTTATCGTGGCAAGCAATACATAACCCGCTCTATGGTCTGTGCATCGAAGCCGTATCAACGTGACTCCTGTGACGGCGACTCCGGCGGACCAATGGTCTACCGTGACGAGCTTGTGGGCATTGTATCCTTTGGCTTCGAATGCGCCAGTCAATTACCAGGCGTCTATACCAGCGTGCCTGTGGTTAGAAGATGGTTCTTCGACATGGTAGAAGAGTATTCCTAAATCAACTATATTTAAATCTAAAGTATAGTCTTATAGCACAAATTAAACTAAGCAACTAAGTAAATAAATTCGCAGAATATAACATAAAAAAATGGAATATTACATACTTTCTTATAGAAATATGTTGTCATATGCCTCGAAAATTTAAAGTGTTAAGTATTAGAAATTAGAGTATGCTTCTTCGGAATAATAAAAGAGCATTCCAAGATCTTCAATTAACAGTTTGCCATTTCCACATTCATCTTATTTAAAAATATGTACAAATCTCGAACGACTCTTAAAAAAATTATGTGCATATCAGAATCTGTCTGTAATTTGACTTTGTAGAGTCAATAAATTATTTGAATGTGATGGGTTTGCTTATCTGTCTTTAATTAGCTGAGGAATGTTGGGACCTACGACTATATAAGCTCACATTCCTGAAGTTGCTTTAGTTGCAATGTGGTTAAAGTTCTTGGCCTGGCTTACGTTGATGCAGCTGCTGAATGGCGCACCTAACAAGGAATTGGGCAGAATCTATGCTGGCAAGACGGTGCCTGTTAAGGATTATCCATTTCTGGTGGCACTGCGACGTGGCAGAAATTTCATATGCGGTGGAACTCTCATCTCGCCAAGTTGTGTGCTGACTGCTGCTCATTGCGTGAAAAATCGTTATCAGAAGCAGGATTTGTATGTTCATGCGCAGCAACAATGTGTGGAAGATGTGTCACCTCTTCCACATGTACGCCAAGCGTGGTACTCTCTGGTGTCTTCCCAACATGGAATACGAGGCCACGACTCGGATATTGCGATTATCAAATTGTATCAACCCTTTGACATTGCTGGCAAAGCGAGCACCATTCAAGTTGACTTTAATGAGCTGCCGGAGCAGGCAAATCTCACAATCATTGGTTGGGGAGAAACTGGACAGGGCTGCAACTGGAATCAATGTCTCCAAGCTGCTAATGTTACCATGATGAAGCAACAGGAGTGCGTCCAACGCTTGGGTGTCCTAAGTCCCTTCACCAGCAATATGTTTTGTGCCTTGGGCCAAAATTGTTCCGATGCGTGTCTTGGTGATTCGGGAGGTCCAGTTCTCTATGCGGGACGCACAGCAGGCATTGTCTCCTGGGGCGTTGGCTGTGGTTCCGGTTATCCTGGTGCCTATACGAGACTTAGTAGTCTATCAATGACCATGTTCGTGAAGACCATTATGCAGAAGCACTGCTAGCTAGCATTTCTTAATTCTTTAATTAGATTATTCCAAATATTTAGATTACTTTTCAATTCAGTCATTAATTTTAATATCAAATTTTAACATTAATTGCAAAGTTAAATATAACTCAATATCTTGTTTCATTTTTGTTATGTTTTTTGCATCACTCATTTTAATTACCAAATTATCATCTCGATCTTTTATTATACTTTCTATTATCATGACTGAATTAACTCTCACTCAAATAGTACAAGTAATATCAATTAAATAACATTGTACAGGTAAGGTTCTTTGAAATGGTTACTTTCAATTACAGATTGTTATTGACATAAAGCGTACAATAATAAATTGGTTTAAAATTGTAACCTGGTTGCATATAGTAGTAGATAGTTTAGTCTGAGCACGCCATGAGCTGGTTATGGTTGTTTTGGATGCACTCTATCGTTATCGTTGCTGCGAATGGACAACGCATTGTGGGCGGTCAGGAGACGAGCATTGGACAGGTGCCTTACTTGGTTTATCTGCGACAAAGTGGCAGGTTTATTTGCGGAGGATCTCTGCTCAGTCCAAGAAGTGTGCTCAGTGCTGCCCATTGTGTTTATGGCGCCAAGGCGAAGGATTACACTGTCCATGCAGGTGCCAGTCGACTGGAGGAACAAGCTCCTGTGGTGCGTAATGTTGACAGCTTTCACATCGCTCCAGACTACAAAGCCAGTAATTTCGACATGGACGTGGCCATACTACAGATGACATCGCCAGCACCTCTGTCTCCTGGTCAAGTGGCCACCATTGCACCCTGCCGTACTCCTCCTGCAAGCAATGCTTATGTCCGCATCAGTGGTTGGGGCGTGACACGGGAGAATAATCGAGATCCAGCTGCCCAAGTGCGCACAACCAATGTTCGTGTGCTGCCCCATCTGGAGTGTCAACTGGCCTACGCTGGCCAGGCACTGCTCAGCGATTCCATGCTCTGTGCCGCCATTCGGGGCATTAGGGATTCCTGTTCTGGTGACTCTGGCGGTCCTTTGGTTTATCGCGGCCAAGTCTGTGGCATTGTCTCTTGGGGATTTGGTTGTGCCCGTTCTGCCTTTCCGGGTGTGTATACGAGTGTTGCCAGTCCACGTGTCCACAGATTTATTGAGCAAACTCTAAGAAAACTTCAGATTGACTGAATGAGGTTTTTGACTCGATGCGTTGCTCCAAAATGTATTCCGTTCTTAATACTTCAATTCACAATAAATTACTTGTTCAATGAGTACTTAATTTTTTTGTTAAAATATATATGTCATCAATGATATTTAAATTATACCATTTTCTTTTTAATCGTTATTATAATTATTCGATTTGACAGCGATTAGTATTAAAAATTTTACAAATCGTTAAATTTGCATAAATGTGTGCGAATTCAAATCTACATCAACGACCATGGAGGGACCGAATTGTATATACCTTATATTTAATTTGAATTGTTTCAATTAAATTATAAAGAAGCAATATTCTTACTTTTGTTATACCTAGTTTTTAAAATACATTTTTACTCCTTTTTTTATGAAAATGGTCCATTAATCCATTTATAAGGAATATGTGGATTATATCAAAGACCCCTTTTTTTCCTGCCTTATACAGGGTATAAATTAGAGGGAGTTATAAATGTTTTAATGACCACAAGGTCAAAAAGTGTCAAGCTAAATAGAAAACATCAGTTGTGTTTGCGCTATATCTGGATTATTAGTTGTTGGTAGTGTTACACTTTCGATGGAAGATAAAACAACCAAATGAATTATTACAAATAATTGTTATTTGAACAATAAAAAAAAAATGTTATAATTATTTCCTGAAATGCTGGAAGCCACATATAAAGCCGTGAGCAAATAAACGCGCGAGCCGTGTCGGAACTAGAGACTATAGAGCTCTATTTGTACAAGTGATCGGGTAGGAAACGCGTCAGGCAGCGGATAAAGTAAATATTGGGCATTATGTGCGGCTAAAACTGGTATCATTATTGGTGTTTTTGATGTTAAACCAATGCAAACAGTGTTTGTGGTGCTGCCTTTACTCCTGCTCCTGCTCCGGGTAATCTCTGGCAAGGCCGCCAACGACGCGGGTGCTCGCATTGTAGGCGGCAGCCCGGTGGACATCAGCACGGTGCCCTATTTAATTAATCTACGCATCGGTGGCACCTTCATTTGCGGCGGATCCTTGGTCACGCCCTCGCATGTGGTGACTGCAGCCCACTGCGTCAAGGGCATCTCCGCTACGCGGTTTGAGGTGGTGGGCGGTGCCACATTATTAACGGATGCAGGTGTGAGACGCAGCGTGGCCAAGGTATTCACACCCAAAGCGTATAATACGCAAACACTGCACTCTGATGTCGCCGTGCTGAAGCTTAAATCTCCCCTAGAGGGTCGCAATATTGCAACGATTAATCTGTGCAACTCCAACTGGAAGGCTGGTGAAATGATCAAGGTCTCCGGATGGGGACAGGTCACAGAGAGCAGCAAAACCGTCTCACAGCACGTACGCAGCGTTGACGTGGCGTTGATTTCCCGCCAGAGCTGCATCAATCAGTATAAATTCCGTGGAACAATTAGCAACACCATGTTCTGTGCCTCAATTCCAGGAGTTAAGGATTCCTGTGACGGCGACTCTGGAGGACCAGCTGTCTACCAAGATCAACTGTGCGGCATTGTCTCTTGGGGCATTGGCTGTGCACGACGCAATTCTCCAGGTGTTTATACAAGTGTCAAGACTGTTAAAAGCTTTATCGATAAGGCTTTAACATTATAGACAGCAACATGTCCATTAAGTTTAATAGTTATATGCATATAATTATTCAAATTTCCTATCTGAACTGATTTAAATTTGATAATAAAGTGCCGTCCTTAATGTTAATTTAACATTGGCTTAACATAATGTTAATTTAACATTGGCTCAACATAATGTTAATATTGTTTGCATTCTCTAAACTAACTGCACTAATGTTTAAGTGTGACGCTGTTAATGCTATGTTAACAAGTGCTTAACATAACAGCACATTTTAAAAACGATTCTACATTAAGAAATGGTAAATGGAGCACTTCACTTACCGCTATTGCGCAGCTCGATCGGCACGCTGATGTGGACGCCCACATTTTGCAGATAGACATTATAGGGATTGCTAATTGTGGTGACCACTGGATAGTATTCGTTAACCATCATTGTTGTTGTCGTTGGGGCATCGTTCGTTACATGTCCAAGGTTCGTTTGCGTGCTCAAATGGAAGCTGCAATAGAAATGCAACAGAGCGTTAAATGAATTTCACATGCACGACATCAATAATAAGTTGTTGGCTTCCTGTACGAAGCGATTTGACCTACGTGGGCGCAATATAGCAAATGGGATTAATTGTCACGTTATCATCGAGATCACGACGGCGCGTGTGATGTCGGAATTGTTGACGCGTATAGTTGGCGCTGCAAGTGAGTAATGCACCTATTTGATCGGTGCCCATATGCGCCTCCAATCGCACAATCCGCAGCTGGGTATTCTCATTGAACTGATGCGCCTCCGTACTGCACAGCAGTTGATAATAACAGCCTGGCTCTAATCTCATATTCTTCTCATACGATTTGAGTTCCAAATGTTCGCCTTGCTTCGGACTCTGCTGCTGTCGCAGTTCCAGCAAGTTGGGAAAACATAAATATTTGAGAGCCTCCAGTTTGTAGCTGTTTTGCGGATTACTTGCATCGGCGAGCAGCACATGAAAGTTGCGTATACGCAGCGGGACGTCGGTAAGAACTCTGTAGGGATTAAAAATTTATTATACATGGTCAACGTGGTGTAGAAATCATATTAAACTTACCGCACTATGAGATGCAGCTGCAGCACATCATTGTTGTTCAGTTGAACTTGTTGGAATGTTGCGCAGAGTTCTAGCACATCGCTGACCTTATCCAAATCAATTTGAATTGGTGACTTCACACTGGCCAACGCATTGTTCCAAAGCGCTTGAATATCTGTTGTCAATTGGGATTGTGGCATTGGAGGTACGCTTTGAAAAACCTGCCAAAGATTCTCCAGCAGCAGCACGCGCTCTTTTTGCTCTCCATGATGACGCAGCGACAATGCCTCAATGCTGCAGGCAATGTAATCTGCCACAGAGGCGGAAAGCAGAGCACAGCGAAGCGTCTTTAACAGCACATCACTAAAAATAGTTGACCATTTTTCTTCACGGTAGTCGGGCAGCATTAGAGAGTAAAGACTGTATGGCAATAAAGTTATAAAATGTTACTATTAATTATCTTTATTATTACTCACGTCAAAGCCTTGGCATGGTCGCCACTTAGTAAATACTCCTCGGCCATGTCAATGGCCAGTTTCTTGCGGAATCTTAAGCATTTGTAGATCTTAAACTGTGCCATGGCCTGACTCAGCAGCGCTATAATAGCCGATGAATGATTATAGTTACGCTCCAGTTCGCACAACTGAACATTCACCTGCTGCTCAGCAACAGGATCACCTGTCTTCACAGCACGTATTCCAAAGAATTCTGTGTATAAATTGGACTGTGTTTGACTGGACGAAGCATCTGTTGAGTTGAGGTTTGAATTTAGAAGCTCGACACTGGCCTGTTGAGCAGCTTCGCGTCGCTTGATCACATACTCGGCAGCTTTTTGGAAGTAAATACCCGGATGCTGAATCTGCAGCGCCGGTAAACCATTTTTGATGGCCTCACAGAATAGCTCCGCGAAGACAGAGTGTCTGTAAGCAGTAAATCATGAAGTAAATGACTCATAAACATGAATGCAGTGTGCAGCTTACTGCGTACTTAGCCAGGCGTGATGCTCAAAGGCCAAATCCTTGAAGCCCACGCGACTTTTGTACTTCTCAACGTGTATAATGAACTGATTGATGGAATCCCTTGGAGTTTTTAGCTTGAACATTAGCCTGCACATCTTGTAATTGAGAAATCCGGCAATCGTTTTGATTTCCATGCAGTTCGCGTCATTGATCCGTATCTCATCCAAGTTTGCATAGGCCTGAAAATAGTGTCTGCACGGAAAGTTGATAAATTAATACATTTTATCATTTAATATCTCGTTTATGCTTACTTTTGTGCTGTGGTAAAATCCTGACGCATCTCAGCCACAAAGCCCAGCTTAAACTGATGCCGAATCTTGAGAGTTGTATGTGCGGCGGATAACTGATCACGATGGGTTCGAATGCGCTTGGACATAAGTGCATAGTAGGACTGTGCCAAGTCCAAGAACGCCGACTCCAGGCGCAGCGTGTAGCCCATTAGATGTTCTGTGTGTGGCAATATGAACAGCATTTTACTGGTAATTCCACAAGCGGTTGTTAGACTGGCAGCGCGCTCCGACGCCAACATATCTTCGCCGGGAGGAAGCGGTGCGGACTTTTGGAGCAGCACAAGGCAAAGCCTAGTGTTACGTTCCTGCAATGAATTCTTCAACGCCTGCACAATTGCAGCGCATTGCACCTGTTTCTCTGTCCACTGGCTATCGTTCCATTCTATGTCCTGGAAGAGAACCACCACCGATGGCAATACGTGAAGATGCTTCAACATCCAGTTTCTCTTGAGTATTCCCTTCGGATGATACCACTCATAGGACACACGCTTCGGCTTTGCTACCGGGAAGTCATAGTTTGGAGGCAGTAGTTTATATTGCACGGCTGCCCGATCCCTCTCTCTATCCGCAGGTTTCCGTTGCAGAGTTCCGCTGAATGCATCCCAAATGGATTTATGGACACTTTGACGTGCCACATCCAATCCACAGAATCCAATTAGCGGTTGTGGTATCACGAGCAGCTCTGACGGCAGGGTGGAGCCATCAATCGTCATAGTTTTGTGTGTGTGTGTGTGTAATAAATGTTATTACCCACCCGCACACTGCTAATTAACTTGGCCACAAGACCTGTGCACTGGACAATTGTCGATTGTAGATTACACGTTCCTAGCTCCTCTCAGTGCATTAAAAGCACTTGGCACATTTATTTATGTGTTTATGTCTTCAAAATTTCAATAATTTCAATGTATAGGATGTAAATAAACGCCGCCCCAGAAAATGCAATTCGCAATCAGCTGTAGTTGTACGTAAGCTAGTTATCGTTATCGCATCGAGCTCCGATATATTTGGCAAGGCATGCAACACTGCGCTTAGCTGTCACACACGAACGAACTGTCAGTGGCTTCGGCTTCTTTATACGTGTCGCGCTACGTACTTTCACATTCGCTTTGTTATTTTCAATCTGAACGCAGGTAATGCTCGTGTTTGTTTTGTGTGTTGTATAGTATTGACAATTAATATATATTGCATTTTATCTGGATTATTACAGTGCATCCTGTGCTACTACGCAACAAACACATAAAATGGCTCCACCACAGAGAATGCGCGTTGCTAACGAAAAGGCCAGCAAATATGTGACAATGCGTGGCAATGTACCCAAATCGCAGGTTTGTGTGTTTATATCTTAACATATTGGCATGAATGTAATTTGAGTCACAGCTTAACGCACTATTCGAAATGCAAAAACAAAGAATACAATGAGATAACGGCACCTGCACGCGCCGTCCAGAATCAAAGCCAATAGCGAAAAGTGCCACGCCGTCATTGATTTTATTGTTGTTGCATGCGTGTGTATGTGTATGTGTGATAGTTCGCTCGTGTGTGTTGGTGTTAAATGTTATCGCTGTTGAGTTGCTGATCTGGTCATTTCCAATTAATTTTACTCTCGATTTAAACATGAATTTGAGCTGGCGTTAATCTGTTTTTACTTTGTTACAATATGTTACAGAAAACGAAAGAAGGACAATACCCCGTGGGTCCCTGGCTCTTGGCGCTGTTCATCTTTGTTGTGTGCGGATCAGCGATTTTCCAAATCATTCAGTCGATTCGGGCTGCGTAAAGTGGAGCAACAACAAATTTACAGATATATATTCTTAAGCTCAGCACACACACACTCAACCGCAGGTCTGACTTCCTTTCTCCCCCATACACCTCTCGTAACTGAACTTTCCCGGCAATATGTGCAACGTCTGCAGAGATTGACATGAACTTCACGACAACTTGGCTTTCCAGTTCATTGATTTGTATGCAATATGTATTTCTATACACATACAAAATTTAAGTCCATATTTGTATTTTTTATTAATAATTAAGCTTTAAAACCGAACATTATGTGCGCCTATATTGTAAAAGCATTCCTGCGAACCGCTCTGCGCACCAACAACTTATTTGATTGCTGATTGTGCATGGAAGGGGTAGGCACAAATTTATAAATAGTTGCATTTTTAGATGCTTTTGCAGCAATTTGAAACATGCAAGTGTTTAAGCGTTGTTTTCGGATATGATGACAATTAGAAAAAAAAGAACTACAAGTAAATACATAAATAATAAAAATATATACGATAATTTTTTACCTAAACAATTTGTGTCTTCGTTTTTGGTTGAATCATTGGGATTCTGATTCCTTCTAAGTTTCAGAAGGTTAATATTAAAATATGAAGCTGCAAAAATTAAATTTTTACAGTTTTTGTTAGAATTTTGTCGAAATTACGGATTTAATTAAATTTAACTAAGTAACTCATCACCTCCAATTTATTTTATCTAATTTTGAATTTTAAATTTTGTATTTGATAATTTCTTTTGACAAAATATTGCTGTAAGCTTAAACAAAAAGACAAACGCGCCGTTTGCAGTTTTTGTTCACTTTCTTAAACTCCACCGCAGCCCTGGTTCGTTGTATCTCTAATGCAGCCCACACACGTTACGATTAATATTTCAGCAATTAAAGTTTAATAAAATTCTAATAAGAATACGAAAGTTATGTTGTGGTAAAAATGTTTAAAACGCACAACCAAAAATCCTGAATTTTTTTTGGATAAAATGCAAGAGAAAAATCTGCAAGATGCTTGCCCCCTCAGCGATTCTGACGTGTGTGAGCCACCAGAAACTCTTAAGCAGCTGCTCACTTTTGACGCGAGTGCTATTTTTGCTAGTCAACAAATGTTTTCAATAAAAATGAACGTGAAGCTAAATTCGAAAAAATAGGATTCTAATGCGACGCATTTATACATCGACGTACGCACACATAATGTCGAAAAACAAGGGCAAGGGAAAAGCAGCGGCCACTGCAAATGCGACAGCTGCACCGGTTGCTGTCAACACGCCGGTCACACTGGACAAGGGTGGCAACATTGCCATAAAAATACTAGCCAAACCGGGCGCCAAACAGAACGGAATAACCGACATTGGTCTGGAAGGCGTTGGTGTACAGATTGCAGCGCCGCCAAGCGAAGGAGAAGCTAATGCCGAGTTGGTAAAGTTCTTGTCAAAAGTATTGGGGATGCGCAAGAGCGATGTGTCGCTGGACAAAGGTTCTCGTTCCCGCAACAAGATAATCCTCATCAGCAAGGGCGTCTCCACAATAGAAGCCGTTGAACAGTTGCTTCGAAAAGAATGCGATTCCTAGATGAACCTCCTCCCCTTTTTTGTACTCGTAAAATAAAGTAAATAAAATATTTTTTTTGATTTTCAAACACATTATGCTTGTTTAATTAGTTTGTTTTATCATCGATCATCCAATCTTATTACATATTCCATTTAATATCTAGTGCGTATGTAGTCTTTGTATTTTTGTTTTTCATTACATAAATTACTTGGATTCTAAATTAGAAATTTCTTAAAAACGACAACTGCTCTTAATGAATGTATTGATCCTAACATGGTTTTTGAAGTGAGTTAAGCGTATTTCTGTCGCCTATAACGCGACAAAACGTAAATACAAATTACAATGTAAACTGAATATTAAATAACTCTGTTGTCAAGTCAACACATGAAGCGGCTCCAACTAAGGAAATGAAATGTGATTAACTTCAAGTAATTTAGCATATAATGGGTGAATGGTGATGGTGAGAGATTAGGTGTGTTGATCGATCGTTTAATCGACCTCCTCCATGTGGGATGCATCCTCGGTATCCTCAACCAGAGATGGAGCATCACCGGCGCTCTGGGCATCCTCGGTGGTCATGGGCTCATCCTCATCGATGCCAAGACCCAGCTTGATCATGCGATAGATGCGGCTGGCGTGCACCTGGGGGCTGTCCAGGGAGAAGCCAGAGGACAAGAGCGAGGTCTCGAACAGCAGAATGACCAGATCCTTAACGGCCTTATCGTTCTTATCGGCATCGGCCTTCTGGCGCAGAGTCTCAACAATTGGATGATCGGGGTTGATCTCCAAATGCTTCTTGCCGGCCATGTAGCCCATGGTGGAGGTGTCACGCAGTGCCTGGGCTTTCATGATGCGCTCCATGTTGGCGGACCAACCGAACTGAGAGGTGACAATGCAGCATGGCGAGTCGACCAAGCGGTTGGAAACAACGACCTTCTCAACTTTGTTGTCCAAGATCGATTTCATCAGCTTGCACAGGCTCTCGAACTTAGCCTTATCCTCCTCACGCTTCTTTTTCTCAGCCTCATCCTCGGGCAACTCCAGACCCTCCTTGGTGACGGAAACGAGCTGCTTGCCCTTGTATTCCTTCAGGTGCTGGATGACATACTCATCGATGGGTTCGGTCATGTAGACCACCTCGAAGCCGCGGGCCTTGACACGCTCAACGAAGGCAGAGTTGCTGACCTGGTCCTTCGACTCGCCAGTGATGAAGTAGACATGCTTCTGGTTCTCCTTCATGCGGGACACGTAGTCGGCCAACGAGCAGAAGTCATCGCCAGATGCGGAGGTGTGGAAGCGCAAGAAATCGGCCAACTTGGCGCGGTTGTTGCTATCCTCATGGACGCCCAGTTTCAGGTTCTTGCTGAACTGCTCGTAGAACTTCTTGTAGTTCTCCTTGTCCTCGGTGAGCTCCTCAATCAGCTCCATGGTCTTCTTGACTAGATTCTTGCGAATAACCTTGAGGACCTTGTTCTGCTGCAACATCTCACGGGAAATGTTGAGGGGCAAATCCTCAGAGTCGACAACACCCTTCATGAAGTTCAAGTACTCAGGGATGAGATCCTCGCAGTTGTCCATGATGAAGACACGACGCACGTACAGTTTAATGTTGTTGCGCTTCTTCTGGTTCTCGAACAGATCGAAGGGAGTACGACGGGGGATGAAGAGCAGAGCACGGAACTCCAGTTGACCCTCAACCGAGAAGTGCTTGACGGCTAAATGATCCTCCCAGTCGTTGGTCAACGACTTGTAGAACTCTCCGTATTCCTCCTGGGAGATATCATCGGGATTGCGTGTCCAGATGGGCTTGGTCTTGTTAAGCTCCTCATCTTCGGTGTATTTCTCCTTGATGGTCTTCTTCTTCTTGGCATCCTTGTCCTTCTTGTCGGCATCCTCATCCTCACCAACATCCTCGATCTTGGGCTCATCAGTGTCCATCTCCTTCTTCTCCTCACCCTCCTTCTTCTCATCTTCAGCCTCATCGTCGCTGACCTCCTTCTCACGCTCCTTCTCCACCAACAATTTGATGGGATAGCCAATGAACTGAGAGTGCTTGTTGACAATCTCCTTGATCTTGCTCTCCTCCAGGTAATCAGTCTGATCCTCCTTGATGAACAGGACAATCTTGGTACCACGGCCCAAAGGCTCAGAGTTGTCGGCACGGACGGTGAACGAGCCACCGGCGGATGACTCCCAGACGTACTGTTCATCATCGTTGTGCTTTGAGGTGACTGTGACCTTATCAGCGACGAGGTAGGCGGAGTAGAAACCCACACCGAACTGGCCAATCATGGAAATATCGGCACCAGCCTGCAATGCCTCCATGAACGCCTTAGTGCCCGACTTGGCAATTGTGCCCAAGTTGTTGACCAAATCGGACTTGGTCATACCGATACCGGTATCAATGATGGTCAAAGTACCAGCGGTCTTGTTCGGTATCAGCTTAATGTACAGCTCCTTGCCGGAGTCCAGCTTGCTGGGATCCGTCAACGATTCATAGCGGATCTTGTCGAGGGCATCAGACGCATTGGAAATCAATTCACGCAAGAAGATTTCTTTGTTTGAGTAGAATGTGTTGATGATCAACGACATCAGCTGAGCAATCTCAGCCTGGAATGCGAAAGTCTCAGCTTCTTCGGGCATCTGCAAAATACAAAAAAATCATAAATTGTTTAATAAGCATACCTTAAAGGGTTGCAAAAAATAAACTTAAAAAATAGTTGAGAAAAAAAACTTCTGCAAGCAGTGAGAGCAAGCAGGGCTCTCTTTGTCCTCTCCGCCATTTGCTTTCACTCTCTCAGAGAGTTTTCGCATATTCATGCTTACTCACTCACGTATGTATGTACATAGCTGATGTACACACTGTCTCATTCTTATGTATGTAAGTATGTATGCAATTGGGCACACATTAGCTTGGAAAAATCGAGAAACATTACCATGCCAACCAAATTCGATTGGCGTCATTGCTACTTTTTTTTTCCTTCAAAATGTTCTTCTATATGTAATACGTTTGCAAATGTTACAATTTCGACTAATTTACGTGTGCACATACACAAACACATGTGTACACATTTATTTGAACTTAACTGAATAAAGGCATGAGCAAAAGAGACTAAGAAATATGTAAGCACGTGTAATCGTACAATGTGCAGATGTAAGTACATACACATGTATGTATGTATATGTATATATATTAAAATGCGTGAAAATAAGTTTTACTTTCATTTAAACATTAAGCTTTAAATAAAAAGTTCCAGAAAATTCGAAAATACCCTGCAGCCGGCATAATGTGGGCCTGTATGTGTGACTCAGAGGGCGTTCTTTAAATTAATTGATTTGAGGAATTGAAATTTGTAATTTCTGAATGAAACATGCAATTCGACCGCATTTTCTAGAACTTTCTGCAATCGATAATCCAAGAGGAAGTGTGTCAAGAACGCATCCTTCACACACTAACACAAACACATAATAGCAACTGTCGCCCGAATTGCAGCTGGTTTATTTAATTCATCACTTAAAACAAGCATAAATAAATACCGCGATGTTGCAATTGCTTACCTTGTTATTTTTTGTTTCACAGAATAAACTTTAAAACAATAAAAACTTTTCAGTTTTCCTTGGGCAGAAAATGAAATTCACTTTTTTCGCTTTGCTTTCTAGCAGACGTTCACCGCACGAATTTTTTTCTATACTGACAAGCCGGTAATGGCGTGCTGCCCCTTTTATAGAGGGTGCACAAAATGCTACGAAACTTCTAGA
The DNA here is from genome assembly GCA_035045575.1 of Drosophila falleni. Lineage (NCBI taxonomy): Eukaryota > Metazoa > Arthropoda > Insecta > Diptera > Drosophilidae > Drosophila > Drosophila falleni. Next base: position 10,782,874 of record JAWNOV010000167.1, read on the forward strand.
GGCTTCTAGAGACTTCTAGTCCACAGGGCTACCACTTCCGGTTGTTATTACAGAGTTGCACGGAATAAATATTCAGTGTTGTAGGCTGCTAAGTTAATATTTGAATGTTAACTTCTGGAAAAAAATATTCAAATTATTCATTTAAAGAAGTGATGCACAGCAGACATGATTTAAATCGCGTTGTTTTTAGAGCGCTTTAATACAATCATATCAGTACTCGTTGTATGACAGCTTCCATAAATGAAACACCTTTACTTAATATAATTTATAATAGAACTATTTACTTAAAAATTTAGAAAACTACTAACTAAAGAACTCAATTAAACTTGCGCGCCATGTTTGGGTCTCAGGGCCACTGTTGGCAACTTAGCTATTTTAAAGTTAGATCTGGCTATTTCAGGGCTACCATACATATAAAGTGTGACCGTTGCTTGTAAATAAAACCTAGGGCTGCAAAAATATGGATAATGAATTTTTCTTCGATATATCGATTTCGCACAATTGTAAATCACTGAGAATGTCGATTTTACAATAGCCCTGAGATTTGTTTACATAGTTGAAATTAAATACAAAGGAGTTATATTTTTAAATATGGGAGGAACACGTTGCGTTTTCCGAGACTGTCAAGTGTCCACACAGCGCAATCCAAAAATGCATTTTTTTAAACTGCCAGTTCGTGATCCAGTTCGTCTGGAAGCCTGGCTGAAGAATTGCGGCAACGCTGATATTTTAAATGTTGCACGAGAGAAGCTATCAAATCGCGCGGTTTGCGCGCGTCACTTTCGGTATGAATGCTTTATGAACTATAAGTTGGATAGGCTTGTTCCAAATCAGATTCCCACGTTGGCACGCATTAGCAAGGAGCTCGCCTGGGATCTTGGTCATCTGGATGAGAACGGCGAGGCTACAATGGTCAAGTTGACCAACCCCACATTAACACACCTAATTCCTCCAGCGGATTTCGAGTGTCCCCTTGGTTTTACAGAAGACGCACGATTTGGTCGTAAATATGCAGCAAGAAGTCGTACTCCGCCTCGACCCTTAGCATTGGATGAAATCAAAAGACAAAAAATTGTGCACGCTCATGACGAGGAACCAATGAAGAGAATAGAACTTGTGGAAGTCATCGAGGGTAAAAAGTCTGCTGAGGAAGAGTTGGTAAAAACAACTAAAACAGTAATCGATCAAATGGAACAAGATGCGCCTGTTATACCTGACACAAGTGGACCTTCATTGTCAGATCAGATTGTAGAAGAACTACAGCTAAAGTATGATCAATTAAAAGCAAACTTTGATCAGCTCTCTGCGGAAAATGTAGCTTTAAAGGAGACAGCTGTGCAGCTAAAGGCTCAACAACAGGCGTGCGAAGTCAATCTCTCATCCAGCTCAGCCCCCGCACCACAATTGACCAAGAGTCAACTATATAAGGGAATCAAAAAGTATCTGGGTCCAAGCATGGCGGCATTAGTTCGCATGGAAATGTTTGGTGGCGGGGAACGCGAATGGAAGGAAGATGAACGTGACTTTGCCATGGAGCTGCTTCAGCTTGGAGAAGATGTCTACAACCATTCCTTGGATGAGTGGCGCTTTCGACTGCCCTCGCTGCGATTAACACGCAGTTGGTTGCAAAACACAAGGTCTGCTGACAACGAGGATGAGAATCTATAAGTCTGGGTGGACTAAAATGTAGTATCTTTAAGTAGAAGATAATACCTATTCTGAATTTGGGGGAAACGAGACTCATCTGTTTGTATGTACATACTAAAATAATAAACTCGCATCTATTTTGACATTTTTGGCATCAATGCCAAAATTTATGAATGACACAATAACAGAACCTCTATTTACTTAACCATTCTCATCTTTATGATTATAATCCATTCATAATGACAATTGCCGCATTATTAAAATGCGTTGGGAAGAAACAAATTCGTCATTATTCTTTCAGCATCTTAACTGAGCAGATATACCAAAGAAAAATAAAATAATACAAAATTTAACATGAATGCGACTATAAAAGTGAGTAAAAGCTGCAAATTGTAACCAAATTCGTATTTTTTAAATTATAAATTACAGCTGGTAATAATACTTGCTGTCCTGGGATCTTCGAACTGTGATGACAATAATTGTAATGATTGTTCACTAACTGACGAAGTCTACGCCTGCTTGGATGAGGTCACATATGGGATCTGTTATAATACGGGCTCTGTTGTTCCTGATTCTATAAAGCCATGTCCCGACGGTTATTATTGCAATACGAAAGGAGGAGACTTTTGTACACCAACAGACACGACATCTGTGAGTTGTATCAAACTCTTTAAAATCGAAATCTTTAAAATGTTTATCCATTTTCTTTTAGCCATCCTGTGTGCCTCAAGACTCGACAGAAATAAATCCAGATAAATATTGTACGGATCTAAATAAAACGGGATATTTTCGAGTAGAGAGTGATCCTACCTGCAAAGAGTGAGTACATATGCAGAAATATGTTTAAATCATTGTATTGTTTATGTTATTACAGTTATGTGTACTGTTACTTGCTATCTGGAGAGTTTATGGGTTGGCTCTATCATTGTAATACCGACGAATTTTACAATTCAAAGTCGACTCTATGCGAACCTAGCAGACCAGTTGATTGCTGAACAATAAATTGTACTATTGAAACTATGTAAATAATTTGATTTTAACCATTAATTATACAAAAAAAAGTTTTTTAATTAAAAATTATAGATAGTGAAAACTAAATAAATCATAAATTCAGGTTCATATAGCAAACGTAATTTACTCTATTAACCAGTCCTTTGGATTGCATTCATCTCATAAATATTTTTTTATGTACTTTCGAATCATAAAGAATTTTCGGCTGTACACATAGTTAATTTGATATGGTTTTATGCCAGTCATTGCAAAATACTGCTACACAAATACAGGAAAGTTAGAAAATTTGCGATTGCAAATTTGATTTGCAGATCAGATTGAGTTATATACAAATATATACTATGAAAATAAAATTTTGAGTACCTCCTTAATTATAGTAAACCTGACAAAGTCTTGAGGTAATTGAAAGTTAGTTAAGGTAGTGATGCTTTATTTTTAGTAAGAAAAATCGTAACAGAATTTTAATAATAAGGTCTTGTTATATACTTTATTCGTGTCGTCATAAATGTTTTGTGTTTGTAGTTTGAATTTTTTTTTTTTATATATATATATTTTTTTTTTTCTTTACAAATAGGCAATTATATTTTAGGAACAATAATCTGGTTTCTCAAGTACGCATGTGTTCATGCCATTAAACCAAGTTTCCTTCGAGTTAATTTTCTGACATTTCCTTGCCTCTCCCTCTCCACCGTAGCACCAAATAAAACTGAAAAACATAAATTAAAAAAAAAATAAGTAAAAAGAAAGAGCCAGGCATTCGCAATACATACGTTTTACAAAACGGATCATTTTCATTTGTGTAAGACCCATCGCCATTCTTTGTGCAAAACGTTCTAAGCGTTGTATCTTCTGTCGTGCTTTCCGTAGTTGTCATTTCTGTAGTTGTGCTTTCCGTAGTTGTACTTTCCGTAGTTGTGATTTTCGTAGTTGTGCTTTCAGTTGTTTTTCTTAAATCAGCACTTCCGGATTTACAGATGGATTTGTAGCCATCAGCTTTTGGATAACAAATAAACTTTTCCCCCGTGCAAGTGTAGCCAACTGGACAGGTTATATCGCTCCTGGTTGGTACCCCTAAGCTCAGAATAGATTTATCTTAAAGCCTTGAATATTTTTAGATTAAGTTTTCATACTCACCGCCAATGCATATCGAATATGTGTTCTCGGTATGACAGGCTGCTTTTCCAGATTGGCAAACATCGCAAGTGGCACTCAAATAATGCACAAGGAGCTTTCATAAAATAATAATAAAATTATCTGAACTTCGGAGGATCTATTGAAAATTTGGGTTACCAGAGTTATAAGCAGCTTAGACCACATCTTAACGATCACACCGAAGATTCACTTTTCTAACTTAAATGTCTGCACATTTTATATTTTAATTTTATCTCTGAAAGACATAATATCTTCGCCAGAAATTAACTATTTAGTTTATTAGTTTAAATATAAAGTTTTTGCCTTGACACATTTGATAAGTATATTAGTAACGGTGGGCCCTGAAAACTTTATAGATATTCGTTAGATATTATTCTCATTTGTGGGATTGCGTCATTGACTACTTTCTTTTTTCATTATTTGCTTTTCATAGAATATGTACAAGGTCTCTTAGTCGCTTGATTTTTCAACAAGTATAGTTCATAGACCCAACAAATTAAATTATTGATGTATATAATAAATATATATAGAAACTACAAAAGTATTTTCTCTATGAACCATTAGGCCAGGTAGCGGACTGCATCATCTCAGCCGAGGTTCGTCCTTTCCAAGCTATTTTTGTCCCTGTCCTGACAGGGGCATATCTTTGTCTAAATATGAAGGTATGTTGGGTACTTATCAGCAGCACGTTAAATATATGCATACATATAAACAAAAAATTAACCATGATTATCTCATCATCATTTGAAGAGCCAATGTTCGAAAAGAAGTATCAACAATGTGAATCATAAAGAATAATCGACGGAAGATTAAAATTTATGAGCGGAATATAAACTTCGCCTGGTTTTTGATCTACATACGTTTTACAAGAGAGACCTTTTTCATTTGTGAAGCAGAAACTCGCTATTAATTTTATTAGCTATTTGAGCGTCCTGGATTGCGTCATTGACTAAAGTTAATCTGTAATTCAATTATCTTTGTCCAAATGAGAATTTATTATGAGTGCTGCGCTTAGGATAATAATATGCGTACATGTAAATCGTTAAGAATATTCGACAGCAGATTATTATTTTATGAGCTGCAGTTAACCTTCATAGAGTGTTAAGGTAAGATAACAAATTTGCCAAATTAAGTTCATAGTTTGAGCGACATATATTTTATATTTATATGATGTTTATTTGTTTTTGACTTGTATTTTATAAAGTAATGGTATTTTCAAATTCCAGAAAAACATATATTAGGAACAATACTCCGGTTTCACCACGTCGCACTTTACGCCATTGAACCAAGTTTCCTTATTATTAGTTTTCTTACACTTTTCTATCACTCCCCTTCCCATGTAGCAACGAATAAAACTGAAAAATATGTTTAAAAATAAATACACAATTAAATATCCGAATTACAAACTTAGCCGGGTTGTTTATATTCGTGTACATACGTTTTACAAGAGGGATCATCTTCATTGAAATGGGATGTGAAAGTTTCATCGCCATTCTCTTTACAAAATGCTCTATATTCTGTATCTACTGTTGTGCTCTCAGGAGTTGTGCTTTCGGTAGTTGTGCTTTCGGTAGTTGTGCTTTCCGTAGTTGTACTTTCCGTAGTTGTACTTTCTGTAGTTGTCCTTTCTGGAGTTGTGCTCTCAGCAGTTGTGCTTTCGGTAGTTGTGCTTTCCGTAGTTGTACTTTCCGTAGTTGTACTTTCTGTAGTTGTACTTTCTGGAGTTGTGCTCTCAGCAGTTGTGCTTTCGGTAGTTGTGCTTTCCGTAGTTGTACTTTCTGTAGTTGTGCTTTCTGTAGTTGTGCTTTCTGTAGTTGTGCTTTCTGTAGTTGTGCTTTCTGTAGTTGTACTTTCCGTAGTTGTACTTTCCGTAGTTGTACTTTCCGTGGTTGTACTTTCAGTAGTTGTACTCTCTGTAGTTGTGCTTTCCGCAGTTGTGCTTGAGTCAATTGGGCCTGAGTCTCCAGATTTACAGATGGGTTTGTAACCATCTTCTTTTGGATAACAAATATACTTTTCTCCCGTGCAAATGTAGCCTTCTGGACAGGAATTAAATCGCTCCTAGTAGGTACCCCTAAGCACAGAAAAGATTTTTTTAAAACCTATAATATTTCTAGAACAAATACCATACTCACCACCTACGCATATTGAATATGTGTTCTCGCTGTGACAGGCTGCTTTTCCAGACTGACAAACATCACAAGTGGCACTCAAGTAGTGGACAAGGAACTTTTATAAAAGGATAATATGGTTATCAGGACGTCGAATAATCTATTACAATTTTAGGTTACCAGAGTTATAATCAGTCTTAACCACATCTTATTGTACTCGCGGAAGATTCACTTTTTAAACTAAATCGTCTTCTGTAAGAGTTGTACATTTTATATTGCCATATTATCTCTGATAGACATATTATCTTTGCTTGAGATTTATGATTATGTCTTTTAGTTTATTATTTCTGCACAATATAAAAATCTAAAATGACGAACACATAACAAAAAAAATTCCTGTAGTAAACAAACAGATCTTTCAGATTGGGCAATATATCACCATAAGAGAGAAAGAGAGAGGATTTCTATGGATTTCTGAAGTATCTAGATGGAATATTCCACATCAGATTTAAAAGACTCAGATTTGCTAATAGATACATATTTGCTTAAATATTGATTTTTATTTGATTTTCAAAAACAGTCTATTATTAAAAAAGACCATTAATATTCAAGATTTTCGAATTTTCTTTAAAAAAGCAAACTTCAATGAAAACGGATTTTCTCCTTCACTCTCCACACTGTAAAAAAATGAGTGAGTTGTTGTTGTGTTGGGTAGCACGGTAATGTTGTTGTCCACACTCGGGATTGCAGATGGGAACAACTTCAACTTCCCATTTTAAACTAAAATGCTGAGTACAAAAAGTTGACTTTATAAGATAATATAAAAAATTAAGAATCTTTTTAAGCTTTTATTATGTACTTAGGCTTTTGTCAATAAATTACTTTACCTTTCATTATAATTGCTTAATAATACGATTATGCTTAAATAAATATAAATATATTCACAAATTGAAGGCGCATTCGTTATATGTAAGCTGTTAGCTGTAGTATACAATATGTAGGAATATATTCGAGTTTGAGTGTAAAATATATAAATAAAATATAGTAAACTTTTGATCTGTTGCTCCTATATAGGGGAAGCATTATCTTTTGGACGTTATGAACATACATTTCGGTATTGTTTTACACACAAGTGTGTAGATATACTAGTTAATTACATGAATTCGCACAGTTTCCGTATATAGTCTTCGTTCAGTTACATAAACACAAATACAACTATACATATATATATATATATTTATATCTAAACTATATCTATTTGTATAACACAACATTTAATATAATATGTAAACGCTTTCAACTACGTATACGATGTGCAGACATTTTTGTCTGAATCTTAAGGCAAATCATAGCATTTAAGAAGCACTTAAGCTAAAGGCATATAAATTCGTTACTTTCTAAAACGAAATAATACTTCGTCGTCGGCAAATGCAGTTAATTATTATACTAGTTGTAGTCAAAAGCACTAAACGCAACCGTATTCATACCAAATGCTATTGCTTTTATCTTCATTACGTTTGCGCAACGCTTTATCATCCTGGTTTGCGGAGCCGGTGACGCTGCCGCCACTGCCACTGGCCTGCAGCAGCGGACTCTGATCGTTGTTGGTGGATGTGCCTCCAATTGTGGTATTAATTCGATTATACATAAGAAATGTAGCCGGACCGTCGTTCTTCTGTGGCGTTTGCGGCTCGGCAGTAACGTTGGCGGCACTGTTGCTGGGTGTTGGCGTCGAGCAGGATTGCGGCTGTTGGGATTGCTGAGTGGAGCTATTGGAGCCATCGGGCAGCTTTTGATGCTCGTCGATCAAATAGACAGTGCGACGTGAGCCTGCTGTGCCGAGTGTTAAACTGCTTCCGGTTACATCAGGCGCTTCCAGACTGCTACAAACAAATAACCATTATTTAAAGTTCATAGCAAAGTAAGTATTTACACAAATAAAATAATAATAATCGACTTTATAACACTGCAACATAGGAAGTAGGGAAATGGGATAAGGTAGATATCATTTGTTTTTTTTTATAGGGCATAAAGTATGTTAAACATTTATAAGCGCATACCCGTGCACGCTATTTCTACGTGAGTTACTCAAATCCGTACGTTTCTGTGCCTGCAGGCTACTTCGCACAGTGCCACCGCGTTGAATGGAGCTATCCAGTAAATCTCTGTTATATATACAACAGTATATATGCAATATGTAATTGTGTGCGTTTTTGTGTGTGTGTGTGTGTGGAGTGTGCGTGATATAGTTGTTGTGTATAATACATGTAAATAGAACAAGAACAATAACCATAAGCCAACTAAAATAAAGTATATTTATATATTTGAACTTTATGCGTACCGTTGTAGGCTCTGACGCAAGGGAATATTACGTTGTAAGAGATGCGTATCGGAAGCAATGGACAGAGGTTCCTCATTGCTATTGTCAGACTCATTGCCACCCGATTCGGAGCCGATGACAAACTGCGAGCTGGTACGTGCATCATCCACCCAAGAGCGTCGATTCTATGAATGAAATATTTCAATAATTTTCTGGACAAACAATAAATGGAATTCCCTTACCCTACTTGGTACCTTGTTCATTAAATCGGAGCTGGCCTTCTTAACGCGACGTACCAGACTACTTGCAAATGGTTTCCTTTGGAGAAATTGTGGTGTAAGTAAAATTAAAATTAAATATATGAATTTTATATACTTCTTTTGGACGGTCGTTTCTGATTTTTTATAGTGTTCCATAATTTTCTCTTCGAGCTTTTCCTTTTGACGTTTAAGACTGTGCACGCGTTCCGTGTAGTTCTTTTCCTCTTCGTGGAAATGCTTCTTATCCTCCAGAGAAATGGCCAGAAGTTCCTGATACTGCGACAACAGCTGCGACACATTATCCATCAAAGCCTTGCGCTCAGAATCCAAGTCGGCATTGTTCTGTATCAGCATCTATTTGGTTCAAAAGAAACACAATTAGTCTGGGATATCCTAAAAAGTTTTAATTATTTGAAACTGACCTCGCAACGCTGTTGAACCTTGGAGTATTCAATCTGGAGTAGACGCACCTGATCTTGTTTTGCATTCAACTCGCCTGTGAGTTCGGTATTTTGCAATTTAAGGCTACTATGCTCCATGCGAATCATCTTGTATTGTTCCTGGATGTTCTTGTATTCATTCTTGAAGCGATCGCTAGTGGCAAATAGATTACGGAAGTCATCGGTTAACTTGGAGTGTTCGGTGCGTAGTATGGCGAGATCTTCGTGGCAGGTTTTCATCGTGCTGGTTTGCGTGGTCAAGTCTTCGATGCGTTGCTCCTGTCCTTGGATTGTTTCTCGTGCATCACGACTCTCCTGTCGTAAATCGCGCACTGCCGCCTTTAGTTGCTCCTTGTCCTTGTTGAGAGATTCATATTCAGCGGAAAGTTGATCATGTAGGCACTGCAATGTCACCTGATCCTGCAGTGCATGTTTGTGTTCCTGCTGCAACGCATCGATGTCCTTCAACAGCGTATCCTTCTCGGCGGCCAGCTGCGAATTCGCCAACTGCAGTGCCACATGTTGTGTGTTAAGCGATGTAATTTGTGAACCCAGAGCTGCCACATCCACACTGAGTCGTGCGTTCTCCGTTTGCAGCTGTGTGTTATTATCCTGTAGTCGCAACATTTCCGCAGATTCCCGAGCCGGACTTAGACGTACCTTATGCTCGAATCGGAGTTCCTGCGCTGTTGGCACAGGAGCAGCAGCCGACAACTCGATGTTCTTTTCCACGGTATAGATTTCCTGCCGATGACACAGCACACACATGTCCGACTTGACGCCAGCCTCATGTTGCTGCTCCCGATTCACATTCAACATGATTTCCCGCACAGTTTTAAATGTCTCTGGATTACGCACCAGCTTCTCTACCACATGCTCCACATTCAGCTCGGTGGACTCACCATCGACCTCGTTGACATCGAGGCCGAGCTTCTCCAGATTGTGTCGCACCTTCTTTGTGACTAGCGTTCCATTAACCAGATCGTTGCGCAACGTGCTTATCATTTCCTGATCAATATTGCGCTGAGAGCTGAGCTCTTGATTCTGTTTCTCCAGCTCCACAAGCTTTTGCTGCACAAGCTCGGCTTCTTCCTGCGCCTTGGACAAGCGCACCAGTTCCTTGGCTTGCAACTCCACTCGATTGATGCTCTCATCTAGCTGCACAGACTTTTGTTCACTGCTCTCCTTTAGTTTAGTCACCTCTTTCAGAAGGCTCGCATTCTCCCGCTCATAGGTGCTCACTTTGGCCTCAATCTCGTATAGTTTCTGCTTTGTCTGCTCATAAAGTTGCGTTTTCTCCACATACTGTTCCAGTTCCTTGGTTTTGCTCTCAGTGAGGCGCTCCAAGTCATCAGCTCGTCGTTGTATGCTCTCGTTGAGAGTTTGAATGCGTTGCTTTTCCTTGTTGAGCGTCTCCACGTGCTGTTCGGCGTCTGAGAGTTTTTGACGATCAGCTTCACGCTCTAGACTCTGTCGATCATAGCTTTTCTGGCGATTATCGACGGCATCCTGTAGTTTTTTGTTCTCCTCTAGCGCGTTCTTGAACACGCTCTCCAATTCCACATTCTGTTGTGTCAATCTTTGTATGTTCTCCTGCATTTGTTCGATTTTCAATGACAATTTCTTCTTTTCCTTTTCCAGCTCCAACATTTTACTGGTAGATTCATGGAAGCTGCTCTCCTTCAACTGCTCCAGTGCTGCAGTTAATCGACGATTCTCCAGCTCCAGTTTTAGTGCTCGCGTTTGTGCATTGTTTGTGAGCTGTTCGGATAAACTGTTGTCACCCGAATTGCATTCGTCCTCGTTGTCTGAAAAGGATTTGTCAATCTCCTGCGTTGAATTCAGATTCTTTGCCACCAGCTGTAGTTGCGCATTCTCCTCCAGCAGCTCCTCTAGCTTAGATCTATCCACATCACGCTCCAGTGCCATGTCATTCAATTTCTGTTTGTATTTAATGATCTCCGACTCCAAGGTGATGGCGTGCTCTGAACGCTTGCGAGATCGCTGCAGTTGTTCCTCCAGCATTTCTCTAAAAAATATAAAAGTTATGTAATGAAATTTAAATTAATGTAAGATACATACTTGGATTCCAAAAGCACGCGATTATCCTCTCGTAGTTCCTCGACTCGTGATTTATAAAAATCGGAGTCGCCGAGCTTTTCACGATATTTCTGTACTTCAATCTCAAGACGATCCGCGCGTTCAGCACGCTCCCGCAATATGTCCACCTCATCCCGATAAGCTGACGCACGCTTGGCCTCCGTAAACCAATCCTGGCTCTATGATGAATAGAAATATTTTAATTAGCTGACTAGTAGGAAATGTACAGGGTATTAAAGTAACTTACTTCCTGACGCAGCTTGTCGAAACGCAGCTTTTTGTCATCCAGTTCCTCACGCAGTTCCAGTAGATTCTCTGATTTTTCCTCCCTAAGAATAAAGAGTGATGTTAGTATTGATATTATAACTATTGTTATAATAATAAATCATACAGTTCTTGACGTAATTTGCGATTCTTTGATCTTAAGTCCGCGCACTCCACTGCTAAATGATTGCTCTCAGAATTGGAAGATGATGATGGTGTTGACGTTGCTGTGCCACTGGAGGGAGACCGTGGAACATTGACGCCTTGTCCGCATTCAGCACCATCGGTGGCATTCAGCTCGGGTTCAACGCAAACTGTTTCAATCCACTTCAAGTACATGTGATCACGTTCCTTGGTTAGACGCATTATGTGACCATACATATTCTCCGGAGTGAGACGCTCTAGTGAGTCCTCAGTAAGCACCAGACTGTGGCTATCGGTGACTTGTTTGATCAATGCCACAATTGCATGCTGCGTCTCAAGATCCAGCTCCTTGATGCGAGCGATGAACAGCTCCTTGTTGGGACATTGCACTGCCGCGCCAAGCAACAGTGTGAGCAGCGTTTTCATCTGATCCAGTCCATGCTTACTCTCCGGATAGTAGCCCAACATGTACGCATCAGGCAGCACCAGAATCGTTTGACCCAGTTCCTCCTCGAACAGTGACTTTAAATTCCTCACAATGCACTCAAAGTTCTTAGCACGGGCAATGCTCAACGAGTTGCCGCTGAGATCGGCCAACAGCTCGCTGGGATTGTTCTGTGGCTCCGGATCGATCTGAAGCCAAACACTGTGTATTATGATGCCATCCAGCAGCGAGGTATAACCGGCTAGCAGCTCGGCACGTGGCAGGCATGATTCCAACTGAAAGCGAAAGATGATTGCGAGAATATGATGCGTTGGCAGCTGATTGACTTCGATCTATGTAAGACAACGACTACGACTTCGCCTACGACATTCAGGTGATAATTGGCAACTTAATTAACAACGCAACATTTCCTTATTTGAAGGTGCACTGAACTTGTGGCAAGCACAAGCACAACTGTTTAGGGACTACTCGACTAAGAGATATCCTGTGAGTGAGTCAAGAGTTCTCTCCTTTTTTACTTTTAATTTACATAAAGTTTTCACTATTATTTACATATATTGTAAGTATGATAGTTGTACAGGCAATAAAAATATATTTTTTTTATAATAAATTATTATTTTTATAAGAAAAATAATGTGTAAAAGAAGAAAAAACTTTGTAGTGAAAAAGAGAGCATTAAATCTTGTCTTTTTTCTTCAATTAAAGTAAATATTTCCTTGCATAGTTTAACTACTTTATACATCTAAGATTTATGGTAGAATTAATATGCTCTAAAGGATATAAACTGTATGTTGCACATAATTGAAGCATTTTATTATACCCTATTTGACGCATTTTATGTGCCAAGGGTATAAAAAGCCGGTCGAGCATTTCTTTCAGTTCTTGTTCTTGTTCACGCGAATGGGAAACAAAAGGCTGCCGATGCGACGCGTCAGTCCGCTGCTAATGACAGCATAAAAATACATATAAAAAAGAGTTTTTTCTGTCGTTGTTGTTGTACCGTAAACAGTAGCAGTAGCTGTTCCAGCCAGAGCCAGTTACAATGACCTTGGGGACTACGGAAATCTATGTAAGTTGTTATGTATGTATGTTTTGTTGTATGCATTGTTAATATGTGCGGGCGCATGTATGTAAATATTGAATACTTGAATATTTTTGTATGCCAATCACGTTGTTATTCGGTTGCCCTCTTATGAGCATGTCGAGCATGTTTATTTGCTTACCCAAGAAACGAGCGCTCCATTTATGAATTCGTCAATTTCCATTGGTGTTGCGGTTGCCGTGCCAGCCATTGCTGTTAATGTTCTTGTTGTTGTCTACGTTGTTGTTGTGTTGTTGTTCTTGTTTCACCTGTGTGCGTGTGTGCGTGCGTGGGGCGATGCCGCTGCTGCACCTGCAACTGCACCTGCCGCAAACGTCAATACAGCAGCTCTGGCGTTGGCAACAGCAACGGCGCGGCGCCTCTGTATTTGTTTCTAATTCAATTGCCGTCGCGACAGCTTCACAGCCTCCAAATCATTACACTTGCTAACACACACACACACACACACACACGCACGCGAGCACATAAACAGATACAGGCCAATAAACAAATGTCTGCATTCAAGAAAAAAGTTAAGTTACTGCTTGTACAAAAGGTGGGTTACACTGAGCCGTTCTTTTAGTTGATTTATCACAAGCAAAACGAATATTATTTTCAGGTTTATTTATTTTTTTTAGCGAAAACACCTGGCTGCGCTTGCTGTAAATTAGAGCTGAGTCGAATCGTTCGGACTTAGTTCTATTGAACTAATCAGTAAAGTGAACGAAAGAACTGAATCCCTGATCATTTAGTTCAGTGACTAGAGTTCTTATATCGTTCGTTCATCGATTACACCATAACGTCGCTATCGATAGTAGTCCTAAGCAATCGGCATGAGTTACAACCCTAATAACGATATGTGTTCAGTATATCGATATACCATTTGATATTTAATATTTGTGTATCTATTTTAAACCTTATCATAAATATGTAAATGGAAATGAGCAAGTGGTTCAAGGGCTTTATAAATTTCATTTAGATGATCGAGCTAAAATCGATTTCTTATTGAACCTACTCGATAGACACGCAGCTACTTTAATATTTTCCACTACTGGCAACACTATACGTTAGTTGCCGTTGACATTTCTTAGCGCCCAAAAGCTTATTCGTGTGGAATGCCTGGCTATACTGACGAACGGATTATTTAACGCTCCGTAAAAATGGCTTCGATTGCAAATCAAAACTGCAGACTACGAAAAATACACTGTTAGATTGAAAATTATTTGGAAAACGCATTCGAAAGTATTGAAAACGAATTGTATCGACGCGTACGCGAAAGTTAAGTGCGTGAAGTTGAAAGGCGGCTGCCTATATATAGAAACTTCTATATATGCACAAATAATTGCAAATAGGTTAAATATTTAATATTCGGATATGGGCAATCAACCGGGTAAACTGCAGACAGCACAGAGTGGACGACCCAAAAAGAATGTGCATTGGAAATCTGCAGGCAAGTGGCCCTTAATCCTTAAAATAATAAACTAAAATTTCAAAAATTTGTATTCCCAAGATTCCACACAGAAAATATCTCTAATTGGTTGTGAGAGCACACATAGTCCACATAGTTGGTGGGAGCGCTAGAAATTTCGCTATTTTTAGACACTCGCATACTCAAGTGGTTGCCGTGTCCGTCTGGTCTTTTTAATACCCTTACAGGGGGTATTAAAATCTAATCACAAAATGTGTAACGCATCTAAGGAGATCCCATAAAGTATATTTATTAAAACAAAGCTGGCAGTACTTAAAAAAATTGATATTCGAAATACTTATTTGATATAGGAACGATCAATCGAAAATTGTACAAACGATCAGTTGAAATTTGAGTTTAGGTCTCTGCAAAGGGTATTAAATCTTCAGCGTGTCGATCAGAAACTTTCTCACTTGTTTGTTTTTATGTGTGAATCTTTGGCCTAAAAAATCTCAAGACAGCAAAGTAATGTTTTCGAAATGTAGTTAGCGCAAGCGCAAGAGCTTTCTTCTTTGAGAACGAGCATATTGAGTGCATTATTTACCTGAGATTTATTCGCATTCTTATTTTCAGAACGGCCCTCTCCGCCGGGTCGTCCGATATTAACGCCTCTGGCGCTCTCTGAGCAGCAACCCGATGTTGTTAACCTGCGTTGGGATCGACCGCTGCTGGACGGTGGCTCTCCCATAACTGGATATACAGTTGAACAGCGTCGCGTCGGCTCTCCGCATTGGGTACGTGCCACGCCCACACCCATCTCGCGATGCGAGATTCAAATAAGCGGCCTGGAGCCGGGCTGGCGTTATGAGTTTCGTTGTTTTGCCGAGAACATTGTCGGACGGTCGGATGCCAGTGATTTGTCCGATCCTCTAACGGTTACACTGCAAAGGAACGCCATAAGTGTGCCGCGCTTCATTGAGGAACTGACGGACATGGATGCTGTGGAGGATGAGCGTATTGAGTTCCGTGTACGGATTCTGGGTGAACCGCCACCAGAGATTAACTGGTTCAAGGATGGCTACGAGATCTTTAGTAGCCGTCGGACGAAGATCGTCAACGAGAATGATGTGAGTGTGCTCATCATACACCAGGTGGCGCTTACCGACGAGGGTGAGATCAAGTGCTCGGCCACTAATCGAGCTGGACATGTGGTGACCAAGAGTCGTCTGCTAGTGCAGGCACCACCCAAGATTCGTCTGCCGCGCACCTATGAAGATGGCCTTATTGTGGAGGCGGAGGAGGTGGTGCGCCTGAAGGTGGGCGTAGCCGGTCAGCCACCGCCTTCGATAACCTGGCTGCATGAGGGCGAAGTGATCGTTCCGGGTGATCGTTTTGAAGTGTCCAACACGGAGAAGAACTCTCTGCTGAAGATCGACAACGTGCAGCGTGCAGATCGGGGTGAGTACATGGTACGTGCCTGGAATAAGCTTGGCGAGGATATCACCTCGTTTCTGGTCACTGTCACTGCACGACCCAATGCTCCAGGCGCTCCTCGCCTCAACATGTCCTTTGGCAAGTCGGCAACGCTCTCCTGGACGGCGCCTCTGGATGACGGAGGCTGCAAGATCGGCAACTACATTGTGGAATACTTTCGCATCGGCTGGAACGTTTGGTTAAAGGCAGCCACGACGCGTGCTTTGAGCACCACACTCCACGACCTGATAGAAGGATCCGAATATAAGTTCCGTGTCAAGGCCGAAAATCCCTACGGTCTGAGCGAGCCCTCGCAGGAGTCGGAGCTGCTCTTTATACCGGATCCCAAGCGTGGCATAACCAAGCCTAAGTCGGCTACTAAAATCGCTGGAGATGAAAAGGAGAAGGATAAGGACAAGGATAAGTCGAAGCCTGTACCACCGCGTCGCAAGACGCTGTCCCCTCCACGTCCACATGCGGATGCGGCAACTAGCATGTCGGCATCGCCCAAGCAATCCCCACGAGGATCACGTAAGCCGACGCCTCAGTTGATCGACAGCGAGCAACTGCGTCATGAGATGTCCTACGGAACATCCGACCAGGCACTCAAGATGAATGTGCGCAAGAGTCCTTCCCTAAGCAGTGCGGACTCAACAGCAGCGCAGGGAAGCAGACCAGGTTCCAATCCCAAGCTCAATCTTACATTCATTACGACAACAGCCTTAGTGGATAAGCCAGAGATTCAGCAGGAAACGACCAAACCATTGAAGTCCCCTTCAGCTGCTTCACCTCTTAAACTGTTCAATCCGAAATCCGTTGTCAGTCAAAAGGATAAATCTCCAGGACGTCCGGCGTCTACGAAACCACAACCATTGCCACAGCCACCTCTGGCCAAGCCGGAGCGTTCACCGACCCTAGAATTGGGTCAACGTCAGCCAGCACCTCTTCGGAAGAGTCCTACTCCGCCGGAACCCATCAAATCAACTCCCGCCCTGCAACGCAGTGCCGAACCCGTTCAACTGGGTGTCAATCAGAATGTGCGACGTTACTCTGGACATGCCTTAAGTCCGGCCAAGAATGTGCCTGCTCTGGCCATAGCCATTGCCACAGCTACCTCTCTGAGCGAAAAGTTGCCTACAATTCAAATAAGTGCGCCGCCTCCCCCACCACCCGTTATGGAGACCGTAGCGCCGGAGACACCTTCGCCGGCGCCAACGCCTCCGGTGACCAAGATGCGCCCACAGAAGCCAGCGGATAAACACGACGAGGTGCACACGAGCAATGAGTTCATGCTAGTGGTCTTCGACAAGAACAGCAAGGTCAAGGACAAAGACAGTAAGTAATCGTCGAGAGCCCCAATAACAGGATATCTTTTAATATTTTTCCCTTTTCCTATGTTTTCACTTTAAGAGCAAGATTCCTTTGAGCTGGAACTGGAAGACGCAATACAGCCGCCGCCGATTTCCATATCGGCACCAGATTTGGCCTTTTTGGAGTTCACCAACTTGCACACGACCTTCCCGCTGCGTCGCTCCGTCAGCTCGACGGAGCTGCTCTACGAACGTGCCATGGCCCGTTTCTACGAGGCGGTAGAACTGGAACAAGCATCGAAATCAAAGGGGAAGGCAGCACAAAATGAGAAGGTGGCACCACCCGTCAGTGCTGCACCACCGCCGACGACCTTCCGCAAGCGTCTGGGCTCAATGACGGAGGCGGAGCGAGCTTCCTTTGAGCGCAGAAGTGAGCTAAGGCGTCAGTCGGCGGATATGGTGACCATGGGACGCAAATGGGATTCCCGAGAGGATATCAATTTGGGAAATACAAAGAATCTATCACGCACCACGGCGGGATTCCTGCTAAGTCAACAGGAGAGAGACAGTCGGGAGGAGGATGACGATGAAGAGCGCACAGAAAGCACAGCTGAAGATAGTGAGGATATGGGCGATATGGATGAGGAGCAACAGCAGGGATATGATCTAGGTTCGGATTACACCGAGAGCACTGCATCCTCCGACCAGGACTCTATTGAGAAGTTTAAAATGGAACTTATGGCGCGCACTCGATCTCCTAGTCCACGGGACTTGGAGACATATCACCCACGCAACATGGGAGCCGGTACCTTTACGCCTTACCGTGCTCCCACTCCGGAGCAGGCGGCGGTGGTGCTCACCCGCCCAATGCCGTTGCCCAGTCCGGACTTCGTGCCCAAGCCCATTCTAAAGCGTTCCTCCAACGAGCATGTGGAGCAGTCTGCCAGTCAGCCCAGCAGTCCAGGTCCGAGCAACAACCAGGATAGCAATGGAACTTCCTCCAACGTCGCCCACAGCGCTCCCAGCTTTGCACCTGCCCAAAATACCAGCAATCTGAAACTGGACCTGGCAAAGGGCATCAAGTCCTTCTTTAATAGGGATAAACGCACCGCCACCGAGAAGAATACCGAAGCCAATGAGGAGATATCCAATCCACTGGAGAAGACCAATGCGGCAGCCATTGCAGCAGAGTTGGAAACGAAGCGTAGAGTCAAGGAGGAGGAAGAACTGCGTCGCCAGGAGGAGGAGCGACTGATGCAGGAGGAGGCACATGCAGCTGTGGATCACTACAGTGATCTTGTGCGCCAGGTCAGCAGCACTCACAAATACCACACGCCCCTCTATCTCGACCGGGATGAACTGAAACGTGCGGCAGCCCGAGCCGGAGCTGACCTTAATGAGGATGACGATGAAGGTGCTGCCGAGGAGCATCAACAGCGACGTGCTCGCAGTCCTGACCAGGATGACCATTTGCTGGCGCCTCCAACTGTCAACCGCGAGCGTCGTCTGTCCATTTCGGAGCGGGAACAGCTGGTGCATGTCCGGGATGTGGCTAGTACCCATGCCATGCATAAGGCTGCAGCCAAGACTCCAGAAACCCCAGCTAACGATCTGGCACAGCAGGAGGAACCGGAGTATCCCACGGTGCTAGTGGTGCCGCCTCCGAAGACAAAGAACAAAGATCCGGATGCAGTCAATGAGAGAGTCATAAGTGAGATGGTCGAAGCACGTCCTGACGCACGTGGACGCACTCGTCTGGTAAAGGTTAAGAGAGTAATGCGTCGTGTGCCCTCCAGCACAAGATCCCGCGATGCCTCGCTCAGCAGACCACCTCCAAGTAGTAGCAGTCTCGTGCCCTTGGAGCGCTCCTCTCAAACAGCCTTACTTCTCTCTGCCGCCGACCGTGAACTCCTGGAGAAGGCAGCCACATTGGCATTGCTTCAATCACGCTCCGAGGAACAGGCTCATGAGAAGGTGCGCTCGGCATTGAGCTACTCCACGGATCTGGTGCTCTTTCTGGTCGCCTGCTATGTGTATCTATTCAAGGACGCACGCCTCGTCCTGCCCATACTTGCCCTCATGATCTACCGCCAGCTGGGTGAGGCTCTCCAGGGTTATATGCCCAGCTGGCTGCGTCGCAAGGGTGGCGATGGAGGCGCCTAGAAACGATCCTTCAGTTCGCAATGCGTTTATCAGTTAAGTTAGTTCTTATCAAATTTATCGACTTGTATACAACTCTCGTATGTATTTTAATCTTAAGTCTTACAAGTTCCGGACTATAACGAACTTTTCTATGAATAACCCTAATGTATACGCACTTGAAAAAAAAAAGCTAACCGATTCTACAGATAGGCAGATATATTATTAAGATACATTTGCAATGTAAAATTTGTCCGATAGAGAAATGTTTAATCCCATGTCTAATCGACTACAGATATTCAGATATATTGTACTGCTTTCGTCACTGATTACAATAGCAATTTACCATTTCAATATCAAGCAAGCAAGATCAAATGACTTTTTTGATAGAGATATGTTTTTCTAATTTTTAAAATCAATCAAATCAATTTTTAGTCAATCATAGAAAACTCAGATCCTTAAAGATAGGCATTTCAGTTAACAGAATTTGTTTCATTTGAGCTACATATACTATTAATATCTGTCTGAAGAATCGATTATCTATGTAAAACAACTTATATAAGCTCACTTTCGTTGTGTGTTTGTGGTGCCCCTCCAAATGTCTAGAATCTAATGTTATATATCGTATTGTGTTCGTTTGAGGTTTATTTGTCGGTCTTCTGGATTGTTGCTCATTTACTTTGAGAATAAAGCACACAAAAAACAATTACTCATACGTCAGATAGTTCCGGTGAAAGATTAAGATCCAACTATAAACAGATCGAATGGGATAGCTTCTCTTATCAGTTGGATATGTTTACAGCCCCAACGTCATGTGGAGAGTCAACATAACTGCTGCGACAAATTCATGGAGTATTAAGTTCTTATCTGAAAACAAATATTCGGGGAATGATCTTCTGATCAGTATAAAAAGCAGCGCAGATCTTTAACAAGATCATACAGATTCGTATCTCAGTCATGAGGGCAACATACTCTTGGATCTTCTTGCTCTGCCTTGGCATTGGACTGTGTGGAGCAGCTAAGGCACCCAAAGGAGGTTCCAAAGGTATTGAACCACTCGCACCACCTCCACCCGATCTAGCGCAGGATCTGATGGATATCTATAGTCTCATACAGTTTAAGCCACTTGATCAACTCTTTGTGCGTTACTTGATGAACGATGCACAGTTCCAGGCATTTGTGCGTATCCTGAACAGCAATTCAGGATTTACGGCACGTTGGCGTCTGCTCTCCCAGCCGGAGTTGGTTATGTTCCGCCAATGGGTTAACCAACAATTGCTTATATCTCACGGAGAGTTTAAACTGGAGAAGATGGAGATATGTGTGACTTTGATCAATCGCTATCCCTACTGGTCGGGCACTGTTTCCGGCTGGCAGGGATTCCTCAACGAACTGGAGATGTACTTCCCACAATACGCTATACAGGCACAAATTCAGGCCAAGGCTCTGTTGCCGGGAATCTTTGCTGAATTCTGGACAAGATTGCAGGCTCTACAGGTTGTCTACGAGCGTTGGCTAGCCATGCCCACCACCCAGACGGTTGTCACCCAACTGCAGACCGAGGGCATTGATACCGTCTACCTGGATACATTGATACGCAATCTCCTGGGCTGGAATGCAGTAAATGGCACAACTACAACTGCGATTCCTGCACTTAATCCCACTGTGCCACCTGGTGCTGTAATTCCACCTGGAAGTTCACTAATCTTTTAATATTCTGTCAATATATCTAATATATATTTGTATAAATTTTGAACTAGCAGAATTAACAGTTTTCATACAACACTTGGCTAGAAATAGATCACTCAGAACTTGAGTTTGCCCAGCGTATCCGTGACCTTTGTGGCATTGGCCGCTGGCTTCCTGCTGTTCTTAATGGGCGACACTGTGGGTTTTGGCTTCTTGACAACCAAATCCTTGTGTAAAACCTTAAGGCTGGCATCAACCTTCTCCTGCTTGGACTTGACAGCCTCTTTGATCTGAAAAGTTGCAGTGGAAGTTGCAGTTGGAATTGACGTGAGAGGCATCTATAGCTCCACTTGGCTCACCTGCTTCAGCTTGCCTTGCACCTCCTTGGGCTTCTTTTTGCCCTTGTTGTTGGCCACCTTAAAAACGTTCTTTGACTTTTTCGACTTGTTTAGAGCCGGCTTGGCAGACGCTTTGCGTGCAGCTGCTCCAGCTCCAGCTCCCTTGCCTGCTCCCGCTCCCGCTCCCTTCTTAGCATTGGCCTTGTTGCGACCCATGGTGTGACTGCAAATACAAAAAAGAAGCCCGATTTTCTTATATTTTTTTTTAAGAAACTTTATTATAAACTTTGCTAAACACATTTCACTTTTGTAGTTGCTTCAGCTACGTTGTCATCTTCCTCAGCTGGACGCTTTCGCAACGTCTGCTTTGCAGTTGTTAACAGTTCTCGGGTTAGTCTGAAGGATACCCTGTACATGTCCTTGTTGGGCGCTACGTTACGCACAAAACTTATTCCCTGTAGCTCTGCGTCTATTGAAGCAGCCCAGATTGCTTTCCACCAGCTCTCGGACCAGCTTCTTGGTATCCTCACCCTTGGCAAAGGAGTAAACATGCACTTGGGGATAGTTCAGAGGCTCTGGCAGCTCAGCCAACTCCTCTATTGTGTATAAACCACGAAATGCATCTAGAAATTCCACAGCCATTGCCGGAAGATTCATGGTCACATGCATGCTGTATGACGCGGCTGCAGGAGTGCTCCACCTTTGCAACAAATCCTCGCGCAGCTCCTTCAATATAAACTCCCGTCCATCTTTGTTGAACATTTTAATGTGGGGCAGACACTTATTGCGCTTGGCATTATGCTGCAGCCAGTGAAAGCTGACAGGATTCAGATCGTTGGACAGGACATGGCAACGCTTCTTGGCCGCCGGCACACTAAAAGGCCCAACACCAGCAAATACATCATAGAGAACATCGCCTGGTTGCAGCATTTTTACAATGCGCTCGTGCTCTGTGGACAGACGTGGATTCCAATACACTTTGGAGAAGTCAAACTCAAAGGGAACACCATTCTCCTTGGTCTCCACCTGATAGTCTGGTTCACCGCATATCAGCTCCAGCTGAAAATTGCGATAGGTGTTGTCAATGGTGGACGCCTTGTTGACCACGGTTCGAATATTGGGCAACTTATCACGGAGCACCTCACCAATCAATTGTTTATAGGGCAACAGATGATCACGTAGATTCAGATGGACAATATGGCCAATGCGCGAGAAGGAGGAGAGTCCCTCTTCACCAGCGGGCAGCACACTCTTCAGTATCTCATTGGCGCTCCAATTCTCGTAGTTTAATTCGAGCTCAGCATGGCAGAAATTATCCTCGGTTACCTGTTGCTTTTCGAGCTCTTGGATGGGCAGCGATTGCCACTTCTTGACGGGCAACGGATGCAGCAGAATCTCACGTCCACTCTCCACTGAGCGCACAGGTTGTAGGTGCTCCATTTTCAGCATCAGTTTCTTTACCAGCGGAATTACACGCTGTACTTGAGACTCGGGCACTGTTAGTCTGGGAATTTGTACGCGTTTTTGAAAGTCTGTGCGCTTAAGCACATTCATTCCACGCACTGAGACGGGTGGCAGCAACTCCGTGCAGTCCATATTGCGGTAGTAGTGTCGCAAACGTTTGGATATTATCAGCAAGTTTGAGATTTTTGAAAGGCGAGGCCGTAAGAACACGGAAAACATCAAAAAACGTGCATGTAAGCCAATTATGCTCGTTGAGGCTCTTGCAAACGTCTTGCCAAGGGTTTTCAGCCAGGAGTAACACAGGGTATGTCCAGTTAACGCAAACGATCTTTGAGTAACTTTAAAACTGCAAAAATATCTTAAAAAAAAACTATTTACCTTAAATTAAGTAAAAATTGCAACGGCAGCTAAATCAAACGAACAATTTTAGTTCCACGGCCAATGTTGCCAACTTTTTAGAGGAAAAAATAGCAGCTAAGTTGGCAACAGTATCCACGGCAGTGATGGGCACAGTCTCGCACGCGTGCAAATCAGCTGTTCGATTTACCAATCCAAACGCAAACCCGAGCGCATCGAGCAACGCGAAATCAGTAGCAGCCAGAACATCGAACGGGGAGGCTATGCGCGTGCCTGGCCTAACAAACATTAAATATGCACTGCGAGATATAGTTGAGAAACTCTACACATTAAGAGTTTGAGGAGGAATAAATTAACCGATTTTGCATAGAAATCATGTACAATTTGCAATGTTTGTGATTCAAGTACTAAAATAAACATTGTTAAAAATAAAACAGCTATAAAACTATCTATATTAAATATTATATAAAACTTTATTATATATAAAACTATATTATATATAAAACTATATTATATATAAAACTATATAATATATAAAACTATATTATATATAAAACTATATTATATATAAAACTATATTATATATAAAACTATATTATAAATAAAACTTTATTATATTTAAAACTATATTATATATAGAACAATTATATATAAAACATTGTTATATATAAAACGTTTTATATATAAACCAATTATGTTAAAAACTTTACTATATATTAAACTATATTATATATTTAACTATATTATATATTAAACCATATAATATACAAAACTATAATATTTTAAACTATATTATATATAAAACTATATTATAAATAAAACTATATTATAAATAAAACTATATTATATATAAAACATTGTTATATATAAAACATTGTTATATATAAAACGTTTTTATATATAAACCAATTATATATAAAACTTTATCATATATTAAACTATATTATATATTAAACTATATAATATATAAAACTATATAATATATAAAACTATATTATATATTAAACTAAATAATATATAAAACTATAATATTTTAAACTATATTATATAAAACCATTCTTATTAAATACACTACAATGACAGGATCAGCAGCTCCACACCAAGAGTTGGTTCCACTTGTCACTTCACTTCACTTCACTTGCCACTTCCGGTTGATCCGACTTCTTCGAGCGTCGAACACTAACTGCCTGCCTACTGCGAGATGGCCTCCTTTTATATGCTGCGTGGGGGGTCAGTTAGCAGAGCTCTGTTATCTTAGCAGTGCCAATGTGAGTTTAACAGTGGCAACCGAGTTTAACAGTTCCAATATGAGCTTAACAGTGCCAATGTTAGCTTAACAGTGTTAATCGAGTTTAACAGTGCCAATCGAGCTTAACAGTGTCAATTCGAGTTTAACAGTGTCAATGTGAGTTTAACAGTGCCAATGTGAGTTGACACTGCTAAGATAACAGAGTTCTGCTAACTGACCCCCCACGCAGCATATAAAAGGAGGCCATCTCGCAGTAGGCAGGCAGTTAGTGTTCGACGCTCGAAGAAGTCGGATCAACCGGAAGTGGCAAGTGAAGTGAAGTGAAGTGACAAGTGGAACCAACTCTTGGTGTGGAGCTGCTGATCCTGTCATTGTAGTGTATTTAATAAGAATAGTTTTATATATTATATAGTTTAATATATTATAGTTTTATATATTATATAGTTTAATATATAATAAAGATTTATATATAATAATGTTTTATATATAATAATGTTTTATATATAATAATGTTTTATATATAATAAAGTTTTATATATAATATAGTTTTAAATATAATATAGTTTTATATATAAAAAAGTTTTATATAATATTTAATATAGATAGTTTTATAGCTGTTTTATTTTTAACAATGTTTATTTTAGTACTTGAATCACAAACATTGCAAATTGTACATGATTTCTATGCAAAATCAGTTAATTTATTCCTCCTCAAACTCTTAATGTGTAGAGTTTCTCAACTATATCTCGCAGTGCATATTTAATGTTTGTTAGGCCAAGCACGCGCATAGCCTCCCCGTTCGATGTTCTGGCTGCTACTGATTTCGCGTTGCTCGATGCGCTCGGGTTTGCGTTTGGATTGGTAAATCGAACAGCTGATTTGCACGCGTGCGAGACTGTGCCCATCACTGATCCACGGCGAACCCGTCTCACTCGAGCATGGCATTGCCAATCGATCTGGCAACGCTGCAGCTAATCAGCTGCTTGTGGCAAAATGAGCGGCGCGCCAGTGAATGTGATTGAAATTAAAACAAAAAACTTAAATTTAAGGTGCGTTATGAATTAAGCCGACACATATATATTAACAATATTATTTACAGTGCTGCAGAACTCATTGTCCATCGACATGCAGAAGTTGAATCGCCACGAATCGGTCTAAAGCGTACCAAAGTTGCAGGCACTGTAGCCGAAGAGGAGGAATTAAAAAATGCTTATGGTGAACATTCGCTTAGTTATTATTAGTTGGTTATTAGATTTTAAGCTATTCCTTTTTATATTGAAGCGAATTTACGCTCTCAGTTGTCTACGAGGCGTATTGAGAGACACACAGGACGTGCCATTGCTGTATGGCAAGAGGATCAACAGGCTGCCGAAGTGCGACGCAAAGATGGAAAATTTGAGAGTTTTGGCTACAGCAAACAAGGCAAACTATATTTGGAATATTACGAGGCATTATTCCTACTGGAATTGGTATACATTGTACCTAATATTTGATCTATTATATATTGACTGTTGCTCTTTTAGAATCGACTGCAACTGGAGTATTGCGAGATGATTGTTTCTGTGGAACAGGCTTATGTATTACTGCTTGGTGAGGCAGCTAGCGAGAAATACAACAATTATTTGGTGTACTCGGCACTGTCACGCGCTGGTTATATTGTAGTCAAGCATCAGAAATTCTGTGACGTTCCTCAAATCAGCTCAGTAAAAGCAGCTGCCTCAGTAACCAGTGAGGATTGCATTTGGGCCATTTTGGAAGAGACTGTGAGCAATAAGTCGGTGCCTGAACACATCAAAGCATCCATATACTATGCTACTGCGCAGGCGCGCTTGGCAGATCTGAAGCAGCAGATAACTCATACTTCAACGGACTTAGATGAGAACATCACGGAAAAAGAACCACAAAATGATTTTGAATTTGACACATGCAAACGTAGAGCACAATCAGAGCCAGAGGAGCAGGGAGCTAGCAAAAGAACACGCTTTAGGACAAGCAAAAGTCTAATCGATAATCTAAAAACAGATGCAAACTATTTGAGATTTCAGGAAACATTTGAGAAATTCGACATAGTACAATTACAAGAGAATTACTATGAAAGTGAAACGAGTACAACACTTAGGACTTTTAAGATTAGCTTTGATTTACATCTGCATAATGAAGGCTTCAAGCGGAGTGCGCCCAAATCGCCCACTTTTAGTGTTGTTATATTACCAGCCGATAAACCATTTCCTACCCACAATGAGATGATCAAGTGCCAGCGCCAACAACTCTCCCATCGTGCGCCGTTGCTTGTCATATCCGTTAGCGAATCTAAACAAATTCAGGCGTTTCTATATTATACGAGCTGATGATTTCTGCGATAGCTCAATTAAATTTGTGTGTATTTGCTTGCTATTTTATTTTTGTGTCAATAAAATGCGCCATAATTATTCGATTGACGTACAAAGCGTTCAAATACGTTACGCTTGTTGCCATTCAAATATCTAAATTTTGTCATATTTCAATCAAACTTTTCGGAATAACTAGTCCATAAATTTTACATAAATTTCAGCTTAATAATGGTAAGTTTGCAATAAAAGTGTGTTGTAAATAATGATTTTAATTACAATTTCAGAATGTACCAATTGTATGGATCATGGGTGGACAAGGCAGCGGTAAGAGCACCCTATCACAGAGCATTGTAGACAAGTATGGCTATAAGCATTTGGATCCCAGTGCCATGGTGGACAGAGAGGCAAGTTTCTCAACTATAAGAAGAGTTACTTTATTAACCGTTTCTACAACCGCTTCCAGATTAATACCAACACTGAAAAGGGCAAAGAATTTAGCTTAAAACGCGATCAAGGCGAAGAGATTCCTCTGACTGACATTATAAATATAATAGAGCGGGAGCTAATGAGTAATCGAGGTGGCATTAAAGGCTTTGTCATTGATGGGTAAGCGCTTTAAATAAAAAGACATCTGACAGACTTTTCCATCATATTTGATGTTCAGCTACCCACAAAATCAGAGCGATGCGGTTATTTTGGAAGAAACTATTGGATGTCCTGATTTGATCATCGCTCTTCAGGTTGAGCAAGATACGGCTGCGACGCGAAGATCGTCCCGAGGTTCTACTGTCACTGAAACTATAAGTTTCTACAATAAGAATGCTGCTCCAGTGTTAGCTAAATATTCAAATAAAATAATGCAAATTGATGGAGAACGCGATGCCCAAGAGATTTTTAATGATATTGTGCCCAATATGGATACCATAACAAAGAATCGCGGCAATCCCATAACAATTCAACATTAAAACTCATACAAACTACACATTAACCTGGCGCAAATAATCAAAAAATAGTTAATTAAAAAAAAACTAAATATATATTTTTCAGTTTTTTTTTTTGATTTTTGTACGCACACAACTTCCGGAGGCAAGCGCAAAAAAAGCTCACGCAAAGCTGCATGGCATAAGCTTTTTGAAACCGTTAGCCTCTTGCCAAAAGCTCAACGTTCAGTCGCTCTCGACACACGCTGCAATTAGGGAGGAAAATCGTCTCAACGGAAGAAATTCGTCTGCATAAAAATCAAAATAAGCAGCTCAAGTAGCGAAACTTAAGCAACAAAGCGATTCGCGATTTGTTTAACGAAAGGCCCGCAACAACATCGAATATATCTCATATACATCATCATGGTGAGTGAGTGAGTGTGTGTGTGTGTGAGCAAGTGTGTAAGTGTGTGTGAGTGCGCGGCTACTATAGTTTATTTTTGTTTGAGCAATAATATAATATATTGCTTTCACTTTGATTGCATATCGGAGATTAGAGAGTAATAAACAAAGTTACTTAACTCACTTGACCTTCAGACTTACACCACCCCCTTTCTTTAACTGTGAAAGAACTCAACTACTTGACCTTGTGTACTTTCTACTGGGTTACAAGTGTTTACGTTTGAGAACATATGATTATGTACGTACAGTCAGACAAGTATTTTTTTTGACAACAAAAAAATAATCATTATTTATGTTGCTCAAAAAATATGTTTTATCTTACAATAATTTTACAATATTTTTAAAATAAAATTATCGATTACGTACATTTTTCACTTTGTTAAAACAATTACTTGAATACCTGTAAACCACTTTTTTAAGTTCTTGTCAGCATCAGCTGTTCAGCTATAAATTTAGGAGACAAAAAAATACCGAGGAACCTGTCGCTGTGAAATTCCCACATCAACTGGGGGGAATATGGGGGTCTCTGTTCCCGCACTGCGCCAAAAATTAACAACTCAAATAACAACAATAAAAAAGCCGAAATTTCACATTCCAAGCCGAGACAAAATTTTGACGTCAAAGTCCAACGATTTGAATAAATTAAACGACAGGTTGAAGCTGCCGGCACAGGAATTTCTGGCGGGGCTTGATTCATTAGCAATGTGTTTATTGCCGCTACCCGAACCCGAACTAGTCAGTCATCATTACGAATACGAATACAAATTCAAGTTCGAGTATTTGGTGACTCCAAGTCGGTATTATTATCTTTGTTTCTCCTGCTTCGTTATTTGTTAGTTAGTTTATTTTGTTTTAACTTTAAACGCCAGACGACGTCAAGTCGCGACGCATGGAATTTTTCTCAAAAATACTTAAAATCAATAATAAAAACAAATACTGCTTAGTTCCGTTTAGTTATTGAGTGTAAAAGTGTGTGAGTGTACCTAAAATTAATAATTAAAACAGTTGGGAACTATAGCAAATGTTTCACGTAGACTCGCATCCTTGCAAATGACATTCATAGGTCATCAAACTCATTAAAAGAAAAAAGAATCAAATCTTCAGTTGTTACGTAAAAGATATGTTTTTGAAAAAACAGAAATTTTCATAGAAAATTTAATGGCAAAATGAAAAAAACTCGTGCGAGATGAAAAACAACAACAAATTATGCGCTACAATAACAAATGCTGAGATTTATGCGAGCAAAAAAAAAAAACAACCTGCAAACTATCAAAATTAAAACTGAACCAAAATTCATTCAATCTCTGTGGTTGTTAGGTTCGTTAGGTGCGACAATGCGGAACAGTCGAAAGAACGGCATGTACATCTTTTATATAATATATATAGCGATAGATAATATACACAAATAACAAAATTAACAGAGCGAATAGCACCTACTACACCTACACCTACACTATAATAAAAACCAATTCCATTTGTTTATAAAATTTGGTGAAAATTGCGCGATAAATTGGAAATCACAGCAAGTGCTATATAGCACGCAGTTGTTGTTGTATGGGGCGATAATTGGGTGCACTCTTTACATTGGATCAATAATAAACCAACATTGGATGCCCTTCCTACACTCTCTCACACACACACACACTCGCACAACAAATAATTGACTTCGTTCAAGATCAATGTCTTTTGGCTACTTACAATTTATGAACACACCCACACACAATTACAACCGATTCGTTCTATATATCGTATATAGAATATATATGTACATTTATTTTGTTTTGAAGGCTGCACTAATTGTGTATTTTAAAGTTGTCGGCAAACAAATTGTTTCTAGCTCTTGGCATAGTGCCAAAAAAAACAACTAATAACTATATATTAACTAACTAGAGAAAACATTTGATTTAATTATATAGTAAACTTATATGACACTATAAACTGTTGATAATGCTATAGAAATCCAATAAAAACAGGATATTTACAGTTTACAGATTGTTCTTGTTGCAATTCTAGGCTAGTTCTACTCAATTTTAATTCAACTTTATAGATATAGATATAGACGCTGGATAAAATTTGCCATAAAAAAATTAAGGAATACCTTAAAATAGATAATTGTCTAAAAAAAATTTAAAGGCTTTTCAATAACTTAAAATCAGCTCTCAATCTCTGAATTATTGAGTATTACCAATAGTTTTCTATGCCTAAATCCTGTGTTTTGTTTATGTTTTGCCTGTATGCCTATTCCAAATTCCATTTGTGTAGTTATTTATGTGTCACCAAATGGCCATGAAGAAGGAGGCCCAAGAGAAACACAAAGCGGAGCAGCTGCGTAAGGCACAAGCCGCTGTAAGTAATCCCTGGCATTGTCCATGGGTGGAAATCCACGATAATATTGATGTATTCGTATATGGCATGCATTGTGGCGGCTGAAAAATACCAAAAAGAAAAAAAAATAAATTTTTTGATATGCAAAACTATAAATTCCTGCTCCTAACTCAACTAAGCTTATATCAAACCAGTCAACTACTAACTTGGCTAATTGTAGTTGTGCCTGTTTAAATATTTAAGTTATCCCAGCTAATCTTTATCTGATATTGCTGCTATTTTTCAGTCTGATATTCCGATCATCTGGGTTCTGGGCGGTCCCGGCTGCGGCAAGGGCACCCAATGCGCCAAAATTGTCGAGAAATATGGATTCACACATCTGAGCAGCGGTGATTTGCTGCGCGACGAGGTAAGATGTACTTAAATTAAGTTTTTCGACTGTCGAAAACTCATTCATCTATACTTTTATAGGTCAGTTCTGGCTCGGATAAGGGTCGTGAATTGCAGGCGATCATGACCAGCGGAGCTTTGGTGCCCAACCAGGAGGTGCTCTCCCTGCTGAATAACGCCGTGACACGTGCCAAGGGCAACTCCAAGGGTTTCCTCATCGATGGCTATCCTCGGGAGAAGAATCAGGGTATTGCCTTTGAGGAGCAAATTGCACCCGCCGATTTGGCCTTATACTTTGAATGCTCCGAGGAGACGATGCTGAAGCGTATCCTCTCAAGAGCAGCTGCTGCCGCTGTGAAGCGAGCTGATGACAATGAGGCTACAATTCGATCTCGCTTGCAAACCTTCAAGCAAAATACAAGCGACATTTTGGGACTATATGCCGACAAGACTCTAACGGTAAATTGTGGATTCTATAATATATGAAACTTATAACTAACATTTGTTATTTCTTTACAGATCAATGCGGAACGTGATGTGGATGATATATTCATCGATGTTGTGGATGCCATCGACTGCATACTAAAGAAGAAGCAGAATGCAGTGAAGGCTTGTTAGTGGATCGCGTGTGGAAGTTATTTTAATGAAACCCAAGCCAAACAACAAATTCAAAAATTCATTTTGAACGCACTTTTTAGAATCTAAGCGCACAAAATCTGCACAAATGAAAGCTTAACACCAAATAAATAAGCATATTAATTATTCTTAATTATTTATCTACTTCTAACTAAATAAAATGGCATGATTATCCAATGCCAAGAGCTTTAGCTTTGAGTGAGCTTATAAAAGCACATTACCTGCATGTGCTTTAAGTAAATTTAATGAAACAAACTCAAATTCTAAGTTATTAACATATGCGACAATAAAGTTGATGTGAAAACTATCAAGCTAAAGTGAGAATTTTCTTCGTTATATAAATATATAGTACTAGATTTATAGTTTTATTTTCATTGTATTTAATTGCACCTTTAATTGAAGGTGATTATTTAACTGCATGCAAATTGCTGTAAAATCACGATATGCCTTAATTAATTAGCTAGATTTTTATATATTTGTAAGGTTTAATTGAAAATTCAAGGGCACGTCAAATAGAAAGCCAAACATTCAATTACCTTGAATACTATAGTAGACTCCACGTGTTGTATAGGAAACGGAAAACCAAATTAGTGCAAAGAACCAGTTTATTAAAAATTGATGAGCTTTAACATATGGTTAAGATCAAAATGCAGCTGATTGGGTGAAAATACTATTAATTAGGGAATGAAACCTAAGCAAATATCTGTTCCGGTACGTTCTTTTGGTTTCGGTATCATTATTATAAAATGTTTATGTGCTGTTTTTATTTGTTTTGATATTAGGGGTTGATAAAAGGATAGAAATTTAAATTTAAAACTTAAAATCCAAGTCCATGTGTTTAAATACAGAATGAATTAAGAAGCCAAACTATGACTAAAATGTCATTCCGCTTGAAAATCGGTCCCGTTTTGACATAGTTATGAAAGTTTGAAGTTGGCTCGAACTTTTACCTAGCAACAAGTAATTTTCTCTAAAAATTAAATTGGTCAGTAAATAAGAAAAATACAGGGTAAATTGTGTTAAAAAATTTAAGAAAACTCAAACGTTTTGTATGTAGATCATACTTTAATAATAGATATGTTGTGATTGATATAGAATCAATAAATCAGTCTACAGGTACGTCATCTACGATATAAGGTCCAGATACAGTAAATATTGAACTGACATAATTTATGACAGAACAATAACATAAAACACAAAAAAAAAAGATGAGAACAAAACTGAAAGTCATATCAGAGATCTCCAGTTTTTTTTTTTGTTGTTGACCAAGCTCAAATGGAATGGAATCATCTTTGGATTTTATCACGGAACTGCGTCATCAGATCAAGTGGTCACTACTGGAGTGGGCTTTGAGGTTCTCATTTAAGATTCCAATCAACGCAAATGTCGAGTGTAAAGTCAATATGAATAGTTTATGTAAAACACTCGCACTTTTGGATGAATAATATTATGTAAAAGCTAAAAGCAAAACGTTTCGGCTGGTGAAAATAATTTGATGAGCACGTAAAAGTTTTTATCTGTTGATGATGATCGTTAAATTTTTGATCAGTGATCGTTGATCTCGGGGGAATTCCAGTTGCTAAAAATCAGCATGACTAAAATAAATACGAAGATCGGGCTGGTTTTTGTTTGTTATTGTTGTTTGAAATATTTTCAACTTTTGTTTTATTTTTTCCTTGCTTTCTTTTTGTTTGTAAGCTCAGACAACAGATCATTGTTGTTGAGACTGAACTTTTGACTTATAATTAGAATAAATAATAGATATTTAAATAGTTACAAACTAAAACAAATTCATGAGTACAATTTGGAAATTAGCTAAGTGAGAAGAGTACAAATATCACACGATCAATATCTGATTTTGATATCAATATTAAAATAAAGCTAGACGATTCAGTCAGAGTTTTGGATCACACTTGAGTTTAAACGAGATTATCATCCCGATGTTTGTGATGATGCTGTGTTTGTGTGTGTGACTGGCTGCCAATTTTACTCTCGATCCAATCCAGATAGTGTGTGACACGAGTAAAACCACCGGGAACACTGGTCCTATCACAACCACCGCCAGCTTCGCCATCGGCGGGTCCAAAACTCGTAATGCCCACAAGCACCTGGGTGCCCTTTAGGACCAAAGGACCACCTGAATCGCCCGTGCAGACCGTCTCATCCTTGAGTCCCTTGGCGCACATGACGCCAGCGGTGACCACATCGTACTCCTCGGCACAGTCGGCATTGGATATCACCTTCAGTTCGGTGTACTGCATGGCATCGGAGCTGGTCATCTCCACCGTGGCGCCCCAACCGCTGGCCACCACACTCATGCCGGTAAACTGATCCATTCGCTGTCTGATCGGCAACGATGCCGGGCGTATGCGGGAGGTGAATGTCACGTCCACGGGCAACTTGACCAGCGCAATGTCATTCGCTGCCGTCTCTGCATTGAAACGTTCATGGACAATAAACTTATTGGAGCGCAGCACAAGTCCACCCAACTGTTCAGTATCCTCCACGCTCCTCGTACCCAAATACACGTCGAAATGTGTGACGCCCATGGTACAATGTCCGGCGGTGAGGACCCAACGCTTGTCCAGCAATGTGCCGCCACAGAGGATGCGTCTGCGCCACAGCTGCTTGCCAATGAGCATCACTTGGTAGGGGAACTTTTCAATTCTGCCAAACTTGGACTGACCGATGGCATAACCAGTGCTCGATCCGATCAGACACAATATGAACAGCAGGATGACACCGAGAGCGAGACTCAATGTTTGTATATTTGTTTTTGTTTGCATTGTGTTTGTGTTCTTAAGTTGCACTTGTCACTTGTATGTTTTTTGTTGTTTGTTATAGTTGTTGCTTTAGTCACTGCACTCTGATTAATAAGTTACGATTTATTCACTTCACGATTTATTCTTGCTTCTGCACGCTTCAAGCGTTCGCTTCAATTTAAATCCATTCTGACGATGTCGTGAGATTTTATACGTCGCCTCATCGCAACAACAACAATATTTTGCCGGTTATCTGTCTGAGCGAAGAGAGCATCTCTCATCCTCCGTTTAAGCCGTTAAGTTTGCCGCTCTTCGTCACTGATTTTGTTGTTGCGAGAGAGAGTGTGTAGAGAGAGAGAGAGAGGGAGACGATCGCGGCGAGAAACATGATTGGCTTGATGCTCGTAGACTCCTACGACGAGAGAGAGGATTGCGGCGAGAGT
Source organism: Drosophila falleni (assembly GCA_035045575.1). NCBI lineage: Eukaryota > Metazoa > Arthropoda > Insecta > Diptera > Drosophilidae > Drosophila > Drosophila falleni. Next base: position 10,817,544 of record JAWNOV010000167.1, read on the forward strand.
TGACTACGAATCACGCTGATGATGATGACGATGTTGTCTTCTGCGGTAGCTTGTTATTATGACAGCAAACAAGTCGTAAAAGCTTGTTTTAAATTTTGTTTCATATCAAATATGGGCATATGGAACAGCTCTTATCTCTGACCAGAGTTCACAACGCTTTCCTGTTTATATGTTTAGAATAGCCATTGGGTAATGGGAATATGCGTAAGTTTATAGAAATTCCAAGAAAAAACATTAGATTGTACAATGCTAAGGCTTTATATTGGACAGACAAAAGAACAGGTATTCTCATCTGGTGCCATCTAGCCGGAGAATTTGGTGAGAAATACGTTTTTAATTATGCATATGGAGCTTAGAACTCTGAACGCACATTTTTAAAACTGTTTATATTCAAATAAAAATATGACACTTTATTTGTTTTCGAATTTCGTTCTATTATGTATTTTTTTTTCTTTTTGAAAGTGACTTCTTTTGCGCATTGTTTTGTGGCATATATTTCGGTTATAAACAACGGGGACTCCGTTCAATATTATCTTTTATTTTTGTTTGTTTTTGGCGCCATTCGGATTTGTATTTATAAATTATTAATTTACGCCTCAGTCACAAACTTGATGAGAAATGTTGTTAATTTCGGGCGCAACTTTCATGCGAACTTCAGTTGAACCCAAAGATGAATCAATATTTTTGTTATTTTCTGTATTATAAACAAATAATATGTAAATTAAGTTCTAGTTTTTATCAATATCTCCCAACGCTGAGTCAATAAAGTTTATTTGTCTGGTTTTTAATATTTTCAGTAAATTTTCCAGTTTGATATTAACCTGCGCAAAAAAATAAAATCAAATCAAATCGAAATGGAAGTTAATTGATTTGGCGCCAACTTGGAATGTTGTTAATGAGAGGAGCGGCGACGTCTACCGCATTAATTAAATAACCTAAATAAACAAACAAAAAAATAAAAACAATACAAAAATGTAACAACAAATGGAAGTGTCAGTTTTTACTTTTAATACGAATATTAGATGTCGTTGTGATTATAAAACTCTTAGAATTAATTCACACCTCAACGGGTAAACAATTCCATTTTTGAAGTACTAAAAATTTTAGAAACTCAATTGGGCGTTAGGTGTGAAAATATGAAATATTTAGATAGCAACTAGAACTTGTTTATAAGACGAATTCTTAACCTTTCTAATTATCAAATAAATGGCTTTTCAAACTTGATATATGAAATATTCTAGTTATTTGAGTTAAGAATCAATTTTAAATGTAGAATCTATGTATATTCAGTTTAGACTATCTCTTCCCGTTTTATTCAGTCACCAATTAGTTTTCAGCACATCATAAAAAGTTATAGCTTTTGATTTGAACACATTATTCATTTTTCGATTAGAACTGGTCGGTCGGGCTACAATAAAAAATCTACATTTAAACTTTAACGATATAAACTAATTTGAATTTAGTAGCTGATCTGATATTAAGGCAATTGTGTACAAATTCCTCAGACAGAAGCCAAAAGATTTATTTGAAATTCAATTTAAATACTATGTAAATATATGCAAATCAATTGTCGGGAAACACCCGACAAAATGTTATTGTTATTTTTTTTATTGTCAACAAAGTTCAGCAACTCGAAGCTGGCGCCAAAAATCTTGCTTACCTTGCGCGAGAAAGTAGTTGACCTTGATGTATTTGTTGAATTTTGGATATTCCGGGGATAGAAATTGGATCAGTTAACGCTTTACACAGCTTTTGAGTGAGTTGAACTGATTGTAGCATTGGCAATGGAAGTGCATTAACCCCAGAAGTTGCAATTAATTTGGCTTTTAATTGGACCCGCCCCCCGACACGAACGTTGACGTAAGCCCGTAACGCAAATTATTTGATTTCAAGCCAAACAAATTCATTAAAAACGTCCATAACGAATGCGAATGATAAGCAGTAACTTTTGCGTAGAACCAGTAGTCAACATGACAGCAATTTCGGTACTTCCTCACCCTTACCCCAATCCCTTAACCAATCTCAATCCCAGTTCCAAGATTAAGACAAGAGACAGCATGCTTTCGAAAATGTTTAAATGCGATTTGGCAAACTGGATCCGGTTGGGTCGGTTTCATTTTATGCTCAAGACCCCAAAGCTAAATCAAATTCTGATTTTGTTCAACAACAAAAAACAGAAGAAAACAAAAAACAAAAAAAAAACATAAATTAAAGTAAGGAAAAGAAGAAAGAGCCGCTAAAAAACAGGCAGTAGTCAAAGCGTTTCGGAATTCCCAAAAAACTTAAACACTGGACCACAAACCAATAACAAACTTCCATGACGATACGCTTTATGAGAGTGTTTGTGAGAGTGTGTGTGTGTGTGTAACAAACAAATTTTTTTGTTACAGTCCGATGTCTGACTGAGACTGAGACTGGGACTGAAACTGAGACCGCGTTTATCATTAGTCAAAAATGATGATCGCCCCCGAAGGCAAAGAAATTAAAATAGATTGGCGCCAGACGGCTGCAGTTATTGTCTTTAAACTGGTAATTCCCAAACACATGTGCGAAATGCTTATCACGATTCCAATTGGAGTTCAAAGAAAGTCGTTAAATCAAATTATTCAAATTGATTTGCGTTTCATCAAATTCGAATACATTTTAGAAGTCAACAAGTTTTCAAATTAAAATGTCTTATCAAACGAAGCGCAGCTCCGACTAATTTTAAAACTTGATAGCTGTTGTCAATAGATAAAGCTGGAAAACCGCATTGGGCATTAATCGTGTGCTAGTAAACAAATTCTAATCTTTACTGCTGTTTTGGAATTTTTGTGTAAGCATTGTTCTCGTTTATTTGACTTTTGTGGCGGCGACGGCAAATTGGCGTCGCCAAAAGACGATCGTTATAATTAATTATCGATCGCAATGAATATACCATTTAAAATTTGCATTTAAATTAGAACTGTCAAAATAATCGGCAATTCTGACAATATAAAAGAAAAAAAAAACAACACTATTAAGCTAACTTAAGTCCGCATTAACAAATTAAATTATTCAACGTAAAATCATGACAAAAACGTGCACAAACATGGGAAATTCTGTTCCCCAAAATTATAATGTATTGTTTACAAATAAGACATTTTATTAGTTGAATAAACTTCCTTGAGTTACTTATGGGTAAACAGAATTGAGCAACTTTGTAATGTTACTGAACTTCAGTTAAAAAAGAAACGCATTTTGTTGAAACAGGATTTTTAAATTTATAGCTTTAATCACAAAATGTCATGCACGTGTAAGCAGACTGCAACGATTGTCATCAGAATTTGTGCATTTCATTAATATTTTGAACTTATTGTTTTCTGAAACTTTGATATCTTATAACTTAATCAAAAATTGTCAGATTTTCAAGCGGAATGTCATTTTAATCATGACTTGACCTCTTAATTCATTCTGCATTTAAATTTTTTTCATCTAGAAAATTTGATATTTTTTCGATTCTAATCCATCCATCATCCAATTTTCCATACAAGCACCTTGACATTTTTTCAAAAACTTTGATCTTTCATAACTTCATCAAAAATTAACCAATTTTTAAGCGGAATGTCGTTTTGATCATGATTTGGCCCCTAAATTAGTCCTGCATTTAAATTTTTATCATCTAGAAAATTTGATATATTTTCGATTCTAAGCCATCTATCATCCAATTTTCCATACTTACCCCTTGACATTTTTTCATAAACTTTGATCTCTCATAACTTTATCAAAACTTAGCCGATTTTCAAGCGGAATATCATTTTGATCATGATTTGGCCCCTAAATTGATTCTGCATTTAAATTTTTATTATCTAGAAAATTTGATATATTTTCGATTCTAAGCCATCTATCATCCAATTTTCCATACTTACCCCTTGACATTTTTTCAATTTTTTAATTCAACAGTTTTCTTCTCCGAATTTATTTCAAATATTTTGTTTTTTGAGCTTAGCGAAAACAGTAAGTTGCCACTACGTTGAATGTTTCGATATATCGATAACCATGCAGTGCTATCGTATTAAGTCGATGTCAATTTTAGGTAAATTACCAAATTAAGATCTTTTGGACCAGGTGGCAACTTTCCAAGCCAGTGCTGGCAATTTATTAGCAATTTTGAATTTTTGTAGCAAACGAATTCAGAAAATAGTCAGAACTAGCTATAAAATAGCTAAGTTGACAACAGTGTGGAACAGCCGGCGTAAACAACGCGTTTTGGAAAATTGTTGTGGATATAAATAATAAGTTAAAATGAAGGAAAGAGACTTGAAGCGTGCTTATAACAATGTTTTGGCACAAGCTATATCAACATCGCACAATTTCCTGTTTGCTGGTAATCGTTTTGGCGACATTTTCATACTCAGGTGAGCAGAGAATTGTTTTTAAGGTACGGAGGGATTTTAACAATTATTTCTTTTCCAGCCTTAAGGAACTAGAAAAGAGCACGGAGGAGCCGCCAAGCAAACTAAAAGTGTGTTCACAGGGCAGCGATTTGGACATAAATTGCCTAGCGTTCCATCGCGACTTCCTAATAGTTGGCGCAGTTGGACTCATCTATGGCTTGAAGTGGGACGAGGAGGAGGAAACTTTGAGCACAAAGCGTGCCTGGGAGATCAAAATACCCATGCAAATTGATGCTGTCGAAGTGCCAGATGTCAATTGTCTTTGGCTGTGCGCCGAAACGGATGCATTGTACGCTGGCTGTGGCGATGGTATAATCTATAAAATTAAACTGGAAGATGGACGCGTAGAGCGGGATTATCGTGGGCACACGGACTACGTGCACTGTGTGGTCGGACATGCAGATGGACGCATCTATTCTGGCTCAGAAGACGGCACCGTGCGCTCTTGGAGTGACAAACAAAAGATAGAAACTTCGATATCCGAGCCATACAAGGATCCCAAGCTGCTCCGTCCGGATTGGGGCAAATGGATTGGTGCTGTAGCCGTCAACGATGATTGGCTTATCTGTGGCGGCGGTCCACGTCCGGCCATTTTTCATTTGGGTTCCATGCAATGCACCCGCGCATTTGATTTTCCCGGACGCGTGCATCTCTGCGACTTTGTGGACGACTCTGTGATTATTGGCGGCGAACACAATCACGTGCAGTTCTACACGCTCAACGGCAAGCTGGAGGCAAACATTCCCGTAGAGCACACAGCCAGCTATTCGTCAATCTGGCAAATGAATCCCTTTAAGTTCATGTCGATCGCCGGATTCAGCAACAAGTTGCACATACTAAAGGATTTCCGTTTCCTAGACAGCAAAATTGAATTGTACGGTAATGTGTTGGGTGATGATGTAGATGCTGAAGATGTTGAACAGCAGGACGAGGATGCTACATTTTAATTAACTAAAAAATATATCTATCAATGTAAATACGTATTTTTAATTTTGGTACTGATAATATTCTACATTCAAATGGTATTTTGAATATAGCGAATCTTTATTGAAAGTATTTGAACCTAGGTACTAAGGAAATTAAAACTTACGCAAAACTAAATTACATACTTAATGGATTAATTTGTACCTGAAACATTTGTCCAAGTCAGTCACATGAATAACAGCTCAATCCTCGCTTTCACCTAGTGGAATAAATGCAGGCAGCGTGCCAAGTTTAATTCGCTGTCGAGGACCGCTGCTGCCAGATGCATTCTCTTCATCTAACGTTTCCTCCTCCAAGTGATCCTCCTGCCGATCGTCGGGTAGAGGACCATACTTATCACTTTCACACTTGAAGTAGCGTGAACTGCTGGGCGTCTCCTCAGTTTTTCCGCTTTTAGTAGCTGACACCTTGCTGATGGACACTTTGGTCTTGAGTCTAGGCTGAGATTTGCTCTTGGATGCAATCAGCTTTTGTTGTTTCATTTGCTTGCAGTAGATGCAGTTGGACAGCTCGCATTTGCCCCTACGAGCAAATTCCGGACACACAAACTCATGGCGCATATTGCACTTAAAGTGATAGAGGAGTAAATAAGAGTTTAAACTAATTGGCATTCAACTTACATCAGCGGCACGTGCGCAATAACCACGTAAAAAGTCAATGCAAATCTCAGCCTTGTGACTGAGCTTCTTATGCAGATATGGACAATCCTCGCGAACGCAAACGCCACGTAAATAGTAACGACACACAGGCATCTTCTCCAGCGTTACATTGTGAGAGAGCAGACAGTCGGATTTGGTGCATTCACCGCGCAGAAAACTGCAAGAGAGCAATACGATTAAGATCAAGTTAAGCGGATGAAGCTTGGACAGACCTTGGACAGATGGCCACTTGGCGTTTATCGTGTAAACGACGACACTTGCCGCGACTATGGGCCGCACACTTGCCCAGACGCTGGAAGATTGCACAGGGCACATTGGTCTTAACAAGTGAGCGATTGAGAAGTTGTAAACTACGTTGCTTGGCAGTCATTAGATGAGCGCGAGAAACATGATTCGTGGTGCGTATAAATACATTCTGTGTCTTAGCCGAAGACACATATGTCAAGCCGCCAATGTCGATACGAAGACGTAGACTTTTATTGACGCTCAGTTGAGGCGTGTTGACAGACACACGGGTTAAACGACATCCGGAGGGATCTAGCACGAACTTTGTGCCGCGTATGAACAGCGTGCGACCTGTGGAGTTGTTTGTCTTCGGTTGTTGTTGCGGCTGCACAGCTGTTTTGGTTGATGACCTGTTTGCATCCAGCTTGGTCAGCTTGTTCTTGGCCGTCTTCTTGTACATAACGCCGTGTATGCTGACCATGCTGAGGGATTTGTTAACACTCGGCTTCAATACGGGTGATTTTAAGCTGCAAATTTAATTGTAATTAGATTACACTTTAACAGTGGTATTAATGTTAGTTACCTCAACTTTTTGCCAGTTGCTGCGTCATTTGTGCGTCTGAGAGCGTAACGTGCCACAAAATCGTTTAACAAAGCTCGACGTTTCTTCACCAGCGGCGTGCTACTGCTGGAGGTTAGAGATATGGCACGCACCAGCTTATACCTGGTGCGTTTAGCAGGAGGAGCTACTGTGCTTGTAGCTCTCACTGTCACTGTAGTTGGTTTTACTGTACTGGCGCCTTGTCTGATAAGCTTTCGCTTTGATAGGCTAACCAAGGGCGGCTGAATGCATACGGTGGGCGGGGCCGGAGGAGGCGGCACAGTCTTCAGAGGTTGAGTGCGTACGGTGGGCGTGGCAGTCGACTTGCGCACTAGGCAAGTGCTGGCTTTGCTTATGATTTTAGCTGGAGGTGGCGTCAAATCAGCAGCAACAGTTTGCTGATAATACGTAACATGTTGTTGTTGCTGTTGTTGCTGCTGTTGTTGTTGCTGTTGTAGTTGTTGCTGCTGCTGCTGTTGTAGTTGTTGCAGCTGATATTCCCGCTGGCGTTGCAAAAAATGAGGATTTATATGTATAGCTGGACGATCCCATGACTGCAACACGTTGTTATTGTTGTTGGCTAGACCTTGAAACTGCATTTGGTTATGAAAATTGGGATTTATGTACACCTTTCGCCCCATGGGCGGAATGTTCTCCTCAGCACTTATATGTGGCAGCATTTCTCTTATTTTTAACACAATTTGTAACACCTATTTTCGACTTTATTTAAAACAACAGCTTTTTCGTTGTCTGATTTTGTTTGATAAAGTTTTTTTAACTTTTTTCACAAGAAATTGCGACCCAGATTTAAGGCTGCCACCTTACAGAATTTTCCGATCTGGTTTGATTTTTTGTACTTAAAAAATAAGTACATTTCCGAAATTGAAAGTTTTTAATTTTTGTACTTAATTTCAGATTTTATTTTTTCTAGATTTAAATTTTTCCATAATTTTTTCTTAGAATTTTCTTGATTTTTCGATATAATTTAGAATTCAGTTTTCTAACACAATCGATAACATTTAAAATTTCCATCGGTTGCACAATCGATAGCAATGCGCAGACATGTGAATGGCTAAGTAATCAAAACGTGGGCTTACCGATATATTTTTATCGTTTAAGAAACAACAACAAAAACAATAAAATGGGAAAGGATCGCGGTCGTGGAGGACGAGGTCGTCGGAACTTTCAGTCCAGACCGTACAACAAAAACAACTGGCGCGGTCAGAAAAGGGAGCATTCAAAGCACAGCAATGGCGATGGAAATTCACAACCACGCAACAAGTGAGTCTCAATAGTTCAGTTGTATGAATGTGTTATTGATGTAGACGGCTTTTTATTATTACAGACAACCACAACAAAAATGCACGTTGCGGGAGAATCAAGTGGGCATAACAGAGTTTACAAATCCAGATTTAGCCGGTTTTACAGGCATTCTGAAGTCCCGATTCTCTGATTTCCATGTGAATGAAATAAACACCGAAGGACACGTGTTGCAGCTGAATGACATCAACGTGCCAAAGTTGGAAATTAAACGTGAGTAAAAAAGAGCTTTAGAGATTGATTGTAATTATAATACTGTTTCATTCGTAGCTGTGGATGCCACACAACTGGAGGAATGGCGTAAGAAACTGGAGAATGTCATTGATGATGATGTGTGGCAGCAAATTGCCGCCTTGTCCACTGCCAAATATGATGCCAAGAGCGAGCAACATGTGGAAGTCAATGTAAGCAGCCTGGACAAGGAGCAACGCACACAAATCCATCAGCTAATCAAGCAGCTCTACCTCGGCAAATTGGTGTCCAAAACACTTGACCAGCAACCACAAAATCAAGGAAGAGAAACAGAATGAGAGTGAGCCTGTCGAGCCGAAAAAAGTTATACGCATTTTAAAACCAAAACCAGGACGCTGTAAGTGTGCTTAGCATCGATTCAATTCTCCAACTCCATTTACATCTTTGTTTACTTTGTTCAGCTGACAATCGCTGGAACTTTCCGGGTGAATACGTAAATTTTGTGGTGCACAAAGTGAATATGGATACCAGTGAGGTGGCTGCAACGATTGCCAATCAATTACAGTAGGTATCTAGTTGGAATTATCCTACTTGTAACTAACTATCCTTTCTTCTTTCGTCACAGCCTGCGTCCCTCCCAGGTAAATTACTGCGGCACCAAGGATAAACGTGCTAAAACCACTCAAAGCTTTTCCATTAAGCGTCGCACTCCGGAGGCAATTGCCAGTGCTGCACGTGGTATGCGTAATGTCTACATTGGCAACTTTAGCTTCACGTCCAGCACATTGAAGCTGGGTGATCTTCAGGGTAATCGCTTCCGGATTGCATTGCGTCACATCACACAGCCGCAGGAGCACATTGAACTGGCACTGCAGTCGCTGAAGGAACGTGGCTTCATCAACTATTATGGCTTGCAGCGATTTGGCAATAGCGCCAGTGTTCCCACCTATGAGGTGGGCGTGGCACTGCTCAAACGTGACTATAAGTTGGCCTGTGAGCTGATATTAAAGCCGCGTGACAACGATGTGGAATTCATGCGAGCCATACGCGAAGCCTGGTGGGAGAATCGGGACTCCGCTGCTGCTGCAGCCAAGTTCTATAATAATAAGTACATAGAGAAGAAGCTGCTGGATGGACTGGCCTCATTTGGTGAGAATGATTACTCTGCAGCGCTGCGACGCATACCAAGGAATATGCTGCTCCTGTATCCTCATGCCTATCAAAGTCTGATCTTCAATCGCATTGCATCGCGTCGTATCAAGGAGTTTGGACTCAAGTTGATACCTGGTGATTTGGTATACGTCGAGGAGGATAACAACCAGCAAGTTCCGGAAGCTGAAGAGCCCGCACCTGAAACTGTTGACGCCGTTGAAGATGACATGGAAGTGGACGGTGATAATTTACTGGAAGAAGAGTCGATTTTTAAACGGAAAGTGAGACCACTTACCGCCGAAGATATTGCCAGCGATAAGTACAAGCTGTCGGATGTGGTGTTGCCATTGCCAGGCTATGACATAACATATCCAAACAACGAATGTGCCGCTTGGTATGAACAGATGCTGGGCGAGGTGGGTCTCACCTCAGAGCTACTGCGGCACAAGGAAAAAACCTATGCTCTTGGTGGAGCTTATCGTAAATTGCTGATACAAACCAGCGACTTAAAATGGAGCTTCCGTCGGTATAGCACACCTGAAGATACTTTGATAGCCTCTGACTGGGAGCAGTTGAAAAATATAGAAATAACACCAGAACCCTCCGAATCAGAGGGCAAGTATACAGCTTTATTGCTGGAATTCACATTGCCAACAGCTGCCTATGCCACAATGTTACTGCGAGAGTTATTCAAACAGGATACATCAACGGCCACGCAAATGCAACTGGAGCAGGCAGAAATCCTCAAGAAATTGGAATCAGAGCCACCAACAACAGTTACGGACGAAGCGCAACCGCAGCCAATTTGAAAGTAACGTTCAACCACACAAAATAATCGATAAGGAAAATCAATTTACGCGCGCTCATCTTGTACATGTAAATATGCATGTGTGTGTGTGTGTGTAACTTCAAACCAACCACAACAATAACAATGCGCACGTGAGTGCAAGCTCGCACGCTCTCTCAGTCTTACTCTCACTCTCTCATTGGCTTTCGCTCTCTCTGGCTCTTTGTGTTAGCAGCCAGGACCAGCTTGTGAGTCCTATTCCGATGCCATTAGTACGCTGACAAGCGAGAGCTTTGGACGCACTGCGCAGTTAGCAAAGCAACGACGTGTGTGTGTGCGTGTGTCTACATTAATGTTGTAAAAGAAGAATAACAATAACAAATAACACAAGTCGCGTGTACTTGTTAACAAAGATACGAAAGCATCTTTGTGAATTTGATTTATTCGTTACAAAGTAATCGAAACAAAAGGAAATTAAAGGTGAATCACATATATTTACATATATATTATTGAATACACACATACAGACATATGCATCATTTGAGATTTAGGCGCGTATTTTTATTTTAAAACCAAACTTAGCAATAAATAAATAAAAGCTAACAAATTCAATGTGATTGATTGATTTATAAAGCATACATTTAACAATTGAACTATACATTTATTTTGCATTGACTTTGCATGTTTATTGATTTTTGTGCGTGCTTTTGCCCCAAATCAATCGATAATGTGGTGTTAATGCGCTACAACTACACAACTTTAGAAAGGTGGCATGGAGTATAGTGTAGTGTAGTGGGTAGTATGTAGTAAGTAGGGTATATTGATTCCGATGGGGGATGGGTCGATCGGAGGGAGGGAAGTGATTGCTCATAATATATTATTGCTTCGTTAATGTCACAGTCAGCGACAGAGTCATCAAAATTAATAAACTAAATGCTTGTTTGGCGTCGTCTACCCCACCTGCCAGTCAACCCTCACTCCTGAACCAGACAACCAGTCAGCCAGACATGGATATTGGCCATGTTATTGCTTGCGCGCGCACTCTTTGACCAACAACTAGAAAACGATTCAACTAACTGCGTCATATACACCAAGTTTATAGGGCAGCTTAACCTGTATTAACCAAAAATCCGTACAACTTTCAACCTGAGCTGAAAATACTAAGGAAATTTTGTAATCACAGCAGCCCCAAACTAATAAATAAATGTCTTTTTCATAAACTGAAGTTTTCCTCGCATAAAATAATTAATAATTTTAATTTTTATATAATTTTTTGATAAATATGAGATTCTCATGATTTTCTATTAAATTTCTAAGTGTATAAATGTGTCTTACTACAATTTTAACAAAATAACTACGCCTTTCATTATAAGCAAACATCTTATACTAACAAATAAGTGAATAATATAACTGAACTAGTATTCATTACAACCGACTGTCGTATAAACTTGGCAATAGTTCGCGTTGTTTTTGGCGTGGTTCGCGACTTCGATTTTTGCGCCCAACCCACAATTATCTGCATCCCCAAAAATTAGCCACTAAATTACAAATTAAAACTAATCAGTTCGTATTGGGTTGTTAGGTAGAAGTGAGGTCGGGTTAATTAAATAAATATATCATCGATTTGCTCGTCGTTGAGGGAGCGCAGAGTGCATTTGCACAAATAGGCCACAATCTTTTTCTCCGCCTTGGAGCGATTTGTGCCCAGACCTTGCAGCAATGCCTCGATGCGTTTCATGAGATCTTCATTGCCAGATCCCAGACACTCCAGCAACAGGGGTTGCCAGTGGTGGTGTTGGCACTATAACCGATGCCGTCGCCACATGCTGCTCGTCCATTGCCTCCTGCAGCGCATCGTCCTCATCCTGTGCAATAAGCTGATCGGGACTAAGGGCGCGCCAACTTACATTTATGAGAGCCGACGTGGTCACTGCCTGCTGTAATTGTCGCTCATTGTTCCGATTACTGTTGACTTTGTGTTGTCCAACGAAACGTAATTTTTCCAACAAACTCCAATCGGACTGGTCTTTGAGCAATTCTCGCCGCAGCTTGTCTCGCATATAATTCCAGCGCGTTATGCACGTTTTAACTGACGGAAGGGTTTCTTTTTTGTTAATTTACTACGCACTAAAAGTATAATTTTTGGACTTACCATCAGTTTTCAGGGAGGTTGCTATGCTGCACCACAATTCTGTCTTTTTTTTGCCGCAGTCGTAGGGTGTGCTACGCAGTTCACGTTCATATAGACTCGGATTGGCGCGCACCAGCTCGATTAGGCGATTATCAAACTCAACACTCCACGACATTGTCAACAACAAACTTATAACAACTTTGTTTTGCACCCAAAGTGCATCATAACAAACACAAATCGATAACTCGATAGGTCGACAGCTTTTCGATAGTAGCTTATATTGCTCAGTGTTGTAAAATGTGTGCAGAATTTGTAATTTTTGCGCGCCACTTATCGATTTGATTATTGATTTTGTTTACATGGCTCGTTACACAGCAGGAGGGAGGCAAAGAGCAGTTTCGTTTAAAAGGCCGCAAAAATGGCCGCCGAAAACTATCACCTGAAGTGGGACTCGCATCTGTCCTATTTAAATACTTCCATTGCGACGCTCTACAAGTAAGTAAACAATGAACAATTCTTGTTATGGGATTGAAAACTTACTAAGCCCGAACTTGTTTAATTTTTTGCATGTAGAAATGAAAAGTTTGCCGACGTCATGTTGTACAGTTCATATAGCAATAGTGGCATCAACTCGGATATACCCACCGTCGGCATATCTGCGCACAAATTTATACTGAGCTCCTGCAGTCAGTTCTTTGCCACCATGTTCGAGACAGCGCCAATTACTGCGCCCAATGGCGTCCTCTATATTGTGCTTCCACCGGATCTGAGTCATCGTGCCATACAAATACTGGTGCAGTACATGTACAGCGGGGAAGCAACCGTCTCCAATGATATACTGAACGAAGTGTTGCGTGGTGGCGAGATCTTAAAGATTCGCGGTCTGTGCCGCACCAGCACTTCGAGTGGCAATGGCAGCGGCACAGGTGCATCTGGACATGGACATGGACACCACCTGCATCATCAGCGTGAGCCAAGTGCTCTGTATGTGTCAAATGGCACACGGTCTTCACTGGCGCCACCGCCGCCGCCTTCAATGTCCGCACAGCTTCCCGGTGATATGTACAGCAGCAAGGCCAGCAGCAGTGGCAACAGTGGCCTACAACTCGGCACGTTACTCCATGGATCATCATCACACGCACACACATCCGCATCCGCATTCACATTCACATCCACATCCACATCCTCATCAGCATCAGCATCATTCTCATCATCAGCAACAGCAACAATTTCGCGGCTTAGGTGCTTCCGTCATGCCAAAGGACAGTCCGGTGATTGTCAAGTCACCTAAAATAGCCAGCCACACGGGATTGCTGAGCGTGGCCAGCAGCAGTAAGCTGCATTCCAATAGCGTTGGCGGCATCTCTGTAAACAAAGAGGTGGCCATCGATCCCGAGGACAAGTGCTGCTATGCCACGTCCAGTCAAGTTGAAAGTCTACCACAGTCCTCTGCTGGAGTTGCAGCGGCTGCACCACCATCCCAACAACAACAACAACAACCACCAATGTCCATTTGCACTGAAGTTGGCTGCAGCAGTTGCCCCCTTGCTGCGTCTTCCACCGAGCCGGCAGAGTCATCGCTACGCCGACCAGATTACGTAGAGCGAGAGCGTCTCGTTGAGGATGCACTTTGTGAGCGGGAACGTGATGATGCGGGTCTTGTTTACGAGCGACGTCTACGCCGTGAGAGATCCTGTGAGCGAGGCAAGTCACCTGCGATCTTATAGCAATCAATTGTCTAACATATATATTCTTTCAGGTTCCTCTCATGAGTATTTTGCGCATGAAGGATCGCACTATGATCATGTGGTGAAGCCGTATGAGGTGCCGGCTGTTGTTGCTCCTCGTCTGGTTACGTCACCGCCTTCGCATAGTTTCCTGACCATCAAACAGGAGCCCACAGATTGGTCCAACAATACAACGGCCACGTTAACCAACGACAACAACCACGAGCACAGTCAGGAGGCGACGCTGTCACCCAAGCAGCCTCTGGACTTTAAGATAAATGCCGTCAAGCTGGAGGCGAATGCAACGAACCAAGACGAGTCCGAGGAGCACACGCTGCGGGATTACAACAACTTTAAAGTGCTCGTTTGCGAGATATGCCAGAAATCATTTGAAGACACCAAGACGCTGGTGCGTCATCTGGGCACACATGCACCTGAGCCCACAACGAATATTATGTCAGGTAGCAGCAGCAGCAGCAGCGCCACAGCCAACAGCAACAATAACAGCAACAGCAACAACAACAGCAATCTGGCCCTGAGAGCGCTGAAAACCTATGTGCCAAAGAAGCGACGCAGAGTCTCGGTGAGTGCCGTTGGAGCAGCAGTATTGGACAAGCCCTTATCTCTTCCCATCCCTCCACATTCGCATTCACAGCAACAGGAGAACAATATGGATCATGTGACGCTGCTCTGTGATCTCTGCTCCACGTAAGATCCCATTAATTGATGATCGTTGATGATATTAAATGTTGCGTTTTTTGTTGCAGCTCCTTTGAAACGCCCGCAGAATGGGTGCGTCACATGAATAGTCAACACACGGAAATCGAGCTGGCCATGTTCAACAGCAAAAAGGATGGCGAGCAGAAGGGGTGTGTGTCTTAAAGATTCCTGCCTAATCTCGAGCATGTGATGATGAACTCTGTTCACTTGCAGCAGCAGCAACAACAACAACAACTCATCCACTGCCTCCGTCAGTTCAGCATCAAGTGTGGTGCATAAAAAGTACATCAATGCCAATCGGCACGTGGGACAAACCCAGCAACATAATACTAATTGCGTCACATCATCATCCCCGGGTCTGACAGTCGGGACGACCCACTGAATGCTAATGTTGCAGTCGGAGGCAACAGATCCAAATACAAGACAACAACAACAACAACAAGACCACCACCAATGTCAGAGTCAAAGTCAGGCCAGGAGTGAGCGAAGCAATAATAAGATGAACATTTTTTGAAAAAAATCAAGTCGTTCCAGTCAAATCAAAAACGAGAAATATTTATATGAAAACAGCAAGAACCGTGATCAAAAATGCAGAAAAAACTCAGCATATTTTATAGAGCAACAAATGTAAAACCAAAATTTAAACTAAAACTAAAAACGAAACTGTAAACGAAATTTAAAAAAGGGAATCGTCAGGCAACGATGCAAAACAAAAAACAAAAACGAATAACAATTTAACTCGGTAGTATTTTTAATCTTAAATGTAGCTTTAAAATTTATTCCCCACTCGCGAACAACAAAGCGCAATTTAAACTATACAAAAATTGAACAATTTACATATTAAGCGAATATCAAATCAAATATTCTGGCAAACGTATTCGATTAGCGATAAACTGATAGAAACTTATAAAAATTCTATCCGATTTTAAATTCTGTTCGACACCGTAAATTGAAATTGAAATTTCAGAACAGGTTCTGTAATTGTTTTCAAATAATCTGATTGAGTGATCATGAATGAGGCATCGCTAATCTCAGGGTTTTGCAGAAATATGTCAAATTATATGTCATATATTTTTTATAATTTTAAAATATGAGTAACAGTAACTGCGGCTACTTTTAATTAAATTATAATATTTTTAATTTAAAATTAATGCACATTATTTTGTATTTTATATTTGCCGCTGCAACTTGTTGCACGTATATTTTTGTATTTTTATATGTATGTATATGTAACTTAATTTGTTTGGAATAGAATTTTTAAGAATTTTGTAAATAGCAATAAGTTAATTTTTTTTAAAAGCCGCCGAAATGAACTTTTTGAAAAACCGATAAAAGTAATCATTAATAATCTAATTATGAATCTAAATGTGTGTGTACTTAGTAGATGGCAAATTCAATTTAAATCTCAAATTTGTAAAGAAAAATTCCCCCAATATACAAAAATACATATATTAAATATAAATATATTTAAAAGTCAGCGTGATTCTTAATAAACTATGTAAGTTACTGGAATGCATAAATAATCACTCAAAACGTCCATACATACAGACATCTATAACTAAAAATCGAATAGTCGCGGTATAAGCAAAACGAGAAATCGTTTATAAATAAGCATAAATAGAGAGCGCAAAATTTAAAAAGAGGAGAGAGTGTAAGAGTGTAAGAGGAGAGAGTGTAAAAGCGAAGAGAAGCAGCTTTTGTCCAGAGCTTTGTAACTGTTTACCTGTCAGCTCAATCAAGGTAAATTTATATAGTAAAGAGTAGAGCTCAATCGTTAGTTGCCTTTCGTTCGTCGTTTCGCAAGCAGCCGGCATTTTTGTAGACATTTTAACAATTTATTTTTAAGACGTCTTACTTTGGTCGAATTAAACTACAATCATTGATAATGAGTGCTGGCAAACATTTAGCCAAAGGTAAGTGGAAAGAATCACGCAATTAACGCGTGTTATCAGTTGCAACCACAAATCGGTAGAAACTTTCTCACAAAATATCCATGATTCTTATCAGTATACGCGCAATTATATAATGTACAATTAGAATGACTGTGCTACAAATTAATCAATTTATGGAATTGTTGCATTAGGTTCTCCACAGCCTGCCCTGCCTGACGATGGTGTCCCTCGTCTCTACTCTATGCGCTTTTGTCCCTACGCAGAGCGTGCTCATCTCGCTCTTAATGCCAAGAAGGTGTCACATCACAGCATCTATGTGAATCTGACGGAGAAACCCGAATGGTTGGTGGATGTAAGTCCCTTGCTCAAGGTGCCTGCTCTGCACTTGGTGGCCGAGAAGGATCAGCCATCCCTCATCGAGTCGCTGATCATTGTCGAGTATCTGGATGAAAAGTACCCGGATAATCCTCTGCTGCCCAAGGATCCTCTGCAGCGTGCCCAGGATAAGATACTCGTGGAGCGTTTCACAGCGGTTACCAGCGCCTTCTTTAAGACGGTTCTGTATGGCGGGAAGGTTGATGATCTTTGGCCTGCCATCGATATATTCGAGACGGAGCTGGCCAAGAGAGGCACACCCTATTTTGGCGGAGATAAGCCAGGTTACGTGGACTATATGATTTGGCCATGGTTCGAGCGTCTGAGTGTGCTAGAGTTTGTGCTAAAGGAAACATATACCTTCGACAAGCAGCGTTATGCTAAGATCAGCGCCTGGATTGATCTGTTGACCAAGGATGAGGTGGTGCAATCCTTCTTTGCAACACCTGAACAGCATGTGGAATACTTTCGCTCGCGAAGTGCCGGCAATACCAACTATGATTTGTTAGCTTGATTTTTATTTAAAATTATTTAATAAATAATACATATAACCAAACAACAAATAGTTTTTAAATTAGCATAAATAGACGCGACGCAGTATTTTAAGAGAGTCAGAGCGAGAGCGCAAAAAGAAAAGAGCGCAAATGCGAAGAGAAAAAGCTTTTTCACAGAGCTTCGCTGCTGTTTGACGGCCATTTTAAGAGTGCGGCATCTGTCATTGTTTGTTTTTAGTTGCCTTTTCGCAAGCAAGCGGTTTGTTTCTGGATATTTAAACAAATTAAAACTTCTTTTCAAAACGTCTTATTTTGGCCGAATTAAACTGCATTCGTTGATCATGAGTGCTGGCAAACATTTAGCCAAAGGTGAGTCAATAGAATCCAGAGAGAATCAAGCGAATGACGCATTGCAACAGCTGCCACAGAAATCGGAAACTTGTTTGAGAAACTTGTATCCAATATTGTTCGAGTGGTGGTATAAATTGTTATCTGAATTCTAATAAATGCGCAATAAATATGTAATATGACTGTGCTATTGATTAATCAAACTCTGCCTTAATAATATTCTGCCTTAGGTTCCCTTAAGCCTGCTCTGCCTGACGATGGCGTCCCTCGTCTCTATTCCATGCGTTTCTGTCCTTATGCGGCTCGGGCTCATCTCGCTCTTAATGCCAAGAAGGTGCCACATCATACCATAAATGTGAATCTGAAGGAGAAGCCCGAATGGTTGGTGGAGGTGAGTCCTTTGCTCAAGGTGCCTGCCTTGCATTTGGTGGCCGAGAAGGATCAGCCATCTCTCATCGAGTCGCTGATCATTGTCGAGTATCTGGATGAGAAGTATCCGGATAATCCTCTGCTGCCCAAGGATCCTCTGCAGCGTGCCCAGGATAAGATACTTGTGGAGCGTTTCAATGCAGTATTCGGTGCCTTTTGGAACGTTGTTCTTGAAGGTAAGAATCCTGATGATCTTTGGCCTGCTGTTGATATATTCGAGACGGAGCTGGCCAAGAGAGGCACACCTTATTTTGGTGGAGATAAGCCAGGTTATGTGGACTACATGATTTGGCCATTGTTCGAACGTTTTAGCGTGCTCCAGTTCACGATGAAGGAGGAATACAACTCGAATCTGCAGCGTTGGGTCAAGCTTAGCGCCTGGATTGATCTCATGACCAAGGACGAGGTGGTGCAATCCCACTTTGCCACACCAGAACAGCATTGGGAGTATTTCCGCACCCGTAGCACCAATCCCAACTATGATATGTTGGCTTGATTTACAGTTCTCTCGAATTATGATCTAGATATTGTTTATCTGATCTGTATATGTAATAATGTATTTGATATGCAATGCAATAAAGTATACACTTGAATTTAGATGGCATCAGCGTTAAATTTATTATGATTAGACTTGATACTTTTAATAGAATGATGCAGCAATTCTCAAGTAGTTTAGGGCACAAATGACTTGACTTCATTTCGAGTGGATCTGTATTTCATAAAAAAATATCCTAGAGCTCTATCATTAAATTACTTGAATAAAAAGCAGTTTCAATTGTTCTTCTTAGAAAAGTGTTACTGTATTGTACCTAGACCTAGATTTTGATTCTCATTTGGTTTTTAGGCCGGTATTACTGTATGTCAATAAGATCTACTTTGTATGCCACATGCCACAAGAACGGCCTTCATGGAGAGGTTAGCAAGTTCAGCCGAGTAATCCACACCAGCTAACGAAGGGCAACTCAAGCAGCTGCTTTATAAAATGGCTTGATGCTGTTCATCTGGTCAACAGTTGATCTCCACACATCATGAGCAGCGGTAGACATTTGGCTAAAGGTAAACCCTACAGTTTTATTTTCAGTTTACCCACTGAAACCATTAATCTTCTCTGCAGGCTCACCCACACCGGATGTGCCCGAGGATGGGATACTGCGTCTGTATTCCATGCGCTTCTGTCCCTTTGCACAGCGTGTGCATCTTGTGCTGGACGCCAAACAGATACCATATCACAGCATTTACATAAATCTCACAGAGAAACCAGACTGGTTGTTTGACAAGAATCCTCAAGGAAAGGTGCCGGCTTTGGAGCTGGTGCGGGAACCTGGTCCACCTGTGTTGACCGAATCCCTGCTCATTTGCGAGTACCTGGATGAGCAGTATCCATTGCGTCCGCTCTATCCCAGAGATCCGCTAAAGAAGGTGCAGGAGAAGCTGCTCATTGAACGTTTTGGTGCCGTTTTGGGTGCTTTCTTTAAGGCATCCGATGGCGGTGATATGGACCCATTCTGGAACGGCTTGGATGACTACGAGCGGGAGCTGAGCAGACGTGAAACACCCTTTTTTGGTGGTGAACAAACGGGCATACTGGACTATATGATTTGGCCATGGTGTGAACGATTGGAGCTGCTTAAAGTGCAGCGTGGGGAGGACTACAATTTCGATGAGACGCGTTTTCCACAACTGGTGAGTTGATAAAAACTGAAATCGCTTATCTTCTATATTTACAAATGGTGCCTGATCTTTCCCAGACGTTGTGGCTGGAGCGGATGAAACGTGATCCCGCTGTGATGGCATTCTTCATGGAGGCCGAAGTGCAGGCCGAGTTTCTGCGCACGCGCAGCGCCGGCAAACCCAACTATAATCTTCTGGTAAAGGATGCCTGATTTAGTCCATCATAATTGGCATAAATAAAGTACTATAGTTAATCCTTAAATTCAACCTAGTAGTTTGGCTTTCACAGAAACCTTTCCCAAGTGACTATACTCCGTAAAACTCTTGGGTTTATCAATGAAATCAAATGTAGATCTTATGAAGTGGATGATGATGAATCCTCAGGCAGCGTCACCTGCAAATGAAATGAAGTTATGAATGAATTCTATAAATTACGATCAGTCTCGACAACTTTAAAGCAATATTTATTCTCCTGTATAATTCAATCAAAGATTCCATTCCTAGATTTACAGATTAGACAAGGGTTCGAAGGCCACATCATAGTTGGGCTTTCCCTCCTGGCGGGTGAGCATGAATTTTGCATGTACTCCAGTGTCCAATGCCGTTTGCTGGACAGCTTCGTCCTGCGCCACCAGATCTCGCCATTTCAATAGATTTGCAAAGCGCTTCTTGTCCAGCTCGTATTTCTCGGCCAGCACATGCTTTAGTGCCGGGAAACGCTCAAACCAAGGCCAGACCATGTAGTCCACCATGCCGATTTGTTGGCCATTAAAATAGGGTGTTCCACGCTTGCTAATCTCCTCCTCAAAGATGTCCAAAGCCTTCTCGAAATTTGGCAGCGCATCCTCGGGCGGATTGGTAGTAAAGAAAACCGGATAAACAGCGCTAACAGCAGGCGAAAGGCGCTCAATGAGTATTTTGTCCAGAGCTTTTTGCAGGGGATCTGCCGGGAAGAGTCTGCGTTCCGGATACTGTTCGTCCAGATACTCGGCAATAACCAGGGACTCAACCAGAGCCGGTTGTCCAGTGACTGCGGTCAATTGAATTGCCGGCACTTTGCCCAGCGGACTGTAATCCGTATACCAATCTGGCTTCTCGCTCAGATCGATATACACCTTGTGATGGGGAATCTTCTTGGCCGCCAGCACCAAGGCAGCGCGTTCCGAATATGGACAGAAGCGCATAGAGTAGAAGCGCAAGATTCCATCTTCGGGCAACTCTGGCTTTGGCGAACCTGTTGTTGGTGACAGTTAAATATATATATTTATATCTCGAAAGTCTCCGGCGGTATCTCAAATGATATCAACAAGAGTGCAACGTTTTCAAGGGCTTCTCGGTGACATTGAAGTCGCCTTTCACCTCACCTTTCTTGAAGTGCTTCAGTGGAATGCCCATTGTGCCTAACTGAAACACTTTACTCAAACAAAAGTAAATTTCTAGTTGGACCCAAAGCTCACCTATCAACAGTGCTGTCAACTTGTTTCAAAAGTCATGTCGCAAACAAAAAACGGGCTTGGCAGGCTTGGCGCATTTAAGCTCAACAGGTGGTTATACCTATCGATAACATCATAAATCGATAGAGTTGAATATTCGTTTAAATTTGAAACGTATTTTAATAGCACCTGTTTATCGGCTAAGTTTATGCGTTTTAGAAGATTATTTTCCACTCCCAGTTACATTAAATAAGACACAATTATCGAGTACGCTATAAGCATAATTTATATTTCCATTAATTTCTTTTCGTATTTCTTTATATGACAAACTTATAAATTTACATTTTGAATTTTAACTAAAATTTAACTACCACAGATAGGTTGCAATTATATATAAAATGTATATATAATATATATATATATATATAGATACATACATAAAAACATACAAATTTAATTAGATTTTTATATTGTGTGTATTACATATTAAACATTTTACTTGTATATAGTATTATGGTCGAATATGTTATGTATATTAATTGTAAGATTACAATATTATGCAAGTCTACCGATAGACAGTAGATAGACAATTTCTATATAGAAATGCGATACGTTTTCGACTATAACGTTGAGATTTACATAAAGAATACACGTGGACATCGCATGTTTATATACTCGTACTTGTATATATATAAGTATTTTATGTAGACAGGCTGAGCGCTTTATAAATTTAAATGAGGTTTTCTGGCTCTATTAATGAGTCCAAAAATTGCCACTTAACTAAATACATAACTCTTGCACTAGGCTAAAAAACTAGACAAAATGATAACTAATTAACAATTAAGGTAAACATTTATTGGAAATCTTGCAATGTGTATTTTCTTTTTTGCAGCGGAGTAGTTTTTTGTTGTTTTTCATTTTTGAATGTGCATTTAGACTGTTGTATCGGGAGCCGGAGCAATGGGCTGCTTCGACTCGGACACATCCAAACGTGTGGCAGGTGCATCCGTTGCACCATCCTGTTGATCCGGCGCAATATCAATGCGATGCGCTTTGCGCCAGACGACCAAATCCATGAGAAATGCAAGAAACATTATGCCAGCCGTAATGCCTGTTAGTTTGGAGAGGATTAGTGATTTGCAGATGGAGATATGTCAGTGGTAACTTACCCAAAAAGTATCGTCTAAAGGTGTCCGCATCGTAGAGCGAACAGGCGCCATGTTTGCCACAAACCGACTTCCAAATGAGGCAGGCCGAGTCCACGACAGCGCCATAAATGATTGGACAAGGAACATTACCAAACAGCCCAATGGCCGACTGTATGACACCCATAGCCATGGCTTTATCTAATAATCAAAATGATTGTTTAGCTCGTAAAGTGATCAAAAATCCAGATGATTGATTTTACCTTTAGGATGTGTACAGCGCATGACGAGCAACATGCTGCCCACCTCGGAGGTGGAATGCATAAATACGCAAATGGCAAAAATCAATATAAAGTAGATAAAGTTCTTGCAGTTATTATCACAGTAACCATTGACCGCCTCAGCAACTGTAGTGAGAAAAAATATAAAAAATATAAAAAATGTAATTAAATCAATCCAACATATCATTATAGACTGTTCAGAATCAAATTTAAAGTGTTGCGTTTATGATAAATTCAATATATGGAGTCGATTAAAAGTTAAAACTTCAGAATTAAATATTTTAATTTTTGAAATTTCAAAGGAAAGACCCTTAGAATCGTAGTCCATGATTTTGAGAAAAATAAAATTTTTTACAAAATAATAATTAAATTTAAATGCAGAATGAATTTAGAGGCCAAACAATAATCAATAATGACATTCCGCTTGAAAATCGGTTCAGTTTTGACAAAGTTATGGAAGTTTGAAGTTGGTCAGACCTTGGATCTAACAACTTTACAAGTCAAAATTTTTGTCAAATTTCACATGATTTTTTACAGAATTTTGAAAGGTGTCAGAAACAAATTTAAAGTGTTGTTTTATACTATTTACGATATAAGGAGTTGATTAAACGTGAAAACTTGAGATTTAAAATTTTGAATTTTCAAAATATCAAAGGGGGGACCACATGCATCGAATCCATGATTTTGAGAAATATAAATTTTTTTAGAAAATTAATTAAATTTAAATGCAGAATGAATTTAAGAGGCCAAATTATAATCAAAATGACATTCCACTTAAAAATCGGTTCAGTTTTGACAAAGTTATAGGAAGTTTGAAGTTGGTCAGACTTTGGATCTAACAACTTTACAAGTCAAAATTTTTGTCAAATTTCACATGATTTTTTACAGAATTTTGAAAGGTGTCAGAAACAAATTTAAAGTGTTGTTTTATACTATTTACGATATAAGGAGTTGATTAAACGTGAAAACTTGAGATTTAAAATTTTGAATTTTCAAAATATTAAAGGGGGGACCATTAGCATCAAAATCGAATTATAGCAAAAATATAAATTTTTTTTAGAAAATTAATAAAATTTAAATGCAGAATGAATTTAGAGGCCAAACCATAATCAAAATGACATTCCGTTTGAAAATCGGTTCAGTTTTGACAAAGTTATGAAAGTTTGAAGTTGAATATGTATTTTTAGTTAAATTCTTAGACTTACCATCTGGAATGCAAGCACAGTCGGAGTAGAGTGTGCGATTGTCGCTGGCACGCAACGTGGAGCTGCTGCATCCGGCATGGCAGGCCGAGATGTACATTTTGCCATCGGTGCCACAAATTGGGGCAAAGTTCTCCTTATCACAGGTACAGTTGAGTACGGTGCTGCAGGCGGGCTCGATCATTGTCGGACTAGGATATGGAACATTGGACATTAGTTACTTTTAATACTGCCTTCTGGACAGATTAGTCAGCTCACCTGTTGGCATTGCCAGCCTTGTAGCCCGCAAAATCATTGGTGCTGCAGCCAATGAACATGAGTATGATCATTCCGGCGGAGTAAACGAGTGCGGTGAATGCAATCCAGGCGGCGACTCCTCTGGCCGTTGGTTTGCGCTTCAATATGAATAAACCTGAGATTACAATGCCAATGCCCATGACGAGGATGCCACAGAAGGCGGCAATCATGTTCGCATCATAGGTGGCCAAACGGAACTGTGTCTCCAGATACTTGGGCAGGAACGTGTACAATCCGGCAATGGGCAGCAGGTGGAACACACACGATGCGGTGCGGAACATGAGTATATCGTTGCTCAGCTGACGACGCACCGTCTTGGGGAAGTCTAGAGAGGATTAGCAGTTAATTAAATGATTGACAAGTGATTCCTGCGGCTGAACTTACCCTTCAGCTTGGGCTTCTCCTCCTGCTCAGGTGGCGTGGTGGCAGGCACAGCCTGCTGCTTGCCACGCAGCTGCTTGGGGAACGAGAACATGGCAATGGAGGCCAGCAGCATGAGGCTGCCAATGGCCACAGGTCCCAGCCACCAGGCGCCAATCCAACGCGGATCACTGGCATCAAAGCCGGGATTAGCAAAGTTCACATACCAGCGTGTACAGAAGCTGCCCACAATGAATCCCGAGGCGGGTCCCAGTATCCTCATGCCAATGGTGACAGCCATATACATGGGCGACTGTTTGCTGCCCACATTGTCATCGATATAGGGTATGCCCAAGGTGGCCACCGCCGTCTGGCCAATACCAGAGCTGAGCAGGCTGCCAAAGAAGATGCAGAGCACAATGACCGTGATCTTGGTGTGCGATGCCTGCTCCAACTGACGCTCCTCGGTGCACTCGCTGCCCGCGACGGTGCCATTGCCACCAAGCACACAGAGATTCGGATCGGTGGCATTGCTCCACAACGACGAGGATGACGAGGCGAATGGCGCCTGTGGCTTGAGAAAGACACTCGATTGCATCAGCTGCTCGCCAAAGATGAAGTGGGGCAAAGCGCAGGCAAAGGCCGCAATGGAGAACAGCACCATGCCACAGGCAATCCAACGTGGTCGATGACCACGTCCCGCAAAATACGTTAACAACATGGCCGTACTAATCTGACCCATTTCACTGGCGCTGAGCAGAAAGCCCGTTGTCTTGGACTTGATCTGGAACAGCTTCTCAATCGTGGTGATCACAGACACAAAGTACGTCATGTACATGCCCTGGAGTATATATGCCAGCAGGAACACCACCATGAACACATGCGTCGAGGCAAACCGACGTGCCCAACGCGGACGACAGCCAAACAGACCACAATTGGAGCCATCATCACCACCGCCATTCAAATCCGAATCAAAGTCGGATTCCTCCGATTCACTGCCTCGAGCAGGCAACTTGTAGCCACCTGTAAGTGGTGCCTGCTCATGGGCATATTTCTCGCGCAGATTATGGCCATTATGTCCATTGTGTCCATTGTGAGCATTGCCATTATTATTGCTGAGCAGCCCATTCTTCAGATTGTTAATATCCTCCGATGCCTTCCACTCATTATTGTTGCTCGGCGCACTCTCGTACAGCACCGTTGTGGGCGTTGGAGGCGTCACTGTGACCACATCACCGTGCTGTGCCAACAGCGGCGTAAATGCCTGTGTCGAGTCACGTCTGCCGCCTCCATTCTGATGATAGGCATGTCCATTTCCATTCCCATTTCCATTCCCATTCATATTCACATTTCCATTGCTGTGTTGTTGTTGCTGTTGTTGTTGTTGCTGTGTGGGCGTGCCATGTTTATGGGCGTGGCCATTGATTGGATTCTGTTGGCCATTTATTGCTGCAATTGCAACTGTTGCTGGCGCTGGAGGCGCCTCCACATCGCTAATGCTTTTCATCATGCTGCCACGTTGCGTATACGTAATGTGTGCCCGGCTTTTTTGCTGTGATGCTTTTCAGCTCTTGGCTGCAATTTGATTTGCTGTTTAAAGCTAGCGACTGTTAAAGCTTCTCCTTTTTTTTTTTTTTATTATTTTTTATTGCTGCTGCTGCTTAAGTTGTCTTGGAAATTTGTTGTTCCATTTTCCTTAAGGCTGCTACATTGGAAATGAGTTCGCTTTCAATTTGAGTGATGTTCGAATTGTGTGTATGTGTGTGTGTGTGTGTGTGTGTGTTTGTTGTGCTTGGCCAGCAACGAGGTAGTTTTGGTTGTCGTTCTTGTTGTTGTTGTCAGTTACTTCTTTGTTGCAATATGGCAGTGTTTAACTGGAAGGAAAAGCAGAATAAAGGCAAGGAAAATAAATAAAAGTTTATTTTTAGTTAAATTAAATTAAATATGAATTATACTTAAATAAAATATAAATATTTCTATTTTTTTAGAGTAGAAAATTAAAAAAAAAGGGTTTTATTTTATTAATTAATAACTTATTTAATATTTATATATACATATATTATTTTTGCAATTATATGAATAATATATTTTTAATTTTCTACTGAATAACGTTTTATAAATAAATAAAATATAATATTTTTCTATTTCTTATAGAAAATATATTATATTTGAGACTAAATGTTAAGGATCGTAAAGCTTTTAAGATAAAAGTTTTCTAGCCCAGCTAAACTTAGCATAATCTACTATAACGCACTCATTTACTCAAATTTAACACTCTAAAATGACATTTAAAATTTGCATAACTCGTGCGCCTTTTGGATAGGCAACAAAATATTTTATTTCTCAAAAAAATTACAAGCTAATTATTCTTTTAAATTCAATCTTTATTATGTTTATTAGATTTAAAATTCCATTTTACTTCAGTTTTGAAGAAGCAATCTTATCAATATTTGTAGATTAATTATAATTATACTAAATTGACAACTCACTATGATTAACCAACATAAATATGAATTAAAATCATAAAGTACGCGCGTTGTCTACGAGCAGGAAAATCAAACTGAGCGAGCTAATTGAAGCGCTGACTGCAAAAAGCGCAACACAAAAACTGTAGCACAAAAAACCAATTAAAAAAGCATACCAAGTAAATACTGAAAGGCAGCAGCAGCAGAGTCAGCAGCAGAGGCAGCAGCAGAGCTTATCAGCTCATGCATACACTGACATATGCACAAACTGAGCGTCAACAAAGCGCAGCTAGCGATATTTATATATACCTATACTTATACTCAGAGTAATCGCATAAAGAAAAATAGTATAAAAAAATTGTTGCAAGCTTTTTTTTGGCAATATTTTTTTAGCTAAACTGATAACAGTTCAAGGTTAATTGATTAGAAATTTATGGTCAATAATGTTGTATGTGTTCTATTAATATATTTTAAATACGTCAATATATTTTAATAGGGGGCGCTATGGATTAGAGTGTGTTTTTTGTTAATCTCACAATTAGGAAACTATATTAACGAGCAGATGACAGATAAAGTTCTTTTCGGATAGTACAGCAAACAATTATATATTACCATACCTTATAATAACGCTATTGATTACTAGAATACTACGCCCTCTTCGGTATACTATAATTTATAATTTATGCAAACTTGTTATATCGCTTTCATTAGAAAGATTAAGAATTTATTTTATGACTCCTGTATTATTAAAAATTATTGCAGAGTTGTCCCTATGTACTTTTTTTTATAAATGTTCCCAAATTTATAAAGATTACTAGTACTATAAAGTTCTATTGAGTGTAACTCTTTAAATGATTAAGTTAAAACTATTACAAAACTTTCTAGGTAAATAAACCTAAAAGTTTTTTGAACTGGTACTAAATCTTATAATATACCATTAAAATGTCAAAAAGGAT
This sequence comes from Drosophila falleni, assembly GCA_035045575.1. Lineage (NCBI taxonomy): Eukaryota > Metazoa > Arthropoda > Insecta > Diptera > Drosophilidae > Drosophila > Drosophila falleni. The sequence goes on from JAWNOV010000167.1 coordinate 10,845,805, forward strand.
GCCTTAATATCCAAAAGTATCTTAATTTGCTACTAAAACCATTATATGTTAATTTGTAGAACTGCAATAAATTTAACTTTAAGTATGATCTCATTATTTATCGCGCTGAAGAAACTGCACATAATTCTCATCTTGGCGTAAAAGCAAATATTAAAACAGTTTGTCTAAATCCCTCACATTACGTATGGTATCTGTTATTGTTATTGCTCTTGTTGTTGCTGTCTAAATTTCAATGTCAGCCAAAATATTCGCATGTTTATACTCATTATACAAGTATATATATTCTAGTACAATATATAGATACTTTCACTCAACTTTTTATTGCGCCACTTCTATGAGTTTTGCGGCATAGAGAATACAAATATCATGATAGACTCTTACTTAGTTATTATATACTCGTACAGATATTTATCATATACTTTTTTAAAGCTATGACACAATAAAAAAATTTCGCTTTCCGTTTGCTCTTTCTCTATATCTTTCCCTCTCTCTGTCTCACTCTTTCACTCACCTCTCTCTCTTTTCAATTGCAGACGCAGTCGCTGCAGTCGCAAAATCTTATCAGAAGCCGTCGCAACCTCGCTGATAATGAAAGTGAAATTACTTCTTTGGCGTGTGAAAGAGTCAAACAGCAAATCAAATACATAAGCTTGAAGAAATGCACTAATAAATGTGCGCTATGTACTTTGTATCAAAGCGCCTTGACCTTGAATTTATTTTGAATAACCTCGAATTTCGCAAATGGGGTATATTGAATGTGTTAATTTAATTATTTACTGAAACTGCATTAATTTACAATTATTAAGGGTATACATGTAGTCCATCATAGAAAAAGCTTAACTTGTTTTGTTTTTATTGCGTATTTTTCGAAATGAAGAATTTTTCTATGGAATGTGCAAATTTCTAATATTACTAATTAGACGTGCGCGTGATTATTTCAAAATTATTTGTACTCTTTGATAAGCATTTGCACGTGTAAATTAGTTGCAACGTTGTAGAAATTAATCGGTTAATTTAACAAGTTCAAAAAGTCAGTTGTTCAGAAATAGAATTCATTTTAATTGCAATAAAAATGAAAAACAATTGAGCAAATAGGACAGTTTTTTTTAAATAAAATTAAATTGAAATCTGTTTAATTAAATTCTTAATTTAAATTAATCGAAATCTTACCCAAAACCTTTTACAAAATTTGATCTTGATTAATTGATTACTTGAGTATTATAAATGAAAACTGTTAGATAACATATATTTTCAAGTATTTGAGTAGAGCTTTAAGCAGTAGATAACTGTTTAGAGTTTGTTGATTGCAAAACGTGTCCATGTCGTTGTTGTTGTTGTCTTTGTGGCAACGAAAAGTGCTGCAGTTGTGGCAGATGCGGCATTTGTGGCAGTTGCAAATGCTTATGCAAAGTAGATTTGAGTTTGGTTCAAATGCCTGGCTCTTTGGCCTGATGCACTTGGCCAAGGGCTGACTGGTTAGGCTTAGGCTGCCCAGTTACCAGTTCTACGTTCTGCGATACAAAAGAGCACTACGAGAATGCTGCTAAGTACCTGACCACAGAGGACAGAGGACAGAGGACAGGTAAAGGTAAAGCACATTGAACCCACCCTGGTCACTGAACGGGACGCTTAGATAGTTCTTATGTATGGTGTGTGTGTGGTGTGTGTATCTATAACTATTCATATTGCTATTCATTTGGTTTGATAGATTGTTAATTGCTGTTCAATTTGTTGCTTACATAAAGTGTTAAAGTGTCAGATTGTTGAAACATTTTGCTGATTTATCAGTGTCAATCATAATTAAATGCAATTAAAACCGCTTATGTAATCAAATAACAAAACTAACGAAATGTACGCCGATAGTTTCCATTTCAATTGAGCATCCCCTCCCAGAGTTATGCTCATCAAAAAAATGGACAAAAAAAAGAGTCAAGAGTTATCAACGCCTAGAATCGATTTGATGCAGCGACAGGAGCAACATGCGGACGAAAGAGACAGAGAATGAAAGAGAGAGCAAGAGAGAGAGATGAAGAGAGAGAGCGAGTGAGAGAGAGAGTCGACTTAGTGAGTGACTCTCTCAATGCGTGTCGTTTTTCCGGTTTTTCGGCCAGTTGTTGCCACATCTTCCGTCTTCCGTCTTGGCCAAGTCGACAATTGAGGCGACGTAACTGCTGCTGCTGTTGTTGTTGCTGCTGTTGTTGTTGCTGCTGTTGGCTGACTAAGTTATTACGCGATCTTGTTTGGCTCAGGTGTGTGTGTGTGTGTGTGTGTGTGTGTGTGTGTATATGTCTCTGTGTGTGTGTGAATGTGCATTTGAATTGCGCAAGCGCAACTATTGCAAATTGCATACCAAACAGCTCAGTTGCAGTTGCTGTTGCTGATGTTGCTGCTGCATGCCAACATGCAACAAACCAGACACACAGGCAACGTGCCCAACCAGCAACATGGCAAACTGTTGACTAGACGTTGACAGCAGCAACAGCAACAGTAACAGCAACAAGTGCAAAAGCCGCAGAAGAAAGCCCGCAACAACAACAGCAACAACAACAGAAACAACAACGAACAACAACAATGGTTAGAAGGCAACATTGAAAGTAAATTGCTGGCTAGTAGAAGATCATCATCATGATAATGATGGCCATAATGATCACAATGGATGAGCTAGTTGAAGCCAAATGTATAGTATAGTATGGCCATTATCATGTTCCTTATCTTCATAATGAAGCATGGCAACTAAAAAGCTGCTTGGCCACATTTCACTTTTAGCATAGAAATAATTTAGAACTTGTCTGCAACTGTTTGCTTTATGTTTGCTGGCTTACGAGTGGTAGCCAAGTGTTAGCCAACTTATAACAAGACGCTTTGACAATTTAATCACACGAATCTAAAAGAAAATTTCTAGAACTTTAAAATCAACTTAGACCAAGTCAAAGTATGAGAAAAGATTGTTAAATAGCTAATAAATGATAAAAATTAACAATTATTTTTAATATCAACAGAAATATTTAGGATAACTAAGATATTATTATGATTTAAAAATATACCTTTATAAAAATCAAACAAATTTATTATATATATTATAAATATAATAAATTTAACAATTCTCAAAGCAATAAGTTATGATGTAAGCGTAATAATAAAGTCGATTAAAAATAAAATTGTGTATACTCCTACATATTATGAATTAAGTAGCTTAGTCTCGCTTGAATTGTACGTACTCTATTAAAATAAGCTTATCTGTGATGTTGTTGGACCATAGACCTGTATACAGAGTATATTTCCTGTTATACTTAAGCTGCATATTGAATCACTCGATTGCTGACTGATAAACAAAGCTCAAACTGTTCGCTAGTCATCGAGAGTTGAGTTTTGCTTCTAAACGCGTCACATTCACATCAAAATCAGCAGTTTTTTTTTTATATTACCCTCCTTCCTCCCTCGTTTATCGGACCTTGTCGCCTTGACTTTGACCTTCACACTGAAAACCGAAATTAAAACCAAGCCAAAAACAACACAAAAAAAAACTGATTGTTGTTTTTGTTTTTTAGATTTTTATAAACAAAATTTTAGACAGACGCAGAGAATTAAATAAAAAAAAAGTTGAACAAATTTGTTTACCACATTTACATATGCATAAAATGTATTTATTTATATGTAGATATATTTTTGTTTAGCTATATTAATATGTATATCAACCTAATTGAAGCCCCGTTTTAAAGCTGAAAGTGTCAAAATTATCTGAGCTCTGTTTGTTTTTTTATACACTTATTATTATTTCTTTTCAGCGTGATTCATTGCTGCTTTTGTTGTTCGTTTTTTTAAATGATTATTTTTTTGTAATTCCTATTAAGGCAAACGATAAAACATTTTACATGTAGCAGAATCCAAATCTTGCGGATTATAAAAATTATATTCGAATTTCGAACGGTTTCAGAAATGTACGAATACGATTTCGTTGACGATTAACAGACTTATATGTACATTTGGTTTTTAAAGTGGAACACGCATGTTTATATGGTCTGTGCATTGTATTTACATATGTATACATGATTCATGGCACCATGACAAAAGGTGCGGCAACAAGAACTCAACAAGAAGCAACAACAACTACAACAACAACAAATGAAACAACAAAATAAACATGTAAGAAAATAATTATTAACTCGCATCGATTATTGAATACACTTAAAAATTTCATTAAACAATTTTCAAAAAATTACATTCATCTTATTTTTAGCCATTTATTTCCTAGAGACAACTAATAAATTATAAGTTTAACTTTAAAATTATCAAAATTATTTATTTTATTTCAATTACAGTCAATGTTGTTTCAAACATATTTCAAAATTTAAATAATACTAACAATATGCCACAATTGATATGCTTTCTGTTAGAGTAAACAAAGCCAACTGATATTCATAAGATACAGACAATGTTGAACCGTTTTTGCACATGGCTTTAGTGTATATATTTTATTTATTTTGTGCGCCGCAGTTGCTTTTCTTTATGCGCACTTTCAACAAAGTAAAAAAATATAAAAAAAAAAACAACGAGAGGGAAAAAAACAAACTTCCTTTTTGACGGCGCTTGTTAAAAATGCCAAAAAGGTAAGAAATGAAGCAAAAGAACAGCAGCCAAGTAAACGAATCGAAAGCTAAGAAATATACAAAAAAAAATATATATACGAAAAAATTAACAACCTCAAAAATGGCAGCGAAGTGTGCATAAATTTTTGAAATGTCCGCAAAGAGCAAAGCGACAGCCAACAACAAAAAAATATAACAAAAAATAATGGAAAAATAAAGAAAAAAATAAAATAAAATGAAAATGAAAAAATAAGAAACAAACCTAATGAAATGCAATCAAAAAATGCATTTTAAGAGGACTGCATTAAGTCGGGAGCTGTGAGCTTGTTCCTGGTACCTGCTGGCCAATACCTTTTGGACCTGGCCAACAGAACCAGCCGTTCCAATTCGGTTCCCAGTATCTGTCCTGAAGATCAGAACATGGCGCTGATGTGCGCTGGCCAAGCCAAAAAAAAAAGAAGATGTTCAAATTTATTTAAGCATATTGTCGGCAAAATAAAATACCAAAAAATAAGTAACGAAAATACAAAATAAATTCAAGAGATTGCTTTTTGCTTTCCCGAGACAATTTACATTTGTCATTTCGGGTTACAGTGTGGCAAGTCTATTTAAAAATGTTCCCAAACTACAGTAATGTTAAGGAAATTTTAAGTTTAAATTTAAGCAAATAAAAATTAGAAAATATGCTTCAAAAATTAACAAAAAATAGAAGATAAATTAAAAATAAATAAATATAATTTTTAATATGAATATAAAATGAAATAAAAAAGTTTGAAATATATTTTTTATGTACAAAAAAACATTATATATCTAATATTACTTTTTAAGTCATATAAAAGAGCAGGTATTATAATATTTTTTAAGGCACTTTTAAGATATTTTTGAACCACTGTGCTGCGTAAAAGGAGTCATCGTTGTGATCGTCAATGACAGAGAATGTTGCGTCTGCCATTTATAAGAAATATTCTTAATTTAAACAGAACCTTATGTCTGATTGATTGAGCTGCTGATTTAAGCGGCTTTCTTTCTGTGTGTGTGTGTGAGTGTGTGTGTGTGTGTGTGAAGATCCTGGGCCAGGTGATTGGACCAGTACGAAATTTGGCAAGAAGGTGCGTTGAGGTGTTAACTTGCCTTAAATGTTCAGCCGATGGTACCGTTATAACGCTAATTGAAGTCTTATAAATTGTTTGGCCAATTTAAGTTTCTTTTTTCAGATTTTTCTTATATTTTCTTTTTTGGGCATCGTCCAATTTAGCAAAAATGCTCGTAAATTTTAGTTGATAATGTGCATTGATTTAAGCAATTAACGCCTAATTAGATGGACCAGTGTATACTCATATCTCTTAGTCATGCCCATTTGCATAATATTCAGTTAATAGAGAATCATTGAACATGCCAAGAACTTCACTCAAAGTGTCAAGTGGTTTGGGCCATAGAAGTTGGCAAGTTGCTTGTATCTAGGCCTGGTTCTAGTCAAAAATTCTATTCTCTTTCTTTCTCTCTATTACTTATTCATCATTATTTGTTTATGAATGTACTTAACAGTTTTTGCGCCTCAGTTTTTGGCTGCCACAGCTACAAAAAACCTCCCCCTCTCTCCTCTCAGTCCCTACACAATTCCCAACACTTTAACAATATTTTTCAATTGTTTAAAATTCTGTGCATAATTTACTGTGTGCGTGAGTATGATAATTTGTTGTTGTTTTTGATTGTTTTTTTTTTCGGGAACCTTTTTGTTGTTATTTTTTGTGTGGTTTTTGTGACTCTTTTATGAATTTCCACTAAGCGCCAAGTGGCTTTTTTTGGTGTTACATTTTAAATGAAGTGTTTATTTAAGGCTGGGTCCAATACATGCCTGCTTATAAGTATTTGCTTTTTTTGTTTTTTTGATTCTTTGTTGATTTTAAAACTTATTTACTTACTTATTGTTTATTTTAGTTGAAGTTGGCATCTATAGCTTCAAAGCGGTGACTGTAAATAAAAAATAAATAGATAAATTATTGTCAAATTGCCAACACGAATTAAATTAAAAAGCATTAAATTAAAAAAAAACTCGTAAGTACTTTAAGATACAATCTTAAATCAGTTATATAAATTGTATTTTAATGAATTTCAATTGGCAGCAGCAACAACTTTTAAAACACACAATAAAATACTCAATTATAATTAATATTTAATAATTTTTAGTGTGCCTTTGCATATATTAAATACATATTCAGATGTGTATATACATATGTGCGTGTTTTATAGCTGGTTAGCTTAATTAACTGGTAGCTCTGCAAAGCATCGCAATTGCTTGTTATAATTTACATGCAAAATTCTAGTCATAAAAAGCAGTAAGAACAACAGCAATAATAATAAAAAACAACAACAACAACAACAAAAACAGTAAAAAAGAGGCAAACAAGCATCACAGACTGCACGTTTAGTTGGCCCATAACAATTACAGCAAAAGTGATTAACAACTCTAAAACAACGACAACAAGAATCAGAGCAACTGCAACAGCAACAGCAACAACAGCAACTGCAACTGAAACAACAGCAACAACTGAAGCCGATCAGCAGAAAACAAGTTCGTCGCTGCATTGCGTGTGAAAACAATTTATGAACGAGCATTTAAACAATTTTTTTTTTATTGCTACAAAAATAATATGCAATAAAAAACGCATTACAAGGGGGCAAAGTGTACAATGAATGCAAATGTTGTCTACAAACCATACACAACAACAGCAACAACATCAACAACAGCGACAGCAACTAAAATCGATGTGAACGGGCAGCGACAATGGCTGCACGCCAGCAACAACTACAAATACGACACCAACAGCAACAACATCACAAATCGACTGTATAAAAATAAAAGATAAATGAGCGCAACTGTCTGTCGGTCTCTTTCAGACTCTCTGCCACTTGGTTGTGTGTGTGTGTGTGTGTGAGTGTGTGTGTGTGTAACAAAAGCAACAGCTCAAGTAGCATTGCATTGAGATAGGTCAGTCACACACAAAAACACAGATACACATTGCCATAAACACACACACACACTACACACACACACACACACGCATATAAATGCAACGCTGCACTCGCTGCCAAAGCTCAATATGCAGTTACAGCTGCAGCGCTGTTGCAGCGCAGCGACGCCAACGATAACGTCAACGCTAACATTATGCCGACAGCGACGTCAACTGCTCTAATTACTCTGCACGTAAATCGTTGCTTGGGGTGGGGTGGCAATTCGGCCTCCCCAACAATAACAATAAAAAGAACAACAACAACAGTCGACCCATTCCAGTGTTGCCAAGCGTTGCATCAACAATAACAACAACAACAACAACAGCAGTAACAATAACAGCAACTAGCAGCATTAAAACAAGTTTTTGAGTTAATCTCAGTCTCAGTTTCAGTTTCAGCTGCAGACTCTGCTGCTGCTGCATCTGTTATTGTTGTTGTTGCTGTTGCTGTGCCATGTAAAAACTTACACAATCGCCGCAGCGCACGGACGCATACAGATGCAAAAGCATCTGTGCGAAGCTTCCCGCTCAACGATTCACTTTTCTTTGTGCAATTTCAATAATTTTGTGCCTGAGCATGAGAGCAAGAGGGAGAGACACTACAGATAGAGAGCATGAGAGCCAAGAGAGCGTGAGCATAACAAATATAAAAAAAAGCTCTATTGCAGTCGCTGAGAGCAGCGCAGTCGTTAACTTGCACTTTCTGCTGCACTTTTGGGTTTTACATATCAAACGTAAAATAGTAGTAGATTTGCTTATTTTTTTGGCAGTAGACTGGTGATTTGAATAAAAATTAAAAGAATTTTTATTATATTTTGATATGTTAATAATATTAGCTTTTGCTTAGCTTAGAAACCATTTACTTCATATAAATATACTACAAAATGCATACCTATGTAGATATGTAGAAATTTAGTAGTAGCTGACAGTGTTTGACCTACCGCAACACAATAAATAGTGCACCCCAAAGTTAACAGCGCAATCAAACGCCCTACAAAACTTCAACCCCTGCAGATGCAGAGAGCTTTTGCTCTCTCACTGATTTAAGCTGATAGAGAAATGGGGTTGCGACGACTTTTTGAACAATACAGACAACACAAAGAATGTTGCGCAACTGTCAAAAAAAGAAAAGAAAAAAACCAAAACCAAAACAATAAATCCATTTAAAATACCAGACAAATGTCTAGACATAGAGTTGCTGAGGGGTGTGAATTGGCGGTGAATTGAGCTTATGGACAGATGCGTCATGCAATGCAGTCAATTAATGTTAATGATCATTAAGTTGCATTGCCATTTGCTTTTATTGTGACATAATTAGTGAAAGTGAAATTGATCAGCAAAAGTGCAGCAGCCGCAACGCAGCAGAAGCAACAGCAGCAATAACAGCATTTCGTATTTTTAGCCGCTCAGTTGCTGCGCTGTCAATAGACTAAAAAAGCAGCGCAGCGCAGCGTGACGCCAGCGTTGACGTCGACGTCGACGCTTTGGGAGAGTGCGCGCAGCGGCCTCAAATGTGAAATGAAAATGAAATTAAAATTCAAAATGAAAATGAAAATGAAAATATTGCAAAACTTAAACACGCACATGGACAGGCGATGAATGCAACTGTATTTGTGTGTGTGTGAAAAGTGCATTGACTTGACGAGCCTACCTTGACGGTGAGTGTGTATGTGTGTGTGTGTGTGTGTGTGTTTGGGTGTGTGTGGCATGCGACCAACCCACATTGCCTTTGCCAATTTGTATTTTAAAGCGCTGTCTGTTTTTCTGCATTGTTGTTGTTCTTTCGTTATTGTAAAATGCAAATTGCTCTAATGCTTAATACAATTTGTAATATATAGCAATTTGTGTGGGTGTAAGCGAATATTGTGTGATGGCCAATTCAATATTAGATTGCTTAGATTTTTGGACTGCAGCCATAACTAGCCTTTAATCATTTACATAATTACTTTTATTTATTTTTAATAATTTATTTATTTGTTTATTTAAATATATCAATTTTTAATTTATACTTTGTGCTATACTTTCCTTTTTTAGCTATTCACTCTAAATTTTAAATTATTTACAACTTATTTTATATTAATTTGTATTTTTAAATCATATTTTATAATATTTTGTATTTTAAATTATAGCTCGTCGACTGTTAAATAAAGCTACACAAACTAAAATATTAATTTATTTACATAGATGTATTCATATCTATTAATATAGTTGCTATTTAATTGTCGAGCAAACCGCACCCCGTTTATAAATCACTTGAAATTACGCAGGCGGTTTTGCATCGTTTTCACATGTCGTATGCGCAATATGCGCATTGCCCACATCACGTATACGCCGCGTTGTGCACTGTACGCTGTACGCAACTGTAGTGCGCCTCGCCGTCTGGCACAATTAACGGGCGGCAAGGCAAGCAAAGTGCATAAATAATAGTAAGTAATGTATATAATCAAAATTAAAACGCTTTCATGCACTTTAGTGCAGTTTACTGCACTTTGGCGCTGCACGCGCAAAACATTTCGCCTCGCTTGATTTGCCTCATTGTGTTACTAATTTGCGGGCGCATTCATAGTAGAATTTGTGCAACAATGTATAGAAATTGTTGCAAATTGTCAACAGCGGGTAAACAAGACAAGAAGTGAGTTAAACAAAAAAAGGAGAAGGAATGAAGAATGCAAGTGGCGAAACTAGTTTAGTAGGAATTTTATGTGTCCAGTGCGGGTTACGTGGCATACAATTGAATAAGTGCCACAAGATGGGGCAAAATGTGTGTTAAATTGATTGAGCGTCATTCAGTTATTTACGAGCAGCCAGCCCCCAAAAATGCCATAAATTAATGCGCAAAACATAAAACAAGTCTACTTAAAAATGCATTTCGTATAATTTTCACAAAAAAAAAGTCAAACATGACAAGACACTGCAGGGAGTGGGAAGAGGAGTTGGGAGGGGGGAGATAGATGGAAACGCAGACACAGACACAGCTTGCCTGGCTATGAAAAGCGAAAACTGGGTCAACCTGATGCAGCTGCCTACGCAGCGAGCGGACGTCGAGAGCTTCGTCGTTCGTCGTTGACTATCCGGCCGCAGACGCTACAAATATGTAACTCAAGAGATATGCAAGCCAAATTGTATCAGTATCTGAGCCAAAATAGAAGCCCAAAACACACCAAAATGTATAAAAATAAGTAAAGCGATTGTAGCTGTGAGTGTGCGACTGTCAGATACCCTCTACATCCGGTTCAGCTTTAATGTTGATTGTCGACAAATTGCAATTGCTTTTTTATACCCTTTTCATGCACTTTATTTCAAATAGGGTATACAGCAAGTTCACTGCGAAAAATCATAAAAAAATATTATAAATCATTTGCTGGCGCGTTGGAAAAGTAAAAACAGCAGCAACACGACGCCAAAAATTTATGTATCTCTTGGATTTCACCCACGCTGCCATCAATTCAACAACAGCAACAACAATTGCAGCAACAACAGCAACAGCAATTGCAACTGCAACAACAACGTGGGTCAAGTTGCAACTTGTTTTTGGCTGGTTTTTCGTGTGCAATGCATTTACCATTGCGTTTTGGTAATCGCATTTACCTTCTTATCAGCAACAGCAACAGCAGACAGCAGCAACAAGCATTGCAGACACGCGACAACAACAACAGCAGCAATAACAACAGCAGCAGCAACAGCAACATTGTTTGCAAATGCGCACAGTGATTAACAATAAATAACGACAATAGTTTGGGGCTTCAGCTTTAACTAACATGTTACAGTGATCACTGCATTTGCCCCACTGTGCAAGGCCTACAATGTCTACAAGTCGTGATTCCGATTCCGCCTGCACACACACGTTCACTTTCAAAATCAGTGAAATGTAACCGACAAATACAAAACAGAAAGAAGAAGAAGAAGAAGTGAATTGATGTTGCATTGTTGTTGCTGCTGTTGCTGTTCTCACTGTTGTTGCTTTAGTTATTCACATTATTCATTTGGCTTACAAATAGAGGTTAATTTATTGTGACTTGATCAAAATGAGTCGCACATAAAGTACAAAGAGAAATGCCAAATGAATTTGCAAAGGAAAAAGGCACTAAATTATCATAATTCACTGATATCAAGGAGTTCAATCGAAACAATTTTAAATATCGGTTCCAGTGCGTACGGAAACAACTAATCAGGGAAAATGTTAAATTTCGGATTTGCATTAAATTTAAAATATTTAAATGCAGAATGAATTTAGAGGCCAAACAATAATCAAAATGACATTCCGCATGAAAATCGGTTCAGTTTTGACAAAGTTATGGGAGTTTGAAATTGGTCAGACTTTGGATCTAACAACTTTACAAGTCAAAATTTTTGTCAATTTTCACATGATTTTTTACAGAATTTTGAAAGGTGTCAGAAACAAATTTAAAGTGTTGTTTTATACTATTTACGATATAAGGAGTTGATTAAACGTGAAAACTTGAGATTTAAAATTTTGAATTTTCAAAATATCAAAGGGGGGACCACATGCATCGAATCCATGATTTTGTGAAATCTAAAATTTTTTACAAAATTAATTAAATTTAAATGCAGAATGAATTTAGAGGCCAAACAATAATCAAAATGACATTCCGCTTGAAAATCGGTTCAGTTTTGACAAAGTTATGAAACTTTGAAATTTTGTTTTAAGATAACTCAAATGGCAACACTGCCATACGACTCTCTGATCACAAGGTTGCCAGATCAGACTCAGTCTATATCCTGGAATGATTAAGCTGCTAAATGTGTGGCAACCTTTGTTTTCATTTGACGACCTACATCCGAAAAAAGAAAAACTTCTTGCAGCTGCAACAGGCAATAAAATCAATTTGCAAAGTAAGTTTATCGCCTTGGCCCTACCACAATGCAAAACGAGCGCAAGTCTCAATGTCAAGTTGGTGCCATGTTATTGAACCAATAACACAGAGCCTCCATTCATATGAAATATACAAGATACAATTGTAAGTCAGATGCAGCAGCGGCAGATAAAACATCAAGTGCGGAGAAAACTGAATGAGCATCCGCAACAAGAGATTCAACAGCAGCGGCCTTCATTGTTGATCTGACATTGAAGTCGTTATACACGAGATACTTGCAAGTAACTGCATGCATTATAAATATACAAATGTATCTACAGTTAGTCAAGTAATTGTTTGACACAATAAATAACTTACACATTATGTTAAAGAACTCAAATATGTTTTAAATATTTCACTTTTTAATTGAACAAAAATATATACCGTTTTTTATGGTTCTTAAAATAATTTAAAAAAATAGAGAGATTCTTGTTGCTTAAATATTTTTTAGAAATAAATAACAAATATGTAAATATTTAAATATGGTCAAAACAATTGTTTGATTTATTGTTTGTGAGTTTGTTGCGTTGACATAATTTATTAAATTGCATGCAAATGATTTACAAAGCTTTTCTTGCCAATTAACGTCAAATGCCAAATAAGTCAGCGACTGTGCTTTTGTGGCAAGTACCAAGTGGCATGTGGCAAGTGGCAATCGATGACGCGCCTGCACTTGCATTCCACGCAAGTTTCTGACCATAAAGAGAGCGAAGTGCAGTTGCAATTGCAATTGCAATTGCCGTTGTTGCCGTTGTTGCTTGTTGCCGTTGTTGCAGTTGCTGCGTGTCTGTGGCACTTCATGTTGCAACAAACGGCAACTGCACTTGACTTACTTGCTGTATGTCTCTCTCTCTCTCTCTCGCTCTCTCTCTCTCTCTCTCGCTGTCTATCTTTCTTACAGTGTATATGTATCTGTATCTGGTAACTGCCATCTGCGCAATGCATTTCACTTTCATTATGATGCAGTCGCTTTTTGCCACTAAAAATGGCAACGAGCGTTGGCAATGCCAAATGTGTGGTTTTTCCAAGCCGAAAATGAAAACCAGTTAACGGCATACGGATTTTCCCATTTGCTCATTCCCTAGCCCCCTCTCTGTCTTCATCTCCCTCTCTCCTCTCCCTCTCTCCTCTCTCCTCTCCTCTCCTCTCGCTCGCTCACTCGCTCTCTGTCTGATTGGCATCAGCTGACAGCTGCCTGGCTGCTCACCTGGCTGCTCACCTGGCCGCTGTGTGTAGGAGGCGCCTCTTTTGCCTTTTCATTGTGTTTCTGTTAGTTGTTTTTACTTTCTTCTAATAGATCGTTAGCTTTGCTTTGAACTTGCAGTCAGCTAGTTTGTTTTGTTGTTGCTGTTGTTGCTGTTGTTGTTGTAGCTGTTGCAATTGATTGCTTATTGTTAAATGAAAATGGAAAGTCATTTTCTATGCAGCTGACGCTGACTCTTTTTCATGGGCTTATCCATTTACAAAAAAAAAAAAACCCCTTTATTCCCCTTGCCCTTGTACGCATACACACACACCTTTTGTTTTTCCACACTCACTTTCCCAAAATAATGAACGGAATTTCGAACTTACAAAGTGCAAGGGTCGTGTTGAAGTATTTAATTCATTTTGTTAGCTTCAAAAATTCTTGAATGAACTTTGTTTTTCATTTCATTTCCCATTACTTGATATTTTTTTGTAGCACTTTTATTGATTTGCCAGCTGAGCAAACGGAAAGCGAAAGTAATTACAGTTAGTCATGCAATCAAATAGCAGACATCATCCCCTCACCTCCTCAATTTCCTCTCCCTCTCTAGCACTCTCACCCTCGCACAGAACGTCATTTAGATAAGTTCCCATTGAGACTTTTGTGCACTGAACGAAACAGACGATAAAAGCGAAATGCATAAAATGCAACCCCAAACTGCTGTCCTCTTAATGATGACTTTCTCACTGTGTAAACCTCTTGCCCCTTTGTCCCTCCTTTACCCCTTAGTCCCCTATAAACGCCCGCACGCAAGAGAATCAATTTTTATTGGTTACACAACGTCGACAGCGCCAGTTGAAGAGTGCATTGAACCCAAACTCTCATGACTTTTAGTACTTCTTCGAACGCTTAGTACATTAACGACAGTTGCTCTGAGGTATATGCACTTTTTCATTCACTACGTAACGAAGAAATATCTTATGGAATCTTAATCAATCATCAAATATTTCTATAGTAAAAAAAAATAAAATACAAAATTGATCCGTAGATAATTTTATTTCAAATTAAAGAGTATTAATTCTTCATTATTATAACAGCGTAATATTTCGGTTCTTCTTTCTATTTGTTGTAGCTTCCCCTTTTTGTGTATTGTTGCCTTGTTTTTGTTGCTGTTGGCAACAACTCTAAGTAAATAGCCACTGACATTTGTATCTATACACAAATACAGCTACAGAAGATACATTTGTCAACTATTATATAATTAAATTTAATTGATTTACATGCTCAATGGGTTTTTGGGAACAGCTTATTAGAATTTGTAGGAAACAAAGATCACCATATTAGAATATTTTTTTGATTTTAATGAACAACATTAGAATGGTCAATTATATAAATCTGTAAAGAAATAAATACTATTGATAAATTCAATAATTTTAAAGATCAATTTTGATTAAACTTTCAGCTCATTGCGTTCAGTTACAATCCATTTAATTTAATTTTTAGTTACTTTTCCATGTCCAAAACTGATTTCTCCCACAATTTCAATATGTTATTTTCATAATCCGACCTCTTGACCTGATTCGCTCAATGGAATCAATTCATTAACGTTTATAAACACTTTTTTTTCAGTCTATCGTCTGAAGAGAGAATTGTCATAACTTTTCTTTTCTAAAGCCTACGCAACAATTCTTGAGATAACAACACACGCACCGGCAAATAGAAACAACAACAAATGAAAATAAAAAAAACTAAAATTAAATAGAAATAAAACAAAAACCTAATAAAACTAAGAATCATAAAAAAAATCGTATTTAGTTCAACCGAGTTCATTGACACAGAAAAAGAAATCAAAATATTGAGAACGTTTTTATTTTACTTATAGGCGCCTACAATCTCTATGCGTATTCGTATCTTATGCCTGCCCCCTTTTTTACTCTGCCCCTCTTTAATGCTACACATGCATACGCACAATTTATATACCCTGTAAGTATTAAAAATAGGTAGAGATAGGGTATTATCGCTTTCCATTAGAATGTATCTTATTATTTATGGAGTATATAATTTTTAGATCTCTCTAGTTCGTATATTATCTCTATAAAGCAGTCTGTGACTTTGTTTGTAAATCTCCAGGGTATCTCCAAGTTGAGCAGTCGGTACAATAGACTTTTACTTGTCTTAATACAATTTTGTAAGAAGTTTTGTTGTTTTATTCCAGTTGATTTTAGTTAGTTGAACTTATCGATATTGATAAGGACAACGTCATCGTAGAGCTAAAGATACGGTTATACGAATACCCGTATACTAAGTAAGTACAAAATGAGTGTTGCTCAGAATGCATAAATTTTGATAGCTCGACAATTGCCAATCGGCTTGCCATGAACTTGAATTTTGTGAAAGTAAATTGAATGTGAAACTAAATTCTTCTGCTACTTTTATATGTATATTGTGAAACGAGAACTGATTTCTAATCAGCTTTAATTTATTTGATTTTAGGGCTTTTCAAGTGCTGTAATTAGATGTGCGTAGAGCTCACATTTTGGCTTCTAATTCGACTTCATCGATTTGAATGCGAAAGTCTTGAGTGTGTGTCTTTGGCTTTTGTGTGTCCATAGATCATTTGCGGGTGAAAGTTTTTTTTCGACTCGCTCGAAAATTGTACACATACACATAGAAACATTCACAAGTGTGTGTGTGTGTGTGTGTGTGTGTGTGTGAGTGTATAGGTTTCATTTACTTTTATTATTCGAGCTCTGGAGCAGCTTATCTATTGAATATCAAGTTATGCATTTGAATTTCGTTTTGTCACCTGCGGCTATTTATCTTCTCGCTGCGTGCGCTTTGTTTTATGGGCCCACAGGGCGTATACATATATCTACAATATCTAACCATATACCTATCTATAAGACGAGACAATAACTGTGCGCTTGAAGAGCAACAACCGTCCCTCTAGGTATTATGGTCATTTCTCTTAAGTTGAAATAGAAAATACACACGACACGTGTTGCCAAGTTGCCGAGTCATAATTTTATTTTTATAAGCCTGCTCCAACTGCCGAGTAGGGGAAAGGGTTACGGGGAGAGGGGAACCTTTTCTATAAGCCAAGTTCAATATAAACACTTCACGCACACATCTGCACGTTCATTGACGCGCAATGAATGAAATGTGGCATATTAGATACTCAGTATCTAGATACATTTGTATCTGTATTCGTGTCGTAGCAGAATGCGTGGCGTACGCACGCTTTCGAAATAAATTATATACGCTACGTAGCTTAAGTATATATGTATGATTGTGTGTGTGTGTGTTCTTAAGATTTATTTGCCGAAAAATATGACGACAAAAAGATAAATAAAATGACTTTTTGCGCTTAAAAGTCGCGAATAAAACAGCTGCCACGCCCCATTCTCTGCCTCGATTCTTAAACTCTTTCTCACTCTTTTTACCCACTGTCCCTGGGTCTTTTCTCTTTATTTTCGTCTGTCTTTATTATTTGATTTTCAAGTTCGTCAAACAAGAAATTAAAAAATATATTAAATCAATTGTAATCGAAAATTTAATACCCTACTTTGAACTATTATGATTTAAATATAGCTTAACTTAATACTTATATTACTATTATGAGAATCTTTAATTGTGTTATATCACAGCTGACTTAACTTAAGAATTCTAAAACGTTGCTGTCATAATTTTATTGCTTAATTTACCATTTGTAGGGTATAGAAAAAAACGAGCGATTAAATACATATAAATTAACAAAAGACGGAAAAAGAGGGGAAAAAACGCACGCACAAATAACATTTATATATATTTTTTAGCACTAGGGTTTTGAATAATGTATAGAGCGTAGAATGGCATAGAATGGGAAAAAATGAGAGCGCTTGAAACTTTAAGTTTTTGACATTCGCCAGAGTCGTAGTGTAGAAGAGAGAGAGAAATTAAAGAGCAGAAAGAGAGGGGAAGGAAGTGGAAAAGATGGGATTGGAGGCTGTGTGCTATATAGAAATGCCGGCTGCTCGCGTTGTTGATGTTATTGTTGTTGTTGTTGCTGTTGTAGTTGTAGTTGTTTGTGTTATGGTTGTGTTTAAGTCAAGTTCAAGGACTGTCAATTAAATTGAAATCACTTGCTAAAGAGACGCGACGCAACACGAGCAAAACAAGCTACAAGTTGCGAGCTGTGAGTTGAGAGCCTGTGTTGCAGGGGCATGGCGGGTGTGGCAGGCTTCTCTTGTGGCTTATTTTGAAATCACTTAAGTATAGCACGCAATACACACACTACTGTCCGTGTGTGTATGTGTGTGTGTGTGTGCGATATCTGTGTGAGTTTGTGTTGTAGTTGTAGTTGATTTTTGCACGCAGCTTCGTTTACATTTTATGTGCTTCTTCTATCTTCTTGCGGCGGATGCTGCGTAGTTACAGGTCCACAAATGTGTTGATGATACGACTACAGCAACAACAACATAAACAACATCAAGAACAACATCAATTCTACGATCTTTCTAGTCAAGTAAGACACTCAAAGCTGTCGACTGCTGAAAAGAATATTTTTCACTAAAGTAAAACCAAAATTTGGATAAGTATGAATATATTCTAGGTATTAAATAATTTTTGTAGGCCGTTAAAAGACTTCAACAAAGTTGAAAGTTAATGGATTGATGGAAAAATGAATACACATTGTACACATTCTTTTAAAAAAAAAAAAATTCACCTAATTGTCTTTTTAGTTTTAAAAATATCCAATCACAATAATTCTTTTTTATAATTTCTTTTAAGAATAATAATAATCATATGACTTTACATCTAGTCTCAGATATAATATTATAATTTTTACAGATCATAGTACTCAGGTGGTATAATAATTATTATTTTTTTTTTTAATCATAACTAATAACTAAAAGTTAGACACACTTATTAAAATAATAGGACTATACAATTTACCAACCTTTTTTTGATCTCTTACGATTTTCATTAAAATTTATAAAAATATAGTTAAAAATATTCTATGCTATAAAATACTAATTTTAGACAGCTGCACTTAGAAATGAAAACATATTATAAGCGTATTTTTTCGGTTTTTTCAAACACAAACTCTATTTCAAAATAATGACAATAATTCTCCATTTGGTTTGTTAATTCTATTCACACCCAAACTCCAAGCGCTATTAAAATCATGCGAAACGATTAAAAATCAATTGAAACCGTGTTTTTAGGCCAACTTTCAGTTTTCAAATTGAAACGAGGTTTTCGCATATAATATATACGGATTTACGATTTTCAGATACAATAAAATTTGGTCATAGCCAGCGGCTTTGATACGCTTTAAATAAATGCATAATTAATGCCGCATTTTATTAATGTTGTTAGCGTTGTTATACAGAAATTAACATAATAACACGATGCCATGCACAATGTAGTTTGTTTGATTTTATATCTCTCTTTTCAGCTACAACAGATGCTATTGGCAACACTTTGAGATACTTCACGTGCTCGAGTCGAGTGTTAACTTGGCTTAGATGCGAGTTATTAGCGCATTTTTCAAATAGCGAGCAGTTGTTTCAACAATTTGTAAATGCTATGACTAAAATGTGAAAATTGCTTTTAGCCAATGAGTTGAAATAAATAATGTATCTTATAGATATAAATATATATGTATCTGCATGTTTGGCATATGTCAATCTATCAACAGCAGACAAAGCGGAAATTCGCGGCGTTTGTCACGCACAAATATAGCGACAGACAGAGACAGGACTAGCGTGTGACAGAGATAGCAACACTTAGTAAGAGTGCGTATGAAAGAGAGAGAGAGAGACAGAGCAACTGCTAATATTTTTGCCAATAAAGCCATTTCGCTGTGTTTTCAAACTCAATTTTAAATGGTTGCTGTTGTTGTTTATTATTTTTGTTTCTTTTAGAAGTTTTGTATGCCAAGAATTTAAATTAGTAGTAAATCTGGTTTTATTTTGATTTCGGGCTCTTTTTCCGCCGCTCGATTCTTGTTTTGTGATTCTTCAGCTTGGCTGCTCTTTTCTGCGACGTTATTACAGGTGGAATTCTCCTTTTATTGTTGCTTTTAATATTGGTTTTGCTTTTTTTCTGCTCTTCACTTTTACACATAGAAAACTAGTCAGAGCTGTTGGCAGACATAAAAGTAATAAAAATAAATACAAAAATTCCAGTTTGCATGAAAACGAAATTCTAAGACATTGATAGTTCCAGACTGAATGGCACGAACTTAATGGAATATTTAAATTTAGCTAAAAGTACAATATTTTTTTAGAATATTTGGTATTTTTAATTCAAAGATTACAACCGGAATTTGTGTAATTAATATGATAATTTTATAAAACGTATTTTTACAAAATGCTGAGTCATTTACAGATTTAAATATTTTAATAATAAATTCAATAAATTAAAAATATTGTGCTACTTGGAAGGGAAATTGTATCTCATATCTCTTTATATGCAAATCAATTGCATCTGCATATAAATTTATGATAATGTCCTCAAAGTGGGTCATATTTGCACTGGAACTGTTGTCAGAACCAACTTGAATAATCTGGCTTTCTTTTATTAACCCTTTTTCCTCTGTTAAGCAAATTACTTAAAAGTGAAACTCAAAATTTAACTGCAAAAAAAAGTACAAAATAAACATGGCCTAAACAATTCCTGAATATTTCAGAGAGCTGCAATATAAACATTCACAAAAACACACACAAACACACACATGCATGCATTAATTAAACGTATGTTTATTGATTTTGCCTGCCATTTTTAAATGCTGTACTTAAGCATTTATTTATGAATTTTTTTTTTTTTTTGCTTTTTTATATTTTTGGTAGGCTTTCATTTCGCTTTTGTGTTGTGGCCTTAAATGCATTTGCAGGCGAGATATGCATGTATCTTTCAGTGCGTCTGCTGCTGTATCTGTATCTTTATCTGTGCGTATTTACATGTTTTTGTTGTTGCTGATCTTGTTGTTGTTGTTTTTGTTTCTTAGCTGCCTTCGCCGGCATGTAATTACACAGAAATGAGGCAACAAAAAGAAGAAGACAAAATACAGAAGAAAAAAACGAAATCGGAATGTATTTCATGTTCTGTTGTTGCTGCTGCTGCTGCTTTGGTTTGGTTTGCTTTTCGGATTTTGTGTATGGTTTTTTTTTTTTTCTTTTCTTATCATTATTTTGTGCTGTGCGCTTTCAGCTGTCCAAAAGGGACAGTCGCGCATTTAAGAAATTTCTTAACTCATTACGATTTCACTCAATACGGCGTATAATTTGTTTTTAGGCCGTCGCCGTCAGCGATATATATACACATAAAAATTACATGTTTCACTTTCTCTGGCGCCTGAAAGAGATTCCCCCACACCCGCCATCAAAAAGAAGCCCAAAAGAAACGAGCATCTATAAGATACACGTTAGGATTCTACATGAAATGTCGAAATATTTGAGATCGATAAGAGCAGATCATTAGATAGCACATCAAATTTGTATTTTTTAGTTTAATTAAAGTTTTGTATTATTAAAACATAGCTTTCCTCCCTTAATAAAGTATCTGTTAGATATATGCCAAGAGTTCCTAAGATAGAATATGGATAACAACAGATATGCAGAGCATAAGTTTATTAATCAAATTTAAAATATTATTCTATTGTTGAAATTTTTAATTCATGCCAATCTGTAAACCAGTTTTAGATAACAATAACTCTGCCATATGGCTCTGCTAATTCGATTACATATCATACGTAATATATACGATATATATATGTATGCATATATGTTGTTAATTTGTACAATGTTCCAGCTGTACTTACATTTATCGCTTGTTGTACTTTCAGCCCGTATGCCTTGACTTTTTCATTCAGAACTTTTTGCGCTACGCAATTTATGCGTGTAATTTAGCTGCCTCTCTTCTTTCTCTTTCTGTCGCTTTCTTTCTCTGTCTCGCTCTGCCCACAATATTGTACGCTCTGTTGGTTGTTGTTGTTTTTTCTTTTTAATTCACACAATTTAATTTTTGTTGATTATTATTTATTAAATAATTGCACACATAATGGAAGGGAAAATTAAATGCTGTCAACAATGGGAAAAACACAAAAATTGTGGAAAGCTTTTTTTGGTTTCACTTGAAATACATCACATTAAAATTGCATTTTATCTTGAAATTTTCAAAACAACTTTTTAATGAATTCTCAAATATTTATGTATTTCGTTGTTGTTTTTATTTTTGTTATTGCTGTTGTGTGTGAGGAAACTCTCAGTTCTGCGCTGCGGCCGTAGTATATTTTGTATTTGGTTTAAAAATAGAACAATTTTCGCTCTAAAATATTGTGTGTGTGTTTCGTTTGGGTGTTTTTTTTGAGGCGCGTCAGTGTTGCACTTGTATCTCTCAGATACATATAACAATCAAAAGTATATTCTTTATCTATTAAATAGAATTTAGGTGGCCGCAAGCCAAACGAATAATAATAATAATTACAATTACTTTTTATTAACTTTTGAATACTGTTCGCTTTTTATTTTCGAAATAAAAAAATATATTTTTGTGTATTTGGATAGAAATGGAATAAAACGCGACGCGTTCACAGCGCAGCGCGTGCAGTTACAACGTCGACGTCTGAGCGGCAAAAACTCGAGAATAAGCAAAGTGCGGCTCAATTTATACGACAAACAGACAACAAGAAGATACACACGAATGCGGCGCTGCCGCGCTGCTCCGGCTATTGGTATTGGTATTGGTGTTGGTGTATCTTTAAGATACACACGATCGTCAGCCAACAACAGATAACAGCGGCGTCGCCGTCAACAGCAACAGCAACGGCAACAGTGAGGCGCACGCAATTAGAACGCTGCCAAATCGACGCTACGCTGTCGCTGTCGCTGCCGCCGTCGCCGCTGGCAGCGCCTTAAAAGAGAGCGCAGCGCACAGCAGAGAGCAGAGCAGCGCAGCGAGAGTGAATTTTAATTTGGCATTTAACGTTTGCTCTCTTCGCTGCCTGCTGCCTGAGGGGGTGGCGACGGCTCTGTCGCTGTTATCGCAGGCGTAGGCACTGTGCGTCGGCGTTTTTGTCTGTGTGTGTGTGCGTGCATTTGCCTGTGTTTGTGTCCGTGTGTGTGTTTGTGTTTTGTATTTATTACAAAATAGTAGTAGATGAAGGCAAAAGTGTAGTAGCTTTTGGTAGTAACATGCGTCTGTTTCATTAGGTTGTTTTATTTGCATATATTAAATATGCACGACCTACATTGTTGTTTTTCGACGAGCGGCACACAAACAAAAACGAAAATAAGTATAAAGATACAGATACAGATACAACGCACAAAATATACAAAACAGCAGAGAGTGTAGAGCGACGAGCGGTATGCGGTGAGCAGACGAAGCCGCACAGTGCGCATATAAATAAAAACACAGCAAGTGTACATATTACCGCTGCCGCTGCCGCTGCCGCTGTCGCTGCTGGTCCCCCACACACATTCACACACCCATTTAATGCCGCTCTGTGGCGCCCGCACACACACACTCAAGCAAAACGGTGAGGAGACATACTCGCACTCACACAGACCACATCACATACACATGCACAGAGTGTCAGTTCAAGCCGACCAAACAACAACTCGCTGGCGTCGCCGTCCGCACGCGGTCAAAGGCAATTCCAAACTGAAATACTCGAAAAACACTTTTTCACTTGGCCCCAACAGCTGCTGCTGCCGCAGTCGACGCACAAGTCAGCTGCGACAGCGACGTTGCTGGAGCTGTTTTGACGCTCTTTGCATTTGACTTGTTGTTGTCAAAAGCTTAACAGCCGCCACACTGCTGTTATCTCTCTCTGTTAAAGCTCTCGCCGCTGTTAAACTTGTGGGCGAGGTGGCCTCTCCAGGGAGTTCTTTAACTAGTACTCGTATTTATTTGCTGTATTCTATTGCTATTATCTACGTCGCTTTCGACAGCTGTTCTGCTTCGCAAGCTTATTAATTATCCTAATTGGGTTACTTGGCTTTTTGGCACAAAATGAAAGCTTGGCTTGCCTTGCCTTTCGCAGCTTTTGCTTTTG
The DNA here is from genome assembly GCA_035045575.1 of Drosophila falleni. Lineage (NCBI taxonomy): Eukaryota > Metazoa > Arthropoda > Insecta > Diptera > Drosophilidae > Drosophila > Drosophila falleni. The sequence goes on from JAWNOV010000167.1 coordinate 10,869,504, forward strand.
GTTCTGATGTCATTTTCATGCGAAATACTCAAATGCGGGCAAAACAGATCATTAAGATGTTAGACTTGAATCCTTTCAAAGCCCGGTAGCCTGATGAGCTTTTGATGATGATACCGCAATGAATACACAGCTTAGATTAATGAAGACCTGCAACAAAGTTTCAAGGCGCAAATAAAGCCAAATTCTCATAAGCATTACCATAAATTAGTCTAAAGAAATACGTAAGAAATGAATGATAAACTGAAATTGATGGTAGCTATTTTTTTTAAAGGGTTTTCATATTGAATCTGAAAAAACAATGAAATAAATTAAAAAATGTTCTACATTTTGAGTTTTCCTATTCAGACAGACTTTCAATAAATAAATTGAGTAGATATTCAGCATGTAAAACTCATATATCAATTACACATTGAGCGCAAGGCCGATAGACATGCATATGAGTGTATTTGAATCCATTAATGAATGATCAAAATGAATTGAGTATACTCACAAGTGGCTAGAGTTATTTCTATAGTATGTCTAGCATTAATTTATCGATTTCGACAGCAACTAGTTAATTACGTGACATGTCAGAGACGTAAACAAGTTAAACACGATTGCAATTGCTTATAAACACATTCACCTCGAAGTGTGCATTGAACTTTTGTAACAATTATTATACAAATAAATAAAAAAAAGCACAGAAACATTACTGATAGCTGGCGATATATTTTTATTGGAATTCTATTGAAATGCAGCTTAAAATAATATAATATAGCCTAAGGGGCATGACCATCCCCATCCCCAGTTTCAACTCCAACTCCACCTCCGTCTTTCTCTTTGTCTCCGTCTCTTTCTGGCAGCAACTGTATCTGTTAGTTTCGTATCTGTAGTTGTATCTGTATCTGTTGTGTGTGTTTGTGTAACTGTTTCAGCTTGTAAACAAACGTCGAGCAAATACTGAAAAGAATTTCCAAAATTTTGTTGTATTGACAACATCGCTGGGCTTATCTGACACTTTTGTTTGATGTGTACACGTTAACATATTTATGAAAAAAAAAAGGAAAGAAGCAACAAACACACTCACATTTACTCCAAATTGAACACAAATATTCACGTTGGCAATGCGAGCGCAATGTTGAATGTCTCATACAACTTGCAACTTCAATTCCAATTCCAGGCAGAAATTATGATTGTATCTAAAACATTGCCAAGAGAGACGAAAGTGCGAGAGGGAGAGACGGAAGCTAGAGCGAATAAGAGACATAAATAGCTCAGGCCACCAGAAGCTGCACAGTCTTCTTATCAGTGAGTCTACAATGTGTGTCAATTTTGATAAGCAGCTTGAATTGAAGTAAATATACATATATTACTTACATATACTTATACATACCCATACATACCATATGCACATGCATTCTGTATATAATAATTCCCATCATATTGCTGTATTAAGCGATTGCCTCTGCCATGACTAATTAAGCAAGCAAAAAAGTCAATTTCTCAGCATAAAAACTCGCCGACAACTTTGTAAAAGGATTGCCAAAAAGTTTGTTGCACATCTTTTGCTTATGTATAGGGTATAACTCACTGAGAACTTTAACTTTGTTAAGGAACTTGGCAGCTTACGCAGAAAACTCGAAATAATAATAAGAATATGCTTAGCATAATCTTTTAATATCTTTTTCCAACTTAAAAATAAATAAAAATAATTTAAAACCCATCTCTAGTAATTAACAATTATTTTTAGCAACGGCTTAAATTTTTTATTTTAAACAATAATATATAGATTGAATTTAATAAGAATAAAAATTTTTGAGAAAAAAAGACCTGAAGCATTCTTAATATTTTAAATACTTTAGCTATATACACAATTTTATAATACATATAAATGTTAGATAAGACTTACCTCTAATACATAATTATTACTTTTCAAACATTTATAATATTTTATCGTAAAATACAGTATGTAAGATTACATTTTATAGCTCAGTTTTTAAAAGAACCCATATAAACGGGCTACCTATTTCTATAAAAACCATTTTAAGGATATACAGATGTCAACATTTCACAGATAAATTAATCGGAAATGTAATTTTTGTTTGCTGTTCTCTTTGTTTTGGGTTTTTAAATCTTTTTTTTCGATTTTTGCGCCTTGCGCGTGTGAATCATGAGCATTAAGCATAAAACCGACATTTAGCTGATTGATCTTAATAAGAATTCCTTAGTCGAGTTGGGTTCGAATTCGGGATGGGATGGGATGGGGGATGGTATTGGGTGTACGCTAACGGATCCACCGAGCGGGTCAATAACATTTTGGGGCCCCCAAAGATTCGTTGAGGGCGTTGCTTGGGCTGCGCCTGCGCAACATAACAAACTTTGTGTTTGTTTCTTTTGTATTTTGTATGCATTTCCTTGTGCAGTTTTAATAACTCTCTCGGGGTCCAGTGTTCCAGAGGGCGCAGCCTTTTGTGCCTGTCGGAAATTGAAGTTTGCAGTTGCTTGAGTTATGTTTTTCTTCTTTGTATGCGAAGTGAACAAATAAGAACATTGAATTTGCTTTTTAGAATGGCATTTGCAATTGTCTCAATTCAGAACGGATGTGTGTCTGTTGCCCAATTGTTGACTAAAAAAAAAAAAACAAAACAAAACAAAATTAAAATGTCGCCAAAAGTGCAAAATTTGCAAAGCTAATTCCCCGTTGCGGATAATGCTCCATTTGAACACCGTCTGAGGCTGGGATATGGCATAGACTGTTGCATATTTCATATATTTAAAATTGATCAAGTCAATTTCATGTCAATCGATCAACTACTCTGATCGATATCGACTCTCGGTCTCTGTGAACGTTTTGAATTTGAAAACCGCTTTTAACTAACATTTTTTTTTCCTTCAAATATTATTAAGAATTTCAAACCTGTCTAAACATTCAATGAAATCCAATCAACTTTGTCTGCCAGCCAAATTGACTTTCAAAATGCATTGGTTTCGTTTTCAATTTTAATGACTAAATTTGAGAGGGGGAAGGTGAGGCCTGTCAAGTGGTCCAAAATTGGCGACATTTGTTGCGCAATTTTTGGTGTCTAGCAATCGAGTTAAATCAAATGCAATCGAATAACAAAAATCAAAAGTCTCTGCAATTGAAATTAAGTGCAATTAAAGTAAAATTGATGGCATAACCTGAAGATCTAAAGAGTAATACTCCCCATTTAACAGACAGCTACTGCTTAGTAGAACACTTGACCCGTTTCACCCCCGAGACACCCTCTATCTGCCACCCTTTATCTTGTTCACTTTGTCTTGCCTTTGGATTCTGCTGCCCTGTTTAACGCTTTCTGTTTGTTTTTGTTCTTTTATATTTTCTTGCTCTCTATGCGCAAACAAAAGGCGTCTAGATTACGTCTACGTCGTCGACAGAACCCAAACAAGACCCAGAGACCAAGAAAGAGACCTAAACCTAAACCAAAACCCAAACACAGCCCCCACTCATCCCTCGTCCGTCTGCGTAGGTTTCGCCTTGTCTGCTTTTTGTCTGCTGCTGCATCGACAGCTTCTCCTTTTGTTGTTCTTTTTTTATTTTTTCATCATTTTTTTTCTGTTTTTGATTCATTTTTTTTTAGATGTTAGTCAAGTTTTTCGGGGCAAGCGGCTTTTTCGGGTTTATTGTTTGGATTTCGCATTTGATATCATTTATTTTCGGCACACTGGCTTGGGAGCTTGAATGTATCTAGATAAGTGCCTAATATTACTGATAGGTAAACCTCAACTTATCTACAAGTATCTCAGCTTCAACAGACTTCTCTTTTTTGCTTTCAACAGATTTTCGACAGCTTTATCTAGATATTTAGCTTGAACTTGCCACACAAATTGCCACAAAAGTTGCCGAAAAAAAGTAGCCAGACACACACACAGGTTCATACACACACTCACACACATTTTGTATACTCACAAATCATGTCTGGATTTTTATTGTGCGACTGACCTTGAATTTATGCAAATTGCGCAAGTGGGAACAACTTTGTCAAATTGAACATCAACAACAATAACAACAACAACCAGAAAGGCGAATAAAAACTGCAAAGACCTTGACATTGAGCTGCAAAAGGGCTCGACTTTTATTATGTGACATCATCGCTGTTAGAAAGATTTATAGACGTTGAAATTTGGAAATTTTTTGCGTTGACTACATAACACTACACAGACACTGCACACACATGCAGGAGCTTTTAAAGCTCTCTACACAACGCAGCTAGATAGATTGCTTAGAGCTTTAAGCACACTTATACATCTGCCACAATTACAAATACAAGCAGAGTATCTTAAGAATTTGTAGCTGTTTCCTGTATTACAGCTTACGCATACTTACAACAATATCCAACGAAAAAAAAAAAAAATAAAGCCAAAAAAAAAAAATTAATGAGCAACTGGGCTTGGTCCTGAAACCTGGTACCCAGAGTATCGATAACCCTTATCAAGTGTGCGGCATCTCGAGGCAAAAAATACAAATTATGCTTACAAACAAAAAAAAAATACGAAACAACAAAATGCCAAAGTATACACAATGTAAATGTGTGTGTGTGTGTTTATGTTTGCATTGGTTGTGTTTGGAAATGAACGTTTCGCCCTCTGGGCCACCGTCAGAGTGGTGGGCGTGGCGCATTTAAATCCAGAACGCCCCACTCAAAAAAAAAAAAACATTCTGCGATGCAAATTTCGCGATATTGAAAACCCCGATCAAATTGCAGTAATTTCCTCTTCCAAAAATCACAAAAAAAGAATAAACATTAATAATAAGTAATGTGCATGAAATTGAGCATTTTATTAATTTACATTTACCGAAAATTTGGTAGCCGTCTTCATAAATGGCTTTTTAGCTGACAGTCGATTAACTTTATTAACTTACCAACACAATTGATCAAATGATTCTTTTCACACGTGATATATAATTGTGGGCTTGGAATTCTGTATTATTTCAAGCTCCGACTAAATTATGATTACTTCCAGGAATGACTTTTTGAAGGTGCTCTTTAAATTGTTGCAGCATTGAAATTTAAGCTATTAATTAATTATTTCCAACTTTTCAGATATTTCTTCGATATCAAGTAATATCTCTGTAATTTATTTATAACTTCACTTGGTTTCTTCCTTATACAAACCTTAGAGTTCAGAAAGGTTTGCCTTTACTTTCAAATACTTATACCTTCAATCATAATTGAAATCAAATTCTTTAAGTTTGCTGAAGTTTTTTTTTCGTGTAAAACAAAATTCTCAAGAAGTGCATTCAAAATTTGGTAATCTGAGGCTAGTTCGAATAAGAATAATTATGAATAAGGTTGCGCGCTTGGAGCATGAGATACAAGTATTAAGGCATGAGTTAGCTGTCCTACAATTTGATCGGGATGAGATATACCGGAAACATGGCAGCCACTTGAAGCGTTGTGCTGGTGGTGATACCTGCAAGAAATTTCGCCTTGAAGGTGAGATTGGGGATAAATCGCCCAATCAGGATTTATACATTGCCTATCTGGAGGATCAGATCAAACAGACACGCCTTAAGTACCAAAAGCAAATGGGCGATGTCAAGTCAAGTGCTGGCTTACTGGAGACGAAGCTTCACAATGTGCGCCAGGAGATGAACTGCATCACTGCCCGGGTTCGACAAGTGGATAAGCTACAGAAAAATGTTCAAATACTGAAGTCCAAGCTGCAAAGACGGGATAATATAATAGCCCGCTATAATGAACAATATACCGACTTTGTGGGGCTAATCAAAAATTTAGATCATCAGTCAGTTCAAGAGGATATTGCCCTCGATCAGATCGAAGCAGATGCTGTTGAATTTGATGGCTGCGGCAGGGACAGGAAGGATTCGAAAATTGTTACGGAGAAGAAGCCGGAGTCAAAATTGAATTTTGTCTGTCTAAACGCAGCACTCAGAAAAAAAGTTACGAAAAAATTAAGAGGGTATCCAAAATGATTTGCAATTTATGATTGTCCTCTGAAAAAAAAAATTGTTCTTTATGTTCACAACATTTTAAAATTTCTACAGTTAATAACATTTTAAAATTTTATATGATCAATGTGACGATTCTTTCAATCAGATTGTATCACTCATTAACGGAACTTCGGTCAGCATTTTGAATCGTTTTTCAGTTCCTAGAATTTCTTCAGACAGGTTCATTGACAATTTATTTATTTTATTTATAGCCGAAAATGTACATTGGGTTATTGGACTGCAATTCATTGGAATATTTCTTGAAAAATCGTTTGATAATATTTTATAAAATTTTTTTGGGTATGATCATTTGAATGGGATTTCTATATGTTTATGTTTAAAAAATCGAAATTATATCATCTGTGTTTCTGGTCGACAAGTGATAGAATTGTCACGTTTTGGTCTTTGGCAGCAATCGTTGAGTTTGCTTTGTGCAATGCATTCGTATCCTAATGCAGAAATTTGTGCAAAAAAGCACGTAGCATATTTTCCATAAATACGCCCAGAGTCTAAAGAAATGGCGTAGGTCACGCCTGTGGCACGTCTATTGAATTGAAATTGAAATGGGGGAATGCGACAGCACCAGGAAGTGCGTGCAACAATCGATCGTTGGTCAATTGAAGTTATTTGTGGCAAGCATAGACCAAATGCCAATTGAAATTGATTAAGCGTAGTTGCATGAATATTATAAAAATACTCGTATCAACTAGAATTAGGCCAAAAGTTCAAGAGATACATCCTCGATAATACAAAATATATGAAAAGAGCTACATCATTGATTTACTATCTTATCTCTTTTTGGATGGGTAATGAATCACAGTCTTCTGATGAAATAGAGATATTCTCATATAGTGTATTGAACCAGTTCAATCAGCCTTCAAATACAATTAGTATGCATTATGTTTTCTTTATATGTACATACATACATATCTAGATATATGTACATAAATACGCTTATGCCAGACAACGACGACCATGACGACCCTGAATCGCTTTGTTACACGAACATTTTGTAGCTGGCCGAAAAAATATGTGACGTCATTAGCAAGGTGCTCCACTCTAAGAATAAGAACAATGAACAGAAATTATATTTTTGCTTTGAATGTTTATTATTAATGCTTAACTAAATTGCGTACATTACATTTATTATATAAATTAACCACTAAAAGCGTCATCAATTGTCCATCTTTATGTTCCTGAGAAGCTACGAAAGTTATTTTTCAGCAGCAACACCACAAAGAAAATGCCCACAGCAATTGTAAATAACTGCACGTTGATCACTTTGGAGTCGACTAGGGCCTGCAGCATGTTGTAGATGCTTTCGCTGCGTACCTCACCACCGCAGCAGTCCATATAACTATTATTAAGTGCGCTGGTTTTTATATATATAAAAAAACAACTAAACCCTATCTTTACGTATATAAAATTCACGTCTTTTTGTTTTTGTGGGGGGGAGGCGAACAGCTGTCAATGTGCAAGTGTTGGCAAGGCAAGTAATCTGTAGTGTTGGTAAATGCGGTAGAACGAAGGCACTCTTTTCAGTCTGGCAGCACTCCCGGAATTCTTATTCTTTCTTTCATGGCGCTCAATTTGAATTATCTTTTATCAATTGATTATTTTATGCAACTGATTTAATTTAGATTAAAGTGATAATTTTAAATATTATTGCTGCAAGCTACTACACTTTCATTTGTTTATGCGACATTTCATAAGAAGTATTATTGGAAAATAGATTTTATTTTAACTAAATGCAGCCATCAAAATATTATAAAATGATTAATCCAGCTTTGACCTGTCAGTTCAGAAATCATGAAATACTTCGTATAAACGTAGTATAAGAGCAACAACTTTCCATAAACTACATTCAATACTAAGTCACACAACTCAATTGAACTGTGGGTTTTCTTTTATTATTTAGCTTAACATCACTATTTTTTGCTAATGAGGGCCGACTTAAATACAGTTCGTTTATTGGTCATTAGCGTAATCAGCGGGGTTCTTGCGGGCCAAAGCTGAGTGTTTACGTTCGGTCAGATCGTAGATCAAGTATCCCAGAATGAAGGCTGCAAGACGTGTGTACATTAAAGAATGCAGCAACTGATGGAAATTTAACATTCTACTTACGTGGGACGACACGGAAGATGTTCGAGCGGACGCGGCGCACAATATTGGGGAGGCCGTTGCTGATGGCACCTGCAAAAGCGCGCTGCTCGAAGGGAGACAACTTGTAGGTCACAATGCCGTGCACCTTGGCGAGGTTGCCGAAGTGGGCACCGTTCAGGACAGGAGTTGGACGCATGTTTCAAGCTGTAGAGGTAGACGGTATTAGCATTAGCAACCACATAAAAAGCTCACAATTATTTGTATAAAAACACATATAGTTATTATAAACATTTTGCACTTAGCCTCAAAGAGGTTATGTAATTTTGCACTGGGAACCGTTTGCAACTGTGCCTAGTTGGCTGCACCTTTGCCAGCCAATAATTGGGCATATTTATAGAACCCAGCACTTGGCATAATTTGGCATTCCTTATGTTCAATATTTATTTACCTTGATAAATCAAAAAACTGTGCCTTTATTTAGAAAACCTCAAATGACGTCCGTCCGTCGTCTCCGTTGTTTGACAATGCTAACCAGTGTTGCCAGAATAGCTTCTTTCCGACAAGTCTGTCACTGTTACCAAATTAGCTATTTTATAACTAGCTCTGGCTATTTTTTAAAATAATATTTTACTTCTTAAAAAAGCATAATAAAATTAATTACTCACCCAACTGCTTTACAAGATTGAAATTATTTAAACAAATATTGACACAAAAAACAAATATTCAGTTAAAAGAACTAAATTAGTGATGGGCATGAAAATCGGTTTAGTTTTGATCAAGTTATCGTTGAATGTTATACTCACTTTGGCACTGTTAAACTAACATTGGCACTGTTAAGCTAACATTTGCACTGTTAAACTCACATTGGCACTGCTAAGATAACAGAGCTCTGTTAACGGACTCCCACGCAGCATATAAAAGCCGGCCTTTCTGGCAGCAGGCAGGAGTCGGTGTTCGGCGCTCGCAGAGGACGGATCAGGAACGGCGGGCAACCTCGGATTAGAAGTAGATCGTTATAAGCTAATTATAAAAATTGTTAACCATTATTTTGTAAGCTTAAAAATTATTAATTAACAATAGTTATATATATATATATATATATAAATATAATATAGTTTTATATATAATAAAGTTTTATATATAATATAATTTTTTTATATATATTATAGTTTTATATATAATTGTTTGATATATATAATTGTTTTATATATAATTGTTTGATATATATAATTGTTTTATATATATAATTGTTTTGGATATATATATATAACTGTTTTATATATATAATTGTTTTATATATATAATTGTTTGATATATATATTGTTTTATATATAATTGTTTTATATATAATATTTAATATAGAATAGTTTTATAGCTGTTTTATTTTTTACAATGTTTATTTTAGTACAAATTGCAAATTGTACACGATTTCTATGCAAAATCGGTTAATTTAATCTGGCAACGCCAAATATTTTCTGCCAGGTGGTAACGTCTTTCAAAAACGACTCAACTCTACAATTTCATCGCCAACTGTTTGTAAAATTCAACATTTATTCATTAAACTCTCATAAACAACGACAGAAATGGCCGCTAAAGTTGCAAGCAGTACAAACAAAGTGTTCCAGAATGTAAGTGCATGTGTGACAGTTCCAGCACGCCAAAGTAACCTCACTTTGCTCATCATCTGCTTTCTGGACATGCTCGGTGGGCGCTGACTAATTCCTACTCTCTTCCCCTCTCCTCCCGTTTGCAGCATGATGATGTGCACATCTCATTCGAAGATCAGCAGCGCATCAATCGTTTTGCCAAGCACAATGCCCGCATGGATGATCTGAAGATGGAGCTGGAGATGAAAAAGAATGATCTCAAGTGTGTCGAAGAGGCATTGGAGGAAATTGAGCTCTTCGACGAGGAGGAAGACATTCCCTTCCTGATTGGCGAGGTTTTCCTCTCACATAAGCTGGGCAAAACTCAGGAGCTGCTTGCCGAGACAAAAGATCAGACTCTTAAGGAGATTGCCAGCATTGAGGCTAAGGCAAAGATCATCAAAGCTGATATGGACGAATTGAAGGCACATCTGTATCAGCGTTTTGGCAGCAACATTTCCCTAGAGAGCGACGATTAAGTCGTCGACAAGTGAAACATCTTCATTTAAATAGAGTACATTTAATTTAACACTCGACCCAGTTGATATTTTGGTTTTACTATAACACTATAAAATAATATATAATCAGTCCGATTATCAACAATGTGACCACCATGCCGCCCAAAAAGATGCGCCGATCCTCAACCAATCTCCGCTCAATCAATTTCATCGTGTGATTCGATAATCCCAAAGTGCTGCCAATGGCCTGGATACGTTTATGAGCACCGCCCAGTGTCATTCGCTGTGATATGAGACTCTCAAGTATGCCGCTTCCGGAGGCAATCATGTCGTCAACACCCCGATGAGCATTGCCAATCTGCGTGTGATGCTGCAGTTCGTAATCCAGGTTTAGACAAGTTTCTGTCGGTGCATTGCTGTTGGCAGCAAAGCGATGATTTAGCAACTGCTCCCGTTCGTTTATCTCCTGTTGACGACGCTGGCGACGATCTCGGGCATGTTGCAGGGATGTCTGCAAGTGTCTCAAGTCATACTTTAGCTGATCTATGCGCAGCTTGGAGCTCTGTCGCTGTGAAGGCGGCACTTTAAATAACAAGACATCAAGTCGGTCACAGTTGCTGGAAAATTGTATGATATTTTAACAGCTGTTGTGGGGTTGGGTGGGCTCTGAATGACTCACGAATTTGCCTGTGTTATTTTTACTTGTATTGCATTCTCCACGTCAAGCGCTTCTTGTGGTCCAATCTGTCCCAGGCGCTGAAAGCACTGCTCAATTTCCTTGACTGTGTTGTTGGTTTGGTGGTACAGGGTCTCCATTGTCGACGCCAATCTAGTGAACACTCATGAGCTGCATACAACAAGATTGTTTGTCAATTAAACTAATCAATTAGCTGCAATAACACCTATTATCTATTCGTTTCAAAAAGCTGACGCGTTGCAAGAAACTAGTGCTGGGACTTGAATCGATTTATAATCGATTAAGTCTATTTTTAACCAAGGAACTTAAGTCTTAGCTAGATCTAATTTGCTATTTATTATGAAGTGTCTTTTATTCTATAAATTAATTTAAAATTTTGGAATTTTGGAACAAAATGACAAATTTATGAATTTTTCAAAATTAATCGAATCGTCCTTAAAATATTTAATAAGTCACCTGTCGAGAAAAGCATGGCAGCGCTGTCACCATAAAAGGTACTAATTAATACCATAATAAATACTAAAGCAGTGATAAATATAAATTTCGGGTGTTGCAAATTTCGAAATGCGATAGCATTCCAATTAAATAATAATTTAAAAATAATTTGTAATTACATAAAATAAATAGGGTAGAAAGTTACCAATTTTAACATTGTTCCTAAAATGGTAAATGCTGTCGGATCGGTGAATTTTAACAGGGTGGCAGCCTTTGGACCGGGTGGCAGCCTCGCCTGTCGCCTCAGTACATTCGAAGTTGCAAGTAAACCACAATGGCGCATACATCTAGTACCGGCGTTGGTAAGAATTTATTTTGTAAAATTAACAATTTGGCAAGGAATTTGATTTAAAAGCACGTGCCCGCGAGCATGGACAAAGTGTAGGCCAATTTTGGATAACGAAATGTGCGAATGTGCGGCATAAAACGTGTGCGCAAATCTGCAATTTTTCTATTGAGCGATGACGGGCCGCAGTGCTGCCACTGCCCCGATGTTCGGTGTGAAAATGGAAAAGAAAGCAAATGGCAAAAGCAAAAGAAACGGCCGATAAAACGCGAGCATATTAAATGCATATTGGCAAAACAACCAGCTAGCGAATGGAGTTTAGTACGTCTGCTGCAATTGCAATGTCTATTGCATTAATTTTACTTCATGACTTGACAATTTCAAAGGCGCCCGCACCCCCCACACACACGCACACACACATACACCCCTTGCCATGGACTGTGTCCCTTTTCACTTGTGTGTTTTTTTCTTCTTCATTCTCACAGCCACTTGGTTTTATGCTTGGCCAAAATAGCTTCTTTAATTTCTAATTAAATTAGTTGGCCGCTGTTTTTTGCCAATTCATTTTGCGCATATCTTCAGTCGCAGCAGCAAAAATGCGTTTGGACAAAATTTATGTCTCGTGAGTGTTTATGTGTGTGTGTGTGTGTGTCGGTGTATCGGTGTGTTGTGGGTGTGTGTGGGTGTGCTCATTTAGGGGGTGGTGGGGGGATCGGACCACTAAACCTAACCAGGCAACCAATGAACTAACCAAATCAACACCACACCCTTCGCAAGGTGTTCATATAATTCTCTTTTTGCCACTTGGAACGTACGAAAATGCGTGCAAAGTCACACGAACGAAGGAAAAACATCGCAAGACGCACGGCCAATAATAAACAACAATAATAATAAGAAGAAGAAGAGAAAGAGGAAGAAAGCAAGTCGTCTACTAAAAAAAACACATGACCCCGCGCTAAAACACGCTTTATGTCTTAATTATAGCCTTTTAGCCGCTTTCGAAGCCTTGTTAAATGGAAATTTATAGTTGCCTTATTTTCATATCATTTCATTTCAGTGGTGCCACGAAATTTCCGCTTACTGGAGGAGCTGGATCAGGGCCAGAAGGGTGTGGGCGATGGCACCATTTCGTGGGGTCTGGAGAACGATGATGATATGACGCTAACCTATTGGATTGGCATGATCATTGGTCCCCCTAGAGTAAGTACACTTAACTCCCCTCTCTCTCTCTCTCTCTCTCTTCCGGTCTCCCACCCAATTGTTAACGTCATACGACATTCTCCCAACTACGTCACTTGAATAAGCAGCGTGTCGATTGTATCTTATCAGTTGGATTATAGATATTTTATCTATTCGATTGCGTAAATTCAACAGCGAGTGCATAGTATGCAGAATTGAGATTAAGCTAAATAACATACTTGAACTAGTGTTTGTTTATTGGGTTATAGATATTTTATGTATTCGATCGCGTAAATTCAAAAGCTAGGGCATATTATACAGAATTGGGATTAGGATGCATAACAGACTTGAACTAGCGTTTGTTTATTTAGTCTGGTCAGTAAAAAAATTGTAGTTCGTAATTCCAGAATGGATTAACTTTACGAAAAGAGTAGAAACAAAAGTTAATAAAACATTATAAACATTATATCATTTAAACTATAACTATATTTCATTTGAACTACTTTAAGTTTTATAATATGTACTATGACATCACAATTTCAACTTGGAGTATTGATAACAAATTTAAAGATAAGCTGCGTGTTTAGAAGATGATTTAATAATGTCAGAATATATATTTAAATATGTGTAGATTAAAAATGCATCCACTCGGTAATTTGTTAAGTGTTGGAATGTCGAGCACTCTCTTTTAGTGTGGCATGAATCATGTGAATATGTGAATATGCACTCACCATGGTTAGCTGCAATGCCAGCGCCTTGCTGAGTCACCCAGATGAGGCAACTAAACGCCAAGTGTGAGTGCTGCCCCGGCAATTATTGGTAGTTTCAAGTTGGGAAGGGGCACAGTAGATACATAGATACAGATACAGACTTGCACTTATGCGCATACTTGTATAATCGACATGTAATTTAAATTCCAATTAAAATTTGTTATTCACATGACACGGTTATTTATATTTATATTCGTATTTTTTAGACACCATTCGAGAATCGAATGTATTCACTTAAGATTGAGTGCGGCGAACGTTATCCGGATGAGCCACCAACGCTCAGATTTTTAACAAAAGTTAATATTAATTGCATTAATCAGAATAATGGTGTGGTGAGTATCTAATAATATTATACTGTTAACTACAAGCTAAGTATTGTTAATCCTCTTTCTTTGGCAGGTTGATCATAGATCAGTGCCCATGTTGGCCAGATGGAGTCGCGAATATACCATTAAAACGATGCTTCAGGAAATACGTAGGATTATGACCATGAAAGAGAACTTGAAATTGGCACAACCGCCAGAAGGTAGCTGTTTTTAGTTGGCAACAACAACAGCCACAACAACAACAACAACTACAAACATAACAACAACAACATTAGCAGCAGCAACAGCAGCAATTACAATACTACACACAACTGCAATAACAACAATGATAACAACAACAAGAGCAACACCTGCACTCAGCTGAGTGCAAGAGAGAGCTTTGCGAAAGAGAGCGTGCCCGCAACGGTAAGTCGCCTCAATCCTCGAGAGTTGTGTGTAGTAGTGTCTAAGAGAGCAAAAGAGCCAGAGAGTGGGAGTAAGAAAAGTTGAATAGAAGAGAACGAAGGAGCTGCATTGTTGTTGTTCTTGTTGAATGTGTGTGTGTGCGCGTTGGCAGCAGCAAAACTTCAACTAAAGCAGAATATACTATAAGTGTAACAGCAACAACAACAACTGAAAGAAGATGAAGAAGAAGAAGAGCAACAGCAACGTCACTAAAAATAATGAAATGGTCGTCGTCCCTTCCGTCATCGAGCGTCGTACGAATATCATCATGTTTGGTTATCACTTTCTTAGCTAAGAAATAAAACAAAACAACTAAACAACAATGAAAACAAAAAAAAAAAAACAAAACAAACAACATGCAAAATGTTACATTTATAATTTTACTCACGCAGATTATGAAATGGCAAAGAAATCCGTAGAAGAACCGCAATTATTGTTTTGCATAACTAAAAAAATTTATTAATTATATATATTATATACAAATTTAAGTAAATTTTTTGTAGTAAAACAAGAAAACCAAACAAAAAAAAATCAACAAATGAATCAAGGCAATTGTAACTATTTAATTATTTTTTCCTTCTTCTATTGGGACGTTAGACACAATTTATAAACTTTAACAATTTGCGGTAAATATAAATACAAAACAAATAAACAAAACTCACACACACACACACACACACACACTAAACTGATGAAAAAGTCGAACGGGCAGAACGATGAAAAAAATGATTAAAATAATATTTTAATTTAAGCTTCTAAATAAAACAATTAATAATCCAATAAAAAGAAAAGCCAAATCGCGTAATGAGTGCACATGAGTCGTAATCAGTTTGAATTCTATTCGATTATTATTGAAAAAATGCAAAAAGAAAAATTAAATTTGAACCCATTTCGACTGAAGCACCATTGAATTATGTTCTTAATTAAATTATTTTTGATGTAATGAAGTCATTAATTTTCAGAGGATCGATTAAATATTTCAACCATATTAAATTTCAGTTCTAAAATGTAAAGAAAAGATATTATTCGGGTTTTTGTTTTCAATTGTTTATTTAAATACATAAATTGAATTATAGATTTATACACGACAAATGTAATAATCTCCATTATTCATTTTTCTAGGCTCTTTGCTTGATTTAGTTGGTATTACTCCCCGGTTTTCTGCTGTATTTCATCCGTCCATTGATCTTCGTGCATAGTTTTGGTTTAATTGTATGAATACACGTTTGGTTCCTCTTTTCGTTATGTTGTAGCTGTTATTATTATTATTGAATTTGTAATTGAATTTGTGTGCTTAAAATTGATTTATTTGTTTTAACGGCGATAACACTGCAATTCTTCACGTCAAGTTAAATCAAATCCAATTTTAACATATCTACTTCTTCTTGGGCACAAAGACGATCTTTCGCGACTTGAGGGATGACCACTTGTGTCGCTTAATGTAATACGAGATGGCAGTCAGGAAGCCAAGAATGCCAATTACTCTGATCAGGATCTGCTTGCGATCATCATGCTCCGGCTCAGATGTCCACTTGAGGAACGTGGCCACATCCTTGGCCAATTGACTCTGTGTTGGCGGTGTGCCATCCTCATACTCAATGACCTATGACACAAATAGAGTAGTATCAATTTAAGCATTTATCCTGTTTTAGTTTTGTTATATATTTACCTCGTTGTACAAGACCTGGGCCATGGAAATGGCACCGCCCGGGAAGTACGGATTGAAGTATTGTCCCTCACGGAGCACCACACCAGCTGGCGGATCATGGTAGCCGGTCAACAGCGAGAAGATGTAATCCTCACCGCCCTTACGCGCCGAGACAATGTAGCTCAAATCTGGTGGATAGGCACCATTGTTGGCAGCACGTGCCGCCTCCTCATTGGGATACGGCGATGGGAAGTAGTCCGACAGCTTGCCGGGACGGTCATAGTAGTTGCCGGTATCATCAGGTCCGTCTCTTACCTAAGAGTACACAACAAGAGTTTAAAATAGAAAGTTTAAGAGAGCTGTAAGGAGTTGCTTACCGTGATCTGCTCGGCTTCGGCCTTGGCTTCGGCTTCGGTGTGGCTGACGCCAACCAGATTACGATAGGCAATGTATTGCATCGAGTGGCAGGCGGAGCACACCTGCTTGTAAACCTCATAGCCGCGACGCACGCTGCAAGCATTTGTGAATTTTAATAGATACTTTATCTGATTGAGTTGACTCTTACCTCTGGTGATCCAGCGAGGAGAACAGACCCTTGTGGTTCCAGGGCTGGGCAGGTGAGTGTACCTCAGTGCCGGAGGCTTCCACGGATTGCTCCAGGGCAAACAGCAAGGCACCAACGCCGCCGGTAATAGCGCCCACAGCACCGATCAGCTGTTCACGACACGCACACAACACCAAACATCACAAGCAACGAACGGTGCGAGAATGGGAGAGTGAGAGAGGAAGAGTAAACGCGTTTTGAGGTTAGGTCCATTTGGCTATTATGAAATGCTTGGTCTTCGTTTTGCTGACTAGTACTTACCTTTTTGTTGTTATTTGCCCAGCTTGAAGCCGTGGACAGGTTCTTGGCCTGCAATTAAAGGAGATTTCATTAGATTTGACAACTCTGCAAAAATTGCACGTACGAATTTTGCACGGAGTTACATAATTGTGGGTCGGGGTGTAATCTACAGTTGCACTTGGACTTGTTTTCCCAATTATTCATCACAGATTATGCACACTTTTTGAATCATTCTATGGAATTTCACTTAAACATGACCATTATGGGTTTAATTAATGTTTAAATGATTTGTATACGGTTGGAGTTATGTGTCTTGTTGAGGGACTCTGGAAAATTTTCCCGTATGATGTGTTGAGGGCGACGGATTTTACCTGTTGCAGATTCAATGCTGGCGTAGATTTTAGCAATCTCAAGCCATTGAATCTTCGCAATGTCGCTGCCATGCTGGCCGGAGTTCAATTTTCTGCGTCTTGTCGTGTAAGGAAACTTAAAGGGCAGCGCGAATCTATCTATTCCACTGGCTCTGGGTCGTTGCGGTCTCGCTGGCAGATGTTTACTCGCTGTTCCATGTTAATCGTCATACTTAACAACACTTGCTCCTCAGCGTACAGTTGTTGCTCCACACTAACGCCCACGCTCTTAGCATAAGCTGCTCCTCAGTTAACAGCAATGATATACCGATAGTTTAGGCGTCTTGCCAGACTTTTCGTTCTATTCGAAAAAGTGCGATAGTTTAAAATAGTAAGTTTTTCAAAAAGTATATATTTAAAAATTCTTTTTATTTGCAGAGTATTTTTAAGAATTTTGTTGATTTTCTGCCAAGTCTTTAAGAACGACGGGTGCCGAGCTTCTAAACCTTCATACAAGTAAGTATTCATATTTATTTTATCTAATTTCAAATTAAAAATTTGTAAACAATTTTTCTGTAGCTTAACAGAATATACTCCTCGACTTATCTAACCTACTCCTCACTTAAAATACTGTACTCCTCACGTAACATAATAGATTGGAAACTTAACAGAATTATACTCTCCCGCAGCAATGTTGTCAACTTAGCTATTTTATAGCTAGTTCTGGCTACTTTAAAAGTACATTTGAAAAATCAGCTGTGACGTCTTGGTTTTGGCTATTTTGCATCGCAATTTCAGCTATTTTTCGGATGCTCTCCAACCAGAAACAGCTACATTTTCCAGTTGGAAATTTCCAATTGGCAAAAATAATCATAGCAACGGGTGCATAAACAAATGCAAATAAAAGTATTAATCATTGAAATCAATTAAGTGCAAACAGCGAAAAAGTTGCTAATTGTTGTAAAAAAGAGATTAAGAGTGCAAAAATGCCGCAGGAGCAGCCAACGGCGACGGCCGATGACGAAATCGAAAATGTTCGTGTTGTTGTGCGCTCCAGACCAATGGACAAGAATGAAATGTCCACAGGAGCACTGAGCGCCATCCAGGTGGATAAAATCAATCGTGCCATTACCGTGATGAAACCAAATGCCACCGCTAATGAACCGCCCAAAACGTATTATTTTGATAATGTCTTTGACGGAGGATCCAATCAGCTGGATCTATATGTGGACACGGCTCGACCCATTGTGGATAAAGTGCTGGAGGGATACAATGGCACCATATTGGCATATGGACAGACGGGCACCGGAAAGACGTACACCATGTCCGGTAATCCGGATTCGCCACAGACAAAGGGAATCATACCCAATGCCTTTGCCCACATCTTTGGACACATTGCCAAGGCGCGGGAGAATCAAAAGTTCCTGGTGCGTGTCAGTTACATGGAGATCTACAACGAGGAGGTGCGTGATCTGCTCGGCAAGGATGTGAGCAAGAGTTTGGAGGTGAAGGAACGTCCAGATATTGGTGTCTTTGTCAAGGATCTCAGTGGTTATGTGGTACACAATGCGGATGATCTGGAGAATATCATGCGACTGGGCAATAAGAATCGTGCTGTTGGCGCCACCAAAATGAATGAGGAATCCTCTCGTTCCCATGCCATCTTCTCCATCACCGTGGAGAGCAGTGAACTGGGAGAGGGAGGAGTACAGCATGTGCGCATGGGTAAACTCCAGCTGGTGGACTTGGCCGGCTCCGAGCGTCAGTCCAAGACACAGGCGAGCGGCCAGCGGCTGAAGGAGGCCACCAAGATCAATCTGTCGCTGTCGGTGCTGGGAAATGTGATCAGTGCATTGGTGGATGGCAAGAGCACACACATTCCCTATCGCAACTCCAAGCTGACACGCCTGCTGCAGGATTCACTGGGCGGCAACTCCAAGACGGTCATGTGTGCCACCATTAGTCCGGCGGATTGCAATTACATGGAAACGATTTCAACGCTGCGATATGCGAGTCGCGCCAAGAACATACAGAATCGCATGCACATCAATGAGGAGCCCAAGGATGCACTACTTCGTCATTTTCAGGAGGAGATTGCGCGGCTGCGCAAGCAGCTGGAGGAGGGCAGCTTTGAGGAGGAGCTGCAGCTGAGTGGTGAGGGAGATGAAGACGAGGAGGAGGAGGAAGATACTTGTGATGACGAGCTGGAGTCACCACCGGACAATGAACTAGAATCCGCTACAGCTGTCGAAGTCAGTCCCAACGGCAAAAAGCCGAAGAAGAAGCGTGAGAAAACGGATGAGGAGAAGGAGGAGCTAGCCATGAAAAAGAATGAGCATCTTCGTGAGATTGAGCATGCCAAGTCAGAGCAGGAGCAGCTGCGTAACAAGCTCGTCTCCCTAGAGGGCAAGATTCTCGTGGGCGGTGAGAATCTGCTGGAGAAGGCGCAAACGCAGGAGAAACTGCTGGAGCAGTCAATTGCGGAGCTGGAGGAACGTGAGAAATCCGAGGAGGCATTGCGTCAAACGCTGCAGCAAAAGGCAACCGAACGCATTGACATCGAGGAGCGTTATTCCACCCTTCAGGATGCCAGCACCGGAATCACCAAGAAGATCCATCGGGTCATGCAAATGCTGATGGGCGTCAAGTCGGAGCTGGCCGATCAGCAGCAGGAGCATCAGCGGGAAAAGGAGGGCATCTACGAGAACATACGCAGCCTGTCCCGCGAGCTGGCGCTCTGTGAACTGGTGCTCAACTCCTACGTGCCCAAGGAGTACCAGTCGATGATCAATCAGTATACGCACTGGAACGAGGACATTGGCGAGTGGCAACTGAAGTGCGTTGCCTACACCGGCAACAACATGCGCAAGCACATCGAGCACAAGACCGGCGGCAAGGAGCCCGACTTTGTGGATCTCTCGCATGTCTATCTCAGCTATAATACGGATAATGTCGCGAATCCTATGCGGACCAAGTCGGCTCGTCCACGCACCTCGGGCGTACCGCGTCCCACAACAGCGAGACGATATTGAAGCAGTCAATCTCTAGTCCCAGAGACAGCAGCAGTATCTGTATCTGTATCTAAAAATGTATCTGTATCTGAAACTGAATCTGTATCTGTATCTGTCCGCTCTCTCTTCCTTGGACTGCGTGCACAGTTTTGGTTTCTATTGTTTCTGCTCTTGCTTTTCTATCTCTTGAAATACTTTTGCTCAGTGACTTTTAGTTTTTGACTTAATTTGTTGTTAATTTATTTTTAATAGGTGTCTGCAATAGTTATGTGTAATACTTTTTAGGTTGAACAATGGTGCAATACGTTTAATTTAATTTTTAATACTAATTTATTGTATCTCACTAAGCATAATAATTTTACAATTAGATGCATGTTGCTTAAGGTATATTATAATGTGCTTTTCGCTTTTAAAATCAATATAATTAATACTCAAGATTTAGCAAAAACTGTGTTTTATTTTTGGGGTGGGAAAATCGGAAAATTACACCTGGAAAGTAGGCTTAGTAATTTTTACATATCAACTTTGTAACAAAACTGAATATTGGCTGTCAGCCTGCAAGGTGGTTCCATAGTGTAGCGGTTATCACGTCTGCTTTACACGCAGAAGGTCTCCGGTTCGATCCCGGATGGAACCATGGTAATTAAGTCTTTTTTTATATTTTAATTTTTGGTTTTTTAAATTTTTTATATTATCTAATCGTTAAGTAAGATACAGCTAATAATTACATAAATATTTATGAACAAAACAAAACTGTGGTTGACATCTATTATATTTTATAGAAAGCAATTTGGATCCTGTTGATCAATTCAAAGTTGGTGATAAAAAAATGTTAACGAATAAATTAAAACCTAATATTTAAAAAAAATTTAATATAAAAAAATAAATAATAAAAAGTACAATCCACATGGTTCCATCCGGGATCGAACCGGAGACCTTCTGCGTGTAAAGCAGACGTGATAACCGCTACACTATGGAACCAGTTGAAAGCCGCTCGTCTGAGAACTAATACGAACTGCGGGAAAGAAGTTATGAAATGTTATCAGGCATTTTAGAATTATTTCAGCAAAGTTCAGAATGTTCTGCTGTCCGTTTTGTAATTATTTGCGGAAGTTGGTAACTTAATGAATATGTACTTCGTCATTTTGTTAATCTGATTTATTTTCAGTTACATGGAGAGTTGTTAAGAGTGGAATGAGGAAGGGATGTTAAATTTATTCCAAAGTTATGTAACAACTATTAACAATCCGTTATGATTCACATCTTCATTCACAATCTACAGAAGCTGTTGCTATTTTTGTCATGATATGGCTCATAGCGGATGTGAATAATTCGCAATGCAGCTATATAGTCATAATTCCTACCTGTAGTCAGGTAGATAAACTGTACTAGTATCTGCATTAAGCGTTTTTTCTAATCACTGTTATCGCAACACGTTTTGTTTATTCGTTTCGCGGTGTAGGAGGATTATTGGATTCGCCTATCGCCAAATCAAGGGGCGTTTTACAAATGGGGTATTTTCACTCAATTGCTGGTTCTCTCCGCCTATCAAGAGTGTTATCAGTCTGTGTGTTGACGTCATAAATAACAGTAAAGTACGCAAATATAAAAAAATATATATATTTTATGCACATGTCACAATTGATTTGAATCCGTGAAACTGAGAGAGCTAGCCGGCATTGTTGCTATGACAAAGATCGGCCAATCGATCGCCGTTTGTAGCGGTACAGGGAGTGACATTTTGTTTCAGTATTAAATATTACTCAGCGGGCGCTAGTTGAGCGAAAAGAGAGAAAAAGAGAGAGAGAGAGAGAGCGTCTTACACTGTACAACAGAATTGATATATTTAATATACTAATAATTTATTAATAGTTTATCTAAATACTAATGGTTTTTTGTAAGATATTGTATAATAATTGACCTATACTGTTCATAATGTTATTTTGAAAAAAATAAAATAAAAATTATATTTTTGTAAAATAATTTCGAATTAAAAAATAATAAAAAGTAGTCCACATGGTTCCATCCGGGATCGAACCGGAGACCTTCTGCGTGTAAAGCAGACGTGATAACCGCTACACTATGGAACCTCTTGATTTTACATGAAAATTATTTTGGAGTATTTCAGGATTCTTACAAGAACTTTTATATCATGTAGTGTAATACTTAAGTAAAAGTGAATGTTATTAAAATAAAAACCACAGGTAAAGCTACGAAATCAACGTTTATAAGAACTAACAATTTTTTTTATAAAGAGATTGTTTATTTGTTCTCTTAAACCATCAAGTACAAAATACCTTAATTTTTATTTGAATATTGCACTCCAACACTTATTCATTACTATATTTTATTAAGTTTATTTCATATCTTAATTGAAACTTTTTCAATTAATCTTCAACCCTGTTGTGCAGTGTTATTGAGTCAGAAAACTCTACTCTCAGTGTTGGACTGGTGGTTGGGAGTACAACATTTGAGTTGGATTTCGTTTGGGATCTGGTTGGTTTTATGTTGGACGACGTGTTGCGTGCTCAGTTGAAAATCGTTGACGCTGATCGTAAAACGTCTCCGTCTCACCGTCGCATGTACAGAGAAAAAGCGAAATCGAAATCGAAATAAATTGTGTGTGTTTTTCGTTCGTAAAATTGTCGTTGTTGTCTTTCAATTTCACATCAATGTGCAATTACATCAGCTAAATATATATACGTATTGAAAACAAAGAGTAAAAGACCGTGTAAATAAAATAAAAATTAAACTATATAAAATAGAAGAAAAGAACGCCACGTTCTCGTGTTCTACAAATACGCGTACACATGCACAAAGAGCTCTCAACATACTTATAATTAGTTAGTCGCCTTCTGATATTTCGACAAATCGCCTTAGCAACAGTTCAGTAGCCGAGAGTTTTCAGATCGTAAAACATAAACGCACATTTTTATTTTAAAATATATAAATAAATAATACCTTTAAAAGCGGGTCAACAAAAGCAACAAGTCAAATCCCCAGTGTGGTTCCAATGTAGCCCTTCACGGATAATTAACACGAGCCCGTTGTGTGACTATAAAGCCGTTTCGTGTTAAACCAAAAAAAAACAGTGCCTCAAATTAGCAAAGTACAACTAATTATAGTTAAAAGTATATTACGATCAGTAAAAACAAAAATCATACAAATTTCACTCAACTTTACGTGAGTCACCAACAATACAAATTTTCCGGTGAGTATTTCACGTTATCTAGATACGTGTATGTATATAAGCTATATACTGATCGAAATTCCGGCCTGTCAACAATAATTAGAAAATAGCGGAAAAACTACAAGCTAAATGAATACTAAATGAAAACACTTTGAATTATCTGTTGTCTTTCTCGCGAAAGAGAGGGAAAATCGGGTCAACATATTGAAATAAACACATATTTTTTATATATATTTTTTAATTATTGCAAATTCCGTCGGCAAATGCGCATATTATTTATGAATAGGGATCAGTAAGAGATTATTAAGACCAACAACAAATGACTGGACAGTTCTTTAGGGGTTGTTCCCAAAGCAGAGCTCGAGGGTTCGGCAGACCTGTTGCTATAAATTCTAGATAATGCCATTGAGTACAGTCAGCGTCGGGAAATCCCAGTGTAATAATAGATTTTTTTGGCAATTGCAATATGTTGATAAACTGATAAGATTCCAGCTGAAAATACCTTGAGTGTAATTCATCACTTGGTATTCAATGCCGGAAATTTGATAGGCTAGGTAAACCCCATTGTTCGATCGACAGACAGACCTTCAGGCGTTTGTTTGGCTTATGAGTGCTTGAATTACGAGCAAGTACAAGTTGGGACAAGTGAATGGGGTCACATGAGGCTGGCGGCGCGTTGACATGTGTCACGAACCGGCAAAAAACACAGATACAATCTCCCAGATGGTTCCGGGCATCTTATCTTTGGCAAATATGCGGCGGCGACCATGTGATGTGGCTTCGCTAAGAGTTCATCCAAAAATAAATGAAGTATTTACGCAGACAGGCGCTCATATATGTTGTTGTTGCCGTTGTTGTTGTTTTCTGCGAATATTCTCTTTATCTACACAGAACTGATAAGATTTTGCAGCGCCAACAATAAAATGTGGATGCCACAAATCCGATTAAAATAGATGACATTTAGTTTAAATTCAGTGTTGGAGCTGTTCACATTCTAGATAAAAAAGAGAACACAAGTGATTTATAATGATTTACTCAAAGTTTGGGTAAATCCATTTAATAAAACTATAAAAAGGCTTAAGAATATATTTTAAATGCTATGCAATTCCCACACTCAGCACAAGTAAAAGCTAATGACCTAGAAAACCAACAACAAATCGTTTCAAATTACAAACGTCGTTTTTTAGTTTGTCGCCTGGCAACAGACTGAAGACAGGGAAGAAGAGTCGGGAATATTGTAGATCTTGAAATTCTCAACGTTGTCTGAGCTGTTGATTCGGCTGTGATCAAGGCAAACAAATAAAAAAAAACCTATAAAAGTACGACTATGCCAACAAGAATAAGCTGAAACCTTAGCCGAGAGAAGGGAGACGGGAGGAGGCAGACGACAATGGCTTCTTCTATCACATGCTGACGGGGGCAGGTCTCTTCCAAGAAGTTGCCAGGCGGCTTACGAGGCAGACAGGAAGGCAGGCAGACAGTGAGACAGCAGCAAGAGCAGCAGCAGCTATTGTATCTCAAAGATACGCAGACAAATGAGGTCAAAATCCTTGAGGTTCTTGTCCTTCTGCAAGGCAAAAAAAATAACAGAAAGAAGAGCTGGGAAAATGTAAAAAAGTCTCTCACATCTCCTTAGAACTTAATTCTCTTACTTTATTTGTTATGTGTCGCTTCGATCATTAAGGCTTTGATATTGAGCGACAATTGTCAATCAATTAACTCGAGTCTGAGCTCTCTATGACTTTGTTGCACTCATTTCATTTAGAGTTATGTAAATGCGAGGCTGTTCACCAATTCCCATTGTTGCCATGTTTAATTACTTAGCTCTTAATTGAAGGCGGCAGGAAATTCTATGTCAATTAAGGAACAACATGATTGACCCACAAGTCGAACAATTTATTATGCCCTGAAGAAAGTGGAAAGTATGTTTATTTTCATGGGAAAAACAGCTAAAACATTTCTGCTTAACTGCGCATTAATATGAATGCCAATTTCCATTTGAATTTCAATTGTTTTTAAGAGAGAGTGACGTATTGTTTCTAACTATGCGGAAAAACGCTCAAAGTCAACTGACAGCAGATTTACATGGAAATGGCGCTAAATATGCATAATATAAAATAAAATCAAATAAATTAAATGCAACTAAAAATAAAAGCTGACGACTTTAGCCATAACTGCCCTATAAAATCTTTTTGCTAAAGTAGAGCAGGACTATTTTGGTATAAGGTTCTAATTCGGTTTATTTTCTATCGGTTCCGAATCCATGATTTTGAGAAAAATAATTTTTTTTACAATTTAAATGCAGAATGAATTAAGAGGCCATACAATAATTAAAATGAAAATCGGTTCAGTTTTCACAAAGTTATGGTAGATTAAAGTTTTTGAAAAAGTGTAAAGGGGTAAGCATGGAAAATATCGAAAAAATTGACAGTGAGGGAAATTTTTCAAGTGAAAAATGTGTTGATGCAGAATGAATTTAGAGGGCAAATAATGATCAAAACGGTATTCCACATGGAAATCGGTTAAGTTTTGACAAAGTTATGGTAGATTGAAGTTTTTGAAAAAGTGTAAATATCGAAAAAATTGACAGTGAGGGAAATTTTTCAAGTGAAAAATGTGTTGATGCAGAATGAATTTAGAGGGCAAATAATGATCAAAACGGTATTCCACATGGAAATCGGTTGAGTTTTGTCAAAGTTATGAAAGTTTGAAGTTGGTCAGACTTGGGATCTAACAACTTTACAAGTCCAAATTTTTTACTATTAGATTAAATCTCGCAAATATGAAGCAAGAGAATATAGTTAAAGTATTCTCTTTATTAGAAATTTAATAAGATATTACCTCGTTTAATACATAAATTCATACTTTACAGGGTATACAGAACTAAAAGCTGCTGGCTTAAGAAATTGCGTGCTTGGCAGTTTTTATTTGGTCACGTGTGACCTTAAGCCTCGAGTCTGATAAATGCATAGGTTGTCAAAAATATGATTGGACTGTCTATCAAGCTTTTAAGTGCTTATGTTCTTATAGAGAGAGATTGCACACCTGCCACGTGGTTGGATCGAACTGCACTTCTTGACAGGCCACAAATACTAGTATTATGCGAGGGTCAAATAGTCGGCCAAGTTCAATAGAACTCTTGATCTGACCATGCTCTCAAAAATTCATTCGCTTTTCAACAACGCAAATTTTAGTTGTTTTTTTTTTTTTTTTTTTTTTTTTGTTTTGTTGCCTTGTCTTTTTTACGCTGTCGAATTTTCCGCTCGTTCGTTTTTGCCGATTCCGAAGCTGGCAGTTTTGGTGGAAACGTCAAGGCGATCGGACAAGATCGTTGAGTGGCGCGAGAGATACAATTTTGTTTTATTTTCAAAAACTTTGCGGTAAAAGCATTGACGTTAACGTGATTTTTATCTCTTAGATACTTGTACCTATATGTTTTGGTGCAGATTTTTCCGGTTTTTAATTTAAACAATCTTTTAAAATAGCACAATAAATATTTTTGGACTTACATAAAATATACTAAAATAATTTGGAAAACAAACGAGTGTCACAAATAAATATTGTGGACAACAGCTGAGTGTATCTTGGAGATACTTTTTATAGATGTTGACAGACAACTGATAGAGGTAAATGAACTGAAAGTAAATGTCCTAAAGTGATCATGAATGGTTCTATCTATTCATCTATATAAATCTGTGTCTATATATTATAGATGGATATGTAATTAAAAGAGACATCTATTGGCATTGACATTTGCACTAAAAGCAATAGAATTAAAAAGCAGCTGATCACTGAATAGGAAAATACGCTAAACGAAGGCAAAACAAATTAAATAAATATATTCTAAACTTAACTTTGCTTTGCTAATATTGTAACTGAAATAGTATTACAAGTTGCAAATCATTGCAGTTTTTAAGCGGAAACGTAGATCGTAATATAGTGTGAATTGTTAGCAAATGTTTGCTGAGAAAATTAGATAACAATGCAACTGTAAAATTTAAATAGATAGCCAGTGCAATCGCTACTGATTTCACTCTACATCTTTTAAGTTTTTCTAGTAATCATGTCTAGTCTATATGTTTTTATGATCAGTCGATCTGTCCCATCGTTACAACTGATGAAAGGCTGATTAATATTTCATTAACAACTCACATGAGCTGATATTAATATTTTTATATAATGTATCTTTTTAAATTGCGTGCTTAATTGCAATCATGAGTATATAAATATTCTAAGTTGTTAATCACGCGACAATTTGCCGATGCATGCGCTCTTTGAATGTGATTTAGTTTGATGTAATCTCTGTGAATCATTTGATTATGCTAAAATCAAGAGTATGCTCAAACAATGGATGAAAGCTTGTGGAGTAACTTCTAGTCGAGCAAACTCTGCAGAAATATTTGCAAATGCCTTTGATTACAAACGTGAGCCACGTGCGGATTATTGAGAACTTTTCTCCGGAGTGTACTACGTTTGATTTCAGTTTAAGCAATAATAATAACATTAATAATACTAATGATGATAATTTGGTTTTGAAGGAACCAATTGCATCAGATTACGTCTCTTTGTAACATAAAATAAAGACCGTATTTTATAAGAGTTTTTTCGCATTAGCTTTCGTTTATTCGTACATTGTTCTTGGCATCAGTTGACGGAGTAAACTTGGCTTATCAGCAAGTTGCTGACGCGTGGCATCAGCCAATTTAGCAGTTTTTTTCTTTAATTATTGCCCGTTGGATCGTTTAACTGTAGCTACCACATCGTAATTGATTAACAATACAAATACTTACGAGTTTTACAATATTGCACATTAAATTTGCATATCATTTTATTTTATTTTTTTATATATTTCTTTCTTTTCGCCAAGTTTGCTGTTTCCATTCAGCATAAATTGAGGTTCCCACGTCAGCGACAGGTTGTGTTTTTTTCTTGTTACCAAGTGAATAACCGTTGGCGTATTGAATTATTTATAAGCCCCTATCTAAGTTGATGGTATCTGGGAACTGTACATACTTATACCTATCACATATTTATCGGCCGAAGGCGCCAAGTTGAAGCACGTGGATCTGAGAAATACTCCCCCTTCATTGACCACATGTGGTGTTATAGGTTTCGGTTTTTTAACACCCATTTAAAATGTTCTTGGCAAGTGGGTAGCTAATTTGAATACCCTGTAAACTCACAATCACTGGGTATTATAAGCTTCTTCATATCAATTTGTTATATACACCTTTAAAATTATGGCCTGTCTATTTATTACAGAGCATCTTCTAGTCAATTCTATTGATTTGTAGTATTTATTACTTGGCTTCAACAATTTTTCTAGAACAAGTTCATAAATTTTTATTGATGTTGGGAAAATTTTTACTCATTTTAATATGTATTTAATTTATTGGCTGTTTAACAAAGAATTCATGAAATGTTAAAGGAATCGCTTAGATAATTTATTGAACTGCTCTAATAGGTACAGACTGAGCCAATAAATTTGAAATAGAAATATAAATTATTATTGATTACTTAGTTGTTTATCTTTTGAGTTCCCAGTAAATAGCATATGATATCATATTTTAAAAAAACGCAGCTGCTTCGGGATTGAATATTCCATAAACCATAAGCCATGACAGAAAGTGCAATCTTATCAATATGATATGAAAATAGGTTGAAAACAGTCGACATATTGGGAACAGGCTTTTAGTATCGTCTAATATAAATATTTGAACGGAGCTTAGTTGATTGATCAGTCGACAAACAAGGACAATTTATAGCCAGTAGCTTGCAGTATATAAGTAGTATTAATAAAATCATAGTTAATATCTGGTTCTGGGTTTCTTAAATTTCAATTGCTGCACGGTTTGCACATTGAACCCTATAAATCAGTTAGGAAGGTACGCTGTCAACATCTAAGCAAAAAACATCTCTGTTTGCACTTTATAAACAATGATGATAACGTTAATAATGTTAATTAGGTACAGTTGGCAGCAAAAGACGTCAAATACTGTGGGATTATGGGAATTAAAAACTTTAGTGTCTATTTAAGGCAATTTACTTTACCGTTAGTTATTGACGTCATTCAGTTTGCACTTCTGGCTAAAAATTTACGTTTGTTTGTCAGCTGATTGGCAGTAACTGATTGACAGCTCTCTTTATTTGGCCTTGATCTTCCTACAATCCTTCATTTACAAGATGCTTTAAAATATCAAGTTGTGTACGAAAAGTAACAACCCTCAAGGGTGGAAGGGTAAAACTTCTTTTCATTTGCATTTCGTTGTTTATTTACATAAGCGAAAATAAAATTCAATAAATTTCCCTTTGGTTCATTGCAAGTCAGACAATAATTATTATGAACTATACACTCATCAATCAGTTAACGTACAGATTGAATTGTTTACAAAGATGTGTTTTTAATTTAGTTGAACTAGTTATAAAATGCAAATTGCTCAGTGAACACAGTTTCTTTTTAATTCTGATGAAAAATGTTAACGCATATTTGCATATTTATTAAATCAAAACAGCTCAGCTCAGTCGGAATGCCGGTTCCAATTAATTATATTGTTTCCGCAGAATCGGTGAGCAATATTAAGTGAAATGTGATAACAATTAAATATTAAAATTACTAAATAATTTCATATCGATAAGCTTTTACCATTTAACACTTTTAAAGTCTTAAAAGTTAAAAATTGTATTTACAAAACGTGATTTGTTCTGTAACTTTTTAAAGTATTTTTTTAAACATATTTTTTAGCTATTAAAAAATTGAGTGAGAATTTTTATACAGTTCAAGTGAGATTCTGCAATTAAAAATGCAAATAAATCACCGACTTCTGCTCTTTGACGATTTAATTAGAATTCTGCAGTTACTTGAAGATCATTTGATAGTCTGCTGATTGTTGATATCACAATATATCAACTGGGTTGCTGCTGCTCCAATTAATATGTCTCAGTCATCACTTGACGAGACGTCAGCCAAATGGGACCTCCAATCAATTGGCCTACTCATATTTCATACACAATAAATAACTAAAGAAGTGCGCGTGCGCAACAACGACATAATAAATATTTTATATAAACAAAGTCTGCGACTGGCTTCGATTGTTGATTTGACTCTGGGATGATCACTTGCTATTATGGCAGTCTCGGGTTTACAAATGCCAACAAATCACGAGACGCGTGTATTTTTGATAATAAACAAAATGTATTGACCGATAGAATTTGGACTTTGGGTTGTAGACGCCTCGGCGCGCCGGTTTATAGGCTTTTTTAACTCCAGACTAAATATACAATATTTCCATTTTATATTGCAGTTCTTCAAATGGGTTGACTTGTGACATTTAAGCTTCCTGGACCCGGGAAACAAAAGGTAAGTCAAACAAAAAATTTATTTATATCTTTTTATTAATATAAAAAATTAGAGTATGATTTCATTGTATTTACAAATTTAATTAAAAATTAAAGGAAAGCGAGAGAAATTCGTGTTGTTTAACTTTCTTACCCTAGATTTCATTGTATTTTTGTGTTGACTGATTGATCAGCTTTAAAATTTTGCAAGGCACCTAAATGTATCTCACAGATACTTTTCAACAAGCAACAAAATCAACTGAATTAATTCTCAATATTACGCTATTCCACGTGTCGAGATTTCCGATACAAAACATTCTCCTCCCACCAGTCGACGGGGCGTATGCGCATTATTTGGAATTTGTTTATCTTGTTCCGCTTTGTAGTACAAGTTGAATTTCCAATTGAAAATTCTAATTACAAGCGATTCGGATTGCGAAAATGGGCACCGTTACATATTAAAATGTTGAGGAATGTTAATGCATAGCCTTGATATTAAAGATATTCAAAGTGGGGCATATGCTTTTTTTTTGAGATTAAATCTATAATAAATAATATGCTCTATAAAGCTTAACTTTCGTTTATCTAACACACTTCAGCACTTGTGGCATAGATACTTATATAACAGTTAAACATGGAACAGGTGGGGCAGATGTTGCCATAAAAATTCGCTACTCAAGATCCACTTGGCGGGCCATAAACATAATTTATTAGTTTTACAAATACCTAAAATTTGTTTACCTTTTGGGAAAATGCGAAAAGGAAATGTGCAAAGTGCGTAAGAAATTAAATCAAGTGTAGATACATGTACTTAAAGATTAATTATAGATATAGATAAATATGAGTTTTATATAGTTGTTTTTTTACGAGTTTCTTAACTCGTGATATTTGTGTAGCAGCTTCAGGAAAATAAAAAAGACAAATTTAAAATCGAATTATATTGAAAATTGTTTATTTTCATTAGACAATGAATTCGCTTTTCATAAATATTTAGACCAATCGTAAAACAATAATGGGCGTTTTATTTCCTTTTTCATTTAAATGGACGTCATAGAAATGACTTGTAAATATATATATTTATATCTATGCGAGTAATTAAGTAGATCTAGATGCATATATCTGAGTTTAATTTGTATATCTATATTTATGACTATATCTCATCATGAAATTTTTTTTTATCTTTCCAGGGATATAATTATATTGAACCTATGTAAATTAAACCTATTTGCAAAAGACACACAGCTCAGCTGCTACTGGACCTAGCAGCTCATCACTAGCATCACCCAAAACCACAATAGTTAAACACTTAACAATTCGACAGAAGTAAAAAATTATTTAAAAAATTGCATCCAATTTCAATTGAGAACCGTTTGGAATACTGCCCAAGAGCAGAGACACCTCCACCGATGAACCAAACGGCCGTTTCGCCAGACAGCGCGGCCACCGTGATTCACAACATCATCATCCAGAGCAGCAGGAGCAGCAATCAGATCCAGCAACCTGGCCTAATTGACATCAAACTGGGACACTCCTACGCCGCCAGAGCCGATCTCAATTATAGCGAGTGAAGCGTAACAGCCAAAAGACAGATTATCTCGAAAGATCCCTGGAAAAGCAAAAAGAAAAGTGAAAAACTTGATTATTTTGTGATTTTCCGTGTACGAAAGCAGCTTCAAGACGGACGGAACCATGCTAAAAGTCGTTGGCGCATCATGGCAAAAAACGCGGATAGGGACGTATATATTGATCGGAGCCGGTTTACTGGTGATCGGTGCGTTCTTTATCGGTTACATGGATCGTCCCGAATATGATGGCACCTATTGTGCCACCGCATTGTGGACCAAAAAGGTTGGCTTTACGATTGAGAATTGGAAACAGCAAAATGATTTGGTTAACATTCCCAAGGGTGTGGCTAGAATATGCTACAAGGATTCTGTCTATGAGAATGGGTAAGATATCTTAAATTATACTTATGATCAGTTAAGTTAATGTGTTAATTTCTAACTTTTCAGTTGGGCACAAATTGAGGTGGAAACGCAGCGAAGTTATCCGGATTGGGTGCAGGCTTTTGCTGCTGGCAAATTAGAAGGTTCGCTGACCTGGAAGAACATCTACAATCAGTGGGCCAAGTAAGTAGACTTCCTCATTAAAGTATTCTTATATTGGTTTCCCAATTTTGAATTTTTAACTAACTAAATTATCTCTTTTTCCTTTCAGCACCATATCATCCTCCTGCGATCGGGATGAAAGCTCGCAGAAGTTTTGCGATTGGCTGCGAGAGCTCTTGACCAGGAACTATGAGCATCTAAAGAAGCAGGCGGAGGCCAATGCCGAGCACGATCATTATTGGCATCAATTGTATTTGGTGTTCATGCAGTTGGAGGGCATGGAGTCGGGTTACAGACGAGGGGCAGAACGTGCTCGCTCGGATCTGGAGGAGGAGATACCATTGTCGGATTTTCTGTTGATGAATGCGGCAGCTGATATCCAGGATCTGAAGATCTACTATGAGAACTATGTGCTGCCCAATGGCACTGCCGAAGCGGGCAATAAGAATTTCTTCTTGCCGAGCGCCTCGATGCTGACGAGGATTCTGCGACAGGAGCAGTCACCACAGTCGTTGCAGCTGCTCTTTGGCCACAGCACCGCCGGCAGTTATTCGTCCATGTTGCGGATCCAGAAGCGCTACAAGTTCCACTATCACTTCTCGCCGGATACGCGCAGTAACACGGTGCCCGGAGTGGACATCACCTTCACGGGATATCCGGGAATTCTCGGCTCAACGGATGACTTCTATGTGGTCAAAGGAAGGCAGGTGCAGTCCATTGTCGGAGGCGTCTGCATGAAGAACGAGAATCTGGCGCTGTGGAAGGATGTGAATGTGGAGAATATGGTGCCACTTGTGGCCCGTGTCATGGCCGCCAATCGGATTGCTCAGAATCGACGCACCTGGGCACGTGCCATGTCCCGTCATCCGATGACCGGTGCCAAGCAATGGATCAGCGTTGATCTGCATAAGCTGGGAGCACAGGATAATCTCTACAACACTCTGGACGCCGATGAGAAGCATGACGATGCTCCAGTGGCGGTCAATGAGAAGGATAATGCGGCGATCAGTCAACGTCATGATCAGCTGAAGAACATGGTCTGGATAGCGGAACAGCTGCCGGGACTCATGCACAGCAAGGATGTCACCGAGAACTTCCTCGTAGCCGGCAATTCCAGCTGGCTGGCCAATGGTTTGCCCTATTTCGATAAGATCCTGAATGCCAGTGGCATCTCTCGCGACAACTACAGCGAGAATCAGAATCTGACACCAGCCGAAGAGGCGGAATTGACTAATCTGGAGGCGGTGGACAAGTATCTGCGCAAGCACGGCTTTCGCGGCGATCTGCTGGGCGAGGAGTCCATTGCCTATGGCAACATTGACCTCAAGCTCTTCTCCTACAACGCTCGCCTGGGCATGAGCGATTATCATGCCTTTGCCGGACCCATCTTCCTCAGATTGCAGCATGCCCAGACCAGAGCGATCGAGGAGAGCGAGGTACAGGCGGATCAGGCAGCGCCCGCTGCGATTGGTGATGAGCGCCTCAGTGTGACCATAGATGATGCAGCCGCTCTGGCCGAGATGGAGCTGATCACAGAGCGTCGCTCGGTGAGGAATGATATGCGCGCAATAGCCATGAGAAAGGTTGGCAGTGGTCCCTTCAAATGGTCGGACATGAACAGCGTGGATAATGGCAATCATGAGGGACATCCTGATGAGTGGAACTTTGGCAAGGTATCGCCCAAGTGGGCGTGGTAATCCTTTACCAGTTTGCCTTTATAATCTAAACAGTTCTCTGGAATTTTTATATAAATCACAATAGTCTCATATTCCAATCGAATTTTAAACTCGACATACTGCGAAGCAATAATTGTCCTAGATTCGTAATTTTAGATTCGTCTCCTGTGTGTTCCTAGCTGATAAATTGTCGTTTGTAGAAATCAATTGTGTTGCGTCCATAGTCATAAATTTTAGTTGTGTCAGTCTATTAATGTCAATTATTGTCTTCCAGTCTATACTATTTAAAATTGTAAAATCCTAGCCTCAAATTTTAGTAGTAATATTTTAAATAAATGAAAACACAAACCAATTAAATTGTAACAGACGTTTTAAAAAAAAGACCGTTCAAATTCTCGGACCAAAACGACTTCCATACATTAAATAAAAAAAAATATGTGGCGCCACCTTTTGTTTGCTTGGCTAAACACTTTAGCGAGTAGTCTAATCGAACTTATTGTGAACGATTTGAAACGATGTTTCAGCCAATCGATGAATCGATAACGCAAAAAATCGCGGCCAGATCGGGAAATTATGCAGGGTGGCAGCCCTTGCACCGGGTGGCAATCTTCCACACCAGTGCTGACATGGATTTTAGCGGGAGCAACAGCTATTTCTTTCAGCTCATCGCAATTTACAATTTTTCTAGCAAGCAAATTCTGAAAATAGCCAGATCTAGTTTTAAAATAGCCAAGTTGTCAGCAATGATTCGATACTTCTTCCAGCTCTAGTCGTTTCGGGTAAGGTTGAAAAAACCACTTAAAATTTATAAATAAAATAAATGCGGAGAGAAAGAAAGGCAATTAAAGTGGAAACCGAACATCCGCCCAGCAAATAAACTGTGCGCAGCTTGTGAAAATGTGAATTTAAATTAAATCATAGAAATTGTCATCGTCCAATTGCGTGCCTCCTCACTGTTACGGCAAAAGGAAAGCGCAAATGAAAAAATATATACACACAGGCAGAGGCAGTAACGGAACATCGCAGCAAGGCACCTCCTAAGGCGGCGCATGCTCATCAAAGGCGCTATTGTGCCATCGTATATGCGAAAATAGCGCGAAGTTAATCGAAATACTTAAGAACTTGAAGTGCGTGTGGTGAAATGACATATTAATTATAAAAAGTGCAGACATCAGGCAAAATATTAACGAAGAAGTGGCTGGGGGGAGGGGGGCAACAAATCGACCAGCCAAGAAATCAACAGTGCTGTGAAAAAATGAGCGGCACAACTATCGCTACGCAACACTGGCTTCATATAGCTGTCCTTCTCATACGCATGCGGGTGGCCGTGTTTGTTTGTGGGCTAGTTTAGCCATCTGTTTTGATTTTCTCTTCTTAAAATTAAGCGCGCGAAAGGGGTGCGCGTGTACTTTCTTTCTCTCGCTTTATAAAAGTGTGGGTGTGCTATGTTTGTGTGGGTGTGTGTATCGCAATTTACTCCTCGCGCGCTTTTGATAATTGATAAGCCCTGCATGTGTATCTAAATTAATTTGACAATAATAACACACACGCTCACACACACACACACACATGTTGCACATGTTTTTTTTGCCGCCATTGCGATACATGTACTTGTGTTATTGATATCGTTGTGTATGTTTTGCTGATGTATTTAACTAATTTGTACACGCTTCGTTTGTCTTTTTGCTCTTCGCCAACATAGAATAAGAGACTGCCAAGCAACAGTAAGGAACGACTAGAAAAAAAAACATTAGCATAGCCACAAGGAATTGTTTGTTTCATCATCTTGCAGAAAGCCAAGTTTCTAATACGCAAGCATACATAAATGGTTTCTACTTTCATTGGCCTATTGGGTAAGTCGCCTCACCCTATATTCCTCTTGTCAATATCTATATTAATATGCTTCTGTTTTGTACTTTACAGACATACAATCATGGTGGGAGATACCGTGTATTTCGCATTTCTGTTCATTGTTTAGTTCCGCCTTCGATTTACCGGACATTGACATAGAGGTAACTATTAAACAGAATAATCTTCTTTTTATACGTATCTTTTTAAATTGTACTTTATTTGTAGGATCTCGAATCGGCGCTGCTATCCGATGGTACCAGCGAGGAGGATCAAGTTGCCTTAGTGCCCGAATTAATTGTTCGCCTGCTGACGGGCTGCGATGCGCTACAGTCGGTAGCCAATGAGATTACACACAGCAACTATCAGATGTTTTTGCGCCGATTCCTGCGTCAACAGTGCCGCCTGCATCAGACAGAGAATCATTTTGATACGGACATAGACTTCCAATCGCTGCCGGTGCGCAAGCGTCTACAAATTCTGCACGATCTGTGCCATTTTCGTTTGGACTCTGTCGATGTGCAGGTCATACTCAGTAATCTAGAGGCGGACAGTTTGCGCGTTGAGCCGCTTGGCTACGACGCTAAAAATTCTGGCTATTGGTATTTCTACGGTACGCGACTTTATCGCGAAGATAAAGCGGCCACGGGAACTGCATCTGGTTCAGGAAAGGCAGCCGCTGCGTCGCTAAGTGGTGGCGCCGGCTCTGGCGGTAACACAGTCATTGGCAGTAACGGCACCATTTGGCAGGTTATTTGCTTCACCGAGGAGGATTGGCAGAATTTGGCGGCCAAGTTTAAGACCTCAACGAATGGTAAAGAGCGTGAACTCTTCCAGATACTTGATGAGAACTTTCTGCCCAAATTACCGCAGCTATTTCGCGAGCGAGAACGTCTGAGACGCAGAAAGTAAGTAAATCTATTTATCTACTAAACTATTTATAAATAAAGTAATTAATTAAATCTTAAAATAATATAAATTTTATATAGATCTAATAGATGTGTAAATTATGCTATATTTCAGGTTATTGCAAGTGCGAAATTCCAGTCGCATACGGAATCTGGCAGAGTTGAAGGCACGCCAGGAGGAAGAGCGACTTAAGCGGGAGCGTGAACGTGAAAGAGATTTACGTCGTGAGCGTGAAAGAGATCTACGTCGTGAGCGTCAATTTGCGACCCACTTGGCGCCGCCAACGGTTCAGCAACGTTCACGCAGACGGTTAGCACGTCCAGTATTATAAGAAAAAAAAAGAGAACAGAAAGAAAGAAAAGAAAAGAGGCAACGCAACAAGTGGAGACAATTTCACAATCATATTACATGGCGAATCACAGACAGTTGCAACAGACAGAAAGACAAATAATTAAACAATCAACAGCAACAGCTAACAAATACATAGACAAAACAACAACAATTAAATCACACACTCACACGCATAAAAGCATTGTTTATGTTATTTGCAAATTAATTTCAAATTTGTTTTCGATTTGTTTTAATTTCTTAAACAAAAAATTTGCTTGCAATTTGTGTTAAAAATTGTCATTAAGTCGAATCAAATCACATTATCATCGACGCTTAACAGGCAACAGCAAGAGACTGAGATACCGAGAGGAAATAACCAAAAAGAGGACCAAAAGGAGAGAATCAGCACTTAATTTGAGTTTTGCCCATAATTTAATTTTGTGTGCGACAAATTGGTTGGATTTCGTTTTCAAAAAACACTATGAACAATTATGTAAGCATGCTTTATATGATACTCCTATATTTGATATATATATATACTTGATATATATTGCTATTTTTTATAATTTCCAATTTATCATTTATTATTTACATTTATACGAATTTATAATCATCATTAACTATCATCCATTCAGCTTCATCATCAACGATACAATTACACACAGACCTCAATATATTCATGGATAAGACTGTAGAAATCGAATAATAGCTAACATGATTAGATTAATAACAATATTCCATTTTCATTGGTTTATAAATATCCACATTTAAATGTAATATCACATAAAATCATTGCAGTATCATTGCCAAATTATTAATCAATGAAATCTTTTAATTTTTGTAATACTATAACTATTAAATTGCTGTACAGTTATTGCCAAGATTTGATCGTGTTAGTTTTAAGCGATTTCTACTGTATATTGAAATTGTTTATTGTAATAATTGTATTTCCTGGGATTGTCATACTTATTTGGTTTTATTTTTCTGTCTTCTCTCGTCGGCAGCTCTCAATCTACATCAACGGCTAGCGGTATTTCCACTTATGCAAGCTCTCTGAGACGTACAACAACAACTAATTCCAGCGAATTTCTGTGCCACAGGGAAACCTTTTGTCTCACGCCCGAAGACGATGACCAAAACGACGACGAGGAGCCGAATCCAGACCAACAAGAGCAACAGCAACAACCACAGCAGCAGCAACAACAACAACAACAAGACCAAGAGCAACAACAGCAATTAGCGCAGCATCAGGAAGATCAAGAGCAGCAAGAACAACAATTAATTGCTGCGTCGGAAGCAACAACATCTGATAAATTTCGTTCGCCAGAACCGCCTAGAGAAAATTCACAAACGCCAGCGAAATTGAAGAGCAAGGGTCACCATCATCATCACCACCATCATCATCATCATCATCATAAGAAGAAAAAGTCCGGAAAGAAGCAAAAGAAACGTTCACGCGAACATCGAGATCGGGATAAAGACCATCATCATTATCATCATCATCGACGGCGACACAAGCATGCGTCTGAGGCAGACGAAGAATACGAGGACGCCAACAATAACACCGATAACAACAACGACCAGAGCAATAACAGCAGTGCAGCAGGAGCTGTCTCAGGTTTACGCAATCACAAGCGACGGCACAGTCGTCATCAATTGCCAACGAATCCCGAGACGCCAGAGCCGCTTCACGCCACCTCGCTAAGTCCGGAGGACAAGGAGAACTTTTGCCGTCAGCTGCAGTTGCTAGATGCCAACTCGGCGGCAATTGCCGTTGCCACAAGCATTGCGGATCTGAGTCTGCCCTCGCCCGTGGCGCATGTCAGCGAGGAGCAACTGCAATCAGAGCAATCAGCCGCCCAGCCAGTTGTTGCTAAGCGCGAGGAGCAGATGGCGCCAGCGGCCAATGTTAAGCTGCCCGGCAGGCAAACCAACAATTCACTCAGCTCCCTAACGGGCAACATATTTATACCGACGGGCGGTGCTGCCGCAACCACAAACCATCAGCAACAGCATAGCACCACCACAACTTCAGAGACAACGGCACGCTCCAAGAAACAGAAGGCCACAGCAGTCAGCTCAAGCTCGTCCGGTAAAACGGAACGCAGTGCCACCAAAGCGGAGGTGGTAAAAACTAAGAAATCAACGGCGGCAAACACAACAGCAACAGCAGCGGAAACAACAGCAACACCTTCATCGGCCGCCTCCACGTCATCCACATCCAGCAAGGCGGAACGACACAGTGGCGCATACTCAGATAAAAGCGCCGATGAGTAAGTGAACACCTCTCCCTACCAAATACTCCCACTCCAGCCAACCAATCAAAGCCGAACATTGCACAGTACACAATCCAAATATAAAAAATATATATATATATAAAC
This sequence comes from Drosophila falleni, assembly GCA_035045575.1. Classification (NCBI taxonomy): domain Eukaryota; kingdom Metazoa; phylum Arthropoda; class Insecta; order Diptera; family Drosophilidae; genus Drosophila; species Drosophila falleni. Next base: position 10,909,512 of record JAWNOV010000167.1, read on the forward strand.
GCTTAAAGATCATGTGATCCACGACTGCTTGTTGTAGAGAGGATCCATATTCGTTTAACTCACCTGTGATTCAGTTCCCATCTGTGCAAGACTTATATAATTATTATTAAAGTTATTTATAAATTTCTTAAATTGCTATCAGAGTCACAGTGTTGTTCAAGTATATTTTGTAGTTTATTTATGTTTCTTCTGGTTATTGTGTACTGTTTTAAGATTGTTGATTTTATATTTTAATATATTGTTTTATAGATAAATTGCATGTTGTATCTGGTATCTGTTTCATTCAATTGCACATTCGCACTTTACTCATCATATTCATTAAATTGTATATAATATATCAATTGATTAACAATTTTTACCCATTTGTTATTGTAAACTTTTGTACCTACCACTCAACTAAAAAAACAAAACAACCAACCAAACCAACAACATTTTGACTGTTTCATCATAACAAAAAAACAAAAAACAAACAACAAAATGTAGCCATGTAAATAGTATCAACCGTAGCACCACCAACAATAAAAGCAGCTTTAACAACAACTACAACCACCATAAGCACGCGTCGCACCACAATCACAACAACAGCAATAATAATCACAACCACTCTACGACGGATGCAACAGTAACAATAACAGCAAATACAACAACGTCGCACGGAGTTCATACACCATCACACCATAACAACAACAACAAAAACAGCAGCAACAACAACAACAGCAACAACCACACACATAGTCACCACATACACACGCACACCAATCACAATCATAGTCATATTAACAATAACAAAAATAATAAAAACATAACACACAACACATTCTCCTCCTCCTCAACAACAACCACAACATGCAACACAAACAACAACACAAGCACAAACATAACAATACCCATAACAAGCCTAATCACGAAACAAAACAGCAATTCTACGTACAGCTCCTCAAATCATACGAATATTCTTAGCTTTACCGAAACGGAGGAAGTTCTACAAATCGGAATGCATAAGGTGCTCGTCTATGTCAAAAATCATCGGGATGCATGGCCCTTCATGGATCCCGTTGAGGAGGATATTGCGCCACGTTACTACTCTATTATAAGAAGGTTCGTTTGTATATATTTTAATTCTTTATAAATCACAATATCTTATTATGAATACTTCTATTTTTTAGACCCATGGATCTGCTTAAAATGGAAGACAAACTGGACAGTGGAGAGTATCACAAGTTTAGCGAATTTCGCAATGATTTTCGTTTAATTGTAAACAATTGTAGATTGTACAATGGGCACAATAATGGTAAAATCTTGTTTTTCATATCAATTTCACAATTTTCTATAACTTTTTCAATATTTACAGAGTACACAGAGATGGTTAACAATTTACAGGATGCCTTTGATAAGGCTACTAAGAAATATTTTGATAATTTATCCGATGACGAAGATGATGATCCGAATTTAAGTTACCCCGCCGCTGATTCCAAGATGAATGTATTTCGGGAGAAGTACTTTAAGAAGAAGGTGAAAGAGGAGGAGAAAGAATCCTCGGTCAACTCTGCATCCAGCAAGCGTCTGCAGGACAGCAGCACCGAGGATAACAAAAGCGATATGGAGGAGCCTGCGGAAACAACAGCAGCACACGCGCAGAAACGTAAACGCAAGGAGAAGGATAAAAGGCGTAAAAAGAAGGCGAAGAGCAAAGCGGACAGAAGTGGACACAATGAAGATGTGGACACAGATGAAGAGGATTTGGAGGCAGAGCCACCACCACCACCAGCACCGCTACAAGCAGTAAAGAAAAGCAAAGCCAACAAAGTACTTAAGGAAAAAAGCAAAGACAAGGATAAAGATAAGGATAAGGAGAAGGATAAAGAGAAGGATAAGGATAGAGATAAGGAGAAGGATAAGGAAAAAGAGCTGGCTTCATCTAGCAAACGTGGACGCAAAGCAAAAAGCAAAAAATCCTCTCAGCCATCATCCAAGTCCAGCAAAACACAAAAGACCAAAAAAGCAGGGAAAAAGTCTACGCCCGAAACGGATGCAGAGTCGGAGCTAAGTGAACCACCAAGTGAGGTCGAGTCCAGCGATGATGAGGAACTGGCGCTGGCCAAAGTCAAGTCTCTGGTGAAGCCAACGGCACGCACGATAGCGGCACAAAAGAAGAAGATGGTGCCAGCAGAGTCGAAAGTGAAGACGCCAACGCCTGTGAAGCGACAGCCAAAGAGCAAGAAAGGTGGACGCAGTCGAGCCAAAGGAGATAGAGATCTAGATGATCTGGATGACGATAGTTCCATGTCTGATATGAATGTGAAAAAGCAGCTGCCTCCAACAGCTGCCGTGGCGCTAGCGGAATCTGCTGCGGATCTAGAGGAGGATGATGACAATGAAGATGATGTCAATGACGATGATATCTCGAGATCCCGTAGTATGTCACCATTCAAAGTGGATCTTCACAAGAAATACTCAAAGAGTGCACTCAACGATGATCTTTCCGAGCTGCTGACAACCGTCAAAAAGGTGACCAGCGCCGAGACGACAAAGCTGAGCGCTCGACACGAGGGGGAACAGCTGGGTGATAAATCCGATCAGGATTCCGAGACGGACTTTATGTCGTTGGCCAGCTGCAGCAGCTCCGATGAACGGCGTCGTCGTCGAAGCCCCTCTCCTCAGGTTACGAAACGTAGCAAAAAAACGGAATCGCCGCCAGCCAAAAAGGAGAAGGAGAAGGAGAAGAAGCGCAGCCAAGACAAAGATAAGGATAAAGAAAAAGACAAAGAAAAGGATAAGGACAAGGATAAGGATAAGGATAGGGATAAAGAAAAATCACGCAGTGCCAAGCACAAAAAGAACTCGGCCGAATCAGCAGCTGCTTTGGCCGCAGCTGCCGAGCAGGCCGAATTGGAAATGTTGCTGCCCTTTATGGACAAATACGATGTTATTAAGTATCGACGCAGTCGGGCAGCGCTAAGCGGTTCAAGTGCATCTAATTCGCTGGCACCCTCGGAGGACTCCAAGTCGAACAGTGCTAAGAGCACGTCTACATCTAAAAAGAAACGGGAGCATCAGCCGGAGCCTCCAGCGGAGCATAAACGTGGACGCAAAAGCAAGGAACAGAAGCACGTCAAGGAGGCCAGTCGGGAAGTGGAAAAGCCAACCAAGACTGAGAAGAGCGAGAAATCCGAGGAAAAACCCAAAAAAGTTGAGGCGTCAAAAAACGCCGAAAAGCCGCCGCGGGTGCTGACTCCTCCTCCAACTCCAGTTGTCGTGAAACCAGAGGCTCTTGTAAAGCCCGAGCCACCAAGCAAGGATGTGGTTAACAAGTCTAGTAGCACCGCTGCCACAAGTCCCAGCAATGTCAAGAGCAAAGAGCCAACTGTTAAATCAAATAGCAAAAAGCGACCTGACAAACAAATGCCACCGCCGCCAAAGCCCGCCGAGAAGTCGAACGAGAAGGGCGCCGGCAACAGGAAGCTGACGGGGAAGAAGGCGGCAGCAGCTGCTCAAAAAGCTGGTCAAGCTGCGGCCAGCAACAATGCGAATCTGGAGGCATTGGATGTAGAAACGGAGCAGACGTTAAAGGATATCAATCGTTGGCTGGAGCACACGCCGCGTTTCTCCGAGTTCAGCTCGGCCAGCAATTCGCCCTCCCGCTACAACCTGTTGGATGACTTCGATTCCGGAATTAGCAGCAAACTGGATGCAGCGGACTTCAGACGTCCCGTAGCATTGGCTGCACCCAAGGCGGAGCTGGTGCCCACCAAGCTGGCGGAAGCGCTGAACGAGCTGGTCAGCGACGCGGCGCCCAAGCCTGTAGTGAAGACCGAAGCAGATGCGCTTCCAACGGCCAGCAGCGTGAGCAGCAGTTGTGGAACTCCACCGCATTCAATGCATTCGGGGAACTCCATTGGCAGCACATCGGCCACGGCGGCCAGCTCCAGTTCGGCCTGCTCCAACAATTCAACGGTTTCTGCTCTGCAAACTCCGACGCTGCCACCCGTGGTCAGCTCACCACTTCCGGCAGTGCCAATCGTACCCGTTAAGCCCAAGGAACCAGGCAGTACACAGCTCATACTAAATCCTCCGCCGCCTCCGCACATCAAGCAACAGATGGCCAAGGAGGCGAAACGTAAAACGATGAAGGAGAAACTCGCTGTAAATGCCCAGGCACAGCAGGCAAAGGCCAAAGCGAATGTGATGCGGACCATTGAGCGCCTGCAGCCGGGCAAGGCCAAGGGTAATCTCATACAGAACGTTGCCAAGACGGAGGAGACGGAAACCTTGGTTAGCCCGGTGGCCAACAAGAGTAAGGAACCCAAAAATGCGCTTACCACAGAGACATGTGAAGGTGCTCCAAAGCTGAGCCTGGGCACAGTCATCAAAACGCAGGACTTTGCTCTGGGCAAGACGCTTGAGGAGTTGGCAGGCAAAAAGCAGCTGCCGGAGTCGGAAAATTCGCCCACGGAAAACAGTATTTCCGAGGAATCGACGGCTTTAACATCCAGCAAGGAGCCACCGAAACCCTTTGAGGCGTTATTGGAACTCAGCAAAGTCAGCAGTGAGTTGTCCTCGAAGGCGGCGTCGGAAGCGAAGGAGAAACCCAATTTAAGTGCCTGGCTTAAGGCCTTTGGAGGTCCCAAGGTCAATAAGAAGTCAACTGAGGAGGACAAACAGCAAATGCAGCAGACACTGTCACAAGATGATGCCCGGGTGGCGCCACCAGCTCACTCTCCGGTTTGTGGGGATAATAACTTTTCGCTGCCAGTTGTAATGCGTCCAAGAAAGCCCAGCACGGGCAGCACTAACTCGGAGCGCAGTTCCTTCAGTCAGGATCCAGATTCGCCGCGCATAGCCATCGATGAGAGATACGGTTCCTATGCAGCTGGTTCCTACACTTCGCCCATTTGCGCCTCACCCATTGGAGCATCTCCCATAATGGTGTCGCCCAAGCCGAACGATGACATGGGCAAACCAGCGTCGCCTTATACATTGAATGGCGCTATTAAGGTGGGTTTCTATCAGGACACCACCACGAAGAGCAGTCCTGACAAGAGCTGCAGTCCGCGCGAGATGAACTCGCCGTATCCACAATACTCGCAACATATTTACTCATCGGCCTCCTCGCCGAATGTCTCCACGCCCGAGCTGAGCGGCACATCGCCGTATGGTGGTGGCAATAGCTATAATCCATCGGGCTCTGAGGCATCCAAGACGCCAGCTTACTCCTCTACCTCACCACTTCCCATTTACGATCAATACAAGCAGCCGCGCTCGCAGGAATCCGACTACAATTCCTCGATGAGTCCCAGCACACCAAATCCTCATTCGCCTTACCAACAGCCTCAAAGTTCGCCCTACACCACTCCCCATTCCTCACAGTTGTCACCCTATCACGCCCAGTCGCCGTACCATCAGCCAACCCACCCGCAGCCACAGCAACCATCCCACAGTCCCACTGCGCAACAACAAGCGCTGAGTCCAATGCACAGCAGCGTGGATTCACCCGCCTCTTCGGCAGCTACACAACCACCCACCCCACTGGCCCAATCTCCCGCAGAGCAACAACACTCGCCGTATCAGCAACCAGTGCTGTCGCCCTACCAACAACAGCAACATCAACAGGCGGCACCAGTGGTGCCAGCGCCAGTGACAACAACTCAACCACCTGCAGCTTCTGTCGCCTTAACTGGTAAGTTGCTATAGCCAGAAGTGCCCTGTTTGCATTAGACCACTCACCATTTATTTCTCTTTCTGCAGCAATGAGCACCTACCAGCAACAACAACAGCAGCAACGCTCCCTGTATAATCCTGCAACATTGATAAATCCGCTGCCAAGTTCTGCCCCACCTGTGGTGCCAACAGCAGCAACTGTGCCTAAAGCCAACAATGATTGGAACTTGGCGCACAGCCTATTGCCACCCAACCTGGGCAGCAATCAGGTACCGCAGCAACAGCAACATCAGAATCAACAGCAACACCAGAATCAACAGCAGCAACAGGTGCTAGCACACCAACAACAACAGCAGCAGCAGCAACAGTTGCATGGAATTAAGCCCAAATATCCCACGTATGCACAGTATCAATCAACAAATGCAGCGGCAAATGCAGCAGCTGCCGCAGATATTGTGGAAACACAGCAGCAACAGCAACAACAGCAGCAGCAGCAGCAACAACAACAGCAACAGAAAATTTTGCCACCCAGCTATGGTAGCGACATGGCAACGTTTATGCAACATCAGATGCAACAACCAGCAAAAACAGACACGCTTATAAATCCATTGAAGCGAACCAGCGATGAAATAAGCATGGATTACAGCGATGTTGCCGGCAGCAATAAGATGGCAAAGCTGGATGAGAATCGGGTTCAGCAACAGCAGCAGCAATTACATGCTTTACCACCACAGCAACAACAGCAGCAGCAACCACAGCAAGCTGTCGTACAGCAGCAACAAGTTGCAGCACAACAGCAACAAGTTTTGGTACAGCAGCAACAACAGCCGCAGCAGCAACAACAGCCGCAGCAGCAACAACAGCCGCCGCAACAACAACAGCCGCAGCAGCAACAACAGTCACAGCAACCACAAGCACAATCGCTCTTAAATAAACAACAGCAAATGTTCAATAGCTTTTTGGGCTCAATGGCATTTGGCAAACAGCTGGGCACAATAGCTCCTGATAAGGCATTTGAGATGTATAATCGTGCTGCAGCAATGGGTTTTCCCAAGGAATTTGCCAAAGATAATACTGCCTGCAACATGCAACAGCAGCAGCAACAACAGGCAGCGGTCAACAAACAACAAAGCGGTCAGCCACAGCAGCAACAACAACAGCAACCCCAAGCACAGCCGCATCTCACGCAACTGCAACCGCCTCATAATCTAAACTATCAACAGCAGCAGCAACAACAGCAACAGCAGCAAAAATTGCCTTTGCAACAGCAGCAACAACAACAGGCGCCGCACAAGCCACCGCTTAACTATGGCAACAACAGCAACAACCTGCAGCAGCAGCAGCCACAACCCGCACAGCAACAACAACAGGAGCAACAGCAACAACATGCTCAGCAGCAGCAACAACAACCACACAATGCTTATCAACAGCAGGCGCAGCTTAATCACAACTATGCTCCAGCAGCACAACAACAACAACAACCAACTGCTGTCAAGTCAGCGGCACCACAGTCCGCTGTGGCAGCCAATAGTGACAACAGCAACATGTTGCATCTGGCAGCAAGTGCGCATCAACATCATCTCAGTCAGACGCATCATTTGGCTGCCTACAACAAGCCGACACCGCCACCACCACCGCAAACGTACAACAATCCATTGATGCATCCGCTGACCGAGTCCATGTTGGGCTATCCGGTTAACTACTTTGACAAGAATATGCCACCGGCGGCACACATGTACAGTGCAGCCTCGAGTGCAGCAACTGCCTATGGCAATCCTGCACAGCAGCTGCCCGGCAATTATGTGCCCGGTAGCAACAGTGCCGCACAACAGCAGCAGCAGCCACCGACACATCAACAACAACCTCCTGTGGCTGTTCCGGTGCCTGAAGTAAAGGCGCCCGCTAAGCGTGGACGTAAGAAAAAGGCAACCACAAATGCAGCGGAAACAACTGCCAAGCAACAACAACAACAGCAGCAGCAACACGTGGCAGCACAGCAGCAACAGCAACAACAGCAGCAGCAGCAACAACAACAGCAGCAGCAACAACAACAACAGAGTCAACAACATGCAATGCCACAGTACAACATGCCACAGATGCCAACGTCAGCAGCAGCTGCTCACGCTCAGGTGTTGCATCAAGGCTTTCAGCTGTATGCGGGACTTAAATCTGGGGGCGTTGCATCGCCTGCCGCTGGCACAGCAGCAACGGGATCTTCAGTTGCTGCTGCCTCAACTACACAAACAGCTGCGGATGCTGCAGCAATTTCGCTGAAGACTTCTACTGGTGGCATGGTACCTGGCAGCGCCTTTAACTTTGCGCCCACACCCAGTGCCCTGGGTCTTTATGGCGATCAGACCAGCAGCTACTTGGATCAATTCCGTGAGGCATCCAATCCCTACTACATGCCACCGGCGCCGGCGCACAGCGGAGCGACAGCAAATCCAGCTGGCAATGCGGCGGACAAGAGTCAAAATCCTTTAAATACGGCAGCGGGATCGTATCCGTTTTTGGCTGCAGCGCATCCATCGACACGTGCAGCAGCTTATCCATTTGCAGCCTCACAGTTGGATCCCAATTCGCAGCTGTATCAACAGTATCTGCGTCGCGATGACTTTCATGCCCGGATGATCTTCAATCAGAGTCTGTTGGGTGGTCCAGCTGCAGCTGCCGCTGCGGCTGGCTATGGTCAGCCCCCTCCGCCACCTGCTGCCTATAGACCCTCAGCGCTGGGCATGACCAAGCCGTATGATATCAACAGGCAATCATGGTTTTAGCAGTACGCCAGCGCCGCCAACGTGGATCTGCAGGGAGACGACTTAAATGCGTCGTCAACCGCGACGACGGCGGCGACGGCAGCAGGTGGAGCAACGGTGGCAGCAGCAGCAGCTGCAGCGGGACCAACAACACAGCGTTAAGAATATCTGGAAGCCTTTTTACTATATATAATTTAATCTGATATTAGATATGTATATGCTGACTCGAATTCTAGTTTAATAGATTCGCGACGACTGTTTTAATTGTGTGCGTGTGTATGTGTCTCTAAACTATACATCGCACACATTTAACAAAAGTGTTAAAATTCAAATCGTTACACAATTTTAATGAATCAGGGAAAAATTAATTGTTATTCAGGAAAGTACAGCAGATAATAATGAATTCATCTTCTCTGTATCTACTAAATAGTTGAATCAAGAAAATAATCAAAAGATAACTAAATTTGAGTTGTACAACTTTTGTGAAATGTGTGCGATATCGTAATCCCTGTGTTATCTCTTTCATGCTTCATTTCTATTGTGCAATGTTTCCAATCCCCCTTTTAACTGTTCCCAGGATCAGCACATGACACACCGTTCGCAAGTTTTTTGGTAGTTCTGTTTAGACAGTCCTTAAATTTTAAGTTTTTTGTTAGATTGTAAAAAGTTTAGTTTCGAGCTGACTAAGAAACAGATAAACAGAACAGATTCTAAGAATTGTTTCAAAAGCTTCCGACTATATTGTAGGCCTTTAGTTTTCAGAATTTAGCTAAGCGTTGTAAACTAGCTATTATTAATTATACATATTAATTATTACATTATATTATTATATTATATTTAAATTATATAATTATTACTACTATGTACTACCATTATTAGTTTTTATACGATCGTGCAGCGGGTAATTTGTTAAAATATTTATTAATATATTCAAAATATGCAAACATATACAAAATAATACAAAAAATTACAAACAATTTTTAGTTTATAGAAAGCCAAACAAGTGTAAAAACTTTTGTTAAATATGCTAAGTACGGTTTAAACTTAAATCCAAAGTAAAAAAGAAAGAAATAAACATCTACACAAACATATTCATGCACACTTACACACCCATACACACACACGTATATACTCATAGCTCGCATGTGCAACATTCCGCCATGATTTCAGAATCCTTTCCGGAATCATATTCGCTGTACATACAAACAAAGAGTTGAAACTGTTACAACAAAAACACATCTCAAATTGTAGCTTTAAATGCTGTAAAATAGAATAATAACCAATTCAAATTAATTTCAATGCAAAAGCGAATGCAAATTTATGAAAGGTAAATGAAAAAAGTGTCTTAGTCGCGATTAATATAAAAGAAACAAGCAAAAAAAAACGCATATAAAAAGAAACGTAAAGAAGAGAACCCTTAATTATACAAAATAAATATAGATATATATTATTATATAGAATATAATATATAAAGAAAAGAGAGGAAAACAAAAACAATAAATATAAATTAATTAATTAAGTTGTTAACGCTTATGTTTTGCAAAGGTAAATTTTAAATTTTATAATGATAAATAGTTTAAAAACAATTTAAAAACAAATCGGTACCTAGAGCATAAAGAGCAGCAACAAACACAAACATATTTAAAGAACCACAACATGCTAAATATTATATTAATAACAAATACGTATAATCAATATGCGCGTATATATGTATATCGTATATATATATATATGGGCATGTGTTAAGGTATATATATATACAAATATATAAGTATGTACTATATTAGATGCTACACAGTAAATACAAACAAAATAAATGCATGCATACATATATGTAGCTATACATGAAAACAAAGTAAATTACAATAAAGAATTATATTGCATATTGTAGAAATTCGTTAATTTAATTGCGACTACTAACTACTGAGTAGTGAGTGCTTAACTCCCGACTCTTCCCCCCCGCCAACTTCACTCGATTATTATGCAATTTTAGCGCACGCGTTCATTTGCATACAATTGGATTGCGGTACAAGTTCTACCTTGATCATGTTGGAGGCATACCCTTCGCCAAAAGCCGGGTGTAGGGTGACCAGTGCTATTACAGCTGAAACGACTTGAAACTCGTGTCAGCTCTGTTGCCAGTCAGACAAAAAGTCAGACAGTCGGACGGACCGTCAGTCGTATGGTCTTCTAGAAGAACACGATTTACGCTTGAAGCATGGCATTTTAGTGTTGAAAGCAATTGATCACTTTTAATTATCATTAGTATACATACTAATCAAGTTGCGATTTGCGCTCGCATTAAACGAAAGACTTAAGCAACGAACCTGCATTTCACATCTAGAACATGGAAAGTATTTCAACATTTCTGAACCGACGAGCCCATTAAATGTAAAGTGTGTAAACAATTACAGCTACAATTACGTGCATAGATATATGATATATAGATATGTATCTAACATTCAGTAAAATTATCGAATAGTTTGCTTAAATAATAATAAATAAATAAACAAGTTCACAGTTAGGTTAAACTGGAGTCGCCCGAGTTTTTCTTACACATTTCCCGACCATTGGGATAAATTTATTATATCCGTGATGGGAATTTATTTATCAATTTGAGCTTATTTACAAAATCAAAGTTTTAAACATAATTCATACCAATTTGGAGTCATTTCTCCTGTTCGAAAAAACCGCTTCGGAATTATATTTTTGTGTTAAAATTAAACGATATGTTAATTTGGCGGAAGTAAAGCAGATCGACTGAAGTACATATATATACTTTATCAAATTACTCTGACAGTTTACTTTCAAAATGACGAATCGTGAAAGTGTGCTAAGATTAATTATGGTCCAGAAACAATTCTCGTAACTAGTTTATCCATCCCATAATGATATATTAATATAGTATAGTTGAGCACGCTGTCTCTTCATAAATAAGTATTACAAATAACTGTGGAATTATAATTACAGAGGACTGTCTAATTTGTTTATCCACCTTATGCGAAGTGGTAAAAAGAAACTAATAAAATTTGATATATTATTCAATTAATATCATTAGCTCAGCTGGATATTACATATGTTTAGAGTGGAAATATTTAACGAATTATACGCTTATTATTACCTTTATGGCCTATGAATCATGGGCAATCCACGTTCCATTGACGCATTACAAGAACGGATCCATTGATTAATGATCTACTTGTCAGTCACCGCAAATAGTTATATGTCAAGAGTTTTGTTCTATTCTTTCTTACTTGATGTAGGTATTGGGTTATCTGAACTTTATCCGGTTGAATTGTTTCCCCCTTATACGGTGTGCGTCTGAAGTTAACACATGTTGTGCATGTTTATTAGTTTATTCACCGGTGATTTGCTTAAGCAGAATACGCAGTCAAAGTTCTGGGAAGTTCGCATTCACTTCTTAACTTGTTTTTTTTTTTTGCGAAATGTGGAAATTTGCATTTTGGACTAAGCTATTTTCTAAATTTATTCCATTGGAAAGCTATTTTAAGAAATAAGATTTTAGGTACTCCTACTACAAGGTTCACTAATATGTGTCAAAATATATTTAGATGAGATGTACATTGATGTGGTCGTAATTCATATTAATTTTGATTATCTTTAATACCGGCAATTACGTAACAGATTCTGTACATGCAAGCGAAAATGCTTCACAGCAATAATTCGATTTGAATGGGAATTTAAAAAATGCTAATTACTGCTAACAAAAATTATAAAAGTTAGGCGGAGGGTATGTCAGCGTCGAGCAGAGCAGATCAGGGTGGTGGAAGGAGGAGGGAGGGATCGCACGACAGTCACGCAGCAATTTTCACGTGCCGTGTTTAAACCGTAAAGCATTCTAAAATTCTCAAATAGCCTTCCGCTTAGATTTATGTGTTGCAATATTGCACAATTAACGAGCTCAACAAATCGTACAATAATACATAATAATCAGCCAAGAAATCGTAAACCAACTACAATCTATATACTATATATGCCAATATATAAATATTGAGAATTATATTGTGCGTCGTCGTTACGTTGCTGACCAAAAAGGTCATACAATTTATTAAGTTGTTGCTGTTGCTGTTGCAATTGCCATGCAACATGGTATTGTGTTGAATTACAAGTACTTACAATGTAGTCAAATATGGTATTATGGGATCGCTTTTGACTGGGAACTTTTGAGACTGCACTTAAGCCTGAGAATATTCAAATTTTAAAGTCATAATCTCTTACAATTTATTTGCTTTAATTCCTTCTTAAGTTCATCTTAAAATCATCAAAATAAGTCCATTGAGCTTCCCATAAGCATATTGATTCAATATTCTTAAATATTTTATAACACTCGAAGATATAATTACAGAATACTTGAATGCCGATTGTTACGATATCATATATATTTCTACTTGAGATACCAGTTTTTATAGAGCATCTCCCAGTTGTAATTATGATTTAATGATTGCTTAATTATTGTATTACATTTGTAAGTGGCACGTTTGAGTTTTATTATTATTTTGTGTGTAGTTAGTTACGGCATAAATCAAGATATGACTTGGCAGTGAGTTCAACCTGTAAGTTGCTTGGGGTGGCTTTGATGTTGTTGTTGTTCTGATTGAATGTTGTTACGTGTTTTGTTGTTGTTGTTGTTGCTGGGGCACTGTTTGGAGTCATTTGATCAGAACAGCATGCTTTTACTTTCTAAATTTAAATTACCGGTATTACATACTCGTATGCATGTTTGTGTGCGGTTTATTTATTTACAAGAATTTATTTAGTCACATCGCATTCAGATTCTGTTGTAGACTTCCGTTTGTGATTCAGATACCATGTTATGTATGTTTGTATGTATGCATATCAACCAATTAATGCAGATAAATTAAATTAAACGTGCTTAAAAATAGCACTCCTTCTCTTTTGCAGCTGCGACGCCCTTACGCAGACTCAGGGCTTTGAACTCCGATTGAAATTTTAATTTATCTGCTGTGGCGACCTTAGTGGTTCGCAATGTGGTTACTGTGTAGCGGGTGTGGTTTGAACTTGGCCAGGAACCAGCTTGATTGAGTGATTATTTAATGTGATTTTGTCGATAGTTGCACAATAGCAAAACATCAATGCTCGCCTCCAAATGCTCAGTCATCTGCCACACTATAAAACATATTGTATTATAATAGCTAGTACACGTACTAGTACTATGCATTAATTTATAACATGCGCCAAACATCTTTTGCATTTGATTAATGAAGTTACGTTTGGAGCTCGATTGTATCATTAGAGTTGAGAGTTGTCACGTAGACCAGTTACTTAATCTACATGATTATTACAATAAATTATTTAATAATATTTACTGCCCAGCGTTTCCGACAGCAAAGCATCAGAAACGAAAGACTCAAGCGACAAACTTGATTTCCTGCAAAGCCCGAAAAATAAATAAACACAAACACAATCACCTCAAGTTCAATGGAATTTGCGTATCAGCTGTTAAAACTTAATAATCTGTGTATTTTAAGCATGAAGAATGCAATATATTTAAATGGAATTAGATAACGAATTTGTGTAATTGGCCGATAGTCTAATTCAGCCCAGTTAGTACGTGAGCGATGTGTATGTTTACACCTGGCCAGTTTCTAATGAAACTGTTAGTTAATTTTATGAGCAGCTGTGCCATAAAATTGTAATTTATTTTAATTTGCACAGTTGTGTTTGTATTAGTAACTGCTACCACCAGCCGCGGTCTATAATAAAATTTTTATATAAATTATAAGTATATTGTTTCTACTTAGTATATACTTAGTTAGTTTAACTGTTTAGCGGTTTAGCTTTGGTCTTAGAAAGTGCAAATGTTTAACCTTCATTCGCGCATTCATAAAGCAATTGGTGGGCGGTGGAGGAGCAAGTGGTTTGACCCCCCAACCACCTCAACGCCTTGTAATTAAAGCATTTGGTCACGCAAATATTTCATAGAATAAATATACTACAATATTCGTATCAAAAAATAAATCTTTTTCAATTTTGGTTTTGGTTTTTGGCTACGGTGTTTAGTTTCGGCTTTGGCTTGAAAGCAAATGCGCAAATCGCTATTGGCTCGCCTTGACAACAGCTAAGTAAGACAACAAGAGGTTGACAGTTAAACAATTTACATAATATTATGTGCAGAGAGGCTTATCAAACAAAATCACACACTGGGCGTTAAGTGGAGTGTGCTAAATACGCTATAACTTAATAACTATGCAAAAATAATTTAGAATATGAACAAACCTGTTTGTCCGCTTTACAAACATCAAACAGAAAGCCCCAAAAAATATTTTCAAATTTATAAATATACAAGCAACTATTAACTATAAGTATATATATTTTTATTTTTATTTTTTTTTAAATCTGTAAATGTATTATGCTCAAATTCAGAACTTTTCCTAGGAAATATATGGTACAGTCTTATGCAAATTAAAATGAAAATACCCAAGATTAAACCCAATCACGTATCTTTGTTATTATTGTTGTTACTACTAATTTTTTTTGTTGTATCATCTCGTTTAACCGCAGTATTTCCGATTCAGTTTTGTCAGCAAATTAGCACTTCGAAATACGAATCCAGGCAGCATCATTTAGAACGTTTAACGCTCAAAAAATCCCCATGTAAGGGGGAAAATTTTTTTGAAAGTATCTCAATCAACGGCCATGAGTCAGTTAGTTGCACTCTGCTTCTTTTGGCCACTTTGTCGGCTGTGCTCTGACGTACGCAAATTGGGGAAGACCACGCCAAGATTTGTGGATAGTGTGAGTGTGCGTGTGTGTGTGCATAAGTGTGTGGCAACAGCAGACCATCAATTAAAACGTTTGCGAACTAAAAACAAGGGGAATTTGCTGCGTATTCTGCTTAAAGAATAATCAAAATAAACATGGTGAATTAAATTTCCATAAAAGTCAACTGACTCAATCTGTCACATGCAGGTGAAAACACTTGTAAAATGTAAATACCGGTGGTTGTTTAACTGACTGCTGACTAGTGAATGGGTGTGTGAGTGTGAGGTGTGTGAATAAATGCTGTGGTCAAGCTACAAACCTGTGTGTGAGCTGTCAATTTCAGTTGCTATTGATTTTTTGCCACAAGGACAAATTCATGATATCCTTTGTGGGATTGGCTAAGCAAATCGGGTCATGTGGAAAAAGCATTTCAAGTGGTAGAAGAGGGCACGTCAAAAACACATATGAACTTGCTCTGAATGTTGATTCATTTAATAGGCATATGAATGCTTAAATTGTGCATGCTGATACCATCATAATAAAAATGTTTATAGCAAGTATATTTCCAAATAACAAATATTTATCGACTTTAATTTTAACTTTCTTTGTGTAGTTGGCTGATATCTGGAAAACTGGTTTAGTTGCTTGCTTTGTTTCAATCCAATATGTAAAGCAACAGAAATAACCGTTGCAGTCAAAAATTTAACGAGAAAATTATTATTCAGTTAATATTTTGGGGGCTCGATTCTTTGGACATTGGCGGTGATAAAGAGGCTTTTAATGTACTCGAATTCAACCGACAATTTTGCCACGCCTCGAAAATGTTTGCGGAGCTTAAGTAAGGCAAAGCCATAAAAATCCCAGTCTAAAAATAGGAAAGCCCCTGAAGACCGGAGGCCACAAACTTGTTGAGATCCTCAAGAGAAATATGAGCATATTATTTAAAGGGAAATTGTGTGTGTAATCATTGTTGTTACAGAATTGTTTAGAGGGCATATTTAATCTATCTGTTATTGTCTACGGTTGTCAGATATCAGACAATTAATTTTTATAATATGCCAAATGCTGAGCTCATCTTAATGAAATGTAGTATAAATAACACATCTAAATGTTTCTAAGTAATTTATTTTAAGTGGAATAAATATTCCCTTTCATTATGGGATTTGTGAGAGGAATATCTAATTTAACAGTTAGCATATCATATTTAATTTAATACGTATCTGTCTCTACTTGTTTATTTGGAGTCCCCCCATTTAATTAGCCGCCAACAACTACTCACCGTTTTTCCAATTCATAAGTTGGTAAATAAAACAGATAACATACGTAAAACTGGGTCGTCAGATCTGGCACTGAAGCTAAGTAAATCCCCTGCAGTTGCGTCCAAATATTTTGATTACGCTTTGCTGTGATGACGGTTGACTTTTTTGGCTCTCGTGATTGGCACACGTGACGCAAAAGCCAAATAGAAATTACAATCAAAACACGAATGAAAACAAAATAACAAAAAAAGACAGAAAACAAAATAACAGAAAAATAAGAAATAAGCGTGCGACTATTTTGCATAATCGAACAATAAATTAGCGGTTAAATGCGAGACAAAATCAAGTTAAACGGCGTCATCTTTTGCTCTGAATCAGTCCCAAATCGAGTTCGATAAGCTCTACTTGGAAAGCTGCGTGGACCAAGAGGAGTTCGGAGGACGGGAAACACCCATTTGTGGCATGGAATTGACTTGTCAGAGCAGTCGATATATATTTCCCCCTCCACCGGACAATCGGACAGCCGGACAGCTCAACAAGTGGCTATTTGGGAAAGCAAAGCTTCGATATTATACAATAATTAGCAACAAAAATGATTGCCGTTTGTAATTAATGCACATAATTGTGATTCAGATCGATTAGAAATAAAGTCTAATGGGAAAAAATTATAAAAATGTTTTAAAATGGATTCTTAATTGTATTATTAATTACAGCTTATTAAATTATGAATAATATTTGATTCATAGAAAAAAAAAAATAAACGAAAAAAAAAACCTTACAGCCCTCCCCATCAGCTGACTTAAATAAAAACTAAGCTTAAGATTATTCTAGGAAGTGGTCAGAACAAGGGCAATTATGAGGAAACCTGCCAAGGCTGACAAAGGTGTACAAAGTTGCATTCATTAAGGATCCCACAGCAAGCTGGCCTGCTCTTAATAATATTGTAAATTTATTGTAAGTGATAGAAATAAATTAAAGATTTATCTCTTGGGTTACTTAAACCTACTTGACTTCTTTGTGTATGGTATATTTTTAGAATTTTATAGCTATCCAATTGTATTTTTTAAATCATTCTTACTATCGTTTGATATATTTTTTTTTAAATTTCAGAACCACCTTTCTATGAACCCAATACTTTCTCAATGCCAATATTTAACGAAACGGAACTGCTTTCATTATAAGACCTGCCAATTATGATTGATTGAAAAAAACTGTACCTTTTTCTTAGCATTGCCAAATAAAAAATGTGGACTACGTGACTATGGCAAAACACACATACTCACTTGTATGTGCTTATATATTTTATTGTACCTTTTATTAGAACAAAAGTTTGAAGGTAGTATTCAGCCATGTCCAAAATACCTAATTATAGAACCTAATTTGTTTGAACACTTTTTTATAACTTGATGATTGATCATTAGATACCGAAAAAAACCCAAAAAAAGGCAAAACTAATAGTAAATTTGTCTTATGTAACAAAAGTAAAAAATTGCAAAGCGGAGCTAAAATTAAGGCCAACCTTCAATTCTCAAAGGAGTAATTCCAAAAGTTTTGTGGCAAACAATTAAAAAAGATATTATGAACATAGAAAAAAAAACATAGATACTTGGATAGATAGATTGACGAGCCGGAGAGATAGGTAAATAGAGAGAGAGAGAGAGGGAGAGAGAGAGAGAGAAAGAGATTGGCAATTATTTGTTTGAGTTAACTTCACTTGTTTGGATTTGTTCATGAAACTTCAATAAAACAATAACAAAACAAACAAACTGGTTGATCAGGTTGCACGCAGGCCCTGGTTATAGCAATAGCGATAGCGATATCCAGGGCCGGGGCTGGAGCTGCTGCTGGGGCGTTTTAGAAGCTGCGGCCAGTCAGCCGTTAAAGGGTCATGGCCAAGGACAAGGAAATCCCAGTGAATGGGTCTGCCTACGATAAATGAATCACGATCGACGCTTGGCGATCGACGCTCGACTTCTACTCTATCTCCGCCTTTGTCTGCGTCTCCGCCTCTCCTCTCCGTCTACGTCTCCGGCTCTATATCCGTTTCTATCTCCGTCTTCTCCGTCTCCAACTCTGACTTTGTATCTAAACTACTTTGTTACTTTTAAAACCTTGAGAATAGTTATGCTCTTGCATTGTTGTTGTCTTCTAATTTAATAACTTTAGAATGAGCAAACAAAACGCCGTGCACAATTAAATTTGAATATTAAACAAAAATTAAAAATAAACTAAATAGCAGTTTTTAAATGTCAAAAAACGATGATTATGTCGGAAGAAAAGTTGTCCAAAATGCCGTGACGTAGACAGTCTAACCAAATAAAATACGGTTAGCAAAATAAGAACATAATAAAATTGAAACAACAATGTATTCTACTCAAATTAAAGTACTCACAATTGATATGGTTATTAATGAATAATTATAAAATATTGAGAATCAAAAAAATGATAATAATAATACTTAACAATGAGTTTTTAAGGAATCAGAACGTTTCCCAACTGCATTTCCAGAACTTATCCAAACTATGGCTTTAAAAATTTCTTAGAATTCTTACTTTTATTATTTTCCTATTTTTAGGTTGCTTACTTTAGATTTTATTTCTTATGATCGCTAATTTTCAATTACCGCTAAATTGCACAACTTGTTTGATTATCCATTTAGTAGATAGTTGAAATGTTTAACAATTATCTTATGTAAGTAGACAATAAAAGGAAAACATCTGAGCATTTATTGTTTAAAAATTTAACAAATCAAATAACTGCTACTGTTGATATGTAAAGTACCCGTGTCCCTCTCAACTCAGAATCTGTTATTAACGCGATATTAAAATTGTTAAGTATTGTTAATCACAGCTTGTGTCATCTATTGAGTTTAATAATTTTATATGCTATAAGGTACTTATAATAGATAGTAGCTCATTAGTACATGGCTCGTTAGTGGCAGCATTTAACCGCTGTCTGTAAATTAAAATACAGATTTGATCGGCACGCCTACACTGATAAAAATAATCTTAGATGAAGATTTAAACATAAATTGACAAGACTGAACTTGTGTCTATTTTGTATTTGTTCCTTAAAGTTGTTGTATTTTAAAAATAAAATATTTAAAACGAATATTCTTGATATTGAAAACGTGTCTTTTTATCAGTGTAGTTGCTTTGGCTTTGGCTGTTGCTGTTTTGTTTGGCTTTGGCCTGTTGCAAGGATGACCACATTTGCAACTGCAACAACAATAACAGTAACAACAACAACCAAACAACAACAAAAACATCAAGCAGCAAGTGCACGTCTCTGCTACGAATGTAGATCAATGGCAAAAGCGAGCGACTAAGTCTGAATTTGGTTAAATGTGCTACACTAACTAAAGCTAAATGTCATTCAAATGATCTAAGACTAGCTACCAATTAGGCGTCAGCCTCGCTGCCACAACTAAATGCGATAGTAATACCCATTACATATAATAAGTATGTATAATTGTGCGTGTTATCAGCTTACAGGAATTAGTTAGACATACTTAAAGTGACTGTATGCCAGCTGCCAATATTCGCATATTCGTATGCAAATGTCTAGCCAATTTGCCAGATGTTTGTTTTGACGACATTTAATTAAATCTAATAGAGCCGGCAATTCATTCAATCTCACAATCCATTCCACTCACTAATGTGTTATATTAACGCATGCAAATTAGCTAAATGCGTTTTCATAATTGTTCAATTAACTGCTGTAGGTTGACACCTTCAACTGGAGCATAAACAACAACAAGATGAACAACAACAATAACAACAACAACAACATCAGCAGTTCCTTGTTTCACTTTCTACTTTTATATTATTCCCTTGGTAAGTTCTAGATAATTACAAATTGTATTTATAAATAACCAAGTAATTATTTTGAAAAAATTAGTTGTTTTGATAAAAACAATAACATGCAATCTTTTATTATTTTATTTTGTTCAGAATGCTAATGTTTTTTATAAGATCCTTTGTGTAATTGTTTTTGAATTTTTTGTATTTTGTGAAAACAATTACTCGACTAAATAAATAATAGGTTATTCCCTTAGCACACGCGGCGAATGCGCAATATTGACTACGCTCTAATTATTCTGACTTGTGACCTTTCCCTTAAACTGCATATTTTAGATTGTAGATATACATACCGTTGTCTAATGCATCTTAGGTAACGAATATAATTTGATGTCTGCCCTAGTAATGTATAAAACTTTGATGAATTTACTTTTTATAAATCTAAATTTGATTCATTAATGTCTCATAAACACTATGTCTGCTAAATATGCACACAATTAGTCTAGAAAGTGTTTGCAAACATTGCATTTGCTTATATTTATATTTATAATGCATATTCATAAGTTTATTGATGTTTTTACATTACTCGCCTGCCACACACGGCGTATGCGCAATGTTGGTTTTTATGACTTCTTTAGGCTTTTTTTTTAATGACGCGCTGATACTGTGACAAATTTCAAACATTTATTGCATTTGTTGTTATATTTTGGCCCGTCGTTTTTATTATGTAGCTGACGCGCACGCGCGCTTTGGTTAACCCCAACACACAACAACAACAACAACAGCGAATAGTAATAAAAACAGCAATAATAACAACAACAACAACAACAATAGTAGCAATGCCAAGCGCGTCGTTCTAGCTGCCGCACTTGAACTTGGTCCAGTCAGCCCGATGTCGACCCACTGCCAGCTGTGGGCTTTTGGCTTTTTTGTGAGAGGAAACCCCACGATAGTAGTCCGAACAACTCTATACTGGTAATTCATACATTTACGTATGTACGTATATGTTTTGTATCTATGTAGATGTCGAGCTCTCCAGCTGGGCTTTTAAGATTCAGCTACGTCACAGACGCGTCATGCAAAAACCTGTCGCTGTTGCTGTCGTTGTTGTTGTTGTTATCGTTGTCATCGGTCTCGGTCTCGGTCGTCGTCGCTGCCGTCGGCGTCGTTGTCGGCGTCGCTGTTGTTCGGCAGCTCGACTTTGGGGTATTTAAGTGCTGGCAACTGAACCTGAGGCATGCATTGATTCGCTAACATTCGCTCTAAAGACTTGCCAGCCTTCTGTGGTCAAGTAGTTTGCTGCTCTGATTTGTTGTAATAAAATTTTAGCTGAAAGGATAATTAATACCAACGAGTATCAGTTCGCGTTCAAGGAGTTAAAAATTCAAAAAAATATTTAAAAAACGTTAAACGTGCCGTGAGAATTCAGCTAAATTCTAGACGCAATCAGTTCAGTTCAGGAACGAATTCGCCCAAGCAATTAAGCAGTGAAAGTGCTAAATATTTCGAGTGCTTATTTGCCAAATCATAAATCAATAAATAAATAATCAACACAAATTAGTATACAAAGTGTTTGACCAAATACTTTGCATAAATTTTTGAAAATTCTTTTTGAAAACAAAACAAAACCAACACAAAACTCAAGCAAAATGATGGCCGTAGCAGCTGCCCAAAAGAATCGCGAGATGTTCGCTATCAAGAAGTCCTACAGTATTGAGGTGAGTTACAAGAAAATATTCAAAAAATATCAAAAGATAAAAAAAATACGAGTCTATGGTCTACGTGACTGTTTAAAGGTTTTCAAAGTCCAAAGCTTAATTTGAGTTAAAAAAATAAATGTTACAATGATTAAATTCAAATGATTTCCCAAATGCTTTTTGCAACTTAATGAAATGACATGGTAACTATCAATCTGTCAGTCTGTCTGTCTGTCCTGCTGTTACAATACACACCCAAGAACAACAGCAACAACATGTTGTAAACACAGCCAAGTGACAAGTTATTATTTAACAAATAAATCACTGTGAGACTTGAGAAAGATGCTTATGTATGTGGAGGGAGAGTGAAAGTGGCCAACACCTCATTTGCCCTGCACTTACACAGACGCGTCTCATTGTTGATCTGCCGCTGTTTATGTTGATATTTATGTTTCTGTTGTTGTTGTTGTTGCTGTTGTTGTTGCTGCTGCGTTTTTTGTTGTATATGAAATCAATAAAGATGATTCAATGAGCCGTCAGCTCTTTCATCAGCAACAGCAACAGGTGAAACTGTATAAACTTCCCAAAAATAATAAGAAAACAAAAACAGAAACAGAAAAATAAAAAAACTGCAACTGCGACAGACTTTGAACTTTGGCTCTGTTGCAGATAGAATAGCCTTCAATGAATGCAGCTAAGCTGACAATACTATGAAGTTTAGACTTTGAATGAGTCAAGTTTGATCAAAGGAAACAAAAAACATGAGCTTTCTCTTGACACTTTCATTACATAAGCGCAGATTGCGCAACAGTTCTCACACCCAAAAAGGGGGGATTAAGAGTTGCAGGCAACAGCTAATTTCCGGCGCATATCCTGCCACTTTGAACTTGACCAATGTCACTCCGACTGAACCAAACTCAATTCCAACTTTAATATTAATTTTTTGTAATTTTTTTTTTAATTTTCAGAATGGTTATCCATCCCGTCGCCGCAGTCTTGTGGATGATGCACGCTTTGAGAGCCTGGTTGTCAAGCAGACCAAACAAACGGTGCTCGAGGAGGCACGCAGCAAGGCTAACGGTAAGTCAATCTTAGGTTTAAATTAAAAAACCCAAACAGGCTGTCACAGTTTCAGTATTTTTTTTAGTTTTTATTTTGAGTTCATTTTAATTTTTTATTTATTTTTTTGTTACTTTTTATTAAATTTTTATTTTGATTTCATTTAAATTTTTTATTTATTTTTTTTTATTCATTTTTATTAAAGATGCCTCGCTTGAGGAGTGCATTCAGCAGGCAAAGGGCGAGCATGTGCCCGCCGAGCAAAATGTCGAGCTGCAGGATGAGCAGCCCAATTTGGAGATGGCCGTTGAGGATGAATATCTTGCAGGTGCTTATCTTTTATTATTTTATTATTTCTCTTATTATTTATTTTCATTTTGTTGGCATTTTGCTTATGATTTTTCTTTATTTTTTATTTTTATTTTCATTTTTCAACTGTTCAGTTGAGGATATTGAAACTGAGGCAACAATTGAAAGCAGCGTTGAGCAGCCAGCTGGTGATGATGAAAGGCCCACCAAGAACGGTAAGTGGGCGTGGCAGAACACACACACACACACATACATTTATAGAGACTGAGAGTGTGACATGAACTTAAGTGCTTAATATGATAAAGTGGCAGCACTCAGCATTATATACGTGAGCATTGGACTCTGATTGTTACTGTGTATGTGTGTGTGTGTGAGTGTGTCTCTCACACACACATTCACATGCACTGGTGTGCGCCTAAAAGGCTACACCCACACACACACACATAATACAGTCAACAGTTGAGAGTTGAGAGTCAAGAGGGTAAATAGCGCATTTCCCATTTTCATTTTTTACGCTCGACTTAAGCACTTCTCAACTTCTCAACAGTTGCATGGCAACCCTAAGAGAGGGGAGTTAAGAGAGTGGGGGGGGGGAGAGTAGCTGCCACACGTAGCTCACTTATCGCTTACGTGACCGTAAAGCCGCTTTGCAAAGGATGATTATGATTGGCATTCTCCCACCTTTCTATATAATTGCAGATTATGGCCTCACCGAGGACGAGATTGTCTTGGCCAATGCCGTCTCGGAGTCACCCGAGGCTGAGGCGGCCATCCAGTGTGCCGCATTGGTGGTGCGCCTCAAGGAGGGCATCTCATCATTGGGCCGCATCCTCAAGGCCATCGAGACATTCCATGGCACCGTGCAGCATGTGGAATCGCGCCAATCCCGCATCGAGGGCGTCGATCATGATGTGCTCATCAAGCTGGACATGACCCGTGGCAATTTGCTGCAATTGATCCGTTCTCTACGCCAATCCGGCTCCTTCAGCAGCATGAATCTGCTGACTGAGAACAACATTAGTGTGAAGGCTCCATGGTTCCCCAAGCATGCATCCGAGCTGGATAACTGCAACCATTTGATGACCAAATATGAGCCCGATTTGGACATGAACCATCCCGGATTCGCCGACAAGGTCTATCGTCAGCGTCGCAAGGAAATTGCCGAGATTGCATTCGCCTTCAAGTATGGAGATCCAATTCCACACATCAACTACACCGATGTGGAGGTCAAGACCTGGCGTTCGGTTTTCCGCACCGTCCAAGATCTGGCTCCCAAGCATGCCTGTGCCGAGTATCGTGTCGCCTTCCAGAAGCTGCAGGATGAGCAAATCTTCGTGGATCATCGTCTACCCCAACTGCAGGAGATGTCCGATTTCTTGCGCAAGAACACCGGCTTCTCCCTTCGTCCCGCTGCTGGTCTGTTGACCGCTCGCGATTTCCTCGCCTCGCTGGCTTTCCGCATCTTCCAGAGCACCCAGTATGTGCGTCATGTCAACTCGCCGTATCACACTCCCGAGCCGTAAGTAGCCACTTTATTTTACTTACTACTCTCTCTTTAAATATTATACATCAAAAGGCAAAGCTTTTTGTGTGACACTCTAATTGCATTTGCTGCCTTTTTTGCCTTTTTGTTGCGGCCCAGAAGCTTCCGCTTCCACTTTCAGTACCACTTCCACTACCACTTCTATTTCTACCACCATTTTCACTTCCTTTTTTCTCTGGCTCTGCCTTCCGCTTGGCAACTTTTATTGTGTGGCAAATTGGTTTAACAATGTGCCAGCACTTTGTCCTTTAGTATTTAACACCTAATTGTTTTATGTTAACACATTTTCAACATTCTTTTTTTTGTTGTTTCTCATTACAGCGATACCATCCATGAGCTCTTGGGTCATATGCCACTGCTGGCCGATCCCAGCTTTGCCCAGTTCTCCCAGGAGATAGGCCTGGCCTCGTTGGGCGCCTCCGATGAAGAAATCGAAAAGCTGTCCACGGTAAGCATCATTATCATCAATATTTAATTGCATTTGCATTCTTATTATTATCATTTTGAGTGTCACTTTATGGTTTCCGTTGGCCTTCGAGGCAACAAATGAGTTGACACTTTAAACGACAGGTGTTTCAGTTATTTATCGAGATATTTGTTTGTTTTTTTCTTGGTTCGTTTAATAGGTCTACTGGTTCACTGTTGAGTTCGGTCTCTGCAAGGAACACGGTCAGGTCAAGGCCTACGGAGCTGGTCTCTTGAGTGCCTACGGTGAATTGTTGCACGCCATCAGCGATAAGTGTGAGCATCGCGCTTTTGAGCCAGCTGTCACTGCTGTGCAGCCGTATCAGGATCAGGAGTATCAGCCTATCTACTATGTGGCCGAGAGCTTTGAGGATGCCAAGGACAAGTTCCGTCGCTGGGTCAGCACCATGTCGCGTCCATTTGAGGTGCGCTTCAATCCACACACCGAACGCGTCGAGATCCTCGACTCTGTGGACAAATTGGAGACTCTTGTGCATCAGATGAACACTGAAATCCTGCATCTTACCAATGCCATCCAAAAGCTGCGGCGTCCGTTCTAAGCATCCAAACTAAAGAGCGCGAACATTCTCCCATTAACAACACTCCGCTCGATTCCTCACACACAGGTGCAACGGTCTCATTTTATACAAATTAATTTTAAATTGACATACCCCACATGCATATTCAACGGAGAACTCTATTCCGGAAATTGAAGCACCGCAATTTTGATTTAAATTTTTATCCTTTTCCTTTTTTTGTTTTCTGTTCACGTTTATGTTTATTTTTTATCCTATTCCTATTCACATTATTATTGTTCCATCCCCCACTTTGTGCATTGCATATTTATTATCGCAACTAAATATTATTGGACCAAAAAATCTTTAGACATTTAAGTGATGATGTGAAAAACCAATCAAAGTAATGCAAATTAAGCGAAAGGACCTCAAGGTTCATCATACACTCACTCACACACACTCACTCACTCACACTCAGTCACACACACATACACACAAGCAACCGCTGTATACTCAGCCACGAATTTGTTTTTGTATTATTTTTGTTTAATAATTAATAATTACATAAAATACATAGATGTGTACGCGATAAAGTATTCAATCGGTAACTGAACAGTTGGCCCTATATATATACATTTAACATATACATATACATACTAAATGCAATAACTATGAGTATTTATACTTATAGAGTGAATATTTGCAAAAAAATTGAACAAGATTTCTTCTTACATTGTACAATAACTGGAAACGACAATATTACAATTGTGTACTATTATTATTATCTATTATTATTATTTTATGACTATTATGTATTGTATTGTAGGTATGTAGAGTTTATTATTATTTTTTACTTAAGTTTTGTGTATTAATAAAGTTTAAAATACAATTGAAAAATAACTTTTTATGCTTTTTCATTTATAACTATTATATATATATTTTTCTCTTTAAGCTTTTTATTATTTGAAAACCTCTGAAGTCTGATTCTGTTTAGGGAACATTTGTGAAATGATTACATGGAACATAACTTGGAATTTACAAGAAAGTGACGCACTAGGGAACAAAATGAAAACATTGAAAAGAGACTCGGCAGTATTTAATAAATCAAAATATTTTAACTAGTAGATACCTTTTACCAAAATCTACACTATGAAGAAAATATTCGGCTATACTTATCTCTATATATGATTAATATTTTTAACTGGAGACTTCTATTAACTCTAACTTTTTATGATTATAACATATACAATGTTAAGTTAAGATGTGAAAAACTAAACCAATACTCAAATAATATCATAAAATATACTAAATATACTTGTTACCTAAAATAAATTGTTTAAACTAGATCTTTGGTAAAACAAATTTATCAATACTTAAACTTTATTACAGTTTCTTGTTGTATAATCGTAGTGTATTGAAAAATTAACAAATGTTAACATAGAACAACTTTTAATATTAATCAGATTATCAAATTAATACTATTTAATACAGATATATAATATGTATTATAAATACAGTTTTAACGGCAGCGGTTGGTCCCCATGCTTATCGAGCAAGCTGCAAAATAATCGTAAATTATTTGAGATTCACATCTAAATGTTAAAAGATACATCATATTTATCTATATATTATACAATATGTATCTATAAAAACTTCTGCTTAAATAAAGTTGAATTTATTTCACTAATAAAAACGTTTAAGCATTAAATGGGTGTTGCTTTTAGTATACTTAATTTATATTGTCTCATATATCAACTTCGTTTATATTCAGGTCATAGAAACTTGAGTTGAACTTAGAACTTCACGCTTAGATTTATTCAAATAAGTTAATATTTCTGTTTTTATTGTTTAATGAAGTGTCAGCTGATTGAATACATGACCTACCTCAGCATATGCAATAAATGGAAAATACACACATATTCACACACACACACACACACACACACACACACACACGCCTGAGCAGATTTATCACATGGCAATTACAACAAGCACAAGCTTTATGATAATTGACTGTGAGAATAGAAATCGAATGTGCTAATTGCTGGCAGCCAGCAGAAGTATCTGATCAGATGTGGGCGATCAGATAGATATATATATATATATATGAGTGCAAACCGGGTCCGGGTAGTACTTAATAACTTCCAACTTTGAATTACATTTAGATAAAAATAATAATCTACTTGAGATAAGTGGCGCACTAAAAGATACTCTGGGGAGAACCAAATATAAAGAAAATATTTGAAATTTTGTATTGAAAAGTAAGAAGATATCAATGGATTGATATTAATCAGACACCATTTTAATTACTTTTAAAATTTATGCTACGCTATATCTTCCAAAAAAAGAGCATACCCTTCGAAAATACCCTATTTTCTGAATAAACAATTGCTCATATACGAGAATAAAGCTTTTGTTTTAGCAATTATTAAGTGTGTTTTTTTTAACAGGTTCTAATTATAGTAACAGACAAATGACATTTTGATAAATTTACAAACTAATTTAGAATTTAGAATTGTCGACTTGGCTGAGATTAGTATTAATTGGGCTTAAAGGCTGTCAGACTTTAATTGCGGGGTAGCTGCTTGAGAAATGGACTTGCACAATAAAGGGTATTGTTTAACTGAATTGGGTCAAGTATGAAAAGGTCAAAACTATTTTATTGTAGTTTATATAACAATGTGTTTAAATTAGCACTTGTTTAGGGCAAATGGAGTACGTGCAGTCAGTCAGCTAAGTCGATTGATTAATCGGCTAATCGTCTAATCGGTCTGTTGACCAGTCTTTAGAATAATCGTAAGTAGGCACAAGTTGTTGGTCTTTTGTCAAAGTCAATGATTATTTGGGTTAGGGTTGCAGGAAATGCTCTGGGACACACTGAAGCCGGGCAAGTTTTTTGAACCGTCTATTGTAATTGCCGGAAGCCGAATGCACTTAGCCATTATAAAACAAAAACAAAAACAATAAACAAAAAAAAAAAAAAAGAACAAACAATAAACAACAAACTTTTCATTAATTGTTTATGTTAAAATTTTAAGTTAAAACACAGCTGTAAACGACGGTAGCTTGTTAAACACGTTTCATTTACAAATACATATGCATATCCATGTGCAAGATACAAGATATAAGATACAAAAATACGAAATACGAAATACAAAATACAATTACAATTTTCAAATTTGGCTAATTAAAGGCGCATAAAAAGCCAAGGTTGGCCTGGCGTCGGCTTTGACAGTAGCCAATTGAACTAACTAGAACATAGCATTTGGTATTTAGCTAATTGAATATCAAAGTCAATGACTTACACCTTGCCTCAGCCAAGATACTTGGCATTGTGGCCGCCATTTCGGGCCAATTATTCGCTAGTTTTTTGTTTTTTTTTTGGTTTTCTTTTTTATTTAGTAGTTTAATTTTTTTTTCTTTATGCTGAAGTTATTTAATCTTGGGTTTTGAACTTTTCAAACAAATGCTGGCAGGTGTGATATATCAGTAGATATATATAGAGAGTGAGATATATTTTTTTTTTGTATATATATTGTATTTCTGGGCGTTGCTTTGGCTGTTTGCGGCCAAACCGTTAGACAACTCTTTGAATACTGTGCAGTAGCTAAGTCGCCTTCGGGGCACACCTGTTGCAAAATCTAATTTAAATGATCAACAAATATAATTGGTATACCTCTTAGATTAATTAGAGCGCAAACTGGTTCGAAACAAACGGGGGAGTTCCAAGATCGGTCAGGAGGGAGATTGTTTAATCTAATCAATTTACATGTCAGACTGCTAACTGCCATTGGGAGGAATCAAAAAAAAAATATATATATAAACTGGACAGAGAGGGAGAACAGGAAAGTACAAATGAGACACCTATAAAACTGATCAATATATGATAAGTTTTTCTGTCTGCTCATCAGAGAAGGTTAGAATTGATAATGTCCAAGTTTATGTATAGATTAACAGGGTATTTCTATTTCTGAAGTTCTTAATAATCATTTTGTTAATATGCCTATTATATTATTTGGCTTTCATAGATCAGAATCATAAGGAGGATCATCAGTAGCTCAAAGATATTTCAGGGTATTTCTGTCTTAAATATGCCTACTTTTTGGGTATTTCCTTATCAAATAATTCTGCTTTCTAAGTTCCTTTTATCCTTTAAGACTATTGCCCTTTGAGATCCAAAATATTTGAAACTCTCCATAGTTTAAAGATGCCTGCTTACAGGGTATTAGGTAGGGGTCATTTTCCACGCCAGTTAAGTAACTCATAAGCATATTTGTTACAATTTGCATCCTCCAACTGACCTTGATCGGATCTGATTAGATGCTTTCAGGTGCATGCAAAGTGACTTCCAGAACATTATTATGCCGATCGGTCCATAATTAAAAGTTATTACAGCACCAATTGGCCATACGATCGGTTAATTGCATAAAGGCATCGAAGCAACACCAACCAACCAACCAGCTGCTGCTTAAGTTGCACAGCTGCTCAGGTATAACTCAGGTAATATAATCGTTGCCAATGTCTAGCTGCTAATCAGTTCAACAAATTGAGCCACAAACGACACCTGGCCCAGACCCAGACACAGTTACAGAAGCTGGCAAATAGAAGGGCCGGTTGCCAACCAACTTTCAATCATAAATTAACATTAGAATTTTAAATGTGCGAGTTAACTAATTAAAAATAGTTGTGAGATTTCATGCCCCAAGCTGTTGGCGTGTCGCGAGGGCCACAACACAGTTGCAATTGTTGAACAATTACAATTACAAGAAAATTGTGCATTTCATTTCTCTTCGATGGTTGCCAAGCAGAATTCCAATTACACACCCTTCTTTTCTTGCTTCCTTCCCTCCGCTTAGTTCAGCCAACTGTCAACAGGTGAGCCCACAAAGTCGACCAACAGGTGGTGCTTAATGGGGCCGATTGCACAATCTTTGGCGAGTCACAGAGACAGACAGACGATCGGGACAGTTGGACAGTGGGTGGTACGGCCTATCATTGATTTCGCTCATTATTTTGCCATATAATACATACGCATGTGGTGCTTTCATTGTCTGTCTGTCCAGATCACTCTGTCTGTCTGTGTATCGTCTGTCTGGCCAAGTCAATATTTTGGTTTTAGTTGAACAAATACAACACTGAATCACACACACATTGACACTCAATTGGACACAGTAATAGCTATAGAAAGAGAGATGATGAAATGTCCACAAAATATCTGTTGGCCAGCTCAGAGCTCTACCGGATGTTGTCAGAAAGTTTGTGTTAAGTTTAAATTGAAGTTAAGTATATAGAACGGCAACGTTTTTGTATTTTTTTAAGTAGATATACACGCTTCAATGAGGCTGTTGACTTTGGCTAATTAAAAGCGCACGTGTTGGAAATTTTGCTAAAGGGGTCTCATTTACTGTAGCCCTAGAGGTCGATCAAGGTCGACTCAGTAAATCGATCTTGTTAATATCTAATTGCAATAATCAAAGCATCCTTTAAGAGCTATTGTTAATTGCACTAATAGTTATTGTTAGATTGTTTTTAAAATGAGTAATTTGTCATATTAAGCAATTTATATTACATTATTTATAGTAAAGTTTTTGAAAATTGTATTGTATGTTGTTAAATATTTGCTATTAATTATTCTTTACTACGTTTTAATTTCATTTCATAAATTTAACACGACGACATTGGCTGTAAAATAATATTTTTTATACTTCCGCATAAAAGTATGCTATATTTTTTTTTGAAAAAATAAATTTGAGTTATTTTTATAATTTTCTCACTGCTGAAAACTAATTTTTGAACAGAAACGAGTTTCCTAGTTTCATATAAAGCGCCATCTATTGTTCATTGCGATGAAAAGCTCTACAGAAAAGCTTAACAAGCTTTCTCAAAGGCTGGTTGCTATGAAACTCGCTTACAGTGCAAACCAGTTTTTAAGTAAAATAAGAAACAAAATTCAATTTATTTCCTACAAGAAAAGCAAACATATTAAAGTGAATTCTAATAGTATTTCAAAAACTTTGATCTCTCATAACCACCCAGAAATTTTAATAATTTTTCGATTCTAAGCCATCTATCATCCAATTTTCCATACTTACCCCTTGACATTTTTTCAAAAACTTTGATCTCTCATAACTTCATCAAAAATCAACAAATTTTCAAGCGGAATGTCGTTTTGATTATGATTTGGCCTCTAAATTCATTCTGCATTTAAATTTTTTTCACCTAGAAATTTTAATAATTTTTCGATACTAAGCCATCTATTATCCAATTTTCCATACTTACCCCTTGACATTTTTTCAAAAACTTTGATTTCTTATAACTTCATCAAAAAGTAACAGATTTTCAAGCGGAAAGTCATTTTGATTATGATTTGGCCTCTAAAATGATTCTGCATTCAAATTTTGATCATCTAGAAAATTTGATATATTTTCGATTCTAAGCCATCTATCATCCAATTTTCCATACTTACCCCTTGACATTTTTTCAAATACTTTGATCTCTCATAACTTCATCAAAAATTAGCCAATTTTCAAGCGGATTATTTCAGTTTACGTATTAATACTTTAACATTTTGGTATGCTTTAAAAAATGGTTTATTTTAACAAATTATATGAGATTTCAGTCTTTTGGCAAGTTGCTGTCGCTCTTTCCTCTGCTGTAGGGTCTGGTACCGCCGAGCATGCGTTCGAGGAGACTCTGCTTGGACTTGCGCTTGCAGGCGAGCACTTCCTTGCAGAGCTCGTTGAATACCTCGGCCACTTGATCCACGTGATCCGCTGCGGAGACCTCACTGAACTTGCACTCAAAGTCTTTGGCCAGAATTTCGCCTTCATCGCGACTAACTTGACGTAGATGTACCATATCCACTTTATTGGCGCACAGTTGTACGGGTGTATCCGACTGTAAATCGGACTTGGCACGGCGTATATAATTGAAGCTACGACGATCAGTTATGGAGTAGACAAGCAGCAAGCCATCGGCCCATTGGATTAGCTCGGCTGCATTGGGAAATTCATCATCAGCCTGTCGAAAAGATGTAATGATTATTTTTAAATTCATAAATATTTTATACATATAACTAATTAATAATGTATATAATTTTTTTTCATTTTTTATTATTAAAATTAATTTTAATTTTATAATTTGAATTTATTTGTATACAGTATTTTATTTTTACCTTGGGGCATGTGTCCAGTATTTCGAATAGCACCGGTTCTCCATCGACCATAGCCTCGTGCTTGTAACGATTCTCAGTCTGATGATCATATTCGCCGATGTAACGCTTTGTTAAGAAACGCACAATTAAGGCTGCAATAAAATTAAATAATAGATCATTTGCGTAACATGCATTTAATTTCCTGTCTCTATCAGCCCGTTTCAGGTGTAAATCGAGGAAACGCCCTCCGGGGCAAGAGCAACAACCCTCGGAACAATACTCGGACTTTTGTAAACTCGTACTGGGTCAGCACTTAAGCTGCAAACTCCTACGACACATCACAAATGTGGCCTCCTGAGGCAGGTGAAACTACACAACGACGTAGCGCCTTTTGCGGGGTTAATAAACTCAGCTAAAAGCAACAACAACAACAACAACACATTTAGGCCATTGCGTGTTTCTAGCAAACAAAACAACTGTGTAGGCCTTAGAGAGAAGGAGGAGGAAACTCTGCTTTCTTGGGGGGAGGTATGTCTCGAGCTTCTGGTCATTTGCATGGCAAGTGCTGTCAGGTCTGACCTGTCTAGAGTCCTGGCCGAAAGGATAATGTTTTATTTAACGGGTGGTTTCTCTTGGCCAACTTGTTTTTGTTTTCGTTTTTTTATTGACATTTTTCCATTTTCCCATTTCGATCATTAATTTTTCTAGCAGCCGCACATTTCACTTGACTATAATTTATGTTATCTGCAATGTATTTAATTTTTTATATAAATTTTACGAGGTCAAAATTTAAATTTTTGTTAAAATTACGATGAAGACTGGCGACGATAGCTTCTCTGGGCATTAATCGTGCTCACGTCCGCATCCGCATCCACATCGTCTGCCTCCATGTCCATGATGCGGATTTCGCCTTGTGGGCGTTTTAATTGCCCCACACGCATGCCACCCCGATCTTGGATCTTATGTGGCATTAAATAATTGTGGCATATCGCCGGCACTGTGGTTGAATGATCTACTATATGTATATATTTATATCAACAAATATCTCATACATATGTAGATAGATATATTCGCACGATTATGAATGCTTCTTTTGATTTGTGAGTCTTGCAAGTTCTGCAGACATTTCTTGCGAAAGTATTTTACTAAAAGACTTTTATTTAAGTTAATGGATTAAACAATTTGATGTTCTTAATAAAAACTTAAAATAAACTCAAAGTTTATGGACTTTAATATTTGTTTATATAAACGGAGTGAATTAAAAATTTAAAATATTTGTTATTGTTATGGTCAATAATGGAAAGTTATTCTAAAGTACAATTTTATAGAATTTGCATTTGGGGACAAGAATAACATGCAATAGAGAAATTTAGATACGAAATGTACTAAAAACGAACTGGAAACATGCAAAACAAAGATTAAGTATTTAAGATAAGCTAAGTAGTTCGTGAGTAAATTCGCAATGCTGATTAAAAATGAGAATGACATGAAAGTAGTGTGAAATGCAAATATCTCAGCTATAATCTCGGTCAGCTGATATCTTGCAACACCAGAAAGAGGAGCGTGAAGACTACTGACGTAGCTTATCTACAGTTGAAAGACATTCTGGGAAATATTGCAACTCAGAGATGTAGTTTAAGGTGCTATTTATATTAGATGATTATAGGATTGTTCCTCTTTCTTTTCTTTCACACTTAAATCTACACAGAGATCATGACATTTGTCAGTCGCCACCTTAAGATATTTTTTTATATTGTCGGAGCATATTTTCGAGTCATATTTCCTAGGGGATTCACGGCGGAACAGTTCTGATTGTGTGCTGGAGACATCCTCTCAGGTATTACGACATAATTAAGCATCGCCTAAAGTCATTTGGACCTACAAAATGTTACAAATTAAAGTTTTTGGGGGCCGAGGGTCGTTGTACGTGATGGCTGACAGGGAACATCAATTTGCGCTAAGTATAAAATATGCAACATCGTGATTCCCCCACAAAATATTTATATCGAGAGTGTGTCTGGATGTGTTTCATAAATTAGTGTATACCCTAGGTTGCATGCTTGTCAAATCAAACGGTGAGAAACGATTACAATGCCAAAGAGCGATCTACTCAAAGGGAGCAGACAACAGACAAAAGATACAGATACAGATTCAGATAGTGCTGAAGATCGACATAGATATACAAATACATAGAAGTGTACACTTAGCGGCATGCTAGCTACAAAGAGATACAAACACATAGATACATATGTAGTGCATATGTATATGTATGTTGCCACTTTATAAACAAAACAAACAACATTCTAAATATATACGAATCGGCGATTGCTCAACTAATTTGCTGTTGCTCGGCGTTCTAGTCGCTTTATAGTATTGTATCTATTCGTACTTGTGTATTTGGAAAAGCCCTTCTGGACTACATATACAATTTAAATAAATGCTTACCGCTCTTTCCAACACTGGGCGAACCGATAACCGCGATTTTCAACTCCGTCAATGTTGACTTTTTACGCCGTATGCCTCGCGTCGTCATCTTGCGATTTTGCAATAGCCCAGTTTACTGTGTTAATCGGTGGGAAATGCTCTATATCTATGTACTATAGCAATATCTATAGCTATGGCTATATTTCTATATATTTATTATGTATCTGGCTTTTTTGGCCACGGCAATACCTATATATCCGTTTGTTGTTTTTGTCTATTTCACGTTGAAATTATGCGCCATTTGGTTTGATCACAACAAACACTTAGGCCTACAATTACAGCAGAGAATCTAGAATTTCTATTTCATCCGACAGATACCCGTACTTTCAATTATTTCCCTAATGACTTTCAGATATATTTTTCAAAATATATATTTTTGAGATACTTTTTTTCTTGTTGGTTAATGTGTTTTTTTTTTTATTGTATTTATATTTGTATATTATGGATACGTGTAGCTGAAACGCACGGTGCACTTTTCCATGTGGTCATGAACAAAATTCTTCTATGATTATTTATTTATTTATTTTAACAAACAGTATTTTTCAGCTGATCTCGTTGTCTGTCTGCTAAATTGTCTTTTTGCCACTAACCGGCCGTAATTGCTAGCGATTTGTACGACCTACGAATTTGTACTAAAGCAAAATCTGTGCTACGCCGGAACCGAACCGAACGGAACCGAACGGAACATAACGGATCCCCACACAACACCGATCACACCGATCGGGCCCCGCCGTGTGGCGTCTTCTGCTTTTTGCGAACGAGCGGAGCGAGCGAGAGTCCGAGCGCTATCCAAAAATAGCTGCCAGATAGAGAACGACACGAAGCAAGCAATCCACCCAACTACTCATCCATCCAGCCAACCACACAGCCAATTGTCCGAATCTATCACATGCCCTACCAAAGGGTTAAAGTTGTGCCCTCGCCTAGAGCCAAAGGCTAATCGAGTAGATCCAAAATAGCTGCCATCATTCCCGCTGATTGATACATTTGACTGCTGCACATTAAAGCCAAAAGTTTGCCCATTTCGAAGTCATCACTTAACTTATGGTGAATCAGCTAAAAGTCGATCTGAATTAAATTTTGTGATCACTTGCCTTGATTTTAGAAAGCAGCTGCGGCAATGCAACTGTTTCAGAGAGGAAATAGAAGCAAATAGACCATAAAATTGTCATTAATATAAGTAGAAGGCTTAATAGACCTCTGTCATAGTATAATTAAAACTTATTGCATTGACAAAGAGATTAAGATAATTAGTAAAATATATTGTAAGATATCATAGCCATAACTATCTTAACTGTTTATTAGCCTATTTATGTCTTAGTTTATATATAAAGTTTTTAATCTTAAATAACGTTTTACATATATTTTTTTTTAATTTTAACAATCCAAACAATATTGAAATGTATTTAAATTAAACGAAAAATGTTTGTTTTTTGTTTGTTCGACTATCAATTTCGGGGTCAACTCTACTGATTCGAATGCAAACAATCCCCCTAAAATAAACACTATTTAAGAACCTTTTAAAGGTCTTTTAGTTACGCGTTTTACTTAATTAGGGAAATTGCGTTGAGGCATATCAATCATATTCCATTCACATTCATACAAAAACAGACAAAATACACCCTCAACAACATGCAAGCTGCACGTGAGTTTATGTTTATTTCCATTTCCATTTCCAATTCCAAAACTCAGGGTCTTTGCGGGGGTGTGTCTGCGACTCTTTTGGCTAAGGGTTGAAATGCTAGACAGACAAAAACGGTCAACACATTTCGCTTGCCGGAAAATCTTTGCACTTGCTGTGGAAACCGTAACAATTCATATGATAACTGTTTGCAATGCCAGCTGTAATAACTATACCACTGTGCGACAGTGTCACTTAAGTGGAAACGCATCAATTTTATCATCAATTATTACTGTCAGTTACTTCAGTTTCTTGTTCACTGAAACGATTATCTTAATTGAGCTTATCAAATAGATAGGAAAATGTGTTAAATGTGCTATATTTTTAATGTTTTAAAATTAACTTAAAAGAATTATAAGATTTTACACCCCTAAGCTCGCTACACTTTTTGTTTTTTCATTAATTTCCACTGCCTCCTAAAAGCATGCAACAGAATTGTGATCAATTTCTGCATTGCCAACAGCTTATAAGACTCTTATACTGGCCTATGGAATAGATAGAAATATGTGTAAGATATGCTATATTATAATATTATAAAATGAATTTGCAAGAATTATAAGAATTCCACTGCCGCCTAAAAGCATGCAACAGAATTGTGATCAATTTCCGCATTGCCAACTACTTATAAGACTCTTATACTGGCCTAGGGAATAGATAGAAATATGTGTAAAATATGCTATATTACAATATCATAAAATGAAATTGAAAGAATTATAGGATTTTACACCTCTAAGCTACACATTTTGATTTTTCATTGCATTCCACTGCCGCCTAAAAGCATGCAACAGAATTGTGATCAATTTCCGCATTGCCAACTACTTATAAGACTCTTATACTGGTTGGCAAATCAAGTCAAGTTGGCGCCCAGCAATGTGAGTGGCAGCAGACCGAAGAACGAAACCGAACAGCTGGTGGCTCTGCTACTCGGCTGCTCTGCTGCCTCTGCTGCTCTGGTGGTTGTGTGGTGGCTTGTGTGGTGGTGGTGGTGGTGCCAGCAGTGACATTTGCTGGCTTCTGCTTGGTTGCTTGGCTGCTCGAGCGCTTCGTTTAGTTTTCACTCGAACGGCGAAGCGTTGGGAGTGCACGCGGCACGTTTTAACGGTACGAAAGTCGCCCACGAAACGACGACAGAGGCAACGTTTTGGCTTCTCATTGTTGGCAGCTGCCGCCAAAAAACATTTCAAATAAAAACGACAAATACCAAAAAAACAAAAAAACGATTTTGAAACCGCCGCGCGACGCGAGCTTTACGGTGTGTTTTTGTTGTTGTTGTTTATTACTCTTGTTGTTGTTAGTTTCTGGTTTAATTTGTGTTTTGGCTAGTATTGTTTCTTTTTTGGTTTTTCGAAATTTATTTTTGTAGTTTTTACATATAGAAAACAAGACTGAACACTGCGCGTTTGGCTTTGCGGTGTTTGCTTTTGCTGTTCACGGTAGTTGTTGTTGTAGTTGTTGCTACATCATCTTCTTCTTCTTCAGTGTTGAATTCAAAAATATATATTTGTGTTGAAAAACAAAATACAATAAAATGAAAATAATAAAAATACGCAGTTGTTGCGACAATTTAAATATAGTGCGTGGAATCTTTTAGCGTGCGTCCTTAAATAATAGTCTAATTTGGATAATATAAATAGTAATAATGTACATATTTCCAACGGCTTATTAAATTATAATTAGCATAATAACCGACTAAACAGTGTGTGCAAAAATAATGCGTATGCAGTGACAGAAGACTTAATTTTAGACACATGACTCAATATAGTTAATTTAAATACCAACTGAAATATCCGAAAACTGATTTCTTAAATTAATTTTAAAAATTTCACCAATTACTTGACTTAAATTTAATTGCTTTTCAGTGTAAAAAAAACAATTATAACTGAAAATTTCAAATATCTAAAGATTGATCTACGTTAAGTACGTGACTGACAAGTGCATCTTCCATATAAGCATGATGTCTCTAACTCTTATAGTGTCTGAGATCAACACTCGTTTATAAACATATACTGACAACATCAAGCCTACTCAAAATTTGTGATGTCATACTTTGGCTGTCTCTGCAGTCATTTCGAATGAAATTAAAAGCGAGAACATTGTGTGACTTGCCAAAAGCACAACGAAAACTGTAGCTAAAAAGACGAGTCAAACAAAAGACGACATCATCAACTTATTGACATTGACTCCGAACTCTTTTTTTCAAATCGGGTTAGGCACACAGACAGGGACAGGAACGGAGGCAGGAATTCAACGACCCCATTCGCATGTTGCATTCGGTTGAAGGATATTCAAGACAAACATGAAGCAAAACTAGAACACGAATGAGAATAACCTATGAAAGAACAAGAAAATGAAATCATCACGTCAACAAACCAATCAAAAGGATAGAGAATATAATGTTCAACTAGCAGATACTCTTTAGAAAAATAATTTGTTATTTATTATTCAAGCATATTTAGTAAATTTAATATATTTAGTTAAACAATCTTTATGAATCAGAATATTTACATAAATTTTAAAAGGAATACTAGTTTTTAAAGATTGAATAGTAACTAATGAATTAAAAAACAACCTCAACTAGTATAAAATATACATATATATAAAATAGACACCTGCACTCATTTAAAGAACACCCCGTTTGACCCATTTAACTACAGGATATAAAAATCAATAGATATATAATGGTTCTATCTACATTTCCATCTACATAGATATATAAAAAGTTGTGAGTTAAGTGTTGTTGTCACTTTTCGGGTTTACGCACTGAAAATGCATTTTCCGCGGCGACTGTCTGGCGACATATTCAAGAGAGAAATCACTTAATGCATTGCTCCCAAGCTCCGTATCCTGGGACACCCTCTCCGCAGTGCACCCTGTGCTCAAATGCATTGTCCTCTCTTTTAACTTTTTCCACACCATTCGCCCGAGTAATTTAATTAGCCAAGCGCGCAATAACGCAACAGAATTGACGCAAGGATAACGCAGCAGGGGATGCAAGCGGGAGGAGATAGTGCAGGGAGGGATAAAATGGAGGTGGAAAGAGAGAAACCTTGGTTACTAATTGCAGACAAACGCTAGGGAATTATTAAACGATGCGTGGGACCAGTACCCGCAAACCGCCAACTAATGGCACCCTGTCGCCAACAGAGCAAGGCCAAAAATTAACTACATATATACCCTGTAATTGTAAAAAGAGAGCAGGTGCATGTAAGGATTCTAAGAAATGTATCTGAACAATTATTATAATCAACTAATTTTATTATATTGTTAATAATCATCAGTAGCTCCATTGCAACCTCTGTTTATCGCAGATACTTTTTAAAGATAGACTTGACAATGGGTATGCTTGTGACTGAATACCCTTTGAAGTAAAGTTTACTGTAAATTTCTGAAATCAATAAAACCAAATTACAAACATTGTTTGTAAAAGTAGCCTTAGTGTTTACACTTTTATGCATATTATAGATTGCGTGTGAGAGAATTCAAATATTTTTGATTTGACTGCAGGGTCTTTTCTAGTCGCATACTTTGCAATTAAAAGTTATAATTTGATTTTAATGGCGCTTTTATTTTCTGCCGATGACGTCGACTTCCATGTAGCGTTCCAACATTGTTGCATTAAGTACCTCAACTTCTACCTCTTTTGCATATGAACGTGAATGACATAGTTTCCAACTCCCAATAAGGCGACCCTCTGACTGCCCTTTTATAGTTATTTGTAATACTGTATTTAAAAAAAATGTAGGTCTGTTGAGTTTTCGCCGGTATTTAAAGTTTTAGAGCCCTTTAATAAGTCAACGAGGGGTAGTTTAGGAGTTATCCAATAATATTATTAATCACTAGAGTCTTAATTCTGA
Organism: Drosophila falleni; assembly: GCA_035045575.1. Lineage (NCBI taxonomy): Eukaryota > Metazoa > Arthropoda > Insecta > Diptera > Drosophilidae > Drosophila > Drosophila falleni. The sequence continues at coordinate 10,950,489 of JAWNOV010000167.1, forward strand.
TTAATAGAGGTTTTCACAGTCTCGTTCCTTTTCCAAAATTTCCTGTAAGGAATTGAGCAATTTTTCTAGCTTAACCCAAAAAAGGTGATAACAAATGCCGCTACAGAAACGAATGTGGAACAGCTTAAGAACCACCCCTTTTTATTGGGTCTCTGCTCCCCGAGCAATAACAGAAGATTGGCATTAAAAAACTCGTTTGCCAGGCGTGCCATCAATATACAAGAAATCTAAACACGCTACGGCAGAAATGTTAAGAAATGTTTGCTACTAGAAAATAGAAACCACCCTGTAGACAGTGCGTGTCAGAAACCACCCTTAGATTCAGGCAACCACCCCAATCTAAGAATCTAGCAAAAAACTTAAAGACACCTTCAACACGTTAGAAAAAGGTTGCTGCAGGAATTTTTTACACTAACATGGAATTTAAAAATCTAAGATGTAAAATGTAAGCCAGCAATGAAGTTGGTTTTAGTGATCTTAAATTAAAAAAGTTTCTGATTTAAATATCATCTGTAAGGGTATTTAAACTTCGTCTAATTTTGTCATACTCTGTCTGTTTGTTGTTTGAACTTGAATTCGCTAGCAGAGTTTGAAGTTTGAAAAGGTAGCTGAAATATCTGCTGGCAAAAAACCAGACAAACAACTCTTGGAGCTTAAACCGGCAGACACAAGACATTCTAATGGCAAACAATGGTCGAGACCCACACACAGACATAAAGACACATAGACACAGACAGGCCAATCGATAGGGCTGCGAGGGCTAGAGGGTAGAGAATTGAAGCGCAGACTTAATACGAAATAAACAAAAAGTAAAAAAAAAATTATATGAAAAATATAAAAAGATAAAAATGAAATTTAAATCACAAAGACGAAAATGAAAACGCAAAGCGTTGGAGTGTATCCGCAACATATGACATCATTCGGCTCATTCAGCTTATTTGGGTCGTTTATAACCGAACCTCAACGGGGCAACCTCTGTGGCTAACATTAGACATTAAAATCATGTCGGATATTCAGTCGATTCACTAGATTCACTGATGTTATTCAGAGTCTCAGATATGCTTATAGTTATTATTATTATTCGTCTTATGAGCTCGTCTGTCTTCACATCTGTTTGCGATTCAAAAAATGTGCCGCAAATGTTTCCATACAAAAGACGACGGCCAATTAAACAGCAGCCGGTCCCAAAAAAAAAAAAAAATGAGTAAATAAATAAAGAATAGCGAAGAAAGAAATAATAAAGATATAAACATAATGATAATGAGCAAAGCAAATGGCATAGATTTTACATAGGGTCTTACCTTTTGCATGTTGTTAATGGAGCTTATTACGATTGTTGTGATTATGAAGAAAACTAGCTATACAATTTCTCTGTAATTCAAAAGATAACATCTCAAATCCTCAATGTCGTCGGTGTGGTAATACATTATTTTGCTGGGGTGTTATTTATTATTGTTGTAGTATTTGTGTCACAGCCTCATGCTAAAGAATTTGATGACTCAGATGCTGTGACTGCAACAGAGGCAAAACTGAGAAAATAAGTACGACTACAGCTACTACAGATATAGCTACAGATACACAAACATCTATAGATACTTTGCTTAATAGTGCGGATCTCTCTCTCATACGACAGCTATTTGTTTATTTTTTGTTCTGATGTTGTTGTTGTTTGGAAATTGGGGCAAACTTTTCTGGATTCTGTTTTGATGTGGAGGGTCTCCCAGCATTACATTGTCTGTTTGTTGGTCAATTCAATGTCAAACAGGCAGACAAGACAGAGACATTAATTTAATGCTTGCATGTTTAATTTAATCCAACTAAAGTCAAGGCGCCAACCAGACTCAATGCCAATGCCAACTATGTCTTTAATCTGAAAGAACTGAAGTCGAAAGACTTGTGAATTATTGAGAACATCACAGAGTTGCATTCGAGTTAACAATTTCCTGTTTATTTGCTGTGACTGACAGTCAACGTCAAAGCTAACTTTGTAGCTACAAATGTATCTCTGTATCTTTGTATCTTTGTATCTCAAACTGACTCCTTTTGTGTTCTTGTTGCGCATTTCAAGTTTAAGTTTACCAACGCTCTTGGGGGCCGGTTAGACAAGCACATAAGAATTGCATTTGTCGCATGTCTTATGTCTGATGTCTTATGTCTTATGGTTGTTGTTGCTGCAGTTGTCATTGCTGTTGTTGTCGCTGTACTTGTAATCAAGTTTTTTAGGAAATGATTGCAATGCGTGACTTGCCTCATCGACAAAATCATTGACTTTGGCTCATTGGTCGTGTCTTTGCCATTTGGCTCTCTCTCATGGCTAACAACTGAGTTTTTCTTTGGGCCCCCGCGATTTCTATTGACTCAACTTCCCCTCGAGTTACTTTTATGGTGTCGATTTACAAATTTTGGTGCTCAATTTCATGCTATTTTTGGCTGTAGGCAATTAATAAAATATGTAATTAATGCGCAATTGAACAATTACATTTCAATTTGTTACGATAACGTTGCGAGAGATTGTCGCAATCGCTTGAAGCTTCTGATGATATCTATCAAGTTACATTTAGGCACTTTCGACATGCCACAAGGCCAGGTTATATGCAAATATCTAAAAGATTGAGTCAACAAACAAGACACAGTGATATCATAACTCTGACTTCATAGTTGGCAGTACTAAATGTATACATAGTTAGAAGTTGTATTAAATATAAACAAAAACAGGTTAGAATTTGTACCCTGTATTTATTAAATAGGTAGAATAGGGAGAAAAGATACATAAATTATATAAATACTTATTCGTTAAAATATAAAAAATATAATTTTTGAGAGAATTTCATTGATTTCATTTTTAAGTGAAATATATGTAAGTTTTTCTAAATCTTATATAGATTAAGTGATACATAAATTGTAAAATATTTGAATTTTCATTCCACAGAAATGTTGAAAGAGTTAAAATATTTTGACATAGATCTAAAAATAAGACAACTCTGCTAAAAATTGGGCTACTCGAGATCAACTTTCGCCCACTTTGTCTTCTATGTTTTTGCTGTAAATATAGATCTCCCCCAAAAAAATAAAAACAAAAACAAATACATAACCTTACGTCACATGCGTCGCCGACTGAGGCTGTCCAAAAATGATGTCATCGGCGCATTGATCCACATAGCTAACTAGCTGCGTCATCTATGGGGTCATGCCACCAACAAATTGAGGCTGAAATAAATTTCGGACAGTTTAATGGAGCTTGCCACTGACGATGGCAGGCCAATGTAAATTAAAAATATATATAATACACATATATGTTGTATGCTGTTGTTTTCATGTTGCTGCTGATGCCTGACCAAAGCCTAGATAAACAAATAAATAGGCAAATTGAATGGAAATGCAACAAGTGGCATGCTGATCACTGACCCAAACACTGCTTGTTACAAATGCAAACAAATAGTTTTAATACAATTTGTTTACACATTTTTAGCCTGATTTGTGACCCAAAAATATAAAATTAAGAACAGATTTGTTAAGACTACGAGATACTCAAATCTTTTGAAGAAATTTAAATTTTATGATCAAATCTATATGTAATTTTGAGATAGAAAATTTCATAGGTTTATAAATTAAGTAATATTAAATAAAGTTTTAAAATTTAGAAGTTTAGAACTTTAGGTCTACAGAAATATTAATGCTGGTCAAGACTGAGATTCTTTATAGAGTCTTAAGATACATTTTTAGCCTGTTTCTTGCATCCGTTGCATCCATAAACAACTTGCGCTGCAAATCTAGTTTCTATTTTAGACTGTGACAATTTGGTAAGAAATTTCGCTGTACTGAATATATCTACACTTTAATGATATTTTAAACCGTATTGTCTGTAGACAAGAAATAATAAAAGCAGCACGCCGCAATATTTTTAATTTCTCGCATTTCCTCACCCATTTTCCATGCACTTGCCATGGTTTTTGTTGTTTGACCCAATTTATGGTCATTCCTAATTAATTAGCCGGCAACAAACACGAAACACGAATCGCAACCCCAACCAAGAACTGCAGTTTATAGTATAAACTATTGTATATACTTGTATATGTAGGTGATTCAGTGAGGGGGAATTGCCGGACTGGGATTGCGTGTGCCCTGTCAGGGTCTAGTTTTTTTCTTGATATACACAAATAAAGAATGCCGCATTTAACTTAAAGCACTTCCATCACAGTCACAAAGTAGAACAAAGAAATACATACAGGGAACTCCCAAAAGGCGTGTTTTGAAATAATTAAAATTTAGGAAACTATCGTATATAGTCGTTTCTTAATTTCCACAAAGTGTGTATGGATAACATTCCTTTGGTAATATATATACTGGCGTTGACTAAAACTATCTTAAGGTTGTCATCGCATTTGAATAGCAATTGAATCATAAACATAAAACTCACTCGTAACTCAATTTGTTTATAGCTTCTTTTGACATTGTAGTCATGCTTAGCGATGAGTGTATCAATGTATCGGTGTATTGAGGTGTAATAAATTATTATTGCACAATGCAGAAATCATTCATAAACCTTAACGGAAACGGACTTCATAAACTAGCCAAGTTTTGGCTGGGATCATTAGCTGCACGGTGGTCGACAGACACACACTCATTCACACACACCTCAGGAAGTCTCATTCAATAATAACCCATAGTTTTTGCGATATGTTAGAGATGAAAATAAATTTAAGAAAATAAATTTATTACATGAAAATGACTTACATTTCTTAAAATATATAATTCAAATATATCTCAAAGGCAATTAAATTAAGAAAGTAAAATAAATAAATAAAAATAGATTTATTCATTAATTTTTAAACGTGTCACGATAGTTTACGCCCATCTCTACGCTAGGTATTTATAACTGTTACAGCAATGGATCGTTTGATTTTGTGGGCAGCTGTTGAATGCATTAAAATATGCTATTAAAATACGTAGTTCAATATAATACTACGTGCTGAATGGATAAATAAACAATGAACAAAACGCGGTCGCTGCCTTCAGCCCCAAATCACAATTAAGCGTACAACTTTATGAGGCGTGCCAAGAAAAATGGCCAAAGAAATAAGCAGTCAATGAATGTGACACGTTCATCAGTTCATCGAGAATCCAAAAGAATCGAAAGTCGAAGATATATTGATATTATTTTGCGTAATTCAAAATTATATTTTACATTTGCCAGCTGTTTATCCAGTCGTAAAGATCTTTCCTTGAGGAAGCGCGGCGCCCATTTAAATGTCAAAGATTGCCGTCAAAATGTCAGACGGGTAAACAAAGCGAATCACAAAATAAAGTAGAATAATTTTTTTGTTAAATTAGTTTGTGTACTTAACATGAAATTAGCATTTTGTTGTTTTAGTCTACGCTTCAGCGAATTTGCAAATAAATGAGGATGATCTAATTAAAAGTGATGAAATAGGGAGTACCCTTTAGTTAGCTATTCATAATTACTGTGTTTGTTAAGTCGTTTGTTATGAAATTATTAGAATATATAGTTGATATATTATTTTATATTTTGTGCTTTAAATCAAAGATCTGGATTTAAATCATATGTTAGTAAATGGAGGAAAAAGACTTGATTCATTTAATCATTAATAGATTAAAATAAATACTAGTTGTCATTGTTTTTTGTGGTGACTTTTTCATTGATTTCCGTTGACATGTTACGCATAATTAAACGTTGACTTTTCATGCGCCGCGCTGTCTGGTGGCAAGCCCCAAAAAAGCAATTGACCCACATAATATACGACGTTGGCGCAGCCCAGAGAAACAACAACAATAAACATTGCAACTGCCTCCGACTGCAATTACTGTCGTTGTTTAATTGTGCGAGTGTGTGTGTATGTGTGTCTGCCCACAGAGGTGTGAAATGATGTTTGGTAACCAGCTTAAGTTGTTTGCTCAGTAATATTTCCAATAGAAGCAACATGAGACTCTGTTTAAACAGAGGTTGATTTTAGTCTTATCATTTAATTACAATTTATTTAAATTGCGTGTTCTTTAAGATAGCAAGACAAGCACTTTACCTTAGGAGTTTTTTTCAGTGTATTAAAGTGTTTTATGGGTGTGTATAGAGCTTAGATCAGATTTGAATGCGTGTTTTTGAGCGATGCGTCATCAATTTATTAGTTTATAGATAAACTTTAACTATACACTGTATACAAAGAAAAATATATAAGAACTTACCTACTATATAAAGGTCAATAATTCTTGGCTTAAATGTTTCTCATTCATTAAAAATAATACTTCTTTCATAATTCAGCTCCAATTGAAAATCTACTAAATTATATCCTATTACTACTCAATTTTCTTAATAAAGTATCTGCTAGTCGTATACGTTTGGTAATTTATATGATTTATTGGCTCTTTTTAGAATGTTTAATATTCAAAAGCTGATTTAAAGCTGGCTGCAATTGCTGATTGTCAAGGTTCTTCGGCATTCTTATCAGATGGGAGGCGTGCCAATTGTAAACATGATCAACATGCTCACTGTTTACAATTTGTTCAGTCTTTAAGATTTTCTACACACACTTAAGAGTCAATCTATTTTATGAGGTGTAAAGTAACTTGCAGATTACCCTTGGAATAGATTGTTATACTGAACTGATTGAAAGATGTTGGCGTTCTGTTGTGTAAAATCTTTTGAAATGTTACAGATGTCTTTTGTAGAGCATAATCTGTATCTGTTTCTGTCTCTGCCCCTGGCTACATTAACTGCCCCAATTGAAGATCGAGAGAGAGAGAGAGAGAGAGAGAGAGAGAGAGAGAGGGGCGTATTCAGATTCAGAGTCAGAGTCTTCCCACTGTCAGTTCTTTTAGGTCTACTGATTCGTTGTGGTGATGTAATTACTGACTGGCAGCTTTAACAACCGGTTTGAGCACTGTCTGACCGCCTGCCTGTTGAACACAAAATGAATACGTATACAAATACAAGTACCCGTTTATGTCGTGGTTATACGTAAATCCACAAATCTTGTTTAAGTTCTGCGCAGCAACTTGGAAAAGTGCCACAATCTGTGACGTCTCTCACTTTCCATTTCGCTGGTGCTTTTTTATTGTCAAACTCCTCGACAATGAATCAAGATCTTCACTTAAGATGAGTGCAAATTGCATCCACAGACAAGAACAACGTGGGTGCAGTCCATCAACCTTATCCTCAATGCATCTTACCAGACCATCAACCTCGTCATTCCATCAGCTGTAATTCAGTAATTTACCTCTCAACTGAGCTCAGCTTATTGCACTTGTCTATACTATATAGTTTAGTCTGATTCTTATCTTTTCAACTACTAAGTGTTTAACGATAACATTGAAAATTGTTGACAGCTAATATAAATTTATGCCTAGGACAGCAACAAATTCCATCTATTTTTTATTAGACTACGTAATTGATGATGCTGTTGCTCTTAACTTGTTTTCATAATACCCTGTCAAGTACGACAAATAAGTTACTTTATATCATAGTACAGGGTATTTTTAAGTTCAGCTGCCATTTCCTTTGATATTTTTCATATATTATGTACAATTAAAGTGACATTTTATTTCAGTTCAGCGGTGCAAATGGCCTATTGCCCATTGACACTTATTTATTTTGACACCCCAATGGCATTGTATGTTGATTTATATATATATATATATGTATAGGATTGTATGACTGTGTGTACTGCCTCAATATGTTCTATTCTCGCTTTGATATTGAGATCTTATTTGAACTAGAAAGAATTTCATTTGGTTTTACTGTTGACATCGCTTGATTAGCATTGATAGGCATATCGAATTGATGGCTTGATACGAATAGAAATAGCTTTAAAATATAATATAATAGAAATGTAAAAATAAATTAAATAATCGACAGGACAAATTTAACGGAACTATTCATTTTTTTAATACTTTTTCCTTGACACCCTTTCCAAAACTTCAAATTATCATAGCTTTGGCCAATCTTAACCGATTTTCTTGCGGAATATCAATATTATTACCATTTGTTCTCTTATCTTATACTGCATCCAAAATGAAAAAAATTTTATTTTTTTTCAGCACTGCCAGAAAAATAGCTAGAAAAATATAAAATGTATTTAAACTTTCTCCACAACTGTTTATAGAGTATAACTTGGTCGATTACTCCCTTAGTTTCAGCCTGCTTTGTTTGACTTGCTGTGGTTACATTTGTTGGGCGACATTAACAGATTGTTTACCCACAACACGACACGAACCAAGGTGGTGTTGTCTATTGTGCCACTTGTTGTTGCATGCACCACTCGATTTTATCGCCTGGGAACTCGTCCGTGTCTATAGACATTAGGCGGGCGTTTTATTTGTTTTGTAACAATTAACATTATGATTTTTGCAACAAGCTGAACATAATTGTAATCACTGATTTAATTTAATTTTTTTTTAACTTTTTCAGGCTCTACAAAACGAATAAAAGATTATCCCAGGAGAATATATATACTGTAGATTTATAATTAGCTTGACAAAATGGGTTTCAATGGCGGCAGCAGTCCGCGCATCAACAAAACGTTGATCTCGCTGAAACTTGTGGTGTTCCTGGTGATCAGCGGTAAGTGAAAGCCATATTTAAGATTGGTCAACATATAGAAATAAATGGAATATTCTTCTTTAATTTCAGGTCTTACGGCATTGCATATTTTGCATTCGACGGCCCCCATTCTAATGGGTTTTAATTTCTCAGAATATCGCACGATCAGCATTGTGGCTCCATTTGTGTCGATTTTGGGTCCATTAATAGCCGGTCCCTGGGCTGATCGTTTGGCTGCCAAGAATCCAAATGGATTTGGACGCACGCTGCGACTTCTAACTGCCATATTTTTGGTGCTCTCGGCCCTGATTTATGCAATGCTCTTTGCTGTGCCGAATGTGGTACGTGAATCGGCTGTGAAACCAAATGTAACCTTCGGCTGCGACGACAAGGGAGCCTTCGTATTCCAGGAACTGCCTGAGAACGATACCTGCAATGCCTGGGACAGAAGATCGGGAAGTATCAAACTCACTAATTGCACCTACAGCTGTTTGAATCTGAACGACAAAGAGGATATCTATCAATTATGGGCGGGAGATTTAGCCAGTTTAGTGCTGCCATCTACCGACCCGAGTTCCGAATTCGATTACGAGGAGGATGCGCCTAGTGCGACTACGGAAAAGCTTACGTCCCCAAGCCGCGTGGATGTGTCGGAGGTTCCGGCGGACAGTGCTGGTGTCGAAGCTGTTAGTGGCGAGATGTTTCGCAGCAAGCGTCAGGTGAAAGGTCAAGCCGATAAAGTGATGGTGGAGCCACCGCATTTGTGTATCGTGGAGCGCAACGAGAATGGTGTGGATCTGGTTAAGGAACTGTCATGTCTATACTCGGGATACATCCAACATTGTGATAAATGTTGTCATGGGTGCGGCATTGAATGTAAACAAAACCTTTGAGACTGAAGGCTGGTGTCAGTATCCTGTAGGTAAGTGTACAGCATTCGGTATACGTAAAGGAATTTTTTATTGTTTTTCCGAAATTTCAATGTATCATAACTTTGTCAAATTTTAACTGATTTTCTTGCGGAATGTCAATTTTATCATCATTTGGCCTCTATTTTGATTCTGCATCTAAATTTTACTAAGTCCAAAAATTTCATATTTTTCGATCACTGTCAAATTTTTTATTACTTTTTCCCCTTGACACTTTTTCCGAAATTTCAATGTATCATAACTTTGTCAAATTTTAACCGATTTTCTTGAGGAATGTTAATTTTATCATCATTTGGCCTCTATTTTGATTCTGCATCTAAATTTTACTTAGTCCAAAAATTTTATAATTTTCGATCACTGTCAAATTTTTATTACTTTTTCCATACTTTCCCCTTGACACTTTTTCCGAAACTTTCAATGTATCATAACTTTGTCAAATTTTAACCGATTTCCTTGCGGAATGTCAATTTTAATCATCATTTGGCCTCTATTTTGACTCTGCATCTAAATTTTACTTAGTCCAAAAATTTCATATTTTTCGATCACTGTCAATTTATTTATTTCCCTTGAAGAAAAAGTCAAGTTTATTTTTTTTCATACATTGGTTTCTTTCTTGGCTTTTTTTGGTAATTCTAAAAAAATTTGTAAGATTCGCAAGAGTTGCCGTGCAGGGTATCTCCTAGTCATATTCTGTGTGTCTAACCAACTTGTCTCTTCACAGAGGGCATCAAGTGCAACATTGCCGAAAAGCAGTTAAAGTATATGCGAGATATGAAGAGAGGCAGCAGCTGTAAACCAATCACCGAGTGCCAAATTGAGGATCCCTATAAAGGTGAGGATGCCGTGCTCGCTGATAGACAGACAACTGGCAATGTGGACTCGATTCTGGCGGGCTACACAATGATTCGCCTGCTCGGAGACATCTTTGCCATGGCATCGCTGACCTTGCTCAATACGGCGATTGTGATTGCCGTGCGTGAGACGTCGGAGGGACGCGGGGAGGTGTGCCGCCAGTATGTGTGGGGTGCCATTGGCTATGTTATACTCTTCTCGCCGCTAGATCTGCTCTTCATGCAGCATAAACCCAATCATGTTGCGGGTCTGGCTGCTCTGATCATCTTCATCATATGCTTCCTGGTGGGAGCTGTGGTACTCCTCAGTGCCTCACAGATGCCACTCAGTCCACCTGAGTGGTGGTGGCACACCAAGACTGGCATGTTGGTGGTTCCCATGTCGGCTATACGTAGATATAGTCCCGAGATTGTCGTACTTACACTGGTGTCCATTCTGTTTGGCACCTTCTGGAGCAGCATTCACAGTTTCCTCAACTGGACATTCACGGATAAGTATGCCATCTGCTATGTGGGCATCTATTTTATCCTGGCCTTGTTCCTCAACGTGGACAAGTTCATTGAGTACTGTGGACACTCGAACATCTTCATAGCCGGCTTTGCCATTTATGTCATTCGCTTTACGGCCTTGAGTGATCAAGGATACCAATTGGTTAACCATCATCATGGAGTCTATTGAGCCAGTTGTCATTGGTGTCATCTGGATTACCATCATTCTCTATATGCGACATGCCATGCCCCGTAAACTAACCGCCACCGGACAGGCCATCGCCGTACTGGCCTTCTTTGGATTGGGTAAGTACTCTCATTAGGGGAATCTTAGAATAATTTAATTCTAAATCAATTTAATCTACTCTCAGGCAAGGGAATTGGCGCCTTGATTGGCCTGGCACGAGAGGAGAAGCATCCCAAGCTGGAAGACTGGAAGTGCACCTTCCAATATCTGGCCGTAATTGCCTGCATCATATCGTTCGTCTATTTCTTCATATATAATCTCATACTCTCCCCTCGCTGCACCGCCAAGCCACAGCACTCGGAGGAGCTGATATCGGGATCAGCCTCGCAGAATTTTGGCCATAATGGAACCAGCAATGGCAATGGAGCTGGTAGCAATGGAGCTAGCGTTCCAGCTGGAGCTGGAGCCTCACTTAATGGCAATACGAACGGCAGTTATTCCCCCCTGAGGGTCTATCACAATGAGAGAGGGAAGAAGGGACAGTTTAGATATTAAAATAATACTTGAGAGGCGATTATTTGCTTTGCACGGATAAAGATAAACTTTTTAAGAATTTTTAATGTGAAGCAATGCACATTTATTTACTCAAATTTGGGGCTATTTTTGCTAAGTGTATACACTAAGAACAACTGAAATGCAAAAGTGCGAACAACATTTTAAATATAGAATCTCTTTTATTTGTTATTTAATGCAAACTAAGCGTGTTCGTAATATTAATTTAATGTCTACAAAATAATTAGTTAGGAAGCTGCGACGCCAACAAACAAAAATGATATTAATGAGAACTTGCATGCAACTTTCCCCCCGCCACAAACACAAAGTCTCCGCTCCCACCATCATGTCGCTCTTAATTTATGAGGTTTCATAATGGAGGCATCAAAAATTAAAAATTTTAATAAACATTTGCGTGATTTTACCAAGCATACGGAAGCATATACTCGTACATACATATATAAATGTAATATTACAACAGAAATGTAATTATACCAAAATAAAATTAATGATAATTTTATGTTTTCAAATTAAGCGAAACAACAACTGTCGAAAAGCTCATTAGATATTTTTTTCTGAAATTATTTAAATTGCATTTTGGGCGTAAGTATAATGGGATTTCATTAGAAATCATCAAAATTATTATTTTCTTGTTAAAATTGCGAAAAAGAGAATATTTAAATTGTCTTTTTTTCATTACTCTCTTTATTTTTACTTTTAGGTGGATGTGGCGCCATCTAGCGATTTATTTAAGCACCTTCCACTCTTTAAGCGAAGACACGGAAGCTTTTGAGAAGCTTTCACATAACTTATCCGAGACACAGTTCAGCAGCAATAAAAAGCTTCTCTCAATTTTATATTTAATACTTGCACCATTTTTATTATCGACAAGTTTATTAGTTCCTTGGACCATTTTAAGTTTATGAATTGCATTCGCCTGTTGGAGAATAAGTGTTGAAGGGGGACACACACACATACACACTCCTTGATGGTCATACCGGCGGACAGTCAGCCGGACAGGACATCAGTTCACACGATTGTCACTTGACCCTTTTATATTCGCCTGCTAATAGCTGATAAATATGTATAGTATAGTTGTAAGTAGTCGAAAAGTAAATACCCTGCTTATTCAATTAAATAATTGTATCATTAATATTATTATAAATGATTGCTCTGTCCTTAAACTAATTATATTAACTTATCGATTTTCTATTGATTTGACGATAAAATATTCCATAAGGCTGAAGTTGTATTTGCCTAGACTTACTTTATGGTTACAGGGTATAAGGAGAGCAGAGGGCATGATGTGGCCGTCTAAGGCCAACGTTAAATGAAAGTAAACAAACACACTTAAATGGCTATTTACGAAAGAAGTGCGGAATTTATGATGCACCGTTACACAGAAAAGGACCACTTGCTTTGGGATTGGGGTTGACTTTAGGGTTGCTTTGGGGAATACTTTAAGGAGTTGGAGTCTGACGTCTGGGCATTGACATTATACACTTCCACACGCAACTCTAAGTACTCTGTCACTGTATGAGTGAGTATGCCTGCGTGTGTGTGTGTGTGTGTGTGTGTATGTATGTATGTGTTTGTTTGTTTGTGTGCTGAAGTGACAGTAAGCCACTTAAGACCGCGCGCATTTCATTAGTTTCCTTTATTGATATTTTCACAGCAACACAATTATGAGCAACACTTGAGTGTGCCTGTGTGTGTGCGGTGTGTGTGTGTGTTAAGGTTTATCCATTCGCTAGATACTTATTGTCTGACTTTGATGATTCAATAAAAATATGCTTGATTCTCTGTTGTTGCATTTAAGGACTATTTTCATAGCATGCTCTTTATTGATAGACAGATGACAGGCAACACTGATTTAGTAACTGTTTTCGAGCTGTTCTATGCTTGAATAGTAATCATAATAAATCATAGCAATAATAATAATGTCAGGAACAAGAGTGTAAATATAACCTATGATCTATTAAAAATATAGCTTCAACTTAACATTCAATTTTCGACTCATAAAGACTGTTATTCATCATAACTTTGAGAAACGTTCCCAAAATTGTGCTCATAGTCAGAAAGATAATCCATAAACAACTCACCTCAGTTAAGGTATATATATAATTTATAACGTGGAAAATGTCTCTATCATCACTTGAGGAGGTACACTTATAATCAGCTCAGCGAGTATATAAAATGTAAGAAAGTTTATCATCGTATTTAAATGCATTGCTGCGTACCACAAGTCGTATGCGTAATAAACTGAAGCGTCAGCATTTACATGGGATTTTTGTCAAGGGCTTTTTTGGGGTTGCCAGTCAAAGTCTTGGCAATTAGGCAAGAGCTGGAAAAACAAAAGACTCTCTCTCTCTCTCTCTGTGTAAGTGTGCATTTGTGTGTGTGTGTGAAAAGTAGATGCTGCAGTTACCCTAAGAGTAGACACTGAAATTATTGTCACTTGCCACCTAGAACAAAAACAATAACAACAATGAGAAGTAGAGGTAGGAGAAGAGAAGGAAGAGAAAGTAAGAGAAGAAGTAGAACAGGAGCAGTCGAAGCCTTGCTGCAGTTTGGAAGCGCTTTTGGCCCTATGAAAAATAGCTGTCATTTGCACAGCATAAAAATAGGGATGTGCAGGCGGAGACGTTGGCGATACCAACACATACATACAAACATACATACAGACTATACTATACTAACCATAAGTTAACCAAGATTCACACAGTCACATGGTCCCATATGCAGGCGACAGCAGCTGTAAACGGCAGCTGGAGATGGTTCTACGGTTTGGGTACGGCTCCGGGTACGGCTCCGACTCCGATTCCGGGTCCGGGTCTGGGTGTTTCTGGTTGGTTCGAGGTTGCGTCGGCGGCAGAGCACTTGTGAAAAATAACTTTGCACATCGTTGGATTTCGTGTGCAATTTTCTCGCTCTCACTGTTGTTGCCGCCTGTTGCCCGCTTCCATCTTTTTTACTTGTTTTTTTTTGCTTTCTTTGCCACAGCGCTTACTTTTAATTTTGTTTGTAAAGAAAACTCATTTTCATCATTTTGAAGTTGGGACTGTGCTTGTCTTTTGTAAGGCGCTGCCGTTGCCGTTGCCGTTTCCACTGCCACTGCCACTGCTATTCCTGTTGCAAGTAAGAAGCAGAAGAAGAAGTAGAGAAAAAAAAGGGAAAAATACAAACTGCCGCTTCATGTAATTATTTTGATCATTTGCATGGCTGCCAGAGACCGACATGCAAATACGAGTACTAACGACTTTGTTTGCCTTTGCCACATGCCCCCTTTAACAAATTTAACATGTGCTTTAAACCTGGCATCTTCCATCATCAGCATCATTATTACCGTCATCCTCATCGTCATCATTATCATCTTTATCGTCATCATCATTGTCGCGTTGCAAGCACCCTTCTAATTGTCGGTGCGTTTGTGCAACTTTTAGAAATTCATAAGCTTCTCTCCATCTTTGATATCTGAATTTTTGTGGACGTGTGAAAATTGTTTTGCCAACAGAAATGCATCATAAAACAAATATTACATTTTAAGTGGGTTGTAGTCGACGTGTAATTACCCTGTAGTAATGTCGACAACATCATATCAAAATTGTACTCGAAAGTACAATCTTTATTTTTTTTTTTATGAATATTACGAAGCATACTGAGTATAAAGTAGATATTCCAATACATACTAAATAATTGAGATTATATTTTATAATTTCATAGAATTATTAAGAATAAAAAGGTTTAACAGGGAAACATCTATTAAGAAAAATTCCATAAGACCATCTTTTTCTTTTCCAAAATTTTCCAAGGTATCAAAATGCAGCTCTATATAGTATTGTTGCTCGAAAGTCTCAACATTTACATATATATAGTAACTGTCGCTTATTGTGTTAAATTTTTAAGCGTGCGATTCTGCACGAAGGCACAATTTAATTCTTATGAAATAGTTTGTAACATCGTCTCATGCATAAACATGTCTGAATTGTGCCGTTCGCGTAGACTAAATGTAAAAAAGTTAATTTTTATGCAACAGTCAAGTCACAATTTATATATCAGAAGGTTTAATTCAAAAGGTCCCTTTGTTTATATTGAAGACATATTTTTTTTTAATAACATCCTTGCAATACAAAAAAAAAATTCAAAATCTTATTAAACAGTTTAAAAAAAATTGAGCTTAGATTTTGCATATTCAGAAAATATTAAACAAATATATTTCCTCTAATGACTTACATGATGTTCACCAGAAAGCTATGCAAATTTCAAGGTTCCTAAAAGTTGTAGGTTCGTCCTGGAAGACAGCCCTTGCTTACAGTTTTATTGTAATTAATTTGATTTCGGGTATGTACTTGTACATAAACATTGTTAGCTACTGAGCAACCTGTCTTTCACTACTATCTGGGTATCATTTACTAGGGTCGAGGCTTTTTCATTAAATTTACTAGACAGGTAGGTAGGTGGGAGAGCGGGCAGGTGCGAAGGCAGCCGTGGACAGGATACGCGCCCTCGGCAGGCCTTTGTTTTAAGGCGTAAAACTTTGCTAATTACCGAGCAAATTTTCACAACGTGCATGTTGAACTTTGTGTGTCTATTATTTAGCTTTTTTTTTGTGTGTGTTGTTTTTAGTCGCTGTTTGTTTGTTATAGTTGGAAAATGTGTGAACAAAAGCGTGTAAGGATATATATTCAACTGTATAATCCCTGCGTTTGCGTAGTGTGTGTGAGTTCAATTTATGCTGTTGATTTTTGAATTGTAAGAGAAGCGTAGCAGAAGCTGAAAAGCATATGACAAGGCGGCTCTTAATTGGCCGTCAGCTTATGCAATTAATGGGGTAGCGCATCCTTTTTATTCCGAGTCCTTGTTATGATGATGTATGCAGAGA
Organism: Drosophila falleni; assembly: GCA_035045575.1. Taxonomy (NCBI): domain Eukaryota; kingdom Metazoa; phylum Arthropoda; class Insecta; order Diptera; family Drosophilidae; genus Drosophila; species Drosophila falleni. Next base: position 10,966,930 of record JAWNOV010000167.1, read on the forward strand.
ATGTTGCCTATGAATTTCTGCTGCCAATTACAACGTAAGGTAAGTCATGGCATTGATTGACGCATATTATGTACACATAATTTATTTAAAAGGACAATGCCAACGAGCCTTCGAACAGCCCAACAGTTATCTCGCTGAAAGTATTTCAGAATTTATTCATTCTTTTCACCATTTAATTTTTGCAAATAATTGAAGACAGCATAATCGGATTTGTGGAGCTACGGAGGCATGGTAGCGATAGTAATGTATATAATTGATGGCAAATACTTTAAGTTTTCATACGTAAACGTTGCTCATACGCCGCGTTGTGCATGGTCAGCAGACGCTGAAGCTGAAGCTGAAGCAGAAGCAGACTTCCTTATTAGCTGCTGGTCAGCCTCAACTTTTTTCGCTGGCCAATGCAGTTTTCAACGTCAAAGGATAAGCAATAAGAGTCGAGGGACTCTGAGCGAGGGTGGGGCGGGGGGCGTGTCTCTTGTACGCCTCTTGCATTCAAAAGCGCGCAAATCGCATTTTCTTCAGAGGGAATGAAAATGTTGCTTCATTTGTGCAGTTCGGCGAATTGTGTAGAAAAATGTTTGAAAGGATTTCTGTGTGCGTAGAAAGTCGAGTAGCAAAAGCTAAAGAACGACGCGGATGAGAAACAGCAGCAAAAGCATAAAAAAGAAGAAGAAGAAAAAGAAGACGAAGAGGAATTGGTGGCTGAATATGGAAGGCGGTAAATTGCATGAGCAAAATGAAATAAAAGTGGAAAGCCATAAATGCAATTTGGCTGCACCCTTTATTCTTTGAGTATTGATAAAATAGACATCAATTGATTTCAGAAATTGTTTAGATCTAATCCATCCAAACAAAGTACAATCGAAAGAATGAGAATTTGCTTCTATGCTCCAAATAAATAAATTTCTTTAAATTGAATGCAATCAGAGCTTATTTTAAATAAATTAGTTAACAATTTGTTGCAGTTTACAATTTGAATGCTGTAAGCTTCTTATAAACCACTTCAAACTTTCAAAAAAAAATAAAACTAGCCGCCATTCACGTGTAATCGTAAATCGCATAAATGTATATGTACTATATATATGCTAATAATGAGCCGTAACTCAGTCAACCATCAACCGACCAACTATTCAGGCAATCACTTAACCAATCTACCTGTAACAACATCATCAACAACTACAACAACAACAACTGTTAAACTGGCCAATTGTAGTTTCAACAAGTCAGCCGACTCAAGTGGAGTGTGCTCGTTTGAGTAATACCCTAGAAAATAAGTTCCTTTGTGTCCTTACAATGGGAAACAATTAAAAAAAATTAATAAAGTTAGTATTAAATCTTTAATATTGTAAATCTATTAATTCAAATTTATTTTACTGTTTATCTTATCTTTTTCCGTCATTTTAATTAATTATTAGCTATATTTTCAAAATTTGAGATAACTTCTAGTTGATCAGACTGTATTAATGCAGTCTATGCAACATTGTACATACGTTTGTGGCAAGTAGCGTTTATTTATAAATCATTTGATTGTCGGATTTTATTTGCCGTTGGACGAGCGTTGAGCGTCGGAGTTTCTATGCCAATAAGCAGCTTACCGGAAGTTGTAAAGCTGCAAATTTAGATTTCCGGCCGCAAATGCAGCAGCAGCAGCAACAGCAGCAGCCAAATCAGGATTGGCTGAGCAACATTTTGTGTGGCTAAAAGTTCTGCCACATTTTCATTGAATTATGCCCCACACCAAATGCAGACTTTTGTGGGTGAAGCAACTGTTTGTGTAAGGTAAGCAAAAAGTTTTGTTGCCAAAGCACAACTCAAGCGAATCCTGTGACCGATTTGAAAACTTGCCATACTCGTAAAACATGGAGAACAATTCGAATCGAACAACGAAATAAGCCGCAGTCTGTAAGCGAGTCTTATAGCTAAATGGATAATTGGCTTGATTGTCCAGTTGCATGTGATACGATTATATGATTAATCTATCGCTGATATCGAGTCGAACCAGCTTGCAACACACAAATCTGTCAAGCACACTAATGACTTGTGCTTTACACATGTATCTCATGTCGCGCCTATCAGCATGCCACATCTCATGCCACCCACTTATTGGTCAATGTTTGCAACATGCAGTTAGTGTTTTTCATCTTTCTCTATGTGCCACCCTCTCTCACACACACACACACAGAACTGGTTGCAACGCTTTCTTTTTTGCGCTCTCTTTTTTTATCGTCTGACTGCAATCAATTTTTACAAATGGGATTATTTTAAAGATCCTGCTCCTGCCGTGGCACTGTGCACATAGAGGAAACGAATTGTAATTTGTTTTTTCCATGCATTTGTTATTGTTCTTCTTCCACTTGCCCGGCAGCGCAGTCAAAGTCTTAGTGAAGTCACCACATTATCTTCTATCTACCCACACATATATATACACACTCTTGTAGTGTAAGAGAGAGAATACAGAGAGTCTTATTCAGGTGGAATCTACTACCTTCTGGCTTCGCATTCGCATTGCAAAGCAGCTTTCGATAGAGATTTATGCTTGTTAGTAGTTTTGCTCATAAAAATGCATTTTTATTGCTTTTCGCTGGTCACCCTACCCCGCATTTGCCACCCCCTCTTCCTTTTCCCACCGCATTCGTGGCTGTGGTTTTGAATATTGAGTTAGGGAGTCGTGAGCTTGGAAGTTTAGGTTTGTACTTTTTCGGGGATCTGCTTCAGGTAAGCTTCGATATATATATATATTTATATCTATATGTATTTTTGGGCTCATTTCTTCTTTGTCGCCATAGCCGTCGCCTCGTAAAAACTGTAATCAGAAAAATAAATAGCGCCATAAAATAAGTTGCTATCTTTTATAGCCAGTCGCATAAAAATTAAGCATAAGAATGCCAACAATTGTAAATAACTTGCTTAACTTTTACTCCACAGTCGCAAAAGGTGTCGCGTAATTTGCACTTAAAGTCCTTTTTAATACTCCTCTCTCCTTTCACCTCTTTCCTCCAGCCACTCTTCTTTCTCCTTTTCTTTGGTTTGTCAATGTATACGGTGAGTTTTATTTAATTCTTTGCCAGCGTAATAAATTTGCATTGGTGAAAGCGGATTTTTTTTTTGAAAGAGCTGTAAACGAGTTAGCTAAAGGATGCAATTAAAATTTATTATTCTATTATTCTCTTTTGGTGGAATTGTTAAGCAATAAACATCCTATAAATTCACTTATTGCGATTTAAGTACAAATTGAATAAGGATATTACTATTTTGGTTGAAATTTCATTTTCAATATAGACCTATAATATTTCTATTTCTCATATTACACATATTCAATCCGTAAGCTTTAAAGCTATTTGTTAAACAAATTTATCAACAATTTCAATTTGACTTTAATGATCTGACCAAACTTTAATTGAATTGCGCATTAATGATCGACATCATTATAATTTGCGAACATTAATAGCTTTTGGTATTTTTTGTGGCCTGTCATTGAAACGCATTTAATTAATATTTTCGTTTATAACAATTCCATCATAAATTTTATTAAAGAAAGTCTGTTGAAATCGCGTTCATACCGTACAATTTATCATAAATATTTTGTAATTGATAATGCCATCGTCTAGGTCTTTGTTGTTGCTATTTTGATTAATTACCGCAATGACGACAGCAACAAAAAAAAGCAACAATTACAACAATGTTCAACTTAATGCTGCAAAATTTTTTTTGGAAAATTTTCACTCTTCGTTCATGATTTATGTTGAATCCTTGCCAGCAATCATAAAAGAAAGAGAGAGAGAGAGAGAGAGAGAGCATGACTGAGAGTGAGAGAGGGAGAGCAGTAGATGAATTGAAAGTCTTTATGATGTCTTCCCTTTGATTCCATGCCGTTGTTCTTGTCGCTTTTTTGTTTGTTTAATTAAAAACATAAAACTTTTGCGGTACGCAGCCAAATTAAATTATGTTCAATTTATTTTATGGTCAGGACTTTGGGTCACATTCCCCAACCTAAATGACTGACTGACTTTAATATGGCTTAAAAGTTTTCAATCATTTCTTCGCTTGTCATAAGTCAAATTGCTTGCAAATTACAAAGGTCAGAAAAGAGGTAGACGATGATGATGATGCTCAAAGAAATTCTAAATAAAGCTGTTGATTTTCTTGTTACATCTTTCTCTCCATATATATATATATATATTTATTAAGGTTGACAACCTTTTGAGCTTTTTCTAGACCCACAAATATTTCTTTACCTGTATCGTTTAATCCTGAGCGCAAGATTTGATTCATTACAATCCAAGCACGGCCATTATCTCGTCCATATGTCAACAGTCTTTAATCAGTTATTACAACATATATAGCAATTAATTGTTGTTGTTGGTGTGCTGTATCATTTATCATGTTGTCTTTGTTATTGTTGGCGCTGTAATGTTGTAAAAATGTTTCACATAAAACAACAACTGAGTTGGCAAAAATATAAGAGAGCGAGTCAGCTCGGCTGATATCAAACAACATGCCTTTTGTTTTGCACTTGAACTTAATTGCACTGCTGCGGGGTAAGGATAAGGGAGGGAGAGAGGAGACTTTACAGACCAAAGTCGGGTTTAGTTGATGCGACAGCAGCAACGGTATAAGGGGCAACCGAGCAGCAGAAAATATATATAAATTGCATGCGAGCAAGGCAGCCATTACCTGACACACACACACACACACACATACACAGAGAAATAGGGGCCACACACATACACACACACAAAAGCAAAGTTCTCGATGTGTGTGTATGTTGTCTCTTGTGTGTAATTAAACAGTGCTGTTGGCATAAAATAAAATATAAGCACAGCCGGCAACAAGAACAACAAGCAAGGGCAAAAAGAGGAAGATGGACCGACAGACGGATTGAGCAGGCGAATGGAGAAAGAGAAGGAGGAGGGAAAGAGGTGAACAAAGGGGGCGGGACAAACGGAAACGTACAAAGCATAGCATGAAATTTTCTTGTCTTGGCATCCTGTCGCCGGATATGTTGCCTCAATATGGCCGCCGGATGAATGATGCACGCATACACAAACACATTCACACTGCTGCACACAGATACAGATACAAAGATACAACTACAACTACAACTACATATTGAGAGATACAAGCACACAAATACAATCGCATTCACAGCTGAGACGATATACAATGGATATTTTATTGTATTGAGTTGCTGGAATTGGATTTATATGGATTTTATATTGTTTAAAATTTTAGCTATAAAGTATTTCTTAGACCATTAGTTTGTCACTTGAAAATTTAGTGCTGGCGCAATTGCTTTTTATACCCTGTGAAAAAATTAAGGTTAAAGGGTGTATGCAAATTGTGAAAATAATATCAAATTGTCATTATTGATGTTATTTAATAATAAAAATCAATGTTTTGAGTAAGGACTTTTACTGACAATAAATTAAAGGGTATTGAAATCAACTATTTATGTTAAATTGTAATGATCAAATAAAGTTTTTCAACTGATTGTACTTTCCTTAAATTATTAATTTAGTACAGGGTATTTTCTAGACGAGCATTTGCAATATAGTGCTTCTTTGTCGTGGTATTATTGTGCCTACCATTGTTGCTTATGAAATTCCATGTATGCAGCTTCTCCTTTTTCTGACCCAAGGCAAATGTGTTGGAAAAGCAATTGATGTAATAATGTTCCATAAACTAGGGCGTGACATGGGCGTGGCTGCAGCACGGTAGCATGTCTAGGGCAATTGCTAGGGCAAAATGAATTGCAGTGGCAAAATGAGATACTGAGTTCAAGTTAATAAGCAACCATGATTAAATATTCATAGAGTGCAATGAAAAATACTAGGAAATCTGTGATAAACCTGGGAATAATATTGGTATTCTTACTCACTCTTTTCGAGTTGGTAAGCTTTAAGAGAAAAGGCTAACATACCCTTAAAAGTCCTTAAGGTATTTATCTGCTTCTATTTTGTCGTGTCGTTGAAAACGCCAAGAAACTTTTATAATTCTCTCAAGGAGCGCTGCTTGAGAGTTGAGTGGGAAAAGGGGAAAAGTGATGGAGAAGGTGGAAAGCTGTCGTCGCCTGATTGCAAAATAAATGCATTTAAAGAACTTTTGGAAAGAACTTATTGGAATTGGAAAAATATTTTAAATCATTTGTATTTAATTTAAGAAAAACAAAAATAAAACCAATCAATTCAGTTTATTGCGTATACTTATTATTTATGCGTAACTCGGTGGAAGTGTGAGTGTGTGTGTGTGTGTGTGTGTGTGTGTGTGTGTGTGTCACTGTAAGTGTGTTGCAGAAAGTAATAAAATGCAGTTCTCAAATAAGAATTTACGTGCCAATGTCAATAACAATGTCAAATAGTAATTGTTGTCATTAAGCTTGTACCCTATATTCATAAAATTGTTAAGGTCTTGTTAGACTGTATACTATCAGAGTTTTGTCAATGCTAAATAGTCTGTAGGTTAGAGTATCTCTATTGGCCTAGCACAAGCTGTAATAAATTTTCTAAAACAAAACTATGTATTTCTATAAAGCTAACATTTTGGCGCTGATTGTTGTAAATGTTGTTGTCGCTGTTATTTGGTTTTATTTGGCAATTAAAACCGATTTCCGAAAATCGCCTCAGGCTCCCCGCATCGACACTCAGCATACGCTGCCCTCTGACCCCAACCAGCTGTCGTAAAAGTCACGCACCATAAAACTGACAGCTGTTAAAATGTTGAGCGGGGAATGTCGATGTTGATGTCTATGTGGATGGGAAATTGTGTGAATTGTGTTGAAACTATGCGGATGAGGAATACTGAGGAAGTTGAGTTCACTTTTTGCAGCAATGTGGGTAAGTGTTGCCGCAGTAGTTAAATAGTTTGATGACTTAATGCTCTATTAACCCACCACCTTCATTAAGATTGATCAAGTGATTTTGCAAAGTGCCAAACGCAAAATCTATCGATGTGCAAGTTGTACTCAAGTTAATCATAATATCTATTTTATGGAATTGCAATCAATAGAAGCGAACAATATCGATGGGAAATGATATCACAGCAATTTTTAAAATTATTCTAGAATTATAATTGGAGGAAAGTCATTGAGGAATTCGACTGGAAGATGCTCATATTTATATTTCCATAATTTAATATTTTATATATAATAGTGTTATTTAATTTTAATGCTGAAATAGTTGTTATACCAAAATAATAATAAACAAGTGGGCGGTTACAGTCGACAGTAGGATACCCTGAGCCCAGGTACTTTACTCTATGGAACTCTATTTGAAACCGAATTAAACCAAATTAGGTCAGGATGTATAATACCAGCCCCGATGCATATTGTATCAGTTTGGTTCTGATATCTCAACAAACAAAAAAATTTTTAATACTAAAATTTCATTTTCGTTGTATCGTTTCTATGGCAACTATATGATATAGTGATCCGATCCAAAAATAAAAACAAATTTGATCTGCGCCCGGTATCCAGGAACCTACATACCAAGTTTGAAGTCTCTAGCTCTTATGGTTTCTGAAATAGGCAACACTATTTTTTCCATAAAAGTAGGCAACACTATTTTTGCCCACATAAGTAGGCAACTCTTTTTTGCCCATATAAGTAGGCAACACTATTTTTTGCCCATATAACTAGGCAACACTATTTTTGCCCATATAAATAGACAACACTATCTTTTGCCCATATAAGTAGGCAACACTATTTTTGACAGACAGACGGACATGGCTTAATCGACTCGGCTGTTCATCCTGATCAGAATCAGAGGAAGATTGATAAACACACACACACACACACACTGGCATATAAACAAGACATAAGCATATCGCACAATCGCTGTAGCTTAATTAGAAGCTCTCTGCATAAATAAATAAATAATGGAATGCCAAAAACTAACACAATATCCGCAGGCCATTTCTCACTGTTAGCATAAGGACATTTCTTCAGCTGCAGTCGCAGAATATTTCGACAGGGCTTTAATTATTCGATGTTGCACATATGCAATTGTATACTATATGGTTGCAATATCCGCTGCAACATTTTGACCATTTGCAATGTTGCCATTTCCGTTGCGGGATACAAAAATTATAGATGCGCATAGCGAACATATGAGAAGTGGTCATGACATTTTGTCATTGGATCATTTTTAGTTGCAAGCCACACTGGTTGTGTTGCAACATTGTCATGTTGCAGCTGCCACGGCCACAGGCAAATATGAAATTTTATCGAACGTAACGAGCGAGTTTCACAGTGCGTATGATGAATAAGGCAATAGAAAAAAGCCCAAGTAGGCATAATGTAAACAACACACACACACACACACACAAACTCACATATATATAGTTATAGATTGGAAATGGGAAGTGGAGGCTCTTTATGGCAATAGCGTCGATAAGTTTACTGTTTATTTGTTTTACACTTAAGCCGGAGCCACTAATTTATTGGGGCCACGTGTAATGCCGGCAATTATTGAAAGCGTGAGGCAAATAAAAATATATAGCAAAAATATCTAACACACCCATGTGTGTGTGTGTTTGTGTGTGTCTGTGTATAATCTATATGGCAGCTGAACAAATTGCAGTTGCCCGGCACGTTTTCGGCTAACAAATCACAAGCAATTATAGAAAATTTAAGAAGAAATCGCCGGGCACAGGACATTGGCTGGCAACTGTAAGGAACAACAGCTGATGTTGACACGAAACACGAAAAACGAAACAATAAGTATAAAAGAGAGAGGGAACTTTTATTTCTTTAGTCAATGTCGCTGGGCTAAATCGAAAATGCTTATAGATAAATGCTTAATATATTGTGACAGGACGGTCGGTCAAAATGGTGTGACATCAAGTATACGCCGTGGATTGTTGTTACGCTGTTACGTAAGCACTTTATTGTGGATTGTACATGAGCGATTATCGCCGTGTTCTACATATTTGTGTTCATTATAAGAGATTAGTGCCTGAAATCGTTTTGTAATCCGACATGAGCACAATCTGACATTCACATGTGTCAGTGTATTAGGTGTCTGTAACTGTCTATGTGTGTGTGTCTCGTGTGTGTGTGTGTGAATCGCGCACTATAAACTACATTAATTTGCATAATTGCACTCAAGCGTGTTTAATTTGTATTTATTGCATTATTACGCATATCACCGTGCAGTAAACACAACGACAACAAGCGAATTCTGCACCACCATCAACATTCATCGCATTGTCCTGCTCCTGATGAGATTGGACAGGATGTAATGTGGATGGTGTTAAATGATGATGCCGCCACTAATGTCTAACCAAATACGAGCATTTGCATGTCTATTGCTACCGGCTTTAATGCATCAATTTTGTTTAATTTGTAAGTCAAACGAATGAAAAAAAGTTAATAAATTAAACATTATTCTTATATTAAATAAAAGTTGTTATGATATAATATAATATAAATATTATTTGTATTTTCTGAAGTTAACAAATTAATATGCCGCACATCATTCACAGGAAATTAAGTTATTAAAACGGCTTTGTCCTTTTAGTTTAATTATTAAGACACCTGGTCACACATCTCAAATGTAATTAGGCATTTATTAAGTAACAACTCTGGGAATATTTGCCAACAAGTCGCCGATATAAACACAAATAAAATTCGTGTTAATTATTTAATTAAAAGTTGTATCCGCCCGGGTATCCAACCACCTAACCACCCACTTTATACTTTGTTTCAAGTGCAGAGGCAACATACAAAGAGAAACTTGACGTCTCTTTCGACATAGTTTGTTGTTGTTGTTGTTTTTTTCCTATGGAGTTAACATGCAAAAACTTGTCTCGAAAGTTTTTAGGAATAAACTTCAAGTTTTTATTAAGTTGATTCAACAGCAATTGCGATGTTGTTGTTGTTGTTTTTAGTCGTACTTGGATTGAGCAAGCCCACATGAAGCTCATTCAAATCAAATTACAAGGAGATTCCCCCCTCCTCTCCCCATCGTACACTACCCAATCCAGAGCTCTCCATTCTTCATTCTCTTAAAAACCATATCCCACATATAATTAACGCACTGAGGGATGCTCTTGACGACGGCCAAGATTGATGTGTATGATTAATCTTTGCAGCAGTTTAAAGTACGTTCAAGAGCTTCATTAATTCTTGGCTTATACACATGCACATGGGTGTGTCATAAAGGATTATTGTTTACCGCACACCTACATAAGTGAGCAATTAAGAGCCCATTAGCCCTGACAATGTTTACAGGAATAAAAAACAGAGTAATCCCTTAAAGAATTGCTCAAGATTTCGCCCAATTACTTTAAGGTTTCATGCTTTAAATAAAATTGCTGAATTGAAAACGATTCAGTCCTTAGAATTTTCTTTATATTTGAGTATAATTTCAGCATGAGTCTCGAAAGATTAAAATATTGATTCTTTTATTTTATATCTCTAAATAGAAAATTTAAAACGTTTACAAATACTCTGCCTGTTTATTAAGAATTTTATAATCCCTTTTTAAATTTAACATTTCACTTTAATGGAACAACTTTAATTTGTATCAATTTGTCTTCTGAGTATTGGTTTTATTTTTTTTAATATTGTTAAATTTAACTTCAGCAAAAATTAAAATTTTTTAAAAGTTTTCTGCTTTCTTCTTCCGAATTTCACCTTTACATCTGGGCAAACCAAAGGATTGCAGCAATCTCTCTAACATTTCAGCGCTTTCTCTAGCATCTCTTTAGCATTTCTCATTTGGTTGTGAGCGAAACGCGAGTGCACATAAATATTTTTCGCACCGCGTGTAACTTTCTCAACTTTTTATTAAATTCTTTTTTGAGGCCGCGTGCAACAATCAATTACGGGTCCTGGCATCTTATGCGCACCGACATTTATGGTTATTGTTTGCGAGCAAAGAAAAATAAAGTTATTTTTTTTATTATTATGTTTCCGCAAAAGAGATGATGGGGGAGTGTAAAAAAGAGAGAGACAGAGAGGGAGAGAGAGTGAGAGAGAGTGTTTCATGCTCTGTGGGCCATGACCGCCAGCTCGACAAGGTAGGCCAGCCCAAAAAGTGATTGCAAGAGTTAAAATTAAAAGCAAATGTAAAATCATATTTCTATGTGTAAACTTTCGCCACAGGGCTGAAGGCCCAGGACTCGATTGCTCTCTCTCACTCTCTCACTCTGCCACTCTCACTGGCTCTCGGTTTCTCTCACTTGCCGCCAAGTAAAACAAAAGTTTTTTAATAAAATGTTTGCGTTTCCCAGTGCAAAAGTTTGGCGCGGAAAAAGAATTCGAATGCCCGCAGTAACAGAATCAGAATCAAAAATGGAAAACAGTAACCAGAACGCAGCAATAGGCCAGCAAAAGGTAATCGAGTATGAAAATTGAAATCGAAGTTGTTGCCATACAAGCAACCAAACACACACACAAAATACACACACATATACAGACAGGCAACACTCAATGGCAACAACCAAAGCAACTGGAAACTGTTGTAATCAAAACGAGCTGTCGTTCTTCTGTCCGTCCGTCCCACTAGGCGTATGCGTGTTGTGTTCTTGCTATTATTATTGTTGGCAAGTAAACTCAACTAAACTGACTGCCTCTGGCTACAAAATTTAAAGTTTCATTGTCAATCGTTGTAATAGAGATTCAGTAAGACTGTGAGCTCGCTGTCCATTCCACATTCACATTATCGACGATTTAGTAAATTTGATAAATCTTATCGAGAGCTGCCTGCAGTGATACGAGAGCTAAACTTAAGGGCGATGGCGCTGCGAGTGGCGCAGATTGAAAATTTATTACATTTTTATTGCCTTAATGGCCGCGATAATCGAAAATTTATTTAAAAGTGCCAAGTTGTCAGTGCTAAGAATGCCGCTGGGCGACCTTGTGCAGGCGTTCCACCATTTGATTTGTGGCAACGCAGCTCAAACTAGAAATTTACCAAAAATTAAACTTGAAAATACTCGGAATTACACACCAAACAGCTCTCTCTGTCCTGTCCAATTCAATTGACTTAAAGCTGGTGATAAAAATTTATGGAATCAAATTTTTAAGCTGCTTTGCATAAATAATTAACAGTCAAATTGACAATTCTATTAGAATTACAAGGCAGTTTTCTCATTGAGTCAGCTTTGAATTTGCTTTCTTTTTATTGGAATTAAATATTAACGAAATTATTAGACCCTGTACTTAAAAAAAGTACAGGGGTCTATTGGGTTTGTTTTACCGAATATGTGCGTAACAGGCAGAAGGAGGCGTGGCAGACCCTATAGAAAAAATTCGAAAATCAATTTTTTTTATAAAGTTAATAATATTTTGATGCAGAATCAATGAAGAGGCCAAATTATGATCAAAATGGTATTCCGCAAGGAAATCGGTTAAGATTTGACAAATTTATGACAGTTCGAAGTTGAGTAATTGCTTGGACTGTCAACTTTACAAGTCATATTTTTTGTCCATTTCGACATGATTTTTTACAGGAAAATGAAGTCTCTCAGAATCAAGTTTAAAGTGTTGTTTTATACTAATTTGGGCACCAGGAGTTGATTAAAAGTGAAAACTCAAGATTTAAAATTTAAAAAAAAATATTTTTTCAAAAAAGTCAAAGGGGGGAGTACATGATTTTATCGGAAAAAATTCGAAAATCAATTTTTTATAGAAAGTTATAATATTTTGATGCAGAATCAATAAAGAGGCCAAAAAATGATTAAAATGGTATTCCGCAAGGAAATCGGTTAAGATTTGACAAAGTTATTACAGTTCGAAGTTTAGTAATTGCTTGGACTGTCAACTTTACAAGTCAAATTTTTTGTCAATTTCGTCATGATTGAAAAACTTTTTTGTTTTTTAAGATATCGTAACCAAAGTAATAGAATATGTATCTAAGTTGGTTTAATATATCCTGACCAAATTTGGTTCAAATCGGACTTCTATATCATATAGCTGTCATAGGACCGATCGGGTGAAAATCAAGTATGATTTTTAGCAGTCTTAGCTTTTGCAATAGTAGCATAAGTACGGGGTCTCCGACAGTCGAGAATGCTCGACTGTAGCTCCGCCCGACTAGTTGTTTCATAAATTCAACATACATATATAAATTTAATGACTCCATTTGAACTAAAGCATTAAATTGGCAATTTAAAATTAAATGGAATCAATGTTGAGACTAAATTTATTTATTTGAACACTTCTCGAAATTAAATAAGATACTTGAAATCATTGACATAAATATAAATTAAATATAAAAAGAATTATAAAATAATTTGATCATTCTGAATGGAAAGAATTTAATCATAGAACAATAATAAATATTGGTTTACATTCTAAACATATCTTTTACTTTTTTATATATTTATTTTTGGTATAGGTGAGAGACAACTTTATTATACACATTCTGGCAATTCAAACATTGATGTCAAACTGCAGGTAACCCAACTGCAAATAGGTAATACGAGTAAACAGCGTGAGAATAACTCTGCTGGTAGTGTATGATAGTGTGTGTGCGAGTGTGTGTAAGAGTGTTCAACTTCTAGCTTCAAATGTATGAGGTTGTTACCAAATGTAAGCCGCTTATGTTGAACCAAAAATGTTGTTTGTATTTGAAGTTTTAAGCCACAAACTGGCACATCTGTATGCTTATGTATGGGTTCATGTTTGTGTTTGTGTGAGTTGTAAAAATATAAATTACACTATTGTGAGGCAACGTGGCAAATGGTAATTATTGTGGAAAAGTTTATAGCAGTCATTAAATAAATATTATAATTTCCTGCATTCACTAAGATTACAATGAATGCAACTTGCATAATAAATATGCTGCACAGCACTTAAATTATTAATTACTATTTAAATAAAGCAGCAGAAGTTAAATTAAGAGCATTTTCATTTAAATAAATATGCATAAATGAGCATTTTAATCTGGCAGATGTACAAACGATGGTCCTTTTGTCCATTTCATATTTTACATCAATCGAATATTCCAAACAACGTTATCCAGCTGAATTCGCTAAAATAAAATTGTAAGCTGCTAATGTGCAAGATTTTTGAATTTAATATTTTATATTAAAAATAGATAAGCCTTATTTTTTGACGTTTTATGGTTGAATTTGTTTTTCAGAACAAGGCGATTAATTGCAATTTTGATGCGTTTGCAACTATGAGTAGATCCATTATTTGTTTGTCCATTCCGTGTTCGACAACAGCTGGCGCTTTGGGCAAATAATAAAAATAATAAAAATAATATATTTAAATGCATGACAAGCATGAGAATTGACACATTCCATTTGGCGCAAATTTAGTTCCCATTAACCGTTACCGTTACCGTTTCCATTTTACAGTTGCAACCAATTTCGAAACTGGAAAATGGAGTCAAGACGCCATCTGGCAACTGACGGTCATCAGGCGATTTCCAAAGCTGCTTCTGTGAGCTTTGCACCAATTTAAGTTGCAACTTGTTAGTCCTGATTTCATTTTAAAGTTGCCCGCTTGTTGCAAATGCAAAAAGTTTGCTAATGCAGCAGGCAACTCGTTTGAAACTCAGCCAAGTCAATCGGCAATGCAATTCCAATAGAAGCAAACTCCATCGCTTAGGACAACGAATACTTTGGCAACTTCGCTTGCAACATAATTGCCCAAGTATCAATTATATCTATCTCCATCTAACACTATTGCTGTCTCTGTTTGTCTGTTTGAATGATTGCTGACACAAGTTTATTTCTTTGGTTACATTTTCGTCTCAAAAAATTATAGTTAAGATATATGTACATATATACGTATTTGGCGTGCAATTAAAAGTTTTTCTCTTTCCAAAATCTTACAAGCGCATTAATTTTGTGCAACGCATAACTAATGATTTAATTTGTCTTGCCCGTTGGCCTGTTTTCCAGTATTAAGAGCATAAAATTCTGATTATTTGCATTGCAAGTACGAGAATCTTCAACGAACTGAGTCGGGGGAGCTGGGGCAGGAGAAAAGCAAGCTATACATGAGAATAGCGGCAATTATATGCAGTTCTAAAAGCAGAGATAATAGCAGTAGAAAATAAATAACTTAAAGGGAAGTTTAAAATGTGTATATGGAAATATTATTTATGCTTTAAAATTAATTATTTATGCTTGTTATTAAATTGAATAAGTTTCTGTTTCAACAAATTTACGCATATTACTTTTCCATAAATGTGTAATTCATAAATACATATTCCTTATTTTGTTCAATGTTTCTTTTCTAAAATATTAAGTTTCAGTGCCAAATGTTGTAAGTACTTTAATCTTAAAGATTTCGAGAGCATTTTCAACTGGTTGGTCAACCTCGACTTAAGCAGCCTTATTTACATTTTGTCTCAAAGATTAACTATGAACATTAACAAGTCGTTTTTTCAGACGGTCCTTAACCCATTCCTCACACAACCATTGACGGTCCCCTCAATACCCATTTTATGTACTGGGCAACGAGAAACAAAACTAGCAACAAAATACATTAAAAGTTGTCTGAGAATTATTCACACCATTGAAGTGCCGAGCATATTCACTAGACACTTTTGTTTTAATGCGAGTGCCGAGGATTTTCGACATTGTGAGAGTTGCTAAGCGTGGGCAACTTTTCAGAATGTTTTTCTATAAACATGATTATGACCCAAGATACTCGTACTTACTGACTGGCAACATAAATTGAAATACAGCTCCCACTGTACATTTTTTTTTTTTTTTGGTGGAGTCCATTGGGGGCTCTAGTGGCAAACTTGCAACATTTTAACATTTGAACATTTTTCACTGCCTACTTCGCGGCGCTTTGGCGCGTCAACGCTCAGCGCTCGTTGGTCGACAGCGGAATGGCCATAATGTCATTTAATTAAACGCCTGAGAGCTGTTTGTAGTTCCTCCCCTCTGCTAGCCACTCCTGGGCAGTTGTTGCTGTTGTTGTTGCTGGTGGTTAGCGTTGGCTAAACGGTTAACCAAAGTTGAGCTAAAGCGAGGAACAGCAGCAGTTGGAACTGAAGTCTACCCCTCATGCCATATAATTTGGATAGGGACTACGGTGGCAGTGGTCTCGCCTGGGCGTGAAACAGTCCAGCAATTTACGTTCATTTGCATAGATATTAAAAATTGTTAGGAAGTCATTAGAAGGCATCAGTCAAATGACGCAACCTGCATATAAATGAAGCATAATTTTATTATAAGCAGCCCGGAAGGTCACTGGGCGTCCTGACAAATGTCCGGCTGAAAGCGTTTCGCCTATAGCCGTATTAATTATTAGTTTTAATTGCGTTTTGTTTGGTCAGCTGTTGTATTTGGTGTGCCCCTAATTTCTACTATTCCCCTCATCCTCAGCTTATCAAGTGCCCTTTGCTCAGTTGAGCTTAAAGCCAACCCAAAATCATATATGTAGCTCCTACTGCGTATTATTTAAATTTTCGCAAGCAAAAATATCACACATACATATATACACACACACACACCCCTCAAATGGTGTGCAATTAAATACTTATACCATAATGTATTTTTCACAAGTTGAGCAATGTTGACCATTTGGGTTGTGGTTGCTGTTGGTCAGAGTTTGCCAGGGTTGCCAGGGTTGCCCTGCCCCATTTAGTGTAAATTACAAGCACAAAGTGTTGTTTATTCGACAGAGCTGAACAAATGTCCAGGGTTTAACCCTCGATTTCCCCCCACCTCTTGCCTTTCGTTTAAGCCGCAAGTCAAAAGCTTAACCACAAGCAATTTTATGAAATTTGTTGGTAAATTTTTCAAGTTCTGCTAAGAATCACTATTCCTGTTGTGGTTTCTTTCGCCCTTGCTACTTTATCTTCTTCTTTCAAATAGTGCTTTTTCTTCTTCTTCGACCACTTCCATTTCCTGTTTCTTCTTCTTTTTTTTGGCATTGTTCTAGCTTATCAAATTTGTAATTACATTTTTCGTATGCGGCTGCTTTTAGAAATTTTTTGGACGCGGCTCATCTATTTATATGTTTGTGGTAATTCTTTTTAGCCCATTTTGAAGTTACTGTTATTTGCTCACGTTCGGTTTGGTTCGGTTCCCTCTGCCACATCCACATCCACATCCACCACTTGCCACTTCCCATTCCGATATCCACATCCGCTTCCGCCAGCATTTCGTTTCGATATTAAATGGTGCGCGTAATTAGATTTTAAATTTATTGTATTCTCTGTCTATGTATGTTTGGGTATGTGTGTGTGTGTGTGTGTGAGAGTTGCTATGTTATTTTGTCTGCTGTTTGGTGTGCACAACAATGCAAATGCTGCAATAAATAAATACACAAAACGCGACTGCGAATTCCAATTCAATGGCTTTCTATGTTGTATCTGCTTTCCCGAGGGATCGAAAGACACAAAACACAACACAAACGTGCCACCTGAGCAAAAATATTTAACAAATACTATATTTAAAGACCTTTTAATTTTGTATAGACTACATATTTTATGATATTGGGAATAGTTTAAATATATGTATAAAAATGCAGCTTGAGGTCCTTTTATTGTGACACATAATTAGATTGTTTATTCAACCTATTAGTTTTAATGTTATTATTGCATGCATATTGCATTGCTTTACTAATATATTTAATTATTAACTGATTGAAAATTTGCACAAAGAAAAAATACAATTTAAATTGTTTTTATAGCAACAATTTAATAAAAACAGATTTTTATTAAATATTTAATTGACTTAATTTAATAGAACTGATTAAATTAAGTTGAAAACCTTTGGACGCACTTTTGATTTATTATTTATCTATATCTCTTTGTTCTCTTCTTCCTTTCGCTGATTTTCATACAGAGTCAGTTTGCACTTTTGGCCACAATAATGCGGCCTCGTTCTGGCCGTTTTCATGCACTGTCATTGGCCTCCACATGTTGACCACAGACAACTGACAACGTGCACCACGGGCGACTGGTTTCTTCACACCAAAAATAGCTAGCCATGTGTGTGTGTGTGTGTGTGTGTGTGTGTGTTGGTGTGTGAACTGCCAGTTGCATATAGTGTTAAACAGGCGGCGTGAGTAATGAGCGCTTAATAAGAATATAAAGCCATATTTTAAACGAGCCACAGGAAAATGCGCTGCAAAGTATGCTTTAAAAAAAGCTCACACATATATGTGAATATGTGAATGTGTGTTTACGTATTTAAGCATATTAAATAGGTGTATCTGTGTGTGTGTGAGTGTTTGGGGCACTCGACTGGCATTTTGAAAATTTCATAAATCACTGCACGAAGTGTTAAAAACGATGAGTTGACGTTGCGACTGTCAGTTTTGCCAGCCAGCCAACGAGTCAGATCATATCCTGGCAATGATATGAAATATGGTTGATATGTGGGTGGGTAGTAAGTTCGGAGTGTGAGTTCGATGGCGTCTTAACTTGTTTACACATGTTTAAAACGCAAATGAGCCGTAAAGCGCTGATAATGCAACAAACTGACAATTGACTGTTGCCAACTGTTGCCACATTGCCACATCTCTTTAAAATGTGTTGCACTTCAATTAAGCTGAACCTTTTTTTTTGTTTTTTTTTGTGGCAAGTATTTACTACACTTTACTTAATGGTATTATCCTACTGGATTGTACTGCTATTTCATATCACGCAAACTCCTCCCAGATAGAGTCATTTCTCTTCAATGTGGTTGACTGCCTGTCCATCTGTCCATCTGTCCGACTGTCCATCTGTCTGTCTGTCTTTCTGTCTTTCTCGCAAACAACAGCAACAATAACGAGGGCAACTCAAGTAAATCAATGCTGTTGCCATTCTCAGTGCAAGGCAAACGCAAATGATGCGTTCGCATCCCGCATCCTGTCGATGAGTGGCAGGAATCGTAAACCTTCTCTCCGCATTGTCCGACTACGAATCTCTGAGCACATCCAGCACATACCGGGCCGTTGACCATGATCCAACAATGGCGCCAAATGTGTTACGGAAACCACAGCTGAGTGAGCCTGTGGACTGTGTCCATACCAACCTTAAACTACTTATTTATATCGCTGTTCCAACTGATGGCCCAACTTCAATCGAATCCAATCCATTGGCCTCAATATTGCATGACCATAAAAATTTAACGCAAATGTTGCGTATTTTAAATGTGTTGAAGGAAAATTAAAATTGAGATCGTTTATCATTGGGATTGCAGATGCAGTAGTTACGATTACAGCGTTGCCAGATCCATTCAAGAACATTAATTTTGAAATTTTTAATAAATTACAATGAAAAGCGCAAATTTAAAGTTACGCATTTGATTTTTGGAATGTGCATATTATATTATATAATATCCATAATCTGAAATTTTCATAATGATCGCTATAAAAACAACTGTGCTATGCATAAGCTTTCAGTCGCTGCTCGGTGCTGTTAGTTTTGTTTTGAAAATCTCACATATTTCCTATATCGTGTCGTGTAAAAGTATTTTTAAGTGAGCTGAAATTGAAATAAACGTAAAGTGGACGGTTGAATCCACTTGATAGATCCCTAGGACGTTTTAAAAATTTAAATTCGTATCAATGCTCTTGGCCAAACAGAATAGTTTCACAATGCTGGACAGTGATTCCGAACTGCAGACCGATTCGCGTTCCAGCTCCAGTCAGGAGCTGAAATCCTACTCAGATGGTGACATGTGCAAGACAGGCAAGCAGATGGTCGAAGTACCGTTCAAGCATCCATTAGAGAATACCTGGACATTGTGGTACCTGGAGAATGACCGCAACAAGAGCTGGGAGGAAATGCAGAATGAGATCACAAGCTTTGATATGGTCGAGGATTTCTGGAGTCTCTACAATCACATCAAACCTCCTTCCGAGCTAAAGATTGGCAGTGATTATTCATTGTTCAAGAAGGGCATTCAGTAAGACCAAAACTTTAAACAGGCATAACTTTGTCAAAACTTAACCGATTTCATTGCGGAATGTCAATTTCATTCATTATTTTGGCCTCTATTTTAATACTCCATCAAAATTGAAAAATGCAATTTTTTTCAATTACTGTTCAATTTTTCCATACTTTGCCCTTGACACTTCTACCAAAACTTAAAACAGTCATAACTTTGTTAAAATTTAACAGATTTCATTGCGGAATGTCAATTTAGTCATTATTTGACCTCTATTTTGATACTGCATCAAAATTTGAAAACTAAATATTTTTCCCTTACTGTCCAATTTTTCCATACTTTGCCCTTGACGCTTTATAAAAAGTGTTTTGGAAAAATTCGATATTTGTAACTCATTGTATTTTTGACCGAATCTTTTCCGCTCATTTTAATAATTCTATACACTGCTTCACAGTTTGAATTAACATCACTACTTTAAATTAAATAATTGCGTTTTTAGCTGTTTTCCTCTCTGATTTACAGGCCAATGTGGGAGGATGAAATCAACAAGTATGGCGGTCGCTGGGTCATCAGCGTAGGTCGCTGTAGTAAGCTGGAGCTGGACAAACTCTGGCTAGACGTGGTGAGTTGTCCTTCGAGTAGTTGAGTACAACTTTTGGTTGTCATCTGTCATCAATAAACCTCACTTCCGCAGTTACTAATACTGATTGGTGAGGCTGTTCAACATACTGAGGAAATTTGTGGCGCTGTCATCAACTTGCGCAGCAAGAGCAACAAAATTTGTGAGTAGCCAAATGTGGCACGTATTTCACTTGACATACTATACGTGTACAGACGAGTCTCGCTCATAATCTGTTGCTCTGTTTCAGCGATTTGGACCGTCAATGGGCACAACGAACTGGCCGTCATGGAGATTGGGCACAAGCTGCGCAAACTGTTGGGCTTACCGCCTCACAATCTGCAATACCAGATGCACAAGGACTCGATGATCAAGCAGGGATCGCTGGTGAAAGCGGTTTACTTATTGTAAGCCCAACGGTTACAGTTTTTCTTTTCGTTCTTTTTTTTTGTTGTTAATCAAGGCAGCAGCTGGTCCTCACCTCTCGTCCCCTCCAGCTGTTAGTTCTGCTCCGGTTGCTGCCAAAGCTCGTGTATTCCAAAAACGTAAAAAAAAATAAAATTAAATATTGAGAACATTAAAATAGTGTTGCCTACTTATATGGGCAAAAATAGTGTTGCCTACTTATATGAGCAAAATAGTGTTGACTACTTATATGGGCAAAAAAAGTGTTGCCTACTTATATGGGCAAAAAAGTGTTGCCTACTTATATGGGCAAAAAAAGTGTTGCCTACTTATGTGGGCAAAAATAGTGTTGCCTACTTATGTGGGCAAAGTACCCATTTTTATACCTTATACTTCATACTTCAAACTTGGTTTGTTTAACTGTTCCTTAAGGACAAAATAATGAATGGTTTAAGACAAATCTAACTTAATTATGAAACTTTAATTTGAGTTTTTTCAAATGATGCATCTTTAAAAATCATGAAATAAAATGATTTTTAAAATGAATCAATCTGGTAAAGTTCTATTTTAAAGCGGCTTACAGTTTTGTTAATTATTAAAATAAAGTCAAGTGAAAAGGACATTCTAAGGATCTGCACGCTTGATAAAATGTTATGCAAACATATGCAGCACTAGAGCGCGAATAAATGCGTTATGCGAGAGTTTTACAATTTTTGGTGCATAGCCATTTGTTAGAAGTGGCACACAGTGACTGCAAAAGATAAATGTCCACTTGGGTGCTCGGTGAGCGCTTTTCGCTTGGCGCTTGTCGCTTGACTGCCCAACTGAAAAGCTCAAGACAAAAGGGTCAACAATGGAGGTTGCACCATGTCTATGCCACTATTTGCTGCGCTTTCTGCTTCTGCTACTGCTGCTGCTGCTGCCACTGTTTGTGGCGTCGAGTGTCCGTAAATTGAAACAATTGAATTTTGATGAAAGGCCCCGAGAGTTTGCAGTATTCGAAATTGATATTCAACCATTGATAGTTGAGCCAATGTGGCCCACAGGACGTATGAGTGATGTAGCAAAAAAAAAAAAAATATAACAACAACAACATTCCAATCAATATGCAACCGCCAGTGGCACGTGTCACCCAACACGACTCGAAGGAACTTTATTATGAGACAACTTAAGTTGACAAAACTATCCTCATTGCCGTCAAACTTGCACTTTTGTCCCTCTGTCTGTCTCTCTGTCTGTTTGTCTCTCTGTCTCTCTGTCTGTCTATTTGTCGCCTTTTTTGTCCTCAGTTCAGCTTTAGCTTTGGCTGGTTGCAAGTGGCAACTGTCTTGGTAGCTGTTAAACCGAAACCGCATTGCAACCACACACGTCCCACATGGCATGCAACTGCTTTCCGTGTTGCCTGCCTTCACCTTTGACAAATTGCCACACTCACACACACACACACACACACTCACACACACACACTCACACACTGAAATACAGAGCATTATCAGTTGCCCAGGTGAAGTGGTGCCTCCCTCTCTCTCCTGTCTGGGCGCCACATGACTTTAGATGAAAATTTACAAATTAGTTGCACGAAACGTGACTCTGGCTCTGAAAATGTTGCAGCTGCAACTCGTTTTTCGGCCTGCGCCAACGTTTGCAAATTTTGTCGCAAAACTTTTGCAACATGCAACTTAATTAGTAAATAAATAAATTATGTTGCAATTAGTTAATTTCTTACTTAGCTGCGAGCATATGATATATGAGCTAAAAACCTCTGTGTAAATGCAAATGAAATTTCAATTTTTGCAGCATGTCTTGTTTTTGTTTATGTTGCACATGTTGCATGTATGCGTGGTGCGTTAAATTAAGTCTACGAGCATGTTCAACCTTGTCCTAAAGAAGCTTGACTTTGACCTCAGCTAATTTATTTACTGTCGCAGAAATAAAGTGTATAGCAGAATCAGAATCTTGTGAGATATAAAATATAAAGTGTATTTAGATAATAATATTATTCAAGTTTTTAATGAGTATTTATCACAATATATTTAAAAAAACTTGTGTGATGAACTATTAAAATATTATTATTTTGATTTCTATATTTTCTGGAACTGACTGTTTCTTTCCATTTGCCAGCTTATCATCTGAAAAGAGCTTTAATATTCTCTTTGTTTTTTAAACAGACATCTTTTGTTATACTTTTTAATATTTTTGGATGTTTTTTTTATCTTCCTTCCAGGGCTGGCAAATTTCTAATTAAACCAAGACATGCACAGAGAAGCAGCCCAAGAATAATCCCATCAAGTTTCGCTCCAGGACAACATCCTTGTAAGTCTATTAATATGAGCATGCAATCCACTCATGTTCAGTTGAATATGAATGATATGAATCAAAAACTACCAAAAAAATAAAATAAAATGTTATCTGTAGAAGCGAAACTACTGTTAAATTGCTAGATAATCGTGTACAATTAAAATGTTTAAATAGAAGTACTTATAACGCATATTCAGCCAACTCTTGTATGGGATTGTTGAGCTCTTATTCTGTATATATGTTCATTTTTTTTGCCGTCTGCACTATCTCTCACATATATCAACACTTTTCATACACTTGGCACAAACAACAACACACTGAGAAAGTAGGGAGAGAGCTTCAGTTTCAGTTTGGTTTTTATTGCCACAGCAGCTGACCCGGGCACTCTAGCGACCCCGCGAATGCTCTTCCTCCTCCTCTCTCTTTTTCTCCTGTTCCTGTTCCTAGTACTCCTCCTGCGCCTCGACAGGCTTCTAACCTTTGCTTATGTTGTGTATTGTTGTGGCTCGCAGTGCTTGTGCTTGTTTGACTGGTTTTTATTTTTTTTTTGGCAAGCAACGCTACAGAACATAAAAATAAATTGCACTTCTGACACTTAAATACAGTTGAAAAGTGGTGCGGGGGTGGACTGGAGAGGGGTGGGAAGGGGAGGCTGTCTGGACAAAACAGGAGCGTGAAACAGGAGCAGCAGCGACACATGATTAAGTGGAGTTTGTGGTTTGCTTTGCGCTGGGAATACGCATGTAAATCTATTTCAGTATACATTATCGTCGTCCAGTTGAAGCTTAACTTTTATCATATAATAAAATGTAATTTTCCAACTCGTAATTCTCTGGTAATTAGAATTTATAGCAATCTTAATCGTTTTTGGCAGCCGGAAAGAGAAAGCCAACCTAGTCTCTATCCAAGTCCATGTGTGTGTGTGTGTCCACATATATTGGGATTACAGCGCCATTTTGTGTCTCTTTCTGTGTGTGTGTGTGTGTCTGCCATCAATTTGATTAATTTGTTGAATTTACTGTACAACAATTTCAATGGCCTGTGAAGAAATCTACTCGCAATACTTATAAAATTTATTATTAGAATATGGTGGTGCACCTTGGCACCACAACATTTGCCACACCAATGTGGTGCCGTTTGAAATGAAATATTAATAAACGAATTCCTCGAATACAATTCAGGGGAATTTTACGTTTCACAAATTTGCATTACGAATTAATAGGAATTTATGACGCCAGGTCTCATCTCCAACACAAGAAGAGAGAAAGAGACTCATCTCTCTCTCTCTCTTATTTACCTTCACAGCATTGAGAGGAAGAGAGACTGATGCATGAGACAAATACTTGCCCTAAAATATTATTGCTATTCGAAATTTGTAGTAGCTTTTGCGCTTTTTGGACAACAAAACAAAAATTCCGGCGTATATGCACGGCAGGGAGAAATATTTGGGCCAGTGAATTCAAGAAAAAGGTACCGTAAAAATACATAGAATAGATAGAATACATATTTATATTGCTTTATAAATACGCAAATATGCCAAGGCAAACAATAAAAGGAAGCAAGAAAAGAAAATCTTTTCTTTTGCATTTTATAAGTAAATTAAAGACGAAGTAAACTTAAATAAACTATAAAAACCGCACCAAAATGCACTATAGGATATTAAACACAAAAGTCGGCCGAAAAGATTTTAGTGTAGGTGTGTGAGTCCAGCGAAGCTAACTTAATGAAATAAAGCACTTGCTATCTCACACTCAAAGCATACCACACACACACACACACACACACACACAGGCCATGGTGACCTAAACCTAAATGCAAACCTTAGCATAAGAAGTCAGTCATGAAAAGCGTACGTGAGCAATGAAAAAGTCGCAAACACTTTATTATATATAACGGTTGAAGCGTGGCTATGGCTGCCACTAAATGCTACGCGTTGCGTATACGTAATATTTTCTATGTAGATGCTGCTACTGCTGGCTAACCAAGCATACGGAGCCAAAGAGAACGTATATAAAAAGAGTATGCCAAAGAGAGAGAAAGAGAGAGCGAGAGAGAGTGAGATGGGGAGAGACAGGTTAGGAAGATATTTACACACAATCACACTCATTACTCATACGCCGCGTCATTGTGCCCGCAGTTAGATAAAGAGCAAACGAAAGACAAAGGACGCACCGCAGGACAACAGCTTAACGGGCGTGTGGAAATGCACATACATATATGTATCCACGTATCCTATCCTCGCATCCTCGTAAACTCAACGATGACGATGACGATGATGCTCTGATGCTTCTGCTGCTGTAGGTAGAAGCTATTTTGGTATTTTGAACATGTTCTCGCCAGCTAATGCATAGTTTATGGCGCCTATTGCCGAAAAGTGTTGTTGGTCAAATAAGGTCAGCTATTCAAGCTGCTGTCATCCCCCTGGGCCACCTCACAGTCTCTCAGTCTCACAGCTCCGTTGCCGAAAATGTGTAGACACAATGGGAGTTAACGATTTTTAGCAAACACCATTCGCCCACGCAGTTACACAAATAAATATCTTTCAAAAAATAAGTAGTTTGCAAATTTGTTAACAATCTTTAGTATGCCTCTCATTTCATACACAATCAAAATGTGTTTATAGGCTCATTATAAACGACACTCTGAACAGACAAAGATCTCGGTTACGTATACTTAATTTATTAGGTCAACGGAGCAAATCATTGACCAACAAAACCAAGTCCTCAATCTTCGGTCGGAACGTGAGAAAACTGCCTAAAAGATGATTGTAAAACAAATTTACAAAAACTGAATGCGAATGCGAAAATCAAAATCAAAATCAAAATGAAAATGAAATTGAAACTACAAAGTGCACTAATTTGAGGTGTTCAAAGGGTTGAAGTCTAACCGCAGAGAGCTTTGATGTGCGCTCAAGGGTTGCAAGGTAGGATAATCTAATCAAGGACCAACAGTTGGACCCAAAAAGGTTTCATTTATTTGTTTATTTGTTGGTTTGTTGGTCTGTCGGGTTGCTTCTCTATATTTGTTTGTTGATTGTCCGCCTCACACATTTGGCATTCCAAGCACACAGGATTCGCGAAACTGTGTCCTCCTCAAGGATAAACTCGTACAAATGCCAAGTTGCTTATTTACTGGTGCATGGCATAATTTAAATATATAATTCCTAGCGCCTTAGCATAACTGTCAACTTGTTTCATCTTGTTGTTGTTGTCGTTGTTGTGCCAAGGCCTCTCATATTTTTAATAAGTATGCAAATGCCAAGACCTCAAAATGTCTGAAAATGGAAGTCTTACGAGTGTCTCAAGCATATTTGCTTCGGTTTTTACGATGAAATCTTCTACAAAATTCTCAACTTTTCGGCCAAGTTGTGTCTAGACATTTAACGGTCCGCGAGGCTATGAGACATTTTTAAACTAAGCTAAATAAGTTGAAGTATCAAGAATGATATGCAAGTACTTAAACAACGAATTCAAATTTTAAATAAACACCTTGGAAATGTTCCATCAGGATTTCTAACGTCAATGAATTTTGCCAAAACTGATGCGAGTTCCATGCGTCAAATATTAATTGTAGTCATTATTTTAAAATAAATTTATGTTTATACAATCTTCAGTATTCTGTTTTTATTCGAATCTTTTAATATGATTTTTGTGAAGATCGCTTCAAATTCATACCTTTGAACTTGCCATTATTAATTAAAATTCTAATGAGGCATTGGTTACTAAAATACAACAATTACATTTTATTCTATTTTAAAATGTCTAAGTATTTTGATTTTTATCTTAATCATTTTGCAATTTTCACGTTTCCAATTTTCCGTTTTACTTAGAAATGAAAACAAAAGGCAACATTCTAATTGGATATTCAGTTGTTTCAGCATTATTTGGCATAGCAACTGGTTTACATTTGGAGGCGACGTCAAAAGGCTAAAATCGTGCAACTAATTTGGTCAGCTTTAAGTTAAAGCCCCCGATGTTGATTTTATGAACAGCTTTACGTTTTGTGCTGCACTGCGCTTTGTTATGCAAATAATTGTCAACACCTTTTGAGGGCCTTGCAAATTTCATTTGGTTACAGAGTTTGAACGTTGCCAACGGGGCGTATACTGAATGTTTGGCGAGGTATATGTGTGTGCGTGTGTGTGTGTGTGTGTTAGTGTGGGTGCCCAGCACAAATGCTGCCAATTATTTACACAGACCAACACACACACGCACACATATACATATATATTTATACATAGGCATACACACAGACAGAAGTTGAGTGCAGTTTGGCGTTTACACAATGTCGTAACGAACGGACCGCGCCATATCACAAAATCGCAACGGCAATAGTAACTGTAACAACAACGGACACGGCAATGGCGACGACGTCGGCAGCGGCAACAGCAGCGTGGCAACCGCAAACGTGCCCAAAAAGGCGTGGCGCGAACAAAATGCGAACGGACGCGTTTCATGGCCCATTGACAGAGAGCCTGTGGCTGCCGTTGGCCAGAAGGGAATGTGAATTCTGGTGGAAGGGGAGGGGAAAGGGAAGGAGAAGGGTAAGAGGAAGAGGAAGGTTTTGGCTGGGATTGAAGTGAGTAAGGGCTTACCGGGCATATTTGCGGCTAATTGGCTTTAAGTAGTGCTGATTACAGTGCCCACCGTACCAATGATGTTCGCGTTGTTGTCGTCGTTAACGTTGTTGTTGTTGTTGTTGCTGAAGTTGTCGTTGCCGTTATCGATGTCGCTGTTCAAGTACCGAGCGCGTTTTCAATTACTAAATACTAATTAGCCAACACTGCAAGCCCCACCATACATTTTTGTTAAGTTATTAAAATTGCAAAGCGGGAACACTGCGTGGGCGTACACCGTACGGTACAGACAGGTGGGCGGACTGCACGAGAGAGAGAAAGAGTGTGTGAGAGAGAGAGAGAGAAAGGGAGAGAGAGAGGCTGCTGTTTGTACCGCATGTTGAACGGTGCATAAATTAATGCCATTAATTTGTGCTTAACGCTGGTTTATGTGTCGTCTGCTTTAACAGCAAACGTGTATGCATGGCAAAAGTCTCCCATTGCTCTGGACTTTTCTGTAAAGAACACTTGGCTCCATCTCTTTCTCTCTCTTCATCCCCCTGCGTCAGTCGAGCCACCACATCGCAATGGTCAAACCATGGACCAGAACAACAATGTTAAGGCCGCTCCGTTTGCTGTGCATTTATATGTTGCACATTAATTAAAATGTATACAGAAAAGCTTTTAGCTTAAGTAAGAAGCGACTACAGTACAGTTACCCCAGACATTTACCATATAAAAATATATATACACTTTACATTATATATATAGTACCGACTGAAATACAATAAGCTAAAGGCATGCATAGCTTGCAAATAATGCCTGGCATATTTCCTTATTAATTTGCCATGTTGCAGCCACAATAATTGCTTGGAAGGTGGCCTATTCGATCCTAACTAGTCTGCACTAATAAAATTTGATTGCAACTCATATATGAGCTATAAATTGTAAATATTAACTTAATTGCTTAATAGATTCCGTGAGATATTGTAACGTTAGCTTAATCAGATTAATTTAGATAATAATGATAAGTTGGATATATTATCTGTAGAGTTCCTCGTTTAGCACTTTTTCACCATAGTTTTGCATTCATCTAATTGTTTCCTTGACATCATACAGAAAGA
Organism: Drosophila falleni; assembly: GCA_035045575.1. NCBI lineage: Eukaryota > Metazoa > Arthropoda > Insecta > Diptera > Drosophilidae > Drosophila > Drosophila falleni. The sequence continues at coordinate 10,995,728 of JAWNOV010000167.1, forward strand.
AAGGCTATTTTTTTTAAAAAGTATAATCCAAGTATTTCATTATATTTATATTAAATTAGTTTGCCTTTCTTTTCTAATAACTATTTTCCTTATGCAAGAAGATGTCCTAGAATATTTAATCTTAAGAACTCAAAAGAAAGTTTTTCTCTTGTAAGCAATAGAATTGAAAAAAAAACTATCTCTTGGTCGCACTTTTGTCTGGCGATTTGTTGCCATGACTGTAAATTGAAGTCACTTTATCGCCAGCACCATCAACAACATAATCAACACGAACAACATAATCATCGTCATCCTCTTCATGGCTCTCCTTTACGCTTACTTTTCATCTAGCTTCCGTGCTGACGTGCAAAGGGAATGATAAAGAGAGTAGATAACATTATAAACTTTATGTGCTGCTCATTTCTTTTTTTATTTTCTTTTTTCACATTTTCTTCAGTCAGCGAAAGCGGTTTATAATTACGAATATATAAGATATAAAGTGGAAAAGGAAAGTTATTATAGGTAAGTATTCATTATGGCATGACAAGGCTATAAATAAAAACTATTAAGCTACGTTATTCATAACTTATAAAATACCTTTTTTAAATAATAAGCATAGCGTTTTGAGAGTAATTTATATTTATTTTAAGTTCGAAATTTAAAGTCTAAGTTGAGCTGTGAATTAAGTGTCTATTTATTATGTGTAGGTTGCATTTTCCTTTTAGTTTTTGCATTGGCAAAAAGCCACACAGATTCATACAATTTGCCAGCTACATGCCTATTTGTCGCATTAAACTATCTGGCAACACCTGCGGGGCTGACTGAGTGGACTATATAGCCACGCCCTTCGCTTGACTCACGTTTTTGGGGGCAAGCTAAATTTTTGAGTAACAACTTTGCTGCGTGACACGAATATTGAGCACGAGGAGGCACTTACAAAACTCTACAGCAGATTCTTTCACGTTCTGTTATGGTATGTGATCAGCGGAACTAATGATGTTCATGATGATGATAATGGTGCTCATGGTAATGAAGTAGATGATTATAGTTGAGACATATTCCAGCTTGTCAATGGCTAAAGACTTCAAAAATTTAAATGAAGTTAAATAATTATTCAAATAAACATCGTATTCAATTTAATTATATTTTTTTACGAGTTTAGTTGAAGGGTTGAACTTCCTGACAGACAGATGCTTAACATGTTTACCAACTCTTCAATCTTGCAACTTCTTTTGCCATTTGCCATCTTCATTTATCAGCGGAAAAAAAGAGGAAAACCCATCCGCAGGGCCTTAACTCAGTCTTAACTGCTCAAGAAAACTGATGTTGACAAATTTCTTAGCATTTTCTTAGCAAATATATGTATATGTATTTTTATTTTTTTTTATTGTATGTATCCTTATATCTATGCAGAGCTGCATCGTTAGCTGTTTGTTAACTCATCATCAAGCATCATCGTGACAAAAGGCTTAAATCTGTCACATTCGAAACACGTGAGCAGACGTTATTTATTTTGTGGCTTCTTTTCCCCTTTCATACCAAAAAACAGTAAATGTTTTTATTGCCCTTTTGCTTAGGTGTGTGCCATTATTTGTTGTTTGTTATCTGTTATTCGTTATACGTTATTCGCTATTCGTTATTTGCTGTTGAGTGTTCCGTGTCAAACGCAATTGGAATATATAAATTTTCGAATTTCAAATGCAATTTTATTCGCCATTTTTTCTATCTATTCATTTTTTTATATTTTGTGAATACCCTTTGAAATATCTTTTAAAATGAGTATATTATAATATAATAGCATTCAATAGAAATAATATTTTGGTATTCCTCTCTTTCAAACAATAACACTATTTTTGCCCACATATGTAGGCAACACAATTTTTGCCCACAAAAGTAGGCAACACTATATTTGCATTTAACACGGTATATCATAGTCTTTCAATTACCCCGAACTCATTAAGGTATACAATTTAAGCGGTAAAAAGTCACTTGATAAATAAATTTAATATTAAATTGGAGTCTGCCAATTTGTTTTATATAGATTGATATTCAATACGTGTATTAAAACAACTGATTACTTTGTCCAACAATATAACCATTTCAGACACTCTTTTTAGGACATTGTCAGTTGCCACTATCGACAGTCAACACTTGATACTGAACTGAACTTAGTAACCCAAATTGAAGCAAGGCACACACATATAGTAGTTAAGAGGAGAAACGTGGCTAAATCTCTGGCATCGATTAGGCCATATTCATTAACTGAAACTGCAACTGACCACACAATGAACTTAGATGCTGGTTATTAGCCTGGAGTCGTTAAATTTTGGTAGCCATTGTGAGCATTATTTTTAATAAGAGTCGTCGACCCGGAGCATTGCAATGTAGCTAAGATTAGAAATGAGGTTGGGGTTTTTTTGGGTTGGGGACCGATCTTCATGGCAAAGTGCTTACTTACGATACACTCTAAGCCACTTAACATGACTCAGTAAAGCCAATCTCATTAACAGGCTTTAATTTTGAAAACACACTTAAGTACTTTGGCCCGCCCCTCAAATGCTCGAGAGCACACCGGAGCAGCAAGAAAGAGACGGACAGACTAAGGGCAAGCGAGAGGGCAGTCAAAGCACAGACTCATCAAGCTCGTCGTCATTTAGTAGTCTACTTAACTCGTCTAAGGATGCTCCTGGCAGCGACTGAGGCAGCGACAGCGACAGCGACTGAGGCAGAGGCAGAGAGCCAACAGCTTGAGCAACCTTTTGAGTTTTGCTTTTTAGCGCAAGCAGCAGGACGACGAAGGCAAAGGTGAAGAGCGAAAGTGAAGGCGACTGGTGACAGCATTTGTTGCTCAGTTGAATGTCCTTCTGTCCCGTGCTGCCCTTACCTTGCCTTTGCTGTCCTTACGCTCTGTCCTCTGCGCTGCTCAGTTAATGACGCAAAATTCACACAGGTACGAGTTCTGCCCGCATCACCCTCTCTCTTGTCCTGTTCCTTGGCCGTGGCCAACAAGCAGCTCGTTCCTGCAAGTGACAGCACACACAAACTGAGCAGAGCGACAACAACAACGATAACAATTGAACAGAAACAACTGAAATTAATTGCAGACGAGATGAGTCTAAGAGAGCGAGTCATTGAGGCAACTGAACATCGAAATAGTTTATAGGGTAGAACTATTTTCAATTTATTATGACTGACATCCGTATGATATTTTCTTCAGTGCAATATCGATACTCATTTCTTAATGTTTTATTAGCATTAATTAAATTTAGTATTCTGAATACTCATTATGGTTAATCTTTTTCATCTTTATTTGTTAATTTTTATTCTGTTAATCAATTTTTTCCAAGAGTCCTGAGGCCTGCTCTTAGTGTCCCAACACTTAATCAAATCATTGTCACGTTCTGTCCCTTCGAGCTATATTTCTCTATAGCAGGAAATTAATCCTTAACACATGCAATGCATTGCAAGTCGCAATTTGGAGTTTGGGGGTTAATGTTTTAAGGGCTGCTGTTCCTGTTTTCCCTGCGAATATTTTTGCAATGAAAATTTCAATTTAATTTCGCCTAAGGCTACAACAATTTTCGCCTAGCTTCGAGGGCTGCGTCTTTAATTTCCGCTTTAGCCTCGCAAGAATAATATAAAAATAAAAATAATAAATAACGTATAGTTGTTGTGCTTGTCAAAAATGTCCAATTGGCAGTTCGTGTGTGAAAATTGATATTGATTAGCAAAGAAAAACAATTTTCAACAGCAAGAATGAGAAAAAAGCAAAGCTAAGTCCAACTGAGTGGCATGCAAACTGGACAAGGTCACAGCGTGTTCCCTTGGAAATGCCCAAGGCAATATTCACGAGTCATGAGTTAGCAGAAGGTCAGGGGCAGGAGTTAAGAGCCCGGAGATGGACCCTTAGTCCGTGTAAGGCGCAAGCTAAAGAGAAGGTCAAGCACCAGTCGCTTTTCTTTTTTTATCCTCTTTTTTTGTTTTAACCGTTTTTTTTTTGCCCAAAACATGCTCGTACATGTAATGGAAAGGCATTAAGTTATACTTTAATATTTTTTAAACGAATTCACTTAAAACGTTTTAGCAGCACTTGCTTTGATGTTTGCTGATCAAAACGAATTCCTCTAAACTCTAATGTTTTGGGTAATTGGTTGCAAAAGAACGCCCATCATAATACTTTGCAATCGAGAATAATATATTGGCCCAAAAAATGCAGGTTCTTTTCTTATAAAATAATCGGATCATCGATACAAAAGTTTTTTCAAAGAGCATTTTCTTAACTGCGAAGTTGAATTTTAAACTTATGTATAGAGTGTCAACTAGTCGATTAATTTGACTAATATAACTTGTTTTATTTATTAATATTACACAATGAAGCACTTAGCTCACAACTGAAGTAATTAGGACGGCCTGAACAATCGGTTCAATTGAGTGCTAAAGTCCTTCACAATTGCTTTCATCTCGGGTTATCAAAGCTGTCTTCATAACATGGCCAATTTTACCTAAATTCGCTTCACTTGAATTGACTCATCTTTATAAGCGTACATGGTTATTATGCAAATACAATGTTATCATTTTAAGCACATTACTTACACTCGTATTTGTCGACAAGTTTTTAACACTTCAGAACGAAGGCATCTATTGTCAATCAGTCGGCAGACGTCTATTTATAGATGCAGCAAATGAGAGCAGACAGTCTAGAGGGATTTCATTTTAATATCAATTTTCATTGATTTTGTCAATTGCCTAAGCAAATTGCCCAATATTACTTCAAAGTTCTTGTGTATCCTTGAAATGTCAACGTGGGGAAGAGTTAACAGCGCAGTTTGCTGTTAATATTTGTCGCTAACAGTTGTCTGTTAATTTACAGCAACCCCTGTTTGTGTATTCTATTAACTGTTCCCACCTAACAGGAGACAAGCTACTTAACAGATACATGTTACTGCCTAACAGCGTCGGTAGCTTGGTTATTTAACAGTTGAATGTTAGCGCAATGGGGAAGTTAACAATTTTATGGCAGCCAGCAGCGCCAGCAGCGCTGTTACATTCCACATAATGTTAAATGCTCAAGTCAATTCATTAATTGAACTACTGCATTAACAGAGTTGCTTGAGAGCTGTTAAGCTGAGTTTTAGCTGAGCAATGGCTGTGCTATCTAAAGTTAAATTTATTAATTTATTTATAATTTTGAACTAATAAAGTAGATCCAATTACAATATAAAATTCTAGAATTAATTACTTAAATCAGAATTACACAATTTCGTAATTTATATAGCTAGTTTAAAATACTGTCCACCTCTTTGGTTTTTTGGATAGTGGTTTTGTTTCGCAACATTTCATATAGTGTTTCAACTTTTATTTTTTCATTTTACTTTAATTTATAATAATAGTTACTGATATGACATTGTAGCTGTGACTGGGAATGTCTACGCTTGGCGCCCAAGCAGTTTGTACTTAAAATCTGAGTCTGGGTCAAAGTCTGGACCTTTAACAGAAATGTAGTTGAAGTGTTTGAGTAGGCGAAAGGGGCAAGCAGCAGGGGGCAAGGTACAAGGGAAAAGGGGCAAGGGGTATAGGGCAAGGTTGGTTGCCATTTCGATAATTAAATGTATGCATGAAGGGGTGTGTGTGTGTGTGTATGTGTGCAAGCTGTGCACCATTAGTGGTAAAATGTTGTACATTTTTATAGTGTGCTGGAATTATGCAAATTGAACCGCAAAAGCGCTTTTAAAATGTTTTAAGTGCATTTGCATGAATATATTTTGGGTGGAGACACACACAAACACACACACATTCACTTACAGATACAGATGTATGCATGTGTATGCAATGTGTGTCAACCAATTTTAGGAAAATTGAAATTGTAAGCGACCTTCTCGACCCCGGGGCCAGGTCAAATGCTAAGCCGAAGGCTTTTAGCTGATGTCTCATTTGCCAAATGAACAAAGGACCCAAATCGACAAGTAATCACAACATATATACTTGTATATAAGCATTTTCATATTGTTATGTTTTCGTTATAAATATTTTGTTGTTGTTCTTTCGTACTTTATATATTGTTGACTGGAAGCAACTAATTGAAGTGCAGCGAAGCAGAATCGTTTGCCAATCTCTGTGATAAACCATGCAGAATTGTACTGCGAGGCGTAAATTAAAAATATTATATAAGAAGATGAGGCAAGAGGAAACCATTGAAGAAGAATTTATGCAGAGCAAAACAGAGAGAGAGAGAGAGAGAGAAAGTGAGTGAAAGATGCGCTCGTGTTGATTAAATTCAGTATCAATCAAAAGTTTATGGCCTCAAAAGTCAGGGTAAGATTTGATGGATTTTCAAGGCAAAGTTGTAGCCCCAGGCGAGACTTGGCCGATGCGATTGGCATTAGTATTGGTATTGGTATTGGTATTGAGTATTGAGTATTGGGATTGGGATTGCGATTGAGAATCTAAAGGAAATCATCGCCAATGCTGTTGCTGCTGCTTGATTGCTTGCCACGTTGATATCTTTATATATTGGGGCCTTGTATTTGTGCAGCTTCCTCGACTTTTGCCAGTGGACAGTGCAGGCGGAAGCGGAAGCAAGTCTGCAGTAGCAATAGCAATAGCAATGGCGGCAGCCGCTCAATTTGGTAATGAAGTCCTCGTCGTGCTCGTTCTGTCCACTCCCTTGTCCTGCGCTCTCTCTTTCCATCTCCATCTCTCTCTCTTGTCTCCCTCTCTCCTTGTCATAGTCGTTGTCGTCGCCGTCCTGTCCTGTCCTGCTTTATTATGTTTTCTTTTGGTGATGGCATAACAGGAAAATCATTAGGCCACGCCGATTTGGCGCGCTGATTGCACTGCACTCGATGCTGAAGCAGCAAGAGCAGAAGGAGAGCGAGAGGAGAGAGAGAGAGAGAGCAGCAGCAGGCATTGGCGCCACATTCTGTTGCAACTGCAACTGAAGATGATGTTGCTGCTGCAACTGAAGCAGAAGCAGAATCAGAAGCAAAAGCAGTGCAGCAATTTACTGCTGCCGCATTTACTGCAATTAATTAAATTTTTCCTTCGATGTCCAGGCAAAGACCATGTTATTCTGCCTCGTCTCCTTGCCTCCTTAACAACTGCATGCGGCTTTAATAAATTTATTTACAATTTAATTTAACTCTCTGTGCAGCCTGTGGCTTAGTATATTGCTTTTTGACTTGCCCCGTGTAGGATAAGCTTTAATTTAATTGCCACACAGCTGAAGCGTTTGAGATAGTTTGAAATATAAGATAATTGTGAAATAAATTAATTATTAATATTACATCTATATTTTTAAAAATTTCCATATGTTTTTAAAAATTAGTTTTCAGTAATAGTTTAGTAAAATAAATTAAATAGTAAGTTTTATTTATCAAATTTTTTTAAGCTAAGAAGATGGTTATTAAATCTTTTATTTAAGCAATATCTATTAGATTCTACTTAAATAAAGAAACACATAAATTAAACAAATGAATCCATTTACTTCCTATGAGCCAGATGATGGATTAGAGGCACTTTAGATTGTTATACAGGGTATATATGGTAGTCAGATATCCATATGTATATAAATATATATTTATATATGAGTTGCATTTTTATGTTGCCGTCTGGCAAATAAATCACGTGTACTTATTTATTTAATTAGACTAACTTCTTACAAACGAATAATAGACACATACACACAAATTGACTGTCTGACATGCCACGAGATTGATTAGCCCAGTCACAGGCTTTGCTTTCCTCCAGGATGTGTGTTCATAGCTACATGTATGTGTATGTGTGTGTGTGTCTCAGTGTGTGTTAGTGTGGGTGTGCGCCTGTGTGTTGATTGTTTTTGTTTTTGTGCTCTGTGGATTGGTGTAAATTGTGCATGGAAATGTAACTTCTGCCTCTGGCTGCTGACATTATAAATCACCGGAGAAAAGCAACAACTACAACAACAACAACAGCTACAACTACAACAACAACAGCAACAAGAACAATAGACAACAACAACAGCTACAACCAATTTCACATGGCAAAAACAACTTGAACTCATTAATGTAAGTGATTTTTCTTGCGGGCGCTTGTTTAGGGGATGAGAGTAGGGATGAGGGGCAAATGGAGGCTGCAGGGGGTTCCACGTCATAGAGAAGAAGTGAAATCATCTTTTAATTTCAATTGATTTTGCTTGTTGCCATTGCAAACTGATTGATTGCAGTGATTTCTTATGAAAATTCCTATGTGCCTTTAACATTCACATTCTATTTCATATATCTTTAAGTAATTGCCCTGGTAGTGCTCCCTACTTCCCAATGTTTTCCTCATTTCTGCCAAGCCAATTATTTGTTAGTTTAATTTAAGTTAATTATATGTTTGGATACATTATATATTCGCCTTTGTTGCAGTTTCTTGAGGGTATTTTCATTACGGAATTTTTATTAAAATGATATTTTATGATAAACGATATTCTGAGATCTAAAAAAAATCTAAAGTCTTTAACATTGTATTTTAAAATTAATTAAGTCACTAGTAATAATGGTATGAATATCTGTGGACCCCTCTATTCTCTTCTCTTCTCAACAGCACATTTTCCAGTCTTCTATAAAGTCGAGAAAACTGTTAACTGCCGTGTAATGTGAAAAGCGAATCCGCTTTGAATCAGCTTCACCTGGTGTCCAATGACCCGAGGGAAGGGAGGACTAGAGGAAGGGAGGCTGGGGGATCTAAGGGTGGCACTTGAAAGTGTCTAGTAGTTGCCACATCCAGCATATGCGTCCATTTTGACAATGGCGTCGTTTCGTGCTAATTGAATCTCAAAACGCGATGGCGGAAACGGAAACGTCAATGGCAGCTTAAAAATGGCGCCAACAGCAGCGACAAAACGTGTGTGTGTATGTGTGTGTCTCTATGAGTGTGTGTGTGTGCTTTAAAGGTATAATTGAATATTGAACGAGGCTTTTAGTGTTGAGTTTATTAGCGATGCCTAAAGTGCCGCTCGAAAGCACACAATTATGCAACAACAACAGCAACAACAACAACAAAAAGAGCAACAATTGACGCCACAAGCAAATTAATCAATTCTCAGCGACTTTAAAAATTAATAAAAAATGAAAATAATAACATTTGATAGCTATCATTAACTTAATTACAATATGAATGCAATCAATGCGAATGCAATTTTTGTTGCAGCTAAATGCAACTACAACTACAACTACAGCTGGTGTTGACACATACATACATACATACATACATATGCAACAAAGACAGCTTTTTAATTGCATTTACATGTCCTGCGGGTCAATTGCGTTTGTTTTTCCTCTTGTTGCTGTTTTTCCCGCTCTTGTTGTTGTTGTTGTTGTTGTTGTTGTCACTGTTTATTCACTGGCATTTTGTTGGCCTCGCAGTTTATTAGACTAAATGAACCTAGTATAAGTATGTGTGTGTGTGTGTGTGTGTGTGTGTATGTATGCGTGTATGCGTGTTTGTTTAACTTTGTGTTCTTTTGTACGGCCCCGAGGCAGCCGCTAAATGACAACTTCAAAATGCCAACGTCAATGACAATGACAAAGCAATATAATTATGAGCTATTTTAATGCTCTTCAAGTCAATGGACAATGCCCAACAAAGAAGCAAAAATAAACCAATCAGATGACAAGCCTACATACAGATTGTTTAACTTACAGATACCCTCGATGCAGACAGAAATATGAATCGCTTTTACAACTTGTAACAAACATTAAGTATGGCCTGGAAAGAAAATAAAAAATGTATAATCTATTTATACAATAAGATATCGTGTCTTTAATATAATAAAATAATTGTATATCTCTATGTTTTATTTAAAAAATAATAGATACATCAGAGTTAAACTAATTATAGTCCGTAGAGATTATGCTAAATTTTTAAAATCTATTAACTCTTAGCAATTTATTTTTAGATTTCATAAGATTGTCATCTATATAAAATCACTATAATCATTATCATTATTAATATACCCTTAAGCAAATGACAGCTGCAGGGTATTAGAAAATCAGATGACAGCCGGTGAATGAGGCTGTCCACCTGAACAGGTCGAGAGTCCAGTGCACTTGTCCTTTGAGGAACAAGTGAGCCGTGCATTAACTTTAATTGACATGTGGTCATCACTCGTTAGTTTATGAGTTTGTCAACTTTTGAAATAATGATAACATGTTCGCAATATGTGAATTTTATTTCCTCTGTTTCTTTTTTTTTTCCTCTCTGTTTGCTTAGATGGCGTGGACTGAAGTGGACTTGAGTGGAGTGGATTCGTGTGGAGTGGATTGGGTGACACATTGTGGTCAAACCTGGGACACATTGTCATTATTTCGCTTGTCGGCGCGTCGAAGGTCAAATAAAATCGATGCTATGTCTTTGGTATGACTTTGGGGAAAAGTATTAACCTTAAAATTAATGGCCCAGAAAGATTTTCTTTTTCTTTTCCTTTTTCTTGCTCTCTGAATTGTGTTTTTGTTGTTGTTGGGCCAAATCCAAATGTGTCTTTAACTTGAATATGGCGACGGCACTTGAAGTCAGTCCAACGACTGTGAGTTGGTAGGCGAATTCATTTGCCTGGCATGCTAAGCTTTGACATCCCAGAAGTATTCACATACACATCGACTCACACACACACACACACACACACACACACACACACACACACACACACACACACACACACACACACACACACACACACACACACACACACACACCGGTTGCGTAAATATGTCAATAAAGGGGACTTTGAAACGATGCCACTCAAAATGTTTTAATTTTGAATGGAAATACTGGAAATTTATAAGATTCTCAAAATACCCTGTTAGATTTAGTTATGAGTAAAATATATAATAGAAACTATTTCATAAAATAAAGATTGAGATACTTGATATAAATATAAATATGATTTATTTCTGTATGTAAACTATAATTACATTTAATAAAATCTACATAACTACACCTGTTAAGTTTACCCAACTCTATTACACTCTTCTCACACATACCATGCCTAAAGGGTATTATAACCTGCTCTGCCTGAGCCTTAGGCACACACTGACACACAAACACATACTCACACAGACACACATATGTGTAATACATATCATCATTAATATTGCGATGTAATGAGCATTTATCTTGGCCATTACTATGTATATCTGTGTATTCAGATATAGCAATGTACATAAATGGAAATTTGTATCTATGCAGTCCTTCTCTCTCCCTCTCTCTCTCTCTGTATCTCTCACTCTTGCTCTTTATCTGTCTCTGTCTCTCCCATTGTAATATCCAGAGTAACCCAAAGTTACATCCGACTGCATGCGCCTGGATTTTCGGATGAATTTCTCAGTGAGCTTAGCATGTTTAGCATACGGTTCGTTGGATCCCTGGTTGCCCTAATTTCCACCCTTAGCCATGCCGCCATTTCACAACTTTGCACAAATTAGTTGCATCCATTTTGGCCAAGTAACTGCGAATATGCCAAAAATAATGCTAATGTACTTTTGTGATTACAACAATAGCGCTGTATTATTAGCTCATAAGTTAAAATCTCGATTTAATTTTTTTTTTTAAATTTGAATTTATAATTGCTGCATGGATTATATTTATTTTCAGTTGAAATTCGAAAATAGACTATTTTTAGGAGGCACAATTTTTTCAGATATAAGCTGATTAACCACTCAATATAACGTAAAAGTCAGCACAGAAAGTACTTTCTAAATATTTTTGAAGCTACTGTCTTTAAGTGTCTTTGTTAATAACTTGGCTAAGAATTCGATTGCGATTCATACAAAATGACTAAGAACACAACTTTTTGAAATGGCCTTAAATGAAGCATAATAAACTCACTTTCAATGCTGATCTTTCTCTCATCCTAGTTCTTATTTTCTGGCATTTCGATTAGAGAACACGTGTCAATAAATAAAACCATTTGCTTGCCGCCTTTAAGCGTCTCGTCTTTCTGGTGTCTGATATCGTCAATATTCTCTAGGCAGGCATAAAACAAATAAATGATGCGAAAAGCTGGTAAAAGGCTTTTAAAATGTACTTAAAATTCAACAATGACAATCACATCACATATCGTATTTATTTATTTCCCCCTTTTCGGGCTGTCGCACAGAGAGAGAGACCAAATGGATTCACTCTCATCGCACTTTTTATGAATCAATTTCGGCAAGGGGTCTTGAAGGGGAGTTGGGAACGGAAAGTTTTCGGATTGGGTTAGGTAGGTCGGGTGACTGGAAATCTCATGTTAATGTGGCGTTCGCTTTAGTGCCGCTAAAGCGGTTAAATAGCGTAAAAGTTTGCGATAAAATGCTCTTCAAGTTTAGTTCCTTCATTTTTTGGGGTAGTGGGAAGGGGGAAGGAATTGGGGGAGGACATGTGGTATGTGGCATGTTTGGGACTTAGTTTTTACGCTCGCTTGGCTATTGGCCATTTGCAGGCACTGCTGTCGCTTACCAATCACGTGATCCGGATCCGACAAATAGGCAATCAATGGCAGCCATAATAGAAGTGCCGACCGACCGACCGACCTTCCCTTCTGTTCAATTGCCCCACAGTTTTATGATCCATGTGCTTTTGGGGGATTATCATTTATTTATATTTATTTTTTGTTGTTGTTGTTGCTTCCTTTCTACGTTTTTAGCTGCTGTTTATTGGTGAGTTCAGGTCAATCGGTTTATGGCAACAAGCAAGTTTTAACGACTTAATAGCCAAAATTCAATACAATTTTCCAGCTGTCTGAACTTGCCCCGATTCTGTAACAGAAGGTTCCATGCACAGTAACTGCACTATTGACCCTGTAAAACTATGGCAATTCAATAAAAATGCAAATGTTTCAGTATTTCTAAAGTCCGTTTGCAATTGGTTTTCCGGTTTCAATCGGTTTTAAATTTTTTTATAGCAAATAAATGTATTTCAAATATTTTTTAAATACTGTGTATTTAAGTTTAATTAAAAAAGGGTGTTTCAATTTAAATATTTTAAATATTAATAACAATAATATCTTGCAACAATAGTTATAATTAAAGATACGCTTTAAAAGTCAATATAAAACTCTAAAAATTACTAATTTCCTGCATAAAAAAATTAAAAAATATTGTTAATAGTTTTTCCGGGTATCTGATAGTCGAGCAGTTTTGTTCGCTCACTTGCGGCAGTTTTGAAAAGTTAACCGAAATAAATATTCAAATGCTCACGTTCGAGTACACTGCAATAGTGGCACTTTGACGCGACCACACACACTCACACACACTCACACACACACACACATACACCCACACACAGACACACTCGCGTCTAAAAGTCGCCCACCTGTCACCGTCACTGTCACCGTCGCCGTCACCTCTTGACCCTTGGGTGGCGTCTGTTAAAAAATTGACTTTCGCGCATGAAATGTAAATGAAGTTTTGCTTTAAAAATACCAACGCACAGATTTTTGCTAACCAAGCGAAATTTAGCCGTTAGCCAGGCACTAATTTCGCACATTGAAAATAAAAATAATAAAAACCAAAATAAAAAAAATACCGAGTTGAGGGTTTGAAAAAGTGTCAGACAGGGCGCGGCACATCATGAATTTTCATGTACTTCGTACTGAAGCTGACATCCTTGCGAGGATGTGCAATTTTTTACGTGTTTTCATAACAAAATGTCAGCGATGGGCACTCTGGTTTTCGTTGTCTCATGTATGAAAATTGAGCATCCACAATTTATAATGCAAATGTCAGAAGCGTAGACACTAGCAAAGTAAAAAGAAGCAGAGCAATTTGGGGGTGGAAACTGCCTATGAGGGTGTTACACAAATTGAATTAAATTTGCTTAAAACTTCACCTTACCAAGTTCAAAGTTTAATTAATTTTCTTTTGTTTGGCGCTAATTAAATGATTGAGTTTCGTATTTAGCCATGCTTGTGTGCACATTCCCCTCTCACCTTTAACAGCCCTCCCCCAAAATTTTCACTTACACACACCTAGGGTAGGGGTGGGAGGGTGTAATAAATCATTAGTATACCCTTTGAGTTGCAAGTTGCCTACTAGTCGCGCCGATGCCGCCGCCAGGTGATTGATGAGCCAACCGTGTGCGACCTGTAGGCTCTCTCTGCCGCGTACTTCAAATGTAAATAAATTTTAATTTTTTTAAACTTTCTCTCTTCCTTTCCTTCTTTTTGGGTAGCTTAAAATCAATTATTTGGGACACTTTTCTGTTGACAATGCGATTTTAAATACTGCACAGCAGGTTTAAGTGACATATCAACTACTGAATGATTATAAATAACAGGTGAAAAGAGTGATCGAGTCACAGATACCCTGAATTGTACATATGTGCAGATCTCAGAGATAAACAAGCACAGTGGGCTGTAAAATATAGTATTCAATTCTTTTAATTACAGCTAGTGCCAATTGGTATCAAACTATCATTGCTCAATATTCAGGATAGTTTTCAGTCGTGCCTAACCTACCTTCAATAGTTTAAATATAGATTTAAAATATGTTCAAGTCTTGCACGAACAGTTTGATAATTTGTAAAGTAATTTATAATTTAATTGTTATACTTTAAATGGCTTTTAATCAACTCTTTAATAAAGTTATTTTAGTTAAATTCAATTAAATGCAAAACCTCCAAAGTCGTGCCCATTCTTTTTATCAAATAATATTTATCAAACGCCTTCGGCGGAGCATTAATTAATAACATCAACATTAGAGCAATGCACAATCTAATAACAATGTGTGTGAGTATGTGTGTGGGTGAAACATTTTGTATATGTATTAAACGCGAATTGCAATTGTATTATATCAGAAATCGCTGACCAAAACTATTGTTTGTGTTACCACAGACTAAAATGCCGTTAGGCCCCATAATACACGCACACACACTATTAAAATATTAGCTAAGATTGTATTTGAGTACGTCCGTGTATGTGTGTGCGAGTGTGTGTGAATGTGTGGCTAGTTTAAATTTAATTAATATTATGAAAACGCAATGCACATTTGCGGTGCCTTTGTTAGTTGCTCGCTAGAGTGTCCTATGTAAGGTCGTGTCATAATAATTACACCATTTTTCAACACATACACTCTCACACACACACACACACACTGTTATTTGACAAAGCCTTTGGGTGTATGGTTATATTGGCATATTGCATCCGCTTTAAATGCAATTTTGTGAAACATAAATTGTTGCCAATAAAAAGCGAGACAATAGATCGAAATGGAATCAGATAAACATTTATTATATTAACAAAACCATTGCTATTTAATCAAAAGGGCTTAAAATTATTTATTGTTATGCTTATACTAAAAATTAATGCAGTGTCTATGCTGTTAACGAGCTGAAATATCCATGTAGTATATAAAATACCCTAGCTGAAATCAGATTAATTGATATTAAAGAAGACGAAGAATTAACTGTAGTTATATTACCTGACTACTTTTATATTCCCTTTAACTACGACTTTATAAAAAGATTAAACTCTTTAAACGATTACCTTTTTTAGAGTATTAAGTTAATTTTAAATATTTGGCTTTAATGCCGCAGCAATTCGGTATTTAATCATTATTAAACTCGTGTAGCTTTTAGTATATTTGTTGGGTATTTTTTTTGAGAGTTGGCTATAAATTTTTCTGTTTGCTGTTCAACGAAAAACGAAACATTTGGTGCGGACATTTTCCAAGAAGTTTTTCCACGCTATGATTTATGTTGGAAATTGTGGAATTAAAAGTGTTTAATAAAGGGAAATGGGCGATGGAGTTAGTAATAAGCTGCGATAGGTTGATACAGGTTTCAGGTAGAAGATACGAAAGGAGTATACAAAAAATAATTAAATTGAAGAAATTGGATGTCAATGACTTATACTTAAGTAAAGGACAATAGAAAGTAAAATCGATTGCTCAAGATGAAAATAATTGAAATTAAAAATGTCTTCAAAAAGAGAAGGAAGAAGAAACTTTAGAAAACAGTGAAGAGTGCGTTTGAGGTTAGGTTTTAGCTTTAAGCATATATTTTCTTGGAATTCAATCAAGAGGCATGTATGAAATTTAAATTTTATTGGTTCTCAGAATTGTCTACGGGGTGTCTACTCTACCTCAAGCATATTCGCACATTATTTGCTTGTTATTGATATTTTCGTGCCATTTGAATACAATGGTGATTAATCAAGCGAACGCCTTAAGTCAATTTCAACAGATTGATTCAAATTTGTTGTGCAAACGTACCACATGACACGCCCACCGCCCCCCACCACCCCTCATTGGCACCTTGAAAAGCAACAGAACGACAAACCGACAAAGATGGTTGGGCTTGGCATTTTAGTTCGGAAACACGCAAAAGGCAGCGACACGTACAGAGAAGACACTCAAAGTGAGACATACATGCTCACATCATACTGGAGATTTGCACACACACACACACACACACACAAACACACACATATACACATACACATGCCTCAGGCATAGCCCAGAATTCGAAGCTAAAGCCGATGCCGATGCCGATGCCGATGCTGAAGCTGAATCTGATGTTGAACGAAACCCAAAAATTTATTGCATCAATTAAGTTGGACATGTTAATTGCGTTAAGTTGAACAAGGCGCACAGGTGAAGCCGCCACACAAACTGTGGCTCTGACTGTACCTGTACCTGTGTCAGTATGTGGGGGCGTGTGTGTGTGTATGTGATAGTGTGTGTGAGATTGTGTGTGACAATGACAATGTCGACAAAGCGACGTCAAAAGCAAAGGAAGCTATTTACGCATTGATCCTTTGATTGAGATTTGCCAGCAGGCGTGGCAAAAGGGGGGAACGACAGATTGTGGCATGTTTGTACGTGTTAGTAAGTGTGAACGTTATTTCAATTAAACTACAAGTTATTAGCACAGAGGAAATGGTTCCACTTTAACCGATGAAGTGGATTAGCTAACAGATATCCTGGAAACAGCAACACTATTTTTTGCCCACATAAGTAGGCAGCACTATTTTTTGCCCATATAAGTAGGCAACACTATTTTTGCCCACATAAGTAGGCAACACTATTCTTTGCCCACATAAGCAGGCAACACTATTTTTTGCCCACAAAAGTAGGCAACACTATTTTTGCCCACAAGTAGGCAACACTCTTTTTTGCCCACATAAGTAGGCAACACTTATTTGCCCATATAGGTAGGCAACACTATTTTTTCAGGCATAGCAAATTGAAATACTCCGTAATCATGCAATGTTCCTCAAACAGTTTTCAAATTTTTCAGCTGCATGATTTTTTTTTTTTAATTTTTTTTTTTTTTTTTTTTTTTTTTTTTTTTTTTTTATTAAGTGTAGAACCTGTACAACATAAAATGTACCTTAACAACACATGGATGGAACATTAAAAAATATTCCGAATTAATGACACGCCCTATTAAACTCTAGAAATTGTGTGTAAAACAGTTTTAGGCCTAGAGTGCCATTCAGTAAGAGCACAATGGGGCCAACAGAAGAGGAGGTCTATAACTATGCGAGATACTAAACCTATATTAAACACTTTTAGGCAGACCATATTATTTTGGTGCAGAAGCTTACCGCTCAATTTGGCCATAATAATAATATAAGGGTCGGTCAACTAGACACGCCCAGCAGTGTACTTACTTGTGATGCAGCCGAGCTTGTTGTTGTTGTTGTTGTTGTTGTCATATTTGTGGCTATCATGCTGCCTTAAACTGGATGTATTGTGTGCCACAGTTGTTGTCGTTGGGATGTTGGGCTGTTTGGGTTCTTTGGGTTGTTGGCTGCTGATGCAGTACTGTTGGACGTGACTGTAACACTAAAAATGCAGCCAACGAGGCAAACAAGCTGCTCACAAGGACCTGCCAAACTACATGACATCGAAAATAGTTTTTAGGATCGCCTTTTGCTCATTTCCTAATCTCTCGTTCGTAGCGTGTTGTCAACTCATGTTGGCAATTTTCACCTGTTCCTTTTCAAGGAGCCGCAGCTTACATAAGTATAACAAATGTGGCATGTGCCACCCGATAGGTAGGATGGAAGTAGAACAGCACAGAATCGGGTTGATGTGTGTGCGGAATGCCAAATGCGTTTATGATTTGTGGCATGTCTTTTGCCAAATAAATCAAATGCAATCAACAGTCTCAGCTAGGATCACAAAGCTTATCAAGCACGTGGCTATAGCCAGAGGTGTCTTCTTTCCTGTTCTGTCCTGTCCATTCCTATCCTGTTCATTATTTCAAATGTTTAGCACCTGTCCCCCCCAAGGTGGAAGCTACAATGAAAATTCAATTTCCAGTGCAATAGACCGCATCAGAAATAAATGCAATGCACTCACCAGGAATCACGAATTTATATGTTCCTGTTGAAGAACAGAATTACTTATTACAGAACAGGATACGTGTATATATTCCAGTATATACTACTTAGATACACCTTTTGAAGCTAATTAATCTAATTTAAGTAGATGCGAGCTGCATTTTTAAAATGTCGTTATTACTATTGAAAATCTTTGCTTTCTGTTTGAGATTCGGGTTTGGGAATAAGAACCTTGAAAACTATGCAAAAAACCAATTATTAAAATGAACAACTCAACTAGAGAATGACCGATTTAAGAGTGCTCGACTAGTAGTTAATCTAGAACCAACAAATTGAATTTTCTTTAGCTTTCGACTAACTTAAGATGATTTTTTAGATTGACAGATAAATGAACTGACAGTAAGCAGACAGACTGTCAAACACATTGACAAAGTGACAAAGGTGAACTGATATTCGATATATGTCAATGAGTATGTTTTTCTACTACCCTTATTTGAGTTTTCCAGGGTACTTTAGTGTCCTTAAAGCCTTGGATTTGGTCGTCGTCCTTTCAGCTGGTACTACAATTGTATATAATATTACTAAAAGTGCAACGGGCAAGTCCAATAGTTGACTTTGATTGCTTTGCCATGATTTCTTTTCCTTTCCTTCGTTTTCTCTTTTATATCTGGGGGTTTTTCTTTTCTTGGCTTGCTTTGAATTTTCTTAGCTTTATGCTCGTTGTTTAGGTTTGAATTACATATAGAAAAACAAGGAGTACAATTGATTCTCTATCTCCATCTCCTTTACCTTCTCTTTTCTATTTTTAATTTTTTAAAAATACAAAGCAAATATGTGTGACATAAGCAAACGTGTAAGGAGAGAACGAGAGTGTCCTGAAGTGTCCTGGAGTGTGTCCCAAAAGTACAGCGAGTGTTGCCTTGTTTTTCGTCCCTTGACAGCATTGACAGTTTCGACAAAAAACTATGGCCAAACGAAAACTAAAAGAAAATGAAAAAAGATACGCTGCAAAATATGAGAAATATATGTATATATGTGTGTATATGTGTGTGTGTGTGTGTGTGTGTGTGTGCTGGTGTGTGCTTGATGCTCTTGTATTTTATTGAAATTGATATTCTTGGATCCAAATGCATTTGCGCGAGCATATTACTTTTATTATACTTGTACGCTGCATCTGCCTTGCTGTGTGTGTCCTGTTGCGTTCTTGATTCTTTTGGCGTTTTATTCCTTTGCCACTTCTTCGCTTCTCTTCTCTCTCCTGCTTCATTGGTTTCTTCAGCTTTCTACTTGTAATGTTAAAATAAATATTGCAAATGGCAAATGGGAATTGCAGACAATGGATTGTTGAGCCGGAACTAACTTGACTATATTTTGCTGCAACAATTTTAATTCATATTGTGAAGTCATAAGTATTATTTTTTGATAAACTGGCACGCCCAAGTGCCATAAAAGTGTGCAAGTGTATTAGAAAAGAACAGTTCGTATTTGTGGCTCTAAAAAATATGCAACAGTTTTAAAAAAGACAACACAGTTTCGAATTTGATATAAAAAATGGCGGATTAACTTTGTTACGAATAGGTATTACCCCATGGCTTATGAGGTAATAATTTTGGGATTCCCCTTAAAAACAATCCTTAGTCAAATCCGATTACCATTATTAATTACAGAGACTGCGTGGAACACGGAAGCCATTAGAAATCTCTTTGGTATATTATTTTTTTAGTCAATTTATGTTTATTATTAAATATTAAGAATTTTTAAATTTTCATGCGGAGTTTCTCTTGAAGTCTATCAATTGTATAATTTTGTGCATGTTATGCAACTGTTTTAAAGGAACTCCCACAATTACGAGCGGCACTCACATGCCATGAAATTGAATACTTTAATTAAAATGTTGATGCGAAAATAAGCAAACAGTTTTATTTTATATGCAAATGCCATATTAAACTCAGAGTTGCAGTTAGCGGCAGGGGCAGGGGCAGCAACCCAGCAAAGCAGAAATAGAGACACGAAAAGGGGGCAGAGAAAGAGACAGAGGGCAGAGCAATGTGGTATCTGCTTTATTTTAGCCGTTCATTGTGCAAAAGGCAGACAAGAACGGAGTCACAAAGAGCCAAGCGAATGGGATGCAGCAGATGTGAGGGGGGAAAAGAGGGGGAGGAAAAGCAGCTACAGCAGCTACAGCAGACCAATGCAGGTGAAAGTCAGGTGAGTCGGGTGAGTCAGGTGAGTTGCAGCGGCAGAAAAATAATTAGAGCCTGCCTGGCAGCAACGCACTGTAGCCAGCCATTGTTTACCTACCTGGTAGCTGGTTGCCATAGCTGCTGCAGCTCCTGTTGTTGTTGTCATAGCTGTTGTTGTTGTTGTTGTTGCTGTTGCTGCTGTTGCAGTGACAGTTTCAATGTGCAAATCTGCATAAGTGCGCATTTTAATTTTGTTGCACATTTTGCCGGCTACAGAAGCGGCGTCTAATTGAAATGCATGCACCGGTTCGGGACGGTCCGGGCTAGAATACTTGACTCTTGCTTTAAGCACATTCAGACGTATGTCGATGGCGGCTTTAATGTGTATACACTCTCTCCCTCTCCCTCTCTCTCTTTCTCTCTCTCTCCCTGCACCCTCTGAGAGTAACTTCATGACGGCACGTCACAGCCATCAACGCTGTTTTATAGCTGACATCGCAGGCATCTTACACACACACACACACACACAGACCACACGCACACACACATAGCGTTTGGGTGTGCCACCATTAGCAAACCCTTTTGCGTTTATTTACCTTTATTTTTTTTTTCTTTTTATTTATATATTTGCGTTTTATTATTGAACAGCAACATGACATGAATTTCAATGAATGTCAACAGCATCAGGACGATATCGTCCTGCTGCTCCTGTCCCCAAGTTACCCGTTAACCCGCCGCGATCCCGCTCATATCATTGCCATAAAATGAGCGTGTCATCAGAAATCGCAACAAATTTAGCAAATTGCCGGAAATAAAATTTAAATTAGCAGCCAGCATCAAATAGCAGAGCTATTAAATGTCGAACTTCAATTGAGTACGAGTATCTAAAGAGTATTTAGATATGCTCTACTAACTGATCTGCTTCAAAGAGATTGTCGTTAATCTAAAATAGCTTAAAGGGTTTACATTTGTTTATATTGATAGGCAGCAAACATAGCTATACCTTTAAGTTATTAAAAATAAAGCCAATTCTAAGCCAACTTCTACCAACAATTCATCAAGTTGACCAATTTAATGGGACGACAGGTCCTTAAACAATATCAATTTTGACGCTATTAAATCAAGACTTTGCAAAGAGTGTCAACAATATTTTCACTTTATTTCATTTTTATTTGGCCATCATACACACACACACGCATACATATACACAAATGGGCAGAGCGCTCATTATGCAAATTGCAAAAATTCCCATAAGCAGCTCACCAAAACTAATTTGTCACTGTCTTCTGCTTGTTAGTCAAACGAACGTACACAGAAAGCAGAGTGTCATGTGTCTCTCTCTCTTTGTGTGTGTGTGTGTGTGTATGAGTGTGTGTGTGTGTGTGTGTGTGGGTTCGGCCACGCTTTTGTGGCTTACATTTTTATCACTCTCTTGTGTGGGGCAAGCAGAGCGTCCTGTCTCTGTGTGTTTGCTGATAAACTGATGCAGACAGCACAAACATGCTAACAATTTCATAAAGTTTCCAGCATCAACAAAAGCTTATACAGAACGTACTCTGTAATCATACACTAATAAATACTTATATTAATTCTAAAACTAACATTTCATAGCAAAAGCTGTAAGCCCCAACAACATATATATATATATATTTTTATCATTTGACACGACACAAGCATCAAACAGCAACTCCTTCCCTCCCCCTTCACAGTATTCAGGGTTGTCGTTTGCCTTTTGGGTCTGGGGTTGTCGCTGGGCATGAAAGCATAATTAAACGTTGCATACTTTTTAGCGCAGTTTTCAATTTAATTACCACGTCGTCACAGCAAAGCGCTTTTTGCACTAATTAGTGAAATTATGGACTGATTGTGGATGCCTGAGCCCCTCCCTCCCTCTCTTTCCATTCCTCTTGTTTGCCTTTCCCACATCCTATTTGAATCCATTAAGTGGACATGTGAGAATTGTGTGTCCTTGGCTCTTTGGCACTCGGCTTAGAAGATAAGTGTGTTTAAAGTTCAATTCAAATTTAAGTTGAATTCATTTATAAAAGATATATATTTCATAATAGTTGTCTTAATTTGAGTATTTATTTATTTGATCATTATATTATTATTTTTAGATGTATTTTCATTATCATTTTTTGTTCATCACTGTTAAATTTTTTCATACTTTGCCCTTGACACTTCTAACAGAAATAAAAAGATTTATTAACTTAGATATATTTTTCATTTCAGCTGGTTTTAAAGCACAAATTCTTCAGTTAAAATGTCAGCTGCTCTGCAAAAATTTTAAACAATTTTTGTATTTGAACGAGCATGAACAAGTTGGTGCTAAATTTGTCGTATTTTCTTTTTTCGTACTTTTAGCTATTTCTGTTGTTGTTTGTTGTTGTTTCGTGTCCGGTCGCTGGTGGTGCTCACCAACCTCAAACACTGGACGCCTGTATAAGCTTGTCAAACTCAACTGTCAAACGCACCTGTCAAGCGTAACAATTAGCACGGCGAAATGGCAACTGGCAGCCCACAAACAAAGCTACATACAGAAGTCTCCCAGCCAAACCAACCGCTCTTAGTGTGAGTGACGATGGCTTAAACTTCGATTCGTGTATGTCTATGTGGGTGTGTGTGTGTGTGTGTGTGTGTGTGTAAGTTTGGCAAGAGGCAGCATTGATTTACGACCATTTGTCGAATTTGACAAATTTTCTTAACGCTGATTTTACGAGCAAAAGAGTTACAAAAAAACTAGACCCGAAAATTAAAGATAAATTTAAAGATTTACTCGAGTGGTCGGAATAAAAGTGTAAAGATTTACTAGAATAATACAAACTAAGCAAAATAATAATAAAATATGCAAAATTGTTACAAATTTATATCATGTATTTTCATACTTTCTTCTAGCTCATTATGAAGTTGGTTCAATTAGCTTGCTGGCGGAACAGGGAGAGAGCTACAGGGAGAGCGGGACAGGGAGAGTGGGACAGGGAGAGTGGGACAAGGAGAGCGGGTCAGGGAGAGCGGGACAAGGAGAGCGGGACAGGGAGAGCGGGACAGGGAGAGCGGTACAGGGAGAGCGGGACAGGGAGAGCGGGACAGGGAGAGCGGGACAGGGAGAGAATTATGTCATGTATTTTCATACTTTCTCCTAGCTCATTATGAAGTTGGTTCAATTAGCTTGCTGGCTAATTTCCACAACGACCATTTTGGTCCATTGTGATCGACAACGTGGTCCTTTATGAATGCCGGCAATTGCCACGGAAATGTGCCGCGACCATCGCGTTTTGGGTACGGAAATGACATTGTAAGTTCGCGAAAGCTGCAAAATTTGCATAATAATAAAACAGCACAGCATAAAACCAGTTCTCTCTGACCGTATATATAAATATATATATATAGGAAGAGTCCGTATATATGTTTGCTATTGCCACAAAGACCAACGTTTTGCATTATGCAGCCGGCATTTTGATAACAAACTGTTTGGCCAATTACCTGTGCGTTTGGCAGCCAAATGAAATTAATAAAAATATTTTTGTTCAGACAATGAAATTGTGCTCTGCATCGTATTTCTGGTTTCTGGGCGTGGCAACAGTTGACTTTGTTAGAAATTTTATTAAGACGAAATTGCAAGTATTTGCGTCAAATATTTATGAATTTCATTGAGTCAAAGTTTTGGCAGCTGCTTCTGGCATTTCGCTAAAACTTTTCCCGTTGTACGAGTATTGTAAGTGAGTTCGTGTGCTTGTTCTTTTATAAGAATTTTGCGAAGAGACAAAACAGGCTTGTTTTGGGTCAAAATGTTGTACAAAATATTTTCTTGTTGTTGGCCAAATAAAAAAAAGAACAGAAATCAAGCAAAACGAGAATGCACATGAAAATGCGTGACGCATTTCACAAAATTTCAAAAAAAAAAAAACAAAAATTGAGAAAATTCAGCAGAAAGAAAAAAAAGTTTTTGTCCATGCAGGTGTGTGCTCAGTGAGTGTGTGTGTGTGTGAGTGTGTGTGTGCGTTAGTGTGTGAGAGTTATGACAGCACACATAAAAAAAAGGACTCAAGATTTATGTGCAAGAGTTTTACAATTTGATCGCCTGCTGTTGACATTCGTTGCTGCTAGTTGCACAAAAATTGTTGTAAAAATGTTTCATTGCTCCACATAAATTGCGAGCATTCAAGTTGTTGCTCCTGCTACTGATGCAGTTGTCTGATGATGAGCTTTAAGTGCAAGTCACTGGAAAGCCAGTCACATGTGGCGTATACGCAACATCTATAATTATCATCACTGCTAAAGAGCGAATGGCATCACAATTTTAAGAATTTTCATCAATCAATGTCGATGGGCAAATCTTTTTAAAAAAATATATAACTTTTTTTTACATTTTTGTTCATATTGTGGGCGTTTGTCTCCCCTAAATCTGTCTGAGCATCCAAATTGATTCATTGAAATTTAATTCTGTCTTTTATCTAAATGCGCATTAATTGAACGCTGTAAAAGATAGCCTAGAAATAGGATAAAAGCATGAAGGACTTGAAGAGGCTATCGTTTAATGTTTTTCAAGCTCATTATACAAATCGAATACAAATTCAATATATTGACAGTATATTTTTTATGCTTACTGCTTTCACTCTTAACAATAATATTTTTGTTGCTGCTTTTAATAAACTTTTACGGTACTCATAAAACTTAGTGAGCAACTTTTAAGAAAACTTTTTGCAAAGAAATTTATGTAAACAGCGACGAGTCTAAAGTTCGATTGAGACGATGAGACGATGAAGACGATGAAACGAGACAAGCAGCCAGAAATAAGATAAAGTAAGTATGGTAACTATAGAGAGTATACTCTTAGTTTGAGCTTTTCAATAGATTAATTCAAGCAGGGAAAGAAAGTAAAATATTTGTAGTAAACAAACCAAAACAAGTGGAATTTGCCTGTATCAAACTTCAAGTACATAAATTATGCTTCACAAATTCTTAGCTATTTGAATCTTTTGAAGACTTTGATGAATGAAATTTGAGCTAAAAACTTTTAAAATATTCCAAAAACTCTATTTTAATCTAATGTGGGAGATAGATTAATTTGCTTACTTTGAAAGCATTTAGACTAAATTAAGATATAGTCAAAGATGATCAGATATTATTTTATAGCTAAATATATTGATTTATTAAAAGGATTCTTAAAATGACATGCTCTGGGTATTTCTCACAACTCTAGTGTAAGCACATTGGTTCTGCTTAATTTAATAAATTATGTTGAAACTTGCAGTTGATTGAGTTGATTTCAAATAAATCTATAAATCTGCAAAAGTTGTTGGAACTCGGAGTAGAAAATGTTATTGTATAATGCATTAACACTTTGGCACACACCTGGTATCAAATACTAATAACAGGCCCACTTGGAAAACTCAACCGAAAACATCACATTACTCATGTTTGTGGTAGCGGAGCACAGCTGCCTGTGGCAAGGACAGAAGGAGCAACCACTTCAAAACCTAATGCCGATGCGATGTGGTGTTGAAGTAAAAAATATGTGAAATTTAATTTTCCTAAGTGATTTTTCATGTAATTCGGCACCTGCTATTATTTTCACTTTGCAATTTTCTTTATATTTTCGCTGGATTTTTTCTTTATTCTTACTTTCTTTTGCTCTTTGCCCATCTACCACATAATACTTTTTCGTCTAGCATCATCGTCTTGATCAATTGTTAATGCCACATGTATCTTACACACGTATCAACGCCTTGTGAACTTGCTAAGAGGCCAGCCATACATCAACAGCAAAACTTTTCTCCCAACCGTATTGTCGTTTCCCCTCTCCTTGAGTTTCTAGCAAGAAATATAAAAAAATTTTAATTTCAATTTCAACATAAATATGTCTGAAGTGGCATTGCCATAAGCCATAAACCATATATGTATGTTTGTTGGAGTTTGTATGTTCGTTTGAGTATGCTATGAGTACCTCCTCTGGCATTACATGTGTGCACCACAGGCAACCGCAGATTATGCACACTAATTGCATTTGCCAATGATATTTCACTGAATTGGGTCAGCAACTGCACAGATTGTACCAGAATTAGGCGACATATGCGCATGTATTCAGAATGCCGATAGCACGGCCCACAGAATACCATATATAGCATTCAAAAGCTAACTAGACCTGAGATTACGTATAAATCGAATCCACGATTTTGAGAAATATAAATTTTTTTCGAAAACTAGTTAAATTTAAATGCAGAATGAATTAAGAGGCCAAACAATAATCAAAATGACATTCCGCTTGAAAATCGGTTCAGTTTTGACAAAGTTATGGGAGTTTGAAGTTTGGTCAGAGTTTGGATCTAACAACTTTATAAGTCAAAATTTTTGTCAAATTTCACATGATTTTTTACAGAATTTTGAAAGGTGTCAGAAACAAATTTAAAGTGTTGTTTTATACTATTTACGATATAAGGAGTTGATTAAACGTGAAAACTTGAGATTTAAAATTTTGAATTTTCAAAATATCAAAGGGGGGACCACATGCATCGAGTCCATGATTTTGGGAAATTTAAATTTTTTTCGAAAATTAATTAAATTTAAATGCAGAATGAATTAAGAGGCCAAACAATAATCAAAATGACATTCCGCTTGAAAATCGGTTCAGTTTTGACAAAGTTATGGGAGTTTGAAGTTGGTCAGACCTTGGATCTAACAACTTTACAAGTCAAAATTTTTGTCAAATTTCACATGATTTTTTACAGAATTTTGAAAGGTGTCAGAAACAAATTTAAAGTGTTGTTTTATACTATTTACGATATAAGGAGTTGATTAAACGTGAAAACTTGAGATTTAAAATTTTGAATTTTCAAAATATCAAAGGGGGGACCACATGCATCGAGTCCATGATTTTGGGAAATTTAAATTTTTTTCGAAAATTAATTAAATTTAAATGCAGAATGAATTAAGAGGCCAAACAATAATCAAAATGACATTCCGCTTGAAAATCGGTTCAGTTTTGACAAAGTTATGGGAGTTTGAAGTTGGTCAGACCTTGGATCTAACAACTTTACAAGTCAAAATTTTTGTCAAATTTCACATGATTTTTTACAGAATTTTGAAAGGTGTCAGAAACAAATTTAAAGTGTTGTTTTATACTATTTACGATATAAGGAGTTGATTAAACGTGAAAACTTGAGATTTAAAATTTTGAATTTTCAAAATATCAAAGGGGGGACCACATGCATCGAGTCCATGATTTTGGGAAATTTAAATTTTTTTCGAAAATTAATTAAATTTAAATGCAGAATGAATTAAGAGGCCAAACAATAATCAAAATGACATTCCGCTTGAAAATCGGTTCAGTTTTGACAAAGTTATGGGAGTTTGAAGTTGGTCAGACCTTGGATCTAACAACTTTACAAGTCAAAATTTTTGTCAAATTTCACATGATTTTTTACAGAATTTTGAAAGGTGTCAGAACCAAATTTAAAGTGTTGTTTTATACTATTTACGATATAAGGAGTTGATTAAACGTGAAAACTTGAGAATTAAAATTTTGAATTTTCAAAATATCAAAGGGGGGACCACATGCATCGAGTCCATGATTTTGGGAAATTTAAATTTTTTTCGAAAATTAATTAAATTTAAATGCAGAATGAATTAAGAGGCCAAACAATAATCAAAATGACATTCCGCTTGAAAATCGGTTCAGTTTTGACAAAGTTATGGGAGTTTGAAGTTGGTCAGACCTTGGATCTAACAACTTTACAAGTCAAAATTTTTGTCAAATTTCACATGATTTTTTACAGAATTTTGAAAGGTGTCAGAAACAAATTTAAAGTGTTGTTTTATACTATTTACGATATAAGGAGTTGATTAAACGTGAAAACTTGAGATTTAAAATTTTGAATTTTCAAAATATCAAAGGGGGGACCACATGCATCGAGTCCATGATTTTGGGAAATTTAAATTTTTTTCGAAAATTAATTAAATTTAAATGCAGAATGAATTTAGAGGCCAAACAATAATCAAAATGACATTCCGCTTGAAAATCGGTTCAGTTTTGACAAAGTTATGGGAGTTTGAAGTTGGTCAGAGTTTGGATCTAACAACTTTACAAGTCAAAATTTTTGTCAAATTTCACATGATTTTTTACAGAATTTTGAAAGGTGTCAGAAACAAATTTAAAGTGTTGTTTTATACTATTTACGATATAAGGAGTTGATTAAACGTGAAAACTTGAGATTTAAAATTTTGAATTTTCAAAATATCAAAGGGGGGACCACATGCATCGAGTCCATGATTTTGGGAAATTTAAATTTTTTTCGAAAATTAATTAAATTTAAATGCAGAATGAATTTAGAGGCCAAACAATAATCAAAATGACATTCCGCTTGAAAATCGGTTCAGTTTTGACAAAGTTATGGGAGTTTGAAGGAAGTAATAAAATTCCGAGTTTCGTTTGATTTTGTTGAACATCTGACTACTATAGAGCTAAAATACAGCTAAAATGGCAGCAAATTAATGTGAATATTATCACCCTCCAGTTCCTTAAAGAAAACACTCTATATTTTTTGTGTCCAGTTTTTGGTTGGTATTGGATGGTGCACCATAAATTTGCGCTGTTAATGCCATAATACCATTTTATGAAGATGAAAGTCGTGCGTTTATTTCATTACACAAATAATAACAGTCGAAAATAAACCGCAGTAGCAATTGCTCCGTTACGCGAGAGCAGTCACAACAACAACATCTAGAGCCAGGCTAATGAGTTGTTTGGCTGAGGCACATGCCTCATTGAAGGTCGAAAGGCTTACTGGGATGATAGGGGGGGATGTGTTGCGGTACAGGCAGTTCACAGAATTGAATTAATGGCAGCACATGTTCACATAACTGACTCCACTTGCCATGGTATAAATATTCCTTATTCCTAATGGCATTAACGCAAATTTGTTAACAAATTTGTTTGTGCCAACAAATGAATTAGCTAAGCTCAAGCAAAGCACAGAGTTTACCATCAATTAAGGGCTCGTTGATTTTTCAGACACAGCATAAACAGAACTTGCATACCATATACTTCCACTATATACAAAACATATATATACTGACTACTATATAAATCAACCTCAATAAAATGCAAAAATTTAAGTTAGATGCCCGCCTTTTGTGGAGCTCATATTTCAAGCTGCTTGTTAAGTGCATGTTTTATGATTATTATCGTAATAAAAAACTCGAGAGCCCACCAAAGCGACTCGTCGCCTAGGCATTTGCCAGCAAACGAGCAAATGATACGCCAAAAAGCGTAGCTCCGTAACCGAAACCTCAGCCAGAGTACTGAATGCTGAGTCGTGAGTCCTGAGCCCAGAGAGCTTGGAGCCTTGGCATTATGGCAGACAGGTGGGCTTGGTTGCCTGTCTGACTCGCTGACTCTCTGGCTGTCTACCTGGCTAGCTGGTTACCTTGCTGGCAACATTATAAAGGCAATAAGATTTTCAAAATACGACAATTTATGCAATAAACTTGAAATTTATGCCATTCCGGAAGCAGTCGAAGGACGAAGGTAGCAGTCACATCCAGTCATACAGTCATAGAGTCATACAGTCATCCAGTTATCCAGTCGTCTAGTCACCCAGTTGCCATTCTTATTCCTATCGGAATTTCTCCATTTTTTATTGTTGTACACTGTGTGTGTGTGTGGGGATGTGTGTGTGTGTGTGGGGGTGTCTGTGTGTGTCCGCCACGTGGCTGACATTTCAAAGTCAATCCATGCGCTAATCCTTACATTGTATGTTGTTGACTTTTGGTCAAAGGTTTTCCATTTGTCGGTGAGTTTATAAAGAAGTCATATGCCACTTTGTGGTTGCATTGATTTCATTTTGCCATCGCATTTTATATACTCGTTTATAAATATCAGATTATACTGCTGACGATTGTTAAAGTTTGTTTGCTATTCATTTGATTGACTTGGACTCTGTTTGACACGAGTCACGAAAGTCTGAAAAACTCGGGGAAAATTGTAGTATGATTGAGCTCAAAGTCATTATTAAAGCTCAGCATAGCAAATATTTAAATAAAAGGGTCAAAAAGAGCTTAAACTCATTTTTACAATGTTGTAAACAAAACAAACAATAAGGCTGCATTCAAAAGTATTCGAGTAGAAGATACCCAGCAGGTAGCCGTGTATAAAATTATTCTCAGCATGCAGTCTTAAAGGAATTTATTAATAAAGTAGAAGTTTCTACCTTTTCTACATTTTTTTAAAGTGTTAAAAAATGTTTGTTGTGGAATGAGGGTATAAATCGACATCTGGCTCGAGATTGAGATAAATTTGCATTTCGAAAATATTTGTATACCCTATTCTAACCTTTTGCTATAAGTACAGGGTATACAAATTAATTGCCGCTGCCAACGACGGGTAGAACCGACGGGCTAATCTGTAATAAGTTTTGTGTGTGGACAGCATTTCAATTGGCAGAGCAATATCTGTGCCAGCTAGACCAAGATGCCCCAAGGATAACTTAACTTAATTTAGGTGTAAAACAGCGACCAGCCTTGTCCTCCAGGTGCAAATAAAGAACACAAAAAACATAGACTCAGACTCAGACTCAAAGGTAAAAAGCGAGAGCGAGAAAGAGAGTGGGAAAGACAGAGACACATCATTAGCAAGGCAAGCATAAAAATGCTGATTAACGAGTCCCTCGAGGCCCAAAAGGACACCCGTACTTTGGTTTCTGTGAAGCTGCAGTCTTGTGTTTTTTTTTTTTGCCAGTTGTTTCTCTTTATTTTGTTTTTGGCTTAAATTACAAACATAAATTTAAATTATATTAAATTATATGAACGCGACAAATGCTCAAGGACACTGGCAATAACATTTATTGTATAATTTATTGCCTATTTATTGGCAATGTAATAATATTGATTGCCAAATAATTGAGGTTTTTTCTGTTGGTTCCATTCTGGCAAATGAAATTTCCTAGCCATAAAATATGGCTGCGCATATGATAGACTACACTATACTACATGGAATGGGCGTGGCAGTCGACTTATATAATACTTTTATAACTGCGTTTTACTGCGCTCAAAAGCTCATTTGAGGCGTTTATGAGCTGTATGCGTCCGGGTCGGCTCAAAGTCATAGTAATAATCTGAAGAAAAGGTTGCCCAATGGCCGCCCATTCGTAGGCGTGGTCAGTCAATAAAATGCCAATGGAAATGGAAATCGAAAATGAAAACGAAATAAAAATCAGTAAAAGGTACGACTATATTGTCAACGACATCGTTACGCCACGAAGCCAACAACAAAGGTACTAAAATAGCCATTCAAATGGGCCTCAACCGAAAAGGTGTATATGTGTGGGTGTGTCTGTGTTTGTGTGTGTATGCCTGTGAATGCTGAAAGGCAAAAGGATTTGCTGTTAAATGTTTAGCGAGGTGTTGATTTGAAGTGTCTTGGCCGAGGCCCAAACCTAAAGAGTCTTTTAATAACGTAAACATAACAGTTGGCCCAAAAGAAGGTTAAAATTGGCTTATATAAGAGCTTAACTGTTACAATGTTTATTAGTATATAAACACCAGAGAACTGCAACGGGTAAAAGATGTTCGATCAGACTCAAACATTGACTTGAACTCATTGTGATTTTTTCACTTTGTTCAAGTGATCGGAGCGGATCGTTCGAGCTGAGCGTATACGACACGTAAACTTAATATTGCGTATACGCTACGTATACTTAATATGACGAATGCATTACGTATACTTAATATGACGTATACGCAACGAATACATAATATTGCGGATACGCTGCGTATACTTAATATGACGTATACGCCACGAATACATAATATAGCGTATACGCCACGTATAATTAATATTGCGTTTATGCTACGTATACTTAATATGACGTATACGCCACGTATACTTAATATTGCGTATACGCCACGTATACTTCATATACGCTACGTATCGAATTATTTTTTAACAGCTTAACTGTAACAATGTTTATTAGTATATAAACACCTAAAGCTCGGTCGAATTAATTCTCACTTTGTGAGCCTAACAAAGTTTTAATTAGGTTGAATGTGGCCAAGTTAAGGAATTGTGAAATGAATGAAATATCGATTGCAAATATTCATAGAAGTCGACATATGCATAACTGTCGATGTGTGTGTGTGTGAAGTTGAGAACAACAACAAGTGAAGCTTGTCTGGTATTTTGACACAGTTTTACAGGATTTACAACAATGTTTGTTTTCACCCAGTTCTACTAGCTGTGACTCTCCGGTGCCAGTTCCTATTAGTTTTGTAACGATCCTTTGACTGTGACATGACACAAACACGCACATAAACACACATCACACACACGCATACATGTAGATATTTAAATGGTAAAGGGGTGAAGGAAGGGGAAAGAGCAGGGTAAGGGGATGGGGCATTTATAGTAGTTTCAGTGAGCTCGTTGTGCAACTCGATTGCTGTTGCATGTTTGATTCACACACACACACACACACACACACACAGATTCACGCATGTGCAACGCTTATTTGACAGTTGATTTGACTACATACCCAAAGTGATTGACATTTGGCACATTCTACACGTTCAGACCAGCTCAGTTGCCAGTCTCTAGTAACTTGACCAGCTTTGCAGTTAATGCAAATCTCTGGCCATATGAATGGATGGAACTTTCGGTCAGTTGCGTGATGTTGCATAGTTTGCACTGCATTATCTGTAAGGCTGCGATTCATACATTACACACACACACACACACACACACACACACACACACACACACACTCATAGATACATTCATATTCATTGAGAGTAATGCGATATAAGCTTTTGTGTTCCACGAATTAGTTACAGTAACATTGTTACACACTCGTGTGTGTGTGTGTGTGTTAACTGAAACTGTGCTAATGCAAAAGAGGCAAAGTTGATCATTGAGGTTACTCACACAGAGCACTTAAAACGGAACCCAGAACTCAACCATGACCATGACCAGATCCATTAACCCATTTTGTTTATCGGCACAATGAGGCAAGGGAAGGAACCGACCAAGAGGGAAAGGGATGAGAGACTTCTAAGCAAAAACCCAATTATTTTAATAGGCAAACTTTATTTTGAAATACTTTTGCGCGCATTTTGTCGAAAGCCGAAAAATGATAGAAGGCACAACCCAAGGACTATCAAGGATCTGTGGCCTTCTAACCTGCCTTTTCCAGTTACCAGAAACAAATGATGCAATAGAATTTTATGAGCCACACTAAATGTGGCTAATAGATTTTAACAACGTGGCAATAGAAAAGATACAGCCAGACACTAAGCCAACCAGCTGTGCGTACACACACACACACGCACACGCTCACACATATGCAACATCTATGTGTGTGTGTGCGGGTCCTTACAACAATTTATTTTTATATTTGTTTGGCAAGTTGCGTAGAAATGGGCCAAAAGGCGAGCGTATTGCGCCTTGGGTAACCACCGAATTCTGCGAAAAGGACCAGCACTAACACACTCACACCCACACATACAAATTTACACACATGAATACTTTGATGTTTATACTTTCGACTAGTTCGTTCCCTTAACAAATTAGCTGTTATTATTTTGATAAAAAGTTACGAAATTAATACAGTAATAACTCTACACACACATATGCTTTCTACATAATGTTTGCCCTCAAGTTAACACACACACACACACACACCCGCATATATATTTATATTAACATTTCCAGTATGTAGAATCCATTTCAGACGATGCCACTTTTGGGTGTGATTATGCATATAGAACTGAGATTTGATACTTTGTCTATATCAGAATGCAAATTGTCTGCTATAAACACACAAAATGAAAGGCGATACAAATTTTAAGCAGCAAAAATCGTCAGTCAAGAGTGATGGGCTAGAGGATACCCTAAAGACATCTTATAAGATGAGATGAAATATTTTTTAAGATTAAATAGAATAAGTAAAACGATGAAAATTAAAGAGAAGTGCATATAAACAGAAAATCATGAAAAAATAAATACTCCTCAATTGGGATTTTTAATAAACATTTCTACATTCCAAATACCCATTTCAACCATTTTTATAGAGCATAAAATATACGAACGTCTAAAATGAAGTCATCAAAAAGTTTATCAAGAAAGCAGAAATTTAATAACCAGCCTAACCTGCCAATAAAATGGCAGCTGTCCAAACAAAAACCGATACCAACCGCTGAGTAGTTGGCTTAACCTTTTTCCCGAAATTTCCGATTTTTCCGTTGCCTGCCAAAAAATAACCTGAGCGTGGCCAATTTGTTAAAAAATTTGCTCGCTTCAATATATAAAATAAAAATGAAGCGCAAACGGGAGATGTTTCGTATAAAGGAGGGGGGAATAATAAAAAAATCGACGCCTGCTGCCCGAATAAACGACCCATGTCAATTATGCGCTGAAAGCAAATATATTACAATATCAAAATAAAAATGAAAATGTAAACGCAAACAGCCAAAAAGTCGACGGAACGCACAAAGAGTTCCTGTTCCATCGACAGTTTTTTTTTATCGTCATTACAAAGTCCGAGAACAAAAAGAGCAATACCAACACTTTGTAGGAGAAAGTCTAAAGCTAACAATAGTCCTTACCCCATACCAAAAGAAAATTACTTGAATATTTGCTGTACTCACAAATTTTATTATGCTCCTTCGACTTGAATGCAAAAATAATAACAGGTTTCTTAGGAAACATTTTGCCCCTTGCTTTTGAAAACATTCGTCCATTGAAAGTTTACAAGAAATATTTTAAAAGTTTTTAAAATCAATAGATATATGTTTGCTTCTTCGGATCTTGATAAGAAAACTTGGTAAGGGTTATTTGTTTTGTTCAAACGAAAATCTTAAATTTAAATTAAATTTTATCTTTTTATTCCTTGTTTTTAATGATGCTTTAAATTGAAAAGTGACCAGACTAGAAGCAGAAATAGTTTAAGGTAACAGCAACTGCATTGATTTTACAGTGAAAGCTTTAAATTGCCTCATTTTGAGGCCATTTGACGCTATGGCTAAAGCTGCCATTATCGCACCCACACACACACCCAAACACAATGTTGCATACGCACACATATGCAAATTGTTTGCAGATATGTATGTGTATACACAGTTGGGCACACACACAAGAGCCAAGAGCGTGGTCATATGGAGTATAAACCAGGCCGATAGCCAGATAGTTAGCAAAGCAAGGCGCCTACTTCCGTTGCCCTGGCAAAAACGCATTTTCCACAGACGAGGTCTCGGCCAGGGCCTGGAACTGAGCCTGGTTGATTGCACTGGGTGCTGTGTCCATTGGGACTGAAGTTAGCAGGACTTGGGCAATAATTGAAATTATCATTAAGCCAAAACGAGTCTCATGCCAAAAACGAAACGAAAAAAAATGAGAAAACTTTTCTGTTGCTACTTTTACCCATTAAATGGGTGACGAAAGGCTAGAATAAAGGGTATTATAAAGTTCGATGGACTGATTGTTATAGACAGAAAATGATCCTATAAATCATAAATTGAATCGAATAATCAAAGATATTTATGCAACGTTCTGAAAGGTAAAGGAAACCAGAATATTGAATGGTTGTAATAATTTAAAAAAATTAAATATTTACTTACTTGTCATAATGATTATAATAATAATTGTAATAATTATAAAAATTAAATATTTACTTACTTGTCATAATTATTAAAGGGTTCTTGCTATTTA
This sequence comes from Drosophila falleni, assembly GCA_035045575.1. Taxonomy (NCBI): domain Eukaryota; kingdom Metazoa; phylum Arthropoda; class Insecta; order Diptera; family Drosophilidae; genus Drosophila; species Drosophila falleni. The sequence continues at coordinate 11,031,876 of JAWNOV010000167.1, forward strand.
AACCGTTATTTAGATACTTATTGTACTACCTTTATTAATATTTATATATATTTAAATAAATGAAAGTATAATCTTCCAAATTGATCTTGAATTTCGCTTGAGGGTATTTATTTATCGCTTTGATACATACTTACTTTGGTCTTACTTACTTGATTTCTCTTACCTTATCGAGTCAACTCTTAATGTTCTGTTAAATCTCATACACTCACACATGCATACATAGATCAAAGGATGTGCCTTGCATGAAATGAACTCTCGAGTTGAAATCTTTAAGCCACATTGCAATTGTTGTTGTTAGTAATCTTGTCCTCCTGTGGCTCGTCCTGAATGCATATCCTAAGTGGACCTTAAAAAAAACATTGCCTGATTGCTTTTAAAATATGCAACAACAACAACAGCAAGAACAACCACAACACCCATTGGCAGCATATTTATGCGATTAGATGCAACCAGAAGCGGTTAACTGACAGCTGGAAGCTGCCTCAGACAGGACACGCACGGAATCAAGAGGCAGACTCAAAGGAAAGGGAAACTGCTTCGTTGGCAGTTGGTTTTTGGCTTTGTAAAATATGCTTGTCTCCCTTTCCACTACACACACACATCCGACTTTCGAGAATCACAAAAAATGTAGAGTAAAAGGACAACAAGCCACCGACAGTTGCTTTTACCGTTTTTGCCTTATTCTTCTTATGTAGGCACAAAAAAAGGTGACAATGGCTCTGACAAACGAACAAAATGGATAAAATGGACGGCAAATGTGCACCGGACAATGAACATTGAAACGATGAAGGGTTGGACCCAAAATGACAATTCACATATGTGTAACATATGTGTGTGATTCTGGGGCGGATCGACTTTCTATTGTGAGACTTATGCTTAAGCAGAAAAGGTAAAATGACTAGGGAATGCTCTTCGATAAGATTAGAAGCAACTCTGCAAGTATTTACCAACACTATTTTGAGTTTGATCATATTTAACTCTGATCAGAGTTGAATTAAGATAAGGTTCTATTTTTAGAACATATATAATGATAACTATGTATATATATTGACTACATATATTAAATTTAAAAAAAATGGCAACTTTAAAAATCTCCCTTAGTTATGTTCCATATTTATAAAGATCAGACTTGGGATTGTATACATACATAGGAACACAGATTTTTGTCAGAATATTTAATATTAACGTTTTTTGTTCTGACCATGTTAATGTAAAAAAAGCCATGATAAAAGGTTCAAATCAAACAAGCTATATTTTTTTATATTTCACAATAAAGGCTGTTACATATCTGCAAGGTTTCAATATTGCGGATTTGGAATGCTCAGCTAAAGGATATGTTTAAGTGGGACTGAATTGCACTTTACTCTATATTTTACCCCAACCGACAATGGACTCTTAAATAACTATGTATGTTTATTATCCGATCGGTAAATAGAAATGCGCATATTTAAAAGCCATAAACATCAAAGTCAAAACTTGTTCAAATGTTATTTAGCCACAATTTCCGACCAATCAATAACGGGTGAAAATTTCATAAGCTACATTCGTTGTTGAATGCCACATGCATTGAGTATAGCAAATAATTAGCTATTGTATTATGTGTGCACGTAATTATAAAGTTGTGTGTATGTGTGAGTGTATTAATAGAATCCTGTGTATGTGTATGATCTTAGCTAATACCTTATTTGGTAATCAAACTACTGCAGCGGGCTATAAAGCACATTTCAAAGATGATGGAGCCATTATATTGGTGTAAATATGTGTAAATGTAAGTGTATGTGTGTTGCAGATAATGCACTCCAACTCATTGCTGCAAATTGCATCTGATTGGTTGCTGCTGCTGCTGATGCTGTTGCAACTACAACCAAATTAACAGCAACAGTTGCTGCAGTGTCTTGTTTGCAAATGAGCTGCCATAATTTTTGCTGGTCAACTGACTTTCTCCGTCTGCATCGATTATCTTCATGTTCATCTGTATCTGCATCTGCATCTTCATCTTTATCTCCATCTTTATCTCGGGTTTCCAAGCGAAATTGATGAAGCAGCCATTGGGGAAGGAAAGAGACAAGCGCAGACACATTGACATGCCGCTTACTCTTGGTCAACTCCCTCCCTCCTTCCTCTTCCCCTTCTCCAGCCTATCGCGGTGACAGCAACAATGTAAAAGTTGCAACAATTTCGTTGCCAAATGAAAAGAGGACACTCGGTAGGAATTGCGAATCATTCGATCAACGTTGTCGCGACTTACAGCAAACTCTACAGATATTGACATATTCTCCTCTTGCTGTCCTTGTTGCAATTGCGATTCGAGTGCTCTTTAAACAGCAAGCAAAAAGTATAAAAAAAAACTTAAGTTACGAGTACATTTTCCATAAATTGCGCTTTTTCTTGCCCTCTTTTTACTTACATTTTCATCTGGATTTTGCTTTTTCTTAAGCGTCTTCATCATACAAAAAAAATGAAATCAGATTTAAAATTCAATTGGATATGATTATGGTAAAGTTACAACACATTCAGAAGAGTTGTTTAATATTGCAAGGATTGTTGATTTAACAAATAATTTAATGTCTAACTGTAGAAATTAAATATGACGATTTGTTTTAGTATACTATGAACATTAGATTGTGGTATGGTTTAGAAATATTTAAATATGTCAAAGATTGAGTTTTAAATTTATCAGTACATTTTATTTTTTGAATTTTAAAAAGTTCTCAATTTTTATTTCATATTGTCAATTTCAAGCAGCTTAACAGCGTCCTCTGATCTGCATATTCGAATGTTATCATTTTGCAGCTGCCATTTGCTATGACAGTTAAAAAACTACTGCTCTTTTTATTGCTGACTGTTAACATTTCGTTTGTAATGATTTTATTTATAAAATAAAATGAAAGCACATTGATTATGGTTGAACTTTATGACCAAAATCTCTTACAGTTTTCAACGCAAATGCAACTTTGCGTTATTCAGAACTGAAATGTTCTCATTGGAGAACTGCAGTTGAGGGGCTAAAGAGAGAAGGGTAAAGAGGAAAAGGGGAAAGAGAATATAGGGAAAGGGTTCGCTTCAGTTACAGTTGTTGCTTCTGCTGGGTTTACTTTGTGGTTGGGTTGCCTTAGCTTTTTGTTCAAATTTCTCCAAATGACAAAACTTTGCACCCGCCAAACCGTTGCCCGTATTTGTTTGAATCTTTGCACTTTTGGCACTGGACAAAGTTTTTAATTAGTCTTTGATAGGAAACCGAAACTGAGTTGCTAACTTTAAACGTTTGGTAATGTCGATCCAGATGGCTTGTTCTCAATTGCTCCCAGTATTTTCGACTACTACATACAACCAGCAGTGCTTTTGTCTGTTGACTTAAGTTTTGTGGGTCGTGTATGCCCTGCAAGGGGTTAATCAAAGTTCGGTTTACCTGAGGCTGCTTAGTGTGCGATATGGCTTTGGCTTTGGCTTCAGCTTTGACAACAGATTCACACACACACACACACACACTCACACGCAGACAGACAGAGAAACTGCTGCATTTGATTGCACACGCCGCAAGTTATGTGCCAATGCCGAAATTACGCATACGTCATGTGGCAGTGACAAGTAGCGCATACACATGTTGTGCCAATTAGGTGTGTACTACACTGCGTATACATATCAAACTACTAGTTATACACAGATATACTCGCATATCCACAGATATACACATATATATCTATATGTATCGCATATATCTTATCTCTGTAGCAATACACAATCATGTGTCGCCTGTCAGGCAACTATGGCGTCTGTTTCTGCTTCTGCTTCTGCTTCAGCTTCAGCTTTCGCTACTGCATGTGGCATTTGTCAACTGATTTTCTGTTGCACTTTGCTTGAAATACATATGCATGCCACTTTTATTGCCACATGGCTTCGCTCTCATCTCTGTGATCCGCCATTCGCAGTGTTTTTTGTGCTTGCCTGCATTTTACACATAGCAGAGCGTAATTTTAATTTACAGTGACAGCCACAAGCCACGCCCTTCCATTCCCCGACAGCCCACCAATCCACCAATCCACCAACCAACCAACCAACTAGTCAACTAACCCACCAACCAACCCACCAACAATCCCACCCATTTTCCATCTTCTCCTCCCATCTCCCATCAGCCATCGGGCAATGTTTAGCTTAAATTGCTTTTTCGCTTAGTTTTAGTCGCTTAGTCGCGTCTCTCTTCCTCTCTCTCTCTCACTCTCTCTCTCTCTCTCTCTCTCGCTGTCATTCTCTTTCTTTCTCTCTATTTTGCTACTTGGTTTCACAGCTGCATCTCTCGCATTTCCCTCCACTCGCATCCAACGGAAAGTAAATACTTAATTATACCAAAGAGTGTGGCACACATCTCTTCTTGCCACTGGCTTACAAACCAGCTTACATTATGCGCATCCTATTGAGGGAACTGTGAGCGTCTCATCTTTCCCCATGCAACCATTAAAATTATAACACCGAAACGGAGACACATCTTGATTTCAATATACTACATATTTTTATGAGCAGCAATAGTCAGGTTGATTATTGTCCAAATATTCTAGTTTTAATTGTGTATAAAAGGCTTACCATATATTAAATTTCCATTTTACTCCAATCTTACTCAATTTTTTTTACTAAAGATAAGTTAATGAGTTGCAGAAATAACAAAAAAATTCCGTATATAAATTATTCATACATTTTTTAGTCTTGTTAGGTATTAAGTAATTAGTTCAGTATTCTGTTTTTTGGAAGAACTTTGATCATAGGCAGCGTAAAGAGTTTTATACAGTGAAATAATAATAATATATTTAATAAAACCTACTAAGATGTATCTATCAGCATAATAATCTAATAAAAGCTTTTTTCTACCGTAGCTATAATTTAATTCAGTATTCCTTATTTTATACAAATTCTTTTTCTACATTCACTTTAGCTTTAAAGCTTGTCCTTATCAATTTATTTTAATGCTGCAATCTGCGATGCGTTCTGCTTTTGCTTCTGCTTTTGCTTCTGGTTTTGAGTCTACTTCTGTTTCCAATTCAAGTTGGCTTTCTGCTTCTGGTCCTGTCGCACAGTGCTCGATGCCGTGAGGATTTGCTGTCATTTGCGTTCTGGCTTTGCAACTCCTTATCATTCCCTATCCCCTATCCCCTATTCCCTTATCTCCAATCAGTTTCGAATCCCTGTCAAACGCTAAAGTTTACGTGTGCTGGCAGCAGTAAAAGTTTCTAATATTTTCAACACCTCAACATGGGAGATAAGATCTCTTGCACGCTGTCGTGCTGCTCTCACGATGTCTTAATTAGTTGAATTCTATGCATTTTTCGAACTGAAAAAAAAAATAGAAGAAAATGTCCAATAGAAATTGTGGCTGGCAAAAGGTAAGAAAATGGTAAAAAGAAAGAAAAAGAAGAAAAGTTTGCACTTTTGGCATAACTTTTCTAATATTTTGTTATAATAAAGTTTCGATGTTTGATAAAATGTGGCAAATAAAAATTGTTGAGCCGTGTAACACGGTTCTTCGGGACAAGCGGAAATAATGGTTTGTTGAGTTTGAGTTTGAGAAATGACTGCAATTTTACTCGTAATTAAATTTAAGTAACTTTCATAACTCTCGAGCTTAAAGTGTACTTCATTTGTCGATTAACTGCATCAAAATAAATTGCAGACATATGTTGTTCATTGGCAACTTCATATCAACGCATCATTTATGCACATTTTCCACACTTCTTTTACAAGCATTTCTCTCATTTTTTGTATTATTTGGTGGACTTATGTCAATGCAACTGACAATTTTTCAATCTCAGCGCGAAGCCGGCGTCAGAAATAATTGCAAAATGCATCAATCAGCTGTCAGAGCTGATACTTGACTATCGTTCAGCATGAGCTAAGCGATGAGTAAAACCAGAAAATCAGTAGAAATGCAGCATGACTAGCAGATGCTCTGTAAATAGACTTTTTATCGATTGATTATTATTATATATTCATCATACACAGCTGACAATTCCATTTGTTAGGCGAGAAAGAGTCTCTCTCTTTTCTTTTTTTACAGGGTATCCCAAATTGAGCACACGTTACTTATGTCGTTTGTCAGCTGCAGCTTCCATGCCGTGTTCATATTTTGACAGGCGACGAGACGAGTCGAGTTGTGTTGCGTTGTGTTGAGTCGGGTCGTTTGCTAGGGGATGATGGGTCACTTTTCAATTTTTTTTTAGGGGGAATAGGCACTTGAGCCTGTCGAAGCAGCTGCTCATTAGCTGAGATTACGTTGTTCTGTGTGCTCCGGTCTAGACCGCATTTCCGATAATTGTTCCTGTATTGGCAGACGTCAAAAGTTTCGGTTCGGCCCCAAAAAACTAATTCGAGCACAAAAGTAAAGGAACTTGCTGCGTGATGCCGCAACTGCCGCATTGGCCACAAAAGACGACTTCGAGAAGGACGACAACAAGCCCGGAGGATTATAGGCGTATGGCAAAGCGCAATCAGCAACTTGCCTGTGGTTTCACTCTTCTTTCCATCTCTCTCTCTCTCTCTCTCTCTCTCTTTTCTCTGGCTAGTTGGGCAGCTAATGCGGTCGAGATGTCGTCGTCCGATTCTGATTGATTTTACATGCCGCATTGTTGTCTCCCTGTCCTTGTCCCCTCCGCTCGGCCAATACTTTTAATTGATAATTGCGGAAATGCATGGAACCAACAGACCGCAGAAAAGTTTCCAATATATATCAGCTACAGGCAACAGATCCACTGCCAATGACGATGACGATGGCGACAGTTCAATGTTCAAATTGGCGGCCATTGCCATTTTATTATATCGTATATATATAGTGAAGTGGTTGCTTGTAAATGGAAATCAAGCAAATTGGTTAACAGCCAAACCGCAAAACCTTTTAATAATGGCCAAAATGGAAGACAAAGCAAAAGGATAACGACAAACAATTGCAATAGTTGGCCTTGTTAAGGGACAGCAACACCACAGTGTATTCCAACAGGTATGAGATCCTACTCAAAGGACTCGTTGAAGAAATCGTCCCACAAGTAACTACTGAAGTTACTTAACTTATGTAACTTACCCTTTCAAACTCGTCCCTCTGTGCTTATTTAATATTCATGCTGCGTTTGGGTTTTGGCAACATACATAAAGCAAGGACGCTTAGAAGTTTACCTCTCTTTTAGCCAAAAATCAATTATACGCCACGAAAATATGATACGAGTTGCGAGTGTGTATATGTGTGTGTGTGTGTGTGAGTATTCTGAAGGAGGCAAAGCTAATATAACGTGTAATTAAGCCGCGTTTCGTCGAGCGAATCCAGTGGGGAAATGCTCAGGTCCTCTAAGGACACTGGACGCGAATGAATTTGAAATGCTGGCAACGTAATTGCCAAATTACTTGGATTTTTGCTAACAGTAACACTAAACGCATCCGCGAGTGTGGAATTTCAATAAAATATGCAAGGTACACCATGCCCATTGTCAGTCAACATTCCTTTATTCGCATTCTCATTCTCCTGCTCATCCGCATCCGCATTCGCATTCGCATCCGCATTCTCATCCGCACAAGAGAACAACAGCAGCGACTGAACAATGGCATCACGCATACGCAGCGTGTGCAATGCGAACCGAATGAAATCTGTCCTACAAATTAAACGACTCTGAAAGCTTAAAGTGTGTATGTATGTATATGTGTGTGTCTGTGTATTTGTGTGTATTTGTGTGTGTGTGTTTGTGTGTGTGTATAGTCATTTGCGTAACTTATTCGTTGTTCATGGATTGCTGCTGACCGTGTTGAAGCCACTCCAAATTGATTTGGCCTATGTCCTTGATTGATTCAAGCCATTAATGCAGCCGACTGCCTACACACACACAGTCTATTTACTTTTCCAATGAGAAATTGTGTGGCATTTTATCACGTTGCCTGTGATTGGCTCAAATTTGTTTGCCTTTCGAAGGCGACTGAAAGAAACTTTTTCAAAAAATCAACTTCAACTTCAACTAGAGATGAGTGCGTGATCTGATTGATTTGCACACATCGAAAGAAATTTGCAATCGCCATTTGATTAGTTTCTTTTATTGATATTGTAAGTACTCCGACGGTTTATTTGAAAATCAATGAAGCTTGTTACTTTCACTATTGATAATATATTTTAATCAGGGAATCAAACTAAAACCGCACTTTTACAAACGTTTCAGTTAATATATAATTTAGCAAGATTAATCTGAGTTAAAGCAATCGTTAAACTGTTTATATCATTCTAAATTCTGCATAAAAAAGGAATTGCTTTCATGAACTCTGATGTTGATGACTTAGAGGGATACAGAGTTTATGAATGATGATTAAATGGAACTAAACTAGTTTTACTAGAGGGCTTTAGTGTAGATATCTTCTTAATTGAAATGATCATTTTTATGCTTAACTTTAAGAGCTATGTAATAGAAATATTGTCGGAATTTAAGTCAAGTCGATAAAGTGAGAGACTTTCATCCGGTATTTCTAACATTTCCGCTTTGGGTTTACTGTTTACGAACCTTCTTTTTGTTACCTTTTTTTCTCGTTCCTTGCACTTGTTATTGTGTGGGTGTGTGAGCGCAGTTGGTCCCTTTTTTTTCGCTGAGTAAAGTAAAGTAAAAAGGAGCTAATTTTCTTATGTCTCAAATTTGGCAGATGAGAGCAAAAAAAAAAAGGGTTGCATAACTGTGGCTTGGGTTTCACAGAGTTTCCAGTTGTCGTAGCTTTTTTATGCTAATGTGAAGAGGCAGCGCACCTTGGAAACTTGCAGTGGCCTTTAAGAGTAAACAGAGGTATCCTTAAGCTTCCTGACAGGACAGAACAGAACAGTCCTTCGGTCGCAGTTGCCACTGGCTGTGTTAATTACTGCGGCGAGCCGAGCACTCATGAGTCATGAATCATGACTTCCGTCTTGCCACGCAAAATGCCACCACTGCCGCCTTCTAATTATGTCAACAAAAAGCGAGTAAGACGGCGCTAATTGAGTGTGGTCGACTGGCAGATGCTCTTCATTTTCGAACAGAGCAGAATTGATTATTTGGTGGTACACAGGGTATGCAAACAGCTTGGCAACAATTAAACCGCAAACGTATTTAGTTCATGTTGAAAGTCCTTTCGAGTTTACTGTAAATAGTTTAACCAATCTAACAAGAAACGTTCTGTGAGAAAAGCGGTGTGGGGAGGGGGAAGCCAGCTGATGTAACGGAACTAAACACGACAGTAGCATAATGAAGCCGTCTTTCTCCCACACTTTCTCCTCCTTTGTGTTGTGCGTGTGTGTGTGTGTGTGTGTGTGTGTGTGTGTGCGTTGGCATTTTGGAGTTTCCGCATGTGGCAACTGCGGTAAGCCGACAATTTGTGCAAATGCTTTCAGATAGCTAAAATTTCGAATTGCCTCTGCAACTCAGAGTAGTAGTAGTTGTTATTTGCTTAGCCAAATTAGTCTTAACTCATTTGGATTAATCGCATAGTCGAAAGCCCAAATAAGTCAAACAGTGTCGGACGAACCTTTTTGATTGTATAATCACACGACAGTAAATAATAGAAACCAAGAGAAGGAAGAGAAATAAATCAACAACCAGTTGACAAAAGCAAACACAACCGCATTTAAAATGTTTATTATTTATAATAGTTTTATTCACCTTTTTGCTTTTACTTGTTTCTCTATATTTAAACTTTGGTTTTTGTATATTTTTTGGTATTTAAATGCAGTATGATAACAATATGTTTACTTAATATTAATAAATATATCAAATATTCTGTTTTCACTATTTACCTTGACAAAAGTTTTACATACCAATTAAAAAAAACATACAAATTGTATATGAATGTAAAAATGTACAGCATACACATATAAAGAGTTTTTGGCAACTGACCGTGAACTAAAAGTATAAATATAAAATATGTAAACATGTTGTGTAAACTTGAAATCAAAATGAATATTTTTGATTTGTTTATTTTTTTATATATATTTTTTTACTAGATCTCTAGATATACACTCATGCTCTCTCGTATATTGTATTTTTTTGATTTATTAAATGTTTTATTAGACCTGGTGTGTTAATCCTTTGAATTGCCTTTTGCTGTTTGCAATAGTGTCAATTTAATTGTTTTTTGCTTTAGATTTTATTTCGGATTTTTTAATTTCAACAACACACGCATCGCTTCTTTGGCATTTCCCTATATATAGAATAGATACTTGTATTCATAATTTTACCGTTATTTTCACATATTTAAACGAGTTTACTTTGTATGTACGTGTAGCTCGGTAGTTCTATATCATTATGTTATTTATTTATGGTTTTTATTAGATTTGCTTATTTATTTGATTTAAGTTTTGATTTTTGAATATTTGATGTCGCAGATGAGTTTAACTGAAGCAGAAACTTAACTTTTAAATGCATTTTACCTGCAACTGTTTTGCTTGAGTAGTTTCTATTAAAAGTTTATCAAAAAAGAAACTAAACAAATTAATATTTATATTATTTTCTAATATATTTGAGTTAGCAACAGTGAATACGTAAATAGTTTACAATAGTAATAAGTACAATCATTTTATATTTCATAAAGGTTATTTCAGTACCATTAAAATCTCTTGTTTGATATGACTTAAATAAGTTAATGGTATATTTGCAACTATATATTAAGATTATAATGAATCTATGTACACTAATGACCGCGACACACACATATTAATGCAAAGGTTACTAACACTATCATGTATGCCATGGACTTTTATTATACTCATAATTAATTTATTTATACAGGTTTCACTTCCATTTAATTATAGCTAGTTTATTCTGTTTTGAACATTTCTATGCTAAGCTTTTGAATTTGGGCAGATCAGTTTCATTTATATTTGATAAATAATTCAATTAGTTGTTAATACAAAGAAAAAATAGATTTATTTGAAATTGAGTTGAATATTAAATTAACATATAGCTGAGCTCGCCACACAATAGATTGTCAATTTATTGTTTGTAAAACAATTTGATCTTTTTATTATATACTCGCGCTATTTCCATACTTTGTACATAAATGGAAAATCAAATCAAAACGATTTCAATTAAAATGAATTTAATTAAATTTTGCTGACCTGTCACAATGTTTTTTTCTCTGTATTTTTCTTTTTTTTGTCGAATTTTGATAACAATTTAAATTGTTTTCTTTGCGCCAATTAATTTATTACAATATTTTTTATTAAGCCCCATACTTATGCTGCCCTCGGTATTCATTAGTTTTTGCTATGTATTATCTGTAATTTAATTATAAACAAATATGTAATAACAAATGCACATAAAAAATTTCATTATGAGACTTATGAACACTTTCAGCTATGTTTCTCTTAATGCCTCGTTTTTTTTCCCCCACATTGAATTTACGCAATTTTTATACTTTTGTTTGTTTATTAAAAATATTAATCAGTCATTTGAATGCAATGAATTGCAATGAACACACACACAGTCATCTGTTTACGTGTGTGTGTGTGTGTGTGTGTGTGTGTGTTTACACACTATAAATAGTATTTAAGACTCTCGTTCTCATCCCACTTCGCCCAGAGTTGACTGTTAACAATATTGCAATAATTTATGCCATTCATTTGCATCGCATTGCTGACAGGACTAAAACTCAGCCAACTGATTGCCCAGTGCAATTATTTGAATGTGGCCACATAAATAACATTGCATACTTTTGTGCGCTTGTCATTTGCCAATGTCGATGCCAATGCCGATGCCAATGCCTGCGAGCTTTTTGTGTTAAAATTTATATTTATTAAAAAATGCTTTTTGCACTTATTAAAAAATAATATAATTGCAGATAGTATTCAATTACATGCTCACATCAGTAGACATTTAATTCAATATAATTCTCTTCGAATGAAATTCAATTTTAATTCTTTAATTGCATCTCTTGATTGATTTAAAAGTTTGCCGCTTTTTGCATAACTCAGGACATTATGCCAATTTGTGTGCTTTTTAGACTCAAAGTTTCGGCATTTTTATTGGCACTTATTAGCTAGAATTCTTATCTTAATGTGTGCCTAAGCTTCACTTACTTGTCGTAGGGATGTGAATGCGTATGGGGATACTTTTTAATATCTGGAGAATGGCGCATTAGCGTCGCGTTCTGACCGTTGGCGGGGGAAAGCGTTAAACTGCCCTCGTGGCTGCCATTGATGATACTACCGCCGGCCATCATCTTCTCCGTCTCCTGCCGACTGTTGGCCATTATTCTACGGATGGTTGGCGCGCAGGGTGTGCGTCAAAGACGCGACTCCTGCACGTGCTCGTGTCAAACCTGACCATGGGCGTTCATGTGCAGAGCCTCGCCGGCATCGGAGGGAGCAGGTGGATAATACTGTAGAGATGTGCAATTGAGATACTGTGCGTCGGTTAGCATCTATGCTCCATATAATTAACATAAAATGTGCGCTTAAAATAGCAATTTAAGACTCTCAAACAGTCCCCAAATTTCCAACCCTCAACAATATATTAAGTACTCACCCCCACACGACCGTTGTCGTAATCGCGACTCGCTTGAATGGTCAATTTGGCCTTGGCATGCATGCTGTCCGTCATCGCGTTCCTTTGATGTGTCGATGCCACAACGCCAGGACCAATGTTCGCCGGTCCGAGCAACATGGAACCGTTGCTCTTACTCGCACTCGCCCCGAGCGTCGACCCGGAACTGTTTGCCTGTTTGCTGCGGAAGCAAAACTCAATAATTGCCACGAATACGGAGACCATGAGACCGCCGATCAGTATATAGAATATGCCAGCCACATTACTCAGCGTCAGCTCATTGTGCGATGCCTCCGAATTGTCCTTATTAAAACTACACTCGGCCTTGTCGTACCACCATTTGTTGCGCAACTTGATCAACTCGCCGTTCTCCTTCAGCGACAGCACAGCCAAATTAATGGGATCTCTGGCAAAAAGTAGAAGAAAAAGAAAACCATTTCATAAAAATGTGCCAGCTACTTAGCTGTGACTTGGACTTTTTAATAAAGCCAAAGAAATTGATGGCTTTCCCTTATTCATTATACACAATCCTATTCACTTGTCCGGCTACTACTCAGTCTACTTACTTGAGGGCTGAGCCGAGGGGCGTGGCAATGCCAAATCCTTTTGTATCCAAGTTGGGTCCCACTTTCATTGTGTCGCACGGCTTTCTCGCATTCACATATTCATTTTTCGGCGATTCCACCAACAGCGCATATTTCCCCTTGGATGTCCGCACCCGCCGGATGCCCTCATCATAAGTATTCACAAAGACGTGCTTGTGTGAATTCATATACTCCCACATTTTGTTGTGCAGTCCAATTGGGGAACGCTGTGTGGGTTAAAGGTCAAAGCACATAATGAGCAGATAATTATAAATACATAAATGGGCGATTGTAATTAAGAAGACAAGACAAAAAGGATATATTTTGGGCAAACAACAGATTAAATAACTTTGCAGAGCTCTGTATTTAATTTCCGAATTAAACAGGGATAGTATCTTTAGGATGTATAAGACAATACATAAAAATTCTCATAGATTAATTGAAGTATCGTTAAAGTCTAGTTTGCATAAAAACATGAAAAAAATAGTGTTGCCTACTTATATGGGCAAAAAAGTGTTGCCTACTTATGTGGGCAAAAAAAGTGTTGCCTACTTATGTGGGCAAAAAAGTGTTGCCTACTTATATGGGCAAAAATAGTGTTGCCTCCTTTTGTGGGCAAAAATAGTGTTGCCTACTTATATGGGCAAAAATAGTGTTGCCTATTTATGTGGACAAAAAAAAATAGTGTTGCCTACTTTTGTGGGCAAAAAATAGTGTTGCCTACTTAAATGGGCAAAAATAATGTTGCTTATTATGTTATTATTAAAATAGCACTTACCCTGAAGAAATCCCAGGTAGAACCGTGCAACAAGGTGCCATATTGTACCTCCGTTTGCATAGCCAAATCCTCGGCTGAATTGATTGGGGTCACCATGCGCTCGACGGTAAGGAATGCAGCTAAGTTGGCCGTATAGGAGGAGATGAGGATGAGTGTAAAGAAGAACCATGAGGCAGCTGCAATGCGACCCGAAATTGATCGAGGCGAGAGATCGCAACCCTGTTGCATGAAGGCCGATAAGGAGAACCAGAATGAGTTCAAGATACTAAATTCATTGACCGCCGCTGAGTTGGCTGTTGCTCCGGATGTCAGGCTGCCTGCTGACAGGGATGCCTGCAGGGCTGCCGCACAGGCAGCTGACTGTGGACCCGGAGTTGGAGGTCCTGGGCGGTGGGGGAACGGTGGCGCCACCAATGATGCCGGGTGGCTGCTGATTGGCAAGTTGTTCGTGATGTGCATGTGGATCTGTAAAGGAAGCAAGAACAAATTGGTGTGAGTAGGCCACAAAACGTAACCACAGAAGACAGCAAAAGCAACTACAAGTAAATGCTGGACACTAGTCAGTTGTCCTAGTCAATGTAAGTATAAATGTATGTATACGAGTATCCTGCTGCTGCTTCTGCTGCTGCTGTTTCTCCTCTTGGCTGTTCAACTGTCAATCATTTCGTTTGGCTTGACTTTTTGCGCCTGCTCTAATTGATATGCAATCAAGCGCACAGCAAAAGCTGTAGCCAAAGCCAAAGCCAAAGTCAAACTCATGCCAAAAGCAGCTTCAATTGCAAAATCATCGATTGCCCCCGAAGTAGGAGCAGGGGGAAGAGTCCTGCCGCTGACATGTAACTGCCACATGCATTCGCATGTCAGATTTTATTTTGCACTCGCTTCTGTGTGCTTGTGGTTTACCCATTTACTCTGTTTTTTTTTTTCATTTGTTGCCACTTTCCAGTAGCTGATAACACGTTGCCTGCATCCAAAATGTTGTTTACTTTCCGCTAAAATTACATTAAGGATGTTTTGCAGGATGCCAATAGATTGTTATGAGCAGGCAATTGTCTGTCTCTGTCTGTCTCTGCTCATATGTGACCTCCGTTTTGGATTTTGATTGCCGGCAACAGCAACAGCGAACACACCACACACCATTCAACACACACCACACACACACACACCAGGCACCTACAAAATTGAATCAGATAATTCAATTACATGCCATCGCATGCAAAACAAGTCCAATATTTTGCCACAGATGCCACTGTTACTATACAATATATATTCGTATTCCCATTTCCACCCAATTCTCTTTAGCATCTGCTGTTTTCCCAGGCAGCTCATAAAATATCAATATCGCCCATAAAAACGATACACGCACGTTGTCTGTACATTATTGTCTTGCATTTCCCCAACAATTTTAGTCTATTACATGAAATGCACATTAAAAAAAGAAATTCTTTCTTTCTTTTGGATATGGACACGTGTCTTTACATAAGCTGAAGATTAAGATGAATTTATGAATGAAATTTGGTAATATGAAATTACAGTGTGAATAAGTGGAGATTTTGTAAAATTTTAATTTGAAAAAGTTAGATTTCAACTACAGCAATGCATAGTTTAATTTTTGAAGAAATCTTCCTAATTCGCTTGTCACGCTACCATCTCTATTTTCCCATATTCCATATTCCCCATATTAAGTAAGGTAATATGAAATTAAAGTATGAATAAGTATACATTTTTTTAAACATTCATTTTTAAAAGTTAGGTTCTAACTACTATAATGCAATATTCAATTTTTGAAGAAATCTTTCTAATTCACTTGTCACGCTACTATCTCTATTTCCCCAAATTTCTTAACACACCAAATAGCTCAATTGGAAATGAAAATCCAACTGTTTAAAGCTTTTAGCTAATTTCCATTTGGGTTCAACAATATCTCAACTTTCAAAGCACTGTGCTACCGTTAATATACTCCATCTCATCCTGTTTCAACACAGTTCGGGTGTGGATATATGTATGTAGTATAGTATAGTATAGTATGTATGTATGTGTTTGTACTCTTACCTGGCAGCTGTGATTGTTGTAGCGGCTGTTGAACGAGACGCCATTCATGTGGAGAGAAACGGGATACAAAGAAGAGCACGATGCTGACACCAATGTAGCTGAAGATGACGCTCACCTGTTGGCGGAATGAAAACATGAAAAGCTTGTAAGATACGACATGATAGCTGCCAGGCGGCAACAGCAACAGCAACGGCAACAGCAGCAGCTGTACAAGCAAACTCTCTATATTTCTGGCTAAAACATTTTTCATTAAATTTTCTTTACTAATTGAAGCGGAAGCGGCAATGGCTTCCTAGAAATTGCGCAACATTAGCTTAATGGGACGACGACAACGACGACGACGCCGCCACGCAAGAAACAATGGCAGACAGAAGCCAGGAGCAAAGGAGCCAACAGCCAGGACATCGACAGCCTATCTACCTGGCTGGCAGGACTGCTTACTGCCAACTGTTGCCGTTGGTTCCTCTTTGGTGTTGCTGGCGTTATCAATGCTTCAATGGTTGCCACAGGGCGCTCGCATTTGAATGTGTATGTGTGTGTGTGTGGCACAGAGAAAAGGTGTCGTCATTCACACACACACACACACACACAGTAGGGTACTCTGTTCGTCTGTGTGTGCGTTGGTTTTTTATTGGGCGTTGCTGTCAACGCGTCGACGTCGACGTCGTGTGTGCAGCGAAAATGCTTCATTTAATTTATGATACATTTTTTTTTGTGTGTGAAAGTCTTTTATATTAGCTTGCTAACTTTGGAGGTCCTTTCAGGCACCTTTCGCTCCTTTGGTGTCTCGCACACACACTCCTTGACTTGACTTAACTAATTTGCATTTGTAATTTTTTAGCTCATGTCAAAATAAGCATAAGCTTTCACATCGCTGTTCACTGACTTTTATTAGCATTTAATTTTGCGTTTGTCGCGCTGTCAACACTTTTCATACCCTGCGTAAATTAGTATTCAATTAAAGGGTGTAATGGGACACACAACTTAAGAAATGGAGCTAGAGCTAGACAGAAATAGGTATACACGGCCTTACTTCAACTTATTAAAGATAAATAAATGAAATTGCAATAGAACTCACTGTTAATAAGTTAAAGAAAAAAAGGGTACTTTACAGGGTATATTATTTACTTTAACTTACTTCAAACTACGCCTGTTTTAATACCCTATATTCGTGAATTGGGTAAAAATTATCTCCCAAGAGATAAGGATATGAAATTGGCGATATTTCCCAATTGTGATGAGATTAAAGAGCCACTTGGACTTGGTCAACTTAGCAGGAAGATGATGTTACAACATCAGCGTTAGCAACAGCATCAACATCAACATCATCAGGGCCAATATCAACTAAATGCTCATATAATTTTTATGGCTGGCCATTATTTAAACAAGCGTCAAACGGCCAACTTTGGACTAGAGCCAAATTTAAAACTTGACGGCAACGTAATTTTTTTTGCTTGCAGCGCTTGTCATTGTTGTTGTTGTTGCTATTGTTGTTGTTATTGTTGTTGCTTATAATGTAAAAAAAGGCAAACAGTAGCAAAAGCAGAGGAAAAAACTTTGTCGTTTACTCTATTAAACTTTGGGAGCTTACGAGGTACCACGTTGAAGCCGAAACCAAAAGAAATAAATATACAAAAGTCCAAGTTTGCCGCAAACTTTCGCAGGGAGAGAAAACGAAAAAATAAAAATGAACCAACATAAATGAAAATGAAAAAAAAAAAGAAGAAGCAGGAAGCACGAGCGTAAAAATTACCAGGCAATGGGCGCCAACAAAAATGAAAAACTTTACTCATTTGTATGCAGCGCAAAATTTTGCATTATTTTGACTCGTTACCAAAGCGAAAATAAACACAAAATACCGATTCACGTCTAGACTTGATTCAGTTAAGGCGCAAATAATCTGAAATTGGGATGTTTTCTATAGGGTTACAAACATATATCGATAATAGATCAAGATTGATTAGCATTATCGAATAAGAGCATGACCTCTGAAAAGTATTGAACAATCCTTTTAGAGAAACGTATTTCTCTCGCAAATGCTCTTGGTTTACAGTTTGAAGATATTGCTCTGACAAGCCGTCATGCTGTCCTACATTTGATAACATATAAGTCTTGTATACCTTTCTGCCATGTTTGGCATACATATTTATATATATGCATGTACTATATAGATGCACGAAGTCAGGCCAAAATATTGCATTTACATGCTGAATCAGGAGCAGTAGCAGTAGCAAAAGGAGCAGTATTAAAGGAGGGCAAGGACTCCATCTCGCTATCTCGAAGGCAATATGACAGCTTACAGCAGGAATGTGGCATCAAGTCAAAGTTGCCTCTTAGCCACTGGCTGGAACGTTGCAAAGTTTCTACTCTTTGTGATGCTTGAGTGGGCAAAAAGTGGGCGGAGGGGAGGGGAGAATGCAGAGACTACAGGCAGCTACAGTTACACACATACGCACCCAAATTTCCTGTGATAAAGGATTCATGAAGCTGAACACGCCGGGCGTCTGCTTCACTGGTTTCTTAATCATAATGGAAATGCCCAGCGACATGAAGGGCTTGCTAAAGTCGATGACACGTTCGCGTTCAGCGGTAATCGTCATGGGGGCAATGGCAATATCCGCTTCCTGTCAGTTCCAAATGAGAACGAGAGAGATACAGAGTGAGAGAGTGAGAGTGAGTGAGAGAGAAATGGAGAGAGAGAATCATTGGAGGTAGTCAGTTTTGTTTAAGTGTTACAGTCGAATTTCTCACCTTTCGCACCAATTCTCCCACCATGCCATCCCAACCACCTTGCACCGCTGGATTCTCCGATCCATAATTGCCATCCTTAACCAGACGTAGCTCATCTGTGAGAATGAAAAGTCATGAAAATGTTATATTAAAAATAATTATTATAATTATCAATTAAATTAGATTAGATACAATTTTCAAATAAATATTTCAAAAATAACTGCTACTTACAATCAAGACCGAGCCTTTTGGACAATAAATCAGCAAGATCCTTGCAGTAGCCCTCGAAACGATCATTGCCATGTAGTTGCTCTCCGAAGGACGGCTGCTTTATCATAATATACGGTTCCTCCAGTACAGTGGTCACAATGTACGTGCGATTCTTCTCAAATTCAACATGTGGACGCAGACGCACAAACTTCGCATTCAGAGGTTGCAACCCTGTGACATCATTCCACTCAGCCACTTTTACCTGCAACAGTCAAGAAATCAATTAGCTTAAACTTATAAATTATATTCTGTTCAATATTATTTTTCCCCTTAATTTAAGCTTTCGTTTTGAAAACTGTATTGTATAGGATCAACTGATTTTTATCGATAACAGCGAAGATGATCTGTTGCGAATTGCGTCTTTCTAAAGCTATTTATCGATAGCTACTTATCGATAAGCAAAATATACTTTTGGGGTCAGCCACACCCCCTACTGCCTGTTATATACATTCTGCCACACACAATATACCCATTTTTTTCCCATTTTCAATGGGCTCAGGGTATAAAAATGCATTTATAGCTTACGCTTAAAAGTAGGCAACACTATTTTTGCCCATATAAGTAGGCAACACTATTTTTTGCCCATATAAGTAGGCAACACTATTTTGCCCACATAAGTAGGCAACACTATTTTTCCCACAAAAGTAGGCAACAATTTTTTTAGCCTACAAAATTAGGCAATACTATTTTGCCCATAGAAGTTGGCATCACTATTTCCGCCATGCATATAAAAATGATTCACAGAAATTTAAAATATTTAAATTCAAACTAGTACTAAAACAATCTCATGTAAGATTAAAAAAAGCACAAATATCAATCATTCAATAGCGCTATTTGATCGATTTAAAATTGACTGCATTCGGTGAACATTCATATCAATTACATAATTAAAGCTAGACGATGTAATTCATATTGATTTTGTGGTGTGCGATATCTCTTTGATGGACCTAACTGGGCCACAGTTGTTAACTGCCTTTTCCCTGTTCTCAGGTTGCCCCAGCCACACGTATCCCGTTACTTACCATGGCACTGTTTACGGTCATCTCGACAACGTGCAACGTGTAATTGACTCGTCTGCCGTCATCGTTGAATTTGATATCCCCGGTGAGGCCCTCAATTTCCACCTGCAGCGGAAAGATGGAAAGACGGATAGACGGAAAGCAGGAAAAATGTGGCGTTTTAATTGCTTTGTCAGCACCGTTACTCATGATGATCAGGACAGACATTAATGTCTAACCCACCTTTCTCAAATAACGTGATATTTTATCGCCATGCTCCCAGGCATTCACCCATCCCTTGGCCGTGTTACAGTCCAATGAACGAGGTGCGATGTTGAAGTTCCCGTTGCCGTTGCCGTTACCATTCCCGTTACCGTTGGAACCGGAGTTTGACCCGGAGTTGGAGTTGAAGCCGGCATCACTGTTGCTGCTACTGTTGGAGCCATCTCCAGCTGTTGAGGCAGCTGTCATCAATGTCTGACTGCGTCTCTGCACATTGTTCCTGAATTGATCCGGCTTCTTGCGGAGTATTTTGTTGAATGCCTCAACCAGCACAAAGACCGCATCGTACATGAGAGCTGCCTGAGCCTAGGTTTTTATAATAAAAAGGATATGTTAGCAGAGATTGGGTTCTCTCTCACTTTACTTGCTGCCATTTAATGAGTGTATTACACGCTGTTTTTCACAATTTTCCCCATCATTGACAGCATATTTCATTTTATGTTATATTTCAGAAGGGATGCTTGCTGCAGGAGTACTTTTATTAAAGCCAAAACAGTGATTAAATATCCACGTTAAAATCTGATTAGTTCATGAAGTGAGTTAGTATGAATATCCTGTCGCATCACAACAAAATGGAGTGAGGCTCACAGACAAGTCAAATAGACAATAAGGCATTGTCAAAGAGAGCAGCAGCAGTTGGATGATGAAGAGAGAAGGATACAGAAGAAAATAAAGCAAGGAATGCTATTGCATTGAAGTCCTGGAGCAGAATTCAACTAACATTTAAGCGCCACAAAGTGAAATCTTTGTCAACAAGGATAATGCCAAGGAAATACAAATATAAACAGCACGCAAACTAAACCAACTTGCCGCTGTCGAGTAGTTTCTTTGTATATGTGACTGTGTGTGAGTGTGTGGCAAGCATGACAAGGACAACGGCAACATCAGGCAGTAGCAAGGACACACACACACATATGTATGCCTTTGACTGAAAGTTGGTGCTGCTGAACTATGTAAAAAGTGAAATCTGTCGCCCGTTGTGCTGTTTGTGCTGCTATTTGACTACACACAACAAATAAACACACACGCACACGCACACACACACAGAGAAAACTATGTTAGAGTCGTCAGTGTAAACATTAAATGTCAGCAAATATTTAACAGCTAGCAGCAATGACAATACGAGCACTACTTGGTCTGAAAAAGGACTTTACCGAAATCGATTCACGGCCAGCACCGACACTCATCTGTGGATCCAAACGTTTCCAGCTATCATAGAATTCGCGTACCAGACGCCTGTTTGTATCCACAATGCGAAATCCAGTGATGTTAATGGCGCCAAATTCGATTATCTCACTTTCCCAGCGATCGTCCATGACCTGAGCAAGAAACGATGTAATGCAATAGAACGGCAACGGAACAGAATGTGGCAACAACAACAACAACACTTACCAGACCACTCAGCAGATAGTGATAGGTGCGACGGCCCAAACGTAAATCCCGCACATGTTGTATCAGTATTTGCTTGGCCATTTCCGTGGGACAGTCGAGGACAATGTGCTTCTTGGTGAATCGCCCAATTTGCTCCAGAGTGTGCAGGAATTCGATGGCCATGCTGACATTCGAGATGCGCTTAACCAGCTCCACTTGAAAGGACTCGTTGCCAGGCTTCAAACCCTGGTAGATTTGTTGCAGACGCAGCAATCCTGCAGTACAAATTACAAAAGAGGAGTAGTTGGAGAATGAGCGTGTTAATTAACTAGAATAACCCATACACACACACACACAAACACACACGTTGAACTGGAAGCACACAAATTATAACTAACTTGCTTTATGCCCTTTAACCCCTGATTAGCATAAACTCATTAAGCAGCAACAAAGCTGTGGAAAATATTGAAATGAGCAAAACAAAATGGGATGAAGGAAAGTGAGAATTATGCAATCAGATACACGATAAGAAAGTTCAAGTGTTTACTTCTTATACAGCATAGAAATGGAAAGAAACATGTAGTAAATATAAATATATAATCAAAACAAGTAATAATATGTTAAAAATGTAAATGAGGAAATTAAGACAATATATATTAAAATTGTATTAATTCTAATATAAGCAATAAATTTAAAAGTTATTCTTATATCTACACAAACTGAGTTATTATTATAGATAGTTCTATTTAAATTACAGTCTAATCAAATTGTATGTTTTTACAGTTCAAATTGTCCCTTATAGCTTAATGTAAGTTTTACTATCTGAACTGTGAACTTTTACCGGACATTTGTTCAGTTTTGTTCTGTGACAGTCGAGACAGATACACACACACACCCACACAGAACAACAAAACTCGGCTTACAAGAGCTAAACCAACAGAATCAGCTTCAATTAGAAATTTCCCGAAAACGGATGCAAACGGAAGATACTTACACAGATACAGATACACACAGTACACACTGTACACACAGATATGTGCCGTATCTCACAGATACACAGATACACTGAAATTGCCACCTAATGCCATACGACAGTCCACCTAGAGAGCTCCCTTTGCCACCCCCTCCCCTCCCCCTGCCATCAGTTTGAAACTGCCCTGAAGTTATCATCATCCTTGTGTTGGTCTGATATGCAGCAGAGATTTCATTGCAAGCGCAATTTGCATTTGGGCTTATTGAGTTATGGCTGCAACTAACTGCCGCTCCATGCAGCACTCATTCGCACTTAAACAGACACCAAAGACAGCAACAGCCAACAGATAGGGGATGGGAAAGGGGAAGGGGAGGAGGCACAACTTGTGGGTCAAAACTCGACGATTGAATGCGCTGGGGAGGCCAGATGGATGGGTTAGAATTGTGATATACCGCATTGATGGACAGATGATTTGTATGACAGCAGCAACGCAGGCAACGAAGAAAAAAAAAAAGAAGAAGACATATCCCCGCTCATTCTTTCTCATCATGCCTTGTGAATGTTGCATGCAACAACTCGAATTGGCCTTCAATTTATGCTTGCGGATAAAATGGGATTTGCTTTGGTTTTGGCCCCAATGGAAAGTTGCGACTGTCAGGAGTTCTGATTTAGACATTGTTATAGCCACATCTATACTCATTCCCTCCCTGTTCCTTCTATTCACTTCTACTCACGGCTAAAGCGCACTCGATATATATCCAATTTGTTGCTGTTTTGATTTGCACTACACTCTCTTTCTCTGCCAATGCCGGGGTTAAGTATTTTTTATACCCCGTTTCCATTAAATTCTGTAAAAAGGGTGTCATGAAAATTTACAACTCTCTGTAGTATTAAGAATTTAATTATCAAACAGAATTATTATTAAATTTAAGTTTATTTCACCAATTTTAAAAATTAGTTTTAATGTTATTTATAAGACTTTATTCTACGTTTATTTGTGTTTATTCCAAAACAGAATACAGGGTATCTCTTTGTCGAACAAGCCTAATTGCAGCACTCTTACTTCCTTCCGTTATTTTTTGTTGCCTTCGTGTGGCAGAACCATTTTTTGCGCTGTACTAGTGCAATAAATTTTGTGCTTTGCCTTTTATACAATTTCATTTGCTGTTGCTCATCCCTATAACTCTCACCCCCCATCTCTAACCTCTGTAACCTCTGCCACCACCCCGAGTGTACCCATACTCATTCTATCTGAATCGGTGGGTTACGCCCTATTCCCTTTCCATTTCCCATTTCCATTCCCATTCCCATACCAAGTATCTCTATAGTCCTCACGCTTGGCTTGCCTTTGGATTTGAGTTTTGTGTTTTTCGATTTGAGATTTGCTGTTTGGATTTTCTGCATGTGCGTGTGTGTCACTGTGTGTGTGTGTGTGTGTGTGTGTGTAAATATCGAAAGTGTAATTGAGTAGCGTACTGTGTTGTGGCTTGGGCTTTTGTTTTATTTCATTTTTGATATAAAAACATTTGCCCCTCCTCGCATATAAAATGTCCCCAAGTTGATGGCTTGAAATTGGCTTCTGTCTTTTTGATTCCTCCTCTTGAACTCGTATTTCGGTATCTTTTGTTTTTCTTCCTTTTCCTTTTCATTCGTATTTCGCCTTTGTGTTTAGTGCGTATGTGTGTATTTCCGTTTTTGTATTTATTGTATTATTTTCGGTTTGTCGACTGTCGTCTGTCGCATTTTGTATTTCCTTTTTGTTTATGCTTCGAATTTAATTTACAATTATATTTATTTTTTATGGTCGTCTGGATAAATTCAATTATTTTTCAAGCGCAATTCGTAATAACAAATTCATTGAAATGGAATTTTTAAAATAGGCTCAAGATAAACTTTGTAGCATAGTGTAATCTGTATTCTGTGATCTCAATATATATATATTTATATGTATCCCTCTGACTGACTTCCTATGCAAATTCAAAACAGCTGCCAGCTTGTTTATGCGATGCTGTGACTAAACTACTTTATTTTCACTCACATACGAAAAGTAAACAAGACAATTTGTTATGTTAAACAAAAGTTAGTTTTGCGGAAATGAAGTTTTCCTGCCATCGGTAGTGACACTCCACACACACACGCACACACACAGACACATACACACACAGACAGTAACACCAGCAAATACAGCTAACTATATACATTTACGTATACGTAATATAAGGCACGTAAGACATCAGTCGAGTCTAACAAGACATTTGCTTACATATTTTATGAGTGAACAAATGAGAAAGGTAATGTAATTATTACCAACACAGTCTCCTGGCAGAGATTACGTTTCCAGGATACCTCAAAAGACAAACAAATACATGGAAATATATCAGCTTAATTACATAGATGAATGAATGGTCATTATCATTATGCCCTTCGTGTTCAGCTAATTGAACAGATTTTGTTTCGAATTCTTATTATAAATATTCAAGTATCATTGCTCTCTCACAACTACTATCTTTTCAAAAATGTTGTCCCACATTTTATACTTTTAGTGCTTAAAGTGGAAAATTTTCTACGCTCCAATTAAGCGGTTTATTATGGGTTTTCACTTGTTGTGTTATCAGAAACTTTGCTGGTTTAATTACTTATACAATGCTTCGCTCCTTATGCGCTGACAAGCTCAACAGAATTTTCTCCACGCATATGTTTTCAATGGCTTTTCCAACAGGCGTCTTTTAGAAGTATCCAATAACACGAAAGTGAAAACGCAATAAAACCCATAATGGTTAAATTAATGGTAGACAAGAAAGCAAACTTGCCTCTTGACTCTACACAATTTTACATGGCTTCTAACACAAATATGACGAAGTTGATTTAAATTTCTGATGCTATTTTATAAGAATTCTACGATGCATCTGCTGCTTCGATGCAGGAATCACAGAAACAATCAACGTTCAACATTTGCTTATTATTCATGATGTTCCCAACAATCAGATTTCTTTTAAATGTTTATATGCACATGTCAGAAGCATAAGATCAGACTATTAAAACTAGACTGCTAGACTATGGCATACCCTTTAGGTTAAATACAACTATAATAAATTCACTCTTTCCTCATCTATAGTATTTCTGTATTTTCCAACTTTATCACTTCCAATTTTGCATTTTTATGGCAGAGGGTATTCTTAAGATTTGATTTTCGGCCTACAACTCGAATATTTGAAGAGCAATCAATAACAATCAATCTTAAAATAAAAGCATTTATATAAATCTTCTCTTCTCTGAATGTCATTTATGTCATTTCACATTGATTAGCTGCAGAGCATTCGAATTTAGTACCTGTTGTTTGGGGCATTTAATAAATAATTGATCAAGCCCCAAGGCCTAAAATTTTCATCATTCCGTATGGCAGACAATGAAGAGAAAACTCAACAGCAGATGGACAGTGTACACTTGTATGCACTGCCCGATGGAACAGGCAATTTTGCAAATGTCCTAACCAGGACAACAGGACGACAAATGCAAATGGTTGTACTCCCAGCTCAGTTGTTTGCTCCTTGCTCCTTGTGTCCTGCGTAGTAAATCTCATGTCACAGCAAGTCGAATGTGCTTTTAAAAGCGGCAAGGGGGCAGCAACAACAATGCCACAACGCCTACGCTTTCTCAATGTGTTTGCTTCACTTTTCTCTTTCCTCTTCTCTTCCTTCTCTTTTTTTTCAACTGCCACACGGAACACATGAGATTGCTTCGTACGTTTAAATGTGTGTTATGGGTGTGTGTGTGTGTGTGTGTGTGTGTTAGTGAGCTTATGTGTGTGTGCTTCACAATGTGCTAAAAAATAAGTGAGACATTTACTTTCATTGCAGACTGCTGATTGTCTGTTCTTAATATGAAATCAGAATCCACAAATATAACATGCAAATGTCCCTACTTTAGGAGCACATCTCCAGTGTGATTTCAGCTGCTGTTTTCATCAACTACTTGATCAAATATTAAATGCAGCATTGTTATACAAAACGTTTCATTGGCCCCAGAAACGAGGTCATGTCACCAGGGCAATAATAAAATTCAAATAAAGCAGTTCTCTGGCCAAATCGAACTAAAGTCATAAAGCAAGTTATTTCTATAGATAAACTTTATTTTGATGATGGTCCTGCTGTTGCTGGCATGGGGTTGTTGAAAAGGGGTATTGACCACAAACCTCTTGAGAATTGACAGAGATTATTTCTCTTATGAGACTGCCAGACAGCTTACTCATTCCTTAGGCCAGGTTATATTCCCTGTAGAGCTGTCTAACACCTGTTGTACAGTTGGGTTGGGTTTTCCCTCAATGAATAGCAGTTAATTCTCTTTTAGGCTCTCAAGCAGACTGAAATAAGCTTTAGCATTTTTATTATTTTATTTTAATGAATACAAATGAATACTAACTGTCTTAGTATTTGTTAATCATTTCTAAAACGCATGAGAAAATCGTAAGCAGAGCAAGTCTGTCGTGATAAGTTTTTCCAGCAATATTAAGTATACGCAAAGTGGTGCAAATGTATTTAAGTGCGAAAATTATTGTTGCCCGGCTGCAGGCATATATTTTATGGCGGTTCATCGGCTTCAATACAAAAGCCATAATCTTCTAGCTAAAATTAAAATGGGTATACGCCAATTTCCCGTCCGAGTCGTAAATACAAGCGACAATAAACTTATAAGCCGGCAGGCATATCCGCATGAATTAGGGCCCAAAAAAAAGAAGAAATCAGAAAAAATAGAGAAAGAAAATACACAAAATATTTTTTGGGGGAGTGAGTTACTATAGAGTGGCTATTAGTGTTTGTTGCCATTGTTGTTGTTGCTGTTGTTGTTGTTGCTATTGTGATTGCTTTAGCGCTTCTTGTTCAACATGGTACTCCAATACCAATGCCAATGGCCATAAATAGTTTTTTTTTCTTTTATTCGATTTTTTTTTTCTTATACTAGAGGGCGTAGGGCGAAGTGTGTTGTTGTTTCTTGTATTTCCCTCAGTAATAAACTCGTTTGCGTGGCCCAAATAAACACAAGAAGCCATTTCGTATAAACAGTTGCCAGCCACATGCGCTGCTGCTAGCCAAAATAAAAGCCGTTAACTTGCGTTGGCGTTACGTGCCAAGCAACCGATGAGGATTCCAATACCCTCAATCCTCCGATCCCCCTTCTCAGTCCCCTCTCAGTCATCCTCGACGCGCCGGCTGTGTAAACATGCCCATAAAATGCCTAGCTACAATAATTGTAGAAAAATGAAAGACGACTGCGTCGATGGGCCGAAAAGAAAACTCTATTTTGACTTTTTCATTTTTTGTTTACCATTTGTTTTTTCATATTTTTGAATAACAGAGATATTGAGAACGTGCGAGAGTGGACTGAGTTATGGCAAGCTTAAGAATAACGCTGAGAGTTTAAAGTGACCTAGAATTTAAGGGCTTTAATGGATAGAAAAGTTCTTACAAATAATAAAGTAGCTGCAGTTCTCAGTTCAGCTTGTTATTGTATGCTAATGGCAGGATTACCCCAAGTGCAATCCGCCCAAGCCAAGCCAAGAAAACTGGCCATAAAATCAAAGGAGTTGCCGGCATGGCTGAGAATTTCTAGAGCTGCTTTCGTATTATCCGTAAAAGCGAATGAGGCAACCTAAACTCAAAACGTTGCTATCACTCTAGCAAAACTGACAGCTATTCAATGTGGCACATAATCCGGCTGCAAACACTTAAATTGATAACTAATTTAAGGCACAATTAAGCATCTTATAGAAAACATCATCATTTGATATACAAACAAAGGCATTAAAATTTCGAAATTAATTTAATA
The DNA here is from genome assembly GCA_035045575.1 of Drosophila falleni. Lineage (NCBI taxonomy): Eukaryota > Metazoa > Arthropoda > Insecta > Diptera > Drosophilidae > Drosophila > Drosophila falleni. The sequence goes on from JAWNOV010000167.1 coordinate 11,060,252, forward strand.
CATTTGCTCTCAAGATGGTTATTAGTTCAACTCGATTCTCGGAAATTGATTGAGCAGCATGATTTCAATGAATTCATGACGTTAATCGGATAGCAAATAAATCGCCTTAAAGCAAGCAAAACATTATGCTTAAAGCTCCCAAAATCCATTCACACACACAAACACATACCCAAGGACTCATAAACGCCAAGTTAACACAGACAGTAGCCATGGCTTAAAGGAAGAAGGAGTGACTGTCGGTTAACGGTAAATTGATTGAGTGCTGTTCGCGACCATAAAAAGATTTTCACGTGGCATTCATTAATAATAATAATGCAGACGGCGGCTAGTTGTCCGCCCATTTGCCACACTGTCTGTCTATCTCTCAGTCTGTCTCTCTCTTTGTCTGTCTGTCTGTTTGTCTCTCTGTCTGTCTCTCTGTCTGTTTGTCTGTCATTGCCTTCATTGAAGCAACCATCCATCTATCTATACACTGACTCTGTGTGCGATTGTTGTGGCAGCCACATAAGCCAATTGTCTGTCAGCGTCAAATCATCTCTCTCCCTCTCTCTCTCTCTCTCTCTCTTTCTGTCTCTCTTTAGACAGCACAGACGGCTGTGTCATTACTTTTTATTTATAAATCGACTAAATGGAAAATGCTTGCGAAACTTATAACAAGGCAAATTTACACAGTCAGAGAAAACAGAGTCATCTCTCTCTCTCAGTCTCTTAGTCAAAAGAATGACGGCAAAAGAAAGGGATTGTGAGAGAGTGAGAGAGTGAGAGAGTAACAGGGCTATAGGTAGGGGCAGTCAATGAACGGTTATTGACTCACTTGGGGCCGCCGGAACTCGTCGCTCAATCTTACACTATATTAAGTATGTATGCCTGTATATTTGTACTCACCATCGTGGGAATCGTAGAGATAAATTATTTTGCGCCAGCCATAAAATTGTATTGTATCAATGATGGCCTGATGATAATCCGGTCGCATGCTGAGGGCAAAGTCGAGGAAACCAGACGATGGCGTAAGCACCTAAAACGCGAAAATTATGGAAAACAGCGTTCATATAAATATAGTTAGTTGAAAGAGACAGAATCAGAATGACAGAGCGAAAGAAAGAGCAAGGATATGGCAAGTTAGTAAACATGAATCATTATTGAGTAGTCACTGTTATTATTGTTGTTCTAGTTCTAGTTGTTGTTGGGCCATTGTTTTGGCCTCGTTTCGGCTCGTTTTGGGCATTTGCCTGCTTGATTTATATGGCTCCGACCAAATGGGGCCAAAAGTGTGTTATAAATTTTTAAAGAGCACGCACAGGAATAGAACAGAAGAGGACCTTGCTTGTATTTATAATGATTTCGACCTGGGTTGCCTCATAAATTTTAGAAACTTTTTGGTAGCATTTTCAAGGTTACCAATTTATTTGAAAGTCAACTTTGCGTATGATTAATATTTCATATTAAAATAGGCAACGGCTTCGCCTTCTCTTATACTCCCTTTCTCTGTCTCTATCTCTATCTCTCTCTCTCTCTTTCTGTCTCGCTTGGTGGGTTGGCCTAAGCTTTAATATTTATTTGGCTTTAACGCTTACCTTCTCCGGAAACCAGGGCGTCACAAAGGGCATCTGAAACGTATTCGAGTAGGAGTGCAGGGTATCAAAGGAGTCGGGCGATACGGCGCCGAGCATTGAGTAAACCCCACGCGAGAATTGATTACAAACTGCGGAAATAAGTAAATGAAAAAAGGGTTGAGTCAAGCGTAAAATTATGAAAATTGTTTTCGACACGTTGCGATTGATAAAGAGGCTTTAAGCGAGTCAGATGTAATATTATGAATTAAAGAGGCATGACTCTTTGTAAATAAATAATAAAAAATATGCGAGATTAATTTAAATTAAAGATACAAAAACTACACTTAAAAAACCATAAATATGTAATATATTTTAAGTGATAAAGAAGATAACTAGTATCCTAACAATTTATTCAGATAGCTATTTAAAAATATTCTGATATTTGTTTCAGATATTTATTTAGTTTAACTAGTTTTATACTTACTAAAACGCGACAATTTAAGCAGATTCACTGCAGATGTAATATTTAAAGAGACATGACTCTTTGTAGTTTTTAATAATTAAAAATATTGTGAGTTTTATTTAAATTAAAGATAAAATATATACTTAAAAAACAATATGCAGTAAATGCAGTTAAAGAAGATAACTACTATCTAAACATTTATTAGATAGCTATTAACATATTCTGATATATGTTTTAGTTATATATTGAGTTTAACTAGTTTTATACTTACTTAATCGTGACAATTTAAATGCGTCCGCTGTGTTGATGACATCCACATAGGCCTGCAGTTCAAATCGTCTCGAAGATACGTTCAAATTGTGATTGAGCATTGCATACTTGAAGGCTGATTGAACCTCATCTGTGCCTTGTTCGAAGATGGCACCTGTCGCCAGCATATGTGTAAATGTATTAAAATATATATACGTATGTTAAGCAAAGGTTAAATTTAATTTTGAAACTGTTGCTGCTGTTGTTGCTGTTGTTGTTACTGTTGCTGTTGTCGTCGACAGCAAGCGAAATTGTCAATTAGGTTCAAAGCAAAGGCACTTTAAACTTTGTAATTGCTTTTTCGCTCAAATTTTATTTGAGTTTTTCTTGGCGAAAACTTGAAATGCTGTCTGTTGTTGTTGCTTATGTTGTTGCTATTGTTATTGCTGCTGCTGAACAAATTCTTAAATGTCGCTTTCTGTAGGTTAATAAACGTGCCGTTTCAGTTTTCAAAGCTTAAAATAAACTGGACTTTGGAGATTTTTCATGTGCTCAGCTCAGTTTATACAATCCTGAAGCAGGCAGCAACTTTATTGCATTCAAGCTGCAAGATTGTGTCAATTCAACAGGCAACAGAAAATGCAACAGAAATGGCAACAGCAACGGAATTCCCGAGGGAAACGAAACCAAATTACTGGATGCCACATAGAGAGGAAATGGGGCGTGGCACCTTCATATTATTTTTGTAGCACAGCGAGCAACGAGCAACCAGACGAATCCTGTGCGGGTTTATGTTTCCACTTGCCACTTACCTAACGGTATTTTCTCGGTTAATGATGGCTGTGCGTTGACTCGACTGTTGCCACTGCCACTGCTGCAAGTTAGCCATAAAAAGAGGCAGCTCAACTTCCAGCCAAAGTCCATGTTGCAACTGTTGTTGTCACTCTCCTTGTTCTTCTTCTTCTGCTGGTTGTTGTTGCGCTTGTTGTTGTTTTTGTGGCAATTTATTTATATTTTACTTGTTCACTTGTTATTTGTTTTTGTTGTTGCTGCATTGTGCGCACATTTTGTTGCACTTAGTGTGACATTTGCATTATTTGCTTGCTTTTGTTGACAATTTGAAATGTTAGATTTGAAATTTGATAGTTCACTCAATATTAATATTGACATTTCTGACTATATCTGCAAAATATTTACACTACTCATTAAATTGAATTACAAGCTATCAAGTTGTGAATTATAATTTAAATTTTCATGGGTAGTGTATAAATATATTTTTAATATAACAATTCAAGAGAACAGGGTAACTAATAGTCGTTCATTCTATGTTTGAGCTAGCTTACATCTTGAGTTCATTAATATTTTTGGGGATTTTTGGGCTACTTTGCCTTAGTACGCCTCAGTTATTTGGTAGCCCTTTTAAGGTGCTTAATTTATGTGTGCTCTCTATTTAAGCTGTCGACAAATATACACACACACACTCACACACACATACATACACAAAGGCTTACACTTTCGCATTCACGCTTCGACTTGCACGTGTCTTTTACACCCTGTGTACAATGGGCCAAATTGAAAACAGTCCCATTCACTTTCCACTGATGTTCACATTTATGTCTCTTCCCTTCTTCACTCCTCTCTTTTTTGTCCAGCCCTTAAAAAAAGAGAGCTTGACACTTTGTAGTCGCGTGTGAGTGAGTGTGTGTGTGTGAGTGTGTCTGTTCAGTGAACTGTATGTAAATATGTACATATACTTGCCCATCTGACTGGCTATCCCTCTCACACCTATCTCTCTCTCCCTCTCTCCCTCTCTCCCTTTCTATCCGTCAGATGCGTGCAGTTGCATTCTTCCTCTTAATGCCACTTTTGTTTTTATTGTTATTGTTGTTGTTGTTGTTGCTGTTGTGTTTGCATGATTGTTAGTGTGTCAGTGTGTGAACAAGTTGTACCCTTATTGTTGCTGCTGTCGCTGCTGAGTCTGCTGTGTCCTGTTACCTGTTACCTGTTTCTGTTCAGCAGCAGCAGCTCCTGTTGCTGCCTTCGTTATCCTTTCGGTTCGCTGAATGTTTTTGTGCTGATTTTGCGCTTATTTTAAATGTGCTTTTGTTTTTCCGCATTTTTATATACCCTTCATAACATTTAATATATGCTAAAGGGTATTATAGAGTGTCAAAAGCACAAACTGCTCTGCTAATACAACTTTTAAATATCATTAATGGGTATCTGCTAGTCAGTCTGTTGCATTTTTCTTTGTTGCTGGCAATTATTTACACTTTTATTTTTGAATTTCAGCAATTTGGCTCACCTGGCAAAAGGTTCTTCCGGCCTGTTCAATTCGGGCATGTTTATTGGAATTTTATTATTTCTTTGAAAAAACATTTTTTGATTTTTTGCATCGATTTCCGCTTTACATTTTGTACAATTATTTTAAAGCGGCTTATTTTTGGTGCATTGCAAAGAGAGATTATTTTTACAAGGCATTTTTAGACCCTGCAACCAATTAAAATTGTTAAAACTTTAAAAATAATATTAAGTCAGCTGGGGAGTTGATATAGAAAAATCTAATGCAACTATCGATGCAGATCTAAATATATAAATTGAGTTAACATTTTGATGCCTTTTACTTGCTCAACTTTATACAACTTGAGACTTAATTATGCCATAAACTGTAGACAAAGCACAGTTCTAATTGGTATTTATTCATTAGTTAAATATTAAAATTTCTATGGCATAAATTTGTAGACTACTTAACTCTCAGTTGACCATAAAAACAAAAGACAAAGTCGGAGATGGAGATAGAGATAGAGATGGGAAAAGGGATAAAAACAGCGACACTGGCGGTCCTTAAATTGGCCCACTCATCAGGCTGAGAGGAGCATTAGTTGGCGCATTTGGAAAATAGATTAACAGACGCTTAATATTCATAAGTAAGTATAGCCAGAGCCATTTTAAGCACTTGGAACTTTATTCATTATAATGACGATGGCTGAACGCAAAACTAACACAAAATGCAAAGCTGGGACTGAGACTGAGACTGGAACTCTACTCAATGGTCGATGGTCGAAATGGTCGAGTGTCTAGGCCTAGAAGAGCCAGAAGCAACGCGTAGTCAAGTGAGCTCCACTTAATTAAATTTAAATTAGAAGGCTAAAGTTGCACGTCACGGTTGTTTTAGAGTGCCTGGACAGAGACAGAGAGAGGGAGAATGAGAGAGGAAGAATGGTAGAAATAAAGGACAGACTGTGGCTACGCTGCAGGGGCCTATTTATAAGGCAAACAAAAAACGACTATGAGAGCATCACACACCCAGTTAGATAAATGAAACGAATGAATGGACATTTAGAGTAGAAGAATGCCAGGGATGCCAGTCTTCCAGCTTTTCTATGTCCGTATGGCTTATAGCCCCACTTTTGTTAATTAAATAATTATTTTGTAGCAACTTGCTAATTACTTTTTACTTCATTTTTTCTTCACATTTTATCTATTTTGGAGTCAGAGTTTTGCCCCTATTCATTCGCTACTTGCAACATTTAACAGCTGCTTCCGTTGACCCTTGCAAGGGGTTTATTTACAATGCCACCCACTGATAAATATCAGCCTACCTTAAATCTGTATTACCTTTTCGCTTTTCATTAAGTTGGCGCAAAATAACAAAATTTAGCTAAATGTTTATGCCGCACAGACAACAAAATGTTGGGCCAGGTACGAAAATTCGTATTAAAGCAAACGTTGCGTGATAAAAATGTAGCAGGAAAATTATTAGACCGCAAATGTTGGCGATATGTAAGCCAGCTCATTAGCATTTTAATGAGGCTATTAGTATGCCAAAAACAAGTTAAGCTTTTCAATAATTCAAGAGAACAGAAAGAAGGCAAAGCCAATTTCCGTAGAATTTTAAATGTTGCATAGAAATCTTATAACTATTTGAATCAAAATCAACTTTTCTATCTACAGAAATAAAATCACAAATAAAGGACGGCGAAAAGACACTTTGTTTAAATTTGATAACTTACAAAAGACAAGCGGCTGAGTTCATTTCCCATTTATTTTTATTTTTATATTTTGTTGTTTCATTTATTGTTGTTAATGATCACAAAACCACGCACATAATGTAAATTGTACCACGCCGCGTTCTGCGGTTAATCTATGTACATTTAGCCGGCATTTTTTTTATTTTTTGACTCGCGAATTATTTGCAAATTGGCTATTAAGCGACTATTTCATTTGCATAAGTTGGCGCAATTTAAAAAATGATTGCCGCTTCTTTATTATCACGTAATGGCGAAAGGCCAACACTAAAACACAGACCACTTTTTATCACACTGTTCGCTGCTGTTCTCCTGTTGATGAACCACGACGATGTTTTGCTTAGGGACTCGGAGCTGCCCGTCAGCACTCGGCCCGCTCTTTGAATTTAGATTTATCTGTCCGCACTTCAACTAAAATTCCATCCGCCGAATTCGTCCTGCCTGACGCGCGCACAACTGAGTACTGAATATGACAAAGCATCCACGACTGAGCCTTGGCCGTCAGCCAGTTCGGCGACAAAGCTACAAAATCCAAACGACTCTCTCTCTCTCTCTCTCTGGCTGGCTACTCTCAGTGTACTAAAAAGGGCGGCACAGCCTCCAGTTGAGAGCCAGAGAGTCTGCAAAGTGCGAGAGTTGCCGAGAGAGCGAGAGCGGGAGAGCGAGTTAACAGCGATTGTCGATGTTACTGACCTAGTAACCGTTTTTCAAGTTTATTCGTTGTGGCTGCTGCGAAAAGTAACAACAACAACAAAATACACGAAGCCTAAAGCAACAATAACAACAACAATATGACGTCGCGGCGTCGTTGTGCTTTTAATACCCTATAGAACGTTTAAAAAGGATCTAGTATTATAGTAAGACATTAACAATTGCGACATCTTAATAAAAGCAGCTCAATAATATATTGGGTACGACATAAACATTTCTAATGTAACGCCCAGTTTTGTACCCCAAACTTCTAAAATGCCTTTATCCGTATATCATATTAAATTTTTTGTATTTTAATATATGTTATTTATTTTATAGCAAGAAAACGAATTAATTTTCATGTTGATAATATTGAAAATGTTATCTAAAATAGAAAACATACTTATTTAATGATAAAATATTTTGCTCTTCAAATTGTCGCAGTTTATAAAAAATATAATAAAGACCAATATTCTCCATTTTAAAATCCAGTAAATATTTTTAATAACAAAATGCTTGTTTATTACATTTATTTGTTTCTGTCAACAGCATTTATTTTCAGGGCACGATAAACAACATATTATTTCATATCTTCATTTTATGAAATCTTCGCCTTTGTGATTTTGGAATGTTCAACAAAATTGGCAATTCAATTTAATTTTTAATATCAGATTGCTTATATTTAGACATGCAGTCAGACAGTCAGTAAGAGGACTTAAAGTTAGAGCTCATGAAAATCAATTCAGCTGCAACTCAATCAGTTACAGAGCGGAATGCTCGCACTTGTCTCGTTTCCCATTTTCCATTTCTCATTTACCATTTCCCGTGCCACTTTTCTCGTTCGCATGGTCAAACTTTGTGTATGTAAAATCTGAACAATCATTTTAGCATTTCAACGTGCAAAAGCAGTGGCAAAATGAAAAGCGAAAACTGAAACAGAAACAGAAGCAGAAAAACACAGAGAAAAAGCGAAACAAATCCAAAAATAAAAAACAGCAAGCATAACAAAAATACATGCAGAAAAACTCAATCATATGAGCAACATGTGTGCACGCGTGAATACTTATTGGAAATTCAATTTTCAATAAATGCACACAAATTGATTTCAGCACAGAGCTGCCAAAGTACACACACTCCCACACACACACAAACTCACACACACACACACACACATTCATAGAAAGTAAGGGGGTGTGAGGCACACACACACACACACACATACATATATTTCAATCACACACGCATATGGATACACCTCGTATTAAGTGTAAAACTTTTCAATTTACGTTTTGTTTCTTGGCATCAAATATCCGGAGCTGTCAAAAGTATTTGTCGAGAGATTTTCAAGTGTGCTCCTTTCGTATCCTTTTGACTTCGTTGGCTTCTTTTTTTCGGTGTGTGTGTGTGTGTGTGTGTGGCACACTTTTTTATTAGATTTTATTTCTTGAATTCCATTGGCAATTTGTATGCCTCTCATGAGCATAAGCAGGTGTATAGCCCTTCTATCCGGGCAGGTGCAGGTGTGTGTGTGTGTGTACTCGTATGTGATCCTGGCAACTCTCACCTCTGACATATGCTGTTGCTTATCCGCGCCTGAAATTCCGCATCATGCAGAGCAAACACTTGTTAATTACTTTTATTATATATCCACGGCTACAGTTGCACAGTCACGCAATTTGACCCGAGACCAGTCACCACGACGGCATTATTGCCTGTTGCTTTTTACCTGCTAATGGGGCGCTCTCTGATGCCTCAATGGGCACTGGAGTGGGTGTCTCTGATGCCGGATGCCGCTAGCTGCCGTTGCTGTTGCCGGTGGCATGCTTCATGTGCTCACCACATCTGATGTGGTTGGCCGTAAACAAGCAGCCTACACCAACACTCACACCCACACACACACCCAGACACACACTCAGACACACACACCAGGTATCCACGTAAGCAACCCGCTGTCGTTCCCATACAAGTAATTGCAATCAGCACCTTGGCAACGCAACTCGCAGCTGCGCCAAAAAGTGTGCTACACATGTTCATGTACACATGTATGTATTTATTTAATGCCACGACAGCGCGCCTCTTAACACTATAAAGCAAGTGATTTTATTTTGTTTTTTTTTTTTTGTTTTTGGATCGAATTTAATATTGTTCAATTTACTGCTATCAAATTGAGTTGATGCCATCAACGGCTTTGCAACTCAATCAAAAGAATATTAATAAAGTGAGTATTAATATTTAAATAAATGCGACTTGAATAATGTTGCATGTGTAACGATTTATAATATATCAGACATGCTCTGATATTTCTGAAACCTAGCAACCATGATTGCAAATGTTAAAATATTTGTTGAGATGATTTCACTGATTTAATAAATTTTATTAAATTCAAATAATTTATTTTTAAATTGAATAAAAGTCTTAAAATATATTTGAAATTAACTTATTTATTATTAAATGTACTCCTGTTTTTCTTCTCATTATATTTTCGCCTTTCTGGTGTTAAAGTCAGTGACGAATATCCGTACGCTTGGAAGGTGCCGCAATTTATATGCTAATTAACAATTCTTAATTGTAATTTCTTTGCGAATGCAGCTGACTAAAGAGAAAAGAGAGAAAAAAATACACAAGACCTGTCTGTCTACGAAATAATGCTCGTAATATCAGACACATGTGCAGTTTGGGCAACGTTGCGTATGCGTAATAATTGGCATCAATCGTCAGCTTAGCCTTAACTCTCATTCAACAGAATAACAGACTGTCTGTCTGTCTGTCTGCTAGCTTTTCACACTCGCACACATGTGTAATTATAACATGTTAGGCCACAGATAAAGGTGCGTATACGCTATAATTGGCATCAATCTGCCAAACAGTTGCCAAGAGTTGTCGGCTTAAACAATTTATGTACTTTCTGTTGGGCCCTGGAGTGACAAGTTTCGAACAATGGATCGTATGCGCAATATTTGACATCAATGCCCATGAAGTGATGGAAACTGCAAAGTAGGAACATGTGTGTGTTATAATTTCAACAGTACGTTGTCAGTTTAGCCAATTTTGAAAAAGCGATTGACACAGCTCGGACTTTGTATTCCATGTGGAAATTAACGTGAATGCTGGTCAACTTGATTGGCATTGTTTTCACCGCCTGACGCCTGCCACTTGCCACTTGCCCCATGCCACATGCCGCGTGTTGCGTGTTGCGTTCGACACGCACCAATATCAATTGAAATCAAATGTGCGACAAAATTGTATTGCAACTGTCACTTGAGGTGTGCTCATGTCAGTCAGTATGCAAATTATTAAGCAACTAATTAAGCGACAGCATTGTGAAAGGGGAGGAATGGAATCTGGGAGAGCGACAAATGTTCAGGGAACAATAAATACCTAGACTACAGCGGGACGGGCGGAGAAAGCTTTTCCAATTAAATTTATTGCTTATTTATGACAGAAAGTAATCTTCTTTAGGCATTAGGTGATGTAATAAAAATGATTGAAATATAATTGACAATTGACATAAAAGCTGAACAAACACATGCACATACACATACATACACACACATACACATATATACAGACACATAGATACAGAAACACATACATGCATCCATTTTGCTTGTAAAATCCTGACTGCTGCCTTGGCAGGCACTTACAATCAACGATTACCTTTACACCTGCCATTTTGAAAATAAGCCATAAGCGGAAATGACATCAAAAGGATATTGTTATATCGATGAGGCAAAGCCAAGGAGCTGTCGTCCTTTCGTCCTTTCCATTGCCCGTAAGCAGCCGAGAATAAGTAGCACGAAAAATAAAGTATAGCAAAAGGTGCCATAAAATAAATAACATAAGAAACCAAATAAACATTTTTGGCAAAGTCAAAAGGAAAAGTAACAGCAAAAGCTCACACCAAAAACTTGCAACTGTGTGTGTGTGTATGTCTGTGTGTATAAAATAGACTGCTTCCGACTGTGCGTGTGTGTGTGTGTGCATAAAATAGACTTATCCTAATGAAAAAAGTCTTGCAGGCACGTTAAGTAAGATATGTATGTGATATCATACAAGGTAATGTTCGAACTTGGGGCCACACAGAGCTCCATTGAGCTCCACTGAGCTAGCTGCCCCGCTTTAAGGCGTCGAAACGTTAAAAGTTAGATATGGCAATAGAGCTTGTTAAGCGGCTTATGCCAATAGCAAAAACAACACAGAGAGCCCAACACAAAGGTCGGAAAAACTGCCTTTAAAAGTCTTCACATGAAAATTAAATGAGAACTTGAAATGAAATGCGTGAATTGTATGCACTGCACTACAGATAGTTCGAGTTATAGATAGTATAATATAATCAATAGGCTCGGGGTATAAAAATGCATTTATAGCTTACGCTTAAAAGCAGGCAACATTTTTTTGCCCATATAAGTAGGCAACACTATTTTTTGCTCACAATAGTAGGCAACACTATTTTTTCCCACAATAGTAGGCAACACTATTTTTTGCTCACAATAGTAGGCAACACTATTTTTGCCCATGTAAGTAGGCAACACTTTTTTTAAATATTTTTTAAATTCCGCTTAAATTAAAGTTGAAAACTTTGACTAATTTCTGACATTTGACTGGGTTAAAAATGCAGTCAAGTCAAGTGTTTAATCTGAAGACAGCAGATAAACATACTGAACTGACAAATAAAATAGCTCAACTTTCATTCGAGTTGTGATACAAGTTGCAACATCCTTTGGAAACTGTTCGATTAGTAACTCATAACTTAATTGGCTATTGAATGCAGCAAGAAATTAATTTAAATGACAGCAGTGACAGTTTAGGGTTGCCAACATAGAAATAGCCTCCGGCGATAGTCATCATCTTCTTCTTCTTCCTTCCCTTCGGCTCCATCATTTCCTGCACCTTCTGACCTAATTGCTAGCTGACCTGCATATTTGGCCAAGGAACACGGCAAGTGGTTAAACGGTCTCTGAATATAGAACAGAAAAATGAAAATTATTAGTACCTTTTGGAATTGGTATACCCTGTAATTAAAAAATATTATACATATTGGGTATCTACAGAAGTATTTGGATTGTATTTATCTCAAATTTGAAGATTTTAAAATAATATAAATAAGTTAACATGTTTTGCTAATTGATTACCTTCGATTATCATAGTCTACTTTTAAGGGTATTAAAACTTCGAGCTTGCTCTTTCATTACACTTTGCTGCGTAGATGTTTGTAGCTCGCGGCTAGATTTTCATTTTCCTTTTCAATTACGACGCCACGACTCGCAGTTGGCGAGTTTCTCATGTTTTGTTCGTTTTACTCCTGTTTTTTTTTTGTTTTTTTGTTATTTTTGGTCTGGCTGTTTGTTTGTATAACCGTTGACTGCGTTCATGACAGGGTCTACCGCTGTCTGTTGCCAGCAAGGACCTTTGCATTTAAGTCTAATTGCTGAAGCGCACTGTGAGCTGCAATGATATTTCATTTCGTTTAGCTGCGACTTAGGCTAAGCCCTTATAAATGCCAGCTATCTGAGCTATCTTTCTGAGCAGGGTCTCAGGCCTGCAGAAATCTGAGAGATCAGCGACCAACTGCAAGTACTCATAAATAAAATGTTGAAACTGCCAACTATAATGATATAATGCTATCGAAATTGGGAAATGAAAATTAATGATCCAAAGCCGACAGGTACACCCCCAAAGAAAATGGAAACTAATAAAACAAATTTTTGTTGGTTCATTAAAATTGCAGTCCAGGCAAATGGCCAACCATTTCCTTTTCCTTTACCCCACTCCAACACCCTCCTGCCATACGTGAACATTTCGTACTGCGGATGCAATAAACTGCAGAATTTATGTGCCTGCCGCCTGACAATTGAATTAAATTTCCAATGCGTCTTGATGTGGACCAAGGCAGGCAAAAGATGTAGACGAAGACGTGGTTGAGAGATGGGAATGGGAATGGAAATGGGTATGAGGACATTGCATTACTGGGCGACTGTCTGCAGTAATAACTGTAATTTTTGGCAAATGTTCAAGCTCTTTCACTCATTCACTCTCCATTTGCCTGGTTTGTCTCCTTCTCAAAACCGTAGCTCATCAGAATCCACTTACAATATGTTTCTGGTTTCTGCACATTTCTCATGCTTCTTCTGTCTGTGTCTAATATTTATGTCTTAATATACATATGAGAACGCACGTCCTTTATCACCCGAAAACAGTCCCGAATAATTCTTAACATTGCAAATGTCCGTGCTGGAATCTTTGACACACACTGGCAATGAATTATTAAGCCTTTATTAATTTTATATTGTTGTGTATGTTATTGAAATGCAAAGGCTTTTTCTAGAAATTATGATTCCGCTTTAAAATTGTCATTATTTAATTTCATTTCATATTTCAAAAAATAATTTAACATAAAATGCAAGTGGCAGCGTTTTAAGTTATTAAATGGAAATCGTTGAACGTATATTAAATTACAATGTTACTTCTGGGAATTGCCACAGGGCAGCAAAAAAAAAAAAACAATTGCAACTGAATAAATATTGAAAAAATTGCAGGCACGTTCCGAATTCTACTTTCGATTCAATTTTATAGAAACACACATTTTTGGTACAATTTAATACTGAAAGAAAACTGTGAAATTTTAATACAGATTGATATACATGTATAGTACATTTAAATTGCTAAATACAATAGGCTTTTATGTATGCAGAGGCAAAAATTCAAATGTGTTTGTGCTTAAATAATTTATGTTATGCATTTTTATATCTTTAGATTCAGGAGAAAAGAGAAAGTGAAAGAAAATGATATATTAAAGGGGTGATTAAACGGTTTTAACTCTTGAACACTATTATACCCGTTAACAAAGTCGTATGTTTGCAGGGTATTATAAGTGGGAAAACTAAAATGGCGGAAGCTTGTGATTTTTGGCAAACAATTTCCATTGAATTTTGGGAATTTATCTAGAAAAATGTTGCCAAAACAGAAACGGGTCGATGTAGTCCAAAGTCCGTAGTCCATAGTCCATAGTTCGTAGTAGAAAAGCGGTGTCCAAAAAGGAACAGGCCATGCCAAAGCAGATATAATAGCTTTTGATTACAGTTTATGGATGTCGCCTTTAGCTTCTATTTTTTGCGAGTGTGTGAGTGTATGTGTGTGTGTGTGTGTGTGTATGTGTGTTGGCCAAAAACTTTGTTGTTTAGTGGGCGTGCGCCACGTCGGCGTCGCTAAAATGGGCGACGGGGTTAGAAGTCTATACTGAAGGCAAACTAAACAGAACTGATCCCAGACTAAACTGGACTGAAAGTAGATGAAACAGGCTTTTATCGTGGTGGCACAGTTGGTGCTGAAAATATATGGACGGTCATTTTTGCAACTACATACTATTGAAATTGTTTCATTGCGCAAAGCCCAATTGACTTTTATGCAAATAAAATTATGTGATTGCTCTCATTTCTGGGGTAAAAAGCAAAACATTGATTTTTGTGTTTACCGTCGTGAATTAAGTGCAGACAGAGAGAAAGAGAGAGAGAGAGAGAGAGAGAGAGACAGAGAGAGCGAAGATAGAAAGTGGGGGAGAAAACTGCGCCACATTTTCATAACGTAAGTGAATAGAAAATTGAATAAAATCTAATAATAAATGCTTTTATGCAGCCCTTAAGCACTCTGAAAAGATGACGACGACGATGGCGACAACGATATATACAACGCCTGAAGGATGCAGCAGGAGAGAGACTGGAGACTGAAGTAGGAGAGGGAGGGAGGAGTTAGTTTGGATGTTGCAGAGCTCATTGGTGTCGCTCGACATGCTCCAATAGCTACACGCCACATGCGACACACACACAACATACAACATAGAACATACAACATACATACAAGCACAACATTTGCTTTCTGTGTTCTTGGCAATATGCATAAGTATCTTCAGCTATGATGTGTGTATCTGTATGGGTGTGTGTGAGTTTGTTTGAGTGCGGCATGCCCCATTTGGCTGCCTCATTGTTTGTAGCTGTTGTTGTTGTTGTTTTTGTTGTTGTTTATCTCACTCTCTCTCTCTATCAGTTAGCTGCTTACGCTTTTTACATAGCTTTTGCAACGCCATCGCTTTTGCCTTTGGGCCAGTCCTTCAATTTGGCTTTAAACAATTTAAACGAGTTTCCATTTAGACTCTCGGCGTTAGCTTTCTCGTTTGCTTTGTTGCTTTGTTGCCTTGCCTTGGATTACAACTCAGCTCGGATGTCTGGCAGCCGCACTTAACTAGTTTGACTTGCAGTTCATTTAGCCTGGCATCTCAAATGCTGCTGCTGCTGCTGACTCTGTTGCATGCAACATACACACACACACACACACACACACTCTGACAGACACCTGGCTACGCATCGCCTCTTCATTCTACAGACAGACAAATGGAAGTAAACTCGATTTAGAAATGTTTTTCTTATTCGTACTTCATATCCCTGGCATGTGTTCTGCTGAGTGCTGCTCGTCAAATTCAATAATTCAAGTCGAAGGAAGTACAAGCACATAGACAACAAAGGAAAACGAATGGGAATCAGGTAACATCTAACAGCTAACAGGTAACAGGTAACAGCTAAAAGCCAACAGATACGAACTGAGAGATGCAACTAAGCCATTTCAATCTGTGTAACTAAAGCTCTTGCTAATAGCTCAAATAAAAAATAATAGCTCAAATAAAAGCTGTAAACACCAATTAATTAACATGCACTTATTTTTACTATCAAATACGGAAAATGTTTGGGAAACTATTAAATTGATTAAGTTTATCCTATTTATATTATTTTAATTCATTTATTACTTTTATATTTATTTTATGTGTCTCTCAAAAGTAATCTTTAATATCTATGCATTCAGTTGTTTAATCTTATCATTATTTAGCTGTTTTTGAAGTACTGCAAAGTTTATTAAAATTGTTGGCAATCTGGAAAATATATAAATTTGTCATGTCATTGAGAACATATATCAGCGAGTTTTCTCTATTCTTCTTGGCCATTTTTGTATTATTTTTATCGACGCTGACTGGTGGGAAAATAAAACTTGTTAGACCACATAAATTGCTGAGCATTTTTTATTTACTGAGCGTCGTTTATCAGTTACCCAATGGGAGCCAATTGGACAGAGAAGAAGGGCGATAACTATATATATATATATATATATATATATGACTATATATATAAATGTATCTTTTGCAGTTGCTTAAATTGTGGGCACTTGAAAGCGTTTATTTATTTGTTAGACTTTTAAAAATATTGTTGAATACTCGTACGTATACTTATTTATATTGCCTTGAGCTTTAATATTTATTTCCGTTTCCGCCTTGTCGCAGTCGCTATTGCAGTTGTTGCTTTAGTTTTGTTTTCATTTGCAGCTGTTACTTCCTTGCTCATTACTTCACTTGTGGCGTACGTAATTCAACTGCTCCAGATGTAGCCTAGGAATGGGTCCAGCAACAACAACAACAACAACAACAACAACAACCACAATAGCGACAACAATTGCAAATGATACACATTTTGTCGCGCTGTGTATTTTGCATAGCTGGCTTTACTTTAACACTGTCCAGTCTAGCTGCTGTTGTTGTTGTTATTGTTGTTGTTGTTGGCAATGCGACTAAAGATTTATGTGCAACTTGCTACTTCAAATGTAATTTACAACAGACGCTCTGCAAATTTATGTGAACTGAGTCTGAACACGTCAGCAAAGCCGAGCCAAGAACCAGTTTCTGAGCTCGGCGAATTAAAATGAAATCAACTAAAAAACTGCATTTATCGAAATCAATTTTGCGACTACTCCAGACGAACAAAAAACCGATAAATCGTAGCATCAACAAATACGCTAAAATATCAACAATTAGATAAGGTCAGTGCAGTTAGAGATAGAGATAGAATACTTTCTAGAAGCTGTCTCTTTCTCTGTTCTCTGTTCTCGTTTTTCTGTCAAATTGGTCTCTTGAGTTTACGACACAGACAACGCGAACTTCAAATCGACATTTGCACCAGTTCATGTACCACTCACCAGACAGACTGACACAGAGGGGAGGGGCACAGTCAGTTGGGCGGAGAGGCAAGGCAAACAGAGACAGTAGCTTCATTTTTTGCTCCGTTTTGCCGTTATGCTTTTTAGATATTCATATTTTGCCATTGATGATATTTTCACTACTTTCGTATGCATAACACGTACGTAACCCACACACACACACACACACACACACACACACACACACACACACAGATACATACACACTCATACAAAGAGAGAAAGAGCCCAAATAGACCTTAGATATACATAGAGCATAATGTATAAAGTCGTGGCTGGTACCTTTTTGGGCGTATTAACTCTACCAGGCCGTGCGCATCCTATCTATGGATCTGTCTGTGTCTGTGTGTGCTCCTTAAATTTGCATATTTTTTGACTTAACACATCCTTCAAAAATTGCGAAACGCGTTTGCGATAGCTTTGGCATTTCCTTGGCCTCTTTTTCGCTTTTCCGCTTTCCGCTTCTCTCTACATTTTACATACTTATTTATCCAGTCTATCTATTCTTATTCTCTTTTTGCATTACTTTTTGATGGGGCTGTGGCTTCCCTTTTTGTGCGATAAGTTAAAGCGGCTCTTTAAAGGGACATTTGAATGCCAGAAACTCACGCCCTCTTCTCCCCCTTTTGCTCTCGAGTGTGCTGAGTGTGTGCTGAGTGTGTGTGGTCAAATTGAATTGCTCGCATTGCATGTGCACTTCTGTAAAAAGGGCCAGAAATTTTCACTCGAATGCAAATTGGTTCACAGTTAAATTTAATCGCTTTACTGTTTTTAAATTACGCTCTTCCCCTCTCCCCCTTTCCCATCCCCTCTCGTAACCGGGCCGTGACTCAGGCTCAAGCTGAAGCTGATTCTGAAGCTCAGGCTGTGGCTGGAGGCTTGAATGGCGGTGCGGTGCTCTTAAGACAAGTGGCGCTAATCCTTGACTTTGCTGCTAATGCACGTCGTATGTCAAACACCAAAAACGTTTACAACTGCCTCTTTCCCTCTTCCTACGCTCTCTCTCTCTCTCTCTCTAACCATCTTCCGCCCGCACATAAGGCAACGCAATTTATATGCCTTCCACTTGCTGCTCTCAGCTGCTTGTTTGCCTTGGCAGCGTCTTCGGATGTCTCATCCTCATCCTCAGCGGATGCCCCTTCCTCGTTCTCTTCCTCCTCTTCGTCGTCTTCGTTCTCATCGTCAGTCTTAGCCACAGCGCCGCTTTGTATGCTATGCATTTTTCTGCACTCTTGACTCTTAAGCGTACACTTGGCCAGTCAGGCAGAGACCCAGACCTCCCCACTGCCCACCCCCGCTCTCCCGCTCAACCCCTAAGCCCGCAGCGTCTCCATTGCAATGTAGCTGCCTCGTCAGCATCAGCTCGTTTTCGCTCTCACTCTCTTACTCTCTCTCCTCTCTTCCTCTCTCTCTTTATATGTATTAGTGTGTGTTGTTTGTCTTCAGGGATATGTGCACCATGGCTTCATGTATGTGTATGTGTTTGTGTGTGTGTGTGTGTGTGTGTGTGTGTTTGTGTGTGTGTGTTTGCCAGCACTCTGCCGCAAGCATTTTGATAAGAAAAACAAGCAGCGCGCTTCAGTCATACATCGAGTTAGCGCAAGCGAGAGCGCAGAAGGAGCGAGAGAGAGAAAAAAAAACACAGAGAAACCTACAAGCTTAAGTGTCATTTATGCGTTTTAATGCTGGAATTTAATTTTCAAATTAAGTAAAGTTTGTGTGGTTTTTATAGAATTGCAGAATGCCTTCCCCCCACCCATCCCACTATTTAACCCTTCTTTGCACCACAGCAAACTGTTTTTCGTAAACTTTCCTCAATGACAAATTCCGCTCAGTTCAAACTTCAAATAAGCGTAAAAAATGCTCAGCTTCTAGATACTCTACAAGTGTATTTAGTTTTTTTTAGACTTAATTGACTAATTGACATAAGTTTACAGAATATAATTTTATACAGCTCTTATGCATTTATATACATTTTTTACAGGGTATCAACTGCAACGTACTTGAAACATTATGTTAAATGAAAATAAATTGCTGAAATGCCAGCAATAAATACCTTCAAGATTTGAATTAAACGAGGACATATATAAGTGCTTACTTATTTACAAGAGGTTCTTAAGATGCTATACATCATTAAATGTGTGTTTATGAGAAAATTACAGAAAATGCTTTCATTAAGTAGTTAATACTTGTACATTACAAAAGTAGTTGCTACATTTCGCTGTTGTCTCTTCAGATTTTCACATTTTATCTGTTTTTCTGGGTCAATCTTCTTGAGTCTGTATCAATTTGCAATTATGTTTCAATCAATTTGATACGAATTTAATCTGCTGTGGCAAATAGATTGCTTTCCTAGCTGGCAATTGTCGAGAGCTGAGAAAATCATGGCTATTTTAAATTCCAATTGAGCGCATTGCGCTGGCGTTTCTTTCTTTATGGCCATTACCCAATGTCCATTGTCCATGGTTCATGGTTCATGGTTCATGGTCTATGGTTTACTGTCCACAATTCACCGGCTTCCTATTGCCACTTTCGCTTGTTAGGCTCAAGTGTCGCACATAAATAAATGACAGAGCTTGTTAGCCAACACAGCCGCAACAAAAGTGCAGGCTAACAAGAGTCCCAAGTCACACACAAGTTCAACAACACAGCAAAAGGACTCATTAGATAGGAGACTCATATGTTTGTGTCCTTCTCCACAATCCACAATCCCTGCACAGACTCGACGCGTTCAACCAGAATAATGATAACTCGGCAAAGAAGCTCTCAGGTATGGGAAAATTATATTTATTATCTTGTTTAAATTGTGCGCGGAAATTTTATTTTAATAAGGGCATAAATGAATGAAAAATTTAAAATTGATCAGAAAAAACTTTGTTATTGAATATCTCGTCATACTCATAATCGTTTATTATTATAAACGATTGTAAATGTTTCAAATGTTTGTTACTCTAAATTTAAGACCATAAATAATTGCAAATTCCACAAAATCAGACTATGGCTCACATACAAAAAGTGCATTGAATTATGGCCTGGTTTAAATTCAATTGATGTGCAATGTCGCTTTGTTCGCATTTTATTTTTAAAACGTGCGGCAAATATTGCTATTAATTTTTAAACAACAAAAGCAACACAGCAACATTGCAATTGCCACAAATCTAGGATAAATCGGGTATATATATTTTCTTTGTAACAACATTGGTTCCGAGTATTTTAGAGTGCTTAAAGTTCTAACAGAGTATCTGCTAGTCGAGCATTCTTGGCAACGCATTCTCATGAATGAATATTTTGCATTTTGAGGCTTAAAAGCAAATTTATATGCAGGTGCGCGTATTCAATGTAATCAATACTTGTGCATTTCATAAATTATACTACTTAGTTGTTGTTGTTGTTGTTGTTGTGGTTGTTAATGACACTCTTTACATGTTTGGGTATCCATATAGAATCTGAATTTACTTTAGTTAAGTAGTCGCTAAAAAGTTTATCAGAAAATTGGAGTAAATCGAAAGTTATTTGTGAAATCATGACTGACGATCAGAACGACTCAGAACTGAGTCGATTTTTGCACTGGGGTCCCATAATAACGCTGTGTGTTAGCTTAACCGTTATCCTGACAACATGGGCATGGTGGCCAATGGATTTATCAATCACAAATCGCGCTCACTTTGGCCTCTTTTTGCTGCTCAACCTTTTGGCCGTCTACAACTATGTAATGGCTGTGATGGTTGGTCCTGGATTTCTGCCCAGGAAGTGGCAACCGTTCCATCACAGAGAGGCCAAGTTTCTGCAGTTCTGTAAGAGATGTGATGGGTTCAAGGCCCCTCGATCGCATCACTGTCGTCAGTGTGATCGGTGTGTGAAGAAGATGGATCATCATTGCCCCTGGATCAATCACTGTGTGGGCTGGTCCAATCAAGCCTACTTCGTCTACTTTCTGTTCTTCTACATGTTGAGCAACTTGCATGCCTCTGTGGTGCTCTGCCTTAGTGGATTTAATTACTTATACGACGTCCTTTTGCATGGGGATATCAGACGCATTTCACTTATTGGTCCTTTGATATGTGTTTTTAGTCTTGGTCTGGCTGTGGGCATTGTCCTTTGCATGCTCAAACTGCTCTTCATGCAGATTGTTAGCATTGTGAAGAACATGACGAGCATTGAGCAATGGATTGTGGAGAAGGCACGTTGTCGTCGATACAGATCCAAGCGACAGCTGAAGCCCTTTGTTTATCCCTACAACATGGGCTGGTACTCCAATCTTGGCCAAGTGTTCAACATTGATTCCCAGACCCGTACCAGGGGCATCGAGTGGCCGGTTTGCAAGGGATGCGATCCATTTACGCTCACAAGGGAGCAGCTCGCCCAAAAGGCTGAGAAGCGACAACGCACACGCATCTTCAAATGCACACGACACGTCACAGGACATTGGCTGCCCATCCTGTCTCAAGGTCTGATGGTGACTCTATGTGTTCCCTGCGCCGATGATCCTCGCATTTGCCTAGAGCCCAACGATCTTATCAGAGTGACGCGTATTCGGAAGTATTGGCTGTTTGGAGAGCGTGTGCTTAGCGAAATTGAAGATCACGGCAAGAAAGTGCGCAGGGGACCCATTCGTGGATGGTTTCCACGTCGATGTGCTATCGATGTCACCGACTCCTTACCCTCAACTTCCACTTCAAGCGGAGAGCCAGATGCAAACAAAACGGCAGAGAAAAAGAAATGTATTGGAAAACAAAAACAGCTAAAGCTAAATCAAGATTAAAAAAGATTACTCATAGGTTAAATATATTTTTAAAAAATATTTGTCAACTTTTAGGTGTTGTTTTATACTAATTATGATATAAGTAGTTGATTAAACTTAGCCCATGATTTTGGGAAAACTAATTTTTTTTACAAAACTAATTAGATTTGAATGCAGATTGAATTAAGAAGCCAAACAATAATCAAAATGACATTCCACTTGAAAATCGGTTCAGTTTTGACAAGGTTATGGAAGCTTGAAGTTGGTCAGACTTTGGATCTAACTACTTTACAAGTCAAAATTTTTGTCAAATTTCACATGATTTTTTACAGAATTTTGAAAGGTGTCAGAAACAAATTTAAAGTGTTGTTTTATACTATTTACGATATAAGGAGTTGATTAAACGTGAAAACTTGAGATTTAAAATTTTGAATTTTCAAAATATCAAAGGGGGGACCACATGCATCGAATCCATGATTTTGGGAAATATAAATTTTTTTTCGAAAATTAATTAAATTTAAATGCAGAATTAATTTAGAGGCCAAACAATAATCAAAATGACATTTCGCTTGAAAATCGGTTCAGTTTTGACAAAGTTATGGGGGTTTGAAGTTGGTCAGACTTTGGATCTAAGCAATACTTTTCAATCTTGTCAGCATATTCGTGATTTTCCAAGGGTGACAAGAAATTTTCAATGCCTCCTGGCTGCTGTACTTTTTTCTAGTTAGTTGTCAAACAACTGCAACTATTTGTGGCCCTGGCAACAGTTGCAGGAAACAGGAACTTGCTTGCATAGGTTGCGAAGAGGATTTTTAGTTGAAATGAAAAGCAAACTCCCAACAAGGCTGAGTGCAGCGGCATTGAAACTATATTGAAAATGAAACATTGGAATTGCAAGAGTTGCAAGTCGCGGATTTGCTATTGTATTATAAACAAGGCCATAGAAATCAATACCAATTCTATTCAAAATGAAACTATGTGAGTGTCAGTAGGGGTGTGTGTGTGTTGCACAATGCAAACAATGACCAACTGATGTAAGCTCGTTCACTGTAAGCTCAAAGTTATCTAAATGATCGATGATATTCCAGCTAGTTCATTTAATGATGATTCAATGATACGAGTATTTTTGGCAGATGCCTCAGAAAAACAGCAAATTGAATGTTGTTTTAGGTAGTTTACAGGGTAGCTGTCAATCAATCAACTCAGCTTATGCAGCTATCTGTCTGGATGCCTGGGGAAATCACCGAAATCCAATACAAGATTACAAGAATGTGTTGCTGTTTAAGTATCCTTTGTTGAAATTTAAGCCATTGCCTCTGCTTATCGTCCTTTTGCAGTTCGTGTTAAGTTCAAAATTAGATAAATATAATTTGAACTTGCGTATGTGTAAATTGTTGCAAATAATCCACTGGGAAATCACTTGTCGTTGTCATAAGTTAATAGGCGCTGGGAATTATGTGTCTGACAGCAGTTCACAAGCATCCAAGTTGCAGATAAATATGATAAATCAATGCTAAAAACGTGCAACACTTTATAAATATAAATATTCATTCAATTTGCATAAGAAAATATTTAAACTCAATTTTTATATATTTAAATTGCAGTAAATGCAAACAATTTCAAGTGAACT
Source organism: Drosophila falleni (assembly GCA_035045575.1). Taxonomy (NCBI): domain Eukaryota; kingdom Metazoa; phylum Arthropoda; class Insecta; order Diptera; family Drosophilidae; genus Drosophila; species Drosophila falleni. Next base: position 11,083,638 of record JAWNOV010000167.1, read on the forward strand.
TGCTATACTTTTGATCTGAGCACAGTTGCATGTCACATTTAATATCTGTAGTAATATTAGTTGCTGCCACAAAAAATGCAACACAGCTGCGCTTATTACTTTTACTTTGCGGAAGCAAAATAAATTTAACATAAAAAACTACAACTGCAAAAAAAGAGAATCAACCTTAATGACTTTTGTCGTTGCAAAATAATTGTGCGTGAATTGTATGATGCAATACTGTTGGCAAACAAAAGCCATGGCCAAAAGCATAACCAAAACCGTCTAAAGCTAAAACTAAAACTAAAGCTGTAGCCAGTTCGCTTTCAATGTCCTGCTGACATTTAATTTCACGCACAGTCGTCCATTTTGTGCCTTGGCAACACTTTTTGACTTTTATGCGACAGCTGCGTTGCCGTATTTTTTTTTTTTTTGCCAACTTTGTTTTTTTGGCAGTGTCTATTTCTAGTTTAGTACATAACTCTCTACACCATTGTCGCTATATGTTACTTTCATTTTCTGAGCCAACCAGGACAGTCAGGACGTGGCTGTAAGGACAACGCTTTGTCTCTTGTCTGTTGTCTGTTGTCTGTTATGGCAATTATGCTGTACGTTAAACGGCGACAGCGTTTATCTCCAACAATGATGCACAGGTACAAGTATCGCTTACAGTTCTGAGAAACAATGGCAATTATGATGACGTCATTAGTGGAAAGGAAACAAACGGAACTCGTATCCTACATCAGTTGAGTGCATGCCTAAAAGCAAAGAAGCATGACGTTAAGCGAAAAGTAATTATATGAAATAATATATAGGGTATATTTAAGCTTGAGTTGACATATCTGAACCTCAATAGGTTCATACAAAATCCAATTCATCTTTCTCTTTTGTATTTTCAATGTCAATCAATTTCAAGTTCAATTTACCGCACAGCCCTCGTGTGGCATGCAATAAATTCTCAAAATTGATTCTATCGCCCACATTCAATCAATTCAAATGGCAAAAGTCGACAATCGCTCTCGCGTGTTTTAAGCTTACAATTTTGTTTTTTATTTTTATATTTGTGGTTTTTTTCGTTTTTTGTTATTAATTTGCGCCTTGAAGCATGCCCCCAAAACGCAGAGCTACAATCGGAATTAGAATTAGTATGGGAATCCAGAGGGAATCCCCTGGAGCAGCAGATGATTCCGCACGGAAAGCTGTTGGACGTTCTGGATCATTGAGAAACAAGAAATGCAGCATTGATTAGATGTCGGGAATGTTATTCGTATTCGTATTTTGTGTGTTTGCTTTTGCTTTCCATTTAAAAGAAATATCATTTCTCTTTTCATCTGCTTGTTTTGTGCTTTCGTTTTTGTATTTTTTTAGACGTCTATTGACTGTTTATTTATGACGCTGGCAAGAGCCAAAGTAATTTTTCATTATTTAAAATCAAGTGAATTGCAGTTGGTTGTCCTAGCTGGCAGCTTCTCCTTTTCATTTATTCTTCATAAATAATTTATTAATTACAAAAGTTTTGTCCACTCTGGGTGCATGCAAATGCTCCCTGAACCTCTCCCTCTCTCTCTCTCTCTCTTATGCTCTTTTTCTTTCTCGGTTCGTCTTTCTCTATTGCGGGCAACAGTTGCAAGTGGCCGATGCCTGTTGCCAAGTTGCCCAAATATAGCCAAAAAATATATTACTTGCAATGTCCTCTTGCGTCTTTCGCTTGCAAAACTTTTATTAGTTGAAGCTGCCACTCGGACTCTCACTCTATCTCTCTCTCTCTCTTTCCATCCCCCTCTCTCTCTCTCTGTTTGGTTTTGTTGAATGCCTGGCGTATTTTTCATATTTTAATTGACAAAAGTTTTGTGCAACTGGCCTGATGGGTTTCTGCCAAGTTTACGTTATTGCACACATACACTTACCAAGGAAAAGAAAATATAGTTTACTTAGTTGAAAATATTGTTGGATACGACTATAGATAGCTGAATAAAAACCAAACCGATTTTGTGATGCCAAAGATGAAAATATTAATATGAAATTATTAACTTGCATATATATAAATCAACTTCGATTTAAACAGAAACTAAGCTCTTAATTTAGAAGTATACTCAAATATTTAGATATAGTGACAGCGAGAAATACTCTTTTTCTTTAAGTATTAACTCCTGAACATGGCATATATTTATTTCAGATTTTCTTAAAACTAATTAAAATAAATTACTTTATTTAATTTGTGAGTAGAGTACTTACTCTTCGTCTTATATAGTCGATAGTTTAACTCCCTTTCGGTCAAGTCTTGCATGTTGAGTTTATAGTTAATTGACATACAACTTTTTGGTAAAATTTGAAATGAATATACTTCAGTGAACTGGCATCTTCAAACTGCCTGCCTTGTGGCACCTTTTATTATTTATGCAGCCAGGTTTTGCAGCTTTAAGTGCTGCTGTTTGATGACGCGATTCTATAACTCAGAGATTTGTATAGAGACCATATCTTGATTAATATTATTTAACTACAGATTTAATTTTAGACGTCACAATAAGTTAGCACACACTGATGTTACATCAGAGCTGACAGCTAACTGGTTGCATGAACAGACTTTGCAACATTATTGAATTGTGTAGTTTGGTCTCAGTTTGGCTTAGGCTTTTGTCACACCATTCCCATTTACATTTCTGGCCATATTTCATCATGTCATTAATGTGTTCACTAACGAAATTAACAGTAAATTTAAGCGGCTTCGTTGTGCGACTAACTCAATTTGCGTGCCGTGTATGTGATGGCAGCAGGACACAGGAGGAGGAGAAGGAGGAGGAGGGAACAGGAATAGGGGATAGGAGACAGGAGACAGGGGCATGTCTGGTGGTATTGGTGCCAAGACGAGTAGCATGCTTTTAGTGCGTATGTTGTTAACAAAGGACACTGATTGCTGTTGACAAGACACCTAATGATGTGTACATAAAGTTATTTGGAGCATTGTGTAATGCACTTAGCAATTCGCCTTACTGCAGGAACACAGGAATACAGGAACGCAGGACTCGACAGCTGCTCGAGTTGAGCATGTGGGTCCTGTTTGCCTATCACTTACATCATTATGCTACTAGTAATTAAGACTGCTTCCACTGATGCAACCCGCTTTCATATTTTAATTGGTTTCAGTTTATAGCTCACTTTGCTTTTATGTGACGAAACAAATAAAAATACGCACAGCTCAAGTAATCGACTGAAAGATACTCCTTAAATAAAGACAAGTGACAGTCAATTTTTAGATTCTATCAAAAATCTTATGATAAATCTATCAGATAAAAAATTAAATATATTTAGAAAACTTTAGTATACTCAGTCTGTCATGCCCAGCACAGAATTTATTTAATTACAGGAAATACACATTAACATGCACATTGAGTAAAAAGAATTATTTAAAATGTTTTTGAAACCACACTGCATGATACTGCGGTGAATTTCGTTTTGAGTTTCATTGTGGCAATCGCTTTAAAGTGCTGGTCAAATTGACTGCTCAACTTTATAACGCATACGACGCGTGGTACACGCTGCTCTCACATTAAATGCGATTTAATAGCCGAAAGCGAACGGACGGCTGATTCAATATTTATTAACGATATAATTAATAAATTTTCCATTCAATTTTAATAGGATTAAAGCAGAGCAACTAAAAAGTTAATGCATTTATGCACGTTCCGTGCCTCATGCCTCATGCCACAAACTTGCTGCAACACAGTTTTTTTTCCTCCGCGCTCAACTTTTCTACACGAACGCGCCAACTTTAATTTCCGCAAAACTTTTGAATTTTCAAGTAGTCATAAACTGCTCGAACAAAAAAAGTATATAAATGTATGTAGAATTTGTGTGTGTGCGTGTGTGTGTGTGTGTGTGTGTGTGTTTGTTTGTGTGTGTGCTTGCCTGGTTGCATAATTAAGTGACTGCTTTTTGATGACATTAAGCCAAATTGAAGCTGTTGAAATTTTTTTTGTTGGTATGCCCAAATTTTAGTTTTGTTTGTCTATTTGGGGGCGGAAAAACTTAAGGACTTTTCATTTGCCTTGCGGAGTTTTTTCTCCCCTTTTGCCACTTACATACAATGATAACAAAGTAATAAGCCACAACCAAGTAAAATATAAGCCTCGGCTGTTCGGATTGCTTAAGCTAATTGCCTTTGAGCCAAGTTGAGCCTTAGAGCCAATTTAAAAGCGTTGATACTGTCTTGACTTTCAGCTGTTTATATTTGTTTATAATTAACCAGAACAGAATCAAAAATAGAACGAATCCAGATCGAGATTGAGATTGAGTTGATGTGTGCGTGTGTGTGTGTGTGTGTGTGTGTGTGTGTGCACAGATAACTCTTTGCCTTACAATACAATTAGTAATTCATCTATTTCTATCTCTTACGTTTGATATATGGTTATTAAAGTGTGGCACTGTAAACATAATTTGTATAAATATAGACTTGGCTTTGAGCAAACATATTCTGTGAATATTTTAATTGAAATACTTTAATTGCAATGTCAATTGATTTGAGTGTTGTACCACAGCATTTAAATGAAATCCACCACATCATTTAAGTCTTAAAAAGCTGTGGCTTTACCACTTCAACTCTTGCACTTTCTCTTATGCTCTTTCTTGCTTTCTCTGTCGGCTTAGTCAACTAAATGCTTGGGGCTTGAACCAGGACAACAGAAATCATTCAAACGCGGATTTGACTGCGGCATTGTGGCTAAGAGTTGGCAAGGTGGCAAAGGGGAAAGGGGGCAAAAGGGGCAGCCACAGTTGCGGCCGTGAGGTCAATCAGCGCAATTACTTTAAGGGATTTTCAGCTGAATGCAGGAGTTTCATTTAGCCAACAAATGCTCAAGAATTTCCCGAGACGAAATGAGGCTAAGGTGTTGAATCTGTGGCATCTGCACCCTGTCTAAACTTTTGGGATGACGAATTTTTTAGTCTCTGCCTGTCAGTTGGATTTGTCGAGCATTAAAAACTTGACAATTCTGGCAAAATAATTTAAATTATTAAACGAATTGCAAACACACACACGTACACACACACACACACACAACAAAACACATTTCAAAAACTTTTGGCACTGTGTAAAATTTATGGCAATGTAGCAGAAGATTTGCGTCCCTTTCTCTCTCGCTCTCTCTCCCTCTCTCTCCCTCTCTCTCCCTCTCTCTCTCTCTTCGGATTTCTCTCAGCCAGCCGGGGGCTGAACAATGTGCAAAGTATTGACAAACCAAATGAGCAAAATGAGCAAATGTGGCACATTGTTTGCCAAGTTTCTTTGGCCATATAAATAAATAAACTGAACATGGGTAACACATTTCCCTGCCAGCTAAAACTGTTAGCTGTAGCTGTAGCTGTAGCTGTAGATGGCTAAATCAAAGGCAGCTCCTGCATTGGCCAGAAACCAGGAACATGACCACAAACGCAATTGTTTGCACGTTGCGTGGTCATGTTAGTTGGGTCAATAATTGGTTTTTTCGATAGCTGCACAGTCGGCAAACAAGTTGTTTGTGATTGCCAAATGATTATACGGTATCATCGTAGGCAAAAGCTAAAATCTGGCCAACAGCCAGCCAGCCGGCAATAAATTCATAGCCAAAAAATGCCTTCCGGCCGTTCGAAAGCAGCAAGCAAGCAAGATATTTGGTCGGCCAACCATTTTCGACCCTCTCAGAAATTAATGTGTGAAATTAAGCATGTATCATCTGTAACTGTATGTGAATGTGTGTGTGTGTGTGTGTGTGTGTGTGTGTGTGTGTGTGTGTGTGCGCTCTTCTAAAATTGCTCTGCTCTTCTAAAATTGAGAAATTTCATCAATTTAAGCTGTGGCTGCTTTTACTAAATTACTTATACGCACTGAATGCTCCACTAATGAACTAAATGTTCGAATAGTTCTCATGCTTCCATTGGCAAATAAATAACTAAACATCAAATTGTATTCAAAACGAAAGAATTTATTTGCAATAGTAAATATTTTTGAAGCTTATCAATTGAAAATTTAATAAAGTAACGCAACATTTTTAAAGAGTTATTTAGACTACTTTCAAAGCCAAAAGGTTTATGGGGCACACTATGCAATACTTTTTAGCTGTTCGCGGTTTGATTGCCGCGTTTTATGAGCAAAAGTTAAGGCACTTTAAGCGACATCAATAAAAAGCAACATTTCATTGCACATTTCCTGGCACTTGGCATACGAAACGAGAGTCATGAGTTTCATTTCGAGTTTCATTTGCAACAAAAATCGTAGAGCTTTTGCGTTAGTAGGCTTTGGCTTAAAGTGTTGCTGCCAGCTTTATATTGTTCTCAGATCCCAGATCTAAGATTCTGTGGGGATAGCAAAAGGTGTCGACACTTAATTTTGGACACGAGTCGGTTGGCTTTTATTGCCTGTGTTTGGTTGCGTAATCCGAGTAGTTTGTGTGAACAGAGTCTGTCTAACTGACGTCTCGACTTGGTGTCACACATCTTTGTCAAAGGCTCATTATGCAAATTGTGGACGAGTCAAGCCACGCACTAGGCTAATTTGTTACTGTCTTCGGTTGTCAAGCTGCGCACTTTCTGCAACCGAATGCTGTCCAGGATATAGTTGGCATGCAGAGCCGGACACGCGTCTGTCTGTACGTCCGTCTGTTTAACCTACGACTGCTGCTTTCAGCTCTATCACTTTCAATTCCCTGGCCATAAATTAGGAACACGCCCACGCACCGTGTATAAAAGGTAACTATCCTATACTGTCAGCTCACTCACTCAGTTTCCCTCTGGACCGACTGACTCACTGACTGAGTGACGTACTGACATAGTGTGTGTGTGTGTGTGTGTGCGGAATTTATGATTACTTCCGGGCACCTTCATTCTCTCCAGTCCTGCTATCTGTCTGTATGTCGGTCTGCCTGCTCGTCTGTTCTTGCCACATGCATATAAACAACTAATAGCTGCAGTTCTTGCAACACTCAACTTCATTTGCCGGCACCGGGTCTGAAAAATGCAGCTTCAGTGCAATAACAGCCAGTTCTACTCCGCTCACCCTCAACTACCCCCAGTGTTAGCCTTGTTGCAAGCTGCCTGCTTGCCACTTGCCACTTGAGCATTTGCCGCTAAACTTGCAGCTTCTTTTGCTGCACTGCTGCTGACAGCAAAGACAATTTTCAATTAAATAAATTGCTGCTTTTTTATGCCATCATGCACAGTGTGTCAAACTCACAATTCCACCCGATTCCCTTTGTATTGTATTTGATTCTGAATGGCAGCTAGAAAATTAATAAATATTTTCTTATTTAAAATTTCGTAGAAAATGCAACATTGACAATTTGCCAAACTCACTTTATTATTTATTTATATTTTCTCTATCTCAAAAAATTTCTTAGGCAGCTTTAAGAACGTGGCTCAATTAAAGCACTGACCATTGACCGGATACATTTGCGATCGAGATAATGATATATAGACAAGCAGCATGCTGACCTGCTGACTAATGAGCTAAAATGAATTGTTAACACATCAAAAATCAACGCAATTTGGCGCACATTATGTAAAGACAGGCGGCAAAAGGAAGCAAGGGGCAAGTGGCAAGTGGCGAGTGGCATGTGGCAAGCGGCAAACTGAAACGAGGCAAAGGCAAAGTTAATTTTATTAAGGAAATGAAAAAGTCATATATCATTTTCACAATCTTCTAACATGTCCATTACGCCCGCAGTCGCACACACACCCTCACCCACACACTCTCTCTCTCTCTCACACACACACACACACTATCACACATACACTCTCACACACACATTCTGGCAGCTGGTCGGCCATCTTGGGCGCCATTGTACGAGTTGGCTGGCACGCAAGGCCAAGAAATGGCCGAGGAAATGCACTGCGCTAAACTTAAATTAAAGTGCTGAAAATAGCCAAAAAGCCGGTAATAAATGTGCCACGCCGTTCGCTTTGACGTGTCGGCCCAAAATTAAAATGCATAATTCAAGGGTTAGTCATTGAAAGGTTCGCCGTAAGTAGCAAGTATTTTGGCTTAGACTCCAGCTCAAGTCTCAGCCTCTCTCATACCTAACCATTATATTACAACCATTTACATATAGAACATGTGAGTTTTCCAAGCTTCTTAGTTTAAAAAGCCAATGCCCCCGGTTGTCGACGATGGCTAAAGTGTTTCACGTTTCACGCACCATTAAACACCGATTCGCCGAGTCATTCGGGGAGGAAGGGAGGAAAGTCAGGGAGGGAGGGGGGACTTATCGCTCTGGCCCCGCCCGTATTGTGCCGCCTGATTGATTTCAGTATGCGTACGGGCTTTTGGCCGTAGTCGGGGATTTCTTTTGGGCTTGAGACTTGGTGTCTTGCAAGTGGATCAGGTGCCGATAACAGCAAAAGAATTTTTTAATAAAGTACAAAAGGAATTTTCACATATTTCATAATTATCGAGTCAAGCAGATAAGAATAATTATATGCTTTACGTTCGTTTTTTAATGAAATTTATATATATATGTTAAATTTTATTTATAAAAGAAAACATTTAATCGTAAAGCGCAACATTTTTTAAGGGAAACTATTTTTTTACCTTAGTAACAAGCAAATTAATGTTAAATATTTTAAATATTACCAACAACTCAAGAGAAGTCTTGAATATTTATTTATTAAATAAGTCTTCGATGAAACAAAACATAATATTATGATTGAAATAAATTCGATTACATTTTTCTTAGTGTCTTAATTTCTTTAATGTTGATCATAAAAATTCTTATTATTTTTGAAACATTTTTATTTGCTTTCTGAGTTGCCCCTTTCCCCTTTTCTCTTTCATTTTGATATCTTTGAGCCCGTTTTCAATTATGAGTTATGAGCTGCCTACTTTCCAATAGACAACCTTGCCCCCAGTGGACTATTCAGCATTTCCTGCATTTATTCGGCGTAATTAACGAAATTCCCAGGTGTATTGAATGCCGCACTGTTTTGGCATTTGAAATTCAGGCAGCGTAAATCTTTTATTGGCACGAAATGCTTAGGCGAAAGGTTCATTCATTCATTCGTATACCAACACAGAGTTGCATAATAAATTATCGATGTGCTGTTAGAATTTTAAGTGATGGTGTTCCCGTTTTGGCGCTAATCAGTGGCCAGAAAGAGCAGTACGATGAGTCAGTCAGTTGTTCAATGCCATTAACAGCTTTGACAGCAGCAAGACGAGAGTGAGTTCTACTTGTGCTGCCTGAGCTGCCAGGATATGGCTGCCAGGATGTCTGCTCTTGTCAATACCCGCAGACAAATAAATTCAGCTTATCGCTCAGTCAACCCTTTTTGCATTTTCCTCGTTTTCCACATTTTTTTCCATCTTCTTTTCTTTTATGATTCTGTGTTTTTTACAGCTGTGCTGCTTCGCCTTACAAAGTGCACTTGGCGGGACTTTTGTTCAGCCCCTGCTACAGGTCCTGAACTCACTGTTGCTCCATTTGATGTTGTCCTACTGCTGCTGGTCGCAGCTTTCAACGACAACCCCTATAAGCATAAAAAAAGAGAAAGAAAGCGCAACGCAACGTAACGCAAGAGATAAAACTTTGGCGCACCTTGGCAGCATTGAGAAAGGGTCCTTTAGTCCTTCGGTCGGACGGGGGAATTTCTTTGCTCTTTTATGGTGTCATCGCAGTTTATTGTTTTTATTGTTTGATAATTATCGCACGGCACATAAAAGTACCTTGGCTTTGGTCAGTGCAAATAAAATGGAATGAAATATACACAATGGAGCCGCTACAAAGGACCTCACTGGGCATTGTTAAACGACTGCCCGACTCCCGACTCCCTCTCGACACCTAAGCAAGGACTTTAAGCTCCGATGCTACTTGAAAGTCCTCAGCTCTTATTCAGCTTACCAAAGGCGTAGAAAATCTGGTTTTTCTTCCCTGTTGTTGTTGTTGTTGTTGTTGTTACCATTTGTAAGAGCCTCAAGTCGCTGTCCTTGTGGCCACTTGGGTTCCCATGACAATGCAATGATCTAAACCGAGACCAAAGGACACGTGTCTCAAGTGCCAAGCGCATGCTTTTGATCCGCAATTTTTACAATTATGTTGTTTTTTTGTCTTCGCTTCCAGCTTCATCAAATTGAGAAATAAGTAAAAAAAAAAATATGATACGTAGAAACTATTTTTATACCCTGAGTCCAGTGATTTTGCATTTAAATTTGTATCACCTAGAAAATATGATATTTTTTCGATTCTAACCCATCTATCATCCAATTTTCCATACTTACCCCTTGACATTTTTTCATAAACTTTGATCTCTCATAACTTTATTAAAACTTAGCCGATTTTCAAGCGGATTATCATTTTGATCATGATTTCGCATCTAAATTGATCCTGCATTCAAATTTTAAACATTTAGAAAATTCGATAATTTTTCGATTCTAAGCCATCTATCATCCAATTTTCCATACTTACCCCTTGACATTTTTTCATAAACTTTGATCTCTCATAACTTTATCAAAACTTAGCCGATTTCAAGCGGAATATCATTTTGATCATGATTTCGCATCTGATATTCAGTCTGCATTTAAATTTCATTTACCTAGTTCAAACATTTTTTTCCTCTAAATCTGCATCTTGTTTTAGTTACAGAGTAAGAAGATCTTAAAAAAGTATTATTTCTGAGTATTAGTAAACTTTTTTAAGAGAAAACTATATTATAATTATTATTACAAGTTTAACGGCTTTCTAAGACTTCCTGAAGCATTTGCAAACTTATTCGAATTTTCAACACATGCAATTTTCATGTTTGTTTTCTTCGAAATTAGCAAAAAGTCATTTTGTAATCAAAAGCAATATTAGGAGTATGTGGCAACCCCTTGTGGCACGTAGCACAAATCCGCTGCCTCAAAAGATTGCAAGTGACTGCAGCTAATTAGAAATGGCTCAAAGAAAAAATTTTATGGCACCACATGCACGTGCCACAGACAATTGCCAACTCATTAGCAGTGGCAAGAAAGCGCCAGTTGTAAATAGAAAATTATATTTTGGCCATAACTAGAAACGTATGTAGAATGAGAATTGCCTTAATCTGTAATGTGCAATTCTCTAATCAAATTTATGTATATATATATGAGTACGTATGTGCGACCTGCTTAGAGCTGTCTAAATATCAAATTTGTTATTAATTCAAAACTGACTAAGTCGGAGACTGAGACAGTTGGACAGTTGGTCCATATGGCTAATACTAATGCGACAATACATGTCCTGCTGTCAGGACATGACCAGAGCGGCTCGACAATGTCTTGAGACAAACAGCCGCAACTTGAGTGCATTTGGTTCAATTGAAATCTGTCTGGCAATCTGTCTATTTGTGTACATGTCTTTGTCTTTATCCAGTCTCCCAGCCTGCCCAACCTGCCTGTCTGCCCATCTGACATGGTTAGTCATATCTGCCGGCCCCAGTGCATTTTCAGACTAATTATGGCATTTATATAAGATAACTTCTACCTCGCAAATAGTCGCATTTCCATCAGACATCAGCTCGAAATATTATCTGCAAATTCACATCAATTATATATGACGACTCGAGCTTGTTCCATGATTAATTCACACAGATATTAATAATGTGATAAATAAGCTAAAAGCACCCCATTGCTTGCAGTTATAAATCCTGATATTAATGGAATACACATTTTAATAAATACTTAAATAAATTAAATATTCTAATCGCTTTTAAAAAAGTTTATTGTAGATTTAATAAGATAATTTAACTATCTCTTTTTGTGCGTAAATAATAATAAGTTAAGTGAATTTTACATTTACATCTAAAATTGGCAGAAAAACTTTTATTATTTCATCAAAGTGTCAGATAACCCTCCATCAATTAGAAAAAAAGGCATAAAATATACTAGTATATATTTCATATAAGTGATAAAGTGAAAATGGATTATTCTTTAGAGTTTATTTAAATATCGCTTAATATCTGACAGATTTGTAGTACTATAAAATGTGCTTGGAGGTAACATTTGCCATTGTTTATTTTTATTAACGATAGCCAAGCGGGCAAGTTGCCTAAACATTATATACAATCAACATAAAGTGAGTATGCATTTACCAGGACCCGCAGGACTCTGTTGCAGTTACTGCTGCCGTTGCTTGTCCAGTGGCAACTTTGTCGGCTGCTTTTACCTCACAAGTTGGCAGAGAAGTTTCGGCTTTGGTTTGCCGTCTATGGACGCTGGCAAAAGTTTAAACAATTTCACGCCCTTATTCGGTGGAGTTTAGTGGCCATAAAAGCGCAAGCAGAAATACGAGTACGACACATTAAACTTTAAACAAGCGTCTGCTGCACTTTAAGTACATTAACTTTAGTAGTGCTTGTCCTGATTCTAGACTGCAAATACATTCTCGCGTTAGTTCTTCTTCTCATCATCGTCATCATCATCGTCATCGTCATCGTCATTATCATCATCATCATCTTCGTCGTCGTCGTCGCGCAGTGTATAAAAGGCAATAAAATGCAATTATCTCAAACGGCATAAATGTCGCTTTTTGGCAACAGTTTGCTCAGTTCATAAATTCCAGCAGCAACTGCCAAAATAATAAAAGCAAAAAGAAAAAAAAACTTAGAATGGGATACAGCCAAAAGGGAGATGAGAACTTTGCCGGCAACTCGATTTAGTTGCAGCTGCAACGACTCCGATCTAATTTGTCTGCCAATGAAAGCAATTTTATGTTGATTGTTGCAATTTTTAGGCAAAGCGAGAAAAAATACTGAATAAAACGCGGGCTCAACATTAAGATACCCAGCAAGGCTACTGCATAGCATAGTTGTGCCCATAGATTATATCATTACTTATTCTTCGTCTTTAAAAATCAAAATGAAAATAATATCACCAACATTGAAAAAGTACTGCTAATGAAAATAACATTTCATTAGAACTGAAAAAATAATTATTATCATTGCAATTTGAAAAAGAACTAAAAATAATAATAATTATTTTTTTTATTATTTAAATTATTCAATATTTTGTATATTTTTGCATATTTCTGTGACACAGAGTATAGGAAAACTTTGCTGGAATTTTGCGCCAATGGGGAACAAAAGCGTAACCCAGTTTCCTCTCCTCTTGCAGTTATTTTAATGTCTTGCCAAAGTTGTTGTGCCTCCAGGGCTCCTCTGTGGCATTACCTGCTCTGCCAGGGCTGTCAATGTTTTCAAATAAGCACGTTGCACGCTTTATTAGTTTTCATAGGCGCTGCTCTCTCTCTATATGTTGTGTGTGTGTGTGTGTGTGTGTGTGTGTGTCTGCTGCCATCGGCAAAGGAACAAAACTTTCGCACACTCATCCTCCCCATACTCATACACATGCACATGCAACATGTACACATACAAAGAATATTTCAACTATGCGCAAGTCAAACGTGCAACATGCAACGCTGTTGGCAACAAATGATACACAGAATATGCAACAAATTTAAAGAGCTCTTTAAACTGTTTTAATTTATAATTATATATGTAGTTCTTTATATATATTTCTCAGTATTTAATTTCATTTAATTTAATTTAACATTATAAATATTTATTTAGAGTCCAATTAGAAATTGATTTATCTCTAGAATATTCAGATTTAAATTTAATTAATTTTAAGAAACTGATTTAATTGGACTTGCTATTTATAAATAATACTACCATCTGCAAAAGATGTGAACTGTGACAGCTGGAATATCCATGTAAGCAAGGCAAGTTATGGCAGCTATATTGTAAGTATTTTTATTACCCAGCTGCTAATTGGCAAGCAACATTTTTGTAAGAAAGCCACATAAGCGTATAACTACGAGAACAACAACATGTTCAATTAAAAGGCAAGGCAAGTGGAACAAATGCTTTGCAGCATTCAACATTCTCAGCAAGATGCACACACACACACACACACACACACACAAACACATGCCACAAAACTAAACCGCTAAACGCTGAGCTTCTCCGCAGTTTCCACACTTCACTCAACGCGACTCAACTCGACTCGACTCGATTTGCATTGCAATGCAAAATGCCGCTGCCATTTGACAGGCAGACAGCTCAAAAGTATGCAACGTTTTTTTTTATCTTTTTTATTTGCAACTGAGTGTGAATTGCATGTGAATGTGCATTTTGAGTGTGAGCGAGAGAGGGAGAGGGAGAGAGAGAGAGAGTTGGCAGCAACGGAAACGTCTGTGCCACATCCGTTTCCGCCTTAATGGTTATAACTTCTTTTTCCGGCACAGGCCAATCAACGTTTTGTGACCTGACCGTGGACTTGCAACTGCATACAGAGCTCCAGCTGTTACCACACAGTTTACAGTTTACAGTTCTTAGCTGATGTTGTTGTTGTTGGTGTGGTTGTTGTTGTTGCTGCTGCATTTAGTCAGTAAACTTATCACTCTTGATGGCTTTGTGGCAGCTGCACCTATTATTGCCACTGCAACTAAGCCTTAGCTTTTGACTTCACTCTGTCTACTGTCACAAACAATAACAAGCACACAAAAGGTTGAACAAAGCAGCTGTCGTCGGACACAAACCAACTGCAGGACATGCAGCTCAGGATATTTTTGTTTAGTCGAAACTTACATGCACTTGCACGAAAATAAGTACAGAAAGAGTAAGTAATTAGTGAGCAAATAATTAAACGTACAGCAAAGGCAGTCAAAAAGGGAAGAAACGAAAAGGTTTGTAAGTTACAACTTCAAGTCCTTATCCATATATAAATATGCAATTTTAGTTATTCGATTATTTTAAGTATTTAGTTAAGAAACGTTTTGCCTTGTTAGTAAATATATTAAGAAAAAAACTTTTGCGTTTTCACTGCCTGATTTAATGTCTATTCACTTTTAAAAATTCCCTGCGCCGAATATTTCTTATGCTATTTATAGAATGGTACTCTGAAAAAAGTGTTAAGTTTATATAAGCCTATTTACAGTTTAAATAAAATGTTTGGTTCACAACAGATAAAACATATAGTGTTCTATTTTTGTTGGTCTCTTATTTTGTTTGTAAACAATTTTATTTTACTCCTGAAAATCTAAAATATTTGAGATGAATATTCCAGATTTTAGAATGGGGTTTTTTTTTATTAGGGTGCAGATTAAACTTAAATGAACCTGCACATGGCAATCTTTATGACATTTTTATTGTACAATCTGCTGACAAACCAAATGAGCTTTGATAGGCAGTGACAAAAGGCAATAAACACTATCTGCACGTCAAGAGATTAAAAACTTAATCGGACTATGCTTTGTATATTTAAAAATAAATATAGATACTATTTTAAATGTCGACAAACAGTCAGACGAAACAAAGGCTGGTAACTGTTTGATCTACACATTTCGGTTGCCAAGCTCGTTAGAATAAATACACACATATAGTACTTTTAGATGTACGAGTATATCTATTTATATGGATACGATATGCCAATTGATATTTGCTGTTGGCGGTGGTGGTGGCGGTGACTGTGGTTGTAGTGGCACTGCCAACTCGGGGCCAGATCCAGTGCTGGCCAATTCACAACAATTGCACAGAACTTGATACTCAAGTGCGGCATGCCACCATATTTGCACTTGAATTGCCCCGTTCATGGTGGTGCAAGGACTGGAGGAAGGGGAAGTGGAGGAGTAGGTTAGTAACTGCAGCAGTTTGCATGCAAATTTTTACGTTTACCCCATTTGCATGCACTGCATAAAGAAATAAAAAAATATATAAAAAATGTAATGTGTTCGGCCTGGGACTGGAGCACATTGTATGAAAATTGTACGCCAAATTTCAGACGCGTCGACGTGGCAATCAATTTGTCCGAGTACGAATGCGAGGGTCGCAAGTAAATCGGTTCCAAAGTTTAAATACCTCCACAGCCCCTTATGGTGCCTTGAGCTAACTTTTTGATATTATTTACTGCCCACTCAGCCGATCAGTAACAAGAAATTACAATGATCTCTTCGAAGCTGTGATAATAATATTATATTATAATATTATTGGGATTCAAAAAGCATTCAATGAACTCAAATTATTTAATATTATTGTGAAGCAAAATTAGATAATTTCTGTTTTGAAACAAAGGACTAATCGATCTGCAGTTTCTGTCTTGCAAACAAAATATTAATTTCAATTATTAAATTTAAAATCAATAATTGCAGACTGCTGTCATAAGCAGTTAGTAGTCTTCAAGTTCAGACATTGCTCTTTAAAATGGCTTTAGCCTTTGTTGTGAAATTGTTTGCGTTTGCATTGCCGTTGCCGTTGCCGTTGTTATCTCGTCCTTTAAGCATAACGAAAATGAAATTGTCTGGCAATTGCCGGCAATGGCAATCGCATCAAAGTTGCATATTAACATTTCAAACGAGCGGCAGTTACCCGAAAAATTGCTGCATTGGCCGCCGTCAAGAATAGAGCGCCAAATTGAAAGGTGCAGAAAGGCGATAGAAAAAAAGTACAGCTCACACACACACATACACACACACACACATATACACAGGAATGTCAGCACAAAAGAAAGCCACTTAAATGCAGATTACAATAAAGGAAGCATTTTGCAGCTGACGGCAACGAGTTTTTGGCTTTGAGCGAATTCTTCTTTTTATTATTGGCCATTGTCTTTTGGCTTTTTGGCAAAGCGTACATATCAAGTCGTCTGACGCAGTTTTAGCACCTTTAATAGCCGCCACATGCTTGTCAAAAGCCATTACCAACAGCAGCAGCAAAAACAGCAACAACCACAACCACAATCCAAAAACGCCATGCAAATCTACTGCTGATGAATTGCTCAACTAGTGCTGAATTTGGCAATAGCTATGCACAATGCAAAAAGTGTAAAATGTCGTTGGGGAAAAAAAGATGAAAAAATCTCTATTTGCAGAACACACGGCGTATGCGTAATTTCGCCCCACGACTGCGACAACAAATTAAATGTCAACTATGCTGCCTGCGCCTGACAATTGTCTGTGCTACTCAAAAACACAATTTGTTGCACACTGTAGACTGTACACTGTACAGAGCTCATCCGCATTTAGATTGGGACCAGACGACATTCCTGCTGCCAAAGTGAATGCCAAAAACAACTTTTAATTAAGACATTGCAGGTCCAGAAAGCCGACATATTAATTTTCAACTGCCGCAAACAAAACTGCAAAATGAAGATGCCAGGATGGACAGCAAAAGCAACAACAACAACAATTACAACAAGAGCAATGCCAGCCACATAAAACAATGTGCAAAGTGTGTGAAGACTTCCAAAACAGATTGAAACGCAAATAAATGTCTCTGTTGAGTTGAGACAGTGACGGGAGCAGAGACTGACAAAACTTATTTTAAGTTTTACATATTCACATGATTTTGGAAGTATTCAGACCTGTTCCGAAATTTCCTTAAATTTATTTGAAATTTCGAACAAATTGCCCACCGATTTTCCCTTTTATAAAAAAGTGCAGCATACTTTTCGGCTTTAGTAATAATCAGCAGCACAACAAAAAGCTTGTTGCTATGCCTTCAAATCAGTGAGCTATTTATGACAACAATAAATAAAGCGCTTAATTTAAAATTTTAGATTTGATGTTCTTATACAAAGCTTTTATTATGCTCGCTTATTTTGGCTTATCAAATAACCAGCTTCATGGGGTATCAGTAAATAGATTTATTATAAACAAAAGGTAAACAAACTGCAGAGATTTATTGAGATAAGCAAACAAAAGTAGCTTTCCAGCCTTTGACGCTCTAAGATAACCACATGCTAATGTCTTATTATAGACTTAGTCTGTATGTATTTTAATAAATGTTACTATGTATATTTGCATTGATAAGGATGTCATCGCTGATTATGCAGTTGTAGCAAATTGATGGTTGAAAAAAAATGTCTTTTTAATATTGTTCGCCTACCGGTTTATAGAAGTCTCGTTTTGGAGGTTCAAATCAGACACACACAAACACACACACACACACACACAGCTTCAAGAGGCCCAACGAGAGCAAGAGTGAACGTTGTTGTCATAGTGCCTAGGCAAGTCAATGACTTGGCACATATCTCTGTGGGTTTGAGACCGACCGCAGGCTTTACATAATTTTTATTATTCACCACACGCTCGATTTACATAGATTTCATTTCGGATGCGAAAAGTCGCAAATTTGTGCTGATTGTTTAACCAAATACGGTAACAAGCAGCTGGCAAACGCTAATCATTAAAGCAAATTCTAGCAGATATTGAATTTTAAGTAGAATCTATTCACATTTCTAGGTTTGCGAAATTTTAAATGAAAACACTACTGAAAGTGAAAATAATTGAAAAAGAGATAAGCGAAAAGAGAACACGCCAATTGTTGCCATTGCTTATGTTAATGAGAACATTCCATCAGCAAATATATATACTCTAAAGATAAGGATTTCCCCCAAGAATGAATAATATTATAAAAAATAAATATTTTGCTGAAATTCCATGGGATTTCTTAATTAGATGCAGACCAGAAAGCCGTGTACTCTGATTGAAAGTGGTAATTTATAGCTTGACATACGCAATTTCAATGCCAGATTAATGAGAAAGATAGACAATAATTAGAACTTCATTAACACTTTAGTGTATATACTTGGCACTTGGCTATTTATTTATTTATCAACTCAACTAGCGAGTGCACTCAAGATAACAAAGTCTTTATATTCTCTATTATATTTATACTTTGTATAAATAAACAAATATTAAAGACAGTGTGCGTTAAGGTACATTTGAAAATTTCCAGCAACGATATGTGACTTTTGAGTCGCACTGTGACCAGTTCCGGACAAACTGATAGTTATGCGGGACATACTTATGTTTTGCACAGTTTATTTCCACTGGTTTCTAGTCTCTGGCAACAAACACGAAAACTTGTCAGCACCTCCTTCGACGCTCCAGAGAAACCCGTTTTTGGTATGTTCCCTAGAATTGTATTCATACACACAGTAGAATGAAACGAAATTCAATAAATCTGGATACATATTTAAACAATGCGAAGTTAAATGTCAAATGCTCTAAAAAATTTCTAATAATTGCTATAACATAAAGTGCTGATGCTAAAGCGAGGAGTTTATCTCAAACGCATTTCAAATTGCAAACAAAACGATCAAAAAATGCTTTAGTCGAAGGTAGTCGCAACGAAAATACCCTGTTATGAGATCACAATACTAATGAAAAAATCTGTCTTTTAAGGAAAATATAAATTTTAAATAAATACATTCTATTTAATTACTATTCAATATTTGAAACTTATAGATACAATTTTAATATCTAATTAAAATTTGTATTCGTGAGAAAGTCTTTTTTTATACAAAAATTTTACTTTTTTTGGATGTTGGTCAAGAATATAAATACATATGCATAATTATATAATGCTCCAAGTGTCTGTTCGCACGCAGAAGTTTAATATACCCAGTTCAGGCCATTTATCCGCATAGGGTATTCAAATGACAATTAAGCAAAAGAAAACCAACAACACACAGAAACACAAGACAGAAAAATGAAAGCCACCCTGTCGATAAAGCGATGAAGGCGGTGTGATCGGAGAGCGGTGAAGAGATAAGAGAGCGTGAAAAGAGCGTCACAGAGATAGGGAGAAAGAGAGACATAAGCAAAGAGAGTGAGAGAATTGGCTATTTTTACACTGAGCAAAAAGGCCAAATTCTCCTATATCTTTAGGATGTTTTACTAATGAGTGTGGCGAGTTATAAACACTTTCTTTTCTCTCAGTGTGTACAGCGAGAGGGGAGAGAGAGAGAGAGAGAGTGCGTATGTTGCATGCTGTATATAAATACGTGCGTCTAGCAGCTGCTGCTTCAGTCATAGAATCGGAAGGCAAAGAGATCATCATCAGCCGAAGATCGTCTCAGTAACGTTTTTGAATTTAAAATTCGACAGGTCTAACAGGAACCCCAAAATAGCGTCACTTCACACACAACCAGACGGAAAGACCTCCATAAACATATACCACGCAAACATTGTGCAGAAAATAGAAATTTTAAGATATTTTCTTGTTGTTTTTTGTTTGTGGTATCTCCATCGCGTCGTTGACTGTTGGCTGCGTATTTTTCCGATTTACGCAAATTGTCAAACGAAAGATATTTTCATGTCTTGCCAAAAATTTCGTAGTGTTCAGACCAGCGGAATAAACAGTTGTTGTTGCGTTCAACTCGCGGCAATGTCAACACTATAACAGAACTTAAATAATAAATCTATAAAATAAAAATAAAATACAAAAATCTATTAAAAAGCATTATCGAATCGATAGTCGTGTCTGAAAAATAAAGGATTATATAAAAAGCAAAGCAAGGACAAGATACAACAATAAATCTGCAAAAATTTGGAAATTTGTTAACATTGTACCTTCAACTGTATGGGTAAAGTTATGAGAGTGAATTCACTACCGCCGCCCAACCGAAAGTGCCACGCCCACGCTCGTTCCAAGCAACAAAAGCAAAAACAATTGAAGTTCAAGAAAATTGAAATCTATTTTATGTTCAACAATTTGTGCAAAAGAAAAACTTTAACAAATTGTAATTTATTGACACTAAAAAATAATTCGGAAAGTGAATAAAACTAGTTATCAATTCAAGATTAAATAAAGAAAATAAATTCATAAATTTTAAGATCACTTAAAACTACAATTTTATTGAGTGATTCCCGTGAAATTCGGCAATTAAAGGTGAGTTAATGACAGCTAATAAAGTTAATGTTCATCGTGCTAAGGTTCCATTATGCCCTATAATTAGTATCGCCAATTCATATACTTATTCCATCTTACATCCTGTCGAACGGAATAATCCATCAATTAAATTCTCAGCCCCATAAAAGTATCACGTTCATGCATATTTTAAAAGCTCTCAAATGAGCATCTTAATTAAATCACAATAGCAACCAAATTAAGTGTATTATTACAATAAGTACGTGTGAAACTGTATGCTAATTTCCAATTTGTGCCTACAATTAACGCTTTGACTAAAAACCAAAAACAAACTGTTTATTAGATAATAACATATAGAATGTCTAATAAAATTCTGTGTAAAAATATCAAGACTCGATGTTAAATTTAATCAATTTACTATATCAAATCTCACTTCCTCATAGCAGCTGCTAATTAATGTTAATCATAGCAGACGCTTGATTAGCATATTAACTAATTTGTTGTATATTCGTGTATAAATTAAGTGTAAACAAATTATTGACCTAGTCAGCAAAAGAGTTAAATTCACGTTTATGCTAATGCAAGCACCA
The DNA here is from genome assembly GCA_035045575.1 of Drosophila falleni. Classification (NCBI taxonomy): domain Eukaryota; kingdom Metazoa; phylum Arthropoda; class Insecta; order Diptera; family Drosophilidae; genus Drosophila; species Drosophila falleni. The sequence goes on from JAWNOV010000167.1 coordinate 11,104,835, forward strand.
GAAAAGTTAAGGGCAAGGGCAATCGTACTTGATTTGGCTCAGTTCTTTGATCTATGAGTATTTCGCACTCTTATATAGTTCAGATGTCGAGCTAAAGCCACCCGCATCAGTTGAATTAGTGTAAAGTGTCGGACAATAATAGGAATGAGAGGTCGTTGAGAGCATATAAATTAGTTGTTTTTCTTTCTTTCATCTCTTCTTTATATATATTTTTTGTATTATATATATATATACAATTTTTATTGCTATTGTTGTTGGTGATATGCTCAAGATTTGAACTCGAAGAGAGACACAGTTTCAGTTGAGTTTTAAGCACGCAACGGTTAACTTATAGTTCAAAAGAATCAACGCGGCAGCTTTTAATCAATTTTTTAATCAATTGCAATAAATTTCCTATAGATGTTTCGTCTTATTGAGTTGAAAAACAATAGTATGTAGCTGAAACTAGCTAATCATGAACAAGTGATAAACTAATGAAGTAATAAAAACTAACTAATAGTTCAAAAGATTCAAAGTGGCAGCTTTTAATCAATTTTTTTTTATCAATTGCAAAAAATTTGCTATACATTTTTCGCCCTATTGAGTTGAAACACACGAGTATATAGCTGAAATTAGGTAATAATGAACAAGTGATGAACTAATGAAATAATAAGAATTATATTGTGATATTGTTGAAAAGTGAGTCATTGTTTTCAATGATTTTTATATGTTTGCTTTAGTTATATTTATATCTATATCTGATAAATGATAGTTACATATGCTAACTTTAGATTGATATAGAGATAATAAATATTTACAATTTGTGCAACAAAAAACAATATGAAATTAAATAGTAATTTAATATAGTCACATCTATCTGCCAGCTAACAATTAATTTGTTGTCAGAGTATCAGCAATTCGACACTTTAAAATAAATGTCAATTTTTATTGTTTAATACTAAATGCGGTTCAATCAATATTGCTCTATATTTGTCAGTGCTCTTGTGACAATCAATTGTCGTGCCAATTGTTTGATTCGGTTTTGTTTTTATTTTTATTTTTGTTCTTGTTTTCAATTTCGAGTTCGGGTTCAGATTTAAATTTCTTGCATTGAAACAAAGGGGCTTCCGATAAGCAAACCGTTTCAATTTCAGTTTCGCATTTGCCTTTGCATTTGATTCAATGTTTGTGCAAATAATTGTTTTTTTTTTTTTTTTGTTGATAATTTGATCGGCGTAGCAAAGTGAGAAGCCCGTTGTAATTGAATTGGATTGTAGTTGATGGCCCATTTCGACATGCTGGGCAGCTCAATTAATAACAGATCATTCATTGTATGAGTCAAGAGAATCGTAGTAGTTTCTTCATAGACGTTGCACATATTGAATTGAACACTCGCAGATTGGGTTCAATGTCTTCGCTTGAATCGTTTTGTTTATATATTCGCAAGGCAGCGTATCAGTCTCTTTAACAAGATTATAAACTTCTCTCTGGGATCTCTTTTTATTTCATTTTAGCGGTAGCTGATTAAGAAATTTGTAGACAACATGGTGGGCGTAACCGTCGATCCATCGCAGGCTGCTCAGCTGTCCTCGGCAAAGAATCCGATGATCAAGTATATGCTGAAGAAGCGGGAGAATCATGCGAAGACCCAGGATGCGGATTATTCCCATGTATTTCGCCGAAAGACGCGCTTTGAACTCTTTCGCCTCTCTGCCATTGCCATGGCCATTGAGTTCGCGTATGCGGCCGAGACGAGTTTTGTTTCGCCGATTCTGCTCCAGATTGGCATTAACCATGAGCACATGTCCATGGCCTGGGGACTGTCGCCATTGATTGGATTCTTTGTGTCGCCGCTGCTGGGCAGCATCAGTGATCGCTGCAAGCTGCGTTGGGGTCGTCGACGTCCAATAATCTCGGTGCTCTCGCTGGGCATACTGTGTGGCCTTATTCTGGTGCCCTATGGCAAGGATTTGGGCGTATTGCTTGGCGATGTGGGCTACAGTTACACAAATGCCAGCCAGCTCAATGGGACGGAGCTTATGGAGTTGTCTGGAGTGGAGGCGGAATCAACGGCATCCAATTTTAAATACGCTGTGATTTTAACAATTCTGGGCATGGTTCTGTTGGACTTTGATGCGGACACCTGCCAGACACCTGCCCGCACCTATTTGTTGGACATGTGTGTGCCCGAGGAGCAGCCAAAGGCATTGACCATGTTTACACTATTCGCTGGCTTTGGTGGCACCATTGGATACGCCATTGGCGGCATCGATTGGGAGACGACGCACATTGGAGCCTTTCTGGGTGGCAACATTCCCACTGTGTTTCAGCCTGGTGACAATTATCTTTGTGGTCTGTTACCTCATAACAATAACCACGTTCCGTGAGATTCCACTTAAGCTTATCGAGCGCGACGAGCTTCTGCGTCCTCTCTCCGATGTGGCCATCAAGAAGGAGCTGAAGAAGAACAACAATGCCATTTACTACATACAGGAAACCACAACACTGGAACAACAAATGACCGATGACTTAAAGGACTCGGAGCCCATTCAAGGCTACCAAAATAGCTATATTCCAGCATTAACCGACAAGCCCAAGGTGCAGGATGTGGAGACACAATCGGAGGCTGATCCCCCCGTCTCCCTGCGCGCCTATCTCAAGAGCATCTTCATAATGCCGCACTCCATGCGAATGCTGGCACTGACGAATCTATTTTGCTGGATGGGTCATGTCACCTATTGCCTGTACTTTACAGACTTTGTCGGCGAGGCCGTGTTCGGTGGAGATCCTACAGCGCCTCCCAAATCGGAGGCTCTCATGCTGTATGAGGAAGGCGTACGCTTCGGCTGCTGGGGCATGTCCATCTACGCCTTTTCCTGCTCCATTTACTCGCTGTCAGTGACCAAGTTGATGAAATGGTTTGGGTAAGAATATACTCCTATTATATCTATGTCTTCATTAGTTAATATCTCTTTTATAATCCAGCACTAAGGCTGTTTATATCAGCGGCATGGTCTACTATGGCATCGGCATGTTGATCCTCGGTCTGTGGCCCACTAAGTGGGGAGTTCTGGTTTTCAGCACCTCGGCAGGAATACTCTATGGCACACTCTTCACCATGCCTTTCATTCTGGTGGCAAATTACCACGCCAAGAATTGTGTACGTAATCCTATGAATCTTTCTCAACATCATTCACTAATCATTTGATCCCATTTGATCCCATTTGATCCATTTAGTTCCGTGTACATAATGGTGAGACGGTGCCATTGAAGCAGGCTCGTGGTCTGGGCACCGATGTGGCCATTATCAGCAGCATGGTCTTCATTGCCCAACTGATTGTCTCGGTTAGCGTTGGCCCACTTGTGGCCTGGATGGAAACCACATGCGCTATTCTATATGCCTCGACATTCTTATCCTTCGCCGCTGCAATTGCTGCGATGTTTGTGTTGTATGTCTAGCAAAGTGAATAGCATTGAATTTAACTCTATTTATCATACACATGAATTTCATTAAACTAAGCACACAAATACGAGAAAAGCGTTTATAAAAAATTATTGCATACTTTTAGGCATCGTTAAATATATTCTAATAAATTTAAATAGCATACTTTCAGGTGCTTCTTTAATTGGTAGATAACTAATGCAGTAACAGAAAGTGTTATCTAAAAATGTAAATCATCCTGAGAGCTTTTCTTAACGGTCTTAAGTCGCATGACTCAACAAAGTAAATAGTATTGAATTTATCTCTATTTATCATACACATGAAAGTGTATAGTATTGAATTTAACTCTATTTATCATACACATGAATTTCATTTAATTAAGCACACAAATACGAAAATAGCGTTAAAATAAAAATTTATGGCATACTTTTAGGCAACGTTAAATATATTCTAATAAATTTAAATAGCATACTTTCAGGTGCATCTTTTATTGGTAGATAATTTAAATAGCATACTTTCAGGTGCTTCCTTTATTGGTAGACAACTAATGCAGTAACAGAAAATGTTATCTAAAAATGTATTTGGGTTATTTAATTTAACTCTATTCATCATACTTATGAATTTCATTTAAATAAGCACACAAATACGAGAATAGCGCTAAAATAAAAAATTGATTGCATACTTTTAGGCATCGTTAAATATATTCTAATAAATTTAAATAGCATACTTTCAGGTGCTTCTTTTATTGGTAGATAACTATTGCAGTAACAGAAAGTGTTATCTAGGAATGTAAATTATCCTGAGAGCTTTTCTCAACGGTAAAACTGTCCTGTCGCATGACTCAACAAGGAGAGGAAGAGCGGATATTAATTTTTACGCTCGTGCATTGCATTTGAATACAATTTTTTAATTTCCTCGACACTTGCACTTCTTCGCCCTGTAATAAAAAATTAGCTAAAGGGTAATATAAACTATGGTATATCCTGTCTGATACTTTTATACATATATAATTTCAATATATCTTATATTTATTTAATAAGCCATTTAATATAAAGGATCATAGAACGAAAAAAATTGCAGTTACATTTAATAGTGGGTATCTGAAAACCTTTACTTATATAAAGTGCTGATTAATATTGGTATATTTTAGAGATTACTGTTGCAGGGTATCAGCTTACAACGAGTGCTTTCAATTTCCTCAGCAGCTGCACATGCCACACTTAACGTTCAGCTGATTCATAAGTGCCAGAGACACTTTTCCGGCGCCACTTCAATGATAAATTGCACTTAATAGTTTGTACGTAAGACTAAACTATAAAATGCAAAGGGCATAATACAATTAATGCTACTTAAATGTGACTTGAGTATGCGAAACGAGTATAAATACAACAAATAGTGAATTGCTAATACATATTAAATTTGTAAATCGTCTTTGAGCATGCAAATACCAAATATTTTGAAATGAAACTCTAATCTTTCGCCAGCAAAATTCAGACATTAAATACAAATTGTCGGTCATAAAAACACCAAAGTGCAGTTACAAAGGCGAATTGAAAATGCACTTTGCCATAAAGTGAGAGAAATTCCAGTTACAACTTGTGCTAGTATCACTCAAAAAGTTTGACGATAACAACCGTCTTCAAATGCCAAATGCCAGTTCCAACCAAATGGCAATGCGGCGTATACGTAATGTGGGAACTCAATTGACACGCATCTGCATCTGCTACAACAAAGACAGAGACAGAGACAGAGACAGAGTGTGAGACGGAGACAAAGGCAGAAAACAAATTGAGTTTATCGGCGGCAACAAATCTAGAGGAAACACACAATCATTCATCATAAAAGGCCGACTCCCCTGGCAACAATCTATCTCATGCTCTCATGCTCTCTCTCTCTCTCTCTTCCTGGTTCCCTTGTTCCAGTTCCCTTTAGTTGGCGTTGAGTGAGCACTAAGAATATTTACATTTGTCTTAAGCTCATTCAAAATCCGAGAAAGCAATCGTTGTTTCCTTGCAAATCAACAAAAACAAATTTGTATGTATCTTGATGTGTGTGTGTGAGTGTGAGTGTGTGTGTGTGTGTGTGTGTGTGTGTGTGTGTGTGTGTGTGTGTGTGTGTGAGTGTGTGTGTGTGTGTGTGTGTGTGTGACGCGTGTTCCTTATGATAGAAGTCAGCCAAAAGCCAATAAGCTAAAGTCATTGCAAATCAACAAAGGTAAATTCATTTTAGATTCGAATTTAGAGCCCTAAAAAGGCGAAACATGTGCAGCGTTTATCCTAGAAATAATCCAAGCGATACTCAAACCGAATCGACAAGTTGAGCTCTGTCAGCTTTATATGTGGTGTCCTGAGTGCAGCTCCTTGGCAAAGTATGCATTAGCATTGTTTACCTGCGAACTGACGTTCGAAACTGAACTGAAGAGGAAAATACACGTAGTCATGGCCATAACAATAAAGCAATAATACCCCGACAATTGTGCAGGATATTACGACTCTTTGGCTTTTACCTTCAACCGTTCAAAATGTTCAACTGCTCAACTGCTCAATGGTTCAACTGTTCAACTGTTCAACTGTTGCTGCTGTCATTTTATCTAGAGACGACGCTTTAGCTTTAGTTTTCTCATTTTATTGACACACCAATGCAGTCAAGAGAAAATTCGTATTCGAGTGCGAATACGAGCATTAAATCTTTGTCAAAATCATTTTGGCTACTTGAGATACAATGTGCTGAAGATTTGGATTTCAATGAAGCTCTTTTAATTGATTGCTTCCATTCCAGAAACTAATTATATTACATACTATATACATTTATTTTTAATGTAAAACTGAAACCATTGATTCAGAAAATTAAAATTTTTGTATATATTTCTATTTTTCCAAGTTTTTGTCTTTAATTTGTTATGAAAATAGTTTAAGAAAGTCATTTCAGTTCTTGTTTCGCCTGTGGTAAATAAAGTTGACACCTCGACTGCCGTTTCAATCATAATTTATATGCAAATTATTTGCGTATAATTTTTTACCATTTTTTTTTTACTCTTTACGGTTTTACTTTGAACCCTTTAGTTGCTGCTTTCCGCCCAAAGCATGCGCCATTTAATAAACATTTTTGCTGCGGATGCGGAAGGCAACCAACATTTTGGCGTTCTTCTTGGAAAAACCTTCTCCTGCCCCTTCCTCTTTGAAAAAGCCATGGCATTCCCAGCTGCGAGGCAGTGAAGTCATGTCAAACAGGGCGACATGTGCAATAAAGGGAAATAATATGCAAATGCAATTATAAGCAACTGACTACAATACTCATACGAGTATATACGCAAGGAGTAAATGGAGAAAAAAGAAAAATAAAGAATATATAAAGTAAAAGCAACATTGACTAACAATTGTGCATTTTTTACAATCATTGTATTTCGCATTGGGTTCAAGTTGATTTTCATACTCGTTATATATAGTTCAAATACAGGTATTGCTTGAATTTCAGATAGATCTATGTAATGCTGTTGCGATAAAAACTGCTCGGCAAAGACTAATCAGAGCAACTTACATGAACCATAAATTAGAAGGCGACAGTACGACATCCGTTAAACATTTGCAGCCTTTGCGCCTGTGTGTGTGTGTGAGTGTGATGTGCAAGTGTGTGTGTGTGTGTGTGTGTGTGTGTGTGTGTGTGAGTGTGTGAGTGTATGGCCGGACGTGGCTGGCCAGGCTCTGTAGCCTGATGTAGCCTGATGCATGAAATGTAATAAATTTCGTTATCTATGCATTATTTATGTCGTAATTTGGTATTTTAGCCCAAAAACAGAAAAATGAAAAGCGTCGAGCTGCGTCCTGGCAGACAGGACAGACGCAGGACAGCCTCCAACAGCTCCTCCCACTTCTACAAAAGTGTTCACAAAACGAGAATGGCGTCGGGTCAACGTTACACATTTTCACTAAACTTTTCTCTCTCTCTCTCTCTCTCATTTTATTTCGATAAATGTGTGTGTGTGTGTGTGTTTGTGTGTGTCGACGTGTGTGTGCGCGCAAGTGTATGAAGACGCATAAATTACACTTACAGCATTCGGCTCTTTGGAGTCTACATATATGTATTTGTGCTTGTGCAAAAAATATATATTTTAAATGAAATGTTGTCCCCCTCCCGTCTCTTGTCCCCCACACCGCAAATTTGTCTGGCTCTTTGTGGCTAAGCATTGGTAAATTGGCCCAAACGGTGCCACTCAGCGGTTGACGCAGCTCGTTGACAATGATGACGCACTTCAATCAACCTTTAATAACACCTAACGCATCACAGACACAAATTCTAATGAATGACATGTTTTAAAAATGTTTTCAAACCAAATTGCTATGAATAGGTCTAGTTAATTTGCAAACTCTCAAAATCCTTTAAGCGAAAACCAAAAGAGGAATTATAATACATATAAATATCTATATCAAAACAAGTGGGTGACTACAGTCGAACACGCTCGACAGTAGGATACCCTGAGCCCAGGTACTCTTCAATAAAACTTTATTTTCGACCAATTGTTCCTATGGCAGCTATATGATATATGAAGCCGAACACTTGTTTGCCCAAATAAGTAGGCAACACTATTTTTGCCCATATAAGTAGGCAACACTATTTTTGCCCATATAAGTAGGCAACACTATTTTAAACCATTTTAACCAAATTTGGTCAAAATGTATAAAAATAGAAAAATACAAGAATTTAAAAAAAGAATGTAAGTTATTATCTCCTTGCTTTGTATTCCCAATATTTAAACGCATTTCTTTATAAACTAAGAATTACTACATATTGCAGTTATATAAAGCATATTACTATTTCTTAAAATCACAGCTATGTAGCTTTTGTATATCGCCAACTGTTTTTCAACATCAGGTTGAGCAACTTTACGCCCTTTGAGCACTTTTTGAGGGTATACGAGTAGTTGAAAATAGGACAGCTTTCCGCCTGGTGTCGCACTGAATGCACTTTTTAGGATTTCCTTTTCAATTCGTTGTAGTCCGAGTATTTTTCAAAATGCATTTAACTCACTTTGTCATAGTCCGTAAATTTGAAATGTCATTGCAAGTTTCAACCTTGTGGCTTTCATCTGACATGTTGCACATATATGGACTGAGACTTAGACTGCGACAGAGACTGTGACTGAGACTGAGACTCAGACTCTCACTGAGACAGGGGCACGTCCGAGTCCGATTTCTAGTCGAAAAATAGGAGAGTGAGGAGTCTGCCTGTTGCTACAGATAGGAAAGCAAGTCAACTTTTCGTTACTGCTGCCAGTATATAAGCATATGTAATACATAAAAAGAACTGCTCCAAATACATCACATGGAAGAAAGAAGCAAAAAAAAAATCGATGAAAATGAAAGAAAATGAAAATAAAACCAAAATGACATTGGGACATTTAAAAAGCCAAAAAGCCTGATAAATTAAAATCTTTAAATATGCGAAATATGTTTGGTCCTCGTCCTTTTTGGTTTAGCAACTGACCCACATTGTGGTTTTTAAATCGGAGAATGTAATTTAAATATGCTGCTGGGCATTGTAATGATCAAAATTAAAATACGATTAATGTACATACTATAGAGTATTAAAGACAATCAGTATGATTGTGAATTGACTCTTTCACTGTACTCTGAAATTTCTCACTTCAACTTTAAAACTCACAAGGTATGTTTAAAAGTGTAGATTATAGGAAATTACATAAATATCTGCAGACAATACAATGATCCCTTTATTAACGCGCTGCAAAGTTTTGATCTCATTTATGCCACCTTTAAGGTTGTTTCAGTGCCACATTCAATTTGTCTCGGGTAAATGGCTTTGGTATTAAATACTTGTTCTCACCTGGCAACTAAAAGTGACCACAGACCACAAATAAATTATTTCTTATCAAACTGAACTGGCCACAAAAGTTTTTGTCTACCAAACTGCATCGTTTTCTATCTGCAATTTTCTTTTTCTTTCTCTTTAGATATATTTTTTTATTTTTGCCATTCGATAATTTGTAGAAGACTGTCGTCGTATCGTCGTGCCGTCGTGTCGTCCTGCCGTAAATTGTCTTTGGCAGGCGAACAGACTGACTGGACCTTTTTGGAATCGAGTCAGTGTCGGTTGGGGGTCAGTACTGAGACTATGCCAAAACTTTGGTCCAAGACACGCTGGGCACGACAGCCAAATCAACAAGCAATTGTTGCTGGTAGAACACGTTGCTGACCCCAAACCGAATCCTCCCATCCTCTATTTTTTACAGTTGCGATAAAGATTTCAGCAGAGCAGCCACGGTAAAACTTTTTAATTTTATAAAAACAAACGACAAGCATTTGAACCTCGACATAGACCAGAGGTCATGACAGTCCAAACTAGTAGACAGGCCAAGAAATACTCGTACAATAAAAGACAATAGAACCTTTAATGAATGGGCCATTGACTGGGCCAAAACTTGACTAGTTATCGAAGAAATATTTACTACCAAAAACTCAGGAGAAAAATGCAAGTTAGCTTAAGATAGTTCGATTTTTGCCATTTATTTTAATTAAAAATTGTACAAGACCTAAAATTTAGGTTGAAAATGTAAAATCAGTTCTTAAGAGCACTCTTGGAATATTGTAAAAATTAACCCTCTATATATATTTATTTTCATCTGCTCTTCTGACACAGTATACACCCACATAGACACCACTGTAAAAGCAATTTTTTGAACTTGAAGGTTTTAAAACTTTTACATTTGAAATCTTATCGAATGAGCTTTGTATATTCCCTATATGAGAACCAATATTAAAAGCTTAAAGCTTTGCGCAAGGCTTGTAATAATAAACGAGAGCTTTTCAGTAATATTTACTGTCCCGCCAGAGCTTTTAAAAATATCCCATTTTAAAAGCTTTGTACTATTTCGGCGACAAGCCCTTCTCATAGGGAACATTTTATCGTGTACTCAAAAAAGCTTTGACATTTACTTGGATGCTTTCAAATGAAATTACTGCAAATTGAGGAAAAAACTTAACGCCTTACAAAACTGAAAAGTAATATATGCTGAGTCGAGTTTTAGCGCTAATTGAAATTCGTTATTTATCAAGTTGCAAGTTGTTATCGATGCCTCTGCCCGTTGATGTTGCAGTTGCAGCTTTCCGACAGTCGCTTATACAGCATATTTCTCAGAGGTCCCCATATATGCAGCGTATCCAATATTCTTTTAAGCCCCGCCCTCTGCTGAAAACGTTTCATTTATTTGCTGCTTGATTTCTGTTGTGCAAGGAGATCAGAAGGGAGAAGGGAGCAATTTTCTCATAGCACACGACGCGCTCAGAAACAAAGGAAAAACTGTAATGAAATTCAAAATTGCAACGACAAAAGGGGTGCAAGTGGGTTGGTAGGGAAGTGTAGCTTAGGGCAGGGACAAAGTATGGTTGAACGCTTAGAAATATCATCTAAATATGTAAGCGAGTGGAAGGCAACACACGTCGTTACAGGTCGCATCTTCAAATGCAACCTTGGATTTGGCAAAATATAAACAGTATTTGCGATTTGTGTGTAGAGTCTTCGATATATTTAAAATGTGCGCCCATTAAAAATGGATAAAAGGGATTTAATGGTTGTGAATGTGAAATGAGGGCATGTACTTAATGAAAATCAATAGTTTACTTGGTTTGGGACATATTTTCACATAATAATAGCTGATTTTAAAAAAAAAATTAGTTTACAAACAAAATTGCTAAATATTTGGACATATCATTCAAATTTCATGCATCGATATATAATGAACAATGAAAATATGATTTAAGCACAACTTTCAACAAATGAAAATTCATTGACGCTTCAATTATGGTTCTATCTGACTAACTTTGTGTATATGTGTGTGTGTGTGTGTGTGTGTTGTTGTTGCGTGTGCCAACTGTCAACCTTTGTCAGTTGATTTGATTGTGAAATGCTAATCTTGTTAGGTCGACTGCGTTGTTCGCGTGGTTTAATCAATGAAAATCACAAATATACATAACGGAAACTTGCGTATATGACTGCGAAATTCCATTTCCGACTTCTAGATATGACATGTCTGTGATAGCAACAACAATTCATAATATGCAATGCAGTAAAATCGTACTATGCTCAAAAAGGAAAATCGGTAAAGCCAAGTCTGATCAAGTTATGAAATGATTTCGTATAGATAGCATTAAACATATACACATACTGTTTATAGTATATTTGTATATTCTTTATTCATTTTAACCGCTTTTATGGTGCAAATACAAGCACACGCAGCACTAGCGTATAGTGTTTTCTATATAGTATATGCATAACATGTAGCATACTTATGAGGGCAGCAGTCTCACCAGCTAATGGCAAAGCGACAGGCAGCCTCATCATTTGCTCGTTTTATATTTCAACCTAACCCAGGTCTTGTTCCATCGTCCCAGACCCGAACCAGGACCCAAGCCCAAACCCGGGCCCGGACTCAGTTGATAACTGTAGCTGTAGCAGGGTCCATTATACTCGTACTCGTACCAACACCCCTTTTTGGCATACTAAGCAGCAGCCGTATCATCATTAACACTCCAGCAACAGCAACTACACACCTTTGTTGCTGTGGTTGTTGTTGTTGTTGTTGCTGTTGCTGTTGTTGCTCGGCGCGCGGTATAAATTAATAAAAATTTCATGTGCCAAATAATTACAATTAACATGAGTTCTTAATTAAGAGCTGCTGATGTCGTTGCTGTTGCTGTTATTGTTGCTGCTGTTGTTGCTGTTGTTGTTGCTGTTGTTGTTGTTGCTGTCGTCCTTGTTGCTGTTAATAGGCTCGTTCATTTGCCATCGCCTGGCTCGTTGTCCTGGTTCACCTTTAATGCAATACAACACACTCGGCTGCGCTCGGTGCGGTTCGTTAAGTTCCCTCGGCAGCTGACCCTACTATTGCCCCCTACCTCCCTCTACCCCTCTGCCCCTCTACCCCTCCACAACTGCTGCCAACTGGCATGTTACTGCTGCCTGCTTAATTTTCAGCCTGCCAGCTATTTGCTCTCTCTGACTCTGACTCTGCTCACTCATCTTATTTTGGCAAATTTTTTTTTTATATTTATTTTTGCAATTGAAGTGTCGATATTTTATGTGTTGCTCGCTTAATTAAAAATGCCAAAGGTTAACGCATGCCACTTTGCTCTCTCTCGCTCTCTCTCTCTCTCTCTCTCTCTCTCTCTCTCACTTTCCTCTTCTCTTCATCTCTTTTCCCTCTCCTTGCTCGTTGCTTACCGTTTATTAACTTTGTTTATGTATTTTGAGCACATAACTTTGCAGCATCGCTTTTGTTTCTGTGGCTTTTATTTAGTATTTTATAAATGTGTAAGTGTGTATGTGTGTGTGTATGTATTTCTGTTGCACTTTTAAGCCGCTTAGGGAGAAATTTTAATCAAAACCAAAAAAGCCGAGAGAGCTGCACAGTGGAAATAACTGAAGATTTATGCTACATTTTTGATATGATAATCTAAACTAGAATTTTAATTTGGCAACAGTGTCCACAGTGCTGCTCAATTGTTTATGCACAGCAGACCCCTCCAAAATGATGTTTACTGAAATTTATGAAACTTTGACACTGGTTTATTAATGCAAGTGGCAACGGGTCGGATGAGTTATATATGTATGTAGATTGTGCGTTTTGCATACGAAACTATTTTTGGGCTCCCTTTCAATCAGAATCACTGTCGTTGGCGTCGTTGTTGTTGCTGTTGTTGTTGTTGCTGTCGACAGAGAAGGGTTTAAGGATTAGCTGCCAGCAGACAGAATGAGTTTTGTTAACTGACACAGTTCGTTTTGAGCTGTGTAATGAAACCGGAAGTGGCTGTCGTCCATCGTACAGCATTAGTTTTATTAAGAGCAAAAACGGAGGTTCATTTGCAATACCCTGTAATTTTAATACTGTTTGAGGCCAGGAGAAGAAATTCAAAACAGGGTATATTAATAGGGTATCTGCATTTCAGATGCTGTGTCTGTCATAAAACTGTCCAAGCTTGAACACTGATGATGATAAAAGATCAGACAACATTCACACCTAAAACTGAAAGACAGGACAGTGTATGGAGATATTTAACAAAAGTGAACAGAACTGAATATTACAAATCCAGAATGGGGTCATGACAGCAGCTGGGCGAAACAGCAGCTAATACTAAAAAGGTAAAGGTACAGGCGCTTTGGGACAGAACTGAGTGCGATGTGAAATGAACTAAACTAAACTAAACTAAACTAAACTATAATAAACTAAAGCCCAGCTCGACTTGGCAACCTAGCGACTGTACGACTGACTGTATGACATAAATATGTAAACAAATGTCAAAATGACAAGCACAAACACACACACATACACACACACACACACACACACACACACTTACAGAGAGTCTTGCTCAATGGGAATGGAAGTGAGTAGCACGTGAAGTGGGAATTGACTTTGTGAACTTGCTAGTATGTGTATGTGTGTGTGCCATTGTGAATGTGTGGGTGGGGAGTGTAGCTGTTGTTGTTGTTGTTGTTGTTGCTCACGTGGCGACGTTAACGTTTTGTGCTGCACAAAATGAAAAATGCATGACAAACGGCTCCAAATACGAGCAGACCTGAAAAAAAAAAGCAAAGCCCAAGCTCGAACGTGAATAAAAACGCGCAAATATTTCACTCATACACACACACACACACACACACACATACGACGACATCTAACAGATGCGAGTGTTGAGGTGAATAGGTGTAAGAGGTTGGGGATGGGTGTGGGAGTGGCGTTGCTATGTTGTAATATTGCTGTGTGTTGTTCCGTATACACGAGCATGGTTAGACAGCATCAGACGGTGTTGGCCCTGGCTGCTACCTCATTCTTGGCACAAGGTAAGGCTGTGGATGTGGCTTTAATGACGTCATACGAGTAACTCAAAATACTAGCCGTTAAACTGAACCCACTTTGAACCAAAGAGGAAGACTGAGAGAGGGAGAGAGAGCCGTCATCGCTTAGCTCTCAATGTCTCCCACACTCTCTCCATCACCAGCTCTCTTTCCCTCTCTCTCACTAACTCTCCTTTTCTGTTTATGCTTCAATTCGATTATTTTTTTTTTTTTTTTTTGCTTTGCAGAGAGCACTTTCTCTCACACTCTCTCCTGCTTTCTCTCTCTCTCCCACTCTCTCTCGCTCTCTCCCTCTCTCTCTCTGTTACTTAGTCTCTTAGTTTGTTGCTTTTTCATGCATCGCACTTTGATGCTGGGACCTGTACAACAATGCGTATGCTTGATATTTTCAAGTGTCTGTGTATTTGCGTGCGTATCTAACATGTATTTATTTACACAATTTATGCACACAAAATAAATAAATATAAATATTCTCTTGATTTAAGTATTATTAATACGTATTATTTTATAACCATTTGCAATTTTTCTAACATTGCAAGCACATTTAATCATTTAAAATCACATTTACTATAATAATATATTTAAAATTAAAATATAAAATATATTTTGAAAGCCCGAAAATCAATAAACTATATACAATAAAATAAAAAACATACCGCTTAATTTACCGGAAAATAAATTTGTACATTGTAAAAATAAGGAATAATGACTAAAAGATTAGCAGCATATTTTAATACATAATTTAATAATATTTTTGATCTACTCATCTCGATTTTAGTATTGTAGTTTAAATTTAGTTAAATCTCGTACAATCACAAGTGTTTGGTGAAACAATTTCTATAAAGTGAAAAGCGAAGTTAACAGAACAAATTTTATTACAACTGTCAGGCAAACAATTTGAATAAGATATAAGATGGGTTATCATCAAGAAAATTAGGCTAATTGAACTGCGGCTAAGAAAATCTTAAATCAAAGATTCAAAGATGCAAGAATTTTAATGAATGTTTTGTTGATTGACTGACAGCCCAGCATGTTGGCTGTTACCTGCTCATGTTGCCAATTAATTAAGCCAAATGATTAGGCAAATGTGAATGCATTTCGTGATTAGCTTCAACCACAAATTCCATAGCGTATATATATGTACATATATTTTACAAAAGCCGCAAACGCGACGGATACGCTTTGACAAAAAAATCCATTATGCTAATTTGTACAAGGTGTATGCGGTTCTGGGTGTTGTTTGTTGTTTTGTGGTTGTTTTTGGTGTTGTTGTTGTTGTTATTGTGGGACAACAGCTTCAAAGACGCTAACGTATACAAAAGGCGGCTTCTAATACACAAGTGTACTAACATCTTTGTGTATATAAATATACTTAGATATAGTTGTATGCGTATTAGACTTAAGCCGAAGACAAAACACCAACAAATAAATGTAAAAATGAAAGAAAAGGTCACGCACTGAGTGCTAAGCATGATATAAGTATAAAACACATTAACATGCTCGCGAATGATCGACTTGTAGTTACCCTCTACCCAAGTTTACTCATCAAACAAATACATGAGTATTCACAATTAGCAGAATCTTATTATTAAATTCATCGGTATTTGTTTTTCAAGTATGCAAGTTACAGGGTATATACAAACAACAAATCAATACAGTGTCAACAACAAGTGGACGCACGCACTTTGTTCCTGCCCCAACTAAACACAACACAGCACAACTCACTGGTTCACACACACACACACACACACACACAGAGAGAGACATTTATTTAACCTGAGATTAATCGCACAACATACAAAATTGTGATAGAGAGTATGAGAAAGGAGTGGGGTATATTGGTTGTGTGCTGTACAAAATATTTTGCTGCAACCAAAATTAAATTGAGTGCGTGGCGTTGGAAAATTGTGTTTTGGTCGAAAGGTGTAGCCAAAATGTGCAAACACACGCACACATATACAAATAAATATATATATATATATATATATATATATATACACACATGCGTGTCATGAAAAGCATACAAAATCTACAATGCAAACATCAAGCGTAAGATTTGGCATGCTGAAGACTTCGTGGTCGGCCTGGAAAGTCAGACTTGGCGCGCGGAGAGATAAACTAAGAGCTGAGTGACAAAGACAGCAAGGGATGAAGAGAGAGAGAGAGAGAGTACGCAAGCGAGAGAGCGTTAGAGTGACTGAGAGTGAGAGAGAGAGAGAGAGCGTAAGCTTACTGGGCAGCATCCAAGCAGTTGGCAAACTCTCTGAATTTATTGAAAATTCCCGGGCAAACGCTTGCGCTGTAGAGTCGCATACAAAATTGTTGTTGTTGTTTTTATTGTTGTTGCTGTTGTTGTTATTGTTGTTGTTGCTGTTGTTGCTCAAACAATAATAAGTGTTGCCATTCTTGGGCTACCGCTTTACCTGAAACTGGGCATTTGCCGCTGCGCCTGCCATGTGTCCACAAGAAAAATCATGCAGCCCAGTCAAATTATGTATACGCCCCCATGCACACACAGGTCTGCACACTCAGGTCCCAGTCGAGTAAAAACTTATTTGTCAGTGACAGGGCTAGCCAATTTGCGCGCTTACTGCCAACAACAACAACAACAACAACAGCAACAACCATATCACAATAACAACAACTGAGACCGAGCCTTCAAACTCCAACAAGAAAACAGAAACATTTTATCTTTTTGGGCAGCTTTAAAAATTCAAAATGGCAGAACTAGCGAAAAGTTTAACAATAAAGAGAGACGCCATTTTTGCAGTGGCTGTGTGTCAGTCTGTATGTGTGTGTGAGTGTGTGTGTGTGTGTGTGTGTGTTGGGTCACACTAATAATTTAGTAACAGGCAAAAGAACGTCGCCATAGCCAAGGCAAACAAAACGCGATGCCAACGAAACATGAGAAAAGTGAAAGAAACATTTGCACTTCCTGCTCTTTTGAAAAGCTGCTGCTGCTGCTGTTGTTGTTGTTGTTGTTGTTTCTGTTGCTGTTGCTGACTTTAACCTCCTCATTTTTGTATCCCTGGCTGATGTTGTTGTCGTTGTTGTTGTTGGTGGCTGTGTTAATGTCTCGTTGAGCGGGTCAGCGGGTAGCACCACCAAAGCAAAATGTGTCAAACGAAATAAATTATTTTCTGTTTCTTTTTTCTTCTTGCCAGCTTCTTTGTTTGTTTTTCTCTTCATTTCTCTCTGCCTCCATGTCGTTTCTTCATTTTTGCTTCATTGAGAAAGCGAAAAAAAGCTCGTTGTTGTCTCCTATATTTTTTTTATCTTTCTTCTTGCATTGCACTTGCACATTTGTCCACTTGCCACGCCCACCCATCGGAGCAGCCTGATGGCAATGCTGATGATGATGATAAGAATGATAATAATGATGTTGTTGTTGTTGTTGTTGTTGTTGGGGCACAGCAGGGAGTGGCAATGGGTGTGTGTGTGACACACTCACCCAATCAAACACATTGCAAAAGGTGGGCTTAAATGCAAAATGGCTCCTTCTGTCACTCACACATTCGCAGACCAGTGACACATTTACTGATCGATCTGATTAATGGCAACAAATATAAACATTCCAAAGCCAAATAATTTCCATAAAGATTTTATTTAAAAATCATTATGCATTCAACATATATTATTTTTTTTTTAAATTTCTGTAACAATTTAATATTTTAATTCATTTTAATTTCAACTGTCTTTGTGATGGATCAGTAATAAGTAACTGTCAAGTGAATTGATACATTTTGGTAAAAAAAACTTTGTATTAAATTGGCTGTTATTAAAATTTAACCTTTTGAATAATTGTACATATTTTACTCACTGTTTAAATTGACCCACTGTTCAAGTAGCTAAATAAAATAATACATATAGTATATGAGTGGCAATTTCTTTACTGCTCTACTGCAAAATATTGTTGTTACTGTTTTTGTTTCGCTTTTGTTTCGAGCTTGTCGTCGTTGTTGTTGTTGTTGTTGTTGTTGTTGTTGTTGTTGTTGTTGTCATCGTTGTCGTTGCTGTTGTCGTTGTCGTCATTGCCCTTGTGCTGCCCCACAATTCTGGGCACCAACATTGTGTTTGGTGCAGGCCACGATTGTCACAGCGAGCGCCCCAAGCATAGACAACTTTTTATGAATTCGCAGGCTCTACTCCCCATAGTCCCCCTACAAAGTCCCCGACTGTCAGAGCAACCATGTAGAATAATCTGGCGCAGTGACAGTGGCAACCCCAGCAGAGAACAGGGTTAAATAAGCTGTTAATTATGTGTTTAAAATTTCTGACATGACGCAGTGCAAATTATTTATTTACATTTTATTTTTGGCTAATTCGAATTGACTCTCTCTCTCTCTCTCTCTCTCTCTGGCTTTTCCTCTCTTTCTATCTCTCTGGGACTGCATTTGGGTATCTCTTTGTTGGTCGTTTAACTTTTTTGTGATTATATCGTTTGCCATTTATGAACATGTCATATTGCGCAATTTAGATACATAATATAACAAGCATCGCAATGTGTGTAGCACAGAGTCCACCATGGCGTATACGTACTGAGTTTGCTGGCAATTGTCGACATTCTCATAGAATTTGCTGCTCAGATCACATTATGAACACAGCACAGTTCTGATCGATGAAGAACTAAGATTCAATCGATCCTTCTAGTCGTTTTCTGTAACACTGTCAATCAGGTTGAGTGCATGTATGCATATGAAATGCTTACGCTACTTTCCACAAATAATACAACAGTGTTTGCTCAATAATCAATCAATTTATTATAAACCTAAAGTCGCGCTTTAAGCATGAGGTGCCACGGGCAAATGATCGCCCTGAGGCTGGAAACCGTTCTCATCGGCAATATAGTTGACGGTGTAGGTCTGACCATCATCGCCAACGAAACTGAAACTGCCCTTAACGGATATAGCCTCTTTCTCTGAGCCAGCATTATTAAGTTCACCCTGTGCATATGACTTGCTTCCATCAGATGTTTCCCAGCTGCAACATAAAACTTAAGGATCAGTCTACGTTTGTTTGACTTAACCTATGGTAACTTACTCATATTTCCAGCTCTCGGGTTGAACATCAGATTCCGATCTTACGATTTCAGTATCTGACGGAGCTGCCAGAGCCACAGCGAAGAGGGCGACGAAGACGATGAGGAACTTCATGTTTAGATAAATGTAGCGCGTTTGAGACTTCAAAGGTAACTATACATTTTGGAGCTCATCGTCTGGGTATTTAAAGCAAAACCAAAGCTCAAAAAACTCAAATAGCATTGGCAAAAAATTGATTTAAAAAAAAAAACTAGTTTAATGCCAAACGCGATACAAATTCGCAACAATTAACATTTAAAATGCAAATGCCTTGAAGAAGAATTAATTATTGCCGCAGCATATTAAAATGATAGAAACTAGTTTATATTTAAGTTATTCTATCATTCAAATTCGAGTATATGTATATGCAAATTAATGGTGTTAGATTCAAACGTGTTTACCCATAATTATAATAAAATTCACTTTCCATTGAAAATAAAAAGTATGAGGTTTCGATTTTTAATATTTGTATTTGTACCTATGTATGTGCATTTAGACATTTGCGGGCTTCAATTATTTGAAGTGTTGTGCAACTGAATGTTGGTTTTAATTATAATTTTTGGTTACTAATCTGTAATAGGTCAGTCAAGCTTATTAAATATGCTTGTATTTAAATTTGTAGAGTAATATGCAAGCTTATAAAGATCCAGTGATTTACTTTTTGACGATGTAATTGAGAGAATGGATATCAGTTTAGAGTATTTGATTAGT
Organism: Drosophila falleni; assembly: GCA_035045575.1. Lineage (NCBI taxonomy): Eukaryota > Metazoa > Arthropoda > Insecta > Diptera > Drosophilidae > Drosophila > Drosophila falleni. The sequence goes on from JAWNOV010000167.1 coordinate 11,124,911, forward strand.
CTACTTGTAGAAGAAAATAAAAGACAATAATAATAAACCTCTCAAATCTTAAATGAATGTTGAATTTGATTTTCGGCTGGCAACAGTCAATATTACGCATACGCCAAGTGTGACAGTTTCATAGCCACAAAATTCACAAGGTGTCCACTGCATTCGTATAATTATTGACTGCAAAAAACAACTGAAAGAGCAGAATATACTTCAATAGTAATAAGAAAGTTATTTTTTTACTAAAATATAAATATAATACTAATCTATTGACATACTAATATAATTTAATAATTTTCATTTTTATTGTTATTTAATAATATTTTTAAAAACTGAATTTCAATTTAAAGTCTGATAATATATAAATACGGTCTCTATCTCCGACTCAGGATCTGACTCTGTTTGAGCTATTTCTATTGCACCGTGTAGTTATATCCTGACAATTTGGCTGATTTATGTTGGTTTGTGAGCGAAAAGTATCAGAGGCGCTGGTGGGGATGGAAGAACAAGAGCCAACACGGTTCCCGGTTAAACGAAAAGTGCAGAAACCCAACAACAGCAACAGCAACAACAACAACAACAACAACACCAACAAAAAACAGCAGCAGTGTTCGCTTAAAGCCAACAATAACAGGGACTTACAACAGCTATGGCTCTCTACAGTTTGTTAAGGAGGGTTCCGTGCTACATTCGGCACGGTTCGGTTCGGTTTTGGTTCGGTTTGGTTCGTTTTTAGGTTCGGCTGCCTTGTCGCACCCAGAATTTTTGCAGATTCGTGTGTTGTACCTAAAGTGCCACTGTGCCACTCGGTCTTACACGAATTGAAATGCCGATGTGCCGTTGTTCCGTGTTGTACATTGAGCATTGAGCGAGTCGACTCCGATTCCAAGTCCGAGTCTGTGTCCGTGTCGAGTTGAGTTCAGACGTTGTCGTCGCCAACGCTGTGCACAATTATAAATATAGTTCATGCGAGGCATAGATACATTTTCCACACAATTTTTGGTATTGCTAAAACCCAATTACAAAGTGCAAAATCAAAAAATAAAAAAAAAAAAAACAAACAAAATATAATTACAAAAATAATTTCAAATTCAACGGGCAAAAATGAACATAAAAAAAAGGATTGCGATTAAATCTGGTGCTTCGCTTGAAAAGAGGCGTTGCTGCAAAAATCGAAGCCAACTTTATGCATATTTCTTGGTGTAGAGAGCGCGACGTGCGTCTGTGTGTGTGTGTGTGTGTGTCAGTGTGTGTATGTGCGTGTATGTGTCTGTGTATGTGTATGTGTAAGAGCGTGTGTATGTGTACATGTAAATGTTATTCACGACGGCCCCATGCCAATATCGTGCTAAAATATTGAAAAAATAAAGAGTTCTTTAAAATTCATTAAATAAATAACAAAATGGAAATCAAACATATATAGATAGTGTGACCAGACACTTTGGGATTTTGTTATGGACTTGAAAGTGTGTCACCAGATTTTTATAAAAAATCACACACTTACACGAACACACCCACAGCAAAGACAAGTCGGGAAAAAAACCTAAGGAAATATAGAAATTATATCCAAAAAGGAGTCTGATGCAACGTGTGTGTGTGTGTGTGTGTGTGTGTGTGTGTGTGTGTGTGTGTGTGTGTGTGTGTGTGTGTGTATACATTATAGTACTCTGCGCCTTCGTGTTCATTTTTTTTCTTGGCATCCTTCCTTATACTTCAGCAGCTTTTGCCGACTTTATTTTAATTGCAAGCAAATTTGCTGGCCGGCTTAATTGATAAGCTTAAGCTTACACACATATCTAAGTACCATAATACATAAAGTCAGAAGGAATAAATATACTGGTCCGGAGATTGATGGATTATCAACTCCAATGATCGACATAAAGCAATCAATTTGGCATAAATATGGCTGAAGTTGCTCCAGCTCACTTGCTCACTTACTGCCAACATTTTATACTTTTTCATTAACAACATGCCTTAAAATCTGATTAAGTAATTTGCAAGTTTTCCATGTTGCGCATTAAATATGCAAGTTCAAGTTAGGGTCTGCATATTTAAGCCTTTGTAGGTCATCAAAAATGTAAGAAGCAGCTCCGAGGCAAAACTCATTAATAACTCTCAGTTCTCGCGCAAATCCAAACAAAGGCAAATACGGGGAGTGAAAATGTTGGGAGGTGGCACAAGGAATGACAATAATAAATACTGTATAAAACACACATACACACAGAATAACAGACAGACAGACAGACATTTGCCATTTTAATTAATGCCAAAGTCCTTATCATTGAAAACCCAGAGACAGTGAAAGTGGAGAGAAAGAGAAAGAGGAAGAGAGTTACACATATGTTTATGTAATTTACTTATCCTTTGACGTTCCTTTGACAAGTTGAACAACAGCAACAGCCATGGCAACAATGCTTCCCTCCCGCCCCCTTTCATAACAACAATTTTGAAATCCTTTGCCACAAAAAGCAATCAAAGAAACGGCGCGAGGCAAAAGTAAATTTTGAAAGCAAATGCTACACACACGCACACACACACACACACACACACAAAACCAATTAACGAGATACGTGCGAGTGTATGTAGCAAGAAAGAGCGAGAAATTGCAAAGACAGACCGAAAGAGAGAGAGGGAGAGAGAGAGAGAGAGATAATAGGGGCCCGAAGAAGCCAAAGCATGCAAAAAAAGGGCATACAAATCAAATGGGCTTAAAAAATACACGTAAAACTAAAAAGAAAAAAAAAAAGCAATACAAAAGCAAAGTCCTGGCACACTCACACACACACACACACACACACACACACACACACACACACACACATGCAGATATTGTGGCAGGAGCCAAGTAGCAAGCGTTTATGCTAAACAGAGTGTAACTGCCGGGGTTGCCAGTTTGCCAGTTTGCCAGTGACATTTCTGCAAAAGCCAAATCCAAGCCAAGGGGGGCGGTGGGCATGGCCAGAGGCAAAGTACCGCTGCAAAAGAGGACAAACAAGAAAGAGAGACAATGAGAGAAAGCCGAACAGAGCATAGAGAGCAAGAGAGCCCTTTTGCAGAAATTGTAGCATACTTACAGGCTCACTCGTTTGCTTTTAGCTCAGGCTCAGGCTCATTCTGAGGCTCAGGCTGAGGCTGAGGCTATTTTTGGCACGCTCTTCAGCTCGCCAGTTCGTCTGCTCTCGGCCAACTGGCACTAACCAACTGTCAACGGTATGGCCCGATTGCTTACGCTGGCAAACGGTATTTAAACGCGCAGCTGAGAATGATAAAGGACGAAAACTACGGAAAGTTGAAGCAAACTAAACAAAATGTTAAATCATGCAAGTGTGTGTGTGCGAGTCTGTATGTTAATGTGTGTCAGTACGCATAAGTGCAACTGTGTGTGTGTGTCCTAATGAAGGCAAATATAATTGTGTATATAAAATCGAGTGTTTCTAAAATTCAATCTTTAAAGGCACCATTTAAAATTATTACAAAAAAATATGAATTAACACTATAAAACAGTGAATATAATTGAAAGATTACAAACGGGTCTTTAAATAAACAAACGTGATTTGCAAAATAATATATAAACACAGATCAAAGAAAACTTATTTTGATTGAAAAATTAAAAGAAAAAAAATTAATATAATATTAAAACTAATTAAATACACAATTAAATTTTTGGAAAGAATAAAACATATTTAAACTGTTTTTAATTTTTTCAGTGTTAAATTGATGAAATTCAAACTCAAAATTTCAATAGCGGAACACAAGAAATACAAATTTTTTAGTTTTTATGAGCATTTTGGAGTACTATTTATGCAAAAAAAACACCAATCGTCGTAAGAATGTTAAGCAATAAAGTGGAAAAAAAAAATACTCAATAAAATGAGTAGAATCGTCTGTACCGTCAACAACAACAACAACAAGTGGAAACTAGAGTTAACGGACAATAAACGCTGAGTGAAACAAAACCAATAAAAGAAAAGGATTTAATAAAAATAATAGACAATGGAATGGAACGTAAATTTTGGATGAGAGAAGTTAAGAAATTTATTTGCATCCCTTAAAGGAACCCGCAGTAGATCGGGTCTAAAGAAAATTAACAATGCGGAGATTTATTAAAATTCATTAATGAACGCTCTGCAAAAAAAGAGGTGTGTGGCAAAGAGCAAGAAGAACAAAAGGTAGTCAAGGCAACGAAAGGCTCAATTTCAAGGAATTTACACAGCTCTCGCGACATAACAGCTTGTCAGGTCGAATGTAATTAAAAGTGAAAATAGATAATAAATAAAAAGAGAAGAATCAGCAAAGGATCGAAAAGTATCCAATGTCAGCAGCAGCAGTAGAGTAACCACAAAATCAGCATCCGCATCAACATCACGGTTGGCAATTCATGTGGCCGAGGTCATCAGTGCGCAACAGAGCAATAACATCCAGGACAGTTGGAACGGAGACGGTAACGGAGACGAACTCGACAGCGGCAGCAATAACAGCTACATCACCATCATCATCATCATCATCAACAACAACATCATCATCGGCATTAATACAAGAGGAGTCACATGCAAGTCTGCCCATACCCAGTGCCATTGAACTTGAATCAATCTCGGACTCGGTGCTGTTGTGTCAACTTCTGATGCTTCTGGTGTTGACATTGTTCTGGTTGAGCTTCGCTTTGCCGCGCAGTCAAACGATATCGCATTGGCAACGCTTGCACTAAGTCAGAGCTCTAACTGTAGAGCAACAATACATGTAAACCTTATTACACTCATACACACACACATACACACACATATGCACGCACTGATGTACTGACTGAAAGCCTCGCTGCCTAAAATTTAAAAAAAACAACCAACTAACTCACTGACTGAGAGAATATAGCGAATGCGCCATATAGAGCTGGTGGGAGAAGCAAGAGAATCAACACAGAGAAGGAAAATCTATGAAGACAGCAACTCAACTAATGCAACAAATTTAACTACTTGCAACTGCAACTGCAACTGGAAACCAAAAAACATCAACTACAACTTACTTACTTTATACGCAACCAATAAAATTAACTAAATAAATAAAAGTTCATTTTAATGCCACGCAACAAAAGCCAAAACCTAAATAATAGCAAAAAGAATAAAATTACAAATAAATGAAATTAGCAACAACAACAATTGCACTCTTCAATTAATTAAACAACAACAACAACAACTACCCAACAACCTTCCAACAACAGTAACCACAGCAACAACTAGCACCACCATGAGTGATTCAGCAATGGACAAATTAATCAAACTATCGCCCTGCACCCGCACACCCCTGCTCACAATTTGGCTGGCCATTAATATGGCGCTAATCGTACAGGAGCAGGGTACCAAGAGGAGCATCACAGTCCAATCGGCGTAAGTAATCATTTAATAACTAAATCGATCTATCTAAATATACATATGTATATGCTTAAACGTTGTCACCTTCCACCTTTAGCATAACTCACTAATTTATGAACTTGACTAATCCAAAACCCGTTTTATCCGCTTCTCAAGTGGAACATCAGCTGATCTTCAACTAATTAAAAATTTTGTTATTTATGTGCGTAATCAATTCCATGCAACTTTTGAATATTTCCTGATCTTTGGCTGATTTGGAACAATTTTTAAGATTATATTTGTAATATACAAAAATGATCTAGTGGAGACAGCTCACTTACAACAATTTGAGTGGTAATAGCCAAAGAAAATGATGATATTTAATCCATTTATCTATTCAATCGCCACAGCTTATGAATGTCATAAAATCTTAAATTAATTTGACATTTAGCTATAAGCAATGCACTGCACAACAACACATACTATTGCCTTATCTATGGTATTGAGGGGGGAAGTATGGGAAGTCGAGTTGCTTTGATTTAAAATGCCGGCATTATCATTCAAATGTTAATTTTTTTCAATGATAATGACGTCAAAGACCACTACCAAAAAAGATGTCGCAGAGCAACTGAATAACCGGTAATATCTTTTGTCAGCATATGGCTAAGATACAGCAAGTTTTTAAATTGACCAAAATACGAAAAAAAAAAATATATACAGTTAACCAGATTGTGGCGCTGACCTTGAATTTGCGAATATTATTATAATATTAAACAGAAATATACACGTGCTCATATGTGTGTGTGTCTACGCATCTAATCGTCTATCTGGGTTTCTGTGTCTATTAAAAGGGAAATCGAAATATTAGTAGAAACTGGTATATGGTCCAAATATAGAACTCGACTGTTACTTAACAATGCTTAAAACATTGTTAAGCATTTCACTGCAGCAGTTTTTGTGAATTTGCATAATACTTTTGTGCCAATAACTTGTTTTTAATGTTAATATATTTTAAAAATACATACGTTTAAATTTTAAATGCGAACAAATGCCAATATTTGCCATACATCGATTTTGCTATAAATACCCAGACGATGAGCTCCAAAATGTATAGTTACCTTTGAAGTCTCAAACGCGCTACATTTATCTAAACATGAAGTTCCTCATCGTCTTCGTCGCCCTCTTCGCTGTGGCTCTGGCAGCACCTACTGATAAAAATGTGGAAGTCTTAAGATCGGAATCTGATGTTGGACCCGAGAGCTTCCAATATGCGTAAGTTACCATAAGTTAAGTCATAAAAACATAGACTGATCCTTGAATATTATGTTGCAGTTTCGAAACATCTGATGGAAACAAACAAGATGCACAGGGTACACTTAAGGATGCTGGCTCAGAGCACGAGGGTATTGTCGTTCATGGCAGTTACAGTTTTGTTGGCGATGATGGTAAGACCTACACCGTCACCTATGTTGCCGATGAGAACGGTTTCCAGCCTACGGGCGATCATTTGCCCGTGGCACCTCATGCTTAAAGCGCGACTTTAGGTTTATAATAAATTGATTGATTATTGAGCAAACACTGTTGTATTATTTATGGAAAGTAGCGTAAGCATACAAGCATTTGTTTAATGTGATTGGAAAATGTACATGGGCTACTTCGCACGGATTTCTACCCATTAATACAGTTACCAACCCAACGGCAATGTTATTCTGCATTACTTTGAAAAGTGTCAGACTTTTAGAACACATAAAATATGTGAATGTATGCTCAACAATCTATAAAATAAAAAATGATGTTGTGATCAATTAAATATCCGATGTTCTCAAAGGTTTCTGACTGCAAAACGCGACAAAAAATATTTTATTAATTATAACCTTGTGAATGCAACCCAAGTTATTTTGTTGAATACAGGGTATTGTATCCATAAATTTTAGCGTTGCGACACTTTGCTGCATTGCGCGACTTTAGCTTTCAAGGGGACAATGTGGCAGTGTCCAGTCCAGGTGCGTGTGTGTCCCTGTGGTGTAATAACTCATGGTAATTTACGATTATTCAAATAAGAACTCGAATTTAGTTGTAAATAGTGGGCTTAAAACAAAAAGGCAGTGAGAACAGTGGGCTAATTAGACGATATGACAGTACAATTGACCTGCCAGCAGTAAATAAACAGTACAAAAGTTCTGACCTTTTTTTTTGTGAATAAATGCAGTCAATTAATTAAGCTCGTCATCGTCACATTTGCATGTGGCGGCAATAAAAATGTTTTTGGCTTGAAAAATGACAACTGCCAGGCAACGGTCAGGGGTTGTAATTACACGGTTGACATGGGTCGAGGGGAAGTTAAATTGACAGTGTTGTTTGGCTTTGAAAAGTGCATGCGACATATTTGATTAGCGGCAACGCGAAAAAAGTTGCCACAGTTGTGGCACTTGCTATTTGAAATGATTTTTTTCATTTCGGGTTAACGCTCATTAGTCGACATTTACAGAGTGAACACAGACGCACACACACAAACTAAACAGCCAATTTGGCTAAATCAAAGGCTCTCTAACTTCGACTGAGTATGAGACTGAGACTGCTTTTGGGTCTGATCGCGTGTGGCAACGTAGCAACAAGAAACAAGGAGGCAAACTCAAATGCCGTGGAAATGTCGCAAGTCACACGACTCGGGCACAGTTGGTTGACTATTTGGGGCAGGCTGTGTAAAGTTTACGCCACTTTTTCATGCAACATTGCACAGGCAACGCCGCAAAGTGTGCAATACAAAATGATAGCCTTGTATATACACACAGACACACACACACACACACACACAAGCACAATGCATTTGTTGCCGCTAAGAAAGGTTAAAGGCCACAGAAATACAACGACACAATTTTCAACCGCCTGCTGCTCACTTTACACTCCTGAACTTCCGGTGCCCCAGAGACTGAGAAACTCAGAGAGTCAAAGAGTCGGCGAATCGGCGAGTCGAAGAACCGGAGACCCGAGCAACCGTGCACCCAAAAGACTCGGACTAGCTGCTGTGCGCCGTTGTGCACCACTTGCCACACAAGTGTGCACTTCACTTGGAATTTATTGATGGCAGATAATGCCAAAGTGGCAGCAGCGACAAAGCAACACCGCCTAGTCTGAAAGCAGCACGATGGCGACAGAAGAGCATCTGCCTGCCTGCCCTCTCTCTCTCTCTCTCTCTTCCTCTCTCTACATATGTGTGTGTGTGTGTGTGTGTGTGAGGCAGTGGCAGCTGCATCTTTCAACAAACGCCGACTGAGACGCTGGCAGCAGCTGAGACAACAGCTCGTCGTTGAGTGTCATTGAGCGTAAATTGTTGTTTCTTCACATTTTGAGTATAATTGAGAATATCCACAAACGTGCCCCGGTAAGGAGACTGGGAAGGAGGCAAGCTGTTGAGCTGAATGTTCAGCCAGCCGTTGCTATTTCCCCATCGGCCTTTTGAAATATCAAATATTTAATAATGCCCAGACACGGTTGCTTCCATTTCATTTTTTCTCAAATCCACATTTCGCCAGTCAACTATTTTTTACTACTTTATTCTTGCCCTTTTGCCTGCTGACTGCTGTCTGTTCTTTGCTATCCTTTCCCATACGCTGATGCTTCTTTTCGAAAATGTCAAGGACTTGTCGATGCAATGCAATTTCATATGCATTTACCTCACTTTTAGCTGTCACATCAATTGAAATTGACTTTTGTTTAATCAAAGAATTGAGCACAGACTTTTTTATAGAGGCTCGAAACAAATTTGATTTAACACAGCATAATAGGGCACTGTCAAAATAAGAGACAACAGAACATGTTTATACACTCCGACAAGTTTATTTAATGTATACGTTTATTTTTAGAAAATGTCGGCCATCAAGTTATCACATTATTAAAAAACGCTTACTCACACACACACACACACACAAACACACACAAACACACACAAAAACACTCATAATCGTACATTTCGAGTTGCTCACAGGGAAGTGCGAGGTGTGGACATAGCAATAGCCCAAGTGTTTTACTGTGTCACAACAGCAACAGCAACAACAACAACAAGAACAACAACACCAACAACAGAAAATGGGCTTTGCCAACTTTTGGCTTATCTTTGAGCTAGCGTTGGCATTGGTTGCTGTTGCTGTTGTTGTTGTTGTTGCCACCAAGACTATTGTGTGACATGGGTAGCCGGAATTTTGGTCGAAGGAGAAGTGAAAAGCGTGTCGACTGGCAGCGAGATAATGTTTTCTAACAGTTTTCGCATTTCCGCTTTGTTTTAACATATCACTTGAATTTATGCAATGGCGCGTGTCCAACGCCGCGTATACGTAATGGCCAGCACTCAAAGTAACACTAACAACAACAACGAAGGCAAACAACAATAACAAAGATATTTCTTACATTTCCATTTCACTGTCCGACCATCATCAGTTACGCAGTGAACACTGCTTGGGCGTTGCCGCTGGCATACACACTCAAACACACACACACACACACACACACATACATTAGATGAGAACAAAAAAAAAAAAAAACATCAGCAGCGGCTTCAGATAAGACAACAAACTGTGGCCAGCGATATTATGGCTGACGTTGAATGTGAATGTGAATGAGGATGAGAATGAGGATGTTGGTGAGAATGATGGTGAGGATGTTGGTAAGGATGAGGTTGTGGTTGTGGATGTGGATGGTGTTGTCATGGCATGGTGTTGGCGACACGTTTTGGGCTTGGACTTGCGGCTGCTGCGCATGACATTGGTTTGTTACAGTTGATGTTATTGTTTGCAGTGTTGTTGTTGTTGCTGTTGCTGTTGTTGTTGCTGTTCTTATTCTTGCTGTTGCTGTTACATCTCCTATTGTCCTTCTGATTGTGCAAGTCACTTTCTAAACGATGCTTTCTGGCAATACAAAAAGTGTTGCCTACTTATGCGGGCACATCCTCAACTGAACCTAAGCCCACGATTTCAGCTGTCAGTGCAAACTTACCCTATTTATGTTACATGTTTAATATCCTCATTCCACCACACATTTTATGCCTTTCAACATTTATTTTTGCTTTATTAAAACGTGTAAGCTCGTATATAGTACAAATAAAAAAATAAATATTGTAAGGGAAACCCATTTAAACATTGTAGTAAAGAGCATTTAGTTTGAGTAAAAAATAATAATAATAATAGAATCAAAATAGAGGCCAAATAATGATCAAAACGGTATTCCACATGGAAATCGGTTAAGTTTTGGCAAAGTTATAGTAAATTGAAGTTCTTGAAAAAGTGTAAAGGGGTAAGCATGAAAAATACCGAAAAAATTGACAGTGAGGTAAATTTTTAAGGTGAAAAATATTTTGATGCAGAATCAAAATAGAGGCCAAATAATGATCTAAACGGTATTCCACATGGAAATCGGTTGAGTTTTGACAAAGTTGTGGCAGATTGAAGTTCTTGAAAAAGTGTAAAGGGGTAAGCATGAAAAATACCGAAATATTTGACAGTGAGGGAAATTTTTTAAGTGAAAAATGTTTTGATGCAGAACAAATTAAGAGGTCAAATAATGATCAAAACGGTATTCCACATGGAAATCGGTTGAGTTTTGACAAAGTTGTGGCAGATTGAAGTTCTTGAAAAAGTGTCAAAAGTGAGCTTTTGAGCACACAGTGTGTATAATCTAAAGATATCAAAGTTCCTCACATTTCAATTAAATAAGTGCGTTTTTTAACACAATAAGTAAATGAGTGTAAATTACAAGCGAGTCAAAGCTGTGCAAGTATTAGTAATATTATGTGCAGTAGTATTGGTGAGCTTTCAACTAATAATTTCGACTAATAATAACTTATTATTATTATTATTTATTTTTAATTTTTTAATATCAAGTTTTCACTTTTAATTATATCGTAATTAGAATAAAACAACACCTTTAACTTGATTTTGAGACCTTTCATTGTTTTTCCTAGGCTTGTTTATTTCGATGTCATATTTATTATAAAACATCTTAGAATGTTTAAATGTTTGTAAACTGAAATAGAACCTTTTACCGAAATAGTTATTTCGGGACGTACCGAAATCGTAACCTATATATGATTCGGTTTATGACATTAGAATTCTACAACTTTTTCATTTTATAACTAGTTACTAACTCGGCATTTTAATTCTATCATAATTGTATGGCAATATTATGTGTCTACATACTTGAAGTATATTTGTGTGTTTCAATAGAAAAATATTTGATGGCTCATTGACAATTCCTAGTGCACTCAATAACAAGCATCACTCACACACTCACATACATGAAGCAGCTGCATGAATAATTTAGTGAAATGTGTCATAGTATTCGTAATTAGTTACAGCTAGGCTGGTTGCCACTTTCATTTGCATATTACGTATACGCCTAGCTGGCAGCTGCCTTTATGGTACAGCACATAAATTGCAAATTGTGTCGGCATTCCATTGCCAATATTTAAAACTCATTGACTTCAGCTGACGACTAATGAGTATGAATATTGCGTATACGCAGCTCATACCAATTCAATCTTAAACTCAAATAAAATAGCAATCACAAGTTTTCATTATCCACAGGCAGGCAGCAGTCAACAGTCAGCAGTCAACAGTCAACAAAACGAATGCCAAAGCAACCGCATATCAACTGTTGTCAGGCCAATAACAACAATAACAACAAATAGCATCAGTTCTGCCAACTCTGCGGCCTGTTACTATTTGTATTTATATGTATATGTGCACACATACACACATATTTATAAATAGGCTAGAACTTTTTTTCCACTTTTTTTTATTAAATGCCAACACTTCACATATACATGTACATTGTACAACATGCGCAGCAAGCAGTCAGCTGCCAGCAGCCGAGAGACAAAGAGAGAGAAAGAGAGTCAGCCAGAGAGAGAGAGAGAGAGAGAGAGAAAGTGAGAGAGACAGAGCTTCTGAGAGCTTGAATAGTTTTGAGAGAGTACTTCTTGATTACAGATTGCAGATTGAACTTTATAAAGAAACTTTGTAAATAAACTCTATAATAATTGATATTAAATTTCAGATATTTATTTATAAATAGAATACATTTAAATAATTGGAAATATCGCCCTTTGTGAGTTTGGTGGCTACAACTGCGCGCGCGCGTTGAAAGCAGAGAAAGTTGGAAAGTAACAAAGTGGCCCATATTGGGTGTTTATTTGCAGGCGTAACTTTTATTAAATTGTGATTTTACTCACACACACACACACACACAAATACATGCATACATATATAGACACTTACACACACAAGCAAACAAGCACTTGTGTACATCCGACGAGCGAGACAGTAAAAATACCAACAAACGCGCTTTAATAGCACAGTTTAGCGCAGAATAGACGCAAATAAATAGGCATGCCTGCGCCTTCAGCACCAGGGACCTGCCATAAATAATACATACATACACTGAAACATACACACGCACATACACCAAAATAACATACACATATGGTTTGCTAGGGCGACTTGCCCATTTGACTGTTTGACTCTGCGTGAGTGTGCACACTTGATACCAAACAAAGTGAATGTGGCACAAGCGCACACATTCATAAGTATATTCACATATATTTGTATTTGTATACACACACACGCACACACACACCTGCAGCAGCCAGCAGCCTGGTTCTCCTCCTGCAACTATCGTTTTATCCATTTTTATGACAAATATCCATGAAAATACCCACATAAGGTATCATAAAATTTAGCAAGCAGAATGAGGGCATATCTATCCATCCAAAAGTGGTATTACGTGTATAATACTGATCTACATTTGCAAATACTTTATTTAATATTTGTTTACATCAAATAAATTGTTCTCTTAAAACAAAAGTTCGGTTCGGAATAGTTTTTATACCCTGAGCCCATTGAAAATGGGCAAAAAAGGGTATAATGTGTTAGAAAGGTAGTTGAAAAGGTGGTGGGTTTTTTTTTTTTTTGGGGTTGTAGTTGCCTACTTATATGGGCAAAATAGTGTTGCCTAATTTTGTGGGCAAAAATAGTGTTGCCTAATTTTGTGGGCAAAAATAGTGTTGCCTACTTTTGTGGACAAAAATAGTGTTGCCTACTTATGTGGGCAAAAATAGTGTTGCCTACTTATATGGCAAAAAAATAGTGTTGCCTACTTATATGGGCAAAAAAATAGTGTTGCCTACTTATATGTAGAACACGCATCCTGACCAAATTTGGTTTAATTCGATTCCATATATCATATAGCTGCCATTGGAACAATTGGTAGAAAATCAACCTCAGAGTAGAGTGCCTGAGCTCAGGGAATCCTACTGTCGAGCGTGCTTGTTTATATTCTACCAGCTACATACATATTTATGTTAGCTTGATGCTTAAAGAGCGGAAGAATATTATTAAAATCATTATATTAATATTCATATTGAAAATATTTTTATTTAAAATTCATACAAAATATTTTATGCCTAAATGATCAAGGGAAATTTAAAAACTGTATGGATAATAAAATAATTATTGTTGAAACAATTCAGTCAGTTCTACAATATATCTATGTTAACTAAAATTATTTTTTCTCTTTATTTTAGAACTGGAGGAGGCAGCATGTTGGGTGACGTTAACATATCCGCTATTCTCGACTCCTTTAGTGTTAGTTACGACAAAAGAGTAAGACCCAATTATGGTGGTAAGTAAGACCAATTTAAATCGCATATTTAAGTTAAGCTACTTACACACTATCAAGGTGGCTTAAATGAGGGCCAATTTCTAACTGAGTTGAATAAGAACATGCATAATATGATTTAGTGAGCTGGCAATAAGGCCAAAATAATCAAACATGGTTAGCTATACACTAGCTAAAGTATTAATTTTCTTATTTATCATAATTTGATAGTCTTTGAAGTACTGTAATTCTGTAATGATATATGTAACTATAAAATGCCAAACAAACTGTACGTGTTTCAGGACCTCCCGTTGAAGTCGGAGTCACCATGTATGTGCTATCAATCAGCTCGCTCTCAGAAGTGAAAATGGTACACAATAAATGACCTTTGTACCTCTAATACTCGTATATCTATCTATCATTAAGCGCTCTCTTGCATTACTTTCTGCCTCTGTTGTTGGATTTTGAATTATTTTTACTTTTTTTTTAAATTGTTACTTTAACTACTATTAACTCTTTCGAATTAATACCATGCTTCGGTTACTTTTAATTGTCACGATCTAACACACACAAACATATAACAAAAAAAATAAAAACTAAAAAAAAATAATTCAATTAACCAAAGTACACTAGTTGAAAGTATTTTTATTCTCTTAAACTTATTTTAATATATATTAATATTTTTATAATTTCTTTGATTTTAAGTTGATTTATTGATTTAGCTTATCTTCTATTTAATTATTGAAAAGGGTTTTTTATTGAACTTATTACTACAGTGCACTTCATAAGTGCTGATTTCTATAATGTTGAGCTTTTACTCAAACAGATTCAATCAGATTCTCAACTAAATCAAATCAAAGTGAGGCTATAAACTGATCTTGTTTAGTAACTGTCTTTGTAACTGTCAACTAACTAATAGTTCTACTACTACTACTACAACTAAAACTAAAAATACTACCACAATTAATAAATTACCATTGGCAATGCTTTTTTCTTACCTATAAGTAAATTTGATCTCACAAATTAGTTTAATGCATAAATTTTTAAAACGAGTTTCTCTGTGTGTATGTGTCGTTGTCGTTGACAATTTGAGTACAATTTTAGATTGGTCAAAGAGCACAGAAAAAGCAAAACTCCCAATCACACAATATCCCCATATACAGCAACGACATACAACTCATCCCATTTTCCCCTCAATCAAATATCTAAACTTATTCTGTTCACGTCATGAATTTTATTTCATCTACTTTTTATAGGACCACTTTCAAATAAATCATACGAAATGCTTCAAAATCAATTTACTCGTAACTTACTTAAATTGCAGCTGGCAAATTTCTGAAAAGTTCAATGCTTTTTCAAATGGTGTGTTAAATCCGCTATCACTGAGTGAAAACTAAGTACAAACCACTTCTTGTATTGCTAGTTTATCCATATGTTTCGCTAGTATTATTTAACAATCACACTACGTAATTCTTATATTATATATTTGCATTCAATTTTTATAGCTGAGCCTTAGCAGTAAAAAAAATTTTTTTTAATTACTACAGCAACAAAATAAAAATTCAAACAAGAAATCAAGTAGTCGATTTGGTTTCCATTCGGCGCGTGCAAGCAAACAAATGCAAAATCATTAGCACAAATTTAGTTACAACTTAAATAAAAACGCGCACCAATTTTCAACAAAATTAAAATTAAATCTTTTAATATATGTAGGTATATTGTACACTTCATTTTGCTAAAGAAAATTCTTCATTTACATAAAAAAAAATAAAGAAAATAAATATTTAAATAAAATGCGCGTCTGAGATTACTTTTATACTATTTTATTAAGATATTATGGGTAAACACACAATGGTTTAGAACCGCTACAACAACAAAAGCTACGTACAAAAGAATCAATTAAGTATAATGATAACAAACAAAGTACCCATCAAACGTGTGTGTATATGTATGTTGCAGGTCCCCCTGTGGAGGTTGGCGTCACAATGTATGTCCTCAGTATCAGTTCGGTTTCGGAAGTTCTCATGGTACATACCAAAAATACAAACAAAATATATACAAACTAAAATCATTTTACAACAAACAAAATAGAAAATCTTCAATTTTCTTTTAATAAAAAAAAAACAATCCAATTAAAATTCAATCATATATCTACTCGTCAACTTCTTGATTTCTCTATTATATCTCTCTATTCCCAACTATCAAACACTTCCTATTACTATCTCTATCTCTCTCTATCTGTATCTCTCTATCTCTCTCTGTCTCTCTCTTCTTGTGATTAACACACAATTTGTGTAACATTTGTTCATATATCATTTCAATAATTTGCATTCAAAAAACATATTCATTGAATTACGTTTGAATTCCTCTAAATTTTTTTTGGTTTGGAACAAAGCAAATTGCGAATTTTCAATGCATATACTCCCGTTATACGAAATACTTATATACAAAAATATTCTAAAAATTTACAAATTAAATGTTGTGTTTATAATTGTTATGCGATGCCGTCATGTTTGTCATTGCGCCAAAATAAAGTACAGTCAATCACACTAATTGATCACTACAATTGAATTAAGTCATTTTCTGAATAACTCTTAAAGTGCAATCCAGTCTCTTGGATACTTCCTGCTTTGCTTTCTCTCTCCCTCGCTCTGTTCTGTTTATAGCTTTTATGCTTAAACATGTTTCATTTACTCATGTGGAAATTTTAATTGCATCTGCCAAGTTCTCGTATTTGGATTTCTTTGAGTTTTCTTTTATGTTAGCCAATCGAGAACACAATCGAACTACTTGCGATGGTTAACATGTTGAATCATTAACTAATTTCAGTATTCACTAATCAAACGTACTTTATTGTGGCCAAAGGCAACAGATTTTCACAGCAGTCCTTTCGACATTGGCTGCGCGCATGCGTTTTTGTTATAAATAAATTTATTCAAACAATATTAAAAATATGAATGAATACATGAATATATATGTATATGAATAATGTACGCAATATTCGAATAAAATACTCGTATAGTATTAAAAAGCTTGATGTCATATGTGATATACATATATATATATATATATATACTATATCTATATAGCAAGACAAGTATAAGTGTATAAGATACTTTTGTGTTTATTTCATTGCGAAAGGTTATCATTCAGTTATTCATTTTTTTTTTGCATTTTCTACAAATTCAACAATTTATGAGATATTTAGGATTCGATTTGAATTGATTTTGAATACCAAAAAAACACACGGTACAATTTATTCATTTCTTTTAATCTATTCAAAAAATGAGAATTAAATAAAAGATCTACTTTTTTCAACTTTATCCAAACTTCATATTAGTTTAACTTTTGCCCTCAATATAGTAAGACCTATCCTGATCATCAATGAAAATTGGCTCCATTTTACATAGCTAAATACCCAATCACACCTACATGCATATCGACTTCACTGAGAATATCGTGGATAGAGAACAGCCTTCAATTGGTCCTCTCCCAAAACCCAAATCCAATCCAGAGACAGCATCGCCAACTTTACTTCAGTTTCAGTTATAGTTTCCGTTTGACCTGTGAGAAATTTAGCACAGTATGTACTTAATATTTATAAAGTACGTACGCCAACACAGACCAACACCAATTGCACCATTACATATTGCATAAAGCTAGGTGGATTGACACGTGCACCATTTGGCTTTGGCTTCAAGTCAACTGCAATCAATTTATACGAAACTAACGTGGTTAAAACGTAAATGAGCACGAAAAGCGACTGGAACAACACGAAATACCAAACACGAACAATACCCCAGCTGACACATGCATAAACAGCAACAATAATAACAAAAACCATATAAAGCCATTTTTTTTATTAAATTTTCGATTTTTTTATATACCCTTGCTCATAAGCTGAGGAATTTAGATAGACTGAAATAATTATTTAACCCCCTAGTGGTACCAATTGGCAAACAACTATCTTTGAAAATTAAGTTTCATAAAATTTTAAATAAAAATATTTTTAAGTTTTACACGGCTAAACAAGTAAAAGTATATAAAAAAATCTATTAAAAAAAACACTGCTGGAAATAAAAACTAAAAAGAAAACTGATTAAGGAACAGTGAAACAAATTTTAGGAACTTGTTAGCGTTGAAGAAAAATTATGATGACATATTAAAGTAATTTTTAAATTACTAGAATACAAAAAAATACGTATTTGTGCGTGTATATTTCCTTTAACTTACTATCTTTCTGATTTTGTATATAATAGCTGGTTAATGAATTCAAGCATTATAAAAAGAAAACTAAAATAATGCGTAATATTGCCTTAATAGCTTGAATATTTATTATGTGTTTGCTGGTTATAATTTCATTACATAAAATTTGTAAATAAGTCTTGAGTTATGCGTGCCTGAACAGAGTGGAAACCAAATCTTCTAGTTGAACTTAAGCTTAAAACTTAAACCAATCATATTAACAGAATTTAAATTCAATTAACGAGAATTGCACACACGTCACGAGTGCAACGGGCAATTTTCGAACAATATTGCAAGCATTTAGTCCTAACTTTACACTCTAACATATATATCTATACTTAAATCCATATAGAGATATTTATCTGCGAGCGCAAAAGTACTCGAAAGTACCCTTAAATATGCTCATAACATGTAAATTTTTAGTTTTATATATTTTATGACCCGGTCAATAATTATACAACAATAAAATTCCTGAAATGAACCCAGCTCTCTACCAACACACATACACACACATGAAGTACACAGTTACAAATACTCGTAACTCAGCCTGCTTATCTTGTCTGACCTGTACCATAGAACCTGGTCCCAAAATCGCTTCTGTGTCTCTCTTAGTACGCCATACGCTTTAGCTTCGAGGCACTGCCAACAGCCCCAACAGCAACAGCAGCAGCCAAAATCACGAAAGCAACCACAACAGCCGCAACAGCAGCAGCAGGACAACAAAGAGCTAAGATCATACTAGCTAAAGATACAAATACAATTGTACAAATAAGATATATTTTGCCATAGTACTTAATAATATTAAGTATAATATTCTTAATCAGAAATTCTTAAATACTTCACATCACAGCAATACCATAAATTTGTGAAAGGTTTCTGAACTGCTTTATTTACCATTAGCAAATATTGTATAAAGCTTAATAACTTAAATTTTTAAATTTCTTTGAATTAATTTGGTTATTTGTTATCTTTTCCGTTTTCCAAAAAAAAATTTACACTTTGCAGAAAACACTGTATAAGTAAGAAACATTTAATTTGACGAATTCGCATGTCTCAAAATTTAATCCAAAATTTATAATTGTGTTATTATGTTGCCCAATTGTTGCATGATATTAATGTGAAATTTTCTATTTTCAATTTCCATTTTATTTCAACGCAAAAGTCTTTTTTGTGTGTATTGTTAAGCGCATTTATTGTTTATAGAATATATTATTATAATAATGTTTGATATTAATTTGTATTTTATAATCTCTAACAATTCTCGGCCTTATTTCAACTATGTACTCTTAGACTTTCATTTCAATATACTTACTTATGAGAAACTTTTATGTTGAATCTTAACAAACACATACATATTAAATTAGTGATAAGTTCTATCGAGTTTACTAATAAGAAATAAACATCTCTTTTTGCCTCCCAATTGCAACATTGCAACGCGATGCGTTTGACATCGTATCGTTAATCGAATCGAAATTGGTATAATACACCCGTAATAGGACTTTACATTGGATTTTTACTTTCGTCAATTTTGGACCGATCCTCGTTTAGCGTATAGAAAACGACCTGGTGTAGAAACACTATCGGTTGGATCAGAATTCATTAAGAATATTTGGGTACCTGACACCTTTTTTGTAAATGAAAAACAATCATATTTTCACATTGCAACAACCAGTAATGAATTCATTCGAGTGCATCATTCTGGATCGATAACAAGAAGTATTAGGTAAAAACAACAAATCCAGCAAATCAATTCAAACGCAATTTCAAACTTTTTTTCCATCTATATGTGTATGTGTATTGGAATTTATATCTATTTACAAACTTTAACTAACCAAAATATAATATCATATAAAAAAAAAAACAAAGAAAAAGTACTAACTACTAAGAATAATTGATAACTATTTAATAACAATCTAAAGATTTTTTTTTTCGTTTCAATTATTTTTCAACCCTTTTTGCAACTTTGTACAATTTTTGATGTGTGTGCGTGTGTATAAATTAATGTTGTAATTTTCTAAAACAAAACCAAAAACAAAAAAAATGTAAACCAAAACGAAAAGTTCAACAAAATGAAAAAAGTTTTTGAAGCAATACCAATATGAAAATAAGTAAATACTTTAATCAAGTGAGTTCAATTGGCAAGTTGGCGAAATGCGAGCAATAAAGCGAGTTAAATCTATTTTGCACATTTCATGATAGAACACCCCCTTCTATGTCTACTCATACTTCCCTATTAACGGGGGTGCGTGAGGGGAGGTGGGGCGCATGAAGTATGCAAAGCTGACCCCACACAACAACAAAGCAAAGGTTACAAAATACTACGTATAGGAAAATGGAATACTGCTTCGAAATGGGTACCAGTTGCATGTCTCATGTGTATTTTACACCGCAAAAAGGTTGCACTGGTCACAGTAGCCATATGGCTATTGGGCATATGTACATTTTCTACTACCTTTAAACAAGAATCTGTCCAAAATCGCAACTAAGAAGCATTTAAACAAGACCAAACAGCCGTCATTCTACCAAGTATGCTTAGAGTTTGGGTTTATAGTTGTATCCATAGACGTACATATGTAGCTCTGTAGCTCTACAAGAATTACTTTTTTCCAAACAAATATTTCATTACAATAAATACAACAACAACAAAACAGCAGGAACAACTATCGACAACAATTAATAACTAGTTTAAAACATAAAGCCAAACCTCATGCTAAGCCCTGCGTAAGAGCCACTTGACTCACTCTCTCTTTTTATAACCAAATGCCACTCGTATCTCTCACTTACAACTTTAAAGTTTATGAAAATTAATAATACTAAGTAATTGTATTTATAGTAATAATATTCAAATATAATAACTCATATCCAATTGAACTCGCTCTGTTTCAACTAGCCAAATGAACTACCCCTAACCCAACCCTTTCTAATAATACCCCCTTAATGTCGTAAATTATTTGCTCCTCCTGCTTGTTTAATTGTTGTAACAACTAGCTGTGCTCAACACATTTCTCCATAGCAATTTTCTAATCGATATTCTTTTTCTTATATAAAAAAAAAAACAAAACAAAACACAAATATTATTGCAGATTGACTATCACAGCATCGTGTCCAATGAATCTACAATATTTCCCCATGGATCGGCAATTGTGTCACATCGAAATCGAAAGCTGTAAGTAGAACATTAATTTTTTAATTTCAAATGAAATATTATCTACAAAAAGTAAACAAGGAAAAAAAAACAACTTTAGATACAAATTTATATGAAAAAAAAGTTGTTTTAACGAAACTCATTCAGAATAAGAAGCACTTAACCAAATCAAATACAAGTAGCTAAAGTAAAGTGCCGATGCGCTTAGTATTGGGCCAACTAAAATATGAAGTTATCTTCAATATCTCTTGCACTTATACATGTTACTATATCTCCGATATTCAGCCCATAACTAATTGCATCTGCACCAAACTCTGGCCACTCAGCTTAAGGCCACGCGCTGTTTGTTCAGTGTGGGCAGAAAATTTTAATTAAATGGAAATTGTAACTGAAATTTAAATTGAAATATAATTAATTCATATGCAATAATCTAGAAATATGTTTGAAGAAATGTAAGTCATCCCACACAGTACAGTAAACACACATCATTAATATATATATATATATATATATGCTATATATGTATGGTTAAAATTTTCTGACATCCAGGAATTGGACGGACCAGGATTGATCACTCTTTTGTTAATAATAACATTGGCATTGAACTATATACCCAAATCAAGTGAGGTCTTAGTAGTTATGAGGCACATTGCTCGTTTTCTAGTTCTCAACTTATGTTTTCAATCGTTTTCTGTTGTTCATTGTAAGTCTTATTGGTTAAGAAAATGGACCCACAGAAACACAAAAAAAAAATAAGATATACATATTATTAATCAGTTCTGCTTATATATACAAACTATATACATAATAATAGATAGAGTTTTCTGCGTACATTTTCAACTTTTTATGTTTTTTTTCTTAAGCCAATTCGATGTTGCAATTTTGCACAGAAGCTAATTCAAATGATTTAACTGTATTTTTTCCACGATTTATCCTGTAGCATATCGTATAACTATTTTATTCTCATGTTTCATTCATGTGCCCTCGACTCAAATTCCCAGATAAAAAACAAAAAAAAAAATACAAAACCAAAACGAATTCATATGATTGGTTAGTTTTCGGTCGCCTTCTCACTTACAGCAACCGCAGAAGGCTCCTGATAATGATCGATCGATTATACTGAATACCGAATACAGAACTGAATAAAATGTGCTTAATAGTATCGAAACTGTCTTTCTCGAAAACTTACAATTATAATACTAAAACTTACTCTTAAAACAATTCTTTGTAAATTATAAAACGAATTTTTTTAAATATTCGCAGCACGCTTTTAGTCAGAGATCACACAAATATCTAATGTAAATACATTTAATTCGATATCGGAATCGAAATCAAACTATATTTACTTTGTTAAAATAAAAGAATAAAAATCACACTTCACGTTATCGGGGAATAGATATTACCCACCATAGATAAGATATGAAATACCTATTAAATTCTAATCTTAAGATACTTGTAAGCACCCAGCTCGTATATATCGATCTTGCTTATGAGTGAGTGCATTTTTAAGTGTCAATCGAGCTATCCGAGAACACTGATATAATCCTCCACCTCCTCTTAACAACATCAACAACTACAACAACAAACTATAAAAAACAAACAACAAAACAAACAACAATTACTATATTTAATTAACTACCGCCCCCTTTTTGCAACAAATAACAACAACAACTTCATGCAATCAACTACAACAACTACAACCAGTCGGTTACACGATGCGAGATATCCGATATTTCTGGAGAGATGGACTGAGTAGTGTTGGCATGAGCAGTGAGGTCGAACTACCGCAGTTCCGAGTTTTGGGACACAGGCAGAGGGCGACCGAAATAAACCTAACCACAGGTACCCCCATACATTAAAAATTCATACCAAAACAAAAGTAAAAAATAAAAAAAAGTACAATAAACATTGTTAATGATTGACATTAACATCTTCTTTGTTGTAACTACATTTTATACAATCTTTTTTTCATATTTCGTAATCAATTGTTTAGTTTTGATTTACTTTTAAAGGTTTTTAGCGCATATTCAACATACAACATGCACATTTTTTTTTGTTTTGTGTTCACCTATATCGAGTGCTAACTGTAACTTGTTCTACTAACTACATACATACATATTGTGTTTCGAGTGTCCTCTACTAACCTCTGTTGTGCCTTTTGATTGATTTGATTAATCACTTAATCGATTTGTTAACTGTTTAGTCAGTACGCAGCAGATGTAGTCCAGTGTAAACATTGCAAGGCAGCTACGATTACAAAAATAATTCTTTACAGATTCTTATTTTAATCTTTTCGGTTTTCGAGTCGCAATTTTACTTATTGTCCAGTACCAACTCAAATTTTCGTCCATTTAGCGCATTTGCTTGGGTAGGCTAACAATGTGTAAAAACCAACAGAAACAAAAGAATAATGTAATCCTTTATAAATACATATACATACTAAATAAATATACTTAACAGAACACACAAGAGCACCCATTTCTGACACCTTAATTGCTTAAGGTAAAATATAAAGAACTACTGCCAATAAGAACAAACAGTAGCTTTAAGTCTAGTTGAAAACGTAACCAAATACTAAAATATCCACTTGTATTATAATTGTTAATTGGAATTGTAATATATAAGAACTCTATATATTATAATGTAAATCAAAAAATATATTTAACAACACTTTAAGCAACAAGTTCTGAATGAGACTATTAATTAATAATATAACGATTTGAAAAATCAAGATACCATAAATATTTCAAAAAATTTGATTAAATAACTACGAAATTATTTTTATACCATACCATTAATAGTCTCACGAAATGTATTTTTTGTTTTGTGCATATTTTTCGTCAATTGAACTACAACGACAACCACATCGAACTGTGCCGAACTACAACTATAAAAATATCGAAAAAAATACAAAAACTCATTTAAAAAAATAAAATATTAAATGACAAAAATAATACTCGGAAAATTCAACTTGAAAATTAAAATACATTATTCAATTCTTCTGCAAACATCATATATATTTATGTATTAAAATACATATATATATAAATCATATACTTGTATGTATAAATATATATGGATAGTCGGCTATACGATGCGTGACATACGATATAAATGGAACGAGGGCCCTAACTCGGTTGGTGTCTCAAGTGAGGTATCGCTGCCCCAATTTAAGGTCTTGGGTCATCGTCAGAGAGCTATGGAGATCAGTCTTACCACAGGTACCTGTAGACGGTTACCGATTTATTAACTTTACTTTTAACTTTATATACAAATATTTATATATTATATTTATATTTACCTTTAATACTTATTCATATATACATATATATGTATATGAAAAATAGTGCTGATGAATGATAACATTTTACTAATGCTTACATAAATATACATATATACATACATCTATGTATATATATATATTATTATATTTTATTTCATTATTATTTTTATAATAATTTTGCTTTATCTTCCTAATTTTGATTATTTGCTTAACCTTGACATATCAATTATATTTAAACCAAACCATTTTTAAGCACTTGTACCACATCATTCAACTAAAACGACAGGCTTGCAGTTATGTCGGTCTCAGCCTCGCTAATATATATACATATATACACATAAGAAGTGCCAATTGTTGAGGCTACAACTGAATATGGCGGCAAAACTGCAACAAATGCATGTACTTAAGCGTAAAATTTTGCTATCTTTACAACTACATTTACAAATAGCTCAAAAATTAGTAATATCAACATAAGCCAATCTATTAAATTGAACATTTTTGTCAAAGAAAATAAAGAAAAATGATCACCAATCTTCGAATTGCCAAAATTTAAATAACCTTGCAGGTGGTTCAAAAATCGGACCGTAACTATATAGTTGTAAAAAAATATAAATTATTAAATACAAATAATTTGTTGATAATTTAAAAAAAAAAGAATGAATTATAAAATAAAACTTAATTAAAAATTTTTTTTATTATTATTTTTTATTTTTACTTTTCTGAAAATAACATTGTATCCTGTTTCGAGGATATAGTCACTCATATTTTGAGGACTGCCCCTTAGGGCAAGTTTCTTTAGAAAGAGAGCTTATACCATTAAGAAAATCTAATACATATTTTTTGGGTCGTCAAACTTGTAACACCCTCTGCAAGGCTACACATACGACAAGAAAAAATACATACATATTTAATAACTCTTAGGAGTACTTTTAATAAGTCTGTGTGATATTTAGCGATTTGACTTGAACCCAAAACTATGAAATTCAATATTATCAACTAAGAGCAAGAAAAATGCATGTCAAGCTAGCTGAACTTAATATTAGCTTAGAAATTAATTTAACTCACTTCTTACATTTATTTGAATATTTGCTAGACTTCAGATTGAGTTATTTGTCTGCTTATCATTTTATTAAATATTTTTTAATTATTAATTATTTTGTTGAAAATTAGTAGAACAAAATAAAATAGCAAAGCCCAGAAAGCTTAATTAATAATTGCTATTGCAATTAAAAGTTATTTATTCTCCGGCTAAAAATTTAGAAATGCAATGAAAATTTATAAGAAAGTTCAATCAAACACAAAATATTAACAAATAAAACATCTAGCGATGCTTATCGTATATGGCTTAGAGAATCATCATTTCGATTAATGCCTGGTATTAAGAAAAGTAATTCTTATATTTTTCAACTCTCACACATAGATATCACCACACATTCAAATAATTTTTTATATATATAATCCATTTCTTATCACATTTAGATTTACTACAATGCAAATACTTAATAGAAAAATTTATACTTCCGAAATTAAATACGCAATTGATTGATTAGTAAAACCTAAATAACAGAAAAATACAGTTCTAACCTTAACATTTGTATTGTAAAAAATATTCAGCAAAAGACCACAATAAACTGAAAAAATAACCAAAGTTACTCATATTAAAACTTTTATAAAACTTAAACGAAAATCATTTAAACTTTTTCTTAATACTTAATTAGATAAAAAATACATCAAAATCAAAAAGAGAACAAAACTGATCACTATATACATATATATACATAATTAAATATATATAAAACAAAATCTAAGACAAGACGCCCTCCCAAGCATGCTCTCATCTTTAAAGTTTCGTTTCGTATTACATATAAAAACAATCTCTCGTTGGTTTAAGAAAATGAGAAAAATGTTGTGCCCAAAAGGGTTTTTGACTAGCTCTGCTCATCTCTGCTCATTCGTACAATAATTTATAATTATATTTCATTTTTTTGTATACAAGCTTTAAAAAGCATTTAGGGTCACTCTTGTGAGGTGTTCCCATTAATAAAATATTATTTTTTTTTTAAATATATATATATATCTAAAGAGTTTGCAAAGTTGCAAGTAGGCGACTGCGTCTTTAAGTATACCATATAATTTATGCACAAATTAAAAGTTTGATAGTCAATTTAATACTACAGCGCAGTCCATTCAAAATACTTTGAGTTTGTCTATTTTTATTTAAACTGTTGCTACTTAAGTGCCAATACAAATATAACTTATCACATACTTAAACCTATTGCATACACATATTTCTATAATAAAGTTATTTTTTATTTCAATTATAAGCATAGATACGCGTCGATAAATGCTTATCGAAAATCATCTGTCATTTTCAGACATCTAAATACTCGTCTCTCAGTTAACAATGCGCTTATATTTATGAAAATGCTTAATATAGACTATCACTATAATTTAGTACTTTAATTTAGTTAATTTTTTTTAAGCCCTTTTGCTCCATGTTAATTAGTTGGTTTATTTTAAAATTGAATTATTTTCAGTTATGTGATACAAACTTACCGATAACTGTTTATAAAAACTATTTCTTTGTTTAATATATCTAGCTCATAAAAAATTGCATACGAAAACATTAACTAATAATATTACTCTCTATTCTCTTTTTCTCTTTCTCTCCCATTCTCTTTTCATGTATGTAAATATATGTTTTTAAACATATTACATATATTGCAAACTATGCCAACAATCTAAATTTAAAAACTAAAATTTTAAAAAACCATAATAATTACACTAAAAAAATCTTAAAAAAAAAAACTACTGCATAAAAAATGTCATGATAAACAGGCAACTATTCACGTTTAGCCTGCGAAATTCAATTCGTGCGTTCGATGGGCTATTATCTTATACAAATCTACATACCCTCTGGACTGATCGTTATTATATCATGGGTATCATTTTGGCTCAATCGCAATGCAACGCCGGCGCGTGTGGCGCTCGGTGTGACAACCGTGTTGACAATGACCACTTTGATGTCGTCAACAAATGCAGCGCTGCCAAAGATTTCGTACGTCAAGTCGATTGACGTCTATCTGGGAACATGCTTCGTTATGGTCTTTGCCAGTCTACTGGGTAAACAAAATCTAGCGAAAACATTTAACAAACAAACAAACCAACCAACCAATCAAGTAGTCAAATTACAATTACCATAATTCCACACAGCACCACACGGGCATATACAACTTACTATCATACTATCTCACATACACACCAACATACACAATTATTATTATAATTATTTGAATTACTTCATTTAGATACAATATTATATTTAACTTGGCCAAACAACATTGAAACTGTTCAGGCCATTGCCAAAGCAAATCAAACAAAAGCAAACTAACATTTGCATTTGGTTTGCTTCACCTAACTTCAAACTTATTTTTATAACACTTTAACACTGTTCTTCAGCTTCGCGATTTGCAGCAATTCACAACAAAATACAAAAAACCACTCTTTCAATAATACTTAAGTATAAAGATAACCAAATGCTCTTAAGAAAATTCCAAATCCTTTTTACTTTTGCAATTGGCAAATAAATTAGAATGAAATTATTAAATTTATTTAAATTTAAATTAACATAATCCTGGAAGTAGAGTACTGATAAATGTTTATGATTAAATTGTGTGGGCACTTTTCAAGGCTCTTTCATAATTAAGAAAAGTTTGAAATATATTTGATTGACCTAAGTATACCATCATATCATATCAAGTATATTTCAAACGCAATTTCAAGTCGAATCATTGCTCTAACTTTAAACTTTCTCTCTTAAAATCCTAACATCTTAAGCAACAACTCACACTAACCTACAAAAACTGTACTCAGGTCAACAAGATGAAAAAATAATGAAATCTCTTTTTTCGTATTTGTATGTTATTGTTAATTTCTTCTATACAAAGAAACAAAGCAACTATCATCTAAGGAAAATGTATGCAAATTCATAGATATGCGTTGCCTAAGTAAGGACACAATATTTCCAAACACACGCACACACACACACACACATATACACACACACTTTCCCACTCCCCGCACACAGATACACGCAATAAATACACAAGCTCAATGTTAGTTACACAAGAAAAGCTTATAGAGAGCCTTTAACAATCGAAGCATGCAATGAAATTATTTTAGCCTATTAGCTTTCACTTTACTGTACTCGTATTGTTGTAGCCGCCTCAGGTTGACTTTGTGTTTTAGCACCAAAAAAACAAAAAAAAAAAAACAGAAAAAAAGAAAAAAAGAAAAAAGAAAATCAATCAACAAATCATGAGAACTGCATACAAAATGCACATGAGCGAACACATTTCAACCTGTAATGGTACCCAGATATTAATATACGCCCAGCTTCCACTACTATAACGCAAAAAAATACAACGAACAGCTAAATTTAAATTAATCAAAATTCAAAATCAAAATCAAAAACCAAAACACAATCAACCATCAATCTCCAGCCCAGGGTATGAGCTGTAACCAAGCGCAAAAACATATATAAAAAAAAAGATACAATTAAAATGAACCAGCATGCCTTGCGTCACACCTGGCTTGAGTCGCGATTGAATTGAATAAAAGAGACAAACACAGTACATTGTAAATACAGTCCATGAAAGATGTGCTCGCCGTTGCATTCCATACGGACAGATCAACATATTTCAGTCAAAAGCCTCAAAAAATGTTGCCAACAAATCATACTACCAGATTACATTTGAATTTTCAAGTCTGAGCTACAATCATGCATGTGTCTCAGACATGACAATTCGAAATGTGAATCGCAATATCATAAAGATATACAATATGCTTGAGGTTCTAGGTAAGATATGATAGTTGGTCTCTGTCTATTTTGTTTTGTTCTATTCTATGCATTTACAGCAAAGACGTTCTAGGAATGGGGTAAGTAGTTCATCTCATTAGTTACTCGTTCAACGTTTTTACTCACCCCTCATTGTTGGTTATCCAAACAGTTTGACGAGCGGCTCATTCCTTCCCCAAATACCAAATACTAAGAATAGAGCACGACCAATAAGTACAGTATAAGTGTAACTATAACTATAGCGAAGCTTAGCGACTAATAGTTCTGTTGGATCCCTTATTTATCCGATGCATGCAATAACTTCTTCGGATTATATCGGTATACGTACTCATATACCTATTGCGTATACGTAATGTGTAACACGGAAATATGTGTGTCCTCAACAAAGGCGACTGTTCAATGAATTTGCATTTACGGCACGCACATAAACATTTTCCTTGAATGATGGTCTCAACTGCAGATATAAATTTGTACATATACCATTTGGATACAAATGAATTTTTTCACTCATTTCTCAATAAACAATGAAAACAAATAACTACAGCAACAGCAACAACAACAGATGCAGACAGACAGTAACTGACAAGTACACACACACACACACACACATACACACACACGCACACACATACATATATACATACGTCCACACTCACAGTCATTTAGTCGCTACACTTTAATTATTCTGAATCTCTCGCTCTATCTAAACCTACCTATCTAAAACCGTACACTGAACACCATACGAGTACACCACACACACACACACACTTTCACACCTACACAACACTCGCTTTTCACCAATTTTTCCTTTGCCTGGCTAACGAACTGAATAATTTTTTTTATTTTTTAAAAAACCTTTATGTACACTGGAGCAATGTAGCTTCATGCTGATTATTTATACCCTGTACCCAACTCTAGAAAATTCTACCTTATCTGATCCTTGTCTGAGTAAACGAATTCTCGCGATAAGTGTTGAATACTTCACAACCTACTTTATTCTTTCCTTTCGATACATTTCTTCCTGCTTAATTGAATCATGCAAATTCTTTCGTAAAGTTCCTATTTAATGGATTTAGTATGCTTAAGATTTAGGTACATGGTATCTGCTAGTTGAGCAACCTCGACTGTATTATTCTTACTTGTTTTTTTACCTCTAATGCTATTCCAAAGTCAGAAGTCCCCATTCGAATTTTATTTACAAATTTTTAACATATCAACATAAATTCATAATTCACAATGTTCTTTTCTATTTATCTTTCTTTATCTAATATATTTTCATAAAACATATGTGTGTATATATATATATATATATGTACATACACTTATGTACATCTATATATTTTAAAAAATTAATGCCAAAAATTAATATGCTCCAAAAACGCTTCATTCTCCCCATACTGTTTCAAACCGAACTTCAAAATTACAAAACTGTGCAACCATCCAACTTTTGACAACAACAACAACTACAACTACAATAACAACAACAACAACAATAACTACAACAACAACAACAACAAAACAACCAATTATCAACTATCAACAACAATCATCCAAACTCATATGGAACGCGACTTGATTCAAAATTTTGTGCATCCGCCATAAACCCCGAACCGCCAACCACCGTCCGATTGCCCCATTTTCAAAATCAATATCAATCTCAATATCAAAATCAATATCAAAATCAATACCAATATCGCCATCGCAATCGCTATCAATATCAAAATCAAAATCGAATTCTTACATTAACAATATCTCAAAATCGCTATACTATCGCTAAACTGACAAAAACAATTCGAAACTATATTCAAATCATATCGCAATCATAGAATACGCCACCGTCGGCTATATGGCAAAACGAATTCAAATGCGAAAACAAAGATTTATGGCGATCCAAAAGATAGCTGAACAAAAAAAGCAACAGCTCGATGGTGTGCAGCAGCAGGCCAATCCGAATCCGAATGTCGGAGGCGGACCCGGTCCTGAGCATGGACATGGGCATGGTCATCATGCCCACAGCCATGGTCATCCGCATGCGCCCAAACAAACAGTGAGTAACCGCCCAATCGGCTTTTCAAATATCCAACAAAACGTTGGTACGCGCGGTTGCTCGATAGTGGGACCCTTGTTCCAGGAGGTGAGATTCAAGGTCCATGACCCAAAGGCACACTCCAAGGGCGGCACATTGGAGAACACTGTGAATGGCGGTCGAGGCGGACCCCAATCCCATGGACCTGGGCCAACGCCTGGCGGCGCTGGACCTGGCGGTGGTGCTGGGGGCGGCGGTGGTCCACCAGATGCCGGCGGTGATCCGGAGGCAGCAGTGCCAGCACACTTACTCCATCCGGGCAAAGTAAAAAAGGTAAAGGTAAAGATCGTACATGATGCGGCAACACCAAAAATTAAAAAAAAAAATAAAATAAAATCAGTTACGAGCAGCTTTTTAAATACACACGTATAATTTATATTATTTATTTCCCTGCAGGATATCAATAAGCTTCTGGGCATAACGCCCTCGGATATTGACAAATACTCGCGCATTGTGTTTCCCGTATGCTTTGTATGCTTCAATCTGATGTACTGGATCATCTATCTGCATGTGAGTGACGTCGTTGCCGACGATCTTGTCCTGCTTGGTGAGGAATAAGTACTCTGACGGAGGACAAGGACATGGAGTGAACAAGTGAACAGCGCACGTGAGAGTCAAACTATACAGCGCGCTGAAAAACAACAGAATAAAAAAAAAACAAATAAAAAAACAGAAAAAAAAATCATTAACCAAAATTAATTTTAACTAGCGATATAATAATTGCAAAAGCAACATATTACTGTTAATTACGAAAAGGACACACATATTATGGATGAAGAGCAAAGGATATTGTTAAATAGAATTACGAAAAATAAAAAATCAGATAAATTTAGAATTAGGAAAAATAACAACAACAACACGATGAATAATCAAAAGCAGCAAATATAGCAAATAGTAGAGAAAGTAAAGAAAAAGCAGATTAAATAAAATCGTAAAACATTGTTAATATTAAATGAAGAATATATGTCGTGGAAACAGTCGCAGAATAGATAAATACAAAGGCAAAAACAACAAATAATAGCACAATCAATAATTAATTGCAGCCTCACATAATTCAAATTTTAATACACCCGATGCAATTGATATAAATAAATTGGAGAATCCAAAAATGCAATCGAATATAAAAAGAAATAATAATCTAAGATATTTTCAAATAATTTTTAATTATTTTAATTGATAGCAGCATTAAAGGGCTCTTTTTATAAATAATTGTCTGTCTGATACCGAGAATCACTGCCTAGCCATTTGCATATTGATATATGTAGATAAGTGTGGAAATATGTAAATGGTTATAGAGGTTTATAGGGTCGATCCCAAACGGCTATGGCATTCGTAGGTAATTTTTTTTTAATATTAATTTACTTTGCCCATTACTTCCCCTAAGCAGACACTTGATGAGTCTTCCTTAATTTAGGCAAACTTAGTTTTAATTTTAATGTTAGTTTTAGTTTTATGTATTTGGTTCATTAAATCCCATAAAGCTGCACGCAGTTGAAATTCAAAATCCACAATCTGTTATCTTATTTAATTTCTCAAAACTGACCACTTTTTAGCGCTTCCAAGAAAAATGGCCAAATTTTTTAGGATTTTAAAACGATAAGTTTTCAAAATGCAAATCAAACTTATACGCATAAATGAAATAATTTAATTCGTTTAAAAATGAAAAAAAAACATAAAACTACTCCACCATAAAATCTAAAATTTTTAGTAATTTGCACATTAAACTAAATAAATACAAATAATGGAAAAGTTCTGATGTACAATATTACTTTCAATTGCACCTTTTGAGAAGAAAAGGCATGGGCATAAACAAAAACAAAATAGCTGATAACAAATAAAAAATGATACGGATTAATAATCTGAATTTTAATGAATGGTTTTAGTTTCACCGATTTCATAGAAAACCCAAAAAATTAATGTTAAAACGAGCTAATAAGAAATCCAATGAAAACATATTTTAATTGCACACAAAAAATCCATCTTCAAGACAACTTTGCGGCACCATTAATAAAAAAATAAATCTATAAATAAATCAATAAATGAGATGCAAGTCGAAAATATATAGCTATAGATACTTATGTACACAAATTTAAATGAAACTGCCTAAGAACCTAGGTTATAAGGATCACAAATAGTTGTTTAACAAATGGGGGTAGCTGATAGAATATTCATTTGAACAATTGTATATACTGTACTTAAACAGAAAAAAGCACATTCTGAAAAGCAAAGTAGGAGCAAAACTTCGCAAGGAAATTATGAATTAATTAATATTAGCTAACTGAAATAATTACATCTAGTAAAACGTTCAAGGAGTCAATAAGCGATTAATATAGCAGTAAAGACAAATGCACCATTTAAATTAGCTTAGTGTACACACACACACACATACACACACTAACATACTAACACACATTAACACCCTAAACATATTTAAAGTTTTGGTGAAGTTCCTCAATAAGTCACTCAAAATATTTAGTTCGAATAAAAAGGAAAGTGAGTTAAAGAAAATATTAAGAAAACAAAGCAAAAGCAAAAAACCTGGCACAAAAATAACAAAAAATAAAAATGATCGAGATCATAAAAAATATCATCAGTGAATTTTAATTTAATAGCTATAGCTAAGCTAAGACGATGTGAATGCGCCTTAATAAGCGCTATATCTAAGGCTAAAGTTTTTTGTACAGTTAGCTAAAGTTGTAGCTAAAGCTGAGATATACCCCACATGAGTAGCATCTAACAATTTATGGAAATGGATAATACAAGAATGATAGCTATATAAAGACACATATGCATTCATGCATACAACATCACAGGCATAAAACACAAAGATATATATATAAAATATGTATGTATGATATGAATGTACTTAATAATAACAGAATGTACTTAAGCACCTATATGTAGCACGAGTTTTTTATATGTAAACCAAAAACAAATTATTTTATATACACAGTAATCCCATACTGAATAAGAAAATGAATGTAAAATTTAAATTCTAGGCTCAATACTGTTAAAATGATTGGAGACGAGAAAATCGAAGACAAATAGCTAATTCTACACAGTCAAAAAGGCACAGCTATCCTAAATACTCGTACAACCTAAGTGGCCCATAATATATATCATGTTAGAGCATGACTTTCAATAGTATTATTCCCAGAAAGGTATCGATACTAGTCTTAAATATATTAGCTAAGAAATGTATCAAATAATATAATAATATCCGTTTAAATACAGATTAAAATTGTATTTGATATGTCTCTTACTGATATATTTGAGGCTGGAATCACCCAATTCCCGTTAATACTATCGATAGTCTTGCACGTAATTGATCTATGCTTAACCACACCTATAATCCAACAAAAATATAGCATCTGAGCGAAAATTACTTTATTAACTATCTAGACACAAACACACACACACACACACACACATACACCCACACTTACACTCGCATCATTTTTGTATGCTACAAAGTCTAAAGGATCAGTTGAGCCAAGTACTTAAATACATGGATTTGAAATAAAGCAACTGCAATTGATTTACATCTACCAATAGACGAACAACAACAATAAGGTGTAGAAAAAGAATATTCTTAGGAACACAATTTTTCAATAAATAGATAGAATCAGAAACAGGCAGTAAAGGCAACTCGAGATCAAGTGAAATCGGTGATAAAGACAACAAATACAAAATTAAAGTATATATGCGTATATACATATATATTTTGTAGCTATACAGATGTCGAAATTCAATTATACTCGTATGCAAAACAAGATGGTAAAGAAGAAAATATAACAAAATATTAAAATCAAAATGTTTAAAAATTGAACACAAGCTAAAATGAATAATGCTTGGGCTTATCTATAATTAAGTTCTATGCAAAAATTAAATAAAAACGACGAGAAAAACAACAACAAATAGCTGCTCAACGGTTTCGGAGCGTATTTCCAAAGAAAAGTAAACAAAACATTTTAGTTTTAAACAAATAGCTGAGCATTTTTAAACAAACAAAGAACAAGGACAACTAATTAAGTTAAATGTATTTACTTTTCATATTCTTTTTTACTGTACACCTAGTTATTTATATAATTTGTTAAAATTTAGTTGTATTTAAGTGTATAAGTAAATAGAAAATAAAAATTAAATTAAAACTATATAAATAAGTGGCAAAGCATTTAGGACAAATAATGACACAAGCCCTGAAATGAATTACTTATATACAACAACAAAAACACGACAAGAAAAACAACAACACAATGAAATGTTTGAAGCATTTTTTGGTGCCATCGCTTAGACGGAGGCACCAACACCAGCGTTTTATATATATAATGAAAATATGAGAAATAAAATATGTATACATAAGGAGTTACATATACATACTCGTATATAAGACATGATGTTGCATCTATGTACATGATGTAATAATTACATTGTGTACGTATAGATTATGTATAATAATGTATGTATTATATATATGTATGTATGATGGTCTCAAAAATAAAATTCTAAAGTATTTAGATAAGCAAATGAACAAAAGCAAAGAACTAAAAAACAATTACAAGCATAAGATAAATATTTAGTTCGAGTTGAAAGATAAATCACAAGAAAATGATTAAAAATAAAAAATACGCTTCCCTAAATACACACACACACAACACACAGACATACATTCATAAAAATGCACCATAACATTTTTTAATGCAACCCAAAATAATAATAAAATATAATGTTTATGAAACAAATATAATTATTGATAGTTGTTAATCCCCCCAATAAGCAAAGATTGGAAAATTGCACAAATCAACTTGCAAAATGAAATTGAATACTCACAGTCACATTCAAACAAACTTATGGTTGTACACCTTATTGTAGTTTTGTATTTGAAATTGTTTTTAGTTTTTGTTGAATATATAGTTAAAAAAGGAACCACAATTGAAATTTTTTAAAGTAATAAAATCTTGTTATCAAATTATTAATTTAACTTGTTGCTCAAGCATTTGTAAAGAAACATGCTAAAATAAAATTTAATTTATTATGTTCTTACTTAACCTTCATTATCAAGCAACTCAATTATCTCAGCACAACTCAATCTATTCCGGACTGCTGCAGACTTGCGATTAAATTAATTTTCTGAGGTTTTACTGATTTATTTATACTATGATGACAGATGCTATAAATGCTACAAAGCGTATCTATAATTTTTTGTTTATCCGTCCATTAAATAAAAGTTCCTATTTGCAATAAATAAATATTTGTTATGATTATTCACCCCGTCAGCAGCCAACAGCAAAAACCACAAGAATAATAACAACTCCCACGAAGCAGTCAATTCTTATCATAATTTCCACTTTGATTATTTATTCACAAGTTGGCCTCTTGTCAATTACAATTTGTTCTCTCCATTTCTCTTTATTCCTAACTTATCTCTTTCTCTCATCGGCATTGGTTTTACTTATCGTATACTTACTGCACATTATTTTCGTTGCTCAAAATAACCAACCCAGTATAATAACCCGAAATAGTAGATAAGCAAGCATTATGCAACTGTTTGAGAACAAAGTAAGACCGAAATAAGAAAAATTAATGAAATTAAAAACAAAATAAGTAAGGTAAAATAAAAACAAAATGAAACAGAAAAAATAATTTAAAACGTAATGCGTATGTAATGATTGATCACTGATCACAAATTTTGACTGTGTTAATTTCGTTATATATATATAAAAATAAAATAAAAGAATATAAAAAAAAGAAACGAGAAGAAAAAACTAATGGCAAAAATATAATGAAATATCTATAGCGTATAAAAATAAATACACATACATATAACAAAACAAAAAAACACGCAATAAATGTTACAAAAGATGAAAATCAAAACCAAATAGAACCTATAACATTAAGTTGAATGCTAAATTTAATGAGAGTGGGAAACATCCAAACCAAGAAGATAATTATTATAATATTGCAAATGAAGCGAATACGAATAAAAATATGTAAAAACCAAAAAAATTAAAGCAAACAATTCTTTTTAATGGGTTGGGATGTGAGGCATTACTTTGCCAATAGTTACAAAAATTTAATTTTCATTAAAAGACGATTTTCTTATGTGTTTATTAATTTATTTGTTCATTAAACAGAAGTTTTATGACCTCACTTGAAAATAACATACAATACAATACGTTGCGGTATATTTTAATTATTTTGTTAATATATATTTTTTTTAAGATATATATTTATTCATTTAATTAAATTAACTCTAAGAGGGCTGCACATACTGTAATCAGTTTTATCTTGAAATTTAAGCTTTGAGTATTTTTATAGATATTCGATTTGCAACATTTTATTAGGCATTTCAGGTATAAACCGAGATAAGTAATTTGACGAAACTTGAAGGCTCTGAATGACGCAAATAATTGAACTAATTAGAATAAACTTTAAATGACAACATACAACTGTGCATCAGTGAAAGAAAACTTAAATTGGAAATTTCTACGATGCACACAATTCCTTTATTTTATATGTGCTAACAATAAGTACATATGTATACTGATTTCCGAGTATTGTAAATTATAAATTGTCCCTAAGCTTGTAAAAACTTTTGCTTTGGCTAATATTATTACTGTTAATTAAGCGTTTAAACAATTCAAATATAGTTTTTTACTAAAATATTTTACTATATAGTTGACTTAGATATATACACATACATAATATTGCTCGATTATTAGTTGATATTCGAACTGAGAATGAACTACAAGTACAACGATTGCGACAGTTACCTATTCAAATAACGATTATAATATACATATAATGATACTTATATACAGGTCAGTTCTGAATTTCAGTATCGCAACAATTTCAAAAAAATAAGTAAAGCTTACTTTGCGAATCGTTGATAATTATAATTAATACTATACTCTATACTGATTCAAAAATAAGAGCTTTACATGTTCCGGGAGTGAAATTGCTGCTAAAGAGAAATTTTGAACACGCCTGCTATACATATCATTTGTATTTTAGAGATTTTAACATATTACAAACTAATATACATATATAAACAGTGATATATGCATTTGAATGTATGGTAATTAAGTTATATATATATATAGTATGTGGCTTGGTATGATCATTGAGCTGTGTACACTATGGCGTCGTTGTATTACATTTAGTATTTCATTAAATATTGCAAGTTTTTGGTATGTTTAAAAGACAAAGCGAGCCTCTTTTTTACAATTCGTAGAGGACAATTTTAAATGCAAACAGAGTGGATTGTTTGGTGGTGGTGCATCTATGAGCGCTATATAACTTTTCGTGAATATATAGTCTATATAGAACATATTGTGCTCCGTGCTTGAGTGCCTAAAATATAGCGAACAACATTTAAGTTGGAGATTGAGATCCCGACGGTCTTTAGGCGTTCGATTCTTTTAGATTCTCCAAACGTGCCAATTGATTTGAGTCCAATTCCTCGGGTATACTCGCCCTACCACCGACCACCTGTTTGGGCGCCTCAATGACATCCTCGGCAGGTGCCTCGCAATTCATATCCAATTCGAGGGACTGCTCGCCCCCACCTCCACCCCCACCCCCACCTGCACCAGCGCCTGCACCGCTGGCAAACGCATCATCAAAATTGGCATCAAAATTGGCCTCGAAATTGGCTTCAAATGCATTGCTGCCAACTTCAGTGGATGCGCTAGAAATGGATTTCTCAGTGAATGGATCCTCTGCCTCTGGAAGTACGGGTCCATCATCCGAGGCCGTGTCCGTGGCATCCAGGCTCGACTGTTGATCCTCTGCATTACAGGATACAGGATATTCAGTCAGTGTTATGGTTACAGCTGGCCCCACTTGACCGCCACTATTATCATCAAGAGCATTACCTTCTTTTACAGTTGTCGCTGGCTGTGACGACCGTTGCTTTTGCTGCAACACTTTAGCCGTTGGCTTCGGCACAATATTGGGCTTTTTATCCATCACTGGCTGTTTCTTGGATTCTGGTTTCTCCTCCTCCTCCTGTTCCTGCTGCTGTTCCTGCTGCTGCTTATCGCTAGCCGCAGAGGTCTTTGACTTTTCACTCTCTCCTACTGGTGGGAAAGATTTATCGGCACCGTCTTCAACCATTGGGGTTGCAGCGGTAACAATTATTTGTGCCATACCTAAGTTCAAAGTATTCGCATTGGCGCTGCTTTTAGCTACACCGCTCTCCAGTCCTTTGGCTAACTGTGGTGGCGGCATTGACGGTGGCATCTTCCCATCGTCACTGAGATCGTCCTGCAACATTTAACAAATTAATATATTAATAAAACACCCTTAAATTGTCATTATGTTTTCTCTATGTATGTGTTACCTCCAAGCCAGGCTCTTGAATAAGCACTAAGGTAGCATTAAATATAAAGGAGAGAGAAGCAATTCACTTAGTTCGCTTGATCGTCACTCGAATTTTAGTTAAATTAAATTATATATTCATTTCAAAATAAAAAACCCTTTATCAAGTGTGTAGAGCGTTAAAGACTCAATCAATAGTGAAAGTACGAGATCTTGAACTGGGAATATGTCCAAGAGCTAAATACTCATCTAAAGGGTATACATTAAAGCTTATACATCAAATAAAAAATTATATTTATAAAATATTTTGAGATAAGTTTATGCACATGCGATATATACATACGTTAAATAAATGACAAAGGTTAAAACTATGGTGAAAATCATTTTTCGTTAAGGCTAATATGGTAGTATAGTATGGTAAACATAATCAGGTATATTAAACAGATAAGGTATCTCATATACTATATAGCGACGTGGAGAAGTTATTATTTTTGAAAATATTTTCATATGATTCTGTCATATATACAATAAAATAAATTTAATTTGTTTTCAGAGCAGATGCTTTTATAGTTTAAATCAGGGAATCAAACCGAAACAAACGATTCGGTTTCCGATGTTTTACAGAGAATTTATTTCAATTACGGTTAACGGTTCCGGTAACGCTTCCGGTGTTATTCCCTGGTTTAAATATTGATAGCAATATGAGGTAGTAATATCAGGTAGAAAGGTAATTGAAACCTGCATAAATACTTGAATACTTATTGTTAAATAATTTATGTATTATTGAAATTGGGGAGAGATTGAAAACAGGCAACAGTTGAGTTTAATCAAGAACAGTAACGTTTTGGATTTCAAATACATAACAGAAACTCTTATACTGATTCAAAAAGTATACATAGTTAGATAATAAGAATCAATTAGAATAAATTTGTCCAATATACGACATCAAATAGAATTGTAAATATATATATTTAAGTATATTACAAAAGAAACAAGGCAAAATTAAACTCAAGAGAATCTCGAAAATAGAATCGTTGACATTGGCATAGCAGGTAACACCAATACACACACACACACAGAGAGGACACACGTTGTTAAGCCTAAAGAACACTGTAAAGAATTGTAGTTAAGTTCTTTCCTTTTACACTTTCTTAAGACATTTTATAGACATATTATAGTTTTGATTAGGTGTTTGACTTTGGATCGATGTAGATAGCACATTAACAGAGAGTGATGGAGAATAGTTACAGTGATGGTTGTGGTGGTGGTACAAGAATTTTTGGTAGTGGTTAGTACGAGTAGTTAGACGAGCTGCACTTGAAGAATAAGTTTAGGTACCTCTAGAGAATATATAGAAGCAGGT
The DNA here is from genome assembly GCA_035045575.1 of Drosophila falleni. Taxonomy (NCBI): domain Eukaryota; kingdom Metazoa; phylum Arthropoda; class Insecta; order Diptera; family Drosophilidae; genus Drosophila; species Drosophila falleni. The sequence continues at coordinate 11,166,189 of JAWNOV010000167.1, forward strand.
AAAAAACAATACTTTTTGTTTCTTGGTGAAATAATAAAGATTTTTGTACTATAGGAAACGGTATTGTGTGAAGTAAAAGTAGAGTTGAATTTTTTTTTTTTTAAGATATAGATATGTAGATATAGAGAAGAGAGAGAGAGACAAGTGTGTGCCTACCAGAGAAATTTGAAGGGGCAGCAGCTTATTTACCTGGCGGAGGCATGTTGGGAGCTGCAGCGCCGTTTGGTATATAACCACTATCTCTATCCTCATCTGAAGCAGAACGAGAAAAGATATAGATTTGATATATAGAATATCAAGAGTTAAAAATATATTTAGTGGGCACTCACCTGCCGTATCCTGTGAGGCGAACATATCCTCCGTTATGTCCGACAATTCATGTGCGTACTCTGGCGGCAATGCGGGTGCCGGAGGCAATGCAAAGTTGGGTAATGCCATCGGTGGCGGTGACTCGTCGCCTCCATCGCTTAGCAGCTCACCCATCTCATCGCATTCCTCGACGACCAGGGATGGAAAGTTACCAAATTTACCATCCAATTCACCCTCCCACCAGCCATCGTCGACTCCGTGTGCTGTCTTGGTAATGATCTTAATCTTGTCGCCCTCCTCGAAGGTCAGCTCATCCTCGGCGGTCGCATCGTAGTCATAGAGCGCAATGCACCACTCAACATCGGATTTGATGCGCTTTTGGGGTGCCATGATGACAGACACCTGATCGGGTGATTGCATTGAGTCCACCGTTTGATCTTCATTGTCAACAGTATAATCGACAGATGAGAATGAGATTTGTGAGCGCAATTGATTGCCGGAACTACCATTCAAGGAGCCACCAGCGGCATCCTGCTCAATGTCCAGATAGTTGTGTGGCACGTAGCCTTCCTCGCCCCGATAATTGCGGGCACGCAGCCAACCATCTCCGTCACCCTCGCCCACAACCTCGAGCTGCTCATTCTCAACGATGGTCAGCTCATCCGGATTTTGTGCCTGCAAACGTGCATAGATTCACATTAGTTTCACATAAGATCCCATTGAGCTGCTTACTCACCGTGTAGCTGTAGAGCGCTGTGCACTTGAAGATTGCCTCCTTGGGCTCGGGCACAATGAGCTCATCCTTGTCCTCCTCTTCGTTCTCCCAGTTGACCTCAGTGGGATCATCCCAACCGCCAGCACCGCCACTGGCAGCCATCATGGGTACAGCTGCCGCAGTCGCTGGCTGGACACGTTCCCGTTCCTCGGGCTCTTCATCGCTGTCACTGAAGGTGCGATCCCGCGAGAGTTGCTGCTCCTGCTTGGGCTTGGAAGTGGTAGCGGCAGCAGCTCCAGCTGCCTCCTCCTTGTCGCTATCGTAGAACGAGTCGGAGCTGGGATTTTCACCCTGACCGGATGCATCGGTGCGCATGGAAATGGAGCTGGCCGAACGCGTCAATTCCTGCACACCCATAATCTCTGCCTCCTGGACCCATTCGTCCACATTGATGCCACCGTCACGTAGACACTGCAGACACGCCTCTGCCTTGGCCTTTTCCGTCTCGGAGCGACGGATTTGATCGCGGAACTCATCGATTTTGGTATCCAAGTCCGGACCATTGGGATCATTGGGATCTGACCGTTGTCCTGCATCCCGCATCGATTGGCACAATGCCAATTTCTTAGCATGCTCCCGTATCGAGGCATTCTCCTTAACAACTCGTCCAGCCAAGTTCTTTGCCTCCTTGGTCAGCGTCTCCGTAGCTGAATCATGCTCCGTGGTCACCTTACGCACCGGATCATTATCGCAAGCCTCAAAGTCATATTGGATGTGCTGCTTCAGCACCGGATAGAACAGATAGCAACACTGCAGATTGTATTCCCTCGTCAGCTGCTGCGCCTGATCCCGGATCTTGCCAAAGCTGTTCTGCGTGGCCGAGCAAGTGAGCAATTCCGTGCGTCTACCAATAAAATTATATTATTAAGTATTTATAAAGAAAAATATTCGCTATATACAAATTTTAATTTAAATATAATAAGTCTGACTTGAAATACAATAATAAACGGATAAACAGCTGACAGTGGTGTCTCTGTAATGGTGAATAGCTTACAAGGGAGGAGGTATCGCTACAGTGGTGTCTCTTTAAGTGTGAATAGTTAAAAAAAGAGTCTCAGTAAGGAATCGCTTACAAAAAAAGAGTTATTCTGAGGAGTCTATTACAGTGGTGTCCCTATGACTGTGAAAAGAAAACTAGAGTGAGTGAATGTATAAAGTGTGATAATAGAAGAATAGTAGTAAGAAGTTGCAACAAGAAATAAACTACAGTAGTGGCTCTGTGAGTGTATATTGTATACAAAATAAAGAATAAGGAATCGGTAAACTAAAATATCAATAAGTCTGAATTGTATACAAAGAGAAGGCAGTCAGTAAGGCATTGCTTAATCTCTATTATGTATAGAGTAATTTTAAAATGCCACATTTTCCGGCTAGTTAACTGTCGTACTCACCCCATTAGCATCAGGTACTCGGCGACGCGCTCAAAGACATAATTCTCCATGGTGGTCATCGTTGTCTGTAAGTCGACGGTAAAGTAACGATTCTGATGCGCATTGGCAGCAGCCAGACTGAGTATATAATCATTTCTGGCACCGGAAGACTTCTCCTCAAGCAGTTCCTTCCTGGAGGTGACTCTGGCGCTGTTCTTTTGCAATGATGTGATGGACTGGAAAAAGGAGCCCTTCTTCTTCTTCAGCTTCTCTTCAATATCTTTGGCCTTGTCGCGAACATCGTGGGCACAATGCTCCTCATCGAAGTACGACTTTTTGGTCTTGTCGACATCGCCAACGCTCAAATGAAGCTCCTTCTGCACATTGACAATCCCCGAGAGCGATCGCTTGGCAATGGCCAGCTTGTAGTCCCGAAGCACCTTGGACTCATCGGCAATCTGTTGCTGGAATACCTCAATGGCCGCAAGCCGAGCACGGGCCAATTTCTCATTCTCCTCAAGCACGGTGCGCCAAACGCTCCACATATTCCTATTCGAAATTATAATAATATTGATTTAAGAATTAAGGTAAAAAATGAACTGAAAAGTTACACTAACCAACGTTCCTCCATGCCATCCATTTTGATATCGGGTATATTTGGGATTTTCTTGTTGAGATACTGCGATGAGATCTTAAGCAGCCCTTCACTATATGATTTCTCAATGGCCGATCGCTTAAGAGTGAACTGCCGTATATCCTCGAGAAGATCACACTCATGTTGATTCTTCAGCTGCAACTTGGCCACTTGCTCCGTGTGCAAATTCTTCAGGAATTTCACATAATTACCCTGCATGAAAAAGTGGGAAATTAATTGTAGGTTAATATTATGAGGTTGTGATCATTTATTATGTTTACTATAAATTAAGACGTCAAAGTCATTAAAAAAAAATATTCTATAAAATGTTTTTCAATTATTATAATAATTATTATTGATTTTTTTAAACTCATTAAAGATATTTAACAAAATGATTTCCAAATTATTAAAGAATCAAACTAAGCTAATGATTGTATTATTATTATTCCATTAACTTAAAATATAGCTCATATTGTATTACAAAAATTAAAAAAAAGTGATTTAGGATTCTGAGAAATATTTATAGAAAGACAAATAATTTAAATCAAATTAAATTTTTTTTAAATAATACAATAAATAAATAATCTTGACTACTGTGATTTTATTCTGCTAAAATAGTTACTTGACCTACTGTATGTAAGGTCTTGTCTTGGATTTACCTTGCGTGGAGGTGGCTGCATTCTGATAGCTTTGCTACTAGCACAAAATTGGGCACAGTTCTTCTATCAAGCAGAAGCGGTTTGTTGTTTTCGAGCTCCAATCAAATGACTTTACATTACCTCAAGCAGCTGAAAATGTGAAGAGGTGGGCAGGGGGAGAAGTGGAAGGTTGAAAAGCTTATTGTTAATGAATTACCAATCAAAACTTATGTAATTAAAGCGTGTGAGAATATGGAAAATCATCAGCGCATTGAGCAGTCATATTAAATGCAATTTTACATAATCAAATAATGCGAAAAATGTATGAAAACTTTCACTGGAGCAGCCCACGACTGTCCTCCCTTGTCACTTTGCCCTTTTGCTTGTATCGATTTCTGTTCAGGCAAAGCTCGTTAAGTTTTTCTTTTACTTTTTCTGGCACTACGATTTCAAGAAATTCTATGTGCTAACACTTTTTTTGGACATGCTTTGTTGTTGTATCGAGTTGTCTACAAAATACTTTTATGGAAAGTTATTTTATTAATCAATTGAAATGCAATTTTCACGTTTTCACGCAGCGTTTTTCACGCTGTTCCTTGCGTACTTATCGATTTCGATTTGAATACCCGTTGTAGCAGTTTTCCATACATACACCGTGAGTAAGAGAGCAGAACCAACAAAGAGAGAGAGAGAGAGAGAAGTGAAGAGTGAGCGAGCTACTTTTCCTAGTTGGGGAAAATCAAGGGTGTGTGCTCAATGCACAATTTGTTCATTCATAGTCGTTGTCACAATTAGCACATGCGCCATGAATCAAATTCAAATTCCAACTGCTTTTTTAGCTTTTAGCGTAATCGGTTGATAACAATTCTCTTACACTTGCATTTATTTTAAATGCTCACTTTCAAGCTTTAAAAGTGACACGAGTTCAGTTGTCGGCAAATAACTAAATACAAAACTCAACAGCAGTTGGCCTATTGCATACTGATAAAACATAAGTATGCTTGTTTGTTTATCAGTAGGTTTTTCAATTGATAATTTTTGATAAGCAGTCAAATTTTAAAGTATGCTATGATTTATTTTATTTACTGGCTAGTACGCTGCTTCTGAAAATAACTGCTTATTCACACTTTGTCACTGAACTTGCTTCATCATTTAAATCAATTAATTAACTGTAGTTATTGCACAATTTAAGAAATCTAGTTTTGAAAGTAAAGTTTTAAAATACAAATTTTAATAAAAATGAGCTATTTATTATTTTCGAACTTTTCTGGGAACTAAGGCTGCCACACGTTTCAAAAGCTCTAGCGCCACCTTTTGACTGTTTTGCGTCACTAATACGCCACCTATTAATTTATTTTATTTTCGCGAAGGACGCCACCTATTTATTTTTTTTATTTTCGCAAAGGACTCCACCTATTTATTTTTGACAAAATGCGCCATCTATTTAGTTTTACTTATTCTAGCAAAATACGCTACCTGTTGAGTTTTTTTTTAAATTATTTTAGCAAAATTCGCCACCTATTTAGTGCAGTGATGGGTGCAGTCTCGCACGCGTGCAAATCAGCTATTCGTTTTACCAATACAAGCGCATCGAGCAACGCGAAAAACATTCAATATGCACTGCGAGATATAGTTGAGACACATTAAGAATTTGAGGAGGAATAAATTAACCGATTTTGCATAGAAATCATGTACAATTTGCAATGTTTGATATTCAAGTAGTAAAAAAAACATTGTTAAAAATAAAACAGCTATAAAACTATTCTATATTAAATATTATATATAAAACTTTATTATATATAAAACTATTCTTATTAAATAATTCTTAAGCTTAGAAAATAATGGTTAACAATTTTTATAATTAGCTTATAACGATCTGTTTCTAATGCTACGAAGTTGCTGATCCTCTGCGAGCGCCGAACACCGAGTCCTGCTTACTGCCAGATCAGCAGTTCCACACCAAGTGTTGGTTCCACTTGTCACTTCACTTCACTTCACTTGCCACTTCCCGTTGATCCGCCTTCTTCGAGCGTCGAGCACTAACTGCCTGCTTACTGCGAGATGGCCTCCTTTTATATGCTGCGTGGGGGGTCAGTTAACAGAGTTCTGTTATCTAAACAGAGTTCTGTTATCTTAACAGAGTTCTGTTATCTTAACAGAGTTAGTTATCTTAACAGAGTTCTGTTATCTTAACAGAGTTCTGTTATCTTAGCAGTGCCAATGTAAGCTTAACAGTGCCAATTTTAGTTTAACAGTGTCAAAGTGTTGCCCATCACTGATTTAATGTTAAAATTAATTTTAAAAAAATGCAAACGTTGCAAACAGTAATAATTAAATAAATTAACAATTTAAAGAACAGTTTTAACTCGAAATTAGATTAAGATAAAGTGTATTTATATGCTAACAATTTTTCACAAATTTCTAAATATTTATACTTTTTGAATATTAAAAAGTCCGCGAACCAAACCTGCCAGCCCTGATTTTGTGGCGACATTCCTATTAAAACAAGTTGGCAGCACTTGCTACTATATTTCTCGTACAAACAAACAAAAAATGCTTGCGGGAACGCGCGGAGGAAGTGGGAGACCACACGAAAACCTGTTTTCAAGTCAAGAGCAAACAAACAAAACGGTTGTGGCGCCGCTATAGCCAATTGTAAAAGTGGGCCGCTAACGAAGAAGCAGCAACAGCAGCACCAACACCAACAATAACAACAACGAGCAGCAACGAAGAAGTTACGCCCGATTCAAAACTGATTTCACTTTTCGTCAGTCAAGTGCCAAGTTTGTTACAGAGCAGCAGCAGCAGCAGCAGCAACAGCAGAAAGTGTGGAATTTACATGACTAGCTGATTGAAAGTGTAATTGTCCATTAAATTGAGTTATAAATTGAGTACAAGATGCAAAGAGCCAGTTCGCTGATTATGCAACAGGTGGTGCGACAAAGGATGCACTGCGTCCATCGAACCTTACCTGCAATGCTGACAACTTTCACTCAGTTACAACAACAACAACAACGGTTTACAGCTACGTCAACAGTCAGCAGCAAACAGGCAACGCCGCCACCAAGACACGACTGGAATCGTGCTGTGAGTGAGGCGGAGCGTATTGTGGGTTATCCCACCTCGTTCCTCAGTCTGCGCTGGCTCCTGAGCGATGAGATTGCCAATGTGGCACTGCACCTGCGCAAACTGGTGGGCAGTGCACATCCGCTAATGAAAACGGCCAAGTAAGTGGAATCTCATATTCATATTCATAGTACTCTCCAGTTAATCTCAATCTTCAACAGACATCTCTTGTACAATGGCAAGAATACCATGCAGGCCTGGGGATTGATTGTGCTGCTCGTGTCCAAGGCTGGAGGACATGCACCCAGCATCCCGGATGTGGAGCAGGACAAGAGCGCGGGCGTTCTCCACTCCCAGCGTGCTCTGGCCGAGGTCACTGAAATGATACGCATCTCCCATCTGGTGCACAATGTGAGTCTCACTATGCGTGTATACATATGTTTAGTATAACCATGTTGGTTCCCTTTAGAGCGTGGTTAATCTGCAATCGGGCACTCAGGCGGGACAGGATGTTTCCACCTATGACGACATGTCCTTTGGCAACAAGATCGGCCTGCTCACTGGTGACTATCTGCTGGGACATTCCAGTGCCGAGTTGGCCAATCTGCGCAACCAAGAGGTGGTCGAGCTCATTTCGTCCGCAGTGCGCGACTTCTCCGAATCGGAATTCATCGGTGAACGCGATGAGCAGAACAATCCGCTGCCCTTCAAGCCGGGCACCTTCCAGCGTCCCTCGCTCAGCGTCGGCGTCGACTTCAATGAGCACGACGTGATGACACCCATGCCCATTACCCAGGTGCTGGGCAATCCCGAGCAGGAATGGGAATGTCGCAACATACTCAATGCTGGCAGTCTGCTGGGCAAATCCTGCCAGGCATCCCTCAAGCTGGCCGGCCAGAGTGAGCAGATGCAACGCCATGCCTATCGGTTTGGCAAGCATCTGGCTCTGGCCTGGCAAGCCTGCCTCGACGCAGAGATCTTCCAGTGTCCCACTCTGCCACTGGATGTCAACCTTCAGCTTGGTCAGTGCACCAGTTCTATTCCACCTGGAGCATGATCCCAGCATGTATGCGCTGCTTGAGCCAGGCAAGAAATCCGTGGAGCTCATTGACTACGACCAGATACACAAGGCCGTTGTGGCTGGACCAGCATTGGCCAAGACAAAGGAGTTGCAGTGCAAGCACACGGCAGCGGCTCTCAGTGTCCTGCAGCATTTCCCGGATACGGATGCCCGCCAGGCGCTGGAGAATATCATTTTAGCGATGCAGGACTTGTGACGCACTGAATGCAGCAGATAAACGGGTTCAGGTTTTAATTATAGTACAATGACACTAGCTTAAAGCGGAACTTCACATTTGAATATTCCGGCAGACAATTAAGAATAAGACAAGACGAAATCTATATGCATAGGTTATTTATATGAGCTTCGAGGGAACACAAATGAATTTGTTATAACAAAAAGTAATAAAGCTATTTATGTTACAGTTACTAAAACTATTATTTATTAAATATTATATATAAATAATTATATATAAAAATTGATTATATATAAAACAATTAAATATAAAACTTTATTATATATAAAACTATATATAATTATATTAAATAATTTTTAAGCTTACAAAATAATGGTTAAAAATATTTATAAATAGCTTATAACTATCTGCTTCTAATGCTCCGAAGTTGCCCGCCGTTGCTGATCCGTCTTCTGCGAGCGCCGAGCGCCAAGTCCTGCTTACTGCCAGAAAGGCCGACTTTTATATGCTGCCTGGGGGGTCTCTTAGCAGAACTCTATTATCTTAGCAGTGCCAATGTGAGTTTAACAGTGCTAATGTGAGTTTAACAGTGTCAATTTGAGTTTAACATTTAACAAATAACTTGATTAAAACTAAACCGATTTTTCCAGCGGATTGTCATTTAAATCATGGTTTTGGCCTCTAAATAAATAAACAGAAATGAATTTGTTATAACAAAAAGTAATATAGTAATTTATGTTACAGTGTTTATTTAACAAATAAGAGTTATCTAATTGCATTTAACATTTTTAAGACTACAATCATTACAGTCTCTGGCTTATGCGCATGAGGATCAGCTGGGGACAACGCTCATACTCAAAGTACTGTGGAAAGTCGAGTGGGATATTCTCAATGATCCAAGGCTTGTGGGCAGTCTGACGGAGGAAGTGCTCGTACATTGGCGCCACAGAGTCGCAATCCTCCAGCGTGAATACGTAACGTTTCTCCAGAGCCATGTAGATGCACTTTGGCCTGCCCGACTCTTTGGCCCGGACAAAAATGTGCTCGATGACAGCGACAAAGGCGTCGGTGAGTGCGTCATCGTAGATGACATCAGCTGCCATTATGACATCGCTGACATCGATGGCCTCCAACAGCTCAGCCGAGAGCTGCGACTTGGGAGCCATAAAGTCATACTCTATAACTGACACTTGACCCTGCAGCAGTCGAGCATTGCGCTGGACATTGCCTCGGATTAGCGCTAGAATTTCACCCAGATTCACATCCGTGCAGTAGACCTGACCACTGTTGTGTATGGCGGCTGCGATGCTGGAGAGACCAACACCGGCGCCCAGCTCCATGATCGTCTTGGAGCCGAGCTCCTTTCGCCGCGAGAACAAATAGTCGGCCAGGAGAAGCGCACCGCGCCAAACCTGCAGACCAACCAGCTTTATTTCTGTGGCCCCGGAATGTTCGAGTTCTATGGTGCCACGCCGTAAACGTTGAACGTCCAGGTCATCATCGTTGTCCACGGTAGCGACACCTTCACCAGCAGGAGGATAACGAAAGCGGAACTTGGACACGATGCGACCATCTTCACTGCTCTCAGGCTGATAGTTTGTCTCACTGTAGATCTCAGACCTCACCGTGTACATCGTGTTGTAGGTGTTTTGGGTGATGCTCGTGCCCGGAACAGATACATCTAACTAATAATTTGGCAACTGTGCTGGCAGATTGCCAAAATCGTAAATAGGCAAGCGACATTGACAATATTTTGTTCGCATTGACACTGTCCGCACTTTATAAGGTGCCCACACACGACAAGAGTGTGCGACGAGCATGCTCGGTTCGTTTCAATTTTTAATTTTCAACGAGCGGCTCGACAGCATACTCATTGTCTAAACAAATAATCACTTTGATTTATACGTCAACGAGAAAAAATTTCAAAAGATTTATTGGAAACGTAACAAATATGAAAAATTTCAACGAGCGAGCAAACTCATCACACATGTTTATCGTGTGTGGGCCACCTTCAGAAAAAAAGTTGGAAAGTGTTGCCATCTAATTTTAATAGTCATGTCGCAACAAAAGGCAGGTTGGCAGACTTGGATCACGGATATCAATTTCCAAAATTAGCTTAAATCTGAAACTCTATAATTATAAAGATAGAATTTTAAGAATTTTTGCAGATATTTTATTAGGTTTTTGTTAATTTTTTGGATTTAACTAAACTAAACTTTGTTACGCGTCTTTTCCCCCTGAGGCATAACAAACCCCCAGTATTCAAAAGAAAGGTCATCTTTATTTAATCTTATTTCAAATAAAAAATGTTCATAAAATTATTATTTTTTGCCAAATTATTCCTTAAAAGTCCTGCAATATTTGATCAGTTTTTGCCTTTTCGAGCACTGGTTGTTACCATACTGAGTTTAACAGTGCCATTTTGAGCACAACATTACCCTTTTTACATCAGCGTGGCAACGCAATTTTTGGGTGAAAAATTATTAAAATCGTTGTCAAAGTGTAAAAATACAGCAGTGCTGTGCATCGAAATAGATCGAAATCAGTGCAACAATACACACATCAAGCTTAACAAAGCAAGCTTGCTATAAATTTCTTATCCCCAAGCCTGAAAGTGTCACCGCCAAGACGTACGTGCGAAAAATGTTTTGGGACAAGGGTTATGCGCCCTCTGCCAACATAGAGGCGCTGCTGGAGAAGGAGGTTGGTATATTTTCATTTGGTCGTCGTTGTGCGAAAAACGCGATCTGTTTTCTTTTTTGTGCGTTTGTGTGTGTGAGTGAAAATGAAAACTCGTATTTGCTACAATTAAACGTATATCTTCAGAATTCTACGGTGGAGGAATTTCTCGATGAGGAGGATATACTGCAGGAATGCAAAACGTTAAAAAAGAACCTTGTCAACTATTTAACACGGCCCGAAGTCATTAGACGACTTGTCGAGCTAATCACTACGGAACCCTCCGAGGATGTTCCCATGGCGCAGCGTTTTCGCTATGCAAACATGTCATGTGAGATACTTACACTGTGAGTGACAACATCCCCCTCCCCACCCCTTTTCACCCACCTTGCTCCCTGCAACAAGTCACATATTTAATTGATTATTTGTATTTGTTATTGATTTTGATCACAAACAGCGGCCTGCCGTCCCTAGATGAGAAGCTACTGTCCGATGCGGAGACGCTACAGTTGCTGTATTCATATCTGGAAAAGAAACCACCGCTAAATCCATTGCTATCGTCGTTTTTTAGTAAAACTTTTAGCATGCTCTTTACCAAAAAGCCTGAACAAGATTGGTTTTTGTATCAACAAATGTGCCTACAACTTTTGGAGTATATTAAATCGCAGAAGAATTTTTTGGATTTCATTTGTAACCACTTTGACACACCGGTCATACCTGATTTAATAATGCAAATGATGAAGGACATCGATGGTGGTCAACTAAAACGCAACCTATACGAAGTAACAAACGAAAACATTTAAACTAATTTGGTCTGTTCCGATTCACTTGTTTATCCCAATTAATTAAAAATGAACCGGAACATGTCCAACCTGTTAACCCTAAGGAACTACTGATAGTTCTTATCCAACTAACGATTTTTATTATTATATTATTATTACAGTGGCTAACTGAAGATAAAATTGTAGAGAGACTGATTGCAATATTGCGTAATCCTCAAGAAACCGATAAACATGCAAATGTTGCGGACTTTTTCTGTGATCTTATTACCCAAGGTCGTCTAATGCGGCAAACTGAACAGGAGAACGATTCATTTGAGCCGGCCTTTGATGGCTCGAATCCCATATTAAGAAACATTGAATCCGTGAAGACAATAGAAGCCTTGTTAAATGTGATTTTGGAACCAAACGCTCTAGAGAGCGCCATCTTATCAGGAATATCGGTTGTACTTACGCTTATCAAACCCATAACATTCACGTGAGTCATATTTATTATAGGTTTCCACCCCCCAATTTGAATATATATATTTCTAATGCTTTTTTTCCTTGATCTCATTATAACACAGTGATGAGCCAAACTCGGATCGCCAGCGTTTGTTACAGAAAAGGGAGCGTGAATTTCATTTGGAAGTACAGGAGACTGTGATCACAGTGATAGCGCCACGACTTCAGGAATTTGTACATGTGCTCAAGAATCCACCAGCGGTTTGTTGTTGACCCTTCTGCTATTGATATCTCAAATCATTAAGTCGTAAAATGCTTGCAGAAACCGAGCTTGGAAACCACTGCGGCGGTGCTGTCGCCACCATTTGGTAAGACGCGGTTGCAGGTGTGTCGCGTCTTTACCGCATTGCTGGAGACGAAGCACGAGACCATTCATCAGGCGTGAGTTTCGTTAAAAGCCAATTCCAAGAGATTTCCACTAATATTGATGATCGTGTTTTCTTTTAGTATCTGTGCTACGGACTATTTTGGTTTACTGCTCGACTATTTCAAGGAATACTGCTGGAATAACTTTCTGCACAGTGAGATGGAGAAAGCACTGCATATGGTCTTCTACAATGAGTTGTCTAACAACACAACCTCGACCGATTGCACGGACATATACCAGGATGATTACTTATTTAACTGCATAATGAAGGGCGCGGAGACTTTTGCTTCAATCTCAGCTGAGGTGGAATCGAAAAATGCCTTAAACGATGCTAAACGCGCTGAGGGTGGCAACGATGAACAAACTTCAAACGTTGATTTGGAGTCTGCGTCGATTCAGCAAGAAGCATCTGTCACTGAAGAGAAAAATGAGAATGAAAATACAACGGAAGTTGATGCAGAAACCGCCCAAGAGAATCACGTTAAAACCGAACCAACTGATGACTCTGATAAGGCGTCTGCTGCTGATGCCGATGCTCAAACCCAGCCAAACTTGACGACGGATGCGCAGCCAGCTCAAAATGATCTTGATAAGACTAAAACGCCAATTAATAACCCGCCCACTGAGATGCAAACATATGTGAGTATTGCAATTTAAATAAAATAATAACTCTAAAATTAGTATTGGCAGAGAGAATACTTTAGTTGATCGGTTGAAAGTTTATACTTGTTTTAAGTTAGATTCCTTAAATGTTTGGTATATTTTCATTAACTTATTATTCTTACCGAAAATCAGGGAACATTATATAACAACGTTGATCTTTGAGAAGGTTTTTTAGGGAATAAAAATCATGAATCTATTGGGTATTCATATACCATCATTTATGAAGATTGAAGAATCTTATATCATATTAATTTCGCAACTTTTATGGTTTTTCAGCTGATTGTCAATTGCCAGCTGGTATCTAAATTGGTCAATTACTGGCGTCACAATTCAGAAGCGCAGTAAGTAAACAGCTTTATTCAATATATAAATAGATGTATTTTTACCACTTTGACATTCATGCAGATCTGCCGAAAAGGGTCGACGACTAGGCTATATGGGCCACCTTATCAAAATTCTAAGACATATTACGAATTGTATATCAGAATCTGAACATATCGCTGCCTTGATTGAATCGAATTTCGTGGATGATTCAGAGCTAAAGTTCTGGCAATCGCTGATTGATGCTGAGGAAGGTGAATTTACAAAGGCGGTGTCGCAGCAGAATAAACTACTGGCCAACTGTAATCCGCACGAGGACAATGAATACAATGCTGGCTCTAAGGATTTTCTGGGCGAAAATACATGGGACATTGGGACGTCATCGCACATAGATGATGGGAGCAATGTTCGTTATAGCGATTTGTTGGATAACCCCCTTGATGATATTGTATTTACAATGGACGAACAGTATCTGTTTCATTTTGGCCAGAATATCGACGATGATGATGATGACGATGATGAGCATGGCGGCAGCAGTGGCGATGGTCATGGTCATGGTATGTTTACTAAGAATTCCATCACATTAAACAATCTGGCTGCTGATCCCTGGGACATGGACGTACAATTTGCTGATATTACGGGTGCCTCCACAGATGCCAACACTGTTAATCCCAGTACCGGTAACTGGGGGACGGATTTCAACAGTGACAACTTTGCAGATTTCGATGCACATTTCAGCACCTTCGGCAGTGATTTGGGTATGCCGCAGACACAACCACCAACAATAATCGATGCATCACAGTCGACTGAAGAAACTGAGCTTTCCTCAAGGATTAACAGCGATGAGGAGCAACAAACGCATAACGAGGACGATGTGTCCATGACTGCAACCAAGAAAGACGATCAGCAAGCAGAGTATGACAACAATGCCAATGTGGAGAAAGCTATCAGCGATAAATTTATCGAACTTAGCGATGCCGACAATAGTGCAACAACAGCATCCGCTGCCACATCCATTGTCAGCAGACTGCAGTCGGTGTTGTTAGATGGCGAGGATGACTATGAGGATGATGAGGGCATGTGGACCAAGCCATTAGGTGGCAGCAACAGTCTCAGTACCATGTCCACAGATCAACAACCTGCACCAATTTCAAATGGACCCAGTAAAGCTAATGAATTGTAAGAATACTTATTTGCAATTTTTTTCTAGAAAGATTTTGCTAATATAGATATATCATTTAATTGCAGCAATCATGTCAACGATAACAGCAGCAGTAACATCACGACAGGATCAGAGCAGGATCAGGAACTGCAGCCGCTGCCGCAGCTGCAGAAGTCTGATACTATAAATGTAGCAGCTGTAAAAACCAATGCTGAAAATGCAACAACGACCACATAAATGTTCTGAGACATATATATACACACACTCACACGTATAGACACAGAGGCACACACACACACTCACAAAAACCACGTCAGCAATTGCAATTTGTATAGCATAATTTATGTCGAAAAGTTGTAAACATAAAAGCCTTTGATTTGCTCTTTGGTCATCTCTTATACATAATCATGCATACATATTTACAGGCCTAATTGAATATATATACACTACATTACACTATATATTAATACTATACGTACATACTATATGCGTATTTATATATATTATATACACATAGGTTGCACAGTACAACAAACGATTTGTGTATTTGTAAATCCCGAGCCCGCCCAAATCAAAAGGAAAAACAAAAACTAATAGTGAAAGGATAAAGATAAAGTTGATGAATTGGAAAGTATGTTGTTCATTCCTTCAATTCCTCGCACGTCGAATTGCCAATTTCCTATTTATTAAAATATAAGCTGTATTTTGTTTTTGTATCTCTTATAGTTTCTTCTACAATTCTACAATACTCTCAATGTTTTAGACAAGAACAGAGCATTACTAGAAGTACCAACAAATAAATTTAGTAATTGTTCTTATCTTGATCTGAATATACTGATGTACTATACGTTTATTATTTTTGTAATATTTAATTGGACTCTTGTATTTATTGTATGTTTTTTTGAAACAGAACCAAAAACAATGAAATCTATACAACAAACATACACATACATGTACACACACGTCACACATATGCTGCAAGCACAATTAGTATATGTTTTTATACTATGCCCTCTTACTATTATTTTCTTTAACCAATGTATTCAACGTCGAAAGTACAAAACTGAGAACTAAAAACAAGAAACAAAAAAAAAAAAAAAACGACAACAGCAAGCATTTTTGCCCCGACACGAATAATCTGAGCATAATCATATATGAATCACATAAACTATTTCATTTTTCTACTTTTTTAATCGAAAACAAATATGCAAATCATTTAGACTTTCCAAGAAGACATTTTAATCGTACCATATATTTATATATTTTGTGTAATTTTTTAGAGCTTTGTTGTTGTTGCGTTTGAAATATTAAAATTTGTCGCCTGAGAAATGTTTGTGTTAAAACGAAATGATAAACAATTATGCCATCTTTTGCTTCCAAATAATTACAATTATATTTACGTTAAAAAAATAAAAACATAAATACTTAAAAAGTTTAATTGACGTTTATTTTATATAATTTTTACACCCAATTTTTAATAATTTCAATTAATTTTAATAGTTAATTAATGCAATTTCAATGAAAGGTATTTACGCAACATATCAGTTCAACAGTACGCCGCGATTTCGTTGTATTTATATATCGCGATAACACAGAATAGATAACACCAATTCAAATGACGAAGCTTCGTATTAGCAAGCGCATGGGGATTTGAAATACAAAATAATTAAGAAATAAAATAAAAATAAATAAATTTATGTTAAGGTTTAGTCGTAAGTTTCAAGACTTGTTTAGCTACAAGAAACAAGGCGTGGCATGAGAATGTATGCTCCAACCAAAACAAAGTAAAACATAAAAATGCTTGCACAAATTTCAAATCGCTTGCTTTATTTTTGCAAAAATATGTATATGAAACATAGAAGAATGTTTAAACTATCTCTGATGTAAACTGTGATAATTAAATGAAGTTGCAGGGTATTTGATAACACGAAAAACAAAAGAACAAAACAAGAAACCACAGACTTAAGTTAAATACATTGTGAAATATAACTTAACCAAGCAAAAACAAAAAATTAATTTTTGTTGTTGGCACATTTACATACAAATACACACACACAGACACACCACAAAATAATTAAACAGTAGAACAAACAGCAATAATTACTGCAATAATGTCTTACATTAAAGGAGATATCAGAGATTAAATCAATGCAATAATCGATTTACATAGCTTGCAGTTCAATTGATCTAGCATTAAATAAAATACTCAATTAAAATCTATGTATGCAATAGTATATATAAAGCATACATACTTATATGTCCCTGTGTTGTCTTCCCCAAATATGATATGTTTGTTTGATATCCAAATACCGAATCCTTCCCTTGTGCAAAATGCCTTACCTAATGCATTGTAATATTCAATGAAAACTGTCGAATTCAATCGGAAAGGGTTAACATACGTATAAAATTTGTTGTAAATCATTTAACCATTTATCATATGCATTTGCATATGTATTTGTATCTGTATAAGTATTGGTAAGTAGATATGTAGTCTTACATACTGTGTGTCTTTTATATATTAAGCAAACATTCAACTTGGACACTAAAAGTAATACATTTAAGCTGATTTACTAAATTTAAACTCAATACAAAAAAATATTTGAAAATAACAAAATTGTAGACAAAGTCTTGTGCGCAGCTTTAAGCAGTTTGTTTAAGTGCATACACATTAAATAAACTAATTGTAATAATTATAATTATAAACAATAAGAATGCAAAATACCAAACGTCCAATATGTTGCATGCAGCCCATGCAATAAAACTAACAACAATTGTGAACATTAAAGTCTTCAAAAAAATTAAATAAAAAATTCTTGATCGGTTAAATAAACTTATACTTATATAGACATACATATATAAAAAATATTTGCATGTATTTTAATATTAACAATTGCATTAAGCATTAAGAGTGAAAAAATTAATAATTTAATTGTCGTTTATAAAACTTGACGTACATTTTTGTCTGTGTGTTCAGCAGTTCAGTATTTCAACTAAGCCAACTTAATAAAATCTAAAAAAACCAAAAAAAATATAAATAAATCTACTAAAACAAAGGTTTCCATTTGAAAACCAAAAAGTGAATTAATACATTTAATGCGTAGTTATGAAAGAAAAAGCTTAAAAAACTATCTCTTAAAGAACAAGAACAACAGCGGGAACAACAACGATGAGTACGCAACTGTAATAAAACCAAAACTTCATTATACGATTTAAAAATAAACATGCCTATACACATACATTAAAAAGTAATTGAAATGATTTTTGTTAAGATGAACCCTAAAAATAACATTAATAATTTGTTAATGCGAAATGAGAATTCATATAAATTTGTAAGCTTATCAAGTTGAAATAAAACATATTAAATAATACTTAACAGATCTAATGACTAATTAGTAAATAGTATATAGTAAACAGAACCCAAGTGTGCTTCATGTAAGAATTTATGTTACGATTTTTACAATGCAATAAAAATTCAAAATCCAATATCCCCAAGTAAGTTAGTGTACTGTATACTAAATGTTTGTATTCCTAATTAAATGTCTTAATGAATTACGATCGGTGTCTAATAACATAAATACATACATATATTAAATAACGAGTAGAGACTTCAACAAAGAAACAAACACAAACGTATCGTCAAATATCCAATATACTAAATAAAATCATAACAATTTCAATAAAGTGATAAATACACACTTATTAATACTTACAAATACATACACACTAGTTCACATCGCTTGCTAAACATTTGTCTTAGTTTTCATTGTTTGTTTTATTTCGGATAAAACTAATTGAAACAATCCCCAAGGGACACTCTGGAACAGAAATTTCTTGAGGTAGTGCCTTAAACTTTGTAGAAGTGTATAAAAACCAGATGCGAAGAAAAAACTATAAAACAATTTTGTTTAATAACCAATAATCTCACTAAATAGTTAACTTAATGCTCTGAACTACATATATACTAAACATATAATAATACTATATACAAGCATATACTATACATACATGTATATTTCTAACTTACCGTCACATTTTCTAACTGTAATTATATATATTGTATTTTTGAATATTTTCTTAGTCCACCAAATGTTTTGCTCAATAGTTTTTCTACACACACACACAGATTTACACACACGAACACACGTATATACATATTGTATATTAATAGTTAGGTAAGAATATACTTGTGATTGCTTTGTTCTGTCACGCATGTAATGTATTCGTAAAAATATGAGTGAATGTGAATGAATAGCATTCGTATTTAATTCACACATATGTTTGTAAATTTATGCGATGATTGTTCTAAAGTATTAGCGTTCATTGTCTAATTATATGATTTGTGAATTATTCGAAAGAGGTTCAACTTTGAATTCGTATTAAAAGTTATTAATAAAATTATAAAAAAAATAATCCAATCTGTGTGTGATTGCAATTTTTATCGGATCTCATACAGCTACAGTAAAAGTATTAAATATAAGATAGGAATGATATTTAATTTAATCCATATGTAGAATTGTTTTTGGATAAGCCATATTCCTCTATTTGATTCTGCATCGAAATTGGAAAGTTTAAGTTTTATTCCCATCACTTTTCAATTTTCCTATACTTTATCCTTGACACTTTTTCAAAAAATTTTAAAGTATCACTAAAAGTCAATTTGGCCATTATTTGGCCTCCATTTTGATTCTGCATGTAAATTTTACTTAGTCCAAAAATTTCATATTTTTCGATCATTGTCAATTTTTCATTACTATTTCCATACTTTCCCCTTGACACTTTTTCCGAAATTTCAATGTATCATAACTTTGTCAAATTTTAACAGATTTTCTTGCGGAATGTCAATTTTATCATCATTTGGCATCTATTCTGATTCTGCATCTAAATTTTATTTAGTCCAAAAATTTCTAATTTTTCTTTCATACTTTCCCCTTGACACTTTTTCCGAAATTCCGGTATAGGTTCCTCTATACCGCAGGGCCTGGGAGAGGGAATGGGAGAGGGACTGGGAGGGAGACTGGGAGAGGGAATGGGAGAGGGACTGGGAGAGGGACTAGGAGCGGGGCCTGGGAGTGGGCTTAAGAGCGGGGCCTAAGAGCGGGGCCTGGGAGCGGGGCCTAAGAGCGGGGCCTAAGAGCGGGGCCTGGGAGCGGGGCCTGGGAGCGGGGCCTGGGAGCGGGGCCTAAGAGCGGGGCCTAAGAGCGGGGCCTAAGAGCGGGGCCTAAGAGCGGGGCCTAAGAGCGGGGCCTAAGAGCGGGGCCTAAGAGCGGGGCCTGGGAGCGGGGCCTAAGAGCGGGGCCTAAGAGCGGGGCCTGGGAGCGGGGCCAGGGAGCGGGGCCTAAGAGCGGGGCCTAAGAGAGGGGCCTAAGAGCGGGGCCTAAGAGCGGGGCCTAAGAGCGGGGCCTAAGAGCAGGGCCTGGGAGCGGGGCCTAAGAGCGGGGCCTAAGAGCGGGGCCTAAGAGCGGGGCCTAAGAGCGGGGCCTAAGAGCGGGGCCTAAGAGCGGGGCCTAAGAGCGGGGCCTAAGAGCGGGGCCTAAGAGCGGGGCCTAAGAGCGGGGCCTAAGAGCGGGGCCTAAGAGCAGCGCCTGGGAGCGGGGCCTAAGAGCGGGGCCTAAGAGCGGGGCCTGGGAGCGGGGCCTAAGAGAGGGGCCTGGGAGCGGGGCCTGGGAGCGGGGCCTAAGAGCGGGGCCTAAGAGCGGGGCCTGGGAGCGGGGCCTAAGAGCGGGGCCTAAGAGCGGGGCCTAAGAGCGGGGCCTAAGAGCGGGGCCTAAGAGCGGGGCCTGGGAGCGGGGCCTAAGAGCGGGGCCTAAGAGCGGGGCCTAAGAGCGGGGCCTGGGAGCGGGGCCTAAGAGCGGGACCTAAGAGAGGGGCCTAAGAGCGGGGCCTAAGAGCGGGGCCTGGGAGCGGGGCCTAAAAGCGGGGCCTAAGAGCGGGGCCTAAGAGCGGGGTCTGGGAGCGGGGCCTAAAAGCGGGGCCTAAGAGCGGGGCCTAAGAGCGGGACTGGGAGCGGGCCCTGGGAGAGGGACCTGGGAGAGGGATCTGGGAGAGGCACCTGGGAGAGGGACCCTGGAGACGGACTGGGAGAGGGACTGGGAGCGGGGCCTGGAAGAGGGCCTGGGAGAGGGACTGGGAGGAGTAATATTAATAGTAGTATTTATAGTAGCAGTAGTAGAAAGGGTAAGAAAACCAATAAGAGACTGAGGAAGAAGTACGAGTTCGAATATAGAGAAATAATTCAAATGCTAATAGAAGTATGAATAGAAGTAGAACCAAATGGAATATAAATTGGAGTATATGTCAAAATAGGATTATTCCTTGACAAGTGTACTTTTTCCGTAAGATCTCTCAGCTCTCTCCTTACCTCAAACAGACACTCATTAAAATGGATCAATGAAACTCGAATCATATTTTTCGATCAATGTCAATTTTTTTATTACATTAAATGAAAGACATTTTATGATATAATTACGAATCGTATATTTAATATCTAGATTCTCAGTCAAGGTCTTCGTCTTGCCTGGTTCTTGTTCTGTATCACAGCCGGACGCACAAAAGTATGCTAAATTCGGGAAAATGAAGGCAAGCTTTCAGCTTTGATTGGACATCGCTGTGCCAGTTGTTGTTGTTGTTGCTGTGCTGGTTGTTGGATGCGCTGAGGTGCCTCCACCATGTCGTGTCTCCATGTGTCGCTGCAGATCACGAGATCGGGCAAAAGCCTTGTTGCATATTTGGCATTGAAATCCCACCTCGGGATCCCCATCGACATTTATGTCCGATTCACTGCCACTGGGTTGCGTTTGTAGATGGAGGCGGACGTGTTTGTTGAGATTGCTGGGATCACCGAACGGACGCAGGCAGAACTTGCATTTAAGTGGCTTAAAACCGGTATGGGTGCGTATATGAATCTTCAGGCCATACTTTCGGGAATAGACCTTGCCGCAGTAGATGCAGAGATGGCCCTGCTTCGAGGCACCCATGTTACTGACAATCGCCTCAATCTGTGCAGCCGCATTCATTGGATGCGACGAGAGCGGTGCACCCATCGAAATGGAGGGCAGGTACGAAAGTGTGGCAGTTGACGGCGGAGATTGGGTCATTGGCAGTGTCAACGATTGCATCGATGCCATGGGTCGAAAGGCGGAGAAGCGTGTTGAAGTTGCTGAGGGTGGCGGTGGCGGGGGCGGTGTTCGAGTGGGGGATGCTGATGATGTGGATGCTGAGGTGGAGGTGGCCAACGGTGGGGATAGTGGAATTGTTGTTGTTGTGGCTGCCGATCGTGCCGCTGTCTTGAGTGCGTAATGCAAACGCATCCAGAGCAAATCCATTACGCTGCGGCCACAGCTCAAAGCCAGATGGATCTTCAGCGGATGGGGCGTCTCAAAGGTCAGGTGACACAAGTGGCAAGTGTAGCGACTGTTTCCTATTCGGAGAAGGTAACTAAGTGTTAGTAATGTAATATTTGTCATGATTTATCCGCTCATCCCATGCTTACCTTGTATATTCAAGGGTGTAAGAAATGGTATGCCCATGAGCAGCACCAGCTCCTCGCCAAACCAGGCCACAATCTCATCCTCGCGTGCCACATCGCGCACGAGGCGTATACGCAATTGTCCCGACTGCAGCTCAAAGAGCGCATTGAAGCTGTAAATGTCCTCCGAGAGCTTGATCTGTCGGAGCAGCGACGCCGACATGGCCAACTCCCCGTTCGCCAGTGCACAGTAGGCGCGCCCATCACTCGGCGTGGGCGTGGTCATGCAGCTGAGCAGCGCTGCCGTCGGCACGACATTGGAGCACGTGTCCTTGGGTGTGTATTGTGCGGTGTAAACACCGGGACGTAAGTTGCCACGAGTTCGCTTTGTCGTCGTCTCTCGATTTGGGATGGTTGCCATGTCCACTGGAGCTCGTTGTTGTTGTTGTTGATGTAGGTGTTGTGGATGCTGTTGTTGTTACACTGCCAGGCAGCAGCTGCTCAATGCGAAAGATCATGCCAGAGCCACGTTTCAGTGCCTGTGCCTGTGCCTGTGCCAGATTCACAGATTCATCCAACTCGAGGTTATCCAGTTGAGCTGTCGTGTGCATCGCTCGCGTTTGGAATTGATTCTGTTTTCCAATTGGAAAGCGGCCGTTGCTTTTATACCGCCCATGCCCATCACAGCTTCCTCCCCTATGTCCTTGTCCTTGTCCTTGTCCGTGTCAGCGTCGCGCGTCCCTGCCCGCCCCGTTGTTTTGGATTTGTTACGGCTTGCAGTGTCAAAACACTAGCGTCAAGTGCAAGAATTCCCAGCCAGTCTGACATTGCTACGCACTTTGCGACCGCCTCACTCACACTTGCAAGCAACGAACCAGCCAACCGGTCGGCCATCCCTTTCGCCTGGTGCTTGTCCTGGTTCTGGTCTGGTCTGGTCTGGTATGGTCCTTTGCCTCGTGGTCCATGGTGGTGACTGTGCGCGGCAAGTGCAACATCATGTACTCAGCACTAAGGCACTAAGCCAAGCTAAGCGTCCCTGTAGCAAGTGTCCGTATTCCTATGCCTATGCCTAATCCTCTCATACTCCACTTCTATCCTCCTCCTCCTCCTCCTCCTCCATCTCGCATCCCTCAACTAAACAAGCGTTGGCCCTTTTTGGCTTTTAATTGAAATTAAACGATCGTTTGTTGTCGTTGTCGTTGCGTAGCATTCTTATTGTTATTGTAATGCCACCATATACAAATCGCATTCGCTTTCGTCAATACCCTCGCATCCCCTGCAACACACACTCCCCATCCCCTGTTGATAATGCCTTAATATATGGGTGTGTATCGTTTCACTATTTGTGGTTTAGGGTGGGTCGTGATTTCTCAACTGAGGCGACATGCGGTCTAGAATGCGCCCAAGGGCGTAAATATTATATAGAGCCAACTATAAATGTGTTTTTAAGAAATCCTTGTTTTCCAACACTAAAATGATTAACAGAAGATAATAATGTATGTAGAAGAAGAGAAAAGTGTTTTTCTTGAATAGTCTATATTTTTCTTTTTTTTTTATAATTTCTAATGCTTTTTAGCATATTTTCAGTCAGCAAGAAATTTGAAATGATGTACAGATAGTTTTCTAAGAATAACAATCTATATATTGCATTGAAAGTATATAGTTATTATCTCAGCTGTGCCAAACATCGTGTTTGCGCCCTTAACTTAATCGGGCCCAACCGCTTGCTTGCTGAATCCGCTCCTGTGTACGACAAAATATGCTACGACACTAATGTTTTCATTACTACAAAGCCATCAACCCCCCGCACGAAATATCCGCGATGCGATCAACAGGACGAAAGCGAAAAACATGTGTTGCCAGTCACACAGGCTCAACCGCTTAAGGGTCGGGGTGGGGTGGAGTGGAGTGGGGTGGAGTTTGCAGCGAGAACAGCCCTTGAGTGAGGTATGCTAGCCAATTTAGAGGCAAACACAGAATCAAACCAAGACCCAGACCAGGTGAAAAAAGACCGGCACAAGCCAAATTTTGTTTGGTGTTTGCTTGTTTTAAATAAGTCACAGGAAACAGCATGTTGGGAGCAAAGTTAACAGGTAATTTTATTATTATTGGATACTTGAATGGGAGCCTACTTTCAGCGATAGACATAGCCTCCGTTGTCTCCACCTGTTTCGTTATCGTCGCAGTCATGACATCCGCCACCAGCTGCAATTTGGTCCAGTGCCTCCTGTATCTCAATTGGGATGGGTGGTGGTGTCGGCAGATGATCACCCTGTGGTTGGAATCCGTTCTCGTCCGCAATATACGTTAAGGATATGGCCTGACCCTCGGGACTGGTGTAGGAGAAGGAGCCCTCAACATTCAGAGCCTCGGGACCTCCCATCTCTTCAGCCTTGATGCCATTGCCCGTTTCATATTCGTACTTTAAAAGAGAAATATATTTACAAATTGTGGATAAGTTGGTCAATGATTTTACCATATAGGAGCCATCGGTGTTGATTTTGGACTCCAGTTTGATAATGGGTATATCTGCACCACCAGATCCTGCCCCACCACCACCGTTAGACGGAGGCAAGTAGTTGCCATTGCTGGGAGGCGGTCCATAGCTGGTTTGTGGTGGAGCAGGCGGAGCAGGTGGAGGTCCATAACTCATCTTGGGCGGTGCAGGTGGTTTGGCTGGAGGACCATAACTTTTCCTGGGTGGTGCAGGTGGCTTGGCTGGCGGACCATAACTCTTCTTAGGCGGCGGAGGTTTTCCATTACCATTCTTGGGCGGACCATAGCTGCTGCTGGGTGGTGCGGGCTTCGGTGGTGCAGGTGCTGGGGCTTGGCCGGCAAATAGGTTGCCGGTGGTGCAGCACTTGGATAACCCGCTGGCTGTGCACCAACAATACCCAAACAGATGAGCATAAGTAGCGTTAATGTTGCCCCACTCATTTTTTCCACTCACTGATGTTGCTGACCGACCGACGTTGGGGTTTTTATATGGCCAACAATTGCATTTGACCACAACCTGTTGCTCCTGGGGGTCAGTCACGTGTGTGACTTCAAATTCAATTTGAAAATGAGAAGCGAAACTAGGCCAATGCGACTACACTGCCAGAAAATGAAGGTGGCTTTAAATAAATAAGCATTTATTAAATTTAAAAAGTGATTAGAAAAATAAAAAAGCACTATATTATTTTAAAATTATACAAAAATAAAATAAGTAATTAAATAATATTAAAAAAAATTTTAAATTAAAGATTTAATATTTAAATTTTAAGTAGTTGAATTAAACATATACATTTTAGAGGACATTTTTGTAGCACTGAAATATAAGATAATAAAAGGACAACATTCAATTTAAATTTTATATCATAATTTATATTCACAAGTATATACAATTTTAAAACAGTTAAAAAAGGTATCAAATATTTGATTGTGTAATACAAAGATACAAACTCAATTGATAACTCCAACAAATGACAATATTCTGATTAATCGTGTGTTCAGAATCTGGCATGCCTGAAACTAATCGCTAAAGACAACAAAACCGGCCAGGCCACAAACAAAACTTTTAATTCATTGGCAATTTTCGACAAAGCAAAAAGAGAAGAGAGAGAGAGAGGGAGAGGAAGGGCGCTGTTAAGGATCAGGCACGGCACAGGCAACACCTGCAGAAGCAACCCCATGTCCTGTTCTAATGCACTTTGCCCATCCCAAAAGGGGGTGTTAAGCCGCTGGGCTAACAGGACAACGTTGTCGGCTTTAGTCAATCGTCTATTAACTTTTTGCCAATTCTCGGTATGCCTTTGGTAGCTCAACTTGTGCCGTCACTGATGACGCTAATATTGCATCGTTGGGGTGGCACACTCGTAGTAACCTGGCATCCCTGGCATCACTGGCATTAGTGGCATCCCTGGCAATCGCCTTTCAATCTAATGGCAATGTTGTTTGCAGCTTGTCCTACTTGTAATGTGCTGGCGCGCAGCTGACGTCTTCCCAGGCGAATGCTGTGTGGATTTTTGAACCTGTTTCAGTGTCAGCGTCAGCTGTTGCCAGTTGCCAGTTGCCAGTTTTCATCTGACAGTTGCCAAGCCACCACCAACCAGGCAACCAACTAACCACCAAACACTGCACCGGCTGCCTAAACCAACAATTGTCGGTTGCCCTCTCTATATATCTAAATATCCACAGCCATATCTATATCTATATCCATATCTCCATGGTCATTTCGCCACGCACACATTGCACATATTTCGCGCCCGCATTTCACGAGCACGAAAAACCAAAATTTCATAAAGTGCATTTTGACAGAGCGAAACGATCTAATTGCCATTTTTGTCGATTACTGAATTAGCAACTGGCCAACAAAGTGTGCCGAGTGGCCGAGGGAGGGTTAAACCTGATTAAGTTCTTCAGTACGCTTAAATACACATTTTAAGTCAATCTATTTGATAAATTATTTACATTGACAGCCTCTATATGCTATACAGATATACTACGATATCTGACTCGCGGGAATCCGAACAACTGTTCTTTACACTAGTATACAAATATGAGCAGAGTCAAACTAGCTATGTCTACCTAACTTAATTATTAACATATGAATATAAAAATTTAATTGTCGAATTCTTTTATTTTAATTACTTTACATATTTTTTTAAATTTATTTTAAATTTTATTTTATTTTAGTAAAGAGTTTTTTGTAAACTAGATTGATTCTAAGTTATTATTTATCTAATCTAAATTATTTTGCAAATGTTAAAGAACAATCCAAATTTAAGAATTCGCATTGTTGATTATTGTTCACAGTTTATTGTTTAGACCTTGAGGAATAACCCAAAGTTTAAATATTTAACATAAATTTATAGATGTTTTAGCGAAATTTAATAAAAGCGATCAAGAACTCGCTTCGAATTTTGTAGTTAGCTTTCTTCACATTTCTGTTTGTTCTTGCTGTTGTTCTTGTTGTTGTTGTTGTTCTTGTTGTTGCTGTTGTTGTTCTTGTTTGTAGCTGCTAAGGATGCTTTGAACAAAAAGTTGGGCCATAAACTATGACGCAATCAAAGACGGTGAGTGGATATTCTGTTATGTATTTGTTTTCATTATCTTTTAGACTTATTTCGGCTGCTTTGCTCATCTGAGCCGCTGTCTAAGTCCATCTAAGTCGCAGGTAATTCAGTTTAAGCTGAGAAACGAAGGCGAACAGAGCGTATAAACTTTTAAGAAATCACTTCTTTTAATACAAATAATTCCATTAAATTCGAGTGCTATGAAATTGGTTAGTATTTCGGCAGTAAGTTCTATTTCACATTAAATAATAAGCTTTCTTGTTTCTTTGTACAGTTGCCACAAAGTCTGTTGCTTCTCATGCTGTTGTTGCTGCCATTGGCAATGACGGCGCCAGTGGAAGAGGAGCGTAATGAGGAGCGACATTTTGGGTACATTTAATAGGCTGAATTGAATATAAATTTATTTTGATTAACCCTTGGCCATATTCACAGTTTTCAGACTGATAACGGCTATCAGCGATCTGAGGATATCACCTACAAGGTCAAAGTGAATCCGGATCGTCAGACAACTGAAGGACCAAATGACACAGAAACGCAAAGGCCAGTGGAGTATCGTGGTGGATATAGTTTCATATCGGCCGACGGCTATGAGTATCAGGTCTTATATAAAGCGAATAAAAATGGCTTCCAGCCTTATGTTACGGCACACAAAGTGCAACCAGCTAAAGATAAGGCTTAGATTTTACAATATTTGAGATCAATGAAAATACAATTTCACTAAAATATAAATTTTCTTTATTAATAGTAAAATTTTCTAGATAACAAAAATAAAGATTAAATGAAATGTTTAATATAATTTATTCGTAGTGACTATTAATTGGCCATAGTGTAAACACAAACACAATTTTTTTAGAGTGTATAAAGCGCAAATTAAAAGCACATTTCATATGGTTATTGTCACAGCTAAGCTTGAGACTTAAAGCTCAAAGCTTCTTGCTTTAAGCGTAGCTTGGAAGCAGTTTGATTTATGAGCTTGTAACACGCATAATAAAACTCCAAATGAATGTAAGGGTATCACTTTTGGGTGTGGATGAGTTAGCTGCGTCAAATTATTGGTAAGTTTCATAAATTAACTGATCATAGTGTACATAATTTAATTATATTTATGTTACTTAATTAAAATTTTAAATACAATTCTTAATACAACCAGTAATTTAATATACTTGTTGTCTTGAAAACACGTGGTTTATAGAATTATTGCTCGTAGGGCATTAAAACCGTCGTGTTCCTTATATGAGTTTTATAATGAGTTTCTATTTTGTCAATGTAAAATTTTGTCTTTTGCTTTTGCTGCTTTCCTTATGCAAATTCAAAACAAAGACAACGTCAACGACAACGGCAACGGCAACAGGTGAAGCAATCATGTTACCTGCACCTTGGGCTTACTCAGCGCTTTTTTTTTACCCACTTTACCCACATATGTATGTACATTCAAATTCGTTATGCGTCGACCCCGGGGCTCATTATGTTCCCATCTCTGTGACTCGGGTTCGTTGGATGGCGAGTCTTTAATCTATTGCTAGCTGTGTTTCGAGACGGTTGCGTCTACTGAGAGCCATGAACTATAACAATCCGTGTGTGGAAAGCTGGAAAACTAAACACAAATGTGTAAAGTTGTTGTTGCTGCTGGTGGCATGTGTTCAGTGGGGGGCAGAGAACGGTTCTTCGGCCTCATATGCACCTGGCACAGTGTTGGACATACAACTCGGCAATGTGGTTATCGAGCAGTTCTCCTATATACCCACTCGAGGAGGCTACGAGTTCGGGTAAGTTGATGCGAATTTATACCTACAATATAACTGGAACTTATTCAATGATCTTGCAGTTACACCTTGCCCAATGGAACACATCGCGATGAGGTTGGCGAGTTGCTTAACGATCGCTCGGCCAGCGAGGACCTACAGAATGCCAATAACTTTAATCGCAACGATCGACCCTCGCGACGACCAGGTCTTAAAAATCGAAAACTTTCACCTAAATCACTTGCATCGTTGGCTGGTTGAAATGCAGAGCACTGCAGTGTAAAGCAAAAAATATTAATGCATAACAACTAATTTAGAACATGACAATTTTGTGTTAGTTAAGTGTAGATTATGTGGTTTTCCAATCAATTCGAATTGATTAAATAATAAATAAGGATTACAAAGAAACCATATCGCTTTTATACTAAAGGTTTGTTATATCTTAGAGTGAAAATTTTGAAAAAAACGCATACAAATTTTTTAATTCAGTTGAAACTTGCAGAAAAAAAGGGAAGACTTTCAAATCTTTCATAAAAAGTATATAAGATAATATAAAGGAATAAGAAGTTTGTACACAATATAGAACTGGAAATAACAAATATTTTTGCATTATTAAAACTCAAACTAAAGTGGTTTTCTGTTATAATTATAAAATGTATATTTACTTGCACATAATATTTATAAATTAACAAATTTAAAAACAATCAGTCATATTTAATTTTTCAAATACTTTTACGATTTACTGATCATATACCAGTATTTCTGAGCTGCTTTAGTTACGGTGCCTAAAAGTATGAAATAAAAATCTCATTTTTAAAAACTCCTCAGGTTTTCATACAATTTAGTTGTGCATGCAAATATACTCAAAACCTGATCTAAAGTTATCTTAATTCTCTTAAATATCTTACATGGCAATACTACATAAAGTGTCCACAAACACAAAAAGTTTAAAATTATCCACTTGTACTTTATAAATTTTTCCTCTAATTCAAATAATATTGTCAGACTTTTATGCTTTCCAATATTCAATTTTTTTTAAATATTTTCCGTTTTAGTTTAAAATGTTTGTAATTTAATTATATTTTTGGTTCACAGCAATTGTTTCTTATTTTGCTTTAATTTTTCAATTAAATCGTAGATTCAATGAATATTTGAAAATGTATTAGATAAGTCGCTTGGAAGAAAAAACTGGATATTAAAACATTGTCATTATCGTTCAAGTGCTAATTTTACTGGTCTGTCAAAGACTATGGTGCTCAAGCCTTGCTATACTATAATAAGAAGCAGAAACGTAAAAGATGTCGCTGACCATCCAAATAACCGGTATTCCAATCTGTCTGGGTCTGGCAAAGATCTGGCTTAGGTTATGCGTGCGTGTGTGCGACAGTCGCATCTGTGACGACAGCCGGACTCAGAGCCAGTTGGCGAGACACTGGTGCTGACCTTGAAGTTGCTAGTATCATAATTAATTTGAAGATGAATGCGCTTATATCTCTATCTATCATTTAGCTAAAATTGAAAGGGACAGTGAAGAAGAGTCAAATCTTTATATATACCTGCATGCATGACCATCCATATATTATATTATTACTTATTTATTACGCATATGTAAAGCAATAGCATCCAAGCAGTAATTGTGGTTCTGCTATTCTAACTATAATTCTGGAGTAGATGTGTATAGAAAAAGAGACTTCGCTTCTATTGCATATTTTACGCATTTTAAGCGAATTGAGTTTAAAATTTTTGTAGTCATCAGACATATTTATATATATTTAATAAATAGAAAAACATATTTAAATGTCAGTATATGCACATAAGTATGTTATTGTATATATAAATGCCAATGAGTAGTTTTAAATTTGAATATATTTTGGTATACATTTATTTTTATTGAAGCCACAAACCTATTCATTTTAAATTCAAGTTGTGAATTTTGATCATTTTTAGCACTAAACTAGTTTCCCTATTATTTGTTAATGCTAATCAACCATCAATTTTGCTATAAATACCAAGTGGATCAGCCCCAAAATGTATAGTTACCTTTGAAGTCTCAAACGCGCTACATTTATCTAAACATGAAGTTCCTCATCGTCTTCGTCGCCCTCTTCGCTGTGGCTCTGGCAGCACCTACTGATAAAAATGTGGAAATCTTAAGATCGGAAGCTGAAGTTGGACCCGAGAGCTTCATTTATGCGTAAGTTACCATAAGTTAAGTCATAAAAACATAGACTGATCCTTGAATTTTATGTTGCAGTTTCGAAACATCTGATGGAAACAAACAAGAAGCAAAGGGTGAACTTAACAATGTTGGCACAGAGCAGGAGGCTATTTCCGTTAAGGGCAGTTTCAGTTTCGTTGCCGATGATGGTCAGACCTACACCGTCAACTATATTGCCGATGAGAACGGTTTCCAGCCTCAGGGTGCTCATTTGCCCGTGGCACCAGAAGCTTAAAAATCTTCTTTAAGTTTTTAATAAAATGATTGTTTAAAAAAAAACCAAACAGCTTTTATTAATTTATTATTAATCAGGATGTAAGCATTTTTGCTTATATCTGCTTCACAGGAATAAATTGTGATTTATTTTAAGAATTAAAGTATATAATTTGTTACACTCACTGTAATAAATACTTATTTCATAGATACTCGATTATTGTCAGAGATGTTTTTTTTAGCAACAATAATTAAGAAGTTGACGATTAAGGAGGATATCTATAACCATGGGCCATAGGTAATTTCAGATCATATTAGCATTTAAATAATTGACATTATTTCAAATGTGACTATTCCGTTAGTTGTGGCGGAACGGTCTAAGCGTAAACCCGACTGACTGGCTTGCCAATTTGCTGCTTCTTCGACTAGTAGCGGTCAATGAAGGTGGAATAAATTTTTAAAAAATAAAAAACCAAAAGCCAACTAGTCGGACGGAGCTACAGTCAAGCATTCTCGACTGACGGAGACCCCGTACTTACTATGTCAAAAGCTAAGACTGCTATAAATTCATACTTGATTTGGACCCGATCGATCCTATGACAGCTATATGATATAGTGGTCCTATTTGAACCATCTTTGGTCAGGATATATAAAACCAAGTTAGATACATATTCTATCAGTTTGGTTACAATATCTCAAAAAACAAAAAGTTTGTCATACTAAGACTTGATTTTCGCCCGATCGGTCTTATGACAGCTATATGATATAGTGGTCCGATTTGGACCAACTTTAAACAGGATACATAAAACCAAGTTTTACGTATATTCTATCAGTTTGGTTACGATATCTCATAAAACAAAAAAGTTTTTTATACTAAGACTTGATTTTCACCCGATCGGTCCTATGACAGCTATATGATATAGTGATCCGATTTGAATCAACTTTAGACAGGATGTGTAAGACCAAGTTATATGCTTATTGTATCAGTTTGGTTACGATATCTAATAAAACAAAAAAGTTTTTCATACTAAGACTTGATTTTTAAACTATTATTCCTATGGGCTCTATATGATATAGTGGTCCGATCCAAAAAAGAAACAATATTTATCTGCCTGCAATATAGAGCAGCTTAAAAATTGTTCTTATAATTTGGAAATGAATCTTTTTTTTCGATTTGTGGGCGTTAAAAGGGGCGTGACCGAGTTTTGAAACAAACTTGATCTGCTAGCAACATAGAAGAACCTACATACCAAGTTTGGTGTCTCTAGCTCTTATAATCTCTGAGATCTAGGTGTTCATACAGACAGGCAGACAGACGGACGAACAGACAGACATTGCTATATCGACTCGGCTATTGATGCTGATCAAGAATATATATACTTTATAGGGTCTGCCACGCCTCCATTTGCCTGTTACGCACATATTCGGTAAAATAAACCCAATAGACCCCTCTACTTTTTATAAGTACGGGGAATAAAAAAACAAAACAAAACAAATGCTGAATACAAGTATAAACTTATTTGAGAGTTGTTGTTGCTATGCTGCTGTTACTGCAAAATACAAACTACAAACTAAAAACGACAAACATCAATCGAACGATGCAAAGGCCGTTGCATATGTCAAAAGTCAGATTCTCTGATTTCTCCGATTGCCAATAGCCAATAGCCAACACCGATTTGCGTGTATTGTGTGGTAGAATTTCGGACTTGAAATGAACTTGCGGCTCTCTTACGTTTGGCAGCGATTTGTGGTTCTTGTGGTTCTTGAATGAGAGTTTTTAACTACATGTATAAACTGATATGTCGGCAGCTTACCTAAAATAAACATTAAAACACATTGGTCGTCAAGAAACTTAAGCCATAAACCATCAACTAGTATAGTGTTTACATATTGTACAAAAGTCAAACTAACTATTTACGCATCCATTAAACAGACATTTGGGGACAAGAAGATTCCATATCGAATTTTATATACACTTGGGATTGTTCAAATATATGTACTTTTAGTAAAATTGTAGAAATATACTTGAATGGCTTTATCTATTTATTTATCCACGACTAAAAGCAGTCGGCAAAAAACAAAAAATCCAAGTATAAAAATTAAATTAAAGATTACAAATAAAACTAAAATTAAATATAAATAATAAACTGTAGAGAGAAAATTAAAATTATATTGCAAATTAAAATTAAGTTAATTTAGCTTGAAGACATATCTTTAAAGAAAAAGTCTACTTTTTGTTTTTTCGTATAAAGTCTTGAAAGTATTGTATTAAAACGTGAAAATCTTAAATTTAATAATGGAGAATAGTATAAAGTATATATTAACTATGTTTATTACCAACAGTTTTATATAGTTGTTATGCCAAAATATGCATTGAATTTGCGATGTCGCTGCACAAATTCACGTTAAATGTTACTTGTCGCAGCGACTTTGGCGTTGTTGTTGTTGCTGCTGTTGTTGTTGTTGTTGTTGCACTTGTGGTAAATAAAATACATTACCGGACGACCGCCAGAGCCACGTTAGTCTTCTTCCACAATTGTGCAAATTTATGACGTTTGCAAAAACCGTGAATGCAGTATAAATTGAACGAAGACGCTACATTTGCAACATTGGATCTTCGAGAGTCTGTCTAAACGCATTTGAACGCTCCACAAAACACTTGACAGGATGAAATTGGTAAATTGATGGAGATAAAATGTAGAAGTGGCTAAATAAAGGATCTAATATTAATGTCAATTGGATTTCTCAAACAGATGCTAGTCGCTGGTCTGATTGTTCTGGCTGCCATTTCCTGCAGCGGTCGTCCCCAGAACGATGTGGAAGTGCTGGAATATGAGTCGGATAACATTGGCATTGGTGGCTACAAGTTCAGCTATAAGCTGAGCGATGGCACCACACGCACCGAGGAGGCGGTTGTTAACAATGCTGGCACCGAGAACGAATCCCTCTCGGTTACCGGATCGGTCAGTTGGGTAGCTCCCGACGGACAGACCTATACCATTAACTTTGTCGCCGATGAGAATGGATTCCAGCCGGAGGGTGCGCATATACCTAAGTAGTGAGCATTTGCCCTGTGGCGATCGATAGTGAAGTGCTGTGCATCAGTCAGTCAGTCAGTCAGTCAAGTTAGTGTCGTGCATTATAATTGTTACTCGTATTAAAATGGAATTTCGATTAATGGATTACAAAGCGTTTCATTTATTTGCATACACGATTTAACTAAACTAAGTGTTTTCTAAACATGTGGAAGATGGGCACCTTGTGGTTGGTAACCGTTCTCATCAGCGATAAAATTCACCGTGTATGTAACACCGTCGTTACCCACATAGGAGTATAATCCCTTCACAGACAGCGCCTCATCGTCAGTGCCAGGATTCTTGACTGTTGCATCTTCACTGCGCTTGGTTCCATCACTGGTCTCCAGGAATAATTTGTAGCCATTTGCTTGGACATCCGCGGATTGCTCCACAATGTGAACCTCCTCTTTACCGGGTGGTGCTGCCAGTCCCAGAGCTATGCACAGATAGAAAAAGATCAGGACGGACTTCATGTTGTTCACTAGTTGTTGAATTGAGTGGTTGTGGTAACCATTCCAGAGGGCTTTTATACTTATATTCCAACTAAAGCGATTGTAATTAACACTTTTGTTTTTCAGATAGTTATCTATGTTGACATAAAATTGTGTTAATTGCCACTCCTAGAGTTAACAGTATTAATATTTTTGGTCAACAGTTTCATGTCTTAATTATTGTCATTTTGTTTCAACACAATATTAAAAATCTAAAAAATACAAAATACTTTATTTCTTTAAATATTAAACAATACTAAAACGACAAAGCAATTTACTCAAAATTATTAAAATTTCAAAATATCTAGAATTTATTTTCAAAATAATTTAAAATAAATAAAAATCTTTGTTTTTATTAAAAACTTTAAAAAATCCTTTTATTATTGTAACTGTCCATGCTAACCAATAATTATAGATTATTTAAATATAAGTTTATTTGTATCCTTCTAGATGCATAATTAACCATTTAGATTTAACGATTTAAATATAGAAATTATTGAATTGACAAATCGCAATTTTACAACAAATGCACGTAACCTTTTGATTTTATCAATCGTATTAGTCTGGCCACTTAGGCGTTAAGTGGAACAAAAGAAACAAAAATTTTAAAATGAAACGTGTTTCTTTATTAATGCTTAGATACTAAAAAAAAATCAAAAGTGGTTTTTCTGTTCTTGAAAAATATTTAAATACATATGTAATCAAGTCCCATCAAATTTGAAGACGTCAGTTTATAGACATAAGCCTATAGCGCCCACTAAGTTAATATATTGCTACAAACAAACTCGTAGTTTATTTCAAGTTTACATTAATATTCATTTCGCTACAAAATCAATTGTTATTCCAGCTTTTGCTTTTTTGTTGGTCAAGTTAAACGCTAAACTAGTTTGTCGGCATCTTTTTTGTTATGCAAAATGTACAACTAAAAATCCACTATAAATAGGCTGCTGATTAGCTCCAAAATGTATAGTTACCTTTGAAGTCTGAAACGCACTACATTTATCTAAACATGAAGTTCCTCATCGTCTTCGTCGCCCTCTTCGCTGTGGCTCTGGCAGCTCCGGCAGCTCCTGAGACCACAATCGTAAGATCGGAAGCTGAAGTTGCACCCGAGGGCTTCATTTATGCGTAAGTTACCATAAGTTAAGTCATAAAAACATAGACTGATCCTTGAATTTTATGTTAAGCGATGACACCACACACAACGGCCGCCTCCCCGGTGTTTACAATTATAACTTCGAGAACGAATCCCTTACCGGATCGGCCAGTTGGGTAGCTGCCGACGGACAGACCTATACCATTAACTATGTCGCCGATGAGAATGGATTCCAGCCGAAGGGTGCGCATATACCTAAGTAGTGAGCATTTTTATTTTTATTTATTTATGCACGACTAAAAGCAGTCGGCAAGGAACAAAAAAAATCGTATAAAGAATTAAATTAAAGATTACAAAATAAAGATTAAATTAATATTAAAATTAAATATAAATATAAACTGTAATTAAAGATTTAAATTAGAATTAGGATTAGATCTGGGGTATGCAAAAAATTATAAATGATCCAACATTTGTTGCAAGGATTGGGGAAAACCCAGAAAAACCCAATCAGATCAATAAGGATTAGTAATGATGTTAGTAATTGTAAAGAATGTTAAATTAGTAGAATGTAATAAAACAAGTTATTAGTGTTACTTAGGTCAGGAATTAAGGGAAAGATATTGGAAAAG
Organism: Drosophila falleni; assembly: GCA_035045575.1. Classification (NCBI taxonomy): domain Eukaryota; kingdom Metazoa; phylum Arthropoda; class Insecta; order Diptera; family Drosophilidae; genus Drosophila; species Drosophila falleni. Next base: position 11,202,700 of record JAWNOV010000167.1, read on the forward strand.
TGCGGATTTTAGGGAAGGGAGAGAGAGCTCTGAGGAGAAAACATGAAAGAGGCTATTATAGGTTGTGCATAAGACCCGAAACGAATCGTGTGAAGCGTAATCAGTTGTGATGTAGGTAAAAATAAAGGCTTGTAATTCCTAGTAGACCTGCGGGGGACAGAAAAGGTGAGGCGGGTAAGAAGGGAACTAGAATCGATCTCGCCAATAATCAATTTGTGAAGAAAAACAACACCAAGAGTTTTCCTACGATTAATTAAAGACGGAAGTTGAGAAGAGAAGCCTAGGGAGTACGGTGGTAAACGAAGGTTGGGATCCAGTTAAAACCACGTAAGGCGAAAAGCAAGAATTGCTTTTGAACTGTTAATTCGATTCTGGTTTATTTGATACTGCGGGCTCCAAATGATGAACAGTTTCCAGGATGGGACGAACTAAAGAGACGTAAAGGAGTTTCGTGGTAAAAGGATAATTTTTCGACCAACGTTTAATGAACAAGTTTGGCGTCATTAACTATAGTGGAGATATGTAAATTGAAGCATATTTGCAATCAAATAACTCCAAGATCCTTTACAGATTTTAACGTTTCAAAGGGGTATTGTCAATCGTATAAGAAGCTAAATAGGGCCAGAACGACTAAATGTCATGAACATACACTTTGAACAATTTAGATGCAACTTATTGGCCGAGCACCATAGTTGCATAGCGTTCAAATCATCTTGCAGACGATTATGAAGAAGGGGATCAGTGTATGAAAAAATAAGCTTTACATCATCCGCATACATTAAAATATATGAATGGGCCAGGATAGTGGGTAGATCGTTAATGAACAGAGTAAAAAATAAAGGCCCTAAGTGACTACCTTGAGGTACACCAGAAGTAACGTAAACCGAACTCGAAATGGTTGATCTAAGGAGCACTTTTTGGGTCCTACCTTTTAGGTAGGTGGAAACCCAACGTAAAAAGGCAGAGGGGAAACCTATGCACCTAAGTTTGTAGAGTAAGAGGTCATGGTTCACAGAGTCAAAGGCTTTACTGAAGTCAGTGTATATGACATCCGTTTGCTTTTTCTCTGAAAATGCATCATTTACCAGGGAGGTAAACTCAAGCAAGTTGGTCGTAGTGGACCGACCCTTAATAAAGCCGTGTTGAGTAGGAGAAATTATCGATTTACAGAGATGCTGCAAAGACGAAACAAGGATTTTTTCAAATAATTTAGGAATGGCTGATAGCTTTGCAATGCCTCTGTAGTTCGAAATATCAGACTTACCACCTTTTTTGTGGAGAGGAATGATATAAGATTCTTTCCAAAGATATGGAAAGGTTGAAGATTCAAGGGATAGATTAAAAAGCTTATGCAACGGAGCAGCTAAAGAAGAGCAGCATTCCTTAAGAAGACAACTAGGAATGTTGTCTGGCCCAGGGATGAAAGAAGATTTTAAAGAAATAAGAGAAGAGATTATAGTGTTATAAGAAATAGAGGGAGCAAACATAGTGTTTGATTGAAAAATAGAATAAGGATAAGATGAATTAGAAGTGGAGATTGGAGAGTAGGTGGATTGGAAAAAGTTAGCAAAAAGTTCAGCGGCTGCAGAATCGTTGCTGGCATTATCTATCCCATAAAAAAAAGAGGAAGGTAAACCGTGAGACTTACGCTTCAAGTTAACAAATTTGTAAAATTGTTTAGGGTCACGGGAAAACTGTCTTTTGCATCGAGTTAGATAGTTCTCGTAGCATAGCAAGTTTAAATTGGCGAAGTCCGACTTGGCTATTGTGTACTTACACCAGTCAAGACTTGAGCCAGACTTCTTATATTTTTTAAAATATTTAGATTTAATATTTTTTAAATAAGAAAGTCTAGGTGTAAACCAGGGAGGCTTTATAGAACCAGACGGTGGAACATAATTTGGAATGCACACATCTAAGAGTGCATTTAGGGTCTCATAGAAAGAACTAAGGGCAATATCGATGTCAGTCGCTTTATCTAAAAAGCACCAGTCGGTAGCAAGGATAAGTTCATTAAGCAATGAATAATTTCCCTTGCGAAAACAACGACGAGGTAATTGCTGACATAATAGAGGTGAACTAAAGGGTTTGGAGATTGAGATAGAAATTTCTAAAGTGGGATGATGTAAATCTTCAGGGATACTTAATGGTGATGACCTAGAGACGGCAGTATTTGCGAAGTCATTAATAAAAACCAGATCAAGAATACGATCATTATGATTTCTTATTGAATTCATTTGAAACAATGAGAGATCAAGTAGGTTATCTAAAAAATTATCTTGGTTTAAGGGAACAAGGTAATTGGTGCTACTAAAAAATGACCAAGAAATTTTAGGCAAATTAAAATCACCCAACACAATAAATAAGTCATTATCTTTGACTTGAAGGTTAATTTCATCAATACAGGCAAAATGCTGCAAGTAAATTGCCGGAGATGCTTTTGGAGGGATATAAGAGCAGGTGATAAAAATTGATCGAGTTGAAACAGTTACTTTGACGGCAACAATTTCAACATCAGAAGACACATTAAAAGTAATGCGTTCTGACTGGAGTGTCGATTTAGTAGCAATAAGTACGCCACCACTTCGAGTCGGTCGATCATTTCTATATAAAAGATAATTATTTGACATAACTTCAGAATCAGATACTGTAGGATTTAACCAAGTTTCTGACAAAGCAATTATATCAGAATCAAAAGACATACTACTCAAATATAGATTTTTGAGCTTAGTAAGGAGGCCTCTAACATTTTGGTAATGAATACAGGCAAAGTCGGGCCGCAGGTCTAGTTTTTTGAAGCCGTACTAGCGGGCTCCTGTGCTTTGGAACTGCCGGCTGTAAGAGAAACAGGAGAGGATTCACTTCGTTTTTTGAGCTTAAACTCATGAACTATCATATGTGGTGGCCAAAATTTTGGGTCACAAATGACAGAAAATACGTCGTGAGGGACACTTATTTTAAAAGATGCTATTTCCCGTGCAATAGCAAAATTAAATTTACTAACCGAGACGTTAGCAGAGACTTTGCTAGAAATGTATGCCGCTACAGATTCACAAGTAGTGTCAGAGGATAACCTAGACACAAATACTTGCTTACGAGGAGCAACAACATTTAAAATAGGGGGCTCAGGAGTAGGGGCAACTAAGTTGTCAGGCCTATTGTTAGGCGCTGCAGTGCGAGGAGGTCTACCCTTCCGACCAGATCCAGCCCGCACCGAAGACACGATGACTTGGGCTGATTCCGTTGTCTGATTGGTAGACTCACCTGCAGAAGGTATAGGAGAATTAAAAAGGTTGTCAATACCCGGAGAGGCCGATAAAGACAAAGTTGGCGAAGTGTCTTTAATGTGGCGAGATGCCAATGGAGTCACGGGAGGCTGAGTGACTGGGTTATTAGGGGGAACTGCTAAAAATTGACAATCAGGAGGTGAGTTAAAATTATATTGGCTAAGCAACTCGAGACTAGAATCAAAATCACTCGAAAGAAGCTTAGCCATTTTATTAAGTTTGGAGAATTGATTTCTCACTGAATTATACATTTTTGAGAAATCAATTTGCTTGTCGATGCAAACTGGACAAGACCATTTCACTGCACCACATTCCTTTTTAGAAACGGCAATGATCTTATCACATTCTCGACCTGTAAGACCTGCACACTTAGCATGCATGATATTCTCACACAACCAACAATAAATAAATCTCGGTTGCTCAGAATCATCCGCACACTTGATAGTGCAGTTTTTCTTGCAGCACGACATATTTCCAACAGGGGTTAAATATATAATTTATAGGCCGAATAGGCAGAAATTGCGCAAGCAACGAGAGCGGGAGGCACACAAATGAAGCTCTAAACAAGAGAGCAAGAACACAAAAACAATTTGTCGGTGAGAGCGCGCTGCTAAACAAAAACGAAATGCAACAGCGAACACACACACAAACAAATGTATTGGGATGTGCAAAGCGCAAAAACTGAGATAAGGAGATGTAAACACAAACAAAATCGATCGCTGTGTTTACAATAACAACAAACTTATGTGAGCGAGGTGTAAAGCAAAAGCCGAAATACACAAACAAACACACGCACAAGAATGTAATTATTTAAGGGAAATGCAAAACTAAGTTTAGCAAAACTAAAATGCTTTATTTAAGGGACACAATGCACAAATGATCACAACTTACACAGCAAGTCGATAGCCAGTTCACTTATGCACAATTTTAGATAAAGATATATAATTTCGGTTGTAATAAAACGCAAAAATAAATGAAATTGTACGAGCCAAAATAAAACACGTCTGATTCACTCAAACAAAGAACTCTCTCTTTGCCCTGTGGCGATCGATAGTGAAGTGCTGTGCATCAGTCAGTCAGTCAGTCAGTCAGTCAGTCAAGTTAGTGTCGTGCATTATAATTGTTACTCGTATTAAAATGGAATTTCGATTAATGGATTACAAAGCGTTTCATTTATTTGCATACACGATTTACCTAAACTAAGTGTTTTCTAAACACGTGGAAGATGGGCACCTTGTGGTTGGTAACCGTTCTCATCAGCGATAAAATTCACCGTGTATGTAACACCGTCGTTACCCACATAGGAGTATAATCCCTTCACAGACAGCGCCTCATCGTCAGTGCCAGGATTCTTGACTATTGCATCTTCACTGCGCTTGGTTCCATCACTGGTCTCCAGGGATAATTTGTAGCCATTTGCTTGGACATCCGCGGATTGCTCCACAATGTGAACCTCCTCTTTACCGGGTGGTGCTGCCAATCCCAGAGTTATGCACAGACAGAAAAAGATCAGGACGGACTTCATGTTGTTCACTAGTTGTTGAATTGAGTGGTTGTGGTAACCATTTCAGAGGGCTTTTATACTTATATTCCAACTAAAGCGATTGTAATTAACACTATGTTGAGACCAAATTGTGTTAATTGCCACTCCTAGAGTTGAAAGTATTAATATTTTTGGTCAACAGTTTCATGTCTTAATTATTGTCATTTTGTTTCAACACAATATTAAAAATCTAAAAAATACAAAATACTTTTTCTTTAAATATTAAAAAATACTAAAACGACAAAGCAATTTATTTAAATTTATTCAAAAATATATAGAATTTATTTTCAAAATAATTTAAAATAAATAAAAATCTTTGTTTTTATTAAAAACTTTAAAAAATCCTTTTATTATTATAACTGTCCATGCTAACCAATAATTATAGATTATTTAAATATACGTTTATTTGTATCCTTCTAGATGCATAATTAACCATTTAGATTTAACGATTTAAATATAGAAATTATTGAATTAATAAATCACAAATTTACAACAAATGCACGTAACCTTTCGATTTTATCAATCGTATTAGTCTGGCCACTTAGGCGTTAAGTGGAACAAAAGAAACAAAAATTTTAAAATGAAACGTGTTTCTTAAATGCAGATACTAAAAAAAATAAAAGTGGTTTTTCTGTTCTTGAAAATATTTAAATACTATGTAACAAGTCCCATCATTGAAGACGTAGTTATAGACTAAGCCAAGGCCCTAAGTATGACAACAATGTAGTTTATTTCAAGTTTACATTAATATTCATTTCGCTACAAAATCAATTGTTATTCGAGCTTTTGCTTTTTTGTTGGTCAAGTTAAACGCTAAACTAGTTTGTCGGCATCTTTTTTGTTATGCAAAATGTACAACTAAAAATCCACTATAAATAGGCTGCTGATTAGCTCCAAAATGTATAGTTACCTTTGAAGTCTCAAACGCGCTACATTTATCTAAACATGAAGTTCCTCATCGTCTTCGTCGCCCTCTTCGCTGTGGCTCTGGCAGCTCCGGCAGATCCTGAGACCACAATCGTAAGATCGGAAGCTGAAGTTGGACCCGAGAGCTTCATTTATGCGTAAGTTACCATAAGTTAAGTCATAAAAACATAGACTCATCCTTGAATTTTATGTTGCAGTTTCGAAACATCTGATGGAAACAAACAAGAAGCACAGGGTGTACTTAAGAATGTTGGCACAGAGCAGGAGGCTATTTCCGTTAAGGGCAGTTACCGTTACGTTGCCGATGATGGTGTGACCTACGAAGTCACCTATATTGCCGATGAGAACGGTTTCCAGCCTCAGGGCGCTCATTTGCCCGTGGCACCAGAAGCTTAAATATCTTCTTTAAGTTTTTAATAAAATGATTGTTTAAAAAAAAAACAAAACCAATTTTGTCATTTAAGTAACACAGTGTTAATGCATACAAAATGTATTTCAAGGCTTAAATTGGGGTGCCACAAATTTCGGAAATTGAACTTATAGTTTTAAATAAGGTCAAAGTCAAGAAATTTTGAAGAATAGACTGATCGATTGAGCAATGCTGATTATTTGCAAAGTCAACAAGTTCTTATTTACGATGCTTATTATATATATTCGAAACTAATTTTTTATCAACTTGCTAATAACACTTATTACTTTAAGTTCTGCAAGAATTTAAGTTCTTAGTTTCCAATTAATAACGCATTTTTTAAATGACTATAGCAGGTGTCAGACAGCGATACCGATACCGAAAAACCGAAATAGAACACGTCCTATTTCCATTGGTGAGTACCGACGCTTTTTAATTATAATGTGTTCACACGGCACCGAGGGTTTTTTAGCACGGTGTCGGTGAAAAATTCTCGTCTGATGCCTGCGTAACTATTATTAATTGGCCTACTGCGTTTATTGAATGTTTGTGATAATCTCGATGATAATTAAAAAAAAAATGAAGTTATTAGTTATACGACACATTATTTGCGATACCATTTTCCGAACTTTAAATTTTTTATTGTTGAAAATTTTGTAATGCAAAAAGTAGTAATCAGTTGATCAGTTATCTGTTAATTGTCCTAAATGTTATACATAGTTAAAATAGATCATTCTACTTAGTCTTGAACCATTTTGTCTTGAATACTTCAAGCGATTCTCGGGATCCCCTTTTAATTTTTGCAAGATACAGGAAAAGATAGTGAAAACCGTAAACAAAATTTGTAGTTTCATCGAAAGTTTTTTGAACGGTCAACAAACTCATTATAATTGACATTATGAGTTCATATCGTTATATGTATTTGTATTGAAAGTGTTTCCGGTCAAACTGGTAATCCGAAACAGATGCTTTTTAAGAGAACTATTTACGATGCTTTATATATACATTTATGCATAAATTTAGAGAAGTCTAATAGCTAAATTCCAGTTTGTATAGAATGAAAAATGGTTTAAATTATGCTTGCTTGCCGTTTATTTACTAATCAACATCTATTTATTTGAAGAACAGCTCTTGGTTTGGTTCTGTATGTAGACAGGAAATTAATTAGTTGTTTGGAGTGGGCAAATGAGCACCCTGTGGCTGGAAGCCATTCTCGTCAGCCACATAGTTCACGGTGTAAACTTGGCCATCGGCAGCCGTGAAGGAGAAGGAGCCACGTACAGCGATTGCTTCATTCTCAGCACCGGGATTGGTCAGGGTGCCCTCCTCTTCGTGCTTCTGGCCATCAGATGTCTCCCAACTGCAAATAGACATATTGATTTAAATGATGATTATATTGATCTGATTAGAGCATGTTTACTTACTCGAACTTATAGCCATCGGGCTGGACATCGGCAGACTGACGAAGGATCTGCGCTGTCTGACTGTCGTCCAATGGAGCAGCTAGGATCACAGAAAGGACGGCGGCGAAAACGATGGCAATTGTGTACTTCATATTGATATTGGTTATTAGATTCGATTAAAGATTGAGCTTCCGAATAAACAGTGAACTGTTGTTGCACGTTGTTTGATTTCTGATGTCTATTTGGTTGTCCAGATGCTTTTTATACCCAAACTGTGGACATTGAAGAAAATTTTGTCCAAAATAAAACTAAATATGACTAATTACACGCCAAACGCACAAGTTAACAAATTGGCTTGAAAAACGTACGGCAAAAACAATATAAGCAACAAAAAATAATCGATAATAACAAAAACTTCTAAGGCAAACAAATCATTGATGTTTATAGGAAATATCTCATCGTCATAATGATTGCCATAATCACGGTGCCGCGATGCCACAAATTTGCATTTTTCGTAAATCAATCAATCGATTCAATATAATTTGGATATACATATGTACATATAAAGTATTTACACAAAATTTCATATTCCCCCGTACTCATACACATATCCAATGCCTATACACAAAGCTGGTTTACCCCACAGTCACATCACAACAAACTAAATGAAAAACAAAACAATAATAATGCAAAAGCTTATAATTTTTTTCTTCCTATCTCAAATTTTTAATGCTTCACCGGAAGCTCATCTTACAGACGCATCAGAAAGATCTCAAGATTTCAAATATGATCATATGTAGTTGCATAAATATATGGCAAAGTCTAATTAAACTCAAGTATTAGTTACCTATAAAATCAAGAATAATTAGTTGCAAATATTCGAGAGGATTCAAGCTGCCTGTCTTTTAATTAATATTGTCATCACTTTATTATGAAATGTAGGAGATTCCTTTATTTTCGATGCCTAAAAGTATGCAATAGAATTTCTTAAAGAGAACACCGTGAAAATTGGCGTGTTCCTAAGATAAGATAACAAATTAACTTGAATTTAATCAGATGTGTACTACAAATCTATAACAGCGATGAAGCAACCCAAAAGCAATTGTTGCTGATCCTGATAAAAATTGCTTTCAAATGCCTAACAAAAATTTGAGAGATTTGACAAAATTAAATATTTATTAAATTGAATTAAGATATATTTAAATTAAATAAAAATGCAAAAAAAATTTCTACGAAAATATTAAATCTCAGATATTTTAGGAGCACCAACATTCAAAATATCTAAAGATTTCTGGAACACACCTGAATTTAAACATTGCGAGAGTTTATTTATAGTACTTAAAAGTGTAATTAAGAATGCCGATGTGAACCATTTTGCATTTATCTATTAATCACTCTTATTCATAATATGAATTAAAATATAACGAGTGAGATGAGTAAAGGGAAAAATAAGTTGATATTAGAACATTACTCACTACTACTAAGTTCAAATAAAAATGTTACATCACGAAAGATATTACTGATCATCGAAAATGGCTTCATCTGATTTGTATGCCGAATAAAATTCACAACATAATTCGCTTTTAAGTGTCATAAATATTTGAATACATATGGTGAATCTGTATATCTTTCAATGTAGTCTACTGACGTATTTCATTTGCATATTGTATGTAGATTAACGAATATCTTGTTTCTAATTTGAATACATTTCAGTGTATTCGAAATACATGAATTTTAAATTCAAGTTGTGAATTTTTATAATTTTTAGCACTAAACTAGTTTCCCTTTTATTTGTTATTGCTAATCAACCATCAACTTTGCTATAAATACCAAGTGGATCAGCCCCAAAATGTATAGTTACCTTTGAAGTCTCAAACGCGCTACATTTATCTAAACATGAAGTTCCTCATCGTCTTCGTCGCCCTCTTCGCTGTGGCTCTGGCAGCTCCGGCAGAAGATGTGCCCACAATCGTAAGGTCGGATGCTGATGTTGGACCCGAGAGCTACAATTATGGGTAAGTTACCATAGGTTGAATCAAACAAACATAAACTGATCCTTGAACTTTATATTTCAGTTATGAAACATCCAATGGCATCTCTGCACAGGAAGAGGGTCAACTTAAGAATCCTGGCTCAGAGCAGGAGGCTATTTCCGTTAAGGGCAGTTTCCGTTACATTGGCGATGATGGTGTGACCTACGAAGTCAACTATATTGCCGATGAGAACGGTTTCCAGCCTTCGGGCGCTCATTTGCCCGTGGCACCAGAAGCTTAAATATCTTCTTTAAGTTTTTAATAAAATGATTGTTTTTCCAAAATTCTTTGACTATTTTATGGGTTTGAAAGCGGGCTTAAATAACTATTAAGAGCTGGCCAAGAGCTGTAGTAAAACGCAAAATGACTAAGAAAGTTTGTAGCTTAAAAATTTAACGAATAATTGATTATCTTATTATTTTAAATATTCCTGCTTGTTTCGTTAAAATGGAAATTATAACTCTTTATTTTCGTTGAACACTGGATTTCCTTCTTTCTTTTGCAATTCGTCAATTTAGAAGAATCTTAAACCTAGTTAACATTGTCTTTGTTTTTGTGCAAAGTGTTGTATTTATTGAACGGCACGCGGCAGATGAGCACCTTCTGGCTGATAGCCATTCTCATCGGCCACATAGTTGATGGTGTAGGTCTGGCCATCATCGCCCAAATAGGTGTAGAAGCCACGCACCGCGATCGCCTCATGATCGGTGCCCACGTGCTTCAGTTGACCCTCCTCTTGATGTGATTTGCCATCGCTAGTTTCCACACTGCACACATGCAGATGAAATCAAAGAAAGAAAGAAAGAAAAAAAGAGAAGAAACGAAAACCAGTTTAATACTGTGACCTTGACACAGTCAGCCATGTTCAAGATCTACTCACACAAACTTGTAGCTCTCCGGCTGCACATCGGAATCGTAGCGCACCACCTGTGCCTCTTGCTGACCAGCTGGTGGTGCTCCATTCACGGCGATGGCCAAGAAAGCGATGGCGACAATAGCAACGGTGTACTTCATACTAATGGCTGGATAACTGGATAACTGGAAACTGGAAACTGGAAACTGTTAAGCGGCTTAACTGGACTTGTGGTGCGTTCAAGGAACTGGCAATCAATGCATGCAAAACGTTAAAGCCCTGGCCAATTTATACCACGCACCCAGACTTCAGACTCCTGCAAAGATTGCAAAAAATTAAATGTACAAAAAGAAAAAAAAAAGGCACATTACAATTAAGATACCCGTTTTTATTTCTCTTTATGAATACTCTTTTTTTTTTGTGTTTTGTATTTATTTTTATATTGTTTTTAGTTGTTGTTTGTTTCCTTTATTACTTAACTGAATGCTGCTGCTGCTGTGGCTGCTGTTGGTATTTGGCTGATGGCAATTGTCTTTGATTGATTGCGACCAGACCTCACCCAAGAAACAAAAAGAGACCCACAACATGAGTTGCCATTAAGACAGACACGTTTACAGTTGTGTATAATCGATGGATCGCCTGTGAAATGGGGTCACTTGGACGATTATTTGGCTCAAGTGCAACTAAAATGCCTAGTTAGTTAATCTTAGCAAATACTTAATTAATTTGTTAATAAATTTTAATTTTCTCTATCTTCAGACTGTATTTTACGAGAAGGTTCATATATATACACATATATATTTATTTATATGATTATATTAAATAAATATGCGCCATTGCTTTAAAGCATTTTTGTAATAATAGAATTTCAAAATCGATATATATATATATATATATTGTAGTAATATAAGAAGTATGTAAGACTGTATTATATTGTAAATAGTATTATTTATTAATTTTATTTATCGCACTGTAAATATAAATTATCATTTATCGGATTGCTATAAAACGCCCTCTGGCGTGAATAAAAGTTAGCTTAAGAATGCATGATTGTATTGGAAAATGCGGCAAGCGTAATTTTTTGAAGCGACGCCGACCGGTTAAGACTGAATAAAATATAAAAGATCGGAATTCTGAGTGTTTAATAATCAAAATAACCTCTGACTATAATATAAGAATATATACGCTTTAAAGATCAATAAAGAATGGTTGTGCACTATAATCTTAACTGTTTAAATATTTTTAGAAGGAAATGTCTAAAATGCGTTGATCACGTGATAATATAAAAGTATGCTTTAATAAATATATACGTGTATATTGTAGATTTAATAATGTGATGCCATAAATTTGCACCACCCAAATGTATTCTAATAGACGCAGCATTAAATTAGCATATACACACTTAAGCATAAATAAGTTTATAAAATACACAATACACACTAATATAAATACATGCACGTTGTCCGGCAGCATCAGAGTCAGCTGGCCAGGGCCGAACCGGTTCAATAAACACGTTTGCTGAAGACGACAACGAAAGTGAGAACCGTACAAAAACAACAGGCCAGAAACAAACTAAGCAACAACATGAACAAGAGATCAACTAACAACTACAACAACAACAACAACAACGACAACTGATTCAGGCAAAAGGGCAAACTAGTGCAGACAAACTCAACTCATTGTTGGCCAATTAGTGGCGCATCTTTTGGCCAAGCATCTCATTTATCAATCGTAAGTGCAAAATGATCGTGGGATTAGCTAAGATATTTTTGAGACTGGGACTTGCTTACTTTATGCTATGATTCGAATGATTAATGCCATCAGTCAAATACGTTGCAATACATTACGCATACGCTCCGTAATACGTAGCCAAGTTGTCGGCAGCACATAGCTCAATCAACACTGAGAGTTCATGTTTTATCGTGGCGTATTTTTAATATTTTTTATTGACTTAGGTCATCAGCGGGACAAAGAGAGACAGAGATACTTAAAGCAACGCTTCATCATCGCGTGTCGCATCTGCACTTAACAAGTTGTACCCCGCCCCCGCCCCCGCCCCCGGCCATAATCCCCGTTCTCATTGTCATTGTCTACATTTGGGCTTTCTGAAGGTTAATTCGCCCATCCTTAATTTAAGTGTGTCACCAACAACATGACACTTTAACGTAGCCAATGGCATTATTCTTTTATTTGGCAACTATTCACAGGAAATAAAACAAATTAATTAAACATAGTAAAATAAAATAATATGGATATTTTAAGCATTCATTTGCATAATTATTTTTGAGCTGAGATCAGTTAATGTGTTGTTCAAGACATATATTTTTAATCAGTCTGCTTGTATAATATTATATTCTTTAAACATTACTAAGTCGAATAATTTAGATTTCATCATAAATTATTGGTATATTTCTCATCATAATATTTGTGTAAGTAAACTCAGCCATTGACCTATTGCCGAAGAAATAAAAAGATGCGCCACTCTGCAAGTATTTGTAATCACTGTTGATTATCATCTTGATCGTCATCATCATGTTCACAACAGCAGAAATAGAAAAGTATCTCGAGGGCCAATTAAAATGCGATTTTGGTGCTCATCTAATGCCTACTCGTTTTTGGCCAGCCTAATTAAAACTTAAGATTTGCATACATACATATGTATGTAAATAAATGTACAGATATACATAACCAGACCGAATGGATGTAATTATAATTTAAAGGTGTTTTGATATGTTGATCTTAAGTGAGCGAGTTTCTGGGTTTGAGTCTGTGTTAGTGTGTTTACGTGCGTGTGAGCTTCATCCAACTATAAAATGCTATAACATTTTCTCAATCAACACATAATACATTTGCTCTCAATTGTGGCAACTTCGGGACGATTATCGTGATCAATCAACTTAAAAAAATGAAATCCTTCAATGCTTGTGTGTTTGCCGTGTGCGCTGTTTTGCTCGTATCCTTGACAAATGCGGCGCCACTTGACGATTCTCAACATGCTCAAGTTTTGAGATACGAAAATGACATTAACGTAGACGGCTCCAAATTTATGTAAGTACTTGTTAAAATTGTTAATCTTTACCTTTAACTGACAAGACTTTAAGGACTTAAAGTTCAATTGAGATTTTTTATATTTAAACTCATTTTATTTTCCAGTTATGAGACAAGTGATGGATCACAGCATAGTGCACAAAGTGAACTGAAGCAGGTTGACTCCAAAAACTCGGCGCTCGTTGTGAAAGGATCTTATTCATTTGTAGGTGATGATGGTCAGACTTATACCGTTAAATATGTTGCCGATGAGAATGGTTACCAGCCTTCGGGCGCTCATTTGCCCGTGGCACCAAAAGCTTAAATAACTTCTTTAAGTTTTTAATAAAATGATTGTTTAAAAAAAAACCAAACCGCTTTTATTAATTTATTATTAATCAGGATGTAAAATAAAAACTAAAATATATTATATGAAATGTTAAAAATTACTGTATTTTAATGGGTAATCAATTTGTCAGTGGTTTGTGGTTAAGTAATAGAATATTTGTAAATAAATAATTTATCATTAACATGCTTCTAATGAAAGGTTGTGATTCATTAATTTTGATTTGCCTTTAATTTTTGTTAAAGTTTTGCTTTTATTATGTGTATGCGAGGAATGACAATAAAAGTTGCAAAAAATCAAAAGTGCTAATGTGTAATTAAAATGTACGATTATTTTTATTGTGTTTTTATCACAAACGTCAATGTTTATTATAAGGGGGGGGTAGGGGTTTTTTTTTTTTTTTTTGTTTTTTTTTTATTGGGGTTTTTTTTTTTGGTTTTTTTTGTTTATAATTTTTTTTTTTTTTTTTTTTTTTTTTTTTTTTTTGGTGTTTTTGTTGTTGTTTTTTTTTTTTTTTTTTTTTTTTTTCTGTTTCGGGGGTTTTTGTTTGCATTAGAACATTGCGGATTGGAGGTGGTGCGGGGCTTAGAACTTTTAGAACCACTCTCCTATAAAAGCCAACTGCGCTATGGCAATAATGTCAGTGAAGTGCAGTCAAGTGTAACCCAAAGATGAAGTTCTATTCCGTGTTGTTTTCAGTCTGTCTGCTAATAAGCGTCTGTCGATCATTGCCGGCTTCAGATGATGCAACGGCGGAGACTGTTCGCTTAGAGAGCGATAATAATGGAGTAGATAAATACTCCTTTACGTGAGTGGATTCGAACCATGGTCAGTGATCGATCCAGCTAAGTTAAATCTTTTTTTTGACAGCTATGAGACCAGCAATGGCATTACACGCAACGAAGAGGGTGTCCTAAAACCGGCCGAGGGGGATGCAGAGGGTGTGCTAGCAGTGCACGGTTCAACCAGCTGGACGGCACCCGATGGCAAAAAATACGAGATTAGTTTTACTGCCGATGAAACGGGCTATCATCCTAGCTTTAAACTAGTGCCCTAAATGAGTGCATTACTTTTAAATACGAGCATAATAGATCTCTAAATCTATTGAACATTATCAAAAAAAAAAAAAAAGAAAAAAATTGTAATAAAATGAAATGTATAGCAAGTAATAAATAATTCATTTTGTCTATAGTAAAAACTATATAATAGTTGATAATAGCTTAAATATATTTAGTTATTAGCATAACGCGTTCTGGGCCTGAAACGAAATGAAAAGTCTGACGCAAGAGCTGTATCAATACTAAATATAAAACTGGATGCCAACCCGGTTTTTTTTTCGTGGTCTTCTTCGCTTTTAATACAGACATATATATACATATGTATATACATCACGCATTGTGGTTGTGCCGCACGACCTTCGCATTCATTTTGCATCACCATCAACGAAATTTGCAAATTTTTTTTTTATGCATAAACGTGTTTTTGTTTTCCTTGTAATTAATAGGTACACAATGAAAGCTGTGCATCTACAAGTTAAATAATTAGCGAGTAGCGAATTTGTTTCACAGCAGCGTGAATCAAAATCAACAACAAATATATATTATTACTTTTTTTGAATGTTCATTTCTTAAGTTTGATTTGATGCTAATTTTTACACTACAACAAAAAAAGCTGAGTCTCATTTAATTAACTTATAATTGAAGTATTAATTAAATTTGGCAGGCAAGCAAACTCTCAAACTAGTTCTGTCGAAAGTGAAAAAATAATTAATATTAATTAACATTTTGAAAATACTGTTGACCTTAGATATGGTCCCTTTTTGGGATTTCGAATAAATATTTTAGCTTATCAAACAAGTTAACTAATAACTAATGAATAGTTTTACAAGATTCGGATACAAGTTTTAAGAAAACTATTCAGCTGCTATGAAGACTTTTCTACACATGACCACATTTCTATCTATCAACTATACTGATAAGGAATTCATATGTAGTTAGTTATAGTGTCGGAAAAGCTTCAGCTACCTATTTCATCCATAAAACTGCTATTTCCAATTCAAACAATAGGCAAGCAAATACAATACCAAATTAAAATCATTACAACAGTATCCAGTTGAGGTCACTCGAGTTCACTATTGTAGCCATGTGTGCGTGTGTGTCTATAACTGAGACATAGTTCAAAAACGTTGCCTACTTTTTGGCATTCATATAAAAGCAAACCTAAAACGAAAGACTTAGGCGACAAACTTAATTAGCTTGATGCTGGATTTTGTTGCATACTTTTAGGCAGCCATATTTATTCTTATAGATTGTAATAATTGATGAGCTAAAAGTTGTTGGCATTTCAATATGTATGCAAATGCAATAGATGCCCATGGATCTTGACAACAATATTTCAATTACAATGAGTTGACAGCTTACCTGAAGTAGCTTGCGTGCATCCGGCAGTAAAACGCATCTCAGGATCGTTGATTAATTAATGTAAACTGTAAACATGGCTTCCTCATTCCATTCGAGATAGCTTATCGAAAATGTTGCAACATTATCAGACAAAACCTAATACTTCATACGAAAATACTCTTTTATTCAGTTAATTGTTTTTAATTTATTGTCCACATTAAATCAATTTGTATTCATTTTAACATTATGTATGTCCAAATTTAATTTAAAAACTTGCAACAAGCTGTGAAAAATTTATGATAATCAATTTGAAATTTATTATTTCTAGAGTTTAAATAAATTAATTTAGTCAATTTGTAGAGCAGGTTAAGTTGGATTGTATAACCCTAGGCGACTTTACAATATTCTTTTTAATAAATGACAACCAATTTAAAATAAAATTTGAAAAATAAATAGAAATATGTGCTAATGTTGAAATATTTTCTACTATAATATAATGAAGTTGAATTTTTTTTTAAAGAATTTAGAGGTAGAATTGATTGTTTTAATTCTAAGGAACTCTGTTGTTTGTAGAGTATCAAGTTGGTTCTTTCTGCTGTCAATGAGGTAGCTGTCTTGCTAACACTCACACATACACACTCACACACACTCACACACTCATACACACACTCATACACACACAGTTAGCGATAAAGACAGAGGCAGGTCCGCTTGTTAGCTGTTCTCTGGCTGGGAGCTCTGACTGACCGTTTCTAATGTTTTATAATGTTTACCAAATATTATTAAGTTTGTCAATTCGTCGACGAACATCGTGGGGTGTGTTTCAACGTCGCTTGCTCTGCACTAAGCGAAATTGCCGAGAGACGCGTCGTCTTCTAAATTCTATATTCTATATTCTATCTCCTGTCTTCTGTTCTGCAACGAATTTGTCAACAAATTAATGATAATTAGCAAGCGTTTAAGACATAAATTGTTGAATTAAAAAAATAATACAGATAGCATTCAAAAATCGTGATCAATTTAACGGGACGTGTGAATAATAATCAATTAAATTTTTCAACTCAAACAAAATGAAGCAAACATTTTTAGCAGCCAATTGTATTGTAAGTGTGTGTGTGTGTGCGAGTGTGAATAGTAATATGTGTGTTAAGTGTTTTAATTATTGTGCATTTATTCAAGCTGCTGGCCGTGCTGTACATCAACAGTTTAGTAGCAACTGCAGCCGTTACCACTGTACGTCCCTACAAATTTGGTTTCACCATCGAGGAGCAGCAGCATCGAAGAGAGCAGAGAGGTGAGCTTGAAGGTTTAAGGTTGAACAGGAATTGAATTAATCTGAGGTAGTTAACTATAATATATGACACTAATTATGGCATTACTTGATATTACGCGTAATTGATTGACACCAATACCGATATCTCTATGCAAATTGAGATGCGTCATTATTGTCATCGTCATCGCCAGCTGCCACCAACTAAATGCAACACACAATGCAACAACAACATAAACAACAACGACAAAAAAGGCAACAACTTTTGAACTTTTATGCATTGCTTTAAACTTCAAGCTGCAACACAGCAATGTTTATGCAATGCCGCACAATACTAGTTTGTAGTTTTAATTGCAACTGCAACTGCAACAACAACAACAACAACAACGTCAATTGCAAGTGACACCTGATGTGCGGCAGGTCATCTATTGGAATTCCTCAGAGTTCTATGTACTTATGATTGCCACTCTGCAATTAACGTACAAATCACATCATAACCATCTTCCCGCTGGGACAATAGACACACTTTGCTTTCAATTTTGGTATTGGTATTTTTTGGTTATTGGTTTTTATGTTTGAATTGAATTGGCAATAGAGAGAACTGAAGATCTGTCGCAATTTGCATAACACGTAGGCAACGTTCCATAGACAATGTTGTGTCTTATTTATGGATTTGCTTTATTTTAATACCAATTCAAATGTCCCATACAAAAAGAGCCCGAAAACAGGCAACATTTTAATATTTATAAGTATATTTTCTACCTCTTATTCGAATTCTGTTTCTGTTTCTGCTTTAGATTCTGGCACATGAAATGCCAGAGTTGACTACACAAATATTAGATATATTTAAACTGTGCACATTAAATATTTTGTATATGAAATGTTGTAGGGTAACTTGTTGTGCAGATGCAAAATTAAATATGCATACATGTCAATTTCGTAAATTATTATTATGTTTGCAATCGTGTATTTGCCGGAAATCAATTCATATCCCGTAACTAATATTTATAGATTGCTTTGGCTAATGTAGTTTAGAGTGGTTTGCATTTAATCTAATCAAATAAATCGTTGAAACATTTTTAAAGAAGTTCAAAAGTCCTCGATTAGTTCTTATCAGTTTCACTTAAAACAAGTTTCGCTTGACTTTAAACCAGATTTTTTCCTTCAATTTGTATGTTTATATTCATATTTACATCTGAATAACGTCTAATTTTACAACAGATAAACCTGAATATTTCTTTCGTATGCTCCCTAAAATTACAGATATTATTCTCCATCAGCGAATCTCATTTTCCACCAAATTCAAGGCAATTTTTGAAATACTCTTCCTTAATGTCAAATTGTTACAATACTAACTAAATAAAATACTTTTCTGCGAAATATATTTATCATACTGCTTTTAAGATTATAATGTAAACAAAAATTTAATTTATTTAGAAAATTTTCTAAAAAAAAAAAAATCTGAAATTCTAGTTGAATTTTTGCATACAAAAATTTTTTACTCGATTTTGAGACGTGTTTTTTACGATTTTAAGATAGTTTGTTATGCACTGAGAATTCTTAACGAGTTGTAGGCTAACTTTATGTATAAAAATACATAAATTGTTATTTATAACTTTATGTATAAAAATACATATATTAATATTATTTTATTGTGTACCAATTTATTGGGTAATAATAAAACATATAAAGCCACAATAAACCAGAATCGTTGCTATTATGTTATTCATACAAAAATAATCGGCACTAAAACGTTTTCAAAGTGCGATCATCGATAATCACGATAAGTTTAAGATGAAACTTGTTTAACTGACGCGATGACAAAAGGCAGTAGAATCAAAAATACAGAGACGGTCAACAGGTGTCATCAGGTGGGTGGCAGAAGCAGGATGTAGATGAAGTTCTCTATGTATGTATATGCTTGGACTGCATATTCAAAATATGTTGAATTAAGAATCTGTCGAGCAAATCAAAAGCATAAAATATGCGCATGCGTAGGCAAAAGCGAGAACACAAAATTATTGACGATTGTCATTATCGATACAGTTTATGAGATTTTGAGATTTTTATCTTTATGGCCGTGCGGACTGAAGCCCCTGTTTGTCTGGTTTGGCTTAAACGAATTATGAAAATGTAAAGAATGAACCAGTTGAATGAAGATAAAGCTAAGCTTTGACTTAAAATTTCAATACGAGTGTTTATAACGAAAGTGATACAGTGTATACAGTTAAATCACCATCTCTCTCTCTCACTCTCTCCTTTATTCTTTTTCTCCCAATTTACTTTCCTTCCATTCTTATTTTATAGATGAGAACGGCATTGTTATGGGCGAATTTGGATTTATAACCGCCGATGGCAAATATCATGTTACGGTTTATGCAACTGATGAAAACGGCAAATTCCGCATCATATCAATGAAGAGCTTTCCCTATGCAGGTCCTGTAGCACCCAGTACAAGTAAGTATACATCTATAAAAAATATAACTTTAATCTATGACAGTTACAATATTAATTGCAATTGCTCTTAGCAAATTTACCTGTTATTACGACCACGACAGGAGCACCTTTGAAAAAGCACAACTTCAATACAGCTGCCTGTTCGGGCTGCTTCCTGACCAACTCTGCTCCTGCTGCGAATGGAGTTACTCCAGTGTCTGGATCAACATCAGCGGTGGCTCCATCTGGCGGCCACAATCACAAGAATGAGATTCGTCCGTTGTTGCAGACGTTGGCACCAGCAGCTGATCCAGGTAAGTTGGTGGCGCCCATACAGATCTTCCAGTCGCAGGTCGACAAACTGGCCCAGTTGGCAGTCAGCCAGCTTTTGGCACAGGGTCAGGGTCAGCCACAAGGTCAGCCACAAGGTCAGCCACAGGGTCAGACTCACGGTCAATCAACGGTTCAATCACATGTCCTACCGCAAGGTCAGTCACTAGTAGCTGCAGCTGGCCAGGCTCAGGCTCAGGCTCAGCAACAGGGTCAGGCAGCTGGCTTCCTCACCGGGCCATTACAGGGTGCTCCATCAAATGGTCTGCCACAGAGACTTCCACATGACCAATCACAGAGGCAGCCACAGCCACTGAGTCAACTAGCTGTAGCTACAGCTGGCCAGGCACATGGTCTTTCAGTTGGTCTATCACAGGGACAGTCTTATGGTCTGTCACCTGTCAACCTGCCACAGGGTCAACTACCAGAAGTCTCTGCTGGACAGATTTCAATCGATAAAGGCATCAATTTGTTGCTGCCCTTCAAGCAGTCCATAGTGGAGAGTATCGATGCAGCACTGGCAGAGAGTCAAGCACACCCAACACTACAACAGACAACACCACAACACACAATACCAACACAACACGTGTCCACAACCAGCAATTCCAACTCCCAACCCTTGCATACGCTGCTCAGTCCAAACACATTCCCGACCAATTCTAATAACAACAACGTGGAAATCCCAAAGGCAACGATTGATCTGACAAATGTGCAAAGGATTCCAGCAGCTCAAACAGGTGTCAAGGATTTGAATGCTCATGCATTTGGCACACCAGTGAAAACTTCAGTTGGCGGAAACAACTTCTTCCCATCATTGACAGCCACCCAAAAGCAGCAGCTGCAAAGCAATATTGGCTTAGTCCAGACACCAACCCCTGCTCAGCTCTTACCCGCTAATGGTCAGTTGTCGGGCAATTTCAGACCGGAACCACAGTCCTATATCGCCGTAGATCCTGATGTTTTGATACCCAGCAACTACCCCTCCCAACCAGTTTACGAACCAGCTTACCAGCCACTGCATACACAGCTCAGTCCCAGCACCTTTGCTAATAGCAACAAGGAATCTAATAATCCCAAGAAAGTTGAGAAGGAAATTCTTTAATCTGGCAAATGCGCAAAGAATTCCAGCAGCTGCAACAGGCGTCAAGGATCTGAATAATTATTCATTTGGCACACCAGTAAAAACTTCAAACGGTGCAGTTGGCAACGCAGCCGGAACAACTAACTTTCCACCATTGACAGCAACCCAGCTGGCACAACCTGCATCTTCCATTTCTCCAACAGCAAGCAATAGTGGTTTAGTCCAGACAGCAACCAGTGCACAAGCAAACTTACCCGCTAATGGACAGTTTGTCAAGCCTCATTTAGCGGGTAATTTCAAACCAGAAGCAGAGTTCCATCATGTTGTTGCAAATCCTAGCTTAATCCAAAACAAGAACGAGGTCAATGGCAATCCGAAGAAGGAATCCGTTTATCTAACGAATCTGCATAAGATACCAGTAGCTACAACTGGTTTTAATGATCTGGAGAGTCATGCCTTTGGAACACCAACGAAATTGAGCAGTTCCAAGGGATTCCAGCAAGGTCCACATTCAGTGAATTCACTATTGCCGCATTCCAGCATCAATTCTGCAGCTGTTAATCCTCTGAAGATCAATGTTGAGCACTCAATGCAGAAGCTGGTGATGCCCGTAACACAAAAGATCAACAAGGTCGTTGCTCAACACCGCCCTCAGACTGCCACGCCCACACACCATACACTAAATGCATCCCCCCTCAATGCCCCTTTGCATGCCAAGGGTAACGAGTTTGTAGCGCAACACACACCACTACACACACACAGCAACACACACACTGTCAGTCCGAATCGACCACTAAGTAAGCTGCAACACTACAATAACATTATTAACCCTATCGAAATTTATCAGCAAGCTAAATTAAATTTTATTCACTTTTAATTTCTAGGCACACAGTCATTCGGTGCAGTTGGCAACGCGGCCGGAGCTACTAGCTTCCCATCATTGACAGCAACCCAAAAGCAAACGCAACAACAACCAGCAGCGAATAATGGTTTATCTCAGACACCAACCAATGCACAAGGCTTACCCGCTAATGGTCAGTTTGCAAAACCGACGTTATCAAAGTCTCCAAACTTAGCAGTGACAGCAACCAATACGGGTACGGGTCAAACATCGTTGGGCAACCCTTCTATACCCAATTCTCCAGCCTCAGCAATGACTTCAACCAATACAGAAGCGGGCCAAACGGGTGATCTGTATAAATTCAAATATCTATTAGACTATAACGGACATGAGGAAACGGGCAGCCGCAACGGCAACAAGGAGGGAAATTACTTTTCGATTGGCGAGGATGCTGTTGCACGTACAATTGAGTATATTGCCAATGAATTCGGATTCCAGCCTCACATCAGTTGGCGCAAATTGGACCGAAATGAAATTGCTAACCTGCCGGCAGAAAATTCATTGAAACATTACGAGTTCAAATGGTTCAACAAAGCATCAGAATAGATAGGGGGAAATATTTAGGTAAAATATTAAGTATCTGATGTAAATAAGTTGTATAATTTCCAATAAAATCTGTATTTACGAGTACAACATAAAAATTGTTCTTGAATCGGGTTTTATTTTTGTTGAAATTATTCACTTAAATCAACTTAATTCTTAGGGGGGGGGGGGGGACACAATGTGGGCGTGGTGGTTATTTTATTAATCCTTAGGTATTTTGTAAAGTTACATTCAGAATTTAAAAATTGTTTACATTTAGATGTAGCATAGAGTTGCATATCTCAATTACACACATTTAAAATTACATACATTGATTTATTCGTGTTAAATTTGCGCTTAAAATTTATAAATATTTTATACACACACAGAATTGTATCTTTTATTCACTTTAAGATTATCAACTATTGTTAATATATATATATATATACGATGTAATTTTATTTAATTTGGTTGTTTCAAAAATATTCAAGAGTTTTAACTGTACAATCAACTATCACAGTCAACCATATCGAACTGATAAATAAAATCCAGGTTTATGAATTGGCAAAAATTAAAACGAGAATATTAACAAAGAAAAGTTGCGTCGAGTATGCTCGACGGGGAAATACGCTGTAATGGATACAGTGAAGGGTAAAGAAGAAGCGTCTCTAGTTTTTGAAATCGCTGAAATCAGAGCGTTTTTATTTAAATTGGTGCTGGGAAAATCTCATCTCCTCTCATCTAGAACATAATAATATTTACCCTTTGAAATATGCATATTCTTATAGCTATATTTATTTACAGTTCGCCGACAACAAACACTAAAGAGCTCTCTATATAGAAGCGAAAACTTTCGATTTATGCTTATCATTTAATTATACATTTTGCTTACAAATAATCTATATTGTTCTTATTTTTTTTTTTAGAAGTATTATTGGAGATATCGAATGAATGCTCCATCAAGACTCACTTTCTATTAACAAGTGGCAAATGCTAACAACAAATCAAAGTATCGCAAATTGTACATATAAATAAGTATTTATATATAGCGAATGTTTTTTGAATATTTGCAAATATAACTTGGTATATTTGCTTATATATATATATATATATATGTGTACGTATATCGTCATCATCATTTATGCTAAAACATTCGGAAAATTGTTAATTGGAAAACTATTTGTTGTTTGATTCTCATATGTATGTTAGTTAAAGACGTTAACTTACAGCAACAACGACAACTAAATGGTCTAAATACACACAAGCACACACACAATCACACACTCACACACACACACCTAAGTACATACATACATATATCATTCTTTGGGGGTTGATCCTTTAGAAATGGTTCTTCCGCTAATGGCTAAGAGTAAAATCCGTCTACAGTTGCTGCTGTTGTTGTTTGTTTGTTGTTGTTGTTGTTGGTGGTTTTGGTTACAGTTTACAGTTACAATTACAATTACAATTACAATTACAATTACAATAAAAACGTCGCTTGATCTCCGCCCTTCATGTCCAGATAGTCATAGAAGGAACGCTCGCTGGCGCCATAATTGCCAGCATGACCAGGATATGGCAATCCACTGATGTTGTTGTTGATGTTGTTGTTGTTGGTGTTGTTGTTGCTGCTGCTGCTGCCGCTGTCCAGCGTTGAGTCGGCGGCGGGCGTGGCAGCCGGCGGAGGCGGACCACCTCCAATACTCAAGCCGAACTTCTCCAAGTGGCATCATTTGAGCAGCGTCGGCAGACTGCTGTTCATCAGGCGATTGCCCACGACCAGCGAATTGAGCGTGGAGTTGCTGCCGCCCACACCCACGCCCACTCCCACACCCACGCCCACTCCAACGCCCATGCTCATGCCGGGCACACCAAGGCCAAAACCAGCACTCGCATGTGTCGGCGCCGTTGTTAACGTGGCCGTGTTAAGATTCAGATTCAGATTGTTGCTGACACTGGCCTCCACAGAAGCGCCCGGATTGCTCGAGATGTGCGAGTGGGCGCCATTTAGATTGCTGCCATTGGCGACGCTGCTGCTGGTGGTGCTGCCACTGCCGCTGCCACTGCCACTGCCGCTGCCACTGACGGTGGCGGTGCCAAAGCCGCTCATAATGCCAGCACCGCTGGGTACGCCAACGCTTACTGCGCTGCCACCGCTGGCGCTGGCATTGCTCTCATATTATGATGGTCATGCGTAGTGAGGATAGGAGCTCAGGTGCGGCGCCACATGCGAGGGCGTCACGTGGCTCATCGAGTGCGGCTGATACAGATTCGTTGCCGGACTGCCCCAGTTGCCCCAAGAAGCGGCCGTAGGAAATATGGATGCTGCAAAGATCAAGAATAATTTAAATATATACAAAAATCATTTTTAAATAACATTCAAAACGAATAACGTGTAACGATAACTATTTTGATTTATTTTACTTAATTTAATTCAATTATTTTGTTTTTTATAATTTTTGACGAAGTTATGAGGGATCAAAGCTTTCGAAAAAATGTCAAGGGGTATGGAAAGTATGGAAAATTGGATGATAGATTGGCTTAGTATCGAAAATATATCAAATTTTCTAGATGATAAAAATTTAAATGCAGAATCAATTAGAGGCCAAATCATGATCAAAATGACATTTCACTTAAGAATCGGTTAATTTTTGAAAAAGTTATGAGAGGTCAAAGTTTTTGAAAAAGTGTCAAGGGGTAAGTATGGAAAATTGGATGATAAATGGCTTAGTATCGAAAAAATATCCAATTTTCTAGATGATAAAAAATTAAATGCAGAATGAATTTAGAGGCGAAATCATGATCAAAATGATTATTCGCTTGAAAATCGTCTGATTTTTGACAAAGTTATGAGAGGTCAAAGTTTTTGAAAAAATGTCAAGGGGTAAGTATGGAAAATTGGATGATAAATGGCTTAGTATCGAAAAAATATCCAATTTTCAAAATGATAAAAATTTAAATGCAGAATGAATTTAGAGGCCAAATCATGATCAAAATGATATTCCGTTTGAAAATCGGTTAATTTTTAATGAAGTTATGAGAGGTCAAAGTTTTTGAAAAAGTGTCAAGGGGTAAGTATGGAAAATTGGATGATAGATTGGCTTAGTATCGAAAATATATCAAATTTTCTAGATGATAAAAATTTAAATGCAGAATCAATTAAGAGGCCAAATCATGATCAAAATGACATTTCACTTAAAAATCGGCTGATTTTTGACAAAGTTATGAGAGGTCAAAGTTTTTGAAAAAGTGTCAAGGGGTAAGTATGGAAAATTGGATGATAGATTGGCTTAGTATCGAAAATAAATCAAATTTTCTAGATGATAAAAATTTAAATGCAGAATCAATTTAGAGGCCAAATCATGATCAAAATGATATTTCGTTTGAAAATCGGCTGATTTTTGACAAAGTAATGAGAGGTCAAAGTTTTTGAAAAAGTGTCAAGGGGTAAGTATGGAAAATTGGATGATAGATTGGTTTAGTATCGAAAATATATCAAATTTTCTAGATGATAAAAATTTAAATGCAGAATCAATTTAGAGGCCAAATTATGATCAAAATGACATTTTACTTAAAAATCGGCTGATTTTTAACGAAATTATGAGAGATCAAAGTTTTTGAAAAAGTGTCAAGGGGTAAGTATGGAAAATTGGATGATAGATTGGTTTAGTATCGAAAAAATTTCAAATTTTAAAAAAAAATAAATATCTCTTCAGCTCATTTTCGAAAGCTTACCTGAGGACGAGGTCATGCCATGATGGGGACTCATAAAGGAGCTGAGCTTGGCGCTGTGATGATATGGCGTCATAAACAGGTCGCTCTGATACTTGTAGGTGGGATCACTGGCCGCCGGCTGTGTGGCCGCTGCGAGGCCCTGGAAATCAAATTTATAGGCATAACGCTTGCCATGAACCTTGGTCATGATGTTCTTGTCATAGTAGTATCTGCAAATAGATGAAACGGTTGGAGTTAGCCTTGAGAATTCGAGGGTGGCATATCTAATGTGTCCATTGTGTGTGTGTATGTGTATGTGTGTATGTGTGTGTGTGTGTGTGGGAAAGTCAAACAAAAGCTTCTGCCCAGCAGAGAATAAATAATTACAAAATAATGCGCGCTTTATGCGTTTTAAGTTAATTTGCTGACATTAAGCGATTTTAGTGCTAGACACCCTGGACTTGCCCTCAATCCACCTCCAGGTCTTCATCCCCACCACTTCCCTTTCCCCCCGCTGACTGTGGCAATTAAATGGCAACGCCTTGCACATAAACTTAAATAGAAATTTGCGGCACAGGGAAAATCAAATTGTTTGGGCAGACAGCCAAGCAGCAGGCGGCAAAGGGGGCAAAGGGAGCAGGAGGGCAAAAGAACAGACTTGGGGTCCACTTTGATACCCGTGACCAAGACAGACGACTGGCCGAAATTTATATTTGCTTTTCTTGCTCTACTTTTGCGCTGGGCATTTAAGAAAATTCATTAAGTTTGCACTGTGGGAAAATCAAGTAAGAACATCAAAGATTTCGCTAGCGGAAACTATAAACTTATTTAAAGAAAATAACATATGTGATCCAAATAAATATAAATAACTATCTCATATATTTTAAAAGTAGTTATCGAAACGATTTATTCACAATATTTAATTATATTTTAATATATACTTGCTGAAAATTTGTTAATCAGAACAGTGAGTAAACACAAAGAAACTATAAATATTTAATGAAGTAAACTCTATTAATAGTAATTCCCAAATGCATCATTAAAACCAATGTCGTTTTCATTACAACCAAGCGAAAATGTTAGTCACTGTTAAATAATTACTCGTAATGTTAATCACATTTCAAGATGTGCGATAACAAACGTTAAAGCAACAATAATAAATACACTTTAATAATAATGCAAGATCATTCATTTCAATCATTATTCATAACGAATTTGATATTCGTTTCGGTTGAAATAAAAGATTTAAATAAATTACAAAACCGACGATGCGAAGTTCTTTCAATCGAATGCTTTAATGCAAATTGGCTTAATAATGCATTCCGTTACGTTTGAATATGCATTTTATTTTTATTTTTAATGTTGCAATCTTTGTGTGTACAATCGGCCATAAATTATGCCAATTAATGGCATAAATTAAAAGCAGCAAAAAGAGACAAAGGGAATGCAATTCGAGGGGAATGTTCCATGGGCAAACAATCAAAACCAATCAATGACTGATGATGGACGTGGGACAAAGCACACAATCAGTGAGACAAACAGCAGCAGCAGCAGCAGCAGAAAAAAAAGGATTAAAGTAAAACCCATTTTCACACATGTATGCCAGTGTGTGTGGGAGGTGTGTGTGTGTGTGTTTTCCGAGTGGCCAACAAAAGGGCAGCTGGCTGTGAATAAACAAGGCAAATGAAGCATTAAAGCACTTGTCCTTGTTGTCTTTATGTGGCAAGGACTTACATGCCTGCTGCGTTTTAATTTACACCCACACACACACAACACACACACACACATGAAGAGACAAATGTGTAGCATACTTTTCAGCACTCACATTTCTTTGCACACATGAAAGCTGAGACGATAATGATAATGATGATGATGATGAGGATGATGACGGCAACTGCGTTCAATTGAGTTGAAATGTGTAAGAAAAAAATCATGTATTTCCAGACCAACAGACAGAAAGACAGACAGTCATAGGACGTGTTGAAGCATCCGCACATCAAAAAAAAAAAAGAAAAAAAGGCTTTTCCATTGCTTTGCTTTGTTATTGTCTGTGTGCTTTTTATCCAACACTTTTTACATTTATTTACATGTTGATTTGTGTGTGTGTCTATCGCAAATTGGCTGCCAGGATTCTTCCACTTGAATTGTCAGCTTCTCCTTCATTGGCATTTGGCATTGGCACTCATTGGCCGCCTGATTGCAAGTGACAGTTTCAAGGAGCAATCCCAGCTAAATGGAAGGGTTGCCTCTACAATTCTTTACTGTCATTTAATCTAGTTCACAATGTGTGTATTTGTGTATGCTTAGCAAATTGACCGTTGCACAAATCCTTAGTTCTGCATATGTTTCTGGCAGCCTTATGCAAACAGGACCAAACCTCGACAGCAGCAGGACATGTCGTAGAGGTGGATAGGGAAAAATAACAGAAATCACATTTAGCTGAACGTACAGCAATTAGATTGCAATTCGAGATTTATTGGATTTCTGATTACATTACATTTGCGAGCAAAAACAATTTAATATTGAATCACGCCCACAACGAATACTCGTATTGTAAGATAAACATTCACTTATGTTGGTATTTCTTTTTTTTCCAATAAAAATAAAATTATTCAATTTTTTTGGGGATTTTCTACGCATTTTATTGGACAATTGTCATCAAAGAGGCTAATCAGCAAACGAATCAATCGATTGCGGGACACTGATGAGCTGATGAAGGCGGAATTAGAACAAAATCAAATTGCAATTGGCACACATGCCAGCATTTTGAAATGCCACAGATTCTTGACTAATTAGCAGCACTTGAACGCACTAAACCAAAACAACCCCAACAAATCACTTAACAATGAACATACTTATAAATAAAAAACTTACCTTAAGGCGCGACTCAGTTTATCGTAGTTCATGTTCGGCTTGGATTTGCGTTCTCCCCAGCGACGAGCAACTTCATCGGGATCAGTTAACTTGAATTCGCCGTTTGTGCCCTCCCAGGTAATGCAGCTGGCATTGTTGGAGTCCGAAAGCAGCTCGAGCAGAAATTGCCATAATTGTATCTGTCCAGAACCTGCAAAGTATATATATACATATAACATATCATTTATTGTATATTATGCTTTACGACTTTTTGGCACTCAAATGGAAATGGAAATTGAAATAGAAATATATAAAAGCATTTAATGGCAGTATTTTGCCTGCCTAAATGTCCGTCAAAAGAGCATATCCTTTAGTCCTGCTGCTGCTGCTGTTGCTGCTGGACACCAGCAAGCATAAAATTAACTTTGACTGCTGGATGTGGCCCAAAAGTAAGCATTTTGTGGCATGCAAAAGTGCCATAAAGCATTTCCGACACGCCGCTGGAGTTCCCCTCCCTCCCTTCCCTCCCTTCCTCCCGACCAACTAACTGCAGGAGGGATCACTAGCTCAAGGGTTTGAAGATATTTAGGTAATGAAAATGATTCAGCATGTAGGCGAAATTTAAGACAAGAGAAGTTAAAATGATACTATATTTATATATAGAACGTGGATGGTTCTAGACAAAATTCTTTACAGTTTTTTAAAAGGTTCAAAATATGTTTGGTTCTTGAAAGACATTTTTATATCGACAAAATTGTCATTTTAATAAAAAAAAAAAAAAAAATTATAATAATAGTTAATAAGTTCAGGCGCTATTAATTCACTTTAATGACTTTATTTGAATTAAACACACATAAGTAGGCAACATTATTTTTGCCCACAAAAGTAGGCAACACTTTTTTTGCCCACATAAGTAGACAACACTATTTTTTGCCGACAAAAGAAGGCAACACTGTTTGTCCATATAAGTAGGAAACACTATTTTTTGCCCACAAAATTTAAAAAAATAATTAAGATGTAGGTCGATTTGTTCTTAGCCTCAGGTAACTAATTTTTTAGACATAATGTATAATGTATAGAAATTACTTTCAAATATGTACATAAAAATCTATCAGTTTAAATGCAAGTAGAACTTTAAAAGGAACGACTGTTAATGATATATATAATTTCTTTCTTTACATTTTATTACCCTATGAAGACTTTACGTTGCAACATTTTTTTAAGACTTTGCTGAATATGAAAATATGTTTTAGCCTGTAGTTAGATGAGAATAACATCGTCAGACAGTGACTTCATAAATGGCACATTAGCTTGTAAAAGGACGCATTGTGTGTGTTCTTTTGACTTAATAGCGTGTCAATTGTTTTGCCACGCCTTTTGATGAGCGCCGTCCGAGTGAAGTTATCATTCATCCTTGTCATCGCTGTCGCAATCGTCGTGTTGGCACTTAACACATTCTCCTGGCCATGATTTGCAATTAACGCAATATTCATGACGTTCTCACACATGAACAGCCCTGGGCCACCACTACCAACAGTGAAAGCAAACTTAACTTCAACTTCCCAGGGCCGTCGGCTGTCAGGTTTCATCCCTCGCCAACCCTTACTCCTTCCCCTTTATCTGTATGTGTGTGTCCTTTTTTTGTGTGTTGCGTTTGCGCTCCTTTTGCTTGACAGAGAACAGAGAACAGAGAGAGAAAGAGTGGCTTTTGTCCTGGGGCACGGCCTAATTGCCAAATGATTAAGCGATTTATGATGTCTGCAATGAATGCGTGCCGAATCCCTTACACAATACACAATACACAATAATAATTTTGTAAATGTTTTAGCACGCACAAAAGAAAATCCAAGTATGCGCGACGACATTTGAATTTTGATTTAAGTTCCTATAGAAACTCAAAGGTCAAACGAAGATGCATATATGAATTGGCTGAACAGATTTGTGAAAAATATTTAAAGGTTGCTCAACTAAAAGCCATAAAAAAATTATTTAAACTATTTTGTTCTTCTTCAAAATGAAATAAGTTATCACTTAAATTAAACCGTCTTAAATTTCTTCTTTTAATAATAATAGGAACACCTTTTACTATTACTTCCTATACTGATAAAAAAAAACTTAATATTTTCTTCTAAGAAATTAGAATTAAAATTAAAAAAAAAAATTTTTTTTAAGCGCTATCTTATTTTTCAAATAATATATTTAACGTCATTAATTGTAAGATATTTTTTTTTAAAGTTGTCCTATTTTTAAAAATAATATATTTAACGTTTTAGTACTCTGCTGCTTATTACTTCTTTTAATACTTATAAGCCCTAATAGTTCTTTATCTTCTACTAATGATAAAATAGGAATCATAAAAGTACCTCATAAAGTAATAATTTTGTTCTCATTAGAAATAGGAGTATTTTCTACTACTAACTTCTACTCAATAGTTATGCAACAGTATTACTGTTTTTTTCGTGTTTTATTAGGAAAGGCTAAATACTTTCTAGAGCTTTATTATTACAAAATCCCTCAATTTTATTGCTGCTTCTATTTTGGCGTTAGAAGCGCTTCTTATGAAATGTTAATTAAATACTAGTATGTGAGTTGAAAAAAGTAGTAAAGATAGAAACGAAGTAGCTTAAGTAATTAGCAAGAGCAAAAGGGACTTTTCTTTTAATATTTTTTTAACTTTGATGTGCCGACTGAGGCTGCACTTTGGGGCAGCACCTTTTTAATTATAAACAAGTTTTTGTGCCAGGCAATTATGTCACGACTCGCAGTTCCACAGCTAGTTTTGGTTTAAGTTGTATATTTTTTTTCTCTATTTTTTTTATGTATTCTTACACTCTTTCGGTTGCATGCACAAGTTGCAGCTGTGTCAGAGCGCACATGCAAATGAGGCCAGAAGCACGTATTGCCCAACGCCTGCAGCTTGCAGGCCAGGCCGAGACCGGACTTGGCTAACAAAGCGGTTCCGTGTCCAAAGGAAGCCATAATTAATCAAAAACAGCATTTTTGCCACCCAAAAAGCGAAAGCGCACACTGTGTGTATGCATGTGTGTATGCATGTGTGTGTGTGTGTGTGTGTGTGTGTGTGTGTGTTAGTATATTTCTGTGTGTGTGTCTGTGTTTGTTTCTCAGTGAGCTTTTGCGATTAACTTCAAGTTGAAGTTAAGCGGCAACTTGGCAACGGCCTAAACCACACAACAACAAACCCAATGAGCTTGAAACTGAGCAAGAAAGAGAAAAGACTTAAAAAGAGACAGAAACATAAAGAGAAAGAAAGAGAGAGACGCTTTGCAATGGCGCTCGGTTCGTGTAAATGTCGCGCCGGAAAATGTTGGGGCGTCTGGATTTTTATGCTAATTCCGTTCAAACGCCATGTTTGGCAACCATTTGGTGGAAGGGGGCGTGGGTGGCGTTGGGGTTAGTCAAGGGGTTCAGTAATGGTCAACATGGCGGCCCAATGGCAAAGCTCATCCTGGCATAGAATCAATAAAAGTTATTGATTTTATTTAAAACTTAAAATTGAATACCAGCAAGTGAAACTTTAACAAAATTAGAATTAAATAAATGAACTAAAATATCAAAGATATGACTAAGCAAAAAAAAATCTATATCTATCTATATCTATCTGTATCTATCTATATCTATCTATATCTATCTATATCTATCTATATCTATCTATATCTATCTATATCTATCTATATCTATCTATATCTATCTATATCTATCTATATCTATCTATATCTATCTATATCTATCTATTTCATATATCTATATCTATCTATCTAAAAGTATCTATTTTTACCTAAAATTATACAATAAATACAATTAGAAGAAACAGTAATACTTAAAGGGATTTAAACTATTTTCTAAGAAACAAAATATATGTATCAGTTTTGAGATAATCCTTTGTTATTGATTTAATAATAATATATTTAGCGTTCATTGGTTTTTAAATAGTAATATTTCATATAATTTATTTATCGTTCATTGTATTTTAAATAATATTTCATATAATATATTTATCGTATTTTTCACAACAAAATTAGATTTTCGAAATTTTGGGAACTGGTAAATGCTTTTGTGACTAGACTTTTGAAACTATGAATAAGTTTTTGTTTCTTAAATAAAAAAAGGCCATTTACAATTGCTCTTTTTCAGATGTTTTTTTGGCAATTAATCAAAAGTGATAAATGCACACCTACTTTTTAACCCTTTTTAAAAGTTTCTGATTTTTTAATGTCAGTTTTGGGCGCGTGCTATGTTCACATTGCCAGACTAAATGCAATCTCATAAAGTTGGAAAAGAATAGGAGAAAATGAACCACGCCCACTACAACACTAACACACACACGTGCAATAGACGCGGATAATAAATTGTCGAAAAGCACCTTTCGCATAAATTAGAAAACTGCCCTGGCAAGATGGAAAGGGGTTACAACATGGACACGTTTGCACTACATGTGCATGCAATGGGTTAATTTGTTAGGGCGCAACCAAACGGAGGGAGCAGTCAGTGACTAACGTTAAGCCGAATCTCAGCCAGAAAATGATATGATAATGAAATGCAGTTCAAGTGGAACTACCCAAAAAGTGTAGGGGACTTACAGA
This sequence comes from Drosophila falleni, assembly GCA_035045575.1. NCBI lineage: Eukaryota > Metazoa > Arthropoda > Insecta > Diptera > Drosophilidae > Drosophila > Drosophila falleni. The sequence continues at coordinate 11,236,635 of JAWNOV010000167.1, forward strand.
GGGTGGTTGACTTATGGACACGTGCTCCACGCAATTTAACATTATATATTCTTTGCTTTCCTTATTCGTTGATCAACTTAATCTAAGCACCTGTATCTTTATGCTTTTGTAATTTTGTTCGCTGAATGAATAACAACAAGACACTTACCTGAGCTGGCCAGTCTGCTGCTGGTGGGTCCGAACATTTGATATGGATCTGCAAAAAATAACAAAAAAACAAAAGGTGGTTGCAGGACATTAGTTATCTTGTTTTTCAGTTTTTCAGTTGTATTTCGTAAGTGTTTTATGCAAATGTTAATGAAGGACCTGCCAAAACGGAATACATTACATAGAAAAAGAAAATACAATACAGCAAAAAAAAATACATATACGTGAGCAAGTTACGTTTCCGCTGATGAAAATGCATTACCAAAACTGCACTTAAAGAGAGTACAAAAAATGAGAGAGTGAGAGAGAGAGAGAGCGCCAAACGAATGTGGTTCATTTGCGCACAATTGTCGAGTACACTTACACCCACACACACACACACACACACTCATACACTCACACACTCATACACATGCACTTCTAGTCGAATATCCATTTCACTTATTATCCGGCGCGCATTTCCTGCAAGCGCAGCGTCAGCAAAAAGCTTAGCATACTCTTAGACAGCCAGGTGCACCTAGCTAAAGGTTACCCTGTGGCAGACGTGGCACAATTGTCCATAATTCGCATCATCTAAAAATCATAGAGCTGTAAGCTGTAGCAAGCAGCCAAGCATTGTTGCTTTGCATTGTTCTCTGCAACAATTTAATGCCACCGACGGCAACACAACACAGTTATGTGGCACGCGTCTTATTCATGCAACGGCCGTCAAAATTTGACAGCAACACAGAGCGAGAGAGAGACAGAGCGAGAGAGAGAGGGGAAGAGAAATAAAACCAAGCCAAGTTCTTGGCATCGTTTTGAGTGCGTCTGGGCCGCTCTAATTGAGAATCCTTTATGGCATTTCAATTGTTTCCATTACGCTTCAATTCAAATGTGAATGCGAATACGAATACGAATACGAATGCGAATGTGAATGGGTATAAGTATGAGTTTGAGTATTACGAATGTGCCGCACTTTTGTTTCCATTCGATTTGAAATGGCGTATTTAAGGTTTTGATTTGCGACAGTATTTCAGGGTTTTCTCACTATTCTATGCGAATCGCATTTTAAAGCGAGGGAGAGTAAAATGACGCACGACTGAACGGGTACTCACTCGCACTCACACTCGCACTCACTTTGACTTTGAGTGGTGGTATTTGTTTCAAAAATACAAAAAAAAAAAAAACGAGCTAAAAAGCGAACCGTACCCAAAACTCAAGTGGCACTTGCAACGTGCGCACATTTCAATGAGAGGAACTTTATTAGTATTAGTTGGTAAACATCCAACAGCATTCGCTTTTCAATCTTTTCAACGATCCTGTTTATGTTTGGCTTTGGATTTGGCATAAACAATGCGGCACGTGAGCCAAAGGACCTTCTATTACTATGTACTTTAAATACTTTTAATGGAACACTCTCAATTGTGACTCTTACCAGGTTGCCGTAGTTGTGTGTGCGGATCATGTTTAATACTCAACGCATTCGAGCTGTAGCCTGTGAATATTTAAAAGAAATTAATAACAATTGAATTAGTATAGATTATAGTTGGATACCAGAATTTTAAATTAAAAAAAAAATACATAAGAAAAATAATTTTCTTAAAGAAATCTATGTAAAATTTCAAAGGACCCTAATATAAAAAAACATTTTAACGTAATTAATTTAAATTGAATGCCTAATGTTTTTAGAGGTCAAACCATGATGAAAATGACATTCTGTTTGACAATCGGTTTAATTTTGACAAAGTTATGAAAGATTAAAGTTGGTCAAAAGTTAGACTTAGCACCTTTACAAATCAAAACTTTTGACCAATTTGACATGGTTTTTCCAAAAAAATGAAAAGTCTTTATTCTAATTATGATACAATGGTCGGCATATTTATTTTGACAAAACGTAAAGCTAAATCTAATCATAATTTAAACATAATAGTTTTAGCATTAATGAAAAGGTCATTTAAAATCTGTTCGAATGACACAAAATTTTCCTTAACGCATTAAGTACCCATTGAAAATTTTGAATTTATGTCGACGTAGAATTGAGTCAAATTTTAAAACTTATTTTCTTGGGCTTAAACACAAAATGTTTTGATGCATAAAGCTTCTTCAAACTATTCTGATAGTGAACTGCAAAAAGAATTTTTTGAAAATCGCTTTGCTTATATTTTTTATGATTTTTTGAATGGAATGATCTCAAAAAAATTTTTTATGAAAAGGAGGAAAAAGTGCCTAAAATAGTCTTTAACAAATTTCAAAAAATCAAATATGATAAGTATTCTTTATTTAAAAAACAGGTCTCTTGTGTCAGTGTATGTTTTATTCGAGTGTAAAATATTTCTACTTTTGAAAGATAGCTGTTAAATCCTGTCAGGAGTTTGTATGACGCTGATTGCGAACTTGACAGTGCGTTAGCTAACCAGTTGTCAGTTATTGCAGACGACACTAAAATAATCAAAGGCATTATCAATTCAACCGCAGCACAAACATTACCACAGCACTGTCATCAAAGCTGAAATCAGAGCCGAAGGCGACAAAGACGAGAGGGGAGTGTGACTGTGACTGTGACATGAGCAATGTTGAGGCCTGTTTCAATTTAATGGAATATGATTGTTGTGAAGCAAAACAATGCCGCTGGCAATTCAATTTAAAATGTTCAACATGCCGCGATGCGATCTCATTGCAAGGAGCAAGGGAGCAAAGGAGCAAAAGGAGCTAGAGTGGAAGAGGAGTGTCAAAAATGTGTTGAAGTTGTGGCAAACTTCACGCTCTATACAAATTAAAGCCGCAGGCAGCGGGCGACGGCCAAAGGACATGGACATGGACACGGACATACAGATGAAGATGGAGTTGGAGTTGGAGTTGGAGATGGGTACATGGAATAGGGCATGGCTGAGTGGTTATGCACCGCCCGCTGTTGTTTTCGTTGTCACTTATTGTGCAAAAAAAAAAAACGAAAGCGAAAACAAATGAGAACTTTTCATATGACATTTTTGGGTTTTACGCTTTTTCGTAGCCACTCAACTGCGAAGAGCACAAAAGACGCCCGATTGCATTTGAGCATCACAGCATCACAGCGGGAACACTGTGTGGTCTGGGATGGTGTCGGGTGGTTGGGTTGGTGGGTGGCTTCGCACAAAGAACAACTTTAGCTGCACGATTTTGATCATCATCATCATGGCTAGCAGCAAAATACGTTCAGCCAAGCTGAAACTTTGTGTTAAATGTGTTAAACACTTTTCAGCTTTTCCAACGCTCAGATTTAACGCCTCAAGCTGCTGAAAAGTTCTCGTCTGTTGTTTTGTAATTTCAATTAAGTGTTTTCATAACTAGCTTAATGAGCAGGTTAAACACTCTTCAACACAAAATATGTATATCCTTTGCGTGTCTTTACGCTTCATTGCACTCAAATATAAAAACGCTTGGAAACCCTTCTCAACTTTACCCTCCAGACTGACTGACTGACTGACTGAGCGACTAACTGACAACAACACGTGTAGTCAACACCTTTTTGATTCGTTTTTTTTTTCTTTCTTTCTTTCTATTGATGCTTGTTGATTTGCTCAATATATTGTACCACATTTTGCACGGTTCACTGAGCTCCCTCTTCAATTTACACGTTCTTGTATTCGATTCTATTTTGTATGTATTTTGCATGCTAATAAGCACACATTTCACTATTAACTTTTATTCACACATTTATTGACTTGTGGCCAACAATTTGCTGCAATTTTAGTCTTACAAAGTTTTCGGAGATCTTCCTACGATATATATTAATTTACAAGCATTAAAACTTTGCCAAAGTGTGCAAAGTTTGTCGTTTAGTATTTTAAGCAAGAAAATTTACCAAAAAAAAAATTTTTTTTTTAATATTTTTGTGATACTTATAAAAAGAATTTTATCAAACAAGTAAAATATAATCTAATTACAATCAAATACCAAAAATATTAATACCAGATCTGCAGGAAGAAAATGGCTGAAGATTGTTTAAATATGCAGGTAAGTTACTTACATCAAGAAACACGCAAGAAATTAATAGATTTGAAGTTTAAAATCCTCGTGAATTAAATACATATTTTTGCCATCTATTTTATATTTTCAGCATTTAATTTCTTATAAAAATGTGAAGCTTAGATTAAATAGTCTATATCTAAAAATTGTAATTGCTTTGATCTTAAAAAATTTTAATATAATTTGAAGAAGGGGCTCAGAAATTTTCTTTACAAATAATTAATATTTAATATTACTGCTTTTTCTAAGTACTTTTGCTCTGAAAAATAGTTTTTCTAAGTATTATTAAAAACTCACTCTTAATGCCTGTTATACCACTTTAAATTTAAAGATAGGGTTTAAAGAACACTACATAGATTTTTTTAAAAACCATTTAAATATTAGTTAACAAAATAAAAAATATATCTATATATATTTATTAAATTATGCACTCACCTTGCGATTGTGTCGAGCTGTGGGATCCCCACGACGATTTGTACGAGGAATCTGAAAGATAGAAAGAAATACAAAATGTTAATAAAATGTTTTGGATCTGATTAAGGGGAAAATACGAAATACGAAATGTTGCAGCTCAACGATGGAACTTAAATGTATTCATAAATATTAAGTGTTAAGTTATTAATATTTATTTACTTGGATTCCACGTGGGATTGCCTATGACCGATGGCCTGCCGGATTCACACATTGCCCACTCACCTGCGAAGAGCATTGAGAAGTTGCTAAAGCTGCCCGTGGAGCGTGACAAATAATCAGCGGATGACTTGATGTCAAGCATTGTGACAGCAGCGTCGCAGTTTGCAACCGCCGACGGTGCACAATGCACAATAAGAAATGTGGTTTCCCTTTTTGGACTTGGACTGTTTAAGCGACTGCAAATTGTTTGTGGCACGCGGTAAATTGGTTGCCGGATCGGAAGCTAATAATGCACACACACACAGAAACGGATATAGACACAGATACAGTCACAGTACACAGTTACAATGTAAAGTTCTATGGCGTCAAGTGATGTTGTCGTCGGTGAATCCCAAAAACCGGGCACTCAATTCAATTTATTTAAAAAAGTCAACACGGCTGCACGACCGCAATGTTGAATGGAGTCGGAGTCGCAGCCGGAGTCACAGCCGGAGACGTAGCCGGAGCCGTTGAGGAACAGGAAAAGGAACGGGAACGGGAAAAGTGACGATCGGAACCGGTTACCGTTACCGGACACCTCGACTTCCGGTCGAGCTTTCCAATGCACTTTTGGACCTGCTTTGATTTTTAGCGTTGCGCGTGTGTGTGTTGGTAGTGTGTGTCGCTGTGTGTGTTACGTTCGCGTGTCCAACTGATTTATATATGTCAATCTGTGCGGTGATTGTTGTTGTCGCGTATCGCGTATACGCAGCGTGTAAAACACTTTGACGGTGAGAGATATTTTGAGATTTGTTCAAATAGTGACACCGGATTGCGTCCGATCTGTGGCACGGCAGCGTAACAATTGATTTCATTCCGTCGTCAAATCGCGCATATCCTGGCCGTGCCACAATCCCAGCACAACACACACACACACACACACACACACGCACACATACAGACACACACACAGAGACTGAGTCTCGTTACAACCCCTCAGTTAAAAGGCGCAGGCTCAGCCAGCCAGTCACATGGCTGGGTGTGGGTGTGTGTGCGTGTGCAACTGTGTGTGTATGTGTGTGTATGGGAAGGGGGTGGCTTGCTGGCTGGTGGTTGCTGACTTGCTGGGTGGGTGGTTGGCTGCTGCCACAGTTGCCTGCTGCTTTTGTGTATCTATCTGTCTGGTCTGCGCTGTGTGTGTGCCAGTGTGTGTGTGTGTGTGTGTGTGTGTGTTTGTGTTGCTGACTCTGTTTGACGTCGACGTCGCTGCCGTTGTCCTTTATGCGCCAGGATATACTTAGGTTATAATCCACACACCAAAAAGGCAGCCACCCCTTTTTCCATTCAAACACCAATCAGCGTTGAGACAAGGTGTGGCCTAGCTTTACACACACTCACTCACACACACACAAACAGGCACACTCTCTCCTAACAGTAAAAGCAGTGAAAGCTTTTTTTGCAAATGGCAGAGTGTTTAACTTGGAACTTTTGTGAACTTATTGGTTATGGATACCGACAAAACTGAAAACTGAAAAACAGAAAACTGTGCGCTATCGATCATACTTTCATATCTTATAAAGTGCAGCTCCACTTTCCCACTCTTCAGCTCTCTCTTCTAACCTCTCCCCTCTCTCTCTTCCCCTCTCTCCCTCTCCCTCTCTCTCTTCTTCTCTCTCTTTGTAGGAGGTTACCGTTTCCACTTGAAATCAGAGCCACAGCTTCGTTGTAGCTTCTCAGCTTGTAGGTTACCACTTGTCGGCTCTCTCTCTCTCTCTCTCTCTCGCTTGCACTCTCTCTCCCTCTCTCTCTTTTTATGTGTACTATTCGCTGGTTCTATTGCTGTTCCTTTCTCAAACTTTGGAGGCGACACACAGAGGCAACGGCAACGGCAGCGGCAAAAGCAGCGCTCAGAAGTGGCGTCGCCTTTTTAGTGGGTGACACGAAGCAACAAGGACGGATGTATTATCCACTTCCTTTTTCCTTCCACCAAACACAAGGATATTACCGTTTCGTCGTTCGTCTACACAGACAACAACCATACACACATACAAACATACACACATACAAACACACATACACATGCACAAAACGTTGGCGCTGCGCATGAGAAATTCAAGTGGGCGTTGTGGAGCATGGGGAGTGGAGAGAAGGGGGAGTTGGCAACTAAAGAGAGGGCAGGGGGGTCAGGGGGTAAACACCTGAAAACAATGGAGGTCCTAGGTGTGAGTGATGGCCATTGAAGTTGCTTGTTGCGATGCCTCAAATCGACAATAGTTGTTGCCCGTTGATTGCAAGCACTGCGTGGGGATGCGTTGACGCTGACGTTGACGCCGACGGTTGACGTCGGTGCTGACGTTGACGTTAACGTCGACGTCGACTCAGTTGCTCAAGTGCAACTTTTGCTGTTGCTGTTGCTGTCGTTGCCTCGTATTTGCCAGGCTATGGAAAATATCTGATACAGACTAACACACCCACACAAGCACACACACCCACACACACACTTTTGCTGGTTTAATTAATTTTTGTGATCACTGAAATTGTTTTTGCCTAGCTTCAACTCGTTTTGTCCTTTTGCTAATCCTGCCGCCGGCCATATGGATGGCACAGTGGGTCCTCCTGTCAGTTGGGTGGCTAATTCACAGGCGTCAGCGAACAAATTGCAGCTGCTCACCCACACACAGACAAACACACACACAGACAAACACACACACACACACACACACACTCACACACACACTCACACACACACACAAAGCAAATGCTTTTATAGTTTTTTTTCCTCTTCTTTGCTTTGCTAAAAACAAATTTGAATTTGCAGCAAAAAGTTGGCAAGTCAAGGCAAATGACAAGCTCATATGAATGTGTGTGTGTGTGTAGAGTGTGTGTGTGTGTGTTTGTCTAACTGTGTGAGTGAGTATGCTGCTGCTATGCTTTGACAAGTTATTTAATAAAAGTTATCTGCAGGGCGGCTCCAACTTCAACTTAACAACTGCCACTTACCATCATCTGCTCTTAAGCATCGAGGGTCGTTCAAAACATAATTAATCTCAATCATATTTAGTTAAAATACAGTTAATTTTTAGAAAATTATCTTCTTAAACTTTAAAAACTGTCAAAACTTAGCCCATATCCATTTGGAATACCTTATTTATCATAGTTTAATCTTTAAATAAAATTTTTATTAAAAGTTACTGATTTTTTGTATAATAATATAAAACAAAGGATTCACTACTTTAAATTAAATCAAAGGATTCACTACTTAAATACTTCTTAAATCTGCTTTAAGCCTTAACTTTTAAGTCAATTTGTCAGCATAAAATATCTATTGAAATTTCGATTCTGCAGTAAAGCTTTTATAACTAAATCTAAGCTGTTTGGATCAGGAAATTAAATTGATTCAGGGAGTCGTTGTTTTGAAAGTTCAAAAAATGTTTTCAAAGAGATATTTTTAAATGTAACATTAATTGCTTCTGCATTTTACGTCAAAATATTTTTTAAATAATACGTAATCACACCGCTTAACTAGACATTGAAAAAATGGGCCGCATTAAAATTTAAACTGAGAAATATATTTGTATTCAAAACTTTCAGTCTTTCAATAAATATTATGTATTATCTTTCAGTTAGTTGAAATAAATTACATTGTCAAAAATGGGGCTTAGTATTGAAATTATATATACAAAAATATGAATACTTTTGTAACTATTCGGGCTGTATTTTTTTAATTGAGAACTCTGGTTCCACCTATATTTCTAATACATAAAATGTTTAAGCGATTACTTTCAGAATTCATACCTTTATGCCGTCATTAAATTTAAATCATAAATAAAGAAATAAAACAAAACTATTAATATATTTAAAAAATAAAACTTCCTTACAAAAGTACAACTTATTTACAACTAATGAAACGGCTCTCGCAGCAAAGTATGTATGTCTTCATATTCAAGTGCTTGTATATGTATGTGTGTGTTAACCAGTGCTAATGGAATCTAAAATGGCTAAATAGCAATTTGCTGTTCTTTGCGCAGAAGAAGGTGGAGCGGCCAGAGGAAAGTCTAGGTTAACTTGGCTCAAATGTTTGCCAGGACTTTAGGTCGCTTCCAATGTATATGTGTGGGTAAGTGAGAGTGTATGTGTGTGTAAGAGAATTAGTTGGTATTTTAATTGCATTCATTATGTAATTTCATTTTCACGCTTGTGGTGAAACTTTAAATTAATTTCTTTTGTGGCGTTGTTTCCGTCATTTTGCATGCATCCCTTTTCCCTACGCTCCTCTCTTTCCCTCCCTTCTAAGTTGTAGGCGAACATTTTCGTTGTATTTAAGCCGCGGTTAGTAAGTCGCCGTTGTTGCCACACCTACAATCTAACTGTTTTCATTGCAAATGCGTCATCTTTGACGCCCCACCACAATCTTATTCCCCTCTCCCCCTATTCTTATCCATCTCCTGCTGCTGTCCTTGTCCATTCCAAGGGGAACAAGCAATGCATCAAGGTCTGTCCATTTATTTGTGTGTGCAGCCAGAAGTCAACGGAGCGTCAAGACAAACATGACACGAACGACGGAGAGGGCAAGAGATTGGGTGGGAGTAGAGAGAGAGAGAGAGAGAGAGAGAGAGAGAGAGAGGGAGGGAAGAGAGATGAGGACAGGGAGCATATTGTCTGACTTGGGCAACCACCAACATTTGCAGTTAATAAGAAACGCAATCAACGCTGCGATTTGTTTTCTCAAGCTCAATAAAGCAGCCAAAAAAAAGCAGGGAGACAAACACAACAAGAGACAGAGAAAGAGAGTGAGTGTAAGAGAGAGAGAGCAAATGTTGCTAATATTACGCGCGCCTGTGTGCATGCAACAAAAACAGACTGCCTACAATAACAACCAGAGTCAAGGCAAGGCAAGGCAAGAAACTGTTGTCCTGGCACACGTGGCCATTAATGACGTATGAATGATGTAACACGCGACGGCAACAACAACAACAACAGCAACAGCAACAACAACAACAACAAGAACAACATGGACGGAGCGGCACGTGGCCAACTGGCTGACTGGCTGCCAGAGGCATGACAGGCGCATTTGAGGCAAGGGAACGGGAACGGGAACGGGAACGATTGGAACGACTTGGAATGATTGCTCCTTTCTTGGCCAGCCGGTTACGGGTCTTTAATGCGTCTCCGTTCGACCGACGGCAGCACGGATTGCTCATTTTTGCCTGTAGCGATTTTATTCGCGTTGTGCTTTTCTTTATTCCATTTTTTTTATTATGGCTGCTGCTAAAAATGCGTATTGTTATAATGGGAATCATAGCAAATACGATACGGCAATCCCTTAATAGGTAAAAACGAATTTGTAATACTCTTATATAACTTTGGCACAGTATAAAGCATTTATCACACACTTAACAGCATTAGAAATTTTAAATAACGAATCACGCATATTAAATATTTAATTATTTTGGTTTTGATTTTTAAATTTAATCTATAGTCATGTCTATAATATTAAGGATTGTAGTTTATTTTTTTTGAGCTGTAATAATTATTTAGCTTTTAATAATTATTTTCTTAGTCAGTCTAAATTAATTATTTCGAAAGGTATATTAAACACAAAGTTGCTACCATAGCTGAAAGCCAAGTCGTCATGACATAGTAAATATGCCCTTGCATAGAGTATGCAAATAATACAATACATATTGTAATTTATATGAGTCTGTAAATAAGTCTTGGCTGGTTCACTATTTGTTAATCAAATAGGCGGCAACGGCTATAAAGTGACATCCCATAAATCAGCACTGAATTGGTAACAGCAATGGGTTAATGGTTGTTATATTCCTTTATTTCTTGCAGTTGAATTGGAATATTGAATACTGAAAACTTATTCATGAATGTCATACAGATCCGAAGGGAGGAAGATAATATTCAAATAAGTAAAATAAGCTAAATGGCTTATAGATAACTCTTTCTATTTACATACTATAGATGTGAGAAAATTTAAAATATTTTTCTAGTTAAAAACCCATAATATTAGTATATTCTAAAATTAATTTTAGCTTACTTCACTAAATATCAGGGACCAATTTTCAAATAATAATTGCGAAGAAATAATTCATTTTCAAAATTTAACCATTCTCTTTCTCAATCTTTTCAAAAAACAATATTTGAAAGAAGAACATTTGATTAATTTGCTAACATTAAATTTACTATCAAAGTATTCTAAGAGAAAATTTATCTTTCTGTAACTTTTCAAGATATAATTAATAAGTAGAACAACTTTTTATTGAATCAAAATGTCTTAATAATATAAATCATATTTCTAAGTTTTTAGAGCTATGTTACACAATGGAACACTCAATTACTTCAACATCTTTAAAAAAAAAATATATAATTATGAAAAGAAACTTATTGTCAAGCTGTTATCAGAATATCACCTTCCCACCGAAAAGAACAATTCCCACAAGTATGATAAACCCAACAATTAAGAGTGAAAATTGTAATGAAAACAAATTACAAACACAAAGGGGAACAGTCAAATAAAATACAAAAAAAAAAAGAAAGGAAAATGAGGAAATCAATGAAGGAAAAACATATTGTAGTTGTTGCCGTGTCCACGGTCGCTGTTCCCCTTTTTGGTGTCTGTCTAAACAATGCGTGTTATAATTGCGCAATCGAAACTGCAGCAAGTTGTGAGCGAGGGAGGGAGATGGTTGACTTTTCAAGTGGAGTGAAGGGTGCGTCGTGCGATTCATGACTCCGATTACCGCCACGGCGGTTAACGACAGCGTTTGACTTGTTTTTTCAAAAATTTTGAAAGCTAACATATTCACACGCTGACCCTGGAGATTGGCGCGGGTCAAAAGCAAGCGACACTCAAAGGGGCCAATGACAACAAACAGACAAACAAACAATTAACATACAAACTATAGATTGGCAAGGGGTTCAAGTTCAGTTTGAGTTTGAGGGTTGAGCTGAGGTTCACGTGTGTCGACTGTCATAAATTACGGCGGTTTGACTCGTGCGACCCTCGAATTGTCAATTGCCCGGATTGACTTTTGGCGATTATTTTTCGGCATTGTCTCTCACGGTTTCTGTCTCACGTGAGTTGTGTTACTTGAGATAAATGTGAAAATAAAAAAGTAAAAATACGCGAAAGGAGCGAGAAAAAAAGTCTAAAAACTGCGACACAATAAATTGTTGGGTCCTTGTGGTCCTTTATGGCTGAGGCTCATAAATTCAATTGACAACTAAATTGCAGTCGCTTGGCCACCGGAGACGCTTCGACACGGCCACCTCCGGCTCTGGCTGCGCTGCGTTTCCGGCGAGGTGCAAACGACGCGTCGGGGTCAGAGAAAGTCGCAGAGAGAGCGAGAAAGAAAGAGCGAGAGGGAGCGAGAGGGAGCGAGTCCTTGTCGTTGTGCTTTCTAAACTTTCAAGTGCGCGTGATTTTTGATATTTCATGTCGGAAGCGAGTCATTTTCAAGCGCATAAATCACAATGCTGGCCAACGGAAACAACCTGTTGCTCAACTTTCTGACACTTTGTTTTATTTTCAACCATTTTCATTTTCATTTCTATTTATATATATTTTTATATTTTTTTAAATGCTTAGGCAAATTGTTGTTATCGTTGCCGAAAATCACAGTACACAACTATTTGTAAATTAGCAACATTTTCCAGCTTGTTGCCGTCATCACAATTATCAACATCATCATCATCATTATTATTATTATTATCATCTTCAGGGAATGCCAAAGGGGAGTAGTAACAATGAATTGATTTATGAGCAACTCGTGCACAAATCTCAGGGGGTTGCCATAATGACTTGGCTGGGAGTTAAGTGAACCGCGAAAAAGGCCATGAATAAAAATATTTGGACATCAATAGGCACACACACACACACACGCACTCACACAACTACACACACACATTCTGTGCATGGGAAAATGTTTTCTTTGTGAACCAGGCCAAGTCATGTCAAGTCATATGTTCTTTTTTAGCCAAAAAAAAGACAAATAATGTTTAAGCATTAATATGCGCGCATAAATTTAAGGCAAGCGTCAGTCCGCGAAGCTGTCATAAAGGACACGGCCAAAAAGGACACGCGAATTGTATTGAAGAAGCTGGCGCCGCGTTTTGTCCCGTTTTTGCCAGAGAATGTGCGCCAGTTGGCACAGCAGCAACATTTTCAATTTATTTTCACAGCCTGAAACAATTACGAGAAATGAAAAACGAATAAAAAAAATAGATGGAGATACAAACTGTGCGCAAATGAAATCAGAAATTAAATTTGAAGTGAGCAAAACATACGGCGCCCCAGCTCAGGGAGAGAGAGAACAGGGAGAGCGGGGTGGGGAGTGTCGAGTACCAAGAGCGGCAAGGACATTGGGCACAATGTGACACCGTGGCACAGGTTTATGGGCGTCATGAATGGATGGGTGGGTGTGGCACATTCTAACAACCGCCGGCTGCGTTAAGAGTCATTCAGGGGTTGGCAGATTATACGATTAAGTTAAAAATTTTCAAGAGATAAACGAAACTAACAACTAGCAAATGTTGACAAATGTCAAAAGTTTAGAAATTTTGCAATTATTAAATTTAATTTTGTCAACAAACAAGGCATTTTGAAATCAATTTCAGAGTCATGTTTCTCAATTTTTTTAAGCTGAAGAAAATATATAATAAAATTGCAGAGATTATTTGTAAAGTCTGAGAATTTTAATATTTTAAAAGACCATAAATTTTTTAAAGTTTTTTTTAGTTATAATACATATTTAGAGTCTTATTTTCGGACAATAATTTATTACTCAAGCACTAATCTACATCAATTAATAATAGTAATGAGTTAATTAATACCTTAAGCAATTCGAATATACATATTCTTAAACGGTTCTTAAATAAATATAAATATTATAATGATAATTTTTTGGAAAATAATATCCAATAATAATAATACAATAATTTAAGTTGTTATTTATCTGCAGTATAATATTCAAAAGTATCTGAAAATTTCCATATCAGATTTATTTTCTTAAGTTATCCTTTCAATAATCCACTTCAATAACAATTATATATTTAATTAAGCAATAAGTATCTTAACTACAAATAGATAATGAAAACTTGTTTGTTTTGATTTAACGTTTGCCGCTCTTCAATGAATATGTATGCCCAAGTAACCACTCAATTGTCCATGCCGAAATTTATCTCACACTCAATGAGCTACCCCTCGAGTACTTTACACTTCCCCACTCCAGTTCCCCCCTCTGTTGGTCGGGCTGTCAACGACGCGTGCGCCCTAATGCGCTTTACATAACATTTTGATCATTTTATGATCTGTCGATTAGCCTCATTGTTGTTGGCACATCCCCCCTCTCACCGTCATAGCCGAGCTGGTGCCTAGTGTCTGATGAGAGAGCTATCTTTCAGGGGTTGTCAAGGGGTGTGTGAGAGCGTGTGAGTGTGTGTGTGAGTGTGTGTGCTGAGCAACACGCTTAATAGGATTAGCACTGAAGAGCACTTAAGAGTCAAATTATCAACGGTAGCGAGCACAATTGTTTTGACTGTTGCGTTTTGTATGTTGACAGTGGCAAGGACATCAATTGTTTGCCCAACTTTCCCACCATAGTCTCCTGCTGACAATAAAGGACACAGAGACTTAGCACAAGATTATTGCACAACACTCAAACTGAAGTTTAAGACATCATAAAATCAAAGTCAAGTGTGATGGAAACAATATTGCCAATTGGGGGCCTCCACTGGCTCTCGCTTGATCCTTCCTCTGTTTAAAGAATGCAAGATCCAACGTCAAAACGTTTGTTCCGGGATTTTACAGATGAAGTGCTGCCACCCTACTAATATTTCCCGTTCCGGCAACTTGTGTCACTTTAATCAAATTGAAAATTTGGTTGCAACCAAATCCAAGAAAATTCAACCTAATTTGGAATTTTTCTTAATTTTGAAGCTGGAATTTTTTAAATTTTGCAGAATTTTTGTTGAAGTTTTGTTGATTTTTTTATATTTTATATAGAGTTAAATTTGTAAACTTCTCTCCAAGGGGGTTAGCGAACTTCAAACCTTCATACAAATTTATATCTTTATTTTATTGAATTTCGTATTTTTCACTTTCATCAAAGTATTGTTTAATTTCATTTTAATTGAGTTTATAAATTTTCTACTTAAACCAAAATATAAATCAATGCTAAACAGCGCCCTCTGTTGTGCTGTAGTTGAAAGTCAAGCAACATTTGTCACTGGTTGTTGTCTTGACTGAAAGCTGTCAAAGCTAATAACATGTCAAGGCGGTAAATTTAATAGTACTTGGGGAACTTACACAATGGATTGGCGCCACCGCTTGTGGCATTGCTGCTGCTGCTGCTGCTCTTACTGACGCTATGCCTGCCCAGTTCACTGCTGGAGGCGGAGGAGGAGGAGGCGGCGGCAACGGCGGCATGCGATGAGGATGTTGTAGCGCAGTCCAATGATGATTTTTCTGCAAAGTGAAGCAAAAAAACAAACACATTAATTGCCAGGGCAGCACAAATTTGCACACTCAGCGAGACACGCTTTGCCATTTGCCACGGACTTGCCACACAGAGTGCAACATAAATGGGGCAACTCATAAATCTCAACATAGATAATTGTCAGCGTTGCTTCTCGCGATGGTATGAATAACGAAACTAACTTCCCGTTTATTTATGGCCCAAATTATGGTAGATGTATGTATATGTATGTATATGTATTGTCTATAGTCCTTTTTAGTTCTGTATAGTCCTTTAGCTGGTGCCGCCGCCCGACCATGACGCGGCAGACACGCAACGCCGCTCATCAGCCAGCCACCCTCCCTGACAGAGCCTGTGAACCGCAAAGGACATAATAGCGAGGGTTGTCACTTCAGACATACTACGAGCACCGTCCAGTCGACCAGTCAACCAGTAGCAATGTTTAATTGCCGTAAATCTTTGTTTGATGTAAACAACAATAAGACGAACTGAGAAATTTGCAACGCTTTCAATTGAAATGTCAATGCGACATACCAATCTCAATCCCAATCCGGATCCTGATGTCAATCTATGCTAAAATCCATGAAGCCGAGCAAAATTACCCTGAATTGGAGTAGGGAATATGACAGTGTCATAATTGTTTCCCACAGGAATAAGTGTAACAAATTTCTATATTCTAAATACGTTCATAGACATTCAAATAAAAAAAATGTTGTACATATTAAGGAATCTAGCTTGAAATAATAATGTTTAATATTAATTTTTATTAAACTTATTTTCAAAATCAAGCATTCATTTAATTATTCAACTTTTTAATTAATTTTAAAGTTATTAGAAAAATTGCGAAAATAAATATAAATAAACTTGCAAACGTAATATAACTTTGACTTTCAAAATTTTACGAGAAATTCTCGTATTTTTTTCTCTTGTGATCACATAACTCAGAATAAATCTCAGAATTGTAATTATTTTTGATGTGCTTTGTGAGCAAAATATAATGAGTTACGCATGACAAAGTCCTTTTATACACAAGGAACAGAGCTGAAGGCAAAGAAAGTAGGAAAAATGAGAAGAATTCTTAGCTTGAAAGGATTCATTTTATATTTGCTTGAGCGCGTCGAGTTGAGTGGAGTTTGAGTTGGCGGCCAAGATGGCTGCCATTTTTGGGTCTAACGGGAGAAAAGGACCTCCTCCTGGCTTGTCATATTGAAATCCGGCTTACCAAAAGCGACATTTACCGTTCCACTTTAAGCAACACACAAAGCCAAAGCTAAAGCTAAGGCTGTGCAATTGAAATTGGTAAAAAAAACAAGTGGGCGGTTACAGTCGAGCATGCTCGACAGTAGGATACCCTGAGCCCAGGTACTCTACTCTGCCACATAAGTAGGCAACACTATTTTTGCCCATATAAGTAGGCAACACTACTTTTGCCCATATAAGTAGGCAACACTATTTCTTGCCCACAAAAGTAGGCAACACTATTTTGCCCATATAAGTAGGCAACACTATTTTTTGCCCATATAAGTAAGCAACACTATTTTTTTTCATTTTCAATGGGCTCAGGGTATAAAAATAGTTAAGATGGGAAGGTTGGACTAAATAATACCCTAAAATCACTTGAATGTTCAAGTAGATTTTTCTGAGAGTTACCAAATTATTTCTATATTACTTATAAATATTAATTTACTGATTGTAGAATTTGTAAGAAGTCAAAATTTTTAAATAAAAGAAAATAATGTACTAAAAATAACCAAATTTCTATAACTTAGAGTGGATAAAGGTTATAACTTATGGTAATCAAATTTAACTGCTGTAAAATACCTAACATTTTTATTAAACTCACTTAACCCATTTTCCGATTTACAGGGTATAGAAAAAAACTGAAGAAACAATTGCAAAACATGGCAGCGGAGGCGGAATAACAAACTCTTGCCAGGCACGCGATGGACAGTGCATTTTTGATGTTTCTATCAAACCACCGACAACAGCACCACACAGCTCTCCACCAAATCCTCCCTGGCCCTGGTATCCATTATAAGCCACATCCGTTGTGCCGGCATAAATTGATAAATACCGAAAAAAAAGAAAGAAAAAAGAAGCAGAGGGCAGCGCCAAGACCTTGACGTTTATATGGATAATTCAATTTAGATTTTTATAATTTTTGCTGTTGTCTTTTTTGTTGTTGCTATTGTTACAACAAGTAAAAATTATGTACATGGTTTGCCGCGGTTTCTGACCTAGGGCCGTTACTTTTTACTTTTTTGTCGTCGTTATTTGGCCCATAAAATGTAACGGACTTTGGTCATTTTGGTAGCTGGTGGTGGTAGAGTTGTCCAATGGTCAGCATATGCTGTGTTGGATGTGTTTAAATAAATACGCGAAATTTGCCACTTTTGTAAAAGAAAATCTGTTCATTTTTTTGGGTTGGTTTTGTTGGTTTCGCCTCCACCGGAAGCGCTGTATTTGTTTTTCCGCCATTTTCGCTGACATTTGTGCTAGACCATAGCGAGAAGGTCAGTGGGTTGGCCAGTTGGCAGAATGGAACATAAACAAGCTGCTAAAAAGGAATACATAACCAGGAAGGAGGTGGGTTGATACCCACAAACTCTATCAAGATGTTAAATTTTGTATGATACAAATTATATATCTGATGTTAATAAGCTATTTATATATGTAATTATATATCTATATTAATATGTTTTATATATTTTTTAATTCTATCTAGTTTTTATAGCATTTAAAATAGTTAAATCCAATTATTTTAAAATTTTATTAAACTCTCCAAAAATATTTGGATTTTCGAAAGTAAAATCAAATTATGGTCATAATAAATTGTTAGAGATTCTTGGAAAATGATTGTTAGTAATGCCTATAAAATTGCTAACCTGTTCGAACTTTGTGCTCCACATGTGAGGTGGTGGAGGCGGAGTGCGGTGGTGCCACTGATGGTGAGCTGACCACATCCAGAGACGTAGTTGGCAATTGTCCCGCGCTGGACGTGATGACACCGTGTTGTGTGCCAACTGGTGAGCAACCAGATGGAGGCTGTAGAGTATCCAGGCGATGACGCTGCACACTGCTGCCCAGGACACCTGCGCTGCTGCTGCTAACGGTATTATAGTTGAGCACTCCCACTCCAACTCCTACGCCAACGCCCGCATTGTGTGACAGGCCAAGACAATTTCCAGCTCCACTTCCGTTCTGCATGGCAGGCAATGTGTCCAGAGTGTCGCTCAGACGTTGACTGGAGTAGATGTCACTGTGGCATGCAAATTGCAAATTGAATTAACACCTGATGGCAATCTCATGCAATCTCATTGCTTACCTGAAGGCGCTGCTAGCGCCAAAGAAACTGCTGCGATCCTGGAGTGCCGCCTTTGCCTTCTCCACGCTCTGTTTCAACTGCTCGAACGTGGACTGATGGAAGCGATATGATGTCCAATCCGGTGAACATTGTCCCAACGTCAGGCAATCCTCCGTCTTCACCTGGGCCAGCGTTGGCGGCGATACGCGCTTCAAGTCCAGCGCCGTTTGATACGAACACGAATTCTCGTACATGGCGCGGCCTTCTGAAGCGTCAATGGCTAGATGTTGGTTGAGCAAAGGATTCCACTTGACTCTGGGCCAGACAAATGGATGGATATTAACGAAAAATATATTTATTAATTATCATTAGATTTATGAAAAATAATTATATGAATATTAAAATAATATAAATGATAAATTAGCTTAAATTACACTATATAATATCGATTCAATCTTGGCTTAAAGTTTTAAACAGAAAATAGAATAATAGTATTGATAAATGAACTTAAGTTACAATATATAATATCGATTCAATCTTTGTTCAAATTTTAAAACAGGAATTTGAGATCCACTTAAAGTGAAAGAGTTTGAAAACAAGTCTCATAACAATAAGACAAAAACTAAAAAGACTTCCTGTAAAATTAACCTCAATTTTATAAGTCTCTAAAATTTTTAAACCAAAAAAATAGTCAAAAAAATGACTTAGTTTTAAAATATTTGTTAATATTTGATACATAATGAAAATAAATTTTGTAAATAAAGAAAAGTTAAATTTCTCTATTTAAAAGATAACAATAAATGATTTGACCTACTTTATCTATTCAGAAACTGCTTTTAGAGTCTAGATAGAATAACATTAGAAACAAGAAACTAAGCTCATTTTTTCAGCAAAAGTAACGATCAAAAAAAAAAAATTACCAGAAAATCAAATTTTTAAGCCAATCCATTTAAATTTACTCCTTTTTATATATGTGTATTATGCATAGTATTTGCACTGAATGGTTTAAAATACTCATATTCATAAATCACAACACAATTGCCTGCAATTAATGGCAACAATTTAAAATGGTTGCAAAAATAGCAACCTGGCACACACACTCGAATATAATTAGTAGCACAACCCAAACTAAAAGCTAGTGCTAAGATATATAGTATAAATGCAATGTAAATATGTATGTGTATGCACAATATACACGCAGACGACATGCATAATTATCTGCTTGGTTATTTATTGTGTTGGGTGCCTTAAAAATACCATGGAAGCGGGACAACGCTGCGTATGAGCGTTATGCGTGGGCGGCAGCAATTTGAGCGTGCTCTTCTAATGGCCAAAATGGACAGTGGCAGAGCTTGTTGTACGCTATTGTTTGCTGCATGTGCTGTTGTATTCGTTTGTATGTTTGTGTTGCATGCCATGCAAATTTTTGCACTCTGCCTTCATCGGAAGTTGCTGGATTTTGATTTATGCCAACGAAATTTATGCCACAAATACTCGAACGTAAGCAGCAGCCAGGCGGAGGGGAGAGAGGGAGGAGGGAGAAGCAAGCTTAGAACGTTACTCTATTCTGATTCTTAAATTTCTGACCCGCTTTAATGTTGCAACATTTGATTATCAGTGCTGCCGCATCTACAACATCATCAGACGACTTGACAATATAAACGGCCTGCACACGCCTTGTTTATTATTTATCACTGTGTACCACCTCCCTCCTTCCTCTCCGCTGTAGAGCATCTACTTTTTTAACATGTTAGCAAATTGTAAGCGGTCCAGGCAACAGGAGCACAAGGCAAACATCACGCAGCCATTTTGAAGTTATCGCATTCGTTGAGCGCGCGCACACCGGAAATACGAGCAGGATGCCAGGATGCCTTGACTAAGGGTATGAGGTGAAGGTGCGGGGGAGGTTAAGAGTATGACGCGTGTGCTTGCTAGTTGAGTGAAAAGATTGCCAAGCATTAATGCCAATATACACGTATTTTTGCATACTGCTGTTCATATCTGTCTAATGACATAATGCCCATGAAGAGCTTTTAATTAACAGGATGAGGCTACACGCGACCTCGGCGCTGGCACTTTAATGGTTTGTAAGATTTCCCTATCGACTCTGGTTAATGGGTTTGCTAGCCGAGAACTCTGGGCGGAGCTGGAACCAAGACCGGTAACGGGGCGTGGCTATTTTACACGTAGTTGAATTTATTACATTAAAGACCTTCAAAGTACATAAATAAATTGAACTAGAAAAGGTATAAGGTAAGGGTTTTAAATATTTCAGTAAATATTTCGTTGCTTTTTGTTTGGTTAAATAATAAATACAAATTTAGATACAAAGTAAATATGTAATAAAGAGAAGTTTAAAAATATGTCCTGATAAAGTCTATGATCAGCTAGCTCTTCCATGTTATAAAGTTTTTGTTTGCAACTGATCTTTATAAAATATTATTATTTATTTACAAAATTATGTTTAATAGTAATACTTAAACATAATACTTATTAACGAGTGCTAACCTAGGCCTTCGACTCGTATAAAATATTTATATCGATATTACATTTAAGATAACGATATATCTTTCGAGATTGCTGCGAATTCAAGCTCTTATTGGAATTCTCATAGCCTATTTCATATTTTTAACTAAAGAACTACATGAGATTGAAGTAATAAATTTAACTTATTTATTTATCTATTTAAAAATCTTAAAAAAAATATATATATCTAAATTTGAATATGGGAATAGTTTAAAGTCCAATAATTATGTAATCTAAATAATTTCTAGATGATTTTTAAAGCTGTTAAGTTTAGCAAAACTTTAATAACATTTAAAAACATTCAAATTAATTGCTAACTTCCGCTTACCTCAGGATTGTGCTGGTTTATGTATTAGAGTTTATCCGAAAAATGTGAGAAACACTTTGATATAATTGTTTAGTAATTAATTTCACTTTTACAACAATTTTGTAATACCATTAAAATATTTGCAAGCTGCACCGTAAGTCACTCAATTAAACGCGTTACTCGGCGGCATTTTGCACTTTTTTTCCGCGAACCGGAAACGAAATTATTGTTCAAAATGGCGACGGATGTGCGACAAGTGTGGCGGGCGGAAGCGAGGGAGAGGGACCGAAAAGGACGACGGCACGACACGCAAATTGTTTGTTTAGTTTGTTGCGAGTTGCAGTGCTGTAACGGATATGCAAGGAAATTTGTCAGTGCGACAAGGACAGGAACGGCAAACGAGGCGAACGAAACGCCGACGGTTGGCGGCAACGCGTCACTTTGCCATTTCTTCTGTTGGGTATCCCTTCCCGAGCACCCAGACTTCTTAGACTGTCAAGTTTTTCGGGCGCGTGACGTGGCGTGGAGTCGCCGACAAAAATCAAAAGGAAAATTTTAATAATTTCCGCACAACAATTTTCGCAGCACACACACAAAAAGGCGAAAACATGTGACGCTCACACACACACACACACACGATAAGTGCCACGCCTACTGCCAATTGGCTGGCCAGCAAAAGCAACAAGCGTATTTGTCCAAGTTATATATTCTTGTTGTTGGTGTTTTTTTCGCGTTTTCTTCGTGTCTTGCCCACTTGGTCAAAAGGCTTCAGTTCGTGGCTTCCTGTGGCTGCTTGTGTCAACGTGTGGCCGACGAATCTTAACCGCAAAGTGCCGCTATTATGTTGGTCCGCGACGTGTCGTAACGGTAACGCGCACTCCAAGTTAATGTGTATATCCCGTTAGCTGCTAGCAGCTCGTCCTTACCACACACACAAATCATCTCGTGCCTCGCGCTCTCAAGATGGCGACAACAGCAGCAGCAGCAGCAGCAGCGGCAGTGGCAGCAGCGGCAGTGGCAGCGTTTACTCCTCCCACAAATGGAGCTGGTAATCACAAGAGCCCATCGACAATCGCGCTGTTGCAAGGATGCCCCATGCAGCATGAATGTACCTCTCATACACCCCCAAATTATCATCGTTCCATGTTGCGGTGGTTGATGCGCAGGCGCGTTCCATATCCCCCCCGTCCATTTATCTGATGCTGATGTCGCTTTACACGATGGGCGGAGCTACAAAAAGCTATGTGACGCTGGCTGGCAGTGTGCCATACTGTTCTATGGTCTTGGGCAGCACTGTGGCACAGGCGGTGGCATCATTAGTCCAAGCAAAGACCCCATTTTGGGCGGAAGTGCGTATGAGCAATATTTTAACAATGGCGTTTAAAACAGTTAAAGAGCCAGCACTAACACAAGCACAAACACACACACTCACACACACACATATACTTGCTTATCTTTGAGTGTGTGTGTGGCCATTAGGGTCTTAGTTTGAGGCCAACTCGCATCATTTGCGGCTTCATTTTCAATGCAACGCTGCCTACTTTAAGGATCCGCTAACAGCTTGCGACAAGAGATGGTGGCATGTGGCATGTAGCATGTGGCAGGTGGTGTGTGCTAGATGAACGCAACCTCAGATAAGCACACACATAATATCATTTTAATTTATGCAAGTGCCCACAATAACGCACAAGATTTACCCACAAAATAGCTAAAGTAAAACATAAAATTAATGTATGTAGATATACATAATTAAATAAGATAAGGATATGGATTAAGCACTAAAAATAAATATGCCTTTAATATATATTATAGTATATTTAAGAAATCGCTAAAAATAAAGGATTTTGATAAATGGAAATTTTCCAGACCTAGTACTTGTACTATTCCTAGATAGGTAATACAAGAAGCAGAATACACTTTTAATATAAATATTAGCTCTTATTAATTTTGATGAAAATGAAGAAAAATATAATATACAATATATAAAACTATACATATGATCAGGACAACTGAAGCTTAGTATAAATATCTCTCCTTCATCCATTCACCTCAATGGTAGATACCTATTATATTTACTTATCTTTGCTTATATTTGTATACCCTTTAACAACTTACAATTTGGGCTAAAAGCGACTGTCACACAGCTTAAAAATCTTTAACTTTAAGTGTCTTTAGCTTTAGTGAAAATATTAAAAATTTTCTAGTTAAATAGTCAACTCATAAATTCACATTAAGACTTCAGACTATATAGGGTGTTCGCAAGTCTCGCATTATTTTCCGAAGCCCGAATCGTTGACAGTAAACATGTTTTGTATCTTATTGCCTTGCCTATGATTTAAATGCTTGACGCACAAATAAGAAATAAATATTTATTTTCTATAAAAATAAACACTGGACAAGTTTGTAACCGTGTGTACTTAACAGCAATCTATTCTCTATAAAATTAAAATAATAGTTATTTTTATTAATAATAATCATAATAAAAATAAAT
This sequence comes from Drosophila falleni, assembly GCA_035045575.1. Classification (NCBI taxonomy): domain Eukaryota; kingdom Metazoa; phylum Arthropoda; class Insecta; order Diptera; family Drosophilidae; genus Drosophila; species Drosophila falleni. The sequence goes on from JAWNOV010000167.1 coordinate 11,260,493, forward strand.
TAGCAATATTTAAATTTCTTTAAAAGTTCCCATCTAAATAAATATTGCTAGATATGAAACTAGTTCCGTTTAAGACTGGTTATCATCTGCTATTCGTATAAATAGCTTCCTCTCTCTTTTAAAACAACACACAACTTAAAAGCGTCTGATTGTAATAAGTTCGTTAGCGCATAGTGACATTGAAAGACGGGAAATCGAAAAAACTCATTTATTTATTTTATTTAATATATAATACACTCTTTAATAATGCTGTCCTTCAATTCATTTGGGTTTCTATTGTGTCTATTGATGATTGTTATTTCAATAACCGCGCATCAATTTGATTATAACAGTTATTTTCCCAGAAATAATTACCGTGCCGTCAGTGGACGCGATTTCGGGTAAGTAAATATATTAATATTTCAATTTCTTTATCTGTTTTATTAATATAAATTTTTCCACTTTTCAGGGAGAGTGTTCTTCGGCCGGGCTATGATCACGGTGAAGGATATTTGTCAGAGTTGGACGCTCCCAGTTTTAGTGCACCCAACGTTTATACGACGAACTATTATGGTTAAGGAATACACTTTCGAATGCTTTCAAAAGCGCGCAGGACTTTTAAGGACCTAGTCTAGACACAAACCCAAAATGCATAAAATGCTTTCAAAACGTGACATACAAGTACTTGTACAATATGTCAAGTATAAAATATCAATTTTAATTTAATTAAAAACTCACACATTCACATTTATCACATAAGTTGTATGTACTCAAATGACAAATAGTAGTTAAAAAGTCTGTTTAGTTTGCACTTGTTCTTTTGCCAACAATTAAATAATTATCATGGGGAGGGGGTCTCATAATGAATGAATGTCTTGTATGTATATATAGTGCTGGGGGAAAGTGAACATAAGTATAAAAAAAGGGAAAGTTTTAGATCTTTACAGCTTTGTGCAGGTAAATGCCGCAAACTGGTGGCCGACTGCACAGTAATATCATAATTAGCATCTAAATACGGCTCTTTGAGCTGGTCCTCACGTCGAACAGCTTGCGCACAAAGAAAACCTAAAAAGAAAATAAGCAGATTGTACAAATTAACACAGATTATAATTAACAAGTTTATATGGCAACTGTTGACAGCAATTGAGCGTAAAAAGTATATAGATTTTAACTGTAAAACTGAATCAGCTTTGTTTGTAATGAATGGCAAAGCGATAAACGTTTAAAGCGATTAAAGTTTAAAAAAGATTAAGAAAATAAACTAGTTTTTTAGAATCACTTCAATCTCATTGAAACCGACCTAAGCTGCCGTATAAACTTGACGTACCAGCTGACTTAGCCCTTACCTGTATGGAGCACGTGATCAAGAATGACCACAATTTGGCTAATTGAGAAGGTTTGAATGTACGAATTGTTGTCCAACAGAAGCGCATAATCGCGAGACTCGCGATGCCGACTGTGAGCCTGGTAGCCAATCATGTCGTTGATGTTACGCTCAACGGTGCCGATTGAGGCCGTAAAGTTTTGCATGTTTAGCTGGAGCGCTTCGATCTCTTTGGCGTATTTGTCCCATGCATCGTATTTGACAACAGTGATGTAGATGTTCACCAGCTTCCCCGCAAAGCGTGAGAACTGGTTGTCAATGCAAACGGAGTAGTAACCGCCTGGCGACACTTGATCTGTGTAATCTGCTGTTGCCTGCCATTGATAGGGCTTCACAATTTCATTAGATGGATTGCGCACTGCAAATCCGGCCATACCATCCCCTCCGCGCACCACCTGTTAACGAGATTGCATGAGTAGACTACGTGGATGCTGAGTTAACTTACTTACACTGAATGAGACGTAGAAAGTGGCTCCCGCCTGTACATATTGATGGTAGCAGTCCTCCTTACCGGCGTCTATATGCACCTGTGTGTTAAATATAAACATATACCATGAGTTTAGTTATTGTTGTTCCATTTCTTAAATGGAGTTTCGACTTTGAGGCCGTACCTTGTAATCCATCGCGACGGCGGGTAAGTTCTCGTACCATGGCTGTTGGGCTTCTTGTGCGCTGGATGTCTTAATAAGGAGCACAAAGCAAATTAATGCAAATGGCACCAATAAATTCAATCGTTCCCGCTGCCACGTCGATCCCATTTTAATTTTGTAAACACTTTTGTTAACCGAAGGGCTGCCACGTTTTCCAGAAAAAGGTGGCCAGATCTGGCAAGTCGTACCAAACTGTTGCTGTTGTTGTTGTCATTTTGTGGTAACTGTTGACTCTATTAACTTAACATTCCGCTGAACTGTTATTAACAGCGAGCTCAATTCCGTGCTGCCACACGTTTCTAACTATCTTTTCTGGGCATAAGGCTGCCACATCGTTTAGTCTTTTTAAAAGATACATGTGGTGCGCTATTTAAATTTAAGTACTTAAGCACAAATAATTGCCTAAAATAGCTATGAGAACAATTATCTAGATCTTAGATCTGAAATCCGCCAAAATTCTACAAAGTTTTAAGGTAAATGCTTAGAATTCTAGCTATTTTAGAAAAATTTACAAAAGATAAAAAGGGATCTTTTAAATGAAATCTATCTATTTCGGTTCGGCAAATTTAAAATAAACGGTGGCAACGTCGGTCCGATTTTATGAAACTTTTTTGAAAACAAAACAATTGGGAAAATAAATAAGGTAAACAAACATAAAATATATTTAAGTAGCATATATGGATGTGCATTTTAGCAACACCTGATAATATTCAATAATTTCGTAAGGGTTATCTGTTAAAAGAATCATCAGCTGAGAACACTTGTTGACATGGAATGTTTTATAAATACATGCATAAATTTATATACATACATATCCAGACGTACGTATTTATTTGTTGGTTTGCTAAGTGATTAAATTATATATAAAGTGTTGTGTGAACTTGATAGATAAAGCCAAGTTGCAACGCTGAACAGCTCATTGCAAAGTCAGATCTACACCTTATCCGACATGGTATACGTCACGGAAGATACTTTTGCTGCCGCTGCAGTGAATCCTTTCACCAAGAAGACGGAGAAAATTCGACGCTTTACGCTGAGCAATGAGGAGCAAATGTCTGTTCAGATAATTACGCTCGGTGCCACCATCAGCAGCATAAAAGTTCCAGACGCTCAAGGTCAGGTGGAGGACGTGACCCTTGGATTTGATGACTTGGCCGGGTATCAGAGTGACAAGAATCCGTATTTTGGCGCCACCATTGGCCGCGTTTGCAATCGCATTGCAAATGGGAAATTTGTGCTGGATGGAAAGCCTATCGAAGTTTCTCGCAATAGAGGTGAATTCCAGCTGCACGGCGGATTCGTTGGATTTGACAAAGCTCACTGGGAAGTTGTGAAGGTCCATTCCAATGGCGTCAGCATGAAGCATACCAATCCCAATGGCCACGAAGGTTATCCTGGTGAGGTGACAGCAACAACAACATTTGCGCTCACCGAAGACAACTGTCTGCATATGTCCATGGATGCGGTGACCACGAAACCAACACCTGTTAATCTCACCAATCATTCCTACTTCAATCTGGCTGGACACAAGGCAGGCAAGGCTGGACTCGACGAGCATACGGTTGAGATCAACGCCTATGGCATCACAGAGACGGACTCAAATTCCATTCCCACGGGAAATATCGTGCTTGTAGACGGCACTAAATTTGATCTGCGTGTGGCCAGTAAGCTAGGGAATCGTCTTAAGCAGTTGGAGCCAGCAATTGGCTATGATGACAACTTCTGCGTGAAATTCACGCCTCCAGAGACCATTTCCAAAGTTGCCAAGGTCGTACATCCACCAAGCGGTCGCTGGATGGAAGTTGCAAGCAATCAGCCTGGTGTTCAGCTCTACACTGGAAACTTCTTGCCCAATAAGGAAGTCGGTGAGATCTCCCGTATCCGGCAAACAAGGCGCTGAATACACCAAGCAAGGTGCACTCTGTTTGGAAACTCAAAAGTTTCCTGATTCGGTAAATCATGAGAATTTTCCCTCAACAATTTTGCGACCTGGGGAAAAGTACCACCATGAAGTAATCTACAAGTTTGGAAAGTTTAGTTCCAGATAATACTTCATTGTTATATATTCTAAAAGCTAATGCCATGTATGCAACTAACCCTCTCTATACAAACCAATCTAATACTTTGTAATACTATATTCAGTAACAAGTGTCAAATAATATATATTAGTTATAGGCCCAAAGATAATGTCATATATGCAACTAACTCCCTGTATACAAATCAAGTTTTTACTAATAAACTGAAAGCATTTTAAATACTTTTTACTTATGAAAGTCTGTGATAAGTCGAGTCAAAGGCACGAACCAGGGCTATAAAGTATATAGGTTATAAAAGCCACAAGAGACTATATAAGAGTGGAACAAAACTGAGCTGAATGCTTAATAAAACAAATGAGGCATCTGGTTATCATAGTCTGTCTGCTGGTGAGCAAGAGCTTAGGACTCAGTCAGGGGCACTTGAGAATTATCAATGGAACAGCGGCGAAGCCCAAACAGTTTCCCTACCAAGTAGGCTTACAGTCTTACTTCAGCAACTCCAAGGATGAACATAACTCATGTGGTGGCACTATCATCTCCAAGCGTTGGATATTGACAGCAGCACATTGCTTGCAGGAGCCAGAACTTACCCTGTAAGTTGTCTTTACAATAAATAATGAAGAGCTTAGGATTTAAATAATTATTTCTACAGAATTAAGGTGCTTGTAGTTGCGGGTGTTATCAATATGAATGTTAAAGAGTTGGGATCTGTCAAAATGTGGGTCAAAAGGAGCAACACCATTGTTCACCCCAAATATGATCGCAGCACTGTGGCCTTTGACATTGGACTGATCAAGTTGCCTCGTGATCTTGAGATGAGTGCCTATATACAACCCGCAAAGTTGCCAAAGAGGAAAGATAATAAAAATACATACGTGGGTCGAACTGCGATTAGCTCGGGATGGGGATGGACCGCCAACCAAAAACCCAGTGATGTATTGCAATTTTTAAAATTAAAGATAATCTCCAATAAGCAGTGCGGGAAAGAATGGAATGATCATCTTATAGGCGAACGGAAACTAATACTAAATTCCTTTTTATGCGTTGATTCCACTCAAGGATTGCCATGTAGTGGTGACTCTGGCGGTCCTTTGATATTAGATGATAGCTCACGAACTGTAGTTGGGATTGTCTCACATGGTTTTGATGAAATCTGTCGGATCAAAGTACCAGATATATTTACACGTGTCACCTCGTTCGTCGATTGGATTGAGAAACACACCGGGCGATTAACCTAGATAGGTAACGAAGTATATCCTATAAAAATAAATTAATATGATAATTATCATGCAAGTTAATTTTGTACTTTTTTCCTTTTCAAACATGTGCTTTATTCTTATTACTCATACAAACTCCATACTCTCCCTTTTCCCATATTTTCATAATATTTCATTTATGTTTTTTGTGGCTTTGCTAAATTTTTGTTATCGTTTTGTTGTTTATGGTTTGATAGTGATAAACAATTTGCTTATGATAATGTTTGAATGTACTCTTTGTGGGATTTGTTGTATCGCTTACGTGTGGCTAATGTTGCTGATTAATCATGAATTCATTTGTTTATTATTTTTGCTGTTTTTTTTTCTTTTTTTTTTTGGTTGTTTTATATCTTATGTAAATGCAATTTGTTAAATGTACAAAATCTAATGGAAATGATTATGCTTTTGCAAAACTCGTTTCTTTTACTTTTGGTTCACCATTTCAAGAGCATTTTTATCATTTTTTCTTATATTTTTTTTTAGAATTAAATATATACAATACTTAAATAAATTTGTCAAGAGTCTATACAATTTGTTTTGTTAACAAAGATGTTAAGAGGATTAAGAACTTTAAAAAATAATTTACGGTTTTCGCTTTGTTTATTGTTAATAAGTTAGCTTGAGACTTTTGAAATTTAGCTTAAATTTGCTTTTGGTATTTGGAAATTTGAAAAATGCACAGAATTATTATTATTAAACAATAATTGTAAAGCAAAGGTAACAATTTGGGCTTGTAGAAAACTTTCAAATATAAATATTTTTACTATATGTTTAACTAGCTTTATTTTCATATATACTTGAACTGTTAAATGTTGTGTTATGGGAATTATTACCGAAGCTTTTCCGACATAAATTTTCACGCCAAAATAACGAAAAGTTTCACTTTAGTATAATTAGCTCATTTCCTATATGGGAATCTCTTGAAGTAAATATGAATGTCGAATCGAGAATAGTATTTTTTCACATATCTGATGCTCAAGTATAGATTTTGTATGCTTAGTTTTCTTTTAGTCGTATAAAATGGTTTTGCTGGGTTTCTTCTTTAATTTTAATTTATTTAACATACGCAAAATATATTTTGTATATTATCTTGGTTTTTTTGTGTTTCACTTAACTTTATATGTATATAAGTAATTATTATATTTGCTAAATTTTGCGTTTTGAAACAGTAACTTTCAGTCATCTTTTAATCATAATAATACCTATATGCAATTATTATTTTATATATATATTGTTTATATATTAATTTGTTTATGAGCGTTGTGTACAATGCATGAAAATGCATTAATAAACGCATTTCTTATATAGTGTGTCGTGTTAATAGATTTTATTTTTATTAATTATAAATCTCATTATTCTCATCATGTTGTATAAAAGCTAAATATTTATCGCTGCGTATGATAATGTTTTTGTTTTAATGAATTTTTTAAATTTATATTTCTGCTCTAATTTTTCTTAAAAAATGGCTTCAATTCTTAAAAATTGCTGTTCGATTTTTCTATTTCCAACTAAATTTGATTTATTCATTTTGGCAGTTATCGTTTGTTAGATTCTTTGACATGTTTCTTAAATTTTTCCATTCATTCTGCGTTAGCTTTACTATTATTAATTTAGTTATTATTATGTTGTGTATATGTTTTTCTTTCATTTTTTATGTATATGCTAAGCAACTAACATTGGACCATTCCATTGCGCGACGCACTATATAAGAAAACTAGCTAATTACTTCTTGATTATTTTATATACTCGTAAGTAGTCGGGTATAATATACTCGTATGTGTTTATTTATGTATATTCATGTTAATATTATTATTTGGTTTTATCTGTATGTATGTTATAAAAGTTGAATATGCAATTTTCGACAGTAGCGGCAAATATTATCATCCCCCTCAACATCATCACTGAAATTAAACTAAGAACGATTCTTGATTAGCTCCCATTCCAACCCAAACTCCAACTAATAATCCTATTCCAACCCGGCGGTAAAGTATTATACACATAATGTATTAACGAAAAGTGTCTGTCCAGGCAATGCGAGGATACAAGTTGGATTAGTTGTTGTCTCGTATAGAAAATTATGACTATAACTAAGACTACGGCCAAAAAAAATCATCAGTCGCACTCGGGGCCCTCGGAGAAATGGCCACGCACATCGAGAGCCGATGCCAATTGGAATATGATGTGCGATAGCGAGGGGTGCTCCAGAAGTTCATTTGCCGGCAGCTGTGGCTCGCAACGCGGCCGCATGTGGCGTCCACGAAAGCCGCGGTGCAAGCGGAGCACAACATCACAGAAGACGAAACGTAAGATGAGTGTGCGCAGAAAATCATCGCCAAAGAACTGAACATAGGACGAGTCTTAAAAGAAAATAAAAGAAATTTCATAATGACTAAGACTTAGAAGACTAAGACATAAAAATTACAAGAATTTACTTTGTAATCTAATAAAAATATAATATAATAAAAAGTATAAAATTATAAATAAGAAATATTTAATTTTAAATATTAAAACAATTCAAATTTAATCAATAATACAATTACGTTGATCCATAGATTCCCCTATAAACCTACCAATAAACCCAATTCCCTGTTCAATCTCATCGATGCGACAACGTGTGACAAGGCGAGAGGCCTCAGTGATGAAACGATCCACGTAGGTTTGACAGCGTTCCCAGTGATGAATGGGCACATCGCCGACATTGCAAATATAGCAGAGGGCCGTGAGCGGAGAATGCAGGAATAATGTAAACAGAGAGCCATGATGTTGCACATCAGCTAAGAAATAGAGATAATAATATAAGTAGATATAATAATAGGATATGTATGGCGAATGACTCACCTTGAAATGCGGGCGGCACATCTTGCGGTGACATAAGAATGACTAGAGGCTGACCAAAATAGCGGGGTATGTGCTGAAAGACAAACGAATTATCCGAGTCGATGATGATGAACATGGGACGACGTGTAAACGGATAGAGATCGCCAGGATAAAGACAGTGATTCTCCTTGTAAGATTTGCCACGACACGAGAGTCCGCCACCATCGACGCTGTCGCGTTTCACACTAGTGGCCAGTCCACCCAGCTCATAGCCATCTAAAAATGCAATGTAATTAATAAATTAATATTTATTGAATTTATATACTAAGTACTTACAGTCCTCGGGATGCTTTGTGGTGGAGAAACAGCCGTCCGCTGACATGTACAAAAGTAAAGCACCTCCTAGTGGCAGTTCCTTAAAGCCACTGGCCAGAAAGACCAATAGCTGACTAATCGAAGGCTTGTATAGTAAATATTTATGAGGATTGTCTCGATAATGACGGCCATTCTCCAAGTATCCCTTGGATCCCGGCACTCCATATGGTGGTATGCGACTGGCCGCCGGACTTGCGTCGTGTCCGTGCAGCCCATGGGACATGCTCAGCGGATTCGTTGCCGACTCCGTTGGCTCACGCTCCAGCGTTTGCAGCATCCTAAAGAATTGTACGGCATTGAGGAGATTTCTTGGGAGAATTAATCGCACACCGCTCACCTAAACATATCCATGGTGAGCTCTGAGAACTTGGCCTGCTCGCATGCCGAGCCCACAATGAGAATCTCCTGGAGACTGAGGGTCATATGGGGCGATCGCTCGCACGGCGGCGTCGTCAGCGGTGATAACCTAGAACCGGAACCACTGCTCATAAGTCGTTGTAGTTGTGCTGGTCCACAAGCAATTGCGGAGGCCCGTGCTTTCACAGAAGAATTGAGAATGTGGCGCACTAATGAGGTGATATGGGGGGGAAAGGAGTATGTGTGTGTGTGTGTGTGTGTTTGTGTGTAGGTGTATGTAGGTGTGTGGATGGGGGGAGAACATATGAAATGATAACGTTGTGTGTGTGATGAGTTGTAGTGTGTGTAGACAATGAAAACTTCTGCAGAATAACTCCCTTTATTGAAATATAAAAAGTTACAGTCCAAATTTATAAAGTCTATTTTTTGGCGCAATTTTCATCTTAATTTTATAATTTGAAATTAATTTAAATTGAAGAAAACCTATCTTGACCAAACCTTATAACAAGAGGTGAGATTTTTCAAAAATGCATATTTAGTACATAACAATTTTTTTTTTATATTCAATCATAATTTTGAATAGTTTTTTTTGAAACTTTTTTAGTAATCAATTTTTTTTTAACTAATACTATTTTTATTCTTAAACTTTTTAAAGTTTTGCAGACTTTATAAATATACTCCGCTTGGTATTCATTGTCGGGTGTGTGTGTGTGTGTGTGTGTGTGTGTGTGTGTAAGTGGAGGGGAAAACATGGAAAAGTGCGTGACGAATGACAACGGTGAGTGTTTCTTTTGTGTTTTTTTTTTTCAAGTCTTCTGTGATAAGCACAATAAACGAAATAAGTGATAGCAAGGAAACAGAAGCAAAACTCGTATACCTACGCAAACATATAAAGAGCAACCCCACATAACTAAAGTCCCCACAAGCTCTCCATACTCCTACTCCGCCGACGAAAGCACGGGCAAAGTGTACGCTGGATGGTTGAACGATTGTGCCAACGACTCACCTGTGTGATAATATGATTGGATTGGAGTCGGCATGCAGCACTGCTACAGCTGCCTCTGCCTTGATGAATCCCTTGATTTCCTCCAGTACCAGAGACCATTCCAAATGATCTTCCGGCTCGTAACTGCAAAAAGGTTTGAATACCAACGAAAATGTAAAAAAAAACATGATCAGCATTATGCGATTTGTTATCCTTTTACGTGTTTGTGTACTCCTGTATTTGTTTCTCCAACTCGGTGACCAGCTCCCGCACCAGTTTCATCTTCTTGAGCAGCAGACAGACGACTATAAAGCGTGCATAATAACGCAGCTTCTTCACCATCAAATCCGGCCGATCTTCTTTCGCGGCCCGTGAATAATACGCACGTCCGCGTATTGCCGCATAGAACTGATACGCCTCATTCAGGTAGTTCGTTTCGCTGGTTCTTAAACTGTTTACGAAATAGATAAATATAGATAGTTTTTAAATTGAATTTTAATATTTAATCAATGTTAAATTAAATTTAATTTTGTTGTAGAATTAGAAATTAAAATGTTAAATAAGTCATTAAGCTTAAATAAAGTACCGAATCTATAAGACGATATCGATATTATATTAATTTGCAGATAAGAAATTCAAGAAAAAGGCCCTTAAATAAATAATTTAAAATCGAATTTTTAATAAGTTTGTATTTCTAAAATAAAGCTTTGTCGACTACTTTTAATCGATGTTAAATAAATAATAAACAAATATTTAAATACTTTAATATCCATTCCTAGAATAAGTAGATTGCAGGGTGGATATACTTACTAATAGTGATAATAAAGCTGTCCGATTTTGCTGGCTATTTCGCCAATTTGCCAGCGTTTCAGTCCATACTTTGAGTCGAGCACCAAGCGATGTTGTTGCTGGAATTTCCACAGCTTTGTGTAGACATCAAAGGTGCGTCCAAAGTACGCTTGCCACTGACGATGGCCATACTGCGGCAGATCTCTATAAGAATATATAAATTATTATTCGTATTATTATGTATTGCTCACTTTTGTTTATTCAACTCACCTGAGTCCATTGAATAGCTGTTTGGATTTCTCTAGCAAATGGCAAAACTCCAAAACAAGCTTCCTATCCTGTTCTTCAGTGGACTCCATTTTCACCATGCCGTTCTCTGCCTCCCCAAAGTGTTATGTGTGCGAGCCAGGATTGCTGCAAGCAAACAAAAATACAGTTAGTTTAAAATCGAGCTTAAGCCATAAATAAACAAGCTGCATCAAGTAATTTGTGTATCGTATCTATCTATCCATCTTTCTATCTATCTATCTATGTATCTGCATCTATGTATCTATGGCACTTGTATACGATATGCTGTAGATATATTCAAAGCCGGGAGCGTTGCCCACTTGAGATTCCATTCAGCCGCTCATTGAGCTATCGATAATGATGACAATGACGATAATGATGATGATGATAATAATGATGCATCGCCGTTGCCGTGGATACAATAAATGCCAAAGCGGCGTATGCTTAATGGGCAATTTTTCCTCAATGCTGCGTTATTAAATTTTTAATTTTTATGTCAGCGCAAACAACAGAAATATATTCTTGAATATACATATATTTGATCATTTCCAATTGGCTAGGTTGTGGCAAAATAAATTCAGTACGCATGCCGATTTCGAATGACGCAATTTTTAAAGCCAATTTGCCAAGTTCGAATTCAAATTTAATTAAAATTTCCATTTGGCGAAAACAATTCCGTAGCCTTTTAAGTGCACAGACGGACAGAGGAACAGCTGAACAGCTGAACAGAGAGACAATTGGTACTTTTCTGAACAGCAGCAATGCATCAAAAGCTCAATTAATAACGCTCGACCAGGTGGACTAAGTAAGTCAGTATTGAAAAAGGCCAAAAGAAAAAATTCACAAAAAAAAACTAATAAAAATGAGAAGAGTAGAGAAATCATCATTAAAAGGGGGACACTGCACAAAAGGGTCGACAGTGCAAATGGCGCCACAGCGACCACATTGATTTGGGTTTTGACCAAACTAGGTCGCTGGCACACACAAAAACTTTCAATATGAGCTCATCAGCAACAGAGACAACAGCAAACAGCAGGGGATAAAAATGGGGGTAAATATGGGTAAATATTTTAAGGAAGCTGCGAAGGACATGCGTCAGTCAGAAGTGTAAGTGAAGCGGCGCCACTTCATAATTATGGCGCCCTAATCAAATTAAGAGTCCATTTAACAAGTCAAAATTACATAATATGAAAATTACGCATACGCAACGTGAACAAGACGAATTGAGTCGAGACAACTAAACAAAGCTGATAAACTAAACAAGCTGACTCACTCACTCACTGGTCGGCTGCTGACTTCATCAACATTATCATCATCATCATCATCATCATCATGATTATCATCGGAATCATTATCAACGTCAGGCAACAGCAGCAACATGTCAACATGTGGAAACCGGAAATGAAAAAAATACTAAGCAAAGTCGTTGCCACTCTGCCGATGCTTATTAACACATCCCCGCCTCCACACACACACACACACACACACACACACCACAACACTTTCATACACAGTTAGTGCAGGCAGCGTGAGGACATGCAACAAATTAAATCAAGGCTCGCTTTTGTTTGTGGCTAGACGTGAAATTGACTTAACTTAAGACTGCTTTAAATTATTTGTAAATAAACAACACAGATATTTAATTAAATTAAATAATTTGACCAAGTTACAAGGCCAGCATATTGTCGAAATGACATTTTTGTCGCCTGTCGGCTGTCTGCATGTTGTGAAAGTGAAGAGTAAGAAAAAAAAGTTGTTCTGCTCAACTTGCTGTTTTAACTAGTTGTTGTTTTTGGTGTTGTTGTTGCTGTTGTTGTTGTTACTGTTGTTGTTGTTACTTGTGCACGATGATGACGACAACTGCTGGAAAATCCCAATGCTAGTCAAACAAAGCGCGCAAAAAAGTATGCAACGCACTTTGGCGCTCAACGCCAGACAGAACAGAAAAGAAAAGAACAGAACAGTGAGGAGAGGAGAGGAGAGGAGAACAGAACAGATGAGAACAGAAGAGGAGCCAACGCTTTTTTGACTAACTGCCAAGCGGTCCACATGTGTGCGTGCTCTTCTCTCTATCTCTCTGCGTGTGTGTGTGTGTATGTGTGTGTGTGTGTGTTGGTTTGTATATGTGTTTTCAATGCCCGCCAGCACTTCAACAAATATTACTCGCTGGCACTCCATACTCTCAACGCTTTTGCTATTTGACAAAGCTGCACATTTCTTCTTCTATTTTTTTTAATACTCGTACTTATTTTTTCTGCTTTTTATTTTGTTGGCGTATGAGTAAACAAGCATGTGTGGTGTATGTGTGTGTGTATATGTGTGTAATCCTTCAAAGGCATTGTAGGCTACACATTTACACATTTAATGGCATTTTGACACTGATAATGATGTTGTCCTTTGCATCCGCAGACTTTACAACTTTAGCTTAACAATTGAGCATATGTAAGTATATTCCACATATATATATTCTCATTCTTGACAGCTGCTAACTTTATTTATATTAACTAGTATGAAAATCTAAAGCCGAGAGAACACGACTGGAAAGGACCCTGTACGATATGATAGATGGCTTAGTATCGAAAAAATATCAAATTTTCTAGATGATAAAAATTTAAATGCAGAATCAATTAAGAGGCGAAATCATGATCAAAATGATGTTCCGCTTAAAAATCGGTTCATTTTTGACGAAGTTATGAGATATCAAAGACGAGGTTTTTTTAGGCTTATTTCACTCATTTTTGCTGACAAACTTAATAGACCCTCTGTACGGTTAGGCACAGGGCCTAAAAATAGCGTACAAATTATAGAATTCCTACACAAACTTTGCCCCAGGCACATGCTATACATATACATGTACATTGTACATACAAACATATATATGATATATTCAAATGTAGTTCTGAGATAGAGATGATGTCCCTGCAGGATGTGAACTGTGAATAGGCAGCTGACCGAGCGTCTGTCCGTCCGCCTGTCTTTGTGAATTGCAGGAAAACTTTTTAGCTCAACATTTCGATTTGTGTTTGTTTGTTGTTGTTTGACTGCGTTACTTGAGGCAGTTGCAGTTTTTTCTGTGTGATTGGAAATCTGTATTTATCAAATTAATTAAATTATCATGCCCGGCAGCAGAACAAAATTGGCTTGGGATGTTCCTAAAACTGTTGTCACTACAATAACGCCAAAAAAAATAGTGTTTTCAACTAGCCATAAAATACGAAAATCTGTTGGCAATTTGTGAAATCGCGAAAACAGATGGAATTGAGAACAACCCTTTGAAATGCTTGTATGTGAGCGCCATTTGCAATTGTTTGAGCCGCTTTGCGGAGTTGCCAATGCCTTACCTTATCATTGTTGTACCTGCCACAGGCTCTGCCACTGCCACAGCCACTGGCTCTGCCGCTGCCGCTGCCACTGCCACCAACAACACAAGCAGCAGCCGCCACCGCCACCGCAGCCGTTGTTGCCGTTGCTTTTTGCCGTTGCCGTTACCGTTGCCGTTTGTCACCGCGGCCTATGCCGATGCCTATATCTGAATTCTACAAATCTTGTGCTATTGGCGCCTCTATCCGTCTCCGACTCCGTCGTTGTTGCTGTTGTTGTTGTTGCTGCTGCTGATGGTGGTGCCGTTACCGTTGCCGTTGCTGCAACTCCTCGCTAGCAGCGATACCTTGCCACACCTTGCATATTTTTCGCCACACGTTGGAACAGCCCGTTTGGACTTTCACAGTTCCTTTGTATTTCCTCTTGCCGGTTTGCAAGTCGCTTTACGTTTCACGTTTCACACACTTTTCACTTTACGCTCTCACGTTTTTCATTTCCTTTTCTGTAACTTTTTTTTGGCGGTGCTTACGATTTCATTGGATTGTGATTTATTATGGATATCAATTTCAATTTGAATTTCTCACTAATGATTTGCGAATATCGGGAGAGTTTCGGGCAATTATTGTATGAATGAAGAAACGCGTTGTGGCCGTTGTGTATGGCTGCACAGTATTGAATTTTTTCGCATTTACATTTTTAACGAGGGGGTTCGGGGTTGGGGTTGTTATTGATTTTTTGCCCAAACTGACATTTGGTAGTACATACGCAATGCCGCCAGAGGGCGATTAATTTGACAGTCCGCTTACAACGAGGGTTGTTCTTCTCCACAGACTGCCAAAACATCTGACTGCGTGTAGACTTGCCGTTGAGATTTCAAATCTAAACTCTACACGGCACACAGAGCGAAAAAATTAAATATTTCTTGATAACATTTAAATTACTAAGATTTTTTTTAGTTTGAAAATTTCAGTAATTAAATATTTTTAATTTTTGGTAGCTGTTACCTCTTTGCAAATCTTTAAAAATAAAACAGACTATGCGACTTTTCTATGAGTCATACTACATGAACACACACTGAAGTTTATTGCATTACATAAATTACTATAACATTTACAATTAGCATTACATAAAAAGCGCCATTTTTCTCATTTTTAATCAAATATATATCTGTATAATCGTACACACTAAAAGTGTTGTTGATTTTCAGTGCCCAATAATTTCACACTATCACAATGAATAAAATACATTGCTCGATATCAGTAATTCAGATCTATTATTGATCTATTATAAATATTTCCTTTACATTATGGTAAAAACAATAACTACATGCATATATGTATGTAAGTATTACAGTATTTCAACTACTTATGATTTACTGACGCCAGATCTTAAACCTCTCTTTTAAAATATACGCGTAGCTTTCAGTCTTTAAAAAAATCCAGAAAATCAGAAACTGCAATGCGTCTAGTTATCGTACATATGTAAATCATATAGATATAGGACTGTTCGGTATTTCAAATTCACACTTATTTGAAAATAAAGTGAAATTTAAATATCAGTACAGACCTAATGGGTTATAGATTATGTGATTCTTCTTGTTTCTTGAGAAGTGCAAGTTAAAAGTTAAAAAATTTGGCTTAGTTACGTTTGCAACGTCTGCTAATTGTTTCGATGTACAAATTCGAGTGTTGAGAGGACCCAAAATGAATGCACTCATGAATGCCGCATACAGTTTACAAATGAAGGATGGATATGTATTTATTGAGCAATACTTTAGAGCAGGAGATGAGCTCTTTTGTTTCTGTAAATCCTGTGATCAAAGCCATACATTTTGTGTGTGCTGTTATTATGCTTGAGAATACGTTATTGAGTGCATACATTTTGGAGTCTACTCAAAAAGACGGTTCATCATAGGCGTTGCAGCCTGTCTACAAACGTGTCGCCTCCGATACGGTGGCCACATCGCAGCCATTATTTGACTGTTGTTGATGCTGTTGTTGTTGTTGTTGCTGCTGTTGGCTAGTTGAGATGCCCACATCTGTGGTGGGTCGTGGAAGATGTGAATAGTATCCCATTTGACAGGTGTTGTGATGGGATAGTTTCTGATTTTGCTTAAGTTGATATTGGGCCGCCTTCAGCGCCTGTTGCTGCTGCGGCGTCAGGCAATCGCAGGCCGCCAGCAACTCCTCCGTAGACTTAGCCGTAATCGTTGTGGTCGTGGTGGTTGTCAACTCACCCACAAATTCTGTGGGCGGCGGTGCATAGTTCTCCACATCGCCATAAGTTGAGTAGCGTCCATAGGGATTACGTCGTGGCATCGAATGACGTTGCTGGGAAATCTGCAGCTTTACGGGCGGATTCATGGCCACCGTATCCAAATAACCGTAGCCATAACCCTGACCAACCAGACCCTTGTTGGCCAAATTATCCCAGGACTTGGGCTTCTGCACATAGGCCATGGTATTGGGATAGATCTGGGACGGCTGCACCTGTGTCGTAGTCACATGATAATGCGGCTGGTGATGATGATGAGCATGCACATGTGGATGCTGCTGTGCTGGAGGTTGTTGCTGCTGTGGTTGCTGCTCATAGGACTGCCGTGACTTGGTCGAATGCTGTCGCGAGGCTTGAGCTGCCTCGCTCTTGGGATCCCAGAACAGCGTATCCGTGCTGATGGAGGTGGTGTAGGATGCGGAATCCCCTGGCGCAAATTCACTGGAAGTGCACGAATGCAGACTACAATGACTAGCCAGACCGGAGGCCAAGTCAAAGTAACGAGATCGCACACTGCCCGCCTGGGAATGGGAATGGGATTGGGACTGCGCTTGCGGCGCCTGATGATGGTAATGGTGATGCGGTTGTGCTGGCGGCGTTTGGTCATGCCTATGGCGATGATGGTGATGATGATGATGCCCCGCCTGTCGCTCCACCGCCGGACTGGGCGTGGCATGCGTCTGGGAATTGGCTCGCGATGTGGCATGCTTCTCCTTGCCCTCCGAACGCTCCCGCTCTCGTTCCCGCTCGCGATGCTTATGCTTATGCACGTGCTCCTTGTGCTGACGATGACGACGTCGCGACGGCACACACTGTGTATCGCAGCAGGGACTGGCCAGATCATAGGCATCCAGACTCACATTGTCGCCGTTGCTGTGCGACTTCTCCGATGACTTCCAGCGAAAGTGACCCACACAGGGATTGCAAGAGTGGCCGGCATGGCAATGCTTTGACTTCTCCAACTTGGGCGGCTTTGCGGGCGGCTTGTGCTTCTCACAGGTGCGCGGTGGTGGTGCTGGTGGTTTCCCCGCTGATCCACCACTTGCGCTGTGATATTGTTGTGTTGTGCTTGCCGTTGCCTGACTGGCGGTATTTGTATCCAAGAGATTCGGTGCGCTGCATCATATAATGCTGCTGCTGTTGCTGCTGTTGCTGATGTTGCTGCTGGGATTACCTGGTGATCGCTGCTGCTGCTTCGCTGCAGTCCAATGAGGCCACCCTCGATATAGTTGTCGGCATTGCCAGGCGTCGGTCGCAGCACATAGCGATATGTGGGATCCAGATAGTGATAGGTGAGCATGAACTGTGCTGGCGGTGGTATTATAACCGGTTGCTGTCTCATCGCCATATTAGCCACATCCTCCGTGGACAGCGCCGGTCGGTAGAAGCCCGTCTCGATGGCAGTCGACTCTGTGGGTGAAACACCCTCGCCATCACTGGGAGAGGTATTCGCATTGGCCTTCTTACGTGCCGGCAAACTGTGCGTCTTCCACTTGCCCTCCAGCAGCTCCCGTTCCCGCAGATGCACTCGCTCCAGCTCGTTCATCTTCTGCTGCAGCAAGGTCTGCAGTTGAATGTAGCGCATATGTAGATCCACCTAAAGAAAACCATAAAAAATGAGTTACAAAAACGGTAATTTATAGGGTATTAAAAACCTCTGATTACTCACCTTTCGCACGCAATCCTCAAACAACACAACCATGCGCATTCTCATGTCACATTTCTTGATGAACTCCACAATGGTCTTGTGATCGGCCTTCTCCATATCGTTGCCATTGATGGAGAGTATAACGTCGCCCTCACGCATTCCAGCACGATACGCCGGACCGCCATATTCCACATAGTCCACATAGGTAATCATCTCCAGCTCCTCGTCGCATTTGTAGTGTATGCCATAGCTTTGCAATGTGAAGCCATAGGAGTCGTTCTTCTTCTCCACAATGATGGTGCGACGACGTCGATCCTCATCCGGCTTGGAGGCCAAGAAACGCTCCGACTTATAGCGACCAAGGATGTGTGTGGACCGCGACAGCTTCAAATAGTAAATGCAAAGGGGATTAAAAACCATGTTTATTAAAGCTGTGTTCACTTGCGGCTATTTATTCACAGCTATCCACGGATGTGGCACACCAAATTGCCCCCGGCTGTCACATTAAAATGATGTTTGCCAAGTGTTGGCCAGACCAAACCCTCTCGCTAGTTTTCCAACATTTCCATGAATACACTATGAGCTATGAGCAGGCACACACAAGGCAACACTTTCACTGGCCACAGACAGGCGAAAGGAAGAAAAACAATAGAAGGCAAACAAGTTACCCACAAACTAAACACACACATTACAGATAAACAGTCAGTGCTTGGGTCTTTCATTAATCCTTTATTGCTCAAAACGGACAAAGGAGAGAGAAAATGGGGAAGACTGTGAGCAAAAGAGATAGATAAAGAGAGACATAACATTTACAGCATAATACAAATAAATGTCTTGCACTTCTTGATGACTCTCTGTAAAAGCTATCGAATCCATGATTTTGAGAAAAATAAAATTTTTTACAAAATTAATTAAATTTAAATGCAGAATGAATTTAATTGCGAAACAATAATCAAAATGACATTCGGTTCGAAAATCCGTTCAGTTTTGACAAAGTTATGGAAGTTTGAAGTTGGTCAGACCTTGGATCTAACAACTTTACAAGTCAAAATTTTTGTCAAATTTCACATGATTTTTTACAGAATTTTGAAAGGTGTCAGAAACAAATTTAAAGTGTTGTTTTATACTAATTACGATATAAGGAGTTGATTAAACGTGAAAACTTGAGAATTAAAATTTTGAATTTTCAAAATATCAAAGGGGGGACCACATGCATCGAATCCATGATTTTGGGAAATATAAATTTTCTTTCGAAAATTAATTAAATTTAAATGCAGAATGAATTTAGAGGCCAAACAATAATCAAAATGACATTCCGTTTGAAAATCGGTCCAGTTTTGACAAAGTTATGGAAGCTGTGAAATTGGTCGAAGCTTGGGCTTAGCACTTTTACAAGCACAAAAATCTTGTCCGATTTCCAAACACTCAACGTTTTACAGGGCATTAAAATGTTATAAATTCATAATTGAATTAAATACTTGAGCCAGTACTATGGATTTGGGGTCAGGGTGAGTTTGTGTGTGGCTGCTTCCGGGGCATTGAATTATTTAAAGCTGATCGGTAGGGCGCTGTTTTGGCTGTGTTTTGTTGACGGTTGACGGTTGTCGGTTGGCCGTGTGTCTGACGAAGCGTGAACTCCATTCATTGGCAATGAGCCGAGCAGAGGTTAAACAGCTGAGGCGGTTTTCACCCACTCTTCTAGCAGCGAAGAGCGATAAAAGCCACCACCATCACGATGGGGCCTTTGTAAAGAGAGAAAGAGACAGAGATATGGCGACGTCGGCTTTCCATACACCACCCTACACTTTAGGTCCTTTAGTCATCAAACCACCACCTACCACCCACCACCGACCACCCGCCGCAAGATAATTTCAATTGAGCCAACGCTGCAGGACATGGCTATTATGACTCAATAAACCAGCCACCCGAGCCAGTTGAATTTTGCCTCACCCAGTTCTTCCAATCGCAATTGCAATTACAATTTCAATGATATTGTCAGCCACATACCTGCGTGTATTCAAGCTCCTCATCGCTGGCATCGAGACTCTTGTGATGGTACTTGAGTCGACCCAAGCTGCCCGTTCCATTCACATAGTGGGATGTGGGTGGCTGCTGCTGTTGATTCTGCTGCTGCATGCAGGCGGCGGCAATGAGTGAACCCACCGAGGTGGCATTGGAAACGGAGATCGAGACGGCGGCTGCAGTGGTGGCTGCACTGCTGGCTGCCGTTGCAATGCTCTGGCAGCTGCTGTTCATCATTGATTTCTTCACGCAATCATCTTACCACCGTCCAATTGGGTTTCTTTAAATCCTAGGACAAAGTCTACGCAACAAAGACGACGACGGACAACGACCGCAACAGATACCGACAAAAATTTCACTTTGCTTTAATGTGGCCAAAAAACACAAAATAATAAACACAAAATTGATGACCTGCTCACTTCAAGCACGAGCCAAATAGTAATTACAATTAGTCATTGCTATTCTATTACATTGACCAAATTGCCATTATTATTTGTTGATGAAAAAGTTTTTCCATATTCGTGCGGCAAGCGAATCGTGTGTGTTTCCGCTTCGTTTGTTCTACTTCCGTTGGAGTTTGGTGCCGTACTGCGACCATTCTAAAGAGCAACGGACACACGGGAGAACATGCACCCAGCACATAACCGTTAGTTCTTATTTATGGCACATGTTGACTGTTGGCCGTTGCATGGCAAAAGCGGTAGAAATCAACGCGCGCTCATTTTCAAATGCGCATGTGCAGTGTTGCCACCTAGATAGTTTCCTATTTATACAAATATTAATATCGATATTTTAGCACAGTTAGCTGTACGGCAACCTTATTAAAAGCGTCCATTAAAATAAATTGTTTATTGTTTTTATAAATCTTTTATTTAGGTCTTACAAACTTATGGAAAGTTGTTACTCGGCCAGCTCGCCACCCGGCACCAACTGCAAAGAAAAGTAACTTTTATAATAGCACTTGATTAGATTTCTCTTTTACGTACCATTGTTATATTGTTGCCGTTCAGTAGAATCTGGTCCAATTTGGTAATACGGCGTCCGTCTGGCGTGTTTTCATATTCCGTAACATCGTCCAGCAGCATGTTGACGAAATCATCGAATCCCAAGAGAGTTCCAACCATTTCCTTGTCATTCTTCATAATGATGTGAATTCTCGAGCCGATGCATTTGTCCACCAGTTCTGCCGACAGCATTAAACATGAGTTATAAATGTTAATTGTGATTGTTTTGCTGCTTACCCAATGGCATAAGTGTGGAAATATTTGCGGGCGGCGGAACAGCAGTCATTTTATAAAGTTAAACAAGCCAAATCAACAAATTTAATGCAGCAGCAACAAAACACATGCGAGTGCTTAATAAATATCGATTAAATGCGGCATTTCTTTGGCGATAACATATGTGGCCGCATTATCGATGTTTTATCAAATCGATACCATTGGCATCGAAGGGTATCGAAATAAGCAGCCGGTCATTTGTTTATTATACATTTTTAATTCGTAACTATGAACGACGGTAAATATTTGTATATTAAATGTAATTAATTTAACTCTAATAAAATGTCTCTATAGAGGAAATCATCAAGCAGCGTTTGCTTATCGATGGCGATGGTACAGGCGAAGACCGCAGACTGAACATGCTTTTAAAGCAGTTTCTCAAATGGGCAAACTCGAAGAACGACTCCCCAGAGACCAAGTAAGTACCCAACGCCCAACAACAATAAATATTTAATTCTAAACAAATCTTTGATTGCAGCCAAATAATGTATGATCGTCTCATGGCGCAGCTGGCGCAATGTCAATTTGCTGCCTTGAAAAATGTGCACACGCTGAACATGATTAAGGAGGAGCAGGGAAACTACAGTAAACTGGCTGAAAAACACCAGGAAAGCATTGAAATTGCCAAGGAGGAGATCGAGGCGAGCAAAAAGGAACTAATTGTGGCAAAGGAATTGCGTAAAAATAAGATGGAATACGATTTGCTGGCCTCTCTCATTGAAGAGCAGCCGGATCGCAAGGGAACCGAGAAGCAAATAGAAACCATTAAAAAGGAGATTGACAAATTGACACAGAAGAAGCTAAAGATGGAGCAAAAGTTCGAGAAGCGGCGGAACGACTTTACGCTCCTTATGTACACAATACACGAGCTGGAGCAGCAGCTGGAAGAGGAAAACAGTTCCGGATCGTCGTCATCGTCCAGTGAAAGTGACGTTGCATCGGAATGCAATGACAACAATGGCATCATGGAGGTCAGCGACGAGGATGACGATGAGCTGAACAACGGAGGACCGACCAAGTTTGATAGCAATCGCGGCAAAATAAAGGAAAACTCAGCATCAACGGAAAACTCAAAGGAACCCATTTCCATGTCTGTCGATGAAGATGCTGTACTGGAACTCAGCATTGAAAAGGATGACCATGACGATGTAGCTGTCGCCAGTTAAACCTATGTACACATAATTCAATTAAAAACAACATTTAATATTTACATTGTATATATACAAATTGTATTACAGAAATAGTTGTCTAAGTAGACTAGTGGCAATCAATTGTTGGATTTAAATTTAAGATCAGCCACTAATGAAACGTGATCCGATGGAAAGGTGACTGAGGGTATAGCTTCATTTTGGCTCAACTGTTCGACGGTTGGAAGTGGCACAGACTGTATTAAATCAAAGGAATCGCTTTGGTAAAATATGTAATCCAGGCAGGCAGAGAATAGAGTTGTATAATTGGTGAATGGCGGTGTTCCACAAGCTGAGATCATGTTAAATGACTGCCTCAGTTCCACATCCTTGACAGCCTCTTCCGCATTGCTGCTCCAGTCAACAAAGCTGCTGTCTACAAACTTTTCCGTCATTAGCTTATAAATGCCGCACTCGGGAACACTATTGAAATCGCCACAGAATACAAGTCCAATATTCTGTGGATCGGCAATGTTGTGCTCCTTTACAGCCTGCTTATAGATGTGCTCCACAAAGATGAGCGAGAATCCAATCTGCAGCAATCGTATATGGTCAGCATCTGGATGGAAATATAAATGTGTATTGGCCACCATTATGTAACGTTTCGTATCCTTTAACTGGAACAAACACAGCTGCAAAGTCGTAGATCGATCACAGATGCGAGTGGCCAGTTTCTCGTTGCATTTGATCTTATTCCAGAGTGGAGCGAATATGGGCAGACTGCCTATGTTGTCTCCCAGGTGAAGTACATAAGAATTCAACAGCTCAAATCGGGAGGAGCGATAGAACATGGCTATACCCTCGGCACATGTGCCCTTGGGTGTCATGATTCCCTTGAAATTATAGGTTTCCAGCACCGGTTTTAGATCGTAATCAAAGATCTTGATGTCCACCTCCTGAAGGCACAGGAGATCCGCATTATAACCGACCAACTCCTTCATGAAAAGCTGCTTCCGATAGTCGATTTTCAGAGCCGATGGTGGACAGTAGGGAAAGAGGGTTTTCCGGGCGTAGTCCCCATCTGCATATAAGTCGGCCAAGAGGTTGTAGCTGACCACACGGAATTCTGTGGGACTTTCAAGAGGTTTCGTAGTATACCGCTGGCGTATCTTCGTAGGGACAATCACTGGGACCAGCCTGTACGGGGGATTTGCTAATATATTCAACTGGTGGACCAGTTATTCCAGTCTCATTCCGTGGCGTCACCACCAATTTTAAATAGTAATCAATGTCCGCTTCCGATACAAGATAAATCAACCCTTCGCTGCACGGTTCCCATATGGTTTTCTCATTAAATACTCCAGATTTCGGTTTTAGGGCCTTGTACCATTGACCTAAGCAATGTTCCCGTGTGGAAAACTGAAGGTCCAGCTTGAGTGGGTAAACGAGGTATCCGGCCATTATGGAGCTTGGTAGTTGGAGTCCTCCAACCCAGGGCTGATTAAGTACTAATTCGAATGATTTGTCTATCACTCGCAGTTCAAGTCCTTTGGCAATGTCCGATAGAAGCTCAGCAAAAGTTATACCTGAGATGCGATCGTCAGAATCCTTTCGATGAAGCTCAACAAGAATATCGCTTGGAATTAATGCGACTGGCGTGTCCACATTGGACTTCTTCTTCTTGCTGCGCTTGTTTAGCTCCTTTTCCACATTGTTCCGGATACGGGTCAGGGCTTCATCAACACACTCGTCCATTCGTCGGCAGAAGTTAAAGTCTCGGTTGACCTTAAGCGCCTCGTTGGCATATCGAAACGTTATGTGCAATTCCTCCGTATCTTGTACATTTCGCAGGTAGACTTTGTCCATTTCGACAGTTTTCCTAAATGCTTGGGAGGCAAAGGAACAAGTAGGTAACGCGGCGAACCGAGATTGTTGTTGCAATAAACGTGGTGAGCACAGATTAATAAATGATGCAAGCATTACCTTGCTGGCGAGTTGATTTAATTGCACTCTAATTGCACATTTAATAACGCATATCATCCACGTGGTTAAAAATAATTGGAGGAAAATAGATGCAAGTCTTTTATTTTTAATTATTTTTAATGTTTTCGTCTTTTTTAAAGACGTTGCCACCTGGCCGAACAGAAACTACACTTAATTTGAACGTCTGGCAGCCTTGCAATTTGAACTAGATCATTATTGAATTCAATGCCTTTTTTAAAGTTATCTCTTAGGTTATTTTTTTAAATTTTTGAACTTTAAGTATTGAAGAATATCAAACCATCTTAAAACTATGTAACGACCTGTTTCTATTGCTACGAGGCTACAAGGCCGCTCGCCGTGCACAGGGTACAGAATTATTATTGTAAGAGAAGAGTTCCCCTTTCCCAAGAATGATAGCGTCGGTAGATAATACCACTTAATTAATCTTTTTTACAATAAATTTGGGTTTATTCTAAGAAATAAATCTAGGTACAAACGATTTCCTGAAAGTGAGTAACAGCTGCGACTCAGGGTGCTCCGTGGTATCATCCAGCTTGGCGTACGAGATTTGGCCTGAAACCTACTCCTCCAGTGGCGGTGTGGGTCTCAAAAAAGCAGGTGCTCGAGTAAAATATAGTTCCGTTTTGGATGTAGATGACGCGTGTTCGAGAGGGATTCAATCCCCGCTCATACTCAGAGAAGTTGGTGAGAGGAGTACAATTCCGACTAAGATTCAGAGAAGTTGGTGAGAGGAATACAATTCCGACTCAGATTAAGAGAAGTTGGTGAGAGGAATACAATTTTGACTCAGATTAAGAGAATTTGATGAGAGAAATACAATTCCGGCTCGAATAACGAGAAGTTGTTGACAGGAATACAATTCCGACTGAGATTAAAAGACGATTGGGTGAGAGGAATACAATTCCAGCTCTGACGCAGAGAAGTTTCACTCCGTCCAAGACTTAGTCATCGACGATGGCCGGTGCGAGAGATATTTCCATTCGTGCACGGAGGGTTGCGATCCATTCCACTACAAAGACAAGATCAGCAGCATATGGGAATATCTCTCGCCCACTTCACTGTCACTTAGCCGCTGATCCGTCTTCTCCCAGCGCCGAACACTAAGTGCCTGTCTCCTGCGCAAAGGCCGCCATTTATATGCAGCTACCATCACTTCACTGTCACTTTCCCGCTGATCCGTCTCCTCCTAGCGCCGAACACGAAGTGCCTGCCTAAACTAAATATATAAAACTATAATATATAAAACTATAATATATAAAACTATAATATATAAAACTATTCTTATTAAATACACTACAATGACAAGATCAGCAGCTCCACACCAAGAGTTGGTTCCACTTGTCACTTCACTTCGCCACTTCCTGTTGATCCGCCTTCTTCGAGCGCCGAACACTAACTGCCTGCCTACTGCGAGCAGGCCGCCTTTTATACGCTGCGTGGGTGGTCAGTTAGCAGAACTCTGTTATCTTAACAGAACTCTGTTATCTTAACAGATCTCTGTTATCTAAGCCAATGTTAGTTTAACAGAACCAATGCGAGTTTAACAGTGCAAATTTGAGCTTAACGTGCCGATCCTAGCGCTGCCACTTGTTGTGGTTGCTATATCAATGAATACACATGTTCTTTTTCTTATGTTTGGAGTGTGTTGATTTAATTAATTTGTGCGCGCAGCATCACAATTACCACCTTTACTTTTATAAATTTCTTATTTAAAATTTTGTATTTTTAATTTCAATATAATTGCATAATAAACTTTTTACAAGTTCACTTTGGAATTCAAATTTCACACTGAAACCAATGTAAGCAACGATTGAGTTTTATTGTTAGCAGCCCTGGAACGAGCGTAATTTTGTGTGAATGGCGGAAGAGCAACATCGAGAGCGACGCGACCGAGTGTAGTTTATAAATAACAATAATTTAGGCATAAGTTAATAGTAGCTGTGTTTAATGCAAAAGTGATGACGGCAAGTGAGAACGAGGTGCAGCTTTTCAATCGGGGTGAAAAAGTCCTGTGCTACGAGCCCGACGAATCAAAGGCGAGGGTCTTGTACGCCAGTAAGGTAACCCACGCACTCACACATAATACTACATATGTATACAGACAGGCACGCACACAACGATAGCGTGCCGAAACGTCAAATAGAAATGCCAAACACGAGGTGATTTCGCTTCGATTTTTCACACAGAAAAACTGTTTTTCTCTTTAGGTTTTGGCTGTGTACGAGCGTAAAGACGAGAGGAACTGCATCTACTTTGATTACAAAATCCATTTTCAAGGTTGGAGCTCAACTTGGGATCGCAATGTACGCGCCTCTGAACTGCTAAAAGACAACGAAGAGAATCGCAAATTGCAGAAGGAGCTGGCAGAAGACGCACAGTTGCAAAAGTGAGTGTCTGTGTGAATACCTGAGTGTATGTGTGAGAATCTGTGTGTATTTACATTGTTTACATTATGTTCAGAAGTGGTGGCTACACGTATAAAGATACAAAGACGCCAACGTTGCCTGCCAGTAAAAAGAAGCGTATGACCAGAGCAGGTCATCTTGAGGAGCATCCAGTGGATCCGTTGGATATATCGCAGCCATATTTTGCAGAGACGCCACAGCAAGAAGTGCTGCTTTCTCAGCAGAAAAGCGCCGCTCGCACGCGGGACAACAGCGGCAATCGGACGCGGGATAACAGTGGAGGGCGTAAGACACAGAACGAGACTAGTGATGGTGATGTCACAATGAGGGAGACACGCAAAGCTGGACGTGGTGGTGGTGGTGGTGGTCGTGGACGACGAGGTGGCAAATCTCAGTTTAGCTTGCACACGCCAGCCAAGGAACTGCACAACGCAAATGATGCGGAGAAGTTTATCAATCAGGAGGATCGTGTGATGCTGCGCATCAGCGAACGTTTACGTGGCTATATGGAATACGACTACAACATGATCTGCAAGCTGGGCAAACAGCATGCCTTGCCCGCCCGCATGCCCATTGTGACCATACTGGAGAACTTTGTGAAACAGCGTGCTGTGGAGCTGGCCATTGGCATCAAGCAGGACAGCTCCCGAGGACGAGTCACAACCAGCCGCAATGCGCGCATGGAGCGTGAATACGATCGTGTTATGTCCAAGTGAGTAATCAATTAAATTAGGAGAGGTCACAGCTGTCACAGGCCTTGCTCCCAGTCCCTCTCCCAGTCCCGCTCCCAGGTCCCTCTCCCAGTTCCTCTCCCAGGCCCCGCTCCCAGTCCCTGTCCCAGTCCCTCTCCCAGTTCCTCTCCCAGGCCCCGCTCCCAGGCCTCGCTCCCGGGCCCCGCTCCCAGTCCCTCTCCCAGGCACCTCTCCCAGTTCCTCTCCCAGTTCCTCTCCCAGGCCTCTCCCAGGCCCCGCTCCCAGTCCCTCTCCCAGTTCCTCTCCCAGGCCCCGCCCTGAGGCCCCGCTCCGAGGCCCCGCCCCAATTGATAACACACGTATCTAATCTATAATCCTTTTCTGTGCAGCGTCTGTATGCTAAAGGAAGTCGTGGATGGATTACGCATCTATTTTGAGTTTCATCTCGACGATCATTTACTCTACAAGGAGGAGAAAGATTATGCCCTGAGCTATCTTACCGATGACAATTTGAAGAACTGCAGCACTGTATTGAACAATTCATACGACTTTATCAATCCCAGCTGCGACACGGACCTCATCTCACTGGACGCTTCAATGAACGCGACAAATGGCGAAAATGGGCAAATTCTAGGTGGCGTTGAATACGAGAAGCAGTTGCAAAAGTGCCTCCGATACATTGTCAAGAGCAGTGGCAAGAATCATCTGGCAATCGCTTACGATGAACGCAATTCTCCTTATAAGGCAGCCTATAAGCTGCCCATGGAAATGCGCGGCTTTCTCTGCGAGACCTTCAGCTGGCGTCTGCTCTCCGCCGAGTCGCAGCCGGAGAAGTCCATGATGTTTGGAGCACCGCATTTAGCGAGACTGTTGGGTAAGTCTGCTGTCCTTTCCATGACTTTAAACATTTATAATAATAATTTGTCTTAATCTCTGCTTACAGTTAAATTGCCTGAATGTCTGAATGTTTCGCCCATATCAAATGAAAAGCTGGAGGATCTGTTGAAACATCTCAACTCATTTATAAAGTAATGCAATGTTTATTGCTCCTTACTATTATTATAACTAACCCATTTGTTACTGCTTTCAGTTACTTGGAGAACCATGAGGAATGGTTTGATAAGGAGAATTATGCACATCCAGCGGTTGACCAGGAGCAGCTACAACAGGAGCTGCTCGAATCATTAGATTAAGCAATTAGAGATTTAATGATTAAGGCTGCTAGTTTTAGCTAATTAATTTAGAATCCACTGCCAGATGAGAGTAATAACAATTAAGTGTCATTTTTTTTATATACATATTATTATTGTATTTTATTTATTATGCGTTTTAAAGCTTGTTTTTAAGAATTGTAATTGTCATTTTGTTCATCAGTATCAATATCAATACGTATGTTTATTTATGATTTTGGTTTTCATTTCTTTTAACTACACAAATTGTAAATAACGCGCTGTCTATAAAAAAACTCCTACATATGTATAATCGAATAATGTCTAAAACTAATTGTTAACGTTAGTTATGGAAAAGACAATTTTAAATTTTGTTGCTTTTTGTCTTACTTAATGTTAAGTTAGAGTTGAATAGTTTAACTTCTAGTATTTTAATTAATTTTTTTATCATACATATATTTTGTGCTCAAATATATTAAGAATTTTAACAATATTTGTCTTCATGCTTAACAATTAGAATGTAAGAGGTCCTTGGAAACGATGTAAAGTGCTGAAAAACCTTTTCAATTTGAAACACATTTGTGACGAACGCACCTGTTTCTGGCTTTGTGTGTCGGGAGGGAATATTACTTTGGAATGTGCTGGGAATCATCGGACCCATTGCTTTGGACCCATTCTAAACTAGTTGCTACGTGGTAAATAACGTACGCTTGGAGCGTGTGTGCGGTTTAACAATTGTATGGAGTAGTTTGGGTGCAAAATCCTGCCTAGAAATTCGAAATGTATTAATTTTTAACGTTTGTTTTTTGTTTTTTTTTTTTTTTGATGTTGTCGTTTGCTTGGACGGCTTAGAGTAGATGCTTTGTAACTTGTCTTTGATCTGTATTTTATGTGTTAACTTGGACGAGTCCTTCTTCCTTATATTTACGTTCTGCTCCTGCTTGTTTATTTCTGTCGCTTGGTGACGCTGCTTGCCGTGGGAAGCATAAATCTGCTGACTGAACGATTCCTCTGTTGGGGATTACTATTGCTTTTGGCCTGCTGATTCAGCACATTCTTCACCAGCATCGCACTGCGCGCCGCTGTCAGTCGGGAAGCGGCTGCCGAAGCTGAAGCTGGAGCCGAAGCTGTGGACGTGGTCTGGTTCTCTTTGAAGCTGGTGCTGCTGCCCAAGGGCTGTGCTCCTGGCTGAGCACTGCGAGGGCCGTTTGTGAGTTTGCTGCGCACGAGAATGACACTGGGACCGACGCTGGAGCCGCTGCTGCTGCTCCGGCTGGCGGGCACACCACGTCCTGGCGTGGGACGTGTATTCTGTGCCGCCAGTGGTCTCTTGCTTGGCGATGAGTCCACGGAGACGGTTGCGGTGCGCTGCACCGAGGGCAGACGTCGCACCACCGTCTGTGTGGAGGCGCCACTATTGATGGAGGATCTCGAGGAGCGCAAGCTGTTGCGGGAGCTGCTGCGTTCCACATCCCGTGACTTGGGAGGGACAGGGGCGTAATCTCGTCGTGGGCCCGTTGAGGATGCGGAGCGTATGCTGCTGCTGGGCGTGGCACTCAAGAAGGGGCTGCCATTGGGCATGCGCAGTGGACGACTCGCCGAGAGACTTCGCTTCGCAGCTGGAGCAGCAGCAGTCGAGGCAGGGATCGGGTTAGGTGACTTGACATTGGCGTTGACGGGTGCTCCACTTGTGGAACTGCCACGCAGTCGCGCCGAAAGTCGACTGCCCATGCCCATAGCACTGATGCTGGTGGTGCTGGTCTTCTGCTTGGAGAGTGGTCTTGATCTCTGTGTGGGTGCATCGTTGGCCTCGTTGCAGGAGGAGTTGGTACTCTCGCCCTTGCCATGCGAGGGCGTGTCCGAGACCAGACTCTGCGTCTCCTCGAAACCTTCGTCGTTGAGCTCATGATGACCGCTGACCGTGAGCTTCAGCTTGCCGGGCATCAGCTCCCGCGGTGGACTCCAGGGACGCTCAGGTGTACCTGTGGGGGACTTGAGATTTCTGATCGCCTCACGCACATCCTCCTGGTTGATGGAGCTGATGTGGCGACCCACTTTCTCCAGCTTTGTTATGTTGCGCGCCTTTTCCGGCTCCCGTTTCTGCTCCTCCCGCTTCTGTTGCTGCTCCTCCTTCTGCAGTCGTCGTATTTCATTGGCGCTCGCCGATTGCTTGATCTCTTGGCTGGGGGCCACCAGCTCCTCATTGCCACTGCTGTAATCCGTGGGCCGTTTATAGCGTCGTGTGCGTCTCGCCGGTGCGTATCTATCAAAGTTTCCTGGCACATCCTGCTCCGCAGTTGTCCCTGAAGTTGCTGCTGTGCTCGCCGTGCTCTTCTCCTCCTTGGGCTTGTCGGTGAGACTCACCGTTACCACCGTCGTTGTGGGCGTGGCAATGACACGCCTTTGCACCGGCGGCGTCTCAATGTTATCCGCATCGATCTCTTTGGATTCGTTGTGACTCTTGTGATGATCCAACAGACTGGCAAAGGGATCATCGTGCGTTGGCTTCGTTTCCACTTTCTTGACTGGCTCTGGCTGCAGATCCATGGCGGAGGGACGCCTCACATAGATCTTAAGGCGATCCGAGCTGCCATCGCTCTCGCCCAGCTTCTGTATGATGGACTTCCGGCGATCCTCCTCGGCAATGGACTGCAATGCACTCGGACTTTGACTCTGCTCCTGGGAGCGTTGGCGGCGATATTGACGCAGTTCCTCGGCGGTGGTCAGATGTGGTTGCACCTTCGTTGTGGCATCGACAATCGCTTGAATGTTGCCCATCACATCCGTGTTATCCAGTGTATTGGATGGCTTCCAATCCGAATAGACCCGTTGGTATTTCCCACTGTGTTCCGGTTTCTGTTCCTGCTGCTGATAATGATTAGTTGGATTAGTTGTTGTTGATATCGTTGGTGTCGTTGTTGCCGTTATTGTTGTTGTTGTTGCTGTTGTTGTTGGCATTATCTTTTCCTCTGGCAATGGATCCAGTTTTCGTTCGTTTTCTGGAGAATTGAAAATTGGAATAAAATAAGGATTTCGATTAGGATTGTACGGAATTTTGAACTCACCAGTTTCGTTTTCGAGCGATCGCCGATTCGCATTAACCAGGCGACGTTTCCGCTTGTATTCCTCGTTCTGTTTCTCATCGTTTTCGTTGGATTGCAGCCAAGTCTCGATTTTCTGGCGCCATTCACGGGATATTCTGTGAATCGCGAATTTTGCATTTAGTACTTAGTATTTTTGTATTTAGTATTGAAAATGGTATAACAACATTTATCACCTTGCATTTGAAAAGTAATTTTTATTAAAAATAATTATTTGTTACTAAGCAGAACCAAAGTAAATGAGAATTTTTTCCGAATAATAACCTCAGATAAGAATATGAAATAAATGATTTATAATAAACTATTAGTTAATGAAGTCATGCATAATTTTATTAAATTGATTTTAGGTACTTTCAATAATTTTGTTAAAATATATTAAATTGAGGTTAGTTTTTAACTTAAAATTATCAGTTTAGTAATTTGTTTTACAATTTTAAATATTAATTTTCAAGTATTTTTTTGGCAGCATATGCTTTTAGGTTTTCCAAGTACAATTAATGAGATAGTATGTTTTTGTTTTATTTATATAGTTATTATTATAGTTTTTCTTATTTTAATTAAAAGTATAAATAAAGAATTTTGTTGGTAGTAATTTTTATCAAGAATCAGATTTAGAAACTAAATAAATAAAATGAAGTGTTATTTAAATAATTTGTTTTTATTGAGTGTAAATGATTATTAGTATATAGATATGGACACGACTATGGATGGAATATCTAACCTCGGTTTTGACTCCTCGTTAGCTGTGGGCGGTTGTTGTTGTTGCTGTTGTTGTTGTTGAGGGTTAATCGTTGGACCATTGCTGTTGGGCGTATTGGCTGTGGTTGTGGGCGTGCCCGTGCTGCTGGCCAAGGGCGACTGCAGCCGATCCTGTGGGTGTGGCTGGGACTGAAGCAGCAGAGGAGCTGGTGAGCTGGCGCGTTCCCGATCATTGTCAAAAATACTGTAAAGATCGGGCCGCTTGCGAGGCTTGCGATCTGTGAGAAAGAACACAGTTGCAGGAGAAAAGCTGGAAAGGATCGAGGGGAATACGTACCCAGACTGCCTCCGTAGGTGATCTTGCGCTGTACAGGTGCACTCAACAACTTCATTAAGTCAGCATCGCCAGCAACCGCAGGACTACGTCGCCGTCGCAGACTCCCATTGGGTGTGACGTCTGGCGAGGCACTGTACTCCTGCTCGAGGCGTATGAAACCATTGGAGATCTCTCCGGAGCCAAGTCTTCGTCTGCTTAACGCGGGACTAGCACAAGGATCGAACAGATCCAGAAACGAGTCCGAATCGGAAACGGGGGTGCCCACTGAAAGAGATTAATAGTGGGTAAATAGCAGGTCATCTTCAGCGGGGAATCCCATTTGCCAATCCTTACACTGCCTGGCTCTTTTGGCCATTTGCTCCTCACGCTGCTTGCGTCGCAGCGTCGCCTGCTGTTCCTGCTGCACTCGCTTCTCGTTCTCCTGGATGGACTGTTTGAACTTATCACAGAAATTCTGAATGATCTTAAAGCATTCTTCCAGCTTAAATGTTTTCGCATCCTCGCAAAAGTATTTCGCCAACTTGAGTCTCAATGAATCCACATCCATCATGTTCTCCTGCAACACCAACAGACCCGACTGCGCGGCCTTGAGGAACTCCTGCATCTGTTCCTTGATATCCTGATCCGTTTTTAGCAGATCAATCTGCTGCTTAATTTTCTTTATGCGATTATCCAGCGTACTGATCTCATTGTTGATTTCCTCCATTGTGGTTCTGAAAGTGAAGATAAATTGGAATTATTTTAAATATAAGATTTTATTAAATAAATTTATATCTAATATTTAATAGATATGTACTTATATTTAATTATTTATTTTATTTAGCATAGAAATTGTAGAATTCAATTCGTTTCTCCGTCTGTTATACTTTTCCTATGACAGTTTTTCGAAGATTTTAACCGACTTCCTTGCGGAATGTCTACTTTATTATAATATAGCTTCATTTTTTGATTCTGCTTTAAAATCGGAGAGTCCAGTTATTTTTCCATCATCAACTTGTAATATTATTCTCTTTCTTATTCCACTTACTTGCTGGCATTTTCGAGTGTATCCAGTTCGGACGTCAACTGCAGCAGCTCGGGATTACGTCTCTCCGCTTGGAGGGCTACAAAGTGAATAAGATTCATGCCCGGCTTGTTGGCCCTTATGTCCGTTAGTTTCTGCAGCGAAGACAGCTTCACGCCTGCGGCATTTCCTGCATATCCGCCGGAATTGAGAAAATTCCCTGCGACAAGGATCATATAGAGGACCTCCGGCAAGGTCTTGCTCTGGAGGAGACTTTCACCAGCTTGGAGCATGGCATTGATGCAGGGCTCCAAGCTGGCGACATTCGCCGCAAATTCCTCCTTGAGCAACATGCTCTCAATGCGCAGTTTGTAGCTGAAGGGAAAAAGTTGAAAAGAGGATTTAAGCAGGTGATTTGCTAAAAACTGAGGCTCAAACTCACTTGGACACCTCGAGAACTTGCAGGACAAACTTCTCTGCACTTCCCAGTCTCGCTTTGTCCCCGTTGAAGCTCTTCAGCATGGCCAGGTCATCCGTAATATCGTTGAGTATCTTCAATAATCCTTTAAGTCTCTCGGCGCCAATCTCCCCGTGAGCTCCATCCAGTATCAGCTGACTGATGCTCCTGTTGCTGCTGCGGAATTGCTTAAGGAAGATGTTGATATTCAGACTACGCTGTCTATTCAGCAACTCGATCTCTGTGTTCTCCTTTTTGGCCTTGCGGTCGAGTGTATCGTAACCGCTGGACGAGGATTGATTGCCACTCTCCCTGCCCAATTTGGGAGATCCTTGGCCACTCGAAGACTGCTGGCAGAAGAGTTCCTCCATCTCGCTAAAGTTGATGTACTCGTGGTTGGGATGACGCAGTTGGTTGGCCGGATTAATCCAGATATTCGTCTCGTCACCATCCACCACCTTGTTGCGCGTTAAGATTGGCCAATTGATGGTCTTCATCTTGGTCTTGGGCTCTGGCGTCTCCTGCTGGGGCAACAGCACCACTGGCGCTGACATCTCGGGCAGCGGGGAATTGGGTCGCGACAGGCACGGAGGTAGCGGTGGCGGTGGCAGTGCATTGCCATTCGGCACCGGAGGCGGCGGAGCCGTACCATTAACTGTAAATGCTGCACGTGGCGGCGGCGGCGGTGCTGGTGCCGGTGGAGGCGGTGGCGGTGCCTTTGACACCACCACCGACACCGACACATGTGGCTGTGACGCTTTCCTCGTCGGACTGCTCGCCTCTCCGGCACTCCGGCAATTGGGGCAGGTGAACTTTTGGAAGGATTGCTGGCGCAGCAAACGGTTTGCATCTTTGGTATTATCGATGACCGTGGCACCATGCACCAACCGGTTGGTGGTGGACCAAATCTCATCGCTTAGCGGATCCTTTGAATCGATTGTCAGCAGATGTTGCAATATGCTGAGGAACTGCACCTCTTGCGGCTTGTCGGCCACCTGGCGACAAAATCAGAGAAGTACATTATGTTATACTTGAAAATAAAGGAATTCTGTGCCGCCCTCTGGCGACTATTTAAATTACTCAGTTGGGGAATCTGAAAATTAATTAATGTCAGTTAATAGATGGCGCCACATAAAATTTTAAAAAATGATCAAGGAAAGTTACGAAATTTGTCTACGCCCTCTAGCGTTCTAGTTCTTTGGCAACGTCAGCTAAAGAAGTAGCGCTACCAAATAAACAAAGATCAAGCTGAGTAAAAGCATTTTTTCATGAAAATAATTAATGAATTATTTTGTTTAGTATTTAATTACTAAAAACGACTCTGTTGTTTAGAGATGTTATTTATTATAAATAAGCTGAGCTTGTCGCTAGATGACGCTTTAAGAAGTTCTTTGGATTTGAAAAGAATAATTTAAAAACAGTTAAAATATATATATTATAAATTATTATTGAACTGTCCGCCTGCCATTCATTTCCTAGTTGCCAGCTGACATTTATCCCGCCTCGCGTGCAGCGTCAACCGCTTTGGCACTGCATAGCCTTGGCTTAGCACAAGTACACACAGAGACATACATACACTCACATGCAAGCATTCACACACACACACACACACGAGCAACTGCAACTGCAACTACATGTGTGCATACGGAGCGTATACTTAATGCATATGTAAATATATAAAGCATACGCCGCATGCGACAGGGAAAGAGTAAAAGAGAGGGAGAGAGGGAGAGATGGGGAGATGGAGAGAGTGGGGACAGGGG
Organism: Drosophila falleni; assembly: GCA_035045575.1. Taxonomy (NCBI): domain Eukaryota; kingdom Metazoa; phylum Arthropoda; class Insecta; order Diptera; family Drosophilidae; genus Drosophila; species Drosophila falleni. The sequence goes on from JAWNOV010000167.1 coordinate 11,296,708, forward strand.
AAGTGTGAAGAGAGAGACTCACCTGTCGCAGTATCGCATAGAATACATCAAGATGCGAATTGAGATTGATGCCATCGGGCGCCTGCAGGCTCTGGGCCTCGTCGCTTTCCTGCGAATCCACGAATATGTCCAATTGTTCGATGATTTCAACCACACCGTGTGCGACTTTTCTGCAATTTGTAAAGTGGGTAACCAATGGGTTAATTGTGACCAGTCTAATGATAATTGTGATTGCATTCAATGTGTCGCCCGGTTCATTATTCAAACAGCAATTTGCAATTTGTATTGCATGCAATTGACAATTGTTGGAGCATTAATTGATTTGTTATTTATGGAGAATTCATCGAACGATTTATGGCACAACTTTGCTCTTGTCCACAAGTTGTCGACACCACTCAAATGGCTGATGGCGGATGCCAACAGGCCACCCTGACATTGAGTAACCTCAGCAGGTTGCCAAAAAAAAAAACAGAGCACTCACTTCAGATTCTGCACCAGTTGCAAGGCAGCGCAGCTGTAACGGGACAACGAGCAGCAGAATGTGCGACGGCGTTGCAACGTGAGCGGCAGCGGAGTTGCAGCAACAGAAACGGCTGCGGAGGAGGAGATGGAGGTGGAGGACGAAGACAACGTTGATGACTCCACGTTGCCTGCCTTGGCAATGCACAAAAAACAAACACGTTTACAGACAGTCGCCTGTCTTAACCATATTCGATAGTTGTTCGTTGTTAGTTGTTAGTTTCGCGTCCTTGCGACGTGTCCTTGTTTGAGATTTTAACTCCTTTTATGGTCTGCCCTGGCAATTGATATCCATAAATCGAATGACACCTTTTTTTTGTGTAATTGCTTTTCAATTGTTTAGCGACGACGAGTTCAACAACAACAACGAGGCAACAGCAGCAAACCAATGGCAATAACGAGGACGAGGCAGGACTGAGACTGAGACTGAAACGGAAACAGAGACCAGACGGAGCCAGTTGAGAACAGAGACTCTCTAAAAGAGAGAGAGACGTGAGAGTAATTTACTCTGTTTGTTGTTGCCTTTGTCCTTGCCAGACACGTGCTGCGCGCGCATTGCCAAAAAAAATTAAAAACAACAACAAAAAACACATAAAAAAAAACAGTTCACTTGACAACTGGAGAGACTTTGTTCTTTCTCTTTTTTTATTTTGACGAGACTCTTCGGTAACAAAGATGCTCTGTTTTGCTATTGTTTTTATTTTTTTTTATTCTATTTTGATTCGTCACGGAACTATTTTACCGGCCAAACACACGAAATGTGGGCGGCAAAGTCGGAAAAATGAAAACTCAAACTAACTTAGGAAGTTGCACAGCCAATTTAAACAAACACGAAACGGAAGCATCAAAGTTCCTAAAGGGAAAAGTAACAACAACAACTTTGGCTTGGTCAAACATACCAACTGAAATTTACACCGGAAAGTTCAGAGTTTCAACGATACGAAATCAAAACTAATTCTTAGACAACTTTTTGTTAGTGAAACTGGTCAAAGATCAAGGCTGCAAGCTGTAAAAAGTTGACCCTAGTTTTGATTTAATTTTGGTTTCTGGTTACAACCAAAAAGCGAGATAATAATTATTAATTCGACTCATTCAGCTATAGTAAAGTCCATTGATAATGCTATCAAATATTGAAATAAATAAATGATAAATCTCTTAAATAAATGTTCTTAATTTTATAATTATAAAGCTATTCCATTTTTATGAACTTCAGCCATAGATCTCTTCAGAATACTGCAGACAAATTCTATGATCTATCGACACACTTAAGAAATCTATTAATAAAATGTGAGAACCGAAATAACAATTGTTTACCACTTAGATTCTTTGTTTTTATTCTCCGTAATAATATACGCATTAATTGGAGATTGACACGAAAGTGCTGAATTTGAAATTTATGTAATTTAATATTGTTTCCAAGTCAGTCTTTGGTTTTTGAGATTGATTAGAACTCATTGGATTCGACAGCAATTAAAATCCGCTTAAAGAAACTCAGCAGCTTCCAAGCTACGCAGTCTCAAAATATGTAAAAAAAAAATACAATTCTAATGAGCATCTGTTTATTTATAGCACCTACTGTCCCCCTCTTGTCGCCCCCTCTGCAAGAATAACCCCCTGAGGGGAATGTCGCTGAAATCAAAGCGCTGTTTGGCTCAATGAAAACGTTTAAAGCGATTTGAAATTTCAAATTTGAAATAAATTAAAAACGCGCGAGAAACTACGCATTTAATTTAAGCAAGCGCTAACAAATTTTCATAACAATGGCATATAAAAATAAAATGGGGAGGGCGGGGGGTAACTGAGGGGCGTGTCAACTGCCAGATGACAAAATGGATGGGGGCATCACTTGGCCCCAAGACACAAACAGTGCCACAAGACAAATGGCATAAAACAATCAATTAGGCAGTTTTCTATGACGAGAGATCAGTGGACAGAGAGAGGGGGCAAGGGAGGGGGTACAGTATAGGGTCTTGTTATTGAACATTTTTGGGCCAGAACTATTTAAAAAATTTAATTGAATTTGTGTTAGTTTTTGCGCGAAGCGTCAAATTTTTGTCAACTTAGAGGCCCCCATTAATAAACCAGTTTACAGAGTAAGGGAGGCAGGGAAGTTTTGCAGCTAACTAATTGATTTATTGTTGACTAATTAAATATTGAATTAATTGCTTGACAGCCTCAAAACAAACCAACCAACAAAAAAAACAAACCGGCGCAATTTATTTGCATAAAGCGACGAAGAAGAAAAAAGTAAGAAAAATTTTACTCGGATCGTTGCCGTTTTTTGATGGATGTTTGACAAGCGTCCAAATCGGTGAACTTGGCCAACACCATTTGAGGGGGGTGGGAAGAGGAGGAGGGGGTTAAGCGGGGTAGTTCGCGTGCCCGTGTGAAATTCTGCGATTGTGGAATGGGCCTTGATCTTGTCTAGTTGATTGCTTGAATGCAAATTCAAATATATTCGATTTCGCAAAGCGCATACATATCGGGTATCGGGTGTATTCACATCAAAATACCAAAAATTGCTATTTAAACTGTTTGCGATATTCATTTGGACTATGTTGCCAGTTGTTTGTTGTTGTTGTTGTTGTTGTAGTGGGTGTGTTTTCAGGGTTTCAGTTGGCAAATATTGCATAAATTGTCTTGATTTAACATGAATCTATATTTACGAGTGTAGTGTACTTATGTATGAGTTAGTTGTTGTTGTTGTGTTAGTGCCCTGACAATATCTTTTATTGAGAGGGGTCTTAGACTCACCTTAGATTGTTCAGCAGCGGCAATAGTTTGAGGCCTGCAAAGAAAAACACATCAAATGAATAACAAATAGTAATAGATTCAAGTGTGCTTGAAATATAAATGCAAATGGAATATATTCAAATAGTGTCAAATTACAAATGGTTTAACCTGCTCCACTATAATAGAGCAATTCCCTATATGAGTGTTATAGACTAGTAGTTGCTCTATAAGTAGTTTTTTGGCTTAAGTTTTTTCCATAGTAAGTACGGGGTCTCCGACTGTCGAGTATGCTGGGAGAGGGAATGGGAGCGGGGCCTGGGAGAGGGACTGGGAGCGGGTCCTGGGAGAGGGACTGGGAGCGGGGCCAGGGAGAGGGACTGGGAGAGGGACTGGGAGTTAGTTTTTTTCCATTATACGTTTTTTCCATAGTAAGTACGGGGTCTCCGACTGTCGAGTATGCTTGACTGTAGCACCGGTCGACTAGTTTAAGTTAACTAAGCTTGTATTTGTTATGCCTAACACAACTCTTTACCACTTGACAGATTTATAGCATGTATTATATCATTTTACTACGGGTCAATTTACCTAACGAGCTTTAAAAAGTGTTTGATATTCCATATACCGAGCATAATGGATTTATCATGTTTTAAAATGTTCTATAAATGAATAATTTTGAATATATTTTATGAAACACATAAAAAAGAATGAGTAACCAAAAAGGTAAATCAAAAAATATCGTTTATAGAAATATAAACAAATTTATTAATAAATGCACTTTAAAAATTAGCACCTTGAAGTTATTAAATAATTATTTGAAATTTGTTTATATACCATATATAAATACATTTTGATTTCTTAATATATGTATATGAATCACAATTGAGAAAGTTGTTTTCTCAATCTTCGGTAACTTTGTTTGTCTTATAAAGATCTTTTCATATCAAATAAGCTTAACATGTGCCACTGCCCAACTCCCACCACCCTGTAGACTGGATATTGGGGACTGGGTCTGTCCGCCCAATGTGGCCCAAGTAGCTTCCGGTCAAGCTTGTTTTAACACTTTTTTTATGAGCTTAATAATAATTTTATCGCCTTCTGCTTTTATTTGCGCACTGAGTAACATACATTTATTGTAAATAAATACAAAATATATGTAAAATAATATAAAATTAATTACAAAATACTCGTGAAAGTCGTTGTAGTAGCTTCTGTGTTGCAACCCCCTCAATTCCTCACCCCTAACCACTCAATCCTCCCTTGTGGTATGCCTTATTTGGCGCCTTGACGTTCATAATTTTATTTTACGACTTTGTTTCGTTGTCATTTCATTTATTTGAAATTGAAAACCATAAAAGGCGCACAATTAAAATGTGTGAGATGTCTGCATCAATGTGTGTGTGTGTGTAAACGTTTCTTTTGTTCGGGGCATTGTTTTGAGTTTCGGAAGTCGAGGTCTTAACTAGAGTTTCGAGAACTGAGAACGGAGAACCGATCTTAAAGCTAGCCTCAAGTTTATTAATGCCCTACAGGCGGGAAGGAGTTGGCAAATTTGCATGTGGAACACGCCCAAAATCAACATTTAATTGTTTAATAACATGCCAGCAAAGTAAAGAGAGAGCAACTCAAATTGAATTCCAATTTGATTTAAATATTTTTATTTGAATTTTTATTTATGCTTTTTTTTCTTTACTTGATATTGTAAATCTGTTGACGCTTTATAAATCAATTGAAATTGAAATTTGCCAGGCAAACTAAATGAGAAAATTGTTAAGCAAATAAATTTATGGCGCGATCACAGCAACAGCAACAACAACAACAACTGTAGAAAAACTTAGCGTGCCAAAGTGGAAAATCATGGGGCATAAATCAGTAAACGCTGAACAGCCGGCAGCGATGGACTTGACAGATGACATACAACAGATATGATGGCTATACTATTGTATGACTGACTCTGATTCCAATTCCAATGCAGAATCAAAGAGCTACAAGTTTGCCAAAGAAGAGAGAGAGAGAGAGAGAGAGAGAGAGGGAGACAGACAGAGAGAGCGAGAGAGAGAGAGAGACACTGAGTCGATAATTGGTCACTTAAGTGGCATTAGCAGATTTCAGAGAACACACAAGTTTAATTTTATTTATCTTTTTTTTTTAGAATTGAAAAATATGCAAATATTTAACATGTTGGGGCGTTCCTGGAAACTCAAAAGATTGCTACAGGCAGAGAGTGAAGAGAGGTGGCTAAAGAGTACGCGGAGGAAGGAACTGGGAAGCCAATAGCCTTGAAACCGTATACATCATCTCATTGCCAAACGAAATGCGGCCCATTACTTGTCAAATGTGTCGCTCAGGAATGTTAAAGTCGATATGGAAACTGCATGTGTAAAATGTGTGTCTCTCCCCCCTCCCCTGTTGGCACCACCCAACCACCAAGTGGTGCTGTGGTGCTGCTGCTGTGGAGGTGGAGTGCGTGACTTACATTTTGCCGTTGTGATTTCGATTTTTGTCGCAGCTGCTTTATTATTATTATTATTATTATTTTCTTGTAATGCTGAAAAAGCGCAGCTCAATTTATTTTAATTAAGAACAATAAAAAGCGTAGCTCATGCACCCAAACAAAGTTTTGTGGCAAGTGCAGCCATCATTCAACGCATCAGCGACTGTGACTGCATCTGCGACTGTGCCTGCGCAGACGTCGCTGCCAGCGTCGCCGTTGACGTCGCCGTCGACGTCGCTGCACGCACAACTGCGCTCAATCAAAGTCAGAAGAAGCGGGTTGACGTCTGTGAAGCATTCTGAGATGGGGCTCCGAGACGGAGTTGAAGTTGGAGTACAGTTCATGAACTTTGCACAGGGCAGCAACAGGGGCATCAACAGAGAGACATTCAGAGAGGGGAGGAAAAGTGAGTGAAGTGAGAGGGGGAGAGGGAGGGGCAGATGTTGCAGATGTCAGGGACAGGATGTGAATGCGCCCCTTGTTTGTCAACACACAGTCGAGGGAAATGCGACTTATTACATTTTAACTACTTGTCTATGCTGTTGATATAACAGAGCTCTTAAGTATGACTCGACAGGGCGAAATTAAATAACAATTTGTTGCTTTCATCCAGACAGGGAACCCTTTGACCAAGAACATTTAATTTCAAGAAGACACAGAAACATATAAGAAAGATCACGATTCTGTGAGAAAAACTACAATTAATTTTGTGACAAAGTATATTCAAATTCCTTTCAATGTTCGGCCATAAAATTGAAATTTAATCTCGTGATTTACTAGGCTGATTTACAATTAGATGAACAATTGGTATAATTCTGAGAAACAATAAAACTCGATGAATAAGCACAGATGGAAGCAATTTTTCAAAAGTTCATATTAAAAGCATAAAAATAGTTCAGTATTTCTAATGATCTATGTACTAGGAAAAGAGGAATATATAATTGTACTATACTCAAAGAAAATATGTCTTTCCAAAGAAAAGAAAAATACTTTTAATATATATACATTTTTCCTTGATAGTCAAAGCTAGAACTTCATTCTAATCACGTTTTTCTTTTACATAATTCCGTCACGATTTAGTTTAAATCTACTTCTTGATAAAAATTATGGGACTTTCATTTGGCATATACTCGGAATATTATCATATTGCAGTTCACATAAGTGATTCGTAAACTTTAAAGACGCACCTCTAATCGTTGACACGTGCTAAGGTTACTCAATTGGATTGCGTCAAGAGACAAAAGGCGATTTGACGATTTGGCGATTTGTTGTTGTTGTTGCTATTGCTGCTGTATGGCAAACCCGATGTTGAATCTATCATTATCCACGACCCCCAGAGGCCCCGAGGGTCGCTGGCGTGGCTGTGACATGCAGTTAACCAACTCCGTTTTGGGCATATGTTGTACGTTATATGCTCTATGTTATATGTTATATGGTATGAGTATATGGTCAAGGGCAGGCGACGATCAACGGCGCCGTCAGCGGATCAGCGGGCACATCAATCAAATCAATGAAATCGAAGACAGTCAACGCATTGAGTCGGGGATGGGGAAACGGAATGGGAAAGGGGGTGATACAGGAGGTCGGCTGATGACTTTTGCGGTTGGCCTAATGTGTTTATCGTTACGGTTTCTGTTTGGTTATCAGCGTTGTCAGAAAGCAAAACAGAAACCAAACAAAATGTAAACAATTAAAGAACGCAATATATTTGGTCTTGAAAATTGTTCATTTGTCACTGCAAATATGGGAAATACTAGGTGTCTACAATTAAATGAATATATAACAGTGGGAAGTCTTACAATTAAATCTATTGTGCCGTTGATAGTCGAAAAAAGTTAAATTTTCAAAATAAAAAATAAAAATAAATTTAAATGCAGAGTAAAATTATGGGCCAAACCATGTTCAAAATGACATTCCGCTTGCAGATCGGTTCAGTTTTGACAAAGTTATGGAAGTTTGAAGTTGGTTAGACCTTGGATCTAACAACTTTACAAGTCAAAATTTTTGTTAAATTTCACATGATTTTTTACAGAATTTAGAAAGGCGTCAGAAACAAATTTAAAGTGTTGTTTTATACTATTTACGATATAAGGAGTTGATTAAACGTGAAAACTTGAGAATTTAAAATTTGAATTTTCAAAATATCAAAGGGGGGACCACATGCATCGAATCCATGATTTTGAAAAATATAAATTTTTTTCGAAAATTAATTAAATTTAAATGCAGAATAAATTAAGAGGCCAAACAATAATCAAAATGACATTCCGCTTAAAAATCGGTTCAGTTTTGACAAAGTTATGGAAGTTTGAAGTTGGTTAGACCTTGGATCTAACAACTTTACAAGTCAAAATTTTTGTCAAATTTCACATGATTTTTTACAGAATTTTGAAAGGTGTCAGAAACAAATTTAAAGTGTTGTTTTATACTATTTACGATATAAGGAGTTGATTAAACGTGAAAACTTGAGAACTTAAAATTTGAATTTTCAAAATATCAAAGGGGGGACCACATGCATCGAATCCATGATTTTGAGATATATGAATTTTTTTCGAAAATTAATTAAATTTAAATGCAGAATGAATTTAAAGGCCAAACAATAATCAAAATGACATTCCGCTTAAAAATCGGTTCAGTTTTGACAAAGTTATGGAAGTTTGAAGTTGGTCAGAACTTGGATCCAACAACTTTACAAGTCAAAATATTTGTTGTTTTATACTAATTTCATTACTTAAGACTGAATAGTTTTCAAGTTATAAATAGTCATTCGAATTTTATTTACCTATAAACTCGTTGCGAATACGTATGCGATCCTGTAGTTTTTTTTCTGACAGGAGGACACAGTTGATGAATCTCAGAAGAGTTTCTTGATATTTCTCCGGCGGCGGCGTGACGGCACTGGATTGTTCTAGCTCATTTATGACAATTTGAAAACGATAACGTTCCTTTTTGAGATTCTGCAAGAATATTATTAAAGTCAGTAGCAGTTAAGAAAGTTTAAATTCATATATTTACCTTATAAAAGTCGAGAGTTCCGATGGCACAGGCATAGCCCTCGCGGCTGTGCTTACAGAGCGCTGAGAGGAGATCGAAGACCTGCTTCTTGACCGACGTATTCTGCGTGTCCAGCGCAGAGCCCAACTTGTCAATGTAGTCACGATTTTCGACTATATAATCCAGTCCGATGCGTAAGTCCATTTTAGTAGAAGTTCTTACTTTGCGACTCGGTGGGTTTGGGACAAAGGGGGGTTGTGAGGGGAATGTCACGCCGCTCGGGACGCAATTCGATCGATCGATTTTAGTAGCGGCTCGTTGCAAAGGTTCTCAGTTCTTGGAGTTGGAATTGGACTTGGACTTGATCGCCGCATTGAATATCTAAACAGTTTCCGTCATGCCGAACGTCCCTCGTGCTCTGAATCTGTAAAATGAAAAATCTATGAAAAGCGTTGCCCATGAAAATCGATGATCGCTGATCGTTGATCGTTGATCGTTGATCGTTGATCACTGATTGCATTAGACACTTATTTAGGGTGCACCCTTTGTCGCGTGATCAATTGCGGGGTTTACCCACCCATAACCCATAGATTGTGTCTGGCCCCCGGGACCTTGTCAGTCGGTGTTCCATATTTTTGTCTATTTTATATGCCGCTCATGCAGCGCTCTTAATTAATTTACGATCTTGACTTCTGGGCATTGCCCCAAACCCCTTTACCATTTCAGGCTATATTCCCATAAATTCATTTTGGTTAATGTCATCGCCAGAGGGCGCTGCAGTTACAAACCAATTGACTTTGATTTCTCAACTGCAACTTTTGACGGTCAAAAAGCAAATCGAAAAGGAACGAAACGATACGAATTGAATCGAATCGAAGTCAAGCCAAGATCAAAGCTGTCAGCCGTCGCGACGGTGCTTTCAATCTTTAGTCGGGGTTCCGCCTCCAAGATCGGCATCTCAATTATATTAAATGATCTTGTTAATTTGTTTACACTTTAAACAGGCATTCGATTAGACGAAAAGTGCACAAATCTGCCGACAAAGCCTGTCATTTAAGTTCTCGCATATTAAACAACGAAAATTTTCATTAAACTAGGCAGAAAAAAAAACAAAAACACCAACAACAACAGCAAAAGTAACAACAACAAATAGACAACAACAAAAAAGGCCGATAAAATGTTTAACATTTTTGTTAAGAGCTTCGATCTCAAGTGGCACTTTGCGTTATTTGAAATTATAATTTGTGTGTGCGCTAAATGCTCATGTTGATATTTTTTTTATACTTCATATACATATATTATACTCATATATATCTATATAAATTGTTATTGTTATTGCTGTTGATCTTTCAGGCTGGTTGACGCCACGTCGTCGCTAATGAAATCACATAAAATGCCATAAAATAAATGGACAGCTGGTATAACATGACATCCTTTAGATATGCCACTTTGATATGCCCGGATAAAAGTGCCTGGGCAATCATTTCCGATAATCCGTTGCCTGACAATACCCTAAAGATCAAATCACAAACAAGTTCTCAATCAAAATGTCTTAAAACATTTGCAATTTTATGTCATATTCTTTCTGACCGTATTTCTAATTGAAATTCTCATGAATATTTAAAAGGCTCTACACTATGCTACATGATTTAGATGGTGTAGAAGCTAAGTGATTGTGGATGTTTTATTGCACTTCTATGAAAATTTATTTGAATGTTGGCGGTAAAATATAGAAAAATACGTAGTTTATTATTGTATTGGAATTTTTCTATAAGAAAAAAATATATTTTGAAAGGAAATAAATTAGTTTGAACAAAGTACTGAAGGTTCTTATAAACTGCTCCGATTTTATTCAAAATAAAGATTGAACTAAATTAGAAGAGTTCAAATAAGATAAATTAAATAAATTATAATTAGCTTTTATATTATATTAAATTAAAGCTTATGTTGTCTAGTGTAATAAACCTGCTGCTTAAATTTGTATTTTAGCCAATTGAGCTCAACACCCGCACAGCAGAGAGAAAAAGCTGGTGCTCAAGATCAATATATATGTTAAATACTTCAGTATGTAAGCTAGGCTATATACTCGTGTGTCTGATAGACCGATAAATTAAATGCTTATCGGGACAAAACTGGTTCCATTAGGCCCGGAGACGTAGTTCGTATATATGAATGTATATATGTATCGAATGTGGTAATACGATTATTGCAGCGCTATTTATTGACAATTTTTAGTTTTTATGCAAAGCAGTTTAACGAAACAGAAAAATGCGAATTTAATTGAATTGTAAACAGAGTTGGCAGCACGAGCAGCCAACGGAAATACCCTGGGAACAGCACACACACACACACACACACACACACACACACACACACTTACACACACATACACAACTAATGATAATGTTAATGAACTTTTGGACACTTTGCAGTTTTGACTGAGGCTAATTAGAAATTTTTGTCAAAGGTGCAAAGATCTTTTCTTTTGTCGGTTCTGTTTGCGGTTCGAAGTTTTGGTTTACTTTTTCCGCTCTCATGATTTGTTTTTTTGGTAGAGTTTTAGCCTCGGCTCATTTGTCTTGACGTGAAGACAATTGCGGGGCGTTGACAGGCGCAAATGGCTTTGTCATATTGTCGTTGTCCTCCACCTCCCCCCGTCGAATTCCCCACTATTCTCCTGCTGTCTCGATACAGACGACAGGTGGCGACTTGGTGTCGCCGTCGCCCGTCTATAAAATGTCAACCACATGCACACACACGCAAATTGCCAGGCGCTGAGATTGTAAAATATTTTCATCGTCATCGCCTCGCTTCAAGCCAAGTTAAAGTGCAAGTAATAATTCACGAATTTCAAAACTTTTCAATGCTCAACGAACATTTGTCTGTCCAACTGTCTCGTGTTGTTGTCGCTTTCAATGTCTATGCGACATTTTAATAATGAATGTTGTATAAATTATGTTTGGGCTCTTTTAACCAATTCACAGGCCGTTCAGCCAGCTGCTTAATGTGATTAAATGTTGTGCAAAGTGCATTGGAAATGTCTTAAATTATTATTATTTTTTAATTTAATTTTTAGGCTTGTTCACAAATCAAGCATACGCCACGTAGGACACTTGACAGCGGACAACGAGACAAGACAAGATCTGATATGTAAACATGAAAAATGTTAAACAGTTTCATATTAAATCTCTAATAAGCAACAGAAGCAGCGACGTCAGCGTCGACAGCGACGCTAGCAGAACTGTGGCAAGGTCGTTTAGCTACTGTTGTCGTTGTTATTTTTGTTGTCGTTCCGCTTGCCACCTGTAACAAATTGTAGCAAATGAAGCTGCAGCCTCTTCAAAAGCTGCCGTCAAGCATTTTCTACAGATTTTCTACGGGTGTGTCCCAAGTGTTTTTTTGTTGTTGCTGTCCGTAACTGCTTTAGGCCACCGTTAAAAAGGTGTTGGTGTTGCTGCTCGTTGTTGCTGTTGCTGTTGCTGTGACTGCACAATTTTCATAATCTTTTATTGATTTTTTTACGACAGTCGGCAGCCGCAACGAATTTGCATTTTGATTTGTCTAACAACAATAACAGCAAAAAATGTGAATACAAATTAAATAAATGGTCATTGAGCAAAGTGTTTGTACTTAACAAAAAGCTGGCAACCGATAACCGATAAATACGATAAATGCAACAATGTTGATATTACCATTACATAAATTTGTTAGCCGTAACATTGAAAAATATAATGGAAATCTCACACCCGCATCATAAACGAGTTGCTTACGATTTTTTATTAGCACTTTACAATTATTTAAATATTTATTTCTTAATTTAATAATAGCTCAACAAATATTTATTTAATGTTTAAGGTAAAACTACTAAATCATCTACTAAATATTCGCTTTTTTGTTAGCAAGATTTTACAATAAAATAATTAAAAAATTAACTGGTAAAATTCTAATTCATATAAAAAAGGTTTATAACATAATTGGATACAAAGAATATGTAACAAATTAATTAAATTGGTTAAAAGATTAACCATTGATTTATTTAAAATGATTTTCTGTGTCAAAACTTATCTCTTTGTTATAAACAAGAACTTATAGCCGAATATAGTAAAGTTTATGCTCGCCAAATTTGGAAAACAAAAGCAATAAGAATTTTCCAGCAATAGTTTATTTAACGTTCTTGAATTTGAATTAGATTTTGGTGTTGATGCTTAACTTCCATAAGATCTTTGCCCTTGTCAGCGTATTCTGAGTTCGTATAGTCCATGTGAATGGCCCATTTATTTATTCTTGTTTAATCTAGCTATGAGCAACTTCATTTTCATTTACATTTTCATTTCACTGTTGAGTTGTTGATGCTGTCTTATCAACAACAACAACAAACTGTTTGGATCTGTCTGGGAAAAAAGCACAGAGAGTCGGCTTTGTTGACTGCAGCTTTAAACTAACGCGGAGTGATGGACAGATTAACAGATGGACAGACGGAGTGGACGAGTCATAACACTTGACAACAGACGACGCCAGCAACCATCAACAATAACAACAGCAGCAACATCAACAGCAACAACAACAACAACTTGGAGACTCAACAACGACTACGAATCCCAATCAAAACACGATCTTGGCGCTTGGTGCACTCAGCATTGACCTTATGACTTCTAAAATCGGTAAAAACATCTTTACAGCTCCATGTGGCAGTGTCGATTTTTGTCATTGTTGTAGTTGTTGTAGTTGTTGCTTTACGTTGTTCGTTTCGATATGTTTCGAATATGCGCTAAAAATACAAAAAAAGCCAATTCGAGATGTCGCGTACTTGAAATTGGGATACATTTTATTGCCTTTATATGAAATATTTTATGCGATTGCCATTCTCAATGCGATTCGACTCATTCATGCAACGAGTAGAAGACTCTCTCTCTCTCTCGCTCTTTCTTTCCTGCTCATTGCATTCACATCTCTCTCGCTCTCTCTCTCTCATTCTCTCCTCTCTCTCTCTTCTGCTTACTTGCACTTGAGCTCATTTTTATTTTGAGGATAATTCCATTTGCTCAGCTTTCGACCAAGTCGGCCACATGTCAAGTTGAAGTGCACAGTTTGAAGGTCAAGCTCAATTGAGTAATTAGGGCGTGGCAGCACGCCCATTTAGGTAGTACAACGATTAATGCTTCAATTAACAACTCATACAACTGGTCAATCTGATGATCAGTTGTTTAAGATGCATCGTAGGCGTCTCTTCGACAGCTGCCAAAAACAGCCAAAATTTGAAAATCAACAATCAGGTAATAAATAAATAATAAATAATTTAAAATGTTTGCTTGTTATGTGGTTAACAAAGAACATTTGACTACACAAATTATGCAGAAAAAAATAAATAAAACGCAACCCACGGACCCAAAGTAGTGAGAAATAAATAAAAATAAAAGAAGAGAGCGAGAAAAAAAAAACATAATGTAAGAAACGCGTAGGCTTTGCATTTTGATGACGATGACTTCGTCTGACTCTGTCGTTGACTCTAACTGACCAACGAATAAACCGCAAAAAACAGAAAAACTTACAAAAGCTAGTCACCAACTCTAAAGACCCTAGCTATAGATCGGATATACAAACATGCTCGTATTATGTACTTAAAATGTGTGGTTTTTCGTTGACTAATGCACTAGAGATGAGCACGTGCTGTGATTGTGAATAGCAACTGTTAAATAAAGATCGATTAAAGCTAGCTAATATCGATATCATATCAACTTGAAATATTTACAAAGAAAACTTTGAGCACTAAATGAATCTACAAATAGTATTTTTATTATAAATAAAATAAATAAATAATTATCATTAGGAATTTCCAAGCATGCGTTTAAGCTACATTGGAATTTTAATTTTATTCGATCAACTACTCATAGTTACAGCTCAATAAAGAAAACATAAATATCTCTATATATAAACTGTCAGCTATTTAGGTGTAGTTCAATTTATCAAATTGTTGATTAAATAACTGTTATAAGAATTTCTCGTAAATTAAACAGACAGATCTTTCGTCAGATTGTCATCTCTATTGGATGCAGTCCCACTCATAGATACATTTTAGAGCTTGTCCCTTTATCCACGACTTCTTCATTAGGTCTCATTCAGAACGCCGCGTGGCGCTTGTTGACATTTGACAGGCAACGCGGGTTATATTTAGGAGAATGAGAATGAGACTGAGACTGAGAGACTTAGGGGCGGGGAATCCCACTCTTGATGAGAATTTATGAATGGTCACATTTTGGACCCATTGAAAAACCCATGTAAAGTGTGAAAAGCAACTTCAACTTACGGTATTGTTTTTCTTTTCTATCTCTATTGTTTTAAAGGGGGGATTTTGAATTTTTTTTTTTTGAACTTTGGAGTTTTGCGCAATTGGCGGCAAAGTGTGAAACAAAAAGTGGAACAGGTTCGTTGCTGTAAGCCTATAAAAGATGAGGCGCTAATGAACAATTTTCATGCTCGTTTGCATAACGGAAAAGCGAAAGTTTTATTAAGCCACGAAACGGATTTCAGTTTAAAGGTCTAGACTTTAGCCATATGTAGATAGATATAGAAGTTTATATCGTGATTTTAAGATTGCGCAGCTGGAGACTTGTTCGCGATTCTTGTAAAGTGCATAAATATGTTCAAGTCTTATGACAGTTAACAAGCTAACAAATTACACATGCAAACACACACACACTCATATTTTGAACATACACCTGGCCAAAATGGCTAATGACATATCGAGTGCCAAAATCTTTTGGCATACCAAAATCAAATACCAACATATGACTTTCAGGGCCAATTGCGCACAATGAACGCTAATTATGTTTGCGGTTCAGATCATTTCAGTACAGTTCAAATCAACTGCGGTTCGTTTTAGGCCAAAATACGAAATAGGTTCAATGCACTGGCTAACGCACAACCCACGCACTGCAGCATTTCAAATCCCTTGTTGACCTTAACTTTGAATTGTCAAAACACAAAAGTTCAGTCTACAATAGTTAATATATATATATTTATTATTATTTTATTTTCTGTCCAGCTTCAGCTACAGTTAAAGCTACCGCTGCTGGCCGATAGATGCCGCCACTGTGCTGACATTGACTTGTGGTTTTCAGTTGCCGTTGCTGTCGTTGTTGTTGTTGCTGTTGTTGTTGTTGTCGTGTTTTCAGCTACGGTGTGTGGGCTCTGTCCTCATCATGAGCCCGCAAATTGTTTTCCTCACTTCATTCATGCAAAGAGATCAAGTCTCTTGCTGAATCTCAAATTCTGATTAGTCAGCCAAGTTTTGATTTGTCTTTTACTGTTTTTTTTGTTATTTTTGGGTGCTGTTACTTGGTGGGTGCGATTCTTGCCACAATTCTGTTTTGCGTGGTACTCACGCTCAGCTATTTGTCCTTCAGATACTTTTGTATCTTTGTATCTTGTGTTCTGCGTTCGGGGCTGTGGCGCATCCAAACATGTACTTCCGCATGTGCCATACATCATAATCTACTACATTCATATGGAGATTATCTATGTCTAAAATCTTGTGGTTGACTATATTTAGCTGCGAGATTGGACGAGTTTATCGCCGTGTCATTGTGGCACCTACGTGGCAGGTGAATCATGCGCGATTTAGGTTCAGATACAAGTAAATACTTTCTTTAGTTCTTGCCCCGTGTTACGCCCAGTGTCGAATTTGTTATTATTGTGGCATTGAAATACAATCCATTCAACAAGCTGCCATTTATGTAAGTTCAACATTTTGCAGAGATCTATCTGTCGCAACTTGCACTTGTTGTTTGTTGTTTGTTATTTAAACAAAGCGCAAACAAATGCATAAATTAAAAGTGTATGCAAAATAAAATTAGATATCAAATGACAAGCGTGAAAATTGGCAGACACTCGACCGAGAGTCAGGGATTAAAGGCCAATTGTGAGTCGATGAGTGAGTGAAGTGAGTGTTACTTTTACCTTTTGGCCTGGCCAACTGGCTAACTGACTAAACAGAGATGTTGGTTTACGTAATGCTCACACAGTGCCAACTCGAACTTGAACTACATGTACATTGCACATTGAAAATTAGCTGCGCAGATTGCTCCCATTTCAGAGTGTGGCACAGGCCACACCACGTGACAGGCGAATTAGTTGGCCAATGCCTGCCAATTGTTGTTGGCCTCTTTTGGGGCACACACACACACACACACACACACACATACAGTGGGGAGACAAAGACGAGGACAGCGGCAACAGATCAGCGATCTCCAGGCAGCCGAATCGCCCACAGCACCGCTCGCTTTGCTTTGTTGTCTCTCTCAGCCAAAGTAACAACAACAACAACAACAACAACAACAACAACAATGTTACTTTGGCTTCGTCGAGGGCATCACAAGTTGATCATGCAACTTGCCAAATACATTTGTATATACTTATATTTATGACAAAGAAGTAAGCATACTTATTCAACTATTTTAATTCAAGGGGATTTCAACAGTTGAACTTAATGAAATTATAAATATTTATAATACAAATTATTTCACTTGCAAAAAAGTTGTCAGACAGCTGATTAATTGTTTGTAGTAAATATTTATTTATAACTGATTTAATTTTAAAACTGCAGCCCTTTTTTTAATAGTCTTTTATTAAATAATACTTTAAAATACTTAACCAATATTTGGTACATTTTTAGAATTGTGAGTTGAATAATACAAAATAAATACGAGAAAATGTTGAAAAGCGCTATTTAACTTTCTAATGACTTGTAGACTGAATCATAAGATTTCATAATTCACCAAAGTAAATAAATAAAAACATAGTCGCTATTCATCAATTAAAATACTTTGTGTAGTGGTAAATAATAATAATAATAATTGTTAATTAATATTATAAATACATTGTTTGATTACGCAAAGAAAATAAATAAAATACTTTATTTGAGTCAGCCTTAATGCATTTAAAAGCTTTGCATTAAAAGCGATAATCATGTTTATTTATAAAAATATTATTATGACGAAAAAAATAAAAATAAATTTTTATTTATATAAATTATTATATTTTTGTATTTGAAAAGTCGCAATATGTCCAAGTTTTATGACATTTTTCCAGAGCATCTTAATTTCGGCGTTCGAAAGGAAAATGTTGCCATTCATGTCATTGTTGTTGTTGTTGCTGGCTCGTGAACTTGTAAGCCAAGTTGTAACTTAATATTTTGTTGGCTGTTTGTTTTGTTGTTTGCATTGTCTTGGCAGTTGGGTTTGGGTTTGCGTTTGCGTTTTGCGCTATTTATAAACAATGTGTGTGTTGAGTACGAGAATATATGACGATTGTCTTACAATTAAGATTTCATTGTGAGATTTCCTGGGCCACATGGCGTATGCGCAATGTATTCAATTTGCCAATTGTTGTTGCTGTTGCTGTTGTTGTTGCTGCTTGCACTTGCAGCATAAACATGCAATAATTTGTTTAATTAGGCGTAAATGAAGCTTACGTCGACGACGACTGCGACTGCGACGCTGGCAGCGCTGTCTGCCGCATCTAATGGAGCGTGGCTGAATTTAATAGCTTTGACGGGTTTTTGCTATAACCTTAACACGAGCTGCAACACTGTGGCAAGTGAATCGGTATGTGTCTGTGTGTGTGTGTATGTGTGTGTGGATGCCACACCCTATTTTGATTGTTGCAATGCTAATGCCATAGCAGTATTCTTGCAGCCAAAAAGGCCATAAAACGTGCCGCGCATAAGTCAAGCCAAAAGGCCAGGCCCAAGCTAAGACCAATCGGCCAGTCGACCTGCCAATCGATCGATCGAATGATCATTTAAAGCTTCAAACAGAAGACAAAAAAAAACAACAAAAACCAAATACGATCGTCGCTTCGGTGGCTACTCAACATTTGATTGCACATCGTCCGGCAAATCGATGGCTGGCTTTTGCCATTCACGACGATAATTCAATTAATTGCGAAAATGTCCTAGAGACAAATTCATATTCATATTGCAACAGCTAACCGCAACAAAGTGTAGACAAACGATCGGATCGTGTCTGTGATCGTGTAACATTTCATTAAATTTCATTAAATTCTTTTATGCGATAGCAAATAGCAAAAATGAGCGAAAACAACTGAAAAAAAGATAGTACAAATTGCCAACAACTTTAGCTGATCTTCAACTCGCAATCAACAGTCGACGATCGATGATCGTTTGCTTTGCTCCAGCTTCAGCTTTATGCATTTTATGACTTTGATTTATTTGTGTAAATTATTTTCGTAGCTGTTACATGGCAAAAACTCTCAAAACAAGACGACTTCGTTGCTCGAGGAAGTGTTTGCATGTCTCCGCGATCAGCGATCGGCTTGGAGTGAGGATTCAAGTTGGAGTTTAAGTTTGCGATGGGTTTTGCTCACTGTTCGTCAAAGTTATTAGCTGTCTACAATTGTCAGCGCTGGCTGACTGCAATCCCATTTCCATTTCCATTCCCATTACTATTCCCATTCCCATTCCCAGACCTATTACATAAGCGAGAGCAATCTCTAACCCAAACTGTCTAGCTGTCGAACTGTCTGACTGTCGATCAGCTGTGCATAATTTCAATTTGATGAAGCACATACGAGGCGATAGATGGGTCTGTTGATAGGCGCCGTTAACTGACTTACCCTACGGCTAGTCGACGACTCCCACTCCTCATCTCTTCCTCATCTCACTCCCTCTCTCTCTCTCTCTTTACCTCTCTTTCTCTCTCCCTGTCTCTCTCTGTATTGCACGCCCGCTTAGCGTGTTTAATTACAATTGGGGGGATTTGGGATTCGGATTGAGCACGGATATCCGCGTACGTGTTGCGCATAGACAACATCGATGTACACACACACATACTTAATACACTGGACTTCAGCTCAATCAACGTCAGCTGCAGCTGTCGCTTAACGCTCTACTGCCTATTTTTGGATAGCCTGACCCATAAATGCCCAAGCCATAGTGCTATCATATCGTCATACTCAAGCACTTTTGAATTTGTCTACAGAGTCATCCCTGCAGGGTATAACTTTATCTTTCAGTTTGCAATAATTGGAGAGTGATATAATATTTGAGATATCTATTTTAAATTTATCATAACTTCAATAAATAAAAAAAAGAAAAATCAAAAATAAATTAACCGATATTTCAAGCGGAAATTAGGAAGTATTACTTAACAAACACTTATAAAAATAACTTGAGTATGTATTTTTTTTTTTTTTTTTACTTTTTTTTTTTTTTTTTTTTTACAAAATTTTTTTTTTTAAAAATAATATCATTTTGATCATGATTTCGCATCTAAATTGATTCTGCATTTAAATTTGTATCATCTAGAAAATTTGATATTATATCGATTCTAAGCCATCTATCATCCAATTTTCCATACTTACCCCTTGACATTTTTATGAAAACTTTGATCTCTCATTACTTCGTCAAAAATTAACCGATTTTTAAGCGGAATATCATTTTGATCATGATTTTTTATCTAAATTGATTCTGCATTTAAATTTTTATCATCTAGAAAATTTGAGAATTTTTCGATTCTAATCCATCTATCATCCAATTTTCCATACATACCCCTTGACATTTTTTCGAAAACTTTGATCCCTCATAACTTCGTCAAAAATGAACCGATTTTCAAGCGGAATATCATTTTGATCATGATTTCGCCTCTAAATTCATTCTGCATTTAAATTTCATTTACCTAGTTCAAGCATTTTTTTCCTCTAAATCTGCACCTGTTAACATTCAATTAAATGGAGCTGAAGCTTTGTTAAAGTAACAAACCTCAAGTAAAATATGAAGGCTATTCAGTTCTGAATTTCAGTTTAAAACCCTATTTTCCCTCTTTCATAACACCCGCACCATTCCCTTTGTCCAATTGATTTTGCTTAATGAAAACAAATGAATTTATGAGTTGTCGCTGTTGTTGTTGTTGTATTTGTTATTGTTGTATTTGTTGTGGTTGTTGTGAGCAAGACTTATCCCAGACACGCACGATCACCTCTCAAAACGGCATTGGCTTTGCCAATTTGTGCTTTGTTTCTCACTTGACGATTTATGGCGAAGCAACAACAACAACAACAACAAAAATGCCAACAACAATGGCTTAAGTTGTACGCACTTTTTAAGCCAACAATTGCTGTTGTTGTGAATTATTTAAACAGCACTTTGAATTATTGTAATTCGCGTGAGGCAAACGCATAAATTATTTAAGTACCGTTGCAACGACCAGCGACATTGTAACTGTCCTCGTTCCCCGTTCCCCCAACCTCTTCCGGCCAAGCAATTTGACTGTGGGTGGGAATGGAGGGAACGACCCTTGCCAAGTGATCGATGATATCGCTAATGAGGCGCAAATTCTTTTTTATATTTTTTATTCATTTTGATGGAAGCGTCAACCAGGCCTACTTAATCCGTCAGAACGTAAAAAAAGCTTTTTAGCCCTATTTTTTGATCAAAGTTCAAATGGGGAGGGAGTTGAACCTTGGACCCTATGGTCTGATTACCAGTTGATTGTTACAATTCTTGAGTTTGAGTGCGTGGACACGCCATTTGGCGCACTGCAGATACATGGCAAACAGTCACAGATACAGATACACAGTTACAGATACAGATACAAATGGTATAGCTACAGATACAAATGGCAGTTGAAGTCGCCGCACACGCAGCTGCGGAAACGAAAATCAATGTAGGTGAAACAAGTTCCTTGGCAAAAGCCAAGCTTAAGTGCTTGCCAATATAGATGCAAATCAATAGACGAATATATATCTTTTTTCTCTTTTTTCGGCTTTAATAGAATTCTCGAGGCAGGCAACAAGACGAGGAGACAGACAAATTCAAAAACCGCAACCGCAAATCAGACAACAACAACAACAGCAAAAACGCAGTGCAGGCCCAAAGGCGCCGCCGCAAAGCACTTGAAACACTCACAAAGAGAGAAAGAGACAGGCAGAGAGAGAGAGAGAGAGAGAGAGACGTAAACTCAAATTGAATAAACAAGTTGTTCGATCTAATGCCGGCTGTGATTAGTTGAGAATTTCCGTTTTCGGGACAACAGCTGCTCGTAAATCCAACAAAATTTTAATAATAAATGCGGCAAATGCAGGCGACGAATCCAAAAAGTATTCATGCCAAAAACTGAAGCTGCTGATGCTTCCAAGAAATTTTTAAACTGATCGCGACCTTGAGCAAAAATCTCAGACATATGTCGCAACTCCTACTTCCATCTCTTTCCCTCATTTAGATAAATATTTATGTGCTATGCACGATAAAAAATAATACTCCGCAAGTGCCTAATAAAAAAATCTGGAGAATTAGCTATGCATACACGTATGTAGCTTGGCAGAGAATTTTGGGTGCCTCATGATCATTCTGTACAGATAACATAGAAGAGGGCATAATTATGTAATTTAATGAGACAACTTTTACGAAAAGCTCTGAATCAAATTTATTATGAAATGATCTTCTCTTGAGATCTCATTTTGTCAATTGATCATTCCGCTGATAACATAACTTAATTATGCCATTGAATGAGTTAACTTGTACGTGTTTTGCTTAAATTAATTTAGCAGAGGGAGCATTAAATCTAAAGACTTTGAATAAAAGACGCTGATCTTTCAATTATCAGGCAAAATAAAATACTTATTTATAAATGAGTGAATTTAATATATTATTATATACTGAGTAGTGAAAAATAAAAAGAACTCATTCAGAAAAAAGTTCTGTGACAACGATCTCGAGAAATCTAAATTATTTACATATGAAGTTATTTATTTATTTTATTATGTAGTTTAATGTGCTAACTAACTTTTACGTGCTTATTATTTAAATATATTTAAATATACTCAGCAGGGGAGGTCACATTTCAAATTTCTGATGTCCCAACTATAAAATACCTAATAATAAAATAAAATTATAATGGAAAGATCGGCATCAAAATTCTTATAAAATGATCTTGTCAAGTCGAGCACACTAAATAACTAAAATACAATGTTGACTATATTAAAGACTTCCTTATGAGAAGATATTTACAAATAACTAATCATTCCACAGATAATTTCACTAGAAAAAACACAATTCTGCAGAAACGATCAAGGCTAGTCTTAAAATAAATACCTTACTCAATGTTCGATGATCAATTAATATCGAAAGCTTTTCGATACTGATTTTAATATATATGTAGAGTTATGTATCTTTTCCTAAAAATCATTTGGTAGTCGAGAGAAGAGATCGAATTTCTGAAATCGTTAATGTTGCTATCTTTTGATCAGCTCAATCAGTTTGTTTCTTAGAGTAACTTTTTAAGCAGTATCTTCAACTGATTGGCGAATAAATTGACACGTTTTATAAGACTTCTCGCAGGCAAATACAAAAAAAAAAAGATTCTGGAAAAATACGTTTTTTTGATTTGTTTGTCTATGTGGCACAGTAATAACATTAAATAATAATTTATTTATTTGTTGCTGTTTGTTTGCTGGCAACCTTCGTCGCTGATTTGACATAATATTGAGATATTATTTATCTTTTTGTACGAGAGTCTCTACGAGTTGTATGTTTGTCTGACATTTTTGCTGGCGAAGAATGCAAATCTGTGTGTGGAATATGGAAAAATTATGCAAAAATGGCAAATGGCGAATGGTAAACAAATGAGGCGGGCGCATAACAAAAAATTTCACCTGTTGACAAGGCGGGCCAAGGCAATCAACCATGGCCAAATATGGCTAGCGTTGCCCTAGAAATTGCCAAAGCCGCCTGCCTAATGGGCACCTAGAAAGTTAACAATCCGAAAAATCAGCTAAAGAAAAATAAAAACAAAAGGCAACAACAATAAAAGACTGAACCGCATGGCGGAAGTGCAAAAAATAAAAAAAAACATAAGTAAATAAATAAATGTGTATTTAGTTATTGGCAAAACTGGGCAGGTAGGTCGACTGGAACATGGCCAGGTAGGTGGGCCTTATTATAACTAGCTATGCCTCTGAGCCATAAGCTAAGCCACATGTCGGCTTTGAGCCAAAGACTAAGTAAATAATTACCCGTTTGGCGAAAAAAAGCGTGAAAATGCGCTTCCTATTATTAAGTTGAATTTGTTTTGGGCGCGCAATTTAATTTATATAACATTAATCGATTATAAATGATAAATTAATATGGGAAACAAATTGTATGGGCGGTCTCGCGATCTTTCGATTCCACAGCTCGTCTCAAAAGCGTTTCTGAAAGGCGTAAAATCATCATCATCGTTGTCAGTGGCAGCGGCAGCATTTGAAGCGCCAAGTGGTCGACAAGTTGCCAAAATTGGCAAGGCTTAAATGGACATGACAACAACAGTAACAACAACAACAACTACAACTATTTCGACTATAAGCTGCTGACGTCTTGCTCTTGGTTTTATTTTTTTATTTAAGTTTTTTTGGTTATTTCCTAGCCCGCCTTTGTCCAAGTAATTTATGTTTTTGCTTTATGTGTAGGCGGCTTGGACATTTGAATTACGCATACGACGCGTTGTCTTCAGCATGATTACAATCAGTTGAACCTCTTTGCCAAATATGGCAGAGAGGCTACGTTCTATTATGATTTACATTAGCATATTGAGAGCGTTAGTCATGTTGCTAAACTAACTTAGTTAACAGCCTTACGAATTATGTGCATTTCCTCATGTTATTCCTCTCTTTCTCTCTCTTCTCTCGCTCTGTTGTGTGGCAAGTGTTGCAACTAAATGATGCTCAATTGTTATTTACGGTTTCTACACGTTTCACAGGCAACTTTCAACTCTGTTAAAGCGCACGAAACACATTTAAATGAGCTGATTTATGGCAATTTGATGGGCACATTAAACATCTCCCTTTTGTCTCCTCTTGAGCTGCAGCTTCTGCTCGAAAAATACAAACACTTATTATATATTTAAGGTTTTTATTTCGTGTGCTGCGCACATACAACAACAACAACAACAACAAAAACACACACAGAGAATGACAACAAAAATTCTTACAACGTTTCAGTGCCAACTCTTTTCATTGTTGTTGTTGATGTTGATGTTGCTGCTGCTGCGTACTTTATTATTAATTTTAAACGTGGGCAACACAACAGCAACAACAACAACAACTAGAACTACAACACCCACAGCATTTGTCAAGTTGCTTGGATTTGTTGTTGTTTTCTTCTTAAATGTTTTTTATTTTCTGGTTTTTTTGTACTCTTTGCTGGCCGCATTTGTTATTACATTTTGTGGTTTGTTTTGTGGCTTTTTGTTTCATTCGCGATTAATTCTTGCAATTTGCACACAATTCCAACGAGCGTCGCAGTCGACGTCACTGTCGGCGCTTGCTTCTAATTGCATACACGCAAATTATTACTCATACGCCGCGTTTGCGCTCGCATAATTATTGCTGCTTTTGCCTGCCACACATCAAATCTAATTCTTGCGTGGGCTGTTGGCAATAACTACAAATACTACAACAACAACAACAACAATAGAAAAATCAGCTAACATTTGTGTTGCCAACAGCGAGCGCATCCTCCTCATCAGCAGCAGCTGAATAACAATTATATTTCATACTTTTTATATATATTTACTTTTTGCATTTTGCCATTTTTATTTATTGTTTAACAAATATCACTCCCTTACACCCCCTCTGACTTCTTCATCATTGTGGCCCTGCCCCTGCAATGAATTGCTTTTATGCGCTCATTTGCATATTAAATAAGCGACTTGAGGCTGCTGTGCCTTTTAGTTTGAGACTCAAACTGAGACTGCATTCGTGTTGGCTGTTGTTGTTGTTGCTGCTGTTGTTTGCTGTGTGGTTAGTTTCTAAGCGGCAGCAGCTGCCGCCAATGCAAAGAACGTCGCCATCGTCATTGTTGTAGGTTGGACAGCGTATTACGCGACACAGCTATTTTATACTTATTATACTTATTTTTAGACCCCGTACTTAAAAAAGTACAGGGGTCTATTAGGTTTGTTTTACCGAATATGTGCGAAACAGGCAGAAGGAGGACTGGGAGAGGGACTGGGAGAGGGACCTGATAGAGGGACCTGGGAGCGGGACCTGGAAGAGGGACTGGGAGAGGGACTGGGAGAGGGACCTGAGAGAGGGACCTGGGAGCGTAGCCTGAGAGAGGGACCTGGGAGCGTAGCCTGGGAGAGGGACTGGGAGCGTAGCCTGGGAGAGGAACTGGGAGCGGGGCCTGGGAGAGGGATATAGCAATGTCCGTCTGTCCCTTGACTTTTACTTAAAAACTTCCAACTCTCATAACTTTGCCAAAACTTGACCGATTTTCATGCGGAATATCATTTTGATCATTATTTGGCCTCTATTTTGATTCTGCATCAAAAAATTATTAATTTAAAAAATTCGATTATTTTCCCTTATCACTGTCCATTTTATGCATACTCTCCTTTGACTTGTCCCTTGATCCTTACTTAAAAACTTCCAACTCTCATAACTTTGTCAAAACTTGACCAATTTTCATGTGGAATATCGTTTTGATCATTTTTTGGCTTCTATTTTATTAATTTTTTTCCATTATAAGTTTTTTCCACAGTAAGTACGGGGTCTCCGACTGTCGAGTATGCTCGACTGTAGCACCGGCCCACTAGTTTTATCTCTGTTTCTTTCTTTGCTTCCTTTTCTCTTTCAACTCGTATACTCGATTTGGTCTGTTGACGTAAAACAAAGAAAAACGCGCCAACTGCAAAGGGCACACAATTATTTCCTATAGCAAGTGCAACATTTTTAGTTGTAGCTCAACTGTAGCTCAGGTACAGTGAAAACTGCCACAATTGACAAATTGACAAATTGTGATTTGTGATTCATTAAGTAGTTGATTCATTGATTAACTTCCACTTTTTTTTTTTGTGTGGGCAGAATTAATACTAATTAAATACAACTGCGACTGAGACGAAAACAAATTATGCATTTTAAGAGCTGGAAAGTTATTTAGTAGCTACAATTACAATTGAAAAAGTAATTAAATGCTTAAAATGTAAACGTTTAATGCAGTAATAAGTTAGACTAAATGGATTAATTTTTCAAAAAAAAAATACTCATCAGTTATTTAACAGCTATTTTTACTGCAATAGGTATTCCTTAACTTTCTTAACTATTACTAATAGACTAGCCCTTGGGCTTTTCCGTCTTTACATGAATGTTCGAGCGGTTCCAAGAAAATTTACAGTTGACAAATAACGCACACTTTAAGAATTTAGAAAACGTCAAGAATTTAAATGGAATATTACTCTCAATTTTATTAGTAAATTAACTAGTTTTTAATAGCATTAAATTGCTCCCATTTAGCATGATTTTTACATAGACTGATTATACAACTAAGTATTAAGTTTTTCCATTTTCACATAGTAGTTCTCATTGTTATGTTACTTAGAAAAAGCGTATCGTATTCCTTTCCTGGAAGTTGTTTGGCATTAGTCAGCAACTCGTCTTATTAGTCAGTCAATGGATAAAAATCAAAAAAATTATTTAACAATAAGCCAAATAATTGAAGTTTTTAGCCAAGTTAAGCTCATATAGCAGATGTACACACACTCATCATTGGCCAGGCCTTTTAGAGAGTGTTTCAGGCTCTCAAGTCTTAGATAACAATTAAGCAAATAAATTTATGCGTCCAAATAACACATGCAAATCTCAATATTTATTCAAGCAACAAAGGAAAAAATATACGATATATATATAGTATATCTATGAGTATTTATCAAAGCTTTGGTGACTATTTTTTTGCAGTCTTTTGGCGAAACAAGTAGTTGAATTTCCTTAAACAAAAACTTAGATATTGACGGGCAGAGAGTTAAACTTGTGAAACTCTCTAAAGTGTGTGTGTGTGTGTGTGTGTGTGTGTGTGAATAATGTATGTGTGTGTGTGTGACATTAAACCACACACAAACAAGTGCGCCATATTTGGAAATTGACTTTGCAGCCAAGTTAGAAATATATCTATCAACATTTATTTGTGTGCTCGCGTTTGAGTTCAGTATTTGTACCATACATATATAGTATAAGTAGACTTATAGATACAAATATATGTATATACGTGTGTGTGTGTGCTTTTTAACTGTTTACGCTACCCACTTGTGATGGCCAGCGGCTTGATAAATAATTTTTTAGTTTTATAAACACAAATTGACACTTCAAATTGTTTGCCAAAAAACAGAAATCGATTGAAAGAAATTGAAAAAACAATCTGGCATAAAGCATGAAATCAATTTGAATTAAGCCGCCCCGTTTTGAAGCATGTTGCACGTTCAGATTTGTTGCCCCCGGGGCAATATTGAAGTGGTATGTTGTCTGAAATTCTGGAATATATCATGACCTTAAGCACAAACACTTCGCGGAATTGGCAAGGCAGGTAGCAACCTCTTTGTTGTTGTTGTTGCTGGCGATTCTGATTTAAATCGGCAAAGATCTAAAACATAATATCATCGGCCTCTAATGCCGCTGCTGTGGGGCGTATTTCGTATCAAGAACGACCCATAAATGAATTTATGATCTTGAGAAGCAAAGGAGGCTCTCGCATTCGCATTATCTTTGCCAAACAGCTTGCGGCTGTCGCGTAAATTAATTGTTTGCCTACCGATTACAACAGATTTGTCCAATACATATACATATGCATATACAATACATTCTCATATTTGTAGTACAACAAACAATTATGATACAGTCGAGCTTCTCCACTAATTACAACTGATGGATTTGTGTGCCAAATGTACAAAACTAATCAGTTTAAATGGACCACGTCAAATATAGTTAACAATTTATTTATTTTTAAAATTAGCACACATTTTTTGTTCTATTTTAACATCTGTATAGATTATAAATGTTATTACGAGTACAAATGGAATTCTAAGAAAGTATTGTAAAACATTTGCTAGAATTATTAGAAATTATGATTAAATTTTTATATTAATTTTTTTCTAATAAAAATTCTAATTTAGCGCAATGAAACTGTCGCAATTTCATATCGTCGCATTCCCGCGAAATGATCGTATGTTGATTTTGGCGAATGGGGTTTTATGCAGAACGGTAGAAACCGCCCCACTGGAAAAAATACAAAGAATTCGCGTCGGAAAAAAAATTTTTTACCGCCCCCGCGGAAAGGGGTGTGAGAGGGGTGGCAGACGGGAAAACCACTAAAAAAAAAAAAAAAAATTATAAAAAAAAAAAATTAAATTTATATTATATTTTTATAGGCGCGCGGAGATATATTAATTTAAATTTTTTATTGTGTAATGTACAAAACAAAAAAAAAGACGAGGGACTAATAATTTTTGTGTGTTTGTTTTTGTTTTTTTTTTGGTTGCGGTTGGATAATAAATTAAAAGCAGGCACGGAGAGAAGGAGAATAATAAAAAATAAAAAAAAAAAAAAAAAAAAAAAAATAATTAAAAAAAAATATAAAAAATAAAAAAAAAAATATAAATAATAAAATATTAAATATATCAATAAATTAATTTTATTAATAAATATATTTATATGTAATATTATAATAATAATATAAAAATGTAATAGTTAAATAATTATAAAAAATGATAGTTAGTGGATAAAGATGAAGAAGATGATGAATAAGATAATATTTTTTTTTTATATTATATTATATTTTTATTTTATTATAATATATAATTTTATATTAAAATATAAATTATATATATATAATATATAAAATTATAATAAAAATAAAAAAAAAATAAAATTAAATTTATTTTTATATAAATATATAATAATTTATGTTTTGAACAAGTGTGCAAAAAAAGCGGAGAAAGGGATAATATGAGAAAATAACAGTTAAAAAAAAAAAAAAAAAAGATATATAAATAAAAAAAAAAAAAAAAAAAAGGCGCAAAAAAAAAACAATAAAAAAAAAAAAAAAACCCAAAATATGCACTATTATATAAAATATTTACATCATTTAGTTTAAAATAATTATTTATATTACGGTTAACTAATTTAAAAAAAATAATCATGACAAATAAAAACTTCAAAAATTAAGTTTGAATATATTTTAAATTTGAATAATATTCTTGGGTAGATTTTAAATGACGACAAACGTCTCCAATAATAATGAAAAAGGCAAGAATATTGATAATGATAATGATAAGAATATTCATTTTCAGATGTCCTACATATTCTGCTTTTGACCATAAACCGATTCGGTTGTTATGGCTTAAGCATTTATTTAACGAACTGCACTTGCAAGTAGTTCAACGGAGCAGTGAAAAGTGAGAAACGTAGAGGGAAGTTTGTTTTCTTATCGGAATTATTGTTCCGCGTAATTGATCTAGTTTGTTGGGTTGTTGTTGCTGTTTCTATTGTTGTTATTGGAAAAGCGTCAATGGACTAATAAATATTATTTCAACTGTTGCTGATGCTGACCGCTAATAAGAAGGCAAACAATTGATTTTATTTATATTTTTTAACGTTGCGTTTTGGGGCCAGGGAGTTGATAGCAACACTTTGAAAATGAAACTTACCACAGAAAACAAAAACAAAATTGCTTATAAACTGGCAGCCCAACACCTGTGGCACTTGTTGCTCTTGTTATTGTTGCTGTTGTTGTTGTTGTTGTTGCTGTTGTTGCTGCTCCAATTTGTGAATGAGCTTAATTGCATTTATCGATAGCACTTTGTTTGGCTTGCGTCAAAGTTATCGTTACTCGTTTCTAGTTGCTGCTGTTGCTGCTGCTGCAGTTGTTGTTGTTGTTGTTATTGATGTTGTGGTTGTTGTTTTAATTAGCAACACATACACATTAACTAATGCACACACACAGACACAGAGAGGCAGACAGGCGCATGGCAGAGCGCCCACGCAACGTGCCAAAAGAAAACGCGTTTATTGAAAATGCAACTGCAACTGCAATTGCAATTGCAACTGCAACTGCGACAGGCGACGACGGCAGCAGCCGCGCAAAGAACTTTGGTAGCTGCGTTAACAGCTCAGCAGCTCCCAAAACCGAAATAAAACTAAACAGAACGACAAAAAGCAATATTGAATTGCAAACTTTATTGATTTCGACTTTACCGCCAAGCAATAACCGATTCGCTGGAGCGCTCGCGAGTAACTGAAAATGATTCAAACTTGAATTCGCCCGTTGACCGATCAGCTCTTCTTCCTCTTCTCAATTCTGTTTTCCGTTTCGTGTATGCAAGTGTTACGCGTGCGCGCCACGACTGCTCGCTTCGATCACCTAAAAGCGACTGAAGTTAAGAGAGCAAGATCGTTCACTCCTTCGCCGCAAAACTAACGATCGTCGATCGTGAAGAGCAGAAGTTGCTGCTCCATGAGCAACTCTCTCTTAAGTGTGCGTAGGCAAGAGAATCTGTGTCTGCTCGGGGTTGATTAATTCTGATTAATAATAATAAGTAGTTAATTTATAAATAAATATACAATAATAAAGGTATATATGTCATGATAAAGAGTTTTGTGATATTTTCTCAAGTTATTAAATTATTCTCTTGAATGTAATACACATTTTTTAAACGCGGTTACGGCTTAAACGTTTAACGGTTTAATACCAAATTTATAATTCCGCAAATAGATAAGCATTTTATGAAATGAATAGTTATAAAAATGTTGCAATGTAGACCAAGACATTAATTAAAATTAAAATTGTATTACATTCTAGTTGGCTTGCAAGTTTAATTCAAATAAAATCTAACGTTTCGAAATTCAAGTCGTTGAATAAAACTGCAGCTAAAATTGACCAAATGAAAAATACTAAAGTGCTGCTAAAATTGACCAAATAAAAAATACTAAAGTGTGTAGCCCTGGAGCAAACATATGTTCTCGCCCAAATCATCTGTGTGGGAAACGAAGTTGCCATCTCTTTCTACAATACGAACGCGAATGCGTCAAATTTATAAAATTTATAAATTAAAACAAGGTGCAACATGTTGGCGAAACGAATGCAGCTGTGGAGGGCGACGAATGCGATGCTAGCGTTAAATGCAACGGCCACCAGGGCAGCCACACAGGTAAGCGGCAGTTGCCAGGGCCGGCAAATGGGACGGCGAATGCCGCCAGCGGAGCTCCCTATGACATAACCTGCAAAGTGCGGTTTGTTATGAATGAAATGATTGAATCTGTGAATCTTTGCAGATGTTTCCAACTGGCAGCAGTCGGGACTTGCACATGTCCAGCAGCTGGAGCAGTCATCTGACGCTAAAGCCTTCCTCAAGGCTGCTACCGCTCTCTGTCTCCGCTCCAGTTGGCTTGCGATTCGCCAGCTCAAGCACAGATGGAATCCCTGCATCAGTGTCCACCAAAGAGCTTGTTGACCTGCCTGCGATACCAGAAGCGCCAGTAGCGCCCGCCGCCGTGGACACAGAAACCCTAATGGAAACTGTTGTTGCTGCCGCCGGCGAACCTTCGTTTGCCTCCATCGGATTGGGCGGCTGGTCGCCTGTGGGCATGGTCCAGAACTGCATGGAGTTTGTTCACTGCACCTGGGACATACCTTGGTGGGGCACCATTGCCCTGGGCACGCTGGCAGTGCGTACCATTATCTTTCCCCTGGTCATCCTGGCACAGCGCAACTCGGCCAAGATGAACAATAACATGCCGCAGATGCAGGTCCTGCAGCTGAAGATGACGGAGGCCAGACAGTCCGGAAATGCCATTGAATCCGCCCGTTATGCCCAGGAGATGATGCTGTTTATGCGGGAGAAGGGCGTTAATCCTCTGAAGAATATGATTGTACCATTGGCGCAAGCGCCGCTCTTCATCTCCTTCTTCATGGGTCTACGGCAGATGGCCAATACGCCGGTGGACTCTATGCGGGACGGAGGTCTCTTCTGGTTCACGGATCTGACGCTGGCGGATCCACTGTATCTGCTGCCCGTCATCACCAGCGCCACATTGTATCTGACCATTGAGCTGGGCACGGACAGTGCGCGTCTGTCGGCCGCCAACATGAGCACCATGAAGTATGTGCTCCGTGCTCTGCCCCTCGTCATCTTCCCCTTCACCATGAACTTTCCCGCCGCCATTCTAATGTACTGGGCCTGCAGCAACTTCATCTCCCTGGGCCAGGTGGCATTGTTGCGCATTCCGTCGGTGCGGGATTACTTTAAGATTGACAAGATGGTGACACATGCGCCCAGTGCACTGCCGGCCAAGAAGAAGACGTTCGTTGGCGGCATGAAGGAGTGTAAGTTGTGGAAACTATTCAACCAAGACAGAATTCTGTTTAATTGCCTCTCTTTACAGCTTGGGACAACATGAAGATCTCAAAGGAGATCGAGGAACGACAACGCTTGGATGAAATACGCTTTGCCAAGGCAGGAAAGGGACCACTGGTCAAGACGTACAAATATGATCCCACCCAGCCACGGACAGACATGGGTCAGGCCAGGATCACGGGCAGCCTGAAGCCTCCCTCCAAGCAGCAGTAGCCGTTGATGTGGAGATGAACGTTACCATAGTCTTTAGTTCCAAGTCCCAAGTCCCCAGTCCCCCGATAGTTACTGCATATGTCTTATGCTAAAATATAATATTTACTATAAACAAAGAAACAAGAATACATATATATATGATGTACTCGAAGTTAACTCCTGGCTGAGATGCACTGATTAATGACCTCGGCCAGATGCTTGTTCTCCAGGGCTGCAGCAACGCGTTCCTTGTCCGCCAGCTGCTTGTTCACGGCGAATTCCGAGGCATGTGTGCCCGGCGTTATCTCCACGGTGACCTTGAAACGGGGTGGCAACGAACGCAGCAGCTTCACCCGAATTGAGAGACCAATCAGCGTGGCCATTGAACAATGCGGAATTGTGGGCGTAAAGTTAATGTGCACTTTATTTTGCTTGTCGCTGATGGAGATGAGCTCCTCCTGCACCACATGCAGCTCCTCTAGCGTTAACGGATGCTCCGGATCATTGATGTTGCGTATCAGATCTGCAAGTAGCAAACACTTTTAGAATATTCCACACTAAGTCGCATTTATCAACAAACGCACCAAAAATTTCACGCTTATCAAATGGATCTGCAACGGATTCATCTTCCTCGTTAGCTGTAATCACACGCTCCTTGATTTTGCCGTAGACACTAGGATTTAAATTCTCAATTTCTGTCGGCATTTTACAAATTTTTACTGCTAATTTCACAATATATTCCAACTATTTACAAACTATCCAAACTGAGATTGATTTAGTCAACCAGTGTGTACACAGTTATTTATATATAATAAACTTATTTTGCCATACAGTATTTTCTTCTTCAAACTTTATGCACACACTGGTGCGCAATGAACGTTACCAGATTTGAATTAATCATTTTGATCTGCGCAATTAGATTTGAGTTGAGTAGCAATTAATAAATTAGAATTTATTACAATGTCCGACTAGTACAGTTCTCAGAAAAGTTTTATTTATCTATGCGAGATAATTTAAGCAAAAGTGTCATCTTACGTAAAACCTGCAATTAGAGGCGTTTGACGATTATATTTATGTGCATTTCAATTAGCTTTCCTAGTACATATTTGCACTCATTTCTAAGCATCCAGCTAGACGTGCGCAGATAGCCTTTTCGCAACAACGTGCTAAATATAGATGACTAATAAGCCGGCTAGCCAAAATCCCCGAGATATCTATACTCGTACTGTTATAACGCGCACTTGATCGGAACAGATCGAAGCTACTTGGCCGCCTTGAGCCACTTATTGATTCGCATATATCTTGACATACAGGTAGCATGATTTTGAAAGATGTTGCTGCTGTTTGACTTGACGTTGATTTTTACAGCTTATAATTAGCTCGATCATTTTGAATATCAATTGGAAAAACAAATATATGTATATATACAATTCAATACAATAATATTATTGATATATAGAAACGCGTCTGTAATATCGTACAGTGTGTTAGGGTAAGTCAATTATCACCAATTAACGAACTGGTTAACAGCAACGACAAACATAGCTAAACTCCCTACCGTCTAGAGAGATCCGCTATTCCATATAATACGCCGGCAGTAACGCAGTTCCAACAGTTCGCAGTTAATATCTTACCAGACGAGTTCAAGATTAAGTCAACGGTAACTGGAAAAATGAGAAAAGTTGTAAGTTACACAATTGACTGAAAAAATTATTAGATTACTTGAGGATAATTTTTTAATTTATTATAAATATATTTACAGTTAATCTTTGTGGCCTTGTGCGCCATTTGCCAAGCCGCTCCTGCAACTAAGGATCCCCTTTCTTCAGCTGCAGACTCTAAGGCTGCTCATAATCTTGATCACGCTGGATCTCATGCTGACAAGGAGCAGACGGTTCTGCATCGTCAGAAACGCGATGAAGATGCACCTGTAAAACCAGACTCTATCAAGGCTCGTGAAGGACTGCAGCACGGTCATCAACAGCACGCCCAAGCCGTGCCAGAGATCCTTATCGCCCAAGACGCCCTGCCTCATGAGCATAAGAAAACCAAACGAGACACTCATGAACACTCTGCCCCATTGCCAACAGTGGGACACGATGCTCAGCCTCATGATCATAAGCAAACCAAGCGTGATACTCCCGCCAAGCCAGATTCTGTCAAGGCACGGGAGGGATTACAGCACAATCCTGCTCACCTGGCTGCAGCCCAACCAGTGAAGAGTTCCGGACACGATGCCCATGATCATAAGCAAACCAAGCGAGACTCTCCCGCCAAGCCAGATTCTGTCAAGATACAGGAAGAACTGCAGCACAATCGTGATCGCCTGGCCAATGTCTCACCAGTGAGAAGTTCCGGACACGATGCTCATGATCATAAGCAATCCAAGCGTCACACTCCCGTGAAGCCAGATTCGGTCAAGGCACAAGAAGAGCTGCAGCACAATCAAGATCATGATCACCATGCCCAGGTCCTACCAACGCCTCATGATCATAAGAAAACCAAGCGTGAAGCTCCTTCCAAGCCAGATTCTGTCAAGGCACAGGAGGGACTACAGCACAGTTCTGCTCATCTGGCCGCTGTCCAACCAGTGAGGAGTTCCGGACACGATGCCCATGATCATAAGAAAACCAAGCGTGAAGCTCCTTCCAAGCCAGATTCTGTCAAGGCACAGGAGGGACTACAGCACAATTCTGCTCACCTGGCCCAAATCTTACCAGTGGGAAGTTCCGGACACGATGCGCTTTCCCATGATCATAAGAAAACCAAGCGAGATTCTCCCGCCAAGCCAGATTCTGTCAAGGCACAGGAGGCACTGCAGCACAATCATGGACATGAAAACCATGCCCAAGTCCTGCCAAAGCTTGATGAACATAAACAAACCAAACGTGACTCTCCTGCCAAGCCAGATTCTGTCAAGGCACAGGAGGGATTACATCACAATCCTGCTCACCTTTCCGCAGTCCAACCAGTGAAGAGTTCCGGACACGATGCCCATGATCATAAGAAAACCAAGCGAGATTCTCCCGCCAAGCCAGATTCTGTCAAGGCACAGGAGGCACTGCAGCACAATCATGGTCATGATCACCATGCCCAAGTCCTGCCAAAGCTTGATGAGCATAAGCAAACCAAGCGAGATTCTCCCGCCAAGCCAGATTCTGTCAAGGCACAGGAGGCACTGCAGCACAATAATGATCTTGATCACCATGCCCAAGCCTTGCCAGAGCCTCTTATCGCTCACGATGCCCTTCCCCAAGACCAAAAGCTTCACAAGCGTGAAGATGTTACTCCTGGACCAAAGGACATTGAGCATGAGGGCAGCACCACTCCACATGGTCCACTGCGTCATCGTCCTGTGCCTGTCGCAGAGCTCTTCAATAAGGCC
Source organism: Drosophila falleni (assembly GCA_035045575.1). Classification (NCBI taxonomy): domain Eukaryota; kingdom Metazoa; phylum Arthropoda; class Insecta; order Diptera; family Drosophilidae; genus Drosophila; species Drosophila falleni. Next base: position 11,333,192 of record JAWNOV010000167.1, read on the forward strand.
AAGCCCAGCAGCAGCTCAGAAGAGAGTAAGGAGAGCAAGGAGAGCAAGGAGACCAAGGAATAAACGAAAACCTCATCACGAGTGTTATATAAAAAGCTAAGCTTGCCCGATATTTTATACGTCATATGACGGCATCAGCAATAAATGACAAATAAATAAAAGTATATTAACCATGTTAAAACATCAAATTTTACGATAGTTTGCATTTATTTTTAAGCAATTTTTAAACGTCGACAAAACCATGGGAAACTGTTTATGTGATTATCTGTGATTATTAAATAACAGTTAACTAACTGTTCCCATGATTTAATACAAATATTACCCTACCAATTCAAGCAGGTTTTTGCTATAGTGAGAAACTCACCATTAAGATAACCGGTTCTCAATTAAAATATATATTAGATGCATCTATAAATTGTATGCCCTAACGACTTAAAACTTACTGCATTCTCAACTGAAAACAGACAGGAATATTTTTCGATTTTGATAAAATTCAATAAAATATTATTTTTTTAGGGAGTGTTCAGTTCCGAATACTAAAATTCTAGAACCCTGAACGAGGCCCATACTTTCTAATTATGTATTATGTGTTCACTTATTTCTTAAAGACTGTTGAAAATCCATTAACTTAATAATGTGAAACAAGTGGAAAATATTGGCGAAACAAATTTAGTTTTCTATCATCGTAGAAATCCTATAAAACGACAATATCTTGCTTAAAACTTTAGACGGAACGAGTTGGAAATATTTAGACAATTGCTGCCCTGAAAATGAGAATATTTGTAAGTTTTAAAACGGTTTCTCAGTTTATCGTGTACCAAACACATCTGAGAACTAAAATGCGTTAAATTTTTAAATTAAATTAACCTCAAAAATATTAGCGAAACCAATGCCGATTGCAACAGATTATAACAGCAATCATATAAAAAGCAACAAAACTAATCCGATTAAATAAGTTATCTTGGAAATATTCTGAAGTCAAGTTCGTGAAAATGAAAATATTGGTAAGCTCCGTTTACTTATCTTAGCAAGCACTAACTGAAAATGTTTTCAATCTTTCTATTTCAAGTTTATTTTATTGGGCTTGTGTGCTGTTTGTCTTGCCGTTCCCACCGTACCAGTTTTGAACAATCGTCAGAAACGAGGAGTCGGCCCGATATGGAGAGGCTGATGAAGGTGTGCGATAACTTTGTGTCTATGTACGATATATAACTGACAAATAAATATGTATTCCGTTTGACTGTATATCAGACCAAATAAACAGCTAGATCTCAAAGATTTTATAATGTTTCATTTGATTTATTTGATATTTTGCGTTTCTTAGTATTTCTTTCTTTTATTACCTTAGCAGACCTTTCCAATACTACTTTTAATTTATAATCGATTCGACTGTCGGTATTTACTCAAGTTGTTAACATTTTATGGAACTAGTTTATAAATTTACATAAAATTTCCTTCAACACTTATTTAATAAATCTTTATCGCAATACTCTTCAAATATCTTACTTGGAGAATTCTCGGTTGCATTAAACTGTTTGAGGTGGCGAATTTGGCAATCTATGACGAATTAAAATGCGTTAAGCTTTCAAATTAAAATAAATTAATAAATGTTTGCAAATCAAATGCGGATTATCACACATCAGTGTAAATCCTATAAAACGTGACACGAATAAAGTAGTTAAAACACTTTGTTGAAATTTTCTTTAGAGAAAACATGAAAATATTGGTAAGTCCCTCATTGAATTGTCGTTACGTGTCTTTATAATTCCTTTAACATTTATAGTGGATTTTACTGGTCCTGTCCGTTGTTTGCCATGGCGTAGCGGGTGTCAAATTCCAAGGTATCCATGTGGGTGGCTTACACTTTCATTTTGATAGAACCGAGAACGGAAGAACTCATTGGATATTTAAAGAAGGCGGAGCCGTCAGCCGATAATACCATTCAACAGAAATGAAAATAAAAAAATTAAATTAAAGCAAGTAAGAAAAAGTATACTCTCATGCATATTATGTCTTTGCTCTCGTTGGATTTTTCTAATAATTTTCAACAGTCTTCACACTGTAACTTCACTTTTCAAATTCCATTAGCGCTTAATTTTTTGTATCCAGAAAAGGTTTGGTTGAAAACTCAATCAGTAAACCTTACCTAGAATATTTTTCTGATATTCTACTTCAAAATATCCTGCTTAGCCATCTGAAACGAATTAAATATGTGTTAAATATCTAAATTAAAATAAATTGAATAATTTTGGCATATCAAATGCGGATTAATACACAGTCTTGAAAGTTGGTATATAACGCGACATGAAAAAAGCGATCCGAACAGTTCGGTAAAAAGTTTGCTAGAACCAACTTTGGATTAAACATGAAAATATTAGTAAGTCCCTCGTGGAATTTCCCTTACATGTCTTTCTAATTCCTTTATTTATTTATAGTGGATTTTACTGGCCCTGTCCTTTGCTTGCCATTCCGAAGCGAGACGTTCTAGCAGCCCTCGTTTCAATTTGGGTGGCCTACACCTACATTTTAGAAGAACCGACGATGGGAAAATCATTGGTATTCTAAAGGCGGCGGAGCCGTAAGACGTAAATACCTTTCATTAAAAGAAAAAATTTTAAATAAAAGCGCGCACATTTCAGTACTTTTTTTCTTGTTTATTTTTGGTTGTACTTTAATTAAAACCAAGATGTTATTGTCTGCGATTGGAGTTTCTGGTTTCCTTCTCTCTTTTTTTCCCTTGTCATGTGGGGCATTTAAATGCATTTTGTATGTGATTTCACGGTTTAACGGCTGACACTTTTTTCCTGAAGCTAATGGTCTTTATTCCACACGAAACACGCGCTCTTGAACTTGACATTGCGCTTGATTTCATGGTGGTCTCTATTCGAGTATATATAAAACTAGTCGGCCAGTGCTACAGTCGAGCATACCCGACAGTCGGGAACCCCGTACTTACTATGGAAAAAACTTATAATGCAAAAAAACAAAAAATTTTCGCACGATCGGTCCTATGACAGCTATTTGTTAAAGTGCTCAGATTTACTCCCAGTCCCTCTCCCAGGTTCTCTCCCAGTCCCTCTCCCAGGTCCCTCTCCCTCTCCCAGGCCCCGCTCCCAGGCTCCGCTCCCAGGCCCCTCTCCCAGTCCCTCTCCCAGTCCCTCTCCCAGTCCCTCTCCCAGTCCCCTCCTAGTCCCTCTCCCAGTCCCTCTCCCAGTCCCTCTCCCAGTCCCTCTCCCAGTCCTTCTCCCAGTCCCTCTCCCAGTCCCTCTCCCAGTCCCTCTCCCAGTCCTCCTCCCAGTCCCTCTCCCAGGCCCCGCTCCCAAGTCCCTCTCCCAGTCCCGCTCCCAGTCCCTCTCCCAGGCCCCGCTCCCAGGCTCCGCTCCTAGGCCCCTCTCCCAGTCCCGCTCCCAGTCCCTCTCCCAGTCCCTCTCCCAGTCCCTCCTAGTCCCTCTCCCAGTCCCTCTCCCAGTCCCTCTCCCAGTCCCTCTCCCAGTCCTTCTCCCAGTCCCTCTCCCAGTCCCTCTCCCAGTCCTCCTCCCAGTCCCTCTCCCAGGCCCCGCTCCCAAGTCCCTCTCCCAGTCCCGCTCCCAGTCCCTCTCCCAGGCCCCGCTCCGAGGCCCCGCTTTGAGGCCACCCCCTTAGGCCCCGCCCTGAGGCCCCGCTCCGAGGCCCCGCTCCGAGGCCCCGCCCCGAGGCCCCGCCCTGAGGCCCCGTCCCGAGGCCCCGCCCTGAGGCCCCGCCCTGAGGCCCCGCCCTGAGGCCCCGCCCTGAGGCCCCGCCCTGAGGCCCCGCCCTGAGGCCCCGCTTCGAGGCCCCGCCCTGAGGCCCCGCCCCGAGGACCCGCCCTGAGGCCCCGCTCCCAGGCCCCGCTCCCAGGCCCCGCTCCGAGGCCCCGCTCCGAGGCCCCGCTCCGAGGCCCCGCCCTGAGGCCCCGCTCCGAGGCCCCGCCCTGAGGCCCCGCTCCGAGGCCCCGCCCTGAGGCCCCGCCCTGAGGCCCCGCTCCGAGGACCCGCCCTGAGGCCCCGCCCCGAGGCCCCGCCCCGAGGCCCCGTCCCGAGGCCCCGCCCTGAGGCCCCGCTCCGAGGCCCCGCCCTGAGGCCCCGCTCCGAGGGCCTGCCCTGAGGCCCCACCCTGAGGCCCCGCTCCGAGGCACCGCCCTGAGGCCCCGCTCCCAGTCCTTTTCCCAGTCCCTCTCTCAGTCCCTCTCCCAGTCCCTCTCCAGTCCCTCTCCCAGGCCCCGCTCCCAGTCCCTCTCCCAGTCCCTCTCTCAGTCCCTCTCCCAGTCCCTCTCCCAGTCCCTCTCCCAGGCCCCGCTCCCAAGTCCCTCTCCCAGTCCCTCTCCCAGTCCCTCTCCCAGGCCCCGCTCCCAGTCCCTCTCCCAGGCCCTGCTCCCAAGTCCCTCTCCCAGTCCCTCTCCCAGTCCCTCTCCCAGTCCCTCTCCCAGTCCCTCTTCCAGTCCCCGCTCCTATAGCACCTTTGAAGCACCTTTGCAAAGTAGTTTTTATTAGTACTTGCAACCATTTCTTATCGTTAACTCCTTTAGTCCATTTTCGACTACCTTGTTACCGTGTTATTCTCATTTAGTTCACATGCAAACTCAATTGAGCGACTCTGTGAATGCACTTTAGAATCCTTTCTCTGGTTATCTGGGTCAAATTTTTCGCATATCTACACAATACTTCAATTTTCTCAAACAACGTTTTCAACTTTAAACCATACATGGGCCATTTCTGAGCCAAGTAAACGAAAAATAAAAAGAAAAACAAAATAAAAAAGAAAAGAAAAACAAATAAAGATAGCCTGTTTAGCAATCTGAAACGAATGAAACATGTGTTAAATATCTTAATTAAAATAAATTTAAAAAATGTTGGCATATCAAATGCGGATTAATACGCACTGTCTTGAAAGTATGGTATATAACGCGACATGAAAAAGCGATCCAAACAGTTCGGTAAAAAGTTCGCTAGAACTTGCTTTGGATTAAACATGAAAATATTAGTAAGTCCCACGTTGAATTGTCCTTACATTTCTTTCTAATTCCCTTAATTATTTATAGTGGATTTTACTGGCCCTGTCCATTGTTTGCCATGACGTAGCGGGTGTCAAATTCAAAGCTATCGATGTGGGTGGTCTTCACTTTCATTTTAGAAGAACCGATGACGGAAAAATCATTGGATATCTAAAGAAGGCGGAGCCGTCAGCCGTTAATACCATTCGTTAAGAGTCATAAATCAAAAAAAAATCGATGCAAGTACAGAAAAAATATAATCTTATGCCAATTATGTGCCTGCTCTTGTTGGATTTTGCTTTTCATTTTTCAACAGTCTTCAAACTGTAACTTTATTTTCAACTTCCTTTTAGCGCTTTGTTGTTTTATTAATTTTGGATAATGTATTTAGATAATGTTTGGTTGAAAACTAAATAACTAAATCTAATTAGAATATTTTTCTGATATTCTACTTAAAAATATCCTGCTTAGCAATCTGAAACGAATTAAACATGTGTTAAATTTCTAAATTAAAATAAATTGAAAAATATTGGCATATCAAATGCGGATTAATACGCACTCTTGAAAGAATCGTATATAACGCGACATAAAAAAGCGATCCAAACAGTTCGGTAAAAAGTTCGCTGGAACCTACTTTGGATTAAACATGAAAATATTAGTAAGTCCCTCATTGAATTGTCCTTACATGTCTTTTTAATTCCCTTAATTATTTATAGTGGATTTTACTGGCCCTGTCCGTTGTTTGCCATGATGTAGCTGGTGTCAAGGTCCAAGGTATCGGTATAGGTGGCCTTCACATACATTTTAGAAGAACCGATGACGGAAAAATCATTGGATATCTAAAGAATGAGGAGCCTGCAGCCGTTAATACCATTCGTTAAGAGTAATAAATCAAAAATAAAATCGTTGCAAGTACAGAAAAAAATATAATCTCATGCCGATTATGTGCCTGCTCTTGTTGGATTCTGCTTTTCTTTTTTCAACAGTCTTCAAACTGTAACTTTAATTTTCAACTTCCTTTTATTTATTTTGGATAATGTATTTAGATAATGTTTGATTGATAACTAAATAACTAAATCTGAAATAGAATATTCTTCTGATATTTCACTTGAAGATAGACTCTTTAGCAATCTGGAACAAATTCAAAGTGTGTTGAATTTCTAAACTAAAACAAAGTGAAAAAATTTGGCGTATCAAATGTGGATTATTATACACTATTGAACGAATCATATAAAACGCGACATGAAAAAACGATTGAAGCAGTTCACTGAAAATTTCTTTGGAGTCAACTTTGAAAAATGCAAATATTAGTAAGTCCTTCGTTTAATTGTCTTGGGAGACCATAGCTGAGGGACTTCCTCACTCCTTTTATTTACAGTGGATCTTATTGACCTTGTGCGTTGTTACTCACGCCCAAAGACCGTCTCGCGGTGGCGGGCGCAATATCAATTTCGGTGGTCTACATTTTAACTTATTCTTCAGAAAAACTGCAGACGTATAAGTTGTTGGTTATCTAAAGCGTACTGAGTAAGCTTCTCTTAGTCGTTTGTATAATCTTCTTTCAAATAAAATTAATATTCGCCCTGTGACAAATTTGTAACAATTGCAAATAAATAAGAAAATTTAAATGTCAAATTTGAATCACATAAACAGTTTCGCTAATTACTCGCTAATAGTATAGTAAACAATTATTTAAGAGCTAAGAAGATGTGCTGACACATGCATCTGAGGTGCCAAAGAATTCGTCAGACTTGTAGATTGGCACCGCTTGAAATTCGCCCTCAATTAGATTACTTTTTGGAGGCGTTACAAGTGAGTCCGAGGCAGCTAGTTTGGCCCTTAATGGTTTCAGTAGTAGACCTTTAAGGCTGTATTCCGTGACATTGAGCTCCTGCTCGGCCACATCCACAGAACTCTCCACTTCGTTTAGGTTCTCATTTACTTTGGCCACAAACTGCTCCAGGTTGTCAATGCGCTTTCGAAGCTCTCCAAAGTTATCACTGAAACTGAGAATGCTGCACACGTGGTTGGCCATAATGCTGTTGGATTCGGCACGCACCTAAAATGCAAAAACTTACATGTAATATATGATGATCATTTCATTAATTTATCTTTACTTACGGAGGCTAACACCGTTTCGAACTCGTCAAGTCGGGCGAGCATGTCGTCTATGTTGTTGCAAAGTGGATTAACCTGCCAACAAAAGGAATTACAATGTGAAATCACTGTAACGGACTCAATATCAATACCTCTTTGTCCAAATCAACAGTTTGTATGATTTTAGCATAATCCTTTCCGCTCTGTTCAACCATTTTTTTAATCAGCTGTTGAGAAAATGAAAATAAATCAACAAAATCAACAAGCTAAAGTCGATAAGCGATAAAAGTATATCGATAATAACTGCATTTCTCGACGGCCAAGCGATGAAAGTATATCGATAACAACTGATAACACTGATAGCACTGTTTTTTTTAAGTAATCAAGCCAGATCGGGAAATTTTGCGGGGTGGCAGCCTTTGCACCGGGTGGCAATCTTCCACAGTCAAATCAATAGATTTTGCTTATTTTGAACAGAAAGTGGACTTAAGCGAGAGCCAGTAAAGATAAAGCCATGAGCAATTACCGGGGCATCGGAGGCGGCGGTTTCCCGTACAAGAAGCAGCCGAGTGGCGGCAATAACATGAGTGCCGTGCCACCGCCGCCGGCATTAAACAACAATCGTGGCGGAGGTGGCGGATTTGGATTCAGCATTTCCCGAGGCAGAGGCGCCGCATCTGCTGGAGTCGCTGCCAGCAGCAGTAGTACCACATCGAAGCACGGCTACTCAACGCTGGAGTCCATTAGCCAGTACACAAACTCCACAAACTTTGTGGGCAAACGCAAGCAGCACATGGACGACGATTATTTTGACGACGACGATGAGCCGACGACGCATCAAGCACAGCCGGAACAGGCGTATATACCAGCGCCAGGATCGCCAGGTGCGCCAGCGGCCAAGGCGGACTCGGACTCAGACGAAGATCCGTTGGAACAGTTCATGGCCGGCATCAATAAGCAGGTGGAAAAGGAGAAAGTTCGTGCCTCAACGGATCCACAGTTGAAGGCGGCTGCTCCTGTGGACAAGAAGGGCGTGCGTGGCGACATCGATGATGAGGACGATGAAGAGAGTTACTATCGCTATATGGAAGAGAATCCCAATGCCGGTTTGCGTGACGAGGGATCCGATCAGGAGATTGACTATGATGAGGATGGCAATCCCATTGCGCCGCCTAAGAAAAAGGACATTGATCCATTGCCGCCCATTTACCACTCGGAAATTGAGTACGAGCCCTTCGAACGTAACTTTTATACACCCCACGAGGACATTGCCCAGCTGGACGAGGAGCAGGTACGTGAACTGCGACGTACGCTCGGCGTCAAGGTGAGCGGTGCCTTGACCCCCCACCCAGTGAGCTCCTTTGGCCACTTTGGCTTCGACGAGCAGCTGCTCAAGTCTGTGCGCAAGGCGGAGTACACACAACCGACACCCATCCAGGCACAGGCTGTGCCCGCCGCTTTATCTGGACGTGACATCATCGGTATTGCCAAGACGGGCTCTGGCAAAACGGCTGCCTTCATCTGGCCACTGCTCACGCATCTGATGGATCAGCGCGAGCTGCGACCGGGAGATGGACCCATTGGATTGATACTCGCACCCACACGAGAACTCTCGCTGCAGATCTACAACGAGGCCAAGAAGTTTGGCAAGGTGTACAACATCAATGTTGTCTGCTGCTACGGCGGCGGCTCCAAGTGGGAGCAGAGCAAGGCTCTGGAGCAGGGATGTGAGATTGTGGTGGCCACGCCGGGACGCATGATCGACATGGTCAAGATGAAGGCCACCAACTTGAGACGGGTTACATTTCTGGTACTTGACGAAGCGGATCGCATGTTTCACATGGGCTTTGAGCCACAGGTGCGCTCCATTTGCAACCACGTGCGTCCGGATCGACAGACGCTTCTGTTTTCGGCCACATTTAAGAAGCGGATTGAGCGTCTGGCCCGAGATATACTCACCGATCCGGTGCGCATTGTCCAGGGTGATTTGAATGAGGCCAATCAGGATATTACACAGCATGTTTATGTGTTTCCCAATCCGCTGCAAAAGTGGAACTGGCTGCTCTGTCACCTGGTCAAATTCCTTTCGGATGGTGCCGTCCTAGTCTTTGTTACCAAGAAAGCGGATGCGGAGACGGTGGCCAACAATCTGCTTGTCAAGGAATACAATTGCTTGCTGCTTCACGGCGACATGGATCAGGCGGACAGAAACAAGGTCATCATGCAGTTTAAGCGCAAGGAGTGCGACATTCTCGTCGCCACCGATGTGGCAGCTCGTGGCCTGGACATTCCCCACATCCGCAACGTCATCAACTACGATATTGCCCGGGACATTGACACACACACGCATCGCATTGGACGCACAGGACGTGCAGGGGAGAAGGGAAATGCTCACACGCTGGTCACCGACAAGGACAAGGAGTTTGCCGGCCATTTGGTGCGCAACCTGGAGGGTGCCGATCAGGAGGTGCCCGATGATCTCATGGAACTGGCCATGAAGAGCTCCTGGTTCCGCAGCTCACGCTTTAAACAGGGCAAAGGACGCAAGCCCGCCAATAATTTCATGGGATTGGGCTACCGTGAGCGTCCTGGCAGCGCTGGCAGTGGTTCCGGCGGCAGCTCAGGTGGTTCCAGTGGCCTGGGACCTGCACCCAAGACCAAGGGTCCTGCGCCGGAGCCGAGTAAATCCCTTTCCGGTGCTGGACCTGCCACGGATCGGTATTCAGCGATGCGTCAAGCCTTCCGCTCGCAGTACAATTCACAGTTTCGTGCCTCCAGCGATCGCACCTGGGAGCAAACGGTGCCGGAAACGGGCGTCTTTGCTGCGCCGCCGCCTCCACCACCATCGTCGTCAGGGGGACAGGCACAGGCACAGGATCAGGATCAGCAGCGGGAAACAACAGCAACAATAGTCGTGCCAAGAAGAGCCGTTGGAACTAGAGAAGAGATGAATCGATAGAAGACACCCAAATTCATGAAACCCCATGCTCCATGCTCATCTTTAATTTCATATTATTTAATGTGTATTTGCTTTTGTTTCATCATTTAAAATTACAACTTAACGACTAGCATTAATATAATAATGTATAATATATATCCAATATATATATTATGTTAGGTAAATACTCGTATATACACTCTCCATTCACATTCACGCTCAGCCAATGCCGATTCAATAAAAATGTCATTAATTGTAATTATATATGTGTGTTTTATTTATTTTTATATATATTTTTGTTTTCGTTTCTTTTTGTTTTTTCATATTTATGTGTATTTTATTTTGAATAAAATCACATTTGCGCATATTCCATGGCCTCAATTGCCCCCGAACAGGTTCCAATTCAATTTCTTTGATAGATCACTTTTCCAACGATTCCTTCAATATTATCCAGAAAAGTGATCTATCCTCATATTTTGAGTACTGTGTTTTTTTTTTTTTGTTCGTATTTTTTCTTATTTTGCATTTTTTTGTAGAAGCGAGAAAAATGTCGAAGCTATTCGTAAATTTATGAAATATTGTTTTACAATGAAACCACTACGATTTTTTGTTTTTTCTTTTCTTTCTCTTTTTTAGTTTTTTTTTTTAAGTTTTTGTTTTTGCAATAAGATTACCACGATAAGCGTTATATATAATAATTTAGCATATGGTTTGATATAACATTGAGAAAAGTTGAGATTCATTTAACTACCACATTGACGAGATTTTGCAATAATTGTTTTAAGCTTTTGACTTGGAATAGCTCGAGAAGCATTTAATTTCGCTTAAAAATTTTGCTATTTTTAAATTTTTTCTTTTCGTTTTTGTATTCATTTTCTTTTAATGTATTGAATTATCATATATAGTTTATCGTTTTCGTTTGTTTTTTAATCGTTCGGTTTGTGGGTATTATATAAAAATTGGTCCATGTTAACCACATCGTACGAAATTATAGAAAAAACTGAAAACTCAAATCTCAAGTCTCTATAATCAACAGAGAAACCAAAAACCTAAGTGTTAATTGAAAAAATAAAAGAAACCCAAATTGTTTTTAAACAATACTTCTTTATATATGTATTTTTTTTATTTATATGTATTAATTAATTATTTTTCTTTTTTGTTTTGTTTTTTTTTTTTTTGTATTTGTGTGTTTTGTTGTTGCCGCATATAACATACATATCGATATATACAATTTTATATTATTATTTTACTTTATTTTATTTTAGTTCTAGCGTTAAATTTGATTTAAATTTTTAATAGTTTGTTTGCTTCTTAAAATACAAGTACAATTTTTTTACACTTAATTTTTTAAACTTTCCCTCAATCTTTCGTCATTACGATTCTTCTTTTCATCTTTTCTTCCTTTGTTTTAGTTTACTGCGCTAAATCAACTAATTTTATAGGCTTTAAAAAATAATTAAAATTATGCAACAATTAAAATGTAAATGTGTTCATTTTATAAATGTAATAAAATTGTAGGGATTTTTTCGTTTTTGTTTTTGTTTGCTCATGCTTCCCTTTTAATTGTTGTTGTATTTTATTTCTTTAACTTTTATGTAATGTTTTGCTGCGTTGTTGTTTTTCTTTTTTTCATATTTTTTTTAATACTTTGTACAATAAACAAAAAACATTTCACATATTCAAATGTTAGTTAAATGTTTGTAGAACTTTTTCGGCTCCATTGAAAACAATTGATTAATTTTAAATTTTCATTTACGAAAAATTAGAAAAATTATACAGAACACTTTAATTTTTATGGGGCCATCGAAAATTACACATTTAAATTCGTAAATTTCATTGAAGGAATTTTTCTTAATGTTTTCATTTTTTTTAATAATGCTCTCAACTGAATTGTTGTTTATATGGTATAATGACTGTTTGTTGTTATTTTGTTTTTCTTGATTTTTTTTTTGTTTAAATTAAATGCCAATTAATTTAATTAATTAATTTTTAAATCACATTTCATTGTTTTTCAACACTGCAAATTCAAATTTTGCACTTGCTGCTTCGATTTTGTGTTGTTGTGTGTGTGTTTGTGTGTGTGTGTGTGTGTGTGTGTGTGTGTGTGTGTGTATGCGTGTATGTGTGTGAGGAAACGAAAATGTTTTTTTTTTTGTTGAAGTACGCAACTCGCTATAGTGCACAATTCATTAAAATTAATAATACTATTTACAATTATGGTTTAATGCCATGTTTTCTTTTTTGTTTTTTAATTTTTCTCTTTCGTTCTCATTTTGTTTAAGGAATTTTTCATTTCTTAACGCTGTCCAACTGTGGTTTAATCGAATAACGTGGCCAAGAGATCGTCATTGGCATTGTTATTGCTGCTGCCACTCGATGGCGGTGTATTCAAATCCGTCTGCGGATCCAGGTACGAAAGGATTTCCATTGGATCCATATCCGTCAGCAGCTGTAAATTGTAAAAATTTCAGGTTAGTTTTATTTGGTACTCGTTGTAATAACTCCACTCGCTACTTACATTCAGATCATGACCGTTGTTATCGAGTCCTGCAGCCGAAGGATCAAAATTCTGCAGTTCCGCGCTCAAATCATTCTCAAACTTCAACTGTGTCTGACTGCTCATGAGGGAATTCAGGAGTTGCTCCTGCTGCGATTGTTGCTGCTGTTGTTGCTGTTGCTGCTGCTGCTGTTGCTGGTCCGCATTGGACATGCTGGTGCTGCTGCCCAGACTGCGACTTGGTGTGCCCGGCGTTTGTGGTGAATTGTGTCCAGTGCTGTTGTTGTTGCCGCTTCCGTTGCTGTTGTTGTTGTTGTTGCTGGCATTCGGAGTGCCGCCGCTGATGGGCTCATTGTGCGAGGAGCTGACACTGGGCGGTCCACCAGGCGTCATGGGATGGCTGGCCGCTCCAGGTGTGTGCGGCGTGTGTGGCATCTAAAATAGAGAAAGAGAAAAATAAATTAATTAATTATTTATTTTTTTACTTTATATTTAGTTTACTACAAATAAAGTCGATACGAGAGATTATTTTTACATACAAAAATTCATAAAAAAGTTGAGTCTATCAGAAAAAATATATATCTAAATAAAAACCTGAGAGAAAGAGAGTTAGATGCATTACTTTTATTTTGTATGTATTATTTTTATTTACTGTATTTTATTTCAGATAACTTTAACTTAAATTTTTCAATACCACCGTAAATTTTAACAACAAAATTTAAATTTCTACTGAATAATTATTTAGTAAGTAACTTTAATAAATAATTAAAATTGAATAGGAAAATATAAGAGAAGCGGAGGTGAATGTATTACTTATCTTATGTTTTAAATATATATTTTGTATGTATTCTAATTGTAATATCAATTAAATAAGTTATATTCGACACCGTAGATTAAAAGAAACTAATATTAAATTAATATTAACAGAAGTTAATATATTTTAAATATAGATTCGAGAGAAGGACTATTTATTTATATTATGAATTTTATTTGGTTAACGTCTACAGAGATTACTTTAACAATGATTAGAAAAAATGTTAATTAAGAAATATTTAAGACTACTTAGAATTGTAGCGTTTTAACTGATTCCACATATGTAGAAATTCGGAAAAACCCAAAAAATTCTTATTTGGATTAGTAAGAGAAAGTTATTAATTAAAATGATTATTTAAAATAAGATGTCTAATACTTGGAAAAGTAATGTGTATAGAATTGTTATTAATGCTTACCTGATCGCTGAGCGATTTCTCCATGGCATTGAGCTGATCCAGGGAGTTGACGGGATCGGTATTGGCCAAGTTGTTGCCATCGCCGTGGCTGCCACTGAAGCTGTCATAGCTGCTGCGATTGCCACTGCAGAAGAAGCAGAAATGGAAGGATTAGAGCAGCTGTTTATAGATTAGAGTTGAATATAGAGATTACTTACAGCTGTGCACCGTTGGCTGCATTGTTGTTGCCCATCATGTTGCCATTGGCAATGGAATTCATGTCGTGCATGTTGTAGGGACTCATCGCTTGCGAGTTGTCCCAGGTGGGCAGCTGTGTGGAGCCCGGCGACATGACCTTGGCAATGTCATCGCACAACTCCTGCTTGATGGCAGGTAACAATTCCTGTTTAATGGCTGGCAAACCGTTGCCAACACTTGTGTTGCTGTTGCTGCCGTTAACGTTGCTGCTGCTGTTGTTGTTGTTGCTGCCATTGGCATTGCCAGTTGGTGGCGCTTGGCCAGTGGGTGGTGCACCCGATTGTGGAGCATTGGGCATGCCACCATTGTGCTGCAGGGCACGCCAATTGGCAGATGAATCAATGATCACCTCATCGACATCGGAGGTGCTCAGTGTGTTGAGTATGGCCCAGATATATTGATCAATTTCCAGGGTATCTGTAATGGCCGACTTGCTGCATTCGGGACAACGCCACGAGCCACGTTCGCTGTTGATCATGAGATATGCCTCCAGATCAAAACATTGCACATGCTTGCACTCGTGTCCACGTGCCGGAAGGCGTATTCGAGACTTGGTAATGGGACACTTCAATGAGATCTTTGCACATTGCTGCGATGCATCCGGGCTGCCAACGCTGGCCACACCATCGGCTCCAACGCTGGGCAGGCTCAGATTACGCTTGATCTTCTGCACGCTATGCTCCAGCGGCAACAGATTCCGTTTGTGCAACGTCTGCAACACCTGACGCACCGATGGCCGATGCACAAGCTGCAGCACAAACAAATGGGACTAAAGAGGAAAGAATAAATTCATTAAAAATCCGTAATCCTCTAGAGAAATTCATTTGAGTACTTACACAACAACAGGAACTGGCGGTCAGCTGCAGCGTATTGCGTCCTGGTTGGCAAACGGACTTCAAATAAAGCGGACGCAACGCCGTGCTGTTCTTCTCGGACCGCTCGATGGTCAGCGGCGTGGCATTGGCGGAGACGGTGACGGTGTGCGGCCAGTTCGTGTTCATCTGGCGATCGTCCTGATGGAAGCATTTCAGCTGCAACTCCAGATCGGTGCTGCAAATTTACAAAAAGAAAACATATTAATTAAAATAAGTGTCAAGGAATAAATTTCTTAAAGTTATTAATTATTTCTATCAAATCTTTGATTTCGGAGTATTGTAAAAGTATCTAGAAGACTCCCTTCCCTGTCAAAAATATGCAAATCTATTTAAAGACCAATTTCTATTTTATTTTACAGGAAATTTAATAATTCTAAAATTACTGATTTCAAAATTTAATTTTTAATACAGTTTTTTCCATCATTAAATTTTTTTTTATTTTTTTTTATCCGAATGAAACATCTATTAATAAATTCTTTAAGATACCCTGCAATTAATATTTATTTAAGAGAGTTTACTGAATTGTCTAACAGGGCGTATAATTAATATTGATATACTTATTATGGCAACTCAGTTTTTGATTCTTTAATAATACAAATAAACTTACCGGCACATGAGCGTGTTGTAGACATTCTGCTTGAGATGGAACACATGGTTGCTCACCGAGAGATTGTGCAGCAGGCGGAACGGTGGCAATATGATGCCATCCCGCACCGGGAATGTCAGTCTCATCTCTTCGCCTGCAGAACAAGACAAAAGTTGGTTAATTTCTAATTAATTTTGATTCGTTTAAGATTAAACTTACTGCTGTCCATTGGCGGCTTGATGTCCGGATTGGGGCTGACATAGGGAACACTGCAGGCCGGCGTCAGCGGAGGCGTTGGATTGCCAGGAACTGGACTGTGCTGATAGTTTTGCTGGAAACTGTCAAGTAGAAATTCCGGAAATAAGCAACTGCATCACAGATTATTAGACAACTCTACAACTTACCCTTGATTCTGGTAGGGATTGCCGGTGCTGCCAACGGCGCCCGGTCCAGCCGGGCACATGCCGCCTTGTCCAGCGGCCACGCCCACGCCCATGCCGCCGCCATTGCCGCCGGGATAGAACTGCGCCTGATGCGCTCCAGATCCAGCACCATAGCCAACGCCAGCTCCTCCCGCCTGTGGCACAAAACGTTGTTGTCCCATGCAACCGGGACCGGGCACCATGCCAGCACCGCCCATGGGCATCATGCCGCCACCGGGACTCATCACTGGTCCACCATTGGGTCCCGATATGCGTCCATAGGCGCCAGCGCCACCTGCTCCTCCAGCTCCGCCCATTGGACCGCCACGCCCATAGCCATTGCCAGCGCCCGCCTGCATGGGCAACGGTACACCAGCTCCGGCTCCAGCTCCTGGATGCATCTGCTGGCCACCATACATCTGAGGCGGCTGCTGCTGCTGCTGGGCAGGATTGGGATACATGCCGCCAACGCCAGCGCCGGCTCGCTTCTGTGCCATGTGCATCTGTGGATGTGGATACGGCGCCATGCGACGCTGCTGCTGTGGAGGCGGCTGCTGCTGCGAGTAGCCTCCATTGGCCATGCCCTGCATCTTGGCCATGGGATTCATTCCGCCCATTTGCATGCCACCGGGCATGCCGCCTCCAGGACATGTGCCCATGGACATGTTCTGCATTTGGTTCATGGGCGACATCTGTAAGTGGAGAAGAAAGAAAAAAGGATACAGATTAGTTAAAGAATATTGTCTGACAGGTTCAGAAACTGTCTCAAAAAGGAAAAGAAAAGGATAAAAGATATGACGATGGAATTTCTAGAGGATTGGCTAACAATTCCATAAAAGGTTTCAGGAACCAAAGGATTTAGATAACTTAAAAGACACTTGCTGTCATTTGGATTAATCTCAATGAAATTGCTCTAGAGAAAACTATTCTATTAAGATCTTTTAAGAAAAGATTTTAGGAAGAATTTAAGATGAAATTGCTGGAGATAATTGCATAAAAATTTCAGTATAGAATACTATTTTTTATAACCTAAGACTTCTATATAAATCTCCTGTCTTCCAAAGTAATTAATTTTAATTTGTGAGAAAGGATAATAATTCCATAGAAAACTCATAGATGGACAGAAAAGAATACAGATTTGTTATGAACTAATTTCTGTTGAGGATTACAGATAAATTCTCAAAAAATTCCAATAGAAAAACCAGAAATGAAAAGCTTCTGATGCTCCTTCAATTGTGCTCGCTAATTGCTTAACACTTTTGCTATTTTCATGTCACACAGCTGCTTGGCGGTAATTAGTCTAACTTCTCTACCATCCCCTCGTTCCTGCCTTTCTTCCCTTCCTTTCTCCAGAGGCAGCTCCACTCGCACCTCGCACACTCGTTGACTGCACTTTGCACACATCATGCAAACAATTAAATTTGTTATTGAAAGCGCATCGAAAGCCGCTTTGCCGTCAACTGCGCAGCAAACACACGACATTCGACACATCCAACATCCGACATCCGCGACCAAAAACCCAATACAACCGAACCCAACTAAACTCAACCGAACAAAACCGAAACGTGCCATAAAAAAAAAAACCGACGAGAGATTTACCTGTCGTTCGATAAGTAGTTGCATCTTTCGTAATTGGTTCGCTCCCCTCCCCCTACCTTCCACCCTCTAAGCAGTCACCCTCTCTAGAGAGAACGTATTATGCATGCTATATTCTCGACTATATTGACCTTGTCCATATACCGTCTATATACGGAGGGTTTTACGACAAATGTTATGCAGCTCGTTAAACTGTGATAGTTATAGCTAAATAAGCTGATCTGACTTTTGTACTTAAAAGTAAGTATATAAGGATGATCCGGGTTGCCGATACTCTTAAGCGTTTCTTTTTTAGAATCTCCAAAAATATTTTTTATAACATAATCAATTCTTAGAAATTGCTGATAACATTTACATAAATTTCCACTTATTCTCTTATTCCATTTAAAGATTTAGCTTTTTATCTACTTATCTTCTTTATAAATCCCGTCCTAAGTAATCATATGATAATCATTTAAGTGAAACTGCGCTTTTGGTTAAATTTTTGATAGCTTTTGGCGTTAATTTGTCATTCATCAAAAATTTCCAAGTAAATTTGATTTTTAATTTCAATATCGAGTTCGATTTTGAATTTCAATTTGAAATTCATGTTCTGTTGTTTAAACGATTAAATGTTAATGGAGGGATGTTTATGGCCTTGAAATTAAATTCAAAATGCCGCGACGAGAATTGTCAACAGCTGTTCATAAGTTAAAGCAGAGACTGAGGCGGAGACAGAGACTGGGACAGAGACTTTAGCTTCTGCAGCTGCAATCATGGGAATGAAGTCATCGATGTTTACTCACCTGATGATGCCTTTGTGCGGCCGCATTGCCGTAACCCATGCCGGCCATGCCCATGCCCCCTTGTCCACCATTATAGCCGCCTTGGGCGCCTCCATTCATGTATTGGCCATTGCCATTGCCCATCATGCCGCCATTGGCAACAGGATGCATGCCACCGCCCATCTGCAATTGTTTAAATTTTAAGGAATTGTTAATATTACAGAACTTAATGACATCTTTTTTTAAAATATATATTAATAAATTAAATAATTATTTATCAATTTTTATCATAAAAATTAATTCAAAGTCAAATTTTTTAATCTGAACAAATAAATTTCTTTAAATTTAAAATTTCAGTTTCTTACTTAACAATTTTATTTAATATATATTTAAATTTCTGTTTCTTTTATGTTTTTACTGTAGACGATTCCTACCTGACTGTAACCGCCCATGGCATCCATATTGGACATGTGTTGTTGCTGCTGGTGTTGATGTTGTTGCTGTTGGCTGACTGCAACCATATTAGGATAACCGCCAGCAGCACCGCCTCCAGCACCACCGACTCCACTGCTTTGGGCCTGCACGCTCTGGCTGCTCGAGGAGTTGAGGCCACCAAGTGAACTGGCCGAGTTGCTGCCTCCGAGTGATGTGAACTCTGAGTTCGGACCGAAGGTGTTGTTCAAACTTCGCAGGCTGTCGCCGCCGACTCCGAGCTCATTGCCTAGCATAAAGTTGCCTCCGCCCACAGAGCGTTGTTGTTGTTGCTGTTGTTGTTGCTGCTGATGTTGCTGTTGGTGTTGTTGTTGCTGCTGATGTTGCTGTTGTTGTTGCTGCTGCTGTTGTTGTTGCTGATAAGCCAAAAAACTTTCGCGTTGTTGTTGTTGGTATTGTTGTTGCTGCTGTTGATTATAGTACTGTTGTTGTTGCTGTGCTGCTGCTGCTGCTGTTGCTGTTGCTGAAGCTGTTGCTGCTGTGCATCGACAATACTGCTGCTGCTGCTGGTGTTGCTGCTGCCACCTGGCGGTGAGATTTGGCCCCCTGTGGCTGGCGCCCTTGAGGAGCCCGCCTGCTGGTTCATTTCATCATTTTTTCTGTAATAATCATAGATAAAATAATAATAGCACGGATTAGTTGATGGCAATGGCATTTGAATGATCCTTAGCCATGGATCGGGCATTATTCCTTGTAATATACGTATATACACTGTATATAAATAATAGAGTATCTATGTTCGTTCTAAACAGCTCTCTTGAGTTTTTAACGCGAAAGTAATTTTGTTTTACAGTTTTCTAATGAAGCTTTCCAATTTTGAGAGTCAAACCAAAATGAAAGCTGTCAACAGAGAAAGAGAGAGACAGATAAAGCAAGAGACAGTTGAGAAAACAAACTTAAAGTTGACCAACAGGTGTTTAAATGATGGAATAAAAGGAAAATAAAACCCTTATATTTAATTTCATGAGATTCAGATCAACAATATTTAAAGTTGAATATATTTTGTTTTAGGAGATAATATTTATATTTGATAAACTACCATACAAATTAATTTAATACTAAGCTATATTATAAATTTTCTCTTTAAATCCTAAATTCTACATAAAATTCTTTGCATAATTTAGGGTAAATTCTTTCTTTTGAAATATTTGGGAATTTTGCAAAAAGAAAAACTAATTATGCTCATTTAATCGCATGGCACATTGCATAAAAAATTCCAAGTACCGAGAAAGTCAAATTCCCATTCACTATAATTTTAATAAAAATAACATGAAAGATTTCATTGGATTCTGTGAGTCAGTTGTTGATGATTGTGTGCCACATTGAGATTGTTTCTAAATGTTTCTTTATGTTTTTCAATGGATAATCTTCGCGATTTGCAATTGTCAACTCGTTTATAATGGGGACAGTTTTGTGGTGATGATGTCAGCTTTATGCTCACGATGCTCTCGTCATCATTATCAGTAAACACAGCAACAATATCATCATGAAGTTGCTGTTGTTGTTTTGTGTATATTTTTTTATTCGTATTGCATTTTGTTAGCTTCACTTGTCGCTCTTCTCTTCTTCTCTTTTGACATTTAAAGGCCTAAAATGTCAAATGGGCTCAGGGCTTGCCCCTTCATCCCTCTCTCCACCTCTCTCTTCACCCTATACCAGCCCCCTTTAAAGTATAAACAAAGTCTTGACGCTTGTCTCGCAATTCCATTGAAATTGTTTTCACATTCGCGTTTTGATGGAGCTACTTTTAAGGTAAAAATAATTAAGCATATTTGCTAGGCCCCGACAACAACAATAACAATAATAACAACAACAACAACAATAGCATGGCAGCATATGAAGCGACGACGAGAACACAAACACAAAACGCAATGCGAATTGGAAAAGTACGAAAAAAATACATAAAAAATAAATGAAAAAAAAAATATAAATAAAGAGAAAACAATACAGAAATATAAAGTAACACGCTCACAATAATTGCGCATCTACAAAAAACAGCGCCGCACAACAAAAGCAAATACAGAAAAAAATAAGGAACACATACACGCACACTCTCACACACACACACACACACACACAACGACAACAACAAAATGGCAAATGTAAATAAATAGCACACTAAGCGATTGGCTGATAATCGCATGACGAGCGTTGCCGGCAACAACAACTAGGCGAAGAGAGAAGAGAAGAGAGAGAGCGAGGGGAAATGTTTGTAATATTAGAGAGAGAGGGGGAGAGAAGACGGGGGACAGGTATTCAAGTGAACCTGTGATTGCCGCTGTGACGATAAATTAGCATTGAGTCCACAGCCGGCGAATTCAACTAATCGCTCGAGTTGAGTGCGGCGAAAAAGTAATAGAGCGAGAGAGAGAGAGAGAGAGCGAGAGAGCGAGAGAGAGAGAGAGAGCGGGAGAGCGAGTGCGTTGCGGCAGAGAGAGGGTAGAGTATAAGTGCTCCCAAGGCGCTATGAATGCAGGTCAGCAGGTCAGAGCAACTGGACAGGAGTGATAATGAGTGAACACTTTAGTGTGGCATGCTTCAAGGCTGACAAAGAGAGCGGAAAAACGAGGGGAAGTCCCAACTAACATTTCACATGATTCAATTATAGATCACTACTACATTAATTGCTAGAACTAGTTTTTGAAATATTTTAAAGGTTATTTAAATTATTAAATAATATTAAATATAATTCGTATATTTTCTATTTCTCCTTTTTTCCTTGTATGCAGTAAGTCAACAAAGTTTTTTGACAAAATGAATATATTTTTTATATTTGTTTTTATTTTTTATCTTAAAAAATAGTTAAATTAAATTCAAATAATTTTTGTTTCTTTAATTTTTTCTAAGAACCATAGACAAATATTATAAAAATGTGAAACAAAATAAAAATTTTTAAAAATATATACATAATGTATGATATTGTCAAAACATATTCTTTACTAACGGTATATTTTATTTTTCAAATCTATCTATTCAAATATACATATCAATTCATTTTGTTTTGCATACTTAAGATCTTGCAATGTTTAGTTATTATCTAGCGTAGTTACAGTTATGAGCAACTTCCTGTTAATGTGCTGACTTTTAAATAGCATAACCTTCAGATTGCACGAGAGAGAGAGAGAGAGCAAAAGAGATAGAGCGAGATAGATCGCAAAGAGTGCAAGGTGTATGCGCGATAAAATAAAAAAAAAAAGCAGCAACAAATAAATGTAGCGTTAAAAAAACATGAACAGCAAACAAACAAATTGTTGAACGCGTTTGTGGAAAAGAGAAAGAGCTAGAAGAGAGCGCGGTGCAGGCATGTCTAGCATGACAAGGGAGAGGGAAAGAGAGGGGAAACGCCATCGTCATACAATCGTCATATAATCGTCAAGTTGTCGTCTCGTTTCGTTTCGTTCAGCCTCATTATGTGACTAACAATTTGCATTGTGAGAGCGAGAGAATAGGTATTTTATTTATATTCATATGTATGTGTGTGTACAGTTGATGTTGTTGCTGTTGTTGTTGTTATTGTTGCGCTTTGTTTGTTGTTGTTGCTGTGCGCTGATTAGATATAAATTTCTTTATTGATTAGATAAAAGACAATACAGTAAAATGTAAGCACACAAAAATCAGTGCAAGATCGCAGCAGCTGCTGATCTGACGCCCTGTTCTTCCTCTTCTCACCTTCCAATCTCTCCCTGCCTCCCTCCCTCTCTCGCTCGCTCTCTACCTGTTAATTGTAAATTGCGCGCACTTCAATTTGCAGCGGTCATAAAATAGCAGCTGTTTTCTCTCTCTCTTGCTCATTTGGCGCTTAAAAAGATTTCCGTGTTATTTGATGGATCTTAAACAGGGAAAGGGCAAAGGGGTGGCAAAGGGGAGTGCTATTGACTACTTATACAACACTAAAAACATTGCATGTTTTTTAAGCGTTTTTCAAGACGCAATTACAATTTTAAAATTAATTTCTAGTCTGTTTTTTCATATATATTTTTTTATGCTATAAAAATTGTAATTTATGTTTTATTGTTTTTTCATAATTCTCTAAGCTGCTTTTGAGGGTTGATTATGCCAGCAGACGAAATGAAATATGTGTTTTTTATATGCTATTTATAGGGTTTGGGGTTGTAGCTAAATTAGTGGGTAGAGTGTTAGACAGACGGTTAGACGGAGAAGTGTAGAGAAAGGGGGAAAACTGGGCTTATACAATATTGCACAATACAATATATGTATATGCATTGTGTCTGGCCAGAGTTCATGATTGGCAAATGTCTGCGGCAAACAAAAACAGCACACAAATAAAATATAAAAAAATATTTAAAAAAAATAATGAAAAATAAGTGCAAAAGTTTTTTTATTTATCTTATTGTTGTTGTCGCTGTTTTTATTGTATTAGTTGCCGTGCGCTTTTTATAGATGCCATTTGTTGGCGCGTGTAAAGCAAAAAAAAATCAGAGAGAAAGAGAAAGAGAGAGAGAGAAAAAAACAGTAGAAAAGCGTAAAAAATTGGTCAGACACGTGCTTGGAACAAGCGGAACTCGCGTGGGGAGAATGGGGAAATTTGCTTTATGGGTATTGATATCAATGCACTGAGTTGATTTATACAGTTATTGTTGTTGTTGCTGTAGCTTATAGTTATTAAAGGCAGTTTGTTGGCCAACGTTGCGTATGCGAAATATTTCCAAAAATTGCATAAGCTCGTAAAACATGACAGGCATGCGATATGCAGACAGAATACAGAGAGAGAAGAGTGAAAAAATGAGAAGAGCGAGAGAAGAGACTGACTGAATGCTATCAGAACTGTGAGGCAATTACAAAAGCCCCACACACACATATACACACACAGACACTTATACATGCATAGCATGTCCAGCATTTGGTGTAAAACCAATAACATCTGAAAATGTTGAACGACAGTCGTCAGTGCGAGTTTCCTCTTGGTTTTTGTTCTCTGTATTTCTGTATTTCATAACTCACCCCCTGCTCCTACCACTCCCCCTCCTTTTTCTACCCCCCACCCCTATGCAGCTGCTACTCGGTACTCGGTACTCGGTACTCGTCATCATCGTCAACGTTTCATTGTGTGACGTTGCTGCTGTTGCTGCTGCATTCGATACCCTCTCAAAATGCGTTTGACAGTTGTTTTCAAGGGTGTTTAATGCTGATACCCATTGCACCACAACGCACCACAATTCACATCACACCATTTCCATTTCCATTTCCATTTCCATTCTCTTTTCCTGTTCATCTTTATAATTTTCTTTTCGTTTTGTCGCTTTCGAATTGCATTTTGATCAATTTTTTCTCAGTTTTTTTTAAACATATGTTGAAGAGAGGGGCGCTTTAAATTTTTGTTGTAATTTTCACATGTCATTGGAGAGACTGCACTCTCTCTCTCTCTCTCTCTCTCTCTCTCTTTCTTTCTCCATCTCTTCTTGGCGCCTGCAGGTATGCTTCACTTTTTGCTCCTTAAAGTTGAACGCCAAACTTTGGGGCTGGAAAAAAACACAGCATGACGCCAGCAGCGATGCCATAAAACTAGACGGCGCCTCAAGTTACAGGACAGGACACCCGCTATCCCCTCTATATATATATATCCCCCTCTGGCTAACTGTGAGAATTACACTCTTTTTGCTGCCTTTTATGGTTTCATTTTGACAGAATTACTTGGCGCCCAATCGCCTGCTGTGTTGAATATTCGGATTCACATTTCTATTCGTATAAAGTTTCTTCAGTTAAAGGCGTAGTCAATATCGTCTTGTGATTTATTTGCAAATGGACTCGACACACACACACACACGCAAAAAGAACGGTTCATCATAAATTGCAATAAAAATAAAAATAAATCAGCATAATAGACTCGACTCGACTCGACTCGAAACGATTTCGAGTTGTAAGTAAGCAACCACCGCAACAACAGCAACAACCCTCGAAAAAAGCCACTGCATACCCCATGTGGGTTTTATTTAACCTAAGAGAATGAGTTGCACAGCAAAAGAGTATGAGAAAGAAAGAGAGTGAGAGCGAGAGAGAGAGAGAGAGAGAGGAAGCAGAAGGCGCAACGCTGAGTGGCAACTGTATAAAAATCGAATGGCAAAAACCAAAACAAAAATTCACAAAAAAAAAAAAGAACACACAATTTTTGATTAAAAATCCAATGCAACAAAATAACAACAAAAGCAATATTCATATATACCCAATTCAACCCCCACCATACAATCGTATCCCCCTCTTTTGTTTCCCCCTCGGCACGTTATGTAAAATATTGTTTGAAATTTCTCTCAGTTGCATTTTCCTGTCGATTTTAAATTCATTTTTATAAATGTTTTGCCGGTTTTGCGGTGTAACGGTTGCGTTATGAGGAAGAGCAGGGAGAGCGAGAGAGAGAGGGAGAGAGGTAGGTTGCATAAAAGTTTGTTTTGCCTGTTGCCATTGTTCGATTTGCTCCCAACGTACCACATGTGGTATGAGCAATATTTAAATGGGGGTTTTCATGTGACGGCTGCTGAAATTTGTTAGGCGCATTTTCGGCACCTGTAACTGCAGACAACAGCAACGGGAAACAGCAACGACAACAACAATAACAACTAAAACAATAGCTATGACAACAACAACTTTGACAACAACAAGCGCATACAAAACGTTTTGTCGTTGACCGCACACATTGCGTATACGCAACATGAGCTGCATTTTATTTGCACACTCTGCATGTCTGTGTGTGTGTGTGTGCTGTGAACATGTGTATGTGTGTGTGTATGTGTCTAATGGGCACTAATTAGCATGCTGAAATGTGTGCGATTTTATGAGCATTATATATGTGAGTATATGGGCGATATATGGCACAGTAGAGCACAATTAAAGCATATTTATGAGTATATGAATATATACATTTATAATGTAAAATTTTTATTTATATATATAAAAATAAATGTATTAATTATTAATAATAATTAAATTAATATTGAGCGTCTTAAATTTGTAATTTATCTTTACAATTTTATCTCATTTAAATTTAGCAAATTTATCTAAATAATTTTTAATAAATGTAGCATACTTCTGGGCGTCAACATTTTTAAATTTTATATGGAAATGAAAAATTGAGATAGAAGCTATTTAAAAATATTATTAAAATATAAATAAATTGCACTTTTTTGTAAGTTTTTATTGTATTTTTAATTAAATAATTGAAAATTATTGTTTTTCTGTCAAAGTGTTGCTTTCTTTTTTCCAATTTTGTAGCCACTGTTTGTCTTTGGCAGTTTTCACTGTAGCTCATATGTCATATAGTTTATGGGTATATATGTATTTTGTGTGTGTGTGTGTATATGTAACTGCTTCATATTACAGAGTTCAACGCATAAATAAAATGTGTAGTGCATTTCACAACTTTTGTAATTGCATTTCATTTGGTTTGTTGGTTGTTGTTGTTGTTAGTCAGTGTTGTTGTTGTAGTTGTTGTTGCTGTTGTTGTATCTACTGCTGTCCTTGTGATGTAACCCCAAATGGTTTTGATGGCTGTCGCTGTCGTTGTCTGCTCGTGCAGCGATAAAAAGCAACGTTGACTTGTAACACGCGCTAATCAACAACAACAGCAACAATCGACTACCGACAACAACAACAATCGACAACACCAACAACAAACAACGTTGCTCGCAGTAGTTCCAGTTTCAGCCTGTTCCCCTCTCTCTCTCTCTCTCTCTCTCTCTCTGTCTCACTCTCCCTCTCTAGTCACTGTAACTATCAATCAGCGACAGTTTTGCGCACCTTACGTGATTGTCGTTTTCAATGTTGTTGTTGTTGTTGCTGTCGTTGTCGCTTGCCTATCTTATCTGTCAGTTTTGGTGAAACAAAATTTATGCCAGCTCACAGTTGTTGTTGTGGTTGTTGTTGTTGTAAAACCTTGTGGCATATACAAAATTATTCTAAACGAATTGGATAATTCGTTAGCGTCATCAGAGTTTGGTTGTAGTTGTCGCTGTCGTTGTTATTGTTATTGTATTTTTATCTAATCGCCAATTAAACACAAGCGTCCATCGCAAAAATCGCCAAAATGCCAGCGCTTGAAAGGCGAGTTTCAGTTGTACAAAAGTCAGCGCAAAAATCATAAACAATTAGAGACACATAAACATTAAAAATAAATCGAAGGCTGACTGTCAAGCGACACCAACAACAACAACAACCATAACAACGAAAAAAGAAGCTGCAATAATTTTTGTTCAAGTATTTTGCACACAGCCAACAACAACTACAGCAATAACAACAACAAAAGCACATAAACAATATACATAAATCACATTTTTAAAATAAAACAAAGCGAAAATTGCAACAGCGCAAATAAAACGACGAAAAACTCAACGCATAAATCGACGCTGTCGCCGAAGTCGCTGCCGACGTTCACGTTGACGCTGACGTCGCGTCGCTGCTGGCGTCGTACTTGAAAACCAGTTTGAAGCAACAAAAAACGTCGACTGAAGTACAGCTAAACAACAAACAAAACAAGCCCAAAAAATTGTTTAAGAAATTGTTCACATAAAGCAGCTTGTATAAAAAATTGTACCATAAATTCAAAATCTTCAAAATGTTCAACATAACCACAAAATTAATAATTCTGCAGAATTAAGATAAAACTAAACATCTGTGAGAATCGCAAAGAGACGGCGTCAATTGATTTGCTACAATGATTTTCTGATTTTTGTTTTATTAATTTGCAATCTTTAACCCTTTTTGAATCATCATAAAAAAATGTTAACTAGGCCTTTCAATTTTTTTTTAGATTTATACCTGTACATAATTTTTAATTGGTCTTTAAAAATTTTATTTTCCAATTGTATTGTAAATTGTATATAAAGGGAATCCCAATTTAATTTAAAATCGTTTTTAGAAAGGTGTTTTACAATCCAGAAACTACAAAAGCTGTTAATTTGTGATTAGATATTGTAGATATCATTACAGGTATTTTCTTATGACCTTTAAACCCTTCAGATTGTTTGAATGTTATCGTAACCGCTAAGTACTTTCATTTAATTCATATGTAATTACAAGTTTTTCCAGTTCTCAGCACATTTTTGTTCATTCATTTCTGCACTCGTTTCACAATATAATCGCAATACCATAAATATTTGCTATACTCAAGCAAGTTCCATTCACAAAAAAAAACGCTTGACAATCTCCAGAGGCATTCGCCAATCGTTATTTGTAATCGGTAATCGTTTAACAGTATTCTACGGTATTCAGCATTTAGCCATATTGAAGAACAGGCCCGACAGTTTGCCAGATATTGGGTATATCATACCTTTAAAAGAAGAACGCAGCGATAAGCGATGCGATAACTCGACAATTCTGCATACCTCACCAAATACAAGAGAGAAAAAAAAGAACAAAGAAGAAGAGAGAGTTTGGAGCTTTATAAATTTCCATTGTTTTGTCGATTGTGTTGAATTGAACGGACGGTACGATCTGTTTGTCTGTCAGTTGACAAAAAACAACACTTTGCTCCATAATTTGTTGTTGTCATTGGAACTGATAAGATTTTGGTTACCTTTGATTTCTGTTTAAGACTAGAGAAACTGGAACTGTGAGTGCTATCTATGGGTCTGACAACTTTGGTTTCTATTTATATTTGTTGTACTTCGGCTTGTGTTTCAGACTTTTTTTTGTATTATTTTGTTTTTTTGGCCTGTTTTTCCGTTTTAAGCATATATTTTACTATATCTATGCGAATGTGTTGGTTCTTCGTTGCTCGAGCTGATATCAAATGCTGGTTGCCTTTTAATTGGGTCGTTAAACGTATTTTTTCGTTTCGTTTCATTTGGATTTTTTTTTTGGATGGGGAGTTTTTATCATGTGACTTCTTCAAGGTGTTTTGAGGACAATTCCGTGTGTTGGTAAATGCAATCGGTGCGCACAAGTGTTGATAAACACCTCTTTGAAAGATCGTAAGTCAAAAGTCAGATTCTTAACCCATTAATGCCTAATCAAATCTAAATTGCAATTAGATATGCGAGACAAGCGCTGACCTTCACTCACAAGGGGGTTAAAAGTAGGCCCACAAATGAAACGGGGTGGTTTATTTTACACGTGTAACTGTAGATTGTTGTATATATTGTTATGGTCACAATGAGGGTTGATCCGTTCAGCCCCCGGAACGGCTATCCTGATGGGTTTATTAATATTGGGCTGCACTTATTAGAGGCATTTTTATAAGTGCATGTGGACTCGATAAAGCAATAAATGCTATGAATGTTTGTTTCTTTGGGGTTAATGAGAGAATGACAGAGTCTTTCTCTCACTCGCTCTCTCTCTCCTCTCTCTCTCAGTCTTTCTGGTTGCACCTAGCGTTATTCTAGCTATTCTCAGGGGGGTTGTTCCCAGTTGTTTATATATATTTTATTTTTGCTTTTTGCGATTTGCAAATGGTTTTCCGCGTTTAGGTTTTGTTTTTCTGCTATTTACTTATTGTATCGCATTTTTATTTCCCGTGTGAAAATTGCCAAAGGCGGACCGAGAACAGGAAGTCCTTCGGGGAGGTAAAAACGGCTACTTTGTCGTCCTTTTTGGCTACTTCTTTCTGGTGGTTGCTCGTTGGCTTTTTGTTGCTGATGGGTTGTGATTTGGTTGCCTTGGTGGTTGATTGATGTGTCGCATAGTTTTCGATATTTACTTATATTTTCTGCATTTTTTCTCCGCTTTTCGCTGTGTTTATATTTTTTTCACAAGCGTGTGCTATCAGAGGGTGTGTATGCAGGGTGTTAATTGTTCAACGAGGTTTTTGCGTCATATTTATTTATTTTTTTTTTGTTATTTTTCAAGTATGTGAAAGAGTTCTAGCAAACATTATGCAAGTATCTTTAAGATACTTTCTGTATTATTCTAGTGAATTGAGCTGAGGGCACTTTTGACTACCTGTGGCCTTAGATGGGTTAAGGTTTTTATACCTGTGCCGGCATTTTCCAGCCTTTTGATGAATTACAAGCTAAACCCCGTGTTTGGTTTCATTGTTGTGGAGGGAAAAAATATGCGTGGCATGTGAGAAAAACGGCAAATCGAACGAAGACAGAGAGAAAGGCGTAGGTAGGCAAAAAATATAAGAAGTATAAGAAAACGAACAAGAGACAGAGACAGACCCCGACTCAGACCCAGTCTCAGTCCCAGATGAGATGGGACGAGTTTGTAATGCTTCGTTCGTTTTTGGTTTCGGTTTAGTTTGACCTTTTCTTCGGCATGAAAACTAAGACCCTCTATTTTTGACGTTCTCCCCTCCCCACTTTGCCTGCCTTTTACAAAAGATACTCAAGAATTTTGGGCGAACAGAAAAAATACCGACAAACTGACGAACTGACAATGTATCGCTTGCTTGTGTTGTTTGGGAAAATTTTCTGTCTTTCATTCTTTCTATCTTGTGCGCCTTCGTTCTACGAAAATAGTTCAATGGAAAACTCCAACAACAAAAACAACAACTACAACAACAAAGCAACAGCAGTAGGTCGAAGAAGAAGAAGAAATAGAAGTCGCAACAAATTGTGTTGCACTCAAATGTTTTCTTAGGCTGATGAAGAGCAACGCTCTCCTTGCCTCCTCTCCTCCTTCTCCTTCTCCATTTCTATCTCCATTTCCATCTCCTTCTATTTCTATTTCTTGTGGCGTACGTGCAAACATTGAGGTGAGTCTGTGTGTGTGTGAGTGAGAGTGTATATGTGTATCTATGTGTTTGTGAGTCAATTATGGGTCAGCTGTGCGTGAGCCTGAGAGAGCGAGAGGGCAAAGCGACCGAGTGAGAGAGGAAGAGTGAGAGAGCGAGGCGTAACGGTTGTCACAGCTGATGCGAGGATATGTTTACGAGGGGAGTTTAACAAGTTTAAGCATTTTAAATCAACATAAAATTTATAACTATTTATAATAAAGTTTTAGAGCAATTAAAATTATTTATCCCATTCTAAGAACATTTTTTAGGTATAACAAAATTTTTTAATGATCACATATATTCATATAATTAAATTAAGCTAAATTTGTAATATGTAATAATTAATTATGTACAGATAGACTTAGTAATTTCAAGACTAATTTTTTGTAAATAGATAAAAAAGTATTCTTAAATTGCATTGAAGTATTTTTTATCTAGAATGTTCCAGCTCTCAAAAAATACTAGAACTAGCAAATATGAAACACACATAATTTTTATTCCATTTACAGCTTAATTCTAGAAATTTCTGAATAATACACTTGGTTGCACTTTTCAAAAGAAATCATTTAAAGTACTCCCAACATATATATATATAATTTAAATCTTGGAATAATACACTTGGTTGCACTTTTCAAGAGAAATCATTTTAAGTACTCCCAAAATATATATAATTTAAATATTTGGAATTTTTCAATTAGGTATATTGTTGCTAACAATTTATAACTATTTACTATTTTAATATAATTGTTATGATTATTGTGACTACAACAAACAAAGCATAATTTTACAAAAATTTACATAAAATATCTAAAAACAAAAGCACATTCCTTTCAAAGCACAACAATTAAATGATTTTCTATATATGTATGTATAAAGAAATATTACAAATTGCCATTGTTGAGTTTTATTTGTTAAAAATTTGTTTTAATTAAAAGAGTACAGTACAAAATTCTTTTTTTTTTTTGTTTTGGCATTTTTATTTAAAAATTGTTGGTTTTTTTTCTATTTTTGTTTTGTTGTTTTAAATGGAATTTATTTTTAGATATTTTACCTAAGTTTTGATTTATTGTGCGAATTGTTGTAGCTGCTCTGCGATTTGTTGTTGTTGTTGTTGCTTTTGGGACAGGTGCGTGAGAGAAGAAGAAGAAGAAGAGGCAGCAGCAGCTGTTGTGGTTGTTTGTTGTTGTTGTTGTTGTTGTTGCCGCCTTATCAGAAACTGTTTGTTGTAGTTCTCTCTCTTTCTGTTTGCTTTGTTCTGTTCTGTTTATTTGCAGTCACTTTTCACTTGCTTTTTCAGAATCTTTTTATATTTTTTTGTTTCTTTTTTATTAATTGTAATTAAATTACATTTTTATCAAACATTTGTTGTTTATTTCTTTCACTTTTGGTTGTTGTTGTTTTTTTGTTGTAGGTGGAGGGGGGAATAAATGGAACTTACTTTTTGGAATTGCGCTTCGTTGTTTGTTTGGAATACATGGGAATTTTGTCAACAATCAATTGCATGGCATCAACAAATACATGGGCATCTAACACACACTGTCCACTGTGTGTTGTTGTGTGTATGTTTGTTTGTTTGTTTTGTTTTACGAGTGTCACTTTTGTTTTGTTTCTGTTGCTTTTGCTTTTGGCTCAAAGGTTCAGCGACATTTTGCCAAAGTTTATTTCAACTTTGTTTTTTTGTATTTTTTGTGCACTTTTTCTTTCACTTTTGTTGTTGTTGTTTGTTACGCTTTCACATTTCTTGTGTCTGTTTTGTTTATAACTTTTTTCTTTTTGCACAAGTTTTTCCAATTTGTTGTTTCTTTTTTTTTGGTTGCTAGCAAAATTTCTTTAAAATTTTTTGCACTTTTTTGAATATGTTTAATTTTTTTGAAACTGTTTCACTTGTTGTTTTGTTGTCGTTGTTGTTGCTGTTGTTGTGCTAGTTGTTTGTTTTTGTTATAATACTGTTGTTGTAGTAATCCAAGTTGTTGTTGTTGCTACTGTAGATTTGTTGTTGTTGTTTGTTTTGCTGATTTGCAACAGGAACTTTTTATAGCACTTAATCCATAAAATGTGCTTTGTTTGTTGTGTTGTTTATTTTTGTTTGCTTGTTTGTTTTTGTTGTTTCACTTTGTTCGAAATGTCACTTGAACTGTAATTTGTTTATAGATATTAATTATAATTAATACACTTGCAAATACTACACTGTTTGAATTGTTAATTCAATATATTCAATTAATAATTATTCTTTTTCTTGTTGTTCTCACTTTTGTTGAAAAAAATCATTTGAATGAAAAATGATAATTTGTAAAAATTCCAATAAATTTTGAAATTTCGACGTGATCTCGATATCTTTGAACGTTTTGCGTGTGCCGCGTTTAAATTGAATGCTTCTCTTTGATTTGTTGATTCGCTGTGTCTCGGGCGCGTGTTTCAACCGAACGACGACAACATTCGACGGCAGCCAGAAAGGAACTGAAGCTGGCTGGCAACGCTGACCGTGGCACGACTCGAAACTGACTGAACGGGAAACTGTCGACTGCGATGGCCGCTGCTGCTGCTTCTGCTGTCGCTGCTGCTGCTGCGACGGCGGCGCTACCTTCGCACCCACACACACATACACATACGTACACTCACTCACATACTCAGTCAGAGCAAGAGAGTGAGAGCGCGTCGCGTCTGCGAGCATACGCGCGTGGTACAGTTGACGGCTCTCTTGAGTTCACGCTCTCTCTCTCCCTATCACTCCCTCTCCCGCGCTCACTCTCTAACTCTGCCTCTCTCTCTCGCTCACACTGTTTGGTTTGCTTGCTCGCTCGCGCGCTTGATTTATTTCAGGTCGCTGTGTTTGGTATTCATTTGACTGTTAAGGGGCGACGACGCGCGAGCACTTAAGTAAAATAATAATTATACGTATGTCAATTTGTTTGACTTCTTTGCGTGCATGCATTTTGCTACGTTTAGCGTACAAGCGTAAAGAGTAGTAGAATCTACTACTACTACCTTTTCACGCTGACATTTATTGGGTTTGTTTTGAAAGCGTTTAATGGGCCTCGCTCTCAGATACATGTGAGTGCGTGTGTGTGTGTGTGTTTGTATCTGTGTGTGTGGGTAGCGTTAAGTAGATTTTTCAGCACATTTGTCTTAATTGTTGTGATTTGTGGTTGATATTTGAATGATTTACGGCAGCCAGGGGCGCAATTTGGCCAGGTTTTTTTTTCGATATGCAAATTGAGTGTTATTAAAATGCAAATTAATTGTTTCTTAAACGTTGACATTATACTTAAACAATTTACGAGTATGCAAAACACCTTAAAATATATTCAATAAATTGTTTCGTCTTTATTTGATTTAATACAAATTAATAGGACAACAAATTATCTAATTTAACACTGCATAAATAAATAAATAAACAATCCATAAGCTCAAATTCACTCACACACACATACAAACAAAAAGGTACGCACACACATACTCATTCAATCGTTGTATGCTTTCGTCGAGTGGCCGCAAAATTGAAATACTTTAATTACCCGAATAAAAAACATTTAACAATTTAATCTGAGCATATCAATTGCCGCACACAACACTCGACACACACACACATACAGAAACGCATGCTCTCTCTCTCTCTCTCGTTCCCTCTCTGCTTCTCTTTCTCTGTCTATCATACATGTATGCTCTCATTTCACGCGCTCACGCTCACTTCGTGCTCTCGGCAAAGTCGAGTCATGCCCAAAATCCACTCCCAATTTATCACTCAATTAGCACAGAAAAATGTAGTAGTGTATTTACTACACTTCTCGCACAAATACACACACACAGAGACATACACAGAGAGTAACAGCAGCTGCACAGCGTGAGAAATTCACTGCGAATTAAATGCATACCCAAACAGCAGAGCAGCCAACTTCGGCTACTGCTGCTCGGCTTCGGCTTTGGTTTCGGCTCAGCTCAGCTCTCAGCTCAGCACTCGTCGCTGGCTCCGATGGTCACTTCGGCTTTGGCAGCAACGTATCCGTATCGGGTGTTCATCTCAATGAAATTGTAGCATATTTGTTGCCATATCGAGATTAAATTTTCAAAACACAAACGAGCGCAGCGCCGCTGTTGGAGGTGGCAAAGCGACAGAGAGAGTGAGAGAGGGAGAGAGCGAGAGAGAAAGAGAGAGCGTGAGCGTATGTATGTACTTGTGTGCGTGACTTGTAAGCTTTTGTGCGGTGGGTGGTTGGTGGGTCGTTCGCTTGGTTGGTCGTGCGATTTATTGATGACGTCGACGACGACGACGACGTCGCTGCCGCTGTTACTACTGCTGCTGCTGCTGCTGTCGCTGTCGACGCCGCTGGCTGACAGTGTTAATGTGTTTGTTGCTTTGGCATAAAATTATGTTTTACTTTATTTAACATGCTGTTTTTTTTTTGTACTTTTGGCTCTCTTCTTCGCCGTCGATTTTTGGCAGTCCTTGTCATAATTTCAATGCGAGAAGGAAACGCAGCCGTCCTGGCGCAGGAAGTCTTCCAAAGGCAACAGCAACAACAACAAAAACAACAACAACAGCAACAACAATAAACGTCGACAGTTGTGCGATGATGGCAGCTTCATTGGGTTATGCTTATGCCTTTGTTTTGCATGTATGCGTGTGCCTCTCTCAATCTTCGTGTGTGTGTATGTGTGTGTGTGTGTGTGTAAAAGGAAGTGTATTGCGTTGTAGGCCGTCGTCGGTTTTATGCACGTGTGCGGGCGAGGGAGGTTCGAGTATCTGTATCCGTATCTGTGTAAATGCGTTGCTTCTTGTTGTTGTTTTTGTTTTTGTTGTTGCTGCTGTTGCTTGTTGGCCTGTTCTGTTCATTCGCCCCTCTGCCATTGTGTATGTGTCATGGACTGCTTATATGCTGTGTGTTCCTGTTGTGTGTGTTGTGTGTTGTGCCTTCCTGTCACTGTGACTGTGACTGCGAGCAACCGGGCAACCGCATACAGGGTGCTTCTGTCCAGCAGCTGTAGATTAGGACATGACACATACCATACAACTGAGAAACATTTGCTTACTGTCATTCTGTTAGTTACATTGAGTACAGCTGAGTAAATTACAGGGTGCTCTACTACAGTTTTACAGGGTGCGTTTTGCTTAAACAGGTGCTTTAAAGCCTATTTAGTTTGTAACACTTTAAATAAATTACATTATTTTAATAACATTTTATTTTAAAGTGATTATAATATTATAAGTTATTTAAATAAAACAACTATTTTAATAAAAAGTTAACTTTTATTATTATATTCTTTAATGATAAATAAATAATTACATTTTTGGATAAATAAATGATAATTTTTTGAGTATTTTAATAAGTAACCATGCCTAATTGCAACAATTTCTATTACTTGACAATTTTTAAGCTAAACAGGGTGCTCCTATCGCTGTCAACCAATCAGCTGCATTACCCTGTATTTAAAACGCGGCTGTAAAAACAATTTAATGCATAAAACGACAAAAATCTGGTTTTCAGAAAACCAAACCCAGAGCCAGCAACAACAACAACAACAGCAAGCGACGAAAGCGCTAAAGAAGGAGGCAATGGGTGGCTAAGAAGCATTAAGAGGGGGAGGTGGAGGAGGGGAGGAGGCGGTGCCAAGAGGAGAAGTTGCTGCGGCTGCTGGAAGAACACTCAACAGCAGCAACAACTACAACTAGCAACAGCAGCAGCAGCAACTGTTGAGATTACACTAAAAGTAACTGCCAGCAGCAGCAGCAACAACAGCAACAACAAGCGACTGCAGCAGCAACAACACTAAGAGAGCGCAACACTAAAATCAATTATGTAGCAAGAGCGGCAGCAGTAGACAGCTACAACAACAACTGCATTTAGTAGTCACAGCAGCAGCGTGAAAATAGTAGTGGAAAAAAAGAAAATAAAATGGCAAAGTAAAATGAAAAAGCAGACAACGTCGACGCTGGCAGAGGCAACAGCAACAGCAGCAGCAGCAGCAGGCGCAGGGTGGTGGGTGGCAAAGCCAGTCAGTGAGTGAGACAGTGCGACAGTGAGACAGTTAGTCAGACCGACGCTCTCTTCGTCGCCTTGCGTCGCGTCGGTCAGTCACAAATATGTTGCGCATTTCAGACTCGGCAAGTAAAACACAGAGAGTGAACTTACACAGAGAGAGAGTACGGGAGAGAGAGGAAGAGAGCGAGAGATTGCTGCTGCTGCTGTGTAACTGTTGTTTTTATTGCTGTGGGGTGGTGGTAGGCTAGTAAAATGCGTGAGAAGCGCTGAGAGAGGCAGGCAGTAAACGATGAACTTTGCTTGACGATGCTTGCTGGCTGTTGTTGTTGCTTGGTTTGAGGCAGACACCTTTCCACGTGCAAGTCGAGAGCAGCGCTGTCGACGCTGACGCTGCGCTTGCGTCGCTGCTGCCCCGCAGATGTTTGGCAAAATAATCAGCGTTGGAGAAAAGAGCGTGCAAAAAAAATTATGCTGAGTGCTTTGGCTGCCTGCCCATACAAAGTGAAAGAAGCAGCAGCTACATACATACACATGTATGTATGTGTGTGTGTGAAGCATAACAAAAAAAGGCAGCCAAAGAAGAAAATCAACGAGCAGCAGCAGCAGCGGCAGCGACAGCGACGCGACGTCGCTGGTCGGTGGTTCGATGTGCGCTCAGTTTCAGTTACAGCGGCAGCGCAGTCGACTTTGCGTCGGCAGATACTTTGAGATTTTTTTATTTTGTATTTCTTTTGTACTTTTTGTTGTTGTTGTTGTTCTCATACATTTTATCAGTCGAAGCGACGCGACGTTGCTGCCTGACGATTTTCTTGGCGTTTTGTTGTTGCTGTTTTTGTTTTTATTTGGGTGCCGTTTGTTGTTGCTATTGCTGTATCGTTGTATCTGTATCTGTATCTGAGACACAGACACACAGCATATCGAGAGTCTCTCGTATCTTTGTATCTTTTAGCGCTGTTTTGAGTTAAGCAATTGATGGATATGGTTTATTTATAACGCTTGGCGACTATCGAATGAACACTTGGCCTCTGCGAGAGTCTCTTTCTATGAGTATCTGTAAGATACACGCTGCCTGTTCGATAAACG
The DNA here is from genome assembly GCA_035045575.1 of Drosophila falleni. Taxonomy (NCBI): domain Eukaryota; kingdom Metazoa; phylum Arthropoda; class Insecta; order Diptera; family Drosophilidae; genus Drosophila; species Drosophila falleni. Next base: position 11,370,659 of record JAWNOV010000167.1, read on the forward strand.
TAAGCGTAATAATATTTTATTGAAATTTGTTTTCTTTTCTTTTTACTTTATTTTTTCTGTTTTCTTTTTTCTTGATGTATCTTTTTTTTTTATTTTGCCTCTGAAGAAATGCTCAACAGCCACAACATTTTGTACAATTTTTCTTTTTGGGTTGCCATACAAAGCGACTGCTGGTAACATGGCAGGGTGAGCGGAGGGAAGGGAAGGTGGGGGAAGGGGGAGACAGGGGGGCGCACACGACGACTGCCTTCATTTCTTGCTGTTGCTGTTTTTTCTTCTTCTTCTTTGTATTTGTCGTCGTCGTCGTCGTCAACGTTTTTTTTTGCGCTATAAGTATCTGTTGGATAAATATGAGGTTAAAGCGTTGCCTTCTGTTGGTTGTTGTTGTTGCTGTTGTTGTGGTTGTTGCTGTTGTTTACATACATACAGCTGTATGCATGTGTGTACATCTGTATGTCTCTGCCTTATGTACCTGTGCGCTTTTGTATCTGTATCTGTAGCTCGTATCTGTATCTGTGTTTGTGTATGTGTGTGGTGAAGCGAAGTGCAGCGCATTTTGATTGTTGGCTGCCTTTTGATGAAAACATAAATATCACAACACAACAGCAACATCACCAACAACAACAACAACAACTGCCAGAGAACAACACAACAGCAAAAGAAGCCAAAAGCAACTGCAGCTGAAGAACTGAATTTCAATGTGAAGCAGCTAAAGGAATTCTCTCTCTCTCTCTCCCTCTCACTCTCTTTCTCCCATTCTCTATCACTTTGGATATCTCTTTTGCTCAAATCGTTTTGGCTTTTTGGTATGAATGAATTGTTGCTGTTGTTGTTTGTTGTACATGGAGAAGATTTGACCTGTTGTTGTTGTTGTTGAAGTTGTTGATGTTGTGTTTGTTGTTGTTGTTGCTGTTATTGCTGGTTCCTTTTTGGGCGGATATTTGTGTGGTGTGGTAAATTGATATGGCAATGAATTGGAATTTGGATTGAAAATTGAAGGTGTACTCTATTGATAAGTATAATTAAGTATTAATGTGTTTACTTGCAAAGGTTGAACAACATGAAAAATTCAATTATTCAACACGGTTGCAGTGTGGCGAGTGTTGCAAAGAAACGGATGGAAATAGTGGGGAAAATTTTAATTTGATTTTAAAAAATTCAATTGTATGGTAGTAATTAAAAAATTATAATTAAATTTAATAATTCAGAAAAATATAAAATTATGAAAATAGAAAGTTACTTGTATTTGAAAAATTAAATAAATTATAAACAAACTTACTTAGAAGATCTGACAAATTTAATAATTTAATTTCAATTAATTAATCATAACTTTGACTAATAAATACTTTGAAAAATTACTTTGTTTTACTGTAATATAAATTGAAATAACTTAATAATAAATTTTAATGTTAACAAAATTGTAATAAAATTTAATTGCTTTATTTTTCTTAGAAATTCCAGAGCATTTTTTTGGTAATTATATTCATTTGAATAGCCATAAAATAACGACCATGACATATAAATTGATCAACATGCTGTAATTAATGAAGGCCCTCTTAAATTAATTGCCTAATTAATGCATTGAACAATAATAAATTAAAAATTTCAAACCAAATTCTTAATGTTAACATAAAATTCACTTTCAAATCTTTTACTGTATTTTTCTTAATGTCTCTTTCAACAAATTCCTCATTTGTTTGCTTGTCGATAATAACTAAAAATAATTTAATTCATAAAAATGCTAAAAATAAAATTAAAAGACTAAATCACAAAAGGCGAGTCAAGAGAAAAGAAATGAAAGATAAAAAATGAAACAGACAATTGAGTTGAATTGTCGCAATGAAGTTTTACACGAACCAAGGGGATCACTTCCTTCCTGCGAGCTGTGTCTGACCCCAAGTGTCTCCCTCTCTCTCTCTCTCCTCTGCTTCTCTTCTCTCTTACTCTCTCTCATTGTCTACAACTTAATAATTATTCATGCAGTCGCCCCAATGACGACGACGCAATTACAACAAAGTGGATGCCACATGCCCAGGCCCACACACTCCAAAAAAGAGCAACAACTACAGCAACAACTACAACAATGTGATTGTACATACTACATAAATGAAATCGAAACGAAACGAAACGAATAATAAACGAAAAACGGGCAACAAAACGAGCGACAATGCTTTATATAGTTGAATGACTGAACTGAACTGAACAAACCCGTCAACCACAACAACAACAACAACCACAACAACAACAGCAACAATAAAATTAACACACACAAAATACTTATACGCAACAACAGCAGCAACAACAAGACATCAACAAAAATTACCTTAAAAACACCAAACAAGCTGAAAAAAAATTAAAGAAAAAAAAACAACAAAGCAAAAAAAAAACAACACGAGAAAAAAGAAGAAGCAGAAGAAAACGCAGAAGAAGCAGAAGTAAAAAAATATGTACAAAAGCTGAAAATAAAAATACATTAAACGAAATAAGATGAATACCAAACAAATAAAAAATTTATGCGCTGCCTGATGGTCGATGGAGAGTGTGGAGAGAGGGAGAGGGGGTAGAATTGTGAAGAGCTGGCCAAAGAGAGCGTGATGAAGAAGAGAAGAGGGAAGGGGAGGGGTAGAAAAATGGGAGATGGAAATTATGCCACAATCAAGTACAACAGCAACAAACAGAGCGAAATCTACAAGTACACAGATGCCCCACTGTAAAACTGTTGAAGATGATGATAATGATGATAATGATAATAATGATGATAATACTAATGATTATGAACAAGTGATGATCGGCCTGATTATCATTATCAACGGTCAATGATAATGCCGTTTTGGCGTTTGCATGCCAATGGACTTGCATTGAGTGTATCTGCAAGTATCTCCAACTCCATTTGTATCTGTATCTGTATCTGTATCTGTATCTGTAACCAGAACATGAAAACAGCAAATCGACCATCAAGAAGCTACTCGAAGTAGCAACAGCAGTTGCAGTTGCAGTTGCAGTTCGTTTTACCTCAGCATTTGTATCTGTATCTGTATCTGTATCTGAATGCTGCCTGCCTGACTGCCTGCTGCATTCCATAGATACACAAAAATAAAAATGCGGCTATGATAAATAATAATACACATACACACACACACACACACACACACTGAGACCCATTCACTCAGACAGCCAGTCAGACAGTCAGACATTCAGTTGAGACGACGGGCACATCAGCACTCACAGCTTGCAGTGTGTAAATGCTGAGATACATTTGTATCTGCAGGCAGCCAGAGTAAAACAGAATCCGTTTTTGCTGCTGCAGTTGCAACAGACGGAAATAGGACAATGCAAGCAAGTAGGCAAAACAGCAGCAACAACAACAACAACAACAATGAAGATAAGGAGAAGAATGGAAAATGATCTTCAAGTTGAAAGAACAGCATGTATCTTTACCATTCTTCCGCAGATACATTCAACACTTTCAACAACCAATTTACATACATGAAATTCCATTTGTGATCTGCTTCAAATAATTTGCGAATATCTTTATGAATGCAATGTGAATGAGTGAATAATCTGAGTGTCATTTCAAGTGATTTCCATTCTAAATTAAATTTCTCATAGTCAATCATTATTAAATCAGTTTTATTATAGTCTATGATATATTTGATGACAGCATTATAACACTTGACTCATTTTTAATTGATTATCAGATCACCTTAATTCAAACTGCATTCATTGTGCAGTCATTCACTATTCATAGCAAATTAAAAAGCTATCATTTGTTGTGATCATTGTTTTAATGAACAAGTATTTATTGTTTGTGATAAGATACTGTTGCTGATAGAACTTCCTAATTTTTATAATAAACAATTATTAGAATTATCTTTCATTGATAATGAGATTTGTGAAGTATCTATTGTAAAATTGTGTCTGTTTTGGTACATCTGTTTTTATAATTTAAAAAACCTTCATACCTAAATTTTGACATTTTTTCAAAAACTTTGACCTCTCATAACTTTATCAAAAATTAGCCGATTTTCAAGCGGAATGTCATTTTGTTCATAATTTTGCCTTGAAATTGATTCTGCATTCAAATTTTTATCATCTAGAAAATTGGATATATTTTCGATTCTAAGCCATCTTGTATCCAATTATCCAAAAATTGAACTAATGTATGTATCCAAGACTGTTAATTTAAAATGAATCGAATATCATATTTTTTATTTACTAATCTCCCGCTCTATTATCCACAAGAATTTCATTCTCAATATCAAAGATATTCCAACTTGTTCAAACTTATTCACTTCCTAACTTGTCTCGTGTGAATTCCCGTGCTTATCAACGTGTTGTTGACTTATTAACCACTCGAGGGTAATATATTGACATTTAAATAATGATACGATGACTAAGTATTTGATTTTAATTTCCTCCCTGCTCTACCTTTTGGCAGCGTATCAAAACAAACAAATGTGAAGAACTTCAAAGCAGGCACTTGTGGAAAGCCTTCAACTTCAACTTCAGTCATCCTGCTGCTCATCCTCAATTTACGATTCACATTCATTCGCATTCACATTCATTCACATTCACATTCATTCTCAGTCATGTTAAGTGAGAGTCAGCACTTGGCGTAAGCAATTACCAATAGACAACACCTCAAGAGATTCCTCTATTTCCCTCTCTTTCTCTCTCTCTTTTCTCTGCCTATCTCCCTCTCTTTTATGTGCTCTTACTGTCGCTGTTTGAGGCTCTTCACTTTAGGCGCCTAATTGCACAACAAAAGCTTCAATTAAACACTTCAAAGAGCTTATTACAAACCAATAAACCGCAGCCCAAAATTGTGTGTGTGTGCACACACAACGCCCAAAGGACAAGATATCAGATACTTAGATACTCAGATACCAACAACAACAACAACAAAAGCTGAATGGCAGCGAAGCGAGCTAAAGAATTTGCTCCCAATTTCATTAGAAAAGCGTAGAGGACAATGTCAAGGATTCAAGTACGTTTGTAAGAGGAGAAACTACAACTCGGAAATGTCGGAGCTCTCTCGCAAAAAGTCGTAGAGTCAGAGTCCACATATCACTTTTCACATGATAATTGTGCGTTGATAATGCGCTGATAATGATGTCCTTGTTCCTTGTTGTCCTTCGCATTGTGTTCAACTGTGGTTCAACTCACCTGGACACGGTTTGAGGTCGTTTCGGTGGTGGTTTGAACACCACTTTGGTGGTTGTTTCGCTGTATTTTTTATATTTTGGCTGATCTGTTGTCGTTTATTGGACGTTTAGTGGCTCTAATGTGCATCCTGTTGCGTTCAGATACAGGGTGCCTCGACTGTAGATCAGCTACCTGAGCCACTTCCGGCTAAACTCTCTCTCTATATCTTTTCATTTACTTTAGGTAGCCAAGATCTCTTTGAAGTCGACAAAGAGAAATGATTTCAACCCTTTAGACAGTTCAAAGTTCAGTCTTGAAGACAGCCCTTAACAATAATCATAATAACAATAATCATAATAATAATAATAATAAGACGAGACGTGCTCATCTCACACACATGACTCACGGAATCGGAATCGAAATGTTGTAAGGGTTAAAGTGAACCTTTTGAGAGCTCAGGACACCCACAACCCCTCCCCCTCCCCCTCTCGCTTTACACTAAACAGAAGGACAATAACATAAGGACATTTGGCATACGGATCAGGGGTAGGTAGCATTTTGGTACTGGGGCATGCCACATTTTGGGGTACGCTTTACTCGTAATTCCTTCCTTCTGGCTTTGAACTTTTTCTGCGTCATCGTTTGTGATTAAATATGCCAAGCATACGATGACTATATCATGCTCACAGCTATACACAAATACATACACACAGAAAAATACACACACACAGATACATATCTATATCTATATGGTATCGCTTTGGTATCGCTTTGGTATCGGTTGTATTTACTTGTTCATGGAGCAAGCATTTTTATTTGAGCTCTTACTTTTCATCAGCCTCGCTTGTTGATGTTGCTGTTGTTGCTGTTGTTGTCAGAGTTGTTGCCGAAGTTGTTGCTGTTGTTGTTGTTGTTGGAAATCCTTTTTATTTGCCAGGGCTGTTTCTCTGCGTAAACGCAAATTGTGAACCTTTTTTTTCGTTCTATAATTTTTTTTTTTTGATTTTTGCTCACTTTTCGCAGCAGACAACACGTAGAAAGCTGTAGAAGGAGTTGCAAGCAACCTCAGGGGGCAAGGAGGAAGGGGGCATGAGTTGGGCAGGAGAAGGGGCAGGGGGAGGGGAAGCAGCAACCCAAAACACACGCCAAATGTAACCTCAAAGGGTTAAACACGCAAAACGCAAAAGCCGACACAAAAATAAGAAGCCGAGAAACAGAAAGAGAGAGCGACAGAGATGAATAGAAAGAGTAATAGAGCTAGCTAGAGGTAGAGGAAGGGAGGTAGAAAGAGAATAAATTGAAATGAAAATAAAAACCGAAGCCAGAAATATGAAAAGCAATAACTGAAGGCGCAGACATGAAACGCACCAAAATCGGAACTGAGAAGCATATGCAATCTTAGGTTAGGTTTATAACGACTAGAAAGTATACACTACCATTTAAAATAGGAAATTAAAATTCATTTGTGAAAGATTTCTGAAATATTTTCCTAAATGAGTAAAGTACATATAATATTCGAAATTAAATATTATATCAACACACTAAAATAAAACTATAGCTATTATTTAAAAAATGGTAATTTTTATTTTAAAGTTATTTTAATAATTATGTCTAAAATATTAACATTTAAGAAAATATTAAAATTAATTAATATGTACTATTTTATTTTAATAAATAATTAATAATCTTATATCTAAAAAATTAACATTCAAAAAAATATTAAAATTATTTATTATATACTTGAAATTTAAATACTTAACACAATTTTAATCAATCATTTAAAAAGGTGTTGAAATGGAACCAAAGTGATAGATCGTATGCTATGAGTCTAACCTCAAGGATGCGTTAATTGTATGATAATCTCAAAAACAGAATACAGTTGGAATACCCTAAGGATTCTCCCTATTTATCTAGAACAACTTTGGGTTTCTTGAAGAAGCATTTCGCTTTTCTCAAACCAAACAAGTTCCTTGCTGCTTAAATGATATCTGTGAAGAGATCACTTTATTATCATTGTCAGCGATCAGTGCTGGTAAAGGACCCTATTCAGTATTTGGCAGTGTAACCGCAGTGTTGGTTATGGGCTGTAGATATATTCCCCCCCCTTCCCAACTCAACACGAATTTGTTTGCTAATAGAATCTGAAAAGAACATTTTCGATGCTTTTGTTGTAGTCTCGAAAAAATAAAGAGTGAAATACGCAAAAGGCTTTTTTTTGTGTTGTTGTTGTTGTTGTTATTTTTGTTCGAGGGGGTTACAGTTTTGGATTTTGGGTCTTATGTATATTTATCGACAATTTGCCGGGGTAGGCCCGTTCTATTCAGTGGGCTGTGGGCAAGATTATCGCACGCTGGGGTTAAAAACTTCCAATTTAAATTCAATTTCCGTGCAAATGGTCAAAAGTCTCGACGACAAAAGCAGCGAAATACAAAATGTGAAATACAACAGAAAAAATAAAAAATAAATAAAAAAGAAATTCAAAAAGAGTAAAAATAAAATAAAACCCACCACTTAAGGCGGGTACAAAAAAAAAGGCGCTGCGAACTGCGAACCGGATATCAAAGCGTAGACAAATACAGAGTAAGTATGTGTGTGTGTGTGTGAGTGTGTGTGTATGTGTGCAAGGATATGAAGGATGCATGACCATACAGGCAAAGTCACTTCATTATCGAGATTATCGGCGCAAGTTCAACCCTGACAACAACAACAAGAAGTATAACAACAACAACAACAACAAGCTCTCATCCTGCTCTTCCTGCTCTCGTCCTGCGTCCTGCGCTCATCCTGTGCACACGTTCGCGCGTCAGCACAAATGTCAAACCACTCAGTTCCTGTGCTTCAGTTCAGTTCCGTTCCCTTTCCTTTCCTTTGCCCTCCATCTGTCTCCTTCTATCTCCTTCTGTCGCTGCTGTTCGCCTGTCTCCCTATTCGTCCTGCTGTCTGCTTGTATCCTTGAGCTGCTGTTCTCTCCATCTCCATCTTCGTCTCATTTCGCTGTGAGTGTGTGTTTGCCTTCAGGACATGCTAATAAAATCCAGCCAACAAATCCGCAGCCCAAAAATGTGTTGACGATTGTTTTTAGCCTTGCGGCATTTGACGCTCGAACTCTGCGCGTTTTGTGCGCGTTTTGTTAGCGATTTTGCAGTTTAAACAAATTAAGCGCGTCGAAAGTCAGATTTATATAGAGTTATCAGCCAGCAGGGACAGAACTTAGTGAGGAGGGAAGCGGAAATTAAACAAAAAAAGGTTAACGAAATGCAATTAGTTGTTTGGGCGGGTGTTAAAGGGGCGTGGCAGGCAGACAGACGGCTGATTAGGCAGCTCAGTTACGCGGCTGCTGTGGAATGTCATTGGCAACAACAACAACAGCAACAACAACAACAACAATAACAACACCAACAAAAATAGCTACAACAACAACAATATGATGGGTAAATCGAGTCTAAATGATGTCACACTGATTGAAATCAAAGCTAAAAGTAGCTATCGCATTACATATAAACAGAGAGAACAATAGCTAAAGAGAGAGCAAGACTGAGAGAGAGAGAGAGAGAGAGAGAGAGAGAGAGAGTGCGATTCTAACAGTGAAAGAGAGAGATAACGAATTGTTAGGGCACGCGCGAGTCTAAAGATATTGTATCTGTAAGTTAAAATATCTTGAAAACAAAAAGCGCATAAAAGTTAATTAAATGCAATGCAAAATAAACAAACAACGAACATGGAAATGGAAGCGGAAAAAAAGAGAACGACACGACAAGGCACAACAACATACACACACACATAGATACACTCGCATACACGCACAACAACTGAGCTGTGTTGAAGGCAACGAGCTAATCGATTCATTTGAAATTCAATACACAAACACGAAGCCGAGGCGCAAGCACGAAAATCAATATGAAAAGCATAACTGAAACACAAAGTGTCAAATAGACAAACGTCAGAGCGAGAGACAAGAGGGTGAAGAGACGAGAGAGAGGGGAGGAGGGGTGAGTTGCCTAAGGGGCAAAGGGATGCGGCGAGTGACGGAAATGGTGCCAGGGCTTTGCCTCCCCTCAAATTTAGAGTCTAGTTGCAATTGCAAAGCGCAGCGTCAACCACCAGCCACTAAAAATGTTGACACACTCGGCATGCAACAGCAACAACAGCAAAAACAATAAGTAAAGAGTATCTTCGGCACGTCGAAGTCTTAATACCCTTGCAGAGCACTGTTTAAAATATTCAACTTAATGTCTATTAATATGGAAGCTATATGATAGAGTGTATCGATTTGAAATTTCATTTCACTAGCATTAAAAAAAGTAGTGCTGGTGGAAAATTATTTAATTGGCATTTAGTTTAACATTTTTCGTTGGCATTAAGTAATGCCAATGAAAACCCATTTTAATTGGGATTGAAATTTTTGAAATGAAAAATCATAAAAAGATATCGAAAATTGTTCTGCCGATAGCTTTTCAGATATTTATCCGATTGTCTTATTCGATATTTTTATTCGACATTTTATCCGATAGTTTTATTCGATATTTAATCCGATATTTTATCTGATAGTTTTATCCGATATTCGATAGTTTTATCCGATATTTTTATTCAGATAGTTTTATTCGACTAGTTTTATCCGATAGTTTTTATCCGATAGTTTTATCCGATATTTTTGTCCGATATTTTTACATGTCAGTAAATCTTATAATACCCTCCGCAAGGGTATTAAAAGTATAACTAGAGTCAGTGGCAGGCAATCGACAGTCAACAGTCAGCACTACTTAGATACAAAATACAATTGTTGTAAACGAATGAAGGCACAGCTCGATATATACGTACTTGCCACAAGCCATGCCACACTGCCACTGCCACTGTGGCTGCCATTTTCAATTTATTGTTATTATTAATTTTGCTGCCCAAAAAAGGGATGCGAGACAGGAGGACACACCAGGACTACACACAAGGACTACACAGGATGGACGACGACGAGTTTATTTGTGTGAAATTCAAATGTAAATACTTGAGGGTGCTTAAGGGTGTCTTTAGGGCTTTATTTGCCCCTCATATTGCGACGCAATTTCTCTGTGTGTGTGTGCTGTGTGTGCTTCGGTGGTGGTGAGCGAAGGTGTGTAATACTACAACATAGACTGTTGCAGTTGCACACAGTTGGAGAAATGTTTGCAGTCTGACCGGTGGCATCAATGCAAAATCAATCGACTCGACGTTATGAAAGGCAAGCGATTCGCACATGGCCTAAGTCTGTTTGAGTTTATGATTGGGTTTTTGGCCCCTGACAGGGTTGCCAACACCCAAAACAAGCAATAAAGTTGGCAGAGCTTTAAGGTTATACTGGTAGAATTATGTCTTTAGTATGAAAAGATTTCTTTCAATTTAAAACATATAAAATTTAATAATTATAGTGGAAATTTACAAATTATTTTGTATTTTTTTAATTTATTATGTTCAGAGTTTTCCTTAGTTTTTTTTATATTTTTTTTTTTTTTTTTTTTTTTTTTTTTTTTTTTTTTTTTTTCTTTATTTTTTTTGTACATTACACATTAATTCTTATCAATTTACACATTCAGAGTCTAAAGTAAAATTCACTCTATAAATCTTACAAGTATAATTTGTAGGGTATTTACTAGTCGAACACATTTAAAATTTCCTCTTGAAGACATTAAAAGACGAGATATTAATTCTATTGATGTAAGTCAATTTAATAGGGTATTTCCTAGTCGACTACTTTAAAAATTCAGACAATAGGTGAATACATTAAAAGAGAATGCATTACTATTAATCTAATGATGTAATCTAAATTTTTGCTAGTCTTTTAGTTTGAGAACTTACTCATAAATATCTTTAAAGCTAAGCATACCTACTTCCAGGGTATTTCTGAGTCTAGAAACTTCTCTTTCCTGCTCTTTATTGATGTTGCTGGCACTTTTCCTGTCATGACGGCGACAACAACGACGCCAAAGATTAGTCATACTAAGTATTGTTGTTGCCAACTTGTGTGTTGAGTTGGAGGTGGAGATGGAGGTGGTGATGAAGTATGGAGGTGGATGGTGGTGGTGGTAGAGCGGGGGTTGAACGGCGGGACGCCTGGCGACATTCATTTCAATTGACACGTGCAATGGAATATGCCGTCTCCCCCAACCACCCATCTATCTACTTGCCAGCCCATCTTAATTCCTTCCCTCCCACCTCCCCCCTCCCCCTACTCACCCGCTTGAGGAGACAACGCAGCATTTTTGACGCATAAAAATGTTGAAAATCAAGCTGAGATAATGAGAACAAACTGAGCGGTGGGTTGGTGGCTGGAGACGTCGCGCTTTAGACTCATGAATATGAAAATGTTGTGCCAAGAAAATAGCAGCTACACTGATAAAAAAATGTTCCAAAATCAAGATTGTGGTCTCAGAACTAAGATTTTTGGTCTAAAAAATGCGTCAAGAACATAAAATTCTTAGATTAAAAGAACACATCTTGATTTTAAGAACATTTTAAACAAGACCAAGATCTTATTTTTAAGAATAAATGTCCTTTAAATTAAAATTAAAAAAAAAATAAAGAAAATAAAAATTATTTTTTCTATTTACAATTTTCATTTATTTTTAATTTTGAATTATTTAGATTTTATTCAGTTTTAGTAATTTTGTACAATGTTATTTTAATCAGTTAAGAATGGGACTCGAACCGCCGCCTACTGATTCACGAGTGAAGCAGCCTCTCTAACCAGAGCACCATGGTGCCACCGTTTGTTTGAGATGAAATAGTACCCATTTACACTCTTCTAACAATTTTAGATTTTTATTCTTATATTAAGCTTAAGATTTTTTAGATTAATAATCTTAGTTTTAGTAATTTGGTCTTAAAATAATCTTATTTTAAGAACAGAATATTTAAGAAGAATGTTCTTGATTTTAGAAGTTGTTCTTTTTTTTCAGTGTACCTGCCATTCTCAGTCGCAGTCTCAGTCACCGTCTCAGTCACAGTTTTCCTCCTTACCTTCATCTCAATTGGAGTCTGAGTCGGAGACTGCATAGACATAGAAATGAGTCGACGGAGGTTGAAGCTTGCGTCAGCATTAGGAGAGTGACAGGGAACTGAGAGGGAGAGGGGGAAACAGCTCCTGCTGTCTTAACATTTACGCATTTGACATTTTTGTCACCCGAAATGGCAGCGGGTGGCACAAAAAAACAGGGCGGCTCAACATGCCAAGGCGAGTATTAAAAAATTATATGCCAAATCGAAATTGCATGTTTTACATAAACAACAACAGCAGCAACAATTTATGTATTTCTAATATGTATAAGTTTTTCTTTTTATCCACTTTTTATCCACTGACCACCCGCTGTTTGCAGCAATCTGCTCGGGGAAACACTTTATAGACTCACATTCCCTTATGAGTACAACAATTCATATTTCTAACCCTTAAGTGCGCATTTATTGCCATTTATGCGGTTCGTTTCGGATTCTTATTCTGGGTTACGCATATGATTCCCGGCTTTTACTCGCTCATTGTTTGGCCAACATTATTTATGGATCTCTGACTGCCTGATTATGTATTATGAACTTGAACTCAATGTTGAAAATCTATTGACCCAACTTGACAATTTGACATGGCAATGATTTGGTTGAGCTTATAGATTACTGAATATATGCAATCGTATGAGGATCTCTTTTTAAATGATATATGTATCATATTTTATTACAGTGTATAATTTGTTAGCAACGCCTTAAAATTTGCCTATTTGTACTAGTTTGAAGGGGATTTTGTGTTAGATTAAATAAATCAATATTGATAGGAAATATTTATGTATTTGCAGATATTTTAAGAAAGATGGATATAATGATTCGTATAGCATGAATTGATTCATTTTTACTTTAGCTAACGGGTATTACAGAGTCAATAGTTAGAACTGTATGTTTATTATTACTTATACTCGAATAGAGATCAGCTTTGTAGTATTCAAATTACAGTCAAGTCGCTTCTGTGAAATTGTATAGTAAAAAAATGCTCTTAAGTGAATCAATCTAGAGATCAATCGAAGATCAAAAAGACATTTCTCATAGAAGTAGATTCCGATTTCCATTAGATTGAGTATTGTTTGCTTTGTATTGTTGTTGCTGTCAATGAAATCATTTTCAGTTTTTCATCAGTTATAAGTAGACGTTAATGCAATTAGTTGCATACCTTCCCCCCTGTCAATCCCATCGCATTGCTGTCTGTATTGTCAACTGTATTGATCTTTGATTAAAACGATTAATTAACATAATAAACACATGATTTGCGCCATGGACAAGTGCAGACCTCCAACTGGGTTTTCATAGCGGGTGACGCCATGCATAAGAACTGAGAACTGAGAACTGACCCTGAGCTGAGCTGAGTTGTCAATGCACTCACATACAAACATATATATATATATAGGTATATATATGGTATGAGTACTCATTTTGTGTACTCACAATGCACTCGCATTCAAGTTACTCTCTCTCTTTGTGTTTTTTACTTATGATTTCTTTCCGCCACTGTATGTTTTTTTGTACCCCTTTCCCTTCGGCTTCCCTCGAGTTGCTGCCAAGTGCAGTTAATTCCAATTGGCGACGAGTCGTCGCTGGGTTTTGTTGGGTTCCCTGGTGCCAGGGCAGGTCTGGACTGGTCTCGGGTCTCGGGTCTGGTCTGTGGGTGCCTTTGGCCTCGTCTTGAGACTTTGTTTATTTGCCTTGTGATTTGCATAATTTGTTCTATAATTTATGGTATGCAAGCGTTTTTATTATTGTTCTTTTTCTTGTCAATTCACTGGTCAGATTTGTAGTCCCCGTTGTTGCTGTTGTCACTCAACGTATCTGATTGAAATGACTTAATTAACTAAATTACGCGCCTGGAATTTAATTGAAAATGCACAGCAACAACAACAACAACAACAACAAACACAGCCGGAAGCCGTTTTTGTATGAGGGATTTCGGATTTGGGATTTAGTACTTACGAGTTTTTCTTATTGATCACGACTTTACCATATCCTGCCCCTCTCTAAATGACATTCCTCAATATCTATTTGATATTCGATTTACTTTATTTTTATTTCGTTTTTAGGGAATTGTTGTCTCTTTTTTTTTGTTGGCGATCGAACGATCTGCCAGATGGCTTTAATTTATTTGTAAAATATTTTCCATATCAAAGCAAGAAAAACAAATTTGTGTTTTGCCACATGCAAACTAGTTAAAATTTAGAAAAGCACAAGAAAATTAAAAACCGAAGCGTGTACAAGTAAATTTTCATAAACAAATTGCTTTTTTGTGGGGCCAGAAAATAGACAAAATATATTGCGGGTACTACAAATTTTTTCGTTGATGGGGGAAAATGAAAGGAAGAATTTTACGTTTCGAGATGAGAATTTAGAAAGATGAGCAGCGAAGCAAATTAAATGCGTTAAGTAAACTCGAAATTGTAAATAAAAATGGGCCATAATGTACAGTACATATTGCAACAACAACCACAGCGAATAACAACAATAATCAAGTACAAACACAACAACAATATAACAACATTATCAACAACAACAAGTGCCAAATGGCATTGACTAAAGAAAATATGTAGTAGAATACAAGTTCAACATTTTATAAGTACGCATAAATTAATTTTCACTTTTTTTCTGTAATTTTTATATGGACAATTCTCATTTTTCAATAGCATAGGGACCTGGGAGAGGGACCTGGGAGAGGGACTGGGAGAGGGACCTGGGAGAGGGACCTGGGAGAGAGACTGGGATAGGGCCTGGGAGCGGGGCCTGGGAGGGGAAATGGGAGCGGGGCCTGGGAGGGGAAATGGGAGCGGGGCCTGGAAGAGGGCCTGGGAGCGGGGCCTGGGAGGGGAAATGGGAGCGGGGCCTGGGAGGAGAAATGGGAGCGGGGCCTGGAAAAGGGCCTGGGAGGGGAAATGGGAGCGGGGCCTGGGAGGGGAAATGGGAGCGGGGCCTGGAAGAGGGACTGGGAGCGGGGCCTGGGAGTTTTAGTTTTTTTCCATTTTAAGTTTTTTCCATAGTAAGTACGGGGTCTCCGACTGTCGAGTATGCTCGACTGTAGCACCGGCCGACTAGTTTACATTAAAATCTTTTAATATTCTATCTATGTTGTTAATTTTCCAGTGAATTTTCCAGTTAATCTAATAAGCTCATATGAAATCAGCAACTTATAGTAAGCAATACTGTAAAAGCTTATAGATTTAGTAGATTAAGGTTGACGATTGTTGTTGCTTCTTTGCCTTTGGGCAGTTTAGTAGCTTTTGTGATTTTGAGGTCGCTTAGCTTTGACAAAGAACACCCCCAAAGCAACCCTCTAAACACCATCACCCGAATCATTTAGCTGTTTATCCGTTTTTGTCTTTGGCCAAAGCAAAAATCCAAAAAAAAAATTAAACAAAGAAAACAAAACAAAACAGATGAGAAGAGAAGAGAAGAGAGAAGAGTGGAAAAAAATGAATCTTTTAATTGTGGCGTTTGCTGTCGGTCGGGCAATCCAAAAGATTCTCGGAATAATTTCCCCATTTTTGTTGTTGTTATTTTGCCTTTTAATTGAGTACACAGAATGAAAAAAAACCTAAATTTAAATTATGTGCTTATACATTGAAAAGCAAGCACAAAAGGAGAAGCAGAAGCAGAAGCAGCAGCAGCAAAGTGCGTGCCTTGACTTGCCTCGATTCAATTCATCCCCCCCACCTTTCGTCTCTCCCTCTCCCCCAACTACCCCTGTTTCTTCTGATCCCGCAGCTCCACAGCGCCTCTTTCATTTGAATTTTACGCAAAGCAAAACAATTATGAAATTATTTATTAAATATTGTGAAATCGCTCACTGCACATGGGCACAAGTTGCTGCTGTTTGTATGTCTGTGTATATATATATACAGCTACAGATACATAGATAGAGATACAGATACAGATACAGATACACTGGCAACTGGCAGCTGAGACTGCGATTGCGATTGCGACTGGGACTGGGCCAACCTTGAGCGTCTGTTCACGGGCCTTTGCCCGGTTTGACAACGGGTACTCGTACTCACACTCATACTCATACTCGTACTCATACTCATACTCACACTCATACTTATAGTCATAGTCAGACTCGTATTCGTATTCGTACTCTATTCTAATTGCTGCCATTGCCCATCGTCGACAACGTCGCCAACGTTTCCATTGTCGTCATTGTCATCGTCGCCGTTTTGACGATTTTTGCGGGTGTGAGATTTAAGTCACTTTATCGATAACGCGTCGATTTCGCCTACCTCCTACCCCAAACCCCCTAACACCCCCCTCCCCTCACCCTACAGCACCTCTTTTGCCGTCGCTTCATCATCTCAAACGTTGGGCTTTTGTTTCGAATGGAGCGCGTATTTCTTCAATAAATTTTCAGTTTATTCGGTTTATTTATTTACTTATATTTGCTATAACTCGCCGACCCCCTCATCCACCTCCACCTCCACCTCTACCTTCATCTCTGCCCCAACCCGCAACTATGCTTCACTTCACTACACAATTCCCTTTGCATTTACTTTTGTTTTTCGCTTTGTTTCTCTGTACTTTACGATTACTTTTCTCAGTTTTGCCCCCTTCTTCTCTTGCCCCTCCCTTCCCCCGCTGTCGAGGTCTTCATCGTCGTCGTCTTCGTAATTGAATTTCAACTTGTTTGCATTGTCGACGATAATTCGTCGAGCTATTTTGCGTATTGAGATCAGGGCCTCATCAATTAGTAAATTAATTTTATGCGCAACGCTCTATGGAATCTTAAGTTTTTACTCATACCGCCCGGATCACTTAAGTATTTAGATTTGCTTTCATATATTTTGATAAGATATTTAGTTTACTAAAAAATATATGAAAGATATTCCATTTGTTTTCGAATTAAAATTTCCATATACATTACTTAAAATGTAAAAATATATTTTATTGATTAGAAATTCACATTTTTCATTACAACTATTTTAATGAGAAAATAGAAAGCAATAACTGATTGGTGTAAAAAATTAATATCATTAGTGCTGACTTCTGCGAATAATTATTATAATTATTATAATTTTAAGCCATTATCTATTTACAAACTCTGTTGGCATTTTTTAGATATCCTGTAATGGATTTTAAAACATGCCAGTTAAAAT
Source organism: Drosophila falleni (assembly GCA_035045575.1). NCBI lineage: Eukaryota > Metazoa > Arthropoda > Insecta > Diptera > Drosophilidae > Drosophila > Drosophila falleni. The sequence goes on from JAWNOV010000167.1 coordinate 11,387,935, forward strand.
AATAATGGTTTTTTCTTAAAAATTATTTACAGCCCAATCTATTGTTCAAATCTATTTATTTATAATAGATCTTTTTGTTAGTTATTTTCTTATATTATTATCATTTATTATATATATATATATATATATATATAAAATATTCTCCATAATTTTTGTCTGGGGTATCTCTTAGCCAGGAACTTTCTGTTGGTGAATTAATATTTGCAGATTATAATTTTTTTGCGATCACAAAGTGAAGTGAACAGCAAGTGACACAAACAATTTCTACAAATTTCTGATATAATAATTTAAATGAAAAGTGAAATATGTATGTGAAAAATGTATATATTTGTACGTATATTAATTTGCAGCATAGAATATGATAATTCAATCAAAATTGATATATTCAGATACACTGAAAGTGTGTTAGTGTGTATAATCTTTATTATTTAATTTGTCGCTTTGAATAATTCCTGTTATTTTTTGTATTTTCCATTTGTGGCCTCATTTCACATATTTTGCATATGGCAATTATTGCAAATGCGATTAAATGTTTTCATTTTAAATACCTCTGATTAACGCCACAATGTGACTATTTGTTTTATTTGTTTTATGGCATTCTCTTCACTCCTTTTTTATTAATGTGTGACAGTTGTTGTTTGAAATTGTTCAGATTTTAAAGCTTTAAAAAACAGTGAAATGCAGTTGCGGTGTCACACATGACGTATACTTGATATGAGAATATATACATTAAAAGCAATTTCTTATGTTTCCATTGTGCTTTTCTCTGCCACACAACAAAGTTATTATTTTCCTGAGGGGCTTGTTGTGTTTGTTTATTGTTACTATTATTATGTATAAAATCAATAATAAATTAAAATGTATTAAATAAGCAAAAATTAATTATGCACAAGATGTTTTCGGTTTTAAGCATTGAGTTTGAGCAGCTTAATGCAATTGCCTATGACAGACAAGAGTTGAGAGCAACCACACACACGTAAACACACAAATACTTATATATGTAGTGTAGTGTCTGTGTAACAGCTTGTGAAATGCCATCGTCATTGTTATTTATATCGGAATAACAAGGTAATAACTGCACACTTAAGTATGCAAATAGCCGAAAATCATAAATGCATAGTAAACACCTACACACGCACTTACATTATGTGTGTGCAGGTGTGTGTGTGTGTGTTGATTGCACATGCAAATGTTATCATTTGTGATTAGTTACAGTCTCGAAATGCCAATGCCAAAAGCAGCAGAAACCACAAGACAAGCAGCTTAGCTTGATCTTAGCTTTTGGGCATCCTTAAACATCCTTGGACATCCTTGGACATCCTTTACATTGTCTGTGTGGCTGCTGCAACTTTTGACTTGGCCGTAATCCATTTTGAAAGTAAGTATCTGCTTGTTGTTTATCTGCCACTTCCTGGCCAAAAATTAAGTTTTTGTTTAAATAATTTATAGGCTCATTTGTTTGCTGCACTGTGTAGTGAGTCTGAGTCTTGCTTTTCCAATTAATTAATTATTCAACAAGACCCATAACTAATGAGCCAATCGCAAAAGTTATTAAATTTTGCATTTTGCCAAAATACATATTTATTACAAGAAAGATGAAAGTTAAGCTGCTAGAAGGAGTCAAGTGGAAGTTGTTGACTTATGTAAGACTGAATATTATAATGTATTAGGAACTGAAAGGCTTGAACTGACTGGTTTACTTATAATACAGAATTTAATATGCTTAGATAAATGAGCTGGGAAAGCATTGAAATAAGCTGGGTATTGATTTCTGATCAATCTAAGCTTATCTTATCTATTTTAAATTTGATTAATTTATTGAATATTTAGTTATAATTCATTCTTACTTGTCAATTTTGAGTGCTTCCTGCAGCTGTTTGAGACATCGATCGATTTTCCGCTCTCGTACTTGGGAACCATATTTGGAGGATGCAAACGGCTCGAGGGGAAAACTGAAGTAAGGATGTGCATCAAAGGTAAAGAGACAGGTGGCATCAGAAGAACTGGAGACAGTCTTTGAGTCTATGGCAGCAACAGTTTCCTCCTCAGCTTTGGGCTTATTCATCTTATGATAGGTTTATTAATACTAGATTAAGTGTTTTTATTTTTGCTAGTGGGCACTAAGTTTCAGAACAGAAATCAGCTGATAAATCATTGGCCTATCTCAGTGATATATAATTTCATAATTTTGTATAACAATTTATTTAAATAAATGAAACAAGCTCCAATGATTTATCAGCTGAGCAAGCCTTTGAAGTATAATAAAATCTTCAAAAGGCCTTGGACAATCATATCGAATACTATTGGACTTAATAGAATTGTTTGGTAGAAATTCATAATTTAAATGCTTTCCCTGCCTGGTCATCTAATATTTCTTTCTAGTGTAATTTAAATAAAGAAATCGACAACACTGATCTTATTTGCTTGCACTTGCACTTGCTCGCGTTACGCATACGCCACGTTGTCTGGCTATTTTCACTAAACGCGATTCTGTAGAGCTCTAAACGCACTGACTTCGCGGTAACAACTGCAACTGGCCAACAGAACAACTGGCTATAGACATGGCCTAAACGTTCGACTTCTTTGTCTTCGTTCTTTAACCATTGATGATTATTTTTTATATATATTTTATAATATTTGCTATCGCTTCTGGTGCCAGGTAGCAGTTATTACAGTTGGCCGCCAACTAAGTCATCAGCAGACATTGTGGCGGTTTAGCGCATGGCACTAGAACACAAAATCATAATCGACATTGCGTATACGTCACGTGGACACGCTTAAGTTTTATTTCCAAGTAATCTATGGTAAATTCTTCGTATTGTAATGTGATATTTAATTCAAATAAAACTCTGCAGACTGTATTTTTACAGCTTGTCGTCTATGTATATTAAAATCAGTTTGCTTTAATTAATTAATGCACAGTTGGGCAAGTTTCTATTGGAGTTGATCGCAAGGCGATGTTATTGATGACCACAACTGTTTTCAAGGCCTTTTTTATCGGAAATTAGACTTTGACTTAAGCAAGATATTTATTTTTATTGTAGATTAAAAGTGTGTAAAGAGAGAGAACCAAATCGATTCATATAGCTAATTAATAAGACTTCAAATATAACCCTTAAAAAAGAAAATTATTTTTATAAAGCAAATTCATAAGACTTCAAATATAAGACTTCAAATTAAGAAAAGTATTTTTTAAGCTCTTATAATTATAATTGAAATATTGTAAGATAAATTTTTGCATATAAATGAAGTATTAAACTGCTTTAATTACTTATATATTTAAATGTTCGACTCATTGTCCCCTCATTTTCACCCCAAACTATTGCTTATAGCTTTCAGTTAATTTGGTCGTTGAGGTAATGCCACAAATATTTCCATCTAACGCGATTACCTCCTTTTCTCCCTCTCCTTGCCCCTCACACTGTCTGTTCAGTGAGAAAAAGTGACCTCATTTGAGAGAAAGAGAGAGGGAGTGAGAGCAGCTCAAAGTTCTCTCCCTGTTGCCCACATTCAGTTACAGTTTTTCCATATTTAAGTGTCCTTTCGCATTGCGTTGTTGTTGTCGTGTTGTTGGCGGTGGCGGTGGCACCTGCCCCTCCCACAATTGTCCCGCCCCTTTCCCATTGCCTACTGTTAAGTTGCTTCCGCTGGCTGTTTCTTGTTGTCCTGCCTTTATTTTGTTTTGTGTGCATGTAACTTGCTGGAAAATTAATAATAATAAAAAAGCAGCAAGAAGAAAAAACGAACGAAAAACACCTCAACACTGCAGGAGGGGGAGGGGGGGGGGAGGGTTAAGGTCAGTGGGAGGGTATCAAATACACGCGTGACCCTATTAAATGTGTGCTAATAAAAGCTCGGGTCTCCAAATAAATGGGCATGACGACACTGAACGCTTCCTGCTCGAATATTATTCAGAGCTCAACTCGAGTTTGATGTGGTGTAAGAGGAGGTGGAGAAATTCAGGATGTGGGGACTTACAAAATATTGTTAAGTGGGCGGAGCAAACCAAGAAAAATTACTTAAAAATTCAAGAGAAATTCGGCGAATACGGATGCTGATGCTGAATGACGATGAAGACGATGATGACGATGAAAGCAAAATCAACGCACACAAAGGCGATAACTGAAGGATGCAGGATGAAAGAGGGTGATAGAGGGAGAAGAGAGGTTCAAACTTCCTAGAGGTTTCAGCATCCTATTTGCGCTAAAGGTCAACTTTTTTCATTTGCAACGTGGTCATTTATAAAATCTCCGAGCATTATTAAACAACAAAAGCGAAAAAAGGAAAAGCGAAAAGCGTTGACTGTACATAAGAAGACTAAGACTAAGTTGAGAACAAATACATATATATATAAATATATATATACATGCATATACTAGTAGAATTCGGTTTCTGTCCGCGATTTATCAAATTAATGAGTATCATTCTATTTTCATTTCATTTTCTATGCGCCAGCGAAGAACAACAACAAAGGGCAGCATGCTAAAAGAAATAAAAGAAAGCAGGGGAAAAAAAAATAGTAAACGGCAAGTGACCCATCGAATTGGGCAGCTGAAAGTGGGAATGAAAATTAAGGTAACTTTTTTGGGAGAATGAAAATGAAAAGGATATGCTATAAGGAACGCAACTTAGCTGCCAGTTACAAATGAGCTCGAATCTGCCTGCTCAAAAAGAGAGTGCAAATGTTGTTAGGCCAACAACAACAACCAACAACAACAGCAACAACAACAACAACAACACATGGCAAGCGTAACAGCGTCAGCGTTAGAAACTAATGTGGGCGATTACATAAACAGGACACACGAAAGGACGAACGGACATTTGCCGTGTAAGCAAACACACCCAAAAGGCAAATAGAGACACCCAACGACTGAGCATGAATCCTGACCAAACCCATGGCCAGGACATGGCCCCAAAAGGATATACACTGGCACTTTGCATGCCCATGTCCTGACACCCGGCCCCATGCCCAGCATGGAAAAGGTACAAATAAAGTGACCAACCCGAAAGGTCTACAAGAAAAAGGAAATACATATAATAATAAAATACTTTGGTGCAAAACAAAACAAAAAAAGTAACGAAAAGGAAGAAGAGTAGCCAAAAGGACTTCGAGACGAAGACCGAAAAAAAAGGAAGCCAAAGCGAATTGTTTTATATCCCTCATTTGTCCATTTAATGGCTGAAACGAGCCAACCCCAGCAGGACTCTCTAACCAGAACTCGTAAGCAAACACAGAGGCAGCCGAAGAGAATCGACAGGACAGGGGGGGGGGACAGGAAACAGCCAGGAGAAGAGAGAAGGATGTCAGAGAAAAACGCAACCAAGCAAAGTGAAAAAGAATATTGAAACACTAATAAAAATAAGGATAAGCAGAGAATGCATTAAGTAAAATATAGAATAAGTGGAGTAGAGTCAGATATATATATATATATATATGTATATATAGTGTAAGAGTATGGTGAACGGGTACACTCTTTCATTTACCCCTACCCGTTCCCCTACTCAATGCTCGATGGGACGTATGAGATTGCTTTGGTTTACTGTGGTGTTGGGTTGAAGATGGACACAAGTTTGGTGTGGATACAGATTGGATCGCTTTTTGAATCTGCTTGTGGGGTTGTGTTAAGCACACACACACACACACATGCACACACACTTGTCCGAACTTGTAGCTTAATCATAACAATAATTCACCCTTTCGAAGGGGTGCTGTCGATTGAGGCTCTTTTGGGGCTGAGTTTGCAAAAAGTATCTATAAAACTCTAACGAACCCTGAGTTAGTCAAAGGTTGTCAAAGATACCTTATTGAAGTGCAATTTTCAACCTCTTCATTTTAAATAATTAATATTATATACATAAAATCATAGTCTGTTTATTATTAAAGAGTTTCTTTTAAAAATCTTGAATCACAATGTAAATTGAGAATCTTTTCTCGTGTAACATATTTCAGAGGTTTTGAAGAATTTGAATTTTGAATTAATAATTTATTCTTAAATATTTTTTGTTTGTTATGCATTGTGTTTCACATTCTTCCTTTGAATCAAAACGATTTAGATTGCCTCCACATCCACCATAACGCCAAAAATGACATTTTCTTGAGCGCTTATTATAGCTTCATGTTGGTATATCAGAAGAGCATCTGATAATACCAGCGGGGGTTTCGATTCCCTGTCTCCTTGGTATATCGTCACAAACACTATCTGAGAAAGATTCCAATAATTAATTTTTATATATTGAAGATAAAATAACACTATTTACAATATTTGCACAAGACAACTTCAATAAGTCCTGTTAAGATGCAAATTAGAAGCTACAATATTCATTATTATACGAAATAGAACTAAGTTTGGAGAATGGGAATTGCAACAGCTTTATGAGGAACCAAATAATACATTTTACACATATTACAAGCTATTATTTTCGCATTTAATACTTATAGAAGAAATTTTCTGGTTAAATATTAATATAATTAAATTAGTTAGGCATATTAAAATGATGTGGAACAATATTATAGCATTATTCCTTATAAAATACGAGTACAATACGATTTTAAACTATTGCTTAAAAACCTTCAATTGAAAAGTTGCTGAAAAGTTTGACTGAACATAGAGGATCTACTCTTAAATGGAAGCTAACGATATATAGTTATTGTTATAGTTTAAACTACAATTATAAATACAGTTATTCAGTTTGTAAATTTGTTCTTTAAAACATAGTAAAATGTTAATTAATAATATTAAATTTATAATGCATTCAAATGAATATTTAATACACACTCATGACAATTTGATTGACAGTGCAAAGGTGTAGGAAATTCCTTTGAATTATGTTTAACCGCAAGTAAATATTCATAAAAGTAAACATATTCACTTAAACACTCACACATGTGAATATATGAGTATATATAGTATAATGTGTGGGAGTATGAGTGTTTTATGTATTTAAATGGCATGTTGGCAACATATAAACTGCAGTGAAGTGAGAGGGTTGAAAAAGGGGGAAGGTCAGTCGTTGGGTCATTTTGTCGCTGCAGCCATATGAACTATGACCTGCACACACACACACACACACAGAATGGAAAAGAAAAACAAAGTTGAAACGAGTAAACAGAAAATATAAAAACATAACAACTATAAAAAGCCTGAGAGGGTGGAAAAGGAGGCAAAAAAAAAAATATTTCAAATGAATTGAAACAAAAGGGAAATGCAAATGGAAAATGGAAAATAATATGCAGCATATTTTAGTTGTTGCTGCTGGCTGTAAAATAAAAAACGAGATGTTTAAAAGAAAAAAACGATAGAAAATATGATTGCGGCATAGGGTTGCCAGCTGTTGTGGTGACCAAAAAATAAAAATAAAAACAAATGTGGCAACATTGCCAACTGAAAGGCAGAGACAGAGGCAGACTTTGTGGCAGCCAGAGGAGCAGCAAAACTTGATGCAGAGATAGAGAGAAAGAGAGAGGAAGAGAGAGAGAGAGAGAGAGAGAGAGAGAGAGAGAGAGAGAGAGTGAGAAGGGAACTGTGCGGGTGTGTAGATGCCACAGTTCAACTCATCATGGCCACTCTTCCGTTGTGGCAGCTCAGCTCGACTCCTCCTTGTCGTCGTCCTAGTTGGTTGGTGGTAGCTCCTGGCACATGCAACATTCAATGCATACAAATGGCATTTAAGCCGGTTTTGGCTTTCAAAACGACACAGCAACGAGCTAAGCGCAGTCAGCAACATATACATATACATATACAGATATATACATAATCACACACACACACACACACACGGAGAGTAACAGCAACGCAATTTATATGCGTGGCAAACATGAACACAGCAACAGCAACAACAACAGCAACAACAACAACAACAACAGCAACAACAACATCACACAGATGAGCACTGGAACAAAGCGAACTTCAAGCGAGTTAAACAGGCGGCAAAAGCTAAACTAAACTTACACACACACACACACATACACATACACATACACATGCATATATATATATATATATGTATAGATATATAGAAACATACTCACATCGCCTGCAGCAGCTCCTGTGCCTTCTCCATGTTGCATAGGCTGTGTATTATAGTTGAAACTCTCAGTCTGCTTTTGGTCGCCCGTTAGGCCGGACTCAATGGTTTGGGGTCGTTGGGTGGTTTGAGGTGGTGTGCCTCGGTTATGGCCATAAAATAAACCAAACAAACAAGCCGGAACCATGTCAGAAGGCACCAAATACCAGCACAAGCGTACTTCTCTATAAGTGTCTGTGTGTTTGTGAGTACAATTTGTGGTGTGGGGCCAGTGCAAGGCCGAACATGATTGAGCACAGTGGGGCAAGATAGGTAAACTTTATGCTTAGATAAGTATGTATAAAATGAAATAGATACAAATAGTAAGTAGAACGAGAAACTAATAATTAAGATAGCTTTTTGTGAATTTATCTAACTTTTAAAGTGCGCATTTACATATGTAAAATATAAATATGCATAGTAAAATAAATTTAACATTATTAAATGTTTATTTATTATTAAACATATATATGACTATGGGTATTTACTGCAAGAGTATTGCTTATATTAATACTCAAGCAAATATAATATATAAGGACTTTTAATTTGCACATAATAATAAATAATATAGGCAATTATTTCAGAGAAGTCTTAGCTTAAATCTAAGCTAATCATATATTTTTGTAATAAAAAGGAGCTTTATATAATAATCTTTGATGCAAATCCTCAGTTGTTGAATCGTCTGTATTTATGCATGCAATTTTTTGTATGTTTCTTGAATAAAAAAATTTCGAAAATATATTTATGGATCTTTTATATTTATTAAATAATTTAAATAGTATAGTAATAGAGTTTTATTGATTAAGAATATTTGGAAAATATATTTATGGATCTTATATATTTATTAAATAATTTAAATAGTATCATAATAGTTTTTTCTTAATTAAGAATATTTGGAATATTATTTATGGAGCTTATACATTTATTTAACTAATTTAAATATTATAATAATAGCGTTGTCTTGATTAAGAATATTTGGAAAATATATTTATGGATCGCTTACATTTATTTATTGATTTAAATGGTATAATAAAAGTGTTTTCATAAGAAGTAACTAACTTCTGCGCCACTGTGACACAGTTAGTCCACGCTGATATATATGTATGTTGTCTAGCACTGAGTTGGAGGGGGGCTAGAGACGTGTGTGTGGGTTAGAGTTCTGTTGGATAGGGACACAACGCGAACGGTGCGAGCTATTTCATAATTTTATACACTTGTGCTGAGCTGCGTTGCGGTTCGGCATGGACACGACCAGCAAACATAAACCCCTCTCTTTTCTCCCCCTCTCTCCGATATACTCACACACACATAGGAACTGCCACGCCTCCAACTCTACGCTGTGCGTGTTGTTTGTATGTCTGCGCATTTATCAATAAAAATGTTTTGCTCCACTGTTGTTGCTGTTGTTGTTGTTAGCTTTGTAATTTTTCTTTTTAATATTTTCACCGCTTTAAGTGTTAAAAGGATATCTGCCATTTAATGTGTGTGTGTGTGTGTGTGTGTGTGTGTGTGTGTGTGTGTGTAGCACTCGCATATCGTCATAAATATATGACGCTGAGTATGCGTACTCGCATATTAAGTATACGCAGCGTTACACGAGTCAACTCAAGGGGTTGACTTTGCACGATAGGGGAGCGTTGAAGTGGAGCTGTAGTGCGAATAGTTTTCGCTAGTCTTTTGCATCAGTGCAGTTCCCCTTCCTCTGCCCCTCTATTTCCCACTCTCCCCCTTTTACGCAACAAATTTCATTTTATAATCTGCGGATTAAAGTATGCCCATTGCAACCCCCAAAGCTTTCACCGCTAGAGGACTCTTCAAAAAGAGCTCCGTTTTGCAATGTGGGTCGCTACTTTTTTTATTGCTGATTACTTTTGTGTGATGTTACGGCAAGGACTCGGCAAGGACTCTCGCATTCATTCTCGCATTCAACACAAATTAGAATAAATTATTAAGCAGCAGATTCAACAATTTTTTAGCTTCGTATTCATCTTTTTTTGTTCGCTGTTGGCCAAATCAACGCTCAAACATTTCTTAAGGTGTCATTTTCGACTGCCCAGCTACCACCATCCAGGTGGAACTTCCCAGCTGCAGCGTCCATTAACATTCCTCCTCTGCCTCCCAGGATAACATCTTTGAGGAGTTTGAGTACTTGCCGTCAGCAGCAGTTGGTAGGTAACGAAATTAATTTTCGTACAATCTAACAACAAAGCAATGGCAAATGTTAAAAAGACGCACGTGCTCCATAACTTCTCTTACTCCCCTCTTCCCACTACTCCCTTTCCCCTCCCCTCTTTCCTCTCCCCTCTTCCCACTACTCTCTTTCCCTCCCCTCTTTCCTCTCCCCTCTTTCCTCTCCCCTCTTTCCTTTCCCCTCTTTCCTCTTCCCTCTTCCCTCTTCCCTCTCCCCACTCCCCTCTGCCCTCTCTGCTGCCCAAGCATCTGTCCAGCAAGCAAGGAAGAACAATCGCATGTACTAATTTTCCACTCTGCACCAAGAACAATCAACCAAACACACACACACACACGCACACACACACAGGATACTAAGGATATGGGACGTGCAGACAAAGCCACGCCAAGGACTTGGACTTGACGCGTTTGGTCCTGGCACTACAAGGGATTAACCTCAAAAAATCTCATCAAAGTCAAAACGAAAGAAGCACAAAAAAAAAACACAAGAAACAAAAACGAGTCCGAAAACACATTGAAGAATGCGGCAGCAGAGTGGGAAGAGGGGGATAAAAAGGAGGGGGAGGAAGGTGGAAAGCGATGCCTTTTGTGGTGGGTGTGAGTCTGCAAATAGCACAAAAAATCAACGACTCGTGAGAGACACCAAAAACGCTGCTGTGGCCAGCAAGGCGTACAAATGGAGGGAGAATCTTAAGGGGGAGTGGGATTGAAAAGGTGATGGGGATGGAGCCATAAAAATAAACCACCCAAAAGTGGGCTAAAAATGAAGTTGTGTGCAAAGAACAATAAAAATGGCAGAGACAGAGAAAGAGAAGGAGAAGGAGAAGCAGGAACAGAAGGACACTTGGATGGCAGACTCTGGATCTCGCTGAAGATGATGATGATGATGTTGCTGATAATGATGATGATGATGATGATGTTGATGGGCAAAAGTTACAGCCGCGCATAAAAGCAAAAGAAACAAATCGCAGAATGAGAAGAAATGCAAAAGAGAAAGAAATAAGAAAGACGTGCCAGGCTATATAGGCAAACCGAAACAGAAAAGAACTGAATAAAGCACAGCAAAAAGCGAGCAAACAATGGCAACCCACTCTGCAAGGAGAAAATAACGGTAGCGTGGGGGATCTGTGTCGTTAGGGGGAGGAGGAGGGGGGGGACACATTGTGGGTGCATATTGTATTTGCCGTGGGGTTGGAAAGGCGACAGAAAAAATTATACAAATACAAAAGAAAAATCATATAAAAAAAAGAGCACAATGACAAAAGAAAAATAATACAAGCGATTGGGCTCGACTAAGGGATGTGTGTGTGTGAGTGAGAGAAAGGGAGGTAGGTGGTAAGGGGTAAGGGGTAAGGGGTAAAAGCTGGCACATCTATATCTAGGGGTTGCAATGACGAGTGAGACTATGCGATGACAATGACATTGTAAATGGGTTTGAGTTTGGCTCGAGATCTCAGCACATATGTATGCTACACACACACACACACACACACACTCGCATTCACGTATTTAAACTACCCGTCAAAAATCGCAGCAGCTTGTCAAGAGCTTGTACCACGAGCAACTTGCCACATGCCACACACACACTGTACTATAAAATAATATGCCAAATATGCGCAAATTCATTTTCCACAAGCAATGCAAATGAGACGAGTAACAAGCAAAAAAAATATCAAATAAAAAATTCAGATATATAGTATAAAAATATATATAGACATATATATACGCTTACTTGTGTATTAGAGGAAAATGAAAACCACAGGAACTCACAAGTTTGAGCCACTTAGCAGCAACTTCGTCATCCTTTTGCAGAAGCTCAACTTCCATCTCCATCGCCATCTCCCTCTCACTGCCTCTCCTCACTCACTCTCTCTCACTCTCTCTCTCGCTCTGGTCATGTAATTCGAGCTCTTCTTTTGGGGGTTGGCCACCTCGGCTGTGGCATGTAAGTTGACTATTATTTTGACATGACTACACAATCAAAACCTGAAAATTTCCGACGCCAGTCGACTGAAGCGACCCCCCTTGACCCCCCTTTGCCATCCTCAATGGCCCCAGCATGGCCCTTGAGGCATAATCTCCTTACGCCTCTCTCTCTCCCCCACACAAAAACAATCTCTCGCTCTTCGTCTCTGTCAGATGCCGTCAAGTCATCAACGCTAAACGACCTTCGCTGTCAACGCACAGTGGTTCAAGATATGCAAGTAATGTGATCAATTTATTATTTGTTAAAGAGATTTAGAATATAGAATTTAAAAAAGGCATTTTTAAATAATAATAATTTTACTTAAATTTAAATTTAAATACCTCATTATTTTAAATTTAATAAATATTTTAATGAATACTTAATAAAATCCTTAGTTAAAAAATATATGTAAATAGATATTTTATATGAATTTTTAATTCTTTTATAAGAAACATACATAAATAGGAAATATTATTAAATATATATTTAAGATGGCATAGATCAAAGTGTGGAAACTAAAAAGCGCTCTCAAATATTTTTACAGTTGTTATTTATATATTTTTTTTAAATTTTTAATCTAGTTTTTTTTAGACTCAACTAAGCTATGAATGTTTTATTTATTTTTAAATATATTTTGTTTTATTTTATCATATTAAAGTTCTATTTTAAAGCTGTCAGTGTTTTCTATATTTTTATTATTGATTTGATTACATTTTATTTTTCCAATAAAAGCTTTAAAAAATATTAAATATATAAATACGTTTAAGTGTATTTTTAACTTTTACTCTTAATTTAATCATATGAATAACTTCTTTAGAAGCAACCTTGTTTATCTTAGTAGTTGAATAAGATTTGCAGACTGTGCAACATTGTTGGTAACGCTTCTCAGCTACAAGCCAAACATTGTGTTGACGGCTTTTAGGCATGTGCGTGGGTGTGGGGTGTGTGTGTGTGTGTGTTTGTGTGTGCGGGTGGTACAGATGTATGTGTGTGTGTGTGTGTGTGTGTGTATTGGGTGTGCCATAGGGCTGTAATAACAATGACGACGACGTTGATGCGTTGTCGTTTTCGTTCTGTTCTTCGTCGACGCCAACAGTTGACAATATGCGCTGGCAGAAGAGCGTCCCTTAAAGCTGTCCCCCTCTCCCTCCTTTTATCCCCCCACCCCCTGCCATTGACTGTCGCGCCACAGCTAACATCCCCTTCAGCTGTCCCCCACCCCCATCCCTTGCTGGGTCCACACTTTGTGCTCATATTGCTGGCAATTTTCTATAATCCTTTTTACTGGCTGCCTTTTTCAAACATTTCTACAAGTTGTTGCTGTTGTTTGAGTTTTCATTGTTGTAGTTGTTGTTTTTGTTGTTGCTTTGCGAAAGTTTATGAAAAGTGACTGCGTTAGCAGAAAATATTATGCTGCCAGCGGCAATGGCTGTCCCCCTCCCCCCCTTCCCCTGCTGCCCCCTCTTGAGTCTCAGGTTTTTGGGTCCGACAGCAATAAACTCTTTTTATTTTTGGGGCCAAGTTTTGTTGTTGGTTGGGAAAACTTTTGGCTTTTGCTAGCAGCAGCTCAAACTTTGGGAAAATGTTTAAATTCAACAAATACGCAGCAACACACACACACATACACACATACATACACACACACACACTGCGACGCACTGTGAGCTACTCACAGCTATCATGGCCACAGTGCGTATGCGTGATATACTCGAGTAGCGCACCCAAAAAGTTTCACAGCTTAAATCAAACTTTTTGGAATTTCGCATAGAGTGCAAGCGAGACAGCGACAGTTGCGGGTTGTCTTTGCAGTTGGGGGAAAATTGGTGGGGGGTTGGAAAGGGGGAAGGGGGTTTGGTTTGTCCGTTGGTTGCTTTTAGATCTGCACTTCAACTTTTGGGTCAACGTCTGTTTGTCTATTTGTTTGTTTGTTGCTCTCGATGTCTGTCGTCGTCTATTTCTCCCCACTTTCTGTCTCCCCCTCTGCACCCTCTTTGCCCTTTCCTGCCCCTACTCATACCAGCAGAGTTCAGCTCGATGTCTGCTCGATTTGTTTGTAGATTTTCAACTTTGCTGCTGACCGTCGTCCAACATTCAATGTCCGTTGTCCTTCTCTCTGTATATATCTCTGTATTACTCTATGTCTGTTGCTGTGTGTGTGTGCGACCTTTTTGTGAATGCTCGCCTTGACTGTCTGCCCGTCTGTCCCTTTGGTTGATGCCAAAAGTCCCATTCCCTGCCCCTTCCCCTTTCGTCCTCGTCTCCCCACAGCTGGCATTGCCTTGGCCCCACATTCTGTTGCTGTCGCTTCTGCTTTCTCTATTAACTTTTCGTTTTAGCTACTTTTTCTTTATCCTTCTCCCTCTCTTTCTCTCTCTCTCTCTCTGTGTCTGCCCGTCTGTCTCTCTGACAGTCTGACTCTGACCTGGTCGCCAGAATGATGACCACCCATGTTGGATTTTCCTTTTTCTTTCTTTATTTTCCCCAATTACTTGGTGTGGGTAAAATGGCTGGAAAATTATTCGAAAGCCAAGAGAGGGCGGAAGGGTAGAATTTTGGGGTTGACAGGGGCAGGCAGTCGGACAACTTTGTAGATGATAGTCAAGGGCTGCTCTTTGTTGGTCGTTTTGTATATTTTAATTTTAGGCAGTCAATATAATGTTGATTACAATGCTCTATATCATTTGTTCAGGGGCAATATTATTCCATAATAGAAAAAGCACTCAATTTGAAGGACAGAAACAAATGTGTAATATTCTATGAAAATTGAAAAAATATTTTAGATTAGTTTGTTAAATTTTGAATTAGTGATACTACTACTTTATAATCGACATTAGAATATTGAAATGTATTTATTTTATTTTGTGTTTCTTATCACTAATATGATTTTAGTTGACTTTCTTTATTTTATTATTATAAAAAAATTAATTCTATTTATTTATATATTAAATAACTTTTCACCTATTCCTTATAACTTTAGTTTTTAATATATAAAAAATCTTCCAAATGCTATATCATTTCTTTTATTAATAAATTTCTATATTTCTATTATCTACTTAGTCATCTTTAATATCTTATCTTTATCATCTCATATATCATCTTATATTATATCTCTTAACTATTTCTTCTTTTCATTACGTAACCCATTTAATCAGGATCTAAGCCAATTTAAATCATTTGCCAGCATACGAGTTTATTCCCCATATATCATCTTATATTTAACATATCATGTCCATCTCTTTGGTATCTGCTGCCTTGTCATCCCTCCGTTGGCATGAAAATTCTGCCCATTTTCGTGGTTTTCCACAGTCATTTTCATTTTCAATATCTCTGCCTCTTGTTTGCTACTAAATTTGCGCAAATTGTACGCTTTTTGGCTGCTCGACTCGATTATATTTCAGCAGATGACAAACAGACTCAGAGTCGCAGACAGAGACAGAATCACAGATACAGTAGAGAGAAAGAGTGAGAGAGTGAGGGAGAGAGTGAGAACGAGAGAGTTGGAGACTCATTGCTGGCCATACATTTTAGCCATGGTCCAGTCCATGCTGCGAGTCAAAGCACAAGCGAGCCAAACAATCAACTCCACCTTCTGCTCTTTGGCTACCTGTCCCCCAATGCTTGTGGCCAAAAGCCATAGCAATGCCAGTGCAAAGGACATGCTATAATTTCCAGCAACAACAGCAACAGCAACAACAACACTAAACCAACAAAAGTAACCGAAAAAAGCAACAATCCGAACAGCAGCAACAACTACAAACAACTTAGCCATGTCTGTGCGTCCCAGGCGGCCATCCGGCCAAAAAGCTCGGTCATAGTTGTCCTTTGCAAGGATACAGCAACAGTGCCACCCACCCCTTCCCCTTTGTGTGTATGTATGTGTGTTTGTGTGTGTGTATGTGTTGGTATGCCATCACGCAAAATGTGCGCCTGGCTCTTAATGGGTGGCTTGACAGGGTTTAAGCTCTTTTACGGGGCAGATTGTGTTTCAGCAAGAGGCAAAAACAAATGCAAAACAAGTAGGCGGTTACAGTCGAGCACGCTCGACAGTAGGATACCCTGAGCCCAGGTCCTCTACACTTAGGTTGAATTTCGACCAATTGTTCCTATGGCAGCTATATGATGTAGTAGACCGATTCTAACCAATTTTGGTCAGAATGTATAATACCAGCCCAGATGCATATTCTATCAGTTTGGTTTTGATATCTCAACAAATAAAAAATTTTTCCATACTAAAACTTAATTTTCGGTGTACCGTTCCTATGGCAGCTATATGATACAGTTATCCGATTTTAACCAAATTTGGTCAAGATGTATACTACCAGCCTAGATCCATATTCTATCAGTTTGGTTATGATATCTCAACAAACACAAAACTTTTCCATACTAAAACTTCATTTTCGATGTACCGTTCCTATGGCAGCTATATGATATAGTGGACCGATCCAAAAATAAAAACAAACTTAATCTGCCTATGGTATTCAGGAACCTACATACCAAGTTTGATGTCTCTAGCTCTTATGGTTTCTGAGATCGACGCGTTCAAACATCCGGACGGACGGACGGACGGACGGACGGACGGACGGACGGACGGACGGACGGACAGACAGACGGACATGGCTCAATCGACTCGGCTGTTGATCCTGATCAAGAATATATATACTTTTGGGGGTCGGCCAGGCCCCCTTCTGCCTGTTACATACATTCTGCCAAACACATTATACCCTTTTTTGCCCATTTTTAATGGGCTCAGGGTATAAAAAAAAACAAAGAAAAAAGAATAAAGAAAAAAAAACATACAAAAATAGTATAGAACTAGGTAGGGAGTATGGATTGCTGGTGGGAGGCGTGGACGAAGAAAAAGTCTCGTCGACGCAAAATGAAAATAGGCAAAAGGAACAAAAAAGGAACAAAAAGGCGCACCAGAAAATAAGCTTCAACTTGGCTTTTGGCTAAAAACTTTGCCAGCTTTCTTTGGCCGTCATTTATGCTCCTTGGCGTGGCAATCTCCCAAAACACCCACACTACTATCCTGCTCCTTCATCTATGCTCCTCTTTCAGTCCCTTTCTCTTTTTTTGCCTTTTTGTTGCTGCTGTTGCTTTTGTAAATTGGTAAAAGTTTGAGTTTAATTCAATTCGGAACGGTAGCTGTGAGTGCCGGCTTCCTATGGATAAGGCAAACTTAAGGGAAGAGAATGAGCAGAGAAGAGTGAAAAGGAAAAGAGGGGAAGGAGGGGTAGCTTGTGTCTGTGTAAAGGATATCACGCGTCGTCCAACAGTTGCTGTTGTTTGCCAATGTTGTTGCTGTTGCGCGCAAATTGCGGTGCATGGACAGTCAGCGACATGCCAAGCAGAGAGTGGAGACAAGAATAGGGTGTTATGGAACACGGATAGGGGTGGAGAAAGGGGGTTTCATAGCAGCTGCGGGTGGCACAAACTGGCAACAAATTCATGCGCTTTGTTGTCGCTGCATATGTAGTAGATTGTTGGATTGAACTGCTGCATTGGTGGTTGACTGGTTGAGTGGTTGAGTTGGGGTGGTTGGATGGGGTTGGAGATGGGGTAGTCGAGTGGGTGGATTTGACGTTGCACGTTGTTTAGGAGCAACGAAGTTGCACATGAAACTTGGCACGTCGCCTAACGTGGCATGTTTATACGAACGCCAGAGGCGAGCGACAAAAACAAATGGCTAACAAACGCACACACACACCACACACACACACATCACACACAACACACCCATTACCAACACACACCCACTCACATTCACTTATATATCAACACATAGGTATTCCAGTTTATACGGCACTTATTGCAATAGTGCTTTTAGTGCAATGTTCCCAAGAGTTCATTTTGCTTGCTTTATTGGCTACTTCGAAGTGAGCTGGCAACTCTGCAAAGATAGACCATCATCTAATTTACTATAATATACCTTATATATTCCTCTCTCGTTTCATTAAATTGCTCGACTTTATTTTAAATTTAAGTCGAAGAATTCTTTAATTTCTACTTTCTATTAATGTATGTTTTCAGTTTCTAATAATTAATATTAAAATAACTAAAGTTAATTAATTCTTAATATGTAGTTCCTGTAGACGCTTATCAAATTTTCTATTAAATGCATAGTTTTTAAATAAATTTAATTAATTATAAATTTTATTTTAAATTAAATTCTTTAAATTTTATTTTTTAAGTTAATTTCAAGTCTTCTTTTTTCGATTCTCAATACCTCCTTTGGTATAAATGTCTTAAATTTCAAAATATATAACTTTAAAAATAATAACAAGAAATAATAACATCTTGTTAAACATTATAATAAGTATTAAGTTGAATCTTTAATTCTTCTCTAACTACGGTTTATGATAAACTAAACACAGATAAGTATGCAATGTTTTTTTTTTTATAAATGACCAGAGTTGCCACAGAGTACGTAGAACAAAGAGACAGTTTAATTTCTCCTCACAAAAGCTTACAAAAATGTCCTTTAGAAAGCTGATATTGCAGTCAAAGTGCATCGTATAAACTGCCCAAACTTTAGAACTTTTACAACAATATTTTTTTGTTGTTGTTGCTTTGTTGCAGTGCATATTTTATATGTTATGTTGAAGTTGTAAGGCAGAACTCAAAGTGAAGGCTTCGTTTGGTTGCCTGCTAAATATTAGCAACAAATCGGTAAACAGTTTAGACCCTCAGCAACACCAGCAACAACCAGCAAACCAACTTACCCCACTGGAGACAGCATTTGGTTGGGTGTATGTGTGTGGTGGGGGAAGAAGTTGTTGGTTTTGTTGTCGCTGTGCATTAAGTGTTGCCAACTTTATTTAATGGCATAACAGTTGACTGCCAGTTGGCTGGCATTGCCTCACACTGCTCAACAGTGTTGCTAAACGGCATGTGCATGTAGAGTTGTTGTGTTTGTATTTGTATTTGTGTTTGGATTTGTTGTAGCTGTTTTGTGAAATTGTATTTCGTGCACTCCATGTCCTCATGTCTCTGGCTAAAATGGGTTAAGGGGAGGGGGTAAGTCCCCGACATTTGTGGGGAGTGTCCCTGTCGCACAGTTCATTCAACGCTCCGTTTCGTGTTGTGTCGTGTCTTGACTTCTAGTTTCTTAGCTTGTGTGTATGTGTGTGTGTGTGTGTGTGTGAGTGTTGTCGTTGTGTGGGCGTAAATTGTCTATTAGTCAGTCGAGCAACGTGAAATTGCTGTACATTTTTACGTTTTGGCTAAGGGATGAAATTTAATTAAGATACTTTGACGTTTCGCAGATACACAACACAGCAGAAGACAATCCAAGACAACACAAAGCACAAACATGCCAACACACAGACACCCAATTGACATTAACAACAACAACTAAACACACACACACACACACACAGATACACACCCACTTGCTCTCAGATCTATTTGTTGGGGATAATTCAATTTACGCTTGTGTGGGTGTAGAAATTTCTCGATATTGACAATGAGGATAACGACAGCGACAACGACCGTCGACCGTCGACACTCGACGATGACCCAGCATCTTTGTCCTGTCTCCTATATGTGTTAGTGTTAGTGTTAATGTGAGTGTGGGTGTATCTGTGTGTCTCCCTCTGACAGCAGTAAAAGCTGTCGACGTCGACGTCGCAACGTTTGTCGTTTCGATAATTATCGTTCGTCCTGTTTGGTTGCTGATTTTCTTCAATGTGCAACTTTGTTGTCAACAGCTGTGGAATTTGATCGTTAAATTAAGCAATTTATCTATATGATATCATGCTGATTTTCTATAGACATTTATTGGGTAATACTCACTTTTTAAGATTCAACTAATAAAGACAGTTTCATTTCTGTTGTACTTTTTCTGCCGTTTTAAATAGTTAAAAAATATATATATTTGTAAACTGTCAAAATTATTTAACTATTGTAAGTTTTTAATAACAGATTAAATATGCGTAAAAACGAAGAATCTATATTATTTTTGAAAAAATTGTAATGTTTATATAAATTTAACTTATAATATGTCATCCGTTCGATTGAAACGAAATAAAATTAAAGCATTATTTAAAAAAAATACCTTGAAATCTTGAGAACTTAATCGATATATAACATAAATAACTATAAAGCTAATATGAAATCATAATATTAGGTAACTATTTCTTTGAATACAGATGACTAATTTCTCGTTATGACATTTAAATAAAGCTACTGTTAAATATGACGTTTATACATATTATTCATTTGTACAAAACTTAAAGCATGTTCCTTCATCAGAACTGTAAACTAATAATAAAGTAAATCAAGCTGATCATAATTATTCCTAGAATCAAAGCCAATTAATTTGACTGTACAAGAAATTAAAAGCTCGCTTTTGACTTCATTTCCACATCTACATATACATACTATATACAATCTATAAAGCAGAGCATCCACCTTTGATTGTCTCATTTTGCAACATCCCATAAAGTCGTTAGATTTCAATGGAGTGGGTGGTTATTGGTGGGTTTGGTGGGTCTTGGAGAGGGAAACTCTTGGGGTAAATGGAAAATTCGCTTGCATGACGCAATCCGGCAATTATCTGCGCCGTCGTGAAAGTTTCTTTGGTTAATCTTGGGGAGCGAGCGTCATTTGCTATTGGAAATTTAATTAGGTTTACATCATTTTCGTGAAGTTAACGCCAGATGGGCAGCAAAAACTTTTACTCTCATTTACAAATCTGCAACAGCAGTGGCAGCAACTGCTGCTGGTGGCCAAATTGGGGTGTATGTGGTAGTATGGGGCACTCAATTAGAGGCACATCTACAAGTCAAATATTTTGACTAGCGAGCAAAAACAATAAGAACATTTGGCACTCGGAGTCGGCAAGTCGATTAATTAAACACACAACACACATAAATATAAGCAGCGTACCCACAGCATGGCGAAAAGGCGAAGAAAAACAGTCCATAAATGTCCCGAAGCAACCACCCAATGAAATATTAATAGTAACAATTATGTGCTACGTGCCACAGAGAAAGAGGAAGAGGCAGTTGCCAGTCGACAGACGGCAACAAGGATGGATAACACAATTACAACACAATCAAAGAATTTCTGGTCAGAAATTCGATAAACAGCCCTCGCCGGAGTATGAACCCAATGAAACAAGTGGCATTCGCTCGCGATGGATTCAAAGGGGAACGAGAGATGTTCGCAAGGGAGTGGGAGTAAGAGAGGAAGAGAGGGAGTGGATTGGGAGCATGCCTCCCACTGAGCGCTGAATAATTCGTAATGTATCTAACCTCGAAAACCTAATCAAGTCCAGTTAAACAAACAGAGAGCGAAACAGGACGACAACAACTGCAATTACGCTCACACTCTTGACGCTCATTTTCAAATAGCAGCAACAAATACCAAAACAGAGGCGTCGGCGTTGGCATTCTCATTGGCATCGGCATCGGCATCGCAGTCAACGTCAATCAGTTGGTCGCACAGAACGTCACACACGAACGCAACACGCTGCCTGCAGAACAGGCGCACAGAATGCAGCAGCAAACTCTCGCTGTTCTCACGCACACAAACACTTACTCTTATTTGCAATATGTATGTTTGTATGTGCACATGCAATGGCACGTGAAAAACATTGTCTGCCTGACCGAACGTCGGCCCCAAAATACGAACGAGTGCCGAACAAAAACTCACGACAGCCCAATCCAATCTAACACTCTCTCTCTCGCTCTAGTTCCCCCTTGTCACTGCCTTCGTTTGCGGCTCTCTTTCTCTGTCGCGCTTTAAGCTGACTTTGCAATGCTCACGCTCACACTCTCTTCTGTTTGATAGCTTCGCTATCGTCGTCGTCGTCGTCGTTGTCGCTGTCGCTGTCGACAGTTGCCGTTGCCGTTGAAATTATTCTGCTAGCAATTTCTTACTTGTTTGCCTGCTGTCTCCCCCTTCACTTTGTATCTTTTTCTCCTCTCTCTCTCTCGCCAGCTTCGCCTCTGCCTTCTCGTGTCATTTTCGCTGCGTGCCTGACAACCGCACGGCGGAAAATTCACTTTTCGCCATCGCTGCGCACTTGTGCCGAAAGTCAGTCGGGCACGTCCATGAAGCGGAGTCAGACAACAGGATGAGGGCGAGGGTGAGAATACGGGGGTGCTGGGTGCGGATTGCAGGTTAAGGGTAGCTCATGCTTGTATGAATGAAAGGCGATTCACTCACTGCCATTCACTGGCACTTACTTACTCGTTTGCTCGCTCATTCGATTTAATCGTTTAGTGCGCCCTTTTGCGCCTTATCAACGTTTCATTTAATTTAGCCCAGAAACCTCGGCATTTCGAAATTTTGTGGGCGGACAATGTCGGCCTTTTTGGGATATGATGCGGCTACCGAACTGCGGTTGATTAGGTGTTGTCCTTATGATTAGTGGTCATTGCAAATGGGCATCGAACCATTGCACAGCCCGCAAAATTCAATTGAAACTCAAGTGCCACCAATGAACTTCAATTGCGCATCGAATTTCGATCAATTATTTATGACACTTGAAATAATTGTGTTTACTATTTTACTTCAAGATATTGCTGATGAATATGTTGCAAATAGAATGATATTATTTTTCTTAATGATATGCTTATTAAGTTGACAAATTAGCTGATGATAATAATTAGCTACTATTTGAATTAAATAGATGATAATCTTAAATCAATAGAATAGTCTATATAGGATGGACTGCTTGGCATAATTTTTATTCCGACTCCAGCTCATTTTTATAACCACCTTAAAAATTTCATACTATATAAAATAACTTACCGATAGTAAATCACCAGCATCATTATACAGTCACACTCTCTATTATTATTCATCTCAACCAAGCAAAATCATACACCAAAAAAAACCTAAACTATATACACTACTATACATAAGAGTGATTATTATTTTTTAAAATAAATGTTCTGATAACACCCTTGTAAATATATTTCTAATATAATCCACGACATATATATAAAAAGAAAAATACAAAAATTTATTTATTTATTATGGTTTATTTACTAAAGGAACTTTAAATATGTAGTCTCTTCAGGATATTATAAAACTTGTGACTAATGTTTTTTTTGTTTCTTAGAACTTAGAAACTTTTGTTCGCTTTTTGGGTCCATCCGGAATATCCAAGTGCTTCTTACTAATAGACTCTGCCTTCAAATTTATCTCCTTAACTTCTTTTTTTAACTCTTTTTTAGTTTTACGTAATACTTTTTTTTCGTATTTTTTTAGTTTCTCGTACATGCTAATGACAGTTCGATATGAAACTATAAAGCCCACAAAACTCAAAACTCCGAATATGAGGACGGGCGGGAACGTTTTTTCCAATTCCATCACATCAAATTTCATCAAATCTTTGCATTTCTTCCAGGCATACGGTATGATTATAGTCCAATATAGTATTACGACCAATAATTCTAAGAATCTTTTTTCAAACATGTTGTACAAAAGACAGACGATACTTGTTTCTTAGTTGAGAAATTACTACAAACTGAAATCAGTAAAGTATACTGGTAATATTTTTGCAGCAAAAGCTTCTATGAAAAGCTCATTTCAAGCTATTTAATTATTAGTTTATTTATAATTAGGTGATACGCATTACTACTTAAGCTTTGATTTTTACAATCCAAACTAATACTTATTATTTATTATTGAAGAGGTGGAGTACATTACTTTTCATAAAGTTTTTATTTCAACATTCATATTTTACAATAATAATATATCAACAATATTGAAAACTTTATATTTCAATAAGCTGTGAAACCTTTTTAAAAACAAATCAAATTTAAGTCAACAGACGCGAACAATTTGATTTCTTTTAAGTATTTTAGCTCAGTCATACAATCTACAAAGATCAGTGATAATGAATGAAAGTTTAGGGTAATACTTTTAAAATTACTTTAACGTCTTAATGGCAGCTTAAAAAAATAATTATTTGATAAGAATCTAAAGTTTTGTGCTTTTGGCTGTTGCCGTTGCTTTACATTGCATATTACGCATACGCCATGTTGGGGGGTAGAGCACTCGAGTGTGTGTGTGGAGTGCAGCGTGAGGAGTGTGTAGCGTGTCTAGTAGCTTGGATTTATTAATATATTTTTTTTTTGGCTTTGTGTCCCTCTCGCATTTTGTGTTATTTCTCTGCAGGATCTTCTTGCTCACGCTTCTGTGCTTCCTCTTCCCTCGCACTGTGGTGCGCTTTTATTCATCCATTTATTTGCGCATTTTCCATGTTTTCTTTTTACATTTCTCTTTTTCCATTTCTTTATTTTTGTTGTGTCTTTTTCTTTTGCCATCTTTGGCAACTTTTATGCGCTTCTCCTGCTCCTTCCACTATTTCGTCCACTTTTTATGATTTTCTCCCTTTTGCATTTTTGCTTGAACAAAGTTGCCGCTTTATTGTTTCGATTTAAGTTACTTTGTATGCTGTCAACGTTGGGTGGTTGGGATGATTGGGTGGTTTGGGATAACGGGTATGTTTCTGGGTATTCTGCATCTTGGGCCGAAACGCCAAACCCGCATTAAAATCGCCTGGGAGCCGCTTTGGGTTTCATTGTAGCCGTTGTCGGTTCTTTGCCTGGTTTTATTTCACAGCTTTTGCGGCCTTAGGGAGTGTCAAAGCGAGTATCGAAGAGGGGGCTGTGGAGGAGGGGGTGTGTTTTGCTTGTACTTTGATTTGTCGGCCCCACATTTTAGCTGTTGTTGTTGTTGTTGTTGTTGTTGGCCCGGGCAGGCATTGAGTTTTATGCTCGTTTAATGGCTGCGAATTTACTCGCTTTATGCGTCTTCGATAAGCATTTATTAGCGCCATGGGCTGGCGGAAAGCGGATATGGGAGGGGGATGGAAATGGGAATGGGAAAAGGACAGCAGAGGAGAGGAGAGGAGAGGAGGCTGAGCTTGTGGCAACGAAGAACTGATGGATGTGGAACTGTGGCTGGATAATGGTTACGGTATTGGCTCCGTTTCTGGGGCTGATGAGGCGTATGATTTATTTTTATGTTGTATTCTATTTCCATTCAGTTTTTTTTTCTCCCCTGTGAAATATACTTATTGGGGAGATTTTGACAAACATATGTTGCCAGTGCCAGAGTTTTCCCCCGAGATATCTGGCAACGCTTGGTGTGCTATGAACGGCTTCTTATTTAAGCCTTAATTTGTAAGTTGTTTCTGCTAACGTTTCCCATCAGCATTGTCGAAGTTTTCCCAACTCGTGCCAAGAAACAAAATCATTTTGTCTGCTTTTTTTGGTCATGAGGAGATTGTGGGTGGTGTCAGCAGGGAAGAGAGGGGGAATGAGAGAGGGGAAGAGAGAGGGGAAGAGAGAGGGGAAGAGAGAGCGGAAGAGAGAGGGAAAGAGAGAGGGAAAGAGAGAGGTTAAGAGAGAGGGGAAGAGAGAGAAAAGGGGGTATTATTTCCCACAGTGAATTCCGCAGCTTATGTGTCGCTGGCGGTGTTGGCATCGATGTACACACAGTTATATCAAGTACCAGGAGCGTAGTCCAATTACTATTCAAGAGGGTTCGATTAAGCTATGTGAAAATAAGAGCAAATGATCTGTTAACAGTTGAGCTAGCTATAGATACAATTTATATAAGCCAGCTGAAGTCATTTTTAGCAATTTAATGCCGAATTACTGTTGAGAGATTTCAAAGCTTGTAATTATCGTATTTTTTAGTTTAGTAGTCCCCCTTTCTCATTTACTGTCCTCTACGCCCATGTCAGTTGCTATCTGCTGCTGTTGGTTTGGCTGTCAGTATCTCAGCATTACCAGCAACGCCATCAACATCAGCAACCTCATCACCTCCTCCTAGGGGAGGGACTTACAGCCCTTGCTTTCCTTGGTCCCTGGTCCTCCCGTGCACCCAGATGCCCATGCAATACCCCCATGGCCAATCCAAGTCAGGAGGGTCCTCGTCGTCGTCCTCGCCACGGTATATTGCAATTTTTGCTGCTGTTGCCCATAAAACTTTCCACTTTTTGTCGCTTCTCTTTCAGTTTTTGTTGCTGTTGCCGTTGCCGTTGCCATTGCTGTTGCTGCTGTGCAATGCTGTCACGCCCACTGCCGCCCACTTTGTGCTGTTGCCGTCGACGTCTTTGGCATAAAATAGCAGCCAGGACAACCTCGTCAGGAGGAGCAGCAGCAGCAACAACAATAAGGACAACATTTACTCGTCTGATTAACTGTAAAGACAAACCTTCGGACCGCACCCCCAACCACCTCCACTCACCCCCACCCCCTTGCCAGCCCCCATCCAGCACTTTGACTGTCATCTAAAATTCATTTTTATACTTGTATTTTGCTTCTTTTTTTCTCTTTTCTCTTCACTTTTATTTTACTGTGCTTGATATTTTTGCGCTGTTCTTTTTTTTTTCGTTTTGCTTTTCAGCTGCTTCGTTTCTTGAGCCATTTTTATTATTTTTGTCATAAGCTGCATGTGTATATATGTATAAATGTGTGTGTGTGTGGGTGTGTGTGTGCGGCTTCTTTATATATTTTTCATTGTGCCACACTGGCGCACATCCTGCCTCATGTCCTCAGACTTCAGACTTCAGACTCATCCGCAAACTCGCAGAAGTCAAATACGTTTTAATATCTTTTCTCTCTCTTGACATTTTCACTACAGTTATGTTGCCATTTTGTGCTGCCATCTCGTGTGTGTATGTGTGTGTGTGTGGGTGTGTATGAGTCGACTGGCTTTTTCTTCTATCGCTTTGGCATGGATATGCCAACAGTTTCCCCAAACATTTCTACTCTTCCCTTCACAATTTTCCTCTTTGCGTTGGCAAAAGCCGCGCAAGTTTCTTGCCAACTTTCTTTGTGAGTGTGTGTGTGAAAGTGTGTCGCAAGTATGTGTGTGTGTGTGTGTGAGTTTTTCTATCTGTTTCTGTGTCTGTGCGTATTTCATGGCAAACGCATCCTTCGCCCGTTGCCGGCCATAATGTCTGCCATCTGCGTGGGTGTAAGTATGTGTGTGTATGCTAGAGTGTTGTGCGTGTGTGTGTGTGTGAGTGTGTTTTTGTGAGTGGAGCAGCTTAATGCCTTCATCGCAATGCTGCTCCACCTTCGCCTTCTACTCTTCTTTCCTCTGTTGCTGCTCCCACCTGCCTCTCATCTTTGTCGTCTCTCGCCGGCTGTTGCTGCTGCAGCAGCAGCATTACTAACAACACCAACAACAGCAACTCGCCCGGTTGCTGCTGCTGTCATTGTAAGAGCCACATGCTCTCAAACTAGCAGACACCCAACCAATTCCCCACATACCCAACAGCAGCAACGAACCCCCTTTTACTACCCCTATTCCTTTTACCCTTTCTGCATCCCAATGCAAGCGTAACATTTTGCGAAATAGTTTCATTTTTCTCTTTTTTCCTTTAATATTTACACCCGCTACTTAAAAATTCAGTAAAAGGGTATATTGTGTTCGTTGGAATGTATGTAACAGGCAGAAGGAGGCATCTCCGACCCTATAAAGTTTATATTCTTATTCAGCATCAACAGTCGAGTCATTATATCTGTGGATCTCAGAGACTATAAAAGATAGACTAACCAAATTTGGCGCTCAGATTTCTTTAAGCCCCAAGCAGATCAAGAATGGTAACTAACGTTATCTAATATTAAAATATTATCTATTATCCCACTGAATTGCATCAAGATCCGACAAGTAGAGCGGCATTTATAGCCATTTAATGTTTTCAAAGTAATACAAATAATTTCCTTAAAGTATTTATATATATTTTAAAATACGTAACGGGTATCCTATGGTTGGGATCTCGACTATATCCTATCCCAATTGTTTTTGCTTCTTTTAATTTTCGTTTTTACTTGTCGACTGGTCTTTTACGCTCCGAGTTTCTATGCTCAAACGGAAAGTGTATGCTGCAGCGGAATCATAAGAGATAGACGACAGTTGGACACCCTACATGTCCAAACAAATTATTCTATTTCTAAAAAAGATTTAGTAAATATAGAATTATTATTTCTTGAATATTAAAGATCATATTAAAGTACAGAATCGCTTTGAGAATACTCTTCTTTTTAATAAAATTACTAAAAACTATTATTATACTATTGCTATTTCAATTTTCAATTTCTCAACAATAGTAAATCATAATACAGTCATACTCTTTTTTACTATTCACCTTAACCTAGCTACGTCATACGCCGAAATATGACTAAATATTATGTATAAAATATATGAGAGTAATTATTATTTTAAGAAAAAAAATATTCTGAAAGCACCCTTATCCATACATATATTCTTGACACACTCGAACTGAAATTTCTTAAGCTAGGTGTTGCTGTACGAAACTTAGTCATATTGTAACTATTTTATACACTCAGAACCAAATCAAGAGTTCCCCACTCAAACGATCCCAAAGCTAAGTGAGTTTGAAATTTCAACCAAACACAATAATCCCTTTTTTGGCCAGCTTGAATGGTCACGCGGCTTAAAAACCAAGAAAAAAAATTATTTTTCAAGTCCATATGAACAAAACTCACAGATTTTATATTTGGCATGATTTTATTTATTCTGTTAAGTGAAAAGATGCATATTAATCTTTACATTTATATAACAGAAACAGTTATTGGAACTTAAAACTTTGATCGCTTTTTAGGTCCATCCGGAACATCCAAGTTTTGCTTTCTTACAGTCTGTGCTTCCAAGTCAAGCTTTCCAATTTTACCTTTCATCATCATTTCAGTTTTTTTCAGTAAAGACATATCATATTTTTTTAATTGCTTTTGTAGGGCCATGACAATTCGAAACGTCCATACATAACCTATTATAGATAAAACTCCAAATGCGATTACGGGCGGGATTGAATCGCCCAAACGTCCCGAGTTCAATTCGATCCATTTCCGCTCTTTACTTTCTTTAAAGGCGAATGGTATAAGAATAGACCAATAAGATATAATGAGAAGTACTTCCAAAAATTTCTTTTCAAACATCTTTAACAAAAAGCGATACTTGTGTCTTAGTTGATAAAATACTACGAACTGAACTGAGTAAAGTAAAACT
The DNA here is from genome assembly GCA_035045575.1 of Drosophila falleni. Lineage (NCBI taxonomy): Eukaryota > Metazoa > Arthropoda > Insecta > Diptera > Drosophilidae > Drosophila > Drosophila falleni. The sequence continues at coordinate 11,417,162 of JAWNOV010000167.1, forward strand.
AGTAAGACTCGCAAAGCAAAAGCTGATATTGAAAGCTCATATTAAGCTTTTAAATAAATATTTTATTTTTATTTTATATAAATAGAAAATACGCATTATTGCCTAAGCTTGATTAATATTTAATATTCATTACTGTTTTTATAAGTTCAGAGGGTTAGGTATATTTCACATAAGTTGCTCTTTATATATATCGACAATTCTTCGAAATTCATTCTGACATTGATATTTTTTTTTAGAATTAATGTAATATACATATATTCTATAATTTTTAATTTTTCTTTATATTTTCCATTTTTAAGATTTTGCTATTGTACCTTTGATATATTTGTAGATCTTTTACTGTATTAAAATGTATGTCTTTCGTGCATTTTTGTTATTTTTCTTACAGCTAAGTGGATTTTAAAATTTTTTTAGTTGAATTTTCGAGACGCACAGTGCAGATAGAAGTATACGTACGTACACTGTCTGATTTATAAGTATGCAACTAGCTGTTGGTATCTATGTAGCTCTCTTATCCTATTGAAAGCGTTAATTTTAAGTGCATAACAATTGCTTTGCCATTGTTAACTCTAAGGATTATTTCTTTAATTCTGACTTAATTTTTCTTCCTTTTTTCATTTTCCTCTTCTCTCTATTCTGAAAAATACCTCAACATTGTATTACAATTCTCAATTACAGGCACCTGTCTGCATAATTAAATATGCCGATTTTCATTTAATCTGCGAGACAGCAAAACAACATTGAGTTTACATCCCCTCTCACTTATTCTCAACCTTTAACCTCTAACACCATGCTCATCAGCCCACTTCTCACCCCTTTCGTTAGCTTGTTCAATAGTCGCGGTATCTGATGCTCGTCCTTTGACACAACCGCACATAAATAATTAAAAAGAAAATGCCACAAATGCAAAAAGGTCAGCGCATAAAAATTATAAAATCGAATATTAAATTACCAACAACACAGCGTGCCGGCAGCGCAGTTGACGTCGCTGTTGGCAGCGACGCGCTCGACTTAACCCAACTTAACTACTTGACAGCAAATTTTGTAAAATGTAATTAACCAGCGTCAGGCGGCGGTAACAACAGCAACAGCAACAACAACGGCAAATAACATCAGCATTAACAACAAAAACAAACAGCACAACAACAACCACAACAACAGCAACAACGAAAATAATAAAGGCAACGGCAGCAGGAAGAAGGCTAAAATGAAAGCAGGCAAAATGGAAAATCAACAGAGCTCGTTGACATAATTTTCAAGCGTCTGTGTGTGCGACAGAGAGCGAGAGAGCGAGAGAGAAAGAGAGAGAGAGAGAGAATGAGAGTGGAGTAGGGGAAGTGGACATTATAATGGCCTCAGCAAGGCAACGTCGTTGTCCTGTGTCAATTGCTGTGCGCCCAAAACCAGAAAACACCCGCAACCCACACACACCTTCCGCCCCTAAAAACACACACACACACACACACAGACACTCATAGACATACACAGGCGTAAGAGTCGAGCCTGAAAAATGATGCCACACGTTTTTACACACAAAAACGGAACCTAGTCCTCGCCCCATCCCTCCAAACAACCCCTACCCTACTCACACCCCCGCCCACATTACAACTTTGTGTCATTACTAAATAGTGGGTGGCATTTTGGGGGTTGGGGGGATGTCGTTGGTGTTGGGTTAGCAGTTACGGTTACAGCTTGGTATTGAGCCAAACCATTTGTTGAACCTTTTTTCGGTTGCCACAAAATTTGCGCCTCATTTTCAGTTTACAGAGAGTGACAGAGGGTGAGCTGGAAGAGAGAGAGAGGGAGGCAGAGAGGAGGGTTGAGAGCGCGCTCTCTTTCTCTCTCGACTGCGCACGTGGCATGGTCTAATGGCAGGAAGCATGCTAAGCAGCGGCTTCCACATGCTGAAAGTCAAGCTAAAATCAACGAGTACGTCAAAACCACCCACAAAAAGGGACAACCCTACGTCCAGCTACCCAACTCAAATCAATTTAACTTACGCTCGCTCTCTCTTTTGCGCGCTCTCTCTCGCTCTCTCTCTCTTTCGCTCTCTGTCAGCCCTTATATATATATTTTGCGCACATTGTGAAATTTGAGTTGCGTTGAGTTTCTTTCATTTCTGGGCGCCCAGGCAACTCCCGCGTTTGTCGAACCAACTAACGAGCAGACGAACGGACGAGCTGGTGAAACCGACGAGTGTGACTGTCAAACACTCGCCTCTCTTCACTCTCCACTCTCCGCTCTCCTCTCTCCTGTATCGCTTGCCTCTCCTTTCTCGCTACTTATTGTTAGTGTTATTCACAACGACTGCGCTTTTATCGTTTATTTGGGTTCCGGACATGGGTCTGGGATTTGGTTTCGTGTCGCTTAAGGGGGTTGACTGGGGCAAGTGGCAGAATACCCGAATGCCAAAAGGGGGCAGACACACACAGGGGCAAGCGACGGGTTATGTGAGAAGTCAGAATTGTGTCAGAATGATACAAGTGGTGGCCAGTGGGTTATTCGAATTATATCAACTCAGTTCTAACTCCTTTTAAGCTTAATAGAACACTTGACACATATTAACAGCCATATCGTGCTAGTAATATCTAAATTTCTAAGTTCTTATAAAGTTTAAAATCATTTTTCATAATAATAAATATTTTTTAGTAGGCTTATCCTTAAAATTCAAAGAAATTTCAGCTAAGTAATTTGTAAAACATCTTATCTAACTTTTTAATTCAACTTTACTTAATACGCTTAAATTTGAAAAAAAAAAATTATTACTAGTTAAAATGTTTGAAATTATAATTTTTGGAATATTCTACATTGCTCTCATGATTCCACTGGCATACATGGGATAAGGAGTAATCGGCCTTTAGAAAATTATTTATTTTGATATTATCAAGCGATTATCATTGCTGGATTGATGGAGTTGTCTATCTGCAAAGCAACTGTTTTCAAATCTAGCTGTTTATTTTGAAGTCCTCATAAATCGTTGAAGCAGGATCGTCAAGTGAAGGATGCAAAATACTTCCCGTTGGTTAGAATTCAGTCAGGTTGACTAATGTTCGATTTGTGGGGAATAAATAATACTCGACATTTGAGTGCGTTTCCAAATTCAATTGCCACATCCGTTTGAGCGGAAGTACCGGACGGGTGGTTATTTCTAACACCCCTCCCCACTCAAAGATTGTAGAGTGGTTTTGTTCTAGACAGGGTCGCATCCACGATCCCAAGGGTTGTTGTTGCCATGGTCACTCGATTGCTGCAATTAATATTAAAAATAAAATCATTTCTTGGTGGATGCTCTGCTTTTGACCCGGGGTGTGATCCGGCTCGCTGTCTGCCACTGTCAGCCTCTAGGAATGGGCGCCATATTCTCGAATTTTGATGGGTGGGTTAGTGGGTGGTATGGGAGCCACTGTTTTTGGTGGTAGTAGCGGTGTGTTAATGCATATTTCAGACACGTGCGCGATACGCTTCTTTGATTTGCAGACGTGGCTGACGGTGAAGCGAATTCAACTATGGATCCCATTCCAGAAGAAAGGGAATACCAGAGGCAAGGAAAGAAACAGGACAAGGGAAAAGAAAGGGCTTGTCGAATGGAAGGAATACTCGCAGCACATAAGGCAATGATGAGCGGCTTAACATATTTGTAAAGACCTTTTTATTAAAAACAAAAAGCGGGTTTAAAGATTATTTGTTAGGTCAGCCAAAGTAAAGGGAAAACTGGCGAGAGAGCCCCTTGACATGGTTGTGTGTGTTCAGAGGAGTTCTATGTCTGGAATTTGTTTGCATGGGCGTGATATTTTAATTACAACCAGATGTAGATATGTAAATGTGATGTACGAGTTTGGGTGTTTATTGAGTGCTTTGATGCTTGACTTATGTTGGACGAAAGGAAAAGGGTATTCTTGTAACAGGAAAAGCTTAAGTTTGATTGAACCCCTTTGTAATTTGCAAGTTTTTCAAAGACTGAATATGTCTCCTTCTTGAAGCATGCTAAAAATCAAATTAAATTGAAATGAAATAAAAGTTTCATAAGTGAAAAGTTTTGACTGTTTGTCCTTTAATTCTGGATCTGTAAGACTGGAGAATTTAGAGCTTCTAAATTCGGTTTGTAGTTGGGGGCGGGGCCTGGGAGAGGGATTGGGGGCGGGGCCTAGGAGAGGGACTGGCGCGGAGCCTGGGAGAGGCTGACACACATAAGTTAGTCTTATACATCCATACCAAAGTTGGTTCAAATCTGAGCACTATAACATATATATAACGACCGACTAATTTAAACTAATTCTGTTATTAATGTAAGTTAGCTACTATAAATATATCAACAAAATTCTATAATTTTTAATTTGAATACCTATTCATAAAATTCATTAAAATACTAGTCTGGATACTAGATACTTAAATATATCTGATATCTTTCAAAAGCTCAGATTCCTTTATATAAAAATTGTGGCCTTCTCTCTTTTTCTATTTCTATCTATTACTCATCTTTTACTCATATCCCACTCTTTCCCATTCTAGTAACTGCTTCTTTAACACCATCTAACTTGCATAAGTTCTTTTGTCACATATGCTCTTTGGTATTTCTTTTAGTGTTGAACATGTCGCTTATCGCCCCAACTCCTGACCACCCAAAGTGTCCAGAGAGATGGGTCATTCACTGACCCCCCTCTCCACCCCTGTGTCCCTTTTGGTCCAGCGATTGGCACTCTTGGGTGCATTTTTTATGCTATGTTAAAGCCACTTTATGCGCTTTTTATGAGCCCGCAGCCATAAAAAGTGCCTTACATACAACACAAAAAACTTACACACACTCACACACAGCTACAAACATATGCAGAGTATGTGTATTTATGCGTGTGTGTGTTTGTGTGTGTGGGACAACATATTTTAATATACGTATATTTTTATATTTATTGATTTTGTATTAAAAATGTAAGTGCAGGCTTTTAGTTTATTTTCTTTGGGCAGCGTCAATTTGGTATGCCCTGTAAACATTAAAAAATATACAAAGCAGGGTATGATGAACTTGAGTTAAGGTTTGTAACAGGCTGAAGAAGTCAAAACTATTGGAAAACTATATATTAACTATATACATATAAATGTATGCTCGATGCGAAATTGTTTGTATTTAGTTTAGGGTATCTTTTAGTCACTTAAGCACGATTCGAATCATATTCTTACTTGTTTTATGATATTGAAATAAAGCGATGCACACACATTCAATAAATATAAATAAATAACGAGCTGTGAGCGGCAAAGTTAAACACACTCAAAACAACAAAAAACAACAAATTCATATTGAATATAATTTTAGTGAAAATATTTCACTTTATTCTGTTGTTTTTCTTTTTTTTTCATATTTTATTTGATTTTATTTTTATACTTTCCATTTTTTTTGCGAACGGATTTCAAGCGAAAAGCGCCAAAGGGCTGGAAAAATACAAACAGGCGACGATTCCGACTCGATTATTTACAATTTGATTTTATTTATACAAACGCACACACACACACACACACACTGACAGTGTGTGTGTGTTTGGTTATTGTGAGTGCTTGGCCAAAAGGCATTTTTCCTCGCAGTGAGAAAAATCAATCAAAATCGATTTAAAAGCACAACTTCCGTTGCGGATTTACGCACAGTGAGTGTGTGTGTGTGTGATTGTGTGTGTGTGTGTGTACAGTAAATGTAACCAATTTATTTGCTTTTATGCGTTTGTATTTTATTGTCTCTCTTTCTCCGTTTCCCCCTCATCACACACTGCATGCGTATTTCGTACACCTTTCTCATCTCTTCTCAATTTTGGTAAATTTTCAATAAAGAAATTGAAATATACACATTCACACACACACACACACACACTCACACACACACACACAGAAGGGTTGACAGTGCTTGCCTGGAGGTGGGGAGTGAGAATTGGGTGGCTACTGGACAGCCTGGAAAATCGGACAAACAATGAATGAGTGGAAATAACATAAATGCTTAATGCAGGACATTTGAATATTTCATAAGGACATGACCCACATACAAAACAAAGCACAAGGCAGACCCAAAAACGTATAAACCATATATATATATAGTACATATGTGTGCGTGTGTGCGTGAGAATTTGGGTAGGAAATCGCATTTTATTGTTGAGTTGTTGGTAGTTTGCATGGTAATTGAGTGTGTGCGCCAGTTTGAATAATTATGTGTGTGTGTGTGGCATTTTATGATTATTTGAACAAATTTGAACAGTGCAATTTAAGGAATTACGCAAATTTGTAGCGTTAGAAATACAGAAAATACCTATAAAGAGTGTATAATTCGGAAATTGGTTGAGATTAATTTCAATTTTGCCAACTTAGCTTTGATAAATATATTAGCAATATGTAAGAATACAGGGTGTCCTGCTATAGTGAAACTTTCTGGAATTAAATGAGTACTTAAGCCATTGCAAAAATTAGTAAATTAAATTGACAAATATAAAGAAAACCAAATTAAAAAAAAAGATCTTAACTTTCAAGAAGAAATTAAAGTGAGAACGGAACTGTTCCTCCTAGGAACAGTAATATATTTACTGTCATTTCTATAATTTGTTGGCAAACTGATTTGCAAAACCATTACGCTCAGCCATTTGTGAACTTAGTGGGCTATCACTATTTCACTTTGCACTATTCGTTTTTCTTTGATTTATTTACAAAGCATTTCCTAAGGCAATCAATTTCCCCAATTTTCCCCTTGCCACACCTGCAACATTATCGCTGTGCAGCCAATTTGGTGTCTCGCAATTGGCACAGCAAATTTACCACCTGACAATAGCAACAACAACAACATCAAAGACAACAACAACAGCTAGAAAGTATAAGGAATCGGTCAGTCATATCATTTACAACTGATTGGCATTGACAGACGTCGACACCGGCGTCGCCGTCAACGTCGACGCACTTCAATTTTGTACGATGATAAATTACTTATGAGTTGACCAGACATTTGAGCAGAAGCAATGTACAGTGAATACCAGCAGACGTTTAACGTTAAATAGCAATAGCAACAACAACACAACAAATGCTCTCTTGAGGCAATTATGAAAGAAATTGAGAGAGCCTTAGCGCAAGACAAGAGTGTGATACCCTCTGCATAGTGCAAAAATGCACCAAAAAGAGAGAGGGAGAGAGAGGGAGTGAGAAAGAGAGAGACACGCGACATGGCAGCGAGTGGGCGTCAGCGTCAATGTGACTCAAGTAAAGGGTGCAATGAACAAAATAACAAAATGAATTAGTAATAATATTTTGTTTGTGCCTTTTTTTCTCTCTTATTATGGTCTCGTGCATTTTATTTTGCATTGCCTTACTTGTAAATGTACAAAGGTAGAGACAAAAACGTCAACGACGCCAAATCGATGAGTGTCGACGACCAGACAAATGCTGCCAACAAGCTATGTTGTCGACGCTTTAAGTAAGTTGGCAACAATGTCTGAAATTTGATCTGTTTCCACGTGCAACGCTCAGCTGATAAACGAAAATTGCTGAGCGACAAACGCGCATTCTCTCTCTCTGCTCTCTCTCCCTCTCTCTGCTCTCTTTCGGTATGCCAGACGCAACCGGTTGGCAAACATGTTTGTACAACATGTTGTCAACATACGAGTGCTCTCTCTCTCTCCCTCTCTCTCTCTCTCCGTTCCGTTCTTGCTCTATTCTTCGACAAATTGCTCTCTTTTAGCATGCAACACGCAACTGGTTGACGAACATGTTTGAGCGACATGTTGACAACATACGTGTGTTCTCTCTCTTCACTTTTCAGTACGCTTCGAATCGTGTGACTGTACATTTGTCGGAGTTGAAATGAGCGCAATACTGCAATCCGATCGTTGGTTGGAGTTCTTTGGAATTTATCGCAGTCTACCTTGTCTTTGGAAGACCACAGATGAGGTGTACAAAAACAAGCGATTGAAAAAAGCCGCCTATGATAAGTTGCTGGTATGCTACAAGAAGATCGATCCCCAAGCAAATGTAGATACAATGCGGCGCAGAATGAACGGTATACGAACTTGCTTTCGGCGCGAATTGCGCAAAGTAGAAATGAGCGAATTGACGTCTAAGAAAGCAAGTGACATCTACGTGCCACATTTGTGGTACTACAATGAATTGACTTTTCTGCGATATGACTCTTCTGAAAAGAAAGCTGATCACGAAATTGTTGAAGATACATCAGACAGCTTCTTCAATGAAGATGATGAAGAGATGGATAAATTAACAGAGGAAAACAGTGACTTTACACCAGAGGAACCAAAGGTAAGTCTGATCTTTAAACTTCCATAACTTCGCCAAAACTTGACCGATTTTCATGCGGAATATCATTTTGATCATTATTTGGCCTCTATTTTGATTCTGCATCAACAAATTATTAATTTAAAAAATTCGATTATTTTCGCCTATCACTGTCTATTTTATGCATACTTTCCCTTGACTTGTCCCTTGACACTTACTCAAAAACTTCCAAGTCTCATAACTTTGCCAAAACTTGACCGATTTTCATGCGGAATATCATTTTGATCATAATTTTATCTGTACTTTTTCTTGACATACCCATTGATCCTTACCCAAAAACTTCAAACTCTCATAGCTTTGCACGTTTTAGATGAGTAAATAACAGTTTAAATATTTGAAAATCCCACAGATTGAGCCACACCTAGAAGAGGCCTATCAATCGCCCTCAAGTAACACCTGTCGAGAATCCATAAAGTTCTCAGTGGATCAGCCAATGGAACAATCACAGATAATGCTGCATCCTGGTCATCAGTCCCGTGATGAGGCCTTCATTTATGCGGAGGGTTGGGCCACATCCTATCGAAAATTGGATGAAAAGAACAAACTGCTGGCCAAGAAGGCTATTGAGGAAATCTTGGTTTTGGGTCAGCTAAACCAATTGGAGTTCAATTCTGTAAAGATGCCACAGTAAAACAAAAAAATTATAAAACTTAAGGATTATATATAATGTTTTTCAGAAATGCAAAAAAAGTAAGAAAAAAGGAAATGAATAATATATATTTGCAATGTTTTATTTCTTAAATATTTCTGTAAAAACGTTGAAGAGAATTTATTTGAAAAGTAGACTATGCTCTCACTCTCGTATACTTACGATCCTAAGAACATTTCGAGAGAGCAAAAAAAAAACTCTCTTACTCTGTTACGCTCTTTTGAGAGCGCTTTACTGATAGCAAAAATGAAGTGAAATTATTTTTCTGTGCGGGAAGTTGGTATATATTTGGAATTAAATTGAAAACAACCACTGAGAACAAAACTAAGTAATACTTTCAACTGTCTGTCAACTTTATTAGTTGATTCTTAATTACATAATAATAAGGGCTTCAAGTTGTCGCTTCAATGTCTGGGGTTGTTTGGCAAATGAAGCGGGAATACGCGTATTTGCACCGAGGGTCGCATAAACTGTTTGCACTTGGTTCAATGATTGTGCTCTTCGGCTGCTGTTGTTGCACACGCGCCCACAGTCAACAGACTCAGCACACACAACCAGCACACACACACACACACGCACACAGGCACACACAGGCATACACAGTGACTATGTCAATAAGGCGCCCCATAAAGAAGTCCCCAAATGAGACGAAAGCGAACAACTTAACTTTGGTTGTTGTTTAGCAAACACGCAATTTTCTACTTTTTGGCGTTGCACGTGCAACAAATAACAACAACAACATCAACAGCATCAATCAACAAAATTAAAATTAAAATAATAATAACAAATTTGTTAGAAGCACCGCACAAATAATCGCGCCCACAGATCTATTTAAGAATAGAGTGAGTACAGAGAGTAAGAGAGCGAGAGAGAGCGAAAGGAAAGAGAGGGAAAACTGTGCTTGCATTCAATGGAAAATTTTCCATTAACTCATCAAAATAATTTCAATTTCTAAATTTATTTTATTTGTGTTAATTTCGTTGTTTGGTGCTTGGATCAGTTGGAATTATACGAAACATTGCAAAGCGAATATTAAGTAATGTGGGTGTTTGTTTTGGGGAGAAGTGGGAAAAACGTATTGAGAATTTTTGTATATGCTTGTTTGTTTATATAGCGCAACAAGTTGATATCTGCGGGGGCTTGTGGGGAAATTGATCGGCAGTTTAATGATTGTTTTTATAATTCTCGAAAAAAGCAAATCAAAATTTGCGCAATATTCCCAAAATAATATTCACTCGCAGCTCACTTCCTTTGGCCATCAAAAAGTAAATCAATACACAATGCCGCCCGCTTTCCTCCCCATCCCTATTCCCACCCCCTTTTACCCCAACCCGTGGCAGCAACAAATTGGATTTGTTGCGCCTTCATTTTTATTCTCTTTTATTTCTATGTAAGTATTTATTGTGAAAACGTTAAGGAAACCGAAAAGTCGCTTTCACCCCTCCCACCCCACTCTTTTTTTATTGTAGTTGTTGTTGTTGTTGTTGTTGTTGTTGCTACTGTAACTTTTGTTAGCCTCGTCGTCGTCATTGTCGACCTCCTTCCACCCCCAAATTTGCACACGTTGGTCGCCTAATCAAGTAACCCGAACACGTTCTTTGTTAGATTTATATGGAAAATATTTTTATACAAGTCCTCTCTTTCTTCCTCTCTCTCCCCCTCTCTTCCATCTCTTCAGTGTGCCCCGTTGTGCGGCAGTGGAAAAGCTTTTTCTTGCACTTTTGCCCTTTTTGGTGGCCTAAGTATGAGTATCCTTGCTATCCTTGGCTCTTTGCTCCTTGGCTCAGTTTTTGGTGGGTTGGCGACGCGTCGCCGTTCCAAAGTGATATTTTACATATTTTTTTTGCTCCTTTTACTTTTGTCGTTTTATTATTTTCCTTCATTTTTCCTTTTCTTGAACATTTTCTTTTGGTTTTTGCCTTTTTCGACATTTTTTGGTTGCTTGAATTTTATTACTTTACGCTTAAGTGTGTTTTTTATCCGAGCGAAAGAGAAAGAGCGAAATATATATAAGAGTATATAAAGATAGAGTGTGAAAAAGATGGAAAAACCCAACTTAAAAGATGGGCAAGCAGTTTGTCCTTCTCCCTTTTGTTGTAGACTTTCAAATGCAGTTTTCTGTGGTGTGGTAATTTCTGCCTTAAATGGAAAAGTTTCAGACGGATTTTTCGGGCTCCCCATTTCCCCGCCAATCCCAGAAGTAAAATATTGATTGTGAAAATTATAAAAGAATTTAATTCAACAAATAAAGCGAACAGCGATAAAATGAGAAATGAGAAGTGAAATGAAATGACTACAGAATGATACTGAGATTTATCACAGCATAAGGAAAAGGATTACCAGCTACCGCCGTGTCCACCGTTTCCGCCCTGAGATGACCAGCCACCACCGTAGCTGCCGGATCCAGCGCTGTTTTGGGAGGAGGACCAGGCGTCGCTTGGAGGGCCGCCCGAGGACCAGCCGCCACTTGAAGGACCTCCTGACGGTCCTGCCGAAGGACCTCCTGCAGACCAAGCACCGCTGGCAGCGCCTCCTGAAGACCAGCCACCGCTTGAGGAACCACCCGATGACCATCCACCACTGGGAGCACCACCAGCTGCCCAGCCAGAGGCATCACCAGCTTCTGGAGCGCTTTCCGAGATGATCTTGATGATTTTCACAGCAGCGGTAGCATCGCTGCCACCAGATGACCAGCCCGATGAGCCGGAGCCGCCAGCGGACCAGCCTGCGGAGGCGCCACCACCTGACGACCAGCCAGCACTGGAGCCACCATGTCCTCCGTAGCCACCAGATGATGGCGATGGTGCCTGTGAGATAATCTTGATAATTTTGACTTCCTGGCCGCCGCCATAACCAGCGCCAGCACCACCGCCATAACCACCGCCTGCACCACCTCCATAACCACCGCCAGCACCACCGCCATAACCACCGCCTGCACCTCCGCCAGCAGCCCAACCCCCAGCACCGCCAGCTCCAGTTGCCTGCCAGCCACCAGCACCGCCAGCACCACCAGATTGCCAGCCACCCTGTGAGCTGGACTCGTGAATCACTTTAATAACTTTGACATCGTGTCCTCCGCCACTGGAATCGCCATGATGATCGTGATGATCGTGATGATCGTGTCCGCCACTGGAACCACCACCACCTGCACCACCGCCAAAGAAACCCGCTTGTGCCACCGCACACACACTCAGCAAGCAAAGGAAGATTCTCATATTGATCGTTGTGATCTGATTGTGATGGATTGAAAACGTTGAACTGATGCTATTGCCAGCTGAATCGACAGCTTTTATAGAGCGTTGGATTCCTCTGGCCTTGTCGGAACACCTCCATCCTCAACCCCCAAAAAAAAGACCAACACTTGTTGCCGCTGCTGCCGCCGGAAACAAAAGCGCCAAGTGCAACCGCAATAGTAACAACAACAACAACAACAACGAGAGTTGCCGGCGGCGGCGTCGTCGTCGTCGTCGTCTTCGTCAAGTGGCCACCAAGCAAATGGCGAAACGAAAGCGTCGCCCTCGGAGAGATGCTGACGATGATGACTTTGATGACGATGATGACTTTGATGATGATGTAGTCACATCCATAGACGCATTCGTAACACCCAACTCTTAACTGTTAGCTCGTAACGTTGTTTGGCCTCTAAAAAGAGTCAATTGTTGCTACCATTTGCACGAAATTTTACGCTTGTTCAGTCTTTGTTGTATGTCTCGACGATTATGTCATACCACTTGCAGATCATATGCAGCAAATATCATGCCAAATGGGAGCAGTTCAGATCCAGCAAATGAAGGGGAAGTCCCCCATTTCAGTATATAGAGCAAAATCCAGCTACTCCCTACTAAACACAGTAGACTCTGTGATTTTATCTAGTAAGCCCTGAATAACTTTACCATAGTTTCATTGGATTTTAAAGAGCTTCTTGCCTTTATATCTAACACTGTTTTAATTTTACTCTCTCATTCTTTCTCTTTGCCATCTCTCTCTCTGTCTCTCTCTCTCTCTCTCTCTGACTTCGCTTGTTATATATATCGGATCTTATATATTTTCCAATTGAAGTTTATCCAATATATTTACAGGAACTATATATTCTTTTAAATTATTCATTGAGAATAGTTAATAATAAAATAATTTAATTAAAATATTTCATCAATTCGAGATTTCAAGATTTTTTAAATGTAAGAAAAATTCAAAGAAAACAGTAAATATTGAATAAATAATATAAGGAGTTGAATTGATTCAGTTAGAATAAAATATCTGCGCACTTTTTAAGTTTAAATTAAATGTATACAATAAATTGCATTTTTTTATTCATAAAAATAATTATTTTTTGTATAATAACTAATTAAAATAAAAAACATATAATTTCTGATTGAAAGTGTAATTACAATTAATATTACACATCAGCTAAACAGTTAATAACTTTTTATAAATGAAATCCAAGTAATTAATTTACAGAGTATTATTAAATTCGCTGTATACATTTTTGTTAACTACTCTTTACTTTCTTGTATACAATATGTTGTGATAATTATGTAATACGAAAACAATCACTTTCGGCGCACGGACCGCACTTGAATGAAGTTGGCTGACTTCGTTTCCAGTGCAGTTTAGATCAGGGGAGGGAGGGGAACTCGTTCAGTTCATTCGATGGGGCAGATGATTAATGACTGTTTGCTCAGAGAGTGTGGGAAGAGGAGTGAGAGGGAGAGAAGAGAGAAGAGAGAAGAGCACACTTTCAACTGGCCCTGACATGGTTAATGTGGCCAACGCAGCTACCGGCAAGAGTTACGCAGCAGTCAGCTTTCAGTTGTGCTCATCTCTGTCCTTGCATATCGCGCATACGCAGCGTGCAACCGATTGAGTAGAATATCATCGATCATACAGAGCTTGGAAAAAGTTCTCAATGCTGCGGCTCATTAAGATCAGTGAGTGGAACAATCTTAAACACTAAATCAATTAATCAATTTGTTTTGCCAATACATATGACTAAATATGGCAACAACAAATGAATGATAAATCATTATTTGTTTGTTCCTATTTGTTATTGCCTGTTGTTTTTGGTTTAATTTTTTATAAACACCGCATCGGTTTTTGCATTTTCAATCAACCAAATAAATTCAATTAAATAAAATTTCGAAAGACACGCATAATAACAACAAAAATACTATAAAAAACTAAACGTGGGAATTTGTGCGCTTTTGGTGTTTGCGAGGCACGACAAATATGCCAGCCAGCCTCTGCCACGCCCCCTTCTCTCTCTACACTGCTCCCCTTTTTTGGGAGGCAACGCAGCTCACAAATTGGGAATGTGCTGCAAAAATCCAAACAAAAATCGGAGCAACGACGCGTGCAACATATTTTTGTTGTCAGTTTGTTTTTTTGTGTGTTTGGTTTTCAAATATTGTGTATATATATATTTTTTTTTTTGTTTTTTTTCGTACTTTATGCAACATGTTGCCAACACGCGTGGCGAGGCAAGGCGAAAAAGTTGCCCGCTGTCTGTTTTGGTTGCTGTTTATTAAATTTTGCCACGCTGACATTTTGACGACGCTCAAATATTTTGTGTGGCACAAACAACGAGTTAAATAAAGTTGCAATTGCCGCAAAATGTTGCTGGGCTCGGCGGCAATCGTACTCAACCTGTGGCAACCTGTGCCAAGCTAAACATTTAAACAGTTAACCAGCTTTCAGCTCCCAGCTCCCAGCTTCCATATGAATGAAGGCTTATATGACAGCCTGTGAGTCTGTCTGTCTCTCTATCTGTCTCTCTGTCTGTCTGTCTGTCTCCCCATCTGTCTCTCCATTCTCAAGTTGGGCTTATTTTTATTTTTGTATAACCAAACAATTTCGACAGTCGTCGCTTTTCGCGCTGCTCATTTGCAGTGATTTTCCAAACGATAGTTGGGCCTGCTTAGGGTTGCCATATCAAGTGAAATACCCTGTAATACATTTAAAAAATTGGAATCAAATTCAAAGACATTTTCTTAATTAAAAGATATATATAATAAGAATATTTAAGATCATCATTTTTATAGACACTTTTAACAGGGTATTCTCTAGTTCATCAGTTTTATTTTCTGTACATTATCCGCATTCATATAACCATAACCATAACTCAGCACCTTTGCCACACATGTGAGGCAGCTTTTGAAAATGTTTCATTTGATGGTCTGTCTCTGTCTGTCTTTCTGTCTCTGTCTGTCTTTCTGTCTCTCTGTCTTTCTGTCTGTCTTTCTGCCTCTCTGTCTCTCTGTCTGTCGCTCTGCCTCTCTGTAGTCTGTCTCTCTGTGTCTGTTTGTCCTCTGTGCGATTTTCGGGCGCTGGGATCGTGACACGTAGCTGTTGCAACAATTTGCAGCTAACGATTCACTTGCCGAGATAACTTGGCCCTAAATATGCGCCAAAAAGCCAGATGAATTGAACATGGCTAACACTCGCTTTTACATATGTTAATATGTCATGCATACGATCTGAACTACGGATTGTACAGGGTCTTGTTATTTGAGTCAACACAATAACAGTTGACCTATTAAAAGCACTAATAACAGCCACGGACTGGGAGCAGGGCCTTTCAGTAGGACTGGGAGCGGGGCCTGGGAGAGGGACTGGGAGCGGGGCCTTTGAGTGGGCCTGGGAGGGGGGCCTTTGAGTGGGACTGGGAGCGGGGCCTTTGAGTGGGACTGGGAGCGGGGCCTGGGAGAGGGACTGGGAGCGGGGCCTTTGAGTGGGCCTGGGAGGGGGGCCTTTGAGTGGGACTGGGAGCGGGGCCTTTGAGTGGGACTGGGAGCGGAGCCTGGGAGAGGGACTGGGAGCGGGGCCTGGGAGAGGAACTGGGAGGAGTAATATTAATAGTAGTATTTATAGTAGCAGTAGTAGAGAGGGTAAGAAAAAATTAAGAGAAGCTGAGGAAGAAGTACGAGTTCGAATATAGAGAAATAATTCAAATGCTAATAATGCTTCCATAGTAAGTACGGGGTCTCCGACTGTCGAGTATGCTCGACTGTAGCACCGGCCGACTAGTTTTTTAATATTATAGTTATATTATTTTAATAAGTAGTTTGAAGTTATATAAACCAATAGATATTTAATTAAAATTAACATCAAATATATATTTAACTATTCTTAGCATATATCGATCCAATTAAGGTGACCTTATAGGGTATCTAAACTTAGTACCCTATTAAAATAAAACACATGTAAGTCAAGAGGCAAACGGCAAACTCATTACGCAGTTGTCATTTGATTAGCATAGAAATCGAATAACTTTATACTGATATTGTTGATTATTGTTGTAGTTGCTATTGTTGCTGTTGTTGCTCTACTTATTGTTGTTGTTGTTGTTGTTATTTTAGTTGTATTACATGTGTGAATGTTCAAGTCTGGCTTGCAATTGCCGATTGCCGATCGCCAAAATGCGTTCAGTCAATGGCCAAAAGCAATGGCAACATGTTGCACGTATGGTTAAACCAGCTGCCCCACCGATTTCCCCTACTTCCCTCCCCTCTCTCTGGTGACCATTAATTTGCATGTCATGTGCGCAAAAATTATTCGCTTATTGTTTAACATTTATTTGGCTTTGTAATACTCGAAGCACACAATACGATTAACCCATTGAGATTAGCTTCTTTGGTGGCATTTGATGATGAGTTTTTGCCACATGTGGAAGGTTCTTTGATGGGAAAACTATTAATTAAAGACTTGATTTATTTATTTATGTAAAGCCAAAGTGAAGGTCTACAGTGGCTTAAGTTATGTTTGATAAAATTAAAATATATTTTTAGTTGGTAAATTGAATAAAATTTTAAGACTACTCAAGCAACTTGTGCATAGAGTTCTATCTTATTCTATAATGTGTATTTTATTCTTTTACTATAATGGGTTAAAAGTAGTTGTAATTGTCGAGTGTCACATGTTAGCTGCATTCCGTTGTCGATTGTCGATTGTCGATAGTCGATTGAATCGCGTGCGCGAGTCTCGTAACTCGCCGGCTTATTAAATTTTATTGAGTTGCGACGTCGACACACGCGGCGTATGCGCAATATATATGAGTATTATATGAATATGCATATGCCGTATAAATTGTAATACTTGGCGACCGTCGTCGTCGCATTCTGGGTCCCCATGTCACATTCGCTTTTCGTCTCAATTGACAAATTGCGGCGCTTTGACAGTTGGAATTTGACTTTTTGATTGACAACTGCGCCAATTTGAAGCTCTGAACCTGAATCTGAAATCTGAATCTAAGACTGAGCCTGAATTCGTTGCTGAATTCAAGTCTCAATCTGACCAACTTCTGTGCCCAATGGCGCAATTTTAAAGTTCACTTTATTAAGAGTTGAATGCAAATCAACCTCGACAACAAATTCAATTATGCCGATCTAGGAGAACGGGACAGAGTCAGAGGTAGAGATGGAGATAGAAATAGAGAAACCGTTAGGCACCTACGCGAGGCCAAAAAATTGACTACGAAAACTGAAAACTATTGCCAAAAATTGCTTAGCAGTAAACAGCGACAAATATCAGAGTGTGACGCCCCCTTCTCGGCAATACGTCAATGCCAAAGCAAAAAGCGCCAAAAACTAAACGAAAATTGGCAAAGTGAGCGACGTGCAACAGCAGCAACAACAAACAACAACATCAACAATGGGCAACTGCAGGTAGTAAAACGGGGCATGGCTATTAAACACATAACATACACATATAGATACATGTATATATACACCAGAGATCTGACTGCCAGTGTGAATTTTAGATTGCCAAAAACGCTAGATATCAAATTTAAATTGCTCCAAAAATCCAAGTGAAAATCAATACGAGCAACCTCTGCAGAGAAAATGCAAAAGAGAGGGAAAATGTGAGAGAGAAAGAGAGAGAGAGAGAGAGAGAGAGAGAGAGGGAGAGATCATCACAGAGCCAGCTGACGTTACAGGTTTTCAAATCTGGCACATTAATTTCAAAGACAAATGAAACGAAAATAATACAATGCAAATCCACAGACAGTCTTCAGTCGACTACTATATACCCTTTTCTAATAAAAAAATTCGTAGCATATGAAAAGAATTTATTATTACTAAAGTTATTTTATTTTATTTTTTATTTTTATTTATTTATGCACGAGTAAAAGCAGTCGGCAAGAAACAAAAAAATCCAAGCATAAAAAAATAAATTAAAGATTACATATAAAAATAAAATTAAATATAATTTATAAACTGTAAAGAATAATATTAAAAATACAATTAGAATTAGAATTTTCAAGTATAACTAATTTCTATGATTGATTTATTAGATTTTTACTATGCTCTTTTTTTTATAAATAGCTAGGATGCCAATATATGAACACTGATTTAATTGCCGTCGATGAAACTCTTGGAGCTTTATATTAACATCCCGTTAAATACTATATTTAATATTTATAAACTGAGTAAGTATTTTTAAAGAATGGTTAGAAGCTAACTAGATTTTATGACTTGGTCAGCATAATTACTATTCTATAGTACACTCTCCTGCAGGGTATAATAAAACAACAGTTAAAGCAATAGCTCAACTCGGACCACCTTGTGCGACCTTCTTTTCTGATGCCGCCCCGTCAAAGCGGCAACAATTGCCAACAACAACAAACAACAACTTCGACAACAACAAAAACAACAACAATTATGGCAAACGCGAATAGTTTTACGAGTAAGACCGTGTCTCAGACTGGCCAAAGCAAAAAAAAACAAACTACTCAAATACGAGTACTCGATACTCGAATTTTTAAAGCCCAACGATCGCAGAGTCATTTGAAAGTTGTGCGAAACGTTTGCCGAGGGATGGAGCAGAGGGACGAGGGCTGCTCAAAGGGGAACAGACAACTGCAGCTGTATTCAGAGAGGCCTTTCCTTTTTTTGTATATCTTTTTTTTTAATTTTATATTTCTTAGTTTATGTTGTGTGTGTCACTTGCTGCGAAAGTCCGGCAAGTTGAAAGTTGAACTGTAAATTGAGCAAACAGGTCGCAGTTTTTCACACACACACACAGCAAAATGGCCCAAAGGCAATCGCTTATCATCATTAGTAATGCTCGTATCCCTAGGAGGTCTTAACAACGTCAACAATTAGTTTGGCCAGAAGTGAATGGCAGTTGTTTGTTGTACTCGTAGAACATGGGAAAAATCAGTGAGCATGGAATCAGCATGAAAGTTGGTAAAAGCTCTGAAGATACCTGATTATTGATACGATTATCCTCATTCCAATCAGACTTCGGATTAAGCCAATCACATCTATTAGGAGCAATTGTGACTGACTACGAGATACCCTATAGTAAAAACTTAGGATGAGTTAAACTTCATTTCGCTTTATTTTATAAAATTTTTAGATTGTTGTTGACTATTGTTAGACTTTTGTTGAAAGTGATCGACAGAGAGATACCCAGTAGTCAAGTCTAAGCTACCCTGGACACTGATGATTCTACACTTTTCATGTTCTATAAATGAAAGCATGTGTAAATGTCATTTTAAAACTAGCAATACCCTGTAAATTACATTAATCCATTGAGGAATATTGAATATTTAACTTCCTATTCAAACATTTTAAATTTATTTTAAATAAAAGGAAACTACAGAGTAACTGCCTGTCAGTCATTTCAATCGCTTGTTGCCTTCTTTTCTCCATCAGTTGAATTCGAGTCAATTCGTTGAATCTATTTCTATCTATTGCTTCTAACTGATGCCTGAGAACCTACAACGCTATGCAAGAAGCGGCAACTTGTTACTGGCCAACTAACAACAACAACAACTATAACTGCCGTAACAAGAACAGCAACAACAACAATAATAGCAAACACTTTGCTTCATTTCGAGCCTGAAAAAGATACTCGGCACAGATAATTTGCCAGCAGTGCCAAATGTAATCCGGCATATAACCGTCTAACGGTAAGTCAAAGCAAACATAAATATGCGCGCAACAACAACAGCAACAACAGCAACAACTACTGCAACAACTACAACAAATACAATCGACAATAGCAAACAATCAGGCACACAAACATTTTCCTCTTTTTCGTTAACTGTTTCCACAATTTTTCATCCAAGTGCAGCAGTAACAACAACAACAACAACAACAAAAACAAAGTGAAGTGTGGGGGCGTCGGGGAAGGGGTGGCAGTGGGAGGCAGGTAGCAGGGGCAATGGGGAACGATGCCAAGCCAAACAAACAACTTCATGGGCGACGTGCAAAAATTCAATTGCTACAAGTCAACGTCGTTGTTGTTGCTATTGTTGTTGTTGTTGTCATCATCATCGTCATTCGTTGTTGTTGCTAGATTTGTTGTCAGCCCGAAAGACGGAGGAGCCTGACAGTTACTAGCTTGTCTCTTGCCACTTTGCCTCCTTGCCTTGCCTCAAGTTTTATGCATTTGTCAGGCTACACTTCAGGCGCCTTTTGCGTTTCAGTTAAAAAAAAAAACTGCCGTAAAATGTCAGTCAGTCAACGGGCAGCTGCGCAGTCGTAGTCGCAACTGTGGCATCAACCCCACCCTACCACATGCCGCACTTGCCCCATTGTCCATCCCATTTTCCCCAGTGCACTTTCTTCCAACACATTTGTCTATTTGCACACACACACACAAGTTTGATGTTGATTTTCATTTTTGACAAGAGTTGAAATGTATCTTTCACCAACCAATGATCGCTGTCTCTCTCCCTCTCTCTCTCTCTCTCTCTCGCTCTCTTTCTGTCTCTCTCTGTCTCTCTCCTTCCTCTCTTTGTCTCTCTTGAGTGTATTATGAACTGAAGTTGAAATGCAACTGCCTCCAAATAGCCAAAACATCATTCAGAATGTGCAACTTCGGCGCTTGCAACTGGCAACTTGCAACTGCAACTCAATTCCTGCCACACAGCCAGCGCATTATTTTCTCCAGCTCTTTTGCTACTCCAATCGACGCTCCACTTTTTAAAGCCAACATTTTTTATGCTTCAACTAAACAATCAACTTTTCAAACTGTTTTTTTTTCTTTCTTTTTGATTTTCTTTGTTTTGGTTTGTTTTCTGCGCTTTTCTTCTTTTCGTTTAATTTTGTTTCTCTGCTCGCTCTCTGATGTTGGCTTTTCTATTTGTTATTGTTGTTGCTGTTGTTGACTGCACTTTTTGACGGCTTTTATTGTTTGCCAATTTCTGCAGCCGAACAACGAAGCATTCCGCCACGCACCGACCGTCAACTGATACTGAACTCTGTTTCTCTCGCGCCTATCATCTGTCTCGCTCTTGCTCTGTCTCTGTCACACATCAGCGCGCGCCCAATTCGCCTAACTGGTTATCCACCTCCCCCCGCCCATCGCCCCGTGTTGGCAATGCGCATCTATTGCAAATCCTCTAGAAAAAACGGCGGCGATGAGGAAGCGTTTTGTTTAGCTTGTTGCCGATCGCTGGACGTGTGGATGCCTCAGGGCAGGGTGAAGAGTGAGGGGAGAGGAGGGGTGACGAGAGGAGGCAGCAGGAGCAGTGAGCTTGCAGCAGAAGAGGGAGAATGGGAGAGAGATAGAGGGGAAGGAGGCCAACAAACAACGTTTGCTGCAGTTTCTCTTCTTCTATTTATTATTGCCAATGAAATTGACTTATTGTTGTTGTTGACGTTGTTACCATTGTTGCTGTTGCTGTTGTGTCGTTCTTGTTGTTCTTGTTGCCATTTCATCGATCTGTCGTAGCAACAACGGTTCAAGTTGGCTTTAGCTTTAGCTTTTGGTTGCTGCATTTGACGCTGTGGTTGTCGACACAAATTGCCGCTAACCTTCATGCACTGACCCCCTTGCTTAGCCGAGCCAATACTTTGCTGGCAACCCTCTTACCCCACCAAACAGGCCATACATAATAATAGCTGTAACTGTGGCGTCTCTATCCATGCGAATTTGTTTTGCAGCATTCTAGCCATATATGAAGTGAGGCTTACAGAGATATCATTTAGGTCTGTTAACTGTCACACGAAATGTCAACTTCAATTGTCACATAATAATAATACTCTCAGCTATAATTACCCATTAAAGTCATAAATTATATAGTAAAACGCATTTGTTGAGGTTTGATCACTACAAAATGTAGTAAAATATATACTAAAAAATATAATAATTATCATTTCATTTTAAGTAAAATTTGTCACATAGGATCGACAAATATTTGTCTAAAACCATAACATTTATTACAACTCTTAGGCAAATCGATTAAATTAAATTAAACGAGAAATACATGTATCAAATATATATAAATTCATATACGTATATTAATGTAAATTTATTGACTGCAGCTTTTCAACATTTTTACTGACTTATGCTTTGGGCTATCACCTGTTTTGATATGGCTTTAACTGCTGACTTTTAACATTTTTAAAATCAAACATGCAATAAAAACTGCGCTTAACTCAACAAATTCAGATAATGTCAATACTAAAAATTTATTTGAGCAATTTCAAAGATACATTTTGTATACCCAGTGTAATGGAATTTCAGAAGAGAGAATGATGACCTGAATTTCAGACAAAACAAAGAGAGAAATTTTATATATGTATAGATACATTTCCTTATATTAAGTTGAAGATACAAATGTATCTAAGCCTCAAAATTAAACTTGAGCAAAGATACAAATGTATCTAAAGCACAAAATTAAACTTGAGCGAATAAAAGTCAGTTCGCTTTCTGTACAGGGTATCTTTTAGTCAATCAGTTACTACTCTAGCTACTACTTGTATTTTTTAGACATGTTTTTCGGTCGTTTTGTAGTTGTTTATTAATTAACAAGTGACCAAATATGCAAATTTAATATGGGATTCGATATTCGATTAACAATTTTGCCTATGCTTATGAAAGTGATGGTGAGAGAATGTGAGTGATGAAGATGAAGAGAGGCGGAGCGAATAACAAGCTAAAGAAGAGGCAATCATAAGTTGTAGAAAATAGAAAATTATAACGCTGTCGCTGTCCGTCTGACTGTCCGTCTGTCTGTCTTTCCGTCTGTCTGTCTGCTCATAAGCAAAACTGGCACAGCGTCCAAAACAAAAAGCAACAGAAAACTGAAAGAAGCAGAAGGTGGAGAAATAAAAAACTATTTACAGTTAGTTGATTGTACCCATTTCATTTGTGAGCTTTTGGATTGTTTTCCCCCACGAACAAGAAGTTCACAACAGACAGACAAAAGAAGCCAACGAACGCATTGACGCTGTCTCCAAAAAAAAAAAAGATACAAATAAAATTACTTTAGCTACAAAGAGGGAAAGGGGTGGAGAGAGCGGGAGGTGCGCGGGTGGCCCCGAGGCCGACATTATAAGTGACGCCGAAAGAATAGAGAGCTGAGCTGATGAAACCAAATTATGAACCAATTTACAAATTACCAACCCAAGAACTTCACAAGAAAAATAGAACCAGAACTCTGGAAAGCCAAACAGTCTGTCCGTCTCTTGATCTGTCGGATTCGCTGTACTCTGAATGCTTCAGAGTTTCGTACAATTTGAACGACTCTATTTAGTTAAATCCCCACTGTAGGCAGATAAAGGCATTGACCAAATAATGAATCTAGAACTCGTTGTCGGATCTATTTGCACTTGATATTTCTATGTAACAATAAAATAAATGTTAAATTTACATATTTCTCTTTTATTTAATTTTTGGGTTCTTTGAGTTTTTATACCCTGAGCCCATTAAAAGGGCAAAAAAGGGTATAATGCGTTTGGCAGGATGTATGTAACAGGCAGAAGGAGGCGTGGCAGACCCCACAAAGTATATATATTCTTGATCAGGATCAACAGTCGAGTCGATTGAGCCATGTCCGTCTGTCTGTCCGTCTGTCTGTCCGTCTGTCCGTCTGTCCGTCTGTCCGTCTGTTTGAACGCGTCGATCTCAGAAACCACAAGAGCTAGAGACTTCAAACTTGGTATGTAGGTTCCTGGATACCGGGCGCAGATCAAGTTTGTTTTTATTTTTGGATCGGACCACTATATCATATAGCTGCCATAGGAACGATACATCGAAAATGAAGCTTTAGTATGAAAAAGTTTTGTGTTTGTTGAGCTATCAGAACCGAACTAATAGATTATGTTTCGGAGCTGGTATTATACATCCTGACCAAATTTGGTTAAAATCGGATAACTATATCACATAGCTGCCATAGGAACGATGCATCGAAAATGAAGTTTTAGTATGAAAAAGTTTTTTGTTCTTTGAGATATCTTAACCAAACTGATAGAATATGCATTAATGTTAGTTTTGTACATTCTGACCAGATTTGGTTCAAATCGGCATTATATATCTTTAGCTGCCATAGGAACAATTGGTCGAAAATAAACTTTTATTGAAAAGTACCTGGGCTCAGGGTATCCGACTGTCGAGCGTGCTCGACTGTAACCGCTTACTTGTTTTAAATAAATGTAATTGAACAAATACTTGTTAGATTTTAATAAATTCAGCAGAGGAAGGCCACAAATCATTTTGAGCTTCGGAAATCTTCACAAATGCTACAACAGCAAGAAGTATGAGAGTTTTCAGTTGCATCTTTCTCTTTCGATTACCTTAAATCGACTGAACTTCACATTTTAAATTCCCCTTGCAACTTTACATTAGTGATGTAAGTTCTAATTAGATATAGTAATTAAATTTACTTGAAAAATTGATTCGAACTGGTTTACATAACTAATTTTTGATAACATCAACGGAGAACACTATGATCGCATCCTTCGATAAAATTTGGATTCTTTCAGTCATGCTTTACAAATCTTTAATATCTCGTTTTAAATACAAATTTCCTTATCATGTCATCATAAGTTTATAAACAGTTTGATGCTTACAGAAAATTAAAATATACTCAAAAGTTTGTTTCCATCGAGACAGTTATAATTTTGATTTTAGTAGTAATCAACGTGAGCAGGTTCATAGTGACCCGGACTAATATAATGTCCTCCTTGTTGGGCAACATTGATAAGTGTTGTAACAGCAATAAGTATGAGAGTTTTCCACTGCATCTTTCACGTCCTTTTCTTAAAATTCAAGATAATCTTGATACTTAGAGCTAGTTGCTTTTATAGCTATACGTTATATAAGTTATAGTATCCTTAACTAAATGATAATGTATGGTAATTATATTTCATTGGATAATCGATTCTTCATACTTGGTTACATTTATTTTTTATATAACACGTTATTTAACAGATATTAATCATACCCATACTGAAAACAAATTATTTTATAAATGAAACCAAAATGCAAGAAGTACATTCCCAATGAACTTATAAATTATTTAAAATATAAATATAATTAATTTTTTTATAACTGACTTGAAACTTGTTTGTAAAATTTAATCACGGACTTTAAAATAGATTAAGTTTGTCAGAAACTATATCAATATTTCAAACAGTTCTTGTCCACAAGATTGTGGCTATTAATGGAAATACTGTGACCAAGAAATGAAGTTTATATCTTTATTTCTCCTAAACATAGATGTGAAATAAAAGTCTTAAGTAATTATTCAATCAATTACGAATTTTCATGTTTAATTATTATAAATCAGAAATGTATACGAGTTTTATATCATCGTACAAAGGCCTGTATAGCATTCCCGCTTCGTTGAAGCAAGAAGTATAATAATTGTAAATAGCATCTTGTCCTTGCCTGATCTGAACTTCATTGGGACTTAGGCTTATAATATATCCTAATACTTAAGTGAGTTTCTTTTATAGTAAAATATTGAAGAAGTTATATTTAACTAATGAATTAGTTATAGTTGTTATTCTAATCTTCATATATAACTAATTACATAGTCAAATATTTTCCACTCTTACCAATTTGCAAACTTTGATGGAATAAAAAAATTTTTTAAATTCATTTTGTATACCTTATTCAATCCAACTTGCGGTTATTATTATACAAGAGGAAGAAGATTGAACCTCTTTTTATCAGTTATTTAGCTGAACTTTGTTGTAAAATAAAAGACATATGTTTTTAAGCAATTGTGAATATTCAAGCTTTATTTATATAAATCAAACATGAATAGGAGGCATTTGGAAACTTTGATCAGGAACTGCCATAGCGACAAGAAGTAGAAGAATTTTGAGTAGCATATTTTCCTTCCGTAAGATTTTTGGTTTTCCTTTCTACCCACGGAGTTTTTCTTTTATAGCGAAAAGTTACATAAACTCTAGTATGCTTAACTAATTAATTAGTTAAAGTAATTAAGTTCACATAGAAATTGATTTATTATACCTATTAAGAATAAATTGTTATATCAAATGTTATATAAATAAAAGTCATAAGTAATTCTTCAATCAAGTGTAAATTTTCATGTTTTATTGGTTTAAATCAGAAATTATTCAGCGTTCTATATTAATGGACAAAGTCCTTTATAGCATTTCTGTTGTATAACTGCAAGAAGTATAAGTATTTTTTAGGGCTTTTTGCTTTTTTTGAAAAGATTTGGATGGGATTGTGGTTTTTATTTTTTTTTTATTTTTTGTGTGTTTTTTTTTTTTTTAAATTTTTTTTTGGTTTTTTTTTAACTAATTAATTAGTTATACTAGTTATACTCACTTGGACAACCTATTATTCATATATGACTGATTACATATCCAAATATTTATTATATTTTATGTTATTTTATAGTTATAAAGAAGATGCCATGATCCCACTTTTAGCGATTGCAAAACTGGGATTCTTGAATGTCTTGTTTGTCAAATATTATAATTAAGTATATTTAAACATGATTATTTTCACAAATGAAAGTCTGAAACAAATTCTTGAAGCGTTTCTTTACCTGAACTTGTAATTTTTATACGGATAAAAGGAGGGGGGGGGGGTGGTTTTAGTATGAAAAAGTCTTGTTTTGTTGAGATATAACAAACTAATAGATTATGTTCGGAGCTGGTATTATACTCCTGACAATTTGATTAAGTTCACTATATCAACTGCCATAGGAACGATCATCGAAAATGAAGATTTAGTATGAAAATGTTTTGCGTTTATTGAAATATCAGAACCAAACTAATAGATTATGTATCGGAGCTGGTATTATACATCCTGACCAAATTTGGTTAAAATCGGATAACTATATCACATAGCTGCCATAGGAACGATGCATCAAAAATGGAGATTTAGTATGAAAAACTTTTTTGTTTTTTGAGATATCTTAACCAAACTGATAGAATATGCATTAATGTTAGTTTTGTACTTCTGACCAGATTTGGTTCAATCGGCGTTATTATCATATAGCTGCCATAGGAACAATTGGTCGAAAATAAACTTTTATTGAAAAGTACCTGGGCTCAGGGTATCCGACTGTCGAGCGTGCTCGACTGTAACCGCTTACTTTTTTGTGTTTCAAGTTTTGAAATCAAATTATTTCTAATATCAGATGTTACTTAGTAATTGAATCATTAAACCAAATCAAATAACCCGGTTATTGTGGCCTTTAAAATTTTAGAATAATTCAATTTTATTCAATGTTATGTTTTTTCCATAAAGTGAAAGACCGTAAAATTTGTTAACGCAATTGTATGTATGCTAATTTTATTTGAATACATTAATTAAAGTATAACACACTTCTTGACCAGTTTAAATGTGTTCGATGCATTTAAAACATACTCTCGATTGTCACTGGGAGAATCCCATCCTTCTGGACATGGTGGCTCAACGCATAGCATAAATGCTATAGCCGAAAAGAGTACGAGACTTTTGAAATGCATTTTTTTCCTTTTTCTCAAGTTTGATGTTTTCCGTCGAATGTCAATCAAACTTCTAGTTATTCAGCCCTATTATCAGCATTTTAAATAGCTTTCATTTTGTCCACGTCAGTATGAAAACTCTTATATGCGTAACTAATTACTTTGCTATATAAATTAATTTCAACTGGGAAATCGAATTGATTTTAATATAGTACAAAAAGTATACTAAGAGAGTCGAAGGGGAGATTTACATAAAATATACTAAATGTATCTAATCGAAAATTTGCAGAAGAAGATGTGGACAATTAGCGTGGTTTATATGCTAAAATCATGTTATATTATAATAGGTATAATTATAAAATACTAGGTAAATTAATACTAATACATACTTCAAAATTAGTTTAGGTAATTGTAATTTTGCTTCTTTTATTTATCATTATCATCAGAAACGTAAATAGCTTTCGACTATTGTTTACCTCATGATGTAAGTTCCTAAATGCCTAACGAAAATGTGCAGAAGGATATGCGGCATTTCAAAAGATCTATCTCAAATTCCAATTCACACAATTAAGCAAGATATGTAAGAAAAGTTTCTTTAATTTTCAATAAAACAATATAGTATACAGATTGATAAATTCTTTGTCTTTATTATGCTTTTCTGATATTAGCTTCATGCTTTAGCTATTATGCTATTAGCCTTTTCTATTTTTATCATCCCAATATGGTGTTGTGGTTCTATGGGTTGGATCCTGTGCCATTGCAAGCGCTATAGCCGCGAGAAGTAAGAGAAGTTTTACCAGCATTTCGTTGATTTTTCCGGACTCTATTGAACTTCATCAGTTGTGTGGGCTGCATTTATAGTCTAATTTTTAACATGCCAAAACTAATTAATTAGTTATAACAATTTTTATGGTTAAAGTGTAAAATTATATATTGCTGCTTTAATCACATGTTGTTTAACAGATGTAAATCATATGCTTCGTTAGTTATACAACATGTTTAAATGAAAGATGGGCAATTTTATGGATTAACTGACTTTGCAGCTGCCACAAGTTGGAATTTGTTGCAGATTTGAAAGAGCGAATTACCTTCTTCTGCATTGAATTGTCTCATATTATTTATTTGTTGCTTTTCTTTTTTGAAATTTGCTCTTCGCCTTTAATTCGCTGCTCATTTCATTTAGCTTTGCCTTTTGCTCGACTGTCGACGTTTACTGCTTTCATGCTTTATTTGTACATGAGAAGAGATTATATATGTATAAATATAAGTATCAAATATGTATAAATATAAGTATTTATGTTTGTGTCTGTTCTGTGGCAAGTTCTTGGAACTCAGTTCCATCTGTTGTTCGGTTCTGAATTATTTCTGTTCGCAGTTCTTGGGTCACCTCGCGAATTCAATTAAAATGCCGCTCCAACTGACTCTTTGTCTGTTGAACTCTGCAAGTTGCAAGTTGCAAGTAAGTTCTACCATTTCAAGTATTATTAATTTGTGAAAGTTCTGCCCAATGATCAACGACACCTGCTGTGGCTGCCTTCAGCAAACTCACATGTCCAAAGTCAAATCAGTTTGTTTGTTCAAGTGGTTTAACCGAAGTTGCCACGTTCAGCTTGCAACCTGCCACATTTGAATTACAAATCGAGCTGGGAATACGATTTTGTCACGTTGATAAGCTAATTGGCTTCGTCTCACGCTTTTATTATCACTGCTCGAGGTGTTCGAATGTCAATTTGAATTTCAATTTGAATTTGAGTTTTTACCATCTCAGGACGCATATCATAACATAAGTATATGTTGTTGTTGTATTGAGCAATATATTTAAGCAATTACTCATCGAGAATTCATTTGAAAAACATATTTAAGCGCTTATCTCGAACAGCAGCTGATAAGACTCATTCAGTGAGTCAACATTCACTCGCATTTGACTTGATTTTAAGTTGAATATATATATTCTGTTCGATTCACACAGCAGCAGCTTGCAAGTTGTTGCATTGCATAATCATGCAACAAAACAGTAACAAAACAAACGAAACTTGTTTGCCGTTTGTTGTCCATTTTGTTGTGGCTCATTTAATAATTTTTACAAAAAATTAATTCGCTTAACAAAAAACCAAAATAAATAGCAAAAGGCCCACGAAAATTGTAGCTGTTGCCGTTTGCCGCTTGCTTTGCTTTTCAGATGCCAAACAAAGATACAAAAGACGCAGATACAGATACAGATACATGTGCGTGTCAGTTTGTCCGTCCTTCTGTCTGTCTGTCTGTCTGTTAGTGTGGCTCATGAGATTGCTCATTGCGCAGTTAATTTGTTCATGCGCTCAATGCGTCAATACAATTTGACTTTCACTTATTTTTATGCGACCCATTGCAGTCCCCTTTCGCTCTTCCTATTGCTCTCCATCTTTGTCTCTCTCTCTCTCTCTTTCTCTCTCTCTCTTTTTCTCTCCATCTAACAATCAAAACTCGCAGGAGGACTCAAGCTGAAGATGGAGCTGTTGCTGTTGCTGAAGTTTGTATACCAAGTCGTCAACTTGTCAGCTCATTATGCAATTGAGTGTGAAAATATTTACAACTGACTTTGGCAGCTTCACTTTATCAGCAGTACAGTGAAACATCAACTGCAGCGCCACTGAAACGTACCTAATATAGAGTTTTTATATCTGATCAAGTTAGTTGCTTAAATTGCTTGAAATAAAATGCAATTGATTTCAAGTAATGCCTAAGCAATGTGATGGAAAATATGTCATTTAAAGTATCTCAACGTTATTCAAGGCATTTGATTTGATTAATTACTATATATTCAAATTAATAATACTCTTCTATTTTATTGCTTAGTTAATCCTTAATAATGTGAAGTAAAATTTGTCATTAAAAGTATCTCACTTTTATTCAAGACATTTGATTAATTACTATGTATTAAAATTCTTCATACTCTTCTATTTTATTTCTTTTTTTTAAAAACTTAAATGCAAAATTTTAGAATTGTGAAAATGTTTGTTATAGATAAAAATTAAATAAATAGCCTAATAAATTTTCTTATATGGTATAATCGGATTATTTTGTTAATTTTTTATTTAATACTTTTCGTTATCTATTACAAAAGTAACCAGAATTATTATGACTTTAGACTCTTTCTATGCACTCTCCCAAATCTAACCAAGTATGGTAATGGGTAGTTTCAGTTCCCAGTCCCCAGTTGAATGATTCAGCTTGGGTTGTAGCCACAGTTATTTAGCCTAAACAGTTTCGGCTTTGCCACAACCAGCAACAGATACAAACAGCAGCAGCAAATGCTTTGAGCACAATCTTTTAGATACGATTTCTTTTAGGTTTCAGTTTCGGGTCGCAGTTGTTGTTATCGTTGTTGTTGTTGTTGCTGTTGTTGCTGTTTGGCGCGCGCAATTGATGTTGTAACATGGCTACCACGAGTGCAACACTGCTCCGTCTCAGTCTCCCCTCTCCTCTCCTTGTCTCTCCTCTCTTCTGCACTCCTCTCGGCAGCTGAGTAATCTCCTCTCGCCACACTCCCCCAAATACACAAAATGTGTGACATAATCTGTGCAGCCTTCGATGGCAGCAGCAGCATTGTTGTTGTTGCTGCTGTTGTTGTTGTTGTTGTTGGTGCTGCAGTTGCTGTCTCAGTCATTCAATAAGTCAGTCAGAGTCAACGCCGAACGGTTCATTGAACCGACGTCGCGTCGCTTTGCCTTTATGTACAATAACCAAAAACAACGCACCAAACAACAACAACATGAGCAACAACAACGACAACAACAACAACAAGACTACTTAAATATTTTTGCTGCCGAATATGTTACAAATTTTGCACAGCGTTTGTTAGTTTTGCTCCACGGCGACTTGGAGTCGGATTCGAATTCGAATTCGGACTGCGACTCCAGCTTCGACTCTCTGTTGCGGTGGCTGTGAAATCACTTACTGGTTTTTATTCGGGCGGCAACAACACCATGAACAACAACAACAGCAACAACAACAACAGCTGCAAATTTGTTGCCCTCGTGTTGCTCATTTGGCAGCTTCGCACCTTTTTATGCGACGGCAGCGGTTGCCCATTGTCAAATTGGGGACAATTTCAGCAAAACTCGAAAAAGATTTCGAAAAAAAACCAAACTCTTTTTTTCTTGGATTTAAATTGAATGACTAATCACTTGTATACTCACAATGATATTTGGGAGTAGCTTAAGAACTGTTGATAAATTAGAGATTGTAATAAAAAGATATTAGATTGTAGTTTACATAATGGTTGAAATATTGATTCAATTAGTTTAAATAATTAATTTAACAATTTTAGAAATCTGAAAAATCACATATCTTATGTTTTTCGTATTATTAATACTATAAATCCAACCGAAACAACTATTGGTTCGAAAAAACGATTTGGGTTTAATTTAATATATTCTTTATTTGTAGAAGATTTAGGAAAACTTTCTGTAGCGAAGTGAATCCTGAAATTTGTCCATGAAAAAAATGGAAAATATTAAATTATTATAATAAAATACAAACATAATATTAAGTTTCTGTCATAACAAAGATTATAAGATTGATGTCTGATTTTATTTGACTTTAAGAATTTCACATCAACTTTATTCTTTTGATTGGGTTGACTTTTATAATATTTTTGGTTCTTTTATATTTATAAATATTTATTCTTATCGCATTTAAGCATTATTTGGAAATGCCAGAATAAATAAGATTTTGCTATTTACTTTTCCAGAGAAACTGGCGAATTGCAGGCCAATGAAAAAGCATTGAGACGTCAGTTGATCAACGCCTTAAATCTTATTGACTACAAAGTGTTGTATCAATAATTATTTAACAATAAAACCAATGTCAGGCCAGAGAGGGCAAGAGCGAGAAAGAGAGAGAGAGAGAGAGGGAGATAGATGAAGAACTCAAGTCTACAGCAATAACTTTGAGTACAACAATCATAATTAAAGACCAGCTTTAAGTCAGTTTTCAAGCAGTTGTTGCTTGCTTTTCACACTTTTGTTTATGGAAAAACTAATGCCAGCGACTGTATAAACTAATGTTGTTGTAGATTGAAAAACATTTCAAAATAATTGTTGAGAAATTTGTCTGGTCAGTTAAGCTGAGAGAGAGAGAGAGAAAGAGAGAAAGAGAGAGGGAAAGATAGAGCAATTACCAAAGGCCAGATCGGGACGAAGATACAATACAATACAATGCTATAGCAGTTGCCCCCTCTTTTTCCTCTCTCTCTTCTCTCTCTTCTCTCTTCTCTCCCTTCTCTCTTCTCCTTCCCTCTCTCGTTGCCTGTTGATAGGTCTCCCTTTGGGCTCTGGCATTTTGTTGAGTTGTTGGCCCGTTGGCCGCTTAATGACCCTATTTTAATTTCAACCGTCGCTTGTCCATCGCACTTTGCGGAATTTACATTATACGCCGTATACGCATACATTTCTACATATTTCTCAGTTGTTGTTGTTGCTGTTGTTGTTGTTGCTGGGCTTTTGAAAAGTCGCCGACAAGCGACGTTGACTTTTGGACGCTAATATGACGACGATCTTGGCCTTTGGGGTGCCATACACACACACACACACACACTCAATAACAACAACAACAACAAGTCGAGCACTGTAAGAGCCTGAAACTTAAGACAATGGAAATTCATTCGTTGTTTTTGGCTTCTGGCAAGGTTGTTTCGTTGTTTCGTTTCTCTTATGCTGAGAAATTAGCTGCTTCAGTTATTATTATTATGCTTGTTGTTATTGTACTAGTAGTTGTTGTTGTCGCTGTTTTGTAGTTGTTGCTGTTGGACAGGCGTATCTATATGCGATCGTCACTCGCCCTGGCTCTTCATGTTTAGCTTTCAGATTGTCTTCTCATTTTTTTTTTGCATCCGCTTCCGCAGCGCTTCTTCTCAGCAACAATTACAACAACAGCAACCACAACAACAGCAACAGCAACACCAGCAACGACAACAACGGCAATTATTATATTAGCAACTAAAATGTTGCTACAAAGCTTTGCTTCTTCTTCTTCGTCTTATTGTTGTTGTTGCTGTTGTTGGGGCGTTTTCTTCAGTTTGACCTCAAAACTAAAAGTTGAAAAATATTTAATCTAATGTGAAAATCGCTGAAGCGTCGTCAACATTGACTTTGTTTTAGTTTTTGTTGTTGTTGCTGTTGTTGACAGACACTGATAATGACGACGACAACAACATTTCCAACAACAAGCCTTTTGGGAATCGAAATTGACTTTGAGTGCCAAGGCGCAAATGGGAAATTTAAAGCTCTTCTCTATTGTTAATGAGTTGATGACACGAGCTGAAAATGGCAGTTGAAGATTGTGTTTTGAATTTTTTAGAGTATTCACTTTGCTGCAACTAAATAAGTCCTATATCATTCATTTTTACTCATTTTTATACTAACAACTTTTTTTATTTTTTTGTAATACTGATAGACCCATTTTAATATTTTTCTTGTCATTATAGCATACTCAATCAAGTTGATTTGTCATTTTATTTGTAGTGATAATTAAGCTAGTAAAAATGTTGATAAAAATATCTAAAAGTTTTCCCAACACTTTTTATTTCATCTCAGAATAAATCTAACACTTAAGTGCAGCTTTCAGCCAGTGTCATTGGCACTTCAGCGAAATACTCGAAAATGTTCTGCACTGTTTACTTCTGGTTGGCGTGAGACTTGGGAAAAATACTCGCAATCGTACATATATATGAAGAATTTGAATTTTGTCGTCAGTCACAAGTCTCACATTTGTGTTTCCGAGTCATAAGCATTCCGATTTCGAATCTGATTCTGATTCCGAACTTGCACATAAATCACAATCATGCATACCAAAACTGGTCAGCAAATGTCTCACACAAATAAGAATAAAAAAGAAAAATAAAATGCACAAAATATAATAATAATAAATAAATACAATACAGAAAGCGAAGATGGCAACGTTTTGTGTCCGTTTCGCATTTCGATTACTCATACGCATAAATATTTCTGAATCAAGGCGATAATCAGTCCAAGCGAAGAGACAAAGACCCAGCTGAAAGAGACAGAGACAGAGAGAGAGAGAGAGAGAGAGAGAGAGAGAGAGAGAGAGAGAGAGAGAGAGAGAGAGAGAGAGAGAGAGAGAGAGAGAGAGAGAGAGGGAGGCTGCAACTGTCAGTTCTCAGTCACATGATCTCACCTCCCTCTCTCTCTCTCTCTCTCTCTCTCTCTCTGTCTCTCTCAAAAGTTTCTCATTATCAACTGAACATTGCAATTCGTCCAAGACGAGCGACACTAAAAAGGCAATCTATGAGTTGAAATATGAAATATTCCTATGATGGGATCGAGAGAGAGAAGAGAGGGTGGGCACTGCGCTTAGCATTTGCGCAATTTTAATAAATATTTACATTTGTTTCAAACTAATTTGCGCAATTTGTGCAACTGCTTTGTGGTGCCAGCGGACGATGCGAGAGGGAAACGGCAACAACGGCGGCAGTTAACAAAGCTCTGTGAAATATTCAACAATATTGGTGGGATGTTCCATTAATAATGCTAATCAATTGACAAATTAATCAGAAATAAATATCATAAGAAATAAAAATATTTTTTTTAGTGTGGAAAAATACTTAAACTCCAAAGGAAAAATTTTAAATTAAAGTTCTAATGTACAAAAAATTTAATGCAGAGACAGATATAAAAATATATAAAAATTAATTACTATTTAAATTTTTTTAAATTTAATTTTTAAAACATTATAATATTAAAATGAATATATGTTATTATATTAAAAATTAAATGTTGAGAAATACTGAAACAATATAGTAAATAATTGAATAGAGACTTAGATAAACGAAACTATATTATTTAATTCTTATTGATATAATTTGTATTAATTTTTTCAACTTTATAAAATTTAAATAAATATATTTTACTGTCTAACATCTTTTTTAAATCTATTTGAGGATTAATAAATTATATGAAGTAATACTCACAACCCTTTGAACGACCCTCGCATGCATGCCACTATTTGTTTTTGTCATCGCTTTGATTTGGCGCGCGCTTTTCATTTTGCTTGCAATTTATGCCATAAACAATGGCGAGGGGTACAACAATGGGATGGGAAGGAAGGGAAGGAGAGGGAATAGGGGGTGTCAGTTTTATTAGCGGGCGGAATTCATTGCGAAAATTGCTCGTCTATTAAAAATGGCAATGCTAAATGCAGCTACTTAAGGCCAAAGTCAGTCTCGGTCTGTACACGTGTCAGCTGCCTGTGATTCAAAAGTGGCAACGACAGCAGCTGCCACCCCTCCAACCCCCAATCCCAGCCACCTCTGTGCAAGTGTCCCAGTGCTCATGTGACAAACAGATGTGCCGATTAACAGATAAGTTTCAATTTGCGTCAGAGAACTTCACTCTGTGAAGCTTCACACTCATATCCATATCCATTTTCATTCCCGATCCCAATCCCAATTCCAATCCCATTTCAGCTCCATTGATATTTAGTTGTTGCTGTGGGGGGAAAATGGAAAGTCGACGCGTCTATATTTATCAATGGCTGGCATACCAAAATTGGAGCAATAAAACCAAAGCCTCAGTCCACAGATGCTGGCGTACACTGCAACAAAAATAGTCAAGAATGCGACTAAAATTAGGCAGGGAGCAGAGTCAAAGCACCAAAGAACTGTTTAAGTTTACAAAGTATCGAAGCTGGAGATGGAAATAGAGATGGAGATATGGCAGAGAAAGAGCAACATGCACTTACATATGTTCCAGACAAATCGAAACAGCGAGAAAGAGAGAGAGAGACAGAGAGAGAGAGAGAGAGAGAGAGAGCGATGAAGTCTTCTCGAGTGCGTATTAATAAAAGAAAGTGCAATGAATTCCCAAATATGTTAAATTGTCTACCAAACAAAGAAACGCAATGTAGGGGAAAATCAGAGGAGAGTGGAAAAGAGAAGAGCAGAGAAGAAGGGGAAGCGAACATGTGTGCAACAGATACGCGAATGAAATCTCTTTCTTCTGGGGGGAGAAGAAGACTGACTGACTGTTGTTGTTGTTGTTGTTGTTATTGGGGGTTGCTCTTCGTCCGTTTCGGTCTGGGACGGTCGCGTATTCAACAATGCCCGTAATTAAAATTGAAGTGGAGGCACTAAATTTAACAGCCCTCAATGAGGCAGAGACAGAGACAAGGAGAGAAGGGAGAGAAAGGAGCAGGGTGGGGGGAACCAAAGACTGCGTCTTCTTGATATTATTATTGGTTGCTGTTGTTGTTAATGTTGATGTTGAGGCCAATGTTGCCACAAGTCGCACGAGTCTATTTGAAACAGCGAACTATTGAAGAGGGGGCGTGCATCAAACAGAGGGTGCACTGTACACAAATAGAGCGCCAGCCAAAAGAGAGTGAACTGTAATAATATACTTGGCCCTATATAGAATCCCATTGAAACAATAACAACTTCAACTTCAACGAACAACTGCTAAAGTTGCAGCTGGTTGAAAGTCAAGAAGAAAGTCACAGCTGAAAGTGTTTCCAGTTTCAGATAGGGTGTGCTATATGATAAATAGATTAGCATTAACAACACACCCTACTTATGTATGAAACTAGCTAAATTAATGTCGAAATAGTTTTTATTATTATCTGAACATCTGGGAAACTAAAGCAACTTTGAAAATATTATTTATAGGGCTATTTTACAATACATTTTCTTAAAACTAATTTATAAGTTAGGCTTTCATCTTAAAGTACTTACATTAAACGGTTGATTGTCAGTCAGTCAGTCCATCAGTCATTAAATCAGTCATTCTTTAGTCAGATTTATCTAGAGTTTAATCGCATTTATACAAAAGATCTTGAATAACTGAAATAAGTCTGCAGACAAATTGGCATTCTTCGCATTTTATTTCCTTCATTTAATAAAATGTTTACCACATTCTTTGCCACTTTTTGGTCACTTTTCCACACATTTGTGCCTGAGAACTTTGGATGATTTTATAATCCCTCGGGGCGCCTCAAGGTCGTCCATGGATCGGTCGAAGTTGGCGAGTGCATAAATATGCATGCTTATAAGTATTATTAATACGTAGTCTTATCTCAGAATCCGAACCGGAACACACACACTGACGCCTACGTGAATAGAAGTCTAAATAGGAGTGTGTGAGTGAGTGTGTGTGTGTGAGTGTAGAGTGAATAGAGTACTCACTGAAAGATGGCATATTCGTAAATAGTTCATTGCTCCGCTTAGAGCGCGACTTGGCGAGACACTTAATAAATGGAGAGAGAGAGAGGGAGAGGAGAGCAAGGAGAGGAAGTTGAGGCAGCTGAGACGACTGCGAGACACATTCACATTCACACACTCACATTCACACACTCATACTCACACTCACACTCAAACACTCACATATTCACACACACTCGCTGACTGCAGTTCATAAATCTTGGCCCTTTGTACTTGGCTGCTCGACTTTGAGTTTGTTCAAATTGTTGTCGTTGTTGTTGTTGTTGCTGTTGTTGTTGTGAGTGTTGCTGCTGTTGTTGTGAGTGTTGCTGCTGTTGTTGTACATTGTTTCACTTGGCGCGCAAGTAACAGACTTTTATCTACAATTTTATTATGACTATTTTAATATTAAACTAATGAATGCGTCGCGGACACGCCGACTGTGACTGAAAAACCCCCGTCCCCAACCCCGCTTGCCCCCTCTCCTTACCCCTTGCCCCTCCCCGTTGCCACTTGCTATGCGTTGCGAGTTCGCGCCCTCGAAGATGCCACATTTATAAGCTGTTGACGACCCTTTTCGAAATTACAGACCATTGCTAATTTATGCGCCTTTTGTATGATTTTCTCTTGTTCTTCCTTCCATTTGCCTGTATTTCAAAAACATTTTCATTTCGGCCTCGATCCTTTGCGCTTGCTTGATACCCTACACTTATTGCAGTGGCATTCAATTATGGGGCATGCTAATTGTGAGAGTAACTTGCAACATGCAGTCATGCCAGTGGGCGTGGCATATCACATATAAAGTGTCGATTGACATGAAGGCAACGAGAAATTGCAATTGCATCTTTTGTTTTAGCCAGAAAGTATCTGCAGCTGTAGCAAGAGTATCTTAAAGCATGATGAATGTAGAATATAATTTAAAAATTTAAATAAATGCTAGCTTAAGATATTTAATCAATTGTTTTTATCATTTCATATTATTTTACTATAGCTCAAGCAATCGAATTCAGTAATTTAAATTCAGTAATTTAAGCTTGGGAATATTTAAAAATATTTGAAAGCTATTTTTAATCACAGAAAAGAAAACAATGATATTTTAAAATTAATAAATATAAAATTAGCTTTCAGTAAAATTTAAGATGTTTATTTATTTTTGGGTATCTAATTTCAGTGTTTCACTTTA
Organism: Drosophila falleni; assembly: GCA_035045575.1. NCBI lineage: Eukaryota > Metazoa > Arthropoda > Insecta > Diptera > Drosophilidae > Drosophila > Drosophila falleni. The sequence continues at coordinate 11,456,155 of JAWNOV010000167.1, forward strand.
ATAAATAAGAGTATTTGCTCGTCATCTATGCCACAATCATGTTGCAATGTAATTATGCTTGTTTGCATTAAAATAAAGTAACAACAACAATAACAATTAAAACGTGCAAAACGCTATTAAAAAATGAAAAAAAAAAAGAGTTGGGATAGAAATTGTGAATAGTATTCGTATGCAGGTGAATGGTTTGCATTTGGGTTAACACTGGGCAAATACACAGTTCAATTGTGATACAGAGAGAGAGTGAGTGAGAGCATGACAGGGTGAGGGTGAAAGGGGGAGGGAGGCGGGGGAGGGGGGTACTTCCCCGCAGCTGTTGTCGCTGCCTGTTTTGTGTGCAGTCGCTTAAAAATTACCCAGACAACGTCAAATCTTATGCTTGACTTTCAGGCTGTCAGTTGTTAACCCGGCTAAGATCTCTCTCCCCCCCACCCCCACCCCCTTCCCCTATCTACAGTGCCTGCGACGGTTTCTTTTCTTGCTCCAGTGAATTTTCTGCTGCCTTGACTTCGACTACGTCTTCAACTTGGACTTGGGCTTTGCTTTTCACCTGTCCATCGTGTGGAAATCATGTGAAAACATGTGGCCGCCAGTCAGCGAAGTCAGCTAGTCAGTCAGGCATTCATTTAGCCAAGTTTCAGCAACAACAGCAACAATGGGAGCAACAAATTAAAGTAATTTCCTACCGCAACGTTTCTTTCTCTCTCTTTAACATTTCTTCAAATGTTTCATTTTTTTTGCTTTTACATTTTTAATTTAATTTTTCTTTTTTCATTGCGTTAATTGCGACTTTTCATATGCCAAGTGCATTGTACATTATATCAACCCAAATCTGAGTCCAATTTTCGAATACGGTCAAAAGAGAACAGATGTGCTTTTCTTCCACTTACCATTCGCTTTTTCTTCTGCTTCTTCTTATTATTTTTGTGGCTTTAATTTATCAGTTATAGTGTCGTTGTTATTTGTTTTTTGTTTTCAGCAATTGTTTTAATTAGCCTTGCTGCGAATTCATTTGACACGCAAAATGTGGCAGCTTCGAGTTGCTACGAGTTGAGTTGATTTTGGTGGCGTCATCTTTGCTCCACTCTGGAGCTGGAGAGCTGATGTTGTTGTTGTTGTTGTTGTTGTAGCAAATGGTGTCAATCTCACGAGTCGTTGGCAGTCAATAAACTGAGACTGAGGCGAGTATCTCATAGATACATTTGCTCATAAGCATCAATAATGCGCTCTAATGGAAATTGTTGACTTTGTCAACGTTTTTTGTTATGCGTCAACCATTGGCCAGCCTAGGCTAGGGCAGCATAAGGGGGGCTAAAAGGGGAGGGGGGCGTGGCAGTCAACGCCGCTTGACTGACATTTATCGCTGGTTGCAGTTGCAACAGAGTTGGTGTCAGCATCAGCAGCAACAACAGCAACAACAGCGGCAGCGTTCAACGTTTTGGAAAATTTAGCACAAGGTTGCAACAACCAGCAAAATGAGCAATTGTGGCAACAACAACAACAACAGCAACAACGGCAACAACAAAAGCGGCAAAGCTGCAACGCCAATAGTTAAAGTTGCTATTGCATTCAAATTGCAGCCTCTGGTTGTTGATGTTGTTATTGTAGTTGTTGTTGTTGTTGTCATTGCCCAAAATTGTAAATAAATAAATACTTAATTATGTTGTTCGGCCGCACCGCTTTTGGTTATCCAAAGAACTGGCTTCGCTAACAACAACAGCGATTGCGCATACGCCACGTTGACCAACTGCTGTGAGAATCAAACACAAATGTAAGTATTAGATCATGAAATCAATGCAGCTCACAATTATAGTATATGACTAATAAAAGCCAACTTAATATCTCAGCATAATTATGCTGATACAGACTACAGTTTTCCAATTGTTGCTGTTGTTGTTGCTGTCGCATCAATCGTCAGCCTCAAAGTAATGCAACTGATCTGTCGAGATAGCGTCAACAACAAATCAATGCAAAGCACTTTGCAACGCTGACTAAGCAAATTGTTAATTAGCCGCAAATCAGATCTGTGTCTGATCGCATCAAGCTGAAAAAAACTGTGAGTGAAATGTGAGTTAGTGTGCCAGATATCAGTTAGCAAATAAATGGTAAGATACTCGTATCTGATAATATTCTATCCGGCAAATCTTCTGCTCAAATGCAATGAGTTCAACCATAAAATCTGTTAAAATATGCTCATGATTTTCATTTCTTACCCATTTTATTTAATTGATTTAGATCTCTTGCCACTTTCCACTTAATTCATATTTGCAGTTATAATGAGCACATGGCATAGTTTATTTGGCACCAAAATGTTATAGATTTTTATAAAAAGCTATAAATAAAATAAAATATAAATGATTAAACATGAATTTTTAAAAATTAATGATAGTTATAAAATAAAATTAATTTATTTTGTTACAAATATTTTATAATATTGATTTATTTATTTATTAAAATTGTATAATTTATAATTCTATAAATTAAATGCAATTAAAATAATTTTTAAATTTTCTAATTCATATTAATTATAAAGTAAAATGAATTAATTTTGTTACAAATATTTTATATTGGTTTATTTGTTAATTAAAACTGTATAATTTATAATTGTATAAATTAAATGAAATACAAATAATATTTAAAATTTCTAATTAATAATAATTATAAATTAAAATGAATTAATTTTGTAACAAATATTTTAGATTGGTATATTTTCAAATTAAAACTGTATAATTTTTAAATTTATATAATAATATCAAATAAACTAACTTTTAAATTTTCTAAGACTCTGCTGATCAACACAATAATGTATAACAGTGTTGCAGTGTCATACGTATGACAGTGCGAAATATAATGGGAAATCATTGCGAACACAAAGTCTAAGCAAACAGTTTAAAGTTGTCCTCTCACTCGCCAGCTTTTCAGCTCAATTTCCTGATGATTCTCAGCTAAGTACTGTCTCTTACTATGTTACTTGTGAGTGTGTGTGTGTGTGGCAAGTAGGATAAGTTGTGGCAGGAACTCAATCAGCACTTTCGCAGTTATGAAACGACGCCGGCTGCAGTTATACATACAACATAAGTTGAAACTGTGAGTTTGGTTGCGGGCTCAGACTGTTTGAGCACTCCAAACTGCAAACTGCAAACTCCACCCACGGATCAGCACACATAACGTAAGTACGACAGATAAATGGAAAGGAGTTGGTGAGAGGGTGGGGAAAGAGGTGGAAGGGATTGAATGCAGCGCCAAAGCCAAAGGCAGCCGCTGTAAGCACAGAACAAACTGCAAACTGAAAAAAAAAATAATAATAAAACAACAAAATGAAACGAAACGAAAAATGCGACGATGCGACGACGTCGCTGCTGACGTCGCTGCTGAAGCCAACGACCGCAGACTTGCAACGTCTCCTGCCCCTTCCCCCTCTCCCCCTCTCTCCACTCAACGTTCTTCGCTGTGCGCTCCAAAAATGCAGCAGCCAAACAAACCACTCGACGCGACTCAACTCGACTCGACTCGACTCGAATCGTCTCATCTTTGGGTCCAGTTTCCACCCCCGCCTCGAACCGGAAGTAAAACACACAAATGCGAAGGTTGCTGTTGTTGTTGTTGCTGTTATTGTTGCTGCTGCTGCTGTTGCCGTTGCTGCATCTGCATCTGCGGCGCTCAGAGCAGCAGGGTATCAGCAGCAAGTGCAAGTCGATTTGCAAGCTGCTGCTGCGTCTCAGTCGCCGTCTCAGTCGCCATCTCCGTCGCCGTCGCCGTCGCAGTCTCTGCTCTGTTGGGTGGCAGGTTCTTTGCCTGTCGACAGATGTTGCTTCTCGTCATTGTTGCAATCAAAATGGCGTTTACAAACTTAAAGCTTACATACCTCGCATCTAGCTAAAAATGAGGGGGGTTAACATTTCCCTCAAAGCTCAAGTTTTGCTCAACTTTTTCAATAAATTGTCGGCACTACAAATTTGCTTGGCCCCCAAAAATAAACCCAAACCGACGTGACAGTTGACGTCGCAGTCGAATATACAAAGAATATATATATGGTATATATATAAATATATATATATATATATATATTTCCAGCGCCTGCAATGAACCATCATTAAGTATTCGGCATATAAAATTCGCTATGTGTCTCAGTTCTGAACGCCTGTTCGAATTTTAAGCTATTTTTATTGAAAATGAGCGATATTCTCAGTGTGCCCCAAAACGCGATACAAAGCCACGCTGAGAGCCAGACAAAGAGCCAAAGAGAGCGAGAGAGAGAGAGAGAGGGAGAGAGAGAGAGGGAGAGTGCGAGTGTAAGTGACAGTGATAGCTGTAGTCAATATTAGAGCGAGACAGAGAGAACAGTAGCTGAGTATGAAAGACATTGAGAGACAGTGAGAGAAAATGTGTGAGAGTTGCTTTTTACTGCATGCGTTTATCTCTCAGCATATTAGTATGCGTGTGTGTGTGCAGAGTGTGTGTGTATGTGTGTGTGTTGCATGTAAAACTGTGTTAAGTGCAGGGCTGTGGACTGGGCAGCAGCTCGGCTCCATTGGGGGTTGCAATTGATGCACAGGCAGACGGCAATGATGGCTTCATTGTCAGTTTATCCCACACCTACGTCACAGCCCCATCACCCCCACCCCCTGCCCCACCACACGCCCAGCCACCCACTCAAAGAGTGAATGCAGTCGGCTAAAGCAATGCAACGAATTATGAATACCCTTACGCTCAATTCTGATTTAAACTTCCACACAAAAACTATTTAAATTGACTTTATTTTAAACTTATTTTAAACTTATATATTATTTTAAATTTAGGTTATATTATAGAAAAGATCATGTGTCATTGATATGATTAAGCTGATATTATATTTAATTTTCTGAAAATACTTTGAAAGCTTAATTATAGTCATATTACTATTATTTTTTAATAAAATTAATATACGTAATATTGAATTCGTAGAACTACGCGTTACTCAGAAGAGGAGAATATATTTTTAAAGCATTGGATATTTTCGGAAAATATTTATATATTTACGATAGTTGGACTAATAACTAATGATTCATTAGTATTTTCATTATAATTTTAATTAAGCGTTTAAAATCGATTTGATTAATAAATTGTGACAAAGTTTAGATCTTATTACATATTAATTTTTATTTGTATTGAAGATAACATTATTATTTATAAGACATTTTTTAAATAATTATTAAATTATTAACATTGCTGTTTTTATCCCTTTTTAATTTTTATTTCTAATAAATATTTATTTTTAAAATAATTTGATTAATAAATTGGACAAAGTTTAGATCTTATTACATATAATTTTTATTTGTATTGAAAAAACCATTATTATTCATAAGACATTTTTAAAATAATTATAAAATTGTTAACAGTGTTTTTTTTATTCCTTTTTAAATTTTTTAATTATAATAAATATTTTTTTTTTAAATTATTATAACATTCTTAACAGTCTTGTTTTTATCTCTTTTTAATTTTTATTTATAATACATTTTTTCATTTTTTTTCTTTCTGTCAAGTCGTTGACAATTTCTACTCATTGTATTCATATCACATTCACGAGTACTATAACAAGCGCATTTTGCGATTCATTCTCGCACACAAAGTGCAATCAACACACTGCACACTCCCGGCTTCCAGTTCTCCTCTCTCTCTCTCTCTCTCACTCACGCTCCTCAATGCATCTTTTTATTTCTCTATTTTTTTATCATATATATTTTTATAGGTATATATTTTGTCATATTTTGTAGATGTAAAAAACAAACAAACAGAAACTGCGCTTATTACGCCCTGTAGACGACGAAGCCCGTCGTGGAACCCATTAGAAACGGGCTTGGAGAATGCGAGAGAGAAAGAGGGAGTGAGAGAGAGAGAGGGAGTGAGTGAGTGAGTGAGTGAGTAGGAGCAAGGGCGCAGCAAGTGACAGCACTATGGACTATGCACTATGGTTATATAGTTATGGCCATGGCTATAACTATAACTATAGCTATGACTCTGGCGACTGCATCTCGCCTCATTTCGATTCATTTGCAGCTCTCAGTGCTTATTCTCACTGCCCCCCCTCCCCTTGCTCATTCCTTCTTGCCACTTGCCACTTGCTACTTGCTATGCGCTCTGTATGCTTTCCATGCCTTCTTTAGCTCCTCCATTTCCAGTTTTGTCTGCTGTGTTGTGTTGTGTTGTGTTGTGTCTGTTGTCGGTTTTCGCACATTTCGCCCATTGTGTATATTTGGCAAGTTGTGCACACTCAGCCTCATCAACGAGTCGCATACGCTGCCCTCTCTCTACCTCCCTACCTCCCTCCCTCTCACGCTCGCTCACTCTTCTGCCCGAGACAGCGACATAGGCTGAGGACAGAGAACGAGAACGAGAACGAAAACGCAACCGTATCCGAGTCTCTAAATCTGTGAGTGGAGTGTTCTCTTGTCGCTTGCTGTGCGCCTGTTCCGAAACGACTCAAACTGAGAGAGAGATAAAAAGCATCTTGTGACTAGATGATGCTTCTGTGTTGATAAGGCCCAGGCCCCGCTACAAAAATGTCAGTCTCTGTCTCAGTCTCGCCTCAACTCGCCTGTGTATGTGCGTGTGTGTGTGTGTGTGTGTATCTGTGTGTGTGCGTGTGCATATCTGTGACTTTTTGCGTGAAAATTGAGCACAATTTCTAGATGCACACACAAGTGTTGTACTCTGGTACAAGTTTATTACGAGCACAACCCACATGAACTCTCTGATTCTTCTTCTAAACTTAACTTGCTCTTCACTTCTCACTCTCTCTCTCTCTCTCTCTCACACTCTCTCTCTCTCTCTTTCATCTGTTTGATTTGAGTGAGTTATGAAGTTGCAATTGTTGCGTGGGCGTCTCGAATTCAGCTTCAATTTCAGTTGTCAGCTTTTTTCTCTCAGTTCTCGAGTCTCGTGTCTCTTTAAGCCTCGATTTATTGTTGTACTTAAGTCTCTAACGAAAACTGGGCGACATTGTAATGCAATCTGTGAAAGAGCTTTCATCATTGGGGCGTGGAAAAATGCGTTTACCGTTAGCATTTGGCCATGGCCATGAGCATAAAAACCCAAATACGTTACGATACGTTATGTTAGATTGACGGCAGCTTTGAAATGCATTTGATAGCTGTAAAATGCAACTGCCACACACATAGATACAGATACATCAAGATACAGATACAAATGCGTGTCGATGCAGCTCAAATGCAAATGCATTCTTTGTTTAGTCATCAGACGTTGAATTTCATCAAGTTGCGCTTGTTGTTGTTGTTCTTCGTCTTCTATTGTTGTTTTTATTGTTGTTATTATTGTCTTTTAATGCAGGTCAACGTAATGTCTTCACTGCACAGTTAAATACACTTTAATAGTATAATAATTATTAAGATTGTGTTTATTCTATGAAAGTTGTGAGATAATAAAATTATATAGAATTTAAATCCCATTAAATTTACTAGCTAAATAGCAAAGCTTGATAGTCGCGATACTGAAGCAAATATATTTTTATTAATAAAATTCTTTTTAAATACTTAACTCTCCTGGGAATAATTACTTACAGCTTCAAGGTCGAAAGTCAAAGTACAATAAATAAATTCTTTTTATTTAAACTATTATTTTTTTTTAATAAAGATTAATTATTTTATTATGTTGTTATTTATGTTAATTAGAAAGGGTCTCAGTTAAATGAAAAATATTTTAAGGAAAAATATAAAATATTTATCATATTTAATAAGCATTATATTTATTTTTAAAATAGTCAATATTCTACATCATTTTTTTTTTGGTCCTGGGAGAGGGACTGGGAGAGGGACTGGGAGAGGGGCTGGGAGAGGAGGGAGAGGGGGAGAGGGGGAGGGGGGAGGGGAGGGGGGGCGGGGCCTGGGAGACGGACCGGTGCTAAAGATTTGGTCTTCGGTTCTTTAAAACAAATATATTCTGGTTACGGACTTGGTTCCGGTACTTAAGGTTAAGCGGTTAGGTTCCGGTATTATTCCCTGCCTATCATGGATTATTTTTAATTCTAATAAATTAAAATTCTTCAAATGTTATTAATAATATACGCAGTGTATCAACTGTCGTTGTTGTTTTGTTAAGTTGTCCTTTGACATATGCCATTTAATTGGTCAATTTGCATGCACCTAATACAGATTTAGTTATTGTTGTTGCTATTGTTGTTGTTGTTTTTGTAGATACTGTGGCACTTTCACTTGGCCTGGCCTGCAACTGCAACTGCAACTGTTTGCGGCAGCCATATTTGCTCTAGTCATAAATTATGCCTAATTATGCGGCATCTTAGCAAAGATTGGCCAACTCCTGAACTGAACGCTGAGCGCTCTGCAATTTGTCCAAGACAACAACAGCTACAATAACAACAAATTCAACTACAACCTACTCATGTGGATTTTGGGGCAGCTCCAAAGCCCCAAAGCAGGCAGATTTGAAGACTGTGTTTGCTTGTGTGTGTTTGTGTGTGTATTGTGATCAGGGAGGGGGGCATTAGGGTGGCCATTGTGTGCATTACGAAATATTGCAACTAAATTTTGTGTCTACTTTCATTTTTGTTGTTGGTTGTGTTTTTGTTATGTTTGTTGAAGCTCTGCTGCAGCTGCGGACTTGAGTTTAGACTTAATTGTTACCTAGGCAACATCTTGAAATTAGCCGCAACTTTCAACAACAACAAACGGCCAAAAGAAAGTTGATTTTTTGGGCTATAAGTAGTTGTCGTTATTGTTGTTGCTGCAATTGTTTTATGTGGTTGAGATTTCAAGGTCATTCGGTGGGTCTAACAATAGTAAATTGTACATTGTCGTCGACATCTTGTGGCAAGCATTCCATGAATTTTTGTTCACTTTTGTTCACTTTGTGTTCAACTTAATTAAAAGGCAAACAAAAACGCAACCTCATACACACAAAAAAGAACTGATAAAATGCTTTTTATCAGCACAAAAATAAAAAATAAAAAAAAAAAAATCGGAAAAAAAAGAAAAAAAAACTGTCGAGACATTAACCACGATAATTATACAAAACATGTGGCCCGTTTTGTATTGTGGCCACACGACTTGGGGTACAACACGAAGCGAAACGATACGAAACTAAACGAGACTCTATGGAAGTTAGCAACGAATACAATTGATAAGCATTTAGAATAGATATATGACTACTACGAATATCTGGCCACTTGGCACCAATGAATACTTGTACACTGATAAAAAAAATTTTCTAAAATCAAGATTTTGATCTCAGAACTAAGATTATCGGTCTAAAAAATGCGTCGTGAACATAAAATTCTTAAATTAAGGGAACACATCTTGATTTTAAGAACATTTGAAATAAGACTAATTTCTTATTTTAAGAATAAATGTTCTTAAAAAAATTTAAATCATAATAAAAATTATTTTTTATATTTATAAAATTTTTTTCAGTGTAATCGTACCCACACTCGTCGACCTGTTCGAGTACTTGTGTATTTATTTTGCAAGCAACAAAGAGAACAGAATGTTTTTTAGATACATTTCAAAGAATTTTAATTTGCTGATAAAAATCCAACGAGAAATAAAACTGAGCGAAACATAAGCAGAAATAAGTTTCAACGTTTGCCATTTAATTTAAATTTAGAGTCTTATCTGATTAAACGCAGATAAAAGGCAAATTGATAACCTTTTAAATAATAAAGTGAACGATCTTTTATGTTTATATTCTGTCAAGTCCAAACTGGAGGGCTTATCAATTTCATGTTTATCTTCTGAGTTGTTGCAAAAGCAACAAACAAATAAATGCTGGCAATCATTTGCCTAATTATAATTCATTTTATGTTCATGCATATTTGCTTTCATTTTATGGCGTCTTATTAAATGAGGAATAAACCTTAAAAGACTGGATAAAATTTCTGTTAAGCGTGAAAACGAGTTCCTTAACTACTGAATAGCCTTGTATCATTTTATTAACCCATTGATGAAGCTATTTATATGTTTTTGTGCATAACTTAAATTTAACTATGTATTATTTTATTTTTGAAATAGTTTTAATTATTGCAACTTTTCTATATTTATTATCGCTTTAAAGTCTTTCAATTTATATTTTAAAGTCTTCAGGTTATTAAAATACATCTAACGATTTTTAGCAATTTATACGTAAGGTGATTTATATTTTTGTGAATAACTTAAATTTAACTATGTATTATTTTATTTTTTAAATAGTTTTAATTATTGCAACTTTTCTTTATTTATTATCGCATTACTGTCTTTATATATATAATGTCTTTAGATTCGTAAAATATATCTAACAATTTTTATCAATTTATTAGTCAATTATTTTGTTAGTTTTATATAAAAATTTCTTGTTCTATAAAGATTTATTATTTATTTTGTATATATCTTTCCCGCATCGAGTTAAAGAGCAATTAATTTTTTAATTTAATTTTACAGCTTTGATTTTAGGGTATAATTATCTTAAAACTGTTTAAATGATAAATCAAAATGCATCATCAAAATCTTAAGCTGCGCTTTCTTTTCTTCTGTTTTCATTAGTGATGACAAGAACTTTAATGGGTTAACAGTTGGGCAGACATGCACTCTCTGCCCACTCTGCTGCTGATGCTGAGCTGCTTCAGCTGAGCTGTTGCTTCTGCCCACATTCAGATACAGATGCATCCATCGCATCGCTTCTGTCACCAGCGCATCGAATGCCTCTGGGCAGGCCAATGAGTCTGGTTTTTGGTTCTGAGAGTGTGGCTCTGACTGACTGAGTGACTGACTGACTGACTGACTGACGGTCAGACTGTCGACTGGTCAGTCGCTCTGTCTCTGTGTCTGTGTCTCATCATCAGCGTCCAATCGACGTGTGTGGCCTGGGCACTGAGACTGGAACTGGACCGGGACCGGGACTGTGAACTGGGCAAGGGTATGGGAATGGGTTGGGTATGGGCAGTGGGATTGGGAGAGGAAAAGGGAAACGGGCATCTGAAAACGACAACGGCGCCGTTGCCGACGATGGAATGCTGTTAGTTATAAAATGGCCACAAAATCATAACGCGGGCGTGGGCTCTACCGCTGTTGACCACTTTCCTGGACCCAAAAGCCGAACCTGATATTGACGATGACGATGACGAGTTGTTAGTGCCACCGCCAACCACTCTGCACCCCTCTTTAACCCTCTCTTCCCTCCCTCCACTCACCATTCGGCACTCTGTCTGGCCATCAAAAAGGTTGGTCCAGAGTGTGAATTGAAATGTTTTTTACATGTGTTCTGTGCCTTGGCTTGCCATGCATTCGATTGGATCAACAACTACGAGTAGCAACAACTTCAACAGAGAGAGAGAGAGAGAGAGAGAGAGAGAGAGAGAGAGAGAGTTAGACAGCCAGACAGTGAGACAGAGAGAACTCAAATCGAAATCAAAACTCGTCGCAGTCTTCGTCGCAGTTGTTTTATGAGTTTTAGAAATTCTTTTCAACTTGATTTTTATTTTGTTCTGCTTTTTTTTATTTTTTTTTTATATGTTTTTTCTATATCGATAGACAGCGAACATTTCCATGCACTCGCATTCAGTCGCCCACAAAAAAAACTTGTTTTGTTTTTCTCGTTTCTGTTTGCCGTTCTTGTTATTATTATTAGTTTTCTATTTCTATGACGATGGTGCTGTTGGTGGCGTTGGTGGCTCGCTTTGAATAATGATGATAAGCGCAGCTCCAGCCATCCATCTAAGCAGTCAATCCAAAATGAGTACATACGAATATTTATATACTCATCCATCCATCCATCCATCCATCTATCTGTCGTTCTCTTTTTGATTATTGACTTATTGTGGCATTTATTTTGTGTGTGTGTGTGTGTATTTCTTACATTTTTTTGCTCGAAATCGTCGCCAGGTACACAAGAAATCGTCACGGTCAACAAAAGATACGCTGGGAGCCAAGTATCTCGGCCTATGCAGATACAGATACATTTGAAGCGCACGCTTGTCCGTTTTGATGTTGTTGTCATCAATTTAGGCGCAACCACAATGAACGAAACAACGAAACAAGAACAAAACCAGACATTCTTCGAGACAAGACGAGACGTTCGTTCTCATAATTTGTTTGCCTCTCCGTTTTTCCCCCCGATGTTTCCCCGCCGTTTCCCATGCCCAGTCTCAATCCCGTTCCCGTTCCCAATTCTTTTCTTTCTCGCGCGATCGTCGCCGACTGTGAGAAAGATTTTATTTCGTTCAAGTGGTTTTTGATTTAACACCAAAGACCAAACAACAGCAACAACAGCAACAACAATAACAACAACAATAACAACAACTGGCAAACAAGCAATGGAAAATATTTTAATGATGCGTCGTCAATGCAATTCAAGAAAAGAAGAAAGAAAATAAACAGATTTCTAACTTGTTTGGTGGCCTTTCTATCGATCTGTCTGTCAGTCTTTCTTTTCTCAGTCAGTCTCAATCAGCCAGTCAATCTTTGGCTTGATTTTCCTCTGCAGCATTCGATTGATTATAGCCCGTTGATCCTGCGTAGAACTCACCCTAAACCACAACTGAAAGCCACCTATGGAAAGGGGTAGCTTAAAAGCATACGACCGACAAACCACTCGACAAGCTGCCGATGCCAAAGGCTTATTTCATAAATACTTATATATAGTGTACATAAGATATATATATATATCGATGCGGTAACATCTGTCACGGCTGCTTCCTGGACAACAACCACAAATACTGAGAGCAGGACAACTGAAACTGGCACCATTAAGCAGCTTTTGGTATTTACACAAATTTAAAATACTTTTTAACAGTCTTCCAACTGGGTATAATTGCATTAAGATACAGTATGCAACGGATCAATTAATTTTCAATGTATTTCCGATAATCGAAAGGAAGCTTAATATTTACTCGTATTACGATATGATCCCCCATTTAGGCTGTAGAGACTTTCCTTTAAATTTTAAATAGGTTTAATGATCCGTTTTCAATTATTTTATCATATTAATTATGAAAATAGATTGGGTTATTAAAAAAATATTCAAGATGTCGATCCCGGATTAGCGACTTAATTTAAATAGAATAATCGTAACATATAATTCATAACCAATACTGAAAATTGACAGATCTAGAGCTATAGATATCTAAATCAATTAATTGGAATCATCTTTATGTTAATAATATTTATTGCTTGATCCTTGGATTAGATACCAATTGTCCAATACTTATTCATTAACTTATTGCTGTATTTTTAAAAATATTACTATTTTATAATTAATATGAAGTTACTAATAATGAGAATTTAATTCAAGGGTATTTAAGCTTCGTATTGAATGTTCCTTTCTTTTGTATCTGCCCTTTATTGTATATATAATTTTTTGCGACTTAAGTCCAGGGTATTATGCCATTATGAAAATATGCAATATTTTTGCTGCCGTTGCTTTGAACTATGCGCGATGCCGACACTGTCCGAGAGAGCGAAGGAGAGAGAGAGAGAGAGAGCAAAAGAGAGAGAGAGAGAGAGAGAGAAAAAAAAGAGAGAGAGAGAGAGCGAGAGCGAGAGAGAGAGATAGATCCCCAGCTGATGCGAAGGACTTTCGGTCAGCAGTAGTCGTCAGTCGTCGCTCATTAATGTGACACTAATCATGTGACCTCGAGTGTTTGGCTGCATTTTACGGTCACTTTACACGCTGTTTATTCATGACACTCGAAATGCTTTCCATGGGTACTCATAGAACAACGCCGAATGATTCGAACCATTCATAAAAATGCCATTCTATTGCTTTCTTCTCTTTGTGGCACCTTTCTTTTAGCGCGTAAGTGTGTGTGTGTGTGTTTTGTGTGTTGATTGGAAGCGCTTAGGAAAATTAACACACACAAGAAATGGGAACGGGCAACTGAGCAACTGAGAACTGGGAACTAGTAACTGGTAACTGAGGAAAGGTTGTGTCCAATGCACTTTGAAATAGACACAAAAAGCGGGACTAGGAAGCGAACTCTTGCGTAGGTAGATTCGTCAACTGGGCCAAAACAAAAGAAGAACAGAGGAAGGAGAGATAGAAGAAGACAGAGAATAGAATGAGAATGATATAGAATTTCACCTTTTGATGTTCAAGTTGCTGTTGCTGTTGCAGTTGCAGTTGTCGTTTGCTTGAGAGCATGACGCGTGTCAGGGGCAACCAATTAGCAGAGAGGCTCTGCGGTATCTGTGCAGTCTTTTATGTTGTGTGTTATAGGGGTTGTTGATAACTAATACGAGCCTACGCATACATACACTGAGAGAAATCTTATTCAATCGATAAATTAACTTTAAATTAATTTCAATTTATTTAAATAGGTTTTCAAGATTTTAATTAAAATTTAGTAAACTGTAAAATGTTATTTTGGAAAAATAGGTTTAATTTAATCACTTATTTAATTAATTTTCCATTGACAAACTAAAATTATTTAATAAATAACTATCAAGAAATGTAGTTAATCAAAAATTTAAAAAATTATTCTCATATATACAATGATAAAAATAATTTTCAATCACTAGAGTTAACTTTAAATTAGTTTCAATTGATTTTAATGGGTCTACAAATTTCTTAGTTAAATTTTAATAAACTGAAAAATGTAATTCTAAAAAAAAGGTTTATTTTAATCTTTAATTTAATTAAATTTCCATGATAAATTAAAACTATTCAATAAATAACTATCCACAAAAGTTTAATCATAATTAAATAACTTAAACTAATCACTGAAATTTTTTCCAGTGTAGTTAGATCCCTCTGCGTAGCCTTGTGGCTGACGCTGATGAGCCGCAAACTGCGCAGGAAGCTTCATCCAATTGACAAGCGGCATTTAGGGGATAATTTTCGGGGCATGTGCAGCGGTTGCCCCCCCCAAAAAAATAATAAAACAACACAAAATTCAAAAGGAAGAGACAAACTGCGCAGGCGCAGACGCAGACGCAGCGTGTAGGCCGAAAAAAAAGAAGTGCGCAGGACGAAAAGGACGAGAACGCATTGCAGGACTCGCTCCAACAGTTTTTTGTGTGCTGTAACAGCTGCTAGTGTCTGACTGACTGTCCTTCTCTTTCTATCGCTCCCTTTCTCTCTCTCTCTCTCTCTCTTTCTTGTTGTCCTGCCAGGACATGTGCGTTTTTAGTTATTGAAATTTTTACTTGTTTTGTCCTGGTCGCCGACTCTGTGCATCGAGTATTTAATTGCAGATAATATCGACAACAAACAGCAGGCAACAAAATTCAACTGAAAGGCAAAACGACAGAAGGATGAAATCAACAGCTGAATATTTTGCCGGAAATGCATCTGTGGCCAAGCAGCTCCCCTTCCCCTTTCACCTTCCCCTCCGCTCAGGACATTTCTCCTGTCCCTTTTGGGTTCTGTGGAGGTGCGCACGTGTCAATAATTGTTCAGATGTGGAGCTCAAGAATCAGCTGTCGTTTAGGAGAAGAGGTCGCCACTTGAGCACAACAAAAGGCCAATGAATTGTTTGTAATTATTTCTCTATAGTCACCGTCTTTTGATTCCTTATACTATAATAGGTAACTGAGACACCTTCTATTGCTCATGAATAACACCAAAAATATAGAGATAAATGCCTTGCTTTGTATTTTTTATTGGAATGTTCCAAGTGTTTGTAAATAGTTCTTTTCTTACAAAAAAAAACAGAATAAATAATAAGGGATGTTGGATTATATATATGAAATTTATAAGATTAAAATACTTAAGCAGAACTTTTCCTTTATTTTGAGTCGTGTGTTATTTTTAAATTGTCCCAGGCCCCGCTCCCAGTCCCTCTGCCAGTCCCTCTCCCAGTCCCTCTCCTAGTCCCTCTCCCAGTCCCTCTCCCAGTCCCTCTCCCAGGCCCCTCTCCCAGGCCCCGCTCCCAGTGCCGCTCCCAGTCCCCTCTCCCAGGCCCCGCTCCCAGTCCCCTCTCCCAGTCCCTCTGCCAGTCCCTCTCCCAGTCCCTCTCCCAGTCCCTCTCCTAGTCCCTCTCCCAGTCCCTCTCCCGGTCCCTCTCCCAGTCCCCGCGCCCAGTTTCTCTCCCAGGCCCCTCTCCCAGGCCCCGCTCCCAGTCCCTCTCCCAGGCCCCGCTCCCAGTCCCTCTCCCAGTCCCTCTCCCAGTCCCTCTCCCAGTCCCTCTCCCAGTCCCTCTCCCAGTCCCGCTCCCAGTCCCTCTCCCAGTCCCTCTCTGCCTGCAGTATAGAGAAACCTACATACCAAGTTTGGTGTCTATAGCTCTTATAGTCTCTGAGATCTAGGTGTTCATACAGACAGACAGACAGACAGACAGACGAACATTGCTATATCGACTCGGCTATTGATGTTGATCAAGAATATAAATACTTTATAGGGTCTACCACGCCTCCTGCTGATGTACGCAATAGTGGAAAAAAAACCAAAACCCTTGTTTTTTTTTTGGGAGGGGAAAAAAAAAAAAAAAGTTATGTTTTTTTTTTTTTTTTTTTTATTTTTTTTTTTTTTTTTTTTTTTTTTTTTTTTTTTTTTTCATCTAAGTAAATTATCTTTTAACAAGTCAGAGCTTATTATAACAAAATTTAAACAAGATTGAGATAGTATTTACTAATATTACAAGCCACTCAAATATGTCAGTGTCAATATTAATGTATATATATGTTCTTATCGGAGTAACTATCATCAGATAATACTAATAACAGTTGTACTTTTGTGTTTTCACCTGCAAGAATGTTCGATTGCTTCCGCTTGATATGAGTATTCAAGCATTCCTTTCATTTCAACTGTTTTGCCAACTAAAATTCTTGTGCCGTAACAGCTTACAGATTCAGAATTGTTATTCTTGGCCATTGGATTGCATTTAGCTGCAATTTGCCAGCAACAGCAACAGCAGCAGCAGCAACAGACAGCAACAACGACAACAGCAACAGCAAAAGCAGCAACATCAGCAGCGCCTAAACAAATGCAAATTAGTTGCGCACTTGGCCAACAGTTAACTCTGAGCACTCATCTCATCTCCTCAACTCAACAGAGTACAACAAAAACACAACAAAACACAACTCAGTTGAGAGCTCAGCTCACTCAATGCCTTCGTCCGACAATTGCAAAAGTAACGGCAAAGCTAATGCCAAAAGCAGCAACAACAACAACAGCTAATGTAATTGTATTTGTAAATGCCATAAAGTTGGCAACACTTGCTGTGCCAACAACAGCAATACAAATGAATTATGTTGGCTGCCCAACAGACTCCCCTCTTCCCCCTCTTTTTCCCTCTTTGCCACAGCTCATTGCTGCTGGTTTAAGCCACACAAATGTTGCTCCAACGTTTGCAAATGAAGTTCACGAGATGGTCAAGACGATAATGTTGGCGAGCGCATTTGCCAAGTCATGTTGTTGTTGCTGTTGCTGCTGTTGCTGTCGTTGTTGCTGCTGTTGCTGTCGTTGCTGTTGCTGCTGCTGCCCTGACACCGCAGCAACAACACAATTCAGTTAGTCAATTCGCGTCACAGCGAACGAGTTTTTTTTGTTGTTGTTGCTGTTGTTGGTGTCCATTTTGTCGCCGTTGTTGCCCTCAAATAGTTGAAAATCAAATCAACAACAACAGCAGCAGCAACTACACTAGCAACAACAACAACAACGAAGCTTAAACTGAAATCTATGTATGTAAAACTCAATTGAAGCGCAGCGAGCTTCTCCCCAAACGCGTCGCCCCGTCGCTCCACTTAGTTTTTTTTATTTTTATTTTTTTTGCTGTTTGCCTTTTGTTTGATTTAGTTTATGCAGCCCCCTTCCCCCCTACAGCCGTCACAGCTCCGCCCCTGCCCTTCCCATTGGGCTTATGCATACGACTTGAAGTTCCAAGCCCAAAGCTGACTGCAGTTCCCCCAGCCCATTCACTAATACATACACACACACACACACACACTAGCACACACTCGCACACACACACACACACACACACTCCATAACTGAATCTGAGTCTCTGCCAGCGTCGCTGTCGCACGTCGCCGTCGACATCGTCATACAAATATTTAGTAGAGTATGAAGTAGTTCGGGTTCGGTACATAAAATGTGTTGACCTCAGTTGACCTCGTTTCAGTTTCTTTTGCTGTTGCTGTTGCTGCTGTCGTTGTTGCTGTCGTTGTTGCTGTTGCTGTTGTTGTTGCTACTCTTTTTTCTGCTTTTTGCAGCACTTATTTTATTTGTGCAAACGTTTTAATGAAATTTCGTTTCATTTTTTTATTTTCTTTCTTTCTTTCTGCTTGCTTTTTGTTGTACTTCAACGTCTTCGTTTTCTCTCCCGCTTCTCTCTCTCTCTCTCTCTCTCTCTCTTTGTCTATCTTCCTCTTCTGGACACATTTGAGCGCGCCGCAGAGTTTTTCAATTAGAAATCATCATAATCGTATCTCTTTGTGGTTCTTCAACCTTTTCAGCTACGCGACGCTGCAGCTGCCGGAATTCCCTGCCACAGTCCAGAGAAAGAGAGAGAGAGAGAGATGGAGTGAGAGAGAGACAGATAAAGTGAGACCCAGACTTAGATCTGACATTTCGTCTATGGCTCTGGAATGAAATGGAGCATTCTCGATTCTGGTCAAAGTCTCCTCAGTTCAAATTAACTTTTGGCGAGTGTAACTCATATTTTTTTATACTATCTTTTTTTTGTTTGTAGTTTGTTTACCTCGCTTAATGTTGTTGATGATTACTTTCACCGGACAGCAACACAGCAACCAAAGTCTGAGCACAACAAAACACAGTTATGACAACAACAACAACAGCAGCAGCAGCAACAACATCAGCAATGAAGTGATTGCTGAGGAAGCAACAACAAACACAACTACAAGCAGAAATATAAAAACAGAGCCAAAGTTGCTTTGCTTATTTGTTGCTGTTATTGTTGTTGTTGTTGTTGTTGGCATATGAAATATGTTTAAACATAATGAGGCCAACAGAGTTGCTGTTGTTGTTGATGTTGATGTTGCTGTTGCTGCTGTTGCTGTTGTTATTGCTATTGTTGCTGCTGCTGCTGCTATTGCTGTTGCTATTGTTGTTGCTGTCTACTGAGGAACTGACTCTAACTCTGACTGCAATGATTGCAGGTTGCTGCTGCCGCTGGCAACGTCAGACAACAACAACCACAGGAGCAACAGCAACACTGACAACAACAACAGCAACAGCAGCAGCAGCAACAGGCTTGCTCTAAGCTCGTAATCTGAATCTAAATCAAAATGAAAATTTGATACAATTAGCAATAGCACAAAAAGTGCTGTTGTTGTTGTTGTTATTGCAACAACCTGCTGCTGCTGCTGCTGCCAATGCAATCAGCAATATATGCATGTTGCTGCAACTGTAAGGCTATTTTGACTTTTTCACATATCATATATTTAGCTTAGGGTATAATAAATTAATCAAACTGATTTTTGTAGATTTCTAGAGATGTTTCCAGGAAATTTTGAAAGCTCATTGCTTCATCAAATATAGTTAAGAATGTATTTGGGTTAAGTGTTAATTCAATATTCTTTTTTTTTAATGTGACATTTTTAGAGAGCTGCGTTTAATTTCTAAGGAACTTACAAAATAGTTAGGACTAACCTGTTTACTTATTTTTCATAATGGAGTTCTATGTATGACTTTATCTATAAAATTTACTTTTCATATTTACTACTTATTTAGATTTAATTTATTTAAATATATTTAAAACATATATTTTTAAAAAGTAATAAAATGGTATTCAAAGTAAGTCTGACACTTTTCTACATTCCATCTTAACCCATTCGTATAATAACAATTTCTAGCTGGTTTTCTTGTTATCGCCTTCATACGCTCTGTGTACTTTCTATTTCCTTGGCACGCATTTGGTAAGAAAGAGCAAAAATATAATAAAAAACCGTTAGGTAAACGAATTTCAGTGGCAGCAACCAAAAAGTTGACATGCATCTCATATAACGCGTACCCAACAACAACAAAAAAATGTTCAAAAATAAAAAAAAAAAAGAAAAAAACTAGAGAAAAAAGTCAAACTAAGCGACGTCTTTCGGTTCACGTTCACGTTCAAAATTTCATTGTACCCACGCCGACGTCTTGCGAAGCGACAAGCGGAAATGGTAAACATTACCTTTACCTACACTTGCAACACGGCTCGATGGCGAAGGGAGACGGAGTGGAAAAGGGGTTGGAACAAGCGACGAGAAATGGGAACTGAGAAACAAAAAAACGGTTAGTTATGAAACCAAAGCATCACTCAAAAGCAGCCGCCAAAGCCGCCCGCGCTGCTAAGCCAAGTTGATACGGCGAATGAGGAGGGAAGAAGGGGAGAAGGGGAGAAGAGAAGAGGAGAGGAGCCGCTTAGAGGTGACGTTGGCCAAGTGACAGCCACTGGAGAAGCTCAGCGGGCAATGCGGACTCAACTTTCCAATGTACACAGACACACAATCGCATTTGTATATTATTTCATTATTGTCTCGCTTAGTTTTTAACCAAAAAAGTGGCAACAACAACAATAACAACAAAAATAGTTGCATGTAAATGCCATGGTTTGAAAAAAGTTGAGCCAAACAGAAGATAAAAATAAAAATAGAAGAAATGTTTAAAAAACATTAATAATTTGTTACTTCAGCTCGTTAATCAACACTGCCACTACCAGCACTGTATAAAATTAATAATCTAATCATATTTTTAATTTCCGATTTGGCCTACTATTATTTAATATTTTGGTTTAGTTTTAGGAATACTCCATTAAAGTGGCTTCATCGCTATTAATTTTCTGGTTTATGACATAGAAACGAAATTTGTATTTTTTAACCAATTACACAATAGCAATAGTCTCTTTTTCTTATAATAATCAGCTATTTTTTTCAACATTTTAGATACCAAATTTAAGCTTCCTCTTTCTTTTCATACATATTTAAGTTTCTTTAAATTTTATTTTTACCTTACTTTTTTTTAAATATATTTTCGATACTTATTAAATAAATTTTCATACATATTAAAGTTTCTTTAAAATTTGATTTCTACCTTATTTTGTTTTTAAATCTATTTTCGATGCTTATTGAATAAATGGTGAAATGTGCTAAAATAAAATGTTGAAAATTGAAATTTCAATTGATGGCTTCTAAATTGTTGCACTGAAGTTGCGATAAAACGCACAAAACTGTTGCACGTTGCAAAAACAATTCAATTGCCAGTGAATGTTGTTGGTTGTGGCAATGGAAATGGAAATGGTAAAGTTTAAGGAAAATGGGCGGCAGTATAGATAGAACTGCCATCTGCTATTCTCCATTCTCTTTCCTCCATTCTCCATTCCTGCATCCTTTTATCCTTGTTGTGCCCCCAAATGTCGGCATGTTAAATGGAAATGCATTTGGTGGTAGGCGAGGCAAGACTAACATGGAACATTCAGGATGTCAGGCAGTTGGGGGCAAAAATAAAACCAAATAGACGGAAAATGGGGGAAAAATGCACAACGCCAGCAAGAGAGAGAGGAAGAAAGAGAGAGGCGAGAGTGGAAGGAATGAAAAGGAAAGGAAAGGGAGGAGGTACACTCAGAAAATTTATTATCTATATTCAAGAAACTCGCCATAATATTAGAACTGCCCTACAATCGAGAAAAATTTTCTAATTAGGGGAAATATTTTTCTTTAAACAAATTTTGTATAATTTAGGGCAAATTACCTTAATATATATATAAGAAAAATTTCTATAAATTTAGAAAATTAAGGGGGCATCGCCCCCTTTTAAAAACTTTTATAATTTTATTAAAATATCTTTTATTTTAGAAAATTATTTCTAGAAATTTTTTAGAATTTTTTAGAAATCATTTAGAGTTTTTTTTTTAATTGACGCCGTGATTTTCTATATTTTAGTGTGAAAATCTACTGTTTTAGGGCGATTTTACAGTAAGGTTTTGATGAGTGTAGTGGAGAGGTAGACACATATATACATCCTTGACAGTCCCGACTGCGAGTTCATTGCATTTTATGCGAAGCGACGTTGCAGGTAAAATGCAAACAACAACAGCAACAAGAACAACAAAAACAACAGCAATATGGTTTGGGCCCAGAGCTGAGTTTGGCTTTTGGGACTGGCTAATGCGCCACGCACCCAACGGGCAAAAGTATTGTGGGTTTTGTGGGTGAACAAGAGGAAGTTGAAGGGAAAGGTAAAGTGGAAAGTAGAAAATGGAAAATGGAAAATGGGGAAGTTGCAGTTGCTTTGTTGTTTGCAATCATTGCATGTCTGTGCGACCCTTCGCAACCAAAATGCCACAACACAACACAATTTTCTCACCAGAAGCAAAAACAGCAATGGGAAGGAAGAGCAGAGGTAGATATTCCTGGAACAGGAGTAGGAACAGGAGCAGGAACAGAAGCAGAAGCACAACACCCGCTAAACAAAAGCCAAACTCATTGAGTTTTGAGCTTTAGAAATTGTACTTCAGTCTGTAGATTGCAGGGTGCAAATGTTGATGCCACTTGCAGTTGCATTTACAGTTTGCTGCAGCAGCAAGTGACAGCTAGTCATCCATCCCTCTCCCTCTTGCTCCCACATATATCTATATAGGCAAATGCCATCATTGATCAAGGCAATTGCAATAAGCAGCTGTGACAGTGAACAGCGAATTGTGGCCAAGAAGTGCATCCTCTAGGACACTCAAATAGTCAATTGTATGAGTGTGTGTGTGTGTGTGTGTGTGTGTGTGTGTGTGTGTGTGTGTGTGTGTGTGTGTGTGTGTATGTGTGTGGCAGCCACTGTATGACAGTGTGTACACTGTACAGCTTTACTGGGCAGAAATCATAAAACGAAAACGAGTTACAAACTGCTGAATTCCAACAGAGAGAGCAAGCAGCTAGAGCAGGAGAAGAAGATGGGAGATGACTGGACGGGGGAGGAGTAGAACAGGTAGAGGCAATGGCAACGCCGTTTTGGAATGCAAACTAAAAATAGGAAGCGCAGGCCAAAAAAGCAAAGGCAGAAGCAGAGGCAAAGGTAATGCCAGGGACAGGAAGAGGGAGAGTGACTAGGAGAAGGACGAGGAAGAGGACGAGGGCACTGTCAGTGGTTCTAGTTATGCCTGTGTCTCTGCCACTGCCACTGCCTCAGACTCAGTTGCCAATAGCAACAACAACAACAACAACATTGGTGGCAACAATCGCAATCGCTGCCTGCAGTTGTTGTTGTAGTTGTAGTTGTAGTTGCAGTCACACAGTACGCTTCTAATGTCTGGCCATGGTCGTTGCCATTATATCGTTAGAGGTGGCACTCAATGCACTCTTCCTCTTGCCACACTCAATACCCAATACCAGGTTGAACCTTTCAGCCGTCTCAGGTCTCAGGTCTCGGTCTGGGTCTTGGTTTCGGTTTTGGCTTCGGTCTCGTTCTTGTTCTCGTTCTTTGTGGCACCAACGTCGCCAGTTTGCCGTTGACTTTGATTGCAAAGTTTACATGGCACCAAAGTGCATTTTCAATAAAAGGAAATATCAAACACACACAAACACACACACACATGCTGTGTGTGTATACTGTGGCATGCCTTTAGACTCTTTTTTTTTATGCACTTGCTCTGCTTCTTCTGCTGCCGCCTCGCTGACTGTCTCCCTGTCTCACTCTCTGCCTCCCTCTCTCCCTCTCTCACTCTTTGTCTCCCTGTCTTACTCTCTCTCTCCCTGTCTCACTCTTTCTGCCACTGTCCCTGCCACACAGGACTCTGTGAATTCTGTGACCTCGACACGGCGCAATGAAAGTTGTCTCTACTCTCATGACCCCTCCCCCCCCCTTGACTCGACCCCATCCCTCACAGAAATGCGCCAAAAGCGACGAACTTTGAATGCTGTCTATGCAATGACAACAACTGGAACAAGAGCAATAACAAGCAGCTTAGGGTTTTCATTAAAGATTGCGAGGCTTAAATACCCTTTGAATGACGCTAAAAATAACATTATATTCAACTAAATAACTGAGTACTTAATGAATAAAAGAATTTAGAAAAGTTCCGTCAACACCAACAACTTTGGAGTCTTATAACTTTGTCAAAATTTCGAAGTTTTTAAAGAGATTTGTTATTTAAGTTATTTTATCTCTAAAATGATTCTGCATTTAAATTTTTATCTTTTTGTAATTTTAAGTTATTTGAAAATTTAAAAAAATTTTCAAAAATGTACACTCTAAAAACATTGTTAAAACCCAACCGATTCTTCTACCCCAATTCTCAAATTCAATCCAATCCAATCGTTATACTCTCACCATCAAGTCTAATATTTAGTTATTCTTAACAACAACAACTGCCAGAAAACACACAGAAACTTGTCGGAGAAAACTTTTTGACACTTTTAAATGTGCTGGGCTATTGAAAATTTAACGCTGTCACAGTCGACTTTTCAAATTGCAGAATAACTTTCTGCAGTTGCTTTATTCATTTTCTATTTTAAACTTATACCCCCTCTCAGTGTTCTCTTAATATTATTAAAGGCAGGTCTTTGTAGCTTTAATCGTATCTATTCAAGCACTTGTATTCTAGCTAAAGTACGATTATTTTTTTTATTTAATAAAATGTGTTTTTGTATAGTTTAATCTAATGTAACTACTAAATAAATTTATATAATAAATACGATTATTTTTTTTTAATTTATAGAACTGTGATTTTGAATAATCTAAATCTAATGAAACTAATAAATAAATTTGTTTTAAAAAGAGCTTAAAGCTCTTTAAAGCTCTAAAGTTCGTTTAAGCAACTGCGAAAGAGTCTTAATTAATTCATTAAGTAGTAATTTAATATTAAAAGTGCCACATTAAGCTAGTGCCATACAGCAGCTTAAGCTTGGCCCAATTTGTGACAGCTTTAGAAGCTCCTTAAAGCTCATCGAAACTCTTAGCTCCAGTAATAATCTGTACTCTTTTTTCTGGTTAGTAATAAAAGCTTCCTAAAGCTCACCGAAGCTCACAGCTCCAGTAATAATTTGTACTCATTTTCTCTGGTTAATAATATTCAAGTGGCACTTTCAGCTGGTGTCATTTGTATGTGAAATGACCCCTGCTGTCGGGGCTGCTTAACTAGTTGCAATGATCGAAGTGCTCAAACAGTTGCCCGGATGTCCGGAGGAGCAGTTGTTGTTTGTTCGCTTCCAGCGGAGGCAACTCCCATGTCGACTGTCCACTTGAGGCACTGTTTGCTGTTTGTTGTTGTTGTTGTTGTCGTTCTTCTTCTTTGGGCCACGCCTCGTCGGCGTATTCATCAAAATTCACTTTAACTTCATTATCATCGTTATTGTTTTATTTATTCCACCTTCTGTTTCGCCTCAAGACACTTGATCGCTCAATTGATTTTGTGGCTCAATGTGAGTTTAACTTCGGTTCGACTTCGACTTCGACTCCGATTCGGATTCGGATTTTGACTCGACTCAACTTAAGTTGGTGGCCTGTTTGAGAGCGGGGGCAGCTGCCTCTCTCTCTCACTCCATTCCCCTCTCTCTCTCTCTCTCGTGAAACTGATTCCGAACTCAAACTCAAACTCCAACTCGAACTCTCTTTCTGTTGTTGGTCTTCGGCTTCCGCCTCATATTGTGGCCTGCCTGCTGCTTTTTGACGGTTTCGTTGTGGTCGTTGTTGTCGGCTCTGTTGTTCCTCTTGTTGCTGTTGTTGTTGTTGTGCGCATTGTCGACACTTTATTGACTACTTTTCTGGATGAATTTGTTGGTTTCTTAATTTTTCTCTGCACTGCACCACAGCTCTCGCCTTGTGCCTTACTTAGCCTGGTTCATTGTATTCCTTTTGCCTCAACTCTCTGATATCACTCATACGCCCCGCTGCCCCGTCGCTTTTCTCTCCTCGGTCTGCGCTTTGGACTGCGCTTCTTTTTTTTTGCCGGCTGCTGCAACGATTTAGTTGCTGCTGTTTCGTTTTTTTTTTTATAATTTTATTGTATATTTTTTTCCACTCTTTTCTTACTTATGTGTTTAATTTTGTTCTTTTTTTTTTTTTTGTATTTTTTGTTGCGGCCCAGACACAAAGACAAAACCAAGCAGACACAGACAACAACAACAACAACAACGGCAATGGCGACGACGTCAGCGTCAGCCACGTCGCTTTTGGGTGACTTTGGACGCGACTCTCTGACTGGAACTTACACACAACAACACACACAGCAGACATACACACAGACAGACAGACATTGAGACAGACAGGCACTGATTTAGCCGGCTTTAAATATGAGTTGAGGTGTTGTCCTCGCTTAAATTAGCCCAGCTCAGATTCAGCTCAGAGTCTGTCTGCCAATTCCAGTCTCAGTCTCAGTCCCATTCCCAGTTTATATATATATATATGTTTATACTGCAACTATGTAAGTATGTGTGCAGTCTTTATATATATATTTATAATTCTTGTATATAATTTGCTTTCTCAGCTTTTGCCTTTTTATTATATACTTCGGTATAGTGTACACTTATCGCTTTTGTCTTTGGCATCTTTGCTTAATTTACGTTCGAGATTTTTATGGCTTTGTCTGGCCTTATAAACCCTTTTTGGATCAACGCTATAAATCAGTTTACATTTTTTCTTTTTCTTTTCCTTTTTTTTTGATATTTTTGGCATAACGGTTAATATTGCACGCGCCTTTTATGGACACTCAAAAAGCCCTCATAATGATCACTTTTGAGCTGAGTATTTCTTTTTTGTCTTCAGCTTTTTTGATCAACTCTCAAATTGCATGCAATCACAATATTTAAAAGTGTGAAAATCCACATAAATATTTAACTGGCAATCGACTTGTTGTTTACACGACAATCACATAAAATAAAAGACTGACCACAAATTGTCATTTAAGCATCCCATTATGATGAAACTCTCCCCCATCCCCTGTCTCTTTCTCCCTCTCTCTCTCACTCTCTCTCTCTCACTCCTGTCAACCGAAACAGTCAAAACAGCTACTAAGGGTTATCACCATTTAACTCAATGTTGAACTCAACTTGGGAATCCGAAACCAAATTGGCAGCCATATAGTTTTATAGACCCGACAACTTGTCGAACAAATCGCCGTCAATGACTGTATTTATATGGAGTGTAAAGATCACTTCTTATGAGCTGAGATTTCAAGTTGCTTAAATGATTTGTATGGCATAATAAACTGCTGATGATCGCTGGCAATCAAAGCTAAGCATTATAATTATACAATTCTTGCACTTGAGTTTAAGTTGGAGTATAATAACATATTTAATTACAATAAATATTTTTAAATTGTTGTGCAGTACAATTATCACATTATTTACTAAGGTATTTTGTCATATGATAAGTTGTGTAGCATTTATGAAATTTTCTGGATTTTTTAGGAACTCGAGATGAAAGAAATTGGTTATAAATAGGTTGGTTAAAGGACTTTATAAGAAAATTATTTATTTTAATATCAACTGCAAAATTCATATTTTTTTACATTCATGAAATTATTTAGATTTTTATTATATTTATATTATTATGTATTATATATTATTTTAATTATTTTATTTTATTTATAGATTACAGATTGAAACTTAATTTAATGTGGGAAAAATTAAAGTGATATTTAAAATAAAAAAAAAGTCTCCAATATTTGTATTGATTTCATATTGCTGCATATTAAACTGATCTTTTCATATCTGAACGATCTTCAAATAAAATGAATAGCAATATTATCCGTTGAAATTCCTATGGCGCCACTTGCAACTGGCAACTTCCGGCCGCAAGAAGCCTTAACCCTACTCGAATTGTCTTCACCTGCAGCAGCAGCAACAACAAGAGGATCACGAAAAACTGAAAAACTGCGATCGGTATTAACGCTTAAAGCAGTATTGAAACGATATACGGGCCACCTTGTGTTGGCATTGAATCATGTGCTGCGATTTGACATTGGAATTCAATACGGGTGGAGTTGAGTCAAAGCCAAAGCCAAAGCTAAAGATACTCCAAGCAATCCTCAGCGATCCTCAGCGATCCTCCACGATCCAAGTCTCGTTTTTCCCTCTTTGTTTTTTTTCGTGCTTCAACTTTTGCTTGATTTTTATTTTTATTTATTTTGCATTTTGTTTTTGTAGGGCTTCGATCAGAAGAGAGAGAGAGAGAGAGAGAGAGAGCGAGAGAGAGAGAGAGAGAGAGAGAGACCCCTGCAGAAGCCTTCGCTTGATCAGTCGCGATCAATTTCGCGTCAAGTCATAAATCCGCACTCGAGTTTTGTGCATAGCAAGTTAACAAATTATATGGAATGTTATGCGATAGAACCTCTGAAAGACGCGCGCCAATGTCAGATACGAGTACCAGGCAGACAGACGGACAGACAGACAGACAGAGGAACAGCGAGGCAGACAGGGCAACAGGCAGAGCCTTGGCAATGACAACAACGCACACAGCAGCAACAGCAACATTAACAACAACACCAACAACAACAACAACAACAGCAACTGAGCAACAACAATGACAACGCACTGGTTTACCTTCAGCACGGTCAGAAGTAGCTGCAACAACAACAACAGCAGCAGTTACAGCAGCAATATTGCTGACTGTTCAAGTCCCCACGGCAACAACATCAACAACAACAGCAACACGTTCCACGCACAGTGCCCAAAAAGACAAAGACACAGCACTAGATACTTGCGACTGTTCCAGGGCATCATCATCATCATGTGTATCTTTGTATCTATGTATCTGTATCTGTAGCTGTTGCTGTTGCTGTATGCTGCAACTGCATGTATCTGCAACTGCAACGAGGCAACTGCTGTAAATTAACGCGGGCGTTAAAATTGCAATTTTTCACTTAATGCACAGCAACAACATAGCCAAGTGGAAGCGAGATGAGTTGTCATGCCACAGAAACCACAGAGCTTGAGCTAAAGTCATTTAAGCATGGCCAGCACGTAGGACCATCAAGTGAGTTGAGGTGGCTTTTGGGGCTGTCTTTGCGCCTTGCGAACTCGTTTCAGGTCTATGTAAAGTGTCCTTGAAATAATTGTAAATTATGTCTACTCAATGGCAATGGCCAGAACTTGCCACAACCAGAAGAGAAGTTGAGGCAACGGAGAAGCAAAGCCTGAAACGAGATGCGATCTCTTTTTATTTGCGTGGGTGGCTGTCTATTAATAAATTTCAATAAGTTGCATTCAATGGACACAGCGGCAGGCCATGTGGCATATTTGTGGTGCATATGTCACCGCCCTGCCGCAGCAGCAGAGGCAGCAGCAGAGGCTGAGGCAGCGACAGCGCCGACTGCTGCTTAATTGAAAATCGCAAATATACAAATTATGAGCGTTCAGCAAAATTACAGACTGCTCTGGCAATCAAACAAATAAACAGACACACGTCTTCCTCAAGCAACCCCCCAACCCCCTACTCCTCTATTCCAACCCTCCTACCCCCCTCTCAGCTCATCTTCCCCTACGAAGCTGCTGCATTCTCGGCCAACCTGTTTAATTTCAACGCTGCCGCTCATTTCAATAATTTATTTTGCCAACTATTCAACGAGTTGAGCGTTTGAGCAAGGGAAGGGAAGAAAGGGGGTTGAAGAGAACTCTGATTAGCTGCGCCACATGGCATCTGAGAGATGTTTACCCAACAGAACGATTTTCGCTCAAGCTGCAAAATTTGCGATCGGTTTTTCAGCCTCAAGAGCCAAATTATTTGGCGAATAATCTGCCGTCGCTGCCGTCGGCTCGCAATTAAAAACTTATTTTTAAGAAAAAGCAAAACAAACAACAATTTACAATTACACACACACATTGAGCATAAATTGTTGCCCATAGTGCGCTCGAGCAAGCAGAGAGAGGAGCACAGACTGAGGTCCAGGGAAGGTGAGGCAAATTAAATGCATATAAAATGAAGGCGGTTCGACCAAAAGTAGCCCACAGTGTGGGCCACACTCGGGGGCACTCGCCTCAAAGGCGACCACATTCAAACTACAACAACAACAGCAACAATAATAGCAACAAATACTGAGACGATTGAGTCGCAAATTTATATGCGACGGGCCTACGCGGCGTATGCGCAACGATGCGGAGGAGCGTACAAAATAGGGGCGGACAGCAAGGACACTGGGCACTAGCACTCTCTGAGCCAAAAAGGGGTGTGTGGAGAGGGGGAGGGGGTTGCGCTGCTTTGGCGATGCGTTGACGCCTGAAATTGTTGAAATTTGCGTTTTAAATTGCAAAATTTATAAATGCCAAATTAATATTGAGATATACAACAAAGTATGTAAGCGTGTGTGTGTGTGTAAAATTATATTCTCTTTGTTTAGTTTAATTTTAGCTAGCTCTTCTTTATGATTAGCACTTTATATGGCACTGATCACTTTATATGGTATACAGATAAATATTACATTTAAATAAAATACAATTAAAATAGTAGCATTTTATATAAATTAGAAATATAATGTAACGTATATGGAAAATTTCATAATTTTTGAAGTTAATAAATAAATTTAATTCATAACAAAATATCCTTTAATATAAAAAGTTCTTTAACTCTAAAAATATATTGAAAAAATTATAATTTTAATTAATTTGATAATAATTATTTCAATTTGATATTTTTATTAATATCCAATTCAAGATTGAAGATGTCATAAATTTCAAACAAATTTAATATTTTATTAAACATTTATAAATACATTTTTTTTACCAAATAGTTGCTTTTTTATTTAACTAAAGCAAATGAATACTTTTTACCATATTGTGCATAGTTTACGTGCTCATTGCGTTCAATTTGTGGCATGCAAATAAATGTGTTTTAACAACAACAATTTTATTTTTTTTGCCCCTACATATTATAGGTCTATACATATAATAAATATATATATAGTGTATAAATATAAATAAACAAAATGTATGTATTTATTTAATGTGTACTTTTTATATGCATTGCATATATTTTGCCACTTGCAAAAACCGAAAAGTAGTTCATTGAATATTTTCAACTTGATTTTATTTTGCGGCCGCTTAAATGATTTATACGAGATGCCAAAAACAAAGCACAAACACAAACACAAATGGCAAACACAAATACAAATGCAAATACCAAATACAATAATAAAAACACTTTAGCGTCAGTCATTCAATTGATTCAGATACAGATACAACCATATATATATATAATATCTAGAGCTATGCATAACCGATGTACGATACAATATATTGATTGTACTCGCATATAAATACATACACATATTTGTATATCCCTCTATAGTGTGTGTGTGTTTGTGTGTGTATTGCCGCACATTTGCGGCTAATAATAACTTTAAAAACGAACTATTTTGTTGCCTTTAGAGATTTTTTTCATAGTCGATGTTGATTTTAATATGATTATTGCATTTCAAGTGAGTGTTTGTGTATGTGTGTGTGTGTGTGTGTGTGTGTATAAATTGGTGAGTGTGTGCGTCCACTTGTCTATTGGACGTTGCACATTTCATGGTTGTGTTTTGATATTTTATTGAAAATTCACATTGCATTATATTTTATGAGCGACTATTTCGCATTTATCCCAAATACACATACATACGCGAATGTATATATATATATAGATATATATATGTATGCATAGGTACAGCAATAGATTTGCCATTTTTATGATATTTTTGTTCGCTTTGATTGTTTGGCAAATTTGAAGGCAATTGAATTCGCACACGCAGACCAAAAATTATGACCAGCAAATGCGATTTTCATTTATATTTTTATTTTTATTTTCATTTTCATTTGTGTTTTATTTCTATTTTCTGTTGCATTTGATTTTTCTCAATTGTTTTGCAGCATTTAATCGGCTCACTGAGTTGTTCGGACCACATGGCGTATGATTATTTGTTGGTTACATAAAGCACAAAGCTAAAGTGGCGCCAATATGACAGCTTATGAATTAAATATAACATTTTCGGATAAAAATGAACATTCTAAATGAAAATATTTAAACATTTAAAAATCTTTTCAATTGTTTTTAATGATGATCTTTATAACTTTTTGGCTGTCTTTATTTGTTAGAATAATATCTTTAAAACGGATGTCTATAAAATCAGTCAGATAAATACAAATACCTTTATATTAAATACATAAATAAATACCTAATATTAAATTTTCAGCTCATGCTTTAAATTTTTCATTAGGATTTCCTCAATTTTGTGTTGCTCAATAAATACTGGGTAATTATCTCTAAATTACAAACTTAATTTATATATTTAAATTAATATACTAAAAGCCTATGCTTGTATGCTTTTAATGTATAGTTTTTCTTTAGTTAATTGAAAAATCATTTCTCTTATTTTATTCAATTTTTCCATTACAATTATCGCTTGTTTGGTTTCGGCTCTTTAAAAGCTGCTGCATCAACTGTCAGTTTATTGTAGTTGTTGTTGTTGTTGTTTGCTGTTGTTTTTATTGCTGGCATGCAGCCATAAACACACATAGATACACCGACACACACACACACATACACACATAAGTACATTGTACAACCACAGAGAGATCATTGCACCGTCGCAGTGGGTTACAAATAATGCGAGTGTTTTTCCGCTCTGGCATCTTATTTATGTTATTACAAGTACTCACACTCACACTCACACTCACTTAAGCACTGTACTCATACACATACTCATACTCGTATTTGTATTTGAATTTCGTGTTCAACTCATGTTCGGCAATTGACAGCAAATTAGCCATACAAATGTATCTAGATACATTTATAGTAGATGCATTTACATCTCACAGGTATTTTTATGAAATGCATCAAGTTTTCCGGAATCTGCCACAAGTTTTACAGTAAGTGCTAAACATTTTCCGCCAAATTTGCACTTGTCAGCTGGTGTTGTTGTTGGTGTTGTTGGTGTTGATGTTGGAGTTGTTGGTGTTGTTGTTGGTGTTGTTGGTGTTGTTGCCGGCACCCACTTGAATTGATCAAATCATCGTCGACGAGTCGAGTCGAGTTGAGTCGTTGGTGCAAATTGATTCGATGCGGATGCGGGGCGTCAGCTTGTTGACGTCATTGTTGGCCACGCCCCATTTGGTGGGCAATTAAACGCCTGCCGCCAGTTGAATTAATATGCAATAGCATGCAAAAAGTAGGCGGTGTGTCGGCGGTGGCGGTGGTGTCGACGGCTCCGCTCAGCAAGTGCCAAATTTATGCTGCGCATTAGTTATAGATACTGTATCTGCTAGATACAATCAACGGCAGCTCAGAGATACCACGACCATCGAGCCCGCCCCATTCATTTAAATATTAAATATTCATTTGACGGCGCCAAAAGGCGAAGAAAAATATAATTTATTAATTTGTTAATTCGTTGTTTGTCATTTTGCGGCTTAAACGTTTCGTTCTGCCACAAAACACATAAAATTTATGGCCCCCAAATGAGAGAGCGTATCACTGAGACCAAGAGAATAGCTTCAACTCTCGTCTTTATCTTCGTCTCCGATTCGTTACGTTTCGGATCTGTCGCTCTCTCTCGCTCTCTCGCTCTCTCTTTCTTTGGGGTCTCATCGGTGGCAATTAACACGCCAAATTAGCAAGCAACTCAGTCGCTGCTGCCGCTGCCGCTGCTGGCGTCGCTGTCAGCGTCGACTGCGCTGCCTGATCATTTTGCCGAATTCTGTTATGATAAATGTAAATTTTTCTATGCGCTGCTGTGGCGCAAATAAAACTTGTTGAGCATTTTTATTGATACATTTTGATATATACGAAAATTTATTTTATTTATTTACAGATTTATGAGCTCGTTGCTTTTGCCGGCCGAGCCAAATATTTGTATAGTTTATTTATGGCAAAAGCAAAACAACAACAACAACAACAACATTGAAAATTAAAGAAATAAATTTATTAGCTGACTTGAACTTCTGTTGTTGTTGTTGCGTTGTTGTTGGTGTTGTTCTGAAGATTTGTTATGTGCCCGTGCGTCTGGCAAGGTGACTGATCTTTTAACCAAATGTGTCAAGTGGCTGAGAGTTGAGTTAATAAACAACTGCCTCAATGTCTGACTGTGACTTTGACTCGCATCTGATTTGGAATCTAACAACTTGGTCTGGAGACAACAACTGTTGCTAAGATATGGAACCTAGTGGTAATTAAAGGCATTTTAATTTATAATTAATTTATTTGACTAAAGATTTAGTTAGGTAATAGTCAGCTAGAAGTCAGCTTAACACATGATGTTGTTTATGGTTAAGAGTTTTATAATTAATTTGGAATTATTTACATATTTATAGAGTTCCATATAGTGGACAAATTCCAAGAAACAACTTTTAATTATTTGTGCTTTTTTATTTAAAATAAATACATAAATTTAACATTTAAAATAATTCTGAATGAAAGTGATTAATTTGAGGGAATGGACAGTTCAATACATCAAATGACATTCAAATGAGTATACTTTTGAGATATTGATACAAATAATTTATTAACATTTTAAACTAAGTTCTATTAATGAATTACTATTTTTATTTTATTCAATGAAGAGCTGATAATAATTTTAAATATAAAATAAACTTTATTTTTAGGCATAAATTCCATTATCTCATCATACAAAAAAGTACGTCACAATGAGTTATATCGATTTACCTTTAACAGATTTCATAACTTTGCTTTCAAACACGTAACTTGTGTCTGGGATCCTTCACAGTCTGCCGTTCACAGTTGCCTTCTTCAGGACGCGCCTGAATGTAACAGTGCGTATACGTAATATGACAAACACTTTACCAGTTTCCCTTTGTCTTTGTCTTTGCGCTGTCTTCTTCCCTTTGCCTTCCCACCCCTTTATTTTTTCC
Organism: Drosophila falleni; assembly: GCA_035045575.1. Classification (NCBI taxonomy): domain Eukaryota; kingdom Metazoa; phylum Arthropoda; class Insecta; order Diptera; family Drosophilidae; genus Drosophila; species Drosophila falleni. The sequence goes on from JAWNOV010000167.1 coordinate 11,490,837, forward strand.
GCCTGTCACATACGCGGCAACTTTGTTTGCCGTGCTCGGTTCGGTGTCGTCTCCCCGTTGATGCCGCTTCAATTGCTTCAGCTTCAGCTTCAGCTACTTGGACAATTTTATTACGCTTTGCGTTGCATTTTGTTGACAGTTTTGTCAACAAGCGTTGAAAATTGGCTAAATATAAATATATTTGTGCATGTCTGTTGCCTGTCTCTCAGACTCAGTCTGTCTATCTGTCTGTTTGTCTGTCTGTCTGCTTGTCTGTTTGTCAGAGTGTGTGTGCACAATATTTATTACAACGACAACTCGTTCACATTGTTTATTTATAAATGCGAATATAAATAGGTAGAAGATGCAGAAAAGAATAAAATGAGATGAACACAAAAAACCAGCCAACAGATTTTGGCTGCTTTAATGCCGAGAAGCCGCAGCCCATCATCATCCTCATCAGGAGCATCAACGGCAGCCAAGTCGACGAAATCTCAAGCAGTATAAAGGAGGAGCTACCTCTCTCTCTCGCTCTTGCTCACTCTCTCTCTCTCTCTCTCTCTGTCTCTGTCTGCACACTCAAGCGAATTCGCAGCAAGCATGACTTGTAAATAACTGCAAGTTAAGTATCTGGCAAAGTGCAAAGTAGTTGCCAAGCAGCAACAACTGCTTCCCATCTTTCTCTCCTCTCTCCTCTCTCCACTTCCCCTTCTCCTCTCCTCTCTCTTCATCTTCCATTGCCATATGCTCCTAATGAACTGGGCACGCACTTGGCGCGCTCAGCCGTGCCATGATATATGGGATCTACTTGCATAAAAATGGAATTTTCTTGCTCTTGTCTTTGCCTCGATGCTTCCTCCTTTATAAGACTCATCACACACTGTCCAAATTGCCGCAGTTGGTGCACATTCTAGGTGCTATATGGGAGTTTATCACTTTTCCAAGAACTCAACGCCGTTTCCAATGCTTCCGCATCAATTGAAAGTGCCACAAAATCAAAAGGCAAACTTTTCCCAAGACTATTTTTGAGAATTAGCTATGCGAACACTTATCAAAATTACAAATAAAGTTGCACAGAGGAAAATTGCTAGCAAAATTTTAAATAAATAATTTACAACTTAAAAATATACATCTTGAAATAAATGAATATAAGTTAAAACTTAGTTTGATAAAAGACTGTTAATATTTTGCAAATATCTCTAGAATTTTGATATAAAAAATAATTAAGTCTAGTAGTAAAAACAAAAATGGGTTAAAAGTAGTAGTAATAATATTAATAACATTAATGCAGAATTTATGACCAAAAAATTAAAATAACATAAAAATTCCTCTGCTTAAATTTAAGTTTAATTTTTCTTTTAAAATATTTAAGTTTTATTATATATTTAAAACATTCATTCAGAATTAATAATATTAATAACATTAATTCAGAATTTATGACAGAAAAAAGTATAAAATAAAAAAACTTCTGTTTAATTTAAGTTTAATTATTACTTTTAAAATATTTTAGCAATGATATTAAAACATTAATTTAGAATCAATAATATTAATAACATGAATTCAGAATTTATGACAGAAAAATATAAAATAAAAAATCCTCTGCTTAAATTTAAGTTTAATTATTAATTTTAAAATATTTGTAATTAGTTTGATATTAACTGTCTCAATTTTAGATTCTAAAGATACACATTTGTTGATTCAAAGAATATAAATTTGTCTTTATTTCCAGTAAAAATCAAAGTTAAACTTAATAATAAGTTTCACTTGGCAACTGTAGGCATAAACAAAGTTATCCGATCAGTTTAAGGTGCCTTTTAAATTGCCTTGGGGCAACAGCGCAAATTACATCATAGAGCACAGCTTCAACTTGTTTTGCACATTAAATGCTTAAAAATAGAAGTCCATATAATCCGAATGAGAAGAACCCTGTCACCAGCATCAACATCAGCATCAACATCATATCATATCGTATGAGGCTGTCAAAATCAGTTAAATACGCCGATTCGGCCATCTCAGCGCTGGAAACAACGGATCAACGACCAGCGGCCAAAAAATAACGAGTAAAAAACAATAAAAAAAGAGGAAAAAAATGTGGATTGTACTTTTCATTTTTTTACATGCGAAAATATATATTTTTGTGCTTGTCTTCTATGTGATGGGGCATAAAAACTCAAACCCAAAGCCAAAGACAACTTTCAGGTGAAACAACAACAACACAAACAAACAACAAAACATCGCACAACAACAACAGCAACAAAAGTGAGCAAAAACAATTTAAATATTTTAAGAGCGATGACCCAGAAGCAGAACCAAACAACAACAACAACAACAACAGCAACAACAAACAACAAACTCAAACACCTTCTGTGCTGGCAAAGCAAAAAAAAAAAAAAAATTATAAAAAAATTGAAAAAAAAGGTATACGAGAGAATTCGCGCATTTGTACTGCCAGCAACAATTTTAACTAAAATTAATATTTTGTTAATATTTAAAAATAAAAAAATAAGAACAACATTTCTATATATTTTTAACTTCATTCAGAAACTTAATGCTGACTTTGTTATTTTAATATTTATTTTGACAAGTTGTTTTTTTTTTTATTTTTAATATTTATATTGACAAGTTGTTTAATTGCTGTATTTTATACCTGGAGAGTATTATATAATAGTTGCTGCCCCAAATTGCATGCCCGCTTGCAACATGTTTCCAATTAGAGCTAACATGTTGCCACACGGCGCCGCAACTTCAACTTGTGGGTGTCATCCAACTTTTGAGGCGTCTTTTGTTGTTGTTGTTGCTGTTGTTGCTGTTCGGATCAGCGAAAACACTAATTGGTATTAGCCCGGCACGCCGACAAGTTCTTAAAACCAAACCGATTAAAGCCAGTAAAAAGAGGGCAACGGCCAAACGCTGTTGCTGCTGTTGCCTTTTTTGGCCTTTGACTTTGGCCATGCGGATGCCGCCACCGCCGCCAGCAACAACAACAACCATAACAACAACCACAATAGCAGAAGCAGCCACAGGTGGGCGTGTCGAATTCGTTGTTTGGGCTGTCCAGAAAACCGTTTCTGCTGTTGTTTAAGCCATTTCGACGGTGGTCCAGCAACTGACGGCATAAGCCGGCAATAGATCAGCCTGAACAGCCGACTGAGAACAGAACCCGAGTGCCTAAAAGATATCGCGTGTTTTAATCGCTAAAAAAAGATACACACGTGTGCGCTTAACATTCTAGATACTTTGATAGATAGTTAGGCATTAATAATACAATTAATTTTAATGATTCTGTTAAGCATTTAATTTGTTTATGTATAGCAACTGTCATAAACTTATTAATTTAAACTTATCACAGTTTAAAAATTTAATAACTATTTAGTTCTGTGATTATTTACCTATTTTTATTTACCTAAGGAAAATTATTATTACATATGAAATTATTAATAATGGAAATATCTAAATAATAAAACTTTTTGAGATAAAATACTTTTAAATAAAATAAACATCTTCTTAAAAGTCACCTAAAATAACAGCTGTTAATAACAGCTTGTCACCTAACACAACAGCTGTTAATAACAGTTTGTCACCTAACACAACAGCTGTTAATAACAGCATTCCACCTAACACAACATCTGTTAATAACAGCTTGTCTTGCAATAACTAACATAGACAGAAAATGTAAAGACTAACCAAATTATTTCCATTTAAATTCAGTTATTTTAATAAAAATTAATTAACTAAAGACTCTTCTTTAAATAGATATATTGATTTATTATCAAACTTTAAGATTATTTTTTAAAAGTGTCATATAAATAGAATAAAGATAAAGCTATTAATAAATTTAATTTTATCAATTTCAATTGTCAATAAATGTTTTATAACTAAATACCGGTTGTGCTTAAAAGAATGCTAATTTTAGCTGAATTTAAATATATTATATAAGCTCATACATATGTTTACATCTATATAAATATATATATATATATATATATATATAATTTGTTGTCGCTTTGCAGCTGGCAACGAACCCGTCAACGACGTGCAAAGTGCAATTTATTGCCGTAGCGAAAACGAAGCGAAACAAAATTGTAACTCAAATACAAACAGACAGGGAGGTATACACACACACACACACACACACACACACACACTCTGATAGGGAGACACATGCAAATGCCCAGCAATGGCAACAGATACAGCAACAGATACATCTACAGATACATCTAGAGATACAGATACATACGTCAATTGCGTCGCCACGACGACGCTAAAAATGAAAAATTGCTTTTCAAAATTAAATCAACATTTAATTTTCTCGTAATTTGCTACCGCAACTGCTGACGGTTGGAACCTGCAGCGGTGGCAGCAACAGCAGCCTCGACAAGCAGCGCACGCATTTTTCTACAAATTAATTTTAGCACAAAGATCGCCAGATACACACCGAAATGTATCTAGATACAGATACAGATACAGATACATGGCTATGGATATAGCGGCAGCTGATATATAGACATGTCGTATTGGTTAGCCATTAAATGACGCCAGCAACAACAACAACAACAATAATCATAGTTGGCAGCCAAGTGCCAAATAAAACTTATTACTTATACGCCGTGTGTAACAGCAGCAAATACGAATACGAACGAATGCGGTGAACAGAGCGCATGAATCTATTATGAATTAGACTTTGAATGTCAGTACTGAGTGAGACACACACACACACACACACACACACACACACACACACACACACACACACACATATGGATATCTACATATATACACACGTGCGGATTGGGGGCATAAATAAATATCCGAGCAAGTTTTCAATGCACTCGCTCAACTGGAGGGCATTTTCCGAGCCATTTTTTTTTTTTTTGTGCAATTGCAACTTTGATTTGTTGATCGATTTGTTGCATTGAAATATTGACGAGGATTTACTTAGTTCTCATCATTTTCTTCCATTTTTGTTTAAATGAAGTGGCACAAGGCTTATAATAAAAATCATTGATTATTGTTTTAAAGCAGCTGGCGTAGGTGAATTTTAATTAATTAAAGGAAACGCTTTAAAGTACTTAAAGAGAATTATTTTAACAGTTCAAAATTACAACAATAAATGTAGCAAAGTATTTAAAAAATGTTTAAATTAAATTAAATTATTAAATTTATAAATTAAATGTTTATAATAAATTATTACTTAAATTTTTGTAATACTTTCATTGAACCCAAGATAAAAACAATAATGTATTGCTAATGATCAATTCTTTTGACTTTAAGACAAATCGCTATATGAATTATTAAGTACAATCTGACACAGAGATTTAATTTTTTGAATAGATGATCATCAGTCATAAGCAGATCGTATAAGCGGATCTATATAAATGCCGAATCACACGCGCCATAACTCTAAATAGAACATATTTGTCACTGAAATCAAACAAACATTCAAATATTTATAATAAAGGAAAGCAACAAGTGTTAGAGTGAGATAGCAGCTGTGAAAAATATTAAAAACATAACAAAAATCGTCAACGTTGTGTATAAAGATTTGTTTAGAACCTGTGAAATTGTTAAACTGCCACTTTATTAATAATGCCATCATTTTAGCAACAGATACAGATACAGATACAGTATAAGATATAGATACATAGATAGACAGATACTAAAGTGTACAAAAATTTTCGAACGAGGCGCTTTCATTTTTAGTTCTTTATTGTCTCAAGTTCTTTAGATTTGAAATATTTTGACGTGTCCCAATTTCTTGTGGTATTTTCTATGAGGGGAATGTATCTTCTACATTGATATTTTTCATCTCTTTTCTTTATTCACAATTCTGCATCATCTTCTTCTCGCTTCTTGTTTGTTCAGTTGTTGTTGTTGTTGTTATTGCTGGCATTTATTTATTATTAACTCTATTTGTGTGACAAGCGAAAAATGTGTCAAAATAACATTTTGAATCATTTCGGGCCAATTTGTTTTTGAAGGTTTTCGAATTTTTCTGTTTGCTGTGGAAACTTTTTACTCATTAAAAACAAATTTAAAAAACAAGCTGATCATGTGAAACTATAGCGGAAAAACAACGCAATAAAATACAACACATTTGTGCTGCATTTGGAGCTGGCAAATGAATGCGATTTCAATGCTAATGAGCGCGTATCTGACAGATACAATTTATAAAACTGACAAACTGCAAAACCGAACAATGAATGAAAGAAGCCACAAAACAACAACTAAACGCAACAAGAAGCGGCCCAAAAACCATCACAATCAGCCAAATGGAAAAGCCAAAACAATGCATGAAATAGTTAACAAGATTCGACTAGAAGATATCCTGTAAATAAATATTAAAGCTTGTTAATATACAGATATATAAATTATTTATTAATCATAAAACATAATGTAATTTTTGTGTTATAAATTTAAAAGATGGACTTGTCTTAATAATTGAGAATATAAATTAATTCAACGTCTTTAATTAGCTTTACTACTTATAAATAACTAATCTTCCACACACTCTTACAATAAATTTACATTTGTAGGGTATATAGATAAATAAAAATAAAATATCAAATAACAATAACAGAAACTCTCAACCGCAACAATAACAACAATAAAAACAACAACAGCAACAACAAAACAAAAGTAAATTATTTAGCATAATGAAATTGTTGACAAATTATGATTTAGTACTGACCGCATTAACATATTATACAAATTCAAACACACACAAACACACAAATTCCCATACTTATTCAGTTTATTTTTATTTGTTTGTTATCTTCATAAATATTTTGTGCATTTTTCTAAACGTTTTGTAGCTGTGTAAATTATTCGAATATCAATTTTATGCCACTTAATTAAAAAGTGAATATTTTATTAATGCCGTTTATGCCACAATGGAGGCGGCTTTTGGCATTTGGAAGGGGGCGTGGCAGCTGTTACGCTAATGTGTTGAACTTCTGACATTTCTATAAGATCATTTGCATAATGTGGCACGTGTGTGGCGAGTGTTGGCGTGCCACGCCCACAGCACCGCCCACAAATCCATTGCAGTCAAGTTGAACTCGTGGGGTTTACCTGTTAGACCCGTCAACCCCTCACCTGTCACCCCCTTGACCTGTAGCTATTTAGAGTAATAGCTAATCGACTTTGAATTTGTTCCATTTTCTCTCCTCTCTCTCTCTCTCTCTCTCTTTTCTCTCTCTCTCTCTCTCTCTCTCTCTCTCTCTCTCTCTCTCTCTCTATTGAATTTACATTTGTCACACGCTTTGCTTTTCAGCTGATAACCGCAAATTTAATGCGACTCCTAAATGAACTTAAACCCAATTTGTTATTGTTATTCTGAATTGACAATTGTACAATTGTAGTGAATATTTGTTTGGCATGTTTTATTGTTTTCTCATTTTTTTAAAAACTATTTATAATCACATGACATGTGATTTAACTACCCCTAAACGACGGGTATATTAATTATCGCACTAATTGTAATAGTTTTCAGTCATATCTTAACGATCTAAATATAACTTTCCATATTTCAAAGATTTTTTGTTCCAATATAAGTGCATAGCAACATTATAAGAGTTGCTAACTTTTTATTTCAGATTAAGCGATTAATAAAAAACGAACGTTTAAAGCTTAACTGAAGTTTAATTTATAATAAAAAGAAATACATTTGTAGTAATTTATTTTATGAACAGTGATAAAAATTAAAATTTACTTTAAGATTTATTTTAGAAAAAATGTATTCATATAAATAATTCATAATAAATTACAATTATCTATTAATATTTAATGCAAATATTAATTCAAAGATAAAATGATTTAAAAATATAAAAATTTATAAATTTGAGCATATTAAAAAATAACTGAATGGAAAACTTTACTAAATAAAAAGTTAACCAATAATCGATAGAATAGTTTTAGCCCTTTTGTCTTCATATCTTTACTTTATTTAATTGATCATTTTTATTTCAAGAGTATAGCAATTATCAAACTTCTCTGTTGAAAGGGTTTACAAGTTTATCAGCTTCAGATTGTTGAGAGTATAAGCTTAAAAGCAGATTGATGACAAATTTGTGTAAATCAAAATGAATAATTATGGATTATTAAGTACTTGAATGCTGATTGATAGATTGATCTGCTGAAAAAGAACACAGTTTGCTCTCCCCCTCTCTTTCACACGCTGCTGTTGTTGTTGTTGCTGTCCCTGTTCATGATCAATCTTCGCAACATTTCAACTCGTTCGCCTTTTCGCCTTTCAATCAATCAACGAGTGGCAATATTGAAATTGAATCTGGGCACAAGATGTCAGCGCCTTGTCAGAGAGCAAGTGCACGAAAAAGGATGATGAAAGAGAGAGAGAGAGTCAGCAAAAGAGTGGCAAAGCTTGCGCTCTCTTTGAATTGCAGATGCAATGTTATGTATGTGTGTGTGTGTGTGAGTTTGTACATATTTATATCCATAAAGTGAACAAAAATCTGACACATGGCGACGTCTCGTATAATTTATGAGTCAATTTCAGACAATTATTGTTAAATATTATTAAGCATTCGGCGGGCTGTCAAAACACACAGCAAATTCAATGATTTACAAGGCAGCAGCGACAGAGACAGCGACAGCGACAAAGATAGAGACCAAAACAATGACAATGACAATGACAATGACAATTGTCACTTGGGGTGGACAACACTTAAGTGGATAATCTTGCAGCCTGACATGCATAAGAAGCAGAAGAGACGAGGAGACGCGAGACTGATGAATGGCCAGCAAAAAGGGAATCGTCCACTCAAATTAATGTCAAAACTGATTAAGGAACACTGTGCACTCTACAAAATGAAAGAGTAAAATACAAGAGATTTGCACTCAACGCTGGCAGAGGCAGCGACTGTGGCAGCGACAGCGACAGAGGCGCGTGGCTGCCAATTATGGTCGCAGAGACAAAGACAGAAGATCATCAGAGATCAGACGCGTCTTGCGGCAATTTGTCATTTGAGACAAGCCGCAAACCTGTTGGAGTTCAGCCATTAGAAATAGCTTTGCACTCGTTAAGATCAAAACAAAGAGTGAAAGAGAGAGAGAGGGAAGCAGAGGCAAAGCGAGAGCAAAGAGCAAAGAGCATGAAAGCTCACAAATTAAGACAATGAAACGCGCTACGCCTGCGATAAAATCAACGTAAACACCAACAAACAAGAAGTCGACTGCGCTGCCAGCGGCAGCAGCGACAGCGACAGCAACAGCGACATCGGCAGCTAAAGCAAATGTGTGAACAATATCGGCGGCTGATCTCGCCCAACAGCAGCCAAGTGGAAGGCAAGAGAGAGAGAGGGAGAGAGAGACAGCTGAAGAGAGCGGGGAAGCTTCTAGCAATGAAGACCCGAGAGACCTGTTTGAAAACCTGTTTTCCCAGCCACAAGCAGAGCGAATGAGCGCAAGAGAGGCGAGAGCGAGGTGAAGAGAGGTTGAGAGAGCGATTGAGTGCAATGATGGCAAGTGGAGCGCCAAGCTGTGCTTAAGAGCCTGTACTTTTCAGCAAGAACCCAACCAATTGATCAATAAACAGTTTCAGGCAGCTGGCAAATTTCATGCGCTAAGCTTAAAGCACAAAAGAGACAGACACATACAGATATGTATATAAATATGTATGTATACGTATATGTGTGAATGTTTTCATATCTCGTGCTGCTAACGAAATTGATAGCAACAACAGAAAATGACCCACAAAAACCGCTGAAATGACTGTCATAGAATCCACACCACCCCATTGAGACCAATCAGCCCAAACCACCCAGCCACTCAACCCTCCCACCCCCAACCTCACACACACACTCACTCACACACACACACACTCACACACATGCCGCCCCCTTTGGAATCCAATCAGCCACGCGTTGGTGATAAAATGCGTTAACAATACGTGGAAAGCTTTGCTAACAGTTTTTCTTCTTTTTTTTTTATTTATTTTTGCGGTATCTGACAGATTTTTGTGTGTTAGCTGTGGGTGGGGGGGTGGTGGTTGGGGTTGTCCCTGAGTTTGGTTGGGTTGGGTTCGAGGTTGTCAGTCAGTTGCGTGCTGGCGAAATAATCAATGTTTATATGTGTGTGAGTGTGTGTTTACATTTGCTGGGGAAGCATTACAGGCAACATAACACCTGATTTGAGCAAGCATACAGGGTGACTTTTAATGTGTTCTATATAGTCGAAGCTAAGTTATAATAATACAGGGTGCCTTAAATAGTGTGAATATTTTAGTTATTTAAGTAAAACTAGCAGAGATTCTAAATAATGATCAATGATTCTTTTGGAATAAATCCTAAAAGTGATTTTATTATCATAATTTGTATAAAATTAGTAAAAATTATTCATTATGATTGATGAAAATTCCTATAAATCATCATTTAATAATTATAATTTATTTTTTAGAACAGAATTCTACTCAAAAATATGCAGTGTCTAAAATAATGTAAATATTTTAACAATAATTTTTAATTTAAAATAAAGTCAATTCCAATTTTATATAATCTAGTTAAACAGATATAGGGTGCTTTATAATAATTGTAATTAAAAAAGATGTCAATTCTAACTCAATATAATCTAATTTAAACAAATACAGGGTGCTTCATTCATGTGTAATGTTTTAAGTCAGAAACTTATAACCAAAATATAATATTTATTTAAGACAGTTCCTAAATTGTCAGCCTGTAACTTTTTTTCGCAGCATGTCGAGTGCCAAAAAGCTTAATTTACCTACTGAAAGCTCTTCAATCGAACAGGACTTGTCATAATAAATCGCCAAACAATCTAAACATTGTCAAATATTCAAACAACCCTCCCACTCTTAATTTCTCCCCACCAACACACACACACACACACATACACACGCAGATACAAAGTCAAATAGCTGAACTGACCGCTGCAGCAGCGGACAACGCTGACGTCGCTGCCGGCAACCGACAAAAACGCAAAACACAAACAAACAAAACAAACGCAGCTCCCATTTGTCCATTTGTAAGTCCCAAACAGATAAAAGAAAAAAAGTACGTGAAAAAAAAACTTGTAAGCAAAATCAAATTCACAAGTAAAAGCAATAACAAACAAGCGCACACGCAGCCGACGCAGCAGTCAACGCAGTCGGCGTCGCTGCCCTGCAGCTTTGACAGGCGCAGCGGGCAGCGCGGCGAGCATGACGAAAGGACTTTCGCACATTACCACATTTTTTGTAGCCAACGAAGCGACAGTCAAACAGCCACCCAGTCAGTCAACAACAACAACAACAGCAACAACTACAACAAAGAGGCAACACGAAAGACAAAAGCTAAAAGCGACAAATGAAATAATAAGAGAGCTTAAATAACTCCACACGAGAGCATTCATACACACATAAGCACACAGCTTTGTTTGAGTGTGTTAGTCCTTGTGTGTGTGTGTGTGTGCGAGTGTTTGCATGTTTGTTGTTACATTGACTTCCGATGACTGCCATCGGCCTCCCCGCTCACCACCCACTCAGCTCCCACCGCAACCTCAGTTACAGTCAGCTCAGAAGCTGCGAACTTGTTTGCTCAATATGTTTCACACACACACACACACACACGCACTCACACAAATGCATACGGACAGCGAAACACGACAGCAACCGACGAGCGCGACACGAAGCCTTCATGGTACTCTCTGTCTCCCGCCGCCGCCCTCTGCTGCTGCTACGCCACCCACTCTCTTACGCTAAATAATGACTGACAGTATGTTGGTGCCTCTCTTTGTATACATATGTACTCGTATGTGAATGTGTGTGTGTGTGTGTATGACCCCCAATTGCTCGCTCCCTCAAACAAACAAACAAACAGACAAACCGACAGAAATTATGAAGCAACACGCGACCAGCGAACCAAGCGATCCGAGTAAAGAGAGCGCAACAAATTGAGACAGGCAGACAGAGCGAGAGCGAGACAGAGTGAGAGAGAGAGAGGTGAGCGAGCTTGGCGTCGCAGCAGGTTGCATCGAACTTGTTGCGTGTTCAGCGCTGCCGCCACCTTGCGCGCCAACGTCGACGACGACGCGTCGCTGCCCTGCTGCTGTTGTTGTTGTTGCTGTTGCTGTTTTTGCTCTTTCTGCTCCCAATTACTTTTTGCATGCTACCTTGTGCCCTCACTTCACCTCACACACTCGCCTGGTCATTCGGCATCGGCATCGCAATCGTCATCGTTGTGTTGACGTTGTTTTTGTTGTTGCTTGCTGTTGCTGTCGTTGTCATGCTTAATCCCTGTAGCGACAGCGGCGCCGTCGACAGCGTCGTCGACGACGACCCACAATGAGAGAGTGAGTATTGGTGTGTTTGCACTCATGCCAGATATGCTCAACTTCGACGCTGACGCGACGTCGACGCCGACCGCCCCCACCGCCGACGCCTCTCCAACAACACCGTTCGACCGCAAAGCGCTGGATTCATGTTTTTCACACAGAGCTTACAATGCGCGCAAGTATGAGTGTGAGTGAGTGTGTGTGTGTGTGTATTCGTATGCACATTTGTACACATTAACATATCAAACCGAACCAACGAACGAACGACAAACGAACAAACGAACGAAGCGTCGTTCTCATTTTGCAAATTGACTTTAATATTTTTTTCTTTCTATTTTTTATTTATTTTTTGTGCTCGTTTTCTTTGATTCTCTTTGGTTTGGCGCTTTTGACTTTGAAGAAGCTTTTGCGTATTAATTTTTCAATAATTGTGGTTCATAAATTAATTAAAATGCTTATTATTTATCATTTTAAATGCTAAATTAATTGTTTGTCGTCATTTTATGAACTCGTCAAAATGTCAACAGTAGTTTTTTAAATTTAAATAATTTTTTAGTTGATTAATGAGTATTTAATCGAAAGTCTGCGTAAACAAATTAAAACCTTAATTAAATAGGCAAATATCTTAAAATAATTCAATTATAAAAATACACAAATATCTTAAATTAATTAAATTATAAAATACTTGAGAATTTCTAAAAATAATTCAATTAATTGACAGACTTTCAAAATTTGCTAATCAGTGAAAAATCGCGTCAAAAGCTCTCACAACATAGATTAACAATTTGGAAGCTGTCAAAACTATTTAATCTAAACACAAAACCGCAGTCAAACCGCTGCCAACGCCAACGCAGCAGCGGCGCCGACAGCATCGATCAACAGCGTCGCAACACAAAAGCGCACACACAACAACAATAATAACAACAACAACGACAAACGACAACAGCAGCAATGAGCAGCAACAAGAGCGCAAACACCGCAAAATAATAAACCAGCTCGACAAGTCTAAATCACACTCATTAGCAAAAGCTCCCCAAAAACAACGCACAGCAACAGTCCCCCTTCCCTTCTATCCATCACCATCACTGTCGCTGCTCTGCCACCAACAACAGCAGCAGCAGAACAAAAATCAAAATCAAAACCACAGGCAATACGTACAAATACCAATGCAAACCCAAACACAAACACAAGCAGCGGCATCGACAGCGGCAGCGACGTCGCTGCCAGAAGCGACAGTTGTGGAGCCGAAGCTCCCATCATATCTCAAATTGTTAAACGATGAGAACGAGATGAGAACCTAATAAGAAACCGAATACAAAAGATAAACACAAGCGTAAACATTTAAGTAACAAAATTGGCTTTTTGTTATGCGTCGGCTTTATCGGGGGTTGGCAACGCGGGGCGGCAGCGAATGAGCGAGCGAGAGAGCGTAGCATGACCAGAGCGAAAGAGAGCAGCCAGTTTTGCGTATGTGAGTGTTTTAGTGAGTGAGTGAGAGCAAGTGAGCGTGCAGCACGACAACATTGCCGATTTGCAGCACGGCAACACTGCAATTGAGTGACAAACACAAACTCTCTCACTCGCTCTTTTGCGCTCACAAGTAACGGCGCACGTGTATTTGTTTGAGTATATGTTTGAATATGTATGTGTTGAGGTCTGTGCAATTGTTTTTTCAGTGGGACAGATTGCCAATTGATTGTTGTTGCTGTTGTTGGTGGTGGCGCTGCTGCTGCTACTGCCGCTGCTGCTAGCGTCGCTGTCGTCGCGTTACGCTTTTTGTGCTTTTCATTTTGCTTTTTTTCTACTTATTTTTTTTTTGTACGCTCTGCCGGCAGCGCAGCCGCTGGCATAAATGCTCTGCCGCTGCCTGCCCTACAAGTGTGATGGGGCGACGACGCAAACACACACACACACACACACGTACTTAGGTATGTGCATGCATGTGTGATTGTATGTATTTACATATCAACGGTGTGAGGCTGCAGCGTCGCCGTTGACGTTGACGTCGTCGTCGTATTTCCATTTCCATATGTTGGCTGTGCTTTTTGCTTGTTGTTGTTGTTGTTTTGGTTGTGGTTGTTGTTGCTCTTGTGCAAAGTTGTTAATATATTTGTAAAATGAAATTCATTTCGGAATTGCTGTTTGTTCTTCTACTGCTTCTTCTTTCCCCTTTCTGCATTGTCGCTGTGTTGTGGGTTATGTGTGGATTGGGGAAGCTCAACTCTGTTGGATTTCCCTCGTCGATGGAGTGAGGAGGGGGATGGTGGATGGGAAGGGGGTGTTTCGGGTGGTTGCACTTTACACAACCTGAACTGCAATCACAACTCTAGCTTTTGTTTTCGTAATAAAACCATTTAAATTAACGCTGAATTTTGATTTATTACGCTTGATAAGTGCAACACACCCTTATAAAAAACAACCCCTTCTCATTTTCTCTTTTATATTTGACACATTATTATGTCAATGTTTTAATTGACTTTTTTTCTAGAGATTTTTTTACATTTTTCGAATTTATAATGTAGAGTAAAAGGCTCAATTTGTTGATGAGTATGAAGAGAAATTTAACAAATAATTCCTTTCTCAAATATCTTCTCTCAAATACTCACCATATGTATCGTTAAAATTTAAAAACTAAAACATATAGTATTTAGATAAATGATACGAGTTATCTCTTCTATCTTTAACGATGTGGAAGAACAATCAAAGAAAACACTCGAGAGCATTTCCCAAAAGGAATGAGTTTGCCTTGCAGCAATAATACGATATGAATATCATAAGTTACTACAATATTAGCCCAAATAGACCCATTTCCATTTCACACACACACACAAACACACACACACACATCTCATATGTTCGACTTTTAGGAAAATAACAAAGCGAAAGGCTCCATTAAACACCCCAAAACAGCTTGAAGAGGGTAAAATTGGTAGGTGGGGGTAGCTTTATAGGCAGGGGGATGGGGTTGGGGTTGGATTGTGAGTGTGAGGCAGGTTATTGGGCTGGTTTTCGGGTCGCTGCAAGCCAAGTATAAAAGTGTCAAAACTTTCTGTTCCGAGTTTGTTGTATCCTTTTGTTATTTGTGCTCGTAGTGTATATACACACACACACACACACACACATATACAGGCTTATATACCACTCAAAGTAACCCACACACAAAAATCTAACAAAATAAAATTAAAGGAAAATCAACGAGAGCGCAAAAACAAAACGACAACAGCAAAAACGAAGCCAGGCAGCAGCAACAACAAGCATAAGCTTTTATTCCTTTATTTGCTGAGAGAGCGAGGAGAGAGCGAGAGAGAGTGAGTGAGTGAGGGGTGGGCAGGCGAAAGCTGTGCTCAGTTGCCTGCTCTCAATTGCTGAGCGCCGGTTCAAAACACAAACGGAATGATAATGATGTGCGTTAAAAAATACATAGACACATCAGCATAAGCGCAAAACAGCAGCAGCAAAGCAAGAGAGCAAGGAGAGCGAGGAGAGTAGCATTGTGGACTGTGGGCTGTGGATGGTGGGTTGTGGGTTGCGGGCTGAGTGGAAGAGTGGGAGAGAACAAACATGGCGCCTGAGCCAAAGTCAAACAAGTGTCTGCTCTTTCAGCTCAGCTCAGCTCGCGGCGCTGCTCCGATTTTTATTTATAGCTGCAACTTTTGTGCGTGTATCTATGTGTGTGTGTGTGTGTGTGTGAGTAGGATATACACGGGAAATGCCTTAACACAATTACAATAACTTTGACATGAAAAGTGGAACAATAAACCAAACCGAGCTGAACTGAACTGAACCAAACCCAATGGCATCGTTGACACCGCACACGGCGCCCAATCGTCCAATTGTCCCGCTCTCTCCCTCTCCCTTGCTCTCTCCTCCTCTCTCACTCTCTCTCTCGCTGTCCTTGTCCTGACTGCCGGTCCGACAATACACACGCGCTGCTTACTTCCGGCTCTACTCAATAAACGTATGTGTGTGTGTTCGAGTGTGTGTGTGTGTGTTTGTTGTTGTTGTTGGTGTGTTAAATGAAGCGACAGCCGTCGGCAAATGTTTTATAAACAACAACAAAACAGTTATTAAATAAAATTACAACAAAACGCGCAACACGCAGTTACATTTGATGCCCTACAAGCGATCGGAGAGAGCGTTTAAGTTACTAAGTTAACTTAAATAACTTAACTTTAGTAGTAATATGTATAAATAAAGCTAATTTTTAAGCGGATCGAAATGTATACTATACAAATAGTTAGTAATTTAAGAAATACACTTGTTAACTTAATGTTAAGTAAGAAATATAATTCCTTATTATTAGTTTATCAGCTTTCAATTAATCCACAAATAAAATTCATATCTCAAAATAGCTTTTAATTTTAAATTTTGTTAAGTCTGAACTCTACACAATGTAATTTAAATAATATTAATCAAACGTATTGAAGGCATATTAAATTGAAATGGATTTAATTTATTAATCAAAATTATTAACGAATGCTTAAAAGCTAAGAGCTTTTGAAAGCACATTTATTATTTACTTATTGACCATATAAAAATAAGTTACAACTAAAAAAATGCTTACTAATATAAATACAAATTATTTTTGTTATTGAAAGCCAGATAAGCTGCTGAAGAAAGCACATTAAAAGCTTTAAGCTTATTATATTGACTACAACTGAAGCTTTTAAGTATTCAATTGTTGTAGGGGCAACACAATAGTTAGAAAAGCAACTTATGGCCTGGTTGACAATCGCACACACAAGGAAATTTACACACACTTACACTCAATATGGCCGCCGCCTTTTATTAATTTAGGTTAGTGACTTAAGTTTAGCATTTGCCGCAATTAACTTAATTAGAAGTGCATTTTGTGTGGTGCCAAGAAGCAAAAGCGGGCCAACAAATATACACTTAAGCAAGTGTGAATGTGTGTGTGTGTAAGTGTGTAAATGTATGAGTGTGAATGTGAATGAATGTGTGTGAATGTGAATGGTTTGTTTGCTTGTTTTAACGTTAAAGGAAGAGGCAAAGAGCAAAGGAAGAGTCAAAGGAGTTCCCTTTTTCCGTCACTATAAAACATTTGTGTCATTCAAGAGACACACACACATATATACACACACAGAGTGTGTGTGTGGCTTGTGTGTGTTTATAGTTTATTGGCTATTATGACAACAAATGTGCTAAACAGCAAACATATTTATTAAAAGCCTTTGCTCGATTAACTAAATGCGTTTTAGCACTGCGACAACATTGCGTATACGTAACGCCCCTTTTACCATGAAATGCTTGTGGGCGGGACACTTCCATTAACTCAGCTAGTGCGGGTGCAAATGCGTTAAGCCGTCATGCGAACTATTCACAAAAAATAAGTTTTAAGAAAATAAACAAAAACTAACCGAAAACAAAGTCAAAAGTTTTAAGCCGGTTTTTGTTTTATTTTTTTTCAGTTTCAATTTCGAGTTTTATTGTTTGTTTTGCTGGTTATTTCTTGAAATAACTAAATGTTTTTTATGATTTTGAGAGCGTCCCACGCATGCCACGACCCAGAGTCGCCTCCCCCCCCCCCTCCCCCTTTCATCCCCTCCCCTCTCAGTTGCCCTGCATGGTAAATTTTATTGACAACACGTTTTGGTTTTCGGTTTTTGGTATTTCGATTTGGCTTTTGTCCGTTTCCACTTTTTTTTTGCTTCGTCTCACACATTTGTCATCTGGTTTATTTGCCAAAAATTAGCAATACATCTTTTATATCTGTCTGTCGTATAACTTTTATGCTCTTGGCAGCGACAGCTATTATGTAATCGCATTTGGCCAAAAAACAAATTGTTGACGCTATAAATGCTTATTAGAATAACAATATTCATATACGAGTACTCATATCTCGACATACAGTGTATAAGTGTGTGGGCGAAATCTGTTTGGCAATTATTTAAATAATTTTCAAGTGCAGCAAATAGTTTTGACAACTTAATAACAACTGATGAAAAGATTTAATTTTTATAGCTAAATTTAATATTTGAAACTGTCATTTAAATAGTATTTTTCCTTTTTGTGATTTGACAGTGAAAATTGTAGTTAATCTTATTTAAATTAATAATAAAAATGATATATTCTTTATCTTATATATTATATACATTTAAACAAATATATATGTACTTCTAAAAAATTTTTAAATAGTGTTTATTATTATAGCAAACAATATTGTTCAAATTAATTAGCTTTGTATAAATGTTTCAGAGATTATAAAATCTAAAGCTTAATCTTGATTTAATTCTAATTCTAATTTAAATTTTTTCTTTATTAGTTTATAATATATATTTTATTTTATTTTTATTTGTAACCTTTAATTTAATCTTTAAAATTGGATTTTTTAGTTTTTTGCTGAATGCTTTTAGCATAAATAAATACATAAAATAAATAAATATATTATAAATAAATTTTAAATATATATGATATTTAACATTATTAATAATACGCTTAGTTATTTTAAGATATTAGACCCAAATTCATAGCGAGATATCAGAGACAAAGTAACAATTCAAAGAGCAAACACACTTAAATTTGAAGAGGTATTCATTGGATAATTACTTTATAGACTGGGTCAGACCGAACGCTGTCTTCACAAAGCATTAAAGTTAAGAGTGTTGTGTAGGAGGGGGGGGGGAAAGAAGATAAGGGAAGGGGAGACTTAGCGAAACAATAGCAACTTCTGCTCCCCCGCAATGCAGACTAATGTGGAACGTTTTGGCAGCAGTCGTGAAATTAGCATAACTTGTCATAAGTTGAAAAATCTCATTAGGCAAAGTTTGTTGGCCACCTTATTGTTATTGTCGTTGTTGTTTTTTGGTTTTTTATTTTGGCAGCTTCTTCGCTTGTTTGTCTTCAACGCAACGTTGATCATTTTTGGGTATTTGAAAATTAACATTTATGGACCATCGATACTCGAGTTGAGTTTGAGTTTGAGGTTCCGCTTAGATTCCATTCCATATTCCCTTCACTTTAGATACTTGAGGCCTGAGGCCAATTAATTAGCATATATAAACAGACAGTATAGCAGAAGATGAACACAGTTCAGTATCAGTTTCAGTTTCGATTTTTAATGTACATTTTTGGGCCCTGTTGTCGACAGATTTAATGCTCCTTTTCCTATAAAAATAAAGACATCAAATGAAACCATCAAATTGCTGCGTGGGCGTAAAATTAACTTAAACGATATCGATTAATTTGCATTCGCATTTACGTAACTTTTGCGTTTTTTGCGTAATTAAAACGCCAAAGGTGCCACGCCCTTATTCGCACTCCCTCACATAACTTCAGCCGCTATTATAAACTCGCAAACTCTACAAAAAAGAAACTGAACTCAACTAAACTGAAAAGAAAGGAAAAGAAGAGAAAAGAGAAACGTTAAGGATACGAGAATGTCTGGGCAAAAAGTTGGCAAGCTAAAAGCCAAAGAAAGAAGTCAACGCTGAACTGAAGAGGACAAAGTTTTATGCCAAAAGTAATAGGCATAGCTTGGGAGTAAAGAAAGCGACAGAGAGTGAGACATTGAGTGAGACAGGGAGACAGGAGTATGGGTTGCTCTATGGAATATGAAGCAGTTGTAAGTAGCATTTAACAGTCGACTTATGGCCACTGGCAGTGGCCGGCAGTTGGCTTGGCCCCGGGGCCGCAGACTTGAGCCAAACAAACCAGCCATGAAACCCCTCAAAAACTTTTGCCAACAACCTTCCCCGTCCCCGTCCCCAGGCAAGCATCCATCTCCCCAATCCCCATTCCTCAATCCCTCACACTCAACTACTGCTTCAGCAATAAGGAAACGCAAATTGTGTTGCATACTTCTTGGCGCAGGAAAATTCCGTATTTGACAGCGTCGAATTAAGTGAGAGAAAGGCCCGAAAACTTTAGGATGCATTTATTGTAAATGTTAAGTATTTATACATAGAGAGCATAAAAATAGACTGGCAATAGTTATCACATTAAGATAGCAAATTTTTCAATTTAAAACTTGTTACAAAGATTACTAAGAAATTCTGGATACATACTTATTTAATAAATAATATACTTTCATTTTTTATAGCATCAAATCCATGATTTTAAGAAAAATGAAATTTTTTACAAAATTAATTAAATTTAAATGCAGAATGAATGTAGAGGCTAAACAATAATTAAAATGACATTCCGCTTGAAAATCGGTTCAGTTTTGACAAAGTTATGGGAGTTTGAAGTTGGTCATACCTTTGATCTAACAACTTTACAAGTAAAATTTTTTGTCAAATTTCACATGATTTTTTACAGAATTTTGAAAGGTGTCAAAACCAAATTTAAAGTGTTGTTTTATACTATTTATGATATAAGGAGTTGATTAAACGTGAAAACTTGAGAATTAAAATTTTGAATTTTCAAAATATCAAAGGGGGGACCATTAGCATTGAATCCATGATTTTGAGAAAAATGAAAAATTTTTGAAAATTAATTAAATTTAAATGCAGAATGAATTTAGAGGCCAAACAATAATCAAAATGATATTCCGCTTGAAAATCGGTTCAGTTTTGACAAAGTTATGGGAGTTTGAAGTTGGTCAGACTTTGGATCTAACAACTTTACAAGTCAAAATTTTTGTCAAATTTCACATGATTTTTTACAGAATATTGAAAGGTGTCCGAAACAAATTTAAAGTGTTGTTTTATACTATTTAAGATATAAGGAATTGATTAAACGTGAAAACTTGAGAATTAAAATGTTGAATTTTCAAAATATCAAAGGGACCACATGCATCGAATCCATGATTTTGAGAAAAATGAAAAATTTTTGAAAATTAATTAAATTTAAATGCAGAATGAATTTAGAGGCCAAACAATAATCAAAATGATATTCCGCTCGAAAATCGGTTCAGTTTTGACAAAGTTATGGGAGTTTGAAGTTGGTCAGACTTTGGATCTAACAACTTTACAAGTCAAAATTTTTGTCAAATTTCACATGATTTTTTACAGAATTTTGAAAGGTGTCAGAAACAAATTTAAAGTGTTGTTTTATACTATTTACGATATAAGGAGTTGATTAAACGTGAAAACTTGAGAATTAAAATTTTGAATTTTCAAAATATCAAAGGGACCACATGCATCGAATCCATGATCTTGAGAAATATGAAAATTTTTTTGAAAATTAATTAAATTTAAATGCAGAATGAATTTAGAGGCCAAACAATAATCAAAATGATATTCCGCTTGAAAATCGGTTCAGTTTTGACAAAGTTATGGGAGTTTGAAGTTGGTCAGACTTTGGATCTAACAACTTTACAAGTCAAAATTTTTGTCAAATTTCACATGATTTTTTACAGAATATAGAAAGGTGTCCGAAACAAATTTAAAGTGTTGTTTTATACTATTTAAGATATAAGGAGTTGATTAAACGTGAAAACTTGAGAATTAAAATTTTGAATTTTCAAAATATCAAAGGGGGGACCACATGCATCGAATCCATGATTTTGAGGAATATAAAATTTTTAACAAAATTAATAAAATTTAAATGCAGAATGAATTTAGAGGCCAAACAATAATCAAAATGATATTCCGCTTGAAAATCGGTTCAGTTTTGACAAAGTTATGGGAGTTTGAAGTTGGTCAGACTTTGGATCTAACAACTTTACAAGTCAAAATTTTTGTCAAATTTCACATGATTTTTTACAGAATATAGAAAGGTGTCCGAAACAAATTTAAAGTGTTGTTTTATACTATTTAAGATATAAGGAGTTGATTAAACGTGAAAACTTGAGAATTAAAATTTTGAATTTTCAAAATATCAAAGGGGGACCACATGCATCGAATCCATGATTTTGAGGAATATAAAATTTTTAACAAAATTAATAAAATTTAAATGCAGAATGAATTAAGAGACCAAACAATAATCAAAATGACATTCCGCTTGAAAATCGGTTCAGTTTTGACAAAGTTATGGGAGTTTGAAGTTGGTCATACCTTTGATCTAACAACTTTACAAGTCAAAATTTTTGTCAAATTTCACATGATTTTTTACAGAATATTGAAAGGTGTCCGAAACAAATTTAAAGTGTTGTTTTATACTATTTAAGATATAAGGAATTGATTAAACGTGAAAACTTGAGAATTAAAATGTTGAATTTTCAAAATATCAAAGGGGGGACCACATGCATCGAATCCATGATTTTGAGAAAAATGAAAAATTTTTGAAAATTAATTAAATTTAAATGCAGAATGAATTAAGAGGCCAAACAATAATCAAAATGATATTCCGCTTGAAAATCGGTTCAGTTTTGACAAAGTTATGGGAGTTTGAAGTTGGTCAGACTTTGGATCTAACAACTTTACAAGTCAAAATTTTTGTCAAATTTCACATGATTTTTTACAGAATATTGAAAGGTGTCCGAAACAAATTTAAAGTGTTGTTTTATACTATTTAAGATATAAGGAATTGATTAAACGTGAAAACTTGAGAATTAAAATGTTGAATTTTCAAAATATCAAAGGGACCACATGCATCGAATCCATGATTTTGAGAAAAATGAAAAATTTTTGAAAATTAATTAAATTTAAATGCAGAATGAATTTAGAGGCCAAACAATAATCAAAATGATATTCCGCTCGAAAATCGGTTCAGTTTTGACAAAGTTATGGGAGTTTGAAGTTGGTCAGACTTTGGATCTAACAACTTTACAAGTCAAAATTTTTGTCAAATTTCACATGATTTTTTACAGAATTTTGAAAGGTGTCAGAAACAAATTTAAAGTGTTGTTTTATACTATTTACGATATAAGGAGTTGATTAAACGTGAAAACTTGAGAATTAAAATTTTGAATTTTCAAAATATCAAAGGGACCACATGCATCGAATCCATGATTTTGAGAAAAATGAAAAATTTTTGAAAATTAATTAAATTTAAATGCAGAATGAATTTAGAGGCCAAACAATAATCAAAATGATATTCCGCTTGAAAATCGGTTCAGTTTTGACAAAGTTATGGGAGTTTGAAGTTGGTCAGACTTTGGATCTAACAACTTTACAAGTCAAAATTTTTGTCAAATTTCACATGATTTTTTACAGAATATAGAAAGGTGTCCGAAACAAATTTAAAGTGTTGTTTTATACTATTTAAGATATAAGGAGTTGATTAAACGTGAAAACTTGAGAATTAAAATTTTGAATTTTCAAAATATCAAAGGGGGGACCACATGCATCGAATCCATGATTTTGAGGAATATAAAATTTTTAACAAAATTAATAAAATTTAAATGCAGAATGAATTTAGAGGCCAAACAATAATCAAAATGATATTCCGCTTGAAAATCGGTTCAGTTTTGACAAAGTTATGGGAGTTTGAAGTTGGTCAGACTTTGGATCTAACAACTTTACAAGTCAAAATTTTTGTCAAATTTCACATGATTTTTTACAGAATATAGAAAGGTGTCCGAAACAAATTTAAAGTGTTGTTTTATACTATTTAAGATATAAGGAGTTGATTAAACGTGAAAACTTGAGAATTAAAATTTTGAATTTTCAAAATATCAAAGGGGGACCACATGCATCGAATCCATGATTTTGAGGAATATAAAATTTTTAACAAAATTAATAAAATTTAAATGCAGAATGAATTAAGAGACCAAACAATAATCAAAATGACATTCCGCTTGAAAATCGGTTCAGTTTTGACAAAGTTATGGGAGTTTGAAGTTGGTCAGACTTTGGATCTAACAACTTTACAAGTCAAAATTTTTGTCAAATTTCACATGATTTTTTACAGAATTTTGAAAGGTGTCAGAAACAAATTTAAAGTGTTTTTTTTATACTATTTACGATATAAGGAGTTGATTAAACGTGAAAACTTGAGAATTAAAATTTTGAATTTTCAAAATATCAAAGGGGGGACCACATGCATCGAATCCATGATTTTGAGAAAAATGAAAAATTTTTGAAAATTAATTAAATTTAAATGCAGAATGAATTTAGAGGCCAAACAATAATCAAAATGATATTCCGCTTGAAAATCGGTTCAGTTTTGACAAAGTTATGGGAGTTTGAAGTTGGTCAGACTTTGGATCTAACAACTTTACAAGTCAAAATTTTTGTCAAATTTCACATGATTTTTTACAGAATTTTGAAAGGTGTCAGAAACAAATTTAAAGTGTTGTTTTATACTATTTACGATATAAGGAGTTGATTAAACGTGAAAACTTGAGAATTAAAATTTTGAATTTTCAAAATATCAAAGGGGGACCACATGCATCGAATCCATGATTTTGAGAAAAATGAAAAATTTTTGAAAATTAATTAAATTTAAATGCAGAATGAATTTAGAGGCCAAACAATAATCAAAATGATATTCCGCTTGAAAATCGGTTCAGTTTTGACAAAGTTATGGGAGTTTGAAGTTGGTCAGACTTTGGATCTAACAACTTTACAAGTCAAAATTTTTGTCAAATTTCACATGATTTTTTACAGAATTTTGAAAGGTGTCAGAAACAAATTTAAAGTGTTGTTTTATACTATTTACGATATAAGGAGTTGATTAAACGTGAAAACTTGAGAATTAAAATTTTGAATTTTCAAAATATCAAAGGGGGGACCACATGCATCGAATCCATGATTTTGAGAAAAATGAAAAATTTTTGAAAATTAATTAAATTTAAATGCAGAATGAATTTAGAGGCCAAGCAATAATCAAAATGATATTCCGCTTGAAAATCGGTTCAGTTTTGACAAAGTTATGGGAGTTTGAAGTTGGTCAGACTTTGGATCTAACAACTTTACAAGTCAAAATTTTTGTCAAATTTCACATGATTTTTTACAGAATTTTGAAAGGTGTCAGAAACAAATTTAAAGTGTTGTTTTATACTATTTACGATATAAGGAGTTGATTAAACGTGAAAACTTGAGAATTAAAATTTTGAATTTTCAAAATATCAAAGGGGGACACATGCATCGAATCCATGATTTTGAGAAAAATGAAAAATTTTTGAAAATTAATTAAATTTAAATGCAGAATGAATTAGAGGCCAAACAATAATCAAAATGATATTCCGCTTGAAAATCGGTTCAGTTTTGACAAAGTTATGGGAGTTTGAAGTTGGTCAGACTTTGGATCTAACAACTTTACAAGTCAAAATTTTTGTCAAATTTCACATGATTTTTTACAGAATTTTGAAAGGTGTCAGAAACAAATTTAAAGTGTTGTTTTATACTATTTACGATATAAGGAGTTGATTAAACGTGAAAACTTGAGAATTAAAATTTTAAATTTTCAAAATATCAAAGGGGGGACCACATGCATCGAATCCATGATTTTGAGAAAAATAAAAAATTTTTGAAAATTAATTAAATTTAAATGCAGAATGAATTTAGAGGCCAAACAATAATCAAAATGATATTCCGCTTGAAAATCGGTTCAGTTTTGACAAAGTTATGGGAGTTTGAAGTTGGTCAGACTTTGGATCTAACAACTTTACAAGTCAAAATTTTTGTCAAATTTCACATGATTTTTTACAGAATTTTGAAAGGTGTCAGAAACAAATTTAAAGTGTTGTTTTATACTATTTACGATATAAGGAGTTGATTAAACGTGAAAACTTGAGAATTAAAATTTTGAATTTTCAAAATATCAAAGGGGGGACCACATGCATCGAATCCATGATTTTGAGAAAAATGAAAAATTTTTGAAAATTAATTAAATTTAAATGCAGAATGAATTAAGAGGCCAAACAATAATCAAAATGATATTCCGCTTGAAAATCGGTTCAGTTTTGACAAAGTTATGGGAGTTTGAAGTTGGTCAGACTTTGGATCTAACAACTTTACAAGTCAAAATTTTTGTCAAATTTCACATGATTTTTTACAGAATATTGAAAGGTGTCCGAAACAAATTTAAAGTGTTGTTTTATACTATTTAAGATATAAGGAGTTGATTAAACGTGAAAACTTGAGAATTAAAATTTTGAATTTTCAAAATATCAAAGGGGGGACCACATGTATCGAATCCATGATTTTGAGGAACATAAAATTTTTAACAAAATTAATAAAATTTAAATGCAGAATGAATTAAGAGACCAAACAATAATCAAAATGACATTCCGCTTGAAAATCGGTTCAGTTTTGACAAAGTTATGGGAGTTTGAAGTTGGTCAGACTTTGGATCTAACAACTTTACAAGTCAAAATTTTTGTCAAATTTCACATGATTTTTTACAGAATTTTGAAAGGTGTCAGAAACAAATTTAAAGTGTTGTTTTATACTATTTACGATATAAGGAGTTGATTAAACGTGAAAACTTGAGAATTAAAATTTTGAATTTTCAAAATATCAAAGGGGGGACCACATGCATCGAATCCATGATTTTGAGGAACATAAAATTTTTAACAAAATTAATAAAATTTAAATGCAGAATGAATTAAGAGGCCAAACAATAATCAAAATGATATTCCGCTTGAAAATCGGTTCAGTTTTGACAAAGTTATGGGAGTTTGAAGTTGGTCAGACTTTGATCTAAAACTTTACAAGTCAAAATTTTTGTCAAATTTCACATGATTTTTTACAGAATATTGAAAGGTGTCCGAAACAAATTTAAAGTGTTGTTTTATACTATTTAAGATATAAGAAGTTGATTAAACGTGAAAACTTGAGAATTAAAATTTTGAATTTTCAAAATATCAAAGGGGGGACCACATGCATCGAATCCATGATTTTGAGAAAAATGAAAAATTTTTGAAAATTAATTAAATTTAAATGCAGAATGAATTAAGAGGCCAAACAATAATCAAAATGATATTTCGCTTGAAAATCGGTTCAGTTTTGACAAAGTTATGGAAGTTTGAAGTTGGTCAGACTTTGGATCTAACAACTTTACAAGTCAAAATTTTGTCAAATTCACTGATTTTTTACAGAATATTGAAAGGTGTCCGAAACAAATTTAAAGTGTTGTTACTTAGATTAAGGAGTTGATTAAACGTGAAACTTGAGATTAATTGATTTCATCAGGGGACCACATTTCGAATCCTATTTGAGGAACTAAATTTTTACAAAATTAATAAAATTAAATGCAGAATGAATTAAGAGAAAACAATAATCAAAATGACATTTCGCTTGAAAATCGGTTCAGTTTTGACAAAGTTATGGGAGTTTGAAGTTGGTCAGACTTTGGATCTAACCACTTTACAAGTCAAAATTTTTGTCAAATATCACATGATTTTTTACAGAATTTTGAAAGGTGTCAGAAACAAATTTAAAGTGTTGTTTTATACTATTTACGATATAAGGAGTTGATTAAACGTGAAAACTTGAGAATTAAAATTTTGAATTTTCAAAATATCAAAGGGGGGACCATTAGCATTAAATCCATGATTTTGAGCAAAATGAAACATTTTAGAAAATTAATTAAATTTAAATGCAGAATGAATTTGGAGGCCAAACCATAATCAAAATGACATTCCGCTTGAAAATCGGTTAAGTTTTGACAAAGTTATGGGAGTTTGAAGTTGGTCAGACTCTGGATCTAACAACTTTACAAGTCAAAATTTTTGTCAAATTTCACATGATTTTTTACAGAATTTTGAAAGGTGTCAGAAACAAATTTAAAGTGTTGTTTTATACTATTTACAATATAAGGAGTTGATTAAACGTGAAAACTTGAGAATTAAAATTTTGAATTTTCAAAATATCAAAGGGGGGACCACATGCATCGAATCCATGATTTTGAGAAATATAAATTTTTTTCGAAAATTAATTAAATTTAAATGCAGAATGAATTAAAAGGCCAAACAATAATCAAAATGACATTCCCCTTGAAAATCGGTTCAGTTTTGACAAAGTTATGGAAGTTTGAAGTTGGTCAGACCCTGGATCGAACAACTTTACAAGTCAAAATTTTTGTCAAATTTCACATGATTTTTTACAGAATTTTGAAAGGTGTCAGAAACCAATTTAAAGTGTTGTTTTATACTATTTATGATATAAGGAGTTGATTAAACGTGAAAACTTGAGAATAAAAATTTTGAATTTTCAAAATATCAAAGGGGGGACCACATGCATCGAATCCATGATTTTGAGAAATATAAATTTTTTTTGAAAATTAAATAAATTTAAATGCAGAATGAATTAAGAGGCCAAACAATAATCAAAATGACATTCCGCTTGAAAATCGGTCCAGTTTTGACAAAGTTATAGAAGTTTGAAGTTGGTCAGACTAAAGAAAAAATGTTAATTTCTTACGCAGTATGAATTTAGATGATCAAAATGGCATTCCGCTTAAAATTAGTTTTGCACTAAGTATGTAAAAAATATCCGGCAATCGTTATAAAAACTTTGGCAGAGGTATGGGCGATATATAGCTATATGTATATTCTTATGTAGAAGGGATGCGATGCCATTTTCAAGTTTTCCTCATTGCCTTTTGCATGCAGCATGAAAATTTCATTTAGTTTCTTTGCGAAAAAAACTTTTGTAGTTGTAGCTGCTTTCTGGTTTTGCCTTTAAATTTGTCTGGCTTTGTTGATGTCGCTGTCGTTGTTGTCGTTGTTGTTGTTGTTGTTGTTGTTGCTACTTTTGTTGTTGTTGAGGTCCTTTACATGGAGCAAAGCGTTGCAATCCCCGACAGAAAGTTTGTCTGCATTTCGGTTCAAGCTCCTTGCGATGGAAACTTTTCCGTTTCTTGCTGCTTTTTGTCATATTAACAGCAGTCGCGTTGGCGCCGTGGGTTGAGCATCAATTGGCAGCAGGGGCAAGGGTAGAAAGGGGGTTGAAAGGGGGTTGAAAGATAGAAGAGAAGTTGCCTGGAAGTATTTGCTTTTGCTTGTGCAGCATTATTGCAAAGTTCTTTTTTGCACAAACTATTTTGCTTTGCCGGAGTGTTTGTCACTTCATCAAGTCGATGCCACAAAATTGATCATGGACGAGCTGGCATTATTGACATTTCTAATGTGGCGTATGCCGTGGCACTTCGACAAGGCATTGATGCATTGCTGTTAAAGCCACAAAGCATTAACTTGCCCCGGAAATCGCAGACCAGCAACATTTCCAACATTTTCCCATACTTATCTCAATTTTTCTAGCTCAGTTTTTTTTTTTTTGCCACGGGCAGCGCACTTAGCTTCTGCTCACTGTAAACCTGCCAGAGTGCATTGGCGTCTGTTGTCCTTGCCACACAAACACACACAAATATATACATATAATATATATATATATTTAAAGTATATATATTTGGTTGTAGCTACAGACAACTTCCTTGGTTGTTGTACATCGCAAGAAGATTATTTTTTGTTGTCCTGGCATGTGAATGTACTTCAAGCGTTTCCGGTGCACATTACGATGACGATGACGACGTCGCCATTGTTGGCATACACACTAACACACACACACTCTCACACACACATAGCATAGCAGAGTCAAGCATTTTTTTTTGTGCTCACAGCAACTGCAAAAAAAAAATTATCAATTTAATTTTGTAACTCAACTTCCGCTTCATGCTGCAAACTGACACGCCCACAGTGGCAGCGCCTGTCCTCCCCCTCCCCTTACTCCCTCTCTCTCTCTCTCTGCTTCTCTTCTTCTCTCTCTATCCTCACTGCTTCTCTTGCATTCGCTTTTCTCGCATTTTCCGCCATGCACAATGTTGACACTAGAGCGCTGCCTTTTTGCTTGCTTCAACTTCTGTCTCCCTTCCTTCCTCTCTCTCCCTCTCTCTCTCTCTCTCTCACACTGCTTACATAAGCCTCGAGAGTGTCTGTATATGTGTGTGCCTGTGTGTGTGTGTGAGTGTGAAATTCGTTGCATTTCTTGCCACGCGCTGCCAACTTGCGACTGCAACGTATACGCAATATGCGAAAATTACGTATACGCCGCGCTGGCAAATATGTTTTTCTCTTCTTTTCTTTTCATTATATATTTTTTTTTCACTTCTTATTTTCTTCGCTCTTGCTTCACTTTCTTGCCAGAGCATCTATTAAAAATGCATGGCAGGATTGCAGCGTGTGAGGAGTAAGGAACATTTGTTTGCTTGTCTCACGGACTGGCAACTGAAATGAAAAGAAATTTGTACTTCTTATCCGCATGCTTGTGTGCTCTGTTCTTTGTGTGTATGTGAGTGTATGTGTATGTGTGTATATATGTGTATGTGTGTGATTTACTCAGCCAACTTGCCAGCTTACTTATAACTAATCTTGAATAATATGAAAGTCTACGTACTAACTTCAATATTAATTATTATTATTATAAGGGAAAAAGCCTGTACTTTTACGATTATTAAATATGTGAAATTCTATTCTTATATGATATTACAATATAGCAAATCAGAGCCTATAGATGCATCGGAATTAACGTCTAAGTTTGATATTTAAATCCGTTTTCTTTCTGTTCAAACTTTTTTATGAAAATATAATATAATTTGTACATATTTTTTCTTAATATATATATAATAGTAATAATTTTAAAATATAAATTCATTAAATATAAAATGCTGTGCTGCAAATCTTTAAAATTATTTATTTTTAATATATTTTCAATAGCATTCTTTCTTCTTCAAATTATAATTTTAGCTTTAGTCATGCTAAAAATAAAATACACAAATTTGTCTTCTTTTTAGAATTTTTAAATATTCACAACAAAATTTTAACCTATGAAATAACATCAAATTCCATGATTTTCCAGTGCAATTATTAACCCTCTTTGGCCACCTCGACCTCATTGACATCTTACGGGTTTTAGCCCAGTTCTAGACTGTACTTAAATTTCCCAAGCGTTTTATA
Organism: Drosophila falleni; assembly: GCA_035045575.1. NCBI lineage: Eukaryota > Metazoa > Arthropoda > Insecta > Diptera > Drosophilidae > Drosophila > Drosophila falleni. The sequence continues at coordinate 11,521,843 of JAWNOV010000167.1, forward strand.
GCATTCAACGTTGGGAGCTGCACTTCAAAAGTCGCCGAAGCAGAGACAAGTTTCATTTTTCATTTATGGCGTTGGGAAAATTTTACTGCTGCAATTTGAACATTTCGCTATTTCAGGCGTTATAGCATTTTCTCTCTGCCTTTGCTTTTCTCATTTTATGTGCTCTCCAGGTGGAAGCTGTCCAACAACAGCAACAACAACTATGACGATAACTTTAGCAAGAGCAACAACGGCAACTAGAGCAACAACAACAACGACAACGAGAACAACAACAACAATGGAAAACTGCGCCACACGCAACGACATCAACGCAAGATTTTTAAAACCCACAGCATAAAACATCAGCTAGGAGAAACTGTTAGCTGCCAACTTCCCCATCCCCTCTCTCTCTATCTCAACCCTCTCCCCACTGTTCCCCCCTTAGCACTTCCCTATTTCCTCTCTTGCTTTCCCCTCTTGTTGCTTCTGTTTCTGAGTCTACTTTACGAGCACTGAATACGAAATGTGTTTTTTGGGCGCACAGACGACGACGCCACAACTCTTCCCACTTCCCACTCCCCTTCTTCTTCTTCACCTTTTCCCCCCTCTTTCCCCTCTTTCGTCCCTTGCTCTTGTGGTTTAGCGAACTTCGTTTGCCGCGTGAAATTGCCACTTGCTATACGCGCTTCTCGCCTGTTCGACTTGGCCTCCGTCACCGCGTCGACATCGCAAAGGGGCGCAGATTGCTAACACCCACATGGCCACGCCCACAGACACCGCCTCCCTACCGCCTCCCTACCGCCTTCCTTCCGCCCTCCCGCTTTCCATCCAAACAGAAGTAGGGACTAAAGTTTATTTCATTTTCGCGCACATTGCGTTCGCGTTGTCGCTGTCACTGTGTTCCCCTTCCCTCCAGCAACTACCCTTACTACTACCCCTACCCCCTACTCTTACCCCTACTCCTACCCCATCTCCTGCTCGCCTCCTTCTTGGCTCGAAAACAAAGCGAGCAAAATGGCAGCGTCATCGTAAAAAAAGTGTAAGGAAAATAAACTGAAACTGAAATCATTTTCGCCATCAAATCCTGCAGCAGTTGCAGGCAGCAAAGGGGGGAGGAAAAGAGGCGGGGGCAGGGGCGACAAAAGGATATACCGTAAATAGTGTTGTGGGCGTGGCAGCTGCATAAAATGCAAGGCAAGTTTACTTTTCTATTTGGCCGTGTGCGTGTTTCATGAGTTTTCCAGCGTTTTTTTTTGTAGCATACTTTTACGGGCAGCCAAAGGCAAGCATATCAAAAAAACAAAAAAAGAAGAGTAAGATGGCATAAGAGGCATAAGGAGTGTGTGGGAAAGAGAGAGAGAGTCTCTTTTTATCGCACTCGATCCCATGAAAATACTCACAGCTTTTGGCTCGCAGCTCTCTTGAGAGCCGCACATTTAACCAACATGCAACCAACAATGAATGAAGCAACAAAATTATATGAAATCCATGCGGAACATACGCAAAAAACAACAACAACAAGAACATGAAAAACAACAAAAAAACAGCAAAAAAACAAAGGAAAATTGTAAATAATAGAGGAGAGCAAAAAATAAGAGTAACAAACACGCTCGCAAGCAAACAGGCGGACAGAGACGACAGACAGCAACGCAATGAACATCAACAAAAATACAAAAGGTTCCCAAGAGAAGAGCGAGAAAAAACTGGAGCTAAATCAGATTGCGTCGACTTCTAAATACGCTTCTTAAAAATCCAAACAATATTTAAAATTGATTGATATTTAAAATATCTTGAATATTTTGAGTTTTTTTTAGCTATAATCATTTTGATTTTGAAATACTTTTAGTACAAAAATTTATATATTTATTAAAATATTTAGGCAAGCATTTAATATTTTTGAATATCATTAAATTAATAAAAGTTCTTAAATTTTTAATTTTTTTTAGCTATAATCATTTTAAAATATTTTTAGTAGAATAAAATTATATATTTATTAAAATATTTAGAAAAGCATTCAATATTTTTGAATATCATTATATTAATAAAAGTATTTCAGGTTTGATTCTGATTGTTCTGGTTTTGTTACTTGTCAAATATGTATAATTTAAAAATTAAAAAATTATAATTTTAGCAAGCTTTTTCTATATGAAAATTATTGAATAATTATTTAAATTATTTGGATTTCCTGAAATTTTTTTATATATTTTTTATAATTAAGTCAGTAAACAGAATTAGGTTAAAATATTTATAATTAAGCTTTCATTTTTTTTATATGATATCAATGCTGATCTAGCAACCTTTCCACATATTGCTAACCACATACACTCTCCCATAGTCAACACATAAACATACGTGCCTCTACACACACACACACACACACATTTGAGAAAAAAAAAAATTTACTTGGGGCAAAAAACGTGAAAAAAGAAAATGGAAAAATGTATAACAAAGTGGGAAGAGAAGCCAAAGCCAAAAGCTGCAGAGCAGTAGAAGAAGGAGGAGGGAGAGGAGAAGCAGTGGCAGAGGGGGGAAATCAGTAGCAGAGGCAGAGGCAGAGGCAGCGGTGGCGGCAACAACAACAGTTAAAAAAGGCAACATTGGAGTGGCTAACAAAAGCAAAGGAGACAAGAATATGCACATACATATATATAGATATATATAGAGAGTGTAAAGGAGAGCAAGTAGGATGCAGAAAACAGAGAGAATGAGGGAGAAAGGGAGAGAGAGAGGGAGTGGGAGAAAGAGGGGGGCAAGAGGGAGACACAGTCGAGAAATGTTTTTGTATGTATTGTACCACTGGGGCATTATAGCGTTATCCTTCTGGTTATGTTTCCGCTTGCCAGTCGACGAGCAGAAGGAAATACAACAACAATGCCTGACTGACTGACTGCCAAGAGACACACACACATACACACACACAAAGGCAAACACACCCACACACGTACATAGAGACAGAGAGAAATGCCAACACCCAAGCAAAGTTTTTTATAGCGTGTGGCACAAGGAGCTGGAGAAGGCAAACGAAATGCGAGAAAAGCGTGGAAAGCGTGGCACGAGTGCAACTTATTTTTATGAGCCAACACATACACACTCACACACACACACACACACACACTTACACACATACATATGTATGTTGAACTGCTGCTGCTGCTGGCAAGCTCATAAAATTTATAACACAACGTCCTTGCCGCTCCTGCGGCTTTACTTGTTTGACTCTGCTAGTGTGTGTGTTTGTGTGTGTGTGCGACTTATGTTTGAGTTTGTCTGTATATGTGTGTGTGTGTGTGTGTGTGTTTTGGCGGCTTCGTTTGCTTTTTCATAGCATTTTATGCGCTTGCTGCTTTTGTTGTTGTTACTTTTGCTTGCGCTTGTTAAAGAAGATTTACCAAAATGTCTCAGCAAAGAGCAGAGAGTGTGAGAGCAGAATGTTGTGGAGAGCAAGGAGAGAGAGAGAGAGAGAGAGAGAGATAGTCAGTGGGCCAATGCGCCCACAATGCCGCCCACTTAAATGCTAAGTGGCGCATTGGGCGGCTGAGGCGGCATTGAATGTGGAGACAACTCAGCCAAGCACCTGTCGTCCCCCTGGGCCAAGTATATATATATATATATAGATATAAAGAACAATATATATATAGAACTAAGTCTGTGTGAGGGTTTGTATGTGTGACTAACTGGGTATTGTTGCTTCATAATGCACACTTATGAATATCTCACTCAAATCACACAAAATTCTAAAATTAGATTTCAAATGTAATGTCGAGAAATGTCAATAAATTTTCAAATTTCATGAGAAATGCTTCAACAATTATTAACACCATCTATCTATTGTCCTATATATACTAAGATGGTCAAGCTGAAGACGCAGTCATAACAGTTTATAACAGCTTTCAAGTGTCTAAATATATGTCATTAATCACTTTTCCAATCAAGTATGAAAAATTAAAAAAAAAATATATATGCGAACTTGCCATCCCCAAGATATTAAATCAAAAATTGAAATTGAAATACAAGAGAAGAAAACTTATAATAAATAAAAATAACAAGAAAAAGAATCAGTTTATACTATTAAAAGAAATGTATAAAAATTTTAAAATATATTACATAGCATTATTCATTCATTCTGTTATTTTTATCAATTTTATATTTAATATTCGAATTTTTACAGTCCTAACAGATTCTTTACTTTTTTTAGGGAGTTCTTAGCAGCTTAAAGCTAACTTTAATAAAATGTATCTTTTATTAAAATATATTTGTTATATTACAGTCAGACTAATGATTTTAAAATCTAAATCAAAAATACCAATAAAATAGAATTACCTTTAGAAAGAGTTTTTAAGTACTACACATTTTAATAAAATATAATACATTTTTTTTGGTTAACAGTAAGTACTTGAAATAAGTCTTCAGTTTCAACAACTTAATAAGCATGCCACACATAAATGTTGCAAGTGTAGAGAGTAGATATTTCGTTGGGTATAACAGACAGAAAACAGGCAAAGAGTCAACAGCAAAGTGTCAGGAAAACAACAACACCAACAAGTGCATATATGTACATACATGAGAGCATATGTACACATATACAGACACATATATACATATGTGTGTGTATATATAGAGAGAGAAAAGTTAAAAATTTGCTTACAAAATGCCAGGCGAACAGAAGTTGAGTGCACGCAAAGCACAGGAAGTTAGAAAAAGAGAGAGAGAGTGAGAGAGAGAGAGGGGGATAGAAGTGATCAACAAGGGCAGCATATCCTTCTACACATATACACACAGAGTTACAGATATAGTATGTAGAGTCAGGACATGCAGAGGACATATATACGAGGTGGCACTACATTGTTCCCAGACTGTTTTGGGATGCCACAAGGCTTTTGTGCGATTTGCGGGTCATGATGGCAATAAAAGCTGACCCCGACTCTCCTGCTCCCCTCTCCCGCTCTCTCACCTCTCTCTCTCACCCCTCTCCCAAATTCATCCTCTTCCTTTTAAGCCTCCCTCAAGCAGCTGAAGTAGCTGTGGATTGCCATTTACCAAATGCTAAACACTTGTGTGTTTTCTTCCTGGGAATTCAAGGTAACAAATTTTGATTCATGTTTAAATACTCGTACAGTATTATTTATACCTTAACAGTTGCACTGTAAATGGTATGTATATTTTATATTAATTTAATACACATAACAAATGAAGGAATCAATGCAATTTCTCAATCAGTTTTAACGTTGCCTCTCAACGTTTTCCATGCAAATTTGTTGGGCTGGTGGGCGTGGCATTTAGGCAGACCAAATGCATTGTCAATTTCAGTTTTACTGTTACACACACCAACACACACATTGACAGTGGAACAGATCAACATTCACATACATATATGCATGGAGAACAAACGCCGACACTTTTCGAATACTGCAAAGGATACACTCATATCTACATATATAAACACTCACCATACATGTATAAATGGGTGTGTGTGTGTGTGTGTGTGTGTGTGTGTGTAACGCAGTTGATATACAAATTGTAACTGTCTGTTTAACACACGTGCATTGTGTTTCCCTTCCCCGAATTTCCTATTTTCCGTTGGTCCACGATGCGTTTGGCTTACGTGCTCATATCTTGCTCTTCCTATCACCAACACTCTCCATCCCTCTCTCACTCTCTCTTGCTCTTTCCCTACGGTTGCCTGTGTATATGTATATGTATATATGTGTGTGTATGTGTTTGCATAAATAGACAATGAGCAAACAGCTTGCACGCTGAATGATAACGTAGGAGCAACGGCAGCAACAGAAACCGAAACGCCAGACCCAACAACAACAACAACAACAATAACAGCAACAAATACAACCAGCTCCATTGTGACAGGCAACAACAACAACAAGATACCAGTTATAGCAGTACAAAGCATCGCTTATATGTCACCAAGAGTTTCACAGTGCCTCCCAAAAAACCATGCCCAAGCTCAGCTACCGACAACTTTTCATATTGATAAAAACTGAAACTTTTAATACCCTGTAAATAACTAAAATAATATAAATAGTAGACGAGACTTTTATTTATACCGAAAAAATTCACAATAAGAAAAATATGCGATCTTTATAACTTTTCCTCAATTCTTTTATTAATGGATCTTTCTAATTTTTTCAAAAAACCACTTTATATAAAGAAAAAAAATTAATTTTAAAGATTTATTGATATAATTTATAAAATAAAGAATTCAGAATTATATCATTACAATATTAAGTCAAAATTAAGAGATATTACCTTTAATACCCTTTAAAATATAATTTTATTCTTTATATAAATGTAAAAGAATATCCTTAAAAATGCACCCCAAAATATTCGCATAGTTTTAATATTATCCTTAACAAGAGTTTAGGTTTAAGTTTCGAGTATTTTGTAGCATCCATTAAAACAAAATTTTAGTCAAAAAAAAAAGTATGTTTGCCGCGTTGAGGGAAAAAGTTATTCTACCCCGTTTTTTTTTTTTGGCTGGTGCATGAAAAGTGGCAGACAGTATTCCGTCCTTACTCAATTCTCTCCCACTTTTTCGCCCAGTGCCACTCCCACTCCCATTCCCACTCCCACTCAAACTCCCCTGTCAGATTTGCATTGTCTTTTTTGCTTTAATTTTCATTTTCATAGATTTTTCTTGGCATTTTTTTTGCAGTTGTTGCTCGCCTTTTGTGCCATTTTGTGTGTTGAATGCTGTGGAAACTTTTTGGCATTTTTGCTGCGCTGCTTAAACTTTTATGCGCTGCGTGTATATGTTGTGTGTGTGTGTGTGAGAAAGAGGGAGTATGTCTGTGTGTGTGTATTTCCGTGCAAAATTGTATAAATGTTTTTTGGCAGCCTCTAAACGGCAGCACAGGAAGCATCACCAGCAAAAACGACGACGACGACGTCGACGTCGACCGAACGAACGCCTGGCACAATTTACGCCTCTGAGGGGGTGGCTAACTAAGGGTGAGAGATTGGGGGAGTGGGAGTGGGATGCTTCATGTTGAAGGGAGCGAGTGAGGGGATCTGTTGGTTGGTTGACTGTGCTCGACGTCCTTCGCACAATGTGGCGTATGCGTAATAATTAATACGCTTGAATTCATTAGTTGAGCAGATTTTGCATGCCAAGGATGTACACATACTACATATGCTCACACATATATATATATATTTGAGTGGGAGTGAGTGTATTGGAGTTTTTTTTTTTTTTGGTTGTAGATGTAGCAACGTTAATATGTATGTGTGTGTGTGTGTAAGAATCTATATAAATATTAAAGCTACTTGCAAAGGTAATTTGGGTTGAATTTCAATTCAAAGCCTCTTTGTAGTCGTCTAAGGGGATCAGATATCTGCAGAGGTTAATAAAACAATATATTAATGTGTAGATAAGATACTGATATAAATTATGTATATAATAAAATCCTATAATATTAGCAGACATTTTTGATAATCAATTAATTTAGTTATTTTCATTCCGTTTAATTTTTATTTATTTAGCTACATTTTTTACTTTTATAATAACAGATTAAATTTTTTTTTTAATCGCAAGCAATTTGTAGTTGCCAAAAATAATAAGATAAATTTTAAATCTAAAAAAATTAGCAGTAGGAGCATATTTAAGCATAAATTTGTTTCCTGTAATTTTTCCAGTTTTGTAAAGTTACATATCATTTGTTATTATATCATCAATTAACTGCTACCTGAGCTACTTTTGATGCTGTCAAAGAAATAACCCGATAAATAAAATACTCTCTCAACTCCACACAAATTTGTGTAAGTTATTAATTATTCTTTTATCACATTTAACAGCATTTATTATATCATGAAATAATCTCTTTGATCTATTATGCTAGCAGCATTCCAATTAGCCACAGAAAAGGTAACGGAGTTGCTCACATTACGCATACGCCACGTTTAAAACGTTAAAAATCAAGGGAAACAAACAGAAGGTAAACATTTCCTCATTACCAGTTTCTACCAGCTCTCTCTCTTTCACTCACTCTCTGCCTTCTCACTCTATCTGTCTCTTACCAAATATCATTCATCTGAGTGTTTTTAATGGGAGAAGTCTTCATTGAAGGCGTTCGCAATGAAATTATTATTTAAATGAAAACAGCAACAAAGTGACGGCAACAACAACAATAAAAACAACAACAATGGCAGCAAGGACGACACTGTGACAACAACAACAGCACAGCATAAGAGCAAAAATTTTAATAATTACATAAATAACAACTAAAAACAAAACGTCGAGCAAAATGTTTAAGGAAATGAGAATGAGAAATGGGCTAGGGAATTGTAACTCCCATTTCTATATGTATGCAAAGTTTGTAAATATAACTCTCTGTGTGTTTGTGTGTGCACAACAAATGACAAACAGCAGAGGTAGCAAGAAGGGGTGGGGGAGGGGGAGGAGGGGTTGGTATTGTGCGCCGTGTGGCAGGCAACGCCAGCACCAAAAGTGACAGCGCACAATATGTAATTATGTTTCTACATACACAACTGTAAATATATATACTGTTCATATACACACAGACACACAAACACACACAGATACATGTATAGTTATGTATGTATAGCAAGAAATATGGCAAAGGATGCAAAAACGTTGGCAATTTGTGTCGCGTTTTAAGCGAACGACAACGAGTCCCAAGTCAAGGCAACAACAAAAGCGAAAAAGCGGCAAAAGCAGCAAAAGTGGAAAAAGTGGGCGTAGACACCACACTCTGTGTGTGTAAAAGGGGCGTAGTTTGAAAAGAGTAGGGTCTTGGGGTTGAGCATAAAATGGGGAAAGGGGCAAGGGAGGCAGATGGCACAAAGGTGAATGCGTGTGGCTTTTATTGCCATTGCCAAAGCGTTCGGGGAAAGGGTCAAAAGAGGCAGGAGGCAGAAGGCAACTGGCGACAGGTTGCGCGTGTTGACAGCAACCCGTAAACCTCAAAGACACTGAACGAGGGCCGTACCAACATAATGTCAGCATAATTTTAATAATATAAGCACATTGATACACAGCTATATTTAATTTGATCCTAGGTAATTATTTTTAACTGCACCAATACAATTTTAAATAAACAAAAAATAAGCAAAATATCCAAAAATCATATATCAAATAATATAAGCCCATTGATACAAAGCTATATTGAATTTGAATATATGTAATATTTCTTTACATCACAATACAATTTTAAATAAACAGAAAATAAACAAAAATACCTAAAACTAATCCAGCAATTATTTATTAAAATTTAATGTTAATATTAATTCGATTGTGAACGGATTTTGGCATCTCTTAAGATTTCGGCATGGCGATCTCTGAAGAAGTTACTGTCATAGGTCGTGGGTCTGAACTCAAACGGAGTGTCAGTCATTATGTTATCTGTAATTTCATGATAGAGGTCGCTTTGACTTTGGGACCGATCCTCTAGGTCATTTTTGAGATACTTGTCGTATATGCGGCGTTTCTTCTCATGTGACAACACTTTATAGGCCTTGAATAATTCCCGAATGCGTTTGTTTGACTCCTCCAAATTGTCTAGATTTTTGTCAGGATGCCATTTCTGCGTCAATTTTTTATAGGCCTTTTTAATTTCACTATCGGTGGCATTGCGAGCCACATTCAATACTTTGTAGTAGTCCAACATTTTGTTGCAGTTTAAAATAAATTTTTAGTTTTAAATTATCGTTTTGAATTATCGTATTATGCATGTTTTCAACTTAACGTATTTTTGGGGTTGACAGCAATATCATTGTTAGTCTCCCACATAGCATATTTTTCTAACTGCCTATATCTAATACTGAAATTCAATGAAAGAATACAAATTTTAAAAAAATATCCCTCAAAAACTTATTTAAAATTGTAAAAATAATTTCATAATTTTCTTTTAAATTTGTATAGAATATTTCCGATGTTTGCTCTTGAAATACTCTGCAAACTGCCCTTTCGCGTAATATTTTCTAATTGAATGCAAAACTCAAGCCCAGACATCAACTATATTGCAATGAAAATATGGGCAAATTAATTAAAGGACTTGATGTTGATGTCGGCGTCACCACTGCAAAATGTCAATTTCATTACAATTGTGCTGCCCAACCTTTGACCTTAGCCGGCTCGAGTCGAGTCGAGTTGAGTCGCCCACTTCAATTGATTTCTTGTGCTCAGGCGCCTTTTGCCCGGCAAAGTATGCAACAAACTGAGAAAACAAACGACACAACGAGAACGAAATACGGTTCGACGTCAAAGAGTGGGAGAAGAATATCTTTCGCTATTTATAGCTATATGTGCATATATATATATATATCTATATACCTCTCGGTGTGTAAGTGGGCGTTCTAAATGCCAATCGAAGGCGCCTCCAGTTGGGACAACAAAAGAACAATATGCTCGGCTTAGCCCAAAACATTCACTTGTGGGCAACCCAATTACGTCACAGCACTGTGACTATGGCGTCATGACAGGAGATTTGAGTACACGTATGTACAAATATATATTTTATTTTACTTATGAATTTATATTATGTCATTTATCAATATATAAGTAAAGATATACATTGTATTCGTGTGTAAGATACATTTTAGGCATCACTTTTATTTATTTTATTAGATACAAAAACTGTTCATATAAGATCTACTTATTATTTATATAAGTCTATAGTGTTTTACCTAATACAAATATTGGTATTTAATATTCTATTTTATAAAAATTATGTTTCTTTTTTGAAACAAAAGTGTTTTACAATTTTTAATCTAATAAAAATATTGGTATTTATTTAATTTATTTTATTAAAATCTACTTTTTTTTGGGCAAAAGCTGCCTACTTCAGGTAAAATATAAAAATTAAACAAAATCGTCTTGATTTCAGTATGATAATATAATAAAAAATAAATTGAAATGGATAAGCGAAATTAAATTATCTATTCATTAATTAAATAAGAAAATGAGGTAGGAAAAATATGTGAAGTTTAAATATATTATTGTGGTCAAATTTTAATAAAAATCAATTACTGTATATATCTAATTCGTTGGCCTTTATAATATATGATTTATTTATTGATAACTAAAAACTGAAGCATTAATAAGAGTGGCAGAGAGAAATGGAGAACGTGAGAGACAGACTGTGTATATATTTTAAAAGGGGCATTTATTAACCTTCAACTAGAACAAAAACTGCGACGCTTAGTTAACCTTCGTCCGTGGAAAAACAGGTCCCCTCCCCTCCTCTCCTCCCCTTTGATTGGGATGAGCTTGAGTCCAAGCCGCACACACACACACTCACATACACACACAGACCTACACTCATAGTTGCTGTCAACGAACTGAGAACTGAGAGGGGAGACGACCTCGCCTGCTCAACGCCCACTCGGCGTCAACCTTCGCCTCTTTAACGGGCTGCGAGTAGCCTCGACCCATAAATACAAAGCCTGCCAGCCAAAACTGTCTTAGTCTGTGTGTGCGTGCGTGTGTGTGTGTCTTTGTGTGTGTGTGTGTGTGTGTGTAGATAGTACAACGCACTGGCAACTGAACTACCAAATAACATTTTACATGCACACAAAGGACCTTCCATTCGATCCCTCCTTTATTCTGCCCTCTACACTGAAAAAAAATGTTCTAAAATCGAGATTTTTGTCTTAGAACTAAGATTTTTGGTCTAAAAAATTAATCGAGAACATAAAATTCTTAAATTAAGAGAGCACATCTTGATTTTAAAAACATTTTAATAAAGATAATAATAATAATAAGATAATAGTACGAAAAAGTACCTATTTATACTTTTCTAACAATTTAAGATTTTTATTCTTATATTAAGATCTTACGATTTTTAGATTATTAATCTAAATAATTTGGTCATAAAATAATCTTATTTTTTCTTGATTTAAGAAGTTGGTCTTTCTTTCAGTGTATACGCATCGTTCCAAGTCCTTGCTGCGTTCAAGTAGAGCGAAAGTTTGTGGCATAGGGCATGGGGCATGGGGCATGAGGCAGCGACGTCTGCCCTCCACATTCCACATGCCAGGCAACGCCAAGGCCAACATCGCTTTTCAGCTCGGCATTGTCCTAGCCATTCGAAGCCCCTCTTCGAAGAGGTGGAATTTCCCACCTGGCGTCAAATTGTTGTTGCTTGCCCAAACTTCTGGCTGGATATATATTTCTGTGGTTGTGCCACAAAAAGCGGCAGCTTAAAACAAGCGACAAATTGGAATTCATTTAGTGAACACCTGCGAGGTGCAAGTGACTAACATAAAACTTCAAATGCTTCATCTAACTTAATTTTCTGGGTTGAAGTGAAACACATTTTAGCCAGCTGAATAGGCAATTGAATTTTATATCTGTAAATAACTGAGCTAAAAGACTCCATAGTATGAGATACTTGAAATTTATAAGGCTACTTAATTGATTGAATTATCTGATATGTCTGAAATTTTTAAGAGATTTAATTTTAATAATGAAAATGATCATTATTTATTTTATTTTTAATATTCGCATTTTATTGAACTTAAGCTTAAATTATTTCTCTCAGTCAACTATCTTTAGTGGACTTTTAATAAATAGTAAAATATAGAAAGATTTTGATTGTATGAACACTTTTTGCTTTATTATATTTTTCTTTCAACTCTAAGATTAACCAAGCTGCCAATTATCGATATGATATCGATATCCGCATTCAATTTTAAAAAGAAATTCCCACTTTAATCGCATGCATACCAAACTGATATAAATTAATGATTGAGCTATTTAAGTAATTGCCAATGGACAAAAACTCATTGGAAGAGATATTTTTTGACAGTTGTAACTGTTTCACAGCTACTATCTAAATTTCCAAATGAACACGCTTATAAAACGCACAACGCTTATCACCTGAAAGCGCACTAATTCCCAATATAAATAGCCAGAAACGGCCAGAAACCGTCGAAACGAAACGAGGCGAAATGAACGAGAATCGAAGTCAGAGGCAGAGACTCAGTTTTGAGACACAGTCAGAGAGTCACAAGCACAACCGCAGGAACAACCACAACAACAACAACAACCACATTCAGAGGCACAGCTATATAACAAATGCTACCCAATAAAACCAGTCCGATAACTGTTCATAGCCGATTAACCGAGCGGCACGCAAACTCTGAAGCTGAAGCTGACGCTGATGGTGAGCAAAGCGAACCAGACCAGGGACTTGAGCAGGCCAGGGATGGGAACAGGAGACAGAGAGGGAGATGGAGATCAAGACGAAGACGAAGACAAGCTGAGGCAGAGGTAGATGCAACAGTTGTCGCTGCTTGTTTGATGAGCGTGAAATACAACAAAGTTGAGAACAGCAACAACAACAACAACAACAGCCACAACAACAACAACAACAGCCACAACAACAGCAAGTGCTGTGGCAAGGTGGCAAGGTGGCAAGGCGGGGCGGTAGCTGCAGAGATGAACGACAGTTGTGTTGAAGGTGGCCCAGGCCACTGGACACTCCACACAGCCCATCTCTTTCTACCTACCTGCCTCTCTCTCTCTCTCTCTCTCTCTCTCTCTCTCACACACACACTGCCGCTCTCGCTCTGTGTCCAGTTCTGGCTGACAAAACGATCGTAAATAATTTTTATTTCAACTTCAAGATACGAAACTAGTCTGCGCCGACAGCGACAGCGACAGCGACGACGACCGCGACGTTGACGTCGACGTCGCGACAGCAGCTAAAGAATTTAAGAAAGTTTTTCGCAAACAAAAGGCGATGATGCATATAAAAACAACAACAGCAACAACAACACTGAAAAAAAAGACCAACTTCTAAACTCAAGAACATTTATCTTAAATACTTTATTCTTAGTATTCAAGTTTTTTAAGACCAAATTACTAAAACTAAGATTATGAATCTTAAAAATCCTTAAATCATAATATAAGAATAAAAATCTTAAATTGTATATAAATCAAAATTTAAAATAAAAATTATAAATATAAAAAAAACTATTTTTATTAATTTATTTTTTTGATTTTAATTTTAAGAACATTTATTCCTTAAATAAAAAACTTGGTATGTATTTGAAATGGTCTTAAAACTAAGATGTGTTCTTTAAATTTCAGAAATTTATATTTATCGACGCATTTTTTTGACCAAAAATCTTAGTTCTGAGACCAATATCTTGATTCTAGAACATTTTTTTTATCAGTGAACGGCAAGAAAAATAAAATATCGAGGATGGTAACAGAGCAAACTCAAGCGACAGCGCACAGTCTTTTTGCCTTCGGGCAGCCACTAATGATAGCCTTGCCTTGATCCATGGCCCCAGCTAGTGGATCAGTCCTCACTCCAAGCACAAGAGCCCAAAGAACCCAAAAGAACCCAAAGAAGTCGAGAACTCGAGAACTTAAGAGCCCAAAGAGCCCAAAGCAGGCACAGGTGAGCGGCTAAACTTTTAGCATAGATCATGCAACCAAGTGACGTTTTGTCTGTGGATCGCTGAATCTTCTGTTGCTGCTGCTGCTGCTGGCGTTGGATCTGCGGATCAGCGTTGCAGCATTGCAGCATTTGCAGCAACTTTGAGGCAACTCGAGCCGAGCCAAAGCTGGCTAAAAACATCGGCTTCTGACTGGCCTTGCCTGTACATGTGTGACCTGTGTCAATGGCCGAGCCACAGCAGCAACAACAACAACAACAGCAGCAGCAGCAGACGACGATGTTGCAGACACATGTGGCAAGCCAAGCTCATCCTGGAAGTCGCAACACAACTCGGCGCGCAATTGAAATGAAAATATTCGCAAATTGGCTGCGCCCTGCGACCGTTGCGATCCCTTCTTCTTTCCCTTCTCCTTCCCCCTCTCAACCCCTTCCCCTTCTCCTTTCCCTTCCCCATCATCATCTCTCAGACTCTGTCTCTGATTCGGACCATAACCACGCAAATCTCAAGCAGGCTTTTAGCCTGAATCGCCAATGCTCTGTTATGGTATTAAGGTCTATGCCAATGAGTATTTTAGTTAGTCACAGCTACTTATAAAGCATTACTGAGTTGCTGTTGCAAATATTCAGTAAATATTTTGTAAAAGAAAACTGATAGATAAAGATTCTAAATATACATAAGGAAATTTCTGCAATATAAAATAATTCGATATAATGATGTGTATTAAGTAGAGTATAAAGAAATTAAATATAGACTATGAAATTTAACTTTTGAACATATCTTAAGCAAATTTTGAGTTCTGATCTTTAGTACAAATATATGTATTTGATATACTCCACAGGAGTAAAACGCTTTTTCGTTCTACCTATACAAGAAAATTATTATAGACATCGCAAAAAAAATATTCTAAACAATTATTATACTTATTTTTGATATTTTCTAGAATCTAAGTAGATCGTAATACTTTTAATTTTCTAATTTTTTTTTTCTAAATTATCATAATTATTATATGTTTAAAAATCAAAGGAAAAATAATAATATATAAATACAAAGAAACATATATAATATTGGATAAAAGATGTTTAGTTAAAGAAATTATTGTGTTTTTTTTAATAATAATTGTTTTTTTTTTGTTTATAATTTAAAATATAATTTAAAAAAAAAATTTTTAAAAAAAAAATTTTTGTTTTTTTTTTTTTTTTTTTTTTTTTTTTTTTTTTTTTTTTTTTTTTTTTTTTTTTTTAAAAAAAAAAAAATTGTTTCCTGTTTCAGATCTTCAACGTCAACAAGTTACTCTTCTCTTTGTTTTACAGAGTATCTCGATACTTAGCACATTTAGCTAAGAGGCATATTTCTTAAGCTCGTTGTTGTTGTCGTTTTTGTTGTCGTTGTTGCTCTGTGAATGTTTTCATTTCCAGGCGAGCATGTCGATTTATTTGAATTTAATCTGCGGCTTAACATGTTGCGCTCTCCTTCGTCGATACACGGTCATCATTTGGATTCGGGTTCTGTATCGCTTTCTGCTTTGGTTTCAGTTTTGGTTTTGAGTTTCGGGATACGGATTCGGATTCAGATTTTGTTTGTGTTGCTTGAACGGCTGCTGCAATTGGCATTCCTCAAGTTTATTATGGTCTAGGACAACGACAACGATCGTCACTTAGAAGGTGCTTGGTTCTGCCTTTGGGGCAGGTCAAGACAACTTGGCTAACAGACAGAAAATAATTGCGAGCTTTAACCGTTTTTGGGGGGACTCTCTCGAAAAACAAGGAGACACAAGATGCAGATACCAGTTGCTGTTGTTCTTCCTGATGTTGTTGTTGGGCATTTTACAACTAATAGATGCATTTTATGGCCAGGCTTAAACGAGTGTATCCCTGTGTGTGTGTGTGTGTGTGTGTGTGTGAAGGTGTCTGGCATTTCCTGAGCCATCTTCTAGCTGGACTTTGACTGTAGTCGACGACCGCAGTGGAATTTGATTTATTTTATTTGGCGTTAAAAAGCAAAGTTGAATGATCATGTTTGGTGATCATCGCACTCGATACGAGCAGAACCAATGAACCCAACCACATCGTTCAGTCCCCAAACAACATGTGTATGTATCTGGGCTTTGCAATTGGACACGGATAGCTCAATAGACACACCAGCAACAGCAGCAGCAGCAACAACAGCAATAACAACAGCAACAACAGCAACAACAACAACAGCAACCTTCTGCAATGTCGTCGCGTTTTCCCCGCCTCGCTTAGCTTATTAGATGAAGGCATATAATAAAAGTGTTGCGGCTGCCGTGGAGCTGAAAAAATCTGGGAATTGCATTGGAGTTAGCTGCAAAAATGGGGAATAGAGAGTGGGACATGGGGAGTGGAAAATGGGAGGATTGTGGAGTGGGAAAATGCAAGAAACCAGTTGGTAAAAGTTGGCAAAAAAGCAAAGCAGCTTAGATGCATTTTTACAGCCAAGAGGCTGGAGTGTGTTTGTTGTCATAGTATGTGTGTGTGTCTTTTAGCCAGGTTTACGTTTTACGTTGGCTGCTGCTGCTGCTGCCGTTTGCCGTTTGTTGCCGTCGCTTCGTTCGTTGGCTTTAATTTTTCCATTTGTTTTGGCATTTAAAAATGCGCTTCCTTGTGTGCCCATGAGAGCACACTGCAAGCGAGAGAGAGAGCGAGAGAGAGAGAGAGAGGGAGAGTGAGAGAAGGGAGGCGGTAGGGAGAGCGAAAGAGGGCAACAATCTTCTGGTTGGCCACAACAGCTCTTGGCCAAATGCAAAAGCATTGAATTCCATGGATACTATTGACCCCGAGAGCTAAAGGCAGAGCACAGTTTTGGCAGCGGCTTCTAATGATGTTGTTGCTGTTGTAGTTCGAGTTGTTGTTGTTGTTCGAGTTGTTGTTGTTGTTGTTGTTCTGTTGCTTGTCATCATTGTTGTTGCTGTTGCTCTTGTTGCCCTTGTTGCCGCCTGTCTTTCGTTTGTCTCATTTAAATTTATTAAATTATATTTACTACGTTGGCGGCAACTTGTAAACACAAACATACAAACAAACATAGAAACAAACATACATACGTGCAACAGGCAGCATTTCACATTATTATTGTTGTTGTTGTTGTGGCTGCTTTCGACTGTCCGAAATATATAAACGCAGCAATGCGCATTTCCAAGAATTTCGAGCAGCTGCTTCCTGCCACAAGCAGCTCCATTTGGGATACACGCACAATTTGCAGCAGTTGTCCACTGTTGTGGCGCTGTGGCATGTAAATTGCAACAAAAGATACAGATACAAATACACATACAGATACACATACAGATACAAAGATACAAAAGCTCAAACAAAGAATATTAAAAACAACAACAATGCGTCCAGTCATTCATCTTTTCATTTAGTAAGTTTAGATTGCACAATTTGTTGTTGATTAAATAATGTGCAAACGAATTATGCGAAATCTTAAAAGATATAGGAATGAGTTTGTGAAGTTGATAAAATGGAGTAAATGATTTAATTTTAAATAAATTATGTCTAATTAAACTCAGCTATTTAATAACATAATTAATTTATACTTACAATATATAATGCAATTTAAAATTTAGTTAAAAACTAACTCTGCCTAATATTACTGAATTTATCGAGTATTAGACAAATAAGGAGTAAGCCATTTATTAATAATTTTATTTAGTATTATTTTATTTTATATAATTTTTTTTTATTTATCTAAAATATTCTTTATCTTTTTCAACTGCAAGTGTTATTTTATTATTCATTTAATTACATAAACAATAAATTTAACACATAAAAATTAGTTTAAGACCATTTTTAACTGTTAACAAAATTAAGAAAAGTTCTCTTATAACAATTTTATATATTTGTTTGGATTTAAAATCGGTAAATTGTAAGTTGCAATTGCCATTGCGACTTTATTATAATGAGTTTCAAAAATTTATAAATTATAAAGTAAACTAAAAATATATTTAAACAGCAATTTAAATAACGAACAAACAAAAATATTCTTTGATTTATGTTTAGCATTAAGCAAAATGATTAAATTATTTTATATGATTATCAAAACTCAAGTTGATTGAGTACCTTTTTGTATAGTTGAATGTTGTGCATCTGTTTGATGGCTCGGTGGATAATACAATGTGGGATGAGTTGCATGATCGGCATTATCAACTATTTGCCTCTCGCTCTTTTTGGCAGCATTGCATCTCATTCTGTCAACAGCTGTCAGTCGACTGTTGAAAAGTGAACAAAAGGAAGAGATCGCTGTCAAAATTTTTATTAAATAATAATATTAAATAAAATAAAATGAAATAAAAACAACAAAAAACAGCAAGTCGCTGTTGCAAGTTGTCCTCGACTGGGAGTTGTTGTTGTTTGCTGTTGTTATTGATGTTGTTGTTTGCATTTTGCGGGCATTTAATGACTGACCGACCGACAGTGCCAGGTGAAATACGAACAGTTGCCAGATATCCAGACGGAGACAGAAACCGAAACCGAAACCAAGACAGCGACTGGGACTGGGAACCAAAAGGACAGACCCGAGACAGAGCGGGGATGTAGACAAGTCCAAAAAAATATAAAAAAAAATAAAAATACTAAAAAAAAAGCACACTGATAAAAACAAATGTTCAAAAATCAAGATTTTGGTATCGGAGAACTAAGATTTTTGGTCTAGAAAATAAGTCGAGAATATAAAATTCTTGAATTGAGAGAACACATCTTGATTTTGGGAAAATTTTAAATAAGACCAAATTCTCATTTTAAGAATAAATGTTCTTATTTTAAGAATAAATGTTCTTATTTTAAGAATAAATGTTCTTATTTTAAGAATAAATGTTCTTATTTTAAGAATAAATGTTCTTATTTTAAGAATAAATGTTCTTATTTTAAGAATAAATGTTCTGATTTTAAGAATAATTGTTCTTATTTTAAGTTCCCAAGTTCTTACTTTAAGAATAAATGTTCTTATTTTAAGAATAAATGTTCTTAAAATTAAAATCAAAAAATAAAATAATTAAAATTATTTTGTTTGATACGAAATAGTACCTATATCTAGTTTCCTAACAATTTAAGATTTTATTCTTATATTAAGATTTTAAGATTTCTTAGATTAATAATATTAGTTTTAGTAATTTGGTCTTAAAATAATCTTATTTTAAGAACAAAATATTTAAGATGAATGTTCTTGATTTTAGAAGTTGGTCTTTTTTCTCAGTGCAGAGAAAAAATAATGTGTGTGCGACCATGGAGGATTGGAGGATGCGACCTGAGCACACAAGGCGAAGGTGGAACGCGCGCGCCTGGAATGTCGTAGCAGTCAAAAACGGAGACAGAGACGAAGTTGGAGATGAAGATGGAGATGGAGATGCAGATGGAAATGGAGACAGAAGACGGTGACGCTGACAGCGGGGTTGGGGGAGGTAGGAGGCCTAAAGCCATACAGGCCTCAAGAGCTCAAGACTTTGTTTTAAATATTTAAACTTGCTGCAGAATCGACTCCAAGTCCAAGTCCAAGTTAAAGTCCAAGTCGAAGACGACGGATCTTTGATGTTTTTTCCAGCACTGCCGATTAAAAAAATTTATAATGAGCGACGGCGGCGGCACTCGTATTTTATATTTTTGCCTCTCGATTTTTCGTTTCGATTTCGCATTTCGAGGCCCAAAAGAGACAGAGAGAAAAATGATGTCTGTCCCTCTCTCTGTCGTTGTCCCTGTCCCCATCCCTTTTGTACCCTTTGGCACTTAGTCAGTCATTTAGTCATTGGCCCGACGGCCGACGACGTCAGATTGCGTCTGTTATTATTTTATGTGCTTTTCTTTGTCTTTTGCACCAATTTCTGCAAAATTTACTTAAATGCGCCAGATACACACACGCAACTTGAGCCGCAAAATGAAGCTAAAAGACAGAGGACCGAAGACAGAAGACAAAAGACAGAAGACAGAAGGCAAACAACTGCAATGTCGAGACATTCTGACCATGTATTAAGATATATAGCTATATATATTGTCTGTCTACATATATCATATATTTTTTGTATATCGACGATTGCTCTTCTCATAATCCACTTTAATTTGTCTCTTATTAAGTTAAAAAATTGTATGAATTTTTGTAATATTATTTCTATTGAATTATTTTTTCACATTTAAATAAAAATGAGTTCGTATTTAATTGAAGCTCTTATTTGTGTAGCAAATTCGTCTATTAAAACTAATATAAATTTTTGATTGAACCAACAATTTTAATCTTTTTTTTTCAATTCAACCCTTTCTTAATTTGATACTCTAAAGTTTCTCAGCTATTTTTTTAAATTATATCAACTTTTAAGTGAAAATCTGGTTCCTTTTTTGAGACGAATACAAACTTAGATTATTTTATAATAATTAATTATAATTTATTTAATTTAATTTACAATTTATTTATTAATTTATTATAATTTATAATTTGACCAACAAAACATTTCTGTACTTTTTCCAAATGCAGAGTTAACATTTTCTGGTTCTTCTAGAACAAATTAAATAAAGTTAAGATAATTTTCAATAGAATTTAAATAATAAATTCATATAATGATCATCTATAATACTTGCAATGTAGAATAAAATATTGTATCACTCTATTCCAACTCTTTAGAACTCTCGCAATCGACATTCTCCAATTTGCTAGATCTAGTTTTGCATTTCTTCAAGTTTTGGTTGCATTCCATGCAAACAAACAATGGGAACAACAATCCGGATTTCTCTTATTTTGACAATCGTGCTCAGTGTCTATTGAGTCTCTCTGCAGCCTCGATTGCCATTTACTGAGCCCAAACGCAAATATAGCTGACAAAACACTCGACACCTGATGGCATCTTCTGTATTCTCGAGCAGGCCAAGAGTTTTGAACATGCTCTGAGCTGAGCTGAGTTCAAGCAATTTGTCTAGAGACCAACTAACCAAACTGGTCGACTGCACGTGTATGCAAGAAAGAGAGAGAGAGAGAAAGAGAGAGAGAGAGAATGAGAGAGGCAGAATCTAAACTGGTCAAGTGCAGGGACAGGGAACAGGAACAGGGCCGAACTGGAGCCGGTTGGTCAAAACGACAAAAGCAACAAACAGCAATTTGCAAAAACTATTGACCTCAAAGTGGAAATGGCCACTGCACTTCGAGATGGGATGATGGGAGTTAAAGTTGCAGTTGCAGTTGAGGTTATAGCCAGACTCAGGCTATGCTGTTACCTTTCACATGAGTTAACTGCCGTCTGTTAATTGAATTCCAATGCCAATACAATATTTCGGGCTATTATGTTATTACCCGAAAAATTGGCGCGGCGCGTTCCTTTCAAACAATTCGCCCTTCACTGTAAAGATCCAACTTTCTTTGGGCCCAATCGTAGTAGTCATACCAACAATATGCGATCCTGGCCTTCCGTATCATTAAATTCACACCAAAAATATGCGAAAAAAGAGTGCTGGGACTCAATTGGGAATTATGTTGTAATGCGTTGTGGTAATTACAATTTGTGGCCGGGTTAATGCGCATGTGCAACAACACGTCAACAGACACACATACACACGCACACACACGCACACACGCACATACCGCAGACATGGAGAGCGACAGAGTGAAGACGAGGGGGGAGAGAAAGGGGCAACATTGGCAACAGGAATGAAATTTGAAACTGGCTACGCTTGTAAAAATGGCCCAAACATGCGCCACAGTTGCAAACAGTGGCAAGCAACTGATCAAGCGACAGTTTTTGGATAACGCAACAGGAGCGGAGCGAGGTTTACTGAAGGCCTTAAATTGTAATTTAAAGGGGCGCCAATAAAATATGCAATTTATATCGAATTTAGTCAATAGTTAGTTATGTAAAAAGTAAAAATCTTTAAAAATGTTAGTGTTTTTTAATAGTATTATAATTTTCATTATTTTATTTTATTCGATTCACAATTTAAAAAATTAAATTTTTTCTCAAATTCTACGCAGCACTATTTATTCTTCAATAATATTAAGATATAACTATGGAAAAAATGTATAAGATTATAATGTGATAAGCTAAATTTAAAAGATTCAACTTTTATCTAAATATATGCACAACCAATCTTATTTAACAGACTTAACAGGCAAATAAACTTGGAATATTAAGCTAATTGTATTTGTAAACAGTTTGATTATAATCATATAATTAAAATTAATAAATTAATAAAATTATAAAAACGATTTCAAATAAAATATACTTAGTCCCATTTTTAATTATTTTTTTCTTATTTTTATTTTATTTTATTCGATTCGAGCCCCATTTTTAACTGGCGCCCAATACTCATAGCGGCCCTGTGTCGGCTGCTGCAACTGGCCGAGGCAAAAGCAGCTGCAGTTTCAGCTTCAACTTCAGCTCCAACTTCAACTTGGCGCGCACGCAGGTGCTGAAAACTTAATTATTGTATAACGCACGACGATGGAGGTTGCAAGTAGGAGGACGATGGACGATGGAGGACGACGGAGGACGGACGGATGAAGGATGAAGCATGGAGGACAGTTGCCAGTTGACGACGGGAGCTGCAGTCGAGTTAATTAATATTTCTGGCTGACTGCTCGAGTTTATGTAAAAAAAAATGTTTTATTAATTTTGTTAATTAATTTTATGCCATTGAGCGTTCGTAAATGTCAAAGCAGTGGCGCCATCTCACTCGCACATACGCTGTTGCACTCACACTTGCTTTCACTGCGATGGGAAACAGGTTTTCATGGCGCAGGCGCCAAAGCGCATGTTAAGGCTAATTGCAAACTACAACAACAAAAAAGTACAAACAGGACACTAAACAATTAGCGCACGCGCCTAATTAATTAAGCCAAGTTCACAGCAATTTCTTCTTTTTTTGTGTAACTCTACGTGAAATCGAAGCTAATAATAATTATAATTAAGTAAACTAGGTGAATGAGTGTGTGTGAGTGAATCAATGAGTACTCGTAATCAGGCATGAATATTTGCCTCATATTTGCACATAACTGTCATTGGCTGTAACTATTTATGGCTTAAACGACGACTCCCCGTTGCATATTCTCACAGCCACCAGAGACGACCGATCTCGTCTCATGGAGCTAAAAGAATGTGGCCAATGCGGCCGTCAGCGTCATCGTCGGGCCAAAACGGGTTTTTTTCTCAGTGGAGAAAAAATGCAATTGAATGATTGATTACTTGACTGATTGATGATTGAAGGTCTTGTCTTGGCCAACTGCGTTGTGGGCATTTCGGTTTCGCTTTAAGTGACTGTTGACATGTTCACTGGGTGTTTTGGTGTTAATTACAGCGCCAACTCATGCCCCATTCCAGCGACATCAATTACTCCTTATAAATGCATAAATAAATATATAAAACACAACTTATTAACCAACTCAACTACAACTAATAGTCACTTAACTTAACTGCAACAATGTCACACAAAAGTAACAGTTAAATGAATATTTTAAGCGGTTTTTAGCAACTTCCTTTATAGAACAAATATAACCAGAAATTCCAAAGAAAAGCTACGTGTATTTTTAGACCCCGTACTTAAAAAAAGTACAGGGGTCTATTGGGTTTGTTTTACCGACTATGTGCGTAACAGGCAGAAGGAGGACTGGGAGCGGGGCCTGGGAGAGCAACTGGGAGCGGAGCCTGGAAGAGGGAGTGAGAGCGGGGCCTGGGAGAGGGACTGGGAGAGGGACTGGAAGAGGGACGGGGAGCGGGGCCTGGGAGAGGGACTGGGAGAGGGACTGGGAGCGGGGCCTGGGAGAGGGACTGGGAGCGGGGCCTGGGAGAGGGACTGGGAGAGGTCCTGGGAGCGGGGCCTGGGAGAGGGACTGGGAGTTTTAGTTTTTTTCCATTATAAGTTTTTTCCATAGTAAGTACGGGGTCTCCGACTGTCGAGTATGCTCGACTGTAGCACCGGACGACTAGATTTAAAATTGTTTTAAATGTTCCTTCAAATTTTCCTGATAATCTCAATGTAATAATACAAAATACAATTATTACCAGTTAGAATTCTTAAAAATTAACAGAATTAATTACAATATATGGCTAATATTAAATAAAAACACTTTCCTGACTAACTTGTTATTTATTCTAATAGCAAACACAATATAAAGTTACAAATTATTAGCCACTTTATTATTTAAGGATAAAAGTATTGCAACAAAATTAATATAGCAAATGGATATTTCAAACAAAACTAATTTTAATTGAAGTCATATGCTGCAGACAAAGTTTCTAATAGTTGGTTTTATAGACATATATATGTAGTAGTTATTTCGGTGAGTTGATATGATTATTTCTTGTTGAACAATTGACGTTGATAAAAGCATTTGCACATATGTACATATCAGTCGAAAAACAGCATACACACATAGACAAACATGTGCAGGAAATCACACAGAGAGAGAGAGAGAGAGAGATAGAGAGGAAGAGAGATGGAAGGACTCAGGTATCCCGATACTAACACGCAGCTGAATGTGAAATGCAAACAGAAAAAGCATGAAGCGACCTGCAACTCCCGAAGGACTCCGCACTCCTCGACGGGTGTTTACACGTATGCTGTGTATAAATACGAGTTTTATGTTATTTACTCAAACGTTGCATGCAGCATCCATGGCAGCACAACACCGCACCTCATCACACTGCCACATGCTGCATGCACCACAACTGTGCAACGAGGAAACTTTGTCATTTGCATAACCTTTTGGGTGAGCAGTCAGTGAGTGAGACAACAAGCAGAGCGAGACAGCAAGAGAGCGAGAGAGAGAGTGGGAGAAGCTAACGCTTTATTTTAAAGCAATTTAAAATATTTAGTTGCAATTACATGTCAACAAATACAAAGAGGATACAGCAGCAGACAGGACAACGACAACGACAACGACAACTCGTTTATTTATAGGTAAACACAAATACAAATACAAATACAAACACTAACACACACACACAAATACAAATACAAATACAAATATAAATACAAAGGACTTTGCTTGTGCATTTTGGGCATTTGAGTATCGCATGGATCCTATTTGTGTACTATATATTGCGAGCTTTGAACTCAGCAAAAGAGTTTGCATTTGCATTTTCATTTCGGATTTATCGTTTTCGTTTTCTTTTTTTTTTTCTTGCACAACGGTGCGTATGATTATTGTAAAGTTTACTATGACTAAATATTGCGCATACGCAATGTGGGCAAGGCCCAATAGACAAGATATATAAAGAGAATGAGTGAAAGAGTAAAGGAGAGAGAGAGAGAGAGAGACAAGAGTCTAGACAATGACAATGGCAAACAGGCGGACAGAGTTAAAGGGAATCGCTTAAAACACACATTGAAAAGGTTGAGAGACCGTCGACGAGACGAGACGACGACGACGACGACGACAAACGGACAGAAGATTTAATGGAAAAGTTGCTGCCTTTTGCGGCTGCCAGGATATAGGATACATGGCTGCAGAACTTGGCTGACTGTCTGACTATCTGACTGTTTGTCTGACTGTCTGACAAACAAGCAGGCAAGCAAACAAACCAAAACCAAACGGGCCAACAAATAAACGGCAAAGGAACAGCGTGCACCGTGCACCGAGCAACCATTCAACGAGCTACCAAACACCGAGCAACGAGCTCGAGCACCTTTAGACCATTGTCTGTTGCCTCCTCTCCTTGTTGGGTTGTTGTTGTTCCATAGGAGCAATAACGTTGGCTTGCACATAGCATAGGCACAGTTATATAGGCACATAGGCACAGGCATTTACTTAATGTACGAAGGCTCAGCTTCATGTTGCCACACTCCTCTTCTCCTACTCCTCTCTCTCTTCCCTCTTCTCTTACTCCTCTCTGCTCTCCTGCTGCTCTTTCGATTTTCCATTTGCTGCTGTATGCGCTGCCAAATGGCAGGTAACATTCAACGCAATTTCGCCGCCAACAAAACATGAAACAAAGTGCAAAATGGTAGGAGAACTTTCTCATGAGGAGTCTGTTGTGGGATTCCTCCGTCTGTTGTCTGTTGTGTCTGTAGATTTTGTGTTGCTGATTGTGCTGATTGTTGTGTGCTCTGCCATTGTCTGCTTTAAGTTCGAAGCAGCTGAAAGCCTGATGAAAACCTGTAAACAGATATAACATAACAGGTATTTAATATAAAATCATTTTCTAATATTTAACTCTTACTCAGGGACCGTAAATTTATGAATAGTTTAAAAAAACTTACACCATTATCATTATTTTTGATAAAAAAAAAAACTTAAAATTTAAAAATAATCATTATTATTGATAAATAAGAGTTATTTAACAATATTAACTTAACATTATTAAATTACTCAAACTTTCTAATGAATATTCGTTCATTAATAAACATACTTTTTGTCTAAACTATAATCATTACCAAGTAATATTTATAATATAACTTATAATGATTACTAATTAATAATTATAATTTCTAAAAAAAAATTAAATACAAAAATAATAATTTTATTTTTTTGATATTTTATAATTCTATCCTTTTATAAATCAGAGTTATTTAACTATGTTAACTTAACATAATTATCTCTGCTTTTAAATACTCGTTTCAATAAACAACTATTTATCTAGACTTAACAACTTGCTGACATAACAACTCAACAACTTGACAACTTTAATGAACTCACAGCTTGATTGAGTTTTCTCCGTTGATCGATTGATCATTTGTGCTGTAAATACTATAACTAACCAAACTAGATAGAATGTCAACTATAATTAATGTAACACTTGTTGTTGTAAGAAAACATTTAGATTAAAACGAGTTGGATTGCTGTAAATGATATTATGCGACTGAAAGATACTTTAAATTGCTGAAAATAACATTTTCATATTTTATTATTTTTTATTGATGCCTCATAAAATTTTTAATTTATTAAAATTTGTAAACAAAAGGATAGCTTGAGTTCTTAAAATGGGGTATTTAATTATCTTGTTCGACCATTTATTTTATTAATGTAAATTAAGCAACAATAAGCTTGATAGAAACAAAATTTAATTTAATTCAGAGCAACAACTAGATTGGAAAAAATTTAAAATATAAACAAATCCTTGTTATCTTTTACTAATAGTATCTTATTTATAGAGCTAAGAATTCTCAAGTTTTTCTTATATTATATCAAATCAAACTGTTTAAACAAAGTGAATATCTGTAATTTTATAATTATGACATCATTGCTGTGACTTGATAACGAATTCGAAACATTTTCATTTAGCAAGTTCATTTATTTAATTCATTATCAAAATAAGCCAATCTATAAACAAAACAAAACAAAACAAATCGAAACAAACAAACGAACAAACAAATAGAAAGGCAAATTGAGTGCTTGTTGTTGGAAGGCAACTTTGATTACACACATTTAGCGAGTGTGTTATTTTAATTTATAGGCTGTAATTTACAATAAACCAACAAGAACAACAGCAGCAATAACATTAACAACAACATTGTAGACTGGTCGACTGGCAGATGTCACAACTTGGTTTGGTTTGGTTTGGTTCTGTTTGGAGAACGGGAAATAAAACATTTACAATTTTGCAATATTTGAAACCGCAGCCAGTCGACGGATGTTCGAGGTGGGAAGGGAGGAGGGAGAGGGGAAGGGGTAGGTCTGGTCAGACTGCACATGTCATTACACTGGCCATTACCAATACAACAACAGCAACCAGTTCCAATCAACAAGCAACAGCAACAACAACAACAACAACAGCTTTCAATCCCAATCAGAAGCATCATCCTCATATCATCAGTTGACAATTTTGTGGGTGTTGAGGCAGGCGGATAATGCGAGTATCGTTGTCATGCTCATTCTATGTAAGTACACTGAAAAAAAAAATTCATTCTAAAAAACAAGCTTAATAATCTTGATTTTAGCTTGAATTTTTTAAGTATGTATTCAGGATACAATTCCTAAATTAAGATAATACGTAGATTAAAATTTCAACGATATCAAAAAAACTGACATTAAATAAAGTCAAAGAAGCCTAAATTATTTGATTTAACTCAAATATTTAAGAACGCAAAAATTGAAAATATTTTTGAGAAAAATCGGTCTTGATTTAAGTATTTAATACTTGGTTTATAAGAATCCTGGTTTACCGTATTTCTGACACCGCATTGTATTCATTTTAGACTGGAATCCCAGACTTTTTTTTTCTGTGTAGTTGTTGTTGTCGCGAATCAGCTTTTGAGAGGCAGGAGCATCATCATCAGCCACAGCATCCAGTATTCAGTATTCACAGTATTCACAGATCTACCACGACACCAACACACACTTATTATGTGAATTTATACGCTTGGGGAAACCATTTCCAAAAGGGGACACATATGTGTGTGCGTGGGTGTATGTATGTGTGTGTGTGGGTGTATATGTGTGCGTGGGTGTGTGTGTGTGTGTGTCTGGTTGAGTGTCACATCCTACGCTCTGCCCGGGCAAATGTTATGCAAATTTGCATCGTGCGCGTGTGTAAATTGTTGTATGCATTGTTACCTTATAAAAACAGCGTAATTTTTAAATGGGTTTTTCGCAAAAAGTGATTTTCCATACAAATTAACAAAAAACAAAGAGAGTGAGAGAGTGAGAGAGAGACGCAGGAGAAAGGGAAAACGAATAACGTTCAGTGTGTGTGTGTCATTTATTTATGCGAAGTTTGTGGAAAGTGCAGCAGAAATGTTGCATTGTAATGATAATTTTAAGTAGAGCAAAACGGCAGTTATATACTCTACTTAAATTAAATACTCTACTAGTAGAAATCACTGAAACATTTATATTATTATGTTTTATTTAATTTAACCCATTCTGGTGAGATTATTTAATTTAAGTTAATTTTATTTATGAAGTTAAATGAGTTTGAAATTTAAATTAATTACATAATTGTTTCAATATCTTAAGAAAGTTTTAATTTAATTGGTGATTAAATTAAGATATAAATATTGTTTGACACATCATTAAAATTTAAATTTCAGTTCTGCATTCAATTAAAGATAAAAACTCAATATCAAAAGTTTTTTAAAGTAAAATTAGTTTTAGCAGTTGACTAAAAGTAAAATCTCAATAGCAAAAATTTTTAAAAGTTAAATTCATTTCAGCAGTTTATTAAAAGTAAAATCTCAATATCCATAATTATTAAAAGTATTGAATAAATATTTAAAAAATGTCAATTAATGGCAAACTTAATAAAGAAGTTTTGTGGTCCTCAATTAGGTGAAAAGAGTTATTTAAATTGTTGGCTTTTACCTTGCTGGCCGCTGGAGTTGCACCAGATTGTCAATTGGAGTAAAAAGCCATACACTGCTATTTACATAAATATGCATTGCATATACATTTAGTACATACATATAAGTAAATTACATATGTATACATGACACTTTTTATATTAAAATTGCATAGTATTTTCGATTTTTGTTTTTTTTTTGTTAATGCTGGACAAAACGTTTATTTAAGCGAGTGTATTGTAATTATTTTCAAATTTATTATTAAATTAATTTTAATTGTAATAATGCGCATGTTAAAATTGCCACTCTGTAGCACACACACACACACACACAGCTGCGCTTTTGTGGTCAACTCGTTTTTTTTCATTGATTTTAATTTATTTATTCAAGAGTTTTACACACCCACACACATACATAGTACATATTTAAGCCATATTTTACATGTGTAGCCAGCGTTAATCATTTTTACTGGCCAAATGAAATGAAATTAAAAATGAATTTTATGCAAAAAGGGAATTTGCAATGTTTACGGTAAACTCGCCGCACAACAAACACACACACACACACACACACACACAACAAACACACACACACAGCAGCAGTTGACCACATTTTATGCCTCATCTAATTGCAAGTTGTGTTGGAATCAGAATTCATTTTATGCCAGCCAGTGTATGTGTGTGTGTGTGTGTGTGTGTATTTTAATTAACCCAAAAGCCAAACAAATGTCGCATAACGGGGCAGCTAGTGGGCGT
This sequence comes from Drosophila falleni, assembly GCA_035045575.1. Classification (NCBI taxonomy): domain Eukaryota; kingdom Metazoa; phylum Arthropoda; class Insecta; order Diptera; family Drosophilidae; genus Drosophila; species Drosophila falleni. The sequence continues at coordinate 11,552,159 of JAWNOV010000167.1, forward strand.
CGGGGGGAGGAAGGCGTTGTGTGGGCGTGTCTGTGTCAATTGTTATTACGTGTGATTTGTAAACTAATACAAGTAAAGGTTGCGCTTGCTCTCGCTCTCTTTGTCTCTCTCTCTCTCTCTTTGTGTGTATGTGTGAGCTGCAAATTTTTCAACAGATTTCGTTGCCTACTTTCAGGCGAGTCGAGACTGAAGAAGAAGCAGCAGCAGCAACAGCAGCAGCCACAACGAGAATGGAACGTGGCTCGTTAGACCAAAACGGACGTGCTTAAAATTTCACAAGCCCACGCACACACACACACACACGCACTTGTATTGAGCGCACTTGTGTGTGTGTGTGTGTGTGTGTTTGTGTTTGTGCGTATCCTTTATGGATTAAATCCGCATGCCTGCGGTAGGCCACAAGATCAACTGTTGGCAGAAGTATGTCAACACGAGAGTACGTCGTCCTGCCGACGATGAGCTCACAGCAAGTGGTCATAATGGTCGACCCGTTGTGTGTGTGTGTGTGTGTGTGCGTGCTTTGTTGTGCTAATAATGATGCTTTAAGTGAGCGTGTGTGAGTTGCGAGTTGCTACAACAACAACAACAAGGATAAGCCACAGTGCGTCAGTTACACTCTTGCCACACACACCTACATACATACATACCTATATAAACCATGCTCAACATTGTTTCAACTGCAGCTTAAGGCTTCCAGGTTATCAGACTTCGACTTCAGCTTTTGTTTTGTGGCTCATCATGCCGTGACATTTCAGTTGTTGCTTTTAGTTGTTCGTCAACGTGTGCTTAACTCAATTAAAATGCAATGCCATTTAACGAATAACAATTTGTTGATTGTCTTTCAATGAGTTGCCACAATAAATGCCATAAACATCGATGGACCAACGTGACGTATGTGTAATTTTATAATCTTGCTCTTGTTAGTCACAGTTGTAAGCACACTTTAAAAAAATACCTTTTCGAGATCAATCCTTTTAGTAATGAAAATAATAATTGTCATGATTTGTTTATTGAATTATAATTTAATATTAATTATAATGATATTTTAAATGCATAAAAAACTTAATTTTTAATAACATTTCAAAGTTATTTTATAAATAATAAAAATTGGTAATAAATATATAAATGATAATTATAATCTTAATAATACTGATATTACAGTATTAATACTACGTATTACTTTCCTCCATTTTTAAAAGATTACATTTTCGAGAGTAAGGCCTCTAATAATGAAAATTAAATTTGTAAAGATAAGTTTAATGAATTCTAATAAAATATTGATTATATTGATATTTAAAATTTATAAGAAATAAATATTTAATAAAATTTTAGGGTTATATTTTGAATAATAACATTTGTAATAAATATGTAAGTGATAATTATAATGTTAATAATACTGATATTATTAGTATTAATACTACGTATTACTTTCCTTCTTTTTTAATTGAACTGTTGTATTTTGATTTATCGAAAAGCATAAATTAAATCAACCACGAAATTTACTAGTATTAAGTTCCGTTGTCGGATTGGAAAATTGTATTTTTCTGCCTGAAATCAAAAGCCATAAAGACCCTTCGTATATGCCACATAATATAGTATATATGTTTGTTGCACCTTAAGGCTCAACATTGCATTTATTACCAATTATTTGTGTTCATATATAGTATATATGTATATATATATCGTAACATATTATCTCATTCAACCTTTAGTGTGTTAACGGACACATTGCTGAATGGTAGTCATAATTGAGGTTGTGGGAATGATGTGCATTTCATGAATTATACAAGGAAGTCCTGCGGCGAGAATGCCTCAACGTATACATGTAAAAGCTTGTATGTGTGTGTGTGTGTACGTGTGTGTGTATATTTATGTGGTTGTCAGAACGATAAACTCGTATTCAAAATGAATAGTATGTGTGGAAGTCCTTGAGCAGGAAGTGAATACCACCAAATACACACTCTGACAGACATACACACACACACACACACACACACACACACAGAAACACACACACACACACAAGTATGAGTATTCGTATCAATGTTGGCTGAATTGATGGTCAATGCATTGAGGCAAGTAATAAACTTATTGGCCTAACGGCTTTCCGTTGATTGTACGTATGTACACTGATAAAAACAAATGTTCTAAAATCAAGAGTTTGGTCTCAAAACTAAGATTTTTGGTCTAAAAATAAGTCGAGAACATAAAATTCTTAAATTAAGATAATACATCTTGATTTTAAGAACATTTTATATAAAAAACATGTTCTGATTTTAAGAATAAATTTTCTTAAAATTAAAATCAAAAAATAAAATAAAAAAAAATTATTTTTTAAATATACATTTTTTTTTTTTAATTCTGATTTATATACTTTTTATTCAGTTGTAGTTTTAGAACTTTGATCCAAAATAGTACATATTTATAATCTCCTAACTTTGTAAGATTTTTATTTTTATATTAAGATCTTAAAATTGTTTAGATTAGTAATCTTAGTTTTAGTAATTTTGTCTTAAAATAATATTATTTTAAGCACAAAATATTGAAGATGAATGTTCTTGATTTCAGAAGTTGGTCTTTTTTCCAGTGTATGTATGTGTGCACAATATGGCGTCAGTCAGTCAGTCAGTCAGTCAGTCAGTGTGGAGGACAGACGGACAATGCCACCCCCAAATACCAGTGTATCCATGACCAGGCGGAGCGTCGTTAATGTGGAACTGTTAAACAGATAATGACCAGGCGTGGGCATTGAACAGAGGGACATGGATAGAGCTTTTGTTGTGCTCCCACAATCTCCCAATTCTCCCCATTACAGTCCCTCTTTCCTCCCCCGTACATAACTGGCAGGATAATGTCGACGATGATGTGATTGTTGCTGCATGCGTATGCGGAAACCAGACAACTGTCATGCTGAAATTCTGATGCATTGAAATATAATTATTGGGAAATGTGCGATTGTCGTTCGGTTTCCGTTTACGTGTGCGCTGCGTGGATGTGGATGCCACATACATTTACAAATTGTATATGTATCTATGTGTGTGTGTGTGTGCGTGTGTGTGTGTCGTAATATTCCTCAAACCAGGCAGCCACTATATCGATTATATGTGTGTTGGTATTATTCTGCTGCCATTGCCTGTGGATGCCACCATCTCTGTGCCTCTGCCTCTGCCCCCGTTGCTGCCACATGCACATCCGTTACCTTTGCCACATAACATCATAATTTATGCAAGCAAAATGACATAACAGTTGCAATATTATATCGTTTGTATATACAGAATATATCTTTCTGAATACATACGTGTTCGTGCCATTTACTCAAATACTATATATACATATATATATACACGTATGTGGCACATCTGTATTTGCAGCCAATTAAGATATTAAGTTAACAAAACATTTCAACAAAGTTCAACGAATTATCAAGAGTTACTTCTGTTTCATACGATATGAATATTCAATAAAGAATTTATTGATATGGAAAGTATGAAATAATATTTAATAAATTAATAAAAATATCTTGTGGCGACAGTGTCGCTAAGATTAAGATTTTTAATTGTTCATCTTTAAAATATTAATCTTAATGAATTTCCCAAAAACAATACTATTAAATTACCAGTGGTTAAAAGAGAAGTTTTCAGATATTTTAAGTATGTTTAAGTTATGCCGGCATTCATTGCAGTTAATAAAACCGAAGCAAATATCTGTTCTGAAAATGGGAAACTATTTTTTATATGTATTTCTGCCCCTGTATCAAAAATATATTAACTTGACTATACTGTCAATACACTCTATTTATAATATACACAATTTTACACACAGTAAGATAATATTCTTTAATATTAATATTTAAAACTTTGTGCGATAAGTACAGAAGATGAGCAGTGGATACTTTTATTTTCTACTAATCTTTAGTGGCTTATTTGTAAGTAAACAAAATAATTCTTTTTCCTTCAATTTAACCATATATTTTATTTTGAAACAGTTATTCATAATAGAAAAGATTCAGACGCATCCCGTGTCTATGGAAGCTTCCCGTTCTATTAAAGACCAACGTTACTATCAGAAGAATCTAAATTTAAAAAGTACGCTGCTAAATGTAAAAATTCGATCGCAAGCAGTTGACGAAAAAAATACTACGCTTCGTACTGGAAACACAACGTTTCCGAAAGAGATAACCCTTAAATTAAAAGAATTGGATAACAGGAATTTTAACTCTCCGCAGATGATTAGAAAGTCAAAAATTGAAGTGGATTCCACCCCCATTACAAACTATTATCCACCAAATTTCACCCTTGCCACCGTTTGTATGGGCAGTACAATACCGTATGGAAGTTACAAGATATTGGATTGGATTAAACGTGAAATTTATAAGCGCACTCACAAGAAGCGTCCTTTCTACAGGGATCTTCGTCGCAAAATGTTCCACAGTGCCAACTCGGAAGAGTGTCATACTCCCGCGTATGGAACCTTTCGGAATTTTCAGGAATGTGCTATACGACGCAATCAGCGAATGGAGTTTAATGTTCCCAAATATCCATTGCATCAGAAAGACAAATAGAAGTCTTGCTATTATTTGTACAGTTACAGAAATCGTAATATTGTCGATTTGCTGCTTGTATTAAATACACTTTTATGGGTATACAGATAAGTATGAGTGTCATATTTCAGAGGGTTTCCTAAAGAATCTTAAGGAAAAAGTATCTGTAAGATACATTTCCAACTAATCAAGTGTTGTGTATCTTTAAGATACATTTCAAATTATTCAAGTTGTTGTGTATCTTTCAGATACATTTCTAATGGATCAAGTGTTAAGCTGATTGAACAATTCCCAGATAAACTAGACTGCATTTAAGATAGAAAATGATTCTTTTAATAGATATTTCTGTACAGTTAAATTATTGTAACAGGCAACTGCCAAGAAAGTAATTGGTAAAAAGAACTAATTTTAGTATACCACGATTTAAAAGTAGATTGTAACAGTATACATTTGAATATGTAATACGAAGAGTCCTTTAGTTATTTCTTTAAAAACATTCTTTTTTTCGGCATGTGCTGCCCTAATTAAAAATTATACAATTAATGAAAATCAGACTAAATCTTTTAATTTTTATAAGCGATATTCTATAGTCACCATTCGCATAATATTTCCAGTTTCCTACAGTTTTGATATTAAAAAAACGTTTTAGTTGCTTGACAATGTTGTCAATCTATTGAATTTCATGGACTTTATTTCCAAGTTTTTGTCTGAGTAATAAGCTACAACGTTTGTTTTTTATTTCTTGTTAGTAATAATATTAAGTAAGCTATATATTGAATCAAGTGTGGAGTGAAGAGTGGAGTTCGTAGTTCGATTAGAGCCACAGACGCACTTGTTGATCCCAACTGGTTGAGGCTAGACACATGCCATTGGGGCAAAGGCTGATGCAAGTTATGCGATTCTCATGCCCAGACAGTGTGCCTAAGATTATGGGTAAATAAAATCAATAAAACTCAAGTCCAGATCCGTAAACTCAACCTACCCGTATGTCGTTGCTTCATGGCGTCCCAAGAGTGCACATTTCCCTCAATGCCGGCACACATTATATAGCGTCCGCTAGTCGATAAAGCTAACATAATGGGCACAAAATCAGATTAAGAATTGTCAATAGTCAAGGCAAAGCCAAAGAAAGTGAAAACTAAAGCATACGTAGAACAAAAACAAAGGCAGCAAATAAAGAATAGGTAATAGGAAAAAGCGAAAAGTGAAATAGATAATAATAAATGAAATACACACCACACGAAGTGAAGCCCGTGTTTTTCTGGGGCGGCTCATAGAGTGCAATTTGTTGGTCAGCACGTAAATCGTACATTCGAGCCGTCTGATCCTCCGAACAGGAGGCGAAACCAAAACCACTTGGATGATACTGAAAACGCAGCAAGTAAAGAATCAATTACAAATTTAAGTTAAGTTCAATTATGAATTAAACTTACGCAAACTGAAGACACGTCCATATCATGACCAAAAAACATTTGCTTGTGTCCCTGTTCACGAACATCCCACAACTTGGCAGTTTTATCCACAGAGCCGGTTATATACGTCTTCATATCGGGCGACATTGATAAGCCAGCAATATCGCCAGCATGACCATTAAAGTCCATTGTTTTGACGCCCTTCTCCAAGTCCCAATGGCAGCTAAGATTTAATCATATAAGATCAAAAGTGTGAGAAGATCTTAAGAGTTAAGAACTTACATTTTCATATCCCCGGAGCCGGTAATTAAATGTCCGTCGTCGAGAAAACGACATGAGCTTAGAAAGCCCTCGTATCCAATTAGCTCACGCACCATTTTGGCCACTCCAGAGGCATCCCGATTGTTAACATCGTAGACGGTACATTGGTTATCCATTCCGCCGCAGGCAACAAAGTTGCCCGATGGGGAAAAGGCTACGGTCATAACCCATGCCGAGCGTAACGGTATAATCTGCACCTTGTTGGCCGTCCAGGTGTCCCAAATGATTAGTTTACCATCCAGTGAGCCAGTGACGCAATGACGCGAATCGCCAGCAAAGTGCACCGAGTTGACCTTGTTTATGTGACCCTTCAAGACCTTCTTGGACGAGAAACGGATTTTGGACACATCGCTCATATCTCCGCATTTCTCAGCTAGCGTGCAGTCTGCCTTCGACTTTTGATCCTCCTAAAATTTAAGAATTTCAATTTTAATTACAATATCTAATGATCGTATTTAAAATTATTCGAAATTTAACCTTGAACTTTTGTATCATGCCATTGATCTCATCGTAGAGCTTTTGAGTTTCTGGGTCAATTTTAGGCATGATTGAGCATTAAGTTTTCAATTTATGCAATTGTTCTATTTTTATTTGGCACAATAATATTTATCAACCGTCCAACCAAGAACCCGTCACAACACAAACTAAATAAATGTTTAACTTACACGGTTATGATGATTTAGTTGCAATGTCTGAGACGGTAATGCAATTAACTAATTAGATTAGTTGTTAAACCAAAGGCAAAACACAAACTTTAAGCAATGTTCAAAACTTTGGCGCAATAAATTCAAATTTAAACACAAACATGCGCATGCGTAATAACTATCTAACTCAATTTTGCGTTACTCAATTTGCGTTATTTATTAATTATTTTTCTGCAGTTTTCTACGAAGAATCTTTTTGAAAGTCCAGATATAGAACTTTGTCTAAAGAAACTGATGTTAGTTTCAGATCGTCGTCGTCGAATTAACTTTTGTTTCCACAGTTTAAATTTTAAATAGTTCGCCGTTTCTTTTCAGTGTTGGCAAATCTAATTATTAATTTAACAGAAGGATTGCTAACTTAGCAGAATTGCTCCTCAATGTTAACGGATATTTAACAGAATTGAATATCGTATGCATTGCTCCTCAATGTTAAAGTTGTTTAACAGAATTGAATATCGTATGCATTGCTCCTCGATATGTTGACAGATGTATGTAACAGCAATTGAAAATCGTATGTAAAATTTAAGTTAATTCAAATAAGAAAATGCAAAATTTTGCAACAGAATTATAATATCGTATAAACTATCGATATATCGAAATTAGATATATATCGAACAACAGTGAAAAATTCTATCTTGAGAATTTAGCCGGGTGGCAACCTTTTGGGCGACAGCTGCTACGCGTGCCATTAAATCAGCTGTTTTGGTCATCGGAAGAACTTGGCCAGAAGAATTTGGTTTTATACTTTAACAATTAGCAGACCACATCCGCCAAAATGAGCCAGAGGCATAGGTAGTGATATCAAAGTGTATTATGGAAACGCTGCCATGTGCCAGCGGAGTGGCGCAATTGCAGGAGCACCAGCAGCAGCAACAACAACAACAATCTGATAGCCTTGTCAACATAAAGCGCGTTTCGCTTCCATTTGTAAGTCACCACAGCCTTATGGACACGGTGATGACCAAAGCCGACGAAGTGAGCCAAATTCTAAAGGAGAAACCACAACACACAGAGGCACTGGTGAACAGTTCGGCCCAGCTACTGAATCTCAGCAGCATGGATAGCCTCTGCGAGAGTGTGGTGAATATACCCAAGGAGCTGATCCTAATATCGTTAGTCTCCCAAGAGCAGGCGCTCTACAATCCCAAGCATCAGCTTTACAGGAGCACCAAGAGCAAAGATGAAAAATGGAGCGAAATTGGCGTACATGTGGGCTGGACAGGTAAGCTTGTGATGACTCCCTTTTAAGTGGAAATCAATGTTAAATATTTGTTAATTTCTATTAATTAATAGACGCGCAGTGCAAGGCCAAGTGGAAGGCGATGAGGGACCAATATTGCCGTGAACTGAAACGCGCCAAAGCAAATACCAAAGGCAACGTCAAGTGGAAATACTTCAAGGAACTGGACTTTCTGCGTCCGTATGCGCTGGCACGCAAGTAAGTACAAAAACAACATAAATTGCTCTGGAATACTATATTCTAATATAACCAATTGATTTGCAGCTATCGCTCACGCGGTGCGCAGAACGGCAACGGCATTATGACTGCAGTGACGCTGCCAAATGTAATCACAACCAACACCGTCAGCAGCAACAACAATAACATCAACAACAGCAGCAACAACAACAACAACTCCTTTAGCAACAGCAACAGCAGCAGCCAAAACTTAAATCTGTCCACTGAGCCAAACAAATTTGCCAATATTAAAATCGAGGAAAGCAGCGCTTCGCTGCTCGAGAATTGCAGTTTTGTGCCAACAACAACAACGGTGACCACAGCAACCGTTACTGCAGGTGCCGCCGATAAGAAAGCGGACTCAAACCGAGGATTGATGAGCGCCTTTTTAGCTGGCCAGATTATACAACAGCATCAGCAGCAGCAACATCCACAGTCACATTCACAGCAGGACACCAACTGGAACTATTTGACCGATACCAATGGGAATGGCGTTAGTTCTGCCACATCCATAACTGTTACTTGCGAGACGAACAACACAACTGCAGGCGATACTCTCTATAATGAGCTTGTAGATTGTGTGAATGCTGCCAACGCTGTTAATCAATCGTCAACGCACAATCATCATCAATCCAATGCCGATGAGGAGGACGATGATCCCATACACACTTTTCTTAACATGGAGAGCTACTTTGAGAAGGAGCTAATTACACTGATACAGCAGGAGGACATGATCTACAACTATAGTAATCAAAACTATCGCAATGTCAAACTGAAGCTCGAAGTGTGGGATGAAATAGCGCGTAAGCTTAAAAAGCCAGGTAAGCATCTGAAACAACAACAAGATGATTAATCATTACTGATTAATTCCTATTGACAGTTAAGCAATGTCGGCAGAAGTGGAAGGCACTTCGGGATCAATATGCACGCGAGTACAAACGTCTGAAAACACAGCCCCATATGGACGCCATATCACGCTGGAAGCACTACGATTCCCTGGGTTTTCTGCAAAAGTATATACAGCAAAAGTCACTGTAAGTTGAAGTAGCTTACAATCTTATTTATATTAAAGTTATTATCTCTTCTGGTTTTTCAGCGATGGTGATGCGCTTAATTTGCTACTGCCCAAGCACGATCCAGTGACCGAACTGGAGGAACACATGGCTCAATCCCCTTTACGGCACGCAGAGCCACAGTCAAACACTTTGGAGGCATCGCCCAGTAGCTCCTCCCAACTGAATATGCCAACACTTCCGCCGCTGACAGGTCCACACAAGCCAGAGCTGTCCATATCGATGCAGCAGCAGCAACAGGAGGTACAGCAGCCCAGTGAGCTCTGTGTGGCTAGCTATGATGAGATGGATATTGAAAACTATATAAACGGCGATGTGACACACGATGATGAAGAGGAGGAGGAGGACTTGGACGAGAATGAGGTTGAGGACATGGATGTTGTTACAGTACAAGAGCAACCAACGCAACAACAGCAACAGCATATTGTCAGCTATGAAAATGATGAGGATCAGGTCTATATGGCCGTGCAAAGCGTAAGCAATACGCTCTCCAAACCGGAGCAGTTAAATAAAACTGGTAGCAACATGGAGACTCAGCAACTTCAACAACAGCTGCCAACTGGAAGTGACTATGCCCAAAAGCTGGAGGTGCATACGCCCACATCGACAAGCGCACGATTTCAAAATGCGGTCACCACGCCATCATCAACTCCTAGTCAGGCCACCTTTCCGATGCCAGCCGTCTGTTCCGCTGCTGCGGAGGAGGATGAGATCGGCGCCTTCTTTAAAGCCGTAGCCATGAAGATTCGCAACGCACATTTGGAGCCAACAGCCTTTACGGATCTCCAGATTGACATACTGCGGGTCATTAACGAGGCCCTGCGCAATCATCACTAGCCATAACTGAAGAGATCTCGATGGACAACAACATTAAATGGTTTCAAAGCGTTGCGCATTATTAGTTCGTAAGTGTTATTTCAACAATGTTTTCTTAGGCTTTATAGCTTGATTTTCTTTGTAAAATCTTTAATTTACTTTGTCACTTTTCAATTCAAAACACACAAGTGAACACACACACACACACACACACACACACCCAGCAACTTAACACAACGTATATGCATAAGAGCCGAAAGTCGTATGATTTTGTACATAGGCAAAATTCCCATTCAAGCGGAAATTTTTAGCTTTAGAGTGCTTCCGGTAAATATAACTGGAACTAAAACACAAAATTGTTATAAGCCTTTGTAACCGTAACAATATCATCTATATGTCTACGAAATGGAACAGCATAGACAAACTAAAAAATATATATGTATATTTTTCAAAAAAAATGCTGTCTTTTATTTATCCATGTTGCTGTTAACTAGTCATGTTAAAATTTATAGAAATCTCGATTTTTGACTGGGAGCGGGGCCTGGGAGCGTGGCCAGGGAGAGGGACTGGGAGCGGGACCTGGGAGAGGGACTGAGAGAGGGAGTGGGAGCGGGGCTGGGAGCGGGGCCTGGGAGAGGGAGTGGGAGCGGGACTGGGAGAGGGAGAGGGACTGGGAGAGGAGCCTCGGAGAGGGACCTGGGAGAGGGACTGGGAGCGGGGCTGGGAGAGGGACTGGGAGCGGGAGTGGGAGCGGGGCCTTGGAGAGGGACTAGGGAGCGGGGCCTAGGAGAGGGACTAGGGGGCGGGGCCTGGGAGAGGGACTGGGAGCGGGACCTGGGAGAGGGACTGGGAGCGGGAGTGGGAGCGGGGCCTAGGAGAGGGACTTGGGAGCGGGAACTAGGAGAGGGACTAGGGAACGGGGCCTAGGAGAGGGAGTGGGAGCGGGGCCTGGGAGCGGGGCCTGGGAGAGGGACAGGGCCTGAGAGAGAGAGAGAGACAACGACAGGATATTATCGACTCGAGGCTGACACACATACATCCTTACCAAAGTTGGTTCAAATCTGAGCACTATAACATATAGCTGTCATAGGAACGATCGTGCGAAAATTAAGTCTTAGTATGTGAAACATTTTTGTTTTATGAGATATCGTAACCAATCTGATAACATTTGCATTTAAGTTAACTAAATTATTATTTCTGCATTATTATCTGCATTTTTCCATCACTTTACATTTTATCTATACTTTCTCCTTGACACTCTTTCAAAAACTTTAACTTTACCTTTGTTAAAACTTAGTCCTATTAACGATCTGATCAAAAGTTCCCTAACAATTTTTCAAACCCTCTATGTTCTATTCAACTACTCTAAAAATCTAATTTTATATTTACGAGGACTACAAAAATTAGCTATAATATCAAAGGTCTATTCAAATTTTTTATAAGCATTTCTTTTTGTAAACTTGTTGTCTTTTATCATAAAATATAATTTGAACGATTGAAGTGTGGTTTAACTGAACGAACCTATTTTGGACTTGTGTCAACAGGGTATAAAAATCAATGCAGTTGGCAGTCAGCAGTTGATGTAGCTTCTTTTGGCAGCCTTTGAATGTTTCCCCTTCCCTCGTTTAACTCTCTGCCACCCACTTTAGAGCATCTGGGCACAAACAATTAGACAACTGCTGAGCATCGCAGCGAACTGGAGCTGCCTGTCAAGTGGTACACTTGCGCAGACCACCCAACCCGCAGTCCCCATTAGATATATATACTAAACCTTATGTTACACACATATATAACAACAGTTGCTGCTCCTACACACACACACACACACACACACACATATATATGACATATATAGCTCTGCAGCTGGCACTGAAGGTGAATGTTCCTTGGCATTGGCCAACTGTTTGTGAGACGGGCATAAACCGGCTCAACTGACGCATCCAATGGGCAGGCAGCGAGAGCGAGACGACACTAGTATGCTCACGCTGTATATAAGACGCAAAGGGGGCGGGATTATCGCCATATGGCGTCGCATTGGGTGTGGCCATTTAGCCAACAGCTGCTCCTGCTGCTGCTGCTGCCTCTGGAAATTTATGTAAAAGCTAACACTTTTAATAAACATTCTCATTTTCGGGCGGAAGTTCGCAAAACCGGAGACGGCTAATCAAACGGACTAAAATTCAATGTATGGAATTCTCTGAACTGCGCAAAATACGCTTGATTGAATTCGCATACATACTCCCAATACGCCCGAATGAATCGGTCTATGGTTTATCAAATATGCAGTCGCTCCTTTGTTTGTATTAATTGTCAATGTTGTTGTTGTGATTGCAATTAATTTGCAAACCGTTCTATTTGGTTGAATGCCAAGGTTTTAATTAAATTCAAAATGAATGTGAGGTAACAGGTACCAGCGATTTTAATAATTCTTGTTATATTTATGATATAATTTTTTGTACTTAATTATAAAAAAATTTAATATTCTCTGTTATAAATAAGTATTCTCTTAAATTTGTATTCTAAGTATATTAAGACGTATTATATTATATTAATTATATATATAATTATATTCTTGGAATTATGTTAGGAAAAGAATTTAATCAGTTCTTTTAAAACATGAATTGTTGCTTAATTTCTAGAAAGTTGTGGAATATTAATAAACAAGTCTACAAGTCTGAAAAATGTAAGAAAATGTTTGGTTTGATACAAAATAAAAATAACAACAGATAAATGAATCTGGAGGATCTCTAAGATTTCCCTTTAGCTATTCTTAGTACTTTTAATAAGTTTAGTATTGTAAAAGCCCAAAAAGTTGATCTAACTAACAACCCTCTTATTTACTTGTAACTTAATAAAAATACTCAAAGAAAACACTGTCAAATTTTATCTAAAAATGTTAAGAGCTAAAAAATGTCCACATTTTTTTAGTACAACAACATAAATATGCAATTTCCACAGACGAAGATACGGAAACTATTTTCGCGGCTCATTTAACAGGTTCGCCCGGCAAACACGCAACTAGAAAAAATATCATAAAAATGTAATATACTTATAAAAATATTTTTATTGCTTGCGGGCAAGTGTTACAGTGTCACACTTAAGCTCTTGCCGCTTCCACAGTTAAACCAATTTGCAGCTCTGGGTTTGCTGCATGTTCCCGACATTAAGTATATCAAATTTACGACGATTAAAGACATGCCTCAATGAATCCACGCCCACAGAGTCTACTACACGCAAAATGTTGCCCGCAGGCCCAAAATGTTGCAACTTTGAAGAAAAATAGAAAAAAGTTGACAGATTCGTAAATAAAATAACCTTTTCTATTTTTTTTCGTTTAGGATCAAATCTGTTTGAGACTGCATGGATTTTAAAATCTGTAATATGTTTCTTATTATTAGTATTTATTTATATTTCTTTTTAATATTACTTAAATATTAAAAGTTTTTTAAATTTATTTTTATTACTTAAATAGTATAAGTTTCTTAAATTTATTATTTTTTGCTCTGTAATATGTATTTTATAATTATTTATGTATTTACTAATATTTCTTATTTTTATTACTTAAATATTATAAGTTTGTTTAAATTTATTATTTATTTTTAATTATACAAATTTTTAGCTATTATTAATATAATATTACTTTCAATTAAAGGTTTACTATTATTTTATATGTTATATATCTCACATTTAATACCTTTATATTTCAACAGTCTTACTAGTACAATATACTCCATATTTATGACTTCATAGGGTATACGCATATTTAAAACTCATTTCCTGTCGTGCGACGACTTTTCACTTGCAAAAATTGATAACTTAAAGTATATAGTACGCCTGCAGCTTTGGGTCGAGCAAAGAAGGAAGAAAAAAAAATAAAAACTCTCAACGAAAGTTGGCGACAAAATGCTGACAAACTGCGAGTTGTCCGTTGTCCGTTGTCTGTTGTCTGTTGGTTGTTGTGTGTTGACTGTGTGGAAACTGCAGGGCTGTTATCATAAATAAAGAGCGCAAAATGTCAAACGTTGTCCGGGTTATAATATCATAAAGTAAATGCAAGTGGCGCAGAAATCAAACATGCAACATTTCGAGCATTCGAACGATGCACGATTTATTGGCCATGTTCATAATGTTGCCGACTGCGAGCGCAACAAACAGAGAGCTGAACTGTTTTTTTTTTTAAACTGAATTGTTTCCGGGAACTGCCGCTTCAACACCAACAACAATGGCCCACAAACAGCAACAACAACAACAACAACGAAGCGCTGAAAAGCTTGTAAAACATTTGTAGCAACTGCTTGTGGCAGTGGCAGTTGCAGTTGCAGCCGTAGTTCTCAGTTCGATTCAATTGCGATGCCAAGGCGGCTGCTACTGTTAGCCACGTTCATCCAGCCAAAAATGTTTTATTCATAAAGCAGCAACAACAACAGCAGCAGAAGTTGCTGAAGTTGCAGCAGCGACAAGATCATCGCCGTTTGTTGCTTTGCTTTTGAGTGTCCGCTTGCTGTCCATTGCCTTCCTTTTGGCCAGGTCCAGATCCACATTCAGCTCCTGTTTCTGTTTCTGCTTATGTTTCAGACCCAATCGTCGGCCTATGCTAATTTTAAAGCAAACTTATCAGCAGGCGCGCATCTAACCAAACATTTGGCTGTTAGATTGCCCGACAAAACCAACTCACAAAGGGGTGCTAATCGCCAAATTTACAACTTGATGCAAACGCTAACACAACACACTACTCACACACTCTCACACACACACACACACACACTCATACAAGACATAAGCAAAACGCAAATGGTCCAGAAAACAAAACGACCGCAACAACTGGGGGTTTAGTATCTGCAACTGTTTTGTCCTAGACAAAACTATAAAAATCAACACAGCGCAGAGAGAGAGAGAGAGAGAGAGAGAGAGCTACAATGATATCCACACCCAACTCCAACTCCAAGTGCAAGTCCCAAGTTCCATTTCTCCCCATTCCACACTTCACACTCCACAGTTGAGGCAACGACTTTCACTCGCCCCGCTAAGCATGCTACGAAAAATCTAACATTTGAAAAATGTACTTTTTTACACTACCCCACAACTGTATTCCTACGCCCAAAGCGAGAAAACACGGGAGTGATGGTGACAGTGGCTACCGCACTGTGGTTCTATGCTTATTGAGAGGTCTACGAAATGTAATCTTATCTAATCTATACTCTCATCTAATAAAATTCAACTAAAAATTTTTGTATTTAGCATTGAAACATTTTCGGATGTAAATATAAATTCTGCATCAAAATAGTATTTATTTAAAAAATTTGATTTTTTTCCCTATCACTGTATATTTTATCCGTACTTTCCATTGATTTTCACCTTGACACTTACTCAAAAACGTCCAACTCTCATAACTTCGCCAAAACTTGACCGATTTTCATGCGGAATATCGTTTTGATCATTATTTGGCCTCTACTTTGATTCTGCATCAAAATATTATTTATTTAAAAAATTCGATATATATTTCCCCTATCACTGTCTATTTTATCCGTACTTTTTCCTTGACTTTCCCTTTGACACTTACTCAAAAACTTCCAACTCTCATAACTTCGCCAAAACTTAACCGATTTTCATGCAGAATATCATTTTGATCATTATATGACCTCTACTTTGATTCTGCATTAAAAAATTATTTAATTAAATTTTAAGTAAATACGTATTTCTCAGATCCGAACACATGGTATATTTAACTCTTACACTATTATGTAATTTTGATTTTTGTCCTTATTTTCAGACGTTCTGTTCCACTGTACATGCTTTGTATGTGGTTAGGGGTTGCGGTGCGTTGAAAGGGTATTTTTACGACCACACACACACAGATACACACATACTTACGTGCTGGAACTTGTACTCCATCTCGCTCGTAGTGTTAGTTACAAGGCACATAACACTTTGTTATGTGCGCTTGACAAAGTTGTGCGGCGCTAAAAGTGCTTAGTGCCTTAGTTTAAAGCAATTTGTACTCTTTTTTTTGGGACTACAGATAAACGCACAGAACTGTGGCAGTTTAGGGATTTGGAATTGGGTGCTAATATGGTCAAAGCGATGCGCTTGAATGGAACTGCAACTGTTGGAAGGGAGTATACGTGTATGTGAAATTCTTTTGAATCTTATTTTATATTTTTAAATTTAAAGATTTGCACATGCTGATAGGCACAACGTATAAATCTCGTATAAAGGAAACCGGATAACGGATATTTGCGGAATTTGTAGACACGTGTGTGAATATGTGAGTTGAGTCGAGCTGAATCGGATGAAACAAATGGCGGAACAAGCGGAAGGCATTTGGGGCGTTTCCTAGGGTGGCTACCACATATGTTAGACGACCCCCAGCTGGGACCTGGTCTGGTCTGGTCTGGTTTGGTCTGGTGGTAACCCGAAGCACACATTGAGGGAAAAGTGCCAAAATGCCAGGCGCGACAAGTTCAACACCTTTATTAAAACGTTAGCGAGTCAAGCTGCGATCATGATCCACTCGGCCAGACGTACAAAAAACAGTCAGAAGAGCAGAACCAACAGAAACAGAAGGCTTCTTCTGTTTCGGGCCAGAGCTGAATGTCAACTTTATTAAAAGAAATTATAAATTGGTATGCCAGTCGGGAACGGGACTCGGGACTCGGGAGTTGGGATCTGGACTCTGGCACCACTTCACAGGCACCGCGCGCAAAATTCCAGGCTCACACATCATTAAACGAGCAAGAAACAACAATGCCAAGGAGTCCGAGGAGTCGGAGGCAAACAACCTACGAGTTTAAGTGGTTGGCCAGGCTTTCAGCCATTACAATTACTGACAAAAAGCATCAAGGTAATAATAAAAACAAAAGATAGCATGCAACGAGGGTTGCTCAAATCGTTGTTCAGAGTCAAGCAGTCAGCAATTGGAACTAAAATTTAAAAATTTAATACTATTTAATAATTATCCATGTAATTAAATATTTGATGAATTAAAAATTATTTGTTTAGTTTCTTATCTAAAATAGAATAATAGAATAGAAAGAAAAGAATACCAATTTTTTTAATGGGAACGATTTTATTATTTGGTAGATCTTTTCAATTTTAAATTTTAAAAGAAAAAGAAAATTTGGGAAAAGTATTCAACAAATTTAAGATGACCTTACAATTGTTTCATGGATAAAAAAACCAATCAGATGAAAAAAAAAATAATATTAATATGGGCTAAGAAGCTTAAAATTAGTTGAAGATTCGACTAAGTCTGTTTTAATTAGTTCTATTATCTCAATTTAACTAACTGTTGTAATTATTTCTATTATCTCAATTTAACTAACTGCCCTCTCATCAAAAACTGTTGAGGAATTCTTCGAAATAATAAATAAAATAAAATAAAATCGACTCGCATTGCGCTGAGCGAGAAGACAAAGAGCCAAAGCTCATGTCAAGACATTTAGAATTATGATAGAGTTTTGATGTTGTCATAAAAAAATTTAATTGAAATACCAAAAATGGCAATGAAATCCGTCAGACAGACAGACAGACATTGCGATGAAGACGTCAATGTGACTGCTACTTCAACCGGGCCGAGACTTTGACTTTTAATGTGTATATTTTTGGTAGGCATTAAGTATTTATTGCAGACAATGTCCACATGTATCACTCACTTTCGGAGGAGCCTCAGCTGCTGGTCAGTCCCAGTAACAGTCCCAGTCCCAGTTCAAGTTCCCAGTCCATCTCCAAAAGTATAAAAAAAGATGTCAAAATGAGGCCACTTAGGCGCGACTTTTGAAAATCAACTCACGAGGCGGCAAAAAACCCAAACTGCTGAAAACTGATGCGACAATGATGATCATAATGATAATGATGTTGATGATGACTATGTTGACAACACAAAAAACAACAAGAGGTACAAAAACAAGTTGCAGACCGCTTGCTGTGCAGACCACAGAGTAGTCCCAACAGTGGTTAACTCTTTAAGGTGTTGCCAAGACAAACAAGTTGCGAACTGGCTGCTGAGAGTGCAGAGAGAGGAGAGAGGAGAGAGGAGAGAGGAGAGGGCAAAGAGAATTGTGGAGATGGCCCACTTCATGGCTACATTTCAATTACTTTGTGGGGCACCCATTTAAATGAAAATGCCACACATTGCCCAGGCACAAGCCACACAGCAGGTAGCGTCCTTCTTTCCCCTCCTTCTCAATTCCTGCTACATATGTGGCGACAACAACAAACCAGAGACGAAGGTAAGTAATCATAATCTTAAGGTAATAACAGGCACATTACATGTCACATTAATAAGCCAAACGTTTAAATTAATATCATAATTCATATTGCAATAACTTAGCATGTTAGCAACGCACACATGAAACTTCCTGTTTCTCCAGCTTGCTTATTAATTTTATGTGACTTTATTTTTCTTCTCCTTCATTTCACTTGCCTTTTTTTTTTTTTGGCAAGGGTGTGTGTCCTGCGGTTTCCCTTTCGCGTGTGTGTG
Organism: Drosophila falleni; assembly: GCA_035045575.1. NCBI lineage: Eukaryota > Metazoa > Arthropoda > Insecta > Diptera > Drosophilidae > Drosophila > Drosophila falleni. The sequence goes on from JAWNOV010000167.1 coordinate 11,570,960, forward strand.
CAAAAAAAAAAAAGAAGGCCATTTTGCACATAATGAGAGTGCGTCATAGGCAAACATTTACATTCAAGTCCTTTAAGCTTGATAAATGAGTGGGCCAGTTGAGTCTGCCTCAGTCAACGGTTTAGGCCGTGGTTGTGGCAACCAAACCAAACCGGGTCATGTGGCGTATGCTTAATTTTTTGACTATCGACTGCAGTAAACTGTTCTTCTATGGTGATGCTGCAAATTATTTAGCTTTCTTAAATAGAAATCAAGGAAAACTTGAGCTAGCGTTAACAGCGATCAATTTAATTAATCCAAGAACAGGAGAGAATTTTTTTTTTTTTAGAAAATTAATTAAATTTTAATGCAGAATGAATTTCAATGCCAAACCATGATCAAAATGGCATTCCCTATGAAAATCAGTCCAGTTTTGACAAAGTTATGGAAGTTTGAAGTTGGTCAGAACATGGATCTAACAACTTTACAAGTCAAATTTTTTGTCAAATTTCACATGATTTTTTACAGAATTTTGAAAGGGGTCAGAAACAAATTTAAAGTGTTGTTTTATACTATTTACGATATAAGGAGTTGATTAAACGTGAAAACTTGAGATTTAAAATTTTGAATTTTCAAAATATCAAAGGGGGGACCATTGGCATTGAATCCATGATTTTGAGCAAAACTGAAATTTTTTCAAAAATTAAATAAATTTGAATGCAGAATGAATTTAGAGGCCAAACAATAATCAAAATGACATTCCGCTTGAAAATCGGTACTAGTTTTGGCAAAGTTATGGAAGTTTGAAGTTGGTGCTGTGTATTGAATCAAAACTATATCTCCAACACATTTCGAATCGGAAATATTAATATTTATTGTAGTTGCCATGTTAACTCGAAGTCGAAAGCTAAATTATTTGATGACCATCATGTAATAAGCCACAATTGGGCAACACATAAGTAACTTGATGTCAACATGTGAATACCAAAGGCTATATAATGCCGATACTCAATACTCGATACTCGGTGTATCGATTGAAGGCAGCAATAACCACTAACTGCTACTCCAAAGTATTGAGTGACTCGCCGAGTCGAGTCGAGTCAAGTCGAGATTTTCTTGTGTGCATTTCATTTTCATTGACAGCCTCTGTACAAATGTCAAAAACAATTTAAAATGCCATTTTTACATGACGATTTATTTGTTGACATGTTTACAGGCCCATTCTCCCAGTCACCAGTTCAGTTCCAAGTGAAGGTGCACAGTCCAAGATTTTACATTTGGCCAGAGAATGGAGACTGGAGACTGAACACTGGAGGATTGCAGATGGCAAAAAACGACCGTTGACAATCGTCAGAGATTCAAAAACGCTGTTGGATGCAGCTGGAAGATGGACGCAGACAGATTGTGTGTTTTGCATGCTCAACTACAACTGCAGCAACACAGCAACAACAACAATGAGTACTCGTAGTTGTACTCTTACTCATGTAACTACAAACAAGAAGCTTAACACTTGTTGTTGACCAGGTTCAACGATAAATCTCAACATAGCGCAATTTGGGGAGAGGGAAGAAGAAACAGCTGCCCATTGCGTATTGACCAGTTTTGGTAGCTTCTTTTAAAACTCAATTTGCGCTAATAAATCGCCAAAAAAGCATTTTGACAGCTTATGATGCGCAATGGCGCGCGCATAAATCTTGCGCGTTTTTTCTCGCATCGAATTTCCAACGAAAATCGCGCGCGCGGCTTTCCGACAAACGACAAAGTGAATCTCGAATCGAACAACTGACCGGGGAGAAACAACAACAACAACAAAAACAACAATAACAGACGACAACATCGGCTATAGCTTTTGTTGGCATTCGTCATTATTTGTTCATTTTTAGCATTTAACATTCCGCCAAAGTGCAGGAAAGCTGCCGCAACAACAACAGCAACAACAGCAACATCAGCAACAACAACAACAACAAATCAGCAACAACAACAGCAACAACGACAACAACTGAAACTAAAAGATCAAGCCAAGTCCCCGTTTCAGTTACTTGATTGAAGAGGGGAACAAGCGTTGACCATCGAACGGTGGGCAAATATTGACAATACAACGAGTTTGGTTAAATCACAGGGATCAATAAGCTAAACTATACTATAATTTACATCACAAGCAACAAATAAATTACCAATATATTATAGGTACATTAACGCTAAATTGTGTAAAACATTAAGTATTATATCATCATTAGATTTAATTTTAATAATTATAATAAATTAATAATCTCTTCAAATTAGGTCGTATTTAGACTGGAATAAATTCAAATTAAATTTTAACAAGATTATTAGTTTTCGCTTTACTTTAAACAGATAATTTAGAGAATATTAAAAGTATTAATTATAAATAATAAATTAATTTTAAATACATTCTATACTGTTTTATTACGCTAATAATAAGAATTAATAAGAATTCGCATTGGTGTTCTGACACAATTTTCAACAAATTTAAATTTCAATTAATAAAAAATTAGACTAAAAACTGAAAAACTTCTCGTACTTATCAGAATATGGAGATTATTATAAAATTAGGTAGTATAATCTTTTAATTTTAAACCATTAAAATTGTAAGTTCGCAAATTAATTAATTTCATTATTTCGAAAATTTGGAAACAATTGAGAGTACTTGGAACTGATCCGATAGCCGAAACAAAAATATCCACAATATTTCAATGTTGTCAGTCTTGGTTTTATATATATTTTTACAAACTTTCCGACCTACTGTCCACATACTCAGTTGTACCACTGTTTGAATTGATTTTCGACAGGTTCCTTGACCATCCGCTGAACAACCCAATAGTCGCATTGTATTCAATTTTTTGTCAAGCCAACAACTTGGCAACTTGGTCCGATGTCGTCGCAGTGTCTACCTTAAATTTTGGACTCTTATATGTACGAGTATGGTGGGGAATATCGCTAAACGTGAGCTTGCCCATTTCGGCCCTAGGCTAATTAATTCCCCATGGGCAACACTTTTTCGGGGCCATAACTTGGCCCAAAAATTTGCATAGCATTTGTATGGAAAGTACTCGAGATGCTCGACAGTTCGACTCTCGCCAAATTTCTCAAGAAATATCTGTAAAGTATGAATCGCTGAGTATATTTTATAAGTTACGAGTAACATACAACACACAAACACAGGTGTTCGTTCGATAATCATTTCTCATGACTGCAAACAACTTTTTTCACAATGACAAAGACACACAGTAGCTGCAACAAAAAGGCCAGCCTCAGTGTCTGCTCTGCTGCTGCTGCTGCTCCAGTTTTAGCTGCTGTTGTTGGCCAGGCTAAAACGAAATCCAAGAATTCCAACTGTGCGCTCAATTGTTGAAGCGACCAAGAGCTCAGAGATTCTTTATAAGCGCGCACAAAGTCAAAGACAATCAAAATATTTGCATATTACCAATTTTATATGCAAATAACCCGTGTCAGTCGTGAGTTGCCGTCTTCGTCCTCGTCCTCGTCCTCGTCCTCTTCTTCGTCTTCGTCTTGGTCGATGTCGTCGCTTTGGCTAGGACTTTGGTCGAAGACGGAGTTGGCAACAGACTTGGACTTCGACTGTTTTTGGGGCCGCTTTGGCGGCTTGTAGACTGGCCCAATGTAAGGAAGTTTACATTCTTACTTTACACAAGAGCGGCAACAAAGAGTCAGACAAAGAGTCAGCCTCAATCCAATCCAATCCCTGAATATACTCGAAATCGCACTCTTTTTCGTACTCAAACTCATACTCCCGGCAACTGGTGTGACAATCGCACGTGAAAGTGCATTGGACCTTGGCTCCAAGTAAAGTTTCCAAAAAAAATCCACAACGAACCAAGAATTGCTAAAAGGAGCACGCGAAGGGGGCATTGAGTTGTAGAGAATAGAATGGGATAGCTTCACCCTCATAATACGTTTACTCACACTCTTTGGGATCTATGAAAGTGATCCATGATGTGTACATAAGCCATATGGATAATTAAAGTGCATTGTCGCATGCCACAGATCAGTTACAATAGCTCGAATAACAATTTGGAAATTACAGCAATGAGTGAGGAAAATAAAGAAAGGGCCTGGGAGAGGGACTGGGAGCGGGGCCTAAGAGCGGGGCCTGGGAGAGGGACTGGGAGTGGGGTCTAAGAGCGGGGACTGGAAGAGGGACTGAGAGCGGGGCCTAAGAGCGGGGCCTGGGAGAGGAACTGGGAGCGGGGCCTAAGAGCGGGACCTCAAAGCGGGGCCTCGGAGCGGGGCCTGGGAGAGGGACTGGGAGCGGGGCCTAAGAGCGGGGCCTAAGAGTGGGGCCTAAGAGCGGGGCCTAAGAGCGGGGCCTGGGAGAGGGACTGGGAGCGGGGCCTAAGAGCGGGGCCTAAGAGCGGGGCCTGGGAGAGGGACTGGGAGCGAGGCCTAAGAGCGGGGTCTGGGAGCGGGGCCTAAGAGCGGGGCCTAAAAGCGGGGCCTAAGAGCGGGGCCTAAGAGCGGGGCCTAAGAGCGGGGCCTAAGAGCGGGGCCTAAGAGCGGGGCCTGGGAGAGGGACTGGAAGCGAGGCCTAAGAGCGGGGTCTGGGAGCGGGGCCTAAGAGCGGGGCCTGGGAGAGGGACTGGGAGCGAGGCCTAAGAGCGGGGCCTGGGAGCGGGGCCTGGGAGAGGGACTGGGAGCGGGGACTAAGAGCGGGGCCTGGGAGCGGGGCCTGGGAGCGGGACCTGGGAGAAGGGCCTAAGAGCGGGGCCTGGAAGAGGGACTGGGAGAGGGACTGGGAGCGGGGCCTGGGAGAGGGACTGGGAGAGGGACTAGGAGCGGGACTGGGAGCGGGACTGGGAGCGGGACTGGGAGCGGGGCCAGTAAGTACGAGGTCTTCGACTGTCGAGTATGCTTTACTGTAGCACCGGCCGACTAGTTTGATATTATTTCATTTAACAGCTTAGTTTGAATATTTTTAGATTTCTTGGATATGTTTATCTTTAAGTTTTATTCGCTCTGGAAAATTTATTCATCTTTTTTATTATACTCGCTTACAACTGGTGCAGTATTTTCCAATTTTTTGTTTATCAATCGCATTACAATTTTCCATTTGCCTTTTTCACTTGCAAATTTTTTAATAAATTGCAAACAACATAAATCAGACTTCGAATCGACCCAAAAGCGTCAACGGCTTGCAGCCAATACGAGTATTTTTTCCATCTTTATTTTTATTGTTTACTGTATTTGTTGTTGTGGTTGTTGTTGTTGTTGTTGTTGTTGTTGCTGTAGTTGTTGTACTTTGTGTACAGCCATCAATCCATTTAATAAACACCATTTTTGGTTTTGCCAACCATTTTTTAAGCCATTTTTAATGCATTGGTCAAGTGAGCTACTGGACATTGGACATGGGACAATGGACAATGGACGACAAGCAATTAAGAAGCGAATCGAACAAATCGAACAGCTGGCCCCGGGTTCCATATAGAGCTGAAAGTGGAGACAAAGGGGTAGGTGGAGGAGGGGGTGGGGGTAGACCCGGGGTCTGTCAGCTCAACCAGCTTAATGCGATTTATACGAACTGAGCGAACGCCTGTTTCTCTTAATTGGTCGGCTGGCCGCAGTCAAGAAAATAAAGTTGCTTGTTTAACATGGTAAGCGGAGTTCTCTGGTTTGTATGTATGTATGTATGCATGTATATATATATATATATATATATATATATATATATATCTGTTACTGGAGGCGGAGTTGCCTCGCTTAATGCCGTTTTCATAGACAAGTCAAACAGCCGGACAAAAATGGCAAATGATTAATTAAAAATCTTTTTGGCTGCGCGACAAACTGTTTGCTTAAATTTTTAACATAAATTGCACGTTTTTTAAATTTCAAACGCATTATTTCGAGTTCGTTAGCTTTATGCATACGAAATGTGCCTCGCCCCTTCCTAACTATCCATCTATCTCACTCACACCAACCACAGCGTCATCTCTTTCTCCCTGTCTGTCTACGTTAGCCGCAATGCAAATAGAATCGGAAAAAAATAGAAACATTTTATATACCAATATATACATATATTTGGTTCGGGTATATCAGTAGCATTTCTCCCGCTCATTTTATGCAGATAAATCCACGAAGCTGACGATGATGCAAATCCGCAAAGTGCTTTGTTGACTTACTTAATTTGCAAGTGGCCAGACGTCTGTTGAAGCGAGATAGTTAGCTTTAGAGGGAGAGAGAGAGAGAGAGAGAGAAAGCGAGAGAGAGAAAGAGCCGATTCCACAGCTCGTCTGGCTGAACAATTTTTAATTTCCGGCAAATAATTCGACAGCTTCTCTCTTCGCAAATTAACAAAAAAGATTTGAATTCCCGCAAAAAAAAGAAAGAAAGGAAAATAAGAAGGGACTTCAAAAGACTCTTATCCAGAAACTGGCCACTTAATCAGCATAAAAAACGTCTTAGCAGTCAAATTTAATTAAATAATGTTGAACATTTGAGGCCACTTGCACAATTAGCTGGCAGTCTAAATGAGCAGCTAAGCGGCAAAGTGGCGACACCTGTGGGACACAAAATGAGTAGCGAGCAGAGGCGTAGCCTAAAGGGATCATTGACGGGGCAATAACTAATCCTAAAAGGGAATGCTCGAAATCAAAACTTTAAGGAGAATATATAGATGCTCTACTCCGAATCTTTAACCCCTGCTTTAATTTTGCTGCCCCCCCTTTCACTACGCTCTCTTTCGAGTCAGAGCAAGCATCAAACTTCAAAAAGAAATCAAATTAAATGTGTAAAGCAGCAGAGATAAAAAATGTTGGACAGCAAGAAAAAAATAACAGAGAAAAAAATGTGAAAAGATACTTGTAAATACCAGGGAAAAAAAGGTCAAAGCGCGTTAAATTTAAGGGATTTTTATGCTTTTTTCAAAGTGGCGAAAATTGTTTGGTACATCTGGGAGGGTTGGTGTTGAAAATTGACACTTGAAATTTAGCTGATGAGGTTGATGGGCTTGATAAGGGGGGCAGTTCCTGAGCTGCAATCAGACAAAGCTGACGCAAGTGCAACTTGGTCAGAATAAATACACACACAACACAAATACACACATAACAAGAGGAACAACATGATGTTGCCTCCCCATCACTACTAATGACATTATAACAATAACGGGCAACATCATTGCAACAATATGACGACACAGGCGACACTGAGGAAAGGAGACAAGGACAATGAGTACAACTGACATATCGCTAATGTTGCATGGATTGGGTTGTTGTTGTGCTGTTGTGTTGTTGAATGTTGATTGCAGCTGCGATGCGCTTTTAAATGCCTTCATGCCTCATAAACGGACAGGCAATCAGTTCCAGGGAGTAATCAGACTGTGCCGATAACTAGGCATAGCATATGTAATGAACATAAACTCCAAATGGAATATAGAGACACTGTACTGGATTTAAATTTAAGGTGGAATAAGATGAATATTTACCATATTTGTTGTACTTACTGAGATAGAAAAATAGCCAAATGAATTATTAATAAATATTAATACATATAAACAACTTTTGGAATACTCAAAAATATGAATAGAATAAGAAAATTAAAATTTCATTACAAAAATTTTCAAATTAAATAATGCAAGAAAATTTGAAAATTCCATTAATAAATTGCAGGATCTCAGATAAGAAATACAAGAGTTCTGCTTGCCCTTCAATTCAGTCCATAGGCTTCCCATATCATCTGATTATTAATCATAAGACTTTAAGATTTTTAAACTAAGCGCTAATTTCAAACGACATATATTTGGTATTCTATTAAAATACTTTAGCCGTTTTTTTCCTATCTTACGTTTATATTTTTACAAAAGTAACATAATTTAACTTATTGGCTATATTGATTTATTTAATAATCATAGTGGAAAATTTCTTTGTCCAAATATTATAACAAGTGTTCCCCTGTTTTATTTCGTAAGAATTTAGGATCTTTATAAATACTTATAAACATTAGCTTTGTTGTGGCAATAAGAAACTGAGTGCTATTAACAAATGAAAACCATACGGCAAACTATTAGCTCAGCAAGAGGCTAAGTGAAGACTCTCTATAAACACAAATCTATGCAACATATGCAACACGTCAACAACTTACAAAAGTCATGCAAAAAAAAAAAAAAATGAGCAATGAAATGGGAAAAGAGCAAAGTCAGCAGTACAAAATAAAGGCCAAATCATATTTTACTAATTTCAAACAATGTTTTTCCCCCACTATAAAAAGTAGTACAAAGGCGCGGACGTGTGGCCAACCACATTTGGCTCTCACTGTGTGCGATCGAGTGCACTCGTAAACAACAACAACAACAACAGCAATAATAACAAAAAGCATACAAATCGGAAATCAATTTCAACATGGAAAAGTATAACTCACACACAACAACAACAACAACACGAGTGTGTACACACTCACTGTAAACTAAACTGAAAGCGAGGAGTGTTGCCATATGGTGCCACCTTTTGACTGGGAAACTGAGCGGAAAAACCGCACAAAGCAAGGCGGAGAGAGGGTGAGCATAAGTATGAGGATGAGGATGATAGCTATACTGAGGGCTGTGGCTGAGGTCGAGGTCTGGCCGCGCGTGGGTGTCAGACGGGGTCCAAAAGATTAGTGAAGTTATATATGGGAATGTGTCTTAACCCCATCTAAACAAACAAATTGGCCGACGGCTGCGTATGAAAAATATTCCAGCTATTTAAACGTGCAAAGTCTGGAGAACAATAAAACGACAATTTAATTTCATGTCTGCTGCCACATGCCAGATATCTTGTTGTTATTGTTATGTTTAATGTTGTTGTTGTTGCTATTGCTGACTTCGGGAGAGGAATCAGTCCAATATCAAGGCGGCAATGTCTCTGCCGATTAGCGTAAATTTAATTTTCTGTGACACACATTAAGCTGTTACTCCCTCAAATTCCCCTTCAACTCTTCGTCTTAATTGCGCTCATTATTATTGGTGTAATACTCTGCATACTTTCAGTCAGAGTTGCCACCCTTTGGCAACCCCTTTAACTCAACTGTCTGTGTTTGGGGAGGGCTGGTCCTTTGGTTTTTATGTCCGTTGTTGTTTGAGGAGTCGCTGTAAATTGGCGCACAACATAAAATTGTTGGATTTGTTATTGTTGTTTCCTGTTGGACTTTAACGCTTGGCGCCACATAAAATCAATTTGGCGTGAAAATGGCTAAGCGGCCAAGCATGATAAATTTTGAAGCTATGGCGTCATAAATGCCAGACAAGAATATATACATACATACACTCAGGTAAATTCTTACAAAATCTAAATAAAAGAAAACGTCATTGAGTTCGTAAATTTCTTATAAGTTATTTATTGTAAAATATAAGAAATTTACAAACTCAATATTAATTAAATATATAAAATAAAGTAAAGTTATTTATAGTAAAATTACTTTATTTTATATATTTAATTTTCTCTTAATTTATTTTTTTTATTCAATATTCAGTTCGATTTTTACTTGATTTTAGAGATCGGACTCCTATCTCTTTGTAGTTATCATAATTGTATTTATTTCTAATAAGTTTGCGTATAAATATTTCTGTAGCTTAATTTAGTTTAATTGAAGCTAACTTATTTTCACATAGTAAAATATCAGCTTTTATAAATAATCGTATTGAAAAGTTAAAAAATCTAATAGATTTCTCTAACATTTGTTGTGATATATTTGATTTCATATTTCACAATGTTTATAATTTTCTATGCAGCAGCCTCTGTTTATTCCACTTACAATCCTTTACTCGTATATCTCAGTCCCCAAAATGAATCTCTCAGCTACTTAGCAACCGCTGTGCTGTTCGTTGAACTTTTGACCACCAATTAATCAAAGCAAATTTGAACAAAATTCATTTGTGCAACATATGGCAACAACAACAACATCAACAATAGCAACAACAAAGCAGACGACTTTTTGTATGATTGCTGACTGAGTGTTAAGCTCCCACACCAAACGAAATGCAAATGAATAATTCACTTTTAATTAGGTTTTTACACAATTCGAAATTGTTTCGAACCAAAACTTGAATGTTTGCCAGTTGGAGTTGAGTTGAGTTGAGTGGAGTTGTGGTCATTATAAATAATTTTGTATAATTAGAGACAGTTGCTGTCCAGTCACAGTTTGACATACGAGCTGTTTCTGCTCCTTCTCCTTATGTTGTTTGGATCCAGCCCGCATTGGGGAGAAATGCTTTCCATGTCTGGGGGGAAAGTGAAGTCGCTTATCTTGTTGACTTGCATGAGAAAATCCTTTCTGCTGGGCTTAACTTTGAGCCAGGTCCTGTGGGCGAACAAAAGGCTCTTAACTATCTGCTAAATTAGCCACGGAGGCTCATAAATTTGGCAATGACAACGTCGCATTGTTTGTGCCTGGAGGTCACAGTCTGGCCACAACTATTGGCAAGTTATTTTAATGCACTAAGCCAATTAGTGGGTTGCCCGCCTGGTTCATTTGTGGTCTTTTTCGTCTTACAACTAGAAAACAGATTTAACCGCCGATGTCATCAGCTACACGTGCGCCTAAAGTGACAACAACTTTCAGAAAAATCTGAAGAAGAATAAAAAAAAAGTTCATCATGGCCCACTAGCACTAAACGTGTCAAAACTTTTATAATATAGTCGCTCATATATCTGCCGAACGCGTCCACATAAATCCCAGCCCAAGTTGGCCAAAAGACGGCTACAAAAGGGCTCTGTCGTAGCCAAAGTTTAAATTACTGAACAGGCTGTGACAACAACCTACCAAAAAGGGAACATGTGTGATGAATCTTCCTCCAGACGAGACAAAGAACGAGAGTTGGAGCCACGCAGGCGGAATTACTTATGATGATACATGGGAGCAGCTAGAGATGGCCAAACTTTCTCACATGAGTTTAAATATGGTTTCATTTAGCTAATGACCTGCAGTACATTGTCCTCTATAACTTTTGGAAGACCCTTTGTAAGAGTGTTTAAATTAAAAAGTTTTATATCTAATAATATAGAAACTATCTTATAATATTTACCCCAATTCCTTATGGTGATTGAAAATTTGTTCAATAAAGTCTATGACTCGGATTCCTAATCTGGATGTTAGCATAAATCTTATCTAATCATATCATATAATATCTCCAAATCTTCGAATTTTTTATGACTGCTTTGAGTTATTTGCTATTATTATTCTTATTAGCTATTATTGTTCTTAAAAAAATTGTATCTATAAAGTCTTTTTTTTATTTTAATCGTTTAATCATTTTTTTCTAATAATATCTTGAAAGGTCAAATTTTTCTGAATATAATACATTTTTCCAAATTTCAGCGAGAATTTCATTTAAATAATAGTGCAGAGACTGTAATATAATTCCTATGCTATATTTCAACTTTAACATTCGCCAGTCACGCTATCATCTCTAAGAAACAACAACAACCCGATGTTGGCTAATATTACTTTAATGGGCTTTGCTGAAGTTACCGTTGACAGTGCTCCCAAAAAGTATGCAACACAATAAGTCGCCAGGGCTCTAACGGTCATTGTCGCTGAGTGACCACAACAAATTGAGCTTATCATTGACGGATTAACACTAAACACACACACACACACACAGTACAAGAAGCAAGGAGAGGGGGCAACATGACAACGAGTCTATCTATAAGGCTTGGGTTGGACACTTGCTTTGTCGGTACGGGATGACACATAAATCTGCACGTAGCACTTGGACCGATGTGCGAAAAATTAGCGACAGCCAGCAAAAGCAAAAGCATATTGATGAAGCGTTAAGACCGCAGCTGACCCAAGCGTTTTGGGTCTGAAATTGGTACGGAGATTGGGTTGGGTCGAGTTGGGTCGGATTCAGAGAGTTAGAGCCAGGAGAAAGTCAAAGTGGGAAATCAATGCTGACATCGGCGGTGGGCAACATGACAAGTTGATCCCTTTAAGCCGCAAGTTATGCCAGCCACGCACACAACAACAACGTTGACAAGGGGGTTGAGGAGGGGATGTATAACCCAGTATGGGGGTTGACTTTTTGTTGCTGATGTTGTTACTGATGTTTTTGTTGTTCTTTTTGCTGCTGTTGTTGTTGCCTGCGTTTTTCTGTCACTTTGTGCAAATGTGTCCTTGCAAATCCTGTTAAAATTGCATTTGGAACATGTCAACATTGCGCTGGCAACCGAAAAAACCACAATACCCCCCGCTCAACTCCCCCCTCCGATTTTCACACCCGTCATCGTCAACATGTTAGCGCTTGCCTTTTTTCCTTTTTTCCACGTTTTTACTACAATTTTTATGATACGATTTTGCTTTGTTACATGCAATTTTCGTACATTTATTTCGCTTGTAATTCATTTCCATTCATATTTACATGAATTCATCGCTCTTTTCGTTGATTTTCGGTACTGCACATTTGTCTGGGATTTGTGTGGGATTCACATTTTTTTTTGTGTTCGGTTTGTTTTTTGGGTTTTATTTTATCTTCTTCTATTTTTTGTGGGGGAGTCTCTGTATACTTTTTTATGAGAGTCACAGATGTTTGAGTTTGAGTTTCTGGTCGGAATTGGCTTTGACAGTCAACGCTTTGCACTGGTAATGTGGTTTCAATTAATTCGAGGGCGTGGCAGACTGAGATTTAACAGGATGAAGGGCAAGGCCCAGATACCGTTAGCAGGTGCAGATAGTGGACTGGGAAGACGGAGGTATAAACTATGCGAGTGACACTTGTTAAGCGGAAAAAGTATTTAGACATCGTTTAGTTGAAGAAATGTATATTAAACATGGAAAGTTTGTTTATGACAGAGATTTGTTATTGAGATTCTATAAAAGTTTAAATAATACCCAGCTTTTAGTTGACTGTTCTTCTACAGTTATTCATATTTTTAAATTATAGGATCGGTTAAAAAAAATACTTAGGTATGAACCCTTTCTATTAAGCACTGTCTATTTTATCCGTACTTTCCCTTGACTTTCCCTTTGACACTTACTCAAAAACTTTCAACTCTCATAACTTTGTCAAAACTTGACCAATTTTCATGCGGAATATCGTTTTGATCATAATTTGGCCTCTGCTTTGATTCTGCATCAAAATATTATTAATTTAAAAAATTCGGATATTTTCCCCTATCACTGTCTATATTATCCGTACTTTCCCTTGACTTTCCCCTTAACCCTTACTCAAAAACTTCCAAGTGTCATAACTTTGTCAAAACTTGACCAATTTTCATGCGGAATATCGTTTTGATCATTATTTGGCCTCTACTTTGATTCTGCATCAAAATATTATTTATTTAAAAAATTCGATTATTTTCCTCTATCACTGTCTGTTTTATCCTTACTTTTTCCTTGACTTTACCTTTGACACTTACTCAAAAACTTCCAACTCTCATAACTTCGCCAAAACTTGACCGATTTTCATGCGGAATATCGTTTTGATCATTATTTGGCCTCTTCTTTGATTCTGCATCAAAATATTATTTATTTAAAAAATTCGATTATTTTCCTCTATCACTGTCTATTTTATCCGTACTTTTCTCTTGACTTGTCCCTTGACCCTTACATAAAAACTTTCAACTCTCATAACTTTGTCAAAACTTGACCAATTTTCATGCAAAAATTTATATAAAATGTGCACACATTATATTAAACTACAACCCAAAAATAATCAAAGGAATTTAAATAATTAATTACTTATCTTTGTCAAGTCATTGCCAGAAATTTAAATACTTATTTATGTGAGTGAGCAAAGTGATGAGAGAACTAAACTAAATTATAGAAAATTGTTTGGCAAAAATATGAAAGAAGTGTGTGGAGGGTGGAGAGTGGAGAGAGAAGAGAGGAGAGTGGAGAAACGTAGAACGCTGCAGCTGCTTTCTTGGCCACTACATAAATTAGCTGTCAGGCCAAAATGGCACTCGGTTTATGGCCAAGTTGTACATACAGATATATGTGAGCACACGCCCACAACCCACGCCCCCTTACCTACCTCTTGGCCATACTGCCAAGTGCTGGCCATAAAAAACAAAGACAAGTATTTAATTTTGTAGCGAGAAGCTGACAAACTGAGAAATACAAGAAAAAAGTGAGGAGAAGTGAGGAGGAGAGAGAGGAAGAAGAAGAAGAAGAGGCGACAGCGAGCAGCACATAAATAAAATGAAAAATCTACTGCCAGCCAAATGCAGTTGAGTCCAAAAAGCAGGCAGCTGTACATGGCCAGTAGTCTTGGGGACTTGGTTACCATCTAGTGGAGTCCTCCCCTATGTACTACTATTCTCATATAGTACGAGTACGAGTATTAGGCACATAATGTAGGCTACCACGGACTGCAGAAGTCCGGCGGAATGGCGCATGCGCCAAGTTAGCAGCCCCCTAACTGTGTCTGTCCCATTCTGGCACTTCTTCTCATCATCTTCTCTCGTCTTCTCTCGTCTTGTCTCGCTTTGTCTCCGTCTCTAGCTTGGCCTGTGTAATAAACCAGGCGATGCCTGCAAATTATAAAGTGCAACTCTGTGCAGGAATTCTTGAAATGTAAATATAATGAGCAAAAAATTAGCCAAGACTACGCGGTACACATCTCTCGCAGTCGCAGTCGCAGTCCAAGTTGGCCCAACATCCAAACATGATCAAAGCTAAATTTACTAGGCACCAATTAAAGACATGGCCAAAGCTAACGTACTGACGTGGCCAAGAGGAGGGAGTTGGTGGAACTGCTTGACAGCCACTTGTGCACCCATAAAACATGTCAAAAGACTTTTTTACTCACTTTTTTTCCCTCACCATTTTCTCAGGCGTTGAGTTTTTTCACTCTTTTTTCTCCCATCTCTCAGAAAGTAAAATGCAGGCAAATATTTTATTTAGTTAGTAAAAAATCAAAACGACTCAAAATCACAACCAACATTTTTTGTCTCATTTCGTTTCATTTCGCGCTTGTTTTTGTTGCACTTCTTTCTCTTGGGTAGTTGTTGTTGTTGTAGTTGCTAGTGTTTTTTATTTTTTCAGTTACTGTTTGCTGTCAGGTTCATATTTACAATGTACATTGTACTCACATACATATGTATGTTGTAATTGTGTAATTGTAGTTGTTGGTTTCATAATAATAATATGCTGTCCCACAACTATTTCGGTTGACTGTCGACAGTTGACAGTGGGTGCAATTGGATTAATAAATTCTTAATAAATTTAATAAATTTTTTTCATAGAAATTCATAATATTTTTACTCAATATAGAATTGGGTTCCTAACTTCTTGTTTTAAAGCTTTGTCCCTAAGACTCTAGGCGTGGTATTTTATATAGTTTAAAATTTTTCTATTTTGAATCTCTTTCTCTAAGGTTTAAGATTTCTTAATAAATCTTGGTTTAAATTGAAATATACCCTATTATATTATTAATTTTTTTTGTAGAATTTTATAACATTTTTACTTAATATAGAATTGAGTTCCCAACCTCTTATTTTAAAGCTTTGCCCCTGAGACTCTAAATTTTATATTTTATTTAGGTAAATAGTTTCCTATTTTGAATCTCTTCCTCTTAAACGGCATTTTATCTCCTATGTTTCAAAACTTCCAATTTTCAATATCCTTTAAAGAAACTCCGCTTTGTAATTTTTTCTGCTTGTAAATTTTATCCTGCTCATATATTTACAAAACAATAATAATACTCAAGTTTTTCTCAAAACTAAACCATCAAATTCCCACAGACAAGGATTTTTATGGATTATTTGCTTTTTTCGTGTCTGTAAAAGAATTTTCGCCATCTTCTTGGCCAATAAATACCACAGTAATGTGGTATATTAAGTGTCCAGTATACAAAAGCCAACAACCAGCAAAAAAAAAACAGTGACTTCAAGATACTTGTAGCCACTGCCCGGACTGACAACAACAATAATAACAACAATAAGTAAGAGATACAAGAACCAACAGCAGACAATCCAAAGTAAAAATGCTTCTTATACGGTTTATTTACACCAAATGCCAAGAGTGAGAGAGAGAGAGAGAGAGAGGGAGCGATGGAGAAGGATACGAAGCGGGAGAAGAGAGTCCCAGGTGCTGGCAGACAAACAGGCGTACAATAACCAGCAGATAAACAGACAAACAGGCAGCAGCAAAAGCAACAGCAACAACAAAGAGACATGCAACCATTTTGGAATAATAATACACAAAAACAAACTCACTAAAGAGGTAAACATAATGTAAATGCCAGCAAACGGGTAGAGTGGGGTCTGTAGTGAGAGGGCGAGAGCGAGAGAGCGAGCTGACACTACAGAGTACAGAGTAGCGATAAAAACCGGTTCGACGCAGTCGGCCAATCAGATTGCAGCCCGAGCAGAGGCGTTGACTGAGCGGGCGACTGCGCAGCAGCAGCAAACAGCAAACAGAGGCAGCAGCAGCAGCAGCAGAACGCAGACTTCAACTGGCAGCAGAAAACAGTTGGTCCAGTTGGACTTTTGCAGCGCGTACGTGCGGGTGCCACAAAAAAAGCAGAGCTGAGCTGAAAGCGTGCGTTTAACCGTTTATTGCCGACGCGCGCGTGTCAAATAAAAGATACAAATACATAAATACTTAATATATAGATACATGCATATGTATATACTATGCATAAATTAATTAACTTGGTGCCAATTAATGTGTAATTATAATTACCATTACAATTACAATTACAATCGCAATTGTTAGTTCAAGTGAAAGTGCACACGTTATGCTGTTCAGTGACAAATACTCAGCAAATTAATAATAATAACAACAGTGAACCACAAGTTGCAGATGGAAAGCAACGCATTTGTTAGCAGCCATTTGCCATCACAAGCGCTTGTTGTACTATCGGAGGCCGCTTCCGGTTTGCATGAGGCACTGCGTGGACAACGTCCGTTTCCAGCGAGAGTAAGTAAAACAAGAAACAATGCCAATCAGTCTACGGTCTATTGCCAATCAGTCCGGCTTAAAGATCATCTTGGCCAAGCGCCCACGTAAGACGCGTCGTCTTACGGCGTTTCAGCCACCGCGACATATTTATGACAAATCATAAACTCGACGGCGGCTTCGACTTCGATTCGGCGATTCAGTTAGTTCGAGTAGCCAAAGCTCGGACTCACCGATGCTATAAATCAGCAGCACACCGAACACCGAACACCGAGAACAGAACACAAAACAATGCGCATTGTAAAACAACAAACCAAACCGAACAATACACTGCAACAAAATATGAATGCATAATTTGATTAAAATATAATATAAGTAAATTTGTATAAATATATTATAGCTCAATCAATTCAGAGATAATTTTCATATAATTCAACAAATTCTGTAGAGAAAGTTCCGAAAAAAATTAAATATTTGATTCAATCTGTTATAATTATATAATTTGATGCCCACAGGAATTTCAGTAAGTTTTAATACAGGATCTCTTAGTTTTCTACGCTATAATGTGCTAAACTAGACATCCGACTTTTAAACATAAATTGTTACAATTATAAAACTATTTCAACTTTTTGTATAATAGAATTTTTTTCAATCGAAAATTACAGCAATTAAAGGAATTATACTGTACTTACATATACAATGTATATTATACATAAGTATTAACCATACATATTGACCTTATATCCCAAATACACCTCCAAAATAAGCAACAGCTAGGGAAACATATATAATTAAGCTGATATGTAAATATATAAATCATAACTATCATTCTGAGGTTTAACATAATCCAATTCTAACAGCATAACGCTAATAGGTTTCTCTCAGTGTAAATGAATACAAGAGTCGCAGTTCAAAGACAATCGAAAGTCGACAGTCAGTCAGATTCAGATTCAGTTTTCAGTTTGCAGTTTGTAGTTTTCAGAGTCGCATTCCTCGATCGACGAATGCGTTTGCAAACGCCCCATTGTGTGTAGATTTTTGCGACGAACAGATTTATGATAGCTACCAGGTTGAGCTGCAAAGCAATAGTGGATCTGGGATGATGGTTTGTCGGCTCAGATCGGTTCAGCAGCTCCAAGTTGTCTTCAATTGCCCCCGCTGCTTGTCATCATTGTAAACATGAGCAATGATCTTGACGCTGATGCTACAAATGATGAAGAACTCGAACTGATGATGAGCAGAGACGTCTTGCAAGAATTGGAATAACTTGCCTCTGTAAAACTAACTCAACTGGTTACCGATCTCTCTGGCATTGGAAATGCAATTGGAATCGAACTGAACTTGTGCATAGCATTGAGTAGCGTTAAGATATGTTAAACATGACAACAATATGTCCCCGACTTGTAGATGCGAGTTGGGTGATATGATCGAGCCAAGTAAAACAGGAGAATGAAACTCGAATGGGGGAACTGTAACAGTTTCAGGTGAATTGAAAACAATCTTAAAATGAAAGTCGAAAGATAATATAAAATTAAAGAAATTAAATTTAAAGCAAATCTTTTGTTTTAGTATTAAAATTATTAAAGATATTCAGCAATAATCTTTATCTAAAAAATTATTAGTAATAAAAACTGCATTCAAATTTAATAAATTTTAGTCACAGCTTAGAAATATCTAAAATTAATTTCAAAAAATTAAGCGAAAGCAATTGTAAATTATTCAAATATTCAGATAATACTTTTGAAATTTTGAATATCTTCTCAAAGCATAAATTTGAAATAAGAATTTTCTATAGTTTTTTTTCCATTTTATTGCGCAGTAAAAACTAATTACAATCTTATTTTAAATTTAATCTGCAACTTACTTAACAAGACCTTTATTAAAACTATCTTAACTATTATATGTACATATATGTATGAATCAAGACTACTGTGCAAGCTCTGTGATATGTGCATTATTTATAGCCCAACAATAAAAATTAATAAAAACAAACCAAGCGAGCATATTAAATGCCATGTCAAATGGTTTAATGTGGTTCTGGTTCTGGTTCTGGTCCTCCTTCTTCTTCTTCTTAACCACCTAAACAAAAAGTGCTCACCATAATAATTTTGTAACCACAACAACGACAACAACAAAGGTAAACAGACTGACCCCTGACTACAAAAACAAAAAAGAAAAAAAGATGGCAGACCCTAGGCCACAACCAGAGTCCGATCCAGACAGCAACCCTGGAAAATTATGACCCAAACCTGGAACAACATATGAAATGTAATTCTTTATTTTATTTTTTGCACTTATTACACTGTGTGTATATATGTGTGTGTGTTGTGTTGAGGGCGCTTAATTTAATTTATAGCAATTTATCAAGATGCAGAGCCTGAAATGCACAGCCAACGAGGCGTATAACAAGAAGTAATCATATAGGGAGAACTAGTTTAAGAATGCCTTTGCTATAGGGAGTATCGGGAGGGGAAATGGAATCGCAAATGGAATCTGTTAGACCAGTAAGAAGTCGGCTGCGAAACTGTAATGTATATGACTGCAAAGAGTTATCAATTAGGACTTCTTTATTTCAATTTTTAGTCATACAAGGTCGTATTATGAGATACTTAATATATAAATAATTTGTATTTTTAAAAAATATCAAAATTAATAATTATGAATCGAATTAATACTATTTACATTTTAAAAAATAGCGAGATTTCAAAAGGAATGAGAAACTAAAGTTTCACCTGTTAAAAATTAAACACGCCTTAAATTATGCTACATATTTTGGTAGCAGAAGATCCGCACTTAGAAAAGTCTCGTCTATCTGAACTTGATAGCTGCAGGTTGAAGCCATAAACATTAAGTTCGAGAAAATTGCCAATTGCTAAACGTTTTCTGGTTTCGTTTTCTTTTTTTTTTTTCTTTTTTTTTTGTATTTGCTGCCACAAATTGAGATTTATTTGTAGAGGAGCCAGTTGTTTGTTTGTTTGTTGGTTGTCTGTGTCGTATTTTATGGCCAAGTTAAACGAAATTGGCAATCGTATGTGGACAATTGGCTCATGCCAGTCGTTTACGTGTTGTTGTAATTAAGCTGTTATTGTTGTTGCAAGCAGCTGCTGGTTGGATGGCATTAGAACAAACTCCTCCGATTCAAGTGATAAATGCCAATAACTCAAGTGTTAAAAACAAAAAACAAACAACACGAACAAGCGAATTATGCAAATCTACAACCCTCGGAAAGGGCAACAAATCACACGACCAAAAGCATTTGAATGCCTCTAATAGAAAAGCAAACAGAGATTGTGAATGTGGCAGAGGATGATAGAGGATGAGGAATTTTCGGGGTGGCAAGTGCCACCTGCTGCACATAAATCAATGGAAATTTCTATAAGCAAGTTTACATATCGCATTAAAAACTCATTCGGCAATGCTGACAAATTTGCCAAGTCGACAACGAGCAGCGCATCAAGAGTCGCCAGTGGTTGACCACTTTCAAGTCCAGCTAAGCGAGTTCTCTTCCTCTCCCCCCGCTCCGAATGCTCGCCACATTGCCCCCATTTGATATTTGCCATCTGTGCACGTGGCATTTAATCAGTGCCACTCATTAGGGGGGCTGCCTTCAACTGATTTAGCCAAAATGCAACTCATGCGGTTGGCAAAACACCTCATCCACATCCACTACCACCTCCTACATTCCCAATCCCAACACCGAGCTTATTTAGCACTGCAATTTATGCCTGTATATTTGTCTAATGGCTTTTCGGACTCTGACTTGCATTTGTTTCTGCCTGGCAACAGCTTTAAAACGAGTCCTTGATTCATTTGCAACGTTCCACATGATGATGATGATGATGCTGATGATGATAACGATGGTATTGGTAATAATATGCCAACACCTTCATGTGTAGATCTGTTACCATGCCAATTTTGTTGTGTCAACGTTTTGATAAGCTATAATTAATTGCTTTTATTATCGTCTAATTAAGAGTAGAATTTAAGCAAAGACTGGCAGACTGAATCTAAACTCACAGAAACCAGCTCTTATTTCAACAAATTTTTAAAAAAAAATAATACAAATAAATGTATTTCTTGATTTTTTTTTAAGTAATAAATATTAATATTTAAAAATAATTTTGTGTTTAGACTATAAGAAATAGAGATACCAAATTTGACATATACATTTCTATAGACCCCATGCAGGTCAAGTTTGTTTCTGCCTCCTTAAATCGCGAAAAACCACCGCACCCACAGTTTTTAAGATAATACAGTTTATATGGTAATTAACGATATATATTAATATTATCTATAATATTACCTTATCGCAGCAAGATCGGATAAGTAGAACGGAAGTAATAGCTAACCAAAGTTATTAATAAAGTTTTATTTCAATACGATTACCTAAAAGTATGCAGTAGTTTTTATGAGGTAGTATATTCTCTTAAGTATTTTTATATATATTGAAATAAGTATCGGGTATCATATGGTCGGGATCTCGACTATAGCTTTACCAATTGTATTTAGACTACGTAGGCATCTATTAAATTTCGTCATACTATGTTCACATTAACCCCTCAACACTTTGTCAATGACACCTTCAATATTCTAACTTCAGTTTCCAATCTCAATTCCCTTTTCTTTAATTACTTTGCGTGAGGTATGAGAAGCTAAGTGAGCGTAAAATATGAGCATTAAAGTGGGTGTTATTGGTAACTGTTCAAAATAATGTCAGTTACATGACTTCGCACAAAAATGGGCAAATTAAGGTAGGCAGAAATTAGAAATAATGTAACTTTGAAACAGGGCAACATATGTTAAAGAAAACTGAGAAGGCAGATAAAAGAACTGTTAATCTTAGGGTACTGAAATATCTGATTAAACGCGTGACTTAAAATCCAAAATCAAAATACCAAATGATACATTATAAATAGGAGGAAAACATTCTCAATACGAACAGATCAATAGCTAAGCCGCCTTAAAATATGCAGCAAAATGTTTAATTTACGGCAAATAAATGTTAAACGGCACAAAATTTAGAGATTTTAGAGTTACGATATCGCCACACATAAACTGTGTCACATATAGGAATAAAGTGTGTGCGAGGAGAGGAAAATAAAGAAAGACGGAAGGAAGGAAGAGGAATATGTGCTACCAATGGGGTGTAAAATAACGAGCGAAAATTTACCAACATTCAAAGACTTTGCATATGATATGGGCACCCCCCAAAAGGCTAAGGGTGAGGGTGAGTTGTTGCGAACTTCAAGGGTTGGGGGACTGATGATAAAAACGGCAAGGGATAAACTGACAAACCGTTTATAACAAATTGAGCCTGATGAGTGTTAAGCGTCTGGGACACACACTTACACCCAACTAGACAGTAACACACTCACTCGTAAGCGACGACATGTGTGACAAGTATCCAAAACTCACCCACACTAAAAATGAATTTACATACAAATTTGTCTGCAGTGCGCCGGAAAAGTATACGGAAAAGTGTGGGAAAATCACTGATATGTTAAGCTGAAGTAAACTTTGCTTGTAAACGTTCTTTGCAATCATACTCGTAAAATTAGTGAGATATATGAAATTCTATGTTAACAAGTATACTCAAATTATGCTAAAAAAAAAAAAAAAAAATTAAAAAAAAAATTTTACCGCGATTTGTCTAAAAATGCATTCTTATAATACATGCAGACAAAAATATTTTGATTGTCAGGAGGTGCTTTTTGTATTTTTTCTTAAAGTGGTCTTTTCAAAATTAATTTTAAAAAAAATCTGTCTAGTGTGAGTTTAAATGCTTCGGATGAAGCATCTTTGATTTGGAACTTAAAATTTTCAAATCTATTTACTTAAACATTAAATCTTTAATAACATTTATCAACTGACAACATAATTTATGATTAGAATAAACTAACTTATTAAATTTTACGCAAACTAATTAATCTATTTGATCCTATTCGTATTAAGACTTAATGTTTGAATTATAGTTATTTTAAAATTAACCCATGTTGGAAATATGATTTAAAATTAAATTTACTGTGTATAAAAATTCCATATAAAGTATCAATTTAATAATAATTTGAATATAAATATTATTAAAGATCGTACTACGTTTTTTTTATAATTTATGTTGACTTCTGATTTCAGTTACCTGACGCCAAAGATCTACACAACATGTCACTAGTCGGCAACTACAGCACCCAATTCCTGCACAACTTCCATCCGCATCTGCTGCAGACCCTCAACCATGGAATGCTGGCGGCAAATGGAGCAGCTGCCGCTGCTGCAGCCGCTGGAGCTCCGGGCAGTTATTTTGCCAGCGAACGGTCGGCGCTGGGGAAGCCGTCGGTGCTGTCGAACTTCTCACTGCCGTCGGCATTTTCCCCACCCAAATACATAGGCATATCTCTGGACCAGGTGAGTGATAAAGAGACAGGGGGGAATTGACAGAGAAGAGGCTTTGGAGGCGTTGATAATCGTGTGTGGATTGGCAGTTGTCATAATTGAAAATTGAATTTTGCAGAATCTTTTCAATGGCAACGAATCATTTCGCACGGATTCGGCCAGTCCCACGTGCACATCACACGAATCCATGGAGGGATCACAGGATTACGATGCCGTTGAAAAGGGTGAAAGCCCGCGCAGCAATAACTCTCAGGATCCCAGGGATTTGAGACGTAAGTTGGGCTATGTTTACTCCTGTATTTATTTAACAAATTTGCATGTTGCCAAAACTGTTTTGGCGATAAAGCAAAAAGTGGGCGGCTTTTCAGGCCACGTTTTCACTTTACATTTGCCTCTTTTTGATCAAAATCTTTTGCCGTATTTGTTTCAATTTTACTTTTTTTCTGTGCAATTTTAACGCTTCAGTGGGTTAACTTTGACTGGCAGGCATAAGGCCGGGGCAGATGAGACAGACGGACAGATGGACGGACGGACAGATGGACAGACAAGCGACAGGGCCGCACTTCAGCAATTTTTATTAGTTTTTCTTGTAAAAGACATTTAAATCAATTTCCAGCAAACATTTACCTGAGGGTTGCATTTTCTTCTATTTGCTTTAAAGCTGCTCCCATTTGGCTAAAAGTAGGCTAAACAAATTGCCTACAAATGCGTTGCTAATTGGTAAGAGCAAGAGCTGTTGTCGTTAATCTTCTTATGCCCAAAAGTCAGCAGCATATGAACATGATAAATATGAATGCAAAAGAGCTAAATTTGGAGGGAGTGAGGCTAAGGGTAGCACCTTTTGAAACAGGGGCGCAGATACTAAAAGGGGTGCTAATGAGTACAATATCTTAATTGGTCAACTAGTAATACAAATTATAAGAAAATATTATAATACTTTTCTTATGCTTAGATTATTAAGAACGAAAGGCATTTAAGAGGCTTTAAAGTCTCTTTTAAATAATTGAACTGAAAAAATTAACTTCATAAATATCTTGTAGATTTTATAAAAAATATTTAGAATTTTTAAAAAGGTTATAGTAGAGATATCTATTTATTGTTATCAATAAAATGACTAGCCAAATTCTTAGATAATTAAGTCCTCATCCTTCAAATTCAATTCTAAATAAATTGTCTTTATACAGAGTAAATCCCCTTTAAACTACGCCCCTGTCTCTCTAACAATGACAACTTCTTTGTTTAACTTTCATATTTACATATCTATTTAAGCCGGAAAACCAGTTTTCCGCACACACACACATACACACACACAAGCACTCCCCTAGTGTCATTTTATGTGTTTAACTTTTGACTTATGTCAGTGGCTAGACTAACACAAGGCCATAAATTAATTTTAATAAATAATACACTTTTAATTAGCTGCGTTAACAGCGAATCATAGTAGAGCAGCCATCGATAATCCAATGCTAACTATAGATAAATACAAGTATCCCTTGTACTTTAGCTACTTCTTTCCCAAGATAAAAGTCGAAAAGGCACTTGGCATAAGTATTTTGGCATAGAAGGGTTAACAAGGGTGCGCATTAAGTGTTTTAAATGGCGCACTGGCTTATTGAAATGTATCAAGTCCTCTCTGCAACCCCTTTCCCCCTTCCCCCTCCCCATTGAGGATGTACGTGTGGCACTTCACTACAAAGTCAAACCGCAGGCAGGACGCAACCTTTTTTGTGGCACGAGGCGGCTAATTACTCAGCCTGCGACATTGTTGCAACTCTTTTGCTTATTCTTCTTCTTCTTCTTGTTCGTGTGCCACTTGAGCCAATTATAAGGCAAAGCTTAAGCTACCCCCAAACTACCCTTACAACCTTACAACCGACAAGCAAAATTCATAATGTTTGCTCATTTATTGTTTATGTATTTTTTTTGCATTTATAAGGTTTCTTTTTTGTTGGTTCCTTCAAAGGATGCGCAAGTGTTGCAAATCGCTTTGATTGCATTGTTGGTATTGTTATTATGAGCATTACTTATTACTTATTATTATTGTTCCGATGATGTATTATATTCGTTGCACACTTGGAATTTTCATATTAATTTCTGTAATATTAATGGCACTCGAATAAAAGTCATATTTCATGCTATGTGCGATATATGGAATTTCCCCATTTTGTTGCTCTAGCGAAGGGATGATTGCAATGAAATCTTGAGAACGTAAGGTCAACCAGCTATGGACACGTGACTGGGAGGCATTTTGAAGATATATTTAAAAATTTATAGTTGGATTTCAGATTTGTTGAGATTAATATAACAGATTTTGCTTAGGATCGAACTTTTGTCAACGTTTTAGGTTAAAAACTTCGATAAATTAATATAGTTTCTTTAATATGTAGTGTTTTAGGTTGTTATTCTTATGTTTCTATACGAATTCAGTAAAAACTTACACAAAATCATATCGTTTTATTTTTTTTAATATCTCTTGGAATTTTTGAACCTATCATAAGTTTTATATGAAAAAGAAATTAAATATTATTCTAATAGTTCCTTGGTTCGCTGTTCTATAAATGTCCTATGTAATTTTACTTAGTGCGAAGTACATTAATAATATATTTAATGCTTTTAAATTACTTAAAGTGAAGTTCTTAAATCTGATTTAATATGAGTATAGAACAAATTTAAAATACACAATTTTAATTTATGCGAATGTTTCGCACAGTTGCATGACAAACTTTCTCTCACCATTTTGGACCATTTTGTCAACATGTTCGTTTCGGACTGTTTCTGTTGTTGTTACACGCGGTTAACCGTCACATTCAACATATTATGTTGCCACATGTACGAACTACACGCTGATATTTTAGACAAAAACAGCAACACAACAGCGACATTATATTTTTAGTCGTATTTATTGTAATAATATTTTAATTGCCGCCGCAGTCACGTGCAGAACTTTTGACTGGCAAACAGTTTGTATTTACGAGGTCGGAGTATTGTGGTTTGTTGTACGCATTTTTTCTCGGTGTACGTGCGTCTGACAGCTGAGCAGCTCCGAAGGATATGAAGGACATGCGGCAAACGGTTTTAGCTACCAAAAATAACGAGCGCCAATTAATTTGGGCTAAGTACGTGTTAAAAATGTGTAGCATGCAATTAGAGATTGGCCAGAAAATTTATGGACCAACCCAGTTTCAATGGGCGGAATTAGAAGTTGGGGATATAGAAGGTGGTGGGTGATTGTGTGGAATTCCAAAATTGAAATCAATGCATTGCATGCAAGGGGGAGATGGGGAGTTAGTGGAATTTCAATTTTTATTGCCTGATATTGCGGCGCTTTGATTGATGAATGCGGCATGGCTAATTCCAGATCTGCATAACGTTAGCAAGGCGCATACGGTGGCCTCATCCTCAACGGCATCCAGCAGCTCCTCATCCTCCTGCTCGACCAGTTCCGCTGTGGCGGCCATTAGCTCCGCGGCCGTCGCAGCGGCGACCAGCAGCGCCGTCGTCTCCATGGCCAACCATCTGGCGGCGCATCAGTCATCGCCGGCACACCATCATCCGCATCATCATCATGGCCATCATGTGGGTGGCGGAACGGGGCCTCCGCCGCCTACACATCATCATATGTCGCATGCTCATCCCCATCCGCTTTCCCACCATGCGGCACATCATGCGGCTCTGGCCAGTCTCAGCATGGCCGGACTGCGTGCGGTGCCGGGTGGTTTGAGCCTGGTCAGCGGGTTGCAGGCCGCTGCTGCCGGCGGTGCCATTCCCGATCTGTGTCCCGTCTGCGGATTGAAGCTCAGCCCCGAGGAGTGGCACACACACTTCCTCACCGAACTGGATCGCCTGTACAAACTGAGCGCCGGATTCGAGCGCTCCAATCTGCAGGCGACCTACATGTTTGCTCCACCATGTCCGGCTCAGGAGAATGCTATTCGCACCAGCCACAATCGCTGGGAGGTAAGCAACTATAATAATATTTAAGTTATGCAGTAGACAACTAAGCAACAATTAGTTTATATGGCGGTACCCAATACCTAATTAGACTTTATTTTCACACTCAAATAATTAAACATGATTTTGAGAAAAATAAAATTTTTTACAAAATTAATTAAATTTAAATGCAGAATGAATTAAGAAGCCAAACAATAATCATAATGACATTCCGTTTGAAAATCGGTTCAGTTTTGACAAAGTTATGGAAGTTTGAAGTTGGTCAGACCTTGGATCTAACAACTTTACAAGTCAAAATTTTTGTCCAATTTCACATGATTTTTTACAGAAATTTGAAAGGTGTCAGAAACAAATTTAAAGTGTTGTTTTATACTAATTACGATATAAGGAGTTGATTAAAAGTGAAAACTTGAGAATTAAAATTTTGAATTTTCAATAGGGGTTTTGTCAATTTCACATGATTTTTTACAGAAATTTGAAAGGTGTCAGAAACAAATTTAAAGTGTTGTTTTATACTAATTACGATATAAGGAGTTGATTAAAAGTGAAAACTTGAGAATTAAAATTTTGAATTTTCAAAAAATCATAGGGGGGACCATTAGCATCGAATCCATGATTTTGAGGAATATAAAATTTTTCAGAAAATTAATTAAATTTAAATGCAGAATGAATTTAGAGGCCAAACAATAATCAAAATGATATTCCGCTTGAAAATAGTTTTAGTTTTGACAAAGTTATGCAAGTCTGAAGTTAGTGAAGCCTTTGTCTTAGCACCTTTAAAAGACCTTATACATTTCAACACAAGACATTTCAAATGTGCCAATTGTATGATGTCAGCTTCTAAGATATTTTCCATTTTTAGACATTTCAGCGCATTAGAAATAATCGCCAGAACCGTCTGAGGCTGAAGGTGCGTAAGCGTAAATACGGCGAGATGTACATGATGGAGAGTCTCTACTGTAGCAGTTGTCCCATATGCAAGCGCAAGTATGCGCTGGAGACAGGAAAACTTCCTCCAGAGGTTCGATTCGCTAATCCCTTGCAAATACCTCGATCTAGTTTAACTAAGCTCCTTCTTATTTGCAGGAGGATGCCAAAATGCAGGATGAGATCGAAACGGTGGACGTGGAAAGCTGCAATGATGATGTGCCCGACTCTGGCTCGGAAGCACCCGGAGGAGCAGTGGGTGGAATGAATAGCAATCTGCCACCCTCCAGTATGCACAATTCTAATGCACAGCCGGGTAAATTGGATGGCATACTCTATCGCACGGGATGCGTTATTAATCAGAAGGATGTCCATGCAGATGATCAGGATGTGAGCACCAATGTGACAACTGCGAGCAGCAGCAGCGTTAGCTGGTCTGGAGAGACAACGCCCAGTTCACATACACAGGCACATATCAGCGGTGAGTTTAACAAATTTCCCTGGGGCCAATTGACATTGGACTAAACCCACTTTTCTTCCAATTCCCCACTCCTCTCCTGTTTACAGTGAAAAACGTCAGCGAGCTGTCATCTACCACACATCACTACTACAACGCGGACTCCTGCGGAGTGGGCGGAAACGAGCACGGCAACAACAACAACAACAATGGCAGCAAGGAGCTAATGATGGACACGGCATCGTGTCAGAACGACAGCGACGAGGATGTCATTGTGGATGACGATGAGACGGTGAAAATGACGAGCAAGTCGCATAGTTACAAGTCGCGGCGACAGGAGGAGAATGTGGGCAGTAGCAGGTATGAACAGTACACTAAAAAAAAAACTACAATTATTTTTAAAATAATTGATAATATAAGAAATAGGCTTTTAAATTTAAAAAAATTACCCTATGATGAAGAAACCGATTTCTAAACGTTCTTACTTCTAATATTTATCTAGAAATACGTTAAAGGAAACAACTTTTTATTTCCAGTGTAGAAGTGAACAATTTATTTACACACAGGTTTAATTCACTTTACAGAAGCCTGGAGAATATCTCACCCAATGAGGAGCGTCCACGCTCGGAGCCGCAGGTGAGCAGCACTGAGCCTGGCCCCATGGACATCTCCCACAGCAGCAGCAACAACAATAACAATAATAACAACAACAACAACAATAACAACAACACAACAACAGCAACCAAATATGTCGAGCCCATGGAGAACAGCCTGTCGCAGTTATCGTCTATGGGCGTGCCGGGATTAACGCAATTGGACACAAAGGTGGGAATTAGTTCGGATTTAAAACCGGACGATGAAAACAAATGTTTCATTTGTAAGGTAATTTCTCAGTTTGCTTCAGTTCTATTTTGCCTTTACGCTCCGGTCGCTCTGTCACTCTCTCTCTCTCACTCACTATCCTCACTTTCCTTATGCTCTCTCACTTTTTTGCTATTTTGCATGTTGTTGTTGCACACTCGCTCTCCCATTGTTTTAATGCCGCTCTAAGCTATGCTCTCTTTTGTGTATCTTCTCTCTCAAGACAGGCATAAAGGATCTCAACACGGATGCGTTTCTGCGCGGTCGCAATTTCTATTTCCATCAGAGCTGCGCCAATGTGATGAGCAGCTATCGGCTCAACAAGGAACTGCTCAGTCAGGCCCAAGCTCAGAGAGAGGCTGCCGCAAATACGGCAACGCCGCGCAGCCTGTCACCGTCGCCCGCACAGTCGCCGCAGCAGAGCGTTGCCACCCAGGCCATGGAGTAGATGACGAAATGAGCAATCAAAGCGTGAATTTATTACAGTTAATTAATTCAAATATTGTGGTAGCTAATGAAACGAGTTAAACAAATATCATGTTTAATTGAGCATGTCAAGCGGTCGCCCAAAGGTGGGCAACACTTTTATTCATTGGTTTTACGCGTCCCCTAACAGCGAGCAACACTTTTTTTTAATTTCCCAGTTATGATTTTTGCTCTGTAAATTTGCGTGTGTCAATTGTTTTCGTTTTCGAAATTAACAAATTAATTTCCTCGCATCAATGTTTAGTGCAATTTTGTGTTGCCTTTTAGCTGTTTCAAAAGCAGCTCTATTATTATTATTATTATAATTTTTCCCGTTTTTAGTATGCAAAATTCTTGAATGTGCTATAATTGTTAAATACAAATGAAATTAGTTATCATAACTAAGCCAATTAGTTGTACATTTTAAGCGTAAAATATTTATGAAAAATCAAATAAATACATAAAATACTAACAAAGAATTAAGACATGTTTTTTTATTTTATCAAACTTAATTAGTAGAGTATTTGCTGTTATGTTTGTAGAATGATCAAACAGCTTTTGAGTACAAAAGCTAGTCTGAATGCTATAGCGCCGCCTTAAGATATGTTTAAAAGCTGCAACAATTACCATGACTCCCGGGTTTCGTCTACATGCTATCAAAATTAATTCATGTCAAAGAGAAACAGAGAAAAAAAGGAAGAGATATAAAGCTCCAGCTAAATTGAGCAATGGAAAAATTTCTGCTGATTACAGTGGAAGAAATTGAATAACAACAACAAGTAATCTATTTATAAACAGTCGTAAGTATGTGGGAATGTAGATATTTTCTTAAAGCACTTATTACGCCGAAAGCTGCGCAGATAAGACATATAAGTAAGTAATCCAGCTAAGCTGCGAATGTAAAGCAAAAACAAACTGAGAGAATTTAGCACACGAGAACACACTCTCTTACTCTCTCTTCCTCTCTCTCTTCATCAATAAATTCTACGCAGGGGGCGGCACTCGAAAGCTTATCAAGTATCGCCTGACTTGGCAGAAGAGTATAAATAGCAAGCTGCCGACGCTAGCGAACTTTCAGTTAACAACGAACAGCGATCAAGAGTAAAAGTGTTTGTTAATACATCAATATTTGTTTATTTTTACTGAGAATATGTTTTCCAAACTGAGCACACGCGGGGTTGCCAGCCGTCTTGGTGGCATCGTCAAGAGAACGCAACACAAAGAGGCCGCTGCCGCCTCCGCCGTCTCCAGTGAGAGCAGCCGTTCCGAAGCGGTTTTTGCACGTGAGCAAAAATACGGCGCCCACAATTATCATCCGTTGCCGGTGGCGCTTAGCCGGGGTGAAGGTGTGCACGTGTGGGATGTGGAGGGCAAACGCTACTTTGACTATCTCAGCGCCTATTCGGCGGTCAATCAGGGTCACTGTCATCCCAAGATTATTAAGGCGCTGACGGAGCAGTCACAGAAGCTGGCGCTGACGTCACGGTAAGTTGGAGCACTCAAAAATCATTTTCATCAGACGTGCCCCCCTATAAAGCTTATCGGGTGGAGCTTTGAGAGCTTTATTTATTTATTTTTTTCAATGACCTAGACTTTTTTCCATCGCAGAGGGTATTATACCTTTATCACGAAGTATGTAGCACAGTTAATTATCTCATTTTATAATTTAGATAGCAATATTTATGTGAAACCGATTTAGAATTCATTAAAATACTTAACAAATTTTAATACTGCTTATAGATAGTATAGCATAAAATCAAACAGAAAATCATGAACATCAGAAGACACTGGCATACAGTTCCTAATGAAATAAGTGGAAAATTATGTGTTATTCTTTTGATTTCTTGAAAGTCAAGTTCCAGCCAATATAGCAAAAAGAAGTATATGCTAGTGGTTGCTATAGAAATAATCAGCAAAGGGTTCTTGTATTTAAGTATCGCAGCACTTAAGATGCGATTCTAATTACGGATGTTCTTATTATTGTTGCTGGGCAAGTTTAAGGTTTATAACACAGCCGTAAACATTTTTAAATGTTTGTTTTTTTTTTTTATTTTGCTATCAGTGACAATAAGTTCTGTTATCAATAATCGCTGAGCTGTTGTCAACTGAAAAAAAACCAATAAACGATTAGCCGTTTGATGGAAAGTTTTTGCTGCTATCTCATTGTTGGGCCACAAAAATTAATATGATATTTAGAGAAATTTACTGCGATTAATATTAATATTCATATTTTTTTAGTTTTTTATTGATTACTTCGCAATCCAAAAATATTTTTTGCAGACGATAAGCTTTTTGCATATGTTTGTATCTCTACAAGATTAAATTAATTCTAATTAGAGCTTTCAATGTCTGTATATTATTTCCAATTTCAATAGACTCAATCTTAAGTCGTAATGTCAAGCGAAAATATATTTTATTGACAAATAAAGACAGTAAAAACGCAAATGATAATTTAATGTTTACAAGTACTAAGTTTTATATATAATTATCAATTTAGTTTATTTTCTTATCTTCTGCGGAATTAAATAGTTATAGAATATAGACCGTTTAAAAAAACTGCAATTGGTACTATTTATTAATAAATGCAAGATTATCGACAAATTGGGTTATTGTCACTTGAACTTAGAAATATGTTTCTTATCAGTTCAAAATGTATGCCACGTGCTAAAATTAGCAAATAAAAACACTTCAGACGCAAAAATAACAAGTGATTAATCAAATTCATATCATTATTTGAACCTTATAAACAACTCTTGAACCTAACAATTAATGTTGACACCGAACCTGAACAAAGAAAACCAATTAAAACCAGACACAAAACTTTAAATCACTCATAAAAATATGATTTTAGAACGCATTCATAGTGTGAATTATTGTCTGGTGAAATGAATAGATACGAAATTAGATGAGTATTAAAAGGTTATCATTACAGAGATGAATTGCTTTTAATTCTCTCATTTATATATATTTAGGTACTAGTTATAAGCAGTCATGCGATTTCTAATTGTAGATTAGCATATTTTTAAATTAGTTCCCTTTAAGATTATTTAATTTTTCACATAGTTTAACTCTATATTATTTATTTCATCATTATACTCAATTATAGTGCCTTCTACAATGACGTTCTGGGCGAATATGAAGAATTTGTTACCAAGTTCTTTGGCTATGACAAAGTGCTGCCCATGAACACGGGCGTGGAAGGCGGAGAGACTGCTTGCAAGCTGGCCCGCAAGTGGGGATACCTTAAGAAGGAGATACCCAAGGATCAGGCCAAGATCATCTTTGCCCGCAACAATTTCTGGGGTCGCACACTGTCCGCGGTGTCCGCCTCGAATGATCCCAGCAGCTATGAGGGATTTGGACCATTTATGCCCGGCTTCGAACTGATTGATTATAATAATGTGGCTGCACTGGCGCAGGCTCTGCAGGATCCCACCGTGTGTGCCTTTATGGTGGAGCCCATCCAAGGCGAGGCAGGTGTTGTGGTGCCCGATGAGGGTTACCTGCGCAAGGTGCGCGAGTTGTGCACAAAGAACAATGTCCTCTGGATTGCGGATGAGGTGCAGACGGGTCTGGCAAGGACTGGACGCATGCTGGCAGTGGACTACGAGGAAGTGCAGCCTGATATTCTCATTCTGGGCAAGGCACTCTCCGGCGGTGTTTATCCCGTCTCAGCTGTCCTCTGCAATGATGATGTGATGCTGTGCATCAAGCCCGGAGAGCACGGTTCCACCTACGGTGGAAATCCACTCGGCTGCCGTGTGGCCATTGCTGCTCTGGAGGTTCTTCAGGAGGAAAATCTGGCGGCAAATGCTTTCAAAATGGGTCAACTGCTGCGCAATGAGTTGTCCAAACTGCCCAAGGACATTGTGTCCGTGGTCAGGGGCAAAGGACTGCTCAATGCCATTGTAATCAATGCCAGTAAGTTACTTCCCACTTTGTAAATCTTTTCTCCCAACTCACTTCTTTTCTTTAATCCCTAACAGAATATGATGCCTGGGATGTTTGCATGAAGCTCAAGGATAATGGTTTGCTGGCCAAGCCCACACATGGTGACATCATTCGCTTTGCCCCACCCCTGGTCATCAATGAGGCACAAATGATGGAGAGCATTGACATCATTAAGAAGACCATTTTGTCTATGTAATATGTATATTACAAATGTTTCCAATCGAATAGCATTTAATTAGTCTGTTAACATTTCACAAAAGTCTGAAAATAACTATAATACAACTAAAAATTCAGGAACCTGCTTATAAAATACATTTAATGTTCATATAAAAAATAGTTATAATTATTTGAGAAAATATGTTAAATAAATATATTATAATATCTGCAGTCATCCGTGTCTTTTCTACCCTGGAGTTATTTTTTTTTTATATTATCAGTCATGTTGGGAATTAATTTTTACATATTATTCATTTATTTTTTCAATTAAATAATCTGACGGACAATTTATCAGCAGAAATATGTCAATCAGTCATTTATTCAATCACAAACATTTTTGTAAACAAAAATTCTAATTATTTGCGCTATTTTCACTATTAAACGATTATTAAGCATAACTCTTACAATCCATTTAATATTATTTTTATAAACCATCCTAAAATGTGTCAATGAACAAACTTTCAAATTTCCTAAGGCTAATAACTGAACTGAATATCCATTTTCCGACCTTTTTACCTTCACTCTCTCCCTCTTTCAGTCTCTCTCTCTCTCTTTCAGTCTCTCTCTTTCAGTCTCTCTCTTTCAGTCTCTCTCTTTCAGTCTCTCTCTTCTTACTTAGTTCACTCTTTTTTAAGCGATGACTGACTGTGTCAACAGAATCGTAAGCATTCCTTATTTTTTAATTAAAATATAAAAAGGAGACCACACTGGATGGGAACGTGCCGCGGTCGTTAGGCAATAAACTTGGACACCGCGCATCCTGCAGGACAATTACAAGGCGGAAAATGTCGCAACATTTTCGCCTTATCTTGTGACTTTGGTGCTTTAAAAGAATAAGACGCAAAGGCATAAAAAACGAATTAACACTGGAATGGGGAAATGCTGAGGGGATGCTACGGAAGACTGGAAAAATGTTGCCGCATTGTTACGCTTATCGCACGGGTGACGGATGCGGGGGTGAGGGGTGAGGGGGTGAGACTACCACTTGGTCCAAAGGATGTTTCCCATCGTCAAAGACCTTTCGCGAAATCGCTGTGGAAAATCTTTATTTTTAATTTTAACGCTTTATTTAATTATGTGAAGCGCTTGCCGAGCACAACAACAGACAACATAGAAGAGACTACAACAAGAACAAGCAACAAGGCAACTAGACAACTTCAACTTCAAGTTCAAAAGTTTGCTGCTAATAAAATGCTTAAGGAGTGTCCTGTCTGCTAATAAAACCCACAAAAAAATGGGCTAAAAATTGCATTTCTTGTTCTTTATAAGTATATATGTATTTTTTTTTTTTTTTTGGTTCCTTGCTTTTTTTTAATAAAGACATCAACAGATGGGCGACGATAAAATGCCCAAGATTATGGACAAAAGCCAGAGAAGAGCATCGGACAAAAGGCAGCCAAGCGGCGTGTGGTTTTTGACACCCCCCAAACAAAAGGAACCGAGTCCTTTTTCCGCTCTATTCCTGACCCGATAAGGTTCGGTCTGCAACTTGGCATTCACATTCAAAGTAGCTCATAAGACGTTGTATTAAGCCAACACTTGAACTGGGCAGGTCAACTTCCCCCCTCCCCCATTGTCCCCCTTGGCGAGTTCTGACCCAACCTTTTTATGACCTTAAAGATAAGATTTTTACATTCGCACTTCTCTGTCAACTGCTTTTTAATGTTCAAACTTTTAATTAGCTGGGCTGGGAAAAAATAACTCCCTTTCCCTTTAATTTTTTACTGCTTATTCCAACTGTTTACTGTTTACAGTTATTTGGCATATCGCTTTCAATTGCTTTCCAATTGCTGCCAGCAATTTGCAACAACAATAAAAATCAAATACAACGCGATAAAATCACAAATCGAAACGTTTCCCTCCGGGCAACATTTTGCACCTTGTTGACATCCCAAACAATTTGGGGCGACTTGTGTGTAAGTAATCGTAGACTACTAGCTGATGTATTAGAAAATACCCTGTATATAATTAGAAAACAGTTCGATTCAGATATCTTAAACAATGATATAGATTACTAAGGTATATTTTAGTGATTAGATAAATAATTTCGAAAAACCATAATTTCTTACTGTTAAGATAATTTTCTTAATTTTAGTGAATACAAATATTTAAAACTTTTTAATATTCGTTATGTTTTATTATAACTTTTTTCTTGGTTTTTTTTATGATGTAAAACTATTGCGTTTAAATACAAGGAATCAATTTATGTACGACTTTATTTTTAATCCATTTACAACTTTTGTAAAATTCTTTTTGTAACTCAATCCTTAACTCGACCAAAAAGCACTTAGACCAGTAATCCGCTAACCTTAAACTGTGGCAAGTTTATTACCTTTCTGCGGAACTCCATTACCTCACAAGCATAGGAGTAACCTTCAGAAATGGTAGATCGCTTCCAGTTGATCCAGGTGATCTTATCGCTGACATCATTACACAGAATATAGCCACTATTGATCTCAGAGGTAGTTAGATAGGGATTATTGACACCGACTAAGACAATACCCCTTTGGGTCGCGGGTTCGATGATCACACGGAAAAAGATCTTGGGAACTGGGATCAGTCCATTGCCTTGCTCATCATAGGACAAGTACAAGGGAGTCAGTTTTCCTGTCTTATTGGGCAAAGTGGTGACACCCCAGACGCCAGTCCAGCAATCCAATGTTTTCCCAAACTTGGTTGCCCATATCTTCACTCCTTCCACGACTTGGGCCCAATTGCCAACATTGAAGGAATGCCATTGAGGCGCCGCATTGATAAACATGAAGGCGGAACGCTGCTCCGGAGTATAGGCAAAGTCGGTCTCGGAAGCCAAAAGGCCTCGGGTCAAGAACTTATCTGAGTTAATATATCGGGACGAATCCATACCCAAGGCCTTATCGATGGTCTGCTTCTGCCCCTCCAGCGTGTAGAGTTTGTCGACCTTTTTGCTAGCGAAGAATCCGCCGTGAGCAAATTTGATGTGATCCAAACCATTGGCATAATAGTTGCTGGCTCTATCCAAAGTGTGATAGACATAACGTGTGACTTCCTCATTCTCATCGAAGCACACCTCGTACTCCTTGATAAACCTTTTTCCGTTGAGTTCGAAGCCCACGTCGATAAGGTTGCCACTACTGCATCTGGAACCGGTACTCTTGCCAACAAATTCCGGCCAAGATAAGCATCTAAATTCCGAGATGTGGTACTCGTTATCGCCAATTTTATACCACGAGTCGTCCATACAAAAAGCAGTAACGCTTTTTTTACCCGAAAATGGCCAATCCAAGGACTTACTGCAGAAAAATTCAATTGGTTCCCCGGGGGAAACACGTACGATGCCAGCTATCGAGTAGGGATAAATCTCAGAGGTGCCTGGCTTGATCAAAAGTGGCTGAGGATCCTTTAACTCCGTGTTTTTAAGTCGAATGGAGCAGACAGCTAGAAAAGCAGTTAATTGAAGCCAAATAAGTATTAAATGCTTGCCAAAATTTAAAGTAACTTACCAGCTCTCGACTCCACATCCGCTGACCACAGTGACTCATTTTGACTGGGAAGCAGACGAGCCGAGCAGCCACCTGCCAAGAATAATAACGCAATCAGTATTGGACTCCACATTTTTAACTACTGATGGACTTTCTGAGAAAACCATGCGCTTATATATCACTACAAACACAAACAACAAATAAGTAAGGGCTTTGAACTTTTAATTAAATTTTTTATCAGTACCTCTTAACTAATAAGTAAATTAAATTTTATCCAGCAAATAATATTTATTTGATATAGTTGAGCATATCTACAAATTTCTATCCAAAACAAAAACTATCTCTAAATTAAAATTTATACTAGCAAAGAAAAAAATAAAGATAAACAATATTTAATGCAAAAACCCTACCTATTTAACTGTTTATCACAGGGTATTAAAACCATAGCCTACTTATGGGCGTTGCGCTTCTTGTCACCTGTTGTGCCTGGCTGACTTTCTGACTACCTGGCTTGCTCTGTCTTTATGTTCGCCCGATGTAAATCTTTAAAATCAATATGCAAGTGACAAGCAGCTGAGACCTGAGGATAAACAACAACCCCAACTCCTCAAAGAAGAATGCTTGAAAGCTGGCAGGGAAAACTTGGAAGGAGGTGAACTGAGAACTGTGTGATGACAGAAAGAATTGAATTGGGAATGGGAATGGGACAAGTGGAAAGTTGACTTGGATGGTTTGTCAGTCAGAATTTGGCTTGGGGCAACAGACAGTTTGGCAAATTGAAATGGTTTAGATTACATTGAAATTGTCGCTGAGATTTTTTTATAAGCAGCATATGATTTCGCGGCTTTACAAGCAGTTGAATTAAGAAATTTAAAGCCGTATGGAGATATTTTCTTTTCAAAATTATTATCAAATCTTAATATTTTTATAACTTAATTGAAGTTCAAAAATTATTCCTTTCCCAAATAAACGACTTATGAAATATTTTATATTATAACATACATCATTATAACCAAACGCTAATTTAAGACTTGCAGATATAAAAAATGATATTGTCAAAATATAAAAATCAACATTTTAATAGGAAAATGTGCAAATTTTGTTGTTTTTTGCCTAAATGCTCGTAAATTTATTAGAGCTTAGCGTTACAAAATGTTCCATAATAAGCCCAAGGCTCACATGTGTAAACAGCCAATTTTCGTTGATTAAAGGGATTTGCACAAGGAAGAAGCAAAGAAAAAAAAAGATAATAAAATGTGGATAGCTGGGATGGTGGAAAGTCAAATGATAAAATAAAGAGCAATGCAAAAGTAGCTTATTACAAGCTGCCGCGAAAGAGGGTGCAAAATAGACAAAGAACAAGACTAACTCAAACCCAAGGACAACGCATTTTTTAGGGTAAAAAAAGAAGTGCGCAGGATATTCGGACTAAAATGTAGTGTGAGTTATAATATTTTTATGCTTATGACTTGATGGCGTACTTTGTGTTAATAATCTAGAGGCAACTGCGGTCATAAACGTTTTTTGTGATAATTACATAGAGATTGAGCATTAGATATTTTCAGTGTTTTTCATGGCTTTTCTTTGTGGCTGACCACAATACACTGGAAACTGAATGTAGCATTACAAACATAAATATTTTCTGGTTGCTTGTTTGGCGCATGAAAATTCAATTGCGAGGATTGTTAGAACAATTAAAAATGGCACAAGGTGAGTGGAATGGCGTTTGAGTTGGAAAACTTGTGGCGCATATTAAACAGTTTTTGAAAATCAGAGACAGTTCGGATCACGTAGCGGTTGACTTCTCTTTTTGCAGCACATTTTTAAATGGCAACAGCAAGTGAGGCACGTGCATTAAACAGCCCAAAGGCTCAAACAATAACAACAACAACAACATGCATACTTACACATACATACGTACATATGTGGAGTAATTTACAAAACTCGTCGACTGTCGACAGTCGGCAGTTGACTTCAACGCGTTTGTCTGCCCGGGGGCCGCGCAATTAGGCAATTGACCATGCAACTTGCTTCTGTGTCTGACTGTGTGTGTGTGTAATTGACAAAAAATGACATGCTATTGTGGAGGACAGTCGTCCAGGCAGCAAAAATAAACCAAAAATTGATTTTCATGTAATGAGTTCAAAAGGGCTGCATATGACTGTCCCCCACTGTTACTCGCCTCGTTCTTTCTGTGTCCTTTTTTTGTACTTTTTTTCTTGCAACATGCAGACTGCATATTAAAATGTGCGTGATGCCATGTGACGAACGCTGAAGTTTCTTTTTTTTTTATTATTATTGTTGCCGACTATAAGGGCTGTCAATTTTTATGAAGTTAAATTACCTGGTATGCGGGGGTGCAGCAAATTGTTGGGTTGCGCATTGTGTGCAAAAAGGTGTTGCATGTAATGAAGCGCATAATTTTAATTGGCTTTATGGTTGAATTTAATATGCTACAATTCTACTGTAAAATGGTCATTAAAATTATAACCCACATTTGCCACTAGATGTTAATAAATTAAAGCAATAATTATACCCATATCATATTCGAAATTTGAATTCAAGTTCAAAGTGCGCGCGTTGAACAGCACTAACGTATTTTATTGTATTATACAGCACTTTTAAAAATTTATCGATAACATAAGCACAGTGACAGTGTTGTCCATAGGTTCATAGCATGATTTTTCGGCGAGTTTTGGGCAACATCTACTGCAGGCAGACTGTCAACCTAAAAATAAATAGAATTTTTTCAAAAAAT
Organism: Drosophila falleni; assembly: GCA_035045575.1. NCBI lineage: Eukaryota > Metazoa > Arthropoda > Insecta > Diptera > Drosophilidae > Drosophila > Drosophila falleni. The sequence continues at coordinate 11,611,224 of JAWNOV010000167.1, forward strand.
TTAATTCAAATTGATATATTAATTGATTAAAGATTTGTAATAACTCTATTTAGATCAGTGATGGGCACAGTCTCGCACGCGTGCAAATCAGCTGTTCGATTTAGCAATTCAAACGCAAACCCGAGCGCATCGAGCAGCGCGAAATCAGTAGCAGCCAGAACGTCGGACGGGGAGACTTTGCGCGTGCTTGGCCTAAAAAACATTCAATATACACTGCAAGATATAGTTGAGACACATTAAGAATTTGAGGAGGAATAAATTAACCGATTTTGCATAGAAATCATGTACAATTTGCAATGTTTGTGATTTAAGTACTAAAATAAACATTGTTAAAATTAAAATAGCTATAAAACTATTCCATATTAAATATTATATATAAAACTATATTATATATAAAACTATATTATATATAAAACAATTATTTATAAAACTTTATTATATATAAAACAATTATAATTATAATTATAAAACTTTATTATATATAACACAATTATATATAAAACTATATTATATATATTTAATATAACAATTATATATAAAACTATTCTTATTAAATAATTTTGTGAGCTTACAAAATAATGGTTAATAATATTTATAATAAGCTTATAACGATCTGCTTCTAATGCTACGAAGTTGCCCGCTGTTCCTGACCCGTCCTCCGCGAGCGCCAAACAGCTACTGCCAGAAAGGCCGGCTTTTTATATGCTCCGTGGGGGGTCAGTTAACAGAGCTCTGTTATCTTAGCAGAACTCTGTTATCTTAGCAGTACCAATGTGAGTTTAACAGAATGTTATGTTAACATAGTGTTATACTCACTTTGGCACTGTTAAATTCACATTGCCACTGTTAAACTCACACTGGCAATGTTAAACTTACATTGGCACTGCTAAAATAACAGAGCTCTGCTAACCGACCCCCCACGCAGCATATAAAAAGCCGGCCTTTCTGGCAGTAGGCAGTAGCTGTTTGGCGCTCGCGGAGGACGGATCAGGAACAGCGGGCAACTTCGTAGCATTAGAAGCAGATCGTTATAAGCTAATTATAAATATTGTTAAGCATTATTTTGTAAGCTTAAAAATTATATAATAAGAATAGTTTTAAATAATATAGATTTATATATTTTTATATATAATATAGTTTTATATATAATAAAGTTTTATATATAATACAGTTTTAAATATAATTGTTTCATATATAATATAGTTTTATATGTAATTGTTTTATATATATTTGTTTTATATATATTTGTTTTATATATAATAGAGTTTTATATATAATAGAGATTTATATATAATAGAGATTTATATATAATAGAGTTTTATATATAATAGAGTTTTATATATAATAGAGTTTTATATATAACAGAGATTTATATATAATAGAGTTTTATATATAATAGAGTTTTATATATAATAGAGTTTTATATATAATAGAGTTTTATATATAATAGAGTTTTACATATAATTGTTTTATATATAATAGAGTTTTACATATAATTGTTTTATATATAATATTTAATATAGAATAGTTTTTATGTTGTTTTACTGTTTTACTACTTAAATATCAAACATTGCAAATTGTACATGATTTCTAAGCAAAATCGGTTAATCTATTCCTCCTCAAATTCTTAATGTGTCTTAACTATATCTCGCAGTGCATATTGAATGTTTTTTAGGACAAGCACGCGCATAGCCCCCCGTTCGACGTTCTGGCTGCTACTGATTTCGCGTTGTTCGATGCGCTCGGGTTTGCGTTTTATTGTTAAATCGAACAGCTGATTTGTGCCCATCACTGATTTAGATATTAAAATATTTTAAGTTGTTTGTCAACACTAAGCTAGTGTCAACATTTCATAAATTATATCGGTATATCGATAAATGCAACTTCGATATCAACATACCTAAACGCAGTTGCAAAAAGAGAAATACATTGTTTTTTGACGCGTTGTGCAAACACCACTCGAGGTGTGTGTGCAAATCAAAACTAAAATCATGTCGCAACAGCGTGCAACAAGCAGCAACGACGGAGCCACCAACAACTCTGAACAAAGCGCTAGCAACAGCAACAATGCGATTGTTGTTTTGGACGACAGTGACAACGAGGACGATGATATACAATTTGTGGGTACAACTATTTCGCGTTCTGCAATACCAATGATCGATCTCTGCGTTTCACCATCCACCTCAGCTGCTGCGGCTGCCGCAGCTGCTGCGTCGGCGACAGTTGCCAACATTGGTGCAGGTGATTCACTTAAAACCACCAACATGGAAACAGGTAACATAAAACTAATGCAACAGAAATATGAATTAAATCTTGTAATGATATCTTTGTTTATAGCTGCCGCCTCTGCTGCATCTGATGTCACTGCTGTCGTCGCGGACACGAACACACCCACACACACATCCACACCCACCGCCGCTCTGGAGTGTCCCATTTGCTTGCAAACCTGTATACATCCCGCCCGTCTTCCCTGCGGTCACATCTTCTGCTTTTTGTGTGTTAAGGTGCGTACGAGTCAAGTCTCAGACTCAAACCCAGCACCTTTCAAGCCGGAAGCATTTGCAATCTATTTTCGTATGCAATTCGCGTCGTCGTCTCGATTTTATATTTGGCCAAAACGCTCGAAACGCGTGCGCCCAACGTACGAACGGCAACAAGTTCAAGGCTGCCTTGTGTTAACCCTTGTGGGTACCCAAATCCCACTGGACGTGCCACAGCTTGAATAATTTTAAACGCTTCCGCATAGCGATATTAAATTGCTCGATCAATTGAAGTTGTCGGCCTAAAGTGTGTGTTTCGTTTGGTTCGCTGTATCCAGTTGTTATTGAACGTTAAGTTGTAACCAGTTTATCAGTAAACTTTCAACTGAGCATAATTGATTTAAGTTAAATTAAGTAAAACGAGAATCTACAGTGAAATGAAATTTTAGTAAACATTATTCACAGCCATTTTAAAAAATACTTTCAATGCCAAATTTGTTGTTGCACTGTTAATAACATTCTGTTATGCCTGTTAACATTTCCTTGTAATGCTTAACAAGTATATAATATTGTAGTTCGATTTACACTAAATTTAATTAGAAGGCATAGAATAATATTAAATACACATTTTGTAAGATTGCTGAAGATTAGTTTCATCAAGATAGCTTCTAAACTAAGAGACGAGTTATCATAGAAACAGACCAACAGACTCAGTTTATTATCCTGATCAAGAATATATATATTTAATGCGAGAATTCTTTGCTATTACAGGGAGTCGCCTACAAGAATCGTCGCTGTGCCATGTGCCGTCGGGAGATTCCTGCTGAATTTCTGGATCATCCACAGCTGGTGAATGGCATTGATGACATTTGTGCCACACGCGCCACGGAAGATGGTTATCAATGGTATTATGAGGGTCGTAATGGTGAGTGTATGCTTTTTTCGGTGGTGGTGCCTTTAGCCCCCCATAGAATCCATGTCCGTGTCCATAACCCAAATCACAAACACACACAAATCGTAGGCGGCTGGTGGGCCTACGATGTGCGCACAAACGAAGACATCGAGACGGCTTTTAAGGCCTATGAGGAATACATAAGCATGCATCCAGAAAAGGTCTTACCTGCAGAGGCTCCTCTGCAGTCTGCGGATGCAATGACTCCAGCCGTGACCGTGAGTCAGAGGGAACTGAGGGAGTCGCGAGAGCCTGTGGACTGGAGTCAGTATCTAGAGGAAGATTATTACGATTATGCCTTTGCTGGGTTTACAGAGGACGAGGACTACGAGGCTTGGTCCAGTGATAGTAGCTCCGACTATGAATATCGGTTTGGAATCAATAAAGAGCATCCCAGTAAATTACATCAGCTCATCTGTGGCCAGATGTATATCATCGATTTGGTTAATATGACGCAAACATTGCTATCTCAACCTTCAAAAAAGCGCAATATAATACGACGCAAGTCATCAGAGCCGACTCCGGACGTCAAAGGCGTTGCAGGACTCAAACACCACTAACCACAAAGCATTCAACAACAATCTTCCCATATCATTCCCTATTTCTTAACCTCCCTACCTATCATAATCCTTGAAAATTATTCCAAACAAGCAACAAATGTGATAACCAAACGAAGCCAAAAAGAAAAACCCCTTTTAACTGCTTACTGTACAGGTTGGTGGCAATATGACGATCGCACCAGCCAGGACATTGAGGAGGCCTTCAAGAAGGGCGACAAATCCTGCTCCATACTCGTTGCCGGCTATGTATACATTGTGGATCTGGAGCAGCTTGTGCAGCAGCGTCAAAATGAACCCACCCGCTGTCGTCGTGTCAAACGTGACCTGGCCACCATACCGAAGAAGGGCGTGGCTGGACTGCGCATCGAGGGCAACCAGGTGACCAGTGACACGGTGTTCAGTCGACCCAGCAACCCAACACCGACTGCTGCCGCTGCAGGTGGCGCCACTAGTTTTATATCGACCATTGCAGCCCGGGATGCAGCCATTAGGATTGCCAGCGATATAATTGGTTCGACGCTGGCGCATGCGGATGAATTGACACGCGGTCTGGCCGCCAGCAACATCAGTGACAGCGCCAACGATCTGAGCGGTGAGCAAACCTACTCCAATCCTACACAGCAATCCAACACAGCAGGTGCAGAGCAACGGGATCGGGAACGGGAACAGACGGGTATTATGGGTATTGCCGCCTCGCGTTCGCTTGCCTCCTCGCACTCGAATTCTATACAGGATCTCATGCTCAGCGCCACTGAGGATTTGCTGGACACCACACAACAGGTTATTGAGACCAATCAGCATACCATAGATCTCTTCGAGCAGGCCTTGAACGATTTCCAGGCACTCACCATGCGAAACTTTGCCGACTCCAGTGATGAGGATGACGATGATGATAATGGTAATGATAATGATAATGTTAATAATGGCGTTGTGGTCGAGCAACTGGAGGCGAGCGAACCACACGATGGACACAATGGCCCATTGAGTTTTTAATTATCCAATCATTTCATAAACAAAATACATACATAAAACGTACCGTTAGCTTAGACTACAAAAAGCTAAAAACTAAAAGCTCGAAACGCGATCGAAGTTCCTTTGAGAAATGTCATCATTTCGGAATGTTAACTAGAGAAATGCCGCGCGTACCTGAGAATATCTATATAAAGCACTATATAGGGCTCTATGCGTGAGCAAGAGTGTAAGACAGAAGCCTACAGGGTAACACATACACACATACAAATATATATGTATACTAATTCCTTATCAATCTGAACCTGAACAACTGTAAACTCTACATACCATACATAAGTATAAATTGAACCATTGTTAGGAAAGAAGTGATTAGGAAATTGTAATGTCAACTTGATCGAAAATACTATGAAAAAGTTTGTGAGCTACTTAAATGAAATAGAAAGATATATTTAATATATTACTGTAGTCAAATAGACAACAGAAACATTCAATGAATTCCCAGATTACCAAATACCAATAATATATTCAAATTTGACAAAATGCTTCAGAATCTCTTGTATGAATATTTAGTATGAATATTCAATAATCCTCTGTGTTTAACATAAGATATACTTATCTCTACACACAATATACCCCACGTATATGTGTATATGTATATTCTATAAACCCCCGCAACCGAGCCAATTAAGCATCCACCAAGAAAGCGTAGTGTGAGAAGGACAATACATATATGTATATTCGATTGGGTCAGGATAGAAATCGATGGATAAACTTGATGTACTACCATTTTAATGAAGTGCAATTCGGTTTAGATATATAGATTTATATATTATTTGGATAGCTTCAAAAACTATATTCTTGACTTGATAAAGTTGTCGATGAAGCGTCCTGTATTTTATTATAAGTCGCCGTTAAGTGCGTTAAAATAAAACATTTCTGTGAAAATTTAATATATAAGTTATTATTAACATTTCGGTTAGTCACAATTGAGTCTGATTTCTTCTTGTTTTTAATTTATTCTTTTTTTATATCATTCATGACTGTCAATTGTGTCTAACCAGAATGCATTTGCAATTGCCTTTATTAATATATGTATGTATATTTTGTGACTACTGTTTTATAGATTCGATTTGTACCCCGCCATTACTTCTAACTGTGAAATGCCTAATCCTAGCTATCCTTGTATCAACGATATTCCTAAAGCTCTACTGACTTCAACCGCGAGAGCTCTCCTCCTCCTCCCCCCGGTAATATAAAAAAAAAACCACAGCCAAAAAAACAAACACAAAATTATAATACTTATCATATCACATTTGTCATATTGATCATTGTATTAATCCAAGTCCGACGAAAGACATAGAATAAGCCTAAGTTCACCTCTTTTGCCTATTTTAGCCAGTGAAAGTTTCTATCTTTCTCTCCTCTTTCCTCCTATATATTTGACTGCCTCGCATAGTTCTATTTTCTATGTCTCTCAAACTCCCTTTGATCTGATTAATTTAAGCATTAATGCACTGAAGACTTAATTAATTACATTACATTGTTTAAATTATTTCACTAATTCTATCTTTCATTGTGTCAATGGGAAAGCAAATCAAACCCAATCTGTGCCAAGCGCAAATCGTTAACATCTCTGCTTTCCGTTAACAGTGCATTTAAACGTTTGTTTTATAGGCTCTGTTAACTTTACATTAACAGCATGTCTCGTTTTTTCAGCAATTCATACATACATTTTATTAGTCATTATTAAAATACTTGGTATTTACAAAACCAACTCAGAAAAAAATCATAAATGCTCCATCATGAGGCATATTTTTTAGATACACAGTAAAGTTCTGATAACATTGATTTATTATACTTAAGATTCTTAACTATTAAATGTATTTAAGTTCGCAATAAATATTCATATTCAACAAAAGCCTGACACGTCTTGTTTGATTTTAAAAGCCTTTAATTACAGAAAATAAAATTTAATTATTATTACAATGTGTAAGCGTAATTTGATCACCCTAAATTTAATCATTTTCCTGTTAATAATAATACCAAATTATAAATGAGAATGGTACATGTAAAAAGTCCGAAGTCGACCGCACCTAAATTCTAGTGAAAATATCCCAGATATCGAGATAAAATCATGTACATTAACGAATCTGATAATTGGTATCGGTAACAGAGATTCCGACCCTCTTTGAAGAACCACTTGCTCTCCCTTCAACGCAGTTTAACACTCTTACCTGCTCTCGGGTTCAATTGAAATCCTTTTCTTTACCTTTTTCTTTGTTTGCTAAACGGCAATGGTTTGAAAGGGGGATCGACATCGCCATCGGACCCTGTCCGTCTACAAATGCTTGACTATTGAGTCATGCGCAATGGACCAAAAGAAAACGCACGTATGCAGCATATTAATTTACTGGGCCTCTTCTTGATGTTGTTGTTGTTAGTGAACAAACAAGAAAACGGACAGCAACAGGCTTAAAGCAGTGCAAGAGCGAAAGAGGAAACAGTGGCGCTGTGCGAAAGAGATGGAGCACGATCGTAGCTGTCACATAAATATGTGTTCGCATTCGGGTTTTGAAGAGTGTTCTCTGGGTGTCTGTCCCCGAATGAGTCATCGTTGTTTACATAGAAATTATGCTACCTGCTGCATTTTTGCTGCTCGCCGTTTTTCTACCTGTTCATAAAATATTGTTAAATAGGCAAACGTCAACAGAACTTGTATAACACCTTGCTGCCGCCTCTTATCAGCCAAGTCACAAGTTGCACCGTTTGCACGCTTCTCACAGAAATCAACACTACTGATTATAATCTCCCCAGTTACGAGTACATGGGAAACTTTCGTTTTAGATGTGGGTGCTATCAAATTAATATATATTTTTTTCACTTATGACCTTAAGTGTGTATACAAAGTACTATTATCTGAACAATTCGTTAATCTTTTGAATGGTAATATAGCTGTCTGTCACTTCAAGTAAGTTAAACTTTAACTGAATTTAGATTCATTGATCTGCTTATTATTTTATTTGTCGTATAAATTAAAGTTGATGTAATAATTATTGAATGTCTATAATCGCATTTGTCCTAAAGGTTAACACTAAAGATATACTTCAAAAGTTGTTTTCGAATTATAGATTATAAATATTACAGCTTCCGCTAGAAAGCACCTGATAGGCTAAGAGTTAACTAGCAGTGCATAATTTTGTTGAATGAAACAAGTGATCGTTTCGACCAGTGTAGTAATCCTTCATTTAAAAAGGGAACCATTAAGCTTGCTGTATCTCTGGTGTGAAGCAAGCTTTTAAGCTCTTCTAACAGTCAAGAGCTTTTACAGTGGCTCGTGATCGTGCAACTTCAGCCAACAACTTGAAAATAAAGCAGCAACTACGGCTTGCATGGGTCGGTGTTCATGTTGGTGTTCGTGTTGGTGGTGGTGGCGGTATCGGTGGCTGTCGTTGTCGCTCACTGGCCATGGGATGGCTCTCCGTTGCGAGCTCTCTCTCACTCTCTGTGCCGTTCTCTCTCACACACACACACTTGGACAGGCACATGCGCAGTTCAACCTGCGCTCCAAACTGGTTTTGAGGGAGGAATTGGCCCGCTTGAGCGCTGTGCCTGTTGTTGGTACATACCAATTGCTGATGCTCTCGGCCAGTCGGGCTGAGCGTGCGCCAGTTTTTTTTTTGTTAGTTGATTTGTATCTACCTTTGGTGCGGACGGTTGGTCGGTCGGAACGTTATCTAAAGCGCTACAAAAGGCAAACCAGTCTTTGTATTTGTTAAATTTTTGTTTAATTTCATTTAAAATTGTCGCAAAATACACAATAAATGTAAGTGAATGCAAAACAATTGTAATTCTTATGCAAAACTCAATGAAAAATGTGCAAAACTGCAGTGGAAAGTGCAAATAAAAATTTATTGATTTTCTTCAACCGAAGCAAACGAAGTAGAAGAAGCAGCAGCAACAGCACAAAAGTATAAGCTGCTCTGTAAGGTTTCCAACTGAGTGTGAGAGACCGTCCGTGTGTACAAGTGTGTGTGCGGGTGTGTGTGAGTCCATGTGTACGAGTATGTGTGCACATAGTGTTCGTGTGTGTGGCAAAATTTCATTGTAGTTGCTTGTTGTTGTTATGTTCTAGCTTTAGCCAAGTTAAAAGCACAGCACCAAAAATAAAACAAGAAAAAAACCCAAAAGGCGAAGCAAAAGAAGTAAAATACAAAAAAATACTTGGCAGTTTATATGTATACGTAAATACATTTGTGCTTGTGTGTGTGTTTTGTTCTTTTGTGCAATTTGCCATTTAAAGGCATATAAAATAACAACACAGATGCATTTGAAAGTGAAATGTGCGGTAATTGATAAACGGATATGTTCATATGTATGTACATATATATGCGTGGTGCTCTTGAAATTCGTTTGATAGACTGTCGCCATTTCTTCTTCTTGTGTTTTATCACGCGCTTCCGCGATGGCTTAAAGCTTTACTCCCTTCTCTCATTGCATGCGTTAACGTTTTGCGTGGGTCGCGCTTGTCGACGTCACACAGTGGATCGTTTTGTCAAATTAGTTTGCAAAAATTGAACTAATGATGATAACTTCATATTATCTACAAATCCAAAAAAAATTTAAAAACTATGCAAGAGTGCTATTGAAAAGTATTAGTTGAAATATTATAGAATTAAAAAATTACAACAATTTTTACATCCCTAGTTAAAAATGGGGAAAAAAACAAGTAACAAGTTTGGGGACAATTTCATCGCAAAATTATTAAAATTTTTCTTTAAGTCTAATACAGTGATGAAGTTTTAACTAATTTCTAGAAATACATAAAAAGTATTAAGTTACGTTAGCAATTTTCAATTCTACATTACAATTTAAAAAATATTTCCATTAAAATAAAGGCTGAAGTCCTTTGTCTTCTTAAGTAGTTTGCCACGTGACCCGGCGAAATGAACCCACTGTGCCTCACTACCATCGACTGTTGTAATTTTTGCCGTTGGCGCTTTTCGCTTTTTGCGTTGACTCTCAAGCGGAACGAGAGAAGGAGGAGCTGACGCCAAAGCGACTGAACGGGCCTGCATCCCCCAATGCTAGTACTTCCACATATACATACACACACACACATACTTATGCGCATCCTGCGAGTTCGCGTTTGACGTCGTTCGGCTGCTTATTGATTTTTGATTTTACGTTATTTCATTGATAAAAAGCTTATACACAAAGACATTCATACATAAGTATCTATCGCGTGTGTTAATATTTTGTGAAGATTTCATTAATAATTCGCGTACTCTTTCACAGCCTGACCGTAAAACTATTTCCGTTACGCCCAGCATGTCGTAGGGCGTCCGCAACTCGAATCCAAAACAAAAGAAACGGACAATGCAACCATTTAGCGACAGTCTGAGCAAAAGTCGCGATGATTTGGTCAATGTCGCCGCCTCCAGACACCAACAACAGCAACAATTGCACTACAGCAGGCGCAGACACCATGGCAGCAGTCCAAATCTATCGCTGGACCAAACCGATAATTTGCGGCGAAGGTAAGTTATCGATCATGCTTTAGAAAATGTCATCAATTGTTATTGACCAAGGTCAAGTTCGATAAGAAGCAAAGGGGGCTGGTAGCACTTGTCTAATTGGTTAAACTTGTTTCAAAATAGCCATAATAGGGAAATAGGATAGATAGATCAGAAAAAAGTATACATACATAGGTATATTTTTTGTTTACCAAAACTTTATCAAACTTAAGCACTAAAAAGAAAACTTACTCTAAAAAAAGTATAACTAATTATAGCAAATTTTGTACAAAAATTCGATCAACAAATAATATTGAACACGTGCAAAATGCGACTTGTGGTGAAATGATAAACAGAATCGGGAACTTTAAAGTTTCCTTGCGAGGCACCTTTGAAAGTAGATATACATACTTACAAGCATAGATACATATTTGCACTGTCTTACAATACAATACACAGGCACACCTGCCAGTGTCGCAAACTGGTTTCCAAGCTAAGGCGGACCAGCCGCATGCTGCCCAGTGTTCAATGCTCAATGCAAGCACTTCCCAAAGTTGGTCACTCTAACAACAAAACTTGATAACAATGAACGTGAAATAGAGAGAGGAAGCGAGCGAGAGAAAGGGAGAGAAAGAGAGAGGGAGAGAGAGAGAGCGCGCAAAGCTGTGCTGATAATGCGAAACGAGCGCTTGTCGTTTTGGGAGCTATGCTCGCACTTTAGTCTGCGAAAATCAATCGTTGCAGCTGGTTGTGTCCGCGACACGGCGTGTCAATCAAATTGTGAGCCTGCCTTAATGTGTCTCTGTGTGTTGTGTGTGTGTGCAGACAAAAATAAAAATAACGCTGCTTATCGTCAAATCAGTTGCTAACTTGTGCCATTCATTGTGTGTGTTTGTGTACGTGTATGCGATGGCGCAGTTTTAATACATTTTGTGCAAATAATTCATGAAATTATTACATACACTTTGCACACCACCAACACACAAAACGAAAGTGTTACGCAGACGCTTCTTGGTCGTGTAATTAACGCAACAGCAGCAGCAGTAGCAACAACAACAACACTTTACCAACACTTACCTTGACGTCATTTTTTTTCTGATGCCAAAAACGTATTGTTGTTCTTGTTGTTGCGATTGTTATTGTTGTTGGTTGGTTGGTTCGGTGGCTGTCAGTGCTTGGCACGAAGCGAATGAACGAATTTAATCAAAACTTGTTGTTGTTTTTGTTATTATTGTCGTTGGGTTTATACAGTGCGTAAAAAACGTCTGTCGGCGAGTGTGAAAATTTGCATTAATGCAGCAAAGCGTTGTCGTTGTCTACGTTTTAATGAATGAGTTTGTAAACAACAAAAAGCAAAAGTGCGCAAAGAACGACAAAACTAATTGCAAAAACAAACACAATTAACCGTAAAAATTAGCGCGAAAGAAGCGGAGAAAACATCATAATGGTTTATTATATATCAATGTTTGGACGTACCGATCCGCCGGACAAAATAATAACAAAGGAAAAGAGGTAAATTAACACAGCACATCGTGGCTCAAAAGGGATATCGTTTAATAGTGTGACCAGATGTTCTTTGTTTACTGATCGCTTTTGCCAACACTGCAACACACACATTTGGGGAAACTTAACACTGACTCATTCCAGAAAATACCGTTAAATGTGTGTTGCACTTGCTGAGCTATGCAAAAAACCAAACCAAACTAGCAAAATTTCCGCGTTCTATGAACCACAGCACGTTACCAGCTCCCAGCAGCAACAAAGGTCAAAACGTGCTGCTGTAGCAATTAATTAATGCGTTTAAATTTCATAATTTAAAGGTTTTTGACATTAGTTGTGCGACGACAGCGACGTCGCCGTTGGCGTTCATAAAGAACACAGCACCCCCAACAACCGTAAGAAGTGCGAGCGGGATGTCTATACAAACATGTGCTGGGAAACAAAAATCTGCACAGTGCACTGTCAATGTGTAGGTGCCGAATCTTTCTATGTGTGCGTGTGCTTATCGGCGGCAACAGGTGATTTTGCCTGTTCGCACACATCGACTTGACTTGTCAGGCCGTCAGACTTTCTACGCCTTGCTGTTGTTATTGTTGTGATAGATGTTTTTCACCTGAAACTAAATATCTGCGACAGCGGCTGTTTGGCACTTTATTCATGCCCATGCGATTCGTTTTCTTTCTCTCTCACTCGAATGTGAATGGTGTTTATCTTATCGTGTGCAAAAAAAAAAAAACACAGTAGGAAAAACAACAAATACAAATTCCAAGCACAAGCTCAAAAACACCAGGAGAGCAGCCTTTATGTTGTGAGTAAACACATACACTTGTACATACAATTACATGCACATAGAGTACATGTAGGCGTTCATGTTTCTCATATTATGATTGTGAATTTCGTGATCACTTTTGGGCTTTTTTAATATTTATTTATTTGCAGAGCTTTTGGTTTTTTTCTTTGTTTTTTTGTTATTATTAGCTTGTTTGTTTATACATATGTATTTTACTCAGCCCTATCTATTAGTGCTAATAATAAAAAAACCCCCCGAATCATAGATTAATGTACGGAATTGATTTATATTAATTTACTGTTAAGCATATCTGCTTACTGTGACTTAAGATGCGCATGTAAACTAACATTGTTATTTATATGATAATCAACATGATTATAAACCGGATTTCTAAAATTATTTTCCATAGGAATTGAAGATCTAAGAATATAGAAAAATAAAGTTAAAAACATCAGTCTAGAAATAGACAATAGAATCGATTTGACGTCTTATGTGTGCTTTGACACTTACAGATAACAATGGTGAAATAAACATCTAGATACACATATTAAAAAAATTCCATTCTGAGGTTGTCGGATGTTATTGATCGAAAAGTTTGTCTATCTTGTTCTATATATTCTATAGTTTTTCTTCTTCTAAGTTTTTAAGTTTAAAAAATCTAGTTGTAAAAAGCCTAATGAATTTCTATTAAATCTCATAAATGTTGGGTAAAAAGCTCAGCCTCCTAGTTCTTACCAATTGGCTTCACAGTGATCAGTCTTTCTGTCTATGGGAAAGTCAGGACAAGGAGCTTAAGTATATATGGATAAGATTTAGCAAAATCATAATAGGTAAAATTTTAAATGAATGAACCTTGATCAAGCGGACGAATTAATCTTTAACCAGTTAATTAAACATGTTATTTATCTAAATTTTTTGTATTTGGAATTTGCAGTATGGCCTGTCTGCAGGATGAATTTGGACACCTAGGACTTGCCACAACGGATCTGCCATTCAAATCGGCTGACCTCGATTCATCTGCTCCACAGCACCACACCAACTATGCGGAGATCACAGACAGCAGCGCTGAGAATACGTGCCAACAGCGCTGGCCACCACATGCAGGAGGCGGGGGATTGGCCAGTGCATTTGGGCATCCGGACAAACCGATTGGCTGGATGTATGGGTTATTGGGTTGTATGAAGCCCGTGTTGTCCTTTATTGGCAAAGCGGGTGTCATCGAAGTGAAGAATCAGCGCACCGAAGACTGGGAAATACCGTTCGAGTCTATTACGGATCTGGAGTGGTTGGGCAGTGGTGCCCAAGGTGCCGTCTTCAGTGGAAAGCTAAAGAATGAAATTGTGGCCGTCAAGAAAGTGAAGGAACTAAAAGAAACGGACATCAAGCATTTGCGAAAACTAGATCATGAGAACATAATCAAATTCAAGTAAGTACCGAAATTGTCAACTGCTTGACAACTGATTAACTTAAGATTTATTTTCACAGAGGCGTTTGCACGCAATCGCCCGTATTTTGCATCATCATGGAGTTCTGTCCGTATGGCCCGTTGCAGAACATATTGAAGGAGGAGCAGGTCATGTTGCCGTCCCGTTTGGTCTCTTGGTCCAAACAAATTGCGCTGGGCATGCAATATTTGCACTCCCACAAGATCATACACAGAGATCTAAAGAGTCCCAAGTGAGTAAAAGTTAATGTAAAACCCAAAAGAAACTCTCAAACTTAATCATTTCTTTTTAATCCATTAGCATACTGATTAGTACAAACGAAGTGGTGAAGATTAGCGACTTTGGCACGAGTCGCGAGTGGAATGAGATTAGCACCAAGATGAGCTTTGCGGGCACAGTGGCCTGGATGGCACCCGAGGTCATTCGGAATGAGCCGTGCTCGGAGAAGGTGGACATTTGGTCGTACGGTGTGGTACTCTGGGAAATGCTCACCTGTGAGATACCCTACAAGGATGTCGACTCATCGGCTATCATTTGGGGTGTGGGCAATAACTCGCTCAAGCTGCTCGTGCCCAGCACCTGCCCCGAAGGCTTCAAGCTCCTCGTGAAGCTCTGTTGGAAGAGCAAGCCACGCAATCGTCCGTCGTTCCGGCAAATACTCAGTCACCTGGACATTGCTGGGCCGGAGCTGTTGCGTAAAACTGAAAAGCAATATTTTGAGACTCAAAAGTCATGGAAGGAAGAGGTGCGTTGCCATCTGAAGGAGATCACTCAGAATGGAACCAGCATACACAAATACGAGCAGGATTTAATAAAAAGACGCACCGCCGAGTGGCGACATGCCCAGGACATTCGCATGGTCTACGAGGATAAACTGCAGAAGACGAATCAATTGTTCTTCGAGCTCAGCGAATGCATGACCCAGCTGCAGGAGAAGGAAAAGGAAATTGCTGAGTAAGTTCAAATTGGGCAATTGTAAATTTATTTTTTTATTAATTAACTTTTTTTTTGCGGCAGACGGGAAAGAAAATTACCTGGATCCGGCTATAAGCCCACCAGAAGATTGGGCAACACTCTCAGGAAAATGCAACATTATCGACGTCGACTGAATGCGCCGCCAGCACAACAAATTCAACAGCAATCCTCAACACCAGATCCAGAGACCACGCCAGAGGTAAACAGAAATCCAGCTCTCTCAGATAAAGATCGATTTAATACAACAGTATTTATGGCTAATTTTAGTCTAAAAGTATGCAGAGGTTTTTATGCCCTAGAGAATTGGAAAAGAATTTATTTATTCTCATAGTCGGGAACTCGACTATAATGCTCCCACTTGTTTTTTTTTTTTTCAAAAATATTCAGATAACGAGAAAGTAATCTACAACCATTATGGCTTTCAGAGTCCCGTGAAATGCGTGCTGTATGCTCAGTTGGACGGCAACTGCCAGCCCAAATCCTACTGTGCTGTGGGCAGCGGTCTCATCATTGGCGGTAGCATGTCCAGCAAAAATAAAAAGACTTGGCGTCATCGACGCAATGGCTCGGGATCCTTTGCCGCGCCACCCAAATACAGTCCGACACGTGATCGTCGCTATCAGAGCGAGCCGGAGAATCGGAAGGTGCAACTGGTGGAGCGACAAACTCAAACGGATGCCATGGATGTTAGCGAGACGGATATAAGTCCCAGCGCCGAGCATCCGATTGATGTGCCGCCTCCCAATCATCGACAGCTGCCACTGCAGCTGCAACGTGTGCAACAATTGGCCGCCGTAATGGCCCAGGCCAAGGTTCAGGCCAGCACACCAGTCAGCAATAATTCGCCAGCCAATGCCGCTAGTCCATCGAATGGAAATTCGCTTAGCAATAGCGAATTGACTTATCAGGATGCCTGCTCCAGTCCGGATCAGCTCATTGATGATGTGATGAACAGCAACGAGCGATTGGACATCGCCGACTGTTGCAGCGACAATGAGAATCTTGAGCGTTTGGGTCGCAAAGTCATCGAGTTCATTAACGAGAATCGTCTGTCCATACAATCGAATTCTACTGAGAATGGCAACGGCGGAAGTGGAGGAAGTACACACAACTCAGTAGCTCCAGAGCTGCGTGATGTGGGTGTGAACAGCAGTCCGTGTCTGAGTCGATGCAGCAGCACGCAGAGCAGAAGGCAAAAGAATCCAACAATTGTGATCGCTAGCAATGCGAATGGAGAATCCTCCCAGGAGCATTTGGGTGAGGATAGCTGGTCAGATGAGGAAGGCGAGGATACGGACTACAATTATGCGCTACGCCGAAGAAGGTGAGTGTGGAGAGATTTTAAATAAAAGTATATTCTATTGACTCTCTATAATATTGCAGCATTGGTCGTCTGCCCATCGGACGAGGAATGCGGCCGAGACGCAGCTACAAGGCGCCACTGTCTCAAAAGATTGCCATACACAAACGGAATGTGGTCATCGTATCCGATGAAGAGAACACTTCCGAGTACAGTCACTCGCCCTCGAGTCAACACTCGACGCTTGAAAGCAATACGGATGTCCCCGAGGCTCTGAAACAGACACAACTACAGCAAAAACAGAAAAACACAAACAACAGTTCCAGCGAGACGGATTCAAGTGACTCCAGCGAGGAGGAGCAGGAGCAGGAACAGAAGCCCAAAGCAACAGCATCTGTTGTGGCAGCTTCAGCTAATTCCACATTACCCATGGGCGCCATACGCAGTAGCGATATTATATCCATACCGACCTATGAGGCTGATGGCGCCGTTAATATGGTTTAACCTAGTTACGCATAGCCTAAGTGACAAACAAAAACTCCTAAAACAATTAACCGAAAACAACTATCTCTATATACTCAAAAACAAAAACAAAAACAAGACAAAAGAAAACAAAAACCCAAAACTGTATGGTATTATCTGTGTCGTCGTATGTCATATACTATGTATGTCCATGTCCGATCGTCCCTTTAGTTGTATGTTATGTATCTGTATGATGGGCAACGATTTGAAGCGTTGAGCGTTTCAGTTACCATTAAACCATAGCCGCAAACGCAACCTCAACCCCAAAACTCAACCTCTATGGGTTAGGGGCAATCTTTTCAATCTAACTATCGTATGTTTTCATGCATTTCCTAATTTGCAAACATTTATGTTTACGATTTTGTTTAATTCTATAAGCTGCCTTTGTAATATATTTAAAAAATGCCGTAATTGTACATTTAATTTAGTTATTAAGTAGTTTTCAATCTTAAGAGCTTAATCGCAACACGCTCCCAACAAATACAAAACAAAAAAAATACAAAAAAACGTGAATAGAATTGGCCTCAGGCAATAAATAGGAAAAGAATGAAATAAATACTTATTGTATGTGTAACGCAAAATAGTCAGGGATATTTTTTATATAAAGAAATTTGCTAAGAAATCAAAGAGAATAATTTTTGAAGAAGCGCATTAGATTTTTTAATTTTGTAGTTCGCATTGGGATACCTCTAAATCATTTTGGAGTAGTCTCATTCTGGTAATCGTACTTACTTTTTCAATATGCACAAAATTCAAAGCTTCAGTGCCTTAAAGCAAATATTTGAGAATCGACAAAATAATATAAAAACAAAAACAAACAAAACTGAAAATGGAAAATCTTAAAAAAAAAAGAATGAACCACGGCTATGACGTGGAAATGTGCGCTTTTAATTCCTTTTTAGACTATAGAACACATGCTATCGATGCCACCAATTGTTTGTCCGCTCTAGAATCATCCTTCTCAAAAGCGCACATCACGCTAAAAAAAAAATAAAATTAAAAGAAATTACAAATTTAAAATACATATTTCTATATACACTCAATAATATATATACACTATATATTTACACACTAGTTGGATGTTTAGCTATCGTAAGATGCGTTGCATGCAAAAACTTCTCTACATTATGTAAATGTACTCCATATTAAGTTTAAATTTAACGACTCATACGAATTAGCAGTAATATTAATAAAAACAAAAACCAAAAAAGTAATAATACATACATTAATTTATTGGCTAGGGTTCATCAAACTGGACTTCGTTCGTGATCCTGTTTTTCAAAATCCTTAAAATAAGTTCTTGACACATCATTTTGAATTATATTAGAAAACAAACCAAATTTCAACCCCTTATACATATTTATTGTTTCAGAAATTTCTTAAAATATCGAAATTCATCTTAAAAATCACATTCTCCAATTTTTTCGTACAATCTACATAAAGAAATAATTTACATACAGAATTTTTTATGGTTTCAAATTTTTGAATACGTTTCATTTAGAATAAGTCCTGTTCAAGCTTCGTTTACAATCTTGAAGTATCAAGAAAGAATAGATAAAGTAGGATTAATCTTATACAGGAAACGAATTTACTAGAAATCCTTGACCTACAGAAAATTTGGACTACAAAAATATACAATAGAAAAATTCGAAAAATTTCTAATCTTATGCTCCACGTCCCATAAATTCCTCGAATAGGCGACGGGAATCGTCAAGAGTTGTGTTTAAGAGCTTAGAGGCTCGCGTCTCCCGAGAATCGATCATATAACAGATCACTTGGCTCTTTGTCTTGAAGGGTAAGAGGCCGGCGGTACCAAAGTTAAGATCCAAATGCCGAAAGCGGTCAATGTCACAAGTGCAGCCGTCGAACAAATAAAACAAATAGGAATCGCCACATAGAGTGGGATGCTTAAAGACCACATAGTTGCCCCAAGGCGTCATGGTGAGCACCCGATTGCTGACTTTGAATGCGTAATCCAGCAAACGTTTCAAGCTCTCAATGGTGCCGCTCTCGGAGCCAGCGATGGCCAAAATGTGTGGAGACTTGGTATATATTGGATAGTTAATGCTATTCATATCGGACGGTAGTCTAGCGGATTCAAAACTCGTCTGGGATTCGTTCGGTTTACATTTCTTCTTAACTGATTTGGGTTTGATTTGGTTCTTACGATCCTTGTCACAACAAGTTAAAAGTAGAATTGAATTACTTTTGGGCTCCTTTGCAGCATCATTTCTATCTCTGATTTCCATCTGATCCACATCGCTCGTACCACTTGTAGCCATCCGGAGAGCACTCAGATTGCCAGTTGCCTTTGCGGGCCACACTCCCTTTTTCCGAGTTGACATGGATTTTGTTTTAATCTTGGATTCTAGAGGATGCTCTGCAACTGGTTTCATAATTGGTCCTAATTGTTTGTCCCTGGGAGAGGTAGACCGACATAAATTCTTTAGAATATTGGCTGATTTATTTGCAGTTTCCAAAAGATCAACTTCTTCAGTTCTCTTTTCACCCTTATCACCATCGCTAACCAGCTTAAATTTGTTGGCTATTAAATATTCCTCCTCCGTCTCAGTGGTCACATCCGGTTCATAGTCACTGATGTCGTATAGGAGCTTTTTACAGCTGTTAAGCTGTTCGGGAAACTCAATTGATTGGTTGAGAGAAACAACATCGTAAATTGCATCTTCTGGCAATGGCTTTAGGGAATATCCCTGAGGACACTCGACTATATTCTTGATGTGCACGACATGAAGTGTGAAGGTGGACTGACGATTGGACTCCTTGAGCAGCTGATGAAACACGTTGAGCATGGTAAGAATGTCTCGAAACATGCGCACCGTAGCCCATTTGGAGCTCAGAGTCCCATTCTCCCTCTTCTGAGGAGTCGCCACCGTGTGTCGATACGGATCGAGCAAATAGTAAAAGTTATCCTTAACCCATATTGCATATACCTGACTGTTAATCTGAATAAGCGCATTTCCGTAGGACTCCAGGGTCAGACGTAAATCATTTTGTAAATTGTTATTCTGTAAGAAAAAAAGAGTATAAAGATCAAAGTAAAAATTAGAAATATTAAGTCAATTCCCACCTTGGAACATATTCCAGAAGATTGCCATTGTCCAGTACACACTTTTGGGATTAATTTCATCTCCACAGCAAACTGTCCCAAACGCAGCTGAGTGGGAAAGTTGCTCAGGTCCTGGGACAAGCGATCCTTCGTATTTTCAGACCAGCAACTACGACAAAACTCAACACCATAGCAGATGAGACGATCAAACATGCAGTTAGTCCATGAGGCCGGATGATCAATCTTGGAGGCCAATATGGCAGCCACGCCCACAGCTAGACTGCTACGATTACGCAGGTTTGCGCCAGGATTAAGGGAAAGATGCAAATGGCTGGTGAGGTAGGCATAGTTCTGATTGATAACCTTGTATTCGACGGAAGGTGGACTGGAATCCCGCAGAAATACACGTCCATCGGGAGTAACCAAACGGACGACAGCTAGTTCTCGTAAAGAGAACTTATCGTTTGGAGTCACGCCACTCAGATTGCTGATCAGATGGACAACATTGTTGATACTCTGGAGACAAATCAACATGGCAACTCCATTCTTGGTGCTAACAAAATCATCGCGCCGACGACCCTTGACATCCATTACGAAGAACACCTTGCGTCGTCGCCAGATCAGAAGATAACCCGCCTTATAGAGCAGCAGACAGTAATGGGCAGTAAGGAAAAATCCTTGGAGAATAGTCTTGAGATTCCTAATAATGTGCGGAGGACGTTGTTCCATTGGTATCTTCTCTTCACCCAAGTAAGGTGGCTTCAGCTCCACTGTGAAACTGTGTCCTTCCAGTTTAAATTTGCGCTTGACGCGCTCCTCAATGTTGTTATAAATGTGGCTCTGATACATCGGTCCATCGGCATGATCATCCTCGGAACAGATTTGAAATAACTGCTCGCCCTCTAACAGCAACTTGTCAATATTCTCGGTCGTCCATTCCTCCTCGGGCAACACATAGATCAGAGCAAAAGCCTTAAGATATGTTGCAAAATCCTGGGCGAATGTTCGATCATGTAACTCCTTTCCGGGGCATTTGCAGCGTCTTACAGTTGGTGTTGTGGAACAGGTTAGACCCACGGCAGAACCAATCGAATCAACTTCAATTTTGGTACGATTCTGAATTTTATTCCTATTACATACCACATTGGGTCGATTTACTTCACTTTTGGGAGCACCACAATTCTTTGACTCTGGCAAATTCGAATAGTTCTCGCAATTATTCTGTCCCATATAATTACTGCGTAAAAGATTGGGTTAGATAATTATGCCAAACTGTACATTTAAAATATTCACCTGTAGTTCGCTCCGATTTTGTTATTGCTGTAAATGGAACGCTTTCGATTGCATGTCTGGCTGTCAGGACAGCTGAAACGGTTTTGATCCTTCCTATAATTCGACATTTTAAATAAATTTAAAAATCAAACAGTAATTTATTTGTTCTTTTGATGCCGTGGAAATCGAAAGATCGGTTCTTCGAATTGGAGGCCGCTGATTTTAAAATTTTTATAATTTTATCTGCTAAGATTTTGAACTGAAACGCAAGGCACTATACAAATTGTAAAATTTTGTTCGATCTTACGAGACATAAAAATAACCGAACTGCAAGAAATTTACATAATTTTATTATTGGAATAATTTTTTTATAACTTTCAATAAACCCAGTTTAAACTTTTTGTAAAAACCTTTTGTCAAATAATAAACCAAGATCATTTTTTTTTTTTTTGCATTTTTTAATTAGTCAAAACACTTACTGGACTAAATGTTTGTAGGTTTTGATTGTTTATATTTAATATATATAGAATCTTAGGGTAGGTTAAATACACTTATTTTAAATTTTCAAATTAACGCGCGCATATGTGAATCGATCAATAGTTGTTATCGTTTAGATTGTGTCATCGAGACACCGGCAAATGTGACCAGGAGAAAACCACAAAATAATTGCAAGTATGCAAATTAGAGATATATTTAATTTATTTAATTAACTGCGATGTATTTAAATTACAATTACTTAATTAATGTGGCCAGGAGCTCTGTATGTGTGTGTGTGAGTGTGTGGGTTTCACAGTTAAACTGCAGCGGACGCGTTTCAACATTCCATGGCAAGTGAATTTGAGTTTTCGTTAAGCGCCTTGACTCCATTCTCCATCGGCATTGCCAGACTGTTGTCATCCATAGTCGCCTCATGCTGCACTGACGTCGACGCCGACGATGTTGAGGGTCCATCGTCGTTCATCATCTGCATATCGTGTCCGTTTTCGTGTCCATTGGAAGCGCTGCCATTGCTGTGTCCATCATCCCAGTTGATTTTGAAGCGTGTGACACGCGGCTTGCTGGCCAAAATGTTGCGCGTCAATTTGTCAAAGAGCGGTTTGGGTGGCGGATTTTCTCGCATCTCCTGGTCAGCATAGTCATTGTTAACATAGTAGCCAACACGCACGAATTCCTGGCCGCGATACGAGCAGGTGAGGAGTACAATGGTTACACCGACTGCATCAGGTTCGGGAATTTTGCTAACATCTGGCGGGTCGGCCTGGAAGACGAATATGTGACGACCCTCGGGCACTGGGCCAACGTATATAGTGTCCAGCACTTGATCATAGTCCTCGGACTCAGCGGAGCCCACGTAGATCATTTTCCACTCGAGATCTTCCTTCAGTTCCTCAATGCATTCGAATGTCAGCTCGAATTGAAATGGATTGAAGAAACTGCTTGGATTGTCCAGCACCACAACATTGGTAATATGCACCTTAGCCATGCTGACTGTACGCGCAGGAACTTGAGACTTCTATGGACAAAGATGACGCTGAGCGGCGCGCTTTTTTTTGCACTTTTCTTTTGCGTGCACTGTTGAAATTGCACAGTCAACACAAATACTACAGACAATATTAAACGCAAACAATATTTAAATCGATTTATCGACGTACTTCTCAATTAATTAACTTTGACTTTTTCTTATGTTAATAAATTCTTTTGTTAATCAATTTATTTTGCAGCAAATGAATTCGGTGAATAGCGAATGACAGCAGCTGTTGCAGGCTTTCCCGCCAATTCCAGCTGTCACTACACGTTCAGTCTGCATGATAGAACGCTGTTGAAGTCTGGCAACACTAAAAATACCAACAGCTCATCTGTGCCGTCAAAAGTTGACAGAGTGGCAGCCTTTTGGTCGGGTGGACACATTTGGACCAGGTGGCAACGTTGTGGATAGACTGCGAGCCGATTTGGGAGGTGTTTTGTAAAAATATAAACTAAAGTAGAAAATATGATACATCTAACGGGCCAAAATTATAATGCTCGTGATATAATTAAAAACATATTTTCACCATTAATTGGCGTGCTAAGCAGCAGCCTGGCCGATGAGATATGTCACCGAAACAATTTGTCCTTCGTGGAGCTGCTGCAACCGTTTGCGAAACTGCCCAATGACGGTGAGTAAACAAAATTACTTCACTTTTCAAAAATACAAAGCGAAAGGAGTGAGTCTGAGGACATTGGCAATTCTTAAGTTAAAGCCAACGTTTTACTTGGTGGCTCCATAATTAAACAGTTTGGCTGTGATGCTTGGAGACAGACAACGTCGCTCAATTCTTTTGTATATATACAGTGAATCACATAAGTATTTGCATATCTCCACTGTTTACCTTTGTTTTAGACCAACTTTTAAAGCAGATAATTTAAATTTATTAATTTTTTCCGTACCCAACAGCACACTTTCGAGATGTGTCTGGAACCAGTGTCTCAGTGCGCGGTTTGCGTCTTAATTTCTGCGACGTGGACTGGCGTCCACCTCAAACTGTGCTGGCACGGAAAATGCTCAACGAATCGGTAACTAATGCACAAAATGACAAAACTAAGGTGGCTACTATTGGTAAGTGTATCTATGAGCCAGGCAAGTGGGCTTTAATTAATCACTTACTACTTCTATTACAGCTAACATTGATCTGGAGCTGCCCACTTCGGAGCCATGGTTTGAGCAATGGCGTGAAACCTTTCTGACTGTTCAGTTTCCGGCGGAACATGAGTTTACCCGACACCTTTTAAGCTGCTTGCTTGTGCTGTCCAGCGCCGATCCGCAGATTGTGGAAACAGCCCAGAAGCTGACGCAACGTGTGCACCAAATGCAAAGCATAACGCCCCAAAAGCTTCCCAAATGGTTTCAGCCAACAGATGTACTCAACAGCTATGTGGTGCTGCACGAGGCCAGTCAGGGTGATCTGTCCAAGGCGCAGCAGGGATTCGAGCTGCTTAAGTCTACGTTTGGTGACAATAAATGCTTTCTGGTATCGATCAATTCTCTGGAGCCAAACACCACCAGCGACATTCCGGACTACTGGACGACCTACATTAAACGTCAGCCGAAAGCTGATCCAATGACATCCAGTGAACTCAGTGCACCCAAAACACCTCAAGAAGCCGTCTCGGTGATCAGCATGCCTGCAATGCAGATGTCACAGCTACTGGAGGGTGCAGCTGCTCAGGAAAACGATATCACCATGATACATCCTCTTAGTCCCATGCAAGAGAGCGCCACGGAGGCCATTAATTCCAAGTTCAGCATCAGCACCGAGAGCATTGCTTCACAGACTATCAATCCAAATGTCTGGGCTAGCGAACGGGATGCAGATGCTCCACATGGAGGCTGTCTAGCTTCTCGCGATGTCGACAACTTGCGTCACTTTGTGCAGGACTATGCGGTGCGTGCTTTAATACCCTACATAGAACATCTAGTGGCAATACTCGCAGAGGGCGTAACCAACAAAAAGGGCGTCAGCAAGTCGCTGTTGAGTGCCACAAAACGTTGGTTCGTCACCAGTAAACCAGGCGCTGGTACCAACAATCAAAACGCGGTCATGTAAGTTTCAGCAACCGTAGACTTGCAGATTAAATTATATATTATATATACATTAATTAACATAATTTTATTACAGCTATACAAACGAATCGGCCGAGCTGCAAACACGCAAACTGGGAGACCTTTACTTTATGTTTGGACACTACAATTTGGCCTTTCAGTCGTATCACCAGGCGAAGCGAGACTTTAATGCAGATTCAGCTTGGCAGTACTATGCAGGAGCCTTGGAAATGGCCGCTCTATCAGCCTTTATGCTGGGTACATCGCATCGCAAAACCTACGACTACATGGAGGATGCTATTATGTGTTATTTAACAGTCTGCAAGTGAGTAAAACAGATCCTTTAACTTTTTCTTTTATTCATATATTAATTCTGCTTCTTCTAGACTGCAGCAATTTGCCACTCGAGCGACTCTTCTGAGCATGGAATGCCTAAAGACGGCACGTCTTTACAGCGAGGTTGCCAAACAGCTGATACGCATGACAAGTGAGGAATCGGATCTGCGCTCGGCTTTGCTGCTCGAGCAGGCAGCATACTGTTTTCTGGTCACAAATCCGCCCATGCATCGCAAGTATGCATTTCATATTGTGCTCGCCGGGAATCGATATTCGAGGGCGGGACAACGCAAGCATGCCTATCGCTGCTATCGCCAGGCCTACCAGGTGTTCCAGCAGCGTCAGTGGAGCCTTGCCGAGGATCACATTCAGTACACCGTCGCGAAGCAAGCGTATATGCTGAAACAGCTGGAGGAGGCGAGTCGTTCTTTTGCCCATTTACTGCGTCCTGGCAGCTTGCAGAGCGCCCAGCAACAGAGCAGCTTCCTCAAGGAGTATATATTAACGCAGAATGTAAGCATGTTGCACTACTATATAATTTAAGTGTATATCTAATATGTATCCCTTTCAAGGAGCTACTCAAACGGAGTCCAGAGTTGGGTCTATTGCCACACGCCCTACCGCAAGTGGTGCAGTCTTCGGTGCGTGTGCTGACGCTTGTGCAACCGCCAAGTTCACAGCCACCGCAAGTGCCAGCCAGTAACATAGATATTAACTCCAACTTGACAGCGGATGAAACGATTTGGCACAAAATGGAGGAAATGCTGGTCATCACAGCCGCCTCCAATAAGCCGTTTGTGTTTAAGCCTTCACGTTATTTATACACCAAGCAACAGCCGGCCACCGAGTGTCCTCTAGCCGTACAGGGAGAGCCCATCGAGCTGGCAGTGACACTATCGAACAGTGTGCGCTGTGCCATTGCCTTGTCGGACATTGATTTGCTCTGGCGGCTGACTCTGGACAATGAGGAGGTGCTCTCAAATCTTTGTGTATACGAACAATCAGCGGACAGCGCCAGCAAAGCGGCTGTTAGTGCTGCCATCAAAACCAGCTGCCTGGCAACCTTGGACCTGGCAGAACAAGCTGAGCAAATGTTACACTTCAAGCTAACACCCAAGCTTACAGGCCGCCTATCAATTTTGGGAGTTGTCTGTCGCGTGGCAGCCAAGACGGAGCCAACAGCCAGTTTACTGGGCCTTTTGCAGTTTGAGACGCAACGCATTAAGCCGAGCACGGCGAAACAATCTTCGCAGACGTTGCTAGATAGCAGACTTAGCATAAAGCTGGTGCCACAGGTTCCTTCCCTATGTGTCAGCTTCAGTCCTGTGCCCACTGAATTGCTTGCTGGTGAAATTGTGCCAGTTTCGATAACCCTGCGAAATTTAGGCATTGCGCCCATTGAGGAGATCTACCTTGGCTGCGATAATCCACGTTGTCTGACGCTCCTCGATCAGCAGCACACTGAAATGCCGCTAACCATACTGAGTTGTATGTATATTGTATATTGACAATGATCTTTTTAATAATTCAACCTAATTCCACTTTTTTTTTTAGCTCTTCGCGATCTGTCAAATGATAAGCTGGTTAAGGACAAGGAAATACGGCGTCAACGCGTCTTTCGCCTGCTACAGCGTCCTGGACAGGCTGCCCTGGATGCCCAACAGGGACACACGATATCCATGTGGCTGCAGGCACCACATGTCGCTGGAACGTTTACATTGCGTCTGCTCTTTTATTATGCGTTGCCGACGACGGTTAATGCCCACATTAAGTATCGTCTGGTGCGTCACATTTGGCAAGTGCAGGTTCAAAGCTGTCTTCAAACTAATGCCACCTGTGTGGTCAGCAATGCGGTGAGCCGGGAACTGGGCCTCGATGTTAGCCTACGAAATGTGCATGCTGCACAATCAACTGAAGTGTACATCAATGCATTGTCCCTCTACTCCAAGGAGTATTCGTTGAAACCAAACAATTTATTCAGTAAGTTAATCTAGAGATATTTTATAATAGCAATATTTCATATAGATTTTTCTTTTTTCTAGTCATGAACAAAATGGAATTATGTGACGGTCAAGCTGGTAACCAATGCCTCAAGTCAACCAAATGCTGCAGTTTTCAGTGTCGCATGCAGGAAAAGAATGATGAGCAAGTTCAGGATAAGCCCACACTGAAATCTCTGCTGCAAATGCGTCTCTCACGCTTGGATATTATGCCAGCACAGCAGCTTGAGCAACACGCTGCTCTGCATCTGCAGGAACCACACAGCTTTCTGGCCAACGAGGAAACCGTTTTCTTCAATACAAATATAAGCACAGAAGAGTTCAATGCCAGCATTGCCAGCTATGTGCCACATGCCACCGTTGCGCTCAGCTGGAGTGCTCTAGTGAGAAAGGATGATGTGCAACGTGTGGCAAGCGGTTTGCACTTTATAAAGCTCTACAATCTCTACGAGACAGGCAGCTGTCCAGCCGTTGGTGATGCTTTACTTAGGCGACGACCTTCTGCAGATGAGACACACAACAAGCGCGAGTTTCAGCTGCCTGAAGATGCAGGAAATGAAGCTGCCAGTGAGCCACTGGCCGAGGATGATGTGGCCGACTTCTGGGAACCGAATGAGCATTATGTGGCCCAACGCTGTATTCTGGAAGATGAGAGTTTTGTCCTATCAACCAGAGCCTAAACTTGTAGTTATATTTTTATTGAACTTGTATCTATTTGTGTATTATTATTTAATTGTTAACTTCTGGGCGTTCCAAAAAAATTGTGTCTTTTGCATGTGATTAAACAGATCTACATAAGCTAATAAATTGATTGTTAATCTATGAATTAATAACAAATATAATGATGCAATGTGTAATTCAAAATGATTTATATGAAATATCTTAATTACAATTTAAAGGAATGGGTCTAGAAAAACCGAACCTAAAATAGTATATAGCGAAATTTAATATTTCTATAATTTTTAAATAAATTATAATTATAATTTTGAAATTTTAGTCGTTACGATCCGTGTTTCTATATAAAGAGCCTGTAGATCTGTGTTAATTATTAGTTTATTAGTTGATTGATTTAGAAATGAATTAATTGTACATGCTAATAAATTGCTTAAACTGGTAACATTAAAGTACTGTTAATTGCTTTTTGGTATATATTTATAAGATGTATTTATATCTTAAGCTGTTGACTAGACGACGGCAACGACAAAGACGACGACGACGATGCGGATTTCTTCATTGAATGTGGATGTGGATGTGTTGGCAGCGCAACGTAAATATCTTGGTGGCAGGATATATTGAATACATTATTATCTTTAAGAACGTTTCTTGCTCATGTAAACTCGTCCACACATATACAAAACATGCGTGCAGGCATAAATGTTTCCCATAGCGCTGCCGAGCAGTGCTCCAATCACATTTGGTATGGGATAGACCTGCCAGTCACGTCCCCAGTCCAAGGGGGCCACCACACTGCCAGCCCAAGCGCCCAGAATGCCGCCCAGAGCGTTGTATTTGAACAGATGTAGAGCCGTATCCTCGCACTTGGTTATAAAGTCGGGTTTCTCACAGAAACACACCTGCAGAGCCCCTCCGCCACCCAGTAGGAAAACTGTGGGCGAAACTGTCAGCAGCGTCATCAACAGTGATAACACAAACGTCTGCTCGTAGTTTGCCAACACTGGTGCACCCAGAATGATGCAAATGAAGGCGTAGAGCAGCGTACACAGAAATTGCAATGTGAGGCCACCAAACAATTCGCGTGGCGTAAAATACGCAGCCTTTTTCTGACGCTGCTTAACTGTTAAAACGCCATCCTCAATACGTCCGAAGAATCGGGCCAGTATTACTTTAAGTAGTTCACCAATAAAAACTATGGGAACGATTAGTGAATCCCAGAAGCTGCCGAGATGAGCCCAATTTCGGCGGTACTGCATGTAGGTCATGCATATCAGTATAGTGGCCAGACTGATGGACACGTGGAAGAGCTGATGCTTGGTCTTTTGTTGATCGAAACGCGAAACCATATTGCCAACAAAAACGCGTACAAACTGTAATTTTATTTATCTATTTACTTCGATTCGGTTCTTTCTGGATGTGACGTTTTTTACCCACAACGTTGCCACCAGGCCCAAGTGTTGCCAGCCGAGCGAAACGTTGCCACCCTGTTAAATTCACCGATGTGGTTTGATTTCTTTTACAGTGATGGGCGACAATATCGACTACAAGTGTTGACCATCGATATTTAAATATCGATATTGTGTATGTCGATATTATGTTTATCGATATGCAATTATTTTATCATCGAGGCTGTCATTTCATCAGCGCTATCACATAATCATTTTACACTTACATTTTTAAATCCTTGCTGTTGACGCTTGTTTCTGAGTTAATTAATAGTCGTTTGCGTGCATAATTTATTGTCGAAATGTTCGCACGTGCAATACGTATGCGCTCCATGCTGCGCGGCCTGTCCACAATGGCTGCGTGCACCCGCAATCGTCATGCACAGAATTCCATGCTTGAGTATTTTAATGAGGTGCGGCTGCTGCGATTCAAGGGAGCCGTGTCTGTGGCCCAGACACAGCGATTCTTTAGCCGCAAGCGTGGCGATCCCGAGGATGATATGATGGCCGAGGCAGAGCCCGAACTATTGGCGGATCATCGCGACTCGCAACAGCTGCCGGCAACAGTTGCCGTCCCAGATGTTTGGCCTCATGTGCCTATGCTAGCAATGCGCCGGAATCCTCTGTTTCCGCGATTCATGAAGATTGTTGAGGTAAACCTTTTTACTACAACTTTACTATTGTTTTATTAACTAAAGTTCTTTTTATTTACGTAGGTCTCGAATCCAATTATCATGGATTTGCTGCGTCGCAAAGTGAAATTGAATCAGCCGTATGTTGGCGTCTTTCTGAAGAAATCCGACGGCGAAGAGGAAATCATACATAATCTGGATGATGTTTATGCCGTTGGCACCTTTGCGCAAATTCAGGAACTGCAGGATTTGGGCGACAAGCTGCGTATGGTTGTTGTAGCGCATAGACGCATTAAAATCACTGGGCAAGTGGTGGAAGATGTTCAGCCGCCTTCGAAGCCAGGTAAATGCCACACTTTAACACTGACCAAATATTGTGACAATTGCGTTGTCTCTTAACTCCCAGTGAAAATGACAACTTTGCATTATCCAATATTTAATATAAAATTACGCATCCCAGCTGAAGATCAGACGACTGCGGATGCGGATGCAGATGGAGCATCGAAAACGGGCAGTCGCAACGGGCGAAAAACTCGAGGACGCGCTCCCCGTCGACAAACCCACAAGCTGCGCGATGCGGCAGCTGCTGAAGAGATTGTGCAGGGCCAGACGCTGGAGTCGCCACTGCCCAGCGGCCGTGTGACGCCAACTGCAGCGCCCAAGTCGTCAAAAGCGACAGCGACAGCAGGCGAGACGTCGACAGCCGATGCAGAAGCTGCAGAAAGTGTCGAAAAGGACAAGGAAACATCCAGTGGTCCAACTTCTCCGCCTGTACTGATTGTAGAGGTGGAGAATGTCAAGCAACCGGCGTACAAGCAAACTGAAGAGGTCAAGGCCCTAACGCAGGAGATTATCAAGACCTTGCGTGATATTATCACCATGAATCCACTGTACAGGTAAGTTAACCTTGTGCAGTTTGTCTTTTCTTGTTTACATAATTTTATCTTATTGCAGGGAAAGCTTACAGCAGATGCTGCATCAGAATCAGAGAGTGGTTGACAATCCCATCTATTTGTGTGATCTGGGCGCCTCACTTTCAGCTGGTGAACCAGGCGAGCTGCAAAAGATTCTAGAGGAAACAGATGTAAGCTATCAATATCAACTGAGATATCCAGCAATTATTTAATACTTTTCATCCTATAGATACCCCAAAGATTGTTGCTCGCATTGGCATTGCTCAAGAAGGAATTAGAGTTGTCGCGATTGCAGCAAAAGATTGGACGCGAAGTGGAGGAGAAGGTCAAGCAGCAACATCGCAAATATATACTGCAAGAACAGCTGAAGGTCATCAAAAAGGAGCTAGGCATTGAAAAGGACGACAAGGATGCCATTGGAGAGAAATATCGCGAGAAACTGAAGGACAAAACGGTGCCGGAGAGCATTAAGACAGTTATTGACGAGGAGCTGACCAAGTTGAACTTCTTGGAGAGTCACAGCTCTGAATTTAAGTAAGTTGCTACTGTCTAAACATATTCAAACTTTATTATTAATCATTACATTTATTTTGTAGCGTTACACGCAACTATTTGGATTGGCTCACCTCACTGCCTTGGGGCGTCATTAGCCCCGAAAACCTGTGCCTGGACAAGGCAACCGAAATCCTTAATAACGATCATTATGGCATGGAAGACATCAAGAAGCGCATATTGGAGTTTATTGCCGTTAGTTCGCTGAAGGGCACAACGCAGGGAAAAATCTTATGCTTCCATGGTCCACCCGGTGTGGGAAAGACGAGCATAGCCAAGTCCATAGCACGAGCATTAAATCGTGAATATTTCCGATTCAGTGTCGGTGGCATGACGGATGTGGCCGAGATTAAAGGACATCGACGAACCTATGTAGGCGCAATGCCAGGAAAACTCATACAGTGCCTGAAGAAAACCAAAACTGAGAATCCACTTGTGCTCATTGATGAGGTGGACAAGATTGGCAAGTGAGTAATCCATCGGTTGCCTAGTTTTGATAACAATAATTCTAATTATCGACTTTCAATAGAGGCTATCAGGGTGATCCCAGCTCCGCTCTGTTGGAACTATTAGATCCAGAGCAAAATGCCAACTTCCTCGATCACTATTTGGATGTGCCTGTGGATTTGTCCCGTGTACTATTCATTTGCACGGCGAATGTGATCGATACCATACCCGAACCTCTGCGAGATCGCATGGAGCTCATCGAAATGTCCGGTTATGTGGCCGAGGAGAAGGTGGCCATTGCACGACAGTACCTGATACCACAGGCCATGAAGGATTGCGGTCTAACTGAAAAGCAGATTAACATAACTGAGGATGCACTGAATATGTTAATAAGAAGCTATTGTCGTGAGTCTGGAGTGCGTAATCTTCAGAAACAGATCGAGAAAGTCATACGAAAGGTGGCCTACCGCTTGGTCAAGAAGGAGGGCGAGGAATTCCCTGTGAATGCCGACAATTTAACAACGTTCCTGGGCAAACAAGTGTTCAGCTCCGATCGCATGTATAACACAACACCACCTGGCGTGGTCATGGGACTGGCCTGGACGGCCATGGGTGGCTCATCCTTGTACATTGAAACATCCAGGCGTCACATACGGGCCGAGAAGCCCGAAACTAACACAGGGACATTACACTTGACTGGAAATCTGGGC
This sequence comes from Drosophila falleni, assembly GCA_035045575.1. NCBI lineage: Eukaryota > Metazoa > Arthropoda > Insecta > Diptera > Drosophilidae > Drosophila > Drosophila falleni. Next base: position 11,643,863 of record JAWNOV010000167.1, read on the forward strand.
GATGTGATGAAGGAATCCGCACAAATTGCTCTCACCGTAGCGCGCAACTTTTTGTACACTCATGCTCCTAACAACAAGTTCCTAGAGCAAGAGTGAGTGGACTCTATATAGAATTTAATAGATTGTTGAGAGTAATTTACCTTTATTTTGGCAGACACATTCATCTGCACGTGCCTGAAGGTGCAACACCAAAGGATGGACCTAGTGCCGGTGTAACCATAATTACAGCCTTGATTTCACTGGCCACAGGAAAGCCAGTGCGTCCGGATGTGGCCATGACGGGAGAGGTGTCCCTTAAGGGAAAGGTTTTGACTGTGGGCGGCATTAAGGAGAAAGCTATTGCGGTAAGCTAAATCAAGCTACATTTGTCAACATTCATCTAATCGACCTTTTTTACAGGCTCGTCGAAGCGGTGTCACCTGCCTTATTCTACCCGCTGACAATAAGAAGGACTTTGAGGAGCTGCCCAGCTTCATTACCGATGGCTTAGAAGTTCACTTTGCCAGTGACTATGACGATGTCTACAAGATTGCCTTTGCCGACACAGAGTTTACAACTGCAGAGACCAAATCCACATCTGTGGGTCAGCGTGAAAAGATTCCCAGCGCTGCCACAGCCTCATAGTTATGGCCACTAAGTTTAGTCTAAGCATTGGGTTGGGCCTTGGGGACACAGACCGAGTTCTTACATATTGTTTTAGAAATGGATACTGTTACCAAGTTTTTAAGTATATATATATATGTTAGGTATATGTATTTAGATCAAAGCATTTGTTGAGTTAATGCAAAGTAAATTGAATGTAATTGACGATATTTTTACATGTTATATGTCTGCATTACTTATAATCCAGTCCAGATAGCGATCGACGCGTGTATAGATGCCTGGTCGACCCTGTTCACCGCAACGAATGCCCCAGGAGACGATGCCAATTGTGACCCAGCGCTGATTGGGCAACTGCACCAACAGCGGACCACCGCTGTCGCCCTGGCAACTGTCCTGGCCACCCTCTGGCAATCCAGCACATATGGCCGTGTTCGGTATGCGCTCCACCATGGAAGCCTCGCAATCGGATTGCTTCCAAATGGGCAAATTGGCCTGCAAAATGCCAATGACAATTAACAATTTAGTTCTATCTTGACAGTTGTCAGTGTTACCTCCATTAGAATCTTAGAATGTGGTCCATTGAATGTTTGGGTGCCCCAACCCATAACAATGGCGCTGCGTCCCGTCCAGTCCTCATTCACCGGCGGCATGCAAACCGGCCATATGTAGCTGTTGAACAACGTCGGCCTCTCGATGCGTATGAGTGCTATATCATTCTCATAGGTGTTTGAATCGAAGTCAATATGGGAAACCATGCTACCAATGCGGAAGTCACGAGCTCGCGTCTCATTTAATTGCTGTTAAGATAAGGAGTGATTTTGTGTTTGTCAAAGTTACATTTATTACATATACATACATGGGTATTGTACTCTCCCAGACGCACAAATATCTGATCCTTTGGGACCTTCTCCAGGCAATGAGCCGCCGTTAGCACGTGGCGGTCTGTGATGAGCACACCACCGCACCAGACATAGGAGTGACCCTCCCGCAGCAATGCCGCCATCCAAGGCCATTCGTCGGGCTCCGCTGGACGACCGCCAGTTATCCTAGGGAATTGTCGGGTTGTAATGCCACAACCTCGTTGCTCTGGCCGATTAACAATACGCGGTGTCTCCGCATCGGAGCTACTAATTACCTGGGGACTGAAGCGTGAGCTACTTGACTGTTCAGTGCAGCAAATCCCAATGGCACTATAAAAGCAGATCTGTTATTGAATAAGCTTCAAAAATGCTATTCATTATATTCCACCTTTTTTCAATGATGCACAGCTGGGAGACCAAACGCCACACATCATTCTTAAGCTCCGGCATACGACAATATATAATGTGACGGCATCGTCCGGCATCTCCAAGCGGTGTACGACATGCACCGTAATCCTTGTTTTCCTATAAGAGCAGTGACCGTAATTGAAAAATTTCTATTTAACGAAATTAATTAAACCTTGAATGCAGATAGAATTTAAAGGCTATACCAAAATGACATTTCGCTTGAAAATCGGTCCAGTTTTGACAAAGTTATGAAAGTTTGAAGTTGGTCAGACATTGGATCTAGTACCTTGACTCTTTTTCAAAAACTTCAAACTTTCATAACTTTGCCAAAACTTAACCGATTTTCATGTGGAATATCAATTTGATCATTATTTGGCCTCTATTTTGATTCTGCATCAAAATTTTAGTTACTTAGAAAATTCGATATTTTGGTCATCACTGTCATATTTTTCCATACTAACCCCTTGACACTTTTTCAAAAACTTCAATCCCTCATAACTTTGCCAAAAATAAACCGATTTTTATGTGGAATATCAATTTGATCATTATTTGGCCTCTATTTTGATTCTGCATCAAAATTTTATTTTCTTAGAAAATTCGATAATTTGGTTATCACTGTCATATTTTTCAATAATACCCCTTGACACTTTTCAAATCGAAGCCCAGATCCAGAGGGAACACTTTATTTTACGAAATTAAATAATTCCCTTGTACAAATTTATATTAAATACATATCATAGCTTATACAGTTTACGACTTTAGTACTCACCAGCAAAGGGGTTTCATTCGGTGCCTGTCGCTTGTTTAGACGATGGCGTGATAGAAAATTGGATATACCGTATATCTCACTGTCATTATTGCCATTAGCTTGGCTATATAACTTGTTTTCATCGGCACCCCACTGGAACTCATCATTGTCGCTTAAGTCAAGCAGATCTGAGACACAAATCAAGAGTTGAACCCCTTAAAAAAATTTATTTTATTGAGAACTATTGGTATACCTACCAATATACTCAGTGGAGTAGCTTTTGGATACAACCAGATCCCAGCTGAAGCTAAGTATAATCACGAATATTAGTTGGAAGCACTTCATCATTGCCCAGCAGAATGAAAGGTTATAAAAACTTTTTGCGAAACTTTAGCAAATGTATTTAAAATTTTTATCGCGTGCCGCTTCCGATGAGAGCAATCAGGCTTTTGTTTTTTTTTTTTTTAATTTTTGTAGGCTGAACTGCAATTCTGCCTCTCTCTCTCACTCTCTTTTTCTCTCTTGAAGCTTGGCTTGGAATACTATAGTTCACCTTGCATCTGAACTTGTTTTAAGACGTTGACACTTTTGGTTTTTCCTTTGCAATTGATATGGACATGTTATAATCCGACACTCCTCAATGTATGAAGATTCCAAGTAGTTGTCTTTAGAATTCTCCGACGCGAATCCGACGCAACATATTGATATTGAATGCTTGAGCTCTCGAGAGCATTTAAGCGAGTTTCGGACTGTGGCTGCCTCTTTATACATAAAAAGTACTGAGTGCTATCTATAATAAATATATTCAAGTTGCTGTACTTGTTTTATGTTAATATTTTTGCTCTAAGACAGTTATCAGCAATATGAAACTCTCAAATGCCGGTCCCTCTTATGCTAATGCTGATGAGTTTAGAGTTAGACCTAATTTCGATTTAAATTTTGCCAACTTAACCATATTATGTGATGATACATAAGCTTTCATATAGCAAATGTTGCTCAGCATTGTTGCCCATAAAGTCGCTGAACGTGTCGTGTATTGTTAATGATGCCGTTTGGTGGGTTTTAATTCTATAGAAGTCATTGCAACTATTACCAAATACTCGTATAATATACTCGTAAATAGCTGGATAAATTTAATTGCCTTATATCAAGACACAATGTCAGTTTTACATCAATACAATAGATAAATCTATCAAACCGGAATGGGAAAAAACTCAGAATTTCTATCTGTACATGTAATTGAAGCGAATCGAAACTCACAAACAACAACAAATTTTCAATTCTCGACACTATTTAATATACTTTACCTCATGTATTTTTTTTTATTTTAAAGGGAATTGCATTGTTTATCATTATTTGAGAATATTATTTGTTGTTGATTTGATTTTGGTACTTAATTGTCTATTTAACAATCATTTGCTAAAACTTAATTTAAATAATTCATAAAAAACGCCTTTTAAACATTGTTACACTTTATTGCTGATATTTGTTAACTGAATACAACAGAATTTTCTGTATTATGCACAATATTATAATACACATATCGTCAAGCAACACACAAAATAATAAGAAAAAAACAGTATAAAACTTAATTTAATTTTTTTTGATTTAGTTTGACTTGTTTTTTTTTGGATTTCTACAAACTTTAGTCAAAGAGATCTTATCAAAATCTATTTGCAAATATGTTTACAAAGATTGTTAGCTATATTTTATTTGGTTTTGGTATAGATAAGCAAGTAGAAGATCTATAAGTAGTTTCCAAAAAGGGTCTCACAAAAATATAAATAGAGCGTGTCGTGTGGAAACCTATGCGGCATCGAAAGTTGTACGGTTTTTTATTTGCGGTGTAAACAACTAAATATATCTAATTATATAAGTATATATATATAAAATCAGTACACATTTATCTGCTTGTATATATAATATGTATATTGTGTGTATACAATGAACCTTTGGTTTTTGAAAACATTTACTACTAGACACTCAGCTAAATAGATTCACACATATTGGGATTATAATATAAGTTGTATTGTTTTGATCGTACAATTATAAATAGGTGGAATTCGACAGGCTCTATAATAGATGTTACGGCTCTGTTCAGTTTCATTTTTCATTTGATTGTGTTGTGCATGAAATTTTGATAGTATGTGAAATGAGATCTGATTTTTCTTTTTATCTTTAATTATACTGGTTAATTTTGTTGTTTTTCTTTCTATCCTAATAGATATATTTATGCTTTTCGGGACTGCACTTTGACTCATTCACATTCTTTTAATTTTTATACTTGGGGATCACAATTGGGTTTACAAAATCATAAAGTAAATCTGATATATAAATTTAGACATGCATATATTCGTAAATATGAAAATTGGGACAGTTTTGGTGCCGTTAAAGCTCATATGTGCAGCTTTATAAGGGAAGACCAAATTTTTGTGCTTTGTTTGATTTTTGAGCAAAGTTGAGATCTAGTCTTAAGCGTACTTCATATTGCTGGAGAATAGACTTACAGAACATTGGGAAAGCTCAGTTCTATAGACTTTTGATTTGCTTGTGAGTTTATGTATGTAACTTAAAAAAGTACTCGTATTTGAAGTTGGCAGCATAAAAACCTTTTAACCAAATGTATCATTTTCTTGATTATCTATTGCTAAGAGAATGCGTGGAACTTATTTAAGATATATATTTTAATCCCATTTTTGCTGAGCTTATATTAAGTTGGGTTTGATCTTGATCCTTTAGTCCATCAGTCGCACTCCCGCCTCGACGTTATCAGCCATGCTGACAGCTTTGCCCTTCTTCTTGCCCTCCGCTGATGGCTTCTTCTTGCTGAGCGCCAACGTTTCGGGCTCATCCTGGGATTGCTGACGTTTTCCTCCTGCTCCGCCGGTTCCATTGCTGCGCAGCTTGAAACGCGTCGTGGCGGCAGCCGCATTGTTGTTGGCACAGTTGCAGATGGCGTCAAAGATGCGGACCACAAAGCCACGGGCGCGATTGACAACCTTACCGTTCTTAAAATCTGGTATGGCGAAACCTAAAGATATTAGTGCCAAGACAGACAGTTGAAAATAAAAAAAGGTTCGGTGAGAGGCTTACGAGAAAAGTGCCACGAAAAAGATTCGCATGCAATCGAGCAAAAGCGAAAAAACAAAAAACTTAAACATATCTTGAGGTTAGTATTATTATTAATTAATGTCACTTTTAATTGCTAGCTGCCTTGCCACGCCCCCAGACGAGATTATAAATCGAACCAAGCAACGTTTTTTCAACGCATTTGCGTGTCATCATGAGACTCAACCAATCCTCTCCAGTGCCTCTTCAGATGATCGCCATTCGACACTCCAGATGCTCCAGGTGCAGATCCTATCAGCTTCTATTTGGTCTGCTCCTGCTGCTGCCGCGTCTCTGCGATGCCGTCAATATGCAACAGTTTCTCCAATCGCTGGACATGATGCGCAATGGTTGCTTGCAAAAGCATAAGGTGCCCATTGATATATTGGATGGCGTACGTGACGGTGATTTCCCCGCAAATCCCACTCCAGACATGCTGGTAAGCTATGTAGTTATCCACTTTCACAGCTACTTCTCTAATTCTCTTAACCCACAGTGCTATACGAAATGCGTGGCTCAGCTGGCTGGCACACTGACCAAGAAGGGTGAGTTCAGTGTGCCCAAGGCCATTGCCCAGATGCCCATCATATTGCCACCTGAGCTGGTGGAACCCGCTAAAGCAGCGCTTAATTATTGCAAGGATACACGTAAGTACTGAAATACTTGTTCCTTAAAAAAATCCCTACTACCTTACTGTGGATGTCATCACTAATAAAATAATTCAAACTTATTATCAAGGCTTTTTAGTTAGTTTCTTTTAAAATATACCTAAAAAAAAACTGAATGTCCTTTAAAATGCTGATACAAAAAAAAACCTTTAAACTGTTGCCATCCAGTAAGTCACATTTTAAGATCCCCCCATGCTTATACGAAATGTTTTCTTTGCCACAGAGAAAGCCTACAAGGACACATGCGAGAAGGTCTACTATATAAGCAAATGCATAGCGGACTATGATCGTGCACACTTTAAATTTCCATAGCAACAAAAGCATAATTAAGAAAAGGAGTACAATCTTTGGCTGTTTGGATTTAACTTACTCTGTCGCTTCTCTTTGACCTGTAAATAGAGTAGAAACGTGTGTGTTAAAAATGTTCAATGAATTCAATTGTACAATAAGTTCAGATTTAATGGATAATAAATGATTAGCCAACCTGTTGCGATTTTTGTGCATCGAGCGCTCGTTTATTGGCCTCCGTTTCGGCGTGTTGGACTACCTCATCGATGAACTCGTGCAGGACGGTCATGTGATTGGGATTCTGTTTGAAGTGCTCGATGCGAGACTCCAAGGTTTCCGTTTCTATTTTGTCCACACTGTCCGGTGAGGCGGGCTCCGGATCCGCAAATCTTGCGTGCATTTTATTATTTATTTGATTTATCGCTGTTGGTATGAATAATTCTTTGAAATTTTTCGTCTGTTTTCCCCTAAAACTGTTCAACGTTGCCTTTGTCTGACACACTGATTTGGGTATGTACAAGAGGTTTGCTTTGTGTTGTGTAGCTATGCAGTTTTTTGTTAAAAATCAATAGATGCCTCTACACAGACCCCGCACATGCGCATTGCGTGCTGTATGCCTCTGGAGCTGTTGATAGGTTGGGGGTTACTTTCAAGTAGTTTGGGGTAGCTTGTTCAATTGTTTGATGTTTATTGCATGTGATATACACTGAATTTGTCTCTTAAATAACTAACAGGCGGTTGGTGGTTGGGGGATGGGATTGTAGGTGTTGTGTTGGATTGATAAGGCTACTCCAGATGTGATAAGTCATCCAGCTCGGGCGGTGCACGCACTATTTCCGTTTCAATGATCAACGAATTGTCATCCACAATGCTCTGAAATGCGTATAAACAGCATATTAGAGTGGTGGATTTAGGGAGTTGGCAGGTACCCAGGACTGCTACACACATTATCATTGCTGCGAGCCGTTAACAAACTATTTGCACCGCCACCAACGCTCCCGGAAGAGGATGAGTTCGAATTGGATGCATTGGCGCCATTCGCCGACGACGATGACAGCACTACACTGTGCGGTGAGCTGCCACGGCGCACCACCGCCTTGGTCTGCGACTGCTGCTGTGGTGAGTTCTGTGTGACAATCACAAATTTTTGCGGTGGTTGATTCCCTTGAATGGCGCGTATTTGCGGCAGCGCGGCAACCACAGGGCTGCTAAGGAAAATAAATCAAAGTAAGACACATTAATAATCATAATAATATCAGAGAACGGCACTCTTAACCACTAGTTGCAACCATCTCATGTTCTGACATTTCCTCTAGAGAGATTGCTCCCTTAACTTCTTATTCAACAACTATCTCTAAAATTCATTACATTTATTTTATCGTTAAATTTAATCCCATTCATAGATAGTAAAATGAAATAAGTAATCAAATTAGTATTTAATATAAAGATTCCAGAGATACATAAATAAACAACTGGTTTTAACTAATTAATTAATTTTAAGCACTGCCTTTCCTTCTCATAATAATCCCAGATAAATATAGAATAGACTCACCTTTGCCTTTGTGAGTTGGGCATGGAAACACGTCCGATTGTCGTGGCCGTTTGAGCGGCGCTTGTTATGGGCGCCGTGCTGATGCTGCTGGAGGCAAGGGTTACAGTGCTATTGGCAGGTGCATTACGCACCTTGACCACAGCTTGGCAGAGCGACGGACCCAGAAATCCGAAATCAATCTTGTACTCCTCGCCAATGTCCGGGGCATTTCGCATTTGTTTGAGGATTGGCGGGCAGCACTTCTGGAGCATAGCGCGTATGTGTCCAGCAGCGGTTTTATCTGTGTTGCTCATCGATGTGCCCAGCAGATGAGGCTCAATGCGTTCCGAGATGAATTTGAGACGTGGTATGATAAATACTTTGATCACTTCACCGCCCAGCTCCGCTAAGCCCGCAATGGATCCATACAAAGATGATAAATGTGTCTTGTCGTTCTGCAGAGCCTTGCTAAAGATGCTGTAATGATTTCCAAGGATTCAAGACTTTAAATAAAAGAACTGATTTGTTTTTTTACGTTTCTTACCGCGTTACACGAGTTTGCAAATTATTTGTGAGTGTATTGAATGTTTTGCAAATTTGAGCCATGAGCCGAGAGGCGAAATCCCGCAATGCCCAATGATTGTCCAGTTCTGGACGCATACAGAGCTGTTTGGATACAATGCATGTCATCACGGAAGGTATCAGTTCATGCAGCTAAAACGAAAGAGAAACTGTACTTCCTACAGAGAGTAACCAATTGCAGATGATACTCACGTATTTCTCTAGAAAGAGCGATGGATTGTCGAGGAGAGCGCGCACCATGCGCATTAAATAGATCAAGAGCGCCAGATTATTTTGAACGACATTAACTTTAACGCCTTCGGCAATGAAGGTACACATGCGGGGAAGCATTTCATGTAGGCCGGGATCAGAGCCGAGCGACTGCAACGCTTCGGCACGACGCGGCTCATCGGAGCCGACACACGCCTCTGTGATCTCTTTGTAGTATAGCTGTTGCTCCACGGACAATTCGTGTGTTGCCAGTTGCTTAACGTGTATCGTCTCCACGTTCTTGAGTTTGTGAATTTTACCGGTGGTGGGTTTGCCGGCGGCATCTTTGTTAAGTCCTTGATCTAGCTTGATAACAGGATTAACAGAGTCCAGGAATTGTGAATCCTTGGAGAGGGGCGGCGGATTCTCCGGCACTGTGGGCTGTATACCCTCCACGACAAACCAATGGGAGCGCAGCGTCAAATCCAGAGGTATCTTTACCGAACTATTGCTGGCTATTTCACTTAAATCAATCTCTTTGTCCTCAGTAAAGTGCAGTTCTCGTCCGCCTCCAGACGCAAAGCGAAATGGTATAAAATCCTTGGCCACAAACCCATATTGTGGCTCTATGTTACGCACCTTGAGCGACATGTCGATATCCTTAACCGACAGCTTCTGTCGCTTGGCATGGTGCATAAACTTGGCGGCATCCTGCACAATTCGCTTTAGTTTGATGGACACATCTTCGGAGAGCTCCTTGGCGGCATCATCTGATAGGGAGCCCACACCAATGCTTTCGGCTATCACTTTCATCGATTCAGCTGATATGCTAGAGCCGTATAACATGCTGCTAGCAGCGCTACTATTTTTCGACGATTTGTTACTCATTTTAGGAAATAAACAAAGATTTTTTCACCCAAAATGCAGAACCTCTTCTTCTTGCTGCGGGTAGTGGTGGGTTAAGTGCGATAATACGATACGAATCACAATTAATCGATAACTTGTAGTACCGATAGTCATCAACTCTATTTTGAGTACAGTGTTGATAAATGCCTATCAAAATGCAATCGAATAACTGAACATGTTCAGCTGGATACATCGATTAGTCGTATCATCCCTAATTCGTAGTTTCTTTTCTTTATTTATGTTCGTACCTTGTGGCTTTTTTGTTTTATTATTGAAATTATAGAATATATCTTGAAAATTAAAGCCAACGTTATGTCGTAAACAATTTAAAGCTTATACAAGTGCATAATATGAGAAGCAATTAAATGCAAGTGCATTGAAGCATGTCGCGTCGCGCCTTTTGAACAAAGCAGCAGCAGCAGTGAAAATTCAACGCGAGACTGCAGAGTGAAAACGGCGCCATTTTAAGAAGCAAAACAAAGCCACAAGCAAAAGCAGAAACTAAAACTTGAATGCAATGCAATTAAAGGCGCAAAAAACATTTGCATATGCCAAAAAAACAATTTCTTTATCGTTGTGCATAATCAATTAAAACGCTAAAACGAAAATACAAAACGTAAGTGTGTGTGTGTGCGTGTAAGTTTGTGTGAGTGTTGCTCCATCTCTCATTCCCCCAACAATCATTGCTGCACTCTTTTGGCTGAGTGTGTGTTTGTCTGTCTGTCGCATTTGGTGTGTGTGGTTTGACCTAGTTTGATTGTCAAAAATTCTAAACGTGCTGTAATTAATGTGAATCCGTTGATATCTATGTTATGTTTGATTTGCAGCGCCGCCCTTGAGTTGAAATATGAACAGTGGCCAAAATGAGGCAGCAGCAGCAGCAAAAAAGGAAAAGGTTTTCGAAACGCAGCAACGTACACAAGAATCCGGCAGTGAAAATGAGGCAAGTTATACAAAATTATAAGTTACCAACTAACAGCGTTCATACATAAATGTTTTTATATTGCAACCAAATCGCTGATAAAAATGCATATGTTTATACGACAGACATTCAAGTACTTCATGGAACTTTATAGAATAATGATCAGCGAGTCAGTCAGGACGAAGAGTTTTATATATTTATTGATAAGAGTTTTAATATACTAGATGTTTCATGTATAAAAAGTAAAAGCGTATGCATTTTAAAAGAAATTAATTTTATGAATGAATGAATATGATTTTAATATGAAATTATTCTTGCAGGAAACTGACTCCATTACGGATCAATCGAGTCAATCAAAGTCTACGAAATCAGCAACACAATTTAGCGTGCAACGTTCGGATACTGATGGACTACGCATGAGAATATCAGCTATAAGAAACCCGCCCACATCAACATTACCGACAACAACGACAGCAACAAGTTTTGGAAATTCAACAGTCAAAAAGCTGAATACAAGAGAAGCAACTGCAACAGAGAATACACGTAAAAAGCTGACAAAAGTGCGTAAAATGAGTGAAGCTAAGGAATCGAGCGGTTGCTCGACAGAGGCCAAGGACAGGAATAAAGAGAAGGATATTGTCTTGTCCACTGCAAACACAACCAAAAAGATCAAAGTCAAACGAAAGAAGATTGCCCAAAAGAGCTGTGGCAGCATTAATAATAATAATATTAATAATAATAATAACAACAATAATAATAGCAAATCGAAGCGACCTTCGACAGCAGCTTTTAGCTCCGACTCTGAGGATGATTTGCCACTAAAGGTGCACTTGAAACGTGCACCGCGTTTGCTGCTCACAGCCATAGGAGGAGGAGGAGCAGGACAAGGACAAGGACATGCCGACAATATGGGCATTTCTAGCAGCGACAATGAGGATTTGCCGGATTTGGTGAAAGCAGCCATCAAACGTGTTGAAAGTGATACCGAGGACAACATTAGCGTGGCAGCAGCAACTGCAAAACCCAAGCAACAATTGCCGCAATATCAATCAACGCTGCTGCAGGATTTTATGGAGAAAACTCAAATGTTGAATCACACAGGCAATGCCACAAACTTAACAAATGTCCCTACTACGCAAACTACAACCACCGAGAGCAACTGCGTCCAGCAGCAACAACAACAGCAGCCACAACGCAAGCGACGAGGTCGCCCCAAAAAGCTGCAGCCAACTGTTCCCGCTGCACCTGCGCCTGCTGCAGTTGCTCCAGTGGTAGTTGCAGTGCCCACAATCAATGAATCAGCCGATTCGGGTGTCATTAGCACAACGCCATCGCCCAAAATGCAGCTTGCGTTAAATGATAATGCCAAGCCCAAGATTGATATGGCCTATTTGGATAAGCGCATGTATGCCACAGAGCGTGTCTTGTATCCGCCACCGCGCAGCAAGCGACGACAGAGCAACAAGAAGGCCAACAAGGAAGAGCTGCAACTCGATCCTCTCTGGCGTAAGATCGATGTGAATAAGAAGTTTCGTTTGCGCACCGTTAGCGGCTATAAAAGTGACGGAGGCGGCGGTGTCGGTGGCGGTGGCACCTCCAACACTATTTGCAGCAAAATTCTGGCAGCTAAAAGTGGTTATGTCTCGGATTATGGCAGTGTGCGGCATCAGCGTCACAATCATAACTCTGGATACAAGTCCGATGCCAGCTGCAAGAGTCGTTACAGCAGCCGAAGCTGCGCGAGTCGCCGCATGAGTCGTGCCAAGAGTTGTGGCTATCGTAGCGACTGCAAGGAATCATCCGGTAAATCCAGTAAATCACTGCGTCGACGCAGACGCGCCTCAATGCTGAAAAGCAGCCATGAACAGGCCTCGAATGCGTTAAACGATGACCACGATCAGGATATTTTGCAGCTAGCTGGACTCTCGCTCGGACAGAGTAGCGAGGAGAGCAATGAGTACATAAGCAAGCCCAGTCTCAAGTGTTTGCCGAGCACAAGTGCCAGCAAGAAATACGGAGAAATCAATCGTTTTGTGACTACTGGTCAATATTTTAGTGGAGCAACCAAAACAGCAACTGCAGGAGTAACTGGGGGAGCTGCATCCGCAACAACAGCAGCAGCAGACAGTTTTATACAGGGTAAGTAGAAGAATTGGAATTGTCGCTTTAGTTAAAAATGTTAATAATTTGTTCTTTAATTATATTTCAATTTATTTTCTAGGTAAAATGATGCTGCAGCGGAAGCATTCCATTAGCCAGGACACAATTGTGCCGAGCAGGAGCGCCTGCAAAATCAAGAGCCGACGATCATCAGCGGCCAGCATGTGCAGCAGTTATGTGTCCAGTGCGTCCAGGATGCGTCGTCGTCATCGGCGGAAGAGTTTCAGTCATGCCAAATCATTGAATATTGACTCGAAGCTTCTCACCGAAATTGACATAATAGCGAGCACCTTTCATGCACGCTGTCGCATTCAGGACGATCGCCTGACAGCGAGCAGTGGAAAGGAGAAGCTGCTTGCCGAGGCCAACAAGTTGCAGGCCACATTGACAGCTCCGATTCCAGCCACATTGCCGTTGCTCAACGGGAGCAGCAGCACAGCAAATGCAGCAGCTGCAACGAAGCCTGTGAAGCGGGCGCTTAAGAAGCGTAAACTCAATGAGCCTTTGATAGACTTTGCCATGCTCTCGGCGAGCGCTGGCAATGGGAATAGCATGAGCAACAATAGCAGAAGCAGCGATGGAGCCAAGAGACGCCACAAGAAGTCGAGCAGCAACAGCGGGGGAAGTAATAGTTCCAGTCCTGATGATCACAAATTGCCGTTAAAGAAGCGTCATTATCTGGTCACAACTGGAGCGGATGTGGCAACAGCTTTTGCCAGCAATGGTAAACTTAATGCCGAAGCTTGGGCAGCCGCAGCGGCGGCTGCAAAGAGTAGCGCCAATACCAAAGCCCAGGCGCAGTTTAATGCCAAGAAGCTGACTCCCAAGAAGCGTCATTTGCTGGTCAGTCAAGAGGCTGCCGCTGGAGGAGCAGCTGCGTCAACTGGAAGCGCCTCTCCACTACGCATTGTCGTGGACAACAATTCGATTAGTGGTGGCAAGCTGCTGGACATAAGTCCCAGCTCGCTTTGCTCCCTCAAGCAGCAGCGTCGGCAAAGTGGCAAGTCAAAGGGATCAACAATTGCATCCGCAGCTGGAGTTGCGACACGTGAGCTGCCCCAGCAGCTGCAGTCACCGGCCGGGAGCAGCAGCTGTCCGCCGCCAGGCATCTTTGAACCCTCCGTGGAGCTGGAAATCCAGATACCCATTGCCAAGCTCAATGAATCAGTTATTACCAAATCAGAGGTGGAATCGCCTTTGCTGTCCGCCCTGGACATCAAAGAGGATGCCAACAAAAAGGAACAATGCCAGCGTGTGCTTGAAACGCTACTCCACAAAACTGGTGGCAATTTGTTGCTTAAGCGCAAGCGTAAGAAGATTAATCGAACCGGATTTCCCACTGTGCGCCGCAAAAAGCGCAAAGTCAGCGTGGAGCAGGCAACCGCTCAGCCGCAACAACAGCAACAGCAGCAGCAGCAATCGGAGCAGCAGCAACAGTTGCCCGCGAGGGAAACTCGTAGTAGCAGCTCCTTGACACCCGCTGTGGCCATGGACTGCGAACGTGTCCCCCAGGCGGGTGAAGCCAGAGAAACATTTGTGGCACGCAGCAGTAATCAGCGCACTCCACGCTTGTCTGTCGTGGCGTTGGAGCGATTGCAGAGACCACAAACCCCTGCCAACATTACAGGGAATGGCCGAGGCAGGCCACGTGGCAGAGGTCGGCCCAAGAAGCTGGAGCAGCAGCCAGTGGAGGAGGTGCAGCCAGTCAAGAAGCGTGGTCGAGCTGCCAAGCAGACGGAGGTGGATTTGCCCAAAGTGGAAAGGAAATTGGAGTCTAGCATTAAATTACCTGCTGGCATTGATCCCAATACAAACTTTAGTTGTACAATACGCCTTAAACGTCGCAAAAATATGCAGCACGAGGATAAGCCGGCCAAGCAGACGCAGACGCCTCCACCTGTGGAACCAACGCCACAATCGAATGATGAGCAGATCCAAATCGAGGCGGAAGCAGCAGCCAAACGGAGCCAGCAACCCGTGCCGGCCATTGAGCATGATCCTCTGCCTGCACAGGAGTCGACAGCTAACCAGGCGCTTGATTACGCCAGTTGCAGCGACACCAGCGAGGATAAATGCAGCACAGCGTCACAACGCAAGCGTACCAAGCTGAAGAAGAACTTTCTGGTGGCAGGTCTCTTCTCCAACCATTTCAAGCAATCCGCCACAGCGGCTGTTGCAGTCAAACAACCAAGCAGGAAGCTACCTGGAGATGCAGCTTCTGGGGAGCAACAGCTTCAGCTGAAGGGCAGCTCTTTATTACCTGCTCCTAGCTATTGCGAGAAGTATTTTCGACGCAGCCTCAATGACTTTGAGCTACCCTATGATATTTGGTGGGCCTATAGCCATGATAAGTTGCCCACTCGACATGTGGTGCCATCTTGGAACTATCGCAAAATCCGCACCAATGTCTATGCGGAGTCAGTGCGTCCCAATCTCGCTGGATTTGATCATCCCAATTGCAACTGCAAGCCTCAATCGAATGGCGCCTGTCTTGACAATTGTCTCAATCGCATGGTCTACACGGAATGCGCTCCCAGCAATTGTCCCGCTGGCGACAAGTGTCGCAATCAGAAGATACAACGTCATGAAGTGGCGCCTGGTGTGGAGCGTTTCATGACCACGGACAAGGGATGGGGTGTGCGGACAAAGCTGCCCATTGCCAAAGGCACCTACATCCTGGAGTACGTTGGCGAGGTGGTTACGGAGCGTGAGTTCAAGCAGCGCATGGCCAGCATTTATCTAAATGATACGCATCATTATTGCCTGCACCTGGACGGTGGATTGGTCATTGATGGCCAGCGCATGGGCAGCGATTGTCGCTTTGTTAATCATTCTTGTGAGCCCAATTGCGAGATGCAAAAGTGGAGTGTCAATGGCTTGTCGCGCATGGTTCTCTTTGCCAAACGTGCCATTGAGCAGGGCGAGGAACTCACCTATGACTACAATTTCTCACTCTTCAATCCCTCCGAGGGCCAGCCCTGTCGTTGCAATATGCCCCAGTGTCGTGGCGTCATTGGTGGCAAGTCCCAACGTGTTAAACCACTTCCGGTGGAATCGAAGGTGACTACGGGTGCAGAGGGTGCCACCACTGGAGTCAAGGATGCCAGTGCCACTCAGAATGGGAGACAACGCAAGCACAAGGCCAAGAAACATGCACAACGCCAACAGCAGGCGGCCAAGGAGGCGGAAGTCGTTGCACGGGTGCAGCAACTTTCCGAGAAGGAAAAGAAACTCGTCAAGCAGTGCAACATCTTTCTGGTGCGCAATTTTGAGAAGGTAATTCAACAACAATTACCTAAGCTAGGAAAAAAATAAATAGAGAACGGAGATAAAGACTCAGTACTGTAACTCTCTTTTCTTTTCTTTCCCACAGATTCGTCGCTGTAAAGCTAAACGAGCAGCGGCAAAAGCACAGACGGCTAGAGTTAGTCCTACGGCTGCTGGAGATGCTGAATTACCGGGACGTCGACCGTCGACGCCTTCATCAACTTCACTGTTAGCCGCACAAATCTCAGCGCTGTGCACGCCGCGCAACATGAAGACACGTGGACTCACGCAAGCCGTACAGGATCCGGAGCTGGAGAAGATGGCCAAAATGGCGGTGGTGTTGCGTGACATATGCACTGCCCTGGAGTCGGTCAAAATGTTTGAGCTGCTTGCAACCGTGTCCAGCAATAAGAAGAAGAAACAGTTGAAGGCGGCACGTCTCGATTTCAAGGCGATACAAGCGCAAGTGGAGCAAGGACATTATAAAACGCCACAGGAATACGATGAGCAAATGCAGCAGCTCTTTGCAGAAGTCCGACAACTGCATGGCGATGACGATACCAAGTCCAAGGCTCTGGAAACGCTGATGGCAAGCTACGAACAGCAGAAGACGAGCAGCTACGCCCAGCTACTTGAGATCCTTGGAAAGCCAGAAGTATTGCTTAACTTTAAGCCACAGCAAGAGCAGCAAACAAAGCAGTCACAGGAAGCGGAAACTGCAGTTGCTCCAGCAGAGAAAACGAATGCCGATGCTCCACAATTGGCAGCCGGAGATGAAGAGGATGTCATACGCTGCATCTGTGGCCTGTACAAGGACGAGGGATTAATGATACAGTGCGCCAAGTGCATGGTCTGGCAGCACACGGAATGTACAAAGGCGGACATCGATGCGGATAACTATCAATGTGAAAGATGTGAGCCACGTCAAGTGGATCGCGAGATACCCTTGGATGACTACACGGAGGAGGGGCATCGATACTATCTCTCGCTAATGCGCGGGGATCTGCAGGTGCGTCAGGGCGATGCGGTTTATGTGCTGCGCGACATACCCATCAAGGATGAGACGGGAAAGGTGTTGCCCAGCCAGAAGCATACATACGAGACAATTGGAGCGATTGACTATCAAGAGTGCGACATCTTTCGCGTTGAGCATTTGTGGAAGAACGAGGAGGGAAAACGTTTCATCTTTGGCCATCACTTTTTGCGTCCGCACGAGACTTTCCATGAGCCATCGCGACGCTTCTATCCTAATGAAGTGGTGCGCGTCTCACTGTACGAGGTGGTGCCCATTGAGCTGGTGATTGGACGCTGCTGGGTGCTGGATCGTACTACATTCTGCAAGGGTCGGCCCATGGAGTGCAACGACGAGGATCATTGTTTCATATGTGAACTGCGCGTGGACAAAACGGCTCGATTCTTCTCCAAGGCCAAGGCCAATCATCCGGCGTGCACGAAAAGCTATGCGTTTAGAAAGTTTCCGGAAAAACTGAAGATCTCAAAGAGCTATGCGGTAAGTGTTATTTTATAAAAAAAGAGAATACAAAATATTGAAAACACTATGCATTTGACAGCCACACGATGTGGATCCATCGTTGTTGAAAACGAGGAAGCAAAAGACTGATATAGAAGTAGCTGCAACGCCCTTAAAAGTGGGCAGGCAAGAGCATAGAACGGGCCAAGCATCGGGAAGCAGAAAGCATCGCAATGTTCAAACTGGAGCTGTGCCTGCAGCAACAGGAGCAGCATCTGAAACAGCTGTACAAGTACTGACGCCAGTGGCGCCGAATGGACAGGTGAATAGCCTAATATTAGTTCAAAGTCCTTAAGACTTAATAATTTAACTTATGTAGGTGATAAAAAAGAAACGGTCACGCTTGGAGAACGTTCTCAACACCATGAAGCTCAAATGTCTGGATGCACAGACAGCACAGGAGCAGCCCATCGATTTGTCCTATTTGCTGAGCGGACGCGGCGCCCGTCAACGGAAAACCAACTGCACCAACGGCAGTGCTAATACCAACAACAGCAACAATAACTTGGCAACGCCTTGCGCCTAGTGGATGCTTAAATGTTTAGCCATGTATATAATATATCGACTTTAGAGGCATTGCGTACTATTTATACATAATTATTAAAACTATATGTTTAGTGATAGCTATTAAGTTGTAAAGCGCAGAAAATGGTGATAGTAGTAATTCTAGTTTGTAAATTGTTATGAACAACTTCTTGAGCAACTTAACATTATGTACGATTATTTATAAATACCACAATTAACTATATGATTATTGCAATTATTTTTACATATTAATTAATGATTATTGTATTTATTGCAATTATATTTATATATATTCATGTATGCCTAATCTTTATAGACGAATTACTTATGCTTTTTGAAATGGTTTCACATATACATTTCCATTTATTATTATGTTTTACAAAAACCAAGTCCCCATCTATTTTTATTATTAATTGCGTTTAGCATTGTTATTTTAATTTATTACGTATTATGTTATGGCTGCTTTTTAAACTACTTGGCTAACAAGTAGAACACTCAATGCGCGATTAGTTTTAAATTACGTATATTTTGAAAATTGTTATCAACTTCTAACACAAATTTGAAATTAAAATATATTTTTTCATTAACAAGCAAATTCAAATGTCGTGGGTGGTTTTTTTTATTATATCGATAGGAAACACTTCGATAGAAAAAGCTTTGAAGAAGCTTGTTATCGATGCATCGAATTCGCTGGAGCAACCCTGCCTTGGGGTTTCTTTTTTGTTGGCACGTTGACGAGCGACCAACGAACGCATTGGGGCAGCACTTAATCAAAAATAATAATAAATCAATTTAAATTAGGCCAGTGCCAGAGCGTCCCATTGTGCAGCAACCAGAGTTGGATTGCTTGATCAAGGTCAATTGTACGAGCTACGACAACGTCAACGATAACATACGCCAGGATGAGTCAATACGCAAACATTTTGCAACGTGAGTTTCCGGCTATAGACAATGAGCTGAAGGATTATGTGGAGGGCGTCCTAACGGGCAGCGTCGAAGACTTTGACACGTGCGATGACATTTTTGAAGCTGTCGGTGACATTCTGCAAGGTATCGATGGAGAGAGGTCTGAGGAGAGCATACGAGGGCTGTGTGATGAATTTCTCAATATTATGAAAAACAATTCGAAGAATGTCGAACGCAAGGTGCTTAATGCTCCAGTGAATATCGAAGAAATGGCCAGAAATATGGAGCGCATGGACAAGGATATGCAAAGCATTTGGGTGGTCAACAAGGATGGCGCAAACGTAATTAACTACTTATAAATGTGTATATATTGATTTAATTACATTTTAATTTATAGAAAGTGGACTCGAAAAAACTGGAAAAAGCAGAGGCCAAATTGATGCAAAAACAAGAGAAACGCCAGGAGGTGACCAAAGCAGGTGTTGTGCCTGTCGCTGTCAAGCTGCAAACGGCAACAGCTTCCCAGGTGACCAACAAAAAGAATACCAAATTGGATCAAAAGGGACTTAACCGCTCCATGGACATCAAAATCGAAAACTTTGATTTGGCCTTTGGTGAAAAGTAAGTAAATGCAAAATAGAATGGATATTCCTGTTAAGTACAAAGTGTTATCGATGAAATGCAGTTGTGTCAACACAATTATTGACCAGCTGTGAAGATATAACACTCGAAAGTACTTCCATATTTAATTTTCATAAACATTCGTGGTCACACTATTTCAAAGAGTGTCTCAGTCAAAATGTAAACAAGAGATGCTAAACAATTCTGTTGTCACTTTCTTACAGAGTTCTGCTGCAAAATGCAAATTTGCTGTTATCGTTTGGACGCCGTTATGGACTGGTTGGCCGCAACGGACTTGGCAAGACGACGCTGTTGCGCATGATTGCCGAGCGTCAGCTGCAAATCCCCTCGCACATCTCTGTGCTGCATGTGGAACAGGAGGTGGTGGGAGATGATACCTCCGCTGTGGAAAGTGTACTCGAGTGTGATACAGAGCGTACTCGCTTAATGACAAGAGAGAAGGAGATTCTAGCTGCTTTAAACAGTGGTGTACAGGATGCAGCGCTCTCCAATGAGCTGAGCGAAACCTATGCCGCTCTCCAGAACATTGAGGCGGACAAGGCTGTGGCACGTGCGTCTGTGATACTTAAGGGTCTTGGCTTCGATGCGGACATGCAGCTGAGGCCAACTAAATCATTCTCCGGTGGATGGCGTATGCGCTTGGCTTTGGCCAGAGCGCTCTTCTCAAAGCCGGATCTGCTGCTGCTCGATGAGCCGACGAACATGTTGGATATTAAGGCCATTATTTGGCTGGAAACTTACTTGCAAACGTGGCCCACAACCATTTTGGTAGTGTCTCACGATCGCAATTTCTTGGATACCGTTCCCACGGATATACTCCATCTACATTCCCAGGAACTTGAGGCTTACAAGTGAGTATACGAATTATCCTATATTACTTCTTACTGATTTCTTATTAATTGTTCTTAGGGGAAACTACGAGCAGTTTGAGAAGACTAAGACGGAGAAGCTAAAGTCGCAGCGAAGGGAATACGAGGCACAATTGGCACACAGGTCGCATGTTCAGGAATTTATTGATCGTTTCCGATATAATGCCAATCGTGCGTCATCCGTGCAGTCTAAGATCAAAATGCTGGAAAAGCTGTGGGTGAAACTTGAGCATTTACCTTAAACTTTACTCAAACTCTTTATTTTCTCTTTCAGACCAGAGCTCAAACCTGTGGAGAAGGAAACGATTGTAACGCTCAAGTTCCCCGACGTGGAGCCACTCAATCCACCCGTGCTAGCTATCTCAGAGGTCTCCTTCCGTTACAATCCCACGGATCCGTTGCCGATTTTCAAGGGCGTCAATCTGTCGGCCACCTCGGATTCACGCATTTGCATTGTCGGTGAGAACGGAGCGGGTAAATCGACACTGCTGAAGATCATTGTGGGCCAACTAAGCACCATTTATGGCAATATTGTGCTTCATCGCGGCCTGCGTATTGGCTATTTTGCTCAACATCACGTCGATCACTTGAATATGAATGTCACCTGCGTTGGCGTACTCGCTGAACTGTTCCCTGGCCGACCGGACGAGGAGTATCGACGCCAATTGGGTAGCTTTGGTCTTTCGGGACCTCTGGCTCTGCAAAGCATTGCCAGCTTGTCTGGTGGTCAGAAATCACGTGTGGCCTTAGCAAAAATGTGCATGGGTATGTAATTAATACTTTTACTTTTTAATCATCATTACTTCATTGATCAATTGTTTATTTTATAGCGGAACCAAATTTCCTGGTGCTTGATGAGCCGACAAATCATTTGGATATTGAAACAATTGATGCCCTTGGCAGAGCTATAAATGCCTTTAAGGTAAGTCAAGAATAATTCTTAAATTTCGATCTGCTAATAATCATTTAATTTTTAGGGCGGCGTCATTTTAGTCTCTCACGACGAGCGACTAATTAAAGTCGTATGTAAGGAACTGTGGGTTTGTGGCAACCGAACTGTTCGCGCCATTGAAGGTGGCTTGGATGAATATAAAAAGGAGGTGTACAAGGAAATCGAAGCTAATAGTTGAATTTTATTTAATTTAAAATCAAACAATAAGTGAATAAATTTAGCAATAAATTTGTAGTATGTCCATCATACATTAAATAGTATTTGAATATTTCCGATATATTATTGTCTTGTCCACAGCAAGGCTGGGAATAGTGATTAAATTTTTAAATCAGCACCTCTTAACTTCAAAAATCTTTTTATTTACGGAGTCAACTAAGTAGAATAATTCTAGTGCATATTTTAATCACTATTTTTGCTCTGACCCACAGTTAAAAAACATTTAACCTTTTGAAAACAACGTATTTTAATTTGTTTTAACATAAACATTCAACAATTAGATGCTTTACTAAGATTGATTTATTAACTTTCTGCGCAGCTCAAATAGTAACAATGTAAGTGCAGATGCTACATTTAGACTGTCAATGCCCGATGCCAAGGGTATATAGACGCACTTGCCTCTGCTGCCCACCAGTTCCATGAATCTACATGAGAAAGATAGTTTTATATTAGCTATAAATAATATTCAATCTCAATCTTACTTGTAAGCATCCTCGCTGACACCATGACTCTCTCCCCCAATGATGAGAATGTTATGGGCTCCGGTCTTTTCCAGATCAGCATAATCTATAGCAATGCCATTTAGATTTTCCAGTTTCTCCAGATTGTTTTCGGCAATAAATACATGACAATCGTTGGCAGTTTCAGGCGGAATATGCAGAGCCAGCTGCTCCCATTTGACATCATCGTGAATGGGCAACCGGAATTGTCCACCGCAACCGCCACGCAACGCCTTGGACTCCCAGGGATCACAGCAGCCGTGTGTTACCACTACCTGGGTGCAGGGCAAGGCGGCACAGGTACGTATAATGCTGCCCAGGTTGTTGGGCTCTCTGATGTTGTCGCAGACAACTGTAACGGGTAGGGGATCAGTGTTCAGCTGCTGCTGTTCTACACCCTTGGACGAGGGACGTTCGAAGAGTGCCATAAGTCCGGGAGGCGTTACCAACGAAGACCAAGTTTTTAGATCATGTTGCGGTACTTTATAGATCTTTGTGTTATGGTCATGTTGAGCCTGAGCAACTGGCTCGCGAATCAATGCCAATCGATCCTTTTGACTGAAGAACAGCGATTTCATTCGCAGACCGCATTGTAAAGCTTCCTCTATAAGACGTCGGCCCTCAATGATAATCAGCTTGTTCTTATCACGACGCTTGCGTGAACGAACTTCGGTTAGTAAAGTGGTCATCAATGGATCCTGCAAGAAAGTTAATATAGTAAAATACAAGCAATGCTATCGATTTGTGAACTCCTACCTGTAGAGTAAGTCGTGTAAACTCCAAATTTAATTCACTATCTTTAATAAGCCGCGTTGAGTCGCGCTTAACTGGTGGTACATCAATTTTAGGCACTGTATTCTTAACTGTGTTATTTGTTGCATGTTTTGTTGGCTGTTTATTTTGTTTACTACTGTGCGCTGTTGATTTGTGCTTGCGTAAAGCTTCCCGCGTGTTCACCGGCTGATGTTGCAGCAAGGAGTTTTCAAATAAGTTGGCTTCAATGTCCAGTGCATCCTTGATATCGTCTTTTGGGCTATAAGAGCTGCTGAAGCGCAACAGGTTGTAATTGTTGACATTTTTAATACTTGCCTGCACAGACCGTCGTAAGATATTATAAAACATTTTTACTTTACAAAAGCTAAAAATATTTCTTCTCAAAACCCATAAAAGGTTGCCACCCTGTTAAATTCGCTATATGGTTTAATCGACAACAATAAAGTTCAAGATTTTATCGATTGTCATAATCACTCTGTGACGCAATGTGAACGTTCAACAAGTGATTTTTTTGAAAGAGAGACGACAACTCTGTTCACGAGCTCTGAAAATAGCCAAAACTAGCTATAATATAGCTAAGCTGACAGCAGTGCCCATCACGTCCATTGCATAAATTCAACTAGTGCAATATCACTTCAAATTAAAAACAAATAAAAGCCGGTTTTATTCAGAGCAACTCGGTTAAGTTGAAGAAACAACATGCTAACTAAGCCCGTACTAATTGGCGCCTTGGGAAAGCGCGCCTGCAATTTGCTGACGCAACGTACATTGAGCAATACGAAAGTCCTTAATCAAAGCATTAAAAATCATCAGCCAAATGATTTGGAGAAGCGCTTTTTGGTTTGGAGTGGCAAATACAAGTCAACAACTGAAGTGCCAAGCTTTGTAAGGTAGGTTTTAAGTATTTTAGAAATGTTACTTTGATTTATTCTAATCTTGACATCATTTGCAGCCAAGAGGAAATGGAGCGCTCTCGCAATAAAATGCGCATAATGCTTGCAAATATCATGATTGGACTAACTGTGATCGGATGTGGTATTATGATTTATAGTGGTAAGCAGGCGGCCAAGCGAGGTGAATCGGTGACCAAGCAGAATCTGGAATGGCATAATCAGTTCAATCAGGCAAATGCCAAGGAGCCCGCAGCAGCGGGTGGTAAATAAATAAATACACGGAACGTCATCAACGCAAATCACCAAAGTAGTCAATGTAAAAGCAAATCAATTGTTAATTTTATGAAATGTGTATTAAATCTTTATGTTGGATTCAAACCGAATTCAGTGATATTTGCAACTTTTAGTGCTTAGAATCAAAATGCAAACTGTTATTGTAGCACACATAACACTGAAATAAATATTTAGTGAAATTATATTCCAAAAATTGATTTGACAAGCTTAGACATTTATTTACCCAAAGCAAGAAATGTACCGCATTTAGCATCGAACCCATAATTTTGAGGAAAATACAAATTTTTCCAAAATGAAATAAATTTAAATGCAGAATGAATTAAGGGACCACACAATACTTAAAATGACATTCCGCTTGAAAATCGGTCCAGTTTTGTCAAAGTTATGGAAGTTTGAAGTTGGTCAGACCTTGGATCTAACAACTTTACAAGTCAAAATTTTTGTCAAATTTCACATGATTTTTTACAGAATTTTGAAAGGTGTCAGAAACAAATTTAAAGTGTTGTTTTATACTATTTACGATATAAGGAGTTGATTAAACGTGAAAACATGAGATTTAAAATTTTGAATTTTCAAAATATCAAAGGGGGGACCACATGCATCGAATCCATGATTTTGAGAAATATAAATTTTTTTCGAAAATTAATTAAATTTAAATGCAGAATGAATTTAGAAGCCAAACAATAATCAAAGTGACATTCCGCTTGAAAATCGGTTCAGTTTTGACAAAGTTATGGAAGTTTGAAGTTGGTCAGACCTTGGATCTAACAACTTTACAAGTCAAAATTTTTGACAAATTTCACATGATTTTTTACAGAATTTTGAAAGGTGTCAGAAACAAATTAAAAGTGTTGTTTTATACTATTTACGATATAAGGAGTTGATTAAACGTGAAAACATGAGATTTAAAATTTTGAATTTTCAAAATATCAAAGGGGGGACCACATGCATCGAATCCATGATTTTGAGAAATATAAATTTTTTTCGAAAATTAATTAAATTTAAATGCAGAATGATTAAAGAGGCCAAACAACAATAATAATAAAGAGGAAAATACAAATTTTTCCAAAATGAAATAAATTTAAATGCAGAATGAATTAAGGGACCACACAATACTTAAAATGACATTCCGCTTGAAAATCGGTCCAGTTTTGACAAAGTTATGGGTGTTTGAAGTTGGTCAGACTGTGGATTATTATGTGGACAAAAACGAACAATGCATATTACAAAATTAATACACTTCCAATTAATACATACATACATACATACATACTACCAATTTCATTCGCTTTATTAAATGAAACTTATGTTAAAATTAACTTTGGTTCATTTGATCTATGAGGCACTATAAATCAGCAGAAATATCATCAACAGTGACCACCACTTGCGCCAAAGAAAAGTGCGTCGGCGCGGTGAGAGAGAACTCGCGTCCCGGATTGCCAGCTGTGAAGAGAGCCATGGAGGAATTACTACAAGGTGCTATCTATCTTGTTCCGCTGCGGGGAAGTCGCTTAAATAAGTTCACCATTCGTGCGCAACAACAACAACTGCTTTTACACTAACAACAGATGGAGCTCGAAAAGAGCACAGCTAGGGGGAATTAGCCATCTTATTAGCAAATTCACCTTGGAGAGAGCTACATAGAGAGAGTGTAATGGTTAGTAGGCGGCTATGAAGGAGGCGTAGTTGGGTGCAGCACCAACCCTGCCGCTCTTCTGCTTCTGCTGCTGCTGCTGCGCGCTTTTCACTTTCCGTTCTTTCAGTTTGTCGAGAACGTTTGAACGCATCGGGACTTGGAAATCGTGCGTGCAGCATAGCTGAGCAATAGCAAAAGCAAAAGCAAAAAAAAAAAAAAAAATAACAAATTGCTAGCAAGCATTGAGGAAGAAATGTGCAAAAAATAGTGCAGAAATAAAAGCCACAAGCGTCAGGCAAAAATGTGCGGGCAGCGTGAAAAAAGCTAAAACGAGAACAAGTGTAAAAATGTAAACTACAGCACGCACACACACACACACACACAAACATCCGCACATCGCATACATGAATGTAAGTGTAAGTGCCTGGCTGTAAATGTATGTGTGCGTGTGGGGCATCACAATGACCACAGACACTACAACAGGCAACAGCAACAACAACAAAAAAAAATCTTAATGAAATATTAATAATATAATTGTTTAATAAAATAGATTGAGGCGGAAAATCCATAACAATGAAAATGAAACGCTCTATCTGTCTGTGTGTGTGTGTGTGTATGTGTGAGCGATTTTTTCCTATACGCTACTAAGTATGTGTGAGTGTGTGTGTGGGTGGGTTAGGTTGTATTTATGAGGGTGTGTGTGTGTGTGTGTGTGTGAGGCAAGATTCGTTTGCTTTTTTTGATTTGTGAAAATGTGTGTATCCGCGCGAATGTTGTTGTTGTTGTTGTTGGACGACAGTGTTGGTCGTCTCGTATAGGGACACCTAAAAAACAAAAAAAAGGAATAAAAAAAATTGTCTTTGTGAAGAATCATGTTCATAATAAATGTACATTATTTTTTTAATTTTAATTACGCTCCGTTGCGTGCAAGATAACAACAACAACAACAACAACAACAAGTTGCTGGCCTAATTATTGTGCAGCCGCTTTTCATTTGAATGTGCAACAAACAGCAGCAGCAACAAAAAGTCATTCAACAAAAAATAACGGTGACGGCCACGGCGGTTGTTGTGTGCTCTCTATGTGTGAAAGTGAAGGTCGTCTGTAGGAGAGAAAGAGCGAACAGTACTCGTATCAGCAGCAGAAGCAGAAACAGCGGCAGCAGAAGCAGAAGCAGCGTCAGAGGCAGGCAGCAGCAGCAGCTAAGTCCAAACAGTCCATTTGATGGCGCAAATGTGCGAGAAATCCTTGGCTTGGTTTTTGGCGCAACAACAAAGCCACATTAATACCCATACATGCACAAACACCAAAACATACGTAGTACATACATTAGTGTATGTACATTAGGGTGTTTCTCATATTTCAATTTCAAAATGTCTAATGTCACACTCCCTTACAAAGTTTACATTTGATAGTAGAATAATCTGCAAAATATTTAGAGCCGCTGAGTTAAGTTCTTCACGTGCCGAAAAGGTACTGAAAAATTCAATCGATTGATCTTATCAGATAGTAATCAGACTCTCACCAAATATGGTGACGATGTAGGTGATTGTTTCTAAGACAGCTATATAATATAGTAATAAGATTTGGAGCCCATATATGATTAAAATGTGAAATTTTCCCAAAAAGCCGGTATGTTGCACAATAAAATTGTCTCAGTTACGTTGTGTACAAATTTCAGCTCCCTAGATCATACGGTTTGTGCTCCCCAATGATGCTTTATTTGAATTTTAAGGACCTTGTCGATACGTCAAGGACTTAGAGGTGACTAAAACTTTTTGTACATTTATCTTATAGCTAATATAAATTTATTGGGTTCTGAGACAAAAGAAATTAAAAGAAAATCCAAAATTTTTCTTCATCTAGCAAAGGAACGCCCTACTATACACTTGCAAAAATACATAGCTTGGCATAACGGTTTATGTGCACGTGCCCCAGTATTTGTGTATGTGTATGTGTGTGTGTGAGTGTTGATGACGCGCTTGATGCACAGCAGCTGCTACTGCGACCTATGCCATCCTGCATTTGGCTTTCACTTATTGCTGTTGTTGTTGTAGTTTCGAGTACTCGTATTATCAGCACACAAGAAAATCCCTTGAAAGCTTTAACTGTAGTTAGGCTTAGTGGTTTCGCGCCAGTTATCAAGGATTTGCCAAAGTGCTCTGCTTGAGTGTTTAATAACTGCTTATAAACTTTGTTTTAAGACAAAGAATTTCACTCTCTTAAAATTGTATTTAATTTTCATAAGACCCTGAATCTGCACTTAAGTCATCCATCAGGTTGACAAATCTTTTAATCATCGGAATAAGGTTTTTTGCTTACTAAAAATTTGTTATTATCATTTATTCATAACTCTAAGATTTTGTTTTAAAGTAATTGTGCAAATAATGTTTTTCAGTACGACGAAAATGAATAGACCATTTCAATTTCATAAATAAATCATAAATTCTGTTCATGTGTTGTTTACAAATAATTGTGGTTCAATATTCCACTACAACCTTGAAAGTTTCCGCAGAAATATTGTACATAAATAATTATTTTAGGCTTATATATTTTAGAAAAAGCGTTTTCAATCTTTGGTAAGGTTCTTAATCAACAATATTACATTTAAATTTCAACGCAATAAAAGTAAACAATTCTGGGGAATCGAAAATTAATCAAATTTTATTTAGGTTTTCTAAGGTTAAGATCTGAAATATGTATGTGAAGATAGCAGAAGGAGATATTTATATTATTTTATAAAATATATAAAATGTTTTTATCATAATTGAAGCCGTTTGATTTAATACTTGACAACCCTGAAATGTATCTCTTACACACACTTCTGTCATACACATGTGCGGGCTTATACGTAGATATAATCACATTTCACGCATGAAAGGATTAGCGAGCCTACATAAATTACGCCATTGCCTTTGGAGCCCACAAACACACATCCTGCATATTATTCTAGTTTGGGTCACTTGCACGTTTTTGTTTCGCTTTCGTTTTCGTTTTCGTTTTGTTTGTCCCTGCTCGGGCGTCTTCTCAGTTCTCAGTTCTCATTGGCGCGTTAAATGCGAACGAAGTTTTTCTTTTGGTGCTGCCGATGCGTTCTACTGATAAGCAAAAATATATATATATATATACACACACACAGTCGTTGTACGTTTTATGAGTTTCGCAATTAACTTGAATGGCATTTAGCTTATTGTAAAATCCAATAAATTGCACATGTCCTGGCTACTGTCTACTGTCTACTTGCCCCACAGGGACCACTCAGCATCAGGCTCCATCTGATTGTCGGGTGTACTACACACGCAATTTAAATAATACATCAGCTTTTGGCTTGTAATCAAATGCGGGATATTGCTTCATTGCTGCTTAGCAACAACGTGACGTATACGCAATGTTTTAAATTAATAATAAGCATACGCAACGTTGAACCAATGTAGGGTGACAAACAAGTAATGGTAAGAAATATGTCTGATTATTTGAAAAGAAACCACTTCTACTTTAGTTTTAAATAATTAAGTTGTTGTTTAATGGAATAGTATCTATTTAAGTTTTATGTGAGGAATGGAAAAGAAATGGAAATGGAAATAAAGTTCTCAATTTTAAATTTACATCTGGCTTAGCTTTTATCAATACTTTGTGAAATATTGCTAATGTATAAGGAGTCTGATACTATCAATCAATCTATATAAATTGTTGTTTATTAGGCATGGGTCATCAATTGTCATGTCCTTACTTAGGAATGTCATTTAGACCAGATTATAAATGATGAATCAACATTCTAAATATCAGCAATAAGCAGGTTTTTCAACATGCATTAGCCAGCCAAGCAAAGGAAAAACCTCACCTCAATTGAGCTGTTGGGCCACTGGAGAAATGGATACATAAGCGCTACTTAAGCAACACGAACACAAAATTATAAAATGTTCATAAGTCTCAGAGACAAACAGCAAAACGTTTTTGATGTTGAGCCGACAACGAAGACGCCAACGCCAAAGACGATGACGACGACAACGACGACGATGATGACGATGAGGAAGGCAACGACGATGACGACGTTGAAGGCGACGACCCACCAAAAAGAAAAGAATAAAAAAGAGCCTAGCGACCCAAACCAATTCAACCACCCATATCAAAAAAAGTACTCCCCCTTTGGGGCCTCTGGGCAGGCGCAGACTCGATTCTCCTCTCAATGTAGCAGCTTTTTAGTCTCTTTTGGCATTTGGAAATTTTCAATAGTTTCGGTTTCTAATGCCGCCAACGCAGAATCCAACAAATAAAAACGTACACAAATTACTTGTAAACAATTTCAGCAGCAACAACATCAACAACAACAAGCAAACGGTTGGATTTTGGTTGGGTTTTTGGTTTTCTTGTTATTGTTTTAAAAATAGAACACAACACAACAGAATGTAAACATTGTTAGCTTATTGTCCATAAAAATACAAAAGCTGAATGCACAGAAATACTCGTAAAAATGCGTTTATGATCTGAAAACATTTTTAGTTTTGTCTTAACGTTGCAATGTCCCATTTTTCCAATATGGTTAGGGATTTTGGCGGTTCCGGCGGTCAAAAATAGAGAGTGTGCGTGCGCGAAATAAATTTGCAAAAGAGAGAGTGACTTTGTGTGAGTACGTGAGAGAGAGAGAGAGATAAAGAGCGAGTGAGAGTGAGAGAGAGAGAGAGAAAAAGAAAGAGAGAGGGAGAGTAAACGCTAGTTATGGAGCAAAAGTCAACTCATAGTTAATAAGGCTCGTAATTGGGACCCTCGCAAAAAATGCACCGGATTTCCGTAGATTTTACGTGTATTTTGTACATTAATGCCTAACCTAACTAGCAACTGAGCGGAGGAGAGAGCGAGGGGAATTAGTCCGGATTGGTAATGTTAATGGGCTCTGTGCAGCACTCAACAATAAACAATATTACAACATAAATAAAAGAAAAGAGAACCGCGAGCAAAAAAGAGAAAGCCAAAAAAAAAAAATTGGGGGAAATGATAAAGAATGGGTTAAAAAATGAAAAAACAAACTGTAAATACACTACCGCTAATTTTTATTTTCATTCAGCTTGTATTTACTCTAAATATTTTTTCAAAATCGGATAAATTGAATTTTTGGGATAATACAATTTAGAGAATCATAAAAATTGATTTAGCTGATTCTATAGCATATTTATACGACATGGCTAAAGAATTTTTGTACCGAAAGTATTTTAAAAGAGACACTACTTGAGCGAAACGCTCGATAGTAAAATTTGTAATGGATAATAAAAATGTCATAATTAAAAGTAATTCTCAATAATTTTATGGGCATATTCCTCTGATCCATTTGGAAAATAACGATTTAAGATTTTAAATGTTTTCTGACCGTCTTCAATAATACTTATACATTGGATACTCGATTTGTTTATTGTTGTTCTACTCATATTTGTTGAATGGAAATGTTTATGTCTTATGCACGTCGCAAAATTCAAGAACAAGTCAATCACCCCGACCATTTCTTCTCTCTCTGTCTTTATATTGGCAAGGGCAACGGGCAAAACAACTGAAAGACAAATTGTATACAATGTTGGTTTATGGGTGCGCGGTGTGAATGGATGGATGTGCATCATTATAAAAATGCTGGGTATTGTGGTTGTTGCTGCTGCTGTCATTGTTGCCGTTGTTGGTGTTGCTGTTGGTGTTGGTTGTTGCTCTGGTTATTCACTGTGATGCACTGGGCGTTAAGATAAGGCATATTCGTAACATAACCTTGAGACGCAATGCGAAATAAAAAACAAATAATTAGGCATGGCTAAAAAAAAGCAACGCAAATAATTAATGAGGCCTGCAAAATAGGGACATGTGGCGCCTTTGTTTAGGTAACGGAAGTTGCCCCTTATCCATTTATACCCTAGCCCCACCCTATTGTTGTTAGGTGTTGTTTTTTGTGCTCGGGCTGCTGGGGTTTGCTTTTTCAGCCATTTGATGTTTGACAATTTATTTTGATGGTTCACAACACGCACACGTCAATTCTTGTTGTTCTCCCTGTTGTTGTTGTTGTTATTGTAATTGTATAACTATAGCCTAATGTCAGGCGCCGAGTCAACGACGTCAGCAAAGGCGACGTCAACATCAATGGAAGAGCAAAGCAAACGGCATTGATTAATTTCCATTTGGGCACAGTAACCGAAAGCAAGGTCGACCTATGCCAGTAAAATTGTTGATAGGATAATGTGGCATTAAAACATTAAGGCCCGACACAGAGACAGAGACAGAGAGAGACAGAGAGAGAGAGTAGAAGCAGGAACAGTAGCTGCCCCAATGGATGGTTCTGTTTGATTGAAGCGTTGAGGTGAAGTGTCTCTGCGAGTGTATGTGTGTGTGTGTGTGTGTGCCAAGCTGTCAGTCTATCAGTCGATGAATCTGTTTAAAGAGCGTGTCCAAGTATGTGTGCGTGTATGTCTGTGTGTGTTTGTATGGGGGTGTGCGAAATGTGATGTGTACATTTATGTGCGCTGATTTTGAGTGATAAGCGGGTGACGATTGTACGCTTTGAGCTGACGACATCCCCATAAAATCAACTATAAAATGCAATTACTTTATTAGATTTTATCCAAAGTCTAAGGAAGTAAAAATCAAACTAAATATACTCTAGTCCGAATATACTTATTATTATAATTTCCATTACGATCGGATAAAAAACTCGGAAGTTGTTAAAGAAAAAAAATTTAATATTGTAATAAGTTTTATTTAGTTATTTGGCTTTTTTTCTAAAAGTAAACTTTTTAAATTCTTTAATTTGATATTTTCGTTGTTGTTTTCCAAGATATAAACATATAAAACTTTTCTAAAATTCATTGTAGTTTGATTGATTAATTGATTTATTATAAATTGACCTACCGTATTATTATAAATTGACCTACCGTCAGTTATATCAATTTAAATCTCATCTTCTGTTTTCTTTTTGTTATATTATTGATACACTTTTACACCTCACCTAACCCAAGTCAACCTTGCGTAACCTTAGCCATCACCTATTAACGACAGCAAAACGACCATTAAATAACTAATAACTTCTAATGGCTTTTCTTACGGGCAGCACCACGCACCTAAGTAATAAAAGTGACATTAATTCCCCACTGCCAATTTTAGATCTGCATTAATAATAATATTTATAATCCATTTGACAGTGGCCATAAATATGCAAACACTTTTCCCCTTTATTCATTCATTTCAATCTACAAGTCTATCGATCCAAGCTAACAACTATCGTAAATATTATATAAATCAGAGAAGCACATTACATGGACTTCAAGAGCACGCCAGAAATGTGACATTTATGGAAACAAATGACTTTTTGTGAAACGACTCAAGACAAATGACATAGAGGTGGGAGGAGACAGACGAGAAGGGAACCAACCAAAAAGACACTCGGGGTAGCTAGGAAAATAATGTTTGCGTTTTAATTGTAGTTGCAAAATGTCTTCGGGACCGTTTCGGGGTGTTTACTGTGTAGAAATGCGCATAAATTTAAGTACGAAATTCGGCAAGCAGCACCCAACCACCCAACCATCAAGTACCACCCACATAAGCCACCCATTCACCAACGCCAACGCTCTCAGACAGATGGAAGCCAGTCGGTCGATTGCTTCTTCGGTCAGTCGTTGAGACGGTGGGTCAGTCAGTCAGTCAGTCAGTCAGTCAGTCAGTCAGTGGGTTGGTGGGTCGAACGTATCGTATTGGGGAAAGTACAACAGACTCAGTAAAACATTGCGCGAGTACTCGATTTTGTATCGGTATCTGTATCGATGCCGTGGCAGCTGAAGGCATTCTCCCAATGTGGTTCGTTTAAATATTTAGACAAAACTTTGGCCGTAAGTTCATATTGCATGGCGTTGTCTGTCGAATTCTGCATTTTGGGCTGTGGAATAATTATTAGGGTGATTTGAAAACTCTGCTTCTGTTGGAAATTAATAATGTAAACAAAGCAAAGCATTCAATACGAAATGCTCTTCGAATGTTTTTCGAGTTTTATGATACGATTTAATAAATATTTTGAAACCGGAAATTCCACAGATTCAGACCAAAATCATAAAAATTGTGTTTGCGGCATTTCATTAAATTTCATTACAATCATATGCAAAAGGCGCCATTTACTGTTCGACACGTGTTAAATGCCTATCGAAAAACTCAATCAATTTGTTTTAAAGTCGTTATAGATGAAATTTTTCTCAGATAAAATATTTAGCCCATAGAGAATTTTGAATTGCAAAACTATGCGGGAGCAAACTCATTATTTATTTAATCAGTGCAATCTATCTAAAACTTTAAACTGGCATAACTTTTTCAAATCTGACCCGATTTCTTTGCGGAATATCAATTTGATCAATATTTGGCCTCTATTTTGATTCTGCATCAAAATTTTAATTACATAGAAAATTTGATATTCTGGTCATCACTGTCATATTTTTCCATACTAACCCCTTGACACTTTTTCAAAAACTTCAATCTCTTATAACTTTGCCAAAACTTAACCGATTTTCATGTGGAATATCAATTTGATCATTATTCGGCCTCTATTTTGATTCTGAATCAAAATTTTAATTACTTAGAAAATTTGATATTCTGGTCATCACTGTCATATTTTTCCATACTAACCCCTTGACACTTTTTCAAAAACTTCAAACTCTCATAACTTTGCCAAATTTTAACCGATTTTCATGTGGAATATCAATTTGATCATTATTTGGCCTCTACTTTAATTATTCATCAAACCTGGAAAACTCAATTTTTTTTCGACTACTGGTAATTTTTTTCGTACTTTCCCCTTGATATATTCTCGAAAACTTCAAACTGTCATACCTTTGTAAAATCTCACCCGATTTCATTAAGGAATGTAAATTTTATCATTAGTTGATAGGTTAATTTAATTAACCATTTCGTATCCGTTGACCAATTTTTTTTGTTCTTTTGGATTGTTGTGTGGTGGCATTTCTATAATTACATTGCTTATGAATGTTTTGGATAGCAAGAATCCAAAAATTTTGCTTATATAATGTCGCATTCCGATTCTGACACATAGTGCGTGGGTGACTCTTGTGGATATTTCAAACTTTACTCTGTGTGTGAATGTGTGTGTGGGTTGTGCGAAACTTTTGTGTGTGTATGCTCTGACTTGAAATATTGCTAAACTTTTTTGCCAAACTTTTCATTTATTCTCATGTTTTGTGCTGTTGTTTTTCTGGCCAATTGCAGTGCTGCAGCGCAGAGAAGCATAAAAAATTCCCATTTCCCCGGCGAGAACAACAATAAAGCGAAAATGACAGCAATACATTTAAGCAATAAGAAAATGCTTGGCAAGCAGCGCCAAATGACAACAAGACAACAACAACAACAATAAAGCAAGATGTAAAGCAAAGAAAAAGATAGTGAGAGAGTGAGAGCGAGAGAGAGTGCTAAGGAATTCAGAAAACTCTACTTGCATCCAAAAAGAAGAAAAGGAACAAAACCGTACTCAATCAAAGAAGATAAGATAATATAAGATATTGAAATAAAATAAAAATAAATAAAAGCTGCCGTTCAAGTGTGAAAGCTTTAACTAGAACTAAGTCCAAGTGAGCCAAAAATTAAAAGAGGAGATCAGGAATTTGACAGGTGACTCTCCACCACAAAGAAAGAAAGTACATAGAATACGGATTACAGAAGAGCCTCCATTGACCGCGGAATACCTCGAAATCGCCCCGTCCCACCCCCCACCCCCCTCGTAATCGTCTTGGGACACTGAAACATTCCACCACACAGTATGGCCTCGGTCGCCGCTTGGCTGCCCTTTGCACGGGCGGCGGCCATCGGTTGGGTGCCGATAGCTACGCATCCATTGCCACCGCCTCCGATGCCCAAGGATCGTCGCAAAACGGACGATGAGAAGCTGCTTATCAATGTATCCGGCCGACGATTTGAGACATGGCGCAACACACTGGAAAAATATCCGGATACGCTGTTGGGTTCAAATGAGCGTGAGTTCTTCTATGATGAGGATTGCAAAGAGTATTTCTTTGATCGGGATCCGGACATATTTCGACACATACTCAACTATTATCGCACCGGTAAATTGCATTATCCGAAACACGAATGCCTCACCAGCTACGACGAGGAGCTGGCCTTCTTTGGCATCCTGCCGGATGTCATCGGTGACTGCTGCTATGAGGATTATCGCGATCGGAAGCGCGAAAATGCCGAACGCCTCATGGATGACAAGCTATCAGAGAATGGAGATCAGAATCTGCAGCAGTTAACCAACATACGCCAGAAGATGTGGCGTGCCTTCGAGAATCCACATACGTCAACCAGTGCACTGGTCTTTTACTATGTCACCGGCTTCTTCATCGCCGTCTCCGTCATGGCCAACGTGGTGGAGACGGTCCCCTGTGGCCATCGACCCGGACGTGCCGGTACTCTGCCCTGTGGCGAACGCTACAAGATCGTCTTCTTCTGCCTGGACACCGCCTGTGTGATGATCTTCACCGCCGAATATCTGCTGCGTCTCTTTGCCGCGCCGGATCGCTGCAAGTTTGTCCGCAGCGTCATGAGCATCATCGATGTGGTGGCCATTATGCCATACTACATTGGTCTGGGCATCACGGACAATGATGATGTCAGCGGCGCCTTTGTCACGTTGCGTGTGTTCCGCGTTTTTCGCATTTTCAAATTCTCCCGCCACTCGCAGGGTCTTCGCATCCTCGGCTATACGCTCAAGTCATGCGCCAGTGAGCTGGGCTTTCTGGTCTTCTCACTGGCCATGGCCATCATTATATTCGCCACGGTCATGTTCTATGCCGAGAAGAATGTCAATGGCACCAATTTCACATCCATACCGGCGGCCTTCTGGTATACCATTGTCACCATGACGACGTTGGGGTAAGTCGATTACAACTAAATCTAAAAAATAAGCCTAATTTAAAGGTCTAACTACTAAAATAATGCAAGCGCAAATTGCGACTTTACGGAGTTGAGTTTAAATATTTTTAAATTAATTTATTATTAAATTTAAATTGCAGTCTGTTTTGACACTTTTTTTTAAATGGCGTGTACATATTTCAGAATTATAATTCTCATCGGAGATTAAATTTTAAAGGTAAAAATAATAGCAAGTATCTCCAGTTCTGACCGACGCCAAAAAGTATGCTAAACTTTTTTTTTAGTATTTTAAACTAAAATTAAAGTAAATCTCGGATTAGATTAGAATATTATAATATATTAGAAAATACTACAACATTTCAAGTACTTTTAACAACTCACTTTAAGTAATATGAATCTCTCTAATCTTATTAAATTTCAGCTACGGTGACATGGTGCCGGAGACAATAGCTGGCAAGATAGTTGGCGGTGTTTGTTCGCTCAGCGGAGTGCTGGTCATCGCCTTACCTGTACCTGTAATTGTATCGAACTTCAGTAGAATTTATCATCAGAACCAGCGTGCGGATAAGCGTAAAGCGCAGAGGGTATGTAAATAACAATTATCATCAAAGTCTCCATTTTTAACCAACTTATATTTGGGTGAATATAGAAAGCTCGACTGGCGCGCATACGGATTGCCAAGGCATCTTCGGGAGCTGCCTTCGTTAACAAGAAGAAGGCGGCGGAGGCACGCTGGGCTGCACAGGAGTCGGGCATTGAGCTGGATGATAATTATAGGGATGAGGACATCTTTGAGCTGCAACATCATCATTTGTTGCGGTGTCTCGAAAAGACAACGGTGCGTATGCTTAACAATCGATGTGTATTATTTTTTAGCACTCTATTCACAGGCATAAAAATACACAATACTTAAAAGTGCGGGTTTTTTGTATATCGACATTTGTTTTCTATGTTCAGTTTTCATTTACATGTTGATTTATCAGATATCTCTGTTTTATTTCCTGTGTGTTCTCTTTCCGACAGATGTAGCAACATTTGAACATCTTTCTAGTAGAATACAATTCTCACCTTTGCCTCGAGCTCGTTAGGCAAGCAATGACAAGCCACACAGCAACTAGAACAACTACAACTATAACTATAAATATAATTTTAATTATAACTTTTAAAGAATAACAATATCAACAATAATTGTGGGCACACTTGGCACAACAGCAATAACAACAATATAATTTATTGTAACTGTAACGGATCCTGTGCGTGCCCCTTAAATAAAATAAAGTAAAATATAGTACATAGATACACACACATACTAAACACGCATAAATACTTACTATGATACAAAAAAAAACCTTCAGCATTTGAATTACTTTAATACATAGAAAATTGTATGCAAAATTCTCATTATTATTTTGTACATTTCACATTTGTATTCAATATAAATCAATGAATTATATATATGTGATATTTGTGTTTCTTTGTTATGTCTAAGTTTATGTTCCAAAAGTTTTCCATTCGCGTCATGTTCTTTACATTTTCCATTGGGATATGACTTAAATTCCAATGTTCAGATCAATATACGATTATAAATCAAGCAAATATATGAAATATATATTTATGACTCCTTTCTATAAATATCAAAGAACGATACGTAAATTCTTAAACAAAGTAAGTGCTTTGGTTAGTACTTAAATTCCGTTCTTTTCGCTCTCTCTATCTCTTCCTCCCTCTATCTGTATCTCTATCTCTATTACCATCTCCCTCTTTCTCTTTCTCTCATTTACCCGTTCCAATTACGTTTTATGATTTTATTGTTCGTTTTTAAAGCAACAAACGATTTGTGTTGAAAGCTATGCGTTCTGTTCTATTTAAACTTAAGATTTTTTAAGTTCTTTTAATTGGCAATTATGGAAGAATATCGAACACAAAAAATAATGCTTGAAGACGCTCCCAACGAATGCTATAAAAAAGATCTGAAACAACGCAACACATGCAATCGATGGCTGTCAACACCCTAGACTAAAATCAAACTAAAACTAAATAAAAGCAAGAGCATAAAAAATATTGAAAATTAAACAATTTGAAGCCCAAAGAGTGCCCATCAAATGGGGTAATTTATCAGAGATTTGTTTGTTGAATCTGTAAAATGATATGGAATTTATATGAAGATCACTTTTAAAATTAATTTAAATTTTTAGATTTTATAATGATTGCTAAAATAAAACAACTGGTTAATATCCGGTTTGAGCACGTTTCAACTAAGCTATTATACGATTTGAAATTCGTTATGATTTTTATTTATTTATATATTTTTGATTATTTGAATTAATTCCAATAAATCTAACAGAATCAACACAATGAATTTAAAATAATCCATTTGATAAGCATTCAACTTAAATTCTATTAAAATTCTTAATCGAATCGGTTAATCGGTAGATCGTGTGCGCGTTTTTAACCGCTAAAAATTCGCCCGCTCGCGCTTGCTTTGAATTCCAACCCTTCCTTTTGCTGCCTGACGCTCGTTGCTGCCAGCCCGCTCGCCGCGCCACGCCCCTATTCCCTTCCCCGCCCATTTACTGGGTGACTAACAAAAAAGACTGTTCTTATTGTGTTTTTGTAATATTGTCATTGCTTAGGAGCCGAAACTAACTCCCCTCACCATTAACCGACCATTTACCTTAACTGTACTTTAAGCGTTCTAATGTTTGACAATTTTTCCCCCCTGCTTTACTGTTCTGATTGTTGTTTTGACTAAACCTCTATAAGTACTTATTTATTAATATATATATAAATGTAATATTTAAACTTGTTTTTTGTATTTCGTGTGTCTGTGTGTGAGTGTGTGTGTGATACCCAGCTTAATATCCCAACTCCTAAGTATGTTTCTTTCTGTATATTTATGTCGAATTGTTTAAAAAACCAAAACAGAAAAAAAGTAAAACCAATCATTGTACTCTATGTATTCTACGTTTCTCTTTGTAAAATTCTTCTGGTACACACACTCAAATGCTCAAATCTAAAGGATCGTGAATTTGTCGAGTTAGAAATACCATTTAATGGCCAGCCAAAGCGACCGGGCTCGCCATCGCCGATGGCCAGTCCCGCCCACTCGACGAACAGCGCTGCGGGTCTGTTGCAATCTTGCTGCGGACGCTGCTGTTCCCAGCGTTATCAGGTAAGATACAAACTGTAAATACTACTTACGTAATATCCTTTGTCTACTTTGGTGTCGTGTGTGTGTGTGTGTGTGTGTGTGTATAAGTGTGTGTTTGTGTGCGTATAAGTGCGCTTGTAAGTGTGTGTGTGTATGTGTTTCAAGTGCAGGTGGGTGTTAAACTACTTTTCTTATACTTAAGTATAAAGTACTTAGATATATGTTACTCTTGTTTCTGTTGTGTTCATCATCTACATTTTTTAAACCAACAACAACCACGTCAAACACATTTTGCAGTTGCATTACAGCCTGAAAGTATGCAGCACTTAAGCCACGGCAAAAACAAATGGCCTTTGTGCAAAAATGTTGCATGCTTTTAGGCTGCCAGTTTATTTTGCTCAAATTGAAATTTTTGTTGTTTTAGACGACCCTAAAATGGGGTCGAGCGACCTTCTGCATACGCGCTTCTTCAGTTAAAGAATGTTTGTGCGAATTTGTGGCAAATCTAGTTATAAATTGTAGCATCTGTTATGAGTGCATGTAAAGCTAACATTTAAATAAAATAGATGCATTCATTTATTCATCAGCCATGTAATAATAAAAATCTCTAAAAGTCCAAAACTCATGAAAATCTCAAACGATTTGTGTCCGTGTGTC
Organism: Drosophila falleni; assembly: GCA_035045575.1. Taxonomy (NCBI): domain Eukaryota; kingdom Metazoa; phylum Arthropoda; class Insecta; order Diptera; family Drosophilidae; genus Drosophila; species Drosophila falleni. The sequence continues at coordinate 11,684,542 of JAWNOV010000167.1, forward strand.
TGTTTCATATTAATTAACTTATTTTATTATATATGTATGTATGTAATTAATTAATTAACGCAACTGCAGGAACAATCTGTCTAAGGCTTTGCATGGTATAATTGTTTGCTCTTTAAAGTATTGTAGAACATTTCTATCTGCTTTTTACAAACCTTTTTAGAGTTTTATGAAAAATGACTGCAAGTTCATAAGAATGAATAAAAAAGAAACCAAGACATTTTCTTAATCTTTTGTTTTAAGATTTGAATACAGATCTTAGTACTATGAAGTTATAGTTACGGTAGCTTAAAGTAATTTATGGCAAAAAATTAGACTTTGCTGGCATTTATTTATGTATTTACAATTTCTTCAAATACTCCATTTATCATCTGTTTGACCCTTAACCTAATGCAATTTGCGTACTTCTTCTGTTCTTTTGTTCTGCTCCACAGGCATGTGGCAAGTATATGCCAGCGGCCAGCAATGCTCAAAATAGCCAAAACAATCAGCCAATGGATGGCACCTACCTGGTGGAAGCCTCGTTCTGAGCCAACAGTGGATGAGGGCGAAGCTGAAGCTGAACAAGAAGATGAAGACGAAGCTGATGATGATGCTGATTTAAGTTTACATTTAGTCTAACTTGAAAAGTTTTTAAACTAAATTGAATTTGTTGTAGACACAAAACAAAAAAAAAAAAAACAAAGCAAAACAAACAATGTGTAATCTAAAAATCTCTAAAATCTGATTTTCGAGTTAATGCAAAGTACGATATTTAATTAAATTATTTGCAAAAACAACAAAAAGCAAACATCTGAATGTGTAAAATGTAATTAAAATACAATAAACACGAAGAACAATACATAAGCCATACATGAAAGAGGGTAATCATAGAAAGTATGAGAAAAGATGCAGAATAGAAACACCCAAAACTTAATTACCAAACGGCAAAGTCGGATTTGATTAGCGAGGCCACGTTAATAAACATATAAAATAAATGAATATTAATAATACGCAACACTATTTACTTTATATAGGTGACAAGACAACAACAAGAACACAAGAAACAGAAGCATTTTAGAGGAATTTACTGTGTATGTTTTTAAGAGGGCATGAGCAAAATATAAAAGAATAAAATAACATAACATAATAGAATTGAAAATAGATTGAAGAACGTAAATTATCGAACGTAATGTACTCACTCAAGCAAGTTGCATTGGGTCCAAAAAGCAAAGACAAAAACAAAAACATAAAGTAAACGTAAACGAAAGAAAAATCGATGGAACTTAAAGAAATACACAGCAAAACATCGTGAGCAAACGATTTGTGTAGTAGCAAAAACAAAGGAAAAATTTAATTATTATTAAAAAAAGAAAGTAATACAAATATTACAAATAAATTTTACGTATTTTTTAAATGGTCCGTAGATTAGTGTGTATAATGAAGTTGAACTATTTTCTTTTATTTCTTCCAAGAGGTATTCCTTTCCAGGCCCTTTTCCTGGTGCCTCTTACTTACGTATTACCACTATGAACTCTTATGATTTTCACAGCCCATTGGATTTTCGTATATTGTATATTTTTGATATAGTCCAAAGGTTTCAGTTGTCATCTTTTTCTTAAAATACTCGTACTCCAATGAACAAATCAAAATATTTCAAAAAGCGTCTAAACAAAACTTTCTTCCAAGAACTAAGTTAAAATCTATTTAACTGTATATGTATGTGCGTGTGTAGGTGAGGCTTTAAATTTAAATTAAAGCATTAAAACAAAATAAAAAACTCTTAGCAAATTCTAACAAACTCAAAGTAAATTAATTAATTATAAATTAAACCAAATCAAACATTTAAAATTAGTTCAATACATAATATAATTAAATAACTAAATTGAGCTTGTATGTATGTATAATAAATTTACTATTATTATTATGTATTATTATTATGGTGTTGACTATTTAAATTGTACTTTTAACATTTGTTTTTAATACTTTAAGTTCTAAATTAATTTAACAACAATTTTGCAACAAAATATTGTTGAAAAATGTCAAAATGCAAACAAAACGAAAACGAAAAAAGTAACTAAACTAAAAACAACTTTAAATGATTCCAATGCAAACAATAAAAAAAATATGAAGAATTTGGTTAACAATACAACAAGTTTTGGCCACTAGAGTCAACTCCTGTAGCGATATTCTAAAAGAACAACAAAACAAAAAAAATGAACTATAAACTAAAAGCTATTAAGTAAATTTAAAATCTAAAAAAAATTCTGTTTTGATTTTTAGTGATATGTAATTCGAATTGACACCTATAAACTCTGCCATGGGTCTGTGTCTAAACAGAACAGCAAAACAAAAAAGGAAAACTATAAAAAATTAATAATAAAATAAATAAAGAAATCTGTTTACTTCCACAAAAACAAAAATACGCGACTTCATATGAGGGAATCTCTCTTCTGTTTATCTTACCTAGAGATAGACCGATGAAACAGAAAAGTTGAGAGCTCAAACTAACGGAAATTCCCACCATACATCATCGGCTATATAAAACTTGCTAGAGAACTATACTATGTAATAGATAATAGATATGTTCGTAAATATGTACACTAACTGAATGCTGTTTGTAGAGAGAAACTCAGCTCGACTTTGAGTGTACCTTGGTGTGTGTGATATAGTCAGATCGTTCGGTTACTTTTATGTATATATACTTACTTGAATATTATTGAATATCAGCAGCTGTAATTTGTTTTAGCCACACTGCACAGATGTTGTGCTTGATTGCCAGGTTTACATACAAATATGGCAAGATTCATTTGCATAGCTCAGACTTAGTCATATATTTAGCCAGATATGCTCATAATTTAGTAACAGACCTCAACTCCAGTCAGCTGTGAAGGAGACAGTGGATATTCTCTATAGTACACAATAATAAGTATATTCTATTCTATTATCTGCTAAGTTCAATGATATAGACAGAATAGGTCTCACTTATTCAGAAATATTCAATATAAAAGTTATTGAATATCCACGAATGAATAATACAAATTCACATCTGTGTGTGATGAATGCGATTATATAATTCTCTCATAAGCAAACATTATAATATTTGTATCTCTAATCAGCAGCTGTTGATAAGTTGATAGCTTGACAAACATGATTAAAATTGAATGAATAGTTAGACTATATTTCTTGAAAGATTTAAGTGCAAGCTAAATGTATCAGTGCGAACTATTAACCATTTTGTTTACCCGTTTTTATAAATTTATCTTAAACAAGCTATGGAAACTTTAAATCAGACTGTTGAAACTTAACTTAGCAATACCTTAAATGAATATCGTTTTTATTTTACCAATTTAAAAAATAAGAATTAATAGTTTTAATATTTTAAACAATTTTATTTTTGATAAACTTAAAAACTTCGATTTGGTTTTTTTCTTTCCAATTTATACTTAAAATAAATTTTTATGTTATTTTATATAATGCATTTAACAACAATCTTAATTGTGGTATGAGAGTAATAAATTCAAGTTTACAAGCAGACAGACCTTGAGTCATTTCACGCCTTAAGCTTAAAGTAATTCGCGGTTTTCTCTTTCGCAGTCTTTCATGGTCATCGCATCTTCATACCCTCAAACCAGAGAGTCTTTCAGCCATTCACAATTAGCAGCTCGTAGATTATATAAATACTATATGTTTGTGTCATATCGATTTCAACAAATCAGCTGCTCATTAACAACGTCATTGAAAGCGGTCGGCAAAAAAAAAAATCAAATACAAACACATACTTATATGCAAGACAGAAATAGAAACAACAACAATAAATAATACTAGTACTTAAAGCCAAGTCATAAGTAAAGGTCGTTGCTATAGTAAGTATACCCATACATATATACATTCACACATCAGATATAAACATATACTTATTTCGAATATGCACTGACTTATTTCCTTTGACCATTTTTTTTTTGTGTTTTGAACAATTAGGTTAAATATATTTCTATTGCCATTAAATGCACATTTTGTGGACGTCACCTGGAATAAATCAAGGCACTTGTATGATATGTTGTTGGCCATAAAAATAATACTCCATACACTCGTTGTATCTATAGATAGACATATTAAGTATACGCGCTGAGGTACGTTGAACAGACACTAATATTAACTTCGGTAAGCTAGCTTTATGACGTTATTTATCACTCATACAGCTAGATAACCAAAGACAACATAGCACCCTGTATTTATTCAGCTCTTGCGCAATCCTTTAGCTCTACAATTGCAGCCGATTTATGTTTTGTATTTTTTTTGTATTTTTGCCTTCCGATTTCGCGCGCCAGTTTTAGATATGAAAACATTCACTCGATTACTGGATTTCTGGTTTTATGGTTATTTCGTTTCTTGGATTTCTCGACTCTACAACTTGTCGAGTTGGTTGCGCCCACACGACTGTAGCAAATGTCGGAGACTGCCGACCGTCGCGACGGTCTGTCGTCATCGTCATCGTCGGCGGCCGTTTGTTTTATTTTTGTTTTTTGCGCAGGCGTCGCCGTCGACTGGCATTGCATTGAGAAATGCTACGTGGAATTTTTATGCATTTTGCATAGGCTAACAAAACTCTGAGCAGGGGAGAATGTATAAGTTAAAAAAAAAATTACATAAAAAGGTCAAAGTTGGTCGCGCGCGCGTTCGTCCAGAACTCTGTTCACGTGTGTGTGTGTGTTTGTGCGAATGGAAGGGAGGCCTGCAATGATTTTTTTTTCTTAGGCTACGAAAAAAATATTCCCATAAATATGCACGCTACGGCGATCAACAATTATGCCCGCGACCAAAAACCGAACGTCTCAGCAGAAGAAGCGTTTGTAGTATTTTTCGTCTTCTTATTCTTATTGTTTCGGTTGGTCAAGTGACTGTAACTGGAACGACAACCAAGACGACGCGACGACAGAGTGGACTGAGCTCAGCTCAGCTCAGCTTGGTTCAGTTGGGTGGTTGCTTGGGTTGCTTGGACTGCTTGGGTTGCTTGGCTGCATTGGCATTATAGCGCCGGCAAAATGTGAGTAAGCCAAGTGAATGGCTCACTGGCTGACTGGCTGACTGGCTGAGTAGCTTGGCTGACTGGCCTTACCTATGTACGAGTATGTCTACTGTCTGCCTAGACGAACGTTCCGTAACCGTAGGTTCCCACAATTATGCGCCTCGCTCGACTCGATTCAACTCAACTCGACTCCAATCCACTTCACTACACTTCAGTCCCCTCTGATCTACACTCGACTCTCATTGTAATAATCGTTGAAACATAAAGCGGCGGAAAATGTTAAAAAGCCTGCAAAACGTACGAAACGGCCTGAAATGTCTTACTTCACTTCTTTTATTTTTCTTCCACCACTTTACCACTTTGGTCAAATTGTGCAATGGATATGACGACAGTCGACATAAGGTAACTAGTAGCAATCACTTACAATTGCAGACTTAAATGGAACTGTCGGAAAAGATGTCACTTGCGGATTACTTAAGCCAATTTTCTGGGATCTCAAGCTATCCCTCAGTTGAACAACATTCATTTGAGTTCAGCTGAAAGACCTTCTACTAACCTTCATATATTTCGAATCCCTGTTAAACCAGCTTTACTTGACTTAATCTCAATGAAAACAGGCTTATAATAAGCCATGGCTATATTTCCTTTCCCCATTCGCAATACGCATATCTGTTAATTTAATAGATTTCTTTTAAACTCGGAATTTAGTTATTGTAAAATTGGTCTATATTCTAAAAAGGTTTTCACAATTCTTAATCCAACTATATTCTATAATAAGCAAAGATTCCCATTGTAAAGTTTCACTAAAATTTCGCTTCTAACTAACTTCTAAATTTATCATTAAACTATATAGACAGCAAAATATTTTGAGCAATTATTACACATAGCTAATTTGACTTTTAATGATAATTGTCGAGCGGATGCTTTTGATTTAAGCACGTTTTCTGTTAGACCGCGTGTGGTCGGAGCTATGATAAATATTCTGCCTTGAGTATACTTAACATTCAACACATTGTGGATAGACAAACAAGCCGCGCCTAAGTCTGGTCTCTGTCCAAGACATTATGTATAATGAGCCGCTAGATGACGACATAGGATCTATAGACAAATCAGTCTTGCTACCAAATAAAAAATAACCCGGGAACTCCAAGCATTATGTTATTGCTCTGACCTCAAGCAATAATGTATGTGGTAGTTCCAAGAATAAATCATTCATCAAGATGTTACGATATAGCTTACATATATATATGCAAATATGCGGACACGAGATGCCGCAACTGATTAGACAGAATTAAGTATGGAATTGAGGCCTACATAGAAACAATGCGACGATTCTCAATTCTCCCGATTGCCGTTTAGCCGATCTCGATGTCGATCTCTGTCGAAGTCGACGTCGATGCCGATTGCCCCAAAACACGTTTAATACGACGGCACGAACTGAAAAATTGCCTATGAATAAGCGATGAGGTCGATGACGATGACAGCGACTAGAGATTTGAAAATTCTGGAAGCGTGTGCACATATAAATATATTCGTTTATATATATGGATATATATTGCCTCGTAGCCGGATGTACTCGTAGTATAGAGGAATTTAGACTGTCATCTTGTTAACATACCTGCAGAAACCCTTGGCGCCAGTTATTTATGTTATCTGTTGCTCTGGAAGTTATTCATTGTAGAGTTGCTCGATCTGTTATAATCATAGATATATATGTGTATATCTGGATCCGATATATACATATATAGATGATGAATGAAGAGTGTTAACACACGTTTTGGTAACTGCACTTAAACTGCGAAACACTTGCGAAATCTTCTTAATTCTCGAACATTATTTGATTTTGTCTTCTTTGATTTTTGTTGAAAATATTGTTGTTGACACAGACAACAGACCCTAAGTGAGTGAGTAAATGTTAAATGGTTCTGATTCTGCTTCTGCTTCCATATAGTATCTAGTAGTAGTGCTCTCTGTGGTATGCTATATGGTGGCTAGCAGAGTTCAGACACCGGATTGCGCTTTTGCACACACCTTCAACGCCGCCAAACGCTTCTAAACTAAATTCAGTTTTGGTAAAAATGCGACAAACGGGCTCCAGATCAGCTTCTTGAGACGCGCAGCACAAGCGGCAGCGGCAGCGACGTCAGCGTCAACGTCTGACGTTGTATATAAAGATTTACTTTTGTAAAGGTGTGAGTATGTATCTGTATCTGTATCTGATTCGCTTTGCGTTGGTGTAGCCCACGACGACGACGGCAACGACGACGACGACGACAACGACGATGATCCGATCGCTTACCTGTGCTCTGCTCTCCAAGCGTTGACGTCGCCGTCGCTGTTGGCGTCAGCGTCGCTGCTGCTGCGCTGGACTGAGCTGAGCTGTGTTGGTTACCTGATTTTCGGGTTTTTGTTTTTGCTTTTGAGAGCGCTCAGAGGCTATGATTTCCCGCCAAATGAGAGGCACAGGTAAAGACAAGTACAATTGTATATCGTACAAGTGTGAGTGTGCGTGTGTGTGTGTGTGTGTGTGAGGCAAGGTGTACATATAGAATCGGCATAACCTGGCAACTTGGCACAAAGACGCTGCCTAATGACGGTGTCTCTACTTAAGGCCGTGTGTATGTGTGTGTGTATATGTATGAGTGTATTTGTTATAGCGAGTAGACTCTATTGCTATTGATTTTGAATTTCAACAATGCGGGTGAAAAATGTTTGAAATTATATTGTACGCAGTCTGAAATTAACAAAAACTTAACAATATGGTGGCCATACAGGGTGACTCACTATTAAATGATTTTAAAATGAATATATTTTTATACAACTGATTTGTTTTAATAACTTATGCGATATTTTTAATAGCAACTTAAATGGAAACTTTGCAGTTTCAATTATGACACCCTGTATGTGACTGTCATAGCCCAGCCAGTGAAAATAATCCAAGCTAAAAACCAGTTAAACACACAAACGTGGACGGTTTTTTGTTTGTCTGCAGCAAATTGTTGCCTGCCTGCCTGGTAGGCAATGGCGCACAGTTGACTTTTGCCAAAATAACAAAAAAAAAATCAACAAAATGAAAAAAAATGATAAAAAGAAACAAGAAACAGTCAACGCAAAAAACCTACAGAAACTTGATCAAGAGTTAAGAGCTGTATTAAAGCTGGGTGTCAGACTTAGGCGGGTCTAAAAGTGCGCTATACAGGGCGTGAATATTGACAGCCAATGTTGGCTAATAGATTTATTTCAGTTAAAAATGTACTGGAAATATAGATATTTTTCGTAAATTGTGGGGAAATACTTAATTTTATCAAAAATATTTCAATATATTAAAAGTAAGAAATAATCAGAAAAATCGGTACAAACTGATTTAAATATAAAAAATTTTTTTTTATGGATTTGCACTTAATTTATATATAAATTTTATATTTTTATAATAATGATATATAGAAAACCCAAATTTAAGTTTCTAAAAGTACGAATTCAATCTTATATAAACTTAGATATGCTTTCGAATTTTAAATTCAATTTTAAGCTAATTTCTTCGCTATACCTAAAAATATGAGTCTATTGAGAACGTTCTTTAGTTGAATTGTAGTAGATTTTATAAATTTATGATACTCGTAACCAATTTTAGCAGAGAACTTTGCCACTTTCGACCATAACTAGCAAACAACCATCAATAATCGAAATAGTATCTGAATCTTCATCTCCCGCAGAGCGTAAATTTCTCACTTTTCGGTCGGGATTTATTAACCCCAATACTTTAGCATGCTTCTATGCAAGTTGGTGGAACTATTTCTCAATCAGAGTTTAAATCAGCGTCTCAATTGTTATGGTAACCTTTGCTGAACTTTCAACTGGCAACTTCAATCTATAAATCTTGCAGCTTCTTTGGCACAAAAGTACAGCACACAATTTGCTGTAGCGCACTGGCCACGCAACAGTCAGCAGGGGGAAAAAAATCACTTTTATGGCAAAGATCAAACTGGCAGAAAAACAACGACAACAACAACAATAACGAAAAAATACGTTACCAAGGTAGAGAGACGACGGCAGAGACGCAAACAGCGCTGCGCATGCGTGGCAACAACGACAACGACATCGACAACGACAGCAGCGAGAACAACAACAACAGCAACAACAACAACCACGCAAAGAAATGGCCGTTAAAGTTGCCAGGCAAATGGCAAAAGGCAGAGGCGTAGCCAATGAACAGAGCACAGAGGCTACCGCATAGCCAAGACCAAGACCAAGACCGAAGACGACGACGACGACGACGACCAAAGCCGAAGATCGAGACGACGACAACGGCCCGGCTACGTGAGCGAAGCTCTTGGCACGTTTTGGCGTGGCCGCCGCCCGTTGGCATCATAAAAGAAGTCAATTGAATTTAAATTTAAAGTACATAATGGCCAGCACTACGTACGATGAAAAAACATGGCAGTAAAGAAGGGGGGGACAAAGAAGGGGAAGCCTCTGTACTGGGTACGACGACGCTGCCGCCTTTCGAATTTCACAAAGTCATCTGCTGGCGTCGCTGCCTCAACGTTGTCTGTGTGGGCTTTATGTGTATGCATAAGTATGTATGTATGTATGTATTGAGTCAGGTATATACATGACTTATATACAGACGGCACGCAATACTTATACACATGATCGCCTGGCTGGATGGTATTTGTGAGCTCTTTTGATTTAAACGTGCTTAAATTTAAAGATCAAATTGCTTTTGGGCTTTTTTTGCGCGCAAATGCGGCACAGGAATTTTAAATTGTAACCCAAAATAAAAAAAATAAAATAACGATGAACGATGATAAAACACATTAAAAAAAACCGCAATGCACCAAAAATCACAGAAAGTTTAACAACAACATCGAAAATAATAAATAAACTAAAGCTCGTGAGTCACTATGAATGTCATTTGTTGGCGGATATGGTTAGCAATTTGTAGATGCTGTTGCTGAGCAAATGGCAATAGATGAGTTCAGTTTTAGTTTAGCTGGAACAGCTAAACTGACACATTTATGCATACAACATTCCGTTGCTGACTATTTTTTCTGCCAATTCGTTTGAAAATGATTAAGCGCTTAGTAGACACTGTCTAAAGCCCAGACACACACATACATTCACGCTTTTCCCTTTTCTTTGCCTGCAACCAAAAAAATAAAAAAAGTTCGTTGCCTAAGTCTTTTGTTTTTCGACTTAAGCAACGAACTTGTGTTTAACCTATTGACATTCGAATAGAAACCGGCATACCTTAACCCCTTCTGTCTCTCTTTTTGTAACTATTTCGGCTTTTCATTCTCTAGCACCCACTCACTCAATTAACGTCTAAGACTATCGGCTAAAATTTGCATTGTTTGCGTAGTCGAAAAAAAAAGAAAGAAAAACAGAAACAGAAAGGTTCCAACGTTGCGACCTCCCGATTTGTCTGGCAAGCAAGCGTGAGTTTTAGTTTGTTTTTATTTTTTTCGTTTTTTTTCATTTTTTCTGCACCTCTGGGAACGTTGCAGAGAAAATATTTGACTTTAATGTGTGTATATATGGATATATAAATATGTCAATGTGTTTGTCTTTTGTGGGTTTTCGTTACTTGGGAACAACTATGAACTGTGGGCCGTGTGAGTTTTGCAAGACTTTTGCCAAGCTTTACTCTGAGCTTGAGTGGGAATTGATTTAGTGCCTGACTGGATCTGAACTTACTGACTCTGCGGAAGGTTGCCAGTTGTTTTATCTTATTTAATGTTAAGAACTATAAATTCTTTTTTAATGCCATTCCGTATTCTTCTGTTTAGTATTACTTATTGGAGAATGGATAATAAAGAAGTAAACAAATAAGTCTTCGGATTTCTTAAACATTTTCATTTGTTCCTAATAGCATTTTATGTGCCTCATATTTATTTAAAATTGACTTTTATTAAAGGCGCTGCCAAACCTGCATCTTTTTTATTTTTCCATTGAAACTTTAACGATTCGAGTTTATTCTCAATGTTTTTCAATCAATTAAATGCGGAAGCATTGCTAATTTTAGCTTTCACATCATTAAAACTTACTTCAGGTTTTCATGAAAAGAAGAGTAGCATTTATACAGATAGTAAAAAAATATAATATGTAAGTAATTAAAAGTCAATAATCGTCAATGTAAACATGCCGGTCTGTTTGGCTAAAGTTGGAAATTATTATAAAAATATTCGTATTAAATTATATAAATTTTGCAGTAAATTTTAGAATACCGATATGATGCTCTACTTAAAATTACAGTTAGCTTATGCAGAAGACAGTTTAATGCCTTATTAAAATACATATATTTTAATAAATGTGCTAATGGAGATTTGTGAATATCTAAGCAGATCTATCAACTATAAATATCTGATAATAACATCAAAATAGACAACTTTGCATATGAAAAAGAAGCTTTAAGTATATTATATTCAGGGCACATATATGTTAGCATATTGTAAACTGTTGTAGTTGTTAACTGTATTTGTTGTTAGCTGAACGCTACATTCACTTGGTATTTATCAGTTAAGAGATCATTTCAATAGCTTAGCTTGAACTTTATTTGTAGCTTAGTATATGTCCAGCAAGCAAGTCTATTGGACCAGTTAATAAGAATAAGCATATCAAATAATGCGAACCAGTTAGCTAACCAGCCAAGCCCCTAGGGGACTAATGTTCTGGCGAATATGCATAGAAAAGTTGTTGGTTGGCACAGCTTGAATCATATTTACTTAACAACATCTTAAAGTCTGGCTCAGAATCTTAGAGCTCATAGAGCTTTGGGATACAGCTACGCTATTCCGCATTCGGTATTTGGGGACTGCTAAAGCCAGGGCCAGAACTAATAAAAAGTCATTAAACCAAACTTGTTTTGGCTTAAACAAAGGCTTACCACATACATTTGAATAATGTGCACAAAGAACGAATACCACACGAAAAAAAACCCGAAAAGTCAATAATCTGATTGTGAAACAAACAGCAAAAGAACAACGGCAACGACGACGTTCAATTAAAAAAATCAAATTAATGAAATAAAAATAAAAATAAATTAAGTAAATGTTGTTAAGACGGTCCGGCCGCCCCAGCGAACTCGAACTCAAAAGAAAGCGGCCAAAATGAAAACAAAAAGAACAAAAATAAATTATAACTTTTCAGTTCGAAGCGAAACTGTACCCCCTTGGCGCTGGCTGAGATGCCGATGCTGCTGCTGCTGCTGATGATGATGATGATGATGATGCTGCTGCTGCGTAGAACGCTTGAGCAAAGCGTATGGGCCAAAAACAGAACACAAAAGGCAAAAAAAAAGAAAAAAAGAAAAGACCGAAACCCGGCTAAGGCAACGGCAGCGATCGATACAATTTTTTATTTTTTGTTGGTCGGCGAGTTTTGGGCATCGGCATTAAAAAGTCAGAGAACAGTAACAATGCCAAGTCACTCACACATACACACACATACACGCATACTCACAGACAGGCAGACAGACAGATGTACCATGTTACCTTTGGCTATAGCAGGGAGACAAAAGACCGGAGATTGGAGACCCAGAGTCAGCATCAAAGCCAGAGTCAGAGCCAGAGTCGGAGTCAAAATCAGAATCAGAGCTGCAGCTTCATTTTCCTTGCATTTTTAGCTGATTCTGTTGCTGCGACTGCTTCTCTGACAGCCTCGAAGCAAGTTTTACCCAGCATGGTAACAAGTTTAACTGAAAAATTCTAAAAATAATGCCGGCCGGTTTGTCGTTAAAATGAAAAAAAAAAAAAAAATGAAAGAGTGGGCTCACATGCACAACTATCTATATGCACTCGTATATGTGTGTGTGTGTGTGGCAACAAAAATAACCAAAATGAGAAACATTTCAAAAGGAACGGACAAAGCAGAGATGCCTTGTACAGGCGACCGGCAACAGGCAACAGGCATCAAGCAACAGGCAACAGGCAACAGGCACCGGCTCAGCTATAGGCCGGAGTCAAAGCCAAGTGGTGCCCAAGTCACTCGTTTCAGCTTACACAGAGGCCCACGGAGCCGGCAAACGCAACGGCAGCTGCAAGCGGTCAGGTTTTTGCCAGGGATACACCAAAAATCTCAACAAAATTTTAATTGTCATGCTTAGGTATAAATTTTAAAATGATTATTTTTATTTTAAAATTTAGAAGGGACAAAAAGTATTGCAGAAAGGTTTAATTTTTCTTTTCTTTTAAATTAAAATTGGTATAATGTAAATATGAAATGGGTAAAATAAGCAGCAGATATTTCATTTAATTAAAATCAACAGATTTGTTTATTGAACCATGGCAATGGATCCGATTAAAATTGCTGAAATCGGATCGCTATAGGAAATAGAAATATACCAATTTATGAGTAGGTTTCATTAAAGTAGGCTCCATTTTTAGAATATATTGAAAAGTATACTAGTAGTCATAACATTTTTTCTAGTAGACTTTGATTAAAAGTTTTGAAAAAAGAAGAACGTAGTATTCATGAGCTAATAAAGCGTTTCGACATAATGTATTCAGTTATTTAGAAAATAATACTATAAATTGTTCATAATAGATAAAACCAAAGTATCACTTTTTTTAGCTTTTCATCTGAATCCAAATAAAAAAGTTACTATACTATTAGCTATAGTATCTTATATTCAATACATTTAAAACTAAAATAGAAAGCTGTAATAAGAGGAGAGATTGCTTATTTTTAGTTAAAGGCATATCTTCCATCCCTGGTTTACTGATGCTGTTGGCTGCTGTCTTTGCCTTCGTCCAGGCCCGAACCTGATGATCATGACGCTGCTTAAACGTTGTAGTTGTTGTTGTTGTTGCTGTTGCTGTTGTTGGGGGTAGCGTGTCGTTGTCGCTGTCGTTGTTTCCCTCATCGTCGTCGTCGTCGTCGTCGTCATCTCTTAACGTTTGTTTGTAACAAGTAACGCGCATCTGCATCTGCACTTGTGTGTGCGTGTGTGTGTGTGTGTGTGTGTGTGTGTGTGAGTGAGTGAAGTGTGTGTGCAAATGGATGTTTGTCTGTTTGCTTGGGCAAAGAGTTACCTGCCCTGTGCTACCTGCGCACAGGTAGGCGTATGCATGTATACATGTATCTGTATCTACATGTATCTTTATCCTTAGCATTGCAGCAAAAGGGGCAACCAACGGTCAGCAGCAACAACGCAGCGCAGCATCAGCCACAAACCTTCATTATGGCCATGTATCTGATATATAAAGAACCCAACTGGCTATACATAAGGGCCACAGATTGTGTCTACTTCTCTCTGTCTGTCTTTGTTTAAATGTTGGGCCTGGTATGACTTGGCATCTTGGGGTAGCTAGGCGTCTGCCTTTGCTTAATGGTTTTAGGAAATCGAAAATTAAATAATTTATCTCGATTTTATGACGTTACAAGCAGGTTTTTCCCCCCACCGAGCCCAAGCACGCGATAAATCTTCAGCTTACAATCAAACTAAATAAAAAAAATTAAATAAAAGAAGAGATGCTTTTAACTTGCTGGTCAAGCTCTTGTAATTTAAATACTTAACTCTCTCTAATGCCATATAAGTAAATGTCTAAGTCGCCCCTAGACTGAGACTGAGACTGACTGAGTAAGCTGAGCTATCGACCCACGTCTAATCAACACGAAATGAATCAACCAGAGAGCTATTTTTAAACACAATCCCCTCTACATATAAATACGATTTTTTTGGCTGGTCATCGCTCTCAAGTGGTCAACATCTTGGATTGGATTCGAATCTGAGAAAGGCGCAGAGAAAGTGCCAAAGAAATGCTGAAGCTGGAGTTAAAGTTAAAGCCATAGCTAAAGATAGTGCTGAACCTCAAGCTGAAATTGACAAAGTGGTTTGTCATTGTCGTGATGAAAACATGTCAAATGACAATCAGGAGCTTCAGCTCTATCTTGGACTTGGTCAGCACCCATGTGTTGCATGTGGTAAATTTGATGGAAAACTTTGGTTATTAGTCAGACGGCAGCTGGCTGTAGTTTAAATGGTCAACGCAAATGACTGTGTCTCTTGTGGTTAGAGGCATTTGTCTTAACGCATTTTACATGTTACAACCGCAATAAAAAGCCACATTTATTGATGATGTGGATAATTGTCTGTGGATTATGTTGCATAAAAAAGCGCACGAGATTTGAATAAATATGCGTTAAAAACTGGTTCGAAATCATTTAAATATTTGCTTACTTCCTTATCCGATAGTTGGGTATAGATTGTGTCTTTGGTTTTTCAATAGCTTAACCAATCACAGTAGCATTTATATTTTTTTTAAATCATTTAATTTAATTTCTCAAATATATTCATGGATAACTTTTATTTTTATCGTATAAAATTGAAAATAAGTTATTTTTGGCTTTTGCTCAATTATTTTTCTCAAAAATCGTATAAGAAATATCGTAATTTACGAAAAATTTGAAGCTTTTCTAACCATAAACTATAGGCTCAAGTCAATTCCGCTGCATATTATATTTCCAGATCATTCAATATCATTTTTAAGATCAAGAAGAGCACAAACTTAAAAAGTAGATCAGAGATTCTGATATTTGGGCTAAAAGAGAATGGCACGCTAATATAATATTATACATTCGGGAGTTTGGTTAATTCTACATTTATTTAGCTTACAATTAACAACAAGTTTATTGGGGAACAAGTTTTTAGAACTTATCGTTAGTACAGCTTTACTTTCTCAATGCCATACCAATGGGTGGGGTACGGATTTTTCCGCTTGCGACGGGCTATAATGTTATGCAGTGCTGGCATCACATTGGCCAAGGGATCCAAAATATTGGAATACATTTCGAAGAGCTCTGACCACTGGGTTAGCAAAGCCAGCAGCTCTTCATCTTTGGAGATGGTCAACAGCGTAATGTGTGAAGTTATAATGGCGCTCAGCCATTGAAAAGCTTGAAGCTCGGTGCACATATTGCCCAGTGAGGCTGTATCCTGGTTGGGACGTTCCTCGAGCAGTGCATCAGAGTCACTGGCCAGTACATACAAATGTTGCAGCAGTCGCTGGACATGGGACAGTTCAAGGCGCTGCTTCAGATGCTTCTCTATGGCAACCGAACTGAAGCTGCAGGCGAGCACTGCATTAAGTAGCTCATCTTTGGCTGGCGCTGCTTGGGCATCATTATCATCCGTGTCCATGGCATTGCCATTGGTAAGAGCAGGTGGTGTGTTGTCCAGGGCATATCGTAGGCACCAGGCCAACATGTGCTCAGAGATGTTGGTATAACGACGGACACACATTAGAACATGTTCCGAGTTTTGAGTTTTAATGAACAGCGTTAATAGCTTCTCGGTAATCTCCTGCTCGCCAGCTCCACTTCGTTCCAATTGTCTTACTATTGACTGTACCGCCAGATTCTGTGGTCCCATATCAAAATAGTTACGCATGAGGGTAACATTAACATCCTCAAATCCGTTGTCAACTTGAACCATTTCACCATCCACATGCTGCTTGATTAGATCGTTCAGCTGCTGCTGCGATATTTCAGGCGATTCAAAGGCAATATTAATTCCATTCGCTTTTGGCAAGTCAGGCCGTGAATGCTTTAAGGGCTTGCTCATGTCAAAGGAGTTGTGGGCCCGACTGTTGCCCCCAAACTTAATAGCTGCCTCCAGTGATTCCTCCTCATTGATGTGATCCAACTCAATGGGCGTCAAATGCGTTTCGTTCAGCTGCGAGCCTAGCATATCCACTAGCAACTCATCATTCATACGATAGCGCACGGCGGCAATATGCTGACCCATGGCCAAAAGAATGTGTTCATCACGTGCCCACAAGCGTGAAAAGTCCAAGTAGACTTTAAAGTACTGCTTGGCATTGACCACCTTAAACTGTGTGTTGTACACAAGCAGAGAGGCACCTTCCTGTCCATAATTGGCGCCGTAGATAGCGGCAAAGTTGCGCGACAATCCTTGCAACGACAACTTGCTCTCCACATTGAGCTCTGCGAGCATGGACACAAATTGTCCAGGAGCACTTTCGTGAGAGCGTTCGGCAAGGCTCAACATGAAAATTCTCTTGTCGGACCCTGCAACAAATAATTTTTGAATTAAATGAATTCCATCACAGGCAGTCGTTACGTTACTTACAAATGGTCATTAGTTGGGGACCTGCATCACCTTCGATGACCGCATGACCGGTCAATCGAACACCTTCCCTCTTGATTACATAGCTTCGCTTATTATTATTGGGCAAGGAGCGTCGTTCGAGGATGAATTCACCAGTTGCGTTCTTCTCCACAAAGTATGTGAGCATCTGTTGACCGTTGCTCAGCGTGTGCACTGTTGGCTTGCTCAGCGTGTTGTTGGCTGCAAGCGCCAACTGCTCAGCTGTGTCTTCCTTTTGGTCCTTTCGAGATTCCAATGCTTTTGATAGCAATTGGCAGGAGCCATCGCTGTACAACACGACAGCCTCTTGATCGGTGTACACCACATGAGCGATACTCTTTTGGAACTTTAGCTTTTTGCACTTGGACACATCGGTCGTAGTAACATCCCAAATACGCAGAGCGTGGTTTCCAAAAACACCAACGTACTTCTGACTGTTTGGATCGTATACTACCTTCGCGGAAAGTTTCTCTGGCATTGACCAGCTGTAGAGCTGCTTATGGGTGCTTATCTACAAATCAGTTTTAATTAATAACTAGAATTTAAACTGTTAAAGGGCTAACAACTTACATTCAAAATCACAACAACATTACGTGCCAATGTGGTGATAACATTGCCTATTTCCTTGTCCGCCGCCATTCCCAGGAACTCCTTGGGATCCGGTATGGGAAACAGATTATAATATGATAGAAATTTAGACATTTTAATGCAATTTAAAGAGTTTTATTAAATTAAGCCGAATCAAAACAATAGCAACACGTGCGATCAAATATTGGTGGGCAACTATCGATTATTGATACTTTCACGGCACTATCGATAACTCGTGAGTAAAAGTATTTTTATAGTATTTTTCCCAGAATAAATTAATCAGCTGATAGCATCGAGTTTCGATACCTTGTGAAATCGCAATTTCAACTGCGATTGTAAAATACTAAACAGCTGATCCAGTCGTATGACTGACTGTGCGCGAAAAGGGTGTGTACACATTGTTAGTTTACTTTTCAACGTGTTAGAATGGGTGGAAAAACTAAACAAACGCCGCGCACTAAAAACAATGCCAAGGTGAGCAATTTACCCGCATGCAACAACACTTGGTCGCTGATTCATCTATCCCTCTATCTGTATCCCATTAGCCATCGAGCAGCAGCCGCTCCGCGGAGTTGCTGGGCAGTACAACCCCTGTGTTTGTTGGCTTCTCGGCTCAAGCCGATGGCAACTTGGTGCCCTTTGCTCCGGGTTTTGCCAGCGCCGAGCAAATGCCAGAAACATTCGATGTTAACATCAGCCCACAGACGCAAATTATACTACGTAAGCTGTCGAAAAAGGATCCCATGACTAAGAAAAAGGCCCTGCAAGAGCTGCACGAACTCATCACAGAATCAGACTTGGATACACTGAAGAACATTTTGCCGTTGTGGCCAAAATTTTATCACAACCTAGCGACTGACATTGAGCACGCAGTGCGTGAGCAAACACAGCTGGTGCTGCAGTTGCTCATGTCCAAGTGCAAGCGTGCCATGGCTCCGTACCTAAAGCAACTGGTTCCAGTGTGGATTGCCAGTCGCTTCGACAACTACGCGCCAGCCGCGAGCATAGCCAGCAACTCGTTCCGGGAGACCTTTGCTCGGACTTCCGAAGTGTGCTTGCACTGCCAGAGTGAAATCATTGAGTACACCACACGCAATTTAACGTTTCATACGCCGGCGACGCTTTCCATTGGTAAAAATCTGAAACCTGAGGAGTCTGAGCAGAAATATCATCGCGTTGTCATCAGCAGTTTAAAGGAGTTGTCCTTCTTTATGGAGCAAACAGCACAGGCAGAGGATCTGGAACACTTAAAGCAGGGTCTAGCAACTCTGCTGGCTCATCAAAAGTTCTGGAGCTTTGCAAAGCACAAGCAGCCCGCTATCAAGTAAGTAATACAAAAAACTTTGAAATCCTTGCAAAGCTTTAAAGGATATGTTTGTTACATTGCAGGGCCGCCTGGTTTGAGTGTGTCTATCACATGCTGCAGTGCTCCAAGTTGCTTGAAGTGATCACACCACAAAAGTCGCAACTTATCACAACGAGCTTTCAATTCATTGACGATGCTGATCCACTAGTGGCTCCTCACGTTTGGGGCTGTGTGCTGCTCCTGCAAAGCAACTACGATGATTGGTATGATGACATAGTTTAATATAATATATTCTTTATTTCTAAATTTCCTTTGCCTTTCCAGGTATGCTCCGCTCAATATCCGCAAGGCACTTCTTCCAAAACTGTCAACGTTGTTAAGCAACGCCTTTAATCGCAATGCTCAGGCCATTTGTCCTAATTTGCTGCCGTTTCTGTCTAAGATTACGCCTGATAGTTTGCAGGGCTTGGACATTTACGAGTTCTATCAGCGATTTTTTGATAACTTAAAAACTGGTATTGTTGGACCACATGATCCACCTCTGTCCAAATCCGACACTTCGATCATGCACAGTGCGTACTTTGAGTGCTTGCGCTTTATACTCCAGCAGATTAACAATGATGCGGAGCGGACTGCATCAGTGGAACAGTTTGGCTTTGGACTGCTTGAAGAGCAGCTGCTGCAACCCATTGGACAGTTGCTGCTCAGTGAGAATGCACATGCCAAGTACTTCTTCCAGCACACGTCGGCGCTAGTTGCTTTCTGGGATCGTCAGTGCAATAATGAGAGCAATAAAAGCTCCTGCTCCCTGTATGTCAAATTATTGAATGTGTTCTGGACACGCATCTTTGAGATGGTCACACAGCATCTCGCAGCTGAGGATGTCAATGAACAGTGGCTCTCACATGTTCTGCTGCTGGTCCAGGACCTGCATGTGGCGAATCCCAGCTTGGAAACACAAAGCGTCAAGTTTTTGGAAGCAGACGAAGAAGTGGCAATATCAGAGAAAACTTCCCAGCACTCGACGCCCTCAAAAAAAGGCGATGGTTACGCCGCCTTCATTCAAAAGGAGCTCAAGCAGCTGGTGGTCAAACTGGTGCGAATTTGCCTGGACAAGGCAACCAAAAGCAACAACTCCGCGCGCTACATTCCCCAGGTGCGCACGCTCACCAATATGTTCACAGATGCCGAGTTCTACAAGAGTCTAACAGAGATGGGAGAACTGAGTGCCACGCTGGATAGGTTTGTGGCGCTGCTAGGACAGATGAACGATGAGGCTTGCGAGTCCGTGGTAGAGATACTCTTTGAGATACTGGCGTTGCTGGAGCCGGCGCAGCGCTTCGATTATATTGCTCAAAAGCTCCTAAAGGTGAGTGAAAACTTATTAAACAAATATAATAGTAGAAATTATTAAACTAAATAAATATTAATTATTTATAGCTGGAACAACATCGCGTGCAAAATCTGCTGCTGCATCGCTTGCTCTCCTATCCACTTTGCACTGAGCCTGCCGTGCGCCAAATGCTCGCCAGCCCAGAGACCTGTTCAATTATCTCACGCATTGCCGAGGAGGTTGTCGTGGACAACAATCGGGATAAACTCAACTTGTTGCACAAGTGCTTCTTCCAAACGGATACGGGCGATATTCTAATAAATGCCGCGACGGTAGACAAAATTGTACTGGCCATGTGTGCACCGCTGGAGCAGCCGGCATCCAATGACATGGTTGAGGTGTGTGGCAGTTTTATAGCACAGATAATGCCCGTCATATGCAGTCAGGCCAACTCATCGCTGGCTGTGCGACAGCAAGTCTTTCTACGGTTGTTCAAGTTTAGCCTGGAGCAGCGAGTAGGCGACTATCTATCGGAGGATACACTTTGGGAAATAACCACTTGTTGGCAGGATGCGCTATCTAGTAAAGACATTGAAATCGACGATGTGCTGCTGCAAAGCTGTGCTGGAATTGTAGAGGAATTGGCAAACAAGGCCGAACTGAATGCTGGCAGTCTGGAAAGCATGGCAGAGGCTATGGCCAAATTTGTTATATGTTCCACAGAGAATATTGAGGATGAGCCAAAGCGTTTGGCGCGCATAGAGGAGAGCATTGTGGCGCTGCTAAGCTCCGAGCTGAAGACCAATGAAAGTGTTCTCCAATTTGAACATCATTGTGTGTACTTAGAGTCACTGCAGCAATCGATAAGCGCTGGCGTCGCCTTCGAGAATGCTGATTTGGATGAGCACAAGATTTTACCTATACTGCGACGTGCGGCTCTGAACTTTACAACAATCTGCAAACTTGTTTGCCGTGTAGAAAATCCGCAATTGGCACACCAGACAAATGACGGAGAAGATGAGCTTACGGAGGACTATTGTGATCCCAATGCCAATCTGCTCAAGCAATGGAGTGAGTCGCTAATCTTAGAGATACTGCAGTGCATGAAAGTCGCTAGCACTGCAGAGACCTGGATGGAAGTTAACTCCCATTTAAATGCTGCTAGTGAAGAACTGGTGCTTTGTCTGTCCGAACAGATTCACAGTTTTATGGGCAACAGCAGCGAATTGGTGGACATAATCAAGGAGCGCATGAAACAGGCCGCCATTCAACAGGACAGTGTAATTAGCTGCCGTCAGTTGGGTTATCTAACTTCCTACTCCCAATATGCGGCTTTTGAGGAAAGTGGTACGATTTTACTGCATGAGGATCTGGCCGAGATGTTTGTATCCCAAGGAACACCCAAAGCTTACGTTATGACGCTGCAGGTAAGCATTACAAGAATATGTCCTTTTTTATTGATTACTAAAACACTTCTCTTTTAGCATCTGTTGCCAAAACTTTCGCAAAAGGCGCTGAATTTGAATAGCGCCATCATGAGAACGGAGCCACCCGATATGTGGGTCAAGGCAGCCGTCTTCCGGTGTCTGCTACTCAATAACTTCCAATCAGATCTCAATGAGCAAACAGATCGCAATATTATAGCCTCTGCGTTGCAGTTCTTGACCCGCGTAGGCGAACAGCAAAATGCCCAAAAAGAGTTGCTGCATTATAATGTGTAAGTTCATCTGATGATTAATTAGTATTATTCAGTTGTTAGTAATAAATATCTTGCAGTGAGCTTCTGAAACAGCCTTACGAGTCTGTGCTGAATACTGTGGAAATTATTCATCTGCTCAATGAAATTTTGCAACGTTTCCCCTATGAACTGAACATCAAAAACTGGGATGCCGTACGGATTGGACTTAGCTCCTGGGTTCTTACTGTTTCCAAATCTATAGCACGTTACAGCGATCCAAAGGTAAGCAAATGTACATGCTCAAACGACTGAATGCCAAATAATCTAATTTCAATTATTCGAATGAATAAATGAATTTAGTTAAGGTTACCTACTTAGTAATCGAAGAATGAAAGCCAAGGCTGTAAATAAGAGATACTATAATATTGAAATTAGATATTTATTCTTTTCCAGGATATGACATCCAAATAAACTATAAATTTATATCTCTGATAAAACGTTTCTATATATTTTTAGACATCCTTTTTTATTGTGGCTGTATTCCAACTGTTTGCTACGCTTATTACCTTTATACGCTCGGAGAAGCAAAAGAGCTCAACGGAAATGCTGAAGAATGTGGTTGACGAGTGGGAGAGTCTTTTTGCCAGGGAGGTCAATGTGGTACTATTTAAATCATATTACCAGCTGACTCATGACACAACTGTGCAACCAGAATCTCTTGTATGCTACGAGGCTTTATTGGAACGTCTAATGCCTACAATGGAGCTGCTGGACTACAGCTTTGTTTACGGGGTAATTAGGGAAAATATATGCCTCGAATTATTAATTTTAATTGGATATCTTTCGTTTAGTTCTGCAAAGCGCCTAACTCAAAGATTTCCCTGGATCATCTATGTAATTTGCTACTCAAGCAGCTGCACTGCTCACAGCACAGCGTGCGAATGAATGCGGTGCAGGCGCTGCGTCAATTGACTCCACACTTTGTGGCCGATGACATAATGGTGAATGATAAACAAAATGATAATTTGGATGCAGCATGTTCGACGATCTCCAAGTGGCATTTCCTCAATCGCTTTGAGGATTATCTAACACGATACGATGGTCTTATGCGTAAATATTTAGATGAGTTCAGTTTTAAGCTCACCGAATTGGAAGATCTGGAACCCATTGATAGACACGATGCGTTTAGCTATTTGCTAATATGGGACTGCATTATTAATGCCTGTGCCAAGTCGCCAGTTGCGTTGCGCTCGGTCTACACGAGTTGGCTGAATGAGAATCGCTATGAAGAGGTGACAATTTGTCTGACATACTAGTTTACTGATGATTTGGGTCTAAACACACTTAAAATTTCATATACATTTACAGAATTTTTTACATTTTCTCTTTCGGGCCATGCCGGTGGACATATTGAAGAATCACAGCGCTAAATGGCACAGTAATGACGTCTATAAGGAGCTTAGTTGGCCTCAATTGAAGGGTGAGTCATTTATGCATTAATTAAATCAACGTCTCCTCGGAGGGCAGATTCTCAAGCAGCAAACCATCCTCACCGTAATCTTCATAATCGGTCATATCAAAGTCGTAATCATATTGCATTTCCTCTGCCATTTCTTCGGACACCGAAATGTAATCAGACATTGGTACAAATTGTTCGCCTCGGTCCGCGTGCATTGTACGTGACACAGGTAACTGTTGAGGTGCCAAGTAAATGTTCAAGTTCGATATGAACTTATTTATCCAAACTGTCAAATTGTTGGCCAAAATGCGTTGATAATCCCGCAAGTTACTCGTTGTGTAGAACTCTTGTTCTGTGAATTTAAAAGATAAGGAAAATTTAATAATTATGAAAACATTTGTCCAAGTCTTTAGTAAGATGAATTTTTCTAATATGAATTTGTAGCTAGAACTTACCGGTAAATTCCTTAATGCGCTCTAAGATCACAGCACAAAGGGGAGATTGTTCGTCAATGATAAATTGATCGTTGAGCAGAAAATCTTTCATCTCCTCAAAGAGTACACATACTATCTTCATCATTTGCTTACGTTGTCGCTCCAAAATCATTTTCTTGAGTCCATTGCAGCGTTTTCTGTGCTGTTGCCTTTGAGCACGACGTTGTCGCATTTCTTCCTCCATATATTCCATTGCCTTCTCCATGGACATCGCTTCAACGGGAGGCTTGGGTTTCATTTGCTGCTGCAGCGCCGATATAAGGCGCGGCGGAAGGATATGCCTGAATTGCTTAAATGTGTCCTTGACACGCATAGGATGTGGGTTGGCCAGACGCTCCATGCGTGCCGTGCAGATGGGCACATAGATCTTCTTTGTTATGTACCGCGGCTGCCTAAGTCGTTGTGGCGAAAGAAAATTCTTTTTGGGTGTGGCCAGGTAACATATGTGCTCCTCTCTTTTTAGCATATCACGATCGATTATAATCTGTCCGGTGTGCTGGCAGGGCACATAGCACGGATGATAGCGCGGACAGATGCAAAAGTATCTGTACATGTGCTGTGGCTCCGGTATTTGAGACTTGACAAGACGTTTGATGCGTTTGGCCCGATCTGGTCGTAGCTGGACCATGGCCAGACGCGCGTTCAGTTCATCCGCCACTGTCGCATTCGTTTCGACAGCACGCGGGGGTGGAGGTTTATCGCTTGGAGCTTGTGAAAGGTTGATGGGCTCGCCAACTTTCACCTTTTCACTTTCCAGCTTCACGTCGCGAATGGGCACATCGCTGGCCATTTCATAAAAGTTCAAGGGTTTTTTTTCCATAATTGTATGAATATAGAAAAATGTATAACGAAACGAACAACACAACAAAAATATCAGAAACGAAATGAATAAACTACTTCCGACTGTATCTACGAGTGATTGTGTAATGTAATGTTTTTCTAACTTTGCTTCTTCTGGCCTCCTAACATTAAAATATAAATTCTTGACTTGCTTATGTTTGTTCTTTCTCAAACAGATCCCCAACTGTCAGTGGAACGCTATGCCTGTCATCTGTATTCAGAGGTGCTGCGAAAATTGCCCGCCGTGGTGCGTAAATGGTGGAACACTTGCCAATCGAGGCAGAAGAACTTTGTTGACAATCTTACCACGAATTATGTGAGTGCACTCATCTGTACCGAGGAGCTCAAGGCAATCGCCAGTCGCAAGGAGAAGCACGAGAATATGCAGGTAAGATTACTCTAATTTCTTTCTCTTTGTGTCTCTTGGTCCTTGTCCTTGCTTTATGCCGACTCCTCGATGTACATGCGCATCATAAAGACCACAGCTATACTGACCAACAGTACTAAAATGACGATGGCTCGAAATATCTCCAGTGGTACCATTTCGCAGTGGTCAGCTTCGTGAATTTTCGGTTACGTTACACACATACAGATTCACGTTAAACATAACTCGTCTTATTCAATGTCTACTTAGTTTTAGAAAGTAGATTGTTCAGTAGTTAAATTATTCGAAATCTAGAAAATCGGCAGATAGTCCAGTTGTATATTTATGCATATGTTTTGATATACTTTTTGAATTATTTTAAAATATAGTTAAGAATATTATGCTTTTATAAAGATCTGAACTGAATTGAACTAAACTGGAAAATAGTGCAGCTTTAGATTAATATTTGATAATATATATAAATTCTTTATTTATTTACTATCTTTAGGTGACAGTTCACACATCAACACGAGAAGTTCTGGCCGTCTATGCACTTGATGAGGCACGCATGGAGCTCGTCATTACATTGGCGCCTAATTATCCGCTAGGCGCTGTTAAAGTTGAATGTGGTAACCAAATTGGCGGCCGTGCCAATGCTCGGAATGTAGGGATGCAGTTGACTATATATTTGACCCATCAGGTAAGTCCTTGACTTGTCAATCGAAAGATCTTCATTAACCTTTGATTGATCGTTAGAATGGTACAATATACGATGGCCTTACTCTGTGGAAAAACAATCTGGATAAGAAATTCGAAGGTGTGGAAGAATGTTATGTTTGCTATACGGTTATACATCAGGACACCTGTCAGCTACCCAAATTGACCTGCAAGACCTGCAAAAAGAAATTCCACGGACCCTGCTTGGTAAGCTGATTGAATATTTAACTGAAAATGTTATAATTAAAATATGCTTTTGTTTATTTACAGTACAAATGGTTCACTACGAGCAGCAAATCCACCTGTCCCATTTGCCGCAATGTTTTCTAAACAATTATGCTTTAATTTAAACAATCTGGCGACACGTATTAATCTTTGGCACAACGGACATTCAAGCCGATAGTCAATAGTTTTATTTTTGGCCCTTCCTGTAAATCAATACAATACAAACAATAAATTCGCACTAGTTTTAAATGTCTAAAGATTTGCGGGCCTTTTTATTAACAGTGAATTAAAGATAAGATACGTATTGTGCTTTCACAACGTAACTTCTTTTAAATTCTAATGAAACAATCATTCAATAGAAAATCTCAGCAGGCTTTTAAAGTGTAAAGTCAACAACTTCGATCATATCACATAATTTCATACACAATACAAAAGAATACGTACAATTCTCAAATAATATTTACTTGAAGAAGTAGAATAATGGCGAAACGAGTAAAGGTTATCGGTTGCTGCCCATATTGTAAGCGTGAGGTGGGAGTTGATATGCGTCCTATTAACGAAGTGGATCCACGGCGCATGGAGGAGATTCTGCATGGATTGGCATCATCGTCATCATCGCATCAGAGCGTGCAGAGTGCAGCCGGTGCAGATGAGCTACAAGATGCAAATGCAGATTCTCAAATCTCATTCGAAGAGAGGAGTAGTTCACACAATACGGTTGACACTTTTACAGACCAAATGCTGGGTAATGTTCAGCAGGAGTTTGAGCGAGCCAGTAATGCACAGGTAAGGTTATCGGGTAAAATATCTGTTGATCTAATTGTTATCTTGCGATTGTGCCCCAAAGAGTACACTAACGGAGGAGCAACTTGGGATAATTATGAGCATGTTGAAGGAGGAGCAGGTTGGATTTAACCAATATACGATTGATAAGAACAAAACGCCGATGTCTAAGAGGCGAAGACAATAGGAGCAATGTCAATTGTTCCGCCAACAATTTAAGCAGCCAATAACATATACCTTCTTAAAAATCATTAGTTAATTACATGAAGTGAGACACGTGCTGCTTTATATACAGCATTTGTATTCGCGACCAACCACCACCCAAAAGAAATTCACGATTCTGCGCCGTTTGCTGCCCCCATTGAGCAGCTGGGGTGGAGTCACAATGTGGCGACGTCGATGACGATGACGATGACGAACGCATCAGTTTTGCATTGCAGTTTGCAAAAGGTTTGCTAACTGGGATTAGGCACGCCATCGCTCGATATACTCTTTTAACACAGCGCCGGGCAATGCGTTAAGCCAAAATGACGTAAGCTTCCCATGAATATGTCAACAGCTCAACCGAAACTTGGCCAGCGTGTACAAGTGTCGGGTAAGAACGTGCTTTGTGGTCGAGTCGCCTATGTGGGACGCACCACATTCGCTGGCGGTCAGTGGTTTGGCGTTGTGCTCGACGAGCCGAGGGGCAAAAACAATGGCACCCTTAATGGCAGCACCTACTTTAAATGTGCCCCCAACTGTGGTCTCTTCGTGCGTGCCCAGCAGTTGCAGTTGCTAGAGCAGAAAAACAGAAAACAGGATAACAATCGCACCGAGGACAATATGCAGCGGGATGTGAGTAAAGTCAAGCTGGCCGGCAGCAGGAGCAGAAGCAGCAGGCATCCAATCGATGACCAGGTGAGCAAACAGTTCTACCAGCTGGCAAATATTACACATAAAATAACCCGAGCAAAGTGATACTTCCAACTATTTTTTCTTCCGTCATTGGTAAAGCAAGAATTTTTTCTTTATTTATTTTCCAACATTTTTAGACCCCGTACTTATAAAAAAGTAAAGGGGTCTATTGGGTTTGTTTTACCGACTATGTGATTAACAGGCAGAAGGAGGCGTGGCAGACCCTATAAAGTATATATATTCTTGATCAGCATCAATAGTCGAGTCGATATAGCAATGTCCGTCTGTCCGTCTGTCTGTCTGTCTGTATGAACACCTAGATCTCAGAGACTATAAGAGCTAGAGACACAAAACTTGGTATGTGGGTTCCACAAATTGGGACTGGGAGAGGGGCCTGGGAGCGTGGCCTGGGAGCGTGGCCTAGGAGCGGGGACTATGAAAGGGACCTGGGAGAGGGGACTGGGAGAGGGACTGGGAGAGGGACTGGGAGAGCGACCTGGGAGAGCGACCTGGGAGCGGTGCCTTTTTTGTTTTTTGAGATATCGTAACCAATCTGATAACATTTGCATTTAAGTTAACTAAATTATTTTTAGTTTTTTTCCATTATAAGTTTTTTCCATAGTAAGTACGGGGTCTCCGACTGTCGAGTATGCTCGACTGTAGCACCGGCCGACTAGTTTTTGTATACACTTTTCAGTTAAAGGGTTTATTTCTGCGTTTAATTTTAATTATCTGCAGTTTTGGGGATACAAATATATTTATGACTACAATCAAATACTTAATAATTGGTCTACAAAACATTTAGATTTTTAACCTATAATGAAGTCATTTTAAATACGCAAATAATTGAATAACTATGAGTTTTATTGAAATTTGTTACTGTTCAGACACTTTTATGTTTATATATATTTTTTTTTTCTTTTGCAGGAAATTCAAAGGGAGGCCACAACCTCAGCAGGTCGAAGCTTAAGAAAAGTGCCAGAGAAGGCAACCTTTGCACTAACTACTTCCAAGACATGGGTGACTTCCACTCAGCCACATGCACAGATGCAGTCTCAGTCTCAGCCTCAGGCTCAGATACAGCTGATACAGAAGAGAGTACAGGAACTGGAGACTCATCAAGAGTCAATGCTGACAGTCTCAGAGGCAGATATGGCATTGCCAACGGATAAAGAAACAGCTGCAATCCAATCAAAGACTACGCCTAGCGAATCGACAGCAATTCCTTCTGAGGGCAGGACACAAACTAATACTAGCACAAGTCAGATGGAATCACAAGAGCAAACAAATACTGCTGCTTCCACACAACTAGCTGCCAAGTCAGAGCTGCCTGGCCTGGAGGTTAGACAGTCGTCTACATTGACGGCGCCACCTTTGACCTGCAATCAACGTCGCTCCACATCCTACACACAGCTGCGACCGACGCGTATTAGTCAGCCCAAGCCGACCACAGCCCAGGCACAAAGTTCAACTGCTCAGCTGACCCTGGCCATGCCAGTGCCTTTGGCTTTGGCTCCCAAGCGGAGCAAGACGAGCATGAGCCCCACCAGCAGCGTGAAGCGAGTGGCACCTGCTGCCTTTGTTGAGGCCGGATTTTTGGAGATACTGCGTCCACAGTTTACGCCGGGTCCGGCGCTGCGCACGCCCAGCACAGTGGCGCCACCTGTGGACAATCCGGAGCAGCGGCAACTACGCGAAGAGTTGCAATTGCTACGCGTACAAAAGAGTGAGGATAAGTTGAAGCTGCTGGAACTGGAGCGCATCAAGATCCACAACGAACAGCTGCTGGAGTTCAAGACACAGATTATGACACAGCAGGTGCTGCTGCAGCGGGAATTGCAGCGCTGTCGCCATGAGCAGCGTGAGGCACAGGAAACTGCCTCGAAATATAAAAGAGAACTCGACGATGTCGCCGAGAGCATTGAGCTCTTGACGCTGGACAAGGAAATGGCTGAGGAGCGACTGGAAACACTGCAAATGGAAATGGAAATGGCACAGGAGCGCAACGATGAGCTCAGTCTGGATCTGGAGATCCTGCGGGCCGAGCAGGAGGAGCAAGGCGTTGGTCAGCACCTGGAGAAGAACGAGAAGCAGTCAACGAATACAACGACTCTACAGTCAACCGGGGAGTACCTTCGTTTGGAGCAGTACAACCATCGATTGCGGGAAACCGTGGTCAGATTGCGGGACACTTTGGCCCATGAGAAGCAGTTGGCACAGCGCACACACAAGGAGCTGGAAACGAAGCATTCGGAGATCAATGAACTGAAAAGCATTAAGGAATTGCAGAGTCGTCGTGTAGATCAAATGGAGATGCAGCTGATGGATCTAAAGGAGCAAGTGGATGCCTCTCTGGGTGCCGAGTCGATGGTCACTCAGCTGGCCACACTTAAGCTGGAGCTGGAAGAGCGTGTGAAACTCCTGGAAGATGAGGTCAATGAACTCGAAGCACTTGAACAAATCCAGGAACAGCTCATTGAAAGCAATCAGGAATTGGAATCCGATTTACGTGATGAAATCGACAAGCTAAGCGGTCAAGTCAAATCTCTGGAGCAACAGAAGAACGCTGCTCTGGAAAGTCTCTACGATCGGGATGTGACTATATTAAAGTTCAGAGATCTGGTGCGTCAGCTCCAGGAGCAGCTGCAGCTGAAAACAGATGGCGGCACTCTCTCCATCGAGGACTTTAGCAGTGCCAACGAATCGCAACAGGAGGAAACATCCCAACAGAGCCAAGCCGATTACCAGCACATCTTCAGCGTCAGCAAGGCCTATGGACGTGCTCTGGAGCAGCAGCTGAAGGCCGTGGAGATGCGTCTGCAGGGAGAGCACTTGGAGCACGTTCTGGCCTTTGTGCCGGAACAGTTCATGCTCCGTGGTGGTGAACACGATGTGGTCCTAGTTATGCTCCTGCTGGAACGAATGAACGACAAACTCGAGATTGTTTGCCAGGCCATCAATGAGAAGTTCCCAAATGCCTGCGAATTCGGTGAGTACGACTTTAATATTATAAAAAAATAAGTATTTTATATTTATGTAATCATAATTATACCCGTTACTTAAAAAAATAAGTAGAAGGGTATATTGTGTTCATTGAAATGTATGTAACAGGAAGAAGGAGGCATCTCAGACCCTGTAAAGTATATATATTCTTAAACAGCATCAACAGCCGAGTCGAGAGGGACTGGAAGAGGGACTGGGAGAGGGACTGGGAGCGGGGCCTGGGAGAGGGACTGGGAGAGGGACTGGGAGAGGGACTGGAAGAGGGGACTGGGAGCGGGACTGGGAGACGGAGAGGGACTGGGAGCGGGGCATGGGAGCGGGGCCTGGGAGAGGGACAGGGAGCGGGGCCTCGGAGAGGGACTGGAAGAGGGACTGGGAGAGGGACTGGGTGCGGGCCCTAGGAGAGGGACTGGGAGCTAAGATAACAGAATTCTGCTAACACCATCCCCGCAGCATATAAAAGGCGGCCTTCCGCACTAGACGGGCAGTTAGTGTTCGGCGCTCGCAGAAGACGGATCAACTGATAAGTGCTTAGTGTTTTTTTTTTTGTGTTTTGGTGCTTTTTAATACTTGTTAAAGTATAAGTTTGAGTAGAGTACCTTATATAGCAACTTAAGCTAATGTAAGATTAATATACGAATGTAACTATATTTAGATGAACTAAGATAATATGTACATATAATATATATATAATATAATATAATATAATATAATATAATATAATATAATATAATATAATATAATATAATATAATATAATATAATATAATATAATATAATATAATATAATATAATATAATATAATATATATAATATAATATATTTAATATAATATATATATTTTAAGGTAATAATTAGGAGTTAATGAGTTATTAATGTAAGAGAATATATATATATATAAATATTATGTCAAGAGCCGGTGGGATCTCGACTATAGCCTTTCCCACTTGCTTTCATATTTAAATCTAATTAAGTATAACATTATCTAATAGATTCTCATTTATTTTTTGCTAAAACGTATGTAAACTATATCTTAAATTATAGGTCGCGATGCCATCTTCGAGGGATACTCCGTGCAGCGTTACATCTTCCGGGCGCAGTGCATCTATTTGTTGAAGAGTCTCCAGTTGGTGCTGCAACAGTTTCGCTATGGTCTCAATCACTGTGACTATGAGCTCTGCACCCATGCAGCCATCTATCGCAGTGATCTGGAGTCACAGGAGCAGCAGCTGGATGAGTTTGTGCGTCTGCTGAAGACGAATCAGCTGGACGAGCACACAAATTGTGAGTCCATTCGCCGTGTGCTGCACTACATCAATGGTCTGCATCAGAACCTGATGCCGCCACAGACGCTGGTGGAACTGCTGGATGAGCAGCAGTTGTATGGCGCACTGATTGAGGTCTACGAGGCGGGCATGGATGCGGTGAATGCCAATGCGGGATTGCTGCACACCATAATCCAGCTGGGGGACGAGCAGACTGCATCATTCCAGTGCATGCAGCTGCTCATGGAACACAGCTGTGCTCTCAAGCAGAAGCTGAAGAAACTGCAGCGAAAGCTGAGCGGCAACAAGACTTCCGCTGCCGCCTGGACAGGAATGCAGTGTGCCCGCTACCAACGCATCCTGGAGGCGAATGAGGCGCTGGGAGCGCTCATCAGCATGCTGGGCATATCCGCTCGAGAGGTCAGCAAGGAGTCGAATGGCGGCATTGCTCACGAGAAACTCTGGCGGATTCTCTGCCTCAATTATACCAAGTATGCTCCCAGCCAGGAGACGGAACAGCGAGAACTGGATGTGTACAGTCAGCGCTGTATGCAGTTGCTCGAGGAGCAGCTGGAGGAGCTCTTCACGCTGCTGGAGCCAAGAGATGTCAACACGGAGTACGTGCGTCATGCCACCTGCAACACGTTGCAACAACGCGCCGCTCAAGTCAAACGACACTACGAAGATGTCAAGAGCTTGGAGCTGACAGTCGCCGATCGTGACAAGGAAATCAAGAGTCTCAAATACACGGCCAAGTTGAAGCAGCAGGATTACTCAGAGCTGCAGGTGCGCAAGGAGATGGCCGAGAAGCAGTTGCATAGATTCATACAGGATCATTGCCAAACGCTCACACAAATGGCCGTGGGAGTGGAACAGCTGGAGCAATGCCTGCTCTCCAAGGAGGCGGCTCTGCAACATGCTCTCGGCACATTAACCGACAAGTTGAACAACCTGGAACAGGCACAGCAGCACTGGCAGCAGCAGCAACAGGAGGACAGCGCCTGTGTGACCAGCTGCACTCGAAGTTCCAATCGCGAGTTGAATCTGATGCATCAGACATTGCGGCAGGAACGCAAACTCCGTGTACAATTGCAGGGCAGGGAACTCTGCCGAAGCTTTGCCGCTCTCGAACCGCTCCATGTGCCGCAGCTGGAGGCGAGCGGTCAGCTGAGCTCACTGGAAGCCCAGCTGCGTAGCCTCAAGAACCAATGGCTCCTCGCTCATCTCGAACTTGGACCCAGCGCCCATCAGCGACGTTCGCACATCGAACTGCAGGGTAGCCGACTCTTGCGACATATCTTCCAAACATATTGTACACGGCATCCGCATCGGGCAGCGCCCTCCGACTTTGGTCTCTTCATCAGCGGAGATCTACGGCGCGCATTTTAGGCCAAGTTTACACGTATAGTATTAGACTCAAATTGACGACGAACAAAGGTATATGTGATTTGCTGCTTAACTTATTATTGTTATTATTTTAAGTATTATGGTTAATATTCTTATATTACACATTTCATTTTTGCGTGTTATTCAACAATTATATAAAATTTGCAGTTCATACAATAAATATATAGCTAAATTCAACAATTTACTATCAATTAGCAGAAATTATAATAAATACTTGAATACCACCTTCGTAAGCTTTCGTCACTAGCGTGGACTGCCGTCCACAGACAACATAGACTGGTATTTTTGTGAGTGGAATTCTGACGCCATTAACCCTTCTCAAAAACTTCCAACCCTCATAACTTTGCCAAAACTTGCCCGATTTTCATGCGGAATATCGTTTTGATCATTATTTGGCCTCTACTTCGATTCGATACTTCTGCATCAAAATATTATTTATTTAGAAAATTCGATTATTTTCCCCTATCACTGTCTATTTTATCCTAACTATTTCCTTGACTTACCCATTGACCCTTACACAAAAACTTCCAACTTTCATAACTTCTCCAAAACTTGACCGATTTTCATGCGGAATATCATTTTGTTCATTATTTGGCCTGTATTTTAATTCTGCATCAAAATCTAAAAACTCGATATTTTTGATCTCAGTACATTTTTTCTGTACTTTCCCCTTGATACGTTCTTCAAACTTTGTTAAATCTTAGCCGTTTTTTTTTGCTAAATATAAATTTCATTGCTACTTTACCTCAATTTTGATTCTACATTATTTTTATAATAAGAAGTCTGTTTAATTTTTGTAATTGCTGCATCCCCTTGATCAGTCTGTAAAAATAGACACAAAGTATCTAAAATGTTTTTATTCAATTTACAATTTACACAATATATACACGTACATATATACATATTTACGTATGTATGCATGTATACACACATTGACGGAAACGCGCAGTGTAATGAGTGAGGGAGAGATAGATAGAGAGCAGCGCAAGCAGTTCAATTGGAAATGCTTATCACATGAGCACAAAAGAGATAGATATTTATAATGAGTAACGATAACGAAGAACGTGCTGGTGCAAGATGGCGGCCCTCTTCTTTCTGTCTTATTCTTGTCGTTGTGGAGTTTACATAAATACGTTTAATGTTTAATGAGAAGAAGATTGAATCGTAGGCTATTTACAGTTGGCTGGCGAACAGAACAAGTCACTGATCATAACACAGGCACTGTATTTAAAACAGAGAACGAAAGAGAGAGAGAGGGAGAGATATCGAGAGAAAGAGAAGACTTAGGCTGGCATAGCAATACATGAGTTAATAAATTTTACCTTACGATTTGGCCGCTGTCTGACGCTTGGCCACAACTTTACCCTGATCACGACTGTTGATGACTTCGGCATGGAAGCCCGTCTCCCAATCGGCGTAGTATTTCACGGTACGCACATTGCCATCGGGCTCGACCAGGGAGTACTCTCCCTTGACCACATCCCCATCGCGCTCCTCCCGCTGATGCTTGTTATCGCCAGTGTGAGGATCATTCACAGCATACTCGAAGGCATAACGCGGATGAGCATCCTGTTTAACACAGAAATGATATTTAAATATGAAATAAATGTAATAAATATACATATATTTTAATGACTTACAAAGTGCTCCAGATGCTTCTCCGGCAACACCTTGAGCAGCGCGTGTTGCGCCACAGGTGCTGTCTTCAAGTAAGCAGCGGGTGTCAGCGGAGCGTGTGCGCTCAGGGCAGACACACTGGGCGCATATCGATTGAATCCAGCTCCAAATGGACCAATGCCATGTCCATGGCTGTAGTCGGCGAGTGAGCCGTCGAGATGCGCCAAGCCACCAGCTGCATGGGACAATGCTCCATGATAGCTAAGTGCAGGCGAAACGGCAGCGTGACCAAGAGAAATAGCACCATAATAGGAACCATCATGTCCTCCTGCAGCTCCCAATCCTAATTTACCTGCAATGTTAATTCTTGTAGCATATCAAAATTGCTTGAAGGACCAAAAAAAATCCCGGTTTTTTTAGGTAGGCGAGCGAAGCGAGCAGGGGGCATAGCCCCCTTGTTATTACCAATAAAGGAGCAATAAATTAAATTTGACTTACCCGAATTGATACCATAGGCCGTGCTGCTGGCATAGGCGTGACCTGAAGCTGGAGCTGTTGTCAGCTTGGTGAGTGAACCATGACCAGAAGCTCCGTAGCCAAGACCTAGGCCCAGACCCAGACCCAATTTGCCGGAGGAGTAACCATGGCCATAGCTTGCAGTTGCCGGAGCGGCAGCAATGGTAGCTATCGCTGGTTTGGAGACATACTGATGCGAGACAGCTCCTCCATGTCCAGAACTGGCATAGCTGGCGCCAATTACAGGACCTGTGGCAATGTGGCCAACGGCTGGAGCAGCATAGCTAGCAATGGCAGGAGCAGCTGCGATGCTGGCTATCGCTGGCTTGGACACATATTGGTGCGAGACGGCGCCATGAGCCGATCCACCATAGCTAGTGGCCACTTTGCCGATGACAGGTGCGGTTCCATAGCTGGCAATTGCTGGAGCAGCTGGTAGATAAGTCTTGGAGATCGTTGCACCATAGCTGGCCACAGCTGGAGCAGCATAGCTGGCAATCTTTGTGATGGCCGGAGCAGCTGAATAGGTGGCCACAGCGGGCTTGGACACATACTGATGGGAGACAGCTCCTCCATGTCCAGAGCTGCCGTAGCTGCCAGAGCTGCCATAGCTGCCATAGCTGGTGGCCACTTTGGTGATGGCCGGCCCAGTGGAATAGGTCGAAAGGGCAGGAGCTGCGTAGCTGGCAATCTTGGTTATAGCGGGAGCAGCTCCATAGGTAGCCACAGCGGGCTTGGACACATATTGATGGGTAATAGCTCCTCCATGTCCAGAGCTGCCATAGCTGGTGGCAACCTTTGTAATAGCCGGAGCAGCTGAATAGGTCGAAATAGCAGGAGCCGCATAGGTGGCAACCTTTGAGATTGCTGGAGCCGACGAATAGGTGGACACAGCTGGAGCGGCATAGCTGGCAATCTTGGTCACCGCAGGAGCTACTGAGTAGGTGGCCACAGCGGGTTTGGACACATACTGATGGGAGACAGCTCCTCCATGTCCAGAGCTGCCATAGCTGCCAGAGCTGCCGTAACTGGTGGCTATTTTAGTGATGGCAGGAGCAGCGGAATAGGTCGAAATGGCGGGAGCAGCATAGCTGGCGACCTTTGTGATTGCGGGAGCGGCTGCATAGGTGGCAACCGCTGGCTTGGAGACATACTGATGGGAGACGGCTCCTCCATGTCCTGTGCTGCCGTAGCTGCCGTAACTGGTGGATACTTTAGTAATGGCAGGAGCAGCTGAATAGGTCGAAATTGCAGGAGCAGCATAGCTGGCAATCTTGGTCACAGCAGGAGCTGCTGAATAAGTAGCCACTGCTGGCTTGGACACATACTGATGGGAGACAGCGCCATGTCCAGAGCTGCCGTAACTGGTGGCCACTTTAGTGATCGCCGGCGCAGCGGAATAGGTCGAAATGGCAGGAGCGGGAGCATAGGAAGCAGGAGCTGCTGCAGGATAAGCAGCGACAATTGGCTTGGAGATGTATTGATGAGAGACATCCGCAGCCTGACTGTAGGTCGCCACTTTGGCAAGGGAAGGAGCAGCAGAATAGGTCGAAATGGCAGGAGCTGCGTAGCTGGCAATCTTGGTGACCGCAGGAGCAGCTGCATAGGTGGCCACTGCTGGTTTAGATACATACTGATGGGAGACTGCACCATGTCCAG
This sequence comes from Drosophila falleni, assembly GCA_035045575.1. Taxonomy (NCBI): domain Eukaryota; kingdom Metazoa; phylum Arthropoda; class Insecta; order Diptera; family Drosophilidae; genus Drosophila; species Drosophila falleni. The sequence goes on from JAWNOV010000167.1 coordinate 11,721,806, forward strand.
AAGCGCCATAGCTTGTGGACAATTTGGTGATGGCAGGAGCAGCTGAATAGGTCGAAATTGCAGGAGCGGCATAGGTGGCAATCTTGGAGATTGCTGGAGCCGTCGAATAGGTGGACAAAGCTGGCGCAGCATAGCTAGCAATCTTGGTCACAGCAGGAGCTGCTGAGTAGGTGGCCACAGCGGGTTTGGACACATACTGATGGGAAATAGCTCCTCCATGTCCAGAGCTGCCGTAGCTGCCAGAGCTCCCATAGCTGCCATAGCTGGTGGCTACTTTAGTGATGGCAGGTGCAGCTGAATAGGTCGAAATGGCGGGAGCAGCATAGCTGGCAATCTTGGTCACAGCGGGAGCTGTGGAATAGGTGGCCAGAGCTGGTGCAGCATAGCTGGCGACCTTTGTGATTGCGGGAGCAGCTGCATAAGTAGCCACTGCTGGCTTGGACACATATTGATGGGAGACAGCTCCTCCATGTCCTGTGCTACCATAGCTGCTGGACACCTTGGTGATGGCAGGAGCCGCGGAGTAGGTGGAGACTGCGGGAGCAGCATAGGTGGCAACCTTGGCTATGGCAGGAGCTGCTGCAGGATAAGCAGCGACAATTGGCTTGGAGATGTATTGATGGGACACATCAGCAGCCTGACTGTAAGTGGCTTTGGCAAGAGAAGGAGCTGAGGAATACGTGGAAATGGAGGGTGCAGCATAGCTGGCAATCTTGGTTACAGCAGGAGCTGTGGAATAGCTGGTTAGAGCTGGTGCAGCATAGCTGGCAATCTTGGTGACAGCAGGAGCAGCTGCATAGGTAGCCACTGCTGGCTTGGAGACATACTGATGGGATATGGCACCGGAGCCACTTGCTCCATAGCTGGTGCTCAGTTTGGTCAGAGCAGGAGCAGCCGAATAAGTGGATAGTGCTGGAGCGGCATAGGTTGCCACCTTGGCAGGTGCAGAGATGTAGGGCGTGGCAAGGGCAGGTGCAGCTGGGAGATAGGTCTTGGAAAGAGCGGGCGCATAAGTGCCGGAGTAACCTGTGCCGTGGGAGGAGAGCAGTGACGATGTCAATATTGGAGCAGGTGCAGCATAGCTCGCAACCTTGCTAATAGCAGGTGCTCCATAGGCCACCGAGGGGGAATAGGTGGCAATCTTTGAAATGCCTGGAGTAGCCTGAGAATAGCTGTAGCCAGGGGAACTATAGGTTTCCACCTTGGAGAAACCTGGCGTGGCCTTGGAGTAGGTGTAACCCGGTGAGGTGTAGGTCTCCACCTTGGTGGTCACCTTCGGTGAATAGTATGGCAGACTGGAGGCCGAGGGCGAGGTGTAAGTGGCCACCTTGGAAACGGCTGGAGTGGCTTGACTGTAGGAGTAACCAGGCGACGAGTAGGTGGCCACCTTGGTCAAGGCAGGTGACGGAGGCAGATAGGCGCTCTCCAACGTCTTGGTCAAGACAGGCGAAACTAGATTCTTCAGCTCAATGCCAGAGGGCACCGTTGTTGCATACTTGGCAGCTGGAGATCTATCCGCATAGGTGATCCCTGGACCACCGTACTCTGCCGAGGGCGTAAATAGTGACTTCTGCACTGGAGCCACGTACTTGTTGATCTGGGTCACTCCGCCGTGCGAATAACCCGCAATGCCCGCCGTGGACTCATACGACGCTGCTCCGCTGCCAACGGACGTGTGCAGCAGGTGTCCGTTCTCCGAGTAGCTGGAAATGGCAGGCGTCTGACTGTACTTGGTCACTCCTGGCGTTATGGAGAACTTGACCTCAGCTGGCGGTGCATACGAGTAGCCAGCGGCGCCGTCCGCATGCACACAGGGTGCCAATGTGGGCGAGGGATCTGCCAGCGATGAGCTGAGCACCAAGCTCAGCACCGTAAAGAGGTGAAGCTGTTGACATTGGAAGTATTTATTTAGGATATTTGTGAGTACAAATTATGAGTTGAATGATAAATAAGAATACGTTCATATGAAAGTAAATAATGATCTAAATTTATCTAAATTTATTTTTCTGAACCTAATTTATTTATTCCAAAGCATAAAATTTATTCAATAAGTTTCTTATCATCATGAAGTGAAAGATATAGTAAGTACGAAAAAATTTATATGGTATTTAGTAATAATCCTTTCTATCTCACAGCAATAAATGTATTATTTCGAGGTACTAAAAATAAAATTTCTTTTTCGAATAAGTATTAAAACTTGAATAAAAATTATATGTACTTTTTGAGAAGATTGAAATATATTTTAAAAGACCAATAACATAAATGTGTTGAAAATATTTAAAAAGTATTTTTCGGCTTTTTGATCATTTACTTCAAGGATTAAGCGATTGATTAGTTTTTTCTAAAATAAATTTTGAATTATAAGATATATAAGATATATAACATTTTTGATTTGTGGAAACTATTCTGTATTTTTTAAAAAGGTATTTTGCCAATATCTTATAATAATTTGCTTAACAAACCATTTAATCCATTTGGTTGTTGGAATTTTGGAAAATGTTCTATTTGGATTATGAATTTTAAAACTAGAAATTTTCACTTTTTAAATACATTTTTAAATTTTTTTCAACTATCTGATAAAAGTTCTGTAAATTTTCTTCGCAATTTTATTCAATGCACTACAGAGAATATTTTATACTAAATTTTTTATAAATATCCTGTAAATATTTGAAATATTCTTTCTATCTTTTTAGATTATAAAGTTTTTAATATAATAAAATATGCACATAATAACACATTTATCACATAATTTTGTTCATTTATTAATTAACTAAAACAAAAATGTCCGTTGATAGAACTTTCATAGAGTTCTTCAGTAATATATATTTCGCAACTTTTAATAATTAAACCCACCTTCATAATTTCACTTGTTCTGCACAGTTCAAATTCGAGTTAATAAACGTTATGATATAGTTGAGCACACTAAATCCTTGTTTAAAAGCAATGATGTAATCCTTGTGAATATCCTTTCGAGTATGCGTATACTTAATATCGTTAGTATTCGATTCGATACGTATTCGAATTTATTCGGCACACGACACACGCAACGCTCGCTCGATGTAGAGCAACGCGGCTGACTGTTGGCCAGCCCGGCCCTATAATCGCTTATATACGTTCGGTCAGTTTTGGCTCACACGCATGCGCAGCAGCCACGCACCAGTTTGGCGACAGAAAAATCAAAAAAAAAAGATCAACTCACACACACAGAAACAAAATCAAATAGATAGATAGATAGAAATCGAGCAGATATATTGCAGCTAGGAAAATGCGAAGTCAACTCAAGTCAGAGCAGAGCTGAAAATCTGCGACTGATTGCCTGCAGAAAAATTGATGACTGTTCGGCTTTGCAGTTTGCTAGTTGTCAGTTGGCAATTCTCTTTGTCTTTCGGGTTCTCTCACTGCAACCTGCAAACAGCATCGTCTATTGCCATTGGATTGGCCCCACCTTCGCGCACACTGATCTGGCTCTGACTCTGGCATTTTATTAGATCATAGCAAACGCCTCGGCTTGAAATACGGCTCTAAATTGCGCGTGGTGCGTTGCGTTCGTTTCTGGCCAGTTCTCTCAGTGGCTGCTGTGCCTGCATTGTTGGCCAAGTTTTTAGTTTGATTTGGTTTTTTTTGCATATGCTTTTAAAGCGACTTAATTTGATTTAGATTTTAATCGCGACCATTGCGTGTAGCTGTAGTGCAAAAAAATGCAGTCAACTTTAAAAATTCATACGCAATTTGCTCGCTAACAAAAATTTACAAACTTGTGGTATTAATGTCGCTATCAATAAATTTTGTCTCTGTCTATGCGTGCCTGGGGCCTTGATTGTGCATTAGTTAGATAAAAGGCGCCATACACACAAACACATACATAGATACAAAGATAGAAGTAATAGAATAGCTGGCGATATGACCAAGTGTTGACTTGTTGGCAATTAAGGTCATTTGTGTGACTTTTGTATTGCCGCGATTTAAAACGCGCACAAATCGCGTGTGCGGGTGTGTTCCATATTTGGATATTGTCTACAAATGACCTAACTAATAGCATTAAGTTGCAGAACAGCTGAACTGGCTGTGTAGACTGTACTATTGTATAACGACTAATATTTTTTATTTTAAGGTTTTATTATAATGATAATAATTATTTTAGGAGACTCTTCAAACACCTAAAATTATAATTTAATCAGTTTCTAAAATTCAGAATATTATTTTAAATTTGAAAGACAGTTTAAAAAAAAATAATCAATATTTTCTCTTATGTTATATATGAAAGAAAGACATAAATAAAATAAGATTGCATCCGAAAAAGATAAAATTCAGGATATAAAATGTGTCATTTATGAATTGACGAGTCGTGCAACTCGTCATTACTTCTTGCTGCCAACTTAAAAATCAAATGTGATTTTTAATTAGCTGTCTTGGAGTTGCCACGACACATTTCAACTTCAACTGCTGCCAATAGTTGCCACATTTCGTCCCTGACTTGAGTTTGACACCACACGGCGTGCAAATCAATTAAAAACGAGTCAATATGAACAGACCATATAAACGTTTACCAGCAAAATTGATTGAGCAGCACACGCGTTGACATTTCAATTAGAAGTCCATATGGACCAGGCCAATACAGACTGGGCCAGGCCAATACAGACTAGGCCAGACCAGAAGGAATGCTGATGCCAGTTGGCTTGAAGCGATAAACCTTATGGACCAATTAAGTATTTCGTGTCATGATGTGATTTTTTATCGCACAAAATGGAGAATAATACGCATACGCAGTGTGGAGAGTGAAAGGCTGTCGTTGGTATTGGGACTTTTTGGGCCTGTTAATTGAACATGAAACATGTTTCAGCTGTTGCCTCTTAGTCTATATGTTTGTCTGTCTGACTGTCTGTTTTTACGTTTTTTCGGGTTTTCGCAATTTGATTGAATTTTAATTTTAACATTTGCAAACCAATACGAAAATCTACAAACTGCGAAAAACTGACAAACTCCACCATCTAGTCAGCTGCAGTTTTAACCTACTTCGGTTGGACTGGTCGAGTTTAGTTCGTCCGTCGCGCATTTGTCACACACACGCACTCAATACTGAGTATAGAGTATAGAGCTCTCTGGCCGCGGGGCGTTACGTAATTGCCAACGGGCAGGCACTTGGTTAACAGAGACAACTATGACGACGACTACAGCTGGCCATGGTTAACACACACGACCATTGCCTACTTAACATCATGACGAAATCCAAAAATCCGCCTGACAACCATATAGACTACCTCCCCATCCCCATCCCCCACTCTGTTAAGCATCCCTTTCATCCCCTCCCAGCTGCTGTTCCACCCGCTTTAACATCAGCATCAGTTTTTAATTGAAAAATCTAGATTTCATTTAAAATTTGCACGTACGATCTCTCCCAACTTTGTATCAATTTACAATACACACTCACACATACAGTGACTCGCATAAGTACGCGCCTATCTAGATTGTTTGTCGCTCATTGAAAATCGAAATGCATGTTGTACATGCCGCGTGCGTAAACATTTCAAAATTTGCCAATAGATATTCATAAAATTACATATTTTATGCCGCCTGCCTTTTTTTTATTTTGCGCAATTGACGATCTCAAATCTTAAATCTAATTCTACACGCATCGAAAATCTGAACTCGTTTTGCGTTGTGTGTTATTTGAAAAGTGCAATAACGCTATAACTAACTGAAAGGCCGAACGGGTTACTTATCTATCTCTCCCTCTATCCATGTGAGAATACAAAAACACACACTTTTATGTGTCTGTGTATGTGTTTGTGTACAACGTGTCGCATGCGTGTTATTTAGACGTTGGCTGCAGGATAAGTTACCGCCATTTGAAATAATGGCCTTAGGTAGCTTAAGCTCTCTATATTTATCGCAAAAAAAATAGTTTAGCGGCTCGATTTTCATGCTGTGAAATTTATGCCTAACAAGTAAGCGGTTACAGTCGAGCACGCTCGACAGTAGGATACCCTGAGCCCAGGTACTCTTCAATAAAAGTTTATTTTCGACCAATTGTTCCTATGGCAGCTATATGATATATAAAGCCGATTTGAACCAAATCAGGTCAGAATGTACAAAACTAACATTAATGCATATTCTATCAGTTTGGTTAAGATATCTCAAAAAACAAAAGACTTTTTCATACTAAAACTTCATTTTCGACGTATCGTTCCCATGGCAGCTATATGATATAGTAAACCGATTTTAACCAAATTTGGTCAGGATGTATAATACCAGCTCCGATGCATATTCTATCAGTTTGGGTTTGATATCTCAACAAACACAAAATTTTTCCATACTAAAACTTCATTTTCGATGTACCGTTCCTATGGCAGCTATATGATATAGTTATCCGATTTTAACCAAATTTGGTCAAGATGTATACTACCAGCCTAGATGCATATTCTATCAGTTTGGGTTTGATATCTCAACAAACACAAAACTTTTCCATACTAAAACTTCATTTTCGATGTACCGTTCCTATGGCAGCTATATGATATAGTGAACCGATCCAAAAATAAAAACAAACTTGATCTGCCTATGGTATTCAGGAACCTACATACCAAATTTGATGTTTCTAGCTCTTATGGTTTCTGAGATCGACGCGTTCAAACATCCGGACGGACGGACGGACGGACGGACGGACGGACGGACGGACGGACGGACGGACGGACGGACAGACAGACGGACATGGCTCAATCGACTCGGCTGTTGATCCTGATCAAGAATATATATACTTTGTGGGGTCTGCCACGCCTCCTTCTGCCTGTTACATACATCCTGCCAAACGCATTATACCCTTTTTTGCCCATTTTTAATGGGCTCAGGGTATAAAAATTATATAAAACAAACGGAAATTGTTCAGCTTATGTCATATTTGAAGGTGCTCTAAATGCTTTTCAGAAAATTCATAGTAACGATCGCCTTGTGGAATATTGTGCAAAAGTACTGTGGGGTATATGCAATCTATGACGTGTCTAAACACACCTCCTGTCTCTTTGAAATAATTGATCTTCCATTTTAATATGAAACCTTTAATTAAAAATAATTTTAACACTTTCTGTAAACCTTTTTTAACTGACTGGAAAACCAAAAAAAAAATACTTTATATCTTGAAATGTGATCAAGTTAAACTTTAGATTGAAGGTCAGATATGTATGTTAATTTCTTGGAACTTTCTTTGGATTCGATTGACATATCTACATTAAATTTTTTTTTTTAATATTTAAAATATCAAACTTTTAAACTTTATACTCCGTACTTAAAATAAAAAATCAGGAATCTATTAAGTTTGTCCTTTCAATCTATGACTATTTATATCTTCAGATGTATTCCCATCCGTATTAAATTAAAATTAACAACAAAAATCAAAGTCACTCTTCCCATGGATATATATATTTTTACTATATTTATTAAATCTTTATAATCGACTCATGTTATGCAAATGTTCTTCATCTTATAAGCTCATGTTGCAATCTGCCATAGATGAATAATTGTAAACAATATGAAAAACTGAATGAATCGTAGGCAGGCAGGAAATAGCTAACAAGCTAAATAACAATCAAAACAGATTTCTGAGATCTCTCTGACTGTCTGTCTGTCTGTCTGTCAGTTTGCCCAACCTCCAAAAGTCAGCTACTTATACATAAATGTGTGCAGTTGCAACTGTGAGTTGAAGTTGAAGCAGGCGATTATGCCATAGAAATAACATACAATATTTACGATTTACGATATGCGATTTACGTAGACAACCATAAATTAACACCCGGCCATTTGGCAGGCGCAGGCATTAATTATTCTAAGCCGCTCGACAAAAAAAACCAAATGAAACCAAAGAAGAAAAATCCAAGAGATTTGGCAATAAAATTCGAGACTTGTAATGGAATTTTTAAAATTGTCTCACATTTGTTTAGCCAGCTAATTGCTCATAGATTGACGTTCTCTTAACTGCTAGCTATAATCTCCAGATCCTTAATAGGTGTGCGTGTCAGGCGAGCAGCTTTTCTAGCTAGTAAACCGGATCTAAGTCTCAAGAGTCTGAACTGAAACTGAATCGGAGACTGAGACTGAGTCATGGATTGATTCAATAGTAGCAATTGTTCAATGTCGTCTTGTCGGAGGCGGCGCCTAATCTAGAAAATTGTAAATTATTTAATTGGGAGCGTTAACAACGCCTCTGCAGATCAACAGCTCAACCGTTCAATAGTTCTAGAGTTCTAAAAGTTCTGAGCTGAGAATTTGTTGCATTCAATTGAGTTTTCGACATTTCTCACGCGTCCAAAAGCGCGCTAAGTGATTTGATTTGAACATCAATTGTGGATCAACTTTTTTATTGAACTGCTCGACTGGTTTACTCCAAAATTGGCCTAGAATGCTATGATCTCGATGTGGGAGCCATTTGCATACGAGTATGACTGTTTATTTTGCAAATTGCAATCAATTTTGAAAAGTATAACGTGGATGGCATTTGACACGTCGCTTACATAAATACACGCATATATCTATTCGCATTAAGATATATATATACTACTTACCTGATCTCTATTCACTTACAAATTGAACGCACTTTAGCCCAGTCGAGAGTTGTCTTGGACTTGTATGCGTAAAAACCAAGTCAATGCCAAAAGTGGCTTAAGTTGCTCGAGTTGACAAAAAGTACTTTTAATTAGAATACTCGTACTTGGTACGAGTACTCACACTCACACTCACATTCACACTCACACTCACACTCGTATGCATTCATTTCAGTTGCATATCTATACTAGTTGCTGTCTATTCAAACTCGTTATGCAAGATTAAGTTAATTGGATTAGCCAGCAGTTAGATATGTTGCGTAGAAGCCATCAACTCGTAGGTTGGTTGTAAGGTGTCCAGGTGAACAGAGGAGGGGGAGAGGTCGTCAGGTGGGCAGGGTGCAACTGCAACTGCAGCAGCGTGTCGCATTCAAATGCTGCCTAATTTGTGTTAATTATGACAAATGTTTATGACACTGCACCACAACTAAATCTGTGACCAAAGTGCCCGACATGTGAATGTCTGTATGGGTAAAAAGAACGAGGGTCGACCCACTAATTGTGTGTAATTGATACTTAAGTTATAATACGAAAAGCAGTTTGTAATAAAGTTATAAAATATTCAAGAATCGTTTGCTGTAAGTACTCCTAATCTAAGATACTCCTTAATATCTTTTTAAGATTATTTTTTAATTATAAATGTAATAATACTAAATCAAAATATTAATCAAAAATAAAACATACTTTTATGGTAAAAAAAATGATTTACAATTATTTTTTATACTATACTTGCAAAGACAAATTTTTCAAAATTTTTAATAGTTAAAATGCAATTTCTTAAATTTATGTATTTATTTTTATGAAATGTATTTATTTAAAACACAATAACTAATAAATAACATTAAATTACGAATAAATAAAATATAATTAACCGAAAATAAAGGAAACAGTTAACAAAAATCACCACAATATCATCATCTTTTCACTTCCCTTACACCCCTTCCAAATTCCGATATTTGGCCGCTGAGAAGAGATGTCCTCCGGCGTACATGGGCACCATATGCTTTTTATCCCGTCGCACCATGGACTGAACTAAACTGGCGGAGGCGACTCCTTGTTCGTCGTCGGAGAACTCCTCGTAGTCATCTTCCAGGAGTTCTGGAAAGAGAACAGGTCCTGCAGCCTCCGGACGACGTGGTCGCTCATTGGGTACGAATGGCTTGGAGTGGAGCTTCTTGGGCTTACGCTGGAAGTAGCTGGAATAATCGGGACGAGCAAAGCTTTTGGTGACGCCCTTATACTTGTAGTGCTTCAGGCCTGGAGTGGTGTGGACAATCTTCTTCTGGTGTATGTGATTGGAGATCGGTTCGGGATTGCTGGGTCGCGACTTTGAGGGTGAATAACTTGTATGTAATGCCTGCTGAGGCACTGATGGCTTATGCAGATAGTTCTGTGGCAACTCCTTGGGCTTGTAGTGCTCATAGTAGGGATGTTGATGGGGCTGACTTGTGCTGTAATGTGGACGATACTCCTTGGGCTCATTGACAATCAGTGCCTTCCAGTCGCTCTCCTGCACCGCATAATTGGGTTTGGGTTGCAGTTTTTGTGAGTAATCTTCGAGTTTCTGTGCTGCTGCAATTTCCTTATAATAATTCTCTCTAGCCTGCTGAAGACGGTTCCTAATATCCGGCTCTAGTTCCATGGGCACCTGCTTTATCCGTGCATGCGGCTTGAACTCAATCAGACTGGGAATTCTGGGATGTGAGTGCGTTAGATCCTCAATTGGCTTCTTTATTGGCTTTATATCGGAGCTCAGTACAATGTGCTCCTGGTCCTTGCTATAATGATTGATCTTCGATTGAGATGTGTCATCATTTGGACTACTTTCTCCATCCGGCGTCTCTGTAATCGGATGCGAATTGGCGCCCACAGTTTTTACAATGGCATTGAAACCCTTTTTAGCATCAGCTGTATAATGCACGGTGCGTATAGAACCATCCGGTTCGAGTATGCTATAATGACCCTTGACCCCGTCGCCATCTCGTGACTCCCATTGCGATTTCACGTCTCCAGTGTGTAGATCCTTAACGCCATAGCTAAATGCATATTCCGGATGTTCCTGTGCATAGAAATAGATTAAGACGATTAATTAACATTTTTAATTTATATTTAACATGAACTACTATTTTAAATGACTTTATTTCTTTATTATTCCTAGATCAAGCTGTTATAGAATCCATCATTATTTATATTGATTGGGAGTATAGTTTAAAACTTAAAATATGGAATATGATATTTATTTAATCGGGACAAATTTTCTAAAAATAGAAATATATATAATGAATGTATGCATTTAATTGTACACTTTAAGTTTTCCTCAGTGTCGCTTAAAAATGCGTTGACCACACCTAAAGATAAATAAAAAAGCCTAAGAATATAAGCTCACGCATACGAGAGCTCCAACTGCTTCAATGGCAGCCTCAAAAGACTCTAGAATTTTTATGTTTTCACGACAAAATGAAAAAATGACGTTAAATAAGCGCCGTTTTGGTTTTGGCTTGCCGTAAATTGTGTCAAGGCAAAAGCGCGCGCTGTGCACAGTTTGAAAGCCACTGGAGTCTGGGTTGGGTGTAGTTCTTTGGGCTAGTCCAAGTCTTTCAGTCGATCTTTTGATCTGTAGCCGACATCAAGTCAATTGCAATTTAATTATTAATTAGCTAATAGTCTGCTTGGCTCTTTAGAAAGCGAAATGCATTTAAATGATCAGCTTTATATAAGTTGAGAATTTTAGAGATTTGTAAGGCTTAGAAATATATTAAAGGCCAAGTGTTGACACGCACAACATTTACAAGAATTCAATAAATACAACTGTACTGTAAAATATTTCTTTTCTGATTTTTTTTTTCTCATTTTATTTTATTTTTGGCACCTCTGTTAAATGGGAGCATGTGGCAAATTGCAAAAGTATTTCGCATGCTTTGGCGCTGGCTTCAATTAAGCGCAGACGTCCATAAATGGCCATAGTCGTGTCCAGGCAACAGTCTCTAGACCCCAGACTAGAGATCGCAAGTCTACAGTCTCGACTCTCGAGTCTCGCAGTAGTTTTAGTTGTTGGCTGCCTATCAATTTGCTTTAGCGAGCTGTCGTTGTCCGACGAAAACAAATGATTACATTGCGAATGCGTAACCTGAGCAGCCAAGGCTGCTAAAAATGAAATCTCACAAAAATATAGTTTTTAATCAGAGCTACTTTTTTTGGTGTTCGGCTGCTCGGCTGCTTGCTGGTTGCATAAGTGGCAGGCGGAGCTGACCACTGTTGACCATTGGCCACCCAGGAGTCGGTTATGAGCTATGGCCCCAGTTGGTGGTCGACTGATTGCCTTATTGGCGCATTTGGTGGGTGCGTGTGAACTTTACCTCATAAATTGTGCATGCACACCGAATTTATGATGTCCCGAACCAACTGGGCGTATACGCAGTCACAATTGCATTTATGAGTAAATTGCGCATACGCAGCGTTGACCGTGCGCGTCAAATGGACAACAGCGCAGCGGACAGATCGTGGGAGAGAGCTTTTAGTATAAAATAAAATATAATTTAAGCACTCAAAGAAATACATACAATTATATTTGATATTTTCATGTTGGATTTAGATTGTTTCATATTGAAATTTGATGAATCAAATAGGAATATATTTGTTTTTAAAATGAGATATATTTAATTTAAATTTAATAAATATATCTTTTAACTATAAAGAACAGTAGCAAATATACTGGACTGAATACATATTTAACGCTAAATCCTAGAGCAAAATATTTAAATCAAACTCTAAATTATATAATTTTACAGCACTTTTCTTTGGGTATATTTTTGAATTCTAAAATGCATACTTCTGTTAATTGTCAAATAGACAGACTGTCTGTCAGTCAGGCTCTGGCTCGAGCCACGCACAAAACTAAGGCGTTTACCCAGGCGGACAGTTGAGACAGTCAGACAAGCGGACAGATGGACAGACAGTGGGACAACTTGTTGCTGCAGCACATGAAAAACATTTTAAAATGTTAAGCGCGCCTTGTCATAGCTTTACAGTTACAATGAAAACAATTGTCTCCTTTCGAGGCCTTCCCAAATGCGAGTAGGTGCAGCAAACTGCGTGAGTTTGCCATATATGGCGCCAACTCGATCGCTGATCGCTGATCGTTGAATGTTGAATGTTGATCGTTGATCGCTGCACGCAAAACGCATTTTCGGCTACCTCCCAAAACACACAAGAAAATGAAAAAACAATGGCCCAGAGCAGGAGAGACCAGGCCGGATCAGTTCATGCCACTTACAAGTTGATTTATGTGGGCGACGATACTCGAATGTTACACACACACAACAAATGCCTTGTGGGTGGGGGCGATCATAAAACGCATGAACAACATTCACTTTGGATAGCTGGCAATGGCGGAAAATGCGTTAGCTGCACTTAATTATATATGTCGGATAATCGAAAGATTGCAATGCAATTCGCAAATATGTGAAGGCTGTCGGAATACTAGCACAATTAGTTTAACAGTTACACTTGACTTTATATAATTTTATTCTTTTTTTTTTGTAACACTTTATTGTAATGAATTATTGTATCATATTTTTATTTTCTGTTGTTACTTTAACTTATTAAGCTTTAATCTGGTGTACATTTAGAAAAGAAGAAAAATAATGTTCTCATTCCAATCTTTTCGCTAATTTTAGGTATCTTTTTGCAACTGACATTGTAAAAGTATTTTAAATAATTTTTTTTAATTATGCAAGTAAGAAGTATTATTAATTTTGAATTGATTTCATTTAAGCTCAAACAAACTCTTTTTGTCTGTTATTTGGCCTTTGTGTCCCACTGTCACACATTTATTATAACTGTTTTCTTATTACTTTATTACTTGAACTTATTTAGCTTTAAACTGGTGTACAACAAGAAAAGAAAAAAAATTTAGTACTCATACCATTCTTTTCGCTAATTTTAGGTATCCTTTTACAACTACCTGGCAAAAATAATTTTAAATAATTTTTCTTATGCAAGTAACCAGTATTATTAATTTTAAATTGATTTAATGTTAGCTCAAACAAACTATTTTTGCCTGAAATTTTTCCTTCGTGTCCCACTGTCCCACATTTATTACAATTTCGTAAATATAATATTTGTAAAACAGATAAATTTTATATTTTTTCTTCTAAAAGTAAAGTTAATAATTTGTAATTTGATTTTTTTTGTCAGTCAACATTTCAATTTCCGCCCATTGTGCGTGACTCGGCCACTTTTACGGCCATATAAAGACACCATTAGCTGCTTAAGTATTCTGGGGTGTGAGGCATGAAGTGTGGTACGGGGAGTCGGGGAGCCGGGAAGTACTTACATATTCTGGTGCATATTCCATCATTTCGTCATCATCGGCAACGACGACAGGTGCGGCAGAGACGCGTCCACTGGCGACGGGGCGTGTCCAGAGGCTGGCGGATAGGAGAGCGGTAAAGAGCAGGAGACAGCAGCTGGAGCGGGTTGAAGGCGGCTGTTTGGGTCTCGTTATCTAAAGGCATTTAACAGAAATATGAATGTGCGGTTTTTTATCAGTGGAGCGCTTAATAAATGCAACGATAAAACAAGTTGACCAACAACCAAAACAGCCAACAGTTAATAAATTGACTACAAAATTATTACGCGAGCATGGGCCAATTAATTGGCCAAAAACTAAACAGGCAAACGACGCGTGTTTAGATGCATTGGGACATTTCTCAAGTCGCCGTCGCAGTCGCCGTCTCAATCTCAATCTATAGCCTGGTCCAGCCATGTCATACAGCGTTGTGACAGTTGTCAAATGGTAATGGTAATACGCATACGCCTCGTTCTCCCCAAAATTAGGCTTTTGCCAGACGCACATTTGTATGTACGATGTGACAGCAATGGCTGCTGCTTGGAGATTGATGGCTTTGCTTAAGACCAGTAGCTTCGATATGGAAACGGGTCTGGCAGGATGGCAGTCGACTCCACTCGATATACAATTCAATTCAATTCAATTTCAATTGCTAACTGCCAATTGGCGCTTGCAACGTGTAACGTGCAACTTGCAACTTGTCGTTGATATTATTTTTGGGCTTCCAGCCAATAAATTGCAACATTTTTGGGCATTTTCATTGGTTGCAACTAACGATTGGCATGTGTCGTTTTCGCCCAGGCAACATTTGGGTTTGGGTTGCAGTTTCTCATGATGAAACTCTCAAAAAAACCTGGCTAATTAGCACAGTTGTGCCTGCACCAAAGCAGCAAACAAATACATACGCACACTCACACAGATACACACACTCACACATATAAATTTACACTAAGAGAATAACCGGGCTATAGCGCAAACAAATCAGCCGCTTTCGAGATTGATTTGTTAAGACATGTCTGGTATTTGACAAGAATGTGGAATCGTGTTGTGAACAAATTTGATTCTGGTTTTAATAATCTGGTTTTTTTCATTCATCTCAAGTTTTCCTTACTAATAATATTGCTATGATTCGAAACGTACAAATTGATCTATGTCTACCGAATTGTAAGCAACTATTTTAATTGGAAATTATAAGTTATGAGCTAGTTTTACTTGGCTGGTAAAAAGAGGTTCGAACTATTTCACTTGGAAAATTCATTTGATATTTTCCTAAGCATCGGACAAGTTGTTTAATTTTTAAGATTGGATCGGGTTCTAGTTTAAATATCCTTGAAAGATATATTTTTATAATTTTTGTGAAATTTGTCACATATTGTTTATATTTTACTATAAAGTTTTCCCTTGACAAATAAATCAACATTTGTATAATTTTTTAAAGTTGAATATCAGTTTTTGTCTTGTCTAGATGAAAAAACTGCTATTGTCATCACACTAAAATCTTTATGTATTAATTTATAGTTAAAGGATTAATACACTTAAAAAAAATTCAAAGAAAAATGTTATCCAAGAAAATAAACCGATTGTCTGATCTTGATAATTGATTCTGTGTATATAGGAACAATTGGAAATATAAATGGAATATTTTAAACTTTCTATATTCTTATATTTTTCCATTTAAAATTGTTTTTTATTTTGAAAGTTGAAAATATATTTAGCATGGTTGCAACTAAAATAATATTTGTTTTTTTATTTTACTTCATAAGAAAGTTTAATTTGAAATATAGAAAACTGCATTAACTGCTTAAATTTGTACATTTGCATGCGTTTTACTTTGATTTCTGCACTACTTTCACTTTCGGGGGTGAAAGTTTCTGCTCAAACACTTTCGCTCTCATTTGAGCCAAAAATAAGTTGTTAGTTGTTGCATATGGTAGACAAATATTTGCACTTACATAAAAACGCATTGCAGTTAACAATTATCTTATGAATAATATATTAAAAACTACACAAAACGCTGTTCACGTCACACAGATTACACTGGCGATTTAAATCGCACGGAAAACGCGTCGAAATCGCTCACTGCTTGTCGTCTCGATGTTCGCTTTTTGCTCTTCGCTCGCTGGTTCAATGTCAAGGACAAAAACGTAATTAAAGCGTTTGCGCGACATTGCCAAAGTATTTATAGCCAGCTGAGCTGCGAAGCGAAGACGTGAAGACTTGAAGACTTGAAGACTTGAAGACGACCGGCATTGCACATGGCCAAAGCGTTTTCCCGGCGACAAGATTTTCCGGCCCGACTGGTTCCACAATTGTTGCCGTTATTGTAGTTGTTATTATTGTATTTGTTGCTGTTGTTGCTATTGCTATTGCTGTCTTTGTCGTTGTCAGTTGGAGATCAGGTGAAGCGGCAACGATGAGTCGATGTGGGCAGCATCAGCTTCAAATTCGAACGCTTCCTAAGCTCAGTCTAATTGACAATTATATGAAACTCTGACTCTGTCTCTGTGTTTGTATCTGTATCTGTGGCTCTGGTAAAACTTGTTTCGCTATCACCATCAGACAGCCGCTTCCTCCGCAGGCAGCTGCTTCATCTCCAGGCAGCTTCAACTCCAAACTCCAACTCCAATTTGGCTGTCTCCACTTTTGGTTTCAACGGCAACTAGTAAAAGTCGTCGTCGTCGCCGCATTTCAATTGCAGCTGTTGAATGGACATTATAAAATTGATATCAGGCAGGATTACGTTTGGACTTAACATAAATTCAATGCGATTGCTTTGCCCATTTGCCTGTAAAGTATTTATAATCCCAACCATGGTTAACTCCATTCACCCAAGTTAAGTATGGCTGTTTAGGTCGTTAAAAGAGTTTAAACTTTATAGCGAAAAATTGATTAGTCATGTGTAATTAAAATCAGATATAAAAGCCATCGTAATAAATTTGTAGACAATTATTTGAAAAATACTGAATAATATTTGTGTATACAAGCTTTGCTTATCATCTCAAATCCTCTCAAAATCACCCACAATGTCTAATCATAAATTTCCCTAAAAGCTGGAAATTTTAAGAATAATTTTACTTTTTAAAAATCTAGCCCTTAAAATTGTATTTATCTCTGTAATTAATTTCAATTTTAAGGCAATTATAGCTTGAATTATATATTTTAATATATATAGTTATTGGTAACTTTATGATTGCGAATATAAGAGATATTAAACTTTAAAATGACAGATTGGATTTCATATTTATGATATGTATCTTAATTTTGAGGTATTTTTTTTGCAGTGGCATCTTATTTGACTGAAACTAAGATAGGCTTACGGTAACAACATTCCATAGAAGATTCAGCTAATCCATTATGTTTGTCATAAATAAAGTAATTATATAATTATACTTGAGAATTTAAGACTTGTTTACGAATTACTCGGTAGTTAATAAAAACAAATTTAAGCCCATTAGCTTTAAATAATAAATACCAATATTTTAGATTCTCTTTGCTTGTGTATTTCAATTAAAAATACTGTTCAAAGCTCTTTTGGTCTTTTGTTAGGTAAGCGGTTGTTATATTTATAAGTAAGGTCAGATCAGGTTCTATTCACATTCTGCACTCATCATCAACTCTTGGGTTCGTGGTCAGCTAGTTGTCCGGGATGATTAATGCAGCTGTTTTACACTCAAATAGCTGCTGGCATGTCCATGGCCATGTCCATGATCGTATCCAGCATAGTGACCATCATCATGTCCATAACCGTAGCCGGCTCCATAGAGATCACCATGTCCGTAGCTCTTGTATACCTGAGGATGATGGGCGTGTCCCAGTTTCTTGACCACAGCATTAAAGCCATTGTGATCATCAGCTGTGTACTCCACGACACGTGTGGTACCATCAGCCTCCTTCAGAGAGTAGCTGCCGTGAACCTTGTCGCCATCCCGGGATTCCCACTGGCTCTTCTGATCCCCCGTGTGCGCATCCTTGACACCGTAGTCGAAGTGATACTTGGGATAATGGCTTGCCTCGTATTTGTCATGTCCATGACCGTAGCTGGCATAACCCAGACCTAATCCAACGTCATCATATCCATATCCACCATGACCATATCCTCCATAGCCATGATCAATGTGACCCAAACCATGTCCATGTCCATGTCCATGTACATAGATCTTGTGAGCCGGCTCCTCGTGCTTGGTCAGCACACTGTAGCTGGTCGCATGTCCATGTGGTGCCGCCAATCCCAAGCTGACCAGGCTGAGCACCAAAATTCCGACTCCACAGAACGGCTGCATTTTTGGCTGGAAATCGATTGTTTAACGTTGTGATGATGTCTGTTGGTTCTTGTTGATTCCGCTGGCTGTTTTTATAGCATTACCTCGGCCCATCGGGCGGTCTTTGGCCCAGAGCTTTGAGCCATTCACCTGCCTTCGATTTGCTAATTAGTTGTTTATAATTGTGCTTTACTTTTACACTCTTGAGCTGCATAGAAAATTTAATAAATTATTTTTAACACCAACACCATCACAATCAAACTGTTGAAAATCAAATTGGAGGGCGTTCATTTGCGGATTGCGTTGGCTTTTAATTATTTTATTTGAAAAGAGAATGATTTAAATTCTATCTATTGTTCACTTGTTGAAATCTAACTTAAATTTAGAATTATGAAGGTTTGCTTCCTTACTTGGTACACTCAAGGTTACAATGTAATCTTTAAGGATGTAAATGATACTCCAGATCTAATTCTTATTCTAATTTTAAATTTTTCTTTACATATTTCATAATTTATATTAAATTCTATTTGTATTTTTAATCTTTAATTTAATTTTTATACTTGAATGTAGGTTCCTCTATACTGCAGGCAGATCAAGTTTGTTTTTGAGTATGGTTACGACTGGGAGAGGGACTGGGAGAGGGACCTGGGAGAGGGATCTGGGAGAGGGACTGGGAGAGGGAGTGGGAGAGGAAGTGGGAGTGGGAGAGGGAGTGGGAGAGGGAGTGGGAGAGGGAATGGGAGGAGTAATATTAATAGTAGTATTTATAGTAGCAGTAGTAGAGAGGGTAAGAAAAACAGAGAGAAACTGAGGAAGAAGTACGAGTTCTAATTTAGAGAAATAATTCAAATGCTAATAGTATGAATAAAAGTAGGACTAAATGGAATATAAATTGGAGTATATGTCAAAATAGGATTATTCAGAGATGTTTCTGTATAACTTTCTGATTTTAATAAGAATTGTTGTTGATAATATTTGTATTTGAGTATATAAAAATTAATTTTTTAATATATTTAAATTCATAATTAAAATTAGAATCCTTAGACCAACCATAATACCAAACCAATTTTAATTATAATTCTTAACTTCAGATCACCTATGTCTAAAAAATAGAATGTATTTTAATTAGTTAGAATTCCATTGTCTGTTCTGACCTTCATTCCCGCCTAACGAGCCTATTCTTGAGTCACATACACAAAAAATGAAGCGCTCCCCTTTAAGTGATAAAGTACATAATGATAAATAGGCGAATAACCATAAATCATAATTGAGAGTCAAAACAATGCCGATTAATTTGCACCGCTAATAGAAAACATTAACAAGGCATTTAGTTTAGCACCAATTCGGAAGCAATGGGCTCAGAGGCCCCCCAGAGTGATTTAATGGCCAAAACGATTGGCCCCTTCTGCAATGCGTCTCAAGGTCATTTGGCTTTTGGCTAACTGGGCGCAAAAAAAACACTTGAAGCTTGGCTTGAAAATGCAGCCAGGCGCGGAATTTGGCTTTTTTGGTCAATTTGAAAGCGGGCCACACTTGTTGATTGATTTCTAGTAGCGACCAGTAAAATTACAACAATAATAACGATTGTTCAAGCGTTAACGCCCCATTTATTTGTTGCCTTTGCTGTTGTTGTCTTGTTGCTTTTGGGCAGCTTTTAATTGGGCAACGAGCATCAGGCAATAAAACAAGTATGAATACGAATGTGGAAATGGAAAATTTGCACAAATATTTGAAGCATTTTACGCTTTACTTTTTCTAGCCTATTTAACCTCCAGAAACTAATTAATTCATATTTGAATTTGACTAGAATGCTCAGCTATAAAAAGCCAAGGAATAGTACTTTTGGCATCACAGTCTCATTTGCGTTTTGGACAAAGCAACATCTAAGCAAACTCCTCATCATTCAATCCAAAATGGCCCAGAAGTTGACTTTAGTATGCTGTGCCCTCCTAGGAGTCGCAGCTGCCAGCTACATACCTCATTCCGACTACCATCATGGTCATGAGGTGGGCTTCAGCATAAAGACTCATCATGAGGCGCCCAAGAAGTGGCACAGCCAGGAGCATGATCATTGGGCACCTCAGCAGCATTACCATGTGGCAGCAGCACCTGTGCAACATCACTGGGCACCACAACACCATCATGTGGCCGAGGAGAGCCATCACCATCACCATCCCAAATACCAGTTCGACTATGGCGTCAAGGATACCAAGACAGGCGACATCAAGAATCAGTGGGAGACTCGGGATGGCGACAAGGTCAAGGGAGGCTACACCATGAAGGAGGCTGACGGACGCACTCGTGTCGTTGAATATACAGCAGATGACCACAATGGTTTCCAGGCAGTCGTCAAACACATCGGACATGCCCATCACGAGGAGCACAAGTCATACGATCATGGATACCAAGGGCATGATTACGGACATGGATACGGACATGGACATGGACATGCCACCAGCTATGTGGACGTGAAACAAGATACTGGCAGCAAGTGGTGGTAAACTGGCAGATACTCAAAAACGATCGTGACAAATGTTGTAAATACCCTGTAAAAGAAAATGCATAAAAAAATTGTAAATAAAAACTTGCAAAATGACAAATTTAAATTTTTATCATCCAGAAAATTTGATATTTTTTCGATTCTAAGTGATCCAATTTTCCATACTTACCCCTTGACATTTTATCAATAACTTTGATCTCTCATAACTTCATCAAAAATTAGCCGATTTTCAAGCGGAATGTCAATTTAATCATAATTTGGGCTCTTAATTGATTCTGCATTTAAATTTTTATCATCTAGAAAATTTGATATAATTCCGATACTAAGCCATCTATCATCCAATTTTCCATACTTTTCCCTTGACATTTTTTCAAAAACTTTGATCTCTCATAACTTCATCAAAAACTAACCGATTTTCAAGCGGAATGTCATTTTGATCATGTTTTGGCCTCGTAATTAATTCTGCATTTAAATTTCTATCATCCAGAAAATTTGATATATTTTCGATTCTATGCCATCTATCATCCAATTTTCCATACTTTTCCCTTGACATTTTTTCAAAAACTTTGATCTCTCATAACTTCATTAAAAATTAACCGATTTTCAAGCGAAAAGTCATTTTGATCATGATTTGGCCTCTCAATTAATTCTGCATTTAAATTTTTATTTTAGTTTTTATTTACAATTTTTGTATGAATTTTCTTTTACAGGGTATTTACAACATTTATCGTGATCGTTTTTTAGAATCTCTGACTTTACCACCCCTTGCTACCAGTATCCTGTTTCACATCTACATAGCTGGTGGCGTGTCCATGTCCATGTCCGTATCCATGTCCGTAATCATGTCCTTGGTATCCATGATCGTATGACTTGGACTCCTGGTGATGGGCATGTCCGATGTGTTTGACGACTGCCTGGAAACCATTGTGGTCATCTGCTGTATATTCAACGACACGAGTGCGTCCGTCAGCCTCCTTCATGGTGTAGCCTCCTTTGACCTTGTCGCCATCCCGAGTCTCCCACTGATTCTTGATGTCGCCTGTCTTGGTATCCTTGACGCCATAGTCGAACTGGTATTTGGGATGGTGATGGTGATGGCTCTCCTCGGCCACATGATGGTGTTGTGGTGCCCAGTGATGTTGCACAGGTGCTGCTGCCACATGGTAATGCTGCTGAGGTGCCCAATGATCATGCTCCTGGCTGTGCCACTTCTTGGGCGCCTCATGATGAGTCTTTATGCTGAAGCCCACCTCATGACCATGATGGTAGTCGGAATGAGGTATGTAGCTGGCAGCTGCGACTCCTAGGACGGCACAGCATACTAAAGTCAACTTCTGGGCCATTTTGGAGTGAAGGAGTTGAACAATACGTAGAAAAGGAACTAAGTTTGATTGTAGCTTGTCGTAAGTCCCAAATGAAACTGTGATTCCAAACCAATAATTACCTGCATATTTATAGCTGACCCTTCTAGCTTAAATCGAACTACGAATTAATTAGTTTTTCGTTGAAGGTTAAATAGGCCAGTAAAAGTAAAGCAAAAAAATGTTTTAATATTGACTTAGCGTCTAAAACGAATTTCGTTATTATACCAATTGACTTTAGTTAGTTGAAGGTGAATTTGAATTTTTGTGTTGTTTTGCATACTTTCAGGAGCTCATTTAAAGTTTGAGGGATATTGGAAAAGCAGTTGCACTGCAATTGACCATGTCAAGCAGTGCGCTCCTACAGAACTGCTTGAAACGCCACTTTGAAATTGCACTGCTTGTGCAGTTTACTTGCATTAAAATTGAATCCGTTACTTTAATTTGTCTAGCAAATAAAAACGTCAATAATTTAAAAAGCAGCAAGTTTTCAAATAAATTAAATAATTCTAGTTAAGCAATTTGCTAAGCTAAAAATATAAGGAATGTGGTCATATTAATATAAAATATAAATTCAAATATATATTTGAAGAACGTTGCATTTATGTTTTGAATTTTTAAATGAATGTTTATTAGTATGCTTGACTTAAATTAACAACTTAAAATAAATTCAATTCGTTAAATTTTTTTAATGAAATTCATTTCCGAAAAGACAACTACCAAAAAAATAATTGTTAAGCCATCTAAGTAAACTCAACATCCTTCTATCTACACATTATTCATAAACTTGATGAAATACTATTAAAATGAAGCAAAAATTTGCTTAGGCCACAGTCTCATATAAATTCATCAATTAAGCATTAATTTATGCTTTGCTGCAAAGTTTTGCGGTCACATAAATCTGCAAGTGTTGCAAGACCGCAAGACAAAGATTGTCTTGAAACTGGCAGATGGACAGAATGATTGAAGCGTCAAAATGAAATAAGCTTTTAAGTCCAGAATAAAGCGGGCTATGTAAATTATGTGATGCATTTATTGGTTACACAAATTCTCAGTCGCGATAAGCCACGAGCTATTGACAATTGAAACTGAGTCCTGGACCTGAACCTGGACCTTGCTGTGGATATGTGAAGATTTCGTATATTTATTTCTCTGACATATTCATGTGTGAAAACTGAGTATAAAAACTGTGCTTTTGGCTCATAATTTGCCTTCGTACTTACACTCACCGTATCCTCATTGCCGCTTTATACGGTTTCATTAAAAATGCAAATGAGCAGTGGAAATTGCGGCTGCTTTAACGAAAAAAAAGAATTGGGCGGGAACAAGCTCTCAGGTGAGATCCCAAAACAGAGACAGAACCAGACGAGCAGAACTTGCAGACCCATCAGGCGAGCCGTAAAATTTATACAAGGAGTTTGCCATTTGTTTTGGCGAGTTTACTGTGTACTCTTTAATGAAAGTCATACAAAACTATCTTGACATTTGTACATAAATAAATATAAAAAACGAACCCATGATTTTGTGAAAATTAAAATATTTTACAAAATCAATAAAATTTAAATGCAGAATGAATTTAGAGGCCAAACAATAATCAAAATGACATTACGTTTGAAAATCGGTTTAGTTTTGACAAAGTTATGGAAGTTTGAAGTTGGTCAGACCTTGGATCTAACAACTTTACAAGTCAAAATTTTTGTCAAATTTCACATGATTTTTTACAGAAATTTGAAAGGTGTCAGAATCAAATTTAAAGTGTTGTTTTTTACTATTTACGATATAAGGAGTTGATTAAACGTGAAAACTTGAGATTTAAAATTTTGAATTTTCAAAATATCAAAGGGGGGACCACATGCATCGAATCGATGATTTTGGGAAATATAAATTTTTTTCGAAAATTAATTAAATTTAAATGCAGAATGAATTTAGAGGCCAAACAATAATCAAAATGACATTCCGTTTGAAAATCGGTTCAGTTTTAACAAAGTTATGGAAGTTTGAAGTTGGTCAGACCTTGGATCTAATAACTTTATAAGTCAAAATTTTTGTCAAATTTCACATGATTTTTTACAGATTTTTGAAAGGTGTCAGAAACAAATTTAAAGTGTTGTTTTATACTATTTACGATATAAGGAGTTGATTAAACGTGAAAACTTGAGATTTAAAATTTTGAATTTTCAAAATATCAAAGGGGGGACCACATGCATCGAATCGATGATTTTGGGAAATATAAATTTTTTTCGAAAATTATTTAAATTTAAATGCAGAATTAATTAAGAGACCAAACAATAATCAAAATGACATTCTGTTTGAAAATCGGTTCAGTTTTGACAAAGTTATGGAAGTTTGAAGTTGGTCAGACCTTGGATCTAATAACTTTACAGTATTATTCCCTGCTACATAAATATTTCTATGAGTTCAACGATTCAGCAAGTGTATACAAAATTTGTCATTGCAATATTCGGCTTTATTGCCAATGTTGCCAAAGGCAAGTTGACTGAAGACTGAAAAGAGTCAAAAGTCGAATTAAATCGCCGAATCCGAAATGAATGAAAGCAACGAGCGACGGAATAAATGAATGAAACGAAATGTAATGAAAACGAAGGCGAAGACGAGGTTCACGTTGAAAAGTGCAACGCGTGGAAAAACTGTTGCCCTCTTTGGGACAACTTTTGACTTCTGCTATGACAAAAATACAAAAAAAAAAAAGAAAATGTTAAAAGAACGCAACAGCATCAGTGGCCAAATGGAAAGTTTTGCCTGATTTCGGAGACGCTCAAAGTATAATAATGTGCTGCCGTCGACAACAAGAACGGGAACAAGACGGGGAACGGCAATGAAAACTGCAGCGACAACGACAACGACAGTTGCCTACCAAAAAAGTGGGCGTGGTCATGGGTTATGTAGCATGCGGCTTTTGCTGCTTCAAGTGCACACTTTCTCATGGCTTAGCACTTTGCAGCATAGCTGCAGTGCTGCCAGTTTAGCAATTTAGTAGCTAGATCTAGCAACTATTAAAAAAATTTGCAACTTTATTTTCAAAAATGTTATTAGTCACAAATCTTGCACTTTTTAATTTTTCTTTAGCAATTTTAGCAACTTTATTGCAAAACTAGCATTTCGTCATTTTTCTTTAGCATTTTTGGCTTTTTTTATGCCTTTTTGAAATTGGTAGCACAAGTTAAGATTCAGAATGGTGAAAAAAAATATCGGAATGAGAAGTACGCTGATTTAAGTGAAGCTGAAGAGTTAGATAGCATTATAAGTATTCCTTATTTCATATTAATATAGTTGCTTCAGATATAAAATCATGCTAGTTTTAAATTTCTATTTTTTTTCTTAAATTCATACGTATATTTCTTGAAAGCGAACAATTTAATGTGTAGAATTTTTCTTTGGCTATTTTCACATAGTTTATAGCAATTTTTAGCAATTTTTTTTCCAAATCTAGCAATTTTTGCTTCGAAGATTCTGGCAGCACTGCATAGCTGCTTGGCTTTTGTAGTGGCAGGGGGCGTGGCAGGAGGCGTGGGCAGCGATGGCTGCTGGCCAGCTTATGCAACAAATAATTTAATTTTATGCTGCATACAGAAAAGTCGCACTGGCTACGAACTAAACGAAGCGAAACGTAACGAAGCAACGATGAACGACAACGGAAATGCCACTTTACGGCCTGTTTGACGGAGAAGTGGACGTTAAGTTGTGAATATGATGATGGAGATGAAGATATGACGAGTTGAGCATTATGATCATTGCCATGATTATGACGTTGGCGGCGACACAAGAGACGCATGCAACAAGCAACAAGCAAACTGAAATATTGCGCATACGCCGCCTGGGACAGCGGAAAATCGCTGGCAATGAGGTCGAGCTGTAAAAGTGGGCTAAATGTCGCATCAAGTGGAGAGTGCTGAGTGAAGAGAAGTCAAGCGGGGGTGAGACAGGATTTGGTTTGTCGAGTGCCATAAAAACGAAGGCTTAGACATAAAAATAAATTGCAGCAATCGAGTTGAGCGAATTATGCAATAATAAATAAAGTTAGGCATATGCACAACCATGTGTTTTCACATAAGACCCTAATAAGGTTATTAAACTTTTATATTTTATTATATTAAGTTTAATTTATCTATGTTCTATCTATGTTGTCTAGGATTTGGTTGCTCGCAGCTACAGCTTTAAGTTCTTTCTAACTCAATTTGAGTTTTGCTTACATAGTATACTTCTCATAAAAATTAAATCTAAAATGCTGTGTTAACAATAAAATTAATAATTATAAGTTAATAATTTATATGTTGCTATATTGAATTAGATTCCTATATCAGACTTTTTAAATAAAACTAAAATAATTTTTTAAAATGTCGATCGTCATCTTCTTATTCTTTTGCCTTTAGTTAAGATTTGTTTTCTTATTTCTGAGCAAGATTTCTCATCTCTCCTCGCTTGTTATTTTTTCCTTAGGCCAAGCCCTATTTTTTAATAAGTACTCTGCAGGCTTTCATTTCTCCCTTGTAAACTTAAACCTCTCATACATGGGCCTCACAAATGGCTGTAACAATTGTAGAGTGTTACCAGTTCCATTTTACGGCAGTTCCTCGATTCCCATTAGCAATGTTTATGTTTCTTGCTTTGCAGCAATAACAACAGATGTTTACCCACAATTAAAGCACTTAAATGACCACAAAGCGTCGCCGTTGACGACCTTCGAGCGAATCTCAGACTACACTACATAAATATATATAATTTGGGTTAATTGCGCAAAATAATCATAATTTTTCTGGCAGCCTGGCCACAGGCAACAACAGCAGCAGCCTAATTCCTTTGATGGGTGGCATTTTGGTTTCCCTTTGAGAGAGA
The DNA here is from genome assembly GCA_035045575.1 of Drosophila falleni. NCBI lineage: Eukaryota > Metazoa > Arthropoda > Insecta > Diptera > Drosophilidae > Drosophila > Drosophila falleni. The sequence continues at coordinate 11,748,718 of JAWNOV010000167.1, forward strand.
GAGAGAGAGAGTGAGAAAAAGAGAGACAGAGAAGGGGGACTTTTGACCTGCTTTTGTTATCATCAAATGTGTTGGCCAGCACATGTGTGTGTGTGCACAAAGTTTTCGTTGCTGTCGACACATTAAATGAAATTTAATTCCTGCTGGCATCATAAGCAGGCAGCCGTTCCCGTTATTTCTGGCCATGGCCAGAACAGCAGCTGGACAGGCTTAACACGCAGGCGAGGAGCCAAGTGAAAACCGCCAAAAACTCTAACCGATGTGGCTGACAAAGCTTTCTTGCCACAAGTTGCAAGTTCCCCTTCCCCTCTTGGCAACCCCTTTGGCCTTGTACGTGTTGTGCCACTATTTAAATGTTATTTAACGCTGCTCTGCTTCTTCTTGTGTGTGCTGTGTGCTGGGTGTAGTGTGTGTGTGTGTGTGTGTGTAGTGTTTTGTGGGCGTGGCATGCTCATAAAACGTCGCACAGTTGTTGCCAAAAATTTGTGGTCAGAACGCTTATCGTTGGTTTAAAGCCACAGTAGATGCGAGCCAAAAATTGCCATAAAAAATTTCACGCTCATCTGACTAAATGGTTTTATAGCTTTTGATATTTGCTCATATGTGTATAGGCCGAAATGCGTTGATTTTGTTGCTGTTGCATGTTGTTGTTGCATGTTGTTGTTGTAATTTATGAGCGGTCAGTTTTTGGGCCAACATTTTCCCCTGTTCGACACGTTCCTTCGTTTGCTTCGTTAGCCCTTTGTCTGGGCACCCAAATTCATAAACCAAACCGAAAACCAATCATATCAAATTTGTGTAGCCTACTTTTGGGCACTTCGGCTTTCTAAACTGCTAACGTTGGCTATATTTCTGTGATTTTCCTTTTGTGTTCCATTTCTTATACTTCTTTGTTTTATTTTGAGTATCGGGATTTATATGTCTTAATCATATTTTATGTTTTATATTTTTCGCTTCAAGTATTTGATGGGTGAGTTGCCCAAAAGCAGACTATATTTTTTTTTTTTTTTTTTTTTTGCAAATGCTGTCAGTCTGGTGAGAGAGTGAGAGAGAAGCCTCCGGCTTAGTCCCATAATTTGTGGCATTACTCAGCTGTCTAAAAAGCCGTGAAAAGGCAGTCAAATGAGAGAACCGTGTTTTAGTGTGAGGTCAAGACATAAGAGTCATGTGCGGTTACCAATTAGTGTTTATGTGAGCATTAATCTTAATATTCTTGAAGTGTGAGCACTGGCGACATATAGTGTCAGATGAAAAGAGATGGACTGAGAGTGAGAGAGATTTATTTGGAGATATGAAAACAAGAAAGAAAAAAGATTATACAGTTTACTATTTTAGATTTAAATATAAAACGTGGTAAAATTTAACTACAATAAAAAAGTTTTATATCGCATTCAAATCTTTTATTTTTATTAAAATCTAAGATATTTCTAGTTATTTTATTAAAGTCCTGATTATAATTAAGTCAAATATTTTGTATGATATGAATAAATATTCTATACGATAATATTCTGTTGTAATTCGTTTTAAAATAGGTCCTAAAGCATTAGTAAAACCCTGTTGCCTTCTGCTGAAAGTTCTATACAATTGCAACAGCTTTAGCCAGCATTTAAACAGGTAAGAACCATTAGCTGTGTTATGGTATTTGTTAATGGACATATTGGGCTATTTGAATGGTAAGCCAAGCCTTAGTCAGCTCAAGTGGCCAAGATACACTTGACTCGATTTAGCATAAAAGCCACGTAAAAATCTTTGCTAAATTGCAGCAGCGGTAAAGGCAAGGGAAACCAAGGGCCGAGGTCGGAGGTCGGATCCGTCGTTAGGCTCACCACAAATGCTCCACTTAACGCTCGACTAAGCACAAGGTCGGCAAAATCAACAAAAGCTGCGCTGCGGACTTTCGATAATTGGGGCCGTCAAGAGCCCCAGGGATAGGGCCAAGATAGGGCCAAGATGAGGCCAGTAAGTAGGTAAAATGGTTGGATGTTTGGTCCGCACTTCATCAGCGGGGCAATTGAAGCGTGTGGCTTGGGCCGGACTCAGGTTTTCTGACTGGGCACTAAATTACATTTTGTGGGTTAATAAAATGCCAAGCACTTTATGCAAATTGAATTAAATGGAGCTCAGCTCAGCTCAGTTCAGTTCAGCTCAGGATCTGGCTCGTTTGCTTGACTTCCGTCAAGACGAGAGAGAGAGAAAGAGAAAGCGGTTGTAAAATGCGCTGTACTCTCACTCTCACTCTCACTCTGTTTCCTCAAAAGCTACATTTAATGCATTATTTATAAAGGATTAGCACAGAGAGCAACTGTCATGCAGTCCAAAGCGGAAGATGGCAAAAACAGGAAGGAAAAACCTTTGCCTAACGAGAATTACTAATTGCCCCCATTCCCCCGATTTCTCTCTATGTGTGATATGTGTGTGTATGTCTCTATTGTTGTTGTTTTTAATTATATGCATTATGAGACGCTCATTAACAAAGCAAATGAAGAAAGTCAAATGTGCAAGCCAAAATGACAGACAGTCAGTCAGCAGCTCTTACATGGCCAACGAACCTCCAACCTCCTGAATGAGACAGACACCTGTACAGTTGTCCTGTGTAAACATCATTTAAATTTATAAAACCGCAACAACAACAATAGTAATAATAATAAGAGCAGCACCACAAAACACAGGGACAATTAGCCAGAATGAGACTAGAGATGACCCAAATGAGATGGCATATTTAATCCCATATACTTTGAATGAATACTCACTTATTTTATTTATTTATTTACATTTTCATTTATATTACTTATATTTATATTTATTTATTTCGATCAACTTGATTGATTGGATTGACCTCTTACTTATCTCATTTATTTTCGACTTTTATAATAAAAATTAAATTAAAAGTTATATTATTGTTTTATAATAAAAATTAAAATTCATTCATAATATCATAATATTTTTTGGATCGCAAAAAGTTAAGATTAAATTTTGTAATACAAAATAACTCCCTGCTTTTTATTAAATTTTAATACAAATATAAAAGATACAATATTTTATTTGAAGCGATATTAAATGAATTAAATACTCCTTTCATTTAATTCATTTAATATCATTTATATCCATAATATATTTTAATATTTTAATAATAATTGTAATAATTACGATGTGCTCATCTCTAATTCACACAGATACACACACACACATGACACACCTACACGTTTGTTTGTAGAAGAATGCAAATGAGTCTGTTGAAAATCTGAGCGCGTGTGGATCTGAAATGAAAGGAAAGTCGTTTTTATGTAAAATTTGTTGATGTTCTGTGTTGCTGTTGGTTTTAAATGAAAATATACGCTCCGACATTTTACATAATTAACTGACAATGAGTTTATGTATTCGTATTTATGTATGTAGTATATACTCATACTTATACTCATACTCATATTCGTTATTCGTACACGAATAAACACATAAAAGTTCAGCCCTTTTGGTCTGTCAAAGTTCGTATGTAAGGCATTCAAAGAGCCAGAAGAGACGACTGGCAACAACTCGTCCGCCATTTCCCAGAGGACTTAAGTTAATTATCACATTTTTTACACACAATTTTACTTTGCATTGATGCTTCACTGTTGTTGTTGTTCTTGTTATTTTTGTTCTTGTTTCGCTTTGCTAGGGAAAGCATTAAAGCGCAATTATGTGTATAATTTGTTGTAATTTGCTGTGAAGCACATGATATGAGTGCGATTAACCTGCACCAAAAAGTTAAATCAACTCATTAGTTTGCGATTATCCAAACAGATGGGATTGTATCTATCATACTATGCATATAACACAAGGAATAACAGATACGTATCTGTTAAAGAGCTTTGATATGAAATAGTCCTTAAATAAATTTAAAAATGCAACATAGAATTTCATTTTTGCCAAATATAATACTTATTTTAAATAGTACCATATATATATGTATTTTTCTCCACATTTAGTATTTCTAATGAATAATTTCAAAATAACCCCTTTCTCAGAAACATGAAGTGTAAATAAATCAATTAGAATATTATTGCACTACTCTGATTAAACTAATGATTACTTAAGCTATTATCAAATCAACTTTTTTTTATATTCTAAGCATGTGTCGTATATAATTGATAAGCTTGAAGTACTTATTATAATAATTTATAATTAAAGCAGACTGAATATCCTAACGAAATTCTCCGAAAATTGACAAGATGAGTCTCTTTACTATTATCAAATCTATTTTTTGAGAACTTCAAGCGCGTGCTTGTTATTGTTGCCTTGAGGTCAATATTACAGGGTGCTCACATAACGATTTACAACATGACTTTCACTCTAATTGACAGCACTGCGCCATTTGTAGTCAGTGTAAAACGCAAACAAATAAAATTATTTTCACAAACATGCTCGTGAGTATTTGTTGTTTGTTGTTTGCTTTTAGGATCGGTCTACGAAATCGCGGCTATTGAGGAAAATATTTGTAAGTGGGCTGACCACGTGCTAAGTTGCCATAAAAAATGCACATTAGAGAAAAAACAAGGAAATGGGAAATGGAAAAACGTAGCCATTAGGCAAACAGTCAGGAATGAACATCGCATCGGACACAGGATCTTTGCACATGACATTAATATTTATCAGCCGTGCAATTACGATTAGGGCCGACAAACTATTGACTCAGTATGAGCCATGAAAGCAGATGAAAGCCAAAAAACATGCCAGCCAAATTGTCAGACAAAGCGATGCGATTGCCTAGCAAAATTTATTGATTCGACGCATTGAAATAGTTCTCAGTGGAGCCATTTCAAAGATTTGTACGACAAATTTTACGCCAGTTTCAGTGTTTCAATTTTTTTGATTCTCTTTTGCTATTTTTGGTGTTTTTTCACGTCTTTTCGCTGAAATAGCTAAAACTCTAACAGACGCGCATAAAAATTCGAACACGCGTAGTTAAATACCCATACAAAACACACACACACACACACACACACACACATACACAGGACTGTGCTATAAAGTGGGCGTGGCAATGGCTATTCAATGAGACAAAGCGCGCTTCGAATCGGGATGTCGGGATGTCAGGATGTTGGGATTACGTCCGCGACTGGCATCCCCAGGACATGGTCTCCTCTTTTTCCTTTCTTTTTTTTTTGGCAGTTGTCCTTAAAAAGGGGCGTCTGTGGGGGGAGTGGCAGTTGGAGCTGCTATGTGTTGTCGCCTAAACGATAAAGCAATGACAAAAGTCACAGCGAGCAGCGATTAAAGTTCAATTGGTGTGACTAGCGATTGTTAGCAACAATATAAAAAAAGGAGACAATTGTAGTGGGTGCACAAGAAAGAGACAGCATATGAAATGTGTAAACTGTTCTGAATATTTAACATGTCTATCAAGAAATTCAATGGTATCTTAGTTTTTCTTAACTACTTATAACAACTGCTAGCTAACATTATTTTTATTTAATTTCAAAACTCATAAAACTTATTTTATTTCCTTATATCCTGATTAGACTTTCCAATAATTTCGAATGCTATTGAAATTAATTAACTTTCAGTTTTCTTCAATATTATTTTAATAGATTTTTTCTCCAGCTATTTATTGATTCAGCATTCCCACAAGGCTGTCAAATTCTTATCGCGTTTTAGCTGACGCAATTCAAATGTCAATTTCATAGTTTTATTGATCTGTTGATCTGTTGATCTGCTGATGTTGATTTATATTTATGTTATAAATTACATAGATGCAGGTATTCTGGCAATTATCAAGCTACATTAACTAAACACCAATACTGGCTAACTGCAACCAGACAAAAGTTCAAGTCTACAGGCAATTGACATGAGCTGTCAGTTGTGTTTCTGTCACCAATTCGAGTTATTCAGAGCAGCTTTGTTTTTTTTTTTTGCCCCTCAACTGCTAATTGCATATTTCGGAAGTTCTATGTTAGGTACAAGGACGTTGAGGCTGATAGATTGTAACGGTGCTAAGTATTAATTAGCTATTAAAAAGGCAGCAAGAGACTTACTTGTCGACAGAGGGAGTGTATTAACTTGGATCTCTCGAAAATGGTGTGTTAAAAAGCCAACCGGCTTACCCAGTTGCTGTTGATTAACCACCACAAAAGCATGGTACTAAACGGTCTAAAGAACGAATGATAATAATGCAGTGATCGATGGGAAAATACCCTGCAAATATGTTCGATATAATTACCTATTTACTTTGGTAACGAATCTGTTAACTCGCTTAAATATTTTCACTCTTAAATTACAATTGTAGTTGTTTCCTTAATTTTATGTTGCTCTCATATTTAATCTGCTGTCACAAACTTTATGAAAATTGGGTAATAAGATAAACGATTAAAGAGCAACTAAAGGCCTTATATACTCGTATATCTCTTTTGTTTGCCAACTCGTCTAATTATTATGGCAGCCACAAAAAAGCCAAACAACTTGTTTAAACAATGCACAAACCGACACACACAGATAGTTATGACTGCAGCTCAGTGTCAATAGAGTACAACAACAAAGTGTTCAACCAAATAATTAGTGCAAAATAACACATGTTTTTTCAGTATTATTTTATTGGGCATTTCTGGGTTTTTATTTTTTTTTGATATTCGCATGAAATGAGCAATGTGGGCTAGTACAGAAATATGTTGGCATTTGACTTTAACTATGAGGAAAACTTAAAAAAATTCATTAAGTTGTATCATATTTATCATACTTACCGACTCTCTATATTTCTTATATTTTGGTAAACTCAAAAAATGCTTTGTTTTAATAATATTTAAGTTTATAAGATCGCAAGAAAATTTGATAAAAAATAGCTTGTTTAATCATTTGTTGAGTTGATAAAAGTGGTTAGTGACATGACATCAGCATTAAGTAAATAAATCTCTCTTTTTCTCGCTTATCTATATGTTATATATAAACTCTTAGATTTGAAAATGTCTCTTCCATTGTCGGATGTTCAGAGAAATTATTAGTTCTGAGCTACTTGGTTTTCAGGAAGCTGGGTTAATTCAGCTAGCACTTCCACAGAATATTATTAGATTAATTTTTATAGTATTGCCAGAAGTGCATGCTTATAATAATCAGAATCTGGATGCTTCATGATTCACAATAATAAACAACAATAATTTGCAAGTAATCAATTTCACACAGACTATATGAATATGTGTGATTGTTTAAAACATCATTATAATAATTTGCATTAATTTGATAATAAAAATATTCTCATAATCATATAATCGAGTTGGGTTTCAGTGCACAGTGAAACCACTTTAAACTGGTACGGCTATAACAAATTTATTGTTAAATATGCGAAAAATTTAGCAAATTTCAGTAATTCGATTAAATGTAAAGAAACTGATGATTTCTGTATAGTTTTGACCATAAAAGAAATGTCGAACTGGTTCAGTTGAGCTAAAAATAGAGCTAGTATTTGAATATGTATAAGTGTATGATTGATTCAAAGACTCGCAACTAAAATAATTGTAGATTAAAGCGAAATTACCAATTGAAAAACGCTAGTTCACTGGAAAGTCAGCTGTCAGTACTCGTATTTACTGTTGGACGAGTTATATACACATGGCAACTCCCCTCAATGTCTCAGCAACACACTCAACAACAACTGCAACAGTAATCGGACTATGATTTATCTCGTTTTAGTTCTCCACATCCACCTGTCTAGGTTTTATTTGAGTCTCAGCCGCGCTGGCAAATGCACGCGCCAAACTCACTCGCAATCGCAAATCACAAATCGCAAATTGCAAATCACAATCGTCAACGATCCCGAAACAATCCGTTGACAAGTTCATTACGAGTACTCGTATATGGAATAATACAGTAACATCGAATCATTCAATTCAGAAATCACATTTACGATACTTAAATTTGTTTAAAATTTATTGCCAACGTTGAGGATTTACTTCCGCTTGTGTTCGATTTCGAATCTCTGGATATATAAGAAACATCGTCATCAAAATGATATTCGGTCGCTGTACGCGTAAACAAATAATCACAATGAGTGCTCTGGCTGCTGGTGTCGTCCTGGCAATCGTTGCCATAAGCGTTTTTAGTCAAGTGGAGTCCAAGGAGCCTCCATGGGCGTTACACCGTGTGAACAAGTGCTTCAAGACACTGTCAAACACAACAAATTCCACACTTGAACTTGTTCATATTGTCTTCAGACATGGCATACGCACACCTGTCGACACCTTTCCAAATGATCCTTATCTCAAGGATAGCTTCAAGCCCACCGGTTGGGGTCATGTAACGAATGTAAGTAGCAGAAAAAGATATAAAATAAAAAACTATTGAGTTTATAAAAGAATAAAAAAGAAAAAGAATAAAATTGAAAAATTAACATAAGTAGTGAGAGAAAGTGCTGTCGGAAGTGATAAGAAAAATGATTAGACAATGTTAAGACTAACAAAAAAAAAACTCAACAAACAGTTTTTATGAATCTCTAAACTTGTAAAATAAAAACGAGGAATACAAATTATGATAACAATAATAAATATTTAAACAAAATAAATCTTTTTAAACTTTGCAAAATATATATACCACAATAATTTTTCCAGTTGGAATCATTATCATTGATTTTTTTTTATATTGCTAATATTCATTGTTTTAGACCGTTTAATGAATTTCATATATTGTCGGCCGTAGAAAAATAAAATAAAGTATAGTGAGTTAATGTACGTGTTGAAAATGGAATTAAATTCAATTAAAAATAATTAAATTATTTAGAAGTCATTAGATTCCTTAAGTAATATCAATTTTTATGTGATTATAATAATAATAAATTATTTAGAATTCATTAAATTCTTGAACTTATATTAATTTGTATGAGATTATCTTTGCAGCGCGGAAAGAAGGAGCTCTTTGATATGGGTCGCTGGTTGCATCGTCGCTACGGTGACTTCATGGGACCGTATTATAGACCCGACGTAAGTTAAAGAAGGCAGTGTGAAGGAATATATATAATCTGTGGCATTATTATGTAGAGACTTCATGCTCAAGCTACAGCATCTCCTCGAGCTCTGATGTCGCTGCAAACTACACTGGCCAGCATGTTTGAGCCTCGGGGAACAGCCATGGAATGGAATCGACAGCTCAACTGGCAGCCCATTCCGATAGTATCTGAACCCTTGGAACAGGACTCGGTAAGAAGAAAGCAGTTAACTTAATACGGAAAAAGATAACACAAAGTGTGCATTTAACAGCTGTTGTTGGTGCGAACTCCATGTCCACGTTACTATGAGGCAAGGGACGAGGTGTTCAAGCGTCCCGAGGTAATTGCCGAGCAGGAACCTTACGCAGATATGCTCCGAGAGCTGAGCAATCTGACGGGAATGCCAATGCGCAATGCCGAGGATGTTAACTCTCTCTATATCACGCTGTTGGCCGAACAGGAGTTTGGCTATAAACTGCCCGTCTGGGCCAAGGATTACTTTCCGGAGCGCATGCAGTTCCTGGCCGAGCAGAGCTATGTCTATAATGCGTATACGCCCGAGATGCAGAAGATCAAGGGTGGACCATTTTTAAAGAAGATGTACAATGAAATGTTGGCGAAACAGGCGGGCACTTTAAAGCCCAAGGATCGGGGCATGTACATCTATACGGGACACGACTGGACGGTGGGCAATATACTCTCCGCTCTAGGCGTTTGGAAACGTCAAATGCCGCGTTTTGCCGTTATGGCGATCTTCGAGACGCATAAGAATCGACAAACAGGCGAATACTATGTGGAGGTAATTAAATTAGATGTAAATAATATATAAGATAAATATATATAATTGGTATTATCTATAGATATTTCTGCGCAACGATGAATACGGCTGCCTGGAAACTTTGAAACTGGCCGATTGCGAGTTGCAGTGTCCACTGAATCGACTCATCGAACTTAGTGAATCGGTGCTCCCAAATGAACCCATGGAGCAACGTTGTAGCGCTCATAATGCCGATTTTGTGGAACCACCGCCACGGCCTATCGATCAGCAATAAATTATATTATATATTATTAAAATAGACATGCTAAACAATTTGTTGCTTGCACACAGAAAACTCAGTATTAGACAGTGGCAGTTTCCCAAAGAATCTGCGGAATAAAATCCAAATAAAATCAACATAAAAATTAAATTGTCTGCTTTTACTTATTTATTATTATTTTAGACAGAGGCAGTTTCCCCGTGAATCTGCGGAAAATCCAAATACAATCCAAATAAAATCCAAATAAAAATTAAACTATCTGCTTTTACTTATTTATTATTGTTTTAGACAGTGGCAGTTTCCTCGTGAATCTGCGGAAAAAAATTCAAATAAAATCCAAATAAAAATCAAATTGTCTGCTTTTACTTATTTATTATTATTTTTTTGGCTAATTCGCTTATTGTGTGTGCTCTGAGGGAATTATATTTACTTTCGCGAATCATTAAAAGTTTTTGTATGCTCTTTGAGAGTGATCATCATTGTGCAAACTGAATAACGTCATCTCGTACTCGCGCTCAACTTATTAAAGATACCGCAAATATATATATTCTCTATTCTCTCGTACTTGTTCGACATAATCGCGACTTAAAAGCCGCTCGATTTCTATTTATGCAGTCACTAGACGCGTGAGTCTCAACGTTGCTGGAACTACGCGAAATTAAACGCTCTACAAAAATGTTTGCCAAGCAAATCACCGGATTTCTGATTTGCCTCGAGTGTTGCCTGCTGGCGAGTGGAGCCATTGTACCCGTAAAGGAGTCACAGGATGAGGATAATTCCGAGTTTAGCAACTCAGATTCCACGCTGGAACTAGTCCATTTGGTAAATAACAAGTTAACAAGTTAACACTCCAAACATTAATTTCCCGCAATCACTGAACCGCAAAATTATAATTAGCTTCTGCTTGGATTTCCCCTAAATGAATATGTTTAAATTATTAATTAAGAGCTTATTAACGCAAGTGAATTAATAGTGTAATTAATGTACTTACTCTGCATACTTCATTTGAAGAAGATAATTGTTTTTGTAAATTTTTTTTATTTATTCATTTATTACAATTATTAATGCAATACTTATAACAAATTACAGATACCCTGTATACACATAAGATAAATTGATGGGTGGAATGGGTTTGAAAACGAAATAAATCTCAATTCTATAAACAATTAACAGTGCTCTTAACCTCTATATGAACTGCATTTGGCAATTGAACTTTATCTAGACCAGTTTAGACCGCACGACGTATACTTAATAATGCTTCAAGTAATTTGCACATTAATTATTCCAGTACAACCGGTACCCCCAGACAATATAAAAACGTGTGGCAAATTTGTTATTTATATTTTTTGAACAGTTAACCAATTGCAACTGTCCTTATAATGCTATAAAAATAACATTAATGAGAGACAAAAGCCAGTGATAATGCGCTAGTAGATAGTTCTTGATTTAGTTCGATTAAGAATCAAGTTCTAATGACAAATCCACATAAAAATGAAGACAATAGTAATATTTGTATATACTCCATTAAATATAAAAATTTCTACATAATTTCAAATACAGTTTTTTTTATTACTGCTCGCCTTCACTACAATTTTCTTGTTTAAGAGTATATGCAATACAATATTCATATTAATTTAATATGAAAGAAAATGAAATATTCTTTTTAATTAAAATGTTTTCCTCTTCAACTCTCACAGCTCTTTCGTCATGGTCCACGCACGCCTGTAAGCACCTTTCCCAAGGATCCCCATATGAACAACACCTACGAACCTTACGGCTGGGGTCAACTAACCAATGTAAGTCGTTTGTCGAACTCTTATCAAATTTATATAATATTTTAAAATCACTTTTCAAAGGGTGCCAAAGTGGAGCTTTATAAAATCGGCAAACAGCTACGCAAGCGATATAAGGACTTTTTACCGTCCTACTATCAACCCAATGTAAGTTTAAATGTTTATTAAAGTTGTATCTATGACTAATCGAACGTTGAACTATTGACAGATGTTGCACGCACAGGCCACACAATCATCACGCACCATTATGTCGCTGCAGATGGTGTTGGCCGGAATGTTTCCGCCGGAGAATACGCCCTTGGAGTGGAATATGATGCTGAACTGGCAGCCCATTCCCATATTCACAGAACCAGAGGCAACTGATACTGTAAGGGTAACATAATACAGTGTTGTATCAACTATTCTGATAAATTAACTATGTTGCAGAGATTACGCCAGAATATTCCCTGTCCCCGCTATGATGAGGCAGTTTGGGAGGTAATGCATCTACCAGAAGTGATCAAATTGCATGAGGAGAACTCGCAGCTCCTTAAAAATCTCACAGATCTGACAGGCTTCAATGTGAGCTATTCCCATGATGTGACCAATATCTTCATATCGCTGCAAACACAACAGGCATATGGTCTGGAGTTGCCCGAGTGGACCAAGGAATACTACCCAGAAAAGATGAGACCAATGGCAGAAAAATCGTATTCTTATGACGCTTATACGACGGAGATGCGCAAGATGAAAGGTGGCTTCTTTCTCCAAGAAATGTACCAGCAAATGCAGTCCAAGATCTCGGGAACTCTTGAGCCAGCTGGCAGAAAAATGTACGCTTATTGTGCCCACGATTGGTCCGTATCGAATGTGCTTAATGCATTGGATGTTTGGGGTACTCAAATGCCCCGTTTCTCAGCCCTGATAGCTTTTGAACTCCACAAACGTAATGATACCGGAGAGTACTTTGTAGAAATTTACTTTCAAAATGATCCCAACAAGAGGCCAAAGCTTCTCCAGGTTCCCGGCTGTGATAAACAGTGTCCCATTGAGAAGCTATTAGATCTCACTAAGAATGTTCTTCCCGATGCTCCTTACGAGCAACTCTGCGTCGCCAAGGGAACCAGCGATGGATCTCGTATTAGCTATCATTAGTGAAACACCTTTATCTAATTAGTAATAGCTATGTAAACTCTAAATATACTTTAAACTAATGTAAACTATACCTTTTTTTCAATTATATCTACTATAATATGTAATTTTGAGTGATATTTGATTGATTTGCACGCCACTGAAAACAACCTATACCAATCTGAAAATTACTGTGCGTGTTTTGTTGGTATGGTACACCAGAAGGTGGTTTGAAAAGTTTTATCAAGCACTATACATGCGTCATATCCATGTCGTATCCGTTCTACAACCACAGCAAACGTTTTTGCAGAATTTTGATAAGTTTATGAAGATTAGATAATAAACTTATTAGTTGAATGTAGAGCTATGATCAACTTAATCGACTAAAATAAATAAAATAATATAGTAAATATGGATTCTTAAACGTTACGTTACTACTTAAAATATTAATACTTGTACAAGAAAATATATAAAACCATTTGAATCAATTTTTGAACTTGTGAATTATTTTATTTTCTTCACCATTTTTTTATTTTTTAGAGCTATAAAAGGTTACAGGATGGTACTAATTTTTGCCTGTTTTATTTTAAAGTGCATATATTGATATATATATTTTATATATTTTTATATATATATTTTTAAAATATAACGCTTCGAATATTTTTCAAACTGCCCGTTAATAATTCAAATACCAGTTAAGTGATAGGTTTGTTATATGACTTGAAGCCAGGCAGTTGGAATTTAACGCTTTCCGTGATTTTAACAAATATTAAATATACTTTAGTCGTAAAAGGACAGGAACAACTTCCGTGCGGAATACAAAGCGACATGTAAAATTTAAATTCGGCAATTTTACAACTTTGGCAGAAATTAAAATTAACAATACAAACATGAGGCATAATCAGTAATTAACATAAGTTCGATAAAGTAACAATACACCTGCTGAGATTTATTACAGCCGGCTGCCAGAGAATCCGCTGACGAATTTCGTTGGCTATAAATTAAGGAGGCGCCAATATATTCACACACACGAATTATAAAAGTATGCATTATAAAAGTATGCATGTAAAACGCGGCCGCGATTTAAAACGCTTCAAATGTTGGGGCATTGTTGTGACGACTGCTCAATGTACGATCAGTTACGGACAACGCAACACACAATAGACACACTCGACAACAACAAGAACTACAACAACAACAGCAAAGAGTAACAATAACAATCAGAATAAAAAATATAATAATAGTCAAAAGCGTCGACGGTGACGAAAGCATTTGGCGATAATGAAACGATAAAAGACATATGTATGATTCTCTATAGAAGAACGTGGATCTGATTCCGTCTGGTCTGTCCGCTCTCGACATCGACATCGTTCCGTGGGCTTTGCATAGTGTGCGAATTGAGACAGTACGGCGTAAGTGTTCCACCGAACAGCTGAGCTATCCGTTATCCGTGTTTCCGTTATCGTGTTATGCGCTTATCACAGTTTATTGAAAATTGTAAATATTACGCGTCTCATCTAATTACATTGAATTGAACCTTCAGTTTGTCAAAGACAAATACATAAAAACATCTGTTTTTGTGTTTGTTCTTTTATAGATGATAACGAAAATAAAAGACAAATGGAGCTCGAAATACGTAATATTCAAATTTTTTTAAAAGAAATGCAAACTCAAAACCCGTTTCGTACGATTTGATAAATTAACAACAAAAAGTTTTGTTTTTGCTTTTAATTTGCTAATTTGGTTGTTGATTTTTTGTTTCTTGTTTTATGAGCAGCATAATTATAAACAACCAAAAAACGAAGAACCGCAAAAACAAAAAAACGATACAATAATAATAAAAATAAAACAAAATTCAAGTTGTCTGTGTTTCTTCTGATTTGTGTTTTGTGATCGTTCAGACCGTGTCAACGTTCCCGCTCCGCTGTTAGCGCCAAGCAAATATACATACAATAAAATCGGCAAGCCCCTTCCCCCCCGACCCGAATCCGAGGCCCAAGTCCAAGCCCAGGCACCGGCTAAACCATATATAAAGCGCGTCTACGAAAATGCCGCGTTCGCATTTCACTAGAAGGCATTGTCTAGCGATGACGGGTGGCTTAATTGCATTGGCACTGCTGATCTTGTGCTTCACACACTCCACGGTTATCTCCGGCAAGATCACCGATCCCGGCACCGATGAGTCTACGCTCGAGCTGTTGCATGTGGTAAGTCCGTCAGTCGATATAAAAAACCCAACGAACAGCGAACAGCGAACTACAAAAATCAACGACATCAACTACATGAAGTCAGCTGTTCTCATTACACTGTTCAGCAAATTGTGAGCATTTAAATGTGATTACAGCAATCGTTTTTGAATTTGAGTTATAGCTGAACAAAAAAAATTTCAGTGTTAGTAAAAGTGTGTGTAAAAATTGACAAAGTGTGGACGAAAGATATTTCCGGAATATAATTAAGTACTAAAAGACTAGACTCATTTTAAAAAGCAAAAAAATAATCAGAATTGGTGTAGTATTTGAGAACAGTGTTGTACGTCGACTCGTTGTTTTTCATTATCAACTCGTTGAAATCGACAGAGTGTCAACAATGCAGCGAAATTCGCTAATTTATTTTTTTAAACTAAATATACTTATTGTATTTCTAAATGTTTGTCAGTTTACACGTAACACTTGTCGACGGCACGTCTGTAATTACCCACTCTTATCGCAAAGGCAAAAATGGAGTTAAATAATTTTATTTCAATTTAAAAATTTGAAAATACTCAATATAAAATTCAGTTACATATAGTTGAATAATAAGTCAACAGGAATGCCTATAACACGCTTTATTTTAAGTAAGCAATATGATCACGTTTAAAATGAACTATTATAAAAAAAACAGCTAATAAAACACAAATTCAGCTGTTATTAACACTGTAAGTTTGGCATTGAAAGCGAATGCCACTTACATAATTTAAACGATAAAAGAACATCTTGCTGATAAATTCTTGACATAATATGTAAATTGTTAACGTTCGTACTTTTTGTTTAATTTCGCTCAGATTGTGCAGCACAGTGTAAAGAGTGTTTAATTATAGCATGGAATTATATTAATTTAGTACGCTGCGAGCAACGGCCAAAGACAAATGTCGAATGATAAGAGTGCCAATAAGTACGAGCAATCCTATTAAATATGTATCATCAGAACGAAAAGTGAAGGCGTTTTCAACGACACGACCTAGGTGGAAGGTTGATAATACAAGTCAGTGTAAACTTTACACAGTAAAGTTGGCAAATGTCGATAAGAGTTTAATATCCGAGCTAAAAGTAAACAGAGTGACAGCGTGACAAGTAACTTGTGTTTTACAGCTGCTGATTTGATTGACATTTAATTTGATCAAGATAGTGTTTTATTTATAGAACAAACTGATTAAATCTAAATTAAATTTACAGAGCTATGTATATAAATTCTAAAACTGTCTGTAAATACTTGTTTTTTAACATGTACTTAATGTGAAATTATTATTAGGAAAAAATTACAACCCTGGGTTATTTTTAAGATATTCTCACACACAGTTCACTACATGATCCTCAATTAATTTATTCACTTGTCAGGTATTTATTATAAAGCTATTTCCTTCCGAATGCTTACATTTTAAAATTAAATCAAAAGAGCCTAATTCAAATAAATCAGTAATACGCGTCATCCATGTCAAAATAACAAGAAATCCAAACCAAACAGATTTAAAACCGGCTACAAGTCTAATTACAATTTAAGCTACTCGTTCCAAACAACAACAGGCCACAAAAAACAAAACCAGTCTAGAGACGTTGTAAATTTTAAGTGGTTAGATCAAAAAACTGCGACGCACTTATATAAATAAATTCATATATTTTATATAAGCTTGAAGCTAAATATTTATGCACTGAAAACCTATTTTACTGATAGTTCAGTCTAGTTCAGGGCTGACGACCTTCAGCCAAACAGAGACGACACGAGACAGGGGGAAAGAGACAATTTCTTATCAGCAAACTGTCCACGCGCAATTCAAATCGAAACGCAAATTCTGCTGGAAAAACTTCCGTCAATTTCTAATTGTAATGCTGCCAAAACGTGCATGTCCAGGGAAAATTTGACCTGGGACTGAATTGAACCCTGATCGGTGCTGCCAGCATATTTTTAGATTATTTGCGTTCTTTATTTCCTTTTGTCTCGGCTAACAAAAATCCTATTTTTAAGCTTGGGTACTTTAATAACTTTTTCAACATTTGAGATTATATTATTTTGTTTTTTTTTTTAGAGATTATCAAATTAAATTCTATTAAATTATTTAGAGTGTAATTTTAAGCTACCATCATTATCGTATTGAACTAATGAAAGCAATGAATGAAAAAAAAAGTGAAAAGCTCGTAACTAACACTGCATAAATTTGGAAAATTTACAGGTTTTCCGACATGGGCCACGCACACCGGCGGACACATATCCCACGGATCCCTATGTAAATGAAACCTACTATCCATTTGGCTGGGGACAAGTAACAAATGTGAGTAGAGAACAAGTTGCAGCAAAACTTTTGCCCAAAACGAATCCCAAAAAAAAGTGGCAAAATGGAGGAGAAGAAGAAGAGATCCAGCTTGCAGTTTGCCGTTCAACCGTTCCCGAAAACCGCAGAGCAAAGCATTTAAATAAATTGAAATGCAAATGTTTGTCGTGCCAAAAGACGTGGGAAACGGGGAGCAATTGCTGTAAAGGGGGAAGGGGGAAGGAGGATGTTTGGATAAGGGGAGGGGGTTTGTTGTGTGTTACATTAACATATACACATGCATATGTTTATGCAATTGCAAAAATGCAAGGCATTTATTATTTTATAACGTTGCTCCATATCTTTCTCTTCCTCTCTCTCTCTCTCTCTCTCTCTGTATATTTTGGGTTCCGTCTGGTGTTTCTATTTTGTGAATTCTCCGGCTGTTGTCTCACGTGCCATCCGCCCACGCCATGCAATAAATCAACGCTCAGAATGGCAAACGCGAGCTGTTCAACATTGGAACTTGGCTGCGTAAGCGTTATGGCAAATTTCTGGCACCCTACTATAGTCCCGATGTGAGTAACCCAACGCTAACGAACCACCACAGATACCCGTTCCTGTTCCAGTTCCATGTTTCCATTCTCGTTCCGAGTGAGCTGGCAATGGAAACCGCCGGACGGATGGGTGTCTGATAGTGCGGACGTTTACAAATTGCAAAGCTCAAGCGCGCTTGCCTCATCACTCAATTCTTCTTTTTCTCTTTCTTTTTTCGCTCTCTCCTCGTTTCTCCTTTCCGTCTACATCTTCAGTTGGTGCACGCACAGGCAACGGGCGTGCCACGGACACACATGACCATGCAAACGGTTTTGGCCAGCTTCTTCCCCCCGAAGGGCACGTCCATGGAGTGGAACAGCAAGTACAATTGGCAGCCCATTCCTGTTTTCTCGCAGGAGCTGAACGAGGATACGGTACGTCAATCCCATCAATAATGATGGCATCATCACTTCAAATTGATTTATACCTCATTTCACCTTATTGCCAATACAAAACCGAAAAACCTTATTCGACTTCACATTTTTCAACAACAAACGAGAAACTAATTTAACCAGCAAATCACAAAGGTATTTTTTTTTTGTGAGTCAAAAAACAAGTTCTAATATATTAAAGTCAGTTGAATATTCCAGTTTAATTTCAATACACTTTATAATTGTAATTTCAATTTATAAATTTACTTACCATATTCTCTTTAATTTACTTATAAACCATTTTTGATTAAACTTTAATTTTATTTCAATTTCTTTTCCATATTTATTTAATTTTTTTTTTTAATTTCTATAATTCAAAATTTATGTCATCTTTATACGTACATGTATAGTTGTAATTTATATAAATATCGGCAACAGCATGAGTGTTTTTACTGTATACAATTTTATTCCATAACTTGATTGTTTTGTTTTTAAATTTATTAAGTTATTCAAAGTGTAGTAATTAATTGGTTAATTGGTTTGTAATTCATATTTTATTCATCTAAAATTAAGTTTCCTTTTCCTACTTATATTTCACAAATTCTTTGCACATTTATATTTTTTTTTAAATGCATCTCAGTATTAAATTGCTTACATTTAATTTTTAATCATATTTTATTATATTTTCTTTCTCTAACAGCTGTTGCTCGTTCGCACGCCCTGTCCACGCTATTTCGAGGCCCTGCACGAGGTTTATGAAAAGCCTGAAGTAAAGGCAGAAATTGCACCTTATTTGGAGATGTACAAGGAGCTGGCATCCCACACCGGACTTAGTTTTAACGAGCCCGAGGATGTACAATCACTGTATCTTACACTACTTGCCGAACAGGAATGGGGACTCGATCTGCCCGATTGGACTAAGAAATATTTCCCAGAGAAAATGCAGTTCCTAACAGAACAAAGTTATGTGTACAATGTGTATACGCCGGAGATGCAGAAGATTAAGGCTGGTCCATTCCTCAAAAAGATGTTTGATGAAATGCAACAGAAGCGCAATGAAACATTGAAACCGGATAGACGCAAACTCTTCATTTACACGGGACACGACTCGACAGTCGTCAACATTCTGGCTGCCTTGAAGATCTGGGAACGTCAACTGCCCCGATACTCGGTTATGGCTCTATTCGAGCTGCACAAGAACAAAGAAACCGGCGATTACTGGGTGGAGATCTATTTCCGTAACAATCCAAAGGCGCCAGCTGAAAAATTAACTGTGCCCGGCTGTGACTTCCAGTGTCCGTTGGACAAGCTGCTGGAGCTGGCCAAGGATGTGGTGCCCACGGAGGCAGATGCCAATCGATGCGATGCCCAAAATGAACAATTTACAGAGCCACCACTGCGTGGTCCATAGAAAACCATGGAGAATTGAAATCCTACAGGTGCTACAACTCAGGGAGCTTAATGTTAGTTAAGTCAACTTTTAGTTTAAGTGTAACAATACAAACTTATTAAAGATCAAATCCAAATTGTCATCCGTCGAGTGTTTGACTTTGCGCCAAAGCCAGCGCCTCATGTGGCAGCCAAGTCGGCTCATTTCCGCTTGTGGCGCCGCCATTGCCCAATAGGCCGCTTCTGTTTTGCTTTTTGCCAGCTCCGCAAACAACTTCCGCACTTGTTTAGTCAGTTCATTCTTTATTTCTCTCACTCTCTCGCCTCTGTCGGTCTCTGTCTCGGTCGCTGTCTGTATGAATCTCGCCCGCCCTTTGGCTTTGCTCATTTTTGCCAAGAGGTGACATTTTTCGCATTGCGGTTTACCATAAACTATTTCATTGGGGAGTTGTTGTCTGTGTACATTAGTACTGTTCCATGCTCTATGCTCTGCGTTTTCATCTCCTTCCCTTAACAGCCCATCCAGTTCTCCATTGTTTACTCGTGTGCGTTACCCATCTGTCTCTCCCTCTCTCTCTCTGTCTCTCTCTCTCTCTCTCTCTCTCTCTCTCTCTCTCTCTCTCTCTCTTTCTGTGTGTCGAGCTGGAGTCCGCTCTTTTCCCATTTTTGTTTGTTTTTTGCACATATCTGTAAAGTTTATTTGTCAACGGGACGCATATGTTGTGTGCTTGCCAAAAATAAAAAAGTTAAATAAAACAAAATAAAGGAATCATATCCTGTCTGCTCATACATTGTCTGTGCTTGCATCGTTATTGTTGTGTTGTCTGTTTGTTGTTGCTTTTAATTTTGCTTAATTTGATTTTGGTGGCACTATAAGACCACATAAAAAAGTACTCATAGAGTAGGAACGCTTCAAAATGTCTGACACATTTACATATGCAGATTACC
Source organism: Drosophila falleni (assembly GCA_035045575.1). Classification (NCBI taxonomy): domain Eukaryota; kingdom Metazoa; phylum Arthropoda; class Insecta; order Diptera; family Drosophilidae; genus Drosophila; species Drosophila falleni. Next base: position 11,769,408 of record JAWNOV010000167.1, read on the forward strand.
GTTTCTTCTTATGATTAAAGAGAAATTGCGGCTGCCCAAGAAAAATAACATTTAAATTTTTATTGCAGCCTAAGAGTATGCAATGATTTATTTTTAGATATCATTCTGCACAGTGGCCCTCCAACTGTTAGGTGTTTTTATAAAAGTTGAGGAAAAGTTTTAGAGCTGTTTGATAAGTGAAAACACTTTTTGCTATTGTCATATTAACAAATCCCAACAATTTAATGGATAATTTCCTGCTACTAAGTAATTTAAGAAGAATTCTGTGATTAAAATGGTCTCACAAGCACAATTTGTATCGTCTGCCTAAAAGTAGGCAACAAGTTATTGACTTACTAATTTTCTGCGCAGTGACTTTTCAACTGTAATTTGCACACAACAACTTCTATTGTGCGCTTTACAACACTAGTCTGACTCTTTGAAATATAAACAATAGGTGTTCACTTCGGATTAAATTCTACATCGATTCAGCTATAGATTACAAGATATCTTCTGGTCGAGTAGGAAACACAGCTCTATGTTTTCTAATTGAAGCCAGGTGATCCAATTCACGAATTATGGCACTCATACTGTGCCTACATATGAAATTTAACCAGAGAGGAAAGAGCTCCGATTTCCTACAACATGCTCTGCTTCTCTCTCTGTCCCTCTCGCTCGCCTTCTCCCTCTCCCTCCCTCTACCTCTCTCTCTTTGGTTTTGTGCTCACACAAACCGGCAATAAAATACCTGCACCTTTTTGACAAATGAAACGTGCAACAAACAAGACGCCAATGAAGCTGCAGCTACAAAGGACTTTGGTCCTGAAGTGAACCGAACTGAGCTAGTGCCAACAAAGATTTATGCGTTTTACAGAGTCTACGCTTTATGCGAAACTAAACGGCAAACAGTTTGAGTGAAGAAAGGAGCCGGTTTGCCTTTGGCCATGACTGGCCTGGCCAAAACGGAAGTCAGCCATGACAGTGGCTGCTGCTGGCTGGGCAAACATGTTTTGCATGGGCCTGGCTGACAGAACAGACCTTGGTCTAAAGAGATGGAGCTGACTGGGTGTCAGTGGTAGTCTATTGTGCCTTTTAATAGAGTGAACTGCAGCAGAGCCTGGCAGCGGGAAAACATTTGTGCAGCTTATTAATATGCATCCCATCTTTCCATCCTCCCATCTCAGTTTGCACCAGCTCTAGGGGATTAGTCGAGAGCAGGTGTGTACTCGTAACTGCAGCTTGGCCCAGCTGCAATCGACAATTTTATCTACTAGGCCAAGCGCAAAGTTTTTCGCTCCGTATCGAAAAGTCGTTAGTAAGCTGACCACAAAAAGAGAGATGTGGGCAAGAGCAGTCTAAGATCTGTGGACCAGGACCAAGTTGCCCAGCAAAGGTTTTATGTCTTAGTTGCAGTCGTCTTGACGCTAAAAAATTAAAGTTTATCCAAAGACTTGCACTTAGCCCCAAAACTTTTCTCTACCAAACTTTTCTGACTGAGCTTGTCTCTGGTTCTCTAAGTAGATTTGTTGCCTTCACCATACGTCTACAGCTAAAAAATGACCCAATTGTGGGTGTGGGGTACAACTTGACCCACCTCATGAAATAGCAGCATAATAGGCGAAGTAATAACTCTAATAAATATGTAAAATTCAAATGATGTCTCTTAAATGACAATTTAAGCGAAAAGCTACCAATTGAAATCAATCACAGTTTAATTTCTTTGCATTAATGTTAATTTTTTTATAGAATTGCCTTCTTTATAAAATATTAATTCATTTATATGGAATGAATTTATTATACTTATAATATATATGGAGAATGAAACTATTGTTAATTGTATTATTAATATTATGATTATTATGACTATTTTTATTTTATATTACTAGATACTTCTGGTTTGTTGCTCAATCCCGATAAAAGTGCTCGGTAAATCGATAATCCGAGTTGATTACAATTTTTTTTCAGTAATTGAAGTGAGCTTTGAAATTTTGTATCGATTACTATCGAAATTCGTCATTAATACACTTACCTCACAACAAACAAATCGAATAGCTAAAAATGAAATTCCATAAGTACACATTTGTCGTATTTACCATTGTGATTTTGTTAATTTGTGTAGGACTAATGGCAAACTACTCAGGATGCAGTCACGAATCCATGAAAATAATGACAATTGTGGTGCATATGTTTGTGGTGACTGCAGGTCTGTTTCTAGTCGGTGATGCTATCAAATATATTTTGGTTTCAACCGACGCAGCCGCATTTCCGAAACAAGAGGGTACTTATCAAGTTGATAATAATCCGAAAACTCATACTCACACGGATTATTTGAAATTGCGTCTGCGTACTTTGAAGTCTAATTTGCTGGTCACGGAGGATCATCTGCATGAGCATCTTAATTTGAGGTATCAATTAATTGCGGTTGATCTGTGGCTTTATGGCACCTACTTCATCCTGCTGATGTGCTTGGTGCTGGTTTCTCAGGATAAATTGTTGTACTACAATACCAATATGATGACTGGACTCTTCTCGAAGAATCAAACTTATTCATTGGGACTGAATTATGTACAAAATTTATATCAAACGTATCTATTTATTGAGTCTGCACTTATCAATTCCTTTAATCCGAATGACACAGAAACAGGGACAGTTGGCTGGATATATGGGGATCATAATTCAAAGCTAGGAGTTGTACGATTGCGTCAAATACGCAGAAAGGAAAATTATCACCTCGGATGGAATAGCATTAAATACACGAGTCTGGCCTATATGCCAAGATGGGAGCTACCTTATCAACGGATGGCCTACACAGACAAATATTGGCATATCTATGAGCCATGGCTGCCCTCATCTGTCACTTATACTACGTTTGAGAAAAAGTTTATGAACTTCGATCACGAGGGTTACTTCTCGGATTATCCAGAGTTCGCTGGATATATTACAATGCTGGCTCGCACTAGAAACAACAGCATGAAGGTCTTAAATTATCTCCGAGAGCACAATTGGCTTACCAAGGAGACAATTGTGCTATTTTTGGACTTTACTCTCTACAATGCCGATGCAAATATATTTTCCATATGCACTTTCCTATTGGAACAGACGCCCTTTGGCACTGTCAATACCGGCGCTCATGTGCTCAGTGTTAAAATGCAAATTCTGGATCAGTTAGGAACACTTGGGTTCGCCATAGCGGGCCTTTATGCATTTATTCTCATTCGGTTTGCGAAAACATTGGTAGTAACAATTTGGTATGAGCCAGCCAAGCTGCACAACATGTGGAATAAAATGGACTTGGTTATTTTGCTCCTCAATATATTGGTAGCAGCCTTAATAATCACGCAGGAAATAATCGTGTCTAATCTGCTGGCGAAAGTCGAGGGAGCTAGCAAATTGGAATTCCTTGACTTTCGACGACCTGCACGTCTGCATACACTGTCCAGCATAATGATTGGATTTCTCGTTTGCCTGACCACATTGCGATTGTGGAAAGTCCTGCAGTTCGCCAACGTTTTTCAACTATTCTCGGCAGCGCTTTATTCAGCCTGGCAAGCACTGGCGAGTACGGCCTTGATAATTGTCATCTTTCTGATGGCATTCGGCTTTGCGGTTGCCATTATCAATGGCAACAATACGGGGAATTTTATCCACATATATAGAAGTATCATTACCTCCTTGTGTTTCTCCTTTGGCTTTAGCTCGCATGTGACTCCCCAGGACCTTTTCTATGGCGGTGAGATAATAGGCCTTGTACTTTATTTCTTACTGGCCTTTGTGCTGGCTCAACTGCTGATAAACGTCTTCGTTTCGACCATCAACGGATATTTTCAGTATGCAAAGTCTTTGAGGGATGCTCGATATGTGCGTCGCATTAACTTCCTACAGTTTCTACGAGTTGAATACGCCCATATCTTAAATCATTTAACCGGCAAGCCATTCTTCTATAGATCCTATCATCGAAATAATCGCACAGTTGCTGAGAATGTTAAAATCATTTTGGATCAACAGCAAAGGTCTGGTAGAAAGAATCGACATCATGCATTCGCCACCCATCATAAGATTGGAGATGTCACTGAGGAAAATAAAAAGCAGGCGGAATATAAGCGACGCATTGGACGTCTGTATACCATAGCATCTATAATGCAGACCCAGATGGAAATCCTTGAGCACCTGTGGCTGACCACTCTTGAAGAACGCTTTGCAGCCACTTCAGATTCCGATGAAGACGAAGAACCGGGTGATGAATATATTGCTTAATTATTATTTACTGAGTACGAGTATATTATTATATTTATGTAAATACATTTGTTTGCAATTAATATATAAAAACATAAGTACATACTATTAACATGAATGACAGCAATTCAAGCTGAATGTCTATCTTGTATTGTTAGAGAGGGAGAGGGAGAAGGAGAAGGACTGGGAGCGGGGCCTGGGAGCGGGGCCTGGGAGAGGGACTGGGAGCGGGGACTGGGACTGTAGCACCGGCCGACTAGTTTTTTTTGTATTTTGTATCCCATTATTATGAGAAATAGGGGGAAATATTACGTAGATTTGTTTGTTAAGCTTCCGGTTTCAGAAAGCCTTTGAATAACTTTCACAATATTTTCTCCTCGAACAACATTGTATATATAAAATAAAGTCGGAGAAATAGCGTCGAGTGACATAAGTACTAAATATAATAATAATCATGGAGAAGAAAACAGTTCGTTGTCTATTTTTTGCGTTGACGGCATCGATTATCCTAAGTTGTACGGCCGGTACGATATATTTTGCGGGTATTAAACATGAAACGGCGCACGTAAAGAATATAATGATTACAATAGTGATAGTGCTATTTTTTCAAATTGTGATCGCTGATCCGATTAAATTTGTTTTGATCTCAATTGATTATGCATGTTGGCCTGGGAAAATGCCCGAATATAAGCCACATAAGCCGGACGATGATGAGAACTATAATCGTTTAGATTTCCTCAAGCAGCGACTAAAGAGTTTGAGAGTTCAAATGCTAATCACAGAGCGGTACCGTGACGTCACTCTGAACGAGCAGTACAAGAGTATTACACAAGATCTATTCGTCTATGGGAGATGTTTGATCGTTCTCTCATGTTTGGTGCTCGTTACGCGGGACGAGCTTCTGTACCACAATACGGAAAATTTGCAAAGTCTTTTTATGGAGAATCATACAGACTACATTGGATTAGGTGCAATTGTGCATCTCAATCAATTGTTGGACTTTGTCGAGTCGTCACTGGTCAGTGCCTTTGATTTTGGTACAGACGAGGGAGGAGCTAACTATTGGGTACACAGCGAGGGAACTAAAATGTTAGGAGTGGTTCGGTTGCGTCAATTGCGATTGATCAATGAGAAATTTGGATGGGGTAAACCGGAGTTCTCAAATGTCAAGTATATGCCCGATTGGGAATTACCCTATCGACGTCTGCACTACACCGATAAGTATTGGCGAATCTATGATCCCTGGTTGCCCATCTCCGATAACTTTGACTTCACAGATGCCATCCTAATGAACTTCCAGCATATCGGACAGTTCCAAAACTATCCAGAACTGAAGGGTTATGTCACCATGCTGGCACGGAGCAAGCAAAACTCTATGAAGATATTGGACTTCCTCTCGGAATACCATTGGCTAACATTTAATACATCAGCGGTATTCCTAGACTTTACGCTTTACAATGTCGATGCAAATATATTCAGTGTGTGCACACTACGCGTTGAACAAACTCCATTTGGTAGCGTTATACCCGATATTAATTGTGATAGTGTTAAGCTCATTGAGGAACTGGAACAACTATCCTATATGGATATCATAGTATTGATTATATATATCGTTGTGGTTCTGCAATTCACACAGTCATTCATCTGTACCGTTTGGTATGAGCCATCGAAGATGAAAAGCATATGGTACAAAATGGATCTGATTATAATTGTACTTAACATTCTTGTGATGATCCTAATCGCAGTGCGTGCAACCCTGGTACAAGGTATGCTCAGGCGATTAGAGGGTGCCAACAAACTGGAATACCTAAACTTTCGAGCTCCATCTCGATTGCATAGCCTAACCACTATACTGATCGGATTCCTCATCTGTTTAATGACGCTACGAATTTGGAAGATTTTGCAGTTCTCCAAAGTTTTTCAGCTCTTCACCCAAACATTTGCACTTGCTTGGAAAGCTTTGGCTATTACCATGCTAATGATCCTGATTATTCTAATGGCTTTTGGAATTGCATTTGCTACGATAAATGGCAATAATAGTGCTCATTTTATTCGATTACTCACAAGTATCATCACAGCATTGTGTTTCTCATTGGGATTTAGCTCAGAGATCAAGCCACAGGAAGTTTTCCATGGAGGCGAGTTTTTTGGCATGATCATGTATGCGTCTTTGGGTTTCGTCGTCTCCGTTTTGTTGATGAATGTATTTATAATAACACTCAGCGACTTTTTTAGCACTGCACAAGCTGAACGTGATGCCAAAACCAAAAGGCGAATTAGTTTTTTCGAATTCCTTCGCGTGGAGTATAACGATTTCATTAGTTTCTTTCTAAAACTATCCTGTTTCCGAAAGGGCTACAAGCGAAATAATCGAACTGTCGCAGAGAATATCGAACGCATAGTAGAACATAGAATAGCACAGGATATTGAAAGGAAGGCCGAACTACGGAAGAAAAGGTCAATATTATCCGCCAGCATAAAGAAACCTCCTCCTCCGAAGGATGAGGAAACCCTGCAGGCAGAATACAGAGAACGTATCGAGCATGTAATGGCCATTTCCTCCATCATGAAGATTCAAATAGAAATACTTAAGCATCTACTCTTTTCCGATAAATCAAAGAAGAAACAAAATCAATCTAAAAATGACGATGACAATCCGTATCTCGATGACGATCTAAACATGGATGAAGATGAGGAATCTGATGATCAGACAACCGAACAAAAGGACAATACTAAGAAAGATGAGAATGAGGTATAAATTTGAAATGGGATCAAGAAACATTAAGACATCGGAAGTAGCCCATATCGCATAATCTTAAAGCAATCTCTAAGTCACTTAGTGTAATATAATAAAAGCTTTTCGCAAGAATTTTGCTGTTAAAATTATTTTATAATTGCTGGCCATATTTTCGATAGTTTTTTATTTGATTTTTGTTTATTTGTTTGCTTGCGATGTCACAACTAAATAATTATGCGCAAACAAGCAAAACTTTGACTTGAAAAGGCTTTTAGGGCAATTTGGCGCTGGCATTGTTGGACTTGTTTGCAAAAACTTGCGGAACCTGAGCCTGGCTGTGGGCCAAAGCGAAATGACTTATGGGTAACAAAGTAATCGGGGCATACTCAGAAGACGAAGAAGCAGAAGAGCACTGTTCTGCTCATTCACAATTGTTATGAGTAAGCAAATAAAAATTTAATATCTCTCATGCTTTTAGGCTGCTGTTGAAAACTATTTGAGTTGCCCAGTTTCTAGTTCCCAGCTCCCATTTTCTATTTACTATTTCCCATTTTTCAGTTGTAATCGGAGGCAGCAGTTATTGTTAGACCCACACTAGAAACTTTACAAACATTTTGATCAACAGCAAATGTAGCTAAACTAAACAATTGCAAACGGCGCTAAACTTTTATCCAGCTCCCCTAATCCCCAGTCCATCCCAACAAATCCAACGCCTCTGCAGATAGACAAACTGTCTGCAACTTTTTTGGTGTACAGCATTTGGTCTGTATACCCACACACAAATATACACATATGTGACTTGGGGAACTGTATAAACTTTTATAATTATTAGCAACAAATGAGCAGTGACAGAGCACTTTTGCCGTAACTGCAACTTTTACCCAGACATATCCTCTCCAGAACCCAAACAAAAAATCACAAATGATTCCCGACCACCCAGGATCAATTTAAAAGTTTTAACTACCTGACTATGTCTGTACCTATGCATGACCAGGGAACGGGAAGCGGAAACAAGCCAACGTCTAAGAAATAGTGTCCCAATCAAAAGCCATGTGAAGTTTTAAATGTGTTACGGGCGGAATGGTGTACGGTGAATCAAAAAGTTTCTAATTTTTGAGTTAAGCTGCTTTTTATCAAAAACTTTGTACAAGCACTCGAATGACAACAGTTAATGCACATTGAACGATTTGGAAAATTAATTCTTTGTGGTTTAGTTTATTTACAATTTAATTGTTTGGGAAGCTATGTATATTGAAGTTAACAATGTACCAGTGATTAATATTGTGAATACAAGGAAAATGAAGTGAATACAGGTCTGATTAGATATTTTTGGTACATTATTAAAATTATAACAATATTTTGCGATTGCTAAATTTTCTTCTATTCAATAAGAGTAAATTATTTCAAATTTCTTTGATGACTTGGATTTATCAGAAGTTGTACTCTGTGTGTAATGTGAACTAGTTCGTTCAGTCTGGTAAATAGTTCTGTCGAACTTGTTCTAAACGATTCGATATCATCTTATTCACTATCAGTTTTCAACACTGGTTGTAGCGAAGTCAGTAAAATTAAGTTTCCTTGTGACTAATTGTCAGTGAGAGACATTTTGTTAGCCAGCTTCTAATAAAAATTAATAGATATATGTACTTATATTCACCGTACATACAAAATAATATGAAAGATCCAAAAATTACTTATGACTCATCAGTTTTATTATCGATCACAGCTTTTTAATCTAAAACAAAAGTGGTGCTGGCGCTGCAGCATAAGCCAAAGGAGTGTTGTAAGCCAAAGGAGAGGTGTAAGCCAGAGGAGAGCTGTAAGCCAGAGGAGCGGCCAAAGGAGCAGACAATGGAGCAGCAGTGTACTTGGCGACGACAGGAGCAGCAACTGGAGCGATCACAGGAGCAGAGGCAATACCATTGTAGTTGCGGGCAATCACTTGGCTACTTGTCGCAGTCACATATGGAGCAGGAGCAGCCACAACTGCAGCTGGAGCAGCAGCCACAACTGGAGCAGAGTATGCCAATGGTTGGCCAAGAAGAAGTCCTGGCTTGGCAGCAACACAGGCGATGATGGCGAAGATGACAGCTGCCTGTGAATAGAATTCATTTAGATGAGATCGAAAGGAATCTCAGAAATTAACCAACTTACGACTTTGAACATATTGATTGAGTTTTTGATTGTTAAGGATCCGTTATGCTTACAGCTCGAAAACTTGAACTTGTTTGATACCATTTAACAGTTTAAACTGCTCTTTTTATACTCAAAACTAGTGTTGACCTTAGGTCTTTAAATATATAATTTGTGGGTGACACGACGTGATATACATTAAACAGTGGGAAATAACTTAAAAAGCAAAAAGATACGGCTACAAAATGCAAAACTTAAACAATAACTGGACTGCAAACGCATTTCAATCAACCACATGACTCACAATTGAATGAAGACTATTTTGGGGTATAAATACTCGTCGTTGACTGTAGTTGGACATCAAACAGTTTGCAGTTTACTCTACAAGCAACACAATCAACACAATCCTCAACATGTTCAAATACGTAAGATACAGAAAAAGATTCCTTGTGAGCAGATACTCTAATACAAATGTCTCTGATTACAGACCGTTGTCATCTTCGCCATCATCGCCTGTGCTGCTGCCAAGCCTGGACTCCTTCTTGGTCAACAGGTGGCATACTCTGCTCCAGTTGTGGCTGCTCCAGCTGCAGTTGTGGCTGCTCCTGCTCCATATGTGACTGCAACTAGTAGCCAAGTGATTGCCCGTAACTACAATGGTATTGCCTCTGCTCCTGTGATCGCTCCAGTTGCTGCTCCAGTCGTCGCCAAGTATACTGCTGCTCCTTTGGCCACACCTCTGGCTTATACCTCTCCTCTGGCTTACACCTCTCCTCTGGCATACAACACTCCTTTGGCTTACAACACTCCTTTGGCTTACAGCTCGCCATTGGCCTATTCCGCTGCTGCTGCTCCTGTTATTCTCTAAAAAGCAATACGAGTTAAAATAAATAATTATTTACACAAATTAAAATTTTTTGATGACAAGTCGGGTTTGTTAAGTGCCTTGAATTGAATTCGGGTCTGCATAACTCCAGCGTTCATTCAACATTTGCCAATTAAGATGCAACTCACGAAGGCAGCACAAAAATGATTGTTGACAACGGTTATTGGCCACATTCACATTCATTCACAGTGGCTAAATGGTTTGTTTTCAAGTTGCTGTTGGTCAAAATATGTAATTATGTCAAGGTCGCCAGGTTTGTCACAGCAAGGTTTACATAGTTCAATGAACTTTCAATTGTAGTGTTGTCTAACATGTGTAGATAGAAGTTACGGAATAGAGAAGCTTATATTTATACTATCTGAAGAGGCAAGATATATTGTACTTAAATACAAATTCTTTTTATGCATATCCATGATTTTGAGAAAATTAAATTTTTTTACAAAATTAATTAAATTTAAATGCAGAATGAATTTAGAGGCCAAACAATAATCAAAATGACATTTCGCTTGAAAATCGGTCCAGTTTTGACAAAGTTATGGAGGTTTGAAGTTGGTCAGAACTTGGATCTAATAACTTTACAAGTCAAAATTTTTGTCAAATTTCACATGATTTTTTACAGATTTTTGAAAGGTGTCCGAAACAAATTTTAAGTGTTGTTTTATACTAATTACGATATAAGGAATTGATTAAAAGTGAAAACTTCAGATTTAAAATTTTGAATTTTCAAAATATCAAAGGGGGGACCACATGCATCGAATCCATGATTTTGAGAAAATTAAATTTTTTTACAAAATTAATTAAATTTAAATGCAGAATGAATTTAGAGGCCAAACAATAATCAAAATGACATTTCGCTTGAAAATCGGTCCAGTTTTGACAAAGTTATGGAAGTTTGAAGTTGGTCAGAACTTGGATCTAACAACTTTACAAGTCAAAATTTTTGTCAAATTTCACATGATATTTTACAAATTTTTGAAAGGTGTCAGAAACAAATTTAAAGTGTTGTTTTATACTAATTACGATATAAGGAATTGATTAAAAGTGAAAACTTGAGATTTAAAATTTTGAATTTTCAAAATATCAAAGGGGGGACCACATGCATCGAATCCATGATTTTGAGAAAATTAATTTTTTTTATAAAAATTAATTAAATTTAAATGCAGAATGAATTAAGAGGCCAAACAATAATCAAAATGACATTCCGTTTGAAAATCGGTTCAGTTTTGACAAAGTTATGGAAGTTTGAAGTTGGTCAGACCTAGGATCTAACAACTTTACAAGTCAAAATTTTTGACAAATTTAACATGATTTTTTACAGATTTTTGAAAGGTGTCAGAAACAAATTTTAAGTGTTGTTTTATACTAATTACGATATAAGGAATTGATTAAAAGTGAAAACTTGAGATTTAAAATTTTGAATTTTCAAAATATCAAAGGGGGGACCACATGCATCGAATCCATGATTTTGAGAAAATTAAATTTTTTTATAAAAATTAATTAAATTTAAATGCAGAATGAATTTAGAGGCCAAGCAATATTCAAAATGACATTCCGCTTGAAATTCGGTCCAGTTTTGACAAAGTTATGGAAGTTTGAAGTTGGTCAGAACTTGGATCTAACAACTTTACAAGTCAAAATTTTTGTCAAATTTCACATGATTTTTTACAGATTTTTGAAAGGTGTCAGAAACAAATTTAAAGTGTTGTTTTATACTAATTACGATATAAGGAATTGATTAAAAGTGAAAACTTCAGATTTAAAATTTTGAATTTTCAAAATATCAAAGGGGGGACCACATGCATCGAATCCATGATTTTGAGAAAATTAAATTTTTTTATAAAAATTAATTAAATTTAAATGCAGAATAAATTTAGAGGCCAAGCAATATTCAAAATGACATTCCGCTTGAAAATCGGTCCAGTTTTGACAAAGTTATGGAAGTTTGAAGTTGGTCAGAACTTGGATCTAACAACTTTACAAGTCAAAATTTTTGTCAAATTTTACATGATTTTTTACAGATTTTTGAAAGGTGTCAGAAACAAATTTAAAGTGTTGTTTTATACTAATTACGATATAAGGAATTGATTAAAAGTGAAAACTTGAGATTTAAAATTTTGAATTTTCAAAATATCAAAGGGGGGACCACATGCATCGAATCCATGATTTTGAGGAGTATAAATTTTTTTCGAAAATTTATTAAATTTAAATGCAGAATGAATTAAGAGGCCAAACAATAATCAAAATGACATTCCGCTTGATAATCGGTCCAGTTTTGACAGAGTTATGGAAGTTTGAAGTTGGTCAGAACATGGATCTAACAACTTTACAAGTCAAAATTTTTGTCAAATTTCACATGATTTTTTACAGATTTTTGAAAGGTGTCAGAAACAAATTTAAAGTGTTGTTTTATACTAATTATGATATAAGGAATTGATTAAAAGTGAAAACTTCAGATTTAAAATTTTGAATTTTCAAAATATCAAAGGGGGGACCACATGCATCGAATCCATGATTTTGAGGAATATAAATTTTTTTCGAAAATTAATTAAATTTAAATGCAAAATGAATTTAGAGGCCAAACAATAATCAAAATGACATTCCGCTTGAAAATCGGTCCAGTTTTGACAGAGTTATGGAAGTTTGAAGTTGGTCAGAACATGGATCTAACAACTTTACAAGTCAAAATTTTTAGGACATTTCAATGAAAGAATTAAGAAATAAGTTAGCTCATCAGTTTTATTATCGATCACAGTTTATTATTCTAAAACAAAAGTGGTGCTGGCGCTGCAGCATAAGTCAGTGGAGCAGTGTAAGCCAAAGGAGAGGTGTCAGCCAGAGGAGCGGCCAATGGAGCAGCAGTATATTTGGCGACGACTGGAGCAGCAACTGGAGCAATCACAGGAGCAGTGGCAATACCATTGTAGTTGCGGGCAATTACTTGGCTACTAGTTGCAGTCACATATGGAGCAGGAGCAGCCACAACTGCAGCTGGAGCAGCCACAACTGGAGCGGAATATGCCAATGGTTGGCCAAGAAGGACTCCAGGCTTGGCAGCAACACAGGCGATGATGGCGAAGATGACAACGGTCTGTAAACAGTAACATTTGTATTAGAGTATCTGCTGAACAAAGAATCTTCTTCGGTGTCTTACGTATTTGAACATGTTGAGGATTGATTGATTGTGTTTCTTGTAGGATGAGCTGCAAACTATTTGATGTCCAACTACAGTCAACGACGAGTATTTATACCCCAAAATAGTCTTCATTCAATTGTGATTCATGCGGTTCATTGAAATGCGTTTGCAGTCCCGTTAATGGTCGAGTTTGCATTTTGTAGCCCTTATTATTTAGCTCTTTAAGTTATTTCCCACTGTTTAATGTATATCGCGTCGTGTCACCCACAAATTATATATTTAAAGACCTAAGGTCAACACTAGTTTCGAGTATAAAAAGAGCAGTTTAAACTGTTAAATGGTATCAAACAAGTTCAAGTTTTCGAGCTGTAAGCATAACGGATCCTTAACAATCAAAAACTCAATCAATATGTTCAAATTCGTAAGTTGGTTAATTTCTGAGATTCCTTTCGATCTCATCTAAATGAATTCTAATCACAGGCAGCTGTTATCTTCGCCATCATCGCCTGTGTTGCTGCCAAGCCTGGACTCCTCCTTGGCCAACAGGTGGCATATTCCGCTCCAGTTGTGGCTGCTCCAGCTGCAGTTGTGGCTGCTCCTGCTCCATATGTGACTGCGACAAGTAGCCAAGTGATTGCCCGCAACTACAATGGTATTGCCTCTGCTCCAGTGATCGCTCCAGTTGCTGCTCCCGTGATCGCCAAGTACACTGCTGCTCCATTGGCCGCTCCTCTGGCTTACACCTCTCCTCTGACTTACAGTGCTCCACTGAGTTATGCTGCGGCGCCAGCACCACTTTTGTTCTAATTTAATAAACTGTGATCAATAACAAAACTGATAAACTGAGTACTTTTTTAATTCCATTATTGAAATGTTTGAGTCAATAAACGCTATAGAAATAAAAGTCAATTTTTCTACATAGTGTAGTTGGACCTTTGACAATATTTTAAGTTGTATCGTTCGGTCAGTATTCCCATCAGAAAATTACCCAATAAACCTTTCTCAGAGAATCTAGATTCTCTTTAGTATCACATCAAAGAGTCAAACAGTCAAAAGCTTCAACTGCAGAGAGAGTGCTGAATGGAAAGTCAAATGAAAAGCTCTTCTCTCGTTCGCTCTAAATGAGAGAGAGAGAGAGAGAGAGAGAGTCTGACTCTCTCTGGCAGATGGCAGGTAGCAAATAGAGCTTTTTGGGTTAAAGTTCTAAGTGCTGGCCATAAAATAAACCATACTCTGGCATCTGAATTTGCCGAGCACAGGAATTTAATTCATAAGTTAAGTGGCGTGTCCTCGGCCGTATACAGCCAAGGTTAAGAGTGGCTCTTTGGCTGCTGCAGCAGAAAGCAGAAAGCAGAAGCGGCAAACACGTCAGCACCGAGTCCTGAGTCCTGAATCCTGCCGCCCACTCGCTCATCTAAAGCATGTGGGAGTTTCGCTTCGAGAGTGAATCCCATTTTTATCATATTTCTTTTAAGGTTTTGCTGCTTGAGCACGATTTTTAAGGCATCTGCCACAATGAAACCGCATCCCCCAAAAAAGCACAACCCTGTGACTCGCCGAGCAGAGCATCCTCAACCCTCATCAATTAAACGGCTGCGACTTTTTTCTTAAGGAACTTTTGGTGCGCATAAACAATTGCCTGGAAATATAATACATGGCTCTTTGTCTGGGTTGGCACGAACTTTGCTTTTTCTTTATTGCCCTCAGACTGAAAACGGTTTGATTGAATATTTACTTTTATTTTTTTTTAGCTGTAAGGGCGACAAACAAATTAAGCAAATGACACCGCGACCGACAACGAACTCAAAATTTTAAGCCAAACCGAATTCGAAACGTGCCCAAATCTGACCAGCAACAACAACAACATCAACATAATCAGACCTTGTCACGCCCCACGCAACGGTAAAGCCGCCCACACGATTTGCATAAAGAAATAACCCAAAAAAGTGACTGGGAAAATTTTTAAAGTCAACTGACCTCTTGTCGGCCAATTTAAATAGACGCGTGCTCTCTTAGCCCTGCCCCTGAGCCATACTTTTTGATTTGCACGACACGTTTCCCAAATCCTCATCTAAAATAAAGCCAAAAAAAAAAGATACTCAACACCTAGCCATAAACAAATGCAGCAAATATTGAAGTAATCAAAAATGCAAATGTCACTACGTGAATTGTAAAATACCAAAATCCTGAAATTTCGACCACTCCCTAGTATATCAATAGCCTGCGGACAGTGGGCACTAATAAATCTGACGGCAAATCAAGAGCACATTAATTTCACTCTCTCTCTCTCTCTCTCTCACTCTCTTAGCTGTTTATCGCAAAAAGTTAATTGCTTTCCCGTGCTCTCTATTAATCATATTCCATAACTTGTTTAGCCTAATTAGCGACAGACGGACAGACAGACAGACGACACAAGGACAAGGATAAGCCGGGTCCCAAGTCGACGAACACGCAGCTTGACTTAGTCATTTAAAAAGGCTCAGGGAGCAACTAATATTCAATATATAAATATGTATTACATATTGTTAAAAATTAAACATATTTATTTATTATACTATGAAAGATCTTCAGTATAAATCAAAGAAATCAATTTAATTTATTTAGGATTTAAAAATGTATTTAAAAATTAAATTAGAATATTTCATTTACTTAAATATATTTTTGTTATTTTATTATTTATTTGGTCATTCTCTTTTCTCTATGTATATTAGATTATCCTGTTTATCCCCATTATTTCAGCTTACAGAATTTCCTTAACACGTTCTTCCTTCTTGTACACACTCGTATTCCTATAAAAAGTGAAAATTAAAACAAATGTCACCGTCATTATTTAACAATTTTCGTTGGTCTGTAAGCGAGTGAACATCAAACACATATACAACTCATATATTTACATACTTGTAGTCATACTTGTTCTTTTTGACTAGCCCTCATCCTACTTCTGGTTCAGATCCTACTGCTGGTCCCGGCTCCGATGTTTGTAGGCAAATGCAGTTGGGTGCGAGATTTTTTAATGCAAAATCCGTGTCGCGTTGTGAGCAGAGGAATTCTCTTGTAGTCGTGGCTGTTTTCCTGTTTAGCATTGTCCGTGTTACTGTTGCTTGTTTTTGCCATTAACAGCAATTACAAATGGCAAACAAAAACGCAGAGATGGCAAATGGAAATGGAAATGGTAAGCGTGTCGCTGGGCAAGGGCAAACTTTTAATTATTTAGACGAGGACGCGAAAGTCGCACAGTTTTTCAAACACACAATTCCGGTTGCAGTTTTGGTTTCGGATTTTGGTTTGGGGTGCCTCTAAAAGGTAAATTCAATTACGCTGCTTCTGTTTTGTTGGGTTTTTGTAATTACAAACAACTTTACAAGTTGCAACTAATCAAATTACTGGCGCCTAGCAAAACAGCACACACAGCAGGCAAATCATACAGGAAAAACCTAATCTAAGGCGGCGCCCAAGCACAAATCCTGCCGCACATCAGCAGCTCGGGGAATAGGCGATAACATATGTCAAGGATTTTTTGACTCTTCCGGAGCGAGGGTGTGAGCCGGGCCAAAGGATTTTATCGTCTATCAGCATGCGAGAGTGCAAAAATGGCTTTTTAAATTGTGCATCAATGCATGAAATGCGCTATGAAAACGATTCAGATAAATACACAAAACTAGCAAATAACCATGAGGAAGAACCAGTCAAAAGGATAAGACTCCTGCTCCCATTATATATATATATATTGTGTGTGTGTGTGTGTGTAAGTGATTGTGTAGCCCACACGATTGAAAAGCATTCCGCCAGCTTAGTGGATAAGTCATAGAGCTTTTTATTTAACTCGATATCAGTCTTGCCGGCTTTGAAACCATCTTACAGTATGAATTGGGAGGAGTACGCGTGATACGCCAGAGGAGCGGCCAATGGAGCTGCCAATGGAGCAGCAGCATACTTGGCGATCACGGGAGCAGCAACTGGAGCGATAACTGGAGCAGTGGCAATTCCATTGTAGTTGGGGGCAATCACTTGGCTACTTGTCGCAGTCACATATGGAGCAGGAGCAGCCACAACTGCAGCTGGAGCAGCAGCCACAACTGGAGCAGAGTATGCCACCTGTTGGCCTAGAAGCAGACCAGGCTTGGCAGCAACACAGGCGATGATGGCAAAGATAACAGCTGCCTGTGATTAGAATTCATTTAGATGAGATCGAAAGGAATCTCAGAAATTAAACAACTTACGAATTTGAACATCTTGATTGAGTTTTTGATTGTTAAGGATCTGTTGTGATTACAGCTCGAAAACTTGAACTTGTTTGATACCATTTAACAGTTTTAACTGCGCTTTTTATACTCGAAACTAGTGTTGACCTTAGGTCTTTAATATTATAATTTGTGGGAGACACGACGTGATATACATTAAACAGTGGGAAATAAGTTAAAGAGCTAAATAATAACGGCTACAAAATGCGAACTCGACCATTAACGGGACTGGAAACGCATTTCAATGAACCGCATGAATCACAATTGAATGAGGACTATTTTGGGGTATAAATACTCGTCGCTGACTGTAGTTGGACATCAAACAGTTTGCAGCTCATCCTACAAGCAACACAATCAATCAATCCTCAACATGTTTAAATACGTAAGACACCGAAGAAGATTCCTTGTTGATCAGATACTCTAATACAAATGTCTCTGATTACAGACCGTTGTCATCTTCGCCATCATCGCCTGTGTTGCTGCCAAGCCTGGACTCCTCCTTGGCCAACAGGTGGCATATTCCGCTCCAGTTGTGGCTGCTGCTCCAGCTGCAGTTGTGGCTGCTCCTGCTCCATATGTGACTGCATCAAGTAGCCAAGTGATTGCCCGCAACTACAATGGAATTGCCACTGCTCCAGTGATTGCTCCAGTTGCTGCTCCAGTCGTCGCCAAGTATACTGCTGCTCCTTTGGCCGCTCCCTTGGCTTACAGCTCTCCTCTGGCTTACAACACACCCCTGGCTTACAGCTCACCCCTGACTGCTTCCTTGCCCTATGCTGCCCATACAGTGGCTGCTCCAGTTCTGTTTTAAGAACTTGCGATGAAACTGAAAATAAAAATCAACATTTCGAACTTAAAAGCTTAACTTATCTTCGGGTGCAATTGGGGTCTGCTAATTGGATTAACTGCTCGCACATAAACAAAGGCTCTTCTGTCTGGGAGAATGTGACAACCGTTGGTCATTAAAGTGCAAGTCACGTAGGACGCGTTAAAATTATTGTCAACACCGGCAGCTGTTGTTTCCATCATCGTCAGTTGAATGACGCGTGACATTTCAGTGACCAAAATGTTTGCATTGAATTTGCTTTTGGACAAAACTTGTAATTATGTCAAGGTCAT
Source organism: Drosophila falleni (assembly GCA_035045575.1). NCBI lineage: Eukaryota > Metazoa > Arthropoda > Insecta > Diptera > Drosophilidae > Drosophila > Drosophila falleni. Next base: position 11,787,869 of record JAWNOV010000167.1, read on the forward strand.
GGGGACATGCTCAGTGTCAAGCGTGTTAATAATTTATAATTTTTATCTTAATCTATAAAAGGTAAATAAGAGTCGCTGACCTGTCACATATGTATGCATGTAGATTATAGAGCCTCAGTTAAAAGAATTGTTGGTTTCGATTCCCCGACATGTTTATTCTGTGTTTTTGAATTCTCTAGGAATTTTAAAGAAAATATTTGATATTTACTTATTTAATATCGACTAAAACCAGTCTATAGAATAACATTATAAGAATTTAAATGATTATTAAAAAGGATAATAATATAAATAAAATAATAAAATATATATCATAAATATACAATAAAATAAATATTGAGATTCACATAAAATGCGGTAATATTTATTTCTGTTATCATATTCTGTACTTATAAGTTCAATTGCAGTATCTTAAAGATACTATCTTTGTCCTTTCAAAATTCAACCTATAACATTATTTATAATTGATTAATGATCATGAACAAAAAAAATATATCTCTGAACAATGTGTAAATAACAAGAAAAATGTATCTTGTAATGTAATGTATCTTGTATAATGTATCTTTAACAATGTATCTTGTATAATGTATCTTGTATAAAGTATCTTGCATCTTGTAATGGATAGATAATGACTCGTGAATATCAAAATTCATCCCAAAATCAATGAATAACTTAAAATAATATGGTCGATTGGAATTTGTTTATAATAATTTTTTATTAACATAGGATCACAGTATTAGTTCTTAAATGAAAAGTGGAGCTGGTGCCGCTGCGTAGCTGAGTGGAAGGTGGTTGTAGGCGAAAGGAGCAGCCAAGGGAGCAGCGGCATACTTGGCGAAGACCGGAGAAGCCAGAGGAGCAGCAGCGTACCTGGCAACGACAGGTGCAGCCAGAGGATGAGCAAAAGTTGTGGCCGCCAGAGGAGCAGCAACTGGTGCAACAGGTGCGACTGGAACTGGAGCTGCTGCAATTATGGGAGCAGCCGCAATGCCATTGTAGTTTCTAGCCACAACTTGGCTGCTGGTGGCAGTCACCACGGGAGCAGGTGCAGCAACGACGGCAGCTGGGGCAACCAAAGGTGCGTGCAGCAATCCTGGCTTGGCGGACACGCAGGCGATCAGAGCGCAGAGGACAACGGTCTGAAGTGGACAGAGAAACAGGTGTGAGTGCTTCAAAGGAGCTGTGGACATTGAGAGTGTAGACTACTTACGTATTTGAACATGTTGAGGGATTTGTGATTGCTTTTTTTGAGTTGACACTTGAAGAGCGAAACTGTGTTTGATGGCATGTCTTCGATTTCGATTTATTTTTATAGCAAATCAAAACGAACGTGACGGACCAGCAATAGAAAATGAAAACGGAAAACAGCATCGTAACTGAAATAGAAATTAGCATGCAAAGCGCACAGACAAAATAAACCAAAGCAAACAAAAACAAACCGGACTTCTCAGGTCTAACTGTAACTGTAATAAGCACGTTGATTTATTGCTCGTGACACGAAGCTTCCACCTCTAGCTCAGCGTTGCCAATCTTAGTATTCTTGCAAAAAAAACTCTAGATATTTTTTGCTACTATCGCATAGATTGTTTTTAGAATATGCCCTTATTTTAAAAATGTTTGGTTTAAACTTTAAATCAAATATTTTGGTCTGAATAACAGTGTCAAATTGAAACACCAAAATGAACATTTTGATGGGCCAAAATGAGCAAAATTAAAGGAACTTGTTCATTCAATCAGTTCAAAAATAAAATTTAGCGACTTTCATAGTCGTACAACTTTAATTTTGTAATTCAAATGAATAAGAATAAGATTTACTCTATATTTTAGACTATTATTAAAGAGTCTATAACTATACAATATATTTATGTGGGAAACTATTTATTTCACTTTCTTTTAGTTGAAAACAAATAGACTGTGTATATTAAAATATCCAATAGATGTGTCAAGTGTCAGTCAAGCTTAAAATACCTAAAGTAAAACCCAGATTGCAACAACCTTGACCCAAAAAAAGTGATATTCGAAAACAAAAGAGAAAAGTTTTATATCAATGTTTGGGAGTTCGTGTGTGTGCGTGTGTGTGTATGAGTATGTATGTGTGTGACTTATTTGCTGACCCGAACAATTGTCGGGTGTGAGCAATAATTTAAAATTCGCTTTGGCCGTTCGTACGTGCTCAAAATGCTTAATTGGTCGGGTTCCCTGAACTGAACCGAGAGGAACCTTTGCCAGGTCAGGTCACTGTCTGTATGTGTGTGTGAGAGTTTGTTTTTGTCACACAATTGAAAATGCAATGAAGTAACAAAAAACCAAAGAGCAGATACATAGGTATATAGTACATTCATATATATTTCAGATATGACTCTTCTTGCATTCTTCTTTACATAATTTTGGTAGATTATGAGACTCAAATAAGTCGGACCAATTAGAATATTACATTATTAATTAATATAGGTTAATATGTATTTTAAAAAATATGTATGTATCTATTCTCAATAAGAATTTTCTCTTAAAAATTCCACAGATGAATAGGAAGTTAATGAATATATATTTTCGATCTCAACGTACCGAATTTCCATTTCTTCATAATATTGTTTTCTTTTATCCATTTCCATGAGTACAAAATATAATTTTCTATTACCATTCGATGGATAATTTCGCAAACTGGGTCGAGGACACTTATAGACATTTTTGTGTTGGTTAAATTTCAGTTATTGCTGACTGTAAGGCCAGATTTGACATTTAAAGGTATTTAATTATTAAGTGCATTTCTTAGCATTGGAAATACGTTTGATTCCGTTTTATGCATTTCGATTTTCATACAAATTTTGTATAATTAGCCATGTCGATTGAAATTGGCTGCCCTTCGGGTTTTGTTGGCTGCATTGAGACCCTCAAAGACATTACTGGAACTTAAGTGCAGAAGATATCGCAAAGCGAACTACCAATTATAATGCCGACACTTATAATGGGCAACGTGTTCCACGCAGGGCGCATATTAAGTAGCTAAATACATCCATGAGGTGGCTTCTTGGGTATAAATATGCGTGCCATGGCCTCAACTTGTCATCAGTTAACAATTCGCTTTCAAAGAGCTACAACCAACAAGTCAACAAGTCAACCGACAAATCAAATCAATTCAACATGTTCAAATACGTAAGTATTGATTGACTCTTCCCTAAAGGGTAATCGACTAATACTTACCCTACAATTTCTTAGGCCGTTGTCATCTGTGCCCTGATTGCCTGCGTTGCCGCTAAGCCAGGATTTCTGCACACACCTTTTGCTGCTCCTGCCGCCGTCATTGCTGCACCTGCTCCAGTTGTTACCGCTGCCAGTAGCCAGGTAGTGGCCAGAACCTTCAACGGCATCGCTGCTGCTCCTGTGATTGCTCCAGTTGCTGCTCCAGTGATCAGAGCTGTACCAGCTCCTTTGGCGGCTCCCGTTTTTAGACCAGTTGCTGCCCCATTGGCCACTCCCTTCGCCGCCCCAGTGGCAGCTCCATTTGCTGCACCTATCATTAAGACCGTGGCACCAGTTGCGACTCCTTTCGCTGCTCCATTTACGGCTCCATTTGCCCATCCCTATGCGGCACCTGTCTTCGCCAAATACTCAGCCCCATTGGCTTATGCACCTGCTCCATTGAGCTATGCCACAGCACCCGCTTTGTGGTAAGAGCCAAAGTCTGGCAAGGATTAACAACGTGTATGTTCAATGACTGATAGCCTTTAATAAAAATCGTTCAACTTCGTAAAAAAAAATAAAACTTTGCTTTCATTGTTTGTCTAGACCGCAGATTTGATCTTTTGATGATCTTTCTGTGGGTAAGATGATTTTCTCTTCAAGCTTGTATCCCAATTTATTTTACTCAAGCATAAAATAGTTAAATTTGAATGATTTCTTACTAATAGTAAGTTACTATACATGTAAGCCAATCTGTTGGTTGATATTTTATTTATAACTGAGAAATTTTAAAAGGGCATTTCAAATTCTTTTTCCCTTTAAAAGTTTCCATCATTTCGGACCATGTTTAAAGCACCCACAAAGGGAAGAAGTTGGCAGGAGAGTCAATCGTTTGTGGCGCATCGATTATATTCAGGTCATTTGTGTTTCATTGTCCTTCGCCTTTTACTTACATCCACCTAAATCGAGTTATAGTCAATACGAGCATATTTGTATGTGTATGTGTGTGTACAAAGGACTCGCTTGAACTGCAACCTCGGGCTTCAGGCTCAAATCGTTTCTCATGCGCTTTTCATCCATATTTGCCATTCATTTGGCTTTGGCAAACAAAGCAAAGAATAGCGCAAACCAACAACTAATAAATGTCCATATAATTTTATTTTAAAAGTCCTTATTCCTTTGATCTCATACGTTGGCTAAAAAATTTAATCTTAAATTTGTTCGGTTTTTGGTTTGGACCTGGGAAACTTACGTCAAACTGAAACAAACAGCGAGAAAGCGAAAACTTAAACAGCTAAGATAAGCGGCATACACTTGCCTTAAACTCTCTTCCTATACCCCTTACCCCTTACTGCTTAACCCCCTTCTATCCGCTTGCTGAGAAATTTTCCATGTCGACGTTGGTTGATTTTCAACAGCAGCGCAAACGCAGCAAAGTTTATCCTCAATTAAACTTTTTGTTGTTGCGTAAAATTGCGCCAGAGTTCAGTTTCTCAATTTGAGAGTGTGTGTATTGGTGTGTGGGTGTGTGTGCGATAGGCCATACGTCACGCCCACATATGTATGTACGGATGTGACTATCCTATTCCCAGCCTCATCTTCATTTGTTTGCTTAACTTTTAACTCCACTTGCCTTAATTTTCGCTCCAAGTTTATTGTTGTTTCTGTTCCACTCGGCACATTTTTGGCAATTTCCGCCCTTAGCAAGTACTGACACACAAAAAAAATCTATGAGCTTCCTTTGCCTCCCCTCTCTCTCTTTACTCTTTTCACTCTGACAACTCTTCACCACCTGCCCAACCCAGAAGTCGACTCGCAATTCTCAGTATTCGGCCCAGTTTTGCCTTAGAACATTTCATTAGCTTTCCTCACATGCGTTTTAATTTGTTGCATCATTGCGTTGTCGAGTTTTTCCTTTTGGTAATTGATTTCACATCAAGTTCTTGTGCTAAGTTTTAATGCACATTAACTTGTAATTGGAAGACTTTGAAAGGGATCGAATTTCAACAGGCAACGTGGCAACTTTAAGATTAACAATATAAATATATATCTCACTCTAATGAAATCTTCTTTAAATACTCAAAGTTAAAAATGAGTCAGCTTAAGATATTTTTAAATCCCTAGAATCTTTTAAAATTAATTAGTAATATAAGTTAATTTTTTTTACTATTATAACGAATTAATCAATTATCTATGCATAAATTAATACGATAATATATGAAGTATATTATTTATAATTTAACTGCTGCTAGTTAAGTGTTTTTTTTTAATCTTGTTGATCTGAAAGTAAACACCTATATATATATTTTATTTTTCCACTCTACACTTCAGATGATATAGCATGATTTCTAATAAAGATAACTAAAGATTCTAAAAAAGCGACTCAGCGTACCTCAAAAGTGCCTGTCAAGCGGGTGGAAATGTGGAATGGAATGGTGTTGGTTCCGTTGCGGTTGTTTAGCAGTTTCCCCCCACCCGATTTAGGACAGTTATTTGGATGGAGGTGGATGAAGGGTGGGGCTTTTAGCCATTTCAGCAACAAGACCGCAAAAATTCAGTCAGCCTTCTGGCTTTTGATATGACGACATGGAGCATTGCACTGGGCTTGGTACATCGACTACGTGATTTGTTTGCCGGAGCAATTTACATGCCCGGGCATGGATGAGATGTGTGTGTGACGACGATGTCACACTCACGTTGATATTGACTGTGGTGTGTCTCTGCCGGTGTGTGTGTGGGTGTGTGTATGTGTGGGTGTAGGTACCACACTTTGACATTTGGCACCAGCAGCTAAGGACCCCATTCCGGAAAATAAAAAAGTGAAATGGAATGCGTGGCAGGCGGAGCTGCCAACAATTGGATGTGAAAACAAAAACCGCATTGCTTCACAAAATGTCAATCGAAGTGAGAGAGAGGGAGCGAGAGAGGGAGCGAGAGAGTATGAAACGCACAAAGCGTAATTTCAATTCCGACCGCCAGGTGGCGCTGCAAAACTTAATCACCTAATGCAAAGCGACGCGCGTTAAGCGTCTAAATAATGAGCTGCCGTCCCGTCGAACGGAAAATGGCAAACGCTTTGCCAATTTGCATTGCCAGCGAAATGCAATTGACATGGCACAGACGCCGTTTCCAAGAGAGAGAGAGAGAGAGAGAGAGAGAGAGAGAGAGAGAGAGAGAGGAAAGGCAGCTTAACAATCAGCACGGGAGGAGAATAAAAGTATTAGAGCAAAAAAACATGCTTTATTTTAAATGAAACAAAAAGCCATGTCTGCATCGTTGCCTGTCAATTGGCATAAGCTGGGAATTTGCACGGTAAGCCATTTCATTGGTTAGAAGGGGATTACTGCATTGATTTTGCAATTGCTATAGCATATTACGCATACGCCGTATGTGTCAAAGGTGCCAAGGAATTTCCACTGCATTTACAAATCTTTTGCGGAAATTTTCTCGTTCTCAGCTAAAATCAGGACGTTCCATGACTTACTCCGGGACATGACAAAAAATAGAAAGTTTTTTTTTTATTTAGTTGAAGTTTGTTTTGCTTGCGTTTGCCAGACTCTCTCTCTCTCTCTCTCTGTCTCTCTGTCTCTCTCTCTCTCTCCCTCTCCCGAGGGGAGATATGTAAGGACAAAAAGGCACATGTGTGCGTCTGTCTGTCGCTTATTTGCTGACACAGCTCCGATCCCCATTTAGTTACGAAAGCGAAAAATAATTAATTAAGAAGTGCAAATCATAGCAAAATTATGCGGGCTGTCAAATTAAAACTAAAAGTAAACGCCAGCCACAGACGCCAGGAAATAACCAGGCATCTCTTAAAGATACACAAAAGGATTGAAGCACACACACTCACACACAACACACACACATGTGTAAGCTGCTGAAAGTTGGCTGAAAACTAGAAGTACCCACCAGGAAGTTGGCCAAATTTTAATTTATCTCCTGTCAAAGCAATTTACACTCTCTTTTTAATACGAGAGAAAGATTACTTTAAAATGTTTACATTAACTTCTTTAATATATTTACTATATATAGGATTGGTGCATAAATTATGTATCTTTCTAATAATTTTGTTATTATTTTATTAACTATATTTACATTACATTATTGTAGCATTTGCTGTTAATTTTATGACTCTGGGAATCTAATATATTTTAATATCCGTGGACAGTCGATTTGTATCTTTATGCTGACAATTAAGATTCAATAAAATAATAATGAATTTAATCTTTTGTAGATTTATTCTGTCAATTAAATATCAATGGCATCTGAGTAATCTCTGCCAATTAATTAGTGTGGTTCTGACAAATGGGATATCAATTATTATTATCTGAGTTCAGCACCCACTTGAATTACCTGTTGTCTAGTTTTTAGCAAGCTGTAAACTCTTCTAGCCAAACAGTTAACAGACTGATGACATACGTTTGGCCAAGAAAGTTGTTGTTGAAAAGTGTGCAACGTGCAATTGTAACTGCCAAGGCAATTTAAGAGCCTCATCTCATCTGGTAACTTGAACTAAAGATCTCGAACTCCAACTCGAACTCCAACTCGAACTCGAACTGAATTCAACTGCTTGAATTTAGATTGTTTGGATGTCTGTGTCTCGTTGTGGTCTCTCTCTGGTCGTCGACAAGTAAAACTCAAAACACTGAGGGCACTGTGCAAGCACAACTTCTTCTCCTTCTTCTTCTTCTTCAATTCCCCCTCTCTGCTCTCTCTGTGTCTGTGTATTTAAACTTTTGTAATAATCTACAGCAAATGCGCATCGTCAGCGTCTTTAGCTCCACAACAAGCGAAGTTCTGGGGCGCCATTTCGCTTTTGCTATTTGTTTTGCGACTTCTGTTGACGTTGTCTCCAGTCTATCAGCTCCATCTCTCAGTCTCTCCCTCTCTCTCTCTTTTTGGGTCCCTTCTCTTCGAGTGTCGCTGGCGGCGTGCAAACTTTACCTTTGCCCAAATTTCATTTATAAACATTCCAAGAGAGGGACTGCAAATTGAGTGTTTAATTGCAATGAAGTTGCATCTGGATGTCAGTGGCAACATATGCATGCAACGAAGCATCCTCGATGGAGGTGGAAAGCCAATAAAAAGGGCAAATGACAACTGCTTAAACTTGGATGGAAAAAGGATGTACTTTTAAGCACCTTTAAGGATGGCATTCGGCATGGATGGCCTCGGAATTTCACAATTAAGAATATAACCTGACAGATAAGAAATGCAGAAAATTAGAGTTGGCAGGTAAATATATTAAAAGAACTATTTATTAGTTGATAATTACACTAGGCAACAGCCCAAAAGTTACAAGAACCAAAACCACTTTTTTGGATAGATTTGGGGCCAAAACCGACGAAAAACATTTTTTTTTTTTTTTATGGTGAGATTTTTTTTTTAGAATTTTTCAAAAATCTGGCTTTTTTTAATTCCTTTTTTTTAGAGGTGCGCCCACGTTTGTAATCATTACTCAAAAATGCCAAAACCGCTTGATCAAAGCTTTACTTTATCTAAAAGCTAACGAATATACCTACATTTCATTTATACACAGTCTTAGATTTAAACCAGTAGCTTAAGAGATATCAATTTTTGAATTAAGAAAATGATCATTTTTTCTTGGCTTTTTTCTTAGCTTTTTTCACTAAAAAATTCGAGGAAAATTCGAAACAATTTTTTTACATTTTATTAACTATTTTATTTGCGTAGCTGTTGTAATTACGCGTTGTTTAAGATATGATTCATTAAAATCTATGGTGAAACGGCGATATGATATTATGTTGAATCGAGGCATGTTTTTGTTGACTTTTTTGACTTTGTTGTGGTGTGGCATGACCTTTAGTATGAAAATTTTTTGTGTTTTTTCAGATATACCAACCAAACTCACAGAACTTGAATTTGTTATTGTTTTACACATTATGACCAAAGTTGGTTCAAATCGGACCACTATATCATATAGATGCCATAGGAACAATCGGACATAAATCAAGTTTTAGTATGAAAAACTTATTTGTATTTTGAGATATTTCAACTAAACTGACAGAATATGTATTTAAGAGGGTCATTAATTTGTTATTATATATTTAGCTATATTAATTACCCATCGTTTAGAATGTTTACCATTAACATCTATGGAAAGACGACGGAGTTATTAGTATATAAGCAATGAAACAAGTTTTTCGCAAAGGTTGATTTTCGACTGATCGGTCCCATGGCAGCTATATGTTATAGTGGTCCGATTCCAGCCAAATTTGGACAGGTTGTATAAGACGATACGAGATTCTTAATTTGTAAGTTTGGTACAGATAACTTAAAAAACAAAAAAGTTTTTCATACTAGAGCTTGCTTATCGACCGTTCGTATCGATTGTTCCTATGGCAGCTATATGATATAGTGCTCCGATTTCAACCAAATTCGGTAAGGATGTGATGAGCAATTAAAAATACTCAATTCATGAGTTTGATTGAGTTATCTCAAAAAAGCAAAAAGTTTTTCATACTAAAACTTGATTTTCGACCGATCGTTCCTATGGAAGCTATATGATATAGTGGACCGATTTAACTCAACTTTGGTAAGGATGTATAAGGCTTACTTAAATGCATATTCTATAAGTTTGGTTACGATATCTTATAAAACAAAAAAGTTTTTCATACTTAAACTTGATTTTAGACCGATCGGTCCTATGGCAGCTATATGATATAGTAGACAGATATAAACCAAAATTGGTGAAGATATAAAGGACAACATAGAATACACAATGTGTGAGTTTGGTTAAAATGTCTTACAAAATAAAAAAGTTTTTCATACTAAAGGTGGATTTTTGACCGATCGTTCCTATAGCAGCTATATTGAATAGTGATCCGATTTGAACCAAATTTGGTAGGGATATATAACACATTTTCAGACATACAACCTGTGGGATTGGTTGATATATCTCAAGAAATAACACAACCTTTCATACTAAGCATGGATTTTTGACCGATCGTTCCTATGGCAGCTATATGATATAGTAGTTCGATTTTAACCAACTTTAGTCACAATGTGTAAAACTATAAAAAATTCAAATTCTGTAAGTTTGGTTGGGATATCTTAAAAAACACAAAAAATTTTCATACTAAAGGTCATGACACACCACAACGAAGTCAAAAAAGTCCACAAAAACATGCCTCTATTCAACATAATATCATATCGCCGTCTCACCATAGATTTTAATGAATCATATCTTAAACAACGCGTAATTACAACAGCTACGCAAATAAAATAGTTAATAAAATGTAAAAAAATTGTTTCGAATTTTCCTCGAATTTTTTAGTGAAAAAAGCTAAGAAAAAAGCCAAGAAAAAATGATCATTTTCTTAATTCAAAAAATGATATCTCTTAAACTACTGGTTTAAATCTAAGACTGTGTATAAATGAAATGTAGGTATATTCGTTAGCTTTTAGATAAAGTAAAGCTTTGATCAATCGGTTTTGGCATTTTCGTGTAATGATGACAAATGTGGGCGCACCTCTAAAAAAAAGTATTAAAAAAAAAGCTAAATTTTGAAAAATTCTAAAAAAAAAATCTCACCATAAAAAAAAAAAAAAAATGTTTTTCGTCGGTTTTGGCCCCAAATCTATCCAAAAAAGTGGGTTTGGTTTCTGTAACTCGCAAAAAGTGCGATTTTGTTGCCTAGTGTTATTTTCAGAATATATTCTCATTTGAATTTAATTATTTTTTCATTTTATTTTAAATTTTTTTTTTAAATTTGATGTACAACTTGATGTAAGGAAAGGAACAAGAAAAGTCTATCAAAAGTCTTTTTTAGCAGTTAAATGTCAGTTGGGTTGTTCAAGTATATTCAAAAAACTATTCATAAGTTGATAATTATTTTTAGAATATATTCTCATCTAAATTCAATCATTTTTTTATTTTATTTTTTGTTTTCTTTAAATTTAATGTACAACCTGATGAAAACTAAGGAAAAATAAAAGCCTATCAAAAGCCTTTTTTCGCAGTTAAATGTCAGTTGGGTTGCTCATGTTCTTGGTAAATCTGTCACCATTTAGAGCCCTCTTGTGATCTCTCAAGCTGCTTATTTTGCCTGTGCAATGCCTTTGATTGTAAGCCACTCATAGACTTGGTCTTAGCCAATCATTTCACTTACGTTTTCATGCCGCAAAGCGTCAAAAGTAATTTGCATTTAGCAAATATTTGTTGACACTCCCTCTCCCCATTCTTAACTTTGGGTAACATCAAAGACTCGATGCCACCATGCGTGTCAAAGGCGTTGGCATAGCTTTAACTGTAACTCACTAACCGTTGCGCCTGTCAGTCCTTACCAATTTTCAGTATTCGGAGAAAAAAAAAAACATCCAGACAACAATTTTTTTCATTCTAACTGGCGCCCTCTGGCGTTGGCCGAGAACGCACCACTTGACAACGAATCCTGGAGTCTACGTCTCGACGTGGCTTAAATTAGTTTCAACGACGGATTCTGGATTCTGAATTCTGCCTTCCCCGAGGCATCGGCGTCGGTCTGAGCTAATTTTTTTTGATGGATTTGCTTGCTCTTTTTTTTCTGTCTTTTCCCTTTTAATTTTTTTTTTTGAAAAGCCCTTACAGTTTTCAGCGCTTTTAACTTTTAAAGGTGTCAGTTTGTGGCTTGCAGCTGTCTCTGCTGATAGCTGGATTTTGGTTGAGGGCCATCAACGATCTCATTATTTGCCCAGTTCAAAGCAACTTTATTGATGCAACTTTTTAGCCTCCCTCGCAAAACTTCTATTGAACTCTACAACTTCAGTTCGAGTTATTGTTTTGTGTTGCGTGTTTCTACTTGCAATTGCAACTTTTGTGTGATGTTTAAGCCATCAATGGGGCAGCAGTTGCAGTTGCAACTACACTACCTAACAAAGTGCAAACCATTGCCACGCGTTCTTCTATTGTTGTTGTTGTTGTCGTTGTTGTTGTCGTTGTTGCTGCTTTTTCCGTTTGTTTGCATTGAATTTTTCAAATCGTCCACCGAGCAACCATTTGCCAAAGCTGCTGCTGTTGCTGCTGTTACCGCTACTGCTATTTCTGTTGCCTTTCGCTATGCTTCCGTGCATTTTGTTGTACTTTAGGGGGGCAGGTAACTCCGCGAGGGTTGCTTGATAAGTTACTGCACAATACAAAAAGATTAAGATGAAAATATAATATATTCAAAAAAATTTCGTTAGTACAAAGCCCAAAAAAAATATGTATTTTACCTCAAAATATTTAAAAAGTTTTTATTTTATTTAACTTAAGAAAAAAATTTTTATATTAAAAAAAAAATAATGATAGCTTTGATAAAATTTTAATATGAGTAATTAAAATAATATTAAGAGTATAGTGTTATTTAGACTTAAAAAGTAAACTATTCTTTGACATTCATAAATTTGTCTAACAAACAAATACGCAAAATGTGGCCAGATGTTTAATCAAATTTCTCTAGCGTCCCCTGTCGCACTAAGTTCAAGTTTTTCCTAGCTTTTTACAATTTTTAAGCAACAGAGTTGGGTAGAAATGTGCTTTGTTTTCCTTTTGACGATGACTGCCGCCAAAGCCCATTGCAAGTTTCCTCTTTTCCCTTTTTTCATGGCCCCCTTTTAGTGTTGACTGCAGCTTGCAATTGTTGGCTGAGGCACGTGTTCAATAACAATTGTGTTGCATACTTTAGTGCGTTTGGGGCAGGCATTAAATTTTAAAGGAGTCGCAACTGTGATGTGGCAGCAGCAACAACGAGTTGAGTGCGGCCGCGTCAAACGGTTTACAGCAAATCAATTACTGCTAAGAACTTTTGCAGCGCTAATTGCAAGAGGGTTTTTCCTTTTGCCGGACTTTGTGCGGACTTTGCAGGCACTTTGTTGACTTTGTGCAAGCAGCCAAAAACTGAGAAAGAAAATAAAATAAGTTGTAGATGAACGACAAGTCGCTCGTTGGTCGTTTGTCGAATGGCTGTGCTTTGTGATTTGGCCAAAACACTGCGGATTTATCATGGCTGCTTTCAAAGGCTTTTTGGGGGTAATTCTGATTCTGGACCTGGTTCTGTCTGCATTGCGCACTTCTTGCTGCAGTTGAAATTAATGTGCTAGCCTTTTAATTACACGACAAATAAGCAAACAGCCCAAAACTTTTTCTCTTCTTATTCGAACAGAGATGAGAAATCTCTAAAAGGACTGGTTCAATCTGGTTGATTTTTCTTAAGTTTATTAGCTCTGTACATTACAGATTCTTATTAAAAGTGGAAAGAAATCAAAAATCAATTTAGCCTAGCAGTCTATAATAATATCTTATTAACATCTTATAATTAAACTAGTCGGACGGAGCTACAGTCGAGCATTCTCGACTGTCGGAGACCCCGTACTTACTATGTCAAAAGCAAGGCTGCTAAAAATTCATACTTGATTTTCACCCGAAAACAAAAAAGTTTTTCATGCTAAGACTTGATTTTCACCCGATCGGTCCTATGACGGCTATATGATATAGTGGTCCGATTTGAACCAATTTCGGACAGAATATATATAACTAAGTTGAATGCTTTTTGTTTTAGCTTGGTTACGACATCTCATTAAACAAAAAAGTTTTTCATACTAAGAGTCGATTTTTGCCCGATCGGTCCTATGACAGCTATATGTTATAGTCGTCCGATTTGAACCAACTTTGGACAAGATGTATAAGACCATGTTTTATGCACATTCTATACGTTTGGGTACGATATCTCAAAAAACAAAAAAGTTTTTCATACTTAGACTTGATTTTCGACCGATCGGTCCAATGACAGCTATATGTTATAGTTGACCGATTTGAATCAACTTTGGTTAGGGTGTATGAAACCAAATTAGATACATATTCTATCAGTTTAATTACGATATCTCAAAAAACAAAAAAGTTTTTCATACTTAGACTTGATTTTCGACCGATCGGTCCTATGACAGCTATATGTTATAGTGGTCCGATTTGAACCAACTTAGGTAAGGATGTACAAAACTAACTTAAATGCATATTCTATAAGTTTGGTTAAGATATCTCATACAACAAAAAAGTTTTTCATACTAGAACTTGATTTTCGACCGATTGTTCCTATGGGCGCTATATGATATAGTGGTCCGATTTAAAAAAGAAACAAACTTAACGTGCCTGCAGCATACAGGAATCTACGTACCAAATTTGGTGTCACTAGCTTTTAAATTGCTCTTATAATTTGGATATGAAATTTTTTTTTCCAATTTGTGGGCGATATAGGGGGCGTGGCCGAATTTTGAAACAAACTTGATCTGCCTGCAGTATAGAGGAACCTACATACCAAGTTTGGTGTCTCTCGCTCTTATAGTCTCTGAGATCTAGGTGTTCATACAGACAGACAGACAGACGGACAGACGGACAGACGGACAGACAGACAGACGGACATTGCTATATCGACTCGGCTATTGATGCTGATCAAGAATATATATACTTTATGGGGTCTGCCACGCCTCCTTCTGCCTGTTACGCACATATTCGGTAAAACAAACCCAATAGACCCCTGTACTTTTTTTAAGTACGGGGTCTAAAAAGTAAAATAATTTTTTTAAATAATAAATTGGAAAATATTTCTAATATTCAATAAAAATCAATATTCAATAATCTGCAGAAAAACTTAAGTTATAATTTAAGAAATATTTTCCAAGTTATTATTTTAAAAAATTATTTTACTTTTTTAATAATAAGATAGAAGGCACTTTCAAACATACTCTATAAAATTATTTGTTAAAAAAGACTTTAGAAAGATTTTTTTCCATCAGTTCTCCAAAGGAAACCGATTAACTTGGCATCCCTGACAAATGGCGTCTAGTACTAGTATATTAGACTTGAAAAAGAGTATGTCGATGTGTACGAGTTTTGTGGTAATTAATTTGACTTTGAGTGAGTAGAGTTGATGAAATATCGTTGCATGCTTTTAGGCAGAGAAACGTTGACAAATTGACTACAAACGTACGCAATGCGGTTTGGCAATTTGCTGAAAGTTGTTCAAAACTCGGTTTAAACTTATGTACATATATACAATGTATATGTATGTATGTATTTGTACAACTGCTTAATCAGCTTTATTTGCATTGATAGCGTTGCATTTTTTCACGGCGTAGCGAAGTTAAACAAAGCGCAGCGAGTAAAGAGGAAACCAGCACAGCGTAAAATGCATTAAAAGCGTGGCAAACAAGCGGACGGAACTGAACAGACAGATGGACAGACGGACAGACAGACGGTCGGACAGACAGACAGACGGACAATCATCCCAAAGAGCCACCTTCTGGACCTTCTGGATTCCCTATGGAGAGTTTAAACTCCCGGACTCTTCTCGCCCATTCGAAAGTTATGCATTTTCAAGTGTCTGACTGGGGTCTGGTCCTGTCTGAAGGAGAGGTCCGTCCTGTCCAGCCAGCAGCCTGCTGTTTACAGAGCTACTTAATCGAAGTGCTGCCAATGCCGCCGGGCATCAGCAGCAGCAGGAACGTACATCCTGCAGCTTGTCCTGCAGAGCTCCTGCAGTTCCTGCTGTCCACATTAAATGCAAAAATGTTTTTCTCGCCTCGCTCCACTTTGCATTTCACCATTTCCATACATTTTTTGTTTGCTATTTTCTCGCTGGCTTTTCATTTTTTTTTTTTTTGTTTGCATTCTGTTTGCATCCGATTTTCATTAATGGCCTTAACATAAAAATACAATTTTCTGACGTTTAACTGGTTTGTCGGCTGTTAATAAATTTTTAAGCGTTGTTTGATTTCATTTTTTTGCGCTTTCCCTTTTGGCTTTACCCGTATATTCGATTAATTCTATTCGACAGACGATGATACAAATGCTTTAAATACTTGTCGATTTCCCCGGACTCATTAAGATAGCAAAATAAAATGGGAGATTACAAAATGAATTTAAAAATATCCGTAGATATTAATAGTAATATATTTTTATATATGTATGTGGTGAGCAAAATGAGAATTATAAATTTGTTAAAAGAGAGTTACCTGTAAAAGTCAGAGGATTTTTATATGGAGTAATAGAAAAATAAATATGTATGTCTACAGGATATTTCGTAGTCGAGCACTGTTAAGTTTTCATTTCTCATTTGCGTTCATGACTGACATGTATTACACATTGAATATCCACCTATTCTCCTACTTCTATCACTCTCTCACTCTCCTTCTTTCACTCTCTCTCTCTCTTCCTCTCTCTTGTTTTTTTTCTCGGCCTGTCTGTCTCTTTCGAACCATAAAGATCATGTGAATCGGTTTAATTAGTTGAATAAACTGTCAAACACTGATATTACTCGTAATTCGATTAACTGCAGACCTGATGCCGAGTGCTGAGTGCTGAGAGGCGACTCTTCACTTAATTTTGCTCTTCTCCTGTTCGGTCGCATGTGGCGTTGACAACTGCAGTTGGGGCTTCCCCTCAAAGTCCCCCTTCCCTTTCATAGCTGTGAGCATTCGAGTGTTGCTGCAATAAAGCAAAACAGCAGCTCAAATTGGCCCCAAAACACTCCGCAGAATTCAACGCCCTTTGCAGCCGCTGCTTTTCATTTAATTGCGGTTGACTTTTGGGGCTTTGACAGACAGACTGACAGACAGACAGACAGACAGACAGACATACTATATTGAGAATCACATTTGGGGGCAGCAGTTGGCTCGATCTCATACCCAATTGTGAACGGAATGCCAATCATCAATCAAGGTGATTTGTTTCAATGCCCCAGCCACAGATTTCACGCTGTTGTGACTGCAG
This sequence comes from Drosophila falleni, assembly GCA_035045575.1. NCBI lineage: Eukaryota > Metazoa > Arthropoda > Insecta > Diptera > Drosophilidae > Drosophila > Drosophila falleni. Next base: position 11,804,790 of record JAWNOV010000167.1, read on the forward strand.
ATGGACATGGAGTCCTGCCAGCAATCGATGCTGGAGCTGATGGAGCTGGAGCAGCTTCCTGATGCTCAACTTGCTTGCCACATGTGGCCAATCACTTGCATGCACTTCAATTGGTGTGGTTGGAACCAACTTCCATCCCATTCCATTCCATTCAGCAGTTGTTACTGTTACTGTTGTTGTTGTCATTGTTGTTGTTCATCAATGAATTCAATCATGAAAATGTTGTTGGCTTCCCCTGCCCCTCTCTTATCCCCACTCTCCCCGCCAAAGCCACAATGCTTCAATCCTCAATCGTTTCATTCGTTGCATATTCATGAGCTCTGCAGCCGCCGCCTGTTTGAGTTACTGACGTGGCTTTGATTTAATTGCCCTGATTTTGTCTATAATTTATTTTAAGCCATGCCACCAACACCGAACTATGCCCAGCAACAAAACTTTCTGCAGCATCAACTGCCGCCTTCACTTTTTTTTGTTTTGTTTTGTTGCCTTTGCCTTTTTTTCTCGCATTTTTAGCATTTTACTTTAGCCCAAGCAAATATTTTGTGTACTCGTAATTTACCCATGAGTGCGCCACGTTGAAGTTGTCGCCGTGATTTTGTTCCATGTTGCGCCGTAACTTAACCGAAGCAACCATTTAAGGGGGTATATCAACCTGAAATTTGTACGATTACATCGTGTTCCCATCATTTACAATGATGAATGAGCTTAATATTCACAAAAACCAGTAAGATATTAATTGAAGACTAAAATACTACTAAGCAATTTTTCCATTTATTATATAAGATAGAATATCAATTTCTTCAATTCGGTAAAATTTACTTAAATTATAATATTATTATTATTAAAATATGATAATTATTTGATATTAGAAAATTTTGCATATTTTAGTTGGGAATTAAAATTTACTTTTACAGAGTACAAAATAGCTTCTGAGGTTTATTGTGAAATTATATTTAATTCCACTTGCTATAACTTATTTGCTTTTTATTTTATCAAGTAAATTTGTATATGAAAAAAAGATACGTATCATTAAGGAGAGAAATAAGAGCAATTAGATTCATTGGTGAATAAATGGGCAAATATTTATCTTTTACTTTTAAACAGGGTATTGTATAATTGAGCCTTTTTTGAATTTACATTTTCGATATTTACTATTTTTCTTTATTTTATTTCGTCCTGCGTTCTGCGTATAAAAAAATTTCAGAAATATTTCATTTTTGTCGCGTCGTCCTTTGCCGTTCCCTCCCGTTAGCTTTCCGTTAGCTTCCCGTCCCGTTAACCGCAACTACAAATTTTTAACGCTTTAAGAATGTTCTTTTATTTTTTGCACTTTTGTCGCCATTTTGTGCACGCCTTGGCAAGGACAAGTCGTAGTCGTAGTCGCAGTCGCAGTCGCAGTCGAAGCTCCAGGTCCGCTTCCAACTCCCCCGGCGCCTCTTTATGCCTGCGTTTCTCACGCTCCTTGTCCACAGTTTTCTCGCATTTTTTATAAATTCCAAAGAGGTGTGCGCATAAATTTTTGGTGCCTGTGCCCTGCAGCCAACACTTATGCACGCTGCTGTCAGGAGAATAGGAGGGGGAGGGAGGAGGGAGGAGCACATCCCTTAACTTCTTGCAGTTGCTTAAAATATTTGCTAAAGAGCCAGCGATTGGGGTACCCCAAGTGGTCTAGGAGTAAACTCATTTTAAAGCCAGACTGATTGTAATTTGATTTGGCCCCCAGTTTTTGCTTCTACATTTGACTTTAACTTCACCTCCACCTCCATTTCAATCCCCAACTCGGGAATCTGCCTTCAGGCTACGCTCGTTGGTGCCCATTACCGATTTTGGTTATTTCATTTTCCAGACGACTTCAAATGTCATTTCCTTTAGCCGCCTGCCGCCTTGTGATTTGTGACCTGAGTAATCGTAATCGCGCTTTATCTATTAGTTACATAGCCTCCCTCATTTTCATTTTTCCTGTTCCTTAGCTTCTGATTCCTACTTTTGTTGGACGTTCTCTAGTCGCCGTCTTTAATGAAATTTACTCGGGTTGCCTTTCTATTTACTTTGTGGCACAAAATTAATAAAGGCGAGGTGCACAGCAGCGGCAAAGGAAAAGCCAAGTGGAAACTTAATCCCAAAGGAAATTATGTGAAAAATGTGCGTGGGCATTTCGCCTGTTCATCTACCTTCGACCCCCATCATCTTATGATGTTCCTGGGGTGGTTGCGTAGTTTTGGATCTTTTCTTATTTCAAGTTGTTAAATGGCGCAGAGCTGTAAATATTTTTCACTATTCAAAACGTGCAACGTATGGCGCCAAAAAATAAAATAAAACAACAAAATTTCAACAGTAAGACCTTTTTTTATTGTGTATTTTGGTGAGTGGTCAACTTTTTTATATTTTGTATTATGCTAGTCCATTTTTTAAATGCGCAATTATTATTAAGTGTTTGGCTGTGTTCAGGGGCGGGGATTAAGAAAATGGTCAATTAAGGAGAAGTTAAAGCTGCAGAGAAATTAACAATGAAATTCAAATGTTATTTACCATTAGTAAGAAATAAAAAATAAAACATACAAATTTATATATTTTGAAAAATACTTAGAGGATAAAATTAATTTTTATTATAGCAAAAAATAAATATATAAGAGCTTAATATTTGCAGACTAATATAACTTCTTAGTATAACTTTTCAGTTGATATATCAGTGTATTTTTGTACTTATTTTAGTTCAATTGTAAACAACGCATTTTAAGAAAAAAGAGGTATCCTCTTATTGTGGGCAAACAAACTTCAGAATCCCCGTTTAACTCCGCCAGAGTGCCTGGGATCCGTTTTCAAAGCGTTTTAAAATTTTTCCATCTTTAGGGTTTAGGCTTTCTGGAAATATTATTAAGGTTATTTGGCAATTCAGTGAATTTTGCATGAATCCCTTTGTTCTTTGTAGATTGAGTAAGGGGAGGACGGTTAATTTTCGACATTAAAGCTTGCAAGTTGCATAATGTGGAGAAATAGCTGTTAATCTGCACGTGCCCAGCAGCGTAACACTCTGAACAGTGGGAACCGCCTTTGAGCCGGGCCCGCAATAAGCACAATTGTCTTTGGCCTTTGTGAGCGCACTGACCAAAATGTCAATTACAGACATTGAAAGGGCCAACACAACAGCACGACAAGTGAGAAGGGGCGGAATGTGGGTGGGGTCCTTGAGTAACCTGTTTGTAACTGGGCAGTTATGTAATTGTCAGCTCATTGTTTGGCACGAGGATAATATCGTAATTAGCCTGAACATGAGCAGTTAATTAGTTGTATAATCCACAAACAGACAACAATCGTCTTAAACACCGATGACACATGCTAAAAAATTAGTAATAAATTTAAGATTAATCTTTAAATTGCTGCCGTAAAGAGATACATATTCCTCTGGTTACTTTTGCTTTAATACTATATTTTTTTGTCTAAAATAAAAATAATTTCAATGTATATGTCTTTGTTTTCTTTAATACTATCAATATTGTTATAATCAGCTATCATAATTAACGATTAAAATTGTCTACCGAATACTGAATGTATTTGTCAAAGAAATAACATTAATGTTGACTTTAAGCAAGTGTCATTGGTTACAGAGTCAATTAAGTTTCACTTGAGCTCTGACAAAGTAAACGCAAAGTTTTCCCTGACAGGTTGTATTATCTGCAAAGACAGACGAATATCAGTTTGAGAGCCCAATTTGAAATACAATGATTAGTTAAGTATAAGTCGCTCGACCTAGAGACAACACAAAAACAATAATACTTCCATAATTTTATCTCTAAATGGATTGTTTGCAGTCTTCACTTGGCCCTGAACTCTAGTCTGTTGTTGTTACTTACCTGCTTGTATTCATGCGGCCTTTATTTAATTTTAATTACATGCATTTAAATTGTACATTAACATTGGCCAACGGCATTGTAAGCCAAACTCAAATCATGCGAATGATAAATTGATTGCAAATGCACACAAGAGAAACCCACACACAAACCAATACAAACAGATGAACATACATGTATATACGAGAATGAATGTGTATGTGTGTGTGTGTGTGTGTGAGCTTGCAGCTTCTGTTTGTCTGGCTTTTATTTAAATAAATTGTTCTCTTTAAATTTCATTTAATTAAATTATTTGTCTACCTGCAGGTTTTCATCTAGATTTTAACACTTTGATTTGTCAGATCCAATAAATCTATCATAATTTATAGTTGCAACAAGATTTACTTCACATACTTGTAAGAAGAAATCACTTATCGAATTAAGCTCCTTTTGCAAATTGGTATTCTCTTTGAAAATTAAATGAATTTAGGCTTCAATCTGTTTATACCTTCAAAGGAGAATATTTTGGAGACAGTTCATTTATTAAAACTGTTAGCTAGCAAATGAATTAAGCACTTTCAAGGCAAGTAAATGTTTTTTCATTTAATTGTTCTAATAAATAATATCTTCTTCACAAAATATTCATGATGGGGTGACAATTAAAAAGGGTTAATGATATACGGGCTAAGTTAATTATGACATCAATTTTAAAGTAAACAAAAGCTTAAGAATCCAAAAAAATTCTCATTCAAACTTACTTACATTGATTTTGCTTTGTAAGATGAAAAAATGTAAACAGCATCTTTTAAATCAATTTCTTATTTCGCTTTAAACATTTTTTCAAAAACTTTGATTTCTCATAACTTCATCATAATTTAACCGATTTTTAAGCGGAATGTCATTTTGATCATGATTTGGCCTCTAAATTGGTTCTGCATTTAAATTTTTATCATCCAGAAAATTTGATAATTTTTCGATTCTAAGCCATTTATCATCCAATTTTCCATACTTACCCCTTGACATTTTTTCAAATTTTGATCTCTCATAACATTATTAAAACTTGACCGATTTTAAAGCAAATTCAATACACAAGTTACTTTTGTCGTTACAGTTCACTATCCTTTACTTTTTTTTTGCAGCTCGAAATAAAAACCAAAAATCAACCACAGAGCAACACCACAGCAACATCCGCTGAAACATTTTGAAGACAAGCCAACTGCAACAAGAACAGAACCACAACAAGAGCAACAACGGATTACTCGCAAACCTGTAACTGAAAGACCGCACACACACATTCCGATTAAGAGAGGGGATGATTGAGGGAAGGGGCGATCAGATTGAGGTTCCCACATGTCAGGGACATTATGGAATCATGAACTTACTGACAATGCTATGCATGTGGAAGTGTGTGTGTGTTACTGTGTGTGCACCTGAGCGAGCTAAACTCCATTTTGTCTATATATAGTTGTGAGTTGCGCGTCAGCGATTTGCGGTCCACACACACACACGCACACACACTGACTCCTATCTACAGACACCAATACAACGTCTGGCCATTTCAATCATCAATCAAAGTGTTTTGTTGCGACTTCCATACGTCATGTTTTTCCCTAAAATCTCTCTTTCGCTTACACCTCATGTTGTCTGTGCCAATGTGTGTGTGTGTTTGTGTGTGTGTTGTGACTGTGACACAAGTCGACATTTATGGTGTCGACAACGACAGCAGCGAGAACGTGTAGGATTTCATCATCAAGAGCTGCGACAACAACAACAACAACAACAACATGCAACAGTAGCAGCTGTCTGACAATCAATCACATGCCTCAATTCAATTCTCAATGCCGTCGTTTTCAATTCCATTTCAAGCAATTCTCATTTCGTTAAATATTTATGAGTACATAAAGAGAACAACCATTCCTCGCCCACTGTATCTCTAATGAGGCATAATTAAAAAACATTAAATTTGTTGACAAATTTGAGTCTACACCCACGTGTCCTGTCACTCTCTTTCTCTTTGTCTCTGACTCTGTCATTGAATCGAATCAATCAAGCGTCCTTTTATCGGCTTTATTGTGTGGCAGTTAACGAACTTAAATAACAAACTTAAGTTTCAATTTTATGGCTTATTGTGGTGTTGGCGCAGGCTCAGTACACTCTCTGCTTGTTGTTGCTTCAACTTTTCTATTCTCTCCCTTCTATCCTCATCCATGGTTTTTTCTTTAAGGCATCAAGCCTTATTGTAAAAAAGCTATTGTGCGCTTTTTGATTTATAGATATTGGATCACACACAGAATCCCTCATGCCAAAATCGTTTGTTCTCTACATTTTTTTTCTACTTTGCTCCCTATGCGTCTAACTAAAATATGGTATATTGACTTTGTAATCCAATTTGAAAGATAAGAATTTTTAAATCAAAGTTCTTCGATTTTTTTAGGTTTTGGCTCTGTGTCTTTCTTGATATATTTTATAGATTTTTTTGAAAAACTCTGCATTAATATCATGAAAATCTGAAAAATTATCAAGCTCCATTTCAGAAGTTATCATAAACAATTTTCTAAAATAAAATTATTATTATTGTTCTATAAATTAATCCTAATTTCTTTTTTTATGTTGCTATAAAATATCTGATGCTTACTTAGGAGACTTGATTAAACTTCCATCAATAGATAAGAAATTTGAATTGTGTATTTCGTAATTTGCTAAAATAAGATTATTATAATTGTTATGAAATTTATTCCTTATTTCTATATTAATGTCACTCAAAAATATCTGATGCTTACTTATGAGACTTTATTTAACTTTCATCGATAGATAAGAAATTTGAATGTGTATTTTGTAATAATCTTAAATAATAATATTTTTGTTTTAATTTTTATATTTTGTATATTTTGTAATTATCTTAAGTAATCATATTTTTGTTTTTATTTTTGTATAAATTAAATAATTATATTTTTGTTTTAATTTTTACTATTGCAAATAATGTAATGATCACACCCTAAAGCGTATTTCAAAAAGAGGCTTATCTCCCAGGACTCGTTCCTTGTTTTGGCCGTACTTGTAGGCGCGTCTGAACTTGTTTACAGCCAAACGCCCTGACTGACCAGCAGAAATAGCAGCGAGAGCAGCAAGAACTGAGGGATATCCAAAGCAGCCGCACAATTTGCTCGGCGTTTTTGTATCTTTGCAATGTCTGTTGCCTGTTTGCCAGTTGGTCTATTGGTCTGTCGGACTGTTGGACTGTTTCTATTGCTGCCTCTGTATGTTTCAGTGTTTTGTGTTGGGGCAAAAACTTTGTGCACTGATTGCAAACTTGTTTCAATTGTTTCGCAACAGACTGAGGAGCAAAGGAAACGGCGAGGGGAGGGGGATGTGTGGTGATCGGTTGTTCGCCATGAAAGTCAAGGGAAAGCGTGTGCACAAATGGCCAAAAGCTGAGGTTGAGGCTGATGCTATTGCTGTTGCTGAGGCTCAGCGGCAAAAGCCATTCACTTGCATATTTCTGTGGCTTAGTTTCCGTTTTCAAACCAAACGAATAGCATAAAAACCTATTGAAAATTTGCATACGAAAATGAAATTCAAATGGGTTTCATTTTCCGCACTCACTCTCCATGCTTCTGCCTTTCTCTTTCTCTATTCTCTATTCTTTTTTCTCTGCCCAAGTTGCACTGGCAATCAGTTCTGAATCTCGCCAACTTTCATTTTTTACCAGCAGCTGCAACACGAATTTTAATACACTCCTAACTATACATATTTATAGCTGACATATCTCGAAAGCGTATTCTCTCTTTGAAATGAGTGGATAATTTTAATCTCAAACGTTTTGATATCTTTCCGGAATAGGCAACTCCTTCCCAATCCAAAAGTCTAAGTGATTTTTCATTGAGCACCTCGTAACTTTGTAATGCAAATCTGTTCCCAACTTGCCTCTCTCATCTCTGTTTATCTATCTGTCTATATGTCTGTTTGTCTGTCTGTCTGTCCATGTTTCTGTCTTTCATTGATTGTCGCTATCACTTTTTGGCTTTTGCCTCAGTTAGAGCCTCAAGTGAGGCCAATAAAATGCAAATTGTTTGACGCGTAAACAAAACGGTTTTAATAAAGACGAAATCTAAAGATGGGCTCGTGATATACATTTTCTTGGGGACTAAATGATGTAACTATTTAAAAGCTAAGTAAATCTAAGGACTTAAAGACTTAAAGAATATCAAAATTATTATTAATATTCTTATATTCTGTTGATATTACACAAAAGTATTCATAAATGTGCATTAAATTCATTTGAAATAGTCACAGGATGAAGGATTATCGCTAATCACGACGATATCCTTTATCACGCTTTCATCTGCAATTTGTAATCATCGTTTCTATTATCGCATTCATTTAATGGTAAGCTGTTGAATTCTGATGGCTTTTAATTGTCTTAAGCAACCCAATCAGAGAGCACTTCTCAACTTTCTCTTCTCTTACCTCTTCACTCTTTGCTCTTTCATCTTTTTTTTTTTCTCATCTTCCAAGAGCATTCGGGGATAGTCAGCACAATAGTTTTGGATTCCACTTTGCGCTGACTACTGACCCACTTATTGGTCACTTCTGGGCTCTGTTTCCGTTAGCCTTGTAGCCACTTGACTAAACAGCACTCAAATTTGATTTTGATTTATGCTGGCCGCAAATACGAGACCCAACTTGAATTTAGAGTCCTCCTTCGACCCCTTCCACCCAAATTCGAAGCTATACCGAACGATTGCAGCTCATAACTTTGGCATCTATTGGCCGCTTTCATATTTACATGCTGCTTACACGCGCATTGGCGTGTAACGGAAATTGAGTAGCACAGAGTGATGTAGAAGGGTAGAAGAGGGTGGAGTGGGTAGAGTGTGGAGCACCCATGAAAGGGTTGGCCAAATGGTCCTTTCCTTGCCCCACAATCCCTGACTTGTTCAGCTCTGTTCCGGTCCAACAATTGAATGCTTATACAGCTACAATTTTGGTATTTTCTTTTTGTTTTGTACAGGCTTTGCCAAGGCAGCTTCAAACCTCCTTAGTTTACCAGACCCATCCCTAGTTCTAGTCCCATTCTCAAACAACACACTCTCAATAGAAAAACACAATTTTCGCAATCTTTGCTTATCTTTTCATCTCTACCGTTGCATGTCCGTAGTTGATTCTGTTGTTGTTGTTGCCGTTGTTATTATTGTTGTATTTGTTGTAAAAAGCTAAAGCTGCTATAAAGAGTTGCACTCAGAATGGAGAACTCCCTCTCTACAATTGCTTTGTTTGTCGGCATTCCCGGTAATATCAAGTTGCTCTTAACCAGGTCAGGTCGAAAAGTTTCATTATCAGAGAATTACAGACAAAAATATTTAATCTTGACAGAGGAAAAAAGTTTTGTACATATTTGTCATTATTAATTTAAAAGTCATGATAAACATGAATATTAATGACTGAAAATTATCATTTAATATCTGTAACTAAATACAAGAAGTCTGTATGCAGACAGAAAAAGGTGTACTATAATTAAGTTCGAATGACCTCGAATTACATATTTGAAATTCCTAAACTACATGCTAGATTTAATAAAAAAATCAAGGGGAATGAAGTATAATTTTTCTTAAAGTCTTCTACAGATTTTTTCTCAAGTTTTTCAACTACGTACGTAAGTTTTTCAAGCTCACCTCGCACCGCCTTATCATCTACCAACTCTTTTTGTTGTATATTGCTATGCTACGTTTTATTGTTGTCATAATGTGGTGGCTTGTTGCTGATTCCTTTCACCTCAGTTTTCTCCATCTTCCACTTCGTGGCAGCTTATAGTAGTTACTCCTGTTGTGCGACCCGTCTGCATTTTTATTGCTTAATGTTGAGGTGCAGGATCGGCCCAACCTCCTCTCGACTTTCAGAGTCAGAGTTTACTACCTTTTTTATGCCCAAAACCCAGCAACCAACCCAACTCCTATTCTTTTTGCTGGTTTAGTATTCTTTTCGCTTTGTTTTCTCTTTGTGCTAGAGAAAGGTGTATTTTTCTTACTTGCTTGCATACAATATTGTTGCTCTTGTTGTTGTTAGTTGTAGTTGCTGTTAGCTTTATGCGTCAAATAAGGATATTCAATTTAAGCTCGATATACTTGCATTTTATAGTAGCTTGCATTTCATACTCTACCATCTCCCTCTCGCTCTCCCTCTCCCTCTCGATCATCCTCTCCCTCTCGATCTTCCTCTCGCTCTCGCTGTCCCTCTCGCTCTCGCTGTCCCTCTCGCTCTCGCTGTCCCTCTCGCTCTCGCTCTCCCTCTCTCTCTCCCTCTCGCTCTCCCTCTCGTTCTTCCTCTCGATCTTCCTCTCGCTCTCCCTCTCCCTCTCGCTCTCCCTCTCGCTCTCGCTCTCCCTCTCGCTCTCGCTCTCGCTCTCCCTCTCGCTCTCGCTCTCCCTCTCGCTCTCCCTCTCGCTCTCGCTCTCCCTCTCGCTCTCCCTCTCGCTCTCGCTCTCCCACTTCCTCTCCCTCTCCCACTCCCACTCCCACTCCCACTCCCACTCCCACTCCCACTCCCACTCCCACTCCCTCTCTCACTCCCTCTCTCACTCCCTCTCTCTCTCCCTCTCTCACTCCCTCTCTCACTCCCTCTCTCACTCACTCTCTCACTCCCTCTCCTACTCCCACTCCCTCTCATTTTCCTCTCATCTCGTCTCACTCTTGCTCACGCTCATGCGTTATGTTAATGCGGAGCTTGTGAAACTTATTGGAAATCAAAGCAATCATACGCCACATTGGCGCAGCAGGCAAAGTACTCGATGGTGAGCTCAAAACTGAGAGAAAAATGGGATTATCAATCTGAAATATTTTTGACTGTTATATTTCAATCAGTTGTTTTTTTTTTAAATATTAAAATATGCATTGCTGTTCTTAGACCTTTAAATCTTGTATTATTTTATATTATCCTTAAGCAGTTGTGGAGTCTTTTTTCTTCAAGTGTATCAGGTCCATGGTCAGTCATGAATATGCACTCAAGCGTCGTCAAATCCTGACTGATTGCAACGCATTACGTTTCACATTTTTGGCACTCGATCTTTCCACTCTCCACTCTCTATCCCATGCTCCCTATCCCTATCCCACTCCCTCCTCCGCCTCAGTCCAGTCTCCATCTAACAGACAAATCGCTTTGATTGATGCCGTCGGTCTAGTGCATTTGAGCTGCATCTGCAGTAAGTTACGGGTGCCAGTGCCCGGCGGTTCGGTAATTGCTTTTGGGGCGCACCTTAAAGCTTTCCCGATTCCTGCGGACTTGGCAATGTCCGTGTCCGTGTCTGTGCCAAGTTTCCCAGTTTCCATTCCGTTTCGTGTTCAACAATACGCACGCAATTACCGCAGTTGGGAGCTTGGAAAAAAGTTTCAACTCCCCTGGAGCTTGACGAAAGTTGTCATAGCTGCTGGGTTCAGGCGCAAACTTTCAGCTCTAATTGCCCAAGTGGTTTTCGAGTGGCATCACCGTCGCCAAGACGCCACGTAATAGAGCTTCTTCTGTTCCGTATTCCGTATTCGTCTTCCTCCAGCTCTCTTCAGTGATACTGCAGTCAAAGTTTTGTGGAGTGGTCACCCCAAAAAACTTGTTGGCACAAAATGCACAATCAAAGCTGACCGTTGGCGTTATTAACACAAATGAAAATTGTGGTCATGCTCTCACATGGTAGTTACTTATATTTCAATTTATTAGACGGCAAAGTTTAAAGGCCTCATTCTACACTCTTCCTGGTGCATTCAACGATGACTGCCACTTGGCCAAATGAAGTTTTGGATTAGACAAACAAAATTCTCTGAGACACATACGTTTTCACTTGAAGTCTAACTAACTATTCCACAAGCTCGTCTGTATCTTCAAAATCTACCAGTCACACATATGTTAAACACAAGTCCTCAGCAAAGGACATACATCCAGAAACATATTTCCTGAGAGTCCTGCATATTTGCGTACATTTTGTGCCCTTGCATTTACCTTTCCTCGGCTTTGGTTTTAACTTTTGGCGTCCAGTATTTAACTTTTGCCCTTTTGGCTAATAACTTTTCGTGAAGTTTAAGATGCAGCTTTATGTGAGTATTTAAATGTAAATAAAACAGTTTAAGCTACGTTGTATTATATATGAAAATTTATTAACTACTCATATCTTCTTAAAATATTTTAAGGTATTTACAATGAGATAAATTTAGCTGTGAATCAACTCACAGTAGCTTAAAACCATATCGGAAAAACTTCTAATTACTAAACATCTATTAAATTGTGTAAATTTGCAATAAATAAACAATAATTAAATCGTTTGATGGCAATGTTAAAGTGCAAAACTCAAATCAATTTACATTGATTTGATTTGATTAACTTCGTTTATTAAATATTGACTAAACAATTTGGAGAACATGAAAATATTAATTAAGTATGTAGAATGTTTACATTACTGTTGGGAATAATACATAGGGAATAAAATTAAATTTGATTTTCTTTTGTATACTTTGTACTTCAGATCGACAAGGAGAATATTATGATGTCTAAACATTTCATTTATATCTAATGTTTTCTTGAGACGTACTTGGTTTGCCTTGCACTTGAACTCTTGATATACTGAGCATCCTTATCAATTGCCAATGCCATGAATAATTATCAATGCCTGGAAAAATGTTGACGCCTTTTTGGCTCCTCCAGTTTTGAGGCAAATCAAAATTCCATTAAACTTTTTGGTGTGCCCGCATAATTTTGCAACATTTTGTGGTTGAACTTTACTTTTTGGCACTTTTTACTGTGCGGCTCTGCGGTTTTTAATTAAAATTTGTTTGCTAACACAAAGCCATTGCCATTGTTGATTGTAGATGTCTTGGGATGAAGGGAGTTGGAGACGAGGGGAGAGTTGTTCAAATATGTCTGGCCGTCTAATTAGGAGCGCGCATTCAGAGTAAAATTACATTACGTATACGCAGCGTGCGCCTTTTAATATTGCCGACAACATTTTGACAGACAACAGGCGAATGGAGTAAACAAGAGAACGACAAAGAGAAAGAGATAGAGAAAGGGAAAGAAAGGCTTGTTGGCTAATTGAAAAAATACATTTTAATAGCATAATTTCTGGCGCTGCGGTCTCGTCAACCTTTAAAGAAGTTTCTTTGGCGGTTTTCCCATGATGATGTATTCTCTGCGGTTGTCACGGCTTGTCACGGAAAACTTTGGCTTCATTATTAAGCAGCTATCACCTGGCGAGAATCTGGGCTTAGATGTCACGTTCTTGCCGCCATCTCAATGAGATCAAACACTATTCAAATGAAATTCGTTGTTGATTAGACAATTTGTATGCTGAAATCAATGCCCTAAATTTAATAAAAGAAATTGCTTTTCGTTTTGTTGTTGCTTGTTGTTGCTATCTGGCAGACCTTGCTTACAGCTAAATTAAATTAAAAATTCAATGACAAAACATTAAGAGCATTGCTTCAGATTGGATTTCATCTCAAAGGCGTCTGACAGGCGATTGAGCAAATTTCTTATAAAAAGTACACAAGGGCGAGTACTTAAACTGTCTCCGTTTTTACTCTTGTTGTTGTTGTTGTTGATGTTGTTGGTTATGCGTCTCAAATGAGGCGTCAAAGGAAACGACAGCTGTTGTAGTCTGGAATTTGTCTGTTAACTTGGAGTTCAGTCTGAGAACCATTCATGAATGAATTTCTTTTTATTTAGTTTATAAAAAATATACGAATTTATTTAATGACTTTATTCTTAGAATGCCATTCGGATATGCGACTTGTCAAGGGTTTTTCTTAAATATCGACTGTAAGGTGTATATTTTTTATATTTACGACTTTTTGGTTAATAAAAACTTAACTAATATTATATGAATATCAAATTAGTACTGATTCCACTATAAGTTGGCTTTCCACTGGTTTCTACCATTTTATTGTAATGTTCATCTAATACTCGTAGTTGTCATTAAGTGATAGTTTATTGCACATGTAAAATAATATTCAAATATTTGAATGGGAAACATAATTACTAAGATTTCCTGTGAGGCAATACATATATGTAAAATGGAAATAATACGAGTACAAAGGAAAATCTTAGTGAAAACCAAGTAGAGATGGGACAATAGCAGAGACAAACCCAAATGGCTTCTAGATCGATAAACTTTGCAAGGAGCAGACACAATTTGTGTATTGAACCTGCCACGGCAGCCTAGGAGCTACATATATATAGAGCATAGACAATAAATTCGAACAAAAGGCAACACATTCGTCGAGTGGCAACAAACCAAAGCAAGTAAATTGTCAGAGACAGAAAGAGAATGAGAGAATCGAAAAGAAGCAAAGTGAAAACTTAAACCAAATATCCAAACACACAAAAAGGCAGCTCTTTAGCTGCGATTTATATTTGAAATGCCTTTTGGGTGGCCACTGAAGCAGCAAATGCTTTTGTGGCATGCCCCTCCCTACTTCCAACGGGGTAAAAGACCCAAAAAAATATATATATATATAAATATTGCAATAAAATTTATTCATCGACGGCAGTTGCAACTTATTTTTGTGCCCGTTAATTGCCGGGTAGCCTCAACTCCACCTCACTTACTTTCACAGGGCGTTCCCGACCGGCAACGGGACCATTTTGCATACGTAACTGTCAACTTTAGCCTGAGTTCACACCAGGAGGCAGTAGCTCCCAGAAGTTGGTTTCCCCTTTAGTCTCCTCAAATATCTCCTCCCCATACTGATATGTGGGCATCATAAATATTTTCCAGCCCATTGATTTTTGGTCGCTGTGGATGCTGTCGATGTTGATGATGTCGGACGGGCCGACGGACGAATGGCGGCACAACAGCAGTCGCATTTGATACGTGTTCCAAGCTACGAATTCTCAAATATTTTAGCATTAGCATCGAATCCATGATTTTGAGAAAAATGAATTTTTTTTCCAAAAATTAATTAAATTTAAATGCAGAATGAATTAAGAGGCCAAACAATAATCAAAATGACATTCCGCTTGAAAATCGGTCCAGTTTTGACAAAGTTATGGGAGTTTGAAGTTGGTCAGACCTTGGATCTAACAACTTTACAAGTCAAAATTTTTGTCAAATTTCACATGATTTTTTACAGAATTTTGAAAGGTGTCAGAAACAAATTTAAAATGTTGTTTTATACTATTTACGATATAAGGAGTTGATTAAACGTGAAAACTTGAGATTTAAAATTTTGAATTTTCAAAATATCAAAGGGGGGAGTACATGCATCGAATCCATGATTTTGGGAAATATAATTTTTTTTCGAAAAT
Source organism: Drosophila falleni (assembly GCA_035045575.1). Lineage (NCBI taxonomy): Eukaryota > Metazoa > Arthropoda > Insecta > Diptera > Drosophilidae > Drosophila > Drosophila falleni. Next base: position 11,819,900 of record JAWNOV010000167.1, read on the forward strand.
TAATTAAATTTAAATGCAGAATGAATTAAGAGGCCAAACAATAATCAAAATGACATTCCGCTTGAAAATCGGTTCATTTTTGACAAAGTTATGGGAGTTTGAAGTTGGTCAGACCTTGGATCTAACAACTTTACAAGTCACAATTTTTGTCAAATTTCACATGATTTTTTACAGAATTTTGAAAGGTGTCAGAAACAAATTTAAAATGTTGTTTTATACTATTTACGATATAAGGAGTTGATTAAACGTGAAAACTTGAGATTTAAAATTTTGAATTTTCAAAATATCAAAGGGGGGAGTACATGCATCGAATCCATGATTTTGGGAAATATAATTTTTTTTCGAAAATTAATTAAATTTAAATGCAGAATGAATTAAGAGGCCAAACAATAATCAAAATGACATTCCGCTTGAAAATCGGTTCAGTTTTGACAAAGTTATGGGAGTTTGAAGTTGGTCAGACCTTGGATCTAACAACTTACTTTGAAGTTCGATCTTTGGTTCTTGATAATGATTTTATTTTGGTATTTTAAAAAAGTTCAAATATTTTAGAGTATTAGATTAAATAAAAAACGAACATCATTTTAAAAGAGATATCTATATTTAATAGCGGTCGGGTTTAAGGCGAATTGATTTTCAAGAACACAGTCGGTAACTAAAATTTGCAGCTTATTGTTTTTGCTGCTTGTTACGCATAAGCTACCGTTAACCCCTCCTGTTCGTCCCTTAACACCCTTAACGCTTGCTCTTTGGCTATGTTTTGTTTTCAGCGACACTTGATTGCTTTTATGTGTGTTTGTTGTTGCCGGCGTTGTTGTTGGTGTGCGTCATTTGGGCCTGACGCTGAAAAGTATGCTACATGGCAAATAGACTCAAATTATGTTGTCGGGCGAGTGTGAGACAGAGATAGCTAGTGTGTGAAAGAGGGCTATATATGTATAGTAGAGAAGAGCGTGTGTGTGTGCTTGCGACTGTTGTGAGGGTTTTTTTTGTGTGTGTGTGCGTGTGTGCGGTGTTTGTCTAACGCTTTTTATGCCTGCCGAAAATTGTGTGTACTGTGTTCATAAATATTTTTGCTCAAGTTAATTGAAACATTACCAAAAAATGCTTGTTGGCAAATATTGAAATATTTCTGGGTTTGGTCTGAGGCCCACATTAATGGCCTGTGTACATTTATGATTGCTTTTCTTTTGTATGAAATGATTTTAATAATTTATTGGCAGTTTAAATATGGCTGGCTTGGCCATATAAATAGCAAGAGTGGAAAGTGATTGATATTTGCAGTTGTTCTATTTTAAAATTATAAATTCATTGAATTTAAGTTATGTCTTAATCCTTTTTTAGTTGTCATTATCATCACTCTCGCACTCGTCATTTTTGTCAGATGCATCTTTAACTACTTTGCTAATTGCCTCGGCGACGTAATCAATATTCTTCGAATTTAATCCACAGATATTAATGCGACCTGATTTAAGCATATAAATATGATATTCTTTTCTTAATGTTTCGACTTGTTGTTCTTTGGAGAGTATTTTTGGTTAGCAGTTTGTCAATTTTAATGAGCTCACTTACCACTAAGACCTGTGTACGAGAACATTCCGCACTGTTTGACTATGTGATCCCATCTGCCAGGAGTTTCTAGCTTTTCAAGTTTTTGTAATAATTCCTTACGCATTTTCTTCACACGATCTGTCATTTCGCGTATAGTTTTTAACCTGCATTTTTTAACTTCGACTATAAAAATTAAATTACATGAATTAAACGCACACTTACCATTCCTCTTTATTTTTCTCATCGCTAAGAACCTTGGCAACAACTCGACTTCCAAATGCAGGTGGATTTGAATAATTTGTGCGAATAAAAAGCGTGAGTTGTGAAGTAACTGCAGGAACCAGTTCTTTGTCACTCAAAACAGTTACCAGATTACCAACACGTTCGTCTAATTTCAATGAAATTTAGAGAATTCAATACAGAGAATATCATTCAAATATACTCACTATATAGCCCCATATTTTTAGAAAACGATTGAGCTGCCATTAATTCAAAGCCCTCATTACAAAAATATCTGATTGGCCAAGCATCTCGCTCCGGATCACCGGTCGCAAATCCCTGATAAGCCGTATCAATAAACGGGAACAGTTTTTTAAGCTTAATAGCTGCTGCAATTTGTTTCCATTCTTTTTTTGTGGGATCCAAACCGGTCGGATTGTGGGCCGAACCGTGAAGTAGCACAACAGCGCCCTCTGTCGCTGAGGTTAGTGCGGCCAAAAGTCTGGACATATCAAGTTTACGCCTTTTAGAGTTCCAATAAGGATATTCCTTGATTTGCTTAAAGCCAGCCTGCTTGAAGATCTTAACATGATTTTCCCAAGTCGGATTCGGCAAATATAGAGTACGCCGTTTTAAACGTTGAGCTAAGAATTCCGCAGCCAATCGACATGCACTAGTTCCAGATACCGTTTGTACCGCCGATACCTATAAATAAAGAACACTATTATATATGTATAAGCACCCCATCGCAACTATCTCAAATATTATAGCTTATATAATAATTTTGATGATAATATAATATAATATAATAGATACTTATTATCGCATTAAAAAGTACTTACGCGCTTCTCTGCCACAGCCTTGCACTCTGAACCTAAAAGAAATTCAGTGGCAACTTTAACAAAATCCGGGTTACCAGACATAGGCAAATACTCATGGTTCAAATTTAGATCATTTACAATTTCCAGTTCACATTTCTTTACTATTGGAAGTACGTATGGTTTGTTGTCATCAGTGCGATAGGCTGACGATTAAAATCCAAGTAGATTGTCAACGAGTTTTATTAATAATATGTTTTGTCTGCTTACCACCAACACCGAGATTAACTTTCTTCTCATTCTTATCTTCGAGATACAATTTTGTTAAATGAAAGACCTCCGCGGGTATAACAACTTTAGCATTAGCAAAGGCCGATATCTGGCAATCCTTGCTGCAATAGCGCTTTTGTAAAGATATATTTATTAAACTGAGGGAGCAGAGAATATAGATAGCTAACAGAATAATTTGTATTGTGTATGCCAAGTATTTACTTTGCTTTGGAGATCAGCATCTCTGTGGCACATATTAACATTTTGTTCTGATACTTTATTACCAATAATTTGATTGAAAATTATTCCAAACAAGTTTGAGTATTTTTCTTTTGACAGATTCCCGGTTGCTTAGATTTAAAGGCTATGGATTAATCTCTTGGCAAACGTTGCTCAAAATTAAGCTTAAGATTTATTTTTCATTATGCAAATTTCAGATTTCATTGGATTCGGATCAACTTGGTAGACTTGTGATTTGGACATCAAACACTATATTTTTTTTGCAAATGATGTTGTAGAAGACATCAATCAGGTCAAGTGATGGTCAATTTGATGTGTGTTTAACTGCCTGTCAGTTGAAATCGGGTTTTGGGGTTTATTTGCCTACGATTTTGGTTTGTTTATGGCCCTCGTATATGGCTGCATCAAACCGTTGCGTTGTTTGTGGTAAAGCAACAAATAAGTAAGAATCTTTCAGTCTGAAGTGATCGACTCATAGATACCACATACTGATGTCTAATGTAGCTGAATAGTAAGAGTTTTTCTCTTTCGTGAGTCGTTTCTTCAGTTGATATGTGATGCATTTTTGAATAAATTGTCATACCTTATTCAACTATTTAATGGTTATACGGTATGAAAACAACAACAACAGCAGAAATAACAATAACAAAACAATCTCAATGTTTTCATTGCATGTGCGTTGTTTCTGTGTGTTTTGTGGCTTGCGTTGTCTTCATTGTTTGGATTTTTGGAGCTCACAGGTCAGACATTCGAGACGAGCAAACTATTTGATAGATACGCTGGAGTTAGTCACACAGATGGCCAGAACCTGAAACTGGAGCCACGCAAACAATGTTGCCCTTAATATTGTGCCATAATCAATTTGCACAGCAAGTTCATATACTATTCATAATATGAGCTACAGATTTGGATAATTGGTTGGCTTGTTTCCTCGAGAAAAAAATACGGACTCATTATTTTCGTTGTTTTTATAAATATTTTCATATTAATTAAAAAAGTGACTCTAATTTAATGAATTTTTTGTATAAATATTATTTATAAAATTTTTAGGACTTTAAGATTCAAAACATTTGCTTCATTTTTGTTGTTTGTCGGAAATAATTTATTAGATAGACACGTATAAAATTTAAGAATTAGTCTTTTTCCATTTAATATGAAATTGACTGCGTATTTATTTGTTTCTAATTAACATAGTGATATACGATTGTCACGATTGTCATGAAATGGATTTGGAAACGCCTTATATATTCAAGGCGTGAACCACAACTAATTCTGTGTGTTGAGGATAACCTGGGAAATGTTTGACCAGCTTGTAAAACAAGCAATACGGATAGTTGCGGATGCAGTTTCATACGATTCCCTATAATGCCCCTCTTCCGCTTGCCCTTACCCTATAAAATACAACGTATCCCATTTCCGCTGCACATTTGCACAAACAAACGCGGCGACCGCAGCGGTGTCCCGTGTTTAATGGCCTGGTCTGGTTGATGAAGGATAGTAGATGGTAAAGGGGAAGGGGAATAAAGGAGGTAGGAAAACCACTTTTATAAATATTGTGCACACGCACAATGAAGTAAACGTAGCTATCAGTATTTTTTTGTCGTTCTTGCTCATCAATTGACGCTGTTGCCGTTGCCGATGTTGTTGCTGTGCGTGCATTTTATTTTTTATGCATGAAGTGTAAATTAAAATTAAATTGACTGTGCAGAGTTCACGCTAGGAACGCTTTACGGACGCTTTACCGTTGCGTGCCCACGCGGCGTATGAATAATAAAAATGGCCATGGCGTTGCGGCGCAGCAACTTAAAGTTGCCACTGACCTCAGAACGATGCGTGCTGCTTTCCATTTATTTATTTTCATATATTTATATGACCTTTTTATTTTGTGTTTTTAATTAAGTTATAAAATATTAATTTGTTGTTTGTGTTGCTGTTGTTTTCACTCTTCTTCATTGGTTTTTACTGCTGTTGCTGCAACTCTCCCCTCTCTCTCTTTCACTCTCTCTCTCTCTCTCTCTCTCTTGCTCTCATTGCTGCTGCGGTCGACATGCATTTTGTGGTCGCAGTGCAGCAGCTCTGTGGCAATTTTGTGCCTGCCACCGCACTTCATGCCACCACACTCGACACTCTCCACACTCCTCTTTCATTATGCATCCCCTCCTGCTGTGCAGTGTACACTGTGCCACTGACAATGTCAGTGGCAGACGAGGCATCGGATCAGGTTTATGTGCTTGCCAGAGTTTATATTGTATCTCCAGTTTAGCGCGCTGCAGGATCCAACGCAACGCATGTCGCTATTTCTCTACTGCGAGTACATAACCGTTTCCCTACTTCTCCAAATCTCTTCCTGCTTTCTTCTCCCTTCTCGCAACTCCCCAACTCAGTTGCTGGCATTTTACGCGCCATTTAACCCGTTCGATTTGGGTTTCAAATGCAAAAATGCTCACATTTCTCAATGCCACCTGCCTCGAGCTGAGCAGCTGTTGTCTCTTTTCATCCATGTGCTCGTTACTATTTCTTGGCAACTGTTTCAAGGCGTTTGTAATTTGTAATTTAATCCCTTACTTGGCATTATGCACAAGTGAATCATCTTCTGAATTGGTAACAGTAATATAAATTCTTTGTGAAAATACAATATAGCTGCGTTTGCTATGACTATTTTATTGAAATTAGATATAAAATTGTTAGTCTATTTGTATATAAATGTTGTTTTCTGAAGGCAGATATTTTATAGCTTTTGTCTAAATTTTTTGTCAGTTATGTATAAATATATAAGAATTATTTACCTAATTTCACTGAGTTGATTTCTGAATAGTTTTGATCGTAAAAAACCAATCTAGCATTTATTTATTTTTCTTTCAAAATTTTTTAAATTTGAATATTTGTTTTGATTTGTATTATTACCCTGACTTGGCGTATAACTTCCAATTGTATAATTTATTTTACTATTAATATTATTCGAGCTTGACAGTCAATTTTTATTATAATTGAAACTTCTTCGTACTTATTATTTTCTTCTCATTACAGGCCCATCATTTCGCCTGCAATAGTTCAAAAAGCCTTAAAATGAAACACTTGCCAGTCAGCTTTTCTTATCATTATTTAGTTCATTCATTGACAACTTTATAATCCTTTGTATCTGTTAATCCCACATCATTTCTTCCGCCACATCCTCTTCCGACTGTGCGCTTTGAGCTGCTTTTCCTCTTATTTAATCTAGCAATTCCACAACCTAACCCAACTAACATTGTGCTAGAGCTGCTGCCTGCTAAGGACTATAACATGACAGCTGTCATATGTTTCCATTCCATATCACATTTTATAGCATTGTTTTTTTTTTTTGCTTTTTTCTGTCCGGATTCCTATCTATTTAAGCTTTGTTTTGTGCCGTTTCGTTTTGTATTCTGCTTCTGCTCTATTCGTATCACATCATCACAACATTTTTACGCACAACACGTGCTGTAACTGTCTCTCTCTCTCTCTCTCTCTCTCTCTCTCTCTTCCTATGTCTCTCTATCTCTCATACAGTTGAGCTTTACTCACTTTTGCGCACTCTTTAGTTTCTCTCTCTCTCAATTTCTTTTACTCACTCTCTCTCTCTCTCTTAAGCTGATTGGAAGTTGCATATTTTTAACATTTCGCTAAGCTGAACACTTTATTTCTTTTGTTCTCTTTTCACACAGATTTCATTGTTTCTGTTTTGCTCTGTTTCCCATTTTAGTTGTGCCACATTTGGCCCATGACTGTGGCAGAGTGTGCAACTCTTGTCTGAGGACCCCGAGGACTCAACTCAAGGCCTGCATTTAAAAATAATTTATTGTGCCAACAAATACACCAAACACACACACACACACAGAGACACATAAATAATTTGAGTCCTTATTTTAGCCATAGTACGTTGAACTGTTGACCCAAACACCTGACCAGGTTATGGTTTAGTGGCCTGTTGTCAGTTGACTATTTTTGGTCGCTCTTCAAAAATTGTTTGTGTTTCACTTGGGCGCTGACATTTTGTTTAGAGAGCGTTGCTTCATTTTATTACCAACAAAACGATTTGGCGAATTGGGGGATGTGATTTAGTGCGGAAAATTAAAAGAGCTTAAGTCTTTATATGGCCAAGTGGTCGTATGGGAAATGGGCTGAGATCCGCATTTGGAGAGGCTAGGAAATGGACTTTATTACCAGATTAGTTACCTTTAGTACTTTGTTTAAGCAGTATTAACTGTGACAGTTCTAAAAGGAGTTTAGTCTTACGAAGATCACATATAAGTGTGTTCATGGAAATAAAAAAATGGGATAAAACTATCGGATAAAAATATCGGATTAAAGTATTGGATAAAAATATCGGATAAAACTATCGGATATAAATTTCAGATAAGACTATCGGATAAAAATATCGAATAAAAGTATTGGATAAAAATATCGGGAAAAAACTATCGGATAAAACTATCGGATAAAAATATTGGATAAAACTATCGGATAAAACTATCGAAAACTATAAAACTATGTATCTTTCATAGAAGTTATTGATGCAATTCACTGTGTATCTTTAAATGACCACTTTTCTTGTACCTAATCGAAGAAAGCTTAAAAAATTGAAATAAATAAGTACCCTCTTACGGCTACTTAAGAACTTACAACTTGTGTTTTTGTTTACTCTGCTTTTTGTTTAACTTGACAAATCACATCCCACTTCCGGTGTTTTTTTTCAGTATCCCCCAATATTCCCATTTTAAGTACTTTTATATTCACATAGAAAAAGCAATTACAAATATATCAAACCGAGGCCATCGACATGAAATGCAGCCAAGTGCTAAGCATATCGTGGGTTTTTATACAAATATTTACACTTCGTTAACTGTCAAAGACACCGAAAGCTGAACACACACGGAATGGGAGATGGGAAAATGGGAAGATGGATGGAGGAGCATTTAAAAACCGCCGATTTGGATACTTTTTTTCCTTTCTTGCTATTTGCTTTGAAAAGCATTTTAAGCAAATGCCTAAAAAATAAATTTTCTGGGCCAACGCGCAGAAGAGCGCAACAAAGAAAACGAGCAACATCATTTGCAGCAAGTATGTACATAAAGTTCGTTTAGGTATTAAGAATATTTAATACGACGATGCTTAAAGAGCTGCCACAAAAATTATGCTATTAAAATGCATATTCAATTAGCAGACGGCTAAAAATAAGCGTGTGAATGGAAATAACACAAAATGGTTACACCTTTTTGGCATTGGTGAAGCCATACAATGAACGCAAATCGGTGTGGGGGAAAGGTAACCGCAAAACACCTGCTGAAAAATTCCTTTAATTAGCGTTGAACAAAAGGAACGTTCACGACGATGGCTGGCCAAACAATGAGCGTTAAATTCTATTCAATGAAAGAGCTGAAAGCAAAGCAAGGCAAAGCAAATAATTGAAGAAGTTGAGCAGAGAAAATCACAAAAAGGTGCAAAAAAGTGCAAAAAAAAGGAGAACAAGACCGACAAAATGGCAGACAACAACAGTAATGAGCGTTGCTCCTGCTCGAAACGTGAGTCGGGAATATGTCATCATTCCTTGATATCTACGATGATGACTACGATGATGATAATAGTCCACGTTGCACATCCGTTTCAATGTCATTTTCATTTTGTTTTCGTTATTGTCTTGCTTGTTGATTGAGCTCAATTGGTAGCTTGTGCTTTTGGCAGCTATTGATTATGATTTCGTTAGAGTCTTGTGTATATTTAAAATGTGCATAAATTGCACTGTAATGCTTGACAAATCGCAATAATAAATGGTCTCAATGAATGTCCGTTTATTGTACATTCTATGATAAATAAATTATAAATTGTGTATATGAGAAAGGTTTTTTTATCAACATTTTTATATTTGAATGCCAAAATATAGTTGGAGATATGTTCCTTATTAGCATAATTAAGGACTCATTATCCTTTGTTCATTCACTTTAATTGAAATATCTGTCCCTTGTAATCTTAAACTTAAAAAAGAAATTTAAGCGTTATCAACGCGAATACATGGCGTATTAGTAATTTCGCTTGCTCAAAGCGCAGCTCATAAAACCCCAAGAAATCGGATAATGGGCATACAACTAGACGTTCTTAGAGCTGACACGCCCACTTCTTCCTCATCCAACCCCAACACGCCACCTCAGCCACTTGCCGACATAAGCATTTTGTAATTTCAATATAATTTTGTTGCCACACGTATTAAGTATACGACGCATTGCGCTTGTGGTTCTATTTGTGTTTGTCCAAAGCGTGCATGTGTGTGTGTATGTGTGTGCAAGTGTGTGTGTGTTTGGCTTGTCTTATGTATTTGCTGCAGCTGCTTTTGTTTGCTAATATAATATTTTGTCGAATACTTTAGGAGGACCAGCAACAAGGGATACACTTTTATCCTTACAAGTATTTTATGCTTAGCTCTGCAGTTCAGTCAACTTTTGCTTGGCTACCTGTGCAAAGAACTGTGTCTAGACGTAAAACACGTAATATACATATACATTCCCACACACACACAAGTGGTGTTCGTTTATATAAACATTTTGAAAGAAACACATGCAAAAGAAAAGCCACAAGGAATCAACTTAATATGATAGACGCATAAAACCCTTTTCAATGCTTTGTAGCCACTGTATTTGCTTTGCTTTACTTTGCTGCTGCTGCTGCTGCGTTGCTGTGGCAATTTAACATTAAGCATAAAAATGATAACAAATTTTGCCCTGCCGCTGTTTTCAGATTACAAATTACGACACATAACCCGTGGCCATGGCAGCGACCACAGAGAGAAATATTGTAGTACAAGTTAAATCCAGAAGTCACTGTAGTCGTTGAGCAGCGCAGCAGCAGAGAACTTCAAACAGTTGCAATTATATAATGAGTACAGAGTTTACCCGCTTAGCTGCCAACATGTGCTACATATGTGTGTGAGAGTGTGTGTGTGTGTGTGTGTGTGTGTGAGAGCTGTGTGTGTTTAATTTCTAAAGTGGGCTGATTGAAAACTTAACGATAAGTTGTGTGAGAAAGTTTGAATAAAATAAAGTGAGGTCCAACTATAACTAATTTATACAGATTTTAATTTTAATAGTAAGAAAAAAAAATTAATAAATAATTATTATTAGTTATTAAATATGATATGTCTGTCTGTCCGTCTGTAATAACAAATATATATTAAATAGCTAGAGCAATCAAATTTGACAGACAGACTTCCTTAAACGCAGCTTAAGTTTGTTTTCATTTAAAATCGAAATTAATTAGAAAATAATAGAAAAGTTCTGTTTACTTTAATATACATACTGCAAGTTTAGCAACAATTTTCTTTTCACTTTAAAAATATATTTTTGGAGAGCGCCTCGCATGCTACTTATACTTATATGTATGTTTGCTTTTTTAGTTTATCAGACATTTCCTGCGGCGCTTTTTGAGACTTGGGGTGTTCAAGTGTGGGATTTGGGAGATGTGGGCAAAGGGGGCCTGGGGGCGCATAAAGTTTTCCAACTATCGGAAGTCGTTAACGCTTTCACACACAAACATCAAGAGCATCAGGAGCAGCAGGAGAAGCAGGAGAAACAGGAGAAGCAACAGCAGGAGAAGCAGTACCAGTCTTAGACCTGCCACGCCCACAATAATGGGCACAAGAGCCGTCAGTTTTGTGTCTCATTCATTGTACGACTCGCTCTCTCTCTTTCTTTTTCACTCTCTCTCTCACTCTCTCGCACACACACATAGAAATCAGTTGGCTGGCGATTTCTGTACTGCACACAGAGCTGCCATGTTTGATTTCTCGCTTTATATGTAGGCTAACTTCTGTTTGCTGCTGTCACACAGTTGTGGCACGTCCCCTCCCCCCTCTCAGTCCCCCCCTTTGGCACCCATGGCCAGCGTACGCCCACAAATGTTGGCACATTAATTAATTGAAATGCTGCCGGCCATGAGGCGAGGAACTTGATGGCGAGGGGGCAAGGGGGCAAGTGGATACACTGAGAAGTCGTGTGTTTTGCACGCTTGTTAGTTTAACTAGCGCCTGGCAATTAAACGAAAATTAATTATGCTGCCTAACATGAAAACAGCCCAGGGATAAAATCGCATTGGCCTTGAACTTAGCAGAAGCGGCTGTATTTAAATATGGCCAAGAACCTGCCCCCCAACCCCCCAACCAAACGGGAAGCCAATCAGCTGCCATTTTTTGCTGTCTAGGACAGCGGAAATGTGCGGCCAGTCTATCCATCCTCTTTATTCACCATTTTTTATGTTTCTGCTCTTCTCTCTGTCTCTCTATCTCGCTGTTTTTGCTTTGCCGCCCGCTAATGCCTTCTTAACTTTGACTTTGGTGATAGCGCGGGCTTAAATCAATGCCGCATCCTCCCTAGGCCAGGTTTGCCCCTCAGCACAAGGTTAACAGTGTGCTTGGCTCTGTGGCGCATAGTTTCCTAGTTTCCCCAGTTTCAAGTGACGCCACAACTTATAATCCCACCCTCGCTTTCTCGAGCGTAGCGCACAAATCATTTCTCATTTTTCATTTATCTCAGAGAATGCCATCAATCAATTTCATGCTGCCTGAAGATGTAAAACTGCTTAAGTTACGTTGTACTTACATTTCACTTCACAGAGTTTCATGCAACCAGAGTTCACTCACATTTTTTTTCTCTCCACAGTCCGCGCACCTTCTATTTATAACGGATAAAATTGTGTCTATGTATAAGTACGGATTTGCCTAAAAAGTCAAAGTAAGGCAAGCATAAACGCATTTTGATGCCCTACATAGATCAAGTCGAGAGAGTATCTTTAGATTACAGATTTACAAATAAACCTACAAAGAAACAGTTTTTTTCACATTATATTTTTGAGATACTGAAGGAATTTATTCCTTATAAATGTATCTATATCTTTATTTATAATAATTTTTAAAAATTAATTTTTCTGTCTGTCTGTCCGTATGTTTGAACGCGTCGATCTCAGAAAAAAATAGTGTTGCCTACTTTTGTGGGCAAAAATAGTGTTGCCTACTTATATGGACATAATAGTGTTGCCTACTTATATGGGCAAAAAATAGTGTTGCCTACTTATATGGACAAAAGTGTTGCCTACTTATGTGGGCAAAAATAGTGTTGCCTACTTACATCGAGCGTGCTCGACTGTAACCGCCCACTTGTTTAAGTTATTAAAGTCAATTTAATGTATTTTCAAGAGTATGTACAGCTTTCAGCATACCCACAATTATTTTGTAGGTTCATATTTTTTAAGTTTTTGCGTTCATCGTTACGTTTCGTTAGACATTCTGCCTTCCCGTACCATCAAAAAAAGTCTTCTCCCATTTTCTGTAGTCCACTTGCCGCTTGGCTTGGTCAATGCGTCCTTATTATTATTTTTCTTCTATACATATATTTTTTGTATTTTTTTCTTAGTTGCCTCGTTCGTTGCATTGGGTCAACATTTTGATGATTTATGCGCCGTCGTGCAGTGTCACGAGCCCAATTAACATTTGTGCTACAAAATTTTCAGCTTGAAGTGATTTTCCCTTTTGATGTCCAGAGAACTTTGCCAGCAACGAGAAAATAATTTGATTGTATTTTTTGACCGACTTTCTGGGGCAAGTTTTGGCTTTTGAAGATGCGCTTGCTTAGGTCGTATCAAAGTACAGCCATTATGCTGAGTGATGTGTTTTCCTAACAAATCAATTAGCTGTTGTCTAATGAATGTTTTGTCGAGATGCGTAGTTATTCTCAGGTGTGGATATGCTTGTCTTTCAAGTTATGCACTTTGGCTCGTAATCGCAGCCGGCTGTAAGCAGAAACATGGATAATGTGCATACTTAATGAACGCTTAAAGGGCAGGAGTTGGCTCCAATGTAATAAGGTAGGCGTGCCACTGCCGCCCACTATGCGTTTATGTTTAATCTGCTGTTAAGCCGATGACGAGGAGCAGGATGAAGGGAACGAGGGAAACGACGGCGAGAACGAGGCCGAGTCGAGTCGAGTCGACTTTAGCAATTTAGTTTATTTATAGCTACCAAAATATGAGCACCAAAGTTACACACATGTTGTTGTTGTAGTAATTGTTGTTCTTGTAAATGTGTGTGTGTGTGTGTGTGTGCTGACACATCATAATTTGGTTGCTGATTGTATGCGTGTGGAAGTATATGTGGATGTATGTATCCAAGTATCAGCCTTGTGCTCATGTTTCCAGTTCATGTTGTAATATTTTAATGTGTGAAGCGACAACTGCTGCCGTTGTCGTTTTGCTAAGAACATCTCCTACATACACACACACACACACACAAACACACACACACACACACACACAGAGAGACACACACACATCTCGTACCACGCACCGAACCCATATAAATCACACATTTTGATAGCATTAATTTACGTTACGGCTCTTATATCATTCCAATATGTTTTCAAGTTGATCACATTTGATATTTGCACACATAAATTTCAACAAAGCACATTTTGAGAGGCACTTCTTTTTAAACTTCATTTGAAATGGCGTCTCAGTGAAAGTTATATGAAAATTATGAAAATTGAAAACATAATAATGTGTGAGTTATGTGGATTTCTTAAACGATTCGAATAAGAATTTATTTTATTCAAGTCAATGTAATGTTAACTATTTCAATGCTAGGCAGAGTAACTCTAAAATTCAATTTCTAGCTTGAGTTGGGTAAATTAAACTCTCACACACAGACAGTCAATAGAACTAGCTGAGTTCTCAGTTCTCGTAAATTTTCATCATCAACTGACAGTTGGCAAATTTGCATTGGACAAAAACCCAAAGCTGAAATACAATTAAAACCCAATTTAAGCTGCAAATTCTAAATCAGAAAACTTATCAGTTACCTTTTTGGCAAACGAACTCAAAATCAAGACAGATTCAGAGCTTGTCCTTAGTCCTTTACTCGACTGCAGTGAGTGTTGAATTTTTGGTCAAAAGATACGCCAATAATAGAAACGATTCTACGCACCTTTGGTAAATACACACTCAATCATAGACACACAGTCACACATACTGCACACAGACACTAAGTATATATACACACACACAGTTAAAGATCTGTGAAAGGTAAAGTTTCTTCGGCACTTTCAAAATGAAGCGAATGGTTTATTCAAGTGTGTCTGTCCTGGGACCTAGGCGTTTACATTTGACTTTTGCTGTGCTGGCAATGCATTTGCAATTCCAAACTAGTTTCAATTGATTAAGTTTCTGGTTAATGGATTGTTTACATATTTAAGCAGGCCAACTGCAGCCAGCCTGCCTGCCGCATAACTCTCGGCAATGTAACAGTTCGAGCATCAAATCTATGGCCAACACGTAGATGGAGCAAGCTAATCAGAAATGCAGACTTCGAACTTTTGCAAGTGTTCCACAAAGCATTTTCTAAGCCATTTCGCAAAATATCTGCTAGATAATAACACTTGAAAAGTATCTCAGAGAAACATAAAATGAATATGTTCTAAGTACAAAGAAAGGTCAAATTATGTTTTAGAGACCTTGACATATAAAATCTGCTTGCACTGACTTCAAAGTCTAATTTACGAAAACTAATTTTCATCCCATGACTTTACTGTTTCACGCTTTTCTTTAGGCACAGATATATTCTTTTGATCAAAATCCTATTTTCCAAAGAATTTTTAGAACAATTTTGAATTAGCTTAAGCTCTACATGAATTCTCTAACCAATTGTCTGTCTGCTGCCGCAAGGCATTGAATTTCCTAAAAAAAAACAAAACGAATTTATGACATGTTTGCTTGCTTTTGTGCAAGTTAATTGTGAATAATTATTTGCTTATGCCATAAAGCAGATTAAAAAACTTTTGTTTTTAATTAGAAGCAGCCTGAAAACAAAAGATGCGGCACCAGCAGCATCTGAAGAAGAAGAAAAAGAAGAAGCAGAAGCGTCAGCGGCACCATCAGCAACTTTAGCAACTTTACAAACATTTTTCGCGCATATAAATTACACAAAGCGGCCAAAAACATAAAAAGGAGAGTAGAACAGCACATAAAATTAAAGTTTGAGTTTAAAATAATGCAAATCTTTCTCTCGCAAAGACAATGCGTCGTATACGCAATAAGCTGCTGCAAATTAAGCATACGACCCATTGTCTCATATATGCTCTGCGGTTTCAGTGCAAATTGAGTCAAGCAGGAGAAGCTTGAAATTATGTGTAGTCGTCGACAAAATTGCTTATTAATTTTAATTTAAATAACTAGCATGAGTTTATTAAAATTCATCAAAAAACTAAGAAGAATTTAACGACAGGTTGAAATATCGATTTGGTCCTCAATATTTTGCATACTGTGATTATATATTTATATACTCCTTACAAAATTAATTCAAAATTAATTAACAACTTATTTACATAGGTATTTAAGTCTCTCTGCGAGTTCTCATTATATTTAGGTGTTGATTGATTCGCATTGCCAGAGCTTAACCTTCCCGACCTTTTACAGGCACGCTCCAATGTCGAGTAAGGGAATGAGTAAGAGTTTGACATAGTTGTATGTCTTTATTATTTGTTTATTTCAAGAAAATTATGACAGTCAATTCATAAATATTTTGGAGGCGTGACAAAGCCCAGAATAGAGAGCTAAATGTATTTCTATGCAAATTAATCTATCAGCTTTGAAGCTATACTGACGATAACCTGTCGGATCTATCACTCGAATTGAGCTCCTCAAAAATCTACATAGACAAAGTTATTTGAAATTGTTTCTATATTATAGCAATTAGTTGATTGTTTTCATAACGCAACGAACTTGATCATAATTGATACATCGAATAATTAATTGAATTTGTTATTTTTTAATTTCAATTTGTTTCGCATTATTCGTGCCCTTTTCCACTTTTCCCTACTTTTCCCCTACACATTTCAATTACTGTCGCTAAGCGACTTATGAATTTGTAACTGTCCAACTAAATTAGTTGTTCAATTTGGCGGCAATGCAAATTTGTCGCTTATCGTTTTATTGTTTATGTTAATTTTAGCTCATTTAATTTTACTATTTTGAAGCTGGCATATCCATAGCGAATACGAATGGTTTTGTTGTGGTTGTCGTTCTCGTATCTGTGCACCGAGCACATTAAATGCGGTATGCAAATGTTTGCCATTTAGCTAAAATCCCCCAAATAAGCCTCTAATTAAGTTTTCATGAATTCTGACATTATATTCTGTAGGGCATGAGCTTTTATCGAGTCGATTCTGTCTGTCCTAAACGAGGAGATTCGACTAGACACTTAAAATTTTATTTTAGATGGAAGCTGCTGAAAGTTCTGATATTTATTCTAGACAATCAGACTATTTGACTTTAATAGATTTAATAAAAATAATTAAAAAGCCTTTCTCTTAAAGTTTTGTTGTAGATATAAGAACAACTTTATTAAAGTTTATCTTTAAGTTTCTTTTTTCTACACATTCACATTTCAATTCGCTAGAGAATTACTGCTCCAATTTCAGACAGCATTTCTCCCTTTCAGCTTTGTCGAAGCTGCTCTCATTATCTATTTTTGCATGTCTGCTGCATTCGTCACACCGCAAATGTCAATGCTGTTTGCCATTGGGCCTCTCCATAGTTTCCAGAGACTTCAATTACCATTCGCAAAGGGACTTGACATCAATAGGGAAATTTGCGCGCTGGGAAAAAGAATTGAGGTAACTGTGAAGCTTGAAACAATGAACATAATCCGAACATTATTCAGATGTGATTCTGAAACGATGTCAAGGTAAAGAGTTGATGGCTGGGTCGAGTTACTTTACAAATAAACTCAGTTCAGTACCAGTTGACTTGTTCACAAAGCTTTGTGTAGGTAGCAATATTATTTGCAATATGCCACAGTCAAATATTTTTCGCCCAGTTGCGTCTAATATTTAAATATCAGAAAGTTTCGCACTTTTGACAGTTGCTTCACATTGCTGTCGTCAGCTTCTCTCATAAATCTATTGCAATTGAAATGCTGCTGAGAACGCAATAAATAACAAGTGGGCGGTTACAGTCGAGCACGCTCGACAGTAGGATACCCTGAGCCCAGGTACTCTTCTCTGAGGTTGATTTTCGACCAATTGTTCTTATGGCAGCTATATGCTATACTATTTTTGCCCATATAAGTAGGCAACACTATTTTTGCCCATATAAGTAGGCAACACTATTTTTTTACGCACATAAGTAGGCAACACTATTTTTTTACGCACATAAGTAGGCAACACTGTTTTTACCCACAAAAGTAGGCAACACTATATTGCCCATATAAGTAGGCAACACTATTTTTGCCCACAAAAGTAGGCAACACTATTTTACCCATATAAGTAGGCAAGACTATTGTTAAATACATTCTGCCAAACACACTATTGTTACATACATTCTGCCAAACACATTATACCCTTTTTTGAACATTTTCAATGGGCTCAGGGTATAAAAATCTTCCAAAATATACGCATTTGTCAAGGAAAGCGATCTATGCCATCTTTCCCTTCCCTTCCGTCCGTTCTATGACACTTTGGCAAGTCATTGAGGCGGCTCGTGTTGCCCCTGATCCTGTGCCTGCTTGCCATCCCTCTTTGACTCATCTCCTTATTTCTGAGAGCTGCATTTCCGGTCACTAATACAAGTCAAAGTACAAAGTTGGTTGGCTGGTTGGTTGGCTGACTTCACTTCACTTCGCTTCTCTCGCTTATAATGCAACGGCACTTAGCCAACGCCATTTTAAAAGGAAGAGGGATGCTGGGGAGGGGTGGGATAACGGGGCTTAGTTCGTAAGGGGCTGCTTTCTATCTGACTCTGTGTGTGTGTGTGTGTGTCGCCGTGCCTCGCTGATGATTTAAGTGCACTTTGATGCACATTTTTCGTTGCTGCTGATGCTGATGCTGATACTGCCTCTCTTGATGCTGTAGCTGCCCCAGATAATTTAATTAAATTATACGCTTCCTTACGTGCATTGGGACAAAGGGGGTGGATGGCTAAGGGGAGTGTGGAGGAAAGGGAAGGGAGACTGACTGTTGAGAAATTGAGGCAGGTTAGGTTCAGTTTAGGGCGTGTAGCTCGCATTTTAATAAGGTTTGTTGGTTAGCTAGTTTTGAGGTTAAGCTGAGTGTAGTTTTGGTTTAGTTTTATGCGCTGTCGAAAGGCTTTGTACGGCGTGCTTTGGGGTTAAAGTCATTTGGGTTAGCTTGAAAAAGAGGGCAAGAGTTGATGGTAAGAGTATGCAGGAATCACAGTGTTGGAGCAGAAGTGACGAATGCTTAAAGTATATGTATAAATATTTAAGTCTAAATTAAATTGTTTTCAGACTGAAATTAGGAAACGTTTAAATGGGTGCATGAGAATTAAAATTAACCTTTTGTAAACAAAAATTCTTGGATTGTCGATTATTAATTATTAATTATAATATTGCAGAACCAGATTAAAAGCTTTAGATTTAGTTAATCATTTTATTTCTGAAATCTTCATAACATCTATTTTTAATAAGGCACTTAATTATTTAATAGACTTTAAAATAAACTCCGTATCTTCTTAAGAAATTTTAAATTTTACAAGGAAAATTATGGCAACAATCATCTCTTTAAATCATTGCACAATTAGTAAATATTACGACATCCATTCCAAATTTACCAACTACATTTTTATGAAGCCTTGAACAAGTTATAAAGTCGGCGAAATGTTGCGCCAAAAACGAGAGGGACCCAAATAACATTACTACAATTCTACAGTCGTTGCCTTGGCCAAAAAGTGTTGATGTTATTCATCAACGTCAAAGTGATGACATTGTAGTAGTTGTTGCCGCTGGGTTTGGTGACGCGACATGCGGCTGACAGTAAGGCAACATCAACTGGTAACTGGCAACTGGTAACTGGAAAAAGCTGAGGCAGACGAGGCTAGATGGAGAGAAAAGCCATCACAGAAGCCACAGCAGGCAGTCATCAACAACATCAGAGAAGTCGGGCAACATAATTTTTAGTGTCGCAGTGCAAAAAAAAGAGAGATGGAAAATAAAATACCAAAAACATTGCCGAAAAACATTTTTAATGCACCAAAAGTCATAATATTTTCATATTTCACGCTTGGTATGGAATATTCCTGCCCGTGCATGTCGCAATGTGTCCTTAAAGTGGTAAATGTGATACTCAAAAGTTGCCTAAAACTCACCAGGCAACGAACCAACTCCAACACCAATGTGTATGCTGGTTGCTGTAGTTTTGGCTCCCACTGTTGCTCTGACCGTCTGGCTGTTGAGGTAAACAAGCTGATATTTCCAGCAGGCAAAGTTCAACTTGAAAAATGTCTTAATTTTCGTGGGATCCCAACACGCCTAACACAGTAACTAAACGAACGAAACACAAAAGGCAGCGACAACGAGAGGCGCTCCAAAACATGTTTACATAAACAGAAGCATTTTAATGATCTTTCTTACAGAAAGGTATTTTGGTTTGCTCGTATTGTTTGTGCAACTCAAATAGGTAAGTTAACAAATTTACCTATTCATTTCATTCAAAAAACGAATCTAGCTTATTGATATTTTTAACTATGGTTGACAAATGCTGAATTAGTAGAAAATAAATTATTTAAGAGAAAACTTTCCATTTATTGGAACCTACAAAAAATTAAGTCTATGAATCTCTGAAAATATTTTTTTCTCGCTTTTAGTCTTTAACTTCAACTAGAAAATGTTATATTTTAGAATAAAAAATTTTGCTTGAAATAATATTGGAAATATACAGTATTCAAGAGGAAGTAATAAATGTAAACTTAAATTTTTTAAATATCGTGACTAATTTCAAATGGTTGCCCATATAAGAAGGCAACACTATTTTTGCCCACAAAAGTAGGTAACAATTTTTTGCCCATATAAGTAGGCAACACTATTTTTTGCCCACATAAGTACGCAACATTATTTTTGCCCATATAAGTAGGCAACACATATAATATTGGAAATATTCAGTATTCAAGGTGAAATAATAAATGTAAACTTAAATTTTGTAAATATCGTGACTAATTTCAAATGGTCTTAGAGTATTTTGAATTCGACAGGGACATATATAGCGCTTTGTGTTTCTGTTTTTGTTTTTGTTTGACTGCGATGTTTGCCATCGTCAGGTTAGTGTTTAACCTCTGCAGTGTGCTGCAGTCCACTCGAAAAGTCTTTGACTTGGCAGCCCTTCTTCTTCCTCCGAATACCGAATACTACCGTCCAGCATCCAGCCCTGGTTTCATGCAGCATCAACCAAGCAGCCAAGCAAGCAAAGCAGGCAGTCAGCCAGTCAACCGGTTGCCTCCCTGGTCCACCGTTTCACTCGTTCTTTGTCCTTCGTCCTGCGTCCTGCGTCCTGGCATAGCTTTTAACCACTCGTTTGCTCTTTAACGCGTTAACGGGTTAAGTTGCCTATGTGCTATGTTCTCTCTACTCTTCTACAGCTCCACCTACTCCAGCAACATCTCTTGCTGAGATTGTTGTTGTTGCGGTGGGTTTTTATGTGGCCATCAAAGCAACGTCGTCGACTGTTTCAGGACTAAAACATCAACATGAATTTGGCCCCAGCCTCATGTGTAATTAGTTGACGCTGACTTTGTCATAATTGGTCCACACATGCCTTGGCAGTAAGGGGCTTCGATATGGGAAAGGGAATTTGAAGGAATTTGTCGCTTTTAAATGCTTTGTGGCCACAGTTTTAAAGTCATTTAGAGGTGGCACAAAGCTGCCGCAAAGTCGCCTCAAGTTGCAAGTTTTTGCGCTAATCGACGAACATTATGAAGTGTACTCCCTGTCCCTCTCTCTCTCTCTCTCCTCTTCCTCTCCCCTGACCAAAGACAAGATGAAAAAAGAGAAGAATTAGTCGCTGAAGTGGTTTTTGGGGCTCTGTCGCTGTAGGCGACTTCATTGGCCGGCCAACAACTGTGGCCACTTCAATTTCTTTTTTTTTGTAGCTCCGCCTGCATTTATTTCAGTTTTCATTTGCAGGCGGCGGGCGTGACTTAAAACTGACAGCCGTTGACAACCCCCTTCCCCTTCCCCCTTCCCCTGCATGCGGTTCCTGTCGACCTCTCCCTGTGAAATGTCCCATCCCCTCCGACTGATGCTGTTCGGCCTGCGGTTACGGCTGCTTTTGTTTTCAGTTTTCAGTTTGCTTAGTTTTTTGTCATTCGTCAAAATGCTTTAATTTCTGGCACGACAAAGTTTTTATTATTTTTTTTGTAGATTTTATAAAGGGGCATTTAAAATCGTTTGTAGAAAAGAAGAACGGCTTCTATGCAATTTTATAAAGTCTACAAAGAGATAAAGCTATCTCTTATTCTTATTATACTAGTAAATTATTTCTACAGGTTCTGTTTGCTACTTTTTATAAAATGGGCAGATCCAATTAACCTAAAATTAAAATTGAGAATAACTTATTGCTGTATTCATTCTACATTCTAGAATTCAAATTTAATATTCATGGTCCTAAGTAAGGTTTTTTTTTAAATAAATAAGTGTCAAACTGTCATCTTTTTTAAAAAATAATAACGCACACTCATAATTAATTAATTATACTGGGCCAATAAAATATGAAGACTGTATATAAAATATTTTGAAAACATTTCTTTATATTAATAGGAAAAACCAAAACGTAATTAGTTCAAAGGTATATTATGCAAGATTTAAAAAGTTAACTTAAACGGGTTGTGCTGCAGTATATGTAAAGGTTTGTTGGATTAAGCCCAGTTCTAGTAGCTTCTTCTTCTTTTATTTCACATCTTTTTATTCGTTTTGATTGCGGCGTTATTCTTCATCAGAAGTTTGTCATAATTTCATGTGAAGGGGCACGTCGCGATGTCGCGTTCTCGTCCTCGTCCTCATCCTCATCTTCGTCCTCATCCTCGACTGAAACCGCATTCGCGTGCTGGCCTCGTCCTGTCAGCGTGATAACTCCTTTTCGTGTTAAACATTTTCAACTTGGCTCTAGCCTCAGCTGAGTGTATGTTTTGTATTATGCGGCAGCTGTCGACTGTGGACACATACTCGCACTCAGAGTTCCACTAACACTCACACACACACTCACAGTTACACTCACACTTACACTCATATTCAGTTGTGGGCTTGGTCACACTCTTAAGCGTCCGTTGCATGCCTCGTCGTGATGCTTGTTGGCCTGTAGCCTGTAGTCTGTTGCCTGTATCCTGGCTGCGACTCTTTTGGAGTCAACTGCATGCCAGTTGGGTTGTGGACTTGGGTCTGAGTTTGGGTCTCGGTTCGTGTGATTGTTACTCGAGTGTTGCAGCTGCCTGCGTTTGATTACAATGCGGCTCATGTTGGAGTTCTGGGTTCTGGGTGTCCTGCCGGCATCGTTTGCGCTGATAACACGTTAAGTGCGCTGGTTTATCCTGCAAGATAATTTGGACAAGTGTCACCTCTCGGATTTTCACGCGCCGGCCCAAAAAAAAAATAAAGTAAAAACGTAAAACTACCAAACGACGACGATGACAACGTTCGTTGCAAATTCCGCAACTTTTGTGAAATATGCACCAAATTTGTTGGTAACCAGGTTTAGGTCTGGCTAACTGCTGCCCAGCTCCAGCTGCAAGCTACATGTTGCAAGCTCTCCGTACTCAGTTGTTATTCTCTTCTTTCTTTTTTTTTGCGGTATTTCCATTATTTTCGTTGTCGTTGTTGTTGTTGTTGTTGCTGTTGGCGCGTCGCGTTTTTGTAGCATACTTTTCAGGGTGGCATACGCGTAATTGGCGCTTGGTCGGTACTTCGAAATGCTGTGGCTTTTAAATATTAGTTTAGACTGACAGAGCGGAATCTCTGGCCATGTGGCTGACAGCTGTTAACCTGCGGTTGCAGGTGTAGCAATTACGGTTACCCAAAACCTGCCGCAGATTGGTTACCAAAACAAACATTAAAGTGAGAAGATTTCCGCTAAGTTGCAAACGAAATAAATGTCTTGTTAAATCTTGAAAGAGCATAGTTAACGTTGAAATGATTACTAAAAGGGAATGAAAACAATTTAGACTATATTTTTAAAATAACAACAGTCATGCTATAATTAATTTAAAATTATTTTTGATTTTATTAAGAATAAAACTCATCACTATTTTATAAGTTTATTTTAAAGATTGAATAGAATGTTTGTCATATCAGTGATAAAGGCATAGTAAATCTAAATGTAAGTATTAATAAGGATGAAACTGCGTAAGGATTGATTATAAAAATCATTGTTTTGTTGAGTTCTAGGTATAAGGATTAAGTCCCTTCTCAAAATTAATTAATAATATCGATTTAGCTAATCAACAATCTAAATATTTCTTTAAGCTTTTAGTTGGAAATTTGTTGAGTAAAGCTTAAGTGTTTCCATATGGCTTGTCAGCTTGATTACTATGACTCCCATTTCCAATCTAACCAACTAACAGAAACCAAAGGGAATGTCATCCTGCCTCCCATCTCCCATTCCATCTCCAGCGTTTCCCATCTGTCTGTCTGACCAAACACGCTGGCAACCTACTAAACACTTTGCGAGCTGTCAATGGAACTGCGCATGTCCAGAAACTTGACAGAAATCAGATGTTTTGGGATATTGGCGCCATGCAGCTTCGTTTGTTGTTAACCTTGCCAGCGAAACAGCAAAACAAAACAAAAACGAAGAGAGCACATCAAATGGAGTGAGAGCGAATGGTCACAGCAACAACAACAGAGAGGCAAGACACTAAAAGAGAGGGAGAGAGTGAGAGAGACTGGGGCAACAACAAGCCAAGTGAGCGCAGAGCTTTGCAATATGCGCTGAATGGAAGTGAGTGCAATTGCGAGAGAGCAACAGCGAGTGAGAGCACAACTGAGAGCGAGAGAGCGGGAGTAAAAGCTTTTCGCTGTCGCTGCTGCTGCTGCTGCGACTGAGGCTGCTGCTTTCGGGGGCGTCCAGGACCCGTCAGCGAATCGAGTTGTGACCGTTGCGTTGCGTTGAACGTCAGTAGTTGAAACAAGGACGCGTAACGTGCAGAAGCTCACGCGCAACAAAACCTTAACGCGTAACGGAGTCTAAAAAAAAGAAGGAATAATAATAATAAAAGAGGAAAAGCCCAACGCATCAATTTGTGTGTGTGTCGCTGTGTCACTCGCTGTGTGTGTGTGTGTGTGCAATTGAATTGAAAGCCAAAGTTATATGCCAAAATCAGCTGGGTCAAAAGCAAATCAAAATTCTGTCGGATATACATATAAGTGTGTGTGCGTTACGTATACGCAACGTGTGACCGCCACAACGCTTTGGCTGTCACGCTGTCTGTGTGTTTGTGTGTATGTGAGCCTGTGTTTTTATTGATTGCAAGCTATCTACGTTGCTTTCAAGGATATACGAAATATTAAGCTGCTGCTTTAAAATGTTACAAAAGCGAATTCGGGCAGCTGCAGCGGCGCCATAAAACAGTTGCCTGGAACTGCCAGATCGTCGGAGTCTCGTGTGTGTGTGTGCGCCCATTCAAGGTCGCATTCTTTAACATTGTGCGGTCACACTGACAAAATGCCACAAACAGAAACCTAGAAACAAACAAACAACAACATCGGTTTGCCAAATATTAAAAAAAGGGAAAAAAAAAAATTTAAATATTATCATCATCATAATCAGCGTCAGCAGCTTCAACTCATCAGCTGCCAAAGCAAATTTAAAGTAAGTGAAGCAAAACGAAGTAGAAAAGCAAAAGGGAAAAGAAAAAGCGAATAGAAAAGTCGAATAAGGATTGTGGCTAAGAAAAAATCGAATTACTTGCGTATTTACGTGAGAAGATGCTGAAAGCAGCCAATTGTAAACTCTGCTGTCTGTCGTGGATTTCTTCCAAGTTTATCTTCTAGTTTATCTTTTAGTTGAATCTCAGACATATACACATTGTACCTCAGATAGACCTTAAGCCGGTTGCAACAACAACGACCTTATTGAGTCTGGTCACACGGGTCATGTTACCTTTTGTAGGACAACGAACTGAGCATCATCTGCTCTATTATTTTGTTCTTTCCCATTCAATATTTGTCGTTTTACGTTTTTTCTTTTTTTTTTTTGGTTGCATGACACAGTTTGTTTTTCTCTTTGACTAAGCTGCTATAAAAACTGTAAAGATGCTTACAATAGATTTTTGTTTGTAGCACGAAGTATTAAGAGATTGAAAGATTGCCGGCAGCAACTGTGACAGATTTGTGAGATACCAATTCCCTTAAAGTAATGTGAGAGCCTTTGGATTGATATTTGTTCATGTGGTCAAGTTGTCTTATTTAGTTATGTTGCTTAGTTAAATATGCTATACTTTGTGTGCATTATTTTTTATTTTCATCGTGAATTTGACTAATTTTAATAAAAAAAACTAAGCAAACATTTGTAAAATAGAAATAAATAACTGCATTTTTATTTAAATGCAATAATCATGAATATTTATTTATTTTTACGCTTAAATGATTAATTTCAAATATGCTTTTTATTTGATTGAAGAAACTAATTACTCCATAAATATTAAAAGTAAATTAAATATATTTTAAAAACATTTCTGTAATACACACAAATATTAAATAAGACTTATTTTTTTGTTTGACGGAATTTAAATTGAATTTGACCATAAATGTTGAAACTGAAACCTGAGCTGTGTTTTGCAAGTAAATTTGAAACTGATACACAGAATGTGGAACACATATATATTACATTGACTTGCAAATGGAGAAAAATGTGGAGAAAATAAATTTTTTTTTTAGCAATTTATCAATTGATTATTGAAATTGAGTTACTGTTGCTCTTCATTTAGCTGTGACACTCAAGGCACTCAGACTCGAAATTTGAATAAATATTACTATATATGAAACATTCACACACAAACTGCAACATCTGTGTCACAGTTTTTGGGTTCTCCCAGGCAGCAACCAAATAACTTGCAACAAATTTACTGTGTGTTACCGTTCGGCATGCATAAAATGTAACAATAACTAAAATTCCCACCATTTCTCACTTTCTCTCTCTGGCTATGACTCTAGCACTATCTAAATAAACACTTAATTTATGCCCAGAGTCAACTCTGCAAGCAAAAGTTGTGTGGCTTGTGCCTCCGGGTTGCATTGCTGATAAATCATAGCCAAAAGTGTTTGCCACGCCCGCTCCCCTCATTTGGACACTTGTGGGTCTGCTGGCCCGGCGGCTCTACCGACTGATTTATCAAAGTAAAAACAACAAAAAATAGAAAATACAGTTACATACACCTACACACACATCGGCTTGTATATGTTGTGCTGACATCAGCTGTTTGGATAGCCAAGGGCTTAGATTTTGGATGACCTCGTTTTCGTCTAGGCAAGAAAAACCTAAAAACCAGAAGCAACAACAAGAAACACAACAACGACAACGTCGACAACGACAACGAACAGGAATATGTTGTCCAATGCGCAAATATTTGTCGTAATGCGTTGCACAAACAAGCACAAAGCAGAAAGCAGAGCACAGAACAGAACTAAACAGAGCATAGCATGAAACGAAAGAACATAATGCATAACTCATACGCAATGTGGGCGAAACTTGTTTGATGTTTGCTTTTAGGACATACCATATGACAAACTTACTTAGCTGGCATCAAATATGCACAATGAGCAAATTTTATATATGTACTTCCCTTACATCAATTATTAATTAACACTCTTTGACCTCTGATGCCATTGTAATGAAGTCTTAAGGAAACTGTCAAATTATTTACGTTATCTTGCGAGTGTAGATGATATTTACAATGCTTTAAACTGATGAATAGGTCAAAGACATTTCGAATATTCCATCTGGTTAGAGAATATTAACTATAATATGACAGTATATCCTTTAATGTCACCTTTTAGATTGCCTGATTGCTTTCAAGATAATTGCATGTCGATTATCTGATAATGAATATTTTCTTCTCTAAAGCTATCGAATATAGCTGTAGTAAAAACAGAGTGTTATATTCCTTTTCAGTTTTCCGTTAATTATTATATACATTATATATATATGGGCGAAAATAGTGTTGCCTACTTATAAGGGCAATAATAGTGTTGCCTACTTATATGGGCAAGAAATAGTGGTGCCTACTTATATGGTCAAAAATAATGTTGCCTACTTTTAAGCGTAAGCTATAAATGCTGGTTCTGAAAATTCAAAAACTAAATAAAATCTAGTATTAACATACGAAATACGGTAGAATTTTTAATTGCATAAATACAAAATCTCGATTAATACCTGTGTTTATATGAAATAAATAGTTTGTTTTCCGTTCTTTTATATTTTATGTCACTTGATATACTTTTATATTTATTCAAACACATGTACTCTTACATACATATGTCCATATGCATATTTAAAGCTAATACCAAATGCACATTTCAATCTCACGACAAACTCTCGTTGATTTATGCTATGTGCCAGTTCTGTTTCTCGTTCTCGTTCTCGTTTTGGTTTTCGTTTTCGTTTTCGATTTGGTTTTTATTTTGATTTCTTTTGCAACGCTAACTAGTTTTTGAGAGTTGTGCAGCAGCATTTTACTCCAATTAAATTTTCATGCCATATGAGCATTTTATGCAGTAGCAACAACAACAACAACAACAACAACAATAACAGCTACAACAAGCACTGTAAAAATGGAGAGTGCCACACAAACAACGTGGCGCTATTTTCAATTTCCGTAGCACAGAAAAAAAACTCGGTAAGGAATGCGATTCTTAACACAATTTCACATGGTGACAGAGGACAGAGAACAGAGTAAAGGCAGGAAAACAAATAGCCAGACAGTCAGAACGACAGAAAGACAGTCGAAAGTGGGTCTAAGGTACATGGCACTTGGCATAGAGAATTGATGTCGACTATAAACAACAACCAAACAGATACAAAATGTGAGAGAACAACGACCCGGCAACCAACTCGACTAACTGTCTGACTAACTGGCTAAATGGCCGACTGACGAGCTGACTGACTGACTGATTGTTGATTGACAGTTCAAGAGAAAATGCCCTTTTATTGAGATTTAAGCATTTGGGTCATGTCCGAATTGTGTTTGTGTAACTGGTTCGTTTTAAATATTAAAAAACCTTGTACCTAAGCATTTGTCTAACAAACTAAAAAAATAATCAATAAATGCCGAGCA
Organism: Drosophila falleni; assembly: GCA_035045575.1. Lineage (NCBI taxonomy): Eukaryota > Metazoa > Arthropoda > Insecta > Diptera > Drosophilidae > Drosophila > Drosophila falleni. Next base: position 11,848,096 of record JAWNOV010000167.1, read on the forward strand.
ACAGCCAGAGTTGAAGGCTAAATGTGTGTGTGTGGAAAGTACAACGGCGACAACAATAAAAATAGGTAAAACAGTCAGTCAGGCTAAAAGCAGAAAACCCAAAAAGGGCAGTCAACCTCTCTCTCCCTCTCTCCACGCCTCCTTCTCCCACATTTCCCCGTGCATATAACATGAGCAACTGTGTGCCTCTCTCTTCTATTGTTAATGTTTGTCTTCCTCTTTTCGGTTATTTTTTTTATTTTAGAAAAACTCGTGTTTTTTATTGGCTTTTAGTTTTAGAAAATGTGTGCCCAACACAAATACACATTGTAATGGAAATTGTAGCGCCAACACAGTGTTGCATTTATCATTTGAAATGTGTTCCGTTTCTAGGTCATTATGAGAACAGAACAGAATTGAGAATTGAGTGCGAGATACTTGTAGTTGGATTTGTTAGACAATCTTGTTACTTGCACTTGTACTTATTACTTACATAATAAATGCTTGTTTCTAATATTGCAAATGGGACTCTTTTATAACGCTGATATGTGGCAGTGTTCTGGGTCCTTAATAGATATATGGCAACTATTTTCCGAGTTAAATGCAGGCGATTGATCTCTCGACATTCCTACTACTTTTTTAAGTAATTTTAGATAGGATAACACAGCTTGTCCTTATTTTTCTTTGCTAATCTTGCTCTAGAACGAAATTGTCATTTCTGATCTAATTCAAAAACATCAAAATGCCATAAATTTGTCATTTCTGATCCGATTTCTTTGCGGAATATATTTTTCATCCTTATTTGCCATCTATTTTAATTTTTCATCAAAACTGAAAATCTAAATATTTTTCGATCACTGTCTATTTTTTCGTTATATTCCTATTAACGCATTCTCAAAGAATTCAACCTGTCATAACTTTTTCAAATATGAGCCGATTTCCTTACGGAATGTCAGTTTTATCATAATAAGACCTCTTTTTTGATTCTGCGTCAAAAATGAAATAAAATGATAAATTCAATTCTTGTCTATCACTGTCCATTTTTTTTTTAATCTTTCTTTCCTCTTGACACTTAAAAAAAAGTAACTCGATTTTTGTACTATATGGATTGACCACTCGATTCCTTATATTTTATTTTTAACAGTTTGGATTTACTTTACTGTGGTAAAGTAATATCAAAATGCGGAGGTTAATTTTTTAAAACTTAAAATTTAAATTTGAAGGTGCGTCTAAACTTTTATAGAAGGGTGTATTTTTTCCTCATTTTCCTTACTTTTCCAGCTCATGTATAAATGGCTTATGTATAAAAGCGGTCGCAGAATAAGATTCAACATTCTAACGTAGCATGTATCTGTATTTATTACCAACATGTTCTGGCCTTCAATTTGTAATACTTTCACTGAATTCTCTCTCGCCCAAGTGCGCTGCTATCCGGCCGGCTATTCAGTTAAAGCCAACTTTTGTAGGCAATGTTTTATTGGCTTTCGTTTTTTAAATGGTTTTATTTCTTTCGCTTTTTTGCGCTTTTTGGCTGCTCGTTTTTGCCGTTGCGTGTACAAGTTTAATATATTGTGGTCTATATGATATATGCACATACATAAACATATATATGCTCGGTTAGTACGAGTATGTACTCTGCTCTTTGCCTTGCATGTTGAAAATTGTTTGACGGTGGGTTGCTAAGGGGTTTGGGGCAGCAGAAACTCGGCTAAAACAAATTACATACGAGCTCAAGGCCGCAACGGCGGTCAGGTCAGAGAGTTTTGTTGGCCGCTGCTCATTCGCAATTATATTGTAAAACATCGGGGCTTTTGGCCACTCGACAACGCCCGCACTAATGAAAAATGTGGCTCTCCTTTGCCATTTTTCCCATTTTCCCCAGTTTCTCCACTTTTCCCATTTTGACATTTGCCCATTGCATGTTTTCATAAATAATTAAAAATTTTCTACTTCTGCGCTTCTGAGTGAAAAATGGCTCAGGGTCGCTCACTAATTAGGTGCATATTTCATTTGGACTTGCCACTCCAAAGTCTATCAAAATGTCGTCTTGTCGGAAACGGAATCATGCAATTTGCATGCACCCAAAATGTCAAATGTTGCCACCCAGTCGAAATAGAAGTCTTTTGCCGTATTCGTATTGTGATTTGAAGTTGTTTCCTGTCAATGAAAAAACTCGTCGGACATTGGACATCTTAGTGCAGCTGCCGTTACCAATTATACGCTGTCCCAGATGGTCAGAAAATTGGCTTATTGGACCACATACAATCACTTGTATATTGAAATATGTATGTCAATTGGTCGACATTGTGTAATTTGTAACTATTCAGTTACAATTCTGGACAATTTACTTAACAAATTTGGGTTTAATTGTCAACATGTAAAACTAACACATTAATCAATATTTAATTGAACTTGTTTAAGCGTTTATTAATCAAACTTAAAATGAAAAACTAATAAATATTGTTTTAAGATCACATTTGTATTGTACGCAATATTTCACTAAAATTTAAAAAACCAATTGAATATCTACAAAAATTCTTAATGTTCAACTGGAACCTTAAAGCTGACAAACTATATTTAAATGTACTTTAAATCCATGATTACATAGCTAACATAATTAGTACGATTTTAAACTAAAAAATTGTATTGTAAGAAACAAGTTTCTCAATTACAGTGCTTCACAAAAATAATTTCATTTTGTAGAAACTTTTAAAACAATATGTGAGATTTTGGATTGGGTATCGCATTGTCTGACCGCACGACCCATACACACACACAGACACACACACCAGTTCGACTTTCCTATCAATTTCTGGCTGTTCCTTTTTTGGACCGACCGAAATTGAACTGTGCCATGACAGGCCCACAGGAGTGCAATTGTTGTTGTTATTGTTGTCATATAACAAAGTGGAGCAATTGTGGAAACCATCCATGTTACGTGTCCGTTGCGCTCTGCTTACGTGTCCTCGTCCTCGTCCTCGTCTCCGTTGCCTACAGCCCCTGGCAGCAGAGGGTTAAGGCAGAGGCAGAGGCAGTTTCAATCCTCACACTGACTCACATGCGATTTCAATTTCGTTTTTGTGCAACTTTACAAGTTACGAGTAGATTCGTATACATTCGTCGTCGAGATATTTGCCAAGTCTTTGGCTGCTGGCCCAAAAAGCCAAGCATCAATTTGATCAACTTGGCGCCAGTCTTTAATATATTTTCGTTTCGTTTCTTTTCTTTTCTTCGATATGGTAGTTTTCTTTTAGTTTTCTTGTTTTCTTGTATGCTTGTTACACGCCATTTAGTTTCACTTTGCATATTCATAGAATATTTGGCCAGAACTTCATAGAATATTATACTATACATAGGTCTGGTCAACTGCACGTTCTACTTACTCTCGTCCCATCGTATATTGAACAGTTTTCTTTCATCTCGGGGAAAACTTGCAACCAGTATAGAACTCAAATGATAAGTGAAGTTCTGTGGCCGAAGTTGAAATGTGGCTGCAATTTTTCGGTTATAGAAATTGCTTTTCATATGTTTGCTGTGTTGTGTGTGTGTGTATGTTTGTTGATAAATGTGTGTACTTTTTGCTTTTGAATTGTTGTTTTTAGTTTGTAGCTAATTTGAAGTTTGTCGTTGCGAGTTGCAGAAATGAAAAATCAAAAGAAATTGCAACATGTTTTCAGGCGTTGCAGTCATATAAGAAAAGTCTGCTTGATTGCCAACAACTTGAAAAATAATCTGCAATAATTAAATATAAACTCGAAATATGGAAAAAGATATTCTGATTTGGCTTTAAAAACCCATTGTCTCTCATTTTATTAAAATACATATAGGGCAATTTAAGTTTTAAATCAAAAACATTGCGATGGCATCGACGATTATTTCGTGATTCAGTTTGTTATATTCTGCAATTCATTTGCATCGTAATTTTTTCTTTGTGGCCTGTCAAAAAAATGCAATCAATTAATTAAAAAAACCTCTAACAAACTGCAGGCAGTCAGACGACACGCACTTATGTCTAACAAATTTGTTGGCCAAACAGAATTTAAATTGGAAACGCTTAAAATCCTGATCCCAATCTGAATTCAGAAAATTCAACGCCAATAAAAATCGTTGTTTGTGTGTAATTTGATTTGCATAAAAACTAAATAAATTGCTTTGCTAGTTTTTTTTTATTATTTAGACTACAAACGTGCGAGCGAAAAAGAGATAAAAGTCAAGCAACATATGACACATAAAATGCAAGAGGAACGCGTTTTATGAATAAACAAAATGCTAGCACATTGACAATGCGGCCATAGAGAGCACATGTCAAGCATGCGCAACTGACAGACAGACAAACAGACAGACAGACAGTCAAAACAGTAGAGTGTAGAAAGAAGTGAGAGGCAATGAGAAGTGTGGAGTTATCAAGAGCCAATAAATATGAAACACAAAACAGCAAGGGGCAACATTAAATGGACGATGCGTTCAACAGAATGCCAATCTTCCAATAAAGTGAAATAAAATAGATGAAATGTTGATAACCTTGTAAAAGATTTCACAACTTTTACAAAACAATTCATTATTGTCAATAAAAAATATTGCTTGTTATATTTTCCGAAATCCGAGTACTATAAAATGATATAAAAAATCACAGTATTTTTGTTTGTTACAAATGCATTTCAACTTAAGATGACTTAAATAAGTTCAAAACAAATAAAAGTTCAGCATCATAAAAGCATATATGTGATTTTATCTTGTAATATTGCTTAAGTTTTTCTGTCTTACAGCTTTTTATTTTGTATTTTTATTTGTATAAATTTTTAGTTTTAATGTAAATGCTTTTACTCAAAATTAAAGCAATTAAGCTTAGTCGTAAGTTGTACATCTTAAAATTGTATACCTATGGATGTGATACTTAACCACAAAGTAGCTTGAAGATCTCATTTCGCTTTTCGATTAAAATGCAGCTGCCAATTTTACAGCTTTTGATTGAGCGCCGGAAAGTAGGCCACACAATGTCGAGAAATTGGAGCACTGCATCGACCTTTGGTTGAGCCTTCGAGCCTTTCTTCGAGTTGCCTGCAATGTGGGCTAAATTGTTTGTTGGTTGTTTGTATATTGATTAAATTAAAGACAACGGCGCCCAAGCAAGCGCACTATGTATATATGTTGATATTTGTATCGTATACGTAATATTACGTATACGCAGTGCACATTAAAATTCAATTTACGTTCGCACTGACAGTTTGAACTTTAATTAAAGACTCGACAGGCGTCAAACGATGCTAGGGTGATAAGGGTCATTGATTAGGCAACACAGCAAGGCATTTGGCAGGCACGTGTGTCCAAAGAGGAAGAAGAAGTAGATTTTCCTAGTGAAAAAGACACATAATAATCAGAAATCAACAGACAAAAAGCTAATGTCTAACGTAATTTATGTGGCAGCACCACAAACAACAACAATCCGCACTCACCCGCAAAAAGCTAATATAGCATTAGTTTCTGGAGACCTCGAAATGACATTTTGACAGCTCCCAGGTAGCTGTTCTTCCCCAGGCCTAGGCAGGCGCTTCGACATTGTTGAAATTTTTGACTAATTAAGTCATTGAGTCGGGAGGGAAATGCTTCTGGCAATGGCGGCAGCTGACTCCTAATGTGCAGGTGACACGCAAACACGTAGACAATTATCATCAGGCCAATGGCATTTGGCAGTGACAATTTTAGCATATTTGAAAGTTTTGGCGACTGAAATTAATACTGTTATTTGTCAGCATTAGTTGGAAAAGGTAGAAATGGAATAGTGAAATAGAAAGTGTCGCATACCAAAACAAATTAACACCTTTTGTGTAATATAATGTGAATGTTTATTCTAACAAAGAAATATTTTCTCATTATGAGTGTTTATACAAATGTTAAACTGTTAGTAAAAGTTAATTTGGTAAGTTTAGGAGTTAATGTGTTGTCTTCCTAACATACATTTGTAACACTGTAACACTGAGCTTTAAAAAAGTTTCATAGCATACAGCTTTACTTAGCTTAATCTGATAAAAATAGAAATTATGAATTCTATTCTTTACCTAATTTCTAGGGAAAGCTTATGTCTGCAACTAAGTTCGCAGAGCTGTATTGTTTGTTATATGTAGAAAACTTGGCCTTCTCTATTCATGATTCCCTTAATCCCGTGTTTATAGCATACCTGCCCACTTTATAGCACTCTTACCCCCTTTGTAATCCCTAGACTTCACATTAAAACTTTTACATTCTGTTATTCCCCTCCCCCTGTTCCCCAGACTCAGCAACACCACACTTTTAATTAAAGCCACAACAAAAAATTTTAATGCTGCCCGTTTTATGCACACATTCAGGTTGTGAAGAAGAAGGAAAGTAGGGATAAAAAGGGACAGCAGTATATATATATGTACACGTTTTACTGCAACCAATTAAACTATAACGCATACATTATAATTTTATTTTTATTTTAATATTTATGTGTTTTGCTATGCGTCCCATGTGACCATATCACACACACACACACACACACACACGCATTCAGATGTCTCTGTTACAACATGTGCCATAAAAATGGCGCCCAATTACTTAAAACTAACGAAAAATTCCCCAAGCGTTTGCCGTACAATTTGCGTTCATAAATATAAATATCACACCTTTGCCTGGTTTTGTTAGCAATGTAGGCTTTGGGCCATGTGTGTGTACCAGCCAGGCCAAGACAATGCTACCAACTACAACTAGCTTGATGTTCTCCCTTCCTCATCTCTCTCTCTCTCTCTCTTTCGCTCTCTCTTTCTCGCTCTCTGTCTGCATGTAGTGTATTCAAGTAATCAAAAATGCAAATCGAGCCCATGAATTTCGAATTAGTTTTTAGCTCCTCTCGAAACAGTAACAACAACATTGGGAGGCTTATAACCAACGCGGATTTTAGGCTAACGAACACACGTACACCGCCACACACACATATATACAGATATAGACAGCTATAGAGTTCTGTACGTGTAACAAATTTGTATCAGTTAGTTTGGTTCTCCCTCGCAGCGTTTACCTTGGCGAAAAAAATTGGCAAGGGAAAAGAGGAGCTAACGAAAATAGTGGAGATGCGCGTGCGACGCGCTGTGACAGGTGACTGCACTGAAAAAAATTATTTGAGTAACTTGACGCCTTCAAAAAATCATTTGAGAACAAGCTAAGCGAAACACCAAAAGCATATAAAATTTATATACATATTTAATACCAGTAAAAAATATCTACGATATTTTAATTTTTTTACGCTGAGCCCATTGAAAATGGGAAAAAAGTACAAAAATAGTGTGGGCAAAAAAAGTGTTGCCTACTTATATGGTCAAAAAGTGTTGCCTACTTATGTTGGCAAAAAAAAGTGTTGCCTACTTGTATGGGTAAAAAAATAGAGTCACCTACCTATATGCGCAAAAAAGTGTTGCCTACTTTTGTGGTCAAAAATAGTGTTGCCTACTTATATGGGCAAAAATAATGTTGCCTACTTTTAAGCGTAAGCTATAAATGCATTTTTATACCCTGAGCCCATTAAAAATGTATGTAACAGGCAGTAGGGGGCGTGGGACCCCCAAAAGTATATATATTCTTGATCAGAAATAAATATATAAAAGAAGCGAACTTTTTGTTCAGTGTAAAACCCATTGGTTGGATTCTTCGGCAGTTCTTTATTTCGGGGAGGATAAAGGGCAGACGCGGCTGCGTTTCGTGGTCCATTTTGATTTGCGGCCTGTTGGTTTTGGATTCTGTAGGGTAGGGAGAATCTGTACGTGACGCGCATTTCCGCTCAATGCCCATCAAATATAAAGTGCCTGCAATTTATACTTGAATTCCAACTGTGAAAGCAGCAGCATCAAATCAATGTAAATATTTTTGGTAGCGCCTCTTAGCCAGCCTTAAAGCGGCTTCGCTTAGATGAAGTACTTGCATTTGTTGTTGTTGGGCTCTCTCTTTCAGAATTGAGGAACTGCATTCGTGTAGCTTTCTTTGGGGTTCGTTTTAGAGCTTGAGGTTTGGGGTTTTCTTCTCGCTTTTCCCACCGGCATTTTCAATTTTACTTTATATGCAAATTTGGCATTTTGTAGCAGCGCCAAAGCTGCGGCAGCGGTTGCCATTGATAGGACTTTTGCCCTGACCCTTTAGCTTCCTCTTTCACAACTCCTTGTTCCTCCTCCTGCAGCAGAAACCCAACTCATCTCACTCGTTATTCTGTGTGAATGCTTTAAGCCAGCTTTACGTGGAGCCTGTGCATTTCATTTGAATTTCTATAAATTTTACATTTTCCTATTTACGAGCAGTTGCAATGCCACAGTTAAAATAAAAGTCCAGCAAATTCTGAAAGCGCTTTATGGTTATTTTTTTTTATTTAAGAATTTCATATAAATAAATATGATTTATTTATTGACTAAATAAAACGATAAAACGGACTTCAATAGGTTTCCAATCAATCTCATAGATATGTTTCTGATTGAAGTAAAAATATAATTTATCTTTTTTAGAAATTTAAATTGTATTTATCTCTTTAACATGAGCACAACGATTGTGAGTTAATCTGTACTTTGAATTATAAACAAGATTTGTGCTTTGGAATCAGAGCCTAAAAATAAACGTAGCATATATCAAGGCGCACTCAGGCACGTAGACCACACGCAATGGCATCGTCATCCTGTGATGATGCTACCGACTGCCGACTGCTATTAATCTAAAACAGGCGCTAAGCTGGATACATGACACGTAGTTACTCCCTCTTTGCCCCTACTCTACGGTCTCCTGTCTCTATATTTAATGACGACATTCGTCGGTCGCCTACACGACTAAGTCAAAAGAAGAAAATCGGCCGAAAATGTTGCCATTGTCGTTTGGCATTGCCATTTGCCGACGGCAAAGTGTCAAAGTGCTAAAGTATGTTCAAACATTCATAAGATTTTCTCTATCTTTCTATCTTTTTCTGTCTTTCTCTGTCTCTGTTTTTGTTTATCTATCTATTTGTCTGCTACTCTGTTTCAGTTTTTGTGGTTTTTTGGTTAATATTGCCGATAAAAGGTACTGCCCCATAGACATCCATTTCGTGTCCAAATGAGAAGAGTTCCCCATCTGCATGTCAGTTGTACTCAAGTGTTTTATTTTTTATTTTTGCTTTGTACATGGCATTGCTTTCAATGTCTGTAACTAGACACCAGTGCGTATGCGTGATGTGTTTGTGTGTTTGCAGCAAGCGCAAAACCAGCTCATTATGCTTAGCTATGTCAAGCAGTACACAGAGAGAAAAACTATAGCAATTTCAATTTAATTTATTGTAACTATTTTGAATATATGTGTGTATAATTAAATTATATTTTTTACATAGCTATTTATTAAATTAAAATTCATATTTTATTAAAAATAGTATGAGCAGTAACTTGTCCAACTTAAAACAGAATCTACTTGCAATTCTCCTTTGTTCTGAATTTGTTATTTCTATTATTTATTTTATTATTGTATTTTATTTATAATTTACTTTATTTACAAGGAGTACAATATGTATATCTAGATTTTCAGTGCAGGTGCTTGTCGTGCTTTATGGCCCGAGGCGTTGAATGTCTGCAATCCTTGGATTTCGCTCAAGATGCCAAGTAGCACCTGGGCCAGCTGCGTGTTTTGTTTCTCTATTAGCCACGAGTTCATTGCACTGCAATTCACATAGCAATTCCATGTACTATTGTGAATCATTTTGCATTTCATTTTCTTGCTCTCTTCTTGGCCAGAAATTTCCATTTACACTCTACTTCCTGCTATGCCAAACATGCCACACTGCCCGAAGCGCGGAAAAAAATTTAAATTGAAAATGCTCATATGCAATTTGTTTGGCTTGCAGAGCGCGGCTAAAATTGTTGAACAGTTTTGCGGAACAGTTTTCGAGCCGTGGCTATATATATATATATATATATGGTACATACTAGACATACATTGTTGTCAGTTGCTTTTGGTTACAATCGTTTGCTTTACGAGCTCACAAAAGCATTTGGCACTTTATGCGAAATGTTTGCAGAGGCACTGTAAAAACGCCAGTCCAGTCCTCTGGGAATGAGCATTCTAGTAGTTGCAGCTCCCACACACACACACACACACACACACTCACACACACACACACACACGCAGAGCAGTGCTTTAAAATTAAGCTTACATTTTTAATGTGTCAGCAGCTGCCATAAAGTCAGGCCAAACACAGAGCACAAACTCCTCAGCTTTATGATTGCTGCTTTAATGGTCATGACTTTGACAGGACTGGAAAGGAGAGAGTGTGTGAGAGAGGGAGCAGGCACTAGTTGAGTGTGCTCAGGATATACGTTGTTAAAGCCATGTTGCATGTAGAAATAAGTCCAATCATGTCGCAACATTTCAAACAAATGACAACAATAGAATGTCAAATAAGTCATCTTTTTGATGATCCCCCGAACAAAAGATGTTCGAGACATTGAATTGTTGTGTTTATGGTCCATAAAGGAGCTTCTTGGAATTTAAAGTTAATATGTGATGTTATGCGAACTAAGATGTTGTTGCTTTGCAGACACTCAAAAGCATTAGGTGAAGAGAATTTCCAGAAAAGAATTCTAAAAATAAGAAAACTTTATGATTTCTGGAAATTGATAGATTTTTCGTCTGTACATTGATTCTTAATGTAATATTTCTCATGAATAAAGCTTAAAAGTAGGCAACATTATTTATACCCATATAGGTAGGCAACACTATTTTTTGCGCACAAAAGTAGGCAACTCTATATTTCGCCCACAAAAGTAGGCAACACTATCTTGCCCATATAGGTAGGCAACACTATTTTTGCCCATATAAGTAGGCAACACTTTTTTGCCCATATTAGAAGGCAACACTATTTTTTTGCAACACTATTAAAAAGTAAGATTCTTTGCGTCATTCCTGATTATTTCAGAACTGATTACTCTCACATGACAGCTTAACTAATTCATTAAACACACATTGCCCAGTGGATCGCATACAATTAAATATTACTCATACGCCACATGTGGCCAATCGCAATACATCACTGAGGCAATCCCAGTGGCAACTGCTGCTACAGTTACAGCTACAGTTACAGCTACAGTTACAGCTACTACAGTATCCGCTGACTGAACTGTAGATGGCTGCAAGCGTGATTGAGCTGCGGCATTCAGTGGCGCCAAATCACGTTGCAATTGCGACGAGACAAGGATGAGGATGAGTATGAGGATAGGGAGGAGAAGGACGACGACGACGACACTCATTAGACCAAAGCGTGATGCGTGACACCAAGTTTAAATTGTCGAAAGACACGCCCCCGCCTCCTACCCCGCTACTACCACATTCATTGCTCCTCATCTATCTGCTGCTGCCTGCACATTGCAGCGTAATCTTGGCCATTACTCAAAAAGTAGCTGGGCACGTAACGGGACACAGCTAAAAAAAAAAAAAAAATTGAGCAAAATTGAAGCAATGTAAACGAGCAATGGCTTCTTTCTTTCTACTCTCCCTCTCTCCCTGTCTCTATCCCTCTTTCTCCTCATTGCTGAAAACTACCAACTCACCCACGAATTAAACTGCTTTAACTGCTGCTGGTGACATTTGTAGTCTGTTTGTGTTAGTGTTTGTGTTAGTGTTTCTGCTGTTGCTGTTGCTCTGTTGTGTCCTTGTCCCACTGTCAGTGCCACAGCTTCTTCTCTCGTCCAACTACAGCTGCCACAGTCGCCATTGCCATTGCCACTGTTGTGTTGTTGGCCTTTGAAATCACAAGCGTTTTTTGGTTATGCCCGTTTTGCTGGTGCCTAACGCCTCCCTCTCTAATGGCTTTGTTATGCTAATTTCTTGACGCCTTCTGGCCATTGAAGTCGCCTTCGCTTTCCCTGTCCCTGTTGCTTGTTATTATTGCTGTTGTTGTTGCAGGCTTTGATGCTGTTTTTGGGTCTCTTTTTTTAATACAACAATTTACGTTGCCCTCATCGCTAATTTAATTATATTTCTTTTTTATACCCATTGTCAATTCGGAATAGGGTATGCAGGAAATAATAATATAATATCGCAAAAATTTAATTATTAAATTTATAAATATTTATGCATGTATTTAAAAATAAAATACATTTGAATGTAATAAAAAATTTGGTTTTAATATAATACTTAATTAACCACATTTCTGTCTAAAAATTGATTCAATATTTTCTTTATTTATTTTCATCAGCTAAATAAAAACACTTGTTTTCTTGTTTGTTACATTTTTAAATTTTTTGAAAGTTAATAAATAAGCAATATCAAAATCTAAAAGTATAAGTTCTACTTTAATAATATTTTTCGTTTTTTTTGACATTGAATTATATGACGCTGACATGGTATGACATTGTCTATCATTTAAATTGTTTTTCACAAAATGAAAACAAGAAATACTTGTTACATTTCCCATTTGGCCTGCGAATGTAAGTAGCAGAAAAGCCAAAGCCAAATATACGAAATACAAATGTTCACATTTGCAACATCATTTTCCAGCAATTTTGCCGCGAGCACTCGCGTTTTTCAGTTTTTCAGTTTCATTTGCTGTTTTTTTTTGTCTTTTTGCCGTGCCGTGGCATCTCCTTCCCAACTTTATTTACTGTTGTCACTTTGGGTACACCAAAACAACGTCATCTCTCCTCTTCTTCTTCTTCTTCGTCTTCTTTGGCTGGAGCAAAAAGTGAAATTTTCTCTCGTGTCGCTTTCGACTCGACTCGCATGTCCTCTGTGCGTATGTGTGTGTGTGTGTGCGTGTGTGTGTGTGTGAGTCTGGGTGAAAGGACTTACCCTATAAGCCTTTTATAAGCATCGCATAAATTCTTTGTCAATTGTGGCAAATGTTGCCTGTCCTGGCTCTCTGACTGACTGACTGACTAGCAGGCAGCCTGTTTGCCAGTTTGCTTTAGAGCTCGTCATTGTCCTGGTTCTGGTTCTGGTTCTGGTGCTCTATCCTCAATCCTTGCTATTCCTATTTGTGTGTGTCCGCATAGTTTCCTCCAGCTATTTTTTGCATCTAGCCTTTTGGTCCACATACGTGCTCTCTAATTGTGCCACGCGTATGCTCCACAGACTTGAGTTGGTAACTAGAATTTGATTGTGTCGAGGCATGAGAGTGCATTGATTGGATTACCAACAGGCGCACTCATGATGGACCCATATCCTCTTCTCCAGATTGGCCATTAATGTTATAGTAGTAGAGACCATGCGACATAAAGTAGAGCACTGAACCGAAACTCAACTAGCTTTGGCTTTATTTCAGCTCAGGGAAAGTAAAGCTTATTATTTGGCATATATGTGATATCTAAAGCTTACAATTTATTCGGCACTCTATTCATTCTATTTAACAGCTTAACAAACTTAAATACTGAATATGAACAGTAATAAGTTAAATAGTTTTATTTTTTTCTTTTATTTAAGATTTTTTTAAGACTCAATTTATTTTCTTGAGTGCTTTACTTGCTTTCATTCCGCAAATTCTCTTTATCAGCTCTTGTTTAAATATTATATATATTTTCTTGTAAATTCTCTAGTGCCTTAACTAATCATCTTGGCTTCTTTTAACATTCCGCGTTGGCCACTTGCAAGTTCTTGTCAACGCCAAATCCCTGGCAAGATCGCATTCCCAGGACGGCACTCTGGGTCTTGGCTAAGTAACTTAAAGTGTTCACATATACTTATGCAAAGCAGTCTCCCAACTCACACACACATACAGAGAGATAGACACAATTATAACATAACTCGAGCGAGAGAAGCATATTGACAGGCCAAGAGAAAAAAGTACCCACTTCTCCAGTTCACCACTTCAGGGCTGTAGACACAGGGACAATCCAAGCGTTATGAGTGCTTTCCCATTCGACACGCACCTTTCGTCCTACTCCCGGCTGAGTCCCCTTTGCCCCTTTTGGTTGTCTTGTGATTGTCATCACACATTATTATGCTTTATTTCCGAGCCTCCTTTTATTTTTATTAAAACTGTCGTCAAATTTACATAGGAGTATACTCGTAGCCGGAGTCGGAGTCGACAGTTTCCCGCCGGGCTGCTGTCTCGGCATGTTGTCTTTCCCGGTCAGTTGGGGAATAGCTGCTGCTGCTGCTGATGATGCCATGAGTTAAGGTTTGGTTTATAAACTGGGGTTCAACTTCTTACCTTGGCCGTCTGCAGAAGCGCTTGTTATTGTTTCCAGGCTTGGTTTTTTCTCTCGTTCTTTTTTTCATCTTTTTCTGAAGTGTTTACAACACTTCCGGCGCATAATGGAAAACAAAAGGCTTAAAAGGATACACAAAGGATTTGAGCAATCAAGTGCGCTTTAAGAACTTTTGCCCCATGCACGATAACCGTCTACCGATAACAGTTTTTGCACCTGCCATTTACCTGAACTTGCAACGCTTGTTGTTCCTTTTTTCTCTCTCCGTATTTTTTGCCCCTCCGTTTTCAAGTCATAACAATGCTGAGTATTCAATATGCCGTGGCCCACGTATGCCCCATAAAATATCTGTGTATATGTGTATATATGTCTGTATGTTTGCCTGCAACTATGATGGAAAAAAAAGGTTGACGGCAACATAAAACTTGAAGTAGTTACGCTCAAATGTCTGCACGGCTTTAGCGGCGACAACAACAACATAAGTCGGAGCAGCTGGAAAGCTCTGAAAAGCCTGAGATATTTGGTAGGTCCTGGCTGCGAGGAGTGAAGGCAAAAAGGAAAGGACCCTTTATGTCGAAAGTTTTCACTTGCACGCTCTGCGTGGAGGGTGAGAAGGACATTAGATTCAATGGGAATTGTAATTATTCTGCAAGAAATTGTACAAAAGCATTTCAGAAATTTCCAGAGTCCCAGTAAAAAAGGCACAACATAGCATTCATAACATTCAAGCACTTGAGCTACACTTACACTTCAGAAAACTACTTTTTGTCAAAGTATTCCATAGAGTGCAAATGTGTTTAAAATACTATTTGGCAAATATAAAGAAATGAAATGATATAGATTTAAATAAATGCAAGTGAATTGAGAAGAGTATTTTATGAGATATATATTACTACATTTTGTTTAACTTAAATTAAAATTAATTCTGAACAGATCTTACTCTTATGGTTGATATTAATTATCTTCTTTCTGATAATTATTCCCGATTTAACCAACTGCCTTTATTCTTTGCAGATGCTCAGTCCACGCCATAAAGATAGACCCGGTCAACTCTGGCTGCTGTTATTGCTGTGCATGTTGGCCACATTAAGCTTGTGCCTCACCTGTCGCGTCTCGGAGTTCTCCTGCAAGGGCAGCGGCAGCATTGGAAGTATCTGCGTGCCACTTGACAAATACTGCGATGGACGCAGTGACTGTGCCGATGGCAGTGATGAGCCCAAACACTGTTCCGGTGAGTGTGTGTGTGTGTGTGCTGAATTAAACTGAAATGCATTCTGTAACTGTGTATCTTTGTTTTTGTATCTTTATCTTGGTGCAACACGCGAACAGTCTGCAATCGGACTTATTATGGTGACATTGGACGCACATATGCCATAAAAGTGCCAACGCCACAGTGGAATAAATTGCCGTTCCTCTGTCACTTGACATTCACCGCGTCCGGCCATGATCAAGGCGACATAGTTCAGGTGAGTCAACGACAGGTGTGGGTGAGAGTATGGCGGTTACTCAGTTGACAGTGACTCTCTGCTCACAGCTCTTCTGCAGTGTTTGCCCGACTGTTGTCCGGCTGTTGTCTGTTGTCGGCTTTAGTACGCCGTAGGCCAAAGATTAGCAGGCGCGTCGACGACATAAAACTGCAACGCACACAGACAGAGACAGAGAGAGTGAAAGAGAGAGAGAGAGAGAGAGAGAGAGAGAGAGAGAGAGGGGGAGGGAGCAAATGAGAGATACGGATTTGTATCTGTACACTCGCATACGCAAACACACAGGAGCGGAAGCAGAAGCTGAGAGTGCAACTCTCGTTGTTGCCTCCCACAAAACGTCACGCACAAATGCAACGTGAAATATTTCGGCAATAAACAGATCCATAAACAGACACAAAAGTTGTAGACCACATTGGACCATATGTTGAATACACTTACCAAAAGAAATTACAATAACTTAAAAGCAGTTGTAATAGTAGCTTAATAATATTATATTTATATATATAAATAATCAATTATATTTAATACAACACATAAAATTGGAAGAAATAAATTCAAAAAAAAATATATATATTTAAAATCAATTTATGTTTTTCTACTATAACTTAAAAGCATTTGTGATAGTAGTTTAATAATATACAAATAATCAATTACATTTATTTATTTATTTATTTTTCAATAAAACAGCACTTAAAATTGAAATAAATAAATTAAAAAAAAAACCAAAAATTAAAAAACATTTTATATTTTTCTTAAATTGTAAATTAAAAACTTAACATTTATATGACAAAGTGATTTAATAAATTTTCAAAGAAAAAAGGCAGCTTTAGTTTCCCACACTTTTGCTTTTTTCTTTAAATTTCATAGAGTATTTTAGTTTCTGTTATGTTACGAAGATTCGTCACTTTCTCTTCCTGGTTTTTTTTTGCTACTACAATATTTCACGCTGATGGATGGATGAGTTGTTCGGAGCTCTGACTTTATGTGCGTGCTCAATTAGGGGTATAACTGAGCTATGACCCAAAGCTAACTGAGCCGGAGGGAGGCAGGAGGGGAAGGACACTCTTTAAGTGAAGTCTTTAAAGTGCCTTTGGGGCACAGACGAAACGAAATGAAATGAAATAAAACGAGTCGAAACGACGAGAGCCTTGACAATAAAATTAGACACGCTTCAAAACATTTTTGGCGAACTGTCAGAAAAACGTCAATTTCAATTTCCAAAATAATTGATTTCCATGCAATTTGCGTAACAGCGCAATGAGCAGTTAGCTGGGAAGTAAACGATGAGCAGCGCTCAACAAGGATACGATTTAGGAGTGGGTTATGTTGCCAGGGCTGGATGCTGTCCCCCCATCCCTTACACTTGGAGAGAGGGAGAGGGCGTGTAGGCAAAGCTGTAAATAGGACAGAAAAACAGCAGCCAGAGAGAGAAGATGAGGCTGACGACAACGACGAAGTGAGTCCTTTGCTGCTCCATTTCTCAACCATTTTCGTAATCCGGAACATTGGCATTGCTGTACGGGTGTATATAAGATGATATATGCAAAGTTGCTGACTGCTTCGGCTGCTTTGGTAGCTTTGGCAGCTTTGCACCTTGCACCAAATCTGTCATGCATAAGTTATAACTTTTATTTTGTGTTTCCGCATTTGTAGACCACGCTGATAAACGTGGCTGATTCTGCTCGCAACGCATATAAATCATGTGCTTGGCTTTCACTTTATCCATCTACATACCCCAAGGCAAGACTGCCTTTCCTCTTCCTTCCCCCTTTCCATTATTTTTTACCCCTGCTGTGCGTCTATGTGGGAAATTGCTTGAAATAATAATGTTACGCGTCGGTTTAGGCGACAAACTCGTCCTTGGCTTCCCAATCGTCTGTCGACTTGTCTGTCAGCTTGTCCTGCCGTACATATTGATTGATGATTGTCGGTGTGTGTTTCCCCACCGAGAGCAAAAGTTTAAATTACCCTAGGTCCTTCTCCATCCTCCTTAGAGTCCTGACCCCAGATCGCTATAACTTTACCCGCGGCTAATTTTTAATGGAAATAACTTCGCCCCAAAACTCGCTGCATGATGCGTTTTTTTTTTTCAATTTTTTATGCTTTAATCAAATATCCTGAAGTTGCACTCTGTAATTTACGCCACAAGCTGAGCGCATTTTTCACGCCCCTAATGGGGGGAAAATATTCGAACGGATCGGGTGACTTAAAAAGAGCGTTAAATGCTGCCAGTAAATTTCTCATATTTCTCAGTATTTTTAAGCATACTGCAGCAAATATTAAATTGTTGTAATAAAAGCCAGCGAATTTCACCAGCCACATAAATCAACAGATTTTTTCATATAAATTCACATAGCTGCATAATTTTTAGGTTTTTATATGCAATTTTCATTTTATTTATTTTTTTGTTTGTTTGTTTGATAGTATTTCAAATACGCTCTTTATATTTGTTTATGGATTGGAAACGAGATTTTTCATATCTCTTTTCTGCGCGATTTTCACATTTATAAATGCATTTTCATTTCTACGCTGTTAATAATTGAGTATTTTGATGGAATTTAAAAACGTTGATTGTACCACAGAATGAAATAATGAGAGACTATCTTTTTTTGTTTACCGATAATTTGTTATTTTTTTATTTATTTAAGATAGTTTTTGATATATTTGTCTAACTAAGTCTAGGCCAAGTCCTAAAAATAATTATTAATTAATACATATTAATAAAATTTATTATTTAAATTTATCCAATTTATAATAATTCACTATTGGGTATTAACGAGAAAAATTTAATGAAATATTATGTAATATTTTAAGTAATTAAGTTGCTCATTTAAAGAGTTTATAAGTTAAAGTAGTAGACACTATAATAAATCATTTCTTACTGCAATCTACATGAAATTAAATACATGATGTAATATAGTATTAGCATTTCCTTGCGAATACTAGATGAGCACCTCAATTATACAGTTCAAGTTTTGCGTTTACTTGCAAATGCATTTTCAAGTTTTTCGAGTTGTAAAATGGACAGAAATAAAACCATTGCCCACTTGAAAGCGTTACATGTGGCAACAACTTTGGTACAACTTTCATTTAACATGCAAAACTCCATAAAAAGAAGAACGTATAAAAAAAGACATAAATTACTTACTCAGGAGAGTTTTGTGTGTCCAGCTGAACTGAGAAAGTTGGAATGTTGGAAAGTTTTCCGCAAGAGTTTTGCTGCAAAGAAATCATGTGATGACCATCATTTTCATAGATATTCCAAGTTGGTTTAATATTCGAAATTAAAATCGTGTTTCATTCTATTTGCTGTTTGCGACTGTGTTTACGAGTGAGGTGTTAAAAAATTTATAAAGCCTCAGAAAGTTGAACCCTTTTTTCGGGGGAGTTTTGTGTTGTAATTTGGCAAATGCCAAGCCCACGCACAACTTTATTTGCATATTTTATTAAAATACATGAAGACACAGATACACACACACACACACACACATACAGATACAAATATATTGCAACAGACACTTGACTTTGACTTGAGCTTCATTTTGAGCTTGTATCTATAGATACTTTTACCGTGCCGAGTCTGTCCTGACCTTGCTCTCTGACGCCTGCTGTGTGTTGTCTTTTTTATGGCCAATCTAATATGCAAACAGAGAGGGCAGTGAAATGTGCGGTGTGGGCGTGGCAACTGGCAAAGCGTCTCCCTGCTTGCAATTGAATTTCATTTACATAACTTTAACGTGTGTGAAACTAAACGAACATAAAATATATATTTCAAATACCCTACATATTAATTCGAAACGAAAAAGGGTAATACACTTTTTCTTGAACATTTTAATAAATATGCAAATCAAACTATACTTATGTCACATAATTTTCTAGTTTACAGGGCATATTTAAGTCGCGTTTATTTGATTGCTGTACTTTAACCTGCCTCGTAATAACATAAACTAATATTTATGTACATGTATATTTATGTATATGTTTCTCATTCATTTTTCAGATCATCTTTGATGGCTTTACGGTGGGCCGCTTCGATGAGGGCATGGTCGATACGGATGTGGATGGTTATGAAACGAATCTGAGTCCGACCGGTGAGCTGCCCGGCTGTCCCGAGGGTTTTATGCAGGTGAGTGCAAATTTAATTTATTAAAATTTGAATTGAATATTACGTAAGTTACGTCTCCGTCTCCAATCCTCGTTGTAACTTGCACTCCATTTGCTGTTGCTGCTATTGAACTTGCGTTCAACTATAATTTTATTCCACACATACAGTCACTCTTATAGCCAGACCAAAAGCAGAGCTCTGTGTGTGTATGTGAGAGAGAGAGAGAGAGAGAGGAGAGTGGAATGGGAGCAGTTCCATTACTGGGGTTGTGACTCGTTTCGTCTGGTTCACGCTCCGGGTTTGACCGTCGCTCCGTCCTGCGATTCAATCAATGTCCGAGTAATTCTGTAATTTTCTGTTGGTTCTGTTGACAAATGCCACATTAGCCCAGCAAATTGAATTGAATTGTGTGCGCCTGTCTCCCTCTCTCCCTCCCTCTCTCTCAGTATGGTTGTTGTTATTGGGATAAATAAAGAAAAGCAATGAAAACGAAAACGAAAGGAAGAGAACGAAGCCGAGGAGAAAACTATTTAACATACTACTGTGTCCAATACATATATTTTTATCACAATTTTTGCGGCTCCACGCTGTTGACATTGCTACTTTGCCGGGACATTTTGGTCTCTGCCACGCCCCCTTTGCCATTTCGAACAGTTTTTGGTTCCATTAAGTGAGGACGACAGTAAAACTAAAGCCCTGACCAAATAAAATGTACCAAATCCCTGTAATTGACTTGTGCAATATGTTCAAATGTACATTTGTATATATGTATAGTGTGTATCGACAGCATTCACATTCCCATCCAGTACTACTGTGTATCTTTGTATCTGTATCTGTATGTGTATCTGTAACTGAATTGTAGCTGAATGTACTTTTATAATCTGATGCTGCTGCATTACATTAAATGTAGTTTTACTGCCATTAGGAAGGAATGAAGTTCCCTTCGATATATCGTCTATGCACTTTGCATGTGCTTTTAGTTACCTTAAGCCATCTTCCAGCTTTTGAATTAATTTCAAAGCTTAAGTTGTACGGACAACGGACAGAGGAATCTACATTGAGGTGCCGCACAGCAATTTGAATGCAACAAAGTGTTGAATGGCAGTGCAAAGTGTTTTTCTGTATGAAGGGAACGAGGAAATAGGTGTGATTATTTTACGCAAAACGTGCGCCTTAAAGTATGCTTTAAAATTTATTTAGGTAGATTGGGAAAAAACTAATTCTTTAAAAAACTAAAACAAACTTTAAAATGTGAAACATTAAAAAACTTTAAAAGCAAAAATAGTGTTGCCTAATTATAGGGGCAAAAAGTGTTGCCTGCTTATGTGGGCAAAAAATAGTGTTGTCTACTTATTCTTTAAAAAACCCTTACAAACTTCAAAATGTAGAACAATCTAAGTAATTTTAAATTCAAATACGTTTTGTCTAAAATATATAACATGAATAATACCTTTGCTACCTAAATTTATTCAAAATTTAATTTAACAGCTTTTATTTAAAGTTAAAAAAAAAAAAAACGCTACCGTTTTCTGGGTTTTCCCATCTCGTACATGCCTTTTTATTCCCTTTTGGTGCTTCTAGGTCAAAGTTGATTAGCATTTTTTTGAAGGGTTTCCTCTCGGCTAAATGACATTATCTTTTATAGTTTCTTTTTGGGAGTTTTTCTATTCTTCTGTCCAAATATGTTCAGCGTGGGTTTCATTTCGTTGTCCAACTGAAAGTGAACTCCCCTTCTGTCGGGTACTTCTGTACCTCCCTCCATGAGGGAACCCATAGTCCTATATTATTTTAGCGATGCCGAGTGATGCAGCAGTTTTTGTTTTAGCTTTTCCTCTCTTGATTCTGCGTGCCACGCCCCTCGTCTGCCTTTGTGACAATAAATTTTGAACAAGCGTGGGGCGTACGCTGACATTTTGCGGTCCTGTCCAGCCCTGCCGCTGTCCATCCGTCTGTCCGTCCGTCTGTCTATCCGTCTGTCCATCCGTCTGTCCATCTGTCCGTCCGTCTGTCCATCCGTCTGTCCGTCTGTTCATCCGTCCATCTGTCTGTTGAGGTTTCATTTGGCACTTGACATGTGTACGGGAAACTGCACCCGGAGTGAAGCTGGAGCGGTTAGCAGGACTCTGTTGGGGAGCTGGAAGGACCGTTTGTTTTTGCATACAAGTTTCGGTTTTAAAATGCAGTTAAATATTTGCAATTTTTTCTCGCATATGGACGAACCTCGTTGCAGTTTTATAAACTCGTAACTAACCGCAGGTTTGTGTTGTCATTCTCCGGGTTTTTATCGCAGTTGCTTCGCTCCGACGCCTGTTTTTTATTTATTTAAGGCAAACATTTTTAACTGCTGACGCGGTTTCAGTTTTTATTTCCAACTGCCATTTTTTTTTTTTTTTTGTGTATTCTCAATTGTATGCGTTGTTTTTTTGGCTTCGTTTTCGTTTGGTTTCCTTTATAAATTATTCGTGTCATGACCTGGACACATAAATTCTTGACCGTCTCTCATATTTATGCCAATCTATGGTAGAGTTTTGTAATACATATGAGTACGAGTTGCAAACTGGCTGGGAGTGCGTGTGAGTGGCTGCCAAGTAACAGTTTAATCAGTTATTCAATTTAGTTAGACAGTTTCAGTCTCATGCATATTGCACGAGACACTGCCCTTAGTACGACCTTTTCTCTGGATTATTTTGAATAATTTAGCAACACTTTTTTGCTTTAAACTCGACCAACAACGAACTGTGGGGGAAAAGTTGCTGTTGCTTTGTTTATTTGCTAATATTGTTAATCATAAATAACAAAGTTTATGCATAAACGTATTAACCTAAATCAACAGCAACAGCAACAACAACTACAACTAAAACAACAACAAGACACAGCCTGCTATCCTGCCATCCAAGTTGTCCTTTGGCCTGGCCAGCTTGAGTAAATGACTCAATATTTGACAATCATAACATCCGCTTAGTCTCCACGCTTCATGTTTTCCGTTCTTCGTCCTCTGTCCTCTGTCCAATGTCCTCTGTTGTAAATCCTGTTTCCTTCTGCTGCTTCTTGGCTAAGACAACAGCTACAGCAACAATGCATTCCAGTTTGTCAATAGCAATTTAAGCTTGTCTATCTATAAACGTATATGTATATGTATCTGTGTGTGTATGTATCATAGACAAGCTCATAATTCAACTTGGCAAACTCCTTGGACATTCCTTTCGAGTACTCCTGCTCCTTTAAGTTGCCCAGCGGCATTTGTTTCTGTCGTAAATTTCAGAGTCAAAACCGAAAAAATGCTACGAAAGGTTTGCCCTATACCCTATATCGTATACCCTTCTTTTAGACTTGATCAAACTGGTTATACTAAAGCAATAATAAGTTCTGTTCTTGATGGTATTCTGCTTGATATACAGCTGCATTTTTTTTATAAATTAAAGTATTTCCAATTTTTTAACTGAACAACATAATTTGACTTTCTGTCTACAAAAGAAAAAGTTATATAAATCATTTTATCACACGCATAATTCTCAGTGATGACATAATACTTCACACAGGGTATCTTCGGGATAACCCCACTAATTTCCATTACTTGTAAGATATTTTTTTCATATTATTTATTATACATGAACGCATTGAATTGCAAATTAAAAGCTTCGCTTGGCTCCATAATTTATATTTAATGATTTTTTAATAGCAATGACGTAAAAAACTGTGGCAAATGTTTTAAATTACAGTAAATCAAAGAGAAATGCAGACAGAGTTGGCACTTTCTCTTTTCCTATCTCTTCCACACTGTGTGTGTGTGTGTGTGGGTTGAATACAGTGGAACGAATGTGGCATTATATGCTTAAATTGTTTCACAATGCAGAGCACATGGAAAGGGAAGTGGGAAGAGGGACAAACCGGATGCAGGCATTGAAGGTTTCTCTGTTTCGAGGCTTTTGTTTATTGTCGGCAGATTATGAAGCGACGACGTCGACACCCAACAACAACAACAACAACAACAACTCTTCAGATGATAAAAGTTTTATCGGCTATTGTTTAAATGACGCGGCTCTGTCGCTCTACCTGATGATGAGCTCCTGAACAATGCCAGGTAAAATGTTGTGTCGACAGTCTGAATTGAGCCATGTTTAATCAGCCAAAGGTTGATTGTACACAACGCTCTGCAAACTAACATTAATTCCACGCTCGGAAAATTAAAAATGTTCAAATGGACTTTTATACTCAGTAAATGTTCAATTCTTTTAATAGGCTTGCAGCATAACTACATGAAAAATACTTATTACATTTCATTCATACACAGGATTATATATGTATTGGAATAATTGTGCTTTACCTTAAACGCAGTCATTGTACTGATGTCCTGCTTTATCTCTAATCGCATTTAATGCTACAACGTATTCAGATTTATTCAACCAAAAGTTAATGTAATATTGGAAATATTATAGATACATTTTAATATTCATATTCGGGTTATCTTTAAGAATTAAATATTTTTTCAGTAGTCATTTTAAATAACTGTTTAACTGTATTTAATTTGTGAAAAGTTAAAGTTATTATCTTGGTTGTACATTTTTGGCCCAATTAATTCCATATCCTTAGAATGAAATAGTTAGTTATTAATTTTTTGTTTAATTCGTTTCGGAAGTTTAAAAGCAGACATTTAAGATTCAATAATGTGCCAGTTAATTTTTTAATAAATATTTAAAAATGAACTACATCCGATCAACTGAAAATTAAGTTAAAGTAAAGCTAAGAAACTGTACGCAAAGTCAACAGCTCGTGTCCTTTTGGCTATTCAACATTTATGCCAGTGTCCCAACTGACCACAATAATAATTCAATCAATTTAAAACCAACACTTAATCAAACAAAAGACCACAAGACCAAAGAACTAAAATAAGAAAAGGAATGGGAGCAAGGGAATCGTTGAGCAAACCAAAAGGAGGAGATAGAAGATGGGAGAGTGAATAAAACGAAATTCCAATAATTCGTTATGAAGTCGATGCTAATAACGCTCCACTGCACACAATGGACACAACGATGAGGATGATGATAATCAACGATGAACATGATGATGATCTGAAGAATAGAGTCCAGTTAGTGTAGAGAGTACAGAGAGTGCAGAGAGTGCTTATGGGCAAGAAACAATAACAGACAGAGGAGGCCGCACAGTTTGCAATGAATTTACACAAAATCGAAATCAGAAAATTACCATTATGCCGGGCAGTCAGGCCTGCTCCAACTTCAGCTCTCTTTCAGAGTGGAGAGTATTTCATATGACAGCAGTGAATTGCAACTCTAACCAGTTACAAATATTGGCCAGAGCTCTGGAATGAACGACATCGATGGCAACTTTGCAATTACAGCAAAAATTGTTGTTTGAGTTGAGCAATATCGGGAGGAGGAGGAGCGGGAGCGGCAGATGGAGATGGAGAAGAAAAAGCAGCCACAGGACATAGGCCAGTTTGCAGGACTAAGCATCGACATGAACGAACATGGACAACGAGCTGGATCTGGATGGCTGGACAATGTGCGGCGCAGTTCAAATAACCCATTAACTAAAAACTTAATCAATTGGAACCCCAACCTCATTCATAAGCACTGCCAATAGTGAAGCTATGGGTACTGTGTAAATGAGCTGACGGCCTATCGATCCCTGCCCATACAGCAAATACAAAAAGGACACCCTACTTTAACCCTTCTATTACTGCATTGACGATGAGGTTAGCCATTCTTGGTTACCATTAGCGACATTACGACAGCCTATGCTCAGCTATGTTCAATGAATGCTAATTGACAACCCTGGCAATTTTTCTATTGTGTACGCTGCACTCACGACGAGCTTGCAACTCCTAATGGGGCACGTGCAACGGCTAATGGCAATCGTTTATACATAATTTCATGGATTCACTTGCCTACTTTTGTGAGAAAAAAATAGTGTTGCCTACTTATATGGGAAAAATAGTGTTGCCTACTTATATGGGCAAACACAATGTTGCCTACTTTTAAGCGTAAGCTATAAATGCATTTTTATACCCTGAGCCCATTTTTTCAGTTGGAAATGTATCTTGTTGAACAACATATCTATTAATATGTATGTAGAATAAATTAAAAACATATAATCGCAACAAAAGATCATTTGTCTGTATAATTACTTGTGTTGAGATCAAGACAATAAACTGTGCTGGAAGTAGCATGTAATCGGGCCAAAAATATATATATTTTTTTTTGTGATTGATTTGTGTACTCCAATATGTGTGTAAGTGTGAGAATAATGTGTGTGTGTGTGTGTTTGGTGTGCACTTTTTAGGTGCCTGGCAATCGAATTGGTTGTTGTTTCAGTTGGTGCACCTTCGACAATTGCCAACAATTTTTTTTTTTAGCATCAAGTTGAAATCGGCACTTGGCGCACAAATGTATGCAACACTTTTTTTCAGCATCAATACTTCTGGCTGCCAGCTGCAGTTGCCGCAGTCGCAGTCGCTGCTGCAGTCGACGGCGACGACGAAAGGAAAACAATCAAATATTGAGCACAGGAGGCGGCAAACGGCGCCAGCAAATAAAATTTATACAACAGTCATAATCCATTACCCATGCCAGATGCTTGGTCTGGGCAGGCTGCAGTTTTAAATTGAATGGGATTCGGATTGGGAATGGGACTGTGAGATGCTTTGGGATTGTGCTGGCGATGGATTGCCGTTTGAGCTGGCTGCAGTTTCCGCGCGTTTATTAATTTTTCACTGGCTCTGTAAATATTTTCATTCATTTTTCTCACTAAAATCGATGCAAACATGCGAGAAAAAAAAATGGGAGTACAACTTAACCTACTTTCCAAAACGTGTGTTCTTTAAAATGTGTCAAATTAAATAGGAATAAAGACAGCTGGAAAATTGCTTTTACAGCATACTGTGTGATGCAAACTTCATATTTAATTAATTAACTTTTATTTATTTACTTTGCAGCTCAGCGAACTGGGGCGACCATTCACAGGCGGCTCCTGGTGCGGCAAGGCCACAGGACCGCAATTATACTTCAGCGAAACATCCACGGTGACAGCATCAGTGAAGGTGAGTGAAGGACAACACTTTCTGGCCAGAATTTCATGTTCTACATATATGCCAGTTGACCTTTTTTCATTTGTAAAATTGATCAGATCAGTTTTAAATCTGATTCTAAAATTATTAATCAGTTAATTAAAAATATAATTTAATTACTAAGCGTAACTATTTCAAGTGTATTTAAAATTCGTTAAAAAAAGGATTCCCTTCTTGTTTTTAATTTAATATTGAACAACTTTTTCGGATACGTGGCGTATGCGTAATTTTTACTTGACCTTTTTCATTTGTAAAACTGATCAGATCAGTTAATAATTGGATTCTAAAATTATTAACCAGGTATTCTTTAAAGTTAATTAAGAATATAATTTAATAACTGATCGTAACTAATTTAAGTGTATTTTAAATTCGTTAGAGAAACGACTCCCATTCTTGTTTTTAATTTAATATTGAACAACTTTTGCGGATACGTGGCGTATGCGTAATGTTTACTTGGGCAGCCATTGCCACTTTCTGATTAATATTTAAATAAACGCGCAGCCATAAAGGCAAATGGACAACAGCTCTCTGGCCCAGGTTTCAGTTTTTCAGCATTCGCCATCGCATAAATTATGAAAATTAATAAAAATTCATACTCGATTCGGGTTCATTCTCAGTCGCCAACCTCTCACTAGATTGCTTCTGCTGCTGAGAGTGCAACAAATTGCTTCAAGTGATGATGAGCTGACGTGGTTGGAGAAGGCGCAGATTGCAGACTGTAGACTGTAGATTGCAGATTGCATAATTAAAAGAAAATTGCGTGTGCAAATGACAATATTTCAGAGCAACAACAGAGAACAAGTTTCCGTTTAACTCATTAAGAGCAGAGAACGAATTGAAAGAGTTTCGCTCGTTACCAAAATGCATTTGTTCTCTTTTGTCTTGTCAGCTGTCGCTCACTTTTCGACAAATAAATATTTCAATGGCTGGGCCTTTAGCACGTCACAATGTGAATCAATGTCCCTTTTGTATTGGCTCACACACAATTTACAAGCAGACTCTTGACTGACTGACGAGATATCATTTCCCCTTCAATTTGACAAAGTTTCCCTTTACGTCTGTATCTCGTACTCGTATCTGCTTTTATTTCCACTTGCGCAGTTATTGCATTGCGATTATCTCTTTCTCTTGGGTTGTTTTTCACATTTTCTGCTTTGACATTTTTCAGGTATTTCATCCGCCACGCAATATACGAGACGAGAAACCCTTCGAGTTCAGCATAAGATACAAATTTATTAGCCAGTCCGATGCAGTTGTAAGGTAAGTTCGTTGCAAAATGAAAAATTCAGCTAAATTGTGTCGCAGCTCAAGATTGACAAAAGGGCAACAGAAGATGCAGTATAAATGGAGCAAGGGTCGATCAAAAAGTAGTTTATCTGAACTGGGTTTGATTTACTAAGGAGGTTTTATTTTATTGAGAATCTAAAAAAAAGTATCTACGTTTCACAAATTTAATATAGAAAAAGATATTAAAATACTGAAATATTAATATTAATATTTATAGTTTAATTTAATTTATAGTTACGTATAAATGTCATTGTTACAGTTTACAGTGGGTGCTATTTTATTTTTATTTATTTTTTTGTTTTCTTTATTTTTTTTTAAATATTCTAGCTAGAAAAATGGTACCAATGTCTTTGGAAATACATTTCCCTAAGCTCAGTGGGACTATTACTTAAGTATGTGCCCAGCACATAATAATTTACCATTCAACCCTCGGGTTGAGATAAAAAAAAGGCTAGCTTTAAAAGTGCGGACAGCTCGGCAAGTTAATGTCATCAAAGGACAGAGAGAGTGTGTGTGTGTGTGTGTGTGTGTGTGTGTGGTGTCTGACAGTTTGTCCTTAGTTTTGGAGCACTCGTAGCTCTTTGGCAGCTGAGCCAAAGTTAGGTTGAGCTAAATCTTTCTACCTGTGCTGCAGCACAATGAGAGTTCCGTAGTTGGTGAGCTCTGCATAAAACATGAGCAGCAGAAGCAGAAGCTCCTTGCCTTGGATATATAAGGAGAGAAGATGAGAGGAGAGAAGACGAGAGGAGAGAGGAGAGTGGAGAACACGTGGCATGCCATATACGATTCATTCTGCAATCCATTTGTGCCTAGACGTGTGTCAAATTTTGTCCCTCTTTCTCTCTGTCTGTCTCTCTCTCTCTCTCTCTCTGTCTCTTTCTCTGTGTCGCGCTTATTGTTTGTGCCAGTTGTGTGCCGGATATGGCAATAGAAATAGAAATTGAAATGTATTTTTACGCCTCAACAAATTTCACACAATTTACAATTTACACGGATATTTATATTTACGACTAGATGCAGCCAAAATGCATTGAGAGACAAGTTCAATGTGTATTTGTGTATTTGTGTGTGTGTCTGTCCGACATGCGAGCCATTAGCAAACCAAACAATGCCCAAATATTTGGCAGAGAAAGAAGCAAAGGGATTTTAACCCTAAAATGCCAGAGCGCATTTTATGCAAATTGCAGGCAGGAGGAAAAAGCCCTAAATACCAAACAAATACACTGCACAGTTGAGCCAAACTAAACTAAATTAAATGCTAAACTCACACCTACACATATGTTGTATATGTATATGTATAGTAATATTGTGTTGGCCACGTTACAGGTATGGACTGCCCGATAAGCCATTGGAATTGGGACGTGTCACACCCGGCACCTATTGTACAAGGCAATTCGATGAATGCTATCGTAACAAGTGTCGCCTGCAAAGTCCAAATTATCCTGGTATGTATCCAAGGAATGTTACCTGCTATTGGACCATACGCCAGAAAGAGGTTCCAACCAGCAAGCATGCCATGATTGCCGTTAGCCAGGAGAATCAGCACAAGGCTTTAGTCAAGCGGTAAGTAAAAGACTAAGAGACTAACAGACTGAATAGGGAATGCGATCCATTGAAAATGCCAAATTCAATGCAACGTGGATGGAGCACATTAAATAAGCATTAGACTTTTGTGACTCCACAAGAGCGTGTCGCATTTGTATGACAAATTGCAATTTGCCAAATTGCAATTGTGACTTGTAGCTTGTGACTAGTTTTAGTTTCAGTTTCTATTTCAATTTTATTTCCACTTGCATTTCACACTTTCAAAAACTCTGTAAAAAGCATATAAAAACTCCAACTACTCAAAATTTTAGAGCATTTTTTGATTGTATTTGTATTTTGTATATTCCAATTAAATGTTTGCATACAATGCCTGCATTTTAAATTAGATAGAAACTGACAGGAAGCTGCCCAAAAAGTCAAGCCAACTGAATGTCATTTCGTGTTTGCAAACTTGTATTAAAAGTCGCACTTGTTGATACACTTTCCATATGTAGTATAGTTCAATATAAAACAATTTATAACTCGAAATGCATAGATAACTTCTGTCAACTACTCTTATTTAATTATTAATATCTTCAGATATTTCAACTGGTATTAATAGAAATGAGTATTTAATTTAAAGATAGATTTTTTGTTAAAAAAAAGATCAGATCATCTTATATAAAGTGATTCAATTTTTAAAAAAGAGAAATTATATATCTCACATTCAATTCATTAGTGCTTTGATTTTTTCCAAAAAGTAAAGAGTATTTATTCAGCGGCTTATTCCTGTCTACTCCAATGTATTCATCTGCTGGTTATTAACTTTGACAAGTTCTCGAATTTTCAACGCATTGACAAACAGCTCACAGTTGTTTTTCCGGCTTATCGAAATGAAAATGTTTGCATTGCATTTAGCATTGATTGCAATTTTATTTTAAATTCTTTTTTTTTTTTGTATGTTTGTTTTTTGTTCAACCAGGGGGAAAATTGTGTTTAATTCCATTTTGCATTTAAAACATTTGCAGATCCATTGCCAGCTTTAATAAGACCTCACGCTCGATTCGGGCCTGGTCGGATTGTACAGGTGAACGGGATCATTTGATATTCTACGATGGCAGCTCGACCAACGATCCTGTCTTGGCCAAATACTGTGGAGGTGACTGGTTACCACGAGTTGTGTCACGGTAAGTGCAATGAATTAAATGAAATAAGATAAACTTTTGTTTGTGATGTGTTGAATTGTTTATTGCAATGTGACTTGAAGCTCTTGTCAAGCATTTATTTAACGCCATTTCTCGCTTTTATGAAAAAGTTAAATATGAGCATTGCACAACTCATAATACATTTACAAGCCGAGTCAGACAGACAGACAGACAGATAGACTGACTGAGCGCCATTTTAATGAGCGTGAGTTATATCTGTGTGTGTGTGTGTGTGTGTGAGTTGTGTTTTTATGTGTGTGTGTGGGTCTGAGACCGCAGTCGTAGTGCACTGCACTGCAGTTGGCCTGGGGCGCATGTGTTCCAATTCAGTTACCCATGCATACAGATACTCACACACACACACACATACACACTCATCTACTTACACACACACAAAGATATAAAGAGGGAGAGAGAGAGAGTCGTAGTCACAGTTCATGATGCTTTGTGTGTGTCTTGCAATTGTGCGCAATGCTTAAGAAAAACCGGAAATTGGGTTGCTCCGCAGACAGACAAAGCGACCAAACAGACAGACTTAAATAGAGACCCACACATACACACACACACATACACACAACACATAAATAGATTTATGTACATATGTATATGTATGAACCCCATTTGAAACTTTTTTGCTTGGTCTATACAAATGCCCGCCTATTGAAAACAACATTTTGATGCATGTGATTTATGCAATAGCAAAATCTCTGCTCATTAGTTGCCAAGTACTTTCGGGCGAAAAACTGCCACTATAAACTTTTAAAGAGTCATCCCAATAAGCACTGAGCACTCAAAGCACTTATATCACACCTTTGGAAGAGCAGTTTTCTAAGAGAGTATTCCAATTTAAAGTAAACATACTTTTATTTGTCAGATTAAACTTTATTTATTGTTCTACTTTTTAAATATATTTCCATACATAACAATTATTTAAATAATGATTGATGATTTAAGCTTGTTTTTTTTTTAAATTTATATATGAGTCCTTTGCTTCATTTATCATATTTATCCATAATCTAAACATACGATTAAATATTGCTTTCAGTTTCTTGATATATTGAGCTTGCTTACTAACTAATTATTTTTAAAGCAATTCGCCCACTTTTCAGTTTTTGAAACCTTATCCATGTACAGAATTTTCCCATGTTTTCACTAAAATACGAGTTTCAAATGAAATATGCGTTACTTTTCTCTACAATGTAAAGCCTTTCACCATCTCTTTCCACATACTTGACATACTTGTAATTAACTGCATATTTTTAAGATAATTAGAAAATGGCTTATAACAACATAATATACATGTATAATAGAGTTATGTAAATAATCTCAAATAAGTAGAAAGAGGCATACGCACGACGTAATGTGAGTCAAAATGTGTGCTTATGAATATATTTTATTTTCTATATCAATTTCCTTGCAAAATGTTGTTTTACTTAAACTTCTTTACAAGGTTTCAATTGATTATTATTTTATTCTCTATTGATTTAAATATTTTTACAATGTTTTAATTTATTATTTTTTGTTTCTTTATTTTTAAATAATAATAATTAAAAATTTTTAAATAAATATAATTTTGTTTAATATAAATATCTTAACAATGTTTTACTTAATTATAAGTAATATTTTACTAACATATATATTATATTTATTTTCTATATTATACTTATTATTTCTTGTGATATTTTCTTATTAAAAAACTATATTTTGTATCAGATTTAAGGAAATGATACCTGAATGTGTGTGTATTATATTATATTGTCTCAGATTCGATTTTTTGATATTTACGAGCACACAGCATTTCAATAGATTTTCTAAAGCGTGAATATCTGTCACCTGAAACTGTTTGTTCAACTTAAAACACATTTTCATTTGTCTTCTTGTCTTAGAGATTTGCACTATAAATTTTTAAGGAAACGCCTCAGGTTAACCGCTCTTAGAATGGCTCAAGTGCAAAACTGCGAGGCACGGACCACTCTGCCACATGCCACATGCCACATGGACATTCATGTGGGCGACGTCCGCTCCACTTTCAGGCATTTATCTGCCATTTCACGGTTTGTTTTTGTTTTTGTTGTTGTTGTCGTTTGGCAAACTTCGCAGTTTACAGTTTGCAGTTTGCTGTTTGCAGCTTGCAGCTTGCGCTTTTCGCTGACTCTTGAGACATGCACATCAACATTGATTGTTGTTGCAAGTATTTTCATTTTTGGTCAGAAATATTTGAAAGTTGAAGGCAGGCCACAAATTAAAAGTTGCTCAGGCATTTTGAAGGATTTCGAATAACGACGATGATGACGATGATGATGTTTCACCTTGTTGCTTAATCTCTTAATGAGTTGCACTCGGGCATTTATTAACATTTTGCCGAGGACGCTGGGAAAATTACAAGAACTGAAATCTTATAAGCAAACATGCACAGGGAACGCATTAAGAATGCATGCACCGTAAAATGCACACAGAAGATGACGACGACGATGACGACGACGACGTGGCATTGCTGCTGATGGAAGAAGAAGAAGTGGGCGCTTATGCCATACCCAACACTTTCTCCCCACCTCATCTCACTTCATCCTCCTTCCACCGTGTGAAAAACGGCATTAAGTTCGCTTCAAAAGTTGTCCTTCCTCTCTCAACGTTCTCCACGCCTTTTGCGTCTTGAGCAGACGAATTATAAATGCACACACACACCCACACACTCACACTCACACACACACACATACACTCGGGGAGTCACACTCAAGGATACATGTGTGCATGTGCATCAGCTGCACATGTGTGAGTGTTGGCTTGCAGACACCTCAAACATGACAGTCATACAATTTGCCTGACACCTTACTTCACCGTCCGCTTGACTTTCTACAAGGAGGGAAAGAGCAAGGGAGACACGGGGGTAAAGGAGAAGGTGCTAGGGGAACCGTTGCCACATGAAAATTATTAATTTCCCTGTGCAACTTAAAATTGCAACGTCTCCTTGACGTGTCTGCGCATTTTATCGAACTCGTTTCTTTTTTCCTTGGCTTCGGTGTTTTCTTTCTCTTCTTATGATGGGGAATAACAGCTGTTGCCTTTCGTCAATGTGGGAATTTTTGAGGGGGCAACTATAATCCAAAAATGTTAACTTTTTAAATGGCATATTAATTTTTAGTTAGCTATTACTTGAAAGCAGAAATTGAGTTTCACCTGAAGACAAAAGTTTTCATATGTGCAAATATGTTAAGATAAGTCTCTTTTTAGTTCAGAAAGTGTGTATTAATTATATGTTTTTATATGTTTACTTTTGAATAGTGATGCAAAATCTTGAAAAATCGACTACTTAACTCTTATTTAAATGCGACAACTTTAAATAGTCATAACTTTGTCAAATCTTATCCGATTTTCTTGTGGAATGTCAATTTTATCATTATTTGGGCTATATTTTGATTCTGCATCAAAATTAAAAAATTTTAATTTTTTCGATTACTGTGAATTTTTCCATTCTCAAAAACTTCAAACGGTCATAACTTTGTCAAAACTTGACTGATTTCTTCGTGGATTGTCAATATTATCATTATTTGGGCTCTATTTCGATTCTGCATTAAAATTGAAAACCTTTTTTTTTCGATCACTGTCATTTTTGAAACTTTTTCGAAAAACAAAAAGCTGTCATAACAGAATCCGTTGATTCTTTCATTAATAGATTTAAGAGATTTGATTCTGTAGTTCGATTTAGTTAACTCAAATGAGCAAAGTCTTAAAGCGTGCAATTAGCTGAGTTTGAAGCCAATCAATCGGTTGAAGCCTGTCAATCATCGACATTGGAACTATGAGTAGTTCAATTAGAGGACTGCCGCCTTAGTTGTGTTTGCTTCTCAAAGCAAGCATCGAAATTGTTCGTAATTCTGTTAACCAACCTGCTCTCCACACACTCTGACCTCAATCTGCCGACCATGTGGCACTTTTGGGTCCGCCAATCTGTCGATATTTTCATGCCACAAACACCACAAGACGACGGCGCAGCACTTTGCGGTCAGACATTCGGTACCTTGGTGAATGTGTAAATTCGTGGACAGAACAGCACAGCGATAGGGAATCCGGATAGGGAAGGGGATGGGAAAGGGGTTGATGGAGTACTTCAGTCCACGCATTGATAAGCAACAGCAAAAGGGACAACGTTGGTAGTAGTGTGTGTGTGTGTGTGTGTGTGTGTGTGTGTATGGGAGTTTTGTGTTGATTTTACGACACCCGCAAGTGCCGCAGGCCATTAGGAGGTATCCAAGTGCGTCACAGGACTCGAAGGATATTCCGTTGGGAGAGTGCATGAGAGCAGCCAACCAACATTTGTGAGCTTTATTAAAAATTAATTTACTTTTCATTTGCAGTTTATTGCACTTGGCAGTGACAAAAACGTTGCAGCAGCTGTCACTTCTCCTTCCTCTCCCAACTCCGGACAAAGAATACAAGGACGAACGAACACGTGTGTGTCCTTTAAATGGGCTATGACATCGTGTGTGTGGTGTTTGAATAATAAGAGAGAGCCCATCTTTTGGCTCTTGTCTTTTAGCCACACTTACACGTATTAAAAAGCCATTTGTGTTGGCCATGTTTGATGGCTTTTAACATCGACCGTGTTGTGCGTGCGATCCGTGACAAGTGCCAGGTGTGGGCTAAAACCTCACAGTCTGTGCCTGTGTCTTTTGAGTTTTATGTACTTTATATTACTCATACGCAGTGTAGGCTGCTCGCATAAAAATTCAATTTAAAATTTAAATTGAAAAGCTTTCGGATACTTTCAGAAATTAATAAAAATTAAGCGGCAGAGCTTCCAATTTATTATGTAATGCTTAAATTCTAAAGCCGAATAAATTAAATTTTTCTTCGACTGCAAAAATTTCAAGTTAGGCTTGTTCTTGTTACAGCTCTCGTTTAAGTTTTTTAATGTTACTCAAGGGCCAGTGAAACAATCGCTTACTCAAGCAGTTGGCCAAAAATGGACAAGTTTTATGAGCACTCGATGTCATTGCCATCAGCAGTCGGAATTCTCCATTTTGTGCCTGGTTACTCTGGCGACTCTTCTCTGCCTCCTGAGTGCGCTGGCGTCGCGTTGTCTACAACAAAAATGGTGCAACACCCACGGCTGTCATTTCATAATTTTTAGCCAAAAATCAAAAGACAAACTGCCCCGAAAATGTTGGCCCAGAGACTCGGAAATTCTCGACTTGCTACTTGCCTTGCGCCTCTCGTTTGTTATGCCAAAAAATTTGCCTACAACTTTGGCGCGACGGCAACAGACAATGGTGAAAAAAGTTAATTTGGCAGCAAAAATACAAACAAACAGACGACGACAAAACGACCGACAGACACTTAAATAGACAGCCAGCAGAGCAACGGGGTCTGGGACAAAATAGCTGGCAAAACTGTGAACCAAAACAACACAAAACACAACAAATTTCTGCGTCATACTTTTAGGCGCGGCCGCCTTTTTGGCACGCTCAACGTCCGTTTGTTTGTCTGGTTATCAATACACACACACATTTATATTTATGTGTGTGTGTGTGTGGGCAACAACTTTATGAGTTTGCTTGTTTGCCGAGTTGTGCAAATTAAATTTATGAGAAACTAGTTTCTTCACGCCTCTAATTGGAGTGCCCAGTGTTGGCCAGATGCCGGGCCAGGCAGACGTGGCGTATGCGCAATCTGTAGCAAAAATATTGTGTTGTTGACTAAAGATTGCGAATAGTTTTAAATTGGCATAATCAGAATTATTACTCAACTCTCAACAAACACGCAATAACAATAAAAAATCAATGTTCTAAACAGTTTCTATAACATTTTAATTCAGTTTTTAAAACTGTTAAGCTTTTCCAAAAATTATCTGTGTAATATTATATTATAATAAATAATAATATTATATCATAAACATACCAATAATAATTTGCATTGATTATTCATATAAATTTATTAAATATCTATATCTTTCAGAGGACCGGAAATGCTCGTTGCTTTTCATTCCAGTCCTTTCTCGGCACCTCTACAGCAGGGAATTCCCAATAGAGGCTTTGAACTGGATGTGGACATATTATTCACCGATTCAGATTCATATGACTTTGCACAGGGCACTAAAAATCTTTGTGAATTTCACATTAATGCATCGAATCCGGGTAAGTAAAGAAATGATAAAACATGCTTCAAAGGCCACAGAACAATTGTCGAGCTCATCTGTAAAAAAATATGCGAATATTAATGAGTATGACACCCACTCATACATACAAACAAATATTAAACTAGGTCAACTGTAGGAATAATGCGTTCTTGACTTCTCCTGTGCCACGTTTTCAACATTTCTTTTGACTTGTTTGTGCCCTTTCCTTTTGCCTGATTCTGCTGCTGCTGCTGCTGCTGTTTATTAAATGCAGCACTGATTCAGCTGTATTGTTTAATTTATAAATTATTATTATTTATATTGCTTACTCATTAATGCTGCTTGAGTGAACGCGTGCAACAACTCCCCAAGCACTCAACTTGAATTTCTTCACTCCCTCTCACTCAGCACAGTGGGCAGCTAATTAGCACACGGCGTCTTGCAACAATCAAAAGTTGCATCCACTTTCGAGTTTGTGCAACCCGAGTACCTCAATTGCAGCGCTGAAAAACAAATTGGATCTTGAGTGCTCCCTGTTGGTCGACCGAGCAGGAAGGTTGTATTACCCTTCATTAGCTTGAGGGCTTATTTAAGCGGACTTAATGGGATTTTAATTCAATTCGAGGCCAGACAAAATAAAATTGACGTGATCCAAAAGCGGTAGACAGAGGCTAAAAGGCATGTTAAAAATTAACTTGAATAATCTTGCGGTTCAAATTCGCCACTTGTATGTCTTTAAATATTAAATATTTTATAAATATAATTATTAACATATCCAGATATTTAGATAAACATTTACTAAATTTTGTGCCCAAATAAGTAGGCAACACTATTTTTGCCCACAAAAGTAGGCAACACTATTTTTGCCCACATAAGTAGGCAACACTATTTTTGCCCATATAAATCTTAAAAAAATGATTCGATTAATTACAAAAAATTAAACGAATTAATGTAGAAAATGAGTTGCAGAACTCTTGCAATAGTTTGTGTGCAGTGTTGTTGACAGGCCCTTAATATATTCACTTAATTGCGGTAAATTGTAAGCTCCTGGCCATAAGCTGTGTGCTTATTGTACCCTTGCAAAGGGTCTTATAACTTTACCATGTAATGTGCAATGCATTAAATGTATAATTTATATAGATTTTGCTCAGGACAATGAGTTGAGTTGGTGTAGCTCTGTCTAATTGTCTGTCTGACTGTCCTCCTGTTTTTTTTTTATGCGAGCACTCAAGAATTAGTATCTAAATTTTTGTTGTTTCTATATATTTGTTTTTTTTTTCTTAAACATTCTGAACAAATTGAACATTAACGGACTATTACACGTACATATATTCTAAGTCTGAAAGCGTATTTGTTTTTCGGCGGCCCAAAGATAAAATTTCTTTCTTCTTTGCTTCTATTTTTTCTTTTTTCCTACTGGTCAACAGGCAGCTGCATTTAATTGAAAAATTATTAAATGAAATTTTGGCTTTCCAAGCAAAACAACAAGAAGAAAACTCTTTGAACCGCAGTCTGGCAGCAATTTGTGCAGCCTGAAAGTAGGCAACGTTCCTCAAACGCGTTGTGTGTGTGTGTGTTTGTGGTTGTTTGTTTGTGTGTGTGCAGTGTGGCAGCCGCTAATGTTCATTAATTTGCACTTAATAACTTTTGAGTAGGTTTTATTTTGCTGGCTATTTTTTTGTATGCTGCGCTTGAATTTTGCTTTATTTGCAAATTTCTCTTCATTTGAAATTAGTTTTCGGTTCCGAGCAGGCAATTTTAGCAGCCCTTGGGAGCTTAAATGAGAAATTCCCCAGCCTTGTCTCACTTTCTTCATCAGTTGTTCTATGCCTAGTGTTGTTGCCATGGTCATTAACTTGCCAGCTTAGTTGTTTGTTGTTTTTCTTGTTCTTACGCCTGCTTTTGTCGGGTTTGTTATTTCTTCTTAATTTTTGACCGTTTAACTTTGTGAAATGTCTCAGCTTCGACTTGTTCTTCATCTTCGTTTTTAGCTTTAGCTTGAACGTTAGCTTTCGGCTTAATGCCCTGAGAAATTGCACAGATGTGTTCGTCGTTCCGGGGATAATCATTAGGCGGAGGCGTGAAACTGCCATATCTTTCATAGTTTTAATCTGTGTTCACATCTATGGCAACATTGGGACGAAGAGCATTGGTATAAGAAATTCTTAAAGAGCAGAAAATGAAACATTAATCATACCAGATGCTTACAGAGTAAATAACTTAACGACATGAAAAAGTCAAGTGAAAAATATATATCAATAAAACTGTTTGATAGCTGGAAAATAAATCTTGTCTTCCATTTACCTTTTTTATCATCCCTCCAAGCTCTTATAAATATTCTAGTATTGACAAAATTTGTTATTCTGCTAAAACTTTCGACTAAACAATTTAATAATCAGCGAACCAAAGTATTTCAAACTTATAAAAGCTTTCAAGATAATTACCAAAATAGTTTGAATTGTGAAATATAATCTGTTTTATTAGAAAAGTTAACTAATAAATCAAAAAACAAATCTAGAAGAAAAATTTGGGAATAGGCAACATTTTATTTTGGGCCAGCAAAACATAAATCATAAACACCAAGAAAAAATGCTTTAACTGAGAATGTTTAACTAGAAAATACTTTTTCCTACAAATTAAACCAAGAAATACAATGTGAGGGTAGTTTAATAAGTCAGTAAAATTTTAATAAGAGAAATTTATTCTTGCCAATATAGTCCTTTATATTTTAAAAATGTCTCATTTTATCTCTATACATTTAGACTAACGTTTTTCTTATTAATTCTACTTATTATATTCGTAGGGAGAAGAACTGCATACAGAGCAAATTCAAAACATACTTTTAAGGGTATTAATATCACTTTGTTCTTGAAAAATTCTGCAACTGCTTTTTTCTTTACAACAGATTTTTTTGGGCTACCGAAAATTCGAAAAATTTAACGGAAAGCAGGACAAAACTTTCTGCGACAAACAGCTGTCAGTGATCATTTAAAATATTCCCTGGCAATTCAATCAAATTAGGCGTACTTTAAACATGGCCGCCTGTAACGCAACACATGCATACAAAATTTAATTAAAAGCCATTGCAGCATACGCACACACACACACACACACACACACACACACACACACATAATTGTGAAGGACTTCAATTTTGCAGCTCCAGTGCGCTTAGTCTCGGTTCAGTGCGGCCATAGTTCCACATTTAATTAAACTTAATTGAAAAAGTTATGGCAAAATCAAACCAAATTAAATATGCAACAGATTTTGATACGCAATCAACGGAATCAATACCAATGCATTCATGAACTAAACCATTCAACGAAGAATTGAAACTGCAGTTCTGTTAATCATACGCCGCGTTGTACAGAGTACGGACATATGTATGTTATTACATTTTTAGGGACTTATAACTAGATATATTTTCAAATGTCACTCCCATTATTATCATCATAATTATAACTTTCAAATGACCTTTGCTGTTCATAATAAATTGCTTTGCTCCCTTTTCGCATTTTGCATATTTAAATGCAATGCATATTGAATTTTTTGGATGCTTAATGATCATGTTTGTTGTGTGTGTGTGTGTAGAGAGGGAAACGGGGAACTGAGAGGGCGTGTTGAACAAACAAAACCGCGTTGCGTACAATTGAAAACAAAATGAAACGATAAATATTTGGTTTTCGTTAAAACTTTAATTAAAATCATGTTGCAACCCGCAATAATTTATTTGTAGCGCACTCTTTTTGGCATTTGTGTTAGTACGTGTATGTGTATATGTTTGCGTGTGTGTGTGTGTGTGTTTGTGTCGATAACAAAACAATTATGGTGCTTTACTCTTTGTTCATGCGGCTCTTTCCCTATCCCCGCCTTTCTCACCATTGCTCCATTTGGGTCATTATAAATGTTTCATACGCAAGCGCCACGTTTTCCTAATTGAACTCGTCGCGGATTGTTGGACAAACTGCTGCTCCAACCTTCTCCCCCTTCCTCT
The DNA here is from genome assembly GCA_035045575.1 of Drosophila falleni. Taxonomy (NCBI): domain Eukaryota; kingdom Metazoa; phylum Arthropoda; class Insecta; order Diptera; family Drosophilidae; genus Drosophila; species Drosophila falleni. Next base: position 11,889,032 of record JAWNOV010000167.1, read on the forward strand.
CACTCCTCTTTTTATTTTGTTATTGTTCCCTAATTTTTATTTTCGTTGTAGCCCTGGTTGTTATTGTTTACCTTGCAAAAATATACACACTATTTCCCCTGCCACCGCCGATTGAATGTGTTACAGTCCAATATGAAGCCTGTGGCAGCCACATTCATATGGCATTCAAATTGATTTGATTAGCTCATTAACCATTTATGAAGTCATTGAAAATTACATTTGGCATTCGTAATCGAAACTCAGACAAGGAGTGAAGCAATGGTAGAATTATTACCTAATTGGATGGTGAATAATTATAAATTAAGTAATTTTGTAGTCAAACAGAAAATATTTGAAATTATTTCTAAATCATGTAAATATTTATATAATTATAACAATATAAAATTTAAAAAATATTTCATCATATTTCATGGATAAAATATAAAAGAATTTATTAAAGAAAAAGTATTTACTAAGGAAATTGATTTGCCGCTATAAATAAATATCCTCCCAACCAATTTACTTGTGACTACAAATGAGTTATTTTTCCATTTGCTGACAATTTCTGCTTGACACTTAAGCTGACAGGCAAAGCATCGCAACGCCCTCAATCAATTTTCTTGGCAATGCCCAAGCCCGAAACATCGTTTTAATTACCCCCCAAAACTGAAACTGGCCCATCTAATTAACGTTAATCAACTTGCTGACACTCCAACTGCGGTCCCGCCCACATTTCCCCTCCTACAAATATAAGGCTCAAACATAGTATCTAAGCCGCGAAACCGAAAAGCTTCCCAGCCTCCTAAAAGACTTGAAATTATTTTATATGAGGCGACTGTAATAAATTATTGTATGAAATCGCTGTTAGATTTGCTGCAAATTATTTATGCCACACACACACACACATACACACATGCAGAGAACGAAAGAGAGAAAGAGAGAAAAAGATACACAAAAGAGAGATCACACATGCTCTAAATTTATTGCACTACAATCTGAGGAACATTTCCGTTGAAGCCAGAAATCGTTTACCCAGTGATTTGTATGGCTGCTCGTTCTAGAACCCTAAAAATATGCTCAAATGTGAAGCAAATATACAACATTTTATTACAAATAAACTGGAGAAGGATGCGAGCACAGTCAGATGTGTACTTTAGTAGATGGTACACAGGAGAAGAAGGAGGAGTAAATAGGGGGGAGCTACAATAGATACATTTGCCGGAGGTTGCTTTGGCATTTTTATTGATTTACGGATTATTGTCGAGAAATGCGAGTATGGACAGAGCTAAGGGGCAACGAATGGCGCAGAGAAATGTTACAAGACCTGCAAAGTTCTCTAAAAATTTTCTTTCATCCACACTCACTAACTTGGTTCAGTGTGGTTCTATTCCATTCAGTTCTGTTCTTTCTTTCTTCTCATCTGTTGTTACAGCCGCGCCAAAAACTTTGAAGCCAAACTTTAAGTAAATCTTTCGATCTTTTTTCTGCTTTCATTCATAGCTGAGTGTTTGGAAACTTGTTGAAGTTTTTGCTTTTTAATTTCAAAAGTCAACAGGCCAAAGTAAATGCAAAGCAAAAGGGAACATCATAAATATCATAATGCAAATACAAAATATTAAATAGACTGAGAGAGAATTTGCATTGTTTAATGTGTGGGTAAAAAGAATTTAAAAATCTTTTGAACTTTATTATGACATGACATACTTCAACGCATAGTTAAAACATCATGTGTGAAATTTAAAATTCTTGTGAATTACTTGTTTAAATTCTCGTTACAGTATTTAAATTTATATTTCGTAAAAAAATTAAAGCATAAAAAAGGTGTGGCTATTAAGATACATTTTTTAAATGATATAAAGTAAGCTTATAAATTTTAATACTATTTTTAGACTTAGGTTGATCAATTTAATAGTTATAATGTAAGAATACTTAGTGCAGCTTTGTTCCAGAGTTTATAAATATGAATCGACTTTAGCAACAATGAACGCATTCCTATATATATTATCAGATATGCACACCCAATGGGTATTCGCCTTTAAATAAACGGAAACTCTATAAAATGTTGCAGAATTGGGGAGAAAATGAACACGGAAACGTCTTTTATTAGAATTTGGCCATAAAATCAAACCACAATAGAAGCGCATGCATTCAAATGAGGTCATTGCCTGGCTGATTTGGCAGACAATGGTGGGGTTATATTGGATAGTTGAGGTGGTTGTGTGGTGGTTGGGTTGGTGGGTGGTTCGATGGTTATATATTTGAGCTGGGGGTGGGGGTGGAGCAGACACTGCATAGTCGTATTTGTTGTTTAGTTTGCTTATTGAGTTGCAATTTTGTTTGCAATCAGCGACAAAATTCATGACAGTGGAGAATGCAGACCGAGCAGGGAAGAAGGTGGAAAAGGGACATGTCAATGTGTGGGTTGCTGATGTGCAAACAACAAATTAGCATATTTGCACATAACGGCTACATTTTATTTACTTGTGTGTGTGTATGTGTGTGTATGCATTTATGTAATATCAATATTTAAACATGATTCTGTAAATGGTATGTGTATTTTGTTTTTGTAACGAAGCTAACGTTTATTAACTTTATGCAATATTATTTGCTCTCTTTATTTTCTGTTGTTGTAGATAAGTATTAAGTATAATATTTGTCATACATATTTATTCATGTGAAGAACTTCTCGGACTTGTACATTGTTGACTTTGTCGTCATCTTTAAGGCAACAAGAGAAACTCGACCACGCCTGATTAAGCATCCAGCCAGGCGATTCAAATATTATCTTAGAGACCATCGCAAGCAATCAAAGCATTTCTACAACTACAACTTTGACACTTCTTTTATATTTGTAATTGGAAGTGGGAGTTGCCAGGGGAGAAAGGGAAGAAAGGGGAAAGTGTAGCCAGGGGCAAATTTATTGCTGCGAAAACAAAACGTTTGCAATTAGCCAAAGCCAAAACAGAGTCAGTGTTGATGCTGCTGCATACAAGCCATGCTTATTTCTGGCCTAATTATTGGCCTAATCACAAATACATCAGCCAAATTGGTTACCGCCCCGAGGCGCATGCTGCAGCATATTAATTGAAATTTACTTACCAACCCACTGGTTTTGTCGTTTTGTTGTTTTGCTATTATTGCCATAAACAATAATATACGTGTATGTACATACATATGGTATATGTGGATATGTAGGCGATTGTATGGCAACATTTTGTAATTTTCTGTCGAAAAACATAATTGACTCGCCTTTGTGTATTGACCCAAAAATTAATGTATTTGTTGGAGCTTATTTCTTATTTATAGCATTTTATTTATTTGTGCAAGCAAATCATTTTCTATCTACTCCTTTTGTTTCTCTTTAAATTAGTAAAGAACATCTTGATCATATGTGAGATTATTTATGACTATTTCCATTTCCCTCTCCCAGTCCCTCTCCCAGTCCCTCTCCCAGGTCCCTCTCCTAGGCCCCGCTCCCAGGTCCCTCTCCCAGTCCCTCTCCCAGTCCCGTTCCCAGTCCCTCTCCCAGTCCCTCTCCCAGTCCCTCTCCCAGTCCCTCTCCCAGTCCCTCTCCCAGTCAAACAAATTTGATCTGCCTTAGTATAGTTAAAACTATATTTCAATTTATTACAAATTTTATCGAGGGCATAAACTAATAAAGATCATACTAAAAACGATGTTTTACTATCAATATAAATAATATTAAACCTAAGGAATTTTAATATTAAAATCTTAAGAAATCGATTAACTTGATTATGTTAAATGTTGATTTAAAAATACTTATGTAGGATATAGTATCTGCTAGTCTAGCACAACTGACCAGACTTTTTATATTACTATTTTTATACCCTGAGCCCATTAAAAATGGGCAAAAAAGGGTATAATGTGTTTGGCAGGATGTATGTAACAGGCAGAAGGGGGCGTGGCCGACCCCCAAAAGTATATATATTCTTGATCAGGATCAACAGCCGAGTCGATTGAGCCATGTCCGTCTGTCTGTCCGTCCGTCCGTCCGTCCGTCCGTCCGGATGTTTGAACGCGTCGATCTCAGAAACCATAAGAGCTAGAGACATCAAATTTGGTATGTAGGTTCCTGAATACCATAGGCAGATCAAGTTTGTTTTTATTTTTGGATCGGTCCACTATATCATATAGCTGCCATAGGAACGGTACATCGAAAATGAAGTTTTAGTATGGAAAAGTTTTGTGTTTGTTGAGATATCAAACCCAAACTGATATAATATGCATCTAGGCTGGTAGTATACATCTTGACCAAAATGTGGTTAAAATCGGATAACTATATCATATAGCTGCCATAGGAACGGTACATCGAAAATAAAGTTTTAGTATGGAAAAGTTTTGTGTTTGTTGAGATATCAAACCCAAACGGATAGAATATGCATTTAGGCTAGTAGTATACATCTTGACCAAATTTGGTTAAAATCGGATAACTATATCATATAGCTGCCATAGGAACGGTACACCGAAAATGAAGTTTTAGTATGGAAAAGTTTTTTATTTGTTGAGATATCAAAACCAAACTGATATAATATGCATCTAGGCTGGTATTATACATCTTGACCAAATTTGGTTAAAATCGGATAACTATATCATATAGCTGCCATAGGAACGGTACACCGAAAATGAAGTTTTAGTATGGAAAAGTTTTTTATTTGTTGAGATATCAAAACCAATCTGATGGAATATGCATATGGGCTGGTATTATACATCCTGAACAAATTTGGTTAGAATCGGTCTAAAATATCATATAGCTGCCATAGGAACAATCGATCGAAAATCAACTCTCAGTACAGAGTACCTGGGTTCAGGGTATCCTACTGTCGAGCGTACTCGACTGTAACCGCCTACTTGTTTTCATTTTAAAAAATACACATCAAATCAGCCTCGGTACTGTCAATGGCAAAAAGCCACAGCCAAAAATATGACAGGACACACAGTTAAATTGGAAACCACAAGAGAGTCGAGAGTCAAGAGTCAAAAGTGAATGGAAAGTGATGTGATTTTAAAACAAATACTCCAATGTTCGAAGCTCGACACTCGACACTCGACACTCATGTGTGGCAATTCATACAGTATTGCTTATATGAAATGTAATCATTGCCATTTTGTGCGCCATGTGAATTAGTTAACGTTATAGCACACACATACAGTCAAAATTACATTCCCACACAGACAGACATATCTGAATACATATACATATGCACACTGTGAGAGAGAAGGGAGTGGGAATCGGAGCAATGTTTCGATCTCAGCAACGATGGCTGTAATAAATTTTGGGAGCATACAAAATTGCGGCGACGCCATTCGCCATTGCTGGCCAATACAGCACAATGGCGCACACGGAAATAATTCAAGGCCCGGCATTGGAATCGTTGTCGGCGTTGGAGTCACAGTTGCATTGGGAACTGGAGGTGATGGACCTCTACCGTAATAGTAGCAATAATAATAATATGCTTATCAGCGTGCCATAAAGTGAGACTCGACTCGACTATCGAGCCACGCACTCAATAGTGTGGCAAGGGGCGGAAATGAGGGGGGTGCGGTAGTTGGTTAAGGTACCCCGGTATATAACGATACTTCGCTAGTTGGCAAACCGCAAGCGTGGCAATAAAATTGTTATTTTTGCGATTTATTATTAGAGTGCATTTGGGTTTTTGCGGCCTCGGCCACAAAATGTAGTCGTAATTGTGTGCGCAACGCATTTTGGCATTAAATTATAGGGTGTTAGTTTTATTGATTGTGCGGCCAAGAGAGTGGGACTTCCCCTTCACCTCACCTCCCCTCCCTTCTTCCACTTCTCCATTTGGTTTGGCTTGATTGAGTGGCGCTTCGTTTGGCTTTGTTGTTTGATTGCTTGTTAGGTTTTTGTTATTTTTCGATTTGCTTTTTCGCCTCTGTGCAAATTAAATACAATTGCCCCCAGTCAACAATCCAAACATAACAAATGAGACACTCACACTTACATATATACCCATATCTACTCATGTATTTATGCAGATATGTATGTTCAGTTTCTGTTTTTGTTTATGCTGCATTACATTTAATGCATTCAAACAATTAGCCGACCGAATCGGAAGGATATCTACTGGATCCATGCTTCCATGATTCCCTGACTATTTAAAATGCATTTCGGGCCTATCTCTTAATGGGCGTAACGCATATTTTATGTGCCAAATTGGCGTTGATATTTCCACTAAATTACCATAAGCCTCCGTACTAGTCCGATTATAAATATTCCTATCGCCTTATTAAAATCACATTCAACTTTATGCAAAAACTCATATTTATTACAATATAATATACAATATAATATAACTCTGTTTGCAGGAGCATTTATTGCCATCTATCATCCAATTTTCCATACTTACCCCGTGAAATTTTTTCAAAAATTTTGATCTCTCATAGCTTCTTCAAAACTTAACCGATTTTCAAGCGGAATATCATTTTGATCATGATTTGGCCCCCTAATTGATTCTGCATTTAAATTTTTATCATCTAGAAAATTTCATACTTTTTCGATTCTAAGCCATCTCTCATCCAATTTTTCATACTTACCCCTTGACATTTTTTTAGAAACTTTGATCTCTCATAACTTCATCAAAAATTAACCGATTTTCAAGCGGAATGTCATTTTGATCATGATTTGCGCTTTTAATTGATTCTGCATTTAAATTTTTATCATTTTGAAAATTTGATATTTTTTCGATTCTAAGCCATCTATTATCAAATTTTCCAGTCTAGCTTTTAATAAAAATAAAAGGAGCGAATAAGCAATGCGTATGATTTGAAAAGATGCTGATTAGCCTCTCGTAGCTCCTTTACACAAAATATAACGCTTTCTTAATATCCTTTTGGAACATTTTTATGATAAAGTCTCAAGTTAATGCTGAAAATATGACAGAATTTCGGCTTTAAGTGCTGGAAACATTGCTTAAAGTAGTCTTAAGTGGCTCTCAGACGTTTCACATTCGCTTTATAAGCAAGAAATGTGCGCAACCAGCGCAATGTGACAATAAAAAGCTCATAAAAATGTATTAGATGTGTGGCATGAGGCACAAGCACACACACACACATATATATATATATGTGACAGAGCCCAACAGTCTCAAGTCTACTAAGAACCCAATTCTCCCATTTTTTTCTGCTTCTCTACTCCGTCCAGCTGGTAACTTTTGCCTATGTGGCAGCTGCAACTTTTGTTGACTGCTGTTGCTGTTACTGTTGTTGTTGCTGTTGTTGCTGCTGCCACTCGATGCGGCACATCAAAACTCTTTGGCGCTACATCAACTTGAAGTTGAAAAGCTGTCGTAGCAGTTAGAATGACGGTCTTGGCCCAGGTGTTATCATCGATACCGTTGACGTTTGCTTCCTTTATAGAGAGTACCACTCAGTCACCCTCAACAACCCGAAGTCTCTCCTCTCTCTCTTTCTCCCTCTCTCACTCTCTCTCTCTTTCTGGCTGCCGCATTGCAACAAATCGTGCGACTTTTAGCAATTGAAGCGCGGCTTGCCTTTTGCTTTTGCTTTTGCCTTTGCTTTTTGGCTTGTTTCGATTTTCCCTCTTTGCCGTTTTTAATTTGTCACTTGAAGCAAAAGTTGCCAAAGTTGTTCCTCGACTGACGGCGCGACACTCAACTGGTCCGGAATCCGGAATCCGGATGTTGTTTGGCTGCTTTCGTGGGTTTCATTCGATTTGTTGGTCTTGTTTGTTGCCTTTTTGGACAACTTTAATTAAAGCCAAGTGTTAGAATTGCAGTTCTAAACACATGACAGCTTTAACATTCATCATGGCCCTCTCAATTTTAATTTGTCAAATGCCGTAGAACTGAAATGCTGGAAATTTGCTTCAAAGCAAGGCTGCAGCTAAATTAAAATGAATTAAATATCCAATTTAAGGTATTATTCGTGACTCCGGGCTACAATTGCGTTATAAAATTAAAAAAAAAATTGTTTGTTTAGAAAACTGGTTATTTTAGCTCGATTTTTTTGACTGGTAAATTTAATTTCGATATAAATCTCGATGCAAATTTTAAATTTACGTAAATGTTATTATCTTCCTCCACCAAAATTTTTAAATAAATTAAATTTATAATTTAAAAAAAAAATGTATTAAATATTGAATATTTTTTCTTTTCGTCAAGAGATTTTTGATTATTGACTTTTGATTTCTGTTATTCCATTTCTGTACTTCATTTTACTTCTTTTAAAATCACAACTTTGCTCGTACCTTAAGGTAAAATAATAAAATATGATGAAAGTTGTAACTTTAACTTAGTTTAAAATTTATTTACTTCAAAAAAATATCAAGTATCCTTCTTGCATATCATTTAGTACTCATTTATTTATTTTCATTGTGAAAGTGTTCCTCACACAGATGTGAGGGAAATGTGAAAACTATGTGAGAGCAGAGTGTAAATTAACCTAAATCGCATGTAAGCCGCTTGTCGTACAACGTTCTTAGAGCATATTAAAAAACGGCGAGAATCGGCCGTGAGTTGACAGTACTGTATACAAACACACACACACACACACACACACACACACACACACACTCACAAGCATATACATATGTGTACATATATCTATAATCTATATTTAACTCGCTCGCACTCAGTATGCTCTCTTTTTCTGTCTCTCTCTTGCAGATGATGTGCTATTCTCACGTCGCGGCCGTATGGGACGCATTGTGAGTCCGCGTCACACGCTTCCGCCGAACACAACATGCACGTACCACTTTCACGGATATCCTGGTGACCTGATTTGGTTATCGTTCACCAGCTACAATCTGCAGATACTGCAGCAGGCGATACACGACAACAATACGCTGGGACGGGTGAGTGAAAGCGTTTGAGGAGAGTTGCCTTCTCTTCTCCTCTCTTCTCTTCTCTCTTCTCTCCTCTCTGCCACAATTGAAAGTGGGTTGAGGTTCTGGGCCTGTAACAGTTTGCATAAATGCATAAAATGTATCTCACTTATGGAGTGGGAGTGAGAGGGAGCTGCAAATTGTGAAGTATCCGAGTTGTTTGCATTGTGTGCTCAAACGCGTCGCGTTCTATGCCAACGGTGGATTCACTTGTCTATTGTCTTGATTTCTATATCGTATATAGTACGTTTACAAGTATTAGTGCCAGTCGAGCGACACTTTGTCTTCTCACCCAATTAAAATGATGTCGTTTGTGTGAGTAAAATCACAACAACAACAACAATGCAGACGAAAGCAAACAACACACATACACAATTTATAATTAAGTGAAGACTTCAGAGCCAAGAAATGGAGAATAAAGGTATGTGGAATATGGCTAAAAGGATTTCGACACTCATTTAAGCTCTGAAATCTGCCCAACGGGCAATAGAAGAAACTGCGTCAAAATGCAACAACAACAACAATCTAAACAAACACAAGATATGTGTTTAGTTGTAGTGCTGTGCAGTCACAGTTACAGTCACAACAACAAAGGCAACACCTCTCGTGACATGTGCATTTTTAATGCGCCTTGTTCGCTGTGTAACGGCCTGTAAATTGTGTCAAGGTGGATCTAACTGTAAGTGAAAACGATGCGTATACATAACGACTCAGGAGTCTACTGTGAGAAAGGACGGAGGAGAAGACTAGGCATGGATCTGTACATGATTATTTTATGCAATTTATAAATTAAATGTTACTTAAAGTGAAACTAAGTTTTAAACAGATTAATGTTACTGTTACTGTTCCTGTTACTGTGCTGTTACTGTTACAGTTACTGTTACTGTTACTGTTAATGTTACCGTACTGTACTGTTACAGTTACAGTTACAGTTACTGTTACTGTTACTGTTACTGTTACTGTTACTGTTACTGTTACTGTTACTGTTACTGTTACAGTTACTGTACTGTTACAGTTACAGTTACAGTTACAGTTACTGTTACTGTTAGTAACAGTACATTTTATTTTTTGAAAAATATTTTAATATATTCTTTACATGGATTACAGAAATTATTAAATTTTATAATCATTTAATTTTTTATTATTTATTGACGTTTTTAAATAATAAATATTTGATAAAAATATTTAATAACTATTTCAAGAATCTAGCTTTTATAATGATTTTTTGTTCTCCCATTTTTAAAATTATGCTAAAAAAAGGAGTTTATTTAAATATTTTTTACCAACGGCTTATTTTAAAAAACTGTTAAAGAATCTGTCACAGTTGCTTGAAATATGAAACAATTCCAAAAGATAAATCTGCTGCTTTAATAAGCACCTGTTTTTCCGCATTTTTTATTACATGTGATTTACATATTTAAGAGATAGACTTGACAATTAAATTAATACTCCTTCGAGCAACTTTTCAAGGTCTTTTTTCTGTCTAGACAGCGAAAGAGGAGACATCTAATTTATTTTGGCAACAGACTTTACGAACTTGGGAAAACTGTAAGGACATAAATACGTAAAAAGTGCCAATTAATTTGGAAAATCGCAATGAAGAGCGACCCATGAAAGATGGAACGGAATGGAATGGAGTTCAAGAACTCGTCAGTCCACGTCCTCTTCAATCCTGAAACAATTGTGTATGTCCTTCCTGTCCCTTCCTGCTGAATGCAGTGTCCGTGTCAATTGCAGTTGCCTCACCTACACTTTAAATTGCAAAGTAAAAAGCGGGCAAAAATAAAAAGTGTCCAACAGCGAGTAGAAACAACAACGTTTACCGTGCAACACCAACTTTCCATCCCTCATCCCCATCCCTGCACAGTGGCACAATAAAAAGTGACAGAACAAAAATATGTGCAAAATAAAACAGGGGCAGCAGCAAAAACAGTTCATGAATTTTGCAACAGCAACAAAAGCGACAAAACAAACAGCAGGTATAACAGCAGCAACAACAACGACAATCAACACTTGAAGTAACAGAGACCAAGGGCTGGGAGAGAGAAGGGACTAAAGAGAGAGAGAGAGAGAGAGAGAGAGAGACAGAAGGTGCATTCGGTACGTGGGTGCTGGTATTTTGGGTACAGCAAGCGAAACAAAATAAAATAAGTTGAAGGGAATTTGCACAAAACAAAAAAGCGAGCAAACTTTTTAAATTAAGAAGCAAAGTTAAAATTCCAAATAAAAAACATTGAGAAAGAGAGAGGAAACGAGAGGAAAATGGAGAGAGAGAGAGGGGACACCAAGAGAGGCACATCATTGAGAGATTGCAGAAGAATGTTAAAAAAAAAAACCATTAGAAATAATGCCGCGACATTTATGAGAGCCACACACAAGTGGTGACATTTCGTGAAGTTCCCTCCAGGAATCCCTGTTGATGAACTACGTGGAAATTAGGGGGAAATCTACGTGTGCATGGGAAAACGACTCTAGGAATGTAAGGGAAGAACTTGACAAGACTTAGGCTTACTGCAAAACCAATTTGAAGTCACTTAGCAGCTTAACAAGTTCACTTTTGCACTTCGCAGAGAGAAAACCAAATTTGGCACTATTAGCTGGGAAATGAGGTAGTTTCGATGTAAAAGAATTTTATAGAACTATATTAAAGCAAATTTTTAAAGCCAATTTAAGATAACAAGTACAACTTAAAACTTCACGAAATGTATAAGTCAAAGATAATGATAATAAGTATTTAAAATATTATAATGATAATTTCTGGTATACGAATTTTCATTTTTTAAATATTCCTTTATTTTTTCCTTTATTACAGTAACAAAACATATATATTAATAGCAAAATTGTTGATCAATTTTTAACTATAATTTAATGATGGTAAAAATGTAAAGTGAACTTAAGAATATTATTTTTACTAATTATAGTAAATATCTGACAACGAATTTTATATGGAGTGTTAGATTATGGGCGTTCCCTTTGTCCACCCTCACGCTCTCCCCGCCGTCTTCATTTGTTCCCTTCTGACAGAAGCCACAGCTGTTTGTTACTGTCTTTTCATTATTAACACAGTCAACAGTAATCACTGCCTAGACACGAAAAGGAAAACATTCCAAACAGGCTTCTAGTAAAAATATTTAATGCCTGCAAACAGTATGCTGAAGATGTTGACGAGAAGAGAATACGAGAAGGGAGAGAAGGGGAAAAAAGAGGAGGAGACGCTGAAACAACATGAAAACATGACAACAGCAGTGACAAAACGTGAAAAGACAAATAACTCACACTTGCAACTGACTCTCATTGCTGCTGTTTGAATATGTGACATATGACAAACATGGAGAGCGAGAGAGAGAAACAGGGAGAGAGGAAGGAGGTGGCAAGTGAAAATTACTAACACTAAGGGAATGCGACAACTAACAGAGAGGGAGCGGGAGAGCGGGAGAGAGAGGAGTGTGTGTCAGAAACAACAACCAAAGCAAATCATGAAAAAATGCGTTAAAACAAAGCGCTAGAAAGAGTGAGAGAGGGAGAAAAAGAGAGAGAGAGAGTATGTGGTAGAAAGTTAGGGGTTGAGCTTTAGGCTTTAGAGATTATGGATAAAATGGGCTGGGGTAACATTTACACGTCTGTTGTTTTTGTTTATTCGCGCGAAACACAATAATAATGTCAACAAGAGAATTAAACAATAACATGCGCATTCTTTTACTTCATTTTATGGCATCCATTTCCCTTCTTCCAGAGCGATCTGCCACCTTGGATAACACGGTTGCGCATGTGGGACAGCTATGGCACCTACTTGCCCATCAAGTCGACGAGTGTGACAACGGGACAGCCCCCACCTCCTCCGCCGGTTGCCTCTTCGGCAGATGGGGGGAAACCCACACTATTAAATCAGAGCAACTATGGCAGCTATTATTACAGTGCCAGCAATCCCAAATTGAATCGAAACCTGCGTGTCAACATTGACAATGCCTGGAATCCGGTGGATACCTACATCTATGGACCCACCCAGTCGAGTGTGTTCAACCAGGAGAACAAGTACAGTGGTTATCAGGGCGGTGGAGCCGGCGGAGGTGCTGGCTCCTCGGGCAAGCCGCTGGGCGGCATCAAAGACAGCCTTAACTATATCTCGGGTGGTAAGTCAGGACGGGATGGACAAGGCGCCTCGGCGGCAGCTGTAGTGAGTTCCGATAAGAACAGTCAGAGTGCTGTCTCCCTCATGAGCACCAAGGGCAAAAGACGCCTCATGCTGGAGATCTACGACTACGAGACTCCCAAGCTGTGCGATCACACGGCCATCGGCAGCGGAGTCAGCGGAAGTAGTGCTCTCATGGGTGGCAACAAGCAGCGACCCTGTAGTCCACTGGAAAGCTATGTGAGCACAGGCAGAGATCTGGTAAGTAATGAGTAATTAAGTCATTTGTCAAGCACTAAATTCCCTCATTTGTATTCGTTTATGCAGTACAAGACTTAACTCAACTTTTAAACCATTAAAAAATCAGCAATGTTAAAAGAATACTAGGAACAGCTTGATAAAAAGATTAAATTAATTTGGCCCCTAAAAGTATGCAACATTTTTAATGAACACTGAAAAACGTTGAGTAAACTGTTGTCTACTTTTAGGAGGCAACATGAACATTTCATTGTTTATTTTAACAAAGCACAAAAAGTACAATTTGTTGAATCTCTGGATTCTATTTTTTATATTTATTTTTCTAAGCATTCAACTGCACCTGCTCCTCGTGCCCAATTTGCATTCCCTTCTACTTTGGACCAAATACACACACACAATTGCCTGGCAAGAACGCGAGCCAACAAATTTGGCACAGTGCAGATTTGTATTTGCTTTAAACTTGACAAAATTAATCAAATTAAACACTCGAGTGCATCGCCAGACGTGCACAAATAACGACAAACGACAAGCGACAAACGACAAGCGACAAACGAAGCCAACGAAGCTGTCGAGTTGCCCACGGTGACTTCTTTGCCTGTTGGCAAATTCAAATTCGCCAAAGCACACACACACACCAATACACACACACACACCAATACACACACACACACACACAAACAGAGGGGAGGCAATGCTGTTCTGGGTGTGCTAGGGGTTGGGGAATGAGGGTTGAGGGTTGAGGATCTCTGTACTAACTGTGGGCCTAGCAAATAGGAGGGACCGCAATAAGCTTGCTTAGCCATTTTGAATGTTGCAAATATGAACTGCAAATATTTTCACGCCAAATTGATGCTACACTGTGACGAAAAAAAGGGAGGCTGTAAGAATATATACAGAAATGAAGCCATTAATGCAGTCTTAATAAAATTTGTATATATATGTAGAGAATACAAATTAAAATGTTTTATTTAATCGGGTTATTTTACAAGCGAATAACTTAACTTAAAATATTAAAAAACTTGACCACTTTTTGGGCAGAACAAAAGAATATAAACCTGAACTTCAGGGCAATATGTACTTGAATCAACTTAAAAAGAACTAGGTTAGTAAAAAGAGCAAAGCTGAACCGACTTGGCTGATACAGTATGCTGTTCAATAAAATATAATTAAGGGTACGCTGCTCATATCTTATTCTCACAATCCTACATATATTTGATAAAGAGTTCACTTTAATTTATTTAATCTAATTCCTATCGAAACTCAGCCTATCTATTTTATTTTAAAAAGGCAATCTAGAGTTTTACTTAACATATAGAAATTTTGCTTGTTGATATAGAAGTTTTAATTTTTTTTCTCAGTGTAGCTATCTCACACTCTTTTCACATTTTGTACTTTTGATATTTGCAGAAACTGGAATTCCACACGCACACAGGCACCGCCCTATTTCCAGCTCAATTTGCACTGAACTACGAGTTTGTGGACACCGAACAAGGCGGGGAAACGTGGCCGGGTAGGCGTGGCGAGGATCCAGTGCCGCCGCTGTGTTCGCGTGTTTTTCGCAAACGTAAGGGCAACATTCAGGTGCCGAGGAATGTATTCCTCTATGGCAGAGGCGGTGCCAAGAACATTACGTGCCTGTATCGCTTTGAGGCGGGCACTTCGGAGCGTGTTAAGCTCGTGCTGCACAATGTATCCTTTGGCGAAGGTACTGCATGCACAACGGACTCGGATCTACATACGGGCAGGCCACGTTGCAATCAACTGGATCCCGAGGGTCGCATCACCGAGTTGCGACTGTACGATGTACCCTTCCGGGATGTCAAGATACAGCTGGGCTGTTTCTGTGATAATTCGAGCGCCTTGTACAGCAATGCACCATTGACCTTTGTCTCGCATTCGCGTGTCATGGAGCTCACATTTACCGTGAGCAGACTCAACATTTCCGAGGACTTTGCCGACGTATTCTTCTCGGCCTCGTATGAGTTCAAACGCCAGCCGGACTGCCGCAAGCAGCTGAAACTGAAGGGCGCTGGTGGCGAGGATGAGCTGAAATATCCGCTCAAAACACAAGATGCCAGCTGCGAAGGTCTCGCCTGGTTCATTGAGGCACAGTCGCCGGAACGTTCGCTCTTTGTGCAAACCTGGGGCTCCTATCTGCCCGTTGATCCCACCTCTGAGGATGCCATGCGCTGTCATACCAAGAATCGATTGATGGTCTACTCGGGACGCCCACTGAAACCGATGCGTGTGGTTTGTCCAGCCCAGAGTGGTCCCAGGCCAACATCACTCCACATATTCTCCGAGGACTGGACCAATGGGCAGCCGTTGTTCATGAACAAGTAAGTGAAATGGGTTCGGCACGAATAACATCAGTTTCACTATATAGTAAGACTATTATTAAAAGGAAAAAATAATTGAAGAAGAGCTTTCAATTCAAGTTCTCTTCCTTTTTAAATTTCCTTCAATTCAGCTTTAATGCGCTTTAAAAGCTCTGTCTACTTCGAGTATTGAGTACGGAAGTATTCTCAGACAAATATTTGCTTTCAATTCAAGCAATTCAATTAAAAACGCTCTCAGCTTCAATACAAGACTATTAATAAAATAAAAAAATAATTGAAGAAGAGCTTTCAATACAAGTTCTCTTCCTTTTTAAATTTCCTTTAATTCAGCTTTAATGCGCTTTTATGATCAATCTACTTCGAGTATTGAGTATTAAAATATTCTCATACATACTCTCTCAGCTTCAATATAAGACTATTAATAAAATAAAAAAATAATTGAAGAAGAGCTTTCAATTCAAGTTCTCTTCCTCATCAAACTTTTTTCAATTCAAGCAATTCAGCTTTAATGCGCTTTTAAAGCTCAGTATACTTGAAGTATTGAGCATTGAAGTATTCTCAGACAAATATTTGCTTTCAATTCAAGCAATTCAATTAAAAACGCTCTCAGCTTCAATAAGCTTTTGAAGCTCGTAATTGGAGTTATGCATATATTTTTCCAGCGCTTTCAATTCAAATATTAATACCGTGTTTTTGTGTCATGTTCAGTGGGTATCATTGCGGCTTGAACTGAATGAGTTGAAAAGCGCTCGATTAATTATCTAAAAGGCTCGACACGCTCATTAGTTGGCACTGTCTGGCCAACTGGCCAACTGACAGCCTGCTGGACACTGTCAATTACCCTTTGGGGTGTCATAAAAATATGTTTTCACATGACCATGTAGGTTTTTTTTTGTTTATTTCGTTTGTTTTTTTGTTTATTTTTTTGCGACAAATTTGAGCTGCACTTGCACATAAAATTTAATGGCAACACGTTCCAAGCCGCAGCACAAAACTGACCGAAAACGAAGTTCATTTTCATGGCACGCACCTTGAACATAAATTGCCAGGACACACACAAGTCCTCACATGGAGGCTTCTCTGTCCTCATTCCTCCTTCTCAAATGGACAATTTTGCATGCTTTTCAACATGGTCTTGTCTGTTGTATCTGCTCATGTGTATGTGTGTGTGTGTGTGTCTGACGGCCATGTTTGTTTGCCTCAATGTATGTATGGTTTTTTTTTCTCTCTTCTTTGCGCTCAATTTCCTGTGTTTTGTTGCCGCTGTAGCCATTTCCTGTTATTGCATTTTTAAGCAGCCTGCTTTTTTTATAGAGCTCATAAGAGCTTCCAAATAACTCGACTGGGAGAGAGTGTTGGGGGTTAAGCTCCTACACACTTAGAGTTGAAGCTGTTAAAAATGTTTGAAATGCGGGCAACTGTTAAATTGCAATTAGTTTGTGCAAGCAGATAAAAAGAAAACTAACGTTGAGAAGTTTTTTGAGCCAAAGCTACTCAAATTCTACATTCTATGCGTATTTGAAATGGAACGAACCTATGGCATAATGGGAAAAGCTTACCTGTGCATATTATCAAGCCCATTAACTATTAAATGTGCCATGTAAAATATATGAAAATAAAATGCTGAGTAAAAACGTTACTTATGAATATCTATAATAATTTATTATTTATTTTACTGTAATAATTATTCAGATTTAATCTATACTTTCTATTCAAAAGCGTCAGATTAAATCTGAAAAATTGAGAAAAAAAAAACATCTTTGTTGATAACTCACAATTATTTTGATTTTTTATGCTTTTTTTACTGTTTCGAGATATTTAATGCTTTTAAGCATAGTCAGTTTTCTATTCAAACGTTTCAATTCAGCTTTTTGATTTTGATTTCTACTTTCTTAAGTGTTTGTTAAGCACACTTAAAGGAAAATAAAATTGAGAATATGAACAGGATAATATAAAAATTTACGAGAAGTGGTCTTTTGAATTTTTAGAGTATTCAATTCACAAACTATATCATCGTTGTCTGACTTATTATTTAACGAGCTTTCATCGATGCACTTGAGCCTCAATTTATTTCCCACTTATTGTACTCGATCTTAATGCCATAAGCCTTCGCCTTATTTGCAGTTGAAAGCATTAAGACTACTTAAATACGATAATATTAATGGTGAAGTTATCACAATGACTTCGTCTTGGTCCAATTCTAAATGCAGTCGAAGCGAAGTGAATAATAAACGAGTATTTTGTCTATGGAATCTTGAAAGTTGCGCGCAATTAGTTGCAGTTGAGCAATTGGGCTGCCAAAGAGATACTCGGCTGGAGTATTCCTTACATTATCCCAAAACTTGACTCAAAGTTATGTGGAGCATGGCAGACAGCTGCATGACAGCCACAGGGCATGGACATGACCAGAGATGAAGACAGGCCGAAAATGTTTACAACTTTACTCTCACACACACACACACACACACTTCACTGTTTCTCCGCTTCTCTATCTTGCAGACCCATGAGCTTGGTCCTGGAACCCATCCTCAAGGAACCCGGCGACATTGCCTTCACATGGCTGGAGATTCATCGCACGAAGAATGCGCTGCTGCAGCAATTGGACCTGCATGTGAATGCAAGCGTAACCACGGGCATGGGATCACCACCCAGCCCTGGTAGTGGTGGCCCTGGTGGTGCTGGAAGTGGTGGAGTTGTGGGCACTGGAAGTGCTGGAGTTGCTGGCGCCGGAGGCATTGCGCCGAGCTCGGCAGCCAATGAAACCTTGAACGAACTCGGTTTCTATCCCAAGGAGTCGGACTGCGAGTACAAATGTCCTGAAATTGATGCATGCATTGCGGCCAGTCTGTGGTGTGATGGTAAGTTCAGATACAAGATGCATGGGTTGACACACAACTGCAACGTAAGCGAAAATGCAAGAAGATCTGCAAGAAATTGCCGACAGACAAATACCTTTAAGAAAATACTTATTTAAAGTGAGACACTTTCCGGTGCAAAAGAATACTTAAGTTCAAGTAAACCTTTAAAAGTACCAGAATTTAAATACAGTTTTCTTAAGTATTTGTACTTATTAAGCAGTGATTCTTCATTAGCATGTTAAATTATTCTGTATTTAAATTTGCATCATCTAGAAAATTTGATATTTTTCGACTTTTCATCCAATTTTCCATACCCACTTGACATTTTTTTAAAAACTTCAAACTTCACTTAAAAACTCATAACTTCATTAAAAATTAACCGATTTTCAAGCGGAATGTCGTTTTGAACATGATTTGGGCTCTAAATTGATTCTGCATTTAAATTTCTATCATCCAGAAAATTTGATATATTATCGATTCTAAGCCATCTATCATCCAATTTTCCATACTTACCCCTTGACATTTCTTCAAAAACTTTGATCTCTCATAACTTCATCAAAAATTAACCGATTTTTAAGCGGAATGTCATTTTGATCATGATTTGGCCTCTAAATTGATTCTGCATTTAAATTTCTATCATCCAGAAAATTTGATATATTATCGATTCTAAGCCATCTATCATCCAATTTTCCATACTTACCCCTTGACATTTTTTCAAAACCTTGGATTCTCATAACTTCATCAAAAATTAACCGATTTTCAAGCGGAGTGTCATTTTGATCATGATTTGGCCTCCTAATTCATTCTGCATTTAAATTTTTATCATCTAGAAAATTTTGATATTTTTTCGATACCAAGCCATACATTCAATTTTCCTGATAGAATTTAAATACCTTAAATGATAAAGTTTAATTTGGAATGAGTATAACTCTACTGCCCAACTATTTGGCCTACCCTCGATAAGCTGCAAGTTTGCATTACGTGTACGTGATTTGGCGATGCTTGCTCCAGTTTCAGCTTCAGTTTCAGATACAGCTTTAGTTTCAGCTTCTGCTGCTGTGTCCTGCGACGCCTGTAAGTAGGCAACTGAAATTTCACTTGTGGTTGCTTCTCTGTTAATTTCATTGCAAGCTGCCGGCCACGTTTTTGTAATCAGGCAAAGTTTCCTGACAACTGCACAAAGCTGCAAGTTGCTTTTCTGCGGCCCAAAAATACGAGTGTCTTCCACAAAAAGTTAGTCTGTCTGTGAGTCTGTTTGTCCGAGCGACAGGCCGCAACAGCTGCCGCCAAGTGGCTGGGCGAGTTGCACTTGCGAGTTGAAGAGAAGGGACAGTGGAATCGCCTTTTAGCTTCAATTATTTATGGGCAGCCAGGCGCGTCTGCAACTGAGCTGCTTAACCGCAAAGGCAGCGCATTAAACAAGCTAACCATCCAACCAACCAAGCAACCAACCAACCAAACAACCAACTATCCAACTATCCAAGTATCCGACTATCCGACTATAGGGAGCACTCAAATGACACTGACTGGAGGGTCTTTCAATTTGGCAACTGTCGAGGCGAACCTGTGTGTAACCTGACCAGAGATTTCTTTTCAATCAATGCACCGCTTTCTGCTTTCCCTCTCTTTGCAGGTCATCACAACTGTCCCAGCGGTTTCGATGAGTCCGAGGAGGAGTGCGGTACGGCACGGAAGCTGCTCGAGCTGCCCGGCGGCGTCTTTGCGGCATTGGGTTGCATTGCGGCAGCTCTGACCGCCTGCCTGATATTCTGCATGTTTGGGCTGATGCGCAAGCGAAAAAAGTCGGTGGTGCAGAAGAGCGGTGGATTTATGAACGGTGCCAATGGCAATGGCAACATGCCAGCTGCATGCAACATTGGCACACTGAAGAAGGACTTCAAGAAGGAGGCGCTCTACATTGATCCAGCGTCCTGACATCCACTCCAGCCGGTCGAGTACATACATGTGGATCGAGAAACTACCGTGTGATATGTTGCCGCCGGCTGTGGCTTGTACGAGCAAATGGAGCAGGGCCAGAACATTGCCTGACCAGAGGAGCAACTGGAACAGGAGCAGGAACAGGAGCAGGAACTGGAGATTATTGTTGGTCCAGTTCAGGATCTGGCATGGAGGTTTTAAAACTGCTGTTGAGAGAATGTAAGAATGTGAATGCGAAAGGATTTCGAATGAGCCAAACAGGGAGAAAAACAGAACTATAGCTTAACTGTAAGTTCGTAACTTTTCTAAGCGCTTCAAGAGTAAAAGTGTAAGCCGTGAATCCGTGAATGTGTGTGTAGAATTAAGCAAAAGACAGATAAAGATACAGATACAGATACAAATACGAGTAGTTATTATGTGTATAGAATTGGGTTTGTTTTTAACTAATTACAATGCAAACATTTGATTCAGTTGTTCATCACTGCCTAGCGAGTCTTGTATATAACTATAAAGTATATTTTAAGCATTTATCGATGTATCTTCCTTGTTCCGGATATCATTTTTTCTATCAGCAAAAATAAGTTTCATTCCGGATAACTCTGACTTCAAAAGACAATATGATACTAGACAAAAAATTCAAATTTAAGAAATGTGGATTATTAAACCTGAAATTCTGTTTCTAAATTCATGTTCTGGTATTTTTGCATTTGCATAAATCTCACCCAAGTCTAGTATCATATCAGTTCTAAGAAATGTTCCCATCTTTAAATATTTTTAGAATAATCTCACCAGCATTTCTGATCTTTGAAAGTCTGATACAAGTATTTATTTATCTTGTTTATTAACTTATATATAACTTTCTTTAAGAGCTGCTTTAGTTTTTCTTAGTTGGCCTAAAAGAGCAGAACGAAAACTATTGTAAATTAGGTACCTTTAATATAATATGACAGTACTTCAAAAGCAGCCATTGGCATAATATTTAGTATAGCACACATAGCACACAGCAAATTAGTTACAATTAGCTACGAAATGCAGTCAAAATCATAAATTACAATTAAATTGTATAAATATTAATGTGAAATTAAATGAATTGTAGAAGTCTTGTGAAGTCAAAGAGCAAAACTCTCTGACATATTAGCTTAAGAACTAAGTCATAGTTATTACGATTATAAAACTGTTAGCAGCATTTCAATTGGGGCAAGTAAAAAATCTCGACAGTGTTGTGATCCAAAGGCATGCACATACTGAACTATAGTTAAATATAGTAAGAACTAAGTGAGTTAATCAACAACTAAGGCAGTTATCATACGATATTAACCAGTATATATAGGCATGGTATATAAACCGAAAACAGCACCGTGAGGTTTTTGATACATCACACACATACACACACAAGAAAAGATGAAAAGAAACATCACATAGTGGTTAAATTGTTATTAATTAAATTAATAATACTTAAGCAAACATTCAACCAATATAATGATCACATTCACAGATTATCAAAGAAAACTGCCATAAAATGTCTTCAAATCAGAAATATTATAATATTTTAAAGAACTTCTAAATATTTTTTAATAAATTTTCCATAAATATAATTTTAATCAACTCTTGAACTTGAAAGACTCGATACTTTTAAGAAGCCAATTGATTTCATTTTGCTTTACTCAGTTATTCATTTGTAGTTGCAAAAAAAATTCGAAAAACAAATTCCTAATGATATTATTAAAGAATAGCATTTAAAATTAAAAACAATTTGTAAAAACACATTATAGAGTAATTTATGCCAATTGTATGAGGTACTAGAACCTAAGACATGCGATATGCCCTACAATTGCATCAAAAAATATGAAACATACATAAATAAATACATTTAAACAATCAAATTTTTGAGAGGCTTGGCAGTCAAAAGGATACGATATCCGTTTAAATGTATAAGACAAATCTACTTTATTTTAAATGCACTATAAATAACAAATTAAGTAAGTATAAATGGAATTCGACATTAAATAAATCGCAACTAGAATTCCCCATAGCAAAGAACCATATAAAAAACCATTAAACTATCAAAATGATTACAAGAACAAAAAGAAACAGCAATATTGTAAAAAAAACGAAAGTAATATAAAATTAAATATTTTTGTTTCATATTTGATAGCAATTAAACAATAAATGTATCTCAACTAAAATACGCACTTTGTACAATTTTATGAAGGAAATATTATTTCATCAAACATAAATATGTGAAATAAAATCATAATAATTGCAATTACTACAAAAACCTATTGCAAATGTACTTTTTGTGCAGAAAGTAGAGAAAACACCAGAAAAACACCAAACACAGTCAAAATTACAATTGTCTTCGGATATTCGAAGTTGAAATACCCTTGCAGACCGAATCATAAGACATTATTTTGCTCTACATTGATAAACAGTCTTGAGATAAAAAAGTATCTCAAACATTTACAACAAGAGTAAATCGATGGCTGTAATGTTATATACATAATGTACCGATTTTGACATGACATTTTGATATAGAAACTTAACTCAATCATCTTTCGATCGTCATTCGAAAGGCAAGTAATCGTCATCTGCAAAGGTATGAAAATCAATCATTAAATCAATTAAACACAATTGGTGCATAGGCCAAATTTGAATCTTCATTAAGAGATGGGAAAACTAGCTCCAAAGACAGCTACTAGTTACGATTTTCTCACGGTCGGTTCATTCGGTTCAGTTCCTTCACAAACACATACGACCAGAAACTTTTTGTGCCAACTCTGTTTAAACTTTAAAGTAGATTCCATAGCGAAAAGAAAAAAACATGAACGAGAAATTAAATTATGTCGACGCATAAAACATTGTGTGTAATTTATTTGTAGCCCCCGTACACTCGATAAAAAAGAAAAATATACAAAAAAATAAAATATTGTGAAGAAAAAGAAGGGAATGTGCGGCAAGTGACGCTGATAAATAATAAATAAATACAGCAGCTGTGTAAATAGTCAAACTGCGTACTGTTAGCGCATATTAAAAGAATGAAAAACCCACAAAAAAAATATGTAAGAGACAACAAAAATAATACTGTCAAAAATTGGTTTTCTCAGTTTTGGATTGCTCATAAATTGTGAATTAAGTTATGTGTTTTATGGAATAAGTTTCACTTGTATGATAAACAAAAGAAAATATTTATTATATATATAAATATAATATAGAGTATTATATATGAAAAATTAAAATAATGACGCACTGAATCAAATAGATGAAACGAGTATTTAAAACAAGACAATTAAAAACAAAGAACAGAAAACAGAAAACATGAAACATAAAACAGAACAAAAGAAACTTAAACAACAATTTTAAAAATAACAACAATTTGCATTCTTTTATTGAATTCTCGGTTAAAAGTCAGTTTAACATTGCTGTTAGCGAAGAGGATTCAGGTGCTGATTGCCCCCATCCTGTCCGTACTGGGCCAATAGCCTCGCCGGTGTTAAAGTTAAGGCAACTGCCAAGCCTCGAGGCGTGGGCCAATTCGGTAACCATCTGTATTGGGACTTCTGGAAAACCCTGGCACTGACCAGCTTAACCCGCATAGCACATAAACCACCAACAGCTATGTGTCCTCCTGTTGTGGTTGTTGTTGCTGTTCTTGTTGCTGATGTTGTGGTTGTCGTTGTCGTTGTCCTGGGCTGTGTGCTCGACTATGGTGCTGTTTATTGCCGCCAGCTGACTACACTTCGCTCGGCTGTGGGACTTCTGACCAGCTCTACCCCTTGCCAAATGGCGTTGATAAGCCTAACAGTGTGACCGAATACAAACGCAGGCACGAGAGTTGCCACACTGATTCACCTTTAAAACTATTCAAGTCAACACACTGGAAACTCTTTACATTTTTTTAAAAGAACTTAAGGAATTCCTTTAATTATTTATAGCTCAAGTCTCTTTAAATTCCAAATAAAGATACCCAAATGTTCACTTTCGGATTTGATTTTTAAATATCCAATTTCAGGCAAAGCAACTATTTTTAACAATTTATTGGGTAACATCTGCATCGTTTAACAAAAAGTAATTGTGAATGTATAGTTATATAACCTTATAGTATTGCTGAAACATCATTATATATTTATTTTTTATATGCAAAATTAAGTATTTCTGAGTAAGTACTAAATAATGAATATTTTATTAAGCTAATAAACTTTTTTAGCACACCTCGCAAGCAGCGATTCGGCTGCTGTTGAACTCACAAACCTGCACAAATATACTGGTGTATTTGTATTTGCGCCTAGGGCCAATTGAAGTTATTTACAATTGAGTTGCCAGTTCAGCACAATTGCCATGCCAGAGAAACAACAACAAGCCCGACAAGAGAAACAACAACATACAACTACAGCATAAACAATAATAACAACAACAACAACAACAACTTATTGCAGCTGATAAAATGACAAACTGACAAAATGACAAGCTGACGACAGTTTTGAACAACTGTTCACTTGAGCTGAGTTGAGTTGAGTTGCGTTTCGCTGGGCGAAAGGTGTGGTCCATCCAGGTGTACAAAGTGTCCAGAGATCTGTTTAAGAAATCGAAGCCATCATCATTATCATCATCATGATCATAATGATTGTGGTTTGTCGCTGGTTAAGTGGAAAATATGACAATTGAAATGTTTCTACTCATATTTGAGCTGTGCAATCCGATGACAACTTTGCAGATTTTTTAACAATTTCATTATTGATTTATGATTGCATATCGGTTTCAATTGAGGCTGAAAGCTCTTCCCGACTTATGTAATGCATCCATCTCGCTCTTTTTCAGTGTCATCTCCATCTCTATCTCTCACTAGACTGTTAATTATGACAGCTGCCAATAGTTATTATCACTGCATTCTGAACAAAAATAAAACAATCACTTCTTTATTATAATTATATTTTTATTTTTTTCATTTGGTATTTAATATTTTTTGTTGATTGTAGCGATTTTAGATTTTTTATCGAGAAATTAACATGAATTTTCAGCTTGTTGCAAAAAAGTATAAACAATCCGTTTTTTGCTGTGCGACTAAACAATAAAAAAAAATCCGAAAATCCGCAGCACATGTAGATGGAAATGTGTAAACGCATTACTTTTGACCAACAGCCGTCAGACGCCAGTCCAATCCACAACTAAACAGTGAGTTGAGAAAGTCTGCGTATTAAGTAAGTGGGATGTGTTAAGTGAAAGTAATCATAGAATTGCAAATGAAAAGCTTTTGAAATTGGTGGGTAAGATTTGAAAAAAGATGAGGACAACGGATTGAATTTCTAGCTGAGGATTGTATGACGAACTTTACAATAATAAACATGAATTGTAGTGTTTATTTATATTTTTCAAGTCGGCAAATCCCGAATATATTTCAAACTAGTATAAGATCCATTTTAATTTTATATTTTTTTCTATATTATATTTAATTTTAGCTAAAAACTCGCATATATCTAGAACTCACTGTTGTGCAAGTAACTACAATCATTGTAGGGTCAATGAGCTTCATAAGCAGCACTAAGAATGTAAACATACATAATTAATTTCTACTGAAATTTTACTGTCTGGTTTTTAGCAAATTTTTTGCAGATTAAATAAATTAATAAGATGCACATATATAAAAGCCGTTTTTCTCAACAAGAAATGCTAATAAATAGGAATACAAAGGCGTAGAGGTCAAGTTTGCTTTTTGGACGGTTCAAAGTTAAACCTGTTTTCTTGTAGATCTACAAAAAAAGTGGATAGAAAAGAACACGGATGGACTTATGTAAGCATCGGTAGCGCGATCATTAATTCAAGTAATATGTCAATTTTTTAACGATAAGTTAAAGAGTTAAGAGTTTAAGAATACGGCAACTGTTCAAACAATTTCAGAAGACACTTGTTGGAAAGTAATTGGCCATTATTTGTGCAGTTGTGTGTTTTTGGACAGACTTGTGCTACGTTGACAATTTTGTTTAAATATTAGCGACCCAAATAAGACTAAAAGTGGATTTTGATGCCAACAGGCAGTAAAAACATAAGTGATAAAAAAACTACTGAACGCCAGACATCAAATGCCGCACAGTGGCGTCAAAAATATTGAGTATTACTCATTGTGTGTGGCAAAAAGAAAGAGAACGGTCGGCCAAAGAGATGGCAAGTTGCCTCCGATCGAATGAGAGCGCAAAAGAAAAAGGTAAAAGCAGCTGCTGGAAAAACAACAACAAACGGTAAACGTAACTAGCGATTGGCTTCAACGACTTTGACTTCGACGTCGACTCCGACTCCGACGACGTTGAAGCTTTGAGCGCCGAGCGTTGATCGTTGATCGTGGTTTGGACTTGGCCAAAAAGGCGGCCAAGCACTCACAGGAACATTCAGTTGTGCCGCGAACGTTGTGCGCTTCACACGTGCTCCCTCTCTCTCTCACTCACTCACTGCAGTGCCGGACTGTCAGTTACTGTAATTTGTGACAGTGCTGTAAAAAGAATTAGAAAAGCTGTCAAAGTTCATACAAAAGATCTGTTTGATCTTTCTGTGGTTTTAGTGTTTGCCTTCTGTGTGCGTGTTTGTGTTCTTTTCTCGTTAATGCCTATAGACGCGGATCGATCCTACAAAATGAAGCTGCGCGATGTGGAAAATGCCTTCAAGTACCGACGCATACCGTATCCTAAGCGGTAAGTTGAAATAGTTAAATAAATATTAAGAAAATTTGAGAAATAAACATATTGTATAGGTGACAACAGTTTACGGAAAAGATATAAATTAAATGAATATAATTAAAATTATTTATTTTGTTTAAATGGGCTAATAATAAAAATATATCAGTTAACGGACACTCTGCAAAAGTGATTTGCAATTAAATTTGACGATTAATCGAAAACCGGTCATAATTACCGATTGGAATCTGCGCATTGCACTTTGTTGACTTGAAATCAAAGCGGATTCGAGTTGGAATTGGAATTGGCGAGCACTCAATTCTCGATTCTGCTTGGCAGTTGTTAACTTTCGGTTTTCTCGACTGCATCAGATGCCAACTTTGGCATCGAGCAAAAGTGAAACATTTTTTTTCTCGTTTCAAAGTGAGAAAAAAATAATAATATAAAAACGCATTTCATGGTCAGCTGCAGTTGCAGCTGGCGTTCAATCAGAAGTCTCTTAACGTGCTCCAGTTTAAAATAATTTAAAGCTAACTCGGATTTTTTTTTCAATTGTTCTGCTCTGCAGTCATATTTCATTTCGTGTAGTAGACTGAAATTGCTGAGCAGCTTCGGGGCCAGTTTTCAAATATTTTTTTGTTGTTACCAAACTATGTACGGAGACAACAACAAAGCGCGCCAAAGCCAAAGCCAAAAGAAAAACCTCCAAGAGTCAAATTCAAACGCCACCTCAAGTATTTCAAGTAGCCCCCACTCCCACACTCCCGCACTCAAGCTCCCAAACTTCTTTGTCTCGATTTTTTGTTTTTTTTTTTGCTCTCTTTGGTTTTGTGTTAAGTTTTTGGTCGAGTTCTGGGCTGCCTTTTAAAGAGCCCAGAGCACGCTGACTGCCCGCTCATTAGTCGCTGGGCGGACCATTGCGGCCGGGCCATTAGTTAAGGTGTTTAGGCCAGGCCCGTACCGGGGATCGTTCGCTGCGTCCGCTTATTGTGCAACTTGTGGCAGACCCAAAAGTGTTGCAATTGAGACCACATTAGATGTAAACTAATGATATACCGAACACACACATCACACACTTACTTGTCTACTTGTTGTTATGGACTAATTGGTATTTAAAAAGGTGTTGATTGTTGTTTTTGGGGTGTGGGAATTTGTGGTTTTTGGTCTGGTTTCAACAGATTAACAAGATATGGCACTGTGGAAAATACTATCCAAATTTAATTAGTACTTTATTCATAACTCTTATACAAAAATTTCTTAAATCAATTTTATTTAAGATGAAACAAAATTTGTATTTAAATTGTTTTAAGATATTAATTGTTCTTAATATAAGTATTTACTATTCCTGAAATTTTTTCACACATGGTTGTTTAACAAATTCAATTTTTTAATAAATTAAAACGTTGTATGAAAATGTATAATAATGATACATTAATTGCATGCCTTTATTAACACTCGACATAATTTTGCATTAAATTTTAAACTCATTTACAAACACTTCACGCATCGTTTGCCTGTTATTCAAAGTTCTCATTTAGTCAATCAGTCAGTCATTCAATCAATCGGTAAATAGCATTTATTTAATGTATTAACAAAAACAAAATTAATTGGCTATGCAATTTGGCGAAAAAGACAAACTTTTGTTTGTACCATTAAATTAAATAAATATTTACAGGTTGGAAAGTGGAAAATGGAAAAAAGAAATACATAATTAAAACAAAATCAGAATCAACAATATTGATTAATGCATCGGCCATTGTACTCTATTTACGCAGCTTGTTTTTTTTATATATATAACATCTTCAAATTGATATTAATTAATTTAATTAATTGTTTCTGTGAGAAATCGTTGCACTGCATTATTAACATGCACACAACCCGAGGCGCAACGACAGTTAACATGATACTGCAATATGTGTGAGTGTACGATGAGAGCTGCTTTAGTACTTATGCAAACAATTGCGCACAAAATTAACTAATTAATTAACTAGCAATTTCACATAGCACTGATATGTATACACACATAGTTGATATATTATACTATAATACATGAACATATCCAACAAATTAATGACACGTATTTATGTTTACATTAAACATAAAATGCACTGCATATGCACGTGAGCGAATGTTAACTGGTTCTGCAAACTCCCAGGATTTTTATAAAGTTTGTTGTCTTCAATGTCAAGTTTTGTTCATCTAACGCCGCTATTTG
Source organism: Drosophila falleni (assembly GCA_035045575.1). Classification (NCBI taxonomy): domain Eukaryota; kingdom Metazoa; phylum Arthropoda; class Insecta; order Diptera; family Drosophilidae; genus Drosophila; species Drosophila falleni. Next base: position 11,918,291 of record JAWNOV010000167.1, read on the forward strand.
CAGACAAAACACACTTCAATATAATTTACATATATATTATGCCAACTTTCATGGCAATTAAAGGTTCTCGCCTTATTGCTACAAATCAAACAAAGCAAAAAAACTTCAGTTCCAATCGACCCAAACACAAATTAAACATTACAGTCAATACGTGCGACTATTAATAAAATATGCTTTTACTCGTATTTCGATTATCGAGTAACGACGTGACGTCACATATTACGAGCACTGTATAATTAATTAGAACTTCTTCACTTGCACTGCGCGACGTGTGAACGAAAAAGCACATGAGCAAAATCAAATCGCGGCTTACACAACACCTTTTTTTAACTCCGGTATTGGAACTCATTCAGTTCGCACTCGTACTTACATATTCACTCTGCTACAGTGCTGCGTTTTCAGCTAGTAGCTAGAAATCTAGCTTCTTTTTTAAACTGATTCGAATTTGCGAATACTTTTTGAATGAAGAAACATAGATTCTCTGTGGAAAATATCATACGGGCAAACATCACTGTCAACTTGAAAGCTTGAGATTTAAAATTTCCAATTTTAAAAATTTCAATCGAACCCATGTTTTTGAGAAATATAAATTTTTTTCGAAAATTAAATAAATTTAAATGCAGAATGAATTCGGAGGCCAAACAATAATCGAAATGACATTCCGCTTGAAAATCGGATCAGTTTTCACAAAGTTATGCGAGTTTAAAGTTGGTCAGACTTTGTTTCTCGTTTTCCTTTTCTTGACCAAGTTGGCTATTTAGGGCCTTCAAATTCCGGCAGCACTGCTCTGACTGTGTCTGTGTCTGCATTTGATGGCTCTGATTGTAGTTGTTGTTTGTGGTTATTGTGCGTTCTGCTTTGATCGACGCCGACTGCTGCTTCTGCTGCTGCTCACGCTGCTTGATGACAATTATGTGATTTGTTTGGCACATTTTCAATGAAAATCATTTGCAGCAATTGCGGGGCGCATTGGAAAGCTAATAATTACAGTTTCTTTGTGATAGGTGCGTCTCTTGCCAAACAAACATACACAGAAATACAGCAATATCAACAAATACAATCATACATATATATGCAATTAGCCTACAGCAAACTGACGACGATAAAATTGTGTCGTTTGCAAAGTGAACTTTCTGTCTTTGCATTTGTGCTTTTTATTTACTATAGTAGAATGTTCAAGTTGCATGCGGGAGCGGAAGCTTTGACAGGTGGCAAGCGAGAACAAAGCACACACAAATGGGTGCAAAAAGAGCGTGGCTTTAATTTTGTTCACACATTTACTCTCTGCTAATGCTACTGCTCGCCTGGTATGCGGCGACGGAAGCTTTAACAGAACTGAGAATAGCTAATGCTCTCCCTGTTACCCGCATGTTAACTTTGCATGCTTCAAGATCTTTTCGCACGCAACTTTTCGCAAGTGAAAGCCAACAAATTGTTTTGTTGCCAACCATCATAACAATTTATGACCGCAGCTGTTTAGCGCCGTTTGGTCACACAGTTTTCTAAAGATGACATAAAGCCCGAGTGCAAAAACAGAGACAGGGCTAAACGCCCACAGCAGAGCTGCTTGTCTCTAACCATTATTATTTATAATGAAAACGTGAACATGAAACAGTAACTAATCAACTTTCGTTTAGTTTTAGTTATGCTCTGCAAGCTCTAAAAACAAAACAAAAAAACGCCCCCTCTCCATCCCTGTCAGCACACCAAATAAATATTATGTAAAGCGGTCAAAAGTCGCACTGCTGGCCAAAATTCGCAATATTCCAATCTGTGGGCTGGGTTCAGTTGAGTTCGGAGTCTATGAAAATATAAGGTAAAAACTGATTAACACAATCATGTGAAAAGTGTGCAACACAACAGATTTGGCTAAAAATAACAAACAACTGCAAAAAGTGGAAATTAAGTGAATAGCTTTCACTTGATATACAAATACGGCCAAAGGAGGAGCACCTGTTAGTGGGCGTGGCAGGTAATGCGTAACAGCCAGCCACATAGACTTAATAATGATGTACATTAGTTTTTTTCCTTTTCCTTTATTTCTTTGGTTTTTGTTTTTATAATACCGTTTTGCCACACTGTTTTTTGGCACTCAACTTGACGGCAATTAACCAGACATACAAAGCTTATAAACTAATTGCAAGCTAAGTTCAATGAGACTATTTGAAGTATATGTTGTTAAAATTCAACACAATTAACAACTAATTAGATTAGCTAAAATCATTTTTGATTTTTTTCTATTTTAATCATTTTTGTTACTTTATTCTCTCTATTTATAACGTGAAAAATGAAACGTTTAAGTTATTTCCCTATGAAAACCAATCAATTTGTATACTTTAAACATCTTTGATAGTTTACATGCTAATTGATTTTTAGTGGAGCACTCTCTATTAAAGCATTCCATCTTTAAATGTTTGTGAATTTTCGATAAGTTGTCTATTTCATGCTATACAATTTTCTCAAAAGTAAGTCAATCTCAGAGCCAGTGCAAAGTAGGTCAGTTGTCAAAGCGCTCTACTAACCCATTCATAGGCAATTTGCTGAATCGGTGACTCAGATGCAGCAGCCCTGAAAGAAAGCACGCTAAAAGCCCACTTAACACCGCCAAAATGCTCGAATGCCAAGCGAACCAAAAGGAATAATCAAAAGAAAGGAGGTGTAGGAGTAGAAGGAAGTGCATCCAAAATATGCCAGGTGCTAATTGACGTTCAATTGAAGACACCACAAATGTTGTAGCGTCCAATGCTTTCACTTCACACCCAGCCAAGCGTTAGTGACAAGTTCTGCGATGTTTCTCTAATGGGCGAACCACCCACGCCTCGAGTTCGCGATTCAGATATATATATAGATGGTTTCTACGCGCTTTGGTAACCCGAGCATGTTTCAGTCTCTGGGGCCATAAAAAATTCTGTTCGCTAAGTAGCTGGCGCCCATAAATCTGTGCCGTGTGCTGTTGTTAAGGTGATTTACATACTTGGAAGAGTCTCGTCTTCGTCTCAGTCTCAGTCTCAGTATCTGTTCCTGTCTCTGTCGCTATCTCTAGTTGTTGGTAGTAATTCACTTTCGCTGGCGAAGTTTACTCGTCTGCAAAGCAACAAAAAATTAAATGAAAATTTGTTGCCTCTGTTGCTGCTGTTGTTGCCTCTTTTGGCAAACTTAAAAAACAAACAAACAATTTTTTATAGCGTTTGCATGCATATTTGATCAAAAACAATCAGATTTTATACAGCCGGCTACAGCAAAAGTACAAACAGTACAACAGTAGACAAACTCAACAAAAATGTTTGAGGAAAATGAAAAAATATTTGAGGAGTGTAAGTGTATGTGTTGCATAAAGTGTTGTTGGTTTTTTATTTAAAATCTACATTAGAAAACAGAGAGAGAAAGGTAAATTTTTGGGGGGTGCTGTGAGTAATGATTACACAGAAAAGGTGTTAATCATTATAAATGTACATATATTTATATACACGCATGCTGTTCCCTAAAAAATTAAAATTGATGGGACGGATTCAATAAGAGTACAAATTGATTATTATAAGCAGATCATTAGTGCAATATTTTAACTGAATATTAAACATGATATGAAGAGAAAGCATATACTTAGGTATCCTAATGAGATGCTTCAAAGTGTGATAATCAAATGAAATGCTCTGGGATCAACCCATCTATATAAACAGTATATGCAAGAGTTGTATTTCTTATGTTTGTGAAAGGAGATTTAATAGCAAATGGCAAATCAAAAATTGATTTTAATGATGGCCCCCGCCCCAGGGCAATGGATATGCTGAACATTGAACAAACATGTTCGTAGATCATAAATCTTTTGAGCTTTTGCTATCGATTCGCCTTTTTTGGTCAATATGTTGCCAGCCACGTGCTGAGCGGCCAAATCTCTCATATTGCCAAACATATTAAGGGTATCACTTCAAACTTAGTTTATGTACTTCACGATTGATTTTCGACTAAGCACAATGACTGTCAGCTGCTGTTGATGTTGGCCAACAGCTATTGGCCATAACCACCCGCTGCTGAGGAGCTGGAGTTGAAGTTGGAGATGTGGCAGTTTGTGCACAGGTGCACAGGTGACCCCCATGAAACATGAAACAAATCGCAAACAGCGCACCTTTCACTAAATTATACAAAAATCAATAATTAAGACGAAGCAAATGCTTTGATTTAGCTTTTTTACGGCCTTTTGATGGATTCATGAGGAGAAGAGCTGGATTACAATTGAAATGGAGTCAACTTCCTGGACCGTTAAAAGAAACAAAAACAGGTCCCGTCTTTACAACTAATCTCTCAGCTAATCCACGATTGTCCTTAATACAAAATTGTTAAATACACATGGGTACAAGCTTGAAAAAATAATTACTTTTAATGATAGATTTCATAACTATAAAAAATAATTACGCTGTACTGTTTTACTTTCATATATTTAAAATATTATCAAACTGGTTTTCTAAAATTTGAAGAAAATCTTCCTTTTTTGCCATAACACTACTATAAAAGTTGGGCTATTAAAATTTCCTAGGAATTCCAGGGAGTTTAACCAACAGCTACTTATCGGAAGTAAATAAAAGAAACATAAAAAAATGCATTTATTTTTATTTCTTCATTTAAAAATATTTTTTAATTACTTATGAACAATTATTTATGGTTTCTTATGTTTTAAATATTATCAAACTGGTTATTAAAATGTAATAAAAATCTCCTTTATTGCCATGGTTATTATATTTTTAATGGAATTTGGAGGGTGTTTAACCAACGCCTTTTCGGAAGTACATAAAAGAAACACGGTTCATTTATTATTATTTTTGTATTGAAAAATATTTTTTAATTAGTTATGAACATATGTATTTTTACGATTTGCAGTATGTGTTTACTTGCAGATAATTTTTGGTATTTTTTGCAACTTTGTTTGTTATTGTTTGTTAACGTGCCTTGCAAAGCTTAGGCCAATCCTCAGTCCGCAAGCAATTAAAAACGCCGACAGACAAAAATGCAGTTTAAATTTTAATTATAGTTAGCGTAAAAAGTCGCATCTGGACGTGTCTCTGGACCTGGCCTAGACGCAGTTACAGCTGCCTCCCCCAAACCCGACCCGCCTGGTCAGCTCCTCCATCTCCTACTCGACTGTGGTTAGCCGCTGCCAAAAGCCAACAAACAACTGGTGGAGCACATGACTTCGACGTGGTCATTACGTCATGGAGCGCAACTGCAAAAAGTTGTAACCATGCACAGAAACCGCATATTTGTCGTGAGCATTTTGTTACAATTTCAATTTGTTTCTCCAAGACTTGTCTTGGACTTTTGTGTGGGGTCTTTCGGGGTCTCTCTCGTAGAGCTGCCGATGCTTAGGCGGTGTCTTTGCCGTTTGGTGTTGTCGGCATTGGTTTCGCTTGATTCAGAGGCAGCTACTTGGCTTTGTTTTTTCTGTTTTGCTTTTTTTTTCGAAAGTGCATTTGGTTCGGTCTTGGCCAATATTTGCCAACAACAATATAATGGCCAAAACTTGAACTGGTTTATTGCAGTTTTTAGATTCTTTTTTAGAGCATGTTGGAAGCCGTATATGGTCTTTTTAGCTGACGATTCGAGTTCGCCTCAAGTGCAAGCGATATCAGTGGGGAGGAAGTTGTACAGAATTGAAATTGCTTAGAAATCAAAGCATAAAACAAAAAGTTATGTTTTTTTTTTATCTCTTTATACTGAATAAATGTCAACTAAACAACCGATTTATATAGTTCTTCTATCTGATTCATTCTTAAACCAATTCAATCTAAAAACTGCCTGCAATGATAGAAAACTAAAACCATTCTTATTATTGATGGCTGATTACAATCAACTTAATCTCTTGTATTTATACGACTTTCTCATTTCATATAATTATTTTTTTTAACTCGGCTAACGAAGTGCTATAGTTTAAGAACAGGTTTCTTGGAAACTACAATAACTTCTTATAATTTGAAGCACCCGTTTTCCTTGCACATAACAAGTGCTTATTAGAGGTTTCTGAGTAAATGGATAATTCACTTGATTGCAGCTAGGAAAATCACCTGCAACTTCCTGTGCTCCACAAAATCCCCCTTGTTGCAATACAATTAGAAATATTAGAGGCGAAGAGTCCGGCAACTTTTTATGCTGGCAACTCTTGAGCCGCGTCATTTTCATAAGGCTCGAAGCATGCGCTATTGGATTTTACCTGATGGGGTCTCTTGTATTACGAGAGCGTCTTGACTTTCACATGACAGAACGAGCGGCGCTTATTTGTAGTTAAGTTTTAGCATAATAGTATAAAAAGCCTGAGATGCGAGCCAAACTGAAACTTGCCATTCAAATTGGTGTCAACCAGTCAACTGGACGCCAAAGAAAGTGGCGCCAGCATCCAAGCTAACGGCAGCAGCACCAACATCATCAGTGGCAACTGATGCAGCAACAACAGTTGCAGTTGCAGTTGCAGCAGCAGACGACGCCCGTCCCAGGTTCAGGCTTTAAAGTAGGTCGACATCGTCATCGCCGTCTGCAACGCTTGCAACTCGTTTTACCGGCAATTGCCGCACACACAAAAACAGCTAAAAAAACTTGCACATAAAAATATCAAACAGAATGCATCCCGAGGGAGTTGCTCTTCGAGTTACCCTCACCAACCTCTTCTCATCGTCCTCCAGTCGATGCTACATTAAAATTAAGTTTTATTTGCAGAGCTCCTAACTCGCATGCTTTCAATTTTACGCCAATAGCTTGGAAATTAATTAAGCAATTTCCCTCGCTAGTTTTTCATTTTCCATTTTTCCTTTTGCATGTGTAGAAATGCATTCATGCTAATTTCCAGGGGGACAAATTAGAGTAGTTATGGAGAAGTGCAGGGGTAGAGGTAGGATAACTTGATATGGCGAAAGTTGAACATCGCCTTTCGGCAAATCGAACCAAAGTCAGCAAATGCAGTGCATATGCATATTTTTGGGTATAATTGAAGTAAAAGCTAAAGAAATTACACCAGATATAAAAATTATGGGTAATGTATAGCAGCTTATTTTCTTCAACTTAATTTGTTAAATAATAAATGCAAAAATTGCTGAGACAATTTAATTTTTTCTATCACTGTCCTTTTTACATACTTTCCCCGTGACTCTTTTTTGAAAACTTTAAACTGCCATAACTTTGTCAAAACTTAACCGATTTCCTTGCGAAATGTCAATTTTATCATTATTTGGCCTGTTTTTTAATTCTGCATCAAAATTAGAAAACCCGATTTTTTCGATTACTTTCTATTTTTTTCTGTTCTTTCCCCTCGGTACGTTCTCAAAACTTCAAACTGCCATACCTTTCTCAATTCTTAACCGATTTCCTTGCGGAATGTAAATTTTATCATTATTTGGCCTATATTTTTACTCTGCATCAAAATTTAAAAATTGAGTTTATTAAGATTACGGTCCATGATTTCCAGACTTTCCCTTGCAACTTTTTCAATAACTTCAATATAACAAAACTTTGTCAAATCCTTATCGATTGTGATTCCATTTCACAATTTTATACATATTGTCTTGCTTCTGATTTACTCAAATTCAGTTTAAGCTGCAAAGTCACACGAAAATGTTCAACCCGCACCTGAACTAAATTGATAACAACAACGATGCATACGCTTATCACACAGCAGCAGCAGCTTAAACTGCAACCCCAACCAGAATCCCAAATTCCGATCCCTGCAACTCTGCAACCCTCTCCCCTAGCTCATCATTGAGGGGCGAGTCATGCAGGCGTTAAATGAGAAGCGTTTGACAATCTTCTTCTTGTTCCTGTTGTTCCTGTTGTTGTTGGTGCAGCAGAGATCAGAAATTAGTGTGCCAGGCTGCATGCCCTTACCACCTGACACGCCTTCAACCCGACAGCCCACACACACACACACACACACACACACACACACACACATACAGAGATAGCAAGCAAAAATTAATTGCAATGCCGCAAATGACAGCGTCAAGTAGTAAAAGTAAGCAGAAGGCGACTTCGGTTGGGCATGTGGAGCGGGGAGAGGGGGGCGTGGCACGTACACTAGTTGCAACAAGGATGAGCTCGTTAAAGGAAGCAACAGCAACGACAACAACAACGGCAGCAACAACAACTACAATAAACAGCGTCTTGTTGTTGTCGAGTGCGTAAATTTTTGCCACATTTGTCGTTGTTGCTGTTGTTGTCGTTGCTGTTGTTGGCACAAAATGTTATTAACATTCGCTGCAAGCAGCACGTGCGATGCCAAGTCAAAAAGTGGGCGTATACCTGCCCCCCATACTATCCTAGGTAAACACACACACAGACATACAACCGCCTTTCTGCTTTCAACGTCTTCGTCCTTATCACCGTTCTCTTCTTGCAACATATTGTGGCAGGAAAACGCGTAAAACTTTTGAGTAAATTGTACTACGGCAAATGGCAAAGTCGTCGCCAGGCGACCACGCGACATATTCGCATCCGTATCCGTATCCGCAATCCGCGTCCGCAATCCGCAATCCGAATATAGCTCAGGAGCAATTTCAGCCCAACTCGACTCGACTCAACTCGACTCGACTCAAGAGCTGGCAACTACAGCAACAGCCTACTTACGTAAATTTTACTGCCCAGTGGGCGTGGCACAGTGGCATGGAGTGACAATTGGATTTAACGTTGCCACAATTTTGTTGTTATTTTTGAATGCTGTTGACAACTTAAAGTACAAACTTAGCAGGAAAAGATTCAGATATAGAAGAAGAGTTGGATTAAACTAGTCGGCCGGGGCATCAGTCGAGTATACTCGACAGTCGGAGACCCCGTTCTTACTTATATTCCATTTAGTACTACTTCTATTCATACTTCTATTAGCATTTGAATTATTTCTCTATATTCGAACTCGTACCTCTTCCTCAGTTTCTCTTTGTTTTTCTTACCCTCTCTACTACTGATACTATAAATACTACTATTAATTTTACTCCTTCCACTCCCTCTCCCAGTCCCGCTCTTAGGCCCCGCTCCCAGTCCCGCTCTTAGGCCCCGCTCCCAGTCCCGCTCTTAGGCCCCGTTCCCAGGCCCCGCTCCCGGTCCCGCTCTTAGGCCCCGCTCCCACTCCCGCTCTTAGGCCCCGCTCCCAGTACCGCTCTGAGGCCCCGCTCCCAGTCCCGCTCTTAGGCCCCGCTCCCAGTAACGCTCTGAGGCCCCGCTCCCAGTCCCGCTCTTAGGCCCCGCTCCCAGTCCCGCTCTTAGGCCCCGCTCCCAGTCCCGCTCTTAGGCCCCTCTCCTAGGCCCCGCTCCCGGTCCCGCTCTTAGGCCCCGCTCCCACTCCCGCTCTTAGGCCCCGCTCCCAGTCCCGCTCTTAGGCCCCGTTCCCAGTCCCGCTATTAGGCCCCGCTCCCAGTCCCGCTCTTAGGCCCCGCTCCCAGTCCCGCTCTTAGGCCCCGTTCCCAGGCCCCGCTCCCGGTCCCGCTCTTAGGCCCCGCTCCCACTCCCGCTCTTAGGCCCCGCTCCCAGTACCGCTCTGAGGCCCCGCTCCCAGTCCCGCTCTTAGGCCCCGCTCCCAGTCCCGCTCTTAGGCCCCGCTCCCAGTCCCGCTCTTAGGCCCCGTTCCCAGTCCCGCTATTAGGCCCCGCTCCCAGTCCCGCTCTTAGGCCCCGCTCCCAGTCCCGCTCTTAGGCCCCGTTCCCAGTGCCGCTCTTAGGCCCCTCTCCCAGGCCCCGCTCCCAGTCCCTCTCCCAGGTCCCGCTCCCTTCTCAGCTCTCTCAAGCCTTCCCGCTAAACGCTATTGACCTTCGCATAAGAATGCTAGATTCTTCAACATGGCAAATAGCTTAAATGCAATCCGTTGATTTATGACAATGTTATGAAAATTGTTAATTGCAACAATTAAGAGCGACGATGCAGAGGCCGAATCAAGTTCTGTCCTACATAATTAACGCGAAAAGCCAAAAACAAATGACAATTAGAGTGTGTTAATCGCTGACAGCACAACAGACACTGACAGGCGAGGGGTGCTCGAAACGTTTGCACGCCACTTGCACAGCGACACCTACAAAAAAACCAAAAACAAAAAACAACTATAATAACAAGAGCAAGTTGAAGTTGGAGTAGGAGGAAAAAACTTAATGAATTTGCAGCTAAACATTTTGACACAAATTATCTGCTTCTTTTTGTTTTGTTGTTGGCCTATTGTGTACTTAGGACTTTATGGAGCATACTTGAAAAGCCCTCACGTACCTAACCACATAGATTTTACAACATAATTACTGGGCGCGTTAATCCAAGCCAAATGAACCAAATGAAATGAGCAAAATGAGCAAAATGAAGCTCGTCTCTTCACGTTTTAACGTGGCCATAAAATAAAGAAAATGGGTTAAGCTTAATTCAAATGATGCACCCAAACTTGCCACACATGCGTCATGTCACGTCACATCACGTGGGTTGTGGCAGGTATCAGATAACTGGTAACAAGTAGGAGTTACTAAAGTAACGAGTAACAAGTTAGTTAAGGCCTGGTACCTACTGCAATATTATTGAAGTTCGCATACATAATATCTTTTGTTAGTTTTATTTATTTATAATTTATGTTTAGTCTGATAACATAATGACAATATGCGACTGGAAAAGATTTTATAATAAGATACGATTACCAATAAAAATACATATCCAGTCTATTCTATAAAGAATATAGAGAAATATATAATTGAAATCCATTGATCGTTAAAGTTGTAAAAACTACAGATTTGGCGTTAGAAATGAAGGGTTTTAAAAAATATTCATTGGTAAAGTAAACTAAAGAAATTTGTTTTAGCAGAATTGGTTGTAGAAGTAGTTATATGTTATATATCCAATACATTCAAGTTATTTTGACATGAGTTACTTTCATTCATTGCAGAAAGTCTAACAATCAAGCGAATTGTCTTTGACGGCTTTAGTTGTTGGCCATGATAATGATGATGAAGTTGATGATGATGTTACTAGTGCCAAAGATAATGATTTTGTTGCTCAAATTGACACTTTTATTCAATGACCATGACTGTGACTTTGACTGTGAGTGTGACTAGAAGTGTGATTGTGAGTGTGAATTTAGGAGGTACAGCTACAGAAAAAATACAATTTGTCGCTACTCTTGAAAGCGGGCTGTTGCAACGGACCGCTGCACATTGCAACGCATGTTGCACGTTCCTTCCACCGGACTGCAAGGTCCAAGACAATTTGCAATTGAAAGTTGTAGCATGGAAAACCACAGCTCTTGATCGATATTCGAATCGAAGATTTAAACATAGACGAAGACCAAGACGAAGTCGAAGACTTTCCCAAAGACTGAATGGAAAATCGGAAAATCGGAAAAGTGCATGCAGACAAGACATTACGGTAGACGGTCCAGTGCCGTTTTTATGAGATCACGTTCTATTCGATACGTGAAATATTTCAACGAGCATCAGATGAATATGCAACTGTCATGCCATGAACAAGACAAAAACCGGAGAGAGAGAGAGAGAGAGAGAGAGAGTGAGTGATAGGCAGGTGAATGCAGAGAGTGAAAGAGAGAGAGAGAGAGAGAGGGGGAGGGAGAGGGAGAGAGTGGGACAACACGCTTGACTAACTAGCTGGCACGTTCAACTTGAACCAAGTGCGTGTTTAACGCTACTATGGTTAACAGCGCCAACACCACAGACCAGGCCAAGTCAGGCCAAAATCCATACTAACTGTTGTTGCTCTGCAGAGGCGTTAAGAGCTCTGGATGTGAATGTGGATGTGGATGTGGTTACTGCAGATGCTTTGACGAAGGCTGTGCCATGTCCAAAGATAGTATTGTAGCTTATAATAATAATGGCAAATCGCATTCAAGTAGTGATTACCCATTATGATTTTGATTGTTTTTGGTTTGTTTTACGCTTCAACGCTAAAGTCATTAACTTTTCGGCTGACTATTGTTTTATACCACAGCAATAATGCTGACAACGATGATTACTATTATGATTATTATTGTTGTCATTATTGCAGTCGAGCATGCTGCACATTAAACTATAATAATAATTTTTTTGTAATTAATATGTAAAAGACCTGAACATAAAAAAGTATAACAAATGTTCAAACAAAGTTAAAATAAACTTAGCAGAAGTTGAACTTGCTATCGTGGGAATTGAGTTGAAGAAAGAAAATGATAGAAATGAAAAATAAATCAATAGAAGTTGAAAAGAAAATGACCATGAAGAAAAATAAGAGTATAATGTGCAGTTTCATCAAGAAATAAAAGATAATAAAGAAGAGAACGTGAAAAAGAAAAGTTAATTTTTCTAATTGTAAAATCAATAATTTACGCATCAAATTGTAATATTGAATAAACAGTTACTGTTACTGATATTGGAAAAATGGGACCAATTCTTTTAAAGGGTAATTAAAAATGTAGATTATTTTAATCGACAATTAGGTACTGAAATAATAGGTATAAAAACTAAAAAGAGTATTACAATACGATCTATTGAAATGTCAGAATTCTAAACCCTACTGCACTATTTCGTATTCTGCAAATGTATCTATTTAGTTTAAGAAACAACCTATTAAGTACTTGATGGGAAGGGAAGGGGGAGCCATAGACTTGGCGTTTGGCAAGCCTACAATCATGGCCAGGTTAGTTCATGGAACAATTCCCAAACGCGATTTGGACAAGTTTCTTCGCCACGACTTCCAATTAAACTATTAACTCGGATCTGATAGCATAGCAATGACGCAGCTTCGAGTACTCGTAGCACTCAAACTCAAGCTTAGACCTTCCAACGGGCAGTGGAAAAAATAAAATCTGAGTACAAAACTAGGCCAATTGTAATTAAAACGTTCTACGTGCCTCACTCGAATTATTTTTGTTTGTGGGTCGACTTAAAGTTGACCGAGTTGTTGACCAGAAAATGCGTAGGCAACCGGTAAAAAGATTTGAAGAAATCTGTAGATTGATGCTATATAGCGAGTATATAGTAAAAACTAATATTGAATCAATTGAGTTATTGGTTTAAATTACCGAATCTTTCGAATCTGCGTGACGCCACGAAAAACGAATGAATCAAAATAAAAAGAGAGTAATAATAATAATAAGGTAATACTTATTTTGATTAGAAAGTTGTATAATCTCTGAGAGCAACGATTCGAGGCATGTGAATTTTTTACGCAATTGTTTTGGTTTTAGTCTTTTTCGGTTTTTGTTTTTGTTTTTGTTATTGTTATTGTTTATTTTTTAGCGAGGCCGCCCGTTAGTTAGTTATTGTATAAGTAGCTGCACCACCAACAACAATGACAATTACAACTACAATACAAGTGCAAGTACAACAATTTTATGCTACATGAAGACAGAGAGCTTGGCATATGATTTAATTGAAGTCTGCAACAAAAACAAAAGCAAAATTAAGAAAACAACAACAACGTCGGAGAGGCCTGAGATTTGGTTGAGGGACTGTAAATTGAAACCAAAAAATTGACAAACTGAGAAACTGTGCAATTGTGTTTATTTTAATTTATCAAATGTTATGGCATATTTGAACTACATTTTCGCTGTTTATTTTAATAACAAAACGCTGACGACATTTAAAAACGCATCACAATACAATTTTTTGGGAAAGAAAGAAACTAGAAAAGCAAAAAATAAAATAAATATAATACAATTACCGCAACAAAGTAATTGTCATAAATATTCAGCATAAAAAAAATAACAGTTAAATCAACAAAAACTCAGGGAAAATTGCCAAAAACAGCATTTGAAGTACATTGTTTAAAAGCTTCTCTCCTTCTCCCACTCTATTAATTCTACCTAAGTGAATAGTGTATTTCATGTACTTAAGATACAACTTCAATGGCTATGCTTTTGGCCATGCAATGGTAATTTAAGTGACCTTTGCCCAACGCCCTTCTCTTTAATTCTCATACTTTTCAGATATTTACAATCGTAATTCATTTGATTTTTTTTCATTGTTAATCAACTGCACCTTAATGTACATTCTATTATTTGCGTATCTAAATAAAATACTTAATAGACTCCCTAAAATTATCCTTACATTTTTACAATGTATAATTAATAATTTTAGCATGTGGTTTAATGATGCCTCTTATCCATAAATATAACTAAGACTTCATCAACAATTCCTTTCACAGATCTCTTCAGTTTATAGCATAGATATTTTAAAGTATCAAGCTAAATTAATTTAATATTTCTTGATTCTAATTTAGTTTTACTGTTGTTTTAAATTTTTACAATGTATATTTAGTAATCTTAGCTTGTGGTTTAATGATGCCTCTTATCCATAAATATAACTAAGACTTCACTAACAATTCCTTTCATAGCTAAATTAATTTAATATTTATTCATTCTAATTGAGTTTTACTGTCGTTTTTAATTTTTACAATGTATATTTAGTAATCTTAGCGTGTAGTTTAATGATGCCTCTTATTCATAAATATAACTAAGACTTCACTAACAAAGCCTTTCACAGATCTCTTCAGTTTATACAACCATGCGTAGATTAAACTGTCCTCAGCTGACAATTCCAAATGGTCATTGCCTAACAAAAAAAAAACCATAATTACATGAAGTCAAGCGAAAGGTTTTTAGACAAAAGCCAGGCTAACAAAAAATTAAAGCTCCAAAGTTTATTGAACTTTTTGCTGTTTAACAAATGAAAATTATAATAATTTGCGCATATCAAATAAGCCAAATCATCCTCTGACCCGAGGCCAAAAACTAGTTCTGAAAAGCCATCGCCGACATCGCTGATTATGTCATGGTCAAAGCGGTTCTAGCCGTCTGGTTTTTGAATGTTAATGACCAAAAAGATTCGTTTGCCAAAGTCAGGGCCATGAAGATATGGAAAAACTGAATATATAGATACTCAATATTCATAATTCTTTGCTGTCTTTGCGAGTTCTTTCAACTTGTTGTGGAAGCCACTTGAGTGCTGCCCGCGGGCCAATCAATTTATCTAGCTAGCTCTATGAAGCCCAGTCAGCCGGGTTCAAACACCTTTCGAAACTTGTCTAATGAGTTCGAGTATTTATTGATTGCTTCAAGCTAAAGCTTCAGCTTCAGCTGAATAGTTTCGCCACACGCTGCGTGCGGCATCTCCAAACGCGTCTGCAAAGATTGCGCAAATGCTCAGATACACGTACACAGGTACTGTCAGATACAAGATGGCATATATATTTATATATATGTATCTATTGCTCTCGAAGTTAACGAGTTGAATGTGCAACTGCAGCTCCAGCTTTGAATCCATATGTATCAGTAAAGCATTTTTCGCAATATTCATTTCTAATGCTCAACGCGCGCCAATTTGTTTGCCATTTTGCCGTCTTTTATTATATATTTTTGCAGTTGGCAGTTGGTAGCTTGCAGTTGGCAGTTAGCTGTTTGATTAGTTGGAAAATTTACCATCATTTAATTAAATTACTTATGATGCAGTTGTGCTTACGTAGTATCAACGACAATGAACGGAAATGGCGACCAATTTGCATGCGGCAACTGTTGTTGTTGTTGTTATTGTTGTTGTTGTTTTTCCATCTTCTTCTTGCTTGTTTTTCTTCATTTTCTTCATTTTCTATTGCTTAGGCAACACTGGAAGTGAAAGGCGCGCACATTTCAATCTACAAAACGGTTGCAATCAGCAGCGAACTGGGATAGATACAAGTTCAGTATGCAACCAGCGAATCTACTCGACTCTTAGAGACTCGTGGCGATTCTAAATGTATCTGGCAGTTGTCGGCTTCTATTCGTATTAGAATGATTGAGTGCCACTCAATAGAACAATTACAGTTACAGTTATGACCATTTTCCAGCAGTTTTCTCTGCGATTTGAGCTTCCGCTGATTTAATGCATAGGAAATACGAAATGTTATACAGGGAATAATGGAAGAACGTGTTATTTGTATAACTTTAAGAACTCAATAATAAGGCAAGAGAAAATTCTCTTTATACTTAGCAACCATTTAAAAATATTTCTTAATTTATTTATTTGATTATAAAGATTTCAAAATATTTTTGAACATATATATTTTTTTTAATAAAAATTGTGAAAAATTGATAGAAAGAACGTGTGTTTATATAACTTTAAGAACTCAATAACAAGGCAAGATAAATGCTCCTTGTACCTAGTAACCATTTCAAAATATTTCCTAATTTATTTTTTTTTTTTATAAAGATTTCAAAATATTTTTGAACGAATATTTTTTTGAAATAAAAATTATCATCAAAATATGTACAGGTTTTTAGAAGACACCTACTTACTTGATATTGATATCGGAGTATTTGAAGTTTTCTTGAAAGTGATCTTTAAAATCAGTTCGGTTAAATGACTTGACCACATTTCAGTTTGAATTTCATATTGAATTTGTGGCAATCTATGACACTGTCCCAATTCAGCGCTTTTTAGTTTTGCTATCATCATCTGCTGCTCCCACGATCCCAAACGCACTCACACACGCACACACACACAACACAACACACACACACACAATACACACACACACACACAACACACACACACAGGCAAATGGAACTCTCTCGAACTTGTATCGCAGTGGCACACAAAAAACGCTAACGAACCAAGTGTAGGTCCCTAATGGCAGGCACATGTGCTACGTGGCAGCAAACGAACTGCAGTCGCCAGTTGCCAGTTGGCAGTTGGAATCCAAACAGAGGCTGATTCAGTGGGACCTGGACGAGCACAATGTGTTGACTATTCTAACAAATGTCCGAAAAAGAAATCGACGCAGTCACGTAAAATTATTTTAATAATCACATAACTTTCGGCATTTACACGCCATGCGATCCAATGGGAGTAGAACTGGCAGTAACTGGGGGACACTGACTGGACGAACAAACAAAATGTCAATAAATATATACTTTTTTTTTTGGTATTGAGACCAACACAACACAACACAGAACAGTACAGTACAAAACACAACACAAAGCTGAAGTAGAACAAGTAAAAGTCGGGAATGAGTAAAGCAGCTCTTAAGTGGGATTTGCGGCGCACTTTAGTGTCAACTTTAACAATAAGTTGAAGCAGTAAGATGAGAAGTGAGAAGTGAGAGTATGAGGGAGTGAGTACTGTTTTGTATGGGGAAGTGGGGGAAATACATAAGTAAAATGTTGTTTTTTTGGTCCACAAACTTCTGGCATCAACTGTGGGCTCGGCTAATGAAATAAAAACCCACGGCCATTGGGGCTCAGAACTTGAGCTAAGTGCGCACAGCAGGTGGCCAAAAGTTAAAGCGCCTTATGGCCAAAGCGGTGACGGTGACGGTGTATCCGTCAGATACATTTCATTTGGCTGCCTCTTGCCACACCAAATGAAAGTCAGCCTTTCGCTTCTAAGTCTGTGATTTGGCACTCTGCATTCAACTACACTTACCAACTGTCCGTCTGCACTTTCGAACGCCTTGTGAAGGCGGTGCAGTCATTTGAAATAAATTACTTTGTGCACCTGATGAAAACTAAACCAACAACTGTCAGACAACAACAACAACAACATCAACTAGTTGAGAAACTTTATAAAACTCTGCCTAGCATTTTTTTTTTCCTGTAGCCACATTTATTGTCATTATTATTTTCATACAACATAGTTCCTTTTTATACAGTTTTTTTTTAGATTTTCTGTATATTTCTTCTGTTGCTGCTATCTGCCGGCAGATTTATGCCAACAAAAGCAAACAGTAAAAAAATGCTGCTTTTAATTTGTTCGTCTTTTTTTTTCCTTATTTTGCGATTCCTCGACAGCTGCATTAAAAAAGTTGCCCAAAAGAAAACAGTTTGCATTGCAATTTTTGTCTTGGTTTATTTTTGTTGCTTTGTTAGCTTTGTTTTGTTATCAACCGAACAACGTTGAGAAATATAAAATAGAAACAAAATATAAATAAGCAGCGAAAAATGTTTCAAAAGTGACCAGACGAAAATGCGGAGCGACAAAAGGTTGTGTCCGGTCGCCCGGGACTGGCTTAGCCCTTATGGGTGAGACCAACTACCAACTGCCAACTACCAACTTCTTTTTGCATAGACACAAGTGGGTCGTTGCTTTTGCAGGGCTTCGAGTGCTCAAGAAATAATACAAATATTTGCATAACTTTAATCTCTTTAATCACTATAAATCAGTTTTCAAATTGTCTATTTAATGTATTACAGAAAATATTGTAAATATGGCTAACAGTTTAACATAATCAGATTATCAGATTAGACTATAGTTATTTAATTTAATATAAAAAAAAACATGATTATGTAGCCTAAAAAAAATTCCCATTGTGATCAATACTTTTGAATTTATTCAGTCTATTTTTTTCCTTGCATCTCTCTATATATTTTTTTTAAATCTATAGTCTTTAATCTCAACTGTAGGTAACTCAAGTGTGACCATGTTCAAGCACATTTTCTACACCTTCCCTACCATATTGTTTGTTAATTTCTTGTATAATTTTTACAGTTTCTTGCTCTGCTGCATTTCATTTGCTGGCTGGTTCCCTTGGCCAGCTTGCTCTGCTGTTTTGTTTTGGCTTTCAGAACTTAATTAAATGTTGTCACAGCGTACACTTTGTAGTTTTCGCTGGGGCAGCCAAAGAGCAGCGGCTATACTATATATGGGGTATATCTGAGACTGGAACTAAGTCTGGGTCTGAATCTAAGTAGGAGTGAGAATCAGAGTCTGTGCTTGACAGCGATTCGAAGTGTAAATGAAATAATAGCTGCTAAAAACCAATTTGGCGTAAATTACAAAAGCTTAACGGGTCTATAAATAGAGTTTATAAACTGACAGGTTGCGACCTTTGACTAAAAATTCTTAATTCTCTCTCCATTTTGTAGTTCCGTGGAGCTGATAGCACTGTTGGCCATATCTTGCACCTTTTTTCTGTTCATGCACACAAACAAATTGAACAGTCGCCTCAAGGAAATGGAGGTGAAGCTGCAGCCCTCGGAGTTCTCGGCCCTGGGACTAACTGGCAATCACATAAGCGGACATGATGCGGGCAGTAAGTATAGTAACTAAGATTAAAATCTACACACTGTTATATTGTTAGGCCGAAACGCATTTTGCAGCTGTCTGAGACAAGGCCATCATTGGCCAGAACTGTGCCAAAGTTTTCGCTCGATTGCATTTGCTGATGCTGCATGCGTAGATACCGCAGATACAAATGCATCTGTCAGATACAACCTTTGTACTCGACAAGGAATGGGCACTAACAAAAACTTCAGCGGCTATGCTCAATTGATTTTTAATGACCACACTGACCCAACCCATAAATAGTACTTCAAATGCTCTTTTGTTAACACTTTTTGCACAATATTTTTGCCGGCAACCATAAATTGGTTGAATGTTTTAAGTTAAATTAGAGCGCAATGCTTTATGCATGCATAAATTATTGCATAGTTTATGGTGCCCTATTCACTGGACATTTAAACTCACAGATACTATCGCCACTAATAAACTGGAAAATTAAAATCAACATAATATATGGAGATACGCGGCCCTAATAAATGAATGACCAAATATTCATTTTAAATACATGAACTAACAATATGCGTACTCATATCTATGTATGTAAGTACCACATATGTAAATATATCTAAAAATATGCATATTTTTCATACTTTTAGTATATTAATAAATTATTTAGACATGCGACCGAGCAGCTGACCCAAAGGGGCCCAAACTAAAAGCATTTTAACCTTTTGACATGCGTTAAGCATCCTAAAAAGTTTATTATTTACTCGTCCCCATACTCCTATCAACAAATAAATAATGCACAACATTTAAATATATATATATTTATTAATTCAATTAGTAAATATGCATAAGCCAACTAGACTGCATTTTTAAACAGCGGAAATTATGGATTATGATATTTTATAGAAATTATAAAAGCATAGAATCTGTTTAATTTTAGTTGAATGGTTTTAATTAAATCACATTTTACGCATAATGACATAATTATTGCAACCTTACAGAGAATACAATTAAATTCCAAATTGGAAAAGCTATTAAAATCGACTTAAGTGACCCTATAAACAAGATATCAGGCTGCATTTATCTAAACAAGTTAAACTTGTATAACAATTACGATGGTCTTCAAATGTTAACCAATCTTAGCTAGCATATTATAAATTATCCATTTTTAATTTTCAAACAGACTTTAAGTCCAGCGATTTTACAGAAAGTTTATTTACTCCGCAATAGGAAATTTATCTATACTTAAAGCCAGAAAAAAAAAAATAAATATGCATAAACTGTAGAATGAAATGCAATACTTGCACTAAATTTAATTTAAAAAACAAATTTATAACACGGACACTTTAGAGTCATTGAAGTAGACGACATTAAATGAACGGCAACAAAAAAAAAATATAGATCACATTTCACGTGTCAATCGAAACTTGAGAAAATCATTTTGTTGAGAGCCACTCGACACTTTGTATACGATTTATTTACAAATTCATGCTGATACTCAAGTGTACACATCAATGTACTCGAATGTACATTCTATGATTTGAATGTCTCATATTTTTGCCCCAAGCTGACCTTTTTGCTGAGACAAGAGCTCTTGAGATTGCCACTTTAGAACGCCTGGCAAATGGGGACCTGAACCGAACCCATACTTAGGCTCAGCCAACTAACTAATAACTGTATCATTAGTAATACTGCAACGGTGAAACACAAACTGACTCGGTATTGTATGAAATCAGACTTTCCGCATGCAAAAACCTTAATTTCAATGCCGGAAGCTTTCGGTTCGTCTAGGCCTGCAATCCACTTGCAAATTAGACGGAGTTTGCTGCTTGCGGCAGTTGCCACTGACGAAATACGAGTATGCCAAAACTTAAAACGTACTTAGATGCCAGCGGAGTGATATCGGTGCGGGGGGAATAGATCGCGACACGGCTGCTTCACGCCTAAGTGCGGTGATTGCCGGCAACAAAAGACAACCGAATAATGCACAGTGCACAGTGATTCTAAACATAATGTTTAGTTAAACGGCCAGTGGCATTGGGTGTTTTTGTACATCTTTTAGAGATATTCACACGTGATATACTCGATTTATTTTCACAAAGTATAACTATAAGATATTTAAATTACGTTATGCTTTTAAATATTCAGTTTTACGATACTCAGTGTTATGATGGAAATATTAATATTAATTTAAAAATTTTTAGCACCTTTTACGAGGCTTAAGTTTTACTAAATTTTCTTTAAATTTTAATGAAGAAATATTTAACTTCTTGCTTTGGATTTTATAAAATAAAAATGTATTTATTTTTTTAGAAAATGTGGAAAATCTGTGATGATCTTTGGTTTTTATTAAAGCATTAAATTATATTTATCAACACGATAAACATTATATATATTTAAAAATGCTTATGTCAGATTATTTTTTAACAATACGTATATTTATTAATATTCAATCGTAGTCTTTTTAATTTTCACCCCGTACTGGCTTATGCTGCACCACTGTGCAGTGATCATATGATCATGATGATGATGATGACTCCAACTACAACTACAACTACATTTACAACTACAACTTCAACTCCAACGCTGACGAAGTCTGCAGATGCGCTCTAGTACGATAGTGAAGCATCGCCGCAGCTGTTGTTTGCTCTATTGTTGTTGTTGTTGTTGTTGTTGTTGCTGTTGTTGCTGTTGTTGCTGCTGTTATTGTTGTTGATGTAGTTTGACGCACGCGTCAATTGCGCCGCTGCAACGCTGTACGGCAGCAGTCGTGCATAGACACAGACGACAGATACAAATTGTCTGGTTAGGCCCAAAGCAAGGCAAAATGGCTAATGGCCAAAAATAAGAGAAAAACCTTGGCTTGATGGCTGGCTGATGAGATATTTCGTTGTCTGCCCAGAGAGCCAAAAAGAAAAGCCTTTTAGTTGTTGCTAACCATTCATTCATAAATATTTCATATAATTGACTTACACGACTTGACGACTTTGAAAACAAATACGGGTACTCAACGAACTCACGTAAGTCAAGCTGATGACACCTCAAGTTGCCAGTTTTGTCTTCTAGTTGTATTTTTTTTTACAATTTTTTTTGTTCCAGCATTGAACTTGACTTGGGCTAATTAGCAATCAAGACGTAGATGTTGTGTAGTGTAGTTTCATGTTTGGTGTGCGGTTTGTTTTTGCTCTACTGAACAAGTGAGAACATGCAGTTAGATTAAAATAATTAAATGAGCTCAAAGAATGCCGAGATTTGATTCGAGATTGAAGATAAAATATGCCAGTTTCCTGTAGTAATGCTTAAGATGTCAAATTTTAAAAATATCAAATTTTTTTTAATGATAAAATTTTAAATGCAGAATCAATTTAGAGACCAAATCATGAACAAAATGACATTCCGCTTGACAAAGTTATGAGAGATCAAAATTTTTGAAAATATGTGAATGTTATGCTTATTAAAAGCCAAATTTAATTAGCTTTATATTTAATCAAGATATTACTGATCTAAACTTATAAAAAATATAAACAGCAATGAACAAACTCAACTAAAATAAAACAAAATTTAAATTTTATCAATTGTGTATGCTTTTAAACCAGTTTTATATGGTTAGTACCTGCTACACAAACTTCATTTTCATTTAAGTCGATTATAGATACCAAGCCAGTTATTTTGCCTTTGGGCGAGGCAATGGTCTCGTTTAAATCTATTATAATTTCAAGTAAGCAACAGATTGATTAACAGGAAATTTTGTAAGCTTACATTGGTAATTCAATGCTTAATTAAAATCATTATATTAGATATAAGATGCAAATATGAACAATTCAAAACAATCAATAGATTTATTTCCCATTTTGATGCATTTATATGAGCTTTTTTCCCATCAGCTCTCACACAGATACACTTATTAAAGTACACACTGACAGAAGTCCTGTGCTATGGAAAAGTCTTGCTTAAATTGACTGAAATTTTAAGGGTACAATGGAACTGCAGTTGACTTTGATTGCCCTCCACTTACATTGTTAGCTTCTATTAGTAAACTTGTGAGTCGTAACTGGATGCAGCTCCGCCCCTGATTGAGTGTGTACATAAAGTCATTAATGAAGTTTTTGTTCTCTGTAGCTGACACTTGTAATGTGGTTCACCTTCAAAGCAGCTCAAATGGCCAACAATCGGGGCAAAACGTAGGGGCGATTCCGAAGGCTGTCAATAACTTAAGAATCACAAAAACTAGATTTACTTAGCATATGGATGACTGAGGGGGTGTCAATGAAAGGAGATACTGCATATGAAACTTGCATGTAACCCAATTTCAAGACCACACAAAAAGTGCCAAGAGAGAAGTCGATACAAAGGCTTCTCTGACTTGCTTGACTTAGGCAGACCACAAAATGTATTTCACTTTGGTTCAGTGACTTGGATTCGAATCCAATGTGCGATTTGTTCGGTGTCGGTGTAAGCAAAAAATTAAAACCAGTTGGACTTGGCCACTTTCATTCAGATCTTTCAGTGAAACTGACCAATGACCAAAGCAAACCACATACACAACAAATCTGGTTTATAGCCATTGGATTTGGATTCGAGTTCGGACTCAAACTCAGGCCGACTTCCTTGTTCATCAGGCTCCAGCGGGCAAATTATGAAATGCTAAGCCGCCAGACAAAAGTGGTACACTCCACAACACTCCTCTTCAGTCCACAAAAAGCCACCACAATCCACAGCACTCCAGTCAACTGCAGGCAAACAACGACCAAAAATCAAGATGTTTTCCGCCTGTCCAAACGCTGAATTGCAGTCATTTAGCGAACTCTTAGCTCGAAGCTCATATACATATAAATACTTGTACCTGATGCTACCTACGCCAAAGCAATAATATTTTAATTGCCCTTACAATGTGACGAAAGAGCTTAACCAATTGTGGGGACACACTTTTGAGTGTTTTCCTTTCTTAGTAGGCCTAGTTTTGGCCAACTTTCCAAATTGTTGATAACGCAAAATATATAAATGGTTACGGTTAGACGGGACTTGATCCACAGATAGGGAGATGATCATCCTGAAAGTGAAAGGAATCATCATGAGCTTGCATATTTATTGCACTCACATTTATTTACCATTTCTGCCGGCTTGTGAGTAGTACTTCGAAGTGGAGTTGGCTTTCCAGTCATATACTCTTATTGCATAAACACTTTGTGAAAAGTAAAAGTATTGACAGAGTCCCGAGGGGAGGAGTTGGAACTGCCCTCAGTAAGTGTTAAGGTCGCCGACGAGGCATAAATTCACAAACTAAAATTGTCAGATAATGAAACCCAATAGTCTATTATTCATAAATTACGATAGGCACTTAGAGGTGGGAGTTACTAAAAAAAAAACATGTACTTAATCATCTGTAAAATATTAGTATGTTATGAAATTTTTCGTTAGTTATATTTTGACTTAAAACAAAATAGTAAAACCTTAATACTTAACCTGTATATTATTTTAAAATTTGGTTAAGAGTTCTATAAAGAAATATTATTTTCCTGAGCTATATTACCATATTTGTAGACTTTATCTTTTCGTAAAAGCCACTGATAGCTCTTATATCTTTATATCGTGATAAAAACTTATTCCAATTACCTTTTCAGAACATGATGACATTAATACGCTGCACGGCACCTATCAATATCTGAAAAGCACCGGCCAGGTAAGAGCCATTCAATATATATATATATATTTTATGATCTGCATTTGCCATCCATATGTGTCATCGTCGTAAACATTATTGCATACATTCTGGCTGGCCATAAAATTCAATGAAAGCCATCAAAATGCATGAAATTAAGCTACTCGTCGCCTTGCAAAGGAAGCTTTAGCTCCTTGGTGTTTGATATTTGCCTAAAGTGTGTCTTGCCTCTACCCATCTCTCTCTTTCTCCCTCTCGCTCGCTCAATCGCTCATTAAGTTATTGGTAGTCGTATTAAAAGTATAAGCGCTCCCTCATATGGATGCTAATTGCTCATCGATCGTTATAGCACTCTCACACACATACACATACAACACAAAATCAATACACTATCACATATAGAACTCTCTCTCGCTCCCACTCTATGGTATTATCTCTCCTCTCTCTCTCTCACTGTCTGTCTTTCTCTCTTTCGTTTGCGCTCTAGCTGAGTGTGACTCTTTTTAGTCTACCCAAGCAACTCCTCTCTTTACACTAACACAAAACTACACTTCGACTCAGTCTTGGAATTTTGTCAGCAAAGATACATATACTTTTTTAAATCAAAATAATTAATGAAGTTAGTTAGTGGTTAGATGCGCCAGTTGCGACACAGAAGTGATAGGAATTCGATTTATAATGATTACAATTTTTAAAAATTAAACGCGTAAAAGGTAAGTCCATTGGGAGGATTACAATTTAGCCAAATGTCAGTTGTGAAATTCGCGATGAGGTTGTAGAAATATGACTCTGTGGCCTGTGGCCGAGTCTGTGATGATGCCAATTTACCTGTTGCCCCACAGTCAATTTGTGCCTGTTGCTTCAGCTAAAATCCGCTTATAGTTTGTAGTCTGCCCACTCCTATCTAAATGTACTTGCTCTCTCACATGCTGTGCGTGTGTGCGTGTATGTGTGCTGTGATTTGTTGCAACAAACTGCATCCACTTTTGCAATCCGGCAGCTACAACACCTGACCAGTGCACAGCTGAACAACACGCCGCGGGCTCAGCTGGATACACTGTTCTTCAATCGGGTGCCCAAGGCGGGGAGCGAGAAGCTAATGGAGCTGCTCAAATTGTTGGCCAAACGCAACAATTTCAAGGCGCGTCGCGATCCCGAACAACTTGTTGAAACCATACTCATGGATACAGGCTATGCACGCAATTTACTCAAGACCGAGATACTTAATTGCACCACAGCCAATTCGTATAGCAAACATGTGGCCTTTCTGAACTTTGCTGCCTTTAAGAAACCCTGGCCCATCTATATTAATATGGTGAGGGATCCCATCGAACGATTGGTTAGCTGGTTCTATTATGTTCGCGCCCCTTGGTATATTGCGGATCGTGTCAACTCCTTTGGAAAGGCCTACAAAGTGCCATCAATGGAATGGCTTCAAAAGGATTTCAATCGTTGTGTTTTGGAACACGATCCGGAGTGTGTCTATGAGCAAATGGAGATGGACAATCTGGGTGATCATAGAAGACAAACCCTTTTCTTTTGCGGTCAACATTTTAAGCTCTGCATGTGAGTAGGAGACAGCCGCTACACGAGGGGTGCTCGAGAAGTTGTCTTAGAAGGAAATATTGATGATAAACGCTATAATGTGACGCTTTCAATTTATGTATAATCCAAAAAGTTGTATACATAAACAAAATATTTGTTTTACATTCGTTGATTACTTAAATAATTTCATAACTTAAAATATTTTTATAAAATATTTTTATTCAGAAGAGTTTTATAGGAAACCACAAAAAAATAATCTGTAATGCTTAAAAATATAAATTAATTCTTTAAGAGATTTTTAAAGCTCAAAGAAGTTTTTTAAAAAAATTTTAATTTTGAACTTAAAATGTTTTAATAGTTTCTTAATTTAAATGTTAAATATTTAATTACATTCTATAAAGCTAAGATGTTTTTTTTTTGTAAGCTCTTAAAAGAACAAAAAGAAATTAATGTTCCCAAATAAAAGATTTTTGTAACTTTATAAGCTTGTTGGATATTCTAGCTTTGTAAGCAATATTTGTACTGACAACTTATCGAGCACACCCCGTGAAATGCACTTTGCTGAATCGTCCTCGAATCCAACATTACCCTCCTACATCCTCCTCCCACGTTTACAGGCCCTTTAACTCCCTTGAGGCCATGCAACGTGCCAAACGGAATGTGGAAAAGCGTTACGCAGTCGTAGGCACTTGGGAGGATACAAACACCACGTTGAGCGTGCTGGAGACATATATACCACGATTTTTTGCGGGCGCCCGGAAGGAGTATTATGCGATGCAAGGGCATATGGAGAATGTGAATCGGAATGCATTGAGGCCGACAATCAGCGAGAAGGCGAGATTGGCACTCAGTAGGAATCTGACGCATGAGATTGAATTCTATCAGTTTGCGAGGCAGCGTCTGAATAAACAGTTTATAGCACAACAATTGGAAAGAGATCGATCAGTTAGATGATAATATTTCAAGAATAAAATAACTACTCTTAACTTTCGCACCGCTTCTTGATCTTTTCAATCTTCTGAAACTCCTCTAACCGCGTAGTTAGTTTTTTAATGCTGGTACTTGGAACGGAGCATGACTTGACCCCATCGTGATAGTCCGCTAATAAAAAGCCTTCTCTATGCAGCATCGTGGTCACAATGCGCATATATCCAGAAAAGACGAGGAAAAGGATGAACATTATCAGAGAACTCCTCATCAGTCTCATAATCACTTGCATAAGGCATCACATGACCGTCAGCTGGCGAAGCCAAAGAACAAACATTTTGATGATGATGATCTTGACTATGATATCGATGATGATGATGATGATGATGAGGATGAACCTGGTTATAATTTAGCAGCAGATCTGCTTAACAATACGAAAAATGCTGAAGTTGACTTTGTATTCTTCAATCGTGTACCCAAAGTGGGCAGTCAGTCTTTAATGGAGTTGATGGCTCGCTTGGGCAAGATAAATGGATTTATTCATGCTCGCAATCCGGGCAGTGTTAAGGAGACTGTTATGATGCCCAAGGATGGCCAAAAGGATCTCATTGGGGACCTGCTGACACGTCCAAAGCCGCACATCTACAGTCAACACATCGCCTACATGAACTTTTCGCGATTCCATCTTCCTCGTCCCATCTATATTAATCTGGTCCGCGATCCTATCGAACGTATCATCAGCTGGCATTATTATATTCGTGCGAGATGGTATTATAATGATATGAAGGCTAAGCTGGGGGAGAAATCCGTAGAAATGCCATCGGATGAGTTTCTAAATCTCGACTTGGATACTTGTGTGAAAAATCATGATCCTCATTGCACCTTTGAGCAAATGCAGATCAAGAATCCTGTTGGTGATCATCGCAGGCAAACCTTGTTCTTCTGCGGCATGAATAAGAAGCTGTGCATGTAAGTAGGATTATGTTTTGGAGTAGTAGTTATTGAATCAACCTCCTTGAATTAGGCCCTTCAACTCGGAGGTGGCCATGCAAAAGGCCAAGCGAACTGTCGAGTCAGAATACGCCGTAGTGGGCACCTGGGAGGATACGAATATCACATTGACCGTACTCGAACACTATATACCACGGTATTTCCGTAACGCCAAGGTGGCATATTATCGTAAGCATTAACTGAAGACACCTACAGATTACATCTGTTAATTCTCTAACGACTTTACAGTGGGCCAGGAGCGACTCTCTCGAGTAAATCGCAATAATGTCACTCGCATCGTTAGCGATGAAACACGTCAGATACTGCGCAAGAATCTTACAAATGAGATTGAGTTCTACGAGTTCTGTAAACAGCGTTTGTATCTTCAATATGCTGCTCTTAACCTTGGCAAGCGATTTGGCGAGGATGACTATCTTTTAGTGCCGGAACAACACAATGGAAAGTCCGACGATTACGACTATTAAACTAAAGTCTAACTAAGCTAAGCTGTAGCAATTATCAAATAAACTTCTTAGAAATTATTTACGACGTTCCGGACTTATTTGAAGATCTACTTTCAATTTATCTTCCACTAACTCGCATCGTCTCGATTCGCACTTGTCTCAGGTTCTCTTGATTGTGACTCGACATTCCTTTGTCTTTCATTTAAGCTGACTGGTCTCACAGCAGCACAATTGAATAATACCCCAAAGGCTGAACGGGATTATATACTGTTTAATCGAATAGAGAAGGTTGGCAGTCAGTCGATGACAAAACTTTTGGGGCAACTGGGAGATTTACATGGATATACCACCTATCGCAATGAGATCGTTCACTTAAAAAGCCCATTAAAGACTTTCGAAGAGGAGGCGATATTCGCAGAGGAGCTAACAGAACTGGCTGATCCTGGTGCATATGTGGAGCACACAAATTGGATTAATTTCACAGCACATGATTTACCCAGGCCGATTTACATAAATCTCGTACGACATCCCATACAGAAGGTGATGAGTGCATATTACTATAAACGACATCCCTGGGTCTATGGAAATACTGTGCTCCGTAATCCGAATAAAACGCAGAAGGATAAGAAATACTTCGATAGGAGTTTCAATGACTGCGTTAGACAACGAATAGATCCCGAATGTGTCTTTGATCCACATTCTCCATTCAATCAGGACTGGAGGCGTTTTGCTTTACGTCTGTGTGGCAATCAGGAAGTTTGTTTGTAGGTAATACCAATGCCCATCTGAACAATCGATGCTATAACTGCTGTGTTTTTTGCAGTAATATGAATTCTGAGATAGCCACACAAATTGCCAAATCGCATGTTGAAAAGGAATATGCAGTTGTCGGCAGCTGGGAAGATACAAATATAACTCTGGCGGTACTTGAAGCATACATTCCACTATTCTTTGCCGATGCCACAAAAGTATACTATTGTAGGTGTTATCAAAACCCCAATATCCGATTCTCTTTAACCTCTATATAATTTTATTGTGGGTGCTCAGCGAATATGGAGAAGTTTACAATAAATGCGACGCCGCATGACAAACACCTGGATGAGGATGTGGAAATGTATCTGAAGCAACAATTTGCCTATGAGATTGAATTGTATAACTTTTGCAAGCAGCGTCTCTATAAGCAGTATATAGCCATCAAGAAGACTGAATTAATGCATGTGTTTGTAGATAATGCTCAATCTCAATCCTAAAGCAAATACAGGGATCTATCTTTTATTCAAAACTATTGCACTTCGAGTCTTTTCTTTTCGCTACTAATCCCAAGTCGGTTCATGGTCAGCTTGCATTCCTACAGATCGTATAGCTATCGATCTTTCGCAGATCCTACAACTGAATCCCAGTGAACTGAACAATACAAAGAAAGCTGAAATCGATGTGCTATTTTATAATCGAGTACCCAAAACGGGAAGTATACATTTAATCGAACTGATGCGACAACTGGGCAAAGTGCACGATTATGATGTGGAAAAGGATCCACAGAAGGGAGGCATATTGCCCATTCTGGATCCCGCCGAGGAGAGTGACTGGATCGATAATATAGCTAATTTCGAGGATGGTACCGTCTTTGCCAGTCATGTGAACTATTTGAACTTTAGTAAATACGAACAGCCCCGACCAATTTACATAAATATGGTGCGAGATCCCGTGGAGCGAGTGATCAGTTGGTATTACTTTATACGTGCTCCATGGGTATTTGTGCCAGGACGTCGTCGAAACAATCGTGAAATGCCCAATCCCCAATGGGTCAATACTGAATTCGATCAGTGTGTCCAAAATGGTGAAAAGGTCTGCACCTACATTGAAGGATCCCTACTCGAAAAAGTGGGCGATCATCGTAGGCAGACTCTCTTTTTCTGTGGTCACAATGAGTTCAAGTGCACGTGAGTTCGATTTGAGAATATGGGCAGAACTTTACAGATACCCTTAACTATATCCCAAAACACCCAACAGACCCTTCAACTCCCGCCTGGCCCTGCAGTTGGCCAAACAGAATGTGGAACGTGAATACGCAGTCGTTGGCACCTGGGAGCATACAAATGAGACCCTTGCTGTCTTGGAGGCTTATATACCGCGTTACTTTGCGGATGCCTCGAAAATGTACTACTGTAAGTACTGTAAGAAGAACTCTGAGTGTCTCCTAACTGATTAGCAACTATGTTTTCAGCGGGTCTTCATTCGGGTAAATCGAATGATAATCCCATGAAACCTCACATTAGACAGGAAATTGTTGATATGGTGCGTCGCAATTTCACTCGGGAAATCGAATTCTATCAATTCTGTCGCCAGCGTCTACATAAACAATATCTGGCTCTTAAGCTAAACGATCTAATGCGTCTGGACAGTAGCTTAGTTAATATAAAAGCGGCCAATGAACTGGCCATAAGAGATTAGTTAGTTTAGTGTGTGAATTTATCTACTAATTAATAAAAAATGCAAATAATTTAATTGTAAAAGTTGAGTGTACTTAAGTTTATTAGGAAGAACATTGAGGAATTCCTAGTGTCTTGACTTCTTCTTAACTCTTATTGATCTGGGGTTGAGAATTTCTTAGCTTGATCTAACTGCATCGGATGAAACTCTTACTGTCTATTATTCTTACGAGATCTCTGCTACTAACTTGGCCTCTATCTCGAACTAACACTTGGAACAGAAGGAGCTATAATTGTAACTCCAACTCAATTTTTACTATCAATCGTGCCTCAAATGCAGCTGCAACGCCTGAGCCCGGATCGCCTGAATAATACTCGTAATGCTGAGATAGATGTACTCTTCTTCAATCGGGCTGCCAAGGTGGGCAGTGAGGCGTTGCTAGAGCTGTTCAATGCCCTAGAGGTGTACAATGAAGATCTGATTTTGGAACGCAGCGGATTGCATGAAGGTACTCAAAGGCAAATGACTAAGCCGGAGCGAAGAGAAGCTGCTGAGCTTGTGGCTGGACTAGACGAAGGCAGCGTCTATATACGGCACATCAATTGGCTGGACTTTGATGAATTCGATCTGCCTAAGCCCATCTATATAAATATGGTTAGGGATCCCGTGGAACGTGTCATCAGCTGGTTTTACTATGCACGTAGTTCCTACAAGAATGCCATCGAGTATCGCAAGTCACCCAACAAGAAGATTAGACCAGAGTCCTGGTACAAGAAGAACTTCAATGATTGTGTGCGAAGTGGAGATCCAGAGTGTCAGTATGTGCCGCATACAGTGAAGGATGCGGTTCCGAATTTTAAAAGGCAGTCCCTCTTTTATTGCGGCCATCATGATGATTGTATGTAAGTAAAGGGCCAGGGAAATCAGGGTCAACTTGGAATCTGCCTAATGACTGACAAACTTGCAGTCCCTTCAACTCACCAGCTGCCATACAAATGGCCAAGGAGCATGTGGAACGGGATTATGCGGTGGTTGGAAGCTGGGAGGATACAAACATAACTCTGACCGTATTTGAGCGTTATATACCACGATTCTTTCGCGGCGCCAAACTGATGTATGAGAGTAGGTTGAAAAGATCTCGGTTGTCATTGAGTTTAATGAGTTCTAATGACCAACTTTCAATTATTATTTAGTGCATAGCAACAAGATCACGAATCGGAATAAGAACAAACGCAAGCCTTACATTGAGCCAGAGGTCAAGGAAATGATTAGAAGTAATTTCACCCATGAATATGAGTTTTATCATTTCTGCAAGCAGCGTCTCTATAAACAGTATTTGGCACTCAATTTGCATGAGCTGGAGAAGCAAGGATTGCTAAATTAGTTGAAAAGAAAGCCTAGAAAAGCCCTAGAGCCTTACAACTATCCTAAGTAGTTGGTGATAAATACTCGAATGCATTAAATAAATACTTAATTAGTTGAAATATTAAACAATACTCGCCCAACATATATTTGTGTGTTCATTTTGTGTCTAATCCTTTGTGTGTCACCTACACGCAAATTATTCTAACCCCACGCCTCCCAATTCCCCTCCCTTAACCAGTTATATAATCTGACGCCTCAGCAGTTAAATAACACTCGGAAAGCCGAAATGGATCGTATATTCTTCACTCGTTGCGCCAAAGTTGGCAGCGAATCGTTGGTGGAATTCATGGAGTATCTACAGGATATCAACGACTTTGAGGTCGATCATTCGGGTCTTAGGAAGCCATCAAAACGACAACTCTTACCCAAAAGTCAGGCCGAGAGGGCCATTTATATATTTAACCAACAGCCAGGCACGGCTTACATTGAGCACACCTCATGGATCGACTTTAATGCCTACAATTTGCCCAAACCCATCTATATAAACCTTGTCCGTGATCCCGTCGAGCGTATGATCAGTTGGTATTACTATGTTCGCAACTCGTATCGCAATGCCATTTACTACCGCAAAAATCCTGACGCTCCCATTAAACCCACCGCTTGGTTCAAGAAGAGCTACAACGATTGCGTCCGCAGTGGCGACCCGGAGTGTCAATATATCCCTCTATCGGTTAACGATGCTGTGGGTAACTATAAGCGACAGTCCCTCTTCTTTTGTGGTCACAATGAAGATTGCCTGTGAGTACTTTAGCTTTGCTGAACACGTTAATGGGTTAAATTGATTCAGAACACAATTTTAAAAACTGTGCAAATGCTTTGCAGACCCTTCGACTCCCCCTTGGCCGTACAAATGGCCAAACGTAGGGTTGAAGAGGAGTATGCAGTTGTAGGCACCTGGGAGGAAACCAATATTACCTTAGCCGTACTGGAGCATTATATACCACGTTATTTTGCACGTGCCACAACGATTTACCCAAGTAAGACACTGAACCATTGTACTGAATACACCCGACTTAAGCTTAATACTTTTACAGTGTTTGAAGAGAGACTTAAGAACCGCAATCGGAACAATCGTAAACCCAAAGTTGATGCAGAAGTTAGAGCTATAGTCAGAAGTAACTTTACCCATGAATATGAGTTTTATTACTTCTGCAAACAGCGTCTATATAAGCAATACATTGCCCTTAAGCGTACGGAAATTCTGAACTTCTTATAATATCTGTACTTTATTCTAGAGTAAAGACTAAATTGATACTATAAGATTGTCATCGCAACTTAACCAAAGCTATTTAGGGAAAAAATATTTAAATATATTATCCAAATCGAATTCTTTAATGTCAATAATAAAATAATCATAGCTACGTATACAAAAGTTTAGAAAATCATTCAGAGAGTTCGTTTCGTGCATAATTTGTGTCTCACCTTCGCAAAATCACAATGCTATGTGTGTTATCCATTCCTTACTTTGCAACAACATGCCAAAAAAAAACAACCCGTTCTTAGCTACATCATATTAGACCTCTCTATCTGAACAATACACGCCTTGCCCGTCTGCCTGTGGTCTTTTTCAATCGCCCAACCCGAGTGGGAACTGAGTACTTGATTCCGCTCTTTCGCCTTCTTTCTGCTCATAATGATATGAATGTAGTACTCAATGGGCCTATTCAAAGTGTGAGTCGGACGAGAACGATAAAGGAGCAAAAGACGGAGGTCCATTGGGTGAGTAAGCTGCAGAAGGACACCCTGTATATAGCACATGGCAATTGGATAAACTTCACGGAATATAAAAGACTCAAGCCCATTTATATATCACTGGTGAGGGATCCAGTGGAAAGAATGATTCACAACTACTATAGGCAACGCACTTTAACAAAGTTGGCCCTAAGTCGTAGCATCTATGCTGGACATACACAGCAAAGCAATTCCTGGTTTAAACAGACCTTCAATGAGTGTGTTCGAAATGGAAGTCCAGAGTGTCAATATATCCAATATTCAGTCGAAGATGCAGTAGAGGATTTTAAGAGACAATCCCTGTTCTTTTGTGGAAATTACGAGAATTGTCTGTGAGTAACACTTGTGATTCTCTGATTTCACTGAATTACAAGTCCTGAAATCCCTTACATCTGCAGACCCTTTAATACTCCTTACGCTGTGGAAATGGCCAAGCGACATGTTGAGAAGGAATACTCCGTAGTTGCCGTCTGGGAACATCCAAATATAACCCTTACCGTATTGGAAAAGTACGTTCCCCGATATTTCAGTCATGCGCGTCAACTGGTTAAAAGTAGGTTCTTTAAACATATAAGATTGTCCCAAACACCAATCTCTGCTTTCTTTTTCAGTACACAAACAAAGTAACTCCTTTCTTATCCCACGATATTCCGTGGATCCCGACGTTAGGGACATGGTAAGGCGTAACTTTACCCACGAATACGACTTTTATAACTTTTGCAAGCAGCGGCTATATAAACAATATCTGGCACTGAAACTGGAGGATAATCTTCATTAACATTCAACATCCAAAGACAAAACACTGTTAGTTCCTCTTTATACCAAAAATACATTGAATAAAATGACTTTTACCTAATTAAGCATCGACTTCTCATTTTGAACTTTTCACAACGCTGGTTGTATTTGTTGCTAGATTAATTTAAGTAAATCTTTTTACAAGAGGAGCTTGATTTATTATTACAAAAGGGCACAAAGTAAATATCAAACATCATGGAGTGTTAGGTAAATATGGAGTAAGCTTATTAGAATTGGCAAAAATTGATGTCACGAGGATTGATTTTCTATATTAATATATATTTTGAATTTTCCTAGATGTCCTCGCTTAATGTGCGTGATTTAAACAATACACGTAAGGCTCAAATGGAGCTGGTCTTTTTTAACCGTGTGCCCAAAGTGGGCAGTCAAACATTTATGGAACTACTGCGTCGCCTCTCAGAGCGCAACAATTTTCAGTTTCATCGTGATGCAGTCCAAAAGGTGGAGACCATACGTCTGGCCGAGGATCAGCAACAGGAGATGGCCGAGGTCATCAGTGAGCTGCCTGAGCCCTCAGTTTTCATCAAGCATGTGTGCTTCACTAATTTCACCAAGTTCAATTTACCAACTCCCATTTATCTGAATGTGGTGCGAGATCCCGTGGAGCGCGTGATCAGTTGGTTCTATTACGTACGTGCTCCTTGGTATTTCGTGGAACGTAAGGCCGCTTTTCCCGATCTTCCATTGCCCCATCCAGCGTGGCTCAAAAAGGACTTTGAGACGTGCGTCCTCAGCGGTGATCAGGAGTGCACCTATACACAGGGTGTCACAGTTGAAGGCATCGGTGATCATCGTAGACAGAGCTTATTCTTCTGCGGTCATGATTATGAGTGCACGTAAGATTCTCCACAGCTTATCTTATTTCACCCTCCGATGAACTGATTCGATTTCTTGATTACAGTCCTTTCAACACTGTGGGTGCTTTGGAGCGTGCCAAGTTCGCCGTGGAGCAACAGTATGCAGTGGTTGGAGTTTTAGAAGACTTTAATACTACACTCTCAGTGTTGGAGAAATATGTGCCACGCTTTTTTGAAGGTGTGCGGGATATCTATGCAAGTAAGTGCGCTATTTCTCTGAGAATTTCTATTTAAATACGCTTAGGATTAATATATAGTTCAAAACATATCTAAAATAATTAATATTAAATTTACATTATATTTAAATTCAATATGAGCAAATTTATAACTGTATCTTTTCACTTTCCTCTTATCAACTCTAGCTAGCGCCGAGTATCTGACCAAGATCAACAAAAACAACTTCAAGCCACCCGTCAGCGAGCATGTTAAAGATATAGTTCGTCGCAATTTTACAAATGAGATTGAATTTTATCAGTTCTGTCGCCAGCGATTGCATAAACAATATCTGGCTGCCCATTTGCCCCAAAGAATTATAACAGCACATCCAGCAGCCTTGGGGGTTAATTAGCATTCGATTCTCACATTTTGTTGTAAAAAAAGATCCATATACTCGATCCTTTAGTCAATTAAGTAATATGCGCTACCCTCCATTCAATCCACACATATCGTAGAGAATAATTGTTTTCATTGTGTATATTTCAAATTGTTTATAAAATATTATTCATATTCTTATCAATTGTATAATTACGTATATTTATATTGTTTAGTTAGTTTCTATGAAAAATACATTCCAATTGTGATGTCTTCAAGTGAACTGTTGAAATTTTTTGTTTTTAATACCTATGTTTAATTAGAATTAAGACTTGTAAGCTCACAAACTGTAAAAATAATAAATAATATTCTAAGATATAAATGTGTCTTTTAATAATCAAGAACTTACAATTTCAGAGATAACCAATTTTGACGTAAGTATTTTTAAATACCTTAGACTATAACATTAGGTTTGTCGTCTAAATTTTTAAATTGTAGTTGATTTTCTCATTTTTTAATGAAATTTAGACCTATGGCTCTTGTGTTTTGAAACGACATTATCAAAAATCTTAGAAGTAATATCATTTATATGTCATGATATCAGGTAGTTAAAATGACACTCGTAAAGAGTAATCATATCTCGTATTCCAATTAATTAAATTTGTAATAATCACTAATAAGAACACTGCAATGTGAAATCTCTGCTTACATCGGCTTGTGAGTTAAAAAATTATATGAAACAATTTATTTTTTATGGATCCTGAGTGTTACATTTTAAGTTCGTCAATTTTTTATTTGAATCGACTATCAAATGACTTGTGACTTTGTTTAGGCAGTTTGTACTTTTATTCCAAATATATTTTCAAAACGGTTCCATTCTCACTTATCAAATTGAGAGTATCAACAGTTCCACCACGTCATAATAATTTTGCTCTAAAGTTGAGTACTTGAGATTATAAAAAATAAAGTATTTATTTCAGATAATCTTAATAAACATAAAAAATATGAAACATATAAACATAAAAATATTAACTTGATTTATATATTTACTGAAAAGTATAGTAACAGGTATTAAAAAAAGGTTTTTATAGATTAAGCATTTAGCTTCGCTGCTGGCTTTTTAAGTTGAACACAATTAATACATAATAAAATGAAAATATAAAAAAGTTTTTTTCATTCGGTGATTTTCGCTGCAAATTTAACTACTGCAATTTAAAGCAAGCGTTTATGAATGTCGGCGTCATAAGTCGAGTAATGCTGCGTTTCTTGCTACAATAAATTGAAGGTGAATTAAATTATATAAAAATTATATGTGTGTTTTTAAAGTTAAGTTAACTCACGTCTTATCGCCGTACAATGCATAAAACTCATCGGGCTTCATGTCTTCGCCGGGTCCCAGTTTTTTGCCCTTGACGCATATGTAATCATTATTGTGATCCTCACAGGATGTTGTCTCAATCCAGCGTTCTGGGGTATCGAGATAAATTGCTTGAGGATCGCTGGCTATCATTTCCATGAGACTATCATCGGTAAAATCAACCCAACCCTCACTGTCACCCCTCAAGTCGAACAGATTAGTCTGACATCGACGACGAATCTTAGTCAAGAGGCTATCCAGTGCCAGGTTCTTGGGCTGCTGATAGGCACCAATATGCAGAGACCAGCGTGCCACAAACACTTTATATATAAGATGATAGTCATCATAGCGATATTCAATGCGTTGCCCATCCGGTGAAATACGAGCCTTCAGAAAAACATCGTCAAACTGCATTTGTTCCTCGTTAAGAAGGTGCAGCCGTTTATTGTCACGCCGTATATAATCCCACTTGTCTACATCTAGACCACAGCGACTGTTGTGCACAATATCAAAGATGTAGCCATAACCCATCATTGGAAAAGTCAGCATCTCACTTTGGCCTCTTATCAAAGCCTTAATCAGCTGCACACCGCGTCCATTGCAGTCATCGCGTAATGAAAGTAGCTCCTGGCTCTTTACATCCGCAAAGATTTGATCCACACAGATCAATCCGTTAAGCTCGTGCTAAATACAGAGTTGTGAACATTTAAACACATTCAAATAAATCAAATACAGTTACTCACATCAAATTTAGATCCGCTAGCTTCTTCCCAGTTATGCGAAAATGGACCATGACCGACATCATGCAGCAGCGCTGCAATCTCAACCGAATATCGGCACCATTCTGGTAATTCTGGTTTGTAGTTGGAATTGCGTATCACAGCGTTCAGATGGTCCTGAGCGCTCTTGAAAGTTCTGCAAAAAACAAACGGACTGGATTAATTCGTTTATACATATATATTAGAAAATAACTTACCCAATACAATGATCATAGCGGGTATGATTACCACCTGGTTTTTTAGACAATCTGAGCAAACCCATTTGCTTTACTTTCTTCAGGCGTTGGAACTGAGGGTGATTTATTATCTCCTCAATGTATTTGGGAATCTCAATGACTCCATGGACTTCATCCTCAATAAGCATCTAAATAAGTAAATAACTTTTTGATTACAAAATAGCTTCAATTAAAATATGTTATATTCAAAATTGAAGACATTTGATCTATTGATCTATTTATTATTTTTTATTATATTTCTTTTTATATCTAAGTAAAACTTTAATAAAACTCATTTTAAAAAAAATACACATACCCCGTTATTAATATTTTAAAGAATCAGTTACAAAATAATTTTTGAAATTTTTTTTCTTATTTTCTTTGCTGATTGCTTGCTGGCTATTTCTGAGTATCTCCGACGACATACAAACCCAAACTGAAAACTGAAGCTAGCTTCAAAAAAGACGAAACTTCACACGAAAAATCTCAATTGTTTTCAAATAAAATACGATTAAATTGTGATACATGTATACAATGTATACTTGTGGAATGATATATTTCTGCTTGGGGTGGCTGCTAAAATGACTCAAGCTGAGTTGTTCAATTGTATAAAATATAATAGAAGATCGCATAAACAAAGTAATTGCCTGATTCTTTTGCGCAACGAATATTGAAAAATTATTCTGTGTTTTTAAATGAGATGTACAGGCATATCTACATACATTTGGTTACTTACGTACATGAATTTATATCGTGACTATTGCAATAGATAATAAAGTATTATGCTGCCAGATTAAAATCAAAGAAGATTCTACTGAGTTGCCACAATTCGTTTATCTCAAGATATTTTTTTATATTGCTGATATAACAAACCTTATTGTATATGTTAAATTAACATGTTAGAGGTATTCCTGGTAAATTACTGACTTTGCTTACATTTGCCATGAACTTAATAATAAAAATAAATTTATTGTTAAATAAGTGTAAGTAATAAGTAATAAACAGACGAATAAACATGCTTTCTTTTTCTTTTGGTATTAGTATATTTGTTTCAAGTATATTTAAATTTGTGTTGCATACACTATGAGAATTTGAAAATACCCTACGTGCACTGCATGCATATGCAGGGAATAAACAGCTGTTCTCATTGTTGACAGAGAAGCGTCGTTGCAATTGCTGCTGCCATGGCAACCAGAACTTGACACCGATTTCTAATTGATTTCTCTGTGTTTATTGTTTATGTCAAATGGAAATCTTACTTACATTTGAAACCGCTGCCACGCCGCTTAATTGCTGTTGCTGCCGTAGTTGAAGCTGCTGCTGCTGAATTGTCAGTACAGACAATTCAGAGTCTTGTTGGGTCTGAGAATTTCTAGCACAAATCAAACTGGTCGACATCTTGGTGAAATTTTGCCTTAGCTCCTGTTTTTGACAAAACCAACGGGTCAAAAGAGAGCGACGACAATTACGAATCCAGAAAAACGTTGTGAATTATTGTTTACTTTTATAATTACATCTGCGACGACATATTTCGTCGTCGTGCAAAATAATAAAACTGCCAAACAGCTGATTGCCAGGCAACCTGCTTAGGGTTGTCATGCGGCGCAATTACTTGATACCAGGGCTGGAGAGAATCGAAGTACTAAAAAAACGCAGTACTTATACTTAAAACTTTAATGATATATTCTCTATAAAACTGCACGAAACAATAGGAAGTTTATTTAATTGCTATTTAAATGCTTGAAAATAAATGTATTTATTTTGTGCAGTAAAATTAAAACAATTCTGCCCAAAAGTATGCCATGTTATGTGTCGAGAAAAGTTGGCATCTCTGAAACAAAATAGTAAAGTAACGGCTAATTTAAGTAAAATATTTTCTCAGTTTTTAATCAAAAAAGAAAAGGTTCTGTTTTAATATTTTTGTTTTTAAATGTAATGTACTTAAAATTTATAAGACCGAAAATAATTTAAATTAAATTACTTTCAAACAAATTTAAAGACTGAATAATAAATACAACAATTTTAAATAAAATAAATATAACCGTCGAATATATTTATTATAATTATAGCCAGTTAAAATTAACACGCTAATCAGAACCGGTATAAAACAATTTCCATTCAATGTATCTCATAGATTGACCGAGCGGAAAACAGCTGAAGAACAAGAACAGAGTAAAAAGATGCATTTTATCTAGGTATGTATTTGTGAATAAGAGCGCCGACGCATTGAAAAGAAAGCGAAAGTAGATTTTGACCCAAAAATGAAAGTGGAACAGAAGAGTAAATTATTTAAAGAGCATGATAACCACATACAGAGAGACATAGATTAAAGAGAGCAATTGAACAGCATTGCGGTCCGGCTCGTACAATTGCAAGATGCGTATAAATGCAATGCTTATTAGCGAACACACACACGCACACCTATAAGCATGTTGAAAGCAATTTATGTATGTATTTACGGCTGGCAGTAATTGCAATTCAATTTTTTTCAAGGAGGCCAAATGCGGTCAACGCACTTTAAAGACAACAGAGATTTGCAAACAGTAACTAATGTATACAAATTTATTCGCATATAAATGGCTCTTTATTATATAATATATGTATATATTTATGTACTTAATATGCAAATATACTTAAACATAATACAAAATCACAATGTCAGCCAGATAAAAACAATAAATACTTTGAAAGTTAAAAACAAACAAAATATTTAACAAAAACAACAAATAAATAAAGCAAACATTAATCAAAACAAAAACCATAAAAAAAACGCCGGCTTCACACTAGACTGAGTGGAGAGAATGAGCGAGAAACATACGCCTTCTAACAGTGGTGCAAGACAAACAACTCATACAGGCAAACCACGATAATCCAAACCATAATAAACTTAGACCTATAAAAAATATTGAAATATTTCAGACGTATGTTAATATTATTATATATACATATTATTCAAATGTTAATATTATCATATATTAATTAAGTTTAAAAGGTTTTATCGTAATTGATACCACTGTTCTTTGGTTTTGCATCTTTTGTTCTCTCTTACTTTTTCTCGCTCATTTAAGTGAGGCAAAATACCCGCACATAGCACCACCCAAACCCGCCCACTCTGTCGGTGGAGAGCGGCTAAACGACAGAGAAAAGTGAGAGTTTCAGACATGCCACAGAGCTTGCAACAGACTGAAGGCGCTCGTCAGTTGCCACACGACAGGACAGCCGCACGGACAGGCAGGTGTAGATTTCGTCGTGCTAAAGTTACAAAATATTGTTATGAAATTTGTGAGATAACTCAGTGTAGTTTCTGTATAAGATACACTTGTGCCAGCTCAGTAGCAGATACAGATGTTAAATTAATACTAATTAAAGCGCAGTGTGCGATCTACTGAGCAACTGCTCTCCACCGCTCTCACTCTCTTTTTCTCTCTCTCTAGTTCTCACTCTCACTCTCTCTGTGTGTATTGTTTCTCTTTGCGAAAAAGTGCTCGTATCTTTGTATCTGTATCTGAACAAGGCCCATGCCGTGCGTACTCTCAGCAGCGTACCCGCCAGTGGGCGAAAGACGCAACTGCCGACTGCCGACTGTCGACTGCTGTGAGCTGCTACGACCTTGCAATGCCCTTGAATGACACTCTTATTGCGACCAAGTCGCCGTCGTTGCCACTACAACTGGCGGTGCTGCCACGGCTGCCACGACGAGCGCTGGCAAAATAAAGAAATGAAATTTAATTGAAATTTAATTTTTTGTATATCGTATTATCGTTAATCGTTCTGTCTCGTATGCTTTTCCACCATCCCAAATAAATTCGACGGTAAAGCTCCTTTTTCAATTCTCGAGCTGTCGCGTGTGA
Organism: Drosophila falleni; assembly: GCA_035045575.1. Taxonomy (NCBI): domain Eukaryota; kingdom Metazoa; phylum Arthropoda; class Insecta; order Diptera; family Drosophilidae; genus Drosophila; species Drosophila falleni. Next base: position 11,960,827 of record JAWNOV010000167.1, read on the forward strand.
CAAAAAGAAATCAGACATAACGAAACACAAAAGCAAATTAAAACCAGTTAAATATGAAACATATCGTCCACAAAATTGCACACAATTTCATTAAATAGTGTTATCTAAGCAACTAACGCCATCTGTGGGCCAGAACCGAGTTGTATAAATGTGTGTGCGTGTGTGTGTTTAAAAAGTGAAAGTTCAGGCCAAGCATATCCTTTGCTGGCCCCATTTGTTTGGACACTTCCTTGGCACATTTTTAAGGCGGAGGCGGCTACATATATAACGATACCGAAACACGCAATACATAGTCCTATATATAAAATATACATAACGACGACTTCCACATAGCATATATATGCTTATAAACATACATATTTTCGCGATATTTATGCGACAACTTTGACAACTCATATTTTTTATTACTACATGAACGGGCAGGCCAAGAACTTGGGCATAAAAAAGGAAACCCCTTGGAATTAAACCAATTATAGGCAGGTGAGTTGAATTATTAATAATTATTATAAGAAATGTTTTACATATACAAATTATTATTTTTAGAATAGTACGCATAGCATGGTATAATTATAGTTGTTAAATTTTTTTTTGATGATGCAAATAATTGTAGTACAATGCTGTATTAATATAAACATGTATCTGTCAGATACTTTGACATTGAAATGATTGATGAGTTGGAGTTCAAAGTGCTACAGCATGAATTGCATAGTTACTGAACAAATATAAACAATATTTAAGTTTAATTGAAGTAAATAAAAATAAATATTATTCACAACCAATATCCGGCTTATGCAATTTAATTAAGCAAAGCATAAAATAATTTGGATATATTAAAAAATAATTTATCATGTGACAATGACTTAAGAATGCTTAATAATCAAATTCAAATTGTTATTTTTGCAATTCCCTTTACGTAATTATTTTATCTTTTTAAAAAGGCTCGCAGTCCTTCTATTTTATCCTAATCCCCAACTGTTTTTGCAAATATCCCTTAAACCGCAATTACAATCAAAACAAAGCCTTTTGCCTCCTAGCACATTCCATTGCTTTCCGCACCAGGCTTCAATTGTCACCCATAAAAATCAAGCCACGAGCTGTGACTAGAGTCTACGGAAAGCGAAAGCATGTGAAAATCGAAAGTATCTGTATCTGTATCTGTAGATGTAGATGTGCGTCTGTCTGCTCCAAAACGGCGCAAGCGTTTTTCACATTATAGTTGTAGTTGTTGTAGCTATTGTTGTTGTTGTTGTTGTTGTTATGATTATTGTGGCGGTGCTTGGCTTTGTTTGCTTGTGACATTTCGCTGGGTAGCAATGTCATACAAATATAAATAAAATACACGCGCTGTCAAACCAAACCAAACGAGCCACCCACACCAAACACGCACTGACCACGAAACACACACAGAGCAAAGTGCGAGAGTATCTGCTAGATAAACGGCTTCTTAGGGCGTCTATACATGTGCCTAACTTGACAAGCTATTGATTGTTCTTCCTTGCCTAAATCGATTGTCCGTACTCCCTCCTCCCGTCGGACGGCGCAAAAATCCGAAGAAGAAAAACGGAAAAACACCGCCGCGTGCTACGTGCTACGTGCCGCTGTCAATTTGGCTAATTCGCCATATAAAAATACAAATTAATATATATACTGGTTTATTTATAAATAACGAAAATCATTCAGCATCAACACAGTCAGCTGTTGCGACTCGTAGAATTTTGCTTAAACATCAAAAATTACCCCCACTTAAGTTTAAAAAAAGTTTTAGTTAATAAGAATATTAATAAATATTTTCACTTAATTTTTGCTGTCAAAAAATATCTAACAAATAAGAAAGTTTAGGTTGACATACGTTGGTGGTATTTTGATTAATAATCTAAACTGTTTAAAAATGTGGTCATATGACTGATCTCTGCTTCATAAATTTCAATATAACCCAATTTATTTAATGATCTAATTTAATTTATTTATCATATCATTGTTGAACGAATTTATTACCCCATATTGGCTAACTTTGCCTAATCTTATGCTTATAAAATATTATCTTTTAAATAAGATATCTAAATTCAATGATTTATTTAATCAATATTGACGGTTTATATTTTTGCTGTGGTCTTCTCTACATCCTCCATACTTTACCAAATATTCCAAATTCTAAGACAAAATAGTCCACTTCAAATCGGTTACCCATTCAAATTTTAAGTTGTTTCCATACAGTTTCAGGATCAGTATACTCGTAGTATCTGAACTTGAAAATTTATCTCTTTATCTTTTTTAAGCCAAAGTCAAATGCCAAATCCGAACAGCCCATAAACCGTTCACTGATAACAAATTATACGTTGAACTGTTTTACACACACACAACCATGACTAACTACCTAAACCCAAAAACAACACATAATCACAATCACAGCGGGCTGCTGATAAACCAGACCCTTATCATAAATAATTACTGTGGGTAACACGGAGAATATCTGCAAATATCTACTATAAATATTGAACTTATATTGCCAATTGTTGTATGTAAATGTAGGCAGATGAGTCGACGATAAAATACCCTGGTAGTTATGTTTCATAGATTTTATATAGCCTAAATAGATATAAAATCTGAGAATAGAAAGTAGAAAGTAAAAGTTCTATTCTATTGATCATATCTTTACTATTTTAAAAAGATTTCTACATTTCCTGAAGTATAGAATAAAATTCTTAGGATAAAATTCAAATATAAATATATATATTTTTTTCTAAAAAATTCTTTTCAATAGTCGCCCCTTACAAAATATATTATATATTTTTTTATTCTATTATATTAATTTATATTAATTTATGTCAATGTTTAAAAAAATGATTGTTATTATTTATGAAGTTAATAATTTTTTCCTAAAAATGTTTTAATCTTCTTCTCGATTGGAGAACTTGTTATTAAACAGGATTTAAGTTTCACTCAATGTCTGATATATACAACATTTGTCTATTATGGACATTCTGGTCTTACCGGCTGTTGGATTTGCAAATTGTCCTGAAGAGTTGCAGGGTTAGTCAACTTCTCATTATGCCCTTTCCCTCTCTTAGGGTAGCAGACAACGCCAGAGACAGCGACGGCGCTGATCACGAGCATTTCTCTATGCAAGCGGCTGTCTGGCAATGGAAGATGGTGATACGCGGGAAGAGGGTCGCGGCTGCAGTTGTGTTACCTTTGGGATGCAGTGATTACGATTACACACACTCACACACACACACACACACAGATACATTTACATACACAACTGCACTTAGCAGATACATACAATGTGTGTAGAGATTTTTCATACAGAGCACAGACACATCACACTTGATCAGTGACATGACAGACGCTGGCGGAGCAATTTGCTGCGATTCGATTTCGATTTTGCTGCCTTATCAATCAGCGCAAATTCGTTTAATGCCAAAAAAAATCAACGTACTCAGTGCATGTTCGCCTCAGTGTCGCTGCAGACGTGGTGCAGTTCATTTCCGACGCAGTGCCGCCAAAACTGTCCGTTCTTTAATCTTAACCTACTAACTGAAGTGCAAGTACTTTGAGTATATCAAAGAGAGTCACATACCGAAAACCGGCAACCGGGAACGTTACAGGGAACGAGAACGGAAACGAGAACGGTAACGGGATCGGTAACGGGTTACCAAGCGATCGATCAGGCAGCAGCGAGTGCAAGTGTGTAAGTGAGAATCATTCGGTTCAGTTCGATACGATTCGACTCGGTTCAGTTCAAATCGGGTCATAATCTGCTCTCAGCTTTTTTTTTTACTGACTGCTAAAAATAAATGCAAGTTGTTATCAATACTCGTAATCGAAACGCCGGCACGGCATGATTGACTGCACCCCCGCACCCTTAAAGTCATGTCACAGCCAGGTGAACTCTGTCCACACTCGATGCTAAAAGTATCTGTGTAGATCGCTGATGTCGCATTGTACGCAATTACCACAATCACTAGTTTCCCGCCCTTTGATTACAAATTAAAAAGCAACTGCTTAAGCTTTTTTTAATTGTCAAAACGTAGCTAAGGTACTGATCGTACTTATATTAACTTCTATATGTTGATTGACTAGCTTCTTGTTAAGATGTCAGCATGTCCATTTATCGTATTTGACCCTCTGTCACATATCAATATATCTTTTAAAAGGTCTCACCTCAACAGTGCCATGACTCTGTTATTTGCATATTCGATGTTCCTTTTTCTTTATGAAAACAAAATAAAGTTAACTAATGACACTTTATGCAAAGTTATATTTGATTGTGTCGTTAGAGTGCCACTTTATGTACCTCAATTGACAAACACGACGGGCCAAACACATTTGGCCCAATTTAATTCAATTAAGCTACTTATGGGTGACAAACTGACTTGAGATACAATTCAAAGCATTTCTGCGCAGATATACGCACTTGAAAGAAAGTGAAAATGTTATAGATACACTGTCAAAACAAAACATAAATTTATATGTACATTTTTCCTGTCGTGAATGAAGAAAGTGAAAATATCAAAACGGAAATGTTCTTTTTGGAAAACAACACATTTGCATTGCTAAAGTTTTATTTATAGCTAATTCTTTGCAAATCCCATATTTTTTAATAGCTTTGCATCTATTTTATTTATAAATCGCTCGCCTGATATATAGTCTAATACTTTTATCATTATTTACTGTGCGAGGTATTTTAATGCAATAGGAACAAAATTTCAGTATTTTTGGCATATGATGCGAACATTTTTTCGTTAATCTCTATATTTATTTTGAAAGACTTAGATAGTTTTGATATCAGTACATTGAACTTGGCATCTGTGGATAAGAAGTATCAATAGGTATTATTATACGAATATATGAATAAATATAATGAATAGATCATTAAAGGATTTTAAAACAATTCCAATATCTTTTAAATATGTAAGACCGAATCTACTTTTGATTTCTATTGCAAAGAGGATACGCAATACATATTTTTAATTATTATTATTTAACTATTCATAGTTCACAAATACTTTAAACACTTAAAAATACACTTTTTTTAAATGAATTCACTGTTTTTCAATTTTTTAAATTCTGCCTCTCTATTTCTCTACCTCTCTTTATTCTCATTCTGTCGCTCTCGATGTTTCTATTCCAATCTTCCCCTCTGTGAATCTTCATTAATTTGCTCTCGCACGTCATCTGCCCAAAACGCATTTAGCAACTTGGCCCTGGTCCAATAGCAATTTTATTTTGGCCATGCGAAAAAGGGACTTGAATAAAGTGAATGCGACATGACTGTTTGGGTAATCGTTGCAACATTTTGAGAATACTCAAATTTAAGACAGACAATGAATCACAAATATGCCAAAATGCCATAACTTACATTACTCGCAAATTGTGATGAGTAGTGCATTAAGTACAAAAATATTTGATATACATAGATCGCTTTTTGATCTCACTAATCGATCGATTGTTAGGGGCGGGCAACGTTTATTTCTTTATTTGTCACTTTGTTCGATGCCTTTAGCTAATTTCAATTCAATTTTCATTATTTACTGCTTAATTAAGTTTTCTATGCAGTCTGCCAACTAAAACAAAAACAAGAAATAAAAATAAGAAAATAAATCATATAAAAGAAAAAGAAAAAGGAAAGTTCAAGGCCAATCGAGATCACAGCGATTGGCGCATTTGAAATTAACTTATTTTACCCCTCCTTCAATAGATAGCTTAATCTTTGTTAATTGGTGAAAGATTTGTGGGCGTGACTTGGCACACCTAAAACACGTGCAACACTGAGAAACACTTGATATTAAAAAACCAAAACAAATCATGAAACAGTTAATTGAAATTCATTTCATTTGGCACATGTAAAATTATCGCACAACTTTCATGTGATGTGGAAAATGTCACGCGTTCATCAAATGATATAACATTATTTTTTTTGTTTATTTTGTTGTCTTTTTTTACTTAATACACTTTTAATGTGATGACAGATGGTCAAGTATTAAAATTTTAAAGAAGAGTCTTATAGTCATACAGTCTTATAGACTAGCTGATGCCCTCTACAGAGATCTGATGCTGTCTTTTTATATATTTAAACATTTTTAGAAACATCGGTGTTTCTTTAAAAAAAAAAACAACCAAATTGTTAAAAAACAGGTAGTTTTTTAAGAATCTAACTTAAGACTTCGGAGCTACAAATAATAATAAAAGCAGGAGATTTTAAAAATATTTTTTCCAACCTTTTGGGTTCGAAAATGAGAGGTATATACAAATTATAAAAAAGAAAATATTGCCAGCTGTTTTCGCATAAATGTTAAGTTAATTTATTTGTTTACTTGAGAATGAAAAACTTTACTGTTTTCCCCAGCCCGAGTCAATAAACGAAAATAATAATATGAACCACGTCATCTGTGTATATTCCATAGAATCGTTGCAGTTGCCGCAGTCGTTGGCACCGTCCTCGACATCCACAACCACATTGACGTGACGTAAATGAACGAACCCGGCGACATACCATTGACACACACAGGCACACCCGACAGCAGGCCTCCCTGCAGCATTATCTCAATCATACCAAACATAGGGATGTCATCATGCCGTGGACGTGCCGAGGCATTTGCGCGAAGTTTGTCCTCCAAGCTGCGCACCCTGGGAACCCAGGTGAGTTGAACTATGAGACGGAGGTTGATGGAAATTCCTTTCCTTGTATAGGGAGCTAAGCAGTCTATAAATAAAACAGTTCGCTTTTTTTTAATTTTAGAGATTACTATATCATTCTTAAGACGAACATGTTATATTTCAAAAATTATAAACCCTTTAACTTAGTTGTCATTAGAGCTTAACTTTCAGTAGTTAAAATAAATTTTAGCTAAATACAATATAAACAAGTTTAGACATTTTTCATCTAGAATTTTAAAAGAAAACATGTTTTTACTACGGAAACCAGCACCAGAATTTAGTTCCGTTGCGGTGACATCCGTTAATGGATTCAGAACGATGACATTACACGAGTATCGCGGCAGATATGTGATTTTACTATTTTATCCGGCGGACTTTTCATTTGTCTGTCCAACCGAACTGCAAGCATTTAGCGATCGCGCTCAGGAGTTTCGAAATGTTGGCTGTGAGATTATCGCCTGTTCGACGGACAGTCATTTTGCTCATTGCGTCTGGATAATGCAGCCCCGTAAGCAGGGCGGACTTGGTGATATGGATATACCACTATTAGCGGATAAGTCCATGAAGATTGCCCGGGATTACAACATGCTTGACGAGGCCTCAGGTCTGGCCCATCGTGGCATGTATATAATCGATCGTGTCGGTATAGTACGGCATATATCCGTTAACGATTTGGGCGTGGGACGCAGTGTGGAAGAGGCTCTACGTCTGGTGCAGGCCTTTCAATTTACCGACGAATTCGGTGAGGTCTGTCCGGTTAATTGGCGGCCAGGTGCAAAGACCATGAAACCGGATAATGCTGGCAAAACTGAATACTTTAAGACCGCCAGTTAAATTATACAAATAGATATATACATATAGGAGTGCAAGTATGTAACACACAATCACTAATTAAACTCGGATATTAAAAAAATATATAACAAAATAAATTGTCAGTATTTAATTGTAAAATATATTGGGAAAAATAGTTTTCAAAGAGCAGAATAAGTGAAACAAAGATTTTAAAAAACCCAAAAATTAGGAACCACATTTTATATCTTAAAAAAAGTTTAAATTTGTCTAAAATAAATCAATAAGTTGATGAAGTGCTGCACAGTTCGATATTAGATCACTGCTGTACAAATATAGGGATAAATAATATATTATAACGAGAAAATTATATAATTAAAAAATCTCTTCTATTTTTAAAATAGGCCAACGAGGAGGGCGCCAATGCTGAGGATGAGCCGATTATAAATGGCACAAATACCAACACTTGGGTGAATGCACACGAATCCGAACAGACTGTCACAGATTTGCAGCCGCTACGCCATGAGTCGGACTCATTTTTCGACTTTGACTGCGAGCTGGAATCACCGGGCAGTCCGGCGGAGGAGTGCGAGTACCTGCGTCTCATAGAAACCGCCTCGAATACACCACACAACTCCACGGCCGAGTCGGGCTATGCCTGCGCCTCGGCGGCGAGCAGTCACAGCAGCACCGACGGTCCCTACTTTGATGCCGCCGCCGGAAGCAGCAGCAGCAACAGCAACGTTCCAGATGAGATTCTGGTCACCGCACAGCCGCAGACGCAGACACAGACGCATCGTGGCAAGTTGTCTCCAGTGGAACTGAAGGCGCATTCAAATGTGCTGCAGTTGAATGGAAATCACGAGTTCCTGACGAACGGCGAGCAGGTGGAACAGGAACAGAAAGAGGAGCAGGAACTGGCCGAGTTTGAAGTTAAGGAAAAGGAAAAGACCTCAGAGAATGAGACGCTTCTGCAGGATCAAATACTCAGCGAACTGCAACAGCACAGCGACAGCTTGAAGAGCACAGATAAATTGCTCGGAGAGGAGCAGTTGGAGCAGCTGCCAGCGGAGGAGCCAGTCATGGTTAATGGACACATGGATCAAGCAGAGGAGCAGCTGCTACAGCTTGAGGATGAAGCAATAGAGATTTCATCTAAGGAAAATAAAGAGCAGGAGGAACAGCAACCACAAGAGAACGGAATAGATGAGGTGGACAAATGCACGGAGAGCACTCTTATGGTTAATGTAAATGTAGCACAGCAGGAGCAGGCCAAACAGGATGTTGAGGAGGCAGTTAACAGCCAGGAGAAAAGCAGTCACAGTCATGGCGTGGACACAACTGACGACGAGGACGATTGTCGACCACAGCGAGTGCGACGCTGTTCCTCCCTGAAAACGGGCAAAACTCCACCTGGAACGCCGGGAAGAAAGAAAATAGTGAGATTTGCAGATGTGCTGGGACTGGATTTGGCCGATATAAAGACCTTTCTGGATGAGATACCAACCATACCGAAATCAGCGTTCGAGGATCTTGAAATACTCGAGTCCGAGCCACCAATGCTGCTTGGCCCGAAGTCAGACAAGCTATTGATGCCGCTGTTCCAACAGCCGGGCGGACTGGCCACATTCCTCGATGCGGTGCGCGAGAAGCAGGTGTCGCTGGAGAATGCCGCTGTCACCGATAGCATCAATCAGACGATTTCCGGTTCGGTGCGAGTGCGTAATCTGGACTTTCATAAATCGGTGCATGTGCGCTACTCGCTGGACGGTTGGCGCAGCTATGCGGATCTGCAGGCCAACTATGTGGAGAACTCCTGCGATGGCTTCTCCGATAAGTTCACGTTTGTGCTCTTCGGCAACTCACTGCATGTGGGTCAACGGCTGGAGTTTGCCGTACGCTTTCAATGCAAGGGTCAACAGTTTTGGGATAACAATTATGGCGCCAACTACTGCTTCCAATGCTTGCCCACCTCGAATCACACGGCATCGCCGGCGTCTGTGGTGACTGGCACCGTTCCGGCTCACCATGCCAGCAGCTTGGTCGGCCTGCTAAGCCCCACAGCGGGCGATGCCTGGTGCAGTTCGTTCTACTAATCCCAATCCCAATTAGTAGCTCATTTATGTTGCGGGGGGCACTCCGAGGAGTAAGTAGACGGCGCTGGACGCGGGACGTTGGGTCGTTGGGTCAGTTGGTTGCTACATACAATATGCCGTCAATGCTCTGGACCTGGCATCATCAGCCGGCGTCAGCTTTGACGGTGTGTGTGTGCTGTGGCATCTGCCATAACCAGAGTAGAGTGATCAGAAAGAGATCGGGGATCACAGAGATCGGTAAAAAAAAAGAACGGCGTTATCCCTTTCCCCGATTCACCCCATTAATCCTTGTATGTACGAGTATGTAAGGCATAATGTTTATATTTTTATAGAGCAAAATAAAGTGAAACTGGAGGTGTAGCAGGTATAGCAGGAAGAGGGCAACCAGACGAATCAAATTACATTAGTAAAATACATGAGTTAAAACATAAATTGTTAAATGAAAAGAGCCAGCAAAGTGCGAAAGAATCCCAAAGATAGTTGTTAGTCTTACGTTATAAGAAGAGCAAGTGATAACAAATGATGATACAATGATAAGGATGATGATGTTAATGATCATGAATATGAATATGAATATACTGAACAGTCTTTAAATGTCTTCAACTAACTTGATTTCTATAGTTTTCATTTTGTTTTCTGTGTTTGTTCAGGCATGTGAGGGGCTTACATTGCGTATACTTAATAATACAGTTCCTCGAATCAAATCCAACTTCAATTTCTAGTCATTTCAAGTTTATTCACAAGAATCTCTTGCCAATCCTCATTGCAAATCCATCAACTCCATAGCAACAATAACACTTTGAGTCTGAAATAATTTATTCTATTTAAAATTCAGATATACATTTATCCTAGCCCTGCCCATACTGAACAATCTGATCTTTAATATGCCAAAAAGAATAATTGTAATTTTCTATATTATTCTAATGAAATGTTGACATTTTTCCTTTTATTGTTTAATTTTATTTTTGCTTAGCTATTATTTAAAACGATTTATTTTACGATTTCGGTGTTTTTATGCATAATATATATACGATATACAATACAATATATTAAATATACCAAATAAAAATATCTTAAATTTTAGTTAATTTTTATTCTTACACTTTTCGTTGGTTTTCCTTTTCAACTTTTATGTTAAGAATGAGGATCTGTCATCGAATAATCGGTAAAATGATTGGCGTTATCATAATATACTCGTAATATAAATAATATCTCAAGATACTACAACTGGCCAACACATTTGATTAACACCAATGGCATGCACACATATGTATACATCTATATATGTTCCAAATGTATATCAGGGATAACCAAGAACCTAACAATAACAATTAATTGATTTAAAATTGACGAAAGCAAAACGCAGCTACCTCAATGTTTTCAATGCGAAAACCTAGTAAAAGTTAAAGAACAAAATATATAAATATAATAAAATATAAATTATGTTATATATGTTTATTGCATAGCAAACATGTAAAGTTACCAACCAAATAAAATATACTAACTTTAAAAGTTAAAAACTATTTATACAAAACTATGAGAGAATATTTTAAAACCTCCTTGAATTATTCGTGACAATTTAGACCGCCGTACAGCCCCATTAACTGTTAGACTGAAGCGTGAGTATAAAAACAGCTTTTGAATTGTTGGTATAGATTGTTAAAGTTTCTTCTTGTGCTGTGGGGCAACTGGATTATTGTTGTGCAAAAAATACTTTTATAATTTACATGTTAAACGTCGAAGCTAAGAATATTATAATAAATAAAATACCTTTCCCAGAAAATAGTAGTCTTATTTATTTTGTTAAACAATAAACAGTATAGAGCAAAAGGTTTTAAAAACACCACCTGTAAGTAACGGCCTTGCCACCTAGTCAAACATGCGCATATTTGAGCGGGAGCAGCTGTTGCGTTAGCTCTAAAAAGCTGAATGATATAGCGAGGATTTAAATGAAGTCTTGTACATCTTAGCTTGTAATGTACGCATCTTTTGAATTAAAAACGAAAAATTGAATTCAAACTATAATGAAAATTGATAAGCTAAAAGATTTAAGTTAAAAACTGTTGCAATGATTTGTATATATATTATTTAATAGACGTTTTATTTAAAAATACTTAAAGAATATCAGCATCTCTTTTGAAACCCAACTAATTTGTTATATAAATAGTACAATATTGTACATAAAAATATTTAGTTAAAAAACGTTCAATAATTATAATAATATTTAAAGAGTATAGTCTGATTTGCAAATTTGAACTGTATCTTTTGGACTTTGGAGCACCGCAAGCTATACTCATGGTACTTACATAGCTTACAAAGACAAGACCAAAGAAACTTGTTTAACTTCAGATAATACTGCAATATTAATCCTGCTCACTATAATGGGACTTTACTGAACATATACATATGTATTTTAATTAATTTCACTTTATAATTGAAGCCTTAAGCAATCAGGAATTGCCTTAGAAATAATAACTTTAACTATTAGCAAACATCATCGTCAATGGCAGCTTCTTCGTCGTCCGGATGCGATACACTGACCTCAGCAATATCATCTTCCACGCTGTCCACAAAACTAGAGACTCTGCAAGCAATCAGAAAAGTATTTCAATAGAAGGCAAATTAGTTGCATGTGGTATACTTTACTTTTCAAAATCGCATTGTGGCAGCAGACCGTCGTCCTTGAAGTGACTGGCTCCTTCACTGAATCGGAGTAGTGTGCAAAGACGCAGCAATGCCAGGAGAAGGAGCAACATGCCAGCGACATAGCTGAGCCACAGATTGTGGGGGAGTATTATCAGAGCCACGCCCATGGCGACATACATGGGCGCCGGTCGCCAACCGCCCAACAACATTGACAAACGCCAGCAGTCCAGGCAGGAGGAGCTGTGGTAATTATCGCTGCAAATTAAAAATAAATAAATATATGTTACATTGCGTGAGTATTAAATTTATGGGCTTCTTCTGGCTGAGCAACTTACTCGCCACATTGGAGATGCAGAAATATGGTTATCAGCCATTTTATCTCAATGAACAGTACCAGCAGAGCTGAAAAACTGGCCAAGCATTAAAATTTTATGTTCCCCAGCAACGAGAAAATATGAAATGTATCACTGCTTACAGTATGTAAAGGCCCGCCTGATATCCATGCATATAGACATCCACGCCCACTCCACAGATAACTGAAATGAGAAATGACCACAAATTGGCTGTTGTCTGCTTAAGAAAGTCGATTGGATGGAATTTAAGCTGTTTTGGGGTTTCTTGTGTCCTTGAAACGGCGTATAAAACAATATGATTGTGTCTACTCCAATAACATTTCATTGAAATTTGCTTGGGGCAATAAAATATGCTAAATCGAAAGCTGTAATATGAATGTCTTTGATGAGACAGAGTCAAATTGTACGAGGGCGGGTTAAAGTTTTCCAAGACTCCAAGAGTGTCTATCTACTTTTAGAATTGGATATTAATATGATGATTTCAAATTTTCAATGGTAGTTTTGAATCTTAAAATGAAATAATAATAGATAGAAAAAAATTCCAATAAATAAAGAACTATTATTTAAAATATCATATGTTATAATTTTAATCTATATACAAATGAAGATAAATAAGTATTAAATTGAAAAGCTTTAGGCACTTGGAACTTTTTAAACAGCCCACTTGATATACAATATTCTTACCACATTTTGACTATCAGCCCAGATTCGATGTGTAAAATATGACAAAAAGAATCACAACAAGAGGAATCTACTCAAAATTCAATCTAATTAAGTTGTTATTGTATGCGGCGGAAAAACAAATCCGATTAAATAGCTGATAAAAGCCAGATGAGAGTTGGCCGAAATCGAGAACAAAAAGCAATGCCAAAGCCAAAGCCAAACCAATTACATTAAACGCTTTGACTATGTCGAAAAAGTCGATGAAATGTGCGTACAAGAGGAAACCCAATGAAAGTCATGCAAAAATTATGCGCTGCTCTCAACACAATTAGGGGGAGTCAATGAAGAAGGGGGAATTCCCGACTGATAGATTTTTTTTTTTGCGCACTGTCGCCATGTTTAGGGGACTTTCAGGATAAACGACTGGCGCCAGAAAGCTAACAACAGAAATCAGCGAAGAGCAGGGATAAACGGGCACAAAGGGTTGCATTTGGCAAGGATGTGAAAGCGCACAGAGTGCATGCTGCAAAATAAAAAAAAGAAAGCCAATGCCTCGTTAATGGCCCTGAGAGTATCTTCTTGTTGTTATTTTTTTAACTTTTATCCTCTCTTGCAATTTTTGAGCATCACGCAGCGTCGAGGTTTATGAACTGTGAGTTTTTTGCGGCTTGTGCATGCATAATGCAGATCCAGACAGTAGCTAAACAACAACAATATTGTTGGGAAATTAGTTTGAACTTGACCCAAGTTTTTGCTCTCAACTGCAGACCCAAACGATGCTCATTTATCATATGTCCCAGAGCACGTTAGAGCTGGTCAGGAACTGATGCGGACTGTTGCACTATTGAAAGCTGCTATTACAAGTGCATTATTTGGAGGACGGAAGTCGGAAAAAGAGGCAGGCAGGAAGTCTTTTATACAGATGATGCCCATGGGAGTGATGGCTTGATAAGCGGCAAGTGCTAAATTGAAGTTTGATAACTGCAACTTGTGCACAATTTTGTAAATAGATTACAAATTGCCTTTTAATGGTAAATAAAAAAAAAAACTAAAAACTAAATATTTATTTACTTACAAACAAATTTATTAAATTTTTGAATAGAAATTTATCTTCTTAAAGTAGTTTCTCTTATTTTTCTATAAAAATTAAAGCACTTATACTTATGAAAATCAAAATCAAAAAAATTTTAATGTATGACAGAAATGAATAGCTTTTTAATGTATTTACTTTGGATACCATTACAAACAATAAACGGCTCTCTTTTCTTTTATTTAAGCTCCTCAGATCACTGGCAAACATAACATTTTAAAATAAATATATCTTAAACTAAATTCAGTCTATTTAAATTTAGTTTAAATAGACTAAATTTAGTTCGAAAGATATATATTTTAAAATTTTGTACAAAAAATTGGTCATATCTTTATATAATTTGCTTTGCTATCTTTAGAAAATATTGTTATTATCGTCTAATAACTAAATAAAGTGCATTTAAATCTTCGTAAACCAATTTCATATAAATATTTTCTTAACTTTGATAAATAGTCATAAAATAGCATACTCATGGCTTATATGATGACTGCCCCATTATATGATTTTCCGCTTATCCTTATCATATGTTATGCGCCACCTGCGTAACTTGCAGCTCATATTCTTCCACTTGAATCATTTTCAATTTGTAGGTATGTGTGTGTGCGAATGTGTGTGTATGAGTGTGTGTGCTTACCGAATGAAGTCAGCAGACCAAAAACTCTTATCACAGGACGTAAACACTCGCAAGGCTCGACCGGCTGGCGGCAACGTCGACGACGTCGCTGCAATTGCTCATGTTGTTGATGCGGTTGGCTCATGACTGACTCTGTTCTCTTTCTCTCCCTCTCTCTTTCCCTCTGTCTCGATTTTTATTTTTGTACGAGTATTTCTATACAATTGCAATTGTTGAAGCGTTCGTCTAAACAACAGTCAGCAGAAGATTGTCCAGTGGCCACGTTAATACATCAGCTAATATTACAGCAACAGAGCTTAGCTCAGCTTAACTCAGCTCAGCTGAACTCAGAAGACACTTTGTGTTATGCATTGAATATAAATCAAGTGAACTTTTACGGCAACGACAACGGCAACGTATCCAATTTCTTGGCAAGCAACTGACCGACGATTGCCAAGGATGGCGACACACCAACACAATAACAGTAACACTAACAATAATAAGAAACAATAAGCAGCTTCGTTGTACGTTTAAATTTCAACAGTTAACTTTGCTACAGCATACGCTGCGTATGCGTAATGTGAGCGACACCTTTAACGTTTTTTTACTTATAATTCGTTCACCATTTTACAGTGGCATTTAATCACAGTGCCATTTTATGTGGCTGCGTGTGTGTGTGTGTGTGTGTGTGACAACTAATGGCTGCAAATTACCGTTAACGTGCAGCAATTCTCTCGCACTCGCGTCCTACACAAAACGTCAACAACTGAGTTTTCGAAATGTCCGCCAAGTTTGTGCAGGTGCCACTTTCCACTTGCCACTTGACTCCTAAGCCAAAAGCCGAGCCCGAAAGTCAGAGTCTGAGTGCCCTAAAGAACGTCCGCACGCTTCTAGCAGCGCCAACTGAATGAATGGAGCAATCGTCCTCAGTCGCCTCGCAGGCTGCCTGACTTTTTAGCCAGACAGCAGCCAGTCAGACAAACGAATGCCCTACAAATCGAATGAGAAAGCTCTTTGATTTATTTTAATTATCTTAGTTAAAATTATAAATATATATCAATAGTTTACTTGTCTCAAATGTTATGATGTCATTTTATAAAATCGAAATAATTAGTTAGACCTAAAAGTTCAAAAATATCAAATTTTTTAGATGATAAAAATATAAATGCGGATGTAAATTAAAAGGCCAAATCATGACCAAAATGACATTCCGCTTGAAAATCGGTTAAGTTTCGATGAAGTTATGAGAGATCAAAGTTTTTGAAAAAATATCAAGGGGCATGTATGGAAAATTGGTTGATAGATGGCTTAATATCAAAAAATTATCAAATTTTCTAAATGCAAAAAATTTAAATGCAGAATCAATTAAGAGGCCAAATCATAACCAAAATGACATTCCGCTTGAAAATCTGTTAATATTTGATGAAGTTATGAGAGATCAAAGTTTTTGAAAAAATGTCAAGGGGTAAGTATGGAAAATTTGACAAAAATCGAAAATCTATAAAAATTTTTAGATGATAAAAATTTAAATGCAGAGTCAATTTAGAGACCAAATCATGAACAAAATGACTTTCCGCTTGAAAATCGGTTAATTTTTCACAAAGTTATGAGAGATCAAAGTTTTTGAAAAAATTTCAAGGGGTATATATGGAAAATTGGAAGATAGATGGCTTAGTATCGAAAAATGTAAATAAATAAATAAAATTAATATCAAAGTTAGTTTTCTATTAATTTAAAAACTTTCTTTAAACGTAGGGAACTTGGCAAGTCTTCAATGCCGACACTCAATGTCATTGGAAGTTTGCTTTTATTTGTCACGTTGCCCTGTGTGTTGTTGCTGTTGCTGATGGTATGTTTTCTATGCTTCAGTTGCCTGCCCCTATCCCCCCTGTCCCTCACTCGTTCACAGTTCCATTCCCTGTTCATCACTTTGTATGTTTGTTGGCGTCGTTTCAGTAATTTTCATAACTGGCACATTGTGTGGCCACTGCGAGGGGAGTTGCTTCGCGGAGCCGTTGACAATTGCGCCATCTACGCAGAGTGTGAACAAAAACATTTTCGGCAGTGACAATGCCACCATCTCCTTGGACTTCACCCACCTCCCCCTCCCCTTTGAAAACATTAAACACAGGAGCAGCTGAGGAGTAAATATTTTTTTAGCCTGCTTCAGGTTTGTCTACATCTTTGCATCTCTCATTTGGTCCAAGAAGAAGCTATGGTTTCGTTTGCCTTATGCGCCATTAATGACATCTTTACTGGGGGACAACGCGGCGTATACGCAATGCTAATGATACTACTTGCCGGCAGGAAGAGGGCCTTATTTGGAAAACTCCTTTCGCCGTTTCATTATCTTACTAATGCCAGCCACCATGGCGACCTCTGGCAACGCCAGCTTGGCATCCTCCTGAAAGTCACAGCGACGTGTTAAATGCAACCAGGTCCTTTCCGGATTTAGGGACAGTGGCATTTGCAGCCAGCTGACATAGTCGATCTTTAAAGAACCGGTTAGCAGCTGATCGAACGGCGTGTTTCCTATGAAGAACATGGACCTGAGCACCGAGGTCTTTGCCTCCTTGATGTTCTGACCCAGCACACCCTGGAAAGGACTCGGCTCGTTGTCGCCCGTGCCCAGCTGCTCCAGCAGCCAATCCTTGTTGAATTTCATATAATTGTAGAGCACTTTCAGTGCCTGTTTGCCAATGTTGGTGGTCAACACATCACTGGCCAGCACCTCTGCTATATAATCCGCAATGCCCACATCCAATTCCATGGCATAATTGGCCGGAGGACTGTGACTCAAACGCTCCGACTCTGCATTGGTCAATGCGAGGTCATCGATTTTGACAGTGCTCACAGCACTCATGCCACCGGCGCCACGACTGCAGCTGCCACCAAAATCGGTATCCAGATTGATGCTCTCCTTGGCCTGCTTGAGGAACAGCTCGATCTGATCCGTATGCTTGTCATCCTCGTCTATGGAGCAAATGGCCTCCGAGAGGGAGTAGCAAACGGCGGCCTTGTCCTGATTTTTAGCTGTCAGAAAGAAGAGAAAATTATCAGTTATCAATTTGAGATGCAGTTGCTCATTCCAAGACTTACCCTGCTCCTGCAGCTCGGCAGTCTTGATGAGTTCCGTGTAGAGCGCAGCAAAGACCACTTGGAGCAGCACTGAATCCCCCAGGGGACGGGTGGAAACTGGTATAATATCCTGCAGCAGCGCTGTAATCTTATACAATCCCTCGGGCATGCAATCCCAAATCTCGGAGACACAGGTGAGAGCCAAGGACATGGCCTGATACATGCTAGCGCCATTCTCAACAGCATTGATGAGCATCTCGACGACACAGTCGAGTACAGGGTATACAAAGTGCATGATTGCCTCCAGCCAAGGAGTGCGCTTCTGATTCCACACCTGGCGTTTGTCCAGGCAATCGCTCCAGCCACTCACTGCATGCTCCTCCAGAGTCTTGATCAGACAGGACTTGATATCGACGGCCTTACCCACGGCCACAATTAAATAGGTCAAGGATAGAACAATCTGATAGTTCGATTGACCCACGGGATCTATTAAAGATAGTATTATTAATCTGTAATCTTAACATTAATGTATAATGCAACCTATATCCGCCGCTATGGAATCGGTGACGTTGAAGCACTCGCCACGACAAAGAAACGCCTCACACTTCAGTGGAGCTCCCTCGGCGCTGGTAAATGAATGTTTCGCCACATTCTTAAAGTTCTCCGACGATGGCAAGTGTCGCATCAGATGTCGCATGATAATTCCCGTCAGATAGGCATCCCTCATCAACAGAATCTTCAGCAAGTAGGACCAGTGAGCCTCGGGAAAGGCCAGCAATACGCGTAGATCCAATGAGATGGCCGTATTCGTGGTGAGATCTGCAAATTCCGTCACCCATTGACAGGATTGCTCCTTTGGAAAGTAACGAGGCAATGCAAAAATAATCCAAGCACTCGGCAGTCCATGACGCGAGCTAAACATTTCCATATTGTCCAGACCCTTGCGAAAGACCTGCAAAGGGTTTCAAAAATTATTATTTAGGTAAAAGACAATTATGATGAAATACAGTCGAATCTGGTATAGAATTAATTAGGTAAATTAGGTTATTTTAAATTTAAATTTTAAATTTAAGTGTTCAATGAATTTCGTAATAAAATTTTATTATTTAAGTAAAATATAATTATAATGAAATATGATCGAATCTGGTATAAAAGGTTATTTAGGTTATTTTAAGTTTAAATTCTTAATAAGAGTGTGGAATAAATTTCGAAATAAAATTCTCATAAATATTCCGTTTTCTAAAAAAAAATCCTTAGATTATAGTGCAATATTTTACTCACCTTAGAGAGGACACCCAAAGGAGCACCACGGAGCAAAAGGCAGTAGAAGAGCTCCCTACATTTGGCATGAATATCCCGAACAATGACACTCTGGTTGCTCAGCTGGAGGCCAACGTAGGCCTCTCCGCTCTCGCAGACATGGGGAAGTAGCTCTGCAATGCAGAGCAGCATATTGCAGATGTCCACCAGATGAAGCTGGGCTCTGGCCACGCTGGTGACAATCTGGGTGTAACGCACAGTCAGCACACTAAGCGTCTCATTCAGCATGCCGGCAAAGATCTTCTGGGCCATCTTTGGGGGCACAGAGTTCCAGAGATCGGCCTTGGTGCCACGCATATAATGCCACCACATTTGCACCGTGTACGAGCCGCGTTCCGATTCGAAAAAGGGTTCTGTGTCCTCCCAGTGCAGGCAGTCGGCATCCTGGATGATATACAGGAGCAGCAGACGACAATGGAGGTCCAAGAGGCGTTCAGCCAATGCCTCCGACATCTGGGAATACTGCTTGAAGCTTAGCTTGAGAGCTCCGCCCTTCTCGTCCCCCTTGGGCGGACAAATGGTGGTGGTGGCTGCCTGCATATAGACACTCAAGGAGTTCTTGACCAAGGCGGCAGCTCCGATGGTAGCCGTGAGCACGGAGAGATCTGCATGATCCAGGGACTCCTGAGACAGGCGATGTATGTGCTCCAGCAGCAGATCCGCGGATTTGGTTACCAAACTCACAAATTTATCCGGATCAGATGTTTTTACAGTAACACTGCTCTATAAATATTAATCAGAAATGGAATTTGGATAGAAATTATAAGAATCTTGATGGGTTTTCTTACAAAATCTCCCTCATTGAGCTCCTTCTCCGTATGCAATAAGCCCGAATGCTTGCGATAGGATGCAAAGTATTCGTCCTCCCACCTAAATAAAAGTCAACAGTGTCAACCAAAAGAAATGGACATTTCGAGGGCATTGCATACCAGCGTATCAATTTAATCGAGGCAAACGATGCATAGCGAGGAAAGTCCAGTTTACCACCCACAACTCCTGGACAAATGGGTTCCTGCAGGACGCGCTGATGCGTCTATGCATCCATTGGAAATGGATGGCAGTCGAAGTGGGAGTAGAGAGAAATAGAAAACAATGTGTTAACGAGTTTTGCCCTCAAAGTACTTTTTCTCGCATTGCGGTTGCTCTCTTTTTCGGGGTTGCTGCTGACACCTGATAAAACTCCAAATCGCGTTGCAGCAAAATGGGAACGCGGTCCATTAAATTGCCTTCCTCAAGCACCTCCATTTTTGTCTTCAGCTAATCCTTTTAGTTGCAAATGTAAAACTGATTAGCTTTAAATTTTATATCGAGCAAACAGCAAAAGAGACTGAAGGGTTGTCAGGACGACGAGTTAAACAAAATCATTTTTGGGTAGCAAATAATGAAGATTGTTTGACTACGACACTTTAATACATTTTTTGTAAGCCTTCACAGAAAAAATCCTTTATAAACATCGTTTTTTGCTGCTTTCCCTGTTCCGCTCTACGACAGATTTTTTTTGAATAATTCCTAAGCTTCTAATCTGGTTTTTGATGATCATTTCAGCGTAGACAAAATGTGTATATCTAAAATATTAATACAATACATGAAAATTTTTCTATTCAATCTTAGAAAAAAATTTTATTTATCGGTAATCTTATGAGAAATTTTGTAATTGATTCGCATTGAGTCTTAGTTTATCAATATTAAAAGTAGAATTTGCAATCTTGCATGTTGTAATAATATTTTTATTCAGTGTAGTCACATCATGAGGTCAGAAACTTTCGTCTAAAACAGACCTAACATAAATATTTTTTCCGTTAAAATCCCCTTAATATAAATAAAATTGTTGTGCTCTATGCAATTAAATCTAATTAATAAATATAATATAATATATATATTTTTTATAGATAAGTCCATGAATGCGTTGCAATTTGTCCAAATTGTTTGTCATAGGAGCTATTAGACCTACTAACGATCATATACTACGCAAAGAGAGAGAGATAGAGTAAGTTCTGTTGATAATCTGCCACTCTCCTGCTCTCTCTTTCTCCCACTCTCTCACTCTCTCGTTCTGCTAAACATGCGATAAGAAGTCGCTGCTTCTGCTGCTGCCTGACATTCAGTCTGGATTGAGAGTGGATTCAGTTGACAATTGAGCGGTGTGGAGAGCAGAACAACGTTGAGCAGCGGACTTAAGTGGACAACAAAAGTGAGTGGCAACTATATACAAACTGAGATCTGGAATGCACTGATAATCTAGTCACCTCGTCGCTGGGGGGGAAACGAGTAGCTTAAATAATTTTCCAGTACAAATTTAACGCCTATCAAATAACAACAAGTCGACGCTTATCGGGGCGATATGGTGTGCTTATCAGGCGTATCAGTAATCCATAAATCTCATTGCCTCTCCCTTTCGGTCTTTCTTCGGCACAGCAATGATCGCACATCTAAGGCACTTGACGAGGCGTGGCGTGTTCTCCGGCCAATTCTCAGGCCAGCAGCTGCGCAGTGTGTCCTATCTGATTGATCAGCCCGAGTACAGTTTCCTCAAGGATCTGGGTCTGGAGCGTGACAATCCCGGCGTCTATTCGGGTCAGTGGCAGGGTCGTGGTCAAAGCATCACCAGCTATGATCCTGGCACCGGTCAAGCCATTGCCACAGTGCGTCAGGGCACTGTGCAGGAGCTGCACAACGCCGTTGGTCTGACCGTGGAAGCGTACAAGCATTGGCGACAAGTTCCCGCTCCCGTGCGTGGCGAGATTGTCCGTCAGATTGGCGATGAGCTGCGCAAGTACAAGGAGCCATTGGGCAAGCTGGTCTCCCTGGAGGTGGGCAAGATCTACAGCGAGGGTCAGGGCGAGGTGCAAGAGTTCATAGACATTTGTGACTATGCCGTCGGCTTGTCCCGCATCTACGCTGGCCAACTCATCAATTCGGAGCGTGCTCAGCACACCATTCTCGAGGCATGGCGTCCACTTGGCCTGGTTGGCGTCATATCCGCCTACAACTTTCCCAACGCGGTATTTGGCTGGAATGCAGCCATCGCACTGACCACTGGCAACACTGTGCTCTGGAAAGGAGCGCCCAGCACACCACTTGTCTCCGTGGCCACCACCAAGATTGTGGCCGATGTGCTGCAACGCAACAACTTGCCACCTGTGGTCAGTCTCTGCCAGGGCGGCACAGATGTCGGAGCTGCTCTCGTGGCCGACAAGCGGGTCAATCTGGTCAGCTTCACGGGCAGCTGTCAAACCGGTCGCGATGTGGGCGTGGAGGTGCAGCGTCGCTTTGGCAAGGTCATCCTGGAGCTGGGCGGCAACAATGCGCTGATCATTGATGAAACGGCCAATGTGAAAATGGCCCTGGATGCGGCACTCTTTGGCTGCATTGGCACCACGGGACAACGCTGCACCACCACCAGACGCATCATTGTGCACGAGAAGCTGCACGACAACTTCGTGGAGGCCTTGACTGCCAAGTATGCGCAGCTTTTGCCCCGAATTGGCCACCAATTGGAGGCGGAAACACTTGTCGGACCTGTGCACACACAACAGAATGTGGACAACTACAAGGCGACCATTGAGGAGGCCAAGCTTCTGGGTGGCACTGTCGCCTTCGGTGGCCGTGTGGTGCAGCGTCCCGGACACTATGTGGAGCCCACCATCATCACTGGACTCTCACACGATGCCAGTGTCGTACATCGCGAAACCTTTGCTCCTATCGTGTATGTGCTGAAAACGCGCAGTGTAGACGAGGCTATTGCCTGGAACAATGAAGTGGAGCAGGGACTGTCGTCAGCCATCTTCACGGAGAACATGACGCAAGCCTTCAAGTGGATCGGTGCCCAGGGCTCTGACTGTGGCATTGTCAACATTAACACCACCACCAACGGTGCTGAGATCGGAGGCGCTTTTGGTGGCGAGAAGGCAACAGGAGGTGGTCGGGAATCGGGCTCAGATGCCTGGAAGCAATACTGCAAGCGTGCCACCATCACATTGAATCACTCGGGTGAACTCGCCTGCGCCCAAGGCGTTGTCTTCAATGTGGAGTAAAGAAACTATTGGAATACAATCAACATATTTGTTTTATAAATCATTTAGTCACTTTAATTATATTATTAAAATGTTTCAAAAAATGCATCAAATTTAAATCTTAACTAATCCTTCAACTAAGTTACAGTTCACTAACATCAAAGCGCCAAAAGTCCACCTCAATATCTTTAGATTTCTGCTTGTGGAATTTGTAGCTGGACTCAATATTATACCGCAGTTCGGCAACAACGCTGCCCTGAGCGCCCCACTCCTTGCACTTCTTTAGAATATATGCACTGCAAGAGAGTATAAACAGAAAATTAGATTAGATATAGAATACTACGAGAGGGAAGAACAGAGTCGGGAGACCTACACATTTAATAATCAAATGATTTGCGATAGCAACAAATGGCAAACAAAAGTACAAACATTATATTCCGATTCCCCCTAAGTCCAATACTTATACACTTCTTTAAATTATCGTATGATCTTGTTTATCGCACCGCTTTTTGATACCGTATTTTTTCCTTGACGCTCTTGCAAAACTTCAAACTGCCATAACTTTGTCAAAACTTAATCGATTTCCTAGCCAAATGTTAATTTTATCATTATTTGGCCTCTATTTTGATTCTGCATCAAAATTGGAAAACTCAATTTTTCTTCCTTTACTGTCAATTTTTTCCATGCGCTTAACTTGACACATTTCCAAAAACTTTAAAATATCATAACTTTGTCAATTTTTATCCGATTTCCTTTCGGATGGTCAATTTTATCATTATTTGATCTCTATTTTTATTCTGCATCAAAATTGGAAAACTCAAATTTTCTTCCTTTACTGTATTTTTTCCGTACTTTCCCCTTGATACGCTCTCAAAACTTTAAACTCCCATAACTTTGTCAAAACTTAGCCGATTTGCTTGCGGAATGTCAATTTTATTATTATTTCACCTCTATTTTGACTCTGCATCAAAATTGGAAACCCCATTTTTTTTTCTATCAATGTCCCTTGTTTCCAGTTTCTTTAGTTTATACTGATGCTCACCGTGTAGATGTTTTGTGAAGAGAGTAGACTGCTGCTGTGGCTAGACGCGTGCCCACCTCCAAGAAACGCATATCCATGCCGGCATTGTGCTTGGTACCAAAGGGCGGATTCATGACAACCGTATCGAAGACGTTGTCCCACTTGCTGCCCGGCAATTGTAGTACATTCGAGCGCACACAGTCCACATTGGGTAGCTCCATTTCCATGACATTCTGCCGGAACGTGTCGACAGCAGCATCGTCCAGTTCAAAGCCAACGGTGAGCTGAGCTCCGAGCAATGTTGCACCAATGCTGAGCATGCCACAACCACAGCCGAGATCAGCTACCAACTTGCCCTCGATGTCGTCGTGTTGGGCTTGGATGTGGTGCGTCATGCAGGCGGCTATATGCGGTGGGGTGGGGTACTGTTCCAGTAGAATCTTTGGCTTCTCAAAGCCATCGACACACTGCAGATACTCTTCGAGTTTCTTAAGCTTTAGACGCGCCATACTGCGAGATGTGTGAACTGATTTTGTGTATTACTTGGCACTGGGCGTCGGCGTCGTCGGCAGTGGCTCAAGGCGCGGCAGCACAGGTATGAAGCTATTTCCAAAATATGAATCTTGTGATATAAAGAAACCCAAAGTTGTAGAACTCGTTGGATTAAATGCAGATCGCGGCGCGGCGAGAGCGCCTCCGGCATTGGGCGTAACGCTCACGCTTAGGGGAAACTCGGCTGTCACTGTCGGCTGGCCAAGCAGCTGTGGTGCGGGCATCTGCAAAGCAACAACAATTCATTAACTGACTACGGATATTTAACTTCTTTATATTCTCACCTGATTTGTTGTATTTCCCAGACCGATGAGCAACTGCTTCTTCGTCTGTATTTCCTCCAGTATTTTACGATTTGTCTCGGCTTGCTGGGCACTAGATGTGGGAAAAGCCATCAAAAACAGGCTAAATTTTGATATAAAAACTAAAGAAAAACGAAATCAAAGAAAGAAAACAATGCAACACGCGCTTTTGTTTTTATTTCTCTGCATTGTCGTATCTTCCAAATAAGCTCATTTGAACAAGTTACTAAAGTGAACCAACGTTGGTTCATTGACGTCCAGTTCATGTCATTCAAATGTAATTTTTGGTGACTTCATTTTATTTACATTTTTTTAAATAATATTGATATTACAATTGATTATAACAATTATTATCAGATTATCTTACCGTTGTTTATTAAGAATTGAAAACGTTGAATACTACTGTGTCCAAAAAATAAGGTGACATTTGATTTTAAACTGCGCGCTTTGAAGGATTAGGAGAATTCTTTTTGTTTTTAGGTTGGTAGTACTGTGAGTGACATCTATGTCAAATTTCATGTGAAAATATTCATTACTGTTTGAGATACGCGTCGTTTTGTGAGCTGCTAAAAGTGAGTTTCTCGTTTTTTGCAATGTCGAAATTTGTTGAGCAAAGAATTTGCATTAAATTTTGTTTGCGGAATCAATTTTCTGCTGCGGATACGTTGAGGATGGTGCAGAAAGCCTTTGGTGATGAGGCTATGTCTAAAAAAAATGTTTACAAGTGGTATAGTGAGTTCAAAGCCGGTCGTGAACGTGTCGAAGACGAAGAGCGTCCTGGGCGACCATCAACCTCAACTGACGAAGCTCACGTCCAACAAATCAAAGATTTGGTGTTGAAAAACCGTCGATTAACGATTAGAGACCTTGCTGATGATGTTGGCATATCAAAAGGCTCAGTCAATACCATTTTGAAGGATGTTTTGGGCCTCAAGCGCGTCAAATCTCGACTGGTACCGAAAACATTGAATTTTTTGGAAAAAGGGCGTCGCGTTGAAGTGTGTGAAACGATGCTTTCCGACTACCAGGATGTCATGAAACGGATTATAACTGGCGATAAGACTTGGATCTATGCTTACGACCCCGAAACAACCGATCAATCGAGCGAATATCGTGCCAAAGGAGAGCCGAGACCAAAAAAATCGCGCCAAAGTCGCTCCAAAATCAAGGTCATGTTGACTGTTTTCTTCGATTATCGTGGTGTTGTGCATTATGAGTTCCTTCCACCGGGTCAAACAGTCAACAAGGAATATTATCTGAGCGTTATGTGTCGTTTGCGTAACAGTATCCGTCAAAAAAGGCCAGATTTGTGGAGAGACAACTCTTGGTTTCTGCACCACGATAATGCACCATCCCATACTGCACTCGTAATTCGTGATCATTTCATCAAAAACTCAACCCATATCGTTCCGCAACCACCGTATTCACCTGATCTGGCACCGTGCGACTTCTGGCTGTTCAGCAGGCTCAAAAGACCGCTCCGGGGACACCGTTTTGACACGATAGAGGAGATTCAAGCCGCAACGAAGTCGGAACTAAAGGCCATCCCGGAAAGTGACTACAACCAGTGTTTCGAAAATTGGAAAAAACGTTGGCAGAAGTGCATTGTGTCGGGAGGGGATTACTTTGAAGGGGATGAAATTGATTTGGAAGAATAAATAAAGAATTTTCAAAATAAATACAATGTCACCTTATTTTTTGGACACAGTAGTACATCTTGAGTTAATATTGAAAGTTCGCTTACGAAAACAATGCCAACACTGTTTTAATAATAAGAGCAAAGCAATTGACATTGAAATTTTCAAAATTTGAAGACATAGAGTAGGCAAGTGTCAAATAAATCATTTCAAATGCAGTTTTACCAAAGTGAACAATCGAACTAATTCCTAATTGTAGTTCAGTTGCTTCGAACTCCCAGTCTGGCAGCCCTAAAAAAGTTACCGATAGTTCAACATCTGGCAACCTTTCAGTTTAATAAAAGTGCGATTAAAAAAAGTTGGCAGCACCTCCAATACCAAAACGTGCGCTGGCAGCAAAATAAATAAGACGCAAACCGTGAGACGCTTGGATGAAAAATATCTACAAACATTTGCAACGCCCACAATCAAGTAATTCTTCACATTAAATCGGAAAAGTGATTAAAAACTTCTGCCAACATGAGTATGAGCGATGACGACAGGGATATCGATATTGAGAGTGACGTAAGCAAAGTCCCGATATGCATTTGACGTCACAAATAATATCGTAAATTCGCTTGCAGGATGACGCGGATTCTGATAATGGTCTTGGCTCCTCTCGGCACACAAGCACCGCTAACTTTACGCAGGTATTTTGACATCAAATAGTATACGAAGGAGATAATGATAACAAGAAGAACAACAACAACAAACTCGCGCACTGTCTTTGTTTATAAACACACGCACGTTTCAATTGTTGTTGTAACTGAGTCGACTCGCAAACAAGTCTGTCAATTTTTGTTTGTTTTCTTTTGAATTCTTCAAGGCCGAAAAACGAGCACATCACAATGCTTTAGAGCGACGTCGACGAGATCACATCAAGGAGAGTTTCACCAATCTGCGCGAAGCGGTGCCCACGTTAAAGGGTGAAAAGGTAAGCGAAATCAGTTCCAAAGTTTGACAAGTGATAAGGTTGCAATCGAGTGTGCTAGACTGTGAGAGACCCTTCGTTCTATATTAAAGTAGATTTATTTAAGAGCTAGGGACTGTAATCATTATAAGTTTTATTTTAACAATATAATGATTATTAAAAGTTATATTGTATAACTTAAGCAATAATCATAATTTTGTATTATAATGAACCAATCATTGAATCTTTATCTACTTTTACTTAACTGATAACAATTATATATATTACAGGCCAGTCGCGCTCAGATCCTTAAGAAGACCACCGAATGCATACAAACGTTACGTCGTAAGATAAGTGAGAATCAAAAGGATATCGAGGACATTAAGAAACAGAACAGCATCTTGGATGAACAGAGTAAGTTTAAATCAAATAACCCTTATGTAATTGTTTAACCTAGTTAACTTTACTGCAGTTCGTCGGTTAGAAGGCAACACATCGAATGGATCGGATTTCCTAAGTGGTGACGAACTAAGCAGCGATGTGGAGGATGCTCTGGAACAGTCGGACTTCAGCAGGCGCAGTAAAAAGATGAAAACATTTCATACATAGCCCCCGATTGGCATCTATGTAAGATTTACGCAGGTGTCGTAAAGGAATCAATCAAAACAAAGAGAAACGAAACGTCAATGCCATTATGGCATTATCATAATCATTACAAACTAAGTCCAAAGCATAGCCCAATCCCCACCAAACTTTATCCTCTCGTCTACCTTAATGTGTGTGTGTTATTTTGTACTCTCACTATACTAAAACCAATTTGTAAGTATCTCTTAATACATTAGTTATGTATCTAAAAACATTTAGACTCTTGAATTTGTGTATGAAAGTTTGAATGCAAGCTATACAAAAATTATGTATATTTTTTCGATTTAAGAACGTCTTATGATGGACCATTTTACTAATAAAAATTTATAGGTATTCGTATCTACAAAATATATATATTTTAATCACACACCGACACACTGCACAGACTATTTGAACTTGAGCGTCAGCCAGAGAATAACAAAAACAAAGAGCACAAAGAGGAACATGTAACACATTTGTTTGGAACCGCCGCCTTGTTTGGCCAGACGCACAACTCTCGTCATTGTGTTGCCCAGGAATCCCCCAGTTCTGTCCATGTCGTCATCGATACCGCGCAACAGTTTATCCTGATATCGCACCTCATTGCCAATATCGATAGTCAGCGATTTCAGGGCGCCAATCTTCTGTTGCAGCTCCTCCGCAGCTCGTTCGTTCTCCGCCTCCAGAGCATCGTGTCCACTCGGCGGTGGTTGCTGGTTCAGCGGTTGGTAGGGATAATTATTACGCCGCATGCTGCTGCCACTGTTTCTGCTGCCTGTGTGTGCCAGTTTTGCATTAATTTCGCTGCAATTCTGAGAGAAGGCCAATTAATAAAACCAAATGCAAGTGACACGTAAACCAAAGGGAAATTTGTTCATACTCGAAGGCAAAGCAGCTGCTGTGTTTGTTGTTGTTATTTGTCACTCCCTCGTTTGATTCGTCCTCTGATTCATCCAATATTTAAATGACTGTCTGCTATAGATTTAATTAATTATTATTATATGAAGCGTGCAATAACAATTGTTTTTAATGCAATGTTTATCAGAGTTAGATTGCTCCGTTAAGAACTAGTTCATTTGCACTGCTCTTTGGACTTCAGAACTAATAACCGAATGACACTTTCAATTTTTAATCACAGAACTAAATATAAAAAAGTTTTATTTAAAACGTCAATTTGATTCCTACTTTTGTTAACTTAATAGTGAATACCAAGGGAAGTGAATAAAATATATTACCCAGTTTACACAACAGGCATTTAAAAATACAGTCTTATATCTCATATTATTGCTTAAATCAGGTTCAGCTGTCTTATAAACCTAGCAACTTTTAATTGAACTAGCTCATACAATTGAACTGGTGACGTTCAGGGTTGACTAATATCGACAAAACAGTAGTGCTGGCAAACTATCGATAGTCGCGCCATTCGATATTTTCGATAGTTTGGAAGGAAAAATTCGATACTATCGATAGTATCGGTTTTTGTTCAAGAATATTAATTCATACCAAAATTTTATGCTAATTTTTTTTTTTAACAAATTGTCTGAAATCCGTTTGCTAAAATCGTTTCACATATTAATTTTATTCATTTTCTTTTTATTTAACGTCTGATTAAACTTATAAAAATAATAACATAACTTATTCAACTTGGAATAAAAGAGATCTTTAGAGATCTTAAAAACTAAAAACTTAACATTTCCTTATAAAACTCTATAAACTTTTTCGCAAGAGCGACACTTTGCCGACATACCATCACTTGATTTTTTATAAAAACTCCATACTTTTGATTTTCCAACTCTTGGTCTTTTTGCTGAACTATTTTCCTCATCCAAGTTGTTTTTTTCACCTTCCTTGTCATCTACGAATTTGTATGTACATACATACATACATATGTCAGTAAAAACTCTTTTCACAGTGAAATATGATAATTACCCTTTTTTTTTTGATTCGACAAGTATTTCTCCATGCTCAGAGCCACCAACTCTAGTTGAAATTAAACTAAAACGAATTTTCATTAGTAAATCTGTTGTAATTAAGTTTATTTGCATTTTTCTTACCCGAACTTTTACCGCCAAGTCTCTTGTTTTGCGCCAATTTATGTGATGTGCAAATACTCATTACTATCGATAGTGAAAAAAAACTATCGATGGTGGCGTAGAAACGTAAAAATTCGATACATCGATAGTGCCATCGATAGTTTGCCAGCACTACAAAACAGCTGTGGAGGCATAACGTAACGGCGTGTGTTTGCTTTTATTCAATCTACTTGCCATAGCAACTTTTAATCTATAATATAAAATTATGTGAAGTGTTAACATTCGGTTGAAATTCAGTCAATAGATTGGTTGTTTTTTAAATCAAATTTAATGCATTAGGCCTGCCAATCTACAACTTACAAAGATACTCAAATTCAACATATTCTAATTAGGTAACGCTGACATTTCAAGTTGAAACTAATACAATTTTTTTTTTATTGAACCATTAACTGGCTGTACTTTTGTGCCCCACTCAATCAATACGCCTTAAATATTAAGCTTCCCGCGTACTCAGTGTAATTACTCAGGTGCACTCAACCTATGATATCTCAGTCTCAGCAGTGACGAATTTCGTCGTGACCTTTTAAGACCTACATGCGATTTGTGTTGTGCATTGAATCTGTGTGATGAATCTGGCCCTGACTTGCTTTCAAGTTAGTTCATGCTGGTCATCGCAAATGCGTAGTATACTTAAGGTTAATGTTTTAGAGCAAGTGATTAATTTTATGCTTGCATCACCCTTTTTTCTATTTCTAATGGAGCAACATGAAATCTGAAATGATAAGCGCGCGAAAAATCAACGAACATTGAACCATAGCCAAATTGTTGATAACATTTCTCTATCTCTTATCATAGACAACATAATGGACCTGCCTGGATATGTGGCCAACAAAATTGGAGTGCCTGTGGAAGCATTCCGGTTACTTTTGACGCTGATGGCCGGTAAGTAAATTAAAAATCAATTGATTGATTAAAAATGTGATATCACACTATCTCTTATCTTAGGTTATCCAATTGCGGCAATTTACCATAAATATATTGTCAATAGACAAAAGACACTGCATCACTTGTACTTTGCATTATGCGGCTTAAGCTTATGCTATTACAATTATGGATCGGACACATATCATTCCCTTTTGGCCACTGGCACCACATTTGTACTGGTTACATTTTTAAGGAGCTCTCCTCTTTTGCTGCTGATCATCAACTTCATCTTTCACATGGGCTATTTGCTGCTGGGCTACTACTACACGGCCAGCAATGAGTATGACATCTTGTGGACCATGCCGCACTGCATCCTGACGCTGCGCATGATTGGTTTTGGCTTTGATGTTACCGATGGATTAAAGAGGGAGGAAGAGCTGTCCAAGGATCAGAAAGAAACGGCACTGAGACAACCGCCGAATTTACTCGAGCTGTTGGCATTCGCGTACTTTCCCAGCAGTTTCCTGGTTGGTCCTCAATTTCCCTATCGCCGATATCAGAGCTTCACCAATGGAGAGTTTCGCCAGTACGATGGCTATTGGGATGCGGGCCTTAAACGTCTGGCCACTGGTGTCCTCTATCTGGCAATCTGTCAAGTTGGCTTGGCCTATTTGCCTGATGGATATTTCCTGTCGTCTGAGTTTGCGCAGCAGTCCTTCATCAAGCGCATTTACTTCTTGGGCTTCTGGGCCAAGTTCTCCCTGTACAAGTACATTTCGTGCTGGCTGTTCGCAGAAGGCTCGTTAATGTGCATTGGCGTTACCTACAAGGGCAAGGATGCCCTCGGCAATCCGGACTGGTCCGGCTGTAGTAATGTTAAGCTAAAGCTTCTGGAGACTGGGAATACCATGCAGCACTACGTCCAGAGCTTTAATGTGAACACAAATCAATGGGTGGCTCATTACGTTTTCAAGCGTCTCAAGTTCCTTAACAATCGAAATATCAGCTATGGAGCTGCCTTGGGATTTCTGGCCGTCTGGCATGGCTTCCACAGTGGCTACTACATGGCATTCCTTATGGAATACATGATTGTC
Organism: Drosophila falleni; assembly: GCA_035045575.1. Lineage (NCBI taxonomy): Eukaryota > Metazoa > Arthropoda > Insecta > Diptera > Drosophilidae > Drosophila > Drosophila falleni. The sequence goes on from JAWNOV010000167.1 coordinate 11,993,284, forward strand.
AGCACGGAGAAGCAGGTGAGTACTGATTTAAATATATAATATGAATTATTTTAATGCCATTTCCTTTCCTTTGCAGATTGAAAGCGTTTATACCAAACACGTTTTACCAACTTACGGCGAGATGCTTAACAACTCAAAGATCTATAAAGTTATCTACTTCCTTTGCTTAAAGTCTTACAATATCGTCTACATGGGCTGGTGCCTCACCTCGTTTGTTTTCCTTAAGTACGAACGCTGGATTACGGTATTTAGTGCAGTCAACTATTTTGGTTTTATATACATGATAATCTGGGCCTGTCTGTTTAACGGATATCGTTACTTTGTGAAAACCCAGCCCAGGGAGCGTCGAGCACCCGTTAAACAAGCCACAGATTAATTAACCCGCACCAAAGTTAATTTGAACAATATTGAAATAGTTTTGAATATTTGAATATCTTTTGTCTAGATTTGTCAAAGCAAAACGTTACCAAAATGCATAACAATTTAATAATCCTATCTACTTATATATATAATTTAACGTATATAAAATTAACTTAAATTTGAGATTTGTAAATTGTATAGTCCGAAACTTCTTTGAAATCCTTTGTCGATGCGTTTATCAAAAAAGCAATGCCTAGTCAATGAAATAATTTCGTTGCTCTTTGAACACGGCGATCAGACTTATCTAATTGTAAAGACAATTTTATACTATACACGTACATAAGTAAATATAAATAATATATTTTGATATGCTCACGAAATGTCTAACAGAACTTCATACGTAAAGTGCAAATTTAACTAACTAATAAAGCAATGAAATTAGAATTACTTAAAGTATCTCAATTGCCGAAAACAGATTCCAATTATGAATATATTGAAATAAAAGAAATAAAAGAAGTAATCCTCTGGAAATTGGAAGGAAACAAAGCTGGAAAGATTCAAATATAAACAATTTGCATAATATTAGGTACATTGCTCTGTAATCATTTATTGGGGCTCAGTGAATGGTGATGAGAAGAATGTAAGAGTGTCACTTAAAATCTAATGCTCCATGGGCAGAGCATCGCCATCGCCGGCTTCTATGCGACGCTTGGCGCCTCCGCCGGCAGCAGCAGCGACGTCCTCGTCATGCTCAACAATCTCGCTGAACATGTAGTCATCCTGATACTCCTTCAGTATTTTGCTGGAGCGATTCTCATCGAGGAATAGGGAATACACCTTCTTGACATCCTCGGTGTTCACTTCGGTTGCCTTGCGACGACGACAGACCAGATTAGCTGTGGTAATCAGTTGTATGGCATAGCGAAGACTGGTGTCCGTGGCGATGCGTGTGAGAATGGTCAAGGCATCGGGATGCATGATGCAGTCCTCCTCCTCGCAGCGTATCTTCAGAATCTCCTTGACCTCCTTCTCAGTGTATGGAACAGTGCGTATTATAATCATGCGATCGAGCAGATCAATTGGTATTCCATGGGGACTGCGATAGTTGGTGCCACGAATACGGGTAATGCCTCGATTGGTGGCCATAACCACCACAGGTGCCATATCCGACTCCAGAGCGCGATTCAAGAACGAGAAGCACTCAATATCCAGCATGTGGACCTCATCAATGAACAAGACACCGGGATTGATTTCAGCTTTGCCCTCTTCGCGCCATTCCAGTACCTTATTGTTGATCTGATCGCGAACCTCCTGCTTGATTTCACCAGTATCGCCGGAGAACAGAGCCAGGAAGCCATGGGTGCGACTGTTGATCACATCAATCTCGTGCAGTGTGACTGTATGAACCACTTCCTTGCGCTTCTGCAGCTCTCCCTCCGGGCACTGGACAAAACGTGTCTGGGCGCCAGTGGCATCATAATCGCGAGCACGTGTAAAGCTGCGTCCCAGCTTGTTGACCTTGCCAGAAGCCTTATCGATAGTGATGACATCGCCAGCTTGAATCTTCTCCTTCATGAAACATTCGATGATCTTGTTGCCCAAATCGTAATTGGTCTCCATTTCTGTGGTCTTCAGTGTCACCTTGCCAACCTTTTGACCAGTGCCAGTTGCTGGACGCTCTATTTGTATTTCCACCACTTCGCCCTCAATGATCTCAGTCTCCTCCTTGATGCGCACGCCGATACTCTTGCGCAGCGCCTGCGACAGTGCCTCAGTTTTGCTCATCTCCAGCGAGTAAATCTCCGAGCCCGACATACTGGTGAATGGTGTCTCAGTGCCCAAAGCCTGAGCCATGCCCACGGCAATTGCCGTTTTGCCGGTACTCGGTTCGCCAGCAAGCAGAATGCAGCGTCCAGCTATCTTTCCCTCTCGCACCATTTGCACCACAACTCCGGCAGCGCGACGGGCGTCCTTCTGGCCCACCATGCCCTGCGAGACAGCCCGAGCCTCCAGCACATCGTCCAGCCCGAGACCGCGGATGTGCGAATGGGCGCCAATGCGCTCAATGCGTGTGATATCGCGAACTTCGATTTTCTCTGTTTCGGCCATATTTGTTGATTATTTAGATTATTTTCACTCTTAATATGAAACTGCCCTCGTTGCTCGTTAACAACTTATTCGATTTGTTTGGAAAGATTCAACAAATTAAATGAATATTACAATAAGTCTGTTTGTTGCTCAGCAACGAATAACAAAAGCCGGTTCGATTGGTTTCACATGTGTTTCACAGACTTATCGGAATCAATTAGCCAATCTGGCAACGTTGAATCTTAGAAAATATAACGATAGTTTCAACATTGAATACAAAAAATCGGTATATAAATATTTCCCATTGTTAAAAATAAAACAGCTATAAAACTATTTTATATTAAATATTTTATATATAATAATTATATGTAAAACAATTATATATAAAACATTATATACAAAACAATTGTATATATAAAACAATTATATATAAAACATTACATACAAAACAATTGTATATATAAAACAATTATATATAAAACATTAAATACAAAACAATTGTATATATAAAACAATTATATACAAAACAATTGTATATATAAAACCTTATTGTATATAAAACTTTATTGTATATAAAACTATATAATATATAAAACTATATAATATATAAAACTATATGATATATAAAACTATATAATATATAATACATAAAACTATTCTTATTAAATACACTACAATAACAAAATCAGCAGGTCCACACCAAGAGTTGGTTCCACTTGTCACTTCACTTCACTTCACTTGATCCGCCTTCTTCGAGCGTCGAGCACTGACTGTCTGCCTACTGCGAGATGACCTCCTTTTATATGCTGCGTGGGTGGTCAGTTAGCAGAACTCTGTTATCTAAGCAGTGCCTACTCACATTGGCACTGTTAAACTCACATTGACACTGTTAAACTCGAACTGGCCCTGTTAAGCTCGCATCGGCACTGTTAAACTAACATTGGCTCTGCTAAGATATCAGTGGTCTGCTAAGATAACAGAACTCTGTTAAGATAACAGAACTCTGTTAAGATGACAGAACTCTGTTAAAGTAACAGAACTCTGTTAAAGTAACAGAACTCTGTTGAAGTAACAGAACTCTGTTAAGATAACAGAGCTCTGTTAAGATAACAGAACTCTGTTAAGATAACAGAACTCTGTTAAGATAACAGAACTCTGCTAAGATAACAGAACTCTGCTAAGATAACAGATCTCTGTTAACTGACCCCCCACGCAGCGTATAAAAGGAGGCCATCTCGCAGTAGGCCGGCAGTTAGTGCTCGACGCTCGAAGAAGGCGGATCAAGTGAAGTGAAGTGACAAGTGAAACCAACTCTTGCTGTGGAACTGCTGATCTGGCAGTAAGCAGGACTTGGTGTTCGGCGCTCGCAGAGGACGGATCAGCAATGGCGGTCAACTTCGTAGCATTAGAAACAGATCGTTATAAGTTAATTATAAAAATTGTTAAAGATTATTTTGTAAGCTTAAAAATTATTTAATTAGAATAGTTTTATATATTATATAGTTTTATATATAATAAAGTTTTATATATAATAAAGTTTTATATATAATAAAGTTTTATATATAATAAAGTTTTAAATACATATAAGTTTTATATATAACATTTAAGCTCACATTGTTTATATAGTATAGTTTATAGCTCTTTTATTTTTAACAATGTTTATTTTACTACTTGAATATCAAACATTGCAAATTGTACATGATTTCTATGCAAAATCGCTTAATTTATTCCTCCCCAAATTCTTAATGTGTCTACGAGACTGTGCCCATCACTGATTTAAATTGTTCGCCCTGCCCATTTTTAGTTCCGAGCGGTCGACAGATTGTAGAGGTCGATCGATAGACTGCAGTTGATAACATATTTTAATTGAAATAAGCGTTATAATTCCTTCCTACATTTTACCAAACAAAAGTTCTTGTGACAAAAGTTTCACGACAATGTGTTTTCTTTATTCCGTATTAAATATTAATTACAAAAATTCAGTTTGTGCACGAGTAGTAAAATGGCAGTAAAACTCTTAAATTAGCAAAAACTTAAATGCATAATGAAAGTGCGGAAAATACAAGTAGGTTAGTTGTAAACTGTTTATATTCTGATCTATGTATATTCTGTTGCGAATGCCACTAGCACTTGCCATTTGATGGCGCCTTGGGGCGACAGATTTTACTTTTACCATTGGCGCCATAGACAATGTTGCAGGAGAAGGTAAAGTAGCCGCATGTCGACGACTTTGTGTAGTATGTGGACTGGAAGTTTTTGTTCTCCTGTGGTGGATTCTTCGAATTGTCCATGCTACCAGTCACGGACTTGGTGACTGTCACATAGCTGTCTGGAGCACGAGGCTTGTGTGCGTCAACCTTAGATGATTTGGCATCATCTTCTTCGGCACTGATGTGTACTTTCTTGTCTTCAGTGTTGTGCAGTTCCAGGGCTTTTGTGTGGAACTTCTTTTCCACATTCACTGTGCCGCGGAAGCCGCTGGGCACAGGTTCGGTGGTGGTTCGCACCTGATAGGTATTGACGCGACCGTTCTGATTCTGAACCACTTTGTATTGGTCTGCGACGGGATTGGCCACTACCGCCTGCTGTTTTTGAGTGGTTGATGTCTGTGTATAAGTCTGTGGTGCTACTGGACTGGACTCTTGTGCTTTGATTTGACTAGCTGATGCGGGATTGTCTTCTAGTTTCACGGGCTTCTCATTGTAGTACTCATCATCGTCGTATTCATCATAAGGTTCCTCATCCTCCTCAACTTCGCCGTCTTCGTCTATTGGGGCTTCAGGCTGATTGAGTTTATCGTTGTCGCCCTTGTTCTCCTTGCTAGTCGATGTGGATTTCAGCTGAAGTTCGGGTATTTTATCTGATTCCGATGCGAGAGATGGACCGCTATAGACGGCGTCAACGCGATCGGTAACTCTGCAAAGGCATGTAATGTCATGTTAGCCTCAACTGCATTTAATAATTTATGATCTGATTAATACTAACGCATTTCCAGTGCTGCCAAATTGACTGATTGTGTTAAATAGCTCTCTGTTCTGTTCGCGATATGTGGCCACCTGTTCCTTTGTTCCAGAGGCAGATTGTGCAGCGCCGTGATAGGATACACCAAAGCTGTGAATAATAATAAATACATTACACTTTGGACTTCATAAGGTCTTTCCTACTAACCTAGATGTGCCGTGTATTTGCGACTGACTCTGGCCAGAATGGCTGCCCGATTGGGCTGATGCTTGTCCACCTCCTGACGTAGCTGCAGAATTGTTATCCTGACCAGGTCGGAAGCCGATCTGAGCCTGAGATGATGTTTGACCGGGCCCGCTAGATTGTGCATCGGCTAAGCCACCCTTGTCGTTTGCCTGGACTTCGCTCTGGCTTTGGTGTATGATACCACCGCTTTGTGATGAGGCCTTGGTACCGCCGTCCTTTCCGTTAAGTTGGACTTGAGCCTGAGATTGGGAAGGACCACCGGAGCCTTGAGACTGACTCATTGCACCATCAGCGTTGCCCGTTACTTGGGCACTTGCTGCACGATCCGCATCAGAGGTCATCGCGCTGGCGCTGAACGAACTTCCTGTACTATAGGTGCCGGACACTTGCGTCTTAGCTGTACCTCCGTTCTTCTTGCCTTGTGCACTAGCCGATGCTTGGCCGTCACCAATGGCAGACTCAGCCTGGGAGAAAGCGTCATCAACTCCACCAGTGCTAGGGACACCAATACCTCCGACAGTGCCAGTACCAGGACCGACTGGGACACCTGTAAAAAGTACAAGTTATAATATTGCCCATATTTTCGTGATCTATTGCTTACCAACAGCACCGCCAGTATTAAGGCCGGTTCCAGGGCCAGCTGTATAACGACCAGGTACAGCAAGATGAGTACCGCCGATACCAGGCTGTCCCCCGCTAACTCCAGTTTGAGTTCCGTATCCAGGCTGACCTCCGCCGATGCCAGGTTGTCCGCCAACACCTGGCTGGGTTCCATATCCAGGCTGTCCACCTATTCCGGCTTGAGTTCCGTATCCAGGCTGACCGGCACCAGCTCCTGGCTGGCCTCCACCAGTTCCAGGCTGTCCACCTATTCCGGGTTGAGTTCCGTAGCCAAGCTGACCGGCACCAGCTCCTGGCTGGCCTCCGCTAACTCCAGGTTGTCCGCCAACACCTGGCTGAGTACCATATCCAGGCTGTCCACCTATTCCGGCTTGAGTTCCGTATCCAGGCTGACCGGCACCAGCTCCTGGCTGGGCTCCGCTAACTCCAGGTTGTCCGCCAACACCTGGCTGAGTACCATATCCAGGCTGTCCACCTATTCCGGCTTGAGTTCCGTATCCAGGCTGACCGGTACCAGCTCCTGGCTGGCCTCCGCCAATTCCAGGTTGTCCGCCAACACCTGGTTGAGTTCCATAGCCAGGTTGAGTTCCATATCCAGGCTGTCCACCTATTCCGGCTTGAGTTCCGTATCCAGGCTGACCGGCACCAGCTCCTGGCTGGCCTCCACCAATTCCAGGCTGTCCACCTACTCCGACTTGAGTTCCGTATCCAGGCTGACCGGTACCAGCTCCAGGCTGGGCTCCGCTAACTCCAGGTTGTCCGCCAACACCTGGCTGAGTTCCATATCCAGGCTGTCCACCTACTCCGGCTTGAGTTCCGTATCCAGGCTGACCGGCACCAGCTCCTGGCTGGCCTCCGCCAATTCCAGGTTGTCCGCCAACACCTGGTTGAGTTCCATAGCCAGGTTGAGTTCCATATCCAGGCTGTCCACCTATTCCGGCTTGAGTTCCGTATCCAGGCTGACCGGTACCAGCTCCTGGCTGGCCTCCGCCAACACCTTGTTGAGTTCCATAGCCAGGTTGAGTTCCATAGCCAGGCTGTCCACCTATTCCGGCTTGAGTTCCGTATCCAGGCTGACCGGCACCAGCTCCTGGCTGGCCTCCACCAATTCCAGGCTGTCCACCTACTCCGACTTGAGTTCCGTATCCAGGCTGACCGGTACCAGCTCCAGGCTGGGCTCCGCTAGCTCCAGGTTGTCCGCCAACACCTGGCTGAGTACCATATCCAGGCTGTCCACCTATTCCGGCTTGAGTTCCGTATCCAGGCTGACCGGCACCAGCTCCTGGCTGGCCTCCGCCAATTCCAGGTTGTCCGCCAACACCTGGTTGAGTTCCATAGACAGGTTGAGTTCCATATCCAGGCTGTCCACCTATTCCGGCTTGAGTTCCGTATCCAGGCTGACCGGCACCAGCTCCTGGCTGGCCTCCGCCAACACCTGGTTGAGTTCCATAGCCAGGCTGTCCACCTATTCCGGCTTGAGTTCCGTATCCAGGCTGACCGGCACCAGCTCCTGGCTGGCCTCCACCAATTCCAGGCTGTCCACCTACTCCGACTTGAGTTCCGTATCCAGGCTGACCGGTACCAGCTCCAGGCTGGGCTCCGCTAACTCCAGGTTGTCCGCCAACACCTGGCTGAGTTCCATATCCAGGCTGTCCACCTATTCCGGCTTGAGTTCCGTATCCAGGCTGACCGGTACCAGCTCCTGGTTGGCCTCCGCCAATTCCAGGTTGTCCGCCAACACCTGGTTGAGTTCCATAGCCAGATTGAGTTCCATAGCCAGGCTGTCCTCCTGTTCCTGCTTGAGTTCCGTATCCAGGCTGACCGGCACCAGCTCCTGGCTGGCCTCCGCTAACTCCAGGTTGTCCGCCAACACCTGGCTGAGTTCCATATCCAGGCTGTCCACCTACTCCGGCTTGAGCTCCGTATCCAGGCTGACCGGCACCAGCTCCTGGCTGGCCTCCACCAGTTCCAGGTTGTCCGCCAACACCTGGTTGAGTTCCATAGCCAGGCTGTCCTCCTGTTCCGGCTTGAGTTCCGTATCCGGGCTGTCCTGCACCTGCTCCAGGTTGACCTCCGCCAATTCCAGGCTGTCCGCCACCAGGCTGAGCTCCATAACCAGGTTGAGTGGTGTATCCAGACTGACCAGGTTGAGTTCCGTATCCAAGTTGGCTGCCGCCAACGCCATAGCCTGGCGGACTTCCTCCGAATCCGGGCTGTCCTGTAATTCCTTGATGAGTTCCGTAGCTGGGCTGAGTTCCATAACCTTGTTGCGTTCCATAGCCAGGTTGACCAACACCAGATCCAGGTTGACCCACGACAGATCCAGGTTGAGATCCATAGCCGGGCTGACTGCCAGGTGCTCCAATTCCTCCTACTCCTGGCTGAGTTCCGTAACCGGGTTGACTACCTCCACTTCCTGGTTGACTACCCTGAGGTCCATAACCAGGCTGTCCTCCAACTCCTTGTTGCGTACCGTAGCCAGGCTGAGCTCCATAGCCGGGTTGACTGCCGGGTCCTCCAGATACAGACTGTCCTCCTACTCCTGGCTGAGTTCCGTAACCGGGTTGACGGCCACCACTTCCTGGTTGTCCGCCAACTCCTTGTTGCGTACCAAAGCCAGGCTGAGTTCCATAGCCGGGTTGACTGCCGGGTCCTCCAGTTCCAGACTGTCCTCCTACTCCTGGCTGAGTTCCGTAACCGGGTTGACTACCTCCACTTCCTGGTTGACCACCCTGAGTTCCATAACCAGGCTGTCCTCCAACTCCTTGTTGCGTACCGTAGCCAGGCTGAGCTCCATAGCCGGGTTGACTGCCGGGTCCTCCAGATACAGACTGTCCTCCTACTCCTGGCTGAGTTCCGTAACCGGGTTGACGACCTCCACTTCCTGGTTGTCCGCCAACTCCTTGTTGCGCACCGTAGCCAGGCTGAGCTCCATAGCCGGGTTGACTGCCGGGTCCTCCAGATCCAGACTGTCCTCCTACTCCTGGCTGAGTTCCGTAACCGGGTTGACTACCTTCTCTTCCTGGTTGTCCTCCAGTTCCTTGTTGAGTACCGTAGCCAGGCTGACCAACGGGAGATCCAGTCTGTGTTCCATAACCGGGTTGACTGCCGGTAACACCAACTCCGGACTGAGTTCCTGGCTGACCACCTCCACTTCCGGGTTGTCCACCTTGAGTTCCATAGCCAGGCTGTCCACCAACACCTTGGGTGCCGTAGCCGGGCTGACTGCCGGTTCCTTCAGCTCCAGGCTGTCCTCCAACTCCTGACTGACCACCAGTACTTCCTGGTTGTCCCCCCATTCCTCCTTGAGTTCCATGGCTAGGCTGTCCTCCGCGTCCTGTTCCAGACTGCCCACCAACACCTGGTTGGCTTCCATAGCCAGGCTGGCCTCCTGGTTGTCCCCCAATCCCTCCTTGAGTTCCATATCCAGGCTGTCCTCCAACTCCTGGTCGAGTTCCAGGTTGACCAGAAGCTCCGTGTCCAGGTTGGGTACCACTAGTTCCTGGACGTCCACCAATCTGTCCGTCGGAAACTTGTTGAGTTCCGTACCCTGGCTGCCCGCCGATAAATCCTCCACCTGGCTGAGTTCCAGCACCAGGCTGGCGAATATCAATTCCGGGTTGACCACCGATACCTGGCTGCCCGCCAATTCCTGCTTGACTTCCGGGATATCCGGGCTGACTTCTTCCTGAAGGAAGGCTTATTATTGCGTCGGGTCTACCGATGAGGCCGGTCTGACCACCTAGTCCGGAACCGGGACAGTCTCTGCAATCTCCTGACGAAAATTGACTCTGGGCTTGACCCATGCCATGGGTACCAGCTGAATATATAATGAAGATATTTAGCAACTAAGTGAGTTGAACTTTTATTTCAAGACTTACAAACGTGAGAACGTGATCCATTTTCATTTGCCTCCGCCTCTGCCTTGCCATCCTGCTCGGGTTTGCCGAAGTTTAAGTACTGAGACTGTGTTTGTCCTCGGTTACTACAAGTGTGTCGTAATGTTAAAGGATCCTTGGTTGACTATAAATCGATAAGTCTACTTACTAGCTTCTTTTAATTCTCTCTAAATCAGTCTGGGGAGTCAGCTCAGCATCATCGTCAACAGATGATTGGTCCTACAGTTGATAGATACGAATTAAGTTCAATGCTAATGTCAGTCTCATCTTAATCAATCACATTTTATTTCGAAAACTGACCTTGGCCACAAGTCTAACCAATAAATGTCTCTTATCGCAACTTATTAGGGCTGAGTTCATTACATTGAACTACTCTACTTTCCCGAATATGTAACACGCACACTTAAAAATAATTCATCAAGTTTCATTAACAATTTGGACACTTACTATTGCCGCTCCATTTGTGAATGCTATGAGAAGCACCACGCCAATCAGTATGCCCCATCGAAAGGGCAACATTTCAGTAAATCTAATTTAAATCCAATGGAAACGCGTGCTCGAAGTGGACAGTACCAGCAAACTGTGAAATGGAATTGAATTGTATTATCAACAACACATTTTTTCTTGATTACATATGTATATATTTTTTTTATTTTATTAGTTCTCGATTTCTCATTCAAGTGCTCGTTGTCTCTCTGCTCTTCTCAGAATCTGTCACAAGGGGTTATCACCAAAGGCACTTTTTTTTTTAAATGAGCACACAGATGCCAAAAAAAAAAAGAATACTAAACTATGCTCGATCTTGGCTCCGATTTTAGCTTGAGACATGACGTAATTCCATATGTTGTCTATTTTTAAATATGTTCTTATTTAAAACATGCATATAATATTTTTAATAATACAGTTCATCTTTGTTTTTTACATATGAAATATTATTGAAATGTTGTCAACTATTTTTAGTTAAACTTTTTTTGAAATTGATTCATAAATATTTATATATTGTCTTTAAGGACTATTGTCCTGTCATGTATCTTAAATACAAATTTTAGTATATGATAGTTAAAATAATGTAGATTCACAGAGTGTTTCACACTTTCACTTTTTCTTATCACATAACCTCGAAATCGATACGAATTCGAACACACTCTTTTTATGTTTTAAAAATTTTACTTTAATTTCTATTTCAGTTTCTGATAAACATCTCTGACACTGATAGTACTCTTTTAAACTCTTTCACTTGATCTTCATTTATCAGAAGATACATATATATATTGTGAATATCACTTTTCAATGAATATATCCTTGTTTATAATTATGTAAGTAATCCACAATCTGTATCACTTTGCCACATACTTCTTCGCCTTGCGTATAGGATCCAAATAATAGTTCCGATCTGCTGCCGAACGCGACAACTGTCGGATTGCGAATAACGTAAAGTATTCAAAAGATGGAAACGTAAAGTTCTCAATTCATTGAAAGCCAGCAATTTCAATACATTTGCATGTGGCAGCATGAATATTTATGTAGGATTCACACTCAGACACTGACAATCGTATTTTGCCTGGCTCTGGCTCTGACTCTATCTAATCGCATATAAAATAATACATATAAATATACAAATACAGAGACGAAGCACTTAGAGCTGTACTCAGCTATGGCGCGTCGGCCCAGTGCCATTCATTTGATTCTATCTCATATATGTCTATGCCTATTCCATTACATATCAACACTTTGATCGTGTCAATCGATCACTTGGCTTGGGGCGCTTCATTGAATGCCTGAATGTGTTACAACATCGTGGCAGATGGGGGAGACTTTTGACCCATTTTAGGGAAATGTGCGGCCATTTATTAGCATATAAAGATACGCAATTGTGTATCTCTTAGATACTTACACTTCATCCACTTCGTCTTCCTCATACTCTTCCATTTTCAAGTGTGTCCCCGCGTCCGGCTCATTAAATATGCATGCGGCTTCATTTCCAGCATGTTGCATGTTGCAATTGTTCGTCCAATGACTTGTGTGGTTACCACTTAGATTGAGAGCTTCTTATGTTTTGTTTTGAGTCCCTTAATCGAATTTTAACGGAAGTAATTCGCGTGTGATAACCTCTGTACCTCCTTGACAGAATCGTCATATCTATTTATAGCGTAATCATTTTTGTCTAAGTTTTTTAAGTCCAATGTTAAACTCGGGCTTGTCTTATCTTTCGTCCAAAATGTTAGAATATATTTATGTCTTATTATTCTATTCGAGCGTTTAATACAAAACTAAAAGGCTGGAGATTGTTTCAAGGCTACAAATGTTTTCAATTAAAACGCTCTACGAGAGATCCAACACCAACCTAGTTTGATAAGATCAGCAAGAAGCAAACTTTTCATTAATAACAAATTGCCTAGGCCTATTGAAATAAATTTGCATGCACCCGAAAATCTATTTAGAGCATCTATGAATGAAAATTTAATATTTCTTTTCAGCTTAGAATGTTGACTGAAAATCGACAGTAATTTAGTGTTATTATGACCCTGATTTTAATGAGGGCAACTATCTTGATCATCAGCTTTTCAGCATAAAATATCTTTTAATTATTGTACATTTTTATTTATGAATATTTATAGAACTATTTGAACAATTTCGAAATTTTATTTTAAATAGGAAACTTTAACTGTTAGAATATATTCTAATGTTAATGCTCAAATATCATATCATCAATTTTCCAAACTATTAAGGACTTTGAATTATTAAAGAAAAATGCTTCTTGCTATTTCCATTTGAGTTTTGGGCTTGGGATTTTCCTTGGTAATAAAATTTCGCAAACCTAAGTAAGATTGAAAATAATTTCATTTTTAAATGTAAATTTTAAGAGACATTCTGACAATGAAATAGATTTTTATTAAAGAAATTGATTTTCAAAATAAATGTTGGATTAGATTGCGCTCAAATTTGAATTTCTGTCTGTCTTTGCTTGAATCACCCTGTGCAAAGTCAATAAAATACCAAATTGAAATGCTGTGTTTTAGTATTTTTACGCTCTTCACCTAACCAAAGTTGGTCACACTTCTCACAAACTTGTCACTTTTTTGTTTACATTTTTGAAAAGAAATTCATTTTTATTTGGAAAATAAATATAAATAAGCAATGGCTAGCGGCGACTGGATGCCCTTGTTGTTCTGTGGCCTCTCGATTCCCATCTCGTTGTTCATGTGGCTGGGCAATGTGGCATTCTCGAAATTCTGGAGCAGCAACTTTGAAGGTAAAAATTGTGTTCACTTTCTCCAATAATCTCATTTAATCTCGTGTGAATTTGAGGTACATTAATAGAACCTGCTGTCATTCCTCCCACCCGTTGGCTGTTCTCCACGCTGGCGCCGTTGGCGCTGATGACCGTGGCGTTGAGACGCCGTTCCGTCAGCAAATCCGGAGCTGCCTTGGGCGTTGTTGTGGCCTTCACCTTGTCCATAGCGAGTCATCCGTTCTTTGGCAGTCTGGTAGTCTTCTTCTTCAGTTCGTCGCGTGCAACCAAGTTCCGAGCGCAATTGAAGCGTAAGTTTGAGCATGACTTCAAGGAGGGAGAAGGACAACGCAATTGGGTGCAGGTGCTCTGCAATGGTGGCATGGCGACACAGCTGGCGCTGCTCTACCTCATCGACTGTGGCAGCGGGGAGCGGGCCATTGACTTTGCCAAGGAGTATCGTTCCAGCTGGCTGGGAATTGCGGTAATGAGTTCGTTTGCCTGCTGCAATGGAGACACCTGGAGCAGTGAACTGGGCAGTGTGCTCTCCAAACGCGATCCCATCTCCATCATCAGCTGGCGACGAGTGCCACGTGGCACAAATGGCGGCATCTCGCTGGTTGGCATTGTTGTCAGCCTGCTGGGAGGATTGCTGGTTGGCTTTGGTTACTTTGTAACCGTGCGTTATACTGTGGATGCCAAAATGTTGCTCGTTAGTCCACCACAGTGGCCCATCATATTGTTTGGTGGCTTAGCCGGACTCTTTGGCTCTCTGCTGGACTCGGTGCTGGGCGGACTACTCCAGTTCTCGGGCATCAATGCCCAGGGAAAAATAGTCGACGCACCTGGCAAGGGAATCCGTCATGTGAGTGGACTACGCATCCTGGACAACCACAGCGTTAATCTCATCTCCAGCATTGTCATGGGTGTCACCATGCCACTGTTGGCTCTCAAGTTTTGGCCAGTGCGCTAAGAGCGTCACAGCCATCAAGTTATCAAACGATCAACCGATTGTAAAGCTCACCTAAATCCTTTTGGCTATACATAAGAGCACATATTTTTGTAATGCTTTCCAGCTCTAAGCGAACAGATTGACTTTTATGTATCCAATGCAACCGATAGACTCGCAACACAACGATTTAGATAATTGCACCGATTATACTAATTACTAATACTAGCATAAGTGACGTCACATTCTAAGCAATAACATTTTGTGTAACTAACTTTCCACACTTCTTTACTACTTGTAATCAAATAAGTTGAGCTAATGTCTATATTTGTCTCTAAATCTTCTAATTCCTTATATTTGTGGCAATTTTAAGAAACTTTCCTATTTCATGTTATACTTCAAGTACACACATGCACTCGAAAATGTAGAATAAATATTTTGAATAAATGTTTCATTTTAACAAGTTACAATTAATTTGAGTTCTTAGATCTTTCAAGACTGTTAAGATCTTTAGAGACAATTAAGAGATTGTTATATATAAATTTTTAAAGAAATTTTTATTAATCCTTTTGTACTTTAGTTCTTTTCAGCTTTTGCAATTTAATGTTCCGCATTAAGTTATTGGAAAATGCTCGCAAGGCTTCGCTTGAGGGCGTGGTTACGCCTCCGGCTGGCTTTGCGAAGCCAATGGAAAACTTAATCATAAGATCTCCAATGGGAGAATTGACGAACTGCGAACCAGTTGAGATCGTCTTAAATATGATACGACGCTTGTGCTGATAGATTTGTGGATCGTGAGGGAGACTGTTGCTGGAATTGGAACTGGGATTGTATTTAGGGTTGTTATTGGGTCTCTGCTTGTGACTGGAGGAGACTGGAGATGCAGTGCTGGTTGTTAACTCTGTGTGATTTATTGAGCTGGCTGTTGTGGTTGCAATTTTGGATTGTGCAGTGATCTTGGAGCGAGTGGTTCTGGGAATTGATGTGGTTGTAGTAGAGCGTCTGCGTTGAGGACGATTACGCGTGGGATTCGGGCTGTAGCTGCTGGGTGGCTTCGTAGTGGTGCTATCCGTTGGTTTGACGCTGCTGCTGCTCAGTTGCGGCACCTGGTAGCCTCCATCAGGCAGTTGCTCCTCCACAGCTGCTGCATCTGGTTTCTCTGCATCCACATAACCCTGTTCCAGCTCTGGCGCCGTCTCATCCACATAATCCTCATCTGTTTCGGCTTCGTTGTTGTTGGTGAAAAGTGGTTTATGAGGCAGTTGCTGATCTCGTGGACGCTTCGACTTGTCGTCCTCATAGATGGGCACATCCGGTCCAGTTGCCGCCAGCACTTGTTCCATTTGCTTTTGCAGTATTTCATAGAGCGGTGCATTCTGCTCGTCATCGATCATTTCAACGGGTTCATTGGGCACAAATTGATTATTCACGTAGGCGCTGCGTCCATCCAAATCTTCATCCGCATCCAAGGCATCCTGATCCTGTTTCTGAGAGCGTGCTTCGGCAATCAAATCTTCAGGCGGTCCAGGAGTTCCCAAATCACTGGGCATTCCTTCAATGCTGAGCATGGCTGAAGAAGAACAAGTCCTGAACTATTGTTTCATCTTTTTTAATGAACTTAACTCACCTCCACTTAGCAGCAGGAGCAGCCCAAAGGTTCTAATCTTTCCAGCTCCGTTTGTCATTGCAGTCGTTCGGCTTCTGGTTGCAGTTGCCACATTTGTGGCATCTTTTATACAACCTGTTGCATCCACTGTTGCCACATCCCACACTCAATCAACAGTGTTTACTGCTTCAGTTTTTAATGATTTGTGCCCTATTGAAATGTTGATCCGATCTCTTGTTGTCCATCAAGCCATAGAGCTTGAGTATATTGAACTTGTTTGATAGTTCAATGAACTGCATTTCTATATGCAGATCATGTTGTTAAATTCTGTTAGATGACCAAGTTTATGCATTTTGAAGTCTCAAACCTTAAGGGACTTGTTAAACCGCCCACATTTGATCTGCAGACGTCTGATAAGAGATTTTGTGAGAATATTTCCCTTTGTTGTAACACGTTTAAGTATTTCTTAACAACATTTTGATTAAAGATAATAAAAAATAATGGTATTTTTTTATCTGTTGACTAAATTCAAATATTTAACTGCAAATATTGAATTTTTATTTATAACACTCTTATTGCTGTTTCTAACAAAAAGACAAATGCTGTTCCTTTCCTTATATGTAAGAGGGCTGAAAATGTATAGAAAATAATGAACTAGTTTTTTCTATAGCCAACAAATTCTAATAAATACCGCAAAATCATTATTTTCTTGATGTTTAATAAATTTTTATTATCTGGTAGAAGTTAACTGGTGAGTTCTCTAGAACTGAGAAGTAAATGTAGTGTGATATGCTTTCACCAGTTCCAGGAAATACACTTAAAAAACGGCCCCAAGCTAAGATTTTTATTTAGTGTTAAGAATTATAATAAATGGAGAAATCGTCTTTATTGTATGGCTCATTATTTATGGGTAATAGTATTCTTTTAACTGATTTTATTTGTAAAAATCAAGTATTTAAGGCGAGTATTTTGTCCTTTTTATTAATGTATCATTGTAAACGTTCAATTTACGCAATCTTATTACTATTTTAAAAAATGTACGAGTGCTACTTCATTCTCAAATGATTTTATTTTTATTTTTGTTTCTTTTTTAATAAATAATTACAGATAAAACTAAAGTAAAAGTTATTATTTAAGATACCACATATTTGAGTTTGTCCTTCACGGATTTCGGTGCTTCAGTGACCTTAACGGATTCCGAATTAGATTGGGAGAGTGTTGGCTTAGCAGCAGACGGAGGTTGAGCTGCTGCAGTCTTAACGGGAATTGGGGGCATGGCAATGGTTTCAACAGGCACTGACTCTAGAACTGGATCTGAGGCAGGAACTGGAACTGAGGCTGGAACTGGAACCGAGGCTGGAACTGGAACTGAGGCTGGAACTGATGCTGGAACTGGAACTATGTTATCTGCGGGTTTCTCCTGAAGAGTTAGAGCAATGGGATTGACCTGCTCGATCTTGTTCTTGTTGTTCTTCTTGTCCTTCTTGTTCTTCTTGTCACTGTCCTGTTGCTCCTCGCTGCTTTCATTGCTCTCCTTATCCTTATCGCTTTCAGCCACCGGTTTAACAGCTGTCGATGCATCACGGAAATAGGGCGAACATCTGAACTTCTTGTCGGTATAAGCGGTCTCCTTAGGATATGTCTGCTGGCACTGCTCATAGGGTAGCTCTGTCCACAGTCCGTGTGTGCGACACTTGGCCACGTTGAGCTTACATTTGTTGTAGAAGACTGCCACCTCGTTGGGTGTCTGACCACAGGTGGGTTCATAGGCATCCGTGCAGTCATCATCGCACAGGTAACCCTCACTCAGGGCATGTGTTGGGCTGTTGATCATGCCCGAGTTGCTGACCTGCTGGCATCCAGTTTTACCCGACTCACAGCTGAACCAGGCAATCGGTATGGCCAGGTAAGGTGGACTCTTGCGCTTACCATCGGCACCCGTTAAGGGGGAATAGGTTCGCTTAACATAATAGCCATGTTCTTCAGTTGATACCTGTGAGTTGGCACCGTGATCCGTGGAACTGGACCACTTTGTCTTCGTCTTCGATCTGTTTGAATCGTGGTCGTTGTTCTTGTGCTTGCGACGCCTTGCCTCAATTGTGGCAGGTTCCAGAAGCAGCAAAGTTGCCACTGCAATAGTTAACGGAAAATTACTGGACCCGATCTACCAGATAATCAATGCGTTGTTGACTTACCTAAGATGCAGGCAACCTGGTATGGTCTCATCTTTATATTCTTTTCTTGCTATGGGAGCGATCTTAACAGCTGCTCGTATGGAGTACAACTGATCGCATCTTCTGGTAAGAGGTGGCTTAAGTATCGAAGCATTTCGCTGCGCTTCACTGGAAGGGGGAATTCTTTTTCCTTTACCGGTTTTCTTGGTAATCTTAAAAAGCTGCTTTTTTCTTCTCTGTTTTTATGCTCTTGTTTGTCTCTGTTTGTCCGCAAGGAAAGTATGCAAAGTTGTTGTATTTTGTTGGTGAAATTTTTTACGCAAACTCATGTGCTCTTCATTTATCAGCGACGTGCTCGTATATACCCTTTAAGCTTCATTTCAATGATACTCATCTAGAATGTTGGTCTCCAACTGGTTGGCTGTTTAACACCTTGCCCACCTTACCTGCCTTACCTCTCTGTCCGACCGTTCGTTCCAAAGCGCAGCTTGCGTCGAAAGCCGGTTCCGAATTGGGTCAATCTGAAAGGTTTACTGATCTCGTTTTATGGGCACGTACAATTCTTTAAGCCTTAGGAGCTGATCGTGCCCACAAGTATCTATTGTCGAGCAGCTGTGCACAGTTATTTCAACGCATCATCATCCAATCAATCTGCTTGTTATCACTATTTAGAAATTGTTATTCTTCTACCGATTTGTTGCTCTATTCTCAAGTCTCTGGTAACCCACTCCTCTTTTTTGGTTAAGAACGTAATTGCTGTTCTAATTACAGCTCTTTTGTGGATTAAGTTGAACTGTATAATCTGTAATTTGTTTTCTGGTTACAGATCTTTGATTACTGACCCAGTAAAGTACCATAAAATAACTATTTTTATTATATTTTATTGCAATTATTATGCATATTCAGCTTTTCATTTTTTGAGATTTAATTAAATTTAGATTTATTAATAACTCTAAGGACTAATAATAAATGTTTGCTTCAGTGTAGTAATTACAATTTTTAATGATAATACAGATAAAAAACATCCAAAAGATAGATGATTAGAAAGTTAATTAGGCAAAGCTTAAGTTTTAATTTATGCAATTAATCTTTTTTTTTTCTTCTTTTTTCTTTGAAAGGACGTAAATTATGCATTGATTAGGTTTCAAATTAATTAGAAATCGTTAGCTTTAATTCATAAGTGATGATTGAACCAAATAAACAATTGTCGATAATCATATGCTCTTAACAAGATCAATTGCTTTCTCTAGACTCTACGCCATATGACTATGATTCATTCAGACTTGTGATCACCTACAGCTTTCATTGTTATCAGTTGCGTTTGATTTTCAAATTTAGCCACATTATGGAAAAGTTTTTAAATTTCCAAAATGCATTAGAAAGTTTCAACTGATGACTCCAAAAAATAAATAAAAATCAAAATTAATTCAATATATAACGATGGTGTGGGATCTAAATGGGCGCTAATTATTACATAATGAAGTGTGCAGAGAGCATTGACTGATTGCCAAAAGAAATTTAATCAGTCAATTAAGTGCGTCATGTTTTTTTTCAGCCTAAAGAAAAATCCCTTTTGTGTATGTAAATCTTATGGAACCTAAATATATTTGCATATAACCCAGACAGCGACAATAACAAGGTGGGGAGAGAAGTTTGCTCTCGTAACGCCCGCAACTGTCAAATGACCGTTAATGTGTTAGTCAAACAGACGGAGAGACGAAAGATGGCCAAGAGTTTTTGGGCATAAATAAACAAATTTATGAAAGAAGTGACCAGAAACCGAATTTTAAATAAATGATTTCGGTTTCTTTTGTTGTGTAGAAGAAAACGAGATAAACAAAAGATGTAAAAAAAGAAAGAGCTGAAGCTCGGAGAGCTCGTTGCAGTAAAAGCGGTTACTTCGACATGGCTCTGACTCTGTCTCAAAGTCTCAGAGACTGGAGAGACTGAAGACCGGAGATTGGAGACTGCTCAGCGCCTGCCAGTCTTCATACTTACTTTCATTTTGGTCAAATTCGTCGACGCATGGCTATAAAAAGCGAAAGCAAAGCGCTGGATTCGCTCATAAAGACCGCAAAACTGCAAAAGTCAACTGTTCCCAGTTCCGAGTTCCCATTTCCCACTGTGAATCTTAAGGATTGTTCGAATTAAACAGCAAATATGATTAAACACTTTTACATGACATTAGGTGAGTTTTCAATTAATTAAAGTCTGGTCTTAAATTAATTTTTAATATTTTATCTTTGCAGCTGCTTTGGTCATTTTGGCCATTGCTGTGAGCGCTGCACCCGCCAAAGTGGAATACGACGTGGTTAATTACAATGATTTCGGAGCCGCGAGGAAAAACGCAGCAGTGGAAAACTCAAGTGCAGCCAGCGATGAGGAGGATGACGATGATGATGAGGATGAAGTGGAGCAAAAACAAAACGATTCCGCTGCCGACGATGATGATGATGAGGAGGATGACGACGACGACGATGTGTCGTTTATCAGAAGACGCCGCGAGGCTGCTGTGGAACCAGCCAAAGAACCCACTGAAGTTGACACTGCATCCGAGACTGCTGTTCCTGTAGAGCAGAGTGCTGAGGGCGTCACCACAGCTCCCACCACAGTAACCACACGTAAACCAGTGCTAGTTCTCATACGTGATGCACTCAAAAAGGTCACCACGGGGCTGCCCACGGAGCAGGTGGCCAATAATGCTTTGCAATATTTCCAGCTCTTTGAGCACTTCATTCAACAGACCATCGAACAGGTCATTGATGCTGCCGATGATGATGAGGATGAAACGCCAGCAACTACTGCAGAGGAGGACAAGAAGCCTGAAGAAACAGCAGAAACTCAACCCGAAAAGAACACAGAGGATGCTGCAGCTTCAGTTCCCGTTCCAGCTCCAGTTCCAGTTCCTGTCGAAAACGAAAACGAATCAAAGCCAGCAGAGCCTGAAGCTGCCAGCAATGCGGTTTAAGCAATTCACAACATCAACCTCAACTGTCTATTTTAATTATTTATTGTTAGTTTTTAAACTCGAAAATACATAAATATTTATCAATGAAAATTCTCTTTTGTTTCTACTAATTAGTTTTCTTTCGGTTCTGTTCCTTGAGTCGTTCTGCGGTTTTGGGTTCCTTGAGAGCTTGTATTTTACTGCGAATTGGACTACGGTGTCGATTGGTTGTACGCCTCTTGGGTGGTTCAACGATTTCCAGCAAACGATTAAAATGCGAATTAGGTGTCTTGGTGGACTCTTTTCTTTTGTTTCCAGAGTTAAGCCTCTGCTGATGTTCCAGTGACATTTCCTGATCTCCAATGGTTAAACTGAGCGGAATATTTCCAGCTGTATTGATATAGATGGGTATGGTGATGTATATAGGTGAGCCCGAAACGGAATCAGGCTTTATCTCCTAAATAGTGATAGTAAAGGGAAAGAATAGTGATATATAAGAGTATAGAGAGATAAATGTATCTAAGGAATTTTAAACTTTGCTTAAAGCTTATATGAATTAATAATATTATAAATAAAAAGATAAACTACCTGTGGTTTAGTTGGTTCTGGTTCTGACAGCTGCTTGAGAAAGTATAAAGGATTTGCATCTTCTGTCAAATTGTTAAATTCATCATCTGTTAGCAGAGGCAGGCGGTCATTTTGGAAACTATAATCTGGTTCCTCCTTAGCACCAGATGTAGGATGAGAATCAGGTTTGGATGTGGAGGAGGTGCTGATAGGTTTCAGAGTGGTAATAGGACGTGTTGCATCCAGTAAGATTTTTAGCCTCTGCGCTTCTTCGATATCATTGAGATTGGTATCATTTTGGACCAACTCTTGGGATGCACAGAGCATGCTGCCGAGTAGCACAACTAAAAGGTGAAAGGTGAAAGATTCGAATGGTGTTGATAAGAACGCAGCGTAATTAAATGTATTGTCAAATTTTATTTGAATAAAAAATTATAAACTAAACGATAAAAGTAACTTAAGTTAATGCCTAGCCCCAGTAAAATAAGCCCTTTAGAGAACAGTCCTTTTGCCATTGAGCACGAGATCGGTTAGTCCCAGTTCCTGGAATTGTTCCAAGCGTTCGACTTGGTTGCAAAGGCGCTTCTTGAACTGAACCTCCCGGCTGAGCATCTTGAGGTCATCCACGGTGCATAGTTTGTTGCAGTTGCCAATGTTCTTGGCTATGAGCTGTGCCGTCAACATGATCTTGGCCCGGGATAGACGTAGATAGGAGAAGTCCGCATCGGATTTCCGCAGCTCCTGACGATATAGGAATAGCTGATAATGGAAAGTAACGTTCTGTGTTGATTTTAGCATTTTCTTCGAATGCTTCCTTAGTTTCTCCTGATGATATTTGGCCTTCGTCTGTTTGTTTAGCAGCTTCTCTCGTTTCTTTTCAGATTTTTCCTTCTGATTCTGGCAAGTTTTCATTTTGAGATGTTCACACTTTGACGGTTGGTGCGGGTTTGATGACAGGACCTGTGTTCCGCCTCCTTATAAAGCAAGCAGGTAACATCAGCTTAGCGGTTTAGCGGGACACTTTCAGGTAGTTTATCCCATTAGCGAATGTTCCCCAGGCACGTGTGCATCATAAAAATAGTTTCCAGGCTTTTTATTCGGTTTTCTTGCTCGTTTGTAACGGCTGTCTGGGTATTTCCACGGTTTATTTATGGCTTTATGACTGGGACATTGGGTACCGCAATCCGTAACTGTTAACCTACTCAAAACAGCCGGCTGTTTTCAGTTTTAAGCCTCAATTAAGGCTACCAACCTAGCGCCGTGATCTTAAAGGTGGCTCAAATCTTGTCAACGTCGCGTCGTTGGGTTTTGTGGCGATTTGCGTCTTGGGTTTTCGGGAAAATACCCTGGGACACATTTCACGGAATTTGTGGATAGTTCTGGCAAACTTATTCTATGATTTTCTGCTGGCCTTGTCCCCATTTTTCACAGTTTCCCAAATATTCTGGGAATTATCGGTTTCCAAATGGTATATGTACGTACTTATATTTATTTCGTATAAAACTTCTTAAGATTGTTGAAATTGTTTTTTCACTTTTTACTTATAATAATAATTTTGATTCTTATTCTTGCATAATAAAATTTTTAATTAATTTCGATTTAATTAAATTTTAATTTGAAATATTAAGAATCAAAGCCTAAAATATGGATTTGATTGAAAATTACTTTTACGTTGTAGAATCTGTTGTAACAAAGATCTCAGCACTTTGAATCTCAAAAATTCAAAAAAAAAATATTAACCATATTTTATTTTCCTAAACTTTCACTTGGCTTTAAGTATGATAAAGTTCTTAATTTATATAGACTTATAGAACGCACCTCCACAAAGAATAGCAAAAGACCGCTTCATGTTCGTTTGAAAAATAATACTAAATCAGATTTTGGCCAAACATATCGGTTTTATAGCGAAAAAAGGTTTGCGGCTACAAAAAAATTTCACTATGTGGGAACATTTTAGAGAGAACACTCTCTGCTGTTCATTTGCATATTAATATTGGAATTCGAAGACTTAAGACCGTTTTTTCTAGCTATGTAAATTTGACTTTAAAAGTTTAAATAGCGTCGTCATTGATTGTTTTCTTTGTTGGGGAAGAGAAGCGCATAAATAATGATGATGATGGACCAATTCTTTTTTGTTCATTTCAAGCATTTGATTTGCTCATTTTGCATGCAATTTATGAATACGGAATCATTTCTCGATCTTGGCCATTCAATGTGGATGTGCTTCAATGCACAGCTGGAAAATTTGCCCAATGCTTTTGTCAATAGGAATTAGCCAAGAGACACAGCCACAGTCATCGATGAGTTTTATCTAAAGTTGAGTTTATTTATTTTGCATTCGCTGTCAGCCAGAGCAGAGGTCACGACACGACAGGATAGAACAAGACGAGAACTGATAGGACAGGACAGGACAAGAAAGGACAGGAAAGGACAAGACTCAGGCCAGGGCATTTCCATTTGACTTGGCTCTGACTGACTTGCATAACATTTTCAGTCGTCGTCGACTATTGTGGTTTGCGTTTGTCATTAGACAACGTCTAGACCAAATTTTGGAAGCCAGTTCCAGACATCGATAGCTCCTGCAGACGCATGTCCTTGCTTTGTCCCGAAGAAGCTGGCAACACAATTTGGCCATTGGGAAATATATATTGAAATTGGCAACGTTTCTGAATGTGACTGACTGAATGCCAAAAGCATTGACTTCCATCTCTCCTTCTTACCCAACTCTATCTTCGTTGTTGACTTACTTTTGTGTTAAGCAGGATGAACATTTTCCCATCATATTTATATGAAAGTTTGCTCGAATACTTGATGCCTTTTGAGCAAAGTGTCCTATTAAATTAAAGTACTGGTAAAATATATTGAATAATCGTATCTTACACGGAAATTCAGAGTTCTTATTTTATTTTTAGTACATACAAATTAAATAAAAATTTCCTTTTTAAATATATAGTAAAATTTGATCACAACGTTTTTATTTTTCACAACTTTCATCTAGAAAATTTGATATTTTTTCAATACTAAGGCATCAATCATCCAATTTTCCATATATACTCCTTGACATTTTTTCAAAAACTTTGATCTCTCATAACTTCATCAAAAACTTACCGATTTTCAAGCGGAATATTATTTTGATCATGATTTAGCCCCCTTATTGATTCTGCATTTAAATTTTTATCATCCAGAAAATTTCTTACTTTTTCGATTCTAAGCCATCTATCATCCAATTTTCCATACTTACCCCTTGACATTTTTTCAAAAACTTTGATCTCTCATAACTTCGTCAAAACTTAACCGATTTTCAAGCGGAATATCATTTTGATCATGATTTGGCCCCCTAATTGATTCTGCATTTAAATTTTTATCATCCAGAAAATTTCATACTTCTTCGAATCTAGGCCATCTATCATCCAATTTTCCATACTTACCCCTTGACATTTTTTCAAAAACTTTGATCTCTCATAACTTCGTCAAAACTTAACCGATTTTCAAGCGGAATATCATTTTGATCATGATTTGGCCCCCTTATTGATTCTGCATTTAAATTTTTATCATCCATCTATCATACAATTTTCCATACATACCCCTTAACATTTTTTCAAAATATTCCAATGAAATTTTTTACACATTCAAGCCAATCTCAAAATATATAAATATAATGCTAAATTTTGTATATAAATGTAACCAAACCACAACATTTTATTTGATATAGTTGAAAGAGTATTTAAGCTGTCGAGAGGACCATTATTTTTTCTCGATTTTTTTATTGCATTCCCGATGACGTTGACGACGACATCGGGGCTATAATTTTTCGACATTGTGTTCGCAATTTGTTAGCCATGAGGCCAATAAATTTCGCCAAATATGCGCCATAAAAACGAAGAAGCTGAAAAAAAGAGAGAGATACGATCCAAAAACCTATGCACTTTATAATGAAATAAATTGACTTTCATGAAGGCGGCATCAATATGGTAGCAAAAGCAAATAAATCGCAACTTTGTGCGCAAATTAAAAAGGTTTGCAGCGGTTTACAGCGAATTTCGAGGGTTCGGGGCTTCAAAATGGGCAAAAATGGGAAAAAATGGACAAAAATGGGGCAAACGCTTTGGTTCGTCGCTCAATTTGCAATAATGCCGTACAGCCAGTTTCATTTCAATTGCAACAATTTCGGACAGCTGCAAAAAAGAATGAAACACACAAGTATAAAATGTATAAAGGGATACGTACATTTTATATATATAGAATTGTATGAGTAAGTATGGGGGCTATTCGTATACGTACAAATATATGGCTAAACTCCACTTTGAGTTCGATGGTGCGCAATTTTTGTGTTTGTGTGTGGATTTCTTTTTTTTTGTGTGTGTTCTTTGGTTATTTTGTCTGTTTTTGAGCTGTAAAATGCATTTCACATTTTATTGTGCACTCAATCAAAAATCCATTTCCGTTTGTCGTTTGTGCGGACTGCGGAGTACGGACTACGGACTACGGCACAACGGACCCGGCACGGTTCACGTGTATATCCAAAAAATATGCCTGCACGTGTGAGTGCCTGGACTGGATGAGGGAATAGCTGGAGATTGGCGACTGCTGGCTGAACTGGAATTGGCATCCAAAGTTTGATAATTGAGTTGAAGCTGCTCGCGCGTCGAAGTCGCGTCATCATCGACGGCTTTTACCAATATTGCAATAACAGAGCACTGGATCCATATAAATCGCTTCTACTCGCATACGAATTCGAATACGAATATATGCAATTCCCATTCCATGCTAGCACGTGCCAATCCAATCCAATCCCATCCAAAATGACAGCAGCAGCAACAACAACAGCGCATCCCCCTGTGGACTGTCTGAAGTTTTTGAGTTTGATGAAACCTGGCCCACGGGTCCATCTCGGATTCTTTGAGTCAATACGAGGTTAAAAGCATTGTACGGACCGACAGGACAGGTATGACGATCAGAATTCACCACCAGTTGCTATGAGGTAATTTTAAATTATTATTTAGAAATTATAATTTTTAAATTTGAATAAGAAGTTTTTAATTTTTGTTTATGAAAGGTTTTAATTACTTTTGTTGCTCTTATCTTTGTATAAAAAACGCTTTGTCCTGACTGACTGAGCATTGTTTGTAATAAAGAAGAAACTTATGTTTCAGTATGTAATTTTATTGCTAGAAATATGGCCTATTTCAATTTGCTTGGGCTCGAATAAATTGTCCAACTTAAAGATCTCATTAATTTAACTACACGCATCCTTATATCCTCTTGATTCGTTTCGTTTTGTTTCTTTTCCTTTGTGTGTTGTTTTTCGAGGTTCCATTTTGGCAGTTTGTTGTTTCGCTCGTTGCTGACATGACATGAACTGTAGTTTATTTATTATTTTCTCAGAGGATTTTTTTTGTTGCTTTAATCTTTCTGCTTCTTTTTTTCTCGCTGTTATCCTCTTTTAATTTTATTTATATCACTGACACATGCAAACAAATGCGAGTGTGCGTGTGACTATGATGGGTCGAATATATATAAATATGTAGATGTCTGCGTGTCAGCATGTTTACATATATCTCGTGTAGTTTATTGTCAATTGTTTGTAGCATTTATTTCACAATTGCCATTTCTTTTACTCGCTCTCTCTCTTTATCTTCAACTTTTTGGTCGTTTTTGTTTCTTTATTTATTTGATTAGTTTTTATTGCCCGCAATGAAACTATTTGCATTGCAGTTGCATTTTACACTTTTGTGACAATAGAAATGCCCCCCAAATGTTATTAATATTTATTACGAAACTCACAATCGAATGAATGACAAAGAAATTATTTAAAATATGCGCATACATGAGTAATTACAAATATATTTACTTTCATAAAAATTTAGTTATATGTCAATTGAAGAAACTGCTATATTAAGGGCTGTCATATAACTTAATTGATTTTTACTTTATAGTCTAATAATTTATTTAAACCTTTAAGTTATTGATTCAAAGGATATGCTGCATTTGACATAATTTTAATTAATAAAAATTTCTTAATACTTTGAATGTTTGACACGTTTGTCAATATTAAAGTTTGACATATTTCATTATTTTAAATCTTTACGAAATCTATAGTTATAATTATATTTAAATCTTTGAGATCTTGGTTATATCGAATCCGATACTGATAGTAAAGGTTTCAAGTAATATTCGAAAATATTGTGTTATGAGATTTAGATGGTTTGGAAAATCAACTCATTCAGAGTTTACATCCTCCTATTGTAAAGCAATTCACGCACAGCTTCTCCGCCCACAACAGTTTGCTAAAGACATCGCGTTTATTTGGCCATAAATTTTACGTTCCATGGTCTATTAACTTAACTTCCCCACCGTTCATTTCCCCGTTCCTTTTTCCGTTGCATGAGTCATGCAGTTGGAAGTGTGTTTGGCTCTCTTAATTTGCACCACGATTATCTGTGAATCTCTAAGCGCACAAATCAAAATGCTCGACACACTCATACATTCCATATAAAGTAGCTGGAGCTGAGCTCGTGCTTCCGGCAGCGAGTAGCGAGCTTCATTTGGGCGCTTATCTATCAGATGTGGAAATTGAATTTGGCCACAACACACATGGCTCACTTGGTTCAGTTGGGTGAAACGGCTGGAGAGATGAGAGAGAGAGACGAGTCTATAGATAATTGCATGATAACAGGCTAATTTTCAATTAGCGCCATTTTGATAAGCGCACATAAATTAAGCATTCTTTTTGCCTCAGACTCTCGGCCAACAAATTGCAAATGGCCTTTTGTTTTGTTGCGAATCAGAAAAGCTTCCGGTTTTGTCATTGTGTTTCCGGCTTGATACTCAGTTCAGTTCAGTTCGGTTCGGTTTGGTTTGCTCTAAACGTGACTAGTTTATTGATTTGATCGAACTACGCCATACATAAATTAATAATAATACAAGCACTGACCAAGTAACAATTTGCTATGCTCTGCAAAATGCTTTTAAGCAGCCCTCGAATCGCAAAAACCCAACCAACTAAAAGTCAAACACTTGAGCTGACTCGCCTCCTCCTGGCCAAATACGTGTTGGCCATTTTGACGTCGATGTCGACGTCGAACCTCCTGCGCCATATAAAATTCCAATCATACTTGACCAAAAGCAAAACACTGGAGAATTCCTATATATTCCCCTCCCTACAACAAGAAAAAAGTTAAGTGAAGTGCGACGCTTAAGTCAGAGGCATTGAATGGGTGGCTGGTTAGTTTGGGAGGCGGGTTCCAATTTTTGGTTTGGAGTCTCTTCTGCTCCTGGCAGCAGTCAGCAAAATTTTCTGCTACACTTTTCCCAATAACTTGTCGTTGCTTAACGTTACATTTTCTTCATACACTTGTCAAAAAGAGTTGATTAATTTGATTATTAACTTAGTTTAGTTTATTGATTGAATCTTATAATATAAACGAAATAAAAGGTAGATAAAAGATTAAAAATTAAACAGATCTGTTATTCGGGAATAATTTCTGAAGTTTTAACCATTTTTAACTTATGTATAAAACAACTCTGAGGTGTTTTTTATAAAAGTAAGAAAATATTTTCGTAAATTTTATTGAAAATAATATAAAATTAAAAAATTCCTCTCAGCTTATATTGAATTATATATTGAAATATCATGCATTTTTTTATTAACTATTTATTTTAAGATTCATTAAAATATTTAAAAATTAAAATAGTGCTTAAAGTAGGATATTATGCTAAGTAGATCGTTATTACATGTATTTAAAAGAGTATCCAGATTTCAGCATATTTGTTTCAACTTTTCCTTGTACATCTCTTTGGTTCTTTTGCGAAGTTTAGACCAAAAAACTTGACTGCCAAATGGCGCCGCATCGTTGCATTTATTTGTGTGCTGGGGCTTATTTCCAGTGCACAATTTTCGACAGATTTTGAAAATAGTTTCCGCTGCATAGGTAAAATGCAGCTCAGGGCTAAGCCATGGTCTCAATGCTTCCGACTCAGACTCCGACTCTGTGCGCTATTCTTGCGGTTAGTCTTTGAGTTAAAAGAGGAGCAGTTAGAGGAAAGAACGAGGAGTTTGGTGAAAATTCTTTTCACTTTTCAAACGTTAACCTTAAACACTTTGTGAAGGGCGCTGCAGGTTGTGCAGGTTGTCACAGCTTAATCGATTTGGAAAAAGTTTCATGTCGTTTGCTACCTCTTCATGCTACTTTATTTTTACGCCCCATTTGTTTGGAAGCGCTCTCAGAAAAATTGCAAAGGAAAATCCGATGTCGTTGTCGTTTTATGTTGGTATCGTTCTGTTCGATGTGTTGGTGTTGTTGGGTGCCACTGCAGAAATGATAAACTTTCGACACATTTTTCATTTATTTTCAACACCTTTGATTGATATATTGAACACTTGGCGCACAACTTAAGCAACAGTCTTTGGCTCAAATGGCTCCTCCCTCATTGCCTGTGTTACCTGTGTTACCTGTACTCTGTTCTGCCAGGGTGTTTATTCGACGGAAGCTCGCATCAGCTGGCAGGCATTGTGAGAGCATTTCCCCCGGATGTCAAGCATCAGCCACGAGCCAAGGTGGTGCCAGATGAGGCCCCTCCATGTCAAATGCTGTGACAAAGGTGAAAGCTCTGCTACTCGTACTTTCCTTGCTGTGAATTGAAGTGGCTTATATTTTAAATTAAAGTGTGTCCTGCATTTCCTTATTGGGTGAACTGCCGTCAGCCCTCAACTTGACAGCTGATAGCTACAGAAGACCAAGCGACGCAAGATATTAAATTTTTACACGTTTCAAATTGGGATACACTTTGCTAGAAATATTGAGAGAAGTGTCAATAGATCGATCTTATTTATAAAATAATATCCAATTAAATCTTTACAATCAAATATAAGAATTGAAATAAAAAATCCAGTAACTAATATTCTCAATGAATTATAATTAATTGTTCTATATCTAAAATTTATTAAAATGAATTTTTTAGGCTAGACATTTTAGCTATAAATGAATAGATTTACAGACTGACATAATTTATTGCCTGTTGATGCTGAAAATACCATTATTTATGATTGCAAAAAGTCTGTTTCAGTTCATCATTGTTAAAGTTCCATGAACTGATTATCTTGACACCAAATCATTCATTATTAAGCACTTAATACGATGTTTTTAACACAATAAGAAAATCTTATAGCAAAGAAAACCTCATAGCAAAATAGAAACTTGACAGAAACTTGGTCATCTAACAAGCTATAAATAAACAAATATCATTAAACTTGGCCAACTGGCTGGTCCTGGACTTGGTCCTGAACATAGTACGGGTCTTGTTTCTGCATCTGGAAACTGCTCCAATATTCCCTGACAAATATAAAATGTTTGCCATTCGAGGCAATTGCCCAACTAGTAACAACAGCATACAACAACAACGAACAACAACAACAAGAACTATGGCAATTGCTACCGGTAACAGGCAAAAAAGGAAATAAGACAGTCAACTAAACAAAACCAAAAGATGTGCCAAACTATAACCAAAGTGGCAACGAAGGACGAAGTCGCTGCGACGGGGAAACTTTTCATAAACATTATTAACAATTATTGTTGTTAGCAGAAGTTGTCTGAATAGCTGGATGGTGTTGCTTGTCGCGTGCAGCCAACAAAGTTCTTTTGGGCCCACACACACACACTCACACCTCCCTACACACTCAGACAGACACACAGACAGGAGGCAGGCGAAGTTATGAGCACGGCCAAAGTTGATAAGAATGAGCCATAGACGTCGTAAGGCAGCCACTTTTAGCAGCCAGCGAGTTCCTAACACGGCAGCTTTGTGCATTTTTTATAAACTAACGACGACGACGAACAGTCCTGAGTTTGTTGCAAATGCTCTTCTTCTTCATCTGCTAGCTACCTTGTCTTGAATTTTTTAAAGGGTGTATAATATAATGTGAATTGCATGTTGTACATAAATATAACTTGTCGAGAAGTGGTTGAAAAAAAGTATTTTAAGATAATTTCAGTTGTTCTGAAATTAGAGCAGTGTGTCTCAAGTATCGCACGCATTTACGAAAGCTTTTTTAAATTTTTTTAAGGCTTTGGAACGGCTATGAAATAAAATGCTGGTTCTGTGAAATAGACATAGAAAACTATCTGTGTTTGAGTACCAATAATTTCCAGTATAAATGTATAAACTATCTGACCAATTCTATCTTAAAAACGGCAAAAGTCAATAAAGTATTTTGTATCAATCCATTGTTAAAATTAAATATTCTTAGAATATTTAATATACGAATTCTATCTTATCAGTTCTATTCATGAAAGTTCATAGAGAAAGTTCTTGTAATCCATTGTCGAAATTATAAGTTTCTTAGGAAATTAAAATATTAATATTTAATTGAGTACAGGTATACAATAGTCAGTTATAATGGTATCTTAGTTCTTCTTTACTTTTTACTATTCAACAGACTCTAACAAAAAATAAAAAAAAATGGTAGAGACAGACAATTATTGTTGTTGTTGTTGCTGGTTGTTGCTGCCTGCTGGATGGTTGCACATACTTCAAATAGTCTTAGAGAAGCTGCCGCCGTTCTAAAGTTCATAAACTTGCGACGAAAAACGCCCACAGGTTGGCCACTTTCAACGTCGCAACGCAGCGACGACGGCGGCTTTTGTAGCCATTGCTCATACGCCATGTTGGACGCACAAGAATAAGGAAGCGGAGGATACATAGATATACGAGTAGATTGAGCAAAACTTGCCGAGTGCAATTTTTTTTTATTTTTTTGTCCCAACTGCGACTCAGAAGACTGGTCGACTGGCGAGGCGAAGTTGAAAGCATTACAGGAAAGTTTAATTGAGAAAGTTAAGGAATTTCAATTAACTGTGGATATTTGTTATTTTTATTTCGGCAACGCTAGTGACGACGCGTCGTCCTTGCTGCCGCTTTTGTCCGCACTGGTCCATGCTATATTTAGCTGAATTGCTCTGGGATGGGTTGGTCTACCAAACTCTCGTACTTGGCCCAAGAATTTCTTGTGTTGAGTCATGTGTACTGGCACATGGCCGGCAAGTATTTTTTTATTTCTTCCCGTCTTAATATCCTATCAAGTAGCAGCCGCAGTATATTAGCTAAGAGCGCTTAACTCATTTAACACTAAAGTGTGGCGCTAAAAAAGAGCAACAAGATTTGAGCCAAAGTTGATAATCTTTATAATGAAAATTGGTATCATATAAAAAAAATATGTTAGATACTTTTTAAACTATATACTATAAGTTTCAGACCAGAATTGTTATTTATAAAAGGTATTAAAACAAGATCAATTTATTGAAATTACCTTCTAATGGGGTACCCTTTAAAAAGTTGCCCATTATGTAGCCGTATTGTGCACTTAGCCATGTGCCAGCTCATTCTCTTGGCTCATACAACCGACGATATTTTGTAATTTGTTGTGCGCTTTTGTTAATCGCATTAATTTCGCTTAATTGAAACTACAGGATTGCAAAGTCGTAACAAATGGTTGAGCAATCTCTGCTCTTAAGGCCGCTTTGGCTAAGATTTGTGGCAGCCGCCATTCAATCATCAATCAATCAATTGCAAATCAGGTGGCTGCTGCTGTGGTAAGGACACCTGGGTCGGGCTCTGTGTCAGCCTCTACTGTGCTTAACTGTTTGACTGGTTGGCCTTGTGTGTTGACAAGTCGTGTAAGTCGTATGTTGTTTAATTATTGTGCGCGTGTCTGTTGGCTTACCAATATAGCGTTAACCGCTAACGAGTTAAGTGCTTTTGTATGCCCGCTGAGCTCCGACCGCAGCCGCAGCAGCGCCGAATCGAAGCGAGAGGAGAAAAGGACCAAAAGGAGAAAGACAGGGAGAGGGGGGGGGGGGGGGGGAGGGGCGATCCAACAGCGCTGACATATCCTTGATAAGTTGTTGACCAAAGTCATTACATGAATGGCGGAGAACGTGGTATGGTGAATGATTCTCTTGACCTGAATCAGACTTGAGTGGTCTTTAAGTAGTTTCAATCTGTGTGTGTGTGTGTGCGTTTATTATTACATTGTAAAGTGATCGGTAATGGAAACAGAATTAAGTTAATAAGAGCTTAAAGCACAACTACATATACTTATAAAAATTATTTACTACTTCCAGTATGAAAAAAATTAATATAACAATTAATCAATTTTTATTGAAGTTTAGAAATTTTTTAGAATTTTTTCAAAATTTATTCTATAGCTATAGCTTTTAACATGACTATCCCACAGAAAAATATAAAAAATCGATCTTAAAAAAATATTTAAAAGTGTAAATTGAATATAGGATGTTTCTAAATCTAGTCTCTTACTTTGGTATTTATGATTGGTTTACTTTCATTGCATTCTTGTGGTAAAAGTAAAGCAACAATATGCAAATTATTCACACAATTCTGAAACATTTATTTGGTGAAACTGAAATCATTAAAATTAGATATAATTTTCACACACAAACACACACAATGATCTCAATTGCGATACCAACTAGTGGGCAACCAGCAATGAGTTTGATTTAAATACCACAAAATGACGCAAACAAATGTATTAAAATGTTACCGAAATATATTTAGTTGGTATTTAAATATATATTTGATGCGATTTATAATTATTTACGGGCTGGCGAAACAGTGAAAGTTCAAATTGTTTATAGAATGCAACAGTCGAAAAATTTTGGCAAATTAATGAAAATAACTATTAGATAAATACTATTTGAATTCATTAGCTAATGCAATTAGTGATGCACACAATTTTCATACAGGTTCATAATTAGATTAACTTGGCCTGAGGATAGGCGTGAAAATTTGTAACATGGATGTGGGCAAAGCAGACAGAACAAACGAATTGAAATAATACAAATATGTAGAAAACAAAAGCAACATGAGAAATTCACCGACATACCGAGCATTTAATTAAATTTAAAAGGCAGCTGCGTTACATGGGGCGTATGCTCAATAAACCACAGGAAGAGAGATGCAGAGAGTTTTGTTTGTGAGTTCATTCCTTTATTTATATTGCATATAATTCAATAAACAGTGTAACGTGTGACGTGCCACAGAGCTAATGAACTCAAAGCGACAGACACACACACACACACACACACACATTCGCATACACACAGCACAAGGAAAAGGATATGCTGAACAAGTTTGCAGTCCCGCAGGCGAATCGACGGCGGAGACGAGTCGACGGACGTTCACCTGATTGGGAGGCTGATGCATTTGTCACGTTTGTTTGCTCCGGTCTCGTTTTGATTTGTTTGCCTTGTATTGCATTTCGAATAATTTGCTTAATGAGATTATCAAGACAAACAATGCAACAGAGATGTGAATTTTCTTGAACAAAGTCGCACTAAAAAACAAGTTTTGTGGCATTTTCTACAAAATATGAGATAATTAGACAATTTGTTTTAATTACACTATCCTTATAAATCTACTCGTACTATTATGTGAAAAGTACTGTCGAATGTGAAGTAGATTGTTTTGGTTGAAGATTTATTATTTAATAACTATTTAATAAAGTTATTATACAGGCCTTTTTCGGTATTTTCACTTACGAAAATTCCTGCCGAGACATTATTATTGTTTGCTTGATTAATATTAGATTAATAATAGTTATATTATTATATATTCATATTTGAAGCATTTTAAAATTAAAAGTAAATCAGTGTTAAATAAAGTAAGTATAGTTTAAATAATTTAAATGCGAATTCGGGTATTCAGTAACTTTTAATTTAATTTAATTTAATTTAATTTAATTTAATTTATTAAAATCTGGATGTTATGCTTTTAGCAATTCTGCCTACTTACGTACATACTATGTTTGTCCACATCTCTTAAAGCTTTTTCATGCCAACTGTTATAGTTGCTTACTGTCAACTCGACTGTATGTAGCCACAAATCCCAAGCACAGGGCAGCTTAGAAACATACTAGTCAATGTAGTCAAAGACAGCAAATGAGACAGTGCGAATGAGATAGACAGAGAGTGAGAAAGAGAAAGAGCGAACATAGTGCTAACATGCAATCACGTTGACAGACTCTTTTAAGTAGAAAATGTGCAGTTAAAGAAGAGAAAATAATCCCTATACAGGCAGTGCAAGTTTTAAGTAGCACACACATGCACCTGATGACGAAACATGTATACATAGATACTAACACACACATAGACACGCATTACTTGATCCGTGCTACTTAAGAAAAACTAAGTGAAGCATAAAAGTAGCAACTAATTTTCAAGCTGATGTAACAGCAGCGACGGCAAAAGACGACGACGAAGATACTGACAAGGACAATAGCAAAAGAGAATAGCAGAGGAATAGTGTACAAAGCGGCAACTATCAACAGCTGTCTCTTTGGGTATACGTATATATATATATATATATATGTGAGTGTATGTGTTTGTGTGTGCTCATCTCTATTTCTCTCCGCTGCTTTGTCTCTGCCCAGCTGCGCTTAATTTGAGCGCATTGCCCGACAACGCGTACTGCAAAGAAATAACAAAGCGCATTGCATACTTTTCATACCGCGTTCTCATGAAATGACTACAGTGGACATATTTTTGACAAAAGTTAGTTAAGGGCGGAAAAGTATGCTTTATATACATTTTGTTAGAACAAACCATTTTTTATTATTCTGAAATTGTTTAAGATTTGTATAGATATTTGAACCAAGTAAATTTGTTTAAAGAAATTCCCAAATACTACTAAAGAATAAATTCTAAAAATTTTTGTTTTTTTTTATTTTTCTGAAATTATTTAAGATTTTTTTATCTTTGAACCAAGTGCATTTGTTTAAAAATATTCCCAATATTTTTGAAGAGTAAATCTTAAGAATATTTGATTTAGTAAGGATTCAACAACACAATGTATAAGAGATATTCAATTTATTTGATTAATTTGTTTCATAACTGAGCTCTTTTTGAAAAATCGTTGTCTTTCATTCAAAATATCAGCTCTTAGTTAGAGCCCTCAATTTAGGGTGCTACACCTAAATACAGGGTATTCTTTAGTCAGCCTGCTTGAATGACAGGTTTCTCTTTTGACGTTTTTAGGGTGCTACAGCTGAATAAAGGGTATCCTTAAGTCAACCTACGTGGAGGACAGATTTCTTATTTGACTTTTTTTTGGATGAGCTCAACGTCAAAGTCAAAAGACGAACTGCTAAAGCAAAAGCTCTTTGCAATTGCAAAGGCGAAGTGGCTGTGGGCTGTGATGGGCGTGGCTGGCAAATGGGATACGAAAAAATTTGCCCAAAACAATTTAAAATTACCTCACGTACGTGCGAAATTGCAAACGTATTGTGGGCGTGGCAGTGGATGCAACCCCCCGCCCCTCACACCCTGAAGTCACCGCCTTTCCGTCATTCCATGCTCTCTAGCTCTCAGCAATAAATGGCAGCTTATAAGTCAAGTGAAAAGCAAAGCAAACAGAAACTAAAGCGAAAGCCAGAACAGAAAGACTAAAACAACAACAACAACTAGAACAACAAACAGTAGCTGACTCAAACTTGAGCTTCGACTTTGGTATCCCCGAAAAAAAAGGAAATAGTAACAGATTGCAAAATGTTTCATTCTCTGGAAATGGGCGTGGCATATGAGCGGGCGTGTATAGCTTTGGCATGCTGTGGCATTTTAAGTACAATTTTATAGAGCATACCTAGCGGTTGATTCAGCCAGACGATAGCAGAGAGCAGGAGTGAGGGGAAGAATTCAAGAGGGAGAGAGAGAGAGAGAGGGAGTAATAGTGAGAGAGGGAGAAGATGATGCCAGAGATGCGCTTCGATGCTCACTGATGACGACGAATGAAGTGTTGTTCATTGTTGTTGTATGAATGTGCAACGAGGCGAATTGGATATGAAGCACAGGCGACAGAATATTAAAATCGATCCATGAAGAGTCCTTCAAATACAATCTGCTGTTTTATAAAATTTTCTAAAGGGATTTTTCGCTATATCACACATATACAAAAATTTAAAGGTTACTTTTGTCATATTTCTAAATAACTTTAATTAGATCTCTGTCTGTCTGTCTGTCGTATCGCTTTGATTTGTAGCATTATATATTTTACTAGCTCAAATTATATTAAGCTAATCCCTTTTTACTATATTCACATTATTTTCCATTACTCTCTTCCATGAATGTTATTGCAAATTTTTATAAATATTCTTTTATATTATTTATTTTTAAGAATCAATAAGCTAACGCTAGGAGCAAATTCTTACATCATTAAAATTTTATTAAAAGATATTTTATTATTAAGTATAATAATCATAGGGATTTTTCATTTAATAGTGCTGTTAAAGTAAAAGAACTACATAGGTTATTTTGTGTGTTGTTCATACCATATCCAGAATTTATTGTAAAATGTGAAATTTTGTCGCCTGTACCGCATCCTGTACATCCAAAGTCTGGGTGAGTTTGTCTGCCAGTTGCTTGGTGTGCGTTGTAAGTATTTGTGTTGCTTCCTTGGTGCAGG
The DNA here is from genome assembly GCA_035045575.1 of Drosophila falleni. Lineage (NCBI taxonomy): Eukaryota > Metazoa > Arthropoda > Insecta > Diptera > Drosophilidae > Drosophila > Drosophila falleni. Next base: position 12,031,404 of record JAWNOV010000167.1, read on the forward strand.
AAATGCATTATCCACTTAAAAGTCGGGGCAAAAAGTGGTTCGCATGGTGCGTTGGGTTAGCAGCTACTTAACGCATTAGAAACAGAGCTTGAATGCAGACAATTGTAGACAGTTGAAGTGGCTAGAGCTGAATGGAATGGGATGGGATGGGATGGGATGGGATTGACCAACCCTCATATACTTCATTAAACTTGAGCTAATTTTCAACACCTTTTGGTCTCATAAAAAGCGATTGGCACGCACATTGTATAGCTGCAGATAGAGATACATTGCATGCCAACTATAGATACAATGGAGCATATCTACACACACACTCACACACCCACTGAGAAGAACACTTCAACTCTAATGAGCCAACTTTAAGTGTGCTAAAGTTTTACCTGGGGGTGGGCCAAATCGTTTGTCTGTATCGTGTGTGATTTGAGCCATAAAGATAAAACACACGCTGAATGCAGACAAAACGCCCACAGAGACACAAGTTGGTGTGGCATAGTTAGGGGTTTGATATGATTTCGAATACGAGAATTGGCATTGCGATTGGGATTGGGATTGGGTAGATTGTGGGTTTCACATTGCCAGCGCAAACACTTTGGCAGTCACGTGCAGCTGCTTAGCATCCAACTCCAACTCCATCTTCACTTACACCAAACAACAGCCCGCGTCATTTGCCCCCATTATCAATAGACGTCGCTGTGAGATATCGAACGGCTTCGGTTTTTGGACTCCAATCTCAGTGATTGACATGCGGGTTGCAGGCATTCGAGTCATTGAAGCATTGTTCTCTTTAACCGACAGATAAAGCTCTGCGATTCACTTTAATATGTGGAAAGTTCGAATACCATAATTAAAGTTAGACAACAGAAATTTTTATTTATATATATATTTACTTATGTTGAGCGTACTTACGATAAATCCAAAAGAAGTTCAATCTTATGTCTGCAAGTTTACATCAAAAACCATTATATTACTAAAACCAGCCAATGTTCAGTCAAAAATATTCATATTATTATGATACGAATATAAACACTTGAACTCAGCAGTTTGCCGGTCCTTGAGTTTGTCTGTTTGCTGCTCAGAGTGGGATAAGAAAAATAAATATATTTGCCTGCAGAAATATTGTATTTCAATTGACAATTGAACAGTGCAACGGGCGAAATGAAAAACGTAATCAAATCATATGAAAATGCCAAATCGAAGACGAAATCGAAAACGACAAAGCATCGATGATGGCAACGGCGACAGCGACGTCGACGTCGACGTCTGCGTCAATGTTGACGTCGATTTGCAGTTTGAGAAAGCTATAAAGAAAGTCTTTGCATACTTTTAGGGATGGCGGATTTGCGCAACTAATGCGCCTGTTGTTGTTTGTGGCTTGTCAATGGTTATTGATTGTCTGGTGTCATGTGTGCAAGAAGGCAGAGTGAAGGGGCGGGATCGGGGGACGGGGCGGGATAACGTCTAAGCCGCCATGTAAAGCAAGGCGGAAGCTTTTAAGGCATTTTATTCTCGCCCCACACTTAAGTGCACACATTTGAAATGTGAGCGGCGTGTGTTCGTCCCCACATTTACATTACAACAAAAAGGTTTTTCTTTCAGTTCTTTTTTTTATTTTTTTTTGTCGAGTTCTGAAATCTGCGCATGAAAAGCAAACGCATTTGCAAATATTCAAACATGAAAACGGCTTGGCAAATCCTCAAGAGCTAAGCAGCGTATCACAAACGGCTCAGGCGCCCAAGCCATGAGGCTGAAGCGGCGAAAAAGAGATTGAAAGAGAGACAGAGAAAGGAGACAGAGAGAGAGAAAGAGAGAGAGAGGGAGCGGATGACAGCTAGTTGACAGTTGGACATGCGGGAGCGTGAAAACTTTAACAAAACTTTGTCATAACTTGCTGAATTAAATTTGTTGGAGTCAAGCATTGAGTGTGCTACGATGGTAGCTTTATCTTTTTTGTCCTACCAATGACTTCCCACCACCTACTTCCCACTCCCCACAATCTCAATGTTTCACTAACTTTGGCAAATGGGCATTGCATAGTTTTGTGCGTCGATTGCGATATGACAGTGCAGTTGGTTGCACATTTTGGGGGCGTACTGTATGCCTCTTGGTGCAGTTGCCTTTTCCAGAACTATTGAAGCTTTCACTCGCACTGCTTTTGTCGGTCGGGAGAAAGTTTAAAAACAATATTGCATACTTTTGGACTGACATTGCAAAAGCTAAAAGACAAGAATACAACAATAACGCCCAGTAAGCTCAAAATAATAACCATATATGCTTCTAAAAAGTTAAACTTTAAGTGCACACAGAAAACTTATCGGGAAGAAGGCAAAGTATTTAAATTTATTATGTAATTATCTACAATTTTTATTATCAAACTCAATGTTCCTTAATGATTAACTTTTGGGATACTTTGCTTAGAAAATCGACTTTATTTTTAAAGAATTTATCATTATTACAGTCTTGATTAATTAACATAAATAATATATTCTTGATTCCATATTTCAATTTAATCTGAAGAAGCGCTGTATTTGTTTTTTATGGAAATCTATAATTCATTGTGTTTATTTCAATTGTCCTTTTCTTAAAATAATTTTTGACTTTATTTCTATTATAATCAGTACTTTGAAACCTTTTCTTTAAACCACTTCTCCTTGCAGTTGTTCTGCAAAGATTGTGCTTACTTTTCACACCTTTATGAAGCGTCTAGTGATTGCTTTAGAAAGTCAACCCAACAGTCTCGACCTCCAACTTTTACCTCATCAAGTAAGTTAGTTAAGGTCCTTTTGCTGCCACTTCATATGCATAGAAGTACAAGCTTTGATGCTGTTTCAAACTGAAAGACTTTAGGACTTTGCAGCACAGGAGTTTCTTTGAGGAACTCAACAGTGTTCGTGTTGATTTGCAGTCGTTGCCCAAACTCAAACCCAAACCCAAACGTTGTCCAACGTTCAAAGCAGAACTTCTAACGTCCAACACCCAATTCCAATGCCATTGGCAGTGACAGTCACTGCGCGGTTCGTTTGTTCTACAGACGTTTTGCATGAATATGCATGAGCAGTTACAAGCCATCAAAACATGACACACACTTGCAACAGACGAAGTACACACACACACACACATATACATTTAAAAAATAGAAGAAGATACTCGTAGAATATGGAATGGTGAAAAGCTGTAGCAGACTAGCTTTAAAACTAAAAGATGCGAAACGTCCACTGGGCGTTGTCATATGAAATTTAACCGCGTGACTAACGAGTATATCGTTAGAAGCATCCAGACCACTCCATGCCACATCACAACAACAACAACAACAACAACAACGCAAGCAATCTAAACCGATGGCAATGGCAGCCAACATGGCGTATACTTGACAGACGATGTCCAACGTCCGTCGTCGTCGTCGTCGTCGTCGTTGCTGTTGTTTGACGTGTTGAGTTTAATTGGAACACTCGACGACTTCGGTTAATAGCAACGTTGCTTTTGATGTTACCATTTCCGTGGGTCGTCATTCTCTGAATTCGCCGCGTTCGTGATGTTGCATTAATTCATGCAGTTCCAAAGCCCTAACACAACAACACTACACAACACAACACAACTCACTTACACACATTTTCATTGGGATCTATTCTTTTTTTGTACACAGAAAAGGCAGTGCTGACTTTTTAGTATCGTTTTTTTTTTATTTTACGCGGACTTCCGCTTTAAATAACGCCTCTGTGCAACATCATTAAAGTTGTTTGAGAGCGGCAACAGAGCGTTGCACTTTGTTTAATTTAAAAGTTCATTGCCGTCGTTTGGTTGGACACACTTGTTTATTTAAAAAAAGAAATGTTAGGACCATTTTCCGTTTCATTTAAATATCATAAAAATGTATCTATGATCAGATTCTGAATTTCTCTATTGAAATAGTAACACAGATATATTTATTTATAAAGGTTGCCTTTTGAGTAAAATTTCTATGAATAATACACAATTTCTTTATCAATAAAATGCAAAGTTTTTTATATTTATTTATATACTTTGAGTAAGTTTGATTCAATATGTGGCAAATAGAATTTTGTTATGTAGGCATTTAAAATGCATTAAACTATACAACAAGTAATAATAACAACAAAAGAAAACATGAAATAACAGAAAACTTAAATACTTGTCATAGTAAATACTTTGTTCCCATTGTTGATACTGCTGTCGTTGTTGTTGTTGTCATTGTTGTTGCTTGTTGTTGTTGTCAGGAAGCGCTCGGAAGTGCTAGCAAATGCGACTCTCTCTTTGTATGCGTGAGTGTGTGTGTTTGTGGTTCTATTTGTTGTTGCTTTTGCTGTGCATTATGTTGCATTTGCAATGCAAATGCTTTTGTGCTTTTTGTTGCTTATGTTGCCGACAACAGCAGCAGCAACTACAACAACGACAACAATGATGACGACGAGCAAAAGGCTTATGTTGTTCCTTCTGTTGTTGAGCCTTTTATATCTTTATTGCGGCTGCCATAGTGTGTATCTGTGTGTATGTGAGAGCAACTTGCATTTGCTTTTTGCTGTTTATATTTCTAATAAAAATTGTACATTATTTTGTTTCAATGCTGAACATCAGACACATTGCCCCATAGAAGACAAAACTAGTTAAGTAGACAAGCATCAAAGGAAAGTGATTTTCACTTCCCACTAGTGAAGAGAAATTATTAAATATGTATTGGTAATTTGTCCTTATGACTGACTGATACAAAGTATAAGTAGCAATAGTGCATAATTATGGAAAAAAGATTCTTTTATGTTTAATATCTTTTTGTTTAATATCTTCTTTTTCAGAAATTTTCAAGGTGATCATTCTTATAGTTCAATAGAATATAATTAATGTATGATAATTAAATTAAACTTCTGATATTAAAAGTAGCTGATAAGATGAAGCATCGCCGTGTCATTTGTAGGCGTGGTTGACAACGCCCCTTTGTTGCTAGAAGGCGTCGCTTTGTGGTTCGAGTTTATTTTTATGATAAAGCCTCAAATAATAAACACACAACGCAACGCAGTGCAACCAACAACAGCTGTAAAATAGTTGCTGATGTCGAAGCAAGTTGTGCTTCTTGTTATTGTTGTGGTTGCTTCTGTTGCCGCTGCATTCCATTAACATTACAAATGTATTCATTGTTCACAACAACAGCAACAACAACAACAATAACAACAGCAATAGAATAACAACAATGCTGCTATTTTACGCCGCATTATGCGAAAATGTGGCAAGTGATAGAAAGGATAATGCCTGCTGTATGCCAGCAAAAGCCCACGCAACAAGAACAACAACAACAACAAGGACAACTGCAACAAGAACAACAACAAGAACAACGCCCAACTGCATGCAAAACTATTTTTCTTTTTCTTCATGCGCAAGTGGCTTTATTATTTGTTTTTGCACACTACGCTAATATGTGTGTGTGTGTGTGTGTGTGTGTGTAAGTGTTGTTGTAAGTTGACGTTGACAGTTTGTCTGGCTTCTGCAGCAGCAGCATCACAAGTAACAATAACAACAATGTTAACAAAGTAGCAAGGCGTAAAGTCGACGCTTTAACACTCTTACTAATATAAAATTTTAAATATTTTTAGTATTATCTGTTGCATACTTTTATGGGTTTTTATAAATCAAGTATTTTACAGCTATTTTATAGGAGAACTGCTTCTAAAAACATCCGGTGTTCCATAAATGTAAAAAATATAATTTTTTTAACCTCATCTTCTAAGTCACAAAATTTTATACAATTAAAATAAAAAAAATCTAAATTTAAGGTATGTTTATACAATTAAATACTAAGTTCAAAATTTATTTTAAATTATAAATTAAATTGCGATTTAAGAGAAGACATTTCCTGTTGCTAACGGAAATATTATTAAGTAGAATGAATTTAATAATCTTAAATTGCAAAAATCAATATAAAAATAGGTTTTAGGCGGTAGCATTTCTTTTCATAAAACAAATGTTTTTCCATTTATATTGTTTCTGTAAAGTAGCAAATAGCTTGACCAATTTATGAGACTTCGGCTTTGGAAGAGTATAAAAGGCAACATCGTTGGCACAATCACAGCATGTCAAATTGTTTTCCTATTATTGCTGCTATTGTTGTCGCTGCCGTCATGTGTGTGTTTCTGTTGTTGTTGGTATTGTTATTGTTGTTGAGCTTATCGTTATTTAAATTAGCATTACAAGGCACTCACACATTCATAGATTCTATCCAACACACACACACTGTATAGTTTGCCATATTGTGTTCGATCGGGCAATGAAATTTTTGCTGTTTATTTTTTAAGGCAATGTTAAATTGTGTTTGTCGCAGAATTTAATAAATTTTTAATTAAATGCAAAATGTTGTACAGGCGATTGACAGCTCCGTGCACGCAAATGACTCTTCGTTGCGTCTACATGGCGTATGCGTAATTTATTTTGGTTTATTTTATATTATTCAATTTTGTGTTATTTTTTTTGTATTTTGTTGTCTAAACTACACATAAAAATCACTTATTCTGTAAGCAAATTTTAAATATTTAATTGTCTCAAATACCACAACATGCAACCGAGATTAAGAGAAATGAAAGAAAGGGATTGCTCAACACACTAGCAAAGTGGAATATGTAAATTTCAAGAAAATCTACTTTTAAAAGGCTTAACGAATTATTTCATTGGGTTTCCCAATCGATGAAATTTTTTGAAAAGATAAGTGGGGGTGTATTTATTAACAATACTACTACAAAAATCACACAGAATTAACAATATTGATAGTAAAATAAAACTTACATTCGACTTATGGTATGTAGAAGTTAATGTACATTCGAAGTGAGTAAACCAAGAGTATCTCAACATTTTGTTAAGACAAAGTTTTGTACTTGTTTTATTTGTTAATAATTAACTACTTAGCTAATCAAAGTGCATATTCAATAGCTAGCAACGACTAGCTGAGAGAAACACAGACTAAAAAGTGAGTATATATAAAATCTAAAAGCTGCAAGACAAAAACTTAAGAAATGGGGAATCTTAAACCTTGAAGTGTTGTTGAATTTGAGAAAAGATTTTAACTAAACCAATGCAAGAGATTTTTAAATGAATAACTAACTTTAATTCCAATTCAAAGTGCAATTTTTATTAAGAAAAGCTTATTACAATTTGTATGCTTTGACACGTGTGTTCGCTTCTGAGAAAAGCTAAACGTTTATAAATTTCAGTACGGAAAAAAGAGAAATTGCCAATAGCTGAAATTGTGTCTAAACTACGAATTTGAAAGTACGGTTCTACAGAATTTTGTTATTTGGTTTGGCTAAAGAAAACGATACGCTTGAATAGGGAACCAAAAATCCACTTTGATGTTATGCAATCGTGCGAAGCTGAAACGAATGGATGACATGGATCCTATCCACACATATAGTATTCACACATACATATAGACATATACAAATATTTGTAAATTTTTCATGTTATGGCCATGGCTTTTACCTGACTCGCTGTGCAGACAGGTGTGCAAAATAACTGGCAAATATTTTACAGCTGTCGCCTTTTTTTTGTGCATGTAATTTTGCACTTATTTGTTTGCTTTTTGGCAAATCACAAGTGTATCGTTGCGTGTCTATATATAATTTTTGACATTTCATTCATTTATCAAGTCCAAGACTCAGTCGAGATTTGTTCTATTATTTGTAGACTTTAGACTTTTGGGAATTGACGTTTCCAAGTAAAATAGCCTCACATTTGGTGGCATGATCGTCGAGTCTTATCAATGGCCTTCTCAGATTTTGATTATGTCACACAAAAATTCGGTCAACTAGTCACATTTCAAATTCAAATATATATATTTACTTATCTTTGCGTCTGTTTTCCTATGTTTTGTCGGGGTTATCAGGGTTCAATTGTCACAAGCGAACTCAGTTTGAACACACGATGTGAGTTTCTTACTTATTGAGAACATAAATGCAAATGCGAACACGTGTGCAAGTAAATACGAAATAAAGTACATAATGAAATAATTGATAATGAATTGAACAATTTCAAATGTGATGTTTTTAATGAATTTTGAACTGAATACACGTATTAAAATCATTGTTGCTCACCTACCAAGTTATAAGGTGTGGCTAGGGGATTACAATGAAATAGGGGAGCAATAGCTTAGGTTTGCGACCCGGACCTAATATATTCTGATTGATTTTGAACTTTGGTTTACAATAATAATAACTATAACCTTATCACAATAACTGATAACGATTACTACATGATACATGTGCAATAAAAATATACTATATTCATGTGAATTACATAAATTAAAATACAAATTTTTAATTTGTCACAATCACTGTCTATTTTATGCATATTTTCCCCTGACTTGTCGTTTGAAGCTTACTCGAAAACTTCCAACTCTCATAACTTTGTCAAAACTTGACCAATTTTCATGCGGAATATAGTTTTGATCATTTTTTGGCCCCTACTTTGATTCTGCATCAAAATATTATTTATTTAAAAAATTCGATTTTTTTCCCTATTACTGTCTATTTTATCCGTACTTTTTCCCTTGACTTGTCCCTTGACCCTTACTCAAAAACTTCCAACTCTCATAACTTTGTCAAAACTTGATCAATTTTCATGCGGAATATCGTTTTGATCATTTTTTGGCCTCTACTTTGATTCTGCATCAAAATATTATTTATTTAAAAAATTAGATTTTTTTCCATATCACTGTCTATTTTATCCGTACTTTTTCCTTGATTTGTCCCTTGACCCTAACTCAATTGTTACATCAAATTAAATATAGAACTCATTTTGAAAACTAAATTATAATATCTTTTTTCTTCTTATATATCGAAATTACTCTCTATCTACATGATGTTTCTTATGGCAAAATGAGGTAGAGATTATGAGATTGCTTTAATTCATTTAGTAATTATAATTTAACCCTATTGCTACAAAAGTTGTGTACATGTAGTAATTCATTTCAATGTCTAAAGTCTACATAAATATATTTTTTATGCCAAAGTTCACAATGTGTTTTTGATCTGAGTTAACTTTGCTTTAGACAACGAAACTGTTAGAGATTATAAACTAAACGGCTTCATTCACACTGTGTGATCTCATTTTACATACGAATAAAATTTATACTTTTTGATAACCAAGGAGGACATGCGAATAGAGCCCGTCAAGACCCAGAGACGCCTGCAGGTAACTTTTCAAGGAGCAAGTACCTTCAACTGAATCCCTACATCACAAACAGAACTTACTATACAGACAACAACAGAAATAAATCATTGCAATCAGCATGTTCAACAAACTAAATGACGGCCAACAAGCCCACAAAAGGCAGCGACTCGATTCAGATGCAGAGGCAAGGGATTCAGCAGAGACGCAGCCGCCAAGTGATGTCACTGAGGTGCAACAAGCAGGTGGTTCAGGTGATGGGGCACGTCCAATATCCGTGTCTGAGCCCGAGCTGAGCGAACGTTTGCGATTGGTTATGTTATGCAATGTATGCCTGGAGCTACCAAATCCTGATGAGAACTATCAGTGCAGTCTGGGACACATTCTGTGCGAGGACTGTGTGACACGTCTGCTTGCGGAGGCGGCTCTGAAGAGCAGCGAGGCACAATGTCCACATTGTCGCACTCCTATTAGCTGGAAGGAGTTAACCAAGAATCTGGCTGTGGGACAAACACTTTTCGAGCTGCCCAAAATCTGTGTCGACTGTGAACAGCAAATGGAGTACAAATCTATGGCCAATCATCTGAAAATGGAGTGTAGAAAACGCTTGGTTCAGTGCCAGTACAGATGTCTCGGCTGCACCTGGGAAGGCTGTCAGGAGTCGAGAATCGAACACGAGTCAAGCTGCAAGCATCTAAAAATGTCCAGTGATCAAATCCTAACTGGACTGCAATTAACCGATGAAGAAGATCACTTGACTGGTCTATCAATTCAACAGTGCTATCGGGAGTTGAGCGCTCAACGAATTTTCTATCAGGATTTGGAACTGCACTGGCCACAGGCATCATCATCTCATCAGTACAACGAGTGGACACTCCAATCTCCCATAATTTTCGTGTTTGAAAACGCGTGGCGGTTACGGGTTAAGCTGGTTAGGAATACGGAAACAAATCACTGCCTAAGCTACAGCCTGAAATTGCTGTCCTCTCCTCAGGAGACAGTGAATGTGAAATTCTTTGCTACTTTGCCGGCAACATCTGTGCGATCCAAGCACCTATCAGATGTGGAGCAGCAGTTGAATCAGGATCAATTTACTCACGCTGGCCAAAGTGGCGATTTCAAGCAGCTGCCAATGAGCTGCTGCACCGCCATCTATCGTCTGTTGGCAATGCCAAGTATTAAGTTGCGCCTCTGGATGATGCTGCACTAATTGGAATAATTGAAAAGAGAATTGTTTTGCAAGTTCTTAAACATTTATTAGGATTCCATTGCTCTGCTTATTTGGGAGCTTCAGCATTCATTTTATTCACATCAGCCTTCAATTTTTCGGCAAAGTCGGCGAAGTGTTGAACTGCCTCATTGCCAATTTTCTTGCCTTCTGTGGATGCTTTACTGATGACCTCATCAGCTTGTGCCTTCAGTTTCTGTTGAAAAAACAATCGACAAACAAAAAAATTATTAGAAATTATTATGTCCCGAAGATCTTCGATAAGGTAACACTACTTACCGCCATATTTTCGGGACTGAGTGCCTTGGCAACTTGATCGGCAATATCTTGGAACACACCGAAATCGACTTTGGGGGCTTCTTCACGACGGAGACGGGCTCCATTGCACACCTATTAAGGATATATGCCAAAGGAAACCATAAATATGTTTGGAAACTCAATTGGCCAATTGAAACTTACAGCAACAATTGCGAAAAGCAGGAATACAACAGCGATCTTGGCCATTTTTAATTAAATATTTAGTTTAGCTCTACACAGTTGAACACAGAGTTGAGTACTGACCAAACTGCGCTCAATCAACTCAAAACGAAGCCTCGTTTTGCGTCGTTTTGCTATTATTTGTTTTTGGATTTGTATTTGAAATTGAAATCGACTTAGGCAGTGCCACGAACATCTGTCTAATCACTCGTCGTTATGTATGTACATATACTTATTTCAAGCTTATCAGTCGTATATGACCATGTGTCCGACGCTTCGATTGTCAAACACACACACACACAGACATTGGCAGAGAACTGAACTGTTATAGTACTACAACAAATAAATTAAAATGTATATAATTTATGTTGAATTTATTTAACAGCGCTTAAAACTGTTGTCCCTCCAATTTTTTCTTCTTTTTCTTATAATAGTGAACATGTTTGTTGGAATCCACATTTGTAATGAATTTATATTAAGTACTTTTTATGCATATCGCACGCTAAGTTATTTGTTTCAAGATGATTAAGCAGTTCATTTGAGAAACTTCAAAAAATATGTTGTAAGAATCTGTAGTATATATTACTCAAATCTCTCTTTATTATATATAGTCTCTCTAGTCTACGTGTTGCTTAATATATTTAATATACAATTTATTTATAGTATTTCTATTTGTCAAGTCACCACTTGGGATCAGCCTCCGGGGCAGGGTTGTTGTGTGCTCAAAAATTAGCTAATACTTTTGAGATAAGCTCTAAAAATTTATACACATAAAAACTACATAGTGACAATTTGAGTTGACAGAAGTATTTGAATAAATACTGATAAGATACTTATTTTAACTTTTGCTTGTGCACAAAATTTTGGTTTTTCCAGATCTGTACTCATACAATATTATTTTGTTTATCCACATGTAAAACAAATAATTTAATTCGTCCCGCTGTGTTTAAGTATATGCATTTAGCTTTTTTATCTTTTCAACACTTAGTTTCAACGGCAAATTAGTTTATTTTACTAATGACTAAAAATGACTTCTATCTTCTATCTCAAATTTGATATTCTTAACGCACTTCATAAGGTAATTTCTATTTGTTACAGTGTTGCCATTTCTATCAATTTTAACTCACAATGTAAAAGACGCACTACAACTTTGATTAAATATTCTCGCTTTTATTTTTATCGATTGTACCTATTTAACATTCAACAGCGTTAATGTTGCGAATAGTAGCAGATATAATGGAAAGATATGAGAAACTATGGAACCGAGTTTACTATATACTCTGGAACTGGTGGATGACATTGGGGTAACGGTGGTCCCAGGGTTGGATAAGTACGCAGTCGCAATAGTTCCAAAATCGTTTGCAGTTCCAAAACATGAGCATAATGTTTGCGCACATTATCTAATAGCTGGCGATGGGTTTTTATCTGTTCCATGCTATTTAAATAATTATGGATTATATTTGTTAATTTTAGTTATATTGTAGATAGTGTCTTAATTTTACCGTTCTCGTTGCTCACGATCGCGCCGTTGTTCCAATACAACATCGCGTTGTGAATTCTGAAACGCTACATCAATTTTCAGTCGTTCGATTTTGGCATCTATTAGATGATTACGGCGTTTTATATCCAGAGTTTTTTCCTTAACCAAATCGATTTTGACATTTCTAAAATAAAACATTTTAATTCGTTTCATTTAATTAGTTGATTAATGTCTTATATCTTAGTACTTACACTCGTTCGATTTGCTTTCGAAATATAGACATTTTTTGCTCCATAATACGTTCAATGGAACCGGCCACCATAAATTTCTGACGTTCCGCTTTGACCTTGTCCCAGTTGCGTAATATATTGAGAAACTCAATAGTCACCTTGCATTTCTCAATAGCATCCAGCATATACTTGAGATATGCAATATTTGCCTTATAAAGTTTGTGTTCCCATTCCTTGAAGATCACCTGACGCCTGAAGACAGCAACACGTTGCATGGCTTTGATTTTCTTCATGCCAGCATCCTATATATGTCGATATATTAAATAGTTTAATATATATTTAAGATATATTCAATAGGTTAATATTTTATAAATTTGATATTGCAATTCTCTGGATATTCACCTTAATCATGCGATTAACATCGTTGATGTCGTTCACATGCATTAACACACAGTTCTCCATCGACTTTGTTGTGCCCTTGATGTTCACCTCCACCTGACCCAGCGTCAAGGTCAACTGCAAAGTCATATTTCTCATTGCCTCCAGCTGTGGACATTTATTTTAATTATTATATATTATTATTATTTAATATAACTTAATTATATATAAGTATTGAACATTGTCAGAGATTTTTAAGACCTTACTATCTTCCATTCTATGCATATCTTAAGTCTTAAAATTAATAAATTAAGGGAAATTCATTCAATAATTTAATAAGGAACTCTTCAATGATCAGTTTTGACTCAGTTAGTCTAATTAAAGTGCAATATTGCTTTAATTTTAAATACGTTTTAAGTTTAAGAAAAGAATAATAATTATGTAGTAAAAAATAAGGGTTCTTAATTTAAAGATCTTTATCGACTCGTCTTCTTGGTAAGACTTGTTTTATTAGTTATTAAACTTACATATTGTTGAATAGTGTCCTCAATTTTCTTTTGAGTTAGAGCCTTGGAATCCTTTAAACTGGCTATATCGTTGGTGAGGCTGTTCATATAAGTCTGACTGTCAATCAACTGATAGCCAATGCCTTTAAGTCTCAATTCGCTTTCAATCTTCTGGCGACGCAGCTTGACAAAGGCATCCCAGGACTTGGCATCCACCTGTGGAGGACAATGCTTGGCTGCATCATTATCGGCGACATAGGCCAGGAAATCGTTGATCTCCTTGGGCATTGGGAAGGGAGTTCGATTGGTTTGCTTTAGACCAAGTTTATAGGCAACTTCACTGCATATCAGAGATGTACTGAACAGCTTGTTGGACAATTTGGGACGTTTCTTGAATAGCTTTGTCATCTCATGTGAAGCATGTGGCACAGTGTTCAGATAGTTACCACGGAATTGACGCTCCAAGGCCCGATCTCGAGCCTGTTGGGCCTCCAAACGGCCTCGCACATCCGTCATAGTTGCTTCCCAAAACTCGAACAAGTAACTATACTTTTTAATATAATCATTCAGTTTGTTGTAATCGCTGCGGTAACTATTGATTTGCTCACGAAGTTTATCGCGTACATGATTGATCGTTTTCAGGTTGAGCATTCTCACCAAATTCTGTGTAAGGGCAAAATCGTACTTAAGTTTAAGTAGCATCAGTTCCGCAACCCTTTGATTGAGTTTAAGAATATGTTTGGTCTTCAATTGGAGGGTCTTTCCCTCGTTCTCGTGCAGAATACGCAGATACTTTCGTCGATCTTCCTCCAGAAGAGTCACGGCCTCCTCGTAGGCTCGATATATTTTCTGGTCCTCCAATGAGTACTCGTGTGGCTGTTTTTTGAATACAAACTCGGGAATGGGTACATCCTTCTTAATTTCCTCCTCCCATAGTTTCTCGATGACGCCATCCATCATCACGATCAGGGCTCGAGCCCAGAACTCCGGAGTCCAGAGCAGGAGACGACCTCGTTTGCCACCCGTGTCGATGGTTTTGCGTCTGCGTCGATTAATTGCCTTGACTTCCGAGTCATCCACCTCCATGATGCTCTTGATCACCTCATCCTTGGCCAAGGAGGGTGCAGTTAACTCCGGAGGCTGGAAAGTATCCATGCGAAGTAGCCGTAGCATTATATTCATATTATCATAGATCTTGGCCAGAACTACATTTGTATTGAGAACATTGTCGATTGTCTCCCGTTTTAATTGCTGTGCCTCGTGAAAGTGTTTGTTGAACTCCTGCTTCAATGGATCTGCCAAGTAATAGCTAAACTTGCAGTTGTCATTAAATATCTGGTTGGAGGTGACGGTGAACTTGTTTTGCAATTGAAATTGTGGTGCCATTATATGATCATAAACACTTGGTCCTTCCACTACATACAGTTTCAGTTCTTTCTTGACTTTATCTTCTTCCGTAAGCTCCGTATAAGTGTGCTCCTCTTCTACCTCATCTACGGACATTACTGAAAATCGCATGTGATCCTCAAGATCGTAGAATCGATATTTGTCAAAGATCATCATATTTGGTTTGCGCACCAAGGAGAAGCTCTCAAAGTTCGCCTCGGCAGATATTGATCTCACTTTATAATTAATATTGATAGCATCACGTGTAACAAATTTCATTATCCAATCACGAATGCGGGACTGATCCTTGATTGCCAACATCAGTGACTCTCGTTCCAAGGTGCACAGCTTGTGTGCCTCCTCCGTCAATGCCTCCAGCCATTTGTAGTGGTAACAGAACTTCTTGAAGATCCCCTTTGACTTCCCCGTCACGGAGATATCGTAATCAATCAGTGCAGTCACTTTAGAAGAAAAGTCCTGAATCATATGCCGAATCTTATCGCGCTTCAACAAATCCGCTGGAGTGAATTCATCCTTGACCTCCATCTTAACGGAATGCGGCACAAATGGAGCTGATACCATCTTCGTTTGCTGTACAATATATTTCTCCGGTACCGGTAATTCTTCATTCTCCCGGACATTATCAGCTAAGGAGGGCAAACGAGCTACCCACAAAACATTCTCAGCGCTCAATACAATCAGGTATCTGTAAAATAATTATAATGATTGTAAGATATTTAAATATAAACTAATGATTGTTGAGATATCAGAACCAAACTGATAGAATACGCATGAGCAAAAATAGTGTTGCCTACTTAAATGGGCAAAAATAGTGTTGCCTACTTTTGTGGGCAATAAATAGTGTTGCCTACATATATGGGCAAAAATAGTGTTGCCTACTTATATGGTCAAAAATAGTGTTGCCTACTTTAATAGGCAAAAATAGTGTTGCCTACTTATGAGCAAAAAGTGTTGCCTACTTTAATGGGCAAAAAAATAGTGTTGCCTACTTATATGGGCAAAAATAGTGTTGCCTACTTTTAAGCTTAAGCTATAAATTCATTTTTATACCCATTGATAATAGGCAAAAAAGGGTATAATCTGATTGCCAATACATACTTGGAATTGTAGCACTCCCTGGCGCGTAGTAGACATTGGGGTGTAAAGAGAAGCGTTACAAAGCGGGACATCATGAATGGTTTCTTGGATCGCTTGTGCTGTCTGAAGTGAACCATAATGCCATCGACGCCCCAAGTGAGCAGATGTTTGGTCAAGCCAAGTCCAGTGATGTGTCCATAGTGAGCCGACTTAATGGAGGCGATCCACTGCAGCTCGCTGCTCTCATTGAGCACAAACTGATCAAATATGGTACTGTCCTTAACCACGCCAACAATCTCAATGTTCACCCAGCGACCCATTGGTGGCTGGACAAAGAATGACACATAGGAATTAGGTAGGGTCAACTCCCGTCTATGCAGTCGTCTGTCCTTGGTCCAGTTAAAGATCCACATTTCCTCAGCATGACCAGGTGGATTGAGTCTCTTATTGCGAGAAATCATGACCAGAAGTCGAGGTCCCTCGACTAATAAAAAGCTCTGAACGAAGACTTCCTTCAACAGATGATCATTAATCGAGAAGTAGTGTGACATTTTAATGGGTCGGTATTCAATATTCACTATATTGAATCCCTTCGCCTGATCCTGAAAAACGAGCCAGTTGTCGTGAAAATCCATGGCAAAAACAGCTGCTGTCTCGCATTGCAACTGATATACGATATTTGCCACCGTTGGCTTCTCGAAATTAATTAGCACAATGTTCCCATCGATAGTACCCACAATAACATAGGGATTACCACGATGTGCGCATATGGCACAGCTCATGGGAATGCGGACTTCGGAAAGGATTTTCCCATATGGCAGATCTACCATTGCGACTCCGTCATTATACAAGACCAAGACGCATTCTTCCTTAAAGCATGTAAAGGTGCGAAATGCCAAAACGGCTTTGCCACTGGCAACAACCTGCTCCAACTTTCCCTCATTCTCCTCGAGAACTACTTGGGCAATGTCCCCAAATTCTCTCGATGCATAAAGCTCTCCACTATGATTGCTTATAAAGAGATCCACATTTTGGAGTCCCTCATCAATGGTCCATTCCACAGTAAAGTTGCCGGCCTTCTTTTTAATATAAATTGCCGATAAGTTATTTGCGATGAGGAATCCCATCTTGTATGGTGTCAGTGCATGAGCACGTGTTATCATTTCGGTGTCATTTTCATTCACATAGGTGGGCGACCATCGCGATGTGACTGCAAAGCAAGCAATGTCAATCTGTGAGAATTGTCCGTAATCGTTGACCACATAGAGTCCATTGTCATCGCCAAAACACATAAAATGGCTGGCCGATTTGAAATAGTTCTTTCCCATTTCCACCTCAGAGACCTGATGCAGATATGCATCCTTTTCAACGAAGCACATTTCATAGCACAGGATACGCATATCCTTCTTATCATATTGAACAATTGTCGGTGAGTTGCCATTGCTCAATGCAATTGAATAATTTTTGGTTATTATAAATGTCGGGTGTTCCAGAATTTTTGTATTTGTGCGAAAATTAAACACACAAATCGGATAGTTTGGATAGCCTCCAACTGCAACCAGTAAATCAAGCTCAGAGAATTTCAAGAGAGTGTAGGTGAGTTGAGACTCTGTAAGTTAAAGATACAAAGATACAAATTTCTAAAAACATACTTAAGATATTTACTGGGCAGTGATGCAAATTTTGTCAGTTCTGGATACTTGCAAATATAAATATTTGGACTTAGAACGGTTTCATCAAAGGCAAAGAGCGGAAAACGATTATGTCCTGTAAAATTGTTAATATATAGACCAGTTGCCACTGTTTCGGCTCTGAAGTAGCTCACAGCGCCCGTCGACATCTGTATAAATTTGAGCAGATTTCCCTGTCGCAGTCCGAGCACGTTTGGCCCAACATTCTGAATGCTGCTGCTTTCATAGATGTTGCACCAGCTAAATTAGTTGTAAAATAATTATTAAAAAGAGTACACATAATTATATATATCTCTATCATACCAAATCGTTGAGCTAATATTCATTTTGTTGACTGTATTCCTATATAATTCAGTTTAAAGTTTGATTTATTTCCTTTGCTTTTACTTTGATTTGATTCGTTTAGTTTAGATTCGATTTTCTATCAACAAACTCAAGGGTTGCCATGGCGAAACATATTTATGTTATTTAGATATTTTTGTTTGCCAGGGTTACCAACATTAACTTGTAAGCTATGTATAAAAAAATTTAAGCTCATGTGACTGATTAAAATAGAAAATTTTAAAGTTGAGGTTGAATTCAGTTTATTCAGATGAAATAAAATTACGTGAGGTTTGCTCCATTTACTCGCACTTTCGAGGACTGGCCACATCATTGGCATAACTAAACAGTGTCCCGAGTCTTGGTATTTTTTTTATATATATGTACATACAGATTCGCTTGTGGCACCTGCAGCCCAGCACTTTGCTGCCTACTTTGGGGCGCCACTCAATTATTTATGTGCCCCTGCAGTGCAGGCAAGTGGGAGTGGGTGTTGATGGGATAGGGGTGAGGAATAGGGATAGGGTTAAGTTGGAGGTCTGCAGACTCTCCGTCACATTTGCACATGTGGCGAACTTTTTTGCCAGCCTCAGCCAACAGTTTCGCCGAACTGCCGACATGGAATATCTTTAATGTTAATGACGAAGTGCAGCAAAAGTTTGGAACGCTTAAGGCGGCTTTGTGGCAAGACGTCGCGTCGTTTCGTTGGCGGGAATGGAATCGGGATTGTAACTTTACCGTTGTGCTGCAGTTCTCAAATCTCTGGCGACAAGTTTCTGCTGCATACAACTTTTAACTCACACATATGTACATACGAGTATATGTAGGTATATATATATGCAGCACTCATTAAAAACGCATTAACAATGCACTGTAAATCATTGTTGTACAATATGTTGCACATACAGCTGCCGCTGCAGCTGGCATCGCCTTCGAGCCATGTCAGCTGGCAACATTGTACATTGTACATAGCATGAGTATAAACGATAAACTGGAGACTCACAGGTACCTGGCTACGAATATGCCACACAATCATTAACTTTAAAACGATGTCAATTCTGTTATGCTTTTAATAAAAGAAGGCGAATTTAAGTAGTTGATTTTTTGTTAATGGCAAAAAATATACGCAGTGAACTTACAAATTATCAATAAATTTATCTCCACCTTTAAATAGCCATTAAATACTCTTAAAAACTTCTTAAAAGAAATCTACTTATATTTAAAGATTTAATAAAATCTGATTAACATAAAAGTGATAATTGCTAGTTTGTCAAGTAAAATTGTCAAAATATTGTGAAAAATGCAAACGTATCACACATTTTCTTCTACACATAATTTTTCACAATATTTTTAAACATGTTAATAAAAGCGTTGGGATAGTAATGCTATCGTAAATATTTTATAAAACGCAGACAATGCCAACAACAGCAACAATAAATAGAAAAATCTGCAGGTAACTTGCGACCTTTTCTTGGACTGTTGGCATCATAAAAAAGGCAACTTTGTGCCAAAGATTGCGCTGCTGAAAATTCCTTCCTTCCGTGTTGTCAGCGAGCAGCAACAACAACAACAACAACAATGACAAGAAACCTCAACTAAGCCACACAATTGGCTGCCAAATGGCTAAGCGGCTGCCTGTCAAGCCAACAAGTTTGGGTCGTCCTTTTCTGTGCTTCTTGTGTCCATGTCCATGCAGGAGGCGTCATGCAAAATGTATGTTAATATTTTGTAGCATACCCTTAGGGGCTGCCAGGAAGTTGCACGTGTGTGTGGAGGCTTCAACATTTCTTTATTCATTAGCATTTTGCATGTGCGGTTTTCTTGAAAGGAAATACAACATTAATATTATTAACTTTGCAAACGTTATTATTCTTGGGCATTTAATCTAATTTGTCTGTTGGATAATGTTTAACAAATTTTAAATAATTTTCAACAAATTGGCTTTACATTAACGTAAACATATTAATAAATTGATGTGTGTGTTCTGTGGCAAAGCCAATTTCGACTGTATTTCCGCTGTTGGCTAATCAAACGTTTATTTATACGAGCATAGACAATGTATTTGCATTTACTTAACATATTTCATTCTATTTATATATTTACTTGTGCAAATTACACGATTTAATACAATTTATGGCCAATATTTAAAGAGAAGTGTCGCTAATGTAAACAGTAAAAACGACTCTAATTGCATTTGTTACAGATAACCATTTAATTAATTTATGTACCTGCTGTCTGATTTTAGATAAACATTAAAATAATTTAAAATTTTTCGAATTTTAATAATATGTAATTGCAACCATCTGGTTCAAATAATATTTATTTACTCTAATCTACAAATCATATTAATTCCTTTTTTTCTGACTCACAGAATAAATAATATTAACCATCTAGCTTTTTTTTCAAAGAATAAAGCAATATATATAAATTTGCAATTTCCTGCAATTTGTCATCTTTAGTTGTTTATGAGCATTTGGGTCCCTGTATCCGTTCCAGGACTCGTTGCCGTTATCGAATTTGTACTCGGACTGACAGCTGATTATAATGTTGTGCCGTGCATAGTTTGTTGCTGTCCTGCTCTTCTATTCTTATTGTTGTTGTTATCGTGCAACTCGTTAAATTTCCATCAGTGTGCGTGGTGCGCCATATTGGCCCAAAATGTCATACAGAGCGAAACTTAAGCAATGAACTCTGATGTCCTCACGTATTTGTGTAATATCGATTTGACTTACAAAAGCCACGCACTCACATATATGTAACTCTCGATGAGTGTATTGTTAGTGTTTGGGTGTGTGTGTGTGTGTGTGTGTGTGTGTGTGCATGTCGCTTAGCTGTCACACATGTACGTAATTGATATTTTATGAATGAAATGTAAACACTTTTTTATGTGTCGAAAGAGAGACCCTGCGAAGCGAGGCAAAACTTTGATGTGATGTACCATGTGCACCCTATACTTTTTATGTGTTCAGCTCATTAGTTAAGATAGGTATTTTGATAGCTTAAATTTAAAAAAAAAACGGATACAATCGGATACTAACAGTTAAGAGAGAAAAGCATTAATATAAATACATCAATTATAGATACTACACTTTAAAAAGTAAGTTTTTTAATATTGTTCTCATAACTAACTATTGAAGTAATCGAAGTAAAAATATGTATAAATAATGGTTTCAAAAAGGTAATTAGAAATAAATTATTAAAACTAGTTTATGGTATTTAAATAAATATATTTTTGGGACCAAGTGTAGGTCATCGTGCGATTCGATCTGATTTTCTGAAAAAAAGCCCAAAACAGTTTCGGTCAGCGTCCTTTGCAGAGTTCGGCAATGAGCCATCATAAAAGAGCAACAAAGTGTCGAGCGGAAGCTGCCACATAAAAATATTCCCCAAGTACTTTTATACAAAATATAAGGCATTAAATGGAGAGCGACCAGCGTTTTGTGTCGAGTCATAAATATAAAATTTTACCCATAACATTTTCTTCATCACAAACACTTTCATATATCAGTCCATCCATTTATGCATCCGTGCATACATCTATTATTCGCACATTGTTTTTATTTAATTTGCATTTTAAGAACGAAACGCTGCTAAATATAAAAGAAAAATTGATTATAATTACGAAAATATTTTATTGATGATATTCTAATCTGCGTGTGTGCGTGTGTCTGTTTCCTCAATTGGCTGCCTGACTTGTTATCATTCAAAATGTTGATTTTAATTATTTTAATTGTATGCAGGAATATGCCGAATATGCTATGCAGCATTGCTCCCTCTATTTTTAATTCAATATTACAAAACTTGCTTTCTTTTCATTAGCTTTTGTAAAATTGTTTTTGTTGTTGTAATGCATATTGAAAATTGCAGAGTTTTCGCTAGATTTTTTATGTTGTTTTTATATAAAACTTAATGAAGTGCTATTGCGACTGCTAGTAAAGTTTTGTTCTGGCAACAGTGCGTATGATTGACGTGCTATTATGGCTGATCGCTTGTATATTTATTATGCTCAAATCAATTGTGTGCTTTTTATTGCCACATAAATTTATTGTAATTTTTATATTTTTTATTACACAATTTTCTTTTTTAAATTATCGAGATAAGTGTAGAATGTAACAAAGTGCTTCAGTTTCTGTTATCATTTACAGAAGTGTGATAGATATGAACTCAAGTACTTAGTGTGCCTTGTCTTTGCCTTGTGCGATATCTTGTGGCAGCTGTGTCACTGTGTTTAGCTACTGGGCGTGGCATGTGTCAATGCCAGGAACAGACATTTGGACTCAGAAACTTGTGCCTAAACCAAAACTGTGCTTGGCATATGCAAGCCGCACTACAAAATGATATATGGTCTGACATAACAACCTAGAAATTTGAGCACTAAGTCATTCAGTTGTGTGTGCATTTAGGCTCTATAAATCACTCGATGAGTGTTCGCAGAGCGTACTTCTTATTAGCTTAAATAAAATGCTGTAATCTTTAGAATTGGTATTGATAAATAACTCAGCAATTATATTTATTTATATTTGCATGTTGAAAACTTATAATTGTGGATGTTAATCACAAGAATTGCAATAATAATTATAGTTGAAAATTCAATAAACAGTCTAATAATTTATGATAATATTAATTCGATTCTTCCTCTTTGATAAGTGTTGTTATTTCATGGCTATTAAGCTTATAACTCTGGTGACTTATTGGTAGATATGCTGCTCATAAGTTTTACTCTTTCACTTTAGTGCAAAGCTAATGAGATTCCATTTCAACATGGCGTATGCATAATATTTGTCAGAAGCACGTAGCACACGCAGACATACACACACACATATACACACTCGCATACACATTCACATACATAGATCAAGTTGGAAATGCCTTCACACATATTTGCATGCTATAAATGCGACAACACACACTACACACGCACACACACACTACACACAGCCTACAAAATACGCAAATTCCATGCTCAATTTCAGATTTGTGCTGGCGGCATACCTGAGCCGAGCCACGCCCACTTCCTCAACACATTCATGGCCCACATGGTTTACGTGCCGCAATGATAACGTGTATTTTGTAGGCACATTTGTGAGTTGGATGCCTGGAGTCTTCTGCCCATTTCAG
Organism: Drosophila falleni; assembly: GCA_035045575.1. Classification (NCBI taxonomy): domain Eukaryota; kingdom Metazoa; phylum Arthropoda; class Insecta; order Diptera; family Drosophilidae; genus Drosophila; species Drosophila falleni. Next base: position 12,054,473 of record JAWNOV010000167.1, read on the forward strand.
TTGTCAGCCCACAAATTGGCAGTAGAATTTCTGAAGTGAACAGTGCGTTAAATGATACGAACAAGTAAGGTACGAAACGTCCCTAAATTATGCTGATAACAACAACGTGCAGCTGTTGACAACTTTGCAGCTTATCAAATATTTTTGTCAGCAGTCAATAATGAATATTCCGGGCACACGAGTGATTTTCGGTAACATTTTGTAGCATATTTCAAAGTGCTATTCAAAGTGTCGATAAAGTGTGATGCGATGTAATATGGGTAGGGATAAATGAGTTGATAAAACTGTTGGAAAATGACTTAACAGTTGCTCACACAAACAGAAAATATGTTAATACGTTGGCTTTCTTTCTTAGGCAAAGTATTTAGTAAGTGTTATACTTTTTTTTCAATTAAGATAAAATATTAAGACTTTTTAGTCATTAACATTACATTTTTCAATAAATTTTTTATGGTTTACTGTTTACTACATATATAAATATTCGAATTATTCACTCTCTCCCTTTCTTTCCCATTCTCTTTTAAATTTTCAATGTTCCCCTGTCTCACATTTCTTTCACGCCTATAAAAATCGCATACGTTTGCTGCCCTGTCGTGTTGCGTCTGGCACGGAAATGAACTTAATTTATGGCGCTAAAAAGGATTTGACTTTGTGGCCTTTCCCCCTTCCCCCCCTTCCCACACACACTCACACATGCATCTACAATAGAATTGTTTCACATCGTTTGTTTTGTTTCGTTGGGTTTGGTCCTGTTTGGTTTTGTTTCGGGTTCTTTTTAAAAGCCAAACGCGAGCTACAATTCCCGCAATCATGGCTATAATGATTTGTGTGCTTAACGCGGCGCCGGCGTCACCGCCATAGTCTCTGTCTCTGTCGTCGTCGCCGTCACTGTTATTGCTGTTGTTGTTGTTGTTGTTGTACGCTCTAAATTATAAACTATCCGCAGAGCACGAAACTTTGCTCCAAACATTCCATGGGATCGTTTTTCATTCATGTGAAACACGAATAGACATATTTGGTAGTGTGTGTGTGTGTGTGTGTGTGTGTGTGCGACTTAGTCTGCAACTTTTACAGAATTTGTGGCTAAAAGTTATAATCATATCCAGTGGCAAGTTGCCGCTGCATGTTTCGCAGGACTCAGGTCTTGCAGCAGAGCTCTGCTTACCGCCTAGCATTTCTAATTACAATTTCCTTCAAGATTAATTAGCATGTCAGTTTTCTGGCAAATGGCTTCTAATTATGCCTACAGCCCTTAGCATAGCCTTTGCCATTGGCATTGGCCTTGCGTTTTGACAGTTAGCAAGCCAAAAATTATGCAAAGTATTGAATGGTGCTTAAGGCAATGTCAAAAGTCAATTAAAAATTCTAAAAGTAAGTAAAAGTAAGCAACACTTTTTTTGCCCACATAAGTAGGCAACACTATTTTTTAACCACATAAGTAGGCAACACTATTTTTGCTAATATAATTAGGCAACACTATTTTTGCCCATATAAGTAGGCAACACTATTTTACCCATATAAGTAGGCAACACTATTTTTTTCTACATAAGTAGGCAACACTTTTTGGTCCATATAAGTAGGCAACACTATATTTTTCATTATTCTTTTTCAAATGTTTTGATTTATTATCAACTCGCTGAAGCCCCAGATCAATACGTTAGGATTGTCTGTCTGCAGGTATCCGAATCGTGCCTCTCGAAATATTCTCTTGAGTGCGATTTTTTTTGCCAGATTTTAGCTATCAACGCGCTGACAGACTTTCATTAACTTGTCAGTGGGGTTTTTTGCGAAAAATGTCAAGCGAAGACAACGGCAACGGCCACAAAATCGCAATTCTGTTGATATCAGACACAGAACAAAAGGTAAACCTCCAAAAATCTGTTATTTTTCGTATGGCATTTTGTTTTTTGTTCATATTCGTGGAGGAGCTGTCTGCATCTGATAAATGCGGCAGGTAGACAGGCATTTAGAATAGATGTTTGTCGTCAGACGTGGGCTCAATTTACGGTCTTTGAGATGTCTGCGAGTCGCTGAACCGCAACTAGCAATGCATATGGCTGAAATTTACTTAAGTGACTACTCGAAAGGGGACTCAAATACCGCCTGGAAATGCTGCAGTTATCATAACAATTATGCTGCAGAGACAATGGCACCAAATGCGCCGGAGGAACCACTTCAAACAATGACATAAAACAATGGAACAGCAATGGCTGCAATGACTGTAATGGCACAGAGCCCTTCAGCATTGTAGTTTGCAAATTAAATAATTCCCAGTTACATTTCCGTTTCGCCTGTGCGTCGACAATATTATTTCGCATTTGTTGGCTGTTGGCTCCTTCTCCGAGTAACTAGTTACCATTAACCATCTAGCAGTTCCCCAGTTACCAACTTGCCGAGCTGCTTCCGAGTGCTAATTGTGCGGCCGTTGCTGTTGCTGCTGAAGTTGCCGCTGACGTTGGCGTTGGCGTCGACGCTGCTGCTGACGTTGGCGTTGCGCCTTTGTTAAAACGCGACAGCGTCCAGGACAATCTCTGGAGTTATGTGACTGCAATAACACTAAATTGGCTAGATATCTCGCGGTTTTGCCGCTGTGCTGCCTCTCAGCGCTTCTTCAGTTAACCCACTAAAGGGAATATTTTTTTTTAATAATACCTGAATTAGTGATTAAAAAATGATTAAATCAAATGTATTATAAGTATAATGTATCTCAAAAATTTAAATATTTTAAAGTATTTTAGTATTTTTTTTTTTTATTTAATTAATTTCAATTAAATCTTATATTTTATAAAGAAAGATTAACTGTTAAATAAAACTGGAAATGCTTACATTGTATTTTAAAATAATATCAACTACGATTTATATTTTTTGATTTACATATTATTATTAAAAGTTCTATTATTATTCTTATTTTCCAATTGAATAGATGCTAACCTTTTTGAAATCTTTTTTTTAAGTTTTCGAAATTAGAATTTGTACTTGATACACTTATTCTACTCAGATACCTACTATCTTCACTTCTTTCTGATCCGCTCTTTGTCATCCAATAAAAGTACATTTTTCGCCCCATGCTCACTCAGTGGGTTAATTGACAAATGCAACTTGACGCTATTGTCCAGTGCATTTAGCTTTTAATTGCAGCAAAGTTTTGGGGCGATGCATTTGCATATAATTATGTAGCGAGTTTTATGCGCATTTGCGCTATCTGCAACTGTTCATTCCCGCATCTCCGCATCTCCCCTTACATAAGTATAGTTAGTACTGAGTTGTTGTGTGTGTGTGTGAGTGTGTGTGTGTGTGTGTGTGTGTGTCTGGCACATCGCCTAACCATATGCAATGCAATTGCACAAAACTGTCCATCAACGCTGTCATTTACTGGCCTGCACAAGCCCAAACTGTCCTGTCCAGTCGTCCTGTCCTTTCGTCCTGTCGTCCCCATCCTGTGGCTGACGGATGGTGACTGCTGATGCATTTCTTAAATGCTTGCAGGCTGTAAAATTTATTTAAACGCGCTGCTGTCATACGCATGACAGACAGAAAGTCAGCCATACGCAATGCGTCATCGTCATATCCATCCTCTGTTTTCAATTCTGAACCTGATTCCAGTTTGAGTCTGAGTTTCACATTGGGGTGTCTCTTTACTAGGCCTACCAATGCAATTTGCAATTAGGGATGAGAAGGAGAGACATGGAGAAGACTTTTGTTTGCAGCCATGTTGCAAATTAATGCAATTTGTGTACTGCCATTGACAGGTTTGCCCAGCAGTTGCACAGTTTCAGTTGACTCTCTCTCTCTCTCTCTGTTTCAGCTAATGGTTTTGTTAAAATGAATAGACTGGTTAGGATACTTGAAAATTGGAAGATGCATACTGAAGAAAGCAGCTCAAGAATTTCCATTTTATGGGTATTATCTTAAGTATTATTGAGCCTATAAGATGACAAAATGATTGGCTTTCAATTTCATTTCTGTACGGATATTGCAAAGCGTAAATATAGTTAGCAAAAATCTTGCAAATAGCATTTTAAGCATTTAATGTAGTGTATATAGTTTTATTAACTTTTGAGGTGCTGCACAACGCTTTAACCTAATTTCCCTTCTGAGTTTTCACATTACACATACGACAGGTGGTCCCAGCTTTTTGTGTACCTAGCCCAGCTCAGATGTTGCTTGTTCTTGTTGTTGTTTTAACTGTTTATTTAGGGCGTAGAACGATGAAAACTGGTATGACAAATAGCCTGTGGCTTAAATACAACGCTGACAAAATGTCATTGTCTGGATTCATGTTGTTTCAAGTTTCTTTCTCTGTCTTCGTCGCTCTGTGTGTTTATTTGTTTGTTGTTTTTTTTTTCCATGTTGCATGCAGTTTTTACAGATGTTGTATGCCTGGTTTCTGTTTTTGTTTTTCTTAACAACTTGCTGATGTTGTGGTTGGGTTTGGGTTCGTTCTTTCTACTTCTTCTTTCACTTTTGCGTACATTTGCGGCTTGCAGCGTTTGCAATTCGTCCTGTTGGTGTTGGTGTGTGTGTGTGTGTGTGTGTGTGTGTGTGCTGGTTGCAAGGACAAGAACTGCAGCACATTCGTTTGAGTGCCATTAAGAAGCGCCCAAGGCTGTTGATTGGTAAAGAAAAATGTAACATGTGGTTTACCTAAACTTTTACTGTGCCAAAACTACGAAGAGCAATGGATAAGGGGGGGAAAGCAACTGGGACGACGGGCAGCTGTCTCAATGGATGGCTGGTTAGAAGCCCGACACCTTCATATCAACTTGAAGACAAATGGCCTTTAAAATGGCACAACGTATCCAGCTGGAATTGTGGCCATAGCTGTGGCTATACTGCGGTGCAGAGTGGCTGTGGTGCGGATAAGTGGTTGGCATTGGTGTTTTGATATGTTGCAGCTGTGCTAACTGCTGATATTTTGCAGCAGAGTTTGTCTACAAATGACAGAATCAGAATCAACAGAATCATGATTTTAAGAAAAATGAATTTTTTTTGAAAATTTAAATTTATTTTTTAAATTTAAATGCAGAATGAATTTAGAGGCCAAACAATAATCAAAATGACATTCCACTTGAAAATCGGTTTAGTTTTGACAAAGTTATGGGAGTTTGAAGTTGGTCAGACTTTGGATCTTTGGTCAGACTTTGGATCTAACAACTTTACAAGTCAAAATTTTTGTCAAGTTTCACATGATTTTTTACAGAATTTTGAAAGGTGTCAGAAACAAATTTAAAGTGTTGTTTTATACTATTTACGATATCAGGAGTTGATTAAACGTGAAAACTTGAGAATTAAAATAATGAATTTTCAAAATATCAAAGGGGGGACCACATGCATCGAATCCATGATTTTGAGAAAAATGAATTTTTTTTGAAAATTAATTAAATTTAAATGCAGAATGAATTTAGAGGCCAAACAATAATCAAAATGACATTCCGCTTGAAAATCGGTTCAGTTTTGACAAAGTTATGGGAGTTTGAAGTTGGTCAGACTTTGGATCTAACAACTTTACAAGTCAAAATTTTTGTCAAATTTCACATGATTTTTTACAGAATTTTGAAAGGTGTCAGAAACAAATTTAAAGTGTTGTTTTATACTATTTACGATATCAGGAGTTGATTAAACGTGAAAACTTGAGAATTAAAATTTTGAATTTTCAAAATATCAAAGGGGGGACCACATGCATCGAATCCATGATTTTGAGAAAAATGAATTTTTTTTTTAAATTAATTAAATTTAAATGCAGAATGAATTTAGAGGCCAAACAATAATCAAAATGACATTCCGCTTGAAAATCGGTTCAGTTTTGACAAAGTTATGGGAGTTTGAAGTTGGTCAGACTTTGGATCTAACAACTTTACAAGTCAAAATTTTTGTCAAATTTCACATGATTTTTTACAGAATTTTGAAAGGTGTCAGAAACAAATTTAAAGTGTTGTTTTATACTATTTACGATATCAGGAGTTGATTAAACGTGAAAACTTGAGAATTAAAATTTTGAATTTTCAAAATATCAAAGGGGGGACCACATGCATCGAATCCATGATTTTGAGAAAAATGAATTTTTTTTTGAAAATTAATTAAATTTAAATGCAGAATGAATTTAGAGGCCAAACAATAATCAAAATGACATTCCGCTTGAAAATCGGTCCAGTTTTGACAAAGTTATCGAAGTTTGAAGTTGGTCAGACCTTGGATCTAACAACTTTACAAGTCAAAATTTTTGTCAAATTTCACATGATTTTTTACAGAATTTTGAAATTTTGTACTATTAACGATATAATAAGTTGATTTAACGTGAAAACTTGAGAATTAAAATTAAATACGCATAATGAATTCATTTTGAATTTTGGTTAAATGATTGTATATTTAACCAGCACTTAACCTTCTGCTAATATAAATTATAATTTTGCGTGTGCTTATGTGTGTTTGCAGAGCAAATATTAATGTATGTGGTATACACACATACTTATATACCAAGTATGTATGTAATTACAAACATATATACGTATGCATGTGTAGGTTGATTTTGCGCATAATTATGCAGAGTTCACTTGGGTTTTGTTTGGCCAACGCAACACTTTGAATTCGTGCAAATGCTTTCAAAGAGCTAACCATGGGCGGGTTATATGGATAAACTAAGGGGGCTAACTCTAAATAATGTGCAGGTCAAAATATACTTGTTTACTGAGAATTGCTCGTCTGTCTGGCAATCTTAAAAACTATAAGAGCTAGAGATACTAAAAGAGAAATACTTTATTTGGATAAACTCTTTCACTTGTTGGGATTTTGGGGGGAAGCCTTTAATTGGATTTAATCCCTTCTGAAAAATGAAAATACACCCCTGATTTTTATGCCCCTTGGCGTATACTTACCGCTCTAACGTGGAAATAGTTGCCAAAGCGACCTCACGAGTTTTCTTAATGAGCTCAAACGTCACACACATACAGCAATGCACACACTCACACATGCTACTGTGAACTTTGGCCTTTATTTGCCGAGCGTTATGTTCAGCCACACATTTTATTATTTCTTGTTTAAAATGTGTAAAAAATTTGCTTAGTTTAGCGTGTTGAAATTTCATTCCAGCCAGCAAATGCAAATGAAGTTATGCGAAGCATGCAAATCCGGGATGAAAAAAAAGGTAACACAAAGACGGCGTTTATTCTTAAAGCTACATGACACGCCCACAAAAGGCGGTTGAAGACATAACAATTAAACTTCGTAGGCCGCATCGCAGTTTAAGCATAATTATTTTTTATGGTAAGCTAAGAAAAAAAACCTAGGAAAAGCGTGAAAATTGCGATAGCCAAATTATGAAAAGCGTGTTAAGCGATAGAGTTGTTATAGCAGAAGTTGGTCGTCTCTCTCTCTCTCTCTCTCACTCTCTCTTTTCATCTCTGAGTCTCTTCTTGTTACACCTATTGTTGCTGTATTTTGGCAGCTGGGCGTTGGCAGCTGCTTCCACTCATTAGGCGCTTTATTAAGCGAGATAATTAGCCGAAGCACGTAACTTGCAGTTAATTGATATTATTTGAACTCGACGCTCGTTATGTTAAGTCTCTCTTCATCTTTCTCTCTCTCCCTCTCTCTGACTCTCTCTCTCTATTCCTTTCTCTTTCATTGGTTCTTTTAGTCTGTTGCGTTGAGTGTTGCAGTCACTTAACCTTTGAACTTTTTTCAATTGTGCACAATTAAGTTGAAAATTGTGTTATAATGTTAAGTAATTGTTTATGGGCCGTTTAAGCTACCCAACATTTTTGGCTGCCGAAGCACTTAAAGGCCATTAAAGACAGCCGTGAACAAAGTCTGCAAATGAAAGATTCAGACAAAGAGTTGGCAGCTTAAAGAGCTGTTTAAGACGAATATCCTTAAGATGGCTTGCTTTAAGTTTTTCACGCTTTGTTGCGTGCTTTTTGTGTGGTCCAAGTCTATTTATTTGCCGGTTAGATCATTTAAATCTATGAGCTGCTCATTAGCTGCCTTGCAGTTCATTAATTTGATTTGAAGTCGTACACACACACAGACATTTACAAAGAAAATAAACAAAAGACTCAACTCACACCTCTGCGATTTAACGACTTTAATTAAGGCAAAAGTCGTGGCCAGACATTGACGTCGACTGCGACGTCGACAGCTACGCACTGACCTCATTTTTTATAGTCAACTATAAATAACAGAAATTATGTGCACGCCAAACTGGACGGCACTGTAAAAGACGGGCTGGCAGTCACGACAGTGCGATTTCGGACTGTGACTCGGACTGAGACTGGGACTCGGACTGAGACTGGGTTTGAGTTTGGGTTTGGGTACGCCATGTCCTGTCGCAGTTTTGGGCGTGTTTTTCAGCGCCAGTTAAATGCGCTGCCATGAATTTTAATTCGACGACACTTTGGCTAAGGGACACGCAACACGACAGTCGCAATCGAAGTATACCAAAAAGTAGAGAGCAAAAAAAAAATTAAAAGAAAATATATAATACTCGTAAAAGAGAGAAAGGCTCGAATCTACATTTGCACAGCGGGAATCTGCTTAACAATGGCACAATAAGCACATTATAATAGCCAAAATAAATATAAAATTGTTAGTTCAATAATAATTTTTGAGCAATTGATATTTTTAAATGTATTTTTTTATAATTATTTGTTCTATATTTGTTTACTAAGATGCGTTATCAAAAACTTTAAACTGTCATAGCTGTCATAAATTATATTAATAGCTTAATAAGGTGCGTTGGATATTTTACAGCTAATTTAACATCATTTCAAAGATGCTGGTAGGAAAAATCAATTTAAAAATGTTCGTTTTTTAGTGGATAATTTAAAGAAAACATCCCACTGTTAATTGCCAGGAAAATATGATTTCGCGAAGGAGAGAAATCTGGTCAAGTTGGCGACGTTCTGACGCCGACGGACCGACCGGCCACCAGAAACGGTATTAATTTAGCGGAAGTAATGCGAGAAATTGCTGAAGTCCCCATGCTTTGTAACTATCAGTAATGTTACTGCTTGTCAAGGCTAATTGGGAGTTGGCCTATACGCGCATGGTATTTACCATATTAGCAGGTTTATATATATTTTCCAAAGGGTTCATTTCCAAATGTTTTTCCTTATTTGTGTATTTATTTTTATCTATTTTCTTGCTTGGGTAATTTTAATGCTGAAGACATTTTGTTTAATATATATTTATATTCATTAGGCGCTTCTTTAATTAAATAAACAACCAATTGTGTTGTTTTAATGGGCTCATAAGCTTTTATCGCTCAACGCTTGGCCAAATGCAGCCTGGATGTTTTCCTGCAGCAGGTGGGCGGGTGTGGGCGTGGTCAGTTTTGTTAATTGCCATTTTGGGCCCATTGAATTCCATATCTATTACCGATTATCAAACAGTGCCACATGACTGTATTATGTTAATGTCATTATAACGTGAGCTACACAAATATATGTCGCATATTATTTATAGCCCATATACGCAATATATCTAATGGCCATTATGCATTATTATGGCCCTTTAACTTAAAGCATTTCAATACTTGCCCACATATTTATATATCTTTTGGGTATCTCATAGTCGGGGATTCGATTATAGAGTTCTTTGTTGTAATTGCTAAGTTTCTTTAAGCATTCCGTATCTGTGGTTCCCCAAAATCCAATTTCAAGATAAAAATTGTTTGCCACCTGGTGTGGAATGAATTGAATTTCCTCCACATTTGTCTCGGCTCATATAAATAGAAAACTTACCCCACCGCACCCCGCAAGCTTTTAACAAGAATTCGACACATATTTAAGCACTCATTCACACGTCCTGCCAACTTATTTAACAACTCAACTCACATCTTCAGAAGGCAGTAGTTGGAACAGTTGTACTATATAGTATAGACCTTGTAAAATGTACATTACTTGGCGACGACGACGACTGTTGCTCAGCTTGAATGCAATTTAAGTACGTACTTCAAAAGCAAATGTTTTATAGAGCACCCATCACATAGATACACACACTCACACACACACACAAATACAATATCTAACTAGAGAGCACTTTGCGTCCAAAAAGACATTTTGCACGGGGAGCTGTCGAAATAGGAGCCGACTTCCTCGTCCTCATCCTCATCCTCGTCCTCATCCACATCCTCATTCTCATTTTCATCCTCTTCTCCGTTTTCACAGCACTCAGCGTTGCCTCAGTTTAGTGTTTCTCTTTTAGTTTTTGGGGCTACATGTTGTTGTTGTAGTGGTATTGTATTTTATTATTTAAAAGTCTAAAATCTATGAAGTGCGGTGCAAATATTTGAAATTGTTAGGGAAACATTTGCAACTGACTCACTGACTACTGCATTTGACAAGAATATTTAATTTAACTGCCGAGGAACAAGACAAAATTCAGCACACATCACTTGGAACTTCAAGTACAATAGGGTATAAGTACTTTATGATGCATCTTGAGTTTGATTCAAGTTGGCAGCACTTGAAATATCTTAAATGACCATTTGTAAATCAATAACTCAAAAACTATTTTAACCTAAGATTAATTGTGAGAAGCATTAGAAAATTATATTTAAAAGTGTTGGCAGAAATTTAATTAAATTATTTTCTCATAGACTTAACATAGTGAAAAGTAATGAAATTAATTTTTGTAAATTTATCAAATATTTTCTTGTTATCACAATGTTAAGTTGTAAATCTGCTGTTTCGAGTAGTTTTGGTTTATGAATATATATATAACTAAGTGATTCATATATTTGCAAAAGTGTGAGAAATCGTCGTTGTATAAATAATTCTCTTTTTTAGCATCTTGCTTACCATTCAGCAAATCGTCAATGGCATTTAGTGTGTGTTGATGCTTCCGTTTCCGGTTTCGAGTTTACTCTTTTGTGGGCTTGATGCAAAGTTGAAACTTGTTTTGTGCATTTCTTTTCAACAACTTCTTCCACGTGCACAGCTTGTGGCCAATGTGATGTGACGTCAGTAAGGAATGACTTTGCCACAGTGTGAGTGTGAGTCAATTGCAGGAGCCCACACAAAACCTGCCCAAGCTCAATTTATGTTTAATATTTAAAATGCTCTATTTACCGTAAATATTTTCATAGTAATTTACGCAAATTTACATAAATAAACGTAGAGAAATGCCTCCTTCACGCACACACACTGTGTTTTGGTTCGGGGTAACCTCATTTGAAAAATGTCAAACGCAGTCCGGCCATTAAATTCTGGTTGGGAGGAACGTTCAACAGACCAGGACATGGGACACTATACAACACAGGACATAGAACACAGGACACTCACGCGCTCCATCGTTTGTTTGGCCTAATAGCTTTTCTATAATTTATCATGGAATATTTATGGCACGCGCTTTTGTATCTAGGAATTATGCATTTATTATTCAAAATGCTTTTTATGCCACCAAACAAACGGTTTCCCCCTCGAATCGGAATAGACGAGACGCCTCTCTGTAAACGCTGTCAGCGTTTAGTTTAGTTTTTCAAAAAATTGTCATATTTACAATGTGGGAACAGACCATCGTTCCCTATCCCCTTTATCCTTTTGTCGTGCCTCGACCAAGTTAATTGGCAAATTTAAATTGAATAAATATTTAATGATAGTGCAATGGACTTTGCTCCACGGTTTTAGTTAGCAACTGCAGTTGTCCATGTGTAGCCTCCATATGTCATTATTACCAGTAGATTGGTGTTTTTATCGATGTTGTTGTTATTGTTATTGCTTCAATTGTTTATGTGGCTGTTGTTGTTGCTGTTGTTGTTGTGGCAGCAAAATAAGCCGTTAAATGTTATGTCCGCGATTTACTCGTCTGTGGCTCACGCGTAATTGGCAACTGAAATTGCTGCAACTAAAACTATATGCCTGATTTGATGTCCATCGGATATGGGTTAACTACATTAAATTGATCATGTGCAGTCACAGGAATATCAAACGAGTTACAACATTATTCATTCAAGTAAAGCGTAGTTAGTCAGTTAGCAACTAAATCCAACAATTGTTTATAGTATATTGTCATTTCCAGTTGTATTAAACAGTTGTATCTGTGAATATGCATTTAACAATAATTTTTGCACGATCGGTCCTATGACAGTTATATGTTATAGTGCTCAGATTTGAACCAACTTTGGTAAGGATGTATAAGACTAACTTATGTGTGTCAGCCTCGAGTCGATATTATCCTGTCGTTGTCGTTTGCGTTTACGTCTTTGCTCTCTCTCTCTCTCTCTCTCTCTTGGTCTCTCTGTTACTTATAAAGGTTTAATGCGCGTTAAAAATGTGATAGTTTGATTCAATTAATGCGACTTGAGAGTGATCCGAGTTTCATTGATCCATTTTATGAGAGTGAGTGAGGGAGAGAGAGCGGAGCCTGTTAATGGGACTGAGAGCGGGGCCTGTTAATGGGACTGGGAGCGGGGCCTGTTAAGGGGACTGGGAGCGGGGCCTGTTAAGGGGACTGGGAGCGGGGCCTGTTAATGGGACTGGGAGCGGGGCCTGTTAAGGGGACTGGGAGCGGGGCCTGTTAATGGGACTGGGAGCGGGGCCTGTTAAGGGGACTGGGAGCGGGGCCTGTTAAGGGGACTGGGAGCGGGGCCTGTTAGAGGGACTGGGAGCGGGGCCTGTTAAGGGGACTGGGAGCGGGGCCTGTTAGAGGGACTGGGAGCGGGGCCTGTTAAGGGGACTGGGAGCGGGGCCTGTTAAGGGGACTGGGAGCGGGGCCTGTTAATGGGACTGGGAGCGGGGCCTGTTAAGGGGACTGGGAGCGGGGCCTGTTAGAGGGACTGGGAGCGGGGCCTGTTAAGGGGACTGGGACCTGTTAATGGGACTGGGAGCGGGGCCTGTTAAGGGGACTGGGAGCGGGGCCTGTTAATGGGACTGGGAGCGGGGCCTGTTAAGGGGACTGGGAGCGGGGCCTGTTAAGGGGACTGGGAGCGGGGCCTGTTAAGGGGACTGGGAGCGGGGCCTGTTAGAGGGACTGGGAGCGTGGCCTGTTAATGGGACTGGGAGCGGGGCCTGTTAATGGGACTGGGAGCGGGGCCTGTTAATGGGACTGGGAGCGGGGCCTGTTAATGGGACTGGGAGCGGGGCCTGTTAAGGGGACTGGGAGCGGGGCCTGTTAATGGGACTGGGAGCGGGGCCTGTTAAGGGGACTGGGTGCGGGGCCTGTTAAGGGGACTGGGAGCGGGGCCTGTTAGAGGGACTGCCTTCAACATCAGTAACTAACTTGAAATCTATAAGATCTTAGAGCTATTTATTTTTTACTTAATAATTTACTTAATAACTTAGGAATAAATCTATCTAACACCCCTTTTATTTAACTGCAACAATTTCAATTTTATTCAAAATCCTTGTCGATTGCTGCAATCTTTTGCCTGGAAGCTACAAATTGTGGCTCATTGCTCGATTTCCCGTATCCATTTCAATTGCATGGCTTTGAACTTTCGCTCCGCACTAAACATTTCTCACCTAAGTAACCTCAACAAGCAACTGTACTTTAACTTTCCCCACGACAAACTTTAGCACTTCTCTCTCTCACCCAATCCACAATGCTGTCCACAATCCCAAAACTTATCGTCGGTAGCTCTGTGGTAGTCCAATGCCATAAATGTCAATAGACCAAAAACTATTATGCATAATATTCCAAACAGCAGTCGCGCCACATGAAACTCCATAGAGCCTGGGCAGCTGCTTGGTATCCAGCTCCATCTGCATCTTCCTGCAACTGCAACTGCAACATGATCCCCCTCCATTTCTGCACCGCATGCTAAACAATATTTCTCCATTACGAAACAATGGACCGGGTGCATAGTCTTACTCCTCGGTCTACCTTCCTCCCAGATATTCTATTCCTTATACTCTTAATGCTCTTACTCCTGCTTTCTTCTTTCTTCTTCGCAGGCAAGTAGCACCTTTTACTTGTGGCGTTGTCGTTGTCAGTGAAAACTTTTGCTTTTTCTACTTGGCTTTTTATGTTTGCGCGTTGCAGTGCAGCATCCACATTCCCAGTGCCACGCCCCCCATGCCCCCCACTCACCATGCCGCCCAGATGTATCTGCAGTTGTCGCCGCAACTTTTCGTTGCCTACTTTTGTGCTGTGGCAAGTTTGCGCTCGCTTATTGTCCAGCGCAGAAAACTTTGCCTGTTTGTTGCTAAATTGAATGCGACTTGCTGCGCAGTGTCCTTGTCATCGCTCTTTCTACACAGTGTAGTCCTTGGAGGTGTAAATTGTAAAACAAATAAACGGACGCGATCGTTCTCTATTTATATTTGTGCTAACCAAAGGGATGTCAACACATAGATATTTCTTTCGAGGTCAAGTAACAAATGACAATTGCAGCAATTGAAATGCAATTTCATTTATAAGAAACTAACACTCATACGTATTTAATTTTTAGACCCCGTACTTAAAAAAAGTACAGGGGTCTATTGGGTCATAGCTGTCATAGGACCGATCGGGCGAAAATCAAGTCTTAGTATGGCCTGGGAGAGGGACTGGGAGCGGGAGGGACTGGGAGCGGGGGCTGTGAGAGGGACTGAGAGAGGGACTGGCAGAGGGCCTGGGAGAGGGACTGAGAGAGGGACTGGGAGAGGGATTGGGAGAGGGACTGGGAGAGGGACTGGGAGAGGGATTGGGAGAGGGACTGGGAGAGGGACTGGGAGAGGGATTGGGAGAGGGACTGGGAGAGGGACTGGGAGAGGGACTGGGAGAGGAACTGGGAGAGGGACTGGGAAAGGGACTGGGAGAGGGACTGGGAGAGGGACTGGGAGAGGGACTGGGAGAGGGACTGGGAGAGGGATTGGGAGAGGGACTGGGATAGGGACTGGGAGAGGGACTGGGAGAGGGACTGGGAGAGGGACTGGGACTGTCGAGTGTGCTCGACTGTAGCACCGGCCGACTAGTTAAATGTCATATTAGTGGCACCTGCAAACTATAAGCTTGCCTACCGAATTCAATATTAATATTGGATATGTTTCCTATAATATTAAATCAACTTGATTAATTGTAAATAATTTATTCAAATTTTATGGATATAACAAAAAATACAAATAACCTAATACAATGTCCACCTAACTGCACTAACCTAAAATGCTTACAATAGCTTAATAAATCCAAAAACCTAAACTAGATTAACCCCAGTCGTCAAAAATAGCGTTACATATCTTAAAATTCTATTGTGTTTAGCTATTTAGTAAAAATATTCTTCCATTTCATCGCGTGATAGATCAATTGATTCGCCAATCGTTTTGTAGTAATGAATTCCCTTTAGCTGATTCATAAACGGATGCAGAAAACTCAAGTAGAGAATTTTTCCCTTGGGTTTGGCATTGCTGGGACACCAGGAAAGGAGCACTAACTTTTCTCTTTTCATTTGATGTTTGGTAACCTCACAGACTCGGGTGTATTCCAGATCAAAAAGCCCATAACGACATTCACTTGCTCCATTGCGCATCAGATCCTCCATGAACTGGTTATAATCATTATCACGGGGTCCAATAGTTTCCACATCGACTTCAGCATCGGGAGTTATTCGAAATATAATGTATCGGTATTTTTTGCCTTTGCGTATCGCCTCGTAAGATTCTAAGCATTTTGTGCTGCACCTAACGCTCATTCTGCGGTTTGTCTTATCAAAATAAAAATATGAAAATAAATAGAAAACGAAAATAATTTTGCCTATTCTGTGCGCTGAACTAAAACTTTTTTTGAAAAGCCTATCAAATATAACTATTACCCTGAAAGCTTACTAAGTTCTGTGCATGAAATACAAACCTAATTTTGAAGCAAAGCAAACAACAACATGCCGAATAAAAACTATGAATAACTTGTATAGATTCCGATGGTCTTGCATCTTATATACACACATATCTTTCATATCGACTTACAAATAGTTTGCCCACTTTACTTTAACGTTTTCTTTTCCGTTCTTACTTTTTTTCAAGTGCTAACTAAGGCTCAGAATATTTTTTTCTACAAAAGTTCATTTGATTGCAAAGTTTGTTGGTCCGAGAGTAAAATAAAAAATGTTGAATGGTAGTTCAACTTTTCAAAGAGCATAAAAAACAAAATGTGGGTAATTGTAGATATCTTAAACTATGTTAAATGTTGCATAACAATTTTAATTACTTTGAGTGATGTCAACATTTTTCAACTGTGACGCAGAATGTTGCTAGAGAGTGAAAGCAAATAACTTTCTATTATTTGAGAAAGTCTGTTAGTTTTGCATATATCTAAAGCAATTGTATCTTTAATTTAAAAAAGAACTAATAAGAATATAAGTCATCTTTATTTAATTCCATAATCTTCTACATTTTGAAGCAAACATATCTTTATGCTTAACTGCTTTTAACTAACATCAAGTAACATTTCTCTCCCTTAGAGCGCTACGATTAATCACTTTACGCTTTAAAACGTTAATCATTGCAGGGAGCGTGAAGCTTTTGAGCTTTGCAACGCTTTTAATTCAATTAAGCTGCGCTTTTGTCTGGCCGTCTGGCAGTGTGACAGTCTAGGCAATAGGCAATTACCAGTAATCGAATTTTGCCACGGCGAATCCGTTTGAAACAATAAATTGTTCGCTTTGTAGCCATGGGGGTTGTTGAATGCTGATAAGAAGGAATGTAGTTTAAAAAAGGAGGAAGGGGAAAACCCACAAAACGTCAGTGGGTTCTAGCCAATTTTCAGCAAGTACCGAAAAATGCAAATGCAAATTGAGCGTGTCGTTGTCTGATCCCTTCACTCGGGTCGTCGTTGTTGGGACATTAAACTTAGCCTCGGCTTAAGCTCTTAAGCTCAACTTTCACTTAACCGCAGCAAAGCGTTAAAAGCATTCCCTATTAATGTCTAATTAAATGCAGTCCTCCCCCAGCCAGACAAACGACTCTTTGTATTTGTAAAATCTCCAAATAAAATGACGCGACAGCTTCATTTGCATTTTAGAGCTGGACATCCTGAGCTGTATGTCCTGAAATGACAATCGGATGTATTTCATTCAAGTGCGCCGAGTGGACGACTCGTTTCCTGCTAGCACCTGCTTTTCTTCTATAGCTCTTTTTTGTCTTTTCTCTCATACATTTTTCAACGTTTCGGAAAAACAATACGTGAGTTGGCAACTTCATTGCTCAGCTGTTGCATTTGTTAAATAAAATATCAGATGTCATTAATGGCGCTCCTTCTGCTCAGATCCTGGTCCAGTGTAGCCCGAAGGAGCTGCCTTCATTTGTCACTCAACTGCATTTGACAATTAAAAATTGCAATCAGCTGAAAACCAGACAGCTGTCAGCCTCAAGTAAAACATCATATTAAGTATACGTTAATGCAGTTGTTGGACGTTTTTTTCTCTCTTTTTTTTGGGAAATGTTCCTGATTTCTTAAGCAAATTAATCTCTGCACAGTTTCAGAACAGCAGCAACTATGAAAGTCAGTTGGAAAAGTTTCAGATAGCAATAATTTTAAGCGACAATTGTAAAGATTGGAATCACATAGCGCTTTAATTTGCCAGTCATTGTCATACACTCATGTAAATACACTCACACATAAATACACAAAGCTCCTACTTGGCCCACAACGAGCTGTTAACGGGGCGTATGCGCGTTAACATATTTGATTTGTATATTTCAATAGGCAATGTCGCTTTTGTGGTATGCGTATGGCCCCCACCCAATGTTATTTGATGGGTTTATTATTGGGCAAATAAATTAAAATTGTTTACCTTTCAGCGTATTCATATATCCACATTCAACTGACAGAGATAGCAAGTCGTTCTCTCTTTCATATCTAGCTATCTGTCTCGCTTTAATTGCGGTTTCGTGAACGCGCGTATGTTGTGGCAACTTTATTTGCGCAAATTAATGGATAAATGTTGGCACACGCACAGACTTACTTAAATGTACTATGTACACATATACACATAAAACATATACACATAAGTGGCATCTGTAGATAGGACTACAAAAACAACGAGAAATACCAGACAGAATGTACGACGAGCAATTTTATGGCACATGCGAAAATAAAAAACATTTTTATAATACCCATGTATTATTCAAAATATACACAGGTATAAATATTTTGCATATTCTTACGCGAACTTAAAAACAATTACATTGCAAAATTTGTGTTATCAGCCAATTTGCCTGAAAGCAAGTCAAATGTCAAGGCGGATCTGAGAGATTGGTTGAGATATTTTATAAAAACCAACAAAGTTTTTTATACTTTATGTTAATTTGTAGCACATCATTCCTATGACAGCAATGATAATAGTTCGATCCGGCTGGCTATTTTGACGTAAGCTTTCAGAGGTATTATCAGAAATTTAATAAAAATAATATTTATAATCATTAAAGCTGAACAAAAATAAAATGCAATTAAAATGTGTTATCATTAAAATAATTAGTTTTCATATGTCTAAGAAGTACTTGTTAAAAAAAATAGCTTGTAGGTTTTTATTTTAATGAAAAGAATAATTTATTAAAGCTATGTATGCTATGAAGAATTAACCTTTTTTTATATTAAGACTTTAATTTAAATTTACTTATTTCCACAATTTACTGTTCTACATGAAATCTTTGCTTAATAGATGCATTGAAATAAGTTAACTAACAATTTAAGTGTCACAATTGTGATTTTACGTATAAAATGATTTGAAGCACAACAAAGCAATATAGAAACTCCCCGAGAATAGTCAACACCTGCTGTCTGAAACTTTCACACAATGTCAGTCTGTCGAGTAGTAAAAGATATAAACTAACGGGAACTAAGTGAAATTCATGCACCATTTACATACGAGTATGGGTGAGTAAATGGAAAATGCATGCAACGACACGATATGTGACGATATGTTCAAGTGCAGCACTTATTTGTCATCAGGGAGGGTTCAGATGGGGGTCATATATAGCTGGATATATGCGTTGATTGTGCGATTCAAACAATTTGGCATTCTCTGGCCCGTTTTCTGTTTTCAGTTTTCCCAGCTTTGGATGCAGTTGGAGAAGTCTGTCATTGATCCAGAGTAGCGACAATGTGTTAAATCCGCTGTAAAAGCGGTTAACCGAGTAAACTGCAAATGCAAAATGTGGTTCACTTTGGTTGGGTTTGCTATGGGTTTGGTTTGGGTATAGTTTTGTTGGGTTTGGTTAAGGCTTGACTTGTTTGGCAACTCGGCATGTGTTGATGGGTCAGTTTGACCGCATGCTGTATATGGAAGTAATGAGTTCAATATACAAGGCAGGCGCAGCTCAAAATGTTATATAATCAAGTAAATATAACATCCACAACAAAATTCAATCATTTGAATATTATAAAAAGTATTCAAAGTATTTTCAATGGCTGACGACGATTTATTCTCGTATGTTCCAGAAGTTGAGGAGGTTTGAATTGTTTGCTTTCCTACTTTTGCATTTTATTAATAGAATTATATTGTCTCAGAGCTATGGCGATGATGAAACCCAAGAGGCTATGAAATTTCTCAAAGAAAATGATCTGCCAATGTCGGATCTTATTTATGCTCTTAAATATGTTCGTATCTCAAATCGAGCTGTGGATTTGGATGATCAATTTAATGAAATTCGACAACGTCTAAAAAAGTTGCGTGAAGAGGATATTCCCGTAGTAACTCCACCATAATAGTTTGGACATAGAAGCTGGTATTTTTTATTGAGTTCTGTTTTTTTTTTTGAAGAGCAAGAAATACAAAAGAATGATCAAACATCAATTTCAATTATCTTTATTTACATAATATATCATCATTATTAATGTTTTCGCATATTTAAAATTTTTTTAAACTATTCTAACAAAAAAGACGTTGTAAAAGAAACTGTGTTGTATTTTGTTTTATATTCGTAATGTGATTTTTTTAGAGTATGTCACGCGTCAAATAGATAAAATTTGAGGGTAGATAAAAAGAGCAACAGCGATAAGAGCTTAAGGAATGGAAATGGAAGATTGTTTAAATGGAATGTGGATGTATAGTATAGAGTAGGTTAAGGATGCGGAAGGGGTTGAGGGGTGCTGGCAACATAGAATTGCATGTACAGCGAGGAGACAAAACAGCACAAAAGCAAACAAAATTATGTTTAAGGTTATATGCTATGCATAAGTAAATAAGCAGACAGTGCAGACGGATCAGACAGACAGATACAAAGTCAGGCTGGCAGCCAGGCAGGCAAGCGGAAACGGAAGTTCAAGTAGCAAAAGAAAGTGTCTAACTGGCTGTGTGCATGTGTGTTACTCCGGCTGTGTATGTGTATGCGAGGGTGAGAGTGAGGGAGAGCGTGTATGTGGGTGGATGTGTCTGTGTGTGTGACTTACGTGTATGCAAGAGCCACAGGCACTTCCGACAATTGGCAAAACACAACAGAAAGCCAACTAACCCAAAAAAACAGGAGCGGATTCTACTTCAAATAAGTAATAAGTCATAATATTATATTCTCTTATATTTTTAACGATCCATAAATTAACAGAAATATTATTTTTAAAGCAAGATTTTGAATGAGAAATAGAAAAGATTTATATTTCTTGTAAAGACACGTTAGTTTCTAATTTAATTTAAAGAATGGTATGGCATTTCTATTACTTGAATCGGGAATACAGCAGATTTTTTTTGCTTAAAAGTAGAGTTAATAGAAACCCAGTCTGACTGGTTACCTTGAATATCAAATAGCAATCCGCCCCTGATCACATCTAGTCAGGATAGTAAGCAGAACCCAGTCAGATGGGCAGGCAGCTGGAGTGGCGAAGTAAGCGGAGAGAAGGGTAGCAAAAAGTTGGAGAGGAGGAGAGGAGGAGGGAAGAAGAGGTGGAGAGTAAAGCAACCACAGGCTACGCTGCCTTGCACACGCGCTGAGCGAGATAAAACATTTGTATGCGCTGATAAGAACGCATCCACTTACTTTTGGTCGCACATGACCTGAATTTTGTACAGTGCACAAGCTCACCCACACACACAGACACACACCAGCACATACATCAAAACAAAATGGAATGGAAAAGAAGAGAGGAGAAAAGAGAGCACGGCTTGATATACCCTGTTCTCAGTTCCTTAAAGACCTCACACAGATAATTATCATAAGCTCCGAGATTTATTTAAATTAAAGCATTTAAACTGCTTTTGTACTTTGTCTTTTTTCGATATCAACTTTATTTTTCTGTAGGTCTTTTAATTGTTGAATTTGACGTATTCCTACAGACTGATGGACAATCCTAATTTGAATCTTTGTCTGTAACAGATTTTTTACAAAACCTGTATACCCTACTTGGTCATATTCAATGGGCTTAGGGTATAAAAAATTGGGCTTGACGCTTGAGTTTGCACACGGACCAGGCAAATGAAGAAATTTGAAATTGATGCCGGCGACGGCAATCAGACGAAGACGCCCGGTCGATAAGCACCTTCTAAAGGGTATATTTAAAAACAGCTTGCATATGAGCACTAAAAAAAGATACTAATATTATCCATTTAAATACTGTGATAGAACTACATATTTATAAAAACCTTGTTTTATTATTTTTAAATCTAAGCTTTATAGATATTATTAATTTTCATTAAATAAATGTATCGTGAATTTGTGATAAAAGTATTTTTAAATGGTAGATTTACGTATGCTTTGAGTTTTTAAAGAGCATCAAATAGTGTATATTATGAAGTCAACATTAGCATGGCCCATCGAGTCAGGGTTGCCTCTTTCACAAACTGTCTGTGGGTTAAAAAAAAGATTCTATTTTTTTAGTCTAAAGTTCCAGTTCAGTTACACACAAAATTTGAACGGAAATACGAAAATGAAAGATTCGTATCTGTAAAGTTAGAGCGAGATTGATGTGTGCACAGCAGCAACAGCAGCTGGCCTGCAGCAGTGTCCCCCTCCCCTCCCCTTCCTCTCAACTCACCTAACCTTCTATGACTCTCTTTAGCCCCTACTCCTTGACTGACTTCCATGGGAAGAAAGAGCGCCAAAAAAAAATATCGAACCGCCCGCAGCACTCAAATGTGATTTTCGTTCTCTGTCTGTTAACTGCCTCTCTCTCTTACTATATAGTGCCTCTCTTTCTGTCATTCCGAAAGTATCTGTCTACGAGTGAGTGCACCCCTTGTACGAAAATAGGATTTGCTTGCAAATTTTTGTTACAGGCAGGAGAAGAATGGTGTGACCATGTGCGGGTGCGGATGCGGATGCTTTGCGCTCGTTTTGTTTGTTTGACACTTGCGTGGTTAGTGATTGTCCATATTATGTGACACACTGTGTGACAGACGAGCAGATATACCAGCTCTGACAGCTCGTCTGAATGGAATGGGAATGGGAATCAGAATGGGTCTACAGTATGACAGTGTATGCGAGAGAGAGAGGAATGAGACACTTTGAGAAAGAGTAGCTCAATTTCGTGCTGCATCAGCGCTGAGTTGGCAACTTCTGGCCAACAGCCAGCTTGCGACTTTAAGTACATTTGGAGTTTGTCAAAAATGTTGGCCTGATTGCCTACAGCCAGTTGACGTTTCCAGCCACAAAATTGGCAGCTGTGTCTGTTAGTTGAAGGTGAATTGAAGTGATACCTGCGATGCTTGAGCACCTGAAAATCATAAATATATTTACTAAAATAGAAACTCAATAATGTCAATAAATTGCCAAATTAATAAGAAATATTTGTAACTTATACTTAAGTAGCTTTTAAATCAGAACTTTCAGAATTAGCTCCTGAAAATTATAATATATTTAGTAAAATAGAAACTCAATAATGTCAATAAATTTCCAAATAAATATAAATTATTGGTAACTTAAACTTAAGTAGCTTTTAAATCAGAATTTTCAGAATTAGCTTGACCTTTATTTAAATTCAACATTTGTATGAAATCATGTGACATCTCTTACTGTTTTACTAGTTGGGAATTGAAACAAGTTTAGATTTAAGATACTTTTCAGCTACTCAGAAAATGCATTAACAAGCTTTTTTTATAGTTCTGAAAAGTTGTTCTTCTGCTAGAATTTTGAATAGTAAATAAAGCTGCAAAAGAGTTAGAAACACAACCCAAGTGCATAAATTGTAATACCAAATCTATAGATGGCTTCAACTAAGCCAACTAGTGGCTGACTGGCCGTTGGAATGGGATGACTCATTTCGAAGCAGACAACGGAAATTGTTGAGATTTATGGCGGCTGGTAAAAAGAGGGCAGCGCCATATTTATTAGGAAAATAAGTTGGCCCATAGGCAAGTGGGCAAGTTGGTGCATGCAAGCCTGCAAGCCAGGCCAAAATAAGTTTACAAATTTCTGGCTTGCCAGAAGAACCAAAAAAGGATATTACATATCCTGTTCCTAGTCGTGTAAATGCCATTATAGATTGAATATTTGCAGCGTTGTACCATCCCCATTCCCTATGCCACATCCCATTTGATTTACGTTGTTTCAGGACTTCCGTCGTTTCGTTGTCCTTTGTCCTTTGCTTTTATTTTTCTGTTTTTGTTTTTGTTTTTCTACTTGTGTTCAAGTCCTTTGCTTGGTTTTCAAGTGCAAAACGCGACAGCATTGGCCTTGCTCCTGACTCCAGTTTGGACTCTGAGTTATGTATTGTGCTGCAGAATATGTGAGGCTATTAGAGGCTTACTAAACTCTATCTCGCCAAACATCCGACTCTGTTACGTGCAAGCTGCGCTTTTTCACACACTCCGACAGTGGAATCGTCCTGATTATTGCCATTATGGAATGAAAATGAAAGCCGTTCAAAATGTATAGCTGCTCTCGCTTTTCTTCACGCTCCCTTCTTCTGCGTTATGTCTCAAGTGACTATTCACAGCCTTTAGATTTATTGAATGTGCGCGTTGCTTTCGCTGCTGTCTGTGGCTGAAACTGAAGTTGAGTCTGGAACTGAAACTGGAACTGAGGCTGCTCTGTGCTGGTCTGTCTGCTCTTTGGCATTGGGTATTGAGTGTTTATTTATTTTCAAGCATCATAAAAAATACAGCATCAGGCAGCATCCCAAGGACTGTGAACTGGCTAGATATACACACACTCCAACACACATTCAATAATATTTTCGCCTCATGGCAAAAGCAGCTGCAATTTTTACGCCATTTTATGTTGTGCCGAGCTGAAAACCAAGTGTAATTTGTGGTCCGGGAACTTTGTCTATTGCCCTTGTACTCCATTAGTGTTATTGTCGTTGTTGTTGTTGCTGTTGTTGTTGCTGTTTAATGAAGCATTCTCTGTGAAGTAGCTGTTGCAATTTTTATTTCGTTTGCCGGTCAATGAACATTGGAAATGTGTTAAGTGCCGTCGCTTGTCTTTAATTGTCTACAACTTTGCTGAATGGCTTTTAATGAAGTGTTAAACGTTCATGACCAAACTTGTTACTAACCTTTGACCCCTTTGACATTGTTTTAAGTGCTTTAATACTTTTAAAATTAAATACGCATACTCCGCATTGACAAAGGTTAACATTTGAAATAGACAATCTTATGACAAGCACTCGTGTTTATTCTTGATATATTTTACTATGACAAGTTGACAAGTATTTTAACTAGTTTCAACCAGCTACCTTTAACAACCAAATAGCACTTTCTACTTTGTATATTATCTCGTCGTGTCGCAAGTCAAGTGTTATGAATTGAGCAACCACAGTTTGTCTGTTTTTGGCCAAAAATTGGATACCGCAGCAAGTCAATCAGTGTCCTACAAACTGCAGTTGCTTTAGCTGCTCCACCCTCAACATCCACTCTATCTGTGTCGTTGTACCACATGACGTATACGCAATATGCGTTCTCTGTGATGTTGCCAACGAAGCTCGAGGGCATTTCCTCTTTTGCCGCCGCCATTACTGTCGTCATTTGGCACTCGCCTCAAAAAAATATGCTTCATAAAGTCGACCAGCGTTAGCTTTTTTTCTATGTAGTTATACGTATGGAATTTATATATATAAATAAATATAAATATGTAGCGGTAGACGCAGTGCACTTTTTACTTTATGCATGCACCAACTACATTTTATATTACACATATATATTTTTCATAAACTGCAAATTTAGGTCACAACCACGGGGTATACTAGTTAGTAAGTGGAAATGAGGCAAGGGCTCGGCCTGAGCCTGGGACTTGCATGACAGCGGCTGCTAATGCTGCTGCTGCTGTTGCTGTTGCTGTTGCTGCTGTTGCAATAGCTTCGGGTTCCCCAGCGGTCAACGTACGGTGTTGACGATGGCGACGTCAAAGCGTCGTCAAAATGAATATGCGCATAGTTGCTGCGGAAATATTAAACATACGCCGTGTATGCCGCACCGCGAGTGGCGAACATAGCGTGATGTTGTTCAAGTCAGCGTAACGAGCGGACCAGTTGATATTCGGTGCATTCTGGAAATCAAAATCGCTGTAAAACTGCTCGTATTAATAATTTAAATTATAATTTAATTGACAAACACTTTAAATTTGGTAAAATTCAAAGCAGAGCACAGAAATTTCAAATCTGATTTCTTAATCACTTACGTTTTGCTTGTCAAATCATTTAATTTTGATTTTTATTTATTTATTTACAATATGATATTGTTGACATTCCCAAAGTTTACAAACACAACGGATAAATTTAAAAAAAAAACCAAAAAAAATGTTTTATCGACAACGATTTCGTTTCGTAAATGATTTTTGGAACACAATTAAGCATGAGCCACACACATAGAGGGAAAAATGTTTATATGGCCTAGGGAGTCCTGTTTCCATTGCTTTACAGTGCCCGGCCCCAAAGTATGATTGCGTGCCTAAGCGCCATCTTACGGCTGATAGCTTCATTATAGTGCTGTTGTTGCTTATTACCCGTTAGTTTGTTGTTGTTGCTCTTGTTCCTTTTTCTTAACGTTGTTGCTGTTGCTGTTGTTGCTGTGGTTGTTAGTGTTGCCGGTGTTCTTGGCATGTTGCAAGTGCTGATTACCGAATGGCGTCAAAGTGGACGCCTGCAACATGCGCTGCTTTTCATGGCCCGTTTGTTGCAGTCAACGGTATTTTTCTAATTTTACTTAAAGGGCTGCATTTTTTTTCAGTGGGAAACTCAAGCATAGTTTGCTTAATTTTTAAATTGCCTGCCTACCTCCCAGTCTGCCACATAGTACCGTTGGCATTTGGCCTCGATCCATGAGGCAATGAGTTTGTTGTTAGCGCGTCGAGTGAAAGTTTCTATTAAGGTGCAAGTGTTATGTGAAGGCGCTTAAGATGTTAAAATTATGATTGGCGCAACGAGACCTTCTTCTAAGCATTTACTGCTATTTAGTTAAGTGCGGAAACCTAAAGTGCTTCTCCATTTACCTGCACATGAACAATGCGAATAATGTGCCAACTGTGTGTTGCTTACATTTTTATAGGCTTCATCCGTTGATTGAGGACAAATAAATCTTGAATTGAACACTATTTTTGCCCATATAAGTAGGCAACACTATTTTTGTCCCATAAAAGTAGGCAACACTATTTTTCCCATATAAGTAGGCAACATTATTTGTTGCCCATATAAGTAGACAACACTATTTTTTTGCCCACATATATAATTATATTAAAATTGATTAATTATTTGCTTATTAGTTTAAGTTTCTTTCTACATAAATTTGAAAAAGGATTCCGTTTCCCTTTTTTAAATAACTTCAAAAGCTCTTAAAAAAATTGCTTTAATAAATATACTAAAACTACAAAAAATAAGGGTAAATAATTTTATTTTTGGCATGTCGTTTCATCAACTCCCTCGGTCATATGATATCATGTCACAATATCTTTCTATAGCCAGAAAGCACGCAAATTTAAGTTTATTCCATTTTTACTTGCGCTACAATAAAGTCACGGAAGATGGCAACAGCCGTTGTTCACATGGCGTATACTTCATTTTTTAATACGTGTCACTAACCAAAAGTTTCCAATATTGCAATATTGAAATGTCAAATGTTGTCGTGTTGTTTATGCATTAGATTTGACTTCAGGGGTGTGTTTTTGTGTGTGAAAATAATTCAATTGAAAGCAAACAAGATTTCGAACTGAAGGGACACCCCTAAAAAAAAGAAGACAGACAGACAGACAGACTGGCAGACAGACAGTCAGACAGACAGGTGCAGCAGGTGTGATTGAAGGCTCTGTGAAGGAGAAGAAAAGTGAAGAAATGCAAAATAATATGAAATATTTGAAATTTCATAACGCATAGCTCAGCAAATGATCCAAAGTGTTCGATATCCTTTGTTGCCCCTTGACTCTGCATATCAAGTGCGGTCAAGCATTTCCCTAACAATATCTGGAAGCTGCTGAGCTGTTGGTTCGATGCGTAAGCAAAAACATTTTCATTCAAGTGAAATTCAATTGTTATCGAGGCAGCAGACATAACACAGATAACTCTGGACATTTGCATGGCAGGGCCAAGGGCTGAAAGTTATAAACAGTTTGGGGGTAGCTTATCATAAGCAATAAATGCTAATGGATGAGCTTTGCTTTGCCTTGGGGGGTTTCATCGCAGTGTCCTTAGGGAGTAGATCCATTAGTTGCATTGGCGGGAATCCCAGGCCCCAAAAACCGAAAAGCAGCGATGTCAACAATAATCCAACATTCCACAAACCCTCGCAGCTGCAACACATCATTCCTCCCCCCTTCTCTGTGTGACTGTGGTTGGTTGTCCAACAAAAGGTGACAAAAGATATCGCAATTTTATGAGTAATCCCGACACTCTTTTCATGCCATGCCAAAGCAGCTGGAAGGATGAGAGCAGCTGACAAGGACATGCACTGATTACGTAGCGTTACCGACTACCAACCGTCCTTCAGTCAGTCCGTCTAACTGCCAACTGTCGACTATCCCAGCACTGGTAATAAAATTCTCACTTCTGGATAGATTTTTGCATTGTCGTTAGAGTAGATAATGTGTGTGTGGTGTGGTGTGTGGGGGACTCTGAACTGGCTACCAATCCCAATCCTGCGGCGACTTCAGCCTCTTTCATTGTTTGTCAGCGTCTGTCTGGCTTCGGATGCTGCGGATGTTGTTGTGAGTCATATTAAAAAGTAACGAGGAAAATATTATGAACCCAGACAAAGGCATTTCCGGCACAGAGACGAACCCGGCCAACAGCCAGAACCGAAACTCTGGGCCACCAATATTGGATTCACACGTTCTGTACTGGGAAGTGAGAAGAGTGTGAGGATGGTAGTGTGTGTGGGTGGTGTATGATATCGTTGTTGTTCTTGTTGTTGTTATTTCTGTTGTTGACTGCCCCTCTTTCATTTGCCAGGCAGCAGCAACATGATGTGCCTTCATATTATATTGTATTTTTAGACCAGACAAGTCTGCATTGCTGCATGTACCATGTTCTTCATCTCCGTCTGGATACAGAGAGCACCCAGTCCATCCTGGCGTGAGATGCTCCTGTACCATGTACTGTTATGCCATTATTAATAACCATAACTCAAATCTATTGCCGCTTTACTGCTCATTGAATCCTGTTTATGGTCATGGTTTCATCAGTTTTCTTGCTGCTGCTTTGAGTTTGAGTTAAAAAGTTTTGATTTGACCGCGAACCTTTAGATAAACATTGGTTAGAGATGGATTCAAATGGAGCAGGGAATGTGCTCAACAACTTTAAGAAATAACAAGTGGGCGGTTACAGTCGAGCACGCTCGACAGTAGGATACCCTGAGCCCAGGTACTCTACTCTGAGGTTGATTTTTGACCAATTGTTCCTATGGCAGCTATATGCTATACTATTTTTGCCCACAAAAGTAGGCAACACTATTTTTGCCCACATAAGTAGGCAACACTATTTTTTTCGCCCATATAAGTAGGCAACACTATTTTTTCGCCCATATAAGTAGGCAACACTATTTTTCCCACAAAAGTAGGCAACACTTTTTTGCGAATATAAGTAGGCAACACTATTTTTGCCCAACAAATATTAATATTCCTACCACCTGCTGATCAATCGAACTTGCTAGTGCTAACTATTTATTTTAAGTGTCTTTTATGACTGTGCTGCTGAAACTCTTACCAAATTTCTGATGAAAACTTGTGGCAAGAGCTGCTTGAAGGCCAATTTGAGTTCCTTTTGCTCAGTTAGTCAACTGTCGGCATTTGGCTTATCATTCAAAGCTTCAGTTTTGATATGCCGCCAACGGGAACTGCCCTTTGCGATAAGTTTTAATTGTGCTCATATCTCAAGACCCCTTCATATTCCCCTTTTCCGATTGCTGGTAAGGAGCAAACTTTCTGCCTGGCCATTTGTGTGTGGCGCAAACTTTTTTGGAGCATACACACACATACACACACACATACACACACACAGTCACAAATTGCTCAACAATCCATGTTGCCATTTTACAACACTTGAAATTTCTTTGGACATTTGCTTTTGGCTTAGACCCGGCTTGATGTTGACTTTTACTTTAGCAAATGGCATCTAAAGGGGGCAAAACGGGGAAGGGGTACGGTTCGTATAATTTCAATGTGCACTGTCGTAAATAGCATAAGAAGAAGAGCAAGAAGAAGCACAAGAAACTGAAGAAGAAGAAGAAGACGATGGCGTTGAGAACGATGAGTATTTTCTTAATTTTCTTGCGCTTCCTGCACAGCAAAGTTTTCAGCAGGCAAAGTGCGAGAGAGAGTTTTCTAGCTTTTCTAGCTGCAACAGCTTTTCCGTTTGTCACGACAGACAAGACACCAACATTAAAGTATTATGCAAGCGTATTAATGCACTCAACGGAACAGTGACATGGCAAAAGAAGAACAAGAACAAGAACAAGAAGATGAAGATGATGATGGCCAGATAAAATCGGATGGAGGAAAAGACACTCAAAGTGACCAGCTCGCAATGTTGATAAGCTGCAAGTCAAGACAAACTCGAGATCTCGAGTTTAAGTTGGAAATCGGACTCTCAGTCGTCGGCACTCACAGCGTGTGTCACACGGCCAAAGAAAAACAGCTCGGAAAATGGCGTAAAGTTTTTCTTCAGCAGGAAATAGAAACAGAGACTGTCACTTGCCAGTGCATAGGCATTTAAATTTTGAAATTTTCTTCTACATTAATTTGTGTTAGCCTTTGCTTGTTAGCTGCTTTTAATTAAATTAACCAAACCCAATCGCAATCTAAATTTTAATTCTCCAGAGAACCAAACACATGTCTGTCTGCTTTGTTGTGCTGTCAGCTGTCAAATTGAATTCCAGCACATTATGCTCAATGGCATAGAACAGACCCTCGAACTACCAATATATACTCGCCTTTACCAGTAACAATACAAGTACCATGGCCACAATACTGCGATTCCCAAGTGTATTTCTATTTGACACCATAACTGATGATGCCCAGCCAAATGGTCGACGTATTGGGATTGGGGACAGGGATGGAAGTCTTGGAAGTTGGTCTCTCTGCATTAAACGTTCGCACATTAACATGATGTATGATCCAGGTCCAGGAGTTAACTCCCCCACCCCAACCATTAGCTACAGAAATGGCCACTTAATGGCAGTCGAGCTGCCATTTGAAGATGCGACTGTTCTCCCCTTAAAGCGCACCTTCAAGTTTTCCACAGCACACGCAAATTTCAATCAGTCGACGTCCCTTTGCCATCACCTGGCGCGTAATCAAGTCATGCCCAAACAATTGCAGCCACGCCTCCGCCTTCTTCACAACAAACACGCAAACTTCCCCACACACAAACACACACACACACAATGCAAACACATTGAGCAAACACTTTAGCACACGATATTCATACACAATTTACACAAGGCCACAAATTTCTTTGAGTTGTTTCCACTGTATCGAATGCTATCAAATAACTGAATAAAGTGAAAACACATTTAATAAAATAAAGAAGTATATTTTAGAGCTAGTAATTATTTTTTTTAATTATAAATATGCCTATTTTCAGATTTTTAAAATATGTAATTCGCACTCATAAAAGTAGGCTACAGTTTTTTTTTGTTCAACTAAACTTTGCATCAACTAAATACAAATATTTTTTTTCAATATAAAAATGTATAAATGTACACACTATATTCAAATTTATTCATTATATAGTAAAAATTTATCTAAATATCCCATTTTATGGAACTTTTAAGTTCTATTATCTTTCATTTATTTTTAAATTGTATTTAAATATTTGAAATTTATCTAAGGTAATTTCTTTATATGACAAACTTAAAATTTAAAAAATTTATACATGTTTTAAAAAGTTATTTCAGATTATATCAAATGTATTTCACATATATAACAAATGCCATACGTTTTTTGCTGCAATTTAGTGGAAACACGTTATTGCGCGGCTTTCAAGAACATTCCTATCTTCATACCTGGCTTTTATTCCAAATAATGTAAGCGTAAAACCAAATGCACTAAGAGCATTTCAAGTACGCCAATGGGTGGAGTCAATGGGTAGTATGGGGGATTCCCCTTGTCGGAGTGACGGTTATGGTTATGTGAGGCAATGGACAGAGGAAGGAGGGAGAAGGGAGAAGCATCATTCGCTCTCCCATACTGAAAGAACTTGAGACTGCCTTTCAATCACTTTAGTTTGCTTTGGTGGGTAAGGAGGCCACAGACCCAAAACACTTGAGAGGTCCAAAGGTTATGTATGTGTGTGTTGGGGGTGTAAGCGGGTGTGTGCGGGTGTGTGCTCCAGTTCGCGAGTTGTTTGAGTGAGTGTGTCATTTATTGTGTATTTATTTGACAAGCGCATGCAGTGCAGACACATGAGACAGAGACACGTGTGTCGGGCAGAGGAGCAGGGGAATCACCGAGGACTGAGGACAGACCTCAGTCTGGCATGATGATTTCACCATGTTTTAATGTTAAATGATGCAACATTTACTTTCGTATATTTTTACAATTTTTCTTGGCAAACCTTTGTAGCTGATTTTCCTCTAGTCTTTCTTGTTTGTGGTCCCTTATCAGCTGGTGTAGTCCTTCTGCTTTTCACCATTAGTTAATGTCGTCAAGGCGTCTGCAGGAATTCCCTCTCCCGTTTGTTTTACTTTAAGTTTGATTTATGTCTCTGGTCTCTGACTCAGCTGTGTTGAGACTTGATACACAGCTGCAAAAGAAATTTAATGCCCACAAAAACTTGTTTTGTCCCTGTTTCATTTCTTTTTTTTACTTTCATGTCACTTGTTGGGAAATTAGTTTCAGAAAGTTTTTCCTTTTTTTTGTGTGTGACGCACATGTGATTTTGATTAAAAAGTACAATAGAAATTAAAATAGAAAGGTGATTTATTTTGCACAAAACAAGGCACAACAAGGGAATAATCTTCTATCGTCCACTCAATATAAGTATTTTTTTAAGCCTGGAAAAAAACTGACCGACTAGAGCAATTCGAATACAATGTTTCATTCATTCATCAATCAGCGTGTGGAATGCATGAAAAATGTCAGCGCGAAAAGCCAAATGGAAATGGTACTGCTGTAAGTGATGGACTTGAAAATACCCTGTAGAAAACATTATAGTTGAAGAGCAAGAATTAAGCATTTACAAAGACTTCTTTTACATTTTATTTACTTTGCTATTTATAAAGTGAAACTCGATTTCCGATTTATTCTTACCAATATTCCCCACTTTGTGTTATTTGAATTCCTGTCAAGAGGCACGCCAACCAAGCGCGCTTCAATAAATTGTGTACAGCGTTTTTATTTTACGCTATTGAAGACTGGCAAGTCACTCTTCAGTGAATTCTGGGAGAGTTGCTGCCATACAGCAATCAATATTGATTGCATAATGAATGACAATCAGTGCTGTGTTTGACACTTTCCATTTCAACCCACACACACTCACATGCTGCGGATCTCTCAAAGGAGCACCTGAAAATTACTTTAAGCCAACTAAAAGCCACAAAAAATGCACTCTAATTGTACGAGCACTCGAACTCGTATTTAGATCCGAAACAATTTCTGAAGGTTCAATTGCCGAAGCAATGCAAAAGATTCCAGCGATGATTCAATTGACATTCTGAATGGAACAGACAACGGATGTTGATCCATGGCAACGACATTCCGACTCAATGTCCTTATTCCCATTTTCATTCTCGTCCTTCGCGTTGGTGTTCATGTGCATGTCCTTTTTGCCGGTTGATGGCTCAGACTTGTGGCAGTTCCAACTGCAACTGTCCAGTCAGCCGCACAATGACCACCACTTTGCTGTTGTTGTTGTTGTTGTTGTTACAGTTGCTACTCGCCAGGTCCTTCAGCGTATCCTCTTCATCTGCAGCTCCTTCTGCACTCTGCTCCACTTCTGTTGGCCTAGACTCATGTTTATTGTTGTTGCAGCACCTTTTTTTCTATTTTGTTAACTTTTCGACATCGGCCACGTTTATTTCGCTGGCTTTTGGCCGTGCTCTCGTGACGTTCAAATTCTTTGTTTCGTTTTGTTATATTTGCTTTTATTTTCTCAGCTACTACCTGCTGCTATTTCGTTTAATACTCTATCTTAAGTGGAGTCAATTTGAATTAATGATCTGAATACCAAGTGAAACTTTTGGTATTTAAAGTTTATTTATCTTTATTGTTATTATTACATTACATAGCATATTTAAATTAATTTTGCCTGAATTTTTGACTTCTACTCATTCTAGAGTATTCAAAATTCGAGCAAACTTAAAGATTTTTCAGTTCCTGTAGTGTGCATCCCTCAATCGGCACTGGGTGCCTCTCAGTCGATGTGTTTGTGTTATTCTCTAAATTGAACATATTTCCGTTTGAAATGTTGTTCACGATTTCTTCCTTTTTTGGATGCTGTGTTACTGTGAACACTACGAGTACTCTTACTATATCAACGGGGTATTCATTTCCTGTTTGCAACGGTTTCAGAATGACGTCGGGACTTTCGAGTGGGCAAAACTGAAGCAGCAATCGAATTTATTGAATTGCTAACTTTAATAGTGAAACATTTGTTAGCCTGACAACTGAAGAGTCTCCTACAAACCTTGTTATCTAAACATAAAAACAATAGCTGGTAAAATATTCATTGAAATATTCAAATAATGCAAATAAAGATATTTCCTTTGTGCATTATTCAAATAAATTAATTGAACATAAATCGTTTGTGTTCTTAACTTTCTATTAAACCATTTTTCACTACATTTTTCCGCCCAATTGAATTTAATTTTGTTTTGTTGTTTACTATGCACAATAAATACGTTTATTAAAATGAAATTTGAATACATTTTTTTATACCCTTTTTATACCTGAAAATGGGCAAAAAAGGGTACATGTTAATGTGTTTGGCAGAACCAAACTGATGGAATACGCATGGTAAAAAATAGTGTTGCCTACTTATATGGGCAAAAATAGTGTTGCCTACTTACATGGGCAAAAAAGTGTAGCCTACTTATATGGGCAAAAATAGTGTTGCCTACTTACATGGGCAAAAAAGTGTAGCCTACTTATATGGGCAAAAATAGTGTTGCCTACTTTTAAGCGTAAGCTATAACTTTATACCCTGAGCCCACTGTAACCGCCCACTTGTTTTGTTTTATTTTCATCAATTTTTAAAGGCTGCTGTCAAATTATTTATATCAAATAAATTTAAATTATTTTTTTTTTTGAGTTGTTTATTCACTTCCGACAATTAAAAACAATGCTTTCCTTTCTGCAGGTTGCAGTAACACTTTGGATGCTCATAAATGTCAACATCAGATTGTAATGAAAGTTTAATTTGCAATTCTTACATTAGTTTTAATTTTCCTTTTTCTGAACGGATTCGTTTCAATCAAAACAAACATTAGTGGTTAATTTTTGAAAACTATTAAGGAACTAAAATTTGTATACATGTATAATGCTGAATTTTAACTTAAGAAGTTGCCCACATATTGCAGTTCTTTATGGTATTCATATATCCACGGCACATTAAACTCGTTGACTCTAAAAAAAGTGGCAATTTTTGCATTATGTGCTGTGGGTTATATAAACTTCATTTTGTGTGGGTCAGCTTTTTAATTTTTTTCGCAGCTCATTTTTATCATTTTTGCTGTTCTACTATTATGTCTGTTTGTGTGCGTGTGTGTGTGTATGTGTGTGTGTGTGTGTGTGTGTGTGTGTGGATGGGTTTGTGCTACGCGTTACATAAAATAAATATTTTAACAAGTGTTATTTTAATTGCGTGCACTGCTGCGTGAGCACCATTTTGTGTGTGTGTGTTTGTATGTGTTTGTTGTTGTTGTTATTTAACTGTGTTTATTGTAGTTGTAGATGTTTATTTATATTGGAATTCCGTGCATGTTTCGCATATGCATGTAAGAATGCCCAAAACTCCTCATGTGACGCGTGTGGGCGCATAACTTTTGGCGGACATTGTCATTTCCATTCGCATTCGAGAATCTGTATCTGGGAATGGCATAACTTATTGCATATTCATGGATCCAGATTTTTACTGACTTTAGTCATTTTATCTGATTAACGCCTCTAGAATAAATCCCAGACGCGTCTTTCAATTGGAGCAGAGCCCCAATTTAATTTTCCCAACGAG
Source organism: Drosophila falleni (assembly GCA_035045575.1). Taxonomy (NCBI): domain Eukaryota; kingdom Metazoa; phylum Arthropoda; class Insecta; order Diptera; family Drosophilidae; genus Drosophila; species Drosophila falleni. Next base: position 12,089,900 of record JAWNOV010000167.1, read on the forward strand.
CTCAGTCGATGGAAAAACTTTTCACTTTGTCACCTTTTTTTTAGTGAGTGTCGGAGGAGCTGAAGTTGGAGGACTGAGTCTGCTATGGCTGCATAAATCAATTCAATTTGTAATAAATTTCAAACTTTTCATTTTATATTAATTTTTATGCCATCGTCTTTGTCGCTTTGCGTTCTTTTTCTCTCTCTGCCCGGCGAAAAAAATCAATTTTATTATAATAAAATAAGTGAAAGAAAAGTTGTGGCTGCTCCTCGTTTAGTTTATCGTTTGCGGCCCAAGCATATTTTTGTACCACTTTTGCTACCTCAAGACCATCCAATCCTCCTTTCTCTCTGTCTCCCTCTTGTGCTTGTAACGCATACGCCCTGTGGTCCGAGTGTCGTCTCATTTTTGCCCCCCTTCCCCTGCTGCTGCCACTGACTGCAGCTTAACAAATTGACTTTCTCCGGCCGCAACGCGCCTTAGTTTTTTGTTGCATACTTACGTGTCGCCGGGTCTAGATCCGTCGAGGCTGGAGCTCTGACCGAGGACTCGTTTCTTTTCATTCTTTCTTTTTTTATTATGATTATCATTTGAGTTATTGCTGCAGGCAGCCGTAGTATCAGGAGCACTTCCACCTTTTCCATATACTCCAGCTCACAGAGCCTTCTCTTCTTTTATGGTCTGTCTGGTCGCGTTGTCGTCACTTTGTCTGCGGCATCGTCGCCAGTCGCCGCCAGCTCAGCACATAATTTCCAAAGGCAGCTATTATTTGGGCGTTTCTGACAAATTAATATGCATTGATTGCCGAACGGCAAACTCCATACAAAAATGGAAATGAGTAGGGAGTCGCTAATCTATTCAACTCAGTCTTGGGAATATAAGCAAATATGAACTGCGTTTTGGGTTACTGAAAAGTGCATCTCGAAATAAGAAATTATCTTTATTTGAACCCTATACCTTAATTTGAATATTAACGATTAAATATTGCCTTGAAATTGTGCTACTAAGGCTACGAAATAGAATTCCACAGAAAGTCAAATGGGATATATATATTTTTTTTATTTAGGTAGAATATAAATTCATTAATCTATTAATTTTGTACATTATTTAAATTTATAGAAATTCAAATAGAAAATCTTTATCTATTGCTTAAAATTGCAATTTCTTTTCTCAGTACACTTTGTACATTTACAAATGATGTATGATTAAGCTACAAGCTTCCCACTTTTTTGCTCTCCTCTATTTCTCTCTGCTTTTCTATCCTTCGTTTGTTAACCTACTCTCCTGAGCTTCCTGTTGACCCGCCCATTTTTCGGACTGCCGCCTTCAATGCAATACAATCAAATTGAACAAAAATTTTTGTCATTTGTTAAATTGAAATTTTCTGGCTGTAGGTTATCATGTGCCATTTGCCAGTTTCTGCATCGACTTGGACTTGGTCTTCTTTGAATTCTATTAGACATTTCAGATGCTCTTTGTGAATAGGCCTATCGTTCTTTTTGTCGAATATCCTTATGCTGGCACAGACATGTAATGGAATTTTGTTGATAGATTTGCCGCTGGCAAACTGCAATTTTGCATTGAGTTAAGGTATTGTTGATTTTTAATTGTCCCGACCCTCGTTTGTGGTGCAGGCTGGCAAATGAAATAATTTATAAACCACTTGCCACAGAGCAGACGACCGCAAAGCTGCAGCTGCAGCTGTTCTTGGACTCGTATTTAGATCCAGACTCAGGCTTTGGCTCAGACTCAGTCTTAGACTCTGGGAAATGGGATCACAACTGAGAGTTCATTTCGCATGCATTTGCAAATAAAATATTATTTAACCAAAAGCTCTTTGTCTGCTGCTCTTCTTCTAGTTGGCTACTGTGTTTGTTGTTGTTTTTACTGCCGTTCTCGGCTAAAGACACCCACACCACGAATTTGTGCACTTAAGCCCCGAGAACAAACAAAGCGCCAACAACTTGGCTAGGTTTTGTAATGCCAAAATAGCTAGGGATCAACAATAATGTTTCGTGTTAATTCTTAAAGAGCTTGTTAGCACAGTGAAAACGCAGCCGAAATATGTAAATTTATAAAAATTCCAAATCATTAATGGTATGGATACAAAAATAGTTAAAGTGTCTATAGTAATATGATTTTTAAACAGGAAAAGTATACCATAATTGCCATACTTAAAATATTTTGCTTTGAATTTTAAGTTAAGAATATATTTTTTTCTTGAGCATAACTTTCTCTTGATTTTATCTTAAGAAATAAAAAAAAGTCTTCTGTATTATATTGGCTGATTACCAAAGATTTATATGCAGTAGTTTAATCAGCTTTAATTGTAAAGACCACTTTATAATTTGTCTTCATTTCTGTTTCTCATTGTCTCTTACTCTTTATTTTATTTGATTTAATATCTCTGTTTTGTAAGTGTCTTTCGTTAATGGTATTTAATTCTTTTTATTAGCAGCTTACACTTAAAACAGTTGAATATTTCGACACTCAAAAATCATCTTCATGTGGCTTCTGTCGTTGCCTTTTTGCAACACGTGGCGTATGTGCAATGTAATTGCGTATACGTCGCGACTAAGCGAGAGACAGACAATTGCTTTATGGCACCACATATACAGTTACTTACAGTCACACACACACATACATGCACACGTTTTATTGAAGTGTTTAACTCTTGGCTGGACATTAAGAGCGTCTGGTGCTTGATGCTGTTGTTGTTGTTGTTGTTGTTGTTGCTTCTTCTGGCTGTGAGCAATCAAAGTGTTGCTCTCTTACAGCTGGCAATGCAGTACCTGCCAGCAGCTGGTGATAGCTGAGCACTTGGTCGCAACTGGGGCTCATCATCAACGCCAAGTAATGGCCATCCTTGCAACGGTTGTGGCTTTTGTTGTTATTGTCGCATCTCGTCGTCACTTTGTCCTTATCATGGTCTTTTGGTTGATGCTGCTGCTGCAAGTTGTGGCATTTATGGTGCACTTTCATCGTCATTGGCTTTAGTGTCCTTCCTCTCACTCGACGATGCCACATTGCGGCAGGACAATTAATTAAATGTTGCGCGAAGTGCAGACGGCGATGATGAAGCAGATGACAGCAGGTCTGGCTTCCTGAGGAACATCCTTCATCCTTACAATCATTTCTCAAATTTGACATCTTCTTCAAATTTGCCATTGAACTCTTTTTATTCTTCAGCTTTTTTGCTGAGCTCTTGGAAGCTTGATAGTCATCTGGAAATGTATTAATTTTAATAATATTTAATATTTTACTGGAGTGGTAATTTATTTTTTATTTGCTCAATTTTTAAACCAGACAAAGGAATGCTTTATTATAAATAACGCTAAAAATATTTAAAGGAATACCTTATTATAAATTCAAAATGTTGAATTTGTTTGTTATTTTTATCGGAACTGCATCTTTTCCAAATAATCCATTTAATTGTATTCAACTCTTTGAAAGTAATAGAATATTTGCCACAATCAAAAATCAAAAGTTTATTATGTTAAATTTGCTTTACACTTCCAGTAGTAGTTAGTAAAAAATCAATCAAATTTAATCGCTTTTTACTGGAAGCAATCAACATCCGTTGCATTAATTTGATGTTGCGGCCCTGCTAACCATATTAAAATCTTTATCAAATCGAAATTAAAAACCAGTTTGAATTGCTTCCTTGTGTCATCCCCTGCTTAGGGTAGACACACACACACACAGAGAGAAAACTAGAGAACCATTTGCCCATCAGATCTCCATCCTTTTGGCCTGGCCATAAAACTTTAAATAAATATGCAGCGTGTGCTGCCATTTGCCGTTTCCAATGCCGATACCGATGCCGTCTGTAGTCTGTAGTCTTCCTCTGCTGTCTGCTCCGTAACCGATAACATCATTATTGATGAAGCCGTGGGTTGCCGGAGTCTCAGCCTGGACCGGCGGGGGTTGTGCCAGGACAAAAGTCACTGACGGCAACTGGCAACGGCAAAAAGGCAGCAAAGCGTGCGGCACACGAACAGATTGCAGGAATGTGCCTCTCTGCAGCCTCAGCTGCCACTTCCGAGTGTAGCATTGGGAATAGGCAGAGAAGAGAAGAGAACAGAAGAGAAGGGAGTCTGAGACACTGGCATTGGCTCTTGGGGGATGGGGATGCATGGGGTGCATGGAGACAACGGAAGGGCTCGTGAGCTCGTTTAGAGATTGGAAATCGTAGACATCGCAGTCGCAGTCGTTGTCGTTGTCGTAATAACTGTAATTGATTTTTGATTTGTGATTTAATTTAACACAGTTAAATGAATTGAAGTGAAGAGGCAACACCGTAGAATCGATTCAACTATAGCAAAAGAAAGATAAAGAGAGAGATTTAGCTTGGGTATTTACTCTTCGCGTTTTCCAACATTTGTCAGATAAAAAGAAAGATTAAGATATTCAATTGCTTAGCATCTTTTACATTGTTGTCCAGTTAAGTGTTAGTCGCACTTTTTAAAGGGAAACCTGGTGGAACAAGATGGAAAGGTATCTGTTAAGATCATTGAGTTATTATTAGGTTGGAAGTTTAAAAAATTTGGAAGTGTTCTTCTACATATAATATCCAATCTAGTTGGAGGTTAAGTTATCCTTTGTAAAATATATCAACCGTCTCTGCTTGATATTTAAAATAAAACTTTTCATTATACTTCTACCTTAATCCATTTTTATGAAGTACTCCCTTTTTTACATCAAAACTGGATTAACCCTTCAATTCTTTTTAAATATTTCTATACTCAATTTAATTTTCTTTGCCTTTGATTAACAGAATTCAATGTACTTCTTAGCCAAACCTTTTTGTTGTTCACTGTTGCTATTCAGTTCAGCCCCCTTCCATATTTTCAATTTGCTTTGTCATTCCGATGGAAATTAATTCCCATTTATGTAGCTACTCTTTTTTGGTGGTTGCAAATTTCATTAGGCATCACAGGGACGCCACCACGAGATTCCCCAGTTCACCAAAATATTCTCAATTCAACTTCATTTGCAAGCAAACAGCCAACAACTGAAACTCCACAAAACATCAACAAGAACAACTCTTGACTTGATTTTATGATTTTTGGGGCAACTAGAAATTGCTGCAATAACACTAAAGCATCCCCAAGCTCACAACAGGGATGAATCCAACAGCCAGAGCTATAGCTATATCCAGATCCTCATCTACATCCTCATAATGCTGGTTAGTCACAGTCGCAGCTGTGCAACCTTCTGGCCAATTATATTGAAAACTTTCAGCTCTATGGAATTTGAGAGTCCTCTTACCCATCAACTTCTCCCGCCTCTCTCTCGTGTCTCGTGTATTTCTGACTAATTCTACATTTTAATTGATGCTCGTTTTGTTTTATGTGTGTGTGTGTGTAGATAGAGCTAGAATATCTGTCTCTGGACCCATTTATGTCTCAACTGCATTGTCATTTGCATATCTTGTGCCACGAGTGAAATTGGAAGAGAGAGAGAGAGAGAGAGAGAGAGATCCTTTGTTGTTGGACTACTGACGCAATTTATGTGCCACTGGGCTGTGGTTTACTTTTCCACACCATCAAATCGCAGCCACCTAACCAATGACTGGCATAATTCACACGCGAATGACTTTGAAATCAGCTTAATACACACACACACACACGCACACACACACATATATCTACACATATGTAGGAGCTGCGTTATATGGCACATCTTAGCAATCTTATCGGGTATAACACAGCTCATGTAGCTCGGAAATCGCTCGAATATTGAAATTGGCAATTTTGATATTCATTAAATGCGTCATCTCCGTTCCTCCCAGGACCTTCCTCTGTGCTTGGGAGCGTGCTTATCCAGGCATCAGCTTTCGCAGAGCGCCAATCAAATTCCATAAGCATCAGCGTCGCTAAGCAGCGAAATCAATAGGGCCAGGACTAAGTCTAAAGCTTGAGGTCCTTTTATCCTCCTCATGTCATGTATCTCATTTCCGATAACCGCAAAAAATAAAAAAATACAAAATTCGCACGCTTTTTATACAAATTTAATTTGTTATGGGGCTATGCTTAAATGTTGCGATTCATTATGAAAGACATCACTTGATTTAAAGCTTTAAGGCCTTGCCCTGCATATATGTTTAGGGGAGAGTACGAAGAGGTCGAGGAGAATGTGTTGTGTAAATTTCATCAAAATAAATACAATTTATAGCGTAATAAGCCAATTTATGCGCCATGTTCACATTTCTAGCCAAGAAACGCACAATTTACATAAATTTACGGATCCTGTCATGGGAATTGGTTGGGGCACATGATATTTAACATGGACTGAGTATATATAGGGCCAATGTTGAATGTATAAATGGCAAATAAATAATATTTGATTGCCCCCAACCAGTACATAATTTAGCTTCTCCCACACTGATTTATTATTCAACTTGCTGCTGGGAATTATTAAAAGAAGTTCTGCAAATCATTTTTTTGTTGTCCTTATTTTTATTCCTCAACTATTATTGGGAGTATTTCCTTGATGTCCCAGTTTGATAATCCAAATCTCGCTTGATTAAAATTCAAATTTAAGTTGAGCTTAAGAAAAGAATGATAACTTTTAGTTCGGCACAATTGTATAGACATTTAATTAAATTTTACAAAATATTTGAACTGTCTACGAGTGTATTGTGATCGTATAAGTTACTACTGCAATCAATTTGAGAAGAGTAATAAATGAAGAGTAATAGATGTACATACTGATCCACTTTTTTTCTAGTGAAAAACCATTGCTGAAAATTGCAGATAGCAATAGTTAAAAGAGTAAGAAAACAATTAAAGTGCAACGATAACAAACTTTTACTGAAAAAATTCAGCAAGAGAAAACCAAAGAAAACAACTTTGATAAATTTGTATGCGAAAAAGAAAGAATGAAAATGACACCAAAGAGTGAATTTAATGAAAATGAAAGAACAGAAAAAAGAAAATGGCGCACAGGGCGTATGAGCAACGTTTTTAATTGCTGAACATATGTTTTAGAAATTGTTGTTGCAGTTTAACAGACTAGCAAAGAATGGAAAAAACTAAAAGAAAGAATAAAGCGTAAAAACTTGTGAAAGTACAAAAAAGAACGATTTTTCAAGCACGCACCACATTTTTGTGGTTCACGGTACTATTATTTTATATAACTAGTTTCACTTTGTGGAAGTTCTAATTCGGTGCTTTAGTTGAAGAAGGTTGTTTAAATTTAAATGAACTTCAATATTTATCTAGAAGATATTTAAGACTATTACTAGACATATATTTTATGTTATTCCTTTGCTACAAATTATGCTTAGCAAAAATTCTACAACTTTGTATTTTATCTTCAGTTTTCAGCACTCTAATTGTTGCCTGTAAGTGTTGGTTTCTTTTCATTAGCCATGTCTTTTCAGCTATAGTATCCTGTCTACTGCTCTTGGCATTGAACTGTCAGTTTCCGCAGCAAGAGCTCATAATGGAATGCACTAGTCTGGAAATTGTACTTCAGTCCCAAATGATATATATTGTGCGATGAGTACTAGGCTCAAAGCGGCACTAGGCTCTAAGTGAAAAATAAAGCAAAATAGTGTGTACAAAAGACAAACAACACAATGGCACAGAGTGGAGTCTGAGAAGGGGGGGTAAGCATAAAGTAGAACTGTATTTAATTAACCGACATTGCAATTACAAATTCTGTGCAACGCGGCGCACTGAACCAGGGCCATGTCCACGGCCAGTGCTCCTTTTCCCCCATGACCAAAGGGAACAGCAGCAGCAGCAGTAAGAAGAAGAATTCAGCAGCTGTTCGGCATACTAAAAAGAAGAACCCAAAGACCCAAGCGACGCGACGAACTGCAGCAGCGACAGCAAAACAATTTCATTTTGTTCACAAGCGGTCGAAGGACGAGTTTTGAGGTAGGGGAACAAACATAAACGTGGCCAGAGATGGAGCTGCTGAGAACTGAGGCTGCAGTTGGACGGCGGTCGAGGCTGACTTCTCTCTGGCGAATGTACACAATGCAGTAAAATTCAAGGAGTGCAAACAAAAGACCAAAAGCGCAGTGGAAATTGCAGAGCAGCCTTTTTGCCTTTTGTTTATAGCTTCGACAATTTACACCTTAAAGAAGTACGGCATTCTTTCTCATTTCTCAACCGTGCTATGGCAAAAAAAAAAAATTAACGCCAGCCAAGTTATCGCTCTTATTCAGTCAGTTCCCAGTGGCAGCTCCTTATCAGTTCTGTCTACAGGCGGCAGACAGTCTCTCTCTCTCTCTCTCTCTCTCTCTCTCTTTTTCCCGTCGCTCTCCATTTATAAGAATGGTAGAAAAAGTTTTGAATAACTCAAAGTCTTAATGAATTATGGGCTCGTCGTTCACTTTCTGCCCGACTGCTCTGCCGTCTCTACATTTGCTAGTTGCTAAAGTTGAATTGAGTTGGCTATATTCATTCAGTCTACACGTTTAAGCTGATTTGTGTGGGCGTTAATACTGATTATTGCGATTATTAAAAGGCTTTAATGCTCATTCCAACATTAATTTACATCGTATTTCACATAATCGATTATAACAAATATTTAGACCCCGTACTTAAAAAAAGTACTGGGGTCTATTGGGTTTGTTTTACCGACTATGTGCGTAACAGGCAGAAGGAGGCGTGGCAGACCCTATAAAGTATATATATTCTTGATCAGCATCAATAGCCGAGTCGATATAGCAATGACCGTCTGTCCGTCTGTCTGTATGAACATCTAGATCTCAGAGACTATAAGAGCTAGAGACACCAAACTGGGTATATAGGTTCCTCTATACTGCAGGCAGATCAAGTTTGTTTCAAAAGTATTTTCCATAGTAAGTACGGGGTCTCCGACTGTCGAGTATGCTGGGAAAGGGACCTGGAGCGGGACCTGAAGCGGGACCTGGAGCGGGACCTGGAGCGGGACTGGGAGAGGGACTGGGAGAGGGACTGGGAGAGGGACTGGGAGAGGGACTGGGAGAGGGACTGGGAGAGGGACTGGGAGAGGGACTGGGAGAGGGACTGGGAGAGGGACTGGAAGAGGGACTGGGAGAGGGACCTGGAGCGGGGCCTGTAGCGGGGCCTGGGAGAGGGAATGGGAGAGGGACTGGGAGAGGCACTGGGAGCGGGGCGTCTTAAAGATCGTTCCCAAAATTTTTTTTAAATTTACAATACTCTATTTATTTTAACTAGAATTACTACTGTCACTATTTTAAAGTACTAAGAGATATACAAAAGAAAATCATGTTCATACTAGTATTCATAAACGTTACTCTATTTTGCTAACAAAGAGTGGAAGAAAAAAAATAACAGAATCATGTATGTTAATAATGAGAACAGCTCCCAACTGGAGCTGCAGGAAACAACAATCTGCTATAAATAAAATTCCAACGCATAAAATCTAAACAACTGAAATGAATGTTGCTAGGCAGCAAGAGAACAACGACAACGACAACGACAACAAAAACAAACAAATTATTTCATGTCACACAATGATGAAAGTTTTGTAATGTTTGATGTTACATATTCCCTTCACTCCCTCTCTCTCTCTCTCTCTCTCTCTCTCTCTCCCTCTCTTCCTGTCTCTCACTCTACCTCTCTCATTCTGCAACGTACCACGAACAGTGCAGAAAATTAAGCAATTTAATTTAATAGATACAAAGCAGCAGCAACGAGTGGAAATGGCAATGGGAATGCTTTGGGTATGAAATGGGGAATGAGAGGATGTGGGATAAGGGATGAGGGGCTTTTGGAATGGAATTGTGCATTGTGCGAAATACTCGCATAAACTGGGTGAAACTTCCTTGTACTGCAATACGTAGTGCTTGTAGTTTGCCTTCTGCCCAGCTGTAGAACAATAATTCAACACATATTTAAATACATATCTCTCTCTTCCCCTCTCTCTCTCTCTCTCTTTCTCTCTCACTCTCTTGGCCAACACCCGCCTGTTGGCCATAGAGAGTGCAGAGTCAAATGGTAAGAGCTTGAAGCTACAACTGCTTGCTCGGGTTGTCCTGCAAATGAAAATTTAGTGTGCATGTTCCTGCTGCCAGAAGCAGAGCCTCAGAGCTCCAGTTTCAGTTCCAGTTCCCATTCCCTCCTGCACTCCACTTCCTCCCGCCCACAAAATGAAATATGTTGGTGCCAGTTGTCGGTTGTCGTTGTGTAAAAGTTGTTGCTGGGAAACTGCGTCGCATCGAAAGCTAAATCAAAATTTCTATGAGCCGCAACTAGCAGCAACTAAAGCAGTTGAAGATGAATCCCACATATAGTATATGTATATGTACGATAACTGAGCCTGCTAAGCAACTAATTTCAGCTTAACCCACTTTTCCAAAGCAATTACCGTGCCTGACTCTCAGTAGCCCCACTGATTTATGGCAACAACTACAACAACGACTCCAACAACTACAACGACAACAAAATGCAGCCTGGCAACGGATTGCGAATTGTGTTTTTATTGCCACTGAAATGACTGCTCAAAATCGCCATTTAATGTAAGTGAAGATAAATTATTACAGCTACAGCTACAGCAACATCTCAACATCGTGGACGAGGGGTAAAAGCATTGAGGGAAGCGACACGCTGTCAACAAACCGGAGATCAGGCAACATCCGTTCCATAAGCGGATGTCCGGTTTGTTCGCACGTTCACGCTGTGCTGCCATTGAGAAAAACAGTTCCACGTTGCTCTAGCCTGGCCCGGACTCCGGACTCCGGACTCTGGCTTCTGCCTTCGACTTGGCCCAATGAAAAAGGCCCAATAGCACAACGGCCTAATAGGCGGCCTTTAAGGCATAAGTAATGAGTCATGCTCTGAGTCCTAGGCCTAGAGTCGATGTTGTTTCTTGTTGAACAACAAAGGCATTCATTTAGTAAATAATTGTGTGATCGACTAGACTCTATCCTGTAATATAATACTTTTATTAATAATGAAATGTCGATAGTTTATGAGGATTACCAGGTAACCAATATGCAATATTATTAGAGAAATCTGAAAAGTATTTATATATTATAGGACCAATAAGAGCGTAATCTATTTGATCTTCAGTCAAAAAATTTTAAAATTTTTAAATTTAACATATTTTTGGATATGGACTTGCTTAAAATAATTAAAATATAAAATTTCTTATCAGATAATGTTTCTCTGAAGACAAGACATACGATTATTTCATATTTATTAATTTATTTACTGGAAATATTAACCTAATTACTGAAAAACAACTTGATTATCATTTCAAATCTATTTCTCAAGTTTTTTGATTTTTTTCTTATCTATTTCAAAATTTTTTTTAAATTCATTTTTAACTTATAAATTATTTGCAAGTATTCCTCTTAAGTTGTCAGTCTTTATTCATATTACCAATTCCAATTTGTTTGTTCAATAATTGCTGTAGAGTGTTCTGGCTCATATCAACAGTTTGACATCAGTCAACGATATTTCCACTTCTGGTAGTTTAATTCTGGGCGACAATTGCAATGCAGGTTGATGGCAAATGGCAAACAAGTAAGTTGAATTTGATTTCAATTGTATAAGGATACTCAAACACAGACACTGATCGACATGAAGACAGACAGAGAGACGCCATGTTGAATTATTGCGCAAATTTAGCATTTCAATAGAAAATCGAATATTTCAAGTGGCTGGTAATGACATTTTCTCAAGTAGCAATTCCCCAACATTCCATCGGAGGTAACCCGAACCATACGACGAAGTCTGTCACTCATTCACTCATTCAGTGAGCGCATTTTTGAGGTAACCACGCGGGTTGTTTGGCTGCTGGAGGGTGTGTAGTGGTAATTGAAGCTGGCATGTGATTTATTAACTCAATTATGGCCCAGAAATCCCATCCCCCACATTTATTCCCGCCCTCGCAATTTTCCCGTATTTCACTGGATGCCTGTTAATGCAAAGAAAAATTGATGCAAATTTACGCTACGCCTCGCAAATTCCTCTTAAATTCCGCGCATAATTCGATTTACATATCAAAAAAATTGTATTAATCGAAATATATTCAATAAAAAGGGAAGAAGATACGACTTGTGGTAAATAAGTGATTTCTGTCGGGTTCACACAATTTATTTTAAAGTCTTTAGTGATTGCTGACAAAATATTTAAATTAAAATAAAAAGTACGAAAAAAATCAAGTCGTTTTTAAATTTATTGTTTCTGTGTTATAATTCCTTAAATTTCTTCCTTTTGACTTGTGTTTGTCTGTTGTTTGTGTATTGGTAAGCCCTTAAATTAGGCATGGAATTCGAAAACTGAGCCATCAACAGCCATTTAAAGACATTATCTTGGCTTAATAATACATTGCTTATAATTTATGAGCTCAGTTCCATTGGCTCGATTGCTCCTCGAATTTCCCTTGACTGTTTTTGTTGTGTCGCAGTGTCGAGTCCATTAGACAATTACGCAATAGGCTTTTAGCCAAGACTTACTTTCTTGGCCATCTTTTCAGCTTGCTAATTATTTCTTAATGTGGCCCGTCAGTGTAAGCATTTCCGTTTCCGTAGTCCATGAAAATGTCAACGAAATGCGATGTCATCATCAATCTGAATCAGTTCCAGAATACAAAAGCGAATAGAAGGAAAAGTTCTTTAAGTGGCATTTACAATTACGACAAACTCTCTATTACTGTGTATTACATTAGCCATAACTAAGCACATTTGAATTTACAACAAGCACTGCAGTTAGCATTAGTACAACTACAACTTACTAACTAAGTACATCTACTAAGTGCAACAAGAAACACATACATATATACATATATATGCCACATACTCATACTCGTACTCGGTCCAAACAGTTGCCTCTTGGTGTCTGCAGTTGGGCAAACAAATTACAAATAATTACATGGAAAGGCCATGGCACAGTTGAAACTATGCAACCTGCAGCCAACCCATGTTGCATGCCCCTTCACTTGCCCCCAAGCCAACTCCACCAGCTGCAGGTGTAAACTGGCTCACTTTGTTGCATGTGTCGCCTGTTGTTGCTATATAAGTGTGGTCATGTGTGTGTTTGAGTGTGTGTGTGGTATTAGTATCCTCCTGCTTCTTCTGTGCTGATGAGAATTGTTGTCGTTGTCGTGGTTGACTAACCTAACTGACCCTGCTCCCTGCAGCTTGGGGTCGTGACCCTCTCATCACGCCGCTCATCAGAAATGCAATTATAAGGGCTTTGCGGTCCGAGCCAAAATGATCTTTGCCGAAATGAATTGGGGGACTTTGAGTACTGCTTCTTATATATTTAGCTAAATGGGTGTCGAATCTTAAAACTCAATCTGCCAACTGATCGCTAAAATATATAATAATGCCGGACAAGTAATTCTTCATGAGCTTAAAGCATTAAAAAGAATTTTCAAATAATAATATGATGCATCACCAAAAGGTGAAGTTCAACCATCTTAATTTCATTTAGTAACTTTAGTTTTCTTATTAATTAATTTTAGAATATTGTAATATTTTTTATTTTTCCCAAAACTAGCATATTATTATATAAATATTGCCATAAATATAGTTTACATCTACGTTAATACTCAATACTTTTATTAAAGTAGATTCGACACAATTTGGAAAACTTAAATAAATTGATGTATTTTTAACCCATGCTTTAAAATAATACCATTATTTGATTCTTATTTTATATCCGGTTGCTTTCAAGACAGCAATTTTCAATCTGACGCATATATGCCTTGAATTCTCTAGCTCCGTTTGTGAGTTTAATGTCCTGTTCAAGCCATGTGCCACATTTGCATTGTCTACATATATACATATGTACATTGTACATACGTCTATGTATGTGTGTTAGTATCACTGTGGGTATCTCTGTGTCACGACGATGACAACGTTGTCGTCTCGTGGCCATTGTCTGCGACTATTGTGAGTCCTTTTGTTTTTGTGCATCGCGAACTGTCGTCTAATAAAAGCGCCTCATAATGTGGGTCATTGTACCGCCATATGGTGCTGCATTTGTCACTACGAACAACAACAGCAACAATACAACGAGTTGCTTGGGCTGCTAATTGCAAACAGTCGCCTGGAACAATCACAATCGCTCTGAGGTCCTTTTCTGCATCCTAACATGTCAGCAACCGTAGAACAAAGCCAGCAATATGTCGCTCATTATTCTATGGATCGATAGATTTGCAGAATTAATGTTGATTAAATGTGCTGATGCAATATTAATAGTAATAATGTAGTGCATATAAAGTCTAAGCCATTAAGAATCGATCTACTCAACAATTTGAATATCTTACTCAAAGCAACAAAATAAGTGCATACTTTTAGGCTGAGAGTAATAAGCAACAATCTGCAGCAATTCAGCTCTTAAAAGTATGCTACATTTTCTTGAAATGTTAAAATGCTTATGACTTATCCGCTAGATGGCGCTTTTTAAATTTGATATTCTAACATGAATGTAAATTGCAACTGCGTTTTTATATTTTCATAAGCAGGAAAGTTGGAAAGATTTATATTTTCTGCTCTGAGTTTATTAGATGTTAATTTGTAGGTTGTAATGTACTTACCCTATAAATATACTAATGTAGTTATGCATATGTGTTGTTCAATTAAGTGAGAAAAAGGATTTTTTATATCTTAATGAAAAAGACATTTATGCTCAATCTTTAACTATGGAATGGTTGTCTTTCCTCTTTATTACGCTTAATGTTTTTCTGGTATTGCTTTTCTTTGTATTTGCTACGACTGAAAACTAATTAAGCTCCTGCCAAAAACACAAATAAAATCACAGTTCAAGTTGGTAAGCAATGTTACCTAAGGCAACAGCAACAACATTTGTCGTGGCTGCTTTTGAGATATTTGGAGGCGATAAATGCTGGCAAACGAATTTGTAACTCAGTCGTATGCAAATTTCGCATGACTTTTGTGACTTTCCTTGTGTTGCATTCCCCAATTCTCTATACCGTATTCTCAGTTATTCAGTCTCTGGTCTCTCTATTTGCAATTTGCCAATCAGCCGTGTTGCCAAGCAGCCACAGCCTTATTGCCTTGAAATCTGCACCTTTGAGCGCATTTAAGACAAATTTCCAATTTGTAATAAAACAACTGCGGGGCAGCTTTTGTTGCTTTAGAAAGTACGAGTACGAGTACGAGTATGAAAGAAGGTATTTGTATATGTAACATAGAATACTTGAAAAAGAAAACAACGCCTGGTCAATCAAGTTTAAGTTTTCAATACTCGTAAAGTGCAGCAAATGTGGCAAAAAGAAAGGCCCGCATGTGGCTAACAACTGGCTAGCAGGCAGGAAGACAAAGTGATAGATTCGCTAACTCATTGAATCAGGTTACCAGCCCAAGCGACAGACAGACAGACAGAGAGACGGACCCACAATTCGAGCAGCTGGCAATAAATGTTCTTCTCCTGCAGCGTCGTCTTGGCTCAAAGCCTTTCACTCTTCCGCTTGCTTCAGTTAGATACGACTTTAAGCCTGGCCAGGCACGGACTGGGATTTGGTCTTAAGCACTGGCATCTTTGGCATCGATTTGCTGTTTTGTTGTCGTTTCACTGCTATAATTTTATGGCAACAACGCGACGCTGATTTCCATGGCCTGAGGTTATGACTTCAACCGAGTCAACGAATCGATTGCTCTGTGTTTTGGGCTTGTCAGTTCCTGGCCAATGAAGACATATTATGGTCACAAAGCAGAGGCTTTTACGGCTGCCCTATGGCTCTAAATTCTTGGCATTAGAAGGGAACGTGTGAGAACAAATTTTAAAAGTAATTAGATAAAATAAATTTTTTAAATTTAATCAAAATAATATATTTGAAAAGAATGATTGTATCATCAAATTTTTAGAATTTGCATTCATTTTATTTAAAACAAAAAATATATAATTTAAAAATAATTAATTCTTTTGAACAAAAAATAAAATAAAGGAATATTCATTATTCTTTATATATTTTAAGAGAATTAAAATAAATGTTTCCTTAAAATATAACGGTTATTGTTAAGAATTAAACGTATTATTTTTTTCTAATAAAAATCTAAATTATAATTTTTGCACTCTTCACTTACTCTTTATTTGTGAATTCAGATAGAAAACATAATTTCTATTATTTTTTAACAAATAAGTATATCTGCAATTATACTTTTGAATCTACGTAGTTTTCCACACACACAGACACTCAAACACATTTAAGAAAAGTTTTCGCAACATGCTTATAATTTGCCATGTGACTCGCACTAAAGAATAAGTTTATGCCACGCCTTCTTTTTCCCGTTCTCATTCTATGCTCATTATGGTGCGGGGGAGTGCAATTTTCAACTCTCTCATGCAGAGTTTCTCGTTAATACATGTGTGTATATGTGTGTGTGATTGTGTGTGTATGAGTGTGTACATGTGTGTCAGCTTTGCGCTCGCGGACAATGGCAAAAGTTTCTGTTGCGGCTCGATAAAGTATCTGTTAGATACAATTTACAATATTTTTCGCTACCGCCTGGCACACAAGAGTGAAAGTTTTTCGCCTGGTTAAAAAGTATAGCTTTAATGATAATGACTTTAGCTGAGCAAAAAGTAGCGCAAAGTTTAGAATATGCCAGCGCAACGCTTTTGGGGATTTTCCAAAATGCCAAAAAGCACAAGTTTCCAACACTCACATTCGCATCCCATGGATACTTACACACACACACTCACGCACACTCGCACTCACAAAAGATACGCAACGAGTTGTGCAAAAAGTTTTCTACGTGTTGGTTTGGCAATTTGAAATTGATAAGAAATTCTCAATGTAAGAGTACAAAATGTGGACAGAAAACTGGAGCAAAATTGTTGAAAAATACATATGAGTTTCCCCTTCAAATAACCGATTCAGTTGCATACTTAGCAAGAGTTTTCAAGGCATTGTACATTTGTGTTACATTTTGGGTTATTCTCCATAGAATATGATAAACAGTTTATAAATTCTAGGAAAGACTTTTAGGGGAATACGTGTTTGATAATAGTATTATATAAAGAGCAATAAAATATGTATTTAAAGGTATAAAAGTATGAATATTAGTATTATAATAATTTGTTATAAATAATATTCAATAGTTGTTGGTAAAGCTCATTAATAAATTAATATTGTAAAAGTACAATAAATCAAAGTATTAGTTCTTTAATATATATTAGTATTTATATTGGCATTTTCGTATTATTAGCTTTAATATATAATCTTATTTATCTAAATAATTCAGAAAAGAACAAAACGATCAGCTTCAAAGATTATAATGAAACATAAAAGTAATACTTTTTCGACCCTTTGAAAGTGTTTGTGAAGTTTGGTAATCAAGAGACTTAAGCTAATATAATTTGCAAGAAGTTAAGGTTGTAAGGACTTAACGAGTAGATTAAAAAGCTTGACAAACCCTTCTAAGCAACACGATCTTGGCTTGCAACGATTTAATTTTATCGCAGCTACAGTAACAAAAACAACAATGTCAGCGATTTATTGCATCAGTCGCAACAACGACAACAACAGCAACGACAGCAACAGCAACAATTGCAACAACTACAGCAAACACTCGCCAAACGTTGTAATCGGCTAAACAGATACAATAAAAACAATAAAAACAAGCAACCTCAGCAGCCCAGAAGGCTACCAACAAAACGAGTCAAGCTGCAAAAACTTCGTAGTCTTCACTCTTCAGTTTACACTCTTCACTCTCCAGTCTACACTCTTCAGTCTTCACTCTTCCGTCTTCAGAGTTCATCCTCTGGTTTTCAGTATTCGGTATTCTGGCATTTCGGCAGCCTCATCAACGCGCTAATCTTGTTGTTGCTGATGTGTTTGTTGTTGTTGTTGTTGTTGTTACTGTTGTTGTCAAGTTGGCCAACGTTGTTGTCGTCGTTGTCGGCAACGTCCTCATCATCAACATCTTCGTCTCGGACTTGAACGCTCTCAGGCTGTTAAGAGTTCAACTCGTGATGTTAGTGGTTCAAGCCAAGGCAGCGATTTCCTCATTGGTCTACAATTCTCTAGGCTGTTTTTGTTGTTGTTACTATTTTTGTTGTTGTTACTGTTGTTGTTGTTGTTGTTGTTGCTGTTACTGGCGACATTCTGTCATGACGATCACGAACTATTCGTAACACATTTGTTGCAATTTTCGTCGCTATTTGTTAAGGTTCAAGAGAGGTTGTTCCAGACAAAATCTCAGCAAGTTCCATCTGCGACTTGAAGTCGTCGTAGGAAATTAGCAGTGTGTAAAATATGCACTAGCTGATCATAAAGTTAGCCAAGAATACAGAGGGAAGACATTTGTAAGTCGAGTTGCTCTTTGGCTTGTTAGCTTGCAATGCAGATCATAAAGAACTCAACAACAAGAACTTCTGACAAGGCTCAGACATGTGGCAAAAAAAAGAACTACTAAGGTAGTTACCCCGTTTATAAAGCAAAGAACTTTTCAAACTCATCCTGTACTATCACAATTACTGCTTAAATTATTCTTCTTTCATTTATATAACATATTATATAAAGTTTTGTATATATTTCAAATTTAATTGATTTTTATTTATTACAGAAAATTTTCTCATATTCAGCCTTAATCTGTCTCTATAATTATCTTGTACAAATACTGCTTTAGCCGCACTTTAGCCCATAGGTAAATCAATCGCTTCAATTGAAAATCAATCAATTATCAATTGCTTAGCATTCTGAATTAATTCAGGTGCACAATGTTATCTCCATTCACCCCAATTGCCGCCTCCGTCTATTCAAATAATAGTCCACTAATTGTTTAATTGAAACCCTATACAACAACAGCAATACGATAGCAGGCAGACAGACAGACACACACACACAGAGAATTGAGCTGCTCCAACTGATTCTCCTTCTCCTCCTCCTGCTCCTTCTACTCCTTCTCTTCCATCTTCTGTTCCTGCTCCATTTTGTGGCTGGCCATCAGCAATTTGTGCAAATTGCACGCACGTAGCTCTGACTGGGCTCAGACCAGTCGATAAACATATCAACACCTGTTATAAGGTATGTAGCCAACCCGTTGCAAATATTGAAAATCACAGGCATCATTGTGTCTGTCTCTCTCCCTCCCGCTCCTTCTCTCTCTCTCTCGGGACTGTCTGCAAGCTAAATAAATTTTATTTGCTCGATTTTCGCCGCAGCGCGTTCGCATTTTTATACAAATTTGCGCAACAATGGTGAAGCAAACGAGGCATCCAACGGCTGAATGATGGTGACGTGTATTCTAGTCAATCAATGGACACCAGGACATGGCAGGTGCATCAGTACTGTCTGTCTGTCTCCCTGTCGGTCGTCCTGTCTGTCCGTCTGTCTCTGCTCTGCCAGTTAATCTCACATGTTGGCCGTTTGTCGCGTGTGTAAAAATATTTTTGCCTGTTACTGTGCAATATTGTCAATTTCACACGCCAGTTGGTCGGTTGCCTGTTAGTCCTGCCAGGATGAGTTTTGTACTTGTATTTTGTTGCTAACCATTCGCGGCACGTTCAATTGATTGAATTGAAGTCGCATCGCATCGCATCGCTTCAAATGTTATTGTTATTGTTGCTGTTGCTGTTGCTGTTGCCTAGGCTTGTTAGCAACATTCTCCTCGACCAACAGCTGTCTATTCACCTGTCCAGTCTGTCTGTCCCTTTGCACGTTCATGCAACAATTATTCAATTTGATTTGGCAGCCTTTTGTTTTGTCTATGCCCCAAACCTTCCCTTCCCTTTCTATCCATCTCTCTCATCCTCTCAATGTCACCACATTGTTGTTGTTACACTTGAATGGCTGCCAAATGTGTCGCCCATGGGCGGGCGTCAGAGTTTACACCTGTTCCGAAGTGTGTCTCCACAACGGAAGCGGGCCGAGCGTGGCCCCAAACCGGAAGTGGATTTAATGCGGCTGCAATTTGCAAACCCGTTTAGCCAGCGCATTAACACCACTTACGTGGCACCTCCCCTTCTATGGTCACACAATCGTGCTGAGTATATAGATTATATTTTATTGATGTTACACCTGCAGTTGAGGGGTCTCGGTTTGAATTGTGCGTATACTTAATTTAATGCTCCTTAAATTGATTAATCTAATTACGATGCTGACAGGATGTATGATCATGAGTTAAGCAGAGGTTTCTGCTGTGTACTTAGTCTCAGTTTAATATGAATGAACAACGAATATAGAGGTTAAACCATCAGCATTGAATCCATGATTTTGAGACAAATGAATTTTTTTAGAAAATTAATAAAATTTAAATGCATGAATGAATTTAGAGGCCAAACAATAATCAAAATGACATTCCGTTTGAAAATCGGTTCAGTTTTGACAAAGCTATGGAAGTTTGAAGTTGGTCAGACTTTGGATCTAACAACTTTACAAGTCAAAATTTTTGTCATATTTCACATGATTTTTTACAGAATTTTGAAAGGTGTCAGAAACAAATTTAAAGTGTTGTTTTATACTATTTACGATACCAGGAGTTGATTAAACGTGAAAACTTGAGATTTAAAATTTTGAATTTTCAAAATATCAAAGGGGGGACCACATGCATCGAATCCATGATTTTGAGAAATATAAATTTTTTTCGAAAATTAATTAAATTTAAATGCAGAATGAATTAAGAGGCCAAACAATAATCAAAATGACAATGACGTTTGAAAATCGGATCAGTTTTGACAAAGTTATGGAAGTTTGAAGTTGGTCAGACCTTGGATCTAACAACTTTACAAGTCAAAATTTTTGTCCCTTGATTTTTCACAAAAAAAATTACAAAAGACCCTTAGCATTAAAATCTAAACCAAAATCCAGAGGGAGCAATTAATTAAATTATATGATAAGACTGAAAACAAGATAACTATTAAAGACCGATTTAAAAATATCATAATTTGAAAAGATAAAAATGAATGAATGAATTTTCAGTTGTTGCCAATTTGCTTCCCACACTCGATGCTGCCATTGGCCATGCTTATTCAGGCCACTTGAATCCACTCGTTTTACGCCACTTGCTCATTATGCTAATCATCAAAGCAAACCCAACATAATTGAACTTAAACGGAAACTCATAAAATGCACTTCAGAAAGCTCCTCCTCGCTGCCCTCTCTGTCTATATTAAAGAGCTGCAAGTAAACAGTTAACATGCAAAGCTCATTGAAGCTGCCACTGCAACATGCAACGCTTGGAAGCTGCCAAACAGCCCACGCAAAGTCAGTCGATTAGTCAAAGCCTGCAAAAGGGAGAGAGAGAGAGGGAGGGAGAGAGAGAGAGAGAGGGAGAGAGAGAGAGAGAGGGAGAGAGAGTCAGAGAGAGGGAGAGAGGGAGCAAATGGATGATAGATGGGGAAAAAGTGGAGGCCTAAACTCAACTCAAGTGTCAATTAAATTAATATCAATTAAAAACGGCAGCAACTTGTTGCTTGTTGTCTGTTCTCTGTTTGCTGTTGCTTGTTGCTTGTTGCTTACACTGCATTCAACTCTTGCAACTCTAGTTGCAAATTATGCACACGCCATCAAGTGGCTGTCTAATGAATGCTGCCTCTCTTCCCACTCCCCACTCCTCTGTCCGCCTGCAAAGTGCAGATTTTTCCACTTTAATGAGCGGCTCGAGTCGCGTCTAATGAAGGGTTGCCCTCCTCTCAAGCTGAGTTAAAATTTAATCAGCAATTTCCTGTCACTGCGTAACATTTTTAACTTACGAGTAACTTTAACTTTCAATGGCAGTAAATGAAATTTTTACTTAAATATACTTCTTACTCTAACATATAGTAAGTTTCATGTTTATTTTAAGACTTTCAAGTTCATTAAAAACATATTATTTGTTTTCGATATTAAATCTTAAATATACTTCTTAAAACGACACATATTAGGTTCCATAATTATTTTTAAGCTTTCAAGTTCTTTAAATTATATATTATTTATTTTCGTTATTAAATCTCTTGATTTTGTTTACTTTAATGCTATTTTTAATCTTAACATTTGCTCAGCCAGTGTCATTGGAGCTCAAGTTTAGCCAGCTTCCAAATTGATTCTCTTGCAGTTTGTCAGCGTCAGGCAGGATTAATAGAGCGGGAAGCTGAAGACTGGCACCTATCCCGTGGGTGAAGTGTCACAAAATTTGCACGCGACTTGGCGGAAAGCCACACGGCAACAGATACAGATACAGCTACAGCTTCAGATACAACAGATACTATACAGAACAGAAACGGGGGCAAGTCAGTGAGGCAGGCAACTTTGGCTTGCCTCGCACACATGTCAGCGTGTATTGGATGTCGGTGGTTGCTGCCAAGGCTGTCGTTAGGAAGGAAACAACATCCACTGACTGCTACCAGCTACCAGCTACCAGTTACCAGTTTTCAGTTCTCAGTTCCCAGTTAACAGCAGTTCTAGCAGTTCTCTTCAGCTCCTACAGCATCTCAACTCCTCGGCTCCTCAGCTAAATCTTACGCACGCACACGCATCGACAGACAAGTCAAGGAAATGTGCAAAGTTGTGCAGTGGCAAATTTATAGCGACAAATGTTGACTTGAGATACGACGAAGACATCCTCCTGTCTCCTACTCTCCTACTCTTCTCATTCTCCACTCTCCATGCATCATTCTCTAGCTGAGAACCCAAGGCGCAGTCAGTTGAAAGCTGATGTTGCCTGCTCAAATTGAATGTCAATCGATTTTAGTTTTTAATTTAAAAAGTGCGCCACGTTGTCGTCGTCGTCGTCGTCGCAGCTCGTCTCAAAGCTGTTTCTGGTAATTTAGCCAGGCGTGTGCTCTTGGAACATCAGAATTGAGCTATGTGCTTGATTGCAGGCTCTCCTATTCCTTTCTGTAACCCACGATGCTTCAACTTCAATCTCATTCTCATAAAGAGAACGTGTGTGTGTGTGTGTGCGTGTGGGCGTGGCAATCAACCAGAGGTTTAATGGTTCAGCTAACGGCAAATGAAGCCACATGCCACAGCAGCCAGAGTAGCGACATGGGAACAATTCATGTCAAGGGTTTTTCCAATCAGAAGACAACGGTTAAATAGATTTATATTGAGAACTGAAATAGATAAAGATACATTGTGGATATGCGTCTCCATTTTTTCTTTGAAAAGTAATTAAAAGAAAAAGGCGTTACATTCTTTATTTTCAAGAGTAATTAAGAAAAGATCGCATATTTAGATGAAATGAGATTTATCTAGCGTATTCTCGAAAATAATGCTCTTAAAAACGCTTAAACTTACTTAAGTACAAATAACTGAGGTATTCATCATTTGATTAAAATATAGTTATCAAAATTTAAATATAAGATTAATCTTAGCATATTCCTCACTCACATACATATTTATCTAAACTTAGATAGTACATTTTAATATATAGCAGTCAATATTCGGTAGATGGCGCTAGTTCTTTATCTCTTGGTCCACATTGTAGAACGCTTATGTTTTTTGTTTTATCAAATCATAGTCAAAATTATGAAAAGAATATATTATAAAGAAGTTTCAGTAATTTAAGCTAATGTCTTAAGTATTTTCTTGTTATTCGTTTATTTTTCGATGAACTTCTAAATTTGTACTTTAAGCTATCTCAACTAACTTATGTAGTTAGTTCTAATATTGATCTGATATAACTAAACAACAATTCAGAGCATCGAAACAAATTTGACAAGCTGCCAAAGCCAAGAGCCAGAAGCGAGTGCGATTTTGGCTGTAATCATAACGGCAACTCGAACTTATTGCCAAATGCCTCGCCAACTGTCCGTCCTCAGACCAGCCAGCTACTCTAGTCTCCAGTATCCAGTCTCTATTCTCCAGTCCCCAGTCGCCTTCGTTGTCGTTGTCGTGCCTGTGCCCCATCGATGTGGTCGACGCTCTAATCGCTCATTAAATGGCCACAATTTGCCTGCACCGCGCTGCATTTAAATTACTTTCCCATTGCATTGGCTTTGGCTTATGCTTTGGCTAACAAAATTTGTTTATGAGGCCCAGCGAAACCTTTTAACTAAAACTAAAACTAAAGCTCATAACTTTGGTCGCAACGGCTCGGTTCGGTTCGGGATCTGTTGTCCGTTCGCGGGAATTTCAGCAATCAGGCAAGTACAAGAACTGAACACTCTGTCCCACAGTTTGTCCGTCCAGCTGGAGTTGGAGTTGCAGTTGGATCTAAAGCTGGAGTAGGGCGGCTCTGGTGGTTAACGTCTCGTCGCATTCATCAAAACCGTTCGAGTCGTGCAGTTTGACTCAAATCTGTGCCTTGCCCCACCCGCTTCTTTAAACTTTCAGCATGCAATTCGCATGCCAAGTTCTGCAATTTTTCCACTCTTTTTTCTAACTTTTCTTTCTCATTGTTTTTTTTTTTTTTTTTGTGTATTTTAAAGAAATGAGCCTGGACAAAGAGGATGTGATATTATAAATTTAACTATTGAGTTGGTTTCTGGTTGCTCCTCCTACTTCCTTGTGTGTTTTTTGTTGGGTCATCTGTGAGTTTACTTGATTATTTTTGATTTTCGATTTGACCTTTGAATAAAATGCAAAATAACAAAATAACAAATTTGAAAATTATAGTCAGGGGTTATTTTAATTAATAAACACTCAGATTGCCGATCTTTTATATTTTATTCTGTCTTAACCGGACGGCGTCGTTTTTTTAAATGTGACGCTTGCTGCATTTACCAATACAATCATACATTCTTAAGCTAACTCTTATTTACGCCAGAGGGCGCTTTCTAGCAATCGATAAATGATTTATTATATTTACAGTGCGATAAATATAATTAATAAATAACACTATTTACAATATAATACAGTATTACATACTATTTATGGCTACGTGTGCTAAATATTACTAAAAAATACATTTAATAATGGAGTTTATTTGTAGAATGAAATTTAATATAAATTTTTTTTTTTAACTATCACAAATGGCTCTATAAGTATCGTTTCTAATTAAAAACGTCACAAAAACACACATACATATGTACAAAATATGTACAATGTTTACATAGATGCACAGCTGCTATTGCTATCTCTCTTTGTGGCAACTCTTAATGTGATCTCTTAATGTTGCTGGGCTAACAATGCTGCAGTTTTAATTTATGTTGCCGTCAGCGTCGTGTGACGTTCGTCGAGTGAATTGCATTATCCCCCATTTCCCGAAAATATCGTCCGTACCCTCGCCTTCCCCTTTCCACGTTCCATGAATGGCTATTTATAATTTTGTCTGTGTTGCGTTGTTGCACGCGTCGCTTTTCAATGTCAGCGCCCATCTCCTTTCTCTCAACTCTCATCTCCCAATTCCTGCCCTGTCCCAACCATTGTCTGGGCAATGTGATGCAATAGTTAAACTGCAGTTTGGATTCAGTTGTTTTCATTTTCCTTCTTTTTTTTTGCTCCCTCATTTAGAGCTATACGCTTCGTCACCTTATTATTACGTGGTGTTATTTTTGTAGCACTTGAGATGCGCTTAATTGGTTCCTCAACTTGGGGGCATAACAGTATAACAACCCTTTGCCTGGTGTGTGGCGCCCTCGTCAGGGCAGCCTTAATTGCCGTGTTATTAATATTTACAACCTGGCCAAGTCATTCACAACAGTAACACGGACTATGAGCCAGCGATTTCCCATTTAGCGTTCGATAATAAATATTTGAAATTCCTTTTGAAGTGCGTGCATTGTTGGGGTTTATTTCGGAAACGGGAATAGATTTTTTGTTCGATGAACCAATTGCCGGATGGGTTAATATTGTGCGGCTGTTCATGTGGAAACTTCTCTAAATATGAATTTATTTATGGCCACAAGTATTTCAATTGAGTTAACATTAATTTTTTATGGACTTTAAATTGATTAGGATGTTCAATAATGAGCTATGAAACAAATTTTTAAATGTTCGATGCAAAGATTTAATAAATTTACAAAATAAAAACTATAAAAATCGTATCTTATATTTTTTAACTGTGCTGATAATAATTACCAATTTAATAATTACAATTTTAAAAGCTTAAGGCATTTCTTTAGCAAAAATAGAAGTACTAAAACGAAAAATCGAACAATAAAAATGATGAATGTGTATATCATAAATCTATTTAAGCTGCCTTGCAAATCAATCAAACTACTACAAGAAATCTCAACAAACAAAAAAATTACGCCTCTCATGGCATTTATTGTAGCAATCATAGAATTGTTTGAACACTATAGAGACTGTTTGATTTACGTGCTTCTAATGATGGCTAACAACAATCTGCTGCAATTGGCAATAAAATCGCGGCACTAAAAGAAACGTTAGCCATTTCAAAGTCAGAAAAAACTTAAGCAAGTTCGTGTCTTAAGTCACAACTGCAGCTGGAGCAATCGCTCCGGTTTGATTACAGCAGCTAGAAGAAGTAGGAACAAACTGAGTCCAGGCTCGAGTACAGCTCATCCAAATGCTATTCAATACACTGGGCACTATAAATTATGCCATTGAGCTGAGCCAAGCAAGAAATCGAAATCATGACCGCAGTTTATTTATTTTTTTTTTTGTTTTCTTCAGTTTTTTCTGCTGATTATGAGACTTGAATTGACTGCGAGCAGCGATCGCATTTCGGAATTGCAGCTCAGAGTCATAAATAATCATAGTTGTGCCATTTATTATGACAAAATATCATTTGGACATTTGTTTGCGGCTACTCTCGGGGGGACTGTGGGATTCAGTAACCCTCCGAAATCGTATCCCTATCCCTATCCCTATCCGTGCTGCATCATCATAAGCATCATCTTGGTGCAACATCTCTGGATGCATCTTCACGGCGCGACTTTGAATTGTTTGCACAATTTCATTGCTCTGTCTTTTTGCTGCGTTTTAATATAAATTATTTTTAACAATTTGTGGAAGGTTTCATTTTGCCTTCTCTCCAGCAATTTTTGAGCTCTCCCCTCCTCTCTACTCCCTCTGGGTTCTTCATATTGCGCAATCGGAGCCATGACCGAGGACGATGACGAGGCCGCAGGTCGCACAATGCTAGCGTCGGCCAAAAAAACTTTGGCCAACATCTCTCTGGGCCTGGCACAGCTAACTGGGCACTGAACTGTAGGCCCTTACCGACTGTCGGGTTGTCGGTCTGTCGGTTTGTCCCTCTGTCGGTTGTCGGCTGCAACCAAAGGCGCATTAATCTCGCCAACGAATGTCAAGAATTGTGGCTATGCCGACGACCAGACTGCAATTTTTTTTGTATTTTGTTTTGTTGTATACTTGCTTCGTTTTGTTGCTTTGTCTGTCTTTGCTTTGTTGAAAAGTGTAAGTTTCATTTCTGTCTCGCATTGCATTTCTCAACAATTTTTAGCTAGCATTCTACGCTCTGATGCGCCGGCAATGCAATTTTGATAAGCTGGCAGTAGCCGGCTTCAAGCCCAGTCCCAGTCTCAGTTCGAGTCCCAGACTTAGTCCCAATCCCAGTCCCAGCTTTAGTTTCAGTCCGAATTCAACTTGGCCAACATTGTCAACGATTTGCGCGGCGGCAAAAAACAAAAGAGAGGCCTCAAAAGTTGTCGGTGTCTAGAAGAGATGCAAGTGATGCTGTGCCCCTCAAATAATAGCGAATAGTTCACATTGCCCTGGGCTAAATATTGTCATGATTATTATTTATGGCCCACCAAGAGCCAATAGACGCTCAAAACCCAAACGGCACTCAATTTTGCCTTTAAGTGCACTTAAATTGTTAGATTGTAAAGTTGCCTTTTGCCTTTTGCATGCCAGCAAACAGTTAGAAATGAACCTTATATCGATACCATAGAAGTAGAAGAATAACTGAAATCCAATCTAGAAGATGCTTTTTTACATAACAAGAAGGGAATTTTAAAATAGCAGAATAGATATTTTGAAATATATAAAATACAACTGAGATAACATTTTCTGCAAATCTAATTTATAATGTAGAATTATTTAAGAAATCTAGCCAAAACAAAAAAAAACTAGTCGGCCGGTGCTACAGTCGAGCATACTCGACATCTCCGACTGTCGTACTTACTATGGAAAAAACTTATAATCCCTCTCCCAGGTCCCGCTCCCAGTCCCTCTCCCAGTCCCTCTCCCAGGCTCTCTCCCAGGCCCTCTCCCAGGCCCCGCTCCCAGTCCCTCTCCCAGGCCATGCTCCCAGTCCCTCTCCCAGGCCCCGCTCCAGGCCCCGCTCCCAGTCCCTCTCCCAGGCTCTCTCCCAGGCCCTCTCCCAGGCCCCGCTCCCAGTCCCTCTCCCAGTCCCCGCTCCCAGGCCCCGCTCCTAGTCCCTCTCCCAGTCCCTCTTCCAGGCCCCGCTCCCACTCCCGCTCCCAGTCCCTCTCCCAGGCCCCGCTCCCAGTCCCTCGGCTATTGATGCTGTTCAAGAATATATATACTTTATAGGGTCTGCCACGCCTCCTTCTGCCTGTTACGCACATAGTCGGTAAAACAAACCCAATAGACCCCTGTACTTTTTTTAAGTACGGGGTCTAACATGGAAAATAGCTAAAGTTACCTAGAAAATAGGTAGCACTGATAATATCGAAGTTCTGAAAACTATCTATTATATTATATGGTTCTATATAATATCATCAGAATCAAATCCGTTCACCACCTGCTGAAACTCTTTCAATCCGTAGTTTTCTTCTGAATGCAAAGATTGTTATTGCTAAATATTTGTACCATCCAACTGTCAATAGACCTTCTGACAACGCAAAACTCCCACTACCATTTCCGTTTGACTTCCCCGTTCCTTGCTTTGTGCTCATTCCTAGTTCCTAGGCCTGGTTTTTCATCACTTTTAACCTCTGCACATAACCTATCCACATTTTTTCAGCGTTTGCTCGTTTGCTGTCGAGTTTTTTGCCATTTCAAATTAAACTTAAACTTTTTTCATTTCCATTCACACACATAGAAAAACTCTTCCCCTCCTTTTTGTGAATCCATTGCGCACATGCGTTTCAATTCAACTTTTTGTTCAGCTCAGTATGTCTATACTACTTATAAAGTCTCAATTTTGTAGGGTATGCCAAGTTTGAGGCAATGTTTGTAGCACACATGAAAGTTAATGTGGAATTCACCAACCGACAATTACATTAATTTTATTAATTTAGCGAATCGATTACGTTATGAATTTGTAATACAGGGTATCTTTTAGTCTAATATTGAATATGTAAAATTCTTTGGGTTGATTCCTAGTACGTGGCGTGCTCAGCGTGTTGTTTGCTTATTTGAAGTTTCCGCTGGGATCTGGAGAATCGAGTGGAACTGGGGAGACCAATCGTCGAGTCGAGTCAACGAGCGCGCAATATTAAATCGTCTGTATTGTTTACAATCAGAAAGCGTTTTATAGACTTTATAGACGACGCTAACGAAAACAGCAGCAGCAAAAAAAAAATACAGCAACAACAACAGAAATATATTGATTTAAGCTGCTCCTATTCCAACGAATATCAACGTTCCCCTCTTCAATATGTGTTCCATTTGGTTCGATTCGATTCTATGAATCGTATCCGTCTGGGGGTTTCACAGTCCAATAACTTCTTTTTTTTCAGAGTGCCTTGCAATTTTCATACAAAGTCACGTTTTAATCGCCGCATTACACAAATCATTAATCAAAATTAAATAATAATTATGTAGCAAAGCAAAATCAAAGCCCTCAAAAACACCAAACACCACAAAGCACCGAGCACACCTACAAAAGAAAGCAACAAAAAGTGTGACAGACCATTGGCGAGTTGGCCAAG
Organism: Drosophila falleni; assembly: GCA_035045575.1. Lineage (NCBI taxonomy): Eukaryota > Metazoa > Arthropoda > Insecta > Diptera > Drosophilidae > Drosophila > Drosophila falleni. The sequence goes on from JAWNOV010000167.1 coordinate 12,119,512, forward strand.
TTGCTCAAGTTGGTCAGCAGCTGCTAGAAGGCAGGTGGTTTTTTTCTGCTTTTTGTTTATTGTGGGTGCACACTCCCCTCTTTCCATCAAGTTCAATTTGAAGGCTGTAAAAATAGAAACGTGAACAGCAACAGAAATTGCCAAAAAACAAAAATAAAATCATACTTTTTTAATGCCGAAATGCCACAGCATTTAATTGAGTTTTAATAATCCATAATTATGCGTGGTGAACAACAAAAAAAAAAAAACTGAAGAAAAACAAATTACCAAGCTGGCATATCAGTTAACAGGCAGCGTGTGAATGGCTTTAGCTTCTGATTATGCTAGGAGTCAAAAGCTCCGGATAGCCCACACTTAACGGAACAATTAAGATATTCTCGCAATGATAATCAGCATTCTTGTCGGAGAGCTATTATCATAAAACACTTAACGAATTGTTAATGGTAATTGTAATGTAAATTCTGCAAGATTATATACATTTCTAATTTTTGGATTAAACTCAACAAAGTCTTATTACCAACGTGTAATTAAATTCAGCTTTTATAACGAACATTTCTTTAATTAATATAAAAAAAGCATAATTAATTGGAAATTGCATAAATAAGGTAAATTTAGCATAATGATATAAATCATTTGTCTGTTTTTAATGCAAATTTTTCATTTGTAGATACTTTTTAAGCCTAATAATTAATCAATTATTGATTACAGAGTTTACTATGAATTTTGATTTTTATCAATTCACTTAATTCTTGTTATTATTTTTTTTTTAATAATTATAAAATTTTTTATACCATACACTATATGTTCATTAACATAACAAGCCACAATCTTATCTCATAACAATCTACTATTAGAAAAAAGGTTTTACACCATATTTTTTTAAATTCAGTATTATAGTCTTATCATTTAATTCAAGTGATTCTACAGTCGTATCAGCTACAAATGTACATATGTATATATTTTTTTGTATTTTAAATCACAACACATTTGAGCTTTAAAATCCCCTCACGGTGTTTACACGAATGTTAAGCTAAAACCCACAGCAAACAGATTGTTTAAATTGCTTGTAAAAATAACAACAACAACAATAACAACAATAATAATAACAAATAAGCAATAACAATGGTCAGTACAGGGAGTTACTTTTTTCAATACTGTGCTCGTAACTGTGTTGATTTTTAACAAGCCACCACACGACCCCAACAACAACAACAACAACTGCGACGTCAACTACTATACTGGCCAACATTTATACAGCAATTGAACCCCAAAGAGCAAAAGGGTAAATGCAAACCCCAATGGACAGACGGGTGGCTAAGGCTACACATGTTTCTGTTTTTTTACTTTATTTTTTAATGAAATGCGCCGTCGAGTAGAGGAGAGAAGAGAGAGATAGAGAGAGAGAGAGAGGGGGGAAGAAGGGGACTCCCATTCAGAAGCAGCAATGGAAAATTGCATTTTATTACACGTTCGATTGATTTAACCGATCCCATGAACCAAAAGAGGGGGCAAATCGCACTCGCCTTATTAAATGGAGAGTTTATGTTTATATTTACAAACAGAGAGACATACACATACATGACATAAGTACATATATATGAATGTGAGTGTGGCAGAGCCCCAGGGAGTTGCCAAGTTGCTCGCTTCAAATTGAAATTGTCGATTTAACATTTTGAATTATCGTTTAGCAAATGGTCAATATTTTGTAACAACTTCCCCTTCCCTTGGCCCCGTGATCCCCGCCCCATTCCCTTTCAGCTTCAGACCGTTACATGCACACATCAAATTGTGCCACATAAATTGTGTTCCTATAAACAATCAATTACTTTGTGTGTTTCCAGTTCTCAAGCCCCCGCTCGGATTGGGAAGTTCTCAAGGGAGTGCGACTGTTTGGTATTCGATTGTTTACAACAAGTTTTCATTGTTGTTTCTTATAGTTCCTGATATTTCTATATAAACTCCCTTTCTTGTTTTTCTTTTTGTTGTTTTTTTTTTGTGGTTCTGTTGCAAGTTATGGTGGAAGTCAACACAAATGAAGCTTTAAATGGACTTTTGTTGCGTACCGAGCTAAAGTCAAGGGCATTTTCGAATGATTCAAGATATTCCAAACTATAACCGTGACGCATGAAAACTTTAGCTGAGGGATTCCATAAATAACAGCAACTTTGACATTGATTTCTTGCTGTGTAATTTGTAAAAAATAGTTTAATTGTTATGAAAATACTGTTTGTTAGATTTATCTTTCTTTCAGTATTATTATTTTCAACGAGCTGATTATGGGCTAATTATAAAGTTATATCTGATCCTTCCATACAATTGTCTATAATTTTATGGAGTTATCAAATCAAAAACCCTGTAATTTTTATAAATGTGTCACACTAAACTTTTCACCCTTGGTGTAATTTCAAAATGGAAATCATTAAAGCTGCAATCGTAAAAAGAAAAAGGAGCATTGTACAGTTTTTGGCCAAATGCTTCAACGCTTTTTATTGGCCAGCTGTTAAACTCACAACTTTATGGACATGGCCAGTGTGTGCACTAAACGCTTTGCCCGGTAATCGCAAATACTTTCCCCAGTTCCGAGTGCTGGGGCCAGAGTTCCGCTAGTTTATGTGCTTATAGAGCCGGTAACCAGGTCCAGTCCAGATTCCACAACCAGTAACAGTTCCAGCTTCAGTCCCATGTGTTGGCTGCAAAATACAAGCCATATTTTATTCGAGTTTTGCTTTTGGTTCGTAGCAAGAACATTGCACGTACAGAGAAGGAATTGAATTGGGGTGAGTTGCTCCCTCTCTCTCTCCCTCTCTTACTCTCTCTCACTCTTTCACTCTCTCCCTCTCTTCCTCTCTCACTCTCCTTGTCTCTTCCTACTCACCAAGGGCCAATTGACAGCAGCCTGCAGAACAGCAACACAATTAACACATGCCGGAATACCCGGAATCGGTACTGAGCAGGGAATGGAGTCCAGAACTGAGTTGAGTTGAGTTGAGTCGAGTCCGGGACGTGAGTGCGCTGCAAAATCCGTGGAGCGCGTTGCACGTGTCACATCAGCAGCAACGTCAAGTAAGTCACTCGCCTGCACTTCCCCATCTGTGATGGCCAATGGGTCGATGGGTTGATGGGTTGATGACTCTTGGGTTTTTTTTTGGTCTCAGAGTTGCCTTGTTCCTTGCTTCACCTTCACACATGCGCCCTCTGTTGGCCTTCAGCTGCTGTCGCTTCTGCTTTTATTACATTTTGACGCATTTTAATCGTTTTTCATCATTTTATTCTGAGGGTGGCTCTGCCTCCTCGTTCGTCATTCTTCACTTTTGCCCCGGACTGACAATAATAAATTATGCTTTGACTTTTACAAGCGCCCTTTCACCACTGGCCATGTCTCTTCTCATAAATTGCGTAACGTTTTGCAACAACGACTATTAAAAATTACATAATTGCTTAAATGCAACAGATCGGACAAAGGCAACAATAACAACAACAATGCCCTCGGTTGCGTACAGTGTTCCAAGTTCTGATTTCTCCATGGCTGTGATTTTTTGCGTAGCAAATTGCATTATTTACTTTTCAATACTTTGCCAAAACACAACAACAACAACAAAAAGAACAGCAACAAAGGCAAAACTGAATCCAGAATGAAGGCTACGCGAAAGGCGACTTGAACAAATTTGCTTACGAGTATAAAATTATGAAATCGACCGTAGCTAATCGATTAGCTCACGAATAGAGTATTATTTTTTTTGCCTGCCAAACACATATCCAAAAAAAGAGGAATTTTTATAAATTAAATGCAATTATTTATATTTATGTTTTGAGTACAAGCAATCAATAAAATGGAAAGTATTTGGAATGGGTAGAAAAATTCTTTATAGTAGATACACTCAAGTTTCAAGTAGGTTTTTCAAACTCAAATGTGATCATTTTTATAAGCCTTTACAAAATAATATTTTAATTTCGGTATTTTAAAGATGTAAAGTGTGGACTTTAATTATTTTAGTTCCATCGAAATCTATTTTAATCTATTCTATTTCATCTCTATGTATAAATATATCAGATTCTGAATTCAGTCTAGAACTAACTCTCTTATTTGCCTGGGGATTATTGGAGTGGAGTTTGGTCTGGTAATCCATTCTACCTCAATTACCATGATTACATCACTCATCGGTGCTATCTCTCGCTGACTGACTACCTATCTGACCATCCAACTGTTGACCGCGGTCGTTGCCCCAAATTGCTGGCCATCAATTCCAAAAACTGTTCCACTTGAATGAAAAAGTTGCGCTTTTAACTATTCAACTTTGTTGCCGCTGTTGCACGGACTCTTCACAGCCCAAAGGGAATGTGAATGCACCCTAGCAAGGCTAGTTATGTTTGAGTGACGGACTGACTGACTGACTGACTAAGTGCCGGACTGACTGACGGACAGACTGGGTGAGTAGCTCTCTCTCTCGCAGCATCCCCGACTGACCACAAAAACCGCAACTTAATAATTTTTGCTGCAACAATTTTTCTGCGTTTGCTTCACTTTTGCTGTGGCAATTAAAAATTTTTACCTTATTTGCTCCACTTTTCGAGTGTTGTCCTCTTCTGCTGAGCTGAGCTACCCTGAGACCTCCTCTCCTTATCACTTACAATTCGCTCCGCTCCGCTTCAGTCTTGTCGCTCCAGCACAAATTTTGCATGGTCATTCCCTTTTTTTCGCACACACACAAAGTAGCCGGGAATGTGGCAATGGCTGGGAGAGGAAATGGAAATGGAAGTGGGATTGGTGACATCTAGATTGTGAAAAGTCCCCGTCCCTTTTTGTAGCTCCCATACGCATATCCCTGACCAATGTCCTGGCGGTCTGGCAACGCTGGCGCTGTTGCTAATTAAAAACGCAAATGGGTTTATGATGTCGCACAACTTGCGGTGCGCTTTAGGGAAGAGCCCAACATTTTTACTGCTGCCACTGCACAAATGTAACACAATATGGGGAAAGAAAAGAAGACGAAAATGCAGGATAAAAAAATACAATATAAAAAGAAGTTATAAAGAAAAGCATAAAAAGTGCGCGCATTAAAACAAATTTCTGTATCATTTTGTTCCTTGCTGTTTTGTTCTGCTTTGTTGTTGGTTGGTTGACAAAAATGGGGCGAAAAATACAGAACAAGCTGGCAGCGCCAGCTAACCTCACTTTGCCAGCTCTGCGGTTGTTCCTTTCTCTTTCCCGCTTCGTCTCGACTGAGAATTGTCAACGCTGGAGCTTTATGCTCTGACTTTATCGCCATCATCACTCCCTTTCTCCCTCGCTCTCCCTCTCTCTCTCAATGTGGGTTGCGCTTTTCACGCTTTTCCAGCGTTGCCTGACATGTTTTGTGTTTTATTGGCGTGAAAATTTTTCAAAGGTGTCAGCACTTTTTATGTGTGTTTGTTTCCTCAGAAATGTGAGACGCTTTTAAATGCTTCTTTCTGTTCTCCTTTCCAAATTTCAGACTGCTGAAGGACGAGCTCTACTTATATAGATGATGAATTCAGAGAGAAGAGGGCGGTATTCATAATGAAACAATGCTACTGTTTTCATACCCAAATCATAGCCGGAAAATGTGAAAGTTTTTGCAGAACGAAATGCGGTCAAATAAGGAAATACTTACGGGCACGAATATAGTACAAAAATATTTTTAATTGCCAAATTTATGCAACAGAAATTGTTTTTGAAAACAAAAGCAGTCACCCTTCCCCTTTTTCTCGCAGAGTCTCTGCTTTGTCTGCTGTGCTAATTTATATGTTAATTTTTTATTTTTTATGCTCTCTTCCTCTCCCATTCTCTCTCTCTCTCTCTCTCTCTCTCTCTCTCTCTCTCTTTCACTCTCTTTCATATTTCTATTTATTTCGTATAGTATGCATATTACGAGTATTTTGTGCTGTTTTGCTATTTTTGTTGATGCGGTAGCTTTATTTTGAATAGCAGGAATAAAACAGCAAAGGATGCCAACCGTTTTCCCTATTCAAAAAGGCGTTTCGTTCCGTTTTTTGGGTTCTATTTTCCATAAAATTTCGCTGAACGCACACAAAAATCCCCAGAAAAGAGACCACAGACTGATGGGGAAGAGTTGGGATGAGGAAAGTAGTCGAGGGTTCGTCAGCTCATAGGCAACTTTTTAATTTTCGGCTCGAATTAGAATAATAGTCAACGGATATTACACAATAGATTCTAGGGACGAAGGACGTTGACCATTTTTTGCTTGTGCCTTGTGTGTAACGGATTTCCGGTCAGTCGGTTGTGGTCAACTAGAGACCCAAGTACGGTTACTAAAAACATCCAGCCCAACCTATAGTTCAACTATTGTTACGAGCGCTTAAGGATTAATCTTTAACTTTAAAATTTGTATATTTTTTCAGAATGTTGTGGCTATGATAAAAGGAAAAAAGTTAGTAGAGTTTTAGAATTTCTAACTCAATTTATTTAATTATTATTTCTATTAATATAAATAAAATTCTTAAAAATAAGAAAAATAAAGAAAATTGATATACAATTTAAAGTTTTCCAAAACTATTTTCCAACTTTAAAGAAAATTGAAAAGTCTTATTGTAGTTGTAATAATTTTAATCTCCATTAACTTATGACACTTATGGTTGACTATTATTAAAATATTAGGATGAATAGCAATTAAGTTCTGAAGGAATTCTCAATTTTAAAGCTAAGCATATTTGACGTGTTTCTCTGTCTACGAGCATTTGTACTTGGCCTCTCTGTCTATCCTTGCAGTCTAACTTTTTGGCTTCCTTGCCTTATGTTATGCTCATATTTATACCCGTAACAATGTGCGCCTCGTAAAACAATTTATAACTTTTGCGCTTTTGCCTAATAAGTTGGCATGTTGTGGCCAATAAGTTGCCGCATAGTCCCCCCCTTCCATACTTCCTACTCCCTCTCTTTCTCTCTGCCTAGCCATGTCCTTGCATCCAACCTTATCCTCCTTACATATACACATGTATGTATGTTTGTATGTGTGTATGTCCTGGCAGGCGACAGGCTTTAAAAGCAGAAACTATGCGAAGTACGAAAAGTGCAACGCGGTACTCTCTTTCCTCTTCTCTCTTTTCTCTTGCCTCTCACCTTCCCTTTTCACTAAACTATATTACAAGCATTGCAGAAACAACAACAACAACATCTCTCTCTCTCTCTTCGTCTTCCCTCTCTCTTGACACCCACGACCCTTCTTGCCAACTTGTTTGTCACTGTTGTTGTTGCTGCCTTAACTACTGTTAATTCTTCTAATTGTGTGTACGTTGTTTGCGTGCGCTAATGTCGCATATGCACAAACAACAACAACAACAACAGCAGAAGCATCTAATGAAACTCCACAACAGGGAGCTTTAAGGACGCAGGAGGCGTGTCATGGAAATGTGTAACTGTTTATGCCAGCATCGCTCGCGTTGTTCACTTGAGATTTTTGCTCCTGTTGTTGCTGTTGTTGTTGCTGTCGACGTTGGCCGTCCTGTGTCGCTTGACAAGCAACATGGCAGCTGCAAGGGGAGAATGAGAGTGAGTGCGACTGAGGCAGATGGAAGCTGGAGAGAAGAGGAGAAGCTAGTCTCTCTTGACTCGCGCTTATTAGTGCAAAACGCAGCACGTTCTTCCACGTGTGTGTGTGTGAGTGTTTGTGAATGTGCATGTTTTGTTATTGTTCAATGTAATTAAATTATGCAGATGAGTGCCAACATGTCGCTGCTGCTGCTGCTTTTGTTTATGCTCCGTATTAACCAAATTGCATAGAAAAGTGTTTAGATACGAGTATGTTGGCTGCTGGTGTTGACAAACAGCTGGCAACGCTTGACAGATGGGTTAACAAAACAGACATTAAACTGATAACTGCACTAAATTGTTTTAAATATTTGTTCATTAAATAAAATATTTATTTAAAGAAATAAAAAAAAGAGTGTTAATCACTTGGCAGCGGTGGGATTCGAACCCACGCCTCCGAGGAGACTGGTGCCTTAAACCAGCGCCTTAGACCGCTCGGCCACGCTACCATATAACTGTGCCTTGAATTTAGCCGCTGATGTATCTTTGCACAGTATAAAAGAATTTCTAAATTTAGATGTAACTTTGAGGTACCTTGATATAAAATGTATCTGAAAAAATAATAATGTATCTGTGAGATTTAATCATACCAACATAAGATACTTGAAACTAAAAATAAAGAAAATAAAATACTAAGAATGTGTCTGAGTAATTTATCGATTTATGCATTTTTTAGACTGAACGGCTTCTTGCTAAACCTTAACATATCAACAATAATTATATTTGCAAATAAAAAGACAAGTTTTTTTAATAAGTTTGTTAAGTTTGTCGTTTATTTGATTTTATCTTCTAGTTGTTGAACAGTTTGCAATTATATATTTCATTTGCCAACCATATACATATGTAATTTACATACATATTTATTTATTATGTGTGTACTCGAGTAAGTGTATTTGAGATTTCCTTGTATGCTTCATAATATTTTGTTATCTTTATATGTTAATTACTCTTTCAATAGAATATGATCATACATACTCGATATCTAAATTTGGTTGATTTTCATATAATATACTTTGCTTATTCCTTGTTGCCTTTTTAAACGCTCTTTTAACTATATTCGTGTCCCTTGTAATTTGCTTACACACTATTGGAATTTAATTAAATTGTTTTCAATCTATATAGTTATGTATATATATATTTACTTGTATAACTATATGAGAGGTTTGATGAAATATGAATATGAATTTATGTTTGAATAAGTTTTTTAATTACAAATTTGTTCTCTTTAGTTTTAGGTTACGCTTAACTCCCTTGTATGTGTTTTGCATTTTGTTCCATTAAATTGTTAAATACGTATATACAGTTATTCAATGGCGTTGCCAACTCGTCATAAAAAAGTGAACTAAACTGGAAAAAAGAACGAAAAAAAATGAAAATCCAATCAACCAAATGGCCATATAAAAACAACAGAAAATTAAATTTGTTGAAGTATAATATTTTTATTTACACATATTTTGTATTTATTTATGTTTCATAAATTGCTTTTGTATTCATATTGTGTCAATTTGTAGTACCATATATATAAATATTGCGTGGCTTTGCATAATTTTAGCTATGTTTGTTACCTTTTATAAACTTTCATTATTTATTATTTCAATAAGTAATTCAAGTTTAAATTCTGTCTTCTATTTGTTTTGATTTAATTAACTATAAAAATGGTTTGTTATCTATGATTTTCCTTATATTTTTAGCCCTTTTTTTATTTTATTAATTGTTGGGTTTTTTAATGTTTTTATTTTAATTTTTTTGCATATTCATATTTGGATCGTAGTGTTTTTTGTTTTGTATATTTTTTGATGGTTTTGGAATATTTTATACTAAATACATATATGTATATATATATTTTTAATGACTTGTGCTAAAAAGCGTAAATTAATTGTATACAATTTTAGTAGATTCAATTAATTAAATGTTTATTTTTGTTTAAATTGTCGTTTATTTTTTTTATTATATGTTTATAGAAATTAATTATATACAGGAATTTAAATGTTTAAGCAAAACTTAATAGTTAAGATCACTGGATGCGAATAAGGACTTTGCGCAATACAGCTAACCAGACAAACAGTGTTGGTTAATGTCGAGGCTTTCAAACTGCATTGTGCATGTCAAACTTTATTTACACGCATTTAATTCTGATTTTATTTTGTATTTCGTTTTTTGGAAACTAAACACTAATTTATACAAAATGCTTTCGCCTGAATAAGAATAAGGATAACTAAATATACAATTTATAAATATGTTTTAATTAATGGATAGTTGAAATAACACAATGTGAACTGGTCTCAGCATCAGCCCTTGTAGAAGTGATACAACTCAATGTCCGCGCTGTGTTGTTGTTGTTGTGTTTTGTTGCGACCCAAAGTGCCACACGATTTGAGTGTATATCAGTGATAGCGACGCAGACTCCCGTTGTTGTTGTTGATGTTGCCGTTAACCAACACTACACCACCACCGACTCCATTGTGATTGTTGTTTGAGAGAGTTGCCACATTGTTGTTATTGCTATTGCTGTTGCTGTTGAAGGATCGCCTTCCAGTCGTATTTCCATGCACCAAAGCCATGCCCATTCCATTCCGCAGGGGCAAAGCGGGCGGAGGAGGTGTGGGCGTGGGACTAGGCGGCATATCATGATCCAACGGCAGCGAATAGTGAGAGTTATTGTGAATGTAGCCAGCATCGGCCATGGCATCACAAGGCTTGGCATAGACAGCACCGCCTCCATTGTGATTGAAGTGATCCTGGGTGAGACGGATGCCGGCATGACCATTGGCAAGGGGTTGGCTATAGTGTGACAAGGTGCTCTCCTGCACGCCGCACTGTCGGGCGGCCATATGACGTGGCAGGGATGCATTCAAGCCAAGCACCTTGCCACCTCCATTGGCCAACAGTCGCATGTCCTGCTGCGAGTGATGGGAGCGTGGAGTCGTTGCCGTTGTTGTTATCTGTTGCTGTGACTGTTGCTGTGGTGTCTGTGGATTGTTGGTCATGTAGTGAATGTGACTGAGTTGGGCAAAAGGAGCATGCGCATCGATGGCACTGGGCACATGCAGTTGTTGTAACGTCGCTGGTTGTGAGTTTGTCGAGGGCGAGGGACCATTGTGACTGGAGGGGGCACCACCCCGACCCCGCAGCTGAGGTGGGGGTGGAGCTTCTAGCTATAGCTCGGTGACTGGAATCGGCCGGCTGCCCAAATACTGTGTATTGTAGCTGCTAGGACAGGGATAACCCGACGCTGGATGCACACCACCACAACCTGGCTGCGGTCTCGTCATGTACTCCTCATCGGAGAAGGTCTTCTGATACTCGCGCTCCTTCCGTCCCAGCGCCGAGTGACCCTTCAGCAGCTCTCGGATGCGACGACGGCATGTGTAGATCACCAGAGCCAAGGTCGTGATCAATGCGGCACAACCCACAACCATGATGCCAATGATGGCCTGCTTATTGGCCGCTCCATGTGTGCAGCCCAACAACGGCTCTGCCAGCTGCGTGAGTGGCAGCTCTCTCAGATTGGCCGGATAGGCACAGATGACTGGAGCATACAGATTGCTGGCGTTCTTGCTGATGAGAAGATTACGCAGCCACATCAGCTGACAGTCGCAGACAAAGGGATTCTCCGAGAGATCGAGTGTTTGCAGATCCGACCAGGGGAAGAGACTCTCTGAGAGGGAACTCAACTGGTTCTCCTTCAGTATGACTGTGCTGAGGTGTGGAAAGCCGCCCAAGGCATTCGCATGCAGTTCGCTGAGCTGCTTGTTGGCCGAGAGATTTAGATGCTCCAGATTTGTGTTGGAAGTGAAGGCGCCGCTTTCCACACGACGCAAGCGCTGAGCTCCAGTGATTTCCAGCTGACGGAGCTCACGAAGACCCACAAAGGCACCGGCTCCGATCACCTCAAAATCATTCTGACCCAACGACAGCTGCTCCAGTCGAGCCAGATGCTGCAGTGCAGCAGTGGGAACGGTCTGCAAACGATTATCGGAGAGATCCAAATAGCGTACACCTTCCAGACCCTTCAGAGCATCGCCCGATATGTTGTGGAGTCCCGCACCGCGCAGATCCAAACGCGTTAGACCCTTGAGATCCTGGAAAGCACCTGCCGGAATGGTCATAAAGGAATTCGTGCCCAGGTAGAGCTCCGCCAGGCTGGGCAGGGCTTGGAATGTGAGCTCTGACGGCACCGTTGTCAGGGTATTATCATCCAGATACAACACACGCAAGTTCACCAGTCCATCCAGGGCATGGGGATCGATGTGACTGATGCGATTCTGGCCGAGATTCAGCTCCTCCAGCTTCACCATGGGCGAGAATGTGCGATAATCAAGCTCGGCAATGAGATTGCCCCGCAGATTGAGCACACTTATTGTGGTTAGACCAGTGAAGGTCTTGTTCGATACCTGTCCAATCTTGTTGTGATTGAGATGCAGCTCCTGCAGCTTGGCATGATAGGCAAATGAGCGTTCCGGTATCGTAACCATGTCATTAAAGGACAAATCAAGGAATGTGAGCTGTGAATAGAACTGCATCGATGAGTCGATGGTCTTCAGCTTGTTGTTCTTAATGACCAGACGCTGTATCGATGGATTAAGTGCTATGGGCAGCACATCCAGCGTACCCACACCGCAGTTGACCATCAATGTTTCGTCATCGCATTCACAGCCATTTGGACAATTTGCTAGGCCATTTGTCGGCACCAGCAGCAGCACAAGGAGCACCAGCAGCACAGACACTCGACCCAACAACGACAACGATGACGATGACGGCGACATGGTAATTGCCATTGCCGACGACCGTCGTCTGCTCATTACGTCCTCTCTCTCTCCCACTCTGCCTCTCTCTCTCTCGCTGTCGCTCAGCCTGTGCCTGGGTATAAAAGACCCCTCTTTTTGGGAGCGGGTGTGTGTGTCTACACTCTGTGGTGTAGTTCGTTTGGTTAGTTGCTTTTGTTGTTGGGGACAGACGTGGACTATCCTATCGGTATAGCCTTTCCTTCTTCCTCCTCTTCCTCTCTCTTCTGCCTCTCGCTGTTTGTCCGCTTTTATTTTGGGTTAAATACGTTTTAGCCAAGTTTGCCAATGGCTTTCGTATTTGGCGTCCGACATTCGTGGCGCTCTGACTGCTGTTTAGCCTGCAAAGAGAAGCAATTGAAGAGCGGGTGAGAAAAGGGTAAAAAGCATGATAAAGGGGGTGGTGGAGGGGGGTTTAGTATGTGCGCTTTAAATTGATTTTCCATTAGAGTTCAAAATTGCTTGGCTTTTGGATTTTCATTGGATTTGGCAGCTGCATTCGCCATCTCGTTGGTTTTCCCCGGGTTGCCGGGCAAGTTAATCGGTAGTTTTGTGGATTATTTTCCACTACCTTTCCCTCTTTTGCTCTCCTTTATCGTCTCCTAACTCTAATCGTATCTATATCTGTATCTCGATTTCGTATTCTTCGTACGGGCAGTAAACAAATGAAGACAATTTAAATGGCCACAGCCAACAACATTACCAACGTCATTCACATTAGTAGTCCAGGCAAATGGAAGCTGGTAATAGTTCGAATAGACTTTAACTGGCCCTGGACACAATCCACTTTAATGGAAGCTAAATGAAGCCAAAGTCTGGGCTACGAAGTTTTTTTTAGTAATCTAAAACTTTATTCATCATGAAGATGAAGTTTCAGTATCTTAAATTTTGCTCCTAGGATTTGGTAAAAAAGTTACTTAGTCTTTTTAGATTATTCTTTATATTTCATTTAAGTTTTTTTGAATTTTTTGAGTAGTTCTTAAGAATGGTAAAAATAGTTACAAAATTCTGTCTGTTCAAAAAGATTTCAGCTTTAATGTGTATCTAAAAATAACTTTTTCTTAGCAGTATATAAGTAGATAGAATATTAGATTGTATTTGTAATAGAAAAAAGTTTCGAGTTTACTTTGGTTTGGTTTCTAGTTCGAATTAAAGTAATTGTAATTGGAAATCCATTTTAAATTGTAATAAAAAACAAAATAGGGTCTCTTTTAACTCTCAGTTTACTGAATTTCCCTTCTCTTTATCGAGGTTTCAGCAACCCTGTTGAGCCAACTTCAAAGTCCCCAAAGACGAACCCCATTCAATTCCCTTCCAGAGGGGGGAAAGCAGGCGGCAACAGCTCCCCAATGGACTGACGAGGCCAAAGATATGCCACATAGTTTGGCCGAAACTTAAAAAACAACTTGCACTTTGTTTGCTTTGGGGACATTTATCAGTTTAGGAACACAACGAAAATGGCAAAAGAAAACTTAATTTAGCGCACAACTGTGCAAAGTTCAAGGATGCCAGAAAGGATATCGGCACAAGGAGCAACCCCAAACGGTCTATAAAATAAATAAAACAAAAAAGTGAATACATCTATTTTGTTTGGCCAGCCCGTACACACACACACACACATATATCACGCACATTTGCGAGAATAAACAAAGCCGTGCCCCTTTATACATTTTTGGCTCTGCCTTTTCATATTTTTCAACTTTACGCATTGTTTGGTATAGGAAATGGTTCGGCCCCAAAGGCGTCATGAAAATAATCATAGATGTGGGTCATACTTCATACTGGCAAAAAAGGGGGATGACAAGGGGAAGGAGGAGGAGTAGGAGGGGTTGACTGCTGTTGCCTTTGTGTTGTTTGTGTTCCACCAAAGAGGATAACTGCTGGCAGCAACTCTCGAGACGAGACGAGACGAGACTCAACTTTAAAATGTACCAACTGCTTGACTCTCGTTTTTATTATGTAAATATCACATAAACACCCGGGAGCAACTCGGGCGCAATCATATGAAACAACGCCACAAAAATGGAGCAGCTCGCTCCTCTTTTTTTATTTTTGGTCCTTGGTCCTGCAGTCTTCCCATCATTATCATGCATATGCCATAAAGCGACTTGTTGAGACGGGCCTCTCACATATTTTTGGCAGCCAAAAAGGCGAATCCAGTTAAGAAATATATAAAAAACACAAACACAAAAAAGCTGCCAGCAGTTTCGTGAAATACAACCAATAGTCTTTTCCTGGTTTATTTGAGTTTCGTGCGGGTAACAGCTGCTTAGGCAGTCAGTCAACAGCCAGTTTAGAGAGGCTAAGATGAAGCATATGCTTAGAAAATCAAATTTAAGATGCTGAAATGTATATTTCTGCTTAATGGCCAAAACAATCCGCAGGCCAGGTTGCGTTCAAATGTCTTTAGGACATGACCCCGCACTTGCTTTGAGCTGTTGTCTTAGTCTGCCCTAATAAAGGCAGTTAACAGTCAGTTTTTCTTTTGGGAGACACTTACACTTAACTGGGACTAAACCAACAAAGAAAGAACCCAGAAAGGCTTTTGGCGAAACGTCAACATGTGTTGACAAATTATATATAGAAGGTCAGCTCAAAGTGATTCCTTAATAGTAACGAACTCAGTAGAATTCTTCTTATAACACCCCTTTACATTCTTATGGGCCTCTTTTACAAGCTCAATCATAGATTGATATTATTCAATATTCTGACCATTTTTTAGACAGTAATTTTAAGAAGTTATTTAGTATGCTTTAAAATTAAATATGTATTTTCAAGTCTCGTAAATTCACAGTGATGACCAAAAAATTAAATTTTTTAAGTGTATAATATTTTGATGCAGAATCAATTTAGAGGTCAAATAATGATCAAAATGATATTCCGCATGAAAATCGGTCAAGTTTTCGCAGAGTTATGGCTGTTTGAAGTTTTAGAAAATAGCACCATTTAAATTGTCACCCAGGCCGAGTTCCACCCTCAGCCGCAGTCTCTGACGTGTCCAGCGCTCAAAAGTATGCTCTAAATATTTTATAGCTAGCCGCTGAGATTTTTTTGTTGGACGTTCTTATTTGGTTTACGGGCATCGGGTAAACCTTTTTCGACTGTTGCCCGCTTCTGAACTCATTTATTAGTTCTGCCCGTGTCCGGCTCTGAGACCGAGTCCGAGTCCGACTTTGAGTCTGGATTCCCCGGCAGCTGCCCATTGTTATAAATGTTTGGCTGTCAGTTCAACTGTGGCTGTTTAGCCTTGCGGCCATGCCCCACAAAAAAGGCATAGAACCCAAACAAAAAAAAAAAAATAGAAAAAATAACTCTTTTATTGTATGTGTCTGTCTGTTTCCATCCCCATTCCTCGTTCCCGTCCCCATCTCTGTTGTCTTCCCATTTAGTGTTGGTTTGTTGCTCCGCCGGCTGTTGGCCAGGCCTTGCCTTTGCTATGACTTCCGCTTTTGGCCCGATTCTCTGCCTGCCTTCACACTTTGCTGGTGCTTATTGTTTAGCCGGGTGAGTTTTTGAAAATTTGCCAAAAAAAAAAAAAACGTAGTTTTGCAACAGTTTTTTCTTTTTGTTCTCTAAAGCCGGGAAATTGCTAAATAAATGCATGTTTCTGATTTAATATAGGAAGGGGTAGAAGCATGGAAAGAACGTGATAGTAAGAGAGAGAGAGAGAGAGAGAGAGAGAGAAGCGGCAATCACTTTATTTAGTTTTTCTATTTATTTAAGACTTGGCAAAAGTTTCCTTTCAGTTTTAAACGGATCCAAACGACCGCCCGCAACTCTTTGCCAGTTTTATTAATTTCACAGCCATCTTTGAGCTGCTCCAATTTCCACTAACTGTAACTATACCCCTCTCTCTCTTCCGCCTCCATCAAAGTCAGCAATAAACTTCAGGCGGCTTGTTGTTGTTTGCCAAATGTTTAATATTTCAAAGTAACGCCAGCCAATAGCAGAGTAAAAACCCACTTTCCATATCCGTTGTCTGCTGAGAGAGTATGGGGGTATTTTTCACTTCCCCTCCCTGCTTCCCTCTCTCTCTCTCTGTCTTTGAACATCTCTCTCCTTCGCTCTCATTGACTGTCTCCCTATTCCTGGTGTTATTTATATGACAATTTCGCTTGAGCGCGCGTTAAAATATCGCTGACAATATTTTATGCTCATGCTTTGCCTCATGTTTTGCCAACGTATCAAAACCCTCCCCCCTTCTGCCACCCACACTCTGCTATGATAAACTTGGCAAATTTATCCTGCTTTGTGCCATACGTCTTTTGGCACAGTTTCCGCTGAAGAACCCGTCGACTGTTTCTCCCCCTCTCTCTTCTTCTCACACTACTCGTATTTGCACAGCTTACAGTTTCAGCAGCTTTCGAGCTTGAGCTTCGCGTGTGCATCTGTAAGATACTTTTTGTTGCTAAACAAGCACAGTCAAATATTTGCAATGCCCCAGAAAATACAACAATACAATAATAGCAACAACAACAATAGTCAACAATAGATTGAGAAAGAAACAAAAAGGAGAAGCAAAAAAATGACTTGAAGCTCACGCACGCTGCAAAGTTGGGCGCAGCATTTGGAGCAGTATCCAGAACAACTCCACCTCCAACTTCACCTCCATCTCCCCTGCTTCTCCTCCATATAATTCTCCAGCTGAAGGCTGTGTGCCAGTGAAAGTCGCTGGTGAATGGAGGCAGCCAGTCGTCTGTGAAATAGAAAACGAAACAATGTCTACCCTGGGATGCGGCGGGTGTAACGAGGAGTCTCCGATGCTGAGCTCTTTATGCCGCCAGGGGGGCGTTTTACAATTGCAACAACGCTCGCCGTCGTCACACATGTTACTTCAATTTTCGGTAATAGTAATCGGCATTCGAGCTGCGAGTTGCAAGTTGCAAGTTTCATGATGCGAATTGCGCTTAGCTTTGCGAGTTTGCCTAGCAATTGATTGGGATTTGAAGCTCAACTTGGAAAGCGAACTGGTTTTCTTTTTGGAATAACTCAAGCAGCTGGTGATTTGCACAAGAAACCACAGAGCTACATACAAATTTGATTGGGATTTAACAGCAATAGAAAATTTCTAGCATTTTCATAAAGAAAGCTAAAGATGTTAAATATAAGAAATCAAATAGTAGTTCAAAAATAAATCGATAACTTCTTGTGTAGTTCGACAAGATCGTAAGGTCATATTTTTAAATAAATTGATTCACTTGAATTTACGTTACGTTCGTTCAATTAGTTCCGAAAAACGTCAACTAATTCGTGTAGTATTTAATAAATGTACCAACAATGTCAATTAAGTTCAACTTTCGTGCTTAAATTTGTTTTTTGGGTAGCCAAAAATGTGCTTTAAGGGAGTGCTTTACACAGTTAGCTCATTTGTTGGCATGTTTTTTCTTAGTTTCGTAATTTTTGTGAAAGCTGTAATCTCTCACTCCATAAGACGGGGTAGATGGAACAGCGCTTTAGCATCAAAATGTATTTTATGTGTCCCTTGAACATTGAGACTAACTGAGCGACGACGGGAAGTTGTTGGACAAGTGTTGCTAGCCAAGAATTTGGAATTTTGGTGACGTTGGCTCTACGACGACGACGCTTTTATAGCATAATTCCTAGCGCCGTCTTTTTGTTTTTACTGCCTTGCCAAAAACTTTGACTGCCAAGGCGCTGTGAGAGAGAGGGAGAGTGAGAGGGAGAGAGAGAGAGAAGAGCCGAGTGTGAAGAGTGTGCAAAGGCGGCTGCGAATTGGCATCGCAAGAAAGTAAAGAGTAATACCCAAAGCAGTCATAAAGTAAACCAAATATTTTACATATAAACGACCGCAAGCAGACGTCACAGTCGAGGCACTTTGGAGAATACTGAGAATCCAGAGAGGTGTGGGCTAGACGTCGTCGCCATTTTTGTCATAACTTTTTTTCCGTTTCCTCTTTCTATTTTTTCTCTTTTTTTTTGGAATCGTGCCCATAAAACGGCGACAGGCCAAAAGTAGGTAAAAAACTTTACCCGACGACCTTGCCACACGCAATTCTTAGTGCTCCTCCGCCGTCTGGAAGTTTAAAGCCAAGGCAAAGTTATGTGTGGCAGACAATAAATCCATGCTATTGATCCCTGCTATATGTCTTAAACAAATTTATATGGCAAACGGAAAAACTAGAGCTAGCTCCAGTCCAATATATACTGCCATACTCCACATTTTAACAGCGTACCATCCTTGGGTTTGGCATTTGATAAACGCGCATATGGCATCGTAAGAGCATGTCGAACATAAACCTTGCACGGCTGGAGATTTGCCATGGATTCAGATTCGGAGCAGCGTTTAGTGCAGCGGACTTGAAAATTAAGGCGACTCACAACGAAATTTTTATTACAATGTTTATTCTAAGAGCTGCTTAAAGTGAAACTATAAATTCTCAGTCCAACCAACAGGAGGGAAGGATAGTTTGGGGCTCTTAAGCAGATAAAATAAAGTTAAGATAATGTTGGACAGTGGCATTTTGATGTCGGCTAACTGAGTACGAGACTGAGTTTAAAGAGAGTATGCTCAAGAGAGAAGTAAAGCAAAGAGAAAAATTATAAAGAAGAGAAATTAAATATTTAAGGAATAGTCAAAACTACAATAGGCAGATAAGATAAAGAGTATGAACCCACAGTTAAATAATGAAGTAATGAAATATTTTCAGTCAAAATTTTTTTAATAAAATAATATTTTAATATTTGCAGGAGCGACTTTTGAAGGAAACTGAAAGTTCTCTTAATTATAATTGTCGTCTTTAAAGTCAGTGGAAGCTGAAAGAGAAATCCTTAATTTAAGTAGAAAATTTGCTGCATAAGCCTCGCAAATTAAACTTTCATTTGTAGGTAACTTTTTTTTCTTCCTTTCGTCTTTTGGAAAGTTTTCCAACTTCCAGCATCACTTTGGCTGCTTATCGACAAAAGTCAGCCAGCAGATCGGATTTGTGCTTAAATTAAGAATTAAATAGGGAAAATGCAAAAGCAGAGTAATGAAAACGAGAATGAGGCAAGCTTAAAAGCGCGTAAAGGATTTAACGCTAGTTGGAGTAGGATTTAGGGTTGCCTTTGCGACAATGCTCTGACAGGCATTAGAAGGCAGCCGACAAGGAGGAGAAAAGGAGCTGAATTTGTTGCTGACTCGACACGCAAAAGCTGCAACATGTTTACTATGGAAAGGAAAAGGGATTGGGAGAAAAGGAGAATAGGAGAAACTGCTGCTGGTAGAGTGGAGAATACCTAGACTAAGTAGCGCCTGCCAACCGTTGACCGCGGCTATGTCGAGCGCCATAAATCTTTGGAAATCGCGGCGGGTGCAAAGTGCGCCACAAAATGGCGAAAATTGCACAGCAAGGAAGTAACAAAAGCGCCAGAACCTAAATCGAAACCGAAACCCAGGGACCAAGGGAACCGGAACCGGAGAGTCATAGACTCAGACCATAGAGACTGAGACACACAGGCTGCAGGTAGACAAGAATCTAACCGTAGCAGCTAACATTGTTCCTGCTCTGGCTCTTCTGGCATTGGCCATGGCCAGAAAGCCATGCTCGGCACATGCTCGCAGTCGGTTTAGTTGCAACTGGCGTGTGGAAAATTTAGTGCGCTTGAAATGCAGTTGCACAGTTGCGGTGATTTAGTTGGCCATCGCTCTCGAGCTGAACTGAACAGTGGCCAAAATGAGTTGTGGCCAGCAATGGAGGTCAGACGTCTAAACAATAAACTTAAATTTGCGACAATGCACAATTAAAGCGACGAATGCTTAAAGGAATAAAAAGCAGCTTAACGCTGAGACAACATTTGAAATGTTATTGATTATTGATTTAGAATTTAAATAAAATTAAAACTGAAATTTAGACTCGTAAGGGACGGTTTTTTAATGCCTTCTTAATTTTTATAAAATAGATAAATTCAAGTTTGACATTGATTTCTATACATTTTACGTAAAAATATCTGTTGTATTTGTAATAGTTATCAATCTTTTTAAATAGATATTGAATACAGCTCCTAAAGTGAAAGATTTTATATTTAAAAGCACTAGTTTGATAAAAAAATTTAAATAAATGGTATGTCTATGTTTTATTTAATGCTAACGTAGGCAGAGAAAGTTCTGAATGTTCTTTATAGTAACTTTTGACTTTAATTTTCATTAGTGCAATGCATTAACTCAAACCACTGTGCATTCAAATGCTCCATATTGTTTGCATTGCTTTTTAATTTCCACCGCTCAACATTGTGTAAAACTTTTGCCTACAGTCGACCTCTAATTTCCGCCCCCTCTAGCATATTCCCTCCCCCAATTCTCCCCCATTTAACATGAAGGAAAACAGCAGCAGCAACGTCACATGTGCGTCGGGAATTCGGCGAATCCGGGAGTCGAGGCAGCCAGAGAGATCGGGTATAGTTGAGGATTTTGCTTTAAACATCATTTATAGAGTGAGAGGGCGACAAGAGTAAGAGACTTTGCCGAGTGAAACTGAGATGGCGAGAGCAAAAGACAGAGAAAGCAAACCAGACTCATTTAAAGACTCTGCGCCGTCGAGAACGCGACATGAGTTAAGTGCGATGGCAAAATTTATGCGAAGAATGCAGCAGCAATATGTGCAACAGCAGCGAAAACAACAACAACAACTACAACTACAAGAACAACTACAACTCGAACTCCAAGAGAGCTAAAAGCTGAAGCAACCCAACCACATGGCGCACTTTGTATACATACATACAAAAAGGACCAACAAAGCCGACTCTGGCGCTGCTTTTTACAGGACTTTTTTTATACAGGAGTATGGCTTGCAAAAAGGTTTGTGGATACACGGGAATAATGGGAATGCAGCGAAGACAGGAAAGGCATTTGCCATCCCTGTCATCCCCTCGTCTGTCCGTCTGTCTTTGTCTGCAACGGATGCTCAATGTGTGAATAAGCAAGCTTTGTAAGATACTTTTCCCATCTCCATCTCCCGTTGTCCATTCCTCATATTGTGTCTTATTCATTGTTCCCAGTGTGTTCGACGCCTCGGTTAGGCTAGCGAAAAACTTCATAAAATTTTAATTGAAGCGCAAGAATTTAATTAATTTAATTATGAGCGCATTACGAAACCAAAAGAAAGTGAGTATCAGACTAATATGATGATATACGACTACATATTGTTCTTTGCATGGCATGTGGAAAATTCTCTGGTTGAAAATTTTATTGGGAAATAAATTTAATTACAAACGCCCAATTTTTAATCACATTTTCTTATATTCATGCGAATATTTAAGTATTATTTATTGCCAACATTTACGAAATAATTAAAAATATATTAGAACCGTATTAAAATCATTTGATAAACTATCCAAAGATACCATTTAAACTTTTATTTCAATTGGATACTACAATTTTGTATCTTTTATTTATTCTTTGATTATTTGCCCATTGTTTCTACAACTTTTTCCTGCAACTTTTTCTCCCAATGCCATTTATTGCATTTTGTCTTGAATAGAGTTGCCAGCAACATACTTACATGTTGTGCCAAACCAGCAAATATATTCTTAAGTTCGTTTCGTTTATCATGACTTTGTCTTGGGTTTTTGGCTACGTGCCGTTTGTTTTGGGGTCAAAGAGGAGCAACAAAAGGCGAACCCATCCGTACACTAATTGCGAGTTGTTAATGTTGCAGCTGCACAACGACAACAACAACGACAACAACAACGACAACAACGGCGACTCAATTGAAAATCTTTAGTGACTTTAAGACTGGAAGTAATATAAATCACACAAAAGGTTCAGAAAGTAACCCAATGCCGGCAATGGTCGCTTGTTTAATGACGCAAGTAATTGTAACTGCAATGCGAGTTGCAAGCTCCAAGTTGAGAGTTGCAAGTTGCCAGTTGCACAGTTGCCAGCTGGGGATTGTGGGCAGCTTGAAGCATAGAAAACAACAACTGAATGGCACAAGGGAGCGACTTAATGAAAATCAAACATACATACAACAACAACAACAATAACAATAACTCAAAGTCGGTCAACTGTGCAGTGGAAAACGTCGCTGAGACTTTTGAGATCCCCGAGCAACTCTCAAGTGGCGCATACCAAACAATAATTGATAAACGAACAGATGTACAAGTGTTTAAGTGAATGAATGAATGATGTGGTTCTGCATTTGAAATATGCCTGCCAGTTGCCAGTTGCCATTTGAGTGCTTTGAAGTTTAACTGTTTGCATTTGCAAGGGTGCATGGGGAGTTGACAATCGTTAATCGACATCATCGGTAATCGGCATCGGTGCAGCAAGGGGGTTGACCCAAATCAATTGATTTATGCACTTGGTGTGTGCGTCAATTGAACACATCGAGTAATTAAATAAATAAAGAAAGTTGACAAACTGTAGAATTTATACACTAGCTTTAATTAAGTTACGCAGCATCAGACCAACTGAAGCGTAGACATTGCGGCATGTGAAAGTCATCAGTTGCAGGCTGAGAAGCGCGTAGAGAGGCGCGAATCCAACCGGCAGCTCTCTTATAATTGTCACGCAATTTACAGCCGCAGACCAAGTGGGGCCAATGGCCCTCGGAGTTCATAAACTTGATGTATGGTATCAATGCGGAAGATATTTACTGAACTGACGCAATAATCGCACCTTTGTTGATAGAGATCTAAAACAGCACAAAAAAGTTTCTTTAATGAGCTAAAAAAAAGTATCTTTAAAGAGCTCAAGTTAATTTTCTAAAGAGCTAGACACAGTAGAATTGATAACTCAAAGATTTTAAGACATTTAAAACACAAGAAAACAATAAATGAAACTCAATCAATTGAAATTGCTCAAAGCTCATTGCAATTTAACACTTTTGCATATCTTTTGTATAGAATTTCATACGTCAACCCTCGCAGCTCTGTCAAGTGTTGAATATGACACGCCCTTGTATAAAAGCGTTAAAAAACGCGCTTCGAATTTAGCAGAAATGCGAACGACGCATTAAATAAGCGATCGGTTTCAACAAATTTGCATGAATCCATAGAAAAATGATAGCGACTTTTTTCAAATATATAAATAAAATAAAATTAATGTTTCTGGGAAACAGAAATCGCCTAAGAAATACGACTCAATGGCAAATCAATGCGAATTCCTCGAAAATTATACAAAATGCGAACTAAACTAACATCTATAGATATTAGCATATACAAATGTCACACCTACAATCTACACTACTATTTAAAAGCCTTGAAATGCAGTCACAATCAATGCGATAAAAAACGCGCACAGACTGTCATTTCAAGGCGTTAAAAAACGCAGTGCGACATTTGCAAGCCAAATTAATTGTTGTATTTAGCAAATTAAATGACAGATATATAAATACGCATTAAATATAATTGCAGTTGTATTTGGTGTTGTAATGCAATCAGTTTCGATTTGATTACCTTTAATTGACTTTTCAGCACTGTTGAGTAATCGATGCTGACAACGGCAACGACGGCAGCGACTGCGACTGCGACGTTGACTGCGACGGCGACGGCAACTGCGACTGCGACGTCATCAACATTTAACACTTTATGTCGCTCATTAACAATTCCTGGTTTTTTATTGTTGATTATAATTTAAAACATTTATTTTGTTAATTTCAATTCAACGCCGGAACTTTGTTGTCAAACATATTGCAATTATATATTATTCCTTGCAGTTCTTGTTATTGTTGTTATTGTTGTTGTTGTCACTGCAAAGAGAGGAATGTGTAAAAAGAGATATAAATTATTAAAGCAACTACAAATTGCAGCTGCGGCAGCAGTAAATTGTTAATAATGTCACAGTTTGATGGCGGCAACAACAATTTATGATGAGCTTAAAATATGCATTAAACAATTTTTATAAAAACCCATTTCATTCGTATTTGAATTTTTTCTCACTTGTTCAACATTTTTCAATTATTTATGTTAATGTTTTAATGGTTCAATTGAATACATGTAAAATCCATTAAAACATATTGTCTTAGTGATCAAATAAGGGTATAACTATTCTGTTGAAAGGTTTGTAGGCTATTATAAAAATTATATATTTGTATTGTATTAAGCAAAACGACTCAAATCCAATTTAAATTTGGTGTGCTTTCAGACATATCTGACTGCTTTACGTCACTTGTTATCAACAATAGTTAATCTTTAAAAATATTTAATGTAATCAAGTTTATTGGAAATATATCTGAAATTGTAGTGCAGGTAACATATTACCTTACTTGTCAGGTAAAATTCAGTGTTTTTAATTTATGCATAATTCTGGCCTGATTTCCACTTGAACAAATATGAATAATAATTTTTTATTATTCAATTAACTGCTTCAAGTGCAATTAAAAGTTAAGCATAATTAATAAACAATTTGCATAATTTTTTTTTTATATATTCTGGTAAACTATTATTTGCACTTTTTGACTATGAAAAAAAGGGAAAAAAAGAAAGAAGCAGCTTTCAGCCAGAAAGCATAAAGAGCATAAAGCAAATGTGTGACAAAGACAAAAACCACAACAGTAAAAGAAGTGGAAATGGAAAAGCGCAAAGGGAAATGCAAAACGTTCGCCAAGAGACTGCGGATGGAACTGTAAAAGGGGGAAGGAGAGAGGAGAGAGAGAGAGAGGGGAAGACTGGCGTTGGGTCTGCTTCATATGTACATGGCAAGTGTTGTAAGTATGTGCTTAAATACGCATTTATTCATACAAATATGGCCAACGGCAACAGCAGCAGCAGGAGCAGCAACCGCAACAGCAGCAGGCAAAACAATAAAACAAGTCAGCTTATTAAAGTCATGTTGATGGACTGTAATATACCCTTCAAATTTATATTTAATTTAATCTACATTTTTAATCTTTAATTTAATTTTTATAGATGGGTTTTTTTGTTTAAATAAATAAATAAATAAATAAAAAGAAATCCCAGTATTTGTGTTGATATTTTAAAATAAATTTAAATAACATTTACTTTTTATTATAATTACATCTAAAAATTTTAAAATAATAGTAAAATTAATATTTATTATCAAGTCACAAGTTGGTCAGAATATACTCCATTTTATGTACAGGGTATAGGCAAAAAAACGTAGAGCAAACGAATTTCCATGTCGTTGTCGTTGTCGTTGTCGTCGGTAGTTGGGCAAATCAGATGCGCAACTAACGAGCAACAACCACGACAACGACGCTGACAACGGGCAAGGACTAGAAACCCATGTAGGACCATCGCCGGACGCTGCGCCGCGGGCAACGGGCCACTCTGGCGTCTGGGCCCAAAACCCGAACTCAGACCATGGCCCAGACCGAGCCAAAGCCAGAGCTCGAGCCCATTGCGAACATGGCGCAAATGTGACAAATATGGGCATGAAGTGTGCAAGTGACAAGTCTAACATACTTACAAATTTTCATGTGCCGAGACCACATTATCACCCTGAGGAGGGAAGGAGGCAGGCAGGCAGGGAGAAAAGGACAGAGGAACGGAGAGAAAGAGAGAGCAAACAGGGACTAACATCAGACACAAGGCACAGCGTCATTGCAGCATAGAAAATTTGCGTTTTCAAATGTATGTTAATGATGTACCAGGTTCCAACAATGCCAGCGATGATTTCCAGTTTTCCTAACCAGCTCCCATCCCCCCTTCTTTCATCACTCTCCTTATGCTGCTTCTTCTTCTCTGCATTTGTTAAGTTAGCCAAACGTATTTCCTGTCTTTCTTCACTGATCCAACACATTGCAAGCTGTTTTTATTTTAATGATATTTTTTTTGCTGCCCATCAAAAGTGTATAAAAAAATTTAGATGATTTGAATATGTGCAAACTAATGTTGCTGATGAAGCTGCGCTTCTTTTTTTTTTGTCGACTTAAATTTCAATTTTCCAGTTTTTAGCGGAAATACTTTGAGGAGTGAATGCTTGGTTGGGTTACAACTAATTTGATTTAAATAACAAGCAAATTTAATTGGGTATTCTCAACAAAATTAGTGGATATTGTAAAAAATTTAAATATGCTGATGGATTTTTAAATCCTATTATATCGATTGAAAAGTTACTTCAAGAACTTAGCTGTAAGCAGCCATTAGGGATTCCTGCAGAGAAATCTCTTAATCTATAGTTAAGCCAACGGAAATGCGTGTATTACGCGATGAAGTTGACATAAAAATAAGTCACAAGTGCGTGGACAGGAAATGACAGCATTGTTGACTAACAAACAAGAAAGAGTGCAGGCAATCAGACAGCTTAAAGTTGCATGAGAAAAACTAAACCAGCTAGCCAGTAACAACTTAACTTGGTCGAGAGTGGCAGATCAAACAGCTGCTTACAAAATGAGAGAGAGAAGAGCAACTGACTATGAGTAGTCATACCAATCATAGCTGCTTGCATGCAACATGCAACAAATAGTTCTCTTACTCGCCTTCTGTTATCCACCTTCCACCTTCTCAACCTCCTTCTATAGCCAAAGCTAACAGGCCGTCAATAAATGTGGCAGCAGCTGCTCTTCTCCCTCTTCCCTCTTTTTAACTGCAGCTGCTCTTCTCTCTTTCCCTCTCTCCCCTTCGTGACTGGACGCAGACTCTCTTTCCTGGCAGTCTTCAGCTTTCAGCTTTAGTCATTCAAGTGCACACGCATGGAAATAGCAGAAGGTTAGTGTTGGAAGCCAACACTGACCTAGACACGAATGTCTCTTAAACAACTTCTAGAGCAATTGCTCTGTACACGCACTTGGATTGTCACAACTATTCTCCTCTCTCCCTCTCTCATCTCTCTCTCTCTCTCTCTCTCTGTCTGTCTCGCCCTTTATCAAACTATTTGTAGCTGTCGCCCCACACAAAATTACATAATTACCAACAATAAATTGTAATTACTGCCTTGAGATACATTTGCTCAGATAAACGGTTTTTCGTGTCTGTCGCCAGTGTGTTTGCACTTGGACTTGGTAAGTTTTTCTTACTTCTTTTTTGTTTTTTGCTTTTGTTGCGTCTCATTTTCATATTGTTGTTGTTGTTTGCACGACATTGACTTTGCCTCGCCGGTCGCATAAATTACACTGAGCAATTACAACAAACCATCCAAAATGTAAACAAACTTGGGGAATACGCACACAACTTGCGCATAGGCGTTGCCCAGAGGCGACATTACTCTACAAGAAAGGCAGACAAGGGGTAGATGGGGCTATACCGCATCGAAAAACAGCACACAAAACGTTTTTAAGTTCACAAAGTGCGTGCATAAATTTGTAAGGCCTTAGGTAATTTATACTGATTTGTGTTTGGGTCCGCAAATATGAGCTGATTTGGGGACAACAAGAAATACAAGAAATTGAGGTTAACCTTGTGCATGCTCTTTGGATCGAGGCTAGCTGAAATTCTTAGTGCTAAATGGCTAAAGGAATTGTTAGATTGGTAAATATGCTGATTTCTAGGTATTTTTCAGATAAATTGTAGATATTGTATATTCAGTTTGACCTTAAAATAAGTTTCTACCTCACAAAATTGTCTGAATTGCTTTACATATTTTCAATTGTAATTATAGTAAAATATTTTGTGAATCAATTAATAAGTTTTTAATTCACAGACGCTTTGGAAAATAATTTCTTATATAATAGAAGTGAGTGCGTATTTGTTCTTATGTATACGTGTAACATTTGCTTGTTAAATAACTTAAGTGACTAGGATAAATTTAAATCTGAAATTTGCACATTTTGTTGTGCTCAAAAATGCATCAAAATTCTAAAAGAGACAACTGAAAATCAATGCCAGCAACATGATAAACTGGCAAGGCTGTGACCTATACAACTATATTACACAAGCAATTCCCCAATCAGTGCCAACAACAACAACAACACTTAAAAACAACAATCAGTGCCAACAACAATAACAAAATACTGTGACAAATTGAGCTGACCATAAATTGCAAGTGAAATTAAATAATAATTGAGGCAAAATTCACGATGGCAGCATTTGATTGCAGACAAAAATCTATAACAATCTCTCGCTTCCTTTCTGTCTATCTCTCTCTCTCTCTCTCTCTGCCTCTCGCTTGCTCTTGCTCTCTTTCTTCTCTTTATTATTGAACTAAAAGCAATTTCAATAAATAAACAAATTAGGTCAATGCATTCCAAAGAGCGGGGAAACGGGGCTAGTTTCAATCTAATGACATCATCCGAGTCGAATTTCAAATTGTCAACGTCTGTTGCCAACTTGCAACAGCAATATTCGTATTCAAATTTGATTAGACACGCTTTTTGCGGGGGACGAAGTGACCCCAACCCTCTCTCCTCTTCTTTCCCCGGCAGCTGCAACTCATTAGGGTCAAAGGCCCGGAACTCTCTCCGGTCGCATTTATTATGGCCATATAATCTAGCTGACGGGCCAAAAAAGTCAATCAGTCCGTCTATCTGTCGATCGGTCGGTTGAAAATGTTTCAAATAGCTTTTGGCGCATTATGCAAAATTTTGGTAAATTTTATAAAATATTTGCTGCCTAACTAGTTCGATCTGCTCGATTTGTAAGCTGCATATTTAAGTTGTACAACATTTTAAACACCCAGCTATTTGCATATTTAATGAGCAAACACAAAATCTACAACAAAATTAAAGAAATAACAATAAAAAAAAAAAACAAAATAAAATACAAGAGAAAAACTGTTGACTTTGACCAAATAAATTGTATGCATTCGATTTTGATTTTAAATCAAATAATATCAAATATAATATGCAAAACCTTCGTTAAATAAATGCGCATTTCGTTTAGCGTAATTATCAAATAGAAATACATATACATATATATATAGGAATTAAATACTCGAGTAGGTATAAATTGTTTACAGAGCACAAAAACACCCTGTAAAGGAAAATACCGCCATACTTAGCTTTACAACGGCATAATTAACAATATTGCTTTATATTATTTTAAATTACATTCAATATTTATTAATAAAGCTAACATTGAAGTAATGGGGTCGTGTTTTAAGATTGTTGAAAATTATGAAGTTTTTTTTACAGGGTATATATTAGCTGGGTAATCCTAATTTCAAAAATTTAATTTTTATAATATTAAAAACTTTTTTTGTTTGTTGCTTTTTTAAATTTATTATAATGTTAATTGACTGCTGCGCATTAAGATTCGTTCGGCGGAAACAACGAAAAAATTATGTGATAATGCGATGCTCAAAATAAATATTATAATTTTCAGTAAGTCGGTGACTTTACATTTTTATATTTTCTTATTTTTTCTCATATTATTCCCATGAATTTGCAGTCTTTGAATGTTATTGATGTTGATAAATGGTTGCAATTTGTTAATGGCGACAGGTTTAGCGATTTTGCTTATTTGTAGACAGCTTGCAAGATTGAATTATTTTAATGTGTTTAAGATGAAAATAATTTTTGAAATTTTAAAATTCTTTTTTATTTTTGCAAAAATTGTTTCTCTTTTTCTAAAAAAAAACTGTGTTCATCGGCTCCAAATGTAATAAATATTGTCTTAATTGTTCTCAAAAATTTTTAATTAAAAGTATCTAAAGTAATAAATATTGTGCGATAAAAAAAACCATAAAATGCAGACATTTTTTGCGTTTATTTTCGTTTAAAATTAATTGCTGATTGTTTTGAATTTCCTATACTAATTAATTCCTATAATCTGCATTCATGCAAATCATCTCGGTTGCATTAAGGTTCTTTAATGCTCGGCTGTGATAACTTTAAGCCTGGCACATTAAGCATTTAAGCCTAGCCACGCCTTTTGATGTATTTATAGCGGTTGTAATGCTTATTCTTTTTTTTTAGTTTTGTTTTTTTTGCATATTCCCGTAAGCCCGTAAGTCAAATCGATGTGAGGCCAGAACCGTTGTTGTGGCTATTTATTTATTTATTATCACAATGAGCCAGCTCTATCCGGCCTACTGACATTCCTCTTTTCCTATTCCTATTTCAAAAGCTCCTCCGGTCATTTCCTCGCCTCATTTAATTTCGCTGGTAGACCACACACATCGCCTCCTATCTGGGATTTTTCTTCGCTTTTTTTCCTGCCACTATTAGTTGTTCAATTTCTGTCCTGGACCCTCCATTATGCGCGTCCATTATGCCTCTGTTTGCCTTGATAATGTTTCAGGTTGGGAGACTTCAGACTCTCCCAAGTCTTCAACCATTGTCAGCTTTTGCTGGCCGACTGCCTTTTTGTCATTTCAGTTCTGTTGATTTTGCAAAAAATAAGAAAAAGGAAAAAAAAAATGAGAGAAACAAAATATTTGCCACCTCCCCAGGCTGCCTAGTTTCCTAGTGTTTGACTACTCCAACGTTGGGCCAATGTAAATAATTTATTTATGGTCTTGTTTGTTTACTTCTTTGCGAGTTTGCTCCCTTTGCTCATCTCTGGTCTATGTCTATGTACGACGACTATCTTGTTTGCCTAGTGCTTAGAAGGTGCTGGTTTTTGGCTTTCCAAAGCTCTCTTAGGGAGAATGACTTCTGTTCCAGCTAAGAGTTCCCAGCTCAGTCCAATTCACTTTATAAATAAGATATCAATTGATTTTGTGCAGGCGTAAGTTAAGAACAGTTGCTTTTGGCATTATTTACAGCCCTTAAGGCGATTAACAACGATTCCATTTCAGCTACAATCTCTCATGTAAATATCGTCATTTTAAACGAAATTGAAGCACATTCAGTCGCTCCTTGTATCAACAACAAAATGACATAAATATTATTTCAGTTGCCTGGGAAAAACAGCAACTCTCTGATTTTTATTTAAGAAATAAGAAAAACAGAAATCAAAATAAAAAAAAGTATTTCGTATGGTTTCAATTTCGCTCTCATATTTCGTATTTCTTTGGCTCTTTCTCATATCTTTTGATTTTAAGTAATGTTTATTTTTGTTGCGCTTGGTTATGGTTTCTGCTTCTCTTTCTGTTTTTTGTTTGATTCCTTTCATTTTTTTTGCAAATATTCTGCATATGCAGCTGGGAAAAATGCAAAAGAGTGCTTATACTTTTGTATACTTATAAGTTATTTGATGACATTGTAATCATCTTTGATTGCGGGATTGCCATATATTCATATGCAATTGCGTTCTCATAATGTGAAAGTCTCAAATGTTTGTATAAAACTTGAGTAAAGTTTAAAAATAAAGTTAAATATTATTTACAAACTCAATTATGTGATTGAAAGAGTTTCCTCACACTTAAAGAGTATTATTTTAAAAGAGAGTATTATTTTACTTAACTATGGGTGTTGCCAGATCTTCTCTAGGTTACTATGCAACTAAATTACGTAAAATCAGATACAAAACCTTTGACCGATGCAATCAATAAACCAACTTGAATTCAGAAAATGAACATTCGTTAGTTAACATAGCTTTGAATAGAGTTCAAGTTGAAACACTTTTCGCATATCTCTGTGGTCGCATCAGTTGAAATTGTCTCAACTACAGCACTGATGAATCATTGAGCAATTATATGAACTGAGATTGGGGCTGAGTCTGAACATGGAGTATGGCAATTATGCAATTTTCTACAGGTCAAAAACACTTGTCGCAGTTTAATGTGCAGTTACCAAACGACATATCTGATGATTCACACAGCATTCAGGTATTCAGGCATTAAGATATGTAGCAAATTGTGCGATGGCCAAAGGCAACGACAGCTGAGTCAACATACATACATATCAGACTGTATATATATATATATATGTATGTATCTGCAGTTGCACAAACATAATATGCAGATACAGGTTCGGACTGAATGCACGATAAGTAAATCAAGGCAAAAAGTTTACATTTAAAACAATAAAAGCTGAAAATATATTGGCTTGGCTTGCTCTATGTATGTTTGTATCAGATAACATACCCACATGTAGAAACATAGAGAAATTGCAGATGAAGAGTGAATGAAGAAGAGTTCGGTTAGCTACGGAGTTGCCAGAGGGGAAAACTAGACATCAAAAGACATCACTGAGAAGTGCCGCCAAAGTCGACACTAAAAAATAGCTGAAGTTACAGTACGAGTACCACATCTCTGTATCTCAGCAGCTAACTGTAATTGTATCTAACAGCTACAACTGACAGGCCTGGCCAAGAGCCGACCAAAGAGGCGACAGCATGGCAACGCGTCGCTCTGGAACTTGTCTTACTTTTTATGGCCAAAAGCAGCAGCTACAACAAACAGCAACAACAACAGCAACATCAACTTCAACGCGTGCGGCTTTTGCCACAAGAGGAGGCGTCACATCGCATCGGATTGGATCGAATCGAACCTGGGGCCACCCAAAAATGGTCAGCAAAGCGCCACCAAATTGACTGCTAGTCCCACAATGGATGCGACTAACTCGTAGATACTTTCCTCTATCCTCAGCTTGGCTAAGTTGGCTCTGCCATTGCCATTGAATTATTGTTTGAAATCAAAAACTAACCATTATTTATCAGCAGAGGAGCGCCCAAACAAAAGTCAGGCCGAAACTGCAAAAAAAAAAGAAACTAACCCAAATACGAAATGCGTTTGAAAAGTTGTTGTGAATTTGAGTTAACGAATAAATGATTTAGAAAAATAAAAACAAATTCACATATAAACAAGACTACATTATAAAAGAGAAAATGAAAACTTATTCAAATAGAAACAAGACTACATTATAAAAGAGTTTATCAATTTTTTTAAAGAACATTACAATTACTTTAATAAAAATGTACTGATCTCTGCAGAGTAAAATGTAATATAAAAGAACTGAATACAACTCTTTTCAAGTCTCACATTTTAAAAACTATTACAGACTTAAGATTATGTTTAGCTAGTTTTAAATACTTTTTAAGCTGTGTTGACAGTCGAAATGAAAATAAACATTAAAAAATAATCAAAGTTCGAACTTTATGTTAAATGTTTAATGACTTGCCTTGTTTAATTCCGCAACTAATCGAACAACCGGTGCTAAGTTCAAGCGGTGGTCCATGAAAGTTGTATTGAAAGGCGGGCGACAGAAACAGAGCTACAACGACAGATATACAGAGAGTCAGAGAGACAGTCAAGACAGTCGAGACAACGACAACGACAACGAGAACGACAACGAGAACAAAAAAAACTTGGCGAGGGGCCGCACCGCAATTGACTGGCAAACTGGAGCTGTACATCCTGGACGGACACAGGACAGGAACTGCCCCCAGAACTATATACTCACTACCCCTGCCTCAGTTCCTCTCTGATCTACCAATTGCACCTTCAACTTATTGCCAGTGCAAATAATAACTTATGTGTAGTGTCAGGCCAAAAAGCCGTAAGCGCTACGGGAAATATTTGCAATGTGTGCTTTTCCTGCCTTACTTCGTACTTACTCCAGTATTCTGTATTTCTATCCAATGTAAATAAAAAGTCGATCTATTGTTGTTGTCGTTGGTATTGTTGCTATTGTTGTTATTGTTGTTGTTTCGTTGCCTTTTTGTTGCCTTAACTTGGTTTCCTCTCTATATCCAGCTCCAACGATGTATCTTAGTATTTTTGCAATATTTCAACATGCCGACGCGTATCTGTTGGATGCCTGTCTCTGGGTTTTTGCGGTATCCGTTGCTATTGAACCATTGTGGAGTGCACGTAATTTAAACCAGTTCCCTCCCTCCACTTTCCCCCCCTTCTTCCTGCCAGTTATCCACTTCACTATAGATTTCCGAAAAACTTTCGTTGTCAGTCGCATTTGCCAGAGAATTCAGCATTTGCGGCCCCCAGTCGAAAATTTGTTTATGAAAAGGGAATTTTCTATGAAAGTAACTGAAACCTGGACCTGTAGCTAACGGTTAAGTGGAAATTATTGGACGAAAATTAGTAGAGCGAGCCATAAAAGCACAGAGAACCAGAGAAATAATAAAAGAAAAATACATTCCAAAACATAGAGCTCTGAACAGCTTTTTGTGGTCAATTCGGTTGCATTTGCTAATGGAAATTGTTTTGAGCTCGTAAAAGTTTTGTTGAATATTTTTTGGTATACGAGTTGTACGTTCTGGAAACCCAACTGACAGCAAAGCATGCGAAATTTGTTTTATTTTGTTCACCAACTAAGCACAGATCCAAATATCAATTTTAATTGTTTGCAAAGTAACTTTAAAAATTTAAATAGAAAGCACTTAAGCATTGGATTAATTCTTTACGGCGAACTTTTAAAGCAATCATACTAGTTTTGAAACGTTTATTACTATTATTTAATTGGAATAGTTAATAAGTATAGTTAATCAAATGTCAGCTAACGAATTTGTTAATAAATATGTTACAATGTATTAATATGTAATGGGAAAATGCTGATTGGTTTTGCTTATTAGTTTCCCAAAATCAAGAGTGTGCGTAACTTTCTCGTAAGCTAGTTTAAATTTTAAACCGCTTTCGTATATAATTTAATTTGGAAAGTGCTACAACTGCAAGCTGTGCCATAAAAGCCTTTCCTTTGGGCCTTCATTTATATATTCTCGTACAACGCATTTGAACCATAAATACAAATGCCAACAGAGAGAGAGAGAGAAAGAGAGAGAGAGAGAGAGAGAAAGAGAGAGTAACAGAGAGAGATAGAAACTCTTGCATGCTTGTAAACTGCAAAAAACTTACAGACAGAGCCCGAAAAGCAATTAAAGATTAAAGTCATCCAACAGCAAATGGATACTAGAAACAACAAAGCAGGACACAAACTTGAACTGCAAGACGAAGGTGAAGCGGAGGTCGAAAATGGATGGTCAACACGTGCTAAGCTCATTAGATACTTTGATTTCTCAACTCTCAACCGGGTAATCGGGTAAATGGGTGAATCTCTAAGCCCACCCCCAAAAAACTAGTCAAGAGACACAAATTCTGGCAAACAAACTAATAACCAATAAAATTTCATAAGCTGTCTAAGCTCATAAATGCTATTTTAAAATATATATAGATAGCAACAAATTGAAGTAGGATCACAGACAGCGATGCCAAAGGGTAAATGTTCCCACTGGGGTCACTTGTGCAGTTCTCGATTGTGTGTTTGTGTGTGTGTGTGTGTGTATTACTTTACCACATAAATATTAAAGTGGCCCAGGAAACCATTCAAGTTGAAAAGCCCCTCTTAATAAGCATTGGCCCAGGGTCTCTCTTTACTTGCAATGCCAACAAGTGGCCAGTGTCAAGGCATTGCAGATGATGAGGGGGAAAGATGGGATTGAGGGATTGAGGGACAGCAAGCAAAGCCTCTTCAACTGATGTTTGAGTGAATGGAGTCCAAAGATGAGCAGCAGACGTCAGACCAAGGCAATGATTGGCAGTCCAAGACCCCGAACTAAAGACCGGCTGTAAAATAGAGCAACAGCAACAGCAACAACAGCAACAGCAACAACAGCAACATCAACAGCATGAGCAACAGTTGCACTGTCAGTTACTCTGACTTGCGGTCGAGTAGCTGAGCTGCCATGAACGAGGGCTACTCTATGAATTCCCGAAAGCTAGACAAAATTATCTTCACAGTTATTAATAATTTTATCTCTTTCCTATGTTGAAACTTAAATTTATTCCTAATTTTTATATAAAAAATATTAAATATTTTATTTTTAAGCAACAACTTTAATAAAATAATACAAATAAAACCAAAAAAAAAAATAATAATAGGAATTTTTCTATTGTTAAGAATTTCTTATTTTTATAATGTAAAAAACAATGTTTTTCAAATCTTAAAATATTTTAAAATAAGTTATTAATTTTTTGAAAAAATCAACTTGTTCTTAAAGCATAACTATATATAATACAAACTACATTAATGCAGCCATGTTTCGGCTTGTTCATAATGATCCTGCAATTTCCCTACTTTATAATTATCCTAACTCTTTAAGCTACCCTCGCTTTAATGTTGCCTCACGGCAACTGGCAGGCAACTGCAGCGCTGTTGAACTTTTAATTTGATGAATGATATACATTTGTCTCGAGTGCGGGTCGGCAAGCGGTTGGCCACAGATTGCAATAGTTGCAGTCCACATACACAACCACACTCCAACACACACACTCACCATTCACAACCACACACACATTCTCACATGAACAAAGTCGAGTAATTGTCGTGGTTCGCAGCTGAGTGAAGATCTGCACCGCTGGCATATTTACACAGACAGAGAAAGAGACTCAAGTCGAGTGTTGGAAGAGTTGCCTCTTGATTCCCCCTTCGAGGATGACACATGCGTTATGTGTGTGTGTGCGAAGAGCGAGAGAGATCTGTGAAGATCTCTGCGGAATGGTCGTAGTATATAATTTTGCTTAGCTGCAATTATGAGATGTTGCGGCTGATCTTGAAACTGCTGAGGCCTGCTGAGAAACCTGCACAGCCGGCACCGGAAGCTTTGTCTTCTTTCTGTCTCTTTTTCAGCCTTCTCAGCTTTTGCAGCTCTGAAACTTGTTCTTACGGTTATCTGTGGGTTTTACAAGTGCCTCGAGTGGAGCACTGTCTCAGATGTTTGTTGTCTGAGAGTCTGGCATGCCAACATACAACATCCTTAATTATGACAATCAGCGCTGCTTGATGTTCATTCCATGGTCCGTCTTTCATTTCGGGATATACGCTGCTGATCCAGATCGGTTGCAATGTTGGGTACGGGGCCATCACTTGATCATTGATCATGTGCCCGGTTCAGCCTGGTTAGGTTGTCTCGTCTCTTCGGATCAATCTGGCACAGTTTACCGTGAAACGCTTTGGAATGTATATGACGGGGGTTGATTCTTGTTCAAGACAAAGAATGAGGTGAACAAGGATCGTTATCTTTTATGTTTATATGCAGAACTCTATAGCGTGAGAGCCCGACCGATGGGAGACAATTTACTCAAAAAAACTGACTGGGTGGCATCTCTGTTAAATACCCAGGAGACAGTTGAGCAATTAGAGTAAAGCTTAAAGCTTACAAGAAAGCTTTCAGATCAGTTTTGCAAGCTTTACAATAACAAAGTCAAACTTGTTTGTGTTCAGCGCCTCGAATCGAAGCAGAGCATTTGCTGTGAGCTGTTGTACCTAAAATTGATTTAATATTTCGATAACATTTGGCTTTAATTTAGATCAGGAAAATAGATCAATAATCACTTTCTCAGCTGCAAAGAATTTCTACTAGTCATCTTTTTTATTGTTAAGTCAAGTATATTAATAGTTTTAACTACTCGTATCTCTGACACATTACATGAGAATCACTTTCGCTTTAAGACAAAGAAATTCAAAGCCAAGTCAAAATCGGAACCACCCGAGGCACACCCAAAATTGAACCACAGGGAGGCCCCTTCTGTCTACCCGTTCCCCGATCCCGACATAAGTCATGCGAATGCTGTGCGTTGATTGATTATACGGCAGCCAAAGAAAATACAATTAAAGGTTCAGCTTTCACCCGAAGGCAACACTAACTAATTACTTTCACTTGGTCAGTAGGGAAAGAAGAGGGAGAATCTCGAGCAGAGTTCAATGTTGCAAACAAGCAACAACAAAAGTCGGAGAAGGCACTTACAAATCGAGCACGGAATTATCTTCATAATTATTATCATCATCAGCAAGGGGGGGCCATAGGTTAATATGGCAATTAGCCAACAAGCACAGTGGGGCAAAAACACCAAGTGTTAAAGAGAAAATAAAGAAAGCCGACTGCTCGACAATTAACAATACCAAAAGATACGACTCATAACTTTCAAATGTGATTAAGGTGGACGAGTTGATAGATCAGTCAAATAAAAAAAATTATAGTCGACAAGTTCTAAGCGCAATAACAAATAATTATGTTGTTCTATTGATGTGGGCTAAGAAAACAATCAAAATGCGTTGGCCAAGTCAGTTCGAACGGACACACAGACAAATAGCCCACAGGTCTTTGGCTAAGTCCAAAACGGATGCCGGACCAAGCTTCAATATATAAAAATAGTCTCTGGGTACGTATGTATTTCAACAGGTTAACGCCTCTATCGAGAAATTCAGAAAATAACATAAAAAATCAAATAAAATCTGTGGAACAACAACACATTAAATGTAATTTTCGGCCAAGTAATTGCTGGATAAAAGGAGAAGGAGGGGAACAAGATCTCCAAGCCAAAAGAAGCCGCGAATAAGAAGAAATGAAGGAAAAAAAGACACAAAATCGAACTAAGCCTCAGCCGCCGTTCGACTTGTAAGTGGTACATCAAATTTGAACAGTTTTTCAAGTGTTTATGACGTTTCGTGGTGAGCCGACGGATCCGACAAATCGGACGGAGGCATCTGGTGGAAATTGAGGCAACTCTGGCAACTGTGTGGCTTTTTTTTTGTGGATTGGTGTGATTATCGCAAGTAAACTATCTCTCAGTTGGTCCGGGTCTTGGGTCTTGGTCTCGTTCTCTCGTAGTGTTGCTTCGACAGCCGCTGCCGGTTTTTCGTTTTATGAAGATGAATTTCTTTTTTATTCGAGATTTATACTCATACCTCCTCCATTCCCATTCCATCTCCAACCGGTCTGGGTTTATTTCTTATTTTTTTGAACTTTACAGCCTCTGCGCTGCTGGAGCTCCAATTACTTCACTCACTGTTGATTATTATGTTGTATGTTGTAGTTTTATGAGTTGTTGCTATTATTGTTGTTGTTGTTGCTGTTGTGACTGAGATTCCGCAAAATCAATGAAATGCTTGGCTGAATGTGAGTTTTGCTTTTGAGTACAGGGTGTGGAAATGAGAGTCTTTTGTTTGCAAAAGAAAGCAATAGCAATAGATGGAATGTCTACGAGATATCCTGCTGTTCTATTAGAGAAGTAATCGATAAGCAATATATAAATAAATCACTTTGGTAAATTGGAGTGATATTTATCGTAACTTTTAATCTCGTATCTTATACTTTCTCATCATCGCCATCAAACTTAATCCGAAAGCTTATAAAGCTTAATCCGTATCTTTCTAAAGATATTTTCTATTTTAAACTATTTTTAACATTTATAATACATTCTCTAGCAACTTCAGCTGCATAAAATATATACTTCTTATGAGCTTAACCTCAAGTTAATCCCCTTGTCATAAGAAGCGGTTCAGATTGTATCTCATTTAGCTTTTCCTCAAACCTTCATCTCTCAACACATTTGTAAGCCGAGAAAACCAATCGAGTCCATAAAAAACAACACAACAAAACCCCTCAACAAGTGCCACTTAACATAAGCCCAAGTCTCACCTGTTACTACCATTTTGGCTGCTGATTGGGCTAATGAGTTGGAGTTGAGGTTTAGTTAAACTGCTTCAGGGTTATCACACAATGACACAATTTACATAGAATCGACATCAAATGGCAGAGTATCTGGGTATAAATCATTTTAAATAAACCATATCTTTAGTGACAATCTTCTGACGGCAAGTTCTCTCATTCTGTGTGGCATAAATCACGAGTCGAGGCAACCGAAACCAGTTTTCTAGTTTCAGTTGTTTCAGATGTTTCTCTGATCTTGCGCAAAAGATCTACGCGCATAAATTCAAATTAGATAAAAATAAACTTTTACCAAGCAGGTGATTTAGTACTTGAGCCAAAATATAACACAACAACAACAACTTGTGCAGGTGTTTCAATTTCGAAGTTGAAGTCAAGTCTCGGAAAAAAATAAGACATAGAAACAGATACAAGTTTTCTAGATTTATTCTGTCTTATTTTTGCCTACTTTATACTTTGACTTGACATATTTGTCTGCTAATTTCATGTTATTTATGCGCCCGTTGCGCATTTTTCCCCAAGTCGCAAAAGGCAAACAATGGAGAGCTTAACACTCGTTGCTGCTGCCTAAGATGGGTGGGGTCTTGAGGTCTAGAGTCTGGGGCTGAAACTGGGGACTGGAACTGGGGCCTGTGGTCTTAGCTGGCGAGCTCAGAGACTTGAGCCTATTGTTTGTCTGACAAAATGACAATTACATGTTGAGAATTTCAACAAAAATTATTAAAATAAATATTTGCCCGCTAAACAAATTGCCTGTCGAGGTTTTGCTTAAGCTACAAGTTGATGTATGGGTGTAAATATGCGGGGCCTCGGAGCGGGACTTTGAGCGGGACTTTGAGTGGGACTTTGAGTGGGGCCTGGGAGCGGGGCCTCGGAGCGGGGCCTCAGAGCGGGGCCTCGGAGCGGGGCCTCAGAGCGGGGCCTCGGAGCGGGGCCTCGGAGCGGGACTTTGAGTGGGACTTTGAGTGGGACTTTGAGTGGGGCCTGGGAGCGGGGCCTCGGAGCGGGGCCTCAGAGCGGGGCCTCGGAGCGGGGCCTCGGAGCGGGGCCTCGGAGCGGGACTTTGAGTGGGACTTTGAGTGGGACTTTGAGCGGGACTTTGAGTGGGACTTTGAGTGGGGCCTGGGAGCGGGGCCTCGGAGCGGGGCCTGGGAGCGGGGCCTCAGAGCGGGGCCTCGGAGCGGGACTTTGAGTGGGACTTTGAGTGGGACTTTGAGTGGGGCCTGGGAGCGGGGCCTCGGAGCGGGGCCTCAGAGCGGGGCCTCGGAGCGGGGCCTCGGAGCGGGGCCTCGGAGCGGGACTTTGAGTGGGACTTTGAGTGGGACTTTGAGTGGGACTTTGAGTGGGACTTTGAGCGGGGCCTGGGAGCGGGGTCTCAGAGCGGGGCCTCGGAGCGGGGCCTGGGAGCGGGGCCTGGGAGCGGGACTTTGAATGGGACTTTGAGTGGGACTTTGAGTGGGACTTTGAGTGGGACTTTGAGTGGGACTTTGAGCGGGACTTTGAGCGGGCCTGGGAGAGGGACTGGGAGCGGGGCCTGAGAGAGGGACTGGGAGAGGGACTGGGAGCGGGGCCTGAGAGAGGGACTGGGAGCGGGGCCTGAGAGAGGGACTGGGAGCGGGGCCTGGGAGAGGGACTGGGAGCGGGGCCTGAGAGAGGGACTGGGAGCGGGCCTGGGAGAGGGACTGGGAGCGGGGCCTGAGAGAGGGACTGGGAGAGGGACTGGGAGCGCGGCCTGGGAGAGGGACTGGGAGAGGGACTGGGAGAGGGACTGGGAGCGGGGCCTGAGAGAGGGACTGGGAGCGGGGCCTGGGAGAGGGACTGGGAGCGGGGCCTGAGAGAGGGACCTGGGAGAGGGACTGGGAGAGGGACTGGGAGCGGGTACACTCAAAATAAAAAAATAATAAAATTAATATTGATTCAGCTTGACTTGTATTTTTTTTAAATACATATATGTTAGTATACAGCCGAAGATTTTACACAATAATTTAAAACAAAATTAAACAGATTGAACAAAATAATTAATTTAACGTAATTATTTGTAATTAAATAATTAAAATAGGTTAACAACCCATAGAAGTTACATTTCAGTTTGTGGAATCATTATTTATTATTTATCAAATATGTGTAAGCAATATTAGTACATTGCCCAAACCTATTAGATATTTATTTATGTAGGGTCCAATTAAATGTATTTATATCCTGTAATTCAATCTGAAAACAGTCTAGAATATTAATTTAG
Source organism: Drosophila falleni (assembly GCA_035045575.1). Classification (NCBI taxonomy): domain Eukaryota; kingdom Metazoa; phylum Arthropoda; class Insecta; order Diptera; family Drosophilidae; genus Drosophila; species Drosophila falleni. Next base: position 12,161,222 of record JAWNOV010000167.1, read on the forward strand.
TTTGTTTATGTTTTCATAAGTAACTGACTAATTTGCCTCAACCTCATTTTGGCCACTTTTGAGTCTTCCACAAATCTTAGGCTGACTTGGTTAGCACCTTGAGCAAATACGAAGATAAACAACTCAATGACGGCACTTTATGCAATCCAAAACGTCAAGTCAAAACAATTCCAACTGCACCAAAGGCATGTGAAAATTCACACTGCCATCATGTGGCAAACAACAACAAATACTATAGACAAGAGGCCTTAGGCCAAGACAGGCCAGGGAATGGTAGAGAAAATGGAATTGGGACTGGGTTTGGTCTGGGATGGCACTTCATTAAATAGACGCCGCGGCGCTTTCCCGAAACAGCCACGCCCACCGCATTACCCACTAGGGCAAGCCAACAGTCAAGCGGCTGCTTATTTTTCACACATGCTCGCCAACAACAACAACAACAGCAACCACAAACAACAACAAGCAAATGAAAATAAGCGAAAAAAAAACAAAGCAGAAATTTAAGCAACAATTTTTTGTGCCTTGTTGTTTATGATGACAATTTTTTTGTTTCGTTGACGACGTCGACATGTGGCCATAAAGTTGTCGGTAAATAACAAACAGGCGTCGACTCCACAGCAAAAGGGGGAGGCTTGGAGGGTGGGTGGTAGTGTGTAGAGAGGGTGGATGTAGGTGCTGTGCCTCCTACCAAACGATGTCAGTGAAAAAGGCGACACATTTTTTTAGAGGACGCACGAGCTGAACTGCGGCACTCCGACGGGAGTCCTGCGGAAATGACGGAATGCAAAAAGTATCCCAGGGATTGCAGTGAAAGTATCTCAGAGATCCGCCGAGCAATCGTAAACATTTTAAATGCATTTCCGTTTGCCCAAATTGCACGCAGCTGTATTCAACTTTATTCCATAATACTTTCCAGCTGCTTTTTGCGACTTTTCTTTCGAATTGTGCTTAATTAACCGCAAAATTTGCATAATACGCAAATTATTTTTATAATAATTGTAAAAAACTTTATTTGGCTTGTTTTATTTTTTGAATAATGAGCATTGTTTTTAAGTGTCTGAGCTGAGCTTAAAACAATATTACTTTTTTCACGACCATAAATTAAATTTGTATTTAGATTTGGCATTTGGAACCTGTATTATTCTCGGAATAATAAAATTATACTTTTTGTAGCAACAACCTTGAGATGACATAATTGTGAGATTATTCACAGTTTAATTATGGAATTTAAAATAATGTCTTTAAGGAAGATTATTAATTATCCAATTATCTTCCTAAGGAATAGTTTTACATACTATACTTTTAGACACAAATAAATTCTTATACCCTTGCTTTTATATAATATTCATCTCTTAAAATAAAAGTATTAAATTATATAAAAAAAATCCGAGTCTTTAAAAATATTTGTATATTCTTTTCTTCGCTTATTAAAGCACTTAATTTAACCGCTCTATTTAATAGAGCTTTAGTTTGAGGTCAATCTAAAAAAGATCCATGGCTAATGTCGAACACTTACCCAATAAGTTCTGGGACAGCTCACACATGTGCATCCACTCGGGAACTAATCCACACACAATTTGGGCTGCATAATAATCTGTAATGAAGAGAAAACGTATAAATTTAATATGCTGCCACATAAATATTCCAGCACTTAAGAACAGAGAGAGAGACAGAACCTTTGAAGCTAAACAGTAAATTAAAAGCAGCTAAAAATATTTTCAATTTAATCCAGTCTGTCGAACTGGAATCAAGAGCACTAAAAAAGTTGCTACTGTTGAAGTGGAAAAAGTGGAAAACTGAAAATGTTTTGTCATCTGTTTCGATTTAAACTGAGAAAAGGATTGACACGGAAATTTAATACGAAGTCGGAACTTAAACTAAGTGAAAATTAATAGCCTACGCACCACATGGACACACTTCAAGAAAGATTGAGAAAAAAGGGAAAGATATGGGAGAAATACGAAAAACTTTCACTGGAAATTTGTTGAAACAAGAAACTTGAAATGACTTTTTGAACTGTGAACTGAAAGAGATGCTGCGAGTATGAGATGAGTTGAGTTGAGCTATGTTGGACTGACTCGACGCATCATAAATATAAAAAAACATATATTTCGAAGTGTCTATCTCTCTCTCTCTCTCTCTCACTCTCTCTGTCTTTGTAACTGACACGATGAGGGGCAGGGGGAAGGGGAACACCGACGCCTGCATGCCACAGCAATTTGTGTGTGGCAGCTACTCCACAGCGACAACATTTTGACACACTTAAGTGTTAGACACCAGACCCGACAGAGCTTCGACAGCCTGCATCATCATCTTCATGATCATAGTACAAGTTGTCAGAGGGTCGCGACGATAAATTTGGAAATTATGAACATAATTCTTCATTAGACCACGCATCCGATAATGGAACTGAAGAGGCGTCCAAAAAACCCAATGAAACGAAAGTGAAAGACTCCCCCGAATCTCCCGAAAAGAAAAAGACTCTCCACTATAAAAAAAACTACCCACACAAGCTACTGTAAGTTGTTGTTATTGTGTGGAACCTAACGCCTAGTGATAAATTGGCGATATTACGCATTCAGCTTGGATTGTGGATTATTTCAATTTTCGCATGTGGGCGTTACCGAAAGTCCCGCCCTATGCCCATTCCGAGAGTTTCAAGAATGCGAACAAAAAGCACACACATAGCACAGATAACCGGTCAAAAAGATGGACCCCATTGATAGAGCGGCGATTGTTTGGCATTTAAATTGAAATAACGTGATTTTTGTGGTCCATTGGTCACAGGCCTCAGGCGGGCAGTACCGGAAGGGTGGAGGGGCGACGGACAGGCCAACATAGCTCTGGCATAGATTTTTCCGAACTATTTCGACTATTGTTTTGCGGTTTAGCGCAGATTTTTGGTTTCGTTTCGCTTACATTTTTTTTTAGTTTTTTAGGCTTGAATGAATCGAAACGCACTTTTCTCTCACTTTTGGGGGTCGTTATGTGTGGGTGGGTGTGGCTTTTGTTCGACCTTGTGTGTGCATAGCTTAGCAACGAGTTGTACCTTGCAGAGATGTGTTGACATTCGCAATCGTTTAAATTTGTATTTAGATTGTATAAGCTAAAAAGTCAATAAATATTAGGAAATTTTTTTATTAAAAATTAATAAAATATAATTGTTTTACTTTCAATTTGCAAAAAAAAATAATAAATTAAAAAAAGAACGTGCTACGTATCTCCCCGACGGGGAATTGAACCCCGGTCTCCCGCGTGACAGGCGGGGATACTGACCACTATACTATCGAGGACGTTGTCTCACAGCAGACAAAATTTGATGATATAATGTGAAGCCACTTGACGAGCACCAATTGATCAAATCATATCAACTGCTGGCAGCAGAAAATGAGATTAATATTATCTTAAATAAAAGAGAGCAAAAAGAGTAGAATGACTCTCACTCTCTCTATTCTTCAAGCGTAGTGTAAATTTGCTTCTGACAGGTGTAAATGTGTGTGTACAGCAGCAGCTCATTTATGATTACTCACTTGTTGTTATTTTTATGAGTGCTTTGATTTTAGGCGTATCTCTTTCGATTTCAAACGCCACTACTAAAATTATATTTGGCTAACTAAGCAAAGCAGACATTTAGTCTAGCTGAAAAAGCAACACCATCTGTCACATAATTAGAACTGTAGCTTGCAAAATAATTGCCAAGTTAAGAGAAAAATTATTCAATGATTGCTCCCACAAGGATAGATTTATTAAATCCAATAGAGAAAATGGTTTTATATTTTACTGTGTTTTAGCTTTGCGTGTAAATATATCTGAATATCTTTTGATATATAAAAAAAATCGTATTTCTTTTAACGTTTGTACAAAAAAGTGTTCATTTATGTATGAACATTCTACTTTGTTCTAGTTTTGCAGCACTTAAAAGCTGTCAACACTTCAACTTTGTTGATAATATCTCTGTGGAGACCTATTACAAAAAACTACCAGCAAACAACTTGCAACAAAGTGCCGCAGTCCCAAAACGATTTCTAAACCATTCAGTCATAATGCATAAAGTATAAAGCAACATCAACAGCAAAAACCAAACCAAACTAAAAGCGCGCCTTGCTCCACATGTGACGTTCGTCCTCTCACAGTCCAATTCACTCAGTCAGTGAGCAATGCGTCGCAGCGACGCAACGCAGACGCAACGCAGACGCGACACGCGGCGACCACAGAAACCGCAAGGTGCGTTTCTGCTGTTTGCTGTTATTATTTGTGTTATTGTTGCTGCCAAACAATCAGCAAAAGGAAACAAAAACAACAAAAAACAACAAAAAAATGCATGAAAATAACAACAGAAACAATTACACAAACAATTCGATTGCAGTCGACGCTGCTGTCGCCGCTGGCAGCGGCAGCGCACACGCCACTCAACTGACACTCAACTGGCAGCAGCCTATGCTTCACTTTACTCTCCCCTTCCCACTGTTCTCTCTCTCTCTCTTCTCTCTCCCCAGCACTCTCTTTATGTGTGCAATCATGCAAATAAAACATTTTTTATATCTGTGTATGTGTGTATCTGTGTGTATGCGTGCAAAATTTTAACCCAAATATTTTGTAGACATGCAATATTTATGCTACACCAACAACAACAAGAATAAAATGGCAAACAGGCGCAATTACAACAATGGCAATAGCAGTCAGCAGACAGGCAACAACAACAACAACAATATTGCTAACAGTAACAACAACACTTTTGATGTAATGGACTTTTGCTTTGTTGCAAATGGGTTGATATGTATTTAGTCGGAATAAAATAAAAACTGCAACTGACAAATCAACCCCCGCCGTTTCACTAGGTGGCAACTCGCTTGGGCAGCTGTGAGCGCAATTTTGTTGTTGTTTTTGTGTGTTATTGTCCCTCAGTGCAGCTGTCCTTCAATCGCTGTCCCGCTCGCACACTGCATTAATCCCTACACTCTTCATTCTTCACATTTAGCGAGCAATTTTCACATGCATTTCTAATTTTCATAAACGCATTAAAATTATAATTAAAAGGCATTTCGCAGTGTATGCATATTTTGTCTTTTTCTTGCTGTTTGGTGTTGCATCAACGTTGGCGCAAAATGTTGCCGCATTTACCACTGCTGCATTATTTATTTATTATGTATGCAAATGCATTTAATTGCGTGGACAGGGCGATGTGCGAATGGGTTAGCAAAAGGGGGAAAGGGGCAAGGTAGTTGGAGCTGGGGATTTCCAGTGCGGGCAACGTCAAACAATTTGCATATTTTAGCATGTAATGAAATTTGTAATAATTCTGCAATTAATTGCGTACGTGTCCTTGTTTATGGCCACAGCGAAACCTACGTGCAACAGCAGCAGCAGCCACACTGCAACATTAACTGGAGCAGTAACAGTCGTCCAGTCTGCCAGCTCAAGTGTGTTTATAAGTGTGTCCATGAGTGTGTGTGTTTCTTCCTCTCCCGCTCTCTCTCTCTCTCTCTCTGTGTGAGTAACCCACTCATTACGAGTGCTATTGCCTCCATGTGGGCAAACAACAATTTCACAGTTTCGGCATTTACTTTTTACTTTTGCTGCTGCTGTTGTTGTTGTTGCTGTTGTTGCATGCTGTTTACACAGCATTTGTTGATGGCATTCGACTAGCTGCGGATTTTGCATTAAAGTGAAAGCTTTTCATTATTTTAATGTAACGGTAATGACAGTGTGACTACTGAATTGGCGACCGGCAACATTTGTGAGGCAATTTAATGATTATATTCGACTATTTGCATGCCATCCTCACATTCGTTAAATGGGGTATATTAGTTACTAATGGGCTGCAGCGTTAATGTGCTTAACATTAAATAATTTGCCTCCATAGACATTTTATAATAAATATGATACTGTTTATTAATATAATACTACCAATAAATATGGTAATCTTGCTCAAATCTTTCTATTGTCAAGAAACTTAATTTATAACCTGAAAATTAAGAATATTGTGTAATTTGTATTCGAGAAATAAATAAAATAATAGGAAATTTGCAGTAATCGCTTTAAGGCTTAAAACAGATTAATATTTCTTAAATATTAGAAAATAGTATCTAGATACTCGTGCTGCAACAAAAGAGCATCAAAATTACAATATCCAGCTCGTATTGTTGTTTTTCGATACGATAAAAACAGTTGCAATGACTTTTGACCTCGACACTTGAAACTGACAATGGAAAATGTGAAGTTGCTCTGGCAGGAATATTTATTATTTATCTAATAGTTTTTGTTATTTTTGATCGTGTACAAACAATGTTAAAGTATCCCTTGCACCCTCTCCCTTTATTGTTGTTTACTTTTAATTGTTTTTCATGTTTTCATTTAATTTGCAGCATAATTACAAAACAACAACAAATAATACTGAAGGGTAACGTATTAGTTGCAGCAATTTTCATGTATAGGGAAAATATCAAGTCCTGCTCCCAGAAAATGGACATAGAGCAATAACATTGAAATTTTAAGATGGCAATTCAGCGTCGGGAAACGAGTCCTAAATTTAAGCTGGAAATTGCATTTATCTTGTATCTAACAGATATTTTGATTTTCATTTTCATTTTGATGTCTGTGCGTTTGTTTTGATGTTATTCAATTATGTAAGGGCGGCATCAGTTGTTCTGTTCTTTTTTCCTTCCTTTTTTCACCATTTTCTTATTTGCCCGCTTCATTGCAATTGTCTGGACTCTGGACTTTAAGGACCCCAAGGACAGACAATAGATTTCAAGGATGGTTTCATTTCTGTTTTCTTACGGTATCCCGCCAGCTGTGATCCCGATTCCACCCTGGCATCTGCCCAACTTGTATCTCTTTTTGTTTTCTGTCTTTTTTTTATGGCTTGCCATAATCATTTGAGTCAAGAACAAGTAACGAAATGAAAAGTCTAATAAAATTAGTGGCAATGACTTTTAAACGCATGGTTTTCCTTGCCTTCTCCCACGCTTCCCTCAAGCCCACATTATCATCAGTCTTAACTATATAACTATACGTATTTCCCCGTTCTTTGGATCTTTGATGATGATTTTTTCATTAGTTTCGCGCAGTTTGATAGAGACTCGTAGCAATTAACTGCGATACGAAACTCTCTACCAGTTAATGTGAATAAAATATTTTATATTCTATTTAAATATTATAATCGCAGTCGTGATGATAAATTGTACATTTTGTATCTGCTTGTTTGTGTGTGAATAAAATGCGTGTTAAATACTTTAATTGCCGCAATTCACGATCCAATGCGATGTGCAAAAATTTGAAACGCTCAAAATTAGCGGCAATTTAAACAATTAATTATAATGAACGCTTTGATAGATTATCTAGAAAATTTTAATCGAATGCCTTTTGGCAATAAAAATATGAAAAGTTCGTTTTCATATTATTATTCAAACTTTATAAGGAAACATAGCATTAAAATCACAATCAAGATCTAGAGACAAACAAATTTTTTTAACGATATTAATTACATTTATATTTACTACATTATAAGTCAAAATTTTCCAATTTTGCATGATTTTGGCAGTTATTAGCAAACTGAAATTTGGGATTTTTAATATAAAGCAAATTATTATATATTTACAAGTTTAAGGCAACATAAACTCTTAAATAAAATCCGCTACAAAGGAACAAAACGTGGCATTGAAAAAACGACAAGGACAAAATAATAGTCAATAAAATATTTGCACAAACAAAAATTGTTCAAGCGTAGCACAGGACTCAGAGGAAAGGGCACAGGACTTTTGTATCAATACAAGATAGATAGATCGAAACGAAAAGAAGGGGTATAGACCCGTGGAAGTCCTTCAAAAAAAGTGTGGCCAGGCAATGAAAGAACATTGAAACAAGAAAACTTTTCTTAGCCAAGCTGCTTTTGAAGTAAGAAAAAAAAGATGACAGCCCCTAAGAAATTTAACAAAAATAACAGAGAACATGTGTAGATGAGAAACCGAAAAGGGAGAGCAGATTGGGTGGTTTTTTTGGGTTGTGTTTTGTGTGCCAAAGAAAAACAATTTAGAATGTTTTGCTTCTAGTTGAAGACGTTTTATTCAATGCCAAGCAACAACAACGGAAAAACCGACGAACTCTTTAGAAAGTTAGGTTTTTTTTATTTGTATTCTTTTATATATTTTGATGTTGAAGCCTGGTACGCAGCTTTTGTCACAAAAATTTTTACCCATGACTTGAGCAAGTGCCAAGAAAAAGTGGCGACCTTCTAACAAAAGGAGAATAACGCAAAAAGACAAAGAAACAATGCAGGAAATGGCTAAGGATATTGGCGGACACGCAGGGGCGGACGTGCGTGCAGTGAGCGTGAAATGCGACAACCCTAGAAACGACTTTAAAGAGCGAGGTTCTAAAAGATACAAAACGGCAGGAAAATCGCAGTTCGCAATGGCAACTTGTACTCACTTGTAGCTCTCTCCCTCTCTCTCTCTCTCTCTCTCTCTTCTCTTCTCTTTTTCTCACTCTCTCTCTCTGTCTTTTTTGCAGTTATGACCTCTAGCTACTTATGGTTATTTTACTTAAATTTAACGACGGTTTTAAGAGCCCTTTTCGCTTCGCTTTAGCGCTGATTTCTGCAGCCAATCTATTGAAATTGCGGTCGAGCTGAGGCTGAACCAAAAAGGTCAACACATTAAATTTATAATGCGATTGAAAAGGACGACGAAATCGCCAACATTGCGAAGGCGTGACAACCCTAGAAGTGTGTGCGTGTCTCTCTGCGTATATTTGTGCTGGGAAATGACTCAAAGTAGGTCAGTTTGGTCTGTCATAAAATGCAATTGGAGCGCATTGAAGTGCCGCCCGCGATTCAGGCAAATGAAATGTCAAGTTGTAAATAAGCCGGAGAAGGCAAAAGCAATTCTCGTATTAAAGGGCGTTTCCCAGAGCAAAGAACGTTATCATCCAACTGGAGCTTGACGCTGTGATGATGGGTTAAAGTGGCAGTCACAGCACTTGCCGCGAAATAGGTTAGATCGTCTAAGGAGAACAACATGAAAAGTCAATTCAATCAAGTTCTCTATGATACTACTAGCTTTAAAGAACTAAACAAATGGCAAAATGCTTAAAGTAAAGTCGGAATTTTATCAGACACACGTACACGGCACACGTACACAGAAGCTTTTAAAGCTCAAAGCTTGCAGCACTACACATGTGGCAAATAGAGCTTTTCGCACTACTACATATACTGCACACACTTACAAAACAGAGCAATCAATAAAAGAACATGTAAATTCCTTTGTTAGATCTAGAGCAGTAATAAATTTGTATCATTTAAATGTCGAAAGGTCTTTTATTGGTCTCCCCATGTCAGTCATGCGATACTTTGAGCCTTTGTCTATTGTAGAGGCCAAAATTTGAGGAAGGTCGCCCACAAAATTGCCGTAACTTTACAGCGGCTAATAGAAACGACCTTCATCAAAATCAAATCAAATGACAAACTGCTGCTGTTTTTTTATTGACAAAATGCATGTCAATATGTCAGACAGACAATCAACACCCAGAAGCAAAGCTTTGGCCTGTCATAATCAAAGCTCGTAAATCTGCGCAGAACTCGTATTTCTACTGATAGGCGCTATAAAAAACGAAAAAAACAAAATGGGCTGCTGTTAAAATTAGCAACAAATCAAAAAAAATTGTCACAGTGTCAATATATTTTAAACCAAAGCCCAGATGAAGAGTGACGGGCCCTGGGAAACTGGAAAACTGGAGAACTGGGCCCGTAACAGCCAAATGAAAGCTTTAAAAACCGACAAGCGGATAACAATCACAGACCATAAAATGTGTTAAAAAATACTACTATTTGCATACACATATATACAACAAGAATAATGAAAAAGACAGCAACTGAATGGAGAGTCATTAAAAAGCAGCAACTATCAAAAACTAACTGCCCGGGAGACATTTTTTTTCATTCGTCTGGTAATTAAAACTTGTTGGCAGACTGTCAGGCAGCGAGTTAACAAGTCGGCAGCATCACACAGAAAGAGAGAGAGAGAGAGAGGGAAACAGGAGTGGAAGTGAGATAGAGAGCTGGCAAAAATATTATTTAATTGTCAGCCGCTAATTAAAGCCGACTCCAAAGTCGGAATTGAGATGCGTCTGTCGCCCATTGGCCATAAAGCCAAACACTTAACGATATGACTATGAGGGGGCGAGTTATGAAGAGAGGGGAGTCTATTTATGTTTATCGACTGGTAGCTCTCGCTGACATCATCATCATCATCATCATCATAATCATCAGCAACAACAACATCATCATCTTGGCCTGGCTTGGCAAGAAGGTCGATGCTAAGTTAGTCATAACTTGAATATCCAAACACTTTTGCAGCGAGTGGAGATGTCAACGCAACTTATGGTAATTGTTGCAAATTATTTATTTATTTATGCATGTGGCAGGCTGCTGCCAACGCAATTTTGTCGCCTGATTATGTGCTTATTTATAAGCACAGGTAACAGTCGACACATACTCATAATATCATATAAGGATATACGATGCGATGCTAATGAGATGCAACCACAAACCTGCATATGAATATCAATTATGATACTCCTTCTTTCTCTAAGCCAGTCCAAATTGATATCAATAGCAGGAAGAGGACTGAAATTAAGTGTTGACTGCTAAAAAAAACAGACAGACGTCTAGACGCCATTTCGTTTGGTCATAAGAATGCTCTTAGCCAAAAACTGTTTAGAGATACATAATTGCATAAATGCATGAGTAAAAGTTTAACAACTTTTTGGTCAATTCAACTTTGGACAGCTGTTAGACACTTTTTGTTTTTAAAACATACCATTATCATTATTAAATGTAATTACGAATTTCCACTTTTGACGAATTTATGGTAGACGATTATTAGAGACTACATTTAAATGAAAAAGTATTATGGAATAAGCTATTAAAATGTTAAATAATAAATGTTAGTTGTTTTATGAATAAATTAAAATAAATGTAAATTAATAATACAAATACAAATAAATAAATATAAATTAGAAAATGCTTTTTAAAAATGCATTTCAAGTGACTTGATAACATTTTTCCTATAATTTGCACTTGGCAAACTCATAATGGAAAACGTTAACGTTTACAAATTTACTTGATGATCACGGCAAACTACCGTTCAATTGCCAATTAGCTAAGCGAAAACAAGGTTCCAAACAACACTTAAGACCATGGCTCGAAGTTGGACGGACAGTTGGACATTGTTTATCAGCAAAGACACTCAATGCGAACAACGAATGCAATTAAAATAAATATATGCAATATCAATAGTCAATAGTCACACTGCAACGCCCATTGACACCCCGAAAGAGAGTTAAACTGTGTAAACGATATCGAGCTTTGAGTATCCAACAGATACTTTAAGTGAGTACGTGACTAACAAAAGTGGTAACTGGTTACTTGCTAACTGGAGGCCAGTTATTGAAAGAAAACTGCAGAAGCCAATGCGAAATTTGGCATGCAAGACATTCAGAAAGGAGAGTGGAGAGTGTGGAGTGAAGAGTGAAGAGAGTGGAGAGTGTGGAGAGTGTGGAGAGTGTGGAGAGTGAAGAGAGTAAAGAGTCTGTAAGTGCATCTGAGGTCCATACGGTTCGAATGATGCTCATGTGTGTGCATGACTTTGGGATATTGAGGATCCCAGTTTCTAATGTCCATTCGTTGTCTGCCGTCAATCCATTAAAAATTGTAGCAGCCACAAAACGTGGCACGTAGTGCATAGAGTGAGTATACACATTTTTTGATATTTGTTCTGTTGCATGTTCATGAGATAACATTTGTATTTAAAAGACACTTTACGCTTGCAATCCCTCCCCTTTTATCCCGAATTCCCCGACATCCCCTAAGACCTCAAGAACCGGTCACAGACAACGCTGACCATTTGTAGTTTATCTATGGCAAATCTTGAGGTACCGCCACATGTCAAAATGTCAATTTTTTTTGTGGCACGTCTGTTTGTGTTGTGTGTGTGTGTGGCATGCAAAATGCACATGCCACATGTTGCGTAAACTAGTTTTGCGATATATCACCTGAGTTGTGACCAGTCTACATCTCCAACTCCAACTCCGCATAGTTTCTTCCAATGTCTGCACTTGCAATTGCATATTTTATGCGACCATCTCGGACCCAAACTCGGACTCGAACTCTAACTCGTAACGCTGCCAACATCCAAAGCCATTCGGCTGTCAGTTCTCAGTGTTTGTTGTAATTCAATTTGAATGTCTATGATAGCGTACATGAATAGCAAGCGACAGGCAGCAGCAGCAGCGATGGCATCGAGTTTTGGGTCTTGGTTTGGTTTTGGGTGTCAGTTTGGATATGGGTTCAGGTTAGATTATAGATGGACGGGGTGGGGGGAATTGGTAACAGGCAGCCGCCAGAGCGTGTTAAACAACACGTGAACAGAGCAACTCGGACAGTTGGACATTTGGACACTCGGACAGTTGAGCGTTTAAATCGAGATACAGTTGAAACTTACCCAAAAAAAAAATAGTTAGCAGCTGTGAATGTTGCTGAATTGCAACTGGTGAGTTGTGATTTTTAACTGTAAATAGATATGGTTGAAAGAACGGTTAGTTTCAGAATAAATAAAAATAATAATTAGATACAAGAATTCCACAAGTTTATGAGATATTAGAGCAGTGTTATTGAGCTTAACACACATACACAACACACGGATATTAAGGAGACGAGAGCTTAAAGCTCAGCCTATGAAGATAGTGAGAACAGAGTCAAAAGCTCACTAATACATGCACATTTAATGATTTGCTCACAGATATTGATAGATAATTGTTTGTAGATACTTTATACTAACTCTATTTATTTATTTTGCCTAAATAATTACTAACACAGATATTTAAAGACAATTCTTTGCAGATACTATATACTAATTTAATTTATTTAATTTTTATACTTCCTAAGAAAAGCTTTCGAGATTACTTTGTTGACCTGAGGAATGGAAAAGTACTCTACAAAACGCTTTATGGGCTGTCATTATTGTCGTGCCTAGAGAGTTTGTTTATATTGTAGTACGCGTTTTTTTCACAGCATAATTAAGCACACTTTTAAATATTTTAACTTATGGTGTGCCGACTCGTAAAAACTAGAGTACCCAATAAAAGCGGACCACCCACAAATCGCCTGGCTTGACGACTTGATGGGTTGATGTCTTGACTTTGGGTGCGTGCAAAAAAAAAAGGTCAACATTTTATAGCTATTTTCCGCTTAGGTTTTCGTTTCTATTTCTCTTTCTCTTACTGATTCAGTGACTTTTTCTACTTCTGGGGCCACTGACTGATTCAAGGTGTTAAATAATAAATGCGTCAAGTGGTAGATCTGGGGAATTGGACTGCCAATAAAAACAGGCGCATTGAAGTATTGAAGTTGCGTGTTTTGACTTATCGTAACAGTTGACTGGTCACCCCCTTTGTTTACCCCTTTGCCAGAATGATGACATTTTAATAGCTCGACCCCAAAGTCTGGCAATAATATTTGCTGACTTTTACGAGTTGTTTGTGCTCCGCACACTCAAACACATTGAAACAATGACGAAATCCAACACTTTTCCTGTTGAGTTTTTTTTAACGTCCAGAGTCCCGAACTCCCGACTTGACTACTATATACTTTGCCACCTCAACAACTTCCTGGGCAACGTTGTGGGCTCTTTTCTAACGCTCTTTTAATGGAATATTTAAGCACCTGCACATAAAATCCGAGTTCAGAGCTAAAGTTTGCCTCTTTTTGGTACGTGCTGAGCCGTTTTTGATGGCTTATAAAATACATAAACATATTTGTTATTAATTGCTTTATTTGCCAAAGCATTTCTTAGTTAGCGATTCTATCGATTTTCGCTAAGCCGCTTTAAGTTTCTGCCCGACAGACAGAAAAAATGGAATTTTCGTAACCGAATTGGCCTGGTATTAAAGCTATTAAGTCATACTAGCTGCAGAACAACAACACACACTGAAGCAATAAAAGCCAAACGAAAACAACAATTACGCAGAAAAACTAAAATTACTACAACAACAACGTTTAGTCTCGACTGCAGACTTGACTAATTTAATTAGTCAAGGCCCACAGAGCCCGGAACTGTGGGTCCGAATAGGACCAGGGCCTTTCAGACAACTCAAGCGGTTAGTTCTAGGACCAGTTTCATTCTGAAACAGTTTCTGCAAATGAAATCAAATGTGGAGCGAGACAATCTTAATAATGCTATGCAGCAGAGGTGTAAGATAAGAAAAAATCTAATTTAATTAAGGCATATTCCAAATGTAAGCAAAATGTCTGGAAATAAAGTTATAGTTAAATGAGATAAACGGAAGATTCCCCAACAACTTAATAAAGAGAAATATTAGATGGAAGAAACTTAATTTGATTTTTTAATAACTGAGTTCATACTGACAGATATTTATCTAATCTATACTTATATACTTCTGATTTGAATCGTTGTGAAATAAAGTTATAGTTAAATGAGATAAACGGAAGATTTCCCAACAACTAAATTAAGATAAATATAAGATGAAAGAAACTCAATTTGATTTTTGAATAACTGGGTTCATATCGACAGATATTTATTTAATCTATACTTATTTCATCCAGATTTGAATAGTTGTGATATTACGAATAATTGCTTATCTATAAATTGAATCCACGATTAAATCGGTTTACGGACAAAAATGAAAAATACTCAATTTGATTTTTATTAAAACTGGGATTATACCGACATATATTTATCTAATCTATACTTATTTTATCCTGAATTAAATCGTTAAATAGTTGTGATATTACGAATAATTGCTTATCTATAAATTGTATCCCCGATTAATCGGTTTACGAACTGAACTGATAAGAATTTGAGCCTACTCCTATATCACTCACTTGAATGACCCGAAGACTCTTTTAACCGAACCATAAAATGTCGACGAAGCAACAGTCGGTAATACCGTTACTCGACTGTCGTGACGTCATCGCCGTCATCAGCTCGTAGGGGACTTGAACTGTCACAGCTCCCGACTGTTGCCTGCGACACAGTATAAATAAATATTATATTACCGTCATATGTGACTGAATGAGTGCGAGAGAGAGAGAAAGAGAGAGAGAGAGGTAACCTTAGGCGAGCGAGACACACACAGTCACACACACAATTACACTTTGCTTGTTGTGTGTGCGCTGAGTTGTTAATTAAATATTTACGCTGCTTATTTGCAAAATGAATAATTTTAGCATTTTATTTCGCCAGAGCACAATGTGCTCCCCTTGTCTACGTGCTTCGTCTTACTCTTTATCCTCCTAACGCTCCCTTAACTCGGGAGATGGATGTGGCAGGGGGGGTGGGAGAGAGAGAAAGAGGGAGAGGGAAAGGGAGGCAGCTTCTACTGTTTCAACGTCTGGCATTTTATGGCTTTTTGTCAACACTGTTCCACGCCCTGCAAACCTTTTAGCACATTTGCCTTTGCTTTTCGCTTGAGCCCGTTATTAGTTTGACTTGGTCGGCGCTTTAAGCTCTGCAACTGCAATGTTTCAGCCCCTGCTCAAAAGCTCAGGTCGACTTTAATTGGCATACTCGTATGTACTCGTATATACTCTCATGTATGTGTGTGTGTGTGTAGGATTCACAAACGCATTGCTGTTGATAAGTGTCTGAGAGGGGTCGTCAGTTCAGCTGTGACAACTCAACTCTGACTACTCAACATAGTCTGTGTACTTAGAGGCCAATGAAAGAGATAAGACACGTGCCTGAGAGAGAGCTTAAGCAATTTAAATGTTGAAAATGCTGGCAATTTTAGTTAATTTAGAGAGAGCGAGAATGCATTGCTATTGAGCATACTTTATAAAAAGGGGGAAACTTTGTAAACCTTATTAAGCAACTAGCAAATAAATAAAACTACAATTTACTAAACTTTTCTTTAAATAAATACTCAGCTGGTAAACTTAAATACTTTTAAAGAAGCTTTCAGTTGAATGCTCTCATAATGTCCCCTTCTACTTATATGAAGTTTTGAGTTCCGAAAACTTATGCTAAACAAACTTTGATGAAATGCCGCCCACTTCAAGAACCATAATTCAAATACCAGAATTGTTAAACAAATTGTGGCACCAACAATAATTTTAAACCCAACCAGGAAGCAATTATACAGCCAACAAAAATATAAAATATTTTTCTCTATCGGTTTTCGTTTTCATTTTTCACAATTTAACTTTCAATTGGTGTTGTACTGTGCTTTTCGTCTATTCATTGATTACATTTGTGTTGATTTAACCCAAATTATTTTCGAGTCAAGCAAACATTAAATAAACAAATAAACAAACAAACAAACAAGGCGCTGCCAGCGCTCGGCAGACAAACAACAAATCAGCAAACCCGCATAGAAAAAATCAATAATTTCGGGTGCCTCCCCCCAATCAAAAAATATTCGAACTAAACAGAAATTTTGAATTGCCCTACGGCATTTGTAAGCTTAGTATGTAATTTGTGGCTAGACAACGAACCCTTTACAACACTAACCGATGCAGCAGGCAAAAAAGAGAGAAGAAGAGAAAGAGAGAAAGAGTTTTTCTACAAAATATTTACTTTTAATCAATTTCACCAGAGGAAATGTCAACACATTTCTCTGGTTTTTCGAGATGGAGGTGAAACCGCATACTTATCTAATGTGTACTTAAGTGCAACTAATTATTGGGTCAATCCCATGTATACCGCATAGACAAAGGCAAATAAATGATCGATAGAGGGCGCTGCGGTAGAAACGAAAAGAGTATGGAAATGTAGTTCATTTAAATATTTAATGATGATGAGCAGGCGAAGGGGCAAAAAGTTTTCCCTTCGATAAGTATGGGCGTGTTGTCGAACACAGACGCCACCTGTCCAACAACGAAGCAACTAATTATTAATTAATTATGTAAAGTTCTCTTGTTGTCTTGTTGTATCTCTGATTTGCTCTCAGCTTGCTGAACATTTATATTTCGAAATTTAAATACAAACGACTTGACTCACCTTGACAGCCAAGTCCGAGTCACTTAGCGCAACAACAAAAACAATAGCAATAACAACAAAATGAAGTCATTTATTTATATAGTGCTAACTTAGAAGCCCCACAGCTGGGTATACACTTGAAAAACTTTTGGTACTGTGTCAAACGTCTCATAATGTCATTTTTTTGGCATTGCAAAACACGTTTCGCATTCATGAGAAATACACGAAAAATGTATAAATATAACCAAGTGCTAAGCGAGACGAAACGAATTAAAAACAATCCGAAAGTTTCATGCAAATTAGCGATATACGATTATACTAAGTGTTCACAGTTCAGTCGAGAAAATGTCATTCATTTTGCACGGTTGCTCATACTCGAAGGTTATTCAAATCGAATTTGAATGATGTAAGCACCTAAACAGGTCGTCAAAAAAATACTTAAGTGTTAACCCGATCCTGAGCAAAGTATTTGTGAATAAATATTAAGATTTATGTACTACAATTATAGTTTTAAAATCTAGAATGCTAGATAACAAATTTCAATTGACTTAAGAAAATTGTTTCCTACTTAGAATTCGGATTAGTTATGTTTAGAAATCATATAATTTTTGTAATATCAAATTTGAACTGATTTTAATCTTAATTAATTGAACCTTGACATTTTTTACAAATATCTGGGTTTAATTATTGGTTGCACACTACAACAACATCTATCGGCACTTAACTCAGTAAGTTGAAGTCAACTTTTAGAGTTGAAAGCCCTCAACTTATTTGAAAATTCTGAACATGCAATAACAACGAAAATATCAAGTCAAAGTCAAAGCAATTTTTTTTTCTTATTCATTTTTAATTTTTGCTAGACTAATCGGTTTAATAACAAGGCTTGCACAGAGCCAAAGTCTATTAAAAATACATATTTTGCAATTAATTTTTACAACCCAATCAAAAAAAATGAAATCAGCAACTGAAACAGAAACAGAGACGGAGAACCCAAAACACGTCGCCAGTTGTAAATGAACCGACAACAACAACTGAAAACTGAAAACTGAGCGACATGCGATAGTAATTACCCATTATTTGGGCCATTATATTTTGGTTAGTGCTGCTCAATGGTTGGAATGGAACAACAACAATAGCAAAAAAAAGAAGTAAAAACAATAATAAATTTAATTAACATAATTTACTACTGGGCAAACGGATGCGATTCTGTTTAAATATTGCACTCACGTTGTCCCAATTAAAATGGAAAATATTTAAAAATTTAAAGCCCCAGAGAGAGAGAGAGAGAGAGAGAGACAAATGAGAACGATACTACGTAGGGGCATATCCGAACAGATATTGTATTTATAAGCAGATTCTTGGCAACAAATACTTGGAACGTGCCATTCACACCGACAAGGGAATCGTAGGCGAGAGATTTTTGTTTAATTGCCAGCTCAAGAGTTGAGAGAGATACTACAATAATACTATGCATACAATATTCATATATATATCTATAGACTGAAATTGTTTATTTAAGAGCTGAGAGAGATTCTACCATACAATATTGTATATAATTTATATAGTCAAATTATAGACAGAAATTGGTTAATAAAAAATTTAATTTCGATTTTCGAATATATATTCTTTTAATTTTAATTTTGATGGCATTTTGATTAATTTTGCGAGTGCCCTAAGCGAATTTATAATATTTCTAATTTTTTGTTTTATAAACAGCACGATTCGATGCGTCATTATTCCAATAGAGGGAAATATATTTAGTCAGGCAAATGACTCGATATGCATTCAAAGCTTCTATGTGTGTGAGTGCTTGGTCTTATCAACTGTTTACCTTTCCCAGTTTTGCTGATAAGGGTAACGATAAGATAAACTCAGGCCGTGAGTAGCTAACTAGCTGACTAGCCCTCAAAGGCATGACTTCCACTTAGTTCCCCGGATCGCCTTTCCCATCAGCTTATGTTTCAGTTTGCAGTTCAGGTTTTGATTTCTATAAACTGTGCCTGCAATTGTTGTGCAAGCGCTTTTGTTGTGACTGTAGAAATAGATGGCATCGATACTGGAGCTGCGGCTAATGGACTCTGTTCACTTATTTATGGTTCTGACTCTTCTTGGTCAATATTTGTATACTTCGACACGAAGTAGTCAACGCAGAAGCGCAGAAGGCGACAAAGACAGTAAAAAGCATGGCGCGTAAGCTGGCTTAGAATTGAGTAA
Source organism: Drosophila falleni (assembly GCA_035045575.1). NCBI lineage: Eukaryota > Metazoa > Arthropoda > Insecta > Diptera > Drosophilidae > Drosophila > Drosophila falleni. Next base: position 12,180,430 of record JAWNOV010000167.1, read on the forward strand.
ACCAGAATATAATGTTGAAATAATTTATAGATAGTATCGGGATGGGTAAACAATCGATTGCTAACCCAGCAACTTGGGGAAATGCAATTGAGATAGGAATGAGATAGGAAAATACAGCTTAATAAATATAGTATAGAATAAAATATATAAATACGAAATAAGGTTCGACCGTTATACAAATATTTTCTTATCTATAAATGTAGAAATTCTTACATTGGATTGAGTAAACCAGAATATAATGTAGAAATAATTGATAAATAGTATAAATGGTTGGAATGGAAAAGGTCTATTGATACATTAGCTAGGAAGAATACTGTTGAGAACGATTTAATAATAAATATATAGATATTCCCATACACATATCTCGTATGTATATATTTCTATCTAGATCTGTTCCTATTTCTATATCTTTCTACACACTATTATTCTGTTCAACATTTATATGTTTTATGCTGTCAACAGTTCCCATTAATTTTCATGTAAATTAAATGTTTATATGGTTCATTAACAGTCGCTCTTTCGTTTCAATCGATTTATTTAAAAATGTTCAAAGTTGTTGCAAATGTTTTATAAATATTTAGCCCCAAACAAGGCCCGCCCATTTCATGAGCACATGTCAAGTTCTACGACCATCTGTTTGCCACCATATAAAATATTGTTTGGCGTAACTTAAAATATATGCATGATTTTTTTGGTTCATTCAGATTTTGTATTTCAAAAAATAAACATTTCTAAATTTACTTCTGACCATAAAAACAATGAAAATCCATTTAAAATTTGTTGAGGCATTTAATAGCACAACATTGTCGGGGCCTGACCAAAAAAATAAAAACCAAGTAAAGAGCAGAAAATAGCAAACATGGGCGAAAACACGATAATAAAATGACACTGGGATGGGACAGTCGAGTACAAATTTATGACAAAATATGCAAAAATTTGTTACACTCGAACTTGACAAAATAGATAAGTAAAAAGGGAACCCGACTGATGTAGAGGCTGATGCTCTGTGACCACATAGTTGACGCCCCCAGAAATCGAGCAGACCATAAATAAGACCAAGACAAATAAAACATAATACAACAACAAAAACAACAACAAGAGATGAAAATAAATTCTAGCGTGAATTGTGGAAATATAGGCTGACAACAACAACAGCAACAAAATTGACAACAAATACCCAAAAAAAAACCACAACAAGAAAAACGAAAACGACAATGACAACAATTTCTTTCGTATATATTTTTTTGAAGTTCTATGTTTTAAAATTTATGGGTTTATTGATACTTGTGGCAATATAAAATTTGCTTTATCAGCAACAAAATTTCCAAATAAAAAGAGAAAGAAATATAAAGCAAGCTCTTGTAATAGTGTGACTATGTTTGTATTTAAATAATGTTGCATATTATGAATTAAAGTAACTTTAACGAAAACTTCGAACTCTCATAACTTTACCAAAACTTATCCGATTTTCATGCGGAATATCATTTTGATCATTATTTGGCCTCTATTTTGATTCTGCGTCAAAATCCTAATTACTTAAAAAATTCCATTTTTTAACACTTTATCGAAAACTTCGAAATTTCAAATGTTTATTGACAACGCTTCAACAGCTTTAATATATTTAAACAGTTTAAGGCTTTTTAGCTCTAACTTCCTTAAATTTGTCTCGTTTTCTTAAATATTTTGTAAAAGTTATGATAAAGTAATTAGCAGCATAAGCTCAAAGTGAAAATTAAGAGCTTTAAACTAAATTGAAGTTGAACTTGTTGCTAGACGAAATTCCATTTAAACGGTAAGCCAACCAAGCGATTAAATGGCCCCAAAACTATCTTAGCGACAACTTTTGCCCAAAAGCCACCTACGAATTAAGCCAAGTTAATTTCCAAAACAACAACAGGCAACTAACCTAAGCTACCCGCACATGTCAACGTTGTTTGCTGGAAAAGGATGGGTTATAGGCTGTAGGGTTGTTGGGTCTACAAAGTAAATTAACTTGGTAAACAAAAAAATATTTGCTTAATTAACTGGCAAAAACTTTCGGCACAAAGCTGACGACGACACAAAGGATGCCAAAAGGCAAAGGAAAAGCACCGTGAAAATGTTTTCATAACGCACACTTTTCACCTAGACAAATACAAACAAATATATATATATATTTTTGGGTGAGCTAAGGACACGTGTCTCTATAAAGAGGGACGCAGGGAAGAACTTATTGACAAGCTCAAAGCTGGCAAAATATAAATACAGACATGGGCATGGCAATAAAACAAACATAAAAGTTTTTCAGGGCCCAGTAAATAGTTGGATAACGTGGCGTATGCGCAATTAACATTTATGGCTATTAATTATATTATGCATACGACGCATTGTACACAACATTCACATAATTAGACTTGTATGTCTGTCTATCTCTTGTATATTTGTCTCTTCCTCATCAGTATTGTCTGTGCTTACATCACACTGTCACCACATATTCTCAGTCTCCTCCCTCTTTCTCTCAGTGTAGACTAATGAAGCCATAAAATGCATGCAAGACAACAGTTTGCCAACAAGTTTTCTGACTGTCTTCAGTCTGAAGACGTTTAAACTAATTTTGGCACAAGGGCTAACAACTTGTAGACCCGGCGGCGTCTCCTCTGTCATTTCAACTTAACTTAACCATAATTATGGGCAATCAAACGTTTTTATTAGACGCTCCAACTAATGATCTTTGGTTTTAAACTATTCAGTCAGATTCTACGGCAAGGTCAAAACTCTTAAGCTAAAGCCTCTTTGGGCCCCGTCAATATGTTTTGTGGCTTTATTAATCGCTCTGTTGCAGCGACAACAACTGATTAGCAACCAAGTACAAGTTTCAAGCTCATTTCAGTATTCATAATTGATTGACCAAATGATATGGTTCTGGAATGTGTTAGCTAAAGTATTGGACGTGTTGCCAAATGTGGATTGAGGGCAAATATAAATGTATGCTAAACATGGCTAAACACTTACAGAGCCAAGTTAACACATAACACAACTTGTTAGCCAACTCGAAGTTGCTTATTCTATTACTAAACAAAGGTAACTTAAATTGATTCATAGTTAAAATGATGAATCACTTTGCGCAGTTAAATAAAGTCATCAAAGAAATTTAATTACACTGCAAATAAAATTGATAAGGCAGCAACCCCTAAGGTAAACTTGAGTTAACTTCTTAAATTAAAAGCCACTTACTACCACACAAAAGTACCGCTACTTAAAGACATCTTTAACATCACTCAAGGCTTTTAGTTTTTCTCGCTTATCAGTTGGCCTCGCGCCATAAATCCGCCCAAAAAACTAACACTAACAGGCTTTATAGCCCAATTCCAAGGCCATTTCAACACACACACACACAAATTTTAAATTTCAACCTGCATTAGCTAATCTGAGCAGACGAGACGCAAATGAGAAAAGCAAAAACTTTTTAATTACCAACAGGAAAAACATTCAAGATAACAGCAGAGACAGCGGAGACAGGTGAGAGGTGGGGGGGATAGAGACAGAGATAGAGACAGAGACAGAGACAGCGACAGGCGGCAGCTAAAAATTTACATAAATTTCAAATATAGCAAGAGTAAAATTGTGTATTATTCAAGTTTTATGTGCGACTTTATCAGAGACGAGTGAAGTCCGAGAAGCTGGACTCTAACCTTTTTTATACTCTCCTCTCAAAAAAAAGTATTTATGACTTGTGTAAATACTGAAAAACAGAATTCAACAAGAGGCAACTTTTTAGCCATCTTACGGCAACAAATTTTACAGCTTAAATATATTTTAGCCATTAGATAAACAAACACACAGAAACTCTAAACGGACTGAGGTGTAAAGCGGGGGGGAAGTGCCACAAAAAGTAACGAAAATATCTTTCAAGTACAATGTTAGGTAAATATAAACAAAAGTTTTTTTTTCTTTCACATTTTCGGTTCATTCTTTAGGGCACTTTTGAGAACCGAATTTCGGATGCTGCTGCACTTTGCTGCTGGTTTTTTCTGGCTGTTGTTGTTGTTTTTTTGGCTACTTAAAGCTTTTAGAGCATAAGATGTAATATAAATTACATTAGCTAAGTGCCAGGCAGCAATTAAAAATACGGGGCTTCGAACCCGAGGCCCGAGAACTGAGATCCGAGAACCGAGACCCGCGTTCCGGTGTTAAAGTCGTGGCAAATGTGAAAGAAGAAGCTGTTAATGATGATGTTGTTGTTGTTGTTGTTGTTGGTGTTACCTCCCCTCCTCGTTTATTTTCAAGATTATCATTATCGTCATCTGGCAGCAGCATTAGCAGCATCATTAGGACGTCAACTTAATCAAGGTTAAAATGTGGCATGTGGCATGAGGCAAATTGAATGCTTATGCAACATGTTCAAGTGGCAAGCGTTGAGAATGAAACCAAAATATAAATATCTATGCATACAGAGATATTCTTTGATCATTGCTGATGATGATATGTCCATTCAGCGGGAACATAATTAGCTAGAATGCTGCTTCTGTTTATTTATCTCTGATATTCTCTGTGTGTGTTTATAAAAAACATCAATTTCCCTACCAATTACTATTAATTTTTCATATGTTGCAAGCGTCTGATGATGGGGAAAACTGCGAAGGTTTTTCCAAACTCTGCGCAAATTTGTTAATGCGATTACGAAAAGTTGTCAGCGTGTGTGTGTGAATAAATAGTGTGAATCTGTTAGAAGTTGTGCAAGTGTTGGGTAATGTAAGTGTTGGGTAATGTAAGTGTTGGGTAATGTAATGGCAAAGCTTTTTTAATCGATTCAGATAATTGTAAGTGAATATTATGGAATATTTTCGAGTGAGCAAGAGTTTTGTTTGGACAAGTATGACTAAATAGATTGAGAGACAAATTAAATGGAAAAACTTGGACTAAAAGATAAGGAACAACTTTTAAGTACTTTAAAGTGATTCAACTTTAAAAAAAACCAGAGTTTTACTCATTTCGTAATATTAATTACTTATTTTAAAATAAATATTGATTGTTAATTAAACCTAATTAAGTGTGATACTCAGTTTTTAAAAAGATATCCGTGAAATATTTTTAAGAGAAAGTATTAACTATTTCATAATAAATCGAAATAGCAGATTGAACTTATATTTCTTAGAATAGATAAGTAATTTTCTTATTATTAAATTTATCTTTTATTATCTTTATTTGGTATTTTAATAAGAGTTTAATAAACTTTTAGAACTCTTTGAAGTTTGCGTAATTCAAGAATCAACTTTTCCACTGACAAATGTAAGACAGCTTTCTCTGTATGTCTACAAAACGACTTCATGACAGGTAACTTGTGCGGAATTGAGTTCTCTGAATGTAACACAACATTCAACTAACACAAGTCTAACCCAATCTTATGCCAGATCACGTTTAGGCCATTAAGCAACTGTTCTAAGCCAACACACCACGCCCAGGAAACATCAGCAGCTTCCATCAGTCAAAGAACAAGCCAAGCCAAGAATGGTAACTGTTCTGCAGAAGTGTCAAAGCATTTTCCACATAAAAAACCAACAACACAAACATTTCTAACGACGCCCAACCGCCTCAGACAACGGATTCCAAGACGAACCTCAGATCAAGCTTCATTCATAAAGATTGAGATTCGGATTCAGATTCAGATTCACATCTGAGTGCGAGAACAAACACACAAACAAAGTGAGGACAACACCTAACAAGTTCCTGGAATTGGCCAAGCTTTAGAACCTTCTAATGAAACAGAGCAAACCTGTTTTCTCAGCATTGAAAATTGAGGAGACAAAAAAAAAACAGAAAATAAAAACAAAACAGAGCAAAATGAAATGGACACATAATTAATGATTTTAAATTTTCACAAACCGAAAAACTCATAAAAACTTATCGATCGAACAACTTGAAAACAACAACAACAAAAGTAATGACAACAACAACTGCTGTAAGATGAACATAAACAACTGTCACTTCGTCATTGAGGCATTTTCATGACTTGTTACTTAAGTTGAAAACGCAAAGCTGAAGATATAAATTACATGCAAGTTTCAAACTGACAGCCAACAACAACAACAAGAACAACAACAAATAAGCTAGAACCCAAGATGTTGGACATTAATAAAGCTTAAAGTGAACTTAATTAAAACTTACGCTGGAAAATTGTGCGACGTTAGAATTGATAACACTTGACGTCAATTTTTCCGGCTCAACAGAAAGAAAGTAAGATTTGGTCAAAACAAAAGAAGAACACGCGAAATTTGCACGCTGGCTATGTAATTGATGGCAAAATGTATCTGTGAGATACGCGTACAGCAATAGACCATTCATAAGCGCGCAAACATTTCATTAAATTTTTTCTAATTTTTTTTTTTTTGCACACACGCCTCCCCGTAAACGAGTTAACAGCAAGCTGCTGATCACTAGACACGCAAGAGAGCACGGACTACGGGTTGCGGACTGCGGGGTTGTGGATTTGCGGGGGGTAACCGGAAATTTGCACGGGCGCGAAAAAAAAACTACGAAACACTTGCGACTATTTCTACTCGATTTGAACAACTAAATTTTGTGTGGCAGCTTTGTATTAGTTGACTAACGGTTCAGTTTGAGTTTTGGCTTCGGTTTCGGTTGATGTTTTGGTTGGGGGGTATATTTTGTATCTCAAAGTGGTCGGATGTCCATAAAAACGTCCAGACACGTTCACGTACTCGGCTCAACTGGCAAAAAGTATCTGAGAGCGAGGCGAACACCGCACGCGACGAAACTTGTTTGTTGACTGACTGCGACTGCCAAATGTATCTGAGAGCTCTCTGCTCTCTCTCTCGCTCTCGCATTCAGTTAAAGTATCTGCCATACACGAGCCATTCAACACGACAACGAGCCGAACGCACGAAAACCAAAACACGAAGCAGTCCAACGAATTGGGAAATGCAAAAATTATCTCAGAGTCAATCATTGATAAGCGCTGAGCACTCTGAGAGCGTAAGAAAGAGAGCGAACAAATGAGACTGAGTCAAACTCAAATTGGATTCTCATTGAGAGATAAATTTGTGGTTTGAAACTTGACTAAAAACACTCGTCTCTCTTGTTGTTCTTATTGTTTTCTGCGGCTGCAGTCAAAGATTTTGCCACACGCGCGATTGTCAATTGGTTGTGCGTGTGTGCGTGTGTATGTGCCCAATTGGTATGGAATGTGTGTGTGTGTGTGTGTGGGTAGTGGGCACAGGTGTGCGGAATTACCATGTGAGACAAAGTGCTCCAACTGATTCCAAGAAGTTGTCAGACAATCAAATTCCAACAAGGCCTACAAGGCGAAGAAATAAATGTTAAGGACCCAAAATAGGAAGGAATACCTGAGAGGAATGACAATAATAAAATAGTGAAATATTTTAATATTGGTTGTAATACACCTCTTTTGATATCAAGTTAAATATTTAATAAATTAAATGTTGAATAATATTTATTAATTTTGATTGAAAAATAATCCATTGATTTATTTTAAAATTTTCAACTAAATAAAAAAATAAAAAAACAAATATATATAATATTTACTGATAAATAGAAAAGATATTTAGTTAACTCTGTCTAAAATAAAATTATTTTCTGGCCTTATTTACTATAAATACTTTAAATATTTATACCTTAACTTTATTTATACTTCTATCTTAATTTACTCTATTTGAAATAATTTAATTCAATAGTCATCTCTCTGAAAATAATTCTAACATTCTTATCAGTAAACCACTTGATATCAATAAATTTCCAGTGCGGCTAAAAGTGCATTCAAAATGTAAATCAGATTTTTGGGAGCGGTCATGGTAACAACAACAACAAATATATTAGCAACAACAACAATAGCAAAAGAATGCACTGCCAAAGATAAACAGAGAGCCGAAAAGCTGACAGAGATACAAAGAGAGAGCGAGTGAGATTGAGAGAGCGAGTGCTCTGTTTTGCCGGCACTTTTGCGCTCTCTCGCTCTCAATCTCTTGGCCTCTCGCTCAATTGCTTAGTTGTAGATAAAAATGCATTTTCTCAACCCCTGCTCGCATTTATTAGTTCAGCCAAACGGACACAGATGGCGCTGCTGTGTCGTAGATAAAAAAGCCGACACTGACTGCAGTTGTTATTGCTGCTTTCCGATTTGGTTGCAACGTTTTTTCTATTTTTGTTTACAAAAAACCGGCAAACCAAGCTGAGAAGCATGGTAAATCTAAGGGCAAGGTGTGGGGAAAATCGCGGGGAATCGAAGTCGCATTCTTGGAAAGTGTATTTGCAAAAAGCGTCGCCGGTTGTTGGCACAAATGCCGCGTAATCATTTTTTTGTTCAACGACTCCGGCTGCCGGAAGTTGCAACACGTCGCCGTAGACTAACGCATATGCTGCCTAAGTAGAACGTTGTCGTTATCGCCTGACACACCCCAACAATTGCACCCCCAACTCCATCCCAAACAACCCCCCCACCTCAATCTCAACATGAACACATTCTAAAAACATGTGCGGGAGTATTAATCGCAAATTTTCAAAAAGGAAAAAGTGCTTGAAAGTTGTGAGCTGAGTTATTGCTCGGGTGGTGCGAGAGGGTAAGAGAGAGAGGTGGTTGGGGTGGTTCGAGCATTGTTCGACTGTTTGCCCCAAACCACAGTTGGTAACACTTTTTTTGTGAACATGTGTGAACAACTGCAGTCGCAGTCTCTACTTATATCTCTGTCTCAGTCAAGCAACCCCCAATTTGGCATCTTTCTGGCGGGCTGCCCTCAAGGCAGCGATTAATCATGAAATTTTCACAGAAAATATCCATTAGATACGAATTAAGTCATAATTGAGAGTGCAAGCCGTGGCACGTTGAAGTGCAGCATGTTCAGGAGGACACATCGAGAATGGGCCTCGGAGGCTCAACATTTGCCTTTGGGGTTGGCACTGTGCTGCTTCTTGGGGGTTGTTGCATTGTGCATATCGTTTGTTAATGTGTGTGTGTGTGTGTGTGCCACAGCATAAATGATGTACCCCTCCGGGGAAAATATATGCCTCAAGTGTCTGCGACATATTTCCTTGTATTATCCACATGCATGTGGACCAAAAATTATGCCCAGAATATGCTTTGAAGCAGAAATTATAGATCCTTCTCTGAAGCAGCTCAATATGAACAATTAAAGTGCCTGACAAACCTGAACTCTAATTACAGTTTGAGTGCCACTGAATGGAGTCTCTGAGTGGAATATTTTTGAAAAAAATATGGATTTATAAGCAAGAAATGAGTGAGATATTTATATTTTATATATATTAGAAAATGAGAAATTAATTTAAAAGGTAGACTCTTATTTTATACATAAACTTTTTATTTTTTTGGTTATTATAATATAATTCAATAGTTAACATTGATTACTTATTAAATAATATCTAAATTTAAATTCATTATTTTTTTGTCGACTGTTAAAAAATAAAATGTAAATAAATTAATAAAATAAGTGTTCTATATTTTTCTTAATATTTAAGCAGGCCTCACTGTATTATTAATTGTCTATATACGTACGAGTATCACGATTCCGTTTAAGCAAATATTAATTACACATTATTAATTTCCGTGCTGGGTCCAAAACGCACAAGAATATGAAAAATGATGTGCTTCCTCCATTTTGGCCTGGGAAGTGGCCCGGCTATTATTTAAATGAATTGTTTTGAACGGACAACAACAACAACAACAACAATAGCAACAACAACTATAACAAACATTTTTGGCCGTTGATAAAAACTTTTTTGTATGTGTGTGCGAAAAAATTTGCGCGTGGGCGAAACAACATTTTTTGGTAGGTAGCCACGCCCATTTCGCCCCTTCTCCCGGTAAGGGCCTCAGTTGTGGCCTATCTCGATTATTGTTTAATACGCTGTCATTAATCAATTTGTTTGCCATTGTTTGGGGGCCCAAACGGTAGTTGGATGCCTTTGTGGCCAAATTAATTATGGGCCCAGATCTCAGATGTGTGCCGCGTTTCGGGCCGATAAACAGAAAAATTTGTGCCAAAACAAAAACGAAAACGACAACAGAAAACAGAAAAACAACCGAAAATATAACAAGTGCATAAAATAGTGACAAATAATTTGCGGCATAATAAATGACTTTGTTTTGTTAACTGTAGCGAAAATAATTGATTGCATGAGGCTAACAACAAATTAAAAGAATGAACAAATGCGAAATGTGACGAAAAATATATCCTTACTTTGATTTATGATGAGAGCACAAATATGAAAATTTTTAAGAATATTTCTAGTGCATTTTATAGAAAAAAAAATGTAAATATAATATTTTATATGATGTAAGAAGATTGAATAAATCGATAGTACCTCAAATCTAATTTAAATACATATGTAAATACGTTTTGTATATCGAAACGAATTCCATTATTAATTGAGTGGGTCTTATTGTTATTTGTAGGTCAGTTTAGTTATTTGTCAAATTGAAATGCAATTTCTGTTCTGTGTTGTTTTACTGCAAGATGCATTTAAAAATACATTCATTGGATATTACAAGTGCATGTCTATGACTCTTGACTATTGTTTACCTCAATTCTTGAATTGCACTTGATAGAAAAACACAAAATGTTCTCTTGTATCCTATTTGTAAATATAAATGTGTATACGTATAAATATACATAAGAGTACGTGTAAATGTGTTCAATTACAAATTGCTCAATGTTTGTATGTTATAAATAATTTATATTATTACGGTGTTGTCAATAAAGACATAAGTGCGCACAATCAAAAGCAAATCAAACAGATTGACAGAGACAGAGATTCAGTGAGACAGAGTACCCAGAGGGAAAGAGAGGGGAAAGCGGTAAACACTTGACGCACAAACTGCGGTCGCTATAAAAGCGCAAGCAAAGTGCAGCCCATAAAAAAATATTGATAAAAAACAACGACGAAATAACAAAAAAAATTTGACACCAAAATCAAATTAACATACACACTTACATATGCAACACAGCCAAATCAACAGCAACAATAACAAGGAAAGCTTTTTGTTGCTGCCTCGCTGGGGCTGTCCAAAAATCACAGTGGGATGTCAAAGACCTGTCATAGGGGGCCCCTAAAAAAAAAATAAAAAAAACAGAGAAAAATACAAACAAAACATAAACCTATAACACTTGTAAGTTCAGTTGTTATTGTTGTTGCTGCTAACTGACAGCAGTGTTTTTGTTGTAGTTTTATTTTATATGTGCATAGAAATATGAATTTCATAGAAGTCCGTTTTTTTATGTCGTTTGGCATTTACCAAATTCTTGTACGACAAATTGGCATTGTACCAATAAAATGTAAGTTTTTTTCCTATTAGACTCACTTTACTCTGTGTTGGATTTCCAACAGGTGTTCGTTTCATTGCGTTTTTGGTCATTACACAACACTGCCGAACAATGCGGGCTTTTTTTAATGACACATGACATTAATGCCTGGCACTTAATGCTTGAATTTAAAGAATTTGGTCTGTGAAAAATTACTTTGATTTTCAACACAATTCTCAGATATGTATTGAAAATTAATAAAATTTAATCAATAAAAATGCACTCTTTAAATACAGGGTATAGCTATAACTTTTAATATATTGTGAATTACTTTAATTAATTCTATGCTGTTCAACACATTTAAATTAAATTACTTAATATTTAGATACTTTTCTGCTTCCGCTATAGATTCCATTTTCATGTTGTCATCCATCTTTTTGCCATTCTCAAATCAAAATCAAAGCTTATGATCTAATTAACAAATCTGTGGCAAAAACTACTTAGTCAATAAAACAGAACGAAAACAACTGCTAAAACTTGCTAAATTTATAATTAAACAGACTGACATGACTGACAGACAGAGAGGAGGGATTCGGGTGGGGAGATATATATAGATATTCACTGACATACCGAGAGTCAAAACTATTTCACTTTCAATAAAAGTTGCAGGCAGCTCGTAAAATGCCGCAACGCAACGTAACATAACGTAACGCTTAACGTAATAGCCTTTCATGTTTGCTTAGTAACCCACATCAATTCTAATCGCCTGTGGCTGTAGCCAACATCAACACAGATACACACACACATAGAAAGAGAGAGAGTGGGAGAGGGAGAGAGAGAGGGAGAGAGAGGTTTATCTCTGCTGTTGAGCCACCCACAACATGAGAACAGCAGGCAAACGATTTATGGCATGCTTTCACATACTTTCACCTAGGGAATATTCCTGTCCATGTGCATAGTTGTGGTTGCCGTTTCTCTTGTACAACTCGTAGTTCTTGTTCTTGTTCTTGCTCCTTGCCTGGTTTGGTCTGGTTAGCTTTCGGACATGGCCAGGAAGGAGTCTAAATATATAGTGCACTGCCCGTTTGCTGTATATTTATGGTAGCATATTAATTTTGGCATTGAAATGGAGTTAAAATGCATTTGCAATTGTTTTATGGAAGTCATGTGGCTGCTTTGCGGCATTTACCAACACTTGCTGCTCAGGTGAATGTACCACCACCTTGCCTGTTATCAATGTCTTGTTTAGTTTTAAACATACTACAACACAAGTAGATAAATCGTTTGGCATAGTTTGGCCTAAGCTCTAGAGTAGATAGTATTTTATTACGAAAATTTAGCTTGTCCCAATATATAGGACACTTTACAATACTATTAACAAGTGTTTGTAATTATTGTAATTATATTGGAATACATGGAGTAACTTAAGCTTTATTTAAATGGAATTCGAAGGCATTTGTATATCTTTTATAAAAGTCGTTTGTTTGACATTTTTTCAAAAACTTTGATCTCTCATAACTTCATCAAAAATTAACCGATTTTCAAGCGGAATGTCATTTTGTTCATGATTTGGTCTCTAAATTGATTCTGCATTTAAATTTTTATCATCTAAAAAATTTGATATATTTTCGATTCTAAGCCATCTATCATCCAATTTTCCATACTTACCCCTTGACTTTTTTTCAAAAATTTTGATCTCTCATAACTTTATCAAAAATTAACCGATTTTCAAGCGGAATGTCATTTTGTTCATGATTTGGTCTCTAAATTGATTCTGCATTTAAATTTTTATCATCTAAAAAATTTGATATATTTTCGATTCTAAGCCATCTATCATCCAATTTTCCATACTTACCCCTTGACTTTTTTTCAAAAATTTTGATCTCTCATAACTTTATCAAAAATTAACCGATTTTCAAGCGGAATGTCATTTTGTTCATGATTTGGTCTTTTAATTGATTCTGCATTTAAATTGTTATCATCCAGAAAATTTCATACTTTTTCGATTCTAAGCCATCTATCATCCAATTTTTTCACTTTCCTTCAAATACTTTAAAAGGAAGTTTTCTTTAGTGTTCTCCACAGTGTCACCTGCTGACTGGCAAAGTTTCTAACATATTCCCAACTTTTTTATACGACTTTCCATATGGAACTAAGTGTTACAAAAAGCAGACATCTTATATTTTTGTCATTAGCCACCTATTTTTTATGGTATATTCGTGCTGAAAACTCTACCCAACAACTTTTCATATACAAAGTACTTACATGCATACATTTTTTAGTATGATTGCCAACAGCCACGCCCATTTTCATGTTGACGCAGAGACACTATAGTTCACAATTCAAACTTTAATTTCTAAATCATAACTTTTATTTTTGCTCTACTTTCAGACAGACTTCTTCTCTCCGTATGGATTGTTGGGAGTTACTTAGTTGGATGATAGTTGGCAGCAGTTACTTCCATTAACAGGTAAGTGCTCGACATTGAAGGATTTATAAAGTGGCAGGCTTATAAGGTCGAACTCTTTGCAGTTGGGTTACGTATTGACTATAAATTATGGCACTTGCTTCAATAAGTAATAAATTTAAAGCTCGTTAAATAAATCATAAACCTACAATTTTTATAAATGCAAAATATTTGTGTACTTTGGAATCTAAATTAATATAACTTTTTAGTTTTTATTGATAGACAAATGAGTATATAGAAATGCACAATTTTTATACTATAGACTCCCAACTAGTTCAAGTATTAAATCAATTGAAACGCCCAGAATTTCTGGCGAAAGTTAAGAAAGGCAAGAGCCTAGAAATGGAGCGACATTCACCTAGGGAAAGGGCGGCGTCGACATCAGCTGGAAAAACACTTTGATTGCAATTTTTATAAAGTTTTTTTTGATCTGTCCGTGTCTTTCACTTTCTATTTTTCTTTCAACTCGCTGGAAAAACTTTTCAGTTAACTGCTGCAACGACTGTTTGCCACAAAGCGATAGAAAGAGAGAGAGAGAGAGAGAGAGAGAGGGAGAGACAGACGTAGAGAACTTCGCATAATTTAGTTGCCGGACCATTTAAATGGAGCACAAGTGTAACTAATCTCAAAGCGGCGACATCAACGTGGTTTTTGTGCCTTTCACAAAATGCGGGCAACGAAAAAAAATATATATATAAAAACCTGAACGAGTACATGAAAAACTGAAAAAAAAAACCAAATCTAAAAAGACGTTTTTTTTACTTTTTTCTAGGTTAGCCGCAGAGCAGAGTTTGAATGCAAAAAGTAAGGTTGAGCTAAAGCCACAGGCACCTGCAGTTGGGTCCCAGAGAGACCGGAGCAGTCCAAGAAAAAGGCCGAAAAATATGCCAAGCTGAATCTGAATCTGAAGTCAAAGCCATTGCCGTTGACATTTCGTGCGGTTCGTTGCAATTAAAAGCCGTTAAATGCAGCCAAAGTGGGGCAGGCATTGTAATTGATTCGCCAGGCATGTGGCAAGGTATAGAACAGGGTAAGAGCTGGTCAAAATTGAATTAACTTTGAGCATTACTCAGCACTGGCCATCTAGCCAGCTGCCTGGGCCAACATTTACTTAAATTTGCCATAAAGAAATCTTTTCTATTTCCAGCATATATACATATCTTTCTAGAGTATGTATATGTGAAGCACATAGGTACATACGTGTACATCTGCAGAGGCAAGGAGTACTCCTTGCAACAAGGAGCAATCCATAAAAGCTACTTTGTTGTGGCCCAACAAAAAGTTGCACTGCATGCAAAACTATTAAAAACTTTGACCTAAATATAATAAAACATAAAATTTACTTACCATCAGGCGAGTTCACTTCATGTGTATGTGTATGCAGGATATAGAATGTTGCAACATCGAAGGATGCCAGTAACGTTGCCTTTTGGACAACAAAAAAAATTCTAAACTTCAGGTAGATTGTTGCATGTGGCAAGGTGAGCGGGTGGCATGTTTAACAAGGCAGTTCCGTTGTGTGTTTATGTGTATGTATGCATTTTGAGCTTGTCTGTTAGCAAGGCCTGCAAATTGAGAGGAAAGATTACAATTTAAGATGAATCAGGCTAAGGTAACATTTAATTAGTTCACTGCAGGCAAATAAGATTATAACAAATCTTCAACTTTATCAACTGAATTAAGTCTTAAATTTTTCAATTTTATATTTATGGTCAGCAAAAAATAAAATATTTAAAATGTTATACTATTTTGGATTTATTAGAAGTACATTTACATTTTTGTTTATTACAGAAAATTGGTAATAAATAAAATGCTGTCGAAATTCTTTTGCCGACCACTATAAGTATAAATAATTTTCTTTTTATCGAAAAACCCTCATATTTAGTACAATATAAGTACAAACATTTTTATATAATATGGTGAAATATAAATAACGTAATCACATACACAAATCCCATGGCGACATCAAAGTTTCGATTGGAGTTCATCTAAAATGCTGCTAATAACAACCAAACTTTTACCAAAGACCGTACATGGAAAAAAAGACCTTTTTCTGCTGAAACATTTCACAAACTCATTAAAATACCAAAAAAAAAAAAAAACGAAACGAAAATAGTTATGAAAAAAAGAGAGAAAAATCAAAAGATAAGCCGGCTCGACGTAGAGCTCAGAATAAACCGCACGCAATCGACAGCTTTGAGTGGAGGAGAAGTTCCTGGAAATCGGGGTGACGATTTGCCATTGGAGGCTCCCACAGCAAACAGCAAAAGAGGCTACGCTTGGAATGCGACGAATGAGAGCTACTTGGGGCAACAAGAATCTGCCTCACTTCACATTGGCATTGATTACGTTGGCGATGAAAAAAAAAAACCGAACATGAGTGGCAAACAAATTATTACAAGTGCAGTTGAAAAATATGTGGCGGCCACTTATCAACATAATCAACAACAAATACCTGGACACGCCTGAGTGCAACTGCAACAGCAACTTGCAACTGCCGCCTGGGACAAGGCATACAAATATTTTTGCAACGAGTGGCGGCTCCCTTTGTGACTAGGCCCAGAACCAGACCCAGACCCAGACTAGAGCTACTCAACCTATGCCTATCGACAGCACCCTACGACGTTGGACCCCAAGGAGCCCAAAGCTGGATGACGACGTCGTCATGTCACACAGACACACTGTGGGGTCCCCGTTTCCCGCTTTTGAAATGAGCAAACTCTTGTTTGAGTTTGAGTTTGGGTTTGGTTAGTTTTCCGTCCTATTCCCATACTATATACCTGTTGCCCCCTTCCGTTTGGCAATCGCATCGCTTCTCAACTTCGTCGTCGTTTCGTTTTCTGTCAAATGTTTGGCTTAATGATGGCATTGATGGATGGATCACACGTAAGCGGTAGTCATTTAGTAATTTATCTCAAGACATTTCAAATTAATAGACCGCAACTCTCACAATCACTCAGGAAGAGAGTGCCGTTCGTTCGTTCGTTCCTTTTGATTCAGAGGATTGTGCAACGAGGCGATTTTTATCGCTGTAAAGCCATCCTACCGATCATTAGAAATTATGTTCAATTTTTGTCAAATTATGAAAATTTATTGCATGCGACAGCGACTCTCTTTCTTTCAACGACTCCAGTCTGCAATCTCCTGTCTCCTGTCTCCTGTCTTCTGTTTAAGTTTTGGTTTGTGAGAGCCAAGCTAATTAGTGCAGCTGCCTTGTCTTGCTTAACACTACAGTCTGCTTGCATTTCAAGCTCGATTAACTTTTAATTAGGCGCAGTTTAGTTAATTGGCGACTCTTTCCCTTAGTCATATGTAAATCGAGCCTAACAGGGGCTGCCGACCTCATGTCGTGTCTGACAAATCGTCAAAATGACGGTCAATGCACTTACACTTAGATCAGGGTTAAACTCAAGATATATAAAATATAAATTATAGATTTGGGTAAGACTTCAATTGAGCTTATACTATATTCAAGTAATAAGGCTTTAAAACATATTTTCAGTCCTCATTTCAAATGATTTGCCAATTTTTAGTCCTTTAAACATTCTTCGATATTATTCAAATCAATTTTATTTTCTTTATTCCCTGCTCGTATAAGAAGTTTTTAATTTCTTTTATTATAACTCTACACATTTTCTAATCTAAGTTTCCCTTTAAAAGTATCTTATTTAATTCACCTATTATATGTATTTTTATTTTTTCTCTATTATTTTTAGAAGTGCCTTACCTTTACATTAAAAACTGTATCTACTTTTCCTAATCATCACAATACAACCTTTTCCCTTAGTACACTATCTATTCCCCAATCTCTTTGGCATCGTTTGAATACTCCAGCTCTATCACTTGCATTCACAACAATTTCATCAATTTACAAGACATTCCAATTCCAATGACAACCATAGCCCAGAATATCCATTGCGTAGATCCATTTGCCTTATCGACCACTACAATATACACTGGCAATTGTCTAATTAGCTGCCGCAACTGCAACTGCAACGACAACAACAACAACAACAACAACGGCAACAACTTGAGGCGATGGGAAACCAATAGGAGAGGCATGCAATTGGCATGAAATTGTCGTGTTCGGTGTTGAACCTAAAATCCAAGCCGAAAAATAAGAGAAATAGCGATATTGCACAGTGGGTCATAGCTGTCAGTTAGCTGAGTTAATATAAAAAAATTAAGATTAACAAAATTAATTATAAAACTTATATTATTTAATACAAATTATGTGGATAATATTTTAACCGAAAACTAAGAGAAATAGCGATAGTGCACAGTGGGTCAAAGCTGTCAATTAGTTGAGTTAATATAAAGTTAGCAGTTTAATAAAGTTAATCATAAGACCTTTATTATTTATTACAAATTAGATTGATAATATTTTAGTCGAAAAATAAGAGAAATAGCGATAGTGCACAGTGGGTCAAAGCTGTCAGTTAGCTGAGTTAACAAAAAATAAGCAAATTAATAAAATTATTTGTAAAACTTAAATTTTTTATTACAAATTATGTGAATAATATTTTATCCGAAAAATATGAGAAATAGCAATAGTGCACAGTGGGGCAAAGCTGCCAATTAGCTGAGTTAATATAAATAAATCATAAATCTTACATTATTCATTACATATGTTGTTGATGATATTTTAAAATCTATCGATTGTTTGATCGTTTGCCCCACTGTGCTAGATGCAGCAGCTATTACTTCAGACAGTAAGCCACTTGCCAGTCGATGGAGATGGCGATGCCGTCACGTAATGAGCGCATTACGCACATTGACATCGAGTGAGCTGAAAGAGAGAGAGAGAGAGAGAGAGAGAGAGAGAGAAAGAGAGAGAGAGAGAGAGAAGAAGAGTAGTAAGAAAATAAAGAGTCTGTAGACTGAAATTGTCGCGGACTTGGGCATGATAACAAGCCTTCTGGTTGGCTGCCTCGTTATCCTTGTCACATTATCGCCTTAGCCGAATACCGGGCGCGTCTTGAGTGTGCAACATTGTTACGGATAGCCGACGACGTTGCAACGTTGCCACTCGGCTTGTGGTTGTTGTGCACGCGCAGCGCCTGCGGTGTGGCAAAGGACAATGCCTTGGCCTGAGCCTGGGCTCTGCCTAGGCTCTCTACCAGCCTCGCTTCCCCTCTCGCCTAGCTTGCCACACTCTCTACCTTGCCACTTAGGCGTGTGTGTGTGTGCTCAAGTAGCGAAAGGCCTTAGGCTTACTTGGATGGGCGGGGGGTCTTGCAACAAGCTGTGGCATTTGTTTTTCTTTCTTCTCGTTTTTGCGCTACTTCAAGTTTGCTAGTTTGGCGCAACGCCAGCCTGTGGCATACAAGTC
Organism: Drosophila falleni; assembly: GCA_035045575.1. NCBI lineage: Eukaryota > Metazoa > Arthropoda > Insecta > Diptera > Drosophilidae > Drosophila > Drosophila falleni. The sequence continues at coordinate 12,199,499 of JAWNOV010000167.1, forward strand.
AGACAGCCAATGTTGCACTCATTTTAAGGCCACAACGCAGCTGACAAGCGGACAGACAAACCCCTGACTGCATTTTGCAACATGTTTCAGTATCGCACTCCCCAATCCCCATTCCCCATTACCCAGTCCCCAATACCCAAATACCCCAATCTACAATCCCCGTTCCAGTTCGGTATCTGTTTGCGGTCTCTGCTTGACTCTTGCAGGTGTGCTTCACACGACTTGTCAGTGTCAGTATACGATTTTTCGTTGGTCTCTTTTTTTTGTTTGCTCTATTCGAGAGCATGTGGCACACACAAAGTGGCATAAACAGTTGAGAAATATTTGCATGCATATTTGTAGGTTATGGCTATTGGAAAAGCATAGCAAATATCGAATGACGGACCAAGCAAGAGACAAAGGTCAACGAGAAACGTCAGCCGATAGATTAACTAGTTTTTAAAAGATATCCTTGGTAAAACTTAGCAACAACCAGAATTCAAAATCAAATATAACCATGCAAACAAAGATCAAAAATCCATTAGAGTCATCTTTCAAATATACATGATCTTAATTACAATTCATATCTTATTTACTTATTTTTATTTATTTATTTTTACTTATGCTCCATCAATCACCCATGCAACAGACAAAGTGAACTGAGTCTGTAAAAAAACAAAAGTTAAAAGTAAAGTACAGGTGTTACGTAAATATTATTTAAAATATTATTTAGAAAATATAAAAATCGTTAAACTGTATGCTAGAATAAACAAATAAAGCATCTTTATTGCAAAGTAAATATGCAAATAGATATATGAATAAATTGCTCTTTGATAATCATCTATTGATCCTAATATAGCCTTAATACGGCTTTTCCCTTTTACAATCTAACATCAAGTTCAGCAACCTGTCGCACTTAATTCGCAACCCTAAACTCCACGTATTATCTATTATGCTGAGAGTAAAACCAGGGCGCTTGTAGCACGGTCAGCTCTGTCAGGGCATCAAAATTAATGATGCAATGAAAACCGCTAAATACCCCCGAAATGCAACAGGGGCAATGATATAGATGTAGATATGGGGCAGGTGTTGTATGTATGTTGCACAGTGGATGTGGCACACGTGGATGACGTTGACGCCCGTCAATGAAACATTTTGCTGATGTGCAGCGTGGAACAAAAGACTTGTGGTTAGCCACCGTGGCCATCACTACCTGTTATTATTGTCCGCCGCCAGAAAGTCCATATGTCAGGCGAGTTAACAGCAACAAACAACAACAACAACAACGTCGACGACAAGGTAAAATCAATTTTAGTGCAACAGCAACAAGCAGCATTTAAAACGGATTTGTAACGCCAACAAATTAGTTACGCCAAAATGCAGCTGCGCAGTCGCACGACCCACGTAACCCCGTCAACATCCACAAGTTCCGAGACCACAACTAACCGGACAATTGCATCTCTAGCCACTTTACAGATTTTTTCATTCAAAGTACGGAAATACCTGGGCAAGTAAATGAGAATTTCTCATTAAAAATCATAAGACTTTACAGGCTGTGCACCGAAAAGGGATCAAGCATTAGATACCCTATACTCAGTTAAAATAAGTATATATCACTTACAACTTTGAGTCATAATGTTTATTGAATTTTACACAAAGATTAGATAATATTAGCTTATTTATAAACCAACAGATTGAACAGATCGGGAATAAAATAGAATTTATAAGCTAAAATTATTATATCATTTAAAATATTATAATATACACTATACTCAGAATCCATAAAATCCTATTTATAATTATAACCAATTTTTAAGAAAATGTAACTTTTGTTTATAATTTTAAGCTTGTATACAACAAATATACCCTTTGTATATAAGTACAGGGTAAATAAATTAATATATCCAGCGACATTGCACATTGACACTGCTCTGGAATCTGGACGGAAGGTGTAGGCGAGACAGTTGAGATGTAGATTACAAGCCATTCGAAGAAAGAGAATGGAAGAAGAAAGAGAAGAGCGAGACTCTCGGCAAACACATTATGGGTCACTAAGTCGCGTCTCCATTCTTGTCCAAAGTCAATAGACTTCTCAGCTCACACACACAAACACACACACACACATACACACACTCTCACACTCTTTTCATCTATTCCTTTACACTTCTAGTGGTTGGGGGCAACAAGTGCAGTCATGATTGACATGCAACACGCGCTGTGGCGCCCACATTGGGGGCATGCAACGCACCATCGTCGCTCTTGGCTTAGTTTATAAACTGAGCCAGAGCTCTTTTTTTCTCTCCGAGTTTTCAGTTTTCTCTACTTTCCATGCTGTGTAATTGAAATTACGTGACACTTTGCATATGCACTGGATTTAAATTGAGTTTGGAGTTGCCCCATGCGCTGTGTGGAGACGGAAGAGGTGCAGGGGAAGGGGCAGGGGAATGATTGCGTGCCCATTGTAGCACGCGTGTCTTTGGCATCTGTTTTTGCTGTTGCCGTTGCTGTTGTGGCTAACCGAACGTAGGTGGCAGCTCAGGACTTTAACAAGTGCATTCAAGTGCAGTCAAGAGAATAAAAAGTTCCCCAATTGACGATGATGAAAATGGAAGTGGAAATGCAAATGGAAATAAAGACGGAGATGGCGACACACACGTGTAAAGATATTCTACAAAAAAAATAATCCCAACTAATTAGATGCTGGCGTGCTGGGTTTTAAGGAGACACAGCGTGTAATTTTTTTTTATTATGAGCAGGATTATCGACAGGGTAGTTTTGAAAAGAAAAGGCAGCTGCATATAAGTACAACTTTGAAATTCAGTCATTCTATAAATATAGAAAAACGTAATAAAAGTCAAAATTATTAAATAAAGCTGCTGATAGTAAATAAAAATTAAAAAAAACTTTGTCAGAAGTGGGATTCGAACCCACGCCCTCAGAGAGGACCAGAACGCTCATACAAACACCTTTCTATGAAAGGCAAGAGTTTATAGCTCTTGAGTCTGGCGCCTTAGACCGCTCGGCCATCCTGACATCTATGAGAGGGCCGCCAAAAATTTACTATACAAATGTAAAGTTTGATCTAGATCGAAAGGCTTATAAAAAAAGATTATAATTAGAATAGATAGGATAGATTTAATTAATACAATGTACTGTTAGTATTCTTTATAATTAGATGCAAATTTTTGACTTGCTTTAAATGTTTTTTAAAATCAGCATCTTATAATTTATTATTAAACTTTTATTGCATGTTGTACTCGTGGGAAACATAAATATTGCATTTCTAAAAATTTAATTAAAAGACTTCTAAAATCAAAACCTTAATTAAAAAAAAAAATCTTGTCAGAAGTGGGATTCGAACCCACGCCCTCAGAGAGGACCAGAACGCTCACACAAATCCTTCTATGAAAGGTAAAAGTTAATTTCTCTTGAGTCTGGCGCCTTAGACCGCTCGGCCATCCTGACATCTGCGAGCGGCCCGCCGAAAATCTACTATATAAATGGGAAGCTTAATATAGATCGAAATGCTTAAAATAATAGATTTTTTAATTTAATTACAATGTAAATACAATGTAATTGATATTATCAGAATAAAATATTTAATTTATTTTAAAAATCTGAGGCTTTTAATTATTTATTACTGTACTTATTTCATTAAATTGTTTATTTACAATTTAGTTAAGAAAATTCTAAAATTAATATCTTAATTTAAAAAAAAATCTTGTCAGAAGTGGGATTCGAACCCACGCCCTCAGAGAGGACCAGAACGCTCATACAAACACCTTTCTATGAAAGGTAAGAGATTAAAGCTCTTGAGTCTGGCGCCTTAGACCGCTCGGCCATCCTGACACGTTGTCAAAAAGCAAATTAAAATTTAAACTACACTACCAATATTATTTATTTTAATTTAGGCCAGTTTGTCATAGGCAAGTTATATATAAACTGTCAGATATTTAATTAATTTTAATAATTAAAGTTTAATGTATGAGTTGACTAGCTTTCCCCTATTCTCTTCTGTAATCTTGTTGTCAAATAAGCTATTTTGTAGATAGTTACGGATATTCTTTAAGTTCGATTGAAACAGATATATCTCACCTAAAAAGTTGAGAACACACTCTGGTATACCCCAAATGCAATTGTGAACGTTATCGATAGTGCGATATTGTATGTACGATAGTTTCATATCGAACATACGACACCGATGCTTTGCAAATCTCTGCTTGCCGTGCAATTTCTTTAAATTTGCTCTTATTGTGAAAAATTAATATAATAAACTATATAAATAAATAGTAAATCATGCGCATAAATATGTATTTATTTAAAAAAGTAAGAAAAGTTAAAAAAAATTATTTGTCAGAAGTGGGATTCGAACCCACGCCCTCAGAGAGGACCAGAACGCTCAACACCCTTCTTCGAAGGGCAAGATTAATGCTCTTGAGTCTGGCGCCTTAGACCGCTCGGCCATCCTGACATGTTGAAATGAGCGAGCTAACTGACGAGCTGTTGCTTGTCCCAGTGTTAGTGAGAATGAGTTATTTATAGAACACGAGCAACAACCGAACAGAGAAAATGTTAGATAACAAACGGAAAATGTTTTATTATAATGTGTGCCCATGAGTGTGTATGTTGATGTGTGTGGGCGATTGCTAAAAAAGCTCACGATCGAGTAATGGTCTCTTGGCGTTTGTTGCTATGTCAGATACAAATGCGCGCTTGCACAGTAACTACCAGCAGTATGTGAACAGTAGAAAATTCACTAAAGTAGTCAGTCTTGTCATGTTCATGGGCAATTCACGTTGGACAGTTGATATTCTAAGTTTATTATAATTTTTTTAGTAAGTTGATTAAAATCAGCACATTTTAATTATAAATCTTTTTTTAACTTCTAAATATATTCTACAGGTATTGCTATAAGTTTATAATTTAATTTTATGTTGCTTTGGGCCATTAAATGATTCTCAAGAAGTAACAACATATAATACAATAATTTATGAAATGTATTAAAAAAAACTTTGAAATGTTGTAGCTTGTGTGCAATTAACGAGTCTCTACTGTAAGCAAGTTTACTATTAAACTTCTTTGGTCATTTTATGGTTGGATAAACGTTGCTAAAATGTAACCTGAGCGTCGCTTCCGGCGGGGTAATCAAAACGAGCTCTGGTGTGGCAGTGACTGTGTCTGTGTCTGTGGCTATTGCCGCCCTGGGGCCTCATCATAAAAATCACACAAGCCGCAGTCAACAATTGTTGCGCCACGGGTTCAAGTCAATTGCAGAGTCCGCAGGCGACGCGTGCTTCGAACCAAGATGAGTTGTTAACCACAAGCTGGTAATACTGATCCGCCGCTCAACCCTCTCCCGTTTTTACTGGTACTCCTGGGTGCGTTTGTCAGTTGTAAAAAGAGTATTCAATTCTCGCACATGTTGAGCTATCAAATGCAGCTCCAGCAGTTGAACTGTTGCCTGCGGCTCTCACTGTGGATGTGAATGTGGCAATGGCATTGAAATCGACAGCTCGCAGTCAGTTCAGACGCTTCTCATGCAAAACGCATGAAACAATGGGATTTACGTGCTTCCAGCTGTTATGGCTGCAATCGGATACATCAGCCTAAATGGGATACATGTGCACCGGATCTTACAGCCAGTCAACCAGTGGCTGGCAAATGGATTTTGGTCTCTGCATTTTAAACGGTAATGACAGACATAAGCCTCCTTTTGGACAGTGACCAGTTCAAAATCCCCTTTTTTTGCTCCCTACCTCCCTTTCCCATATTGGACATCTCTGGATTTTTGGTCAGTCAAGCCAAAAAGTTTGTTGTGTTAATTTTCAATGCATATAAATTCATTGGATGGTCCAGACGAGGGATCACTGCATCTGTGTCGTCTCGAGTGCGTTGTGTGGCGTCGGTTTTCAATAGCCACAAAGCCACACGCGAGCGCCACACCAGGGCAACACACCAGACCATCCAGGCCATCCCAGGTCAGAGCCAGGCCAGACATAGAGACAAGTGCAGTCTCCATTCCCGGCCTTTGCCTGTCGCTCAGCCTGTCAACGTCGTCTGGTAATCGAATCCGGCCCTTTTGTCCGCCCTTGTGGGCTTACCTCATTGCAAAATGTGACACTGTCCGCTCTAAGTAATTGTATACCTTTAATTGTTCGTATTTAAAAGGCCATATATCGTTTAACTAATTGTTTGTGATTGGGTTATGATACATAGACGCCTTCAGTGATGATTGGGTGGGAGTGCACAATTATAGGTATTTAAATTTCTTTAATAATATAAATTTACTTTTATTTAAAATGTTATATAGCTATTTAAATCTTAAAGAACGCTCTCTGAAAATGTTTTATATATTTAATCAAAATTGTTTTTAAATATACAAAGACTATATATTTTGATACAGAAAATTATATAATTCTAGAATTTTTCTTAATAAAGATTGTTTAGAGAGTCGCAATCTAATTTTAAGTTATTCTGTGACAATATTAATATATTTCGGCAATTTTTGCTTTCAGTTAAATAAATACACAACTGATATATTAATAACAGCATAATTTTTATCGCATTTTGATAATAATAATTAAAAAATATAATTTTATAAAATTATTGTATTTAAAAAAGCAATCTACAGCTTGGGCTCGTCCGGGATTTGAACCCGGGACCTCCCGCACCCTAAGCGGAAATCATACCCCTAGACCAACGAGCCAGTTGAACAATGCTCAAAATGTTTGGCTGATAAATGCAGCGACGCTAGTATTCAAGTTGGTATTTGTTGTTGCCCATGTTGAGTTTGTTAAATTCGATATGTAAATGTTTGGTCAGCAAAAAAAAAAACCAGTTTGCAGCAACATTTTCGAAAGCAACATAATTACATTAAACATTTGCTAGCTACTTAAGTGGCCTTTAACGGGTTAAGATCTTTAGTTTATCAAGCAGATATCTACAGATCGCTTTGTCACATTGTTTGGTGTTGGCCAAGTCATAGGCTTTGGTTGTTATTGACTGCAATTAGCTGTTTAATAGCTGTTTCGGGCTTACAACAGCTCTTTCCCATGCATGGCACTCTGAACTAATCAGGCAGCACTTGACCCAACATATGCCACATCCGCCAAATTGCATTGATTGGGTCTCCGCCCATATGCTCGTACCGATAAATCTGAATTTGGCTACAGCAGCAGCGGCAGCTGTGGCACAGAGTCCAAATTATGCGCCACAGTCCATTTGCCACTTTGGCAAAGTATCGAACGGGTCGCATCCAACCCGTACCCATATCGAAAAGTTCCTCCTCACATCCTTTGGACTCTGCTGCGCCTTATGTCACTGATTGTAATCTCTCGAAGCGCTGCTCGTTAACATTATTGTGCGGCTGCTCGATAATGCATTGGTCTTTTTTCCATTGCTTGCTTTTGATTTTTTTTTTTTTTTTTTTGGCTAGCTGTTGCTTTTTGTATTGTAACAAATCATATGGCCAGAAGAGGGTGACCCGCATAAACTCACTTGATTCGCTGTGGTTACTCTGCGTCTTTTCGCTGCCAATTCTTTATCGATGCACAGTGGTTATCTGTTAATGTTTATAAAAAAATAAAAATTAAATTAAGTAATACTCATTCTTATAAAAATATAATTCATTGATTCAAAATTAAGTTGAACTAGAATTGTTTCTTCGCTTTAATCAAATATTTAATGTATTTGTATTTTCATAACTCAAAATAATTTGTATTTTACTAAATAAATGAAAAATGTATAGCGTTTTTTTAGCATTAGCATTTAGCACTAATGGATTATAAAAAAAAATCAATATTAAATATTGGTAAAAACTATGCAATTTCAAAAAAGTATGTTAGAACATTTACTCATTTTATATACAATGTTTTCCACTGTGCATTGACTTCTATCTCTTTTTTATGCCACTCTCTCCTCTCTTGTTTACGGCTTGTCTTTTGTTCTCAGGGTATTGCAAATATTTGATCAAATGCTTAGGAGAAGGCACTGACACATCAAAGCAAGCCCAGTTACCACTGTTGGAACTCATATGGTCAGTTTTTCAATTTATGTCCTCAGTAAACACACTTAAAATTTCTTTGAAACAGTTAAGGTACGTGCGAGCTGATAGCTTCATTAGTGTTTAGGGGTTGCAGCACCCTCCACAACCCTCTGTCCGTACCCCCTGCCAAAAATGTTTTTTATGTTTTATGTCTTAATTCGGCTAAAAAGTTGCATGGCAATTTGAAGTGGTTGCTTTTGGGCAAGGAACTGCGGGCAACTCCCCGCTGGCCTCATTTGTTACGTCACAGCTGTTATGATTTCTTTAAGCAGGACATTTGGCCTTGTTTCCAACGAGACTCGTTGGCGGCTTGTAAGTGTTGTTGTAATTAATATGTAGCCACTCAATCTAAGCGAAAGGTTACATTAACTTGGTGGCTCATTTAAATTCATTAGCTCAAAGGAGCTCACGACTCAAAGCTTCACATAGTGCGTCATTATACTCCTCAATGGATTTCCATTTAACATTTCGCTGGGAACTTTTCTTTCAATTATTCATTTAAATTGCGCATTGGGTTATTTCTTTCATTTTGTATAGGGTAAGAGGGTGGCTTTAGTTTCATGTGCAGCACTGTAGTTGACAGCACAGTTGCTTCGCTAATGGCACTGGGGATTTGACCCGACATCGAGGTCTAAAAGTCTGAGTTTGATGGAGCATAACAATGCAAGAATTATAAATAATTCGATGAAAGAAAGTCTTTTCTAGAATATTTTATAAAGAAAGTTGTTGACATTAAGACTATCTATCTATATACAGATTTTTTCACCAATTTTTTAAAGTAATAAGACGGTAAATATATATCTTTATTATCACGCAATAATTTTAATATTATTTTAATAAAAGTCAGTGTTAGGTATCTAAATCTTTTGATTGATATCCATTAAAATGGATCCTACTGAGATGCTGCTGTGCGTTGAATTCTCTGAGCCACCCAAAAAGCCACTCAACTTGGCGCTGACTGGAAGTGAAGTCAACTTATGCAACATTAACACTTACTGCACACGTCTTCTGTCTTAGCTGGGTGGCAAAGGGGAAAAAGGGGAAGCTGGTGCAACCTTTGCCCTCCGGCCACCACACATTACAATGCGCCACCTCCTCCAACGTCTTAGTCAAAGTCATTCGGTTGTCGGTTGTCTTCATCATCATCATCATCAAAGCCCGAGCGACTTTAGTGGCCTTTAACAACGTCCTCCTCTTCTCTCCCACTGCTTCTCCTCGACTCCTTTTGGCTGTTTACATAACCATGGCGGCATGCCACTTTAGTGGGCGTGACCATCATCAACAGCAACAGCAACAACAACAGCAACAAGAAAACACTGTGTTAAATTTAATGCACGACCATATAAAGCACTCCCATATGCAGCTCCAAGCAGACCCAGAAAGATGCCCTTTCATCAGGTTTTAGCCATATATTTCGCGACTGCTGATGTCGATCATCAAAAGATGCTGGCAAAGATATTTCGAACTCATAATTACGCTCTTTGTATAAAATATACAACATAGAAAAATGGCTCATAGCAAATAGAACCAAGGAGAGTGCGGGATCTAGACACGTTTTTTTTCCTCCTCGAACGATCTGAACATGATTTAAAGGGCAGACCGAGGACAGCGAGGCCCTGTGTTTGTTGTTTTTGTTGATTTTCCTGTTGAAAGTGATTGTATTTTATAGATTGTTTAGCTTTGACTTGAAGTTGCTCTTGTTGTTGCTGTTGATATTGATGCAGGGCAACGTGTTTACTTTGCCAGGGAGAAGGCAGCACTTGTGGATGTGGTTGTGGCATGAAAGGCTTGTGGACTGACATCTAAAGGTTACCGGGAAACCCAAGTGTGGTCTGAAAATTCACTAAGATGGCAAGTGCTGAATAGTCTCTAAAATAAATCAAATTGAAATATATATAACTTTTAGATTGTAGCAGATTTTTAGAATCCATCGAATCCATGATTTTGAGAAAAATCCAATTTTTTACAAAATTAATTAAATTTAAATACAGAATGAATGTAGAGGCCAAACAATAACCAAAATGACATTCCGCTTGAAAATCGGTTCAGTTTTGACAAAGCTATGGAAGTTTGAAGTTGGTCAGACTTTGGATCTAACAACTTTACAAGTCAAAATTTTTGTCAAATTTCACATGATTTTTTACAGAATTTTGAAAGGTGTCAGAAACAAATTTAAAGTGTTGTTTTATACTATTTACGATATCAGGAGTTGATTAAACGTGAAAACTTGAGATTTAAAATTTTGAATTTTCAAAATATCAAAGGGGGGACCACATGCATCGAATACATGATTTTGAGAAAAATGAATTTTTTTTGAAAATTTATTAAATTTAAATGCAGAATGAATTTAGAGGCCAAACAATAATCAAAATGACATTCCGTTTGAAAATCGGTCAAGTTTTGACAAAGTTATGGAAGTTTGAAGTTGGTCAGACTTTGGATCTAACAACTTTACAAGTCAAAATTTTTGTCCAATTTCACATGATTTTTTACAGAATTTTAAAAGGTGTCAGAAACAAATTTAAAGTGTTGTTTTATACTATTTACGATATCAGGAGTTGATTAAACGTGAAAACTTGAGATTTAAAATTTTGAATTTTCAAAATATCAAAGGGGGGACCACATGCATCGAATCCATGATTTTGAGAAAAATGAATTTTTTTTGAAAATGAATTAAATTTAAATGCAGAATGAATTTAGAGGCCAAACAATAATCAAAATGACATTCCGTTTGAAAATCGGTCAAGTTTTGACAAAGTTATGGAAGTTTGAAGTTGGTCAGACTTTGGATCTAACAACTTTACAAGTCAAAATTTTTGTCCAATTTCACATGATTTTTTACAGAATTTTAAAAGGTGTCAGAAACAAATTTAAAGTGTTGTTTTATACTATTTACGATATTAGGAGTTGATTAAACGTGAAAACTTGAGATTTAAAATTTTGAATTTTCAAAATATCAAAGGGGGGACCACATGCATCGAATCCATGATTTTGAGAAAAATGAATTTTTTTTGAAAATTAATTAAATTTAAATGCAGAATGAATTTAGAGGCCAAACAATAATCAAAATGACATTCCGCTTGAAAATCAGTTCAGTTTTGACAAAGCTATGGAAGTTTGAAGTTGGTCAGACTTTGGATCTAACAACTTTACAAGTCAAAATTTTTGTCAAATTTCACATGATTTTTTACAGAATCTTAAAAGGTGTCAGAAACAAATTTAAAGTGTTGTTTTATACTATTTACGATATCAGGAGTTGATTAAACGTGAAAACTTGAGATTTAAAATTTTGAATTTTCAAAATATCAAAGGGGGGACCACATGCATCGAATCCATGATTTTGAGGAATATAAGTTTTTTTCGAAAATTAATTAAATTTAAATGCAGAATGAATGTAGAGGCCAAACAATAATCGAAATGACATTTCGCTTGAAAATCGGTTCAGTTTTGACAAAGTTATGGAAGTTTGAAGTTGGTCAGACCTTGGACATAACAACTTTACAAGACCGAATATTTCTCCAATTTTTCATAATTTTTTACAGAAAAACGAAACGTTTCAGAATCAAATGTGTATTCATTGCTTAAAAATAAAGTTGTTGTTACAGTTTATGGCTTAAAATTTCTTTTGAAATAAAAGTAAAATACGATAAAAATAGAGAACTATTTTTTATTTATCAGTTTTGAGCTTTTCCTTAGTGGATTTGTGATTTATTTGAAGGAACAAAAACGTTCGTCCCACTATTGCGAAATGTGTAATCAACTGTAGCTGCGACTTTGGCAAGACACATGTGGCATCAACATCACTTATCGAATGCGAAAGCCCGATGGCAGCGCAACACGTTGAGCTCCTATTTAAGTGAACCCCACAAATGAGCAAAACACACCAGCAATCCGCATATCATCAAAATTTATAAAGCTTTACCCCCGCTCAAATGATGATGATGTTGGTCCGTCTCTGGCATCGAATGGCCAAAAAGCTTAGGGCATAATGCGCCCCTAAAGTCTAGTGGCAAAACGGTAAATATATGAATTGGCTTTTGAGCTGGCCATGGGCTTGGGATTATAGAGGCGACGCTTTCGCCAAATGGCTTTATGTGCTTCAGTAAATTTACACCTCGTAATCGAGATGAGTGGGTACAGCAGACCAGCAGACCAACTGTCCAACAGGCTAACAGACCAACAGCAAAGGGCCAAAAGAACCGAAAAATAAAATAAAGCAAGGAATGAAAGAAAAAAGCCAACCAGAGCCGAGCAGCTGTTACATGCCAAAGATTAGCGAATGCTCTAAATGACGGTTGGGTTGGGTTGGGATTCTGTTGTTTGTGTTGCCCGAAAATCTGTCGCACAAATTTTCATTTTTATGAGCGTGAAGCCAACATTAAAGCCAAGCATTTTGGCCATTTGAGTTATGGGTCAAACCGAAATCGGACGACGGCAAGCGGGTAAGGGAAACAGTTCCAGTTGAACTAGGGACTAGGCAATTATATATAACAACAGCAGCCGGCTAGCAAACACGTACATCAGCTCCAATGAATGGTGTTTGCCCTTGCAACAGTGCAACATTGCAACTGTGCAACAGTGCAACAGAAAGAGCAACAGCATCAGGAACACCATTAACTGATTTGCATTTCAATCTTAGCCAGGCGATGTTGGCGGCATGTGTTTAGTTTTGGCAAACCTGTTTCTCGCTTCTTCTGCTTCTTCTTTCCCAAGATGAAGTCAGACAACATAAAAAGGCAGCTGCACTATGATCTAGAGATGGAAGCGTGACACGAACTATTAAAGATTTAATGTATCCGAAAGGAGCTTGAAAGAAGAATCTCAAATCATTAAAGTTTATGCTCATCTCTAACAACCGCAGCAACAACAACAACAAATAACGAGGGGTGCAAGAGCACTTGGTAAGTGAGATCCCGACCCTCGACTTCTTATGCTTTGGTTTTTGCTTGCACCGTGACTTAAAATGCAAATGAAAATGCAATCATTGTTTAATCTCGTACAGCGCCAGCAACAACTGCAACTGCAACAACAGCAACAGTTGCTGTTGTTACGATCGCCAGTGTTGCATCCATGGGTAACACAACAACTATGAGCATGTTTGCAATGCCCGAGACGAGATTCAGGAAGCTTCAGCTACAGATACACCATTTTTGATAATATTGAAAGAGGCGACGAGATGGAGATGGTGCTGCACTTGGTGGTGCAGTGGCAGAGTGGCAATGTCGGTGGCGGTGGTGCTGCTTGTATAATGTACACAGCATCGCATAGTTCATGTTATCCAAGTCAAGCTCTCACACCGTGCTCCCGTCTTAAATCCAAATGATGCAACCAAAAGTTGCGGCTGTGTGATAAATTCTTGGCATGACTGTGCACAGTGCAACACAGCTACGATGGATACGAGCTACAAACAAGAGTTTTCTATCAAATAACATGAAAATTAGATCGCATTTTGGGATTGCCGTTGCCAATGCTGTTGCTTGTCATAAGGAAGGGAAAACTAGCAGATTAGCCACAGTTGTCTCGTGTCTTTGAATGAGGCAAATAGATTGTAGAACAGATTTTTGAACAAGACTCGATGCAAGCAAAGAGTTTGCAGGCCGATAGACAGTAGTGATAAGAAGTACATTCCAGAAGAAAACTTTGCTGCTGAAACTCAAGGAAACTTGCGCTACTATACATAATTTATTTATTTAAAAATCAATCTTAACCCCTTTAGTCAGGGGTTTTTTTTAATTAATAAACATTCAGATTTCCGATCTTTTATATTTTATTCAGTCTTAACCGGGCGGCGTCTCTTCAAAAAGTGACGCTTGCTGCATTTTCCAATACAATCATACAATCTTAAGCTAACCCTTATTTACGCCAGAGGGCGCTTTATAGTAATCGATAAATGATTAATTATATTAACAATGCGATAAATATAATTAATAAATAACACTATTTACAATATAATACAGTCTTAAACACTACTTATGACTACGAGTGCTAAATATTACTACACCCTGTATAATTAAAGTCTTTGAACTGCTTTAATTTTTTCTGTTTATAGGTTTCACACTTTGAATTTTAAAATATATTTGGTATTCGCCAACACACTCGACACGTTTACAAATTTAATTTGTATCTAGCTTAAATCGCTTTTGGCCAAAGTTACTGACCAAGGCCATTCCATTTGTCCACTGGACATTCGTTCGGACGAGTATCAGATTCTGTTTCAGCTTGAGTTTCAGGCTTTAACCTTCGCAACAAGCTAATTGGCAACGCCTTCTGCCACTGCAAGTGACAGGAAACTTTCATGCTCAGCGCCGGCAAACTAATTAACCTGAAAACCAAAAAAAAAAAAAAAAAAGATGTTTTTCCAAGGAAATGATACAATTTCGCGCGTCCAACACACACAGACACACTTTAAGAGAATAAGACCCTTAAAAAACACATTTTATTTTAAGGTTGGCTAGCAAACAAAAAAAAAAAAGAGAAAAAATAGCAGCAAATGAAGCTGCTTATGCCCAGCAGCCTAAAAAGCGAGAAAGAATAAAGCAAAGCTAAACCAACAGGCAGCTGCCGCTTATCCGCATCCTCCTCGATGCGGCATCCACGTCAAGGCCGTTTCGGAGGCACCACACACACAGCAGCAGCAACCACAAGCTCGGCAACCTCGACTACGGCCTGCCAAAGACTTCGACAGCATCAAAGTGCGGCTCCCAGCTCTTCACTCCCTGCTCCAGCTGATTCCCCTGATGTCCCCATCAGGGGTACCACATCAACAGCCTCGTTGTCATCCTCGTCGTCGTCATCATCGACGTTGTTGTCGGCGTTGTCGTTTATCTTGGCTTCATTATCGCTTCATTAATTGCTAATTAACCATGTTCTACATGCCCCGGACCAAGGAAGAAAGAGAGAGAGAGAGAGCGTTGAGTTTTATAAAATGTGCAAGGCGTGGAAAATATTGCCAGGCCGTATCTTCATCTCTTCTCTCTCTCACTGTCTCTCTTTGTCTCTCTCTCTGGGTGTCTGCCCTTCTACCCTATTTGGTTGGCCTTTTTGTAAGTGCAAATAAGTCGAAATCATGCCAAGTGAACGCGTCCCGAGTTTTATCGCGCTTTAATCTAATGCAATTTGTAAATGGCATCAGGCGGACTGAGAACTGAGAACTGAAAAACAGAGGACAGAGGCATAGTCAGGTTGTTGGATACGACTACGAGTTTAACTAGGGCAAAGGGCTTCCCATTTATATAGGGTCAGTGCCAGTATCAGTCTCTTAACCTAAACCTCAGTCTCTGTCTCTCTGTACTCAGTACTCAGTACTCAGTACTCTGTGCCACTTGCCACATAAATTAAAGCAAATATTTTTGCTTATTTATTTGCCTGTTGTCGTTGTTGACCAGCCGCAGGCCAATTAATTAATTTATGAAAGCAGTCAGCAAAATATACACAAAAGTAGAAGAGAAACAGAGCGAGTAAGAGGGAGAGAGCAAGGGAGAAAGTAGCACAATCAAAGTGCATAGGAAACGAGATCTAAAGCAGATATGCAAAGAAAAAAAAAAAAAGAAATGTGGATATAAAAAAATAAAAAGCAACCACAAGCCAATGGCAATCATAGGAAAGTGAGAAACTCAGTACCGATTAAAACCATACAAGAAAACAAACATGCTTTAAATTATTTTAATTTTTGTAAAAGAAATACATGACTATAAAATGCCCTCTATTTTTTAGTTTACAATACTAAGAGCATTTTCTGAATATAATAAGTTTAAATGTCAATAAATAACTACCAGACTTATCCCTTTATTTTGCTAAATCAGATGTAAATATTTGTAAGATTAAATCGTTGGTAATTTCATAAAAATGTGAATTTTTTATTGCTATATTATATTATATATACCTTCCTGATCAACACCCTTAAGAAGCTAAAGCTTTTGTGTCTGTGAGCAGTGTGTGTATAGGATATTCGTGATCAATTATTTATATTAAAGTAAACATTTCGAATTTTAGATAGTCGTAGAAATACCTTGACTGAATTTCTTAGCTTTTGGACTTCCACTTGTTACATACACCCAATTTGCAGTCGCTGAAACAAGTCATCTTATACAAAGCATATTAAAGCTTAGTCAAAAGACAACGGAGTGTGGCGATGATGTCTACAACGCCTTCGGTGTTGACTCTTGTTAAGGCCACGTAAATAGGCAAAAAGGATTTTCCACTTGAAGAGTGCCAAAAGAAGGAAAGAAAGAAACAAGCTCTCAGGTCTTTGGCTTTGGTTCTGGCTCTGACTCTCTGATTCTAACTCTGTTGTTGCTGCTCTTCCAGTTGGCTGCTTTTTGGCTGCCAACTGTGGCGCCAAACCGCAAAAGGCGCAACGCGCCAGCGACTGGTTAAGAGATTAACAAGGAGCCGTAAGAGAAGCAACAGGAGCAACAGGAGGAGCAATCTCCAGTCAAGTCAAGTAAAGTTGTGTTAAGGCGTCGACTGACGCCTTGAAAGTGACCGACTTGTAGTTGTAGTTGTGGTTGTGCTGCTGCCCTCTGCGCGTTTAATTAAATCAAAGTTAATTAATGCTAACGTATTCATAAACAGGGTCATCAAACACCAAAACGCCAGTCAGTCACTCAGCCGACAGAAGAGTCCTGGCATCGCCTGACTTGATGTTGTTGTGTATTTTGCCTTACACTTTGTATAATTATGTAATATTTTTGCTCAACAGAGCTGCTGAATATGCAACAGCCAACGACCTCGAGTTGCCCCCAAACTCGCAGTGGCAGCTTGTCAAAAACAGGAAGTCGCAACAGTGGCAACCACTCGATGGTGCAGCAACTGAAAGCTCCTCAATGAGCAACGCTTGTTCCACGGTAATTATGACAAAAAGGATTTAAGACAAACTTTTCGGCTTTGTGCAATTAAAAGAGAATTTTTCAAATATTTATATACATATTTTCAAGAGATACAATTAGAAGGAATGCGAAATGGCTGGCAACAATGTCATCAACGGAATATTGACTGAGTTTTGAGTGGGAATTCGACGGTTTGACCTTAACTTCAAAGTCGGTTTGGTTTTTGCTGTGTGTTTTCTGGAATTTAATTAGCAGCGAGTTTTTTTTTTGTTGTTCTTGTTTGGGGGAATAAATCATGTTGATGAGTTGGGTAGACAACAAAGTTTGAGTGGTGACGGGATTAGGAGTGTACATGGCTAAGACAGCTCACAAAGTTAAACAAGAGAATCTAACCCATAAAAAGGGTGAAATCATATTTTAACTCGTCTGACAGTGTCAGTTATACCCCAGTAAATACCCCATTTAAAACTCTCTCGAATGCCGCAATGATTGCCATCACTTGTAGATGCATCGATGGATTACATAAAAATATCCACAGAGCGGCATGCATTAAGCTGATGGCAATTGGAAATGCTCCATTGAATAAATGCAATTCATTAAAAACATTTTTTTTTTTTCTGATGTGTATATTATTTTAATGTTTTGACACGTGGAGAAATTCGTGTGTGGTTAAGAGCATTTAAATAAATCAATATGAAGCGAATTCAGATATATGTAAATAAATATAATTTAAAGGTAAACAAAACAACAGTTTGGTTTATATTCATGCATTCCGAGTTCGATCAGAAGTGAGCGCATTGAATGACATTAAATATTAAAATGTAATCCCAAAGACAAGTATATTTTCAACTCAGCTCAATTATGGACAGACCCACAAAACCTGGCTGCGATAGATGAATCCAGGATTTATGTACGAAACAGTTGGACCCATAAATACATCAGATAGATTAACGAAATTACAGTTGCACTTGGCAGGGAATTACAATTGGTATATGTTATGGATGTATTTATAGATAATATTTTTTGGGGTGCTGACTGCAGTAATTGTAATGGGTATATTTAAGGAAACTATATGATATGACACGTGCTCAACGTTTCTAATAATAAATAACAATAATATTTTAATAAAAATGAGTTTTTCAAATTCAAATGTGAGTAATAAAATAGAACTCCTCAAAGTTATTCCAAACCCAAACAAACAACATGACAATGTACAAGTTTTTAAATTTAGCGCTACAAATGTTTTTCTATGGTAGCAAATTTATTATTTACAGATTCCTCGTTTGTTGCTTTCCCACTTTTTTTTTTGTTCAACAAATATTTTCAGTTGAAACTATGTGAGAGGGTATTAGTGAAACTCGCGTACATTTCATATAAACATTTATATGATAGCGTCCCTTCTCCCCCCTTAGTGGAGAACTCTAGAGGGTTGGCAACAACCAAACTGAATAAATACTATCTAAGCAATAAAACATTCAAAGGATTAAATACTTTGGTAGAACCGCTTAAAACATTTTGAAAATAGTTTTGACTATTCCACATTCAAATTGGAAGTTAAGGGTGATAATGGGGATTCTCCATTTAAATTGCTACGCGCTCATCGAACAGTAAACATTGCAGTGGGATAAACTATGTGGAAGGAAGGTTGTTTTATAGGGAATGAAGCAGACAGATCTATTAAATATATTATTAGTACGGAAGCTGAAGAGCTAATATATAGCAATTGTTAAGGTTTAATTGAGGGAATCAAATTAAATCAAATATCAGAGGTAGAAAACTTAAAAATCTTTTCAGCTAAAAAGAACCATTTTTTTAGTACAAGCCGTTCCAGCTGTTATTTAAACTTTTTTGCTTGAGTTGTGTGTAGTTTGGTGATAATTCTCTATGAAATAACTGAGAAATGGCAAAACTGTTATCAAACATCCGGATTTCTATTTCAAAGGAGCTCTGAAGGCATTTCAGACGGCAATTCTCTCAGATGCGTTTGCTGCATTCATTTCGCAACGAGATTTTTCTAAACAAGAAACTTAGACAGAAATATATATGTAGGAGTAGGACATGCTGGGAATCAATTGGACAAGGAGTTGTATATCACACAATTCATACAAAAGTGGGCTAAAAATGGGCTCCGACTATTCCGACTGACAACTGGTAACTGGCGACTCTCGGCTTTGCCAGATGCTGTGGCTCTTTTTATGGGGGCTCTGAAGCGTGGCTGCATATGCAATTACATTTTACAGCAGCAACAAAGTTGATAACAAACAAAAATGCTCAAAAACCCAAAAAATGAAGAAAAGGAAAAAAGGAATGCAAAGTGAAGAGATGAGTTGCAAGGAAGGCATTCAACAAATTTTGAGCATCAGGTTTCGTTATGGTTTTTTTTCATCGACTTTTTTCTTTCTTTTTTTCTGTTTTTGCTGTTTGTTTTCTAAGCTTGCATAACAAATCGTTGCGAAAAGCTTTTCAATTCAAATGAATGAAAAAGAAGGCAAATGTTTTATGCATGCAGCAAAAGGCAGAGGAATGATCAGATGGGGAAAAGGGGATTGAGGGAAAGGGGAAAAGGGAAGGTAGCAGAGCAAACAAAGTGTGAATGATGCGCTTGAATAAAGTCAAAAATGCTTTCGGGCACTCGATTTGCTCACGATTTTCACGATTTCCACTCGAACATGTCAAAGTCATTAGAAAAAGTTATCCAAACAAATAAATATTATTGTGAGTGTGAGGTAGAGGGAGAGGGAGTTGAGGGTGTGGTCAGCTTGAGGCGCCATTTGGCAAAACAAAACAGTTTGAAGCACGAAACGCATAAGGCCAAAGTGGAAGATGGCAGCACCTTGATAAACCCGTGACTAATGGAAACCGATGGTCGAGGGTGGAAATTATTTACAACAAAGCGACAAAACTGAATGCAGGCAATTACAAAAATTCGCTAAGGGTTCTCTCTCTCTCTCTCTCTTAATGTGTGTGGAATGCATTAAAACAAAAGACCACATGAAAATTTCATTAAAGTCGCAGTCGACTATACTGCGAGTACAAAACACACCCAAACTGGGCCAATGAACGTTACAACACCCAAAAACATGTGCTACACGCATATTAAGAATTAACTCCCTTTCGCATCCCCCTAGCCCTTTCCAGCCCCCAACTCCATCACCCTCTGTTCATATATGCAACCATAATTCATTAACGATTATGCACGACACCCAAAAACATTAGACGGAATCGGTCGAAACACGAAACACGACTACCGAGAGAACCTTGCCTCCTTCAATAAGTGTGAAAATTTGACTTCACATTTGCTGTTAATTTTGTTGCAAAAGCGTCGACGTTGACCCAAAGCAAACTACATACTTATAAAAGGAAAATGCCAGGAGAACCCAACTATTTTCAAGCGTCTTTTATAGAAGAGAGAGAAGGAGTAGAAATAGGAGTAGGAGAAAGAGAAAGAGAAGGAGGTTTCTTGTGCTTGACAAGATTTATAGATTTTTGCAACGAGTCATCGCTCATACGTAGTACATACTGTATGTACTCATACTCATATGCATAGAGAGTGAGTTGAGCGGTTGACTGAACCTTTACACACACTCACACACACTCGAATCAACACACACACACACTTGCACATAGAGTCTGTGGCAAGTCTGTGTAGTTTTGTAGCCGAGTTATTGCTCTTTTTTGACTTGGGCACCAACTATTTTCGGCTGGCATGTCTAATGCCAGGGCTCAAAAGGGTAAGAGGCGGCTTAAGAGCCAAAGCCTTAAGTGCCATCAAGAAGTTAGCGAAAGGAAGCCATGACGAAATATAGTTTCTTAAAGTCAAAGCGGAATAATCACAAATGAGACTGACTTTAAGTTAAGCTAAGACCAGTTTTCAACATGGAATGTCATTTCAAATGCTTTAAATATCAGACTGCAATAGATGGAAATACAGCTGTTTTTAACAAGGATAAATTTAAGTGTAATAATATAAAGATTAAAATTCAAGCAAATCAATCTACAAAAGACAATTGTTTTTAAATAAATTTATCTAAGATTTCTTGAGATTTAAAATAATATTTTTATCTGATAAATAAAATAGATAAAATACAATCACGTATCATATTTATTTAATTTATTAGTACCGGGGATTGCCAATATATACTTTCATTATATATGCAAATATTGATGACTATTTACATAAACATTGTATTACCCAATGAAGTTAAAATCATAAACTGCAGAGTTATGCCAGACAGGTACATTACTCCATCTACTTATTGATAGTCCATTAAACCTGTTCAAATAGAGAGCATCGTGCATTAGTCATAAACTTAATAGACTGAGCTCAGAAACCCCCAATAACACTGGGAGAAGAACTCCCAACTCCCCAAAGTACCAGTAACCCGCCTAAAAAAGAAGTGTGCCGTCTATTATGATAATAAACTTACCACAAGGAGCAACCCCCAGTTAGTTCTCAACCCCATTATATCTACCCACTCTGCATGTCGCACTTGCCCGTCTTGTAAAATGTAAAATCAACATTATTTCCTTCCACACAATCAACGATGATTTCTTAATAAAAAGCCGCTTCCCGACTTAGGAATGGGAATGGGAATGGGGTAGTAAACATAAGCACGGACCAAAACAGACCAAACAGGAACCAACCAACCTACAACAACTTGTGCATAATACAATTTTTGACAGACTCAAGACTGAGACTTCGACATCGACTGAGAATAAAATAGTAATGGTTCGTTGACTGGCTGAAACTGGAACTGAAGTTGTGGTTCTGGGTTGGGATCTTCATTCCGGGTGCTTCGACAGCTCAGTACTTTTGGCATTTTTTAATACCCAAGTGTCCCCGTCTCACAATAAGTGCGCTGCGCAACACTGCACGCATACAAATGAGCGAGAAGGCCAAAATAAGTGGGAGGGTGCAGGGTCCTTGGCCCTGGGGGCTGGGGGATGGGGGTGTTGTTTTGGAAGGAAAAAGAAGTGTACGCAAAAATGCGCGAGCATAAATCGGAAATACATAAATTATTAAACGTCTTATAATAAGGGACGTTGTGGTGCACGTCTCTTCGTAGACTGAGTCTTGTTGCTAATTAGGCTTCTCGGTGGGTTTATGCAATGAATGGTTTACATGAACTCAAAAAAATTTGATATCATTTGATGATCAGTTTAAGAAACTATATCTTTACTTGTTTACGATTTTTAAAAAGTACTCTTGGCCCTAAGACACCTTGACAGCTGTACTTAAAGCTTTAATTTTAAAGTACTCTCAGATATGATCTTTAAATATATGAATTTATTTGATCTTAACCAGCTTTTGATCCAAGAACAAGTTGGCATCATCAGCAAATCCAATCGCTTTAAGCCTTACAATCTAAAATCCAATGACAGTCTCTTGTATTATATTTCAACTTCTTACATAACATATTCTTTGCTCATTGCAATCACGTATCGCGAATTCATGAAATCGCTACCGCCATAAACCTGTCAGCTGTCAAGCAATAATTGTCAGTTGTGTTGTCGCTCTAATGCCGAACTTTTGCTGTGCGTTCGCATTTTTTTGCCTTCATAAACTTCCTGTACTCTCTTCACAATTTCGCTTGGGTTTCACGATTTGCTTCCCATTTTTTTGTTGTATACATTTTTTTTTTTTTGACAACTTCACTTGTCACTGGAGTGAGAGGAGTGGAATTTTGGGAGGCGACCCTCTCTGTGATTGTGTGCATGTCAAGTAGCAATTGAGACGAACGGCATTTGGGTGTGCGTATTCACCGTATATGACATCTGACTTCCACTTGTCAGAAAATATTTGCTTTCAAAACACAACGCGATGGGTCGAACGACCCTCTACTTCCCCTTCCACAGGGACCGTCTTTACGCACGAGTTGCAATCTGTTCTTCCATTTGCAAGCGTTCTTTCTCTCTTTTTTTCTCTCTCTCTCTCTTTCTCTTTCTCTCTGTATTTATCTGCTTTGCTCTGCTGTCAGCTATAGATTTTCAGAGTGTGTGTGTGTTTCGTTAAATTGATAGAATAAATGAGCATAAATTGAAAAAAGAAATATCGACGAAACAACAAGCGGGTAGTGCAACCCTCTGGGTGTTGAAAAGGGTGGTTTAGTACAGTCTCAGCTCCTTGGGCCACATATGGGCAATTATTTAGTGCTTTGGCACAACCGAGACTGGGAATTCGTTTCACACACTTTACCCCCCTCCCGATTGACGTCCCCAAACCACCATTACTATCGATTTGAGGGTGCATTACCTACTGGACCAGTCTTCGACTAACATGACAGGAGGGGGTGAGTGGGGATAGACAAGAGGGGGTGAGTGGGGATAGACAGGGGGGAGGGGTGGTGTCTTGGCAAAAAAGTTTTCATTGAATTGCATGCAATCAGCACTGGCTCGCCTCCAAAGTGGCAAAGACAGAGAGAGAGAGAGAGAGAGAGAGAGAGTGAGAGAGAAGGAGAGAAGAAAGGACTACAACGTACGAGCATAAGGACTCAGATCGGGAGGTAGAGAAAGACAGCATAAAGTAATTTAAAGAACCCATAATTCTATCCCCTAGGAATGCATAGTGTGGGTCCGTTTATTATTCCTGGACGCCATTCAGCATTCAGCAATACTTCCCGCTTCCTGTTACATTTCTCATCGCGTGTGTTGCCAATTTGTTCGACATTCATTGACGACGCCCAAAGACGGACGGACGGACGACGTGTGCGTTCTGTGTTCCAGCTCCTGTTCCCGCTCCTGTTCGCTATTCTCTTTACTTGCTCCTGTTCCTGTGACTGTTCCCAGACCTGACTGACTGCACTCGCGGCTGTCGTCGCTGTTTGTTCTCAAAACCAAATTTAGACGTAATTAAATGTGAATTGTTTATTTAAGGCGCACGCTCTATTCCCGCCCTCTCTCTCACTCTCCCTCTCTCTCTCTCTCCCTCTCTCTCTCCCTTCAGTCCACAAACAGCTTGCAGGCATTTTGGCAGCCAGCCTGGCGTTCAATCAAGCGCAGACATGACATGGATAAGGGGCAAGAGGCAGGAGGCAAGAGGCAAGAGAGGCGGCCATGCAACATTTCTGACGGCTTTCTTTGCCACAAGTTTTGCACAATGCCAAGGCACAGGCGGCACACGGCTGGCTTGCAATGTTGCCACTCATTCGTTGTTTATTGTTGTTGCTGTTGTTGATGTTGTTGTTGCTGTTGTTGTTGCTGTTGTTGTTGTTGCGGCGGGTGTTGGCCAAATGTAAACTGCGATGGCAGCGGCAGCTCGTTGTTGCAATTATTGCCCTGTGGCAAGTTTCAAATGAAAGCAGGTGTGTCAAATGTAAACTTTGCAGCCAGCTGTAAATTGTGGCGACTGCTACAAAAAGGCGCAAGAACAGGGGAATGGGGAAAGGGGGACGCTTAAGTAAACAGCCCCATAACTTGATTGGCTTAAAAATGCATACACTCCGTCAAATGACAGGCTGCTGCAGGGCCAAAAGGGCTGAGGGGCAACTGCCTCCTTCCACTCCTCCTGCTTCTCTACTTCCTAGTCTTTTATGTGGCTGTTAATAGAATTTTTCATGAGCTACGGCGACGCATTGGCATTGTTCGGGACGCAGTCAAAGTTCCTTCAAATTACTTTATAAGTAGTTAATTTGATTGGCTCCGTTGGTCTGGCTTGGGCCAAGATTGTAGATATAAGCCAAGACAAAATGCTGGCAGGGGGCTGGATGTGATATGAGCCAAGTTATATGAGCTAAGGAAAACTTTGGAGTCGCCTTAATCGCTGGGGAGGAGGCGGCAACTTTGTAATAATGTTTATAAATAGACTATGCCATTACAAGGATCCAACTAGTGTAAAGTAAACTGGAAGGTGCTGGACACTAATGAAGTTGACTTTAGCTAAACTTTAGAATACTAAAGTTTTTGCTTTTAGGTCAGTTGTCCAGTTTGACGACAGGTGACAGCAAAGTTAAGTTTATTCACACATTATTCAACACAGGCAAACTGCATAAATAGTGATTTTCGAATCTTTTGTGGTAAGTTTACTGATAGGAAATAATTGGGATAATAAAATTAAGATTATCACACAGTATTAAGCACAAGAAAGGTGTATATAGTTATAATT
Organism: Drosophila falleni; assembly: GCA_035045575.1. Taxonomy (NCBI): domain Eukaryota; kingdom Metazoa; phylum Arthropoda; class Insecta; order Diptera; family Drosophilidae; genus Drosophila; species Drosophila falleni. The sequence continues at coordinate 12,224,451 of JAWNOV010000167.1, forward strand.
GGTAGATTTAAAGGATTTTAAATAGATATTAACAACTGAATAAACTAATTTTAATATGTGGCTTATAATAATTTAAACTTATACTGGAATTCTCTTATATTTTCGTTTTCAATTATTTATTGACTTAATAAGCCATGAACAGAAACAATTCAATCCAACTTAATTATCTATCTTAAGGTGTTAAAATTGAGTTAATAATTTATGTATCTAGAATTCTACAATGAAATCTAACTAGAAAATGATATAAATGCTGACAGAAATCATTTATCTGTTAAATTTAAGTTCTTATTTATAAATCAATACTTTTAATTATTTAATGCATTTGCATTTGAATGTAGAAATAGTCAACTCTAAGTCTTATTATATTCAATAATAACATCATAACAAGTACCTAGTTTGATTTCACCTGCAGTATGGCTCATTTAACAAGTGAGTTACAACTCTTCAGAAACACTTGGACAAGTTGGTACGATTGAAGTAACCCTGACAAGTGTAGTACAGAAAATTGTTCACCATAACAACAGCACTATAAACACCCATATATCAAACAATTAGCGACAACAGAGTAAACATGTCCAGAGTCCAGAGGGTTGTCCTGGCGCCTGTCAAAGTCGAGGGAGAGCGCTATAGAAACCACTGCACCACATTCCCAAAACGAATCCTTGGCCGCTGTTGTCCTGCAACGACCATTGCACTTTTCGCTATGCTTCATAAATTCACGTAGTCGAACTCAATTGCTTAACCACCCTCGAAAACAGAGGAGGGAAACAGAAACAAAAACAGAACGGAACACAACACTGGCAGGCTTAAGGACATTCTCGCAGCAAATGCAATTGCATTTCAGGATTGCTCATTTTTGGGTCGACAAAAAAAAATAGGACTTTGTTTATTGAAGTGAGAACATTAGCAAAGCTGTACAAACAACAATCCGGAATAAAGAGCGACAAGTTAACGCCCCTGTCAGGAGGAAATTCAGTAGCAACTGCATTTGGTGCAACGTAACCAATTTTAATTGGTAACAAGTTTCTTTTGGGTAAAGTGCAATTACTGCAGAGGCTGTCAAGGTGTTCTCCATGACTCACAGTTTTTGCAACTGAGCTGCCAACTTGCTAAGATGAGTTTGAGTTAAGGTTGTTAGGTTTTTAGGTTTTTGCTACGAAAACCAATGCGCATGACTAAATCGCCACGTGCCGTTCACAGGATATTACTTTTATCGGCACATGCTCTATAACGACGTCGCACGACGTCCGATAATGCCTGAAACGATAGCGATACCAACACCAACTGAGAACCATCCAACTGTCTGATATCAGGTTTATTCTCTCTGTCTCATTTAATCGCAACGAAGCGATCAGAGGCAAGCGCCGGCTGGTTTGGAAATTAATTTCAGCAAATTCATTAAAACCGAAAATCACATTAACTCGATAAGTAATTTCACACAAAACGGTGTCAAGTCAACCAAAAATGCCCGGAAATTGAAATATTTATTGGCTGAAACAGGAACGCATGTCTTGGCTAGTTCCGTTGGGATTTCTTGGGTTATATTTACGCCTTAACTGTATTGAATCAGAAAGTTTTTCAACTAGAAAGAAAATAAAGAAAGTAACCTTTTTTTTAAATATTTATAATTTTTAGACCCCGTACTTAAAAAAAGCACAGGGGTCTATTGGGTTTGTTTTACCGAATATGTATATATATTCTTCTATAAAGTATATATATTCTTGATCAGCATCAATAGCCGAGTCGATATAGCAATGTCCGTCTGTCTGTCTGTCCGTCTGTCTGTATGAACACCTAGATCTCAGAGACTATAAGAGCTAGAGACACCAAACTTGGTATGTCTATATGGTCTTTATGGTTTCTCTATACTGCAGGCAGAGCGACCTGGGAGCGGGCCTGGGAGCGGGACTGGTAGAGGGACCTGGGAGCGGGGCCTGGGAGAGGGACCTGGGAGATGGACTGGGTGCGGGGACTGGAAGCGGGGCCTGGGAGATTGTACCAAACCGGTGTCGGTACAAACTTTTAGGTATTTTTCTCTTGGAAAAAAATATGTTTCCCATTTATACTACATCTTCAATACAATCCACACCAGGAGATGTTTTAAATATTTTTAGCCGTTTCAGGTCAACTCAAACGCAGTGGAAACATAATTAGGTCTATAGAGATCTATAGACCGGTCATTCAAACGCCTGAATTTAACTAAAGCTTATCAGCTATCTTTGAACTAGTTAAATGCAAATTGAGCTTAACACTTTAACCTTGCAATTATATTAGAATAGCATCTGACTGCAGACTTATCGAGACTTTATGCTGCTGACAAGAGTTCAGCACCTCTGTTAAGGATTATTCCATGCCATCAAATGCTCTCGCTGAAAGCAGACCTGTCTGCGTTGCGGTGCAGACATCATTTATCAACCAAACCAAACAAATCAAAACGAAGCTGAATCCTAGAAAACCTCCTCCCCTGTGCCCCTCAACGACCCAGCTAAAACCATAGCAAATACAAAAGTGAAAAATGATTTGAAATGGATTACAAGCTGCTTTCATCATGAGACCCAAACATGTCGAGTACCAGAACAAAAATCTATTTACGAGAACTTTGGTTGGTAAATGCAAAAACTGTGCTCCCTTTAACTCTCAGCCCTCTCTCTACTCTCTCTCCTCTTTCTCCTCTCTCGGTTTGTTGGGTATCGTTTTGGTTTCATTTTCGTTTTCTGCACAATCACTTAACATCATTAAAATGACGCGTAAATGAAAATTGCGCTTGGCGGCTGCCTCAAAAGATTCGTTTGGTTTGGTGTTGTTGTGTTGGTGGCATGTTGCTAATGTCGTTGGCATTTCGAATTTCTCCTGCAAATATGAAAACGCAGCAGCCAGCAGAAAATATCCAGTATCCAGTATTCAGGACGCCCAGACTCTGACTCAGACGAAGAGAGGCAACATCATTCATCAAGGATTTAGTTAAACGACAGCGAGCGTCTGTGGGTGGTTTTTCCTTTTGGGTAGAAAGGGGGAAGGGAGTCACTTTTGGACCATTCATCATCATTCGTCTGGGATTATGCTTTTTAAACATACGATTGCTGTCAACATTGTCAGTTCTAGTCGTCGTCGTCCTAGCTGATGTCCTGTGCACAGTCGTCGGGCATATGCTCGATTTGAGAGCAGCAATGGAACATTTTGCATTCACTCATTCACTGCAAGTCCAATTCGCATTCATAGTTTCGTTTCATACACCCAAATCAGCCAAAGGGCCACATGACTGCACTGCTTTGGCTGTTTGCATTGCATTTTTGGACTCGAATGAGGTCTGGGATTGGGTGACAACCCAGCCATAAATCAATCATATTTAGTCATAGCACGCAAGCATTGACAACAGTTGAGTTCAGTTCAATGTAAGCGCTGTGAGTAGATTTCTGTTTGCCTCCCGAAAAGAACTCGCACATAATTCAGCATAGAATTTTTATAAATATTTATCAATAATTTCAGGCAACAATATGCGAAGTGACACCCTAACACAGAGGGTAGTGGTAATGGGGTACTATGTTGTGTCCGAGGATTAGCAACAGCAAACATCTCTAACAAACAAACAAACAAACAACAAAATTTCTGTAGCTGCCCCGTTTGTCATGCTGACAATTGGCTTTGCCTGTCCATCGAGTGAATGGCAGGAACAGGGACAAGGACAAGGACAAGGATAGAATAGAACAGAACAGAGTAGAGTCAAATCCTGCTCCAACAAACTAACAACCAGACATGGGAGCTCTACAAATAACAACAGCAACAACAACTAACGCATGTGGGTTAAGGTGGAAGAGGTGGGTTAGTTGGAGGACAGAGGCTTGTCAAAATCACAACCAAGTCGCAGACGACAGGGATAACAACCAGGCTGGGGCACAGATGAGACAAGCTTTTGCTGGACCAACGGCCAAACAGCTGTGAATAAATAGGAGATGGAACTATCTACCCATGACATTGAAAGTCACTCAATTTAATTGGGCGAAAGAGTTCTTTCAAATGGATTCAAGCTGAAAACCTTTAAAACTCTTATGTATATATTTAAATGAAATTTATACTGTGTTTCTCTTTCTATAGCTTAGTAATAAATTTATTAAAGGGAACACATTTTACATTGGATTATGAAAAATATAAATACAACATGTTTTGATTTAAATATTTTATTACAAATGAGCTTTATCTGACTAATTTTTCTAAGACCCTTGCCTTTTCTAATTGCTATAATAAGATACAAGCATTGATTTCTAGTTTGTAACGTGACATTTTTTTTGCTTTAAACTTACTTGTAGACATTGTAAGATATTGTAATTAAAACCCGTCTGAGTCACAGGCTCCAACTCATCTATGTATGGTTCGTATGGTATTTCCGGAGAAAAAATATTAAATAAATAAACCAACTGAATGTGTTTATTAAATTAACAGCAACCCACAGAGCCGGACTTCACTGTCTAGAGTTGAAAAAACTTTTGCTGTCGCACAATTATCATAACAATATTTCAAGATCTGAGCGCGAAATTACGAGGCAAGAAGTGAGCTGTGGGGCCATCTCTTTTTATGGCTTATTCACAAGGTGGGAGACACTTTTCTGGCGAAACACTAACATCATTTTGAATTTAAAACATAAATTTGATGAGCTGCACGCTAATTATCGATTGAATAAAGTATAACAAAGAGTTTCCAGTAGGGAAAGGTCCATGAATTGTGTTCACGCTTATCGGAGCTGTCGAAGGAGGTCGAATCCGATGTGTTGAAACTGGCACCACAACAATTGTGCATAATATGGCAGATATTTCTTTTTTTGACTGAGTTATTGACAGCAGTTACGACTGATGAAAGCACAATGAGTCATTCATTTTATTATGTGAATTGGACTGCGGTTTGCAAAGCAAAAGGGAAGCTGCTAATTGATGGATTGCAGCGTTTTATGAGTAATGTGAGTGCCAAAACCAGAAGACCAAAATGCTGCCTCGCATTTCAATTAACTCTGCTAGAATGACTTTACTCGGACTCTCTAAAAAAAGCCAAGCTGCTCTTAAATAATTCAAAGCAAATTATGCGACAGTTCCCGCAAAAAATGTAAACGCCACTCAAAGCAAAGCACTTAACCCTTTTTCCTTGATTCCTATTTTTTTTTTTTTTTTGGTTGCTCGGGTCTCCCACAAGCAAGCCTGAAATGTCTATAATTATTTGTACTCAGCAAGTCAAAGTTTGCAAGTTTGTAGACCCTCTGGAAACCTGAGCCTCAACCTTAGTCTGGGTTAAATTGTAAAATGGTTTGCAAAGAAATGTCAATATTATATTTAAGACGTCTTTCATCGTTCTCGTTGTCGACATCGTTGTCGTCTGGCAACCCGTTACGACAAATTCATGAAGTAAAACACACAAATCACAAAAAAGGTAAAAGGCAAACGCATTTTTTGCATCTCTTTGTGTCTCTTCACGAAGAGCAGGCGAGAGTTTATGAGGCTGAGAGCGATGTGCAGGGGCGCACACAAAATATTATAATTGCCCAGCGAAATGGAAATAAGTTCTGGCATTTTAAGTGCCATTGGAGCGACAACGATCACGTCAAGATGTTGCCTCATCGTGGCAAGCAGCTGGCTGCTTAACCAACTCCAGTTGATGCTTCGACATAGGGAGAAACTTGAGATGAGTCAGTCTGGTTCGTTATACCAAATGGAATTGAAACTATTCTGTGTTCTTAGTTTGTGTTGATTATTTTTGACAACTAATTGAACCAGTTCATAAATGAGTCGCTAATGATGTACTGGTCAATATAAATGATAATATGAATTATTTGTAGATACTATAGTCAGGGGTAATTTTAAAAAGTAAACACTCAGATTTCCGATCTCTTATAATTTATTTACTCTTAACCGGGCATTTACCAATACAATCATGCGTTCTTAAGCTAACTCTTATTCACGCCAGAGGGCGCTTTATAGTAATCGATAAATGATTAATTATATTTACAGTGCGATAAATATAATTAATAAGTAATATAATACAGTCTTACATACTACTTGAAAATATATATTCTTTTCTATTTTTTGATTGATATAATTAAATTATTTGTAAGCCTCTTAAATCAAATTTTATTTTTAATAGTGATTTCTCACCATTTAATTTAATTTAATAACAACTTTTTCTATTTTTTTCAGTCACTAATGCTACAAGTTAAACAGCTTTTTAGTTTAATTTTGAAAGAAATTTAAGAAGTTTTCTGCAATTTTATTGCTCTCCCGCTGCTCAATGCAATTTGTAATCAATCTAAGCCAAGATGACTCAGCCGGAATTGAAACGCCATCAAACTTGTAGAACTTTTAGACTTTTAGACAAAATCTGGCACAATGTAAGCTTTTTGGGGGCGACCCTCAACAAAATGAAAAAAAATAAGTAAAAATAAAAATTGTCGTGGCAGCCAATTAAATTGTTCTGGCCATAAAAATGTGCAGCAGGAAGGGGGCATAAAACTAAAGTCCAGATCCCAATATACGCAGCACGATCTGAGCATTGTGATAAAAAGCCTGGCTAGTCTGCCATCAAGTGAATGGAATTTTATCACACACACACCACAGTCGGCGGGGGAGTGGGAGGAGCGGGGAAACTGGAGTCGGAGGCGAAATTCATACAACCCACAGTATAGAGCAGTCTGCCTCATGACATTGCACGTTTTGCGCATTCGTCTCGATTGCAGTTTAGTGCAATCAAAGAGGATTCATCAGTATAGGACCAGCAATGTCCAGCGAAGCGTTTATAATACCACCAGACAACAGCGAGCGAGCACAAGAGAACCAAGGACCAAGGACCAACCGAACCAGGGACCGAATACTGAGCACTGAGCGAGTCTTAAACCAAAGAAATTAGTGTAAAACTAAAATCCGATTTGGGAAAACAATGTGATCAGAGTCTGGAGGGGTGGTTGCTTATTTCCTATCTTTGGCCCAGCCCTGTGGGAAACACTGAAAACTCTCATTTAGGGGTAAGTTCCTGATAGTCAGACGACAGCTCGCCCCGTTTGGCTGGCTAATCTGGCTCTCGTGGGTTTTGTACTGATTCGACGCTTTTTATCAATTCTTAAATATCTGCTGGCCGCAACATTTTTATGACTTTCCACTGACGAGTCAGAGAAAAAGAGAATGAAATTAGATGGCTGGTGGGATAGTATGATTCGGATTGCGATTGGAATGCTGAAAGTGCGCATATGCATGAGTATCGTGGAGTTGGCGGCGCCTCAAATTAGTTTCTTACGCTTGAATTTGCCTTAATGCACAAAAAGTGCTCAAGGGATTTGCCGTAATTCGATTAGAAAGGGATTACGAACGAAAAACTTCCAACATAAGAGAGCTCCTCTACCCTTCTCACTCTCACACTCTCTCTCTCTCTTCGTAACTATATATGCCACTAATGGGATGGCTTTTGTCTGACGTTCAAGCCACGCGTTCTGATGAATGATGTATCGAATTTTTGAGCAACAGCAGCAGTTGCTGTATCAAATTTGGTCCGGATGTTCGGGCATCTGGACCCATATGAGAAACAACTCTCCGCTCTCAGGAAGTGCCGGAACAACACCGTAAAGCTTTTAAACGGACCACGGCCCTTTCAAGATTAGACCCAAAGTGCAAATAGGTCACAACTGTCATTTTAGACAAACATATTTCTAAGGACTTAAGATTACACAATAAGGGAATGCATAGTGTCAATAATTATTTTTTCTTTGAATACAAAATAAATATTTTAAACTAGAAGAGAAACTTACTGATTTACGAAAACTTACATTGGTATTTTAACTGAAAAATGGCTCGTTAGGTTACTTATAAATATTTCCATTTTGTTTGTAAATTTCTGTACTGATAATTATTTTTAGGCCCCGTACTTAAAAAAAGTACAGGGCTCTATTGGGTTTGTTTTACCGACTATGTGCGTAACAGGCTGAAGGAGGCGTGGTAGACCCTATAAAGTATATATATTTTTGATCAGCATCAATAGCCGAGTCGATATAGCAATGTCTGTCTGTCCGTCTGTCTGTATGAACACCTAGATCTCAGAGACTATAAGAGCTAGAGACACCAAACTTGGTATGTAGGTTCCTCTATACTGCAGGCCGATCTAGTTTGTTTCAAAAGTTTTTTTCATAGTAAGTACGGGGTCTCCGACTGTCGAGTATGCTGGGAGAGTGACTGGGAGCGGGACTGGGAGAGTGACTGGGAGAGGGACTGGGAGAGGGACTGTGAGAGTGACTGGGAGCGGGGCCAGGGAGAGGGACTGGGAGCGGGGCCCGGGAGAGGCACTGGGAGAGTGACTGGGAGCGGGGCCTGGGAGAGGAACTGCGTATTTTTGATAGGTTTATTAGGTAGATTTGTAATAAAAGAACTCAGAATATTGATTGAAATTGCCTTACGAATGTTTGTAATTCATGACTCTCTAGTTATTTCTGCAGTCAACAATCCAAAATCCCAAAAAAGTTCTTTGACGTAATCACATGCCTGGATGTCACCCCGAACCCAAAGCCCATAAAAAAAGTAGAGAAAATAAACGGAATAGAAAAGAACGGGAAATTGACCTAAAACTGTCAAATGAAAGGCAAAAGGAACCAGTAAAGAGTAAGAAGGAGTGGAGGTCGAAGTGTGCAAAATTGATTTAACCACGAATTGCTAAACGATACGTAAGGACCGACGGCAAAGAAATGTTCTAGGAAATTGCTGTAGGGGGTTACGGGTTCGGTTTCACATTCGGACAGCGAGAACGTATATAAATTTCCGCGTATATAATTAAGTTGTCGGATTATTTTGACATGTCACACCAAAAAAATGTGCGATACATTTGCGGAAAAAGAGTAACTGCTCGAAGCACAAAAGTAAATTATATTGTCGCACTGCTAAAAAATAGAAAAGGGGAAATCAATGGGGCGTCGCACGGTGAACGGGAACAAACGGTAAAGTATTTTGCACCCCATGCATTAATAACAGTAATTTTCTACCGGGTGCGTGTGTTCTCGCTGCCATTTCCGCTTTTATTTCGCAAACTCGGCGTCACAAAGGGTTGCAATTTATAGCCGATTAAAATGCTCGCTTCTGGCAACACTAACTATGCCATGGAACCCCAAACCAAAAGCCATTTAACCAAAGCAAACCAGACCAAACCCAAACTGAACCGAACCGTACCAAAAACCGACAACGAATGTTGCATTGTGCAAATGTTTCGCGTTTTGATTTCGCGTTTCCCCCCCAGGGCGTTAAAGCGTTGCCCGTAAATTGTCGAGATGAAAAAATTGCATTCGCCCCGCACTCAAACTCCATTCACATCACTCCACTCCACTCACGCACTCATTCATTCATTCATTCATTCGTTCAGTCAGTCAGTCAAAAGTTAGAATGCTTTTTTCTTGTCTAGCTGATTGCGTAAAAATTCGCCTTGGTTTCGGTTAGAGTTGAATTTTTTTTGTGAATAGCGAGTTTTAGAAATTGTACACTTGCCCCTAAGCGCTAAGCTGAAGAGAGTTACGAGAGTTATGTGCTACCGGGGAACTTTCCCCCCCCCCGGAGTGTGTTAAATCGAAATATGGTCTTTGGGTTTAATACTGTGGCTGCTCTCACTTGAGCTAAGCATCCACGAAGGGTAGCTTGTCAAATGAAAATGGCGACCATGATTGACCATGATGAAATGTTATGAAGAGAGTGGGGGTACTCTTAAAATATATATATATATATATTTATAAATATATATATGACAAAAGATGTCAAAACTCAGCAAATACAGAATTAGTTACATTTTTTATTTACATATTTCCAAAATGTGTATAAAAACCAAGATTATTATTATTACAAAGTGTAATGCAAAAAAGGTATAAAAACTCCAAATCAGGCCACTATTTGAGTTCTTTCTTCCCCCATTTGACGAGTTTAAAATGGGAGTTGTTCTTCATTCCCTGACAAAAATACATTATGCAATTTGTATAAGGTTTCCAAAAGCCGACGCCTATTTAAATAGAGCCCACTCCAAGCCGATCCAGCTGAGGCTCAGTGTAACAGAGTTATAAAAAGTGCCAACTCACACACAAAGAACAGAGAACAACAATTTTTCTTGGGCTGACGCCCAGAGAGAGAGACGAGTGAAGAGAGGGAGAGAGTATGGTGAAAAGAGGGAGAGAGAATGGTGAAAAGAGAAGTAAATTCCGCTGCGTTTTAATTTTCTATTGAAATTGTTAAAAGCAGGACAGAGGACTACAGCACAGGATATGCAATGGCTATTTGTTTGCTTCGTTTCTTGTCGGTTTTGGGTCTGTTGTGGGCTTTTGAGTCCGTGGGCTGAGGTCTGAGGTCTCCGGGTGTGTGTGGTTGCTGTTTTTTTTATTCGCAGATGCTTCCCCCATTAGAAAGCCCTCGCTCAATGAACAAAAGAAATTAAATGCCTTAAAGGCATTTTTAACGATACAGCTCGCAAAAAAAAGGCAGCATAGAAAAGCTGCAGCGAAATGCCTCGCAAAGCTGAAGAAAGAAAAGCAGACCCAAAGAGAGAAAGAGAGGGAGAGAGAGAGAGAGAGCGCCAAAAAGACAAGAAGAGAAGAGGGAGCCATGGGAATGAGAAAAGCATTTAAGAAAAACATCATCAGAGTATTTGCCTGAAACCACAAATTACTTACAGCGCAGCGGGCCGTCTAGTGGGCGTGGCTGCTTCCAAAACATATGACTTCCCCACACAAATACCCTAAAAAATAAAAGGAAAAAAATGACGCCCAACGTATGCAAAGAAGGGAAACCAGCAGGATAGCAGCAACCGTGTCCGGCCAAGCCATTTACCATATGCACAGAGAGAGAGAGAGAGAGTCGACTCCACCGGCTGCTCCAGCAGGCAAATAAGAATATGCCAGCTCCGGCTCCGACTCCGACTCCAACTCCAACTCCGACTGCGTCTCCGGTTTCAGCTTCAACTGGTCTGCTTTGTTGAGGTACGAGGGCTTGGCAAAATATAAAGAAAAAATATATATATATTTTTGCAAACAAGCCAGGCAACTGGATAGCTCTGGCCAAAATGAGAAACGCCGAATTGAAATACTTGCAATAAACATGAAAAAGGCAAGCAAACAACAACAACAATAATAACAATTCTGAACTGGGCTAGGAAGCTTTGGATGCTGTTGCTCCTTTGGCAGTTGCGTTTATTGCATTGACAGGCCAGTTGCCAGTTGCCTCCGGTTAGCACCCAGGAGCAAAACCGGAGCTGGAGCTCAACAAAAGGCGAACTGAGCTGGTCTACAAGTTGAAAGATGTTTTGTTCACGGCGGGTGAGAGAGTTTAATGCTGAAAGGAAGCTCCAACGGTTTTGATGTTTACTCCTCAAACAGCAAACCAAAGGAAGCTGCAATGGATAGCACGGAATGGGTCAAAATCATTTGTAAAAAGTTGGCTTGAACATATACTAAAGGGACTGCATAAATGCAGAATTTATGAAGGTAGTTCGTAGAAGAACGGGACAACATCTTGAATTAATTGAGACAAGTTGTTGCTAGCAAAGAAGCTTGTATCTTAATTGTTTAGTAAATAATGTAATAGAGCACAATGTTAAAAAAAGAGCATACAGACAAGACAAGCTGTTATTATAATAGGAAAACTAATTTCTAGCCTATACAAAAATTTAACAGATATTTTATTTATAAAGATTAATATTTCCCCTGTAAACTTCGATACAAAAAAGTCACCTTTTTTTCCGCTTATCAACTTTTTTTGCAGCTCACTTTAAAAAACCAGTTCTCAATTTCCTACTGGGTATCCATCCACATACAATCGGATGACCGTAGGAAAAGTGTCAAAAGTATGCGCATGAAATGTTTCAACTTTAAAGCAATCAATTTCTGGTGTGCTCAGTACATTAAGTTAGCCTATTATGAAGCAGCATGTGAGCTTGGAACCAGAATGAGAACAAGGCCCGTTGCCAATTTCCTGCACATATGTGAAAGAAAACAACTGCAGGCCTGACCATGGATAAATTTTCACAATTTTCCTCTCACACTCTTGTAGATCTAATTTGTCTTGTTGTTCCTACATCTTTTTTTTTTACTCTAATTAGAAAAACGCATAATAACTCCTTTGCCGAGCTGAATACAATGAATTTGTTTGGCCAGAGGCAAATAGAACCAGTAAAAAGAGACTCAATTTGTAGTTGGCCCAGTTTCGATTTTAATGAACGGACTGGCGAAACACAAAACTGTGACTGTGACTGTGACTGTGACTTAGGCTGTAACAGTGACTGCCAGTTGGTAATTTTCGGTATCTTCATACACAGTTTTCCTCTTTTCTAATCAGCCTAGTTGAGATCATTGGGCAATGGGAAAATGTGTGAGATTTCCTGTATTTCCTGAGTCTTAACCCTTGTATGAAAATAAGTTATTTGGGAATGAGAAAATGTGGGTAATACTCCGCAACAGTTTTTGGTTTCAGTTCACCCGGTTTCCTTTGTGTCTCTCTGTGTGTGTGGCAAAGTTTGTCGGCATTGCCACAGAATTTCCAAGTGTCATTAAAGTGTTAATTGCTTTCATTTGAGGCACAGTCTACATCGAGACCAAAGTCTTTTTATGTGTATTTGCAATACACATGCATACACATGTGTGTTGTAGCAACTCTAATGTGAAGCAAAAAGGATGCCACGGCGCCGGAGACGCAGCCGGAGACGGAGACGGAGCTGAAGAAGAAGCTGCCGCCAAGAGAGATAGTGCAAATGAGCCTGGGAGTCTGGGAGCGTCTTTGTCCCAGTGACGGAACTTGCTCAGAGAAAAAGTAGCGCAAACGGAAGTTCGCAATTAAAGTGTTAATTGTGTTAATTTCTTGTGAATTTCACGCGCAGAGACAACAACAAAAGAAGAGTACAGCAAAGGCAACTGCGACTGCAGCAGAGACACATACAACATAGGGTATCACAAAGCTTTGAGGGTGCTCAGTCTACTGTAGAATGCAGAGTAGAGGTAAAAAGAGAGAGAGAGAGAGAGAGAAAAGAGAGACGCTCTTAGATACGTTAATGTAAACTCTTTGAAATATTAATACTTCAAATTAATAATTTAAGTAATGCCATTTGCTCCTGCAAATCTATAAAGGGCTAACTTAGAATATAGAAAAAATTTGTTATATCCCTAACAATGACGTTTTTCTCGATTATCAAGAATAATTTAATTTTATTTTTATTAATTACATACTCTTTTGTATCTATTCTAACTAAATATAAAAAAATATTGTATCTATTTATACTCAATATTACAAAATATTTAAGAGATAATAAAGTTAATAATTATTATCCTTTCAGGCTACAGTGCTTAGTGTTTATTCGTGTGCTTTAATTTAAATTAAAAAGAAACTGCCAAGTCAGTTTACTCTTTCTTAAAGCCAGTTGAATTTAAAGCTCTCCATTACACATTTAGTCCAGGAAATTTACGGCAATAGACTCCCAATATTTCCAATAGCTCCTCACTGCTCAAAAATCAACATTCCGCCCACTTTTCTCTCAAGTGGCACTAAACATGCAATTAAAACCTCTGCAAAATTTGTCTAGACGCTTGTCTGGGGCAGTAGTAAAAGTGGGCCAATAACAACAACAACAACTGCCAGAAATATTTTTATTTAAGTATATTGGCCATAAAGACTGGCACATCGTGAGTCTTTCTGGACATTTATAGTTTTAATTGCCGACTACCCAAGCGCAAAAAAGTAAGCAAAAAATGAAATGGAAAAAAGCGAATATAGCAGCTGAAAGATATTTTGCAGGCGAGCAGTTAAAATCGCATTTCATGGCTACCAATAAAGTTTTTAAGCCGATGAAAATGACTAATTGGACAGCTGAAAAATCAACAAACAAACGCTTAAAGAGCCGCAGTCGAAGGCAGAGATACAGAGCTGTAAAACCCAAGAGGAGAGCCCATTATAAAATACTTATACTATATATTGTAGAGAAATATATGTATGTATATGTATATATATATGGGTGATGTCTGCTTGGTATGTCGCACATGAATGCGTCCAATAACAAAGGACCTGGGCCAAAAGCCAGGCCAATGCCAAAGTGTCTTTGTACAGGGCAACCTTTCGAACTGAACAGAACTGAACTGAACTGATTAAGCCGGCAGTGGAGCGCGTACTCAGAGAGAGAGTTTTGGATATGGGTCTCAGTCTGAGACTCAGTCTGATATTGGGTTTGGGTTAAGGTCTGTGTGCTGTGTGCTGGGATCTCTTGGCTGACTGACTGCTGACAGTCGAGTGTGGCACATGGAAATCATAAAAAGCGCAACGAAGCAAGCACAAAGTAGTAAAAAGCCAAGTCCCAGACGCCGCACAATCCATTCTGATAACCCCACAACTCCACATTCTCCCCTCGCTCCTAACCCCTTACCCCTTGACAGTGGCTGTCGCAGCCCTTTTGGGTTAGTGTTGGGTACTTTACGACACATCGTCACGCTTTTGTCACATTTTGTCCTTTTACCACTCAAGAAACAAACACACACACACACACACACACACTCTTACACATTTCGGGCACTTTCGGTACTACACACAATGGACTTAAAAATTCTTTTTCATCAGTTGACTAAACAGCCGACGTTGTTGCATGCAAAAAGTGGCAAAAAAAAGAGTAAGAAAACAGTCCAAAATAACAACAAGAACAACAATGAATCGGCAGTTCTTTCTGCCGTGTGCCTACATACATATGAGCAATCCTTTTATGGTTTTAATGCGATTGATGGTCCGTCGTCGTCTGTCTTCTGTCGTTTGTCGGACTCAGAGTCAGAGTCAGATTCAGATTCAGAGTCAGAGTCGTCGGTGTTTGACAGTCGCGCGCATGGACACAGATTGATGGATGCACATTAAGCGGATGATGTAGGAGACAATGATAATTTTGTTATTGTATTCCGATGAATTTCTTTTTTTTGACCAAGCGCAAAGCAAGTGGAGTTTCCGACCGATTGCGAATCCATGTACTACGATCCGAGTTGGATGCTTTAAATTGAAGCGAATAATTTGAGCAAAAGGTAGCAAAGGTTGAGTTCCAGGAATTTTTGGAACCATTATATGGTTTAGTGCATCGGCTGAATATGATTTCAAAGGTCTGGACTACGACGAGTCAAAGAGGTTGTTTCCGAAAGACGTTTGTTTCATCTTCATCAAATTGGCTCTTTGTCTTCTTTTATGCTTTATTATAAAGCTAATAATTCGATTTGTCATCAAACCAAATCGGGAAGGATGATAAGTTTGTGAAAGTCAGTTTTTTATTAAATAAAGAAATGTTCACCCGATAAATATTATAAATATTTAATTTTAAACTCAATGAGATTTTAAGGGAATATTTTGGATGTATTTAAAACTTATAAATAATATTTTAATACAATTTAAATATTGTTTAAATCCTATAAGAATACAGCGTATCTTAAAAAAAAATACAGTTCAATGTGAATTTTACAAAGATAGTCGACTAAACCTGTTTTCTTAATGAATAATTTTTATTTATTTCTCGAACGCAGTATCTCTTGCGACTGGATTTCGATCAAACGGCCCTCGCATAAAATGATTTTCGAGTAGAGATCAACTTAATTTTGGGCAACATGTTTTAACATCGTTTGAGCTTTGGGCTAATATGATTCGCATTCCCAGCCGACGTCAATTTAATTTGCAATCATTATATTGAGATGCTCTGGCTACCACAAAAGGATAATGATATCCATTATGCTTCGCCCAGAGCGTAGCCATAAACAATTATGGCTTATATATTCGTAGGATATGCGAGATATATTCGTATGTATTTATGTGCGATATAATCCAAAATGAATTGAGCGCCAATTAGACTACGATTAACCTTTAATGATTGTTATTAAGACTGCATTTGTTTGTTGACCCATGCGAAAGTATGAGAAGAAGCTCTATGGACTCCACGTGGGAATCATGGACAACTGAAGCAACTGTAGCAATTGTCGTGTCTATTAATTGTAGCACAGCTGCAATGGTCATGCCCAGTTCTCGGCTCGGTCACATATCAAAAGCGTAGCCAAAAGGCTTGAGAAAAGAATGCCAAGCATTTGTCTTCTTCACGCCACAAGAGAACGGGGAACGGAGAACGAAGGGAACTAGAGAAGTCAGCAGTGGTCGCTAATTTAGCAAAACTAAAGCAGAAATCAGAAATCAGAGGCAGAATCAGAGTCTGACTCGGACTGTGGATTCAAAGTCAACCAGGCAAATCGGAGGCAGCTATCTTCAGGCAGCACACAATTATATGTATTTGCACAATTTACAATTAACGTATCAAAATCTGTGCGCTAAACTAAATCTAATTACCAACGAGCTCGACTGCCATAGCAAAATAACGAAAATGGAAAAGAAATTCCTAAAGAATGACGAAGCAGAATGCTCTACAACAATATATAAGCAAGGTCTCTAAGTGAAATTTAAAAGTACTACTGAGACTAATTGATTTTGATGGAATTATGATTATAGTAAGAAAACGAATAAAATATACAGAATTTTAAGCATAAGCCTCTTTGAGAGACTTAAACATACGCAATTAATATATTTAATATAATCTAATGCAGAGCAAACTCTCAGAATTATTGGATAGTAATAAAAGAAAATCTGAAATTTTACTTTTATTTATTTATTTATTTATGCACAACGAATATAAAAATTAAATTAAAGCTTAAAAATAAAAAATAAATTAAATATAAATTATTTATTTATTTATTTATTTATTTATTTATGCACGACTAAAAAGCAGTCGGCAAGGAACAAAAAAGTCATATAAAGAATTAAATTATTAAATTAAAGATTAAAAAATAAAGATAAAATTAATATTAAAATTAAATATAAATATAAACTGTAAATAAAGATTAAAATTAGAATTAGAATTAATTATGAACTGTAATAAAAAAATTAAAATTAGAATTATAATTAGATCTGGGGTATGCAAAAATAATTAAATACTACAAGTATTAAATAATTTGATCCTGAGTAAGTTTTTAAAATAATTGAATAAGAGTGGAAGAAATGCTTTTCAAACTTTAAGTTATTATAGCCCGTAGTGAGTAGAGTATATAAGAAAAGTGGACACCAGGGCCTACACCCGGAGGCGGTCAGTGGCTGCTCTGGCACTGCCAACGACTGTCCGAAGCGTTGGCTCTCTGGACTTTGGCTAAATGCTCGGACGGCTGGCGACGATGGCGTTGCTGCCATTTGTCAGGCAGCGGACCGCAAAATAGTTGCACAGCGGATTTGCAGCTAGCAGCGTTTTAGTTTTAGTTTTTTTTTTCTGGTTTCAGTTGGAGTTGGAGCTGAAGCTTGACGCGATAATAAGAGCGATGAGGAGAGTTAAGGAACTGCTGGCAGGAAGAACAACAAAATCGCATAGTGTGAGAAACGCTGCCACTCTTTTCTTTTCTTTACTTTACTTCTCTCTTTTTTGTTTCTTGCAGTTTTCGCGTGGAAAATAAATACAAATCTACATAAAAGTGGAAACCAAATAAGAAAAACAGTCGACAGTCAGAGCTGGGCATTGAAAAGAAAGAAACCTGCTGAATTCTGCCTGCTGCCTGCTGCCTGCTGCTATTGAGAGCAGTTCAAATACAACAAAAAATGCTGTGAAAAACGCAAAAACGAACCTCGTTGCAAAACAAAAAAAGCAGCGGTCGCTTTGCCTGGACGGTCTCTGAAACTGGCACTGTTTAGTTGGGTAGTTGGATAGTTGGATAGTTGCTCGGTTGTGGTTACAATTTGGAGCTGAGGCCGCACCAGTCTAGTTTTGATGAAATTGCTCGAAATAATAGGGTGAAAATGCTTTAGCTGCCTTCCTCTCTTCCAAGCTCTCGTCTGACGTTTTTCTATGTGCCTTTTAACTCTTTCGCGCTTTGCTTGTTGTTTTTGTTGTTGCTGCTGTTGTTGTTGTTGTTGTTGCTGCCTTGTGTGAAAGACCAAGAGGCGTCGGCAGCTTCAGCTCGTAGAGCTCGCGTGTTGAAGCTGGCGAGAGTCAAAAGCAGTTGGCACAAAACTTTGAGTTCAACTGGCAGCACAGCACACGCATAGAGACCTCTACTCTGTTGGAGTTTCGGTTTGAGGCTTTTTTGCACGCAGGGAAAAAACATTAAAGGTTTATTCAAGCTATCGAAAGCTAAATACTCTTGCTGATATTAACAAATAAATTATAGAACATTTATTTGTTCTGACACTTTTTCTAAAACTTCCAACAGCCATAACTTAGTCAAAACTTGAACGATTTTCATGCGGAATATCATTTAGATCATAATTTGGCCCCTAAATTCATTCTACATCAAAATATTATTAATTTAAAAAATTCGATTATTTTCCCCTATCACTGTCTATTTTATCCGTACTTTTTCCTTGACTTACCCATTGATCCTTACTCAAAAACTTCAAACTCTCATAACTTTCCCAAGACTTGACCGATTTTCATGCGGAATATCATTTTGATCATAATTTGGCCCCTAAATTCATTCTGCATCAAAATTTTACTAACTTAAAAAATTTCATTTTTTGGTCAAATTATAGAACATTTATTTGTCATTCGTATCAAAAAACAATTATGGCTAATTGTCATGTTTACCTTTGGATTACCGCATAAATACTGGAAATAATTTCTCAATAGATTCAACTCTGTTACACATTGCATTACCAAATTATAGTACTCTGTAAGGGTACATATAAATATGCATGTATGTGTATTTAAACTGGGCTACATAAGCAGAAAAAAAAATGTTGGTGTGGCTGCAGTGAAAGATTTGTGGTGCAGTGGCTTTTGGGTCTGTGTGAAATTGGATCTGTGAAGTTGCTGCTGTTTGCCGTTTGATGTTTGACTTGAAATTGCAAAACAAAGCTGAGATTTCAATGCGGTTTGAATATGATTTGAATATAAAGAAATACTTGACTTCAAAGCCATGGAAGTTGCACAGCTTTGTGGAATGTGACTGTTAGCAAGAAAATGTTTATCAATTGTATTTTTGTGAGAGCACTGCAATTAGGTTTACTATTAACGTAGAGATCGTGAATAAACGTGAATTGAAGAGTTTACAGTGTATAATAATGAAAGAATTAAATTATAAAATAAGTCAAGTACTCTGGTTAAGATTAAGATATAAATATTGTTGTAAAACAAGAGAAACTTGCTTTATAAAATATATTGAAGGATAATATCTATTTGGGTTCGTTGAGCTGACCCATTATTCAAACTTATACAGCTTTATTCACGTACTTTTTTACCCTGCAAAGATAACAGAAAATCAGCACATTAATAAACGCAGCACTTTCCCACCAGTAATAAAGTCATCCTTCATGGTTAGTGTGCAAAGTTCATAAAAATAAAGTTAAGTTAAGCGAAATATGCAAAACCATCGCGAGACGACAACATTCTTCTTTCATTCCCGCTAACAAACTACCTGCTCCAAGAACATTAATCTACTGAGAATTCCAGTTGCTTCTACGCTTTACTCAGGTCTTCTCCCCACAACTGGCTGACCACCTCTTACAAATCAATTACTTTAATCAATTTTTAACACGTTCGCGTCTTTGCACCCAAGAGAAGGCGCCTTCTTTACTTTGTTCAACCGACGGCCTTTTTCTCATCACTTTTTTGTTAAAATTTTAATTATAAAAATTAAATACGGGTATGGGCATGGTGGGCATTGGGAAGAAGAGGTAAAGCAAAAATTTGCGACTAACTAACCTGCCATAACAAACTTGAAATAATATTCAAGAATTTTTATTGAAATAATAACAGCGATGCAGGTAGAGAGCACAGACGTGAATATACTCGGAACAGACAGACAGATATAGAGAGAGACTGAGGCACCCAGAGGGAGCTACCCAGAACGAGGCACAGTTCGTCAGAGCACATCAAAGGCGGAACATTTGTCTGGCATGAAGTGAACGGGTTTGAGTATGAGCATAGGTATTGGCATGGTTTACTCTCAGTCTGACTCTCAGTCTGACTCTGAGTCTGATGGGGGCGACGACAGCCTGTCATCATTTCAAAGTTCTTTTTCTGGCTCGCTGTTTTCTAATTGAAATGTTCTGCGCCATATTTCTGCGCATTACCACCTGCTGCTTGTGGCACAGAGATGCCGCCAGTTAGCAGTTCTCAGATCCCTAGTTTGCCCAATGCCCTTCCTAGCCGGACTTCAACATGCAGCAACAAAACAGCTTTTGCTAAATAGTTCACTGCCTGTTTGCGTTCTCGTTCTCGTAAATTGCAAAACCAAACCACAAGAACATTGCGATGCACTGACCATCATCATCAACCTGTAAACTGCAAAACTGCAAAACTGCTAAACTGCAAAACTGCTCAACCGACCGACCTCAGCACCTCGACCATCATCGTCATTATCAACGCCAAGTTGAGCGCATGATAAAAAACGCTTTAGAGACTCAATGCCATTATTATTTTTTTTTTTTTTTCCATCACTTCGGCATTTTTCTATTCGCTGGCAAAAAAAAAAATACATCTATTCTTTCTTTGTTCTATGCCCTGTAATAATATTGTCCTTGAAGATACAGTTCAAGATCTGTTTATATTGATTCCTGCAAGATCTTTGTCTATATTTTCAGAAAATATAATAGTCTTATGCAGACATATTTACAACAAGGAATAAATATACAAAACTGTTGTCTATAATTACGAGAGCGTAATTTATTAAGTTAATTAATCAAGCAAAGCCAAATAGTTTATTTTTAATATTTGTTATTTGTTTATAGGGTAGCTTAAGGTCGTTGTTGTCCATTCGCCTTTGGCTGCCCGCAAAATTTCTTCAGCTGCTCGTTGGTCTTCTAGGAAATAATTTTCTTTTTTTACTTTTCAGTTTTCATCGTCAGTCGTCAGTCGTCTCGTCTAGTTTACATCTTCATAGCCGCCTCGTTGCTCCACTAAACGGGGAGTCCCCCTTCCTCTGTCAGGGCACTGTCACACCTGTCACTATTGTGGCTGATCACAACAACCGCCAACAATGGAGACAGAGACAGAGACGACCTCGCCCAGTTCCAGTCTCGAAACTCTCAGTCTCAGTCCTCGAGTCTGGCGGACAAGGTGTGAACGTCAAATAATCACCTTCGCACACGGCATGCCCACAAAAAAGGGAGGCGACTGGGAGACTGAGAGATTGGGAGACGGAAGTCGATTGTAGGGCGGCAGCTCTGGGTTTTCATGTCTCCGATGCTGACGTTGTCGTCTTGGTATTTGTTTTTCGTAAGAATATTTTGTCCATGCTTTTTTTTTGTGTTTTTTGTTGCTTTTTCCTTCATTTTCCATTTTTTGGTGGTCGGAGGCGTTGGCGAAATGTGTGAAATTTCAATGGGAAGACGCAGCAAGTGCAAACGCAAACGCAAATGTCTGTGGCTGTGGTCTTGCCTCCGTCTCCATCTCCAACTCTATCCCGATCTCCACCTTCGACTCTGTCTGCGACTCTTTCGCTTGCTGCTTTTGTTTGCATAATTATTTTATTGTAAGCAGGAGGGCGGCTGGCAACTGAGGCGACCACGCCCACAAAACTACATGCAAGAGTGCGGCCCGCATGAATATTAAAACAAAGCAAGACGTTTTCATGTTGCCTCTTTTGCCCGCTGTTGTTGTTGTTGTTGTTGTTGTCGCAAGTTGCAACTGTTTTACCAAGTGCCCCGAAAGCATTTCAACATTTCACTCCACCTACAACAAAAATTCTAGACAATTTTCCTTGGGACCCGAAAAACTTTCTTGCTCTTTCTTGTTTCAGTCGCTCGCTCTCTCGCTGTAGGCATTTCTTCAATTAGCGTTTTTATTATTTTTAATTAACAATTTTGCAACTTAATCCTGTTGCACAGTGTAGAAGTAGTGCTGAAATTTCAGCAGACATAATCGAATCAGCAAAGGGGCTGCTTAATGCCTGGCTAAAGTTTGTCTAAGAACAACAACAACAGCAGCAACTTCTGCCTGGAACCCTAGACATGTGCATAATTATATTAGGCATAGGACTTCAGCATAAAGCGAATGCAGACAAAAAGGTTGCCCTCTAATGGTTGTAGGAAGGATGAAGAAATGTTGCCAAAACTGTAGACAAAATGCCAGACAACGCTGTAGGGCAATTTGAAGACACTTAAAACGAAAGAATAGAATGGAGAAAACTCAAAAACTACTGAGAATTAAGTTCTGCAGACTGGAAAATGGACAATTACCGCGCAGATCCCATTACAACTTGAAGGAATAAGTATATTTGCTAACTAATTGAAAAGAGACTTTTCATATTAAAATATCTTATGTAAAATATGTGAAGCTTTCGTTGATTTAAATTACATAATGTTAAGATAACATGTCATTCAAATGTTAAAATAACATGTCATTTAAATGTTAAAATAACATGTCATTTGAATCAATTACAGTATTAATGAATTTTCGCTTAACTCTGTTGATAATAAGTTCTTAAAGAAATTTAAATTAAACTTAAGTTGTCGTTTATTCTTAACTTACGACAAATTCACAGTAAATACTATTGCATCTTTAAGATATATTATTATGATTTCTTCTTGCCATTTGCATATAGATCCACACTAGTAGCTTCACTTTCTTCTGCATTGACATGATGCATATGGTGAGGCATATGTTGTTCACAAAAAATACAGATCCAGTTCATTTCCCCACAACAGTCGTGACAAAAGGGATAACCACAGTTTGGACAAATGATAAACATTGAATCCTCCAGAGCACTGCAGACAAGACAACTCCTTTTTCCGCACTTAAACCTTTGCAGCCAGCCAAAGTGTTTGGGATAGGACAGACATAGGATCAAGAATATATTCAGATTACCCTGCATATGTCTGATGGCCATATTGTCCTCGGCAGTTTGGCGAATGTCATTAAGGTAAGAGGCATGATTCCTCAGCATTGAGCCGTAGAGAAAACAAATTCGTGTCTTCTCTCGCTTGTAGTAAAAGTAGCTACAGATAAAACGACGCAGACGCGATATGGAAGTCGTTTGATAGATCAGCAATATGATGATCAAATAAATGAGGATCAGTTTTAGATAGAAACTGCGGGGCAGAGAGTGTGCTACAGGAAGACACTCCTCATTGCTTAGAGAGGTAGAGACACGTTCGTGAATATTGAAATTCTTCATAGTTGTGCGCAATAAACGAGCCATCAAACCGGTGCCATTGATCTATATAATCAAAATTATATATTATATTATTGAGAGATATTATAGTTAGTAAACTTCAATCGGTACTTACTCGAAAGCGCACTTCATGCTCACCCTCCTGTTGGTAGGAGATCAAGGAACGATGATTGATAATGCGCAACAGATTCACAACCATATGATCCAGAATTATAAAGATTGCCGTCGTAATTATCTCAAGCGACAATTGTACAATATGGTACATCTCTATGGTCGACTCGGCGACAGTAAGCCTACAAAGTTCATCCTCATCCACAGTTCTTGATCTGTCCAGCTTTCTCAAAGGCAAAACTGATCTCTGGTTTGCTTTCTTGCGACGTTCATCCACGTGTTTAAAGTATTCGGTAATATAGAAGTTATCAAAGTCCACTTCACTGCAATATTTCCTGTGGTAATTCATGGCTGACCATATAACATAAAAGATAAACAGGCACATTAATTTGTCAATGATTGTCATTACAGTTTTAAACATTAGCTTTCTGCGCTCAAAGTCCTTTATAAACTCCTCTGAAGTCCTTTGGGCACTGCGCAACTGTGCTGCTGTCGATGTGTTCTGCAGTTTATAGCTAATCTCGATATTGGAACTATTACCATATAGTTCCTGTTCTGTCTTAAGTAAATCGACATACGTCTTACCAAAGTCTGATTGCACCACTTTGGAGGCATCGCATATCTTATCCGGATTGCCGAACATGTTGACCTTGCATATAATATCGATGCGATATGGCCAACATATCGCATTGGCCATCCAGCTCGGAAAATTGGTAGCACACTTGCGAAAGCCTTGGCTAAACACCTCTTGACAGACTTGATGACCACTGTTCAACTGATGCTTACATCGATTTCCGATTTTGCGCTCAAACTGCTGCTGAACTTCGGCTGCATTGGGTAGTTTGGGGTTAAAGGTAATGTTGCCATAAGGCTGGACAGTTGTATTGCCAGCTCGACGGTATTTGCTGAGGTCGAAATTGTGGTCTTCGCTGTCCGCATGCTCCAGGCCATACTTGAGATCATTGAGAATTGTTTGTAGGTCCTTAAAGGTGTCTTGGATCTCGTCTATGTCTCCCTTCATGTGCTGCAATGTGTTGGTAAAGGGCTTTGCCATCAGATCGAGTCGCGTCTTGGTCAGATTGTAGGTGAGCATTGTGGTGCAGGCAAACACACGAGCCACCTCGCCGGCATTCGTGACCAGGTTGTCAATGGGGCCAGAAATGACAAACCCAAAGGCGACTGCCCGTAGATATCTCCGGCCAGCCTTGTCCGCCAACGAGACAAATATCAGCAATGTCACCGCACGCACATTGCGGCTGAGGACAAAGGCGAGTCCGTTGAGTAGGAGGAATATCGAGAGGACTGGCACTTCCACCATAGCATTACCATAAAGGAAGCTCAAATTGCAGTTGATTGACACAAGCAGCCACATCAAATAGGCTAAGAGGACACCCAGCAGGAAACTGCACAGATAACGCATCCATTTAATCCATTTGCTTTCATCCTTATCGCGTGAATAGAGCAGACAATAAAGCGGCTTAAATGACCATGCTATTAATTTCTCAATATACTTGATGGCCAAGATAAACATTATGACCCAAGGCAGATAATGCAAAGTTGTATCGATCACAAACTATTTTCAACTTACAACTAACGAAATTTAAATCAAGACTGAGCTTAAAATTAAGATTCAATCACCAGGCAATTAATGATTATGAAAGCAAATCAAGAGTGTTGTTTTTCAATTTTATGCCTTCACTAATTACACTCCCTCTCCCACGTCCCTCTGCTAGGTCCCTCTCCCAGGTCCCTCTGCTAGGCCCCTCTCCCAGTCCCTCTCCCAGGCCCCGCTCTTAGGCCCCGCTCCCAGTCCCCGCTCTTAGACCCCGCTCCCAGTTCCTCTCCCAGGCTCCGCTCCCAGTTCCTCTCCCAGGCCCCGCACCCAGTCCCTCTCCCAGTCCCCTCTCTTAGGCCCCGCTCCCAGTTCCTCTCTCAGTTCCTCTCCCAGGCCCCGCTCCCAGTTCCTCTCCCAGGCCCCGCTCCCAGTCCCTCTCCCAGGCTCCGTTCCCAGTCCCTCTCCCAGTCCCTCTCCCAGTCCCTCTCCCAGGCCCCGCTCCCAGTCCCTCTCCCAGTCCCCTCTCTTAGGCCCCGCTCCCAGTTCCTCTCTCAGTCCCTCTCCCAGTTCCTCTCCCAGGCCCCGCTCCCAGTCCCTCTCCCAGGCTCCGTTCCCAGTCCCTCTCCCAGGCCCCGCTCCCAGTCCCTCTCCCAGGCCCCGTTCCCAGTCCCTCTCCCAGTCCCCGCTCTTAGGCCCCGCTTCCAGTCCCTCTCCCAGTCGCCGCTCTTAGACCCCGCTCCCAGTCCCTCTCCCAGGCACCGCTCTTAGGCCCCGCTCCCAGTCCCTCTCCCAGTCCCCGCTCTTAGGCCCCGATCCCAGGCCCCGCTCTTAGGCCCCGCTCACAGTCCCTCTTCCAGGCCCCGCTCTTAGGCCCCGCTCCCAGGCCCCGCTCCCAGTCCCTCTCACAGTCCCTCTTCCAGGCCCCGCTCTTAGGCCCCGCTCCCAGTCCCTCTCCCAGGCCCCGCTCCCAGTCCCTGTCCCAGTCCCCGCTCCCAGTCCCTCTGGAAAATTTTGCTTTTTTTTTGCTTACTCCTACTACTATCTTGTAAAGTTATTATATTTCACTTTCCACTTTTATTTGATTTACTTATAATAATAATATAGAACATTAGTTAATATCCTGGGTAAGTTCACAGGAGTTCTTCAATGTATTTTATTAACTAGCTCGAGTGAATTGCACTTGAAAACTCAAATAGTTTAAGCTCAAGGTTAAGTGGGGATTAACACAAAAGGCAGAAGGAAGAAAGAGGAAGAGCAACCACTTTACGCAGCTGCGTTTTAAGCTTGTAAACTGGCTCACTTTTAACCGTTTTATGGGCCACTCGCAGTTCAACTGCCACACGCAGGAGCGGCAATTCCCCAGACTGCCACAGCCTTTTGGGCCACGCCCATTGTCATTTAAGAGAAGCCGCCCCAGTAGAGACTGTAAATGACTGCAGCTCAGACGATGCGCTCGTTAAAAATGCCAGAGCAGGCCAGACAAGAGCAGAGCAGAGAGGAGCAGAGCAGACCAGAGCGGAGCAGACCAACAGGCCAGACAAGTCCACACACACACATTCCCAGACCGGACCAAACACAACAACTTTAAGAAGATGCGCGTACATTTAGTTTAATGTACGAAATGTGTGCAAGGTCCTTGACGATCCCAGTCCAAGTCAAACGAACTGAACCGAGATGTGTGTAATCCAATTATAATAGGGAAGATACTAAGCAGCTTTTGCACCTGCCTTGCTTCTGATGCTTCTGACGGCACCTCGCTGAGAGATTCTAAAATAAAAATTGATTACATGCGTGTGTCTTGGGTCTTGGCAATGAATAAATTTTCGGTGGCCCTTACGCTGGCAACTTGTTTGTTTTGCAGGCGATCGTTTAAAAATTTATGAACTGCACCGATGAGCGATGAAATACGTTACAGCCAGCCAGCCAGCCAGCCAGGCAGATAGTTTGTCCAGCTAGCCAGTCAGCTCCAAATTGGTGCAGTTGCTCGTCGCGCTTGGCAATGCCACTCACTGAATATTAAACAGGCACAACAACAACAACAACAACAATAAGAACAGTGCTGCCATCTCCCAACGGCGGCACTTCATCAGTCCGAGTCGTGCTAAAAAATTGATTGATCCTTGAAGTGCAAGCGAATGGGGCAAATCGGGCAATGGGCAATGGGCAATGGACAACTGGGACCCCTGGAACCTGGAGCAGCGACTGGGAGGCGAGCTGGGACTTTGACGACATCATCTCCAGTGGGCTGTGGAGCGGGGCGTGGTTATCTGCAGCCCAATGTATGCATTAAAACAATTTAAAATTCCAAAAGACCAACACTAGGCATTGAACAGTGGTTTGAAAGTGCAATTAAAAATCATTTACTGTAAGAAGAAGTATTATTAGCATTATCAGATCATTCAATTTTGACAAAAAGAAAGATTTACTAAATAATAAAATTATCGAAGGTCTAATAATTTTATTTATAATTTAAAATTACTTCAAACAGTAGGCATTGAAAAGTGGCTTAAAAGAGCTATTAATTATCATTTTTTGTAAGAAGAATAATTAATAGCATTATCATAATATTCAATTTTGACAGCAAGATTTAGTAATTATTAAAATTATTGAAGGACTAAAGATTTTATTTATAATTTTAAAGCACAAGTAATTTTTGTAATAATTTTATAGATAAGATATATTTAATTTTAAATTATTTATCTGCTGAGCACTGTTCCGCATACACGTTCCACTGTGTAGACTATCGCGTGTAAGCTTTAAATGCATTAAATTGTCAAATCGTTCGCTGTGCTTAAAGTTGCCGGCCATAAAATTGCATTGGCTCAGACGAAAAAGGAGTCGCTGCTGCTGTTGCCAGCCATCTCCGCCTCCTCGTTGGTCAGTCCAGTCCAGTGCAGTCACCCAGTCCATTCCATTCCATTCCATTCGAGTCCAGACAGTCAGTCAGTCCGTCAGCTCGAAAACCGAATGAATGATGAATTGCCTGTCACTTGCAATTTTTGTAGCAGACAAAACACAGCTCGTCTTCGTTGTATGCGCTGTCGCCTTGTTTAAATTGTTCATGTTTTTCTAAGCCGACTGCAAAGGACCTGGTCGAAAGCAGGCCGGGAACTTCAGTTGCTTCACGTTGACATGCTGACTGCTTCCATGGAATTTGGTTTTAAAAGGCGGCAACAGCATTGTCAACCATCGTCCCCTTGATTCTGCTCAAATATTCGTATTTGTGTTTTGGACACA
Organism: Drosophila falleni; assembly: GCA_035045575.1. Lineage (NCBI taxonomy): Eukaryota > Metazoa > Arthropoda > Insecta > Diptera > Drosophilidae > Drosophila > Drosophila falleni. The sequence goes on from JAWNOV010000167.1 coordinate 12,252,479, forward strand.
ACTTCAAAATTTAATTGGGCGGCAACGGCACAGAATTATGAAATATTCTTGCCAAAAATATCGGAAGAAAAAGAATGTCGTAAAAAGGAATTTTTGTTGACAATTTTTAGGAAATCAAAAGGAATGTGATGAACAAGCTGACCACATACTTATAACATGTCCATAAGAAGTTGAAAAAACTCCTTAAAGCATACTTATTTTCTTTACTGTTTGACAAGAAGAATAAAGTATATCAAGCTTGCTGTAAAAATAATAAAGGAATTGTCAGTATAACAAATTATCTGAAAGTATAGCTTATCATAAGACTTAACTAGTACATAATGCTTATCATTCTTGTTGAAATAGCATCAATGCATTGTAATTATGTTTATCTCAAATTTATTTCTCAATAAAAATGGAATAACACTTTTATAACTTCAAGTATTTACTAATGAACATTATTGGAAGCTATCTTCGCGTACAATCTTCTTAACCCCTTTAAAGAATTATCTCACCACCTGCTTAGAGCATAAATTATCGCGTTTTAGCTTTAAGCCAATTAGTGGCACTAATAAAAACCAATAAATCAGCCAAAATTAACCACAGGCAAGCAAAGTGTACAAATAATGTTGCGCAGTGCACGCTGCACATTTGTCAAAAAATTAACCCTTTTGGCAGAAGGTAAGAAAAAACGCAGCCAATATGAAAATGACATTAGCCAAGCGCCAGACTGTGGCTAGACCGAGAGCAGACATTGCGGACAGAAAACAACGCAGAGACAACAAACAGGAAACGGTCTAAAGGCCGGAGCAGGAGGCCTCTGACTGAGTCTCTGTCTGTGTCCGTGTTGGCCATCTACACGCAAAACCACTTTTAACTCGTTTACTTTATTTATGGCCATAATTTGTTAAGCAAAAGGTCGAAAACTAAACTGGCGACAAAAGGGCGCAGCTAACGGACGGACAAGGTGCGATGCATAATTAAGATAATAAAATATTAATTAAAATTAAGTTCATGCATATGCAAACACAGTGCTAACTAAATCCAAAACAGAAGTAAAACAATCCAAGTACAAATATTTGCGTTTTGCTTTTGCTTCATAATGATGACGTTGATTAGAATTGGGGATGAATGATAATACCTGGTAACACCGCCGTTGATAGCCTCGTTATTGGCACCAGCTACAGCAAGACTCGCCTTAATTAATTAATTAAAAATGCAGAGCGAGTTTTTCCCTCATTTGTTTTATTTTTTGATGGTTTTATGCAAATTTCAAATGCCTTCACATGCGCACAAAAAAAGCCATGATACACCTGCCCAATACAAAACGACCTCCCCCATCATGTCAACCAGACAAATGAGTGGACCCTAAAGGGCTTTTTCCGAATGTTTCGCAAAACGATACCCGCGAGGAACAACAGACGCTTAAATGTGTCAATCAAAGATGAGAATGTTGCTACTCTAATGTACAATAAGCATTTTGACATTTTTAGGAGATTTGGTTGTAGAAAAGTATAAAAAGATACCGATTGTAAAGCACAATTCAAAATGATTTCTTCAAGTAAGTGGTACCAGAACCAAACTGATAGAATATGCATCTGGGCTGGTATTATACTTTCTGACCAAATTTGGTTAGAATCGGTTAACTATATCTGCCTATAGCTGCCATAGGAACGGTACATCGAAATTGAAGTTTTAGTATGGAAAATTTTTTTGTTTGTTGAGATATCAGAACCAAACTGATAGAATATGCATCTGGGCTGGTATTATACTTCCTGACCAAATTTTGTTAGAATCGGTTAACTATATCATGTAGTTGCCATAGGAACGGTACATCGAAATTGAAGTTTTAGTATAGAAAATTTTTTTGTTTGTTGAGATATCAGAACCAAACTGATAGAATATACATCTGGGCTGGTATTATACATTCTGACCAAATTTGGTTAGAATCGGTTAACTATATCATATAGCTGCCATAGGAACAATTGGTCAAAAATCAACCTCAGTGTAGAGTACCTTAGCTCATGGTGCTCTACTGTAACCGCCCACTTGTTTCTATCTGAATTTCTATAAAGAGCATCCCAATTTCGTTATAGCATTTGCGACAGTTTAATTTATTTTTTATGACTGATATTCTTCCTATTGCGTATACCTCTCGCCGACTAATGGATGATTGCTGTTTGCCAACGGCTTAGGGACGAATTAAAAAATATATTTAAAAAAAAAAACCACAAAGCGCGAAATGTGATACATTGCGGTTGTCGACGTTGTCGTCTTGGCCTGTGCATAATTTATTTGGCCTCTTTGGTATTTATAGATAATATTGGGTTAGAGCCATCCGCTTAATCACTTAACCTGTCGCACACGAATGTGTATGTGCATATGTGGGCATCTAATTGGTGAATATTTCTTCCCCTTGGGCAATTCAAAACGTCAATCGAAATGTGAGTGAAAGCGAAAGCATCGCACACTTCTCATGGCTGTTCTTCCAAAATTAAATTTTTGACACACGCACAACAATTGAGCCGGAACCTGAGCGAACCGAGACCGAGATCGACCGAGGTTCGTCCCATGATTGATGACGACCCGCGTCCAGTTCTGCTCGGCATTGTGTTTGTGCTGCATTAATTAACTAATTTAGTTTGGTATTTTATTTGTGTTCTGCTGTTCCCAAAAATGCTTTCTAGCTGCTTGCCTTCTAAATTTATGCAGACACATTTTTTAAATATAATTTTTGTTTTTTTGTGCTTTTGCAGCAATTATTTACATGCAGAGCCCCCAGCTGGGTCCATATCACAGCCTTATCGCTAGCTTTCACTCTTTCTCCCTAATTTTTTTTTTGTATTCAAATATTTTTGGGCGCATTGTCATAATTCACGCTTGACACCCGCCTGGGGCAAGTTGGTCTGGGTTGGCATGTCAGTTGGGTCTTTGTGGGTGGGTTCGGGTTCGAGCTTGCATTTGATGGCCTTTGATGAATTTTGACAGTTAAACCACAAAATTGTGTGAACAGCAGTGGCAGTGGCAAGCCGTTGCTTTTGGACTATAATTTTCTGAATGTTTTGCCATGAAATGTTTCAAAATTTTCCAAAAATATTGTGCACTTCTATTTGCATTTCTAATGATGCAGCTGTCCAAACAAAATGGCAACAATCAGATTTTAGCCATTTTGGCATTTGAAATTAAATCCTATGGACAGCGACATTATAAAATATGGTTTATGTTTGGTAACGCAATCATAAATTTTGATATTGTGACACCGAAATTGACTAATTTTGATTTAGAAGCCAGCTAGCTCTTTCATAAAATACTCATTCTGCCAATGGTTTGGAAATGTAAAATATACAAATGTTATTTTCATAAAATATTGAAAACAAATTTCTAATGATAAAGCATACATTTTAAATTTTGTATCAAATTCAAAATAGTATAGCGAGCTTCCGTTGGAATTGCCAATGTTGTTTATTTTGTTTGAAACGTATATGTATTTTAATAGATAAAGATTTTTATGATTGCTTATACATACTTTGTATTATACAAAAGTCAATCTGTGTATTTAATCCTATTTATATTTAATAACGTTTACTATCACACTTTAAACACTTTTCATTAACTTAATACTAATTTAATGTATCTTAGTCTGAGATCAATAACCTCTTTACCAAGACATCTTATATCTGTTCATCGTCCGTTAGATAAACCACAAAGGTAAAGTTAAATGGTAATCGATCCGGCTACTGTGCACGTCACCTTTTCAATACTATCAGTTTTGATTATAACCTGATCGTATATCACATCATTGATGTTAGCTTTCACATACTGCATCTTAGCGATGCCCCTGGCAATGACAATCAATATTTGATCTGTGATCTGAGAGACGAGCAGGGAATTCAAATTTGAATTCAGATTCGATGTGCTCGTATTTCAGTAATAACTCTCAACTTTTGACTCACATTTCATATTTCATTTTCGATAGACTCTCACTTTTTTCCCCTTTCGCACATTAACATTGAAAAACCATTAAGTCCGCCTCGAATATGTTAAAGTCGAATAGGTGGAGCATATGATGCTGGGCCACAGGCATAAATATTGTTTACCACATCTGAAAGTTGTTATTTATTACAAATTAAAATAAATCAAACCCAAATAGCAAAAAGCAAAAAAAAATCATCAAATGTATAAAAAGTTAATTTATAATAAAAAGAAAAATACTCACTCAAAACTCTAGGAATTATTTGGAATTTATTATCGTTAGGTAGAACGCATTACAGATTACCAACTGGAAGTGAAACCCACTTCTATAGATTTGTAAATTTGTTGGAAATAACGTTGAAGATAAATAACATTTGCATTTTAAGTGCAACGTATAACATAAAAATGATAAATGTTAATTTTTTTTTGTCCGCCACTCGAGAGGAAATTGTAGTTGGAAATGATTTGTCAAAGTTGAAAGCTGATATCAAATAAATATATTTGTGTTGTATATTCATTTGTGCCGGAAGAGAAAACACAACAAATTAAATTATATCAATTTAAATTTAAAATGTAAATTAAAATATTTCACTCAATTTTTAAAAAGCTTCAGCTTCAAGCTGAAGTGGCATCAAGTTGGAGTTTTCAATTCGATTGTATTTCAATCATAATATTAAATGCAATAAATGCTTTAACAACCAACCATTCAAATATAAAAAGAGCCATCTCAAAAAACAAAGCCCTAAACACGCACACACAATTAAAAAAAAACGTGAAAAAATCAAAACTATTTACAGATGCATCTCAATGAAGTCGCACGAATAACTTTATTACAGCTTTTAGAATTAACCGCTTCAACCATCAGGTTGGAGACAGGGGAATTTATGTTTGTGGATAAGTGTTGATGCATTTCTTGGACTGTCATAAATGTGAGTGAATATAAAATACACAAATGAAGAAGATATACAAGCTGTGTTATTACCCAAACAATCTGCATTTAAACTGAGAGGGTTACTCTTTCTTAAACAATTTAAGACTTTCATACTTTTAAAAAGTAAGAAATTTAAGTGATCAGAAATCCTTTTTTTCTGAAACCGATTCCACATAATATCATTATCCACATCAACATCACAATACTTTGGAAGCTGCATACCAAATTGAAATTCAATATCGACCAAAGAAAACATAATGCAGTAACTGTAAGCTCCAACTGAGAGAAGCGCCGCTGTGCACGAAGAATCAATGGACTTGTTTACATTTTTATGTGTTAAACAAAGTTAAAGTTTGGCCCAGCAATGGCATAAAATCTCAGCTAGAATACAATTTCAACACTTTAAAAATTCGAAGCTAAGCTAAAATATTGGAAACCATAAATGCCATAAAGCTGAGTAAAGTGCTTTCAACCATTGAGTAGCATTAATTATGCGCGTGTGGAAAACGATGCTAAAGAGGAAATGAACTCTGCTCAGGGGGGCATTTCAATTCAAATATCCAGCTGTCAAATGTCGCTCGCTGTTCAATATCGTTTATCAAACGTTTTATCGTTGATTTTCATAAACTACGAGAGAGAGAGAGAGAGAGAGAGAGAGAGAGAGAGAGAGAGAGAGAGAGAGAGAGAGAGAGTGAGAGAGCACAACGGGACACAAGCATAAATCATTACCAGCGGCCATTTTCAGAACCACAGTTCGTCATGCTGAGCAGTGGATGTTCTCCTCTCCTTTCCTCCTCATCGACACTCCTCGTTGGACTGTGTATTAAAACTTTTGGAGTCCAGAATTGCCAAAAAAAAAAAAAGAAGAGAACAGCCTGTACGGGATTGGGAATCATTGGAGTTGTGCGACGGCTGCCAAATGTGCAACAACCGCAGACTAATTAAATTAATTGAGGTGATTTTTGTCGCAGATACAAACACCCCCGTCCGTTACACGTGGTGCCCATTTGTAAAGTGTTCGAACGCGAATTTTTCGGCTTTAAAATCGCCGACCATTTTTTATTTGGGTTTTTTTTTTTGCAAAAGCGCATTATTTGATGCGACTTTGGGGCAACGTTCATATCTGTAAATGTTCAGGGGCATGTAATCCATCGATATTAATGACTGGTCATATTTTTTTTTTTTTGTCAGATATTGTTCTTGTTTCTGCTGCTTGATTGAATGGTTATTCATATTTTTACAGATACGGCTACGGGATTTGAACAGAGTGTATGGCAGGCAGCGATACATCTTTTTATGATCCATTCAGCTTCATTACAATGATACCCCTTTTTTTTGTAAGTTCTGTAGTTCGTTTTATTTCAATTTTTATGTAGTGTGTCGAGGCATGTTTTATGGAATAACTTGTAAAATATTAAATGAATGCAATCAGAATATTATTTCTGTGTTCATTTCGCATATGTGTATTTATGAAAAAATTCTGTTAATAAATGCATTTGCAATCAATTAGTGTCAGACAAGTTCAAATATCGCATAATAAATACAGTTGACCATGAATGAAATTGATGTATCTAGTAGATACTATAGTATCTACTCAAATACATATTACTAAAAACTTTGATTTTTAATTCCAATTTCTAAAGGGTTTTTTATTAAAGTGAGCCTGCAATTTTGAAACTAATGAATACTATTCAATAATAGAAGTATTTATAAATAACACAAAATTTTAAATTTAAGTCAATATTAAACTAGAAGTTGTTGTTTCTATTGTGATGTATTATTCCAAAGAACAATTTATTTGAAGTGTTGAAGATTTTATAAAATTATCAATGCTAAGTTGTCGTTTACGACGTTTTTAAAATCAGACTTCCATGCTGCAATTGTTTTTTATTCGCTGGAACGTTGTGTCTAATGTCAACAGCATTCGATTAATAAATAATGCAATTGAATTGCTGGCAATTGATGTGTTGCATGCGGCAGTCAACATGCTGCAACATATTCTGCAGACAACACAGCACAGCACAGCAGAGTACAACAACAACAACAACAGCAACTGAAAATGTGAATACTGAAAATGTTTAGTTTTAGCGCCGCAGGTGGTCAACAGACAGCGGCCAAAAGGCACACACCACACGGCAATTCTTTTTTGGACCGTGTGCTGCAGGATAATGACAGGCCAACAACAACTACAGCAACAACAACAACAACAACACCTACACAAACAATGACAGCAACCAGGAGCAAAAGCACCGAAGCATAGACATTGGGGGCGATTGTCAATTGTTGTTGTCAATTACGTGAACAAAACATGCACACGGCCACTGCATGAATGGAGTCCACGACGGTTTCAGCTCCAACTGTTGACCACAACAACGAACCAAAAATTTGTACCCAAAATCATCATGTCAATTGCCAGGCGACAGGCCGGAACCAACCAAACAAATGCAAAGCGACCGCCGAACAAAGAGATGCCGTTTGCAGGAGTTAACAAAAATTTGGAATAGAGATGAGAGCATCTCGAAAGCTTTTGAGCCACAATCCAACTTGGGCACGAAGATATATGTAAATTGTTCAGTTATTTTTAAAATTATTTACTTATGCATTTATGGAAAACAAAACGAACATAAAACACAGATATAATTGTTAAGCTTTCATTTGATTTCTTATCCTATTTAACAGATGTTAATAATAAACTATATTATTAAAATGAACATAACAAATGATTAGGATTAATGCTATTGTGAGAATCATTCCGATCATTAAGTTATCATTTTATCTTTTCTGGCAGTATGCTATTTAACAGATCAGTATTCTATTTAACAGTATGCTATTTAACAGATCAGTATCCTATTTAACAGTATGCTATTTAACAGATCAGTATCCTATTTAACAGATGTTAAGAAATAATTATGGTATTTTATTAGAAAACTATATTATTTAAATAAATATTAAAAACGATTAGGATTAATGTTACTGTGAGAATCATACTGATCATTCAGTTATCATTTTATCATTTCTGGCAGTACTAAAGTCAAGAGATATTGGCTTAGTATTAGTAGCCAATATCTCTTGACTTTAGTCCATCTCTAGCTAGGAGTTTATCGCACCAGGCTGTTTAATTGGCATGCCATTTGCCATTGGGCATTATGTGTTTTGGGGGCAGCACTTGAGATTAACGATTTGTGGCGTGTAAAAGCATTTGTCAATGTGTCACAACAATAAACTGTCATGGAGCAACTCTCTAACTTCAGCTTCAATTTGAACTGGTGCAATAATTGGAAGAACAAGTTAGTGCAGCTACTAACTGCTGCTGAGGCAAGCTGAAAACGTCTTTCTTGCCAATTGCAGATTAGCCATTGGCCCGTTGCAACATCAGCATAAATTGAACTCGCTCTGACCTTTTTAATTAAAAACGAGCGCAATGTTGAACCAAGTTGAACTGAAACTCAAACTCGAATCGAGTTGAGTTGACTTTAGTTGAAACTCGGCATTCGTGCCGCGTTCGCATGCTAAAAATTGCAACAAAATTACATGACCCCGCTCGCCGGTTTGCCGACAAGGATTTCGTTGTACACAAACGGAAGAGAATTGTTATCTAATGTCTGGAGGCGAAGGGTCAAATGCAGCCACAGCCACAGTACAGTGAAGCACAGTGAAGCAGTCACGCAGTCGTCGCGTCGGGGGATTGAAACACGAGCGAGAAAAGTGTTAATAAATTTTCGCCCAAGTCAGTGAGAAATGAACAGAGTCTCAACTTGGCATTGCCCAAAATTAAGTTACGTAGTCGTCGTAGTCGCAGCTCGATTTGCAAATAAATTTGTTTAATTCCCCGCTCGCCGTGAACGCCACAACTGGAAATATTTTATAACGTCGACGCCGACACTAAGAGAGCCACAGTGGGGTGTGAAAGTTCGTGGACAAGATGGACAAGCAACTGGACGACGACGAAAAACGTGCCTGGGATTTGCCGTTGGGGCGCAACTCAACCTGACTAATTAGACGCGTCATTGTAGCCCGATTGGATTTGCATTTGGATTTGGATTTGGCAAGACTTTGCGAATTGCCATTGTTAATGAGTTTCTCGAGCCAGAAGAGAGAGAGAGAGAGAAGGGAGAGACGAAGTAGAAGCCATTTGAGTCGACACGGTCCGAGTGGCAACTTCTCTCTTAAATGGTAGCTAATTGGCATTTAAGTTGGCCAAAGTGAAGGAGTTATTGTAAGTGCACTTTTAAGGTTGCTCCTCTAGATTTACAGTCGTAGATGCCTATATGCAAATTGGCCAGACTGTGACTCTACTCAACGCCAGCCCCATGGGAAGACTTGACATTTAAGAAGTCATCAGAAGATATGCTACGACCTTTCAAAAGCAGGTACTAACAGGTGTTGAATAAACATAGACTTTACTATGAATTAAGTAATAATATTTATTAAAAATAACAAGTCTAAGAATTAAATTGAATATAAAATGAAAACTGCCTAATTTCAAGTATTTTACAGATGTTTTATTAAATAATTATTAATATATCATTAAGTTGTCTATGAAGTGATATACAAAAAAGAAACACTGAGAAGACCTATCAATAGTCCCATCAATGCTTGAATGTTGTTCTGGCTTTGTTTAATTGAAAGTCCATTGGTTGTACGACAAAAAAGAATCTTTTTTTTCATTATTTTCAGTACATATAAATAATGGCAATTGGTTTGTGCTGTCATTGTTTTTATCATGGCATGTGCAACCCATTTCGATTTAACATATCATTCATATAATATCAATTAGTTGCATATGTGAGCGCCATGGCCTTTCCAAAAAGCTGCAAATTATTGGCCAATGTCGAATGGACAGATATTCGGACAAATGGCAACGATGTTGTTCATTCTTTTGGCCATGTCAATAGCAAAAGGATGAAAGAGCTCACTCGATTGGCATTGCCTGTTTGTTGGCTGTTGATGATGTTGATGTTGATGATGATGATGATGATGATGATGATGATGATGATGACAATGACGAAGTCGATGATGACCATGACGTGAATATTGACAGCGACGACAATGACAACGACAACGACAACGACAACATCAATGTCAGCATAGCAAACGTGCCCATCTTTCTTTCTTTTCTTATTTTTTTCTCATCTCTGCGACACAAAAAGCTCATTTTATGCCAATTTCTGTGTACCCTCGTAGTAAGCTGAATGAAATTTAACGAGCTGGCCGAGCACACAATCACACACACACAGACACACACTCTCACCCACTCGCACAATCCCACACACATGCATATCATTTACCAATAAACAAAAGAAGTGCACATGTGTCCATGAAAAGGATTCAAATTAACGGCTCATTTGAGTTGAGCACCAAAAAGCCAAGATAAGGGGAATATAGCTAATAGAAGTATGTTCAGATATTATTATTAAATCCATTTACTTTATATACTTAAAGATTTCTGTTGCAATTTCGTATATTTATTATTATTTTTATTTACTAATCTACATTAATTATACCAATTTTTTAAATATACTCTAATTTCAAGAGTTTACTTAATCTATTTCTAAATATAAAAGAGCAGCATTTTTGATGATTATAATAAATATTCAGGAAATCAATGCATAGACAATGCTCTAGTATTAGTAAACATGCTACAGCGCTTAATTATGTATGCCCCTAACGTAGCAGCTCCAAAAACTGAAGAGTTTCCCTCACTCCACTTCCCCTTGACGATACCAAGACAAGCAGCTGGTTGTTAGTTTTTCGGCTTAACCTTTTGCCAATTTTAAATTGGCTTGCCTGGCTTGCTGGCAAGTTCAAATATGCACAAACATTTGTTCAAAGGCTAAAGATTTATCTCGCCGGTTGTACGTTAGACACCCTGTGGTTCCTTTCGGGTTTCAAGTCTGCTTCCGTTTCGTGCCGGTAGAGGGATTGGAATTGGGATTGGAGTTGGGGCTGGTACTGGCTTCGCTACCGGGACTGAAACTCTTTGGGTATTCATATGAGCGCTCCGATACAAATCTGTGAATTTCAAGTGCAAAACTTGAATATGCAATTGAATTTTTGCATGAACTTTTTTGCCAGTTTGGATTTTCTTATTCCCGCTGTTGGAAATTGTTTGATAGCGCGCAGCAGTTTTTCTGACTTAAGACAGCACGTGGAAAATGTTAAAAGCCAAATGTTTTTTCCATAGGTGGCACAAACAATTTATTAGTTTAGCTTTTTAATGGTTTCTGTGAAATTAATAGAGTTCCAATTGTTTTTCAAGAAATGTTAAAAATTTGTTAAGATTCTTTATTAGGTAAAAATTAAAATATGATGGAACAATTTCTCAAAATCTGAAAACTCTTTAAGAATTGTTAGTTCTAAATATTTTAATCAATCTCAAAATTTATTATATGCTATGATCTTTAATACAGGGTATCAAGTCATCGGTATGGCCAAGATAACCTTCATTCCAATTTAAATCTTCTTTTTATCAAAACTCTTGGCTTGTCAAATAATAAGTTATCCCATTGTTTACACTGGTATAACTCAAAATTTCCATTTAGATTGAACAGTTCACTTTAGTTCAGGGTAAACTGGGTAACCTCACTAATTTGGGCACACCGAATATGCTGCAGGGCATTTACCTAGACCACATTATGCCTCGGCATGGTGTCATTCCAAAAATCATATCGTTTTGTCCATTGTCGTCAGGCTGCAAGTTTGATTGGCTCTGACTGGCCAAAAGCATTTGGCCAAAAAGGTATTGGAGTAGCGACCGTGCTGTGAGAATTTCAGCCCTGGCAATCGGAGCTTGTGTAGTGGCTCGCCTTGTTAGAGAGGCTCGTTGTTGGCTCCACTGGCAATTTGCATATTCACGCTGTGGATAAAAATCAAAACAGTGGGTGCCGTGGCATCCACAGAGACACAGGAGGCATGCCACAGCTACAGCTACAGCCCAAACGGCAGCGGGCTAGATGCAATGACAACGGCAACAACAGCAACAACAACAACCACAACAGCAGCAACAAGGGGACAAACCAAGGCAATCGATGAATGGCAGAGGGAAATGCAAAATGTGCCTGCTGGGCAACCATGAAACCGAAACCCGAACACAAAACTCCAACTCAAACTCCAACTCAAACTCAAGCTGGCTGAAAGCGCGGCCAAAGTGTAGCCAGGCAAACAAATTCAAAAATGTTTGCTGAATTTCAATTGCTGACAAATTGTAAAAGCGCCAGCGATGCCAGGAAGCGAAAGGAAGCTCGCCTCAGGACAGGTTCAAAAGCGGGCAGGACGATCCAACATCGATGAATACCAACACGACAAAGATGACGACGATGATTTCGTTGGCGATAATGATGATAATGCTGATGAGGTTGCCGTTGATAATATTATTAGTACCGGTGAATGCCAAATTGTCCTTAAGGATATAAATGGAATTTGAAATTATTTTATCAACATTTTTGATTGCTTCCAGCTGAACAATTGCCGCAGACAGGACAGAACAGGACAGATGAGGACTGGCCAGGATACAGATGGAGTCATTGACAGTGCACAGACGTACATATTTTAATAATATGCACAAAAGTTATGAATTCGCCTGTCCACAACCACACAATAGCAACAATGATGCTGATGCTGATAATGATGATAATGATGATGATAATGAACAACTGAGTGAAGCAATACGTTTGTCGAAACGATAAATTTCCGAGTACTCCGTGCTCTGGCTCAGAGTTTTTGCAATGAGTTTTGAGTGCTTGGCTCGTCCCTATGCTAATTATTATTGCATGAGAGGAGACTCGAATTCAGAGATTCGCAGCAAATCTCTGGCGGCCAGGATTTCATCTAAGCTGATAAGGAAATTGCTTAGAATTCTTAATGGGGCAAATGGTAAATGGACCAGAAGTTATGATGGCAGATTCTTTTGGTTCAGAGGTGTTAAGCTGCTGATGGAGATTCCAATTCATCTGGATTGACTGGGGTCAGAGTCAGGTGTTTTTATTGAAATAAGTTGACAATTTGGCGGTGGGGAGACTTGGCACGTGTAAGCTGTCTTGCATATTTCAATTGATTAGCCATTGATTTTGGCCCTACTGAGTATACTAATGGACACTTGAGGCACAATGGAGTCTGATTTTCTGAGTAAGTTGAATGTATAGAGTAAGCTCTTTATGTTTGTTGTGCTTTTGCAATAAAATTCAATAAACCAGCACAGGATTAATGGCTTTTGGTAATGGATGAAGCTCTTAAAAGTTGGCTAAGATTATTGTAAAGCTCATTTACTTAACTACACTTTCTTTCGTTTTAGAATTAATGATTTTCTTGAAAAATAATAAATAGAAAAGTTTTGCTCTTAGTTAAACTTGATTTGAAACTTATCAATGACGAATTATCAATTCAAAGTAATACAATTGAAATTAGTAAAGAAATTACAGCTAAATAAACTTAAGAACATACTAATTTTGTTTAAATGAAAAGATAGTAAATGTAGGTTAATTATAAACCATAATGTATCTGCTCTTTTGTTCATATATTTTGTGTACAATTCTATTGGAATTTATTTGAATTGATCAAGAAAATGACTACATGGAAAATCATTTAGATACAATATTCCTTGAGAATGCATTAATTTAGGATTTCTAAATATTTTGAACTAATTTCTTGGAGAATTTTGTGTCAACATCAAAGACGTTTTTTTGTGCAACGTGTCGTATGCTCAATATTATCCTGTCAGACTTTATGCAAGTATTCTATGCATTTGAAGTAATGTGCCACCAATTTGTTGAGGCATTTTTGCAGTTGACATAGGCAAATTTATGTGTTTTATGGCTAACCAATAAATGTCCTCGGATTGCATACACAAACAAAGAAGAGACTCAGCAAATTTGTCTAGGCTTAATGCAATACAAACAAAACTCTAATTTAAATGGCTCTCTCATCAGTGTTATGACAGTTGAAGTTTTGACAGGGCACAAAAGAGAATGAGTTTGAGTCTGTCTGCCAATGGATGTATGTATGTATGTATATGTGGGAGTGAGTGTATGTATATTTTAGATATTCATTGGCAAAAGACAAATACACATATGCAAATAGGCAAATAGGCAGCTCACTCAAAACTAATGTACTATGCATAGCAATCGCTTCATCTCGCTTACTCCGATGGCTCTTCACAATGCCTGCAGTTGATTGTAAATGAAGTGCCGCCCGCCTACCTCTTCTAAATACCCAACCACCCACTCATACACACACGCACACACACATGTATATACAAACACAGGCAAGCACAACATAAATATTCAATTTAAATTATTACCAAATTGGCTTTCGCAAATTTCCATTATGCACTTATTTCATTTTCATAGAGGATGACGACGCCTAAAAGCAGCCGACGTATGCAATTTCCACTCTACACCACAGAGTGAGAGAGTGAAAGAGAGCGAGAGTGAGTAAAAGAGAGCGAGAGAGAAGAAGAAGTGAGATTGTTTCCCGCTCATCAATAAGCAATTTAATTTGTCAATCGACTCTCGGTCTACAATCAACAAAATCCATCAACTAGCTATGTTGTCGTTGGCTTGCCTTCATCATACAATTAAAATTGTCCCTTGCCGTCGAAGGACTTGGCCCTGGCAGCAGCAGGACCTTCATAAGGCAACGGACCAATGCCGAGCTTGTAATTAAAGTAAACATAGTTACACACACACACACACACAAACAATACATATGCATATGTGTATTGTCATAAAATGCGCATATAAATTGCATGGGCATTAATAACGCGCATACGTCATGTTGTACAAGCGAGCTTAAACTATGTACAAACATGGTAACCAGATGTCAATACTGCTTCGCCAAAGTAGGGCTCTTAGCGTTTGTAAATTGAATTACATATTATTTAAATAAGTAAATTACAATAACCAGCAATTGGTAACTTTGATATTGTCTATTATCTTACTCAAGAGCAACTATAATAATTCTTAAAAGACTTCGTTTTGCTCAAGCTAAAAATTAAATTCCAAGAATAAAAGCCTCAATAACTTAGCAATCAGTAGTTAATTACAAAAATTAGTCTACATTTAGTCACAATAAAAGACCGGAAAATTTACCTGATTTCAATGGAGAGTCAAAGTTAGAAAGAAATCAAGATTAAACGTCTTTTGCACAAATGAATATACTGTGAATCGTCATTAACTTAAGCAATGATCAGATTAGACTGTAAACTGCAGTAAAAAGTGTTTTGTAAACATTCAGACACAATCTCACACATTCACACACACACACACACACACACTCTTTGTTTCGCACAACCACACGCATTGTCATTGTACCGCTTTGCTTCTAAGCACCTGCAAATTTTACCAGCCAACATACACAACAATTACAACAACAACAACAACAGTAATAGCAACAACAATAATAGATTGGCCCAAGCAAGAAGACCCTGATGTGGGCCTCTCTGCCAAGCTTCAATGCACTTGCTGAGCATTTGATTTGTCACCCAAGGCGTGCAAATGATAATCGAAAAATCACTCAACTGTGCGTCTGTCTTCATGTCCTGTCCGAGTGTGTGTGCGAGTGTGCGTGTGTGTCTGTGTGTGTGTGTTGCATGCGTGTGCAAAGCTGATTTGTCTGCCCGCTTGACTGGCTAGCTCCGATGTCCTGGCTAGCTGCCGGCTGGTGTCCTGTTTGCCGCCCCCTTTCGTCTCTTCTTGCCTGCATTTCCGCATCCGGTTTTGCATTTGACACTAGGTCCTAGAACAGTAACTACTGCCGCACACACACACACACACACACATACACACATCCTTTCGAGGGAAAAACTTAACTGCTCGACACTTGTTTTGTGGTGTGTTGCTATTGTGTGACATTCCCTCTGACTATGCGTACACGTAGGTGTTGCTGTCGTGAGACTTGTTACTGACCCTTTCCTCCTCGTTCCCAATCAAATTCCCAACCAGTGTTGCCCAATCTGTGTCTCCGACCAAGCAAAAAGCTGTTGAAGGACTTGGTGACATGTGTGCCATGGGGACGGGGTTAGAGAGCAGGTGGCAAAGCGAGTTGAATGGCAGCTGGTTCCTCATTTCAATCAAGTCTTTGGTGAACACACTCTGACTGGATCTGACCACTTGCCAAGGCACAAACATAAACAAACACTAGACAAAATTAGAAATTACGAATATCAAATGATTTTAACTTATATTGCTAAACTTTGCTGAAATAAATATTCCCAACTCTTTTGTCTTTTACTTATACTTATTTATCATAGACAATGAAATGAGAATAGAAACAGAAATAAGTACTAAAAAAAACATAGAACTTGTTCAACCATTCTATTCTAAAAAAAAATCACAAAAAAAAAACCACTTATTAAGAAAAAAGAATAAAGTCAGTATGACTTACCACTTGTTCTAACTCCCAACCCCAAGATTGTTATCAAACGCTTTATTATAAATATAGAAATAGAAAACAATGTGATAAAAGCTTAAATCTGAGCTAACAATTTGTAAATATTTATATTGTAATAATATATATTTAAATTTAAATTTTTTTTGGAATCAGTTAGTTTAACTTAAAAGATTAGTTTTTAATCACTCAAATAAGCTGCAACAGTATTAAAGAATTGGTTAAAATAATCGTCTTGCTTAGGAAATCCTTGTACTGCTTGATCATGCATTGTAATAGAAATCTAGAGTCCAACTATTATGATGTTGCTGTTGCCTTGGGCGCCCTTCTTGACCACGCCCAAGTAATCAAAAATGATGGCAGAGAGCTCAGAATTTATGTGCCATTAACTCAAAGTGCGAGCTGGACGCTCTATGTCCGTCCAAAACAGCCTCAAACTACGTTCAACTTTAGTGGTATTTTGATAGAGCCCATAGAGCAACCGTCCGTTCGTCCAGTGCTAACATAAAGCAAGTTCATTACTTCAATATTTTGGCCACACAGGATGCGTATTGGTCTGGGCATTGTTTTTGGGGTTTCAAAACGTCGCCGGTTTTGTGATTAGGCGGCAACCTCGTTTAAATTAAAATAGCTACAACCCGAGTGTGGCACAGCAGCCCAGGGGGAACTGAGGAACCGGGAAAACGGAGTATGTTGGACGGGAAGGGACCGACCTTTATTGGATTTTCAATTGTCACCAAGGCAGGCACAGGCAAACCTCGAACCCCAAAGCGGCAAATATTTTTGGCTGTGTCGAAACCGAGACCCAAACCGGGGCTGAAGCTGATGCAGAAACCAAAGCCGTACACTGAAAAAAAACACCAACTTCTAAAATCAAGAGCATTTGTCTTAAATATTTTGTTCTTAACATAAGATTGTTTTAAAACTAAGATTATTATTCTAAAAAATCTTAAAATCTCAATACAAGACTAAAAATCTTAAATTGTTAGGAAAGTATAAATAGGTACTATTTTGTAACAAACAAATGGAGGCACCGTGACGCTCTTGTTAGAGAGCCCGCTTCAGTTTCGAAGCAGTAGGCGGCGGTTCGAATTCCACTTCGTAACAAATTTAAATTACCTTTTTAAAATTAAATTAAAATTTAAGAATAATACAAAAATTATAAATACAAAAATTTATTTATATTTGTTTAAGTTTAGGAACATTTGTTCTTAAAATAAGAGCTTGGTCTTATTTCAAATGTTCTTAGTTCTGAGACCAAAATCTCGATTTAAGAACAGTTTTTTTATCAGTGTTCCAGGTCTGTCCTGGCATGGATGGTGCATGTGGAGACCCCTAAACCGCAAGTGGATGACATAGGACAATGCTGACTGCTGAATACTGGCACTCATTCATTCGGAATGAGGGTATCCAAGCTCATTTGCTGGGCTGCTGCTGTGGCCTCGGTTACTCGGTTACTGCTAATGACGATTGCTCTAAATGTGAGTTGTTTTCCTCGTTTCCATTCTTGTTTGGATGTGTGTTTGCTCAACAGAGTAACATAGAGAACCCTTCATTGATATGTCGGATCCGCCGCTGCGAATTTCATTTGCCTTTTGCATATATTTCAAGTGAAATTATTGGCTCGCTCGACGACATTGTGCCGAATTCCCGTTGGACATTCGTTTGAATTACAAAATGTCAAATTAAAAGCAAATTATTGTGTTTAGCATTGTCCTGACCTGAGCTTAACGTTTATCTACTGAAACTTCTACTACTTTGTCGTTTTTTGGTAACTACTTCATAGAGTCCATTGTTGTTGTTGTTGCTGAATTTTGGGTTGTTAAAGCAATTGTTGTACTCGTAGGGAGCTTACACCTTACCTCGTTTTCATATAACACTGGAAAAGTTGTTAATTAAGGAGCTGCCCAAAGTTGGGAATGTTTATACAAGTGTGTTTGCGGTAAAGACTTGAAGATTGTCATTTGTGATGTTGTTGTTGGTGTTGTTGTTGTTGGGAATTGAGGCAAGTGACACTATGTTTAGTTTAAAACTAGTTAGCTAAGCTTACAGATTGGGTAATTGTATGGATACACGTTAAATGTGTTGACTCTGTGGCTGAAACTAAGTTTTATGGTTTGATAAGTAATTGTTGGATACTCGAAATTCTTGTTCTTGTCTCTCTGAATTTATTTAATAGACTCTTTATTTATCTAATCACAATTTTTAAATTAAACGTTCCTATGATTTAAATGTTGCGTATGAAGAAAATAAATAAATAAATCATAGCTTAGATTCAAAGATTCAAAACAAGAGGGGATTTCTGCAGTGTCAGCTATAAAATATTGGCATATTGAACCCGATTGAGAGTGTGAAGGCTACTAAATAATTATATTAAAAGCCCAGGCGCTGCATAACTCCCAGAGCTTACCCCTTGACGAACAGAGTAACATAACATAACAGATCCAGCCAGGAGTAACCCTCTCCGAGTTGGCCAACAAGCACATGACCAGTCAATGACCTCAACAACATGGAACAACGCATGGCTCTAAAAGGATAAACAATTATGCGTCGACTGGCGCATTATCCGACTCCTGCTTTCAACCGATAGGATACACCCACTCACACACACTAGTACACACTCTCCCACTCACACACAGACAGCAGGAGGCAGAAGAAAAACTCATTAAAACTGCATGAATATAATAAGCATTCGTTTGATTTATAAGCACTCATTTATTGCCCTACGAAAGACTTTGAATGTGAATGTGAAAGCAAGTCGAGACCCTTAAAGCCAGAGAAACTTTTTGGCATATGGTCGTCAGCTTTTGTTTAGGGGGGTTTTTCTTGTATCTCAGAGACAGCTTCCAGACTAACCGCAGCAGTGGCAATTTTCGTATATTATCCATCCATTTCGAGCAGAGATCAGGACCGAAATCAATTCCATTAGGATTATGAATGCAAACGGCAGGAAGCTGCGACTATAAACGAGCTTGTGTGCAAACATTTAAGAGCTAGTCAGCTGTAAGAGGGGATTGAAGGGGGATTGAGTTCAGCCGGGCCAAGCAATAAGCATAATGCACGATTTTTCTACATATAAACCTCCCCAAAATGGACAATGCGTCAAGCTAAGACAATAATAAACATAATGGGCCAAGAAAAATTGCGTAAAAGCGTCAAATTTTGGCAGGCGCCGGGCAAATTGAACAATTTTAGGCAGTATAGAGTCCTGTTTGCTTAGGCCTACAAATCCTGGGAGCTGGACATCCGGCACATGTCCTTCGTCATATTTTACGGCGTCGGCTTCATTAGTGCGCACATTGATAATTATGCAACCAGAAGAACATCTCGAGGGGAATTGCTGCAGCTGAGTCCCTGACTCCTCCCCCTCTTAAGGGTGAGATGGTGTTATGGGGATGAGGGTGTCAGTGACAGAAAATCCTGTACGCGTGTCGGCATTTGGCATTCGGCATTGTGCAAGCATTTCCGCATCCTCCCCCTTACTTAAACTCAGACTCAGACCAGACACTGAGTCAGTCAGTCAAAATGAGAAAGAAAAAAAAAGAAAGCCAACGAGATAAAGAAGAAGAAGTAGCATCAGGGAACTTTGAGCTGTTGCTGTTGCATTTAATGGCCTTAAGAGTGGCGAGAATGGAACCAGTTGTGGGCACTTCTGGCGCAGATTCCTCCTACTGACTAATGGCCACTGCGACTGACAACAGCTGCGGATTTACAAGCGAATGCATATGGCTGACAAAATTTACATAAAAGGTCGCTCAGTCAACAGCGATGCGAAAAGGAAAACAACTTGCCATTTCTCAAAACGCTTTTCACGACTCTTTCCTGATACCGTCTCTCCAACATAGGTAATATTCTACGGCAACTCAAGGCTTAGATCAAATCAGCTTTAAAGCTACACGCGACACAACAAAAAATTCGCGAGGGAGTTGTGACAAACCTAGATGTCTCGGAGAAAGCAGACTGCAAACAGGGTAAAAATAACAAGAAATACATATGATTGTTTTGTAACAATAAAATAGTCTAGCTCGTGTCTAGAGAAAGGCTTACTCAAAGTATTTTTAAAAGAAAAGCTGATTTTCTTCAGAAAAATATGAGAAGTACAAAAATCCTCTCACAACTTTGATACATAAGACTTCTTTGCAAAGTTTTCTTCTTGATTAAGGGTTAGATTTATATAAAATACTATATGGACAAATACTTTAGAATTTAAGCCATAATAGCAAAGTTCCTTGGAATATTATAAATTTGAAAACTATCCCTGGCATTATTTTTCAAGAGTGTAACACTGTAAGTCTAACGAATTTTCCCCCCAAAACGAATGTTTGCACTGAGAGAAAGTGATACACGTAAATATTATTTAAATTTACAAAGAGCTGACAAGTTCTTCAAACACATTGCTTTGATATATGAAGCGTGAGTTTTTGGTTGAAATAAATATGATGCCAACGTTGAATGACATGCAGGTGCAAAAAGGAAAAAACCTGCCTAAAAGCTGAGCTGCTCCCATTTCGGCATAATTTACATAAGCCCATCAAGTTTAAGTCGCATTAGATGAAAGCCAAGTGCTTGTAACCCCAACCAAAAATGAAAAAAAAGAAAGAAAATAACAGCAAGGACTTTTTTGTGGCACAACGTCCTCTGTTTAGTTGCCCGTGGCAAATGCAATTGTAGAAGCGGCAATGAGGCCAATAAACAAATACACTTGCCCCAACAATAACACACACGGCGCAAGAAGTCGCCAGACGCTTTGTAACACGAGCTTTATGGCCACCGCCGGCTACACTTTAACCCCACCTGGTGTCCTTGCTCCTTCTGTCGTTGTTGTTGTTGTTCCTCCTCTTGAATGCCACGTGTCAGTGAGCGATGCCGACGTCGCTTGTTATTTTAAAATTTAAACACCCATGAAATAAAATATATTCCTGCCGGGTTCCCCCAATACAGTCCCAAAAGCCGAACGGCGTCAGAGTTGAAGTATTGAATCCAATAGAAAAATGTTATTTTAATGCAGACGCTCGCCCGTTGCGTCGCATTACACCACCAGCAACAACAACAACAACAACAGCAACAGGAGCAGCAGGGGTTTTTGGAGTGCGGAACGACAAAATTGGATCAAGGTCTGTGTGCACCCCGCATGGAGCAGGAAGCAACCAGACAGACGGAGAGACAGACTGGAACTGAGGGGCAGACACACGCGCCGGCAATTGCCATCGATGCCGCCGCTAAAGGTGCAGGTAGCTTCGTTTTGCATGCAACGCGACGCGATAGGACAAAGAGAGAGAGAGAGAGAGAGAGAGAGACAGAGAGTGAAAGAGAGAGCGGAATATGGGGCGGGGTGCCAAAGAGTTATCGCTTGTATCGCATAAATTGAAATTGGTGCCACCCCATCGAATGACGACGCTCTGTAAAACTGATGCTCAGTTCGAGCTTGTTGTGCACACACACACTCACACACATACAACTCGAAACTCGCGTCATATGTGAAATTGTATTTACAGTTCACTTAACAAATGCACATATCGCAGGGCCACAGCAATGCCAACAGACATGGATATCTTTGGGGATTAGGTTAGGGATAGGGACAGGAATAGGACTATGGCTAGGGCCACTTTGACTAAGTGAGGGTAGGTAAAGTATGGGTTATATATAGCATTACACTGTTATTTGGGGTTTATTCATCAGCCGCTACAGATAAATTAGATATGTGGGCGTTTGAGGTGTGAGTGTGTAAAGTGGTTCGAGTGGTTGGAGAAGGGTAGTGTTTATGCTTCGTAGCCAACATAGTGTTCAAGGACTTAATGAACCTTTGAATATAAATACCCCTTGACATATTTTCAAAAACTTTGATCTCTCATAACTTCATCAAAACTTAACCGATTTTCAAGCGGAATGTCATTTTGATCATGATTTGGGCTCTTAATTGATTCGGCATTTAAATTTTTATCATCTGGAAAATTTGATATTTTTTCGACATTTTTATAAGTTTTAATTACTTGTCTAATTATTTGGTTTAAAATTGTCTAATCATTTATTTGTCTGTTTGACCCAATTTATTTTAAATACAGAGGCAGAATGTCCTTATTAAATGTAAGCGAATAATCTGACAATGTACTTAATACCTTTATTTATTCACATCAAGTTGTTTTATTTGTTGACCAATCAGTCTAACATTTTGGCCTTGGCAATTGTCAAGTGGTCAACGCTTGCATAATTAGTCAAGCGACGCACCTCATCTCCCGATAGATTTAATCTTCTCCACAACTAATTACCAAGTTGACATTTTCTCTATCTCACTCTCTTGCTCTCACTCTCTCTCTCTCTCTTTCTATAGGAACATCGCTCTGTCGGTTGATCAATTAGCTTTGATATTGTCGTGACATATTAATCGCCTTGCTGAGACAAGAAACTTGCACCAAAGTAGCAAAAATTAGTGAAGAGCAACAGCCAAACCTTCAAGCTCAACTCAACTGCAGCTAGAATATTCTCAGAAAGGTCTCAGATGTTGTCTGGTCTTCGATTTTCATGGCTTACTCGCGGCATTAACACATGTTGACAAAGTAAACAGGATTTTGATGCTGTGGCGTACAAGCAATTTGCTAATCCAATCTCCCTGATTCTCCAACCACCCCCTTTTCCCCCACTTACCCCAACCCCTAGGCGACTTCAGGGAAAAAACGTAACAAATTGGCAGATTAGTTGTTGACATTTTGGAAAATTAATGAAACTATGCTGACGCCTCAAGGGCAATTGCTGTGCATGCCACGCCCACAATCCATAGTAGTATGTAGTATACCCAAGCATCCACCCATCCACCCTTGGATAGCTATGTCCATTTTATTTACCGCATAATTTTTGTGTTTGGGAATTTCTGCAGCTTTTTACTTTACATTCAACTGCACACATAATTTAATTAAAAAACTTCCTTTTTTGCACAAGCTCGTCGTAGAATATTTTCTGCCTGAAAATATCAAAAAGCTTTCTACACACATATGAAAACTATCCGAGCATAGTGAAAAATTTGCCTGCATTTTATTTGTATGTTTGCAGAGCCTTTATAAAGTATTTTCATTATATTTAACTGGTTTTCAAAAGCGCAGCAAAGTTAAATAGAATTTAGTAGGTTTATTATGAACTGTATAATATAAAAAATGCTAAAAAGAAATTTATGTATGTTTATAAAAATATAATAAAAATACTTACAGGGGGACTTATTTAAGCCAGTTGCCGCGAATAAGCCGAGGACTGAGAAAAATTTACAAAGAACATCTGTGGAAAAATTGATGAAAGGCTGCACAATAACAACAAGCCGTCCACAAAAATTGTGAGCTATTTTCTCTGCGACCTTTTGTTAAAATTGTGGGTTTTGTTGGGCAAGTCATTAGGTGGACCACACCACATGCGTTGAGGAGGTTACAATGTCTTATACAGGTGAATAGTAGATGCATATATGGGAATATATATATGGGACCTAGGAGAGGGACTGGGAGAGGGACCTGGGAGAGGGACTGGGAGAGGGACCTGGGACAGGGACCTGGGAGAGGGACTGGGAGCGGAGCCTGGGAGAGGGACTGGGAGAGGGACTGGGAGAGGGACTGGGAGCGGGACCTGGGAGAGGGACTGGGAGCGGAGCCTGGGAGAGGGACCTGGGAGAGGGGCCTGGGAGAGGGACTGGGAGCGACTTTTTGAGTCAAATACAATCTTATTTCTAGGTTTTTTCTCATAATTCAACAATTAAGAATTTAGCTGTAATGCATTTGAATGGCATTTCCCAAGTGTCTAATGCTTATCCCAAATATATAGCTCAAAGAGAAATATTTCATAGAGACGTTGGCTGTCAGAGCAACTTCATCTTTATTTTTATTATGAAAAGCATTTGGTACACGTACAAAGCAATGTCTCCGCCGGATCTAAGGCAGTCCAAAATATTTGCTGGCTTGTTATTCAAATGAAAACGTTTTCTATACTCGTAAATCTGAACGCGAACATTGCTCAAGGACTTGTCGGGATGTTGTTGTTGTTGTTGTTTTTCGTCCCGCCGTGAACGTGCGTTTATGCAATGAAGCGAAGAATGAGAGGAAGGGTGGGAGAGAGAGAGAGAGAGAGTGAAAAACAAAACAACATGTCAAAAAATAAATGTACAAAAGACATTTCTGGTATATTTTTCAAATGAAATATTAGTTTACTTTTAGCTACGTCCAAAAACAGCAACAAAAGCCAGCGTCAAACCGTTGACAGTCAGGAAGGAGTAGGAAAGGGGGGCAGAGTGGTTAAATAGGAGGAGTGTGGCGTCTTATTTGTCATTTCTTTAACGATTTCTGCAAAGCAAAGCACAAACAAACAGACAAGCGGAAGGAGAAAGGCAAAAATGGCGCAGGCACGTCGAATCCAAGAATCCAACTCCATCTCCAACTCCAACTCCAATTCTCTCTTCAGAGCCTCTCGTAATGTTTGTTGGAAGATGATGCCACTTTTGCTCAAGTGCCGCAATAAACAAATTTCAAAAAAGGGCAAACGACTTCAGGATATTCTTTGGGTTACGTGTGCGACACAGGTAAAACAAACCAGACCAATCCTAACCAAACCAAACAGTCATCCAACTGCCAAGACGACGCCACGTTGCCAGGACATTTGAATTATGAGTCGCGTGTTAAATTTTACAACTCACTGCGAATGTGAATGAGTAGAAGAAGAAAAGAATAAAAAAAGGAAAACAAGAAAAAAAATTAAGTAATTTTCTTCATACCGATTGTTATCAGACGTAGGAGCGCACAAAATGTGAAAGGGTTGCCACCCTCCACATCGACATATGTCACACGCCGATGGGCGCCGAGGCGTGTCAAGCGTTTAGATCAACGCGCGTTGATAGCGTCCGTCGACCGCGTTTTAATGCTAAAATGCCGGCACGTAGCTCATCCCACATTCAGTAACGCCTACACTCTCCCATCAGCCCCTGCCCACACTCTCCTCTCCGTTGTTGACATCAATAAATATTCGCGCACCGCCGCGCCGACCATTGGCAGCATTGGATCCCCGCTTCCCTCTCCCTGACCACCCTCCTCCTCCTCCTCCTCCTCCCTCTCTGCCGCCTCTATCATCATAACGTTGAAAAGCCATAAACGGCGTAATAAAATTCTGCACGGCCATATGTTCCCCAGCGGGTATTATTTTATTGAAGTGTACGCTGGACTCGTCGACGACTCGTGGACACAATTTGTAGACACTGTCGTTTCGAACAGCAGCCAAAACACCACAGACCCCTCCGGCAGAAGAGCCCATAAACTAAAGACTTTTAGAATAAATTTAACATATTGTGGCGTTTATCATATCATTTCTCGAGGAGACATAAAATTTAATTTTTTAAATTGGTAAATAAAAGCAGCAGAGAGAAAAGCGAAATAGCTTGTCGAATACGTAATTCTCTGGCTTGAAACTAAAACTCTATACAAGGTTCCCTTGACGAATTTTAAATTCCCTGAAAATTATCACGAATTCTGGTATTCTTTGAAATTTATTACATATTGTACAGAATTAGTTTTTATCAGAAATGCTGACTGACATATCGAAAGTAGATAAATTTGCAGAAGCCTAAGGACCAAATTGTCGCTGATCTAACTATAGTATCGTAGTATAGTATTGGACTTTATCTTTAATCAATTTATATCTGTTATTCAACTTTAAATTTTTGCTTGCTTAATTTTAAATAAATAAATATCACGTAATATCCCTATTTTCATGTAGAGTATAGGACTCTCTATTCTCTGTACCGTTCGGCACCGCCGATGCGGTTAAGCTACTGCGCTTTACTTTCACTCTAAAATTAGCTTTTAATTTAATTAGCTTTTTATTGGGTTTGAATGCATTTGGCCGGACTATGGGCAATCCCAACCCATGTACACTAAAGTGCCTATTGCTGCTGCGGCCTTGTTGGATATTATTAGGTTGTTAAAAGGGAGCGATGTAAAAAGGAAAGAGAAAACAGTATGAGCTAGGATAAAGCTAAAAACAAAACAGGTCAGGTCAGACAGTTGGCCAAGAGGAACTGCAATCGGGTGGTCAGTTGTTGTACTCCAGAGAGGAGGTGTGGTCAACACCCAACATCCTTTCCAGTACCTGTGCCAATTGTGCCACTTTGAAGTTGCCGTTTGAAACTGGGGCTAATTTGGCGTAAGCCCTTTGAAGGCTTTATAAACAACTGCAGTGCGGATTTAGATGGGTCTCTGGCTTAAATAACATAAGCTTGCATAATGGGTCAGCAATCAAACAAATGACTCTGGAGAGCCACTTTAACTGGAGTGAGACACAAAATAAGCCACTAGATTCAAAGATTACAAGGCAATAGAAATGTGGTAAGTAACTAATTCTTGCAAAGAAAAACAACTACAAAACAGCATATTTTTATTGAAGCAATTGGAAAAGAAAAATATTAAATATTAATTTCAAATAGTAAAATGAACGATTAAATTATAATTATTTAGTTTGTTTGTTTTTAAAGTCCCCTTGATTACAATCTTTTAATCTATACGAATATAAATTTAATGGGATAAGGGCTAAAATTCTATTCCTTTTAAAGCTTTCCACTGAATTGGGTTACATTTAATAGCGACTCACTCAGTTCAGTGGGTGGATATCTGCTCTAATTCAATAAACATGCTATACACTAAGCGCCACATATATCCACAAATGCCTACAAATTAAACAAGAGAATAGTTTGAATGCCAGTTTATCCTTGAACTGGCGAGGCCAGCACACAAATTAAATTCACATCATATGCCACACACGCAAAAGTGGATGCCACCCACACACAATACAGTAATGGGATCCCTACAAAATAATAGGGAAACTTCAGAGTGTGTCCGTCACTTGGTCAATCACACGCATATACAATGTCTTTGTTGTTGTGGTGTTTATTGTTGCTATTGTTGTTGTTGCTGTTGTTGTTGTTGTTGGGGTTGCGCTCTCGCAATCAAATTGGAATCGTTAGCGCAACAAATTGAATCGAATCAAAGCTCCGACGTGCTCGCATTTAAATAATAGCCAAAGATTATCAATTAAGCCGATGTACAAATTGATAGTGCTGGCTCAATTCTGTCTGTTGTCTGCCCAACCCCGCCCATCCGCCCCTCTCTCTCTCTCTCTATAAATGCATCGGACTACCCCCAACGCCTGTTTCTCTGGCATTATTGCATTAAAATTATTTAATTATCGGCTGGTCAGCGATGCCTTTGTGTCGGTGTCCGAGCCACCTGGACAAACGCATAATTGCAATGCCGGAGGGGAGTCATGATACAAAGAGAAAGAAAGAAAGAGAGACAAAGAGAGCGAGATAGATAGAAAAAACGATTGCAATATATATATATATTATGTATATGGTTATTCGTTTATGTAGTGCATGCTGAACTGAATAATATGCAGATTGCAGTTATGAGGTTTCATTTTTATTGCTCTGTCGACTAATAAGATTTTCATGTGCCTGAACCACAAGCATTTTCTCCCCAAGGCTAACAGACAGCATAATTTTCATCATAATCGCTCTGATTTACATTATATCAAAGTGAACTTGTTGGATAGGCAGCATTACATAAAGCATCATTTTTTATTACATCATAAATGTTAATAACAGGTGAAAAAATACAACAACAACAACAGCAACAATAGTTTGTGTGTAAACGCAGGCTTAAATTAAATTGTTAATTTGTGGTCACATCTCTTTTTTTATGCAATAAGCAACACTATAATGAAATGGGTTATAAATACCCATTGAATATTACCATCTTTTAAATAAACTTAGAGATTCAATACCCATCTTACATTTTGGGTTAGACTTCGGCAGTTATTCAACATTTAATTTTAGTTACTCTTCTACCAGAACTAAAGAACATTTATCAAATTTACTTTCTGCTCTTAAAGATTGCTGATGACAGCATCTCGTTGGAAGGAGAAAGAAAACGCATCAAAGCATTAAGCTTCAGTTTGACAATTTTAATTTTCTGCAAATATTTGCATGGGAAATGTTGCTGAATGTTGTAAGGGAGGAAAGATGGGAAATTAGGAGCAAAGGACATAGCACCTGGGAACAGAATGGGCGACAAGCTGCCAAACACTCGCACTGGCAATAAATCAAAACTCAGCTAATTACGCAACAAAGAGGCGACTCTTCGCCAGCTGAATGCTAATTAAAAACGAGAAATGGACAAGGACCATCCAGGAGATTTGCAACCCCTGAAACGTGGCCACGTCGAAGGACTGAGACTGCCTTTTTGGCCAGATCCTTATGCAAAGTCAGCAGCAGCTGAATGGCTAACACAACTTGGCCATTAACAATAATACAAATCCGGGCCAAAATCAGTGGGCAATGAAACGCAACCGAATCGCAAATTTATGTGGCACGAACAAGACTTTCTATAGCAGCACCTACAATACAACACGGCTCAGAGTGGGTCCAACTGAGGGCTAGACGTAATTAATTCGATTATATTTCATTGATTTGAACGCCCAAGCTCATAGAAAATAAAATTTAATTGAAATGCCGCTCGGCAATAGAAGCTGCAACGTAAATCAAGTTGGCTGCCCCGTGTCTGGTCTGGTCTGGTCGTGGAGGGTGTCCTTTTTTGGAGGCGACAACAGTCCTGCTATAATGGTAAACAAAAAATCAACGTGACAGGAAAGAAAATTAGCAAAGTTCGCTCTGTCCTGGCTGTTTTGGCTTTTCTGGCTGTCCTTGGCCAAAAGTGGACGCCATTGGGCTTAAGCTGCTTTATGCGGCCCCAGGACATAAAAATTGAAGGCGATGAGTGTCTCCAGAGTTTCCCCAAGGGACGCGATTTTAGGACAGACCTGTGCACAGTTTCAATATGAGCCACAGTCGCAGCGGCCTCATTGGACTCCTGTCAAAGACATGGCAACAAGAATTCCTCCTCTGGACATTGATTAATAATGTTTTAAGATATAAGTACAAGGATATACGATTTTTTAGCATTGCGCACGACTGAATTGTGCGTTGTTATTATTGCTATTTTTGCTATTATTATTATTTGGCGAGAATCTTTTTAATGACTTTGGATGGAGAACAAGAAATGGTTTTGCAAGAGAATAGCTTATAAACTTTCTGACAAGGTCCTAAGAATACTGAAAAGTCTCACGAAACATACAAATATTTATGAAGGGCTTTAGCAAGTAATGCATAAAGAATATTCCAAAATAAAAGAATATTTGATTCAGAATCTTTTTTAAAATTGATATGAAGATGACTGAAGTATCTGAAATTAATAAAAGAATATTTAATTCATTTAAATAAAAGAATATTTGATTAAAATTCTTTTTTTAAAGTTGATATGAAGACAACTGCTAAGTTTACAATTAGTTTCGCAGAGTATCTGAAATTCGACTGTCGCACATAAGCGCGTTAATTTGAAAAGTCGACACGAACATAAATCATTGGATATTATTTGAACGCACTTTGGGGTATATTGCAATGAGGAAAACCGAATAACCGAATAGCCGTCGCCTTTGAGATTAAATCCTATTAAAGCCTGCGGTGGTTGCCTATTAATTATGAGCGTGGGCAAATTAAAAGATGGCCAACACATGCACACAGAGAAGACAGAGACAGACATACTCGTATATGAAGCTTCAGTCTGATTTCATTATAATCAATGAGTGCATTAGTCAAAGCCCACAAATCCAAACTTGGCCCGTCGTCATCGTCGTTGTCGTCGTCAATGTATTCGGCTGTGTGCAATGGCTAATTAATAGGCAAATTCCATGAGCAAATTGTCCTAATAATTAGGCATGCACAAGTGCACCAAATGCCCTCCAGACTCATCCCACTCATACCTCTCCCATCATCCAGAGAAAGAGAGGGAGAGACAGAGTCTGTCCACCTTCATTTGCATTAATTGTCGTTAAGTCGTTGTGCCTAACCGGAGGCTAGGACAAAAACCCCCTGTTCCAACCTGTAACCAGGAAGGGGATGGAGAGGGGAGGGCAGGGTAAATGTACTGCACTTGCGTTTAGTGCAAATTTGTCGATTTGCAATTGACCGACAACCGACAAACGACAACCGGACTTCTACCTTTGGCTATTAACAACATTGCTGTGCTTTGGCCTGCGTATTAGGACAGGGATATTAATAAGCCTTTGGGCGTTATTGGAAATATTAACGAACTTGTTTTCCATCCAGCAAATAAGGGTGCACCAATAGGGGAGCAAATTTTGCGGTGGTTGCTTGCAATTGATATTAAGGCAGCACAACAAATGAAAAGATGAACAGAGATTATAATTTGCTATGGAATTATTGTTAATTACTATTATTAGGAAAACTACAATTAAGAAAATACTGACAAAAAAGAAAAATACTAACAGTTGTAAAAAGGGAATCAATAAAGCAAACGGTCACTCGTTCGACAGCAACTATTTCGATAATTATCGACTAATTAATTGAATTAAAGATAAACATAAACAGAGTAGAATAATAATGCTTTTCAATTTTTTTTATATTTATTTAATTATTGACTATAAAAAAGAATACGAATATCTATTATATTTTAAATATTTACTCTTTCAGAGCTGCGAGTAATTTTTTAAACACCTATACATATATTGTGCATGTTTTACAAATATATTAAATATTCAAAGCAACGCCCAATTAATTGTAAGTCAATTCCTGCAATTATATAGTTTTAGTTGAGTCATTTTCTGGGCATAGTTAATAGTTACCTTAGTAAAGGAAAATAAATAACATGAAAATTACCACCAAGTTGGAGTTTGGCCCTCTTAAATTAGCGCTCCACAATTAAAACCCAATCAAGATGTGAACAACTGAAAACTTCTACCACAGCTTTTAAACTGTTTTGTTGTGGTTTACTTGAAAAGTTGTAGCTCATGGATTTTGTGTGTGGGCGATGGGCCCAAAATAAAAGACAAACTGGCAATTAGTATTTAGGTTTTTTTGGCTCAAACTGATGTTCAAACAAATCCAAAGTGACGTTATATTCCACACACAATTCGAATGAGAATAGTTGATAAAATAAACAAGCGATCCATTCAACACTGTAGCATGTTTTATATTAAAAGGGGACCAGAATTTACTCGTAGTCCCTGTTTCTGTTTCTCGACATTGGTTGTTGTTGTCTCTCTGCCTGGAGGCAAATGCGTTCTGATTTTTATGTATTTTTAATGAAACTTCAACTGGGAACAAGTCGCAACTCGCAACTCGGAACTAGAACTACAAACAGCAACCACAGTTGCGAGCTGTCGTCAGTTGTTGGTATTGTTGGTGTTGTTGTTGTTGTCTATGTCGCATTGGGGATTTTCACAAGTGGGAACCAAAACATTTGTTCCTAGATTTTCACGTCACGGTCTTCATTGTGGGGTCGTCGGGTTGCTCTAACAAGCCAAAAAAGAGGAAAAGGGGAAGCTCTACTCTCCCCCGCTCCTGCTCTCTCATTTTTTTTGGGGGGGCTATACGTAGAGGGCGTGGCATAGAGAACATATACATATAATCATTAACAGTGTCACATGCAACATAATGAGACAGGGCGGCAATGCACACTGTGCACATGCCCCAAAGCAACTTAGTTCAACAGGAGGAGAATAGGGAGGAGACAACAGCCAGACAGGAGCTAAGACATACTCCAAAAATTCGATATACTTTCCGCTTCCACATGTTGCAGTCTCGGGCTGCTGCCGCTTAAGTAGTTTACATTTTATATGCAGCCCATAAAAGGAAACATTCGCTCCATTAATGGAACATAATTTTTCGTTTTCTGTTCGTCGTCGTTGTTCGCTGGGATTTTTGTCAAGTTTATGAAGATTGAAATGGTAGAGCATCAGCTCCCAGAGCTAAAGAGAAGAGGGAGAAGTAGGAGGAGGAGGGCTCAGAGCGGCCTGCATCATAAAAGAAGAGTGCATCAAATGGGATTTTAAGTTGTCGCATTTAACAGGCAGCAACAACAGCAGCAACAACAACAACAAAAACAACAAAAAGAGAGCGGGACACTACAAATAGATCTATCAAATTCGTTGCAGCTGGGCGGAGAGAGGAGAGTTTAGTTTGTAGAGGTTGCTGTCATAAAAGACAGTTCTCTTTTCTCTCTCTCACTCTCTCTCTCTTTATTTGGTTGTCTTCGTTTTTTTTTAAAGTATTTTGGCATTAAACATTGAGCTGCATTTTGTCATAGTTTGTTTTGTAAACCTTTTATGTCATAGCTCATTAGTTGGGCTGTCGTCTGCTGGCAGAGAGTATCGCATCATAAGCGTTAATAGCTTTGAAATATTTATGAAACAGTTGTTCATGCAGCAGCTGAGTCACTCCATTGAGATTCTGAGACAGACAACGGATATGTTTGTTGAAGCGTTCCAAGACAGGAAACCAATTACGAATAATGCAAAGTTGAAATACATTACAAATGTATCTCAGAATCGAGCTGACATTAAGCTAATCGGTTTAATAGCTCTTCTGTTAATCTGATATATATTGATAAGTTCAGAAATTAAATTCCGACAATAATTGAATCTAACTGATTGATAATTATATATTAAAATTTGAAGAGCGAAATTAAAAAACTAACTATTATGATAGCATATTTAAGAGTGTATACTTCATATCTGTTTATATAACTTTAAAATAAAAATTGAGAAATTAAATGTTCCATAATAAAATAAAATGCATGACTTAAGTTAATTAAAAATTGTTTTAAAATCGCAAAGTTAAATTCAATTTTCAACAAAATTTATTTTTATCAGCTCTTCTTGCAATTATCGACCAACGCATCAATACTTTAAATGTAGATGGACATTGACTAACAAACGTTAATTAACAGTCGCTCTTCTTTTGATAGACTGTCTCCCCTTTTCCCTTTTCTCCTGCCCAATCATCCGGCTGACCCATGTGCATGTGACGATGTCAAAGGAAATTAAAAACGTCCCGAGCCATCGATGATGATGAATTTATGCGAAAATTTAATTATTTAACAATAAACAGAGCAGACAACGATGCCGACACAAAAACACAGAAAGGACGAAGATGAGGACAGGAAGGGGATTGTGATGGGGATGTGAATGGGAATGGGGAGCGGGAAGGCAATGCAGGGTAAATAACCGCTGAAAAATTAATGCCGATTGGAGGCAAATGGCAATAAATCAACGCACAAACAAAGAGAATCAGGCGGTGGGGAGAGACCACAGCGTTTAATGAAGAATGATAAAAAGTGAATGGTGTTAAATAAAAATATTAAATGGCAAGAGGCTAAGCGTTCTTGTGCAGCGCTTGTTGTTGGCCAATTAGTTCAAAAAGAAAGCTAACGACTCGTAGCTTGTTGACAAGAAATTAACAAATTGCAAGCAGGTCAAAGGAGTAGAGGAGTTGAGGTTGAAGACTGTAAGCTGATATCATATTGATAACGAGACACTTTTTGTAAAGTAATTCAATATGTTTTCACATTGGTCACAAGTTGCCAGAGATCAAACGTGTCTCTCTGTCTGTCAGTCAATCTATATGTCTGTCTCTCTGTCTGTCTGTCTGTTTGTTTATTTGTTTGATTGGCACACAAAGCGTGAATTGCTGTGGTGCTTGCCCCAAAGGCAGTGGCTGTGTTGCAACGACACTTGAAACTTGTTGTAAGAAGCGTTCGCACAGCTTTTTAATACCTGAACTTTTTACAACTCAGGAGCAGGAGCAGAAGGACACTGATTGGCAAAAACGGGCCAAAAGGCTGCCAGCAAATTGTGGGGGCAGGTGCTTGTCATATGACACCAATAAATCGCTTCAATTGCTCTCTGAGTGACGCCATCTACCCGAGGAGAAGGAGATCGAGGGGCAACGGCAACATTCAATGTCAGTGGAGGCGCCACACGGTAATGAAAAAATGCCAATACCAAAATGAATGTGTAAATGAAATGGCCATGAAGGGAGCCAAAGCACAACCCAATCGAGGTGTGTGTATGTTAGTGTGTGTGTGTGAAAGTGCGCTTCAATGAAGCGAAAGTAATCCTTTCAATTTAAACGACGCCAACGTCAACGCAGGTGAATAATTGGCTACGATGCTTTGGAAATTACCGTAAAATTAGCTGGCAAAAAGCTGACGCACATTCAAACCGAATTGAGCTTCAATTCTATGGAGATCAACACAGAGGCAGTTAAAGGATAGTAGTTGAATCCTTAAACAAATTCACAAAATTATAGAAAACATCAAAAAATAAATAAGATACAATTAAATTATATTTAAATAGTTAAATTTTGAACAGAGAGATCATTTTTTATATAGGAAATTTTCAACGGATCATATTAATAGTATCTATATGTTATAAATGCTGACTAAATAGATAAAAAATTAAAGAAAAGTATTTGAAAATTACAAGTAAAATGCAAAATGTTTAATATTATTCAACAGCTTTTCAGTAAATCTAAATTAAAGTTTCTTGCTCAAATGTCTGTGCTCTATTATTTCTATCTGCAGCTAAACTCTTTGATTGTCTGTTGTTCATGTTTTTTTCCCTCTGAGTAAGTTTCACAGTCAACTTGTTTACTGTTCTCTGAGCAGTCTCCAAGAAGCCACTGCAAATCAACACAGAAGCAACAGCTGCTGCTGTAAATTCATGTCCTTGTGTTCTACTGCAGATGGCTAACTCAGAAGAGAAAATAAAAAAAAAGAAAGAGTACAAAGTTTGTCACCTGACGCGTGCAGTGACGAGTAACCAGCAGCAGCAGCTTCCAAGTTGGGGAATCGGAGGAGAGTAAATTGAAGCGAAATAAACAACAGATGGCCCAAAAAAAGCTCCACACATGCGATTACCCAATGCCATGTGTTGCTCCATGTGGGCATTCAAATGGAAGCTGTGAGCTGAGGCCAGACTGTGCCTCAAATGTCTGTCCATTCGCATTTAAACAAATGGCGTTTTTAGCAGCAACTCGTTGGGTTTCATATATCATTACCAAAAAAAAAAAAAAAAAGCAGACAACACAAAAAGAGATCAACTTTGTGAGGTGGAATTGTTTATGAGTAGAGAAAGTGGATAGTGGCAATGAGCGGGCTAAGAACTCTTGTATAAATTGGCTCATTATGAAGCTCATCCATAATCTATGAACGTCAAGGCTATGGGGCCATAAACTATGCAACCAAACCCCCCAACCCAATCAGTTCGATTGGTAGAGAAGCGCCCAAATGTATGCTATATGCCACAGCACACGCAATAGAATCGAGGGAATCGAAAGGAAGAGTACTAAAAAAGGCAACCCAAACCATTTTCGACACGTGTTAAACTCGTTTTTCAAAGACTGCGCCTTGGACTCGGTTCTTGGCCATAAAACAATTCACTTTATGCGCACGAATTTAGCCATTTGGCAACATTTGAAGCGTTAACCGAAAGCAAACTGGACAAACGCTGAACCCAAACAGAAAGCCAACTTCAAGGCTTTGACTCTGACTGCCAACTGTGTATATGTATACACATACATATATAGTAGCTACACTTGGTATATGTATGTATTTTTTGGTAGAAGATGAAATCCCTCTAATGGCATCGTCAGACGCATTTATAAATTTTAAACAGCTCTTGTTTAAATAGCATTGTGTGAAGACTGCTGTGAATGATAGAAGACCAAAAGGCATCGTCAGTTGGGGCATTATTTAATAAATGAAATGTGCATTCAATGAATTTTAACAAGCAGGCAACATTTCAAGCTGCTTCTAAAGCAGGCTAAAAGTTGCAAAGTATTCGAAGAAAAGACAAGGGCAAAAAGGTTTCAGAAAAGCATTTACACTTTAGTGTTAAGTTACGGGAGTTGAAAATGCCTTTGAATTGCAATTGGAAATCAAGCTGCAATATCTGAAAAAACCTTGATTGATGACGTATCTATAAACTTTATATTTATATATATATTTCAATTGAATTTAAGTTCGATCGCAATAAATGATTTAGTTTCTCAGCAAATGTAACTCGTCAACACTATTTAATTATCCAAAGTACTTTCCGGACAGCTTCCCTCAACAAGTGGTTGACTGGCGGATGAGTTGCCCGAAAAAAATAGAAGCCAAACCACAACTGAGACAAAAATGTTCAAAAAAGTAGACGGTAACTAAAAATTGTGTATAAATATTTAGCTGCAAGCTATTTGCACTTCATGCTTGACATGCCACATGACAGCAACAACACCAACACCAACAATGAAAACAACGACCACAACAAAAGTCCAGCAATTTGGGTTTAAAATATGTTAATACCATTTGCTATTGTTGCCGTTGTGGGTCGGGTGCTTGGCCCAAACTGCCAACTGTTTGGAAGGGGTTTAGCTATCTAAAATACCTTATAAAATATTTCAACGTTCGGCTTTTGGATTTTGTTGTCT
Source organism: Drosophila falleni (assembly GCA_035045575.1). NCBI lineage: Eukaryota > Metazoa > Arthropoda > Insecta > Diptera > Drosophilidae > Drosophila > Drosophila falleni. The sequence continues at coordinate 12,289,084 of JAWNOV010000167.1, forward strand.
TATACCCTGTAGCTGTGTGTATTATGGGGTATATAATTCTTAACAGAGTTGGCTTGCCATTTTTAATTTCGAATTTTGAATAGCAATAAAGATGTCCGATCATTAAATTAATTAGCTTTTATTACCAATAATATTTATAATCAGAGTTTAAAAATATAAGTAATGAGCTATAAATTATATCGTAATTCTTCTTATATACAGAAATGTCAAGAGAATATTAACATTTTATCCATCTATTAATAATCTAATAAAAGCTTTCATTCACACACTATGCATACTCTACAGGGAATCTCAGAGTAAATTTTCTTTTTTTTATCTCTTTTGTTTTGTTTTCTATTCAAGGAAAATAGTTTAGCCTGGTTAGAGAAGCTTGCGATGTGTTTTTGGACAGGGGCCTGTCAAAGAGCAAATTGTTTTTATAAAATAAATCAAATTGCTTATCAAAGAGATGATTTAGTGGCTAACAAGAGGAAAGGGAACGGAACAGAGACAGAAAGCAGCTCAACTTTAATAATTGCACAAGTTGTGGCCTCTTATGGCTCATAAGTCAATAATGAAAGTTCAGAGATAAAGAGATAGAGGGAAAAGAACAAAGTTTTCAGGCAGGTATGCCACTAAAAATGCGTAACCTGAACGCATATTATTATTATCTCTTGTGAAAATTTACGAGATCAAAAATTAAAATGCCCTTAAGCATAGAGAGAGAGAGAGAGAGAGAGAGCGAGAGAGTGAGAGAGAGAGAGAGTGAGAGAGGGAAGCCAAAGAAAGTGGCTTTGGCTAAGAAATTGTTGCAAAATAATTTTATAGCTAGCCAAGGGTTAGGGCCAGGCAATCTATAACCGCATCAACGGCAGCCAACAGGGAAAACTTGTGGGTGGTTGGGTGGCTTGACTGACTGGCAATAAGGATAAGCAATGGAGTAGCATTTTGTCCATATCCTTGAGGGCATTTTCGGACGCTCCACGCTTCAACTACCAAATTGTCCATTTATTATGCGGCAACGCCTTTTTCACTTTTGGCCCTGGCCAAGAGAAATGAAGTGCCCAAAAGAAGAGAAACCTCAACTCTCCGTATCCCTAGACTCTTTACTCCTCCAACCACCAACCTTCAACCTAAGTGGTGGCATTAAGACAAGCTGTGTTTTAAGAGGGAGTGACCTGCACTTAAGGTGCAGCATCGGCTACATTAGCCGCACACTTTGCCACGGAAGTTGCACAATTAGAAAAGCCAGTCAAACTTTTTGCTTCGTTGACTTGGCTTGCTTTTGCCTGCTTTGTATCTCTTCCTCTTGCTCTCTCTCTCTCTTCTCTCTTTTATATTGGTCTCTCTATCTCCGGCACTTTTAACTTGCATATTAAAAAATAGTTTTGCGCTTGCAATTTTTCAATTTTACTTTAGCAGCTGTCTGCGCAATATCAAAAAAAGGCGCCTGTCGATATGCATAAAATGCTGTTGCCCGCCATTAGATTAGATATCAGTTCAGACAGCGTCAGCTTTTGGCCCCCAAAAACTAAGGTGCAAATCCTTTGGACAGACGTTGAAAAATTAGAAATGTTTCGCAACTGAAACTCTGGATAACAAGGTTGGTTGCTGGCCTGGTTTCTTGGTTGGATGGTTAGATGGTTGGTCAGCTGCTTTGCATTAACTCAGGGTTATGCAAAGCAATTTTAAGAGAGCGGACTTACGCTGAACAGCTGTTTTCACAAAAAAAAAAAAATGTGTAAGCCGGATGAAAGTAGGTCAGGTGGAAACAAATTCAAATGCAAGCATTATAAACTTAAGGGCACTTAGTAAAAAATACTTAATACAACATATTTTAACAGCAATTTGATTTAAAAATTTCCAAGTATTTATTTATACCACAAAATAATAACAGAGCTCTTAATAGATGAAAAATAAATAAATATAAGAAATTATATTCTTTATATTATTTTTTATTTGGACACTCTACTCAAAGTACTCAACCTTCCATAGGACACAGTAATGTAATATTCCCAATGATCCCCAAATTTTCACTTACATTAAGCCAAGAACAAATTGCCTATCAAAGTTTCGAAAAAAAGCCTTAAGCAAGCAGCTGCAAAGGTTCCTTCAATACAAATTCCTTATTTACACACACATACACAGGGAAAGTGAGTATGAGAGACCACCAATCAGTTATCTAAAAACGCCTTAAAAGACAAAACCGGGAAGATACAAAGTGGGGCTATACCAGCCCAAAATAATTGAATAAAAAGCGCAACACAAAGAGAACTGATGTCGAAGACTTTAACTGTGATGAGATGAGACTTTATCCTAACTTTTGGCACAGCTGCGCGGCTGGGAAAACAGGGAATTGTGAAAGGAGGCAGCAGCATCAAAAGCCCGCACAAAATGCCAGAGAGGCAACAAATAATTTGTACGCAAATTAAAAACAAAAAACAAAAAAAAAAAGAAAGAGGAAGAGGAGGACCCCAATGAAAATTAAATGAAAGAAGCGTGTGCCAAAGTGTGATTAAAACTTTTTCCCCGCTAGAATGGGAAACACGAACTTCTTCTACATGTGCAAAATACTCGTAATTGGTATTATATTTTTTTCCTCCATTGTCATCGTGGCTGCTAATCGAGGTGTTCGAGGTGGAAAGGTTTCCGGGACTTTAAAGTGCACGCTCAATTGGTATAATGCTATAATAAGCGACATTTGGCGCACAATCATTAAAGTGGGTTGTTGCATAGGGGTGACAATCGGTTTGTGGACAGGGGTTGGTTGCACTTGCCACTCACCTTGCTACGCTTGCAACGTGGCTCACTTGGCTGTCGTTGCTGGGCTTACAACGGATTAGCACGGTGCCCAGAGGCAATTTGAATAGGTGGCACAATTGGGAAATTGTTTCTAGCAATTGCCCAACAAACGGCAAATGACACCAACCACCAATAAGCGTCAAACAGACAGACATGCCAGATAGACCAATTGACAGAGGTACAACCAATCTGAGTACAACCTCATCGTCGTCTGTTGCCTTTCACATCATGCGTAATTCTATTTGTCATTTTGATTATGACATTGTAATGCTTTAATTGATGCCACAGAGACACAGGACAAACGTTTCTCTGATGGGATTCTGCACAGACTGCAAAAGGCAATCAACCCTGTTACTAAATGACTAGACGACAATGACGCCACGAAAAGTCCCTCAGTTTCAGTTTCTTTTTTTTGAATGTGTCGCGTCTGACAAATCCTATAAACAACCCGAGGCGAGGGTGTTTGCTTTTTATCGAAGTGGTGTCTGAAACGTTTGGGAAACTTCAATGAATTTTAAATTGATACTGTACAGTTACGTTCAATGGTATAGGGAAAATTGTCATTGCAAAGGGTGAAATCTGATTGTCCAAAGCGGAAGTCAAAATCTTTACTTTCTAAACACAAATAGGGGAAATCCTCTTAAGGGAGAATAATGATTAAAATTAAGACTGACACATTGGTGGACGGCCTCTAAAAATGGGATTAAAAAAATTCGAAAAGAAGTTCTAACTCAAAACTAAAATTAAATTGAATTGAGTTGGCAATATTAAAGTGACTACTAAATTTAAAATTCCAACTAAAAGCAAACTATTCAAATAAAATGACATACTTATAGAATTATTAATTTACCTAATATTTTTTTTATTTTACTTTTTTTTAATTATTTTTTTTTATTTATTTTATTTTTTATTTTTTTTTAATTTTTTATTTTTTTTTTAATTTCTTATATTTTTAAAATTTTTTTTTTTATTTTATTTATTTTTTTTCTTTATTTTTATTTTTTTATATTTTTTTAAACTTAATTTAATACCTATTTTGTATTTCGAATAGATAGTGTAACTGAATTTAATAAAATATTGTTTTTCTTTCTCATTTGAAAAAATTTTAAGTAGTAAATGCATAAATATGAAAGAAGTTTATTAATTTTCCGCAAAACTGTATCTACTGAAATGTTCAGCACTGTGTGAGAGTGTGACGTGTGCAGGACAATGGCTACAAAAGGACATGGTATGGACATAGTAACAAATATATGTATGCAAAAGCCGAAAATTACGTTTTTGGCTTTGGTAGTTGTTGCTATGGTGTTTGTGATAAGCGACAACAACAAAGCAACTCAAAACCGAAACAGTTATTTTGTTGCACGCAAAGCGACGCATGGACACGCAACTGAAATTACCAAGGACATGTGCACAAATTTGCAACGAAAAAACCCACAAGGCAAAAGGCGGCGGCGGGAACAGGCAAAATTGTGGCAAGCAAGCGTAAATGTTGCACGCCGACGTCGCTGTCGTCGTCGCTGTCGCTGTCGCCGTCGTCGTTCCACCTGAGCGACGTTCTTGGGGCGGTTGCGTGCCGCGACAAGGGAGACTCAACAGTCCTAGAGCTGGAGGCAGAGAAAGGCAGCAGAGCCGGCACACGCAGGAGAGACAGGCGCAGCTGTTGTCGCATTCTAATGCAACGCACAGTGGGCATGAAATATTGTTGACAGGTGAAAATGTTATACAGACAGACAGAGAGACAGACGCAGACACGCGCGAGTTAACGACATTGGAACACGACAAACACTTCGTCTGCTCAAGCAGACAACGAACTCGAGAGACGAGAGTAGAGCATAGCCGAAGCTGTTACTGATCATTGTGAGTACACTCACAAGGTTCTCTTTCCTCTCCCGTTGGGGAGAAAGTGAACATTGGCACCAGCGGCCGGCTAATATGACAAGGTGGTGGCTGCCGCTGTTAAAGGTGGAGATGGAGGTGGGAGATGGGAGGAGGGGGCATGACAGCTAAACTCATGTCGAGTTCACGTGCTGAGCTGCCATTTGGGCTGCCTCCCCAGAGAAAAGTCCCGGTAATAAGTGAAAGTGTGTGTTGTGTGTGTGAGAGATATATATATGTGTGTGTGTGTGGCGTAAATGGGAGCACAAATGTGGCAAGTACTCGGTTTAAATGAAAGGGTGAGCTCATCCCCCGCCTTGCCCCCAAGTTGGCGCGCCTTGCAGCTTTGGGGCCTGGTGTCAGTTTGCAACCCTTAGGGCACATCATGAATAGCTGATTAGTTGCATAATAAATTAAAATATTTGTCACTTGCCTTGTTCAAAATGCTTTGGAATTGTTTTCCATGGAATTTACAAATTACAAATCTCTACATATAAGAAAGGCAAATAATTAAAATTCAATTAATAAACTTAATGGTGATTGCGTGTTAAATTCGCAATTATACAATGCTCAATCATAATCAACAGTTAATGCAATTGTTGACACACTTTTGAAAATCTCAACCACACATTTGCAAAATAGTTTTATTTAAATGGAAATTGTTTAATTTTCTAATTGCACATACGTTTAATCTGGCGCCGATTACTCTAAACGTGCTTATCGATAATTGCTTGCGTGTTTAGCGATCAACAGTGTTGTAAAATTTACATAAAACCGCAATTTTGAAGTGTTTCCACTGCCTTGTGTTTTTGCATAATTCACATGTGGAAAAAGTTATTTATTACCACAAGGTAGTTTAAAAATGCAGTAAATCATTTTAAAATAAATTCTGAAAAACTACTTAAAAGCAATTTGCTTAATGTGAGAAGATGATAAGTGCTAGTTCAACGATTGTTGTGCTTATCGAACCTGAGTTGTGTTTTTTTACGAGCAGTAGGATTGCTCAAAAGGTTAGATCTTCAATTTTAGCAACAAAATAACTTTGCCAAAGTACGCATAAAATGAACAATTGGTAAGTACAACTTGGGGCATTGTAATTTAGGTGCCTCCTGTTTGTCTTTGTTTTTAGCGCACGCACGTAGCAAAAGTCTCAACTTTGCCTCTAATGTTCCTGAAAATTGAATTTCTTATTACAATATTTTTGTCTGTGCCTGCAAGTGCAACGGCAAAATAACGGGAGGGTAATTGAGTAACCGAAGATCAGATACCCTTTGTTATTCACATTTAAATACATTTTCGTTTATTATTATTTAAGTTCATATAAGTATTTTTATTGAATGTGATTAACTGGTTATTTTATTAAAGAAGAAACATAGTAAAGCTAAAGTTGTATTGATATTGAAAGGTTTTTTGGACTAACATAATAGCATATAAAAACCCTTTGGTCAATTCCGATCTTATTTTCAGGTCATCTACTTAGTGCTATTCGTAGCAAAGTACTTGTTTAATTTATAATTCTTTTTTTGCAGGGTATAAGTACATTACGCGCATTTGCCTGCGACAACAACAACGTAAAGCGTTTCCCGTTGCCGTTGCGTTATTACGTGCTTACGTAAATGGTGGCGCCGCTGGGCAAATTTGTTGGCCTGTCTGTGACGACACAAAAAAAAGGAGGAAAGAAAGAAAAGAAATGCGCAGCGAAGTTTCTATTTATTTATTTGATTATTTTAGTTTGTTGTGTGCGGCGCACAAAATTAAATGAAATGTTTATTCAAACGTTTAAATTGCTTTAAAAAAGAGCGGTCCCTGACAAAAGGGGACAAAATGTAAAGCCGAAGAGGCTGCCAAGTTGTCGCCAAGTTTGTTGTTTTTTTTTTTTTTTATTTGGTTTGTGTGTGTTTTTGTTGTTGTTGCTGCTGCTTTGTCCTTTTTATCTCGAACTACTTTTGGCTAACTTTGCGCTGGCTATCGTTATCGTTTATCGTTAAAGTGAATCATGTCAACCGCATAAAGGGGGTGACAGCAGTTGGGGAACCATCTTGAATTACCATAAAGGATTTCCTATTTGGTCTTCGCTCACTGCATGGGTCTAGGCGGCATTCATTTTTCATATATCCTGATCCTGTTCCCCCTATGTGACCCCTACCTTTGTTCAATTTAAAATGCCAGCAACAAGAACGTCAGAACCAAGAACACTCTGGATGAAATTGCTAGACTACGAAATACTCTGCAGCTAAGTAACATACATAACATTTAACTAAATCTTCCCCAACTTTTATACCCGTCTCATTTATTTCCAGCTACAGGATATAACAACAAAAACGATTTTATAAATGAGCTGCCGCCGCAAGCAGGAAACAAGCAAATCGTTCAAGATGAATCCTTGCCAAAAAGGCAAAAGGATTCCAGCCCTCCAACCCTCCAACCCTTCCAACAAAATCTCGATGGTCAAAGCCAAAGTGCAATGTCCGTGATGACTTGGCAGCAAAAAGGGCTTCATTCTGAACCAGGCGACAACTTTGACGCCGGCAACTACCCGACATTCTATGCTAGTTTCGGAGCTCACTTTTTGTTTATATTGACTGTCAGATCCCGTCACGCCCCTCCGCCCCAATACAGCAGCAATCAATCATGTGGTTTAAATTGGGGTATTTGTTTAAGGCGATACATTTTCAGATATTTCCGTTCGTCTCAGATAAGGATGTGTGTGTGTGTGTGTGTGTGTTCTGTTAAGTCTTATGTGCCTGTCACTTGACCAGGACCCTCTTTTTTGAGGTTAGGTGTTGAAGCGTAGTGGCAAAAGTTTAAAGTGCATATTTCGTGATTGCTTATCGAATATTTCGAATCTATTTGATTTGTAAAAATGAGCAAAGTTTTGTATCAGGTAGGAAAAACTTGTCGGAAGTAGAGAATATTTAATACTCTTAACTAAAGTTGATTATATGATAACTTTATTTTTTTTTATTACTTTTTATGTCAATAGTTTAATATGATAGTCGAAAAATTTAATTAAGGATTACTATAAAGTGTCAATCAATTTAATTTTATTTAAAATTCAATCTAAACCGTTACTACAGGGCATTTAAATGTTATTACCATCACTTAATTGAGAGTTACACTGTATAATTCTCTTGCAAGTTAGTAGAGAGCCAGATTGCTTGTCAAATTACAATCTACCAAAGGACGTTGGTCAATGGCAAAGAGCGAAGGCAAAGTTTCATTTCTTTACTTTACAAAAACTTTATACGGGCTGTGGATGGGAGGTTAATGGGGTCGGGGATATAGTATTGGATGGTTAATATCATGGGAGCCACCTTATGACAGGCTAATATTAATCATGCGCCTGTCACCTAACGTAAATATTGTAAAATGAGTGGAAAATGAGCTAAAGCTGCTGCTGTTGTGACATTGTTGTAATAAACTTTGTAGGAAAAGTTTATCGCAGAACTGCAAAGTTTTTAGAGATTTTGTTCCCCGGGCAGTTAATGAGGTGGCAAGTGGCATGCAAGATGGGGTAATATGCCATAAAGGCTTAAAATGTGTAAATTATCAACAAGTTGATGTCCTTTTCATGCAAACCAATTTGATAAAGCTATTGAAACTGAAGCGATAAGTGTCGACTGAACTTTGAAATGTCAAGATATGCCTTAAGAAAGGCAACAATTACAAAGTAATAATAAATAATATTTATTTGAAATACGTATCATAAGCTCCAACACAACTCGAACAAAAAGTGTAGACTGTACTTTGAAATGTCAAAGTTCAAGTACTAAAGGATGGCAACCCTTACAAAATGCTGGCTATCCAAATATGCAGGGAAAGCTCATTCATAAGCTGCTTAACAATTTGGCAAATAATTGCATTTGCAAATGAATATCTAACGCCTAATGCAAACATATTACAAACTGATTTCTAACTCAATATTGGCCAGGCTTAATGTGGTTATTTGTCTGATTGTGCATGTGTGTATGTGTGTGTGTGTGTTTGTATGTAGGGAATTCCCCGCAGTCTAATAACATTAAGGTGTGCTGCGAATATTATGAAAATGACCACAAAATGCTGCTGGACGCCAGTTTAACAGAAGGCGGAATGCCTTACGCCATTTGAGCCACAAGTGTGCTGTAAGAAAATGTACTAAATGTTTTGTTATTGATCAAATACACACACTTGTACACATATCTAAATACACATACACTTACAGATACAGATACATATATAAACATGGTCATTGTTGGCTCGTTTGCCTTCATGTGGCCGTAGCATTTGAGCATTTAATGTTGTGTTAAATTGAAAATTTGCATAAAATATTTGTTGTTGTTTATTTATTGGCAGTATTGGTTAAGGCGTGTGTGAATTTGTGTGTGGATTTGTGTGCACAGTTAAGTATTTGTGCAGCCGGCTGGCAACTAAATATTTGATGCAATTTGTGTGGCAATTTAATGGTTAACTTATCCATACATAAATTCATATCAAAATGTATCTTTATCCAAATTATTTCTCTATGTTGGTTTATTCAAGGGTCATTTCAAAGTTTAAACATTAACAGTGTCAGATCAAGGGAATTATTGAAAAATTATAAGCTTCAAAGTTCAATAAATTTGTGCAATTTGGCAACAGAGTTCATTAATTGATAAGATACACAACAGAATAAACAAGTTGCACTTGGTTTAAAAGTACTGGTAAATATTTAACTATCAACAGTTTATCAATGTATGCAATATAAATTGCAGTAACAATATTCGTTAAGTGAGATTTCATATGTTTAAATGATATGTAAGCATAAAATACCTCAGGTGTATTCCCAAAAGTTTGGTTAAGAAACGTTTTATAAATAAAGAAAAAATATGTAAAAGTGCCTTGGAATATTTTCTTCGAAAATGCTCCTTATTATTTAACTAGTCGGCCGGTGCTACAGTCGCTCCCAGTCCCTCTCCCAGTCCCTCTCTCAGGCCCCGCTCCCAGGCTCCGCTCCCAGGAACCGCTCCCAGTCCCTCTCCCAGGCCCCGCTCCCAGTCCATCTCCCAAGCCCCGCTCCCAGTCCCTCTCACAGGCCCCTCTCCCAGGAACCGCTCCCAGTCCCTCTCCCAGGCCCCGCTCCCAGTCCATCTCCCAAGCCCCGCTCCCAGTCCCTCTCACAGGCCCCTCTCCCAGGCCCCGCTCCCAGTCCCTCTCCCAGTCCCTCTCCCAGCCCCTCTCCCAGGCCCCTCTCCCAGGAACCGCTCCCAGTCCCCTCTCCCAAGCCCCGCTCCCAGTCCCTCTCCCAGGAACCGCTCCCAGTCCCTCTCCCAGGCCCCGCTTCTAGGCCCCGCTCCCAGTCCCTCTCCCAGGCCCCGCTACCAGGCCCCGCTCCCAGTCCCTCTCCCAGGCCTCGCTCCTAGGCCCCTCTCCCAGGCCCCGCCAACTGTCAATTAATTAAAAGATTATTTGCATATGCAGTTGGGCATAAAATGATCGTCTTTATTAACTGTATTCACCTACCTATCTTATAAACTCAAACAAACTTAAGATCACACCTTTGTGTATCTTCAATCTCATAAAACAACTGAGAAGCTGTAAAGCCAAATTACATGCTTTAAAAGTTAAATAATGTGCTTGGAGAAACTAATTTCGGAGCACTTGCGCTAATCTCAATTTCAACTTTTATTTTATTTAAATGTGATGCTTTGTTTCACAATGATAAAAAACCAGAGCTGAAACGGAACTCTGAATACAATTGCCCATCTCTGGGCTCTCTCTCTCTCTCTCTCTCTCTCTCTTCAGATCCCAGGCGGAACTTTATGTGTTGCCGCGAAATCTCAAAACAATCAAAGTGCGAGAGTGCAACAAAAAAATATAAACTGAAAAAAGGGAGAGAGAAAAAAAAAAACAAAAGAAGGGCCAACTCAAATAATATGCTACGGCTGTTGTTACTGGGGCTGACGTGGGCGTTGATGTTTGCTTAACGAAAATACATAGCAACGCAAACAACAACAACAAAAACAACAACAACAAGAGGAGCCGAGAGCCAACTTCAACTTTAGTGCGAAAACTTTTGCCACTTAACTTTTGTGAATTGAGGAGAGGCAGGGGCAAAGGCAGGCAGTAGGTTCGGGACACCCCAAACTGAATCCCAATCCCCATTCGAATCCCAGGACCAGCTTCAGTTCCAACTTCCCTTCCCCCCAGAGTCGAGACTGCGTCGAATGCCAAAGCAATTAAAATTATTGCTGGCGAAAAAGTAATATTTTTCAAGTGCTAAATAAACACACTATAAAAGCCGCGAACGCGAGCCGACAACCGAAGTCAATATAATCCCGTTCGCCGCTAGATGGCGCTCTGCTCCCTTCACACACTCACACTGAGCGCGAGAGAGAACAAGAACGAGAGAAAGGAGTGAGAGAGGGAGGGAGGGGAAGAGAAGAGCACAAAAGTTGATTCAATGATGTTTTCAAGAGTTATTTACATATGCAACGCACAGCTCACACAGAGCGAGAACTTTACGAGAAAAGCGCCAAAGAAAACTCTTCTTCTTCTTCATCTTACGCTTTTCCACCCAGCAAATATTTGGCCTGCGCCTTTTTAGCTATGCCAAATCGCTGGATGGACTTCTTCTTCTGGTCTACATTTGGGGCAGGGTGTGGAGAGAGACTTGAAGAGGGTGATGCCTCTTGAAAAGTTGCTGGCGCCTGATGGGCCGCTTGATTGCCTTCTGGTTCTTGGCTTGTGATATGAAAGAGAAGACAAGCCCAAGTAGTTAGAAGATGGAATTGTTATGTGTATGTTGGGTAAGAAGGCAATTATGATAATGTTAAAGTTTGTCAGGTTGCTACCTCAAAGCGGAAGATAACTAATGTGGACTCCTTTTGAAAATACCAACTAGCTTTTTTTTACGACTTTTAAATAAAACTGCATATGTGAGAAGAAGTATGCAAATTGAGTTTTCTTATGATATGCATGCTTTTCCTTATGTTCTACATATTTGCATTAGTTTGTTGTCTTTCCCAACCCCTTTTATTTATCATTCCTATTATTTTGCTTTACGTTACATATGCCGTAGCTTTTGCAATTTGCATTGGCCTTTTGTTTTCATATCTTCCAATAAATTCTTCACTCCGTTCCCATTGAGATTGATAAAAAATAAAATAAGAAAACTGGAATTGTAATTCCCTTTCAAAGCTGTATTTAAAATTCACGTTAAAATGCCAACTCTATTGCAATTATAATTTAGTTTGCTTTTTTTTTATAGTTTTATAGCTTTGCCAGCAATTTGCTAAACAATTTTTATGTCAAAACCAGTTGCTAAACCTTTCGAATATTGAGTTGGTTTCCACATATAAACTTATTCTTTTTATATCACACCCTAGGCCTTACTGGAAAAGTTTTCGTCAGTTCCTAATAGCGCTCCATTACTTAATGTTAAAGCTTTCGCCCGAAAGCAATGCCGATAAAAGAAAAAACTTGCAACATTTGCTGAAAATCTCAAAATACACTTTCACCTAAAAGTTGACAGAGTTTTCGAGGCGAACAAATTGCAGGCAATTGGTCGGAGAGGGGATAAAGAAAAGAAAGCAGCAAAGTGTGACAAAGTATCTAAGGAATCAAGAGGGAATAGGGAATAGGGAAGAGGAGGAGGGCGTCATGTGTAAATGTCTATTCGAGTGTAGAATTTGATTGCACTTGGAAATGTCTTTATGCGAGTGTTGAGCCAAAGTCATCGATGATGCTCTGTCGATTGTCTTTTATGGCTTGGAAAATAAACTTTTGCCTCGCTGGCCATACGCTTCGTTGCACCAACGAGTTGCACTGTGGAGAGTTAAAGAGAGTCAGGCGTAAATTCACTTAAATTATGCGTATGAGAGGGATCGCTCACTCCATTCCCTCAGCTTTTTCATTTTGTAACAATTTGCTGAGTCACACACACACACACACACACACACACACACACACACAGACACACAGACAAATTCACACATATATACGCACATCTGACCCCGCTGTGACCCACATTTATACGCTCGAATTGATTTTGTATGCTGGCAATCAGCGCAGGACAACACACGCGGCGTATACGCAATGTCCTGCGACCCTAAAAGACCACACTAAGCTCTAGCCAGCCAGCTATTTTTATTTTACTTATTTATTTGTTGTAAATCTGTAACGAAGGCACGCACTATTTTCGGGCTACTTGCCACGATATATATATAAAAGTATTTATGCCAAGTCTGCAACAATCCGCAGAAACCTTCTACTAGTTTTTTCTTCCCCTTTTTTTTGATAATTTAATGCCTGTTTGAGTTAAGGCAAAGCATCCTTTGGCTATGAGTTGTGTTCGTGTGTGTGTTTGTTTTTGGGAGTCTTTCGACACATAAACTATACTATTTAATTGGTTCTTGGTTTGGGATCACTGGGGAACTCACGCGCTCAACGGACACGTCCTTTGAATGCATGAGAAAATTTTTTGCATACTTAATGCAATTACCAAAAGGTTCTCCCTTTAGAGTTGGCCCAAATGGTAAAGCTGGCATTTTAGAAAACCCAAAATGGATTTACCTGACAGCTTGGCATTAGAACCTACACCAAGCGTCACCATATTGATAGCCCTTTAAAAAGGGTTAGTTATGATTAGTGATGTAAAAATACGTAGAAAAATCGAAATCACAATTTTTGCCAGAACGATTTTCAACTACTGTAAGTCAAATTTTATTTGACAATCTATCGAATCAACTAAATAGTATTTAATGAACAATCGATGATTGAAATTTTATTTGATTCTGCTTAAAAATTGGGATATTAAATCTTTTATCATAATTTAATTTTTTATCATAATTTATAATCTTGCAATACCTTGTTATACCTCAACACTTTCCTTAACAAGCACTTTTCAACTGCTTGTGGGAACTGTCCTATTGAAATTTTCAATTCCCGTAGTTGAACTTCGTCAGTAGTTGATCCAACCCATAACTATCGTCATGCTAACTAACTGAAGCTTCCCAGTAATCTTTTCTCTTTTTTTTTGTAGCTTGCTCTTCTTGCATATATTACGTACATTCAAAGGCCAATTTCGTTAGCCGAAACGCAAGTTATTTGCTCATTAAATGGCCGGGCCAGCAGCAATTGCAGAGTGCAGCAATTGTTAGGCACAGGCCAAGCTGCCAGTTTTAACTCGATTCCCTTTGCATGTACTCAGCTTCAGTCTCAAGTTCAACTTCATCTTTAGATACACATTGCAGCAGCTTCATCTTCAGCTTCAGCTGACTGCCAATTTGGCCAGAAGGAGGCGAAGAATTGTTTGCTCCACTTGAAGCAGCGCCGCTGGCGATATTTCACTTGAGGCGCAGATCGATCCCGATCCACATGGCTGCCGACTGGGCTTATCACGCAAATCTGTCAGATAAAGTTTTGCATACGTGCACATTCAGATACAGATACAGATACATAACTGGCACAGGAAGGCGGTCAGTTGGCCTCCTCGTTCGTCTCCTTTTCCTTTTTCTCCTCCTTCTGCCCCTTGTGGCATCTCACGTTCCGTTTTGGTTGGGGCAACGTGGCTTGCAATTAAATGCTGCTGCTGTTTGGTTCTGTTGTGTCCGCTTTTGTTGCATGTTGTACATGCTGCAGTAGTACGAGTACAACCTGCCACCAACTTTTGTTGCAAAAGCAGTTGCAACAATCGTGATCTTATCATTTTCTTGCTTTGTTCATGTTCGATTTTTGTGAATTTGTTTTACTTAGTATCCCAACCTCTCGATATTTACTCGATACTTTTTTCATGACATTTCCCGACCGCATTTGCAAACAGACCGCGTCCAGTCTCTGTCTCAGATCACACTGCCTGGCCATGCTTTATTTTCCATTTAAATAATTTATAAGTAAAAATCTCTGTACTCTGCATTGTCCCGATCGTGATAAGCATTGACTCTGCGATGAGACCGTTTACTGATTTTCTTTTCTTCGCTTTTTGCATTGTTTCAAACCACCAAAAAAAAAATATAATAAAATGTATTTAATTTATTGAGACTTGCTACAGATTTATTGCCCAGCATTTGCGCTTATTGGGCATTAATGTCAGCAAATATTAAAGGATTATCATAGCAAATATTGTCAGAAGACTGCATATATAAAAAGTGTATATCTTAAGTCCAAAAAGAAAAGAAATAATCTCTAAATTATTTTTAAAAATAAAACAATTCTTAACAATTCAATTATTACTTCTTAAAAATATATACTTATTATTGCTTACTTACTTAATATTATTACACAAAGTTGTTTCTATAGTACAGTATTTGTAAAGCTAGTATACCAATTAAATTCAATGCCCTGTTGATAGGAGCATTATTTTTTTAACCGCAAACCAACAGTTACAGGATCGGTTGCTATCACATTCCAATTCAATCAAATTAAACTGTGACAACCAATCGCATCATGCCATCCCACAAATTAAATCAAACTGAAATTAAATAAAAATTCTTTGCATACTAAATTCGTTATCTGGTGGCAATTTTTTGCAACCAAGATGATGTAGAAAAAAATAAAAAACCCTTCGATAATTAAATATAAAAAACTATATATATTGAAAATGAAAAAAATGGTTCGCTTGGCAAACAAATTGCAATTTAGATTTTGCAGAACCTAACGAAACGAAGCGAAACGTAACGTAACTATAACTATCTACAAATATATTTTAAGGTTTTTTAAATTGGTTTTGCAATTTGGTAGCGCTCGTTGTTATTGGTGTCACCGCAGCGCTGTCGAGATACTCATACTTGAAGATACACAGCACGCGATATGCAAAAGATACAACCCATACACAGATACACACACACACACACACACACACACATGCACATAGAGCAGTCAGCTAGCAGGGCACAGCAAATAACGGTAGCTAGGTATCCAAGCTGGATCCAAGCGAATTGGTAACTGGCTGCCAACCCCAACCCCACCCCCTTTTCCCCACTTCCACCTCCTTCCATCTTCCGTCGTCCGTCAGGTCGTAGATGTTAATCGCTGCGGCACTTTGGAGTAAGTGGCATTTTGCAGCGTCCACAGCGGCAAGCGAAGAGCGAGGAGAGAGGAGAGAGGAGAAGAAGATGCAGATGAGAGTTGGAGAAAGAGAAAGAGAAGGGAACTGGAAACGTTGCTCGACTCTTGATATGGCCAGCCCACTGTCCCCTAGTTAGGTGGGCGTGGCTCATGTCAGTTTAAGTCGCAACGTTCGTGGCAAATGTTTGCGGATTTGAATTTAAATTGAAATAGGATGTTGTATATTCAAATGAATTTTAACTTAAGGGCAAATAGGGAACCGTAGTGCAGTGCAGAGCCGTTGTTTAGATTAACATCATCAGTTGTGGCATTGATTGGTTGTAGATAGCACACGGAAAGCGCCGTCGGGCTGCCCATGTAACCGCAGCCGAAAAAATTTCAGAGAAAATAGCCAAATACATTACAATGATACTTAAATACGCTTACCATTCTGATATAATAATATTTGTATTAAATTAATTTACAATTCGTGGAATAAACTCCCAAAAAAAAGATATACCATATTTCAATAAAAGAATTTTTCAACACTGTCAATAAAGTAAAGCCAATAATTTATTTGTATTAAATTTATCAAGCATAAGAAATAGACCATATGAATAATTTTTTGTCTATGAATATATATTTAATTTCTTTATATTTTATTTGATTTTTTACTTATTATTATTTTATAAATTTCGTAGTCTTTATATAAATTAATTTTGCTTATGGTATTAAAAAAAAACAATCGATCAGATCCTTATCGATATTTTTAATATTCATAGGTGTTAAAACACACTGTCTAACATCTGTAATATACCTCATCAAGGGTTCATCATTAAAGCTGAGAGCAAAAAAGTTATGTATCACATTGGTTAAACGAAACAGGAAAACTAATGGATTTTGTAATAAGTTTTAGTTCTCATGTTTATATTAGCATGCTAATAGTGGCAATTGCTTCTGAAATAGTTGAGGATGCGGTTTGGGTTGGATAGACCTCAGTTGAATCATTGTACTGTGCTCAGTAAAATGTAAGCCTCAATATTGGCATAGTCAATTTGCTTTTCATTTGATTGCAGTGGACAAGCTGGCCACCTTCCCCCACAGGTATAGTAAATGGTGACTTGTTATCTGAGGTTACTTTCATGGGAACTAGTAACTGGAAACTATTTGCTCGGCCGTGTTTATAAACGCCCCCTCCAAGAAAGACTTGCTGATAAGCAGCAAACTTGGCTACAAATTATAAACATAATATCTGACAATATGCTGCACCCCCGGCAAACAAACCATAAACGATAATTAATAGAGAGATAATCTAAGCTGTTTGGGGTTCAGTGCAATGGATTGGCTTTGACAAATCTCATGGCATGGCAATCGAAATGAATTATTTTCCCAACGAACCCAACGGGCCCGTAGCTGCAATTTCCATGGAAATTCTCCCCACAAAACGTTGCTGACAGCGACTGAGAGGCAACAAGAAGAACAACAACACAAGAGCCTGTAACCATAAATCTTTTAGTATTTCGATTTTTTTTCTTTTCGTTTTGGTTTCCCATTTTTCAGAACTAGAACTCTGGCCGAAGTAAAGTGACATTTGCTTTTGGAGTCAGACAAAAGGCTTCGTCTTCATTTGCAGCTCAGCTTCATTTTATTAAAACCATTTAAGAGTACACGATCTGAAAATCAACTAGAGGCTTGTCTGAAGCGGCCAGGCAGGGCCAGGCACGATTTTTTCAAAATAGAACGGAACCCAACGAAACGAAACGAGACACTTTTAGAATGTAATCAAACTGAGAGTCAGGGACCTATGGTCCACAAGCTACAGGTGGTTAATCACCAATTAAGCGCTACATCATACAAATTTGTAGCCCCAGAATTTAACCCTTTTTTTTCATATTATGTCACACTATTTGTCACTTGTCGCTGGGCGCCAAAGTGACCCCAAAAAACGGGTTTCCGAACAACAACTCTTGAAGCTCTCATGCCGAGCGGCAAAAATTGAATTGATTAATAAATGTGCTTGGGCTTACGGAGCTCTTTTGGTTATTAAAGAACTTTTTGGTTACGATTTTTTATTTTTCTTGAACTCGTAACGCATAAATCTCAACTAATTTTGTGTAATTAGTTTGCATAATCTGTCACGGTCGGTTTTTCTTTCTTTTTTCCTTTTTTTTTTAGCAACTTAATGAAGTTTCGTTTGGGTTCTGGTCTCGCATGCTTGATGTGATTATTTTAATAAATGATTTTCTATTGATTTTTAAATGCCGAAGAAACCGCGGTATTTTGTCAAAGTAAGGAAAACAAAAAAAAAATACAAGGAGAGGGCCAAGTTTTGTGGAAGTTATGCAATTAATTTTCAGCCAGATCAAAGTGTTTACAAGTTATTAAGTGTTCAGATTTCAGGGTATAGTCAGCACCAAACGGTGGACTTTTGACATTCCAGAGAACTGAGATACGCTGACGAACCGGTAGTAACAGTAGCTGGATAACTAAAAGTAGTGATTGATTAAAATATTGATATTTAAACGGGATTTATAGGACTGCTACTGAATAGCTGATTAATACCTATTTTCTTTTTTATTATATTGAGTAATATTGCTAATAATCCCCTAAAGCTTAAAGTTTAATTATTTAAAATTGTATAAATTTTGCATCATAATAGTTATATTCATAACATTTTATTTAAGTAAAACGAAGTACAAAAGCAATGACAATCAACACATTGAAAACTATAACCTAAAGCTATTTACTATTGCGAACCGAGGAAAGCTCATTCAAAGATCTAAACTCAATTTGCCAATATGCGCCAAACACAACGCCAAACAAAATACGAAATTTATAGAATTTCATACTCCATTTCCCATTTTCCATTTCACAAGCGCTATGGAAAATCAAAGGCCCAATACACCGAGAAATAGACAAAATAAACCGCAAACAAAAAAATAAGAGAGCCAGGAGATTTTTCATCTAAATTCAAATCAGCCGAAACGTTTAATAACGAATTTAAAAACTCATCAGAGCAGTCAAACAATTGCGAACGGGTTAACAGAGTTGGGCTGTTCGGTTCTATAGACACATATTTGACAAAACCCGTTTGAAAATAGCCGCCACTGCAGCAAAATTGCACTTTGATGATGGCCAAACAACGACAACAATAACAATAACAACAGCAACTCAACTGGTGAAACAATTCAAATGGCGCTTCAAATGTATTCGTCAATCAACAGGCCAGCGGCTAGTGCACTCATAATTGAATTTTACCTGCACAGTTGGAGCCGGAAAGTTTGGCAAGTGTTTTGTGTATTATTGAAATTCATTTTGACGCAGACTCCACTGTACACGCAGATTATAAACACTCTTAGATAAAGGCATAAAATGACTGAGTGTGCTGCAGACAATATATACTATATACTTCAGGTAAGACAGAGACACAAAAATCTTTTATACAAGACAATTTTAAAACATTACCGAAATTAGAATTATTTTCTGATTTCTAATCCTTCAAATCTAATTTTAATAAAATGTGATTACGATATTTAATAATCTTTTATATTTTATCTTCGTATATTTCAGGAAGTACCTGTAAATATTTTCAATTTGATTTATGCCTTATAACTATTAACAAACATGATAACAAAGTAGTTATACCCCTGAGGCTGACATGTGAAAATGTGGCATTTGAAAGAGGGTGCAAATGTTTTTTGAGTGTTGCAGATAATGCAACAACAAATACTATTTAAAATTCATTTCGTTTATCATGAAGTTTGACAGACTAAAATACCGGAGAGTGCTCCGGTGCTATTTCCCGAAATGGTGCCCGCCGCCTGATTGTGATGAGTTTTGCTGCCGATGAAACTTTTAAATGGAATTTGCGTTGCAAAATCGGGTTTTCAGCGAAATGAGTTTTAATTGCAAGTTTTCCTAATGCAGGCAACGCACGCACTCCTCAACAACATTGCGTGTATTCTTGTTTTTACGATTGTTGTCGATGTTGCTGCAAATTCGCTAAAATTTCTGTACACGTTTTCCCTTAAATAGCGTAAAATTATGTTCTTTATGATAATTTGTGTGTGTGTGTTTGCAAATATGTAGAGACCTCGACGTTAACTCGTTAGCTGTAGTACGCCTATTTGATATTTCAATATTGCTAAGCAGCTAATATTGCCAGGCATAAAAACAATTCCATTTCCTATAGGCCCTCATATTCCAAGTCCCTGCTTAACACCAAAGCAACAATGAATTGTTTAACAGGCGTTGGAACTGCATACTTTTGGCAACAGAAGTGAATGTTTACTGTGTTTACCTTGGCGTAAAATGCCTCTGTTTCTGGTCATGAAAAACCAGGGAAATTTGATGCAAAAATGGGCATAGTTAAAATGCGTTTTGTATGAAGTTTGAGCCGTAATTTATTTCAAACCCATCTCTCTGGGGTCTGTGTTCAATAATGGCAAATGAATGAAATTAAGTTGCATTTAACAGCAACAACTTTCTGACTAATATGTATTTCAATGTATCTCGAAACTAACAACATGTTGCATGTAGCGCAATTTAGTTACTTTATTTTGGCATCGCCAGAAGCAATTTAAAATTACAAGAGGTAGATTATGTACTATGTTTATTTTGGTAAATATTAGTTTATAATTAGTTTATATTTAAATGCGAAAAAAAATAATTTCAACTTACTATAAATATTTAAATTATTCGAATCATTTTTATTATTAATATTTTGGCATTCGTTTGGCACCTCTCAACAAATTGCTTTGGTCCAATTGAAAATGAACTTCGTCATGGAACTCAATTAAAAAGTTGTAAAGCACTCAGCACTCCTGTCCATTTTTAGGTGCACTCTGTACACTACATTAACCAAACTTTAAAAATTACCGACAACTTCGCTTTGGGCCCATGTCCTATACCTACCCATGTCTATAAACGGATCCTGCCTCCAGCCAACCGACAGTAGACTCCAGTTTGGAAGTGAACCCAAAACATGCCTTGACATACCCCTTGCCATTTTTTTAAAAACTTTGATCTCTCATAACTTCATCACAAATTAACCGATTTTCGAGCGGAATATCATTTTGATCATCTTTTGGCCTCTAAAATTACTCTGCATTTAAATTTTTATCATCTAAAAAATTTGATATATTTTCGATTCTAAGCCATCTATCATCCAATTTTCCATACATACCCCTTGACATTTTTTTAAAAACTTTGATCTCTTATAACTTCATCAAAAATTAACCGATTTTTAAGCGGAATGTCATTTTGATCATGATTTGGACTCTAAAATGATTCTGCATTTAAATTTTTATCATCTAAAAAATTTGTTATTTTTTCGACTCTAAGCCATCTATCATCCAATTTTCCATACATGCTTTATATAAAAATTTCTGTATTCTATAAAGTCTAGTATTATATGCAATTCAAATTAAAAAATTTTTAACATTATAGTTGTGCACAGAGTATTTCTTATTCGAGCAGTTCAAAATATATCATTCTTTTTTGTTTTTTATATTTATTTGTTACCTCATATGTTGCAAATGAACCCAGTTTTCGTTTATCTGTTTTAATTTTTGTTGTTTTTACTTGTGTGCATTTTTATGCAATTTCCAAAAGAGCACCAAAAAGCAGAAAGGAAAACAAAATAAAATAAATAAATAAACCAATAAACTGTATAACAGGATGCTGATGAGTCCTGGTTGGTCAGCGAATACTGAGAACTGGTCTGGTGTCATGTCTGCAGTGCTCGTATTTGTATTTAATTAAAATAAATAATACCGTAACCTATAAAATAATTGAAAAACAATTTAACATTATTACGCGAATTCCTCCGCATGTCCAACTGCCCAGCATAGACCACTGTAATCTGTGTGTGTGTGTGTGTGTGTTTGTGTGTGTGAGTGTGTTGGTCCCTCCGTTTCTGTTTATTCGGTTGGCTCTTTATGGCACTCCCGTTGCGGTTTACACCTGCTGCATGTAAGGATGTTAAGGGTTATACCTTTGGCGCAGATTTACATGCATTTATTTGCCAACACGAACAGCTGCAGACGTTGGCTGTTACTCTACATTAAGAAGAGTTTACTGCACTTTTAAAGGCGTTTTACATCCTATCGCAGAGAGTTTCATTTGATAATTGCCAAGAATTCCTTCTCTTAATAAAAAATAGAGAATTCTTACAGAGAACTTTTCTAAAGATTTCTTATGGAAAATTACTACTAGACTAATAACTAGTAAGAGAATTCACATATTTGTCGAGCTTTTTTATTTATTTATTATACATACACTTCCACACACTTACCCAAACTCGCACATTTCGTTACTATTTGGTTTATTATTATTATTTGGCATAATTACATTTTTTATATGCATTTTTCCATTAAGCAAGGGCAAATATCTTGTGCTCTTGTGCGAAAAATTAAAATGAAAATCTTCTTAAACTACACCAACAATTATAATAATTATTTAATTAAAAAGCTGCACAATTTTGTATTTTTATTTTTTTTGATCAGAAAATTGCATTTATAAGTGTGCAGCTATTTTGTTGTTGTTGTTGTCTGCGCTGAAGTACTTGGAAAATAATTCTTTTTAAAGTGTGTGTGCTGTAAAAGAGTTGAAGTTGGTCTGGGGAGAACTAAGTAGAACAGTTTCGCATATAAAGGTCAGGAGGTCATTGGGAAATGTGTGCAAGCTTTAATACGAACTTTTTGCAAAAGTTAAGTAACTGTATTAAAAGAGTCAATGCTAAGAGATAAACTTTTTGAATTACATTTTGCAACATTTTTATTCGCCTGATGTGAAAAATATATCGGAATAATATAATATTTTTGCTTATAACAAAATTCAAAATGTCAATCTTTAAGAATATTTTTATCTTGAATCCCAAAGGTCAATATTAAGAAATGTCACTAAACCAAATTAAGACTATGCAGTATTTAAGTATAAACCATTTGTAATAAAGAGATAAATGAAATGCAACTGAAAAAAATTTAACGAAAAGCGGCTGAGAAATCTGTAATAATATACAACAATTTCAAGCAAATCATTTGGCGGTTAGCGTCTAAAATAAATAACCAAGCCCCAAACCTATTCACACAATTAAAAAGTTGATTGGGCGGGGAAAAAAATGAAAAGAAAAAGTAAAAAAATCAGAACACAAGTTGGGGCATGTACTATAATAACAATAAATAAATAACAAAGGTAAATAGCGGCAAAGCAAAGCCTCAAATGGTCAACAATAAAAGCGGTTGAGTTTCGGTGCTTAAAGTAGCATTTCAAGAATCCAACGCAGTTGAATCAAGTTAACTTCGAATCGAGTTGAACTGAGTTGAGTTGAGAATTCATCATCAAATTTCGATTAAAAGGCGCGTGGTGCGATTGTCTTGCCCCCGAGGGGCAAACGGCCAACAGTGCAGAGTCATTCGCACTATTCAAGCTTCATTAGGAGCTAAAGTAACGAAAACATTTTGATTTCGATCATTACAATTTCCTTTCATGAGACCAAAGCCATACCCATGCCCAAGACCAGTCAGTCAGTCGAATGAAAGAGCTACCGAGCGAGTTTCAGTTACGAGGGATTGGAGAACTGGCACTGAGAATTTGGCCTGTGTTTGCATTAAAGGGTTACTGGATCAAGCCACAAAACCGGCCAACATTACGATAGCGTAATCATTAATTCCCAAAAGCTCAGAGCACTGCTGAGCTCAGACAACGCCTGATGCTCAGATATGAAGCCGATACATCTACAGATTGTTTCCGAGGCATTTGGCTTTTTCGGAGCCATTCTGACAGAGGTAAGCAGACAAAGGCAGTCAGAATACAGGCCGAAAGAAAACTATGCTCAAGGCAGTAATTATGACGAGCCGTGGTCCAAATATTGGAGCCATTGTAATGCGCTTGGAGTGTATAAAGTATAGTATGGAATATGATGCTGCTGTTGATGCTGATTGTATGATGACCATGTTGAAAATGCTCATTAAAGGTACTTCAGGAATTAAAGCATTTCACAATTGTGTTTATGGGCAGGTTAACGCGCCTTCTTCCATCCAGCCGGACCAGCTGACCGCTTTCGATTTGACGCGCTATTTATCGGCCGTTGTTATCTATCGGTAAAACACTATATACAAAAAGCTTTGGGGGCAATTAAGTTGAACGTGCCACGATTTGGGGCAAGCTGTGTAGTAGTTTTCATTTCTTAGGGGGCGTCTTGACACAACCGCTGAAAGATCTCCAAAGTTTCTTTCTTTTTAAGGTCGTGCTTCAGTTGAAAGCGGCAAAAGAAATGGAAATTACTTTAATTTGAGAGGTGTTGGTAATATTTTGAGGCCAGGGCCTCAATGGGAGGGGTCACTGTACTTAATGAGTACTCAATTCATTTGAAAATAAAAAGAATACGAATTATTTAAGTAATATAAATAAATACAGATATAAGAAAATTTCAACTTTAAAAAACTAAATGATGACACAAATGCTTATATTACTCAGAAAAGAATATATGTATATTATATTGGCTTGATCAAAACAACTAAGTCGAGTTTGTATTATCTGTCCCTATGACCATCTCATTAATTAGATAATTTGTAAACAAAGTTACGACACTCTTAATATACTGTTGCTTTATAAATCTCTATTCAGACAATGTAGAATAATGTAATGAATTCTTTTGTTGAAATGTTAATTTGTAGATAAGAATGTCATATAATGAAATTTCAACATTTTGGAATTGTTAATTCTATTTATTTAACTCATTACCATAAATTTACAAAGCAAATCAAAAATGTTTTCTATGCTTCTCAAAGAACTAACAAAAATATTTTACTGATTTTAATATCAATTTTTTATCAATTATAATTGATAAAAATTGCATAAATTCTAAGGCATCCGTATGCGAAACTTGTTTAGATTTTATAGTTTAAATTTATTTTTAGATCAAAAAACTATTTAATAATTTGCATATTTTTAATGTAATCTTTATGACTTGCTAATTGTATTTAGTATGTTTTTGTTGTTTTCCTGACGTCGGTATCAAGATCAGTTCCGCATCTACTTGTATTTCTGCTTGTAACAGGTAAATCCGATGCTCATATTCAGAAAGGGGCGTGAAAATACTAAGCCGCAAGAGTTCCGCAGATGGGCTGTGGCAACAACAACAACAACGACAACGGCAACTGCAACTGCAACAACCCATAAACTGTTCACTCAAACGACAGTTTTCATTTGACAAAATTCTATCTTTGGGTTTTTTGTTACACCTTACAATGATCGCACAACGATGACTCTGTAGAGACCCCGTGCAGAGCGCCATGAAATTTCCCAACAATGGTTAGCACTTTGTCCCGCTGAGCGGTGCGACCGTGACGCTCTTGTTGAGGCTCATGCTGTGACTCTGCCTCTGCCTAAGCTTGGTCTGAGACTGGTACTGGGTCTGGTACTGGGTTCGGGATTGGGCCCTACTTTAGGTATCTGTGAAATGTGAAATTGTGTACGCACATTAATTTCTCATCATTGGCATTGGCATTGG
Organism: Drosophila falleni; assembly: GCA_035045575.1. Lineage (NCBI taxonomy): Eukaryota > Metazoa > Arthropoda > Insecta > Diptera > Drosophilidae > Drosophila > Drosophila falleni. The sequence goes on from JAWNOV010000167.1 coordinate 12,314,255, forward strand.
CATTGAGAGGAGGTTGTCTATGGCCCAAACAGGGTGACTACCGCTGCGTATTAATGGAAATGTTATAAGAGATTAGAAGGTAAAGAGACACAAGCAAAAAGGTAAGACAACCAGATACAATTGCAACTGTTTGTGATTTTAATGCGAATTTTTATGCTTTGGTCATACAAATGTTATTTACGACGGATTGGGTTGCACTTCCCTCCACACAACAACAATAACAGTTTGTTTTTCTCTTTTTTCCAAGGGTCTATCTTACCAAAAGTGATAGGGAGCGTAAGATCGAGGCGTGAGCTACCTAAACTCGTCTCATTATGGTCAATATCATTGTTGCTAAGGTAAACTGACAGATTTTCTTACATATACAATACATTTTGCAGGCTGTAGATAGACTTTCTCAAGGTAATCAATATCAGCTTCCAGTTTCGTAAGTACAATTGTTTCTAATTATGGGGTTTATGAGGCAGAAAATTATACTACATATAGAATTTTGAAAAAGTAGACAAGAATAGTCATTTTTGTAATTTTAAAGGATTTTAAGAATATTTGTTCTACAAAAGCTGAAATGTAATAAAATGTAATAAACTATTTTTATAAAACTCATAAAAACAGTGTCGAACAGTCATAGTTGCATTTCAAAATAATGGAATAATTAAGAGAACTTTATAATGATAATAAGTTCATTCCTGTTTGTCCCAAATACTAAAAACTTATTTAAGTTTTGAAAAGACTTCTGTTTTTTACTCAACAAAGATATGACACAATGTATACTTTTAAGTCTGGGTGCAGATGCCTCATGTTTTCTGTGTTTTCTCATTCTTATTATGCTACGAATATAAACAGAGAAATGTAAAGTATAAGTATATATCTCCATACTCATAGATACTTATGCACTCTACTCAACTTTTGTACTACCTTTTTGCCATGAGTGTCAATTTGCCTTTGGCTTTATCTGCGGCGACCTTTACAGCATTTTCCCTTTTCATTTGGATAATAAAATGAGATACAAAAAACGTGTACGCAACTTTTAACTTTCAATTTAATTAAAAGTCAGTTGAGAAAAAGTAAAATTAATGCGCTATTATTCAATAGTCACATGCGACGAAACTTTTGCAGAGTTGTGCGCCGCGAAGCGAAGCGATGCAATGCAGCAAGTGCTGCCGTGTATCTAACAGATACTATCTATGGTTGAGATACATAGAAAGAGAGAGAGAGAGAGCGAGAGAGAGAGAGTCAGCAATTGTGGCTCTTTGTGTGCGTGCATAATTTTCAATTCACTGCGTTGCACTACACACGTATTTTACCCCTTTATTTCCTCTATTTGCAGCTGCCACCTGCCACCAGAGCTTGCAACACACAGTCATGGTAAACTAGGCAGAAAGTTGCAAGCTCATCATTGAACAGCAACACAGACAAAAAAATAAATGAAATAAATCGAGAATGTTTTTGTTTTCAGTTTTAAAAGTAGTTTTCTTTTGCATATATTTTTTTACGATATTTGCTTAAATTTGAATAAATTTTTTCACTAACTAATAAATACATAGTTGCTTACAAATAGGTTGCTTGATTTTTTGTTTCATGTGTTGCTTTAACAGTAGTTTTAATAATTTAAATTAAACTTACAAGTGACTCTCAGTGCTTTGTTTTTTTTTTATAATTAAATATACAATTTATATGAGCTTAATGTTAAGCCTTACAATCTAAATAAATACAATGTTTGTTGTGAATAAAAAAAATTAGTAGTAGAAAGACAGTAAGTAGTTAATGTGCTAGAGATCGCATTGAGTTTTGGTGCTTATATACAGAACAATAGAGTTATTTTTTTGTGTCTTATTCGAGTTTTACTTATCACGAACTAAGTGTCAATGTTCACACGTGTCAAATACTAGTTTTTATGAAATTCAAATATTTTTCATGGCATACTACAAAAATATGTTGAATAATTCTGTCAGTCAACTGAGAGGTGTGAATTAAGTACAGTTCACAGCTGAGAGTTGACTGTTGAACTATTCTATAAATTTCTATGGTATTAAGACTATTGGAATTTCATATTTTTTATGGGAGTTGAAGAGTGTTATACTTATTTATAGGAAAGTAAGTGAGTTGAAAGTTGATCGTGAAACTGGACACGTGTAAACTCTTATGTCTTATGTGCTCTACTTCTACTACTATTTTCTGATATTCTGTTGTTTGTTTTGTGCTGGTGCATGGGTGGGGAAAAGGGGGTAGAGGGGGGCGTTTTGGCATCACAGTTGACAACGGCAGGACGAACTAAGCATAGATGCTGAGCTGCCTGCGACGATAGTGCTCCGAGGATCAGTGCGTGAACTGACGCATAGTGCTCGTATTGTTGTTGCTGTGCGTCGGTTTGTGCTGGAAGGAGCGACGTCCGGTTGTGGCACAGAGTCCGTTGCGCAGTGGCAATGCTGGTGGCACTGGTGGTGGTGTCGGCGTCTTGCTGCGTCCCATTTGCTCCAGGGGCAGCGAGTAGTGGGCATTGCTGTAGATGTAGTTGGGATCCATGATCTCGCTGGTGGCATCGTTGTCAAAGTGTTGGTCGCGTGGTTCACGCTCGCGTTGCTTGAAGTGCTCGTGGGTGATGCGCAGCTGTTGTGGGGCATGCACCATGGGCACATCCGCATACGAGTAACAGGAGTCGGCTACAGTGGCTGTGGCAGACAGAAACTGTGGCTTCGTATAATGATTGAGCTTGGATTGTTGTTGCAACTGTTGCTGTTGCAATTGCTGCTGTTGCTGCTGCTCACGGCCCATTGTTGCCGTCTTCATGTGCAACACAAAGCTGGCGCTGTCATCGATGCTGCCCGCCAAGCTCTTGTTGTTGTTCAGCTTCTTCTCATGCATCAATGTGGCCGACATGGGCACCTGCAGCTGCTGGAACTTGTGCTGACCGTCGACGGCATTCAGGTCGTTGATGGGCATGGGGCACATGCCGTAATGATGATGGGCAGCCGCGTTGCCCTGATGTGGCGCCGTGTAGGTGTTGGGGAAGGTGGAGTGGATGCCCAGCGAGCAGGGATGATGCTGCAGTCGCGACATGTAATCCTCATCGCAAAAGGTCTTTTGATATTCACGCTCCTTGCGACCCAACGCCGAGTTGCCCCACAATCCACCTTTGAGATACTCGCGTATCTTATGACGACAGCGGTACAAAACCAAAGCCAAGGCAGTGATCGTGGCTGCAGATCCCACCAGGAGGGCACCAATCAATGCCTGCTTGCGGGGATCGGTGTGTGTGCAGCCCATCAACGTGGGATTCAGATGTTTTAAGGCCTCTCCTCGCAGACGTTCGGGGAATTCGCAGAGCAGATCCGTCAACTGATCCTCCTGGCTGGCATTCTTGGCGATCAGCAGATTACGCAGCCACATTACACGGCAATCGCAAGCCAAGGGATTCTCCGACAAGTCCAATGTGGTCAGATCCTTCCAGGGAAACAGACCTTCAGCCAGAGATGTCAATGCATTTGCCTTCAGCACAACATGTCGCAGATGTGGCAATCCACTGAGTGCTCCCTCCTGAACCTCCACAAGCATTTTGTTGGATGACAGATTCAGATACTCCAAGTTGCCATTCGCTGCAAAGGCGCCGGTCATAACACGCTTTAGTTTCAGGGCACCATTGATGTCCAGACGCTTCAGTTGCTTCAAGCCCACAAAAGCGCCTTCGCTGATCACTTCGAAATCATTTTGGCCCAAGGAAAGCTGCTCCAGACGCACCAAATGACTGAGACCCACAGAGGGAATGCGTGGCAGGCGATTATCGGATAGATCTAATACTCGCAGCTCCTCCAGACCCAGAAAACTGTCATGTGAGATGTTCTGCAAACTGGCGCCTTTTAATTCTAACCGTGTCAGACCTTTCAGATCCTGGAAAGCACCCGATTGTATGGTCAGCAATGAGTTCATGCCCAGGAACAATTCAGCCAGACTTGGCATGGCCTGGAATATAACTGGATCTGGCACGGATGTCAATGCATTATCATCCAGATACAAAATGCGCAACTGTTTCAGACCATCAAAGGCCTTGGGATCCAGAAAACCAATGCGATTCTCGCCTAAATTCAGTTCTTCGATCTTAAGAAGAGGTGAAAATGTTCCTTGATGCAGTTCCGAGATGAGATTTCCACGCAGATTCAACACAGTTACAGCAGATAGACCAATGAAAGTCCGATTGCTAATCTGTCCAATTTTATTGTGATTTAGATGCACCTCCTGCAGCTTCTTCTGATAGGCAAATGTACGCTGAGGTATGGTCATCAAATGATTCTGCGACAGATCCAAAAATGTCAATTCTGCATAGAATTGTATGGATGAATCGATGGTCTTGATCTTGTTGCTCTTGATCACCAGTCGCTGTATCGAGGGATTCAATGCAATAGGCAACACATCCAGCTGCCCCTCACCGCATTGCACCACCAGAGTATTATCATCACACTGGCAGCCGGGCGGGCAATTAGCCAGAGCCTCTGTTTGGCTCACACTGATGCTGATCAAGATGATCAAGATGCAGCTGCAGATGCAGATCAACTGTTGGAGTTGTTGCATTTTGTTGCTTTTGTTTCTTTACTTCTTTCTATAGTTAATGTTTCGCCTTCTGGCGTCAATTTTCGTTATGCGGTTAACACGAGTGCTTATATGTGTTTGTGTGTGTTGACTGCTTTTAGTTGTCCATAATGCTGTAGGAGAGAGAGAAATAAAAATAAAAACATCATGATTAGCTGTGTTTTGTCGTCATGGAGTTATTTTTATGTTTAAGTCTATTTAAAGCAACAGATATTTCACTTATTTTTAGATATTCATGTTGAATTTATTTTTATAAAGTCTTGATCTAAAAATGTTAATAGAATATAAATATACATAAATAATTTTATTATTATCATATTTTGATCATTTTGTAAAATTTTAATGTTTTACAAAATAACAAATGTAAGTATGCATTTTATAATAAAGTTATTTGTTTTATTTTTCTAGTCATTTTACTAAACTGCTATAGTTTTTATTTGTCTCACATTAATATATTTTGAAATATTTCAAATTTACAGCTTTAATATTTCAAATTAAATATTTTTTTTTTATTTAGATAAAACGTATCAATTTTTTCTAAATTTGTAATCATGTTTCGAATTATTTATTTTCTTCGTAATTTTTGCCAATATGATACTTTATAATTTTAATTTTATAATTTATAGCAACAGTACTTAATAATTTCAGCTTGCTGTATTTTTTAACACTTTTAACTCTTAAATTCTTTTTACACTCAACTTACCTTATGTTTTTGAAATTTGCAGAGCAACAATTTGTTGAAGTCAGCAGCTCGATATTGTTGTTTTTCAAATTATAAAAATAAAATGAAAATTGATTTGGTGTTTTGTGTGAACAAATTTGATGTTTGTTTTGCTTGTTAGCCAATTATTTCACTGCACTTTGAATATAATTTGTTTCAAAACTGAAAATTATCACATGCAGCTAATAATTTGTATTTAGCCAATTTATAACATTTTTTCTGTGTGTGTTTATTTTTTCAACTAAAAATATTTCAATTTTGTTGAATGTTGTGTGTTTATTTGTGTGTTGTTTTATTTGTGGTTTAGTTTGAAATTCGTGCGCGATAATCCAGTGGCTCGCTTTACTGCACGCTTCAAGTTGTTGTCACACGACGATTGCTGTTTACGTTCTTTTCGATGTGGCTAAGTTGGCCAAACTGAGAGATACAGTCGGTGCTTGGCTAGTGTACAACCGAACACGACGAGGCAACGAACTACACTGATTTAACAGAGCACGTAGCCCATTGACGATACCTCGGTCCGAGTGTTTTTCAGCTACCACCGACAGCTGCAGGCAGGCGTAAATAATCCACGACACGGCCTTGCATTGTACCAAAAGAGAATGAGAGGATGAGAGAATGAGAGAGCATAAACATGCCACCAAGTGGTAGAAATGAGAGCTCAGATAACGTAGCTGAGAGTAAAACTGGTTTTGAGTTAGCTACATAGACCAACTGAGAGAGAGAGAGCGAGAGAAAGAGAGCGAGAGCGAGTCGTACAAAAGTCACTCAAAGGAAGTCACTCATTTATCTGAGTTTTAGCCACCCGCCTCTTGGCCGTTGCAATTGCAACACGCGGCACAGTTGAGGCCAGGCAGCCATCAACATAAACACGGCCAAAATGCTGCGAGTTTTGTGGCCAAAACCATAAAATACTAAGTAGTTGGCAAATTTGACTTCTTCTTTAGTTATATGTTACCAAAGACGATGCCAGCTTCAAGTACTTGCCACAATTAAGACGTAACACACACACGTTGGCGACTCAAACGCCAAGATTTCATTAGAAAATCAACACAGAAATCAACTTAAGTATCATTTTAAGTGAAGAGGACAGCGTTTAAGTGTGGTTTATTTAAATGTAGCCCATAAAGGCAAAAGTGCTGCTCTGGTAATTGATACTAGAGTACCTTGATCTATGTATCTTAAAGATACACAGAACGCACTTGACGCAATGAGTTCTATGTCTATGTTATCGAAGACAACTTCAAAAGTTGCTCCGACTCTTTTGTAAAGTGTTAAGTATTCAAGTGCTGAAAACCTTTTTTCGGCATAAATACTACTCACACACACACACATACACACATACATTTATATATCTTTGGCATGGGAATAGCGAATAGTTATTTATAGTGTCATTTGATACTTGGGACATGCCTGTCCATTGGTTTGTTCGATGCATTTTTGAGTTATAACCCAGAGCGAGACTGCAGAGATACAGATACAGATACAGATACACAGATGCTGATACGTGAAATGGAGAAAAATACGTTGTATGCAGAGACCGTTAAACTATTTACAAACACACGCACAACAACCGTGACAACAAGAAAATCAACTATAAATGGCCATAACTTTGTGCCAACATGCCGAACGAGTTGTTGGGCTTCGGTGTGTGTGTGTGTGTGTGTGTGTGTGCTTTTTGGGGGGTTTTTCTGGTATTTTCCCGGCTGCATAACTTGCATATTTTTCCCATCTCTGAATATTTGTTAAAGTATGCCAAATATTGGTTGGCTGCGTGTCTATGCCATGAAAATCTCTGTAGTTTGTTGTTCGAGTGTTGCATATACAAATGTATCTAAATACACATTTGGCATGTCCTTTTTCATCCTATTCCTATTCCTATTCCTCTGACTCCACTCTGACCAATAATTATTTTTGTCTGCTGTCCGCAATCTTTGCCAGTTCTGTGGTTACCAACGAAAAGTTTGAATTGATTTATTTCATTTATGGTCAAAGAAATTGATGCATCTTCAAATGCAATAAATATTACAGAAAAAAGTAAACTGAGAGTTGGTTACAAAACTAAACATCTTAATAGCAATGTCACTTCATTTATGAACATGTAAATCTCCTTCTATTTATAAATCAAACACTTTTAATTAAAATATTCAATTTGTGATAAAACAAAAACTAGGATTATTTCAAATAGAAATTGATTTCTAATAGTAAACACAAATAGTTCTTATAAATAGACAACACAATTCAATTGACTTACTTCAAATATCAGAGTCTAAACGTATTAGTATCTATTTATGTTATTTATTATCTATAAAAATAGCTAAAGGGAAAAATATTTGTATATTTTAGAAAAATGAATTAATAATATAAACAAACTTAATACTTATTTTCAATTTCTATTTTGACAGCTTAGAAAAAGTTTTTATTTCTATTTTGAATGTAAAGTAGACCGCATGGGAATTATAATAAAGGTTGCACCAATTATGTCTTAATGACATCGGAAAGTTGCCACTTGCCACATAGGAAACAACACTGTCTCATAACTAATTACAACGCGCTACATAAAACTTTGCACAACTTCCGTAGTGCATACATAAAAAAAAGAACAACAAAAAAATAGAAACTAGAAATGCAGCACAGTACTAGATCTAAATCTAATGCCACAAATAGTTGCAGCAGGTGTACGATAAGTATTTGTTTTTGGGCTCTCACGTTACACATAGCGTCAAACACTCGGAGCAATACTCTAGTCATTTCAAGTATAGCAAGAGGCATCGTCACTTTGACGGGACTTTCAATTTGCGACAATGTGTGAGAATTTCTTGGCAATAAATTTTAACAACATTTGACGCAAGTTTCTTTGTGGCAACAAGAAAGAGGTAATCACAACTAAACAATAACTGGAAATGTTTGTTTTCGTTGGATATGAAAATTGTTTAGTAAAATGCTAAAAGCACTTAAACAATTAGAGAGATTTTGGGGGAGCCGTGTGTAATTAGGTAAAACACAACTACCGTTGCATTCTACAAAGCATAAATGCAAATAATGCATAGACAATGAGTTGAAACGCAGATGCAGCCAAGCCAAGTAAAACAACTGACAAACAACGGCCAATAACGAGGCACTTTGGGCAAACAAAAACGAAGGGCTAGGTAACTTATGGGAACGCTTAAAGTGACCAGCCATCCATCCAAAAAGTTAGCTAAAAAAAACTTTACACGGCTAAAAAATACCCAGCAGCATACCATATATTGTCGACTAATGCCTAAATAATGAAATTAACAAGATAGATATCATAAATAGGATATGTATTTAGAAAATACTGATTACATTGTAGCATTTTAGGTTAGATATTAAAAATAATCATAAAGAATCTTGAATATCATTTTGGAATTTTTTATACTTTTATTGGTTTCCAAACTGTATCCAAAGTACCAAATTAATTAATATTTAATTGCTTACTCGTTTTTATTAAAGATTAATAAGATACTTTGATTAACTTAATATTTTGTATTAAAATTGTTTTGAGAGTCATATCATAAAAATACAAATTAAGCAAAATATTATTTTTATTTTATAGTCCATATTTAAAATACTACAGCAAAAGTTTGCAGAGTTTAAATATAAGTATGGTCTCTGAGATATTTTGTACATCATTTTCAAAGTATTTGAGTCTACCCGTCACTGACACTTTTTGTATAGGGTATAAATATCATTGCAGCTGGCTGCGCATGCGCCATGAGCCGTTGCCTTGTTGCTGTTGTTGTTGGTTTATTAGAGCCGTTGTCTTAACAAGAAACTTGTTATTTGCAACGGGTTAAGGCTAACAAATAAAATGAAGAAAAATCTTTGTTTGCTCGTCGCGACGACGACTTCGCCACATCGGTCGGCGACTTTGAACATATTTCAGCTGCCGACTTCTTCCAAGCCCATTTGTCAGCATTTAGGCAAACATTTTAACAAGCCCAGTTCGAATCCTAGACGAAGACGGACGAAGTCGTCTATAGACAGTTCCGGTGTCGGTGTTACCTCTATGGACCATATTAAATGCAACTTCCGCACCTCTGCTGTGCTCATTTCCTATGGCACATTGTCTTCAATCCAATAAAATATCAATTGACTCGCAATTAATCATATTCCAAATGTGCAAAGGCCATTTAGAATGGTAACTATAGAATAGTTTCGTTTCCATTGCCTGGCAACCGGAAAAAGTCTTATTGTTCCATTGTACTGGCATTGTACTTACTTGCTTCTTATTTTCCTACTATTTTCTCTTCACACTTTTTTTTCTTTCTTTCTTGTTACCTCCGCTTTAAAGTCGTCCTCTGGTGCTACTCGTTTTTAGAGAAATCACAATAAATAATGAATCAAAAAATGAGCGTTAAATGCAACGAACAAGACGAGACGAGCCGAGACGAAGGAAGGCTGACAACAACAAAAAGCAGCAACGGAAGTGAGTACACAATGGACCAAAGACCTCCTCGCCTCGGTACACAATGGGGCTCAGACTACGTATGCCTACCCCCTATACTATAGTCTATAGTAAAGGTTAAGTTTAAATCGATGGCATGAAAAGTAAGTAAATACCTTGGCCATACATCTCTGTACCTCTCAGTACATCTCACAACTCAGTCTGTCTGTCTGTCTGTGATTGCTTAAAGGTAGCTGACCGTTTGCTGACTCGTAATATTTCTCTCTACCTTTTTTTTCTACCCATTCAAGTTGTTTGTGCTGTGTTGAGCTTTGCTAATGCATCGCAGGGTGGGAACTGAAAGCGTCATCAAGTGTGTGGCATTTGAAGAGAGATCACAGAAGCTATCAAAAGGTAAGCAGACTTTCAGTACTTACAGTAAGCCCTGAATACTTTACAGATTTATGATGTGTAGATATCAAAAACGTCCGCTACATATAAAAGACTGTACAATTGTTGTAAACTGGGACAGATTCTTTAGCTAAACTAAATTTAAACTGCGAAAACAAAGTTATAAAGGTTTGAAGTAGGTCAGACCTTTGATCTAGCAACATTAGCATCGAATCCATGATTTTGAGAAAAATATATGGTCAGACCTTGGATCTAACAACTTTACAAGTCCAAATTTTGGTTCCATTTCACATGATTTTTTACAGAATTTTGAAAGGTGTCAGAAACAAATTTAAACTGTTGTTTTATACTATTTACGATATCAGGAGTTGATTAAACGTGAAAACTTGAGAATTAAAATTTTGAATTTTCAAAATATCAAAGGGGGGACCACATGCATCGAATCCATGATTTTGGGAAATTTAAATTTTTTTCGAAAATTAATTAAATTTAAATGCAGAATGAATTTAGAGGCCAAATCATGATCAAAGTGACATTCCACTTGAAAATCGGTGAAGTTTTGACAAAGTTATGGGAGCTTGAAGTTGGTCAGACCTTAGATCTAACAACTTTACAATTCAAAATTTTTGTCACATTTCACATGATTTTTTACAGAATTTTAAAAGGTGTCAGAAACAAATTTAAAGTGTTGTTTTATACTATTTACGATATCAGGAGTTGATTAAACGTGAAAACTTGAGAATTAAAATTTTGAATTTTCAAAATATCAAAGGGGGGACCACATGCATCGAATCCATGATTTTGGGAAAATTTTTTGAAAATTAATTAAATTTAAATGCAGAATGAATTAAGAGGCCAAACAATAATCAAAATGACATTCCGCTTGAAAATCGGTCCAGTTTTGACAAAGTTATGGAAGTTTGAAGTTGGTCAAACCCTTAACCTAGCAACTTTACATTGCATTCAGCTAGTTTTCATTTCTAGTCTTTCATTTATTTCTTTCCTATAAACTTTGCTTATCTGTTAAAATGCGTACAATAACTCTTATTAACTCTTATTATACTAGTAATCGATACTAGTATAAAGTCAAACTTAAAAGAAACCACTTTACATATCCAAGACATTGAGATCTAGATGCTTAACTCATCTTTGGCAGCTTAAAGAACTCACTTTCTTTGCTCAAAGTTCCGCCACATCGAAACACGCACAGCCCACACTTTTGTTTTCCGTTGAACTGTGACTCATAAGAAAAACTTGAGATACACACACAGTCTTGAGGAATCGAGCCTACACCTGATGCTCCAACTGATAATTTCAGTGTGAAATTGAAGATACTGGCGAGGAAATTAGAAACTTAGATTTCGAAACGATTAGGCCGCACAACATGCCTTTTACCACCACTTGGTAAGTGGGTAACCCAAAAAAATTAAGTTCAAACCTTGGGCAATTCCAACGAAATGAAAAACCCAGGCGCCAGTCAAAGATCTCGTTTTTCCAAAGAAACTATAAGTTGACCACAGGAGTGCATGGGCTATATAATTACCTTCAACAGAGAAGAGAGAGAGAGAGAAACTAACAGAAAACAAAAGCTGGAGAATGTCTTTGGGGGCATATTAACATTGGATTCAATTAATAAATGACGTTAACGTGCTGTCAAAATATGAAATTGTTGATGATGCAGTGCCATGTGAAGCCAGCATGTGGCACCAGAAACTATGGTATGTGTAACTCTGAGATGAGTTTACGAAAAATCAAAAAAAAATAAAAGAAGAAGAAGAAGACTGGCCCTGGCCAGCACGCAAAGTGCAAGTTGATACCGTAGACTTCATAAATTATAATTTGCTTGGCTTGGGTCATAAATAGCCGGCAGCAGTCTCAAAAACCTGGACACTTGACTACCGATTATAATCAATCTTTGAGATAGATTTGCTATAGACCAGACCACAGACAGGGAAATGATGAGACTAGGCTTAAGACTGATCACGCAATGTACTCATATCTTTTCTTGGCCTGCTTAGTTAGCTGTGAATACTTGAATGTTACATGTGTCCATGTCCAGTCACTCGCTGCTTGGATACGCCATGAAGAACGATCCTTTCCGTCGATCCGTATGCTAAAGAAATACTTTATGCAAACATGTGTCTCCGCATTGTCTGTGCCTGACTGCGACACGCATTTATCAGGCGGCATTTATCACGATGATGACGATGACCAAGACGAAGAGCCAGCGACCAAGACTGGCATATCAAGTTGCAGTTGCAGTTGCAGTTGCAATCTTGCCACGGCCTGTGCCTCTCCTTCGACTGAGTCTGGCTCATGATTTGTTTTTGCTCTGCCGTTCAGATAACTCAAATGCGATACGCGTATCTCATAGATTATATTTGCTGCATGTCAGTTTTTTTTGTATTTTGTTTTTTTTTTTTTTTTGCTATTGCTATTTTTGGCATGCAGCTAAGTTGCCTGACCGTCTCGTAGTATTCAATTTGCAATGCATAAACAAATCTCTGGCTTTTTCCTGTTCGTTAAGCCGTCGACGACTGTTTTGCGTTTTGTCTAAACAAATCCCATTGATAATTTTGCATAAATTATGTGCGCGAAATTAAATGAGCAAAGCAATTACAACAACACCACGTTCATCCAGCGGATGTGAGGGGCATTCCAGGATCTACAGTGAGAATCGGCCGTGTAAATACCCATCTGTTTGTGATTTGACTTTTCCGGTACCAGATATGCAAATGATTAGTAGATAATCAGAAATAAATAAGAATTGGAATGTTGCATCTATAAGATACACAAAAACAATATGAAGGATGGTTATAAATAGCATACAGCTACCATTTCTTGAAATATAACAAACTAATAAACTATCTCATTTATAACTTTTCCACACTTAAATCCATATGTAGTCTAATTTCAAGTTTTCATAACAATTTAACAGATATTTTGACGTAAAATGCATACAAATGAATGTTAAACTTGAAAAAAATGGTCTTAAAAGATAAATTCGAAAATATGACTTAATTGTCTTTAATGAAATCAGTGACGCAGGTCAAGGTGTCGCTTAAAGTCAAGTTTGTAGCTAAGCTTGACTGAGATTTCAGAGGCTATCCTGACCATAATGGGTGTCAAGTGGCATTAGGTAAGTCAAGCGAGGCGCGTCTGAAAGTCTTTTTTGTGGCATGTATCTACATATATCTTGTATAACCCGTTGCGGAGCGCAAGTCAGCGGCAAAAAGCGCAGGTTAGCGTAAACATTCAAAACCGAACCGGGCAAACAGCGAAGAGATTTGTGGAGAGAGAGAGGTGGAAAGAGAACCAGGTACATCCTCGACGGCAGCGATGCGTGTGTAAACATTGCCCAAAGGCAAGCCGCACACAAAACGCAACTCAAAGATACAGATACAGGTCGAGTGTCTGCCTAAAGACGACGGTCGGGGCAGGTGTGTTTCTCACGCAGCAGAACAGAACAGAAGGAAGCTGAAACGAACGAAGCAAACATCCAGGCTTCAGTTACAAAGTGTGGCAACGTGTGGTAATTTTTTTTGACCGCCGGCTAGTTGCCACAGCGCCACACATACGCCAGGCTGACTTCAACCTCAGTCTCAGTCTCAGTCTCAGTCTCAGCTTCAGCTTTACCTTCGATTGGAATTCGTAGCTCAGCTTAGCATCCGCATCATCCTCAGCATCGGATTTGGCTGCAGCTTTAGCTCAGCTGGCCAGTGATTCGGAAATGCGTTGTATTTTGCTTGTGTTACTTTCCCCCCTTTGCCACTTTTGATATGGCATAAATCAAATGGGGAAAATAATTACGGCTGCTGGCTGGCAAAATTTGCACGTGGATTCATTTCGAGCTGTTGCTGCGAACTGTTTTAAATCATAGCAAAATGCTAGCAAGTTGCAATTATATACTTGCAACTTTGTCTGCGGTTCTGATTGGTGAGGCGCGTGTTTCACTCTGCAGCTTATCATTTAATACGCATCTACCAACATTTTGTTCGCACACAAAAAACGCCAAGACCAAGGGCCAAGTTATTTCACCTGGGCATTAAAAAAATGTTCTTCTTTAATTGTAGTCTTTGCTATCAGCAAACAGGATACTGAATGTGGTTATAACTTGCTCTTTGCTGGATGTATCTGTGTGTCTGTTTTCTGTTTAGACTGACTTTGATTATGGCTTTTCGCTTTTTGCGCTTTTTGTCTTTGGCGCTGCATAAAGCGTATCTTTAAGTTAATATTTCTTTTACGGTAGGCTGAACCAGCTTGAAAATTGTTTTGTTTTTTCCTTTTTGTATGTTTGCTTTGTGCATTTCAAAAAATACTTATTACACTATCGATTGATGAATGGATAGGAGTAGGTATGGGAACTACGATAGGATAGAATATTAAAACCGCAAATTAACTAAGGTTTATGCCATTTACAATCGATGGATACACATATATTATTATTTTTTTTTTGGGGAATAGATAAAATAATTGAATATGCACTCGTATGAAATCCATAGGTATATATTAAAACACGGCGTGCAGTCTGTATCTTTTATGACATAATTAAATAATAATTAAAAAATAGCAATGGATGCGATGAAACATTAATAAATCCTTCATTCTCCACATTACTGACTTGCATAAGACATTCTCGTAAATGATAGAATTTTACGATTAGTTGAAAACAAATTGTTACCAATCAAAACAAAACGCGATGCAGCCACAAGATATAAAGATATAACGATTTGCCTAACTGTAGTTCGTATGAGATATGTTTTCCATGGAAATACTTTAATTCTATAGCTCCAGTCCCAGTAGGCTGCAGTCAGTTTGTCGCCAGTGGACTACAACTTATTTTGATTTTTATTATAATCAAAAAGGCTGACAATGCACATAAAAGAATCATGAATAAAAAGAAAAGGAATCAAAAGGTGCAACGCAGTGGGTTTCCTTTCTGTAGATGAAAGATCATTCAAAGAACCTCAGCAAGTGAAAATTGTTAGAAGTCAACGTAGTAAATGTATCTGTAGGTAGAGAGAGCGCAGCATTTATCTTTCATTAGAAAATTAAAATCTACGTGTGGCACACACAATCAATGACCACAATCTATAGGTTAAGATTTAGGGCTTGGTCTTTGAGCCAATTGATTTTTGGAACGAATGAAAAGCAAGCATCACAACACACAACCAAGTTGGGATCATAAAAATGCATTTTATGTGATTCTTTCTTTAAAATTGCCCAAGCCTGAAACTCGGTCGCAACTCGAGATTTATGTGTGTCCTGAGATTGTTCTCTAAATGCTGCGACATGTTCTGGACTAGTTAGACTCCTTGCTGTAGGTCCAGTTTGGCTATTTCATTATAAATTAAATTGTTATCGCAACAACTTAATCGTGCCATAAAGCTGACTGACCATTGCCCCTCTCAACAGCCTTGGTGTGTGGCAGCAACAGAGGCAGTGGCAACTTGATTCTTTTTTATCTCAATTTGAAATTTGTTAATTGCCGCGCACTTCAAGTACTTAGTGTATCTTTTAGGTCTTCATCTGTTTTTTTTTAATGTTATTTTTTTGCCTTTGCTTTTTTTTTTTTGGTTTTTATGCTTGTTCTAAATGACTTTTAAATGTTTTTAAGCGTAATAAAGTTGTTTGCCAGCCATTGCGTAATGAGTTATTTTTCTTAGTGTGCCACATTTGGTGGCAATCTGCGCCTTAGCATCGCCTAAGTGCGTCAGAGACACATTTTAATTAATTTTTTTAAGAGGCGCCCAAAAAAATATACTAACAACAAAGTGTCGAGATCATTGAAGGTGATTTTTTGATGACAGCTTAGAAAACTTTGTAGCTCAAAGGGGGCAAAGTGCAACTAATGAAAGTCAAAGTCATTTAGAGCACTTATTAAATGTAACAAATTATTATCCATAACTTTCTGTATCTTATGTGTATATCCTTTTAAAGTCTGTTAAGTAATTGAGACCTTAAAGTTAATATGAAAATGCAGTTTAAGGATGACATTTCAATCTTGATTCGCTGGATGCAACTGGCAAAAACATGTTAAATGGGCGAAACGAACGTGAAATGTAAACTCGCCTCTCTACGCATGCTAAATAGCCCATAATAAATCATAAACTTTATGATATTAAAAGTAAGGACAGAATATACGCACAGCTGCCAGCGGAAAGGCCTTGAAGTTCAAAGAAAGACGACAATCAGAGCAAAAGGAGAGCAGCAAAGCAGCAGAGGCAAAAGCCAAAAGCCAATATTAAACTTATGTATTTCTGATATACAAGGCATAAAATAGCAGCTAGCAAAGTGCTGACAGGCGGCGCGGTTCGATGCACACAAAGCTACCAAGGATGAGGGTAGAAATCGAAAGATGAAGTCTTTTCAGACTCAGGAATATGCCCACTAAATTATGACTAGGTAGAGGCGCTGACAATTCAATGCAAGGCCCATAAGGAAATACTCGTAATACGATGTCAATGTGCAGGCTATGAAAATTTATGCAGCATAGCAGAAATACTAGAGGGGAAACAAGGAATATGAGGGGGGGGGATACAAGGGAATGGGAAATAGGAAAAGCAAAAGCAAAAGTCCTCAAATCGACATGCACATGTGGCATCGAGTGCATTGCTGTTTGGTAATCCGTAAAAAATGATGTCATAATAAATTGTAATTTATGAGCGCAATGCACTCTACTCACTAGTGGGGCCTCTCTCTCTCTCTCTCTCTCTCTCTCCCTCTCTCCCTCTCTCTATATACTAGAAGCTGAATCTGGTAGGAGCCTGCCAATCCAGCTAGCGACAAGTTAGGCCGTCTCCGTTGACAGATGAAGGTTCGTTCATGAGAGTCTGATGAAGCCATTATGATGACTTAAGCCGAACGCTTTTGTACACGATTAATTATATCAGAAAAGAACACAAAGCAACGGAACCAGATAAAGATAGAGATAGAGCGAGCTGCATTTGGGCATATTTATAAAAATACCTGGCGATCTGTCTGTCAGCTAGTCAAGACTTGGTTTCCTGTGCGCCAGATCTATAAAACAAATGTCAAGTTTTATGCTTCAATGGCCTGGGAAATGGCATTTCAGACAGGGAGGGAGGGAGGTAGGGATATAGTATATGTTGGGTCTGTCTTAACAAGCTGACAAATAGATAAAGTGCAGTCAAGTTTTCTTCGTTTATAAGTAGCTACTGCCTAGATGACATCGTTATCAGAGTTGATGTATCGGCTGGTTGTTTTGATCTGACACTGGGCTATTTAGTATGCAAATGTATTATTGTGTCTAACGAACTGACAGCAATGTTAAAAAAGAGGGAGACTAACTTCAAACGGGAAGTATGTGAATAAAAAGTATAGAATAGGGTACGATTATTAACCTTGTGGTCTTTGAATAGTTTTAGAAATTATAATAGTCCAAATTTTAAAGGTATGAAAAAAATGGTATTGTCTAAATTTATTTAAAATGTTCCTTAGTTTTTTTTAAGTCTATAAAATATTTAATTTAAAAACTCCGACTATTTAAAAGACCTGATCTAAAGATAATGTTTAACTGTTTCGAAATCAAGCTGAAATAAAATTCTACTCGTATATAAGTAGATGAATATATTTAATGGTTATATCTCTATTCTTTTAGTTTTATTTTGAAAGAGGAAAAAATGTTTTTACAATTATCGAATTCCGAATTCGAATTCAAGAACAGGAAATTAAACAATTTCACGCCTAATGTCGCATTTAAATGTTCATCAAATATTGTCGAAGGGCAATGTTCGAAAACAATAAATATAAAGTGGCTTTAATTAAAAAAATTACAATTTAATTCAACGATCTTCGGAAAAACTACTGCTGTATTTTTTTGTAGGGGAGGAGAACAGACGGAAGCTAATATAAACATTTCTTGTTGGAAAACAGCGCCAGCATTGAAGCATAACAAACATTTTAATCATGGCAAGCATGCAGACAGAAAGTATCTGTCAGATACTCGACGACAACAATACGCAACTGAATGCTGCAGCTCATTAGCGCCTGGCAACAGCGACGGAGCGCAACGAGGAGCGACGAATGCAACAAATACGCCGGAAATCAATTTTCCCCCCGTCGCGACATTTTCAAAAACTGTCAAGCACAATAGTACCGTTTTGAAGAAAATATGTGGCTATTATTTTTTGGGTTTCCAGCAAACAATTGCATAATCAATGTGTCGCCCGCTGGTGAAAGGGTGAGCACACCGAGCGCATTCACGCCTGCGCAGTGGAGCACCGTTACCCCGACCTCCGACCCCGTAGCCCCGACTTCCCCCCTTCCCCCACCCCCAGGGGAGTTATACAAATTTATGAGCCGTAATATTTAGCAGGCACTCGACGAGGTGTGCGCCACAATAATTTTGAAAACGATTTAAACGACTTTCAAATTGAGCTGTTATGCATTTTAAATTAAAGAAAATTTTCGAGAAAATTGTACAAAATGTTACAAGTGATCAAATTAAATAAAAGTCAATTTATGGTCGAGTAACGATGTTGCTGATGTTTTTATTTTTTATTTTTTGTTATTTTTCTATAGAGGATAAAGGACCACCAGGATGATGCGTTCAGCAAGCAGATAAGATGAAGGCACTTAAATTTAGTTGTTCTCTTTGTTGTTGAGGGCCAGCATTTCAGGCAATGTATTTGTTATTTCTTCTATTCTGTGTATATATTTTTATTTTCTTTTATTGTTTGCGCGATGAGCGAACAAAAGCTAAAATTGAAAATTGTTAAAATATACGCCACATTCACACACACACACCGAGCTACTTTCTTTTCTATCGTGTCTGTATTATTCGTGGCCTTTTTGCCTGGTTTACTTTCCTTTCTTCCCTCCCGCGTCTCCCTGGTTAGATATTTTTTTTTTTTGGCATCGCAAACAATGTGCAAGACGCCAATAAATAAGCACAGAAGGTTTTGGACACTGGACACAATGTAGGACGAGCACGTCGTGGATGTCGAGGAATGTGCTGCTGTTTGTTTGTGCTTGAAAATGGTTTTAATTGTTGTTGAATTTTCTTCTTTTTCTGTTTTTTTTTTTTTTTTTTGTGGTAGACTCCTTATATTGGCTCTCGCACATTGTTGACCAAATATAATAAGATAGCTGTTGGCTGCGTCATTTGTGTGTTTGTTTTGGTTTGTTTTGGCTAAAAGTAAATTAAGTGCCAATGTTAATGGCAGTTATGGCCGGCATCTGGATCAGGATCTCTGCAGACAAACAAAGCTGGCCATTTGGGTGTCTTAATGTTGCAGTAATAATAGCTAAAAGTGTGTATTGTACTGTGAGATAGTAGCTTAAGATTTATAGCTCAGTCAAACACAAATACTCTTATTACTCACAGAAAAAAAAAACAGAGAGAAAGAAATGTATCTGGAAGTTTCAAGTGGTCTAAATATGGTTACAATGCGAAATGTATATGCCTATTGTACAGATAGAACATTATATTAAATGGTTACATCAGGCAAAAGAAATTTGCCTAAGAATATAAAAGTTTTAATTAATATTAGTTTTAATTTTGACAAATGAACCTGTTTTAAAATAAATCTATCCAAGTTAATCCATCATATTATAGACTTTGTAAGTAAAATTTAAAATTAATTAACCTGTTTAAAAATCTATCTATCCGAGTTAATCCATGATATTGTAGACTTTGTAAGTAAAAGTAATGCAATGAGGATTCGTTTATTAACTGAATTAAAATGCAATCATAAATATTGATGGCAATGTCTTTAAAATACTACAAGCTGGCCATAAAAGGGCGGCTAACCCCAGCATCAATGCTCGGCCAGACACAATTTGATTAAAGTTAAGCCATTACAAGTCAAGACGCCAAGAAGCCAGAGGTTCCCATGTTCCCAAGCTTTACCAAAGCCACAAATAATATAACAATTTAAATAACAAGCATGGAGCAGGCAAACACCAAACGCGTTAGTTAGATAGATTGATCTACATGTACACGACAACAACGTGGCCAAGTGGCTGCAGTTTCAACTCCAACTCAGACTCCGACTCCAACTCAGACTCTGGCTCAGACTCTCAGCTCCAGCTTTGGCTCCAGCTCCTTGATGCTGTTGCCTTCGACATTGCTTACATTGTGTGAATGTGTGTGTGTGTATATATGTTTGTGTCTGTGTGTGTGTTTACTTGGCCCTGTCCTGGAGTAGCGGACAGTCAGGCAACCAGGCTTCCAGGCTGCTGGTTACAAGGCAAAGAGCCAGGCCAAGAGCATGTCAAAACAAAATAACATCTTTAGCGCGCAAACATGACAAAACATCAGAATTCCAGCAGATTAACGTCAATTTTAATTGCATTCACTTAGCCAAGGCAGGCACAGGCTCAGTTGTCTACAAGAGCCTTAGAATAGAGCCACAGCACCGAGACAAGCAGATGAAAATATGCATACCTTCATAGAGAAAATAGAAATAGAACAGAACACAGAAGTTTAGATGCCCTAACTGCACAACCCACAATTGTATTTCAAATATGATAAAAGTGTCTAAAGTAAGTTAACCTAAAAATATAAATATTATTTATTAAATATGTGTTATAAGAAAGTATACGGAATTAGTCACTCCGTATGTAACATCTCAAAAGGAATCAAAGAGCTGTCCAACTTCCAACTGTCATAACTTGATCAAAACTGAACCGATTTTCAATTGGAATGTCATTTTGAGCATGATTTGGCCTCTTAATTGATTCTGCATTTAAATTTTTATCATCTAGAAAATTTTATATTTTTACGATTCTAACCGATCTATATCTCATAAGGAGAGTTCAGATAGACAACACTTTATTAGAAAAAATAAATATAATGTAAATAGTACTTATTATATCCTTATTAAAAATTTTTAATAGTTTGTATAATAATTGTAGCATCATTGACATACTATTTCTTATTGCCCTTTTAGTAAGAGTAATCTAAAATAAATGTTCTAAAAATATGAAACCCACACATGATTATATGAAACCCAAAGCACACGGCTCATCCATCTCCGTAAATTGGACAGGTGTGTTGCCAAGCAAGGCTAACTTGGCAACAAAGTGATTATACCCAAATGCAAGTGCATTAAAAAAATACAAAATGCACACACAACAAAAGGGTTTAAGAGCCAACCAGAGGCAACAACAGCAGGAAGGAGCAGCACAAGCAGCAAGGCAAACAAAGTTCCACAAGGTTGTGATTAACATGCGATAAAAAATGACCAGGCAGCGTACTACGCGGGGCAACTGTGCACCATACCAGACCAGAACTGAACAGACCTGAGCAGATCTGACCAGACCAGGCCAGGGCAGACAACTGACTGGAGCTGGACGTGAACCTGCTGGCTGTTTGTCTCAGAAGAAGGTACGAGTAGAAGGTAGCTGCTTGGTCAAGTTGGCTTACGTGTTTGCATTAACAGAGCTGCAACTGCGGGACCCTCTCAACTCTCCACTCTCGACTCGACTCGAGTCTCAACTCTCGGCCACTCAGCGCACAAAAGTTAAGTGTCTGGCTGTCACATGCGATTTGCACCTGCCGGATGAGCAATGGGCCAAGCGCGGTTCCCGGCATCGGTTTGGCATCGGCTTTGCGTGGAATTTTTATCATCTATGCCACATCACAGAACGAGGCTAAGTTTCGTTTTAAGCAGCAACCAACTACAATAATAATAACAACAACATCAGCAACTATAGCGCGTGCAGGGGATTAGATGCACGTTGCCAGATTCTTTGCTTTCATGGTCTATAATCAGGGCCAGGACCAGAGAATTCACGCGCAAACATTTGCACAACGAGGAGAGCAGACGGAGCCAAACCTATGTTACAAAGAACAAACTCAAAATATTGTTCATAAATTTTAATATTTTAATTTGAGCGAAGCCGATGAACACATAAAACGAGTCATTAAACGGCCAAATGGGTATTCGTTGTGGGACTTTGTAAACACAAAGGCAAATGCAATTTCTTGCTAAACTCTGTTCCAGTTTTAGTTCTTGTTCTGCTTGCAGCCGGACATTAACACCGACGCCATAGCCGTTGTTGTTGTTGCTGTTGCCACAACGGGGTTTACATTTCCTGTGAATTTTGTGCTTTGATTTTAGGAAAATTAACAACAGCTCAAACAAGCAGCCAACCAACCAACCAACCAGTCGAGTCAACATTACGGCCCAAACGAATCAGCGTCATCATCAACAGCAGCAGCAATTCAAGCAGCGATAACTATGAAATGAATCAAATTATCACGAACTGTAAATGCCCTTAAGTAGAAAGTTGTATAGAATAGAGTACACTGAGAGAAAAGTAGGTTGAGAGCTTGATAATAACGTTTATAGAAGATCAGACTGCAAAACTAGAATTTTGAATGAACTATAGAGTAATGTGAAGCACTTTATATAAATAAACGAAGAATGCTTTGATCTGAGTTCTGATCTTAACTAGATAAATTCTTACCTTTTCTTAATATCAATTGACTGTTTAGAAATCTAACAGAACTTATGACTAAACAATCTTTTAATTAATGGCTAATATTCAAAGTAAAAATAAAGGAATACTCGGACAGAACTTTATCAATCTACATGACAAATTAAATAATAATGAATAGAATATAAATTTAATATTGTGTCTATGTTGATAAGAGATACATTTGTATCTTATGCTATATCAAAAGTGATTTAAACTTATGCAAAGTTGTATATGAAGTAGAAAGTTCAAAAAATGTTCTATTATAAGATTATATATAAATTTGTAGTTACTTTTACCATATTCGTTGTAATCTTCGTAAGCAAGTTAGTGTATTTCAACAGCGTGCAGTCAGTCGTATTGCAGCATGGCATGTTGTTTGCTTCGCCGGTTTCATTTGCCCCCAGCTCTGACTCTGTCTCTGACTGTGACTCTTACTATGGATATGGCTATGGCTATGGCTCAGTCTCAGGCTTGACAACAGGCACCGAATGATGCCACTACCATGGCACGCTGACTTGGCTTTGGCTACGCTTTGTTGGTTTAGCTTGGCCGCAACGGCTAAACAGGTTAAAATGTCGTTCAAAATGTCAAGTCAACACTTTGATGTTGTCCGTGTCCGTGTGCTGCAGTCGAGCGAGCAGCTAAAACCGCTGCCAACGTTGGCCAACAGCTTCAGATTCAGCATCAACATCAGCATCAAAGCTGCAACTACAACAACAACTTCAGCTTTGTTTGCGTGTGATCTGCGCTTTATTTATGCAACATTCAGCACACGACGAAACATGCAACATTTCCCAAATTGTTAAGTGCAGACGTCGTGCTGTCGATGTCGCCACAGTCATCGTCCAATGTCCCAAACATTGTTGTTCTAATGCAGGAAGAAGTTTTTGGTAATTGCACAAAATGAAAACAGTAGCGGTGTATCTGAGAATGAGGTCATCAATTAGAAAGGGCTTTCGACATTAGTGAAAGGAAGCCCCAAAATAAACAGAAAATGTAAAACAATCACGAGATTAAAGAACAAGGCATAAGAGAAACCCATATGAACCTCATGAGAAAATTAAAGACCATTTTTACACTAATATGATTTCATACATATTATCTTTCATAAATATCTTATTGTTCCTTTGAGTATAAAATGAAACAAATGTGGAAAATGAATTCTATTTTTAATAATTATTTTTTTTTGAATAAAAACAAAAAATTAATGATAGTCTTTTATAAAATATTTACTTACAATTTTGAAGAACATTAAGTTTACAGTGACCTACACAACTTGAATAATTATTTCGAAACATACAAATGAAGTTGACTAGTAATTTCGATTCTTTCCTAATGCCAACATTGGCTGGAGACTTCCCTGTCTGATCGAATGAGTTGGTCTGAGGATTACAAAACTGACCACCAGATCATCGTTGACAACCATGACAGCTCCCGCATTATCGAACATGCCACAGTAGTTGGGAGCGGAAAAGACCGTTACCAGCTGGCGCCGGGCAAAGAACTCGTAGCCATCCTCGACCACCTGATGGGCCCGACAGATGACATCGATGCCCATGCGAAAGCAAAAGTTCTTGACAACATCAGCACCAAAAGTAACACTAACTCCACGATCATTTCCACCCCAGCCGAGTACCTTTTCATCCGGATCACTCCAGAGTAGATCACAGATAAGACCCTGTTCGGGTATTTCGCAAGGTCGTTTAATTGCCAGTATATCCTCAAAGCTCTTCAGACTCGGACTAAGACCGCCATGGACACAGAAGATTCGGCCACCGACCAATGCCGCCAGTGGCATACATTCATAAGTATCCACAAAGTAACGCCATAACTTCACGGAATATCGACGTTTGCACTCATCGTAGAACCCGTAGATACGATTAATGCTGGCGCACTCATGATTGCCGCGCAACAGCCACATGACTTGGGGATAACGTACTTTATAGGCCAGTAGTAGGGTTAATGTCTCAATCGAAAGTCTGCCGCGATCCACGTAATCCCCTAGGAACAGATACTTGGTATTCGGCGGATATCCCGATGAATGCAATATCCTCAACAAATCCTCAAATTGTCCATGCACATCGCCACAGATCTTCACGGGCGGCTTTATTTCCAGCATTGTTTTCTCCCTCAGCAATACGGGTCTGGCTTCCGTGCACACATATCTTATCTGACTCTCATGAAGTTTTACGCCCTGACTAGGAGTCTCACAATTTATTAGCATGCTGATTATGAAATTGAGGTCTAGATTTGGCGGCAACACAGGTTGTCGAACTCTAATGGCCGAATGTCGACCATCATAACTGTTTCTTTCCGCCATATTTTTTCAGTAATTTTTAAATTTAATTTCGACTTAAAATTCTTTTCTCTATTGATTTACTTAAAATTTTAACAGAAGTTCGAGTAATGGAAACCATCAAATATTTCATTAAAAAGGATACAAATTTATGCAGAATATGAAATATATTTAAGGATTTAAGCATCAATTAAAAAATTAAATGGTATGAAAGGTTATAGTCGAGCCAATTCTTTGGCTTTAATCAAGAATTCTGATCAAGAATTAATATGCTTTTGAAACTTACGATTCGTACATTTATGTACAGGTCTAAAAATAATTCTCGCCATATAATTCTATAAATAATCATGATATTAAGGACCATAATTTGTACTGAATAGCTATTTTTAAAATTTATTTTTTCTTGTAATTAATTAAAAAGATTATAAAAATATGAAAAATCAGTAAATATTCGTAATAATTAAAATTTTATTTATTTGCTAAGAAGAATGCTTCAAAACATACCTTATCTTTAAAACATTACTGTCTAATTAAATAGCGATGTAATTCTTTAGTTAGGACTCTTATTTATGTAGTTATAGAGATACTCGGTTACAAGATGCTCAATAAAGCCTAAGGTTCAACTTGGTGCGCCCCAATTTGGGCGCCTAATGCCGAGAGGCGCGCCTGAACAATGGACAGCACGAGGCCAATGCTTGTCAAAATGTTGCCCAAAAGGCTGAACCTGAACTAAAGTTGTTGCAATTCTGAGAATATTTTACGCTTGT
The DNA here is from genome assembly GCA_035045575.1 of Drosophila falleni. Lineage (NCBI taxonomy): Eukaryota > Metazoa > Arthropoda > Insecta > Diptera > Drosophilidae > Drosophila > Drosophila falleni. The sequence continues at coordinate 12,339,889 of JAWNOV010000167.1, forward strand.
TGAAGCTGACGACAACGTTGAAGCCACCGCCAACGACGGCGACGACGGCGACGGCGACGACAGCGTTGTCGATGTCGATGTTAGTTACTTGGGTTTGAGTCTGAGTCGGAGTCGAAGTTCTGGACGCGCTTCTTGTTATGGTTATGGGCAGAGAGTGAGAGGCAAGAGTCGAGGTTCGAGGTTCGAGGTCTTGAGTCTCAGTACTACGGTTTCGTGTTTTGTTTTCTTTGCACTTCAGTTGTATCACATCAATGGCCATTGTGTACGTCAACTTTGATGTTTCGGCAAAAGTTGTGAAGTGTGAGGTTTTAGACGTTCTTATTGCACTTTGCCGCAGAGAAGCGAGCAGTGAGACAGACGGACGTTGGTCAGAGACGTTTCAGAGTCCAAGAGAGATAGAGTGGGAAAGAGAGGGAGAGAGGAAGAGAGAGAGAAAACCAAACTACCGCCATGACAGGTGAAGAATGCCAAAAACGATTCAAGTGCCTCTGTTGTTGCCCGGTTTGGTTGGCCAGCCTGCCGTGTTGGCCACTTCAAAATCATCTCAAGCCTTTTAGATGGAAAGCGCAACGTCGCAACGACCGAAGGCGGGAAAAATCGACATGGCAGGAGTCAAAACCGAGTCGAGTTGAGTCCGAGTTCGTGTCTGTTGCTTGATTTCGTATTTATTTTGTTTACACGTTTCCTTTGAATTTTCTGTTCTAATTGAGTGAGAAGTGTGGTGAGCTTGCAGTTTTCCATCACACATCCAGAGAGTCTCGCTCCCGCTTCATCATGATTATCATCATCTGTTGCTTCGTTTTACGCGGCTTTAATTGGATTTTCATACCTGTCCCCCATACTCAACTGAACCGAACCCGCGATGTTTGATTGGTGTTTGTATAATGAACTTGCAATATTCTTCAGGCAAACCAACCAGATGAACAGCTGCTTTTGTTATTGTTATTGCTGTTATTGTGCTTGTTGTTGTTGCTGTTGTTGAAGTTATTGAAGCCTGGCCTGAAAGAAATCGCTCCAAATGTGACGCGTGAAATTTAACACACATCATCGCATTTGCTCTTGAAATTTCCTCTTTTTCTTTCTTTTTCCCAACGTTAAGAAAATAAAAGTTCTACAGCGTTTATTATTGGTTGATCGTAATTGACTTTGTTTATTTAATTTATGTTATTATTTACTGATTAAGTATGGAAAGGTGAAAAAAAGGGTTTATGTTATTTTATTGAAAATTGATTAGTGTTAAGGTTCACAAGATTGCTAAGCTATATAACAATGTAATTACGTTTTGTTGGGTGTGAAACTTCCTTCCATGTCATGCTTTATGGAAAAACAACATAGAAATTCGATTTAAATAAAGCTAAGGATGGAAAAGTTCGATAGACTTTTCTGGTTATAAATGACATTTGTTTGAAGAAAGCATGACATGACCATAAATAATGGGTCTGGGAGAGGGACTGGGAGAGGGACCTGGGAGCGGAGCCTGGGAGAGGGACCTGGGAGAGGGACTGGGAGAGGGACTGGGAGAGGGACTGGGAACGGGACTGGGAGAGGGACTGGGAGCGGGACCTGGGAGAGGGACTGGGAGAGGGACTGGGAGAAGGACTGGGAGAGGGACTGGGAGAGGGACCTGGGAGAGGGACTGGGAGAGGGACCTGGGAGAGGGACTGGGAGAGGGACCTGGAAGAGGGGACTGGGAGAGGGACTGGGAGAGGGACCTGGGAGAGGGACTGGGAGAGGGACCTGGAAGAGGGGACTGGGAGAGGGACTGGGAGAGGGACCTGGGAGAGGGACTGGGAGAGGGACTGGGAGAAGGACTGGGAGAGGGACTGGGAGAGGGACCTGGGAGAGGGACTGGGAGAGGGACCTGGGAGAGGGACTGGGAGAGGGACCTGGAAGAGGGGACTGGGAGAGGGACTGGGAGAGGGACCTGGGAGAGGGACTAGGAGAGGGACCTGGAAGAGGGGACTGGGAGAGGGACTGGGAGAGGGACCTGGGAGAGGGACTGGGAGAGGGACTGGGAGAGGGACCTGGGAGAGGGACTGGAAGAGGGACTGGGAGAGGGACCTGGGAGAGGGACTGGGAGAGGGACCTGGAAGCGGGGACTGGGAGTTATAATCTGTACAACTAAAAAAAAAGATTTTTAACAAAAAAAAATAATAAATAAAAATACCAAGCAACATTTAAACACTTTTTAATTTATTTAAATATATAAGGTTTTCTTAAACTGCAAAAAACAGCCAACTGACTGCACAGCTCTTTAAAAAGAGGTATTTCAAATCTGGCCTATTATATTAGATTAATTTGTTCACTAATTGTAAAATTATAGCTTTAAATGAAATTAAAACAAAACACAAAAGTTGTAAAGCACATTAGGCGTCTAATTAACAGTTCACCAAAAGTTGTGGGACCTTAAACAAATGAATCTACAGACATGCACACACATATAGAGTCAAATGGGTAGAGGGCCCTCTTAGTGTAGCCCTTATTCAAACTGCACCATCTAATTGCAATAAAAAATAGTTAAACAAAACACACACACACTCAGAAAAAGTAATAAACTTGTTGCCTGTTGGCCATTTTTACGAGCCTAATAAAGCAAACAGAAACAAAATTCATCATATCTGGAGCATGGAGACTCCTAATGAGCAACTTGGCCAAGGAACTGCAACGGTTTTTAATGGTCTCATAAAAATGTGGCAAGACAGCATTTATAATGGATAAAGAAAAGAGAGAAAAAAACGTAAATTAAATGGCTGCAATAATTAAAACACCTGTTTTAATTAGATAGAAATGCATGTACATGGTTTTGGGGGTTTTCTTTTTGGTTCTGTGAGAATGTAGAAAAGCCGAAACTTGAAGTCAATGAAGATATGAGTGCATGTTGAAAGTTCCTTTAGGTGTTAAACTGCAGACACAATTAATGGCCCTTCTTCGTTGTCGGTGTTGTCGGCGGCTTCAAAGTTGAGAGCGAACAACTTTATCATAGGAGGAGCTGGCAACACATCTGGCAGTTGTTTAGCCGGAAAAGTTGCCATAGCGATTACCGATTTACCGTTCTTACCGCTATTGAGTTTTCCCAGTAATGCAGAAGGTGGAAGGTATTGTGGGCTGTGCCCTTTGACTGCGACCACAAATATGCCAAAACATTATCATCAGCATTTGTCATTTGAATGTCTTGAGAATCGCACCCCTGAAAACTAATCCTTTAGGTTTGACTTGAGCTGTGAGTACTACAAGTCTGTCAGCCTGTCAATGTCTAACAATGAGCATTGCAGTCCATTTTTTTTTTTCTCCTTTTTCTCTTTTTTCTAGAAGTTGTTGTCTGCCTCGCCTGCTGTCCCTGCCCTCTGTGTTTCTATATACATAGCTTCTACCTCTGATTCTACTTCAAATGAAGTGCATTCATCCGGTGGCAATCCTTTTTTCTTTGCTCGTTGGCTCTGTCTTGTGCATCATTTCACTTGAATTTGCGTTGACATCCTGCAGACGACGAATGGCCTCCGCTTTCAGTCTTCCTCTGTATCCTGTCTGTTGTCTGTCTATATAACGAGCGACGCTGACATATCCTTTAACCATGATTAAAAACGCAAAGTAAATGAAAATTGTTTTGTGCTTACGCCTCTTAGCACACCTTGAAAACAACAACAGCAACAACAATCATAATAAAGAGAAGAACACAAGAATAAAACTGCACTGAACTTGAGCTCAAAACAGAAGAACTCGAAACGGAGTTTTGAGGCGCATCTAGGACAATAGACAACTGCGCCTTCCTCTGTAGGCTCCTCATTCTCTCTCTCTCTCTGTTTCCACATGCACTTAAAATTCTACAGATTTTCCCACTTAGTGATAAAGATGCCGTTGAATGGCCTGGCAGTTGCCTTTTGTCTAGGACTCCAATTCCGACCCCCCTCTGGAAATAAGCCCAAACAAGTATGTGGGAGAATGGGGAATGGAAAGAGAGGAGAGGGCGTCTTGCGATTTCATGCTTAAATGGAGTCGTTAAATTATTTTCTGAAATTGAGTCGAGCGTTTGTTGTTATCCTGCATGTGTGTGTGCGTGTGTGTGAGTGTGTGGCATGTGTGTGTGCGTGTGGCATTGGCATTGGCATTGGAATTAGAGCTCCACTTTACTTAGAACTCGGCACGTCGAGCTGTAAACGGAAGTACTTTCCACTCTCCTTACACAAAGTCACTCGCAAGCATTAAATTAAAATATGTTGCGCGCACATTTCAGTACTTTTTTTTCTTGTTGTTTTTTTGGTTGTACTTTAATTAAAACCAAGATGTTATTGTCTGCGTTTGGAGTTTCTGGTTTCCTTCTCTCTTTTTTTCCCTTGTGATGTGGGGCATTTAAATGCATTTTATATGTGATTTCACGGTTTTACGGCTGACACTTTTTTCCTGAAGCTAATGGCCTTTATTCCACACGAAACACGCGCTCTTGAACTTGACATTGCGCTTGATTTCATGGTGGTCTCTATTCGAGTATATATAAAACTAGTCGGCCGGTGCTACAGTCGAGCATACCCGACAGTCGGAGACCCCGTACTTACTATGGAAAAAACTTATAATGGAAAAAAACAAAAAAATTTCGCACGATCGGTCCTATGACAGCTATATGTTAAAGTGCTCAGATTTACTCCCAGTCCCTCTCCCAGGCCCCGCTCCCAATCCCTCTCCCAGTCCCTCTCCCAGTCCCTCTCCCAGTCCCTCTCCCAATCCCTCTCCCAGTCCCTCTCCCAGTCCCTCTCCCAGTCCCTCTCCCAGTCGCTCTCCCAGGCTCCGCTCCCAGGCCCCGCTCCCAATCCCTCTCCCAGGTCCCTCTCCCAGTCCCGCTCCCAATCCCTCTCCCAGTCCCTCTCCCAGTCCCTCTCCCAGTCCCTCTCCCAGTCCCTCTCCCAGTCCGTCTTCCAGTCCCTCTCCCAGTCCCTCTCCCAGGCCCCGCTCCTATAGCACCTTTGAAGCACCGTTGCAAAGTAGTTTTTATTATACTTGCAACCATTTCTTATCGTTAACTCCTTTAGTTCATTTTCGACTACCTTTTTACCGTGTTATTCTCCTTTAGTTCACATGCAAACTCAATTGAGCGACTCTCTGAATGCACTTCAGAATCCTTTCTCTGGTTATCTGGGTCAAATTTTTCGCATATCTACACAATACTTCAATTTTCTCAAACAACGTTTTCAACTTTAAACCACCCATGGGCCATTTCTGAGCCAAGTAAACGAAAAAAAAAAAAGAAAAACAAAAATCCAGAACAAGGTCAGCTGTTAACCAGACCAACTGGGCAAAAGCAGACCGCATCAGGCCAGGCCAGGCCAGTTCAGACCAGGCCATTGCAGATCAAGCCAGGCCAAGCCCAAGTCCATATCCATATCCATATCCATGCCCAATATGGCCAATATATCACATGCCGCCTACAATTTAAACTGCCAAAAAAATGAAATGCAAACAGGGTGAACGAAGAGAAATGACAAACATTTATATAAATAACACCATCGACTCCAATTAAAGCAGCTTCATGGATGAGGTTGCTGGGGATTCTCCCGACTCTTCTGCTCTTCTGCTCTTCAGTTTGCCAGTGTCTGATAAAAACCGCAAAGCGAAATATTTGTATGTGTTCATGTCAGTGTGAGTTTGTGTGTGTGTGTGCGAGTGTAATAAAAATGCAAAACAAAAGCGGTCAAATATGTTTTTTGGAGTTCGCGTGGGCGTGGCAGTCAGAGCGGCCAGAAGATATGCAACAACAACAACAACAACGACGAGCGACAACCGAACCACTTCCAACTGTCATTCGCATGGAAAACGATGACGTACCGATGTAGTGGACAACAACAACAACAACCACAACAGCACCACATCAAGTTTGAGTGAAGTGAAACTCAAGTCAATCAATTCTAGATACCCTAACAAATGTTGTAAGAAAAACAAATAGATAAACTTATAACATATTAATCTAGTTACTTATCCATAAGTTACAAACTACACATTAACAATCGAGGGTATTATTAATATTATAAAACAAAAATTTAAATATGAATTAGATGACGAAAATCGTATTGATACAACTTACACAAAAAATAGATGAACTTCAGATAGAAATCTTTATTTTGTATATCTTTTGCTTTAGTCACTAGCGCGGATTGCGGTCCGCAGTGATTATAGCTATAATAAATTATATGCATTTTGTTATATTATTTTGATCCATTTTAAAATCAATACAAATAAATTCCATAAAAAACTGTCATTTATAAATTAAGCTTCCGCAAATTTAAATCATTTACATGGTATTGATTGCATGACAAACTAACTGACAAAACTAAAATGCCTTGAATTTGCCTCCTTAAAATGTTGCAACAGCATTTGGCAGCAAGTGGCGAACGACGGGCAAATAATAATTTATGCATGCGTTGCGGTAGCCGGAGACAGTGCCCCATCCTGCTGCAAAGAGGAAGAGGGGCAAGCGAGGGGTAAGAATAACCACAAAATGTTCGCTTTGCTTGCTGTTGTTATTGGTATTGTTGTTGCTATTTACAGGGTCCCCTCAGTCGCAGCCGGAAAACGGAAATTGTGGCAAACGCCGCCGCCCTCGGCTCCCGTTTCTTCTGTTCCCCTTCCCTTGTTCCCCATCCCTCTTTCATGCCCCTCGACCATTACCAGTTGATGTTGCAGTTCCAGTTGCAGTTGTCGTTCTATCCCTATCTGAAAAAACACATGACTTGCGACCGCTGCTCTCAAGGATTTATGCTTCGCCACCGTTTAAGTCAGGCCAATCTGTTGGCTTCCTCAGCTGCGTTTGAGCGGTTTTTGTCGCGCTCTCTGCTCGCTTAAGCAATTTTTGGCTTTGGCTTTCAATTTGCAATTGCAATTGCTAGAAAATCTGTAAATTACATGCACAATGCAAGGCCGCGATTCCCCAAAAAGGGCGGCTTAGACAAATACTCATTGTACTCTTAGTGCAATGTCTCTGTCATTGAGTTACGAGCGTTACCAGAGTTACCAGCTGCCGTTTTGCGGTTTTTATTGAATGCTGCCACACACAGCGCTTGTCATCAACATCAGGGGCAATGCCACGCCCACCAAATGCCCCAACGCATACTAGATTAATCGCGCTTTGCATTCCGTTGGGAATCCGCGTGTTTGCCACAAGTTTTTGTTGCTTAAATTAATCCAACAGCTAACGAGAGGGGACATTTTATCAGAGGGATTGAAATCTTTGGTATCAAATTGGCATCAATGATTTAAGCCAAGATCATGTCAAGAACGTACTTCTTCATCCGCACTTTTCCCTTGACTTGTCCCTTGACCCTTACTCAAAAACTTCCAACTCGCATAACTTTGTCAAAACTTGACCAATTTTCATGCGGAATATCGTTTTGATCATTTTTTGGCCTCTATTTTGATTCTGCATCAAAATATTATTTGCTTAAAAAATTCGATTATTTTCCCCTATCACTGTCTATATTATCCGTACTCTTTCCTTGACTTGCCCTTTGACACTTACTCAAAAACTTCTAACTGTCATAACTTGGCCAAAAATTTGCCGATTTTCATGTCATTTTGATCATTATTTGACCTCTATTTTAGTTCTGCATCAAAATATTATTAATTTAAAAAATTCGGATATTTTCCCCTATCACTGGCTATATTATCCATACTTTTCCTTGACTTTCCCCTTGACACTTTTTCAAAAACTTCCAACTCTCATAACTTTGTTAAAATTTAACCAATTTTCATGCGGAATATCGTTTTGATCATTTTTTGGCCTCTACTTTAATTCTGCATCAAAATATTATTTATTTAAAAAATTCGATTTTTTTTCCCCTATCAAATTTTATTGATTTCTTGATTTTCCAATAATCTCATATTGATTGCAACCTATGTATGTAGCTACCCCAACTACAGGCCATTTAACAATCCCATTAAACGAACTGCACTTAATGCCACCACCATTAAAATCTCATCCCGTAAAAACGACAGAAAAACTCAGAAAATCAGAAAAAAAATTATAGAAAAATTGCACAAAAAGCGACATATGAATTTAATTGCCTAAATAATCCTAATCAAGACGTGGAAATCAAACCGAACAAATGTTGACAATTGACAAAGGCATAGGAGAAAGAGAGAGGGGAGGCAACGCTGATTGCTTTTAATAAAAATATAATGTATCCGCACTTGAAAGCCAACGAATGCGCAAAAATGAGAATGAAATCGAAATCAAAATCGACATTCACATTGAAATGAATGCGAAACTCACGCAACGCATGATGGGAGGACAATGGCAACTTAATTTTAGCCATAGAAAGTGGCCGCAAAGGAGCAACCGAAATTGACATATTGACAGCCAGACAAAAGGCAACACACGAGCCATTTCATGGGGTGGTTCCAGGTCCAGATTCAGGTCTCGGTCCAAACTGCACTCGTCGTCAGCGGTGGCGGCGGTGTCAAAAATAACAAACATTGCGACAGCAATAAAATATCATGAAAACATAGAACATGGCATAGAACGTCTGTATAGGCTGTGATGTTTAATTGAAGCTGCAGCAGCTATAGAAAAATCCAATCAAAACGCAATGAAAATCCGTAGTAGAATATAAGGCAGCTGTGTCTCATAACATACACACACAAACACACACACTCTATGTATATATATCAGACACTCAACATGGCTGTTGATGTTATTCTGGCAAATAATCACAACAAGGCACAACAAGGACCTTGTCAAATACACGTAAGCGATACAGATACAGATACGGATACACAGCTATACAGATATTGAGATATAGATACAGCCGCAGATAAAGCCCGGCTGCAAACAAACATGGTAGCCGAATGAATTCGGAGACTGTAAAGACATCAAGGCTGCAGCGTCCGGTGGAGCGTGTATAAGCGTCCCGCACTCCGCACTCCTCACTCCGCTCTCCGCATCCCGTCATTTGTTGTAACTCGACCAAATTGCAGTCACCCCGGGCACCCAAACAAGCAAATCCAATTTGAGCCACAATACACAAATCCTGTTTTTGTTTTGCACTGAGCCACAATCGGAGTCTGAGTCCTTCGTTCCTCCAGTCACATTAATAAATCCTTTTGCGCAACAACATTCTAAAAATAAATAAATATATAAAATTTTATCTGCAAACCAGTTTCAGTTTTGTGTGGTGCAAATAGTTTTTCCTTGCCCCTCGTCTAATGGTTTTTTGGTTAAGATTAGCCAAATACCAGACACCTCTTCAGCCTCACAACAATAGAGAATCTGCTCTACTTCCCAGTCTGTCAGTCTGTTTGTTATGATTATGTCCCGTTCAGACAGAGACATTCAGTTTCAATGTTAAGGTTGTTGGTACTTGGGACTGAGGACTCAGGACAAGAGACGCATCTGCTTTTGTTTGGAATTGTTTTGGGCAAATGGGTTGGTTTGTGGTCCAGTAATGAAGTCTAGGGAATGGAGCAATGTGTTACACAAAAATTATGATGAGAGTGGAGAGCATGTTGAAAACATTCACAAGTAAATAACTTAAAGACTTAATTGAATAAGCTACTAAAATTTAATTGAATTTTAAATAAATATATTTTTGGTATAGTAAAATCTGATTAAGCAGATCATGATGTGGACTATATATATAATTTTTTAATTTTAAAATTAATTAATTTTAATCTTTATTGCAATGAAAATGTTTATGTGATCAGGATTTTGTTCCTGATAATTACCATTACCACACGTACCATTAAGTTGCCAAAGCTCTTAAGCTATTAATCAACAAAGCTTCGACTCGTAACCCCTAACTCCTTCTCCCTCCCAAAAGCTGACAACTAATTTTATGGCCATCACATCAACCAACAATGCCAACAAACAACTACCAGGCCAATCAAACATGACCCCAACACACACACACACACACACAGCCAAAAGCATCATAAGGGGAACCCCCAAAGCACATAAAAAAGAACGCCCACATGACAAATAAGACAAAGCACACATAAACCACGCCCCAACCTCCAAACGCCAAAAACTCATTCCGCTGATCAACAAAGTCTAAAAACAAAAGCAAAAGCAGAAAAAAATTGAGCAGAATATAAGAATTTGTTAGCTGTGTTATGTAAATTGCACACAAGAGTGTCGAAGTTGAGCAACCAGAATGGACCCCAGTAAGACTGACACATATATATATACATATATCCCCATATATATAAATATATATTATGTAAATAAAAGAAATAATAAGCTTCGCTGTGCCGCAGAAAAATCCTTAGACGAGAAGAAAAAAAAAACTCGGGTAAAATTATTTTCATGATGCGTTGATGATGTTTATATTTACGATACGACAAATATGCAGTAGGTTGGTTGACATGGCATGATTGGGGGGAGTCTCCGAAATCATTTTGTAATACAATTTGTGTTGTTGTTGCTGGGGATACAGTTTTATGGGAGCCCGAGCATAATCAACATTATCCAAAAACCGCAAACCGCCTACAAAATGTTGAGGCGCGGACTCCTGTGGCGTCAAAGCCTGGTCGGCATTATCATCTCATTGCACAGGACTTAATCCTGCGGCAAGTTATTAAAGCGTAACGCCACGTTTCTTTGTCCTCGTACTCGTCCTTATCCTCATCGTCGTCCTTGTACTCCTTGCTGTCGTCGCTCCACATTTTATTGTTCGCGCTGCGCTTAACTTGTTTCGCATTGTGCCGGAGATCCAAAAGCGAATGGAGACGCTGCCTTAATGCTAAATGATCCAATATCCTGTTTCCTGCATTTGTCCGCACAGCACAGACAACGTTAAAAGGTCCTTTGAGGCCTTTGCCTCAACTCTACTCGTTTCTGGCCATTATTTACCCGCTCTGTGCGAACTTTAAGATGCCACCAATGAAACGAACTCCTTTCTAAGTTCATTCGCGAAAAATGTAAGGCACATACAAAGGCTCTACAAAATGATGTTGTACTCGCATCTGATTCTTTGCACACGACAAGTTAAATAGCGAAATGTAAAGTTTTTAATTATGCAGCTCGTTGTCGTCGTTGTCGTTCTTAGATTGTTAGACTGGGCACTAAGTCTTTTCATTTCATCTACTAAAGATGCAATGCCCAAAAGTTAAAATACACACAATTAGCAGTAGTTTTCTGTCGTTTGCACAACGCTGCACTGTACTTTTCTCCATATATATTTCTTTTTTTTTTTGGCGCAGCTCCCAATTCAGCGGGTATTCACTGTGAATAGCTGTGTATCTTTGGGATATGCCTGTCAGTAGTGTCCAAAAACTAGGCCAGCAGCTTCTATAAGCACTTGATGTTTAGTTTTGCTTTGCTGAACTGTTGACAAGGCCCAACGACGAGGCCTTAGCTAATTAAATGAAAATATTAACTATGACAAAGGCAAAAAATGGGTATTTAAAAATTTGACGAAAGACAAAGCGTTGTTTGGGTAGACGAGATACTTTTTTATTAGATATTGTTAATTTAAATAATCCCTATATTTATTTTAAAAAGGGGGCAAAATTAAGAGAATAGCTTAAAAATTGATTACGACGATTTCAATATGTTTTCCAATTTTATTTAATTTAGATTGAATTCTTAATTTGCTTAATTCTCTGATCCAAAAAATAATAGTTCTCATTTGATAATTTTAAATCTATTTTTAGTTATTCAAAATATTTGTAGGGTATTTAAGTACTGCCATATATTGTAACATATATTTTACTTGTAAGAATCAGTATTCCCAGCGGCAAAAAACTTTAGCGACGCCTTCAAGTATACTTTAAAATGTAATATAAAAAAAGCTAAAAAATTTCACTTTTGCCGCAACTTTTAACACCGTCACCTTTTGTGTCGATGCGGCAAGTGTGACAATACAGTGGCAAGTGGCATGTGGCAGGAGTTTAGCCCGCAGCAAGGCATGCGCATAAATGTTACATGTCGTAATATTCACCACTAACAACAAAACAAAAATAAAATAAAATAAAATAAAAACATCGAAAACATGCCACAAACATGACATTGAAAGCCGTTGCCAAAAAAGAAAAAAAGGCAGCAGAAATGAATGAAAAAAAATTACAATTTTTTGAATCATTTTTTGCCGGGCAAAACATAATCTTGTTAACAATGTGCGGCTGGGAAAGAAAGTCGTTGGATATGACACATGTAAAAACAAAGAAGAAAAACAGAATTCTTCAAGTCAATGCCAAAACAAGCAGCATTTGTTTTGTTCTACATAATCCTGTAGGTGTGACACTTGTATGTATAAATATCAACTTTGATCCTTTAAGGATAACTCCGAGCGCTCTGGGACTGAGGACTGCCGCCACTGAGCAGCAGAGCCAATTGCCAACTGGCAGGCAATATAAATAAACAACAACAAAAATATAAGAAAATATATATATTAAAGAAAATTGTGGCCACGTCTCTACGCAATCTCTTCCTGCGTGTGCAGCACTTGAGGCGTTTGTCATGCCCCTTCATCATTCCCCTACAACCACTCGAGGAACTCCGACCGGCAACTTAAGTTGTCAAAATCAGCAACGTTTTTCTTTTCTGCTCAGAGGCCTCATATTTTCATTTTCTTTTATTTAACTGTCAGGTTCTTTGCATATACTTATAACACTCTTACATTTTCCTTCAGTCTGCCTTTGTTTGCTCGGTTTTGCTGATTTAACAAAATTTTTAAAATTTTCTGCGTAGGTGTTGTGACATTTGACCGCGGCACAACATCAAAGAAGTTTCACTGCCAAAAATTAGCCTTGAGCATTTTATAATCACACCTACAAGACGTTTTCTTCTTTGCATTGTGTTTTTCCAATGGCATTTCCAAAGAGAATTAGAATAGGCTAATGAAGAAAGTAAAAAAAGTAACAACAAAGGTTATGTGACATTTACGAAATGAGTTTTCTATATATTTTTTGAAGAGAAGAGATGTGTTTGATTTTTAGTAAGTACGGGGTCTCCGACTGTCGAGTATGCTGGGAGAGGGACTGAAAGCGGGGCCTGGGAGCGGGGCCTGGGAGAGGGACTGGGAGAGGGACCTGGGAGAGGGACTGGGAGCGGGGCCTGGGAGAGGGAGTGGGAGCGAGGCCTGGGAGAGGGACTGGGAGAGTGACTGGGAGAGGGACTGAGAGCGGAGACTGGGAGAGGGACCTGGGAGAGGGACTGGGAGAGGGACCTGGGAGAGGGACTGGGAGAGGGACTGGGAGAGGGACTGGGAGCGGGGCCTGGGAGTGGGACTGGGAGAGGGACTGTGAGAGGGACTGGGAGAGGGACTGAGAGTGGGGCCTGGGAGAGGGACTGGGAGCGGGGCCTGGGAGTGGGACTGGGAGAGGGACTGTGAGAGGGACTGGGAGAGGGACTGAGAGTGGGGCCTGGGAGAGGGACTGGGCGAGGGGACTGGGAGAGGGACTGCGAGCGGGGTCTGGGAGAGGGAGTAATAGAGAAATAATTCAAATGCTAATAGAAGTATTTTTAATTATGCATATAAAAAAGAATATAATTAAACATTATTTTTTCATCAAGAGCTCAATTTAATTTTCAGATTGAGTATTCATATTTTATTAACGATAATGTAATGACTAAAATACGAGTGCAATATGAGTGCTGAATGCAGTTTGGTATTTAATCCTTTGTATTGCACAATCCCTTTTCCTGTAAGCACCCTCGGCATAACCACAAGCACATCAACACCTACTATAACTGACCTACCCGCACTATATATAAATATATGCTATAAGTAGTGCAGCTGGGACTTTCAAAATCAACCCCAGAATCAAGTACAACTCAGACCCCTCGATAACACTAAGCAAACAAACAAGGGTATCATAACAGCCCACAAACAAAAAAACACAACATTACAACATGTACAAAAACAAACTCAACCCCCAAATATGCACTTGAACTGCCCGCAACATATGCAGTTCCTCTTTTTATTTATTTTCTCTATTCCCGACAGTATTTTTTTTCCAATATTTTTTGCAAAGTATAGCAAATTTTTGTGCTGAGCAGGGGGCAAAAATATCTAAATTATGAACTATGACAAATATTATATTGCATTGTGCTTGACAACCCTGTCCGGATGTGTGCAACAAAAAACGGCACATAAAATGGGCGCGTTCTTGGTTGGCAATCGGTGATTAATCATTGTGGTAAATTGAAAAACCCAAAAAACGACAAAAAGGAAAATTGAAAAAAAAGTGGAGGGGGAAAAATAGGGGCTGCAAGGAAAATACGCGGCAACTGTTGCCAACAGATCCATTTGCTGGAAAACGTTGCATTTTGTTGGTCATTTTGTCAACTTTGTTGCCACGAAACGTTGCGCGTCTACGGCCGTGCCATGAAAAATTTATTGCTCTAAGCCGATTACGACATAGTCCCTGCTACGGCACTAGACGATAGTTTAGAGTCAGTTGGTAGTTGGTAGTCACCAACGTTCCGCTAAGTAGCAACATTTGCCGGGCTCTGACTCCGTCTCTGACTCTGACTCTTTTGGCCGGGACAATAGCAGCCAACTGGGTGTTGACACCGCTCAAAGTGGTCACATTAAGTAAGCTTAGGTCTTAGTAGTTTTTAGCCTTTGTTGATAGTCTCGTCTACGGCTCCAGCACCGACTCTGACTCCGGCTTGTACTCTCACAGCTACATGGCAAAAAGAGTTATGGCCAAGTTAACAACATGTTGAGAAAGAATTCGCCAAGTAAGCGGAAAGTGGAAAGTGTGGACAGCGTTTGTTAAGTCACAGATTGCGGGGGATTTCAAATGATTAAAGCAATGGATAAGTAATTAAAATTATTAAATCAATGCAGTAACTCGTCTAGTTTAAGTATGCTTATTATAGATTTGAGGAATGAAAATGTGAAAATATTTTTAAATTATTATTAAAGATAGATTTTTTGTAGTTTAACTTAAATAAAATATGTATATGTGTATATTTTTAAATTATTGTCAAAGATAGATTTTTTATAGTTTGAATTAAATAAAAGAATTAAAAGAAAATTTGTGTCAACTAAATAGAGCACCAGTAAAACACATTTCAGAAATTTTCTGTCAAGATCATTTAACTACCTTTATACAAATAGGAAGCATAAATACTGAACCAATTTTTAAGCAGGAAATGTTGAACAAATCGACCAAATCGAAACACACCAGACCTTATGACATCCTATCATTTAACTGATGGCTGGAGACAATCAACCCTCATAATGATAGGGATTCAAGCTAAAGTGCTTGGCATTTTCGAAAACTGTAACAAAAATAATTGCAAATGTTTGGAAAGTCGACAGGGCTAATGCTTTCCTGCAATTGATGCCAGCCGGGGAGCTCATAAATTTGCTCAAATGCACTTCAAAAACTGAAATGAAATGAAATGAAACTGACCAACTGCAATCGATAAGTGCCTCCATGCGGGACACATTAAATGTCCAGACAACAGGCATTTGGAGTACTTTCAAAGGCAAATCGATACGCAATTGTAAAAGTGCGCAATACATTAGAATGAAAACTGAAATGTGAAAATTATTAAAGCGCATTTAATGCAGTTTGACGCATGCGTCGCTGTTATCCGAAATAACTGCGCAGCGGCAGCTGCTACTGTGGCACACCCTGAAGGGGGAAGGGAACCATCACCCCTAGAAAACCCCTAGTTGAAATTCACCCCAGCATCATTATCCTTTTTTGGACTTAGGCACACGCAAATGTGTTAATTCCGCGTGTGCTCTCTCTCACTCTCTTCTCTGATCAATCTGACACTTTATCTGCCACTCGACTTTGCCCCATACAACATTTGTGTGCCACATGTCGAGAGTCGAGAGCCGAGAGTCGAGATACGAACTGAGAGAGGGAAACCTTTTGCCCGTTCATTATGAATTTGTAATTTATGCCAGAAAATACGCGCATCCATTATGAAAACATCAACACACGTTGTGCAAATCAAGTAATTATCATTAGAGACGTTCTACATAATTATCGAGCGTTCGGTTGTATTTCTGGGTGGGTATTTATGGCTTTGGCAGCATGTTGAAATATTTTGATTTATGGGTAGCTAGGGAAATGCACAACTGACAGTTTGCGATTACTGTATGGCATGTGCTAGCTAAGCTCTGTGTGAAATTTGAGATATACTCGTAATTAATTCAGAAATAATTTAGACAAAGATATAATTGAAACTAAAAAGTTTAATTGAATTTTAGTTAAAATATATAGACACTTATTCAAAAACTTCAAAGTGTCATAACTTTGTCAAATTTAAGCCGATTTCCTTGCGGAATGTCAATTTTATCATTTTTTGTTCTCTATTTCAATTCTGCATTGAAATTGGCAAATTAAATTTTTTTTTTATTTCTGTCCATTTTTTCTATACATTCTTCTTAACGCTTTTTCGAAAACCTCAAACTTTCACACCTTTGTCATTTTTGAATAAAATTGAAGAATTTAATTTATTTTCTTCATTTACAATACTTATGTTCACATACTCATTAAAAGTGAGATATTTTCCTAGACTTTTCACAGCCTTATAGCCCTTAATTCTCTGAATATATTAAAACCCCCCACGTGAAAATGCATTCGCTCAACTTTCCAGAGTTTTATCTAACCTTGAAAAGTTACTCAATGAATAAGGTACCATAGATAGTTTTATGGACAAACCTTCAACCGAACTCTGCAGGCTCTCAACCTTGATGCAGCTCCTAACAGCTCTATTTGGGTCCGAACAAAAAACACATTAAGATATCAGCGTAAAAGTATTTTAACTTTCAAGGACATTCACTATAGTTTGACTGACCTCGAAACTGTCGTTATGAGTTTATTATCAGCACACGCCCTGGGTTTCAACTTTTACAGGATCGCTGTTACTTTGCGCATGCGCGGCGCGTGTGAAGAGCAACGGGCAAGTCAAGCGGCGAAGGATAATGACCAGGATGCTCTCAAGGCTACAAATGGACCTTGACTCAAGTAGAGGCGCAATGGTTTGTCTAACCCATTTTGGGTTAATTATGCGCAAGGTCAGTCCATCCTTGGGTCATTTCTGGTCGCGTGTGTTTGTGTGTGTCTTGAAAGTCGCCATTGTTTCACATTAATTGCACTTTTCCAGCTGAGTGCATGTCCTTGCCAGCTACTTGCTCATCTGGGATAAGTCAAATTAATGCTCGCCTGACCCAAGGACATCGCCTGTATTGTCACTTCCAATGGCAATTGGTGTGAAAACTGACAAAGTGTGTGCATGCACGCTTCCTAGAAGGTCCTTTAACTCATATCGCCTTGCAAAATAGCAAAATAGAAAAAAAAACAACAACAACTCACATTCTGAGTGAGTGGACCAAAGGACTGTGGCCTGCTGTGCGTTTATATTAGATACAAATTTAATTTTGTTTTTGCTCTTGCTCTTGCTTTGTTTATTTTATCTTCCTTTGACTCTGGGATTTATGTGTGCATGTCCTTGGTGTGAACTGCCAATAAAATTGCTTGTGCTCGGAATACCCTTGGTCGTTGTAAAAATGCAATTATGATTGTATTATGGTCGCCTTTGTGTTTAGCTTAAACATTCAGCTTGTTCCTTTGTTTAGCTGCTTTACAGCCCGCATCTTTCACATTGCACTCGCATCCATATCCTTATCCCATAAGAGTCCTCAGCTGCACACACTTCTGCAGTTGTCATTCCGCGCCTGCACACGTCATCCACAGCCACATCCATAAGTATTCACCTACACTCAACGATGCCTGGATGCAATGGATGCTGGTCGATAGCTAATAAATTATCTACGTATTATCCTTCCCTGAAAGTTGCCTTTGTGAGCACCTAACAATACCTTTTGCCTTGTCTATTTTACTTTATCTTTGTGATTCTCTCTATTTTAATATCTATTTCTATCTCGATATCTACCTTGCTCCAGGTGATTCTAACACCTTGTGTGTGTGTGTGTGTGTGTGTGTGATACTGTGTGTGGCATTCCACTAAATCGTAGAAATTAATGAAGCTATAGCGGTATACACATTAAAGTATAAACTTTAGAATTTATTCCAATAATTGCAAATATAAATTAAAGTCGGAGTAACACAAAAATTGTTTAAAATATATCATTAAATTATACATTAATTACTATATATTTTCTCAGAAATAGTAGTTTAATGCCTTAACTAGACTTTAACTAGTCGGCCGGTGCTACAGTCGAGCATACTCCCAGTCCCTCTCCCAGTCCCTCTCCCAGGTCCCTCTCCCAGTCCCTCTCCCAGTCCCAGATCAGATCAGATCCCAGTCCCTCTCCCAGTCCCAGATCAGGTCAGTGCAAGAAATTACTTTAGGGGAAATTTTTATTTGGTAGATAAGTTCAGAAATATCTTCTTTAAGGGCTTAAATCCCTTAAGATTTTTACCTGCATTGTACATAAAACTAACAGAAATAACTTTAGGTACATAGAAAAAAGGGACTTACGTAATTTCGAACATATGTGCGATCATAAAACCCGTTTACCTATAAACTTTTGCGACATAACTAGCAATCCGATCTTAGGTAGCGTATATAATAAATAAATTGCGTATAACCTAAAACTCTTTCTACAGTGTTAAACCTAGAGTGCATAAAGACAGACATGGATGGATTTTGTCGCGTTTGCATGGGCTCTGACTCCTTGAAGGACATATTTAATAAGGAGCAGCTGCCTAACGACGAGCCCAGCATAGCAGAAATGTTAAGTGATTGTGTAAACGTTGAAATAAGAAAGGATGACAATCTCTCTAAAAAGATATGCAGTTCTTGCCTTCTGGATACGCAAATTGCAATAAGATTGAAGCGAAGATACGAAAAGACTAATCAGCAGATAAAGGTGAAGCAGGAGACTCTGGCATTTGATGAATTTATCAATTCACTGGAGTCCGAAGATTGGACTCTAATAGAGAGAGAAGCAAATGTTAAGATGGAGCAAGAGCAGACAAAAGAATATAGTGAGGACAATAATCTTAATAAGGACAATAATCAGATAAATACTCGAAAATCGCAGAGATGCTTAAACAAGCTGTCCAAAACTGTCAGTGAAAACAATTCGGATAATATTCTACAGAATGTCAGCTCCAATTTAAAAAAGCAAACTTATCAATGCGAATTTTGTAATAAAACGTTAAATTCAAATAACGCTCTTAAGCAACATTTGCGTCTCCATAATGGATATTATGATAAACTTTGTCCAGATACAAATACTAATATTGATAAACGACCATTTCAATGTTCAGTCTGCCCAAAGACTTTTAAGACAAGGACAAAGCTTAAGGTCCATGGCGTTGTTCACAGTGGCGAACGTCCACACAAATGTAACCTATGTGAGAAATACTATAGTACACGATCGAATCTTAAGGCCCACCACAATGCTGTACACGCAAAAGTATTCAAATACAAATGCTTCCATTGCAAAAATGTATATTCTTCATCATCGCAGCTTTTAGAACACACTGCTTTAAAACATAGCCCAAACCACAAATGTCACCTCTGCGAAAAGGCGTTTTTAACATCTTCTTATCTACGACAGCATATTGCTTTACATAAGGCCTTTTAACTGTAAACTGTCTCCAAAAGGAATTTTCTACGAGAAGACCTTAGGGTCCACACTGCAATCCATACCAAACAACAGTTTCAATAAGGTTCTCACATCGAGAAATGAATAACAATATACCAGAATTCTACTTATCATTATTATTTTTGGCACTGATCATTATTATCTATAGTATTTTTTTAAGCATTTGTTGGTATAACCTTACAAATTAATTGATAAGATATAAAGTGTAGTGATAACTATCAATACCTATGTATAAAATTATAAACCTTTGAATAAATGGAAAAAATTTAAAAAAAAAAGCAAACAATCTTTTTCTTTATCAGTTATATTTAGTTAATCATAGTTCTTTTATCAACTTTTATATAAATTTTAATGCTTTGTTGACTTAGAATTACAGAACACCAATTAAATTTGTCATAGATTTTTTAATTACAAATTAAGTTAAGGTTAAGGTTAAATTTTTGTTAATAACTTTTCTAGTTATCCCCCAACTTGCTGAAACAAAGTATGGTAAGTTCTTCAAATTCTATTGTAACCAACTGTGAACTGTTTGCTACCGTCTTAGAGACATAGCTTGGAGCTAATACCCTCATAATTTATATTTAATGATGCACTTTTCCTGCCTTTAATTGACATTTAAATTGTCTACACAAAACCGAATTATATGATAAGCTGATTGACGTGCCCAAAAATCTATGAGACTGCTTAGTTCTGAGTTAGATGCTTCATTTTATTAATTGATGAGTGGCCAGCAGCCGTATTTATCCGTCTAAAGTCTAGACAATGATGACAACATTTGCTGCAGGTCAAACAAAAAAAAAGGAAAATGCACGTTGAATCGTATAAAACCAATGCTGAACCCAGGAATGCTTTTAATTTGTACGCTGAGCCGTTGAAATCATAAATCAAAATGAGTTGAGCCAGTTGAGCCTGAATGGAAGACAAGTGCCGCTGTGGCATCTCCATCTGATAAACAGCATTTTGTATCTGACGGATCGCGCGGCTAATCGAACATATCACTGAGCTCGAACTTGGACTTGAACGCAGGCAGGCATCATCCGCATAAATTACACAAATTGCATTTCCATGTCTCTAGAGTTCTGATGGATCATCGCCCGCGTCGTCGTTGTAGATTCTCGATTCTCGATGCTCATCAGCATAATCGTTAAAATAACAGCGCAATGCACTTCGATTTCGTTGACGACGAAATGTGGCTACCGTTGCTGATGACGTTACCCCCAGGACCAGGGCCGATACCCAGGGCATCCAGACACAGACACCGAACCAGACCCAAGTCCGGTTAGTGTCAGTCGTCTATGGCCAGCGGCGAGTCTCAGAGAGGGAAAAAAAATAAAATAAAAACAAAACTGGGCGCCTCTGGATTGTCCATTGCGTTGGCTGTTGTTGTTTATTGTGTCGGTAAATTCGGAGGCATGTTTAAACAGCGAAATGAACTTGTGGATAAACACCATTATGGTTATTTGGCATCCACTTTGAATGCCACTACGCGTATTTGTTTGCCCACCAGCTGGAAGCTGGACAAACATTTTTGGATCCACTCTTGTATTAGACTCAGTGCCTCAAAAGCATCCACAGACCCTGTACATCTTTTCAGATTATCTATGTGGTGACTGTGGGCGTCTTTGCTTGAGGTTGATTTGGTTATTTAATGCAAAATTGACATGAGCACTCGCATGTTGACTGCCAACTGTGACTTGGACTCTCTCTCTCTCTCTCAAGTGCATCAGTGAGCATCTGAGCATCTTCATTGAGAAGACTACCAACTAAGTGTGCTCTGAGTATCTGTGTATCTGTGTATCTATGTATCTGTGTATCTATGTATCTGTGGGTGGCAAAAAGAGCAGCACTTGTCGCACATTCGACTTTGTGGCCTTCCACTTCAAACTGAATGTGAATGAAAATGTGTCGTCGCTTACATGGGAATTGGCAAGTGATTGCTATTTGTTGTGACATCAGAACAGGGCTTTTAATGCATTAGCTTATAAAATTAAAAAGTTCGTAGAGAAGCAACATTTATAATTTATAGATAGGCTCATTTTTCTATATTCCAGCTCAATTTTATCTGTGATATATTTTCAAATTAATATATATCAAATTAATATATTTTCAAATTAATTTTAGATAGTTATCAGAAAAAAGAATACTAGCCAAATTTTATATATAAATATTCTCGTATATGGGGTTTTCAATATCGTTGCAAATAATTGTATATCAAATTACATTAGTTTGATTTGACCAAATTTAATTTAATTTTAATTTTCAATAATTAAAGTTGAATATTCAGAAATATTTAGTATACTTGTTGATTCTTTAGAAAAAAATCAGATAACATTTTTTACTTATATGCGATTATCATATGCATCTAAAATATCCAGATTATATCACATTAGAAATTAATTCAATAATAAAGCACTATAAATTGCATTTAAAATAAAAATACCACACATTGTTTCTAAATCAATTAATAAGTGTTAATTTGCATTTAATAATAATTTTATATAAATAAAGTAATAGCAAAAAGATAATCCTCTAAGCTAAAGCTAATTATGGCAATGACAAATTAAAGCCAACTTGGCTGGCTTTAAATTAATTTCATTGTTTAAGAATGCTTTAAGAGACTTTCCTAATTTCCATTAATATTTTACTTCCGCATATTCGCACAGTGTACGTAATTTCCTGCAAAGTCTCAAAAAAAATCCCACAGTCAATGTCTGGAGTATCGTGAATAAGCATTGGGCAATTAATCATTGCACAATTTAACGCAAGTGCAAGCACTTCCGTCTTTTGTACTAACTACGATTGATTTTTGCGAGTCAAAGATTTAGTTCCCACACTCGCATCCTGGCATATCCTTGCCAGCTGCTGCTGTTGCTGCTGCGCGCAAGTCTGTGAAAAATTTGCCAACAAATAAAATTCCGATACAGCAAAAGGACGAAAAAAAAAAAAAATATGCACACAAAGCGGAGAAAACCAAGCGAGCCAAGGCAAAAAGGGTGCGACGCTGCAGTAAACTTCCGGCTGACCAAAAATGCAACAGGACCTGGTCCTGGACCTGGACCATAGCCTACAATATACCAATACAGGACATGCAGTTTTTGTTTTTGCGATTTGATGCTGCTGCTGATGTTGTTGCTGTTGTTGTTTCGTTTGTTTATTGCCACGCCATGGCAATGCCATACAATGTCCTTCCGGTCATTTATTAACGTCAATGAAATGGATCCAGTCCAAATGCAACTATGAGACGCTCTGATTTTTCTCTCTCTCTCTCTTCCTCTCTCTCTCTCTCTCTCTCCCTCTCTCTCTCTCTCTCTCTCTACGCTTTTGACCATGTTTGCCATGGATTGACGCTCGAGTTGGCAACGATTTGTCGCAGAGTCAACACAAATTTCACTGACTACATTTGTACAGTTGAAGGTTGTGACCATGTGCTCTTCACGTTCACATCCCCACATAAAGCAAAATTATTCCCATAAACTATATTTAAGCAAAAACAAAAACTAAAAAAGTGATATTCTTTACAGTTTGTGTTAGTAGCTTAAAAGACAAAGTCATAAAGTTGAAGTGTATGTGTTTACAGATAAACTGCAGTGTTAAAAGTGTCAAAAAATATATATTTGGTAGCAATTCGTAGTAATTTTTAATTTAAAAATAAATACATATTATTTTGTTAAATTTTAAGATAAAAATTAGTGTCTTTAGTTTGAATTTCTGAGTACTTTTGTATATAATAAATTTACAATCCTTTGCATCAGCAACTTGTTTTCTTAGTTCGCTTCTTAAATCATTTATTCAATACATTTGAGTTGTCCACTTCCTGTCTTCCGTGAACAAAAGTCTTCCGCAATACATTAGTTACGCTTATTGGATATTACTACCTGTAGTCTGCAAGACTGTGGAAAGGTGGTAACATCTAACCGAGACAGTGCCACAAAATAGATTTTGTATGGCCAACAGTAGAGCAATTGCAGTTGCATGACAATGCATTGCTCATTGTTGGCCAATTTCATGACAATTTTTCAACATCCGATCGCCAAGGGAGCGAGAAGAGGAATTGAATGTTTTTTTCCTCGAGGATAATCAAGAAACACAAGCAACAAAAGTCATAGTTGACATTTGTTTCATATTTACTTAGTGCCAAAGGAAACCCCGAAACAGCTGGGCAATTGGATTTGTTGCCTTTTGTCGTTGTTGTTGTTATTGTTGTTGTTGTTGTTGTTGTTGTTTCTGTCAGTCATCAATGTCATGCATACAATTGTGAATGACACATAAATATTGGCACAATGGCCAAGAAGACGAAACATGGCAAGGATTACATACACAGGCAGAGCCAGTCCAAGATTCGGGCTCAGACCCACTTCCTTTCATTGACAACGTTGTTATTGTTGTTGTTGTTGGTTTCAGTCTTAGCCAGGCCAATCTTGCGACATTTCCGCTTCCTTGTCTTGTGCGTTGTGCAATATTTGTCTTTGAGTGAGTGACACTTTTAGCCAGGTCTCTGAGAGAGCTGCTATTGCGGCAGCATACAAAGCCAAATGGTTGGCTAATCCTCATGTTTACAGGGGCTATTTACAGCATGCCCCTGACAATTTTAACAATAACCCAAAAATCGACAACGAATACATATACAAATACCAATTCGAATACCCAAAATGCCATTACCAAAAATTTTCTTTTTGGCCACTGTTTGCTTATCTTTTGCAAGAGAAAAACTACTTTTGGAAATTGCTTTAGAATAAAATTTAATTGAGGATTACGACAACATGGAGCGCTTACACTCTGGAAGGTATGCATGTGTGTATGTGAGTGTGTGTGAGTGTGTGTGAGTATGTGTCTGTGTCACATATAATGCCTGTTATCCTGCCTTAAGGCTACTTAGGGCCTGTCTCACATATTACACATATTACATTAGTTGCTGCTTTTGGTCTGTCCTCGCCTCCTAAAATGGCTCGTTGGCTCCTTTGGCTAAGACTCTGGCTGGTTGCACTGCCAGCTGCCATTTGAACATGTGTAATCATCGTACGTGTCGGCAATTGACAATTATTATTACGTAGTTTGCTGCCATTAGCAGGAAGTGCTGCCAATTTTACCAGCAGCTGCTAAAACTGAAACTACACTGCATCTTTATCACCAGTTTCCAAGTCTGACTTCTTTCAAAACTGAACTACAATTTTATTAAATTATAAATTAATTATTTTAGTTATATTTAAAATATTGCATGGCATTCGAATTCTTTAAAAATCCTTGAAATATTCAAAAAATCCTCGAATCAAATATAAAATTAAATTAAATATTTTTTATAAAAAAAAAAGGAAAATAAAATTCTCCAAACCTTAAGAAATTAATAATAATAATTTCTAGTTCTAGTTTAGAAAAAAGGCAAACAGAAAACATTTTGAACTGCCTTAATTATATGTTATTACAAGCCTCAATACCTTACTTTATTTTTACTTTTCTGCACTCATTAAAAAATCTATATTTCTAGTAGCAACATATCTCACTATATTTACAACCCACAACTGTCTGAATACGAAGAACATGCAAACAAGTTCTTGACCTTTCGTATTAACTTGCAATCTAATTGTAATAACTTGCTTTACTGAAATTCTTTAGCCCAACAAGCCGATCAATATTTCTTTTTTTTTATCAAGTTCTGCATTGCAAACAAATTTCAGCAATTTACCTCAATTTACTCAAGTTCAACGCAAACTATGAGACTGAAAATAATACAAAAACACAAAACATACAGATAGATAATCATGGTTCTTGGCAGGCGAATTCAACTCAAATTACATTTAAATGCCATGAAATGCTATTTGATTTCTTTTCTCTAAAGCCCATAATTACAAACAATTGTCAGTTGGTTGTGTACTTCTCACCACCGATTATGACGACCCAAAGAGCTGCGTGCTGGAAAATTATACCTTGATCGACGATGGGGAGCTGGGGAGTATACCAGCAATATACCCATACCCAATCGGTATCGGCATTTGGAGTGGTCTCTGGCATTTGAGGGAATTCAAAGTCAAATGACATTTGTCACGCGAGGCTTTCGTTTTCAAATGCAGACGCCTATTAAATTTGATTTCTTATTGAACTTCTTCAGAATCATTTGACTGCCATGCTTAATTATATCCACAGTTTTGAGAATAACCCTCAGACAACGCACCGTTGATTTCAATAACTTTCAACGGAACGTAAGAAAAAAAGTTGGTGACTTTTTGCTGCATTGCATTTTATGCGCTTAAGGTAAAGTTTTTAGCGGTTTTAGCTCATTAATCACACGGCACAAAAGCCAACCAGCATCAGGGAGATGAAAAAAAATTAAGAAGTTGAGAAAGCAAAATTTGAAAATGGAACTCTAGAGTAAGGCAAATAAGAGCAAGTCGCATGCATTCAAGTCTAACAAATCAACGTGCAATTTGCTCATTGAACTATGATCGCTTCCAAAATTCAAGTTGAAAGTCTTTTCTTGGCCGGGACTTGCCAAACTTGATGACATAAAACTTATGCTGTGACTGCGTAAAGTTAGCAGAAAACTTTACGTGATTTATAACGCACGCCAAGAAACATGAAACTGAGAAATTCGAATTGAGAACTGAGAAGTAAGAAGTGCGAACTGCAACTGCTACGGGGGTAATAGAGATACTTTTTTTAATAAACTTTTGGCCTAGACATATTCATATTTTATGCATAAATTCACGCAAATAATATTCAAAATGTGAGTAGCTGCAATTGAAATATTAAACCTCAGATACGCATGTAGTATTGAAAAGTTAACTGAAAAAGTATTAGAATTGTATGATCAGAAAACGAACAGCAAATAAAATACTAATATATTATTATGTATGAAACATTCAAAGTTAAGAGCATAACATTTTATACATAAATATTTTAAGATGATAATATCATAGTTCCAATTATAATTTTTTTTTGTTTAAACCTATTGATTAAAATAAGAATTTAGATTAAATTTGACTGAAATTAAATACTGTTAAAATATCGTGTTTTTTTGGTATTATTTATTCGCAAGGAAAGTCAATTTTATTGTGTTTTAGCAGCTTTGCCAACAATAATACCATGATCGATGCTGGTCAAGTATTGCCTCTGGCGCCCTTATAACACTGTCTTATAGACGCCTCACACAAACACACACACACATACAAAAGACCCTTTCTTTTTATAGCCTGTTGTCTGTTTTGTTTCTCAAAAATCAGTTTCCACCTGCATCCTTTCAAGCGAAGTAATACAGCGACTGGCAACTGTATCTTATGTGGACTCTGGCTTTACCTATATCTTTTCATGCAGGTATAATACGCGTGCTGTGGTCCTGAGGTATCTCTACCTTTCATGCGATTAGCATTTGAAATCATTAGCTGGGTTCTGGTTCTGAGTCTGGTTCTCTCGGTCTGGTTCTGGTTCTGGTACGCGGAATGGTTATGGACTGCAAGGTGCATTCTGGAACCGCATTCGTGGTCGACCAACATCATCATCATCATCATCGTCATTTTATCTGGCAATGTGCATCTTTTTCTACCTTTTGTTTCATTCTTTCTCTCGGCCTGTTTTGCCTTTGAATGCCAGCGGCGTCAAATTTGTAAATGCACCTGGATTTTGTACAGTTCAGTTTCTTTGTCTGTCTTTCTTCTTGAACTAGACAGACAGACAAACTGATATTTGTTGATTTTACGATTCTCTCCTTTCTTTTTTTTTTTGTAGTTGTTTTCTTGATATATGTGAGCATTACTCTATGTCTTGTTGGTTATCCTTTGACATTGTGGACGTGCAGCCGTTTTGGGAATCATCATCCATCAAAAATGATTGCCGAAAGATGTTTCATGTGATTTGAAATTCAAATGCAAGCGATTCAATTAGTATAATTGCAGTTATTTTAAGGTCTTTTCAGGGAGCCCAGCAGGTGATATTGTTTTTAGCAAATAATTCCAGATATTTGCGAGGTTCTTAGAAATGTGTGTGGGCGTTTACAACATCAAGTGAACAATTAATGTAAATTATAACCTACAAAAAAATTCTACAATCTAAAGTAATTCGAATTCTACTTCCATTCTATTCTATTTTTAGCTGTGTATATCTTAAGTGGTAGGTCAGCATCGAGAGATCTTCAATCTGATTGCTACTTCCATAACATTCCAACTTGCCGCCCAACATAAATTTAATATGGAAAGCTCATGTTTAGTGGTAGATAGAACAACCTGTTTTGATATCAAAAATCACATTATTAATGATGTCGCCTTGCGTCTCCACTAACTGAATTTGGGCAAACCACTGTCATTATACGGTCGTATTTCAATGATAACATAAGTGAGTATATTAAATATATACCCCCAACCAGCTCCAAACTCTTTGAAATGTCGATATTGTCAGTCTTGGGCACCACATGAGCCACTCTATCTAGTCGCTCTTATCTAAACTAAAGTTTCTTTTAATTAAAAGCAAAGTCAACGCCAAGCCAAAGCCAAAGCAATCGATGTGAGAGAGAGAGAGAGAGAGAGAGAGAGAGAGAGAGCGAGAGAGAGAGACTGTGCCAATGACCCGCATTTGTATCTCGTCTCCGGTCTCTTGTCTCTTGTCTCCTGTCTCATTTCTGTTCTCTGTTCTCTGTTCTCTGGCAATGAGCCGAAGTCCGTGAGGCCAAGACAAATGCAGTAATGCACCGGCACATTATTCATGCCGTTATCAGTGGAATGGTCTCCAGTGTTGGCCAGGCCAACACACATGCAACTTGGCTGAGAAATGCGTTACACGTACTCGTACTACATTCTACTCAATGCAAACTCTTTAAATATTTCAAGCTGCCTACAAATACAATCCGTTTTCGGTTTTCGTTTTAAGGTTCTCAGTTTTCGATTTTTCCTGGCAATTGGCCAGCAAGCAATTGACTTCTAAAATGCTTTTGCAACTTTTATATGGCCCTCATACACTTGGATCAATTTCAAAAGTGGGCGTTGAGTGAGCGATAAGCGTTGCCCGCGTCCAAAACGTGCAAAAGTTGTAAGAGTAAAAAATTTCAAAAAAAAAAAGAGAGAAAAAAATTTGGTCTGGTTAATTGCAGAGCAGGAAAAACACTTTCCCATTCGTTTACCATTGAAATGCACCTGCATACGTCACAGCGCCAGGATAACGATCAGGAAATGCCTTCACGCATTGTCCTGCCTTTACTTCAGCCTGGAGTTCGTCAGTCACAGGACTACGTTTTCCCTTCTCTTGTACCCTATAATTTGTGGAATCGCTTGCGTGTGCGCTGCAGCATTAAAACCTGTCTTTAATAACGGTCAGACATTTTTAATTTATAGGCGTAACTCTGGACCAACTTATCCTTGAAGGTAGCCAGAGCTCACCTTAATTCACGTCTCTACCTGTCGTCTAAACATAAAAAATGATTCGACAGTGTCTCTGATGCTCGCTGCCTTAGAAATGTATTAATTAAAGCAAAAAAAGCAGGTTTTTAGCTGTTGATAGTTAGCCAAGTTACCTGGGCAGGTGATTGTTTTGAGTTCTCTGGAAGAAAAGTGTACTCATAATTGCAGTGATTCCCTGCCCCTCATTGTTACAATTTAGCCTTGATGAGTAGCTGTCAATTGCTGTTTTAAAATGATTACCAAGTTGTTAAGTGTTCACGTGGCTTCAACGAGTCAAGAACTAACTGGAAAATTATCTGTGATCATTTTACTAAACTATAAAAGCTAACTTACTGTAGTTTAGTTGAAGCTGGTGATTAAATAGATCCCACTTGGAGGAAATATGTGAAAAACTGTTGTATGAGTCATTATAATTTTTCACAGATCTTTTTCAGAAATTAAAAATATTAAATAAGTAAATTAAATTATGCTCGATCTATAGGAATATTTCAAACTTCTTGGGCATACTTTAACTAAAATTTAATAAATCCCTTAAACAGATTTTGTTCTCAAAGTTAAACAGTTTTTAAGGCTTTTGTCTTCTCTCGAAAACTTAAGCTCTTGTCTTCTCTCTAAAATAGAAGCTAAGCTACAATTATATCAAAAAGAATGTTGTGTGTTCTTCATATCGTGCTAAGTTGTTAAGCGGCTAAAATTTGTAAGAAGATTTCCAACATATTTAAGCTCTGATCATAAAACAGGGGAGACTACTGTTCCCTTGGTCACTTCACAGATTCGTTTTTATGACTGATGTTAAGCCAAACAGAAATCGTTGTCTATAGGCACGAAATCAATAACAATTTTTCACAACTTTTTGGAAAACTTCTTCACACCCAACAAGCAATGGCCTTTTATAATGTCACACAAAGGAATCCTAAATGATATTTATGTTGGCATTTATGTAAAAACCACAAAAAAAAAATGCTATAAAGAAAACTAAAGAAAGCCGAAAAGAAAAGTGATGCGCCTAACATGCGTGTAAATAAATGCGAATAAGTAAAGATCTAAGGTCTAAGCCTTTGAGTGACGCGTAAATTAAATAATTTCTTTGTCCGCTTCAGACAAATTTACATAACAGCATAAAAATTGTGTATTGTACCCAAAGACAGCGGGAGGGTTCGAGCTGCACCCTTTGATTAACATAAAGAATAGAGAGAACCGCAGACTTTGTGACGACCTATTGAACTCGAGCCGAGAGCTCAGCTCAATAGTAATTTAAATTTCATTAGCTGCAATGTCTGTAGACTCCACTACTGTTGGCATCAGTCCCCATTGAAAATGCTAATAGGAATTCCTGGCACCTGCCTAAAAAAAAGACTTTTGTCAACAGACAGCTCAACACCATCCAAGTACCTTTAAAGACAAATACAGGACAAGGCACATGCATTTTTAATGCATTTCTTTGACTCTACACTCACTTTGATTTCTAATTAAATGTTAATAAGTACTTGAGGTTGCCAACTCTTTTGGGTCTCCAACAAATTCACTTCGAATTTACTTTACTACAGACAACGAGACGCTTCAAAGCGGAGCGGAAATGTGACGTCCATTTAAATGCTAAGCAGCGCCCTCTAGTGTCAGTCGAATAATTTTTAACTAAAATGTGCACTCTACCATTTCCGGCGCCCATAAAGATAACACTCGTGTGTCGTTTCGGAAATCAAACTAAATTTCTTTTTTTGTTTTGAGTGAAATGCCGTGTTCGTCTATTGAACTATTTTCTTGTCAAAATGTTTGGGCCCAACTCGTATTTTCTCCACTCTTTTGATTATTATTATTGATTTATTGATTTAAATAATTTCAAGAGTTAAGAGAGGTTGCTTTCGTGTATAGCTCCCTTTTTATTTTTACTTTTTTTGTTGAATCTGTCGGCTTTTTTTTACAACCTTTTAGATTAATCAAAATCAATTTACTTTATTTCTTATCATAATAAATGTTTCTTTTTAGTAACTCAATTTCTTTCAATTTTGGAAATATTCGAACACATACAAAGAGTTTCACTGAAATGAAATAAAATGTTAGGTTGTATGTCATATCACTAAACAGACCTACATTGGAAACTTAGTTTTCGAAAGAATACTTAAAGTACAGATTGATTTCTGTACATACTATAAGAATAAATGTTTAGAAGAATTTTTGCAGAAGAATCGCAATATCTTTAAAAGAATCTAACATAGAAATGTAACTAAATAATGATTTATTATCCATATTAAGATATTTATGGAAATCTTTAAACAATATCGAGATATATATTTATATTTACAAAATTAAAGAATTGTAATATTTTAAATAGGTAGATAAATAGTCATACATATTAATATAATTTTAACTTAAGTTTTTTCGAAACCCGCATATTATTGTAATTTCAGTTTACTTCTACTTATTATGATTTCCATGCAATTTAAATTTCATTGGCATAAAACTCAAAGCCCGAAGCCTGTTGATTTTCGCGACATTGTCAGCTGCTTGGGCTCTCATAGTGCAGGAAAATGCAAACAACGGGAATTCAAAACAAAAGTTGGCTTAAATTAATGCTCTGGGCCGGGCTATCAGCTGCCTGTCGCCTGTCGCCGTGTGACACATCAAAATAATCCCGACAGCTTAATTATGTACGGTTTAATGTGCGGCTCATTGCCAGGGACAAACAATGACCGAATACCAAGCACATCCTTTTCTATATTTTTTTGTCCCAAAATGTTTGTGTATATGAAAGGATTTATGCACAAAGCATTGCCACCCGCACGGCCCAGGATAAACCAGGCAGAAGCATCCAAAATATGCAGCAAACTCGGAGGGGTTTTTTATGAATTTCCATAACGCTTTGCTGAGTGGTTTTAAGCGATGGCCCGACGGCATGTGAATTTTCGAGGTAATTATTTGCAAACAAAAAAAAAAAGATGGAAAAAACCGTCAGCACAGAGAAATTATTTTCCGACTGGTCCTCAACTTTTTAATGAGAAAAATGAATGCGTGAAAAAAAAAAGAAAACGAGACGAATGAAATGTAAATAATTCTTATCACTCGAATGCGAGAGGCAACTGTCAAATATCACACCCCAGTTGGAACCGCAATCCTGGCATAGGGTGTGGAAACTAACACCTCGGGTGTCTATGCAAACGTCTGTTATCTGGGAGGCCAGGACTCAGAGCCTGAGAGAGACTAAGGGCGCAGCATCAATCTGTAGGGGCAGGAAGTTGCTTATCGTCGCACAAATAATCACACTTTAAATATATATCAAACGAGGCTGAAAAATTAAAGCAAAAGCCCGACGAGACATGTGTAGATGACTCTTGTCTCTTGTTTGTTGTCTGTTGTTTTCTTGTCTATTCTTCCAAAAACGATTGTATGTAGGTGTTGTACAAATGTTTGTTGGGGATTTTTTGGGTTAGTTGAGCTATGACAAACAACGCATCGGAAGTTTTCCTTTTGCTGTGGTTCACGCTAATCCCAAGCGATAATTTTTCGGGTATGTATGCCCCCTTGAGACAGACGCGAGTGAAATAATAATAGCTGACATTGACATTGCGCAGCCAGCGATAAGTTTCAAGTAACACATGCCGGTAATGGTTCTCATTTGATGCTGATGAATGTGTGGAGTGGCAACTTTAACAGGCACGCGTGATATATGTATGCTCCCTTTCTCTTCTCCTCTTGTTGTTGGTTTAATGTGAGCTAGCTTAACGGGTGTGGCAGTGTGAGGAGCTCACGTTAATACGACATCAGATAGCCAAGTTACTGAGATCAGGTGTGGGTGGCTCAAGCTTGAAACTGAGCTGAAGGCATTAAGCAAGCTAAGCACTGAATTGTGTGAGCTTATTTACGTTTCTTGAGCATCAGTTTCAATCAAAAGCAGCTAAAGAATAAGCAGAATAAAATACATGTGTATTAATATCAAAAATCTGCATTTAACAGAGGAACCTAAGCTTATTTAACTTGTATTTAATATTACAATTTATTGATACTGTTAGATATTGTAATTTACTACTAAAAAATCTTCTTTCATTTCTAAAGACTGCAGTATATTTTTATTTTAAAAAACTCATATAGTTAAATTTTTAAGGTCTGAATATAACAGAGGAACCTAAGCTTATTTCACACATAAATATATAAAATAACAATTTATTGATACTTTTAGATATTGTTTATATACTACTAAATATATTCTTTTATTTCTAAAGACTGCAGTATATTTTTATATTAAAATTTTCATATAGTTATAAAATTAATTTTTCAGAATTTCCTATTGAAAATCTTGTCTCTCCCCTTGATCTTACTTTCTGACAACACTGTCCTTTGTCCTAAACGTCACAAACTTTTAACACATTTCTAATAAATATGTCGAAGATTTTATATGCACACCCTCGACATTAATTTCAAGATAATTTATAAGAAATCTGTAATAGTCTTGTTAACACAACACCTTTAACTGCAGCGCCATCTGGCGTCAGCTGCTTAACAAATTGAGATCTCTGGGCATTAATAGAGAACGTTGCATATTCTTGGAGATGAGTTGGCACCTTCTCGTAAACCGCATAGCGACATGAACATAAATAAACGAAATGAAAAGAAAAGCGCATCGAATGTGGCACAGCTGTGGCCATTGACCAATTTGCAATGCCTTGTGCCACGCCCACAACTCCCCCTTTTGGAAATACATTTTTATTGCACAATCAGCGCACAAGTGTTGCACTCGAGGCGCCTCGAATGTGAAGGGCAATGCCAATGCCACACATGCATCCACACCCACTTCACACACACACACACACACACACACACATCTCGTATATATAGAAGTTCATGCCACAGTATCGAATTGGAATCGTTGAGATCGCCCACCTTTACGAAAATGTGCGGCACTTCACACCCGGTCTACAAATACACCGTGTATTTTGGGTACACTATAGATCTGAAAATGGTTCAGGGAATGGTTCAGGGAATGACTGTGCCTAATGCGCTTGCACTTGAGCGCTATATGCTTAAGTTCCAGCTGATGATGACAACGCTCTATGCTCCTCTACAACAGAAATAAATTAAGAATTTTAATGCGGAGAAAAACAAAGGGATTTAGTCCGATGGCAAACCGGTCTGACGGTCTGGCAGTCTGTCGGTCTGTCGGTCTGGCGTCTACTCGGCTCGACTTCATGCTTAATCAAAATGTGTTGTAGGCTCGTCGCTCTGATCCTTTTGAACTGCCGCTGCCACTGTAATATTTAAACCAGATCAGTTCCATGATGCCGCCGCCAATGGAGTCTGAGAATCAACCATTCAGAGTTTGAGTTTTAGTTTAGCTTCTTCTAGGGAAAATTACCACAGCTTTGCTAATGAAGGGCAAACGAATGAAATTTTAACGAGTCCACAATATCCATGCATTCCTTTGACTGCCTGCTAAGTCCTGTTCTGTCTGTGTTCAGGACCTCCTGTGTTGTTTGTCCTTAAAAGGTGATAACGCCGCCGTTTTGTGTTCTCATCCTTTTTCCTTTTGTTATGTAACGAATTTACAATTTATGCCGCGTTCCCTTCTATTGTCTTGTGTCGATTATTAACATCCTTTTAGCGCAATTGTTCCAACTGAGAGTCGACCTCCATTCACGCCTTATAAAGTAGGCTTTCAGTGTGCCAAATGGCCTGTGGGAAAATTTGTATTTTGACAGTAGCTATAATTTGATATAATCCAATTAGCAAATTCATTGAGTTTAAATCTTTAAGATGAATCCTAACAAATAACGAACGGAAATCAGAACCGATGAATTCTGCATCTGAGCATATTGAAGGTAGCTTTATTAATTAGAAATTAATTATTTCCAAAGAAAATTGGGGAGATTTTATAAGAATGTTGACATATTTAATTGTTGCAATAATAAAAATAAAAATTAATAGATTAGGGAAAAAAAAGTATATAAAATTCAAACACCGTCATATTGAATTTAATTCCAAGAACATATTTAAAAAAAAAAAAAAGAATTAAAATCCAAGTAAGAATCTTCTACCAGCTGATAAAAATAGTTACAGTTATATTTTAAAGATTCTTTTAATATTACTTTATAAACTTACTCTTCTCTAAACTGTTGATTTAATTACAAAATCAAAGTCAAGAGAAATACATTCAGTCATCTAAACGTAGAATCGCCCAAGAAAGAAGCTCAATGGCAAATATGAGAAACTCAAACATAGGTGCATACAATGTATGAATGAAAAAAGAAAGGGAAGCTTAAGAAATGGGTAGACAAATGTTTGCATTTGCTTAGAAAATGCGCTGAAGTATGCAGGCAGGTTTCTGAATGCCAATGACAAATTTATGTATAAACTTTAGCGCTAAAGTGCCACTAACTAACCCATACAAAGACACCACACACACGCACACACAGACACATATTCGCACACTCGCACACATAGAAAGACGAGTGCAATGGCACGGCCAGGCGACCGGGCGTATACTTTATGAATAGAGCATACAAAGTGCAATCTATGAATAGAGGTGGCTAGGGGGGGCGGGGAATGAGGAATGGGGGGCTCGACTACCGGCCTCAGGCTCGCTTGAGCACTTACAATAAGCACTCCCGCGTTGATTATTATTAAAGGCGCCTTTTCAAAAGAGCGGAGGCTCTCTGACAATGTCAATGTGCTCTGGCTGCTCTAGCGCAGCTTTTAATGATTTATTTGAGAAAATTTACACGTGAGCGCCAGTCCAAAAACAAACAAACTCACACACACACACACTCACACACACATAAGCAAAGAAGATGAATGGAACCCCCGCATACACACACACACACACAAAGAAACACATATGAGTATAAAAGAGAGAACTCTGACTGGCACGAGGTCTGCTGTTGAGGCATTTTTTGGATAGAAGATACAGATACAGATACAGATACGGAACGGCTGTATTAAGTTGCCAGACCATGAAATGCTTTGGCACGTACATAGCGCCAATTTTGTGAAGCTTTTTGCATAAACAAAAGGCGAAGGTGAGAAGCAACTTTACCATAACTCTCTGTATATATCTGTGTGTGTTATTTCAGTTACAATTCGCGCTTTTTCACATTCTTTTAACGATTTATCATGCGAAAATTGTCTGGGCCAGGGCTACGCTCACTTTGCATATGCAAACCAGAGTTGCTATTATTATTTTACAGCTCCGTTTCCCCTTATTTTGTCCATTTTTACCACTTCTTTTCAGTTGTGGCTGTTGTTGTTGGTGGTGTTACCCTTATGGCACTACGTAAATTTAGTCACGTTGTTTAAATAATAATAAAGTGCAGCACACAAGCAAACACACACACGAAATTATGCAAAAATATCATCAGATTCAGATTTAGATTCAGACAATGGCAAAGTTATGATGACAATGCGCATACGACATGTGGTCTGGGCAAATGGTCCCACGGTTTCGGAACTGGAAACTGATGCCACAGATCAGATACAACTTAATCAGTAAGCCGTTAAGTGAGTTAGGGGACAGGTAGAGACATTCAGGTGTATTCAGGTTCAGCGATAAAAAAAATTAAACGCAATTAATTATGCCCATATCACAAAGTGAATATCTTTTATATCTAATTAGCATGAAATATACACAAAATGTATATGATATCAACGATAAGATGTGTAATTTAATGACCGCAATCAAAGCTTTGAATGGGTAAATGAGTTTGATAAACCGTCAAACCCAACCTAGTCTTATCGATCCACATTGGCGACATTAAAAAATTGGTAGTCTGAGGCAGTTATTACATCAGTTCGAATATACTACATATACGACTATTTATGTTTTAATGATACATATAAAAAGATACAATTTCTTCAACAGTTTGCTTTCTGCTGAAAAACACAAAAGAGGTATAAAAAAAAATATATTTGAAATATCATTAAAATTTTATTTCTTTATTAAACTTGTTTAAGCAATTTATAAAACTTCTTAAAATAAACAGACATAGATCAAAATAGACTACTAATCTTTTTCTATGTTCTCACACTCTATTAAAAAGCTCGTAAATTAACTACTTGTATATTTGTAAACACACGAAAATTACAGATATAAATGAATACAAATATATCAAGATACTACTCAGCTGTTAAATGTATTTCAAATATCATTAAAATTTTAACTCTTTATGTAAATAAATTTTAGACTTTTATTATCTTTGAAATTTCTCACACTATTAACAGAAGTTCTAAATTTTCCAGAGTTAAATAAATAAATAATATAAACAAAGCTAAACCCAACTATAACTAAGTTTCATTTCGAAATATACAAGGCTAATAATTTAAGTAGAACACATAAAGTTAATTTTTAAAATATTTAAGAGTAACCTTAATGTATGTACTAGTATTTATACTATACAACTTGGCACTAATTCTCACAGAGCAATTTAAGACAATACCCCAGAAGATTCATAAAAAACACTCATGACCACATAATTAGCATTACTGGGTAGTAGGTTGTTAATTTACCATAACTGCCATACGCACACCCTACTATAAAGTAGAGAGAAATACGGGGCACCTTAACTCCCGGCCTCGGCACCGATCGACCCTGTCCTCGACCTCCTGCTATTTGTTACATTTTAGCAACAGAGAGCTAAAAATTATTACACCCGTTGCCAAGTTTGGACAACAAGAAACAAAACTCCGGGACCTACTTTCGCTAGAGGCAAATAAAAAGGGGTTACCAAAAATAGCCATGGACCATATAAAGAAACGCTCAGTAGACAGCAACCTCCTCCTCCTCCCCCAAGTGGCATATAAGGTCATAAAATAGTTGTCGCAACCTGGCGGGATAAGCATCTGACTCTCTGGTTATTCATCTGCCTTGGACTGTTCCTGTTCCACACACAAACACAGACACACACAGCACACTGATTACTTCGTTAAGTTGCATGTTGCTACAAATTGTTTCCAAAGAAAGGCAATGGAAATAAAAATTATTGCCCCAAAACAAACTGGCAAGGGTTAAAGGTAATCACAACAACATGAAACATTGTGAAAGGTGCTTGGATTGTGGAAACTACTATTAAGCTACACTAAATAACAAGAACTGCAAGAAGAGCATCATCTTGCACTGATTATCTCGACCAGAGATTCTAGTTTATGGCGGATCCTACGATCCAACGACATCAGACCTATTCATTGGGCTTCGGGGAGACTCCTGTCAAACATTCAGCTCTTATCATATGTTGTCATCATTATTTTCAAATGATGCACAAGTGTACCAGAACCAAACAGACAACAAATTAAAAGCCACTCGCTGGGAACTTCATTAGAGAAAGTCGCAGACGATGACCCGCAGATCCCAAGACCCCAGAGAAAGACTCAGACTTAGAGTTGGACCCTTTGTCTACTAATTTTTTAGTAGCTATGTTGTCTTGTGTTTTGTCAAAGCTAATTAGTACGTAAAAACATTAACAATGGATCGGATCGCAGTGACGAATATATGATCAAGTCTGAGGCAAGTTTTGACTGCATTTCAAGTGTGAAATGCATATTTTGGAAGTTTCCATGTCTCAAAGTTTTGGGCCAAGTCATTATTACAATGACATTTGCATAATACGCGTATTATGCGTATTAATTACAGCGCGGACATTTGCATTTAAACGCCTATTTGTTGGCCAGACCAACAACAGAGACGGTGGTGGGTCTTAAGACCCGGTAGCTAATGCTATCCATGACTCCAACTATAATTATTAAATTAGAAGACAATGCATCGACCCTGACGTAGGCTAAAGACCTGCAAGATGCGTACGTTTTGATAGGTAAAAAATTTAAAAAAAAAAAAAAGAAAGAAAAAAATAAGCGACCACCAGAGCATGGAGAAAGACCTCAAGATGGAGCTACAAGATGGATATGGAGTTTATAAGATGAGGCTGGCACATAAACAGAAAACAAAAAGAGTTATTATGTTCAAATTTGCATAAATTTCACGCTTCACAGTGAACTGATGCAAAGAGGAAGTTGTTAGAATGCCTGGAACAACCACAAACAACATTTTCAAATTAAAAGTTTGTAAGCCTAATTTCTTAATCACAGCTCTGTGTTCAATGTGGGTGTTCCGATGTGGGAAGCAATATATTTTCTTCTACAATAGTTTTCTAATAAGTGAAAAGTTCTCAACGGCAATAATAATACTAAACCTTTTTAATTGTCAGTTATGATACATACTCTTGCCTGGAATTTACTCCATATACACATAATTATTACACTAAGTATTTCAATATATTTTGATTAAATAAAAGAAAATCTATATCTTGTCAATTAAAAACTAAACCTATCACGGCCTTATTCTAATGATATATATATTTTTTTTTAATCTTATTTCATAGTAAAATCTTAACCAATTATTAAATTCATCTTATATCTAGTTAATTTCAACCCAACATTTTCAAAAATTCGCTACCCAAATGATGTACATCAGTGAAGTGCTCTAAAAGCGATTTCGCGCATTTCGGATAAATCGTATCACAATCGACGCCCGAATGACCCAATCTTTCAGCCTGTAGATAATCGTTATCCGTGTGCTCTGACAGAGGATCCTTGGAACTAGATGGACTATAAAAAATAAATAGTTTACAATTATATCTTATAACAACCGTTTACTTACGTAAGGAGTATGTGTAGTAGCTCTCCCAGTAGACCGTTTCGTTCATCAAATGGCGCTGCGGAACTTTCGCAAATACTTTTCAGAACACACTGGCGTCCATTTAGTTGCATACGTAAGGCCAGGCTTTCAAAACTCTGATATATAGCCCAGCGATATCCAGCCCAAGCCTGTGTAGCCTCTTCTAGGACTCTTGTGGCAACACCCAGTTCCTTATCAGTTTTCTGCAAAGTTTTCTGAAATATGGTCGCATTATCCTTAAATTCCCGATCAGTTATATTAATTAGATCCTTTGTGCGTATTTGCTTGGCTCTGTTGGGCAAATAATAATGAGCTTTCAAAACATATCCAGTCGTAATAGACTCAATGTCAAGATCATCTACTGGTATACCAAAACCAGCTATGAACTGTAAATAAAACACATTAACTAGAAGATCATTGAAATTCAAAGATAGAACCCACTTTAAATCTGGCAGGATGGGATCGTGGATAGATCAAAGGCAACCAGCGTGCCTTTCGCACCAGCAGATCACTTTCGCCATGTTGGCTGTAACTATAGCTTTCATTATAGGCTAAAACTGTAGCTAAATAGGCGAAGAATACAGCTAAAAGCCACTTTACACGTATTAATATCATTATCCTTCGCGTTTTTCTCTTAAAATTCGACTAACCGCACAGTTTGAATGTTATTTCTTTACTATACGATCAATTGTGAAAAACGATATCTTCTTACTTTCTTTTATAAGAAGAACTAAAATGATAAAAAACGAAAGTTTAAACAGATATATAAAATTTAGCACATTAGAAAAATCTAGCATTCGGACCGGGTCAACTATTTCTGATGCCACTGTGTGCTCATTTCGTATATGAGAGTCTCAGTTTTCTGAGTAAAACCCTCAAAGTTCGCGTTCTTTTAATTAACACTTAACTGTCTGTAAAACTCGGCAAATACACTGAACAAAATTTCTAAACAATTCACTTATCTTAAAAAAAATAATAGGAGCTATACAGAAAAATTTCGAATGATATTTGGTTTGATTGGGATTTAAATATATAAAAATACTTGATTAAAATTAAAAATCTTCTTGTTCTTTCCTTACAAATAAGAAGTCTCAGCCTGTTTTTACTTATTTTTTATTGTCAATTTCATAAGTTTATCCAGGTTGTCGTGTAATTCACTAAAGTGTTGCAACAAACTTCGACGACACTCTTTGAAAACACGCTCACAGCCAGCACCTGATTGTCCCACCTTCTCAGCATAATAATACTCATTATCCGCATGCTCAGACAGCTTATCCACCGATGATGAAGGGCTATAAATGGTTGAAGACTCAGGCTATTTACTTTTAAGAATGAAGATGTTAACTTACGTTAAGAGTATGTGCAGAAGTTCCGCAATAAGTCCGTTTGTAACGTGGAACGGTTCTTCAGCGACCTCGCAGATACTTTTGAGGACACAAATGCGACCTTGATAACCCAAGCGTTTCGCCAATCCCTCCAGACCCTTGTAGACCGTCCATCGATAGCTACTCAGCACTTTGTTGGTCCTTGTCAGCAGCTTCTTTGTGCTCTTGCCAAGATCATCGGCACTCACCAGAAAGTTCTCAAACATGGGACGACGTCTTCTTGCTCCAACAGATCCCAAGGTGGGAACCTGATTAATTGGTAAAGCGGTTGGCGTACGCAGTGCATCCGGCGTTTCAGGAAGCCAATATTCCGCTTTTAACACATAACCCGTTGTAACTGCCTCGTATTCCAGATCTTCTAGCGGTATACCAATTCCACCGATGAACTGATGGAAGATAGAAGACGGTTCCAGTTTTAATTGTTTGTGATTCTAAAGGTATTTCAATTGATTACACACCTGTACGCGAGTGGGTGAAGTTGTTGGAAATATAAGCCACGGTATTGGCGCTCTTTTACTACGTTCGTGCTTCGATAGACTGCCATAATCAGCTGTCGTACTTGATAAGAAATTACAGACCACTATCAGCTGTAGACAACTAACTATATTCCGCACTATTCTCGATTTCATTTTCTATTCGAATATATCACTTTACGATGCGCACGTTGTTAATGCTTTGCCCAGTAGCGCTAT
The DNA here is from genome assembly GCA_035045575.1 of Drosophila falleni. Taxonomy (NCBI): domain Eukaryota; kingdom Metazoa; phylum Arthropoda; class Insecta; order Diptera; family Drosophilidae; genus Drosophila; species Drosophila falleni. Next base: position 12,381,526 of record JAWNOV010000167.1, read on the forward strand.
ACTGACTCTCTAAGCATACAAAAGAAAATAAATCATACAAGAATTCTATACAAGTTCTAGCTCACGCATTTATTAATCCAAATTAGAAGAAATGATCGGAGACTCAGCTTATACTTTCTGACTGCAACGTTTTATTTTTTTTTTAGAGAAATGTTACACATTTCAATAATTAGCACCAGTCAATTGACGCTTTTCACAACATGCATAAACCCGCTAGCCGAAGTTGGCCGAGTTACTTGGCTGGTTCATGCGGAAACTGTGTATAACTTGCATATTCCAGTTTTAGCTTAGCTCTAATGGCTGGATTTAGTTCTATACTCGCTTTCATTCATAACATTGTTGTCTATACAGGGTTCACCGGAGTTGTTGTAATAAATAAATACAATATTTATAAAGATATTATAAGAGAGATTTTCAGATAGAATATTTATAAAGATATTAAAAGAGAGATTTTCAGATAAAAATTCTATAAATTTTTGTACTTCATTAATTAATTATAATTTTTACTCAAATTTTATATTGAATTTTTTTAGACTTTTTCAGAATAGACTTTAATATCATGCTGGGCCTTTTCATAAATTCAAACAAAGTTTTTAGCAACCGTTGTTTTTCGATATATAAAACAATTCAAAAAAAATTTTATGCTTTATTTCAGTTATTAATTGAGTATTCATTCTTTTCCTCACCCTGTAGTTAAGTTTTTCAAATTTTTAACACCCGCTCAATATGGAACTCCTCTATTTTCTGTGAGTCTGTAGTTGCACCTTCACCTTACTTATTTTAACAGCTCGAGTGCAACTTGCAACTCCCAACTGCAAACAGTTGACTTAGTGCATTGTTAGCGATGAGTTCAAACCGTTTGTATCATTGTGGCTTCATTCTCATTGGATTATTATTTCTGCTTCTCGCTGTTAAGCTGGGCAATGCTGTGTTGTTCTTTCCACGTGGCGGTTCTGTTGGAGTAAGTCAAGGGACTTGCCACAAAATCTGATTTAATTACGTATATTTTGCAGTTATTATCCGCAGTTGCAATTCCACTGGATCTGGCGTATCGCAATGTTTATGTGGCTTTTAACTTTGAGTCAAACTATGGTTTGCCTTCGAATGAATCTTATAATCAGTGGATTGATAGGGCAAGTTAGCCATAATTGCTGAAAGTCCCGCAGGAACCTTTTCATCTAATGCACCTATATTTACAGTGGGATCTAGACGAGGGATTCCTGGGCATTGGCAGCGATGTGACACCCATAGACGGACGCAATGCTGGCGACCACAATGATAACCCAGAGAAACGTTCAATTTCGGAACCTCCCCGCTTTACACGTCACGACTTCTATCGAGCGATTGTTAACTATTTGGGTCAGTACGGTTACAATGGAAGCGCCTGTTTACTGCGGACAATCTGCGAAGTCAGCGCTGCTCCCCTGGATGCCCACAACGGCGTATTGGGCACCATATTCAAAATTCTATTCATGTAAGTTAGTAAGTAAGTGGGCCAGGAACCATTCTCGAGCTAATTAGTGACCTCACGCCTATTATAGACCAACAACAAGCTCCGCCGAATTACGATTACAGCATGTGAATAGTCTCTATGTGGCATCCGAGTTTGGCACGCGCGACTTGGACTGCGCTGATTACGTGGCTGGATGTCCACACAGCATGCTGGACATGATAAGCGTTCTGCTGTAAATCTAATGTGTGCATGCCTATACCCAGATTTTATATTCCGCCAAATTCTAATGTTCCTCCTTACAGAAGCGAAAATATTAAATACAGTCAAAATAAGTTGATTCCTCTTAAGTGATTACACTAGTTTATAAATTAAAATCAGTTTTATATACCCAGCCTCCTATAATCCAATTCTAATCTGAAATTGTCTACTGAATCCGAAACTCAAGCCAAGTCCTTCTTAAGAACTGAAGGGCTTATTAAAAGTCACAAAACAATTAGTTACTCCGGAATATACTAACTTTACATTTTTAGAAAGTTTACAATTGTTCCATCTACAAGCATTTAAATATGAATCGTATTCCGGACTATAGTTCAGAACAGATTTTAGAGATTACCAATTCAAAAAGATAATAATTCATAATACCCGTTTTTCCTTAACAATTCAACGAGATCTACACAGTTCATTTATATAATTTTTTCTTAAATTGAACTAGTTCCATTGAACATTTATGTATTTACCCACCCTGTAGCTATATTTGTCTTCTTTTTAACACCCGTTTGTTATAGAACTCCTGTTTTGTTGACACTTCAAATGCAACATCCACTTGCAAATTTCTACAGATTGCAACTTGCAACTTTAAGCGACATATAGTTGTCCAAGCACATTGGTAGAGATGAGTTCAAACCGTTCGCATCTTAGTGTTTCCATATTCTATGGATTATTTTTTCACTTTATGGCTTTTAGGCCGAGTAGTGCTGTGGTGTTTTTTCCACGTGGCGGTTCCATAGGAGTAGGAGCCGCAGTGGCCATTCCATTGGATCTGACGTATCGCAATGTGTTCATGGCTTTTAACTTTGGTTCTAACTATGGTTTGCCTGCGAATGATTCATATAATCAGTGGATTGATAGGGTAAGTAAGACTGAATATCCGCAGTGAACTTATAATTCACCTAAGTTTTTAGTGGGATGTGGACGAGGGATTCCTGGGCATTGGCAGTGATGTAACACCCATAGACGGACGCAATGCTGGCGCCCACAATGATAACCCAGAGAAACGCTCAATTTCGGAACCTCCCCGGTTTACACGTCACGACTTTTATCGAGCGATTGTAAACTATTTGGGTCAGTACGGTTACAATGGTAGCGCCTGTTTACTGCGGACAATCTGCGAAGTCAGCGCTGCTCCACTGGATGCCCACAACGGCGTATTGGGCACCATATTCAAAATTCTCTTCATGTAAGTTAGTTATTGAAGTTCTACCACCATGAACCTAGGCCAGTTCACAAACTAATTAGTGACCTCACGCCTTTTATAGACCAACAACAAGCGCCGCCGAATTACGATTACAGCATGTGGATAGTCTCTATGTGGCATCCGAGTATGGCACGCGCGACTTGGACTGTGCTGATTACGTGGCTGGATGTCCACACAGCATGCTGGACATGATAAGCGTTCTGCTCTAAATCTAATGTGTGCATGCCTGCACTCAGAGATTGTATTCCACAATTCTACAGTATCAGCAAAACATGGTTAGATTCAGAAATATTTAACAGAAAACTTAAGATTAATTTCAAATAACTATAACAAACTGAATACTATATTTTCTTATATTTACAATAGTTAATTTACAATTGTTATTATATCAATCTGATCTCTAGTACATTTTTTCAGTTAAAATCTAAATTATAATCCCAAACTACGCATTTTTAAAATTAAGTATACAACTTTTATTTTCTTTTGAATTTGGTAATGCAATGTAATTTTTTGCAGTGTATGTATTTTACAAAAATAAATGCGAAAATCTGCGGCAATGTTTGCATAACAAGCAAGCGAGTAAAGTTGCCCGCTTGCTGCGTGAAATGTTTTAATTTCGCTTAAAGCGCTTAAGACACCACATCCATCGCCCTGGCAACAAAGGCTGAAGATGTTGATGAGTAGGGCCCTAAGCTGGCCGCAAAGGAATCCGCAAACACAGACACACAGCGTGGTACAACGTAGTACAAGAGAGGATACGTGTATGTGGTGTTGATACCTCGTGTTTTGTTCAAGAACAAGGCGAAGAGTTCAGCGTCGGTACCTTCATTCTTTCTTTCTCTTATTCTCCGTCTCACTTCTTTCTTTTTTTGGCAGCTCATCGCATCTTTGATCGCTTTTTCCGCTCCTTTTGTGGCCAAACACACAAAATGAGAACTCTTTTTGTTTGCGGTTTAAGCCTGTCAACAATGGCATACATACAAACACGTATTTTGGTTTTTAGGGCCAGGATTTGAACTCCTTTTTTTTACATCTACATACATATATATATATTTTATTATTATTATTTTGCTTGTTTGTTATTTCTTTGATTTGATTTGCCGCCTTAAGGGTCCTTGGGTATTGTTTGAAACATACCAACGGTCTTTGACTGACTGGTGAGAGCAAATTACGCCTTCTTTGATTTCGCCAAGCTATTGAAATCATAATTAGAAGACAAATGCTTCACATTTTGAGCACAATGGCCAGGTACTAAAGCCTGAAGAGCTGCTTATATGCGTCGTAATGTTGGGGGAATGGTTCCTAAAACTTAAGTGCTAATAAAGGTTAGGATTAGGTAAAGATCAGTAAAGTTAAAAGTTGAGGCAGCTAGTTTGAAATAAGCTTAAAATATGGAGAGATAAATTAATTAGTTCATGGTAATTATAATAATTAGATAGTACACAGTTTTTTGGATTTTATATAAACTGAAGTCAATATCTACAATGACATGGATTTTTATGTTTATTGCTTAAAAAAAGAAAATAGAATTTGGCATACATATGCTAAGTATAAAAACCAAGATTTGTAGCCTGCAATCAAGTAAAGTATTTCGTAAAATTATATGAAAGCCAATGTATTTATGATATCTCTTTTTATTATTATCTTGGATTACTTCCAAAATTGTTGCCTGCTGAGATAAAACTCAATTGTTCTTTGACGCCTTAAAGCACTTAAAAATCGCACTTCCAATGGACTCCTTTACTTGTGTTTACGACTTTATGTTGTTGCCTCACAAATACGCACATGAAAGTCATTCCACTGTTGATTTATTGCAGATAGTTTTAAGTTGCAGTTTTAAATGTTCTTCGAACTTGGTATTTTGCCATACATAAACCATTTTAATAGACTTGTCAAAAAGGAGACCACTACATAAAAAGGCAGGTGGTTGGTTGTGATGGGGCAAACCGCAGTCACTTCCTGTGGGGAATTGGTTTCATTTATGGAACTGGGGCTGGTACAAATTGATTTGTAATTAGTTGCAGTTGCAGTCAACAGTATGATTAACTTGGCAGTTGGTCTAGCCCCCAGACACTGTCCATAGTAGTACTCGATATCTTGGCAGCCTGAGATGTCTAAGGTTACAAAACCAGCTGTGCGCAGGCGTGGACGTGCCTCAAGGAATTACATATCCACTTGAGTATTTCCATACATAAATTATACTAAAGGCCTGCATTATCCTTGACAATTGACAGTTTCTTTAAGTAGTCCTCTCTCAATGTTAGAATGGGGCGTTCTTGTGACTTGTAAACGCGTCTGTTGAGGCTGCTGTGGTTTACCCGAACTATCCAGCATGTGTCAACAAATGTTGGGTTGTCTAAGTATCTGAGTATCTATAACATATCATAGTACATATGTATGTATTTCAATTCCTCCTAGTTGACAGTTGTGCACAGTTCGTGTCATAAATCAATGGACACAAAATGCATTAGTATCTGCATTTCATCGCTGTCTCTTTTTCATTGATTGTTTATTGGGGTTTTTTTTTTGTTTTCAGAATATCACTAGTCAGTTATTAAATTAGACTTTAATCCACTTTGACACGCGCATATGAACATTAATTGAATTCACAAATGAGCAGTTTATATGAAATTTATAAATAAACTAATTACCGTGTCGGTTTTTATTGTTGCTATTATTATCATAATTATGATTATTATTGTTGTTGTTATCGATATCGTGACGTTTTTACACGCCCCAACAATTGGATTAAGTGCATAAAATGAAATGGCATTTAAAATGCCGCTTTTAATAAAAACTGATTGCACACAATCCATTTCACTGTTTGCGGATTTTCAGGTTTATTTTAATTAAGTTAATGAAATGTTTTTGTGTTTTTCTGTTTAAAATGGTGTGGGCTAACCAGAAAGATTAGGCCTACAAATTGTGGCAGCTGTAGCTATTAATTAATAATAACTATAATTAGTTGTAGGTTTCTATAATAAGGCAATAAGATGCAATGAATCAAAATAGAAGACCATAAGGACAATTTTCTATTTATTTTTTATCTTTAGTAGGCCAAAAGTACAATTTTCTATTTATAGTTTTTATCTTAAAAATAAATTAATAATAATTATTATTATTATCTATTAATAATTAAATAAAATTATATATAGGTTTCTATAGTAAGCCATAAAGATACAATGAATTACAATAGAAGACCACAAGGACAATTTTCTATTCATTTATTTATATTAAAAATTTTTAATTTTGAAAATGATAGAGTATATTTTGACTTAAAGAATACCTGTAAGATCTTAAGATATTTTCTTTTCTACCATGAATGTTTCGATTAGTTTCATTTGAGTGAACTATCTGAAAATCTAAACTATCTTTTTTAAATAAGCATATCAAATTGATGAGAATTTCAGCAGCGTTTAATCATTAGCTGTTGTCACTGTTCCCAGAAACTAGAGTCTTCTTATCGGTAAAATCAACACCTAGCTTCCTGCTTAATCAAAAGTCATCATTTTCCTTGCATAATTCAAATAAAAAAGGTCATACAAGTCATCATCATTCATATTCATGTATGTCATATGAAAACTGCCCCATAATTTCATTGCACCAACAACCCCCTTCAGACAATTCAAACTTCTCCTTCGTCTTGTTGTTGCACTGCATTTATAATTTGATCGATTGCATCGCTTCCAAACTGCTTTGACATTAATTGACTCCAAATATGCACAAGCGCATGAAATTATGAAAATCTTATTAAAGTCAACCAGCCAGGCGAGCACTGAATAAGACTTTTGTTGGCTTTTGGGTTAAGGAAAAAAATAAAATTCACCGGGTAAACTTCATAAATGCTAATGTGCTTGGCTGCCTTGACGGTCGGCTAAGAAATGATTGATGGACTTAGCCATGGTGATGAAAAAACTTTGGTAGATTCGTCTTCTTTTGGTTTGAGGTTTCTATTTACAATTGAGTGCAAAATTATGCGGTGCACACTTACCGCCCAACAGAAAAAGGATCAATTTCCTAGGCAAAAAAAGAAAACGCCTTAAGCCAAAATTTCACCTTTTACCTTTTGGGCATTTTTCGGCAACTCTCCTAGATAATTTAATCCCAAGGCTTAGAGACAACGAGCTAGGCTTAAGCGCCTTAACGCATGTTGCAACATGTTTACTAGAACCTAACAAAGATTTAGTTATTATACTCCTGGGCTGGATTGCAAATATTTTGAGGTTGCCGCCTTTATATGCGATTTTGTTTTGTAGGAGCGATTTTTAAATGATCTAAGACAGGACAAGTCGGTTGACAGCGCAGTTCTTGGGAATGAAGACTCTGAAATGTAAATGCAATGTCTTCATATTATTCAAGAGTGGATTATCTTAATGACCCTCATTTTTAAATAAATTCTTGAAATAAAAATTTTTGAAGACAGTGTTTTGATAAAGAAAAAATTTCCTATTCTAATTTACAAATAAAAAAATTCTTATATTATGATTATTTTTTTTTCAATAATTCAGAATTGTCCAAAAGCACTTATTGAAATTAGAAATTATAGATATTAATTGACTTCGAAACGTAGTTTTTAATGCATTACTGCAAACTCAAATTCCTTAGATAATTTCCATCAAGTTATTCTAATTGGTATGTGCCTTTTATTTAACAGATTGCTTTGCTAATAGAAAACCCAAAAGTCCACTAATGCTTTTAATATATATACTAACTTCTGATTTAGAAAGTGGGCTGCATTTATGTATTACTCAGACAATGCTCACATGGAAACCAATTTACTTGGAAAACTCGCACGAAAGTCTAACAGAATTAATGTATTCTTGACTCTTTTGTACATTATTTGTATCAGACAAACCGTCTGAGGTTCTGTTTTGTTTGGGGTCCTGTGCGTGTGGCACCCGTAAAAAGCATTTTGTGTAAATGCGGCGCAAACAAGCTAGAGACTAATTACAGCAAAAGATAACACCAGAAAGCAAACCACACTAGGATAATAATCTAAGCAAATTTATCAACAGTCAAAACGAACGCACACACACACACACACACACACGCTGAAAGATTGAAATGGAAATACCCATGTGGGTGTGTACAACAACGAAAGAAAAAAGAAGAAGAAAAAATAAAAGGCAACATAAAAATATATAAGCCTTGTGCTTTGCATGTGTGCAATGCCAAGGAAGACTTACACAAAAGGATACAAGTGAAAAATTATGCGATGGAGACTATACTCGTAACAGACAAAAAGCAAACAAGCGCCAGCTACAAATAGGCCAAAGGGCAGCCGGAGCATTCAGTTCAGTTGTTTGTTAAGTGTGAACTTGAAGCAGAAACATGCCACGTGCCGCAGGCTAACAAAAAGGACGCACCATGCACATGAACTAGGAGCTCACAAGCAAAACGAAACTTTAATACACTTTACCAAAGAAAAGTTAAAAAATATAATACAATAATTTCAATAGTTAGCTGGAAAGATTAAGTTTCTGTACAAGGAAAGAAACATGTAACTTTAAAACTGATTCAATAACATAATTCGAAATTAACTACTTATTTAAGATCATATTATTTAGTTCAAGTAAAGTAAATTAAGTAAGTATTCAAAAACAAAGAAATTTTAAAAAATTTTACAATTTTAAGAGACAAAACTCATATTTCAGAATATAAGTATTTTTAATAAATTGGATATATTCAGTCTTCCTTACAATAATTCTGTATACTCTTAAGAGCTTATACTTATAATGCAAAATTCATCCGAACAAATTAAGTTTTTTTAAAAGTACTGTAAAATATTATCGTTTCTAAGATATCAATAATTCGCTGAGGAAATTGATTTTTCCAAGCAATTATATAGAAATATCTATAAATTATTAAAAAATGCTTAAGGATTTTAATAATAAATTGTTTAGAGTCCGAAAAAATCAAACAATTGTCTCTTACACAACCTATTCTCTATGGGAAAAAATTTTAAACACTTAATTTAATGACTGCTTTAAAAAATATAAAATTTTTCTAAACTTTTTTTTTTGTTCATTCTTAAAAAATTACATTTGCTGAAAAATAAAAAGTCAAAGGCCAAAATTTGATTTACTCTTTTTAACAAATACAAATCTGAAAAAGTAGTTGTACCCTTGACAAGTGGTACAAGTGATATTGCTACAAAATCGCATGTTTTTCGAGTAAATCAACAGAAATTTGTTACCCCCACAAATAAATGGAAATGTTGGGCCTCTAAAATGTGAGGCATCCCCCCAATTTGACCCTGTCTAAGTGTAACAGCTTTTTAGCATAAATTTCAAGTTACACGGCAGGAAGTCGTTGTGCGTCAGTTGCTTGCCACAATTTCCATTAGCGCCAAGCGCCACATGTGACGTTGCCAGAGCGTTTGACATTTTAAGGAGCGCCAAGCGGGTAAGACTCATAGGTAAACCCCAGAAGTCGTGCCCTGTCCCGCCCTGGCATGTCAACTGTGTTCAGCACGCACAATTTGAGGTGAAATTCTCAAAGGCAATATGAATATATAAACGATGGACTAGCGTTAAATACACATAAGTGAATAGCGTGGCCAAAGAGCAAACAAACCTGCAAATGTTGGCAGTCAGAATTCCAAGTCCCAATGCTCAGCTCTCAGTTCAGAGTTCACAGTTCTCCAGTTTACAGTTCCCCCGCCTTTCCATGTTACCTTGCACACCTGTGGGAAGCTCTCAAATTTCAATGCAATGTTGAAATAGAAATTAAATGCCAGACCGCATTTTAGACTAATGCCAAAATTGCGCGCTCCCAACATGCTCGTATCAGCTTACAGAAGCAACAGCAGAAACAGCAACAACAACACCAACCAAACAGCATCCCTCTCTCTCTCCGCTGAAAAGGACAGGTATCCTGTGTGTATAGCTGGCAGCCTGAATCAACCACAACATATACACCTACTTCCTCTGTGCAGCTATGTCACATGAGACGCTTGCCAAAGTACAAAAATTGAATGCCTCCCGAGCCCAACCACAATGGAAGGAAGTGGTGTTGATGGTCCCAGGAACAGGAACAACCCAACACTTAGTTTCGGAAATGGCTCATAGCTGAATTACCTCTTGATGTATCTGTTAGATAGCTGCTAGTCTGATAGTCTGTGGCCTGAACCTGAGCATGCTAAGTGTTTTGAATTTGCAATGCACAAAGGTCCCTTTGGCATGTGCAAAATTTTGATGGTTTCTCGATAAGCTGATGCGTATACCAAAGCGATTATAAACGATTCGATTTTGTCAAAGGCAAACTGTAAATTGAGTGCATGCAGGCATTAAACCTAAGCCTACAAATCTAAGTCAACCTTTTGCCCAGATAAAACTTAACAAAAAATAGAGTTAAAGTGCAATCAGTCATAAGATAAAACTAAATAATAGAGCTAAACTTAACACGAAAAATATGGTTACATTTTTCCCGACAAAGATGTTAAGCCCTTGTGCTCTACTTTAGATTTTTAAAAAAGGTTTTAATATAAAGTAATATTAAGTTTCTTGTTTTCCAAAAAAGGGAGTTTTTAAATTAATTTTTATCAATAATAATAATAAACCAAGGAATTCCTACAAAAAAAAAAAACAGGAAATATATGGAAACAGAGTGCTGGAATATAAAGAAATTTATTAGTTAATTTTATAATAGGAATAGGAATATTGATCAGCATGTGAACTTTTGAAAACTCGCTAATCAAACAATATTTTCTACTCTGAAGAGTTTCCACGAATTATCGCTTGTGAAATCATTCCCAGTCGCAAGAATCAAACGTTGAACTACTTGGGAACTACTTTTGGCCAGTTGCCGACCAACATTAATAACGCTTCAGTAGCGCCGCTCGATTGACAATAGACCCGGTTCAGAAATCCAAAAACAAAACTACCCAAAGTCACTACACGATGCCGATACCGATGTCGATGCTTTTCAATAAAAGTTCCGACAAAGGCGGCCAAAACAATTGAACGTTGCACAAAAGAGGCACAAAATTACAGCTCACAGTTGTGTCCATGAATTTGATTACGAAGAAGCAATGCAAAGGATACGGAAAGTACAGGCAGAGAAATAAGTGCGAGTCCTGCCCATTGCATTTGTCATGCGTGGTCCAGAGAGTTCAAGAGTACTGCACATGTATTTCGCAAACTCGGACCGAGTCGAACAATTAGTCCACGCCCTTGAGCGTTTTTACACCTGGTAATTGCTCCACAAAACGTTGTGTAATTTTTCTTTAACGAATCTCAAATGACTTTTGACTTGACCCATGGCCATTGTTTAAGTTTTGACCACAAGGAGACGACCTGGAAAGGATGCTATTTATGAGCAGGATTTTATGTTGTATTTTCAGCTGCGAGAGTTGAGAAAAACATACGAATTTCTTACTCTATTTAAGCATTGGAGACATTTATGACCTTGTCGGGAATGAGCTGCATTTTGGGATCTTGATTAATGATTTATCCTGCAAGAAAAACAACAATAACAATGCTGGCAATTTGGTTTTGTGTGCAACTGTTTCTATTGAGGCATTGTGCATCTGAAGGCGTTCTGAGCTGATCTCTTTGTCGGCAGAACACCTTTCTTTACACCTTGAGACGGCTGCTAAATTCTTTTGACTTAAATGCGTTTACAATGAGGCCCCCGAGCTGACTTTTGAAATATTGTTCCATGGAATTGGCCCTTTTATTTGGCCAGCTGAAAAATGGGTCAGTATGGTTTTTACAAAATCATTTTAAGTATTGGTATTATAATAAGCACTGTGCAAACTTTTACCCATTCAACTGATGGCTTTTCAATAAACCATTCACATAAATCGCTGGGTCATCAGCTTGATGACGACACAAACCTCATTATGGACCACTTTCTGGGCGCCCAATTAGAGAGAGTAGAGTGAGGCGAGTGATCTTAAATTCAATTTAAAATGCATCAGCCTGTTTACCGTAATAATATCAACACATTTATGGATGCCTGCGTGCAGTTTAATCTTATAAATATCCACAATATCACCCTCAAGCGCTTCTTCATTCGATTTGTCGATTCCGTCTGCCATATCCGAACTCGGACCAAGAAGCAATACAAAGTCGCAGGCCAGGACCAGTTTCAGTTTCAGTTTAAGCTCTTCTCTCTTACAGATGCGCCAGGTGCAATACTTTAATGAGCTTTTGTTGTTGCTCCCGTTGTTGTTGTTGCTGTTGTTGTCGAGCTTAACAAGTGACCGACGTCGCCTGCGCCTGCGGCTGCTGCGTTTTTCTGCGTGGCTGCAGCTTAAATAAATTTCAACTTGGCACTTTTTTGTAAGCAATGCGCAGGATTTTTTTCTGCGGAACAGCTGCTTATATCCTGTGCCATTCACTTAAAAGGGTATCTACAATGCAAATTACGAATCACAAGATCAATAAATATTCAGTGACAGCAGCAAAGTAGTAGTTATAGGAAAAAGTAGTAGTAGTAGTAAAAATTAAAAATAGTAGTAGCAATAAAAGTAGTAGTTGTAGGAAAAAGTAGTAGAAGAAGTAATAGAAATTTAAAATAGTAGTAGCAATAAAAGTAGTAGAAGAAGTAATAGAAATTAAAAATAGTAGTAGCAATGAAAGTAGTAGTTGTAGGAAAAAGTAGTAGAAGTAATAGAAATTTAAAATAGTAGTAGCAATAAAAGTAGTAGTTGTAGGAAAAAGTAGTAGAAGAAGTAATAGAAAATTAAAATAGTAGTAGCAATAAAAGTAGTAGAAGAAGTAAAAGAAATTAAAAATAGTAGTAGCAATAAAAGTAGTAGTTGTAGGAAATAGTAGTAGAAGAAGTAATAGAAATTTAAAATAGTAGTAGCAATAAAAGTTGTAGTTGTAGGACAAAGTAGTAGAAGAAGTAATAGAAATTTAAAATAGTAGTAGCAATAAAACTAGTAGTATCAAATTGGTACTCTAAATTTTATTTGTATTAGCTTTAGTAGTAGTTGCAATGGGTAAAGATAATAGAAATAGTAGTAAAATCAGTCGAATAACTGGACCTGTTAATAACCGCAGTAGGTAATTTGTAAAATTAAATATCAAGTTTTCTTGATTTTAGAGATCGGTATTCTTTTATCATTCCTTTATATTTACAATCTTTTCATAGAGTACATACGACACAGATAATTGCTGAGTATCTCAGAGTCATGCATTTAAACTTAAAGCATTTTGTGGTTGCATATCAGATATGATAAATTCTTATTTAAATTTTTTTGTAGCTATTTCGCGTTGCACAGTTTATGTTGTTAACTGATATTTTTGCATGACAGACAAAAATGCTGTGTGCTGTATGCTGTGTGCTGTACCTGTGCGCATCTGTTATCCTGACAGCAAGCAGGTGAGAGGCGAGACGGGATGGTTCAAGGCAATGCGATGTTGACGTGCAGCGAGTCCTGCCGTTGTCGCTGCTCGCACGCTGGGGAGGTAATCGATCTCTTGTGGTTTATTTACATCCGTTATTGAAATTCGCTTTTTGTTGTTGCTTTCGGTTGCCTTTGTTTTATGAATTGGCTTTGTAGTCCTTGCTGTTGTTGGTGTATTGATGACAATTGCAGTTCAGCATGCAGCTGGGCACCATTTACATCCGGTGCGCGCTTTTTAGCAGCAGATTTTTTTTCTTCCGTTTTAAGCTTATATTGCAGCCGGCGGAAGTAAAACACATCCCATTGCTTTAATATTTATTTCGTTATTAGTAGTAAACTAATTTATTATGTGCATAGAATTCAAAGTGATTTCTAATTTTTAAAAAAGTTTTATTGAGACAACAGATTTAATATACAACTTGTAATTTAAATATGTACTAGTTTTTTACTTTCATATGAAAATCGAATACTAATTTCGTATGCTAATACTAGTATTATTACTATATCTTGTTTAAATAGTTTTGTTAAAAGTGTATTAATTTCCCACATTCCCAAGAACTTTATTCCCAGGCGTTGGCTCGATTAAACTACCCTCACCTGTCCTTGTATTACCATCTCCATTTATAATCTATACAATTTCACTAGCAATATCAAATTATATGTCTGTTGCATGACTACTATGTTTGTATCGAATACGCAGGGGCGAAAAATTCACCTGTCCACACGGATTTCTAACTTTTTAATACATAAATTAATGCTTTAAGCAAAACACAAAGCAATCCACGACATAAAAAAGATAAAGACCTACACACTCAGGTATATTGAGATTCCACCTGCAGTTCAACAATCGAGAGCAACATATAATAATCCCATCAACATTTTTGGATACGCTTTGCAAATGAATTGTACCGCGGACGGTGTACCGGGGCCGTTCAATAAGTAAGCGGCAAAGGCGACCAAAACTAAACTCAACCTGACCAGAGAGCGGGAAAGAGAATGCGAACGGGAAGGGGAAGGGGCAGGGGAAGGGGCCACAAAGCGTGGATAATAATAATGTGGAACCGAAAATGAGCTGGGATCGCTCAGGACCGACGACTGGCGAGTGGCGACCGACGACCAACGACGACTGACGACTGGCGACGAGTTCAATTCAGACTGTGAAGTTCTGCATTTGCACCTGCAACAGTCGCTGCAGAAATTTTGATGAGCCGTGCGTGGCTTATAATTAAATTGAAGTTGTAGATACAATTTGATATCAGCGCCGTTGCGCTACATAAAACATATGAGTGAGTAAAAATTGTATAATGGTTAATGCGAGTTTTAAATGCCTTGGCATTTACATTTCTCGAAACGTTTCAATGTGAAAGGAAATAAAAAGAAGATGCCGCACTGTCATAAAAGTCGTAATACTTAAAAAGTGTAACTAACCGTACTAAATAACATTTTATTCACACATTATAAATGTGTGAAATCATAAAAGATATATTATAATATTGAATTTGAAATTATATATACATATCCTTGCTCATGAATTTTCGGGTTCCTGGTAATGTAATCAAAAAAAAGATACATATTTAATATTGCATTATGATTGCTTATCACCGGACCAAAAATACCGCATTTTTTAAATACTCCTAGATATTTTACCACTCTCGATCCGCACTAAAAAACAATTGAGCCGTTCTTATTTCTATTATAAAGTCCGTATGACAGCTTATTTCAATGCCTTACATTTACATTACTATTTACAGCGGACAAAAAAAGGAAACAACAATGAACATTAAATGTGAGCCTTAACCGAAAATATAGCAGAAAAACTGCATATAAATGCCGTTGTCATTGTCGAATAAATCAAAATTCACACACAGACCTCTTGGACAAGTCGCGATTGTATGCAAAAAAAACTCACAAAAATAAATAATAAAAATAAAAAAAAACACGCAGGTGTCCACAAACCAGCGGACGTTTGTCCGTTCAACGTTCAACGTTTCAAGTGTTTGTCTTTGCATCCAGTTGGACAAATTTACATGCGCGCCTCGCACACAATGAGACAGCAGCAGCAGGTAAACCCGACTGGACATTCCAGTCTGGACAGAGAGACAATGGTCACACGTCGATATTCAAATAGTTTTTTTCGTTCTTCTTTTATATGTATTTTTGTTGTTGTACTGCTGCCTGCTCAAGGCACACATTTGGGCATTAAACGAACTGGGCAAATATGTTTTAAATGGAAAGACTTGTAAAGGATGTTTCGTCGTGTGATTTCCGCTTTTGTAATGGTCATTATCCTTTAACCGTATGTGTGACAATCGGCTGTGTACAGCTGTGGGTCAGTGTGTCTGCGTATGTGTGTGGGTGTCCTATTGTTTAAGATATTTGTAATTAAAGTAAGCCTTGTGGGATCTGCAAAAATCAATCAAGCACCTACCAAAATCCATTGCCCATCAAAACGGATGACATTTTTGAATGAATGACAGTCATTGCAAAATAAATAACCAAAAAGGAAAGTAATGGCCAACCCCATAAAACATCATACTCCAATAGCATGTAGTACAGTCACTCCCCTGCCGCTGCAGTACGCTTGTAATTGCAGGCTGAGTGCAATGCATTTGCATGCTGCTGAATATGCAAAGGACACTTCAATTTTCGCAGCATAAAACTAAAAACGGAAAACGTTGAAAACCCTTCGCACCCAAACAGCGCACCTGGTCACACCTGGCTGCCTGTTGTCGTGTGAGCGAACTAACGCTCATTTGCATGCGATTGACAGGAGTGGAAAAGCGTGAGGAACGGAATCAAAGTGCAATACGAATCAGCATAGAAAAACAAAGACAACAACCAATTGACAGCAGATTTTTGTGTTACTCTACGCGGTGGTGGGGGGAAGCGAAGAATGGGCTAATTAAAAGCACATCAAAAGCGAAAAATTTGCATAGCAAACGAAACGAAACGTAGTAAAAAAAAATTTAATAAAAATTTTTAGTTTCACATTATTTTCGCTTTTTCCATTCACTTTTCATTCTGCCAATGCCAAAAAGTTTTTTGATGAGCGCTATGGAACAGGAGAAAAGGTCGGGGGACTCCCCGACAAGGAGTTTATGGTGGTAACATGCCAAATAAATGTCAGCGGACCAAACTTTGTTGGCAAACTATTTTTATAATTAAACAAATGCAAACTGATTGCGATAAGCAGCAAAGTGACTTACCAATTTTAGAATATTCCTTCGACTGCCACCGGCCATAAATTACGCAAATGTCAAATTTGCATATTGTTTGTTACTACATAAGTTACAAGAACTTGACAATTAAATAATTATTAAATATAGAAAAAACTTAATGTATAATCTTAAACGTTTAATATTTAAATATAAATATTTAAAAAAAAAGTTCCAAGAACGTTATATCTAGAACGTTTTATCAGGTTAACTCATACTCAAAAACTTCAAACTCTCATAACTTCGCCAAAACTTGACCGATTTTCATACGGAATATCATTTTGATCATTATTTGACCTCTACTTTGATTCTGCATCAAAATATTGTTTAAATAAAAAATTTGATTTTTTTTCCCTATCACAACGCAATCTGGTTATACAGTGAAAATAAACAGCCTTTAATCAATTCGCTTATAAACTATTAAAAGGGAATTAAGCCTATTCTACGGTTTTGCTTGTGCTCGCCGCTGCTGCTGCCGCCGCCTTTGTAGCATGGTGTTTGGCCACCGCTTCTTGGGCTTTGCTCAACTGAATGTAACCTTCATGAGCACGCGAACGTAGCTCACTTTCGACGCTTTTGTTGACTGATTTGGAAATGACCGCCTTGATTTTTTGCGTTTCATTAAATTTGCCCTTCTTCGCTTGTATTGGCGCATCTGTAAGATAGGAAAATATGTAAACAATTCAAAGCAACATGTTGCCCGTGTTTAATACTCACTTGATCTACGTGTAAATGCTGCTTGTTTTTGCTGTTTCTTCTTATTTTGAATAGCAGCAGGCAACTTGGCTTTTTTGAACTTTCCTTGAGGCATTTTTAAGCTATTTTTACTGTATGTAAATCAAATAATAAGAAACACAAAAAAGTAGCACGTTTTTAGAATTGTTTTGATAAACAGCTGATACCGTCGGCCCTATTACCATGTGGAAACACTGTTTTGTCCCAACAACGATAACGATGTCGATGTTATCGATATCGCCATGTTACTCCTCATTGTCAATTTGCTCCTCACTTAACAGTATCACAAACTGGAAACACGCGCGCAATTCAATTTTTTCTGTCTTTATATAATTTGGGGAAATATCAACAATTTAATGAAAATTATTAATATTAATATAATTAAGTTATTAATAAAGATTGAAATAAGTCGCTTTAGATTATATAAATTTAATTTATTATTCCTTAAGCAAATATACCGATAAGCTATCAACCAAGAACAGGGCGATTATTCGTTTAACGTATATTATTTGCCTGCTTAACTAGAAAAACAAATTGTACATTCAATGCAAAACCGAAATGATTGTTTTTTGATATTTGTTTTAACAGGAAATAATTTAACATTTAAAAGCGATGAATATTTGTAGTTGTTATGTTGTTTTAAATGGTTTTCCTTTCTTGTACATATGTATATTTATAAGTATAATAATCAATTATTTTGTTAATACACATAACTAAAATCTACAACGCGCTTCGGATTTAAACTCGTATTTGTATTTAATTTTGCTTTTTGTCTTTGCTCGCTTGGCGCGCGCTTTAACTCACTTTGTGATTAATGCATTATAATTGTTTATAAAAATAGTTTTACAAAACTTTAATTAATTATTAATTGTGTATGTGTATGTGTATGTTGGTGTATATGTGTACATATATTTAAAACAATTAACTCAATTTTCCGACTATGATACCAGTTACAATTAAACCTATTATCACAGCAATCACTAATAGTATCAGTATCTTACGACGATGGCTATTACGACTAGCAGCCGCCTTCTGAAGTTGACTCCGACCCTCCTCCAAGACAACAGCCGTCTGATCGATAGTGTTTTCAATATTATCTGAAAATAGGTCATCGTTATTTTTGAATTAAGTTCTTTATATTAAATTTGCCATTGATGGGGCATGTTTATATCTTATCTAACGGAAGGAATACTCACCCACTGCAGCTCTCTGCTCAACCACCATAGTACTCAGTTTATTCATAATGACATTCACATCGATTATATCCGCCTCAATTTGTTCAACTTGTCGCTGACGTTCCACGAGCATATCATGCTGCTGCTCCAGTCCAGCCTGATCCTGTCGTTGCTGCTGCAGCAACTCCGATCTGGCGGTCATCTCCGCCTCACGTTCCGCATCGGCAGCCACTTGATAGCTTTGTCGTGTCGCCTCCGAAATGCGCTTCTGCTGCGTCGAGTACTTCTCGACTACGTTTTGGAACTCGTGGGTGAGCTTCTCCAGCTGCAGCTTCTGCTGGCGATCGCCATGACGAACGACAGCTTGGAGACGCTGTAAGTCCTGACTGGTGGTCTGGACACGCGCATTTGTCTTTGTATTGTTGCTGTGTATCTTGTCGCGGAACGCAGATAAATCCTTGGAAGTGCCAATCAGCTTCAATTGCTTCTCCAGCTGCTTGGTGCTGCTAAGTATGGAAGTGATATTGTGACCAATATCCTCGCTCAGCGACACAAACTCCGTCGGACTGAATCCCGAGTTGCCACTGGAGGTGGCCGCAAAGCTCACCTCGGGCGTGGCACTGGACGTTGCTCCATAATCACGATGTGTGCCGCCTGTGGGATTGTTCAGTGACTGCGACATGATGATGACTCTGTCTGTTGTCGCACCGAATTGGAACTGGTCACTCTGGCTGGCACTCTTCTATTTGCTGGTTGCCTCAATTATCAATTCTTGTTTTTGTGGGTGTCTGCTAATGCAAAGAGCTTTACTTCAGTTATGTTTGTAAGTCTGTATGTGCGGCACAAATACCGCAACTATCTACAAACTAATACGCTTCGTGTTACACAAACAAACAAACTCAAACTGGAGCCAAACAAATGATTCACTTCAACTCGAGTTTATCAGCCGTGCTAACATATGACAAATACACATACGTATGTACATACATATGTATGTACCAAAATGTGGGCACATACATGTGTGTGTTGCCCCCATACACACACACACCGTGCATCTCTGGTTGTGGATACCAACAGTTATATGGCTTCCAATTATTAGTATAAGTTACCTAGGATTTACTTCAATGGGCGACTTGATTTCCAGTTTCTTTTTAACTAATTTGCCCTGTGCGCAAGCCTTTCACTGCATTACACACAAAGACAAAAGTAATTATCGATATTCGATATCACATTGCTGTCGATGTTGCAGCCCTGCGAAGACATTAGACAACACTGAACACTGATAAGACAACAAATTGCGCGCGAAACCTCTGCAATAATAATATATAATTAAGGGTATTCCCATATTGGTATATATCCTTTATCCAAACTTTAATTTATTATTAGCGACAAACATTCATAACATTTACCTCGATTTTCCGACTATGATACCAATAACAATTAAACATATTATCACAACAATCACTAATATTATAAGTAACCTACAACGATGTCTATTAGTGGCAACAGTCGTGTTCTGAAGTGTATTCCGAGTCTCCTCTACGGAAATGGCTGTTTGCTCCACAGTGTCTTGAATAAAATCTGTAAGTTATCAATATATTCAAATTAAGTTCTAGTGTATTATTTAATGGGTAAATTTTTTTAGATCCGTAAATTGAATGTTTTTGCATTTGAATTTTTTTTCAAAAAGTCCATATTATATTTGCTCTGTATTGCAAATGATTGAATCTAATCAATCGGAAGAAGTGCTTACCCACTGCAGATCTCTGCTCAACTACCATAGTGCTCAGTTGATTCATAATGACATTCACATCGACTATATCCGCCTGAAGCATCTGAACTCGCTGATCACGTTCCACTAGCATGGCATGCTCCCGTTCCAGTGCTTCCTGATCCTCGATTTGTTGCTGCCGCAATTCCGCCTCCGCAGTTCTCCTAGCTTCAAGCTCCGCCTCGGCGGCAAGTTGATAGCTCTGTTGTGTTGCCTGTGGAATTCGTTTTTTCTGCGCTGTGAATTTCTCTTCAACTTTCCGAAAATCTTCGGTAAGCTTCTCCAGCTGCAACTTCTGCGCTCGATCGCCATGAGAAACGATATCCTTTAGACGCTGTAACTTTTTATTAGTGATCTCGACTCGATCACTTGTATTTTTATTGGTAGTGTCTAACCGTGTACGAAAGGCCGACAAATCCTTGGAAGTGCCAATCAGTTTCAATTGCTTCTGCAGCTGCTTGGTGCTAATGTGCATGAAAAGTATATCGTGGCCAATTTGCGTGGTCAGCGAATCAAACTCATCAGAACTGGAGGTCCCCGCAGATGTCGAACTGGAAGTAGCGCCATAATTACGTGGCTTGCTGACTTTGGGATTATTCCGTTCCTGCGACATAATGCACGAGCAAGCAAACTTAAACTGAAGCCAATTAAATAAATACTTTAACTATAGTTTATCAGCCTTGCGTAAATACATATGACTAATATGTGGGTAAACATTTTTGTTTGCGAATATGGGCACTATAGTTTACGCAGAAAACAATCCCCTACATTTATACTTGATACTTTGTGTATAAGTAAGAAATTAATCTCGAACACTATATTTTTAGTTTCTATTTTTTAAAAGTGTTTACCAGATAAAGAAACCAATAAATCATTTTACCCAAACTTCTTTTAGAACGTTTATGTAAACTATAATAAATTATAATATTTATATAGTTTTAGGGAAATTTTCTAGCAGAATTTAAGGTTACCTATTTCCGAATAAAGCTGTCATACGCAGATAAAAATTGAATCGACTTTTGTTATCGAAAAAAAAATCAATCCGTTCCTGTGACCAATTGTTAATAGTTTGCGGATGATACGGGAATACCCATAATAAATGCTGAAAATGAAAACGGGCAGCAGTTTGAAAAGTATAATACACTTTATAAACAATACTTGATCAACTCTACCAATAATACAAAAACACAACAACAAATACTTTTTCTTTACGTTGATTTGTAATTCCGTAGCTTTGACGTACAGTGTTATGCTAAAAAGTAAAAATCCTCATTGATCTTGTCCCCTATGCTGGCGTATTTAATGGGTCTTGGCGGCCAAACGCTTGTCGCGCTCCTCCGAGATGCTCAGCTTGACACCCTTGCCCTTTGGCAGCGAGATGTAGGGCTTGTTGCCCTTGCCAATGATGAACACGTTGGTCAAACGCGTGGCGAATACATGACCCTGCGAATCCTTAATGTGCACAATATCGAAGGAGCCGGGGTGACGCTCACGGTTGACGACGGTGCCGACACGTCCCAAATTTCTACCTCCGGTGATCATGCAGAGATTGCCTGTGAATTGAAATAAGATAATTAGTATCAGTCTAAAATGATTTCTTTTCTTGTTGTAAATGTAATTGCACGTAAAAGTTACTGAATTTGCTGGTAAAATACATAATCAGAGACCGTCGTATCAAAAATTGCTTTTGGCTTTGTATTTGAACCACTTAACTAAATGGTAATCGTTTTGCGGTCTTCGAACAAGCCAAGTTAATTTCGTGATGAACTAATCAACATACCCGAATCGAACTTGATGTAGTCGGTGATCTTGCCAGTGGCAATATCCACCTGCACGGTATCGTTGGCGTGCACCAGAGGATCGGGATAACGGATGGTGCGACCATCGTGTGTCACCAGGAAAGGAACACCCTTGGCTCCCAATTGTGTCTTGCGGACCTTGCACAGCTTGTACTGTAAATTAACAAAAGATTATTACATTAAATTAATATTAATATAATTTTAAATCAATTAATATTAGTTAAAATTGGTTTCTCTAAAAATATAACTATATCAACTATATAACTTATGCTGTGATTTCACTGAAATTTGGCAACATAATAACGTGACACTTTATTGTAAACACTAGTATTAAATACATATTTAATTTAATTTTTTATTCAATGATTAAGCTTGCCAAATGATTATTTGTTTTTCAAATTATTTTATCAATTGAACTATGTTATGTTGAGCAATTTGTAACTATTATTCTTCGTTTACCAACACTTGTCTTGTGTCACAGAGTGTCACAGTGAGATGACAGCTTATATAGGTTTGTAATTGTACGTAAAGTTACTGAAACGGCTGTTAATGCGCAGATCAGAGACCGTCGTATCAAAAATTGCTTTGGGCTTCATTTTGAACCAGTTAACGCAGTGTGTATAACGCCAAACGGTCTTCGATAAAGCCCGGTGTTAATAGTTCCCGCTCTTTTTATCTTAAACTCACCTTGGCCTCCTCAGCGGAAATGCGGTGAATGGTGAAACGTCCCTTGACGTCATAGACCAGACGGAAGAATTCACCGGTCTTCTCAATGGTGATGACGTCTGTCAGATAAATAATAAACAACGATTAATACACATATATCCATGTGTACTCCAAGAGTTGGTAGACATACCCATGAATCCAGCTGGGTAGGTGGGATCGGTGCGGACCTTGCCGTCGACCTTGATGAGACGCTGCATGACAATCTTGGTCACCTCGGCGCCGTTGAGAGCGTACTTAAGACGGTTTCTCAGGAAGATCAACAGAGGCAGCGACTCGCGCAGCTTGTGTGGACCGGTTGAGGGACGGGGGGCGAAAACACCTCCCAATTTGTCCAACATCCATGCCTTGGGTGCGGCTAAACGCTTCAAATGCTTCTTGGGTCCACGAGCCTACAAAACGAAATGCACGACGCCAGTTTTAAATTTAAGTCTTAAATGTTTCCAAGCAGTCGATTGCAAACAACAAACAAAAACTCGCAGTATTTCATTTATGCACACGCACTTTCAGTTAAATGTTCACATATTCAACGATAGCACAGTTTGCTGTGTAATTTTTATTACATTTCACTGGGTTTTTGTTTGTATTTCGCGTCGATGGCAGCGTATTTTATTTTCATTTATATTTTCAGCCTTACCATCTCGTACGATACGTGAAAAAGGAAAGGAAGTTGATGCGCTGTCAGAGCATTTGACAGCTGCTCACAGCGTTGCCACTTGCGTCAGTTAGGTGTTACCAGAGTATCGGAGAACAGTGTTACTAAACGTTTGCAAACTCAGGGTTGTAAATAGCCCGCGAAAACGATTGTTTAAAATTTGAAAACACAATTCAGCTCCTTTTACAATTGTTTATTTTTCTTTTTATATATATTTTTTATAATCAATGCTCTCAAACGCACACAATTCTCGTTCAAGATATAATTAATTATAATCTGTAAAACCTACTTAGACATTAAACGGTAGTGTTCTAAGCAAACATTGTTGCCAATTAATTCGTGGCAACAAGCAAATTACCAAACTTTTGGTTTTCTTTTATGTATTTTTCTTCTTTTTCTTGGGTTTTTTTTTTTAGTTTTTTGTTTGATTTTTTGATTAAAGCACATGTGCTTTTTATTTGTAGTTATAATGTTTGGGAAAAATTTCTTGTTTTTGTACATAATACAAATTGCATTTATCATGCACAGATTTTTGTTTGTTTGTTATAATAGTTTTTGACGCGCAATGAGACTTAACCGTATGAAATAAATTGTTAGAAATATTAATTAATGTATGCAAATATGAATGTTACGTTAGTAATTAAATGGCTACACATGTCGGCCTGTCTGTCTGTCCGTCTGTTTGTCTGTCGTCTGTCTCGTCTCGTCGTTCGGTTATATGCATATTGATTTATGTATGTTTATGAGGGGTCGCATTGTGTTAACGTTTATTCTCTTTTTACTTTAGTCAGTTATTGTAGATGTTTTCAATTTGTTGTTCAGTCCAACTTTTTCATGGATTTAAGAGCACGCTCTCTCAATTGCTTCTCTAAATCCTCATTGATCCCGGGTCCTCCGGTTAGCAGCAATGGTAATTTTCCATTACGCTTTCCCGCCGACGTCGCCGTCGTGGAAATCTCTTCATCGTCATCATCGCTGCTGCACTGGGAGCTGCTATCCTGGCGATGTTTGTTGCTGCTGCTGCTCTTTCGCTTATGCTTCTTATGCTTTTTGCTCTTCTTGCTGTGCTTCTTATGTTTCTTGTGTTTCTTCTTCTTGGACGAGGAATCAGCCTCCGATGCTGAATCACTCTCCGAGGAATCCGCTGCCTTCTTGGACTTTTTGCGTTTCTTTTTGGGCAGACGCTCGTCTTCCGAATCACTTGCAGCATCAACAGCAGCGCTGCCATCCCTTTTGGACTTTTTATTATGACTGCGCTTGCGGCTTCTGTCCAAGCTT
Source organism: Drosophila falleni (assembly GCA_035045575.1). Lineage (NCBI taxonomy): Eukaryota > Metazoa > Arthropoda > Insecta > Diptera > Drosophilidae > Drosophila > Drosophila falleni. Next base: position 12,406,164 of record JAWNOV010000167.1, read on the forward strand.
TTGCCCTTCTCCTCCGTTGGCACCTCAGCGCTGGACGTGCTGCGCTGCAGTTTCCCCTTGTCCCCTTGTCCGCTGCGTCGCTTGTCCTTCTCGCTTTTGCTTACAGCCGTCGTCGTCGTCGTGTCCTCTTTACGTTTCTGTTGCGCGGACTTCTTCGTATGCCTCTCATCGCTGCTGTCATCATCGCTGTGATCGCTGCTGCTGCTGCTGCCGGAGCTGCGAGACGGTTTCCCCTTGCCGGACTTGTTCATTTCCGTTGCCGTAGATTTTGACTTTAAACTCTTTGCGGATGGCGCCGAGCGACGATTATGTTGACGCTTTTGCAGTTGTTGTTGTTGCAACTTCTGCTGCTGCTGCTGATCCTCATCGTCACTGTCATCGCTGTCATCAGCGCTGCTATCGGAGCTGCTGCTTTGACTGTTATCCCGAGCTTTCTTTGGTGCTGCGGCAGCGACGCTGCGCTCATGCGATTTAAGGAACGGCGACGGAGTACGCGACAGGCTGGCAAGACTGCGGTGCACTGACTGCGATTTCTGCTTCGGCTGCGATTGCGGCGCCGCCAGCGGCTGCGACGCCGGATGAGACTCGAATTTGCGACCCGGCTGCTGCTGTGACGTCGGCTGCACTGGCGGCTCTTCCCGACAGAGATCAATGGTGTTGACAGCCGGACCAGCAAACTCGACGGAGCGACGCGCTGCAGCGGGACTGGAACGCCGGCGCTGTTGCGGTTGCGTTTTCCGTGAAGTGGAGCGACTGCGACTTCGCTGGCTTCGACTACGACTGCGACTGCGACTACGCTTCGCTGGTCGTGCACTGGAGCGGCTGCGACTACGACTGCGACGTCTGGGCATTGGACTGACGCTGCGCTGCTGCTGCTGACGTCGAGGCACCGGGCTGGCGCTGCCGGAACTGGAGCGTGCCATGCGTTGCGGCTGCTGATTGCGTGGACCAGCCATGGGTTGACGGGGTTCGGGATGCGGTTGATCCCAACGGTTAAAGTTGGGTGGCGGCGAACCACGTCGATCAAAGCGACGTGCGGGTGAGAACTGTTTACGGAACTGTCCCTGTCCCAGCTGTTGAGCCCCCGGACCCGGCGATTGGCGACGATCACGCGAATAGCGAGGCTGGCCACCACCCGGCGGAGACTGGCGACGATCGAAGCGTCTTCCACCATTGGGACTGTTGTGTCTGGCCTGCCAGTGAATGCGTCCACCACCACCTCGCTGATTGGGGCTGACTCCGCGATGCTGCTGTTGCTGCCACATGTTCCGATTGTTGCCACCACGTCCCCCTCCACGACCACCTCCGCCGCCGCCGCCGCCACCTCCTCCTCCTCCACCACCACCACCACCTCGAAAATGCATAGGCGGAGAGCGTCGACGATTATTAAATCTGAGAAACATGAATACGAAAAAAGCAAAGTATGCAATGAGTATTCAGAAAAATATTTCAAGTATTTAGACACTATTTAGATAAATGACTGATAATTAATTAAGGATATCTAATACTGTGGCAACTTAAACTGTGACAAGAAAATCAATTCCTTTTCTTTCATTTTTCATTTTTATCGACCTTTAGTTTTGAATAATAATTTTTTTAACTAAATTAATAAAGCTTAAATGCAGAATAAATTCAGAGGCCAACACATGATCAAAATGACATTCCGTTTGAAAATCGGTCCAGTTTTGACAAAGTTTTAGAAGTTTGAAGTTGGTCAGACCTTGGATCTAACAACTTTACAAGTCAAAATTTTTGTCAAATTTCACATGATTTTTTACAGAATTTTGAAAGGTGTCAGAAACAAATTTAAAGTGTTGTTTTATACTATTTACGATATAAGGAGTAGATTAAACGTGAAAACTTGAGAATTAAAATTTTGAATTTTCAAAATATCAAAGGGGGGACCATTAGATTCGAATCCATGATTTTGCGAAAATTAAATTTTTTTACAAAATTAATAAAATTTAAATGCAGAATGAATTTAGAGGCCAAACAATAATCAAAATGACATTCCGCTTGAAAATCGGTCCAGTTTTGACAAAGTTATGACTGTTTGAAGTTGGTCAGACATTGGATCTAACAGCTTTGCAAGTCATAATTTCTGGAAAAGATTTTGTAATAAAAAAAGTACAGCTCGAATAAAAAGTTCCTAGGCAGTAGATTTCTGTTTTTTTACTAGTTCTTAAGCATTAATTGTCGTGCTTACCGCCTGGGTGATCTGGAGTAGCGCATGGGCGATCTGGAGAGCATGCGGGAACGCGAACGTCGACGCGAATTGGAGCGTTGAAAACGTCCCCCACCTCCGCCGTTATCTTGGCGCATGGGACTCCGTCCGCGTGGCGAGAATCGTCTGCCATGAGGTGGCGGTCGTCGTCCGCCGCCACCACCGCCAAACTGTCTGGCACGACCATCGCCACGCTCCATTGAGCTGGCGGAACCATCACGATTATTGCGATATTGTCGCTTGTTCTGCACGCTGTTCTTATTCCGGCGATGCTCAAAGTGCTGATCCTGCTGTCGCTCCGGCGACAATGAGATGCTGCTTGCCCGCGAACGCGAACTGCGTCGACGACGATTACTGCGAGCCGAGGAGCGGGAGGAACTGCGCGAACGGGAACGCGCCGCTGGCGAAGCTTTGCCTCCGCTGCGGGATCTGTAACGTGGAAAGGCGTTAATATTCATGTTAGTGTATGGAATGCAATTTTTAGTGATATTGATGTCTGTCAACTTCCATTGTTGCAACTAATGCTGACACTTGTCAACGGACGAGATGTTTATCGATATTTATAATTCAATAACTCTAGATTTGATTGATCTGTCAAAAAGTTATAAATAGCAGATTTGACAAAGATTTAAAGCATTTTTATAAAACTAAACACTGTTGTGCTTTTCTATGAAAGCCATTACAATAACTATTATTTTTCATGAAAGTACAGCAGATAATAAAAGTTTCCTTCTTGTGATAGTACATAGATTTGAATTAGATAAAGCTCAAAAAAAAAAATATATCGGCTTTTACATTTTAGTTAAAGGAGTGCAATATGGTAATACTAACATTTATATATAAAAAGGAAACATCTATAAAGAACTCAAGTATAATTGCAGAAATTTTTGTAATATATAATTCAAATATATTTAACAATTATTTTCTCATTACGAATATCAATATCCTTCTGTAACATTTAGATTTATTTATACCTGGAGCGACTGCGCGTAGAACGCGAGCGTGAACGTGAGCGCGATTTGGCCTTTGATTTGGATTTGGACGCCACAGCAGGAGATGACTTCTTTACAGAGTGACGTCCATTTAAAGTCTTTGGAGCGCCACTCTGGTGGGCATCCGTTGAGGCCGGTCGCTGAGCTGAGCGTGGTGAGCGCGAACGAGAACGTGTGCGTCGACGACTTGAGCGGCGCTCTCTGGACGCAGCGCGTCCGCCTGCCGTCGACGGTGCAGCAGCTGCTGCTGTCCCGGCACCAGCTGCCGAACTTGGAGAGCCGGCGCCGCGTTTCCTGAGACGCGCCGCGGCATTGGCAGCTGCCTCGCGAGCAGCGCTGTTAATGGGCGCTGCAGTGCTGCTGCTGCTGCCGTTGTTGGCCGTGGCTGCCACTTTGGGAGCGGCAGAGCGGGAACGAGAGCGTGAACGTGACTTGGATCTGTCGTGACGTCGCTGTTTGTCACGCACTCGTGATTGGGAGCGAGAGCGGGAACGTGAGCGGGAACGTTGACGCTGTTGTCGCTGCTTTTGCTCCTCCTCACGCTTGAGTATCTCGTCCTTCTTCTGCTGTATGAATTCAGCGGGTATGCCGCTATCGCTCTCTTGAGCGGAGAGCAGCAGCGCCCAGAGTTCACCCATAAATTGGCGCGCATTGCGACCATTGAGGAAGCCGGTCATATTGATTTGCATCTTCTTTGGGCAGGGATATTTCTCCTCCTCCAGCTGATTGTAGACAAACTCAACGACAACATCGTCCTCAATATGCAGAATATCGGTTATCTTTTTACTTATCCATGGTCGCAGCACATCCAACTTGACTTTGGACATGTCCACACGCTTATTAAGGCAATCTCCAAATTTCATTTGCTTCATCAGCTTCTTTTCCTTGTCGCTGAAGCGCGTGTCCTGCTGCTGATTAGTGCCCTGAAAATAGAATAGAACAAATCCACGTAATGACGATTAATAAACATTCTCTTCAGATATACAAATAAAAAGCTAAGAGCAATGAAATCACCAACACATGTTGAACTTTATACTTTTTATACTTTATAAAAAAATCTAGACTAAAAGGATATAGTCAAAATCCCGACCATAGAATACCCATTACATATTTTAATATATATAAAAGAACTATATTGCTTGTAGTGCCTTAATTAATAATAAGTTTGGTTAGCTATTACTGGCGTTCTATTTGTCCAATCTTGCTGCGATTAAATGGGATAAAAGATAATATAAATAGATAACGTAAATTACTGTAAAAACCGAATTATCTTAAAAACTATGGGTGTGGTGGTTTTTCGCGATCTGCGTGGGGTTTATAGAAGTCTGTGTGCTGAATTTGGTTACTCTATCTCTTTAAGTCTCTGAGATCCTTTTGTTCATACGTACGGACAGACACATGACTATATCGACTCAGCCGTTTATGCTGATCAAGAATATATATACTTTATAGGGTCGCAGATGCCTCACTGTTACATACATTTGCACAAACACATTATACCCTATTACTTATTTTTTAAGTAAAGGGTATAATGAGCAAAACAACAAAGCAGGTGATCATAAATTAAAATACATAATGCACTCAATATTTTCCTCGCTTCTCCTTCTTGTGTGCAGTTCTGCGGCAAAGCGGTTTATCGATTGTCCATCGGCCGCATTATAAGTATAGCAGCCCTCAACCCCATTAAACTCGTAATAACAACGTACCGTGAACATCATTTTGAGATGAACGCAATTGCACTTTCTGGCGTTACTTGGTTTTAACTGGGCCAAAAAATTGGTGTTGTTTTTATTTCATGCCACAATTGATGCGCGCGCTCGTTAATCAACAAAATGCAGTAATATTTAACTGTAACCCGGCACCACGCAACTAAATTGTCGTCTATACACACAACACACACACACAATCACAAACACTCACCGCGTGTGTGTGTGAGAGTGCGAAGCGACTTTAGAATGCAGTGAGAAAAGCACTAATTTCGCCTTGTTAATAAGTGCATTTACACAATGTAACTATTTAGCTAGTTGCAAAACTATACTGGCTATGTTTTTTGCCAACTTTTATTGCTCTTTTTCTAATTTTTCGCAAGAAATTTATGCGTGTAGTTAGAGCTGGCACGAAACAAACGATAGACGGGAATAGAGTTGTATCCAATCATTCGGAATCAGTTCTATTGAACTAATCACTAAAGTGAACGAGCAAACTAGTTCACTGATTGTAAGTCATTTAGTTCAAAGAGAGTTCATTCGGTGAGCGAAAAGTGCCCTTGTTTATCGGCGCAGCGTCCTTAAACCGAGTGCTGCCACTCCAGTAAAAATTTCCGATCTGGCTAGATTTTTTATCGAAAGCACGCGATATTTATGCATTGAAACACGCCTTGATATCGTACATACACGACTATTCGAAATGGGCTGCAGCACAGTTCCAAAGTTCCTTGGCCAGTTGGCGAACGAACTTAATCGCAACAATTTGCTCCAAGCCGGTTCCGGTGTTAAAAATGGAGCGCGCACTATTCAAACTTGAAATATGCTGTTGTGTGGCTACTGCTTTGATAGGGATGTGAAGAACAAGCCTGTACAATATATTTATAATATGTATATAGAATATTCACATCATTCTTAATTATTTACGTATTATTAATATGAAAGGACAAACTCAGAATATTATTTATTTAAAATAATTTAATTGATTTAAAATTAGTACATACAAATAAGTATTTTTAACAAAATGTTAAAAACATATTTTTATAATTAATTTATTACATATTTATATGTAAATCTAAACTAATATTGTGTCGCCATGTGAACTGCGTGTTTTTCTATTTATTTGTTTTTCACTAGAATTCTAAAATTGTGCACTGCTGCTTTTGTTGCTCGTTGTAATTTTAATTTAAATGAATTTATTTTAATTGTTAACTTAATTTTAGCATTATTTTTCGAGCAAAATTCCATTTCATTTTTACAGGTCATAGAAGAAAATAGTCGAGATTTTTTAAATGAGGCAAACAAAAACTTCTTTAAGTTACCTCACTATGAAAATCCTAACATGGTCATTGACAATTAAAAAAGATTAAATAACATAGAAAATTTGATTTCGCTACAAAAAATAATTTCTCATGTAAGTAAATTTAGACGCTCCACTTTGCAAACTCGCTCAGTTCTTTTGGTTGCTGTTGTGTTACCAGTGTGACCACACCTTTGGATCTACTTAAGGTATCATGTTGGGTTCCTGAGCGGCTCCCGTCGAGTATTTGGGTTTGCATACACAGCCGCTCTCAACAAGCACATAATCCTGGCCAGTTAACGTTACTGGCCCCAGTGGTATAACCAAGAAGAGATACGGCACATACGTTTGCGTGCATTCACCACGCACCACATCGCATTCGGAGGATCTAAAAAAATAACAAGTAACTTTTTTAACTCGGTTTAATTTATAAAATCTATATAATATAAAACTATATAATATATATAAAACTATATAATATATATAAAAATATATAATATATATAAAACTATTCTTATTAAATACACTACAATAACAAGATCAGCAGTTCCACACCAAGAGTTGGTTACACTTGTCACTTCACTTCACTTGCCACTTCCAGTTAATCCGCCTTCTTCGAGCGTCGAACACTAACTGCCTGCCTACTGCAAGATGGCCCCCTTTTATATGCTGCGTGGGTGGTCAGTTAGCAGAACTCTGTTATCTAAGCAGAGCTCTGTTATCTTAGCAGAGATCTGTTATCTTAGCAGTGCCAATGTGAGTTTAACAGTGCCAAGGCGAGTTTAACAGTGCCAATGTGAGTTTAACAGTGCCAAAATGAGTATAACATTCAACAATAACTTGATCAAAACTAAGCGTATATTTTCTAAATTTTCTTCTAAAACTGTCTTATATTTTTGCAAAGTTGCAGAATAATTTATCTAAAAACAAATCGAACATTTTCTTAAGCCATTTATTTAAAACTACATAGCTAGAATCTAGGTGGGTCTTAAAAATTAAAGTCTCTTTTTATTTATGTTAATTAAATTCGTTATTCCTAGTTTTTGTACTCTGTATATTTTTCTATGTTGAATTTCCTAATTAATGATTTATTTTTCACTATTATTTTGGATTTTTAAAATTTTCTTTTTAATTTTGTACTTTTCAAATGCTTTTTGTAATTTTTAAATATACTCACTCGCAAACCTCGAAGACAACCTGTTGCAGCAGATCAGGGAACTTTTGCACAATGGTCACGGGCTGACCAGATGTTAAACTAACGCCATACATGGGCGCCGTGGTATTGTAGCGTGTTTTGCAAAGTCGCGCAGGCGTATCGCTCTTACACTGTTGCGCCGGTGAAGCGTTCTTAAGCGAGCGACCTGTAAATGAATGAATGAGTGAATCAGTCGAGTAATCAATCGATCAGTCAATCGTTCAATCAATTGCGGCCAGGCCATCATTAGCATTTGCGGCTGACCGACTTACCATAACGATTGCTTCCGATAGCCTCATTGTTAACCTCATCGTAGGCCCTCAACAATGCACTCGTAGTTATTGCTGGATCCAATGTGCTGGGCAATTTGCTCTGACGTCCACGTCGCGAATTTCCGTTCCAATTGGAGAATGTACGCGCAACAGCCGCACTGCAATCGATGGACAATAGAAGACGCGTTAGAAAAGAAAGTTTGCATTGTGACCAATACTTAATGAGTCACACACACACACAAACACACACACACCTGGGATATGGCGCATTATTAGGTCCCAGACAGTCTAGTGAGTCCGTCAATGCATCGCCTGACAGATATTTTAGTCCCCGCGCACCGACGCATTTGCTGGGCGGCGCATCATCAATGCTGCTGCTGCTGCCGCTGTTGCTGCCGCTGCTGTAGCTGGGCCACAACGCCGCATTGGCGCATGTGAGTGCAATGCTGATGACGCAGAGTGCCGTTAGGTGCTGTCAAGAGAAAAACACAAGAACGCTCATTCAGTATGTATATAAATATGTACTATATGTATTATCAATATTGTTAAGAGCCAAGCCTATATTTATAACTGTTAAAGAGCGCATGCCAATAAATGAAGAGTCGAAAATTGCTGCATCATGAGTCATAAGTTTAAAAAAAAATAAATAAAATGACTCGACAATAGCTATACAACTTACTAATTTACATATACATAAGACGGATTTGTGATAAATGATTAACTAATAACGAACACTCTACTTTTTTAGTCAAATTAGAATTTTTCGGATTGTGTAGTCTATCAACAAGTGGCTGATTAATAACTAAGTAACGTTTGTATTTGCTATAACAAAATAATTAAGATCTGTAAAGATTTACTCGTTGTTTAGCTTTGCAATACTTTTCCGTATTGCTGTGTTATTTTTTCGAGTACAATTAGAGGTATCATGTCTAGTAAATTTCTACAAATACAGCGATAGAACATTTTTTGAATATCCTTACTGTTAAATATTAAGAAAATTTTATTATTATTATCACATTCGAAATGATTAATTAAATCCAAGAAATAGTAATGAGTAATCAACAAGTTAAGGTGCTATTCAAATAATCAGAAATTTATCCGTACTTTTAGTTAGTTTATAAAAAGATCCATATGATATTTTCACATTAAAATTCTTCAAGCTCAATAAAAGTTTCTATTTTCTCAAAACGAAGACATACAGTGCTCGACTTGACCCGCTTCGACTTTTGTGGATGCTAGTCAAATTAGAAGATCTCATAAATAACCACAGCAACAACAGCTAAAACAACAACCGCAATCGCCCCCATAACCGTACGTGAAAGTAAAAACAAAAGAAGAAATTCCAATTGGCGCGGCCAAAGCAGTAACAACATGAAAAATGTTAATACATTTTTCAACCACATGCAAAGTTGGCTTCTAATACGGTCTGAACGTTTTTTTTTATAGCTACTTGTGCTTTTATACGGCTGCCATACTTTGTTTTTTTTTTTTTTGGTATTTTCTTTCACTTTCTCTGTGCAGATTTTTGTTGATCAAGTGTTGGTCTGACCAAAAAATAAAAAAGGCAAAAGGCCAGCGCCGAAAAACCAGTTTCGATTGAATCAAATTGCAGCAGCACATAATTTGCTTTTTATACTAAAGGAAAGAAAAAGATTTAATAAGAGATGCCCGCTGAGAAAATCGTGGCACGTATGTCATGCGAAAAAGATAATAAGCTCAAGTTTGACAGTCGCTATCGTCGACAGGTTGTAACGTCCACTGGCCTCGTCACCATTTGATGTTTATCAATAAAAAATAATTGCAGCGACAGTGCGAAGATGTTTTTTTTTTTCAACACATTTTTTTTAAATTGATTGAAACATTTCTTTTATAATTTTCATTACACATGCCCATTATTGTGGTCTGCGGTGTGCTTTGTATAACATTTCGTGCGTCGAGACAATAAAACTTTCTTTTCAATTGCACATTTGACGAATATTTGAAGTGCCAACCGGACTCATTATAATCCATTGCGTGTTTGCTTGTGGGAACTAAATGAAAGCGAAATTCTATTATTTAATTCTTTTCACATTCATTACAAGAAATTAATGAACTGGTTGCGACTGTCGTCACTTTTGTTGTTCAAGTCTCACTAACCATAGGCTGTCGCACAGGTTTGACAGTGCTCTGGCCACTCTCACCTGAACTTTAGCTGGCCCTTTTGTCCGATTCTGGTGGAGTTGTCATTAAAAGCGCCATTGTCAATGCCGGTTTTTAACTTTCTGTTTTTCAGGCCCCCCTAACAATTTTGTTTAATACTCATCATAAAATGCACAGTTCCTCTTCGAAATAACTCACTTCACATTAAAAGCCCACCACAAAGCTATTGCCATTTGAACCTGTCTGAAGCATAATTTACATCGTTTTTAAAACCTATACCTAAAAAGTACGTGATCTCAGGGAATATAAAAGCTAGAGTCACCAAACTTGGTAGGTAGATATTTTTATTATTTCGAGCTGCTCTCTTTAAAAACTAATAACAAGTACCAAAATTTCTAAACTTACAATTATTGCAATGTTTTCAGTAAATTTTCTTAGAATCAGATAATTAAAATAAAATTTCTTATTTGTGGGTAAGAGGGTAACTATAAATTGCAGTTTTCTTAACAAATTTGGAATTTGCAAAAGATCTTGTCTTCTTTCGTAATTATTTTTTAAAATAACATTTGTATTATTGTAACATATGTACATATTTCAAATTCCAATCTGAGTCTTGACAATAATATATACAGGGTCCAACTAAGTCTAGTTAACTCGACTGTAGCATTTTCTTATAGTTTGTCGCTTGATTCGATACGGACAATTTAAATTGGGATTTGGGAAAGAGAAGAAGCCTAATGAGGGGCAACTTTCTTAAGTAGCCGCCTGTCAACTGAGGGTTCATTGAAATTGTCGCGACAATGAGTGGACAAAAAAAAGATGCAAATAATTATCATAATTATGATAAGCGTTTTTTTTTTTTTTGCCTATAATTGGGTTAGAAATTGTAAAATCATGCATTAATCAAAAAGCCATTGAAGGCGCTCACGGCGACAATTTTAACTTTTCGGACTAATGCGCAGTCATTAAGAGACGGTAAAAGAGCGCTTACATAACAGCAACAACAACAACAACAACAGCAATAACATAAAACAGCGACGACAACGCACTGAATGTTATGCGTTTTTGTTGGTTTTTTTTGTTGGTAACATAGTCGTAACAACAACAAATAAAAAGCAAGGTAGGCAAGTTGGAAAGAATAAGAATTAAAACTACAGCAAAAGAAACAGCAAAACTGTCAAGATCACACATGGCACAAACACACATAGATACACACATTCATACACTATGTACAACTTACAAGCATACATATGAGGTGCCGTTATAACGAGGTTAACGACCTAAATTCATCTCTCTCTGTCTGTCGCTCACATGTCGCGCTCTTGGGTCTCCTCAGCTTTTGGAAAAGCATCAACATTTAATAAACAATATTTAATTCAAATACAAAGCGCAAATTGGCTCAGACAATATGGAACGCTGAGCTACGTTCAAGTGAAAATTGGTATTGGTATTGGTATTGGAAAGCATGGCTAAGCAATGGGGCGACGACAGATTGTTGACAGCAAACAAATAGCAAATAGCTCAGAACTGGTTTCTTGATAAGCGTTGCCATCAGCTGCCGGTCACTCAGAGAGTTCCACATTCTCAATGGATGTCAGTGATAATGCCTATTGATTGAAATAAATTGCTGTTTGTTTATTTGTTTGCTTTGTATGACACAATTTTCAAGGCCTTTGTTGTTGCTGATCAATCAGTCAAACATTTCGGCCAGGATTAGATAAAGATCTCCTCAAGCGTGATCTGTTAACAGCCAAAACTTCAACGCCCTGTACAAAGATTTTGTACCAGATTTTTATCTTATCTTATTATATTATATTTTATCTTATCTTAATATTAGTATGTATTTAAAATTTAAATTTAATAAAACAAAAAGTAAATATAAAAATATGTAATATAAAATCAGTATTATTTAGTATCTTTCTTTTTTAAAAATGTACTCATATTAAATTTTCTATTACAGATCGCCTGAGTTCTATATTCAATATATAAAGCAAAAGATAATGTTAACAAAAAACATGCTCTAAATAAAATACAAATTCGAAATGGCTATAAAACAAGTATCATTTTAAAAATAAAATTATCCAATGTACCAACAACTAAAAATGTTACCAGTTCTGGTGCAAATTTACCCGATGTCAACAACTTGTCATGCATGTTTAACATTTGTCAATCGATTTCGATAACTATAAATGAAATGCAGCTCTGCAACGGCTGCATCATGAAATGTTCTCCGATTTTTAACGGAAATCGGGCCATTTTAGACAGTTGTATTTTTCAAATTTTCTTGCAGCTGCTTAGACAACAACAAGATTTCACGCTATGCCGTGATAACCTCAGGCGACAAAACTTTCAATGCGTTTTTTTTCTACTCTCTAGGTATGCAAAGCACGTTTTCTCAGACTCAGAGAGACCACAAAATACAAAACACATGAGTAGCCATTGTTACTTTGGCTTAAGGCACAGTTAGACGCAGCTCACAAAACCTGTGACAGAGAAAGAGACAGAGAGAGAGAGACAGACAAGTGCAATGGCTGCGGTTAATGTTGCTATTGCTGGTTCTCTTTGCCCTCTGCTGCCTCCCACACGATGACAACAGCTTTCATTTTGGGCCACTTCGCATGCTGTGTGCGTGCTTTTGGCCATTGTCCGGCTGTTGCTGCCGGGTTTGCGATCGTGCGTGGAAACGGGGTTAAGAGCAAATAAAACAAAACAACAAAAAAAACATTTCGCTGCCCCCAAGTAGAACCGAAATAATTGTAATAATTAGCTACAGTTTCTGACACTTTTACTCATTACGCTCATTATTGGCCAGCGGCAAAAAGGTAGCCGAAATTTCACTAGGCAACTCCAAATTAAATAAACTATATGTATGTACAGTTAGTCAGAAAAGTATTTTGACAAATTCAAAAATTTACAAAATATTTTTAAAAAATCTTTATTTAAATTATTATCTTTATCATTCTTGATTATGTTTAGAACAAGTTAATGGATAGACAACAAATTTTATTTTAACATAACTATTTTTAAAAATTATCTAACCAATGAGTGAATTTTTTTTGGCAAAACACTTTCTTGACTAACTGTGTGTGCATATCATAATTATGCCAAAGGCTAGCACGGTTTATTAATCAGCATGTACAGTTAGTTTTTGGCGCTACATTATATAAAACAATTAGCACAAATTTATGACAATTTTCTAAGATGCCATCAGCATTAACAATTTTTTTTATCTATTTTTTTTGCTCATTTCTAACTATTTTACACTCCAGCAAACGGCAATCATAATAGACACAATGGCAACATTTTGACCTAGAATCTGAACAGTTCTTTGTTTTACAGTTTATAATTCCGCTTTTAAGCCGTTTTGCAAATATTCAAATTGTTTTTAAGGTTGGGTTCTTCTTCGTCACAGTCAAGATGGATAACAACAACACAGATCAGGGGGCATGAAGCTGGCCACGCATGAATGAGATTGTCATGCTCAGTCTGAATTTGTGTGTTTGTATGTGTGTGTGAAAAAGACCGGCTCCAAATACTACCAAGAGAGAAGAAGAGCAACAACAAAAACAGCAACAAACCCGGGACACCATAAAAATCAAAGTATGAATATGTTTAGCCCACTTTTTATAAAATTTTTATTTGACTTTGAGTCAACTGCCTGCGGGTCTTTCTTTCAATCAGTCTGGGAATTCGTTTCGAGTCACCGTTTTCAATGCTACTGGACACAAGCACCTACTAAATCTTTAGCCCCTTGGATAAAGAGAATCAGGGAAGAGAATGACAACGGCACATGCGAATAGAAATGGTCAAGGTGTTGGGGATTTAAATTATCAAATCGTTTCATTTGAATTTATGGGATGTTATTATAAAATCATCCGAATAAAAATGTTAGTACAACTCTTTATAAATTTAGCTGTTAAAAGACTTTTGAAAATATAGAAGTCTTTTTCGTACTTGAAAGTTATAAGTCCATGTTTATTTCAGAATATCGTTTTGGATTAGTAAATATTATTTTTCTATTTATAACGCTGTTTTTTCTTTATTTTTTAAGACTTAGTTGTTAAGACTTCAGGGAATTCAATAATTCATATGCAAAATTTCAAGGCTGGGCTTTCAGAGATAGTTTATGGCTATCACAAGATCATCCTATAACTTTAACCCACCCGCAATTGGCAATTTGTAAAATCTATTAAAGGAAAGCCCATAAATGTCGGTTTAAAACGTGACACGACTAACAAAAAAGCGTCTAGTAAAAGTTATTTGGGCAAAGTAAATTCATTAAAAATTCGTTAAGGCTGCGGACTGTGTGTGTGCTCACAGCAGGCAAAAAGAAAGTCAAAGAAAGGTGCTAATTTCAGCGAGTGATTGGCTTTGTAACAGAAATGGGTCGTCGTTGGCTATGACAGCAGGCAGGCAGGCAAGTTAAAAATTCCTGAAGAATCAGCAATCCGGCTTAAAAGAGAGGAAACCACAGCCTAGCAGCCAAACCCAAAAATCGCTTAATCTTCAATGGACCACCAAGGTGTTTGGTGTCGTCTCTCTTGCCTTGTTGTGGGTTGGGCCAGCCTGACTGCAACTACTCATATATGTATGTACATATGTGCATGTATGTGTAAGTACATACATACATATATAAAGAGTTTAATGGTATACTGATACTGGTTTGCAGCGAGCGTCAAAAGGAATACAGACTCAACGACGGCGACGATGACGATGACGATGAGTGAGAACAATGCCAAGTTCAATGCAAAGAGACAAAGAATGCAGCCTGAGAGCAAACTTGAGCTGAGCCAAAGCTTCCTTGTGGGCGCTTTATTGGCTGTTGCGGTTCTCTTGATACCCAGTACTTGTAAAATGCAATAGGCACTCACTGTCATAACATTTAATACTTCATAAAAGATACTTTTCGTGACGTTCCTACACTTTTTAAAATTTTCGTATAATTAGCTGCATATTATCATATTGATTTTACTTTTAGCACTTTGTATAGAGTAACTGTCAGTCGTGCAATCTTCCCTAGATCACTCTTTTCTTTACTTATTTTTTTGGTTTATTGGGGTCACTTACTTTGACAGAACTTCTACTTAAGCACCGGTATTCCATTTTTAAACTGTGTGAGTGTGTGTTGGTGTTGATGGTGTTTGGTTTGTTTATTGGTTTGCTGTACTTGGGGATCAGCTACGTTTATGTTTAACGTTTTTTTTTTTTTTATGTATACAAATTTAATTTGCTTTCTTCACAACACTTTGGTTTAAAACACGTAACAGAGAGACAGTGGCAAAGACACACACACACACAAACACACATACAATGCAAAGGGGACAGCACAAAAGAATCTCAATTTCAAACTCAACGTCTTGGAGTCTTAGTCTTTGGAGGAGTGAAATAACGCGGCCAAACAATAAAAGCTGGCTAAACAACCAAAACCAAACCAAACCGAACAGCTCGAGTGCTCACCTTGGACTGACGGGCACAGGTAACGTTTACCATTCCTTAAGCACTCGGGCTGCCACAGTCACTGCGACAGTCACTGCCACTGCCACTGTTACTCCGACTGCGACTGCGACGGCGACTGCGCAGCAACAGCGCGGCGACGTCGCGACGCATTACTCGTAACCTGTTGCCGCCGCTGTTGTTGACTCTGGAATTGGAATTGGTCTGGTCTTTAGTCTTGCTCTTGCTATTGCTATTGGCCACGGTCTGGGCCAAGGCGGACGCATGTATGTTAGCCGCATAAAACTGCAACAAAAGCGAGTGACGAACTCCCAAGCGCTGGAATCGAGACAAGAAAAAAAACAGTACATCAAATAACGCACAATGCTCACACAAACTGCGTGTAATGTTGTAAAGACACCTGAAAAGATATCAGAGTTGTATAAGATTTCTCACCTGTTCAGCTCAGCTGTCAGTCATCAGTTGTCAGCATCTTTATTGCCGGCAAAAGACAAAAATATCCAATAAGATACATCCGAAATAAATAAAACTTACAAATGTATTCTAAAAACTTAAATCTAGTTCAGTCAAATCAGTTACCTGTATATATTATAAAAAAATCTGGAAATATAAGCTATATTCCATTTTTAAAATATTATTTTATAAGTTAAATCACTATTCAAATTAAACTTTTTTCCATTTCTTGCATTTAAATTATGCTCCTAAAGATCTTCATTAATTTATAACATAGTGTGCGTTTGTTTCATACTCACAATGGGTTTTTTGTTCTAGAAAAAAAATGAAAATTACAAAACAAATTAATTACTTTCCGATTAAGTACCCAAATTATACAGTTGAGTATAACATTTGAAGTTTTGACAAATAGTTTTTCCAAAATGAACCTGACTGAAGCACTAACAACTACTAACAACCCACACAATTTTTCAAACCCCCTGATATTTGGAATAGGGGTAGTAATACTTGTACTGTTTTGTTGTTGCTGTTGTGTTTTGTTGGTGCTTTGCAGCCCCGTTTTAGGAGTTATGAGTTGTTGTGCAATGTGTTGCGACGCGTGTTCTGATTACGACCCAGGGGAATGATTGTTTAAGTATAACGCTCCCAAGATGTTCACGGATCACATCAGTCGAACAAGAAGTTCTGAATTCAACCCAGTTTCCAATCAAAGAGATTGCACAACAAATGTATTGCTTAAATGCTCTGTAAATGAATAAAATGTATATAGTATTCGATTTATTGACTTACAATATGCTTTTGTATTCATGTCATAAATCGATCCAGATTCAAGAAAAAAAAAGATGTGTTAGGGATCACCAAATTTTAAAATGAGTTCTTTACTTATGTTTGCAGCCCTTATTTTAACGGTTGTGTTATTAATAGCCCTTATTTTAGTTTTGATAGTAATGCTTTTTTGTGGAGCCGATCAGCTTTCCTTAAAAACGCTGTGTTGTTGTGGTCCCGGTGATACTGTAAATGAAGAAGATGATATGTTTGCTGATTAACAAGTAAGGAATGGATGTTTTCAGTCTAGATTTATTCAGATTTATGAAGGATAGAAGATGTCCGGATTTCAAATCATTAAAATCTTTTTTGGAATAAAAAGTGAACTAAAGAAATGAA
Organism: Drosophila falleni; assembly: GCA_035045575.1. NCBI lineage: Eukaryota > Metazoa > Arthropoda > Insecta > Diptera > Drosophilidae > Drosophila > Drosophila falleni. Next base: position 12,423,060 of record JAWNOV010000167.1, read on the forward strand.
AAAGCAAGATGTCAAAGGAAGGAGATGTCAAGAACAATGTAAGCTGCATATGTTCTGGAATAGCGAAAACAATGTACATATGTCGCTGGGTGTCAATAAGTGTGTCGATTATAAGGATGAGCCATCTAGAACACTATATAATATGAAAAAACTTTATGAAATTACAAAGTCGTGTAAATTCAATGTAATAGTACAAATGTACATGTACACATACATATCTGTGTATATGTACGCATGTTTGTATGTACATATATATGTATGTGGACCTGTGTACATCCCATTTCAAAGTTTTCACCGCCATAAATAAATAATAATAAAAAAACCGAAAGCATTGCGAAATGGCTGAGCTAGCGACTGCACTTAATTGAATTACAATTAATGATATTGCGTAACAGTATATTCTGTAAATATCTGTATATTAAGCATTTATATGAAAGACGCTTTTCATTTTGGGAAAGTTGCCGTTGGCAAGTTATATTAGTTACAATTTGTGATGGTTATTATCAAAAGATGGAAGAAAAAATAACAGCCAGACACACATACTCAGTTACAAAACTTTCAAAGTTGTTGTTTTTGTGTTGACTTTTCTCTTTGGTAAATGCAAGAAATTTGAAGCCAATTGTCGTCGCGGCCGTGCAGAAAAAGTGTTACCACTGTTGGCTCCATACGAATACTCGTATCCGAGTATATAAATAAAATTAATAGTAACAATTGAAACAAATGTCGCACTTGCGACGCGCAACAATAAAAAAAAACAAAGTTGTCAATTTTGTTATTGCAATCACTGTCCACGCAGGTGTCATTGACGGTTGCCCCGCCGCACAGTGGGGCACAACCATTCTTGCAGTATCCAGACAGACTGTCAATGTAAAATGAATAGATAATGCTAGTGTGAGAGGGACCTGGGAGAGGGACTGGGAGCGGGACCTGTGAGAGGGACTGGGAGCGGGGCCTGGGAGAGGGACTGGGAGAGGGACCTGGGAGCGCGGCCTGGGGGACCTGGGAGCGTGGCCTGGGGGACCTGGGAGAGGGACTGGGAGCGGGGCCTGGGAGAGGGACCTGGGAGAGGGACTGGGAGAGGGACCTGGGAGAGGGATTGGGAGAGGGACTGGGAGAGGGACTGGGAGAGGGACCTGGGAGAGGGACCTGGGAGAGGGACCTGGGAGAGGGACTGGGAGCGGGGCCTGGGAGCGGGGCCTGGGAGAGGGGCCTAAGATAGGGCCTGGGAGTGGGACTGGGAGCGGTGCCTGGGAGTGGGACTGGGAGCGGGGCCTGGGAGCGGGGCCTGGGAGTGGGACTGGGAGCTCTCTCCTTACCTTAGCACCGGCCGACTAGTTTCTAATTATTACAGCTGAATGAATACATAAGTAATATAGTCAGCTAATAGCAATTTTTCAAATTTTCTAGCACTTGAAAATTTATAAATTTGAACATAAAACCACTGTGCAACGGTCGCCGTTTGGTCACAATTTTCAGCGAAAGTAACTAAACGAGTTCCAATGCCAATTGTGATGTACTTTTATTTTTGTGCTTAACAACTATACATTTAACTGTCGTAATACTTGGATATTGCCAAAAAGAAATGAAAACTCTGGCATTGCGCGTAGAATTTGAGATTCAGAGAAAGTATAAAGAAAAAACCCTTTACAATTTGTGCTAGATCTCACACAGTTTGCCTTGAAGTTTGAGAATAGCAAAATTCGTTAGTCTAAAAATGTTTTGAAATTCACGTAGAGCATAAAATTTCGTTGCAGTTTTTGAATACGTTTGGTTGATGTTCGTTTTGCGCGCGCCCAATGCATGTTGCTTTAGCGTTATCGATTACAACACAATACAACCGTGCGTACACAAACAACTGATGACCAACACTGCTGACAGCGAGCGTGTGTGTGTGTGTGAGAGATTGAAGACAATGGCTGCGGCTGCGGACGGTGCTGTTCCTACCCTTGCAAGTAAATATCTGACGAATAATATGCAATAAATTTAGTAAATTATGCTAGTTGAATATATTTACATTATCAGCGATATGTTTGCAACCGTTTGACACGCAGTCTGTGCGTTATCAATGCGATTTTTGTTCAGATCGAACCCAACCGCGTGTATGTGTTGGTTACTCATTTTTTTCTTTTGCTTTTGCTTCTCTTCATTTTGCAGTTCGCTCTAGCGTGGCTGTTGAGCTGTGGTCGTCAGCTGGTGCAAAACAGCCATACGAACACAAGCCCAATTTGCCGCGAGAGGAGACGAAAAGCTCACGTTCGATCTGCTATAGTCCGGATGGACGTTACTTTGCCTACTCGAATGGCATTGAGGTGAAGGTGCTCCATGTGCCGGCTTCCAACACTGGCAATTGGCCCGTACAGTGTCAACTGCCGCGTCCCAAGGCCTTCTATCTCCAGTTCTCACCGCGTGGCACTTATCTGTGCACCTGGGAGCATTATGCCATTACCAAGGATCGTCCGGAGGGTGCTGCCAATTTGCTCGTTTACGATGTCGCCACTGGCAAAGAGGTCTTTGCCATTGTACAGAAGAATCAAACGGATTGGCAGCCCTCGTGGTCATCAGACGAATCGATCTTTGCATTGGTTGTAGGCGGCGAGGCACTGTTCTATGACTTGGCTGACGGAGTTAAAAGTTTTGCAAGCCCAGCCCGTAAAATTGGCGGCAGCCGTGGCGGTATGCTATCTCTCGGTCCGGGCAATTGTCCACCGTATTTGGCATTTTATACGCCTGGTGCCAAGGGCGCACCGTCCATGTGTAAGCTGTACAAGTATCCGGCTCTGGGACAGAATCAAACAGTTGCCTGTAAAAGTTTCTTCCAAGCGGATCGCGTTGACATGCTATGGAACAAGCGCGGTAGTGGACTTTTACTGTTGACTAGCACCGAGGTGGACAAAAGCGGTGCTTCTTACTATGGCAATCAGGCTGTCCATTTCATGGCCACCAAGGGGGATACATGCTCTGTGCCATTGTCGAAGGAGGGACCCGTGCATTGTGTCAAATGGAGTCCCAAGGCCAATGAGTTTGTTGTCGTCTACGGTTTTATGCCCTCGAAAGCGGCATTGTATAATCTCAAGTGCGATGTTATCTTTGACTTTGGCGAGGGTCCCCGTAACTGTGCCTACTTCAATCCATTTGGTAACCTCATTGTGCTCGGTGGATTTGGCAATCTGCCTGGCGCCGTCGAAGTCTGGGATGTTAGCAAAAAAGAGAAGATTGCTAATCTCAAGTGTGCAGATACCACGCACTTTGAATGGCATCCAAATGGCGAGTGGTTTGTCACCGCTACCACGGCTCCTCGGCTGCGTATTAGCAATGGGTATATAGTCAATATTTATATTTAAATGGTTTTTTAATTGCTATTTATCCCAAAACAGCTTCAAGATCTATCATTATTCGGGGGCATTGCTACATGAGACGTTGTGGCCACAAGGACAGGAGCTATTGGGCATTGAGTGGCAGCAGTATGCAGACAATACATTTGCCGAGCCAAAAATAACCAAGGCCAAGCATGAGGGCATCAAGTCCAGTCAGCCGGAGGCCAGCAAGAAGGCCTACACACCGCCCCATCTGCGTTTGTTAAAGGAGGGCAAAAATCCGGAAAAATATTTGCCGCAGCCGACGGTGCCAGGACTTCCAGCAACAGCACCAGGTAATAGCAGCAGGAAATTTTGGCATAGACAATATGACTTGGATAATCCGATAATGCGCCGTTGCCAAAGCCAGGGTCAGAGCGAGCAGCAACAGGGCCAAGGTAGCCAGCTGATAGCGAGCGTGAACAACAGCGGCTCCAGTGCCAGCTCATCGCGACCCAATCGACGCTATCGACCCTACCAGCATAGGCGCTACTAAAATTATAAAGATTCATCATTCCATTCCACTCATACAAAATACCCCAAAATGCATTCTGTAGGATTTTAGAGCACGTGGCTGTAAGTAAACAAAGTAAATTGCCTAAAACACTTCTCTGGTTATTTAGGTAAAACATAATATACCCAGATGATAGCTCCTTTTTCTAACATCATGTTAATTTTTTAAACATTTTATTATCTGTCTCTGACAAATCGAAAATAAGATAATACAAAATAGATGATAAGTAAAATGATTCTAGTTTCCAAATCTTTGTAGTATGAGCTAACAGAAAGATAGCATCTTTATTTTGATTAGAGCTTAAGTGGAAATTGATCAATTTTTATAATATTTCTAGTATACTCAATATTTTTATAAATAAGTACGTAATATGCATTATTATTAATCGTTATTCCTTATCTTTTGTCTTCAGGTGTGGGTGCAAATAAGAACAAGAAGAGGAATAACAACAGCAACAAAGCAAAGGGCAACAATAACATCAACAACAGCAACAGCAACCACAAGCGTGAAGCTGACGAAGCCACGCCGCTAGATGCAGCTGCATCTGTAGCTGCAGCAGCTCCAACTGAGAGCCAACAACAGCAGCAATCGACAGCAGGTGGATCAGCAGTCACTATTGGTGAATCACCGCGTAGACAGGCGCCCAAGCAACGTCCGCTGCCAAGACACCAACAACAACAACAGCAGCAGCATCAACAACAACAACAACTGGAGCAGCCAGTTGAGTTTGGCACACCACGTCATCATGCCAATGCCAATGGCAATGTTGCATACAACAACAACAGCGGCGGTGGCAACAACAATAGCGACAAGGATCGCAAAATACGTAGTGTTGCCAAGAAATTATCAGACATTAAGAAGCTCAAGTCACGCCAGAGTCAAGGCGAAACACTGGAATTAAATCAATTGAACAAAATTGAAATGGAGGCCAGATATCTGGAGGAGCTCAAGGCGCTCAAATTGTCCGTCTAAATAGACAATAGACACATGCCATCAACTGTTAAATGTGTGATACAACAAAAGTAGCGAGTTTACTGCAAACAAGGACACGATACACTCAAAACTTGGTTATTTCTGGGCCCCTAATTGTGTACTTTCGAACTTCCTGTATATTAATTGCTTTATAAATGAAATGTTAGTGCTGTTTTCTTTACGTGCGCAAATTTTTCAAAGTTAAACAAACATAAAAAAAAAATAACTTTTTTCTACTATTGTGATTTTTTAAATATATATTTTGGAACCACAATAATAACAACAATAAACTCATTCATGTACCAAATTGTGCTACACAGTAAATAAATAATTTCATGAAAATTACTCGTAATTATTTATGTTTCCCAATTGGATTTCTTTTTGATAAACTCCTCCCGTCCATCTTCCTTAACAGCGACATAGTAGCCAAGATCCTCATATTTGTGACGCATATACGCTATATAACCAAAGACTCCAGCAGCTGCCGCTAATCCTATACCCATTATAATTTTGTTCTACAAAATAAGATATGTGAATATTATTTTAACAATGTAACAGAATCACTTTGCATTTATTCGCACCGGTTTTGTATAAAGTTCAAAATTGATCAGTCTGAAAACACTGGTGCTACGCATGGAGCGTATACCTTCACCAGGATTTTGTTTTGGATTATCGCTCATTTTTATTATTTAATATTGACAATTGAAGTTTTAAGAACACATTGCACAATTTTAGTAAACAAATCGCGTGTGCAGGCTATCGATAGTTTCAATCGATAAATATAAATTACTTTTTTGTCAGTTTTCAACACTGCGCTAAAAAGTGTGACCTGGTTAATATAAAATTTAAATTTCAATGTACAAAATTGCAAAAATGCAATCATTTGGAGTTCTTTTAAGCTTGCGAGTTTTATGACTTTTGTAATGAATATAATTTTAATTATTTCGGTATATATTTCAGAACAGTTTGTGCCCACCCTAAAAGCATTATATTCCCAAAATATATTCCATTACATGGATTTGTCAAAATAAGCGTTTTATGTTTCCCAGTTGGATGTCCTTTTAACAAACTCTTTGCTACCATCTTCTCTAAAGGCTAAATAATAACCAAGTCGCTCATACTTGTGACGCACATATGTGACGTAGCCAAGAAATCCGGCAGCAGTAGCTACGGTCAATCCCAGTAGAACTTTATTCTACAAAATATTTTTTAAGTTTATAATTGCTTTATCTTTGCTTTGTGCTTGTTAACGTACCTGTGTCGTATTAAGTTCTGCCTGAATCCGCTTAAATACATTTAATGGTAGACCGGCGTTATAATTTTGAGGTTGTTTGTCGCCCATATTTGTTCAATCAATTTTGAAATTTTTTTTAGATATTGTGAACAATTGTACGTATTTATATCAAAAATATGCCGCAAGTGCGTAACATGAAGTAAAAGTAAAAAATTAGTTTTGACAGTATTTTCGATAGTATTGTGATAGGCTCAAAAGAATTTAAGTGATCCAAGTGATGATTGTGGTTAATTGAGCACCCTAAGAGAGCGAGAGAGTCTGGAGCGAGAGAGTCTTGAGCGAGAGAGTCTGGAGCGAGAGAGTCTTGAGCGAGAGAGTCTGGAGCGGGAGAGCCTTGAGCGAGAGAGTCTTGAGCGAGAGAGTCTGGAGCGAGAGAGTCTTGAGCGAGAGAGTCTTGAGCGAGAGAGTCTGGAGCGAGGGAGTCCTGAGTGAGAGCGCCCTGAGAGTCCACAAGGTATAAAAGGGGCAGTCAAAGGGAAGCGGACATCAGTCGCTTTCGGAAGGCAGTTCAGTGCAGACCTCGAGTGGCCCATTCCCAATTGGAAGTGAAGTTAATTGTCAGAAAGTGTTTTACATATAGAAATATATTTTAATTTCAGTGTATATATATTTAATATGTATTAACATGTAAATGTTATTTCTGTTTAAAAATGAAAACTGTCCGAGTCAAATTGTTTTATACTAATTACGATATAAGGAGTTAATTAAAAGCTAAAGATTTTTTAGTTTAGTGTGGAATTTCATAGTTTCTTTCTTGTAATTTGAACCTTAAAACTCTTCTATAATATATTAATATAATTGATCGATTCTAAGCCATCTATCATCCAATTTTCCATACATACCCCTTGACATTTTTTTCGGAAACTTTGATCACTCATAACTTTGTCAAAACTTGACCGATTTTCAAGCGGAATATCGTTTTGATCATGATTTGGCCTCTTAATTGATTCTGCATTTAAATTTTTATCATCCAGAAAACTTGATATTTTTTCGATTCTAAGCCATCTATCATCCAATTTTCCATACTTACCCCTTGACATTTTTTTAAAAGCTTTGATCTCTCATAACTTCATCAAAAGTTAACCGATTTTCAAGCGGAATATCATTTTGATCATGATTTGACTTCTAAATTCATACTGTGCTCAAATTTGTTCATTTTAGATTCACTTTTTTTCGACTATCATAGCACGGTTCCATAATATAATTTAATTAAATTAGCATATTATTAATCTGTTTTTTTTTTTGAACAGTAATCTATATTGGTTTCAGTTTGATTCCTTGACTTAATTTGAAATATTTTCTGACCTTTATTTTCAATTTCAGCACTCATTGTATTAACAATTTATTTAACTTTTCCACTATACAAGTCTCAATTTTCAACTCGAGACACGCTCAACCTCGTTTGTCAATGCTTAATAAATTTTATATATAACTTTATGTACATATACATAATTTAATGTGTTGTATTTATGCAATTGTCGTACTATTTGTCTTTTGCTTAACACAAATAATAAATTTACAAAATAATAGTATGTTACGAAAATAAAAAAATATACAATAAATGATGCGCTGTTTGATATATACAAGAAAAGTTGCAGCCAGCCGCTTTACTCAAAATCAAACTGATATCCCCGATCCACAAAGCTGAGACCCCGCTCGGAGCTAACGGGAAACTCATCCATAAACATAATGTAATCCTTGTAATCTGGGGAAGTTTTAAGTTCCTGTAATGTAAAATATTTAAGTAATATTAAAAAAATAAAAGTTTCAACTGCACACCTTTAAATCAACGTAATCCTCAAATCCACATAAAACATAGTAAAGAAGTAGAGGTCGAACATTCGTAAATCCACTACGTTGTTTAGTTGATTCTCGCTGCTTTAAAATGTCAAGTGCACGGTGCAGAAAATTGGGTGTTAACTCTCGACAATAGGAGACATCAAGATGATGTAGGTGTGGACACAATTCGATGAATTTGACAAGCATATCATCGCACAAATATGTCCAATTACGTAGACAGAGCATCTGTAGATTTGTCATGCAAGTGTAACGCTCTAGAAAATCAATGCCATGAGTCCAGCTGCAAATTGCCAATCTTTTGAGTTTTCTATGCGACCAAATGGGCAGATCTGCGTCCCAGCCAGGCTCCAGGGGCATGTAATAACCATCAACGGCAAATCCCACAATGTCCGGTGCCTTGCGCTCCATAATCTCATAGAATTCGCGCACTTCACGAATTTTATGATCGAAGGTATCAACACTAGCCAAGGGCGGTATGGACCACTCTGTGTCCAGTAGCACCACTAACTGTTTAAGTGCTGGTAGCTTTAACACATTTGGTAAAACCGATTTAAATGTCGCCAGATTAAGCTTTAAAATGCTGAGATTCTTAAGGTAGTCCACACAGTTGTTGAGACGCAGCTTGCTTATAACATCGTACATGCGAATGTCCAGCACTTTCAGATTTGGAAGCTGGCTGTTTAATAAAAATATATATTAAGTATGCAAGTATGTCCAGTGTATAATGTGGTTGACTCACGTGCAGATTTCATCGAGATATTCCTGTTGCAATTCATACGCTTTGTGTTGATCTTCGTACAAATGCAGCTCCTCCAGATACCTAAAATTGGACAGATAACGCCCCTGAATGGGAGTCGTTAGACGCAGTCTCAGCAAGTTTGGCATCATTTTAGCCATTTTATATATGCTACGATCCGATGGATAGCAGTCCATGTCCTCGGGATCATAATAGAAGCTGGTCACATTGGGCAACACATATATTTGCATTTCATCCAAGTCTCTCAACAAGGTGCATAAACAACTAGACACATTCATGACTTTAATAAACGGACGCATTTGCCGTATAAAATAGCATAGATCATCATAGTTGGGCAACATTTCGCGCCACTTTTCCATATCCAGGTAATCGTAGGCATGAGAACTGCGCCAACGGTTCAAGCAGATCCATTGAAAGCGTTCACAAACTTTGGCAAAGGCAACCTCACTGCGCAGATCCTGCAGTCTCTCGAATATACATTCTAGGCAATCATTGTTTAATTTAAATATGTCGGCTGTTTGTTCATTGGGCGTTGGGGGCGTGTCTGGGGCTGTTGACGGCTCTTCAGCCATGACTCCTGTAGAGACTATAAGAACATTCTAGTTAAAATATCGCTAGTTTTCACTATAACACTTGAACCTACCCAAATAAGATTTTATCCACACGTAGATGTTATTTAGCGATAATTGTTTTGCGGACTTGTTCTATTTTTTAAGCCAAAACAAAATTGATAAAATTTCGCTTCATAACAAACAAAAAATTTACGACAGCTGTTTGCAGGCAGTGTTGAAAAATATGCTGAGCTAAGTTTTGAACCTCTTCAATTGAAGCGGTGTTTGGAAAGATTATTTGCATAGTTTATAAGGCAGTTTAACGTGAATTAACTTATATCAGCTTGACTTACACTTTTTGTAAGTTGTAAATCGCATTCTTTATATGATAAATATGTTTCTCTACGCTCGAACTTATTTTAATCGACTGTCGTGTTATTAAATTAAGTTTGAGTTCTTAAAATAACTATAAAAATTAAATAATAAATTATAAATATTGTAAGCACAAAGTGAACTAGTTCTTTCAACTAAGAACTCCGTGAGTTGTCACATTTTGCAGCACTAGGTTGCAAGTGTTGAGCAACTAAAAGTCGCATGCCACCGATTAAATATCGAGTGTATCGAAATAACACGTGTGTGTGCGTTGTCGAATTTTATACCCTTTAATTGTGACTGCAGCGAGAACATCGTTGCGAGCTTTTTTGTTGTAGAAGGTAGAAAATATATAAAATAAAAACATAAAAAAGTCTATAAGAATGGCAGAACTACAACAACTAACCGCTGCCATAGTGCACGAGTATCTGAAAACGACGGACAAAAATCTAGCTAAAGTGTTTGAGCAGAAAGCAAAAGCGGTAAGTAATTTTTTTTTGTGACATTTTGATTGCAAGCATTTTCACTGCAAGCAGTTCTATATGCATATGTATGCAATAGGAGAAAGTGTCGGCAAATGTGTGTATGTAATCGATAAAATGGTTCCATATTTGTTTAAGGCCGCCTGCAATAAAAACATACTGATTTAAATGCCGCATGCCGAAAACACGTGTTTCGATTAACCAACAACTTTTTGTTCTCTTTTATTTTATAGCCCACTGTGGGAAAGAACACGCCAAAGTTGACAGATATATTGGCCTTTTATCAAGCTTCAAAGAAACTGCCGCCCGTGAAGAAATATGGATCGGATAGCGACGAGAGCGACGATAGCGATTCATCCGAAGCACCAGCGTCCAAGAAGCCAGCAAACGTGACAAATGGAAATGCTGCCAAATCCGCTGCTGCTTCTTCTAGCGAAGAAGACAGCGATTCGGAGCCAGCACAGAAGCCAGCTGTGAAGGCAGCGCCGGCTAAGAAAGCGGCTGCAGCTTCCAGCAGCGAGGACAGTTCCAGTGAGGAAGAAGCAGCCAAACCGGCGGCCAAAGCTGCGGCTGCGAAGGCAGCACCTGCCAAGCCCAAATACACCAGCAGCGAGGGCAGCAGCTCTGAGGAGGAAGAAGAGCAAAAGAAACCAGCAGCTGCTGTGGCCAAGTCACCAGTTAAGGCAGCTCCAGCCAAGAAGGCAGCTGCATCGTCCAGCAGCGAGGATTCCTCCGAAGAGGAGGCACCCGCCAAAAAGGCTGCTCCCGCTGCAAAGGCCACACCTGCTAAGAAGGCAGCCGAATCCAGCAGCGAGGATAGCTCCAGCGATGAGGAGCCTGCCAAGAAAGCGCCAGCAGCAGCTCCAGCTAAGCCCGCAGCTAAGAAGGCCGCATCCAGCAGTGAGGACAGCGATTCGGAGGAGGAACAAAAGAAACCAGCGGCTCCTGTGGTCAAGTCACCAGCTAAGGCAACGCCTGCAAAGAAAGCAGCTGCTTCCAGCAGTGAAGATTCGTCCGACGAGGAAGAACCCCCTAAAAAAGCGGCACCTGTCAAAGCCACGCCAGCCAAGAAAGCTGCAGCCTCCAGTTCCGATTCATCCTCTGAAGAAGATGAGCAGCCAAAGAAAGCGGCTGCCAAGCCAGCAGCTTCACCAGCTAAGAAACCAGCGGCCCAGGCTCAATCTGAAGACTCCTCCGAGGATAGCGACAGCTCCGAAGATGAGAAACCTGCTGTCAAACCGGCTGTAAAGAAAGCTGCAGCTCCAGCCAAAAAAGAATCATCTTCAGATGACTCCGATGAGGAAGAAGAGGCTAAACCAGCCGCCAAGACTCCCGTGAAGCCAGCTGCGAAAAAGGCGGACAGCAGCTCGGACGACTCTTCCGATGATGATGAGGCGCCGGCAAAGAAGAAACCCGCTCCGGCCAAAAAGGAAGAAAGCAGCAGCGATGACGACGATTCTGAAGATGACAAACCCAAGAAACAACAGCCAGTGGCCAATGGAGCTGGACAGAAACGCAAGTTCAGCGGTGGCGATGAACAGGACGAAACGCCCAACAAAAAATACAACAACTTTGTCAAATCGGGCGAACAAAAGGTAAGTTCTCAAACATATTATGCAGATCATGAAAACGACTAAATGAAAAGATTGGTTATACCGATCTTAAGTAGTTAATGCCTTTCGAGTCTGTCTGTTGATCTTAGAGACTACGAATTTCTGCATTCAATCAAAAATTACAGCCATCAAAAATATTTTTATCGTTACAAATTGGGAACAGATTCAGATCAGGAAAACTACTAAATAAGTATATAAATAATAGTAAGATTTGATTATACCGATCTTAAGTAGTTAATCAGTTTAAATTTTTTGCCAGTCTGTCTGTTGATCTTAAGTACTATTTAGGAACTTTCGGCAGATAGCTTGGATCCTTAATACTGATTTCTTTATTCGTAAAATATTCACTTAAAAAAAAAGCAGTTACTGATTAATAATCCGTCACAAGTAAAGGTGCGATTAATGATTGACCTGTCTCTATGAATTATGTTAGTAACTCTAAAGATATTTGTTTAATTATTTAACTCAAAATAGAACAATGGTTTTACATCCACGCCCACCAATAACAACAACAATCAGTTGAACAACAGCAGTGGTGGAGGTGGAAGTGGACGTCGCAGGTCGCCATTCCGGCGAGTGCGTACCGAGGAAGTCCTCGTAGATTCACGCGTTCAGGACATGTCCTTTGAGGCGAAGGTGAGTGCCACAAATGTATTTGAGTGTGGCGCGCTGTTTATGTGTGTGTGTTTGGGAATAAAGTGCTGGACATTGTTAGCTTTAGTGGACAGTTTTAGGTGGGATTAAGCAAGCAGCGGGGTTACACACAAATTAGCAAAAGCGCCCAATTTAAAATGATAACATACAACTGAACTCAAATCATTTGTGGCATTTGCCTTTTCGTTATTCCAATTTGTATTTGCCATTTTGTAATTGCTTGGCTAATTTGTGTTTAACCATTTTGCGTTGCTTTCTAGGATGGTGGATTCAAGAAGTTCCAGAATGGACCACGTGGACGCGGTGGTTCCGGCTTTGCTGGCCGTCCCGATAGAAGCAAGTGGGAAAGTAACCAAAACGGCGGTGAGGAAGGCGAAGGAGAAGATGGCGGCTTTAAGAAATCTGGCGATCGCAAGAGCTTTGGCGGTTTTGAGCGCAAATCCTTTGACGGTCAGCGCGGCGGACGTGGTGGAGGTGGCCGTGGTGGTGGCGGTGGCTTTGGACGTGGCGGTGGCGGTGATCGTGGCGGCCGAGGTGGCTTTGGACGTGGTCGCGGCGGTGGCGGTGATCGTGGTGGACGCGGCGGATTTGGACGGGGAGGCGGCGGAGGCGGACGTGGTGGTGGCGGACGCGGTGGAGGCTTTGGAAACAAATCATTCGACTCAGGGCCAAAACAAAATAAGAAAATTACATTTGACAATTAATGTATAAATTAGATTAGACTTAACGAAATAGCCACTCGACACCATAAAACAAATTCCAAAAAACATCAAATTTCAAAAAATGCAAATGAATTAATATCTCCATAATGTGGGATTAATTTATTGGCAGTTTTTTGTGGTGTTTTTTTGGTTTGGTGTTTATTATATGAAGCCCCAAACACACACACACAAACACACACACGTGCAAATGAAATATTTGTTGTAAACATAATCTTAATTACAATTTTTATATACTATTATAATACGCAGAAAAACGCTGCTGGCTCTTGGGGTGAGCGCGCCAACAAAGATTTGAAATTTACTCGCGGTAAATCGTTCAAACATGAGAAGACCAAGAAGAAGCGCGGCAGTTACCGGGGTGGTCAAATTGACACGGGCGTCAATTCAATAAAATTTGACTAGATTTATGTTACCACATAACATATGAATAAACTTTAATATTTAGTTTGTAAAGAAGCCTATCCCCACGCATATGTAAAGCAGAACTTAAATTGTAACTAAGTACTATTATCACTTTGTTATAAATTATTCTATTTTAATGGTTAGTTTATGTATTTGACATTTGACTAAATATGAACCGATGTTCAGTAAAGCCCTGACAATATCTAACACATGTTTTATACTCCAATTAAATTTTCAGGAAAAATCCTTTGTAAAATTAAAAAATTTATTGGTTCGCTTTACTGAATGTCAGTACATAAACAAAAATAATGATATACTTTAACCATTAGACTCTGTTTTATTCTGTTCTACAACATGCAACTTCAATATACAATATCATTTTAGATAAACTGCTTAAAAAAACTATCAATTTAGCTGATAGTGTAAGAACACGTGAATTATGAATGTGTAATAAACGTATAAAACAAACTGTTGTGTTTACTCGTGTGTCACTGAAACCCAAAACAACGCGACAGCAAATAGAACAATCAGGAATTTCCAGAATACCTTCGTTTGTGGCTCATTTTTAATCTGGTTTACTTGTCCGTCTTTTTGGCGCCATGGCTGAATAATTATTGATGAAAAATATATGGGGATCCATTAAATTCCATTTTTAATTCGTACTTACATTATTTTCATAATTTGTGTTCATATGTGTACTACCGTCAGTTTCAATATCATCATTGTAGCAATATAGTATCTCGAATAAATCTGGCTCGCGATTCAACAACTTGGTACGGCGTCGGGTAGTGGAACGTTTAGGGGCCATTTTATAGGTCTTTTTAAAAAATGTGTATAAAAATATGCCTTGCTTTTTATTTATGTAAGTTGTGTAAGAGCTTTTGAAAGCCTACTAACTCTAAATGTTAGAAATTTCAGTTTACTTAAAACTTGTTTCCAGTGAACGTTTTAAAACAACAGTTTTTGTTGAATATATCCTACACCTAAAGTAATTATGATTAAATAAGCAAGTATTTGGTCGTTCAAAAATCATAAGATTTTGATTAGTTTGATGAAATAAAATAAAAAATTTCCAATTCAGTCATCTTTTTCAATCATACTTACCGAAAACAAAAAAGTTAAATGATTAAACTTAAAGAATTATGATTTAATATTTTTATTTGACTGAATATATTTTTTTGAGGTGTTTGCAACATTGTTTCGTTTCTATTTTTTTTTTATTTTTCGCATTATTTTTACATTTAGTATTCAACGTATTGTCAAGTGGTTTTCTTGCATGTATTGTATATATACTATACTGTTATTGTAATATATCGTAATATATATTTAAATATATTGCAATACATAGTAACTATACGTAATTTTATAATTTCAGCAATGACAACAAAGCAAAAGCAGAACAATTACAAATTATATAATTCAATAATCACAATTTGTTTTTAATTTTTATAATTTAGTAGGTATTTTAATATATTTCGATCTACATTATGTTTGTGTATGTGTGAGTTTTAAAATGTAATCAGCATATCAATTTACAACGTTTTATGTCATTTGGTTATTCGAGGCGACAAAAGTACAGCAGAGATTTGTTATAATATTAAACTACATATAGATGTATGTAACGGTTAGCTAGGAGTGTGGGATGAAGGGGTGCGTGTTTTAAAAATAGTTCAACAAAAAACATTTACATTTGTTTTTTTTTAATATATATTTCTTTTGTAGCTTGAGTAGTTTATATGAGATTCCTGTCGTTTTTTTTTTTATAGTTTCTCTAATTTTCCCCTCTACTCGCTCATATACGGATAGTTGACGTCACGCAACGGCACAAATGTTTCCTTGATTGACTGCGGAGATGTCCAGCGGAGTATATAATGTGGGCCTCCTGCCTTGTCATTAGTGCCAGACTTGCGACCACCTCCAAATGGCTGTTGGCCCACCACCGAGCCTGTGGATTTGTCATTGATATAAAAGTTGCCAGCAGCCATTTTAAATTCCTCCATAGCGCAGTTAATAAATTCTCTGCAAAATACAATAACGTATAGTATATAGTCCAAATATCGAACTCAACTATTGTATAATGCTGGCACTTACTCATCCTGTCCAAACACAGCACCGGTTAAGGCGAATTGAGTTGATGAATTCACCAGTTTCATGGTCGCCGACAAATCGGCCTCTTTGTATACATATATTGTCAACACGGGTCCAAAGATTTCCTCAGTCATAATTCGATCTAATGGATCTTTAGATTGTACAATGGTTGGATTGATGAAGTAACCCTTGCTGTCAGAGTAGGTGCCGCCAGCAATGATCTCCAGATTCGAACTATTTTTGGCGTGTTCAATGTAGCCGGTAATGCGTTTAAATGCTTTGTCATCGATAACAGCCGATGTGAAGGTGCTCATATCCTGTACATCGCCAATCTTCAGTTTTTGCACCTCACTTATCAGTCCCTCTTTAATCTGAATGTTAATAAAAATAAATATTAGAATTACTCATTGAGTCATTGTTGTAATTATCGGTATATGCTTACCTTTGGCCATAGCGACTCTGGAACATACATACGAGAACAGGCAGAACATTTTTGTCCGCTGTACTCAAAGGAGGAACGTATTGTGGAGGTAACAACAGACTGCACATCCGCTGAGGAGTGAATAAAGTGGAAATTCTTTCCACCGCATTCGCCAATAAGGCGCGGAAAATTATTGTATTTCTCGATATTGTTGCCCACCTGCTTCCACAATCGACTGAATGTCCTGCATTAATACAATGAAAATTTCAATTATGAAAATCAATAAGCCATAAAGTGTACAAAGCTGAAACCTACGGAACCGAGCCGGTGAAATTGATAGCCGCCAGGTGTGGCGAGGCAGTTATTGTATCACCAAACACTGGCCCATCCGCTGGCACAAAGTTAACGACGCCATCGGGAACGCCAGCCTCTCGCATAATGTTAAAAATGCGCCAGTTAGAAAGCAACGCTGTGTCCGAGGGTTTCCACAGCACGGCGTTACCCTGCAAAGTAAGAGATAGTGTCAAGGATAATGTATCTGAGGTATATAATATAATCATACCATCATAGCGGGCGTGTAGGCCAAATTGCCACCAATGGCTGTAAAGTTAAATGGACTGACGGCGGCGATGAAACCATCAAAGCCACGATAACGCATTGAATTCTTTGTGACCTTTATGTCCTCGCTGATGGGCTGGTACTTGACGCATTCCTTGAGAAAGTAGGCGTGTATACTGTAGTTGGAACAAAGGATAAGTCTTTTGTTTTTAAGCAGACAATAAGTATGCGCACCGTAGAAAATCAATTAGCTCAGCGGCCGAATCGATTTCTGCTTGAATGGCAGTTTTGGCCTGTCCCAACATGGTAGCGGAGTTTAATTCCTGACGATATTTGCCTGCCATTAAATCAGCGGCACACTCCCACATCTTCAAGCGCTCAGAGAACGGCACACGATCCCATTTTGGTTGAGCCTCCACTGCAGTTTTGATGGCCTTCTCCAGGAGCTTCTTATCAGCGTAGTAGAACTTGGCCAGCTTGTGTTGATGATCGTGTGGCATCACCTGATGCATTACCTGATCCGTCTTATACTCCTTGCCACCAATGACAATGGGTACCTCCTCACATTTTGAAGCGGTCGCCTTCAATGCCTTTTGCAGAGCTTTACGTTCTTCGGAATTCTTGCGATAGGTCAAAATGGGTTCATTGACAACATCAAAGTCTTTAAGATTTGAATCCGGAACGACGCTGCCAAGACTTCGCACACAGCTGTTAAGAGCAATGGAAATGAGAAATGAATATTACAACATATTTTAGGTTATTTATAAATATATACCTTTTAACAGCGGATCCGCCAGTTGCATTTCGCATCAATCGCAACATCTTGGAACGAGGAGTGAGTGCTTCGGGTTCGTGTGGGGACTGTGTCGCTTTTGGATTATTATGCAAACACTAGAAATTGAAATCGCTGCGAGATAACAACACACAAACAAACAAAACGTTTCATTAAATCCACTTATAGCATGAACATTATTATCAGCAACCTTGACTGTTCATTGGGGGTCTGACTGCTCCGACAGCCGGCTACAAAAGCATCGCGTGATTTCCACTTTGATAAGAAGCCAAACGTGAGACACACCCTCGGTCAATGTTTTGAGATAATGCAGTACTAATTGAAAACTATTCAATTTACATACATGTACATATGTACATTGAATTAATCGTCTCGTGCGAAAGCAAAACTGCCAACTGGGCAATTGAATAAACGTGCAAGTCTCTATCAAAGTTCAAGTAAATAATAGACACAGTTTATACGACAGTTTAAATTAGGTTAAATTAATTCAAGTTGACTACACTGCCTTTACAAATATTATTGTAACAAGTGATTTATCGAAGTTTGCTATTTGTTTAATTTAATTTACCAATTGAACTGCCATAAATTGAATAAAAAGAAGTAATAACAAAAAATGGTTGATAAAATCCAGTTTAGCTGCCTTGTAAACGTAGTATCTTTCAAAGTTCACATACATGCACACTTATGCAATAAGCACACATACATACATACGTAAACTTACACAAAGGTAGCGGCAATTTTTGACAAGCATCAGCTGTTTTTGCAGCGTCGGCAGCTGTGGAAAATTCCTATTCCTAACTTTAGCACTAAAGGGGGCCGAAATGTGCGGGGAGCACCCGTTTAACGAGGGTAGCTAAAGCGAGAAAGAGAACGAGCGAGAAAGAGCGAACAAAAAGCACCCCAGTGCTACAGTAGTAGTAAGTAAGCACTTTTCAATACTATTGTTTTTGTACTAATGCTCATAAGCTTATCTACATATATGCATGTCAAGTGTACTGTCAGTACAGATTTATGTCTGTATATATGCACATTTAGGTAAATTGATTTTTACCAATAAGCGGGCGGCAATTTGAGTGCATATAGTTGACGTATGAAAATACATATATGTAAACTGCAACAAATGGTCACAAGTTTTTGGGGCCAAGTAAAACATGCGCAAAATAAAACGCTTCTCAGCTACAGGCCAGATACACATAACAACACACAAATATATATAAACGTATAATATATACACATACACACGATCACACAGGCGCAATTTGAATGCAGTCAGTTTGGTTCACTTTTGGCATTTGTTTTGTTGTATATGCCCCCATTACGCAATGTTATGTTTTTGCACTGCCTTTCGCTTTTTATGCATATATATAAATGTCTGCAAGGTTCTCCTATTAACTTAATCTATATCCGTCACTTTAAAGAGTTTAACAATTTTAAGCACTAAATAATTGCTTACTTTTTGTATGTTTTTGCGAACGATGTGATTTGAAGTCCGTGTGTTTGTTTGGCCTTAGCGAGACTACCTTCTATGTATCCACCCGTTAGACTAAAATGTATGTGTGCGTTTGTATGTATGACTGTGCCAAATTTTTAAATATTCATTACGAGCGCAGCTGATTCTCATCGATATCGATAGCTGGAAAAGAATGTGCGGGCACTTAGGAAATAAAGCATAATTGATGGAAGATGACGGAGTAATCAATTGATATGTACAATGTATGTGTACATGCCACTTCTAATAGTTTTGCCATTGGCTTAATTGATGGATGTGTTTACAGATATAAGCGGCGAAATATCGATATCAGCACGACATCGGGTTGTGCCATATTTATTTTGGATAAGTATTTAGTCGATACATCGAAAGGCTGCCAGACATTCAAGCTATCGGTATCTGCAAATCGATATGAAAATGGGACCAGGGCTGCCACACGTTTATAAAAAAGACCAAAAAATGGAAGTGGCGCGTCGTTTGAATTTTTTGAAGTTTTTTTGGTTTCCTGATTTTTATATATAAATTATAGAAATGTGAAACCTGGATATTGGTCGTGATATTGATGTTAGTCATTAATCTATTTATAATTAAAAATGCATTTATTATTGAAATACACTTAGCTAGAGGACTTATAACCTATGCAAATATTATCTTTAATTAATAAACTTAAACATTTATCCAGTCCTGAACTTAACCGTAATAGCCTCCTCCTCCGCTACTCGCACTCGCACTAGCAAATCCTCCATTGCTGCTCGCAAAGGCAGTACCTATAAGAAGAAACATGTCCAAAACACTAGTTCAATGCATACGCATAATTTTAATGAATATGGATCAAGGGCAGCGTTTTACTCACTCATGCCATTGCCCGAATAGGGATAGCCATAGCCATAACCTGGATAGCCATAGCCTGGATAACCGTAGCCGCCTCCGTAGCCGCCTCCGTACCCGTATCCGGGGTATGTGTAGCCGTAACCTGGATAGCCGTAATACTGCGGATAGCCGTAACCATATCCATAGCCATTGCCGTACATGCTACCTCCGTATCCACTACCCGCACCAGATTGTCCACCGTAATAAGGAAAGCCATTGTATTGAGATTCCACCAATTGACTCTGCAGCAACATAGACAATGCAAAAACCCAGCATAGCCAAAAACCGCGACTTGTTGTTATTTTTGTGCTCGACATATTAATAATATTGCTGTTGGTTAATCTTGCTGACATGCCACAGAACACTGAATGGAAAAACCACAGCACTCAACGTTTTTATACGCCACAGTTATATTGTTATTATTATAATTTTGATATGAAACGATTGTTAATGGCGCCTAATCGTTCAGCTATCAATTGTTCTGTTCACTGGATGTTGTTGTTTTTAGTTTGCGCATTGTTTGCTCATTGGAGCGTGCTTCACATTGCGTATGAGCAATTTGTACACATGTAAACACTTTCATTACACTGTTTTGAGCTCATTAGCATTTTATTGACAGAAAGGAAAATATTTAGTTTTAAATAGTTTAAATGTTTTAAAGGAGAGTTATAGATACGTGCATACCCTGTAAGTTATCCTTAATAAATTGTATATTTGCAATACAAAACAACTTATTACTTTATAAATCCTGACAAAACGTAACTCTTCATAATTTTTCTAAGGTATATTTTAATGCCTCAAATGTTTAAGTTTTCAGATAATTGTATTGGGCATTCAAGTCAACTGTTGACTAAATTTCATGATAAAATCATATGACTCACAACAGTTTTGTTTACATTATAATCATTTAAAATCGAGGTTTTAGGGGTTCACCAGCGTCTACTTCTGCTTTAATGCCTAAACACAGTCATTAACCTCACAATTTGATGACATGACATTAAAATATAAACTGGGGTGATTTTTTTTTTCTGTTTTCTAATTCTTTGAGGTCCAATAGTCGGAGTGGTCAATGGACAACAACGCCCTTCAAATGAGGTCAGTTTTTGGGAGCAATTAATACTAAACACACGATGGGTACATAATTATAAGTGATTTCGGTGTTTTTCAATGCAATACAAGTTCATTGTGAAGGATTTTTGTTGTTTTGATTGGGTTAGATCGACGCACATGTCAGAGTGTAATATTTGATCATAATTGTTATTTGGTTACCTTAGTAAGTTTCGATGGTTCAAAGTATACAATTAATGAAGTACATTTGATAATTAAAAGATAAGATATAATTAAGTTAATAAACCTTTAACGACTAGATTGAGAAAATTTCAAGGATTTCATTTCGACTTTAGTTATAAAAGTTAAGTAGCGTAAAAAACCTTAAAAAAATGTATTAAAAATTATTTTACCAAAGTAAGTAAACATATTTAAAAAATATATAGAGAATTTATTGATGTTGTACAATTTGCTTAAATTTAAATTAGTTTATTAAATTTTAAAACAATTAAAAATATTTACTAAGTATCTTACGTCTAAGAAAGTAATCAGAAGAATAATAAAAGCTAGAAGTACTCAACATTAATAAATAAATCTTAAAGACTTCTGCTGGAACGTTGACAAATTGCACTTTAAAATATAAGTCACAAAACTTTTTCAATTTTTGTTGTGTCACACACACACACACCCATCCACACACAGCGCACACATTAGCAAATTTGTGCACCGAATGTATACAAAATTTCATTCATAAATTTTTAAATCTAGCCCGTCCTTTGTGTGTGTTGGTGTGTGCTATTACACTGGCCAACAATAGCAAAAAACGTTATAGCGACAATTTTGTAACGTTCGTGCTGATGTTGCTATTGTTGTTGTAGTTGTTGTTGGTTAGCATTTCACTCCAATGCCATTTTGTGCCTTGGGCTTTGTTGGATGCAGCTGACGCTTCTGTATTTCTACCTTTTTCTCCCTTTTTTTTTCTGCTTGCCAGTCTGCGATTGCATTTCTTGTTGCTGATGTTGTTGTTGCCTTACACTGCTCCAGGTGTTGTATGTCATTGTTGTTGTCGCTTTCAGTTTTGAGTGCATTCGACTTGAGTTAACATTGCTATGCGCATGTCTCAACTCAAAAATGGTTTACTTTTGCAAGCACCCTGTATTCCTCGCGCAATTTATTTAATTTACTTTTTTTGTTAATTTGGTTGGCCATAAATATTGAAAATATATATGAAATTGGCATTAATTGTAATCAATTTTAAGCGGAAAAATACATTATCATTCAAGGGAATGTTAGAATCGCTTTAGCTATCTAAAATTCGTTTTTTAATACACCTACATATAAATAAAACAAACAATGTCAATATTAAAAACAAATTAAAACAAATAAACACACGACTCTTCATATTTTGGATTTATTACTTTATTAAGAAATGATAAAATACTTTTTTCACATTATAACAATCTAAATATTGTATATGTCAGCCCAAACATGAAATTTTGGATTCGAATTCATATCGAATGATAATAATACACTGAATAGATAAAAGAACTTTCCAGATATAATTCCAACCTATATTTAAAATTATTTCTAAATCCAATTTGAAAAATAGATTAAATATAAGGTTCACTCCATGTAATAAGTCTCCACTTCAATATTCTGAAATTTGGATCAGACCTTGTTTAAAAATTATAATTAAAGTACTCTTATCATACAGAAAAACTTATCATTCAGCTGAGCCAATGTCTTTCATGTTTTAACTTGTAGCAAAGAGTTTTGTAAGTGAGGCCCGTAACTTTTTTATTTTGTAAGGTCAAAACAATCAGAGTCAACTGCCAAAAGCTGACACAATTTTCTATCTGTTTGAATGGAAAATTTTCAACTTAAATTGTTTTTACCTCGACAGTCGCAGTCTTGTGTCTCCCCTTACCCCACTTTCCGTTTTGCTACTCACCTTTCAAAACGTTGCGGCCCTTAAAAACACTTTACATATTAAAAAGTTTTTCTATATGCAGGGGTGGAAGGAGCTACCCGGATGCTCCTTGAACATCCTTCAGCAACTTCATTACACTTTTTTTTTGTACAAAATGTGGTAAAAATGCTAATTGTTTGACCATCTCGACACTCAAGCGTGGGCTACTTATTTTTGGTTTGGATTTTTGCATGTAATTAATTAAAAAATTGTTGCCACAGCAACTTTATTTATTTTTGGCTGCGTTATTGTTGTGTTGTTGTTGGTTGCTTTTGTATTTTGCTTTGGGGTGGCTGTCGAAATTGAAATTAAAAAGACTAATTAAAACTTGAAATATATGAGAGAATTGACCTAGAACGAACACTGAAGAGTGATCTGTTCATCAAGGGAAAAAAACTCACTCAAACGAAGAAAACTCGCTCAAAGTAAGATGCGTGCAAAATGCAACTGCAAATGTTACGCATACGCCGCATGTAACAAACGAGTAAGCCACATGCATAGCGCTCTCTTTCACTCTTTCCCTCTCTCTCTCTCTCTCACTTGTACTCAGTGGGAAAAAGTGCATATAAAAAAAAAATCAATTAAAATGCACTCGAGTGCATTTTCAACAGTATTTTGCTGTAAGAAAATTCTATTTTTTGTTTGTTTGTTTGTTGTTATTCCGAAAATAAGCTAAATGTAAAATGCAAAATTGTTGCCACACTGTGCCCACATTTCTCTCACCCACTGTGGCTCACACTTTGCCCTTACTCAGTGCTCGGTGCGGCATAATTTCAATTCAGTTATTTGTGCAGTTTCGCTCAGTCAAGTTGTGTGTGTCCTGTGTGCGCTTCACATCACCAATAAAACCGACAACCAACCGATAAACCGTAAACCGAAAACCGAAAACCAAATTTGACTCTCTCTCCACACACGGCAGCTAAACATTTAACATCCAACATTTCTATGTTCAACGCCCCGAATATATCCAATCTAAAACGTCACTCAGACCAATAAGCTGCGTCTAACAAACAAACTGCATTAATTACCTGCCCCCCTTGGCAAGTGACACAAGCCGCCAAAACCGCAACAAACGTCATAATAAATACGGATCCTAAAAATCCTATGAGAGTATCCGTATCTGACTGACAGTTCGACAGAGAGCGAGAGTTAGTAGAGTGTCAGTGTGACCGTGTTTATGTGTGCGTACGTGTGTTTGTGAGTGCATTCTGACTGTACTTTGGCGCCCAAAATCATTGAGCGGGCTAATAACGAAAACCCATCAACAGTCAACAATAACCAAAAACCAATCAGAAAACTAAACCATAGAATTTATAATTAAACGCAAAACTCGTTGATTCGATTAGCGTAACAATTTACGGAAAAACAACCAAATATACAAAAAAAATAAAAATAAATACAAATATCATCATTTTTCGACAGGTGAGTTTTTATTTTTAGTTTATTACTATGGTAAATTCTGTATTTGATTTTATATTATTTGCATATTGAAAGATATGATCAAATAGCATTTCTCGATAAATTCGTTATAATGATTGCAGTACTATTCATTATGGAATTATTGCTAAAATATATCAGATTAGATTATTAAATATTCGTAGAATATTCACTGACTAAACAATATAATGGAATTTTTCATAACTAAAAAAAATCTTTTTTACAGCAATTATAAAAAATATACATAGTCCTCATTTGACTAACGAAGTTAATTTAATTTATACATTTATAATTTGTGCAGCGTTCAGTTGAGCTTTATTTTAAGAAAAAATATTAAAATCAGATATTTTGTTATTCATTTGTTTATTTTATTCGAGATCTTTTTGTTAACTTGGTATCAATTTAAGTCTTTATATATATCCTCCATCCAAATTTGCAAGAAAAAAAAGATATGAAAACGTTTTTCTGAAAATATATATTTCCAATCCGATTTCCATAAGTCCGTCAATAAAATTGGTGTATAAAAAGAAATATTTTGGCTTATGAATATGTATTATATATGTATATATATATAGGGTTTAATATCCAACGCATTTCTTTCCATGTCCTGGCCGAGCAGTATTAATTTTCGAACATCATAAACTTTTTCTTGTTATATTGGTTTTTTATGATAGTTTATCAAATCCAATTTTAATTAATGACAAGAACTATGGACTGGCCAAGAGTTGCTGCTCAGCTGCCTGAGAAGGCAAACATTTTGACCCGCTCCCATAGTTTCCAGGCGTTGTGTGGGCAATGTAATTTAAAGCAATTCAGTGAGTAAATCCCATTAAATGTTCAACAACTTTGCTTTGGCTTCGTTGCGTCATAATCCATTGTTCTCAACTGAGGAGGACAATGGGTCCAGACAAGGACACACACATATATACACACACACACAAAGCTGGGATGACTAATTATAACTCCGCTAGACACTAGAAAATATGGAAATGAGGGAATAAAGTGCTTGGCGTAACGGCAAGTAAATTAACTAAGCAAAGATTTTGACAGAGAAAACAAAAAATGGGAAAAAAATTTACTTAATAACATGGCTAAGGAGACGAA
This sequence comes from Drosophila falleni, assembly GCA_035045575.1. NCBI lineage: Eukaryota > Metazoa > Arthropoda > Insecta > Diptera > Drosophilidae > Drosophila > Drosophila falleni. Next base: position 12,448,322 of record JAWNOV010000167.1, read on the forward strand.
CAGCAAGCATAAAGCAACATGCCGCACATTTGCACAGTGAAAATAGCAAAAATAAAATAGGAATAAAACAAAAAAAAAATAATAATAATGAAACTACAGAAAACTGAACAAAAATATATATTTTTACGTGTACAGTAATGAAAGGCCTCGGGCATAAGTTTTAAATAAATATTTGACTGTGTATGTGTGCATGTAATTTAACAAAAAAAAAAGTAAAAAGTAAATAAAAAATAGAAAAAAGCAGAGCAAATGCGAGTCAAAGAAACGTACAAGTGTTGAGGGCACTGGAGGCGGTGAGGGGACAGAGGGAACTGCGTGGACAAACTGCTGCATATGAAAATTATGACGGATGATATATACTCGTAAAAATTTTCCTAACAGCGAGGTTGGAATACTCTAAAAAAGATATGAAATTCTATGGTTTTATGGGTTATAAATGTAGAGTTTGTAAGAGAGGTCGGAGATTTTTATCCTTACTTACTAAATTTATCTGAAAAACAACATTTCCTGATATTCAAATAAGCTGAACGAGATTTTAGATTAAGTTCTGTATTTTAATGATAGTTCTCAGGCAAAAGAAAATTTTAAATTTTGTTTCTCAAACTATTAATGAAAAAAAAAGAGTTCAATGGAAGTGAAAAATGGAGCGGAGTTTATTTCTTTCGATTTTTCAAATAAATAGACAGATTACGGTATTTTATATTAAGAAAAGCCAGCGATATTTTCTATTTCTACGCATCCAGCCTTGTGTTATAGGTATTATACCCCTTATGAAAGTAAATGCTGCTGATGATGTGGACGATGAAGAGCGGGCTAGGTAAATATGCACAACAACAAAACTGAATGACTGACTGCCTCACTGTTGACTGGGTGCACATTGGGGATTGTTTTTGGGGATGTGGGTACAAAGGGTGTGTTTGGGGGTACAGTACTCGGCTTGGAGGAATGGGTAGGCACTATTAAGGTCTTAACGATGACGACGACGACGACGACGCAGTCTGGCCCCCGAATGTAGGTTGAGGTAGCCGCCAAGCGACAAGCCAAGCGCCGCCATGTTTAGAATATGCACACAAAGCGTAAGGCCAACAAAAGCTGTAAGAAGGGTTGCCAGAAGATTGCCAGGGTGGGTAAGGGTGGGTAAGGGTGCGAGTGAGTAAGGAGGTTAGGGGCTGGGCTTGTTGCTGTAGACAGTGTAACAAAAGATTTGCTTAGCTTTCATGTAAAGCGTAAAATACAAACAATTATGCAGCTGGTTGGTAGGATACAACCCCCTAACCTTACCCCTAAATCTTGTCTTCTTACCCAGCTTCCCAACAAGCTTGCATTTCCTATTTTGTAGGCCGTCAAGCCACTTGAGCCCGAGACTTTGCTACTTGAAAATTTGGACAAAGGCGCCTTCGTGTAGGCGACCGTTGCCTCTGACGTTGCTTCTGACGTGACGTGAGCTGAGGCCTACAAAATATGACAAATTACAAAATAATTGTGCGCACAGTCAAAATGTTGTCCTCATTGCTGTTGTCGTTCTCATTCTCATTTTCATTCTCATTTTCATACTCATTCTCGTTGTCGTCAGTCCACCTTGCAATATTAATGAACTCTTTTACATCGTCTGTCATTTCCATGGCATTCGTGGAGGCAACGCAACCGCAATGTTGCGATGAGTACGCCGTACTCATCTCCAGCCCATTCCCATTCCCATTCCCAATCCCAATAGGTATCCACAGTCTGCGCCTAACTATTTGCATTGCCGTCGCGTGGGCGTAGACCTTAGCAGAAGTCAAAACTCAGACTGGTTACCAGTCAGCCAGGCAGTCAGGCTGTCAGGCAGTCAGCCAGCTAGGCAACCTGCAACATGATGTATTTACTTAAAGCCACGCACAAACCAGCTACGTTTATGCGGCAAACAATTGTGAATTGCAAAATTCGTACATTCAGTGATTGGTTGAATTTAAAGCTGTAAAAAACATTTTTTGATTATATTTATATTTCTTACCAACTTAATATTAAATTGCTTTTGTATCTTAAAATTTTACCAATAAATTTCTAAATAAAATAAGTTCAATCACAATAATCATATAGACAGAGATACAAAGAAAGATATTTTCTGACTTCATTTTTTTATTCTGGAATAAAGGCTATAGTCAAACCCAAAACAAACCCCTTTTCGAAACTTTGCTTCGTTTTTTCGCATTTTGTCGCTTATTAAAAATTTAGATTTTTATCGAAATTGTGCAATTAATAAACTCAACAAATGTACTAAGTACAATATTCAAAGCATGGGAAGAAGTTTCCATGACTATAATATGACTATAAATGCTTACAATTTCCTATTAATACTTATTAAAATTAAAGAAGTTTGACTCTTGAAGTTTGACCATGTAGAATTAGTTACTGTATATTTCTTTCTTATAATGAAATTAAAAATACCTTACGTAAGAATTAAAAATATAGTGCTATAAAAAAGAGTATACCTATTTCCTTTTCCTTGTAGCAACCAATTTAAATTGTGACTGTATTAATGCTCAGAGCTTAAGCTACAATTGTTCATGCAAATCCTTTAAGCTCATTTACAGCGTTTATGCGAGATTTGGGCGATCTGATAAATCTGCTGTTATCACGACATCCGCTCATGCATGAACTTATGATAATAAAGCTTCGGAGCATTGACAATCCCTCAACTATATTTTTTTTCGCCGTGAACTCTCTCTCCTCTCTCTTCCTCTCTGTCTCTTTACACCTTTTACACCGTATGCTGTGACTGTGACTGTGTGGGTGAGAGAAGAGGGAATGAATAGTTGAAGAAGGGTTGAGAAGGGTGGGGAGGGGAAAACCATTACGTTCCCAAATGAACGCGCTCTCTGTGTTTAAAGTTAGTTACCCAAATGCATTTTATACGGCCCGTTGGCCGTTACATTTTTGTTAGCATAGCCCCGTGGGTATTCATTAAAGTTGGCGGATATGCATCAAAGCTTAAAGCTGACGAATTTTTAGTGCCATAGAGGAGTACTTACGGAATGAATAAGCTGAGTGAGCAGATGATTCTTGACGAGATAGTTGGGCGTTGAAGCTAAAAAGAGGAAATTAAAGGAAAATGTGCGTTGCAGTTTGAGTTTGAGTAATGGAACTTTGTCGGGGGCTATGCAAACAGTTGCCCAGATAGATAGATAGAGCCCAGTTAACAGTTAACAGGCAAGCTGCCAGGCAGTCAGACAGACAGGAATGCCAGTTGGACTTGGCTTATTACATGCAACCACTTTAACACACAGAGTGTGTGTGTGTGTGTGTTTGTGTTTGTATGTTTGTGTGCTGCTAGCCAAAAACTTATTAGACAGTCGGAAATTGAATATTGTTCCTGAAAAATTGTTAAATGCTTTTTCGCTCAGAGCAAGTCGCTTTTATCCTGTCCTCGCTGCCGTTGACGTGTCCTTTTTTTTTATTTTTTTTTCATTTCTCAGATTTAGTTTTTAGAACTATGCTCATTCTATGTGACAAGTGTGTGGTTTTCACTTTTTGTATGACTTTCAAATTGTTTGTTACGTATATGGCGTGTAATTAGCAAAAAAAAGTTATCATATTCTGAAGAGTTTATTACGTAGTTTATATAAAAACTGATGAGTTTTTATCTATGTTTACAGTGGTGATAAAGTTAGCAAGGGTAAAAGTAAGTACTTTTTGGAGATTCCAATTACATGAGAGCTTTTAACATAGAGAAAAGTCGAAGAGAAACTTTGCTTAGTAAAAATAATATTACTTCAATTAAGCTTTTAAAGAGGATGTATGTTCAGCTTTCAAATTTTATTTATTGTTTAAATATTAAACAGGGGTTGTAGATTAGAGTCCTACATCATATAATTGTGGAATATTTTTATAATTTTGTAATAAAATTTGAAGACTTCAGATGCCTTTCGTGTATATTAAACAATGTCTTTTGTTGCCAAACCTCGCATCAGTCATAACACTTTTTAATGGGTAATTTTTCTCAAAAAATCGCATTACACATACGCCCCGTTGTTGCCATGACACATAAGCTGCCAACCCAGCACAGTTGAAGCCCAATGACAATAAACATTGAGCGCAAGTCATCATTAGTTACATTTTGTAGCGTAAGATAAGCTCATTAGCCTAATGTAAGCAACAATGTCAGTTAAGTGGCATTACGCATACGCCATCGTCTGTCACAGAACTTTAACAAAATGCTTTTAAATTGTAAATAATCCATAGAAAATTGCACTTGAAACTCACCTGTTCAGCTGGTTCTTCGGGTTATTAAAGCAAATTCAAATTGTTGTCTGCGGCATCTTGTGAGAGTATCGCCTGTTCTCTGTCTCTGTCTCTGTCTCTGTTATCTGTCTCTGTCTGTTAATGCCACTTGAGTGCATCGCTTGGCTGGGCTTAAACTCTTTGCTGGCATTCGAGCACAGCTGCAAAGCTGAAGGAGCTGCAGTATCTGAAATACTACTTTGCATTCGCTCACACACACACACACAAATACATCTTTGAACTTGGAATTGAAGTTCAATCCTCCTTTTCATCTTGGCTAAAAAGCACAAACGCATGTAAATTGGCCAATTTCGTGCTGTCTCTGGCAGGCCAATGCTGCACCCGCACAGAAGTAAAAGAAATTGCATCGCTTCCTGTACGAAATCCTTTTCTTTTCATTTGTCCTTTCTACTTCGTCTGCAGTTTTTTCATTCTCTTCTTTTTTGTTCTTTTTGTTATTTTTTTTTGTTTTACATTTGGCATGCACATCTTTTGATTTGCTACTTGCGCACTTTGCGATTTCCTTTTTTCTTTTTTTCCATTTTATTTGTTAGTACTTTGACAGGCGTCTAGGACCTTCCGAAACTGTAAAAAGATATGCATCTCCCCAAAGAGTTTTTCGTTCTTCTCTTTATTCTTGGTCTGTCGTTGCCATGTCAAACGACTGCAAATTAAAATTGAAGCTAATGACATAGTGAAATTTATATTCCCTGTCAACAAAAGAAACAAAAAACATATTTAGATATCATATCGTAATTAATTACATTGTGTCAAAATAAATAATAAAATATGCAGTGAAAATATTTAATTAATTTTTAATAAATAAAAACTTTAGTTTTATTAAGTTAGAGATTTGATAAAAGTAAAGAAATATTTGTGCAGAAAAATATATAAAATGTAAATTTAAGTCGACAATTATTTAGATTTTCTTTCTCCAAAAAAAAGAAACACATTTAAATATAATATCATAATTAATTATATTATGTCATAAAAAAAATAAAATATGCAGTAAAAATATTTAAATAATTTTTAAAAAATAATAACTTTAGTTATATTAAGTAAGAGATTAAATAAAAATAAAGTTATATTTGTTCAGAAAAAAATATTAAATGTGAATTTCAGCCGAGAATTGTTTAAATTTTCTTTAAAATGCTCAATCAAATGCAAGGTAAAGTCAAATCTGCTTAATATATCATGCCAAGTCTCTGGAATCAAGCGACAAATACATTGTTTTTTCTTGGAAAACAAAACTTTTATCGTTGAGCTTTGTTATTTCTTGAGATATCTCGTATGATATATCTAATGGCCATGTAAAGAGCATGTAAGCTGTGCATGCTTTTAGTGTACGTTCTTTTTTGGCTTCTTTCCTGCACACTTTTGTTGCTACCTCCCCATCCCCATCTCCATCTCCATCTTCATGTCACATCAATCACATGCCGACTTTCCTGCATGTGCAGCAAAAAAGTATGCTACATTTTTTGCACTTAAGTAGCTCGCAATGCGATGCTTTTGTGAGCGTGTATTTTAGTTGGGTTCTGTTGAATTTATTGTTGCTGGTGCAAAACCGCACCAGTTGGCAATATATATTGTGGCATGCCACCACCACTGCGATTTGTCAAGGCAACCGCAAGAGCCGCAAAGGCAGCGGGTTTTCTGTAAACCATTTCGACACGACTTCTGTCGCCTGCTCATTAAAATTTTAAATAAATATTAAGCTCAGCACAAGGGCGCCAAATAATTAATGATAAGTAATATCCGCGACGTTGCCTTCCTCAAAACTTTGGTTGACCGCAAAAGCAGACTCGCTGATAATATTCAGTCAAGGTGTGTGCGCCTCGGTTAGGAGCTCTAATTTGATTAACGCTAAGCAATCTCCATCAATACTCGCAAACACAACCACACACACACACAACCACACACACACACACACACACACACACACACACACACACACACACACACACACACACACACGCAGCACAGATTGATGCTTAGCAATCGTTTGCAGGCGGGCTTCATTAAAACTTTGGAGGCAGCGATTGGCTGTGGCTTGTGCTCAGAGATGGAGAGAAGATAGAGAGGGAGAGAAGAAGGAGAGAGGGAGAGAGAGGCAAGCAAACCACGGCGTTTCATTAAAACTGAGGCTCGCCTCAGCTTGAAGCAGCTTCTTCTAGACTCAAGAGAAATGTGCAGCTTAAGAAAGTTCGAAGGAATGTCGCCAATATTGTGAAAATCATTGCTAAATCAGGTACCTGAACTTTTACAGATTTATATACCTCTACAGAGACTAATGTAATTTGTTTAATTAAATTTCTAACGCATTAAATGGGTTTGATAACGTAACCTGGTACAGATCCAATTTCATAGTTCTACTTCAGTTTTGTTCTATTGGTTCCGTTTACCATTGAATCATTTTAAAAACTTCAATCTGCCATAACTTTGCCAAAACTTAACCAATTTTCATGCGGATTACCATTTTGATCATAATTCGGCCTATATATTAGTTCTGCATCAAAAATTTAATTATTTAGAAAATTCGATATTATGGTCATCACTGTCATATTTTTCCATACTTACCCCTTGACATTTTATCAAAAACTTCAATCTGCCATAACTTTGCCAAAACTTAACCGATTTTCAAGCGGAATACCATTTTGATCATTATTTCGCCTCTATATTAATCCTGCATAAAAAATTAAATTATTTTACAATTTCCAATTTTGGCCATCACTGTCATATTTTTCCATAAATTTACCTTGACACTTTATCAAAAACTTCAATCTGCCCTAACTTTGTCAAACTTTAACCGATTTTCATGCGGTATATCATTTTGATCATTATTTGATATTAAATTTTATTCTGCCATTTTATTCTGCCCATTTTTGTCTGTCTTTCTCCTTGAAACTTTTTCATAAATGTCATAACTTTGTCAAAACTAAACCAACATTTTGTTTATTTATTAGAAATACTAACTAATTTTTAAATTTAAACTTAAATGTTTTAAAGGAAAGTTAATTTTTAAATATTATTCTATTCTATTCTATTTATTTATTATTTTGCAAATCTATATTTTTCGAAATCTGACATTAAATTGGATTTAAGTGAATAATAAATAAATAATGTAATTACCATGAGTTGTCATTCATGTTCCCATGCCCAATTAGCTCATTTCATATTGCACCCAAAATTAAACTTGTTCCTAATGCTCAACTTAATATTATTCTTGCTGTTCATGTACAATTAAATTAACAATCTTTTATGCATTTCTAAATGTTGGTCGAAGCAGATTTCGCAAAATCAAAAATAATTACAGCAAATATTTCTGTTGTTGTTGTGACAATTTCGCATATTTTTGCGTAGCATTGTAAGCGCTGTGGAAACTGCAAAATAAAGGCAAAAAAATAAAAAGACTGTTGCTAAAAATAAACGACATCAGTGGCGAGTGGCGAGTGGCAACGACAACGTTGGCACTGTAAGTGCCTCCTCATCGGATTGCTCGGATTGCACTGGGACCGAGACGAGTGGCTCGGCCAACGGATTCGCATTGCATTTGCCAAATGCAGTGGCTGCCTGTCAGCCGGATCCCTAGTCTGCATTGAATCGGTGGTGCTAGGGGTGCTTTTAGGGGCTAACACAACTCGGTAGCATCTCTCTTGCACTGTAGATGTCACAGGGCTGGCAGCAAAACTTGGAAAACTTTCGCTCTTCAAGTGGCCGCACTCGGCACAAATATTTATGCAGCTCTATAAGTGGGTCTTGATAGTTGTGGAGCAATGAATCCCTTCGAGTGACAATAAGCAAAATATCAAGTATATTTAAATAGGATTACATAGCCATCATTAACGAGTTGGTATTTGAATACGAATATTACAACTAATTGAAGTATTTGTGAGAGAAAGCACTTAAATTATATAGTTTTTTAAGAATACAAAAATTGTTAGCTTGAAAAAATATTTATGTTATACTTTAATACTTTTTATTATTTTATATATTGTCATTTTATAAATGTCACTATCTATTGAATATAATTAATATTAATAAATAACTCACAGCATTCTATTTATTTATATATTTTTATAATAAGTATAGTTTTTTAAGAATTTAAAAATTGTTGTCTTAAAAACGTATTTATATTACTTTTTTTTAATACTTTCTTGTATTTTATATATTCATATTTATGCACTATCTATTAAATATATTACAAATTGATAATAAATAATTCACAAAATTCTCTTTATTTTAATATTTTCATAATAAGTTTTTATTCGTTATTTTTTGAATTTTTTCATAGATTATTGCAACAGTTTTTTATCTTTTTTTAACGCCGATAGGTCTTTTTTAAATTTATCAAATAAAGATTTGTTTCAAATATTTTAATGTAGTTCCATTTGCTAAATGATTCGATTCCAAAAAGTAAACACATTCTATCTCATTTTTTGTCTGTTTTCATCAACGATGCATTTCAGCCCTAGTAAGAATATATGGCATCACTTGTCTATAAGTCTGCCTATATGTTGTCTATATATTATGTACTAAATCTGTCGTTTTCCTTCAATATGTCAACGGTGTTGGCCGTTGACGCCGTCGACATCGTCGCAGTTTTCCCCCCTTTCTTTTTTTTTTTGTGTTTTGGTTTATTTTCTTTGGGCTATGCTCTCGGCTGAGTTGGTTTTGTTGTGTTGTGTTGTCTTGTGTTGTGTTGTGTGTGTTGTCATCGTTGCTAAAATTTAATTAATGTGAAAATTTGCACAGACTGCGGCTATTTATAAATTGTTGTAAGTGCTCGCCATTACCTATAGTATAACCCCTTCTCTCAAATTCTCTTAGACCCGCCTCAATATGTATGCCATGTGCAACGTAATTGAAATTTGTGGCGTAAGTTGCCAAGGAACGTACACAAGTCGAAAACCTCAGCTGAGCTGCATATTGAGTGTACTTTGTTTGGTTTTGAGTTAATTTTCATACTGACGTTGCATTTTCACATTATGTTACGATATCGGGGGCGGATGTGTACTGTTTTGTTATGTTTACATTCACGCCGTTATTGCCGCTTTAATATGCAAATGTGACATGATGTCGATTTTCTTGTTTGCATATCAAACAATTTGATGAGTTGCGAATGCTCCGTTTTTGCGTGGTAGGCGTGTCCAAAATAACATCCCAAAGTCAACCTGATGTGGAGCACACAGCTAACAAAAGCACTTGAAGAGCTGAATACTGAAAACTGACAACTGAATACTGAAAACTGAACTCAATGTCAGCAGGTCGACCACTCGACATGCTTTTTGTTATACCCTATATAGTCTAAGACAATTGGGTATTTTACAATTTGAGCTAATACGAAAATATACAGATATGTTACACAAATATCTAACAGCGCTAAAGCAATTAAAAATCAATTTTTGGGGTTCTTAAAAACAAGCAATCATTGCTTTTAAATGTCTAAAAAATTATTGAGAGATTTGATAAAATGTAATATTTATTGAATAAAATTAAATTATTTTTTAAATTTATTTAAAATGCTTAAAATACATTTTTAATAATTTTTTGAATTATATAAAAAGTTCATAAGCCTAAAAATGTTGTTGAAACTAAAACTAAGTCGATTTTTTTGACTTCAAAAATATGTTCAAAAAAACGAAATCTCTGACGTTTAAGAAATGGTTGTTTTCAAAATCAATTCTCTTAAAAAACTCTAGAGATTTCTAAAACACAATTGATATAAAGATGTTTATGAGAATATTTTCATCTATCTAAAATTTGATAATAAAAATTAAATAAATCTTAATAAACTTATGATAACTTATGATACAATAGAACTTACGGAATCCGAATAGTACATGTTAAAAATATAAATTTAAGACATTTTTAAAATTTTACAGAGTATTTACAGTCGAGTAACTACGTTTATTTTATGTTATTTGCTGTCTGCTGTTGATTTTTACTATAACGCACAGGTGAAAGGCTCTCTTTTCACTCTTCGAGCCGTTGGACGTGGATGCTGTTCAAGTCTTGAGAGCATCAATGAAAAGTGTAATTGAATTTTGATTTAAAGTCCTTTGATATCAGAGGCAAGACATCGTACACTTGGGTCGCCACATGGTTAGGGTTAGGCAGCCACTTCAATTTAGCTGTTTTTTGTTCACCCGCCTCCTTCGAAGTGGTTGCAATCATTTTGTGCTACGCTTTTGAGAATTTATCGGAAAAGTAAATCGATAAACTAGCGTCCTTGTATGTGGCAAGTGCTGGCCAGACTTTTGGCCAAATGGCAAAGCCAAGTCAAGCCAAAAGCGACCAATAAAAAAAAAAAAAAAAATAGTTGCAAACACAATGGAAAAGTTCCTGCAAATTGATTTGTTGCAGATGTTTTGGGGCTTTTGCAGCTATTGTCAGGGATTGCCAGACATGTGGTGTCTCTGCCCGTGTTTGGTCTTTACTTTAATTACTTAGATTAATTGAAAAGCTCTCTTTTTTTTGTTTAAAGCAAACTGCAAACGAAAACTGCAAACAACAATTTTAATTAAGCTCCAATAGTTGGCCAAGTTGAATGGGGAATCGAAGTTGCAGTGGCTTTTCATTTAGTTGCAAAAAAAATTTTAAAATCAATGCTGGCATTTAAACTTTAAAACGCAAATTTGTGTAGTTTTCAGAGCTGGACTATTATTGTTGTATATAGACATTAAAAATGAATAGCAATTGCATTTCAATTAATAATAAATAATAAGCAAGAAAATTGCATTGAATAAAAGCAAATTTTATGAATATTATTATGGATTAGGTATTTATTGTATATATCATATATTATTTAGTGCATAGCTAAATATAATATTTAAGTAACCTTCGAACTAGATGAATTAAATTTTAATATATTTATTTTACAAATTTTTCTTTTTGTCTAAATCGTTTCTCTTTCAATCTCAACATTTGCATTGTCTAATCCATTTTATTTCTTGCATTTAAATATTTAGATTTTTCGGTAAATATTATTTATTTCTCTTTACAACGGCTTGGACCTACGTTTATCGTTTTAAATATATTTCACATTAAATTAAGAACTTTCAGTCATTGCAATTATGCTTAAGTGTTCAGTTGAGCGCTTTTATTCCACTAATATCCTTCTGTTCTCATACATAATGAGCTCTTAATCCTCATCACAATTACACGCGTTTCCCACGCGTTTTCCCCAGCAGCTGACAACTGGCAACACCCATGACCCAAACTCATTACAACCTCATTAAAGCGCAGCCTTGCGGAGAAATTTGAAAAAAAATCACAATGCTGCTTAAATTTGATGCTTCCTCCTGCCTCATTTCCACACCTAATGCCAAAATGGTGCCCTTTATAATTGCCGCATATCGCCGCCAAAAGCAACTCTAACGGAAAATATTTTGTAATTTAAAACGCGCGACAGACCCAAAAAAAGCGCGCCACACACCTTTGTGGCAAAGATGTTAACCTGCCCCCTTTCAAAATGTTAGCGGGTCGACGGATGGCAGATGCAATGTTAGCGCTAATAGATCCCAAAGCTAAAGCCCCAGCCTTCACTACCCCACACTCTCCACAGGTAGCCAGGGTGCTCTGCTCCCTCCATAGGGGGTGTGTGGGGGTTGGGGGGTTGTACTAAGAGACTAGCACATGAATAACGCGTCTCGTCTGGGTTTGGGTTTGAATTTTGGGGCCAGGCCAGCAGCCACACAAAGTCAGCCAAAAATGTGTTTTCCGAGCCCGAGCCAAAAACCAAAAGCAGTGCACAGTTATTTTAATTAGAAACGAAGTAATTTGCATATTAAGCGCGCCCAGAGACCAAAAGCGTAAGCGAGAGAGTGCAAGAGTGTAAGTGCGAGTGAGAGATGACATGCAAACGGGATGTACAATTTTTAACTTTTTTTCAATTTAGTCGAGGGCGTATTTGTACTCTTGGGACACCGGAAAAAAACAATAAGTGATCTTAAGCGCACTTTAAATGAGTAATGAGAATGTTGGCGGTAACAATGTCAGCGAAACGCTTTGAAAATAAAACAGCTTTGAAGTTGAAATGGTTTGGGAATGAAACAAAAGTTACAAATTCTGTGTGAGACTAAATTGCATAAAAACTGAAATAAGAATGTTTTTGGTGATAGAAATACAGCAACGTTTAACAAATACAATCCTCTATTAAATACATCGTTAACATAAACAATTCATTGTTTAAAAAATCTATAATTTTTAAAAATATATCAAAAAAATGTATTATTAATTTTACACCTTTCGGTTAAAAAAACGCATCAAAATATTTAAAATTGGGTTCAATGAATTTTAATAACTTACAAAATTATATACAATGAAATCAGAAATTATAGCAATAAACCTTTCAAAATAAAAAAGTAACTAAATTGTGCCTTTAGTTTTACAGTTTGTCTTAAATATTCTTTTGGCTTTTTTATTTCATAAATATTTCTTAGACCCTCCAATTTCAATATTTTAATCAATCGTAAAATAATTTTAAGACCTTCTGCAATGTTATAAATTTATTATGAAGATTCAGAATGTTTAAATGAAATTATATCAGATATTCAAATATATTTTAAATCAATTTAAATAAACTGTCTGTCAGCGTCAAAAAGAAGCTTATAAAATTTTTATAAAATTACAATTGGTGAAAAATATAATGTACTGAGATTAAATAAAGTTTATGATTATACATATATATGTATTTGATACATTTTACTTAAATAATTCGCTGAATTTCAACATTTCATATGTGACAGTTGCTTTAAGTGAGCGTCAAGAGAACCGCAATGCGATGACCTATTTAAGTGTGTTTTCTAGATTAAAATTGACATTTAACTGTGATAATCGCAAAAGCTTTTAACTTGGCTAGCAAGCTGGCTGACTGAAGAAGCAAATGGCTGTTTGTATTGCTTTTACTGCGATTGTCAGGATAAGGGAAATGGTCGCAACTTGACAGCCAGACCAGAGAGAGAGAGAGAGAGAGAGAAAGCTTCAGCAATCAGTCAATCAGTGGGCAACTAACACACACACAAAGTCAGTTAGTCAGTCAATCAAATGTAGAGAGTCGGAAATCTGAGGCAGTAGGAGCAATCGATAGGGATAGGAATGCGATAGGAGAGGTGTCCTTAAACGTCTTTAGAGTATCCTGTTGTTTTGTTTTGCCTGTTTGCTTTTTGCCATGTAAAAAGGGACTTCAAAGTGTCTTCGCCAACGCAAATTCAATTTCTTTTTGTTATGCGCCAAAGGACATGCAAACTAAACTGATTTGAAATGCAGCAAGCGGTGGCCATCGCTTAGGGCATAAATTTTGGGCATCCTTCGCTTTTCCACTCACTCCACAGACGTGATGGTATGTAAACAGATTCTGAGAACCTAAAGGATGGGATTTACGAGAACTTCTGGACATTGGGACATTGGGTGGAGTTGGGCGGAGTGAACAATTTGGAAGCGACAGAAAATGTCAGCTGCTGTCAGCGCTAAGGAAATTTGAATAGGCAAATCGTAAAGTCAAGATGACAGAATACGATATTATACTATTATACGAACATGTAACGAGGGTTGCTCTTTATGTTATATGTGTAATCAACAGTCAATTTTTATAAAATATGTTGGTAAATTAAAAATGTATGAATATAATAAAATAACCTGACACTTTCACTATATGTTCACTATATCATATAGCTGTAATAGGAACGATAAAAAATCGAAAAAGAAGTTTTAGTATGAACAAGTTTTTTGTTTGTTGAGATATCAGAACCAAACTGATAAAACACGCAAAAATAGTGTTGCCTACTTATATGGGCAAAGTAGTGTTGCCTACTTATATGGGGAAAAAGTGTTGCCTACTTATATAGGCAAAAAAGTGTTGCCTACTTATATAGGCAAAAAAGTGTTTCCTACTTTTGTGGGCAAAAATAGTGTAACCTTCCTATATGGGCAAAAATAGTGACGCCTACTTATAAGGGCAAAAAAGTGTTGCCTACTTATATAGGCAAAAAAGTGTTGCCTACTTTTGTGGGCAAAAATAGTGTTGCCTACTTATATGGGGAAAAAGTGTTGCCTACTTATGTGTTTGAATTAACCATAGAAACAATTGGTCGAAAATCAACCTCAGAGTAGAGTACCTGGGCTCGGGGTATCCTATTGTCGAGCGTGCTCGACTGTAACCGCCCACTTGTTTATTTCTAATTTACTTTAAGCTGAAAATCCTAAAAATTCAATTTTTTCCATTATTCTTGAAATGAGCTTGCAAATCCAGTTGAATGTGTATTTATAAGTCCACTTAAGCTTCATTTTTATAAGCTCCTGAATTTATTCTAGTATTTTCACCTTGCATCCCATGACATTTGCATAGCTGAATGTCCATAAAAAACGCTACTGTAAATCTGTTCGGCGGCCTACTTTGCTATTCATGACTGCACACAAACACACACACACGCACCTACACACACACACACCTATTCGTGACTTAAGAACCTTCATAAACTTTGACGATTTTTAATTGCCCACTTCGTGGATACCTAAGCCAGGAATGTCATGGACCAACTATGTTAAAAAAATATAAATTACCACACGTCTTTCTATTTCGTAAGTCGGAAAACAACGCGGACTGAGACACTTGAAAATACCCTGTACTTTTTTTAAAAATTTAAAAATATTATTTTATAACATTATTAAATAGAAAATGAATGTTTTTAAATTAAAAAATTCTAAGAAATACAATTTATTTAGAAAGGTATAAACTGTCAAGAAAATTGTAACTCTCAGTTTCTTTCGTTTTATGTGTATAGGGTATGGTACATGAAAAAAGCCAACCTATGAAATTTGCACATCATCATTATCAACACAACAGTGAAAATTATCTGCTCAAGTGAAGCTTGGGCCGCCTGTCCAAAAGTGCTAACAATGCCGCAGCCACAGACTGTGCCTCAACTCTGCCACCTCCAACCTTCCACCTCTTCCCCCTGACTACTCCGAAAAAGCATTTAGGAAGCTGCGACGGAGACGCGTCAAATGCCTCACGGCAACTTCAACTTTGTTGCTGTTGTTGTTCGGTTGTAACACGGCAAATAAAAATTGAAAGCAAATGAGACAGCAGAGACATGGGACAAGGATACGGATACGGATGGAGACACGGGAACATGCTGATGTCGCTGTGTGCTGTGCTGTGCTGTCCTTGTCCCTGTCCGGGAACCGACCACTCTTACCCCCCTTCCCCACCCTGCTACGCGTTGCCGAGTCTGACAGCTTGCGCTAAAAACGCCGAGTGTCGAGTGTCGGCCTCGGTTTCGGTCTCGGCTTGGTTTGGCTTTTCGAGTGGTTGGTAATGCGTGACAGGCAGCCTTACATACCCCTCCCCCTCTCCGCTCCCTTCCCTTTCCCTACCTTTTGCTGAATTCAAATTTGATGGCGGCTGTGGCGTCTACAGCAGCGCACGTCCTGCCACCAGTTCCCGTTTCCCCACTTCCCCGTCTTCCCCATTTTCCTGCCCGGATGTGAGTCGACAGCGGCGTTTGTCTATGTCGTGTGTCCCGTCTCATTCTGTCTACTTCTCCATTTACTGTCTACGTCACACTCTCTCTCTCTCTCCCTCTTTCTCTATTTCCATCCCAACCCATGCTTCGTTTCGTACGAAAGTTTAAGCGAATTAAATTATTTGCTTTTTAGATTTCAATATTTCCGCAGTGGAGATTTTAGTCGATATCAGTGTGGCGTAAAGTGGTTTCTCTGTCTGTGTATTCTCTCTCTCTCTCTCTCTCTCTCTCTCTCTCTCTATGTGTGTGTGAGGGGGTAGGAGGGGAATCTAAATTGAGTTTGATGATGCGCTGTAATCATAAAGTGCTTTGGGGCTGAACAAATTTTGGTCTGGGTTAGCTCAGGTAACTCATAAGAGAAAGACTTGCACATGTTTATTTCTGGAATAGGTTTCTTTGGCTTCACTTAGCAGAAAATTAGATTTTACAGTTAGACACTGTGTGTGTGTGTAAGAGTTTGTATGCCCACTCTAATTTTTAATATAGTATTTATGATTGAAAGACGTAAGAAATCAATACCATTTTATCGACAGTGCTTAACTTTACTTTTATTACAAATAAAACTATAACTAATATAAATTTTACTAAGAAAATACTCCCAGGTCTTTTTAATTACTCTATTCTAATTAATGGCTTTAAAATATTAATATCGGTATAAAAAGAAGAGAGATTCCTTGCATCTCATAAATCTCTGTATTGAATGAAGAAATTTTAAAGCCTGCTTTTAGGCTGCACTTTAAAATAAAAATTCTCATCCAACTAAAATTCTATTTAATTAAGCTTTATTTTCGCTTGAGCTGCGTTTGAAATCATTAATGAAAGAAAACATATAATACTGCTACACAAACAAGATGCAAATTCAAATAAAAAAACCACCAAGAGGCAGACAAGCTGCTTTCTGGGTCTTTTTATTTCTATTTAAATTCCAACTCTAATTCAATTTTTTTTCGCTGAATTTGCCTTTTTACTAGCGTCACGGTCGGTCGTCTAGGCTGGCAAATTACCTAGGCAGCAAAAAGTAAATACACAGACTTATAGAAATACATATATTAAAAAGAAAAATAAAGTGGAGTTAAGGAAATGTAAGCATGATTATTATCACGCTGCTGAATTTCGGTTTTTCTTTTTTTGTTTATTTTACTTTATTTTGAATATAAAAATTGAGATTAAAGGACTGAGAAAGAGAGAGAGACAGAGAGAAAAAGAGAGAGAGAGAAAGTATCGTCCGACTGAAGTTTGCTTTGCATGGCCAAAAGTTTGCCCAGCTCGAAAACTGCTTGACTTACACCAGCTCATTTCCGTGCAGGTTGAGTTCAGTTCAACAGGGATTGGACAGTTGTACACTGAAAAAAAAACATAGATCTAAAATCAAGAACATTTAACTTAAATATTTTGTTCTTAATATAAGATTATTTTAAGAACAAATTACTAAAACTAAGATTATTAATCTAAAAAATCTTAAACTCTTAATATAAGAATAAAAATCTTTAATTGTTAGGAAAGTATAAATAGGTACTATTTTGTATTAAACAAATGGTGGCACCATGGCGCTCTTGTTAGAGAGGCCGCTTTAGATGTGAAGCAGTAAGCGGCGGTTCGAGTCCCACTCGTAACAAATTAAAATAACATTCATAAAATTTACTGAAACAGAATAAAATGTAAATAAATCAAATTAAAAAAAAAAATTAATTTTAAGAACATTTATTATTAAAATAAGAATGTGGTCATTTTTAAAATTTTCTTAAAATCAAGATGTGTTCTCTTAATTTAAGAACTTTATGTTCTCGACTCATTTTTTAGACCAAAAATCTTAGTTCTGAGACCAAAATCTTTATTTTAGAACCTCTTTTTTTATCAGTGTAGGGGAAAGGAAAGGGGAATGGTAAGGGGACGGCGAAGGTAGTTTGAAAACTATTGAAGCGCACACAGCGCGAAGCGCATTCATTTACTCTGTGTGGGCGTTTTTTGCCACGCCTCCTCCCTGGTCAACTGCCCCCGTCAGTCCGCTCCGCTCCGCTCTTTAGCTGTGTGTGTTTGCTGGAGTGAGCAAGTCCATTGCATGCCTGAATGGTCGCGCAAAACATGCCATCATCATCATCAAAGGGAAATTAACCTAAACGGCCATGAAGCTGTTTGCTGGGCGTTACTGCCACTGAGTTTCTTCCCATTACTCTTCCTCTTTCTTCGCCTCCGCATTCTGCTCTTGTTGTTGTTGTTGTTGTTGTAATTGGGGGCTCTGCGGCTGCTTTACACGTCTCAGCAGAGCGACCATTGAGCTTTGAGTACGAAGTGAAACTGGAACTGAAATTGTGACTGGCGCTGAGTTTGAGTTTTTGGTTTTGGTTTTGGTAGCTTCACTTCTCCTTACACTTTGTCCACATTTTTGCTGATTATGAGGTTGAGCAAACTGGAAAATGTGTTAACCTCCGGTTTTGGTCGCTCCATTTTGATTGCCGCCGTTACTCTCTCTCTCTCTCTCTCTCTCTCTCTCTTCCCCCAAAGAGCAGTGCCAACTGCATATAAGAGTTCCACCAACCAGTTTATACAGAGTGCGTTCTCCTTGGCCACTTCAGTATTGAGATTGGGTTTGTGCTATAGCTCTGACTTTAAGTGAGCCATTTACTGTGTGTGTGTGTGTGTCTGTGTGTGTGTTTGTGTGTGTTTGTGGAGGCAGCATCCTTTATTTTGTGCTAATTGTGGCTACTTTTGCTGATTAACTGCGCTAATTGAAGCTCTTGCCGGATGTGTTTGTGAACTTATCGATACGACTATTGGTTTGGTAATAGTGCAGACTTTTATTTTTACAGCTGTTGCTTGAAATGGATCCATTTGATCAATGTATCTTTTTATTCTGCTAGAGTCTGTTCTTTCCAGAAATATTTCATTTCTTTGTGTTAGTTTTAACAGATTTTAAGTGGCTTGTTAATTTTAAATATTCTTAAATATTAAGTGAATTTTGAATACCAATCTTATAAATGTTTAATTTTTTTTTAAATATTTTTAAATATTAAATTAATTTTAAATACCAATCTTTAAAATGTTTGTTCTTTTTTTAGCTAAACCAAATATGGCTGCTCCTTAAACTTAAGATTTTCAATTTTTTATAGCCACAAAAATGATCTAAAGTTTATTAACCTTTTTTTAAATTTTCGCTTAATTACTCATACTAATTGTTGGAATATTTTATACAACAAAAGATTCATTTAATATTATTTTAATACGAATTTAACTGAAATTTTAAATAAGATTTATTGATAACATTAGCACCTAATTTAGTTCATAAAAACCTATAACAAAAGACTTTCTCAGCGTTGAATTTAGGGTATTTCATTGTCTGGAACTATAACTTTCTTGCTTGTTATACTTCAGAATTATTGTATTATCTGTGTACTGAAGTAATTTAAAGTGTCTTGTGCTCCAAATTTATTCGGTTCACTGCTTTCGGATTAATGAAACTTGAAAGTTATAATTGTTATTCAGTTTTGCAACAGAAGTATTTATTCCCAGTACTATTGTCTTTCTGCTTCTTCTTTGTAAATATCTCTTAGTTCCTAGTGAATTTTCTTGGATAAACTTCACACTGAGACACCCATCAACAATCCCTGTCATGTTTTCACCCCTTTCAGCGATTCTGACAGGACTTTTAATTATTATTCCGTGTTCTGTGCGCTGAAATCTGTGGCAGATACTGTGCCATATATTCTAAGCGTGTGACAAATGAAAATGTATGGCAATGTGCTGTTGTTGTTGTTGTTGGAGTAAATGAGGCAAGTGCACAAAATATTCTAACCAGGCATATTCTTATTAAGGGATTTGTTGCAAGGTAATCCATATTTATAAAAATAGCCATTAAAAGGGTTGCTCACATGTATGTGTGACAACACAAAGAAAATACTCCCCTCCTGGTTTTCCACTCTCTCTTTGGCCAGCTTTATAAATACATTTTCATTTGGATTTGTGCATTGAAACATATTTAAATTAAAGAGCAACGGCTTGTGAAATGCGCTTGCTTGGCGCATGCAAAGCTGCTTGTGTCCTTTTTGCCATTTTTAATACAGTTTATCAATGTCCAATGGGTAATGCCCCCCTCTGTCCCATATGGTCTTCCATCCCCTTGCATCCCATCATCCTGGCAAACTCAACTTATTTGCGCTATGAAGCGTGCTCAATTGTGAGGAACCGCTCGCTGCTATAGTTATGTGCATGTGTATGTGTCCTGGTGTCCTGTTCTCCTGTTTTCCTGTCGTGCCTGCCATCCGTTCGATAAAATTAAAACGTCTGCTCATGTGCAAGCCTCGAGAACCTCAGACCAGATCAGGCCGAGCCCAGACCAAGTTTGAGCCTTTGTTTATCAACTTGACTATGTCCTGATTGTCCAGACGTCCTGGACACTTTTTCCAACTCGTTCGTTAGCAAGCAGTTCCTCTCTTTAATATATTAAACATCCTTGCCAAACGACACAATCAACTTTGTCAATCAGCTTGAACTTTTAACTCAGTGCATATGAAGTTAACGTACTCAAAGATACATTCACTCATTCAGTAATATATCTTAGAAGTTCTTTCCAATTTTTTTTAAGTATGAATATCTGAATAACATTAGCAATAACAGTGTAGAATAATTTAAGAAGGACAACGAATTTCTTTTAAGAAAAATATATTTTGAAAGATAACTTTTTTGTGTTATTATTTTAAAATTTATTAAAATATCCTTATCTCTTATTGTATGCCAACTTTCAAAATTTTTTTTTTAACCAATTAATATTTATGAAATATCTTCGAGGCTTTTTAGGATAATTTAAGTATTTTTACTTACATATACAGAACTTTCACCTTTTATCTTAAGTACTGATTGCTGTTTAATAAGAGTATTAAATCCTCGTTATCTGGTGGATACTTTTTTCTTTCTTTTTTAATTTGACGGGCCAACGATGCACAGCTGCTGATTTTTCGAATTTTATGAGGAACAATGACCATTTTGCCAGCTCTTCACTGCACTTATTTATCGATAATTGGAAATTGCAGACCTGCCGTTAACACCACACGCTTTCCCCATTTGCATTTGCATATTGTACGTTGACCATTTTGCCATTCTTGGCCACATTATTGGATAACCAGGGGTACAGGAGACTGTACCCCCTTTTGGTTGGTAATTGATACATTGACTCATTGGCACAACAATGCCACTGAATGTCATTATTGAGGTTTCGACTTTGGTATGGGCTATGCTTTTCTGTTTCAACCGACTTTTATTTCATATGCAGAAAACAATAAACGTGCCTGATTCTCTTATACGAGTATTTTCTCGTATGCATTTGAACGACTAAAGAGGAACCGACTTTATACAGACAGAGTGCCTGCAGTTTTGTGATAAGCGTCAATCCATGTGCCACATTAGTCAGTTCCTCACTCTACCAACCTCCCTCCCCCCTCCCCCTTCCCCCATTTAACCCGACATTGCGACGCATTTGCTGACTGGCTAATGAGTTTCTAATTAGAATTGCGAGTAGAAAATGTGACTCCAAATGACAATGTACGCTTTGCAAATGGTTACTAATTGGTAAGCTTAACCATTTATTCCCATGTCAAGGTATTGCTTGCAAGCTACGAGCGCTAGATGGCGCCAGTGCTGCTTTGATTTAGATAAACTACAAAAACTAATTTCTTAAAATCCTTCGGTTTCAAATATCCATTTTTTAGTTAAATTAGAGGTTAAAATATGAGTATTTGTTTATTTTATTATAAAATACGATTGTAATATTAGCAAATAAAACAAGTGGGCGGCTACAGTCGAGCAGGCTCGACAGTAGGATACTCTGAGCCCAGGTACTCTACTCTGAGGTTGATTTATTTTCATTTTCGATGTATCGTTCCTATGGCAACTATATGTTATAGTGATCCGATCCAAAAATAAAAACAATGGGCTCAGGGTATAAAAATGCATTTATAGCTTACGCTTAGAAGTAGGCAACATTATTTCTGCTCATATAAGTAGGCAACACTATTTTTTCCCACAAAAGTAGGCAATACTATTTTTCCCATATAAGTAGGCAACACAATTTTTGCCCATATACGTAGGCAACACTTTTTGCCCACTTAAGTAGGCAACACTTTCTTGCCCATATAAGTAGGAAACACTATTTTTGGCCATTTTATATTTTAATAAAATTTCACTGAGAATTATTTATTGCTTTAATATATTTTATAAAAAAAAATTAAGTATATGTAAGTATGTTTTCTTACATCATTTTTATTGATTATCATATCATCATATTATAACCGTTTCGTTTTATTCCCAGACACATTAAAGCTAAGTACTTTAACTAAACACTTGATCTCAATTTAGAGCAGTTAATTCATTTACCTTGTAAATTATCTCAATGAAATGCAAATGACAAGTTTTAATGAGCCCAGAGGATAGTAAAGCATATTAATAGAGTGTATTTAACATATTTCGCAAAGCCACTTGATTATCTTAAGCTCTGGTAATGCTTGATATCTACTCAAGTGATTCAAAGTGGTTCGCTGGCTCATCTGCTGCTTAATCCACCCCCCCCAACCAACCCATAACCACCCCCAAACCCGCAGCCTTGTTTTGGAACTGTCTCAAGGCAACTTTCACTTGCATTTCAAGCTCATTTGGGTTGCTGCATAACCTCCCCACCTGAATTTCCCTAACAACTCAGCTCAAAGGCTTTTCATCATTCGCTTCAATGCCATTTAAAGCTTTTGACAACAAATTTTTGGCTTACAAAAACCAAAAAAATAAAATTTTTAAAATCTCTGCATCATTCTCCAGCGAGAGGAAGAGAGAAACTCAGTGCGTTATCCTTTCTCAACGTGTAATTAAAATATGCGCAATTAAAATGGAGCAAAAGAAGCGCACAATGCTTCTAATTCGTGTATGAAAAAAACGCCACTTCATAAATGTAAATGTAATTTACATATCGCATTTCCAGCATATGGGGATTTCCAAGCATATAAATTGAAATTTCATTAAGAAAGTTCTCGCTTTCGCTTATCGTAGCGCATAAATGAGAGAAGAATCTCTGGTTATGTGTATTCTCTAACCTGCTCTCTCTCATTCTCTTTCCCTCTCTCTCTTTCCTAGTAACGCTGTTATGTCACTTCAAAATTGAAATGTATAATGGCATTCATATGTATGCACAAGTGTGCGTGTATTTCTCTCTGTGTATGTGTGTGTGCATAGGCGCACTTGAGCGACTTAATTGTGTCGTGTTAACGTCAAACACATGCAACAAACATGTGCAAACAAATGATGTTCGTCTGTGACAGAGAGAGACGGCGAGAGAGAGAGAGAGCGAGATAGAGGGAGAGAGAGAGAGCAAAGGACAAAGAGAGAGCGTGGGGAAGTAGAACGGGTCTCTTTGGCACGTTTATGTCAGTGCCGTGTTGACAGATTCAACCACCCAACAAAAAACCCGTTACCAGCCCACCTTCCGTTGTGCACACACACACACACACTTACAAACACACCCATACAGATTCACATACATAAACATATATAAAGCCACTCTTTTATTTTATAAAAACACATATACAAACATTCACTCAAGCGGCAAAACATATCCGTACACATCCGTTATGCCGCCAACGACCCCCAAAGTACCCAACCATCCTTACAGCTTGTGTTTCTTCTCAGTCTTCCTTACTCTTCAACCCGCCTGACTGTCCGCCTACCCGCCTACCTGCCTGCCAGGCAGCCATTGCCACCTGTCATAAATTTCCATATGCGCGAAAGGTTGAGCGGTTATTTTTACTTAACTGCAGCATACAGGAAATGAAATACACTTTCTTTTTTACGATGCTATATAAGTAGCATGATTGATCAAGGCACAAGACGAGTAGTCAATATCTCAACATTAAAAAAATAACGAAAAAAGTATGATTACTTGACCAATTATCTTCTAGAAAAAATTTTTAAAATTCATGTTCTATTTTAAAACGATCTAACCAAGGATTATATCTATTCAAAATTTTGATAATTCCTTTTGTTATAACATGAATTAAGAATTTTTTAAGCATATAAATTTTTAAGCAAAAGATACATTACAACTACGTCTTATTTTTTAGAAAATTTTTAATAAAATAAATGTAATCAGTCCAATTTATTTAATTTCAGATAATTCATTTTTAAAATACCTCACAGTTTAAAATTAACAGACCTAAAGATCGAAAAGAAATTGAAAAAAAGGATCTAGTATTTCTTAATTAAATAAAACTATTTTTAGATTAAAAGTTGATATTTTTTTTTTGTGAAATTCTATTAAATATTTTTGTAACAATTAAACTTCTTTGTGGGATAGAACACTTAAAACTTTCTTATAATTAGGGCAACTAAAACTAATTGATTTTGCTGACGCGTCAGTAAAAAAGATGCTAATAAGAAATCGAAAGTACTGCCTTTTTTGCTGTCTCATCTTGGCTCACTTTACGATAAAGTCTCCCATTTGGTTAGGGCATGATGCGAACTTTTTGGAAGAGTACTACAGCATAAAAGCAGCTGTTCCGTTATGACTGAGACTGAGGCTGAGGGGATGAATGGTTTGGGGTTGTTGGAGGCGGCTTATGCATAATAGACATATGTGAATGGCTGCAAAAAAAAAACCCATTTTCATAACTGACTCAACGATTCTGCGTTCACATTTCGATTATGACAATGCTAAAAATACCGCGAGTAAAATTCAAATGCAATTTTCAATCAGCAACCGTCCATTTGGCTGGTCAACCAGTTTTCCATTCAATTCACTTTTTTCTCTTTTAACTGGCATACCATTGTCTGTGAAAATTGAATTTTCCCATTTGGACAATGAGACCTCTACTGATATATCTATACCTGTACCTGTACCTGTACCTGTACCTGTTGTGGTCAAACGTATGAGAGAGAGAGAGGTTCCAAACTGGCTTCCAGATGATAAGTTTAAGCCTACGGTGCTAATCCAATGCTGCCTGGGCAATCAATTTGGTGTTGACGTCTTTTAATGAACATTTTTTGCATTCCTCTCTCATTCTCTCTTTCTCACTCTCTGTCTATCTCTTTTTTCAGCCGCCTGTTGCCTGTTTGCGGCTTCTAGCCCTCATGCTAGTTGGTTAATCACACCGTCCAACTAGTCAATGTCTGAGTATGCCAAGTGGGCGCTCAGATTGAAAAGTGAAAGGCAACTACTCAAAGCTACCTAACCAATTCCAATTGCCAATGTTCGAGGAAGCAGAAGAGAGAGAGAGAGAGAGAGAGAGAGAGGAGAGAGGTTGTCCTGTGGCCAGTTGACAGTTTCATTAGTTGGTTTACATGTCCTGGCGTTGTGCAGGAGGTGCCAGTTTCTGTTGCCTGTTTGTTTGCATTGTATTGCCATGTTGTGCAGGATATTGGCTCGCCTGTCCTGTTCCCGTTCTGTCCTGACTGTTAACTTGCTTGCTTGCTTTGGGTGCCCGGATCACCTCTTTCCTATTCTCCCCTGGGTCTTGTCTTGTTGTGGCATACACCGGAAGTCGACTGATAAGTTTATGTTGACATGTTACCGCACTCCCTGCGTTCCATCTGTATGTGTAACCAGCTGAAAGCTTTCATAAGTTGATTTAAATCTTAACTTTTGACAATATGACGTTGATTCTGGCCGCATACAGTTCAATTGCACTTTAAAATCATACAAACTTTATACTTTTATCAATGCAAAATTTACTCAAAGTTATAAAGTACGTCTTATGGTAAAAGATATAAGTTATAAAGGTATAAAATTCAATTAAAAGGCTAAGGATTTTTAGTAATTTTAAAGTTAGCCAGAATCAAACACTAATTGGATTTTTAGCTTTTTTTGCCTTTATTCAAAATACAAAATATTTGTTAAACCAAAGCAGAATGTACTCCTATATTTCTAGGAAAAACTAATTTGTAGACATCTTGCAGAAAAGGCAAAGCAAACAATTTTTTAAAGCTCCACAAAGTATGCTATGAAATTTCTTTGGAATTTAATCTAAGTTGCTTTGTAGATTTTAATAATATACTAGTAGTAATGAACGCAAATTCTGCTTAAGCATTATTAAGATGAACTAATTTATTAAAAAAAAGGGCGTGACGAAACAATTTTAGTAGTAGAAGTCACTCATTCAACTCATTCATGATTCAACAACGTGTTTGAGTTGCATTCTCCAATCATAACCCTTTTCAAATTGGAAAAACCATTTAAATCCTGCGTCAACTCAAATCACCTTACAGAATCGAACACGTATATGGCTTTTAAGCAAGTTTCCTTCCACCACCTGTAAAAACGAATGAGAAAAAATCCCACAAACATTTGCTCTTCGTTTTGTGCTGTTGACCCATAAAAACAAAAGAGGCATCAGCAACAGCAGCAGCAGCAGCATCCAATGACCAGTCCAGTCCAAATTGAGCAGGACGTGGGATGCGTGGGGCAATTTCAATGCAAAATTTAACAAACTGTCAGTTGCAAAGGCAGATCACGGGAGCCTACACGGCCACAGCATAACACTACACTACACAACACTACACCGCACAACATAACACAAGCACAAGCACAACAGTACACGTCACTGGCAAGCAAATGTTTAGCTCTTCTGCTTCTAGGCATCTCTTCTGACAGTGCCTCCAGCCTGGTCAAAAATATGCACTGAAAGAAATCAGTAAGAATATATTAACGATTTCGGTTACGATTGGAATTTTTTAATCAAATATAATATTTTTTGCATTTAAAAATTACATTAAATTGAATTCAGTCAGTTCTTGTACAATATCTCAGAATAAATATTTATATATTAGTTTCTCAGAACTATATCAGAATAAATATTTATTTATTAATTTCTCAGAATTATCTCAGAATTAATATTAATATATTAATTTAATATATTTTCTGTTCATAAAGAGAATAAAACAATTTTCCATTATTGTTTATTTGAACACTATTAAATTCTTTAAATCGGATATTCTTTCTTTTGTTTTTATAAGCTCGCTCTGCTTGTGTGTCTTCCTGGCGCCAACTACCAGAAAATAACGGAAAGAGCTCTGTGAGTCATAAAAATTGTGACATACTCTAGAAACTCGTATTTTTTCACAAATTAATATCATATTCTGTAATATAGTAAATTATGAGAATAAATTACTAACTATTCCAATTCAAGCCAAATTCTTTCGACTCGTCTCATCTCAGTTTATCTCTTCTCACTTTATTTCTCTTAGTGTATGCATAGGCTCTCGAACTGTTGTCGCTGAAGCTGTTGTTGTTGTTGTTGTTGCTGTTGTTGTTGCTGCTGCTGGTGTTGTTATCGCAGTTGTTGTAGCAACTTTGTTAGCCAACACGCTGAACAGGCATAAGGACACGTCGTATGCTGCTGCATGATAATGGCCCATTGGACGTGGACATCGACATGGACTCATGGACATCATGGAGTTTTTGGCATCTGTATATGTGTGTGTGTGTGTATAAGTGTGCTTGTGTTTGTGTGTGTGTGTGTGTGTTTGTCTGTGCCTATAAAAGTGAACGGAAGTTAATACGTTTACCTGCCTTTTTTGCTATACTTCTCACGCAGGTGGCGCCACCTACATTGTTATGTACACTTTGTTGTTGTTGTTGTTGTCCAAGTTGTTGTTGTTGCGCAAACAGAGCAAATTGAATTGCGTTAATACGCTTATGGCATATACGAGTGCCGAAGTCATGGCAGCAATAAATGGCCAAAATAAAAATGCATATGAAAATCTATAATAAAAATAGCCAACAAATTGAGTTTAAGTGCACAATACAAATACACAGAAAAAAAACACACACACATATATATATAAATATATATATAAATATATATATATACATTGACGTATACAGTTAGTACAGCTGTGGTTTGGGACTTATGAATATGGTATAACAGTAATGTTTGCCTAAATGTAATTGTTAGATAGAAGTGTGGGAATATTAGCACTTATTTCTATTGGAGTTACATAACCATATACGACTTTATTTATTGAGTGCCAGTTACGATAATCATTAGGTTAAACTTGTCACAGACAATAATAGTCAGTTAAAGTTAAGTTAAACTAAGTAAAAATATAGATGGATTTGCATTTTTGTAAATGTTATTGTAGATGTGTTTTGTTGATATTAATAATATCCAAAATACAATGTAGGAATTTAAAAAAAAAACAATGTGTGTTTAGATGAAACATAGATAGGAGTTATTAAGATTTTAAATCTGCGTTTAAAAATATATCAAGAATGAAGATTATTTTACAGCTTGTATTTAAAAATATTCCTTAATTCTTCTTTCATTCAAATTATAGGCTGAAATCTGAACGAAAATATTGCTTTACTATCTGAGATAGACATAAATGATCTCTGATTAAAAAAATTTTATTGTATTGGAAATATTTGTTTAAAAAAGTTAAGTTTAGAAAACTCTGATTTGGTAATACCTCTCAATTGTAAATTTATTGCTTGCCCTTTATCTTTTTTTTATATTTCTTAAATTTAGCTGACTCAAAGTGAGTAACAAGTTTATGTAAAGCTATTAAAATAGAATTGCGACATTTAATTTCTGTTCTGTTTCATCTTTGCCTGTCTCTTACTTTTTTAGTTCTGTTGCCTTCACAATCTCTGCAATTCATATAGTCCGATTTGACTTAATATTTATTTCTTGGTATTTTTTTTCTATGATTTCTTTTTCTTTGGCCCTAAACTTAATGCCTGATACTGCCGTTGTCTAAGCTAAATGAATCCCTTGTACGAAGTCCTTGTCGCTGTCGTTCGCGTTGTCCTGGCAAAATTGCATTATTATGTATTAGCTGGTAGCTGGTTCTGGTCGCAACTCAATGTGGCAATGTGGCAAGTGCCACCTGCCTGTAAGTAGCTCCAACTGTCAGTTCTTCTTTGCAGCACTTTGACAATTTCTTAATACACTAAAAGCCAACGTCATAGTTCAAAGTCGGCGGCACTTAGTCAACGGCAAATGCAATCGCCTTTAGTTGCACATTTTCGCAGCTTTACTTTATCATTTTCTTTTTTTATATATATAACTATATATATAATATTTTCACTTTGATTCAATTTCTTAATACCTTTAAGTTAACATCCGCTTGCCGGTTGCCTTCAGCTTTTGCTTCCGTTTGCAGGCATCGAGCTTTTCTCGTTTTCTCTGTCGTTTTCTCTCTTGTTTTCTGATGTGAGGCATGTGGCAGCTTCTGAGTCTTCCGTTTCAAATGCTGAGTTCTACCGGCACTAGCATTATCCCAGCAATCAGCGTAACTGTAAATCACACACACACATACAGACACTATTAGAATAGTAGTTGACACAGACACAGATACAGATATAGGACTCAAAATGGTGCAGGAAATGATGCTGTGATGGCTGCCAAGTCCCCGTATGCTTTTGTATTATGAATGTAACTGTAACACGCAAGCAAACATCGCACACGCAGTCATCATAGACAGACGGACGGACAGACGGACGGACAGGAGCAACAGGACTGTTTGTGCAGGACATTTTTCTAAACTCAACTCGACTCAACAGGACTCACGGAACTTTCGGTGTCTCGTGGCCGGACGGACGTAACGTTCGCATCGTCGCCAAACTGACGGATATTCCGGTGCTTGTGTCAAACGCTTGTCATTTTATTTACTACCCACTCACACACACATGCATACTAAAAAAAAGAGAGAGAGAGAGTGAGAGAGAGAGCGAGAGCGTTGCAGTTGTAGTCACTGTATCTAAAACGTCCTGTTTCGCATTTTATCGGCTTAAATTGCGAAAATTGCAAATAAATGCCAAGAGTTTTGCTCGAGTTTCAGTGTTGCCGAGTCTACTAAATTATTTACTTTGTTTTCTTCATTTTTATTTACCGTTAAACGTTCGAGAGTTGTTTGTGTGTGTCGCTCTCGTTTATTGTATCTGCGAGATACTTTCGATCGTTACGTACCATTAGTCAGTTGGCTGTAAAATGCACATGGCTTTAACCAGTTTCCCGATTGGTATTCGCTAGTTGCAATTTTCATTTCGATTCATGTGCATTTCAAGTGCTGTTCAAATAACACACACACATACAAATCTCAGATTGTTAGATTGAATTCTGCTAACTGGGTGAAATGGTAACTTGAAACTGTTTAGCAACTATGTGGACCAACTGCCAGCAATTTTAACTGATGAAATGATTAGATTTCTCATTTGTATTGTATAGATTAGTAAGCGAGTGGGAGAAACAGATAGAAAGAGAGAGCTGCTATAAAATTGCTTAAGCATACCTGTTACATACTTTAGTTTGTTTAGTTTAAAGCTTTTTTAGGTTAATATACATAGTTCTGATATACGTACTGATGATATAATGATATATTTTTTTTAAGAAATTTTTTAAACTTAAATGCAGAATGAATTTAGAAGCCAAACAATAAATAAAATGACAATCCGCTTGAAAATCGGTGAAGTTTTGCCAAAGTTATGACAGTTGGAAGTTGGTCATACTGAGGACTTAGCAACTTTACAAGTCAAAATTTTTGTCAAATTTCACATGATATTTTACAGAAATTTGAAAGGTGTCAGAAACAGATTTAAAGTGTTGTTTTATACTAATTACGATAAAAGGAGTTGATTAAAAGTGAAAACTTGAGATTTAAAATTTTGAAATTTCGAAATTTCAAAGGGGGGACCACAGGGATTAAAATCGAATTTTAGTCGAAAATAATAAAATTTTCTAAATGAAAAAAAATTGAATGCAGAATGAATTTAGAGGCCAAATTATGATCAAAATGACATTCCGCTTGAAAATCGGTCCAGTTTTGACAAAGTTATGGAAGTTTGAAGTTGGTCAGACCTTGGATCTAACAACTTTACAAGTCAAAATTTTGTCAAATTTTACATGATTTTTTACAGAATTTTGAAAGGTGTCAGAAACAAATTTAAAGTGTTGTTTTATACTATTTACGATATAAGGAGTTGATTAAAAGTGAAAACTTGAGAATTAAAATTTTGAAATTTCGAAATATCAAAGGGGGGACCACAGGGATTGAAATCGAATTTTAGTCGAAAATAATAAAATTTTCTAAATAAAAAAAATTTGAATGCAGAATGAATTTAGAGGCCAAACCATGATCAAAATGACCTTCCGCTTGAAAATCGGTCCAGTTTTGACAAAGTTATGGAAGTTTGAAGTTGGTCAGACCTTGGATCTAACAACTTTACAAGTCAAAATTTTGTCAAATTTCACATGATTTTTTACAGAATTTTGAAAGGTGTCAGAAACAAATTTAAAGTGTTGTTTTATACTATTTACGATATAAGGAGTTGATTAAACGTGAAAACTTGAGAATTAAAATTTTGAATTTTCGAAATTTCAAAGGGGGGACCACAGGGATTGAAATCGAATTTTAGTCGAAAATAATAAAATTTTCTAAATGAAAAAAATTTGAATGCAGAATGAATTTAGAGGCCAAACCATGATCAAAATGACCTTCCGCTTGAAAATCGGTCCAGTTTTGACAAAGTTATGGAAGTTTGAAGTTGGTCAGACCTTGGATCTAACAACTTTACAAGTCAAAATTTTGTCAAATTTTACATGATATTTTACAGAAATTTGAAAGGTGTCAGAAACAGATTTAAAGTGTTGTTTTATACTAATTACGATAAAAGGAGTTGATTAAAAGTGAAAACTTGAGATTTAAAATTTTGAAATTTCGAAATTTCAAAGGGGGGACCACAGGGATTAAAATCGAATTTTAGTCGAAAATAATAAAATTTTCTAAATGAAAAAAAATTGAATGCAGAATGAATTTAGAGGCCAAATTATGATCAAAATGACATTCCGCTTGAAAATCGGTCCAGTTTTGACAAAGTTATGGAAGTTTGAAGTTGGTCAGACCTTGGATCTAACAACTTTACAAGTCAAAATTTTGTCAAATTTTACATGATTTTTTACAGAATTTTGAAAGGTGTCAGAAACAAATTTAAAGTGTTGTTTTATACTATTTACGATAAAAGGAGTTGATTAAAAGTGAAAACTTGAGAATTAAAATTTTGAAATTTCGAAATATCAAAGGGGGGACCACAGGGATTGAAATCGAATTTTAGTCGAAAATAATAAAATTTTCTAAATAAAAAAAATTTGAATGCAGAATGAATTTAGAGGCCAAACCATGATCAAAATGACCTTCCGCTTGAAAATCGGTCCAGTTTTGACAAAGTTATGGAAGTTTGAAGTTGGTCAGACCTTGGATCTAACAACTTTACAAGTCAAAATTTTGTCAAATTTCACATGATTTTTTACAGAATTTTGAAAGGTGTCAGAAACAAATTTAAAGTGTTGTTTTATACTATTTACGATATAAGGAGTTGATTAAACGTGAAAACTTGAGAATTAAAATTTTGAATTTTCGAAATTTCAAAGGGGGGACCACAGGGATTGAAATCGAATTTTAGTCGAAAATAATAAAATTTTCTAAATGAAAAAAAATTGAATGCAGAATGAATTTAGAGGCCAAACAATAATCAAAATGATATTCCGCTTGAAAATCGGTTCAGTTTTGACAAAGTTATGGAAGTTTGAAGTTGGTCAGACCTTGGATCTAACAAATGCAAGTATGCTAACTTGTGAAGGAAAATTTTAGAGATTCTGTTAAATATTATTTTAAATTCAAGTATATCTCATGTGAAATGTACATAGGCTTAAATCTGCTTGTTCAACTATAAATAAACTCACGGAAATGTATCCAACAACAATTTGGCAATTTTCCACTTTTTATGCAATTAATCAAAAGCAAACAAAACCCCTATAACCTCCGCAATAAAACAATGATGAGCAGAGGGGGGAAAGGGAGAAGGGGGGGGGGGCAGAGCTCATGAATATTTCTATATATGTGTGTGTGCATCAGGTTTATAGATATGGCAAATCGTCTATCAAGCTCGGTCTGGTCTCTGTGGGTAGAAACTGAAAAGCAAATTCAATTAACCCTACGGACCGTAGAGAGTGTAATCAAATACACTCAACCAATACAAATAAATGTAGACTATGGACGATGGACCGTACATTTCGAGCTAAACCAAACTAAGCCGGACCCGGGAACTAGAAACGGACTACGGACAACGGAGCGAGGCACGCGCCACTTTGAAGCAAACCACTCCAAATCAGACAGAGAAACAGACGAAAGGTGGTGCGAGATAGTCATAAGAGAGGGGGAAGAGAAAAAGAGAGAGAGAGAGAGAGAGAGAGAGAGAGGGGGAGACTTGGCGTTAGAACCACAACGACACAAAGTAACTAATTATCTCGCCTTATCCCCCACAGGGCGGCTGGAGGAATTGTGTTTACCCAAGTCTAGAGCTCTCTTTCTCTCTCCGTAAAGCACTCAACGAAGCGAAATTTTTAATATGTGCGCCAGGCTGAAGAATCTAACCGAACAGACAGAGAGACAGACAGACAGACAGAGAGACAGACAGAGAGACAGTCAAACAGAGAGAAATGCAGGACAACACACGTGGCGAGGAGCGAAACAACAAGAAATTGAATGCAAACTCGATATGTGTTTCACGTTTGAATGGACAATGGACAATGGTCGTTTGAGTCGTTGAGTCCTTGAATTGGCAGTTACACAGCGAGGATTCATCATGCCAAAGGCGACAACAACTTCAAATGATATGTGTCAAACACTCTCTCTCTGACACATGCTACTCTTAACCGGTTACCATGGCATAAAACAGGCAACAGGCTCGTTATGCTGAACCCAAAAATGGGCATTTCGCACTTTCCCCATATTGTCCCCCTTTTTTAGACCCCGTACTTAAAAAAAAGTACAGGGGTCTATTGGGTTTGTTTTACCGAATACGTGCGTAACAGGCAGAAGAAGGCGTGGCAGACCCTATAAAGTATATATATTCTTGATCAGCATCAATAGCCGAGTTGATATAGCAATGTCCGTCTGTCTGTATGAACACCTAGATCTCAGAGACTATAAGAGCTAGAGACACCAAACTTGGTATTTAATTTCCTCTATATTGCAAGCAGACCAAGTTTATTTCTTATTTCGATTGGACCACTATATCATATAGCGCCCATAGGAACAATCGGTCAAAAATCAAGTCTTAGTAAAAAAATTTTCTTGTTTTTTAAGATATCGTAACCAAACTGATAGAATATGTATCTAACTTGGTTTATATATCCTGAACAAAGTAGGTTTAAATCGAACTCCTATATCATATAGCTGTCATAGGTCCGATCGGGTGAAAATCAAGTATGATTTTTTAGCAGTCTTAGCTTTTTCCATAGTAAGTACGGGGTCTCCGACAGTCGAGATTGCTCGACTGTAGCTCCGTCCGAATAGTTCTTTTTTTTTTGTATTGAAAAGTGAAAAAGCGAAAAATATGAAACAGCCTTTGTAGGTAGTTTTCAGTTGTTGTATCAAGCATTGTTTGTTCTCGTCAAGGGGTTGGAGTTTTTGGGTCCCATATGTGTCCGAGTATTTTCAATTCACTAGTCCGTGTACTGTCAGAGATCTCGCACTTTGCTCATTCATTCGATTAGTGTGAAGGGGAGTACTATATTCTCTTTTTTTTTTTGATTGTGTGCTGATGGATGTTTGGGCCTGGCTTGCATCCTTGTTTGTCCTTTTTGCTTTGCTCAGGAAATTGGCATTGGCAGCCGGTTGCCAATAGTTAGCCACTGGAGCCAATCGACGTTTAATCTCCAGTTATTCGACTGTTGCATTTGGAGCTGTAAGCCCAGTTAACACTTTGAGTTGTTTGGCAATGCTTTAGCAAATTTCAATATCTAAATTGATTTAAATATTATTCTCAATATGAACAGTTTTTATATAATAATATATAGTAATAATAAAATTAATTTTAAAAAATCAAGCAATTATAATTTTATTAAAATTCAATTTTGTGTCCTTTAAAAATTGCAAATCTAATCAAAGTATGCCATGGCCTTAAAGTTTA
The DNA here is from genome assembly GCA_035045575.1 of Drosophila falleni. Taxonomy (NCBI): domain Eukaryota; kingdom Metazoa; phylum Arthropoda; class Insecta; order Diptera; family Drosophilidae; genus Drosophila; species Drosophila falleni. The sequence goes on from JAWNOV010000167.1 coordinate 12,483,044, forward strand.
CAATATTTACCTTTGCTTTCAGCATTAATTGCATAAATTGTATTCTGTATGTTGTTGTTTGTATCATAATTTAATTGAAAATGTTGGCAATATGAAATTTTATAATTTAATTTTGCACTTAATCGAATTGAAATTTTGGCTTTAGTTTTAATCATTTTATATGTGTATTTCATTGAATCATTTTGGGTCAAGCTGTGTCAAAAGTCAGTGCGAAAAAACAAAAACTAATGCTGCAACAATAACAACAAAAATATCAACAACCACAGCTGGAAGTGCAACATCGGTGTTGCCGTTTTGCTTTTGGCTGTTTTGGCTTGCATTACAGAGTCGAAAAAGTTTTTAATTTGCTTTTACAGCGTTTTAAACTTTTTTGTCGGATGGCTTTTGGTGCGCAAGTTGCTTTTATATTTTTCATTTTTTGTGTATGAAATACAATTTTGTGGCAAATTAAATACACAAACGAAGCGTGCACTGCCACACACACACACACACACACACACACACACACACACACACACACATACAAACATGCGCCGCGCAGCATGCAACGAAAATTTGTCTAAAGCTCGCGTGCGTGAAACATTTTAAGCTTAACTGTATAGCTAGTCCTGGATTTAACCGTGTGTGTGTGTGTGTGTATATGTGTGTAAGCTCATGTCAAAAACTCGCAAGATTTTCGTATGTTTTTATGCATGTATAGATAATTTATTTGGGAATTGTTGCTCTTTTCCCTGTGTACTAATAAATGAATAAATAAATGAAATTCTAAGACTTAAGTGAAGATTTTTGCGGTATTTGGGTATATTAAACTTGCAGTTAGTGTATATGCAAAGTTTCGACTAAATTGACAACATTTTGGAACTTAGACAAATAATTTTAAAATTAAATGTGAAATGCAACATTTGAAGTTTTGTTAAAATTTTAATTAAATATAATATGCATAAAAAAAACTCGCATTTTTAAGCATAAATAAACTGCGAACTAATTTAAAATTTACAACTAGCTTTTATCTCAAGTTTTTGCTTTAATCTCATAATGACAACCTTTTAAGCATTTTTAATGGGTATTTCTTTTATTTTTTTTTTTACTTTTTTTAGTTTAAAATTGAAAATAAACTCTCATGCGAGCAAAATTGTATTTTCTATACAAAGTGGTTCTTTTGAAATGAATGCGTGTGGTAGTTTTAATCTATTTTCTCTGAAACTTCCTTTTTTGTTTCACACTTGCTTCAACATCTGTCTGAATGTGTCTTCAGTTCAGTTCTTGTTGTAAGGCTGACAAAACTTAAGCTTTCAATTTACCTAATTAGCAGATGTTTCACATATGTAGTTGTGATGCCTAGATACATGTTTTGGGGGTTCCTTGGGTCCCGGATTCCGATCCCAATGCGTCCCGAATGCTTATCACATTATCTTGCTTTGTGCTCAGAGGCTATTTAAGTTCTGAATGCTGCAAAGTTTTTTCGACATTGTTCAGCATTGTGAGTATTTAACCGCTCCCCTCTCTCCTCTCAACCACTCTCTTCTTTGTACAACTTACACTTGTTATCCTCTCTCTCTCTCTCTTCGTTGCCCGTATGACAGAACTTTAATGGATTTTACTAAAGTTCTTGCAGCGTCCTAGACAAAGATTTACTTCCTTAAAGTTAGCATAGCCTATTAGCATGGCTTTTCAACTTTGACTTCTTTTTATCAATATTTTAAGTAAGTGCCACACTTTCACACAAACACACACACATACACACACACACACGTACATATGGAGGCTGCTCGGTTTTTCCCCTGGTCATATTTTAAGAGATAGGCAAAACATTAAGCGGATTAGTTTCGTGTGTACTGTGAAATTTTCTTAGGCATTCTCTGCTCACCTTTTTCCTCGTCTCAGACAGGACAACCATTAGTTTTGTGTCGTCCTCTAGTTTACAACGTATAAGAGACAAGACAGAACCCTGAAGCAGCAGGAATATCTGGAACGGGTTTCCTTCGGCTTGAGCAGCTTGGGTTGAGTTCAGTCGAGCTAGTTATAAATTGTTGGCTATTAGTTTAATGAACTTGCAGCTCCTTTGGCTTTTAAGTACTGCTGGGCATTTCACTCGTGCTCCAATGCATTCCTATGGCAACTGACGGTCAAGTGGACTTTCAAAATTAGTGTAGTACTCAGATTAAGAACAAATCTATAAGAGTAGATTACCTTTAAGCGGAATAATGCAAAGCCGACTATAAATTAAAGGAAGAACAATATACGTGTACAGAGGTCGCAAATATTGAACAACAATTTAAGGTGGCATATTTCATTTATATTTTTCCCTATAATTATTTTCACAAGTATTTCCATTACATTTTTCATTATTTTCATTTACAGAAAAATAATATATATATTTCTGAAACATAACATTGTCTTCATTATTATTCGCACACATTAAAAATAACCATTTTTAATATTTTGTCACATTTTTAACCATGACATTCAGAATTCTTTTCAAATTACTTTGACTTTATATTTGATTAAAAATTAAAACTGTTCAAGCTGATAACTTTTACAATTTTTCAAACGACAAAATGAATTAATGACAGGGAAAATTGTCTCATCAAAATATATCTCAACTATGAGATACTCTACAATTAGTTAATGTGTTAATTTCTACTTATTAAAAAACAGTGCAATTTTTATCGTATATATATTTATTTGAAAATTTATAAGAAGATATCTCATGCTTTATTAACTTTACAGATACTTGTCCTTTTGTAAAATTTATGTTTTCATTATAGCCTCACCCTCTTTTGATCTTTTACTGTTTACAGGGTATAAGTAACAACAATTCTGCGTGATTACAAAATGTAATTTGATTATTGACATAAGTGAAATTACCCAAAAGGTGTGACATAAACATATATAAGTATATATGTCATACATATAGTATAGCCATATAACTCGCTGTAAATTACCATTTTACCGCATTTTGTCACAATTAGAGCTCATTCAAAATTAACACGACCCAATTTTCAAAAAGAACCTTGTCAAACTGCCTCCCCCCGGCGATGCCTTCCCCCTTTTATTCAATGAACTGTGTGTGTTACCATCCCCTTTCCCCTTCGAATATAACGAATGATAACCGCATGCATTTAACTTTGGCATAGATTTTCACTCCAATACACACACACACACAAACGTATATAAGCAGTAAAGTTTTTTGATAATTTATTTATGATACCCTTAAACTAGAGACTGAGTCGAATGGATATCTTAAGATTGTATAACTTATGTAAGAAATATGTATTGTAAGTTATACTATCAATAGTTTTAAATTTAAAACAATCAATAATGCAAAATATATTATTAATAAATATGAATCCGATAAGCCTATTAATCTAATTGCTAATTATTTATAAAAAAAATATATATCTAATAATCGTCAACGTATCTTTTATTCAAACAATTTAATAAACGGCATACTTAACTATTTATATGTTCAATTAATTCATATTATATTTCCACACACATATACAGTCATATATTTCGACATTTGTATGTGTTAACACACACACACACTCAAAATGTAATTAAAATTTCATGCACATGTAAATGCAGATTGAGAAAGAGTGTGGGAGTAAGTGTAAGCGTGTGTTTGTGTATGTGTTACAAGCATGATCTTTCCCTCTCTTTCCCTCTCCCCACCCACTCACACACACATACACACACTTAAATGAGATTAATAATAATTTAATTAAACTCGCAAGCTTAATGCACTTCGCTTGTAACTTTTCTCATCTGTGTGAATGTTTTTTTTTTCTCGCCATTTCTTTAAGCGGCGCTGCCAACTTGCTTTTTAACACTCTCTCTCTCCCACACTCTCTCTCTCACTCTCACTTACACATAATTGTCAGCTGTGCTCTCTTCTTTTTGGCTATACACGTTCGGTTCTTTAGCCATCTTTTTTTCTCGTGCCATGAAAATTTAATTAAGTTTTGCACTTATCGCTGGATTCTGTGACAAAAGTTGACCCTTTCAATGTGTTTTTTTATTTTCTGCTTCATCTCGATGCATTTTTATAATAACTCGACTGTCGCTTCGTCTCACTCTCTCGCTCTCTATCTCTGTATGTGTATTTTTTGCGTGTGACATTTAAATTTTCCCAACGCCCACACATACGCCCACGCCCACTTAACCCACTGCTGACCAATAATATTTTTTTCAGTCAGTTTCAGTATTTTGTCAATTTCTCTTCTTCTTTTTTGCATATTTTTTCTGTTTGGCCATAAATAAATTTTATTTTTATTCAATTAATTGACTTTTGTGTTTATGTTTGTGCATATCCTGCAGGGCACAGCAGGGGGTAGGAAAGGGGATATACATACATTCATGGCCAAAAAACACCTGTGCACTGCATTTAGCACTTTGGCAAAAATTTAATCTGATTTATGCGGAACATATGAAATTATTTTCCATTTGGGATTTATATTCTCTGCTAGATAAATATAAATAACCATATGAACATATATGCTTTGTGTGTTGGTTTATCTGTATATTTATTGCTTGTTTCTGACAAATAAAACGAAACAGATACCGTGTATATATGCTTTTGTTTTCAGAATAAATTAAATTCCACGTCTTTTCTAAGACTATTTAATAAAGAACTCTTAGCAACAAATTAAATACATGCTACCCTGTCAACGCAATAATAATAAATATTACAGGGTATACAAATGCATAAAATTTGCAAAATTGGTAAATAAATACGAGAAAGCACAGGTTTTTGGAACTTTCAGTATTTAACAGACCGTAATTCACATTTCATTTGCAATACTGAAATTTATGTGTTTAGCTTAGGACAATTAAAAAACAATAAGCTTTTTCAACAAGTCTTTTTGCTTTTATAATTGTCTTTTATTTCGATAATCACAAACGAAAACTCTTTAGTTCTATGCTAATATTAAATCATGTGTAAATAAAAAAAAAGAAAGCTATAGTTACAAACTGTTTTTGCATTATTTTGCTTAATTAAAGCTGTTTGAAGATATGTTGTTATTACGCACAATTTACGTTTTGAGAATGTAAAAATAATGTAATCAGTTGTCAAATTTGACTAAACTTTCCAATAAAGGTCAGCAAAAAAAATTATTGGATCGACATAATTGAAAGCTTAAAAGAAATATTTAATAATAATGCTGTTATTGATGAAATTATTTATAATGGACTAAAACGCTTTTGTGTCGAGATAAAGAGCATAAATATGTGTGTATGTGAATATGTATGTATGTATTTATTGGTAGTTGTTGTGTTCATTGTTTTTGTTGTTGCTGCTGTTATGCATATTAATTACGTAATTTAATTTGAATGCAATTATGATTCTTAGATGGGGACAAATGTCTGTTGTTTGTTGTTGTTGTTATTCCTGTTGTTATTGCCGCGTTTATTGAAAATTATATTTTAATCCTTTACAGTAATTTGCATTTGTAAATGAGAGCTACATAAATCGTGAAGGGGAACTGGCCTTGTCTGTAAAATATTTAATATGTTCTTAAATTTGTAATCATTTTACCTGAAGATTTCTATAAAAATATTAAAATACCAGTTACTAACTAGTTCTACTTAACTTAAGTTTTATTTAAATAAAAGTCTTAAAAATTTTGATGCTGTTTTTTATAGGAGTTTTGTCATTTTAATTGGATAAATATTTGGATTACAAGTTCGTAGCGTATTCAAATTTGCGCATTTGAAATGCAAGAAACTTGGCAGCACTTTTTTCATGCCACATACAACAACAAACACTCAACCACTCATCATACTGTAATTCGCTCACTCAGTTTTGCGTGCTCACTCGCACGCTGAGCTCAAACAATACAAGCGCGGTATGCAACAAGTGTGAGCGAGACAGGCATAGTTCGAACGAAAAGTAATAGGCAAAACAAAACACTCAAATTCTCTCAGCAACAAGCTGTAAATTAACAGTCAACTGTTAAAAATTTTTAACAGATCTGCTGTCAAGTAACATTAAACTGCAGCCCCTAAAGTATGCAATACTGCTTTGCGCACTGAACTCACACTGAGCACGCATAGCACACTCAATTTAGCAGTGAGTTAACAGTCTGAGCTACATGTTAATTAACAGCACTGCGGGTGGCACGCGCTCAGAGAGACGGACAGAGAGAGCGCCAGAGAGAGAGAGTGAGAGAGCAGGAGCGAGAGCTGACTGCTGGTCTAGCATGTTTGTTCTTATAAGAAAAACTGAGCGCAAAACTGAGTCATTTATAAAATTTTAATGGTGGTGTACGGTTCGTTCAGCTCGCATCGCGTCGCAACGTCTCGTTTTGTTGGTCAGTGAAAAATACAGAAAATCCAGAAAATAAAGAAAGGCCCCAATATATAATTATAAAATATTATGTATAGCAATTGTTGTCTCGCGACGTGCATTACACAGTGACAAAATACAAGCAACAAAAGAAACAACAACAACAAAAAGAAGAAATAAAAAAGCGCGTCGCGTCTAAAATTGCAAATTGCAATAAAGTCTGAAACGTGAAGAAGAAGAAGAGCAGTGTGTATAAACAGCAATTGAAAGAAGCGGCAAAAACACAAATCACAATATCGAAAAAACAAAAACAAAAAAATAAACAACAACAAGAAAACATACACAACAACTACAACTACAATTGAGAAAAAAAAAACGTGAGCGCAATTTATTTTCCCCATTTTGACTGGCCAACAATTTTTTAAACGAGCTTTGTTGTCTGCCGCGTGAGTTTTTAATTCTCTTTCTCTCTCTGTGTCTATCTCTCTTTCGCATCCCCTTGCTCTACATGTGTGTGAATGCTTGTGCAAAACTTTACAACGGTTTATTAAGTTTATTGTTTGTCCGTTTGATTAACAACAAATTAAGCATAATTAAGCGTTTTGTCTCTCTTTCTCCCTCTCTCTGTGTCTTTGCCCGTATTCGTTCTTCGTTCTCTTCTTTTGAGCAGCCGGCAAAGCCGTCGCGTGTTGCGTTTCTCTCTGTGTGAGTGTGAATGTGTGTGCGTGGTGTATACAGTTTTTATGCCCTTTTTTAAAAAAGCATTTCCAATTTGACATGTGTTTGGTAACGTTTCTAAAAAAGTATTATATTTTCAATTAATTTAAATATTTTGAGTGAAATAAGCTGTTGACTGATTTCTTAAATGCTCAAATGCTGCTGATTGTCAATGTAGATTATATAATTAACACAAATTATATCAATAGATGAGAGTATGTGTGATTCGATGTTACTGCTTTGGGCTCCACATTTATCGAGTGCAAAAACGCAAAGACAGCATCCACACATCACATTCGCAATCACACTCACATTCGCATTCCCTTTTCACGTCCCCATCCACACGCCGCCGCTTCAAATTGATTTTTGTACGGCGGCAGCGGCGGCGCATTATTTTCTTATTTGCTTCTCGCGTTTTGCTTTTGCCTGTGCTGTGCGCTCTTTGTTTTCGTCTTTTTGTTGTTATTTGCCTCCTTTTGTGCCTTGCATTCTTGGAACAGTCGACGTTTACGCGCCTTTAGATTTTTGCTTCTTGCTCTCTCTCGCACAAGCCGCTCTCTGCTCTCAATTGTTGAATTGTGTGTGTGAGTGAGTGAGTGCGGCTAGCCTGTTTGACAGTGTTCAACACTGGCATTTACCAGTTGGGATTTATGTATATTTTCTAATTGGCGTGGGCAGCAATGCGCACGGGTTTATTCCCCACTGTTTTTTCAGATTTTTGTATATTTTGTTTTAAGAATCAATTTTTGGCAGCCCTTTTGTCCTAATCACTTCCACTTGGTAAAGTTGAGTAAGGCGTTGTCTGAGCTTAATTCTTATCAGAATGCCAGGCATCAAGCAACTGCAGAAACTTTTGTGTCATATTGTCTGTCGCTGTCGCTACCGCTGCCACCGCCCCCGCCCCCTCGTCTTCCTCACAAATTCAATTGTGATTACTTTTAAGGCAACCGTCGTCGTCGTCGTTGTCGTCGCTTCGTTGCACTTGAAAAGAGACGGATTTGAATTTGAATTTACGCTCGTTTCTCTTTCTCTCATCTCTCATCTGTCTTTCTCACGACTTGACAAAGCTCAAGCTCAGGCGTTGCTTTGTTGTTGTTTAGATTTGTGTTGTTGTTACCTAGTCACTAAAATCATTTACACTTGGCACACTCACAAAATTTGAGTTGGTTAAACATCAAGTGTCGACATACAAACAAGTAATATATCTAGTAGATACGTACATAAATATGTACATAATGACAATGACTTGAGAACCAGAAATCTTTGAGATTCTTATTTGTTTTGTTTTAAGAACTCTCTGTACAGTCTAAAATAAGCTTCAGTTTGAATGCAAAAATCTCCCAAAATGGGAAGAATAAAAACTAGTTCTCAAGCAGCGCAGTCGAAATTCTTTCAATAACATTTGCATTCAAATACTTTTGAATATGTATGGGTTTATAACATTATATAATATTGATTAATTCAAGTATATAAATTGGTTATTTTTAGAAGTGATAGCAATGCGAAAGTTGGGATAGGTAGTTTCAAATTTGTATTCACCGTCACAACGCAACTGGAAACACTCTAAAACTAAAAGGTTTATTATTTATCTTATTAAATGATCACTTTAAACAATTTATGCTAGTCGTCGTATCAGTTTATTTTTATATTATTGCTTATAGGTGTCACAAGAGATGCTTTAGTTGATCAGATTTTAAGTTTTTATTAATATTAATTTGATAGTCTCACGGTTAAATAGATAATAATACCAAGTGTCAGCTTTTGAGTTTTTTTCTTTGCTTTAACTTGGCTACGAAGGAGAGCAAGACAAACGAAGTGATTAAAAAAGAACAGTTTTAAAACTATATTTAAGCAAAATGATCTATGTGTGTGTTTAAATTATAAGTGAGCATGAATTTGGTATCTTTAACATCATTTTTATGTCGACATGTTAAACGGGATGCAAATTATTTCCGATTCAGTTTAAAAACCTGTCAAGCTCTCTATTTAGGATTTTTTTTATAGCTACTGTTATTTGCATACTTGATTTGTGTAGATCTCTTTTCTAGTGATGTAAGACACATCGGTAAATCAATAATCAATAAACTGATTTATGCATAAGAAATTTTTCAAAGCGCACTTAACGTGATTTTTGTTGAAAAATCGGAGAATATCAATCGATGTTCATGAAAAAGCTTACTATTAACTAGCTTTTTGATATCTTAGATCAGTTTGATGATTAAGATGTTCATAAACGATATGAATCCGTTTAAATAATAAGCATAAGTAAAGGAAATCTTTTCCAATATTTGAAAACTTTAATGGAAAATCGCCGACTGAATTTTTTTTATTTGCGATTTTCAAAATGCGATTTTGAATTGTGGATGTACATAACTGCTTTTATCTATTTCTGTATCTTTAATGTGCATGATATGCAGCCACTTGTCTCGCCCAGTTATCTCCCGGACTCTCTTGCTGTTGTTTCTGCTGCTTCTGCTTCTGCTGATGATGATGTTGTTGTTGCTGTTGGTCGTCTTCTTAACACTGCATTCAGTTGCAATTGCTTTGGCGTTTGCTTTATGTTGCATTTTCTACTTTGCGCTTTGCTGCTGCTCTCTGCACATTTCTCTGTGTGCACTGTGCCTATTTTGTGCTTTTTTGATGCACACGTCGCATTGGTTGCTTTTCTTTCGTTTTGTCTGGCCTTTCATTTGCTGTGTTGTTGTTGTTGTTTGCATTTTCTTCGCTATTTTTTCATTTACTTTGCTCTGTCGCTTCGTTCGTTCTGCTGCGTTGAATTTCAACCTGCCAAACGAGCATAAAACGTGTGAGTAGTGGAATGAGGGGGCATATGTTGGAAGAGTGGGGGCAGCACAAATACAGAGAGTGAGCGGAGGAGAGAGAGAGAGAGAGAGACAGAGAGGGAGAGAGGGAGAGGTGTGCTATCAGATTGGTAGCTGTACTTTGTTGCATTTTTCTGTTGCAATTTCTAACTGGTTGGACTTGAGCTTAGTCTCGTCTTAGTCTCGCCCTGCTCTCCTCCACCCTCGCCACCTCTTCTACTTCTAGTTCTTATTCGTACTTCTTTTGCTTCATTTTCTACTCATTGCCGTCGTCTGTAGGCCGTTGACTGCGTCGCCAACGTCAACGTCAACGTTGTCGCTGCATTGCATTGAGTGGCGTTCCTCTTTGTCTGCCTCTTTCCCTTCGCCACCTCCTCACCCCTTTTATTGTTGACCCTGCGCGCCACTTATTGCAGTTTCCTCTTGCTTTTGCATTTCTTTTGCTTCGAAGCCCCACAGCGCAAAGTACTCAACCCGTTTTTCATGGAGCAAAGCTCAGAACTAGAGTGGATACCCTCTTCCCTTTCTCCTCTTCTCGCCTTGCCTCTCCTCTTAGGTTGCATCCTCTCCCCCATCTCCCATCTATTTTGAGGTGGGCGTAGGCTTTATTGTTGCCAGCTCTGAGCACTTAACCGCCTTCCGTCTTTTGTCTTTTGTGTTTTTGTGTTTTTTTGCTTGCTGCATTTTTCACACTCTCCGGCCGGAGACGGTCGACCACCAATTGCACCACCATCTGACAAACACCACCAGCCATCAAACCACCTGACCTGCCAACAATTGGCGCTGCCTTCTGCCATCCGGTCGAGTCGTCGTCGTAGGCTCGCAAATGTCATTTAGACGGCTACCAGAAACAAATCTCCCCCTGGGCTGGTGAAATATGCAACGCAAATGTAATCATTATTGATTTTGTGGCCAACCTGCCCACTCAAGCACACCCGGGAACCCCCTTTTTGCTACTTACACTGAGCGAAAAGTCGACGAAACGTTTGCATTCTTTAAGAAAAGGTTCAACCAAAACTGGGGTTATTTTTATTGACGCCCGAATTTTACCTACATTAATTATTTAGATGCAAATACCTACATTACATTGATTTTTCTTGATTTTCTTAGGTATACAACAATTTTTCTATGTCCCTCTTGATAATTCTGATATTCAATGTATCTATAGAAGTATTATTTCGTAATCTATAAAGATTTTAATGGAACTTGCTTTTTGAAACAACCAAACTAATAGTAGGTATTCTTGAAATTCAGATATCTAATGCTGGTACAGATTTTCGGAGTCACAAAAACAGGTTGCCATGAACATAGTTTTGTGTGCCTATTTTTTCTTATATTTTGTTGTCTAAATTATCGTACTCGCTATATCCCAATTATACTAAATACATTACTTTCCTCTACACCTAACTGCTGTATCTCTCTTCCAATAATTTCTATATAAACATTACCACCAATTTTCTGATTTCTATCATGAATAAATAGTCTGTCTTACAGTCCACCTTGAGTATAGTTGAACACTGAGAAAATAAAAACCATTTTAAGGCAAGAGAAATTTATAGAAGAAAACCAACTCGAATATAATACTTTTCTGCTGTAAATACTTAATTTCAATGTATTCTCTCAGTGTCGTGGAAATCGCATTTGAAGTAGAAGTCGAAGTTTCGTTAGCGAGTTCTGGTTCTGCTTTCAGTTGCTGGTCTGGTCACATTAGTATGGTAGATTATCCTGGCTGTCAGGTCGCTGCTGGCTGCTTAAATATGCAAAACGTTGCTGCTTGTTGGCTATTTGCGGCCGGAAAAGCAACAACCTCAACGGGGTAATGCGCAGGGGGGAATATGGGTGGGGAGTGTGGATCCGATGGGGTGACGTTGTGTTTGCTGAGATAACTGCGGGCTCTGCTCACTGCTCACTGACTGACTGCCTGACTGACTGTCCTATTCTATGCTGTCCTGGCGTGTGTGTGTGTGTGAGTGGTTGCGGTGGTTGTGTGTAGAGTGGTGGTAGAAGGGCTGGAAGGCACACAGGAGGACACTCTTGACTCGCACACATTAGAAATTTAACAGGTTAATGTCCAGAGTCGTAAACGAAACCATTTATTTATGGCATTTGCACGACGGCATTTTTTGGCAGGACTTGAACTTGCAGAGTGCTCGTAATTTACATAAAATATATGAGCTTTCCTCTCTCCCTCTCTCTGTCTCTCTGACTCTCTGTCTGTCCTTCTCTCTATTCCTCTTACTCTTATCTTGTGGCACACGCTATGCGTGTGTGTCGTAAATATAAAAATCTCTAAAGCAGATGTTGTCCCGGGGAATGAGTGAGACAGGCGGGGACCTTGAAGGGCTTTGATAATGACTGTCCCGTTCGTTGGGAGCTTTATCAGGTCTTGGGTTTCCATTGCCACCTCTCCTCCTTTTTGTCGCGAGCATATGATGCGTGCCATAAGCCTAACATATATACATATGTATTCGGGAGGGTTTGTTGTCAAGTTCAGGCAACGGAAGGAAAGGGATGGAGCCCCACAGCTGTCAGATTTGTCAGTCATAACTGTCTGGGAGCATAAGGGAACAAAAAAAACGCACAGGAAGTTACTAGCGATCCAATAGGCTTACATCTGAGCTCAACTACAAAACATGTGGGTTCTCTAAGGATGAAGAAAGTGGGAAGAAGAATAGACAGAACTCTATCAGTCGATATGTATCTGAATGTGTTCAAAAATAATCATCAATTGAAGTTGTCAATATTAATTCAATTATGATTATGAATTATGTAGTATAAAAGAGATGACAGTTTTGAGAACGGGCTTAAATAAATTATACTAAATGGTATCAAGACGTGCTTTAACAAGAACAAGCTAAGAATGGCAGTTTTAACTGGTTAGCAGTTGCCAATAAAAGAATATCAATTCGTATTTTTATGACGTGGTTTATTTAGTTTAACAGTCAAACAATCTGACTCTTTTGTCTGCTGTTAACTTCCTTTTCACATCAAAGTCACCGAGAACCACTCGCAAGCATTAAGATAATATTGTTAATAATATACTTAAGGCTAGATACTGCAATGGTTTTAGATCTATGGATGGATCAATTTATTTCAATTAGTTGCAGCTGGTAAATGATAGCAACTCATCATCAGGTATCTCTTTTGTGACTCTGCAAATGTAAAATAATAATCATGGTCATTTATCGAAAACACGCGAAACCGACGATAAATGCAATTTGATGAATGCGTCTGCAAAATTGCAGCAAATTTCCATTAATTCATGGATCTATTTTTACCTTATTAACCCAAGCATTTTGCAACTGCAACAACAATCCATCAACTGCAATCAGTTGCATCTCCTCTGCTCGGCACTTTAACCAGTTGCATTTCATGACTATTTCTAGGAATCTTTAGCCACAGATAGTTGCTGTTGTTGTTGATGTTGTTGTTGTTGCTGTAGTTTTGCTAATTACAATGCAACATCAAGTTAACCGCAAAGGCAAGACACCAACACCAAAACGAGAGCCATTGATTTTTCCATTGTCGTCCCCCGAAGTCGTTTTAAACAGTTTTTCCATTTCGGTTGCCGTCGGCAGCTGCGTCACCATAATTGGTATTAAAGCTCGATAGATTTTTCTTCCAAGGAAAACCCAATTTGTCTTGTGTATCTGTTGGATGTCAATAGCTAAAATGCCTTTTCTTTTAGCGCTCTAAAATCGTTTTAACCTCTACACTTTTACTGGTTTTTTATTGTTAATTTTTAAAATCATTTTTTCATGCTTATTATTTAAGTCGAAATGTCAATGTATCAAATATCTGTTGTTTCTAAAAATGCTTTTATTTAATATGTTTTGTTTCGCATTATTGTGCCGGGCGCAACCTGTTAATATAAAAAATTCTATTTGTTTTGTTTTTGTTTATGCAAATTAACTTAGAGATCGATCTGGTTTGCATTTTAACTACAAGTTAATTGTATACACAACAAGTTGATCGAAATCAAAAGTCAAAACACAACACAAATATACATACAGATTTTTTTATTTTTAGCTCATATTCAAAAACTGCCTTCAACGGGGCGTATCTGTTTGTTGAAGCTTGTTGATCTTCAATAAATTAACTGATGGAAACTTATTGATCGAATTATATGATTGAAATAAATGGTGAAAACCGCTAAGTAAATTAAGAAAAATTTATATATTTCGGCGTTATTGAATGTATGAAAAACAATGTAAATAAACCTAATTGGTTTTCCATTTGCTTATTATTACACATCTAGAATCAGAAATTAGCATAATTCGATTGTTTCAAGTTATCGTCCGTTAACTGATTGAATGATAATGATAACTATAAATACACCGTTAACAACTAAAATTCCATCTATAACTCAAGATTGTATCAAGTGCTGTGGTGTAGCTTAGCAACCAAAAACTATTAAGTATTTGGCGCCAATTCGCAAACTGTTGGCATTTGTTTGTGGGAGAACTAAACCATATTTTGTTTATTGTTTGAGTTTAAACAATTTGTTGTGCAATTAATTATACGAAATGCAAGATAATGACACATTGACTGCCAGAGTCTATTTTCCCTTTTTCTCTCTCTCTCTCTCTATTTCTATCTTGCTATTTAATCTCTTTATATTTAATATTACGCTCAATGAGATTGTTCCAGCATTTGTTTCTCGCTCTCGCTCCCGTTTTCGCTCTGTATCTATTTCTCTGTTTATATGGTTTTAATGATATTTTTTGTTGCTATTAACTTGTGTTTATGTAGTTGTTGTGGCTAAAGCATTTTGGCAGCTGTGTTGCCATTTTCATTCATAGCCTCAGCTTGTTGTTGTTTGTACATTGTATGTGTTATGTTATTATCATTAGCTCTCGTTCTGTTGTTTGCTTGTTCACACTCTCTGTATCTGTTTCATATTCTCTCTCGCTCTCTGTCTTTGTCCCTCTCGGCAGCAGCTAAACAGATGGCAAGTTCATTAACTTTTGTTTGGAACAAAATGCGGGAGCAATAATTTGTCAAAAAGAAATAGAATTTGTCAGACATGCGATTTTTAAATTATGCTTTTTGATTTCTTCTTCAGTCTCTCAGTTATTTATTGACCTATATGGAGTGGCATATAGCGAGTATTTTTTAGTAGCAATGCTTTTTATAGTCAGAAATGCGTCCGGTTGCTGGTCTATCTTGTTTTTGATTAGCAGTCAAAAGTCATTCTAGCCAAGTCCGACTCTGACGTAAATGATTACCTGCTGTGCCGGTTTACTTCTTTTGGGGCTACCAGTTCCGTTTCAGCATCAATTTTGATCTGTTTGTCTCTTGGACTTTACAGAACAAAAAAAATCAATATCAATATCATCTGCATAGAAATTGCCCGCTTGCGTTATGTATTTCCTTATGTTCGACCCAAAGACAGAGCGTAATTTTCCATTTCCTGTTCTGTGTACTATAAACAAGTGAAGAATTTTCATTTTTCTAGATTTTCTTTTTCGAGTAAATAGCAGCAACAGCTGGGAAAATTCATTTCACTTGTTTATACTGCACACAATTTACAAGTAGTTTTTCACATTTTTTATTAACTTTATATAATAAAATAATAATAAACGAAAACTTTTGAGTAACAATTCGAAATTTGTGAAATAGCGAAAACATCTGTTAATGTAGTAGGGAACTATTTAATGTTTGATTTTCAAATTCGTTGAGTGCATTTTATGATATGATTTTATATGAATTTATTCATTTGAAATGGGCAAACAATATTCAAATATGCAAAATATGTTCTGTTATATTCTTCTTCCGCTTTGGATTATTTTGGGGCGTGGCATTTATAATACAAATTAAAATATCAAAACTTGATTGTTAACTAATATTTGCTAACTTATTCTGTTTATTTTCATTTCAGGTACGTGTTTTATGCATTGATTTGTTCTTTACCAATTGAACAGGCTCTCAATAATTTTTTGTGTAAGTTTAAACACATTTTGTTATTAATGTGTTGGCCATAAAACTATCTTAACGACCTGGGTGGGTGAGTAGATTTCCAGGTAGCAATATTTAAATGAACTAGCTGCTGTCGAACAGATGTTTTAGCAATTAAACATTCATTAATCTACTCGATTTGCATAAAGTTTTCAACAAATCCTTTAGTAAGTTAATCTATGAGACTTATACGCACGAATCTTTTACATGAACAGATCATTACAATAAACATCTAGTGGAATTTCATGCTGTGTGGCAGACAAAGAGAGATCGACCTCATTGAAGCTAATTATGTTGGTCAATCCATCAGATTGGTTTAATAAATCAGAGGAAATTAGCGTAGCGAGAAACGAATTGAAAATTACATTACAGAATTATGAAATTCTATTCTGTCAAGTATTTTTACTTAAAAAATGTTTAAGTAAAGTAAAAATAAACTTGACTTTTGGTATTATTTTCCTACTTTGGTAGGCAGCTTTCCGGTTCAGTGAACTGTTATTTCTCTTAATTTTAGGCTATTCTGTAAGTTGGTCAATTTGACCAACAATCGACCCAAAAAAATTATAACTAGTTACTGTTACTACTAACAATTTCCGTTTAGCGCGTTTGAACTACTTAAAAACCGAGCTGCTGTCAAGGAAGTTGATTATTTTCTACTCGCTAACAGTTCGTTATGCTCCTCTTTGCTCTCTTCAGTTCTCGACTATTATATTCTGTTTTGATTTTTTATTTTTCGTTTTTTTAGCTCGGTCTTCAATCACTGCCTTGGGGATGTGGTCTGATATTTAAAAGCATATAAATTTTATTTCTCGCAAATAAATATCATAAAACGCTGACAGCCTTGGAGCAGTGAAAATTCATCTTCTGGATTTCTTTTCTGCACTGTGTTCAGTGTGGCCAAAGCACAATAGGAAAAACTAGTTTTTCCCTATATATAGAAGTGGTTGCGGCAACTCTCAGTGCACCACATGCTTGGGATAAAAACTTTTCTTAGCCTGAGCTGCGGTTTCAGCAACAGAAGCAGCATCAGCTGCAGCAAACTCTTGTATCATGTCAGTCATTCAGTCTCTGGTCCATTCGTTTGCCTCTGTCTCTCTGTCTGTCCGTCCGTCTGTCTGTCTTTCTGTCTAAAAGTTTTCCATCATAATCTACTTAACTTTTGCTGCAATCAATTGCAGCCTTCTCTATCTGTATATGTGTCGCCTCATTGCATTTTCTACAGCCTCTTCAAGCCTCTCGGTCTCTCTCTTTCTCTCTCTCTGTCTCCCTGTCTGTACACTCACCCATATTTGTGCAATTTCTTTGTATAGATACAATAGCGAATAGACCGAGAGATAGTCACTATTTCCAGTATTGCGTTAATAGAAAAGTTGTCAATGTTTTTCACTGGATGCGTTGCGGATGCTGTAGCTGCTTCTGCTTCTTCTGCTTTTGTAGCTGTTGTTGCACTGTATATGAGAACGGACGTATCTGCGACTGGTTCTTATCTTATTGCAGAGCTGGGGGGAAACAGTTTGCAACATGGCGTTTGCATAGATGTTCGTCTGTCCCATTCTGTCCACATCTCCTGCTTGCCTGCCTGCCTGTCAAGTTGTTCCACTGTCAATCAGCTACGGCCACAGCATCCAGTGCAAGTTTAGCTTGTCTATTTTCATACACTTACACACATGCAGACAATCACTGCAATACAGATACAATATCTTATAAATGCATTGAAGCGAAATTGCAACTACCTCACAAATATCTCTCTCTTACTCTCTCTCTCTCTCACTCTCTCTCATTTCGTCGCTCTATCTTTGAGTTTTGCTCTCAACGAGTTCATTTTCATCCCATGTCGTAGGTTATTTACCCTAGCAATAACATTATTTTTCTTTTTTAATAACATAATATTTTTTATTAAAATCATTATTTTATATTTAGTTTTTTCTATTTAATGTTACACAAAATATTAAATATAGGTCTGTGAAAAAGAAGGATATTTGTAAAAGGAAACTCATATGTTGATACCACAAATTACTGTTTCTGAATGTACACTCTCATATTCTGTATATCATCTATTCATTTTTTGGGATTGCAATTCTCTCTCATTGTAGAAACTTATTACAACCTTGTTAACTTTGATAGTGCATTTAAAATGTAGTTTTCTGCCTTTGCATTGTTATTTTGTATTGTTATTGTGTGTTTGCTGTTGAGTTAAGCTGAAATTGGGTCTGGGACTGAGCTATTGCAAGTGGTTTGGGTCAAACGAGAGACGTGAGACGATCGAGGTCCGCAATGTACTCGTACTTTGTAGTTTGTGAACTCACCTATTTGTCTATGTCTATACCGTATATGTGTAGATAGATTTATATCTCTGGCTGGCTGTAACCCTTTGTGTGTGTGTGTTTATCTATTGCACATCTCGTTTTTCAAAATTGGCTCTTGCCTTCTCATTCTATTTTGTATCTCGATCTCTGTCTGTGAACGCTGAGATTTACTTTGGCGTTTGAGACTTTGGTGATTGTTGTCCGCTTGCACATTTGTTTAGCAGCTTCAGCTAATTGTTTTGTATAGTCAACTGGCTGGTGAGTAACGAACAAGTATCTATGTACAAGTACGAGAGTACGAGTATCTACACAAAGCACGAGCGTCTCGTTTTGTGCACATAATTGTAATTGATAGTTTGACTTTTACACACAAACACACACACAAACAAACACATACAGGTAGAGTACAATGTGCATAAGTTAAGGGCTCCTCTACGTGTAGCTGTTATTGATGCTGTGTTTGTTGTTGCTGCACATGTAATTGGATACTTAAAATGGGCCAAGCCGATGCAAGCCAAGGTCTTCATTCAGCCGTGTAACAAAATATCTTTCTACTATTTGAACTATGATATTTATCGGTCATAGAGTAAAGGCACAAACTGCAATTGTACGTATCGTATACGTAATATCCGATCAGCTTTACTCATACGCCCCGTAGCACCTGAGAAAGAGAGAACAAAAAAGAAAAAGAAAGAAAGAATAAAAGAACTGCAAACGGTGTGTAAATTATGCACATCTCAAATATAAAGTATCTATCGGTACGTTAAAAGGTTCATTGTGCGTTTTCTATCGCAAACTCAATCAAATG
The DNA here is from genome assembly GCA_035045575.1 of Drosophila falleni. Taxonomy (NCBI): domain Eukaryota; kingdom Metazoa; phylum Arthropoda; class Insecta; order Diptera; family Drosophilidae; genus Drosophila; species Drosophila falleni. The sequence goes on from JAWNOV010000167.1 coordinate 12,501,944, forward strand.
CTTAACTTTTCTTTTTTATTTTTAATTCTTTTGCAGTGTTCGTTTTTTCTTTTTTTGTTATTGTCTCGGCGAATGTGCAGCGACGTCGAAGTCGACAGCTGCGTTGGCAGATTGTGTGTGCTTTTCGTTCCGTTGGTTACTTTTTTTTTGCTTTTTTGTATTTTTTCTGTTCAGTTTACTTTTTGCCTTTTCATTTTGCGTATATCAAGCGTTCATTGCCCGCTTGCTCTGGTGTCTCTCATACTCCCTCTGCCCCTCTCTCTCTCTCTCTTACCGTCTCTGCCTCTTTATATGTGTATATATAATGTATGTGTATTTTCTGCCTCTGTTTTTGAATTCCGCTTTCAGTTGCATTTTGATATTGTTTTATTTTTAACACATACAAATTGTTAATCGTTTTTTGTTGCTATTGCTGTTGTACCGACTGACTTGGCATTTGTTTATGCTAAATGTTTGGTCCGCTTTTTTCGCAAGCTTTGAAAACACGCGGGGGTGGAGCAGAGAAAGTCTTGGGTCAATCGTGTGTAACAGTAACTGTAACTGTTAGTCAAGGTCAATCGATTGACCTTTCAGTGATTTATGTTTTACTATTTGATTGGATATTTCATCTGCTGCAACTCTACGTTCATTTTCCTTTGCCAATTTATTTTCATTTCACTTTGAAAGCACGTGCTGTGCGAATACGAACTCCCCATTCATTTATTCCTGTGTAGATACAAATTGTGGATTCACTTTGTAAAAGATCTAACATCAATGGTCATGCTGGGCTTATCGAAGTGATAAAGCATTTAATATACAAATAATTTTAAACGCCAAGCAATTTCATTTATTTATTGTTGAGTTCTGCGAATTGAAAAAAAATGTTTACAATTTCTGATGAAAATCAAAAATATAATTAAAGTCTTATAATCTATAATAATAATTGTATCTTTATTTTCCTTATTCTCAGTGTTGGTATATTATTATACTGAAACATTATCTGATTTTCAATGTTCATTTGCTAATCATAGAATTTGTGAATTATAAATCACTTTCTTTTTGGTTAGCCCTCTATCAACAGTCAGTCAACAATGTAATTAGACATAGTACGAACATACTCGTACATCAACATTTTATGTTACTACACTTTTATCGCTAACTCAATCAGACTATTAAATATTTATTCATGTGCTTAACAATTGTTGTTATTTACAGAGCGTCCCTTCTATCGCTCTCCCCTCCCTGTCAGCTGTCCCAACAAGTGTTAATCTTGCGAACAGATTGCTTATCAATTTATGGGCCTATTCGAACAACGACGACGACGACGTCGTCAAAGTTGTTGCTCATTCGCAGTATTCGCTGTGTTGGGCCTATCGCAATGCATGCCATGCATTTAATCAGTTTATAAAACGCTATATATAGGGTCTCGACTGTATAATGTTGTATTGTAAGTATATGTACATTACATACACGTATGTATAATATGTATTTAAGTGCATATACTTACGAGCACTGACTGTAAGTCCCGCAACGACACAGGGCTGCATTTTTAGTAGCTTTAATTTCATTTCAACTGGCCAACAACAAAAAGCTGTTTCGCTTTTTACGCTATTTATATTTTCATTGCTTGTTCTCATGCGTTTTATTTTTGTTTTTATTTTTTGCTTTTGCTTTTGCTTTTCTTCTGTTTTCTGACGACTTTTTGCATTTTTACTTTGGCTTGCAAACTATTTTTGTTTACTATTTACTTTGTGCCGCCGGCCGCCGGCAATTGTGGTGATGGTGCTGACGGTGCTGGTGGTGCCGACCGAGTGGGATATCTGCAAGGGAAAAGGTGAAGAGAGCAGGCGGGAGAGGGTGTCGAGGGGTTAGTTCTTCCCGCTTAGTGCGTTGATTTCCCGACCTAGACGGCGACAATATTTGTTGTGCACTCAACGCAATGCCACAAGGAGTAGTCAGCACAATAGACAAAGGCCAGGCCAATGGAAAGGTCTCTCTCTCTCTCTCTTTCTCTTTTTTCCTCTCTGCGGCCCAGCCAGACAAAGCATAGGCATTTTTGCGGTTATCGCACAGTGGAACAGGTACAAAAATTTTATATGTTTTTTTTTAGGTTTACCCTGTAAAGTATAGTTTCATCCCCAAGTTGTTAGATTTTGTTAATATTTATTGACTCCTCAATGTTTCGAATGCAGATATGATGAAAAATCTTTAGGGATTATTTTGATAGAGAGTATCATACAAGTTCTTCGAGGAGAAATTTAATCAAACTTTAAATTCTCGTAGATCTTTCAATTCTTAATTTCGAAGTTTCTACCATACTTTCATAATATTTTATGATTCCTGTTAAGGCGCAAAAGTTTTTTTTAACAACTTTTGAATGTTTTTCTCTCACATGTTATTACTACTTTATTTTTTCTGAAAGTCTCAATCGATTAATTTTACATTTTAGTGGCTCGGTTCCGTTTGAATGTCGTTATCATTATGGTTTTCCCACGCTGTGTTTATTTATGTCCCCACAACGACGACACCACTGTGTCGTGTTTCGCCAGGTCTCGCTCTTTCTCTGTCTCTTTTTCTCTCTTTACCTTTGTAGCTCCCCTCGCTCTTTATTTTTCTGCGTGTACTGCCTGCCAGATAAGTTTATTTTGCCTTTGTTGTTGTTGTTGTCGTTGCATGCCACTCGCAATGGCGCAAAAGTTCCTAGACCACTCCAAAAAAAAAAGAAGAAAAAGAAAAAAAGAACACGAAATTTATATGCGTCGTCGCGCATGCAGTCGTTGTTGACGCCGACGTCGGCAGCGCAGCCAGCGTCGAATGTTGACACGTACAACGGCAACGTCGCCGTCGCGCCTTGTATGGCTTTCAATGGCAGCAGATTATTAATATTGCAAATGTGTGTGCTGCAGCCAAAGAGATGAGAACAGAGAGAAAGAGGCAAGAGGAGAATAGGAGAGCCTATAAATATGTTTTGGCATTAGGCCTAGGCCCGGGTTTCAGTTTATATGTAATTTTTATCTGTTTTTATGTGCTTGCAAACCGTATTTTAAATTTTGGTCGAAAAGTGGATAATCACACTAAGAAGTCGTCAATGATCCTATACAATACAAACAAATACAAAAGTTGGTAAAGACTGTTTCTACAGATTAATTCTTGACGGAGATCAGTTGGCAATATCTTTAATTTGTTGGAACGTTGAAATTTGTATAAACCTTACAGAACCTGAGATTTAACAGTGAGTAAAGGGTATTCAATATTTCGTATAACTGCAGATAGATTTTCTTGGTTATTTTGTGTCTTTCTATTTTGTGGGAAATCTGTGTTGCCGTTGACTACTTCAAATAATTGCAAAAAACCGGGCGAGCTGGCGAGCAACCTGTCTGGCTGGCAGCCGTAGGGCAACATAATCATCATCATCATCATCATTATCAAACTTGATTATCGTTTGGGCGTTAAAGCAACACCGCAACGCACATTGCACTTTTGTTGGTGCATCATCGTCATCATCATCATCGCTTACAACATTATCATCATCATCATCGTCATCATCATTATCATCACCATCTTCATTATCGTTGTCGACTGCTCGACATGCGCTTTGTCTGTTGACTTCCACTGTGTGTGGATGGAGCCTATCGTATGCGAACTTTATGTATATATGTATGTATATATATATAATACATGTATTTGTTCATACATATAAACATACTTCATGCACACTCCACTTGGTGCTTTGTATGTGTGTGTGTGTGTGTGTGTGTTTACTGACTGCGCTTCAGAGCTGTGTATAGCAATTGAATATTTGCAAGAGATTTCCGTTCATTAAACCCGACAGCGAAAAGCAGAAAAACAGCTACAACAACAACGGCAGCAACAAAAACAACTGCAACAACAACAACATGCAACGGAACAGAGCAACGACTGTAGGCGGCCTTTGAGTTTCAACCTCTCTGAGTACCGTCCCGTCCCCCTGATCTCCCAGTACCAATGGGTCTAGCTTCTGGCTGCAGTGCCTCATGGTTTTCACTACGCGTTGCACGAGTACTTCGCATTTAATATTGTTTTTTTTTTATTTTATTCACTGCGGCACTGTGATTTCGCTATAATTAAATTCCTCTTTAAAGTTGAGCGGTGTCTCCCTTTTTTAGCTTTTCGTTTTTTTTTTACCAAGTAGTGCAAAATTTAATTAATGTGGGCGCTCAATTTGGAAACAAGATTCTTCGACCGCCTACGCGCAGTAAAAATGGCTTGAAATTTGGCTTATGGATGCACACTAACTTTTTCTTAGCTTGAAAGAGCACTTATAAAGCTGCTGTGGGTCGTAAGAGTCAATTTAAAAGTGAGTTCAGGACCACAAACTGTTTATAAGAAAGTAACGAGCTTACAATCTTTTTAACTGTTTACAGAATAACTTTAAAATAATAAACTCATCGAAATATTCATATATTTTATGCACCAATGGGAATTTGATGAGTAAAAATAATAACAACATGTATTTTTAGCATTTCCTAGTATCTTTATAGACATATTTAGATTTGAATATTATTGATATTTCCATGTAAATATTATTATTGCAATTTTAATGGAGTGGAATTGTGATCTCGATAAATCTCTTTTTATAAAAAGCATTTTCACATTCCATAAATTGTATTATTGTAGTAAAATTTGTTGTAATGGTATGCGAATCAGAATTTATAAAATATTCAATACGTTTTTGTGAATTCCTTTAAACATTTAATAGCACAATCGAAATAATAATATTCCTAATAATTGAAGTAAAATTTTACTGTATTTTTAGTTGAATGGGAATTAGGTACGTATGAAGAAGTTTAAAGCTTTTGAATAGCATTTTTATTTCAATTGTTTTCAGTTGAGTTGTTTTTATCATAAAAAGACCCGCACATAAAAGTTCATTGAATTTCTCCGACTGTTTCTGTTGTCTTCTTATCTAACAAGAAGTTTTGTTGCTTCAACACATTTTTGTTCATGCTGCCTGCCACTTGCCCCCTGTCCGTGCCTCCAATGGTGCTCAACATTTTGTGAACATTTCAGTAGCACTTGAGTTCAAGCCGCAACTTAAAGTCCGCCTTCAGAATTAAAGTTGAGCTAAGCTGGACATGTGTGTCTGTGTGTGGGAGAAGGGGAGGGGGTGGGAAGCAGGTTGAATGTAATGCAACTACTATTCTACGTGCCTGGCTCGGTTGGGACTTCCTGATGGTTGCTTGTTCTCATTTCTCTCTCTCTCTCTCTCTCTCTCTCTCTCTCTCTCTCTCTTGTCTCTGTGTCTCAATCTCTCTGTTGACCTGTGGCAAACTTCTTGTTGTTTCTAATTGCCGTGTTATCGTGTGTGTGTGTGTGTTTGTGCGTGTGTGTGTGTGGGTGCATGTGCATCATGTTGCATGTTGTAAGTAACTTGGTCTGTTTCTAAGTTTGTTATGCTTTTAGCTCTGAGCTCTCTTGCTCTGCCTGAGTTTATCATAATACCTTTGAAGGCTTTTGCGGCAAAAGCTGACTTGAATGACTGAACGAGTGAGTGAATGACTGAATGAGTGAGTGTGTAAGTGACTGACTGACATGCGGTCCACTCGGCGGATGTGTCTTGGTTTCTTTTTTTTTTTCTCTTTACTATTTTGGCTTGGTTTCGTTTCATATTTGGTTGTTGGCAAGGTAAAATTGCAATGCTGAAAAACATGTTTCTCTGTCTCTCTCCATCTCTGTCTCAATCTCTATCCATGTGGCAGTGAAAAACTGCATACAACTCGCGGTTGGTTCCTTCCACAGATGATGATAATGATTATCATCATGACGATGATGATGGCAAACAAGCACGCCAAGTTTTCAGCTTTTGTTGTTGTTAATACCTCCTGCTCCTGCTCCTCAATCTCCTTTCTCCTACACTGTTGGATGTTGCCCGTTGTCGTTATTCATAGAACATAGCGAACATGTTTGGCCATTTTCCTCTTTACTGTCGACTGTCGACCGTCGACTGGCGGCCTGTTTGGCCGCTTTTCTTTTCTGTGTTTTATGTTGTCTTGGCCTTTTTTTATGTTTTGTTGTTTTCTTTACGGCATGCATTGATGCATTTTTCCTGCTAACAACCAGATGAGATAGAGCACAGCTGCACAAGAGAGGCAAAGGGGGTGGATCGGGCCTGTTACTGGCCGGTTTTTGGGCTGGTTTTAACTTGGCTGCTTGTACCAAATATGCACTAAATGCTGTTTATTTCGCTTTGCAACTCATGTGTGCAGTTTGTTGTTTGCTTGACTGCTTGGCTGTTAACATCATTTTCTTCTATTTTCTATTTTCTGTGCACAACTTGTGGCTCAATGACTCTAGCTGAAAGTGCTACTTGAACGTTTGCATTATTTTTGCAAGTGCAAGAAACTTTGAGATTAATATTTGCAGTGAATATGAAAGATTTCATGGAACAATACAGAAGCACCATTTTCTCTATATATGTATTCCATATTTTTCTTCTGTAATTCGATTTAAAATCTGACCAACTTCTTACATACCCAAATTTACATTTTTCATTTAGCTTAAGTGATTTATTTGTTCATTTGCTGACATGTTCAAAAGATAATTCTAGAAATATTATTTTCTTTTTTGAAAATCTGATTTCTATCAGACGAAAAATTGCATGATTGCTTCCAGTACTCGTAAATAGTTTGTCTGTCAATATTCTATGTTAGGTTTCTATTTCTGTTTCATATTTCTGTTTCTCCTACTACCTCTGTCTGCTGCTCTAAAAAGCAATTCTATGTGGTATTTGTTTTATTTTGCCAGTTTTGTCTGTGTTTTGTTGAGTGTTGTTGGCTTTCCGATGAGAGTTTTTCTTTTAATTTTGTTTTTGTCGGTTGCAGGCTTCCATTTATTATTTATTCACCAGAAAATGTGAGAATTGTATGAAATGTTTGACAGATTTTTGATCTTTATGTGAATTGAAACTGTTTTTTGTGTAGTTGGGTTTTGGGTTTAGGTTTAAGGTTATGTGTAACTTGTACAAATCGACTAACGAATCAATTATTTAAATGCTTTATGTTCTTTTCTGGCTTTTCAAAATTATTTTTAGTCACAGAAAAGTTCACAGAACACATTAATTGGTTTGACATTTAAGTCGGTAAAAAAGTTCGAGTAGGGAAAGTTTTCAGCAGTGGTTTTCATTAAAGTTAATACGCTTAGTACATGAAAGCTAATGTATTACTTAAATCTGGAATTCATTTAGCTAAAAATCCAAAATTAAGCCAAAAATCATTGTAAGTCCATTAAAGAGGCTCTCGAAAAAAAGCATTTGTTCCATTTCAACATTTCCACTTTTAGCAACATCATCAACTTCACGTGTCTCTTGTTTGTTGTTTGCCATTTGTCGAGCGATTCATCAATCACACATCTAAGATGCGCATGTATTTCCAAAAAGTATCTTTCCCAACTCAAATGTATCTTTTGGTCATCTGAAGTTCTTCAAACAGCGAACTTCGCCTACAGCTACTAAAAAAAAAAAAAAATAAATAACACAAACAGAAAAAATAAGAAAACAAGAATGAGAATGCTTTTTGCTCTCTTGTGTAGTTCGAACAAAAGCATTTCAAGCATTTTCTTTAAGCGCACGCTCAAGTTTCATTAGGCAAGGCAAACTTTTAACTGGCCAAAAGGAAAAAAGAATGAAAAAAAAATAGGAAACAGATGAAAACCCACCGACGGCTTTGCTTTGTCGAACAAAGGGCGTCGTTGCCAAGTCCCAAAAGGCTTGTCCAGGCAAAATGAAATGGCAGCACCCGTGCGGCTTTTCATTATGATGAGTCTGAAACCGAGACCGGGAACCGGCGCCTAAATGTGTGCTTTATTAAAATCTAATTTCTTATTTATGCAGCCAGTTTTTGTTGCTGTTGTTGCTCCTGTTCCTATTGTTGTTGTTCTTGTTGCATGTACCTAAATGCGCGGGCTTTTAATTAAATTTTGAAAAATTTATTTGAAGCCACAAATGGTAAATAGACCAAAATACACACACACCCACACTGATACATTGCATTATGTGTTTCTTACAATAATCTAAGATGGCATTTAATATTTATTTAGCTGTTGCCAATTTAATTGAAATTCCTTTCGTTGGCCTTTACCTAATTATATTTATGCTCCAACGCAAATCCAATAAGCATTATGACTTTGCTGCTTTGTTTACCCAGCATCCCTAACTGTTGTTGTATCTCAATTTTGCGAAACATACGACTTCTTTGCCAAAAAATTTAATGTTTAATGTACTCGCCATATTTTCTCAAAGAGCCATTTAGAAGAACACTGGCTAAAAATAGCACATACAGGGCATTTTGAACGGGGGCAGCTTTGTTAAACTTTATGGCCCAAACGACTGTCGCGCTAAATATGCCGCCCACCTCTGTCCCCTGTCTGGCCCTAAGGCAGTCAGCTGCCTGGAGCTGCCTTCAATAGGCAAAAATTGTTGCCGCTTTATTGAATTAAAAATGGAAACTGCCTGGCAGTCAGGCAGGACTACTTAATAGGAGTGACAGAGACATAGAGAAATATGTAGAGAGAGAGAGAGAGGGAGAGAGGGAGCGGGAGAGTAACTGCTACTGCTGCCTTTTTGGAGCGTACATTAAATTAATAAATTAAAATAGAAAGCACTTTGTTTTAGCACTCAGCGCAAAACTCTCCTTTGCTCCATCGCTTCATCGCTCTTCTCTTCATCCCTCTTCTTTCAATCTTCCTTTTGTTCCACTCATTCGCAGAAATTATTAATTTATGTCATTTAAGAATGTCGTTTACTTTGCTTATGAACATTTTTGAATTAGCCCCGCACACAATCAATGAATATGAAGTAAGACCACCCGCCCACCTCCTTCCCCACCCATAAAAGAAAAGCGATTTCCAACGCCTTATAATTGAACTGGCAACGTAAGGAACTCCACTCCGGATTTAGTTTTAGTGACTTAGGTTTTGCGTCATTTCCATTCGCACAATGGGAAAAGTTTGTAAGAAAAACTGTATATATTTATCGATTGATCGATAAATTTTAGTGTTGTGGCCAAAATTAGTTTCATTTCATGCAAATAACTTTAACCATAAATTGTGGCTTATTATATTTAATAGCACACTTTTATAACTGTGCTATGATGGCCATAATTAACTATAACTATAAAAAATTACGATATTTGCCAATAAAAAATCAATTTATCATATAAATATTCTATAAGTGACTGTTTTTGAGAATAAAGAAATTAAGAAATGGTCTTGACTTTTCTCACCCACTGTGCGCTTGCAGAAATTTCCTTCGGGCAACATCTTCGTCTTCTTGTTGCTGTTCCCTAATAGATTTTGTATTTTGATTGATTGCCTCGCTTATTCAATTGTTGTACCATCCTCCTTCCATTTAACCAAACTGCCTTCTTTTTTCTTCCTTCTCCATCTCTCCCATTTCCATCTGAGTCTCTTCCTGCTCCCACGCACAATGTCGCGTCTGCTGGGCTTATGAAGCGTGTGATTGGTTTACTTACATCTGCTTATAGCATGGCGACGCCTTTTGCCCCTGGTCGCCGAGTGCTCAGCTGCTCTGACAGGATTTAACTGCATTATTAGTTAAATCTTGTAGCATAAATTTCAATATCGATGCGGCTGCGTTCTCACTCTGGCCGTATATTCTGTATTCTATATTGCGTATACGCCTCGTGGGTGTTTACAGACGACAACCTAAATGAATTTTAATGCCTTTTAAAGCGAGTTTCATATGCTTCCACCTTATACTAGTACATTTTTTGTTGCTGTTGCTTGTGTTGGTGTGAAACCTTAGCAGTGAGTGGGCACTGTGTGCCGTTGTCAGATACTGTTTGATGCGCACTGTTGCATAAAAGCCGATCCAAGCGCCCCAGAATGAAAATGCAAAGCTATCACTATCACGCACACACTCACACATACACACACACATAATACCCGCACTCTCTTTTCCCTTTGTGTATGTGTATTTGAGGCACTTCCATCAGAGTTGCCATGTAAATTAATACGCAAGCCACGCCCACCACCAAGTTTCTTGTGGCCCCCTTTTTGCCCAATGGCATCTGACCGAAAATCTGTCGATGCCAGATACTCCACGTTTATACGTTTGTACGTGCTGGGAAATTTTGTGCAAAGCTTTGCCACTGTTAGAGAGATGAATGCTCCCACAGGTAGTTACTGTTTGGGTTGAGACTTATGAGGTATTCAGCAACAGCAACGTCAGCTGCAGCTGCAACAAATTTGCTGCAGGTCAATTTACCACTATTCTAATTGCATGCAACAAGAGTAATAACAAACAACAGCCACAACAACAACAAAAACATTTGTGTATCAAAAGTATCGAGCAACAGACCAATTAACGAAAACTTTGTAATTCCCATTCTAGGATTTGTAGCTTAGTGAATTAGCTAATTAATAGACCACTGACCCATCCAACCGATACTTGAAATACTTATTAGAGATTAAGGATGAAAATTGTGATACTGCTTAAGTAAGCTTAAGAAGTAAGCTTATTGTTTTCCATTAAATATTGAATTAAAAAAAAATAAAATGTTTTAAGTTTTCCTTCGCTTCTCTTAACTTGTTTATTCATCTTCGCAACTACTTTTTATCTACTTTATGTTCTGTTTAGAACTGAATTGTGCTTTTTGTTTTGAGTTGTTTCCATTATACTTCACCTACATGCAGATGTATCCATATCCAGACTATGTGAAGTTTTGCAATACTGAAGATATGTACTTACTACATGTACTTACTAGTGACTATCTTAACAACCCGTTTGTGAAATTAACGCCCAGATACAGCAATACATTTGGTAAGCACAAACAAAGGGGGAGTGATGGGAAGTTTGCTGCCATTGGTGATGATGGCAATGCCTCGGCAAATCGCATTTCATGCTCCGGCTTCATCTCTGGGTGCTAAAAAGGCGAATGCCCCTTTCGACTAGAGACTATAGACTACAGACTAGAGACTAGAGAAGCGAATAGGCATTAGGCAAAAGGTGAGAATGGTGTGTAAAGGGGGAGGGTTGGGGAGGCGTTTGCTGTTGGCTGCTGGCCGTAATTTATGCGATTGCAACGGTGACTGCCGCTACTGCAACAACAACAACAATGAACAACAACAAACAAACATGTCCGACCATATTTTCACTCAGTGTGCATTTTTTAATAAGATTTCTTCAAGCAGACGAAGATGACGACGTCTCAAGACAGCTGTCTTAATGTATGTGTGTGCGAGTGTGTGTATATTGCTATGTGTGTGTGTGTGTGTGTGTGAGTACATCTTCTCTTGCTGGCAACATTTGTAATGTTTCGTTGCAGTTTGCAACGCGCCGTTGACGTCGATGTTAATAAAGATTCACCTAGCTAAACGGGCAGCGGGGGGCTTTAGGCAACCCACTGGGCTGCTGTTGCACCTGTGCTAAAGACGGGGAAGGCGGGGCTGTGGTGGGCGTACAGAGAGAGAGAGAGAGAGAGAGAGAAAGGTGCCACTGATGGTGTCTGCATTGGTCTGTCTATGGGTGGCCTACTTAATTTATGAGACGCGAGAATTTGCTGTGCTGGCAAGCAACAACCGACAAGAAGAATATCAACAACACGGTGAAGACGGAGAAACAGCAACAACTGTAGCATAGCGCAATTTGTAATTAGTGTAGGTACATGGCACAAAATCTGCTGCTAAAGAAAATGCATCCAACAGATACTTAACGCTCTAAGGCGGCAATGACGCCGACGACAACAACAAAAACAACAGTAACAACAACGACGACGACAGGGACAACAACAGTTGCAATAATTATGGGATGGCAGGCGACATCATGTGATTGACCGTATTATAGGACAGACAGAAGAGCATCTGTAGACATCATTAGAGAGTCTAATAAATAAAGACCAAGATAAAGAGAAGGAGCGAGGAAGTAGCGTATAGAGGGTGAGAACGGGGGAGAATTTAGTGTTATATATTTGCGACTTAGACAACAAATTAAACAGTCTAAAAAAAGTAAAATTTGCTGCAATTCAAAGTATCTTAAATAGTTTTTACTGTCTAAAATGTCATTTAAATAATTGTACCTATTTATTTTTTATTTATTACTGTGAAACAAATATCTAACAAGTTTTATTATAATTTAGACGAAATATTATTAAATTCCAGTTTGCAGTTTTAAACTGTTTTAGGTCTAAACTTATGACTATATAAGTCGAGTTTATTAGTTATTAACAAAAATGAATATTTAATTAATTCTCGTTATCTAAACTAGATGTTTCAGGTTTAGTAAACAATTTAATTTGCAATTATTTTGGGCTTAGTCCCTGTCATTTCAAAGTTTAAGCTCTCGAGTATTAGAACGAGATCCTCGATTTAAAATTTTGTACAAACTGCAAGTAGCACGTCATGTGCTTAATAACTAAATTGTTGGATTAATAAATAAAGTTTCGTGTCTACATTATAAATGAGGTGCAAACCACACAGACAGCTGATGAGGAGAAGAGACAGGGAATGGAAGAGGTGGAAGTCAAACCAACAATGAACCCGAAACTTTAGCTCAACTAGACTCCGATGCTTTTGGACAGACGGTAAATCAACGTAACGACCCTTGGCTAGTGTTAAATTTTAATTTGATAAGCTCTCCACAAAATACACACTGGCATTCCAAACTTTGTACCCACTATAACCCACAAATTGCGCATGATTTTATATAGTGTGTAGTATGTGATAAAATAGATTGAATACATTTTGTTGTAGTCATCAGGATTCCTTTTGTGGATTTTCTAATTAAATGTCACTTCATATTTTTTGTGTTTCTGACATTTAAGCATCAAAATATTTTGCATAGTTTTCCCTCTGGCTATGGCATCGTTATAATCATCCTTTAACACACACACACATACACATACAGAGAGAGATATAGTCACATTCATGTCCATTTTAGGGCACAACATGTCCACAACATCATACGAAATGACATAGATGAAAGCATAAAGGAACGGAGTGGCATGGAATGGAATGGAATGAAAACCTGTGCCAACATTTTGTCACTTGATTTTTTTTGTTTGCCTGTTTGTTGTCATCTTCTCTGCGTTTTCATTGCATTGTCTCTGCATCTGCCTCTGCCATTTGTGACATCTTTATTGTGTTTCTCTTTCTTCTTCATCTCTTCTCTTCTCTATATTTACATCTGTGTACTGTGATATAATCCTTAATCCTTCAGCTTTATTGTGCATTTACATATCAGTTTGCCGAGGCAAACTGGCAAACCAGGCAATGACTCTCATTTAGGCCCCAGTCTCTCTCTCTCTTTTTACATTTTTGACACTAACTCTTTGAACTGTTTGGCGTTTGTTGCTTTGTAATTGCTCATAGGGGTTATCTGTCTTTTATCTTGCCATATTTTGTATGATGGCAGCAAATAGTGTGCTAACAAAGCAAGATGAAGAATAATAGACGAGATATCCAACTAGAAGGAAAAAACTAGAACTTGACATAACCTCACAGAAAAACAAATCTGGGGTAAAATCGAATCCGAACGATGTCAAAAGTTCGGTAATCTAGAAATTTCTTAAATCTAGTTCGAAATACTCGATGCAAGTACGGTTTTTAATTTGACTCTACTTAGCATTTAAATCAATATCTGGATCTGAAGGAAAATGTACTTCATTTCTACGTATTTAGTTATGTACGAAATGATTGAGTAGTTTACTGTATTTATTTTAATTCGAGAGAACTTTCCTTTTCCAAAAACTTATGGACTAACTTCCATTAGACTTACGCACGAAATTCAAATAATTGCTTTATCATCATAGAGAATTATTTTGGCAAATGCCACGCCCAATCGATGATGACAAGTTTGCTTATCGAAAAGTAACTTTCAATCTATTTGCCGTGCATGCTCCAACAATTTCCTGTGCTCTCACACACATATCTATAATATGTAATAGGCAATTTCGGCCACACACACAAAAGAAAAGAAAAATAAATATATATATGGTTTCGGTTATTACACCGACTAAGCCTCCCTCACAGACAGTCAGAGTCAGAGTTGTCACTCCCATCGACTCCCCCATTTTGGCCGTTATAGTTTCGCTTTTGTTGCCTCTATTGTCGCGAACAGTGAACATAATTTTAATAGGTCATCATATTAAGGGATTTTGTGCAATTTGTATGGCAACCACACGCTTTCCGTCTCTTACCTCTCTCCTATCTGGCAACTCTCTGTGTGTGTGGGGGTTTAGTTGCTATTGTTATGGTTTTGATGTTGTATAAATGAATTGAGTCGAGAGGCTTTAGAGCTGTTTGTATTGATTGTGGCGAGGCGGCTCTATCCTCTCTCTCTCTCTCTCTCTCTCTCACTCTGCCTCTTGCTGTCTCTCTCAGTTGCCCACTCACTCGCACTCGATGGAACTGATGCTTTGTCGCATTCCTTTTCTGGTTATTGGCCATTTGCCACGAGCTGACATGTGCGTTTAATTGCGTTTCACTTATTTGACACAAAATTAATATGGCACTTGGCATTTGCTCTGTGTGGGAGTATGTTTCAATGTGTGTGCCTGTATGTGTGTGTGTGTGTGTCTGTATTGTATTTACTGAGGTGTTCTTAGTGCGCAACAGCAGCAAATTCAAAGTTTCAGCTACACCCTTTCAATTCCTGCAGCCCAAATAAGCATGCTATAATTTTGGGTCTATGACCATTGTTTCAGCAACAAGAGCAAAAGCTACAATTATTATAATCTGTGACCCCAAAATAATCGCACTGGATGTGTGAATAATTAAATATTTCTGCAACATTTGCGTTTTGCTTTGTTATAGTGCCTAAATAGCAAAATGTGACTTTTGGATGCTGTGGTTTTTACTAGGCTGTAATCTAATTTACAAAGCTTTGTTCAACTTTATATAATGACTAAGAGTCAATATTTAACAAGACACCTATATAAAAGTTATACAGTTAATAGATTTTTTCTTCAAAAATTTTTGTTTAACAAATTAAATTCATTACTCGCTCCTCACGATAAGCTTATAAATTGTTGCTTCATTTTTTAGCACAAATCTTTTACTTGGCACTTGTATTTCCCCAATGCCCTTTTGGCCGGAAGTTTTACTCAAGTTGTGACCCTCAACCACCATCACAATCGCAATTCTAAAACCTTTTAAAGTGAAAAGAAAATCATTGCCCTTGGTGGTGGAGTCCAGTTGGTGGCCATAAATCAAATTATGTGCACCGCACACGCCCAGCTATAAAATCTGCCCAAATGTTATTAAGTGCGGCCCAGGGACATTCATCAGTCTGAGGGCTGTTTGCTGACCATTTCGGGTTTTGGGCTTTACAGTCAAGTATTTTATGTTATTAATATTAATATTATTATGTGCACAAGCTTTCTGTTTGTTAGTGTTCTGTTCTCTGTGTGTGTGAGAGTCTATGTTTGTTTGTGTATGCCTCGTAATTATGCAGTTTAATGAGTTTTCGCTCTGTCCACCGCCACAGGGCAGCTTCTGCCTCTGGTCCAGTAACAGCTGCAATTGTGTCAGGTGTTACAAACAAACACACACACATACATAGGTGGAGAAACACTGATGTAGACAGTTTGAGCCCATTGAGTTGCACATGTGCATAATTAATTTTAAAAATTAATTTTCATCATATAACTTTAGCCTAGAACATGGCTGAGTCTGTTCGAGAGGAGTGAAAGTAATGCTAGACGCGTATTAAAAGTGACATATTGAATTATGTTTTTGTAAAATAAAATGAATTACAAATTCAGTTCATAATAGTTCATCAAATATGTGTCTATGTGTTGAGTAAGCTGCATTGTTCAGATTAATATAGATTCCATTACATTATTATATTATGGCTCATCACTTTTAATTAATATTTGGTTATTTCAGCTTATATAAAACTTATTCCTTTCAGATAATTTAATTTAGGTTGTCTATCTTGAAAGTTTCAATGTACTTTCAAAGCTGACACATAAAAAATTACATTATGCTGTCATTACATGTCATTCTCTTCCTTTCAACTCAGACAATTCAAACTTTTCAACGTGCTTACAAAAGAAAAACTTTAAGCATTTAGTCTACTTTAAAATAATATAATATTTAAAAGCTAATTTCAGCTAGTGTCATTAGAACTTCAAAGTGCGAAGTGGCTGTAAAGTTTAGCCCATTTTCCCTTTTTAGGGCAATTAAAATGTGTTAATGAGAATTGCGCGCACACATGTGGAGTCAAGTAAATAAACTTCAACTGCGACTGATTGGATTTCTGTAAAACGCTTCACCCACTGAGACAAAGCTCAGCTCAGTGGGGCAAATTGCAAAAACCCCAAAAAGGTGAACGCTTCTGTTAAATAATAATAAAAACAAAATAACAACAACATTGTGTGTGCTGTGTTGTGTATATGTGAACCATAATGATGACAGCAATGATGATGTTGATTATAATGATGATGAGGTTGTTTCTGCCTTTGAGGCTAGGTTTGACTTTGCTGCTGATGATGACGGTGGTGTTGTGCTGAGCTGAGCTGTTGGTGGTGATGGTGGTTGGCAGACGACAACTTGACGTGAGAGTGTTGCTGACTAGAAAATGGCATTTTAGGCAGAGTGAAAGCAGCCTTCCAGTCAGTCAGGAGCCCAGTCTGCTCTTGATGTTTGTTTTTCCTTGACTGCCATAAACGGAAAACTCCTCCGTCGTTCCGGCCCTCAATGTATGAGTACGACGAAAATTGACGTATAAAGTCAACGCCGTCGTCAACAAAAGTCTCTTAACGCATGACAGCATTTTTTTTTTTCGTTTCTTTTTGAGTCAGAGATGTCGTCTTTTCTCTTCATTCAAGCAACCATTTGTACATCTATCCAACAGCAGCATCACATAACCCCCGTGTGTATGTCACGTACAGCATTTAGCATTTATTGTGACGCTTCATGAATTTCTTGTGGGAGACCAAAAAATTCAATTGCTTTGTTTCGTTTTCTTTTTCTTTTCCCTGGCCTAGACAAAGTGTGGAATCTCAAGGCGTATAAAAAGGTGCAATAATAAAAGGCAACAACTGTTGTATAAAATGAATTATGAACGCCAGAAAATAGGCAACAATTTTTAATAATGAAATTACTTCATTAAAAGCTAACATACATATACAAGGCATAAGACTCATAATCATTATCATTAGAATCAAAGATAAATTAAAGAAGATAATAAATTCCATTAAAGTTTTTATCGTCTTTAAATGTTCAGAAAGAAAAGCTTTTTAAATGCCGTAATTGCATTTCTCGCAATTCATCGACTAATGACATTAATTGCCATCAAAAGATGTAGCATGAGGATATTTTTTAGCAATTAAAACGCCTCAAGTTATCAATGTTCTATGATGAAGGTCTCAGAAGTTTCTGTGCGGAATGCACATTCACCAGGCATAACTCTCATATGCAATTCATTTTGTTTGCCATCATGATGAATAAAGTAAGAGAAAAATGGAAAAAACAACTACAACAACTATCAGATAAGAGAGCTCTTTCATTACATCTTGGTGATTTGTGACGATGTTTTTCTCAGAGTGCTAGGAAATTAGAGAATTGGCACACGCACACATCTAAAGTCATAGACTAGAGACGCAGGGAGAGTTTTGACTGAACAATTGCAGTGTGTGTGGAAAGCTAAAGAAATTAGAAAGCAAACCGGTTGGCAAGCCAGACTTGGCATTTATATGCGGGTTAATTAAAAGAAAACTAGTTACGACTATGCGTTTGCCTTTTGAAATCTTCGTTTTTTTTCGCAAGAGATGCAGCACAAGAAAAAGTCATTAAAAGCTGATGCCAAGTTCGCATACAGTGCGTATGATTGATAATGAGTTTGGAACTGATGTCGACAGTTGGAGTCGAAGTTGAAGTCTCTTAGCAGCTCAATGTCAATGCAGAAGAGAATAATAAGAACCCAACGGCTGCTGTGATGTCTTCATCGAGCCAACGCAATGTTCGGAATTTACAATGCTTGTAACGGAACTTATTATTTCATAGCGCCTTCCCCCCTTCTACCCAACTCGTTGCATGCCTTATGTTGGCCCTGTCTCTGTGTCTGCAACGACTCCATGTCCGTGTCTGGCAGCAGCTGTCTGTGGCGCGGTTTTGGCACAGCAGCAGCTCACAGCAGGCAGGCCGACAGTCAGGCAACAGAATGCAGGAGGCAACAGACTCCGACCGAGAAATCCAAACTGTCGTCTTTGGCATATTCTGGTCATGTGTTGTGGTGTTTGTTGTGCTGCCTTAACACAATCTCCGGTTCACGGAGACATCGTCATAGTCATACAGTGTCTCGATATTAAAATGTGCTCAGTGCAAGCTCTGTTTGACTTTGAATCAAGCCTTTCCACAAGCCGACTGTGACTTTTTTTATTGCACAATTGTCATACCTGTGCGGCAATTCGCAATTTCATTGGACTATTGTCAAAGATATGGACATTTGTACATATCTGCCATATGTTGTGCCAGACAACTTCATATGCGAAATATGTAAGCAATTGCTTTAGTTTGACATTCCTAATTTGCTTTATTTGTGATTGCCACAAGGCACAGTGGCCTTATGGATCATTCACAAAACTTGTGACATGCTGCCCTAAAACTTTTCCATAGTTCCTCCAACTTAATTTTGTCATGTATGAATGTTAGATGATGCTGCAGAATATATTATAAGGACCTTCTGAATAAAAAATTCGGAACCATAAGCTCTTTTCAAGTTTATCCACTGCACAGCAGGTAGAGTTCTTTAGTTATACGGTGTGTGTGGCCTCAGCTGGTCGGAAGTGCTATTCAATTTAAATTTTGAAGTTCAAGTGGCAATTTAGAGAAAGAAAATATGTCCATTCGCAAAGACTTCAATTCGCCATAACTTTGCCAAAACTTGACCGATTTTATTAATTTAAAAAATTCGGATATTTTCCCCTATCACTGTCTATATTATCCATACTTTTCCTTGACTTGCCCCTTGACATTTTTTCAAAAACTTCCAAATCTCATAACTTTGCCAAAACTTGACCGATTTTCATGCGGAATATCATTTTGATCATTATTTGGCCTCTATGTTGATTCAGCATCAAAATTTTACTAACTTAAAAAATTCGGATATTTTCCCCTATCACTGTCTATATTATCCATACTTTTCCTTGGCTTGCCCCTTAAGACTTTATCAAAAACTTTAATCTGCCATAACTTTGCCAAAACTTAACCGATTTTCAAGCGGAATAACAATTTGATCATTAGATGGTATGGTTCCTTTGAGCACTTAGTATAACTGCTTTTAAAGCTCTGATATCTGGCAGTTGTCACACCTGGACAGCATAAGAGATTTGCATATTTTCAAAAACAACATTCATGTAAATGAGTACTTGGGCGTGGCAGTTGGCGGGCGGGACTCTGGCTATCATTGACTGGATCGTATGTTGTTGTTCTTGTTGTTGAACGAGTAGCATGTCAAAAGTAAAGTGCACGCGGGTAACAAAATTATGCGCATTTATATTTTGTTAATGTTTTTACAGTTGCGACCCGCATAAGTTAAGTTAGCGACAAGCTTCAGACCTGGTCTTTATATTCAGCATAGTCGTACTCTTTATATTCTATCTCTAGGCTCAGTTGCCGTTACATGGGGAATTAGTGCGCATAATTTCATAAGCAACACCGACAGCAGCAGCAACAGCAACAACAACGACGACGACAGGGACAACAACTAGGGGAAGTTGGCAGCCATTGCGTTGGCCCAAGCAAATATTTTGGAGTCCTCCCCTTGGGAAATGTTTTCGCTGCTGATGCTGTTGGCAGTGGCAAACATTTAGAATCATATGTATGCGAGATGTCTGCATATAAAGTTATGCTGGGAATTTGTTTCGCTTACACGAAAAAGTAAGCAAATAAGTCAAAATAAGAGAGAGAGTGAGAGAAAAAACTAAAATAACGTTGTATATCTGTACTAATTTGCACATGAAGTGATTTCAAGCGTAAGAAATTTCATGGAGGGCAACAAGGGGCAAACCATCGATATTACGTGTACTCATACATACCTACAAATATACACATATATACATATAGCGTTCATATCTCGGAATATGCATATAAAAACTTGGCGCAGTTTCAAAGTTATGTATGAGAGATGCTGAAAAAAGCAACAACAAATTCATATAAAAATTACAACAACGTCTGGGGAAATGATGAACGAGGCGCGGCGAGACTTGTTTGTTGTTATTTTTGTTATTGTTGCTGGGATCGCTCGTTGAGCAAAATGCCGGAAGCCAGAAAAAGGCCTCGACTCGACTCGACTCGAGTCGAGTTGACTGAAGAGCAATTTGATTAAATGCATTGCGGGCATTTTACAGAAACAAAAAAATACAAATTAGCTAATTTAAAGATTTATGTCTGCATAAATAAATAAAAGAATTCACGACTAATTTATTAAATATTTTCTTCTCTTTACAGTGCAAAACTAAATGCAACAGCAAAGCAACAGTATTTTTGCTCAACATTAAATTAATAACTAACTAATAATACTAATAATATATTGTATATGCAAAATCTCTAGAAGTGATTATATGTTGCATTTTTAAAACAAACAAAAAAGAAAACCAAAAAATTCTTGTAAAATCTATAAAAATATTTAAAAAAAATAATAAAGAGACGAAGATTATATAGAAAAACGCAGCGAGCTTAAGCCAACAAAACGTAGTACGATTAGTAAAAGACACCACCAATTTAATTTGAACAGAAATTAAGTAAAAACAAAATATATATTAGCCAAAATCTAATAGATGTCTATGTGTATTACATATATATGTATTGATCATCTATGAACAATATATAGCATAATAAAATCAAGTATATATTTACAAGTTAAGCCATATATTATCGCAGCTAAAAGACAAGCAGCTAGAAAGGAATCAAAAGCGAGGGCCGCCAAACGGTCAATCATTTGAAGTTCATCAAATATAAGCAATTATAATAAAAGACAAAGCACAGCTCGTCGTATAAAATATAAAAAAAAAAATGGAGGACAATAACACAAGCAGCAGTGCGAGCGGTGCGCCTATCAAACTCGAGGATCCATCGGTGACACTCACAATAAGGCTGATTATGCAAGGAAAGGTAAGCGAAGTACTCCAGCAATTTTTAAAATCGTTTATGATTGCTTTACAAATTTTAAATAATAGATTTTAGTGTAATAATCTTAAGCTACTAATTCTCGAAAACTTCCTATATCTATATAAAGATACTAAAATTAGTTGCGTTAGGAACATCGAATATAAACATAAATGTTTTATTCTGTTCACAGCATAAGATTATTAAGTTTATAATGCGAATCCCAACTAAGCTGAGCTGTCTTAACGCTTGACTTAAGTCCTTAACTTGCCTATCAAGGGAGTAACTTGAGTTAGGATGTGCTCTCCTGCAAGGTCTATAGAAATGTGTTGGCAGCATGTCAATTATAATCCCAAGCTGACAGCGGCGCGAAACGATGTTTTCAAAGTAGCTAATCAATTTATTTGCCAGAAACCCCCCACGAAAAAATAAGACAACTTTTTTATGCGGACGGACTTTTTGCCTCTTTTGGGTCTTTCTTCAGCTACATTTAAAATGTGAATATACAGATCTACATTTTTAAACGTGCTTGATAAAATGCACTCCGTTGAATGCTGTCGCCTTAAATATTTATAGAAAAACATGAAAAAAACGATAAATGAAAAGAAAAATTCAAAAACAATTTTATAAGTCATAAGGTAAAACTTTAAAAATTTTTTATTTATTTTATTTTTAATGCATTCCTCATTTGCTTTATTATAAAGAATATTAAAATAATGTTCATAGGCTTTCTATCTATAAAGTTATACTCAGTTTTTAAAATGTATACAATTTAAAGTTGATATTTATTAATGAGGAAAATGGTAGGAAAACTTTATTACCTATCAGGTAAATTAAAAATAATAAATTAATGCGTGCATTTTTATGCAATTTAAAATTAAACACGCCACACTTGTCGCATTATTAAAAACTGGAGAAGAGAAAGAGTGGTACAGAGAGGAAGAGAGGAGATTGGGGAGACAGAACAAATTTATTGTACCTTATAAATGTGATATTAAAAGCAATAAAATGTGAAGTACGCATCGGCTATTAAATAATCATTACAGCTCACAAATATGACTAATAAAAAAACAGAACATCAATAAATGGAATGTGCATAAAAAATCAGATACTCAACAGAGTGAGGCATAAAGGGGGTGGGGGTTGTATTTATCATGATGCCAGTAGAAATACGTACTCATTCACTTGAATACTCTCAAATGAATACTGCCCAGAGGCAATCAGTTAAACCAGCTGACCGAATACAAACAATAAATACTCATATGTATTTATACTGTCACATGCTTTATTTAAAATACTCGTTTATAATAAATACATAATTAACTACTTGTTCAATTCAACAAAAAGAAAATGCAAATAGAAGGATTTTGAATGAATTAATAATAATGAAAAAAATAAAGACAGAATATGAAATTCAAACATTATTTAAAATATTGATAAAAAAATATTTTTTAATGCTACTAATAATAACATAAACATAAAGAAAGTAGTCATCTTAAATAAAGCCTTATGATATATTAATGAATTGTAATAAAGGAAAAACCGAAAATATGCTCTTGTCAAATAACAATAAATAATCTTTAAGACAAAATAGCTTCCATTATATGTAATAGTGTAATAATATTAAGTAGATAATCATCTGAGCAAATGATTCTTTTAAAGCTCCGACACTAATCCATAGCACCAAGCCTAAAAGGCATGTTAAAAGTCTCTAAGTATCAGCTTATTTATTTAATAACCGTCAACAGTCATTAAAAACTATTATTCAACCACATTGACTGCCAAAGCAGCAACAACAACTTTAAAAAATATAAGACAACTTCAAAAAGTTGTCACGTAAATCCGCTGCGTCGGTGTCATTTTTTGCTTGCCACTTTTTGTAGAGGCTTTTGGCACTTGAACAAAATGTTAAGATGTGGATGCTGTTGCCTGGCCACCGCTGGATGAACGGTCTCTTGACGCAGAGGGGGAGTACGTGTTGAGATATCAAAAGCTTTTAAGCTAAAGCTGTCATTTATCTCACCTCTCAAACTCTACAAGCCGATTTGACTTTGTTCATTTAAAGCGTGACCAGATTTTGATTTAAATAAAGACTAGTATATTAGTTGTGCCACTGTTGGCCAAGTTATGTGTGCACTGAAAGGCAGTGACAGGTGCAACAGCGGCAGATAAGGCGACAGAGCGACGCACTGCCAAATACAGGGCGCCAAATGCACATGCGAGAGAGAAAGAGAGGGAAAATAAATACAGATTACATGATGTGTAGTTGAAAATTGGCAAAATGGCCAAATAATATGTGTGCAGACAATTTATAACAAAAATAGCAACAGACAAACAGACAGACAGAAAACAACATTTCTCTGAAGACGATATAAAGTCAGAGAGGGAAGAAGACTGAAAGAGATTGAGGGGATAAACAGGAGGTTCGATAAACGCGGCAGCCATGAATAATTGCGCACTCTTTGGCCCAAGCTAAAATTAAGCATTTGCAAATGTAAATGTAAATTGTAAATGTTTTCGCATTTTGCATTATTTTTTTTTTTCTTCTTATTTTCGGCTTACCAATTTTCTGTATATTTTTGTTGTCGATTTTTATTTTTATTTTTGTTGCACAAGGATTCAGGCAATAAATTCTAAAGACACTTTGAGCAGTGCCGACTGCTGCTTGGCTGCCTTTGTGTGTTGGTCTTTTGATCGATAGTTATAGATTAGCGTGATTTATGAGTTGCTGCTGATGCCGCTGTCGACATTGCAGTCTGCTAAGTTGACAAACACACATACTAATACTCAACACACATACCATACATGCAGAATATGTAAATACATTTTTAGCGCAATGCAAATCAAGTGGCAAATAGGAAAATAACAAAACGAAAAGAATAAATTTTCAATTGACAACGTTGAGCGTTGAATGGGCACAAACAACATCCGTGTTGACTTGTTTAATTGAGCATGAAACGAAGGGATTTTCGAGTTAAAAATCTACAAGGGGATTTATTGTGTGTGGGATTGACTATAAAATATATGTATCTAAAATAAAAAGCCTTGAGGTAGGGCCAGTAGCTGTTGTGAAACTTGCAAGAAATCATTCTCAGAAATAGAAGTAATTCTTTATTAATAAAGTGTATGTTATTCTTAACATATTATGACATATGCTTGGGATGTTATTTTATGCTTTAAAATTTAATGCACTATATATTATGTATTTTATCTACAGTCAGTTTGTTCATAAGATACAGATAAATACCTAAATGCATACACATATATTATGCAAACCCCTAGACAAAAAAACAATTTGGTTAGAGTGCATAAATAAATCAGTTAATTATAATTAGACAAGCGCCTGTAAAATATTGCGCATTGAACACAAAATTCACATTGAGATGCCGTTGCATTCTGCTGCTCTATGCAATTTCACTAATTAAAAATGCATGATTCAAAAATAACAAAAACAACAACAAGTGTAGCAACAACAAGCAGACATACATAGACGTCTGACAATTGCAAAATACTCGACAATTCTGGGCGAGAGTGCAACCCACTTTTGGGTTGCTTTTCAATGCAATTTACGGCTGACTGCCAAGAAGCAAGAACAACAACAATAACAATATCAAAAAAAAACAAAGCAAAAATATCAAAACCTAAACAACACAAAAAGTGCAGGCAATTTTTTGTTATTTATAATTTTCACATTGTCGCTTGGCTGAGTTTTCTTTTTGTTGGTTTTGTCATAAATTAATTAGCTGCGTCACGACTTCGCGTCCAACTCCGGTTTTGACTCATTCGACGTCTGTCTCGAGACTTTCACACAAAACTGCAAACAATTGCACAAAAAAAACCAAGCACAAAAAATATATTCAACAAAAACAAAAAGCCAAAAACAAAAAAAAGGCAAATAATAAGCCCCAGTTAATTAGAGATGCAAAAGGCCTGCAACTTTTGGCCTTGACATGCAACACAGCAGCATCAGTTTAATCATCCTCTCAATAAATCCGAATATCGACAATTGTCTTTAATGTGGGCTCGTTTCTCGTTTTGTATTTCTAACTTTAATTAGACGACTATTGTTAACGATTTCACTGCGTTCTTAATTGCAATTGAAACCTTTTGCATGAATCAGACCAAGTTTTATTGGAGTACACTCATGAATATGACGCATGATATATATTTCAATTGCTTCACATTTGAAATTCTATAATAAATTTGCAGAGCCATTGAAAAAAAACCAGAAGGTTGAAAAAAAAATTCGAAACAAAATAATGCTATATAAATAAAATTTCTTATATAGTTATTTTAGAACGGAAGATATTATTATTTATTTTTCTTTTCAAGATTATGATTTGATTTTTAAATTTCCAGAGTAAATTTTAAGAAAAAAAATTAGATTTTGTCTCGATTTCCTTAAATCCTGTTATATTTGTAGGGAATCTTTATAACCCTGAGTTTATACCTTTAGCGCGTTTTGTCGAAGTTCAGAGACCTTAGTATGTGAATACTGAAGAATATATATTTCTAGTATCAGCTAAAATGACATTTTACGATCTAACTGTGCTTAGTTTGACAAATTGCTTTGAAAGACACATTTTCCAACAACAGGCAATTTTGTTCACCTTTCTGCGACAATTACTCCGTCTAATTATCAACGTATTATATGACAGTAGCTTGGCAGCTTAAGGGGCAGACAAGCTTACAAAACTTGGAACAGATTGTCTAATATTCTCGAGCGAGCGCAACATTTTGATAGCCCATTTATCACTAGACAAACTCGTAAAGCATGTGGCTAACAAAGAAGGCGAAGGCAAAAGAAGAAGCAAAGACAACAACATTAAGTACTGTAAAGAATGGACGGTGCTAATTGTGCCATAACAAAAGAAACAAAGAAAGAACTGAGAGACCCGCACTATTTTGATGTTAGTGGAGCACTAGCAAGAAGAAGAAGAATGCAGACAGAAAGACAGACACATAGACAAAATAGTAGAGACAGCTTAGCAAAGACAACAACCCAAAAAGAATTACAGCAACAACAAAAACAACAGCAACAGCAACTACACCAAATGTACAATCATGCTGAGCGTGCAATTTTCAGCTGCTGCGTTGGTGGAAACTGTTGTATTTTCTTTTATTTTATTTTGTTTAACTTTTTATTTTTTTGCCTTACTATTTTTTGGTGTTAATGCTACGGCGTTGAAATTGCTACAAAACGAACAAAAACGTAAATAAAAATGCAATGTGCGGTACACAAAAAGGAAAAAACAAAAAAAAAAAGAATTGCCAAACCGTGAGAACCATTTATGGAAGCCGCACTACAGCACAGTAACCGAAGAAAAATAGCAAGAAAAACTTTGCAACAAAATGTTGGAAAATGCAATGTGACAACTGTTCACAGCTGAAGAGAAGGGAGCGAGGGGAAGAGTGGCACTGGAACAACATGTGTGTGCCGCTTGTTGCATGAACTGTTGCTGCTGCTGCTGCTGGTGCACACATGTGTGTACAATGCGTTGGTCTTGGGTGCTTGGTCACCTGCCACCGCCCCCTTTAGTTACGATCCGCCCATCCTTTTAATAAATCATGCTGCGCATTTGTCGCGTTGCATTTTTGTTGCCGTTGCTGCTCCTGGCATCCGAAATGAAAACAGAAAAGTGCAAACTGTACAATTAAATAATTTACAATTTGCCAGGGCGACACAACAGCAGCAGCAGCAGCTGCAATTGCAATTCTTCACAAGTCACAGCAAGTGGCATTTTTAATTTGATTAAATACAAGCAACAACTTCTTCTCCTTTGGCCCTATTTAATTGACTTCAACTGGCAAACAAATGGAAATGAATTTGAAAACTTACATTAAGCATTTTGTTGGCCCTTAATTTGTGCATTATTGTGTATCTGAATTCCACATCTCTTACACATTTGTCACTTAACTATACCCAAAGAAGGCATCGAGTTAAACGCATTAATCAATCTCAATTAAAGCAAAACTATTCCAAATACCACAATAAGCTATTTCCTTAATAACATGAATTGCATTCCCATACAGTATCTGATACTAATCGATAATCATCCCAAACTTTTGGTCTTTGCAATTTGTTTATCGCACACAAGTACAGAGAGTATTTTGCCTGCTGCTGTCTAAGGTTGACCACAGAAATGTTGTTTGTATTGTTCCATTTTGCTGCCATGTCCACTTCTTTCATGCATATTTTACAACACAACACAGTACACACACAATTTACACACATACACACACACATGCAAACAAAAATAGCAAATGACATGCAAAATTTGAAATTCACAACCGCAAAAGTGAATTTTTGCATACAAATCGATGCTAGGATGTAAAGTTGGAAGTGCAAATTTTTGGCATTTAATTGCTGGCATGTAAAATGGCCAAAAAGCCGGTTGACGGGAAGGGAAGGGGGAGCTATAACATTTTCTAAAATTGCCTGTGAGTGTGTGTAGAGAAATGTCAGGTTTTTGGCTTTTATCAGCAGCCAAAAGGAGCTGCAACAAATTGCAAGTGCAATCAAGTGAAAGTGCAAAAAACTGTATGAGGCATATTCAAATATTCAATGTCTTTAGCTTATCGCTTGACCCACACACAGATTTATGCAAATTGCGTAAGCTTCCAAACCGCAAGTGGCAAGTGGGATGGTATAGGGGCTTGTGGTGAGGACAGGTGCACTGGCTGGGGCAGCATTTTGGCCACATTATTAATGATGATGAGCGTCCGACGCTAATGAGCCGCACATCAGACTTAATAGGCATTGGTCTAGGCCGTTTCAAATAAGAGTAACTGTGCGTAAGCGCGTTTATGTGTATCTGTGTGTGCGTTAGTGTGTATCTGTGTGTGTGTATGTGTGTATCCGTGTGTTGTGCGTACGCGTACTTATGCAAGAAAAGCCCTATAAATTATAGAGAAACGTCAAAATTTGTCTTGAGTGCAGACAAGCATAAGAGCGCTATTCATAGACCCGTACGCTATAATCATGCCAATAATTATGGCAATTCCTTCTGACATTTGTGTCTAATAAATATTTCGGCCATTTAGCTTGTAGCCCCCCCAGCCCGTCATAGGCATAATAAATATTATAGAAGATGTCTAAAAATGCAAAAACTGCGCATAGAAGCAGCCAGAAACAAGCTAAGGCCAAGACACGTACCATTATTACACTGGCTCAGTGTGTTAGGGACGGAATGGGGGGTTACCAGTATATCATATCATACTTATATTGTTTTGCCTGATTTTGCATTCTGTCACACTGGCAAAATGCCCAAAATTTATACAGCTTGTGTCTGTATGTGTGTGGCAATGGATGAGCATTTAGAAATTGAGGCAGATTGTGAGTAAAGTGCACTTTGTGAAGGTTACAAGAGATTTGTGCCTAAGTACCTAAAGAATGCGTGGAATATATTACTAAAAGCGAATACTAAATAAATTTAAGCAAAAAGATACAGTAATAAGCTTTATGTATAATATTTAAATACCTCTTTTCTCTTAAGTTAAACCATACATTATTAAAAGATAATAAACATTTTTTAAAAATTCAAATTTTATTACAATCCATGATAGTTTTATAGAGCAAGTAACTCTGGCAAGCAATTTGTTTTTATTCAACAACAATAATAATAATAATAATAACTCAAAATAAGAGACGCCCTGATTGACAGCCAAAAATCTGTTGAATGAGATAATAATGTAAAATGTAGCAATTCCCTCAAAAGTGCCATCACAGTTTAGCAGTTCCCATAAATTTTTATGTCCCATAAACTTAAATATTTAATGTCCTTTTATAGAGGGCTTAAGATATGGTTGAAGAGCTAGTTAAAGCCAAAAAAATAAATTTTATTTGCAGTAAAAGAAACGACTTTTATAATAAAAATATATTATGCTTATAATGATATGAAGTTAATTGCAATCAATGTCAGTTATGTGTTCTCGATATGTTTACGTTTAATTTATGGGATTATCGACACTATTACGTAAATGTATAAGCTGCCATTGAACAGGTTGAAATCATTTTAATTAGGTTTTAGCAATCTGTATGTAAAAGAAAGATGTTTTGAATTTTAACTTTTGGACTTAATTAATGAAGATTTATTGAAGCGTACTTAACAAAAATCAAAATAAAATTGCAATTTTAATTATTTCAGCCCCGAACTGTAGCTTTCAGTCGCAAAATATTTTCAACTAAAACTTTGACAAAACTGAAATTTCAACACGTTCTCATAGATAAACGAATGCTGCCAGCTGCTGTGTAACTAATGTGATTTATTTCTGAATACTTTTTTATTGATCGATACGCAAAACTTGTTCAAGTTTCAATGAGTAGCAAAATGCTTTCAATACTTTTTGCAGACAAGCCAATTACAGTTCCCCGTATATATGCACATACTAATAAATGGGAATATATGTTGTATGTATGTATGTGCGCCTGCGGCTATGCAGATATTTACAATCAATTAAAACGCGTTGCCCGCAAATTTGATTACGCCCGACATTTTCAACATGTGGCCAGGGCCCTAGAGAGAGAGAGAGAGAGGACTCTGAGTTGCGTTCTGGATCTGGTTTTGGGTGGGGTGTGAATCTTTTTCTCTGGCACTTAAATATGCAAAAGTAGTTACACACATGCAGACAAATACACATTTACATATACACATGGTATAATATCACTTAATATTTAATGGAATTTGCACATCGACGCCAACGTTGCTAGCAACATTCTGAAACAAATTGAAAAAGAAGAAAATTCATTAAAATTGAGGGAATGTAAATTAAACTATAAAAACGGTTTTTAAATTTTACAACCTACAATTGATATAATTCAGGATTAAAATCAATCAAATCATTATTAAAATGTATTACTTTTCGTACAATAAGAACCTAGAATTTTTATCAATTTAAAAATTAATATTTAAGTATATAATTAAGATTTCTTATAATATGCACTATATATATATTTTTAATATAAATTAAAAGATGTTGAAATACTCATGCAAATATTTATTCTTTGTATCTTTGCAGGAAGTTGGTAGTATTATTGGTAAAAAGGGTGAAATTGTCAACAGATTTCGTGAGGAGGTAAGTCTATAGAATTGACCAATAGTCAAAAGATCTGTAACTTATGCTCTATTTTCAAATCTTAACAGTCTGGTGCCAAAATTAACATTTCGGATGGCTCATGCCCGGAACGCATTGTGACGGTATCTGGCACAACAAGCGCAATCTTCTCGGCATTTACGCTAATTACAAAGAAATTTGAAGAGGTATGTGTGCGCTAGATTGAAACGGATGCAAATCTAACTAAAATCGAAAAAATATTACATAAACTAAACTACAAATTACTAATAAATAATTATGAAACTTGCGTAAACTCTACACAAATAAAATTCGCAATTCACGTTTAATGTCAAAGAGAAAGTCAGGTTCAAGAATTAAATTCTCTAATGTTTATTGTACTCAATTCTTGAATAAGTGGCTCGAAATCAGCTCTCGCTTCACATTACTAACTTGAAACCCGTTTCAGTGGTGCTCGCAGTTCAATGAAGTTGGCAAAGTTGGTAAAACTCAAATACCCATTCGATTGATCGTGCCCGCCAGTCAATGTGGATCATTAATTGGTACGTAAAAATAAGTGCAAAGTCGACTAGCTTAAATGTCAAATCACTAACTCTTTTTACTTTATGTACATGTGTGTATACAGGCAAGAGTGGCTCAAAGATTAAGGAAATTCGCCAAACCACAGGCTGTTCCATACAGGTGGCCAGCGAAATGTTGCCAAACTCTACTGAGCGAGCGGTCACCTTGAGTGGCAGTGCTGAGCAGATAACCCAATGTATCTATCAGATATGTCTTGTCATGTTGGAGGTAAGTTGTGATTACTTTGAGATGCATCTAATACTGGCAATCAATAATCATCTTTTGATTTTTCTAATATAGTCCCCACCCCGAGGTGCTACCATACCATATCGACCAAAGCCACAAGTGACTGGGCCAGTTATCTTGGCCAATGGACAGGCCTTCACCATTCAGGGCAACTATGCAGTGCCCACACAAGAGGTATGTGTACAGTGGTTAAAAATGTATTTACCTAGGCTAAGCAGTGTTGTAAGACTTAATCAAAATCGTTGTCGATCAATATATATAACGCCGCATTCTATAGCTATTTACTGCCGATACTTTCTCTCTATTTCTATCAATTTAAATATATATGATTTAACTGCCCCATTCAAAACATCGTAATCCCATAATATTATTTTAATGTCATTTTCAAATGCTAAATAATAACATTTGTTGTCCATATGATTTTACCCTTTAATTATAAATTTAGTTTACCTCTATACGCGTCTAGCAATTTATTATAACATTATTATTATTATAACTTCTTGAATTTTATGTCAATTCTCTATCTCCATATATATGTGTATAAAAACTTCCTAAAAATTATGAAAACAACTGTCTTTACTTTGTATCTCCAATCTAATGATCTCCAACATTTCTCTTGCTCGTTTAGAAAATCCCAATTATAATTTGCACCTTATTTTCTATCTATCTTTCTATTTCTCTATCTTTGTTATCCACACACAACCTTTTATTGAGCACCCTTTGAACCTTGGCAACTGTCTAGAGCCGTACCGACTTGTGACCCACCTTTTTGCAGTTTTGAAAAGTCCCGAGGGGGCCTTCAGTTGGGTACAGTTTTGAATTGTACCAAACTGTTGGTGCTCATTGACCACTTACTACCCAGTCGTTTACCGTTTCTTTGCGCTCATACGTATCTCTTGTACCGTTGAACCCAAGCCATAAGATTCTTCATTTTCAAATGTCCAAAGCTGGCCCCCGTCAAAAACAATGAACTAATGATAATCATTTACAGAAGAATACAAAAATTGATTAATTGATTGATAAATATTTTTTTAAATAATATTTTTAAACAAATTTTTTACATATTTTTTTCGTGTTTTTTTAGTTTCTTTTGCACTCTCTTCTCTCAGGTTAAGAGCTTGTAAAGAGAGTGTGCGCTCTCTCGCTTTCGTGAAGTGCATCGTATCTGTTTTTTGGGGGCGGCCGCACTCTTAAAACCTTATATTATAAATGGGGTTGCACATTGAGCGGCTGCTTACCGAGTTACCGAGTGAGTTTGAGCGGGGGCTTTACTACTCTCCACTCTACATAAGTATCTTCTCTCATCTCTCTGTATTAATCGAATCGAATTGAAACGAAACAAACGAGGGCTCGCGTGCAGCGTATGGAGAAGTATGTTCAAACTACACTAGCTCTATAATATAATCCAAAAATAATTTATACCTCATCAACAACAACACACAACAACAAAACAACCAACAACCAAATAAAACTCCGTTTGAGTACCTCCAAAAACGATACTAATAGTACTGAAAATTTGAATAATACCTATAATTAAAAAAGAACTCCAATTACAACTTTGTCTCTATCTATCCTTCGATTTTTTTTGGTATAGAAATATACATAATTCTTTTAATTTTTTGTAGTGCATACTTACAACTTAAATATTACAATATTTAGTTCTACAACAACAATCGATTTGTCAAATTTTTAATTAATTACAAAGTTCAGCACAACAATAACTACAACAATTAAAACCACAGCATCAAAAAACTATTAGCCAAAAATTGGATATTTTAGATGAGTTATATAAATGTATATACTCGTATATTATTACCACCAACATTTACCATAAAACAACAACAAAATCAACAACTTTTACAACAGCAACAAAGCAATTAGCAAAATGCAACAACATACTATTCAAAAATCGTCCTGCCCGAGCCCTCACATCATTCAACTTTATCTACAATATATTTCTTTCTCCGTAAATTTATCAATAATATCAGTGAAAATATATATTTTGTTTATAACTCTCAAAATCCCAGCTCAAAATTTAATTTTGTGCAACAACAACAACAATAACAATAAGAATATCAGCATCAACAAAATAAAACATAATAACTTGATATTCAGCCCTTTTAGCCCTCGCCAGCCATTGTTCCAAAGCAAAAGTTTCGAACTAAATCAAATAAAAGTTTTTGTTGTCACATCAAATTCAATTAATGCTCGCAAACAAAAACAATAATTCAAAATATTTGTACCATTTGCGCTCTCACTCAACAAAAATTGTTCTCTCTCTCTCTCTTTTCTCTCCTGTCCCTGGTTATTGTCGGTGTTGGTTTTAAACATAATGCGACGAGTTGTATGTAATAATTTAACCTTTTCACCTGTCTCCATCCTAGAGTTACCAGTTGTCTATTTGGTACACATTGGGTTAACGTACCTTGGGTACATTTTTGTACACTTGTATCTTAATTTAAAAAAGGTTAAGCTTTATTAGTCATTTTAGACTGTATCTACGGTTTGAGCACCTATCGATTTCCCACCCATTCACCCTGAAAACAGAATCCTTATTAAGTCTTTTGCTCCCTTTTCTCATTTGCCAGTTTGATATCTCAGTCTCTCTTCCTTTTAGTTGTTATCATTTGTCTTTGAGATAACACCAGTTCCAACATATCATTTGTCGAAAATCAATCGATTACACCGAAACTCTGTACACTGTTATTTTTTCACTATTCGCTTCCTTTAAATGCTTTTTCAAAGTCCCACGCGAACGAGAACTCTGCAAGCTTTCAACTAAAATAAATAGCGAAATATAATTCTTAAGCTTTCTATTTCAATTATATACAAATTATCTAGCTCAAAAATTTATTTTTTGTAAATCATTTTTGTTCTTCTACTTTTTTCTTCTTTGGAAACTATTTGCAAACCAAATAAAAAAATATTCCCACGTACACAAAACAACAAAAATATAAACTGATACTGAAACGTACAAACAATGAAAATAAAACAAAAAAAAAACTATTAGACATGTCCAGTATTTCCACTTGCTTTGGCTACCGGTGGTCTACATGCTGGTATTTCAGGTTTAACGGATCCTTTGTTAAAGGGGGCACATTTACAAGGAGCGGTACCAGCACACCACCATCACCTACAGCAAATGCCTGATGTGAGTTTTGATTGATCCGAAAATAAACTACAAAATAGTACAAATCAACCAATAAACAACAACAAAAACATCTGCAACAACAACAAAACAAATTCGACCAATAAAAACCACAAAAAAGTCGAGCCTACGAGCCGAGGCAGCATTTGTTTCTTTTGGCATGTGTGTTGCTGTACCCAAAAAATAAAAAAGTGTACCCTTAGTAGCTGTATATTCCCCCCAGCCTGTATGAAAACCTATTGTCATCCCCGCAACGCCACCCTTCGTCTGCCTCGCCTCCAACTTAGTTGTATTTGTGCATTGCTGTTTGTTGTTACTCGTATCGCACATTCCCCTCAGTATGTAGTTGTTTTACCTACCCCCCGACCCTACCACCTTTGTCTTTCTCTTTGTCGCTCTGTGTGTTTTTTGTATTTTGTGTTCTTGTAGTTACCTTTAGTACCACTGCCATTTCTTTTATGATCCCAACGTTGCAACTGTGGTCAGGTCACATTTCAATAACATTAACGTTCTGTTGTCCCCTAGTTCCCAAAGCAACTGCTGGACCACAAAGTTCTTGATACCCCTTCATTTTATGTTTGTTTCTTTTTCTTACTTAGTTTTAGTGGACGATACTAAAAAAAAAAAATCCAGAAACTCTGGGGATCCTAAAAACCCATCAAATGCAATTTTATGCCGCAAGTTGCAGTAATATGTGAATTGTTTCAACCTTGTGTGTACACAAGATATGTTTATTTAATACAATACCGAACGCGACTTTCTATGACTAGTTTGTGTCCCCCAAAAGAATCTCCCAAACGCTCCCTCCCTCTACTTGTTATTGAGTTGCAAGTTGATTTCCATTTATAGCAGAAGTGCACTGAGAAATATGTATATCATTTTCATATAACGATGCGAAGCGCATGTTTTATTTGTTTATGCATTAGATAAATATTTGATTTCAAGTTGTCAAAAACCACCCACACATGCATACAAACATATACACACACACACGTGTGTATATAAAATCATATACACGAATAATTCATATCAATAATTTATGATTTTATGACAGATTTTTCCCACCCTTGTACTTTTTTTTAGTCAATCCTTTTTTAGTCTTTAGTTCATTGTAGCGTTTCTGTATGTGTATGTGTGCGTGTGTGTATTGATTTGCTGCATTTGATGTACACAAAACTCAAATTTATTTGCAAATGTTACATTCGATATGAATAATTTTTAAAATAGACAAATGCGTTTTGCCATACGTTTCGTATTCCTCACCACCTTTTCCCCCTTCAATATCTTGCATATAACCCAGATGTTATGTGTGTGTGTGTGTATTTTGCTGTAGGTGCTCTGGGTTGCAAAACTTTCAATTGCAATGAATATGCAAAAGTCCTTGAACTATCAAGATATGAAACTTCTCTGTTTTTTCAGTTTACAAATGAACTAAAAATTAATGTATTCGTATACTATTTGCAAAGAACTTGGGTTTTCAATAGGTATTAAGAGTTAAAGAGAGCGTTAACGACGCAAGCAGAAAGTCAAATAAACAGTAGATGGGAGAAGTTTAAAATATCAATCAAAAAGAATTCAAAATTGTTAAGATGATCAACAAAAAGTAATGCTTAGTTAATATTAGCTAATTTAAATTCCTCTATCTTCTTCAGAATTATTACTAAGTAATTATTATTGCTGGTATCTTTTAATTAAATAAATATATATATTTAATATAATCTGAAACTCAGATATAATTAAATTAACCAATGATAGATTTCCAAAGTTATAGAAAAGTTTTACTGTTTTAGCTTTAAAAGTAAAGCTTTGCTCATAAACCTATATGTAATGATTCATTCTCAATGTGTCCAGCTTCTCTTAATTTTACAATACTCCCCCAATATATCCAAGTTCAAAATATACATATTTCTTTTGTGTAGAACTTGTTAACTAGAATCGTAAATCAACAGTATAATTGTCATTACACCAACAAAGATAACAACAACATTGAATACTCTACATGTGCCCTTCCATAAACATTTCAAACACACATATATGTATACACTAACACATTTCTACCTTGTACAAAAAATGTGAATAATGTTTGTCTGGTATGTAACAATTTGTGTTTCTCTTTTATTTTGTTTTTGTGTATTGTATTTTAAATTTTGTTGTTTGTTTTTCTATTTGGTTTGTTTTACTGTTTTTTGAAAGCTGTACGCGCGTTGTGTTGTAATACCAATCCCGATCCGAATAAGAATATATCTACTTCTACTTATATAAATGCATATACCCAAACCAAATGAATAATATTTGCCAAATACCTGTCAAGAACATAATCATAATAACAACCAATATATAATGATATGATCAGATTGTTAATGCAAAGTTTACACTTCAACAGGTTGCCAAGAATCCGTTGGCCAGTTTGGCTGCCTTGGGCCTGGCCGGTATGACGCCAGCCAGCACTGGCGGTATCAATCACACAGGTGAGTTATTCAAATAAATTGTTAAATTGTTTAATAATAATTGTTTTGATCCTCGTCTGTCATTAGCTCTGGCCGCCTTGGCCGGATCGCAGTTGCGTACGGCCAATGCGAATCGGGCACAACAGCAGCAGCATGAGATGACCGTCTCAAATGATTTAATTGGTTGCATTATTGGCAAGGGCGGTACCAAAATCGCTGAAATACGTCAGATCTCCGGCGCCATGATACGCATCTCGAACTGTGAGGAGCGCGAGGGCGGTAATACCGATCGCACCATCACCATAAGCGGTAATCCGGATTCGGTTGCATTGGCCCAATACTTAATCAACATGAGGTGAGTGCAACTGTATGTGTAAATATATTAGCGATATAACCATCTATGTATGTAGTAAATTGTTAATAATGTGTGTATGTGTGTGTTGTCTAACAAATTTTGTCGAATTGATGATTGCAAATTGACAAAGTAAGAAAAACAAGGTCTAAGGAGGTCGTCGGTCGTATCGGTCGTCTCGGTCTCTCAGTAAATATTTAACTAAATGCACCTATACATATATACTCGTATGTATACAATAATACTGGTAGAGGTCCTGTGGCAGCGCGTTCAAAGAATTTGATTACTTTAAGCTTAAGCTCAAACTCTGCGAGTATTCTTAGTGTATAAGTCGTAAGCCCGCATTCAGCATTCAACTGCTGCTTTCATATGTAGTTCCACAATGTACTGACATGTAATGCACAATTTCATGCATAGTCGAAACTCAATTACTCAAAACAAACGATAACTCAGCACCAGAAATATATTAAAATATTAGCATTATTAATTTGTTTTAAAACCATTAACTCTAAAATATAAATATTAAAAACCTACTTAGCATCTAGTCTAGCAATCGATGTATAAATACTATACAAAAGTCCCAGCTCAGCTCAGCAGGCATTTTGGAGGAGGAGGAGCAGGAGAAAAAAGGACAGCACCAACTAATTCTACGTCACGCGTCGCACTCTTTCTGTCTCTCTCGCACACACAAGCAAAATAAGCAACTGGAAACCAAACGAAAACTGAAACAATTGGTACTTCATAAAAGAAACTGCAGTTCAACTAACTCACCAAGAACAAAAAAAAAAAAACATCAATCGAAATAAATACAAAATCCAAAATCAAACCAACAAACTATGCTCCTCTCTCCCCCAACCCGCAAAAACTTAACTTCACCAAATATCCCACCAAAACATATAAAGTTCAATCCCCAAAAAACTCTTAAAAACTGTTTCGGTCAAGTCCATAAAATAAAAAAATTTAAACAAGTTTTCTACTCCTACCATCCAAAAATATTTGAACGCCGCTCCCACCAACAACAAACCAACCAACCAACCAAATAGCGTCAAAAGTTCTATACAGAACTTTGCTATACCATCCGTTTACTCCGTACCGTTCCTCCACACAAAAACCTCCTTAACCTTTTTGCATAACACTAAAGAAATAAAAAAAAAAAAAAAATTACCAACTCAATTCCACAAAATCACAAAACCAAAAAAAAAAAAAGATTGTTTTGAAAACTTACCTGAAAAACCAAAAAGAAAACAATATCCCATATGTTCCTTTCTCTTTCTTTCTGTCTCTATCTATCTCTCTGTGTACCTCATCCACAGCGTTGAACTGCAGAAGGCCAATCTTCAGGATCAGGCAGCACAGAATGGCACTGCAGCCATAACAGCTGGTGGTGGTGCTGCCGCCGCTGCTGCTGGGGGTGGTGGTGTTGGTGGTGTCGCAGCCGCGGCCGCAGCAGCAACAGCTGCTGGTGTCAATGGCAACAGCTGTTTGACAGTCGCTCTAACTGGCAGCACCGGCAGCAGCAACAACAACAGCAGCAGCAACAGCACGGCCAGCAGCAATGGCAGCATCAACACCAACAATTATGCCACCAATGGTACACAGAACAACAGCAACAACACGAATAGCAGCAGCAACAACGGAGCTGGCAACAACTCCTCAACTTTGGGCATCAATTCGACAACAGCAGCGGCTTTAGGTGGCAGCTCATTGGCCTCTGCACTGCAGCTGTTGACCAAACCGGGTGCCCTCACCGCCTTGTCCAATCTGAGCGCCTTGGATCTGCTCAGCCTGACATCGTTGGGGAACAATGGCAACGGCACGCCCGGCGGACCGCCGGTACAAACCACGGGCGTTAATCGTGCCAAGGGTCATTATGCGACCTCCCGCTTCAGGCAGCATCAGACGGAGGCAGGCGTCGAGTCGGAGAAGGCGCGCAATAAGTTTAATCCCTACTAGGGGTAGGCCAAATGAGACCGGCAGTAGATCGATCAGAACAAAATCCATAGCAAGGTGGCCAGCCCAAAAGTATACCCAATACAAATATATGAGAATAGCGATCATCATTAAATAATAGTCAAGTTTTTAGTAGTAGCTTCTTCTAGTTTTAAACGAGTTTATAGCGTTGCAACAGCTTTAGAGTTAACGATTCTTGAAGAATTTTGTCTACGAAAAAATGGAAGAAAAAATAACTGAATACAGAAAAGAAAATTGTAAAAGTATTTGAAATGTCAAGACAATTTTTATAAATTAGTTGAAAGCGTAATTGGAACAGTATCATAAATAGTTTATAACTGAGGCAAATATTACTTATGTTATAATGCCGCAATATCTATCAAAAGAAAATGAAGTTAATGAAAATTAATAAGATAAGACTGCCAACAAATGGCAGCTAATTAGACATACTTACATATACATATAATTGGAATTTTCAAGCACTTGAACATTATTGTTTTTCGAATTATATAAAAAAAAAATTTTGAAAATTATCCCAAGTATTGTAATCAAACTTTGACCAAGTGAAATGCAGATTAAGGACCCTAGTAGAGACTCCTAATAGGTGTTATACATACATAAATACATACATATATGTAGATGTTTGCCCTTGTCCCTTTTTATAGTTATAAACATATATCGTATACTATAGAAATTGCCAAATTTTAGCGCATCCTTAGAAAGAGAAACATAGAGAACGTATAAAGTGAAGTTTTTGAAATCGCTTAATATCGTATATCGAATATCGATAAAAACAGGTAGTCTATATTTAGCACCCTCTTTTTCCTTTGCCCCTCACCTTCACTGTAACATATGCGATGTCATTGGACCCCTCTCCAATATCTGTACTAAGTAATTATTCAGATTTTTTCTCTAATTAGCAACTAAGCACTATCCTCTAGCCTTTAAGTATAAAGCCCCTTTCCCGTCTCCCCAATCAGCCATTTGTCACGTAAAAAAGAATACTTCTTTAAGAAGTTTTACGAAAATGAAAAAAAAAATTATAATAATAAAGAAATTTAAAAATCCAATGCATTGTGCTGAAAAGAATTTGGCACAGCGACTTTTATGGACCAATTCGCTCTAATTGACGCAATCGACGCAAATGAGCGTACAAAAGCATAAAGCATAATGAAAAATTTTGAATAGTGAATGAGAATTCTACAAACTACTTAGAAAGCCATTTGAAGACGGCAAGAAGAAGAGAAAGAGAGAAACAAACATAAAAACATAGGTATACATATTTGTATGTTGATAGAGAAGATAAAACGTTATTATGTATTAGACTCGAAGTCTTGAATTGTTTTTAAATCATTCGATAATTTGATTAGTTGTATTCATTGATTTTCTAATTTCTTAATTATTGTATTTATTATACGATTGTAAATTTGTTATTACTTATTTTTATTATTTAAATTTCAAAAATTAAAATTAAAGCATACCAAACTATTTTTGAATTGGTGAAATCGGTAAAAGATTGTTGAAATGAAAGTATTCGGAAAATGAAATTGAAATTTCTCTCCTCTTTACACAATATATATTAAATTAAGAATTTTATTATTTACTAAGACAAATGACACATATTGTAATACAAATACACTCACACACAAATACTTACATTTATTTAAGCTAAGCGGGCTTACGATTTTATAACCAAATTATATACATACAATACATATACATACATATATATACCTATACA
This sequence comes from Drosophila falleni, assembly GCA_035045575.1. Lineage (NCBI taxonomy): Eukaryota > Metazoa > Arthropoda > Insecta > Diptera > Drosophilidae > Drosophila > Drosophila falleni. The sequence goes on from JAWNOV010000167.1 coordinate 12,542,542, forward strand.
TAATTACAATATATATACTCGTATATACAAGGTAGTTTGAGCAAAAGCAACAAATTCTTATAATGAATGTACTACATAATACTTAACATGAATAGACACACTGAAGATACACTTAACTAAATTGGAATCGCTTTACTCTTAGTCGCGATTCTTAGCTACAAAACAAACAACAAGCAAATCTATTTATATGCAATGAAACAATATTATATTAAACAAAAAATGCGTTTGTAATAAAGTGAAAAAAAATACAAAAAAAAACTTCCGATGTAATCTTAAACAAATACTCACTAAAATTTTGTTAATTTGGGAAGATGAAAAGCTGCTGAACTACATGCCGCAATAAACTCCAAGGTTTAATTATTTTTGATTATGGCAATGGATTAACTTGGATAAAAGCTTTACAGAACTTTTCAGACAAAATTCCACTTAGACGCACTCATATTCTTTATTTAAATAACTTGAATCTATATTAAAATTTGTATCTTAACTTTACAGAATATCAATGGAGACCGCTGGACTGCCCATTCCTGGTTACCATTATATTGCGCCCAGTGCAATTGTTAAGACACCTATACACTAAGTGCAACGCAACTACAACAACCAACAAAACAAAAAACAAAAGCTACAACAAATCGAATGCAGCGAGGGACTGGAGCCGAGAAGCTGTACCAACTGACAACTGGCAGCAGAGGCAGTGGCGGTGTCAACAGCGAGGACAGCGGAAACGGCAACGCAAGAAACGTCAAATGTTAAAATATATAAGCAATAAGAAAAATGCGTAAACATTATAAAACAAAAGAAAATCAACAACATGAGAAACATTTAAAACAAATCATATAATAAGAGGTCAAAAATCATATGGAGGAGCAAAAGGAACATAGACGTCATATAATACACGCATACATATACAACGTTCACATACACACACACACACACACACACACATACAGACATACACACACACACACTGACACATACAGCCACACAGACAGACATATAAGAAACACACGCGTTATATTTATTCATTGATTCTTATTAATTATGATATTTTTTATTAAGTTTAAAAAACAAGAAAATAAAACAAAACAATAAAATATCTTTATGTTAAAACCGTTTTAGGGCATGCTTCTTCAATGCAGGCATGCCCAATGAGTAAGAACAGAACAGCAATTAATTATAAGCTTAGTCAAAATGAAGACAAAACAAACAAACAAACACCAACAATAATTATAACCAACAACAAAAGCAGCAAATACAGCAAAAGTAAAAGCAAATTTCTAAATGCAATTAAATTTTAAGCCAAGTAATTGTGCATGCGCATAACCAAAAACAAATACATACAAACAAAAACATACAACCAATTTAAGCATAATAAAAACAAAAAAAATTATAAGGAATATTCAACAATAATTCAAGCCAAGCAGCAAGCAAAGAGACAAAAATTAAATACTAAAAACAAGAAATTAATTAATTAATTTCCACTTTGTTAGGCGACAAATTTTGTGCGTTTGTTGTTAATATTTATATACATACATACATACAATTATATATATATAAATATGACGGATATACATACAAACAAAACAAACATACACTATATTAATTGATATAATAATTTGTAATTTTATTATTTTTATTATTGTAATTGTTATCGAAATTGTATTTGTGATTTTTGAATATGTTTAGACTGAAGGACAAAATTAATTCTGTTTATTGATTAAACTACATACATATATTAACTATGAAATAATTAAATTAAATTAAACTAAATTAAATACATATTGATTTTTAAATTTTCGAAATTAGTTATAATTTGTTGTACGAAAACTAAAAACCATATACGTCAACTGAGCGGAAACATTTGAAGCCAAATTTATTTTTGTTAAAACAACATTTTGCAATGTGTTTTGGTTTTTTAGCGAAAATCTTAAATTAAGTGACAAAATTTAAATTACAATAATAATATTTAAGCACTTTTGCGGCGATTAAAAAGACTTTTCTAATGCGTGGAAAATTAAATGAGAATAATGGATTTAATTTAATTAATACTATTGCGATTATGCTTAAATTAAAGTATAATTTAAATTTATTAGCTGTTAAATTTATACGCAAAACAACATCAAAAAATAAACTGATTTTCAATGTTAAAATTACAAAAAAAAAAAACGTAACTTAATTTTATTTTAATTTAGTTTTAGGCTGGGCAGCAAGAAGCAAAAAGTAATTAACAAAGTAAATAACAAATAGCTGTGGCTTGTTAAAAATATTACTAAATAATTTTAAGCCACAATAGTAACAAAATTTAATTACATACACACTCACACATAAAAACACACAAAAAAAAACACACAGACATTTACATAAGTAAAATTTAAATTAAAAACAGTTTATATATATAAATATATGTCTGTTAGGTTAGGCTCTAGCCGAAACATCAATCCGTAAGTTAGTTAAAAAAAAAAGAAAACATGAAAATTTGTTGCAAAATGCAGCACAGGCAGCAATATGTGTCAAATTTTGATTATACAAATTAGTTATACCGTAAGGAATATAAAAACAAAAACAATTACCCAAACATATCCACAACAAAATGATATGCAACATAATTATTGTAATCGCCAGCAAATTATACAGAACTACAAAACATATAAAGGTAAACATATCCCAGAAAACAGCAACACTTTAAATGCATGTATGATTTTATTAAATACTATTATTGTTATTAATTTTTGTATATGCTAAAAACAAAACTTAAAAATTTTATTTACTTCCATTCACTTTTTTACATAAAATTAATAATAATAATAATAAAGACACTTATGAAGCAAAACTTGATTACAGGAAATTGTTAATAGTATAACAAAAACAGAATTGATAATACTATTATAATAATTATAAATGCATTATTGTTAGCTGAGACCCACTCTTTACTTATAATTGACTAAAAACTAATGTTTAAAAAAAATGAGGATCAAGCAAAATGTGCAACACAGGCAGCAAAATATCTAGCGAAACTGTTTCGTGATTTTAGTGACAAATATTTCGCTGATGACAATTTGAAGCAATCATTTTTGAACCAACAACAAATAAACAAAAGAAAAATTAGAAAGTTGAAAGGTGGAAGCAAAGCCGTATATCTATATATAAATAAATTATATATCTATATATAAATATACATATATTAAATAAATTATTATGTACACTTGTATTTAATTGTATTTGAAATATTTAGTAAATTTTTTGCGAAAGTTACAAACCACTAAATAAAAAATATATAAACATATTAAAATAATGTAATAAAATGAGAATGAGAACGACGCACGTTGACGGGTTAACAGCGGATAGTAACTGGGACTATTTGTAACATAAAAGTAAACAAAAGGGATAAAATAATTATGTGCATGTGTGTGTATAAAGAAACTACATTTAAAATAGCTCAAGACAACAATTTCAAATGAATTTTTACTAATATGTGTATGTGTATGTAAATTATTAAAACAATTTGTTGAAAACTTGTAAATTTGCAAAGGAAAAATACGTGTAAGAAAAGCAATTTTAATGGTGCCTTAAAAACCAAACCAAGCAAATTTCTTCTTGCCCCACATAATCGACAACAAAACCGAATAACACAGCATTTGTGTGACAATTTCTGTGGCAGTGTAAGTTTTCTACCTTTCCACCACAATTCTCTCAACATTTTCCTATTAACTTTCCCAGCTTATGTATGAGATTTAGTTAAAATACTATGCTTACATACTTACATAAGCCTTTCGACATAAAATACTTATCCCTTTTAGAGACATATGACCTACAATTGCTCAAAGCTATTCCAGAGTCAAAATCCAAATTAACAAGAACAACATCCAGTGTGTAGAGTGACCCGTTGTAGAACTTGAAAACAACAACAAAAGCAACAAAAAAATGTAAAAAAAATGAATTTAATATTTGTTTAATAAACTTAGCTGCAAGTAGAAGTTGAATAAAAAATAACACCGAAATCCGAAATATAATCCGGTTATAAAACAATTAGTCAGCAAAATAACAAAATATACTAATTAATACACAACACACATATAAATGTTTCTCTCAGTGTAATTAAAATCACTTGAATGTATTTGCTCACATTTTTACAATACATGTCAATAATAAAAAGAAACAAAAAAAATTAAAAGCTCTACACAATAAGTTAAATAAAAAGCATTTAAGGCACTTGACATATGGATTGATGAATGGATATAAACAATTGTTAAAAGGCAAATGCAGTAAAAGATGCAAAAAAAAAATACATATTTATATACATTATACATAAAAAAGAATAAAAAAGAAGCTTATTTTTAAGGTATTTTAGATATTCTTATTTAATATCCAAAACAAAAAAAGTGGGATATATACCAGGAGAATTTTAATTTAGACAAACAGTAAACAGCATATAAAACGGAAACACAGCGGTTAAATCGGGTTGATGTCAAATATATGCAAATTTATTAACTACATATTGGTGTTAGACGTTGTTAAACATAAACTTAAACTGAAATTTCTCGTAAATTGCGCGTAGAACAGACTAAACACAGGCAGAAAATACTTCAATGACACTAGCTGAAATCTTTATCTGAAGACATTCGCTTTGGGGGATAAAATTAAGTGATATATTGAGACTAGAACTTGTAGCTCTCAGAACAATTCACTGAGTGAAAGCTTGAAACTTTCATATGCTTGCAATGAAGCTTGTGATTGATGTAGATGTGTACAGCTTTTTCTTGATCAACTGACATGTGCAGATTTATATGCTAGTGTCATTAGGACTAAAGCTAAGCCTAGAAACATGACTAGAAGATAGGGAATTCATCTCAACAAATTCTGAGTTCTTTAAATAAATATAAAAAAAGGGGTTTGTTTATGCTGCCCTTATGGTAAATTATGTATTCTGTTGTTTATTAACTTTCAAAACTTTTGCGTAGGGTAAACACAATCCAGTTAACCAATATATTTTATTCGTATTCAATTTTGTTGCTGCATTATCTCTCGTATGGTTCGATACCAAGCAGAAAAGTAACTACGTGTATTCCAATTCATCAAAGCAATTGAAAAAGGAAAATAGAAGGCATGCAAACTCGTAATGTCAGTAAATACGAATATACGAAACAGCTAAGGTTTCTCACAAATTTAAAAGAAAATGAAAACAGTAAACCAATAACTTATATAGATGAAAGAAATAATAACATACATACATGCATACATATATATAAAGATACACATTAAAAAAACATATAATGAGATTTAAAAAATATATATAAAAAACAGTACGTAGCACGCACTCTCTGACATATTCATTAGACGGACAATATCTCTAGAGATTGTTTACAGGCTGACGGAATTGGAATTGGCAAGAGAAATTGGCGCATTGCATACATAACTTTCAAACTATTTTCAATGAAATTACCATATGTATGTATTATATGTGTGTTTGTATATGTGTATAATAACAAATTAATATATGTACTTAATGCAAATAAAATCACTATAAAGACAATTGCATTTCCGAAGACCCATTTTGAAGTAATCGTAAAATAGCAATGGCAAATTAGGAAATTAGTTGTTAAGTGTCTCAACACATGAGTCTCTATCTCTCAATCTTTTATTTGAAAGTAAAAGAAAAGAATGAAAATGCAGCGTAAAATTGATAAAACTGAACAATTGGGATCAACTTATATTTAAAATATAAGATTAAATTATAATAAAAATAATTACACAATCATAATTAAGACACAGCCCTACAAGCCCACACTGTTGTTGGTATGTGTAGTTGCTATCCAACACCCAACTCTATGAAAAGTATTGCATAATTGTGCCAAATACAAATACAAACAGATACAACAGTTAAAACAGGAAATGATTCAACAACAAGAACTGGCCAAAAATGTATAACAAATGAATTTTTGTTTAAAACGACAACAACAACAAGAGCACAAATAAAAATTTGCTTTTTTTGGGGGAACAACACATAGGAATTATACGAATTTCAACAATACGCAATTTTATGTGAATTTATTTGAAAGCCAATAACATTGACAGCTATTTAATGTTCATATTGCGCAAAAGGAGCTTATTTAGAAAACAGCAACAACAATATATAATCAATTAATCTATCAGAGAAGCAAATGTATAACAATGGCTTTCAATAATATTTGAAAAATGGCTGTATTTTCAGTTCAACACTAGCTTAATTTATTTCGAAAGTGTGCCAAAACCACAGGGTGAACAATTTGTTATAGATATTTTATCAATTGGAATGCCGATTGCCCAAATTATGTTGACTATATTCAATTGTTCTCGCGTCAAATATAGATACCAATTTTCAAATATTCTTAAAAAATCTATTGCATACTTTTAAGACAATTTCTTTGCATTTCTATTCTTGTACATATTTTATATGCTGTATCAAGTATTGAAATATTTCCGAAAATTTCGCAAAAGAACAGTCATATAATAGAAAAATGAAACATTAATGCGTATAGTAAAGCAACATGGAAATATTTGAAGAAAATATTTACAAGTTGTAGAAAACTGCAAGGCAATCATAAAACTAGAGCTTCAATAAATGAAATGAACAATGTCATAATACAAATCGGAGAAAAACCACTATTAAATATATGGCTAAATAAAATGTTAGTTGACAATGCCTACAAAAATGTTTTTGGATAAATATATTTAAGCCAATGAAAGAAATAAATAATATAAATATTTGCGTTATTATTGTGGTAATAAAAACACAACAACTAAAAGATAGTGCCAATTTGTAGTGCAAATTTTTGTTTGCCGATATGTGTATTTCACGGGATTTCTTTTTGGTTTAAGGTAAACACAAAACAGTTGGTTTCAAAACCACCAATTTTTGGAAATTTCAAAACAAATAAATCTATTAAAATGAAGATTAAATAGGAGTACTCGTAAACTAGCACACAGCACCGCTTGGTCATTTGATGTCTTTGATGTCTTGACAGCGAAGTATTTATTTGAATGAATGCGACATGTAGTTGATAAGTCTCAGAACTTGATAATATACATTTATGTTCATTGCACAGCCCACACAAAAATGATAAATTGATATAGTATGTCGATTAAATATCAAAATTATATCGATTGTATATCTCGAAAAATAAAAACACACAAGAAAAATTTGTGTAATGTGAAGTGAAAGGAACATCAACTCCATGATATTGTGATGTCGAGAATAAATTGTATTTGAAAGCAGCACTGAACAATTTTTAGATTACGATAAAACATAACGGAAATTAAGCACTAAAATAGTAAGGGTATTGAGATGAAACGATAAGTGAAATGAAAACTTGTTTATCTGTGTACAACAATAATATTTAAAATAATTCTTAAATGTGTACTACGACTCTATACAAAAAGTAATAAAAACAGAAAAATAAAAAACAATATGAAAAGAAATTTAAATAAACTGCATTGCATAGATACAAAAGCAAATCGCTACACACACTCGTACAGTACTAGAATAAGCTGCTCTATGGGAAATATTTAAAGATAACTTAGAATTGATGCAATCTGAGAAACTCAAGCTAAGATATGTGGTTTTACCAGTAGTGAATTAAAAAAAAAACTCACCTAAAACTGCTCAGGCGGGTTTTACTTAGTAAAAGTGTTAATTGCAACCAAAATACCAAATCGAACTCAGTTTCAGTTTCAATCCCATATGAGGAGGCTATTCGGCACGAGATGTACAAGAATACTTACATACATATATACATTATGTTAAACACATGCATAACGAATCACAACATAATCACAACAACCAAATTACAACAAATACAACCATTTAACTACATACAATAAGCAACGGTAAAAAGCGGTATTAATTCATCATTGCGAAATGTACAACCAAAAAATGGTAAAAATAAAAAAACCAGAAATTGTTGAATAACAAACAAATTAAAGAAGAAAATAAAAGTAAAAATAAAAAAAATTAAAAAAGCAAACATTATTTACAATATATTTACAATTCTATAAAAATTATATTTAAAATATTTACATATATATAAAGCATATATATGGACAAAAAACCAGATCATCATGTGTATGTATGTGCGGAATAATATAGTGCAAATCAAATCCGTGACACATACACAGACATGCATACTCTCACACACATTAACATTAACAACATACACACAGGCATCTCGTAAATATGTTAAACAATAAATTGAAATGGAGATACTCACACACTCACAAAGTTAAGTGCATTATAATTGAATTTATAGATTTAAATACACAAAACAAAAACAAAATGATAAAAGCAAACTTAAAACTAATGATAAATGGAATTATTTAAACCGATTATTGTAATGATTAATAACAGTGCATATGTATTTACTCACAACTCATATACATATATACACCATATATATACCATACATATATATATATATATATATATATATATATATATACATTTACAGCATTAATTTATTTTCGTTAAAATTCAATCACGTATCATACTTTAATCAGCAACACAGCATACCATCATATCACGATCACACTGAATATTGCAATGTTTTATCCTTTTCGGAACCCAGAGTTCGTATTAGTTTTGTGGGTTATCAATACAACAACATAAGTAGTAGGGATTATCAGACTTAGCTCCCTTTTTGGCACTACTAATCATCCTTATAAATTATCTTGTAAAAGTTATTTGAAAATTCAAGGTCGTATTGTGCTTATTGATTTCATAAATTTCGAATTTTGTTACATTTTAATGAATTTACTTGCAGCTTTGGATAGAAAAAATGTCAGCAAAATCTTTGGCGGTTATAAGCAATAAAAAAAATAAAAATTGATATTTTAAAAATAATTGACCAAGAAAACTTTTGTGATACGAGTATCCTAAGTTTCCAAAAGTCTAAGCCTGATCAATATAAATAGCATTTTAAATGACAATCTATAGTTAAAAAATGGCTAGTAAGAAGTTACGGAACTTTAAAGTGTGAGTTAAGTCTGAAAGCCCCGAAAATGGAGTGTGAAACTTCCAAAAAGCTTATATGATAACTAAAAACTAAAAAGTGGTTCACGTTGATTCGAAATGGGGTAAAACAATGCACAGTGTAATTATTATCAACACATTCATGAACACTGCAAATTTAGCCAAAAATCAAGTAAGAATTTTTAAGCAAACCACTTACAAAGATAAATGTGTTGCGTTCTCGAACTAAATGTGTTTTGAGTCAAATTTTTACTTCAAATACCAGCAAAATGAAATGAAAGAAGATAACTAAATAGAAAACAAATACAAAAAAAAAACATAAGAACACTGAAATATTACAAGATACTTTCTATATGTATTGCGTGTGAAGCAAATTGATATGTACCACAAATGGGGTGAGAAATGGAAAACCAAACAAAACAAAAAGTAAAACAGAATTTAACACAATTTTTGAATTCATTAATAAAGGTATGTGTTTAGATATATTCAAAAAAATAATAAACATGAGTTTTCATTTATTCGGAGGATTTATCCTGATTTGTTCATATTTTCGAACATTTTGGAAACATTTGGTAACGTATGTGGAAGCAAGGACCAATTAAATATTTATTGTTCCAATGTCAACAAATGTCGTTGAGTCAAATTAAGATTACAATTGAGTTTAACAATACAAAACAAAATACTAGTTTTTTCAATTGAACTTATGATTTGTACAATGTAGACAAAACTTTCCATAATTAATAAAAATTACTGGTCGACAATTGTAGAAGCACTTAGCATAGTGAATAGATGATAAGTGGGCTAATAAACTTTTTAAAACAGTGTACTAATCACGTGTGCAAACGAACAAAAATAACTAAATATATCTATCTCTTTGCTCTCTCTTGCTCTTTGTCAATATTCATTCATAAAAAGTTGGCAACAAAAGAAAAAATATAAATGTTTTTAGCATCAAAAATAAATAAACAACAAAAAATATAGACACAAGTCTCGTGTCTCATTCGTAAACAAACCGTAAAGAGAAAGAGAGAAAATATTTGAGAGTGAAAATGTTTAGTTAATTATTCTATATACTATACTTATATGAATGTTTGTACATATATATATTAGCATTTTTGATTGGGCTTGTGATAATCGAGTATGCGAATTGTTAACACAGCTGATTAAATTGATAAGCGCAAGTTGCTATGACTATGACAAAAAATAGATTGGACTATTAACTCAGTACATTTTGCTATGCACGTGTTAGTTAAATTATTAATTTACTTAAAAATCGTTGGACGAATGCATTAGTCGATGTTACCCTCATATAATTACTATTTTCTTTTATTATAACTTCGGTGCTTGTCATAAGATTTTTATGAATTGATTAAAAATGCATGACAGGCAAACTATAAAAATCTGATTTTATCTCATAAAGTGTTTTTTTATAGTTAATTATTAGTTGGTCAAGTGTGATAGCTTATACTTTGCGAGACCGATATACTCTTAAAGGTCAAGGAGACCAGGCTCTTTTGTACAGCTTTTTTTTGCTTTGAGTAGTAAATAAAGTATATTTTTATCACTGAAAAAAAACACCCAATTTTCAACTCACTGTTAAAAAACGTTACTAGTAATACTGTAAGTAAATAATTAAAATAAAATTCACAGACGTGTCTAGAATTGAGCATGACAGGTTAGTAATTAATAATAGTACGTGCAAGGCTGAACAGGTTTTCTATCAGTTAAAAATCAGCACTTCGTTCAAGTCTCTAACTTTTTAGAAATTTCTAATGTAGTTTTCGTGCGATTGTGCCCCAATTTCCGAAAATGAAACATTATAAATAGTATTATAATGTCATAAAAAGTTACATCATTTTTAAAAACACATCGTAAATTTTGTTTACCAAAAGTAAAATATTATTTGATATGTTTTATATGTTTAAAATTTATATAATTTTAAATAGAAAGTTAACTGCAATATTTTTACAGTTTTAGGAAAATTTGTGTTTATTTCAAGATCATTGCGAGTAATTTGTATTACATTGTATATCACAATTTTTAACATACCCGTCTAATTGAATTCTCATTGCGAAAATGTAAAAAATCCGAAGCTAATCGCTTTCTGTTGTCTCTGAATGGACTTTGTATGAAAGGCAAGACAATCACAATCACAATCACTTTCACTGGCGATCCCAACAACGACAACGACTCACCAATAGAACGCCGACACATTTCGATTATGTTCATCAGGGGATACGATTATAATCAAAAGTTGTATAGGCTCAAACTATAGTACCAAGTCAAGTATGAGATTGAGTAATCTTATCACTTTGGAGAGTACCTATGTACAGACAGGACAGGGCCTAATGAGAGGCCAATTTACAATTGGCCGGAGTCGGCAGAGAGCACGACCACACCGACCACATTGGGGGCCGATCGTTGTGGGTCTATGGATCATGCTCGCAGTGTGTCTCGCGTTTCGGTGCCGTGAACAACGTTAAAGCTGCGCGGGTTTAAAAATAAACTTGGCAAAAGTAAAAAACTAAAAACGTGCGCATATAAATAAACTAGTAAATGTACGAATTTTTATACCGAATTTGGTAAACAAATGACAACCATGGAACACACTTCCGAATCGCCACCATCAGCAACAGAAACAGCAACAGCAACAGTACAAACACAAAACGCATCAGTTGTAGTAACTAATTCCAATGCCGATCCAGAAGATGTTACACTCGATTCTATACTAAAATATATTGGCCAGTTTGGACGTTTTCAATTAATGATATTTCTCTTGATCTGTTTGCCAATGATGTTTCACGCAATGTTCTCCGTAACTTATGTTTTCACTGCTGGAACGGTGACACACAGGTGAATATTGCCTTAAGTTAGTGAGTTAGGCGGCATCTAAAACTACCTCAAATCAACAGATGTAATATTACAGAATGCGATAGTCCTGAGAGTCGATACGACGAGACGTGGACGGATTACAGCATACCAAAGCATGGCAAGGATCTGGACAAATGTAATCGCTATGAAAATAATCAATTATCTAGTTGGGATCAGAGTCAGAACATTTGTATACCCTATAATTATAATAAGGACAAAATTGAGAGCTGTCCTGGCAATGAATTCATTTTCCGCGATCAGGAAAAAACTATTTCCAATGACGTGAGTATCAAAGTCCCATTCGCGATTAACCACGTCAACGAGACGATTGGGGGCCCCAAGACTTATCAGTCAATAAACAGCAGACTCTGAATAACATGGACTTTGATAATAAGTCATCCGATTTCTGCACATGAGACTGGACCAACCGACTTTTTGTGAGCTGACGGACGGAATAAGTGTCAAATGTTAAATAGGTCTGGTAATCAATGATTAGGCTTAGTATGATTGCTTATCCAAAAATATTTATGAGTTCAATGACTAGGAAAACCCAATAATACGCGAGGCAGACATTGTATTGATAATTATTTGATCCGTGTTGGTCAGATATATAATCAAATGGGGCCTTAGCCGATCGAATATTTGTGATAAGAACGGAATAGACAGCTGCAGACTATCAACTGATTAACTCTAGCACATGTTATAATTAAGGTATAACCAGGGATGCAACACAATAATTTTGTAATGATATAGAGCAATATGTATTACATTGCATAGTGATCATAATTAAAGGTCACCGACTGAATTATCAGACAGATCTGATCGTTCACTGAACCTTTCGTATACGTATATTTAAATATGTACAAATATTTACTACTACTTAAAATGTATAATACTGTTGTGGTAATGAAAATAATAAACAGTAAGTCCTCGCTATAAAATCCATAAAATTAATATTGAGTTGATCAAAAAACACCTAGGTAGACAAGCCGTTTTATTTTCATTGCCCATTCAATAGGTAATTCTGATTTGATTTTTTAAATGACTTCTTTAAATTAAATAAGTACCAGTTAAGGCGATAAAACCAGTAATAAAATATGCGGAATTCAGTTGATAACATTGTTTATGTTGATTAATATAAAAAGCAATTGCTTAAGTGCACTTGATAAGCGCAAGATACAAAGTTTCATCAGTTATAAGAAGAATACGTCACAAGTTATGACCTAGTCTGGACTGTGTCTGGAGTACAATTTTCAGGGTCAAAAGCAATTGCGAGTAAGAAAACATTTTAGATTAGATATGCAAATGAGAACGAATCACATAAGTCGCAGACAATCTGGCTACCTAAGTGAATAATGAGCTGCGAAATAAATCTATTGTCCCACTAATTTAAAGCGGAAACTTTTCCATTATATTTGCATTGTTGGGTCACATCATCATATCATATCGTCGTGTAAATTTGTACTTTAATGGCCTCTCGGCATCTTTATTTATAGTTCGGAATTTTCTGCGACGATGAATGGAAACTCTCACTTGTGGGCACCATAAACAATATCGGACAATTCTTTGGCATTCCGCTCGGGGGTTTTGTGGCTGATCGGTAACTGTTACGACATTACTTAATTTATTTTTTATTAAATTTAATTTAATATTTAATTTTTCATTCACATATAAAGTTATGGCCGCAGCTTTTCCATTGCGCTGGGAGGCATTTTGGGTGCCATATTGGGAATTGTGCGTTCTTTTTCGCCCAGTTATGTGTGGTTTCTGGTCTTTGAGTTTCTGGACAATGTGACGAGCAGCACTCTCTACTCAACATGCTTTGTTATCGGCATTGAGCTGGTGGGCCCAAAGCGCCGTGTGCTTGCCTGCAGCGTTATAACCGTCTTCTATGCCGTCGGAGAGGTCGCTGTGGCCATGTTCGCCAAGGCCTATCAAAACTGGCGAACTCTGCTGCAGATCACCTACACGCCCTCTCTCATCCTTCTCGCCTACTTCTGGATACTACCTGAGAGCGTGCGCTGGCTGCTGAGTGTCGGCAAGGAGGAGCGTGCCAAGAGTATTCTGCGGAGAGCAGCCAAGGTAAATAAGCGCAAGCTGTCGGAGAGTGTGCTCGACAAGCTGGTTATTGCAAATCAGGAGAAGCTGCAACAGTCCGAGGAGAGTAAATTTCCAATTCGTGAGGCATTCAGCAACTTCAAATGGCGCATTGCCAACTGCTCCTTGTGCTGGATTGTCCACGTTTTGGTCTACTATGGACTCAGCTTAAACGTCGTCCTGCTGGACGGTGACAAGTACAACAACTTTGCATACATAGCGCTGGTAGAGATTCCTGGCTTCTTTATGCCCCTTCTGATCATGGATCGCTTCGGCAGACGCTACTCCCTGTGCGGTCTCATGTTGCTGAGTGGCCTCTGCTGCATTGGTACCATTTTCGCTGGAGGGGATCAGCACGTTTTGCAACTTGTTCTCTTTCTGATCGGCAAGCTGACCATAACGGCCAGTTTTCAGGTTCTATACTTCTTTGCCTCGGAGATCTTTCCCACCAATCTGAGAAATAGCTTGCTCAGCTTTTGCTCCATGATGGGCAGATTTGGTTCCATGATAGCACCACAAACGCCACTCTTGGTGAGTCCAAGTAAAGCTTTATCCAATATCCCTACTTACAGTTTTATCCTTTGCTTTAGGCCAAGTATTATGCAAATGCTCCTGCCATTCTGTTCGCTTGCGCTGCCATATTTAGCGGGATGCTGACGCTCTTCTTTCCTGAAACCACAAATCTTGTATTGCCCACAACTTTAAAGGAAGCGGATGCCATTGGGGTCAAGAAGAAGCCTTCGAAGGGCCAGGAACTCAATCTATCCGCATAGATACACCCAATATAGGACTAGTAACTATAGTTTTAAGTAAACCACAAGACAGCTGAAATACATATCCATTATACATATAGTATCATAAAATATGCCATATAAATAAATACATTTATATTTAGAACTACATTAATTATTTATTCAAAGCATTTGGTGAGTTTCAGATTTATGTAAAATCAAGCAAACGTTTCAAGACTACAACTCATAACTACAATGATCCGATAGGTTATCAGTAATATTTCGAAATTATTTTGCATAGAAACAGACAGAAAAAAATACATGGCAATAAGTAGCATGATCAGGAATAAATCTTGGGATCGGAAACTAACAACTATCTAGTAGTTGGTTTTAAAAATTTCCAACAAATATTCATAATTTATGATGAAAATAAGTAGTTCTTTTTGTAGTGGAATTTTTTTTAATCTTAAAGGGCTATTTAGACTATTAGCGAAACGACCGCGGAATAAAATACGCTGTTATTTTTATACGGAGTTTTTCATTTCGCCGTCGCTTAACTTCCAGTCTAAATAGCCCTATAGACAGGGAAATATAATTACTCAACAGCAAAAAAAAAGTTTTAACATAGTAATTACTGCTATTAACATCGCAAAAAAATAAAATTAGTTCAAGTAAAAAAAAAAACCTATGATATAATCGTTGTAATTATTTATATTTATATTATGGAGGCACTGGAAGAATAAATCGTGTCTAACTGATAATTATTTGTACTCGTATACATTAATTTAAATTTCCCCTTTGTTTTTTTGCAAGCTATGACATTTTCAATTGCTTTGGGTAAAGAACTGTGTAATGGATTTGTTCCCCGCCGTAGAGTTTAGAGTACTATTTAGCTGCCTCTTGGAACTGGATGGCGATATCTTCTTGTTGCTCGACGGTGCTACAGTTCGCACCTCCAATTGGTTCAGCTCACGCTGCAGTTTCTTCGCCATATGATAGTCCAAATGCTCTGGCATATCCACATTTTTAATGTAGGTTTTACACTCATTGCAGAGTTCCATGATTGCATCACTGGAGCTGGCAGGCGGTTCTAGCGGCTTGGCGGTCAGAAATTTTGTTATACTATTGACAGGTTTTGGTGTAGTTGTTGTGTTTGTTCCGACATTTTTTTTCGATTTCTTGGCCGGCGCAGGCTTAACTGTGGGTGAGGTAGTTGTAGTTGTTGTGGTTTCAAGTCGACTTCGCTGCATTTCTTCGCGTTGTTCAACGCGTAGCTGACGACTCAACTGTTGGGCGTAGTGATGATCCCGATGGGTTTGTAGTGCCTTGATATCGTCGGGTATTTGAGCGCCACACTCATCGCATTTGACCATCTTGATAAGATCTGCTCGTAGTTCGGGCAGTGCATACTCAGCATAACTCCTCGTATAGTCGGTGTTTGAAATAGAATCTTTAGAATTCACATGCTCAAATTTACGTTTCGATGTTGAGGGCTGCTCCTGATCCAGTATTTCTGTCTGCTCCTGATCATTTGGGGCACTAGATTCGACCACGTCTAGTTCGGCAGCCAAGTCATGCATATCAGACGAGTCATTATCTTCGGCAGATTTATTGAATTGATCTGTCTGTTTGTTTTCATCCTTTTGTTTCTGCAAATACTTGGCAAAGAAACTTTCCTTCAACTCCGGCGGCGTTGAAATTGGCGCAGCTTTGTCCTCTGAATTTTGGTGTGTAACGGATGCGTCGATCAATTTTCGTTTGTATTGCTCAAAGAAGCTTTTCTTGGATGGAGCATCAGCTACTACTGGCTTATTTTCTTCTGTATTAATTTGAGTCTCGGGTTCGACTTGTTCCGTTTGGGTTTCTTCCTCAGTTTCCATAGGCTTTGCAATCGCTTCCAGTTTATCATTTACATTTGTATCGCTCTTCTTTGCTTGCAAATAATTCGCAAAGAAGCTTTTCATTTTAGCCTCTTCTGTTTGTTTTGGTTTCGGTTGCTCCACAGTTGTCTTCTCTGTTCCGTCCTCGACGCTGATGCGACGTTTCTTGGCCGCTTGATTGGCAAACATTGTTTGCAAGCTATTTTGCGCATTGGATGCCGTCTCAAATTTACCGACACTGATGCCCAGGAACTTAATGGCGTTGTTGAGAGCCGCCTCGCTTCCGGTACGCAAAAATGTCTTTGTATTGGCTTTGATCAATTCCAACGCTTGCCTCGCCAGTGTCTCCTGATCGCTGTTAGTGATTGGTGAGGATCGGGAGCTGGCCACCTCCTCGCCGTCTATGTCCTGCACATACTGCACCACCATTTGCTTCGCTTTCCGATTGTTTTCAATGAAATCCTTCTCCAGGCGATCGTTTATCTCGCTCGCCAGCTCGCCAAGCCAATGTTGCAATGACTTCAGACCTGTTATATTGTTGCGACCGGGGAACTTTTTGCAGCAACCAATACTTTTGGAGTAGAACCGTGGTGTGACTGCTTCCAGGTCAATGCCGCGTGCTATGCTATGTAGCCAGGTGCTGAAATAAAAACGTGAATTCATTAGTAGAACAATTGTAAATGTACAACTAGAATCTCAAGCTTACCCATTTTTTTCGTCCAGCTTTCGATGCAGTTCTGTTTCGCTGTATTTGAGCACTTGACCCAGAAACTTAACACCAAGTGTCTCGCAAACAGTCTCCCCGAATTTCCCACCCAATCCCTTGATCTTTCCTACGGGCAATTGGTCAAACAGTGCGGGAATCTCCGCCAGCGGTAGAATTGTCTGTTTGTTTGGCTTATTCATGCCCGCCGCCAGTTTGGCTAATATCTTATTGTGGGCAATGCCTGCCGAGCACTCGTAGCCAGTTTCCTCCTTGACTGCAGCACGCACCTCTCCCGCAATGCAGGCGCCAATTAAGAGACGCAGGTCGCTCTGCCGGACAGCGGGCAAATCGTTGGGATCGTATGAAAGCATATAACGCTCATCATCCATATAGGGATTCGCAAATCGATTTGTAATTTTGTTTACATATTCCCCAATGTTGTCATAGCCGACGGCATGACAATTGACCAGTTCCTGCGGCTTAAGCGCAAAGGCGCCCTGTAAAATACAAAAGGTTTAAGATTGGCAAGTTGAACACAGAATTAAATATTATGTGGTCACCGTTTGCAGCTGCTCCACTCGCTGGTTGACTGTGTCCGTAATATCCAGATAGGCCTCATCCACGGATGCGCGTTCCAGCAACTGAGTAAAGCGTTGCAGCACATTTGCCACCTCCTTGCCCGCATCCCGGTATTTGCTCGTGTCCGCCTTTTCCCTGATATTGGGCACCTTGCAGAGGATTATGTCGTGGCACAGTTCCCTTGCCTCATCCCCCCGCATGTGTCGAGTAACTCCTTTGGCGCGCGCCGCATAGTTAACAGCTATAATGCCTCCTCCGCGCCAAGCGTTGTATTGCACCACAGCCAGAGGCTTGCCTTTGTACTCCGGTTGCTGCTTCTCCTCGACTTGGCAGAAGAAGCAGTCCATGTCCACAAGCAGGATAACTCGGTCATATTTATTTTGCATGCCAACAAAGGCACGTGTAGAATTACTCATGATTTCACTTCAACTTACATTATATCGTGTTTAACTTTTAAATCACTTTGTTGAAATTGCGCGTTTAATTTCGCAATCAACAATTGCCGCCAACAGCTGTCAACTTGAGCTGAAGCGTGAGAGAGACAACCACAACGATTCTTTCAGTGTTGGTAAATTATGGCACTACTATTGCTTATCGGTCTATCAAAAAGTGGCAGCGCTGTTTTTGCTCAAATGTAATCCAGTGATGGGCACAGTCCGGCACGCGTGCAAATCAGCTGTTCGATTTACCAATACAAATATAAAAATATTAAATATGCATGTACAAATTGCAATGTTTGTGATTCAAGTAATAAAATAAACATTTTTAAAAATAAAACAGCTATAAAACTATTCTATATTAAATATGATATAGGTAATTGTCTATTATATGGGCCTCATCTCAAAACCTAAAAAAAAAAAAACCACAAATAGGGGGTGATTTATGATGAATTTAGCAAAAAAAATTAGATTGGGGACTCAATTGGTTTATTTTTAAAAAATCTTTGAAGTTTTCATACAAAATGAACTATTTTATTGTAAATAGTGTTGGTAAACGGACCACAATAATGACAAGTTGCACAAAACAACAATAAAATACTTCATTTTGTATGGAAACTTTAAGGATTTTTTAAAAATAAACCAATTGAGTCCCCAATCTAATTTTTTTTTGCTAAATTCATCATAAATCACCCCCTATTTGTGTTTTTTTTTTTTTTTAGTTTTTGAGATGAGGCCCATATAATAGACATTTACCAAACAATTATATATAAAACTTTATTATATATAAAACTTTATTATATATAAAATTATATTATATATAAAAATATATTATATAAAACTATTCTTATTAAATAATTTTTAAGCTTACAAAATAATGGTTAATAATATTTATAATTAGCTTATAACAATCTGCTTATAATCCTACAAAGTTGCCCGCCGTTGCTGATCCGTCCTCTGCGAGCGCCGAACGCCAAGTCCTAACGACTGCCAGAAAGGCCGCCTTTTATATGCTGCGTGGGGGGTTTATTAGCAGAGCTCTGTTATCTTAGCAGTGCCACTCCAATGCTCTCTCATAAGCTTTAATATTTTACGTCGATCGAGAGATCGTCGCTCAGTCGCTCATCGCTCAATGCGTGAGCAAGTCGCTCTGACGCTCAAGAAATTCGCTCGTCGCTCAGCGGCTGCGTGGCCACTCCAATGCTCTCTCATAAGCTTTAATACTTTATGTCGTTCGAGAGAGCGTCGCTCAGTCGCTCATCGCTCAATGCGTGAGCAAGTCGCTCTGACGCTCAAGAAATTCGCTCGTCGCTCAGCGGCTGCGTGGCCACTCTAATGCTCTCTCATAAGCTTTAATATTTTATGTTGATCGAGAGATCGTCGCTCAGTCGCTCATCGCTCAATGCGTGAGCAAGTCGCTCTGACGCTCAAGAAATTCGCTCGTCGCTCAGCGGCTGCGTGGCCACTCCAATGCTCTCTCATAAGCTTTAATACTTTATGTCGTTCTAGAGATCGTCGCTCAGTCGCTCATCGCTCAATGCGTGAGCAAGTCGCTCTGACGCTCAAGAAATTCGCTCGTCGCTCAGCGGCTGCGTGGCCACTCCAATGCTCTCTCATAAGCTTTAATACTTTATGTCGTTCTAGAGAGCGTCGCTCAGTCGCTCATCGCTCAATGCGTAGCCGAAGCCATACTTTTGATCAAGTTATTGTTGAATGTTATACTCACTTTGGCACTGTTAAAACAACATTGGCACTGCTAAGATAACAGAGCTCTGCTAATAAACCCCCCACGCAGCATATAAAAGGCGACCTTTCTGGCAGTCGTTAGGACTTGGCGTTCGGCGCTCGCGGAGGACGGATCAGCAACAGCGGGCAACTTCGTATCATTAGAAGTGGATCGTTATAAGCTAATTATAAAAATTGTTAACCATTATTTTGTAAGCTTTAAAAATATTTAATAAGAATAGTTTCATATATAATATAGTTTATATATATAATATAGTTTTATATATAATAAAGCTTTATATATAAACAAGTTTTATATATAATAAAGTACTATTAATAATAAAGTATTATATATAATAAAGTATTATATATATTTGTTTTATATATAATTGTTTTATATATAATTGTTTTATATATAAGACAGTTTTATGTATAATAAAGTTTTAAATACAATTGTTTTGTATATTATTCAGTTTTGCATACAATTGTTTTGTATATTATTTAGTTTTGTATAGTTTTATACATATTATGGTTTTATATATACTATAGTTTTATATATAACTGTTTTTTTATATAATATAGATTAGTTTATATTTAGCTGTTTTATTTTTAACAATGTTTATTTTAGTACTTGAATCACAAACATTGCAAATTGTACATGATTTCTATGTAAAATCGGTTAATTTATTCCTCCTCAAATTCTTAATGTGTTTGCAGCTATTCGACGTTCTGGCTGCTACTGATTTCGCGTTGCTCGATGCGCTCGGGTTTGCGTCTGTAATAAATTGAACAGCTGATTTGCACGCGTGCAAGACTGTGCCCATCACTGATGGAAGCAGGCAGATTTAGTTTAGTTAGTTGGCAACGCTGTTCGTGGAAAAAATGTAAACAGTCGGATTTCGTCTAATTAGTGAATTTAAAAATAAAATCATTTAATCTTTTCGTGATTGCATATAAAAATAAATAAATATGTGGATTTTAACTATGGCCATATAATCTAAGCGAAACAGAGCTGGAAGCGTCAACGCCGCTATATCTGCTGTGATTTAAATTGTACGAATAAGTACCTTGAATAATTTTTGCTAATTGTGAATAATACTTATGAGTGCCGTTAAATTGCAATTACCATGTAAATAACTCAACTAAATGCGATTATTGCGTGTTTTTATAGTTGCGGCTTATTATATAAACTATTGGCAAACCGCTGAACTATTGATTTTTTCCCAAAGCCGCCTGCCAAATGCAACACACACCCAAATACATACACAACATACAAACATGCATACATACAGATTTATTCATTTGGGTTAATGCACGCATTTATTATCAGTGTAATTATTGATTTGCGTTTGACTTAAGGCCTTTCACGGGTCAAAAATAGAATGTTCTCTATCGTGCTTTGATCTATTTCCGGTTTTAGCTTTAGTAATACAGCCGGAAAAAAAAACGCCGGTTGAGGATTGGCTTTGTAGGTGCGTCACATTCAAAGTTAACATTCCTTGACACTCTTGATTCATCCAGTGTTGTTTTACGTGTCCCAATTTATGGCTTAATTAGGCAAACTCACGTTAACGCTGCCCAGCCCAAAGTCAAGTGGCAAACATATATATATATATTTATTGCCTGCCCAAATACTGTGACAGCTCCTGATGCCCCCTGATGATGGTAGTTAGTCTGGTGTGGGGGTGTGTTTAAGTATACGAATATTGCTGTGACCTAATTTCGCTTGCTTTATGATAGTAAACGATTAAGAGTAGCGGATGTGGCAGGTGTAGCACTGACCTGTATTAATATAACATGTCATATCCATCAAAAATCACTTAACGATTTGTGTTAGTTAGTAGTCGTTGGCAAGGACAACTAGTTTTTTATTGACATTAAAATTGTAAGTTGTAAACTAACGTATCATAAATAATTTTTAAATATTAACAATATTAATATTATTAATGATAATATTTAAATTATTTATGATGCCATTATTAATTATTGTTCGAAATAATAGTGAGTACCCCTGCTTGAAATAAACGATAATCTGTTGAGCATTTCCGTACTTTATTAGCGTCTGTGACCCGCATATAAATGAAAAACGAATTATTAATATTCATTTCAATTTAATTGTGGTAATTCAAGACGACAAACCTTCAACTAGTTCTACTAAAACTACGCTACAAAAGTCCCTTTCTCCAGCATAACAAAAGTACACAATTATGCTAATGGTTCATGCCCACGATTAAAGCAACAACAACAACTACTTGACCGAGCCCCCCGCTATTTGCAGAAGCAACCCACTCAGTCTCGTTAAACGTCAACACTTAGACGGTCAGACAGTCGTCATTGCGTCAGTTTTGGGGGTATTCAGAAGCTAGCAACTCGTACAGTCAGACAGTCTCGGATGAACGCCAGACGATGAAGTCACTTGGGCGTTATATCGCATTAAGTCGCAGTGCAAACTTTCATTTGATTTGATTGTGGTTTTAAGTGTTCTGTTTGCGATTCGATTGCAGTCACAACAACGTTGCCATGGTGAAGATATTGCAGGCCTACAACTTTGCCAAGCAGCAGACATATGCTCTCAATGGCGACATCCTGGCAGCCACCTTGATTGGCAACAATCGCATTGCCATCAGCAGCGCCGAGCAGTTCATTGAGATCTATGACATCGCTGGAAAACAACAGTCTCTGTCAGAGCCGCAGGAGTATGTGCCGCAGGAGGAGCAACCAGCTGCTGGAGCTGCGGGCGATGCAGCTGCTCCACCGCAAGCGATTGATGAACGCATGCCAGCCAGATACACGCTGGCCACGGTGGGTGAGGTGGTGCAACTAATATACTGTGAAGCGGGTGAGTTCAATGTTAATTCAAAGCATAAATCACATATTTAAACTACTCTTTTAATGCAGGTAAATATCTGCTTACACTGGAAAAGGAACAGGCTGGCAGTCCGGTTCACTCGAATAGCACCAGCATTAGCTGCACGTCGAGCAGCAATAGCAACACTGTTTGCTCTGATGATGATACCAAGATGTTTGTGCGCGTCTATGCCAACTTTTGGAAGTTTCCCGATGCAAAGCTTAACGAGCTGCCCATTACAATACGGATTGCCTCGATGACAACGCCAAAGACGCCGCTGGTGGAGAGTATTGATGTAATTGAGCTGCCACTGCGTAGTCCACCTGAGCTGGTTCAGTGCTGTCAGACGTCGGGAAACATCATCGTGAGCAGCAGAGATCGCATCTATCTCTATGAGTACACACAGTGTGTGCATGAGAACACACAGCCAAGGTTCTCCTTCATTGACTTTCTGCCCTTCAAGTTCTTTGTCCAGTTGAACTTTGTGCCATTGCGTCTATGTCTGGCTGAGAATGTCATTGCCTGTTTGAGTCATCGCTATTGTGTGGCCTTTAAAGTGGTAGATGCGCTGGCCAACAAGCCCACGGCGACAGCTCATGACTTGAGCTGCCTGGATAACGATTATGCTGGCGATGAGCCTCTGTCGGAGTCCCTCAGCTTGGGCAGCAAAGCGAGTGCAGCGGGTGTGAGCAGCACGCACAGTCAGCAAAGCTGTGACAGCGACTCCCTGCAATCCACCAGCAGCGCCAAGCCGGTGTTGGTCAACGGTCCAGGTTTAGCCGGACGTACGCCATTGGATTTCAATGTTGCAAGACTAGTGAACACCGCCTATGGGCGTGAATTTGAGCCCGAGCTGCGTTCTCAGTGGGATCAGTGTGAAAATGGCAGCAGTCGCTTTGGCGGCCAGGAGGATAATAGTCAAGAGATAACCATAACGCCACAACGAGCAGCAGACATCAAAATCAAACTTGTTAACGAGGCGAAGGCTATGAATGTGAGAGGCATATCAGCTGGAGGAAGCATTGCTTTGGAAGATGCCTCCGTGCAGTATGACGTACGTAAACTGCTTCAAATCTGCATGAAATCATCAGAGCCGCAGTCGCGAGTCTTGGATATACTGCGTTGCATGGACTTGAAGGCCATTTATCAGCGCAACAGCGAGCAGCAGCCCGAGGAGGATGATGAGTACGATATGGGAAATCAGCAGGTGCCCAGCGCAGTGACCACATTCAAGCATGCGAATCGTCGCACTCTCAAATCCTCGCAGCATCAGCGATGTGTTGGGCATGCTCTTCTCGTTGCCAGCAGTGTGGATGGATATTTGTATCAGTTCTGCGCACAAGGGAAGTGGTACAGTGAGAACGAGAAGCCAGTGGCCAGTTATAGTTTCACAGCACCTGTGCTGCAGGTGCATCTCAATGATTATGTCATCTATGCCGTCACCTCAGAGTCGGTGGAGACACACACCTCACGTATTGGCCATAAGCTCTTTCATAATCGTTTTGAGTACCCAAGCATTGGCGGTTTGTTCCCAGAGGAGTCCTCGCCAGATGTCAGCTCAGCTATTGCCGTCATCGGACTGGCTGCTTTCATGCATGTTCAGTTTGTCTGCGTTAATCGGGAGCAGCTGGTGTTGATCACAAATGCAGCGCTCGAGCAGCACAAGCGTCGAAGCACTGGTGAGGTGGCTGTGGTGACAGTTAAACGCAATATTGCAGCCAGATTACTGGCTGAGGCCAAGGCCAAGCACAGTAGTTTGCTGAGGAGCAGCAGCACGGCAGCTCAGTCCTCGGTGGTGAATGAGTGGACGCTATACAGTCTGGAGGTGCCTAGGGTTGAGCACGTTATCGAGGATCTTGAGGGCATTGCCGAATCATATCGCAGTGCAAGCCACTCAAATTTCTATGATCTAATGGAAGAGGCTCACGTCATGTTAAGGTTGAGTCTAACACTCCAAGGTGAGCGTCTCAGTGCGGACAGGGAACAGGAGCTGCGCAAAATGTTTATGGCCAACTGCAGGAAATTGGCCGACTTTTCAATACGGTACGTAGTTTTTTGTCATTGTCATTTTGATCATGGCTTGACCCTAAAGAAAATGTGCTTTATTAATTATTCCAAATTTATTGACAGCTCTAATAAGCAAGAAGTTTTTCTGCAAGCAACTGGTTTCTATAAAATGTGCCAGTTACAATTGGTTGATATTTTCAACAACTATATTGCACAGTTTGAGGACAGCAAAGAGGAAGTGGAAACCGCTCAATTGGTGGGTCTGATCTATACCGTAAAGCTTTTTCTGCTTGGACTGGGCACGGAACGCCAGAAGTCATCATTTCTGCATCAGACAGTGACACCGTATTTTACACCCGCCCGTGTCTTACAGCAGGGCTATAGACAGGTGCCGCTCTCATTGGAGTTTCTGAACATGTTCGTCAAGCATGCACCATCAGATATACCGCAGATAATGCTTGGCTCGCCGGTTGTGGCGGATTCCATGAGTGGCGAGCTGATCAACTATCTGAAGTACTTGGAAACGCTGTATGTATAAGTTAAATAATCAGTTGGTATTTAAAACTTATTCCTATCTTTTTAAGAACACCCGATGAAAGTCTTTTATTGGCTGTGACGGCTTGTCGCATGTCTAATTATCTGCTGGCCCAGGAAATTATAGCCAAGTCAACGCGTCGCAGTTTGGCAATGGCCTTAATTAAGAATAAAAACGTTCTCTTCGATGACAGCACCGTGCTCTATAAACGACGACAGCAAGCGGAGAACCAAACTCAATCCCAAATGTCGTCTGCTCGCAAGCGTTCTCGTCGTGGAGTTACACAGGCAAAGAGTAAATCTTCAGGCAGGTGCACATCGACGCCAACACCCAGTGCCATTGTTTCCTTTTCGGATTTCTGTGAGACCATTTTGCTGGCCAACGAACAACCCGCATTGATTGAGGCTATAAGTGATGCCTTCATACACGCGCTGTGCATTGAGCACAGTATAACGCTCGATGTGGTGCTGCAGCTGTTTCTTAACTACATTGCCTCACACATTGGACAGAAGGGCTATCAGACATCGCAAAAGGTCTTTGTCAGCATATTACAAGTCTATTACTATGATCTCTACGATGTCAGCTCATCGCTGCAACCACATGAAGTGCGATCGCAAACGCCGCCACAGCTGGATGATGACTACGATGAGGAATGCAGCAGTTCGCGTGCTCCTTCACTGCACAGCGAAGCGGATGTCCAATCCTTGTCTAGTTCATGCGCCAGTTCTGCGCCAGATGATCGTTCAATAAGTGGACGCCAGCAGCGTATTATTTATGATCAGCTGCAGGATCAACAAGGCGGATCACCCTATCAAAAGCGTAGTTCAAATGCTTCGCTATCTCAACCGCAACCGGATGATGATTTAGCCGCCACTAATCTGAAGGGCCTCAAAATACTATTTCGCATGTATATGGGTCGCCTGAAGTCTCTCAGTGATCTCATAACTGATCTGCAGTCCGCTGATGTGGAGCAACAAAGTAGTCGAGAGGATTTTCTAAATCTGCGAATGGAATGCATTGCTTATATGGCAGGATTAGCGCCGAATTACTGTACGAAACCTAGTGTACGAAATGTCAATGATCCTCTGGCAAACAAATTAATATTTGTACCCTACATTCCCGACTATAAACTAGCCGAGGGCGAGGAATTCGAGCGGCATATCAATGCATATGTTCGACCCATTCCCTGCCTGCTTGAGCGACCTCAGTACTTGAATCGTTTGCCGCCCTTTGAACGTGGTGACTTTAGCTATCCTAAAAAGGATGAGGGCGAATTCGAGGTGCGCTTTACGGGCTGGCACAATGAATTGTTGACTTTGACTCTCAAGATTCAAAGTCTGTTGGCCTCCAGTAAGGTAGATCGTGAGATCATTTCAGAGTTCTTGGCATTTATACAGAAAGCGCCGCATCTAATGGGAATTGATAGCTTCTTGGTGATAATATTGCCAAAGAACTCGGCCATAAATTATATGCTAAGTTTTTGTCCAGCTTACTTGTGGCAATATGGCAAGGTAAACCGTTTATATAATTACAACTATAAGTCGTAACTGATCACTGTTTTCTTTATTTAACAGTCTTGCGGATTCACCCCGAAACATTGGGAGTCGTTACTGCGCAAGATACTCAGCAAACAGGACACATTGCCGAATTGGAAATCGCATATTGCAGGTTGGTTAAAATTCTATTCATCAAACTGAGCTTTAATAATTAATCATATGTTTTAATTTATCTATACAGAGATACTCAATAATCTGGTAACTGAGCTCAGTTTTGAGGAGTTGCTGCAATGCTTTCCTAGCGAGGTCATACAGAATCGGAATACAGCGCAATATTTTGCCAAGGAATTTGCGGAAACTTGTGTACTGTACGAGCACGAGCAATTGGTGTTCAAGACACCTGAGCATCCAGAGAACAGTAGAGAGCACTTACCGATGGATAACATTGATGAGGATAATGTTTTTGAGCTAACATTACGGAAAGCTGTGGCTAAACAACGCAGCATTGCATTACGCTCCATGATTGAGTCGACGGGTACTCAGCTGTTCGATGCAACCAGTAATCCTATGTATAATCTATAAGTAACCTAGGTTTAGCCGTGATTGTGTGGGGCATTCCTCTTTTAAACTTGTTGAACAATTATCAGATTGCAAATTGAAAAGATTGATTGATATTACTTAGGGACATATTTACGAGTTTAGCGAAACCATTATATTATTATCACTTTATATATAGCACTATATATATTTACATATTCATATATGTATGAATCTAGTTATTATTGTAACCTCTCTAACTAAGCAGTGTTTACTGATATTTTTGTTTGACACAAACGCAACATTTTGGTAAAAATAGTATTTGTTTTAGATAAAATTTACGATGATCTTACGTAGGTTGTACCGTAGATGTAGGCACTCTAATGCAGTATTCACTAGTGGCACGCCATATTAAACCAGTTAAGGGCTGAACCAATTGAATTATTTATTGCAAAATAAATATTTGTATTTTAATTTGTGACATTTATGTATGTATACCTAAGTTCAAATTTAGCAAGCTTTAGTAATTTTAATATTATATATTGTATTATTAACAAAACTGTCTCTCTATCTCATATACACAAACACACATACACTCCAACATCAAGTGATATTTTTTAAATTCTTGCATACCTTATATCTTAACAATAAAAGAATACGAACTGTATGTTAAAACGCCTTCTGTAAAATTTATTAGCCCTACAATAGGGCAGGCAGTAATTTTGTTTCAGATGATTGGAATTACCTTTGAGGGTGTGTGTCGACTCTACAAATCGTATGCATAACGATTCTACTTCAGTCGACATGAATAATTCAGTATGTGCAATTCGAAATTTAGTCAACTTTTGACGGTACAAACAGAAGTATGGCAATTAAGCAGTTAAGGCTAGAAACTATTCAGGAAAAGGAAGTAGAATCAGGTTCCAAAAAGGATAATGATTTGGATGCTGTCATCTCTAGCCTTGGACAATTCGGACGATTTCAGATACTGCAATGTGTTTTGCTCTGTATTCCAATAATATGCAGTAACTTTAGCGCGTTTTCGTACGTATTTACTGCCAGCGAAGTGGAACAGAGGTAAGTTGAGCCCGATCTACCTAATGATGTTTTAATTTTATATATACATCTCATTTCAGGTGCAATATCAGCCAATGTGATAATCTTAACAGCAACTTTATTGAGCCTTGGCTAAACTTTACGATTCCGGTGGACCATGGTGAATGGGATAATTGTGAGCAATTTGAGGCGATGCCTGGCATTGATGGACACTGTGAAGGACATCATTTTAACAGGAGTCACCTAGTTAACTGTGAATCAGGCTACAAATTTCGGGACAACGAAAATACCATATCCACAGAGGTAATATTGAAGAGCGTTCTCGACTTCAGCTTTATAACCTGCTTTATTTACCATTTTAATTCCTTTCTTCTAGTTTGAAATCTTTTGTACGGATCGATGGAAACTCTCCATTGTGGGTACAGTCAGTAATATTGGATATTTTGTGGGTAATCTTCTAGGTGGTTACTTGGCAGATCGGTAAGATATTCTATTTAAGTCGTAAAAATTCCTTCATAAATTTATATATATTTTATATTTCAAGCTATGGACGTAAGTCAGTACTCGTTGCAGCGGGGACTTTAAGTTCCTTGTGTGGACTTGCTCAATCAAATTCCCCCGACTATTACAGTTTTTTGGTTTTCGAATGTCTGAATATGGTCCTGGTTAGCACGTTTGCTCCCACTGCCTTTTTGTTAGCCATGGAACTGGTCAGTTCCAAGCATCGTGTGATGGCTGTAATGGTACTCACATTGACTGGCGGCCTTGCAGGAACGGCTTTGGGTTATTTGGCCGGCTACATCCTTGACTGGCGTTTGCTGCTCCGGGTTATTAACATTCCAGGATTATTGCATCTGATTATTTTGTGCTGCCTTCCCGAGAGTGTACCCTGGCTGCTAAGTCAGTCGAAGGAGGAGGACGCCATTCAGATTCTGCGCGAGATTGCCCGTGTTAATAAGCGACCGTTGTCCGAAGAACAACTCAAGGAACTGAGGCGAAATAACCGCCAGATGGTAACTCAATCGGAGGCACATGATGGACATTACAGCCTCCGTCAGATCTTTGATGCCCTCGGTCTTCGTATTTATCTGTGCTGCTTCGTATGGTTCTCCAGTTTGTTGATTGGCCTTGGCCTTATCTTAAATTTAAACGATTTAAGTGGCAATAAATTTAGGAACTACAGCTTAACATCATTTCTGGACTTGCCAGGAATTCTAATAGCTGCACTGCTGATGAATCGCATTGGTCGTCGCTGGGCGATGAGTCTCTTTATGGGCTCCTGCTCAATTTTACTGATTGCAATAACTATCTTAGATATGGGTAAGTTTAACTGATGTATGCACAAGAGTGAAATTTATTATTTACTATTATTTTTTTTATTTATATCAAATCAAGAAAATATTAACATTGTATATTGTCATTTATTTATTTATAGATTTTCCAAATATGTCCTGGTATCTCTACTTTCTGGCTAAAATGGCATCAACATGCAATTTTATTACCTTGTATTCCTTTACCGCTGAAATCTTTCCCACCCACTGTCGAAATAGTATGTTTTCTCTGTGCGCCATGGTGGGTAGTTTTGGATATATGTTGGCTCCGCAAACTCCCTTACTAGTATGTATTAAAAAGGAAATATCTATCTTATTTATTAACAGATCTTCCATTATTTTAGGCGGATTTCTCCAAATACGCGCCACATTTTCTTTTTGCCACATTTGCATTGATTAATTCGGGTTTAGTCATGTTTTTTCCCGAAACAGCTAAAAAAGTACTGCCAACAACATTGGAGGAAGCCCGTGTTCAGGACAGAAAAATGCCGATGAAACACTTGAATGTAGCAGAAAACTTAAAAACATCTGTGTAAAGCATAAAAAGTGAAAGATTGATGCATATATCTTTAGCAAGTCATCCGAATTAAGAACAAAATATCAGATTGTCAAATAAGTCAATCATTATCAATAAGTATAAGTTATTAGTTTATTTTATATTTGTATATTTAAAACAGGGCTACAAAATAAATAATTGCTGTGTGAGCAAACAAGTAAAAATCGAAAAATAGTAATAATTATGTCACTTTTAGAATAAAACTTTCCGTTGTACCCCTAGAATAACTATTAAACTAAAGAATCTCTCGTCTTATATATAGACTCACAGTGAGATTCTTGCATAAGCTTTGACTACAAAAATTATAAATTGTATGATAAAGCGTTCATTGAAATCGTTTAATAAGCTCTCAAGTTCATTAGCCCTCGCAGAACTGTGAGAGCTGCATTAGAGCTGAGCTTGTAATACTTAAGATTCTTTCGAGTGCTTAGCAGTGATGAAGTTTAACATAAGATGCCGCGACACGCTTTTATGGCTCGATGCCGACGCGTCGTTAATAGAAAACGTGCGAAAAACTTGTGGAAAATCTACACACCACCCACCACCCACCTCATCCAGCATTGCGAATCAGTCACTTAAGTTAGATCTGTGTGCGGTTAGACAGCTGTGTTCAGTCTGCCGGAGACGGCGATGATTGAAACATGGAGAATCAACAGATAAAGTCAGAAGCTGCTAAGGAGAAGATAGAAGATACAACTAATCCAAAGGATAACTACCTGGATGCACTGATCATTACAATTGGACAATTTGGACGCTTTCAGATAATTAACTATGTGATGCTCTGCCTGCCCATCATATGCAATGCCTTCTATTCGATTTCCTACGTATTTACAGCCAGCGATGTGGTTCACAGGTATGTAAAGTATAATATATCTAATAGTTACGTCATTTCATATTACTATTTATCAGGTGCAATATCAGCCAATGCGACGATCTTAATAGCAGCTATATTGAGCCTTGGCTGAACTTTACAATACCAGAGCACAATGGAGAATGGGATGCATGTAAGCATTACGAGGCGATTCCTGGAATTGATGGACAATGTGATGCTCTTAATTTTAACAAAAGTTACCAAGCTAGCTGTGAAGCAGGCTACAAGTTTAGGGACAACGAAAACACCATAGCCACAGAGGTGAGTGCTATAAAACCTAGAAAGGTTTTAAATAATTTGTATATAATTATATTATTATTTAAATGTCTGATTTTATTAGAATTCCTATTCTACGTATTACAAAATGACAATTAAATACACTTTTCATACTTGTTCCGTGATAAATAAGTGGAACCTTTGTAATTATATTCATTATTCCAGTTTGACATATTTTGCTCGAATCGATGGAAACTTTCCATGGTGGGCACAGTAAATAATGTTGGACAGTTTGTGGGCATACCTTTAGGAGGCTATTTGGCAGATCGGTAAGGTTTCTTCTGAATAATTAAAATACATCTATTTACATAAGTATTTTATCTGTTATAGTTATGGACGTAAACTGATTCTCATTGTGACTGGAGTGTTGAGCGCTCTTTGTGGACTGGCGCGTTCATTTGCTCCGGATTATTACAGCTTTCTTTCCTTTGAGTTTCTGGATATGGCTGTGGGTAGCACATTGTTCCCCACAGCTTTCCTGCTGGCGATCGAGCTGGTTGGACCCAAGCATCGTGTCGTGGCCGCAATGGTCATCAGTTTGACCTACGGCCTCGCTGAGGCAGCAATGGGTTATTTGGCCAGCTACATCCTGGACTGGCGTGTGCTGCTTCGTGTGCTCTACACTCCTGCTCTACTGCATTTGATTTTCATTTGCTATCTTCCGGAGAGCGTTCGTTGGCTGCTAAGTCAGTCGAGGGAGGAGGACGCCATTCAGACTCTTCGTAAGGTTGCACGTGTCAATCAACGAACACTTCCCGATGATCAACTTAATCAATTGATTCAAACGAATCGGGAGCTGGTTGCCAATTCAGAGGCGACTGATGGCCACTACAGCGTCCGCCAGATCTTCAATGCACTTGGCCTACGCATTGCCCAATGCTGTTTCTTATGGTTCACCAATACATTAGTATCCCTAGGCTTAACCCTTAATTCCATTGGCTTAAGTGGCAACAAATTTCAGAACTTTATCATAACAGGATTTATGCAGTTGCCAGGAATCATTTTGGGAACGCTGCTGATGCATCGTTTTGGACGACGTTGGACGTTGAGTCTCTTCCTGAGCTCGTGTTCCATTTTGCTGCTAGCAATGGCGATATTGGATGGAGGTGAGTTGATTTTAAAAATTATTAATTCTAATTCTAGCAAAAAATAATTTTTTTAAGAAGTTAATAAAATTTAAATGCAGAATGAATTAAGAGTTCCAAAATTTTTTTTTAATAAGTCAGTAAAATTTAAAATTCAAATCGAAATAAAGATAACATTCTTTTTGTCCGCAAACTATATTATTTTAGTCAATAAGCTCAAGGTATTTTTGCAAGAACGCCATTTATAACAAAAAAAGAAACTTGTTTCCAGTCTTTACATCTTTTAAAAAAACTGGTTTGTTTTCACTAAATGATTATTTCTTTTTAAGGTAATAAAGTTACAGATTTTTATGTGATATGTGCTTCGAATCAATTGAATTTTTTTCATTTACAGACTATCCAACTTTTTCCTGGGGTCTCTACTTTCTGGCAAAAATGACTTCAACCGGCAGCTTCATGGTCTTATATTTCTTTACGTCGGAAATTTTTCCCACTAGTTGTCGGAATAGTTTGCTCTCCTTTTGCTCTATGATGGGTCGATTTGGCTCGATGTTAGCGCCACAAACTCCTCTATTGGTAGGTATTATTATCGGAATATTTTATGTATTAACAATTGTCTTATCATTTTAGATATACTACTATAAATATGCGCCACATTTGCTATTCGCCACATTTGGATTGCTTAGCTCTGTTATAGCCATGTTTTTTCCTGAAACAGCTAATAAGGTATTACCTACAACATTGGAAGAAGCACGTGCCTTAGACAGAAGTATGCCGATGAAACAACCAAAAGTAACAGAAGACTCAAAAACTGCTGTCTAATCAATTGAAAGTGACAATGACTGAGAAAACTTGGGTTCATTTAAGAATTGTAAATATTTGTTATAATCTGAGACTCGCATTGGATGACAAACGAAAGTATCGAATTATCAGTATAAGATTGCTGAATACTATGAACATAATTCTGGTAGTAAGAGATTTATTTTTGACTGCGGGAATTTGCTAGTTGACGAAATTTGAAGTTCTTATAGGTGTTTATCTAATCGCAGTGTAGTATTTTGAGTAGCATATTGAAATACGCAGATCTATAATAATAAACAAAATCATGTTATTTCCTTAATAAAATGTTATTGGTGTATAATAAATTCTTCAGTGCTTATGTTTGATTCATTCATTTGTATTATTAATCTTTATTATTGTAACTCATTGAACGAACGTCAATAGTGTGTACATTTTTGCAATCAATTCACATTCGATATTACTATTTATATTAGAATGATAATTTATTAATGATTTATTTATTGTATGTTATTTTTATCTTCTGTGTATCATAGTTACTTAAAAGCAAATACAGAGTTTTTTGATCTATTCTCACGGTGTACTTAACATTTAGTTCTTTGCAAATAAGTCCCATATCGGTAGTTAACACCATGTTATGACTGGATGCAACAGGTGATACTTATCTGTCTGATAGCCCATTCATAAATACAAGTATAGCCAGACTAACAGCAACAGTTGCTTGTATCAGCCATCGGGACGGAGGCGCTTTCTGATAATACAAAATCAATAAGAGAAATTTATTTTATTTACATTTACGTTAAATGTATTTGATATCAATAAACAATCAAGCGTTGAAGCCGTTTAGGGTCGTCAATGCAGACATTAAATGAGTTGAGTGCACATCATTAACTACGACAGAGACCAGACTAGTTGATAAGGTCAAGATAAGAGCAAACAAGAGAGAGAGGGAGAGTGAGAGAGAGAGAGGCATTACCAGAGAGAGAGAGAGAGAGAGAGAGAGAGAGAGAGGACTACCAGAGAGTGAAGAGCAGATGAATATAATGAGTAAACTTGACGGAGAGCGGTTTTCGTAGATGATGCGTCCACGCCGTCAAGTGTCGTAATCAGCCAAAGCAAATCAAAACAGAAAAGTTAAATTTTAAATAAAATAAAACGAAATAGAGATAATCCATTCTACGTTTGGTCGAAAATAAACATACTCTTACTATTTTTAGAAAATATTTCGTTTACTATGAGTTATATTTAAAAATGATAATTTCATAAAAATACAATATTATAACAAAAAACATATGATTTTTAATAATCTTTTAAGACCTTTATTCTAATTTTTTATTGTAATAATAAATATGAGATATCATATTGATAGTTATATGAATATATGATAGTTTTTCGACTAATCGTTGAACAAAATATTTATATTTATATCGAAAATATATATACCGATAGTAAGAGTATATTGAGTGTAGCCGCTCAACCGGTTGATTTGGTGGGTGAACAGCACGATTCAGTCAATGAGCGACAGTGCTCATAGTTAGACGCTCTAACGGAGCGAACGCGAGAAAAAACGATAATAGAAAAAGACATTTATACGTACTGATGGGCTATAAAAAGCCCAAAAAATCAAACAGAATATTTATAAATTGCGCGTATTCAATAAAAAGTGCATTTTTACACGTGTAGATCGAATGAAAAATTAGTAAAATTGTGACTTAAAGCGTGTTTTTTTTTAATATCCGAGAATATGTTAGGCGATAAGAGGAGTGGAAATGGTAGTGGATACGGCACCACCGAGAGCCCGCCAACGGCCAATGGCCACGCTGCTGAGTCGGTGACCGGGAACGTGGAGGCATCCGCAAGTGAAGATAATACTCTGGATGCCATACTCGTTCGAATCGGTCAGTTTGGACGCTATCAAATCATCAACTATGTGTTACTGTGTATTCCCATGGTGTTCAATGCGTTCTCTTCGATCTCATATGTGTTTACCGCCAGCACAGTGGTGCACAGGTGAGTTACGTGAATATCCACACTCTCTTACTTATCTTATCTCAACGCGATTTCGCCTCAGATGCAACATAACCCAATGTGATAGTCCGAGCAGCTTGTATGAGGAACCTTGGCTTAATTTTACAGTGCCTTATAAGAATTCTGACTGGGATGCATGTAATCGTTATGTGTACAACGTCTCTGGAGTGGACCCAGCTGATCTTCTAAGTGGAATGTGTGCTGCAGAGTATTTTGACAACAGTACCGAAAAATGTGGCAGCGATTTCAAATTTCGTGATGAGGAAAAGACAATTTCAACTGAGGTAAATATTAATTTGTTATCATTTTATAAGCTTTGATTGTATTAAATTATATTTAATTCTATTTCCTTATAGTTTGGCATCTTTTGCAAAGACGAATGGATGCTTAACATGGTGGGAACCATTAACAATATAGGTCAGTTTGTAGGCATACCATTGGGAGGATTCTTTGCAGATCGGTAAGTGGACTAACATAATTGCCGATCTTAAAACCTAACCGATCTTTCTTTCCCATTAGCTATGGACGTCGTACAATGTTGGCGTATGCTGGAGCTTTGAGCGCCCTTATGGGTGTAATTCGTTCGTTGTCCAGCAACTACTATATGTTTCTATGTTTCGAGTTCCTGGACATGGCTGTGGGCAGCACGCTGTTCCCAACGGCTTTTCTGCTGGCCATCGAACTGGTTGGTCCAAAGCGTCGTGTGGCCGCTGCAACAATTATCACAATATTTTATGCATTGGGTGAGGCATTTTTGGGTATTTTGGCATCGCAGATTCAACATTGGCGCTGGTTACTGAGAGTGCTTTATGCGCCAGCGATTCTACAAATACTCTTTCTATGGATTCTGCCGGAGAGCGTGCGCTGGCTTTTAAGCCAGGGTCAAGAGCAGCAAGCGGCATCTGTGCTGAGAAGAGCGGCCAAGATCAATAAGCGACCATTGCCAGAGGATCAGTTGGAGGAGCTGATTACCAACAATCGAAACAAGATGCTTCAGGCTAATGAGAGTCAGTATCCTATTCTGCGGGCTGCTTCCTTCTTCATTTGGCGCATTGCCAACTGTTGTTTCTGCTGGTTTACTCATACTCTGATCGCCCTGGGTCTCAGCTTGAACTCTGTGAATCTGGGCGGCAGCAAGTATAACAACTTTATGCTAAATGGATTTGTCCAAATTCCCGGATTACTGCTACCTCTTATCATAATGGATCGCATTGGCAGAAGGTATTCCTTGTGTGCCTCCATGTTAATATGTGCCATTTGTATGGGCGCCTCGGCAGCCATCGGATCTGGTAAGTATTCAAAATTAACCCATTTATTAACAAAAAAATTCGGTTAGAAAAATTTTTTATTTACCCAATATTAATTTTTTATTATTTGTGCTTAAAATAAAGATTAATTTTATATCTATCTTATGTAATGAAAAACTTTTAAGGAAAAAAATTGAATTGAATCAAAAACTTTATTAAGTATATTTACTCAAATTTATTTCAATATTCTATGATTTCTGATAATTAAATTTTCTCTCTATTTCAGATGACTACGCTGGTTCTCTTACACTGTTCCTAATTGGCAAGTTGGCCATAACATGCAGTTTTCAGATTTTGTACTTCTTTACCTCGGAAATATTCCCGACAAATGTGCGAAACAGTTTGCTTTCGCTTTGCTCCATGGT
Organism: Drosophila falleni; assembly: GCA_035045575.1. Lineage (NCBI taxonomy): Eukaryota > Metazoa > Arthropoda > Insecta > Diptera > Drosophilidae > Drosophila > Drosophila falleni. The sequence continues at coordinate 12,579,665 of JAWNOV010000167.1, forward strand.
GGGTCGTATTGGCTCTATGTTGGCTCCACAAACTACATTGCTGGTAAGTGTCAGTTACATATAAGTATATATAGCTAAAACCCAATTAATGTTAATTTCCCTAGGCCAAATACTATGAGCAAGCGCCTTCAATCCTATTTGCTACATTTGCTTTAGTCAGTGGCTTTCTTACGCTCGCTTTTCCGGAGACGGCGGATAAGGTTCTACCCACAACAATAGAGGATGCTCGGGACTTGAATGATGCACGGAAAACACAGACAGTTGTGAATGAGGAGCAGGGGGAGGAGGTGCCCAGAAGAATGTGTTGATGTGTATTGATTGTTATGTGAAACGTTTACCTCAAAAATGGTTGCTAGAAATTGCTATTGCCAAAGATTTTATTTCAATTTTATATGTAAGCCAGTAGCATTTCTGATTTTATTTTTCTGTTTTAAATTTGTATTAGTTGTAAGTGTCGAATTTACTGTTATGCAGGAATTATTTTAATACTATTTTTTAAATTGTATGTACAAATAAATAAATAATTCAATTTACATTTTATGTTTCCTCTAGCGGCCAATGGTAAAAGCGTGTGGTGGCGACATCTATGGTCTTGCTAGAGAAGTTTTTCATTTAGCCGAGTGTCAAACCATTTTGAATGCGAAAAGTATGCAACACTTTTTTTCTGATCACAATCTGCAAAGGAGTACAATTAAAAATTTGTTTGTGTTAGCAATAAATTGGCGTTGCATTAACAATTTAATGCAAATTATTAATTCGAAATTAGATAAAATAAAGGTGACCTTTTTATGTGCCGTTGTGCCCCAGGGGCAGAAGTTGTGTAAATAAGTTTAGTTTAAATAAATGAAAGCATTTCACAAAATTCTGCAAACATTTTCAGATTGTAACAGTTGGCAACACTGACTGTGGAAGTGAAAATTAGAAATCTGAAGCTGATAACATAATTGAATTGAATGAAATTTAAGTAGGCTCTAGAGTGTTAAAGTGTCCACTTCCGTAAAGTTTAGAGGCACTTGACAATACTAAATGGAGAGCTATATGTACTTGAATTAAAGTCGCTAGATATGAGCTAATAAAAGATCAAACATTAATTAGTTGGCCTTACAAGAAGTCTTTAGTTTACCAAATTGATAAGCACACCTTTTGGAACAAACAATTGAAAAGTGCAATATATAAATGGTTATTAAATATTTACAAATTTCATGTGCACCGTTGATGATGGCAATTAACAGGCAGATAGATGGGGTCTCTGAGCAATGGGTCTTATCGGGAGCGTCTTGTTGACATGCTGTCAACTTACGCACTTCGATGATATCTTCGGTTCGTAACCTTAACCGTCACCCTATCAATAATTGTGGAGAGTGCTGTGATTCAGTTGAATATTGTGATTGCTTGGGTATACACCTAGTTATGAGTGCGGACTACGAAAGTGACTATTTTATGCGCAGTCGGTTAGTTAATTAGCTAAATTTTAAATTAAGTGTTGCTAATAACACTGTTATTTATCATAACAGCAAGGTGCGTGATAAGCCACCGTTGTGGGATTCATTTCAGGATCCACCTGCAAAGCGGACAAGTGGCTCTGATGCCGATTGGAAGAAGTTGCAATTTTTCATGAAAGTTTTCAAGCTTTTCGCTTACATTGTGGTATTTGGTGTTGTTCTGGCTTCCAGTGTGGCAGCTAAGCTGGTTTATCTCTACATGGCTGGCAATACAAATGGCGAAAGCAAGTTGCAAATGTGCAGTAAATACCGTAAGTCAAGGTCAGACCGAAAGATGGGCAAAACATGTTTGATAAGCTTCTCGACGCATGTACTTATATAGTTCTACTTGACGGCCAAGTGATGGCAATGCGCAGCAAGCTGGAACAAATTGCCTGGGTTTGGGCCCTGATCTTTGCCTTTGCTGCCCCCGAGCTGTTCACCTTCCTCCGTGCCCTTCGCATCTGCATGTTCAAGCGCGAGCAGCGACCCAGCGGACTGGAAGTGGCACTGGTGAGTAATGAGTAAGGTGTGACTTTTGTGCAGTCCCAAGATTGATAAGTACTCTCTCTCTCTATCTGTCGCTCTGTTGCTGTCTCTCTCTGGTGCTCTCCGTCTGCTGTCGCTAATCAGGTCACACTCTTTGAACTGCTGCACGTCGTTGGCTTGGCGCTTCTTACCTTCACCGTGTTGCCACAACTGGATGTGACGCGTGGTGCGATGCTTGGCTGCTGTGTCTGCTTTGTTCCGTCTCTGCTCAGTGAGTAATACATATCCAGCAACCATTCAAGCATCTATCAAATACCAACACCCAACTACCAACCAACATCTTATCAGCCTCCTTGTCGGGTCGACTGACAGCAATTAAATTGATTGCCATTTGCCACTGCTTAACATTTTTCCCGTTCACAGACCTGCTGACAGGCACACGTTTGCAGTGGAAATCTGCGGATATGCTTGTGTATGCTCTTTCTATTTTGGCCATGATATCACAGGCAACCGTGTTCTTTATTTGGCCAACAATGTCGGCGCAGCTGGAGGTGCAACTTCTGGCCATTCCATTGTTGTTGGTCTCGTTTCGCTGGTGGGAGAACTACGCTAATACAAATGAGTCAATAGGTGAGCTAACTTGGTCACTGTATTATCTAACGATACACAATTATTTACCTAGACATTTTTTTCGGAAACTTTGAGCTCTCATAACTTCATCAAAACTTCACCGATTTTCAAGCGAAATATCGTTTTGTTCATGGTTTGGCCTCTAAATTGATTCTGCATTTAAATTTTTAACATCTAAAAAATTTTATAATTTTTCGATTCTAAGCCATCTATCATCAAATTTTCCATACATACCCCTTGACATTTTTTTCGAAAACTTTGATCTCTCATAACTTTATCAAAACCTGACCGATTTCCAAGCGGAATATCGTTTTGATCATGATTTGGCCTCTAAATTGATTCTGCATTTAAATTTTTATCATCTAGAAAATTTTATAATTTTTCGATTCTAAGCCATCTATCATCCAATTTTCCATACATACCCCTTGACATTTTTTTCAAAAACTTCGATCTCTCATAACTTCTTCAAAACTTGACCGATTTTCAAGCGGAATATCGTTTTGTTCATGATTTGGCCTCTAAATTCATTCTGCATTTAAATTTAAATCCTCTAGAAAATTTGATATATTTTCGATTCTAAGCCATCTATCATCCAATTTTCCATACATTAAGTGATATGATCATTTTGCATATCTTCAGCTCATACAATTATTTCAAATTGTGACATTATTAACAAATTATGTACACTTTAAATTATGTTCTTGTGGATACTTTTGATTGGGAATAATGTCAGTAATAACAAACTAACTGCTTGTACCTTTTCAGCTTATATTATTCGTACCATACGCTTTACACGCTCCCGATATCACACGTACCTATATCTGTCCCCTTTAAAGATAATTGTGTTTGGTTTGATGGGTTTCCTGTTGCACGGCCAGAACTTAATGGAGTATTTCACGCTGTTCTTGAAGGCGTGGCAAACGCACTCCTTAAGACTGACGGTTTGTAGAGCATTTTGTTCACTAGGTACATAGCTGTTATCTGACTTTGTTGCTCTTGTTGGCTTTGCAGTACACGGATGGGTTGAAGGATACGGTGAATTTGGCAGGCACAATCAATGGCAGCTCATTTATCAAGTCGACGACAAGTACGCAGTTCTCGCTGCAGTCGAATCCGAATGCCGTTATCTATGCGCTGATTTTACAGGTGGGCGCTGCCTATTTGTGCCACATTTTCGGCAAGTTTGCGTGTAAGATAAAGATACAAAACTTTAGCTACGCCTTGCCCCTTAGCCTGGCGACACCGTTGACCGTTTGTGTGGCAACTTTGCTGTCTCAAATGCGCGCTGCGGATTTGTGCTCGCTGCACGGCCTGATGCCGGATTACCTGACACTGCAGTCACTGGGCCAGGATCTGCAGCACCTGGGCATCCTGAGCCTTGACTATGCACTGTGGTTGTGGCCGTTGTGGTGGCTCGCTCAACTGTGGACTTGCCAGCACATCTGGCGACCAAGGAACGACAAGAACGCACCCACTGAGAAATTGTACGTATGTCCTTGGTACTGTGGATTGCTTGTGGATCAGTGCTCCATGATGAATAGGCGCATTCTCGACTGGACCGATGAATATCTGGCTTTTAAGGTGCGTACACTGATAAAAAAAATGTTTTAAAATCAAGATTTTGGTCTCAGAACTAAAAAATGCGTCGAGAACATCGAATTCTTAAATTAAAAGAACACATCTTGATTTTTATTCTTATATTAAGATATTATGATTTTTTAGATTAATAATCTTAGTTTTAGTATTTGGTCTTAAAATAATCCTATTTTAAGAACAAAATATTTAAGATGAATGTTCTTGATTTTAGAAGTTGATCTTTTTTCCCAGTGTAACAGAGCAAGACCAACAAATTTAATTCCAATTCTGATTCTGATTCCGACTTGAAGTTCATGTTAATGAATTATTGTAATCAGGCGTTAACATCAATCATCATGCCAAGTTTCTGGCGTCAACCGTTTTTCAGCCTTGCTGCTGATTATCCTCTCTCTCCCTCTCTCTCTCTCTCTCTCTCTCTTTCTTTCTGTCTCTCTTAAACCACATCTCTCAGCTCACATCTCTGTATTTGCAGAGGACTTTTTGACTGCGTCGCGTTTCGCTTCAAATGTCAGGCAATGTAATTAAGTTAAATGACTGGGAAACTGCAAAGTTCTGGGAATGTTTATATACTCATACGTGTATGTGTTCTTCCCATCTCTTTCACACATTGAGCGTTAACTGGCGTGTGTAGTGTAATTTTTGGTGCGTAGGTTTTGTCGATGTTAACTTAATTAAAAGTGCTACAGTTTTGGGCGGCGTGTGGTGCACGCAGCTCTTTGGCAGACGTCAATGGCTTTTGGCCCAAAAGTGGAAATATAAATATACAAAAAGTAATTAAAATCAGGCCTCATATGTTGATTTTTGAAAGCATAAATTAGACAGACAGTGAATTATGTATTTTAAAAGGGTCGCAGTGCCAATAGCTAAACATTAAGACATTCTGCATAAAGCCTACTTTTAGGGTTTAAACTTAAATGTCAACTACTACTGAAACTAATTTCTACGTGTTAAGTGCAATATCTTTGTTATCTTAAACTATTTTAAATCTTTAGAGTAAAACTACATATATATCTATATATCTACCTCTCACTTTAAATATACTTTATCTTCAATAACGTTGTTTTTTAGAGCGATTTGACGGCACTCGGAGATTCCAAAATGGATATGTCAGGTGACATGAATGCCAGTCGTGATATTCAGGAGAAGGATAAAATACCGCAACTGATTGTTTGTGCAACAATGTGGCACGAGACCGAAGAAGAGATGATGGAATTTCTGAAATCAATTGTACGCTTGGATGAGGATCAATGCGCACGACGAATGGCAAAAACGCATCTAAATGGTGGCAAAGCGGATGATGAATACTATGAATTGGAAAGTATGTAAATATGTCAAGTGCATCCTTCTATTACATTTCAAGTTCTCCATTTTTTTTGTGGCTCCCTAAAAATACTTGTATTTGGAATTTTGCATAAGCAACAAATTCCCCTTCAACTATTCTACTTTTCCCCCCCAATCCTAAGTCCTAGACGCACTGCAGTTGTCAGTGTCCTACTGTCGTCGGCAGTTGTCCTGTCTTGCATTTGTTTGCATTCATAAAATGTACCGCTGTTTGCCTTTGGGTTTTGCATTGCCTTGGCTATATATAAATTCCGCAGGAATACTGTCAAATTAGAAATTTATGCAAGCCAAATACAGTGCTGCATGAAAGTATCCATCGCCAGCAGTGTCACCAGCTGTGCACTCAGAATAGGGTGATTGCTTTCGATACTATTTATAGCATTTTGGCGACTTCATTTCCGCTTTTGCCAAATGGCAACCAGCCAAAAGTTGTTCCCAAATCCACGTATAAATTTGTTAAGTGCTTGACAGGATTGCAATTTATGCCAAGTTCTTACTTCAATGATATCCAAATAAAAGTGGAAATATGACAGAATATTTGCAAGTCAAAATCAATTAATTCGATTTCCAAACAAAATAATAAAACAATTTTAAAGCTTATTTACCACGTATAATCTTTTAACTTAACCGTTGCTATTAAAATACTGAACTCAAATGAAAAAATCGGCCCATAACTTAAAAATATGTGCAGCAAACAAAAATGTATATTAATTTCCCTTGTATAATACCAATTTTTATGTGCAAATCATTTACATATATTCTGCATGTATGAACGCATTTTATTTATTACTTAATTTTTTTTATAAGATTGTTGCGTGCGTTCGACTGTAAATTAAAATTTCAGTTTCACTTTTAATTTATTAGTCGATAAATTTCTTTAAGATTTTACGAAAAAAAGAAATTAAAAAAAAACATATATTGATATTAATGGAATTGATTTAAAAAGAAAATTATTGGAAAATATAATTTATAAGGCAATAATATTAAAATTGGAATGCAATTTTTTCAATATTTAAAATTTATAAGAGTTATGACTAAAGTTTTTAAATAAATTAATGTTCATTTCCATAATTTTTCTTTTACAGCAAATATATTTTTCGACGATGCATTTATACTAGATGAACGGCATTGTCAGAACAAGAGAAATCCGCCGCTGAATGAGTATGTCAAGACCCTGATTCGCACTATAGACAAGGCCGCCTTTGAGATCTATGGAGTAAATATTAAAATTAAGCCGCCCTTAAAGATTGAAACGCCTTATGGAGGACGTTTGGTCTGGACACTGCCGGGACGGACGAAGATGGTGGCCCATCTGAAAAACAAGGACAAGATACGTCATAAGAAGCGCTGGTCCCAGGTCATGTATATGTATTACCTGCTGGGCTTTCGCATCATGGAAACGGAGCAGCTGTCGGCACGCCGCAAAGCTGTCATTGCCGAGAATACTTTTCTGCTGGCACTGGATGGGGATATCGATTTTCAGCCGCGGGCTGTGCAGCTGCTGATTGACCGCATGAAGGCGATTGATGAGTTGGGCGCTGCCTGTGGACGCATCCATCCTGTGGGTCGGGGTCCCATGGTTTGGTATCAGAAATTCGAGTATGCGATTGGACACTGGCTGCAAAAGGCCACCGAGCATGTGATTGGCTGTGTCCTCTGTAGTCCCGGTTGCTTCAGCCTGTTCCGGGCCAGTGCTCTCATGGAGAACAGTGTGATGAAACGCTATACTCTCGTCAGTTCGGAGGCCATGAAGATGGTGCAATATGATCAGGGCGAGGATCGTTGGCTCTGCACTCTGCTGCTGAAACAGGGATCCCGTGTAGAGTACTGTGCCGCCTCTGATGCATTTACTCATTCGCCGGAATACTTTAATGAGTTCTACAATCAACGCAGACGCTGGGTTCCCTCCACCATTGCCAATATCTTCGATATACTGGCCGATGCCAGCACTGTGGTGAAGAAGAACAACTCCATCTCCACGTTGTACATCATGTACCAGGCCATGCTCATGATTGGCACTGTCCTGGGACCGGGTACTATCTTTCTGATGATGGTGGGAGCTCTGGTCGCTGTTTTTAACATTAATATATGGACGGCATTTCTTTGGAATTTCTTTCCCATTCTCATTTTCATACTGAGCTGTGTTTATCTCAAGCAGAAGTTTCAGCTGCTAATTGCATTTGTGATTAGCGCCATCTATTGTCTGGTTATGATGGCCGTGCTTATAGGTATCATTGTCCAGATGCTGGAGGATGGTCCATTGGCACCTGCCTCGCTGTTCTTCCTGCTGGTTGCTGTACAGATTACAATATCAGGTACCATAGTTTTAAATCTATCAATTTATTTTCTTTTTATTGACTTTATTTTTCTTTGCAGGTTTAATGCATCCTCAGGAGTTTCTTGCATTGCTGTGCGGTGTCATTTACTATATTACCATACCCTCAATGTATATGTTACTCATGATTTATTCAGTATTCAATATGAATGATGTCAGTTGGGGTACTCGGGAGGCGCCTGTACTAAGAGATGATGGCGAGGAGAGTCCCAATGATCCGGATAATTATTTACCAGGTTGGCTAAGCGACTCTCTTCTCATAGACTCCGATTTGGGAGAAATAACATTGGTGGAGCAACGTTTCTGGAAGGATCTCATTAAGCAATATCTAAAGCCTTTGGAGCTCAGCAAGGAGCAGAAACAAACCATGACAGATGACTTGAAGGAACTGAGGAATATGATCGCCTTTGCCTTTGTCATGGTCAATGCGATCTTTGTACTGATCGTGTTTCTGCTGCAGCTGAAGAAGGACTATTTACATCTAAAGTGGCCCATAGATCCCACAGACTATGTGTCCTTTGATAGGGACAACCTGCAAGTGGGCATCTATAGACAGTATAAAGAGTTGGATCCCATTGGACTATGCTTTGTCATTTTCTTTGGCTTCATTTTGGTCATACAATTTATAGCCATGTTTTTCCATCGTTTTGCCACAATGTCACAGCTCTTGGCCACCATTCAACTGGATTGGTTCCGCTCCAATGGCCAGCTGAGTGATGAGGATGCTGTCCTGGAGCTCAATGGCAGTGCCGTGCACATTGCTCGACGTTTGCAGCGACCCAAGCGACTCTTTGACGACGACGATGCGGATTCGCATCATTACGATGAACTGGAAGTGGAGCAGGACAATCATCGCGAGAGCATGTCACGTCGTCAGACCATATTTAGATTGCATGAGACGCGGAACAAGCAGCAGAGTGACTACAGTGATCTGGTCAGGAACTTTGAGCGGCGTTTCTTCAGCGAGGACGAGCTGAACATGAAAAATCTGCCCCTGAGTCGCAAATCCATCAAACTGTTCCAGGAACGACGCTCTGTGGCCAAGACCAATGCAGCTGCCACGCCCGGTGGCACGCCCACGCCCAAAGCGGGCACACGACCCCCCCTCGTGCCCCTCCCCACCAAGAAAGTGAGCTTCATCAGCAGCAACATGCAGATCTACGACAATGAATCCCAGTATTAAGCATATGAATCCATTAAATACTCTTTAATGTCTTTTAAGAGAGTATCGTATCTATATAGTTATGGATCCATCAAATACTCTTTAATGTCTTTTAAGAGAGTATCGTATCTATATAGGTATGAATCCATCAAATACTCTTTAATGTATTGTAAGAGAGTATCGTATCTGTATAGTTATGAATCCATCAAATACCCTTTAATGTATTTTTAGAGAGTATCGTATCTATATAGTTATGAATCCATCAAATACTCCTTAATGTCTTTTAAGAGAGTATCGTATCTATATAGTTTTGAGTTTGTAACCCTAATAGCACTGTGGTAAAAAATATAATTAATTGCATTTAACTCAAGTGGCAAGTCAAGGCAGCGAAGCTTACTTCCAGCATTCAGTGCCAGGATGTCTTGCGCCTCATTAGCATAATTACAAGAGGGTGGTATAAGAGAGTGGGTGTGATTGTGGGTGTGTCTATGGGTGTGTGGGTGTGGGTGTCGTCATTCATCAATGTCGTGGCGATGCTTAGAGTTAAGTGCTTCATGGCTGTGCTTTTTGTGGGCGCCAAGTAAGTATAAAGAAAGTTCGTTCCTTCTTCTGGTTGCGAAATGCAAATCAAAGTGTGATTAGCTTGGATTTGATGAAGTTTCTGCAGCAATGCACAACTTTTTACTGCCTTCTATCTTTCTTTAGTTCTCTCTCCATCTCTCTCTCCCTCTCTCTCTCTCTCTCTGTGCATGTGTGTGTGTGGGTGTGTTGAGGTGTCGGCATAAGTGTTTTGTAAGTGAATTTTCTTACTTTTTTACGCAGTCAGCTCAGTAAATGTAAATGGAATTCAGACCCTGGACCTACTTTACCAATGCGCATATATTAAAAGAGTTACAAGCTGGACTAACCGCACAGCAGGAGAGAGGGGACAGCCAGGTCTGTGAATAGGAAAACAGAGGCTGGAGTAAGCGTAGAAAATGTTATAGATGGAAGTGCATACCAAGAGCGAAGGCAAGGTATGCAAAAAGAAGGCAATAAATTCACCTCAGTTGAAAAATAATGGAAAAAAGACCAATAAAAGAAAATTGAAATCGCATTAAAATTTCTGCACCTAATAAGAAAATATTGCAACAGGCAAATTGAAGTTAAAGCCTTGTGATTAAGAAAATTTAGTAGTTAAGCAAAGTTTTTAAGCACTTAGCAGATTAAATATAAAGAAACGCACCTTAAATAATTAAATTTTTAATCAATTAATTTTCAAAATTGTCTGACAATATATAAAATGCATTTAAATAACAACAGAAAAGGGTATTCATTGCCAAATTTACCCACAATAACAATACCAAAATATATTGACTACAATTTTACCCAAGCAATTAAACCAATGCCAAAACCAAACAATTTATTTGATTTTCATTTATGAAAAACCAACAATTTAAAACTAAGTACAATAGGTTTTTTGCAAAAGATAACAAGAGCTGAGAAGAATGCGAATGAATAGATATTTCTTGCAAGTTTCAATTACAAGTCCTAGGAAAGAAATGATAGCTTTATAGTCGGAATTTATGCCATACTTGACACAATTTTAGTTTGGTATTGGGCCAACGTTGCGTATGCGTTATTTTTGTTGTTTTGCTGAGCCTTTTCCCATAGCCATAGAAATTTATATTTTCATATTTATGGATTTGAGATTCTTGTGCAGCAAAAAGCGCTCAATGGACACATAAAACAAAACGGAAACGACACCGGCACGTAAAGTACAAAATTCGATTGAAAAACTTTATATTTGCAGTATTTTTGCAGCCATTTGCTGTTGCCATTTGCTGTAGCAATTGTTCGCACAGTGAGTACAAGCTGTATGCAACCGGCCAGGCGAGTACATAATTTTGCACTTATCTGACCCCAGGCAGTGGCCCCAGTGAGTCACTTTGGGTTTTGTTATTGTATTTTATGGTTTCTCTATGCATTTTGCAATTGCAATCGAGGACAACGGCCAGGACACACCGCGACACGACGGGTCATGCAATAACAGAACATTGTTGTTCTATTTCTTTGTTTTTGGCATTTTTTTTTTATTCTTAATGTCATTAAATTATGAAAATAATTCTGGCTTCGGTACGCGATGGTTCAGTGGCCTGGCAACGGCTTTTGTCCTGGCTGCTCCAACTTTTGCTCTGTTGTTGTTTGTGAAAATAATTAAATAAAAGCTGCAGGATATTTGCGCACAATGTGCACTGATTATGTACTGTGTCCTGTCGCCCGTTATACGTTTCCGCCTTGCCTGTCACTCGCTTTTGCCCTTCATCGCCTAGAAATGCATTTTGTGAGTAAACAAGTTTCACATTTTTGTCAGTTAATTAATTTTTTCCCCCTGCCAGTCATTAGATTAAAAGACAATATTTTGTAATATGCCTTTAAAGTTCGAAGCTTGTTGTTAATTTTATAATCATTTATTTTTATGTGCCATTCAGTTGCATTTTGCCAGCTGAGTGACGTTTAAGAACCCTTATAATATATGTAGAGATACGGTTTGGAATGAAATGTTCTCATCATTATCATTATTTGAGTTTAATTTTCTGATATGCCATTTTTAATCAACTGACATGTCATGAAAAGCATTTATATATTTTTGCAATTAAATATTTATTGACAAAGAGTTGATTTCATTTTTGAAATTGGTTATTTAAATTAAGTCCATTTAGTATAAATTTAACCAATCAAGAATTTAATTAAATAGAAAGGTTAAAATATGTGTATTTTATAACAGAAGTGCAACAAATCTCTTAAAGTTGGTGCAACAATAACATCAAAAAAAGCAACAAGAGCAACTGCAACAATAAAGACAGCTAAGCAAACAGTGAACACAATGATAAGCCAAAAGTTCTCTCTTGCTCCACATGATAAGCAGCTTCTCACTGCTCCATGTTGAGAGTGTAAATGTTTGCAATAATCTAAAACTGAGCTGATGAGTATGTGCGAGTGTGTTGGTGTGTTTGGGTGTTGCTGTGCGTGTGTGTGCTAAGTCTGTGATTGATAACATTGCTAATTGAATCACAACAAGAGCCGCAAAGCGTTAGACAAAGAGAGGAGAAAAGAGAGGGGGGCTCTCCCCCTTTCGAATTTTAATCGCAATCGCAATGAGCACTTACAATTACACATGTTTGCGCTTCATTATCAGTAAACAGCCGGAGCCGGAGCAGCTCGTTACTTGGATCGGTGGACATAGGTCCAAAATAATTCAATTTCAGTGCATTTCGTTAGGTATTACGGATCGGTCTCGTTTAGTTCGTTCACTGCAATTCTGTGATATTCGCGTTTATATTTAGATCCTGAACAGGATCCTCGACACATATTCTGTGTTTGTTTAGGTGCTGCCATAGCTCATTTCCAAAATACTTAATAAATATTCAAAATGCTGCGTAATAGCTATAAAACACTGCGCAACAACTGCATCAACAATTACTGGAGAGCACTTAGTTCTCATGGACCCAGACAGCCAGTGAGTGAATAATTAAAAGTATATAAAATTAGTACATGTCAAGCAATTAATATAAATATTAAAAGCGATTTGTTTTCAAATTTTAATTCAGCTTTGAGAATCAGCTGTTTTACTTTGGTGTTTTTATTTTGGTTTTTCGACATCTGTATTTACAAAATACAGTGGTTCATATGTTAAATATTTTCTAAGAAGATTATTTGTAAAATATTCCAATTTATAGTAATAATAGTTTTTCGTTGATATTTGTCTACACTAATGAACTTTGGCAATTTTTGTAATTGTTAGAAAATATGTTAATTGTTTAATTTCATTATAATAATAATTAAAAAAAATTAAATTAAATATTTTATTTTTTTGTCTACGCCTTAGACTAAGTTTAAAGTCAAACTATCCTTATCAAATAGCTAAGTAGAGCTGACTGCCAACAAGGTCTTGGACTTTGATTTCAATCACCGCACACAATGCAGAATCAATCCGCACTGTACAAAAATAGAAATGAAACCCGTGCAACGTAGTTCATTCGCCTACAAAAATAAATACGAATATACATATACTTATACCATTATATAGGGCATTATTATAAAGATCTACGTAAGAGGCAAACGTGTCGACTGATAAGAGATTATTCTTTTGCAATAAAGATGATTTAAATGTAGGGGAAAATTACCGACAGCATAAAAGTGTCACGGGAAACACAGCTGATGGGTTCTGTTGAGTTGATGTGAACTTATCTTAATTGACTTTGGACAACAGAAAGTTCCTTTTATTCAGTGTCCAGGGTTAGCATTATGTAAGCTACTGATTGGGGATACCGCACACTCATAGATTAGGCATGAAATTTTCCTTGGCACTAAAATTTAATCAGCACTCAATCAGCACAATAAAAAAAAGGGCAACAGCAATAACAGACGAAATGTAGTTGAAGATTTCAGTTTGTGCCTTTTATGACTAATCGAAGTGGCAACAGCTTGGAACGGCTAAAAGGATTCTTGGGTGTAAAATGGGCCATCAAAATGCTTTGGGTAGAGCTAATTGAATGGACAGCTGAAATCGATTTATGTCATTTTTTTTTGGGTTAGGGTTTGATTTTGGGTTCAGATTTGAAGCGTGCTGTAAATCATTTGCAGTTTTGGATGCGTACTGAAGGACATGCAAAACATACAAATATAAATCTAGGGTGACAGAGTGGGAGGTGTGAAAAATGAAAAACAGAAAATGTATTATTTGCATGACATGCTGATAAAATGTCACACAAAGCATTGTCACAGCACGACAGCTGTTTGTACAATACGGCGTATACGTGTTAAAATAAATTGTAAAGTGTAAATATTGTATTTCAAAACTACGTACACTCTCTCAATGAGAGAGATGGTGAGACAAAGGGAAAGAAATATAGAGAGGGATGAGAGCACAGTTTGCTTTGCCATTGGCAATCCAATGCCGTTTGGCGTTAGCCTTTTACAGTAAACTTAAAACCCCTTTAAATATGCATCAGCCAGCCCTGGCCCCGGGCAAGGGTCGACAGCTGCATTTGCATATGTCCAAAGTCCGTAGTCCGTAGTCCATAGTCCGTAGTCCGCAGTTCGAAGAGTCCAGCGCTGCCTTTGACACTCAAAACGATTTGGCTAGGTCAGGGTCATCACTCCGTCACCCCTACCTCCCTTCTTCCCCCTCCCTTATTTCCTGCTCTGACCGGTTTTGTCGGCGTCATCGTCGCCCCAGTTTGACACGTGTTGGCAGTTATGGGGCAGCTATAGGGGAACCCAGCTACACATCCACTAGTCACTGTGTGTGTGTGTGTGTTTGTCTGTGTGCGTGTGCGGTACATCATAAAAAAACGAAAAGGTGGAGAGAAGGAAAACAAGCGTAAAACACAGCAAACAACAAGCGACAAAACAGTGTAGAAATTGTGTAGTGTGTGAGAATCAAACAGCTGTTGCCTTTTTTCTTTTTATACCCTGTGTCCATTTAAAATGGTCAAAAAGGGTATAATGTGTTTTTTATGTGAAAAAATGATAGTAAGAATCCATTAGATACTGTGAAATGGCATAATAGAAGCAACATTAGTTAACAAATAGGAACTAGAAACCTTTCAAATTTATCACCTTATCATCAGCAGATTTCTATAATATTTAGTTTTTAATATTGATACAACTTTAGCTAATTTTTTTTCGTATAAAAAATATTTTTAATTAAAACTGTGATATTTAACAAAGATTTTAATATGTTATCCCATCGTACTGACTATAATTTTTTTATCCTATTTAAGCTCGTGGTTAATTCTCATCCTGTTCTACTCTCTACACATTATTATTCCGCCCAAATTTTCCACTTTTATTTACTTTACAACCATTTTTTCACAGTTTTATTTGTGGGTTTATGACGCCTGCCTACGCACGGCAATAAATTATTCCGGCAGACAAAATTTGTTTGGCAGTTAACAATTTAATTGTTTTATAATTAGATTTTTGACAGGCACAAATACATCTAACCCTTGCCAGACGGCTTTTAAGAAAAGCAGCAACAAATTCTTATCAATTTGAACAAAACACACGACGATCAAAACATTTGATAACGAGCAATAAACAAATGAAACGAAGTTGATTCTATAAACTGATCAAATATTGGACCAAGGTTAGCTCTAGGCTCTGACACACAAGTCTCAAGTGCAGTTGAAGCGAATGAATATATCACGCATACGCCCCGCTGGCAATATGTATTATTCTTAATGCATTTGTTAAGATTCAGTTTGTTTTTATGTCCGTAATAATAACAGAGTTGACTGTTCTTTATGATAACATTATCAAATGGTCATTAACCAAAGTAAAATCGGAAAACTCTTACATAAATAAGCAAATAAAAATATACTTACTTTTGATGTCATTACGGTCAATTTGCGAAGGAATC
Organism: Drosophila falleni; assembly: GCA_035045575.1. Lineage (NCBI taxonomy): Eukaryota > Metazoa > Arthropoda > Insecta > Diptera > Drosophilidae > Drosophila > Drosophila falleni. Next base: position 12,595,105 of record JAWNOV010000167.1, read on the forward strand.
CCTGTTTATTGGTTCAACCATTTTATAGATAGTAGTTTAATCGGGTTTACAGCTTTACCACAGCTGACAGCTTCATAATATTATTGACTGCCAGTTATAACGAATTGAAAATATTTACGCGTCAATTTAATTTACAATTGAGTTGTGCAATAATTGGCGTTTGCTTTTGCCTTTGATTTCGCTATAAAATATGTGAACACAAGCACTTTGCCGTCTTTTATTGCCCCTGAAAAAAATACCAATCAAGGAGAAGACTAAACAAAATGTTAAGCAAAGTCAGCGAAGTGTGCTTTGGGCGATGACTCTGATTGATTGATGTGTATTATAAAAAAATGTTACATATAAAATAAAAAAATAATGCTCAACAGGAGCTTTTATAGTTATAGTTAGTATTAGGAAATTGTAAATACCAATAATTTAATCTATATAATAATTATTTAAATTAATATTTAACATTGTAATAGATAAAACATATTTTTTTTTTATTGAAAGGTTTTAAAACTAGAAAAAAAAACATAAATACAATAATTTTAGTTTTTCTGTTTTTTAATCTGTCTACATTTCATCTTTTGATATTTGTGTATTTTTGTTGTTGTTGTTTAAAATTCAATTATCAATAATTTGTAATTAATTATGTAGGTGTAAAATGCAGTCAAACTCCAACTTTGCCCATATTACACATACGCAGCGTTGCCTAAAAAGCAATTAACATACATAATGCATAATTATTAGTTATTGCTGCTGCTAAATTTGTTAAAACTTAAAGCCAATTTCTGATTATGATTTACATGCGTCTACGAAACTGATTAAGTTCGATGATGATTAGAAATCCGGGAACCAGGCGGTCTAATTAATTGAGTTGTAATATGCTGGCTTTATTTTTTAATTCATTGCTGTCGTCATTTACGGCCTCATTGTATTTGTTTACTCTGATTGATAACACTGAACATTGAATGCTTCCCTATTGCATTGACTTTGACTTTCGTACTACACACGTATTTATGACTGACAATAATAATATTTGTTTTTCGCTTTGTTCCTTTGTAGTTGATACCACCAGAGAAACGCTTGGAAAAGGCTCATCCACAGTTCACGGAACGCAGTCAGCTCAAATATGCCCGACGTCTGGTCGTTAAGTTAGGCAGTGCGGTTATCACTCGAGAAGATAATCATGGATTGGCCTTAGGTCGCTTGGCTTCCATTGTGGAGCAGGTAAGTGAATAGGAAGTTCATCTATTATCATTAAGAAGCAAAACGATCAGTTAAATCAAAGATCGTTTTAGTATTGTGCCATTTTCAGTATTATTCTATTTTCAATTTGTACCAATCTTTGATATATTCATCATATTTGTTGTCAGCACTACTCTAACCTTTCTTCTTTTAGGTCGCCGAGTGTCATTTGGAGGGTCGTGAGGTCATAATGGTCACCAGTGGTGCTGTGGCCTTTGGCAAACAAAAACTGGCTCAGGAGCTGCTCATGTCGCTGTCGATGCGAGAAACCCTTAGTCCCAAGGATACCAAAGAGGTGATTCGCACACAAACAGAACTCAACACAATTTCAATCTCAAAGTAATCTCTTGGATTATTCATTAGTTCGATGGTGCCACATTGGAGCCACGTGCGGCTGCTGCGGTGGGTCAATCGGGTCTTATGTCGCTCTACGATGCAATGTTTGCGCAATATGGTGTCAAGATAGCACAGGTTGGTTTACCACATTCAATACCACATACCACATGCCTGAAATTGAACTTGCACTTAGGTGTTGGTGACTAAGCCGGATTTCTACAACGAGGAAACACGCAACAATCTCTTCTCAACGCTCTCCGAATTAATTAGCCTAAATATTGTGCCAATCATAAACACGAACGATGCCGTGTCTCCGCCAATGTTCATACGTGACGACGAGCCCGCTGGTGGTGCCAGAAAGGTGACTCCCTACCCTTTTCTCTATGTGACTTTCCTTCTATAATGCATTCTGTGTTTGGTACAGGGTATACCCATTAAAGACAACGACAGTCTATCTGCCATGCTCGCCGCTGAAGTACAAGCAGATTTGCTCATTCTGATGTCTGATGTCGATGGCATTTACAATAAACCTCCCTGGGAGGATGGCGCCAAGTTGATGCACACTTTCACCAGCGACGACATGAATAGCATTGAGTTTGGCAAGAAGTCAAAGGTAAATAAAATCTAATCTGAAAATCTTTCTTTTTGAAACTAAAACTCCGTATATATAATTACAATATTTTCCAAATATTTATAGATGCAAAAATTGTGAAGATAGAGTCACAGATAATAAAAAAGATAGAGATACTTTAGCAGATAGATACTATTTGGATCCACAATATTTCACAATATAGCACAATATTTTTTAAATTTTCATAGATTCTAAAATTGTGAAGATAGAGTCGCAGATAGTAAGAAAGATAAATATACTAAAGCAATCTTGAGCAAGTTGGATTTAAATTCATTATTTACTGTCGTCAAGGCAATGTCTATAAATAATATAGTTATTTATGGTTATCTTTTCAAAGTGCATGTCATGCAGTCTGTAATTGTTTTTGGTTTAAGCTATGGTCAATTCATTAGCGCAAATCTCGTTAAATATTTAAAAGGCAAAACGCGTTGACACCGCAGAAACTTTGCACAATAATTTCTCGGCAAGATGACAGGTACAGGAAGCGGAAGGAACAGCAGTAACAGTAACAGTAGGAGTAGAAGTATACTCCTATAGCTTTAGTAACAGCTGCAGTTTGCAACTTAATGGTGTTTATTACAGGCGTTTGTTTATTGCATGCTTCACACTTTGGCTAACTATTTATAATACCATCCATGCTCCCATTGTTTCTTAGGTCGGCACCGGCGGCATGGACTCCAAGGTGAAGGCAGCTACTTGGGCCCTGGATCGTGGCGTTAGCGTTGTTATATGCAATGGAATGCAGGAGAAGGCTATTAAGACAATTGTGGGTGGCAGAAAAGTTGGTACATTCTTTACGGAATCAACGGAAGGCGCCAACACGATGCCCGTTGAGGTGATGGCCGAGAATGGTAAGTGGCATAATAGAGACTGGCACAATGAATTGTCCATTGTTGTTCACGACTATCACAGAGAAAACAATCAAACTCATACCATTAAGTCGAGTCTTTATAATAACAGAAAATGGTTAGTTTTCTATACAAATTTAGTTAAGGTGAAATGATCTTTCCTCTTATATAACCTTAAATGCTTAATAGCTTTTAAATAACCACTGTCAGTGATTCTCTGAATATTCCTTAAATCTTTTCAGGTCTTACCATAATAACAGAAAATGGTTAGCTTTCTATTCAAATTTAGTTAGGGTGAAATGATCTTTCCTTTTATATAAGTTCTACATTTAAGAATAATTGAAACAAAAGGCAAATTTGACATAGTGATGAAGAATTCAAGATTCAGATTTTTGTATAATCAGTGGAAAACTATTTATTTTGTATATAACCAAATTGCAAAAAACCTTTTTATAATAAATTATATCTTAAGTACTCAAAAACTTTTAAATATAATAATATTCTCGTAGCAGTTATTCTTATAATATTTTTTAATTCTTTTCTAAAGGGGTTTAAATTAAATAGCTAAGAGAACTATGTGCGTCAACACAGAGAGAAGTATTTTGAGAGTGAACTGATTTGGTTAGTTGGGTTAATAGAGTGCATTACAGTTAGTGACACTTGGTAGGTATCTTGGGCATGTCTCAGCCAGCTGGATTGGCTAAATGTTAAGTGGCTTTCAAAGAGCGCGAGCTGTTAACATGCCAGGGACAAGACTCGAAAAGTGCCTGCTCGCTGACATAGTAACCATTTAGTTTAGAGTAACTGTAGTTGCAGTCGTAGTCGTCGAGAAGAAGAAGAAGAAGAGAAACGAGGTCACAGTGGCTGCCTGTTGGGGCTTACCGACCGACTGTCGCATCCCAGTGGTATCACTAAGTGGCAACAGTTTTTTGCCCCTAAGGCGCCAACGGGACTTGGGTTTGACTGGCATGTTGTGCTGCAATTTTTAGTTAGCAAGTTTAATTTAATTGTTATTAGAGACAGCTGAAACACGTTGATGGCAAACAGCTTGGAAAGTGCTTGTTAATTAGCAAGCTACAACTTGTTGAAAGTTTTTTATTTTTTTTAATTTTTTTTGGTTGCTATTTGTGGGCAGCCTGTTGTCCTTTCAAAAGTTTCAATGATTCTTAAAGAATAATGTTGAATTGTATTTATTATTTTACAAAATATGCAAATGAAAGTAATTTGTTTAAAACGAGTTGTTGCCAAAACTTTACTCTGAACCAGCTTTTAAAATACACAAAGTTTACGAGTAAATTCAGATTATAATTGCTATTCTTTTATTTTGTTGAATAAATGGATGCACATACTTAAATATACTAAATATATTTTGCTGAAAACTTTCAATTGAGCTAACTTTAGTTTAAGTTGATAATAGTACATAAAGACTTGTTGAAAGTTTGATTAGCTTTTATAATCGGTTTATTATAAGATAATGCTCTAAGAATGATATGCAGATACTTTTAACTTTTCAACATTTTCTCTTCATTTTTGACAGCTCGCACAGGAAGTCGTCAGATGCAGGCATTGAGTGCCGCCCAACGTGCCACAGCCGTTAACAACTTGGCCGATCTGTTGATTAGCCGGGAGAAATACATTTTGGAAGCAAATGCCAAGGACTTGGCCGAGGCGCAAAAGAGTGGATTGGCTAAGCCGTTGTTGTCGCGTCTCTCGTTGAATTCGGCCAAATTGAAGAATCTCTCGATTGGCTTAAAGCAAATTGCCGATGACAGTCACAAGGTAAGTAAAACTTCAATTAATTGTTGCCAGAATATCGTTAAAGGAGAGAATCAAATTTAAAAAGTTCAAGCAAATTGCATTGGTTTTGCTGTCGAAAAATGTTGTTGAAATGCTGTTGACTTCCAAAAAAAAAAAAAATTGAGTTAGTTTCAGCAGGGGTGCTGCTCTGGGATTTGTACGCTCTACAAAGTGGTCATTTTATGAGTTACAACAATGGCACACAAACAACATCAGCAACATGAAAAACAACAACAATGACAGCTAAAACTGTTGTCCATATGCAGCTACAGCTTCCATGCTTTAACAACGTTATGAAATCTCCAAGCAATTTTACACTTCAACAAAAATTGACACCAGAACGACTTGAGAGTAGGGAAGAGAAGGGCAGGGGGAGATCAGTAAGACCTAAGCAAGTGGAAGATAAAAGACAGCTCTGCTCTATATACTCCTTGCTCTTATGCTGTGTGTGTGTGCGAGAGTGTGTGTGAGTATCTGTGTGCGTCTTGGCAGTGACATTAACCCGCACAGGCCAAGTAGTGGCAACTGTTGATGGAATATTAAGAGGAAGAGGGAGAGGGAGAGGAAGAGAGAGAGGGAGAGGGGAAAGGCGTCTCTCCTCTTGCAGCCAGTCTTTTTATTGGATGTGATTGTGCGGAAACGCAAAACTTTTTGCCGCTTGAAAGTAAAACTTTTTCCCCAGCACCATATACGAATCTATATATACTATATATTTATACGTATATAGTATGTGTATATTGTAAAACAGGCAGAGCGAAATTGTGACACAAAATGGCGGCAGAGCAAAAAATAATAAAAACTGATGCGACACAAAAAACGTATAGAGAAACAGCGGGAATAACCCATAACGCACTCAATAAATGTTGGATGGATGGCAAAAAGTATTCGTGTGCGACAAACAAATGCCGCGAACATTTTTATATTGGCCACAGGGCAGGATTCAAAAGTTGTTGTGAAGTTGAGTGTGCGAATGTGTCACTGAATGAGACGATAAAAGTAGCTGCAATATATATATATATATATAAATATATTAAATACGTATACTATACGTATTCCGAACTGACAAATTGCCAATTTCAATTACGAAAGTTACTTTATTATGATGGATGGGTTGACATCCAGATACTCTAGGGTAATTCTGTACAGTAGTTAAATTAGGTATGTTAAAAAATAATAATTAAAAAAAATTAAGTATTTTAAATGAATATATAAATTCTTTATTATTAAAAGTTCGAAAAATGTATTCAAAGAAATATTTGGAAATGAATTTCAATTTCAATTGGCATGCAGATAAAAAATTCATCAAACTTGCTGTATAGAACTGTCACAAAGTCCACAAAAATTCTATTATATTCATCATATTAACGGTGCATAATGAACCTCAGTTCATTTTTAGGCGCATGCAGAACAAACTTGCCATGACTTAAACAATTGTACTTTGTAAATATAATTTAAAGTTTTGCGCCCTACAATGCTAAAGTCAATAATAATGACCATATAACCAAATTTACTCAGCGCACAACTCGAGTTTCTGACTTGCTGAGGACGTTGCCTGACTTAGGGTATATCTAAAGGTATCGGGGCAAGTGCTAAGTCCTCGTCCTCGTCTTCGACTTGGTGTTGGCCTGCTTCATTCTATGCAAACGAAGCAGACAGCTGCTGTCAGCACAGCAAAAGCTATCCGCCTCCTGTCATCGCCCGAATCCTGCCCTGCCCATTCACAATTTTCACGTTGTCTGCAGCCAATTTCCCACAGATTTTTATATCGCAAACGAAGCAGGGATTCAAAATAGGGGGCAGCAGCAGCCCATTAAAAATAAATAAAGATTACGACAAGATGAACGTCTTGATTTATGTAAAAACGCCACTAAAATGGACGCCTGGGATTAGAATTGGCAACTGGACAGCAACGATGCATAAATGTTGAGTTATTTATATTGGCCCAGACCCCCATGGGCCAACTTGTCGTATGTGTAATGCATTAACTGCTGACTAGTCAATTGCCTCTTATCTCTTATCTTCTATCTCTTACTTTGTATAGAATGTGGGTCGCGTTTTGCGTCGCACTCAGCTAGCCGATGGTCTTGAACTGAAGCAGGTTACGGTGCCCATTGGTGTCCTCCTGGTGATATTCGAGTCCCGTCCAGACTCATTGCCCCAAGTGGCTGCCTTGGCAATGGCTTCTGCGAATGGCTTGCTGCTCAAAGGCGGCAAGGAAGCGGCCCACAGCAACAAGGCGTTAATGGAGCTGGTCAAAGAGTCCCTGAACAGTGTGGGTGCCGACAATGCTGTATCCCTGGTGAGTAACATAATCTCTGTTTACAATTATATGTTTATAATTCTGAATTTCGATTCTTAAAGGTTTCTACGCGCGAAGAGATTAGCGACTTGCTTTCCATGGAGAATCACATTGATTTAATCATTCCACGTGGCTCCTCTGAGCTGGTGCGCAGCATTCAGGAGCAATCCCTACACATTCCTGTCCTGGGTCATGCCGAAGGCGTTTGCCATGTCTACGTTGACCGGGATGCCGATTTGAAGAAGGCTTTGCATATTGCTCGCGATGCCAAGTGCGATTATCCAGCAGGTATAAACTAAATTCAAATACCATTAAAAAACTAGTCGAACGGAGCTACAGTCGAGCATTCTCGACTGTCGGAGACCCTGTACCTACTATTGATCCTTACTCAAAAACTTCAAACTCTCATAACTTCGCCAAAACTTGACCGATTTTCATACGAAATATCATTTTGATCATTATTTGGCCTCTACTTTGATTCTGCATCAAAATATTATTTATTTAAAAAATTCGATAATTTTCCCTATCACTGTCTATTTTCTCCACACTTTTCCCTTGACTTGTCCCTTGACCTTTACTCAAAAACTTCAAACTCTCATAACTTCGCCAAAACCTGACCGATTTTCATACGAAATATCATTTTGATCATTATTTGGCCTCTACTTTGATTCTGCATCAAAATATTATTTATTTAAAAAATTCGATAATTTTCCCTATCACTGTCTATTTTCTCCATACTTTTCCCTTGACTTGTCCCTTGACCTTTACTCAAAAACTTCCAACTCTCATAACTTTGTCAAAACTTGACCAATTCTCATGCGGAATATCGTTTTGATCATTTTTTGGCCTCTACTTTGATTCTCCATCTAAATATTATTTATTTAAAAAATTCGATAATTTTCCCTATCACTGTCTATTATTATTATATTATTTAAATTATTTTATTAATTATATTATAAGTTATAATTATATTATTAAAATTATTTTATTATTTATAATAAAAGTTAAAATTATATTATTTAAATTATTTTATTATTTATATTAACTAAGCAATTGTCCACACAATGTTTCTAAATTTAATTAAATTTTAATTACTCCTCCCATGTTTTACCGAAGCCTGCAATGCAATGGAAACGTTGCTCATACACGAGGATCTAATGAGTGGCGAGATTTTCAATGATGTATGCAACATGTTGAAACGTGAGGGCGTCAAAATCTATGCGGGTCCCCGTCTAAATCAGCAACTGACATTCGGACCACCTGCGGCGAAGAGTATGAAGCACGAGTACGGTGCACTGGAGTGCTGCATTGAGATAGTGCCCAGTTTGGAGGAGGCCATTAATCACATACACACGTATGGAAGTGGTCACACTGATGTCATTGTTACGGAAAATGGTACGAAAATTGAAAATTAATTTCAATCGCTTGCAATTGAAGCAGAAAAATTGTTTGACCATCGTCCCATTGGCACTCTGGGTGGCATTCTTGATAAAAGGGAAGGGAGTAGGTGGAGAGTTCCTAAAAGCTAATGACATTTCAATGTGCGGGTTATAAATTTGTGTTGCGGCACCATCGAGTGCCCCTATGCTACATAATGGTTTATGTTATTGGCAGCAGAGGTTTGAAACATTTCAATTTATTACAGAAAGACAGAGATGAATTGAAGATTTTAGCTACACGTGCGATACAAATATTCAATGATGAGAATGAAAAAGCAATTACACTTAAAACTTCTTTGAAAATTACTTATTTATTCATTTTAGTTTTTATATTTGACCATGAAACTTGTAATTTTGCTAAAGAATTTTTTTTATTATTCTAAAGTACTTGGAAACTATTGAAAAAAATTTGTTATTGAAAATTTTTAATGAAATTTGTATTGTGGTCAAAGTTCCACGTGCACGTTTAAGCTACATTAATTTTGCACACTGTGCGATCTAACCTGTGTCGTAATTCAATTAAAATTTTTTTAGAAAGCATTGTAATTGTTGCTAGAGAATTTTTTTTTTAAATTTTAAGGTACTGGAACACTATTGAAAAAATTTGTTATTAATAACTTTTAATGAAATTTGTATTGTGGTTAAAGTTTCAAGTGCACGTTCCACTGTGCGATCTGACCTGTGCGGTAATTAAATTAAAAATTCCAATGCCAAACACAGTGAACATAACATGCAGTCATATAAGCCAAGTTCTCTGAAATTTGCATGCGTGACGTCATCGACTTTTGTCGTGGAAATAACGAAACTTTGGGGTCAGGTTTTGTTTAGCTAAATCAACTCGTGATGGCTGCCACAACAAATTTAAATCATTTGGGAAATTAATTTTATTTAACATTCAGCATGTTCTCATGTTTGCATACTGCACACTGCATATTGCATTTTCTATTTTCCATTTTCCGTTTTCTATTTCATATTTTCTACTTTCCGTTTCCATTTCATATTTTTCATTTCGTGCAGATGCCGCAGCAAAGCATTTCCTTAGCACCGTGGACAGTGCCTGTGTTTTCCACAATGCAAGCTCGCGTTTCGCTGACGGTTTCCGTTTTGGCCTTGGCGCCGAGGTGGGCATCTCAACGGCACGGATACATGCACGTGGCCCCGTCGGAGTGGAGGGACTCCTGACTACCAAATGGATACTCAACGGACAGGATCATGCTGCGGCGGACTTCGCTGAGGGCGGACAACGAACGTGGCTCCATGAACCGCTGCCCATTGATTAGTTTGTTTTGTCGTGTTTAAGTCTAAGTTTTTGATATATACCTTGGGAATAAATCTATTTGTAAGGTACACGTATGTTACCGTTAAACTAAAAGTAAATTGTGTTTTTGGCAATATGGTGTGCCTGCATCATCATCATCATCAACATGACGGTATGACGGAAGGGTAATTAACAGGGCTTAGTCCTTGTGGTGAGGAGTAGAAACTGGGAAGTAGGAAGTGGTAACTGGTAACTGGTGGCTCCATGATGACAGCTGCCAGTCGCGGCCACATGGGAGAAATTAATTTGAGTGGAAAATATTTGAGCGGGCAACTTGTTTAATTAATAAAATGTATAGAGGCAAAGGGAAAACTGTCAGCGCATGTCTTGGGCGCAAAGTTTCTGTGTGCAAAGTTCAGCATATGCCACGCCCACAAACAGCTGCACGCAACCGCCTCGCCAAACGTTGGTGTTGTAGTTGAGGCCAATGCAAAGACGGAAGCAGAAACCGAAGACGAAGACGAAACCGAAGCTGTTGCTGATGCTGCGTTGTTGACAGTGAAAATTGAATTAAAAAAAATGTCTCAAGCCTCAGTCCGGTTGCGACTTAAAGTTAACATTTTTCATAAATTTTTTTGCTTACTCTAAAGAGAATTGCGAAAATAGAAAATCATAAATTAGCCATAAAATGTGAACAACTTCCCGCGTGACACAGGCAAACTCAAACCCCGAATCCGAATCTTTAGCCACTTGGTATGCAAGCGTCGCCAAGTATTTTAATTTTTATGTGCATTAAGGCAAGTTTGCAGCATTCTGTTTTTAGTTTTTCAGTTTTTCAGTTTGCAGTTTGCAGTTTTCAGCTCTCAGTTTTCAGCTTTCTTCGCCTGGAACTTTGGCAAAGTTTATTTTAGTGCTGCACGCTGCATTGCGTGCCAAAGAGCCACCACGGTCCAAAGCGGCACCACCGCACTGTACCACCGCCAGTTACCAGTTAAGGTGGCGCTTGGGTCCGTCAGTGTATCTCGCATCACTGCAGCCCTTTTAGCCACCATTTTGAAGTTAGAGTTTTGGGTCAGTTTTCGCCATTTCGGCCATTTGCAATGCCAAACACTGTTAGCGCCATTTTCACTGTCATATATTTAATTGCTAGGGTCGCTCTTGAAGTTTGCGATATAGAAACAATATCAAATTTTGAAATATGTTTAGTAATAACCCCAAAGCAGAAAAAATATATCTGTAGAAAATCTATATAAAAAATTGCCAGCATATTTATACTTAAAATAAAATAATAATATTATGATAGCAAAATAGTTTTTCCAAAATTTCAAAAGCTACAAAATAACACCGTATATTTTTTCCAATTTTAATTTAAAGGAAAAATAAAATGAACTGTTTTATTTAGATTAAATATAAAATAACAACGTTATTTTTATTAATTTGTTATGATAATAATTTAATTAGGCACTAAACTTTTATATAAATAGGTATCATCCAATGTTCATGAGAATGCCAAGATCAATCGCCTATAATATATTATTTAAATACCAAATAAATGTTACATGACATTTAATTCGAAGGAAACATATATTCCTGCTACTTAATAAAACACTAAAAGCCTTGAATTAACCCGCCTTTCATCAATATCAATATGCATAATAATATATCATAGAATTTCAAAGTTTAATACTTTCGCCAACTTTCAAATTGCACCAAACTGAGCATCCTTTGGAGCATCCAACATGAGTAGATGCCAAAGTGTACTGTACGAACATAATTTTTAGCCATTTCAACTGGTTTTTGGCGTTGAGCTCAACTGCAACGTACAGACAATGATACGTATACTGTCCGTACCTGCCTTTAGTAACAGTCACGTACTTTTCAATAGTTTTGCAAAGCACTTGTTAAAGTTTTTGGCCACGCAGCTGAACTGGGTTGGAATTTACGAACAGTAGTATATAGAAAGTACAGTAGAGACTGAGATTATCTAACTAGACAGGCCTCATCATTCACGCGCTTGATAATGCGAAATTTCGCGCTACACTTAATTAAAATAATAAACAGCAAGGCATACTCGTAAATATGCATTAATCTTGTAGTTAATATTACGTTAAGATCCGGCGATATGCGCCGACACAGACAACCGAGAAATTGTCGAGAAATGCACTCGCGCCTCTGAGGCCTCACATATGATTATTTTATTTAAATTCAATGAATTCTGCATACAATTTTCTAATGTGTGTGCCTGCATTATTTGTTGTTTTTTTTTTTTTTTTATATTTTATATTTATATATGTTCTTATTCTTTTTTTTGTTTTGGTGGCATCTTGGTCCGCACCATCTATGGGCTGAGTGAGCGAGAGATGAGCGAGCATCCAACTGATCAAAGACATCAGACATCAGAAAGGCTGACTAGATGTGTCCAAGTATGTAGTACACTGCATTGTTGTTCAGCGAATTTATTTATATAAAAACTTAAAAATATAACCCCAACGGATGCCTATACAAGTCCTGCCACACGAATTCGCCCTCATGCAACTCAAACATCGCTGTTGGCAAATGTGGCAGACATAATTTAGCGAACATGAAATGATACAAGCTGATAATTAATGTCTTACTATATGATATGTCGAATACTCTATCCAGATATGAGGGTAACTTAAATGGTTTTTTATAGTATAGTATTTTGTTATAGTATTTAAATTCTAGTAAGGTACTCGATATTATTAACATTATCCCAAATATGAACATAATTTCAGATCATCGCAATAAAATTAACAGAATATTTTTAAAATTTTAATATTAATTAACATTGCACATATTTTCAGTATAACAATATATCATATTTTAATAACATGTTTATGTTAAATATTTATTTTATACTAAACGGATTTTATTTAATTTATTTAATAATATAATATAATATTATTTGATATAATGAACTACATATGTGCAACAACTTGTTACCAATAAGATAGTGAATTCATCTTACCCGAATCTCTTGAAGATCAGAAATAAATGATGTGTTGTCATATGTCCCTTCCCTTTCCCTCCCTTTGCCAGTGTCCATCGCACAGAATTCATCAACATGTTACTATGCCGAAACAGATCCATTGTTCGACATGTCGGACAGAACTTATTTAAATGCAGATGTCGACCACAGAGAGAATCACTCTGATTGCTGTCGCTGTGCTATATACACGTCGTGAGTTCCGTTCCGTTTACCCGTTTTCCCGATTGGATATCGAAAGGATATAAGAATTTCATAACGATCTGGGATTTCTTTTTGTAGTGCCCAAAAAAACTCAACCTTAATCCAAAATGTGTGACGAAGAGGCATCAGCTTTGGTTGTGGACAATGGATCCGGCATGTGCAAGGCTGGCTTTGCCGGTGATGATGCACCACGCGCTGTCTTCCCATCCATTGTGGGTCGTCCCCGTCATCAGGGTGTGATGGTGGGCATGGGTCAGAAGGATTGCTATGTGGGTGATGAGGCGCAGAGCAAACGTGGTATTCTCTCCCTCAAATATCCCATTGAGCATGGCATCATCACCAACTGGGATGACATGGAGAAGGTCTGGCATCACACCTTCTACAATGAGCTGCGTGTGGCCCCCGAGGAGCATCCCGTGCTGCTTACTGAGGCCCCTCTGAACCCCAAGGCCAATCGCGAGAAGATGACACAGATCATGTTCGAGACCTTCAACTCACCTGCCATGTATGTGGCCATCCAGGCGGTGCTCTCCCTGTACGCCTCTGGCCGTACCACCGGTATTGTGCTCGATTCCGGCGATGGTGTCTCCCACACGGTGCCCATCTATGAAGGCTATGCCCTGCCACATGCCATCCTCCGTTTGGATCTGGCTGGTCGCGATCTGACCGACTATCTGATGAAGATCCTCACCGAGCGTGGTTACTCTTTCACCACCACCGCTGAGCGTGAAATTGTGCGCGACATCAAGGAGAAGCTGTGCTATGTCGCCCTGGACTTTGAGCAGGAAATGGCCACAGCGGCTGCATCCACCTCGCTGGAGAAGTCCTATGAGCTGCCCGATGGACAGGTCATCACCATTGGCAACGAACGTTTCCGCACCCCCGAAGCTCTGTTCCAGCCCTCGTTCCTGGGCATGGAATCCTGCGGCATTCACGAGACTGTCTACCAGTCGATCATGAAGTGCGACGTGGACATCCGCAAGGATCTGTATGCCAACAATGTGCTGTCCGGCGGTACCACTATGTATCCTGGTAAGTGAATGGGAGCTAGCTTCTATCTTAAGAGATAATATAACTTAATATTTGTATCTAAATTCATAGGTATTGCTGATCGTATGCAGAAGGAAATCACCGCCCTGGCACCATCCACAATTAAGATCAAGATTATTGCACCACCCGAGCGTAAATACTCCGTATGGATCGGTGGCTCCATTCTGGCCTCTCTGTCCACCTTCCAGCAAATGTGGATCTCCAAGCAGGAGTATGATGAGTCCGGTCCCGGCATTGTGCACCGCAAGTGCTTCTAAGCAATACGCCAACAACAACAACAACATCGAGAACAACAACAACAACAGCAGCAAGAAAACGAAGATGAACAACAACAAGTGGCGTTTATATATAGCCTATATGAGAACATCTTATATGCATATCTTATATCTGACATTGGGTATATGTTTAGCTATGACCAGGCTAGCTGCATCTGGGCGCCAACAAAAGTATCTATAAAATTACATTTAGTTGAAGAAGTTGAGAGGAACAAAAATGGTGGGGAATGCGAAGATGCAGTTGGAGGAAGACAAGAGATCCAAGAAACGAGCAGGCAGAGCATCTTTTATATATTTAGTTTTGATTTCGATTTGGATTTTGATTTTGTTTTTAAGTAACACGGAGCTGACCAAAAATATATAAAAATAAGATAGACAATCGGATGTACAATAAAACTATATATGTGTCCAACAATGACAATCGATAACATAACATACAACAGTCGAACAATCAACAATGAAATGCCATCAAACAATTGTCCAGTCACATGCTCAATAGGAAATCTGCGAAAGTTTTTTAATTACGCCATCCGAGAGCAAAAATTTCTTTTGGCAGAACCAAAACGTCAATCAGTAAGTTGCGAAACTTTTCTAGTAGCACTTTCGCCCCATTCTATACCTACATCTGTATCTGTATCTGGCTTTCTATCTTTGTATCTGTATCTGTATCTGTATCTAAAATGGAGCGAACTTAGTTGGCTGCTCAGAAAACTACGCAGTTTGCTTAGCTGTCACATTTTTCGGCTCAACTTGGTCGCAACTCCCACGGAAGTTGCCCAACTTGGCCAGAAGATGTGCAACTGTGTGTGTGTGTGTGTGATGTTAGCCATGATTTATGCCTTGACTGAGTGACTATCTGACCGTCTACATATGTCTTTCGATGTCATGTATCAGCTGCGTAGAGTAACTTAATACTCATTATGTTTTCGTCACACATACATGTATCTCATCTTCTGTATACTCGTATAAACATATATAGCATATATCTACAAATATCTGGTAAGTTTTCATGCATTTGCAACATGTTTAAGCTGCAAGGGAAGAGCTTGCAGTCAGTTTAAAACAACATGCTAAAGACATAAAACCAACAATGAACTGCTTAAAAAGTGTTGTAGCTGTCACTTGGCCAAAAAGTTTTTTTGTGGCTACAAACTGGGTTCGTGATCAGGCCAGGTGCATAAACCACTGTGTAATTACTTTGGTCAACATGAGCAAAAACTTTAGTTCACAACTAAAAAAAAGAAAGCAGCAAAAAATAAAGGCTAAATTAAAGTTGTTAAAGAAACTAACTAATTGGGTTGACTAATTAAGAGCTAGCACAATAGTGGACAAAGAGTTTAAGTATAGGTACTCCGTAAACGTTATTAGAATTATTTAAAGTATTTTTAATGAGAATTTATGTAAAGCTGCAAGAACGAGGAATTTTTAAACTAAAAGTATAACAACAATTTATATGCCAATTTTTATTTTATTTCTGACAAAATATTCGTATACAATGTGAATACTTTGTATACTGTTATTGTATACTCACTCATAATGGATATTCCTAATGCAACATTCCATTGAAATCATTCTAACATTTTCGAGAAATTCTATACTGCATGTTTTGCTCGCCCGGCAAGCAACTTAAATGTCAATTGCATGCATTTTGTATAGATATCAAATGACGCATACGCAGCGTGCGCCAGGAAGTTTACATTAGTGTGTCGACCTCCTATGGACTGATGTGTGGTTCACATGTGTGTCCATTGTTATTGCCGCTCCATTTGCTCAACATTTGCCGACGACTGACCGACTGACCGACCGATTGACCGACCGACTGACTGACTGATTGACCGACTGATTGACCAACCGATTGACCAGAGTGCGGTATCATTATTTAGCCAAAACAGAATCACTGAAATTAGGGTCACGTTAAAATGCTGTTGACCAAATACAGCATAGACTAGGCGGTCGCTCAGTCACCAGTTGGTCAGGCACTCAATCAATCAGTGCACAACAGAAGCCAACTAAAGACACAGAAGGCACAAGGAGCAGGAGGAGTGGGGAATGGGCTGGAATGGGACTATCAGAAAATGTCAGGCGCTTGCAATTTGCATTTGCATTTGTTTTGCAATGTGGCGCATTTTATAAAATGCCTGGCAGTTAGTGGAGAGCCGTTAACTTTTGTTGTCTATCGCCTGTTGGCTGCTTTCTGGGAATTGAAAATCCTTCCCCTTCGTGTCGAATGGCAGCACCCACAATGTTGTATTTATACCCAGCACATAGTAATATCATCAAAGAGGGTATATTTGTGCTAATGCCAAATTAGCTAACTTTGATTCAATCTTTAATTTTTACTGTATTATTTATTATTTATATTTATATACATTATTGTTTATTTTGTATTTCTTCTGCTCAAATGTCCTGTCTGAGTGTAAAATTGTATTAAAAGTTTATATTTGAAAAAATTCTCTAACTCTGTACAGGATATCCTTAAGTCGAGTTTGCAGAAGTTAGAAACATGTTGTTGTTGTTGCTGTTTAACACTCTTGTATGGGCATTAAATTGAATTTAATTGCAGCTGGCGTTCAGTTTGTTGCTGTTTGTTTTGCTTGTTTGCTGTATTCATTTTGTGAAAATGGTTTTGTATTTTGTAACTATTACATAACTGAGCTGCAATTCAAATTGCTCTTGTTCTAGCTTGTTGATTTTATGCTAATTTAATGCACTCATCTCGTATCCATTCCCCAATCGCCTCGACTCGTCCCTGCCGCTGTCATTGATATCAATATAATTTGGTGCTAATGCGAAGAGCAAACGTTTCGCAATATTTGCCATTTTCATTATGTAAATTTTCGCAAGCGATGCGCTCAAATATTGACATTAAAGCCAAGTTAACGAGTTGGGGGCCAAACAGGAAGTGTCGAGACTAGAACGGAACTTGGACGTGACTTGGACATGACATGAACGTGAGTTGAGCTCAACGTTCGTTCGTTGCTTTTGACAAGCTAACAAATTGTTTTTCCGGCTTGAGGTGCACCACATGCAAACAGGAAATTAATAAACAAAAGAACCCCAATCCATTCTCCAAACTGACCCCAACAGATTTTCAGTTCGACATCGACTTGATGCCATCACAATCACAGTCAACGTTACCGTCAACGTCATCATCATGTTCATTTAAGTTTATGTTACAAATTCAGCCCAAGTCATACAAACTAACAGACCGATTATCTTATATTTGTACTTGTGGGTTGCAAATCAGTGTAACCAATTGTGCAATCTTAATTCGCATTAAGAATTAAGGAAGTGAAAGCATCTTGTTTATCGGTCAATCTATTCCCCGATATATTTATAACCATTGACTGATGATTGAGTGTTTGTTAGTATGTTTAACAACCCTATTGCATTTTCCTACAATTTCTAATTGCACTAAACTTGTTATTGGCATTATCATTAAACCGTTGCATCTAAAGCTAACAGAGCTCCACAATTAATTGTAATGCTTATTTCTTTTACTTTCAATAATCACTGAACTTAATTACTAGCATCCATTAATTGAATTAAAAGTGCGCACACGCTGAGATAAATAGAGGAAAGCCGGGATAAAAGAAAGTGGAAGAGAAAAGCAGTGTTAACTAAACGTGAATGGTTGAATCTCATCAATGTTGTCAACTTTCTCGTTCTGGCTTCAATGCAAAAGAGCTTTTCACGTTGCCAAGGAGCTGGCATATCCTTTCACGAGGATGCGTGCTTATCGTCAAGGCGGCTTTGCTATAAAGTTTATGAAGCCACACACACACACATGCCCACACATATACGTACCTTTTTTTTTACCTTTACAAAATAAGCCAAGCAAAGGCAATGGAAAATGGAGAATCAGGTGGAAGGCATAGGCAGTGACTACTGTAGGGTTGCCTGGGCGGCTTTTGGTTATGTTTGCTTGTTGTTTGCCGTGGCTCGATACACTTCACTGGCTGCGCCAACATTGACAAAGATGCGATAATCGCTTCATTCTAGCCATAAGCCTTAAAGCAGGCAATGCAGCCGTGTGTAGGCGTCTTCGAATGAAAGGGCATTGAAAAGGTGGAGGGGCAAGAAATTATAGCGAGATGCGTTCATCAGAATTTAACCATGACCGATGCTGCTGCATTACTCTCTCTCTCTCTCTCTCTATCTCTCTCTCTCTCTCTCTCTCTGTCTGTTTTCTCTCTCTCTCTCTCTCTCTTTCTCCTCTCCCCCTCTCTCTCTCTCTCTTTCTCCTCTCCCCCTCTCTCTATCCCTCTCTCTTTTTAAAAGTATCTTTCACCTGGTCGATACTTAAATGCTCATTGGCCCAGCTTTATTTTACTCCATTCCATTGGCACCCCGCTTGACTAATCCTTCTGACAGTTCATTCCTTTGGTTTTCTTTCATTTTCGGAATGTTTTATTGTTGTCTTTTTCTTTAACCACACACCACAAGCGGGTTTCCTTCGATGTGAACTAATTAATGTCCAAATTATTTATCTTAACTTTTTCCAATATGTTTCGCAGCATGAACAAAGAATATATGGAGTTCTTGTTGCCTTCGGAACTGAAGGGTGTAAATTTAACTGAACATGGAATATAAAAGTAGATTTTAAATCCATCGATTTTCCAAACAAAATCTTTAAAGTCTTTAAAATTAATTTAAATATAATCTTAGCTTCGTTTTTATTAATTCTAATTTTAAAATATTCTGCTTATTGTATCTTACATATTTCTACAACTGTTACATTCATTTATCATTGTAACTATAAATTTAATATAATTTAAATAATGCGTAACAGTTGTTGCATTAATTGAATTGCCAGATTTTTTTTAATTTGGGACTAAAATTAATATATTTGAATTCGGGACTTAAGTTAATTTATGCGAATATCAAATGCGCATGGAGAGAATCGTTAAAATAAAGTGTCACATAAGTCAATATATTTTCAGTAGGCTGCTGAAATGAGGAGGAGGGGACAAATCGTCAGACAGTCTGTTGAACGGGAGCAGATGGCGCTTTAAGCCAGCACAATTTACATAAGACCTGGTAGATGGCGCCTCGGATAGCGAGTGTCGTATAAAGCGCAACAAGGTAAAGTGGGTAACGTGTTTCCACACTTCTTCCTCCTCCATCTACACATACACACTCACATACAGAAACACTTATTCATATATGTACTCCCACTCGAATATCGATGGGGACTCACTTTAAAAGACGACATTTATGTGATTGCAATGCTCTCGCAAACTTTAGAGGAAAAACTCGACAGAGCTATTGATATGAATGCAGCATTACAATAAAATCACATAGCATTGCAGAGAAATTTTTAAATTGGACTATTTTATATTATCAAGTTGGCCTTGATTTAGCAGTTGTCATATTTCTATTGACTGACCTTAACAAATAAAATCAATAGTTTCAGTTGAAATCAAGCTATTAACCGAACATTTTGTAAATACTTCTGAATTGATTATAATAATAATTACAATAATAATTCTTTATTTGTTTTATAAATCAATAAAAATCTCAGTCCAATCATCAGTTAACAAATTTATTAAAAAATGATAAATTTTACAACAAATCTTTAAGATATACTTGAAAGAAATTGAAATAGCAAGCAACCGAGCTAGCATTGTTGGCTACTTTAAAATTGACTGCACGGTCTAAAGGACTTTAAAATCCAATTCAATGTCCAGGCAGTCAACATTTAAGTTAAGTTGCTCAATTTGGCTTTGCAGCTCGTCGTCAACGCTGATGCTTGCCACACAATTGTTGCATATATAATTTTGTATTCGTTTTCTAGCTATTTCCTTTTCACTCCATTTCTGTTTTCTTTTTCTTGTTGTATATTTTGTACTGTCATAATGCCACATGAAGTGGAAAAATAGCAAAGTTTTGCAGACACAATGATTGCAGAAGGATGGTGAAGTTCTGTTTTCGCTTTTATTCTCGAATGCCTTTAATTTGGATTGCACAACATGCCGCATTTATTTTAAATTGCTATTGCAAAAATATTTTGCCCTGAATGCTGTTCAGTTATGGTTCAGTTAGGGTTTTGGTTACATTGCATATATTTTTTGTTTAGCTGTGGAAGGGCAAAACTATTTTCATTTGCAAGTCAAACAAAGCCGCAAACTACATAGACAAGTCAAGTAGACGGGGAATCGTGGTCAATGGGGGTGCCACCAATAGTAAAAACTTTGGAGCAGTTGAGCTTAAAACCGCAGAAAAGTTGAAAAGTTTTGCGTGTTTTTGTGAATATTGACCAATCAAAATCAATTCAATTCAATTGAATTGAAGGCGTGCGCAAAGGACTCAAAAACTATTTAAAAACAATTTGGGCATACGCCGATCCAATATTACATTTTAGAAGCATATTCACCCTGGTTGCATTTTGCCATTTAATTGCAAAAAGCCTTTTTATTTTCGCTAAAGTGTTTACCCAACGCCATTGAAAACCCCATGAGAGTTTTTCACAAACTCGCTTAATTGCGCACGGGCGGCAAAAAAAAAAGAATAAATAAGAGAAAAAGTTTGCCTAAAAATTCAATCAAGCAAATAATATTAAAAGAGTGCGGGCGAAAAATCTTTTGTTGTATTCACTTAACATTTTCCATGCTTTCATTTTTATTTTTAATAAATTTGCATTAGGTTTTGTTTGGCTTTTAATACAATTTCAGCATTGTATTTAGAGCTTGGCGTCATTTTAATAATATTCCAGAATTTTATATTCAATATTTTCATATTACGCAAATTCTTGCTGGTCTCATCTCCCATTCGCTGTCCCTCTTTATTTCTTTTCCTCATTTTGTTTGCATTTTTATTGTGTTGCGCCTTTGGCTTTCTCTTAATAATGTACAATATGCACAAAGTATATGGTAAAAAAGGCAAGTGACTGAGGGACAAAAGGGGGATAAGGTCGAAGAAAATATGGCAACTGTTTGCGGCTTACAGTTATTGTGCAGCTTAGCTAAACGAGTTGGTAATACGAAAAAGTCTCAGTTGCGGTCATGATTTATGTGCTGCAAGGAAAAGCACACGACTGAAGGATGAATAAAGCCAAACAACTGGATAAACGCATTACAAGTTCCGCGTAAACGCTTGTTGATGAAACAGTTATAAGTAAGGTGCAGGATTTTCAAAGTACGACATTTGATGTTATCAAATACTCATCTTTTAGACCACTTACAATGAAATGACTTTCAGATAATGATATATCAAGTATAAGCTATTCACTTCAATTAAAATCCATGCAAGTAAATTTGCATAAATGATTAAATGCTTACAAAAAGACTTACGTATTAGTTATACAACTGGATTGACAGCCTGTCAGATTAATGTAAGACGTTAACAGGTTGAAATTTGCTAAATTTATGTTGCATATAATCTACTTATGAGTATTAGATACTATTTACATTACGCAATGTAGCAAATTTTAGCAGTGTACAATAATTGAGCTTATTACCTTGTCGATCTTGATAAATAAACCAGTATTCACTGAATCTACGAGAGGCATAAATCAAGAGCATAATTAACTGACTGCAGCACATAACATTAACTATTAATTAGTGACGCGCTCTTAAGCACTAGAGCCAATTAAACTTATGACAATTGCACAAACGATTTATAATTTTATTTTTTTACCTTTTACAAGTTAACCCGCCCATCGAGAATAAATGAAATTGAGTACTCGTCGTTCTATTTTATTTTTAATACTTAAACTTTTTAATCATTTTTCGAATGTCACGCCGTTTTAGTTAGTTTACGTACCGGAAATAAATGCAATTAATTTGTAGCGAAAAATATGATTTATAATTTCTGCTGCTGCTGCTGGCAAAGCAAAAACATTATATGGTCGTTTATAATAGTTTTTAAAGGACGCAGATTATATATAAATTTTATTTTGCGGTCAGCGCAACTGACAGAAACACTTGCCGCACTTGTCTGCCACACAAAAGGTGCCCCAAACAGCCAAATAACCAATAGCCCATAATGAAAACCTGGACTAAAGGCAACCGAAGCCCATTTCAAGTGGCAACTATTGGCATTTTGGCTCTTTTAATTCGATTGTGGTTCGCTATTGACCATCAAACTGCGTGAATGTGGCTAATAGCAAAGCGTGAATAATAAAATGGTGCTGGATTCGATTTGCCAATGTGGCCATCGATATGTTTTGCACGTTTTTAATATGAAATCGCAGCATAGTTTTTACAACTCAGTTGCCATTCTCGACGGCCATTGGTGTAACCGCAAATCGTGTCATATATATCTGAAAATAAAACCGTTTTTTTGCATTGCACTAACGACCAACAATTAAATATTTGTACATTCACAAGTTTTCATATCCACTATTTGAATTGACACTGCAAAATTTTAGAGCCATTGTTAATATATTTACATTTTTGCTGTTTAATATAAATAGCATTTGTTAGGTGAACAATTAAAAGTCTATTATTAGCTTGTAATTGATTTCAATTAAGATTTATTTCTGTTTAGCACATTTTTGTTACTACTTAAGCAATCATTGATATTTACTCAGATTAGAAATTTTCTGTTTAATATCATGTTCAATAAGTATACAATTGGATCTTACTTACTTTATCCAGGTATGTTCTCTGTTGACTTGCCTATTTCCCATCATTCTTCTGTGTAACACCATTTCCTGAATGCCTCATTAATGCATCATCCACATAAAAGCGAAGAGCTTACAACCAGCTCGAACAAGCTGTGCAGCCAGCATATTGTCCCTGATGCTACGAGTTCCCAACCAACTATGCAGTTGCATTATTTGACCAGAGACAATGGACGCATATCCTGATTGCTGCTGTTGGCAACACACTTTCACACACTCACATACATGCATACTACTTGTCAGTGTTGTTGTTGCAACACAAAATGCAAATGGCAAACCATTATACTCAACAACAAGAACAAAGACAAAAGGAGCGAAAAATGTGAAGATTGTGCTGAGAAGCGAAAACTTGCCACGACTTTTTGTTATCCCAAATGACTTTTAATTGTTTTATAAAATTGCGAAAAATGTTTCACTCCAAATAAAGTAAAGCGCAAATTGCAGCTGCGAAGCAACGTGGCGCACTGCATACGCAATATAACGCATACGCCTAGTTGCACGTCGAGTGCCGTGAACTCCGGGCATGACTCGTGTGGCCCCTGTGGCCCGTTAGTCGAATTTATAAACAAATTGTGCTGACATTTATTGCCACATTTACCAGACCAGCAAAAAAAAAGCAACTTCACAGTCAACCCTATTAAACAGCCTCTATAGTGAGGTTTACTCTGTATGCCTTGCAAATGCAATTAATTCAAGGTGTTTATGGGGGGCCAGTCGAGCGGATTATTGTATTTTGAAAACAAACTCGGAAATACTGGGTCAAGCAGCAGCAGCCGCAACTAAAAAATAAGCTAAGAAATTGCATAGAGAAACTTTAATTGGTGGTCCCGCTGCCTTTTGAAACTTTTCGTATACTTAATAAATTTGCTACTGTTTAATTGTTGTGATTATTTCTATTTACCACTACGAATGTAAATTCTTTGCAATATTTAGCGGTCAATGAAACAGCGAATAGCTGAACCATTCTCTTTTCTCTTTTTTAACACTGCTTTATCGACAATATAAATTTCTCTTAGTTGCCAGTGCGCTCTTAACTTGTTGTTCTCTTAGAGCAACTGCAACGGCATAAAAACAAAGATTGTTTCTGGTTATTGCCTCCACACAAATCACAAATAAAATATGCCCGTTGAGTAGGTCAAGATACTAACTCAATAAACTTCCTGGAAAATGCAAGCAAAAAGTTATCGCCTCTCTATAAATTCGGAGAAAAACTTATCTTCCCATTTCAATTAACCGAAATTGTTCTAATGCCCGTTATTTCAGTTCAGTTGGCATGTGCTTTAATTATATTTGGTTGCAGTTTACTATTAGATACCAGAAGCTTTAAGAGATAGAAACTCAAAATTTGTATTTCAAACGCAATTTGTATCTTTCTTATTATAGTTTTATCAACTAGATTAAAAAAACGTCTCCTATAATTGCGAGTGTGAATGTGAATTGTTACATGGATAGTTAGTTTTCCTATTCACATGTGTTGGGTCTATTTTCGCTTGCTGTCACGTAATTTTGGGTGGCTTGTTGTAATTACCGTTTAATAGGCATCTACTCAATGTTAATTACCGTGTTTTGCTACCTGCCGTGCACAATACACGATACTATTTGTCCAACGATGTAATTTGACTATCGATTTCAGTAAACTATCCTAACTGAACATTTGAATTCCCAAAACAAGCTTATACTAATTGCAGGCTTTTAGCTTTAAAATACGCTGAATGCAGTTATATTTTTTTTAACAGTTTTGACTGACTGACAGGCAGCTGGACAGATGGTGGGACAAGCAGCTGTCCGACTTGCTGAATGACGTTGAGATTTTTTGATAGACGCTGTAAAAAACGAGCGAGGGAGGGAAAGAAAATATATGCGCCAAAAGTTGTATAAAAAAGTATCTGTTATTATGATTGTTTAGGGCTGTCGCCGGAAGTTTCATTCAAGTGGAATGCTGTGAAGAAAGCAAGTACACAGCACGAACAACAAGAACAACAACTGCAGGCGACAAAACTGCAGCTTTCACTAGAGCAACACAAGACATAGACAATAATAACTTTTGCTTTAGATACAAAGCAGAAATAAAATAAACGAAAAAGGGAAAGCATAAACAAATAAAAAACACAAGCACGCTCGAAAAATAAAAAGATCTACTGACAATTTTCAAACAAATGCACTGCCAACGGATGAACGATGAAATGTATCTCAGTATCTGAGTATCTCAGTATCTGAGTATCTGAGAAGTTTCTGCCACGCAAGACAGCTGCTGCGAAAAGTTGCTTTGCATATTTCATGGCTCTTGTAGTACTGGTGCAATTGCCAGAATTTCAACATTCAACATTAACTCATACAACATGCAGCGATCTGAGGGGAATTGGAGCAACTCGGCAACTTATTTTCCCTCGTACGAGTGAATACACGTCAGTTGTATGAACGGGTACTCACTCACATTCATCCACCGAGCACTTCGTCAGTGTCTTTTGGCGTAATTTTGTTTGCTGTAACAGTTTAATCATCGGCATTATACGCACATCCACTTTCCTTTTTGGAGGGGCAAAAGCAAAATATTTTGTATCCACAAAACGTAAACATTTTTCAGAATAACATATGCTTTTGCGTATGAGGGTTAGTATATAAATTAGGAAACGTTCTTGATCTCATTAAATATTACAAATAAAATATATTAATAGGTAATTCTAATATCATTTTTAATTATCATGAATGCAACTCTTGATTATAGTTTAAAGTGAACTAGCAGCTGATTTATATATTATGTTATAAGATTGATGCTCAGTAAATCAGTCAACAAATTTAATATTATATATAGATTGCAGCAGCTTATCTAATTCCTATTAGATGCGTTGCTTTAGTTTACTTAACCAAACTTTTGTAGCGACCCTGGCCCAGTGAAACAATATATTAATAGTAATATTAATTATGTATGCTGTGAAAATGCGTAAATATTAATGTCGGAGTATTTTTCGTACAGTTGAACAGCAAACTGAAGCTACTTCCGACAGCAAGTGCGCAATGGATCTGCATTATATCAAGTACAAAAGGAAGAAACTGAGGTAAGGACAAATATTCAACAATGCAGAGCTCAAATATGCAACTGGGCTTCGAGTATTTTATAGAGTGCTGATAATTAATGAAAAGCCATCAGTTGCAGAATAATCTTTTGACCTACAGTGCAAAAGTAGAATTTATCTTTAAGTTATCTGGAATTGTAAAGCTAAAAGAAATTTATTCAGTTTTACACATTCGCGTTTCTCATTTCAGTTCCCACAGCTGCTGGCAGTCTTCACATGCAATTACATATAATTTTATTCAGTGTAAGTAAGTCTCATGAGCATGAGCATGAGCATGAAGACCTGCCTGATGTGTGGCTTGTAATCAGTTTTAATGAAATGCAAACACGGCGTATACGCAACGCAATACAAGGATTTTAAGATACTGGAACAACAGAAAATACTTAACAGCAGCTGTAGAAAAAACTTTAAGATACGCTGTCAAAATCATACTTGACAGGAATTGTAAAATTTAAGTCTACGTATATTTAACTCTATGATTATTAATTAATTTATTATTAACAATATTATGTTGATGGTTCGTTTTGAAGGCCAAAAGAAGCCGGAACTTAAATGAATTAGAAATGTTAATGTTGTTAAAAAGATTAATATAATATACCTCTGTATACCTAAACATATATACATCAATCAGGAACATAAACACATTTTAAATGCATGGAGGACTCGCTCTCTTTGAAGCAGGCTGAAAAGACCTAAAATACCAATATCAAAAAAAGAAACAGCAAAAGTCAAGGAACTTGTATACAAATTCAGTAGTAAGTGGGAAGTGGGAAGATTCAAGTAGGCCTCAAAATTCTTTGTCTGAGTGTGTGTGTGGGTGTGTGTGTGATTGTCTGATAAACTTGAATTGCCTGTCGAGATGTTGGCAGCCACATGTTTGCCAAGTTGCTGTCCATTAGAGGCGGGCTTGTCGTCTTGGCCATGTTTACTAATACATTTGCTTATAGCCAGTACGGCGGCAGCAGTGTCGCGTCCTATTATAAATGCTCAAGGCTCATTTATCGTGTCCTGTTCTGTTCTTTACTGGGCTGTGCTGTCATCGTCATTACCATTTCATTTAGAAAATGCGCACGCCTACGAGCCGAGCACAAAGAAACATTTGTCTTGGTCAGGGCCATTGAGTGGTACCAAATTCCTGTATCGAAATAAAACAAATTGTGAAAATTTAAGTGGCTTCTCTCTCTCTGGCCCCTTCATCCATTGTCTTGCTATCTTTCTTTTCTTTTGCCATTCCATTTTGTTTGCAAATGAGTTCCTATCCATTCGATTTATTATGCGCCCCAATCGAAATGTCATTTGTTACTTAATGTGTTGCCTACTTTGAGGCGTCGCTTTGGCTTTAAAACTTTAATGGCTCTTACGCGCGCTTGTTGTGGCAACTGTCACGCCCCTTTCCCGGTAGCAACGCCCATTGCGATAGCAATTGATGTGCTTAATATAACTTAATTGCTGTCGCTGGCAACACATGTGGGCGCCATTAAAATCAAAGCCAAGCTTAAGGCTGCACTGAGGCAGTTGCACGGTTGCACTGTTGCACGGTTGCTCGGTTGCTGTGGCCTCTGTTGATATTGCTGTGGCTGCCTCGAACGCTGGCAACACATTTGTCAAATGCAAAATGAATGATAAACGGCCAGTCATCACCGTGATAGCTATGTGACATATATGTTGGCCATTGGGCGGACAGCTGTGGTCCCTTTGACCCCTTTGACCCCCTTGTTGAGCTAACACACCTCCAGAGTGAACGGCAAAAAGTAATTAAAAATTGCAAGTCAATGGCATATGTAGAAACAAGGTGTAATATTATTCTTGAGCGATTAAAATCTTTGAAATGAAATATATAAAACCCGTTCCCAATTTTATTAATATGATATAACTATCGTAGAGAAAGTTACAGAAATTCTAAAAAAAAAAACTAATAGATGTTCAAAAATAAAACTTAGGCATCCACACACACAATGTTATCTGTATCATGTCCATTTGTAGCCTACGAGTTTATATTTAATATCACAAACGTGGCACAAAATTTACTAACGAAATTGTCATAACATGGCCATAATAGCTTAAGTCATATGAAAACCACAAAAAGCTGCACGAACCATAACTTGCAAATTGTTGCCAATCCCACAACGCAATCGAAGAGAATGGAAAAAACTTTTGTGTTCACTTTTTGGGTGTAATTTGGCCAATTGAATTTGTATTGGCCCCGTTGAAGTCAATATGCGTAGCGTAAGTCCCTTGATTTCCCAACCTATGTATGTGTATGTACGTATTTCCCATCCCTTTGTGTATGCTGCGTGCATGTCTGTGCGTGTTTGTGGTTTAACACCACAGGCATTCAATCGCCCATTCCCCTAGCCTTTGTTGGGGCAAGTCTGTCCGAATTCTGCCTCAACAAGTCAAAGCAATGTGGGGATGAAAACAGCAACTGCTTTAACTGTTTTCACTGGTTGCTGGCCCGCTCTTACTGCTTTTACTGTCAGTTATTTACCCGAAGCATTTCATTTGCCAATTTTCTCGCAGCTTAAATTAGCGTTGCATGAAAATGACAACACCAGCAGAGGCAGCAAGGAGCAGCAAGGAGCAAATGCCAATGCCAACAGCGGCGAGTTCGTTGTAAAATAGCTGCACCAAGATAAAATCCAATTAAAATAGCGTAGAACTTATAAAAAACACAAGCGCTACTAC
Source organism: Drosophila falleni (assembly GCA_035045575.1). Taxonomy (NCBI): domain Eukaryota; kingdom Metazoa; phylum Arthropoda; class Insecta; order Diptera; family Drosophilidae; genus Drosophila; species Drosophila falleni. Next base: position 12,623,864 of record JAWNOV010000167.1, read on the forward strand.
CTATTATTGAATAGTTGACTACAGAATGCCCTACGTTTAGATAAGTAGTAGAAGTAGTAGTAGTAGTAGTAGTAATAGTAGTAGTAGTAGTAGTAGTAGTAGTAGTAGTAGTAGTAGTAGTTGTAGTATTAGTAGTAGTAATAGTAGTAGTAGAAGTAGTAGTAGTCGTAGTAGTAGTAGTAGTAGTAGTAGTAGTAGTAGTAGTAGTAGTAGTAGTAGTAGTAATAGTAGTAATAGTAGTAGTAGTAGTAGCAGTAGTAGCAGTAGTAGTAGTAGTAGCAGTAGTAGTAGTAGTAGCAGTAGTAGTAGTAGTAGTAGTAGTAGTAGTAGTAGTAGAAGTAGTAGTAGTAGTAGTAGTAGTAGTAGTAGTAGTAGTAGTAGTAGTAGTAGTAGTAGAAGTAGTAGTAGTAGTAGTAGTAGTAGTAGTAGTAGTAGTAGTAGTAGTAGTAATTCTAAGTGTTGACACTGCGCTAAAAAATTAAAGGTGATTGCTGTTATAGAAATTGTTGCTTGTTAAGACACTTTGCTAGTGAACATGCTCCCAAAATACCCTTATTTGACAGTGTGTTAAGGGAATAAAAAGTGTGTGCAGAAGTAGAGAAATTGCAACTTGGTTGAAAGTAAAACAAAGCATAAAATCTATTTTCAGCTAACGGTGGGCAGCGGCAGACAACAAAAGTTTATGCCATGTAAATAACGACATCATAAATTTGGTTACCGGGGGTCTACGAGTATATATGTATGTGTGTATATATCTGCATATCTCACCTACACAGAAACACACACATGCACACATTGGCGGCTAGTTCCGTTTTAGTATACTACTTTTTTTGCATAGCCTGTTTCGCTGTCTAACAATCCACGCCATTTAACTGTTACGCTTTTCATGCCACTCGCCTCGCGTTTCCCCTTTTTTCTATTTTTCTATTTTGTCATAAAAAACCTGACAACAATAACAGCAGCAGCAGTCGCAGCAGGAGGCGCTTCAACAGTTTGTGCACTTCTTTTTTCTAGCCACTCGTCAGGGGAAATAAAAGTTCCGTTGACACTGACACCATCGCCAAGTGCCGAGCACTTTCCCTCCCCCTTCCCATTCCCCTCTACTTTCCCTTTCCAATTGAAATGAAACCCATTGCAATCCCAGCCTCGAACAATTGTTGCTCTGTTGTTATCTGATTTGATCCCCTTTTTTTATATTTTATAAAGGTACTGCTGCTTTTAGCAGTTCTCAACTCGTTTTGCCCTAGGTAAAATGAGCAGCGTATAAAATGTGTAAGAAATTAAAACGATTTGCACAATATCTCAAGTAAGACTTCGCTTAAGTCTCGAGCCAGGGCAAAAAGTGGCAAAGTAAGCTGAGATGCAACGAGAAAATCTAAAAATAAAATACAACACCAAATACCGGGTCTTAGCTCATGACAAAGCAACAAATGAGAATTGTTTTAAAAGTACTTCTAGCTAAAAAATCTGAGCCGTTTCTATTGCAACAGGAATTAAAAGTAACTTGTTGATTTACTTAGAAGTATTTATTTAGGTACAAGTACGTAAATATTTGGGTCTTAAGAAATAAATAATATGCTAAGTCAATGGATAAAAAAATTTACCTCAAGAGTCTACTTAAAATCTGAAACGTTTAAGGGTTCTAATTATATCCAGAAATTAAGTACAAGTGTTCTTTTAAAATAAAAATGTAATTGGAAATTAAGATAAGGAATCAAATCAAATATTTGTTATTTATAAATGTTATTCATTTTAACAAAAGGAAACCAATCCAAGTAAGAAATGCCAAAAATTGCTCAATAAATTCTACATAAGCTTACTTAATTAGCATGAAAACTTATATTTGACACAAAGATGAAGGGTTACTTTGGATTTGATTGTTTATTTTCTCAGTGTAATCCGATTTCTTACGCATTGCCACTGGAATGTTATTTAGGTATTTATCAATTTAGAGAAATTTCTTAGTTTATTTTGACCCTGTTGTTTTCTGTCTTGTGAAGTGCTTCAATTGCTTAACTTCTTAGATCGAAATGTTTGTTTGTTGTCTGTGCTAAGCTCGTCTTTGTCCGTTTACATTTCAATTAGTTGAAGTTGGTCCGATATTGCATGCCAGTACAAATTCCATGGAAAAGCACTTGAAAAATAACTTTAATTGAGATTTACAATGCAAGTTAAAATGCCAACAACAACAGCGACAACATGAACCAAGAAATTTGCTCTCAGCTTAAACTTTATTGTTGCTAGAACCTAAAGGCTAAGGTCATAAATTTAAGCTAATAAATCTCTTTTATAGGCAAGAAGATGGTCAAGGGAACAGAGGAACGACAAGAGACGCCACCCACTTTAAATCTGCTTTGGCCAGAGCGATGTTTATTTGTTTGGACTCTCATTCTCCCATATTTAAGCAAAATTGCGTTTAAGTAGCCGACTTTTATGGTCTCTGCCTGCAGTCCTATATAGGTATATATCGTATAATAGTATGCGATTATATATATTCAACAGTTTGCAAATTCAGCGCATGTTACCAAGGACAAAAAGTGAATTGGATGTGACTTAAAAGCCAGCCAACATTTTTGGTCATACTCTGAAGCCGCTCTCAAGAGCTAACGAGCTGGAGAGGGCAAAATGGTTGTAGACTCATGAGTACCGTCATACACAGTCACACAAACACACGTATATATACACATATATTTTCATATCTATAAATACTATGTGTGTGTGTGTGTGTGTGGGCTGCCGTGGCTGTTGTTAAAATGATAAGCATGTGTGCAATTAAAATGAAAGCGTGCCTCCAATGTTTGTCCATGGCTGTAAATGTGACTGTGACTGCGACAACGGCAACGACAACGACAACATCTACAGTAACAACAACAACAACAATAACAACACCAGCAACAGATATAGGAAAGAAGTTAGAAGAGGGGAACTGAGAGAGGCACAACCGAAACAGCAGCAACAAGAGCAACAGCCATGCCGTAACCCATGACAATAAAACAAATGTCGCCTATTTTACATAAACGTTGTGTGCGAAATTGTTGTCATTGTTGTTGCTCCTTTTATATGACCAAAAAATGTACAATAAAATGTTGAATGAAAGAGCGAGACAGCATAAGAGAGTGGACAGTAAAAACAGAGGCGTTGATCAAAAGGAGATTAAGCGATTTATTTATCGACTGATTTCTCATTTAATTTTAAGATTAGGCAACAACATATTATAAAAGTTCTATTAAAATGTTGAAATATGGGAAACAAGATACATTTTAATTTACTACCAAAAAGTGTGGATAATTTTAGAAATAAATTAATTGAATAAATATTAAACACTGCATACAATTTTTAATAACTTAGTTACTTTCTTAAATTGTCAATAAATCTATTTTAAATAAAATTAAATAAAATAGGTAATTTTTTATTATAAAAGTCGGTTGTTCTAGTTCTAGTGTCATCCCTATCACGGCACTTCACTGAGCTCTCCCAACCATAGTTATGTCGGTTTCGTTATGCAAACGCGACCTGCACATTAAGTCTTTACAGCAGCCTCCACGAGTCAGCGATTTCTATTTTTTGTACAGGTCCCTTTACAGTCAGAGTCGTAAAGCTATAAAAAGGTTGCAAATTAAAAACGCATTAAATTTAGTTGCTGCCATCAAGAGTCGGCCACGTGTGGGCACTTGATAGTGTCCAAAATTGTGCTCTGGGTAACAGCAAATAAATCTGCAACTCTTGACGCCAATAATTAGTGCAGATTTAAGGGTCGACTTTAAACAACTTTGATTTTCGGTCGACCTACGAAAAGTAAACACTACAGGACCAAAACCTGGCCCCAGCCTCTATGGCCATGAACAGGGAGAGAGGCCCGGGCAAGGACTCACTGTAAATGAGCAATTAGTCGTAATAAAAACATCAGAGCGCAGGCAGAAACTAACACTCAACACTCCGTAACTAGGGTCCGGGTACTAAGCTCCTCCTGCCGCTCCTCATCTGTCTGCTCCTGAAACGACGTGCACTTAATTCAAATTGCAAAAACTTAACCTCAACATGTGCGCTACTAAAACACACACTCACACCCTGACAAAAAAAAAAACAAACTTACACACGTTCTAACGCCCAGCCACACACACAGGCGTAAAATGAACACACAGTCATCCCAGACAGGCCCAGGAGCTGACAGCAGCACTCACAGTTTAGACATGCAGCAAATGGCCGAATAATGGATGAAATTCATACCAAAATTCTCTGACAAATGGGTTCTTCTTTAGGGATTTTCGTTTTCACTTTATTTCACATTGGCAGACTTATAAACCGATAAGCTGATTCATTCGATTTACTTTGTCAGCGATTAAAATAAAGTGACTTAATTGAATTTTCACATGTATTTCTTAAATGAAGAGAAATTTTTAGTGAAATGGTACTCTGGAACTCGGAAAGCGCTATTCAAAAATGCAGTCTACGATGCGTCTGCGTCACTGTCAGCGGTCCTCTAATGTACTGCCTACAGACTAAACGAACATAGTAGAGACACACCCAGACATCCAGACAGTGAGACAGACATCAGACAGACAGAGACAGACAGAGACTCTGGCAAACAAACCAACTAACAGACCGAATCCAACTCCGTTTAGTCAGAGGAGGCGTCATGTCAGAAACTTTGCTGTTGCCTACTTTTGGGCTGCGTTTTTGCAGAAATATTCACGTTATTTTATGTGCATTTTCTCTCTGTTTTTTAGACAGCACCTGCTGCTATTTGTCAGTCTTCTACATACAAACAGGCAGACGCACTCATAAGATGCTCTGCTATTATTTTATTGCATAATAACGGGCGCATCAGGTTTATGAACTGTTCTGTTTATGTGCGATTCCTTTTGGGCTGCTTAAATGACTAGGAAGTGTTATGCACAATCTGTGTGTGTGTGAGTGTGTTCCATGGGTATGTTTTTGTGTGTCAGGACATGGGCTTCTATTTCCGGTAGCAAGCCGCATCGCTGTCACCATCACACATTTGAGATTGTCACGTTGTGCTATTTACATAAATAAATAAAAGTGAACCAGCAGTGCAAAGCATATAAATTCTGTCCAAATACGAATATAAACAATGCTTATAAATTTCGCTCTTTAACCTAAAACTCCATATACCCTATATCCAGTCTCAGATAAGTATTTAAAAATGTTTTAGTCTTTGAAAAATAGATAGACTTTAGATAAAGTCAGTCAAATATTTTTCTAAATAAATAAAAATATAATAAATAGTCAATTTAGTCCTAAGAAAAACTAATATTAAAAAAGATTGCTTTTCTGAATTTAAAAATGCTTAAATATTTATCAATATCTATTTCATATTTTAAACGTTTATTTAAAATTATATTTAAAAGAAATCGTTTTCCTATATCATATATTCACCGATGCCAACATCACCTAATAGTCCTAGTGCTCTTCCATTGAAAGTGTATTCTAAATAACACAAATAAAAGACGCCCTGCTGTGTCAGGAGTTGGGCCCGGCTTGTCATTTGTTTGTTTGTTTGTGCGGCTCATTTTGACGTTGGGTGCAAATGGCGCGAGCAACGACAAGCGGAAGTCGCTTGTTTGCCGTCGCTTTTGCGATGCGAGCTTTAAGTGTTTACGTGGCGTATTAGTAATAAATGTAATGTGCATAAAAGTGTCACACGGGGAAAAAAAAGAGAGAGCCAAATGGCTGAACCGTCTGCTTACTCATAAAAACCAATGTTTACAATGTGAGCCGAAGGCCATAGGCCAAATCTGAGTGTAGATTTTTACAACTTTATTTCAGAGGCAGTGCCAAAGTCCATTCGCAGTAAACAAGAATCGTCAAGTGGTGTCAAATGCAGGCACTTAATCAATCAAAATAGAGAATGAGTCCCAACCGAGCAGTAGTTGGCCAAATGACAGCCAGGCTGTCTGGTAGCACAGGACTCAATAGTGTCCTTATTAGACCAGCAGTGCTTTCGCTTTCGCATTTGCTTTTGGCAGCACAAATTATGGCTCTACTGTCCAAACATTGAGCGTACTTTCAAGGACTTTACTTTGATGGACTGATTGGGTCCCATGTTGGTCATACTTTTAATGTACATCCTGTGTAGTCTGCCTGGCACTTTTTCTATTTGTGTATTGGTCTTCAAGCGAAAATATTGTGTAATCTAGACGCCAAAACCTTGTATAACGCATTGCCAGCTTTCCCTGGTCCCCAACATAAGCTTCACTGTATCCCTTTTACTAACCGAATACTTAGACGCTTTTATTGATAAGCCCTAGACTTAAAATCTGGGCTGTTATTGGGTGCAGGTCGTTTATTGTACTTAAAGTGCCTACATTTTTCTTTAAGACGAACAAGAAGGTTTGAGTTTCGAGTGTGGTAAGCTTTAAGATTGGTAAAGCTAAAAATTCTTAATTTTAACATATTTCTGGATGTGAGAAAAATCCTTTAGTTTTCATTAACAGTGATACGATCTTTTAGATACAAGAACAAAAGCCTCATTTTTATCAATTAACTGATATGAAATCTTAATGATATTTGCAGCACACCTTTTGGAAATTGGGCAATTAAGATGCCACAATTTAAACAGTGCTAATATTCCCAGTAGACTAGATCCCAAACATTATTCAGTTATTACTATCTTCCTTTAAACGTCTTTTGCTATTTTTTTGTCTATCCTTTTGCTAGACTCAACACAATTCACAATTATAGCCCAAGTATCTTTTTTGCTTTTCTTAAACTTTTGCATAAATTCAAGGCAAATACTTGGCGCTACTTAGTCTGTTTGGTCTGTGTGATGAAAAGGGTTTTCTCTTGGATATTTTTAATTAATTAAAATATTTTGGTCGCTGAAAATAATGTTAGAGCCACATAAATCATGTTAAATTTAATGGTCAAGCGAAACATTCTGAAAACAAAATGAATGTAGCTTTAAAATTTAAAAACGGAATTCCATTTAAATTTGCAGCTTGTTTAGCTTATTGGCCAACCAATTAAGCTCACTTGGGGCTCTCACTCAAGTGCTCAGGATAATAAAAATAAAAGACTCCATTGATATAATAGTGGGGAAGATGGGGAGACCTGCAGCTGAAAATCAAGTGTTTGTTACGGTTGTAGTCGAGTGGTTGTAGCTCAAATTAACTTCAAGTTGAAATACAATTTGGCATATTTTTTTTTTTTTTGGTATATTCTGTTTTTGGCTTAAAGTCGATATTTTTGTGTGGCTTATTTTGGCAGCAACGAAAGCTTCTCTCAGCCGAAAACAAACTGAAGCGCTCATAAATTGTACATCAGAGCGACTACCACAAGCATATAAGCATAGCACACAGGGCGTATGCGTTACATCGTAGACTTACAAGCTGAATTGTTTGTGTTTGCTAAACAGTTTCTAAAATTATTGTTATTTCCTTTTTGTTTTTTTTAGGTTTTTTAAAAGTATTACTAACCAGAAAGGCAGCAACACATTGGCCTATCACAGTGTAATGGGGCGTATGTGTGATTTTTGTACGTATCATTCCCTTTGCGTCAAACTTAAAAGTCCACAGACGTTTTACAGTACTTGTGGCAATTACTTAATGACACTCGCTTGTCTACTTGCAACATCCGAACCTGGGGCAAAGTTCATTAACTGTAGCACACGTGACACGCTGGTACGACGGAATTCCGTGCGGCACGTGGCATCAACATCAGTTGAAGTCTCGCGTCTTTGGCTGCTACTCGTAAATTGCTCATAATTCATAACCGGCACAATCAATCTTCGACTCTTTCTGTTCATTTGCATGCGGCTGCTGCTAGTTGGCCCATTTGTAATGGTCAAGAGATGACAGTGAAAATACGAATACAAAATCCACCGACCCATTTGTAAACAGTCTGTCTAAATTATTGCATGCTGAATAAATAAAAATTTATAAATATTTTACTATGATCGCGCATATTTCATTTCTGGCTATTATAAACGTTTCTGCCAGTTTTATTTGCTGCTTGCCGACTCTTTTGTAATTTATGTACATATATAGATTGAGTCCCTTGACTGATTATGACGAGTCGAGGCTCATTTTTCTGGCACGTGCACGCTGAGAAAAATAATCGATAAGGAGACAGAAATTGTTTATCTATGTTATGTTATTTATCTACACCTATATAAATTAACCACTATTTTTTGAAATTCCACAACGTTTTAATAGTAAAGTTTTCTAATGAAAAACGAGTACAACTAACAAATTTATAACAAAATTTAATTTAGCGCCATTTATTTACTTTAATATTTGTTATTAAATATTTTTTTGCTTACATTTCACACTTATTTTTTTTCTCTCTCCTATTTAATTGCATTTTTTTAGATACAACCAAATATGTTTTGTAATGTTTGCACAATTTATTTACAAACGTTTTTTCGCACTTCAAACAAAAAAATTATTAAAGATATTGCAATTGAAATTCCATTTACACTTTTTATAATTGCTATTATCAATGCAATGCTCATCCGAGTGCAGAGTAAAGTTTATTTGTTGCTTTCTAATTGGTTAGCTACATTATTTATGAACATTTTACTGGCATGACTATATCTATTTATAATTAATATGCCTTGCAATAAAGTAAAATGAAAAAAATTCACCAATGTGTTAAATTTTATTACCCATCCGCATTGTCGCGCTGGGATATTTGTTTATTTATGAATGAATGGACGGTCCATGTTTCCCATTTGTAGTTGAACTTGTACATATGTGGATATAAATACATTTGTATGTGTGGTTGAGGCGGTTTGAGTTTGATGTGGCTTTCTAAAAATACAAATTTCAAAGTGCCGTCAGCTTGCCAAATGATTTAGCTTTCATCACCAGCGATTTTCTTTTTTCTCAGCCTTTTGAGGTTAAAATTTATTTTGATTATTTCATTTGTGATCATTAGCCTTTGGCCTTGCCCGACCTCGACATTCGCTCTTTCTTTATTTATTCTTCTGCATAATTTTTGCAATATGCAATATGTTTATGGGAATGTCTAAGTCTATAACCAACGAATACCTATTCATGGCTTATGAGGTTAACAAAAAAAATTTTTTTTTAACTACTTTTGAATACCGAATGAATTTAGAGACCAAATAATGATCAAGACGATATTCCTCATGAAAATCGGGCAAGTTTTGGCAAAGTTATGCATGTTTATGCTTATGGGAATATCTTAGTCTATAACCAACGAATAGGTACATCGCCTGACTGCCTGAGGCTTAAAGCAGCGCGTACCACGTGACGTATGTGGAATTTAATTTGTTTATATGTATGGATGGAAACGTGCTAGCTTTGCTGGAAGATATTCAAGGTAACTGCCTTTGCATGCTCATGGACAATTAAGGAAATACATTCAAATGATCCATTACAATTTAGTTATTGAGTTTGCAGAGGAAAATAAAATAAATTGATAATGGTATTTTCTTAATAGACCTAATAAGTAAACAATTGGTAAATAAATAAATTAACTTTTTAAAGCTATTTAATGAAATAAAAATATACTAACACCCTTATACTTCACCCTTAGTCTCATAATTTGTACTTTCCTCGGCAAATAATTTGCTTTCGTCAAAGGTCAACTCAATACACGGCTTCATTAAGCTGACCTTAAACTGGCGACTTTGCGGGCCATTACGTTCATTGTACCAGTGCCGCCCCTTTCTTCACCACCCCTCGATCAATAAAGAAAAGCTCATGACCACAATGCATAAAGTAATGGGCAATGAGGCACACAATATTCAATTAATTAATCTGACAAAGGTGCTTAGCACTTCTAAACAAATAAAGCTTCAGTCCCAGCCCAAACCTGATGTTGAGGCATTAACAAAACATTACGTTGAACAAGGCTTTACAATTTTGTTTATTGAACGAAAGGAAGAGAAGTTGGGGGGCAAAACAGTAAAGGCCCACAGTAGCCAATTCCCGAGAGTCATTGACTGTTGCGATGAATCCTTTACCGAATTGAAATTAATTATAAAACACCTTTGTGCATAATTTTGGCGACAGTCGCGTCCTTTATTTCAGCTTCCGTCGAACTTTGTTGTCGCTTTATTAATAAACATTTTGGACCTACCTACCAAAAGGCTATTATAAAGTCTTGGTGAACTTTGCTAGGCTGTCAACAATTGGCGTTTAGCGTTGCCAAGTCTCCAATTATGTGCACCGTTAGTCAAATGAGTGGCTGTCGTAGATGTGGAGCGGGCAGAGCAAACATTTTGCAATTTTCAGTTCAACAATAGAAAGCAATTACAAAACAAACTCAGCGCTAAATGAGAGTGTGGCAACCGGGCAAACAAAATGTGATGAGAGGGCGTTATTGTACGCGGATGTGGCAACGCTGCCGTGTCTCTGTGTGTGTGTGTGTGTATGTGTGTGTGTGGGGCACACATGACTGGGCTGTTGTCAGGCGTGGGCGCTGTTGATTGGATACGCCTGGAATCATTTTCGTTTGGTTCTTTGGAGTACTACAATTATATCACAAGTGGATACTTAAATGAAAGCCTAATAAAATATATAATTGGTAATTGAATCTAAATAGATTTTATATGTTTTGTGCAGCCACTTAAGTGCAAAATATTTCATAAACAAACTGGCACAAAACAAGAATTACAATTGAAAATAAATCATATTACCGCATTTGCTGTCTAAATTTATACAAAATATAATTAGCTCTCGGAAAGAAGATATATTAAAAAAGAAACTGTTTAACTAATATTTATTTAAGTTTGGGAAGACTTTAAGTCGAAAATCTTATATTACATTTGTTTGAGAGCTTCTTAAATCATAAGTTTTGCATTAATATTTTTGACCTTTACCTTATATTATTTACAGAACGACTAGTTCTCTAAAAAATACCCTTTGTTCACTGTACCACACTATCCACTAAGCACACCTATTAACATTCGCTAAAGTTGTGCAATCAAATATATGTGACGGTAATAAGCCTTGTTGCACAATGAGTGTGTCCTTAGTAGTTGCTGTGGGCATAACGCATACGCCCCATGTGTTTGCGCACGCTAATTGCAATGGTAGCCCAAAAGGGCGGCCACTCTTGCATGTAACTAACAATGCATTTGATGTTGCAAAGAGGCCAACGCTTATACAAAATGCTGGCCAGGTGTGCAGCACAGGTGCATGCAAATTAAAGTCAACCAGTAAGCCCGCCCCTTCCAACTAACAACAACAAAAACAACAACAACACCAACAAATATGCCATGAAATGCTGCCGGATGCTGTCGCCGTGAAAACTTTACGCCGTTTATTGTTGACTCTACTGCTGCCATTTCCGGCTTCCGGGCTGCAACTTTGAACGAGCAACCTGCAGACGGTTTGTTTTATGATACCGCAAAGCAGTCATGACTCTACCTAATTCGCCAGCCATTCTCCAATTAAATTGCACATTGCGACATGAAATTAAGTTGAGATGTGCCAAAGTTAATTTTACTAACTAGTTGACTTACAAATCCTACTACGCTTTTATTTTGACTACAATTAGACACTGAGTTAGTTAGCGAAAACTTGCTGTATTGCATACCAAAAAGGTTGCAAATTATTTTGGCAGTGTTCCATCAATCAGACAATGCCCTGATATCCTGTTAATTCACAGTTAACTGGGACTTTTGGATTTTGTCACTGGAAATGATTTTTAGTTTCTTATGTCTAACAAAACTTGTATTTCATAATAATATAATAATACAAGGAGGAAGAGGAAATATCTTTAACAAATATGTTTTCATATGCAAAAAATCGAATTTAAAGTTTATAAATAAGAAATCGCTGAATATGCGAATTAAATTCAATTAGATATTTCTTAACCTTGACATCTTCAATTATCGGCTTCACTTTGAAGCCACAAAACGTCCTTGATCCTATACAAAAACACACACACACAAAAGGTAGAGGAAACATCAACTGCAAATGACGTGCGCTGCTTGTTAGCAGACATCAAGGATAACAATGGCAACAAAAACAGCTACAGCAACAACAACAATGCTAACAAAATCAATAAAAAACAACATTTTCATTTAGATTGTCATCAAGAAGAATTTCTACACACATTTCAAAAAATATTCCCATGTTAATGCCAGTCTTACATGATGCCAAAACTATTATATGAACATTCACAACATGCATTTATTTATTTTGCTTCGCCTTTTATGTAATAAAATATTATTGCCTGGCAAATTATCTTGTAATGGGGTAGGATCATATCACACCCACTAACACACACTAAGATAAGAGCTCAATTAACACACTTCATTAGCACGTTTAAAGAAAGTGCAAGAGCTTAAAGTAAATCGCTGTTCCCCTGAGGATTATCAGAACTATACTTTTTTAAGAAGTAAAGTTTTTTTATTACTTCGTGTTCCTCAAGAAACTTTAATGTGCATGTTAGGTGTTTTATGGCCTTCAAAATTATAGAGAATTCATGCACGACTTAGCTTTGATTACCCACTGAAATATACGTTGTACATGTTTATTATATTTTCGAGTTGTTCTTTTCATTTTTTGAGGTTGCATTTGCAATCTTTTCAACAAAATGTTATTTAAGCGTTCGTTTGCGTGTTGAATGATATTTGTTCATAAATTATGACGTGGTCTCCATTAAATTGTTTAACCAAACATACAATCACGTTTAGACCGCCAACAATCGCACACAATTAGTCCTTTAAAATTCCAAAACTAACATACATACACACACACACACAGAAAGTCAAACATGTATAATTAAAACATAAAACGAGCCAGACAGAAGCCAATTGTTGCTTGTACTTTATATGTGTATGTTTTGTGAAACTTATTTTACAGGCTGTTAATTAAATTGACACTTTCCAAACAATTTCAGGAAAATTGTCGAGTTACGAGTGTACGATTATATATCATTTTGTTATTGTTTGTTGTGCTATATTTTTTGTAAAGAAATTTTACTTATACTTTAATTAAATTTGATCTTGTTGCAACTGTTATTAATAATTACATTATACTTATAACTACATACTATATAAATGAGTATGCAACTATTGTAAATATATTATGAGTTATTTTATTAGGTGAGTACATAGGCTAAGAATATTTTTAGTATTAATTACATATTCTCTCGAATATTACATGGAATTCTTTTGCATTTAAAACACTCGTTTATTTACTTGTCATCCTAAAATGTGGTGCAATTAAATTAATGAATTGTAAAACAAAACTTGAGAAAATTACATGCAATTATGGAAAGCAACCACAAATCTTTGCAATCTGAAAATCTCGCAATCGTATTAGCATCAACAACGGGAACAGCGCGTACTGCCAAGCCGTTAACTCAATGATGTTTGCCATGCAGCAACACCTACACAGATACACACACACACACACACACTCACACTCACACTAGCTCTCAAGCACTCGATTTGCCATGTGCAGCGTGGAAGGAAACTTAGCATACAAATGAGCGCAGTCTGAGCCAAATCAAAAGCTGAAGATCAACTGCAAACAGAATAAGTAAGAGAGCTTTACAAGAGAGTGCTCGACTAAGAGATACCCTAATCAAGTCTCTTAGGAATGCTTACACGTATTTGCACTCACGTATATGCATATTAAAATTCAGTGTATTTTTACTAATTAACTTGATCTGCTGTTACATACCTTGAAAAAACTAATATACCCTCTATCAAAAAATAAGCAGAAAGAGATGGAGACAGAGCTGGCAATTTAAGCAAATAAATGGAAGGATAGAGAATATGATTGTAACTCTTATTGTTGTTGTAAAACTGTCTGAAGTTGTAAAGCGAATTTTCTTTACTGACATTTTTAAAACAGGCTTAAACTTTCACTAGTTTTGCAAGTGCCAAAATGTTGCGTGTGGTATAACTATTATAAATATTGAAAATCAAATTACAACTGCATATAAATTATATGCAAACAAGTCTTGCCAACGTAGACCGCCTGGGAACCATAAAGTTATACAATTCTTTTGCCATTGACAACATTTTAATTGCAAATCGGTATGATATATGACAATAGGGACTGTAACAATAGCAAACCAAAATATATCCACCCACTTTTCCTGCTCTTCCATGTAGATATGGCTTGACCAATGTGAAAAGGTAAATCTTTTCAATTTTTGGGCAAAGAGCAGCATGCAATTCGCTTGAATTCGTACAAAATTGTTGTTTTGCAATTCCTTTAAAAATGTGGCTGCCATGTAAAGTGTCCAATAAACGTTGCACAGAAATGTCAAGGGAAATGCATATGCGAAGCTGCACAAAGAATGTTGCACCTACAATACATGTTAAATAAATCCTTACACTCGTATATTACACTTCAAGTTCTAAGGGCTTCAAAACATAACAAGGGAATGACCACAACAGAAAAACAGTTACAGTTAATTTAAGTTTGAAATATGCTTCAAAATATTTTCAATAACTTATCCATTCATATATGTAAAACGACTAATTTCTAATTTAAAGCAGTACTACAATTTATGTTATTAAAATCATCTGTAAAGTTCGGCCACTTCAAATTTTCGTTGAGTCTATTATCTGCATATATTTTGCATGGAATCATGGAGATTGTTCAAAAGACTTTTTCCATATACGCAACAATGTCGAGCATTTCTCAGGAGCATACAATGCAATTGTGGCATATGCCAGCAATAAGCATGGAAAACATTTCCCCAGAACAACGCATCCCAACGTGCAACATTTTTTGAAATACCTCTTTCAATCTTCCACCCCAAGTCCTTCAACAACACAAACAACACTTCTGTGAAAAGTGCAGAACAAAATAAGCAAAAGCAACAACGTCGAGTAGTCGAGAGTTTAACAATGCAACAAGGTGGCAAGGTGGCAAGTCACAAGTTGCCACAGCAACCAAACTGACTCTAGTATAGTATGCCAATTACAATGTTCATTTATATTATTTTATGAAATTCTCTATTTAATTCTCGCTGTCAGTGGCACTCACTCTGCACCTTTAAGAATATCGTGGCTGTAATTGAAAATCAATTTCCATTCGATTTCCATGCTCTCCCTTTGAAACTCGCTCACGTTTACCACAAAACCAAAACTTTCCCAAAAAACGGTGTAGAATGCAATTAAGCATCATCTTTGGATTAGTTAGTTGTCGGTGGAGGTGTAACTTTTGGGCGTGTTTGTGGGTTTGGTTTTTGGGTGTGGCAGTCTCGGGGCTTGCCGACAAAAATGAGCAAAGTTTGTTTTTTACGAGATACTAGATTTTACTAAAATAGCTATACAAGCTATACAACAAGAGGTCAAGTTAAGCAACAGCTGTGTGGCAAGTGAAGAAGCAACTTCGATTCATTGAAATATCGAATGGAAAATCAATCAACTTAATAGAAAAACTTGTGGCCACATGCCTGATTTATAGCATGATATTTGATCCTGGAATATTTTCAGATATCATAGCTCAATCTGAAATTAGTTAAGCTAAACTGTAAAAAACTAGATAAGGTAACTAAAACTTGGGATAGATATATTTTAAAATTATAGCACAGGCAAAGTTGTCTACTACTGACATTCGTAAATCAATAATCAGCTTTATTAAATGAAATTTACATTGTTTCTTTTGAATCGTTGTTTATAAAAATGTGTATAATTGCAGCTTATTCCATAATGATGACTCTTTATTTTTGCGCCAATTTAATTTGCATTAATGCCATTTAACATTTAACATCATTGTACATGCTTACATTTGACTCATTGTATGGATTGCCGTAATGATGTGCTCTTTAGTCACATTAATGCCCAACGAGCGAACTCATTTACTTATTGTAATCCTCTCATAATCCCCGCATTGCTCTTTGAATTCCACATTGTGAAGTTTACTCACGTTTTACGAGTGGTTTTGCCGAGACGAGTGTGTATTTTATTTGTGCGTTGTTATCCCAGCGTTGTCTGAAACCAGGGCTGATGAGTTTTTAGTACTGATGGATAGAAAATTCTCTGTAACTAGGCATTAATCTAATTAGAGCATTCAAGTTTTGCTTAATTTACTGGCGCATAGTTTTCTTCCCATTTCTTATTTGTTGTTATTTGTTGTTGTTGTTGTTTTTGTTGCTCATTCTTAGTGATTTTATTAGCATTCAACGCAGAAATAGCAATTAATTCCATTAGCGTCGACATCGTTGTCCTGGTTTATATTCCAAGCTGTCCAGCTATTTCTCCCTGTCCAACGCATTAAAAATAAATAGCACAGACCGCATAAACAATATGTATTAGTCTGATGAGAAGAAAGATAGAGAGAGAGAATGAGAAACAAAAAAGAGATAGAGATAACCGAACGGAGTGCGACTAACAACCCAAGGAACGCATTAAATCATATCAGTCGAAATTCTTGGTACACAAATCTGTTTAACTTTTTAATTGCCGTAATTATTTGTGCACCTCAAGTTGACTGAGTGACAGAATTACATTAAAACTGCGGGGAACAGGGAAAAGCCTGCGAATTTGGTCTATAGTAATGTGATTAGTCACTGTGAGCTAGCTGAAAAGGCGACTTTTCCAGCAATTAAAAACTCATTTAACCCACGATACATGAGGTATATTGTAAGCAGGAATTAATTGAATATTAATAACAAATTTAATCAACTCCTTATATTGTAATTAGCATACATCAATAACACAAATTTCAGAAATTGTAAGTAGGTAAGCTAAAGGTTTCATCAACTTCAAACATTTATAACTTAGTCAAAAGTAAACATTATTTCAGTAGATACATCAGTTATACTTCTTCTCTGTTCAACTCAAATTGATGGCGTTTAATTCACTAAGTCTGTCTCTCACTGTTAATGTCGATTGGAATTTATTATTATTTAAATAGTTTTATTTATTTATTCAACCGCAAATGACAACTGTTGGCTGTTGCTTAGAATACCTCAAAATTATTTATGACAAATTGTGACTCAATAGTTACAGTTTACTCAACATGTTTACACACGAATTGCATAAATTATTCATTGGGCTAAGGAATTTACAACAATTACACATCAAATCACACATCAAATCCCACACAGAATATAAGCCAAAATAAATATGCTTCAATTATCCAGAGCTTTGGTAACGAAGCACATACATTTTCCCAAATTGTATTCGACACAATTTGTTGTTGCTTTTGTTGGTATTTAATTAATGATTTTCCAGCAGAATTAAACCTGATCGACTTTTGACAAATGTCCAAAGCCAGCAGATTATTGCACTGTCCAGACTGTTCCTGATATATGGCACAAACATGACAATGAACATAAATAGCTGTTGACAATTAGCAGGCACTGTTTCAGAAAGAGAGGAATCGAAAGTACGACAGAGCGAGAGCGAGAGAGAGTCTATTTGGGTTCTTCACATATCGAACTGTGTAATTTATGACATTTGTTGTTAATTTGTCAGGGCAATGGAACTCTGTAAACAAAAGCTAAGCCAAATAGCAGCAGAGCACACAGTGCGTATGCTTGATGTATGGTGCACATTGACAATAGAGCTAAGCCCAGAGCTATTATATGGGCCTTGAGGCTATACGCTTACTTAAACCGCCATTGAGTAATGGCCTTCAAGCCTGAAAGCCACAAAACTAAACGGATTTTGTGGAAAACAGAAAATATAAAAGCCACGAGATGCAATTGAAGCAAGTATTTGCTTTAATGTAAGCAGTTTTCTACAACACAAAGAAAATTAAATTTAAAGCAAATTAAAGACAGAAACCGATTGATTTTTTGTAGATAAGACTCCGCTATTGGCTTTTCAGCTCACTTTCTCATAGACTTGATGCAATTTAAAACTTGTGACACTGTTCTTTAATGGTTAATACAATTGCTTGCAGCCCTTAAAGGTCAATTTCTCTTAATGTCCCACCTCCAGCTTCCGGACCACGTTACGCATTTGCCCATGAACAAAAGGGCCTCTTGGTGGTACAGGTCTGATAGTTCCACAGTCAGCTGCAGGTCTGCAGGCAGTGGCAGTGTGTCGTGTACTTTGCACCTGCAAGGTGTTGGTAATTGTATGTGAAACTTGTTGAAGGCTTCAATTATGATGTGTGTGCACACACACACACACATACTTACATGAGAGTACACAATACAACCGCATCGATGTACGCGACTTCCATTTTGCCCAGGCTTCTGGTTTCGGCCAAGTTGTTGTTGCTTGACTTGCTTTGGCTTCGCTTGGCTTTCATGTTGCTGCCGTTGCCTTTTGCCTGTTGCCTGCTGCCTGTTGTTGCTGTAAATGCAGGATAATTGGCGTAAATAGCAAAACAGCAAATTGCCATTAACTATTGGAAAAATGTGCTCGTATCAGCTCGGATTCTGTTCGAGACTGGTTGCTGGCTGTTCGTTCAATGTGTGTAGGTGTCGGGTGATTACGCGAAATGCAATTAAAAATATTTAAGCTGCTGCAACATGCACAACAGCAAAATCCCAACACTGGCAACAACAACAGCAGAATATAAAAATAATAATGGCCAGAACACAACGTTTATTAAAGCAGCAGAGCCAGCTTAAAGCGAGTTGCCTGTTTTTTTTCACTTGACCATCATCTTTGCTTATTTTTCAAGCTTAACTTGTTACATTTTCAGGTTGATTTTCGGTTTTACTCCGTGTTTTTTTTATTCATGCAGAGCTTATTATTGGTCATAAACTGAGGATTTTGTAGCGTTTACACTCGCTGTAGTGGCTATTAATTAACAAGCGGCTTTTCTTCCTGTGGTTGTTACTCGTTTACTCGCTTTTTTTTTTTTGTTGCCTTGTTTGCACAAAGTGAGTGGCAACAGAGCAGGTGGATTAATAATGTGATAGCTGCCGAGGATTATGGGGATAACAGCAAATTTCAGAATTTAAAAGTTTCATTGCAGCTCAATAAATTCAGCTGAATATTTAAAAAGGTTTAAGTTGTCGTCATGAAAAAGCTCATTAAATCTGCAAAAGGACTATCTATATTAATTCGTTTTAAAAATATTTATATACATTTATATTAAACCCAAGTATTGTTACCTTATTTGGTAGGTCTAGCTCAGATAATAAAATTCTTTAATTAAGTCTAAAACGAATCACATTGTACAAATACGATTACAAACAATATGCATACGCCTCAAGCTAAGTTTTTCCCTTATATCGTACAACCGACAAATCTTTCTCATATGCGCATAGTTTAGCATAATTCGAAAGCATTATCTAAAATATTCGAAACAACACACGCAGACTAAGCAGCATAGAAACATTGCATATTTCAAAGCGTATTCCCTCCACCAACTCTTAGGCCCTCAAAGAGCCTTAAGTCTTGGCTAAAAGACGTTGCAAACTGCGCCACTTGAAGCTCAATTCATGATGCTTATTATGTTAATTTCTCTGTCTGATGGCCTTAAAGCCGCCTAAGGATCAACTCCCACGGAGACAGAGGCGAAGACGAGAGGCGTGACTAACTCTGTCAGCGACTAATGCATAAATTCTCAAGTAAAGTAAGAACAAAAACAAAAACACATACATGCTCTAATGTGGATTTGTATGTATGCAAAGCTATGCAAAGCTGCGCCTATTGCATTTGCATGGTGCCACGCCCACTTCTTTGGCGTCATCGCATGAGCAACCGCGCGTGTTTTATAGTTAAACAAAATGAGTTTCTCGCATGCCTGGCCAAACCTCTGCTCTGATGAAGCCAACTGCAGCTGCATTCAGTAACCAGGGATGAAAAAAGAGATAGAGAGAGAGGAGTGAGCTGCACCTGCCACACAGGGCAGGGGGTGGGAGCGGCTCCATAATTGAGCTGAAAATAGTTTTGCATAAAAATGCAAATTGTCACATATCCTGCACATTTCTATTTAGATTTGAACATTTACCATCGACATCGTCGGCTCACATTGCAAATTGTTTGTGGCTTATCCCGATTGTGGCATCTCTAATGTTTTTGTTATTGTGGCATGGGGGCTCTCTGATGTGCCACATAAATGACGGCAGCATTTTTACGGCGTTCCTCGACTCACAAAATGGCAGGCAATTTGTTTAGAGCTGCCTACTAAATGTTACCCGGGCTGCCAATTGTTCGAAATTTACCCGTCTACTGCGCAATTCAACCTTAATTGAAATGCAACCATGCGTCGCGACGTTGCACGTTGCACGTTGCACGTTGCACGTTGCCCGTTGCACATTGCGTGAGTGCCTCTAAAATAGTTGGATAATTGCACATTGTTTGTGCTACTATTAGCGCTAGATGAGTTTAAGATAAGCAATTCATTAATACGCATCAGCAGTTAGTACACAATTTACAGCGAATTTTTCCATTTTCAGTTATATATTGGACGAATATATATTCCGATTTATATCTATATGAATATTTATGTATTTATCAATTGAAACTATTAAAATTTAAATGTTCTGTCAATTTTTATTTCATTATTTAATGATTATCATATTAGATTATGAAGTGTCATAAAGTCCTTAAAAGTTGTATAGAATTATACGCTGCCTGGGAGAGGGACTGGGAGAGGGACTGGGAGAGGGACTGGGAGAGGGAGTGGGAGATTGAGTGGGAGCTGGGCCTGGGAGATTGAGTGGAAGCGGGGCTTGGGAGATTGAGTGGGAGCTGGGCCTGGGAGATTGAGTGGGAACGGGGCCTGGGAGAGGGACTGGGAGCGGGCCTGAGAGAGGGACTGGGAGAGGGACTGGGAGATTGAGTGGGAGCGAGTATGCTCGACTGTAGCACCGGCCGACTAGTTATATACAATTTAAACATAACACTTGGATTTCGACATCTGATTGAATTGAAAACGCTTGTTAATTTAAAATGCATATATCACTAGTTTGCAATGCAATGAAAACAATTATAAACAAACGCTTAACAAAATAATTGCATGCTATTATTGAAACTTACTAATTTATTTGGTAATAACAAACCATTGTGTGAATATCCAATCAAAACAAAAATTTCGTATTTTGTGCAATTTTCATTTGATTGTGTTATTCAGTTGATTTATATAATTATTTTGCAAATAAAATCAACGTTTTAAAAATAAACTTTATATCTTTGGCAATGCTAAATAACTTTCTATTGTTATTAACTATCATAGTAACTGTCAAAACTTAACAGAAAATTTGAATGTCAAATGGCCAACAAAAAAAAAGACTTGGCTTATTTACTTGACTTGGCATAAATCACAGCTGTAAAATTTAAATATAAGACCTTTTGCATATTAACATTCTTAACTCATAAATGCGAAGAAAAAACATGCATAGAAAACTTAATAAGTTGTACAAAGAATAGAATACCAAACACAAAAAATGACAACAGCGACAGCAACAATAGCTGAAAGGGACACACAGGACACAGGACATAAGACACAAGACACAGGACATAGGACTCAAGACACAGGACACGTGCAGTGGCGGCAGTCTGTGACCGCGAGGCTTTTACAAAATCAAATAGAGCCCAAGAGAGACACCCAGACACACAGTCAGACAGAGGGTTCCACATATGAGTGTGTGTGAGTGTGTGTGAGTGTCTCTCTGTATGTGCACAGACAGCTCAACACACTCTCTCTCTTACACAGCCAACACACTCATACTCTCTCTCTCTCTCTTACACACACTCACAGTGAGTTTGAGACGGCTTTTGGCTTCTGAATAACTTTGGCATTGTGTGTTTGCCGGATGCGAAGCAGGCGCCATTTTGTCGCCTCTGGACATGGGTCCGATTTTCTTAAGCGTTCTTAAGCAAAACGAAAGACAACTAAATGGCCAGTATAAACTGCTTAAACAAAATTTATTTAATATCTCTTTTGCTTTTGATTGAAATTAAGTTCATGTGTGGATCGAAGAGCATTAAAAGTGACAGCTTGACAAATAGGTAGACAAATACTTCATCTTAGTTATACAATTTATTATCATCAAACTAAATTATTTTGAATGTCATCTACTTGTGTTTTTTGTAAAAAATTAAAGTTGTAAGCAGTTCGAACTGTATATTATCTATATTACAGGGTATTTATCTATACATCACACTAAATTACACTGTAATTTGTTGCGATTTTAGAGACTACACATATTCGTTGCAGATGACATACAAATCTTTCAACAAGTTTTGTCGCTTCAGGTGCGGTTTCAATTTAATTGCATTTGCCGCTGCATTTTCTTTGCGCTGTGTATCCTGACAGCAAAAAGCAGAAGCAAAAGTGTTGAAAACCAAAGGCAAGGACTAGGGATTCCTTTTACGCATTATTATTTAACTAACAAGTAACTAGAAAAGTTTTAATACTTTGGTAACTTTCGCTTTAAATTGTTCGTTGCGCAGAGGACAAAGTGGCACAAAGATGTCGACGACAGTCGCCTGCAGCCAAAGACTGTCAGCCAGAGGACAAGAGCAAGCGAGGACGACATATTGGGAGAGGTTGCAGGAGACGGGGGACGTGGGACGGGAACGAGAGACAAAAGTATGCTTAAATTAAATAAGATAAAATCTCATAAAAATGAAAATAGTTTGCCATCGTGTGGCTGCTATAGTGAAAGAGCCTCTCTCTCAGCCTTTTTGGTCGTGGTTTAAAGTTGAGCTGAAATATTTAAATCAAATATTTATCTCATTAAATACTTTGACAACTCCTTTGTCAGCTGCTTAATATTGGAATATTTGTGGATGGTTGGTGACTGATATACAAAATTCATGTCTGTCTAATTGCATAAATAGTTTTCGACATATAAATATATAATTAAACTAAACCCTTGCGTCTATTAAAAAATTAAATATTTAATTAACTTTCCTCATTATAAAAAGGAGTATGTTTAGACACTTGACTTGTAAAAATTAAGCCAACTAAACCTTTTTAACTCAGTCACTTTCAATGTGTAAAAATTTACACATTCAAGAGAATGCAAACTATTTCTGCTGGGACGGGACTCGTTTAAAACCGTCCATTAAAAATAAACTAATTAAGCAAAACAGGCGACGAAATTTATGTGGTTACCATCAACTTTTATGGCTACTTGCCTCTTTTGTATTACGATGGAAAAAGTTTGCGAAAAAGTCCGAATAAAATAGGTATAAAGTACAATGTACAGAGTTTCAAAATATGTAATTTAGTTTTATGTGGTCCTGTAATGCGGTTACCGAAAGTTAAAAGTGTGACGAAAATTTAGTGGCACCTTTGAAAAAGATTGACCTCAGCCATTGATATGCAAGCAAGCTGTCAAATGCAAATGTGCCAGGGACAAACGTCCTCCTTTCAGTACTAAGGGAGTACAATATGGCGTTGGCGCATGACAATGACAAGTCAAAGGGGCCAGACAGGCGGAAGTGCTGCCCAGGCACGCCACGGAAGTTCCTTTCAAACACACACACGCACACACACACACACACACACCCAAGCACATACTTGCAGTAACACGCAAGCAAGGAGCGATTTCCCACTGGGATCATCGCTTGGTCAACTCCCGCTTGTATGTCATAGTCAGTGCATTTGTCAGTCCTTGGACCAGGTTATTTGTAGGATGCACTCACCGGAAGTATGCACCAAAGTTGCACTTAACCAGCGTCAAGTGTCACCCAACAATCTCAGTTAAAACGATAGCTAAGTTATGAAGGCTTCAACATAAAAGTTGTTAAATGACCCTAAAAAGCTTGCTTAAATAACAAATATAATCTGAAATTACCTTAAGAAGAAGATTTGTATCTTTACATGTTTTGGTTTTTTAATAAAGTTTTAGGCTTGAAATAAAATAGTTTAAAGCATATCATACTCTTTTATACTTTAAGATTTACAATATTAATATTAATGTTTTATTATTGCATTTGGTTTATTTAAAAACATTGGAAAAACTAAATATGACAATATTAAAATATGAAGGATTGCAGTCTTCATAAAAATTATATTTATTTAAAACAAATTTTAATCCACATTTGATTAACAGTGTCAGTCGTTGTAGTTAATTAGTCGCTTAGCTATAAACTGAGTGGATGTGAAACACAAATAAGTCTTAAGCTGTATTTTATCTAACCATCCAACCGAAATTTGAGAAATTTACCGCATGTCGCATAACTCACAGGGCTCAGGTTATTAGCGTAATGCAGCCGCGATTGTCGCAGAACCAGAAGTGGAAACAGAAGATGATGACGAAGAAGTCGCGGATGAAGGAGAAGCAGAAGGATGCGCTTAAACTTAAGGAGAAGCAGACTAGAGCCACAGAGATTGCCATGTGCATAAACCACAACGTGTGCAGCATATAACGCTGACAAATGGCTCAGTGGTTACTCTGGTGAGCTGGCAACTAGCGACTGGCTGGTTTAGCATTTGCATTTCAAAATTTATAAGTAGCCATAACTGCAAGGAAAGCGCCCTCTTCATCCCCTACACCTCACAGCACAACCTAGCATCCAGTTGCACATTTGCAAACGAAAATTGTCATTATTCCGGGCGCTTAAGTAAAATGCGCCACGAACTATGGAAAGAGAAGTGCTTAAATTTTTTCTTTGCACACTCTTACTTATATAAGTATAATAATGTGACACAGCAAAGTTGATAAGAAGGGTATTTAGCTCAACTGTAGATTAAGGTGTTCTGAGAGAATTAGAAACACTGACGAGTTTCGAGCTTAGTCAAATACCCATAATTATCAAAACTTCCAACTGTCATAACTTTGTCAAATCTGAATAGATTTTCAAACGGAATGTCATTTTAATTATCATTTGGCCTCTAAATTGATTCTGCATTTAAATTTTTGTCATTTTAAAAATTTGATATTTTTTCGACCCTATGCCATCTATAATCCAATTTTCCATACATACCCCTTGACATGTTTTCAAAAACTTGGATCTCTCATAACTTCATCAAAAATTAACCGATTTTCAAACGGAATGTCATTTTGATCATGATTTGGCCTCTAAATTGATTCTGCATTTAAATTTTTGTCATTTAAAAAATTTGATATTTTTTCGACCCTAAGCCATCTATCATCCAATTTTCCATACATACCCCTTGACATTTTTCAAAAACTTGGATCTCTCATAGCTTCATCAAAATTTAACCGATTTTCAAACTAAATGTCATTTTAATCATGATTTGGCATCTAAATTGATTCTGCATTTAAAATTTTCGGCTGAAGATGATAAATTAAATCTTGGTTTCAGAAAGAAAATTTCAAAACTGAGAAACTTGCTTACATAAAAATATACGGACATAAAGACAGAATCTTCCTTCTTTAATGCATTACGCATTTCATGACATTATAATATTCTCTGCAATGCTATAATGAGATGGATTTTAAGAGAAAGCACTTGCTGCCAAATTTTCTTTGACTGGCCAAGAGCAGTTAACAAGTCAAAGTATAAATTTGACAAAACGAATTTGTATGCACGCTAAAAGTTTTTGTACGACTTCTTCTCTTCCCTCGCTGTTCATTTTTGCTTTTCCTTTGGTTGAACGTTATCGTTCGTGCATTTCATTGTGCTTTTTTATCGCACATTAACGTTGCGCCCACTCTTTGACATATTAGAAATGGTGGCATTCCGCGCCAAAATGAATGTCAATTGTCTGTTCGTGAAAACTTTCGCAATGTCGAGCTCAAAATTTTTCCACTTAACATTTAAACGTCATTTTCATACACTTGCTTAAGTAAAGGGAAATGCTAGGGCAGGGAAAATGCTTTTACTATTGTTGCCTTTATTGTTCTTCCTGAACGCTTATCCTTTTGATAATTTTGTTGTGTCACTTGCAAACATAAATTATGAGTCAATTTGAAATTGGATCGTAAAGATATTTATGTACGCATTTTATTTGCACACTTAAATCAAATTTATTGGCTGTGCACATTTGGTTTTGATAAACAACTTAATAGGTATTATTATGATGAAGTGTGTTTTTCTTATTTTTCATCCAGATGATGCCTTCATAATTTATAAGTGACTGACTAAATATTTTATGGTGTGCTGGAGCTGGTTGTCAGTTTATAGTTTGAGATAAGTTTCGAGATTTGACTCTGTTCAGTTCTATACCTTATAGTTAGCAGAGAAAAATGTCTATAATAAATACGGAGAGATTATTACTGCAGTCTTTAACTCATAGTCAATTGTAATATTGAAATTTGACTTTATGCAAAATTAAAGAGCTATACATTTTTCAGGCAAACATCTCCATTTTATAGATATAAGTAGTATTCTAGAGGATTTCATATAAATATTTATGCAAAATAAATGAATATAGACCGCCACTCGAACTCACACACACACATACAATTTGCATATACATATATGCATAGAAAAATGCCAAGTTCGGGTTGGAGCACATAAAAATGGTGCTACAGGAGCAAGCACCTAGCTCCTATTACCAAGTCTCATAGCATAAAATGACACGTTTTAACACTTGCTCGCACACTCGAACTTGCACACAAACACACACAACACACACACAATACACACACACACAAAGAGACAGGAAAAACCATAACATTGAGTGGAGATGGAGCTTTTGGGAGTGGAACTGAAACTAGAACCGTGCATGCGGCTTTTGTGTGCAGTGTTGGGCACACAGAAACGGAGCATCCGCAGTCGAGCAGTTCAAGAGTCAGGACTCGACTCGAGGAGGAGTGCATAGGAGTTGCCGCGAGTGCACATGAACCATAAACCGCATTTTTACGTGCATCGGCTACGGTGTCACAGGACAATAAAAGTGGTGCCATCACCAATTTTGTGAGCATAACAGTTTTAAATTTCGAAGCACGCCTTTAAGGCAAATATCTCACTTCCATTTCTTTTTTCTAGGGTAAAACAAAGATTACTGTCAGTTTCGTGTAGAAGACAAACAAGCAATTATTTCACAATATCTTTGAAATTAACAAACCCATTTCTTGTCTCACATCCTTTTTGCTTCTATTTCTATTAGACGAGGGTAAAGTAGAAACAAAAATGAAACGTTATCAATGTAGCCAAGTGTCACTTCTGTGGCAAATAGTAGCCAAAGGAAAAAAATATACAAAAAAAACCATGAGAAAATAAAAAGTGCACAAAAAAAACAACAAAGATGGAGAAAGAAAAAAGTTCCAAGGCTGGCTATTAGGGTTGCAGATACAAGGGTGTTTGGGAAGGAGCTCTTTTGATTAGTTTGTAGCTTCATCTATGATTAGAATGTTGCTTACTTTCCTTTTTTTGGATGATTGCTGGAAGATATTTATTCGTTTTTTGCTGAAATGCAGCAATTAGTATAGCATATTTCCCATATTTTGCGATTTAATTGCAGTTTCTTCGATGTCATCAGCATATTCTATTGATTATTTCTTATTACTTTATCTAGCTGCTGAAGCACTAAAAACTGTTTCCACAGCTCTTATTTTGCCCATATAAGTAGGCAACACTATTTATTTTTTTTCCCATATAAGTAGGCAACACTATTATTTCCCATATAAGCAGGCAACACTATTTTTGGCCATATAAGTAGGCAACACTATTTTTGCCCACATAAGTAGGCAACACTATTTTTGCCCACTAAAGTAGGCAACACTTTTTTTGCCCACTAAAGTAGGCAACACGATTTTGCCCATATAAGTAGGCAACACTATTTTTTTGGTTTTAATAAAAAAGTAGTCTTAATTAAATACTGATTTTTGCAAGGGTATCAAACAGTCGACGAACCTTAATTTCTTATTATTGAAAGCTTAGTCCTCTCACATCTCTCTAGTGTTGCCTCCATTATAGCAACTGGTCCGTGAATGGCAAGCGTTAAAAATCTGCCCAATTCGTAGCTTTGATTACGAGCTTGTTTTAGTTGGTCAACCAGGAACCTCCTCCTTTTATCAGGTACATGTCTAAGCCGCAAACTGCCAAAAAATAAAAGACAAACAGCAAAAACGACGTACTGAGCTGGTCAACATTTAGCCAACTATTTTTTGCACATCCTAACAGAGTTGTGTTACCTTTGCTTTTTGCCAGTCGCTTTTAAATTAAGCAATTTGAAATGTTGCCCGCAGTTACCTTCCTGCCTTTCTCTCTTACCTTCATCCGAAACCGAGAAACGTTGGCCCACAACTTGTGTGGAGTGTCACGGTTGTAATCGCTGTTGTTGGTGCTTGTAGCTTGGACAACACCAGCAACAGCAACAACAACGACAACAACACCAACAGCCGGAGGACAGACAGCAGTAAAGATAGCAGCCACCATTCGATGGTTAAGAACTATGAAGGAGTCGATGGCCACCTAGCTACATTCGTACTACGTTCATTTTGTACCATCTTCTTCTCTACTATTTTTTCTTTTTTTGTTTTTATATATTTGATTGCCCATGTTGCTCGCTGGCCATTTGCTTTACGGTTAGCCAAGGCGAGCTGGTCAGTTTGCAGTGCTGCCGTGGCCAGCCATTTTAATTTCACTTTACGGTTTTCAAACACAAAATCCTTTTGCCACTACACACACAATCTTGCACACATACAAGGATAGCCAACCAGGTGTAACCAGGACTCGTTTTTTATCACCTTTTGTTTGTTAGACAAAAGTTTTGTTTGGGTTTCTGGCTCTGCTATTAAGAGTGAAATGCGAAATTAAATAGCGTTGCACTTTAAGGGATGCTCAGTAAGGTAAGTCAGAAGAAAATGAGAGAAGGAGAAGTAAGAGAGTAGACGATGGAAAATGTGAGTAAATTATGAACGAGACTCATTTGTAAGTAGTCGAACTAAATCGAATTAGCTATGGAGAGGTAAATTAAGATGGAGGGGGTCTTCAAGAAATTGTACAGATAAGGACTTGAGAAATAAATTAATTAAGATAGAAAGTGAGTACGAGGGAGTGAGAAATAAAAAGATAAAAGTATTAAAAAGGATTAGTCAATTAATATCGTATTACAAATCCTTAAGCATATATCCCCGATCTTACATTCATCTTTACCTGTTTTAATCCGTCTGGATTATAAGGGACTTATAAATCTTAAATGCTGCCACTTTTAAACAGTCTTTATTTCTTTGGAAGAATTTGCTTTAATAACTTAATTGCATACACGTCTTTTCATAGGTCGTTAATGTGACGTTTTTATTAGCTGTTAAGAATAGGGCAACATATAAGTTCACTAAAAGTCACATTTCAAGTGGGCTTAAATGCAGAAGCAAACAATAAGGAAAGCCAGGCGATACTGACACGTACTCGTATATATAAATACTTATATATATATATGGCCGAAAGCGTGATATAACAATAAATAAATAAACCTTGGCACCATCTCAATTGTGGGTGACAATATTGTTTTTAATGATTTTCATGGCATTTTCAGACAAACATCGAGACAGCAAGTGCTAGGGGAGAGAGACAGAGAAAGGAAACAACAATTGTGGAATCTTGTTATAAAATCTTTTCGCAGGGAATTGAATTCGTTTTTCGGGTGAAAGAGAAAAGAATAAAACCGACAAAAAGAACCAACAGAGAAGCGGCAAAAAAGAAAAGCTTCAAGCATATGCGTGTGTATTGCTGAGTGGAAAACAACAAAGGACATGAAAAGCGTGGGGCAACAAGGCAGCATGCAAAAGGATTTGCT
The DNA here is from genome assembly GCA_035045575.1 of Drosophila falleni. NCBI lineage: Eukaryota > Metazoa > Arthropoda > Insecta > Diptera > Drosophilidae > Drosophila > Drosophila falleni. The sequence continues at coordinate 12,653,344 of JAWNOV010000167.1, forward strand.
CAAGCAGGAGTCGACACAACAATGCTGAAAATGAGCTGAAAAGCCAAAAGGGAGTAACCCGGCGAATTGGGGGTGAACTATGAACTAAATGGCTGGCAAGTGTAAAATGCAATTTATAATCAAGTAAAGAGCTCATTGTTAATGCTAGAAACATGGGATATCTTAATGCATCTGTTAATTAAAATCGCAACTAACGAGCTAAAAACTTTTCTTATGAAGCATGCGAACACTCTTAGTAAAATCTTAAGTCTGAAATCCGTCAGTTCAATTGCTATGCAAGACATCTCGAGAATCTATACGCTTTCTCAGCTAAATCAATGCACCCAATAACTGAGCATCATTATCAACTGAAAAAAAAATGACCACAACAAACTTTAAAAGTAAATAAATACTATGAAAAAATATAGTAAAAGAAATAAGCTAAAAGCAAGCGACTGAGCAATATAAGTTCAAGCAAAGTTGCGAAATCAAAGTAACTTTTTTGGCTTTGCCTTGCCACACGCTTCTTCTTCTTCTTCTTCGGGCTTTTCACCCTACTTTTTTTTCATCAACTGCTTTTCACTTATTGGAAACTTTTACCAGCTATTCGACTTGCTGGCTCCTGACTAGGAAAATTTATTTTGAATACTCTTTAATACTATAAAATAGATTCATGGGGTCGAGTGACTATATCCATCATTTTGCTAGATTTAAAATATTTTCCGTTCTTCCATTTTTATATTCTCCCAGACTAAACTTTCATAATAAATTATCAGATATCTGTTCTCATCAAAGAGCATCTTAAGTTCCTCTTCAAATTGTTCTCACTTTTGTTATTTATATTAAAAGTCGGGCAGAGGACAATGGCCAAATCATGCGTGTTATTTATACCTTTCGAAAAGCAGACAACAAGAATTGTTGTTAAGTTTGTGAGTCCTAAGATCAAGTCAAGTTGCAGGGAAGCTGAACCGGAAGCTGAAGCTGCTTCTTGCCAACTATCTGCACTTGGTTAATTAAAAAACTTTTGGTTTTGCTGTTTATTAAATTTCGTAGTCATGAACTAATTTATGACACATTGCACAACTACAACTTAAAACTCAAATTCTACTCTGTACTCTTTGTCCTGGCCAACATCCAGGTTGGTGTTGCCTGTTGTGTTCGACTTGGAGTGTCGCTTATATCGTTTGTGGGGCTTAGATTGGCATGAAATTCGTCTGATTGATAGAATTTAAATCCATTTCTGGCTGCCATCTCGTATGCAGCCATGGGTCCTCTTGAGCCAAAATCATAGAGTATGGGCTTTGGGCGCTCCACATCGATGAAGGAAAGAGCTGGCGAGAAAATACGCCAAATTTCACATTGTTCATCGGTGCGCATGAAAAGCATTTGATTGCCAGCAAAAATATCGAGAAGTAAACTCTGGTAATTGTCAATAACCGGACTTCTTTCCCGCAGCATTAAGTTCAGCTCCGTTTGGCGCAGACAGAGGTCATCCTGACCGGGTTGCTTCAGCATCATCCGCATGAAGAGTTCCTCTCGTGGAGACACACGCAATACCAGTTCATTGGGTATACTCTTACTTTTGTGACTGCGATCACAATCCATGGATTTGTACTGAACTCGGACTTCCGTCTTGCTCTCATTGAGGGCCTTGCCCACCCGCAATATGAACGGCACACCTGTCCAGCGTTTGTTATTGATTCTCAGCACAGCCATGGCGAAGGTGGGCGTCAGGGAGTCCTTGGGTATATAGGAGTGCTGGGTATAGCCCACCTTAATGGGATCCGTCTCCATGCCATTGTTGCAGTATTGTCCCAATACAAGATCACTCATATCGAGTGTAAGAGTGTGCTTAAGGACCTTCATCTTTTCATCTCTCATATCTTCGACAAAGTTGGAGTAGGGTTGTTCTATGGCAAGCATTGTGAGTATCTGCATCATGTCATTGGTCATCACATCCCTTATGATGCCAAATTGATTAAAGTAATCGGCACGAGCCTGCACGGGTTTATCACACTTGATACTGATCATGATCGCTGCAATGTGCTTGCTGTTCCAGGTTTCCGACCAAATCAGATTCGTAAAACGCAAGACAAAGAAATTTTGTATGATTCTTTTACTCAAATAATGATCTATCATATAGATCTGTGACTCCTTGAACGTCTGACACAGTTGTGTCTGATAAGGTTTGTACGTCAGCTCATTTCTGGCAAAGGGTTTCTCGACTATCACCCGATTCCAACCAGTTATCGATAAGCATTTTCGACTGATGTTCAGGGTGACATTATCAAATACCACCGGCGGCACTGCTAGATAGAATATACGATTGGCCAATGTCATGTTATGCTTAGTCTCCTGTCGAACCATCGACTCTTTAAGATCTACAAAATCCTGGGGATTATCGTAGGATCCCTGGCAACAGTGTACATTTGTCCAAAAGCTATTGTACTTCACGGGATCACGATCCCTGTCCAGATTCATATATGGCACACATTTCAGACGATACTTGGCCACTTCAAATTTAGTTCGACAAAAGGTAAAAATTTTAGTCCCTTGTGGCAATCGATTATCGCGATAGAGTTGCCAGAGTGCCGGAAAGATTTTGCTCAGCGCCAAGCGACCAGACGCGCCAAAAACAACAAACGAGTAGGCGGTCTCATTGCTTGGATCGATCGGCAGCATTTTTAATACACTTTTCTGGTTATTTCTGGAGTCAAAATTTAGGGTTTTACTAAAAGAAAAAATATATATACTAACTTTTGAAACTTTAATCAAAGCAAGATAAACTTTAAGTAAATGAAGTGCGGTTGATGAAATTAACTTATCTCAAATATTAAATGACAAAGGCCAAATATAATTACCTATTTTTGATTGCAAATAATATTATTTTGTCCAATGGTTCAAGTTCACACAGTTGGCACGATTGAAGTCACATTAATTGTTTATTTTTCAGATCTTAAAGCTATTTGTCAAAGGGTCAACCTCTACTCTTTTCATTCCTTTTTTTTGCGATTTGTGTAAAGCGCTGCAAGGAAGAAGCAAAAGACATGCTCGTAGCCCAAAGTCAGCTTTCAAAGGATATGGCGCTGCAGGCGGCGTGGAAATAAGCAGACAAACAGTTGGACAGAGAGGCAAGGGAAAAGTTTTGCAGTTGTACGAAGATATCAAATGTAAAATGAGGGCAAAGGGATGAGATTGCAGCAGGAAGTGAGAAGATGAGCTTTGAAAAGCAAAAGCAAAAGCAAAGCTGCTATTTGCACATAAACACATAGGAGATTTTCCAGCTGTTCTTTTTTCTCCATCCCAACTTGCTTCTTTTTCTCCTGCTGCTGACTGCAATTCAAATTCAATCATTACAAATGCCCTAAGCTCCTATTCAAGTGCATTGGAAACCCGACAAGCGCAATAATAATGACGATGCTGATGATAATGATAACAATAATGATGATGACTCTGCTGCATTGCCATTTTCTTTTGTGCACATGTTGGGAGTGCAGCTAATACTGGATTCACGCCCTGCTTCTGTTCCTGCTCCCGCTCCTCTCTTTCTTCTCACTCTCGCTCGTGTGCTGGCATCAAAATGCAACGTCCCCACGTGATGAGCATTTGGCCACGTTCATGTCTATGGCAATTTGTGTGCAATCAGCGAGAACAGGCATTGTAACACCTAAAATACATAAGTGCATCCGCATCCTGGACTAGTGTCCTGCCACATGGAAGAGAGCTCGCTCTTTGCCGCCCTTCGTAATTACCATTGATAATTAAATTTCGTTTAGGCCTGCAGCAATCTAAAAAGTGCAATATGCCAAAAATAAAAACCTTTTTCCACTACACTAAAATACATTTTAAATAGATTTCAAGCTCGAAATAATTGAAGGGCAGCAATCGATAACAATATGATAATAATTCCCACATAATTCTTAAATATAAACTGTACATTTTTTTTGAGACTTTTGTATAAGAGCTAAAATAGGCTAACTTTTCTACGGGCTGACCGGATAAGTTTTAAAAAGGCTTGGGCTATAAATAAACTGATGTTATGCTGGAAGTAAGTAGAGGACTCTCACAAAGGATTTGACAGCTTAGACGACCTGGCGACCTTTTCTTTTGTTAACTGTCGGAAGAAAATAAAACAAAAATCCGTAGCAGAAGTAAACAGCAACAACAACGGCAACAACAGCAATCAGAAGATACAACTCGTGCCACACGCAGAAAATCTCGTCTAATTCACTGGCGTGTGTTTTGCTTTGTTTTGCCTGCTTTCAGGTCGATGGAACGTGCCCGTCAAAAACTGTACACAAATAATAGACGAACTCAACATCTCCAGCCCCTATTTACGAAAAGCAGGGACAAAAGAGGGAGACAAAAGAGTAAGACCAACTGGTAACTGATTGTAGGCTGTCACTAATTGGCTCGGTTTTTTTCTATACCCTGTATCCATTAAATGGCCTCGGGCTTGGCGTTCGTAAGTGAGTGAAAGGATGTCTTTAATCAACCACGACTCATGCATACTCTCTCTCTCTCTCCCTCTCTCTATTTCTTTCTCTCTCTATTTCTTTCTCTCTCTATTTCTTTCTCTCTCTATTTCTTTCTCTCTCTATTTCTTTCTCTCTATTTCTTTCTCTCTCTATTTCCTTCTCTCTCTATATCTTTCTCTCTCTATTTCTTTCTCTCTCTTTCTTTCTCTCTATTTCTTTCTCTCTCTCTCTCTCTCTCTTTCTTTCTCTCTCTATCTTTCTCTCTCTCTTTCTCTCTCTCTTATTTCTCTCTCTCTCTCGGGTATCACAATTTCCTTTAAAATTGAGCTAGCAGAAAACGAGATAAAATCTTTTGTATATAGAGATACAAGTCTACAGGGTATATGGCAATCGAGCACTGTTCTCTCTTACTCTTGCTTACTTATTTCTCTTGGCCATTACGCGAAATGCTTAAAATCACATAACGTGGCATTTATCAAATATACAGACGAATAACCATTACTATAGGAACACATGACGTATGCTTGAGATTTGTTTTTCCCAACACAAAAGGTAAAATCGAGCTTCAGATACTTATTTACTGCTAATTAAGGCTTAAACTAGACAAAGAATTTACATAAGGTTTCTTAGGTTAAATAAAATGGAATAAAGATTAATCAAACATTTTATAGAAAACTGTAATACAAATGATTAGAATGTGTTTGTAATAAATTATAGTTCATAAATTAAGATAGAAGACAATTCAATATATATAAATGAATAATCTAATTCAAATAAAAATTTTAAATAAATAATATAATTATTTTTCCTCATTTGACATTCCAATTGAATTTAACAACACTTTTACTTCAGATGTCTCCTTAAAGCGCATCCCAAATAGAGAATTTTTTGGATTCCAGGACAAATAAATACTTCCTGAAACTTAAAGCTCGTTTATTATGTGTTCGCTCATAGCTTAAGCAAACTCAGTTCGCCCTTCAAAGTCATTTAAATGGACAAACAAACAACAAAGTATCTGTATCTATGGCAAGACACAAGCGCAAGGTAATGTGGCCATTGGCCTATGGCCTGACCTTAGCCCAAAGTATCTTAGATATGAGCCCAGTGCCATTTGCCCAAAAGAAGCCAAAAAAACAAATTTAAGCACATGCATAAATCACAGAGGCTCGTCTCTGTTTGTGTTTGTGTGTGTGTTTGTCTGCTGTGTGTAAAATGTGCATAAATATTAAAAGTAAGTTGAAATAAAAGACGGTTTAAGGAAGCCAAGTCAAATGCTCGAAATCTTGTTGGTTTCTTATGATGTGTGACAGTTTTGGCAAATTGAAAACGCAATGAACAATGCCATAGAAACAGTTTGTCTCTCATTGTGTCTCGCTTAATTGCTGCACAGACACACACAGAGAAAGAGAGAGAGAAAGAGAGAAAGAGAGAGAGAGAGAGAGACACAAATACATAGTCACCACAGGCGGGCCCACATCATTAAGATCATAATTGCCAAAAGACATGGACATGATAGGAAGACAGTTCACACTCAGAGACATACATATACATATTAGAAAGACACAGATTGAATAACGAACGGAACTCTAGAAAAGGACCAAGTTGATTGCCAAGGAATTGCCAGCTGTTTCGCTTCCTTGCACTTTATTGTGGTTTATTTGTTTTCATTTACTCGGCTCGGTGGCTTGGCTCACATAAAATTTAATTAAATTGTTTTATTGCATACGAGCAAATGGAATGCCTGGCCGTCTGCCAGTCTTAAGTCACATTCTACCTCTCTGACCACCATGAAGGCAGGAAAGATTCACAACACCTCAACAAACGATGACAACACAACAGATTTCAGCTTCAATCCAAATTAAAAGAATGTGCGTTAGACTTTACCGCACTTTCGTGGCAAATCTTTTATTAGCTTTTGCTCTGAAGCATTTTTTCATTTGAAATCCTCAGCGCGCACATTTTTTTATACACCAATAAAATTCAAAGAATTCTTTTAAAAGTCGAGGATAATATGGTTTACAAGCGGATAAAAAGACTCATGAAAATAAGTAGATATATATCTAAAATATTTTTTCCGAGACATACATATGTTTTAATTCAATTAATTTAATTACTCAGTTATGAATGCCTATATAATTTCAGCTTACATAAACAATAAAGTAAAACAAAGCTTTCTTTCATATTTAAAAGTAAGACATCCATATTTTAAAGAGAAATGAATTTATTTCTTAAATGCGATAAAAGCTTCTTTGTATTATGGTCACAAAATTAAGGCACCGAAATAAATTGAATATCATTGGAACAACTCTCATAGCAATGCTGAGTGGTGGAAATAATCGTCCTCAAGTTTACAGTTCACAGGACTTTGACAGTCACATGGCGATCTAAATGGCTAAGTAGAAAAAAATATTAAAGATAAATGAATGTTGCCTTGTTCCTTGCCAAGACCAATGATTCCTTTTGAATTGACTGCCAGCTATTCAGCTTCCGCTTATATTTCGTTGAATTGATTGAGTTGGGTTTTTTAGAATCACGCCCATTGATAAGCAATTTCATATTTGTCTTATTGTGTGCACGAGCAAAAGGAGATAAGCTTAGAGTAATGCCTAAAATATTGCGTATACGCCTCTTTAACATGAAGCCCCAAAACGGTAAAAGTTGTTAAATGATGCAAAGCAAATTGTGTATAAACCTTAAGTATGGCCTTAAGGCTTTAATAAACATAAAAATTTAAACTTGAACAATGAAATTCATTATCATTAGGATAAGCCAAAGTGCACGTAATATTTAGCCAACGAGGAAGCCAGGCGTAACGCTCATTACATCACCCCTTCCCTCTTCTGCTTCTTGTTAGTTAATTAATTTCTTAAATAATTCATGAACAAACTGGAACTGTTAGCCATTGTGGCAGTAGCAGTTGCTGCTTGTTACCACAGCCAATTGACAACGGGCCCGAGGTTACAGACAACGAGTTGAATTTTTCTTAGTAATTCTTATGGCATTTACCTTTTTGTGTTTCAAGCTGACCTTTCTCTGTCGTGTGTGTAATGTTATTAAAGCCCCTAAATATGCAACTTAATCGGGACGTTATTATAGCAAATCAGTTGACTGAACAATTTTGAAGAGAAAAACGGACACACAAACTAATTGGCAGCTGGCCAACAACTGACAACTGCCATTGACAGAGACTAATGATGAGTTGGGTACGGGTTCACTCGCACATATTGAGGTGAGGTAACAAATTCAGAAAATATTTGAATGAAACTCTGTTGACGAACCGGAAAAAGTTCTATAATTTATTTTGCAAACAAAGAAAAATATATTTAAAAACTTTTGGGAGCTGCTGAAATGCAAAAATTTCTCTCAATTATTATATGCACTAGTTTATTATGAATAAATTTAAATCAAGCTTTGTCTTTCAGAGTTGATCACAGCAAAATTGTTTTGTCACACTCCTACCAAACTTTTCCGTAGAGACTAGAGCACGTATTGGCAAAAACTCATTGTAGACAACGGCACAAAGCAAAAATAAATAAAAAGAGATCCAAATACGTTGGCATATCTACATATTTCTGGTTCAATGCATCGGCAGAACACACACACACAGACAATTCCAACTGCGAACAGACCAAAAGATTATGCAGTGAAAAACAGCAGCGACGCCTGCGTCAGCGTCGGCGTCAGCGTCAACGCCAGAAGGATCCAAGGACAGCGGGCAGAAGCAGCACCAAAGCATGCCAAAGATGCCAATTCATTTGTGCCATAAAGCACAGTCACAACAACTACAACAATATTGTGCTCCACATTTACATACATACATATGTATGCAATATATACACATGTATGTCCAACTATCGATCTGGCTGTGGCAACATTGTAATTTGCAGCACTTTTCATTTGTTTATTTCAATCGCGAATGTTAATAATCGCATTCGACACAAATACGTCAAATTTATTATTTTAAATATTAAAGTAGTTTCAGAAAAATCTTTTGAATAAATAAAAATACTGCTAATAACTATAAACTTAATAATTACACATTTTTTATCCAAATTTAACAAATTTGATTTCTGGAATGTCTTAAAATATACGCAATTTTAAATATTAAAATATTAAATAAAAAATATTTACCATTTTTTTCTTAGAATTGAAAACAAATACAGTTAAAATCTCGGAATTCACAAAAAGCAGCAGAAATCAATGTGTAAATATTTTTTGGAATACACACTGAACTGTTTCGAATTTATATGTAAGAATGTTTCTTTTTTCGGCGCTATTGAACTGTTAATAACAAATGGTAGATTGAAAATTGTAACCCAAATGTATTACGCCCCAACTGTCAGTTATTCTTTATTCGCTCCTCGGTCGTTCCATTTTCTTTTTGTCAGTTTTTTTTAGTTAGGGCAATTTAAAAGCAATTTTGGTTACTTTGTGGCTTGTATTCATTTTCTTTTTGTATTTGTCTCTGCAGCTGTCCAAGCCAAAGGAGAAATATGTAAATTTTTATTACCCAAGCAGATATATTTTAATATCTTTTATGTTTATTTGCCAAAGTGCGAATAATAATAATTGTGAAAATGAACATTGAGCCTACGACAGCAGCTGGCCAGTCTGAGCCCCAGGCCATTAGATGAAAATAATGACCTACATATGAATCACACTTAGGGCCAGGCAAGTTATGAGTTCAACTGTCAGTTGGGAAAACTAAAACGTGTCTTTATGAAGAAAAACTGACGCCTGCCTCCGTGTGAGATGTCACATGAGGTCTACATGTTTTGGGTGCCTCAACATCAGATCTGTTCACAGTTTCTGTCCATCTGCTTATTTGTTTTCGTTCCGTAGAAAGTTTTACACTTGCTGCTGCTGCTGCTGCAATGTACTCGAGTTTATTTAGACATTACTATTCTCTCAACATGGCCAAAAGACAGGCACCACATGTGCTCGTAGTCTGTCATTTGGCTCAGTATTGTCTGGGCATTGTTATTGTGGCAGTTACATGTGTGTGCCACAGGAAGGATAATTTGCTGTGACATGCAACTATTAAAACTTTAATTGGCGCCAGCCAGGAACACAGCAACAGGAAGAACTTTGACAAAGAGCAACAAAAACTTCTCTTTTACTCTTAACTAACAATGGTACTGCTGCAAAGCATATGAACTCTGTTGCAAATTGTATGACAACTGTGGATTTATACTTTCCATTTCCATTATGTCTTAAAAAAAAAGAAAGCACGAAGCATAAACAGCTTCCTTTGTTTTTGTCATTAAGTGCAGTTCGTAATTTAAAAAATTAAGAAATTGTGAGTAATTGTTATAAAGTTTCATTATTAATATTTACATTAACATTGTTCTTTTATTTGCTTTGAGTGATTATAATGTATAAGAAGAACTTGTAGTTTGAGGAATCGGAATAAATTCTTATACGTGAGAAATTATAAGCAAAAATTTTCACGATTTAATCCAGTTCTGTTTTGATTGCAATCAATTTTTATCATACATAACTCATTACCTTTGGAAAACCGTGTCACATATCAAAAACATTTGAATCATTGCAAGTCAACCCGTACTATACTCCAACTCATATCGACCCATTTGCCATTCTTCGAGGCAGAGTGCAGATAATTGTGTGTTGTACCATTAGGAAAAGTGACAACTCTGTTTTTTGTCCACATGCCATCATCCTACTCCAATGAATGCCTAATGTGTTTATGAATTGTCGTTTTCCATGGCCTTACTTACGAATTGTGGTGCTAACTGTTGTAGCGACTGTCGGCTTTTTGTTTTGATGATGTGCAAAGCAATTTGTTAGCCCTACTCTTACTCTACATCCACAATCAAGAATTTGTCACATTAAAAAAAACTAATAGTGGCCAAAAAGTGGAAGCAGCAGCAAAAGCAGCCGCTAGATGCGGGTAACGAAATTTACAACAAAGAATCAACAGTTTGGCATTGGCAAAGAGCCAAGTACAAAGAGAGCAAGCGAAAGAGAGAGAGAGAGAGGGAGAGAGAGCGAGAGAGTGCTAGTGCAATTCGTGCACTGCTTAACCGACGCCGAAAGAGACTGAGTGTATTGTTCGTGATTTGATGGTTCGTATCGATTCGGCTCTGCTTCGTGCCGCTGAAGTTTAAGGACGGCAACAGCAGCTGCTGATGTTCAGTTTTGCTTTCAACGTCGACACGTGTGGACGCGTGCTCGTCAGGAGTCTCGCTCTGTCTCTCTCTATTGATGTACTGCCTGCCGCGCGTGTGTGTGTGTGTGTCTGTTGCGTGTGTGCCGCCAATGCCGCAATAAACTTTAAGTTAAGCAATACACAAGTCCAATCCAAAGTCAAAGTGAAAGTTACCCCATTGACATCTGGCAACTGGCAACTGACAGTGGCCATTCAACTTCAGTTAACAATCCCATCAGCCAGCAGTCAGAAGCGATTCAAGTTGCCATTGAGTGTTTTCCATTAGACGATCTCTCTTGACCACAACTCAAGACTGCACTTTACTTATGTCTGATCAAATTACGTGTTTGTTCTTTTTTGGCCTTTGACCTAAGCCAATTGCAAGTTGTGTCACATGTTAAACCAATTAACAGAATTACGCTCGTGTTATAAATTAATTACAAACAATTATGAAGCTACTGCGACAGCTAGAAATATCCAACAAAATGTTACTACAAATTGTATTGCAAAGGCAAATTACACACCTGCCGCAGGCTGTAAACAGATTCTAAAATTTCCAAATTGAAAATCAGGTAAGCAAATTGAGACACATTTTGCACATCTTAATTACAAGTGATTCAATTAAAACAACTTTGACTTTAGTATCAAACTAATTAACAAATTTTGTATGTTAGTTAAACTTAAATCAATTTATGGAAATGTATTTACTTCATATATTGAACTATTTTGTGTACAATGTGAAGAATGACAAGGCCAAACAACTAGTATATAAAATATTTTGGGCTAAATTATTAAGCTGAAATTTTGCCGGTTTCTCAAAATATGATTTCATGATTTTACTTTCGCAATAAGAATATATACTTCAGAGTTATAAGCCAGTTTATAGTTTTCAATTTGTCAATATTTAGTTTTCCCTGATATCGAAATTGTATACAATAATTTAGAATAAAAATTTTTCCTCAATAAATAATAATCTAAATTAAACTTTTTAGAATAATTAATTTAAGTATTTAAATGAAAACTTTTTTTAATTTTCAAAAATATTTAAGCTGAAGTTACCGCTTACTGTATTTATTTCTTATTTAAAATTTATTTTTATAACAATTTTTAATTAATAATTGCGGTATTAGTTATATTTAAGGATCCACATTTCTTAAAGTACAATGCTGTTAACGAAATAGATTTGCAAGTCTGTGCACGCAGTAATTTAATTCAATTCTCTGGTAACCAAGTTACATTAGAACAATCATAAATTCTCAATAATCTAAAACCACAAGACACTCTCACACACACGCAGTTGGATAAGAAATGGTAAATGCTGCAGCTGTTACTGTTGCTCCTAAGTGCAAGTCTTTATTTTATTTTAACACCTTTAATTAATTAAACAGCACAGCTCCCGTAAGTGCGGGTGCAGCACCTTCAACATAACTGCTGTCAAGGTTGCGTAAGGTCGGGATTAGGGAATGGAGGGGTCAGGGGTCAGGAGGGAGGCGCAGCTTCTATTGGGTTCTGCTGTTTGGGGACAACTGTAACAACATTTGTGTCGTCTTTTAACATCATTATTTTGTTTCACCTTGGCGTGGTACACACAAGTTGCACAATCAGTCAGTGCCAGAGCCCACAGCCGACAAACCCAAAAGGGAGAGAGTGAGTGAGAGTGAGTGAGAGAGAAAGAGAGAGAGAGAGAGGGAGAGAGAAAGAAAGAGAGAGAGAGACAATCGCAAGCAAATGCCGAAACCCCCGATGCGTGTTACCATTGCTCCCAGCGCGTGCCACATTTATACCAATTTAAAAAGTGCGCCACACTTCTGCGGCAGACGCTTGATTATATATTTATTTGATTTTTGGCTCGCTGTTTTACGATGAGTCTTGGCCAAAGTCTCAGTAACAGCCACAGTCTCATCCTTAACCCCAGTTTTAGCCTCAGTCTCAGTCTCTGTCTGGGTGCTTTATATGCGTTGTTTGTCTTGCCCACAGCATTTACATAAAATCTAATCAAAAGCCATGCACATTAACTGCCAACGGGCTCATCAAATTTTCAACATGTCTTTGCGTACTCATATGTGGCGTCTGTTAGCCAACACTGGTATCCGCTCAACACTGCCACTCTCCTACTCTCCCACTCAGGTTCACGTTCACTCTGCCTACCCTAAAAGCATTTTTAATAATTCATCAGTTTGTCTGTCGCATCAACTGGCAACTCTTTATATTTTTTATTTGATATTTTTTCTTTGTTTCTTTTCTTTGTTTGTGATAACAAATGCATGTGGTTAAGCAGAGAAATAAATATTTAACCAGATTAGGTAGGTCTTTAAGCCGAGTTTTATATACACCATTAATAATATTACCCAAATCGTTTTCATCATTTTAAAGCTGAAACTTTAGGCATAGAAGGCTTATGTGTTCAAATTGCATCAGTAATAAAAATTTAATATGTTTTGTTTTTGTATATTTCATCATTCATTAAATACAGCATTAACTTCATTAATTTTTAGTATTCAACTAATTTTTATTAAATCTAAAAATTAAAAAGAATTTACAACTAAATTATATCCGAACGAAATATTATACGTATTTTACGAATAATATACGTATTTATACAAATTAAAAAGTTGTTGACATATTTCCAATATAAATTTGATTATATAACTATAAACATTTTTTCTTTGGTGGAAAATGAAAAACAGATCTGTCAGTTAAATAATTATATGTTATTTGAGATGATAAACAAGCAGCGAGCTGCTTTTTATTAAACTGACAAAAAAAAACGAAAATATTAAATGCACATCAAAATAATGCAGTTAAGCTGCCGTCTCTGCTGATGTCAATGCTTCGGCTGCGGCTCTGTTGTTATCAATTAAATATTGATATTTTTAATATTTAATCTTTTCAATTAAATTGCCAATGATTTACATGCATACATACACGTATATAATGCACTGCAACGCATTTTTTCTGGTCACGAAGACTTGCGAGCCGCAAACGAAACCAATGGGATTGGTTAACCGAAATGATGTTGTTGTATAAATCAATTAAAATGCCAATTTTAAAATAATTAAATATATAAATTAAGTTGCATGTGTTGCTTGTTGTAAAGCATTTAACGGAATGGCAGTGCAAATAATATATGTATATTTTATTGGTATAAACTTAATTGTTGTTTGATTTCTTTTTCTTGGCCAAAAATTATAGAAACGAATACAAACGAATTTAGAACCCAGTTTTCGTCTCGTAATAAGAAAATCTCTAGAATTAAGCTACCATATTCTTATAAATGTATGTTAATAATACTACGTATACTTAATAATATCGATAAAAAAGAGTCTCTTTGGGTTTGTAATTACTGTGTACTTGATGGCTATAATTTAATGCGTTTTATATCACAATTAAGTTGCTCTCATTACACATTGCGCATACGCCACGTTGCGTCAAGTGCTGGAAAAATTCTATACGATTTCTCACGGCACTCCCCACGGAATTCAGCGAAAAGAATGCATTGCATCTCAATTCCCTAATTATATTTTTGAATTGCTCATACGCCCCATCAAACTTATAGAAATAATGGTTTACGAAATAACGAACACAACAATTTCTTGCAGCGCACAAATTGAGCTGCAATCAGCTCACAAGCACTTATAGAAATGACGTGGTTAAGGAGAATCCACAGAGAATCGGTGGAGAAAATAAATCACAATTATAGTTAATGAACTGCATGAGCAAAAAAAAAAATTTACACTTGGTGAAGCGGATATCGCAGTGAAACTGGAAATGGCCAAGCGATTGCCGTAAATATCAACATTGAAATTTTTATAATTGTAATAAATATATTCATATGTGGTAAATTTAAACGATTGTGAGCTCCGCGCAAAAAGTTTTAATTTAAAATACAGCTTGATATTGCTGGCAATCAAGCTACCAATCAATCAATCAATCCACTCGCGTGATGACTGCCAAATAAAACGGAATGCCTGTGAATCATTTAAAAGAAAAAAGAGAATAAAAGTAAAGACAGTATCAGCATTGTCTGCCCTGCATAATAATGCCAGCCTCCGTTTGCGCGACTTCTTGCTGGGCACAGTACGTGCCACAGTAACTGAACTCGACGGGATAAAGCAGCTGCGAGTATGTATCCATTTCGTAGTAAGCCGTATCACAGCTACAAATTAGCAAGTGTAGCGAACATGCCAAAAACCGCAATGTTGGCAATGGCTGTCGATTGCATGTGCAATCCCCCTTAGCGAAGGAAGAAACCATTTCAACCATTTCAACCAATTCAACCCCCAACCGCAGCCGCACTCTTTTTTACGGCTGTGTGCACGCATTCAATTTGGGTATTTTCATTCTATTCTCCGTTTTGCGACTGCAGTTGATATGACCAAAAAATGTCCTTAGTTAAACACAACCGTTTTTGAATGGCTTAAGGGGCTAACGAATAGCAACAGGGGTTAAAGCTGTGACGAAAGCTACAAAAGCTCTTAACTATTTGTTAAATCTGCCTCAGCAATTTACATAAGACTTTCCCACTCTGTCAACATTGACAAAAGTTTTAATTACAACAAAGCAATCATTTTACATTATTCTCTGTGAGGACACCGTCGAGTAGGAGTCGGAAGAGTTGAAAAGAGTAAACA
Organism: Drosophila falleni; assembly: GCA_035045575.1. NCBI lineage: Eukaryota > Metazoa > Arthropoda > Insecta > Diptera > Drosophilidae > Drosophila > Drosophila falleni. Next base: position 12,668,601 of record JAWNOV010000167.1, read on the forward strand.
GCAAAAGCTTAGCATACTTATGAGGGTTAGGCAGTCTTTTTATGCTTATCAGGCAGCAAATTTCTTGAGTAAATGGAGCGTTCTGCATGTTAATTGAAAAAATAAACAGTAATGACAACTAACCCATAATCCTTTCAACTTCTCCATCTCTTTTTAATTCATTTCCTATTCATTTTAATCTCAGTGGAACTCAACATTTCGGTCAGTCTTTTTGGTTATCCCCTGCTGATTTTGATAATTTGCATAATATGCTAATTATGACACACTTTTTCACTTACATAAATCATTCATTTATAGCAGGCCCACAAACATAACTCTGTTTCCTCTGGGCTCTTTGCATACTTTTATCTATTTATGTTTGGGAACTGGCCACCAACTATCTCAAATGTCTGTTGTTGCACAATTTGAATTGCTGAGAATTTAATTTTACATCTTTGTTGTAGTCATATTAATTAAAACAAGGCAAAATATGCATCCTCTAAGTTTTAACCGATACACATAAAATTTATAAGCGACCAAAACAGAGAGTTCCAGAAAGAATTTCGAAGCAAAGTTAAATATAAATTCCAACTTGATATTCTCTTGCATAACATAAAAACTGAAACTGAAACTGAAAGCCAAGAAGACTGCAGAGGTTGAAAAATGTGCAGGTGGCTGGCACAATTTGCACCCAACTTTAATATCATTTTATACTTGCTATTCAGTGTACAACGTGTAGTTGCCGCATTCCATGACGTTATAAGAAATGTTGCCCCATCAATCGCGACTTGCCTTTGTAGTTGCTCGATGGTTGTTGTTGGTGGCAGCTGCTCTTGCTTTGTGGTGTATAAAATATTATGCCACAGCGATGCTGGACAGTCAAAGGCAACTCACCGTGGAGGCTTATATACATATAGATTATATTATAATATCGCGGCAACATTAATCGGCACCGATTTTTGATTGCAAAGAGAAAATAAACGCAGGCCGCACATTTTAATTGCATACTTTTCAGCGCACATTGAATACAATTTGCATATATTATTTTGTTTTAGTATGAGGTACATTTTCAAAGTAAGCATGTGCGCTTTATTTTAATTTGAAGCTTTTCAACATATTAAGTACCCATTTTGAAGAGCGCGTGCACTTTACTTTGTGGGCCTATCGAACCCACTGTACCCACCACATTGCACCGCCAACAGAAAGTTCATGTGTAGATTCTGGATTGAGAATTGAGCTGAAGGGAAACGTAGCAAAGCGAACACTGTCACCAATTTGAATTTTGGCCTACATTATCTCGCTGTCAGCCTTTCAGTCCTTTCTCATTTGGGTGCTTATATACATATGGCGCTAAAAGGCAATTTTGACCTTCTGTAAAGGTTAAATACGTTTTTAAATTGACAATGCAACAATTTAATTTAATGAGACAGGTATTTAATATATATAATATATATATATATATATATATCTGTACGATATTAGAGAGGTATAAAAATGCATTTATAGCTTACGCTTAAAAGTAGACAACATTATTTTTTTTTCCATATAAGTAGGCAACACTTTTTTACGCACAAAACTAGGCAACACTATTTTGCCCATATAAGTAGGCAACACTATTTTGCCCACATAAGTAGGCAACACTTTTTTCCCATATGGGCAAAATGCCCATATAAGTAGGCAACACTATTTTTTGCCCACATAAGTAGGCAACACTATTTTGCCAACATAAATTTAACAGCAAAATATGACAGCTTCCTAAGCTCGCCAATCCAAATTAAAGGTAGAGTAGCAAAACGAATGAAAATTTATTAACCAGAGCAGACAGTTGAGTAAGATAAATTGAAGTTGAGACACTGCACGCAAAGTGTGAATTATCAAATATCAGTAACTCGTGCCGAAAATAAGTAAATAAATGAAGAAGAAAAGCACATCCGAAATACATATAATTCTAAGTACAACACAGGCACTTGAGCACCTTAGTAAAAACATTGTTGACAGCTTTAAAGTAATTTGAAACTAACCCTCAACTCTTTACCACTTAACGCTGACACTTTGATAGCATCGCTCATTCAGTTGTTCAACCATAGAGGAGAGGGAGAAGAAACAACAACAAAACGATACTTTCGCCATTATTTGCACGCTGCTGACACTTTTAATAACCACAAAAACCATAAATACCGTCACCAAACCGCAAACAACGCCAGCACCGGAGAACAGAGCACAGAACACAGAACCCAAAGTCTGGGCCAAGCTGCTCGACAGTAGCTGAGCAAGCAATTTCCATGGATATCCATCAAGTGAAGAGAAAACAGAAGCAAGAAACACAGCTCAAACCTCAGCAAATCTCGAGACCAGCTAATTTCCGCAATCAGAAAGTCACTTACGGACCAGGGCGTATAAACAATGAACCAAACTACAGACAGGCAACAATAATAACAACAACAACTACAAAAGTAAAAACAACATTTAAAGGGAAACCGTGTAACGCTGGCATTATAAGGACCATAGTTATAACTATCATTGCTCATGTCTCTGTAAGGGTCTCTCTGTTCTCCATTCTCTGTTTACTGTCCCAGCTTATACTCCCCTCTCCCTGCTCATCGTTCTGGTTCTGATTCTGTTGTGCCATGTGTCATTTAAAAACAACACACACTCAAGTGAAAAGAACAGCACACAGGACAACAGGATACAACACCATGTTCTTATGAAGGAGGTGCTGCCCGGGTTGGGGATTTATGTTGCCCTTTTTTACGATGACGTTGCCAACATGCAAAACAAGTGACACCTTGATGGTTTATACTCGTTGGATATAATGCGACCATGGGACAGTCAACGTGTTGGCCAACATGATGTCTATCTATAAACCAAAAGCACATGCTACCATATAACGCACATAGCTCAATGACACTAGCTGAAAGTGCTTATAAGTTTATTGCTGGATTTCCCGTTCAAATTAATAAAAAAGCTATGTAAATGAAATGAATATTATTATTATATGCTATTATAACTATTATATTGGCTATAAGTATATTATAAAAATAAACTATATTATGACATATACAGGTGTATTCCAGAAATCTCTAAAGATTTTGAAGAGAAATGTTTTTGAAAATAACCGTTCGAAATGTTGGCGCTCCTAAAATTTTAGGGATTTAATATTTTCGAATATATTTTTTATGCATTTTTATTAAATTTAAAGATATTTTAATTCAATTTAATAAATATTTTATTTTATCAAATCTCTTAAGAATTTTTTAGATATTTGAAAGCAATAGTTTTTTATTTTCTGGAACTCCAACAATTGGTTTTGGGTTGCTAAAGCGCTGATAGACATTTGTAGAACACACATGACAATAATTTGATTTTATTTTGAAGCATTTTCAGCTAGTGTCATTGGTAGCTTAATTACAGATACTCGACACTTTCCCTACAATGCCTGATTAATGTTTTAATTATTATAATCAAGTAAAAGTACACAAATAGAAAAGCCAATACACACCTAAGGACAACCTGTGCATGAGCAACATTGTTTGTGTGCCAAGTACTGATTTTTAATTGGGTTTTCGTCGACTTCTGTTGCCTTTCAGTCTGTCTGTGTCTGCCGCAGAACAATAATTGTTTGCCAGTTATTGAAGAACAATTTCCCTTTCGATTTCCTAGCATTTTTCTCGTTGCTTGTTTTTACCGGAAATTGTTGCAATTTATGATTTAATTTATGTTCATTTTTTAATGTTACCGCCCGTTGGCTTCGAGAGTTGCTGCCACTTCGTGTGCTCGATGTTGCATATAAATGCGCTGATTATCGCTCTACGTTACAAAAGGCTTGGCCACGCCCACTCCGGATTGGTTAAGTGATGGGGCGTGAAAAGGATGCGCGTAGAGTGCGCCGAAGATAAAACGACAATCAGTGACTGTCTATTTGTGGCAATCAACGCTTAAGTAAGCCAGAACGAAGGCAAAGGACATCCAATAAATTCTGCGTGCCAAGAGAGAAATGAAATAAAACATGCCTCAATGAAAGCACAAATCAGAGAGAACTATCCTACATTCGATACCGATAGGTTTGATATTTTTCAATAAATCGAAATTAAAATATTCTCAGAACAGTTGTTCTTTTAAAAATAGATAAAAGATAATGTTCAAACAAAAAGCATTAAATAAAGTTAAAAGTAATTACAGAAAGAAAAAGAAACATCTCATCATAAAATATATACGCTTGGTATATCAAATTTAGATTTTACTTTGTGTACTACACACCTGATTTATCTCATTTTTTATATTATATAAATATATCTCAAGTTTCACTTAAATGTAAACTCAGACAAGTAATATCCAAAATCTTCGTCTCGTTATTTAATAACTACATATATGAAAGAGCACTCAACATTCCATTCCATTCCAATGGAAGAAGCTCCATTCACATCCATTTGAATTTTTCTCATACTTAAGTCTAATGTCTTTACGCTTTAGCAAATTTGACAAAATTAAAATCAAACGTTTGCAAAATGTCACGCACATTTGCAGGGCTTCCTCACCTCCATCCATAACGATTCGTTTACTCCCTCTTCTTTCTCTTTGGAGGTAATGCTACCAATGACAGTGATAGAATTCTCCCCAATGGCATACTACTAACTTGGATTGCAGCTTCGTGTGCGACTCATTTTAACGGAGTCATTCACACACCCCACGAGCATTTCTTGCAAATTTTTTTATAGCACATTTATATATACTTTCATGAATATACATAAACCTGTGTATATGTATTTTTTTCCTTTACTTTTTTCGGTAAAGTGACATCATATACGAAAATTGAAAAGCATCATTTTTATGCGACACACATGGAAAGGTTTTGCACTCATGTTTTTATGAGTTCAAAGGGCAGAAGTCAAAAACCAAAAATTGAAGACACCCCCAAAACGATCCATTCCCGAAAACAGTGCTGTCTGTCAAAATGCAGTCATGCGTATCTACCTTCCCCCACACTGTTCGAGCCTTGCTTCATTTTCCAACACTTTAAATGCGCTGCCAAATAGCGCGCATATTTGATGTCAACGGTTCGGTGGCGCCGTAAAGTATGCAAAGCAATACTTTGCCTCCAAGTTAATTGCGCAAACAAACATAGTCTTATAGTGGCAAATAGTCGACTCGTCGACTCGTCGACTTTCCGGCTTCTCTATAGCGCGACTTTCACAAATATTCATTTTATGCATAAATGCTTTTCCATGTACCTTTAAAAAAGTATCTAAATTAAGTCAGCAGCCAGAGGCAAAAAGTATTTTCAAGTGGCAGGAAGTACTTCGTGTAATTGCTAGGCAAACAAACACTCAGAGACTATTCAAGAGCTTTTGAAAGAGCCCTTTTACTGTTTTATATATATTTTGCTTACTTTCTCGTATCTTTACTTTGAGGACAGTTGTTAGCTATCTGTTTGCAAAATAATTAGTCATAAGCAAAAACGTTTTCTGAACAACTTCAACTTCAAAAGTGCATGAGACTTAACTGCAACTTTTAAAAAAATTACAAAAAAGATATTAAAGTAAAAGCATCTTTATATTTTGTGACCTTTAATCCAACTTAAAGTTAGGAAAATTCGACAATCTACAAAATTTCACTAACGCTTAATAAATTTTTGAAAATGATTTCCTGGAATATGCTCATAAGCACTTTCAACTTTTTCCAAAGTTTTACAAAAGGAAAACAAAGTTATGAGCTAATCATTTCAGCGGCACATACTAACATATTTTATTTGACTTTAAAGTTTATGGAAAGAGTGAGAATGAACATGCCTAAGTCTTATCTAAAAATAACAGCTCAGCTGCGAGCGGCAATTTGGAATTTGTAAAAAAGTTTCGCGTTCTCCAAGAAAACTTTATCCGTCTACAAAATTTGCAGTGAACACTTTGGCTAACTTGTTTGGTAAGCCTATGACACACACTCACACCTTTACAAAATTTGACATCATCATGCTAAAGTTGAGGCAATCAATTGTGTCTATATACGATATTCAGGTATATGGTCGCAGAAGGCAACAATTTTTCAAAGAGCCTGGCGACAGGTGAAGCTACCCAATAAATCACATGCCTTTCAGACATGCCAATTAATCAAAGTGCCTTCAACTAAATCAGCAGTAGGATTATTCCTTTGCCAAAGATTACGATCTCAATCTTAGGTTATACAGCCCAGAACCCCATCAAACGATTAATAACAAGTAAAAAAAAAAAAAACGTTTTATAAAATGTTGATAATTAAGCCATCAAGCTGTTGACAGCCTGACATAACTGAGCATCCAGCAAAATAGACTCTGCTGCTCTGATGATAATGTTGTATTATATTTTGTATGGAACTGCCAATCCCTCATACTCGCTGTAAACATCAACGTGCAGCTTATGAGCTGTCAAGTGGCCAAAAATAATGTTCAAACTCTTGAAAATTGCTTGATGAAGAAATCATTGAGCGGCAGCTGAAAAAACAAGCGAGTTAATGGATGGTTTATATATAAATATTTTATAACATGCGAGTTAAAATAACCCTAAAACTCACAATATTCTTTATTAATAAGCTTAAGTAAGTATACAAGATTTATTAATAAGTTTAATTTAAAGGAATAGCCTTATATATTTTGATTACAAAGCCTACTAACCTTAAGTTCAGTATTTTAACTTGCTTTTAATTCCCTTTGTCAGTTTGATAAATGACTTCAACGCGGTGATTGATAGATTTCCCTTAATTGTTGTGTTCATTTCTTATTGCTCATCTGTTAGATTGTATTTATCATCATTAGAATAGAAATACAATATTAAGATGTATATCAACACAAGCTGTGGGCTAAAGTGCTTTAACTGAATGACTTAAGCAGTGATCCCATCAGCCCAAAAGTTACTTTTCATAAATGCCAAACACACACACACACACACACACACACAACACACACACACACACACACACAGAGTTCTCTCAACAACACAGACTCAGTGGGATTACTCATACGCCATGTTATAGAGTTTGCGGTTTACACTTGAGTGCTGTTGATGCTAGAGTTGTTTGCTATTTTTGAGTTGGCAAGTGCATAAATTAAATTTAGCAGAACATTTTTGGCATAACAAGTTTTTCGTAGAAAAGCAAAGTACGCATACGTCATGTTGGCCCTGTTGGATTTCTGCAATCCGGTTAGCCGATAAGTTTCTCTTCTGCTGCTGAAGCTGTTGCTTTTTCTTGTTTAGTCGCATAATTTTCAAGTAAAAGTAATGAAAAGAAACAGCAAACAGTAAACTGAAAATTCGAAAATTGGGATGTGGAAAATGCACTCAACAAATGCTGCTGTTGAAAATATTTAAGTCAACCTGCAGTTGCAGCAACTCAAACAGTTTTCATGCTCACTGAATGGCACACAGCTGACGATTAGCTTTCGAAGAACGTCGCAATGTTTGCAATGGACCCAAAAAACCAAAAAAAAAAAAACAAATAACCCAACGAAAATGGCAGAAAGAAAGCCAAGTTGTTGCCATCTTTCAAACGATAAAAGATTTATGCAAAGTGCAACGGAAATTGAAATTGAAAGGCTGCAAAATGCAGACTGTCTGGCAAGCAAGGCAATGATTCCCACCCCACTCTCTATCTCCCAATGCGAATGCTGTGGAGCCGTTAAGGCAATGCTGAGAGTACGACTCATTGACTCTCGAGTCTCTCGGCCAGCCTGGCTGCCTTTATGTGCAAAACTTGTCCAACGCTTTTCAATTAAACTCAATTTATTAATTTCAATTATTTGCGCTTCAAGTGACCGCGTCCCTGGCCACCATAGAAAAAAAAGGGAGGCAAAAAAAAACTGTCAACTCAGCGCACTGAAGCATCGAAGCAGAAGAAGAATGAGAAGCCTGTGCCAACTGCTATGATGTCCAGATGCTGCCCAGCAACATCCTCCTGTGGTTGTTAAGTGCTGTGGAGGCATTTGATTGATGTGCCGCAGAGTGGGGCTTTCTGGAAGAGCAACTGAACAACAGCATCAACAACAACAACAACTGACTGAGCAAACGCGTTTAGACCATTAAACAAAGAAAATGAAATTCGAATAACCAATAAATCGACAATTAAATACTCTATTTAATCTATTTTTCGAAACTGCTTCAGCGATACAAAACTGAACTATCAGCTATGCTGCGGTTATCACAAACTCTTGCATGTGACTATATATAAATTTTCGAAATTAGAAATCTGCAGATTTGGCACTTTTAAATATATTATAAAAAATTTAAAGCCCGGACTATTTGAACAAATTTTGATGCTTTGACAAAGATAAATTTAAACGATTAAAAAATGATTTAATTCCAACTGGTCTTTTTATTTAGATTGGATTAATACAACATGTAATTTATTTTTAAAATTAACGATCCATTTTAGACAGCTTTAAAATTATTTATTGCTTTTTTGGGCTCTGTCATATACCTAAGTCAAACAAACTCGCAAAACAAACAGACCCGCGTCGATTACTTAATGTATTTAGAGCATATCCAAAACCAAAAAAAAGGACACGAATATCAAAACGGATGTGCGAATGTGCCTGGTACAATTAAGGACACCAAGCATAAACATTCTCATATGTCAAAATCAACAAAAGCAGATGTTGTTGGTTTTGCTTTTTGTTTTCGGCTCGACACGACTCGACACGACTCCGCTCGACTTTTGTTTAACGACTGTTATAAGCGGTCTTTGGTAGCCTACTTTTTTGAGCGGTTAAAGTCACCGCATGCCGATTTTTATGACTGACCATAAAAATACTAGTAAATAAATGGCAAAAGCATCAGAGATCAAGTGCAGCAGAGACGGGAAACATTGAACAAATGGCCCAAAGGACAAGGCCTATTGCCCGGAAGACATAAATCACACATACAATGATGTTAATAGTGTCGTAAAAACATACGACAACGCACCTGGATAGATATCTAGTACACATATATGTAGTATACTTGAGCATGGCCATCTATCTATCTATGTGTCTATTTTTGCTAGTACCAGAAAAGTGTTGGCAGTTCTAGTTGCTGACTGACGTAAATATTGACAGAAAAGACAGGATACAGGATGAGCCCAGGACAAAAAGCAGCAACGCACAGACCATAACAAATGGAGATTGTGGTTGTGGTGGCAGAGGGAGAGGCGAGATGTTGGTCAAATTAAAACATTTCACCTGTCCTGCCACTCGCCTGCCTGATGTTGACAAATTAGAGGTTTTCGAGGTGTGGAACCACCTTAATGCCATGTCATGCTCCAACCACCCTTGAGAGCATTTGCGGTGCGAAATTTTACAAGCAAGCAAACGCTCCAGCAGATTATCGGTTAAATAAATAGACAAATTGATTTTAATGGAATTGGATACACCAAGGCGAGCTGGGATCTCATCCACACGCGATGGACACAAGGCATTGACCCAACCCAGTTGGGCAAACATAATTTCGTGTAATTTTGTCTTGGCTTGTTTCCTTCTCCCTCTCTCTCTCTCTCTTTGACTGTCTGTCGGTATGTCTCTTTTTTTATGTGTTGGCCCAGTTGCTGTTGTTATCCTTGTTGTGTGTACTTTAAAGCAAATATATTGTGGCTGGCACATTCGAGCCAGTCCCAACCGAACCTGAACGACTTGGCCAACTTGATGGCAACTTTTCGACATGGCAAATGACATATTGAAAACGTATCTTTAGGGACACACTGAAGTTCCTAACAGGCATGTCAGCTACAAAATCCTCAAATTTAATGATTAGGGTCAACGGGAAAAGTGTTGAACACTTTTACATGTTCAATATTTTATTAATCTGATCTCGGTCCAAACTATGCCTTTTCAGCAAAATAACATACGCTATTTCTTTTGACTAAAGAATAAGTTTTTATTCCCACAGCATTTATTTCATGCTTCATGTTTCACATTTTAATCACACTATAACCTAATTAATACAAATTACATGGTTTAATTTTCTACATATCATTAATGTAGATTTCAAAGTCTAATAATTATCAGATTAATTAAGCTGATGCTCTTTTTAGACAAGAACTATTTGCCTTAAAACTAACTTAAAGAATGTGCCTTAGCATTAGTTGTGTTCAGTTTGCTGAAATTGCAGTCGAGCAGACCTTGCAGAGGTAAGGTGGTTTAGGGGGGATAACTTTTAATGACATGCTTTGTATGCGAGCGCGTGTTACATGTTAGCCACATTATCAAAGGAGCAAACGACAACTTTCCGAGAGCGAACTAAACACGGCTATATGTACTTACTCGTATGTAACCTCCTTTCCCATCTCATCTGGAAATTCCAAACAAGTCATAGAACATGGCTGCAATGGCAGCTTTTGCAACGTGTCCAAGTTTGGTTCTTGTGCCATCATCTTCAGCTCGTGTCATCCTTTAGCTAATACTTTTCGCTGCTTGGCACATGTTCCTCACAAGCTCATATGTGTCCTCACATATCCTCACACATCCTTCGAACCTCACACAACTAATACGAATTTCACTTAATTGCACTCGAAAAACTATGCATGTGAATTGCACTCAACTCGACTGGCAAGTGCGGTTGCCCAACCGAACTACAGGATTGAGATTGGGATTGAGATTGGAACGAGTTGAGTTTGGGTTTGGTTTCGGTTTTGGGTTTGCCCATCACTTTTCGCTTACAGTGATGCAGACAGTTTTTGACAGAACGTCGGACGCTCGGCAGTTACCACAAACGACAACTCGAGGGTCTGAGTGGCTTAGAAAAACTTTGCGTTTTCGTGTTTTCCTATTCGTTTTTGGCTTGGTTTCAGATTAAGCCAACGCCCACAAGATCCAAACGGGGACAGTCAGCCACAACTGTCGGCTGCCGTTGAAAGTTGTTCACGCATAAGCAGCACATGCACCCGGCACATTCAGGGAGAAGGGAGGAGGGAGGAGAGTGGAAAGATGGGACAGACATTTCCCAAGCAGCCGCATGCTAATGAGTACAACTTTTTTCACCTTCCAAATTCCTTTTAATACCCTGTTCCAAGGATGTAATTTCATTGTGAGTATAGCAAAGTTAAAAGGTATATTAACGTAGTCTAAAAAAGAAATAAAAGAGCTTTAGTGTACTTACTATACCATTCCAAATATTTTATTATTAAATACAATAGCTGATTAAGAACTTTAGATTTCAATTATGCCTAGAACAACTGAGTACAGGGTATTTCGTAGTCAATCACTTGGCACTAGAGCTTTCTTACTTGCTTGTTGTCTAGTGCTGAACTTTCAGTGCACTTGTTTGGAGCCTTTTCGTCTGCCTGGTGCATAAAAAGATGCCTCCGACCTGTGAGAAGCCTAACTAAAATGAAAACTTCTTTAATGGAACAAAGCTGTTTATGCAAAAAGATGCTCGCCGCAAGAACAACTATTGTCTTTGGAATGCTGTAATAATGCCTAAATTGATTAAGTTCCCTGTTTCAAGACTTGATATACAATAATAAAAAAAAGTGTAAGTCGAGAAATTAAATTAAATTAAATTAAATTAAACAGACTCCAAGGGGTTTGTATTTTAAATTAAGCTCTACACAAAGGGTACTATAACTTTAAATTTATGTTATCAGAATTTTTTAATGTTATCAAAACAACGCTACACACCTTGCAGAATCTATTTAAAAATGAAATTGAAAGCAGATATGCATACTAAAGACATTTCTTTGAGTGCTTGAATTAAGATTATCAAGATTCTCTTTGTTGATAGACTATTACTCAGTCTTTCTTCTTCTTCATAAAAATAATATCTTTAAAAAAGGCGATCTCCGACGTATATTACCTCTAAAGAAATCCTTCTTAAGCAGAAATCCATTGTCTGACCTTGAGTAGTACGATAAAAGTGCAAAAGGTCTGTCATAAAATGCTGCACTACTTTTAACATCAAGGAACAAGAGAAAGAAAAGGAAAGCCTTTTTAACTGGCCGTGTTGTATCCTTTCTGCTTGAGCATTTCACACATTCCAGTGAGGACATTTTTGAGAAAAAGGGGCTAGTCAAAGGGGGCTGCTTTGTGAACTGGCCAAGCTTAATGTTACTTGTCAACATCTGCAAATAAATAAGGAAAAGAGCTAAAGATAAATTGAAATTTATGAACGTAGCCAGGAAGTCAAACGCCAACACAACTAACCGACAAAACATTTCAGCACTAAAATTCTACTAAGTAATTTATAAGGCACAAATGTATTGCATTAACCGCACAGATGATATAGCTACGTCTACATAAATATAAGTTTATATTCTGTGCAATGGGCACTTGAAGTTAAATTTAAACAGACTAACAACAAACTGGGACGCAACGAAGTTAGGATATACTATTAGCTAAAATCTAATTCTTACTTTAAAGCTATATTTTTTTAAATATTTAATATAATGGAATTGAAACTTTATTGCAGTATTTTTGTTACTTTTGTTATATCAATAAAAATATTTTATTTCAATGATTTATTTTTATATAATTGTATTCATAAATTATCATAACATAATCATCAGATAAAGAATATACAAAATTACAAATAATGCAAACGTTTCTTGTTTCCTTAAAATTATTATTTATCCTATTTTAACATTAAATTAAAGGCAAATTGCTTTAGGTAGAGAATGAGATAATCATCCTAGACGCCGTCATAGTAAGTAAAAATTTGCAATGCCCTTTTCCAGCCTATAACAAAGTTTACGACAAAGCTATTATGCCCATCTTCAAGGGTATAATGAAATTATATGGCCCAGCTCACCTGTCGAAAACTACAAAACGTGCAACAATGAGGAGCAGGCATGAAGGAAACTCGTGTGTGTCTGTCTGCCTTGTTCCTGACAATGCATATACCTAAACTTATTAAATTATACAAGCCATGATGATAGTAAGTAGTAGTCGGACTCGTGGGGAAAGAGAGGAGTTGGTTTTCTAACAACCTTTCTGACTGTCACAGAATGCTAAAATGTAGCATATTTAAGCTAAATATTGCAACAACACCGAAGAGAGTTGCATTTGCCACGCAGACAGAGACAAGTAGTTATATGCGTACAACTTATATGGCTCTAAATTGCGCCCTTAGGCTACTCCTACTACCAGACATAAGGCTATAGCTACATCTAGAGCCTGAGTCTGAGCCAATTTCTTTGTATGCGCCGTGTTTCATTTGGTAGCAGCAGGTGATAAGTTCAGTTGCCGTTTGTTAAATTAATTCAAGGCATATAAATTATAGTTCATTGTTCTGTGTATTCTCAGTAGTCAACTTTTGGGCTATATATTCTGGCCTTGCCAGCTTCTAGTAAAATGGCTAAACGGCATTGCGTCTTACACATTTAATCTTGCCTTTTCCGTTTCCTCTTTTGCTTTAATTTTATTCTACGGCTTTCAATTTAAATACTTAATATATAAAATTAAATTTAGTTACGAGTACTTCATAGTTGGACACTTTAATATAGCGATCTTACTGGTTTTGTCTTCGCCTAAAGCCTTTAATTTAATTTCATCGCGTATACGCCCCATTGTGTCCGCGTCAAGGCGTCAAGTACACCCTGAAAATCAATTGGCAATGCCGCTTTCGTCTCAGTCGCTACTTCTCCCTTTAAGGGGCTTGTACTCATTGGATTTGAATATTCCCTTTCCCTAATACATATATGCTAAGCTTCAAAGTTGGTTGGCATTTGAATTGTATCATAAGCAAGTCAATGAGTTGCAAATTAGGCGAAACTAATTTGCTTTGTATGTGTGCCACATCGTGTGTGGCAGATGAAATTCATTTTAAGCTACAAAATTTGGCAACATTCAAGGCTCATTGAGTCTCAAGGAAGCCAAATTAGTCAAGTTGTGGCTTAGAAAAATGAAAAGCTAACTTATAGGCTCTCCTAAGTATGTGGATGGCAAACGAATGAGCTGAAAAGTTGTTGATTTTATGCTGATGCTGTTAAGAAGCCAAGCAAACGAAAAGCTTGCCACTTGTGGCACACAAACACATTTAAAGCAAGGTTGAACATGCGTATTATGAGTATGAAAACGAGCTTTGAATGGATGTGAAATTATCAAAGGGTGACATAACTTATCAATGCCAAGTCATAATAATTAAGAAGCCAAAGTAAGTAGATTTCATAGACTTAATTATAAGGAAGTGAAAGGAAAACTTATAATCTCAAAAGAAACGGGGTATGAGCTGAAGAATATGCGAGTTAAAGGTCTCTTATTGTTTAGAGTAGCAAAGTAAATTTATATTTGAACAACCTCAGAAAAAGATAAAAAGAAAAGAAAGATATAAGATATCATTAAAAATAACAAAAATGATTTGTTTGAATAGAATTATAGTAAGAAAAACACATGGCAAAAAGTAATTATTATGTCTTGATTGGAAAGAAGAAAATCATCTACAAACGATTTAATTATAGCCTCTTGAGTTGAGAAATACTATTCTATACTATAAAGGAAGTATTGTCAATATTAAAATACAGTCAAATACGTCTATAGGACTTAATGCGATAACCAAATAAAAACGAGAAAAAAACAGTAGGCAAATCAGGAAGCAATGCTCAAATAGTTGCCATGCTAAAAAAAATAAATATGAGTGTGTATATAAATTAACATATTATATATGTTCGAGCACCCAAAAGCAGAACTCAATATACCTAACACGCCCACACAAACAGCCGTTCCAAAAAAAAATAATATATAAAAAAAAGCCAGAAAACGAGCTGTTGATGACGCTCATCGTTGTTGGCTTCTTTGCCAATGGAAAGACACGCACAGCAATTGCGCCTGAGGTTGTTATTGTTGTCGCTTACGTTTGGTGTTCTTCCGGCATGTAAATAAATACTGAAGAAAAGCGAAAACGACTATGATTTATTTGGTATTTGGCACGCACATTGTCAATATTTGTGGAATTCACCAAAAAAAAAAATGTTCCTGGTAGCTTGATGATTGGGTCCAAGTACTTGAAGCAAAGTCCTCACCTTCTCTCCCCTTCTCTGTGCACAGAAATGCGCTAATTCAACAACATCGACAGCGCAGTTCATAAAGCTGTCGACACCGTCTCACACTGGCCCAATCTCGAAAACTTATAGCTAAAAATCGAAGTAGTTATTTATGGATTTTTCTTCGTTTCTTTTTCCCATTTAAATTTCTTCTTTTCTTTTTTAGACCCCGTACTTAAAAAAAGTACAGGGGTCTATTGGGTTTGTTTACCGAATATGTGCGTAGCAGGCAGATAAAGATTGTTTCTTTTTTGGATCGGACTACTATAGTATGCCCATAGGAACAATCGGTCCAAATCAAGTCTTTGTATAAATAACTTTAACCTGGAAAAGTATGGAAAATTGGTATCGAAAAAATATAAAATTTTCTACATGATAAAAATTTAAATGCAGAATCAATTTGGGGGCCAAATCATGATCAAAACGATATTCCGCTTAAAAATCGGTCAAGTTTTGATGAAGTTATGAGAGATCAAAGTTTCCAAAAAAATGTCAAGGGGTATGTATGGAAAATTAGATGACAGATGGCTTAGAATCGAAAATATATCAAATTTTCTAGATGATAAAAATTTAAATGCAGAATCAATTTAGAGGCCAAATCATGATTAAAATGACATTCCTTTTGAAAATCGGTCAAGTTTTAATAAAGTTATGAGAGATCAAAGTTTCCGAAAAAATGTCAAGGGGTAAGTATGGAAAATTGGATGATAGATCAGTTAGTATCGAAAAATATCAAATTTTCTAGATAATAAAAATTTCCCAGGCCCCGCTCCAGCTCCCAGGCCCCGCTCCCAGGCCCCGCTCCCAGGCCCCGCTCCCAGGCCCCGCTCCCAGGCCACTCTCCCAGGCCCCGCTCCCAGTCCCTCTCCCAGGCCCCGCTCCCAGTCCCCGCTCCCAGGCCCCGCTCCCAGTCCCTCTCCCAGGCCCCGCTCCCAGTCCCTCTCCCAGTCCCCGCTCCCAGTCCCTCTCCCAGTCTCTCTCCCAGTCCCTCTCCCAGTCCCTCTACCAGGCCCCGCTCCCAGTCCCTCTCCCAGTACCAAGAGTGAATTTTTAGCAGTCTTAGCTTTTGCCATAGTAAGTACGGGGTCTCCGACAGTCGAGAATGCTAGACTGTAGCTCCGTCCAACTAGTTTATTTTTTGAACTGTCGAAAAAAAAACACAGAGCAACAAAAAAAATAAAATAAAAGCAGCCGGTCCATTTAAACAACTGAGACGCAGAGAAAACATTGCGCTAAATATACAGATAGACAGTTGTTTAAGATACACACAGATGTACTATAAGCGACTACTCGTACTCGTACTCGTATCAGCCAAATAGTATTGCCCCCTTCCATGGTCGACAAACAGAACGGCAAGTGAAAATCACACGAAAAATATTTTTGAACATATTTATGGCTCTGCTGCCGTTCGGGATAGACGCGTGTAGCATTTCTATGAATGGGCCCTGCATCACCTACTCGAAACGGCAGTATTTTGATTGGTGACTTAGAAGACATTCTATACCCTGTACCAATATTTTATTTGTGAATTTTTACAATGCGTATACAGATTAATCAGCACATTAAATGGAACTGCTTGCAATCGTTAACATGTCAGCAAACAGGGCTATCTGATATGTAGTAGGAAGACAGAAGTATATATTTGCAGAAATTCATAATCAGAGTAAACAGTAGATAATAAACACAAGAAATTTGTAATGTGAATTATCAGTGAAAGCAGCAGAGCAATCTGCTTACATCTGTTTACACCTGAATGCAAGCAGTGCAAGTGTGTGTACCTACGAGTACGAGTATCTCTTAGTCGAGCACTCTCGAATTATTTGGTAACAAATTTATGGAAACATCAATTTACACAATTACAAAATTTGTTTACTTTATAGTTAATAACTAGTACAACAAACCCGTACATTATTGTTTCCATTTATTGATTTAAATAAACAAAAGTAAATTCATTTGAGGAGATGAAATATATATTATAGAATATCATTGAAAACATAATATTGTCTGGTTTTTTTTAATGGAAAGTAAGGTTACGACAAGGCTACTTAAATTTAACTATCTAATTTTTCAAATGATATTTCGAACGCTAGAAGTATTTCCTTAAATACGATATTAAACTGTAAAAATAATGAAATTTCACGCTACAGCCCATTTAAAAGTCGACCATGCCATGCCTTAATTTGCTCACACTTGTTTCTCAATTGTTAAAAATCGAAATGTATTTGGCCCGGTGTGAATTGTGGATTGTCTTAACAGTCTGCTTGGCACACGGCGGCTGAATACGTACCCGTATCCGGACTAGTGCGACAACATAACAGCTGCTCGGTTGAATCAGAATCGGAATCGTAATCTATACCAAGAAAATAACAGGCGACCTCAACACATACACAACTCGTAATATACAATACTCAATAATATTATTGCATTTGACATGCAAAGGATGAAGACAATAAACAACAATTGGTGCTGCAATGATTGTGTAATATATTTACTTGATATTTGCATTTGATGCATACAAATTGTTTGGTTTGTGAATGTATCTCGCAGATAACAAAGTATTTCAAGTGATTTGTGAGAGAACTGTAAAGCTTTGGTTCTATATGGATATATGCTAATTCTGCACTGCAGCTGTTTTGCAAAAAAAAAAAAAAAGAAAAATAAAATCAAAAAGAAAACTGTCATAACTTAACCGAAACCGAAACCTAAACAGATACCGTAAACCAAATCAACAATCGCTATACCCCTTTTGGACCAAGTGCTAATGGTGAGTAGATGGGGCTGACTGCGCATTTCTCACGCGTCAAGTGGCTGCCAAATATGATTTATATGCCATGATGGCCAGCAAAGTAGAAAATATGGTTGTAAAAATAGTATAGATAAAATGCCAACATCGATTTTGGGTGTGAGTACTTTCGCCGAACAGCGAATACGCGAAAAATTCAACGAAAGTGAAATTCTGTGAAAGAATATCTAGAATATGCATACACGTATTTCGATTGGAATGTTCTATCAATGGGGTGACACTGGATTTAGTTTGCCAATGGGGGAAATGCTAATTTCAGATTCGGTTTTAGCACTTAATCAATTGTTAGATAGCATTGACAGGAGTCCAAGCGCAATAACTAAAACTAATACGTTAAAGCAATCAATTGTGACAGCTGTCAGATCCAAAGATATATTAGGAGTGTGACTACCAAACGGACTGAACTGAAGGTCAACCAGACAAATTGGATTGCTTCAATAATCCATTGTAATCATTTAATAAGTAAATTGCTTCACATCATACGAGCATGTATAATTAGAATATCCACATGTTTATTTAAGTTCAACATATATATTTTCTTCTGCCGGGAACTTATTGCTCATTTGGAAGCCTACACTTTGTAGCAATATCTTTGCCAGCAAAGTTATCTCATTGCCCCAAACTACTTTAGTATTCGTTCTAGTGAGTTATGCCACCAAATTGCAAGTAATAAATGGGAACAAGTAAATTTTCCCAAAGCCAACACAAAAAAGCCAAAAAAGCAACAAAATTAAGAGACAACACGTAGCAAAGTATCTACTCCAGTTGATACAACAGCTCCAGTTGCTCAGTTGCTCAGCTCGACTATCGTTTGGGGAATTATGGAGCTGACAAATACGCTCAGTGTCAAAGCTGCAGGCTGCTCTCATCTCCCATCTCCCTCTCTCTCCCTCTCTCTCTCTCCTTCTCTCTGCTGTGTACAGATGGCTTCTCATATTGATGAGCAACATCAGGCAAAGGACTGCTATGACATGCAATGAATTTAAAACGAATTTACGCCTCTTGGCTGCATGTACTGCATTTGATTTGGCTACATTGAGTCTGAAGAAGGAAATTGTATCTTAAAAATAAATAGTTGAAACGTTCATGTTGAACGTTAATTTGTTTCGCGCTTAATGCTCGATTTGCTATAATCAAAATAAACATATAATCGACTCAACACACACAATCTAAGCAAAGTCCATAAACAGTTTGACTTTATTGTGCTTTTATTGATGGGCGTCGTCTGTTTCGCAATTGCAATCTTGACTCACAGGACTCAACACTTGGGCGCCAGACTGGCCAACTACTTGCCAGTAAGTACTATTGCTGACTCTCTACTGTATTAGACCAAACTGACTGGACTGACTGTACTCGAATTGCCCTTTTAGTTTTTATTACCAGAGTCAGTGCTGTAGACGCAAAGCAATGCCTTTTCAATCAAGCTTTCAACACGTACGAATACACGGCTCAGTCACACAATTACTCATCCTGATTCAGGCCATCAATTTCTCGAACTTTGGCCATAACAATGCTTATTACATTTCGCAACCAACTGAATCAAGCACAATAGGTTCTTTTTCTCTCATTTCCTTCTAATCTCAAGTGCTGTAACGCATGTCTGGTTCATGGCCCTGACCAAGGATAATTGACCATTGTTTATATAAAAATGTTTAATTAGATTTCGGCCAGTGTGCAATCCAAATGGGCTGATTGAGCAGCACTTTACAAGTTTATTGAAGTTTTATATGAACTGAGAGTGGGTCAATAAATTACTTAAAGCAGTAAAGAGACAAACTAAATTGAAAAACTTATCAAGAAATCGATAACTAAACTAAAGCATTGGCCTAATTTATTATAAAGTATTTTAAAGGTTGATTGGGAGAAAACTTTTTTTTTAAACTAATTTAAAAGGTAGTTTAATGAAGTCAGTAAATGAATCAAATCCCTTTTTATAGCAACCACTTCACTAACTGAATTTCCGTTTAATAAATTTCTATCAAATGTGCCTGAGGCTATAAATAAAATTAAGTAGAAAATATTTTTAGTTTTAATAACATTCAGTCCTATGGACATTTATCAAATTTGGCTTAAATTGCTCATCACAGATGTTGATTCAGTTTAGTTACGTAAACTGATTGCTTTGCTGCAAAATGGTTATATTTATTATTCAGTTAGCTGTTAAATAGAACCGCGCAAAAACTTTTCACGCAATCCCGCAAAGCAATTGAAATTTCAATGACCATTCAGCAAACCATTGTGAATAAAGTTGCGTTGCAATTTAAAAACTTTTACATAGACACAAAAATCAGTGAAAACAAACACAAACACACAGACACTGAGAGAGTCATGCTCACGACCTTCTCTGACTTTTTTTGCAAACGTTTTTTGTTTGCGTGGCTGAAACAAAAGAGTCAAAGTGCCAAATGGCCGAGAGATGTGAATGTGGCAGGGGAATGGTTAAAATGAACAGAAAAAAAAGGCAAATCAATCAAATCAAATCAAATCAAATCAATGCAAAGCCAAACAAACAAACAAACAAGCACACATCAAAAATAGTGTTCGAGGCAGTTTTAGTATAGCTACGAGTAAAAGTTCAATTGCCAAAACAATCAAAAGACCAATGAATATAGTTGCACATGTTGT
This sequence comes from Drosophila falleni, assembly GCA_035045575.1. Classification (NCBI taxonomy): domain Eukaryota; kingdom Metazoa; phylum Arthropoda; class Insecta; order Diptera; family Drosophilidae; genus Drosophila; species Drosophila falleni. The sequence goes on from JAWNOV010000167.1 coordinate 12,688,975, forward strand.
CCAGCTCAAATACCAGTGCCAATATCGGGTATTAAGTTGTTGAATTGGCAGCTTGGCTTTTAGCAAATTGCGGAAACTCGGAGCATGCATACGCAACTACTAATTAGTTTCCGACAAATTTATTTACAAATTATTTACCCCCCTACTGAGAGAGCTTCTACACCACGGGCAGCCAAATAAACAATGTGAAAACTAATAGAATTCATATGTAAATATCGGGTAATCAGGCAAGTTTAGAGTTCAACTTTTTTAATTAATTATTTGGTATGCAAAAAAATTGATTGCGATACAGAAGATGAACAAAGAAGAAGCAGGCATCAAATTAGCAAAGGCAAATTACGCATACGCCACATTAGCCAGGCAACAGCTCATTTTTGCAGCATCAGTGCCACAACTTGATGCAACCACAGAATTTAACAGTATTACATAAAGCTCGACACCCAACAATTTACACGTTATAGTTGGGTCAACAAAAAAGAAAATATGAACAAGAATAAAACTCTGTCCCTGCCAGGATATGCAATTATGTATATTGCGCATACGCAGAGTTGCACACGCGTTCAGACCGAGCATGCAAAGGGAGACTGAATATGTGTTATGTCGCATAGAAAATTTGCTTATGACGGCATCCGACAACAACAGCAAAACAAATTGATAAGAAATGTGTAGATGATACAGTGGGCCTGGCATCTGAGTGCAATTCCCATTAGAGATTTTCTTGATGATGATTAAAATGGGAATAGAAAATCTTTATTGGCAAAAGGCTTACAAAAAAAATGACATTAGACATTAAAAAAAATAAAGCAGCGAATGAAAATATTAAGTAAAATATGTAACAAGTGGTTTTAAATATATTTTGATACAAATATTAATTAATATAGCATTAAAATAATAATAAGAATTTATTTCACATTAGGTATATTAAGAAGCAATAAAGATGTGCAAGAATTATTTAGAATATTAAAAAGAGATACAATATTTAATAATGACGTAAATTTCATTAAAATAAATAACTTTAATGATACCATAATTACTATAGCTTTAAATATAATGTTAAATGTTTTTTTCATATAATTATTAAACTTAATAATAATTTTAGTTTCATTAAATTCTGCAATATATCTTAACAGTATTATATATAAGCGATGTAAGAGCTAACCATAGTCAAATACTCACACTACATTTAAAGATTTCTCATTGAAATTCTACCCAACCAAATTGGGTGCCTGCCAACTGCCAACTTTTGACTTTTAAGACAAATATAAACATTCTTGCCAACTGATTTTGCTCTTTGTATGGCTCCCAATGTTCGATATGCTGAGACCAATGTAAAATTCATATTACAATCGTACAAAATGTGCATTCGAGTGCAGTTTTTGACTGACAGTTGTGGGCGTGTGTGTGTGTGTGTGTGCGTGTGTGTGTGTGCGTGTGTGTATGTAATGTACTGTGTGTTACACACATGTGCATTCCCGTTAGTTGGCAGTTTACATGCCTGGTTTGCCTTACCGATGATTCTCATGTTTATCCCTCGCTCGTAGTCATCGTCAATGTGTCAGGTACGCACGTCTATCTCTTTTCTGAAATGGGGAGCTAACTGTCCATCTGATCTCTTTCTCTCTCTCTCTCTTTCATTTTTTTTTCTGACTGACTGACTGCTTTGCCTGTCACTGTTGCGATTGTGAACAAGAATGCATCAATTTTTAAAAAGCAGGGCCCGCATTAACGGCCAGTGTTCTAGCCAAGGCTTCGAGTGCAAATTGCTGACATATAGAAAACGGCAAAGATATATGATTGGCAGCAGCTAAAAGGGCAAATGTGTCTGCAACAGAATAGGCATTGATTTAAAATTGCCTCTTACACTGCAATTACAATAATCATGCATTGTAATCCACATTTATGACATAATTTCCGAAATCCTTTTTTTGTGAAATTAAAATCTTTATTCATACTCTTTTATCACAACTATAACTTATAGTAGTATTCTTTTAATTTGAAAACCCGATAAACCAATATATTCTGAAATTATTTGGTTCGGAAATAGTAGGCCAAGTAATAACTATATATAAATATAACTCCTTACAGAAAATCACTTATACTCGACGTGTTCTGAGCAGTTTTTTCAACAAAATACATATTTTTCTCTGCATTTCGAAGAAACTTATTGAAATATCAAGATGGCATTACCAGATAATATCTTTGATGAAGTGGAATTGACCGTGTGCGTTTTTGTCTGTGTGGGATTGTATATACTTGGATATAATATTAAACCGTTTTATAATACTAATTCACCGGACCTTCCAAATACTTTGATAATGGTTTATACATTGGTGAAGCTGAACAAGTTACGTATCTCTTATTTGCCACCTGCTCGTCAGTTTTGGATATTTCCCATAGTTCTATTTCTCGGGAATGTATTGAGTCAGATTGTATTGTTCGTGATTTGGAATCCCCTTTGGCGTTTGGTGTATGAGGTGTACGACTATTTGATGACATCTAATATTGCAATTCAACTTCTCTACTCTTGTCCCCGACTATACGGTTTTATCAAAGAAGATCTATTGTATATTATGAAACTAGTAATTGTTGTTACATTTACATTTAGTACACTTCAGAAATACATTCTTTCTGAGAGATTCAACGAAGCGAAGAACTGGGATGAAATGAATTCAAACCGTGTCCGATTTAAGAAGCCTAATCAGGATAAATTTATAGTTGACACCCGTCAAATTCGTCGGAATACGCGAACACGACGTCAAGCTCGCACATCATAATTTAAAAATATTGTATTTTGCTTAACAACAATATATAAATTTATCTCTAAATAACTTTCAGTTTTTTGTTTACAATATTTTAAATTATTGTTGATATAAACTTATACTATTTGAATTAAATCCAATCCTGTAAGATTACGAAAATACTTTGAACGTTCTTTTTTTGATATTGAAAACATTTTAGCAATTGGTGCTGTGCTGACACATTTTTGTCATTGAAAAAAAAATGCACAGAGAAAATTTTACATTTGACTATTCAAAGCACGCTCCAAAACTTCAACTTGAAAACCTGATCCAAAGACGAGACACATCGGCAAACAGAAACCTAAGTGAGAAGCTTCAGAGCACACACATATGGGTGTAAGCAAATTTGCAACTGTCTGTCTTTGGGGTATAGTGTGTAGATGTATTTGTGTGCTTTATAATGCATTAAGGTCATATCAGGATACACGAAAATCGAAACTGCACATCTGCAATCTCTGTAAAGAGATTTGGGTATGCTTAGGTTTTCCGGATTTCAATGCGCATAACAATTTGTTCTTAATATTTAAAAACAATTGCAATAGAAATCAGAATGCGAATGTGAATGGCAATTGAGATTTGCGTTGTTGCCAAAATTAAAATTGTTACCAAAGCCTAGTAATAAAAGCCTAAAAATTGCATGCAATATGAACGTGTCCAAAAGCCCACCAACGAATGTGAATTGATGTGAATGGATTTGGCATTCAAAACGGGAAATGAATATCTGAATGGTTGGCGAGATACATGAACAGAGAATTGTGGAACTGCGGATTGCCTACGGACTACGGACTGCCAACTGCGAAATGCGAATTGCATGTCTGTATATGTGTAGATACGGTTCAAGCGTTTCGCATTTTCATCTCACTGGACACGACTTTATTGAAACAGGTCGACTTTCATTTACTAGACCTGCATTGCCATAGTTTTTAATAGGAGCACTGCGAATAACCTAAAATGGCTGCTGTGCTGTGTCAAGCTTACAATGGCGGAACAGAATTAGAAGTCAGATATAAAGCAGGCAGAAAAAGGCAGATTCTGTTCCAGAAACAGAACTGCTGTCAATTGTCAATTTAAGTTCCATTGGGAAGAGCTTAATTTCAGAATTCCACATATGTAGATACTCAGCTAAGCTCTTAGGGATATCAATTTCTAGAAAATGGAAAGCAAAGACTTACAGTTCTTATATTCTTTTTAATTATTTATAATTTTATTTTAGTACTCGTACGTATAATACTTTTCAACTAAGTTCCATTTTTTTATAAAGTGTTCAATTCAAAATCGACTATGTCTTAATTTTACTTAAAACTAACACCATATTTCATATATTTACATATATTAAATATGCACAAGTTTGTTTGTATCTTCAAGATACAGGCGCAAATTGAACCTTTATTTATAGGCCACTTTCTTGGCTAAAAATAGGCCACAACAAAGTTGTTTCTGTGGTCTACTAAAATATGCCATACATTTTGTGTATAAGTATTATGTAAATAAATGAAAAGGTAAATAGATTCTACCTCAGGTGTCTTAAAAATTTCTGCTAATTGCCATTGACCATAAAAATTCTTCTTAATATTATTTTTGATTGCCAGCTAAAAATATGGTGAATTTTGTTGTTTGTTTGCTTGTAAGACTGTCGGTTTTTTGCATTATTTTCGTGATTAATGATGACAAACAATTTACGTCTTGTTATTCGCTCTGTTAAAGGCATCAAAAAAATTAGCTCTGTCAATTATAAAGGGCATAATGTACAATGTAAATAAACAAATATAAAAAGACCAACGAAAGAAAAAATCATTTAAAAGTTTCGCTTTTATTAATAAAGGTTTACGAGTATTTTGGAATTTTGCGGTTGCGTTTTAATTACGTGTACATTTTTTTGTTTACACATCAATTGATCTTTTGATTTGCAACAATGCTTAATGGCAGATATACGAGTGTAAGTATTTGTGGAATTAATTTAGCATATTTAATTACATTTTTATTATATTCTACACGTAAACAAAATTTTTTTAAATTTGGATATATTTAATCAATTGCAAATGAAGATATTTAATTATTTCTGACAGAGTCTAAATGGAATTATGCTGTCGTTGATTAAAAAGCAAAAAATCTTGCCGCTTTTCAAGCCAAATAATCTTGGTCGAGTCTATAAATTTCGCATAATTGTTGCATAGTATTTTTGGAGCTTTCAACGCTTGACACATTTATCCGCTTAGCCTCTTGCCTCTTGCCTGAGCCCACTGCAGTTCCAGTTGCTTCTTGCCACACTTGGCTGCAGCATTCACTGGGAGAACATTAATCAAAATAACCCACTCATAAACTGCGCGCACGCCGTCGAAAAAAGCTTCAGGAAAAACATTTCCATTCAGGCCAAAAAATGTCTGTCTCCCCCTTTTTTTAGAATTTTTTTTTTACGAGTTTACGAGTATTTTGGAATTTTGCGGTTGCGTTTTAATTACGTGTACATTTTTTTGTTTACACATCAATTGATCTTTTGATTTGCAACAATGCTTAATGGCAGATATACGAGTGTAAGTATTTGTGGAATTAATTTAGCATATTTAATTACATTTTTATTATATTCTACACGTAAACAAAATTTTTTTAAATTTGGATATATTTAATCAATTGCAAATGAAGATATTTAATTATTTCTGACAGAGTCTAAATGGAATTATGCTGTCGTTGATTAAAAAGCAAAAAATCTTGCCGCTTTTCAAGCCAAATAATCTTGGTCGAGTCTATAAATTTCGCATAATTGTTGCATAGTATTTTTGGAGCTTTCAACGCTTGACACATTTATCCGCTTAGCCTCTTGCCTCTTGCCTGAGCCCACTGCAGTTCCAGTTGCTTCTTGCCACACTTGGCTGCAGCATTCACTGGGAGAACATTAATCAAAATAACCCACTCATAAACTGCGCGCACGCCGTCGAAAAAAGCTTCAGGAAAAACATTTCCATTCAGGCCAAAAAATGTCTGTCTCCCCCTTTTTTTAGAATTTTTTTTTTCGGCTTGACATTAGAGATTTTACTGCTAATGCACCTGAAGCTGGGTTTTGATTTTTGCCGGCGGGTCAAAGCTTTTACTGGTACTGTGGGCTTAGGGGCGTGGTTGAATTTTGGCTGCATTACAAATATGGCAAAAGTTTGGCAGTTATCTTTTTTTATGATCTGGTTACCTTTATTTTTACTAGTTCACAGTATATTGTATAACCTGCTATAATTAAGGTGACCGTCTGCTGTTGATAATCTGATTAGTTAAAATTTTTTTAATAAATTAAAAACTTCAGAGTCTGAGAACTTGTAATAAACCGTATTACAAAGCTTAAAACGCGCACATGTTTACACTGCGCTCAAAAGCAGTCTATAAAAAATAGTTTTGTTTGTGTGCGTCTGCAAATGAACAGCTTTTTAGATAGTTGGCTCGAGTTTTCTTTTGTAAATGTTTTGCGTTTGCCTTTATAGTCTGACTACACTCATATGTATGGGGAAAAGTTTTTCTGAGATGACCTTGTTGCTGTGTATGATATGCCTAACACACACACACACACACACACTCTCACACACATATACATTCAGATGAACACGTAGTCACACAGATGTTTCAGTTGGTTTTTGGGGTTTGCTGTCATTAGCAAAACTTTGAAAGTCCCTCTCCATTAAAATAAGATTATGTTTTTTTCTGGCAGTTTAATCTTTAAAAAAATCTTAAGAGCGGTCTATTTAGTTTTTTTTCTAAAATGTTATGCTTAGCTATCAGGCTATCAAGCTATTGTTTCGATTCGTGAATCAGGTCAATGACCGGAATCTATACACTTTTTAATCTTATTTAATAACCTAATAGTTTGTCAAAAATGTTTGTAGATTTTAATTAATTTAAAAAATTTCAAGCTTTGATCAACCATATTAATATATTTAAAATTTATTTACACTCTACACTCTTTAATACTAACGCATTTCAGAAAAAATTTAAAATATCCCTTTCATTGATGTGTCTTAAAATTGCTTGCGCCTCAGAAACGAGATGTCAAGGCGACTATCTCTTATTATAATATTAAATATAATGTCTGATGGGGGTATAAGAAACTCGGTGTATTATTTTACAGCTGTCATTTAACATTCTTGAACATTTGTAATTAGTTAGCTTCCTTTAAAAGGCTAATGCAAAAAATTCCCACCTAAATTGTTAATGGCATTCTGACATGACTTCCCTTAGAGTGTCCATAACACAACTTTTATCCCAATTGTTAAAGCTGTTGTTGTTCCAAACAGAGTCAAATTCTTGACCTTTTGTCCATTACTGAGTTTTGGGCACTTTGTCAAATGTCTTCTCCATATCAGAGGTACTCTGCTACTTAGTTGTGTCTCCCTCGAATTTAGCATGTTTACAGACAGCTTATAAATAATTTGTATGTGACATGACTTTGATTGCCATGTTTGACATTTGCAATTGGCTTTGATGGAAAACTTGAGTTTAACTTTCTCTATTGAATTGAACTTTACAAATTTGCATACAAACTGCTAACAATCGATACAAATCAAATAAAACAAGTACACAAGCAGTAAACATGAAGTTTGCCTTACGAGTAAAAAGTCTTGGTGTAAATTTTAAAAGATTCTAGGCTAAGCCCAGCAGAGATTTAACAAATTAAATTAAAACTTGTCCGAGTAAATTTAAAAAAACTTGAAATATTTTAATCATTACAAGATATGGGAAACGTATCGATTTGTAAAGTAGCTCAAAAGAATTTAAACTTTAAATGAGATGCGAATTTTGAGAAACTTGACTGATGCTATTCATTAAATTAATTTATTTATAAATTTTAGTTTCTGTGCCTTATAATTAACACTGTTTGATTGGACGATTTTAATTTTGATTTGTCGATTTATTTTAGTTAATGTATGTGAAATAAAAAAATTTATATTATTAATTTTTTTTGTAGTGTCTTATAAAAGTAAGGGTAATATGGAAGAATATTCGAAACTTAAATTAATATACAAAAATATCATAGATTATATTATTTTAGTTAAGCTTTTAAATTAATTTTAAAAAAGTAGTAGTTCTCTTAACTATCTTAAAAAATCAGCAATCCCATTAAATTTGATTTTCACCCAAGATATCTCTTCAACTTGTCATTGCAGCTCACACTCTTATTCACACACACACAAACACACAAATTAACAGATAAAAGGAGCGACATCGAACGCGTTTCAGTTTACATAAAAAAAAACTCCTTTGAAGGACGAGCGACGTGTGGAGAGAGAGAGAGAGAGAGAAAAGAGAAAGAGAACTGGTAGCAGGATGTCAAAATGCCATCGGCAGATCAAATCTTGTTTATAAATGTCACCACAACGGTGGCCGCGGCAGCGTTGACAGCAGCAGCTGCTGTCAACAACGCGCCTGGAGCAACAGCAGCAGCGGCAAAGGCAGCAACAGTCAACGGACGCAGTGCAGCCTCCGTGGAGACAGCAGCAGCGGCAGCGGCAGCAGCAGCAGCATCGACAACAACAACAACAACAACAGCAGCAGCAACACTGGCGGCCAATTTATCGGGCTCGCTGGTGGACAGCCTAACAACAGCAGCAGCAACAGCAACAGCAACTGCGACGACAGCAACAATTGTCGAGTCAACGCAGGAATGTGGTGCTGTGGCCGTGGAGGAGTTGCACGGCAGTTTTCTGGGCGTAGAGCTGGCAGTGCCGGAATGGGAGGCACTGCTAACAGCACTGGTGCTATCCATCATCATAGTGCTGACCATAATTGGTAACATTCTGGTGATATTGAGTGTATTCACCTACAAACCACTGCGAATTGTTCAGAACTTTTTCATCGTATCCCTGGCGGTGGCAGATTTGACAGTAGCCCTGTTAGTGTTGCCCTTTAATGTGGCATACTCTATACTGGGTCGCTGGGAGTTTGGCATACATCTGTGCAAGTTGTGGCTCACCTGCGATGTACTCTGCTGCACTTCATCCATACTGAATCTATGCGCCATTGCTCTGGATCGATACTGGGCCATAACAGATCCCATTAACTATGCCCAGAAGCGGACAGTGGGACGGGTTCTTCTTCTGATCTCGGGAGTGTGGTTGCTATCGCTGATCATCAGCAGTCCACCTTTGATTGGCTGGAATGATTGGCCAGATGAGTTTACCAGTGCCACGCCCTGTGAGCTAACCTCACAGCGAGGCTATGTCATCTATTCCTCGCTGGGATCGTTCTTTATACCCCTGATCATCATGACCATTGTGTATATTGAAATATTTGTGGCCACACGGCGACGCTTGCGGGAACGTGCCAAGGCCAACAAAATGAACACGATTGCCCTCAAGTCCACGGAAATTGAAACCATCAATGCCAGCAATATTCCCGCTGGCGGCAGCTCAACCAGCTCCAAGGCACCTCCCTTAAGCAGCTTCTGTGCCACCTGGTTATGCTGTGGCCGTGATCGGGCCAACTTTGCCACGCCCATGATACAGAACGATCAGGAGAGCATCAGCAGTGAGACACATGCCCAACAGGAGCCCATAAACGAGCAGCAGCAGCAACAACAGCAACAGCAATCGCAGACACAGCAGCAACATGTTGTTGTTCTGGTGAAGAAATCACGTCGAGCTAAAATCAAGGATTCCATTAAACATGGCAAAGCACGCTCCGGTCGCAGATCTCAGTCCTCCTCATCGACCTGTGAGCCGCATGGTGAGCAACAGTTGCTGCCACAAGGCAACAGCAGCAACAACACTGCCGGCAAATCCGATGCTGAAATAAGCACTGAGAGCGGCAGTGATCCCAAAGGTTGCATACAGGTGGGTAAACTACTCTACTAAACTGGGATTAACTCATCATTTCTTTACTGTCTTGCACTGTCTATTTTATCCGTATTTTTCCTTGATTTACCCATTGATCCTTGCTCAAAAACTTCAATCTCTCATAACTTCGCCAAAACTTGACCAATTTTCATGCGGAATATCATTTTGATCATTTTTTGGCCTCTACTTTGATTCTGCATCAAAAAATTATTAATTTAAAAAATTCGATAATTTTCCCAATCACTGTCTATTTTATTCATACTTTTCCCTTGACTTGTCTCTTAACCCTTACTCAAAAACTTCCAACTCCCATAACTTTGTCAAAACTTGACCAATTTTCATGCGGAATATCATTTTGATCATTTTTTGGCCTCTAATTTGATTCTGCATCAAAATATTATTAATTTAAAAAATTCGATAATTTTCCCAATCACTGTCTATTTTATTCATACTTTTCCCTTGACTTGTCTCTTAACCCTTACTCAAAAACTTCCAACTCCCATAACTTTGTCAAAACTTGACCAATTTTCATGCGGAATATCGTTTTGATCATTTTTTTGGCCTCTACTTTGATTCTGCATCAAAATATTATTAATTTAAAAAATTGATTTTTTTCCCTATCACTGTCTATTTTATTCATACTTTTCCCTTGACTTGTCCCTTGACCTTTACTTAAAAACTTCCAACTCTCATAACTTTGTCAAAACTTGACCAATTTTCATGCGGAATATCGTTTTGATCATTTTTTGGCCTCTAATTTGATTCTGCATCAAAATATTATTAATTTAAAAAATTCGATAATTTTCCCTATCACTGTCTATTTTATTCATACTTTTCCCTTGACTTGTCCCTCTTGACCTTTACTCAAAAACTTCCAACTCTCATAACTTTGTCAAAACTTGACCAATTTTCATGCGGAATATCATTTTGATCATTTTTTGGCCTCTACTTTGATTCTGCATCAAAATATTATTAATTTAAAAAATTGATTTTTTTCCCTATCACTGTCTATTTTATTCATACTTTTCCCTTGACTTGTCCCTTGACCTTTACTCAAAAACTTCCAACTCTCATAACTTTGTCGAAACTTGACCAATTTTCATGCGGAATATCATTTTGATCATTTTTTGGCCTCTACTTTGATTCTGCATCAAAAAATTATTAATTTAAAAAATTCGATAATTTTCCCAATCACTGTCTATTTTATTCATACTTTTCCCTTGACTTGTCTCTTAACCCTTACTCAAAAACTTCCAACTCCCATAACTTTGTCAAAACTTGACCAATTTTCATGCGGAATATCATTTTGATCATTTTTTGGCCTCTACTTTGATTCTGCATCAAAATATTATTAATTTAAAAAATTCGATAATTTTCCCTATCACTGTCTATTTTATTCATACTTTTCCCTTGACTTGTCCCTTGACCTTTACTCAAAAACTTCCAACTCTCATAACTTTGTCGAAACTTGACCAATTTTCATGCGGAATATCATTTTGATCATTTTTTGGCCTCTACTTTGATTCTGCATCAAAATATTATTAATATAAAAAAATCCATAATTTTCCCTATCACTGTCTATTCTGTTCATACTTTTCCCTTGACTTGTCCCTTCACCTTTACTCAAAAACTTCCAACTCTCATAACTTTGTCGAAACTTGACCAATTTTCATGCGGAATATCATTTTGATCATTTTTTGGCCTCTACTTTGATTCTGCATCAAAAAATTATTAATTTAAAAAATTCGATAATTTTCCCTATCACTGTCTATTTTATTCATACTTTTCCCTTGACTTCTCCCTTGACCTTTACTCAAAAACTTCCAACTCTCATAACTTTGTCAAAACTTGACCAATTTTCATGCGGAATATCGTTTTGATCATTTTTTGGCCTCTACTTTGATTCTGCATCAAAATATTATTAATTTAAAAAATTCGATAATTTTCCCTATCACTGTCTATTTTATTCATACTTTTCCCTTGACTTCTCCCTTGACCTTTACTCAAAAACTTCCAACTCTCATAACTTTGTCAAAACTTGACCAATTTTCATGCGGAATATCGTTTTGATCATTTTTTGGCCTCTACTTTGATTCTGCATCAAAATATTATTAATTTGAAAAATTCGATAATTTTCCCTATCACTGTCTATTTTATCCGTACTTTTCCCTGACTTACCCATTGATCCTTACTCAAAAACTTCAAACTCTCATAACTTCGTCAAAACTTGACCGATTTTCATACGAAATATAATTTTGATCATTATTTGGCCTCTACTTTGATTCTGCATCAAAATATTGTTTGAATAAAAAATTTGATTTGTTTTCCCTATCACTGTCTATTTTATCCGTACTTTTCCTTGGCTTACCCATTGAAATATATGAAATTTTATCATCAACAACATTACCCTATTTATTTTTAGTAACATTATTAACCGATTGTTTATATTTTTATCATATTTTTCAGGTTTGTATTACTCAAGCAGAGGAGCAGACCTCGCTAAAACTAACACCTCCACAGTCATCATCTGGCGCTAATGCTGCCACATCGTTGCAGAAGAAACCAAGCACCGTTAATCAGTTCATTGAGGAGAAACAGAAGATCTCATTGTCCAAGGAACGTAGAGCTGCTCGCACGCTGGGAATCATTATGGGCGTCTTTGTCATCTGCTGGTTGCCCTTTTTTCTCATGTACGTGATTTTGCCGTTTTGCCAGAGCTGCTGTCCGACCAACAAGTTTAAGAACTTTATCACCTGGTTAGGTTATATTAATTCCGGCTTGAATCCAGTCATCTATACGATATTCAATTTGGATTATAGACGCGCATTCAAAAGACTATTGGGTATGAAGTGATATGATGAATTAAGAGTTCAGCGTAGAAGTGAAAGAGAGAGCCTTACTCAAAGTTTGTGCCAAAGAGATGTATAAAGTATTTGTTGAAACACCTGAGAAAAGTAATGCTGGGTACTATTATTTTAAGTTGCTTTTCAAGCTGAAAAACATAAACATATGGTTTCACTCATTTGTAAAAAGATCTCGAACTTTCACTACAAATACTTTATAAACATATGTATATTTTAATTAAATAGAAAGTGAGCAATTTTGAATAGAATATAATAAACTACTTAAAGTTAATTCTAGTTAATTTGTCGGTAGACTCAGATGTTAAAACACGTCCTCAGTTTTCACTTTTATTGGGTGTTTCACAATGCTCACAAAGATCTAATTGATCTGGGCGCACTTGGGTAAATGTTAGCTGTAAAATATATACTCATAAAAAGCGTTAGACCGATGAACACGGGCCCTTTTCTCAAAAAAGAAAAATAAATAAACAAAACAAAATAAAGAAAAATCAAACCAAAAATTACAATATAAAACTTTAAATATAAATGTAATACGTAAAAATTAAATGGAAAGCCCATTTGAACTATAATAAATGTTTAGGCACAAGATTGTTGCAGACTTTCATGTTTTACTCTTCAAAGCATAAACTAAGCATATATATGAATATTATTAAATAATAGATAAATGTGTGCGCTCAACAAAGAGAATAACTTCCAAAAACTGTTTTCTTGTAGGAATTACTTTAAATAACTGTATTTAAATTTAGGTAAAATTAAAATTATAAGGTCTAACGAAACACTTATGTATATGTATGTATTATAAATATGTATACTTTGAGATACGCTTTAAATATTTGTTAAATAATTTAATTATAAATATTAATTGTTTTTATGACATAGCAACAATTGTGTTGAATGTGAAAAAGCGCAGCTAAAAGCTTAAATACTAAATAATATGAAAAGAAAGTTTAAAAAGAAATTAATGTTTTATTGCATTATGCAAAGTGCATTATAAATAGTTGCAAAATATAAGCTATAAATCGATGTGTGAAACATCATGAAAAAGATTAAACTCAAATAGAACATACGACAATTTATAAATTTCAATGGTGTACGATAATTTCACTAATTAAATTGTTTAATTAGCAAATGCAAAACGAAACCCAACAAAAAGACACATTCGAATAAAAGTTATGAAAAATAATTTAATGAAATTACATTGTTTAATTTATTACAGTGGGGTAATACATTTTAAATGGGTTTATGGAAAAAGGCAGCTTCAAAATGAAAAATGAGAACTTGATGTAAAAATTATTTTTAAAGCAAACAGATAAAATTCAAAGCAATTTAGTGTTGTATAACTTTGTGCAGTATTTTGCAGTATTTTGCTTGATGCGATATGGTCACCCTGTCGTTGACTCGAATTTCCAGTTATCGATAGCGTTTCGATAAATAACAATATATAATTTGTTTACCAGCCGACCGGTGCGGCAATAATTCCAAAACGTGCTCGTTTATTGCGTTTTCCTACCTGCATTAACAAATTTCCGCGAATCACGCGACAGCAGAGACCCAAAGGAGGCAGAGGGCGAGCAGGCAGGCAGCCCAATAATTCAAAGGCTGCGAGTTTTGCTCATATTTGTAATGCTTGACGATATCTCGGCATTGCATATAAGTACAGCACGCGGGACGCACAACATGGACACAACATCGGATGCGGTTGCTGACGCGGTAAATACTTTAAAGATGTGCAGCATTGAGCTACAGCTAAACAGCTCCTTTCACCTGCAGTGCTCGCTGTCGTCGCTGGAGAGTGAAAGTGACTTATCATTGGCCCTCGAAAGGGAACTGGGCGAACCGGCGGACTGTGATGAGCTGCCCGCATTTGAAATTCGTGCCTACTCACCTCATGGTCGGACACCGTCTCCCATCGATGACTTAAACGTCTCGGACATTGAAACCCCAAAGCAGGAGCCACCACAACAACGCAGTCCCGGTCGCCTGAACAATCCAGAGTTTGTTCCCTTGCATGAGATCAATGCACAAATCAGTGCACCCAACGATAATGCAGATGAATCAATAGCTGGCATCAGTCGGGCCAACAGCTTGGAGACCATATTTGAAGGTGTGTTTCTACATACGCCGCCACGGGAGACTCTTAACAAAAGCGCCAATTCCGGCTCGAATCCCAACTCCGCATCTCGTAATACGCCCAAACGGAGTCGCGTTAATCTAATGGAATTGGTGGCCATGAATCGCCTGCACAGCGGCAGCGGCAAGGAGAATCAATCGCCGTGCCAGGAGCGACTGGATGAACTTACCTAGTTTCCATATTCCGGCCAATTCTGGCCCCAACAACAAACGCCATATATGACACGTTCACTCAGACTGCCCTCGATTTTTGTAGGCTTAAGTTTTAGATATGTAGAATAAGCATGCACTTTTGTACACATTGTGTATCTGAAAGAATAGAACGTATAATTTTTATATATTTGTATGTTACCAATACTGAATTTATATATGATGGTAAAACATTTGTCTTTCCATGTTTCAAACATTAAACGGTGTGTTTTATTTTTATGACGGGACTTTCAATATTTTTCTGTTTCCAGGTACAAACAGCGATGGGATCAAATAAAATATTTCAGATGAAGCAGATGTGGCTACCTGAATTAAATACGGAAACCAACTATAATCTGCATTATAATCCAAGCAGGTGCATATCCTTTTATATATATGTATATATAGAGAAAATACAAGATGTAAACATATGTCGTTTGACAACAAAGCTAATAAAGATCATAGTTTAATCCATTTTGACCAAGGTACCAAAGACTATGACAACTTTCCCTTAACTTTATTTTTAAGATTGTCTTTTTGTATATAAAACCACAATAAGAGAAATAAAATGTAATGTAATAATCATTGAATGATTAATTTTTGAAATTAGCAACATACCATTCAAATTCAGCATAAACTGAATCTGTTAAATTAAAAGGCAGTTATATTTTCACTTACTGAGCTATTTTAATAATAATATTTGGCTTACTCATGTAATTACAGGCTTACAAATACTAGTACTTAAAAATCTTATGTTTCATTTGAATATCGTATATCTTGTACATTATACAAATTCGATATACTTACATTACATTAAAATTATCATTGGAAGTTCTTTGACTTTGTTAAAAAGAGCACCCAATAGAACTTAATTAATTGAAAACAGAGATTTCTTAATTCTAATTATATTATTGATAATAAAAAGAGGACAAATTAAATGATCAATGCTGATAATTCTTTTGGAAAGACACTTTTGACATCGTTTTCTTAAATCGACTCTCATTGAACTTAATTAATTCAGGGGATACTTATAAGAAATATAAAACAAAATGATAGGAGAGTGTTTTCTAAAATCCACTCTCAGTTTAGCTTAATTGTAAAATGTTTCGTACAAAAATATAAAAAATAAAGAACAAAATGATACGGGGTGCTTAGTTAAAAGTGCGGGGGGAATGTTTTTTTATATCTTGATGAACACACAAAATAATACGAATTTAGTATTAGTAAACTTAATTTTGTAAGAAATGATATACAAAAAAAAAAAAAAACAAGGATTTGAAATGAGGTAGCACAACAACGTTTATTCTAGAATAATTGTTGTGCCTGTGTTGTTGTGTGTCTTTTATATGTATAAACTTATATAGGTAAAACCCGTAACAGTCTAGATGTGATTCGGCCCTGTATTGGCACTAAGTGCGAATGATCAAAAATTTTTGGAGTGACGAGATGCCGAAAAGACTTTGACACGAAGCAAACCGGGATTAACCTCCAGCCAGCTGAAAAAGCATACGTGTTTTGCATTTAAAACGTGTTGATCTAAGTTGAATAAATAAGCATTAACTCACCGTAATCGTCGTTCCGCCAATCTGGCTTTTACCCTCTTCTTAATGGTGGATACACCATTGGCGCTATGCAATCCTCGGCCTGTTATTATATACAAATGCTTATAGACCCGAGTGCAATTGCGCAATACGGTGATATGGCGATCAAGGAACAAATCCAGACAGCTAACCGCCTCCATGGTATGCAGATAGTGCAGATCTAAAAGATCTGGATTGTTTTGCGTGTGCTTGTGCACCTCCATGATGCAATTGGCGGCACGATGATTGAACACATCATTCTTCTTCTTGTGCAGCTGTGCAATCTCCGAATAGTAGAGAGCAACGCTGCCATTTCCCTGCTGTATCGCCTGCTTGGCCTTCAGATAACACTCGGCCCTCAACTGGGAGTGATGAGCGGCCAGATTGCGTGTCTCTTCAAAGTCCCGCAATGCCGCACTCTTTGCCTCCTCATGCAACTGAGGTGACTGCGATTTGGCGATGCTTGTGGAGCGCGGACTGGATAACTTGCCGGACGGTTGCTGCTGATGTTCCTCCTCTTTCTCCTCTTCATTGAGCTGTAAGGAAACCAATTCATAAATTTAAATTATGCACATTTAAATGATTATACATCTAATTATAAATATACCTTTTCTTTCTCGCGCAGTGCCTGCTCATAGAGCTCCGCAACAGTTAGCTCGCTTTTCAATTCAGTGCCCAGTATCTCCACGGTCTTGATGTAGTTGTTTTCTGTGGCTTCAAAGATCTCCAGCACAGTATCGTTGGGTACATCTGGGAATTTCTCGCACAGTTTCATTTTGGTCAAGTGTGTGGCTATGTCGTTGGGCTTTTCTCGCAATGCCTGCGATGCTGCCTGCTGTTCACTATTGTAAATGCTCCAAGCCAGCTCCATGTCGAGCAGTTCATTCACGTTGTCTGGCGATTCTCTATAGTCGGCATATTTAGGATTCTTGAGCAGACGCGCAAATTGCTCATCGTCACGCAATGTTTGCTGACGTTGTTCCTCCAATTGATTGTGCTCGGCTTCCACATAGACCATGTAGAGTTGCTTGGCAAGCTGGCGCGGCACAAACACTTTGGTGGGTGAAATCTTTGACTCGTTGGACAACATTTCTCCCTCCCATTGAAAATTGCTGCGCAGCTGACCAATCAAGCCTACGTCCAATTCCATTTCCAGCAGGGCATTATCCTCGGAATCATCGTCGTCCTCATCGGCAGTGACCACTGGAGGTGGTTCAACTGACAGTAGAGGTTGATCCAAGACTCCGTTTCGTATATCACGTATTTTCCGCGTATGTTCCGAGTATTGATCATCGCCCAGAACAAAGCAGTTCTCAACATGCATCTGCAACTCCTTGTTCAAATTGCTGCTACCTGAGCTGGCTGCAACATTGCGTCTGGCACGTGGTTGTCTCTGCGGTTTAGCAGAGCTTTTGCTAACAATGGGTGGAGACATAGCGGATGGAGCTGCCGTTTCCAGACGTAGGTTGCTGCTGTTGCAAGAGCATTGAAACTGTTCGCTCTCCTGCAGCAACAAAGCCTCATCAGCATAATCCGCAGCATCGCCATTAAGCTCGTCTTCTTTCAGCAATATATCCACTGCCCAGTCCACATCCCCGTTGCATTTCACATATAAATCCCAGAGGCCAGGCAGCTGTTTATTGGGATACATTTGACGAAGCAGCACAAAGCCATCCGCCTCGTTGGGGCAGTTGACGCTGTGTCGCTGCAAGGGCTCGCAGGTGGCATCTACGGATGATGCCGAGGCAGCCGTAGACATCTGCTCATCCCGCAGCAAATCCACCAGCGTGTTTTTCCCTTGGCTAGCAGCGCTCGTTGCTGGTGTCTGAATGTTCGGCTCGATCAATTGTGCCCAGTAATTGGGCGCATTTTGCTCATAGGGTACCCAATTTTGTGCATTAGCATTCAGCTTAAAGCCATCCGCATTGGTCGACTCCCGAGCATCCACTTGGGCCTCCACTTGGGCATTTGTATTACTATATTCCGGTTGTAATGGCTCTAATGGTGGCAGTGGCGGCTGTAATCGCAGCTGTGGTAACGGAACTGTGTATTTGGTTTCTTTGAGAAGCTGTAAATTAAAAAACCGTAGATTTAGTATATTTGATAATTTAAAAAGAATACAATAAATTAACAGCTACTTTCTTAAATTGTATACATGTTTATATACATACAGTCTTCGACTGTCGAGTATGCTGGGAGAGGGACTGGGAGCGGGGCCTGGGAGAGGGACCCGGGAGAGGGAACTGGGAGAGGGACTGGGAGAGGGAAGCGGGAGAGGGACCTGGGAGAGGGACCTGGGAGAGGGCCTGGGAGAGGGACTGGGAGCGGGGCCTGGGAGAGGGCCTGGGAGCGTGGCCTGGGAGAGGGACTGGGAGCGGGGCCTGGGAGGGGGACCTGGGAGAGGGACTGGGAGCGGGGCCTGGGAGAGGGACTGGGAGAGGGACCTGGGAGCGGGGCCTGGGAGCGGGGCCTGGGAGCGGGGCCTGGGAGAGGGGCCTGGGAGAGGGGCCTGGGAGCGGGGCCTGGAAAAGGGCCTGGGAGTGGGCCTGGGAGAGGGACTGGGAGAGGGCCTGGGAGCGGGGCCTGGAAAAGGGCCTGGGAGTGGGCCTGGGAGAGGGACTGGGAGAGGGCCTGGGAGCGGGGCCTGGGAGAGGGACTGGGAGCGGGGCCTGGGAGAGGGCCTGGGAACGGGGCCTGGGAGAGGGGCCTGGGAGAGGGACTGGGAGCGGGGCCTGGGAGAGGGACTGGGAGCGGGACTGGGAGCGGGGCCTGGGAGAGGGACTGGGAGATCGACTGGGAGAGGGCCTGGGAGCGGGGCCTGGGAGATGGACTGGGAGTGGGACTGGTTTTATTTTCTTGTTCAAAAATGTCTGAATAGTTTGCATATTTATATAGTTTAAATATAGTAATTAACAATACCTTTAACAGCATGGCAACACTGGCCTTTTCGTATCGATCAAGCATCCGTTGAATATTCTCCTTGGGCACCCGATGTGAATTCCTTTGGGCCAATTTTCCGGCTGATTTGCACCAGCTCGTTTGTGGCTCCAACAGCTCCAGAATATATCCATGCTGTACAGCTATCTGTACATAGGGTAGCATTTCCCAGATCATCATATTCGTGTTGTCCACAATGATGGGACTCCAACCGGAGACAGCCTTCTGTTTCACCCGTCGCTTGTTCCACTCGTGGGCATCTGACAGTAAGGTGGGATTGAATTCGTATCCACGCCGAGTTAAAAAGAAATCATCGCTGCTAAAAACAAAATCCTGAAGCGTGTACTGATCGAGGAGGCGAGATAGTTGGATTAGTGATTTGGCCATGGTTGATTTGCCGCTACCAGGAGCGCCTCGCATGATAATCATGACTTTTTGGCCAGCTAGCACTTTTTTGCAGATTTCATTGAATTCTTTATTATTATTGTTTACACTGCTGGGACACATCTTTGGAGAGGCCGTTGTGGCTGGCGCAATATATTTGTTAGTGCTACTCGTGTTATTGTTGCTGTTATTGTTCTTTTTCCCCTCCTCATTCAGTGATAGCTTCTCGTTAAACCAAAGCGTCATATTTTCTGATTGCTCAGCATTTGCCGCCGCTGACATTGTTGTTGTTGAAGTTATTGCTGCTTCGTTTGCTTTGGTTTGCCCTGTCATCAAAGTAGAAGGACATGAACATGTGGATCATATATGTATATCAGACATGATGTATGTAATAACATATATACTATAGACAACTGCGCAGTAATCTCTTAAGCTATACACGCAGATATCGCGCCTATGCAAGATCCTCACACACATGTACACAACGAATACAAACCTAAATTTAATGCGTCCGCCTCCAAGCTGTGCCCCAAATCTTAGTTTAAATTTTGTGAAAGTCTGCCACTTGTAGACTAAGTTATTTGTAAATTATTGCTATATTACTAATTTTGAGCGCTGAATGTATAATAATCACTTTACTTTTCCAAAACATTGTACAATGCACACTACATAATATCGACACGATTATATTATCGATACGTCAACTTTCAGCATAGCATCAGCCGTTAAAGGCTAGTATGCTGCTCCAATAAAATGCAAACATATTTAAATAAACCTACACGCCAAATTAAAGCAAATCAAATGGAATAAATTAAAATAGTAAATAAGATTCTTGATATTGAATATATAAATATTATTCTCAATAAAACTCTTGCATACTAATTTTGCTCAACTCACCAGCACATTAGTATTTATCATAAGAGCCTCGTGCAATGTGCAACTCAACTATCGATATATGTATATTTCTTGTGAAGCTTTATCGATTAAGAAAAAACAGCTGCATTCGGCATTACTATACACATTCGTATAATAAAAGTTTCATTTCTTAGAAGGAAATAATTGCAAAATGACGGATTGGGTTAAAATAGCAGAGGATCAGGAGGTGCCCAAAATAAAGGTGAATCCTAATTCGGATGTACCGGCTGTAGCCACAACAGCCAGCAAGGACAACGAACCGGATGTCGCCGACCCAGCGGAAACGAGTCTTCTGATAAAGATATTGGGAAAAGGATTGGTTAATACAAAACTATCATTGGATGTTCAGCAAAAGAACCCAAATTCGCCATTGCATTCAGTGAAAACGTTCGAGGCGTTGCATCTGAAGCCGGAACTTCTAAAGGGAATTTACGCGATGGGTTTCAATACGCCATCAAAAATTCAAGAGACCGCGTTGCCAACTCTCCTTGCGGATCCGCCGCAAAATATGATTGCACAAAGTCAATCGGGAACTGGCAAAACAGCTGCCTTTGTTTTAGCCATGCTGAGTCGCGTAAACACTGCACTGGACCATCCCCAAGTTCTCTGTTTGTCGCCGACTTATGAGCTCGCAATTCAAACCGGCGAAGTCGCCGCTCGCATGGGACAATTTTGTCCTGACATCAAGCTCAGATTTGCCGTTCGGGGTGAAGAAGGTAAGTTGGAATTAGTTAAGTTCAATTTGCGGAGTTGGATGTCTGATTATATATGTATGTACTTATGTCAGTTAGATACATAACTGCAGTCACGTTGTAAATAGTCAGCTACAAAAGTATTGGCCATTTCATTATAACTCCCTTTGGCGAAAATAGTTTCATAATAGACAGATCAAAAACTTTTTAAGTTTCTAATAAATTGTGATTTCATGCAAATTAACCAAAATATCAAATTACAATCAATTTTAAATTACAAAGTTTGACAATATAAAGGCCGCTTATGATATTGGTCAGAATACATACATACTTCAGTTACATTATTGCTTTTATTGGCTATTATGCTTGTTATTCAAAAAAAATTTTAAAAACTTGCAGTTGATCGAAACTCAAAGATTACCGAGCACATTTTGATTGGAACACCTGGAAAGATGCTGGACTGGGGTCTGAAGATGCGCCTGTTCGATATGAAAAAGGTTCGAGTTTTCGTATTAGACGAGGCAGACGTTATGATTGCAACGCAAGGACATCATGATCAATGCATTCGCATTCATAAAATGCTAAATTCACAATGCCAGATGTTATTCTTCTCGGCAACATACGACAAAGAGGTTATGGACTTTGCACGATTGATTGTATCGGAGCCAACAATAATTAGATTGATGCGCGAAGAAGAATCTCTTGATAATATTAAGCAATATTATGTTAATTGCAAAAACGAAGATGGCAAATACAATGCAATCCAGAATATTTACGGTTGCATTAGTATCGGCCAGGCAATTATATTTTGTCATACGCGCAAAACTGCTGCTTGGTTGGCAGCCAAAATGACAGCCGATGGTCACTCCGTAGCTGTACTATCTGGAGACTTGACCGTTGAGCAAAGACTTGCTGTCTTGGATCGATTTAGATCTGGCCAGGAGAAGGTTCTCATTACAACTAATGTACTGTCTCGCGGCATTGATATCGAACAGGTTACAATTGTTGTTAATTTCGATCTGCCCGTCGATCTCCGTGGCAACGCCGATTGTGAGACATATTTACATCGTATTGGACGTACTGGCCGTTTTGGAAAATCTGGCATTGCTATAAATCTAATCGATGGTGAGAAAAGTATGACTGTCTGTCGTGCTATTGAGAAGCACTTTCAAAAGGATATCATTTATTTGAATACTGACAATGCGGATGATATTGAAAAGATTGGCAACTGAACTATTGTAATCATTCCCTTGTCTAGCATTAATAAGCAACAAAACATTTGTGAAATTTCTCTTGAAATAAAAAGTCTTTCAGAATTATGCATTCATACAAAAAAACTGTTTTATTATTCACACCAAATAAATTATTTGTGTGTACATAATGTTGGCATCTTTTCACAAATTACAAAATATTAGGATTCATAGTATTTATCAACTAGTCTTTATCAAAATTAAAATAGTTTTTCAATCCTTTTTAAAAATATTAATTAAAAGTAAGAATATTTATCGCAAAACATAATACATTTGCTATAGATTGTATCCCAAATTTTAAACCCTTTAATAACGGCGGTACAGAAGCATTTATAACTCGCGCTAGGGTAAACAGCAGTGGTGGTAAAATATGAAGGGTGATACGTACCACGCTATACAGTATGAAAACAGTGAATTTTAAAAGTTTATAAGCTAAGTTTATTGCTCGCCCCAGGAAAAGCAGCAGTGGTGGTAAAATATGAAGGGTGATACGTACCACGCTAAACAGTGAATTTTAAAAGTTTATAAGCTAAGTTAATTGCTCGCCCCAGGAAAAGCAGCAGTGGTGGTAATATATCAATGGTGTAGCATGCCACACTATACAGTATGAAAACTGTATTTTTTAAAATTGTAAAAATTAAGTACCAGAGTCCCACGTATGTTAGAAATACACCTTTCAGAAGTGTCCGAATGGGAACCGACCAAATGTATATTATATAAATTGCAAATCCGAAAAACAAATACACAGCTATTTTCTGGTAGCTGCGATCCTTTTGGTTATAGATATAGTCCTGCTTTGGATGTTGAAAACTGCTATGGTTGTAATATTTCTGATCCTTTTGTTGATGGCTGTTGTCCTGATTTTGATGTTGATGGTGATGGTCGTAGTTCTGATATTGATGTTGGTTGTAATATTTCTGATCCTTTTGTTGATGGCTATAGTCCTGATTTTGATGTTGATAACTGTTATTTTCGTTATTTGTCTGATCCCGGTTGCTGCCATACTTTTCGTGATGTCTGTAGTCCTGGTTTGAATGCTTATAGCTATTGTGGTTATAATTGTTTTCTTGATTGAATGGGGTCTTTTTTTTTTCTTTTGGTCCGCTTTTAGTGCCTGGGCTCTGCTTATTGGTATTATTATAGTTATTTTTGGAACTTTTGTTGTTATTATGATTTGACGACTGCCTAGATGGTTTCCTCTGTTGACTTTGGTTGGCTTTATAACTCATATCATACTGAAGGCGCAGTGTTGAGTCGGATAGCACTCCATACGATTCGTTTAACAGCTTACAAAATTCCATATCCTCCTTACTTTGGTTTGGGTTTTTATCTGGATGATATTTTAACACAAGCTTACGATATGCTTTTTTGATATATAAGATTTCTGCATTTTGGTGAATGCCCAAAACATTATAGTGATCAACAAAACTTTTGCTCATTTTTATTCATTTATAGGGTTATTTCATATATGCGTAGAGATTTTAATATGAGCAGACTTTATATGATACCACACTTTTTATGTTATTCCCCACCACTCGGTTGTGCTTGTGATTATCGCTTGGACCACGGTGGAATTAATACAAGGTAACGTATTACGATCAGTGGGGCAAATCATTGATACTTAAAACGATAAATTCATAAATATAAGTTTTAACATCAATGTGAATTGAAATTCAAAAGGTTCCAATGACCAGGGAGAACTAATTTACAGGATGGCGTATCCATTTTTTTTTATTATATACGTATTTTATGTTTTCACCACATTGAAAGAAATTTAGTATGATTTACAGTTTTATATTCTTCACATCACGAGTACTGAAAAGAACCCACCTACAATTAATTTCACCTTGGGCTGCACGATCAGTTATTAAAATTGTTGCAAACATGGTAGCAACATGAGTCCACAAAAAAGGCAGCAAATATATGTAAATTTCTTTATTGATATTATAAACTTTTTATGACGATTATAACAAAACCCAAAATACTTAGCCCTGGCCTGTTGCCCATTTCCAGATTTTTGATAGAGCACCTACTCCTGTGGAAACGACAGACGAAGTAGAATCTCCGCTTTGTGTTGAAGTCTTGCCTGTTGTCCATTGCCAGACTTTCGAGATTGCACCCAGTGACGATTTTGAAATAGTGCTAATAGTCGATGATGATGTTGAATCTGCAGCTGAGGATCCAGTAGCCCACTTCCAAGTTCTTGACAATCCACTAACAGAGGAGCCGACCACAGAGCCTACTGATGATGAATCCGATGACTCTGCGGCTTGTGATAACAACTTCCCCGCGGTCCACTGCCAAGCTGCTCCTGCTGATCCGGCTGTCCATTTCAGTGCTTTTGAACAGGCTCCAAGGGTGGAGCTTGAAACTGAGCTGACGGTTGAAGAAATCGATGTGGAAGATTGTCCATCTCCGTTTGATGATAATATCTTTCCCAAGGTCCAGTTCCAAGCTGATCCCGCTGATTTCGCTGTCCATTTCAGTGCATTTAAACAGGCTCCAAGGGTGGAGCTTGAAACTGAGCTGACGGTTGAAAAAATCGATGTGGAAGATTGTCCATCTCCGTTTGATGAAGATATCTTTCCCAAGGTCCACTGCCAAGCTGATCCTGCTGATCCCGCTGTCCACTTCAAGACTTTTGAACAGGCTCCAAGAGTGGAGCTTGAAACTGAGCTGACGGTTGAAGAAATCGATGTGGAAGATTGTCCATCTCCGTTTGATGATAATATCTTTCCCAAGGTCCAGTTCCAAGCTGATCCCGCTGATCTCGCTGTCCATTTCAGTGCATTTGAACAGGATCCAAGGGTGGAGCTTGAAACTGAGCTGACGGTTGAAGAAATCGATGTGGAAGATTGTCCATCTCCGTTAAGTGAAGATATCTTGCTGAAGGTCCAGTTCCAAGCTGTTCCTGCTGATCTTGCTGTCCATTTCAGTGCATTTGAACAGGCTCCAAGGGTGGAGCTTGAAACTGAACTGATGGTTGAAGAAATCGATGTGGAAAATTGTCCATCTCCGTTTGATGATAATATCTTTCCCAAGGTCCAGTTCCAAGCTGATCCGGCTGAACTTGCTGTCCATTTCAGTGCATTTGAACAGGCTCCAAGGGTGGAGCTTGAAACTGAGCTAACGGTTGAAGAAATCGATGTGGAAGATTGTCCATCTCCGTTAAGTGAAGATATCTTGCTGAAGGTCCAGTTCCAAGCTGTTCCTGCTGATCCGGCTGTCCATTTCAAAGCTTTTGAAAAGGATCCCAGCTTAGAGCTTGTAAGTGAACTGACGGTTGAAGAAATCGATGTAGAAGATTGTCCATTTCCAGTTTCTACAGTCGAATCCACAGCTGCACTTGTTGATCCTGATGTCCACTTCCAGGCGTTTGTCAGAAAGCTAAAATCCAACTTATTAATTGGGCTTCCAGTGGGATCAACCGAAGGCGGCTTTACAGTCGATGGCAAACCAGCACTTTTAACAAGTTGAAATGTTTTGTATGCTACGAAACCCAGTACAAGGGATCCTCCAACGATATAGACGATTCTTAAGCGGTCTGATCGAGTCCATCTGATACAATTGGTGGGGATGCGTCTGGTGTCTGATGCATCTGTTTGCAGTTGATCCGGATTATTCTTGCCCATACCACATATGGATAAATAAGCTCCAACAATTTGCGTGAATTGCTTCTCATTTTTAAGATAGCAATCCGCTAGGAGTTCACGGTAAGCGTCGGTGATTTCATCTTTAGTGGCATTTCTCTTAACGCCTAGAATATCGTACGGATTGTGACTGACCATGGTCAGGGCAGGTATTCCTATTTAATGTGATGTACACAATTTGAAAGCGGTTTGCGAAGATAAGTATACCGACAGCTGTTGAAAGGTTGATTTTTGGGAACATATCGATACTCTTTCTTGTTTCCTGGTATTATGCTTTGGTAACGGTAAAGTGTTATGACCAATTTGTTTTTAAATTTTTACTCTATTTATCTTGGGTTTTGCAGTATTGATAATTATTAATGCAACATTTAGCAATTTGGTAGAAATATCGACTCAGAAGTGGTGGCACGCCGATAAGTTTCGATAAGAAAGCTGCGACAATCGAAAACGTGCCACGTCAACAAAACCATATTTTTAATATTGAACAAAAGATATAGTTTTTTAATGCTGTTTTCTTTTATTAAATGTTCATATTTAAGTACGAATGTGTGCATTTTGTACGCATATACTGTTCATACAATTTAAGCATCATGCCCTGATTCGTTATTATCATCTTTAGTACATTCAACTATTACATTGTAGATAAGGGCGCCTAAAATAACAGCACCTGCAATTCCGTAAGCATTTGACATAATTTCTGATTCGTTTCTGGAACTCTCTGCCATCATTGAAAACGCTCGAGAAGTATCTCTAGAAAGGCCCTCGAAGATCCTCACCCTTGGATTTGTAGCGCTCCTCCGTCGTAGTTGGCGATTTCTATTGTAATTATCCATTTTAGTTGTCACTCGACACTTTCCTTGTTGCGTTACTTTCTGTACTGACAAAAACGATTCGCTTGCAGCTTTTTGTTTAGAAATGCGATTTATTAAATAGGGGAATCACCGTCAGTTTGATTACCAGCTGATAGATAGACAACAACATGATAATAAATACGTACATATATCGATAACAACAACAGCTGTTAAATAAACAAACAAATCAATTCTTGTTTAAATTTAACAATTTATTAACTTACAACATTAAAAGCGTCAAAATTCGATAAGAATTGATTATAATTAATCTGAAGACGAGTCATCTTCGAGCTCCGCATCCTTTTTCTTGTTAAAGAATTGGAATGTCTTGAATGCAGCAAATGCGAATAAAACGGTTCCACCAACGGCCACCATAAACGGCAACATATCGGACGAGGCCTGAGAGTAATTCGTTTGCTCGCTGCCGTACTTGAGACCCTCCTCACCATAGTTGTCATAAATCTCGCGTTTCTCCTTGTTCGATAGTATCTCGAAGGCAGCGACTATCTCCTGGAAATGCTCCGCTGCTTGGGGATGGTCGTTCTTGTCTGGATGGTACTTGAGGGCCATTCGCTTATAGGCTTTCTTGATTTCCTCATCATTTGCTGTCCTGCTTATGCCGAGGATCTGATAATAGTTCTTGCCCATTGTTAAGAATTCACGGGGTATTAGTTGAATCGGTTGGACTGCTGAACAATTATTATATTGCAATGTGTGGATTGATATTCGAGATACCAGTCAAGTAACTAGGTACCACTTATTTATTGCACAATTAATTCGATTCTGGTTTAAGCATAGCTTATGAATTTCTCCAAATCAGATGTTTTTATAATCAATTTATTAATGCAACAACTAGGGCTGCATAGCTATCGATGGCGTTATCGATAATATAATTTAATAGAATAATAATAGAATTTAATTTAGAATTACAGTTGAGTAAAATATTTTTGCATAAATTAAACGAGTATAAATTGAATGTAAATTGGGTAACGATGTTTGTTTATAACTTAAATATCGAAGGTATCGTATAGCAAGAGCTGCCATCAACAGCGTTGCCACTATGTAACAGTGTAAAATTGTACAGCACTGGCGAAAGATTGCTTTTCAGTAATCGATGTATTAAGATTTAATAATATATTTATAATTTTTAATATTTAAACGTATTATATGAAAATAAAAATTAAATTAATCCTTTAACAATATTAACGACTTGCAAATTGTTGCTTTTACCTTGCAAAAATAGTAATCGATAATTTATGAAATTACTGGCGTATATCGATATCGACATCGATAAAAGCTGAACTCGGTCATTTGGTCCAAGTCACCACCGCGTATAGTTTGTGTTTTGGTAAGCAAACGAATTATAAATCTTTAAAAATATATGCCATCATAGCAATTTTTGCATGAAAAACAAGAAATTTGCAGAAAACCAATTGCAATGTACACAGTATTAATGAAATTATTAAATCTTTTGCAGTTCTTAAATTCAATCGAGTCCCTAAATCAACAACAAAATGGTTAGGGAGAACAAAGCAGCATGGAAGGCTCAGTACTTCATCAAAGTAGTGGTAAGTAGTCTGTTTTATGTTAAACGTATCTGTTATATGTAACTAATTGAATGCGGTGTTTTTCAGGAACTGTTCGACGAGTTCCCAAAGTGCTTCATTGTGGGCGCTGACAATGTGGGCTCCAAGCAGATGCAGAACATCCGCACCAGTCTGCGTGGATTGGCCGTCGTCTTGATGGGCAAGAACACGATGATGCGCAAGGCCATTCGTGGTCATTTGGAGAACAACCCGCAGCTGGAGAAGCTGTTGCCCCACATCAAGGGCAATGTTGGCTTCGTCTTCACCAAGGGAGATTTGGCTGAGGTTCGCGATAAGCTGCTGGAATCCAAGGTGCGTGCTCCTGCACGTCCCGGAGCAATTGCTCCCTTGCCCGTCATCATCCCGGCCCAGAACACTGGTCTGGGTCCAGAGAAGACCAGTTTCTTCCAGGCTCTGTCCATCCCAACCAAGATTTCCAAGGGTACAATTGAAATCATCAACGATGTGCCCATCTTGAAGCCCGGCGACAAAGTTGGTGCCTCCGAGGCCACTTTGCTCAACATGTTGAACATTTCGCCCTTCTCGTACGGTCTGCTCGTCAGCCAGGTGTACGATTCGGGTTCGATCTTCTCGCCCGAGATTCTGGACATCAAGCCCGAGGATCTGCGCGCCAAGTTCCAACAGGGCGTGGCCAACTTGGCTGCCGTCTGTTTGTCCGTGGGTTACCCAACCATTGCCTCGGCTCCTCACAGCATTGCCAATGGCTTCAAGAACCTGCTGGCCATTGCTGCCACCACAGAAGTGGAGTTCAAGGAGGCAACCACCATCAAGGAGTACATCAAGGATCCCAGCAAGTTTGCTGCTGCTGCTGCCGCTTCGGCTCCAGCTGGCGGTGCTGGTGGAGCTGCCGAGAAGAAGGAGGAGGCCAAGAAGGTCGAGTCCGAGGAAGAGGAGGAGGACGATGACATGGGCTTTGGCCTGTTCGATTAAGCGCCACCATTTACCACAATCTGCGCACTTTAACACTTTCAATGTTTACATCGATTTCAGTTCGGCGGACAATGCAAATTATTGTCGTGGTTTGACAAACCCAATGGCAAGTTGCATTTACGCTCAACATTCAATAACATCAATAAATATTATGTAAACTTGATATATGCATTTGTCTTCTTTATTTTTTTTATTTAGTTCAGTATCAGAAATGATTAGCATGTGTTCAAAATAGATCTTGGCAGATAATTCAAAGTATGCATTTATAGTTGTATGTCTCACTTGTATCTGTTGTTGCTGGCAACATTTGTTTAGCAACATTGCTGCTATCTTAATAGATTTATCATAAATCATGTTAAATTAATTAATAGTTTTAATCACAATAATACAGTACACGCACATGACAATATTTTCAAAAATGTAAACGCCTTTGCTTTGCAGGTTAGTTAAAAATAAAAAGCCTTAAATGCAAATTTCTCAAATTGCTAATTTTTTATTCTGACAGTCTTGCAGAAAATAAGCGATCTGCGCTTGCGGATAGGAGATATAATATATTTAATAAGTGAATTTTTATGATATAGAAATCATAATAAATAGCAACACTATTCGATAAATTATTTTAGGATTTCCCCAAACTGTACGCAGAGTATTTTGTAGTCGAAAACAGTCGAATAGAGCGTACTTGTTACTTGTTTCAAGTTAAATATCTTGTTGCATGTTGCAAGTCTTTAAGTTTTTTATGCGCTGCCAGCCATTTTATTGCCCTCTTGAAATGGCCAAAAGGCTGCTTGCTGCTTGCTGCGTGTGCAATTCACGTAACGCCGCGACGTCTGCTGCATTGTCTGCCACCCCATATATTTACAAAGTAATTACTTGTGATAAAATGAATTTCACAAGATGAGAAAAGTTTAAAGTTTTCGCTGGCTCTGTTGCTGCTGCCACTGTTGCTGCCACTGTTGCTGTTGCTGCTGCGTCGCTTTTTGCGATTTCTTTACAACAAGAACGTCGACGTCGACGACGCTCATAAAAATTCAATTTGTCTTGACAAAATACGCAAGAAATTAAGAATGTGCCAAGTGGCAGCAAAAGAAACTTTATTTCCCTTTTTATTTATTTTTTTTTCTGTTTGCTTGCACTTTTCTCTCATTCGTCTGGGGCGAAAATGAGTTACGCGGCTGGCGCGTTAAAATGAAAATGCCACGCCCCCTCATCTAGTAAAAGGCTCTGGGCCAAGTTAAACACTGCATAAATAGCCGAGACCCAGGGCTCAGATTGTCCATACATATATACATGCAAACATCTATAGAAATCCATCTACTTTGTAACATACAGAGGAGAGCGTGAGTTAGTATCGGTTTATTTTTACTGAACATACTTTAAAAGTTCTAATGAAAATATAATTTTAGGATATCAATAAATTTTAAATAAATGCTTCTTAGGTAACAATTTTTTTTTAAAGAGAACCAAAATTGAGATTCGTCTTTTTAAGCTTTTTTTTTAATTAAAGTCTAGTCTTCATTTAATATTGAATATTGTGAACGATATATATTTATAACGTGATCATCTCTAGCACGAGTTACCAATTGGTTTGTCATAAATTAATAAAGGCATTGCATAATTTCGAGCGCCGTTGGCGGCAAATACACAAAAATTAACATAAATTGCGGATGGGTGGATTGGTTGCTTTGGGTGGTTGGATGCCTGGATGGTTGGACCTCCTCCTTCAGTGACCCATCTAATAACAGCACTGTCACTGACATTCGAAATCAAAATGCGATTGGCAAAATGATTTGCTTCAATTTTTGTGATGCGCATAACAAATGAAGTTTGGACATTTGGACAATTGATTGGGACGCCAAGAGCGGACAAACAAACAGCATCCAGATTTCCGAGTCAGAGACCCATATATAGACAATATTCGATAGTATACACACACACACACATACACGCACATAGTCACACACAATGTTTGTCATGCACAACAAATTGTGGAACAGTCGTCAGATTTGAGTTTTGGACTCCCAGTCTCCACAAAACACAACTCCACTTCACTTCACTCCACTCAATTCAACTCAACTCATATCGACTCATATCGACTGATATCGACTCTGTTCGGTTCGATTTGGTCTAGTTTCGTTTTGGCTATCAATACGCATAGATGAATTTGTATGCATATTTTTGCTTTGGCATTTCATTTGTGTGCTAAACATGTGAATGCCATCGATATAACGATGATGCTGCTGTTATGCATGTTTGTCTCTCTTCGATCTTCCCTCGCTATCAAATTATTTGCGTTCTGTTGAGATTTGTTAGGTCTAAAGACGAGAATATCTCCCGCCTCTCACCTTCCATCTTCAATGCCAATGCAAATGTTGAGTTTCTAATGATTTTAAAGTTTTAAATTAATATTTCGAAGCATCTGTTTAAGAAAGCAGCGAATATCAATGTAATATATTTTATAAACCCTCAAAATTAAAAAAAAAATAAATAAATTGAGTTAAAAGGTTTATATATTTAGATTAAGCAACAAAAAAAAAAAAAAATCAATCTGTGATTTTCAAAGTCTAGAGATTAAATAGAATTTTTAAAAAATATAAGTTATTAAATTTTACTTATTAAAAGTCTTGTATCATTTTTATCACATGAGTATTAATTTATTACTTATATGTTTATTTCTGTGGTATAAACAAGTTCTCAGCGAAAGAGCAATGTCGTATGGTTCACAAAATGTAACATATAACCCCAAAGGCGGAATCCATTCTAATCCCGTTCTTATAATAGGCACGTGTAAATAAATTGACGGCAATTGCTTTTTGGATTTTTACGTGATGTGCGAGGGCGAAAACTGCCGTTACATGAAAAGGGTGTGTGTGTGTGTCGATGTGTGTGTAAGCTTGAGGATGTGCGGATGTGACTGAATGAGAAGGGGTTTGTGATTTATGTGGACTCTCTCCTGTTGTCGCCTGCCTGTTGGCTGCTCAAAACATATGCATAGATAAATTATACGCGGTAAGCGCCCACAATCGTCCAAATAACAACAGCAACAACATCAGCGACATCAACAGTCTAGATGGAATAGCAAATATTTTGATGTGACAAAACTAAATTGGGCGTGGCAAGGTGAGCACGAGCATCACATGCTCAGCAATGCAACATAAATTGCTTACTATATTTTTATAAATATATATATATATATATATATACATATATTTTTTTTTTTGCTTTCCCCCTTCGACATTCAAATATATTGGATGTCAGTCAGTTAGAAAATAGATTTTCAGTTATCATCGAATGATGCTGCAGCTGCTAACAAAAATTTCAATCCCCTACTTCTACTTCCCTTTGGCATTGGTGAATGGCTGGCCAACAACTTTAGTTCCATCAATTGTTACTCTCTCTCTCTCTCTCTTTCTCTTTCATTATACTTTGCCCTCTTTCTCTCTGACTGAAGTTGAGCTTTGTTTTTCATTTTGCTAGTTTTATTTTCTGATGCACAGCTCTTGTCTGCCATTTCAGAATGACAAGGGCAGTCCGGAGGCGTGGCCGAGTACAATAAAATTCAGAATAAACAACTTTCAGATACTGCATTAGAGTTTAATGAAAGTCTTACTCCAGTTTCGTATGCAAATGCACATTTTTTTGAGAGCCAATACAAAGTTAATTAATAAATACCAAGAACAAATTTAAAACCTTTTTTTTTTTGGAATTTCACTTACTTACTTACTTTACTATTGAGAAAGCTCAATTGATTTGGGCAGATGGTAGTGAATTTGAAGCTTAACTATTATCGTAGACCAATTTGTCAATTTTAGTTACCAATTATTCTTAATTTTTATAAGGTTATTTTAGACCCCGTACTTAAAAAAAGAGAGGGACTGGGAGCGGGGCCTGGGAGCGGGGCCTGGGAGTGGGACTGGGAGAGGGACTGGGAGCGGGGCCTGGGAGTGGGACTGGGAGAGGGACTGGGAGCGGGACTGGGAGAGGGACTGGGAGCGGGACTGGGAGAGGGACTGGGAGCGGGGCCTGGGAGTGGGACTGGGAGAGGGACTGGGAGCGGGACTGGGAGAGGGACTGGGAGCGGGGCCTGGGAGTGGGACTGGGAGCGGGGCCTGGGAGCGGGGCCTGGGAGCGGGACCTGGGAGAGGGACTGGGAGAGGGACTGGGAGCGGGGCCTGGGAGCGGGGCCTGGGAGCGGGACCTGGGAGAGGGACTGGGAGAGGGACTGGGAGAGGGACTGGGAGAGGGACTGGGAGCGGGGCCTGGGAGCGGGACCTGGGAGAGGGACTGGGAGCGGGGCCTGGGAAAGCGCCTGGGAGCGGGGCCTGCGAGCGGGGCCTGGGAAAGCGCCTGGGAGCGGGGCCTGCGAGCGGGGACTGGGAGCGGGGCCTGGGAGAGGGGCCTGGGAGAGGGACTGGGAGCGGGGCCTGGGAGCGGGGCCTGGGAGCGGGACCTGGGAGAGGGACTGGGAGAGGGACTGGGAGAGGGACTGGGAGAGGGACTGGGGCTTACAATGTTAATAATTTTGAAATATCGTCTTAAAAAGTATTTAATATATTTATTGGAAATTTCTTTTCTACCTACAGTCATGCCATTTTGATGATCTTGCAAATTATTTCTGTTTTTTTTTTAATTTTGTAAATATTGTTAGGATACTTCAGTATAAATTTTTGTATATTTTCATCAGTGTAAAATTGAATTCAATCTTAGTCGATTCAAATCTAAGCGAATAAACAAGCTGCTTAATTATTATCTATATATTTTAATCTGACTTTTCGTCCAGAATTCCCAGCAGGATTGACTACGGTCTTTGCTAATTCCATTAAAATCGCATCG
This sequence comes from Drosophila falleni, assembly GCA_035045575.1. Lineage (NCBI taxonomy): Eukaryota > Metazoa > Arthropoda > Insecta > Diptera > Drosophilidae > Drosophila > Drosophila falleni. The sequence goes on from JAWNOV010000167.1 coordinate 12,723,394, forward strand.
TTTTAATTAGAGATGAAAGTCTTGGCCATATTTCGTTGGCTCACAACGTGTTAGGAAAAGGGGAAGGAAGATGGTAAGTATGTGTGTGAGAGAGAGAGAGAGAGAGAGATAGCGGCAGTGCCGTAGAGCAGCCGTAACAATAAACGACAACATTTACGGCGTACGATGATTGCAAGGCAAACGAGCAATTAAAAAGCCGTGCGCCAGCTGCCGAGCAATGGAGAACCATGGATGGTTGTAGGTAAGGTTGTAGCGACCCCAGAAGCGACCTCAGGCCAAGGTTGTGACAAGGTAAGCCTTAACCCACACGTACGGAACATAACCTTTGCAGCTCGCATTTGCCAGCTGTATCCTTGAGGCATTTTTACAGCTTTCTTTCGCAGCGAGAGAGAGAGAGAGAATTTACGTTGGGTATTTGAAATATGCACGTAATATTGCAAAATTTTAAGCGTATATCTTTGCATAATTAACTGAGAAAATACTTAGCGCACACATACACACATACACAGACATAGAGACACAGGGACACAGACATAGCAGCACTGAGGCGAGGTCCTTGCCTCGCAGGCATTTTTACCGCAGCCACAGCAGCATTTCGCATGCAGCTGAAAAAGAAGAATGAAAAGCGAACAAAACTTTGCAATGATACTTTTGGGCCCAACCCAAACCCAAGCCCAAAACCCGATTCCAACCCAACCCAACCCAACCTGAACCCACTCTCAGGTTGTGTGGAATTTTTAATCTGCTACAACGGCAACCAAACAACCACCGCAACATCAGAAGCAGCAGCAAACCACCTCAACCCGCTGTGGCACCTTTGCTTTGGGTTCCTCCTGGCCATGTATCTTTCTTTACTGCAGGGCTTTGCATCTTTACGCTTTGCTTAAATATTTTAATTTTTATTGGTTGAAGTTTGCCAAGTGTCGCCTCTGTTGCCGGTTTCCAGTTACCAGTTACCAGTTCCCAGTTACCAGTTAGGCTGCCATTTGATAAAGCTCTTAAAAATGTATTTATTTTGGTGCTAAGGCTTGCGGCTACGTTGCCACCCACCGACTACGGCAATCAGTAAAAGCTAGTGATAAGCGCATTTGTGGCATAGCAAAAGGAGCAAAGTTAACTGCAAAGATACAAGGAGAGAGAGACAAAAATCAAGCGAGAAAGAGAGAGAGAGAGAGAGAGAGATATATAAAGAGAGAAAAAGAGAGAGACAGAGAGAGAAAGTTTTATATTTGAATAGATGCAGTAATCATTGAGCTTACTGGGTGATCAGATCTAGAAATTAACTTCATTGAGAAGAGGAAAAAAATAATAAAAAAAAAAAACATTTTTTTCTCAATGGAAATGTCAGATCTATTAGGATTTGATTTTATAATAATTATAACTTATATATATTAAGTCGAAATTCTTCAAAATTTTATTTAACGGTACGATATATTTATTATGCAACAGACAGATAAAGATTTGGCCAGATCAACTAGAGAGATCATATTTTTTATAAAGGTTCTTATATGTAAAATCATTCAATTCATAAAAATGAAATAAAAATTTCAGATAAATAGCAGCAATAGATAAATACAAATAATCTATCTCTGGCTCTATCTAAACTGATAACTATACCATGATCATATTATAATCACAGCAACGGAATTTAAAAAAAAACACTAGTTAAAATTTTTAATTTGAAAATAAATCTATTGATAAATATTTTAAATTCTTGTAACTTTTGACTTAAAAGACTGAATAATATTATAAATATACACAAATACTTTAATACTGAAAACTAAACTACCCAAGAAATCTAACTAAAACCAAGTAATTTCGCAATGCTTAACTCGAACTAAGCTGCAATCCAAGCCACAGAATCTGGCTAATATGGATTTCTTAATGTTGCCAAGGTAATCCACTGGCCAACCAAGAACAAAACACCATAACCCCACTTGACCACAGACGGTGGCGAGGTGGCAAATTGCCGGCCATAAAACCCCACCCATGAACTGTGAACTGTAGGTCGGACTAAGCTCAGCTAACTCGCACTAATAGCCATAATCATAAGCCATAATGACTGCTACCTAGACTATAGCTCACATTGCACTGGCACTGGCACTGGCAAAAAGGATAGAGAGCCGGTACCACTGTGCGTATGCGTAATATGCAGAGCCAGAGTGGAAACTTTGTGAATGACACCGATACGGAGACTGAAAATAAATATGTTTGTGTGTGTGTGTGGCAGACTGTGTGTGTGTGTATGTGTGTGTGTTGGTGTTTGCAGTGTCATTTGCATAAAAGTAAAGTTCACCCACTCGACAGCAGCGGAAAATTTGAATGCAACCTGCAAACTTTTGCCAAATTTAAATTATAAATAAGCTGCCTGCCTCACTGCATCGACTTTGGCATGGCGGTATGGATGGCGGGATGGAAGGAAGACGAGGTCGTCTCTAAACAAAACCTCATATGCATCGAAACGTAACGGCAAAAAGGATTTTAAGTGAAGTTGAAGTTGACTACACGACCGCATACCACGAAATATCCCCCTCTCTCTCTCACTCACTCTCTCTCACTCTCCCTCTATCGCTCTCTGGCTCTGGAGACCACTTACATTGCAGCAGCAAAGTTTCGACTTTGGTTCCGGGTCTCCTCCAAGGGGACGAGGGGAAGAGGAGTCGGGTATTCACGAAGACCACCAAAAAACTAACATCGAGAAAATAAGCACAAAGTGAAAACTGCACGCGCATATTCCAATTCCGCCTCACCAGACAAAGTGCAAAGCGTTGTGCGTGTGTCTTTTGGTGGTTGTTTAAACCACCAGACAGCACCACCAAGGAACCAGGGAGGCGGAGGGGTAGGGGGAGGGAAAGACAGAGGCAAGGAGAACCAAACCGAATGCAGTGTCAAAGGGCACGCGTGTGTCGGGCACCGCAGCGCAAGTTTAAATGTCATGTAAAATGTTTCCACTTACACAAATTAATGTGTAGAATTTAATTTTGTCGCAGCAATAAGACAACCTAACAAAAACACATGCAGCAGGTTGAGGGAATAAACTGGAAAACTGGAAACTACACATTCTACTTTGGCCATAACTATTTTAAACACTACACGCATAAACAAATAATAATAAATTTGGTGTGACAGAGACGGATGTGCTTTAGGGGTTAGTTAAGGTTTGGATGAACATAAGTCGGAGTTCTGCTAACAGCATCAAATTTATATAATGAAAATAATAAATACAGCTCAACTGACAATTCGCTTTTGAAGCACACTTAAACATTTATTTTTATTTTCATTTTAAAACAATAGAATATCAAAATTAATTTTGTAATGCTCTCGTTGATTATAGTTAAATATAATTGATTTTCTGATCCTGATTTGATTAATAAATAGATTTTAAAAAGTCAAGATCATACAATATTTTCAATTATGGTAAATTCTATAACACAAATTTAATGTACAATGACTAAAATACTTTTAAAGCTTTTGAAAGCACATGAAAGCTTGTTTCCTTAAAAAACGTCTTCAATTTTGCATTTTATTTAAAATTTGCTCAAATGAAAATAGAATTTATATTTATGATTCTATAAATAAATAGACTATTTTTTGCATGGTTTCCGTTTTTTTAATATGAATATTTAAGCATATTTAGCTGCCGAAAATAATTACCATTAAATTGTATGTTATGCTATTAGTTTATGTTGCTTTTGAATAATCACATATGGACTTTGAAGTATTTATATTTATTTAAGTTTTACAAGGCTTGAAATATAAATTTGTAAATGTAGAGTGATAAATGTATATAGAAAGCGTATCTAGGCAGCTTTAATATGAAGTAATAAAGAACAAGAAAACAAGCAAGACTCATCACATGCAGAACAAGTGCTGAAATTCATCACATTAGACAGGAGAACAGCTTCAGTTACCAGAACTTCAACCTAGAAGATAACATACCATTCCACCCCGGGCTTGAAATGTGTTTGAATTTGCTACAAATTTTTGGCTAAATGAAGCGAACTCTTTCCTGTTATTTGTTATTTGGAAAAAAGGGTATGATGGGTAGGAGGAGCGAGTGTGTTGGGTGGAGTGAGAGTAACGGGACTAACTCTATGTGTGATACGCTTGAGAGACTTTTAGCTTCATTGCTTGATTTGTTTAAATGTCTTTGCTGTGTTTGGTTTATGGTTGTGTCATTGAGCATTGGTTTCAGTTCCTATTGGATGGCTGTGGGTGGAGGGGGGAGGGGAGAGTGGGAAAGTGGGTCTCAGGGGTTAAAGGGATTGCGGGTTTTTGGGTGCAGGTTGTGGGGCTTAGTGCTTAACTTGTCTAAAAATCTTGTTTGTCTGCTTGCGCATGTGTTAAATGAAAAGTTTTTGGCATCACTGGCTACTGCATTTGTTGATGGCCCCCATAGATACAAAAGTTATTTGCCCAAGCTAAACCAACTAAAAGCATGAAAATGTGTCTTCCCCTCCACCCCCTTGCCACAATCAACCCCTAAGTCCATTTCTCTATTCGTATAAGTGTGTGTAAATGTCAGCATATGCATATAATAATAAAAACAAATATGGCCAAAACCCTCTGACAGCTTGACTCAGCACATTTGCTGCTGCTCTTTGACACTGTGCTTTTAGATACATTTGGATATCTAAATATCTGGCACATGCATAATACATAATACCTATATATGTTATATATAAATAGCTGAAATTAATTAATTGCCTACCAAGTAATAACATGATTAGCTTGATGATTATATAAGAGCCCGATGATATGCTCCTTTGCCATTCCCATCTACAAAATCCTTGGCCCGAATTCAAGCAATTAACCCTTGAAATGAATTTCATGTATAAGTTGCTTGCTGAGCTAAAAGTATCTGAAAGTTTGACGAACTGTTTGCGCTCACTCTATATATTTACTTAAAGGGGCATAACACGTTTATCATCAAGTTCGAGACATATTCGGTTGAGAATTTAGAAAATATCAAGAATTGTTTCTATTTCTAAAATCGTTTGAGATTTGAAGTTATAATTTGAAATAGTTAATAAATAGATTTAAAGATTGCTACTATATATATTTTCAATACCTTACAAGCATTAAAAGATATATGTAATAGAGTATACTTGAAGCTTTTAAGATATCAAAGGAAGGGAAAAATTCTTCTTATTTTTGATTTGGTTTGTTTGTTTACTCATAGAAATCTGTGCGCGTTTCAGTTCATATTTTTCACAGGCAAATTACAAGCGCAGCGAAAACAAGAAGAGCTTAGCCTTGGCTAAAAAGGAGTTGCAAAACAGTTTGTAGAGCAGGGGAAATGAAATGAGAAGAGTAAGATTTGAGAGGTTGCAGTTTTTGGGTTGAGTTGTGAAATGCTTACGAAACTTGTAACAAATACAAAAGTCAATGGCGCTGCAAAAGAAGTTTTTGCCTGGCAGCGCACACGGTAAATCTTGCAAGCTAAAACTTTGGACTTAAATAAACTCAGCACACTCACACACACACTCAGATGCACACACACACATGCAGATAGACAGACACACGTTGAGATACAGATACTCAAATGCAAAGCTATAAGCTGCTTTTCTCATGCACATACAACATGACGAGTCCACGACTAAAAACTCCTACACTTATTTTGACTCTGATTTTGACTGTAGCCTAGTATGATCCTGATTGCCCTGCCCTCCAATTCGCATTTCCAGCAATTTGATTACGCAGCACAGTGGGTCTAAAGGCCTTCATAAAGTCTCTATATCTGAAAACATATTACGATCAATATGAAAAAATTTATAATAAAGGTAAGTATAATTTATAATAAAGGTTAAGTATACAAAAAAAAAATAAGTATATAAAAAATAGTTTTTTATGATAATACTATTTTTTAAAAGAAAATTCATAAAGTCTGGTATTTTTTCTTTGGCTGATTTTAAGAGATTAACTTACATTTTTCACCATTACTCGAGAATCGATTAATAAACCCTTCTAAATCTAATTAAAATTTAATGAAGCAAGTTTGCTTTCTTTTTCCAAATTTTCTAAGTAATTTTAGCTGACTGAATTTGGAGCAGACTGAAGACACAGTGCAGCTTGGTTTGCCACGTTTGTAGCGCCTTTGCCAGCGACCTTGGCAACAACAAGAGCAGCAAATACAACACCAGCAAAAATACGAACAATGATGGCAAACAACTAGCCAAAATCAAAACCAAAGCAAACCAAAAACCGAAGCAAAGCAAACCAAACTGAAATGAAAAAGCCAAAAGAGTTGCTGCATGCTCAGCATTTTCAGTTCGTCTTCTGCTTCTTCTGCTTCTTCTACTTCTTCTTCTTGATGTCGAGTTGGAGTTCGAGCTCAAGTTACTTCCGTACTTGGAGGATATTTGTCTGCTGAATTAATTGGAATTAGTCGCGACATGCTTATCCCAAAGTCTAAAATAAACAATAAAATGGATACCTATTCAAATAGGGCGCGCAAACACAAACAAACAAAGCAACCAGGCGAGTGATAGAGATATATGGAGAGACAGTGAGACAGTGAGAGAGAGAGAGAGAGATTTTGGAGTTAGCCAAGTCAGCACGTCATGCAAAAGGACACGAGGCAGACTCGACGTTTTGGGGGAAACAATGCAAAGTTTTAATGAATTTTGGTTTAAGTTTTCAGCGAGTGCTGCGCCCTTTGCGATTTCCTGTAAAATGTATTTTAAACGAGTAACGGAAATTGCATTATTTCAATTACAAATTCGTTAGTCGGCGCTGTCTTCAACTTGAGATACAGAGAGTGAGAGAGAGAGAGAGTGAGAGAGTCGACAGAGATTCAAGCAGACAGCAAACGCCACAGGCAATTAGTTGTGTCAAAGCTTTCATTATTGTTTTGTCATATTTGCTTTGTGAGTAGTATGTGTGTGTGTGTGTGTATACTGTGCATCTTTGTGTGTAGACTTTGTGTGTCAGACACACTCAAAACTCTTAATTAATGTATAAATATGTACTTGTATACATACCATACTATATATATATATAGGAAAACAGAATAGATTTTATATTTAATTAGTGCAAACTGTGCAAAACTTGGCCTGACACGACGTCGCCAATTGTTGTGGCAACAAAGGCAAACAAATGAACTGGAAGTGGAAATGGAACTTTTGCCTCGACCAACTCTAGTTGAGTCGACACCAACAACAACAACAACAACAACAACAACATCAACAACAGCAACAGGAACAGCTGTGAGCACCGCGGGGCGACATGACATAAACGCCTCAAGGCAACCATCAAGGGAGCGAAACTGGACCGAGTCCCAACTATTATATACAATACTTACATATACATATAACAACTGCGATTCAGTTGCTCAAAAGTCCCACTGAGTGGTTTTCTGGAGTGCCAAAAGTTTGACAGCTGAATTCTGGAATGCCCCAAGGCAGCACTAAAAGTATTCTTCGATTGTCCAATGGATATTAGTTGAGAATTATGCCATAAGGTGGAAATGTTTCTCACTGATTTTCAATGAGGGTAATTACATAATTTCAATACATTTTCAAGTGCTAAAAGTTCTACAATCGAATATACTTATATTTGCATATTAAAAAACTCATCCAGTGTTAAAAAAAGTAAATTTATCGGACCTTGATTTTAGTGCGAGTATTTTTTTTTTATATTTTGTCTTATGAAAATACAGAATCTTCCAAAATCATTTTTATATAGTACTTGCAATCAATCTATCTTAATGAATATAAGTCATTAGTGCTGTAATTTATTCAATTTACTCAGTTATGAAAACTTTCTATTGCACTACTTATAATTTAATCGAGCTCAGTTTCTGCTCAAGAAATTTTCCAGCACTGCAATCAGAAATCATCAGAAATCAGTCACCCCATATAACCGAGCTTATCATAATTACAGCTTGTGGGGCATTCAATAACACCCACTGTCCATTATGAGGGCATCAATAAAATATATTGTTTTGAAAACCTTATATGATTACGATTACTCGCACACATCATCTTCATGAATTTCCATAAATTGTGTGGCAATAATTAAACGATAACATTTCCTCATGTCAACCTTCATTAAATGTTGTCCTACTCTGACTGTACCTAATTACCGCTACTTTCAGCAATCGTATAGTAAACTTTTCCCACACACATTCACATTTCCATTGACACATCAATTGGCATGTAGCCTATAAAAAATTGAATGTACTCGAAGAAATAATTTCCACTTAATACTAATTAGAGCGTTCGCTGATGATGGCCACACATTGGCACTGCAATCAGTGGGGAAAAGAACTAGAGAACTCTAAGGGAGTGAGAGAGAAGCAAAGTGGAAAGAGGAGAGTGGAAAGAGGAAAGCGGGGGCTTAGAATCAAATTCGTGTAAGTAAGTCAGTGCAGTTAGTGGGTTTTATGGCATAGGCTTGCTTCATTAGACATCGTTTCAGGCCAGTCAGCAGCAGACTGGGAAAATTCATTATTCTCTCACCAATACACAAGCACACACACACATACATTATGCACTACATCATGGTACATGCGTGTGTATGTGTGTAAATGGCACTTGACTTGTTCGACATAAACATGAAAATGATGATGTCACATTTGCACAATTGTGCGTACAGCAAAAACAACAGCAACAACAACATTTAAGTCAAACTGCAGCAAGATGAATATTTATGCTGACCGTTACGGGATACCCTGTACTCACATTTTTAAGCTTCAATCTACCATAACTTTGCCAAAACTTAACCGATTTTCATGCGGAATACCATTTTTATCATTATTTGGCCTCTATATTGATTCTGCATCAAAATATAAAATATTTAGAAAATTCCATATTTTGGTCGTCACTGTCATATTTCTCCTTACCTACCCCTTGACATTTTATCAAAAACTTCAATCTACCATAACTTTGCCAAAACTTAACCGATTTTCATGCGGAATACCATTTTGATCATTATTTGGCCTCTATATTAATTCTGCATCAAAATATTAATTATTTAAAAAATTCCATATTTTGATCGATATTGTTGAACTATTTGTTTAAAAAAAATGGAACTTTCGTTATTCATTTTAAAAAATCAGCTTTAGTTACTTCTATTAAAGCTTAAAAACAGGTACGGGCATTATAAGTTACATTTATTAAGTATAAATGTAGAATATGTAAAGTAAAAAGCAATTAAAATTATAAAAAAAATTTTCCAAAAAAAAAATTCAATTTAACTTGGTACATCCAATTATATATCACGTAGAGGGTATAACAAAAACAGTAATTGTTATTGTTGTGATAGCTTTGGAGAATGTATTTACCATGCTCTTCTGTTCCAGTTATCCCCCATTTTCTCCCATATTCGTGCACTGCACTTAATGTGTGTAGTAGATCGTGCAAGCGTGAATCTGGTGATATGGCGATTAAAAATCGCAATACCCAATGAGAAAAAAAAAGAAAATGACAATGACAATGCCCGGAACGCATCGCGTCGCATTCGGATTCAGATTCAGAGAGTTTTTCTGCTTTTGGCATCGACAGACACCGTGCGATAAAACAAAAGCCGATTTTCAGTTGAAAAGTTTAATTGAACAATGATAATGTATAACAACAATAACAACTGTAGCAACAACAAAATGTCAGACCTTAAAAACGAACAAAAGAATTTATATTGATAAGTAAAATGTCGAAAATTGGCATGTAGTTTAATAACCGCACAAAAAAGGATATCTTTGGTACATCAAAGACTTAAATTAGTTATTAATTAAGTTAATAGTATCTATTCCTTTTCTATTCTTGGTTGTTTGTAAAGTTAAAATTATTATTTATTCATGTTCAAACAAAATATAAAATGAATAAAATCAATAAATTTGGTTTAAATATCAAGCAGATCACTTTAACAATATAGTTAATATTTATGTAAGTCTTGAAAAGGTTTTCTACTTTATAGGTATTTCGGTTCAAATTATTTTAACCAACTGATCTGTATTGAAATTAAATATTGTCTTATAGGCACCCAATTTATAGAAATTTTCAGCTTAATTTCAACGCTTGAATGCATTTTTCATCTATTTCTAGAATGGCCAGCCAATTAAAGAAGCTTTTCCTCAGTTCGGTTTTAAAAATACACTCCGCACCATAAAACTGCAGCTGTTCATTTTCTTTGGTGTCATAAAAACAAATATTAAAATTGCAGCAATGCCACAGCGTACCACAATCTTTGAGGCAAAAAAGAACCAAAAATCCCACTCCAACCAAAAGAGAGAGAGAGAAAGAGAGAGAGAGAGAGAGAAAAAATACGAAACGCCGACGCCAATGTTGACGACCATTAAACAATTTATGTTTGTGCCAGCGCTTAAGTCTACCAATTGCTGCCAATTTCAACAAAACTCACGCAACAATGCACCACCAAAAAAAAGAGAGAGAGAGAGAGAGAGAGAAAACGATAGAGTGAGATGGCAATAGAGATAGTTGGAGACACCCACACAGCCCGAAATACGCTTACATTTATTGTTTTTACGAGTCTCAACCCGACACGGTTAATTGAAAAATACTTTGTTGTGCAATTTTATCGCATTCACAACCCAAACACCGAGTGCACGGCCCCCTTAGAATTGATCCTGCGCCTCGCCCGGATTGGGTATGCCCAATTGGCACAGTTTTTTGGGCCAGTTTCGAATTCACTTTCCATACAAATTGGCAGCGCGTCGATGGCGCTAATGAAAATTAACATAAAATGCTGCTGACAGCAGCCAATTGAGCGCACAGGAGCCAAACTACTCGGAGGGTGTTGCGTCCCTAAGCGAGGCCCAGTCCCAGACCCGTTACCAGACCCGTTACCAGACCCGTTACCAGTCCCGTTACCAACCCGAAATTGCAGTCAGTGAAGATGCACCAACTGATTTTAATGCGATTCAACAGCTCTGCACGCGATGCCAAGCCAGAAAACGTTTTCCTAGTTTTCCCAAACTGGCCCTACGAGCTACAATACCATCTAGCTGCCTTCAACAATTTTTGGCCAATGCTTCGGGCCAAGAACTGAGCCGCACGGCACGGCGCGTCGTTGCATTTTGATGATGCCAGAGTCCTCCGCTCCTCTCTCTCTCTTTGACCCCCTGCCAGACAGGCTGCCTGTGTCTGTTGGTCGTGCCATGGTAGCGCCATTGTTAAGTTTAACCAAGGTAATCTCTGTGCTTCCATCGCCTATCGTGACAAACTGACATAAATGCCCGGCGGCAGGCACAGAGAGTCCAATCAACGCCAGCTACTTGCAGGGATTCGACTGTCGCCCCAATGACACTAGCTGAAAATAGTAAGTTATATTTAGGATTCTCTTGATAGGATTGTTTCTTCCAAGTAATCAATTTAGCTAGAGTTGCTTTTTATACTCATATATTATATTTATATATTGCAGTGTATGTAACCGCTAAAGACATCTGTCCTATAATGATATATATAGTCTTGATCACCAGTACAACGTTAATTCCTAATTAATAGATAAGATACACTCTTAAGTTAAGATACATTCTTCAATATTTTTGTTAAAACATAATTTCGCTTAAATCTATTAAAAATAATTAGCTCTAGAATCTATTTATATAAAACTCTTTGTTCTGATTACTGACTGACTCATTTTTTCTAAAATATTCGCTTATGAATATACAGAAATTAAACAAAACAAAACTTGAAGATTTCCACTTAATATTTTTAATAATCAATGAACGTTATCCCTACGCAAATCGTTAACTTATTAACTAAACAAAGCTTATATTTTAATCAGATGACTAATGTATAACAGCAAACGTATTCTGTTATCTTTTTAAACATGCACTGTGCACATTCGACCAGTGTCATTTGGAATAATAGAACTGAAGCTATTGGCGTGAGTGGGCCACAGTCTACCTTCCATCGTGACGCCTGACAGTCTGTGCCCTGCGGTTGCCCTACTAACTATTATTATAGTAGTTCAAAAATGTTCGTTGCTGTTGGTGTTTTCTGGTCGTGCACTTGGCAAAACGCCGCCATTTTAGCCGCCATTGCCTCGCTGCAATTGACGGAAGTTCATTGGTTAGCAAATGGCAGTTTTTGTACGCTCATTAGCATTATTTGTCAGTCTGCGGTTGATATTTCGGGTAAAGTGATTCAAGTGGATGCACCGTCCAGATATATGTATGTATATGTGTGTGTGTGTGTGTAAATGTAGAGCAATGTTTGTGTCTGGTTGAGATATGGATGAGCTGAGCAGTTGACAGATGTGAACTGAATCCCACTTGATAGCTTGATTTAGAGTTTGAATTTAGGGTTTGCATTTATAAAGCCACCCTTTTAATTCACATAATTCGGTTTACTTTGAAAATGACCCTAGAAATATACGAGTATATTTCTTTATAAGTATGAATTGTCAAAAATAAGAATAAATAAGAATATGCAAATATCCCAGTCCCTTTCCCAGTCCCTCTCCCAGGCCCCGCTCCCAGTCCCTCTCCCAGGTCCCTCTCCCAGGTCCCTCTCCCAGGTCCCTCTCCCAGGCCCCGCTCTCAGTCCCTCTCCCAGTCCCTCTCCCAGTCCCTCTCCCAGTCCCTCTCCCAGTCCCTCTCCCAGGTCCCTCTCCCAGGCCCCGCTCCCAGTCCCTCTCCCAGTCCCTCTCCCAGTCCCTCTCCCAGGTCCCTCTCCCAGGCCCCGCTCCCAGTCCCCCTCCCAGTCCCTCTCCCAGTCCCTCTCCCAGTCCCTCTCCCAGCCCCCGCTCCCAGTCCCTCTCCCAGGCCCTCTCCCAGTCCCTCTCCCAGTCCCTCTCCCAGTCCCTCTCCCAGTCCCTCTCCCAGTCCCTCTCCCAGTCCCTCTCCCAGTCCCTCTCCCAGTCCCTCTCCCAGTCCCTCTCCCAGTCCCTCTCCCAGGCCCCGCTCCCAGTCTCTCTCCCAGGCCCTCTCCCAGTCCCTCTCCCAGGTCCCTCTCCCAGGTCCCTCTCCCAGGCCCCGCTCCCAGTCCCTCTCCCAGTCCATCTTCCAGGTCCCTCTATATATATAATTTTTCAGGTGATTGATCACAAAGACGATCACCTTAAGAAATAATACATTTTTTTTAGACTACCCGTCAAAGAATATTCTAGGGTGTATTCAAACATATTTAATTTAATATTTTCATTAAAAAATTAAATATGCTAGTGTGAAATGATGTTGAGTCTTAACATGGATGTAAGAGAATCTTTGAAGTACTAAGAGTAACTTGTCAAGGTTCTTAACTTACTGGACATTTCTTACAAGGATTCTTTGAATACCTAACACGACACGCACATTGCAAGTGGCGGGGATTTGGATGAGATGTCAGCTGCTCAGGTGGCTGGGCAGCTAAGCTATTCAAATGGCTGCTCGTTAGAGCTCAAGTGATTCAACAGAATGCTTAACATGCCTAATGTCATTTGGCACAGTGCTCAAATTAATAGCCGTCACTTTTCACCTGACCAACCCCCTCGAAATTGTAAGCCACAGTTCTCCACAGACCCCAAAGCAATTCAAGGCTCTTTCAAGCACTCAAACTTTTTATACGCATTTCTGGGCGAGATGAAAACGTAACATTCCTGGCGATTGCTCTTGGCTAATCCGTGGCACAACAGCCAAACGAAAAAAAAAACGAAAGAAAGAAAATAATATTTAACTCAAGTGGCGCGCGTTTATATCAGCAGCCTCGACTGGAATTCACATAATAAATGGGGCAGGCGGTACCAGGACGGAGCTGCTCTCTGATTTTTATGCGTTTTTCTCGAGACGTTGCTATATGGCATTGTGGCAATAAAATGCCACTGCGAATGCGACTGCGAATACGAATACGAAATGTAAGCAAGTTGTTGGGGATATCTGCCACACATACTACCCGAGTAAGGAGTGTGGAGTGTGACAAGTGGGTAGGCAACAAAAGCGCTGCCCATTATGACTAATGGTTGACATTTAACTTAATCTGCTTAAGATGATTATTGAAAATGAGTGCCACTTATGCCAAATGTTGCGTCATAAATATTCATGCACTCGCAACCAGAGAATCAGAGAGAGCGTGAAAGAGAGAGAGAAAAAGAGAAAGAGAGAGGGAGGAAGAGGGTGCTCCCTCGCACTGTCGAACAATAAAAATCTGTGGCAAGGAGAGCCTACAAAATATGAGAACCGAATTTCGTATAGGGGAACAACAGCAGCCGCCTCTGCTAATAGAAAGTCTTTTTGGCGACCGGCAAAGGCATAAAAACTTGCCAACATGATTTATACATAAATGTATATGGTATTTATGCTGTGCATAAGCACATACATCCATCCATTCGTAATGCATATGTCTGTATATTTTTATGTTCTCACCGAAACTCATTTCGAGTGCGTTTGCTTATGTATGAGTGTGTGTGTGTGTGTATCTGTGTGAGAGTGTGTATGTGTGTGTGTGCGAGATTTGATTTATCGGAATTTGCCGTATATTTTACAATTTAGCGGCTATAATTCATTTTGTCGGTTTTGGCCATGCGCTTACCTCGAGTGGGGTATTAAGATATACACAGATACTTTGTCATATGCCAACGCGGCTTAAATATGAAGATTTGTATCTTAAAGATGCACGGATCGGATCTTAGCATATACATTTTTGTACAGAAATGAAAATTAATAGCTTATTTTATAAAAAGAGCTAATGTGATCGATATAAAATTAGAGTAGGTGCAAGTTTAATTTTAGGGGATTATAATATTTAAAAAATTAAAATGGAAATTGTATATAAATTTATTTTAATTAATTTAGAAATACACTTTTAGCTTAACAGTTAAATTTTTAATACACTTTAAAATAAAAAGCAATTAAATTGATCTAATTATTGTCTTAAAACTTACAAAATGATGGAACATATGTGTAATGATTTAAAAAAAAAGAAACAATTAAAAATTTAAATAGAAATTATAAATATAGTTATTTAAATTAATTAAGAAATTACATATTTATAACATATATATTTGAAATAGTTTGTTACATTTTAAGTAAGAACAGTAAATAAGATCAATTCTGTCGTTATTCGAAATCAATGTTCAATTGAAACAAGAATTGAATGAACTAGAAAGTCGTTCTTATTTTAAATAACAGTTTTAATAGAAACTGTTGCACAATCTTTCGTTGCATGTGGCAAACTGGCATGCGGCATGCCAAACCGTGACACCCTTACGCTAAGTGCACTGGCCTGAACCCGCCATCTGTTTGTTTGGGGGCTGTCCACATTGTGTTGTCAAGGGGAGGGCGGGGAGGAGGGAGATATGGGGGAGGGGAGGGTGGTGCTATTGGGCGCTTGGGCATGGCCTGCGGTTATGTTAATGAGCTTGCACACAATTAGCAGCTGCTGCCGTCATTGCCAGGCAGCACCAGCTCTGACTATGGCCATAGCTATAGCTATTGCTATTGCTCTTGTTCTGGGTCGGACTTGGGCTTGGGCTGAGTTCTCGGCCTATTCCAACGTCATGTAGTGGCATTTGCGCTTGTCACTTCAATTATGGTAAATATTTAATGCATGGAAACTGAGCAGTAGGCGTGGCAATGTAATAATCAACGCTAAAATCAGTTGTGCGTTCTAATAAATAAATAAATAAATAATCCGAGTGTTTGCTTTAATTACAAAACGCAAAATTAAATTGAAAATAAAATGTTTGCCACAGTCTGTGGGCGGAACTTTTATATCAATACGGTTGCAAATAAATTGCATTGCAATTTTGTAATTTACATTTGATGCGCTGAAATGTGGAAAGTGGAAACGAGTAATGGGTAACTATTTACTAGTAACTGGTAACTGGTAACTGGTAAATAGAAGGAAAGACTGGGTAGTAAGCCCAATAAGCCAGTCAGCCATGGTCTGGCATCATTTGAGTTATCGAACTGAAAAATTTCCTTTTAAATTACAAAATTGCAAATTAAATGGCTGCCAATAAACTGCAGCGACAGTAACCAACTGAATTGGCCAACCATCCCCTACTAACTACCCTAAACTCTCGGCACCACCCGCTGTGAATTTCCCTTAGAAGACACTTGGCGCATAATTCAATTCCAGACGAAATGTATGCAATTTCTTTTGGGTCTCAGACTCTCTGACTCTGACTCCGACTCAGAGCGACCAGGCGAGATATATATATAAAGTAAAACATAATTGAATTCAAATTTGTGCAATCGTAAGTAACTAAGATACAATTATGTACGTGGCTGGCTCTCTGGCATGTACTCTCTCTCTCCCTCTACCTCTCTCTCTCTCTCCTTCTCCCCCGCTTTTCTCTTTATCTTCGCCTAAATATGTATCTATTTGAGATATCTGTTCAGTATGCGACTGTCAAGTCTCGTCACGACTACATTTTGACACACAATTGAAAGGCACGCACACACACATACACCCATCTTCCACCTCCTCCTCCTCCTCCTTTTGATACTAGTACTTACTTACATACTCAGACCCCGTATTCTGTACCCCTAACCTCAGAGTCAGAGCCGGAGCCAAAGCCGGAGCCAGAGACCGGGGCAGACAATGAAACGTAATCACACTAATGGCACCGAGAGCAATGAAGCGCACGTAATTGGTAAAGAGCTCGACAGTGTAGTGTGTGTAGTGTAGTGTGCTATAGTGTGCGATGCGGTGCGGTGCGCGCTGCCTCTGTCTCTGCCGCTGCCTCTGTCTCTGCCGCTGCCTCAGTCATCTAGTGCAATGAAGTGAAATGTAAAACAGTGAATCATCGTGAATCATCGCAATAGATTTCGGAATCTCGCTCACTCATTGCTCAACTTTACAGCCTTTTTAATTACTTAGTTGGCAAATTTTAAGTCCCTGCCATAAACAGTGTTGGGTTATACCTAAAGATTTTCTAATTTCCTTTAACTTGAATACAAACTGTTGTAAAGCTAATTGTCATACCAAAATAATCAATTAACTCATAAACTGTTATATGGTCAACTGTTATATCTACAACTGTTATACATAGGTACAAACAATTAATTGTTTATTCATTTGTAAATAAGAGGTTTTATAAACTGTTATATAGTGAGCTGTTATACTGTTATACTATAGATATTTATTTTCTTCCATCTATCAGAATAAAAGATATTGAGGGATGGCTGCATTATCATTTAGAATTTTACATTGAACTGTTATACATATTCTCAAATCAACCTATTATAATTCTAACTACTTGCTGTCAACGCTTTTCTGCGCTGATAAACTTACAACCTTTTTGATTGATAGTATGTGTCTGCAACACAGCTATTTTTAGTGTTAATTAATGGGTTCGCCGTGACATGTCAGATATACACAGTGATTTTTGGCCCATCCCTAAATGACGGGTGCTCATTGTGTTGTAGTTGTATCGGTTAGCTTTTGGTGGTTGAGTCGGTTGTCTTCGTCGTGCATTGCATTGCATTTCATAGCATAGTTTTTGGGGCGTAAGCAAAAGTCGTTGACGCAACCGTTAGCATTACCATTACCGTTACTGTTACCGTTATAACTCGTATGACATGTGATGTGAAGAAACCGGCTCTCTAAAGAAATGCAATTACACGTAACCGTTGCTCGCTCTACATATGTATGTGAATCTCTCTGTATTTGGGTGAGCATATGTATGTGTAAGTAAATCTGTGTGTGAATCTGTGTGTGTGTGTGTGTGTGTTTTATTAATGAGTTGCTGGGGAGTTCGTCAACTGAGAGTTCTGATAGAGTTACGAGCATGTTGCCGGCATGTTGCAAGTTCTGCAACAGCATATTGAAAAATGATGAAAGTTTTTGAGTTTTAATGCGAAAATGAGCGACTGTCAACTGAATAGATGGATAGACACACAGACTCACATTTGCCAGCGTGCAACTGATGAGAGTAATGAAAACTTGAGGTAGTGCACAACTACGAGTAAGAAGGAGTAAGTAAATATCTTTTGGAATGCTTGCGGTAAATTAAAAATCAATAACCCATTTGCGAAAAGCCGTCAAGCAAGCACAACATAGTAACAAAAGTTGTCACAACCAATCATAATGATGATGGGAAAGTCTTAAGGTGTAGACTTTTGTAATTTGCGGAAGTTGCAATTGGGAATATGGAAGCATGTTAAGAATGAGTTCATTGTTGTTTGATATGGCATTAATAATATCAAGTGGGGTTTAATGTTTAATGTAACTATTATAATGAACTTTATTACAGTGCTGTCTCAAAATTAAGAAGAAAATGCAATTACGTATAGCTATGTTTTCAAAAAAAAAACCATCTTAAAAAGTTTCCACTTAATTTTCTTCCTTTATCTGAATGTTTTTTATCTCTCGTAAGCTAACCGTTTAATAGAACTGTCGTGTTCTGTAAATCATACTTCCTTTTTCTCTTCTTTTGTTGTCAATCTAAACTTTTCATTTGTTTTTGCCTGTAGATTGTCTTCGGCAAAAAGCCATTTGCATATCCAATAGTTTGTCACATCGTTTCGCAACAAAAACATGTTTTTTTCCCTCTTATACCTATATCTATACCTTTAGATAAAGCCTTCGTGGCCACAATGGGATGATGCACTAACGAATATCCTGGTCTAAGCCTTTTATCAAGTGCTGCTCAATATTCAACTCCTGGTTCGCTTCGCTCGCCTGCAGGCGGCAGCTTCTTTTGCTCCTTGCGGTTTGGTTTTGGTTATCACAACTCTCAGCTTCTGGCCTGGCAGCTACGCATCAATTCATTGCCTAATCTATTTGCTGCTGTGTGCTACCTGCTACCTGGTGTCTGTTTTACCATCCTTTCACCTTCTTCGCCCTTCTGTGTCACATTTTCTAGCTGGCTTTCTATCTGGTTTTTGCCAAGTTGCTGTGTGTAATTTAAAACCCTTAGACGCTGACAGCGGAGCGTCTGTGCGTGCTGGCTTATCTAAAGTCCCATGGTCCCAGTTGGCCACGTCTTCGACTGCAATTCGAATGCATTTGTTTTAACAAGGAGCAGAGGCCAAGGAGCAAGACGTAAGGAGCTGAATGCCAGCAGGAGGCAGGTTACACGCATACACATCAATCAGACAGAAGGCAGTCGCAGAGAGAGATTTGCCTGTTTGGCTATGCAAACCACAACGCTGACCGCCTGACCCAACAAATTACTCAATTTCATTGTGTTTGCCATATCCATATCCTGGTCTTGGCCCTGGTCCTGGTCCTGGTCAGCTGGGAATATGCTGAAAAAAGAAAGAAGTAGAAGCGCCAGGAGGCAGTCATCAACAATCAACTTGATGACGAGCACAATAAAAATGAAAACCGAAACCGCCTCCCATCCCATACTAAGCACTTGAGGCTGAAGCTATCGCAATCAGTTTGCTTCCCTTTCACTCTCGCTATCACAATCTGTCTGTCTGTCTCGGTTACTCTTAAGTTATTTGCTAACTTTTATTAATGTCGAAACGTACGGCAACGATTTACAACGACAATAAAACGCGCGTCCTGCTATCATATCGCCATATCGTACAATGTCGCTCATAGTCATAGTCATGCCACTTGCCTCGCTATCTCTAACCAAGCTAAGGCAAACCAAGCCCAGACTCAAACCCCAACCCACGCCCAATCCCAGACCCAAACCCAAACCCAAGCCCAAGCTCAGAGCAAGCCAAGGCATTGGGTATAAGGCAACTCTAGGCATCCTAGCAATGGCTCGTCCTGACAATGCCAAAGAAGGTGCGGATTTCGATTTATGTGCACTGCACGCAGCACCAGCTAAAAGTCCTTTGAATGAAAGCAGATGCTTCAAATTGTAATACTTTATGCTACCCTGTTATTTGAAATATTCTAATTATAAGATATTTAGTGGTTAATTCGATGATATAAGCATAAATATAAAATTAAGTCTTTAAAAAAAGTGTTAAGATTGTATATCTAAAGTTAAGTTGAAATTAAATGCAATTAATGCGTTTAGTTTACTTGAATTTTAAAATTTGGAACTTTTTATCTAGTTGATCAGTCTATAAAAAATTCACTCTGCAAGGCTCTACTAATTTATTGGTAAATATCATCTCATATCAGTGCTTTCTATTTATTTCAACTTTTTTAATTTTTTCGAAAATATCATTTAAATATTCTTTAAAAAAATTTAAATTTAGAATCGATAATTTTATAAAGTAATTTGCGAAATTTAATTATATAAATTAAACAAAAAATGTTAGTATTTTACAGAGATAATGTCGAATTAAATTTATATTAATTACTAAGAACTTATCAATATTATCAATCATCATAATCTGACCACACATTGTAAAGTTTTGTATACGAACAGATGGAGCCCAATTCAAAGAAAGGCTTACAGGGTATATGAAAAAAAAATGACTCGGCTCTGTCGCTTGTCTCCGGCAGACACAATGCATGGAATGTGGAAATCTTAAAGACTTTTGAATTGCTCGCCATAAATGCGCATTTATTTCTATGCTCAAGTTACAGGCTGTGGTGTGGCATGGCATGCCATAGAGTGGATAGAGTACAATGCACAGAAGGGATCAGATCAGAGCAGAAACGGTTAGAACCGGGCAGAATGGAGCAGCAGTTGGTAGCTGAAATCGGCAGT
Source organism: Drosophila falleni (assembly GCA_035045575.1). Lineage (NCBI taxonomy): Eukaryota > Metazoa > Arthropoda > Insecta > Diptera > Drosophilidae > Drosophila > Drosophila falleni. The sequence goes on from JAWNOV010000167.1 coordinate 12,743,902, forward strand.
AGTAGGTTCCTCTCAGCACTAGGACATAGTCGTAGTTCGGGCAGACTGCGTCACTTTGTCTCATTTTTGTGCTTCGCTGACAAATGCAGCCGTGCATATGCTCCCAATGCAACCAACTTTAACTCCCCCGCATTCGTTGTGCCACCCACACATATGCATTGAGTTATATCTTCTTTTGGCGGCAGCGGCTGCTACAACTTCTCCTCTCTTCTCTCCTCTCTTTCCACTCCGTTCTGGCGACAGTCAACGCATATTGGTAGCTAAGTTATCGCATTTGCGACAACAATGCCCTCGCTGCAGTCGCAGTTACAGTTGGAGATGGTGTTGGACTTGGAGTTGCAGCTGGAGTTGTAGTTGGAGTCGTTTCCCAGGCATCTCTTACACTTGCTTGCATATTTTTGCCATTTGAATTTGTAAAATCAACATCCATTAATCTGAGCACTGTGTGCTGTGGCCCTGGTTGCATTTCTCTCTCCATCTCCTGCATCTCCTCTTCTATCTTCGTCGCCTCGTTTTGCATGCTCGGTTTCATTTTGGAGCTGCGCACATTTTTCGGTAGTTGTTGTCGGTCCCTGGCAGCAGCCAGAAATATGAAAAATCTTCTAGTTATACTACAATCAGGGGGGGGCTAAAAAAGCTCTGGCACTCACTGCCAGTTGCCATCGTCGCGACGACGTTGCATTATTTGCATTTTACGAGTTGCCTCTCGCTACGTTGGAAGCTTGCCACGTTGCCACGTTGATGTGAGCACAGCAGTCGGTCGGTGCTGAGCGGGGCAATGGGGCAACAGGAACATCGTGACGCCCAGGGAAACACCCATATGGCCCAGAGGCCAAAGTGATGAAAGTGTGTTAGCAAGCGATGCACAAATGAAGGATTCAGTTATAGCCGACTTCCCTAGCAGCTATTAAAGATCGTTATTTTTATAAGCAATTACAGCTGAGTAGATTTTTAAAACTAAATAATCATGTATTATATTAAATTAATTATTTTTTTTCTTTTTCAAATACTTTAAACTGTCATAACTTTGTCAAATCTTAACCGATTTTCTTTTGGAATGTAAATTTTTACTTTATTTGTCCTCTATTTTGTTTCTGCATCAAAATTGGAAAATACAATTTTTTCCTATCTTTGTCCATTTTTTTCATTCTATTCCATGGTTACTTTTTCAAATACTTTAAACTGTCATAACTTTGTCAAATCTTAACCGATTTTCTTTTTGAATGTAAATTTTTTCATTATTTGTCCTCTATTTTGTTTCTGCATCAAAATTGGAAAATACAATTTTTTTCTATCTTTGTCCATTTTTTTCATTCTATTCCATGGTTACTTTTTCAAATACTTTAAACTGTCATAACTTTGTCAAATCTTAACCGATTTTCTTTTTGAATGTAATTTTTTTTTGAATCAAATTTTTTCCTTCATTGTCCATTTTTTCCATATTTGCCCCTTGACGCATTTTTAAAAACTTCAAACTGTCATAACTTTGTCAAATCTTAACCGATTTCCTTGTGGAATGTCAAGTTTAGAATTATTTGACATCTATTCTGATTCTGCATCAAAATTGAAAATTATAATTATTTTTTATAGTTGTCCATTTTTTCCACACCTTCCCTTGACGATTTTTCAAAAACTCTAAGCTAACTTTGACAATTCTTAAGCAATCTCCTTATGGAGTGACATTTTAAGCTGGATTAACAGTTTGTATTTTCATCACATATATTGAATAATAAATTGTAAACTAAGTTGAAAAATGAATTGAAAATCAAATTGAGAGTGGAATTCAAAAGATGCCTAAATGCGCAGAAATTGAATTTTGATGAGTTGCCAACTATGTGGCATTCATTAAAGTTGCTTCATTCATGCCACACATGCCCTATTTCATCGCTTAGGTGTAGCGTGTCCGTCTCTCTGGCTCCTGGTGCAACTTGCTGCCTCAGATCTGCTCCAGGCAATGTTGTTGTTGTTGTTGTTTTTGTTGTTGCATGCAGCCATCGTTGCTGCTGCGTTGTCAACATCGACGGGAAGTGCATGTGTTTTTCCGTTGGAATAACTCCATTGTGTGTTTCAGTGCAGTCAGGCGGCATCAACGAGGGCGGCACCATCAAGAGCTGCCCCGTTTATGTTCAGTTACCCGCCAGCTGCCTTAAAGCGTCTGCCTCTTTTGTGCTGCCAACGAGACGTATACGTAACGTAAGCCAAAACGGCGCCCTCAAAACGTTACGTAATGATGCTGGAGCCGTGATAAAGATGCCCATGCCCAGCAGCATGAGCAGCAGCAGCATCTGCTCCTTTTCCGCCGCATCCTGTTCATGCCAAGAGCTTGACAGGCAAATGCCTGCACATGTGTGGCACATGGCAACATGCGAAACGCTGCAACGTCAATTTTCGCTAGACATTTTTAACTGCGATTTGCGTGGGGCGCGTCTTAAAGCGCTGACAACGCTGCAGCTGAGCATGGGCAACCAGTCAGGCAGCCAGTCAGGCAGTCAGGCAGATCCTTTAAGGCTCTTGGCTGCTGACAAACTGTTGCCACTTGTTTATGCCACACGCTGCCTTGCGATGAATTATTGTTGGCGCAGGCACAACAGAAAAAAACAAAAAAAAAAAACCAAAAAAAGAAGCAAGTAGAAGCTAAAAACAATTGGATACATAAATCATTTGTGAAAGTTGCAAGTTTAGCTCACGACATAAATACAATAACTAACGAGAGAGAAAAATATAATTGTAAATAGCCAAGGCAGAAGAATGGGCCAAAAGCTATAGCCACAATTGTTGTTGCTGTTGTTGTTGCTGTTGTTTTTGTTGTTGTTATTATTATTGTTTGGGCCCTCGCATTTTCCAAGTGTCAAGCGGTGGTCGGGCAAGCTTTCCACACGGAGACATTCACATACCAACATAAATTGTTGAAAAGTGTGAAGAGAACATAATTGTAACATTCCTTGTTGGCCTAAAGCAATGCACACGGCCTGTGTCCCATTGTGGAGTGTGGATCCTTGACACAGGAACCCGGGCAGCAGGCAGCAAACAGCAGGCAGGAGGCAGGAGGTGGGATTCGGTAGTCGCTAGGCCGAGACAGAGTCAGCAGGCTCATGGCATGGGCAGGATTTTAGAAGGCAGCCATTTCTTCTCATTGTTAGTGTTGTTGTTGTCGGTCTGGCAGGCCTGCCAGGCAGCCAGCCTTTTTCAAGCATTCAATTATGTATGTCTGGGACCTGGCTCTGACACACACACACACACACACAAACACACACATAACCAGGCACACACAAAAACATGGCAAAAGTTTTGTAATGCCCGCCAAAAAGGGCATGCAAGGTGTTGGAGTGTTAGTGTGCCAGACCGACTGTTAGAATGACAACTGCACTTAGGGTATTCCAAGCCAGTGATGATATTTGTCACATTTGCAAATGTATTTCAGAAAGCAGCTTAAAAACGTAAGGTATTCATCCCAACAAAGTGAATGTTGAATTCATTAGACATTTGAAGGGAATGATGCTTAATATTTACGGTAAGGTACTTTAACTACGGAACAAACTTATACTGAATTAGTCAATCGAAAGTTAATTATAAATTTACAATTAATATACTTAAATTAAAAAATTTACTTGCTTTATTTTGTAAAGTAATTGATTAATTAATAATGTTTTTTAATAATATATAATATTTTTTGGAACCAATAACAACTTCTAATTATCTTTAATTTTAAAGTAAAAATTAAAAAAAAAAAAAATTAATATATAAAGAGTATTTCAAATAAATATATTAAATACACTTTTGCGAATTAAAGCACGTCTGATTAACTTTAAAATTTAAATATGCTTTCAGTTAAATCAAAATGTTTTAAATTTAATTTAATATGCATTCTATTGATTGATAAAATAATATTTGAATGTATTTACCTCTCGTTGACTCCAATCTAAAACAGATTTAATTAGTATTGTTAAATATTTAAAATTGACATTCAGTAAGTATGTTAAGATCTTCGGTTTGAAGAAATTGCACTACTTTTTGTAGATTATGCCGTTTGTTTATTGTTGTTGTCGTTGCGCGCCATAATGTAAATGTAGCACAAACCTTTTTATAACACAGATACAACCATGCACACACACACACACACACACCCAAAAGCACACAGACACACAGGTACACACATGCTAGGAGTTATGTCTGCGCTTTCGCTTTTTCCTAGGCACCCCGCAACGACTCAGCATAAATAAAATGAAAAATAGTAAAAAAAAAACAAACCAAAAAATATGAAAAAAGGAAGAGAAATGACAACGCAACAAACGCCCTGAAAAACTGGACCAACAACTTGAATGTCGAATAGCGAATGAGGCAAGTCGGAGGCCCTTTTACTTGGACGCCTGGCCAAAAAGAAAATATGCGATATTTTGGCAGCTCGTTGTGTGTATGTCAGTGTGTGGTTGTGTGTGTGTGTGTGTGTGGGAAAAACTTTACGATTTAATTCCAAGCCAGCTTTCAAGCAGCACTTCAACTGTGAAATCAGCAAAGCACGCAAACAACTCAAATGGCAAAAATACTTGTGCTGACGGTCAAAGTTAATGGTAACAACAAAAAAACAATGAAAATTAAAATGGCAACAATAAGCAGCGACCTATAATGAAAATACAAAAATACATATGTAAAATGATTTTCACTATTCTGACATTTTAATAAGCAAAGAATTGGGCCTACAATTGAGACATGCTTGTAAAACACCTCACTGTATATATATATAAAGTCTCTATATTTACTATTACTTAATTTAATGCCCCAAAAATAGTTGCAGAAATGACTAAGTGACATCATTTGTGACACATTTGAGTTTGCGGCCGACCAGACATTGGCTTTAAGTGCTTGATTTATGGATATTTCAATTGTGCCATACATAAATATTGTATCTGACAAATGGTATTAGGCATTTTCCTAAACAGCCCGACAATCGTTGCGGGAGATGTCAAGATGCTTTATGGGGCTTATTACAAGATGAGAGTTTATCTATCGATGCTATGCGATGCGACGGCAAATGTGGGAAATTATTTGTTCTGTATTCTCGACACAAAGTGTGTTTAGTTTGTATTTAAATAAACAAATTTATTCAACTATTGAATATCAATCATTTTTTGGTTTGAACTGTTAAACATTTCCGTATGATATTGATTTGTATTCTAGAATAAATATTTAAGACCTATTTCTAATTATGTTTCTATATTTATAAACCATGTGAATTTTTCAGTATTGAAATTTTGTATTTTTATTAAGTACAAATCATTTTAAAAGATAGAGAGAGAAAAAATTAAAAGGGTGTTTTATAAAAAATATAATTTTTCTTTTGGAAAACGAAGAAGAAACTGGTCTGCTTGCATTCCCCGACCGAATATCTCTTAAATCTTGATTAAATTTGATTAAAAATGGGCCATAACATGAATTATTAAAAAATATAATAATAACATTATTGATACTTTTTGTTCTGACATTAGCTTATTTTTAGAAACTCAGTTGAGAATTGTAAGTTGAAGACCCACATCAAAATGAAATCTTAAAATATTATTGTCAGTCTGACAAGGAAGTTTCGAAAACTTTTTCGTTAACACTTTGAACTCAACTTTTGATATTAATGACTGTGGCTTTAGCTTAGATTTCAACAAGGGCAATGCAATATGCCAACAATGTAAGGCAAATATATTTGCCTAGCGACAAAGGCTGAAAAAAAGCGAGAGATCCCTTGAAGCTTTCAAAGAAAACTGCAACGGAAACCGGAATTCCCAGCGCAAGATGTCAACCCTACGCTTTACCAAAAAACTGTACAAAAATATAAAAAGGGAAGAGCAATGGAAGAAAAACCCTCATCACACAAAACGCTGCCCTGTGCCAGGCCAACTGTGACCCGTTCCCGGGGCAGTTCGAAAAACCGGGCAGCGTTTCTTCTAATAACTGCGCAAAAAAAAAAAAAATTCAAAAACAAGAAATAAAAAAAAAAAGCTTCAACAAAAAACGATAACGAGTGCGAGACAGCGGCAATTTCGCTTACAAAATTGCCAAACCAAAAAGGACTTTGAATTCCAATTGCAAAGAGCAGCGAGTGAAGCGTTTGTTCGTCATTTCAGTTCAGTTCAGTTCAGTTTGGTTCAGTTTGGTTTGGTTTGATTTGGGATGGTTCGGCCCTCAGCCTCAGTTTTCAACTTCAGATTCAAACGCAACCGCAAAACATGCACAGACGTGCACGGACGCGTTGCCGCCGCTCGGCCACGCCCACACAACGGACCACCATAAATCATAGACAAAAAAGAAAATAGAATACAAAGTGTGCGCACTACAACGAAAAAAATCTTCCAATATCAGCAATGCAAATTTTCAGGCGCTACGGGAAAAAGTAATGTGGCAAGGGGCGTCCCCGATGTCCTGATGACGCAACGCCCCCCAAGGCAGGACACCGAATGGAACCATTGAAATCTATGCAGCACCCAACATTCAGCCAAGCCATCAACGATGAGTCAATAGAGTCAGCCTCCTGCTCCTGGCTGACAGTGGACACAATTTCGCAGCCAACTGCATGGAAATCCAAATTGTAAATTCTTTCGAAAAAAAACCATAAATAATTTGCGTTACAAATAAAGCAAAATTATTTATTCACTTAAGCTTGAAAGTTCAATTACTTCGTTAAGGATAACAGTGAAGAATCCGGTCTTAATCATGTTATATTTAAATAAACTGCTTAAAAAATAAAGCTATACTATTTATTCACTTAAGCTTTAAAGAACAATTACAATAAAGAATATGAGATAATCGTATCTTAATCGTATTATATTTAAATCTCATATTGCTTTACAACCTAGAAAATAATTTAATATATTAAGATATATTATTTTATAAAATAGTTAGCTTTAATTTTATTAGCTAAAAAATGTAAGGCAATTACATTAATTACACATAACCCAAATTATTAAACTAAACACAGTTTTCATACCTTTAAATATATATGTATATGTAATAATTAGTTTTGCATCAGTATTTTATACGTTATTTGTGCACAGCTTTATTTCAATAAAAAATAAACCAATTATATTTGGTAATTAACGATTTTATTTATTTAAAAGTTACCAGCGTTTGCTGTGGTTTCGGCTCCACTGTTATTTGGACTTTGTGTGGGGGCCTTTAGATCGCGTCGGGGCCACACAGCCCATTTGAAGAGCTTTATGCAAACGTCTTTTGCATTGATGAAAATGCAAAAGGGCTTTTGTCGAAAGTAATTAAAAATGCTGCAGTTGATGCTTAACTAGTTTTTAATAAGTTTTTAATTAAAAATAAATATGCATTTGTGTGTAAAAATGATGAGCGGAGCGGCGTTCGCCCAACCAACACTCAACGGCCCGCAACGCACGTGACGGGCGCGGCACGTGGCAAGAGGGGCGTGGCAAGAGGGGGGTGGAAGGTGCGACTCTGTGAACAGGGAATATATCGTTCCCATCGTCATCGCCATCGCCATCGCCATCATCATAGTCATCGTCATTGTCCTCCGTCATCATCTTTGTTACTTTGTTGTTGTTTGTGCTACTCATTACATGGCGTGTAGACAAGGCAAACACAATTGAATTAGCATGGCGAGCGTTAAAAATCACGCATACGCCACGCCCCGAAGGCTCGCCCATTGGATGCCGTTCCCCATGGATAACGCTCGACTGGTCTCCTAGCTCCCAGCGCAAGGTTCCTTGTCCTACAATTGCCCTCCACAATATTAAGTGAGCGAATTTACAATGAAAATTGTCTGAAGCAGATTCGAAGTCTTTATATGCTATAAAAAATATATATTAAATATTAATAAAAGTTATAAACTTTGAAACTATAAAAATGAAAAGTATTTTATATAAAATAAGTAATATTTTTCTTGACATTTTTTCAAAAACTTTCATCTCTCATAACTTCATCAAAACTTGGCCGATTTTCAAGCGAAATGTCATTTTGTTCATGATTTGATCTCTATATTCATTCTGCATTTAAATTTGTATCATCTAGAAAATTCGATATATTTTCGATTTTAAGCCATCTATCATCCAATTTTCCATACATACCGCTTGACATTTCTTTCGGAAACTTTGATCTCTCATAACTTCATCAAAACTTGGCCGATTTTCAAACGGAATGTCATTTTGATTATGATTTGGCCTCTAAATTGATTCTGCATTTAAATGTTTGTCATCTAAAAAATTCGATATATTTTCGATTCTAAGCTATCATCCAATTTTCCATACATACATTTTTTCAAAAACTTGGATCTCTCATAACTTCATCAAAAATTAGCCGGCGGAATGTCATTATATTCATGATTTGGTCTCTAAATTCATTCTGCATTTAAATTTCTATTCTAAGCTATCTATCTTCCAATTTTCCATACCTATTTTTCAACTGGTATTTCATTGCAATATGCTATTATTTATAATTTATTATTATTTATTTATGAAAATTATTGGATAGTTTAAATCGATGAATACTATAACAATTTTATTGCAAAATATTAGTATTTGCTAGTCACAGCTTTGCGTATCCATTCAGGCTTTAAGTTTATTCGGTGTAATAACATTTCTACTTGCAATGCATAGTAACTATTATGCCATAAATTATTAAAAGCACCGTAAGTTAACTTGATTATAAAGTCTATATGCCCGTCGGTAGCGATAAGTATCTTAAATGTAGGCACCTAGACAAGGTCTCTGTTCCAGAGACCCCCAGACCTGAATATCTCTGTATTTGCTTTCACTAACGAATACAGGCAGGCTCTAGGTCTTTTGGGGTCTTGGGGTCTTTTGGACCTCAGGACTTGGGTACTGTGGGCCTTCCCTAAACGTCGCACGGCTCACAGCTGAATTCAAGCGCAAAATTATGTAGCCACAGTTACACTCACAATCACAATCACAAACACACACACACAATTACACTTACACTTACATACAGTGATGTGTGTTTCTCTGTGTTTGTGGGACAATCAAGCAATGAAATTTCATGCGTTTGCACATGCGTTTGCCTCCAACTCCTGATCCAGGAACTCCAGGACTATTGCAGGAGGCCCGGCGGGCGTCTGTTGCCCGCTTCATAAACAAGTAACACATTTTCACTTCCTTTGAACCTGTTAGGAATTTTAAAATTTTCGTAGATTATCCGCTTTTAGCCGACGCCCGCCGGTCACGCCCACACACACACACACACAATAATATACATACACACACACACGCATCAATGCCGCACAATGCATAAAAGGCACGTACCAAAACTGAGACGGGGCAGGGTCTCTGTACAGATCTACTCGTACTCGGTTCGGTAGATATAGAATAGATATTCAGGATCCCAGGTCCCTGGTTGGTCCTCCTGGACCTTCTGCCCGACCGTTTTGCTATTGCTGCTGCTGCGTGCGTCCGTTGTGTGCAAAAATATTACTTGACTGACATTTAAATTAACACAATCACAGTTATTGGAGCATTGGAAGCCAGCCAGAGGACAACAGGACCGCACGACACACACACACACACACACACACACTCCTACATATACATTCACACACGTACAAGTCTATATATAGATCTCGTTTTAGGTTCAAAGCCACTGCACAAATAAGCAATGAAAACGTTTTTTTGGGCTACCAAAAATCAAAACGAGCGAATAAAACACAAACTGCAAAAACAACTTCACAAAGACAAAAAAATTATAATGAAAAACTTGATGAATCTCTCGTAGTGTGATTGGGTTTTGGATGAAAATGAAGCAAGCAGTACCCATACTCCAAAACATTTGTATCTATTTCTGGAAAAGTTTCTGTATTTTTCAATAGGACTTGTATACCTATATATGTAAGTTATAAATAATTTAGCTATATAGCCCGCAATTCCCATTATTTAATGTGCTGTTTTATGTTAGTTATGGTATATTTAAAATTTTTAATATTTTATGAGGAGGAGGATTTTATGATGGTATGGTACATCAAAATCGAGTTCTACCAAAAATTAATTTATTTTTTTTGAAAATTAACTAAATTTAAATGCAGAATGAATTAAGAGGCCAAAATATAATCAAAATGACATTCCGCTTGAAAATCAGTTCAGTTTTGACAAAGTTATGGGAGTTTAAAGTTGGTCAGACTTTGGATCTAACAACTTTACAAGTCAAAATTTTTGTCAAACTTCACATGATTTTTTACAGAATTTTGAAAGGTGTCAGAAACAAATTTAAAGTGTTGTTTTATACTATTTACGATATAAGGAGTTGATTAAACGTGAAAACTTGAGAATTAAAATTTTGAATTTTCAAAATATCAAAGGGGGGACCACATGCATCGAATCCATGATTTTGAGAAAAATGAATTTTTTTTTGAAAATTAATTAAATTTAAATGCAGAATGAATTAAGAGGCCAAACAATAATCAAAATGACATTCCGCTTGAAAATCGGTTCAGTTTTGACAAAGTTATGGGAGTTTGAAGTTGGTCAGACTTTGGATCTAACAACTTTACAAGTCAAAATTTTTGTCAAATTTCACATGATTTTTTACAGAATTTTGAAAGGTGTCAGAAACAAATTTAAAGTGTTGTTTTATACTATTTACGATATAAGGAGTTGATTAAACGTGAAAACTTGAGAATTAAAATTTTGAATTTTCATAATATCAAAGGGGGGACCACATGCATCGAATCCATGATTTTGAGAAAAATGAATTTTTTTTTGAAAATTAATTAAATTTAAATGCAGAATGAATTAAGAGGCCAAACAATAATCAAAATGACATTCCGCTTGAAAATCAGTTCAGTTTTGACAAAGTTATGGGAGTTTAAAGTTGGTCAGACTTTGGATCTAACAACTTTACAAGTCAAAATTTTTGTCAAATTTCACATGATTTTTTACAGAATTTTGAAAGGTGTCAGAAACAAATTTAAAGTGTTGTTTTATACTATTTACGATATAAGGAGTTGATTAAACGTGAAAACTTGAGAATTAAAATTTTGAATTTTCAAAATATCAAAGGGGGGACCACATGCATCGAATCCATGATTTTGAGAAAAATGAATTTTTTTTGAAAATTAATTAAATTTAAATGCAGAATGAATTAAGAGGCCAAACAATAATCAGAATGACATTCCGCTTGAAAATCGGTTCAGTTTTGACAAAGTTATGGGAGTTTGAAGTTGGTCAGACTTTGGATCTAACAACTTTACAAGTCAAAATTTTTGTCAAATTTCACATGATTTTTTACAGAATTTTGAAAGGTGTCAGAAACAAATTTAAAGTGTTGTTTTATACTATTTACGATATAAGGAGTTGATTAAACGTGAAAACTTGAGAATTAAAATTTTGAATTTTCAAAATATCAAAGGGGGGACCACATGCATCGAATCCATGATTTTGAGAAAAATGAATTTTTTTTTGAAAATTAATTAAATTTATATGCAGAATGAATTAAGAGGCCAAACAATAATCAAAATGACATTCCGCTTGAAAATCGGTTCAGTTTTGCCAAAGTTATGGGAGTTTGAAGTTGGTCAGACTTTGGATCTAACAACTTTACAAGTCAAAATTTTTGTCAAATTTCACATGATTTTTTACAGAATTTTGAAAGGTGTCAGAAACAAATTTAAAGTGTTGTTTTATACTATTTACGATATAAGGAGTTGATTAAACGTGAAAACTTGAGAATTAAAATTTTGAATTTTCAAAATATCAAAGGGGGGACCACATGCATCGAATCCATGATTTTGAGAAAAATGAATTTTTTTTGAAAATTAATTAAATTTAAATGCAGAATGAATTAAGAGGCCAAACAATAATCAGAATGACATTCCGCTTGAAAATCGGTTCAGTTTTGACAAAGTTATGGGAGTTTGAAGTTGGTCAGACTTTGGATCTAACAACTTTACAAGTCAAAATTTTTGTCAAATTTCACATGATTTTTTACAGAATTTTGAAAGGTGTCAGAAACAAATTTAAAGTGTTGTTTTATACTATTTACGATATAAGGAGTTGATTAAACGTGAAAACTTGAGAATTAAAATTTTGAATTTTCAAAATATCAAAGGGGGGACCACATGCATCGAATCCATGATTTTGAGAAAAATGAATTTTTTTTGAAAATTAATTAAATTTAAATGCAGAATGAATTTAGAGGCCAAACAATAATCAGAATGACATTCCGCTTGAAAATCGGTTCAGTTTTGACAAAGTTATGGGAGTTTGAAGTTGGTCAGACTTTGGATCTAACAACTTTACAAGTCAAAATTTTTGTCAAATTTCACATGATTTTTGACAGAATTTTGAAAGGTGTCAGAAACAAATTTAAAGTGTTGTTTTATACTATTTACGATATAAGGAGTTGATTAAACGTGAAAACTTGAGAATTAAAATTTTGAATTTTCAAAATATCAAAGGGGGGACCACATGCATCGAATCCATGATTTTGAGAAAAATGAATTTTTTTTGAAAATTAATTAAATTTAAATGCAGAATGAATTAAGAGGCCAAACAATAATCAAAATGACATTCCGCTTGAAAATCGGTTCAGTTTTGACAAAGTTATGGGAGTTTGAAGTTGGTCAGACCTTGGGTCTACCAACACTTTATCTAGTGGAAAAAATTTGTTACTAAAAATTAGTTTCAGTCCGATTTTTTAATTTCTGGTTCCATATAGCTGGTATATTGAAATACATTTATTTTAACATAATTGGTCTATTTAAATAAAAATGTATTAATTTGCAAATTGGTAAATAAATAAATTCTATTCTCTGCTCGTTTATAGCAATAACTGTCTTTATAACGGAGCCATTTTAATTGATATTTCAGTGCAGAGCATTGAGGTAACGCCCAGTTCTACATTTGCTTTCAATTTGGCTTTTTGGCTTACAGCTGCACTTTTGCTTTTGCCTTTTTTGTGCGACATTTTTGGCCCATACATTTGACTCTGGCCCGGTCTATGGCACACTGACTATATGTATATGTAGATATACTAATATGGGTGTATGTGTGTGTGCTTGTCAGTGTGTGTGTGTGTGTGTGTTTTTGTGGGTTAGCCGTGTATCTGTGAGACTTACGCGCGGGGGCGTTTTTTAATCAAAATGTAACAAGCCAAAAGCAAACAAGCGTCGGCTCTTCTCCTCCTCAGACTCCGTTTGCTGCTGCTTGCATAGCCATGACAAGCCATGGCCCGGATTAGTAGTGCAAAAGAAAGGCAAAACAACAACAACAACAACAAGAACAACAACATGAACTATAGCATAAAGGCCCAGAGATAGCCGGGCAAAAGCTATAGAAAGATAGTTGCTGGCGTCGTTCTTTTTATTGGACTTTATGCGCTTTTGTAGTGGGGCCAACTCTGGTCGCTTTGTTCAGGAGCTGCACAAAAAAAAAGGTAGCCAAATCATATAAAAAGCCATGGCCGATGGCTAAAGCAACTCAATAAGCGGACCAGTTACAACCCCCAACTTCCAGCCCATTTCTCACAGTGTCTGTGAAAAGGAAGTCTTACTAATTTGTAGGGCATTGCTGTGAAGTTGAAGTTGATTAAATATGAAGGAATCGATTGCATATTTTTGTATTGGTCAATGGAGATGACAGTGGACTGGGCACATCAATGAAGATTCAAGTTTGTTTTAAGCGTTCGAGCATGAAATTGTACAGACCGTGTGGTCAATGGTATAACAGAGTCAAGTAAGCGAGACAGAGATAGAAAGAGCCTACAGGACTTTGGCCATGGCTAATTTGTAACTAAATTTACGAAACAAAAGGGCCCATGGTTGGAGTGGGTTAGGAATGGGATGCAGAGAGGTGAAGCACATGTAAGCACTTGAATGCGCCACTTGCCGCCCAGCAGTTGTCCTTTGTGGCATTGGCCAGAAATTAATTAACCAGCAGCTGGAGCCGTTTCTATAGACCAATTCGAGGCAACTATTTAGGAGTACTCCTGCTGCAGCTATACGAGTACAATAAAACAATAACAGCAGTTTGGCCACCGTCAACGCATTACAAGCCACTCAATGAGCTGCCACCGACGGCGCCTAAAGTGCCATACACACACAAATTGGCAATGGACATCAGATGATGACCACAAGAAGACTCTGATGATGATGATGTTGGGGATGATGTAGCTCGATTTGTTGCTGTAATTTCCGACATACCATGAGTAGTACTCATACTTCTAATCATACTCATACTCACACTCACACTCAGACTCAACACTCACTAAGGCGTTCTGGATTGAGTCTTTTGTTCTCACAATTCCGCACTGGGCCCAGTTAGACTAACAGGCCGAGTCCTAACAATGCCTGTCCCAAAATGCCATTCTATGGACGCATTCGGCCGTGTGCCCAAGATTTTTGTGCTGGTCATGATGATGCCTGGACAGCACTTAGGTAGCTTACACACATTTTACCTAAGAGCGGGTTGCTTCAACAGTTTTTTTTCCCTTACACATTTTCTTCTATTTATTTTTTGAATGGACATAAGTGGCCTATTATGATATTATCGCTTGGGATTAGCAGAAAGACGGGAAAAATATTACGCAAAAGGTGAACAGTCAGTTCAATAAAGCATAAATGTAATGTGCTTGGAAGGTCACAGCATTTACCTGGAAACAGGTGACTCCGTAAAGATTATGAAAGCATTGCCACTGAAAATGTGAAAGAGAAGTCAAACATTGTAAATTGAAATGGAAATGATTGAGGCAGAATATGCGTACAATAGAATTGATCGCATCAACGATAAAGAACAGAAAAATAAATACATTGAGTTGTCCAGAAACATAAAGAATAAATGTGTGAATAGATGGGAATAAATTGAATGATATATGGTGCGATATATTATTTTTTTTAGGTGGGATGGCATTGAATCAAGGGGAAGGTGTTGCCATAAATTGAGAGATAAGTATGTAAATTGATTAAGATGGAAATACTTTTAGAATAAAACGACAAGACAACGTAAAAATCGAATGGAAATATTTAAATTTCTTTATTTGACTAAGAATGTGTTAAGAATTGAATATTTTTAACAAGTAAAAGTTTATTTAATATTCGACTTCAAGAATGTCTTTATTTAATTCTTAAATGGTCTTAATTTAAATATTAGTCAAATGAAAAAAATATATTTACCCAAGTAATTGTGTCAGTTATTAATATAATAATGTGATTACTTACAAAAGTAAATGTTAATTATTTAATTGCAAGTAAACAGTATAGAAAATTGTACTTCCGACTTAGTAACTTTTCTTACGCATTTGTTAACTGTTTGACTCCAACAATTCGTGTTTATCCATTTTGCATATGAATACTTTTCGTGCCACCCACGCAACTAGTTTGATTGTAATCAACGGCCTTTATGCCAAACGATGTGTCTAGGTTCGTGTAACGTCTTTGTTCTTCTACAAGTGAGTTCCTATGCCTAACTATAAGTGAGTGTGTATGCGTGTGCATGTGTGTGTGTGAGTTTGTATTGGTATTAAAAACAAAAGACCCATAAAGATTATGTCAAAAACAAACTATTCAATTAAGTAACTAAACTAACTGACATTCGCATACAAAGTTATAGGGACTGAGAGTGTTGAGGAGAGAGAGAGAGAAGAAGAAAGAGAGAGAGTGAGAGAGAGAGAAGGAGAGAGTGAGAGTGAGAGCTTGACTTCCACATACCACAACTGCTACTTGCCACATGCCAACTGTCGTCCTTTCACCGAAACATGCGGAGGCAACTTTTGCTCTTTGTCAAAGAAAGCAACAACAATTACATTTTCCTCTTCTTTTTTGCTCTAGTTTATTTGCATAGAATTGAGTTCCTTTTTTTTTTTTGTCATTTTCCCAGTATTCTTTTTATTTTGCGTAAGTCAGCTGCAATGACAATGATGGGGTTGTGTTTTAGTTGAGATCTTTATGCGTGTGTCTGGTCTCTCAAGTTAACAAAATATTATTAATACAGTCGAAGGGCTTTGCTTCGAGTGTGTGTCTCTCTGAGTGTGTGTGTCTGCCTTTGTGTGCAAGTTGAGTCCAGTCTGTGCTTATTGGCATTATTAGCAAAGGCTTAGGGTCCTTGCGCGTGTCAGCGCCTTTGGCACATGGATGGGTATCTCCGGACACGGACTCGACTCGGCCAAGGAGCAGGCCACGTGTCATAAAATAAACAATAATCCTGCTGCGCCTGCCTTTCCACTTTAGTGCACAATACTCGTAAATTGTATCTAATAATATGGCCCCGTGTGCGTTCTCTGTTCTGTTCAGTTCTGTTCAGTTCAGTTCTGTTAAGTTTGCAATGCTCAGCCGGCAAATAGAACAAACAATCAATCAATAGACAATATTTTCTCGTACCGTTGCCTTTCAACCGGATTCCGATTGCCTTAAAACAAAAGCGCCCGCTGCAAAAAAACAAAAAAATAAAAAAATTGAAGAAAAAAAAATAATATACAGGAATCAAGATGATAGAGAAAAAAGATAAATATTTATACCCGGAGCGCAGTGCAGGCGACGCTCGACTTGTTTTTTCAGCTTCGCTGAGCGTATAGGAAAAGAGAGAAATAGACAGGGATGGAGATGTGAAGAGAGAGAGAGAGAGAGAGATGGAGAGCAAGCACTGAACATTTGTAGATAATAAAAAACAAGTAGGTAAATACAATATAAATGCTGGTAGCAACTACAACAGTAGCAGCCTCCATCTACGTCTTGTCTGCGTCTTTGCCTGGTTAGTGTGTATCTTAGAGATACAATTCGGTTGCAGCCAGCACTTTTATTACATGCGACTTTTCTACAATTTGTGAACCATTGTCTTCTGGCAATGACTACTACTCCCTGCGTAGCTAACGGGCAAAGTGTTTGAATTTAGTAGCAAGCGGAAAAGCAAAGAAAAACGAAATGAACTACGACCCCGGCCAACAAAACTGCCGGTTCAAGTCCAGAGCCAGTCAAGCCAGCCAAGCAAGCATCCAAGCCATCCAAGCAGTTACCAGGTTCAGCTCCAGGTCCTTTGCCAAAGCTGGGTCCCTGCCATTTTTATTTACCAACCGCGCCAAAGTAAAGCAAAGCGCTTAGAACCACCTTAAGACAACGTGGAACGAGTGCAAACATTATTTGGGTTCATTTTGAACAATACGAGTACGAGGATTTACAAATACTTTTCCCAACGGCTATAATAACTACGTTATGCCGTTGGCTATATAGCTCAAATCAAAGTATGCACACATGATGATTATTAATTCTTGTGCATACGATTGAGGGACGATTTCCATATTTTTTGAGAGTGTATAGATTATGATCATTAAAGCTACACTTAAATGTTATCATATTCTTATATAAAATAAAGTTAAAACTTTTATTGATAACTATATATATTTTTTTATTTTTAAAATCTTCTTTTCTACAATTTTTGTGTGATTTATAACTATAATGTATTTTTTTTTTTAATTTTTTTATGCTTTTTACTGAAACTATGTCCTTTACCATTGTTCATTACTATATATGAAGTAATTAGAATTTAAAAAAAATTAATATTATAAAATAAATTTGTTAAACAAAAATTTTGATAAAATAGATTTATGGCTTGAGAGGCATTATTAGTTTAGTCTCGATTTTATGTACTATAGTTTTTGAATTCTCATAAAAATCCCCTTAGGGTATATAAATTTCGTTAAATTAAATATTAGTTTTTGGCTTTGTTCAGCTTAATGCAATTTTTATTTGTTGTTATTTTGTAGTTTCATGGAGCTTTAAGTGCAGATGCTAGTTGGTTGCGCTTTTGTTTAATACTGCATAGAAAGGGACAGAATGTAAAATTGGGAGAGAGAGATAAGCATGTATATTTGTAAGTATATAGAAATAGTGAAAAAGGGAGAGAGAGAGAGAGAGAGAGAGAGAGAGAGAGAGAGAAATGTTAGTCATTTGGACTGTTAAGTAGTGGGCAATTATTTTTACGACATCTAGTTAAGGGTGCGACGATGTGTGGGCCAGTTGAAGTTGTTGCTTGTCTCTAATTGTGGGCTCTTGGCATAGCACAACACCCTAATTTATAAGGTCCAAGAAACGAAAACAATGAGTGAGTCGAAATGTGTTGATGGTCAGATATGAAGTTGGAAGTTTTCTTCGTTTTGGCCTGTGAGAACAAAGAGCACAGAAGAACGCATTAAAGACAGTTTATTTGATATAAATACGTTCATGTGGGCTGCTTGGACCGACAACTTGCTTAAAAAGTTGCCAAAGATAATGAGTTTTTAAGACAGATGTAACGACCCGCACTCCCCTCATCGTTTGGGTTGGGAAAGTTGCCATTGCCAAAGATTAACTCAATGCAACATAACTCAAACAGTTGAACTGTTTTAACTGTTTCAACTGTTTTGTTGTTTTATGACTCGACATGACTGTTGCCTGACTCTGATAATGATAACAACGCGTTTTTGTTACCACACACACACACACACACAAAGAAAGCTCTAAAAGGAGCTGCACCCAAGGGCTTTCATTGTGGTCCGACAAATGTCTGCACTTGGATGCAAAGAGCCAAGAATCAGTTCTGTTTGAGACATTTTAGATAGCTTAAGAAACGACTTGAAATCGTGAATGAGTGTATCACAGAGATAGCTTTGTGAGTGCAGTACTAAGTCGAAACAATCAAAGTTAAACAGTTCACCATAATACTCTTATATGCTCTTATGCTCCTTCACATCGAAAGTTCTTCAAAGAGCTTAAATGATTTCACAATTTCAAGTTTCACCCAGACAATAACATTTTGTTATTTCTACAGGTGAAGTAGACATCACAAACTCTGATAGAAGTTTAATTAAACTACTAGCAAACTGCAGAATGACGCTGAGATATTAAGTTTAAAGCATTTTCAAAATTACAGTTGGTTTATTAAATTATCTTTCTTATAGATAATGTTTCTATGTGATCATAATAATATTTTGGAATCCCATTTGAAGATTGGATGTTTTGTTACTTATTATATAAGTAGGAAACACTATTTTTTGCCCATTTAAGTAGGCAACAATATTTATGTCCACATAAGTAGGACATACTATTTTTGCCCACATAAGTAGGCAACACTATTTTTGCCCATATAAGTAGGCAACACTTTTTTGCCCAAATTCTACTAAGCCATATCTAATTAAATATGTTTAATAAGTTTTTAAAATATATCTCCCTCCCGTGTGATGAAATTTTTTATTATGTTCTACTAAAAAAACTGCTGATTTCTCCGATTAAGCCTTTATCAAACCATTTCTCATATTTGGGTGCGCAATCACTAATTGAAATGCTTTTTGACATTTCTGTTGACATTTTTTAGATTTTAATTAAATTTATGACACTATTTCATATGTAAATTTTCGCTTTATCTATACCCTCTTTCAATTAAAATAAGTGAAAAGTGTTTTACCTATATAGTTTATAGTTTTTTTAAATGGATGGATATGTAAACATACATTGTAGATCACAATTTTAAATATTCATATCAATCTGATATACATAGGTGTAATAAGACACATTAGACTGAATTTTTTGTTGTATCTTTTGGGTAAATCTTAAAATTATCTGTAAGTTAACATCGGATTTAAGAGTACTTTAAAGCTGCCTACCAAGTATCTTTTAGTCGTTCACATTGGATAACAGAATTCTTTTTTACATGTCTGTCGTTATTATATTTTTTACATGTTTGTCGTTATTATCTATTTTTTAGTTGGTCGAATTGTCGACGCGGTCATAAAACTCACAACTGTCATAGACAGTTGGTATAAAACATGCCCCAAAGGTCGAACTCTAACTGGAACTGTTCCCGGAGTTAGTGTCGAATTATTACACGGACTGTCTACTAACTAACTCGTTTTTTTTAGCATTGTTTCATTCTGTATAATATATAGTTTTTGTATTTTTTTTTTGTATATCAAATTTGTATAGCTAGAAATGTTCTTTTGTTTTCATTCGGTGACCACAAGCTGCAATGTTTTAATTGAAACTAAATGTTGCTCTTGTGTAATGTTAAAAAACAAACAACAAGTTGTGCTGCTAAAAACAACAACCACAACAACTACATTGGCAATTATAACTGCATCGAAATACAGTTCGGTCTATCCACTGAAATATACAATACAAAAATGGCCGGAAATCCGCTTTGCGCCCAATCCACGTGCTTTTAATGCCAAACGCATGACGGAGTCGGTTGAGGAGGTATCGGACTCGTACTCGTCCTGGTACTCGTAACTGGAACTGGTATTGCAACTAGGGATGGACAATTGAGTTGTGGGTGGGTTTTTGTTATTATTTGTCTGCCTTTTTAAGTACAGACTTTAGCTCTGAACGGGATTCACATTGAGCTGCAATATAATGGAGATTAAGAGTTTGTTTTTGTGCTTGCTTTTTGTTTATTCACAATAGCCGCACACTGAATTGAAAAGGTCAATAATGAAAAAAACACGCTAAATAAATATTATGAAAAGCAAAGTAAAAAGTGTATATTTATTTATTAAAAGCGAAAATCAGACAAGCAAATCTGACTGAAACAGGCTGATGATTAAATACACTACGCAATTTATTATTAGATACTATTTTAATAAAATAGATGACCGGCTCTTTTTGTGTTTATTAGATTTGTTGTAAACTCTTTACAGATTATAAACATATATTGAATTTTAAGCTTAAAATATTCTAAATATTTATTTTATTAATCTGACTTAAGTGTTATGTGTTTGCATCTCTTGCAATCGTGATTAAATTAAATAGTGCTTTAAGCATAAAACCAATTAAATGCCTTTTTTTGCCATCAATTTAAATTCGATGCAAGTTTTCATGAAGTTTGGAATGTCATTTTACAATTAGATTTTTAGTTTTAAGTAGTAGTCTGCGTTTAGTAGCAATATAATTTGACGACTCACCACACTGATTATGTTCAGTGTATTGAATTAATGTGTAAACAACAACAAATTACAAAAAAATATATTTGCCACACATTAATTAATTGAAGCTCACAAACGGATAGCCAAACTCACGTTCTCACATTCAATTTTCTTTGGGCAATGTGAATGATTCCAGACTCTGAAAAAGTTTGTTAAAGTCCCACAAAACGTTTTTTATACCCTGTAATAAGGCTATAAAAGGTTGTTAGGGTCTTCATTTTATACACAAATTAGAATTACTATTAATAGTAGCTGTTAATTAGCTGTACAGTTTCTTCTATAATAGCTTAAAAAAATTTAATTCAAATTTAAGTCTAATTTAGTTAGGAGTAAGGAAGGCTAGAACTTATCTATTTTCATTGCTTTTGTTAGTAGAAATTCTGAGGGTACTCCCAGTATTTTTCCTTAGTTCTACGGTGTGAGCTAGTCCATCATGCTCGACAACATTGCATTTGTTTTTACATAAGTAAAGAAGCTTAAAAATTTGTATGTGTTTAAACCAATAAACAAATTTAATTGTACGATTTACATTTTTTGCACCCTTTTTTTGCTTTTCACCGCAATGGAAGCTTCTTTAAAATTATTATTTTTTCTATTTTTTTGTTAATGAATTCTTTTTTTTTAGAATTTTTACATTACAAAATGTTTAAAAGGCCAAAAGCTTAAGCCTTATGCGGTCAACAAAAGCCGGCCGCAATGGGAAAAATAAATATGGGCTCAGTGCCAGTGGGACAACACAAATACACAAAAAGAGGGTAAGAAGGGAGAGAGAGAGAGAGAGACAGAGAGAGAGAGAGAGAGAGAGTGAAAGACTGAGTGAAACAGAGCCCATTCAGGAGCAATGGGCCACTGTCCTTTGAGTCCAGCACATAAAAATGCATTAAATAAAATTTGTCATATAAATCTTGCAATTTATATGTTGGCCAGGCCAACACGAAAAATGTAATTTACAAACCAAAAGCTGTTGGGATTTCTTGCAGATATATATATATATATTTTTATTTTTTTTTTTGCTCAAAAGCGAGAGCGAGTTGTCGTATAACTCATTAAGAACGCTTGTCGCAGGTGCTAATTCGTTAAAATGGAAATCAGAATTTTCCAATTAAACTGGATAATAAATTGGCCAACCGAGCAGGCCAAGCAGGGCAGGCTGGGCAATGAAGTTTGGCCAGCAGCTGCCAGGAAAGGAAATAAATTATAAATACGCCGGAAGTTCCAAGTCAGCATGAAAGGGCGAAAACACTCACACACACACACACACACACACACACACACACACTCACACACACACACACACATACAGTCACCCCTCTTCTTGTGCAGGTTTGCATTTCCGTTAGCTAGCTAATTTGTAAAAAGCTGTTGACCAACACACACAACACACAGCTGAGAACGTCAGCAAGAAGATAAACTATGAGCCGTATATAAGCAGATACTTTATCTGCTGGCAGTGCGATGTATCTGTATCTGTACATGTGAGTGTGTGTGTGTGTGGGTGGCAGATTTAAACAACACATGTGAGTGTTTGGAGGGGGGGAGGGTTGAAGTGGAGCGGGAGTTGCAATTAGATAAAGCAAACGCAACGCTGACAAAGGCAATGCAATTTTGCTTGCCAGCCACAGCAAAAGTTGCGCGTCAGTACAAAAGTATCTATGAAATGGAGTTGAGATGCTGCAAGCAGCTGCAGCCGCAACTTCAAGTATGCGTGGTCGGATAGTAGATACTCCTCCTCCCTCCACCCCCCCCCTGCTTGCCCTCCTCCTTACTAGCACAACAATTCAATTTAAGCTTCGTGCGCAATTTGCGCAATGCCAATGTGCAAGAAGGGGAATCGTCGAGGGGGGTAAGTAAAGTTGCAGCAGGAGTAGGAGTAGCATTGGGAGTTGGGAGTTGTTGTTTTGGGGTGTCTGTGTGTTTGACTGTGTGTTAATTCATATAACAGACAGCTCTTGCTCTTGCCTTAAGCTTAACGCATCCAACATCGTCATTTTGGGGGCAGGATTCATCGTGCAACGAAGTTTTCGACGCCTTGAAGCTACACTTGAAACTGAAGACGAAGCCTAACGCGTTAACACAAAGTGTTGCCGGTTTTTTCAAGTGTAAGCTGAAGCTTAGGCGAGCGAATGCAAAAAATTAACTAATGCGCTTAAATAGTTGATATAATTTGAGAATTTTTCAAGTGAGCGATCAATTTTGTTAAGGTCCTTATAATAACAACCATTGTTCTTATTTAAACTTTTAATTAATGTTTTTATTAATATAAGTTTTTCATATTTTTTTCTTAATTATCTTATAATTTTTTTTTTTATAGTTGTTATATCAGGCATTACAAGTTTGATATTCAAAGTGCAATTACATTAGTCAGCGCACATCATTCTATGTATTTTATTTATATTTTGTTGTTTGACAGTTAGCCAAAAATATTATGTACGCCACGTTCCATAAGAAATATCTGTATCTCATTCGCAAATAAGTACATACCCTCATTTTTTTATACACATTTTTTCCCAGCATTTTTGATTAATTAAATTTTTGTATTTCTTGGTCACAAATCCAATTTGATGTTGAATAGGATTAGAAATATATATTTATTATTAATATTATTCGACAATACCGAAAATTATATTGATAGGAATAACATTTGTTCCTTAAAATTATTCGAATGTAAATAAAAATGAACTATATTTACCATAATAATGTTAATTACCCTTATTTATATTATTATGTAACCTAATTAAAATATTTTTAATAATTCTAAACATCATATTCTACCTCTCGCATGTCATATCTGACATATCTATGTATATCCGGTCTTTATATGCTGCTTAACACTAAACCGTTTGTTTGTTTGCCTATTGCTCTGTTTCTCTCTGTTTCCTGGCAATTCCACAACACACAAGAGTTATTTGGCTTTCCAATGGTTTAATTAAAACATTGTTACTTCATTGTGAAAATGTGCAAAGTGTAATTATATAAAATTTGCACAGACATACACACACACAAAGAGATAGACATGGAGGGGAGAGATGGATAGAGAGAGTAGAGGAGAGAGAGAGAGAGAGAGAGACAGGGAGATATGTGGCAGCCACAGCGCTAACAAACAAATAGAATGCCACACAAAATGTTGTCCATATGTTGTTGGAGCTGCTTTGAGCTCAACATGAGTGTATGAGTGTGTTCGTGTGTGTGTGTGTGTATGTGTGTGTGTGTGCAAATCGCTTGGCTTCAAAAGTTGACACGCATATGTAGATATATATATGTGTATGTATGTGCATACGCAAACATATCCACACGTTATAATAGGCAGCAATAAAATTAGACCCAAGTGCCGGGCCCCAAAAAGTATGCTACAATATTTGCACGCTACGCACAGCAGAAGTTTTAAGCTCCTACGCACCAGGGTGTGCTTATGAGAGTGTATGTGTGTGTGTGTGTGTGTGTGTGTGTGTGTGTGTGTGTGTGTGTGTGTGGAGTGAGGGATTAGAGTAGAGCTTCTTGTGCAACGGCAGTTTAATATCTTAATTGAGGTGCCCGCTTTAAAGATGCATGGGAATCCTTTTGCCAAAAGGATATCAGGATGTGTCGGAAAGTCAACTCAAACATAAGCAGGAGAAAGCCAACAGCAAAGGCTTCAAATAAATTAACTTTTTCTGGTGATTTTATGTAAATCATATGACAAAAAACAGCAACAGCAACAACGACTGTGAGAAACCAAACTGTTTTTGCTGCTTTTTTGGGGCGAAATGTCGTTGGCAGACAGAGAGGCGACCCATTTATATTTATTTAATGATGTGACCCAAAATTTATTTCTGTATGTGAGTGTTTAATTAGACGGTTCGCCTCACAGGCGACAGTTGGTGGTCTTTACGACTCAGTGAACTAGCACTTCCTCTCTCTCTCGCTCTCTCTTTCTCTCACTCTCTCTCACTCTCTCCCACTATTTCTCTATGCGTGCTAGGGGCCAAAGGAGACCTTAAATGTTAATGCTGGTCTCAAGGTCACATGATATGCGCATATAAATTACTGCTCCCCTTTTTCAATGGTATGGTATAACGCTTATCTTGGAGGCGGCGGTTGGTGCCAAAAATTTACGTACTGTTAAGTAAAGGATTTGTGGTTAATGACGGTCTCTTGACAGAGGGAGAGGTTTGGGTTGTTTTGCAGGGTTTCCAATGCTATTTCAAGCTACATATGTTATGTGAAAAGTCTTCCAAGTTCTCTTTTTTCATTTTGTGGGACAGTTAGGAACTGTTTTCTTCTGATGGAAAGCGATGTGGGTAATAAATTTAACTTGTAATCAAATTTAAATTAAAGTGAAGATCTTGGTCAGACTAACATTGTGTACCCAACGAGTTATGCGGTTATCTGCTGTAATAAGATTAAAATGGAATACTATTTCTTAGTTGGTTCACTTCAATTTTAATGTAAGAAATGAGTTGGGAAAATTTAAGACATTTTTCGTAACAGCTTCAATATAAAAAGGAATATAAAAAATATTTTTTTTGAAATCTATACTTATATTTATATTTATTTATATATATATATTGAAATTTTTTATTTCTTTAATTCAAAACCCTAGTTGTTAGAAATATAGCATTAAAAACTATTATTTTTATTGCTATAAAAAAAATGAATTATATAAAAAAAATGTATATCAATTAATAATTGAAGATATCTATCTAATATTGTTCAGCCAACATTTTGAGAATTTGTTGTCACCGATTTTTGATAACTAAAAACATAGATATATATTTTTTATTTTAATATTAAAATGTTAACTTTCCGATTATACACGCTTATCATAAAATATGGAAAAAAAGGAGAAAAACGTCACACGAGGGAGAAAAAAACATAAATACATTAATGGAATCTTTGGATAAGTGGACGTGCTCACAAATCCAAACGCCTGACAGATAATGCTAAACAGATACAGGATACGCGTCGGACGAGTGTGACAAATGAAAGTAAGGACCTCAGCTGGGATGCAAAGCAAAGTGAAGCAATTGCATGGGATGTTTTTCGTCGAGTTGCCCTTCGATTAAGGAACGCCCCCAGGAGCTAAGCCAGGGCTTAGATGTGTTAGATATGTTCAACAGCTGCGTTACTTTTTTTTTTTTTTTTTTTTTTAAAGGCCAAAACAACATAACAGCCATGACAGCTTTCAATTTCAATACTGTAGCCAGTTGTTGTTGCCGCCTCCCTCATACGAATTTTCAATTTGCCAGCTGGAACAGGCACACGCCGGACCACGCCCATCAGCTTATAAAGGCGGCCAGCAATATTCTAATCCAATCGAAGGCATTTATCAGCGTAACCGATCAACATTTGAAAACTTGTGACTTATGCATCAAAGTCAAACTGCGATGATTCAAACTGAGATAATCAAACGCAGTTCATACCAACTCAGCTCCTCGGATCAATTACCCTCTGATGGTGAAATTCTGTCATGAATTTTGATGAAATTTTTTATGTAAATGCAGCACTAAATCAAAACAACGACAATCCATGCCACATGCCAACAATTTGATGCTGCATTGGGTAAAGTTGACAAAAGTCAAAACCGTGAAAAAGCATATCATAAAAAAACGAGAAAACAAAAAAAAAGAGAGCAGAGATTGAGGAGAAAATCTTTCGTATAGTATAGTAGTATCTCAAGCAATTTTTTGCCGTAATGGCCGCACATAAAAAATACGCAACAAATATAATTTTTCACTTGCGTAACCAATCGATTGGCATGTCCATGTCCATGTCCTACCCCAGGTTCAGTTACTGTTACTGTTACTGTTTCTGTTCCAGTAACTCTGTTTCGTACCAGGCGTACTCGCGTTCTGACTCTATCGTGTGAGTGTGTCAAAGATGAGGCCATGCTGATAAAATCCAATCACTATGAATTTACGCTCCTTTACAGGAAATGAAGCGGAAGAAATGTGCAAAATGTATTGACACTCTTTACTCCCCTCTCTCGCAAGTTTACTTGGTGGGGTTGTTGTCTGTCTTTCTCTAGGTCTGTCTGTCTGTCTGTTTGTCTGTCTGTTTGTCTGTTTGTCTGTGGGGTCGTATGGCACAACTCCAAGTTATTGCCAGTGCAATTCATAAAACAAATTGATATTGCCTGCTATTACACACGTCAAATGCCAACGCCCCCATCGAACCGCAAAATGTTAACCGCCTAAGTTCCCTGCTCAACTTCCCTCTCCACATCCTTTTCTTCCTGCCTCTCCACCGTTTCTAGCAAATTAAATTAAATATTTACTCACATTTGCGTGCGATTTTTATTTCGTTTTATCGAAGCAATTTGCCTGCGACATGTTTTGCTTTGATTAGCTTTCGCCGATGGGGTAATTTGTGTCACAGCATGTCAACGCCCAGTCCCAGAGTCCCAGAGTACCAGGCTTATACTAAGTCCCAGTGCCAGGTTATGTCCCAGGCATCAACTCCCTGACTTTGATTCGGTACGCCAATTTGCAGGCGCTCTAATTATATGCAACAAGCAAATGAACGGTGCGATTCTGACTATAGCTACAGCTCCATCTCCGTCTCCATCTCCGTCTCCGGATCCGGCGTACTCACAACTGTTGACCAGCCATGCAGTTATAAAATAATTTCTTTCGAAATTAATAAATTGAAGCCTGTTGGTTGGACAGGAAGTGAAGGCCTTTGCGACAGCAGCAGCTACCAATTGGGGGGCTGTTCTCTTGGCCTGGTCATGGCTCCTGCTCAGCACAGTACAGGCATGGGGACACGTCCTTCAGCTGCATATCAAATGCGGGCCAAGTACACTTGACAACAACAACAACAACAGCAGTCAGTGCAGTGGCGTAGTCAGAGCAAGCTACGCATAAATTTCATATTTTCCACCCTAGGGTATATTCAGTTTTGCAGCTGGAAATGCAATTCAAATCAAACAGAGCAGTATTCGAAAAATATACAATATTCAATCAATAACCAAACAACTGCATGTCAAGAGTTCATTATAAAATTTACAAAAATATGTAAATAATTGTTTATTATCACAACTTGGAGATACAAAATTAAGGCAGGGAAAAAATCAAAGCAAAATAATGTTTAATAATAAAAAACTCGAAAATATTAGAATAAATCAAGTTTCTTATAATAAAAATATTTTCTGACTCAGGTAAACTTTTTCTTTCAAAAAGTAATATAAATTTTTATTTCATTGAGCATATTCTTAACAATGTTAATATTTTTATAAAATGTTGACATCCTTTTATATAAAAAAGTTATGAAGAAATTCATGTTGACTAAATTATAATTATTAAATTTTAGTGTCCAATTTTCCAGATACATTTTCAGCTAAACAATATAAAATGGAAATTACAAATATTTTGTCAGATTGTTGGTTACATTCGATTAGTTTGAAGTGTCAAATCTCTGTTTTAGCTATAGTGCTTGCACTCGTATCGTTGCTAATAATAATGATTGCCAAACAATTTGCCCACATTACGGAAACATTCCCATCAGATCTGAGTTTATAGCTAGGGTTTGGGTGGATAGCACGGGAAGAATACAAAACGTGAATCGAATTAATTTACAGCAATTGCAACGGTTAAGTGACTCGGTACTATGGTACAATTTGAAGCCCCGCAATTCGACTGTCATTCATTAACAATCGATTAGTCAAACACTTTCCGCTTTCGGAAGCTACCATTAATTATTGAGCAACCCTCTTTGTGAATGATCTCTGTGGAACGCCACTGTTCCCGTTAGTTCCTCATATAGCTTACGCACTGACTGAACTGATTCGAGTCACTGTGCACGTTGTCGCACAGTGTCGCATTTATTTTATTTTTTTTGAGTCCCGATTCCACACACACATTTTGAATTATGTGCGAAACGCCCTTCGGTCACCCCAAACTATACAGAGACCCAGAGATCGGAGACAGACAGTGAGATATGTAAGAGGCAGGCTCACACTCATATTCATACTCACACACACACACTCACACTCACACTCACGCACTCAAATTGTGCAGTTGAGCTGGGTCTCTAATAACACATTGCCAACCCCTAATTTACCCTAATTTCTTAACCAATTTCGACCATTACGACGGGTGTGCAATAAAAATTAAAATCCATGCCCCATCTCTGTCTCAGTTTATGTCCCTGTCTCGCTCTCACTTCCTAGCTACATCCTCTCCGTCTCTGGCCAAAACATAACTCGTTCGCTGACTTCAACTGCGAATGTGAATGTGAATGCGAATGTGAATGTGAGTTTGAATGTGACTGCAGCTGAGGAGTGTCGTGTCTGCCATAATAAACGCTGTCCTCTGACGATGAGCACAGCCGCAAAAAAGAAACACACACAAGTTTAAGTGAAACCAATGTACAGGCTCAGGATCTAGAGATGGGAGCGTGCTGTGACACGAACTATTAAACTAGAATCTCATGCATCTAAATAGAATTCATTTTATATGAAATAAAGCTGAAATATACTTCCTTATATTAATGATACTTAAATAATTTAAATATATTTAGTAGCATTTTTTATATTTTAAATCTAAGATATTAAATGACAAATATTGGTTTTTTAATTCAAAATATTTATTTAGACAGTGGAATAAATATGATCAATTTAAAATTTGCATTCAAAATAATCTCAATAGCTGATTAAGTGTGGATTAATATATAAGTTGCTTACGAATATCTATTATTGTTTAGTTTTCAAAAATTAACAGATTTGAATACTTAATAATAACTATGTTCCCTTGTACTGTATTGTATTTAATTGTGCTAAAACATATTAATTTTCGATGTTCAATCCTAAACGTTATACTAATACGTTATATCCATTAGATCTGATCCTGATAATATAGTTTTCAAGTACCACCAAACTCTAAAATTTTTTTGTTTTTCATTTATAACATAAAAATTAATTAATAATAATAATACTAAAATACAAGTTAGTAAATAAATAATTAAATTGTTAATATAGATCTTTTATTTCATTTAATCGAATAAAAATAACAAAAATAAATGAAGAAAATATGATAAATATTATAAATAATTGCTTTATTTAAGTACTTCACTAACATTTAAATTTAGCAACTTAAAAATTCTATTAATAGTCTTCTGAAATAAGTCGTATTTACTTTTCTAATCGTGTCACGCACTCATCTCTAGGCAGGAACAACTTTGGGGCGCAACTTTGGGCAGCAGCTGGTCAACTGGGCAGTGGCAGCCGAGGTGCATGATTGGCCACACAAACACGCAACTACTGTCAATTATTTGACTGTCATTGACGCACTGGCTGACTGACAAAGTGACGCTGCCGTCGCAGACGTCGCAGTCGCAGTCGCCGTTACCAGCAGCTCTCCTTCCCCCTTCCATCGCGCCAAAACGTTCTCAGTTATGGCCAATTCTCTTGACATTCGCATGTGTCCAAGGCACAATGTCTATCTAGTTGGCTGTCTGTATGTCTGTCTTGCTGTCTGTCTCCCTTTCTGTCTCTCTGTCTGTGTGTTTGTGTGTGATGTGACCTGCTGCTGTCCTGGCAGTTTGCGCTTGCTTGACTGGCCATCAAGTCGCTAACCGATGTCGTCGTCGTTGTCCTGTACAGGTATGTGCATAACCTGTGGGGAGTGAAAGGAGTGGAAGGAGTGGAAGGTGTAGTCATCATTGACGCTACTGCGACAAATTTAAATGCGGTCTCCTTTCTCGGTTTTGGCCGACGCGTCGGTCGCGTTTGCTGCCGCCACGTTGCAGCAATCATCATTAAAAGTTATTCAATGGATCGTCCTTTCTGTGTGGATTGGATTGCTGGCAATTTCGCTTTGATTTGCCTTTGTGCAATCGACCAACGGCACATAATTATTTAAATAAATGAAATTAAATTTGTACACGTCAAACATGTGTCGCAAACAACAATGCAAACTTAAATTGTGTCGCCGGAGCTGCCGAGAGTCCACTGTCAAGTCAATAAAAAATTAAGCGCAACGCCCCTCCACCTCCTCCTTTCGTCCTCTCAGTCCTCTCAGTCCTCTGCATGCTTGTGCTTCTTCTCCCTGGTCGAAACTGAGCAGTGACAACAAAAGTGACCCAAATATTTTGCAAGGACAATGCACTTGCACAATGAACACACACAGACAGAGACAGAGAGAGAGAGAGAGAGTGAGAGAGAGGCAGATAGAGACAAAGATACACAAGCAGACCAGCAGAGAAAGAGATAGCTGAAAACAGGACACGAGAGTCGAGACCACCGCAGAGTGCAGAACGATAAAGTGGCCAAAAGGGAGAAGCAGGGGATTGTATGGAGCATGGTAATGGCCAAGTAAATAAACAAAAGTAATTGCATAAATTTATATAAATTAATGGAAATGCATCAAGCAAATGGCTGCAAATGAATTTAAAGCACAAAAGTTATTCAAGCTTTTTATTATATTTTTTAATAGATGAAAAGTAATTAATGAACAGAATTCATTTGATTATAGAACTTTTTTGATTGTCATGTGGATAATTTGCAGACATATAAATACTTAAATAGTAGGCAGATTTATCATACTGTTTAAACAAAGTTTAGGTATTAGCGTAAATATTGTATGCTTAAATGCATAATTTAATAAACTTTTCAACTAAAAAATTTAGCATATTGAATGATTAACAGCTGCTTTAATTTATATATTTATATATAAATACTTTTAGTTCTCACCTTAATGACTCAGAAGATGATGAAGTGTAATGAACAGATGACTTTGAGATTGCCAGCTGTGATCAAGTGCATTTGGTAAGTACAGTGGTGACCAAGTATGTGTGTCAACACGATTTTCAAGTGACAAGTGACAGAAATGAAGTGCTATGCATACAATGGAAATTCAGAAGTGCATAATTTATTAATAGGTATTAATTTATTTCTTGTTTTTTATTTTCTACTAATATTATTATCCTTGCGTTCATTTCATTCATTCATTTCTGTTCAAGCTATCAAGGCAAACTATTTAATTGTCTAGTAATAAAATAGCTGACTTAAATTATTTATATAAAATAATTAACTGAGTAGCCATTTATATTTGTACTTTTCATCTTGAAGTTCTTGAATTCATTAATGACCTTCAGCAACTCTCTATAATTTTGCTTAGGAAAATTCGGTTTCGGCTGTTAATAAATTAATTAAACAAACACCTAAACATCCCGTATTGCTGTAAATTAAGATTGTATTACACTTCTCCTTAATATTAAGATGTCAATTTACTCATCATTCGCAATTAAATGACCGATCGTTTATTATAAATTGACCACTCAAACAGCCACTGACCATGAGTTCAATTACCTTATGTTTCATATGAGGGTAGCAACAAGTTTGTATTTAGTTTTCGTTCTTTCATTCAAGATACGATCGTTGTGATCACGCCCCTATTCCAGTTTCCTCACACTCATAGGGCAGTTGAGATAAACAAGTTCCTTATATACATATATCTTAAGTGTAGGTACGCAAATACTTCACGCTCTACCTGTTCTGAAGAACGCACCAATCAGCAGCCAGCTACAGTGCCTACCAAGTTGGTGTAACACTGGTATTTTTAGAACTGCGCGCAGAATTGTGGACAAGCCATTGGCGGAAAGGGCCAGTCTTTAAAACGTGTTACAGAAATGGAGTTTGTTCTAAGAAATTGAAAAAAAACCTTGGCTAAACTTATTTAATATTAAAATTATAATATTGGAAGAGAAAAAATGTTTAAAAAACAAAAAATGTAAGCATAATAAATTTTTTCAACTATTAAATTAGATTTAATTGTAATCTAAAATTGTTTTTGTTTTTATTAATTAATATAAAATTACTTTTATAGTAAAATTGTTCTTTAGTTAACCTATATAAATATTAATGGATTTACGTAAATTCTAGAGAGACCATGTAAAAGTCCATTGTAAGTTTAAAACCATATTGACAGGGCGTGAACTCTTTTGCAATTAAAATCTATCAATTTGTTGTCATCTGATTGATTGACAAACCATTTTAATTTGTTGTGAACTTGTGTTTTTTTCCGCTAACTATTATTATTATGCACATTGTCATCATCAAAGTGATGGAAGCAATTAAAGGCGGCGGAACTGTTTACATTTTTAGCGTATTTCTGGGGATCAGCGATAAAAAGTCTGTCAACTAATTAAAAATGCACATGACATGTATAATGAACTGAGAGCTAATGGTAAAATCAATATTATTAATATATACTTAATATACGTACATATATGAACCGAGAAAAAAATGAAAACGATATAAATAATTAATAATTTAAATGCTCAAATTACTAAGAGACTAAAGAATAAAAAAAGCAAAACAAATTAAGCCTAACGCATAAATAAATTACGTGAAATGAAATCAAAATAAAATGTTTGGGCCAATAAATAAAAACAGGGAGCAAATAAATAATAAATAATGTTAAACATACACAATTTACTTAATATAAAACCCAATTAACCAAACAACAACAACAACATGGTCATGGACATAGACATTAACAGAGCAGCGTCGCTAAAAGAGACGAAACGAGCCAAAGCAGAGACCATTTAAAAACCCATTGAACAAGCCGAACGCCAAAAGACTCGGCCGGAGATGACAGAATTGTGAATAGAGGAGATTGTGGAGGCTGTGGAGGCCCGACCGACCGAGCGACCGACCGTCCGGCGATGGCATGAATGAATGAATGTCATGAAGTCAACTAGGACAAAGCATATAACACTCATTTATTAATGTACAATTTTAACATCAACATAGGGGGACCCCCCACTAGCAGCAGCAACACTCTGCTCAGAGACCGGCTAGAGCGCAGAGCATGAAGCTGCTCTCAGCTTATAAGCGAGAACATGTTAAATTTACAGCATGTAAACCGCTTTGAGCTCTCTAATCAATTCGACGCTCAGCATGGAAATGCATTTTACATGTAATGCTCTCGACAAGCTGCGCTCTCACTGTCTTTAGCTCTCTCTCTCTCTCTCTCTGTAACACATGCACACGCATACACACCTACAGTAATAATGACATTGAAATCGCTGCCCCGCCGTCGTCTGTCAACAGAATTGGGGCCAAACTGTGCATGGGAAAACTCAGCCTGCGGGTGACTGTTAACAGCAGGAGATGCTGTTGATGGAATGGTGATGCTGCCGACACCGCAGCAAAACAGAGAGCCCAACATGTGAGAGAGAATAAGACAAGTGAGAGCAACCGGTTAACTACAGCAACTGAGAGAATGAGAGATGACCGGTTATTAACAGCGCACTGTTGTTGCTGTTGTTCAACTGCTGGGTGCACTGGCATCTCTGTTCAATTGGAACTGGTTTTGCATGTCGATGCAGACACTCCTCACTGCTCTGCTGTTTGCGGTTGACGATGGAATGCAACATGGACATTGCTGAGGCTTCCACATATCTCTTTTGCAGATTGATGTCGACGCATATCATTGCACCGAAGCACTCTGAAGGATTCTTAATGCGTTTTATGTTCCCCACGTATTAAATACCAGTTTTTAATTGATCTTATGCTTGAGTGGTTAGTTCATTTTCTTGTCATTTATTTTTTGCGCAGGTTCCTTGTACGATGATATTAGTTATGGCTGCTACAAGTATAATTAAGACTTGAAAGTAAAAGTTCCGATTGACTTTGGGCTTGCGTGACTCTTTCTGACAGATCCACATGTGATGGATGGTGATACAAAAGATATTGAATCGTTGTTATGCAGCTGCAATCAGATGCAGACCCAGACAGGAAAGGGTTATTATGTTGTGCGTAGTCTGGGATTTTAAACTCTTTAAAAGACAACTTTAATCTTAATCTAAATTTAAATTTAAATTGGTTTTAATACTTCGCTTAGAATATAAAAGTAAATAATGTTATATAGCACTTAACTAAATATTAAGCTCCAAAATTTAACTCATTTGACTATTTAAAAAAAATATTTTTCACTAACAATTTGATAATACTAAAAATTGATATTAATTAAATAAACAATTTTAAAGAAAAGCTAAGAAATATCATATTTAATTAACTATCTTATTTAAAATATTTAACTGAACATTTTACTTTTCAGCAGTTCAAATAACATTTCTTTAGCATAACCATTTAACAGAATCCCATTGCAAGTGCCTGCCATCAATTTAAATGTTAATGGCTCGTTTGGGCTTGCCATGTAAAAGCGTTTGCTGCTGCTGCTGCTGTTAATGGCAGACAAATGGGTCGTTTTACGTTCAACGCTGCCATGAATTTGAAATGTTAATGAGGCGCCTGATGCTGATGCTGTTTGTGGGCCTTAACAGACTGCTAAAAGCAAATGCTGCAGTTTATGGGCATGTGATATGTGCCTGTTGTGTGTGCCTTCTGCCTGTGCTTGTGCATAGGCAGATGTATGGGCTTTCAGCTCGATATGCTAGCAGCTCTATAACATGTTTATTTGTGGTTAACAGCTGGCGAGGACTCATGTGGGCAATCATGGCCAAAAATAGAGTTAAGTGTTTCGTCAGCATAAAGGTTAATGTTGCATTTACGACTTTTTGCATTTAACACTTTACTCATTATATGAAAGTGTACGATAAGATTCTTTATAACACATATACTTTGGAAACAAGAAACATTACTACTTGGCTGGAAATCTTTTAGTAAAGTCTTTCTTTTTATCTGAGCTTAAGCCCAACATATATTTTTTTTATTTGCAATTTTTCTTATTAACATCAAAATTAAAATTACTTCTATATGCACAGAATTAAGATTTATTTAGACAAAATTATTGTTATTAGGGAAGTAAAAAAAAAAATAAACACATTAATAAACAAATATCTAATTTACCCATACCCAAAAAAAAAAATGTTGGACAGAAAACAAATAAATATTCTACGCTGTCTTAGAATTTTGTCGGTGTTTAATGTACATTCATTTGCATTATTTTACCGGAAAATGTATTTACTTTGTCATAATTAGCATACGTGCCGTGCATTTGAACTCTAAATGCCAGAATAACAGCGCAATGTTAGGACTTAACAGCAGAGCCAACCTACACACAAACATGTCGAAAATGTTTTTGATGTGCCGCCAGTGCACCTGCTGCGATGTTGCTGTTAACATTAGCAGCGAACTGTTGGGAAATACCAAGCAACATTATAAGCTTAACAGAGCAATGCTAAATTTGAATCACCCACATTAGTTGCTCTCAGCCTTTGTTGTACTCTCGGTATTTTGATTGCTGCTGTAAGTGCTTAAGTAAAAGGAAATTGAATTATGTAAACGATAAGCGCTGCTTAACAGCGACACACTCTCTCACTCTCTTTCTTCCTCTCTCGCGCTCAGCTGTGACGCATGCGCTCTGTAGAATGGGAAACCCCCTTTCTGCTCTGTTACCGCTCGCCGCCTGCAGCGTTGTAAACAAAAGTTGATTTTTTTCACAGTTGTGCTCTCTGTTTGTTGCGCGCGCTCTTGCTCACGCTCTGCCGCGCTCAAATTCTCTCTCGCTGTTGCCGCTGCGACTGAGGTGACCCAACCAGGTGCTGGCCCGCTGAAAGCGAATTCAGTCACTTCCGAAGTTTCAAAGCGAGCGGTTCACGCGACGGACGGCGATTTCTTAACAGAAGTAGCATTCAAGACGAGTTCAGCAAAAGCAGCCAAATAATAAAAAGCGAAAAACAACAAAACTTCTCTCAAGCATAGATTGACATGTAATTGTGCTGATAATATTGAAATTTCTAAACTCAATTTAAATGCATTTTGCAGAATATGTAAATTTAAACTAAACACAACGGCTAATTATAATTATTTGCGGTTTCATATGTAAATCCGCTTGTGCAGTTCCGAAAATCAATTCGAAATTAAATCAAAACACACGCAAATCTAAAATCCTTTTACATCCTGAACTGCGACGAGCGATTCGGACATTTGCCGTTACGCTTACGCGGCTCTCGCGTTCTATGTGTGTGTGTGTGTATCTGTGTATCTCGTGTATCTCGTATTAGTGTGTGCGTGTTATGACAGAGAGTTGACAATAGGCAAATAGGCAAATCATATGCCGCCCACGTAATGTGTGACGAAATTTAAATTCGCCATCTATGCAAATACAATTGCACAAATCGTCTATGTATGTGTATGTATAGAGTGTATGTATGCGAGTATAAGTGCTAGTGAGATATTCATGTGGATTACCATAAACATAAACAAAGGATTAGAAAGAAACAACAGCAGCAGCAGCAATAGAAGACGAGCAAGAAAAACCACAGAAGCATTTCTGGGATTACAGCAGCCGCAGAAGAGCAAAAGTTGAAGAAGAAAACGAAGTCAAAGAAGAAGAACAGAGGAGTTTGGTTGAAAAATACTTGTATCTGTACATTGGAGTTTGAATTCGACACAGGTGAGTTTTTTGGGCTAGTCCCCATCTTAAATGATGTATTACCTGTGCTGCAATGTGCATGTTGCACTTGCGGTTTACTCTGTGTGGCATGTTAAGTGCAATCCATTATGCAGATAAATATGTATCTGCCAGTAAGCATCTACACATACTTCACAACTATGTATCTGTGAAAATGCAACATAAAACTATCTTTACCAACCACAGAACTTGTTCCAAACGCAACGGAATCTGAGTCACCTGTTC
Organism: Drosophila falleni; assembly: GCA_035045575.1. Taxonomy (NCBI): domain Eukaryota; kingdom Metazoa; phylum Arthropoda; class Insecta; order Diptera; family Drosophilidae; genus Drosophila; species Drosophila falleni. The sequence goes on from JAWNOV010000167.1 coordinate 12,781,374, forward strand.
CAAAAAAATGGGCGAAGTAAAAAACGCATCCATCAACTGCACATGCCATGGAATGCCCTCAATCAGTTTTCAGTTTTGCATGCCAAGTTGACAATAATTACAAAACGACAAAAAGGACACCCAAAATATGCAAAGCAAATAGAGACGGAATACGAAGCTTAAATACCCTCAAGGAACATAATAGATTTCTGTTTTGAATTGATTTGTAAATATGAATTTGTATATTGCACTTTAAAAATAATATTTAAAATAAACAAGAAATTTAAGAAACTGCAACATAGATTAATAAACATTTAAGAAGACATTCCGAAACTTTAGTGGGAGGAACTCAACTGACCGCATTCCCTATTATATATGTAAATAGGAATTAAAATTCGTTGAATTGCAAAAAAAAATAACAAAATTTCGGATATTTTCATTCAAAAAAATATAATAAATGTGTAAAAATAAAATGCAGGTGCTACAAAAGATGCAAAAGTTTTTGTACCGCTCAAAGTTTAACATTTTCAGTGGTGGAAAATAAAGAAAAACTTTTGTGAAGAATAAATGCATAAAGCATAAAAAGAATGAGAAAGGAGAAGCGCACGTTAAAACTAATTGAACAATTTTTGGTATCATTTTTGGCTAACCCAATTCTTTGTATGGCGGAGAATAAAAGTGAATGCCACAAGTTTTCAAGCCAAAACGAAACTTTTGGGCACTGTTAAAGTAAAAGCGGAAATATGCCAACTACGAATATTATCATAGGCAAATTGTTGGACTTATAAATCAATACAATGTTTTTAAAGGAGTTTTACATGTATCTAGTTTTTGTTAATGAATATTTTATTTGTGATTGATAGAGGAATTAAAAATAGAGATCTTTCAGAAAGTAGTAGCAGTAATTGAGATACAAAGTTTTTCGTTGAGTTTTCAGTTTATACTGAAACTATTATGATTTCTATTTTAAAATCAGATTCGTTTGATTGTTCATTTATTCAGTCAATCCCATTTGGTTTCTTTTGTAGTTTTCATCCATTTATAGCAGACGTCAACCCATATGCAGCTAGCAAATAATCCTCTTAGGTTCATTCATGTTTTAATCAGTTCATTGTCACAATGATTGATGTAGGTCGTCAAAGAATATACACACACTCAAATAAATGTGGGTATTGTCAAAACATTAGACTAGACTTCAGACTCTAGAACCCTTTAAGCGTCTCGTTCATTTGGATTTGCTACCAAAAAAATATAACTTTTTTCACTGTACATTGCAATTGTTCAATATAACGCAAGGGTTAAAAGTGCATCTCGTGCTGCAATTTCGAGTGTATTCATTTTATTGCTGCCCGCCAACTTTTTTAATTACTCATCCATATTATTATTTTGTTTTGTTTTCGTTTTTGAATTTGTTTCAGTTTGTTTGGTTTTTGGACCCATGCGCAAATATTGAAATATCGTTCTATATGGCGCTCGTCGGGTCGGTTGGTACCGCTTGTCATAAATATTTTAGCTGCTATGGCCCAAGCGGTTTCCAACAACCAGTGCACCCACACACACACCCACACACACGTACAAAATATACACATATACAGGAGCAGGATCTGTAAAAATAATCAAAAATAACAGCGCCCATAAAATTGGCGGAAACCGAACGAGAGGCCCATGCAGAAATCCTTTTTCATTGGCCCTGTCTAACCAAAAAAGGAAAAAACACATCAATACACACCGAAAAATACACAAACATACAACACATCCAGAGAGAGAGACGACAGTAAACAAAAAACGCATTTTGAAAAATATGTACACAAAAACCAAAGACCGTTAGCAGTGCAGAGTGTAGTACAAAAGAAAACAGCGCGGGGAATAGGAAATAGGGAAAATAAAATATCGAGCATTACTTAAAATAAAATATTATTAACAAGAACACGACGATAACATTTCCTGTAACCAAGTGTGGAAACAATTGCATATTTTGAGTACTCAAATTTAAATAACTATGGCACTTGTTGAGTACTAACTATATGTATTTTAATAATGGAGTAACATTGTGAATATTCTGTAAAGTTAGTTTTGTATTCTTTAACTTATCTAATACTGTAGTAATAACATGATTTGATAGTAATTGTTTAATTAGAACTCTCCAGACATGGCTTATTTTAAAAAATTCTAATCTAATACTATACAATAACGAAGAACAATCTTTCTGTAAAATACTTAATAAACTTCTTTGGTCTTAACACCTGTACAGGGTATACGGAACACAATCGAATAATATATAAAGTAGCAGCCATTTTATTTTTCGGCTACAATTTTTGTCGCCATCGTTGTCTTTTCGGGATTTGTGTGTGTGTGTGTGTGAGAGTGGGTGGGTGTTGGAGGTGTTGTGGTGTGGGTGTATCTGTGTGAGTTGCAGTAAATAAATATACGCGTATCTGATGGGGATTTATGGCGACGGCCGCGGCGCGTTGGGGCACAGCCATGCACTTGTTGTTGTTGTTGTCGTTGTTGCTGTTGTCACAGTTTTTTTTATTGTATCTTTTGCGGCGGGCCTAGGACTTAAATAAATGATAGATTGAAATTTATATAGCAGAAGCGCCTACCCAAACTTACCCCTCATCCGCTCGATCAACAACTGCACATTTTTAGGCAATTTTCGACCTACAAATTTATTTTGATTTGTTTTATTTTTTTATTCCTGGCTTTGGTGTTTAGAGCACTGTACGAGAATGACAAAAATAGGTACAGCGTGAGATGGGGAGAAAAATAGTATAAGTGGGCGAGATTTGTGCAATTTTTAGCATCTAAAAAAATATGTATGGCGTTTATACCTATAGCTTTACTTTATATATTACGTTATGAAATATGCGCTACAAACTTCCCACCATTTTTCATCCATTTTGTTTAGAAAAATCCTTTAAGCTTAGTAGATTTTGTAGTCAAGTTTGATGCTTTAAATGTTTATGAGCTGTAGTTGAATTATTTTCCGAATTCACCAGAGAATTTTCATTTTCTTTTAAGTTATAACCCGTGATGTTAGAATATATATGCCAGGATTGGATCTGTTTGATCTGGAACTTTACTTTTTGTTTTGTACACAAATATCGATAAATTTGATTTACAATGCACAAATAACTAAAGTATTTGATGTTTCACACATACATTTAATGGAATTTTGTCAGCAATTCCGTTTAAACAATTTACAATAATTCAGAATGCCTGATGCATGTTAATTGCGTACATAATTTGCATATTTATAAATCACTTTAAATGCCAATCGACCAGTATTATCCCTGCCTGTTTCTCCCTCCTTCTCTACCTTTTTGTAAAATTTCTATTGTATTGTTTTAAATTAAATTTTATTTGCTCTTTACACAATTTCTAACAAAGTTTAATAATTAATTTTTGTGCTTTGCTTTGTGCCAATGCCGGCGGCTTTTACCAAAACCTCAAACCCAAATTGCAAAAACTACAAAACATTGCGCTATTTCAATACCAAAAGTTCAATAACAGAAGACAAAAAACAAGAAAAAAAAGGTATGAAATATTTGGTTTTGTTTTCTAATAAAACAATTTGCTCATAGGCAGGCAAAGCTCAATGCAATTTATATTAGCCAATTAAACAAACTGGCAAAGCTGCAACTTAAATGCATTTAAAATTTTGTGTGCATTGAAATAGGAAATTTAATATCATATTCCTCTGTTTTTCTGCTCCATAATCGGAATTTTTGCAAAACCAGAAACCAAACATCCCAAAGGTAAAATTTGTATTTATTTGAATCAAAATGGAAATCAGTAGTCCCAAAAAATGAACAGTTTTAACAAGCACAAACACGCAAAAAATATATATGGCCAAAAGTCAAAACAAAACACACCAGCAAATAACGAAAACAAAAAATATCAGGAGAATAGAAATTTGTATGCCAAATGTGTAAGGTAGCCGGAATGATTGAAATAACTCTAGTTTTACTTAAACTGACAAAATAGAAATGGAAATTGATTAAATACCAATGACAATAGCAAAAATTTTTGAAATAAAGTTGGTAGCTAAAACTTTGACTTTTAAGTAAGATTCGATTCGAGTTGCTTTTGTTTATTCTATCTTTGGAAGCTCAGTAGTTTTATAATTGGAAAACGGTATGAGTATTTTAGATTAAGCAATTATTAATTGGCAAACATTTTTGCTATAACTTCAATAGTTTTCTTGAACTATACTATTTTGATTTTAGTTACAAACCCATTTTGAAAATGAAATCTTTTCTAGAAGCTTTCAGCATCTAAGAAAGATTCTTTTTCACTTTATGTAGCTTTTAAAGTTATCTTAGTAATTACTTCAAAGCTTAAGTAAATCCACATGCTATTTTTGCATTTTATATTCACTATGCAATTTTCTGCAAGTGTATTGTACATTCAGAAGCTTAGCTGTTGACTATAATATGCATTTAATACGACAAACGACTATCAAAAATATTGGAGCAACCCCAGGACAAATAAGCTGAATGCCAGAAATTTTAAATAAAATAGCTCACATAAATATTGCTGTAATAAAATATGCAAACAGAGCCCAAAAGCCTAACAGCTTCTGCTCGAAGTTATGTATGTGAATTGAGAAGAAGTGTGGTGCAATGTGGTGTTTATATGAAACTGGCTTTTAATTTTGGTTGCACCACTCAAATGTTAATTTCATTTGCCGTGCGCCTTTTGTCTGCATTCCTTTGCAATGCTGTTGGCGTGCGTTGCGTTTAAAAAGACAAAAAAAAAAAAAAAATGATATTCGTATTTAATTTCAATTTCAAAGGATTTTCCATGTATTTATTCAAGGACTTTATCTTAAGCATAAATTACGGGCCAACGAACGAGCGAGCAAGCAAACGAGGTGCGGGTCCCATTTTGTGGGACGACGTCTCGTCTGTTGGCACCAACACTACAGTCTCCATCTCCAGCTCCAGCTCCATCTCCGTATCCTGCACCTGTACCCGTCTTCAGCTCCGTCTGTGTCTTCTTTGTCGTCGTCCTCTTGGCTCTGTGTTCACCTACTTTCTAGCCAGGCATAAAGGTGGCTTCCATAGTCCTTTGCCAAACATTGTTTGGGAAGGAGTGTGTGTGTTTGCCAAACTGTGGCTGCCAGGTTATCTTTCACTGTTTCTTCTATCTACCGCTCTCTCTCTCTCTCACTCTCTTTCTTTCTTTTTTCTCTTCACTACTCTTCTCTTCTCTGGCTTGTATACACGTTCTCCTTACGTTCGCTCTGTTTGTCTGCGTGTGCATTTGGTTTTCATTTACATATGAAGCTCCTTAATAATCCTTTTGTGCAGCAGTCAGGCAGTCGCACGTGCATACATTTCGTTTTCCGCTCGGTGCGTATAAGGAAATGTTTAAATATATGCAAATCCAGTTAAGTGTAATCATTTAGCGCAAAAAATGCCAGCAACAACAGCCCAACAAAAGCAAATTCAGTCAGTCAGTTAGCTCGACTCAACTTTGCTCTGCTTATTTTCTCTTCATTCTCTTCATTCTTTCTATGGCAATTGCAAAAATTAGAATTTCAATGCAACTAATACAAAGCCCCGTCCCAACAACAACAACAACAGCAGCAACAAATATAACATTAAAAAAGAAAAAAATTACTTATGAATACAGCTTTACAATTTGCTTGCTGAAAATAAAAATATACTTAAATAAAAGCACACATATGAGTTTTGGTGGTTCAAAAAATTTGAATGCCATTAAAAAAGCACTGCCTACTTTTTTGGGACATCATGCAAAGGGACTTTGCATTAGGGGACTTCATTGTGAAGTATGAGTAATTAGATTCTTTAAAACGACTTAAAAATTAAATCAAATGATTAGTTACTTATTTGTTGAGTTCTATGTTCCTGAACGAAATAATAGACAATAAAGAAGCAATTAATAACCATTTGTACCTTGAGAATTTATTACATAAAATATAATATACAATTCATAAAACTTTGAACAATCATTGAAAGAATTTACCGTCATAAATTATTGTTTGAAATTTCTGTAAATTTACTTTTAGTCTTAATTTATTTAACTTGTATAAAAATACTTCCACACAAACTAATCTAAAATCTAAAATAAACACAATTTAAATTAAACGTTATTTTATTTTGTTTTTCAATTCAATAGAATAGAAAATTATCACAAATAGTACATAATTCTGTCACATTTTGTAGAAAGAATTATTTAAGTAAGACTTAATGCACTATTTACAAACGATATTAGGGTTTCTTTTATGCACATATGTTATTTGGCAATCAAATAAAATGCAGAGAGTGAACACCCCTAAGAAGCGTGTCTGAAATGGCGCGGGCAATGCTCATAAAAATAACTCTCAGACATACTATATGTATATGTATGAAGCACACTGACACATAAACATACATATACACACTCACACACACGCATCGCATTACCAAGTGTAAATAATAATAAAAATTGCAGAGAGAGAAAAATCCATTAACGCTTTGTGGCATTGCATTTAAGCCGCCTCATCCGCATTCGCGTCCGGGGCATGGCCAAGTCTACGACTACGGCTAACGAGCAACGTTAGTTTAATTTCTAGCACAGCAAAGCGCAAAAAAAAAAAAAAAATATAAAAATTATGAAAATAAAAAAAATAAATAAAAAAAAAAATAGAATGTTATACATAATGAATGCAAATGCTTTTTTGCTCGCTCATAATTTCATCATCGTGAAAGCAGCTTCAGCTGTGCTATCATCAACATCATTATCATCCAAGTCGTCATCATAATGATGCTCGTCTTTGCGGTGGCGTTGCAGACTGCTGCGGTTTGGGTTCCAGGACGTTTCATGTGTCTGCAACGGATATGAAAGCATCACAAACACACCGAGACGAGAGTCGAACGAGGACGAGAACGGGGAAGTAGGCAACGAGGATGGTTGCCTATTTTCAAAAACACGGCATAAGGATAACAACCTCTTAACCTAGTTTGGCTACGTCAACCGGCGGCGGCAAACTGAGAGCCGACTGCAGGCAGGCGTGTCATGTAGCCAGCTCCTGATCCAGGATCTGGTTCTGGCTCTGTTTCTGGTCCTAGCTGGTACCATTTTAAATTGAACTGTGCGCATTTAAGCGTAAACTGACAGCTCGGAAAATCGAAAGCAAAATAAATTGTCTAGTGAACTTGGTGGTGGTCGGACCATGGCGCACAACAGCTGAGCTGATTGTAGCCTTTGGGCTTAGTGTCAGACACTGAGGCAGGAGGCTGAAAACAGAGACAGAGACAGTGAGAGAGACTGAGACTGAGCAGCTAAGGCAGTAAAGTCAGCCCAACGAGCCCATCCTGCCAGGAAGTGGCTCTCAGCTCTTGTGCTCTCTGTATATGGCTATTAATTGAAATTCGTTGTGCTCCTGCTGCTAAAGTTTTAAAAGCTCTGGCCGGACTCAGACTAGGAACCGTACTGGCGAGTGTCACACGCAGCCTGGGCCTTAAAGAACATTAGAAGCAGGCGGCGAAACTTGTCGCCCCCAACTACAACACTCTCACTCTCTCCCTCTCCCTCTCTCCCTCTCCCTCTCTCCCTCTCCCCCTCTCCCTCTCTCACTCACCCATTCACTCTACTAGGCGCAACTTATGGCACTACCAAACTATCAAACTACCCCCGGCCAAAATGCCATTTGCATATATATCATCTCGTATATCCTTTTTTCGGTATGTGTGTGTATGTGTGTGTGTTTGTTCGTGTGAAAAGTTCTACGGGTCACATAGAAAAATACCCCTTACTCAATATTTGCATAACCATTGAGAGAGCTACTCACATTTTAACCGAGATAACCGGTTTTTTGGACTTGGCTTGTTAGCAATACTCATGACACGGCCTTGATAAAATGCAATTGCTTTTGTTGGTTTTTGTACATACCTAAACTGAAAGTAACACAAATTGTATTGGTTTTTGAGGATGCTGGGCACATCAGAAATGGGTTTTTAATGATGCAACGCTTCTGTTTGATTAAATTAGGCATACAAAAGGGTTACTGATAATGCAAAAGGTTAAAAAGTGTGATAAAACTAATCCTTTGACAGCTGCAACAACAAAACCTCAATGTTGGCAGCCTTTTAACTTTCAAATGCAGCTGCAATGCCTTGGACTGATTTTTTGTTAGGAGATAACCCTACTTATCGTATTTTTCACACTTTAACGAGTCCGAACTATTTTTTTTAATCCTTACAACACTTTCTTTAAGCTGTGTACATATTGAATTTTGTTTGAAATCTTTTAATTGATACATTTTTAGATTACGCTCTACATTTTATACTACACCATTTTATTCAGTTCTAACCTCACTTTATATATTTTAATTTCAATGATACATTTTTTAATTTAGCTCTACATTTTATATAATATCATTTTATTTAGTTCTAACCTCACTTTATATATTTTAATTTAATTTTTAATTTATATATTTTTTGATTTAGCTCTACATTTTATACTATATCATTTTATTCAGTTCTAACCTCACTTTATGTATTTTCATTTCATTTTTAATTTATTCAGTTTTAATTTCATTGTTAATCTATTGCTTAACACATACTTGAATTGCTAGTGGCTATAACACCAATGATATGGAAAAGTTACTACCGTTGCTACTCACCTGCTGTTCTATTCCCTCATTGTCTTCCCCTTTCGACAACTAGGGGTTTAACAGCGAGCTTTCGAAACTTTGCACACAGCGGGCTTCTCTCTTCGGAATCGGCCTTCTTCTAAGTTGGCTAAAACTTTACCATTGATACAAACTATCTGAATATATATAAAAGTATATATATATAGAGTGCTATATAACTGCTACTTTTGCTACTTAAAGTTTGCTTTTTGTCTTTGCATATCTAGGTAGGAAAAAAAAACCGGAGAAAAAAGAAAGAAAGAAAAGTTGACGGACTTGGGGCTTTGCTATCCAAATTGTGCGCAAATTAATTGAACGCAAAGAACGCAGCAGGCAAACAGAGTTGGGAAATCCTCCAACTCCAACACCATCTCAGCTCCAACTCCTACCTGTCTCTGATTCAGATCCTGATCCTGTTCCGCGCTGGGGCTGTGCTGACCAAACGCTTTGCTTGTTAAACTTAAAACGCTTGCCGGACCCAATGTGGGGGAAAATGCGAAGGCGAAAGAAAAACGCAAAAACTTTTTTTTTGTTGCCACTCACATTTTTTACACGCAGTCCTTGGGCTTCCTACTGGCTGCCACTCTGCTCCTCTGCTCCTCTCTTTGGAAGCCTCTCTCTCTTTGGCAGCCTGGCAGCCGTCTGCCTGCTAATCCAGGACAATAAGTGTTTGTCGTTGGGATTTAGACAATTATTCACGTTAAGTTGACGTCTGAGACGGGGCCCTGGGACACTGACGTTTTGTTATTTTCGACTCGACTCGACTCGCCTCGAAAACGTTTCAATTTGTCCCGGCTTTTTCGGTCTCAGTCCCAGCCACATTTTGTATTATAAGCGCATTAGGTTTTAAGGTGTCAGCAGTGGCACTCGCGTTGATATGTCATCTGGAAGTAATTTTTATTTATTCGCTCGCTAAGTCGTCTGGCAATTTTATGATGACATTTCGTTTCCAAGGATTTTCGCAAGCATTGCCATATAAATTTTAATATATAAAAGCCCTCTCTCTCTTTCTCTCTCTCTCTATCTTTCGAAAGCGCTTTATTTGATTTTGTCGCCACAATAAAACAGGCGACAGAATCGGGTGAACCGGGTGTGCAACTTTTTACGCACTGACAAGTGCTCCCCTCCCAAATAAAGAACAGAACCCAAAGGCCAATCCTGCAATTCGAATGTTTCACATGTGCCGCCCAGTCTCTGGTCACGTACCAAACATAAAAGTATTTACAAATAATATTTCCATATGGTAAGACGTGACAAAGACTCAAATTAGCGTTGCCGTTTATCTGGTAGGGTCCAGCGAGAAAGCAGAAAGTCCCCTCCAAAAAGCGGAACCTGCAGGTTGCTCCATAAACTTCCGGCCATAAACCATTAAACCGGGGGGAGAAAATTCGATTCGACTTGACTCAACTCGTAAATATCCATTTTTATATATATCGGGCCCCAAAAAAAAAAAATGTTTGTACATAATTTTAATGTTTTCTGATTGAACCTTTCACAAAAGTTTTGTGGCACCGCCATCGCCCATAACCACGCCCCTCTGCCACTGCCTCCTACATCCTATAAATTAAATGGCCAAAGTCGCTACAGGATCTGGCAAAGAGAGAGAGAGAGAAAGAGAGAGAGAGTAAGAGAGAACGGAGGACGAAGTCCATTGGACCATTAATTTAATTTCATGTTTGATTTTTTGATGGTTCTTTTTTTTGTATTTTTTTTCTCTCTTTTTTAACAGTTGATTGCTGTTTGGCAGCTCGCGTTTGTTGCTGTGGTTATTTTGGCATTGAAATTGCTGGTTGGCAGCATTAATGACTGCATTTGGCGGTAAAGTTTTCAAGTTTAATGACTCAAATTTGATGTGCATTTAGTTTATATGGCCAGTGCCTCTGTTTTCTCTCCTAATTCCTTTCAGTGCAATTTATTTTATCTAACAACACAGGTGGAATGCTTAAGCTTTGGTAAAGGGAATGTGAAGTTAACTTTTTTTAATGGAAGTAAGATCATAAAATTATTATAAAAAGACCGGTTGAAATTACAAATAATTCGAAAACAAAATAAAATAAGTAGAGTAGCTTTGTATATACAAACAGATTCATTCTCAACTCTTCTTTACATTCAATATATATAAATCTCAATTGCTACCATAATAATAAACGATTAAATGGAAACAAATTAAGACTTCGGTTCAATTAGTTCCCAGATTTTCCATTTGCAGCTTCAATTGGTCTCTTGAATAGACATACTCATTCACAGACATTTTGCTTCTGTATTTACCATTGCGTAATCAGTATCTAAGAAACACCTCATGTGATTTAATTTATAATTGAACACATTCCCAATGTCAGGCTACACTTTCAAAGCAATATCAGCAGACCCAATCAACTTGCAGCTCCTTTCCCCCCTCTCTTTCCCTCTCTTTCGCTCACTGGGGGTAATTGTATTGGCCCAGCTCTTGGCTTTATAAGTCGTCTGCTTGACTTTCATCCCAGCTCCAAACAGAATTTACCCTTTCAGCACATATGTTTCCTTTGCTTACCTGTCGTTTTGTAATGCAAATCTTTTGCTTTCATCTGCTTGTTATAAATCGCAAGCTATTAACCGAAAAAGCATGAGGGATACAAAATAAAAAAAAAACTCACATTTCAATGCCGATTGCAGACTACGGGCTTTGTGCGTTATCCTTTAGCCACACCTACTCCGCCCCTGTCTCAGCCTGCTTTGGCATGTGTGTGTGTGTATGTGTATTTGCATTTGAATCATTCGTTTGTGCGAAATCAGATTAAATCGCATAATCGAATCTTATGCTATATATAAACGATGACAAAGACTGATGCAGGCAACCAGCCAACCAATAACCGGCAGCAACAACAACAAATAAATACAACCAGAAGCAACAACAACAACTACAGAAAATAAAGAAATTATGTATTGTATAAAAATCAATAGCGATGTATTGAAAATCCCATGCACATAGACCCGGGCACGTACAAAACGTTCGGTCTAAAAAAAAAAAACAAAAAAATAGAAAACACGAAAAATGAAAACCACAGCCAGCCACAACAGGAGTACCAAAGTTATCCAGACACATGCGGCAAATACTTTTCAAAGTGAAATCTCATGCAAGAAAAAAATCATCATCAACATGCACACATACTTGTATCTGAATGTATAAAGGCAACAAAGTCAGCGAAGGGTTGTAAAACCAGTTGAATCTTTGGCTTAGTTTTTTGTATCCCAGCTGATCAGAAACAACCGACAAAAGTGTCGCAATGACACTGACTGAAGCTTCAAATGGCAAGCAGAAAAACGACAAAGCTTAATATAAATATGATAAAATTAATTTAATACGTATGGAGTCTATACAATTAATCCACTAAAATATCTGCTCATAAGTGTAGCCATCAAAAAATGTATCAAAGACATGCAATATCTTTTTATGGAAAAAGGTTTTCTACTTTAAAAAATTAAAATATGTCTTTTGTTTCGATTAATTATTTTCAGATCAATTTGCAATGTAATTTAGTTTTCTAAAATACCCAATTTCAATTTCGATTTTCATACATTTTCTAATTTTGCTTTTATTTATTTTATTCATATTGAAGACAAGCCAATTTAAAACAATTTTATAATTGTTTACAATTAATACATTTTTAAATCTGTGTGCGATGGATTTCACGTCTCTTTTCGTAGATTAATCCATGAACATCATTCAGCTACTGTCATTGTTATTTAAGACAGTAGAATTTGGCTTTTCAGCTGTATTTTGTTTTTGTTTGAAAATTCAAATTAACTCGATCATAAAAGCCCAGATGAGACCAAGTCAATACCTTTTTGACAGCACTTTGACTCCCACATACATATTTTCAGTTCCCCTTCCATTATTCCTGTCTCATCTACTTTGTTTGCTCACACTTTGTACCACATTTTTAACTTCAAATTAAGTTTGTGTGCACGTAGCAAACACAAAAGCAACAACAACAACAACAGCAGTAAGAACAACAACAACAACAACAATACCAAAAGCTGAACCTTTTTTGCCTTTGATTTTCTTTGCCTCGCTTGCACTTTTGGCAAATGCCACACTCAAGTGGCCAAAAGCAGCGACTCAACAGAGTTTCATGCCATCTACTCGAGGCTGTGAAAATAGTTCGTTAGCCTTTCAAAAACTAAATTGTATTTTGCCCAAAAAAGGGCAGAGTGTGAGGCAGTTCGCCTTCTCTATCGTTGTGGGTGATTGGTTTGAGCCGAGCGAAAACCAAATTATTGGCATTTATTTCTCGTTTTGACTTTGCGCCCCGCATTTGGGGGCAACATAACAACTGAAGCATCTAATGCGCTTTGGCTGCCCCCAACTGACGATTAGAGAGTGAGAGGGGAGAGGCAATGTACTTTTCTCTCTACCCATCCCTCTCTCTCTCTCTCTCTCTGCCTTGCTCGCTCTTTTTCTCTTCTAATTCCGCCTAATTAGCAGCTTGAATGCGCTAAGACTACAAAGCAGCTGTGTAACACAGCAGTCAGTCATTCAGTCAGTCAGTCATTCAGTCAGTCAGTCAGGCTGCTTGGAAAACTCTCGGGAGTGGAAAACTTTGGCAAATTGAAAATGCGCAAAATGACTTTGACCAAAAATCCCCAGTGCCAATTGGCAAGTCACAATAGCCTCACAAAAATGCTGACTAAGCAAAGCAGCTGATGAAATACCCTTGTAAAGGTATCAAATACAGTAAGTATGCCTTAGGAAAAATCTGTGTATATGTGTGTGTGAGAAAATCACATACTCTCTTTACCTAGATCAGCAGTTGGTTGTTATTGAAGGGAACAAAAAAAAATTAAGTTGCTGAAGGATTATTGGGTATGGGAACCCCGTATCAAAACACATGCATGACTGAACTGCATCCAATTTGCGCATTTGATCAATGTCGCTGATCATCGTCAACAATATAGGTATTAATGTGATTGTTCTTTTTGCTGTTACTGAAATAGAGAAACAGGAACACAAATTGAAATTGATATTGAAACACTGCAGATGTTTCAAATAGTTCAGACCGTTTAGCGAATGGGCTTAGCAAATCAATGGTATGTGAAATAATTTGTATTTATTTTTTTTTCGTTTCTATAATACTCGTATGTGCACATTTTTAGGGGGAGTTTTGCCTGCGAAAAAGAGAAATAATATTGTGATGGGATAGTTGATTGATTCGAAAGGGTATAATTGTAGACAGTTGTAGTCCCTTTTCGATAATTTCAATAGTCAATAGTCGACACATTAGCGGCTATCGTGTTAATTTAATAAATTACCCTTTACTATCATTTCTCAAATGAATTTGATAAAATTGATATTACATTTTGTCTGCATATCAATTAAATTAATTGAATTTTTATATTCATTTCATCAACACCGAAACTAGTGAAAAATATATTAAGGATATGTCATTAATCAGTTTGTTCTTTTAAGGATCCGCAGTCTGGCCAACTTCAAACTGTCATAACTTGATAAAAACTCAACCGATTTTTAAACGGAATAGCATTTTGATCATGATTTGGCCTCTAAATTGATTCTGCATTTAAATTTTTAACATTTGGAAAATTCGATATTTTTTCGATACTAAGCCATGTATCATCCAATTTTCCATACATACCCCTTGACTTTTTTCCAAAAACTTTGATCTCTCATAACTTAATCAAAAATTATCCGATTTTCAAACGGAATGTCATTCTAAGCTTGATTTGACCTCTAAATTGATTCTGCATTTAAATTTTTTTAAAGAAAATTCGATATTTTTTCGATACTAAGCCATAATTTGGTTATTAACCAACGTTTATGTTACTCACCCTGTTAATTCCTATCCTTGTGCTACGAAAGTTAGTTACTTTAACCGGTCTCCCCCCTCAACACCCCCTAAGCAATCATTAAGCGTTTTTTATGCGCCTATCAATGTCGACGTTGGACGTCTGTTGCGACTCCTTTGGCCACCTTTAAAAGCACTTTTAATTGCTTAAACTTATTAAACAGCTGCCACTGCCACAAAAAAAAAAACTTTCAAGATGTGCCACCTCCTGCAGCCAAGCAGTGCAAGCAACTACTTTGTATTTGCCTCATATCCTTCAGAAAGGGGGAGAAAAAATAAAAACAAGACTAGAAGACGGTTCTAAAACTTTATTGTTGTTGTTGTTGTTGCCTAGACAAAGACTCAAGTCTGCGACTGAGACTGAGGCTAAAAACTGCGACTGCGACTGAGCTAAGGTCAGCAACTTTTATTTCTTGGCCAACACTTGTGAGCAACGCTTTTTGTTGCAAATGGAGCCAAGGAGCCAAGTAGAAAGAGTCTCTTCTTCACTGCTCTGCAGCTAGCTGAAGTGGCTTGAAGCATCGTTGTTGTTGTTGTTGCTGTTGTTGTTGCTGTTGTTGTTGCTGTTGTCTGACAGCGTTTGTTTATCTTTTATATTGTTCTTGGCCAACATCGAAGCAAAGTCTGGACCTCGGCTGCATTTTGGCATTTTGCAACGTTTTTGAAGTTTAATGCCAGAGTCGTGCCTCATATTTCGATGGAACAATAGACGACGACGATGGCAGCAAGAAACGAAGCTGCACACCAAAAAAAAAAAGAACAGAAAACAAAAAACGAATCCTAAGGCGTGCCAAAGGGGGCGGAGGTGTGTAGTTTGTTCTTTTTTCTCTGTATTTCAGTATTTCAGTATTTTTTTTGTTTTGTTTTGCGGCGTTGATTTTGGTGGTTGGTGTGTTGCCTTTGCCCTGGCTGGGGGTAATCCGCCTCAGTTTAGCACTTGAGCGGCGTCCTCATCTCTGGGTCTGAATGCATGGATTTGTTTGTGTATATCGTTGTATTGTTCCTGTTGTTGTTGCTGTTGCTCTGCCCCCCATTTCAACACGCGGCGATGCGGCTGCAGATTGAGCAAAAGTTGCCAGTTGCCAGTTTACCAGTTGCCAGTTGTTGTTGTTGTTGCTGTTGTTGTTGCCGCTGGGAAGTGTGAACATTTTGGGCAACACTCTCAGGTGGCTGCAGGAGAGCCTGCTCAAAAGGTGTTGGTAATGATGATTTTGAATTATTCATGATTCACGACGATTGAAATTATTTGCGCGCTGTTGTTGCTGTTGTTGTTGTTGTTGGCTGTTAAAGTTTTGCGCGTGTTGCCTCGTCGTGGCACTTATAAGGCCTGCCACAACAATGCCCCGCATTATGCGCAAAATCGACTCAGGTCTCTCTCTCTCACTGTGTGTCTTACCTTTCTTGCTTTATGTTAAATCATTCAAATTGAAAAACTACAATAACAGCTGAGGGCCCAGACGATGTGCCAATGTTTGGCCAATGTCTGTTCGCCTTGGGTTTAGATAGGTATGTTGTTGTTGTTGTTAGTGTTGTGGGACAAGGGATTGGAATGTTCTCAGGGGAGGGAGTCTGCAACAGTGCGACTTATCGTTAGGGCGCAAGTGTCATACAAAATATGCTGATTGTCTATATGTCTGTAGATATATCTGAGTGTGTGTTTATACAATGCTCTGCTGCGGGTTCTTATTGAATTGGATTGCCACTTTGGGCTGGGGAATGCTCTTTGTTTCGCATAGCATAATAAATTTGACTTGGGCTTTTCATAGTTGGACCTTTGTGTTGGCCTTGGGTCGCGAAAAGGTGCATCCATCTAATTAAATGTCAACTTGGTGTGTCAACAATGCAGCTATGACTCTGAAAGTTGTTCTTCCCAGAACTTAACAATGCTGAAAAGAGAAACAGTTTAAATTAAATATAAATATATAATATAAATAATAAATAAATATAAGATTGTAAAATTAAAATTAAAACTATAGATACACTTTGAAGATCACCTTATCAGACTTTTATAAACGAAAACGTCTTCTTCTACATTTCCTCATATTTCACATTTATTTGGAATCACATATGATTTCTTGTCTCTTCTCATGACATTCAGAACATCCTACGCTCACATGCTTATTGTGTACGCAATCATTTCATTATGCGATCCCAATTATCTGATTTATCAAGCACTTGCTATCAACACCTTACGAATATTCTCACACAGAGCAACAACAAAAAAAAAAAAATAACTTCCCACAAGTGAGCAAAGTGCCAAAGCAATGCCCTAGTAATTTTAGATGTGCTACAATCACAATATAAGAGATCTGCCTTATTGAGGTTGTATAGAGTAGAGTAGAGAGTTCAGTTGTATGTACTTCCCACAAATTATCACAAATTAGACGCAGTTCGTAGAGAGTCGAACACATGAACATCGAATTGAGCACATGTTTCAATCAAATTAAATTCGAACTCTGGCCACACTCACGCTGCCAAACTGACCAGCTGCATACAAACATATGTATGTACATATATCCTAGTAGGTACTGTAAAAACTGATGGCACATAATTTAGCGCGATGCATGCCGATGTGAATAACGATATGAACGGGCGGGAATACAAAAAAAAAGAAGGAAAGAAAGAAGGGGCCAAAGATGCCTTCCTCATAACCAACACGTACGAACAATTCACAGTCATCCCAGAGGCTCCACTCGACAGAGGTGCTAATGCTGATCAACAGAAACTGATACCAACAGTCGTCGTCGAGTCAGAAATAATGCAAAGAAGCAGCAGCAAGAACAATAACAATACTCCTGACTTTTGCTTTTGCTATAGTTTTGTATGCTGGCTCCTCACAAAATTAAGTCAGAGTCGAACAAGTCGAAGTCCAAGGAGTCGTCGGCAGTCTTCGATTCGAGTCCAGCCAAGAAGTCTAAACAATGCAACCGACTCGACTCGACGACCGGTCGCAACGCCCGCTGGACGTGTATCTGATGCGGCCTCAACTTCAAAAACCCAAACCCAACTTCACAGCCACAGTCCCAGTTCGTAACACAAATCATCTTCCAGCGCTCACGAAATTGTTGCGCAAACTAAAAAGTCAAAAAAACAAAGGTAAAATACCAAAAAAAAAAAAAAAGAGATGAAAAAAAAGAGTAGAAAAAATCAGAGTAAAGAGCCAAAGCGTGAGGCTGGCAAAACAAAAGGAGGCGTTGGTGTTAGTGTTGTTGCTGGTGGTGTTGGTGTTGGCTGATTGTTGTTGCCTCATTGTTGTTGGCATTGCTGTTGCTGTTATTGGTATTGTTACCTGTATGGCAGCCTAAGCTTGGCCAGCGAGCAGCGAGTGGCCTGCAGTATGTGTGAACTGGTAAAACGTGACACATTTATATCACTTCGTTTGAATCGCAAAATAATAATAAATATAATAGCGAGTCGCCTCCATTGCCACCGCCGTCTCACAATTCTCCCAGGCTTCGTCTCTCAGCAGAAAACTCTGCCGTGCCCATGTGCAAAAATACAAAAACAAAGACAATAACAACAACAATAACAACAACTAAAGCTATATAAAAGTTTTGACCTGGGTAAAATCGACATTTTGCTGCCAGGCAACTGCTAAAAAAAAAAATTTAAAGTACCAAAAAAAAAAAAAAATAAATAAAAGAATGGGTAACTTCACAAACTGCTGGAATGTGTTGATAATCCATGCAATACCCTGTAGCCTTTAGCTAGATTTATATATTTGCATATTGTAGATAGTTTCAAGCCGCATCAAGGCTTAGATGAGTCACCTGGAGGCAGTCAGGCAGTTGTAGGTAGAGATTTGCAATTCGCTTTATTTTGATACAGTTCTTCCGATGTGGCCACAGGTATATAAATGGAATGCGATGGTGATATTTATTTATGGATTATTTATTCAAAATGTACATATATTAATAAAATATGTTCAAATGATCATTTTATTCCAAA
Organism: Drosophila falleni; assembly: GCA_035045575.1. NCBI lineage: Eukaryota > Metazoa > Arthropoda > Insecta > Diptera > Drosophilidae > Drosophila > Drosophila falleni. Next base: position 12,799,785 of record JAWNOV010000167.1, read on the forward strand.
TGTGTATTAATAAAATATGTTTGTATTCTAAAATTAAAAAATAATAATAACCTTAGTTTTGTAAGAGCTGATAGTTTCCTGATGATGATTAGTTCTAGTAATTTATTTATTTTCGATGACTTTATAATTATTTTATAGTATATACTCCATTAGTAAGGCAGTTTTCATAGATTAGATAAGTTTAATTTGTCTTATCACAGTAGAACTATTTATAATATGAATCTATAAAGAGCCTTGAACTATAAAATCTAATTTACTGAAAATTTTGTACACAAGTTGCGCTTAATATTTTAATACTCAGCCAACTTTAAATTGTAGGAAATCGTAGGTCATTTAAGTTTAACTAAATCTTGAAAAGCCTTTTAACTTATTTATATAGCAATTTCAGAGTAATAAGCTTGCATATAGGATTTTCTTACTTTGTTTTGTAAACGTTCGCAGAACTTATAAGCTCTTTTAAGCAATTGTAGGGCGCTCACAAAATTGGCTTAGCCACTTGGCCAGCTTGCCTGCTGGTGACTAAAAAAAAAAAATAGAAGGGAAAGAGTGAGAAGTTATTTTCATTTTCTGGGTAGCTGCTGTTGGCGCATTTGACAATATACGAAATATTGCACCCCTGGGCATGGGCCCGCCAACAGCAACAGCAACAGCAACAATTACAGCAACAACATTGTAGCATCCTGACCAGAGTTGTCAACGTGCAGCAGAGACGAGACGAACCGTCGGATGTATTTGTGGCGTATAATGTTACATCTGCTTAGCGGAAAGATAAATCAACGAAGCGGCTGCAACGGCAACAGCAGCATCAGCAGCAGCAGCAGCAGCAGCAGCAACAACATTGACAACAACAGCAACAACATTGACAACAACAGCAACAACAACAGCGCCAAACGTCGCACTCAAGTTGACAATGATAAATAGTGAAAAAGCGCCAGGCGAGCGAGCAACAGACGTAGATAGAGATAGAAGTGTGAGCAAGAGAAAGAGAAAGGGAAGAGATGAAGATGAAGCCCAGACGGGATAGATGCTGCCATGGATTTTCATGGGAGCTGTGGAAAACTCGGCCCGTGTGCGCATCATGGCAAGTGGTGAAAGTTTTCGCTCGTTTCGTGTGTTGCGGGCGTTGATTGAAGTAAAACATTTCGATTAAAGTTTATGAAATGGCAACTTTTGTTGTTATTGCACTTGTTGTTGCTGCTGTTGTAGTTGTTGCTGTAGTTGCAGAGTGCAAATAACAATGAGATGCTAGACGACATTGTCGACCATAAACTAGCTACGTAGAAATTATTATATATGGATAAAACTCAACAAGGACAGAGACAGAGAAATAGTAAGTTAAAGAGAGAGAGTGATAGAGAGAGAGTGAGAGAGAGAAAGAGATAGTGAGTGAGAGAGAGGAAAGAGAGTGGCAAAAAACTCTCGAACCTAACGAGCTATGAGCAAAAGCAGCAGTTGATTAAAAGTTTGTGCAACTTATAAAAGGCTAATGGGTTGGCCTGGGATAAGAGCAGAAGAGAGGGGGGTTAGGAATAGGGGTCTATATCGAACAGGAAGCTCACAAAAGTTGTAGTTGTTGTTGTAGTTGTTGATGCGCTGCTTGCACTTTGCCCTGAGGCATCACTTGGCCCGGGTAGATCAGGTGCCGTTGACAGTTGCTATTTGGGATGCAAAGAGGATTCAAGGAGACAGAGGAGAGAGAGGAGCGAAGAAGGCAAAGAGATATACCATTCAGACCGCAAAGACCAAAAAACTTTGGTGCACAAAATATAGAAACTAAGCGAAGCTCAAGATGTTCAAATGAGGGCGTGGTTGTGGGCGACAAGGACAGGAGAACAGGCAACTAAATACTCTTTGAGGTACATAATTTAAATATAAATAAAGTGCCAAACAAAGTCGCAAAGAAGTAAGCAAAAACGTAATAAAAATGTGTCCAAGTCTAGTCTAGTTAAAAGAAGAAAGAGCAAGACAGTTTTTGAGAGAGTGTGAGAGTGAGTGAGAGAGAGAGAGAGAGAGAGGGGAAATGGGAGCAAGGAACGCGACTACAGAGAGTCGTTGACGTTGCCGTAAACAGCTGCAAGATTACGCAGCAGTTGGAGGTAACCAAAGGTAGGCGAATCCCCTAAAGGACCCAACACTAAAATAAATAAATAAAAATGCTACAAAATGACATTAAAGGTAAAGCGACAGAGCAGAGTTACCCCTGGACCTGGACCAGGGACAAAAGAGTAGGTAGACAGAGAGTAGAATGGTTATAGGGTAGCATCTATAGGCAGCTCTATTTGTAGGTGCCAAAGGTAGAAAAAAGGGAGGCTGCACTCTCTCTCTCTCTCTCTCTCCCTCTCTTTCTATAGGAACTAGAAATGTTGCGAAGGGTGACAAGAGTCTGTATATAGTTTAGTTTAGGAACGATAGAAGGGGAATTGAAGACTGCTTCTCAACCTGAATGCAAATAACGCGTTGGTAACTCAAATGAAAAATAAAAAGGGGTGACATTTTTAGGTTGTAGGGCAACATTAATGTACCTACTACCTTGACAGTAAGGGCAACCAAGCGCAACAATCAGCGAACTGGACATGATGGGTAAGTTTTTGTAACGATGTTACCCTGAGAATATGCAGAGTAATTTACCACAATACGCTGAGATCTTGAGGGGTTAGGGTAGTTCGACAATTAGCCAAGTTCGTTAAAGGGTGTCCCAAAAAATATTTTTGCCATGTAATGCACAGTTGGAGATCGGCGACGTTGCAACCTCAACTCATTAATGAATACAGTCTAGATTCTCAAAAGGGGTTAAGAGCAATGGGTAAGCAGTTAGCCAGCTGACACTCCTGGCTAGTTGTGGCCAATGGATTGTCAAGTGGTGTCTTGAGCAGTTGGTGGAGCACACTACGCTCAGCAGGACCTCAGCTCAGCTGAGTTCAGTTGAGCTCAGTTGTTGCAAGTTGGTAAGACCGCCCACTGTTGCCGGTTGCCAGTTGGAGTGAAGTGGAGGCTTTACTAACAGAAGGCTGTGTACATTGGGGTGCCATAAAGCAAAGTATAGCCCAATATAAAATGCTAACAGGGTACCACACTATGCACATAAACAAAACACAGGCATGACCCGTGCCACAGTTACTGCTGTGTTGCTGTGTTGCACATGCAACTAACCCAAAGGAGACGCCACTAGCCAAAAAGAGGTGCGCTGACTGTCTAGGCAACATGTGCGATAGAACCATTCTATATACTCTTATATATATAAGAGTATATGTATATATATGTATGTTTTTTATTTACACGATTTGTTATGGTGGCATATCTTTCTTTCTGTGTGTGTGTGTGTGTGTGTGTCTATAATAGCGTGGAAAGAAAGCCGTTGACGAGAACGACGAAGCATTGAAAATTTTTGAACTAGTTTAAGTGGCCCATCATGAAGTCCCAAGTTTCTCGTTTTCACCAGGATTGTTTTACTTTATAAAACACACACACACATACACATACGCACACACATAGAGCAAACTATCGCTGCATGGTTATGCAAAGTAATTTTGTTGTGTTTGTGCTGAACTGAATGTGGGCGGAGGGGAGGCACATAACGAGGCAAGTGGCAAGAGGCAAGAGGCAAGAGGCAGGAGCAAGTTGAAGCAGCAGCCGGCAAGGACAACATAAAGCATGCTCCCACTGAGCGAATGAGCTGCGAGAGAAGAGACAGAGACAGAAAGAGAGAGAGAGACAGAAAGAGAGAGAGAGACAGAGAGAGAGAGAGAAGAGCACAGTTTACTTTTTGTCTGCTGAAGAAGCAACTCGGTAGAATCTTAGGGGTTAGAGGGTTACGAGGGGGGGTGTTGGGTGCTTTAGGCAGCGGAATGGGGCATAACTAGGGGTAGTAACTGTTCTGTTGGGTTAGGTGCCACTACCACACTGTGCTGGACCAGCGTGTAAACAGCGTGGAAGCGTTGAAGCTCGCTGCTTTATTTTTTATTGCCGCACACAAATTGGCAGTGTGCGTGCTCCGGGGTCCACATGACCCTCTTTTCAACAGCTGCACAACAAAATGCAACCTTCCCCTGCCCTGCCCAATCGCCCCTTCCCATTCAAAGCGCAGATAATTTCATTTGAAGTATGGTAAAAATACAACTAAAAAAAAAGAAATGTTAAAAAAAATAAGATCAGAATTTCGACTGCGTTAAAGTTTTTCTCTCCCGTCGAGTAATTTGTAGCTGAAGCTATGAGCTTCCATGCTTTCAGTTTTCGTAGTCCTTGTCCCTCTTAGTTTTTTTTTTTTTTTTGGGGTTAGCTCAACTTGCAGCAGCTGAAAAGCAGCTCATTTCCTTTCGGCTAATGATGTGGGTCAATTATGGCAGCAGTAGTTGCATTTCCCAGTTCTCGGTTCTCTCAGTTCTCATCTCTCGGTTCACTTTTGGTCTATTCAGATTTTGTCTACTGGAATTAATGGCATTAGTTTTGTGCATTTAGTTTTGATTAGTGTGGGGACTTTGGCTTCGAATGGGTTTTTCCTTTTTTTTTTATTTGGAACTGTTTTTGGCCATTTGCATTTGACTGCTTTGCATTTTGAATTTAATCGCACTCTCACAGTTTGATAGTTTTTCGGAAATTCCATTGAAATCAATGTGCTGCAGATTGTTTTGCGATGTTCCCTCTTTTGCATTTTGCACTAAACTAAGCAAGTTTATGATAATATCTACGCTTCGAGTGCCCATTCAATTGATGATGTGATTCCGGGAGTTATGCAAAACAAAGTTGGATCAAGGAAACTTCTTGTATTATAATTGCATCCGTTCTAAATAAATAGAGAAGTAGAGCTTTTGTTGTACATTTAACTGTATGTAATAAGGAAGAACTTTAAGAACATACAGGAAATAACTGGAATGACTTGTTGAAGTATTTCTATTGAAATTTATTTTAAGGTAATAAAATGGGGTCAAATTGAGAAATGATTGACTTAAGGAAGATTTCTGCTAGCGTTGGCATAAAAAAAAAAACAGTTTGTTTTGAGCATATGGAAAATTTTTAAATTGATCTAAATAGAATTTGGGTAAAAATTTATTTTTATAGAATTTTTTTTTTAATTCTAAATTTTTTAATTTTTTAGGATCTTTTAAAAATATAGTACATTTTTTTTTAATTTTTTTCCCAAGATAGAATTTGGATAAAAATTTATTTTTATAGAATTTTTTTTTTTAAATTTTAAATTTTTTAATTTTTTAGGATCTTTAAAAAATATAGTAAAATTTTATAATTTTTTTTCCCTATAAGCTCCCTTTTTTACAAAATACCATTTGATGTCTTTGACTTTTCGTTTCGTTGAGAAATACAATCTTTACATAGCTTCTAGTGCCGGATCCACTTGTTATCCCACATTACCTTTCACAAATATCTTGGCTAGCTCAACCAGAAAAAAACCGCATGCACGTTTCATACCCCGTTTGGTATGGAAGCCAAGTTGCTACCCTTCTCATCTGCTCTGCTCTGCTCTCTCTTTCTGTCTCATTGCGCTGCCAAGTCGAGTTTCCCCCTTGTCCATGATTGAAGCTTTATACGTGCATAAAAATCAAATCTCTGTGTTTGTTATTTGTAATTCTTTGTCGTATTTTTTATTTTATATGTCAACGGGCATTTTTTTTTCTGCTCGTTTTTATTTTATTTTATTCTCTTTTTTTTTGGCAGAGGTGCGCGCCCTTTTGTTGCGCCAGCTTGGCATTTTTTGGCTTCAGTGCAGAAGAGCCCCCTTAATGCTCTTACCCCTTATGCTCTTACCATGGGCTGTTATATTAATGCAGCTTCAATTGTGCGCTGATTGGCAATCGAGAATGTGACTTGCATGCGGTAGGGACATATCTCTGCCTTGTACTACCAAAAAAAACAAACGTGGTTTCGGATATTTGAATAGTGCTGGCGTTTGCGCCACTTATTAAATTAAATATATATATATATAAAGATATATATGTGTGTGTTGGTATAATAGGTCGAAAAGGGGGAGTACGCATATAAATATCGTTGCTGCTTTTTTACTATTTAACGTGCATGCTTCGGCAATTTGATTGTGGCCGAGCAGGCGTATGAAAATCAATTTCACGCTGAACCGCACCAAAAACTTTAATAATATTTGCGTCGCGGCACTTAACAGACAGAGAGAGAGAGAGAGAGAGAGTGACAGTCTGTCTGACAGACAGAGGGACATCGTTTGCCGGATAGAGAGCGATGGGCAGGAAGAAGAATCCATCTGCAGTTACTATTGAAGAGAGAGAGAGAGAGAGAGAGGGAGACAGATGCGTTGGCTGTTGCATTCATCGATTTATGGGACGCTGCGTCTCAAAACGAAATTAAAATTCAATAAATGACACTCGAAAGCCAGTCAGGCAGCCTACGCAGACACGCTGAAAGATTTTAATGGCTCTGTAGTGCAGCCAATGGGTTTTATAATACAGTTTGTGCTGCTAGAATGCAGCAAACAGCACTAATACAATTATAGAATGAGACTATTAAATACACTATCAAAATGTGCATTTAATTGAATAATCGTTGGCTAAGAGAGTTAAGTTTTAAACTGATTAATCTAAATATCTGTTTGGCAAGTTTTGAGCTGATTGCTTAAATAGTCATTTTATTTGCTTAAAGTATTGAACATGCACTTTTGGCCGCGTTAAAGCTACTCCATTAAATAGAGTATAAGAGCTTCCATAGTACTCAAATCTACTTTTATTACCTGCTTGACAAGCAGCAGGAATTTATCACCTGGCCAACGCAGCGGACTCTCAGCAAGTCGAAGAAGCCGCGCGTCTCAGACACTTGGCATAGTTTGTGGCCCAGAACAAGGATGAGGAACAGGACGAAGACGTGGACGAAGACGTGGACGAGGACCGGGCAATGGGCTTGAAATAGGGCCTAGGCACTGTGTACTGTGCACTGTCTGCTGGGTGCTTTGGAAGCTGGCTGCTTGGGCTTTTTGCAGAACCTACACGTAGCACTAACTTTTGCTTCGAACATAAAGTGCGCGCTAAGAATTTACCGCATAAATTTCAGCAAGTAGCAAAAGGCAAAGGTAAATGCAGAAGGCAGAAGCTGCAGGTAGCCAAAGCCAGAGTCAGAGTCAGAGAGAGGCGGCAAAAACTTGCAAACCGCACTTTGGCACAAAACTCACAAGACACTCATAACTTTTTATGTTGGTTCGCTGCACACACACACACACACACACCAACACACACACCCCAAAACTGCAGCCAACGAAGAGTGCAAGTTGACCAGGTCCCCACACTAATAAAAAAAATGTTCTAAAATCAAGATTTTGGTCTCAGAACTAAGATTTTTAGTCAAAAAAATGCGTCTTATTTTAAGAATAAATATTTTTAAAATTAAAACTAAAAAGTAAAATAAATAAAAATTATTTTATATAATATATATATTTTTTTTTCTTTTTAATATTTGATTTATTTACATTTTATTCTGTTTTAGTAATTTAAAAAATTTTTATTTTAGAACTTGGTATTTTTTTCAGTGCACCTACAGTGGAACTGGGTTTGGGTTTGGGTTTGGACCTGGGACCACCCCAAGATTGCAGCTGATGGTGTTGGTGTTGGTGGCTGCAGTTTGTTGCAGCACTTGGGTTAAATCCCTTGGCCGTGCTGAAAGTTTTTTGGGTTTGCCGCGTCTGGGCTTTTTATGTATTTTGCTCTCTGCTCATGTGTTTACAAAGTAATTACGCTGGCTGAAATTAAATTCATAAGAACGCCAAGATGAAGATTCGTCGACGTTTAAAAAACGCTTTTTTCGTGTCTTTTTATGGAATAGTTTTTGTTTGCCAGTGCAGTTAATGCACGCTAAAAGGTTTTCGTTTTTTTTTTTCAACAGTTGGCAACAGCTTTAGCCCTCGTTCAATGCCAAGTGGGCAGAGTTCTGTGCCATGCAGATTAGTGGAAATTAAGGCAAGGTATTTAAACGCGGCTTAGGCAACAGCAGCAACAATAACAACAACAATAACAACAATAATAACAACAACAACAACAACGAATGTAGCCTCCTCCAACTTGGGTGGCAAGTAGTGAACAAGCGGACTTAGTCGATGCAACGATGCAGAGTTTAATTGAAACACGAGAAGGCCAGGCCAAAGAGGCCAAAGGTATGTTGAGAGGGAAAGGGTTAAGGATTATCTTGTGGTATCAATAGTGAATTATAAGAAATTTGAGACGCTTTAGGAGGGTGCTGAGTAACTTGATAAGATATGAGCTTGGGCCAAAAGGTAAACAGCACGAATTTCTTGGAAATTTAATAAGAATCTGTGTGAAATGCATGTCTTAAGTATTTCGAAATCATTTGAATGCGTTAAGATCAAGTTAGTGCTGATCTTTTTTTAAAAAAAAGAGACGAAGCTAAGAGAAGAAGAAAGAGTTATTTTTAATAAAAAAATCAGATTTAGTAACGAAACTGACTGAAAGATAAAATACCTAAGAGTAGAGTTAAAGATGCTGAAAAAAAGAGCATTTAAATTTAAAATTAAAATGACTAAAGAAGACATGATTTATAGAAATAACAGAATTAAAACAGACATAGAGAGTAAGAGGAAAAGTAAATATGACATGAAAACCAACTGGAAAATTAATAAGAATCAGAGTAAGAATCGGAACATACTCGTACAATAGAATTGTGTGAATTGAAAGGCAGCTGCGCAGTCAGATTTAGGGTAAGAAAATTCTTTAGAAAACTAGAAACAATGTAGAGAAAAGAAATTGTATGTGTGTGTATGTGTGTATGCCGCACAAAAGGATAGCAAAGAAAACCTAAAAACTCCCTTTCTATTACTTGTTTTTTTTTCCAAGGCTCCATTAAAATGCTAGAAAGTTGTACAATTTAAGGTTTTTATGAGCTTTAAAATGTCTAAACTTAAAAGGCAGACAACGCACAGATTTTCAAGATATTCATATGCTATTGTAGCTTGTAGAGTTCTGGGGAAGGGATTGAAGGGGGGACAATCTAAGCTAACCACCCGCTTGGCATTGTACAGCTTTTGAAAGCCGCACAGGGACACAGAGCACGTGCTGCCTGTGAGTTACTTGAGTTAAGTTGTGTGAGGAGAAGAGAAGATACAAATGTGTCTAGGATATGGCGCAACGTATTAATTTTGAATATGTGGAAAATCTCGCGCACAACAAATGTCTCAGGAAATGGCAGCCAACAATGAAGATGAAGATGCCTCACGATACGACAAGTACGTCAAACGACGACAGACATACTCACACACACACAGAGCTATCCCATTGAGTGTTCCTGGAGTTGCCCTCTCTCTCTCACTCTCTCTCACTCTCCCTCTTCGATCTGAGTCTGTCAGCGGAGGCAGCAGAGAAGTCAGAAGGCGACGGATGCTGTAGGCCTTTTATTGCTATTGTCAAACTATTGTCTGTGTGTCTGTGACTCTCTCATACACAGAGTGTGTGCGTATGTGTCTCTGTGTGTGTGTGTCTGTGTGTGTGTCGATGTCTGCTTGAGTTGCTTTTTATGAAACATCAAAATGTCAGTCAATGTCATTAAATGACTTTTATATTACACCTAATACGATGACAAGGCCTCTGGAAGACTGCCTGACTGGCTGCCTGGCGTATCTTTTTGAGTGTATCTTAAAGATTCTAAAATTAGACAATTGTATTGCTGTTGTTGTTCCTGTTGTTGTTGTTGTTGTTGTTGTTATTGTTGTTGTTATGGTGCACGACCCAGTCGCTAAAGTCTGGCGTGCATATGCGAATTGCGGTAGCAAAAACTGTAAAGATCTCAATGGTTATGCTTCGAACGGGACGGGGAGTTTGAGGACTTATGGAGGCCATGGCTCGCCGCGTTGACAGCCAAACAATTTGCTGAAATAAGTTTGAAATTGAATGAAATTGTCAAAAGCATTTCGCACATTTTGCGTCTTTGCCAGTGACGCGAAAACGAAAAAATAAAAATATATAAAAAAAAGAGAAGAAAATACGAAAAGTTTCCTCCCTATATTTATACGTAGGGAGTATTACAAATTTTTGTCGTCTCGTCTTGGATTTTGCATCTGTCTGGCAAAAACTTGGGCTGTCTTCCCCCAAAAGTGACTTTAATAAAAGCTGTGTGAAATGACTGTCGATGTGTAATGAAAACCATAAAATATTTAATAAAAATATTTACTATGCATTTGTTGGCCCAGTCAACAACGTCATGGGCCATCACCATCATAAATTAGTTGTTTTTAGTGTGGCCAAAAAGAAGTTGACTCGGAGCCAAGTTGAAGCACACTGCTTATTTTTGGGGGCGAGAGCTTGATTTATGCCCGAAACTTGATATCACGTTCGTTGAAGCATTCTCTGCTCTAACTACACTCACACACACATCTAGACTCATATGTGAGTGTGTTTGTGTGCTTTATTTTTATGTAAAGCGCATAAAGAAAAGTTTTTTAGAGTTTTGCCGCCATAAACTGATGTTTATTTATGAGCATAAGACTGACTGTGTCGTATATCGAAATCGAGTCGTCATCTGATGATGAAATGAGAGCACTTTCGTTTCGTTTCGGAGAAAATAAAGGGGCCCCCTTTGGGGGCCTGGTAGCCAAATGCATCACGCCTTTTAATTATTACAGCTCTTTAGTTAATAGTTTTAGCAACACACACACAGCTGGAGAAGATTTTCTTTTTTCGGTTCCGCTCTTTCTTATGGGGGCTTTGAGGTTGGGGGCGGTTTTTAGACAGACAACCCATAAGTTTTGATATATGGCAGATGATTCTCTCAGGCGACGGTAGTGGAAATCAGCATATGAATAGCTCTAAAAGGCATTAAAACTTGACATTTATGATGATCTATTTAAGCAAACAAACTATTGAGTGTATCAAACAGCGACTGCAGGTCATAATAAAGTCAGTTCCCGCAGTTTCTTTCAAATTAGTTGATGCATTCATATGCATATGTCATTGTTGGGGACTTACGCTGAACTGAGTTCCTATACTTAAAGTCAAGACTTAAGTTGGATGAAGTTATTCAATTCGAAATGTGATAAAAAAGTAGACCAAACCAGCTTAGCTTTAAGTTCCGTTAGGCTATAATTGGTTAACAAACTGGTTTGGTTAAATATAAATTTTAAATTTCTTAAGTGCAACAATTGTAATGTCACTTTTCAATTGAAAACTCAATACAAAACGAACCTAAACAATTTGTGTAATATTATAATTAGAAATAGGAAATACTCTTCTAGCTTAATTCATTTCAATTCATAAAAACGTGGTATTTAGCACTTGGACTAACTTCAGTTGCAGCCTGAGATGAGTTTTTAAATTCAAATTCTTTAAGCAGAAACTTCCAAGTCATAAAAATGCTGTCTAAAAGATCTTATGCCTTGTTGGCTTCGGCCACTTCTTTTAGCCAGCTTTGCCTTACATAATTTGCTGTTTCTTTTTGTTGTTGTTGTTGTTTTTTAATTTGTCCATCGCCAACTCCTTTTTGCCACAACCATTTTTTATGGCTCTTTTTTGCACTGGGCAGAGCCGAGTTTTCTTTTATTTAGTTTGATTTCTTTTAATGAAAAATTTGTTACAGCGTTTTATATAACAAAATGCTGGCAGGCAACAATAACACCAACATTGTAAAACAAAGCAGCGACTGCAGTGTTGCAAGTAGCAACTCCCCCCACCCACATTCACATCCACATCCATCTCGTTCCAGTTCTGCTCTTAACCATCTCCTGGTGCCGACTTTCATTTGCTTTATTTTGGCTTGGCTGATTATTTTTAACTGGCAAACAGCTAATTAAGTATGGAGTAGCATTTGTTGTTGCTGCTGCTGCTGTTGTTGCCTGTTCATTTTGTTAAAAACGAGCGCGCTTTTGTTGCCTGCTTGCCATGCTGAAGGTGCAACAAGGCAGTGGCAAGTGCGTCCCGGGTAATGGGTATGGGAAGGGGAATGGGTATGGGAATGGGTTTGGTCGTTTGCAATGGCTGCCCCAACAAAGTTGCAATAAATGACGTAAAATGTAATGCGGGTTCTGCTTCATCGTTGTTGTCGTTTGCTGGTAACTCAGTTTGTCGTAGTTATGTCGTTTATAATAAAAACTCAGCTCGACTTTAATGGCTGCCGCCTCCTGTTGATGTTATTGTTGTTGTTATTGCACTTGCTGTTGCCGCTGCCGCTGCTGCTGCTGCTGTTTCCTCGGCGTCTTTTCAAATCAAATGAGTGGCTCAGCAAGCAGACGCAACTCGCAGCAGCAACAACAATAAATTACGAGTTCTGCATTACAACATAATTGACTCTCAGATACTCTGTAAAATGTTGTTGAGTATCTTATGGATACATAAGTATCTTTTCCTATTAATAAACAATTTATATACAATTCAAAATAAAATTCATTTATTAAGTACGATTTAAAATTAACGACTAAATGAAACTAATAGGTAAAATATTTGGAAAAATGATTAAATTATTAAATACGATTAAAATAAACGACTAAATTAAACTAAAAAATATTTCAAAAAATAGTTAATTTAATCCAACATTTGTTAGGCTTTTCTGATAAACGAGACATATTTGTATTATTATCATCAAGTAAACATTTAATTAGGAGCAAGCTAAGCAGAGTTAAATTTAGAATACCCCATTTAAGTAACTTACCGCTTACAGGGTATAAATAAAACAGAACAGAGGAGAACCAAACTGAAGAGAACGCCAAACAGTCTGTGTTGGAGTAGCAACCAGCGATTCCTTCTTCTCCTCATCAACTTTTCTTTGCAATGCCTTTGTGGTTTTTGCTGCCGCTGGAGATGCCTGCATGTAAGTGGCCTGTGAGAGTGAAACTGCAGCAGGAGAAGTACTCCATGTATACTCTCCGTATACTCCCTGTACTCACTGTACTCGCAGTTTGTTGTGTGCTGGCCTGGCATATAACTACATTTAGCATTATATCGACATCTGTTCGGCAAAAAGTCATCAAAAGTACTAAAAAGCAAAACAAAGTTGCCCCACGAGCAGCCGGCAGAAAACTTTTGCCAACTTGCTGCTCCTGGATGTGATCCTGCGAATGGTTTGTGGAAATGAAATGGGAGTGTGGGTGCATCAAAAAGGACCAAGTGCAGCGCTTTCTCTCCCTGACATTGCCATTTTTGGTGGCTTGTATTTTTATTTCCGTCGTTTCCTAGTAAATACAAAGTAAGCACGGCTTTGTTCACAGCACCAATGAGTGTTACTAAATCTTGATGTTAATTTATTTGAATTAAGAACAAAAGTAAAATAGAGAAAGAATTAAATAAATTTATTAATAAAATTTTTAAATTGTTTCAAAAATACATACATTACTATTTAAATTTAAATTGAAGAATAAGACATTGTATTTCTTATAATTTTTACAAAAACACAAATTGAGAATTGATAAAATATCCCTTGCGACATTTCATGTATCTTACAGATACTTTTATGCTGCAGTTGCGTTCAGTTGTTCGGTTGCTCCCACGACTAAGATTTCTATTTTTATAGGATGTAACAGCACTCTGAAATTGTATCATATTATTTTTCAGTCGCTGTCGTCTCGGTCTTTGTCTTTTTTCGCCTCTATTTCTATTTCTTATTTTCACTTCGACTTTGTTTAGTCTACGTAATGAGCAAGGAAATTGTGTGCAGTAGTCGTCGTACTGTAAAAACTGTAACTGCCTGTGAAACTTTGGCTGTCTCTCTCTCTCTCTCTTTTTCTCTCTCTCTCTTTCTGACACTCTGTCTCTTTCTCGTTGACATTTCTGCCTGGTTTTTCCTTTCTTTTCCATTTGCTGTGTCGCTTATTGTCTCTGGCAACTCGCTGGCAAGTCGCAATCCCGTCTGATACCCAAGTAATGAGCCCCAGACCGAAAGACAGACACTGCAACAGACTGACAGGCAGACAGACAGGCAGACAGACAACAAACTAAATGCATTTGAACTGCATCCATTGTAGTTTTAGAATCACTCTCTCACAACGGATTGAAACATATTTATGCAAACATATATTTATGTAATAGTATGCAACAACAATGCGAATAATGTTGATGATTATGACAATATTTGCACTCGGAGTGCGCATATTTTTACAGTGCCTGCAACATACGGACGGACTGATGGCGGAAGTTGACTTTATGCATTTGTAAAATGTTGACACACTATTTCAAAAATTATTGCACAGCTTTTTGCCATCATCGTTATCGTTGTCATTGTTATTGTTGTTGTTATTTGTTTAAATGCCGCTCGCCTTTGACAATCCAACGAGGCTAATAGAAATGGCTCTCAAACGATTGTACAACTCATCGTCGTGTGTATGTGACACATGTAAATAACAACAAATAAAGTTTACGTCTATATCTACTAACATATATTTATATTTTTTCAATTTATTTCATTACAGGTATGTTAACAAGCTGCAAACAGAGCCGTTGATTTAATTAAAAGCAAATCGAATGAAAAGCGCAAAAGCCAGCAAAAAACATCAAATGAAAATTAAACGTATGTATTCGTATACAAAATAAGTCCGTTAAAATTGATTAAGCAGCACGTAAAATAAAGAAAAGTGTGTTAGGAAATTCAATTAGTTATATAAACAATTAGAAATGTTCATATAAATTGTTAAAGTATCGAATTTAACGCTGTTGTATGGAATATTAAATTGTCAGAGACTAACAAAGTTTAAATGTTAGCAATTAATAAAAATAGTAAATAAATTTAATAAATAGATACAATTTAAAAATTATCTTTAACTTAAATATTTTAAAATCAACCGTTTCGTTCCATTTAGTTTTCTTTAAACTTACATTTTTTCACACGCTACTTTTAAGGTTTTTCTATGCTATTCTTTGCATATATTTAAAGAATGTTGAAGAGTTTTTCCACAACTTTGGGCCTACACAAATTATGACAGATATTTGCTTTCAGACTTTAAAAGCCGTTTATCTAGGGTAACAAATCTATTTAGACCTTACCTCAAGCAGTTTGCTACCTGTTTGACCTATACTCTCTTGTAATTGTTTTCCTTTTATATATATTTTCATGAATATTCCATCAAGTTATCTATCAGATGACTCAGCTAGTTAAACGTTCTGATGAAATGCATGGTGGGGGTAATAAAATACTCAATATGCATTCTCATGGCTGTCTATTTGGTTTCCTGGCCACCGAGATAACAGCAAAACTTGGCTAATGGCTAGTCTTTAACCTTTTAATGTAGCACTTTTTGCTTATCACAGAAGAACTTTACACAACTTTATGCTCGACGAGCCATTAAGCCGACCTCTACCGCCGTTACCTCCGTGTGTGGTTTATGAAGAGCCAGAGTCAAAGTCGAAACCGAACAACTTTCATTGCTATACGACTCCAATTCTAGACTATAAAACGGCAACAACAACATGAACAACCCTAACAAGTCCAGACACTCAGAAATTGTTTAATAGACAACGCCTTTTAGGTTTTATAGGCATTTTTCATGCACCGTTCTGTAGGATGCGTAATGAAACGACCTTGTTATACCCTGCAGTCAGAAACAGAAAGAGTTGTATTGGAAATACAAAACTTATTCTTAATATCCTATGGTTGATATACACAGATAATATTAGTATTAGATACAATTTTCTTAAGCTCTATTGAATAAAGTCTAAGCTTAGATTCTATGATTTCTGAATGTGTTCAGAAACTTTTCGATTTCGCAGTATTACTGCCTTGATATTGAAGCTCTATCAGATTGATCTCTAAGTCTTAAAAAATATAAATTTATTTATTTTCTTCATTTTATTTAAACGGATACTAGAAATTCTTACATTTTTTTGGTTTAACTAGTCAATAAACTAAAGTACAGGGTATATTTCAGTCTGCATCGCTGAGTCATAATATTATTGTTTGTTTGTTAATTTTGTTTTTCCATATTATGCGCCAATTTTTATGCACATCAGGCAGGCAAAAGGGGCACCGATTTGGTTAGCCCAACCGAAATTGTCAAATAAAACTAAAGGCTCTAAAATAGCTTTTAAAGTCATAAAATTACATGACTTTTAAGTCATAAAAATTAACGACGGGTGCGTGGCAAAAAGCACCGGGAATGAGATATAGAAAAACAACAAAAAAACAACAACAACAATATCGTGGCACTAGCAACGTTTGTTTTCATTGTTTTGTTTGTTTTTACTCGTGCCCTTTTTAATAGAATTTCGCTTAATTTGAGTAGAGAAAAAAACGGGCAAATAAAAAAGTTTTTCCAACTCTTTTAATTAAATGATTATTGGGGGTCGGGCATTGAACGCACAAAACCCTATCAGGCAATGTCAATAGAGCTCCGGTCTGGAAAAGGGGGGGCTGTGGAAGGGGGAAACAATAGCGCAAAGCGTAAAGCGTATTAATGATGAATATTTATGTGCGGCTCAAAGCGGAAGCAGTGTGAAACCGGACAGCGAATACAGACACAGAATGAGAGAGAGAGACAGAGAGAGCGAGAGAGAGAGAGACAGAGAGAGAGAGAGAGAGAGTGTGAGAGAGAGAGAGAAATGAGAAATGCGGCATAAATTAGACTAAAGTGTGGTTAGGGTGGCTCAAAGTCAACTTGGAAAGTGGTTGAGTGGCGGACAACTGATAGTGATAGTAAGAGCAGTGGGAGATACTAAAGTTACTGGCTAATTATGCAATAGTGCGTAAAGGTCTAAGTGCTCTAGGGTTGTCCTACAGATGTCAACTGATAAAGTACAGTTTTTTACGTAGGTGAGAAGTATACAAAAAAGTCAATTTCTATAGAACAATTGAATATATCGGGGTAGATACTTTGATAGACCGAAAAAGGGGTTTGAGCTCTAAGTATAGATCTTATGATAATTGAAAAGGGGTAGTTCTGAGAAATACAAATAGATGGGAAAGTACTTGGTGGTGCATATTAAAATTGACTTGGCCTATAGCTAAATTTTAAATTTATTAACTTTAACAGTTTCCTTATTGTTATTAACTTAATCATTAATTGTAAAGATAACTTTTTCTATATAGTAAATCTCAGATATACCCCAATGTTATATCTCCACTATTTCAAATAAAAAGTTTGTCAGTTTAGATTTTAACAGGATTACTTATTTCAGAATAGTTTCTGATGCCTTTCACCTGGATAACTTGTTGCCAGCTATATTTAAGTGTTCACCGTTTAACGTTCAGGGTTTCTATGTTGCACTTATCATAGATCATTTTCTTGGCATTTGCTTTACACACCCAGCTAAAACCTCGTCTGTTCTCGACTGAGAGTGCTTGAGCAGGGGAAAACCTGCGTAAATTCCGTTTGCCACACGTTGCACGTCAAACAAATGGCCGCACGCACAACGTAGCTTTCTTTCATATTCCCCACACACACACACACACACACCTTCACTTGTCATGCCCCAAACCCCTGTCTCCTCCTTAGCGACTGCCCCAACACAATAATCCTGCAACTCAACGAAACGTCGGCAGCAATCTTAGAAAAACGCCAACGGCAGCGGTACCAGCTTCCCTCCCTCTCACTCTGCCCCCTCAAACAGCAGCTGCTGCTGTCGCTCTCTTGGCCCATTGAGTAGTGAGGGAGGAGAATCTCCCACTCTCTGACGGTTTGTCACATTCAAGCTGCTGAGTGTGTGTATGTGTGTGTGTGTGTGTGTCGCCAAGTTCTTCTTCTAACCATCAGTGAGTAAGAAAAATTCAAGTAAATTGATTTTTCTTCTACTTGGCTTTGACTGCTGCCCGCTTTTGCCTTTGCTAGCTGTCAGCTTCAAAAACGCGTCCTCGCAGATTCCTTGCAGAGCAGCGTATTGTGGCTGTCCCTCTTTGCTCATCCAGCTACAGAGTCCTTCAGTTCCCAATCCTGCGTTACTGGCATTTTTGCCCATTGACTGCCCTGGCTTTCATGCAATTTTGCTTTTGGCGCGTAATCGACTTCATGCTTTTGCTTTTAATGGTATTTTTCCTGTGGTTCAAACTAATATCCATAATGCATAAATATGGCAAGCCTGGCCCCTGCGACCTATACAACTGAACCCCCTCTTCAACTCCTCTCTCCTCCCTTCTCAATCGCCCCCAACTCATGCGTTTGCTGAGCTGCCTTGGCATTTTTTCGCTTGCTCTCAATATTTTATTTTTTTTTTCTTATGATTTCAAGTCGTTGGACGTCGTCATCGTCGTTGCCTTTTTTCTTTTTTTTTTTTATATATAAAACATCATTCCTTTTTCTACATTTTTTTTGCCTTACTTCATTTTTATCATCGTGAGCTTTTTATACAATTTATGCGCAAAAATCTATACTACGTCTGCAATTTATTGCATTTTCGTTAGGAGACCATTGAAAAATGCTTGAAGTAAGAGCAAAAAAAAAATGTGCTGATTTTAATGTTTTGTCAAAGTAACCAGCCGCTGTTGCTTTTACCCGATTTTGTGGCTCTTCTTGCGATTGCCGTTGATTTGTTAATAAACAATTTTATGTCCCTTGGACTCAGCATAAAACTCACACGGAAAAACAATTTTTATGACCCAGCAGCTTATTGTTTTGATATCCTTGATTGATAGGGTAACAAAGGGCATATTAAAAACGGTAGCTGACTTGAAAAGTGAATGACTAATTCATTTATAGAAGTTGGATATGACGATTAGTCAAAATTTCTAATAAATATGGTATGAAAATAATATATTTTGCAATTCTTTTTATTTTGCTCTAGCTCCTAAGCAAGAAATAATTTATTTGCTTAGAAAAATTGAAAATTTCTCGCAATTTATTTTAAAATATATAAAATTTTAGTTTTTAAAAGTAGCTAATATTTTTAATATTATTTTCAATATCTAGACAATTCTTTGAGTTCAATTTTGCAGTCAATTTGCATGATTAATTTGTCTCGCATTAATCAGAATTTGTTTGTAGAATATTTCATAGTCGCATATGTTGACTGGCAATCTTATGTTTATTCCTTTGTTATTTTCATTGGTATTATCTCAGCATCTTTTTGGGCAGGATCTCACCGACTGACTATGAGGGCAACAGCTGTCACATTTTTTGTTGACTGTTTTGTTGTTGCTATTTTCAATGTTATTGTTGTTGTTGTTGGTGGAGACATGTGCCACCTTGAGACGACATCAGTAGTAGAAGTTTAAGCTGAAGCTGAGATACTAAGAGTAAGGCAGTTTTCTTCTTAACTGGCGGCCATATATCTTGCCACGCTCGCTGGATGGCTGGCAAATATCTAGCCATTTCTTATACTAGTCACAGTTCTATAATTTCTCGATTTATTTTGCTGCCAGTCGAGTCGACTGTCCTCACTGTCCTGCCTGCCTGCCTGCCACAGACAATCCAAACATTATTCAAAGTCAAACTTCATTCGCACTCACAGACTCACACATGCAAGCAAATTTTTAACCACATTATTTATTTACTGTTCGCTGTGCCCCACGTGTTTTTGCTCCACCTTCACGCCCTCTCTCTCTCTCTCTCTCGCTCTCTTTTTCTCTCTTTATCTATCTATCTCTGGCTGTTATGCCCTTTTAGTGTGTGAGTATCTGTGTGTAGTATCTGTATCTATGTTAATATGTTGCACACTTTTGTTGCTGTTGCTGTTGATGTTGTTTGGTTTTTGCATTTATATCAGCCACAATTTATCAGCGGCCATAACAAAAGGCGCCTGCTGCCATTGTCGCCAAGTTGGCTGCCAAAAACCGAAGCCACAACCCAAAACCCAAAACCAAACCAAAAACTGCCGCTGTCAACCGGGCCTTCAAATATATATTTTCTTTTTTTATTATTTGCCAGAAGAGTTGCGACGCGTCGCACATTTTCTAACTGCAAATAATAATTTTGCTTTGGCAAAATTATATTTCATGCTCTGAATATTGTGAAAACGAAAACAATAATAAAAGTGCCAAACACACACTCTAGCACACAAAGGAAAATATCATAAAAAAAGAAAATTGTATATAACGAAAACGAAAATGATTAGCAATAAACAAGCGACAAAAACAAGCTGCGACTAGAGAAATGAGGTTAAACCTTTTGACAGGTCGTTAGTCAGATGCCCTTTCGACCAAGTTAACTATGTGATATACTATATTGACAAGAATAATGGAGACTTCAAGCATTTTTATATAAAGCATCATTAAACGGGTTGTAAATTATGTTCAGCTTAAACACACAATATATTTACATTTAAATTTTAAGAGACGGATGAACATAAATCTTTGTAATATGTGAATTATAAAAAGGAGCTCACTGCTTACTCTAATTTAAGAGGACTTTTTGAAATAGTTGCATATGATAGAAAATTATCTCCATAAAGGGAAGCAGATATAAAAAACCTTTGGAAACTAGTAGGAAACTGTTAAACTATGAAAATAGTGGAATTTCAAACATTAAAATGAACAATAAGTAAAGTTTAGTTTGCGTATTTTTATTTAAGATATAATTTAATTATTTTGAGTCTTAATTTCATAATCACATAGATGAATTATACGAAAATAATAAATAGTTTCTACTTGTCTCTAATTAATAATAATAATTATTTAAATGTAGGCATTAGGTACGAAATGATATAATGAACCATAAATACAGAAAATACTTAGTAGTTAAAGCACGTTTTGGAGAAAAATAAAGTTCAAATGTAGGGATTTAATTGTAAATTAGTAAATCATTTTTAAATAGTGTATGTTTGTTAATAGGACAGCTCCAAGCTTAGCTCAATAGTCAATATGCTTTGGGTTGTCCTCTTTCTTATCTTTACATGCAATGTATGTATGTATGTGGCTTATTGGCTGGTCCTTGTTTTTGTTGTTTTGGCATATTTTATGCATGTTTATCATTTATACGCTTTTTTGTTCAACTAAGCGACAAAGAGTTTTTGTTTTTTACAAACGCATGCACAGACATTAGCAAATAGAGAGGCAGAGAAAGAGACAGAGAGAGAAAGAGAGTAAGAATGTGTGGGGCAATAAATTAAATAAATTGTAAAATATCACTTGAAGGGGTTGTATGTGTGTAGGGGGTGTGTTTTGTAGGAGGGAGTTGGCGCTGGCAAAGCTTTTATTAAATTAAATATTTCAAGCAATAAAGATTATCAGCTGGCAAAGGCAAATGATAAAGCAAATAGACACAGAGACAGACATTCAGACAGACAACCAGACAGACAGCCAATCAAATAGACAATGTGACTCGCTGACTCTCAAACTGTTTTTGGGAGGGGTGTGCGAGTGTGTGTGTGTGTGTGTTTGCAGTCACATACATGAGCGTTAACATTGTAAGCAGACCATATAAATGTAAATGAACTGCTTTTGCCTGAGTTGAACTGAGCTGAACTGAACTGTTCACAGCCTGATGCCGTTTCCGTTTCATAGTCCTTGCTACATAGCATTTCCTGCACACACACACACACACACACACACACACACACACACACACACAATCTGAATACATGTACAGTTAGGCAGCAATTTTTTGGTGATGCTACTTGCATGTATATCAGACAGAGCCACAGCCTCTGTCTCCATTTCTCTCCTCTCCCAAGGCTACTTTGCATGTGTCTCTCCCGTTTTTATTTGCTCAAACAATATTCGACATAGTAATTTTATGCTTCGACTGCGGAACACATAAAATTATCTTTTGAATAAATAAAGATAAGAGCCAGAGCACAAAATGTTTCCCTAGCACACATATAGACACATAGACATCTACACACATTTTAATGTTTTATTCAAAAGGAAACATCGTTGAGTCAGAGGCAGAGATGCAAATTAAAATATCATTCAATGTTGGCAATTTAATATATTATTTTTGATAAATGAATACGACACACAGACACAGTTATAACTGTAATACAAGCCTTACACATTTGGCACAATATAATTGAATAGCATGTACACACACACACACACACAATTTCACACACACACACAAGTATAATCGCACAGCAACAAAATAAATCTTATGCTTTATGCACCGCCAATTCTTAGAAGTCTGCCTAGATTTCTATTACTCGTATTTTTGCCTATTTGGTTTTGTCTTTTGTTTTTTCGTTAGTATTTTTGTTATATAAGCCCCAAAAACATTTTCACTTTTCACCCAAAGCCAAAACGATTAGACAATGTAAAATTCTTGCTTTTAGCAAATGTATTTCTTTTGCACTCGCTCCACATTGAAATTTATTGTAATCATATTTCGTTAGCTTTCATCCTTGAGATCTTGTTACCGAAATTGTTGTTGACGCACATTAGACGGCATTAAGGTCTTTATTTTAATTAGAATTTCGTCTCCGAAAAGGTCAGGCAATTGAATTAGTTTAAGAGATAAGCTTCATAGTCAGTTATTAAAATGGTTTTTCATTGAAATCAAATGAAATGTTGTGACAGGGAAATGTTTAAAGCAGTCAATTAAAAAATATACTCGTTTACTTAAATAATAAATAAGTTGACTGCTTAAATAAAAATATATTTTCATAGCATTTAAAAAGATATAATGCGGAAAAAAAGTGAAAATCAAATGCAGATGTATTTAATAAATATTAAATAGATTATTACGAAAGATACTTGTTTTATCGGTATAATTATTACAGCTAACATTGCTCAGAATGCGCCATATATTTCTATTTATACATTGATTTTTATATTATCTATTTTTTCAATCTATTCGTGCTATATAGTTCACTTGGTATTTGAAATTCAGTTTAGTCTGGCTGTGTGGTTTTGGCAGTAAATGGGCAACACATCAATTTTTCTAGCGTGAATTTTCGCCTGATTGGCCACGATCCGTTGCATGTTGATTGGCCAACTGATGCGCTCATTGCCAGTTTCAAGGCTGCTGGTCGATAGCGAATCCAACTCCGATTCGGACACAAAACACACACACACACACACACGCCAACTGGTCATTCATTTTGTGTGTGGAGCGCTTTTTTTTATTGATTAAAAATGTGCAAACATTTTCGCAGCAATTTCTTTTTTAAAACCACTTTCGTTTGAACTGCACATGAGTGTAAAAGCAGGCAATGGAATGAAAGGGTAGGGGGTGGTCTTAGCCTGGCTTTTAAGTTTGTTTCTTGCATGGACATCACGTATTCAATCAATTGCAACGATGTCGACGTTGCCGATGACGATGAATACTGAGAGTGAACTGAGAGTGAGAGAGAGTGAGAGAGAGAGAGAGAGAATACTGTTTGAGTATTACGCTTATTTTCGGTTGACCCATTTCGCAATTGGCCAAAATGTCTGCAGTGTTGCCGGCTTCAACTTGCCTTGGTACCAACTCCATTTCCAGCTTTGTCATCTCTTTCAGACCGTTGCCGTTGAACAATGTCAGTGCAAAATTAAGATACGAGGCAGGTCACAAAAGTGTAACCTGATTGCAGCACTGGCTTAGACAGGACCACAGCATTCACACACACACACACACGCACACACAACATAACAGAGGTGCAGCCACAGGCTCCACACAATGCCGCACGGGTGTTGACATTTATGTCCAATGCAGATTTTAGCCAGGCCAACAACAACGACAATAAAAATTCCAAGACCTCAACACACACTGAACTGTTACTATGTATGTGTGTAGTGTGTGTGTGTGTGTGTTTCCGTGTGCAGCAGGATATATGCACAAAACTGTAGCAAAACTGAGTACGTTGGCATCGTTAAACAGGCAACTGTCCGTCTCAGCCACAATGTAAACGTTTCATGTTGTTACCAAAAGTTGTTATAATTTTTAGCTCTCTGCTTTATACCGTAGTAAGCAACTTGTTTTGACTATCCTTACCCCTTCCCGCTTCCTTAGCAATCTGCTGCCCAGTCTTCTGGCACTAGAAAAAAAATCATTGCATACTGCGGGGCGCCTTTGAGCTGTGCACAAAATTTATTGAGCAAAGTTGCTGAGCTGATGTATCGCATGGGCTGGGCCAGAGGGATGGGCTGCGGGCGGACAGTTGGCATACTTTATCATCAGTGACGACGACGACGACGGCGACGATGGGGACGAGGACGACGACGACGACGTCGACTCTGAAGGATGGCCGAGCGCAGGATGCAGGATCAAACCACAAAATCCAAACTGATGCATACAAATAAAAACAGAAAATATTCCCAGCTGCATGTATTGAAAATACCCTGTTTACATGTAGATATCATGAAAGTAACTTCCTGATAGCTTAATTTATAGTTTAGATAGAAGAGATAGATATTGTAAATATAACAATTATACTGAACTCAGACTCTAGTACAGATCTTAAAGATGATATTTGATGAATATGTTTTGAAAAAACTATCTGAAATATTTTCTTATTTTTTTTATTTTTCATTATACTAATATATAATTATTAAATATGATTTATAAAGGAAATATTTCAAAAATAAATATTAAAGCTCCAGAAGTTAGCTGGTTTAATTATAGATATAAATTTAATTAATATTCATTTATAGACGCTCTCTATTATACCCATTATATCTTTATTTGTGTACAGGGTATTAAAGGGAAAGGCGAGGCTGCATACATGGAGCCAGATTGTGGCTCTCCTTTCCTCCCGCTCTCTCTCTCTCTCTCTCTCTCTCTCTCTCTCGTTCCGTCTATTTTTCTTTATCCCTTTCACCCTCTGTGCTTTCTTCTGTGTATGCCCTTTCACATGTGCATTACTGCGGGGGTTTTTTTTTTTTTTGGGTAGGTCGCATTAAACGGAAGTTGCCGCTTCGCTATGCGTTTGTGTTGCTGTTGTTGCTGTTGTTGTTGCTGTTGTTGTTGCTGCTGTTACTGTTGCTGCTGCTGTTGCTTCTGTTGTTGTTGGCATTGTTGTGTTTAAAAAGTTTTATGCTCGTCACGAGAGAAATTTATTGCACTCCGGTGTTCAAAGCTTTTATCCTTTTTTATCATTTTTGTGTTGCTCTTGTTGTTGTTGCTACTATGTATTGTTGTTATTGTTGTTGTTTGCTCTCTGTCTCTCGGACTGGGCAGAACGGTTGTGAAAAAGCGGATGTGATTTATTTGGTAATGCTAATGATGTTTTTGCTCGTCGTCCCTACCATCAGTTTATTTGAGCTTTGGCTGTAACAATTTTTATCGCATGTGTAGACGAAAAAAAAAAAAATAATGGAAGCTCCCCTCAAAAAAGTGAGGAAAAAACCTGCCGAAAGTTTTCGGCAGTCAGCAGCAAACTGAAAACCGTCATGAAAATGCTTACGACAACGCTTTTCAATGTGGGCAGAGAAGAAAAACCAAAAAAACCAGAAAAATAAAAAAAATACCTCCCTTGGAGAAGGAAATGTGAACAGTTTGCCATTTATCTTGCGTGGCCAATAAATCGCATTGTATGTCGTATGCCGCACTCCGACAGCACATTTAAGGTAGTCCGTAGTTAATTTTTTAAATGAGCAAAAGATACAACACTCGCTGAAGTAAAACTCTCAACTCCTACTCTCAATATGTACTCCATATAGGCTTTATTTATGTGCGGGTATTCAATAGCATGTCATTGTGTTCTGCTATTGACAGGTTCCCCATTCCCGTCACCCAACTCTCCTCTCAGCTTAGGACTTTAATTGTGCGACTTAAGGTTTTGCTTTATTGCAGCGACTTAACTGTATTGAGCTTTATTAATTGTTGCCAGTGAGCTGCTTTGGCAAAGCTTCAACTTGGATCCGCTTTTGGGATTTGAAGAGGGTGACTCCAAAGAGAGTAGCAAACACTCGAATGACCCCCAAAAAGCATGGGCAAGGTCAAGCTAAGGGAATCTACTTTTAAATAAAACTCCCTTGCCAAAAGGTTAAGTCATGATGACAAGAGATCAGAAGGGTTCCAAGCTGCACTTACATTTGAAGACATGACTGGTTTCAACTGCGATGACAGAAAAGAATAATGTGCTGAAATTTAGTATTATTAGAATATGTTACAAAATATGTAATGCAAGCTAATTTAATTGAATTTCAAAATAAAGCCAAATCTAAACATGCATAGTTAATAGTCAAAATTTACCAAACACATCCCACACATAACAATAACAATAAATAAATATTTGTTATATGTGGGCAGCCTATTAAAAATGCATAAATATTTTTATAATTGTAAAAAAATCATAAAATTAAATTTTATTACAATTTTTATGACTTTATAGAATAACAAAAAAAAAAAATGATTTTATATGCACTTCATTCGCAGAATATATTTGTACAATACTCGGACAAATATAAAATTTTAACTGGGCCCAAAACTAGAAAACAGTCCAATGAAATATTTCGTAGTGACATTAATTAAAATTTTATGCAACACACGTGGCAAGTCTACGTCCGTCCCAGTTTTTAGTTGCAACGTCCACTTTGGAGTCCCTCTTCCTGCCCCTTTGCTGTCTCTGTCTGGTTTTTGGTGACTGTCATGTCAACCGTTAGGCTGTCACCTCACATATGGAGCTATCGATGTGAACGGAGCGTGTGGGGAGAGGAGAGAGAAGAGAGGAGAGGAGAGGAGGCCAGTTGGTTCGGTCAATTCGATTATATTCATTTTTCACCTTTCGTTTAAACTTTCACGTGTCGTGGTTGTAGTTACTGTTGCACTTGCTGTTGTCGTTGTTGTTGTTGTAAATTCCATGTAAATTAATTAAACTTGCTTGGCATACAAAAAAACAAATTGCCGGCATGGCACACGTCAGGATGTGCTAGGAGCCGTTCAGTTTTTCGATGCGACCGACTGGCATACATGGCAAATTATATATTGCATGTCAAAGGACAACAGACAACGTTGTTGCTGTTGTTGCTGTTGCTGCCACGAGCAATAGTCAGTCAGGCAAAAGGGGTAAAGGCAGTGAGCAGGGTACTGCCACTTAATATTTTTTATACGCCACAAATCGACCGCACGATCAGAGGCCGCCAGTGGCCATATGGCCAGGCTAACAGGCAGGCAGCCAGAACAGAACAGAACAGAGCAGAGCAAACCAAAAGAGAACGAAGAACTCACACAGGACACAGGTGCGCGACAACAATTAACGAAATTTATTCAATTTGCACCGTCGCTGCATAAAAACTCACACAAAAACACACACACACACACAAACTCGAGAGCCTTTTAAAATTTAAATAATAAATATGATATTGTGTATTAAGCTTGGAGTTTTGTCTGAACTTTCAGTGCAATAAATTTTTTCATTAAATATAAATATAAATAAATAAATTTCGGTTGCTCCCAGTCTTTTAAATTGCACTCATTTTTTTTTGCCTGCTGCGCTCTCAATTTTAAATTAAGGCGATATTTCATATATGAATTTATAGTATATCCGAGCTATGCTACTTATTGGCCTGTTTGTTCGTGCGTTTGAATAACCAATTTAAATATAATATTCAATAAATTACGTGAAGGGGTCAAAGCTTACGTCGCATGTTTTTTTTTATTTTTTGTTGTCAAAAGTACCCTCCAATATTTCAATAGGTAGAAAAGTCCCACAACCATTTTGAGGGCAAACATTTGAAATTCAAAACAGGAATTGGCCACAGGAATGACGTCCTGTATCGTATTTGATTCGAAAATTGATGAAAAGCGATTGAAACGTGTATTGTGTTGTTATGCTGGAATATGAGAATGATATCAAACGATTAGTTGCACAGCTATTTGGCTCCCAAACATCTGCTTATGTGAGGTTTAATTCACTTGTGGTGCCCATACAATATTTCACAAAAATTCCAATAAATGAGAATGTAAAATTGCGTTCAGCATGACGTGGGTTAAATATGAAATTCAACAAAAGCTTAGCATCAATTTTAATAATGAATTGATGGGAAATGAATTGATAATAAAAATTAGTATAAAACTGAATTTGTAATTTAAAAACAGGAAATGTATTATGATAATCATATTAGTTATTTTAATGTCTTAATTTTTAGAAATATTGTATCAGGTGTAAAGTTTTTAAATGTATGTAGAATAAACTAAATACTTAAAGTATAGTAAAACTCAAATACTCATAAAAGCAAAAGTTTAGCCTACAGTAGTAAACAAATGGAAGGATGTCATTCAATTTGAGTTAGAAGGCATTATTAAATGCCTCATAAGAGCCACTAAACGAAACCCTTCAACAAGTGACTTGTATTCTATCAGTGCTTTCCCCTTTTGTTTTTTATGCACCCCGCTGGCGTTGTGTTGTCATATGCTAAGACAACTTTAGCACCCCGGCAAATCCGCACTTTTCAGCTACATTTCCGTCATATAAACCAGCACAAACACAAACACAAAAGACCTCCCCCGTCATGAAGATGACATTGAAGAAAATGCTTTGTATAGTGGCAACACAACAACAACAGCTGTTCTCAAGTGTGGGTGGTGGGTGTTAAAACGATAGTGTCTATGTCTGAATCTTTGTGTATATGTCTCTCTTGTGGCATGCACAATTAAAAGCGTAACCGTAGTTGTTATAATACAGAATATTTACGCTTGAATGGTTGCTTTGTGCCCAAGTTTGAACCCGGAACCCGAGCACGGAATGAGCTGACGTACCGTATACCCTGTGTGTGTATACATATGTGTGTGTGTGTGTGTGCTTTGTCATTCAGTTGCTCTTGAATGCTCCTGCTGCTTTGGAATATTAATAATTTATTTGTTTTGTCATTCAGCATTGTAAATAATGAGAGAGATTTTCAATAATCTTCTTTGTTAATATTGAAATTAATTTGTTTACTGTTATGCTACTTAATTAAACAAAACGCACACACACGCACACAGGCTCATACACACTCAAACACACTCAAACACACACTCTCAGAGGCACCGCACTGTTCTTTGCCTCCCCTCAACGGCTTACCACAGCCCATAAATAACTGAGGGCGCAAGTGGGAGCTGCTCCAAGGTAGTGGTGGCCCAGGCCAATCTATATGTAAATAGTTTGTATTTACATGGCTGCATTTTAAAGCCTCGACAGGATTTTGTCCTGTTCAATTATGCAATAAATTTATCACTGATTCCAATGCAACACAATCCACAGATGAATGCACTGCGACTCCGTCTCCACCTCCGTCTCTCTCTCTCCATATCCTGCGTCTCTGTCCTGCGGTTTTGCTTGTTTGTCTTTGGCAACTCTCTACCTCTCTCTCTCTCTCTCTCTCTCTCTCTTTCATACACTTTCCCTGTCCCCCTCTGACCATCAGTCTTTTGGGGCAGCCTCTCATAAATGTCTCTTTTGATTTTGGCACGCTCTATTTGCATTTGTGGCGTTTGAATAGCCCGTTTCAAATTACATATCTTAATAATGCAGTGTGTAGGAGAAAGCTCTTGGCATAATGAAATATTTATTAGCCAAGTGGCTCGGCACTTGTTAGCTAATGTATCTTTAAGATGCAGCTATTAATTTCCAACACTGCGTGTCGCATTTAAATTAACATAAAACCCATAAAAACACAACAAATTTAATTGCAAGGCATTTGTTGAATTTATTTTTTTTTTTTGTTTTCAACATAAACAAATTGAGTGAGAAACATAAAATTTTGTCGCTTTTTCCCCCGCTCCCTGCATAATGAGTAAAACATGTTTGGTATCCGCGGTATCCGCAGCCCACGACACACTTCAACAGAAGAACGCATTTTCCACGTATTACGAATATCTAAATATCTGTTCATCTATATAAGTATAAGTATCTCACACTATGGGCTTTGGCTAAATGCTGTAGCTGTAGCTGTAGCTGTGGGGAGACGCCGAGAAAAAGACGATGAAAAAAATTAGAACAACTTAGCGACAAGGGAATAACAGAAACAAACTCAACACGCCGCCTGTCATCATTTATTTTGTCAGAGTCTAAAAACAATTCCAACTTATGGCTGCAAACAAGATACTCTGATGGGCTATGGCATTGTGGTATGTAGCTCAGAGCTCAGAGAGATACAAATAAGATAGAACCAGCGATCAGAAGGTATATCGAAGATCTGATGCTCTTACGACAAAGGTATCGAGAATGGACTTCGAAATGGATTCAATAATCTCGCAAAATGTCAATTTAAATATAATTTGGCCTCTAGTTTTTGCAAAATTGGAAAATTCAAATTTTTCCGTTATTTTTTTTTTTTTGGAAAAATTCAAACTGCCATAACTTTGTCAAATCTTTACCGATTTACTTGCGGAATGTCAATTTTAGCATTATTTGACCTCTATTTTGTTTCTGCATAAAAATTAAAAATTGCAAAATTTTTCAATCAAAGTCAATTTTTTCCATACTTTCCCTTTGAAAGATTTTCAAAAATATTTTACTGTACGCTTAAAGTCGAAGAATTTACATAGATTATTTTAAATATAATATCAAAATTATATAGTTATTTAAATATCTATCTGTCGATTAAGTTCTTTAAACAATTAATATTATTTAGTAACATTCTCTGCTCTAGCTGAAGTACTTAGATGGCATCTACAAGCAGATTTCATTATTTTATCATCTTCATTACAAGAGTCATCATTTTTATCTTGGTAGTGTATGTATAGTAGTTTAACAAAAGCTCAGCAATGTCTTTGCTAGTCATGGACTGTTCTTTCCTGCTGTCTCTTAATGATGTGTTGCTCGGCTGCTGCAAAGATTTTGGACATCCCATAGAGAATCATCGTCGTCGCATGGGACTCACCCCCAACCACAGTGAATAGCACCTACACACACACACACACACATAGAATTACATAGACAAACACACAAGTCATTAAGTGTTAATTTAATGGCCAAGAGATCTTTGTCACAGATAACAAATGCATGCATTTTTATACACACATACAGTGACAAAGACAGAGACAGCTAAGAAGAGACAGTCAACAGCCAAGAGGCAACATGAGTTCTTTTGGGCCTCTATCTGAGCCCTGGCATCTCTTACAAGTTTGTGGAAAACATTTTGTGCGCAGCAGGTGATATATGTGTTGTCTGCTTATGGAAACAACCAGCAACAACAATAATAACAACAACAGCAACAACAACAACACTAACGCCTCCTTCTTTTGGCTGGGCCGGTCATATGATATTTGTGTTGTCGGGTTGCTCGGTTTGTTAACGCTGACAGACAATTAAGTGTTTGCTTTATGTTTATTGGAATGGATTTTGCCGCAGCGCGTTGCGCGTTCTTCTTAACAAATTGATTGATGACAGACACCAAAGAAGAAGACGGCAACAGTGCGTAAGTCAGTGGATGAGACAGACAGAGAGAGAGACAGAGCACGATAAGTTTTTTGGTGAATAAAGTCTTGAATTACCAGTCAACTGGTAGCCCACCTGGCCATCAAATTTTGAGGGCTACTTTAAGTAATAAAAGTGCCAAGTAACAAGTAGTCCCATATACTTACGTATACGAGATGCCTTTGGGCTAGGAGGGTGTGCTAAATGTACAGCCTAGAAAATGATGACGATGTAACGGAAACTTTTTAATTAAAATTCGAAAAATTAATTAAATATTTTTGTGACGCCAGCGTCAGCGTTGGCGCTGACGCTGAAGCTGATGACGATGACGACTTTGAGATTAAATTTCCGACCTACCTACGAAATGCAAACCCACTGTGAGAGACACTGAGACAGACTGACTGTCGAAAAGTTCGGGTAAAAAAAACAACAACAGAAGCAACAACAACACTAACAACAAGTTTCGCAAGGCAGTCGGAGAAGGCAACAATATCAAGTGCAAAATGAGAAAATTCACTTGCTCTACTCAAACAACAACAAAAACTGTGTGAAAATTCTGCCGGTGGTAGAAGATAGAAGAGGGGAGAGGTGGTATGTAAAAGGTGGAAGGTTGTAAGTCCGGGGAGGATGAAGAACTCAACGCTAGCAATAGATAGAAAAACAAAAGAAAGTTTTCTACCAGCCTGCATAGAAAAAGAAAAAGTGAATGGAGTACAAATGCCAAAATGAGAAAGGAGCCAACAAGCAAAAGATGAGCCAGAGAACAAGAGAAGAAGACAAGAGAAAGAAAAAAAGGCAGTTAATGATGCACAACTGATAAGCCAAAAAGATGACACACAGCCACAGACATCAGAGTGAAAAAGAAGAAGCCACTCCAACTCCAACTTTCAACTATTGCCAACTAACGACTGCAAAACCAGTTGCATTACAAGTCAGTAAAAGTACACATAAAAGTAGGCTGATTGTCTGCATGAAAGGTAAAGCCGACACCGACTATGACTATGGAAATTTCAAAATGGGGTTATCAGATAGCAGACGTTGCAGAACGCTGCAAACAAAGTATGTCAGATAATGGCAAAGAATTATCATAGATACCAGTAATCGGAAAAATAATCAAAAGAAATCTGTCAGAAAGCAAATGCAGAAACGCTTCGAATCGAAAGAAAAACTGTGAAAGTTTTGATTAATGGGGGGCTATGGTATAAAAAAAGATAATATATTATATTAAAGTTATTACCATTTAGATAAAATGCAAATACGTTTTTTATAATTCTTTACAAAGCTTATGTACAGTGTTCATGTGCATTTTTTAATATAATTGGGGATTAGTGTATATTCCTCTTGTAACTTATCAATTATCCAAATGTTTGATAGAAATTTTCGATTAATAGATAATCACATGTTAATAATGTTATGAAATCATAATAACTAGCTGATGTAAAGCCCTCGTTGAACCCATTCAAACATCATCATGATCTTGTTTCCATCAGCACAAAAAAAAGGGGTGAAATTAAAGCCATGACCCATTATTCTTTCGACCTAATGTTGCCAATCAATCATTCGCTCACTTGATGGGCTACAAATTACTACAAAAAGGGAAAAGTGGATGAAGAGCAAGAACAACTGCAAATGGCAAAAGTTACATGGGCAAAAACTTAGTCACAAATGTGTTGCTTTCTTACTTCCCATAATGAATTATTTTCTTGGGAAAAAGCAATGATATTACAAAACCATGTAATACCATTTAAGTGTGTGAAATTGGTTAAGGAACTTATTTGGTAAAGAGAAAAAGGTGGTATACCTTGTTGTATTAAAGCATTTATTTTAGCATCGTTGAATACATCCAGGGAAAAATTGTACAGAAGAGAAGGGATTTATATGTAAATATTAAACTAAAGTTAATACAAAAAGTGTTAAAATTGTTAATATTAATTCAACATAAAAACAAAAATAATATTATTTGATTGAAATATTCATTAAAAAAAACTTCACTCAAATATTTGTATAAATTAAGTATTAAGTATATAAATTAATTAACTTTAACTGGAAATATTAAAATAAAATTGTATGTTTCTATCATGTATGTTTATATCAAATTTAAATAAATACTAGGTGTGGACTTTTATAAGAATTGCAAGCCGTTTAAGCCAAAGAATTGTAGAGTTGACATTACTTAACATTTTATGTGCTTTAAGTAAAAGGAAAGGAAAGTAAAGGAAATCATAACTATGGCAATTTGGTGCTCAACTCGGTTTCTCTTCAAACATTAATTTGAATCCACTTGAATCTGAAAGAGATGTGCAGTATCCATTCATTTAATTCAATTGCAGAGTGCATAACTTTCGTAACTACAAGTAGATGCCAGGCAAAGCCAATTATGCTAAAGTAAATAACAATCTTACTCCATTGCCATCCTGCTTCGACTCATTTCTCGACTCGTCTCGTCTCGCTACGTTCCCATGCTTTTTGGCGAAAATGTTAAAAACTTAAACAACGCTGACATATTTCCCCAGATGCCTTCAAACTTTTATGCCCAACTTCTGCAGTCAAAAAGTCTTTTGAGTGGGTCTATACCAAAAAATGTGATGTCAACGCAGCAACAGCAACAGCAGCAGCAATAAAGTGTAAAAAAAAGCACAGAAGAGAAGGCATTTTCATTTCGTGTTTAATGAAAAATGTCAAATAAAAGTGCACAAAACAGAAATGACAGAAACAAATTGCAAAGCTTTGTGCGATAGTTTTTAGCGCAGGACTCCATGAGTCCTTGAACAGGTAGAACAGGCAGGAGTAAAATGGGTAGAGAGTAAAGGAAGGGGGCATGCCAATAAAAACTGCAAACAAAGCGCTGCTCGAGCACTTTAACAAAGATGGGCACACTCTTTGGCACACTAATTACTATTTATTTCAAACGAAAATTGCTAACGAGCAAAAGATATTACCATACTCGTTCTTGTTCTTGTTCTCCTGCTCGTCCTCGTCTAACCGAAGAGTATAATAATCAAAAGAAACAGGTAGGGTTAGCAAGTGCTGCACTTCAGTTTTCCCCACCCCTCCCTTCCACCGTTAGAACAAATTATTATTTTTTATGATTATTTAAATTACGCGCCAGTAGCCAAACCAGAAGGCAGTCGAAGCAGCAAACACGGCCTGCGGCCAACTGAAGTTGCTGTTGCTGTTGCTGCTGCTGATGTTGTCGGTGGAATGTCGGTGCAATTTACAAAAGGCAGCAGCGGGAACAGCAGGCACTTTACAGCTCTTGGAGCACTTGGAAAGATAGCATAGCGGAGCCTTCTCTAATAGTTTTCATCAGGCTGAGAGGCATTCTTCTCACTCCTCACTCCTCGTTGTTGTTGCTGTTGTTGCCTGCAGCTTTTAGTGCAATTGGCTGGCAGCTTGTTTAATGATCATTAAAGATGAAGACGACACACGAGCAGCAACAGCAGCAACATCAGCAGTAAAAAGCGGCAGCAACAGCGTCATTGGCCAAGCGCAATTTTGATTCAAAGCGCTCTTGACCAGGTCTTAATAAATGAGCACAGGTTGCCCACCAGCCAGTGAAGCCAGCCCAGACTTGTTTTTGTGGCCCCAACTCTTTGGCTCTTTTGGCTTGCGGGCAAGTGCCTTGGACTCACTCTAATTAGTCAATTTTTCTCCTCTTTTTTTTATACTCAATTAAATCTGCAGCAGCTTCAGTTGCAGGCACTCGAGTAAGCAAATGATGTGCAGTAATTAGTGTTGCCCACCATACATACAGATATATACATACTATATACATACATACAGACTTGTATATAGTTAATTCAGGCAAGGCTGCTTCATCTTCAACTTTTGCTCCGTCCGACGCAGATAAATAATAATTTTCTTGCTGCTTGGGCAATTTTTTGTTGTGGCAATGCCACAGGATGACAGGTGCAGTGACAACCGCACACACACACGCACACACACATATACAGGCAAAATTGCTGCAGCAAGTTGCAGATATAACCCAGTGGGACCTGACCAAGATTTCAGGTTACTTGACATATTTAAAAAGAAGATTTTGAGGAACTTACATTTGCATTAATATTTCTTACATTAATAAAAAAAATACTGATTATTTTAATTAAAAATATATAACTCAAATATTTTATTTAGAAAAAATCATAATAAGAACAGCTAAGAAATAATACCAAAAAAAAGGAAGAATATAGTTGTTTATTACATATAATTAGATGCACATTTTTACTGTTGAAAAATTATTGCATTAATCACATTTTTTCCAACTGGGTAATTTTTTTGATACAAAAACATGTTGAAGATACAAATACACACAACTTACATGTCATACACGATGCCTGTACATTTATAATCAAGCAGCAAGCCGCAGTCGTTGCTCCTCCAACATCCTCCAGTCTTCACCTCAACAACAGCTCATCGCAAATACGCATTACATTGTGCATGATGAAGCATCTTCAAGTGGGCAAAGGCAATGGCAATGGCAAAGCCAAAACGAAAAGCGATTCAATGCCTGATGATGCTCTACCCGGTAGCTCTCTCACACAGTCGATTGCAGCTTGTAGTTGCTAAATGAAAACATACATTGCGGTCGCAGATTGCACACACACGGCCTCCAAGCTAAGCACAACTATAAGAAATTGACAAACGCACAGTGGGATTGGCCTAAGAAGTGGGTAGAAAAAAAAATGAAAATGAAATGAAAGTCCATTATAGCAATGGGAACGTCTAATTACCAGCTGTGTTTGGCATTTGCAAATATTATGCTTAGCTACATGTATTTGCTGAGGTTAAGAGCTTGGCCTTTGGAAATGTGAAAGGTAATGCTAGATTATGGGAACATGGAAATAGGCAGAGGCAAAAAGATTATTAATGGTCTACTAAAGAATTGTAATTAGTTTTATGATGCTGCAAAACTGCTAATAGTCCTTTTTTTCTAATTGTTAATTAGCATTTGGGTCGAGAAATCAACAAATTTATAAATTCTTTGTAAGTCTTAACATATTTTGTTGTGTTTTTTTATTATGAGTAAAAGTATCTCATTACTATCATTTAATAAATAATAAAAACAATATAGAGCACTGAAGCCTAATTAAAAATTAAAATATTTCATTAAATAAAAAATTAAAATATAAAAATTTTTAAACTAACTTTAGCTTAAATTTCTTTTTACGATTAATCGAAATTTTAAACTATGATACATATAAAATTAGTATAAAATATATATAAATATTAATTTTGTTTCATAAACAAATTGACTTCAACCACTGTGCGGCAGTAAAACATCCTCATCAATGTCGCTGTCGTTGTCGTTGGCATTGCCCGCAGTCAGAGCCAGAGAATCGGAGTCAGAGACAGAGAAAGAGACAGAGACTGAACAGCAGGCCAGGCCAACAGAGTAACAAGTCAAAGCCAGAACATTTGTCCATTTGTTCACTTGTCCACCCGAATGCACCGGCAGCCTCTTTCAAATCGTGCAATGATGAAAGCCATGGACAAAGTCTTTGACTTGTATTCAGCTTTTTTTTTGTTTTTTGTTATTACTTGTGCCGCAGCTTCTGTTCTTTTTTCTTGCCTCATTTTTTTGTTGGCCGCGGCGGCGCTTGGAACGCTTTTATGCCCATTCACTGCATCTTGTTGCCTCTGTCCCATCATTGTCCGCTCGTACTCGCATTTGATCGGACGGACATTGGCGTTTTGTGTAAAAGCGACTAATGTGTGTCTACGGAAGCCATTTCGTGCCTTTTAGCTGTGAGTCAGTTCCAAGTCAGTCAGGCAACCAGTTTCATTTCTTTGGCAACAAAAAAAGTGAAGTAAGATAAAGGACGCAAAAATAAATATAAAAAAAAAAAATGTGTAGTTAATTCGCCAAGTAATAATATTATACTCGTACTTATGAATGTCGTCTGAGCAACATGCTGTGCAGTTGCCCAGTCCCAGTCTTAGTCGCGACCATGGCCAGAAACCAAAAGAACCTGCCGGACCAGCCCCTCCAGCTAAATTGGCTTGAATTTTACGGTTGCTGTTGTTCTTGTTGTTGTTATTGTATTTGTTGCTGTTGTTATTGTCAGCAACAGCAGCAGCAGCAGCATAAGAACAACAATCGACGATTGGCCTCGCCTCGGCCTCGGTCTGTATTTAAGCGACATCATTCATCTGCCCGCCCATCAACAGCAGCAACATCGGCAGCAGCAACAACAGCAACATGGGCAGCAACAACAACAACAGCAATAGCAACAACAACGACGGCTGCACAATGCCAATGACGACAGACGCCTGGTGATGACGATGACGATGTTGTAGATGGGATACGAATGACGATGACGATGATGATGATGATGACGACAGCAATAATAATAACAAACAACAACAGCAACAACAACAACAATGGGCAGTCAGAGACAGGCTGCAAGGCAGCCCTGTGGCCCATCAGACAGCTCTGTAGTACAAAGTACAAGTCCGCATAATTATAATCAACGTCATTTAACGTTGCCGGCCGTCACTCAGCGCCATCTACAACATTTACAACAGCCACATTAACAATAACAACAACAGCAACAACAACAGCAACAACAACTTGTAAACTCAGAGTGCCCCATCAAGCTTATTGTTGTGTATCTTTTGGATACATTTTTGATAACAGAGAGCATAATAACTTTGTCGTTAGGTTAGGAATTAACATTAAGAGATGTAATATACAACAGAGTGTACGTTCTCTGATTTAACTGACCATACCATAATGTCTTATTTCTGTTGAAAACTCTGGCATAATCAACTGAAATCTCTTGTCTTGCAGTTTAACTGAGCATTAACAGTAGTTTATCTTAGTTTTCTGTAACCAAAAGTAGAGCAAACTAAATGGTGAAGCCAAATACGATATTATCTTCAATAGATACTTGTACTAACTAGATACATTTGAAAGATAATTTTCTATCTTTAATTGTTTAGCTTCCAATTCTTAGAGTAAATTATTAAAATAAAAAAAAATACTTTGTGGAATTTAACTAAATAATTAAAATAGGTAATAATTATAATAGTTTACTTATTAATTTTTTAATTCCTAACAAACAAAAAATAAACCTTATCAATTGTAGTTCATATTAATTAAATTATCTATACTAGAGAAATACCTTGAAGAAAGTATCTCAAAGATACATTTTAGTGTGTAAGAAAGTATCTCAAAGATACATTTTAGTGTGTAAAATAAGAGCCCGTATTAGGACGTTGCTGGGAGCCTGACACCGTTTACTAATTCCCCTAAGGGCATCAAATTTTCGGCTTGTCGGCAGATTAGCTTTTCGAATTTACTTACTTGCCTGTGTCTTTCGTTTGTTGACCTTTGTCAACTTCAACACGCGACTAAGCGCTTAAAATTGGTGCAAATACCAGTCGTAGATACATAGATACATAAGTACTCGCACTGCTCTGTGTGTATATAGCGCCGGAAGTGCGCTATTTATAACAAATTGCCGCGTGTTTGACATTTAACCGAACGACGAAACGGCGTCGGCAATACGGCTTCACATTAAAGATTTAAATGTGGTGGCCGAGGAGGGCGTTGAAACCGGAGGCGTTACCAGGCCACCGCGTACTTTTGGCATGTAATCAAATGTAACCGCACGCCAAATATGCTCCCCGGACTCCAGTCCGTAGTTATCTGCCTCCAAACACAAACACGGACTCGGATCCGGGCCCAGACAGACAGACAGACTAGTGGTCGGTGGCTTAGCCACGGCTATTTAATACAATAAATCGCACTGCCATCAGTCGACAAAGGAGGCAAACAGAGGAGGTCCACTTCCAGGTCTGGGCTTGGTTCTGGGTCTGGTAACCTTCTTGTGAGTGGCCTGACTCGAGTTCAGTTACGCGACCTTCTTCATTAAAATTATGACAAGCTGTAATTATCTTCGATTTGGCTTTGACCAACGCACTAATTGCGTGTGAGACTCGAAACGGGCTGTGGTTTGAGGGGAATAGGCAAAAATAAAAAAAATGGACGTACACTTCAAGTGTCGCTCAAGTGTAACCAACGAACTGGTTTTTATCGAAATTAGTCAGCTCTGAAAAAGATGTGACTGAGTTATGACCGACTTAGTCATACGTACATATATACAACTTACAGTTGAGTGAGTCAAGCTGTGTCTTTTGTGGGAACGGTCTTTATGAGTAATGTCAATAGATTGTTAAGCGGAAGATCGTTCACAGTTTGATAATATCTAAAATATAAAAACTATGACTAATAAATTAAAGGATAGATTTGCATATGTTCTGCTCCATTTTAATATATGCGAATTTTTGAGATTTTCCCAGAATCCGAAATGATATTTCATGTTAACATTTGCTTTAAATTGAATACGATAAAATTCTGGTATATATATTTGTAAATTTGACTCATTTTGTGTTTCCCTTTTTATCAAATTTGATATATCTTGACAATTAATAATAGCTGACATGTATTTTAGTATACCATCAATACATTTTTAAATTTAGTTGCATTCCTTAAGCATTTCCGCATTCGTATTTCAATTTCCTTTGCTTGTCGTCTGGTTTACCCATTAGTTTCCCCCTCCTTATAGCTGTCACTCGCGGTGCAGTCAGTCACAACGTCAGAATATTCCTGGGAAACTGCGTGACCAGGCTAATTAAAGCTTAAGACAATGTTGACGAACTGTCTTGGAGTATGAGTACGAGTATGTTTAAAATTGAACTTGAAGTAACTTGAGTCGTCAACTATGTGTGTAGTTTGTAAAGTTGAAGACTGGTAGATGTGTTTTGTATCTTACAGATACCGGTTCATAATTTATGTAATTATATGCATTTAAACATTGCAGCACGAAAGCTAACTGTGAGCTGCGTCTTTTGTGCTATTATAGCTCGACATCAAATTATAGCAATTATATAATTTTTCTTTCCTTTACTTGTCGTCTATTTACAGAGGGTCGTCCACATCCGATAGACAGACTCCAGAAGCAGCTGTCTGTGTCTGTGTCTGTGTGTGTGACAAGCGCAACTAATGAGCAAAGAACAGCACAACAACAACAACAACAACATATCGGAAACAGGAAGCAGCAGCAACATCAGTAGCAACAGCAACAGCAACGACGTCGAATGAAAGTAAAACTGCGTGGCCATTATTATCATTACTAAATAATCGTAACTGTGATAGTACCAAAGAAAAGCAGCAGCAGCAGTAATCAGCAAAAGATATAGATACGTTTACAGGCAGACTGTTGCTGCCGTGCGTAATTGCGTTTCAGTGATTTTCAAACTAATAAATGTCGTACGCGCAATTGCCGGCAACAACAACAGCAACATCTATTTGCTAAAGCCAAGCAGCCAACAAAACATCGCACAAAATGGCGCACAAAATGAGGCAGACAACAACAAGAGCAACAGCAACAGCAATAGCAACAGCAACAGCAACATCAACACACACGAGAGCAACACAGAGCTGCAGAAGAGCAACACGAGTCGGCACGCATTCAAGTTCAAGGCGGTCATCGTTAATCACATGTTTTATATCCTGCCACACGTTTAGCTCCACGTTAGCGTTGTTGTTATTGCTTTTTCTGGTTGCCACGGCACAAGCAGCCAGCAAGCTGACCAGTCGCAACAACAGCAGCAGCAGCAGCAGCAACAACACAACAGCAGCCGCACAACAACAAGCGACGCCCGTTTGGGATCATGCCATCGATTTGAATGAGGATTTTCGGATACTATGGCAAATCATTAATCAGGATATAACATTTGAAATACAAGCACGTACATTAGGTTATGTCGGCTTCGGATTCTCACCCGACGGTAATCTCGCTGGCGCGGATATGGCCATCGGTTGGGTGGACAAGGGTCAAACGTATTTTCAGGTGAGTGATAAATAAGATAAAGATAGCCGAAAACCGAAAACCGAAAAAAAAATACAAACTGGAAAACTCTCCTCAACCATTTTTCATTTTGTCGGGTTACGTTTTCATTTTCCAATGCGTGCGGCCCGGAAATTAAGGCAGCCAACTAAATGAAAAGTTGTCGCCCTAATATCATGCAATTTATTTTGCAAACATTTTGATAAATAATATTAAAAAAAAACGAAGAAGAAGCAGAAAAAAATGTTAGCCAAACAAGAAAAACATTTTACCACTCAAG
Source organism: Drosophila falleni (assembly GCA_035045575.1). NCBI lineage: Eukaryota > Metazoa > Arthropoda > Insecta > Diptera > Drosophilidae > Drosophila > Drosophila falleni. The sequence goes on from JAWNOV010000167.1 coordinate 12,840,992, forward strand.
TTGGTTAGTAATTAATTTGTTGTGGGTGGCAACAACTCTACAAAAAGAGGAGGAAAGCAAAAAAAAAAAGAGGGAATAAGGAGCAGGAAGTGAAGCAAGTTCCGCTGTAAAAGGCGCACAAAATATGTGCATAGTCTTAGATGGTTGGGTCTCTTTATAGCCACGGCACGGCATATGAATAATGACAGGCTCATTTGTAAGGACTTGACGGGTTTTTATTTGAATGTGCTCGCGTTTTTCTGCCCTCTCCGACTGCTGTGAACAGTAAGGATTATGGCAATTTAGCAAGAGAAATTCTGAACTAGGTGAATCCAAACACAGAGAACCCGAGCAATCCAACCATGAAAAAAAAGGGATTCAGGATTTTGTATTATAAATTTGAAAGAGAATATCCCAATACATTTTCACTAGCATGTTGAGAAAAAAATAAAGTAAAGTATCCCAACTAATCATTTATTTGCTGCTATTTTCTCTTTGAGCAACTTTGTGTGTAGCAAAACCCAATAACTGACAGCTAAAGTGCAAAGTAAACTAACTGGCAAATAGCTCAACTCTGTGTTCTAAGTTCTTGGTTGTTTGTAGTTTCCGAAACATTTAATTAGTCCGTGAGAATAAAGACTGTTAATTAGAAGTTCGAGTTAACACAGCAGCTAATACTTGTTTAGTTTGTTCAGGCAGCAACTAAAGAATAAAACAAGTGAGGTAAAGCATGGAAATGTGAAACTTATTTTAGAGTTACTTTTAATCAATATCTATTTTTTATTTATTTTTTTTTCGTCAAAATTTGTCATAGTCACCCGAAATATGGTGAATACTCACGTTGGGCGCCTTTTTTAATCGTAGTCCGTTTTGTACGAAGAGGCTAAAAAGTATAGCAGCTATGTATATTTTCGAGCAACTAACTAAAACTCTCATAGATAAACTGTAAACTGCAAATTCAAAATACTACTTGCTACACTTTAGGCGCCTTTGCCATTTATAATCCCTCCCTGTACTTAGCAACTCTCCTGTCCCAATTTGTGATAGGCTCCATGGGCTATTGTCGTAAGCGTTGGTCTAACGTTCATTCAATTTTTTTTTTTTTTTTTTGGGAAACGCCTTTAGCTACGAGTATAACAACGACGTCATTTGGCATTGCTTGTATTCCAGTTCATCCCGTTGCTGTTCCTTCCTCTCCTTTTCATTCCTCTTGCTGTTCGGCAAGAGTAATAGGAGTCGTCACTACAAAGTGTCTAATGAAATGCGAGTATTGCGTGTTGTGGTTGCGTAGCTCTTCTGCCTTCCTTTACTTTGAGTGTGTGTGTGTGAGTGTGTGTGTGTATGTGTTTGTGTGGCAGGATATGCGTGTGGCGCCCAACGTGGGTGGCAAGCGGCGGGTGGGCGGCCAATTGTGTCGCTGACACAAACAGAAACTTGGGGCATTCGCATTGTTTTTTTTTTGCTTTCCTTTTTTGTATGTGTGATTTAATGATTTTCGAGGAATACGACGTCACAGCACACACACACACAATATTATTGTTGTTGAATGTTAAATACCAGATACATTAATATGTCTGTCTGAACTCCTCGCGCCCACTCAGCCCTGTCTGTCTGTCTGTCAGACAGTCAGTCTCTGTGCTTTGTGTGACGGTGTTAATTTCACATCTTGACGTGTCGTTGGTAATTGCGAGTCGCTTCAAATTGTACACACACAGTCACACACACAATCCGCATAACGAGTCGTGACCGTCTGACTGTATTTTTGGCCAAATCTCCACCTCTTTCCCAGGTCGAAGTATTTAGTTACCTGCCCCTATTCAACTATCACCTTTGTTGCTTTTAAGTGTATGTGTGTGGCTGTTGATTTGTCAAAATGCTACGCTTCATGGCCACACAACGTGTCAAAGGTTAATTAGAGCTGAAATAGATATTCGTATTAATATAATAATTAAGTGCTGAAGTGTAAGTAAAATGCCCAAAATCAAAGCAATATCAATTGTTATTCCAAGCCTGGAGCGACATACACTCGATGTGTGTGTGTGTGTGTGTGTGTGTGTGTGTGTGTGTGTGTGTGTGTGTGTGTGTGTGTGTGTGGGTGTGTACTGTGCTTTGTGTGTAGCTGTATATATGTGCGTGCCAAAAACTCACAATTATCTAATAGACAATGGGTAATTGCATGCAATTGTTAAATTATGGAATCAATATTCAATATTTATTGCACAATAGAACAACACATTGGCGAGCTAGTTCTCGCGTTAATTGGCTAATTTCGTTATGGCAATTGAAATAACGACAACCAGAGGCAGAAAGTGTACGAAAGTGAAAAAGAGATAGACTCGAAAACAATTAAAATTTTCAATAGCCAAAATTGTACTGGCATTTCTGGTATTTTCTACAATTTGCATTTTCATTTTCATTTTGCAAGGAAACCACATACTGAATTATTTTCAGCAAAGCACTTATATAATTGTTCAATTGGCTTAAAGAGCCATGCTCAGAGACCTTCGGGCCAAGAGTCGCGCTGTCAGTTTTATACATACTCGTACTTACATGAAGTGTCAGCCCAAGGGCAAATGTATAAATTGACTGCGGAAGTGGGACGCCATTGGGCAGACACCCCAAAAAACTAGACATTGACATAGTTCACATTGAACCATAAAACAATGTGTGGGAATTATACATTGAGAACATTTGTTGGTATTTCATCATATTTGCATGCCATGACACAGTTCAATCTTTAAATATTTCAAAATGTATCAAATTGAATGCTGTTGACATAAACTACTTTATTAACTTCGACCTAAAATGTTTTAAGTAATAATAAGTTTAAGTATGCTTTTAAAAATTTTAGAAATATATGTTGCTGGAAAAAACTATTTTAAGTTGTATCATCTTTAATTATTACCAAATGTTGATTGAATAAAAAGGTGAAATCATGATAAAGCTATGACAATTTAAAGTTGGTCGAACATAGGATTTTTTAAGATATTTTATATTATTCCTTGAGTTGTTTTCATGTACTTACCTTAGACTTACCTTAATTTGATTGAAGAATTTGATAATTTTAAATATTCCCACAACTTAGTTTATGTTTTTTATCATTTCATATTAAGAGTGTATCTGATACAAGTGTCAGATGCCTTTTGAAGTTTATTATCATTTAAAGTTCCCACGAGTTTCTCAAAGATTAAAGTCAGCTGATTTAGTATTTCTCAAAAACCGTTGACACTCTCAGCATCGCCCTCGAAATATGTATGTAATTCAATATTTCAAAGCCTAACCGTTTTGAACATTCCACAGACGACACTTTCACCCACAGCTTAAAACAAGCAGCTGCTAAATAGCCACCAAGCGCCAGTTTCAAAGGTTGACAAAATAGTCAAGAAAGAGAGACTAAACCAGCGAACTGAGCTCGAGGGAAAGGGGAAAAAGCGTAGGGTGTTGTTGCCTATTAGTCGGCCATTATTTGTAGATACTTTGCGATAAGCAACGATGCCGACAATAGCGCCACACCTAGAAGAGAAGGAGACTAAAGAGCGAGGCACACCAAAAACATAATAAAAAACAAATTCGTGTAATTTATTTTCAACTTTTATTAGAGATGGCGAAGATGGTTGAAGGAGGGAGGGAGGTAAGGAGGCTGGCGCTTATCAAAATTTTAATTAATACGCATCAGAGAAACTTTACGAAAATGGTTTTTAACGCTCTATGGCCCTAAAGCAACGCTGTGACGTTAATTAGTGCCATCCAAGTGGCGACTCTGTTGCACTCGTTTCACTACAATGTACAAAAGCCCCCAAAAAAACAAGCCACAACAAGCCATTAGCTAGAGAACCGGGCGATTAGTATCTTAAAAGTACTTAAAAGGTCATTACACTACAGCCAGGCCAACAAAAAACAGCGAAGCGACGAGTTGGCGAACAACGGGGATTGAGGAATGAGGAATGAGCTGAGCAACTTAGCCAGCGACTAATTATTTAATTTCAAGTTTTAACTATGCTCCGACGAACCAACGAGAGCTGTCAGTCATCTTTACCTCGCAGTCGCACACTCGAATAAAGCTTTGGCCCCTTTGGCTCTAACCTAACCCATTAAGCACTGGGAGATAACAGATCCATTATAGAAGAATTACGACTACGCAACATCACCCATCTCCATCTCCATCGACATCACCATCTCCTACTCCATCTTCAACGTCGTCATCTTTCGCTAATGACCATCGATGTCGATGTCTATGGCGCTTTGCGTTGCGTTGTCGTCATTATCATTATCATCATCATTATCATCATCATCGTCGTCGTAGTACATCACTCAACCTCATTGGACTCACTGGCAATGGCCCTGGTTTGTGTAGCTCTGGTCTCTTTTCAATTGGTCTGAGTTGAGTTGATTTGGGTTGGGTTGCGTATCTATTCGCTATCCATATGACCAGCTGTCTGTCTAATTTTCAAGTGGTTACGCTGCACAAACTAAAACAAGAGTTAAAAGGGTTCAAATAACACGCCGAAGCGCAGATGCTCTAAGCACAGCAATAATATTTATGTGTTTACTCGACTCCAAGTACCTCTTATGATAGTTAAGAACACACTTAAACACACGTGCTTCTCACCAAGCTTCTCTCCTTGCAGCATATCAGTATAAAGTATCTTGACAGTAGATGTAGCTTCAAAATGGAGAGTACAGACTACATATTTAATACAAATAACATAAAAATATTATAATTAAATACAAAATATCCTATTTTTAATAGCAACAGAAAGATTATAAATTAAAGCTGTATTTTAAAATTAAATATTTACCCACTTCATATTCACATTTGGCCGATTGAGTCTCCAATTAATTCTTTTCTAATATCCAAGCCTACATAAAATATTTAATATTAATAGTACAAGTATTATTTAAATAAAAAATAATAATTTAATAACGTTTACAAACATATAACCCAACGAACCATTTTAAATTATTATAAATCAGATCTAGCCTGTGTATTTTTCTCAAGCACTCAAGTTTAAGATTTTAAATAATTAAATTTTTCTCAAATATCAAACCCATCTACATATTTTCCAAGAAACCATTGCATAAGTTTATTGGCCAAGTTAATGTGCTCCTGCTGTGAATTGACCGAAAATAAAAGAAGAAAAAAAAATAGAACAAAGGAAAATCGAAAAACGAAAACCATTTGGCAACCTTTTTGAACTTTTGCGTGGCCATGGCATGACGTGTGCGAGTTTCACAGGCATTGTATTTTTAGACCCCGTACTTAAAAAAAGTACAGGGGTCTATTGGGTTTTTTTTACCGAATATGTGCATAACAGGCATTTTTTATTTCAAAATAATAAGAACAATTCAAAAGCTAGTGACACCAAATTTGGAATGTAGATTCTACTACCTGACTTTTCCCTTGACTTTTCCCTTGACCTTTGCTCAAAATCTTCCAACTCTCATAACTTTGTCAAAACTTGACCAATTTTCATGCGGAATATCATTTTGATCATTTTTTGGCCTCTACTTTGATTCTGCATCAAAATATTATTAATTTAAAAAATTCGATAATTTTCCCTATCACTGTCTATTTTATTCATACTTTTCCCTTGACTTGTCCCTTGACCCTTACTCGAAAACTTCCAACTCTCATAACTTTGTCAAAACTTGACCAATTTTCTTGCGGAATATCATTTTAATCATTTTTTGGCCTCTACTTTGATTCTGCATCAAAATATTATTAATTTAAAAAATTCGATAATTTTCCCTATCACTGTCTATTTTATTCATACTTCTCCCTTGACTTGTCCCTTGACCCTTACTCGAAAACTACCAACTCTCATAACTTTGTCAAAACTTGACCAATTTTCATGCGGAATATCGTTTTGATCATTTTTTGGTCTCTACTTTGACTCTGCATCAAAATATTATTAATTTAAAAAATTCGATAATTTTCCCTATCACTGTCTATTTTATTCATACTTTTCCCTTGAGTTGTCCCTTTTTCCCATTGTAAGTTTTTTTCCATAGTAAGTACGGGGTCTTCGACTGTCGAGTATGCTCGACTGTAGCACCGGCCCACTTGTTTTTCTCTACTTTTGGTGTATCTAGCAGATACATTAACATTAGCACGTTGTTCTATTTGGACGCAGCGCGCTGTTAATTATAAGTGAATGATTAATTGTGCTAACGCTAAAACATCGACAACATCACTGGGGTCAAATTGTGAGCATTGCGGCTTGAGTTCAACCTTAGTTTGGGTTTGGGTTCGGTCTTGGTTTTTAGGATTGAGACTCTTGATTGGCATATGAGTAATGAGCTTTTTGTTTCTCAGCATACAGTACATTTGTGTGAAATTGTTGATTCTTTTTTTTTACAACTTACAACTCACAACAACTGCTGCCCACACACACTACACACAACACACTACACACAACAGCTTGCATGTCATCACTTGAGACGAGTTTTTTATTGTAGTTGTTTAGGGGAATCCATGTTGTTTCTTTTTTTCGCTTTTATTTCTGTTACTTTCTTTCTTACTTTCTCACAGCTGTTGGTTGAAGAATGCGAATAGCGTGCTGAGCGCTTAGAATTCAATTAGTTTTTATAGACATTATCCAATTTGCTGTAGTCGATGTTGTTGTTGTTGCTGTTGTTGGGTGCGTGTTTTATACACGAGCACACACACCGAAATGTATCTGTATCTGTAACTGTCTGTTAAGCGACGAAACGATTCGCGTGCTGGGCATTGAGCTCACTCTCAATGGCCATCCATTTTTCTATTGTTCCCTAAGCACTATTTGTAGTTGTAGACACGAATACACACACAAACACCCTCACACACACACACACTTCGCCTACGCACACACTTAATAAATCATAAATACATGCCGGCAAATTATATAGATGAGTTCCCGCTCTCATTCCTCCTCTCCAATTTCATTCCACAAACTTCAGTGACTGCGCATTGAGGAGCCAGCGAATAAATAATAGTTAAATATATATTTTCCTATTTCCACGATGCCTAAACATTTTGTTATTAAATTTTATGCTGTTTATTTGTTGACTTGAGCCTGAGGCCTTTTATTATATGAATACACAGTTCCGAATTGGAGCTGGAGAATACGGAAAATATATGTACATAGGAAGCACAAATTGCGTCAATTGTGTGTATGAATTTGAGGGCTTAGTTTAAGACGATATAAATGTGCCTCACACTTATGAATGCTCCATAAGCGTTCAACTAGCCATTCATATGATAGTTGTGGATATCATTTGATACAGATTGAAGCAAATGACGCAAGACCAACAAATTGTTTACGCTGTCTCCAAAAAAAAAAAAGGAAAAATACAATACAATACAAAGGCGAAATATGACATTGAGAAAAGTTACTCTGGCATGTTGAGGGAACAATATAAAGTTAAATGTGCTGTGAGATATTACCCAACAAAGGTGTGCAATACGAAGAAGATATTTACGAGTTCAGATAAGATACTTTTAAGCCTAAAGTCTCCATTTAAGTATCCACAACTGACAATTCACTCTTTGTAAGCTTGTTGGCTTCGTAAATCAACAATTATCTGTATGTCCATTTAATCTGTAGCAAATTTTAATCACTTTTCATTGCATTCCATTTTGTAGACTATTAAGCATCAATTCCTTTTGAAATTTGGCACATTAAATGCCCAAAAGCATTAACTATTTATGAGCAACTAGAGAATGAATCAATTTGTTAAAGTTTCGAAACTCTTTCTCCTTTTGGCCAAATCAATTGGCAATGTCATCAGTGTAGATCAATTAACTGTTAAATCAATTTACAATTTATGCATAAACTTTATAATCAATAGACTTAAGCATCTGTCTTAAACCGGAGACCGAAGACTTAGACTTTGCAACTGCAACTCAACTATGCATTTTGGCCAACGATGCATTAAAGCCTAAGACAAAACAATTACCTAGTTGGAGCCAAGAAGGAGTTGCCAGCCAGTTGTTATAGCCTGGCTGACTGGCTGGCTAAATCCGTTAGGCCATAAAAGCTATAAATGCTCAATTACAGGAAGTAAATATGCACACTTGATGCACAATCTTGCGTAGAGATGGCTTGGATGCAGCAACGTTGACTTTTAAAATTATCGCAGTTAGTGGAGACGACGACGACGACGACGACGATGTCTAAGTCTAAGAGGACGACAAGCCAAAGTTTAATAACTTGTCTGAAGACTGTGTGAGAGAGAAATTTAATTTCATTACATTCATGTGACATAAACCGTTGGCATCGTGTCTATGGGCCTGGCATTTTGATAATCTATTACACATGGCCATGGCCATAACGCAAAACCTCAACCTCAAACCACAAAACATCCCAGCCGCAGCTTCAACTTGTGTTTAGCTGCCACATGCAACCCGAAAAGGAGGACACAGCTGGAAGAGGCTGCGGCAAGGGGATAGGGGAGTGAGGAGGGAAGGGGAACCACTGGGGCTATTAGTGCGTTGTCTTGCCAAGTCTTGAGCTGTCTTGGCTCTTCGGTACAATGCCAAGTGCGCATATTTGCTTTAGCGCAACAACAACAACAGCAACAACAGCATCTTCCCGAACTCAAAGACAACGATGATAATTGCAAAAAGTACCGTTTGCCGTATGCGAAAGATTTTCTTTCTTGGACCCTCATATGCTCCTCTTCACTCCCTCTCCAACTCCCTCCTGCCAATAATTTCATTTCAAGTGAGGCCTCCTCCTCGCATGCCATTCGCATTGCGTTTGCAAAATATTTTTTGCGCCACTCGAACAATTTATGAGCGTTGAAAAGGCTTAGAAACCAAAAGGAGGAGATTCGATAGTCTGAGATGAGTTCAGAAGAGAAGAGATGCGAAGAGAGGGGAGAATTGCCTGTTGATTATGTTGATAATGTCGTGTGGTAGAGCCACAAACAGCTAACCGAACCGGTTTGCCACATCATTGCAGCATCTTTCACAGTCTCCCGGTCTCGGTCTCAAGTTGCACTCTCAGAACTGCGCTAGTCATATTAACGTGTACCGTTCGTTGTAGTACTCGTTGTTGTTGTTGCTTGTTGTACCTGTTGTCGTCGCTGGTGCTGCGTACGACACAACAAAACAAACTGCAACAACAGCAGCGACCGAATATGGTCAACGCTCTTTTAGCCATGTTTACACGTTAAGTGTGTTTGTGTGTTAGCCGTGTCTCTCTCCCCTTCTTTCCTTTTTTTTCTTTTTTTTTAGCGCATTTCTTCCCAGGCTGCAGTTGTCGCATTGTTGTTGTCGTTGTTTTTTTGGGTGCCTTGCTAATCACATTTTGATTAAAAGACAAGAAAAAACAAGTGATGTCTGCAAACAGACAAGAGCCAAATACTCTTGTCGACTTTGGGTATAAAATTAATTAAAATGGTCTAAGCATACTAAATAAAGTAGTGAAAACTACTTAAGCATGTCTTAAAGCCAAGTCTTAAATGAGATTGTAAAATATAAAAGAAAAGTTTTTATTGGTACATACAATTAAAACATTTATTTGAAATTCATTTATTTATTGTATAAAATGTAGAATTTCAAATAAATGTTGTAAAATTAACTTACCTATTCATAGTTAAACATAAATCAATAAAATAGAACAAATATCAAGTATATAAATATTAACTTTAATCTCCAAACATTCACAAATTCATTTAAAAATTCTTCACAATATCATGCTTAAGTCTAATAAAATGTTAGTGTGCAATATTATAAAAAACTTATTAAAATTTAGATGCGAGTATTCACGACTAACATTCTCCGGTTAGTACCGCTATTCTCTTATAGAGTATTAATAAAAATTAAAAGTCATCCATTGAGATTCCTTGCTAAGCATCAGCAAACATTATCAAGATATCATAATACCCACAACACAATCGAGAGCAACAACAACAACGACTTTGTGGCAAATGCAGCATCTGCATCTGATACCAAGTTGCTGCCACTAACGGTGCTTCAACAACCAACAACAACTAACAACAACTAACAACAACGAACGACAAGGACAGGCCTGAAAAAAATAAAGTATCTGATATCTGTTAAAGCTGCGTGAAAGCATATTTATGTATAGATTTTGAAAGGCTGAAAAAAACTTAAATGACACCAAAAAAAAAAAGAGTACATAGAGTAAGAGAAAAATTGGCGAATGGTGAATGGTGCATGCAACTTATGCTTATTCTCATCCTCATCCACTTTTCGCACAGCCCACTTAAGTGAGTGGAAGTGCGTGTTGCAACTTTGCTATTAGAATTTCCATTATATTACTCGACACATACATGCGGCAATTTTTATATTCATCATTAATTAAGCGCTAAACAGCCGCCCGCTGTGCGCATTTATGCCTAGAGCGGATTTATGGGAGTGGGAGTGGGAGAGAGCGAGAGAGAGAGGGAAACAGCATGACATCATTTTGAGAAATTGGAAAGGGAAGCCATAGTCATCTACACTCATCTAGTCCATGGAGCATGTGTGAGCTGTTGTCGGTTATATATATTAAAAACTGCATGGAATTGATTTGAAAATAGCTACGACGGGTGGCAAGCGGCAAGAGGCAGGAAAAGAGCAGCAGCAGGCGGCAAAAGAAAAATAGAAATATTCTGTTAATGCCGATGATGATGCTGATGATGCTGATGCTGATGGGAATGGGATCCCCTGCCGTCTGGCCTGTGTGTTAATTAAAAGCCACTGGACGCTGGAGTTGGAGTGCAACAACCTTGGCATTTCCTGGGTACTTAGTCAACCCGACAGTCGCTTGATTAAGGCTGCATATAAATATATATTCTTGTCTAGAGTATATATATAAAAATACTTGAAGTACTTATATCTATAGTGTGTGCGTTTTATATGATGCGTAGGCTGCAGCACGCATCAATATGCACAGAATGGAGTCAACTTGTACTCGCTCCCACTTCCACTTCCAGTTTCAATTCTAAATCCCAATCCCCCAGTAGCTGCCCTGCCTGCCCTGGCATTAATGGACGCTGACTAATGATGAAATGCGCGGCATTTGTACGCTTTGGACTGAGACTGAGGCTGGACTGTGCTGTGCTGTCGTTTCATTTATGTAGAAAAGGATTAAGGCCATAAACCAAACGGTTGACGTTGGAGCTTAGCATGAAAAATGATTACCGCTCGACAGTCGAGAGTCGGCAGCAACAACAGCAACAACATCAGTTGGCATTTCGAGTTGGAGTTGGAATTGGAATTGAAGTTGGGAGTTTTTAGGTAGGTGTTAAAGTGGTCGTGGCTTCTGCGGCTCTCCGCGCATTTAAAAAATGTGACAGAGACTCCCGGCTATCGGGTATTGCTACTGGGCCCAGCCTCATAAACTCTGAGAGCTGAGACAAGTGCAGTTTTGCCAGGCATTTAACGACGGGGTGCGGCATTTTACCTAAGCCTCTAAACTATGTGCATTTAATGGCATACGAGTATTTGCTCCGACACTTTCCATAGACTTCATTAAGGCCAAAATGTGATAAAGGTCGTTAGCGCAAGTAGCTTAAATATTTATATTCCCAATGCAAAACAACAACAACAACAACAACACAACTGACTCATTTCTCAGGAGATATAATAAAGAGGCATAAGCTAATTAATAAGCCATAACGAATCATTCTTAAGACAGCTGCAAATTAAAGCCACAATACATTTAGTAAAGGTCAAGTTGCGGATGAATAAACTAAAATTCAGTGTAAAGGAGCGATAATAATGAAATATTACAAGCAGAAAAGTTTGTGAAACTTTATTTATAGAATTATTTCAATTTTAATAAGAATTAAATAACTGAAATTCATTTATTATATTTGTTAAGATTAAGATTATTATAAAGATTTATTTTTTAATATTTCTAATATCATTTTAAGACATTACTATATTCTTAGTACTGTGGATTATTAATAGCAGCGATTGTAAACTTTTTGTAGTATTTCGCATTAGAGCATGTCTTTAAATTAATATTCCATTTAGTTTGCTAGAACTTTTAGTCTATGGTGGCTATGCTTCACAAATTTTCAATTTGAAATTTCTAATGAATGACTTTGCTTTTACCCATCCTTATTCGTATTTGTATTCCGTTTTCTGAACAATGCGTCCGATTTGAGTTATGCATTGAAGCGGCAGAAATGATTTAAAAAAAAAAATAAAACTTCTTGCTAATACATTTGTCCATTTGTTGAACAAATTTCTAACTTTACAAAGTTTTCTGCTGGAGGCACTTAAAGACAACCGAGTTTGAGTCCAAATGCGAGCCGAATTCGAGACTGGACCGAACAAAGCTTGACCACAAAGCGAGAGCACAGACAATGGCACCCAAAGGCGCACTTATATTGCTTCACGTTCACAAATCAAACTTTTGGGCCAACAACAAGAACGCCAACAGAAATAGCATGGGGTGTATATACAATATTTTTGGTACTTGCTGTTTGTATTTTATTAAAAAACCGTAACTAATGATGCCTAAATTCGCAATAAAAATGACGCGGGCCGAACAGGAGAAAAAAATAAAGAATCCACAACGCACAATATGGTCCATTAGTGTGCTTTTTGTTGTGCCATTAGAAAATGCTAGATGCCCGCCCCCTTTGTTACTCCCGCCCCCGCCGAATCACCGCAATTTGAAACAATTTTAATAAAAAATAAAGAAAAGCGAGTCGGAAAGGCAAACATCGTGGAATAGAAGAAAGAGAGCAAGAAAGAGACAGACAGAGCGTGAGTGAGAGAGAGAGAGAGAACTTGCCATTGCGGTAGCTTATTGTGACAAATTTTAAGTAATTTCATTTTTATTTTTCCAACAACGGCCACAACTTTATATTGTTCTTGCACTTTGGTTCACAACAAAATACACAGCTCAGAAAGGGAAAGCAAAATAGAGTGCGAAAGAGAGAGATGAGAGGAAGAAAAAAATTTTGAAATCCAGTCAAAGTCAAAGCAGCTTTGGAATTTGTTTTTCTTTAAGCGTAAAAAGTTTGTTTCCGTCTCATTAAAGGCAAAAAAGTTAGCTGACTGACGAATTCCCAGCGCATTTATTTACACCTTTTTTTTTTCGTATTTTTTTTAAGGGATGCTGGCAACGTGCTCTTCTTTTAGCCTTTTGCCGCCCACAAAAACTCAATTTGCAAGCCCTTTTGTTTTGCATGTGCTAAAGGTAAAAAGCCGCAGTACAGCTAAATAAAAATCAACCCAATGCCAAAGCCAAAGGTAAAGCTAAATCCACATGGCTCTAGGCGCGTCACAGTCAAACGGAAAATACACCAATCAGTGTAAAAAACACACACAAATATATATACACAGATCACATACTGTATACAAAGACAGCGAAAGAGAGAGAAGAATAAAGGGCAAAAGGCGAAAAATAATCAGTAAAGTAAAATCTGTGGCACACCCACACATAAACAATGAAATGGTTTGTGCCACAACATATATATCTCTTTGCTTCGATGGACTGAAAATATTATTGTTTTCAGTGTAGCTATATCCGCACAATCTATACCCCTTCCCCTACCCCTTTTTCTACCCCCTTTAGTGACTACACCTATGCGAAAAGGTGCTACGAAGGGGGAACAATTCTGCTGAGCTTCGGAAGCTCCTTGAAAACCTATTGAAGCTATAAATCCTTTGTGTTTTCAATTTTTATTTTATTGCTCTCCACAGACGCGTTTGCTCCTGGCATGAGCAAGGGCTCGTTTTTTTTTTTTTATTCTTTACCCCGCATTAAGGTGAGCTGCGGCGAGGGGCGTCATTTCAGTGGCGTGACTCAGCTGGAAATAACAACCAAAAAGCAGGCAACAGCCCCAACAAAACTCATTGGACTTCTCAACTGGTCTGCAGCTATATACCTCGTATACATTGGACACCCGAATGCACAAAAGCAAAATTTAAAAAGATACAACACACAAAACACTTGAGTGGCGCGTTTCATTTCGATTCGTTTGAGAGCCAGCGTATTGGATAGGTATTTCTCCCTGATTCTCTCTCCCACCTTAACCTCCCCCCAGTTGTTGTTGTTTTTTTTTTACCCTCCTCTTTTTTTTGGGGTGCGCCATGTGCGCTACAATTTGAGGCAATTGAGTTAATCTAGCAATGAGTTGTTTGGCAGGTAAGGCAATTGTTTTTGATACGTGCAAGTGTATCTATTGCTTTTTTGTGGGGGATGTACGGGGGGAGGGGGCCTTGTCTGTTAGGGGTTGGCACTCACTTAAATGTCCATGTCTCAAGAGTGTTATGCTGCAAATTATGCAGATGGCCGCATCACACTTTGGGGCTCATCTTATCTTCGAGCAGGGTGAAATTTCATTTAGCTTACGTATTACTTTTGAGCTTTTCGTTTATATCAAGCGAGTGCTTTTCTTCTCGTTATTTTTCTTTTAAGCTCGCTGGTTAATTATTATTTGCTCAACGAAGCATTTGATTTGCTTTTTCAACATTTTTTTTACAAAATAACAAATGTAAAAATCCATTTTATAGTGGCGTTTATTTGTTTATTTTTTCTAACTTTCAAGAAGCAATCACCAAAGGATTTTTTTTGTTACAATTCTTACTCGCTTCTCGTTGATTTTTATTCGCCACTTTTCTTTTGTAATTAATTCGCTAAATTTGATCAACTTGTTGATAGAATCTTTTGGAAATAACTTTAAATTATTTTTCTTTATTTAATTTATTTATGCAAAAAGTTTAAATTTAAAACGGAAAAGATAAAAACTTTTCCTAACAACAATCTACGTTGTGAATTATAGGGCATACGAATATCTTTTGAAATCGGCCCAGATCTTACTATTCTCAGCCATTTTTCGTTGTTTTTATTGTGTTGTTCTCCTTGCCTTTTTCTGCTATTTTCTGTATATTTTTATTTCAGTGGGTGTGTGTATGCTTTCTTTTTTACATTTGTTGCTTTTACCATTTAAACGTTAAAATAAATGACTTCTTAGCCTTTTTGAAAGTTTATTTTAACCTCAATGGTAGACAGAGTGAGTGAGTGAGAGAGAGAGAGAGAGTAAGAGGGGTAGGAAAAGAGAGAGAGAAAGACAGACTGCCAGAACCCAAAGTGCATGAGCAATAATCGAATTTGAGTGAATTAAGATTGGGGAATTGATGCGAACAATAGACCAAATGGAATGCCAGTATACATACATATGTGTGCGTGTGTGTGGCTGGAAAATTATCCTTAAAGCAAACAGAGAGCTAACAAATATGGCGTGTGTGTATGTGAGTTCGTGTTTCATTCTTCTCTCGCTTTTTTCTCTCTCTCTCTCTCTTTTTTTTATTTGTTTACCGATAACACTTGGCACTAAAAGGGCGACTGCCTGCCAGGGATGTCCTGACAGTAATCAGGCGCTCAACAAATAGCAACAGCCACTCATTCGGCTTCCCCTTTGGCCCTTGCCAAGTCATCCAATGTTTGTGTTTGTATTTTCATCAAATAAAATTGACACACACAAGTGTTAGCCGCTTTGGCTGACAGCGTATTTGGCAGCGAACTTGGAAAAAGAAGCAGCTCAAGGAGGAGCTAAGGAGCTGAGGAGGTGGAAATGTACAGCCCGGAGCTGACTTTAAGCGCTTGGTTAATTTTGCTTGTTCTCGAGCTTTTTGATTTGACAGTTTAGTTAAATTAAATTGAGGACAAGCTAAACAAACCGACCTCCCTCCGTCCGATAACAAGCCAACAATTTCAAATTGCCTTTTACCTACATCAAAACGTCTTATATAACAATCTAGTTATATCCTAAATCGCCCACACAAACACTCAAAAACACATCTAGAAACACACTCACAAACACACACACACACACACACACACGTACACACAACCCTGTTAAAGTTCAAAAGCGTTTGGGGCGACAGGCGGGAAGGCGGACGTCAATTGAAGTTTTAACATACAAATGTAATTAAAACGTTTTTCGCAGACGCCTCAGGGCACAACAACAACAACAACAACAGCAATAACACACAAAGTAAAAGTGAAATTGTGTGTGTTTGTGTGTAAAACGGAATTGTCCAAAAAAAGGGGAAGTCCTGACTCGAATAACACACACACTAACACACACACACAGAACGCACTGAAAAAGAGAGCAGAACAACAAGGCCGTCTCCAAATTGTTGCCGGCGGATGCAATAAGTTGCGATAAGGTGTTCATTCCCTGGGGCATATTTTCCAAGATGGGGAGGGAGGAGGAGTAACTTGTCCAAAATCAGAGAGAAAGAAATGAAAACGTGCTACAAGAGACGCCACAACACTCGAGGGTTGTGTGCCAAGCAACGAAACAATGGCAAATGTCGTTGTTAACCTTTTTTGCGCCAAGTTCAAAAACATCTTTACACCCACCTCCCAAATCTTCCCGCTCACTACACTCCACTCCATTCTGACTCCTCCTCCTTCCACTCAGCTCAGCTCCACTCAACTCTGGACTCTGACGCAAACAATGATATTTACATTTTTTATCTGCCTACGTAAAGAGTATTTTTTTTTTTCTTCTTCCTTTTTGCATTTACGGGCAGCCGGCTGCGTAAATTTGCCTTGAAATTGGAGCACGAGGGCTCCGCACGTTTGGGCATTTATAAAAATGAAATAAAAAATACAAAAAAAAAAGGCCAACTCATATCAAAGCGATCATGGATTTATAGCCTTAATAATAGAA
The DNA here is from genome assembly GCA_035045575.1 of Drosophila falleni. Lineage (NCBI taxonomy): Eukaryota > Metazoa > Arthropoda > Insecta > Diptera > Drosophilidae > Drosophila > Drosophila falleni. Next base: position 12,857,606 of record JAWNOV010000167.1, read on the forward strand.
AGAGTGTGGACCGTGACGGGCGGGGGGAAATGTGCGGAAATTGCCAAAAAATGAAACGAGCTTTCCTGTTGCTGTGCGCAATGCCCAAAGCCAGACAAGTAATTAGGCAAAGGATTTGTGTCTCTGCTTTGTAGATGAGCATTTTCTTTTTTTTTTATGTGCATGTATTTGTGCTTGCTGCGCGTAAAAGTATGCTATAAAAAAGACGTGAGCTTCTGCGTAATTCGTTTCTGACTGCGCAAGCAGGCGACAAAAATGTCAATGAGCATTTAGAAACAATGGCTGTCTGCTTAATTAAACTATGGTATTTCTTTTGGGTAGCTTAACTTGACTTTAAATAGAAATTACATTCTTATTTTATAAATTTTTTAATTTCTATTTCATTCTTTCAGCTTTATTTATAATTTAATTTAATTTAATTTATATTTATATAAATTAGTATTTTTTAATTTAATATAATACTTTTCTTAGTTGAATTTAAGGATAAAAAATATACTATTAATTGATTGACTAAGTAAACAATTTGCTATTGATTATTTCATAATTTTGAATCTACTCATATTTTGTTTGTCGCCTGCTCTAGTTTAGCATATTTCATATATGGTATGACTGTCATTCACATATGTCTATATGTCCTTGTTGTGCACTCCACAGAGCGAGTCGCCTTTGTGACTGAGCTGAGGCAAACTGATGAACTAGTGGCGCCCGGGGTTAACAGTTTATCAAATTGCGGCACAAAGTCGAAAAAGGAGCAACCGCGTATTGCGAGTTGAAATGCGGGTGACGCAGAGCAGTGTATGGGGAATAAATGTGGCGGAGAAGAAGCAGCAGCAACCCGGCTCAACCACGAAGAGCTCATTAAAATAATTTTGCACAAACATTAATGCCAAACACTTTTAAAATACAGACGTTGACGTTGCGTCTGCACTGCTGCATGTGACATTGAGTGGTTGAGTGCTGGAGTGGCTCAGCTGGTTGAGAGAATGCGGGTGTGGGTGTGGGTGTGGGATCAGTCAGTAGGGTGGGTAGATAACGCTGCGGCGAAAGTGTCAAAAACGCTTAATAAACGTCAATGTCAGCAATGCCAAACAGAGAATTTTAACAAAACACTTTTCGGCGAGTTTTGTCAATCTCCCCTCTAACTCGCTGACTGTCAGCTGTTTTTGGACTAAGCAAAAACAAAAAGGAAACCAGCAACAAAAAAATCAACGCAATTGAATTGCGCACTCAGTCAAACAGTCGCACTCTCTAGTCAGTCGTCAGTCTATCTGACTGTCGGTGAGTAACCCAAGCACGGACCCAATACCAATACCAAATCCCAAAAACCCTAACCCCAACCCCAAAACGAAAACCAACCTTCAGTTTCTGCACACTTTCATTTCATTCGGCGTCGTTCATTCGCTTGACAAATGGAGTGTCATAAATGCAGCCCTTAAGGGCGCGCAGTCCAACCCCCTTCCACCCCAACTCACAGTTTGCCTATCGCATTTTGCCTTTATGCTAAACGACACGTAGCCACACACACACACACACACAAATACACTCGCACATACACCCAGAGCACATTCTGAGGCTGAGGCTGAATTCGACTGTCGCTAAAAATGCACAAGGGGATTTTAAATTTATTTGAATTTGCTTTTAGTTTCGGGTCTCTTTGCTGTTTGTGTCTGTGTGTGTGTTCTATATTCAACAGATTTCGATGGCAGCCGTTACACATCGCATTTAAAAAGTGGTCTCAATATACAAACAGCAGCAAACACACAGACAACTGCAAAAAGAAAGCGACACCCAGAAAAGAGAAGCAACCCAATGTCAACATCAGAATTCAGAAATCAACATCAACATCAACCGTCATCGCACAAAACTGACAGCCATCAGCTTAACAATATGACAAATACAATTTTTCGTCTCTCATTTTTTTTCTTTTTCATTATACATAATTTCATTTTACTACAAAAACGCATTATTATATAATGCGCTGGGCTGTGCCCCAACAGAGGGGCGTGGCACCCACTGGCAGCAACATTTTGGGCGGTCGGCACTTGGCACTGGACAATTGAAAGTGATATAAAATAGTCGCTCATTTTTTTTGTCATCATATCTTTTAATTTTTTGTATCTCATTTTTTGGTTTTTTTGTGGTATTTGTCAGCAGGGTGTTCAAGTTGGAGTTGAAGTGGATAAAGGGCTAGGCAAAGGGGGTTGTTGAGTAGCGGGTTGCGGTATTCGGGGTAAGTAGAGCGACTGAAATAACGGCTCAACGCCGCTGCAGAGTTAATTTTGAGTGACGTGCAAAGTTTGTTAATTGAATTTGCCTGCCTTTTGATATGTGCGTCTGTGTGTGGCAGTCAGTTTTGATGATGCACGAGTTACAGTGGGGACTAGCTAAGTGGGTTGCTTACATGACATTAATTGAGTGAACGACCAAACTAAGGGTAGGCGAACAAGCTAAATTGCTCAAAGGGTTATCTCAAGCATCGCCACCCGAAAAAAAAAAATTGTTTAATGCAAATGGGCCAAGAGCCCAAAGATCTCCCAGGGGTAAATAACTGAGATTGCGGTCTAAGCACCAATGGGATAGCCATACAATGCAATACGGCAAGATAAACAACAGTCATGACTTTAAATATAACCACGGGGAGTCGCTACTTAGATACAGATATTTACTGGGACGTTGCGATATAAGGTTTAATTTAATGATATAATTTCTAGAGAAGTCTGCTAAAATATTCATCAAATATTTCTTCAAAAATTAAACTAGACTCAATGATTATTAATAATAAATGTATTGAGCTAATTTAAATGGGTACACAAAAAATGTATTATTTATATTTGTTAATTTAATTCACATCTTTACTCACAAACGCCTGAATATTAATAAATTGTTATATTTTAAAATATATTATCTTTAAGTTGTTTTGTTCCTGCATTAGCCATTTATATATACTATCGATTAGTCTTTTGCTAATTTACTTAAATGATTAATTATTATTTTATATTTTATCTATAAATACATGGCGACTTTAACATTGTTCACTTTGCTAGTAACCACTGTTAATTTCCATTAATCCGGAAGCCACGTTTTTTATTATTATAGCCAATAACTTTGATTGTTTGCGCTGCACTGCACTCAAAGTGAACACACACAAACAGAACTCGAACATCACAATAATAAATATTTATATATACATATTTTTAATCATTTTAATAGGTCACTTTTTGCGACTTACTTTGTTAAAAGCTTAATGCAGAAAATTCATTTAACAATATGGCAAAAAGATAACCATAAAACATGCATTTTCTGCAGTCTAATTTATAGAACTTTAATATGCTTGGTCCAATGGTTGTAACATTTTGTTGATCTCATTTGTTTATCGGCAAACAGTGTGAGAGAATTTTTGAGAAGAATGATTGATACTTAGTTAAATGAAAAGCTCTACGGTTGTATTGGTCTACTCGTATTTTAATTTTAATAAAATGCCTTCTACTTACAAGTGCACACTTTGAAATGTGCATAGAGACAGTTGAACACTTGGCAAATATATATAATCGTATGATATACGAGTAGTCAACCCATTTAAGGCAACCTGAAGCTTAGTCTGAGTTGCACAATTTGTTGCTGTTTGCTTTTATAAAATATTAACTAGCAATTTGCAGTGTCTGCATTTATCCGATAGCATAGGGGCTGGCAAACAAAACTTGGACCAAAACTTGAAGATGAAGCACACAGAAAAGACAGACAGACGACAGATTGACAGACAGGCGGACAAACATAGAGACAGGTTCAAAAGTAACTCAAACGATTTAATTTGGCTAAACTGCAGGCAGTTGCAATCTCACTCTCTCTCTCTCTCTCTCTCTCCGTCTCTCTCTGTCTCTCGCTCTCTCTTTCACTCTCTGCTGCAGTCGGAAAAGCACTTTAACTATATTAATTGATATATTCGCTCGGAGCGATAATTTGCACAAACTCAAATCAAAATCCTGCCAATACCAAATAGCTTCATTACAGACATTGACTTGTCGCAAGTTTCAAGTTGGGGTTTTGGTCTCTGTAATTGAAGATTGGGGTGCCTGATGACTTGATGGCTTTGCCCGGCGGCGCGCTCTTTTTGGCGCAGGCCAGACAACATGGCGTATACGTAATCAAATGTACATGAGCCATCAAATATTACTGTCTGACTTTGTCGTTCATTTCTAAGCCAAGCATTACATACGAGCTGCAGAGGCAAAGCGCCTTTAACATAGCTCAAACGACAGTCGACAGACAGAAAAACAGACATACAGACAAATAGTCCAGAGCGCAGGAAAACAATTTACAATGCCACCAAGTTGCTGCAGAGAAATCGCACAAGATTTTGGCACTGCCAAATGGCAATAGATGGCAGATATACTTACTATGCATACAGAGAAAGAGGGCCGACATAGAAGTGGTCTAAAAGGTTTTATTTACCTTAATATTAAAAAATTAAAAAGAACTTAATTTCATTTGGAAATAAAATTGCCAAGCAAATGAAAAAAAAAATACTTTTCAGATAAAAGCTACAGATAATTGTATCTTTATTTGTATATTAATAACAAATATAAAAAATGCAATCCAAAAAATATATAATTATAAATAAATAATAATTATATAATATTAATAACCATTTATTAAAGGAATTATGGTAAATATAATAAACGAATTTTAAAATATAAATATATTATTCTGTTTAATATACTTAAGCCAATACAATTAGAATTATATTAATACCATTGAGTTTAAATTAAAGTTTACATTCCATTACATTGCAGAAGTGTTGTTAATATATTAAGGAACACATTTCATAAATTTAATTTCATTGGAAGCACTTACTCGCTCCACCTCAAAAGATCGATGGCTTGGTGAGAAAAGCATTCACTTGAAATTTTCCTCAAGAGTAGTTTTCTTGTGGTTTTCTCGTTTTCTAACTAATGGCATGCTGCCTACGCTCACCTGTTCTCTCACCTGCTGCAACCGCTCATCTCTGAGCTGAGAACTTTTAGCTGGGTATATGAGCTTGGCTACATGCATATAAATCAAATCTGTCGGACAGCATTTTGAGAACCTTTCTCAAAAACTTCAGCTGCTGCACTTTCGACGCTCGCTCACACATGACAATATAGTAACTTGCCAGTCAACCCACTGTTGCAATGTAGGGGGTAACTGTGAAGTTATACTACATAGATACACTTTATATGTAGGAATAGATAGATACTCAGATAGATGGCTTACATTTTGATATTTCTCAGTGTGTGTGTGTGTGTGTGTGTGTGTGTGTGTAACCAACCCTTTTGCTGTATGCATTTGTTTATAAAGCAAAATCTGAACATGTAACGAGACTGGGCATTAGTGTGGGCGTAAAAGGGTGAAGTAGATGCTTTTGTTGTGGGAGTAATAGGTTTAATGTGTGCTGCGAGCATATTTTAAGTCTCTCTCTCTCCCTCTCTCTCTCTCTCTTGCTCTGTTACTCGCTTGAGCTTTTCGCTGTTAGCCAGCTGTCAGTTGTTGTTGATGGTTGACTGCCTTGTTCTTCCCAATCTCAACCCTCTCTCAACTCTCTGCTGCCAGCTTACATTAGCAGCATCCCAGTCATGGACTTGAGCCTGTTCCTTGATTCCTTTGCACTCTCCGATGTACGACGAGTACTTCAAGTGTACACTGAACTGAACACTGAACACTGAACTGTCCCAGCTGACGTTGAATTATCATAAATTGCTAAAGTTTGTTTTTGGCGTAACAAAACTTGGAACTGCCACTTGCTGTTGCTGTTGCTGTTGCTGCTGATGATGGGCTGTTTGTTTACTATGTGTGTGTGTTTGTCAAAAGTTTTCATCAAGCGAAAATCAGCACAATTAGGCGCATGTTATGATGCCAAAGGGTTCAGGGCATTATTGGTAGAACTGTGTGTGTGTGTGTGTAAGTGGGAAATGGTTTGGGTATATATTTTCAATATATTCTGTACTTAAGTGCAGTGACAGGGCTTTGCATAAGTTTGTTTTGCCCCAGCCACAAAACGTCAATGTTACATAATCCTATTAAATTCTTGTTGCGGGTTTTGCTTTTTGAGAAAGCAACGCAAAGGTGCTTAATTTACAGCTGCTTATATTGATTTCCCCTACACACACACATACACACACACACACACATAGACGCTCTTCAAGAGTTTACACTCTTTTTTTTACCATCGCCTGCTCTTTCACATATTAGGGGGCGGCAGCTAAAAGGCATTAAAGTCTTGACAAGGCTATTAAATGCTTAAGAGGCAGCGACGTTAATGACAACATCGAGCACACAGAAGGCCAAATGAGGGCAAAGAAGGGCAAAAAGAAAACGGCGACGTCATCGTTGTCGTTGTCGTTTCGCCGTTGTTCAAGCAAAAGTAGTCAAGCCAAAGCTCGCTGGCAACTCGCAACTCGCACAAGGATTACAATTTACGAGTCCTGCGAACCATGAAGGTGTGATAAAATTTCAGCAATTAAAAAAACGTGTGCGTTGACAACGACAACCACGAGCAGGACGAAGTCCCAACAGGAACGCTCTCCACTCCCTCTCCTACAAATTCTCCTATCGTCCCATCGTCCTGCCTCCTGCCACATCCACTCACGACAACGCAATCGTGGCATGCAACTTAAAATGAATGAAAACTTGGCAACCAGTTGACTCAATAGTTAGTCGAACTTTTAATGCTCTAATTAACAGTAACAACTATTTACTTATCATTTGCTTTCTTTTTACAATATTAACCCACAATTACATAAGTAATTGCACTTTTCAGTCAAAATTACGTTAGTCATAAAAGCTTTATTCGTACGGAAACATTTGAGAGCAAATTAATTACAACTTACGTTAAAAATTATGTTTTCAAGTCACAATTACTTAAGCAATTACTCAAAAACTTCCAACTCTCATAACTTTGTCAAAACTTGATCAATTTTCATGCGGAATATCGTTTTGATCATTATTTGGCCTCTACTTTGATTCTGCATCAAAATATTATTTATTTAAAAAATTCGATAATTTTCCCTATCACTGTCTATTTTATCCATACTTTTCCCTTGACTTGTCCCTTGACCCTTACTCAAAAACTTCCAACTCTCATAACTTTGTCAAAACTTGACCAATTTTCATGCGGAATATCATTTTGATCATTTTTTGGCCTCTACTTTGATTCTGCATCAAAATATTATTAATTTAAAAAATTCGATAATTTTCCCTATCACTGTCTATTTTATCCATACTTTTCCCTTGACTTGTCCCTTGACCTTTACTCAAAAACTTCCAACTTTTATAACTTTGTCAAAAATTTACCAATTTTCATGCGGAATATCGTTTTGATCATTATTTGGCCTCTTCTTTGATTCCCCATCAAAATATTATTTTTTTTTAAAATTCGATAATTTTTCCTATTACTTATTTGTATTGTATTTGCATACAAAAGTGATATTGATATTCGTCTTACTCGTCGTATGCAAATCTGTGCCATTTAATACTCTATAGCTTGACACGCTTCACAGTGACAAACTTAATGAGAGCTTGGTAGTTGCCCGTTTCTGGAAAGAGGTCTAAAGACGACATTGGTGGCATTTGAGCTGCACGCATAAAAAGTTGTGAGCAGTTAAAACGTCGTTGGCATTTGAAACACTTTTCGAGCACAAGAGAGCAGCAGCAAAAGCAGCAGCAGCCCGAGAATATTGCAAATTTATGCGCCTTCCTTTTGCATAATTACCCCACACAACGAGTCACCCGCAGGCATCCAAAAAGGATCCCCTCCCCCTGCAATCCCCCTTCCGTTGTCAACCCCGCCCACGCACACGCAGATTTTGATAACGTCGCTTGGGTGCTTGCAACATTGCAGCGCGTATTTTTAATTTCCGTCACACAGTTCGCTGTACTCACAATTCTCTCGGCATACGCGACGTATACGCGACTTTTGGCTGCTGTTGCGATAAGCGAGAAACATGTCAAGGTATATGCGACTGTGTTGCTGTTTGTCTGTGTGTGTGAATGAGAGAGAGAGAGAGTGTGTGTGTGTGTGTATGTGTGTGTGTGTGTGTGTGTGTATGTAAAGGTAGATAATGTAAAATTAAAAGGGAAACTGTGCAAAACAGCAGCGGGAACGGAACTGCGCGTTACAGATCTTGAATTATGCGTTTGCAGATTGCAAAACAGTCAGACAGACAGACAAACAGACAGAGGGACAGACAATTCCCCAAAACGTCTATCTTTCGCATAGATACAAAATATATACTATAGAGCAATATATGTATACATAGAAGTTTTGCTGGAATTTATGTTAAATGTTTTGTGCAAACTTTTAATTAGCCAGCTAAATGGCAAATGGCGCAGCGTGTGATATGATTAATGAAATGCTGGCATGTAATTGTGGCCAACACACACGCATACACTTACAGATACACAGATATATAGATATATAGAGAGAGAGCACGCAACAAGGGACGTTTAGGGGTAGAGTATCGGGGGTGTGATGATATAAATTGGGGCAAATTAATTGCAACAGCCTCAGGTGTGTGAAAATTTCAGTTGTAATTAGATGATGGAAACACTGCGAGCAGAAAAGTTTCACTCCATAATGTTGGGCAATGTGTCAGAAGAAGTGGCAAGTAGGTGGGTGGGAGAGAGGGAATGGAGAGAGAGAGAGAGTGGGAGAGAGGGAATCCTGGGAAGCTGAACATCGCTGCTTAAGTGCAAAAATAAATGCTCGAAATGAATTGTGTGAGCGCCAGTCAGTTGAGGATAAAAGATGCTTAAACATTAAGCAGCATAAATCAAATGTGAACGAATTAAACCAAATTGACCAGCAGCTGCGGTTGAGATTTTCAAAACAGGAAACATGCGATCTAATGGATGATAGCACCTCAAAACATGGCATTTCATATTAATTATAAAAATTAAGCAGGTAAAAGGGACAATTAATGGCAAATGTTCATATGCGAACATCTGAACAGGCGATTTTAGAAAAGATTAATGGTAATAGATTCCAAAATGATAATATTATATATAATGATAATATTTAAATTATACGTAAATTTGACAATTTTAAGCCTGCACTGAATATTTATAAAATTTAGAACTTCAGTAAGCTAGCCTAATTATTCATAACTTCAAAATACTAACAATTTTTTACAACGAATTGAAAAAGTGCAACTGCTCATTTGATTATTGATATTTGTAGACTAAAATTTATTCCAATTGCTCAATAAAAGTCAAAACTAAAAATAGATAAAGCTAAAAATTATAAACTAGTTCACTCTCTCTATATTGGTATACTACTATCGAACTATATTTTTGAGTAACTGCATTAAGAGCTTGGATAAAAAAATAAACAAATAACTTTGATAGCAGTCGAAGGACAAACGACAAGAAATAATTAAATCAATAAAATTTTGAAATATCTACATAGAAAACTACTCAAAAATTCCATCAGCTTCAATTACTGTTGGCCTGAGAGTAGGTGGGAGAGGGTAGAGGGTCGACGGCACGACTTTTGCAACATCATCAAAAAATTTTTGCCATACCAAAGAGCAGGAACACAACAAGTTGTCCTGGCTCTGGCAAGGATGTGCCCCGATGGTTGTGAGTACGGCTTGGTAAACATAACGCCCATTTGCAGTCAACTGCCAATATGCGAAGCAGCCGCCCAACAACAATCACAGAACATGCCCCAAACGCCCCCTTACCCCTCCCCCTCTCCCTCTCTTTTCCCACACCCGCTCATGCTAACCAAAGCAGCGACTACCAAATATTTTCAACAGGGGCCAGTAAATATATGTAGCTGTAGTATGCATATGTGTGTGTGTGAGTGTGGGAGAGAGGAAAGAGTGTATATATAAGAATTTACATCACATGCACACAAGCACTCAGTTTGAAGTCAGACTCATCTGGCGTCTGTGTTGAGGCCTGGCCAACATGTGCAAAAGAATCGAACAAGTCAAGAGAGTAAAAGAAAACTTTAGTCCAAAAAAAAGGGGTTTTTTGTTTGTTTGTGTAGAGGTGGAACCACTGCTCAACTTTAACTTGGTAAAGCTGTCAAAACAGCAAGAGCGAAATAGAGGAGAGATACCTCCAGAGAGAGAGAGACAACTTTTGAAAAATTTAAATTATTTTACACATAAAAAATATACGAAATAAGTCAGACAAACAGAGAGTTATGCTCGTAGGGAATGCCTGTAGTTGAGGTGGAGAGAACTGGGCATTATATTATTTAATTGTATGAAAATACACCCGATAATGGTGAAGAAGAATTTGAGTCAAGCAGCGCACAAAAGTATGCATCAAATTAAATATTTTCTCGTGCATATTTCATTCCAATTAATAAACGAAAACTCACACACAATTTTCTTTGTTTCTTTCCTTTTCATTTTTGCAGGATCGACACGTCACACGCAATGGCGACACTGAGCCCGTTGTGGATCCCTCCCAGGATTATATGCTGATGCTTGGCTATGAAAATGCCACGCACACCGTCCTACGATTCCGTCGAAAGTTGGACACATGCGATGCCAGCCATGACATCGCCATAACGGTAAGCACCGTCGACATTTTAATAGATATATTGGCCAAAGTTTGTGCCAAGTGAAATTTATGCACTCACTTCCCAGTAAACTCTAGTACTAGAGAGTATTGAGTCACTCACACATACAAACACACACACACATACACTATATACATGAGTGTTTCTCATAATTTATGTTAATAAAAAGTTTCTTATGTCTTGAGTTTTGGGCTGATGATATAAGCGCTGCCATCAAAATACTAAAGTGATTCCAAAGGGGAGTAAACAGCGGCACGTACTTACCCCCAATACCCTCCACCCCCCACTCCTCATAACTGACTAGAGGGTTTATTTTTTTCTGCTTTCGGGGACTGCAAATAACTACAACAGGCAACTAGCATGAGTTGAACAAGTTGGCGCAATATCCTTAAGCAAATATCAACACAAAATGTAACGCCAATGAATAGACACAGGGGTGTGGCTCCAAGGGGGGTCCGTTTATGCTACCGGAAGTATTTGGCGGGGATATGCTCAAAGGAAGCTATTTGATGTCTACTTAAATATACCGATATGGGGTGATAGTAAAGACAGAGGAAACTATGCATCACACCCTATAAATCAGTTATAGCCTGTTTAGTTATGTATAACAACAAAGGACAGTATAAAATATTCATATAAATCAACAGGTCAAATATAGCGATAAAACTGCTTAGGAATAACATAGCAAACATTTTTTAATTATGAAAAAATTAAAAAAAAAATTATTTAAAATAAATTTGATAATTTGAGTTACTATAACATAAAAAAAAGTTGTCAACTTATGATATTATTTATCTGATGTCAATATTAAATATAAATTTGAATGATAAATATTTATCTATACTACAGTTTTATAAAATAATGTATCAACTTGAGGGAACTGTAATTAAATCTATAAGTTGACCATATGCTTAACCAAAATAAATTCCGGTCAATACCCCTTTGAGCGACACCCCTGATGTTTTGTTGTGGCCAAAAGCTTTACTAAAATCGCATCACTTCTCAGCAGTATTGGCATCAGCATCAGCCAAAAGAAAAAGTCATAGTGATAAAAGTTTTATCACGTAAAACTTAAGCGTAAATCTTAAAGAAAACTTTCTGGTTAACTTGAGCAAACAAGCGGCTCCCAGGCACAAATACAAATACTCACCAGACACACACACACATATATACACAGATAAGGATATACAGACACAGATACACATGTACACTCTTTGGCGACAAAGTCGCGCGACAATCTCTCCTTCCGCTGCTAAAACCACATAAGATGTACTAGACTCGTACATATATTAAGATGTAGGGCCAAAAGGGAAAACACCCGAAAATGAAAGGAAGCAAGAAAAATTATGCACAGTCGCGTATGTGTGTGTGTGTGTGAGTGTGTGCGTGTGTGTGTGGACACATTTGGTTATTGCTTTATCTAAACGGTTTTTCTGACTTGTCTGCTTTTAGTGGAGAGGGTTGGCATTTTATTTGTCTGGCGTATTAATTGGGTTTTGTCGCGTCATCAACGGGCATTCTGGGCCCGAAATCTTTTCTACTTAAATCGCTCAGACAAATTAGTTCGCAATGAACAGGCTCTTGTTGTTGTTATTGTAGTTGTTGTTGTTAACATTGCTGCTGTTGGTAATTTTTGTAGCACAATGCAAAGTTTTAATGAATTTTGTTGTTGCTGTGCTGGCCTTTCAGTTGGCTTAAGTTTGCACAAAGTTGGCAATTTGGTTGTTACTTTTGTTTCCTTTACTTTGCATTTGCTTCACTCTACTTTGCTTTGCATTTGTGCTTTATTTCACTTTGCTTTACCTCACTTTATTTTACTTACACTGCGCTTTACCCATTTTCATTTCCATTTCCATTGGCATTTCCCTTTTCCTTTTCGTTTGCGTTTGCGTTTGCGCGAATTTTCCAGTCAAGGTATTTTGCATCTTTGTCCATTCGCGCGTTTAATATTTTCGCAAACTAACAAAAAACTTAAAACTATCCAACCATACCAACGTCCAGGGCAGTTAGTAGGGGAAATAGAGGGAGTGGGTAGGTCATCAAGGGGTCGCAACCATTTGGCAAATTAAGCGCCATTTGTTGTGCGTGTTTTGTAGTGTAGGAAGGCAGGGAGGGAGGGAGGTCGAAATAATGCTGAAAGGCAGGTGAGAGGGCAAGGAGTGAGTTACCTTGAGGTAGTTAAATTAATAATGTATTGTGTGCAGAGCGGTGGCAGGTGCACTCTCCGAGATGATGAGCCTCGGTTTTGTCGAGGGGACTTGAGGTCAAGCGGGGGCATAATTTGCACTGCACTTAAAAATTTATTAATTGTTGGGATTTTTACTTCGTGTAATGACTGGCAATTGTGCAAATTAAAATAAATTCAAGAGATTATAATGGTGAGGGCGCAAATATTATTAATGGCAGTGCAAACCAAACAGAAATCAGCCAAGAAATTATACTTAATTAATTACAAGCGAAAATATATTTAGTAAATTGACAAAGAGAAAATTTACAGCATTTAATTATAGTTCAGAATTTAATAGTTAATAAAAAGGGATCAGAAATCAGTAGTATAAAAAATCATACCTTCATTAATTTTATTCAATTCCAAATGCCGATAATAAATTATATAAATTTCCTGCAATAAATTTAACTAAAAATCACTATTGTTTAATATACTCCACCGCCACTTGTGTAAATGATTTACACAAATTTTCCAGCTCATCCTTATCCCATTTTCAGAATTACACCATATTGTTTTCCTTGAAATTTTCAATCAAAGTTTTTTGCTGCTAACATAAACCCTAAATATAAAATAGAAAAAAAAATTTAATATGCTTATCATATTTTCCATGCCACTTCAAAGCGCACTGAAGCTAACCATATGGTTTTAACCTAAGCTGCTCAAGTGGCATAATCAACCCTCTTCCTCTTCCTCCTCCATCTCTTCTCCCATGGCAACCCCTTGGGCTGTCCAATTTCATATTAGGTAACCAAATTAACCCAAAAAGAATGCAAAATATATACAAAAAAAAAAAAAAAAAAAAATAAGAAGAAAAGTAGGGAAACAAGAAAAACTAAAAAACGCCTGCATTTTTAATATACTTACAACAAGGAGGCAAAACAAAATTTCCAGCTGTTTAAGCGCATAATGAAATCCCCTTTTAAATAACTCGGAACCGAGAAATATTTTTTTTACCGTATATTTTCATAGGTAGTTCAAATGCTTCAAAAGTTTCAAAGGTCATAAAAAATTGCTTTCCAGTAGCTCAGTCAATCAGTCGATCAGCCTTTCAAGTTGCCAATGTTCAATTAAGCGTGCACAAGCAGCGTCAATAAATTTTATTTTCCTTTATTTTTCCGAGCAACCCTCGAAGTTAAGCTGAACTCGACCCCTAGCATATGTGACGCATAACCGAAAAGTTCAAAGTTAACGTCTGGAAATTTGCTCTATACATTGATAGACCAGCATAGATACATATAAATATATACTTGGTTGCCCAACAAATGTATGTTTATTTTTATAATTAAATATGGCGGGGGCAACCCTTTGGCGATATAAATAAATAAATAAAAAAAAAGCTGCCAGCAAGCTAAATAAAACGCATTTATTGCACACCGCAAAAACGTCAACCACAATAAAATGAGGGGAATTACCGGCACTGGAAACCGCCAGACGATGTGAAATATCAATCGATGTGGGTTCATTTGTGTGTAATGAACATTAATGAAGCGCAAAGAGCGTGACTAATAACAAAATTACCAATTGGCCAAAAAGAGTGCACAGAACGAGAAAGAGAACGTACACTGACTGACGTCAGCTGGTCACCCTAAACTCGTTGTCCTTTTGGCCAAATGAAATGGCCAAAAGTGGAAAACGTTGGTAAAATTTTGCAGACAACTAGAAAAGGAATAAAAGAGAGAAAGTCGAAGAATCGAAGTCGCATATAATAATAAAATGCGCATAAACCATAAATGCCATTAACTGCGTCATTTCAATTTGATTCTTGCGTTCAGATTTCGCGGCCTTTGCCTAATGTCATTCCGCCCATTTTATGCGCCAGTTGAATGAGTCCGTCGCCATTTGACTGACGGAAGCACTTTACATAAGAATACCACAAAAAGAAATGTGAAATTTAAACACACTTAGAGCGAGCGATAAAGAGAAAGAGAGAGAGAGAGAGACAAAAAGGAAAGAGAGAGAAGCTAAAAAGGGAATATTTAATGGTCTCTTTTGTTGAACAAGTTTGTCAATTTCAATTTATTTCAATTCTTCTTTCTGATATTTTCATAAATTTTTGAAGACATTTTAATGCTTTCTGTTTGGCAAGTACAAGTAATTGCTCAATTTTGCACAGGGTTTTCTGTAAGAGAGAGAAAACTTAAAAGATTTATTAGAGCTGTAGATTAGGATATTTATTATACCCTGTGTTTAGCTGCAATTAAAATCGTCTTTTTTATGTGCAAATAAAGCGAAGCTCTTGTTGATGACTTCTCAATTAATGTTGATAAATTAATTTCAATTTACATTTCCAACAATAGATACAATTTCGAATGGGCTTTAATTAAATCTTTTACCTTTTAATTGCAGCTCATGCCAAAGCACCCACAGTTAATCATTAAAATCTCTATATTTAGCCCATCTACAATCCTCAAAATTGGCCCGCTCGTAAAACACAAAGCGACAACTTGACGAGCTACATAAAATTGTCATTAAGTGGCTCGAAGAATTTTCATTTATCCCATCCAAAATCCGCAAATCAGGCGGTGTGGGAAAACTTTTTCTGAAGTGCCGTTTCCAATAAATGGAATGTCTTTTGGAATTAAAATTAATGTTGTTGGAGAGGCACTTCAACAAAACTTTGATTTATGCAAAATAATTAAGTAATTACAATTTATGCATTAAGCGGACAGTTCGTCCATGACTTTCATGTCATTATTTGCTCAGACTAAACTCAAACGCAAAACCCAAATTCAAACTCAAATTGAAATTATAATATTACTGAATTACAAAATTACAAAAACAATGAAGCAACAATAACAACGATAATAACAAAAACAAGAAGAAAGAAGAACTCATTTTAAATGCAAATTTTTGCTAAGCATTGCAAATTACAATATACACGTACACACACACACAACAACATTCCAGTTGCCGTAAGTGACAATTAACACTAATTGTCATTAGAATAATTTCATATTGTGCTTCACTTGTTGTTGATTTTCTTCCTGTTGTTTTTTTGTTTTCGTTATTGAAGTAATTGTTTAAACTTACCACGGCATTTCGCTGTCTGGCAATTTAAAATGCAAAAAATTCTGCACAACATTAAAAAATAACAGCAAGTTAACGCAGTCAAGTTCGAGTATGCTCGACTGAGAGATACGCTGTGAACATTTCAGCAGCAACGAAAAACTTTCTAAATGTTTTTTTTTTACAAAAGTGAATCAAATGTTTTTACCTAAAATTAAAAATTAGCTAATCATTTAAAGCCTGCTTAATTAAATTGAAAATTTAATCAGCGAATTAGAAAAAAAGTTTAATACATCTACTCGTCATATTATACACACTCTCTGATTAAACAGCTAGAGGGTATATTAAAAAACTTTGCCGTGTGAACTAAAGAGGAAGTTTGTGGGTTCGGTGGAAAAATATTGTTTTTAAAATATTTTATAGTTTATATGGTGTGGAGTGTTGAGTGTTGAGTATATGCAGCTCTGAACGAGTAATGGAATTATGCTGCCCGCTCGCTACACATGTTGCTACAATTTTTGCTATGTGTTTATTATTTTAACACGAAACTTGCACTCCTGAGTGGTGGTCCTGGTGGTGCTAGTGGTAGTATTGGTGGTGCTAGCTGCCTGCTCCACTTGTAAACAGTAATTTCGCCCATTAATGGGCCTCTGGTCTAGGTCCATGCCCGGGAACCCATAATAACTTTCAGCACACTCACATCTCCCCTATTCTCGTATATATATTCGAATATACAGCAACTCTGTAATTGTTATTGTTGTTGTAACATTTGTTGTAGTTGGCATTGCGCGCTGGCAAAACAAAAAGGCAACAAGTCAAGTCGACAGTAATTTTCAACACTTACAAGAGGGTAGACCCCATAGTACTAACAATGTCTGCAAAAAGGTATTGCGAGTTCCACAAAACGCTTTCGCCACTTCTAAGAGAAATGATTAAGACAACTTCTTATATTAAAAGCACATTTAATCCATTTAATCATACTTAAATAAAAAACTGAAATTATTTTTTAAGCAAAGATTTTTTTTTATCGTCCAACATTAAAGTTAGGGTTAGTTGGAGCGATTTGGGCATAAAATCTCTCATAAAACTTGATGAAATTTAGACGAATTAGATTAAGGGAACACATGTCTGAGTTCTCCTTATTTCTTGCTTTGACTTTTGTGCAAAATGGTGCCATAAACATGTACACAAACACTCACACTTATAGAGGGGGGCCTCTTACGAGTCACATATGTGTGCAGTTTGTCACGACATAAGCTGGAAACTTGCTGAGAAGAAGTCAGCGGAGTGAGGAGTGAGGAATGAGGAATGAGGGTGGAGTAGTGAGTATTAAGGCGGAATTTCGCGTCACAGCAAAACACAAAAACCAAACCAAAGCAGTGACTTTTATAATGAATTATTAGTGGAGAGCAGTGTGTGCGGGGCAAGCAGCAGGAGAAGAGAAGGAGAGGCAGGACGAGGAGCAGGAAAGGGAGCTGATGGCTAGTGGTTGCTTGTGTGGTATTTGTGGGTCTTGTGGTCTCCGCTTGGCACTTAAAAATTTAATAGTGCTGCAACAAATAAAAAACTCGTCGAAACCGAGCATAAAGTGATCCAAAAAGTATGCAACAATATTTAAATTGATTTAAATTAAGCTTTTAAAGTCAAGTGTTCGACACAGCACCAAAAAAAAATTCGCCAAAAATTGAGAAAGAAAATCCTTTTAACTTTTTGCCGAAAAGAAAAACAAAAAATAATCACAAGAGCATAACGAAAATGTTGCAGCAGACCCTCGAAAGCTTTAGATAAATGGCATTTAGCCGGCCGCAAGCCAAGTGGAGGTGCAGCCACAACAAAATGTTTTAAGCTTAGCTAAAAGTGTTTTGACCAGTGCTTTAACCCTTTCAAGTCCTTGAAGTCCATTAGAACTGCAGTCAGCAAGTTTTGTGTGTGTTACGTAGAGATTTCTTGGTTGAAAATGAATACATATGACAGATTTAAAGCTTAAACTAAGCTTATATATAACTAATTAGTCAGTCTGGAGTTCTTAAAGAAAGTCATGTGTAGTAAAACTTGAACGTATCAGATATTTTATAATAACACTATTGAATTTAATTAAAAATCATAATCTTATGATGTATTCACATAACCTTTTCACTGCTATGTACTAATTTTTTTATTACCTTGTTTTTAATCAAATAGAGAGAATGTTTGTAGGTATGTTACATATGTGGAAATGTTTGTGCACCTTACAGACAAGCTCCTTGTTGCCTAATTCATATTCATTTATTGTGTTGTGCAGTTGCCTTTCTACTAGTTATCCCATCTATTTGCATAGTTGCCTGAATCCTTTCCCCTACCTCTTTCAACCTCCCTTAGATTACCACAGAGCTCAAGCAAACTGGCATATCCGTTGCTTTATTACATTTCGTTTAGTTTTGGCCAACTGACCACTTTTTTGCGGTTACTTTGTGAATGTGTGTATGTGTGTATGTGTGTGTGTGTATAGATCTAAAATACCTCCCTTTCATTACACTTTTCTCCCCCATCCATTTTCCGTGCTCGTCTGTCTTAGTTGCTCGGCTTTTGTGGTTTTTTCGGTCACTGACGCGGCATGTAAAAAAAAATATATATGAATACTCGTAGACCAAAAAATTGAATTTACTAAACTAGTTAGTTTTGCAGGGTAGATGGAGAGCTAGAATATTGCACCATTTAACCATAAATAATAAAATAAAATAACTACAGGTTGGCAACTATTCGCACACTTTATGGTGCTGTCCAGATTGTGGTCCAATATTTTTATAAACAAATTGTTTTTACAGCTCAGCTCAGTGGGGGAAAAATGTTGCCGTATGGAGTTTGTGGTTTATCCTATTTATTTTCTCGTTTTTTTTTTTTGCACACTGCAGTCAATGGTTGCCAACGGTTAATTACTTTCGCTCTAAAGATGTGCAGATTTTAGACTCTGCTCTCTTTTTGGTTTGGTATGGTTTGGTTTTGTTGTTGTTGCAGCTGTAGTTGATTTGGTTGTAGTTGTTGTTGGCCTGTTGCATTTGACATGACCGTAAAAACGTTGAAAGGAAATCCAGCTGGCAAGCTCGACTCGTTATTTATGGCCTTGGCTGCAGCAAAAACATACAACAACAACACCGTAAAACTGACTGAAAAATGGCCAAAAATCGTTACGGCACCAACAACTTCAACGACTCCAGCAACCTGCCCCAATCCCCTTTCACAAAAAGTACTTCTGTTGCTGCTGCTCTTGACTCATGGCTCCCTCTCACTCGGTTGCTTTGTTTGTCATTGCATTACTTTGGCTGTTAAATCCCGCACCGAGTTTTGTATTGCAGCCTTTCCTCCCTCCAGCATCGGCTCCCTTAAGTCTCACTCCCATCATGCTGTACTCGCTTCTCTCAATATTTGTCGCTTTTGGGCATTAAAACAAACGTTTCTCGTTGCGTTTAGCTTTATTTTTTTTTCCTTTTTTTTTTGGCTAGCACACGATTCACATGCACTTCTAGTGCCCGCAACAGCAGCAGCAACAACAACAACAACAACAACAATAACAACCACCACACGCACACATAATCAACAACAACGAAACACGAAAATCTCTGCCCCAAAGTGAAGAGCAACAAGAAGAGAATTATTGTACAAAATCCGCAACAGGTCGCACCCAAAATGCTCTTACAAACAAAAGTTTAAAATAAATCATAGCATAGTTTTCGGCATGATTGGAAAATAGTATATTAAAAATTTGAAGCATGCTTTTGTGCGCTGTCGAAAAGATGCAGATACAAAAAGATACAAATTCAAAAAGATACAGATACAAAAAGATACAGATACCAAAAGATACAGATACAAAAAGATACAGATACAAAGATACAGATACAAATAGATACAGTTGTGCTTCACCAATCTTTGGGACATATATTCGCAGTCAAAAATTGATTTTAAATGTCACCTTAAATTATAAATATTGGTATATTTTAAATTAAAAATAAAAAGCCACTAGGCTAAATTTATTAATTGACTCAAAAAATTTTAAGAATGGATTTAGAAACACCGAAAATAGTCTTTTGTTGCTGTTGAGTTGCTTGTTATGTTGATTTCATACTTCTCAAACTCTTAGTTACAAAATGCTTTAAAAATTCATAGTACGCATTGCTAAGGTAGCGAATTCAAAGCTTTGACCATTTCTATTGCCTGTTACCGTGCAACTCATGCGAATCTCTGGCAGTTTATACAAGTGGCGGCTGCAAACTGCTCGCAACTGGAAAACTCACAACACACAACACACAACTCGCAACTCGTAACTCACAACTCATGTGTAAAAGAGGACAATGGAGGCTTTAGCTTTAATAAAGCAACAAAAGGGAGGCATTGCCAGACTTCATGCCACTCTGCAGCTTGCACACAGGATACTCGTCATAGCCAGGACATCATAGCCAGCGAGTCATAGACCCAAACGGCGACCACTTTTTGGGTCCGGTCCACACACACACACACACACACACACACACACACACACACACACTTATGCTTCACGTTTGGCTCTCACGCCGTTTGCCTGTTTTTGGCTCTTTCGCTGTTTGTTTGTTTGGTTGTTTGGTTGTGTACTTGATTTTTGGGCAAAGCGGCAAATAACATTTTTGTTTGGCTTTGACGTTGTTGCAATTGCAACGGTTATTCCATTTGCTTGACAAATATACGATGACGAGAACGATGACGCTAACGTTGATGCTGATGCTGATGCCGTCGATGACGATGATTATGTCGATGTCGATGTTGATGTTGATGGCATAGAATGAAACGTTTAGTCCCTGTCCAGATTCACAGCAGGCTCGGATTTAGGCAGGCAGAGTCCAAACTTTTAGCGGGAATTATGCGCATTTTTATTTTGGCTGCGTTGCCGAGAGGCGAGTGAGTGTGTGTATGGCTTAAATCCCACTGCAATGCCTGGGTTAATGGCCATGTGAGTGTGTGTGCCTGGCTGTGTGTGTGAGTTTGTTTGAGCTGTGGCATTGGCAAAGGCTTTTAAGCAGCATGCAATAAACATTCAGTTGCATGCTTCTCTGGATTCTCAAACTTCAAAGCTATGAACATAAAACCATTCGAAAAAAGCGGTCGAAATAAACGCATTTTGAATGCCATAAGATTTGGAAAAAAAACAACTCAAAACATTGGTTTAAACGATGACAGCAGTCTTGTATCTGGGCAAGCAATTAGGGAAACTGTTAGTGATGTCAGCCAAAAAATAATGATGTCCATTGAAAGCAGCTTAAATAGTTTACTTTGGCATTAATTACTATACATTATAAGGAAGACAGTATAAAACGTAGTCTATAGAGATTTAATTAAAGTCTTTCAAAAACTTAACAACAACATTTTTGTAATTTTTAGACCCCGTACTTAAAAAAAGTACAGGGGTCTATTGGGCTTGTTTTACCGAATATGTGCGTAACAGGCATTTCATATTTAATATCCAAATTAAAAGAAGAATTTAAAAGCTAGTGACACCAAATTTGGTATGTAGATTCTACTACTTGACTTTTCCTTTGACTTGACCTTTGACCCTTACTCGAAAACTTCCAAGTCTCATAACTTTGTCAAAACTTGACCAATTTTCATGCGGAATATCATTTTGATCATTTTTTGGCCTCTACTTTGATTCTGCATCAAAATATTATTAATTTAAAAAATTTGATAATTTTCCCTATCACTGTCTATTTTATTTATACTTTTCCCTTGACTTGTCCCTTGACCTTTACTCAAAAACTTCCAACTCTCATAACTTTGTCAAAACTTGACCAATTTTCATGCGGAATATCATTTTGATCATTTTTTGGCCTCTACTTTGATTCTGCATCAAAATATTATTAATTTAATAAATTCGATAATTTTCCCTATCACTGTCTATTTTATCCACACTTTTCCCTTGACTTGTCCCTTGACCTTTATCAAAAACTGCCAACTCTTATAACTTTGTCAAAACTTGACCAATTTTCATGCGGAATATCGTTTTGATCATTATTTGGCCTCTACTTTGATTCTGCATCAAAATATTATT
This sequence comes from Drosophila falleni, assembly GCA_035045575.1. NCBI lineage: Eukaryota > Metazoa > Arthropoda > Insecta > Diptera > Drosophilidae > Drosophila > Drosophila falleni. The sequence continues at coordinate 12,879,461 of JAWNOV010000167.1, forward strand.
TATTTAAAAAATTTGATTTTTTTTTCGATTTTAAGATAACTAATTAATTTTAATTTTTTCCATTATAAGTTTTTTCCATAGTAAGTACGGGCACCGGCCCACTAGTTTTAATAAAGAAAAATTATATATGTACATACAACAAAGAGCGAATTATTTTTGGAAAATTATTCCCTGTTTAAACTTCATTTTAGCTCTTTTGTTGCTCATTTAAAGCTCAACTTTAATTTGAATTATTATAATTCATTCATTATGCATTTAAATCTTATAATTTTGATAAATGCAAAATGTTGACAGGTCTAACAAATATTAGAACGGCAACAGTAGAAACAACACCTGGTCTCGACTTAAGGAAATCTAATTAGATTGTTAATTTAAATGGAATTGTGGCAGCAGCTATAAATAAATTCAATTAATGTCAACTGCACGAAGAACTCACACACACAACACACAATCATACAACACACATTAGTTAAAATGACTCAATCTAATGCAACAAAAATCATTAAGCCACTTAAGAGGCCACAACTGAGTTGAGTCTGAACTTGGACACAGACTAAACGATTAGAGAGAGACTCTTAGTACTAACTGGACACACACACACACACACACACAGAGATGCCTGCACACCTGCTGTGCTGATGTGTGTGGTTGTTTGGGTGTGCTGCATGCTGCTTGTTGTTGCATACATATGAAAAGGCTGTCAACAAAACGACAAGTTCTGCCTGCTACTGACTGCTGATGCAGCTGCTCCAGCACTTTTGTGGCTGGCAATCAGAACAACTGACACGGCAATTAGAGCACAACAAAAAGTTACCCATTTGATGTGAAGGGGAGGGGAAGGGGGCGTGGCATTGTCGATATACCACTTTGCATATTAGTTATTGAAATCAGCTGTCAGAAAGTTGCAGGCCACACACGTTGTTGCAGCAGTGCACGAAAAACCCATTGATGATTGAATTGCCAATGCCCCACAGAGGAATAAAAGTCAAGGCAACACATACACACAAATACACACACAAACACACACACATACATAGCACTCACATACACAGTCTAAAATGGCCGACGTGACCATGGCAACCTGCTGCACAGACAGTCAGACAATCAGACAGTCAGACACCTCTTGAAATGCTTCTGGGGAACGGTTGATTTGATTGCAACTTTGCTGCTAAGAGCAGTTGTTGCAAGCTCAGCTGCTGCTGAAAGTTTAACAAAGCGACTCGTTGCTTTTATTGTGAGAGCAAGTCAAAAAAGATGGTGCAAACCAAACCAACACAAGTGTAATTCCTGTGTGTGTGTGTGTGTGTATTTTGTTCTATTTATAATTCAATTGTAAATGCATTTCAATTACGTGCACATTAAACAAGCTGGCAACGACGAAGTTTTGTTTGGCCCCTGACAGCATTGAATAAGGGGTCAGCCTGTACAGTGTTCCCGGGGTTCAACTTGACCACTTGACCATTAGCCATTAGCAGCATGGCCAGCTATCCGTTCCTTACGCTCCTTACGTTCCTAACATTGCTTACGTCTCGTTTTTCGCTTTTGGGACAATTGGACCATTATTAAAACGCGTTGAGATGGCAAAAACGCAAGTGGCAACAAAACAAAAACTCGAACTCAACTCGAACAGAAGCAGAGCAAAGAAATAACAATGCAATACCATCAACAACAAGCAAAACAACAGCCAACACAAACAGTAATGGGCTATAAAGTTTCAAAGCGCCACCAGGTGTGTACAGTATAGTATACTCGTACATACATTCATACGTGTACATATATTTGTGTCCAGGATTAAAATGTGTGTTTGGTAGACTTAACTAAATACGTTGTATGAGCAGAGAATACCAATTGAGCATGGCATGAAGATAGACAGAATGAAGAGATATTTGTATGGTTAATTCTAAAAATAAGCAGGAAAGTCGAACAAAATGCTACAAAATTCAGAAAAAAAAGGGGAAGCCGATTTGAACCAAATCTGGTCAGAATGTACAAAATCAACAATGCCCATATAAGCAGGCAACACTATTTTTTCGCCCATATAAGTAGGCAACACTATTTTTGCCCATATAAGTAGGCAACACTTTTTGTCCATATAAGTAGGCAACACTATTTTTCCCTATAAAAGTAGACAACACTATTTTTGCAGACATAAGTAGGCAACACTATTTTTGCCCATATAAGTACATACCAAGTTTATTACTAATTTGTAGTATTTCCACACTTAACAAGCAAATATTAACTTTAATTTTAAAAGTTTATTTCAAGTTTATCTTAAAACAATTAAAAAAGAATAACTCAAGTATTTCAATCAGTTGATTTACCTATGTATATATTTATAGAGCCAAACAATTTTACATAGTTTTGCCAGCTTCTTCATTGAATCTCTAAGGGTTTTTTCTGTCTTATAGGTGCAAATGTACGTCTTAATTTATACCAAAGACGAGGCACGCTCATCTTACGATAATTAGGCTTCATTATTTTATGATCTATGTATCTACAGATTAATAAGTTTACATAGCGATTCTGTAACAATATAAAGTATTATTATTATTTGAATGAAATTTGTTTATCGATTGCACTTACTAGTGAATTTGGGCACTGTTCGTAGATTCGCTTATGGGAAGCGACAAATATAAAATTCTCCCGATTTCCAGCCGTAGTTTTAATGGGCCTTGGAGGTGATAATACCACAGGCCACCAATTCCTAATTCTCAAAAAAAGTTCCATCTTTTGGCTCCATTCCTTGTAATTGTCACGACCCGTTAAATGGGGTATTAACAAGGCCCGACGATGAGCAAGCATGTTTCTCCAGTTTCGATGCAATAATCGAGAGAAAAAAATAAACTAGTAAGCTAAAAATGAATTGAAATGAATAACTAAACTATTGTTCAGGCTGACAGCTGTGGCAATGTCTTTTTGGGTCTGTCGAAAGTTTTAAACCAAAAGGTTAAACGACCTTTGAGTACACTTAAGCCGAGTACCGAGTACCAAGTACTACAGTTCGAATTTGAGGTTCAGCCAAGCGTTAAGGGCTGCAACCCTTGGCAAGTTTTTTGGGCCGTAACCAGGACTCTAATGAGTACTTGTACCGGCGCATTTTACAATTAGCCAAGAGTCACCAAAGTGCAGGACACCTGTAGTTTTACTTCCAGCTCTCTCTCGCTCTTCCTGTCTCTCTCTCTCTCCCTCACACACACGCACACACATACCGCACACATACATCGGTCTTCGTCTTTGGCAATTAAGTTCCTGGCCGAGCGTTGACCACACGCCAAATGACCGCAGCCCGTTTGCTTTCATTAATTTTTGGTTGTAATCCTTGCTGAAGCTTTTCATTTCATTTTAGTTGTTGCTGTTGTTGTTCTTGTTGCTACTATTGTTGCTATTTTGTTGTCGTCATTGTCGTTGTTGTTGTTGTTGTTGCTTTACGTGCGTGTGCATAGTTCGTCGCAGGCTTTTTCACACTTTGTTTCTACGTGCTGATACCCTAAAGGCACTTGAGTTCATTAGATTTAGAATTAAGCGATTGCAAAAGGAATCACATATTTTGGAACTTTATCTGAGAGTATATTTTCCAAACAATTCTGTATAAATTTCCCTAACTTACAGAGATATTGCACTGATATTTGGCCTGAAAACTTAACTTCAAATTTTTATGGTAAAATGTTTATAAAGACTTTTTCTGAAACCAAAATTATGAAAATTAATTAACGGAAATAAGAAGCTTCTAATGCCAGAAACTTAAGCACTTAAAAAACCATAACTATTTTAATTCTGTTATTCATAAAATATATTTTTGTTTAAAACAAGTTTTATCTTATGTAAAAGAATATTGCATATAACATAAAGAAGAAGTCTGTAAAGTTATTGAAATTTAATTTCTGCATTTTAAAAGAGAAAGTTATCTATCAATTCAAATCAGTCAGTTGGTAAAAATATATATTCTCCAATATTTTAATAAAGGTTAGGCTACAAAAAAATATATTATATTTCATTCTGTCTCAAGCTTTGATCTCATATATTATCTCATATATTATAATAATCATTATTATAATAATGAATCTCAAATTAATTGTAATAAGCTGCATAATTTGTAGAGTATTTCTTAGTCGACCTCTTCTCCACAGTTACATAGTGTATTTTTTTGTGCTTTTACTGAATGACTGTTGAGTTTTTTCACAGTGGTCATGTTTTTACAACTGGGCCATGTCCAGCAGCGCCGTAGCCACGTTAATGACTTTTGTGCTGCGCCTGTCGCACGGCAAATGTTTTAAAACTGCCTTTCCCACTGAAGCTGTTGTTGTTGTTGTTGGTTTCCTTGTTGTTGTTGTTGTTGCTGCTGCTGGCTGGCGATTGCCGGCCGGTTAGCGCGTTTGCCTCAACCGCCCGCAGTGTTTGCCAGGACAGCGGGCAACCGACTCATTTGTACAGGTTTTTTGCAGACTACATACGTATGAAAAGTGCGGGGGCGTTATATGGCAAGGTGGGGAGGGATGGACGAAGGGGCTGAAGGGAATTGTTAATTAAAGTATTGTCTCCTCGTTGCTGGCAAAATGAACAAGTAGACAAGGACTCGTCGTCGTCGTCGTAGTTGTTGCTATTGTTATTGTTGTTGTTGTTGTTCCTGCTGTAGTTGTTGTTGTCCTGGACATGGCCCTGACTGCCCTGGCCGTCAATTGTCGAACATGGTGCTCTACAGTTCCACTTAACAGCTACAATGGGCACTTTGCCACAATGAATTCAAATGGATGCCCTGACCGGGTTGCAGATTTTTTTTTTTACAAACTTCCCTTCCCTCTCCCTGGTACCATCTTGCTCAATGCTGTGTCCCATGTGTGCTACATGTTGTTGTTATTGTTGTGTCGCTTCACACACAAACACACACACACACATACACTAATGCACGTGCACATGACATGCACACAATGACAGCTGACTGTTGGCTTCCAAAAGCCCCCGAGGCGAACGAGTCAAGTACAAACAGAGAAAGCAGATGGACAAAGCGAGAGAGCGAGAGAGAGATAGAGGGAGAGAGGTGCAAGAGAGAGTGCAGAGTGCAGAGGCCGCTATATGGCACTTCCCGCTAGCGGGCACATTTCGCCTGACGCGTCGACCGTCGTGTTGTGATTCTTTAATGAAAGCTTTAATTTGGGTTTACCAATTAAAACTACGTGGCAAATGAAAAATACATACAAGCCACATGCATAATACAAAAGAAAAGGCCCCAACACAAGCTCACACTGACAGTGTGGAGAAATAAGCGGTAGGATTATATATCTAGTTGTATGTCGGGTGCACTAGACGTGTAAATTGAAGCCAAGATGCACTGGCGAACACAACGACGAGTCCTTCACTTCCATATATAGTATGTATTTGGTGTGGGCGAAACCAATGAAAAATTACGACAGTGTAACTGCAAATTTCGTAAATGCTCAAGTACAGTCTGCAATAAGGATTCCTGAAAATTCTGTGTGAATTTTGGCAACGTTGCATTTAATGCATTTAAAAGTTAAAGCAATTAACTTAAGTAAATTTCTATTAGTTGACTTTGGTTTGCTTTAGTTACGGCCACTGAAATACAAACTGCATATTTAAGTGTCGAGCTTGTGTAATGAACTAGTGAAATCTTGCAACGTTGCATTAGGAAAAGTACTTAAATCAGGCGAAAATAAAAGAAATTACTTCTGAAATGCAAACAAAGTTGTTTTACTAATATTTTTGATTGAGTTGTTATTAAAATGTTAATGAAGAATGTTAAATTTAAGATAAATGTTAATTAAATGTTACAAAATAACATATGTAAAAATCCATTTTATAATGGAATTTATTTGTTTTGGCTACCTTTCTTTTTCAAAAAAAAAAAATTATTTAAAAGCATATTACTACTTGGGACTTAAAAAATTATGAGCTGCAATATTCAAAACTTTTTGTATTTATCATTTCCTACGATTCACTAATTAATCCGCCCATTGAATTGTGGCAACGTCGCTTAAACAACTCTTGATTCACGCCCTCCGTCTCCGCTTCATTACAAGTCGAAACAGGTCTGAAAACATGAAACATGGAGCACACAACATGCATACAAGGAGTACAATACCCGAAGCTCCGACAACATGAACTGCAGCTGACCAAACCAACACCTGCCCCCGTTGCCAATGGCCGCAAGGTGACTTCCGTTTCCTTCCGCTGCTCAACTGGCGCGCACCATTTTTTTTTATACTTAATTTAGCTGTGCCACGCCCTCCTCTTCACTTCACTTTGCCCCCTCAGTGGCAGACAGTCCATCCGTGTATACGTCAGCAGCGACATTATTGCTGTTGTTGTACGGTTGGTCGGTTGCCTCGATGTTGTTGTTGTTGCTTGCCGGCAACGCCATTATAACGCCATTTTGTGCACTCACACTCACACACACACACACACACTCGCACACCGTTAGCAACTAATTTTTTACACATTTTTCAACTCTCCATTATCCTTTCTTCTTCTCTCTTTTTTCTCTGCTGGTTGTAACAGAACGACACGATGCGCTTGCTGTACATGTATCACGCACAGGATCCACCTCACGGCTCGGTGCGTCCCGGCACGTTGCCCGATCCGGAACGGGCCTTTCGTCCATATCGACCCATGGTCCTGATGCAGCGTGCCCAGCTGCAGTTGCCAACGCCGCATGATGAGCGCGTTCGTGTGCTGGAGCTGCGCAATGAGGATGTCGAGTTGCCCGGCGGCGATACGCCGCTATTTTGGTGCAAAATGTTCAAGTTGGAGGATATCAATCGCAAGCATCATCTTATACGGGTAAGAATGGAGCAATCCCAATCCAATGCTAAATGTTATTACTTAAATACAATGCATTATTGAGACCAAGTGCAGTTCGTTGCATTCAGCTTTTGTCTGTCTGTCGCGGATGTCGCTGTCTCCTTGGTCTCGGCATAACCAAATTGAAAAATTAAAAATTTATTTATCTTTGTCTCTTCCCCAATTTTTTTCTCTCTCTTTCGCACGCGACGTTGTCTCTTGGCCTGTTCATATTCATTTCATGGGGACCAACAGTACGAGCCGATTTATGATTCATCGTCCAGTGTACACTACTTGCAGCATATTACGCTCCACGAGTGCCAGGGCTCCCACTCGGAGCTGGAGGAGATGGCACGCGAACAGGGCAGACAGTGTATGGGAGCCCGTTCCATACCTCTGGCCTGCAATGCCATTGTTGCCTCCTGGTCGCGGGGCAGCGAGGTAAGCAGCAAATTCAACTGAACTTAACTCAACTCTCCCCTCACTCCACTCCACTTCACTCCACTCAATTCAACTCAACTGCACCCATCCTTATAGCTATCCCCATCCACATCCACATCCTTATCCCAATCCACATCACCGTCAGAACCATAACCATGCAATATTAATTTAACCTTCGCAAATGCTTCCTTTCAACACAAAATATAAGTAAGCGATGGTCCAGAGTACGGGAATTGAAATACCCTTGCAGAAATCTAGCTAGGATAGGATCTCGTTATTTAAGCTGTATGAATAACAATAAAGAGAATCTGAAGAAAATATCTGAAAGTGAAGAAACTCAGAGTTTTACTTGTAGAAAAGATATAAGATATTTGCTTAATAAATTCGAATTCAAATAACAAATAACAAATCAATAAAACCGAATGATCAAATATTTCTAAATATATCTTAAATTAAAATAAATGAAGTTTAGATATTAAGTTTCGATAGAAAAAGTTTCTGAACATAAAAATCATAGAAAATTAAAATAAAATTAAATGTTCCTTAGAATTTTTAGATATTCTGTGTTATTTCATGGTTCAAAAATCTTAAAAGTTTAAAACTAGGCAATACATTGAATATTCATTGGATTCAACCAAACTTTTGTCAGACATATCTATAAAGTTTAAGTACCCAATATCTGCAAGGGCATCTCAATAAAGAAATGGCTTGGCCTTCTGCACTTTTCGGAACCTTTTTGCCATGCTTTTCATAATTTCATCACAGCAGCGCCATAATGCAGTGCCATGAGCTGTTGTTGTTGTTGCTGTTGCTGTAGTTGTTGTTGCTGCTGCTGTTGCCGTATTTCGGGCCGCCAGGGGGCGCTGTTGTATACTGCAATGCAATGGAATTGCATGGCGACGGTTTGCGCTGCTGCTGCTGTTACTTCTGCTGTGCATTTAAATTGCACATGACCATGGCATCAACTTCCGTCCTCCATACACGTACATACATATATAAATACATGTACTTACACATACACAATGCGAGTATATCGTGTATATATATATATACGTATGTAAAATACAAACAACACTCGAAAAGCTTGTTTTATTTTTCGTTTTCGGTTGCTTTTGTTTCATTCGACGTCCTTTCTGTTTTTGCAGGGCTTTACATATCCCCATGAAGCGGGCTACCCGATTGAGTCGCGACAGGCCAAATATTATTTAATGGAGACCCATTATAACAATTTGAAGCCGGACTTTGCCCAATTGCATGCCAGACAAATGGCGGATAATTCTGGTTTGAAAATCTACTTTACGCACGTGCTGCGACCAAATGACGCTGGCATATTGTCAATCGGTAAGTATGGGTTGAATTCACCATAGAACATAGATATAACTCTCTCACAATGTGGGTATCCATATGTGTGTGTGTGTGTGTGTGTGTGTGTGTGTGTGTGTGTGTGTGTGTGTGTGTGGTCTGACTGCAGCTGTGCGGTGTGCACATATATATTTTATGCGACGGGAGTATAGCATCCATATATGCAACTCATGTCAGGGAATTTATGAGATTGCAGAGACCAAAAGCAGCACTGGGAATTGCTCAAGCTTTGGGGGAACTGGGAAGCCGGAGGAAACTCTGGAAAACTGACAACCGCCGCATTGGTGGCTAGTAAAACAAAAGCTTATGAGTTTTATGTCCTGGCTAAAGGTGTGTGTCCTGACGGCACACAACAACAATGCAGCTTGTCTAGCCGTCCCAGACTTTATTCACAATTTTCAACAATAGAAAAATATATACTTTTAATTGTTTATCAAGTGTGTCCGCCGACTATACTATCCTTTGGCCAGTAAACCAGAACAACGACAATTTGTTAAGCGATTTTTTCCAATACATTATTAATTATGAAGTGCTAACCGATGCACGCATACAGCAAATTAATAAATAACTAATGTATAACCATTGCATGACTATCGAAAAGTTTGAGGTATTCAATTTTCCAATTAATTATTAAACTGGCATATTCCAATCCAAAGGGATGGAACTGCGTCAAATGGATAAATTCAATAACAACAACGAGGGCTACAACTGAAAGTTAGTGACCAAAGTTGCAATTAAAAGGGGTTTAATAAAGTTATTATTACTTCCTTGAATATGGAACAATGCAAATAGAAACGTTTAATGGTGTTTCTTATCATGCTTTATGCCTATTATTTGTAATAATATGGAAGGCTTAGAAATAAAAGTGATTAGTGATTCTGAAAGTATTTTTTTTGTTTAATTTCGCATTCAAAGTGTTGTTTAATACAATAAACTATAATTTTTTTTAAATATCTCAACAACATTATAGGATTTTCCCAAACTTCTCATATGACCCGCGCTTCACAAACCCTACCAATAATATTTATGTGATCCAACAGCTTAAGCGTTTTTTGAGTACATATACTTATATACCGTAACCTCTCTCCATGAACATTTTAGACTACCCTGACAACACACCTGCCTATGCCAAATTTTCAACAAATTTTCAAGTTTTCCTGCCAAATGCATATCTATATATATATATACCATATACATATATATAGATGTATCTTTATATTCGTATGCCTGCGCACAGGATAACTAAAATACTAATTTCACTTTACAATTTGTTTTCTACTTCTCTTTTTTTTCCTACTTTTTTTGACTAACCTCCCACTGCTTCTATTTCTTATTGTTATTGTTGCTGTTGCTGTTGGTATGGTTTTTGGTTGCTTCTTTTGGTTTTTGTGTTTGCTTGTGGCCACCAGGCTGAGGATAGGGAACTAAGAAGAAGAAGGAGGAGGAGCACACTGTGGCCGCTGTGTTGTCGTTGTTGTAATTGTTATTTTACTTTTGTTCATAGTCACGCAAACCAATATAACTTTGTTACAACCGCACAGAGACATGGCCAATACAGTTGGGACTGTGGGGTGGTAGCAAGTAAGGAAGTAGGAGAATAAGCCATACAGGAAGAAGGTATCATTCCAACCCCAACCCTCCAATCTCTTCCACTCATTTTCCCTCTCCACTGGCCGCACGTTCTCGACTATGCTTTTTGAGTAGGTGTTGCCAAAACTTCCGGAGTAGCAAAAGTAGATTAATACATATTGATATGAGTACAGTGCGATTTCTAAGCGAAATAAAGAAATGAAAATGGAATTTATATTTTTTGAGGGGTCGTCGCGTCATGCAATGAGATTATGGCTTATACTCGATTCGTCTCCCAGTTGGCAACAGTTCGAAATGCTATTGAAATATTTAATTGAAATTTAACGCATACCACAACACACAGCACATACAAGCACACAGCAGTCAATAAATAAAAAATACATATATATTTCAATCTATAGATAAAATTAAAAAATAAAAATAAACGTTTGGCAACATTTTTCTGGCTCGCTACAAATTGAATTACGTTTGGTTTGGTTCGCTGGGGGAAAACAAGGAGGGAGACGGTAAGGATATGCCAAAGCATTTTCCGAGACCCACACGCATAAGTAGCTGCGAAAATACTACGCTTCCTGTACTCCTCTCACTCCCTCTCACCTCTCTCTCTCTCTCTCTCTCTCTCTCTCTCTCTCTCTCTCTCTCTCTCTCTCTCTCTCTCTCGCTCTCGCTCTCGCTCTCTGTCCGTGGATCTGTGTCCATCTCCTCTGTGCTGCCGCTCTCGCCCGTGTGGCAAAATTTAATTTCAATTTAATTGGTTATTGATATAGCGCCCTGGTGTATGCAATGCCGCTTTGATTAATGTTTCTGCGGCTTCACGAATTTTTTATGGCACCTTGGAGAGGTTGGAGGCAGAAGGTCTGAGGCAAATGAGTCTGGGAGCCTGTTAAGCCCAATGGGATTTATAATCGAACAACTCACAGCTTATCGAAATGCTACCATTTATTTGCTTTACAAAAGCCAAAACAAAAGAAGTACTCAAATGGTGACAAAACGTTTTTTAAATTCCAGAACAAATAAACATAGAAAATATATCGTTTTGTGTCTTTAATTTAAAAGCGATTATCCAATTCGAAGTTTGTTGAGTACATTTATTAAAATATAAAAAAATTATAAAGAGCTTTCATGATAGCAATCGAATTAATCTTTTGTATGTCGATTAAAAAGGAGAAATGTAACAGACAGTTTACTCAGATACATGTATTTCAAAACAATTCACAAGTTTATTAGCTGATATCAAATATTTTCCCATTAAAAATTAACTTCACTTATTCCTGTCGCCCTCTCAACAACCTTATGAAATATAATAGCCATGGCATGATTTGCAATAAATTTATTTAAATATTGTAAATCTCTTAAATTGCTGGCACATTTTTGTGTATCAAATGAATGTGTCACAGTCTGTGGGGGAAATCTTTTTCGTAATTTTAAGCATTTTATACAAATTTGCATTGCATATTTGCCCTGAATATTATTTCTATTAACTTTCATGCCAAGCATTTTCCCCTGTTGTTGACGATAATGATCATTATGATGGTCATCATGTCGATGAAATCAATTTTCAATTACAAGCACGAATTTTAACTATGCGTTGTTGGCTTTAAAACTTTGAAATAGCTCGTCGCGTTTATCTTTTGTTGGACATTTTATAAAATGTCATGCAACGAAATCAATCAACAAGCTGAATGAGAGAGGGAGGGGAGCAAAGGAGGCGGGGAGGCTTATAAAAAGTATCTAGCAAATATTGCCAAAGCGCGTCCAGTGAGTAGAATCATCAATTTAATTCCAAATTACAATTCATGCGCGTTTATCAAAGTTTGCCAAATTAAAGTGAAAAAAGTTTTGTTCTGACCAGATGGTTGATGCTGAATTTATGGAAACTCTGAAAAAAGTATTTGAATCAATTTCAGCAATAATATTTTGACTATTTACAAAGTCAAACTCTTTCAATTTCAAATATTTCTGAAAATTTACATAAATTAAAATATATATTTAGGCTTAAAAAAGGTTTAAATTATTATATTTTTAAATAAAAGGGTGTGGCTTTAATTTTTTAAGGAGAAATAAAAGCGAAATCAATTTCAATAACACTCTTGCACATAAATTACAGTCGCTATGTATCTGTATCTATGTGTCTCTCTTTCGATGCTTTTTGCCAATTTCCATTCATTAAATCAAATTCAATATTGGCCAAAGCGACGCAACGAGTGGGAGTTGATTTAAGGTTGCTGTGGGGAAAGGGGAAGGCCGGAGGGATAGTGGCTCTATATCTATTTGATTTGGCCCAGACGACACTCTGAACACTGTGAACAATTCATAACTGCATATTTTTCAAATCGATATTTAACGCTTCCGTTGTGCATTCAACATTCAAGGTATTCGCAATGTAGGGGAGGGGAGGTAAAAGAGGGGCCTTAATTTGGCATTGCAGTTGCATTTGCCACACGCCACGTTGACAGCAGCCCGATGGTTAGTTGCAACTTGCAACACGGCAATGCCAATGCAAATTGCTGACTGTATCAAAAATGGCGGCAACTTTTCTAATTATTTTAAATGGCAATTTGTGTCACACGCGCAGCTGCTGCAAAAATTCAATTAAATTTCTTTTTTTCAGTTTTTTTTTTTATTTTATTTTGACAATTTGATTAGCATTTTTGGACAACACAGATAACTGTAGCGATTGGCAATTGACTATTGGCTATTGGCTATGGCTTTCATCGAATTTTCGGGAAAATCACATTTGATAAAACCAAAAATCGAAACGACATATTAGACCATTATATGAAGGCCTATTTACCGAAGCCTAATGGCCTTCCGGGCTTACACATTGTTATCTAGGCCGACAGAGATGTGTCAATAAATCGAAACAAATTTTTGATTGATATTTGAGATAAGTAAATAAGCTTTAATTGTAATATATGCGTATCCTAAATATGAATACGTGCTAAAATAGGAAACTCTCATTTCCGAATAACAATTACCAATCAATTTCATGGAAATATGCATAGCATATTATTTGGGGCAGTAAAACATTTTCCATTTGAATAAATTGAACTATATTTGAATTAATTATGCAGATATTTTTAATTGATGTAATATGAATATCTCCAAATAAAAAGGTGCAATTCAAAACAAACAATTTTTCAATATAATTGCCTACTTATATGGGCAAAAATAGCGTTGCCTTCTTATATGGGCAAAAAAGTGTTGCCTACTTATGTGGGCAAAAAGTGTTGCCTACTTATATGGGCAAAAAACAGTGTCGCCTACTTATATAGGCAAAAAGTGTTGCCTACTTATGTGGGCAATTTTGAAATATGCAATAAATTTTAAAGATAAGAAATGTAATATACTTGAAAGGGATTTTATAAAGAATTCAGTGTAATACTTACACTATTTGATATTTGATTCTTACTTACACAACGCAAATCATTTCTATGCTATTAAAATTGCATTCTACAAACTACACCTGCAAACACACATACACAAAAACATGAGTGTTACGGCAATGCAATCAACTCGTATGTCATTTCCAATGTTTCCTGCATATGTTGCTAACCGAGCATGACTAAGCCATAAATACACACACACATACAATATGTTATACCATAAAAAAAGGCTTTTACAATAAACAAAAAACAAGAACAAGAAAACAGCCCGAACGGATTTACAATAAAAATCAATTGCCAGCTGGTCTCTCTCTGAGTAAAAGGGATTTTCCAGCAATGCCAAGTATTTTCCGCGAGTATTTTGATTGGCATACTCACAACCCTCAACAGACAATCATACACACACACATATGCGACACCCACGCACAACAATTGAAATGCCAAATGGAAAAAAATATATGTATATATAGGACATGAATTTCAAATATTTTTTTAACATGTCAGACGACACGCGGCCCTAATTGCATATGAACGTGAGGAGTAGGGGGATGTGCTCGTACAAGGCGGCGTATGAGCAATATTCCACAACATTTAACTAATTGGGCCAACGTTGGGGACTCATACACCAAATTTAGTTAGGGCCAACACATAATTTGATTGCCAAAAAAAAAAAAAAAAAACGAAGTAAATGTTAAAAGACAAAAAGATTGCAAATTGAGTAGGAAGATGAAGTCTGAAGCTCGTGGTTTCTGTCTACGTTGACAGCGTTGACAAAGTTGTTAGCAAACATCAAAAGCAGCAATTAAAATGTAATTACACGTTTTACGCCAAATCGAATTAAAAAATCAACGTTCAAAGTTAAAACAAGTGGAGTGCCATAGATAGGATATGGTCTGGGTGTAGGAGAGTCCCTAATGGGAAAGGGCGGGGTAATGTTAGGTGATTGTTCATGTCGTGCTAACCAACTGAGCTTTTGATGAAGCTCACTTCGCACCACTCGAAAGCGTTAATTAAAAGCATTCTCCACACGGACTCTCACTCAGTTTCTACTATATATGTGTTACCTTACAGGCATGGATCCCAACTGGCGCCACATTATACCGCCGGGACAGAAGCGCGTGATATCCGAGGGCCAATGCATTGAGGATTGCACCGGCTATGCCTTCCCCGCACAGGGCATCAACATTTTTGCGGTCATGATGCGCACACATCAAATCGGCAAGGAGGTTAAACTGCGTCAGGTGAGTCAGTTCCATACTCTTCCTATTCCTCTTCCATTGACTATTTGCATAGAGCGCTTGCAATGGGGAGCTAAAGCCAAATGCTAATGAGCAAACTAACTTTGCAGATACGACAAACCGAGGAGCTTCCGCCAATTGCACACGACAGCAATATAGATGTGGCCTATCAGGACTTTCGACGTTTGCCACAGTCGGTGCATTCCATGCCCGGCGATAGACTCATCGCCGAATGCATTTATGACAGTTCGTCACGAAAGGCAATTACGCTGGGTAAGTGCTACAACCCAATCCCAATCCCACTTCCTCTCTGGGGAACTAAAATATAGGTGGAGTAAATAAAAAAGAAAATTGCAAGCCGCCATTGTCGTGCGCAAAAGTGCAAAAATTTCAATGGATTTGCCCGTACGGGCGAAAAGGCAAGTCGTCGTCGTTATGACACATTTAAATCAGCCCAAACGATATGCGACAGGCGGCAGTCAGTAGTAAAGTGAAAAAAGGGACCAAGTGCAGAACTCGAACCAGGCACCGTCATATAGTACACAAAAAAAAGGACACGAAAGGAGCTGAAAAAGAAGAGAACAGTAGATGCAGTAATGGAGGAGCTGCTGACGACCTCATTGTAAAATACATAAACCAAGACATTGAAACATTTCACTTAGCACGAAACGGTCAGGTGTGAAGTGAGTTGGGGGACAGTCCCATTGTAATAAGGAAAGTATAGACAAGGAGTGAACGTGGGAGGGAGGATAACTTAAATGACTGACGTGCAAGTCCCCAGTAAAGTGGACAATGCGACAGGCAGATGAGAGAAACAAGGAGCATATTGATGCTCCTAAAAGGCAGCAACTAGAGATTGAAATGCATTTACGAACATATTCGTGTATATGGGAGAGAGAAATAGACAACAAACGTAGACTTGATCACAGTAATTGCAAAGTGTATCCCATTCAATTGTCAGTTTAAATTAAAAGATACAAAAAAGCGGAAAGCAGATATGCTGTAATAAAATGTAAGTACAGGGTATGCTGATTAATCAAGAGTCGCTAGAAATTATATGAAATACAAATTAAATTGTCATTTAAGTAGGCAACACTTTTTTTTGCCCACAAAAGTAGGCAACACTATTTTTCCCATATAAGTAGGCAACACTATTTTTGCCCATATAGGTAGGCAACACTATTTTTGCCCATATAAGTAGGCAACACTATTTTTGCCCATATAAGTAGGCAACACTATTTTTTTCCAATATATATTAAATTTTTTATGCAAATAATGATATTAAAAATTAGTATAGCAGATAATTACTAGTCTGCAGTTGGGGAAATGATGAGTGAATAGAATAGAATTGCTTTGTCGATAGCAGCACATTCCAAAGATACTCACCAGATGGCCATTTGCAGGTCGGGTCGGGTCAGACATTCCAAGCGAGCAGTCTTTATAGAACAGTGCAAAAAAGAGACAATAAATGTGAAAAGAAAGACAGAGAGGTAGACAGAAAGGGGAAAAAGGGGGAACAACACCTAACGTAAATTTGACTTTCTTGTTTGCTGCACAAATTTAACACACACACACACAGACAGAATCTGCAATCTAGACTAAGTGAATGAACGCAGCGGCAACAATTGAGTGCAACTCTATGGAGACACAGTCGTAATAGACAAATCTAACGACGTTGCACTAAAGGGAGGCACAGATACAGATACAGATACAAATACAAATACTGATGCAGATGCAGATGGATAGAATAGATAGACAGTTATACGAATAGACATACAGAGCTGAGCAGTAAAACAGGCAGTCAGGCGTATGCGTCGAAAACATAAAGCTTCCCAACTCAAATAAAGCAATGGCGATGACGATGACGAGGATGATGACGAGGATGCTGATGCTGACGAGGATGTGGATGTTGATAGCAATGACGATGCTCAATGCTCCTACTGTTGTATCCTGCGTCCTACATCTTTCAGCCGGCTTCCATCAATGTCGTCTTGCGGAATATTATTATGATGGCGCCTGCTGCTTTACTGCCAACTGCCAACGGCCGCTTAATTTTGTCTTTTGTTCATAGCCAGTGAGGCGACGAGTCGTTGGAATGGACGGGCCAACTTACCTGGCCAGCCAACCGCCAGCCAGGAAATTGTCCTGACTGCCGACGGAGACAGAGATGGTGACGGTGACTGTGACCAGAGATCCGTAGAGAATTTTTGCATTTTGTGTGTTGTCAGCCGTGCGATATTTTTCTTTTATTTCAATTTTTCTTCACTTTATTTTTTTTTAATATTTTTTTTATGTTTATTTTGAGTTTTTTGTTTCCGTTACATTTCTTATGCATTTCGTTTGCTCGCTTTTCCTTTACAGGTGGCCTCACAATGAAGGAAGAAAGCTGCACCGTGCTGACACTTTACTATCCACGCCAAAAGAAACTGACAACGTGTCACTCACTACCCAGCCTGCCCACAGTGTTGCATTCTCTTGGTATCGAACAACTTGCAACGTAAGTATTATACAAATTTTATATATATATATACGCACACACACACACACTTATATATACATTTGTGTGTGTCTGTGTGCTGAAATTTACATTAAGTCCACCATACAGCCGAAAGCTATTGCAATGGCTGCCACACAATGGGAGCGAATATCGAATGCTGAGCCAAATGAAAATTGACATTTAACTAAGAAAAAAACGAAAAAAGTAGAAACATTAAATAAGTCAAGGCAAAATATACAGTTGATAGACTCAAGACAGTTGCCAAAATGAAATACAATATACAATTGATTAATAAATGTACGGAAAGAAATGCTTGATCAATTTGTGACCCAAATAAATTTTAAATATATCGATTATAATATCCATAATATTCCATATTACATATTTTAAATTCTAACATAACATTAACTAAGATTGATTGACAGCATGTTGATTTGAAAATGAGTAATTTAAAGTTTTGGTAATACTTGATATTTACAATAGACTATGCACAAAAGTATCTATTCAAATGACTTATTTCTCAATTTAATGACTTTCAAATGTTGTTCCGAAGCTCAAAAATAAGTGAAGCATATTTTTAGGAGCTTCAAAAATAAGTGAAGCATATTTTTAGGAGCTTCAAAAATAAGTGAAGCATATTTTTAGAAGCTTCAAAAATAAGTGAAGCATATTTTTAGGAGCTTTTTCATTTAATAATTTGCTTTAATGCAAAGAAAACTCAACAATAGCATAAGTATTGAATTAAAGTCACTTATTTCAAGTATAAAATATTTTATACACAATAAAGTACTTTGTCACCCACTGTGCAGTGCTTCTCTGTGTGCAGTGTATACTATGCACCCACTAACGCCACTCGACATTCGGTCTTGTGTATAAGGAAATTTGGTTTATTCCTCTGTTGACTAAAGTAATTGGTGATTTAATGATGTTGTTGCATAACCAAATCACCTAACGAAGTCGCAGCCGGCACAGTCACAACTGCGGCAACTGAAGAGTCTGGCAAGACGAAGAGTGGAAAATGGAGATTCGAGATTGTAGATTGGAGAGAGTAGATGTAGGACGGATTCATTGGGTATTCTCTCTCTCAGTTTGAAGTATTTGCCCAACAAACAATGGGGAAAATGAACTGCTCCGCATTGCGTTCTAATTGTGAATGTGGAAAAATAAATTACGAGACATGGCTGAGTGCAATCGGAGCGATGGGGTCTAACCAAAGCCACAACCTCAGAGCGATTCGTTTTATTTAGAAAATATTGATTTCTATTAACGCCAAGTGTTAAGCAAACAGACAGACAAGCAGCCAGTTTAGTTCAGGTTCATTCACGATGCTCCACAGCTCGACAGCTCTTGACCCCTGAATAGAACTCTGACTCTGAAGCTGACTCTGCCCCGACTGCTGCCAATTCAAATGCGGTCGGGCATAATCACCTCGGGGAGAGCATAAATATTGTATTAAAGCGTTCGCTGAAAATTA
This sequence comes from Drosophila falleni, assembly GCA_035045575.1. NCBI lineage: Eukaryota > Metazoa > Arthropoda > Insecta > Diptera > Drosophilidae > Drosophila > Drosophila falleni. Next base: position 12,898,244 of record JAWNOV010000167.1, read on the forward strand.
GTCGAAATTAAATCTGAATACCAGACACGGCATTCATTTTGTGCTCTGCTCGTTGTGCTGTTCAATGGCCGGAGAATTGAAAGGTATTTGAGGGTTGACTGTACTCGGAGATGGCACGCTCTATTAATCACTTCCTATTGACACAAGAGCGTCGGTCAAGTCAAAATCAAAGATAATTTTCTATGCTATGGATTTTCTTCTTCTACATCTTCCGTTGCGCAAATCAAAGTAATCGAAATAAATAGATTAAGGCATTGGGGAAAGGTACAAACGGAAACATTGCCAAGTAAATGAGTTATTAACGAAGGGGACAAAGTATTGGCCTAAATGGGGGACCAAAGTGTTGCTTAACATTTGCGCTTTGATTGGTTTCTCTTAAACCCACGGATTGAATGTTAATGTTAAATAAATAAAGCTAAGCTCATGGTTTTACAAACAGCTGAAAAATGACAAATTGCTGAATTATTTGTGGTTAATTGAGGATAGAGCTTGAAATTGGCTTATTAAAACAGCTAACTAAAATATTTAGAGAAGAATATAATATTACAGAAAAGAGAAATGTATTATTTTAAAACTATTTTAATTTTCGGACTTTAAACGAATTGATTTCACTTAAGCTCAACACACATTTGCATTAATAATTGCACACGTATTAGTGCACTTTGGCATTGGCCTAAGCTAAGCTTTAAGCTTCAAAAAGCTTCTCTATGTGTGTGTGCAATGTGTGTGGAACTGCAGTCAATGGAAATACTTGACCGCAAGATATTTTTATGGCTTTTAAGTGCTCGCACATTAGATCATCTTATGGAGAGGCCCTCTTCGATGTATATCTCGGTTACATTTCAGCGGTTTTCCTCTTCATTTCCCCAAACAGAGTCACAGCAACATCATCGCCTTCATTGCACTCTCGTCCTTTATTGTTGTTCCGTTGTTGTCGTCATTGTTTGCTGTTTTGCTGTCGTTGTTGTTGTTGTTGCTGTTGTTGTAAGTGATTGTGAGGCTCTGCTATATACTCTGGCTTTTTGTCCTGACACGGCCATACAATGTTCACTTAACTCATCCACACACACACACACACCCACACACCCAATACACACACACACACAGAGGCAAGTTGAACTGCGTGTACCGAAAATCGACATGAATTGATAAAGTCATTTGCAATTGTCTGTCGTTATGGCTCGTTCTGGAAGTTGTTGTTGTTGTTGCTGTTGTTTCACGCGTTTGTTGTTGTTGTTGTTTGCTTTATACAATGGCATGAAGGCCTGCAGCGTTGTTGCAATTGTTGTTCTGCTTGTTTCTGTTGTTGTTGTTGTTGTTGCTTCTACTGTTGGTCAGTTATTATGGCTACTGCAATTTTGTAGCGCTTAATGGTTCGGTTCGGTTCGATGCGGTGCGGTTCGGGCGGTTGTCCAGTGTCTGTCTCTGGCTCTGGGTCTGAGCCATAAGTGCGAATGCGATATGAGGATTAAAATTCATAATGAAAACCCAAAAACGACAACAACAACAACACCAACAACGACAACAATGATAATAATGAAATTGCCATAGTTGTTTTGCAACTACAATACAATATGAAAGGTAGAACAGGCTGAAGGGGAAAAAGCAGTGATCTAAAATTGGGGGCTGGTTTTTGGTAGTAGATGGACCACAAAACCGCTTGTGCGCTTCAAGTTTAATTAAACAACGACAAAAACTAGAAAGCACCACAATAGACTGAGCTCAATACGAGGATTACAATTATTGTAGAGTTTTGAATTTTGAATAAATTCCGTTGACCGAAACGATATCAACTGATTTTCAAACTGTTTATGAAATAAATAAATGCGAAGCTTAATAATAAGTGATTTGCAGCTTTTTAAATTTAGGTGCAGTCAAACTAAACAAACTTGCTGAGAATATTCAAAATTTATAATATATTAAATAACATTGTGCAGTAAAACAACGTAATTTTCAATAAAGTCAATCGATCTGAACCTCAATCCAAATGATATTAAAAATATTCTAGACAGAAGCCCTTATAAGTATGCTATATAAATGCATCTCCTATTTCAATTATGCTACAACTAAACTAAATAGACCATGCAATATCCAAAGTGACTTAAGGTTTCCTTTATGTGCAATTTGGTCAACCGTTTGTCATGTCATGAATGATAAGCTAATGATGCATAGGTTGATCGAATGAGGTCCGGTATTAATGTAATTATAAGCCACTTGCCATGACAACCTTCTAACCCAACGTCGCAACCTTGTAGAACTTGATTATTATGGTCGAGATTCAATTTAATTTAAAACGCACGGATTTTGCGACTACGCCAATGCAACAATGACGCAGCACGGACTAACTCGAAGCTCAGAGTTCGAATTGAGTATTGTCGATTGAGGATTGAGGATTGAGGAAGGAAAGAGGCTACTCGAATACACCCAAAAATTGTTTGCAGTTCAACTGTGGCTCAATTGACCAGCCCACACACTAACGAGCAGGCAGCTCAAATGAACAAGTTATGGGCTTGTTGGTAGAGACACATCAGCAGGGGACAGTGGGAAGAGGGCAGTGTATGACTCCGTAGGGCAGATCTGGGCATTGCAGTGTGGTGCAACAGAGGACAGGCAATGTTGTACTCATCGTCATCGTCATGCAAAACTCATTGAAGTCGTTAGCGTGCGTCCAACCAGGCCAGGCCAGGACTGGCCTCAGACCCAAGGACATAAAGGACACAATGCAGGCAGCTCACAGGAGCCTCTTTTTTCCTCTTTCCGTCTGTCTCTCTGTCCCTCTGTCCGGGCAAGCACTGACCAGCTACTGGTTGGGCTTCATTGATCATACGCCCAACCACCCAAACACACACACACACGTTTACACACACACACAGACGACCCAACAGTTATTGGCTTAATTTACGTTTTACGTTTGGGGTTTTGTTGCCTGATTTTGTGCCGTGGCTTCATTTTTTCCACGGCCCAAATAATGTGATAGTGGTTTTTACAATTTACGCACTTGCCATCGCACCGAAAATTAATTTTAATTGTACGCTCATCTGCATGTGTGTGTGTGTGAGATGTGTGTTCGGGAAGTGTGCCTTTTTTACTTTTTCGAAAAAAAAGGACCCAGCATTAAAATCAAAGTAATTATTCAAGTTGTGTGCCTTTATTTTGACTCTTTCTTTCTTTTTTCATCTACCACTTCTGCTCTTCCTCTCTCTCTTTATTCCTCTCTATCACTCTGCACTCTGTTACGCAATTGGCCTCATTATATAGTTGTTGTTGTTGTTTGTTAATTGTTAAAGGCCCTTATTACTGATAAAGTTATCGCTCTTTATGTTCCTTTTCGTTTTTTTATATTTTCGTCGTTTACCTACACTGAAGAAGCTCATTAAGGCGTCGATATCCAGCTTGATATCCTTTATTACTTTATGACTTCTTGTTTTACATTTTCTTTCATTCATTACACAAGCAACTTTCATCGATTGATGCGTTTTTCCTTCAGCTTTCATTCTTTTTAATATTTCCTTTTTATCTGTTAATGGCAAAGGATATCAAATTGCTTGACAGCACGTGGTTTGAATTTTTAGTCTCTGGTCATTTATTCCTTCATCTCGTTTTATTATCCTTAATGAATTTTTGGGACAAAAAAAAACCAAATCATTTAATGAGCTATAACCCAATTAAATTTAAGAATATTAAAAGATTTTTAATAAACCAATCACCACAAGCTCATTAAATATTAAAGAATTTTCATTATGACTATTTAATTAGTTTTTTTTCGAGGTACATTTCAATTTTATATGAGAACTTTTCATAATTTAACGCCTTTTAAAACTTATTTTGCTTTATTTAACACATGTCAAATTCTATACATTGTTTTCACAATATTTTTAAGTTAGTCAACGAAGATCTTAAATAACTTCAAGACTTCAAGATAATGCCAACTATTTGGAAACGAATTTAATTATCTGTTGCAGTTCATTCAAATCTAATCACTTGTCCGAACTCAATTTGAACTGACAGGCTAACAGATAAATCATAGATGTAGATGAATCTTAGGCGTATTTTTCAATTATTCCAGCATTATCATTCATGGCCGTTGTCTTAACTGGTTAAATCGTTTCAAATAGCCATAGACGGGAGTGAAAGAGCACTTAAATTCCGTTGTTGTACTCGCACTGTTGGCCAATAGTAGTTGGCTATTTGTGCAATTTTAGTTTTCATTTGTCATCAACATGAACATTGCTTTTAGCCGTTGCTGGCCATTTCTGCCAATTGCAATTGCAATGGCAGTTCAAAATTGAATTTCATCCATACATATAGGCACGATGAATGCACACACAGATACTTATACAGTTATACACAGTAGGAAATCGCAGCCGTCATAACGCTACATAAATAAACCCATTGGAAGGCGCATTGCAGTTGCAGGTTGCTAGTTGCAGTTGCCAGTTGCAGTTGCAGTTGCAATTGTAAGTTGTACGTTGCCATTTGCCATTTGGCAGCACCCTTCGCTGTACGGCTTAGACCCGATTGCCCTTTGGGGCAATAACCAATCCCTTGCCCTAACCAAATATGAATTTTCGGGGGCTTTCGAGGCTGCGGATATGTGTGCATTGTGACGTGTGCAGCCATTGGATTTTATAATCAACAATGCCAAACCAAAGTGGAGAGGCACAGCTTTTGTTACGCTGTTGCTTTTGGCTCATAATTTTAATTATACTGAGTGCCAATGAAGTCAACAGCGATAAGACTAAACCGTCGGGCGTCGACCGATTGATGATGCGGGAGGCGGGAAAAAGAGACGGGGTAGGGGAGGATCAGTATAATCTATGCTCTGCCAGTTTGCCTTTTAGCATTAGCAACAGCTGTGTGCGTTTCCACTGCATTTATATTTATTATACTCGTCGCATTGCACGGCTGCAGGGAAGGAAGTACGAGAAGCGTGTGGGAGAGGAGGGGTTGGGGTTGGGGGTGGGAGTTCCGCTTATGGTTACGGTCACGCGGTGCCCGGATATATTAGTAACGCGTCGAGCGACGGTTCGCTCAATAAACCGCAAACAGCAACCAACAAGCGTGGCGAGGGAAGGGGGGGAGGGTGGAGATGCCTGTCAAAAGATACAAGTATGCAAGTCACAGGAAGCAGGACACGGAACACAGGGCATACAGAGGACACAGGACACAGAGCAAAGTTGGACATATGGACATATGGAATGAATGCAATATTTTATTTTATATATTATTATTACTATTACCGTACGGTGTACAATGGACCGGACGGAACCACACACACACACACACAGACACTCACACAACAGGAGGGAAAGGACATGGGACTCATACAAGTGGCCAGTTTTTAGTCTTGTGGGTGGTTTGCCAAACATATTGGTAACCAGAGGGGAGCGAGGGGAAGCGGGGTTGCAATCAATCCGCAGACATTAATATTTTTCGTGTTGCCAACCGCAAATTGTTGCGGCTCTCATTCGATGCTGCAACAGCCACTTACCCAACCCAAACCAACACTGCACAACACAACACAACAGAATACAACCCAAAGTCAAGCCAACACATTGGGACCACCCTATGATATCAGACAACCCTCGATGCGGATTGAGTGGAATCATAAATTAATTAAAAGAGATTTGTTTGCGGCTTGCAAAGGATTCTGCCATACACACAGAGAGAGAGAGTCAAAACAGGAACAGGAACAACAAAGAAAATGTGCGTTGCCTGATGCTTTACTGTTGCTCTTCTTTCTCATTCTATTGTGTAAATGTGTGTGTGTGTGCGTGGGTGTTCTACAAAATTAAAGCAACATTTTTCGTAATGCCAGGCAAAGAACAAAATTAATTAGCCTAATTGTAAGGGCGGTCGAGACGAACGGCAAGATGTCTATGTCTGGAGAGGGGAACTGAATGGCAATCATAGAACAAGCTAACGAAACGAAACGAAGCGAAATGAATGAATGGCTGCAATGAATGAATGAATGAATGAATGAAATGAAATGAATGTATAAGGAATTTATATTGCGCGAAAGATGCAGAGGCGTAGTACCAAAACTATTTGCAATTTTCAATGGATAAACAGTCAATGACAACTTAAAATTTTTTTAATTAACTAAGAATTATTTTAAAATTATCTAAACTTTAATAAGGTTAATTTTTCTTATGAGAAAAGTCAATAAATCGAAAGAGATAAAGAGCTAAAGCAATATAAATTAGGCAAATAATAAACGAAAAATCCGATTAACAGAAAAGAAAATAATTTCTGAATACAAGATCAGAGAAGAAAATGAAATAAATCTAAAGACACGTATAAGCATGATAAATGCAGGAATTAAAAAAGCTGAATTTTAAATTTATCAAAATAAAATGTAAAAAGCATAAACAAATATTGTAAATTCACAAACTGTGTTATTTAGAGGGTTGTTACAGCTGCATAAGCTACACAATTTAATTCCCTACACACACACACACATCAAAAAAAAAAAGTAAAAGATTGGCTAAGTCAAACTCATTAGTCATAGCACCTTCTGCAAACAGTTGTGGCCACAGTTTTCCCCTTTTAAAGTTATTCCCACAACGCCACTGATTGCCACAGTCAGCCAAATGCTTTGAGGTTTTACACTTTTGGCCCATTTGTTGGGTTTTTTGCCTGCTGCCTGCCTTTGCGTCCTGGCCCTTCTTTCTTTGTCTGCAATTTCTCCTTGATTCGTATGCGGTGTGCGGTGCGCGGTGTGGTTTTTATTTCGTTCGGCCGCGTCACCCTTGGCATACCAAAAAGTAACGTATTTGACGCGTCACAAATGAAAATCTAAAAGATTAATTAGCTCAAGTTTTTCGTCGACCGTCTGTCTCCTGACTTGTCTCTCCTATCGAAATCCCGGCGTAAATCTACGCCGACTTACCAACTTACTGAACAACCCGCCCTCCAACTCCACCTTCAACTCCAAATCCTGGGCGTCTACCCCCGAGCAAAGAACTTGAAAATCTGCTGGCAAAGCGCCTTTTGGGGCTGTAATAAATTTTAAGTCCTAATCAAAGTTGACAATAATAATAAAGTTAATAATGTTATTTTGACTCTCTTCTTTTTTTCTCTCTTCCTCTTCTTCTGTGTGTTCTTTGCAGCGACTCAAATCCCGTGCTGATTTCATCACCGCCCGAATTGGCCGGAATGACTCTGGAGGCACGTCTGATATCCTACGATTGGGAAAATCAATTTGGCGAATTTCAAGAGGCCACACGCAAAGGCAGCTTTAAGCCCATCTGCTGGGGAGCCAAGAATCATGCGGTGCCGGTGAGTAAGCAACTTCGATTTATGCTCACGATAAGTCTACTCAAGTGAAAGTTGAAAAAAAAAATAACGAGACAGAAACAGAGCCAATAGATAGTTTATTTTTAAATCGACGCTAAGATTCCCTACGCATCGATAACTGAAAAGAAAAAATATACATATTTGAGAAAAGATAAAATATATAAAACTGATTCACTCACTCTAAAAATAGAAAAACAGTCTTTTTTATGATCTAATTAATATTTCTTTAGATATTTTATTATACAATATAATGTTATATTTTTAAAATAAGTCAAGCTTTAATAAAACTGTGGGAAAAATACTTCTTTATATTAAATAGCATTGCAATAAGAATGCAAATGTATGAAAAATTAAATATAATATATTTCCGGGATTAATGCTTTTACTCTCTATTTAAATTACGACTTGCATTCTATTCCAACATAATCTTCTTACGTCTGTTGGAAACGTTGCAAACAGTAGGTCAGATTTGAAATACCCAGAGTCAGGTTAAATGTAACTAAAAGGGATGACCATCACAAGCTGCTGTCACAGTTGAAATCGCATTAACCCTTTTCTTGTCGTCTCTATTTTATCTAGTCTCTAATCGCTGGCAACATTTCGCTGCTTGCGCTGCTTTACATCCATCAGCTTAATCAGCTAAATTGCTAGACAATATCTGGGATAATTTTTCTTGCTGCCATTTGGTATGGGACTCACCCACACTATGCAACAAAACACGCCAAGCCATGCCACACAGATAGATAGAGAGAAAAAGAGTGGAAAGGGAGAGTAGAGTAGATCCTAGACAAGTGCTCATTTATTCATTGTGAAGAGTATGGGCAAAAGACATTAGGGGCATCCAAGCCCAGCAGTTACCAACTACACACCCTGCTCTCGGACCACCTCTGAGAGCCCGGATAATGTGGCTGCAGCAAAGCGGATAATGTCTACCGGAAACCGCACGTTATAAAGTGCAATCAATTGCAGTTGGTGGCTGATTCTGGCCGACTCTCCGTCTCTATACCAAAGCTATGGCCAACATTCGAGTTTGTTAGCGCCACTTACACAGACCAGACGAGGCTCTAGCTGGAAGCCAAAGCTTCAATGGAACTGTGGAGACCCATTCGGGTCACATATATCAGACGAAGCACGTACAACTTCGACAACGATCATTCTAATGGGTCACACACTAAAACCAAGTCACTAGCCAGCTGCCTGAACGTCAGCCACACTAATTCACGTCCCCGTCCAATGGTTTAAAGTTTAAGCCATTCGTCCAACAGACCAACAGACTGACTGACTGACTGACTGACTGACTGACTGACTGACTGACTAACTGACTCACTGGCTGAATGAATGCTCCCATATGAGCATGCTTCTAGTCGCTGGAAAATTGTAGGAAATTGCTTAACTTGGAAATTGTTGCCATTTTTATGCCATTGGCTGGCTGGTGGCAAGTAAAATTATCAACGCTTGAATTGTCATCGATTTTCCGTGCTATTGCGTTAAATGTTGTTGGCCATTTCAGCCACTCCCACTCATCTCTATTTTTTTTGTTCTGTTTCTTCTTTTTCAACCATCAAGTCAATAATTCATTGAGGTTGCCCCAAGGCATCTGATGGCTTCTCTGACAGGCCCATTGAATTTATAAACCCTCGCAGCGTCCAAATTAGCAACCAGAGAGTGCATAAAATAAAATACGAAGCAGAAAAAAAGCGTTTAGCCATGCGACAAAATAGTTCTTCTTTTTTTTTTTGCCAAGGCAAATGATGAGCAAACATGTGAAGCAGCTGCAGATTGAAAGGTAAAAGCCGTTCAATCTACCGTAAAAATATACAAAGCACCTTTACCTGAAAGCCAAAGTAAAAAAACTGACCCATTTAATGAATCCGACAAGAAAAAATCTGGAAAACTAAAATAAATGCTGAAAAGAGAGAGAAACGCAAAAGAGCTGCCAAATAAGATGTCTGATTAGTTTAATGCAGCGATTTTCAAAAGCCGTTGAGCTGGAAGGCCTAGTTCCGGGACAACAAAAAACCGGAGATAGGAATAGAAATTGGAAGCAAATGCATTCTGAAGTGTAGAACTATAATATCTTAATTAAATCAAGTATTTAATTATAATATATTTGGATTAGCAAGCTAAAGGGTTGGTTTCTCAGTTTCCAAATTCATCTTATTTCAAATAGGGTCAACGTTTTAATCATGCGATTTAACTGGGAATTATAATGTTGAAGCAAACACTTCAACCTTGATTACAAACTTAATTTAATTTAGAAACAAACCCATTTCTAATCCCTGAATAGAAACCACATATGATGTATCTCTGTATTTTCCTTAAAGTCCATGGCGCAACCCATTTCAAAGTTGCACCTGCCTGAAAACAAAAAAATATAATATTAATAAAAAGTAATAAAAAAACAAAAACAACAAATATTTTGTCATTGCCTGGCAACACTAATTAGCATAAAACAGCTACAACAATAACAACAACAAGGGAAAAAAGGTGTAGCATACTTGGGAAACGCCTGGCATATCAAAAAGCTGTTGGAAAATGGGCAAATGGGCAGTACCCAAAATCAACGCCCATTCCAAAGGCAACACCAACAGCAACAGCAACAGCTAATTAGCATAGTCAGAACCCAACGGGAATCTATAGGATATATGGGGATAGACGTGGCTTAAAGCACAGTCATGGTCAGAGCAGGGCAATTAAGGCTTTAAATTTATGCATATATTTATGTATATAATGTGAACATTTTATAATTTCACTGTCCACCTTAACATACTCTTCGTACATTCCTTTTCAATTATAATGTATGTCTCTGTTGGTGGCAGAGACAACGACAACAACCTCAAACACCACAGCATATAAACTGTCCAAACACACCTGCAAATGTCTGTCAAGCATTTGCGTTATATTTTTTGATAGGAATGAGCTCGGAAACGGTATAGACTGGAAGGTGGCATAAAACGCTTTACAAAATGCCTTTTGAAAAATTCAACAGCCACCAACAAGAACAACAATAATAACAACAACAAAGAGAACAACAACAAACAGCAAACAAACGAACCGTTCGTTGCCTGATTTCTGATTTCAACGTTGGCCCCGTCGCACGATTTGCATAATATTATTAGTAAACACTCGTTATGAAGTCTCTCACGCCCCTTTGCCACGCCTACACAAATGCAGACATTCAGAGTAGATTTAGATTTTTTGGACTGCCATAAAATATTTGACCGCAGCCCGGAAAGATGGCAAAACCCAAACCTGAACACAGCCAGAAACAGAAGTGGAACCACAGCCAGAAGCGAGAATACCAGTTCAGTCCAGTTCCATCCACAGATCCCCATTGCCATTGCCTATTTATAAACACAAATTTATGCAGCGTAATTAAAACGCAAAATTTTCCCGAGAGCAGGAGAGTATTTCAAAACGAGGAATCTGATGGCTTCATTGTTTAGTTATTGCGCTCGGAATTTATGTAGGTGTTGTGGATTTGCGCCTGGAAAAAGGGAATTAGAGTAGAGAGAGAGAGAGGGATCAGATCCTAGACTAGACGGCATAAAGTATGTTTAATCATGGCAATCGTATGCCATGGCTGTTGCACCTATCTTGAGCATAATTTAATTTGGAATCGACTGAGTTTTAATTGAATATTCGCACCAGGAGAATATTCCCCTCTCGGTTATAAATAATAAATAAGTTTGAACGAGCTTGAAACGATTTCCAAATAGACTATCGTTTTATTGATATATAAGTATGCAACACTTTTTTGCCCATTTAAGTAGGCAACACTATTTTTGCCCGTATAAGTAGGCAGCACTTTTTGTCCATATAAGTAGGCAACACTATTTTTGCCCGTATAAGTAGGCAACACTTTTTGCCCATATAAGTAGGCAACACAATTTATTGCCCATATAAGTAGGCAACACTATTTTTGCCCGTATAAGTAGGCAGCACTTTTTGTCCATATAAGTAGGCAACACTATTTTTGCCCGTATAAGTAGGCAGCACTTTTTGTCCATATAAGTAGGCAACACTATTTTTGCCCGTATAAGTAGGCAACACTATTTTTGCCCGTATAAGTAGGCAACACTATTTTTGCCCATATATGTAGGCAACACTATTTTTGCCCATATAAGTAGGCAACACTATTTTTGCCCACATAAGTAGGCAACTTTATTTTTTTTTAATAGATTGAATTTTAAGATCAAAGTTTTCTGATATTTTACAGAAAAGTGCATTGTTTTTCCAATTTTACGAAGCTTGACAACTTGACAAGATGTCCGAGATAGAATTTATTTTCTAACAAGCAACTTTCAATGCTTAGAATCCTTGAAAGAGAATAACTAAAAAAATATATGTACGCATGAAGGACATAAGAAAAGTTTTTCATCTCTTAAGACTCTATTACAATATCAAAAGACATAAATAAGCTTTTTTAATTTCCTCTCGCTCTTTCTGTGGTTTTGTCTCCCAGCAACATTGTTGTATTTAATTAATGTTGTAATTTATTAGAAGCCAACGTAACGCTAATGTTTATCCATTTCCTTTTCGTTTCTTGCAGGGCTCCGAGTTTCTCGAAGGCTACAGCATAAATGTAACCAAAACGTATAAGAAACACAAACGCTGCAAGCCCAAACGTCTCTATGCGCCCATCACGGAGCGCACCTCGCCGTCGGCGGATCTCAGCGAGTTGCCGGTGTTGCATGAGCTGGACAACAACAACATTATCGAGGGCGCGGCACGGAGTAGTCGCAGCTCGGCGACAGATGGCCACGGTGGACTGAGTGGTGCCACCAAGAATAATTGTGGACAGTTGTCCAGCTGTCTGCTATGGCTGGGCGCCTCATCCTGGTGGCTGCTCCTAATGCTAAGGACGTGAGGAGCAGGTTCATGCACAGGCAGAGCAGAGAAAAGCAGCAGCAGCAGCGGCAGCAGCAGCACAGGCACCACCGTCTAACTACACTATATACATAAATATATAAATCTAAACAAAACATAAAAACTACAACTCTATAACTATAAATGACAGCTCTTAATCCTACTACAAAACAAAATAGACAGACAGACAACAACAAAAATGCAACAAAAAGCAGAACAAAATGTAATGATAAAAAAAAAACTATGAAAGTACTATTAATTATTCATAATAAGCTAGAAAGAAACTCCCACAGATCCCGCCCTCTCCTGCTGTTTCCTCTGTTTATTTATGCCTTGTCTCGCACACATTTTGTTGTTTTTGTTCTAGTATTTAGTAAATTATTAATTATTTTTTTCTAACGTATTTTAAGTAAAAAAGATTTAAGAAACAAACAAAAAAAATATAATAAAAAATAATCGCGTACCGCATTTTAAAAACTGAAAAGCAATAATTAGTTGTTGTTGTCGTTATATGATATACAAAAAAAAGTAATGCAAATATATATATATATATATATATACGAGTACATATACATAATATGGACAACTACGAGTACATATTAACATATAACTAAATACTAGTACAGTCATTCCTTCTACATAATAGTTTTATTATAGTCTATAGAATATATATATATATATATTATCTACATATAGGGTTGGACTTATGTAAAGCTTGAACGTCTGATGATTTTTGTTGGGCATTGCAAGACACAATCGTAATTGAAGAAATTCATTAAATCATTTGAGCAAAGGCAAAGAGTTAGTTGAAGATGGCATTAAACTAAAAACACATAAACATATATACATACTTCATAAAATATACATATATAGATCATAAAACATAAAACATACTCGAATCCCAGTTAAGTTTAGTTTCTTGTAGTGCGCGCAAACTAAAAGGAACTTAGTTTGGAGCGTAAAGAAAACTCAAGAAAACTTCATAAATTACATCATATAAAATGATATACGTCCATATATAACAAAAAAAAGAGCAAACAAACAACTAACACATTTATTTAGTTAATGTTTGAAAAGACTTGCGACTTTACTTTGTTTTTTTGATTGGGAAATGGCAAAAGACTAAGCAAACCAACTCTCTAGGGGGAAGATGATGATGAGGATAGAAACGCTTATCGATAGTTTTCAATTGAGTTAAGATAGATGAGGAAGGTTTAACATAAACCAAGGCCAGCTAAGAACTTTGGCAGTATGCCATAATTGTAATGTAAAGGTTTGCGTTTAAAACTGTAATTATTATTATGTTAGATTTTAAATATGCTAGGGATGGGCAACAGAAAGATATCGATAAATGTATACTTTAATTTTAAGTGTTGTGAAAGGTAAAAATAAAAATCTAAACTACCGAAAAAGTAATTCAGCAGTTAATTTACTATCAAATCTCCACCCAATTTGCCTACACCTAGCTGAAACTGTATATTTTTGTTGATTTATCGCTTTAAATACTCGCTTTAACAGCCTATAATTTGTACTTTTACTAGGTTATGTTCAGTTACTATTTATACTCGACTCTAAATAATGCTCTACACTCAAAGTGTTGCCTTTCTATATCGTTTCTTTCAATATTAAATCGTTCAACTACTTTAAAACTCTTTCTATCTCTTTTTAATCTAACTACCTATAAATCTATATTTAGCTATAACTAATTGTATGCTAGAAGACTAAGTTGTAAATACTTTATACTTTTTAAGGCAATCGTAAGGCAACTGATGCGATAATAGCTGACAAGAAACTCGGTTTTTGGTCAAATATATCGCATGTGAGAGAAGCTAAGCATTATACAGGGTGTGTGATTAGGTATTTGGAATGGGCATAGGTATGAGAGGTATAGGTATATATATAGAGATCACTACTATATGTACACAGATTGATATGACTCCTAGCCAGACGAGTTGAGGACCGTCAAGTTCTGCTCGAGAGTAGTAAAAATATACCATATACATGCATAAATACGATAACGATATACATAATAAAATAAAAATAAATATTTATATATACATAACTATTACTATAAAGTCTATATATACAATACAATATATCTATAAGTAGTTACGTGGTTCGTAGTTGTAAATGTGAATGTGAGTATTTTATACAATGGCAAAAAAAGAAAATGCAAAAAGAAATATTAACAAAAATATTAATAAAAGTAAACGTAAATAAAGCAAAGCGTAAAGCGATTAATTGAAAACCCAAAACAAAAAAACTAAAATTACAATTTTTATACCAAAACGGCAAAATGCATATGAAAGATTGCTACATGAGTATAGTATATATAAGATAAATATATATCTATACAAATCATATATAGAATATATTTTTAGGATAACCGCTGTTAACTGGCATTAACTATGGATTAGTGGCAAGTTGGCAAATGCAAAGTTGAAACAATCAAAATAAACCCCATATTTAACATAATGTGAAAGAAAAAAATTGCGCAAACTGTTAGAAAGTTTGCCACAAATTAAAAACTATTTGCGCAAACCAACACACACACACATATACACTCACACAAATATATAGATACAAAACACCTAAAAAAAAAATAACTTTAGCCCTGTTAGAAATTAAAAAGAGAAAAAAATAACGCAAAGGAAAGTTTGTTGTGCAGAGCTCGAGGACTGCGCCTTAGGGGCGTGGCTGTTAAATATGGGCCAACGTGTTTGAGGTCTAATGTTTTTTTATTTTTTTCGTGTGTTTGTGCATCAGGCCACTTGACGAGCAACTTTTTAATGGGCGGCAAGTAAGGCACTTTGTGTCACCACCCTCTCCGCACCCTTCACATCCCCCACTCCTCGTTCCTTTTTAGCCGCAATCTCGCCTCCACTTTCAACTGAATGGCCACAAAGCTTTGACCCAGTAAAGGCAAAGCTGAGCGCCAATGACGACAACAATGAGTGTGTCTAATTAGGAAAAACCAAACCTTACCCCTCCACTCCTCCCCAAAAATATATAGAGAAAATGAAAGCGGGAAAGCGAGCAACAAGCTAAGGTTTTTATAGTTTAGCTTATACTCTTTATTTTCTTTTATTTTTTTTTTTTTTTGCTGAAGCCTTGTCATAGCAACCTGGCAGTTTTTTCAGTGGCTGTTGCTGTACCTTTTTGTCTGGCGTTTTAATTAAACTTCTGGCCAAAAAAGAACGAAATAGAATACAATACGGGCCGAACATAATTACAGTCACTCAAAAAACGGCAACTTTTCAGTATTTCCGATTGAATTTTTTTCCAGACTTTGAACAAGAAACACACAGGAACAAAAGCAGACTGCACAACAGCTGACAACATCTACACTATACACCAAAAAGAAAAAAGGATATAAAATAAAAGTATTATACTATATAATTTAATTAAATGCAAACAAAAACGGTTTTGGAAAATGTACTTGCGATAGCTACGACAAAAAGTCAGAAAATAGTTTAAAAAACTACATAAACATAAAAAACAAGCAAAACTAAAATACCAAAAAAAAAAAAACATAAAACTCAAGCTAAACGAAAAAGTAAAAGTAAACTACATAGTACATTTAAAATGCAACAAGCACACACACCACATACACAGACAAACTCTAGCAAACATTTAGCGAACATTTTAGCGTTTGTGCTATGGGAATGAAAAGGAGATTTGCTGTCGGATTTGCGCAGAATGCAATGCTAAAAAAAAAAAAAAAAGATAGCGAAAGAGAGAGAAAGAGAATGAGCGAGCACGCATTCAAGAAGTTTTATAAGAAGTTATGCTAAGCGAGCGGCTTTTCTGAAGCCTTTCAGCGGCAGCTACTCAACTTTTAGAGCCAACATGGATTCTACTTTTGGCTGAGGTGTAAAATGTTAAAGAATTTATAGAGACAAAACAACTCTAATGTATAGCTATTTTATGAACTACATATTTTAAAAAGTTCTCCAGTTTTTGTTTCACTTTGAATAAATAAATATAAATATTTTAATCATTTTGAGTATCAAATATTATTGCTGATAAATGCATATCTAGAAAGCCTAACTAAAGTACATTAATTGAATTTTGTGAGCTCTTTAAATACTTTTAGTTAATAGATTTAAAAACATTAAAATATTCAAATTATTCAATGCATCAGTTTATCAAAATGGCTATCTACTAAAGGCTTTTAAATTTTTAATTGTTTTTTGCATACTGAAAAAAAGAACTTAATCCATTTATATTACTTGGTTGACTTTCATTGTCTTTGGTTAAATGTATAACAAAGTACTTTACCCTTTTTCATTTATTCTTATCCCTTTTGCTTAGTCACTTCATGGTCTCTCTTCATTCTCTTGAATTTCTCTTCAGCTGTTGTTTTTTTTTACAGCTAAGCTTTGTTCTATGGCAACTAATAAGTTTTTTAAAACTGACCCAATTAGCTCGTTTACTTCAACTTCAAATTGCTAGAAGCTTCTTAACATCCAAACTGCAGCAGTTCCAGCAGCAAGTCCTTTGTCTATAGCTCAAAGCTACTCTTAAAACAAGCAGCTACTTGTGCTAGGAACAGGTGCAGTCTGTCAAAGTAGCACAAAAGAACTCTATACATAGACACTACACTACACACACACACACACACATACACAACGTAGCAAGCTAGTAGGATACTATGTCATTAAGGCCCCTTTATTGAAAATTTCTATTTTATTTTTGAAAAAAAAAGAAACTATAAAACAAAGCAAAAAAAAAAAACAGAACCTACCTAAAGCGAGAGAACGAGAAACCTAACTATTTTTAGTATGTACCTTGATTTTTCAAAAAGAAGAAACGTAACAAAACCCTGAGAATATCGCAAAAAAGGAAACTCCCGAATAAGAAAAAGCAAAAGCAAACTAAACCTTAACACATATATGATGAAACTTAACATAAACGTAAAATTAAAAGCAATAAAAAGCAAATGCATAGCTATCAAAATAAATAATAAAAACAAAGGCATAATGAAATAAAGCAATTAGGTTAAATATAAACGAAAATAATAAAATTAAAAAAAAAAAATAGTACTATAGCAAATAGTTTTGCGATTGAGTGAAAAGTGTAATATACTTTTTGGTTGGGATAGCCTATTGGCTCAGTGTGTGGATGCGAATGTGAAGGAATGTGACAAATGGCATATGATAAAAGTAAATAAAAAAACAAAAGATAAATACAAGAAAAACTATTTTAAAGTAGAGCAGTTGCAAATATTTAAATGTGTCGTTAGTAGAAAAATAACAAAATTAAAGAAACCAAAATAGTAGTAGCATTGTCGTTAGCCATAGTAGCAAAAGGAAAATAAATTAAAAGATGAACTGGAAGGAAAAGCGGAAAATGAAGAAGAACATACATACCATACATCAATCAATCAAACAAATAAGCAAAACCAAACTACATACATAAACATACATCATAGCATTAAAAAATAAAAAGAAAACTAAAGCATCAATGTTTGTGTATATCTCCTGCATGAAATGTAATACAAATACATACAGCATACTCATACATAGGTATATATATTTAAATATATATAGATATGAGCGTGTCCCCAAAAACAAAAGTACTCCAAAGCCCATAAACTAAAACCGAATCGAAGCAGACCGATAAAAAATTAATGAAAAACAAAAAATTTAAGAAAACTAGTAGCTCAACAAAACAGCCACATAATTTAACTAAAAGTAAAAAGCGTAAACTAGAGTAAAGCATAATAGATAATACCGTATAAGGCATATGATCATAAGATAGATACAAATAGACAAAGCAATGGCATTGAAATGACAGCTGGCTGGAGAAATGAACCGTTAACCTATCCGAAATCCACCACTGCCGAGAAATTTACCACACTTAGTTTAGTTTAACCACAGTTTAAAACTGATATAACCTCACATTTAACATAATCATTCTTGATGCAGGCAAACCTCAACTTTAACTAAGTTTAAACCTCAATCAACCACAAACCCGTCACGTTGATCCAAAAATTCCTAACATCTAACCTAACCTCAAACTGTCAAAGTAAGCCGGTTCGCATTCAGCCAGTTTAAGCATTTCGGCCATTAAGACATCATCAACTATACAAATGACAGGCATTTTTTGATACCAAACACAAAAGAAAGTGAACAGCATTGTTTGATTGTGAGCTAAGTTCCGACACTCGACACTCGAAACAGTTTAAGTTACGACTAAATCATTTTGTAATATACTAAAACCGCAAAGCTAAGCAACTCTTACAACTACAACTACATATACTCTATAAGCAATATGAAAGCCATGACATGCATAAGTATTTAATTGTAAATCTTGTTTGTTCAATCTGATGTACAACCAACCAACAATTGTAGTTAAGTTCAATTGAAAATAAGCTCTTTACCCCCTGAAGTATGCAATGCTTTTTGTCATACAACTTTCACACACACAATCACACACTCACATCCATACACACACACTGAATAATGTACGCATACAAATGAGGTGCACTTCTTTTAGTGTGTCAGCATTTACGTTTAAATGCATTGCGTATTTATTTATGCAAATTTAGTTAAATGCAAATTAATTACATACTGCTAACTGCCAATGAAAATCTGAAAGCGTTGCCAACAACGCCGCAAACTGAAAATGTTTACAAAACAACAATAAGAGCAACAACAGGAAGAGCAACAGGAACAACAACTTCGGCTACTTTTCCAGGGCAGAGAACAAACAAATAAACACACAAAAACGATGCAAAGCCTCGAAGCAAAAATTATTTTTGCATCATTAATTTACATTTATATTCAATTAAAGTGCAAACACATGGCGCATTAAACAAAAAACCAAAAAAAAGTCAATGAATGGAAGGCGCGTGCCAAGTGGGCGCTGGAGGGGGCGTGGCCTGGCACACAAACAATGCCAAAGTTGTAAGCAAACAATATGAAAAAAGTTCAGTGCCAACCAAGAGTAGAAAATTGAGGGTGAACAGAAGTGAACAGCAATGAAAGCCATTTAAATTGACCTATTTTTTGTGTAGATAAAAGATCGCGTCTTAACATCTTAAGCAACAGAAAGGCTAACATTGTAAGCTTTAAGAATTTCTTTAAAAAAGAATGTTATCAAATGGTAAACGGATATTTTACATTTTAATATACTTTTCATTCAAGATTCTTAAACCAGGCCAATTAATTAGCATACGTCAACTGCTGTTAAGAGCACTTAGCTTTTGACATGAAGCTAGTGTGTAACATAAACACAATGTAATTTCGTCTGGGATTTTCGTTTTGAAATCGTTTCTTTAGTTTAGGTTAAAAATGCAGAATTAAGCTGTGGCAACTTTTAAAACAATTTATATTAATTAACTATTTAAAATGCGCTTTCACATTTGGCCTCATGGTCACTTAAACAAAGTCAACACGTTTAAACAATATGCATAACTACTATAAACGAAATGAGGGGAGTTTGTCAACTTTTCGGCGAGGCTATTTAAACAATTTTCACAGAGTGCATAAAATATACAACTCGAATGTGAATTGTTTTATTTGTTTGTTTGTTTGTTTGTGCGTTTGATTGTTTGTTCATTTTAATGCTGCTCTTGTTGTTGCGGTTGTTTTGCGCTGTTTAAAATCAGTTTAAGTCTTGTGCAGTTGTCAGTTATGGGAAATTACTTTACAAGTGATGCATTTATAATAATTTGCATAATAAATTATTTTCAATAGCAGCCCAATGATTTTTACGTTTAACTACAACAACAAATACAACAGACACACTCACACACCACAATAAATGCAACAACAAAAAAGTATATATATATATATAAATTACAAAAGCAAAAAAAAAATCCCTCAAACAAAATGTGAAAAAAATAAAACCCAGCAAAGATGAAAAAAAAACAAATTTGCAAAATAAAAAGCATGAAAAAAATTATGAAAAAATACATTAATATTAAAAAGCGTTTAATTTGCCAACATTTTAAGTGCAGAAGGGCGGGTCTGCGGGGGCGGTAATGTGATATATTTGCCTGGCTTTGCATACGCTGCAAGTTTCGGATTTGGGTCTGCATCTGCATGTGCATGTGTGTGTGTGTGTGTGAGTTGTGATCATTAAGCAATTTTTAAATTGGCATTCAATTGCAAATTTTTTATATTAAATTATGTGGACAAAACGACAAGTGCGAGAGCCAACCACATGAGGAATGTCCATGGCAATTTGCCAACGTTGCGTATGCTTAATGAGCTGAGCTGATAGAATGGCCACAATGAATGCCCGCTGCTCTTTTTCTCTCCCTCTATCTCTCTCATTCTCTATCTTTATCTGCTCTGTAATGTGCATTGAATAGAATCGGGCGATATAAATTCAATTGTTAAATCAGAATATGGCAATCATTCAGCTACGAGTACTATATATAAGTCAATTTATGCGGCTGCAGCATAAATGAAAAAAGAGAAGGAAAACAGATTACAAAACTACAAAATGCTAAAAATAAAATAAAAACTTTAAAAGGTCTGATCAGCAAAATTCGAGTAATGAAAGGCAGTCAATGAAGTACAATAAATTGGCTGAAGAATGAAAGCAGAAGAAACCTAGATTTCTTAAATCTTCACATGGATATTATAAAAGCAGTAGTACATAAGGAACCCACTTAATTATTAAGCTAACTGTAAGTTGTAGGCAGTTAATTAAGATTTAATAGCCAAAAAGATTTGGAGCATTCAGATACTCACATGCAAAAGATCATTAAAGCTAATTTTCATAGAAGTTATCTACTACAATCCAGGGTTGATTTTATTCAACTCTAAACAAACATAAAAACTATTGATTTTCTTATAGTTGATTTAGTGTTGGTATTAAAAAAGACACAAGCTCAAATTCCCTTTGACTTTTCAGGCAAAACACAGTGACATGAAGAGCATTTAAACTCATTGACTGCATCCTTTTTTTGAAGCCTTACAACTCATTTGCCTAAGTGATATGATACGATGATGAAGTTAGCTTGAAAATGGCAATAGGAATGACAATGAGAGTAGAGGAATGTGAATGCGAATGTGATATCCAATTCCACTTCAACAATCGAAACTCACTCAGCCACTTGGCATAATTTGAGCCTAAAAGCGTGCTACGAATTTTTTTTTCGTTTTAAAAACTAACACAAAAAGGGGAAAAAAGCCAAGAGTGCTAGGGAAATTATACAATACAATAAAAATAAAACGCTGTCACATCAAATTCGAGTGGCAATTTCATCAAACTACGCCAGAGCTATTAATTTCTAACACGCACCCTAAAAAAATTCAAAAGGAAAGGATGAAGGCAAATAACACCTAAAAGTATTTCAATAATTCCATTCAATACCTGAAAACATAAAAATGAGAAAAAAAAAGGGTAATAGCTGCTGACAAGTTTCGAATTTCTATGGCCATTAACCCTTTTATGGCCGATACCTGGCCCAAAAATTTTAGCATATTTCAACAGTTTATAACGCAAATAATGCTGAATTGTGCATTTCTAATAGACGGCAAATGGCAACTGTCGAGTTGCAAAGCCAATTCCAGCACTTACTGCCATTGCCGACTGCCGACTGCCAACTTGCCATTCAAGTCATAAAAATCTAAATTTCAAAGCAGCAGCAGCAAACATCAGACCATGTGGGAGATGATGCTGGCAAAACACTATGAATGACAGAAATTTTCGACACAAGACATGTATGGCATTTAAGTGCAGCAGGAGCAGCAGCCACAGTATCTGCCACAAGCTCATCCTCATCCTCAGCCTGAGCCTGAGCCTGCAAGGACGACAGTGTGACAGCCAAGGCATGCAAAAATCTAAGCCTTTTGCTGATGAGCCGCATATGCACAAACATATATATAGTAAGAGTATGTATGGTAAACTTAGAATAGAAAATGTCTGGGTGTCTTGTAGCAATCACCTGAAACCTGCAACCTGTAACGATGACTTGCCGATGAGCCAAGGACAAGCTTGTAAGCAGGATGAGGTGGAAGGGAATGGAATGGGAAATAAGGCTGCTGCTCGGGGGCAGCTGCTGGTCGTAAAGTGCAATAATGCTTGAATTTATGCAACTCGAGTGTAATAAAAATATGCATAATTCTGCAATAAATGATTTTAAGTAACACACACATACACACTGACACACAGACACAAACGCATGCAGTTCTTACAGCCCAAGTTGCATGCTATAAGGGACAGGCGACAAGCGTGTCAGTTTCATTATCAACTATCGGAATGAGCGATTGGTTGATTGTTCATAATAATTGGGTAAATAATATTTAAAAAAATATTCATCTTTTGTTTAGAGCTAATTATCTACTTGATCATTAAGTTATCAGACAATATTCTGACCAACAAAAGTATCCAATACTTAACCAAAATTGACAATTTATCGATAGTCATCTCTGTTTCTTTGTAATAATAATTTTACTAGCCTCTGTTTATATTTAAAATTTCCCAAGTCACCCAATTATTATATTTCCTTGTCGGCTGCACCGATCTGCTCGCTTTCTATATGCTGCTTAAGTGTTATGCACTTACTGCAAACACATGCACTCGCATAAAGGCAAAATCTTTTGGATTACAACGTCAGGGCAAATATGCTACCTGGGCTATCTGAATGTGAAGAGGAGGAGGAGATGTGGTGGAGAGAAGGGAAGACGACAGTGTTATGGCCGCTATTGCCATAACTGTTGTAGCTTGGCAAAACTTAAGCAGTTTGCAGGTGTTGCAGCGAAATTGCAGTTTATCTAACCGGGCTGGCGATTCTTTTCCTTTCTTTTCTTTTCTTTTCCATTCTTGTTTCTTCTTTTTTTTGGCTGAAGAACTTAATGATCTGTGGCATATGTTGCGGGTCATGAGCATGGCAGTGTTGGTACGGTGGGTGGGTGGCAATACTGGCAGCAGGAAATTAAGTTTTGGCTTGTTCTATTGCGTAAATGGGTTTTTAGTTCCATTTTTGGCGTGCACGGAAGTGAGTTGCATAAATCGCAAAGCGCATGTAAAAGCCATGAAATCGAATTCGAAACTAGCTGCTGCTGCTCCCCAAAACGAAATGATTGACGAAAAAACCAGCGGAAGCAGCTGGCCCACAAAGCAAGAAACGCAACTGAAGTCGGCACATAAATCTTCATTGAATTTTTCTGGGGAGCCAAAAAGCCGTCGAGTCATGGACGAAAATCGGACGAGGTCCACATCAAAATGTGGAGAAGCTCAGTTGCACCCTTCCCAAGTCCAAGCTACAAATGTCCCGCCCACTTGCCCCATTGTTTCTGGTGTGCAACGAAACGTAAGCAGCTACGAGAACTCCAAGCTCGGAGGAACGTTGTCCGCCTCCATTGAGGCGTAGAACAAAGGGCCATTATTTACAGGTGCTGCGCGCCAAAAGTGCCAAAACAAAGCAGACGCACTCACTCACACTCTACCTAGATATTCAACACACACACACACACACACTCACAAACACTCACGCACTGCCGCACCCACACGCACACACTCACAGGCGCAGACACATTGATTAATGAATTAATGAGGTAAACTTTGCACCTCAATGACAGAAAAGGCATCGCAGGTGGAGCAGCTTCGTGTAATTCCCTTCTGTTACGTTCCCGTTTACGTTACGTTATTTCCTCTTCTTGCCAGCCCTCTTGGCTTTAGCTTGGTTTCTGTCTCTGATTTTGGTTTGCTAATGTATCGGTTCAAGAGGTCAGTCAGCAGCTGACAGGCACACAAAACTTTCAGCGCATAAAAGTAGGCAATGAAAAGCTTTGCCAATCACTGCAAGCAAAACACCTTAACATCTAGAGATGGCACCGTGAGTTAACAATTGAGGAAGTAGGCAACCCTATTTTTGCCCATATAAGTAGGCATAACTATTTTTTGCCACTATAAGTAGGCAAAACTATTTTTTGCCACTATAAGTAGGCAACACTTTTTGCCCATATAAGTAGGCAACACTATTTTTTGCCACTGTAAGTAGGCAACACTATTTTAGCCCATATAAGCAGGCAACACTATTTTGTCCAAATAAGTATTTTTTGGCCATTTTCAATTGGATCAGGGTATAATTAAAGTTCTTTTGGAAATTAAATTAACTGAATTTATAAAATCAAGTATATAAAGCCCATAAACTATTTTAATGGTATTGCATTATTCTTGCATTTAATTGAACAAGTACACTGCGAAGAAAACAAAGATTTTTTATAATATGAAGCAGCTTAAAATTAAAGCAATTTCGGAAATTAATTTAACTGGTTTTATAAAATCTGGCAAAAGTATGTAAGAGTTCATATACAATTTTATTATTGTATTGCATTATTATTGCATTTAATTTCAAAGCAGCGAATACCAGCTTCATGTACAGGCTTTGCCCGACAACGATGCCCAATCACGCAACCATCCTTGCAAAAGGAGGCGTGTCGCAGGAACTCAAAGCTGGATGCTGTTGCTGACACGTGATAAAACGCTGCCAACGATGCTGTTGATGTTGCTGCTGTTGTTGTTGCTGCTACTGTTGCTGTGGCTGTTGCCAAACTGAATGGGGATGGGGAGAAGAATGGGGATGCAGATGAAAGGTAGGTAGCAAGGGGTGTGAGTTAAGCAAAAGGTTCACAGGGCACAGGCATTAACATTTACATGACACTCGGCTCACAAGTGTGGAATAAGGAGTAAGAGAAACAACAACTTTGCCGGCACATACACACACTCACACCCACACACACATACACACTCACATATGCTACCAAAAAACTTGGATGATTCTTTTGTGATTGGCGCCCAGGTGGTCGGTCGGTGCGTTCGGTCCAGGCATGTTTCGAAACGCCTCAAGGCAAACGGAAACTCTGTAACTGACGCCCCGATCCATCCACACACACACACACACCCCCACACACACACCACAGTTGGGTACGGTATTGCCATTAACGTTTCTATTGTGAGCTCTTGGCCTTAGCGAAATAAATAAAATTCGACAGCTGGGGCTGCCAAGAGAATGACCCAAAAGAGCTAGACAGACCCCACCCACATGGCAGACAGTTTGTGGTTTTCAAATTTCACACAGACAAGCAGACGGGTGACACCAACAACAACACCAACAGCAACACCAACACCTATTCCTATTGCCTGCAGTGGTGCTGCTGCTCAGCGTATTTATCTATTCATGCTCACAAAAAGCAATTCGGGCAGAGGCAAGCTTCGAGCTCCGAGTGTCTGAGGAAGAGGGCAAACTTCAATGCAGCTAACGATGTAGGGACAACAACGAAGCAGCCGGCAGAGCCAGAGCAGCCAACGGTTGCCAATGGACTCTCGCTGGGAAGTTGATTCCGTGATTTTGGGCAAAGTTTTCCATGGCGCTGTTTTTCGGGGTCGTGCCGAGAGGTTGTTACGGCTGCATTTTGAGCTTTTATTATGGTTCCTTCTATTTTTTTGTATATTTTTTGGTGGGTTAGAGCTGCCCCCGCTTCGTGTTGGTTCAAAGTTGAAGTTGCAGCAAAGTTGCAAATAAAAGCGAATAATAAAAATAAAAATAAAAATAAAAAAAAAACTGCCGAGTTTTCAGTGTTTTACACAAAAGCGTCGACATAGACATGAATGAGCCCAGGGCAATGGGTACGAGTTATACTGGCTACTGGACGAATAAACGAATGGACGAATGGTTAGACGCTTCGCTGGCTACAAACAAATAGACAGATAGTTAGAGTGAGTCCAGAGTTCGAGACTGCAACATGCATTAGATTGGCAGTTGGGGATTTACTTGTAAAATGCAAATGCAATGAATGTACAATTTAGAAATTTTTACACTAAAAATTCTAGACTCTGAAGGACAGAGGGCGACGGGTTACGGGCTACGTGTTACGGGTTACAGAACTTCAAGATAGGGGAACAACTGTTTTTGAAGCTATGTGCATTGAGCTGCACTTCAAATTGGTTGCTTGTCGAAAAGATACCAGGGAGGGAGAATGGGATTCTCTGAGAGTTACCAACGAAAAGGGGAGCAGCAACATTCGTTTTTGGTTCATTTGAAATGCAAGTCGTTGCTTTGTCTGAACGACTCGTAATCTATGCTAATGAAATTGTTTTTGGTTTTTAAATCAAATTCGAGCAAATAGCAACAACAACTTCTTGTTAAACTGTTCACATGCCAAAAAAGTGCTTTGAAAAATTTTGAAACTAGGATATTCCAAGTAAATTATTCTGTAAATTATTGTATTTTCGAAAACAAGAAAAATAATTAAAATTTTATCGCAATAATGGGTGGCTTAATATTAAAATAAAAACAAGTGGGAGGTTAAACAGTTTGAAGTCTTGAGCTCTTATGGTTTGCCCCCATAAGTAGGCAACACTTTTTGCCCATATAAGTAGGCAACACTTTTTGCCCATATAAGTAGGCAACACTATTTTTGCCCATATAAGTAGGCAACACTTTTTTTCATATAAGTAGGCAACACTATTTTTGCCCACAGAAGTAGGCAACACTATTTTGCGCATATAAGTAGGCAACACTATGTACCAAGTTTAAAGTCTCTAGCTCTTATGGTTTCGGAGATCGACGCGTTTAAACAGACGGACAGACAGGCAGACGGACATGGCTTAATCGACTCGGCTGTTGATCCTGATCAAGAATATATATACTTTTGGGGGGTCTGCCACGCCCCCTTCTGCCTGTTACATACATTCTGCCAAACACATTATAATATTCGTATCTCATAGAGCCACCAGATGTCTTTAGTACTTGCACTCCTTGATATTTACATATATGTGTGATCAATCACACAGCTGAGGTTGTGTGAGCAAACGAACTATTGTAAAGTATCTTCAAGTTACCGCAATTCCATTACTCGTACATGCCAGAGTACAAAACTCTGGACTTTTATTACAACCACAACAAGTTTAAATGCCATTCATATATATGCGTCACATAATATAGAGATAGCTCTAGTCCCAGCTGCAATATTACTCAGTCTGAGCTTTGTGCAAAATATTCGCACACAAATCCATGCGTATGTGTGTGTGTGAGTGTGTGTAGTTATGTACATATGTTTGTATCATGCTATATTGAAGGCATTCATCAAAATCACCAAGGCAACTCGAAATTCATCAGATATTTTGGCAAACTTGTTACAACTACACCTACACGTTGCAGTGGCTACTAACAACAACAGGAGCAACTACAACAGCAACAACAATAAGAACGAGGCAATGTCTGAGGCTGCGGCATGCTGCTTAACCCTTGAGTGGTATACCAGATACTTGGCTGCTGCTTTTCAGGGCAATGCATCGACTGCCAACGGCCGTCGCATGTGGTGTTGTTGATTACATTGTAATATTGTTGCTGTTGCTGCTGTTGTTGCTGCTGTTGTTGTCGGTGGTTTTGTTGTCTGCGGCATGCCCTAGCATCCTGTTGTAGTTGCTTTTATTACAGTTGTTATTGTTGTTGCTCCTGTAAGCCCGCAAAATAAAGAATTTGCAAAAGTTTTTTAACAATTTCTGCAGACCGCGCACTTGACGGCGACGACTTCCGTTGCAATGTGCCTGGTGTTGATGCTTTTATGTATGTATGTATATTGTGTGTGTGTGTGTGTGCATGTATTTATGTATGTGTGGGCTACCTCCTATAACTTTGGCTGCCTCTTCACTGAAGCGTCAATAGTTATTTTACAACAGCAACGGCAGCAACAGCTACGTTAACAACAAGATGGAAGTCGGCATGAGTAGTCTGTTGTTGTCGGCGACAACGGATGCGAAATACACGAATTTCTGCGTTGTTGCCGACGTCGACGCCGACGCCATTCAGTTTGCAAAACTTGCAAACATACATATGCACATACATACACACAAACATAGATATATACATACATAGATATGTATGTATTGCGCCCTAGGGGCTTTGACGTTTGAGAGCAGCTGAAAAGTTCTATGACGTTAGCTGCCTCTGCAGTTGCCGCCGTTGATGTTGTTGTTGCTGCTGCTGTTGTTGTTGCCACTGCTCGTTACCGTCCACGTCTCCGTCTTCTCGTAACATTACAGTGATTACGTTTTGTAAGCACTTACGTTTACGATTTTATTGTAAGCTGCTGCTGCTGCTGCTGTTGTTGCTGCTGCTGTTGTTGTTGCTGTTGTTGCTGCTGTTGATGTCAGCAGCGGGGAAACTTGGTCGCAGTCGAACTTTGCAATTGTGCGAATTGCGCTGCACAAACTTGAAAAGTGGAAATGCACAGCGACGGCAACAGACACAGCGAAGACGAACGGACGGACGGACACTAACTACAACTGCAACTACCAACTAGCAACCTGTATTACGGAGTCATCGCCAAATCAAGCAGCGCACAGTGGGACATTCTCTCATTTTGCTGTATTAAAATCATATCTTTTGAACCAATAAAGATATTTAAAAAATTTAAAAAGCATTTGATAAAAAACTTCTTAAGCTTTGAGGGTTTGTACGGCTTGATAGGCCTTCTGGGTAATTCTGGGCCTTCGGTCAAAGTTGAAAAATATTTTCAGTGCATATTTTACATGTTAAATTAAAAAAAAAATCAATTTGTGTTTGCCCAAAATATACATTTCAATCTTTTTTCATATTTTTAACAACATTAATAAGTATTTAAAATAGTTTTGTTATGATAGTTAAAAAAAAAAAAATTTTTTTTTTGAAAAATCTTGTATGATGCCTGGCATAGCGAAAGCGTATGTAATTGTACTGCGCTCTTCCTCTTCTAACACCATTTTTTTGCGAGGTTGCATCAGTTTTTGGCCTATAACTCTCTTAGACGCAGCTGGACGCAAGAAAGACCGGGGTTGATTGGATAGAGAATTGATTACAGAAGACTGCTGTTATAGTGGGGTGGAGTCCTTCGGAGTCCAATTTTTGTTCTATTCCATCAAAGTCAAAAAATAGCCTAATTTTAGTGCTTTTTTTAAACATCGCTGGGATAAAAAGCCACCACGTGAAGAAACAAAATTCTACGGCATTTAATTAGAAATAAATGTACATTTCATATAAAACCAAAAACATAAAGATCGGACGTATAACTTGATAACAAACCCGTTTTAAAGTTAGCATTTTTAGTAAAATTTGCACATTTGTGCGCGCCATGAAAAATTTTTCAACTTTGAGAGGCTGTCACGCCCACAATTTTTACCTGATTTCAAAAATCTTTTGGATTTGTAATCTTTGGAGATTTCTCTATCGAATGCATTTTTTTTTTTTGAAATCGCGTTCATCGAAAAAATGATTTAAATCCCACCCCCCACCCTTTCTGTCCCACTGTGCAGCGCACGTAATGAATCAGTCACAGTGATTAACTTTTACAACAGCCACGAGTTACGGTCCAAAAGTATCCAGAAAAGTCACATGTGGCCAATTGGCAGTTGTGCATATGTACATAGACATCTGTGTGTGTGTGTGTGTGGATGTGTGGTAATGGAGATGCCGCCATTTTGCCATTGTCTGTGAACCGCAAGCAGTTCACTTGGATTGTAACAGTGGATTGATCGGATAGATGTGTACCTTATTTTTAAACAACTTCAGCTAAAAATGATTAAATATATATGTTTGGCGAACATGATCTATTCAAAATCTATTCTATTTTTAAATTACTATTATAAATTATCGTTCGGTAAGTAAAATTATTTTTCAGATTGGTAATTAAATTAATAAATATTTGGCCTGTTTTCTGTCTGTTTAATATATTAATATTTTTTTGTTTGTTACCTTTGCAAGTTTAAAATTCCGAAATTACTTGCTAGCAGCAAGCAGTTCAATTGGATCGTATCAAGCAGTGTTTCATCTTGAAATTAAAGAAATGCAAGAAATGAACTCATTGCTCTTTCTAGATAATTATTCTGCATTATCCAATTGCATTTTATTCATAAAAATATATTTGTTGTTTTGTATAATTATGTGTAGATAATTTGTAAATTTTTAATTAACAAATATTGCAGCAAATTTCATCTATTAAGTTATGAATTACATTACGTATACGTATATTAATACAATTAATTACCTCGGATATTCACGCTTTCGTTGTGTGTCTGTGTGGGTTTGGCTTACAATTAACAAAGTTTTCAACAATTACACGGTACACATGTACACCAACCAACCAACAAATAAAAAAGAGTTTGCACAACACACGATTACAAATATATGTCAAATGTAGGTATATTACGTATACGCACTGAGTATATAAATTCTATCAATGCCTGTGTGTGTGTGTGTTTACATAAGACGACAGCCATCCCGACCCGGCTCTCGGCTACCGCGACGCAGAGATTGCTGGGTGGGCGTGGACTGTGTTGATGAGGGAATGGCCTGGTTGCCATTCGATTTGGATTTAGATTCGAGGCTGGCATGACGAGTCAGACGCTGCTCCGACGATCTCTGATTGCCATTTGGCAGTTGCTGGGATTTTGGCACAAAATTATTGTTGGAACCATCCAGTGCATCGTTTTCCAACACTGATGCCGCATCTTCATTCAACTCATTATTATCACCGCCATTATCGAGGTCTGGTGATTCGCCCAGCGACTGTATGTACTGCTCCAGCAGATATATATGCGGCTGCAAGGTCATTACAAAGCCACGGTACAGTGATCCCTCATTGTCAAAGGTGCATTGACTCAGCTGCTTCAGTGCAGCCTCAATTCGCCTACAGGCGCCCACAGATTCGCTACGTATAACCACATTAACAATGCGTGATATGGAAGCTGCATCCTGCAGTAATATGGACAGCATTAGGGCATAATCCGTGCAATTGGCCTCGATGAAAAGCTGCAGCAGATAACGCAACTTAATGGCCAGTTTGTCGTTTAGATATGTGGCCAACACATCGCTGTTATCATCCTCCGAGGCAGGCAATGAGTACAAGCGTCGATAACGGAAATTATCGAATGATAACTGTGAATTGGAACGGTTCTTCAGCATTGGCAACGAACTGAGCTGCAGCTCCTCCTCCTCCTTGATGCATGGCTGCAACTGCGGCGACTCCAGCTGCGCGGCAAGACTAAAATATCCCGATTCGGAGGTCTGCGATGAGCTCCCAGCTGCCGCTGTCTGGCGATGCGTTCCACGCAGCTGGGCAAAGTCATCCCGTCCAGCAGCAGGCGGAAATGGACCAGGCAACTGCAATTCGGCATGAAGCGTTTGGAGTGCTGCAGCAATGTTGTCAAGCTTGGCAGCGCCCGTTGCCTCCTGGGTTAGCCAGTTCACCAGATGGAAGTCCAGATAGGCGCACATATAACCCAAGTCTAGGAGCTTGTGATGCTGCAGCAATTGGCGCGCATGACGCTGCAGTATGAGATCAATACAAAAGATTTCACGCTGCTGACGTTCCTTGGTGGATTTGCGACGCACCACAGACGTTGGTGCGGTGTTGCTGCCACCGCTGGGTGCCTCGCTACGCTCCACAGACGCCGCTACGCTCTGCTGCTTGTTATCCTTGGGTAAATTGCTGGTGACTGTGGTGGAATAGCTGCGCTCCCGCGTTGCAATTGGTCCCAGGACCAAATTGAAGACATCTGCATTTTGATTCACCTGCGTTTGAGTTTGTGGTTGAGGTGGCGCAATCTTCACATTCAATACCATGGAACAGCGCGGAGAATCTATCTCATTGGGATCAATGGCTTTCAGAAAGCGTATGAGATCCTTGGCCAACTCCCATTTGCGTTGATTTAATGCAATATCCAGCAGCATATTCGCATGCTGTTTGCTCACTGAGGAAGGCTCCAGATTCTGTATAATTATCAAGTAGCTGGCTGCTGTTTCCAGCTGCTCCGCCTGCAGGCACAGCTGGAACAGCTCCTTGGGCTTTCCAGCCATGCTGAACAGATATGGCCAGAGGGCAATCTCAGTTTTTCGAGCACACTGCACAATCGTCTGCAGATATACAGGGAATTCACGTATAAAATCCAAGATGCTGGGCAACTGTGCATCCGGTATGGGCTGCTTGCTGCTGGCCTCCTCTTCGAGAACCTCGTGGAGCAAAAGTTCTAAGGCATGCGGGAAGTATGGTAGACTGCGGCAAGACTGTGCAATCTCCCAGGCGGAGTAGCCCAAATTTCGCTTGATCAACTGCCGGAGCACCTTATGGAGATACACCTGCGACTTGCGTTCCATCAAGGCGAATGGCAATGCAAAGTGTGAATTGCTCTCGTTCGTATACAGCGTGCTCTCATTCTCCACGCCCAAAACGATGACGTTGTCGAAGAGTATGACAAGTGGATAGAGTTTAAGAGGGAAGCTCAACATAATTCGCTTGGACATAAAGCTATGCAAACGTTGTGCGCCGCTTTGTTCGGCCCGTTGTTGGAGAATTGGCAACCAGACGCGCATGCCATGAGCGCCAGAGTATAACCAGAGGCAATCCCGCATAGCGCAGTGCTCTAGATTGTGGGAGAGCCAAAAGCATTCCACACAGCTGGCCAAACAGGTGGCCAGCAGCGTATTGGGCACCTGTTGTGCCGCATCCTCCCTTTGTATCATCAAAATGCGTCCACACACATTCACCACAATTGTCTCTGCCTCCGCCTGATGTTGCTGCTGCTGTGGCTTCAACTCATTCCTGAGATTGGTCACAGTTAGACTCACAATGCATGCCGGATGGATGCAAATGCTCTTCACATCCAACTCATAGGCGCACTCGATATTTATAATATACGCCGACTGACGATGCATGTTGAACAAACTGACGATTCCATCCGCCGTGAGGACAATCAATTGATCTCTAAATGAATTCAAACTGATGACAGGTGCGCGCACCTGAAGCTTATGTCCGAACTGGTTATCCAGCTTGCATTCGGCGGGATAACAACGCAGCTCATCCGTCCGATCCAGCAGCGAATAGCAGCCCATCACAATGAATCCCTGCCACCAGAGTAGACCGCCAGAGACGACAAAGTCCTTTTCCTGTGACTCATTGCCGAAGAGCTTCCACTTCTTGGTTAGCATTGCATAGTGCGCCAATCCAGTGCGTCCAGCCACGGCCACATGTAATCCTGCTGCATCTATTGCTGCATAGCGAATGGGCCAATTGGTAGCAGCATAATTGAGGGGCAGTTGGAGAAGCGTCCAGTATTTGCTTTCGGTCAAGATGCTGCCCATGTTGGGGGTTTGTTTCAGCTCGAGGCAGTCGTCATTATTGCTTACAGCGCTGCTGGGAAACGTACACTTGGTATTGCCATAGGTTTGCTCCAAATTATCGCCCTGATTGATGTACAAGCAATCGTCGCCCTGCAGCAGAATGTGAGAGTGTGCACTCATGCAGGGATTCATGCTCAACGCACTCTTCACAAACTGCAGTTGGAGTACATTGTTCTCTCCCTCGCGGGTCGTCATAAAAAGTTGATAGCCCTCAGTGGACCATTCCAAGCGGCGCAGCTGTAAAGGATTCTGCTTAAGCAAGTCGACATGCAATCCAAAGTCCCAGCTCAACGTGGACATTAGCAAAGCTCCAAAGGTGCTCCACAGAGACAGTCCGCCGTTTGTCCAGCTCACAGCAAGCACACAACCATCGGGACTCCATTTCAACTCATTGACAGCTCCCAGACTGCCAGGCAAGACATTCTCGGTCAACATTAGCCTGTGTGAGTATTCCAATCCGGCGGAGGCATCATCTATAGCGTAGACAGCCACTGCAGAGCTTTGTTGTCCATAGGCCAACAGTCGAAACTTGTGATTCACGCTGCAAACACTCGCATCCGAGACATCCGGCACCCAGCAGCCGTGCATATGCGCCGTCTCGAATCGCAGATGATCCGCAATCAGAAAAGCCGCTCTCTGATCACTGAAAACGGCTGCACAACCGCCAATGAAGGGTGAATATTCCAGAGATGCCACAAAGGCAGCATTGCCAATAGCTGGAAGATATTTAGCGGGTTGCTGCTGCTGCTGTTGTACGTAGAAGGGAATGTCGCGGAGTTTGATCACTGCCAACGGCTGGAGTTCCTCTGCTCCCAATTCCAGCTGTGACCACTGCACGCGGAGCAGTTCACAAGTTTCGGTCGCCAAGAGCAACTCACTTAAACTGATGCAACACACTGTGGAGATGACGGCGTCCAAGGTAACACAGCACACTTCACGCAAGCTCAAGCGTGGAATATTCTCCTTGATGAAGAGCTCCGCTGAATCCCGTTTGAGGCTCATTGCAGGCGGATCCACCTGCATTAAAATGCCACTGCCATTGGCATCGAAATCCAGTTGATACAGCAGCAACGAACCGGCGTCGGTTAACACTGCCAGCTGCCTGGAGTCGGGTTTCCATATAATCAAATGATTGCCACCGTATTGCTGCAGCGATTCGACACTGCGACGATAGTACGCAATGGGCAGCAGGGGATTCGCATACCAAATGCCCACAAAGTCCGATCCAACGGCGGCGACGAGTATTTTGACAGCATCACAACAAATGTGACGAATGTGAGCCGATTCACCCGGCAGCGCAAGGCTGACGCGCTTCGGCCAGCCCAAAGGGAAGTACATCCTCTCTCTCCAGTGAGCAAATTGCTGCGGAATTGCAAAATATATGATAATGGCAATTATTCACACATTTTACACAGTCATAACATGTGTCAGGCACTTACACTTGAGTTAATTAAAAAATATACGAGGAAATTTACATGTCTATTGACTAATTAGCACTTTAACAAAACATTTGTATTAAGTAGATAAAAAAAATCACTGCGATTTACGCGTATACAAATATTAGTGCTGCATAATGTCGCAAAATCACTGCCAAACAGCTGTTGTGTGCATCTGACGTTTTAGAGCACCTAAAATGTAAGTCAGTTGGCAACAGTACAAAGTAGAAAACTTGTAAGTTACCAATTTTGACACTTAACCCAATATTGTACATACTGCCAGATCGGAAAATTGAACAGAATGGTATCATTTGAGCCAGGTGGCAACGTTTAGTTTCACTCTAGCCGGTTGTCAGAGTGAAAAACTAAATAAATAATTAGTTTTAAGATATTTATTAACAAGCCAGTGAGATGACTGCATTCGAAGGTGAGTTTTATAATATTCGCAGTGGCAGGTAATGATTTTCAGTAATTATGACAAATTAATTTGCAGAGTTTGGTGTTATGCCCGAGTTGGGCAAAGCGACTGACGAATTGGACTGGACGTAAGTTATTAGTATTAACTTAATACTGAAGTTCCAATCGATTGTGTATGATTAACATAAAATTTTGATTGCAGCTTGCCTACAGATGTGCAGGCGGAGGCCATACCATTAATTCTAGGTGGTGGGGATGTCCTAATGGCAGCCGAAACGGGCTCCGGCAAAACGGGAGCATTTTGTTTGCCCATTCTTCAGATTGTGTGGGAAACGTTGCGTGATTTGAAGGAGGGAAAGACTGGTAAAAGTGGAACTGGAGCTGGCGGTGCTGCTGCTCCATGGACCATGTCCTTTTTTGATCGTACCAATGCGCTGGCCGTGACTCCGGATGGCCTGCGATGCCAATCGCGTGAGTTCAAGGAATGGCACGGATGTCGCGCCACAACTGGCGTCTTTGGCAAGGTCAAGTTTTATTACGAGGCAACGGTTACCGATGAGGGTCTGTGCCGCATAGGCTGGTCCACCCAAATGGCCAACTTGGACCTGGGCACCTGTCGTTATGGCTTCGGCTTTGGCGGCACAGGCAAGAAATCAAACAATCGTCAGTTTGACGATTACGGCGAGGCTTTTGGCAAGGCAGATGTCGTCGGCTGCTTGCTGGACTTGCAGCGGCTGGAAGTGAGCTTCACAAAGAATGGCGTGTCATTGGGTGTGGCTTTCAAAATTCCCGAAAATCTACGCAATGATACATTTTATCCAGCTGTTGTGCTGAAGAATGCCGAAATGTTGTTTAACTTTGGAAAAACCGAGTTTAAGTATCCACCGGGACAGGGTTATGTGGCTGCGTGTCAGGCAGATGCGGAACACAGCAAAGCTAATCCTCTGGCCAGTCCCGCAGCTAACGCAGCTGCCTCAAAGCCTGCACCCAATGCTCCTCAAGCCATCATTATTGAGCCCAGTCGCGAACTGGCGGAGCAAACCTACAATCAAATAGAGAAATTCAAGCTGCATCTAAGCAATCCCGAAGTGCGTTCCCTGCTGCTGATAGGAGGTGTTCGTCTCGAGGAGCAAAAAGCGCAGCTGCAGCAGGGAATACATATTGTCGTGGGCACACCTGGTCGCTTGGAGGAACTGATCAACAGCGGTTTTGTCCAGCTCACCCATTGTCGCTTCTTTGTGCTGGACGAAGCGGATGCACTTTTGAAACAAGGCTATACGGATCTTATCGACAGACTGCACAAACAAATACCCAAGATAACCAGTGATGGTTGTCGTCTGCAGATGATTGTCTGCTCGGCGACATTGCATGCCTTTGAGGTGAAAAAGATGGCCGAACGTCTGATGCACTTTCCCACCTGGGTGGATCTCAAGGGCGAAGATGCTGTGCCGGAGACAGTGCATCACGTGGTCTGCATGGTGGATCCACAGACTGACAGCAGTTGGCAGAATCTGCGTCAACCGGTGCCCACCGATGGCGTTCACGATCAGGACAATGTTCATCCTACAGTTCAATCTCCTGAGACGCTATCGCAAGCTGTAAAGTTGCTGAAGGGGGAGTACTGCATCAAGGCCATAGATCAGCATAAAATGGATCGTGCCATTATCTTTTGTCGCACCAAACAGGACTGCGATAACCTGGAGACGCATCTTCGACATCAAGGGGGACAGCGCTATTCCTGCGTCTGTTTGCACGGAGATCGAAAGCCGCAGGAGCGCAAACAAAATCTGGAAATGTTTAAGCGCCAGCAAGTTAAATTTCTAATCTGCACTGATGTGGCTGCACGTGGTTTGGACATTACAGGATTACCATTCAGTTAGTAATAGTTCAATAGGTAAACCTAAACAAAATATTAATATTATCCCTGTTGCAGTGATCAATATAACGCTACCAGACGATAAATCAAACTATGTACATCGCATTGGACGCGTAGGTCGCGCTGAGCGGATGGGCCTCGCCATTAGTCTAGTGTCCACAGTGCCGGAGAAGGTTTGGTACCACGGTGAGTGGTGCAAGACTCGTGGACGCAATTGCAGAAACACCAATTTGACTGATGTACGCGGCTGTTGCATTTGGTACAATGAACCGAATCTGTTGGCCGAGGTGGAGGATCATCTAAATATAACCATACAACAGGTGGATAAGTCCATGGATGTGCCGGTCAATGATTTTGATGGCAAAGTCGTCTATGGTCAGAAGAATTTAAATGTGGGCACTGGCTACGAGGATCATGTGGAGCAACTGGGCCCAACCGTACGCAAATTGACCGACTTGGAATTGCAATCACAATCTTTATTTTTGAAACGCTTAAAAGTCTAGAGTGGTTCGATTTTGGGTTGCTACACGATCCGAAATACTTTCATGGTTACGAATACACATAAAATACATAAATAAACTAACATTACAAATCTTGTGTTTAATGAGTACAGCCTCAGGTTGAAGTTGTTTATCGGGGAATCCCCTTCACTTAGTCATCGTCCTCCTCCTCCTCCTCTTCTTCCTCTTCAATGAATTCAGTGCGCATTTGCTGAAGTTGCCGCAACTGTTGGCAGAGTTGATTACCAAACGACTCGACATACCGTGGACTAATCTTGTCCAGCAGTGCATATGGCGTCTCAAATATCTCCTCTTCCTCCGGCTCCCCCTCATCATCGTTATCCAGCAGTGCAGCTTTCAGTACCTTGTCCTCGTCGATAGTGTCATATTGTGAAGAGACTATTTTAAATCCTCGGCTAGTCACTTGGACACAGCAGGTGGCACTCTCAATGGTGCGGATATTGAGATAGATCTGCGTGGCACTGCTGTCCAATTTGGAAGATATGGCTATTTCGGCCACGTGAGCCTTGACATCATCTATGATGGCATTCGCCTCGTCAATACAGTTAAACTCTTTCTCGTCACTCTCCTCCATGCTGCCAACGATCTAGCTCCGTTTTTAATTTAGCTCTTTAAACTTTTCTTCGATTTTACAAGCGCAACATGTTTTATGCTTTAAAACAGCTGTGAAGAGAGCAAAACTATCGACTAAGACTGTCGATAAAAAAAAACGATAATTTTCCGTCTTGTATTGCCACCTGGCAGCGAAAAGGCAACAAAGTTGCCATCCATTCACAAACATATGTAAATGTAAACTTGATTAAATTAATCCATCGGTTAAGTTTGAATTTATTTGTGGTTTATATTATCTGGCACATAATTATGTTAGCTATAGCAATGTTTGATTTTATTTAAACATTCAAAATTCGACTGTTGAATGAAAATATGCACAAATACGAGTTTTCTTAACTCGTGCATGCGCATTGTGATTTTGTATATTTACCAAGTAAATGGCATAACAGCATTTTAGGCGAATGGCGAGAAACCATAAACATACATACTAACGTATATGTATACATTCAGTACGATTTGAATTATTGTGCTCGTTATTTCGTAAAAATGATTTTGCAACAAACTAATGTTTAAAATGAATACACATTTAAGGAAAATAACCAAAAGCAAAGATAGGTAAAGTGGCAAGCATAATACTTTACCCAAATGTATAATTCTAAGCTGTGAAAAAAATTCGAGAAAAGTGTTCATATGTGAAAAATCGATGAAAACGAATTCTTATACATTAGCCAAACAGTTTTCATTTTCTTCTTACACCTGTAAATCAATCGCCAGTAAAAAATGTGTGTATATATGTTTTATTATTTTCGAAATAAGTATAAAAAGAATACTTTTTTTAAATAAAAATCAAGTATGACCGCACTAGTCAAAAGTACTTGAGTAGAAGGATACCTGGCGCTCAACTCACACACATATACATACATATCTACATGTACATACAAGCAATTGTTTTGATAAAATAAAATATTCGAACATTTTACATACATACATATATGGGCTTGTGTGTTTTACAAAAAATCTGCAGAGGGAGGCGTATCGTGCCCATTGAAACTCAATATTTAAAAGTATTTAAAGTAAAAGGAAGTTATCGATTAACATAAAAGACCCTGTACTCATTAAAAAAAAAAAAAACCAATTACGATGTAAATTGTATAAATTAAACCATACATGCAATTCTACACTCCTAGATTCTAGGAAGTGTAAATAATTTTTAGTTTGTTTTTTTCTAAATTTTTTTGTTAAAATAATTACTTAACTCACCGTATATGTATAACTGTTTTAACGGGTCTTCCATGATTTCTTCAGCCTTTAATTATTATATACCAATCTTAAGAAAATAAATTGAGTTTCCGTTGTTATATCTATTTCAGATGAAAAATTCAAGATCGAGACGCGGCAGAGACTAGTCTTTTAAATGAACCCTGTTGGAGGTGAAACGCCCATTGGTCTCGCAAATCCGCGAAGAAATCTCAATAGCAATAGCGGCAGCAATGTTGAATGCAATTCGCTTAACGTGAGTGCTGGAAATGCTTGCAGCGGACGAAGAAAGTCGTTAAATTATCAGCCGCAGTTGTCGCTCAAGCCGAATGGAGGAGATGGAGGAGAATCAAGTAGCATGCAGCTATCGTCAACAGGTCGCTTTAGTCCGCATCCAAATGAAATATTTCTGCCACAATCAGCCAGACTAACAATACCACCCTTGGAGAAGTTCGACGATGCGTTAGTCAACGGTTGTCTACCGCCACCATCTCCAGCTCCCAATAGCGATTGTTTGTCCTCCAACATAGCTCATCCACACTCCCACGTACATTCACATGGTCATACTCAATCTCAATCTCAGAGCAAGACAAACCAGATGCAACAATTAAACTTGAATCACTTCCAGCATCAAGCTCATGCTCACACCCATGCTCATGTCTATCCGCTGTCATCCTCGAACTCAGCCTCCTCGATTTGCACCAGTAATTCCGGGAGCGCAAAGTCCCAGCCATGCATTATGGCTCTGACCAGTGCGGAGAATATCAATGGTTCCACTTTGCATAAGCACAACAAATACAACCAGCAGCACCAGCGAGTCATGTCACCCAATTCCAAGTACCGCTTGGAGCGTTACAGGGAGCCAATGTCAGGTCAGAAGGCAAAAATGATGGACACCATGAATCAGTCATCTCCGGCACCGTCGAGTGCCTCTTCAGGTCGTTACTTCCTGCCACCTGCCAAGGTGCAGTGCGATGCATACAGTGGATACTTGGGTTCAACGGTTCACACACCTGTTAAGCGGTACGTTCCGACGCCACCTCTGGCCAGTGAGCTCTACACGGACTTATCTCTATCGACATCGATGACATCGGCAGCATCGACAAGTTGCGTGGCAACTTCTTCTCTTCCCGTCTCATCGCAGTATGTGAATATGCCGTTGCCATATAACTATCGGGTCAAGTGCTGTCATCTGCCCAATGAGGAGACTGGCCATTCCAAGAGTGCTCAAACATATAATGTTAGTAATAATGGATCCTCCTCATCATCGTCATCCAGCTGCCCCTGCCCCTCACCATCGCCAGCATCATCTGGAATATCTGTTACCTTTCCAGCCCCTGCCTCTGGCATCTGTTCACCAATTATATCGACAGGAGCAGTAGCAACGAAGAGCGTCGGATCCTGTAACAAGATGCGATCCACTGCCAACAACACCGATGAAGCTGAATCAATTCTAGTATTACAGCCAGCAATCAGTCAAGGTCAAGGTCAGGGTCAAGATAGTACCGGCACCTGTTTACACTGCAATACAACTCGCCGGACAACTGGAGTACATCAGACAACCCAAACAACTGGACCGATTAGTCCTGTGCCAGTTTCCATGCCACATGTACCCATGAAAGTGACAGCCGCCAATGACTTGACGAAATTAAAGTATCATGAGCAGGAGATGATGATGGCAACCCATTCAAATTCCATCTCTCTCTCGCCGGTAGCAATCGCCGAATCGACACAGCAGCAACAGCAGCAACAACATCAGCAACAACAGCAGCAACAACATCAGCAACAGCAGCAGCAAGCAAAACTTCTTGCTGACAATGGAAATCAAATGTCATTCCAGAGACAGGCGAATCAACATCAAATGTATGCAGCTCCTCAGCTTCTGTCCAACTCTCCACGATTGCAGCAGAATCAAATGCAGAATTTGCAGCAGCAACAGCAACAACAGCAGCAGCAATCGTTGCAGGTTCTACCACAGCAACAACAGCAGCAGCAGCAACAACAACAGCAGCAGACTTATCGCTATTCCTGCAAGAAACGGATTAGTATTTATGTGAGACGGGAGATTGCCCGATTCTTTGGCGTGGAGACAAGCTCCGAAGCTGCAGACTATGCCATTTGGTATGGCCGACATCGACGTCTGGCCATTCGAAGATTTGGTCCATTGAACTCCATCTCGGAGTTGGAATACAATGTTCCCATGCCAAATGATAGCCGTGATATGGGTGGCGCTAACAATGGGGTTGGTGTTGGTCCGCAGCGTAACCTCAGTGAGCCAAATAGCTGTGCACCAGATCGTCCCGATATCTTACCAGCTCAGGATACCCAAAATATTGATATGTCACTGCATGGAGCTTGTAGATGGCGCAAATTGAATGCCAACAACGATTTCAATGCGGCTGAGTTTGTGGAGAGGAAGGCATCAGTGGCCCACATGTTGATGACGAGTATCAGCTATTTGATAAACATGTTTAACAAGCGGCTTACAAGCCACAGCAGCGGAAACGGAAACGGCAACTGCATCAATCGACGCCATCGGCAATGGTCACGTAGCTTTGCTCCTATCCATGTTCATGGCAGAGCAGATTTGGATCATGGTGAACGGCATCAAATGGATATGGATTCCGAGTGTATTGCGGATACTTTAGCGGCCCTTATCGAGGATGAAGTCTTCTTTGATAATCCCTGCGAAGCGTCCTTAGCAGCGTCCACAAATGATGAAGGCGCCGATCTGGGAAGACAAACAAATAAGCAAAGTTCTAATCAAACTGCGAATATGGGATTAGGAATGGGTGTTGGAGTCGGAGTGGACACCGGAGTTGGAGTCTATATGGCTGAGCGACATCATAATGGTTGGCGCACGTCGGCACTGAATAGTAGTGGAAATGGCAGCAGTGATCTCAATTTAATTGGATCCCATGAGTCACATACGCACCAGGCGAACCAAATTAATTTGAGCAATTCCGGACAGAGTCAAGCTGCGCTACGGACTTCCAATTTTAC
Organism: Drosophila falleni; assembly: GCA_035045575.1. Taxonomy (NCBI): domain Eukaryota; kingdom Metazoa; phylum Arthropoda; class Insecta; order Diptera; family Drosophilidae; genus Drosophila; species Drosophila falleni. The sequence continues at coordinate 12,940,595 of JAWNOV010000167.1, forward strand.
CGTATCGTCGACTAATCGAGGCACTCGAATAACTGCACAGTTGCTAGACGGAGTCTTAGAGAATTCCCGACGTCCTCAAATGCGGCGTATTAAATATTTCTCAGTCAATGATCTCGATGATCGCACGGACCATCGACCTTTCTTCACATACTGGATTAATACCGTACAAATTGTTGTGCTATTTTTATCCATTATTTGCTACGGCATCGCACCGATCGGACTTGGATCTGAACAAAAGACCGGACAAGTATTAGTGACCAGCTTGAGCCTGCAGACAGTACAGCACGTTGAGCAGCGCAATCTTTGGATTGGTCCTCGTAATAATGATCTGGTTCATATGGGTGCAAAGTTTGCGGCCTGCATGCGACGGGACGTCAAGATAATGGACGTACTCACCAAAACTAGAAGGCAGGAGCGTGAGACGGCTTGTTGTATAAGAAATGATGATTCCGGTTGTGTTCAGAGCTCACAAGCGGACTGTTCCATACGAGGACTTTATCCAACAGTATGTATTCAGTATTACTCTCTGTCAATTAAATAAGCGAAAATTTACATGTCCAATATTTTACATACTTTTCCCTTGACCCAATATTAAAAACTTCAAACTATCATAATTTTGTGAAATCTTAACCGATTTCCTTGCGGAATATCAGTTTTATCATTATTTGCTCCCTATTTTCATTCTGCATTAAAATTAAATTTCCCAATTTTGATGCAGAATAAACATAGGACACCAAATAATGACAAAACTGATATTCCGCAAGGAAATCGGTTAAGATTTCACAAAGTTATGAGAGTTTGAAGTTGGTGAAAAAGTATTAAGGGAAGAGTATGGAGAAATAGACAGTGATTGACCCATGCCATTTCACTCCGACTACGACTTGGTCATCGGCGATGGCCGATGCAAAAGATATTCCCATATGTAGGCTCGGAGGGATGCGATCCGGTCAACTACAATGACAAGATCAATAGTTCCACACCAAAGGAGGAAGAGTCTTAGTGAAGAGCTAACTAATGGTTGATTAGTAGATTGGAACCAACCACTAGCTAGCTCTTCACTAAGACTCTCCCTCCTTTGGTGTGGAACTCACATCCCTCCGAGCCCACATATGGGAATATCTCTCGCCCACTTCACTTTCACCAATATACTGTCACTTACCCGATGATCCGTCTCCTCCTAGCGCCGAACACTAAGTGCCTGCCTCCTGCGCAAAGGGCGCCTTTTATAGGCTGCGTGGGTGGTCAGTTAGCAGAACTCTGTTATCTTAGCAGAACTATGTTATCTTAACAGAACTATGTTATCTTAACAGAACTCTGTTATCTTAACAGAACTCTGTTATCTTAGCAGATCTCTGTTATCTTAACAGAACTCTGTTATCTTAGCAGATCTCTGTTATCTTAGCAGATCTCTGTTATCTTAGCCAATGTTAGTTTAACAGAGCCAATGCGAGTTTAACAGTGCAAATTTGAGCTTAACGTGCCGATCGTAGTGCTGCCATTTGTTGTGGTTGCCATATCAATGAATACACATGTTCTTTTTCTTATGTTTGGAGTGTGTTGATTTAATTAATTTGTGCGCGCAGCGTCACAAGAAACTTTTCCAAAATAAATTAATTTAAAAAAGCTCGATACCCAATCAGATCAGTTAATTTTAGAGTTAGTGTCTAGGGGCTGCATTATAATGTTTAGATAAAAACATAAGATCTTATATTTGTTACAATTAGAAATCCATATCAACTTGGAAGAAGTGGTCACCTGGAGAGTCCGGCCCTGGAGGGCGTATATCCGGATCTGTGTGTGGCTTGGATCCCAAATTTTGCGATGCACCTGCATCGATTGCTCCCTACGAATGGCCTGATGACATTACCAAATGGCCTATTTGTCGGAAAACCAATTCATTTTCACAACGCTATCGATATAAAGATCATACAGCAGAGCATATGGTCTGTGAAATAATTGGACATCCATGCTGCACCGGTCTTTATGGTGAATGTCGAATTACGACTCGAGAATATTGTGACTTTGTCAATGGATATTTTCATGAAGAAGCATCGCTTTGTTCGCAGGTAAATATGCAAACCCAAATCAATAAATTAAAAATCAACCCATCTTTAATTTACAAATTTTCGTTTCCTATTTTTTCAGATCTCCTGCCTAAATAACGTTTGTGGCATGTTCCCGTTCTTCTCAGTGGAAATTCCAGACCAATTTTACAGACTTCTGACATCTCTCTGCATGCATGCAGGTGTTTTCCACTTGGCAATAACTCTAATTTTCCAGCATTTATTCTTGGCTGATTTAGAGAGATTAATTGGAACATTGCGAACTGCTGTAGTCTACATTATGTCCGGCTTGGTTGGCAATCTCACTAGCGCAGTCTTAGCCCCACATCGTCCAGAAGTAAATATCGTATACTTTTCAAAACTTATGCATATTTTTATGAATTACATTTATTTAACAGGTTGGACCTTCCGCCTCGCTCTGTGGCGTAGTATCCGCATTAATTGCTCTGCTTATATTGATGCATTGGAAGCACTTACATAAACCATATGTGGCATTATTCAAATTATTACTTTTGTGCACGATCCTATTCGGAATTGGCACATTGCCATACCAGCTTAATTTCGCCGGATTGCTTGCCGGAGTTGCTTGCGGAGCATTTTTGACGATATCGTTAGTTCCGTTTACCACTTTTACCAAATACGGACGTAAAAAGAAGGTAAGTTGATAATTGTTTTAATTTAAATGAAACAAATCATAATAAATATTTGTAATAATTTCAGATAAATCTAATTTGGACATGCATACTGTTTCATTTGTTTATATACGCGACCTTAATTGCTACTTTTTACATATATCCCAGCGAATTTAGTACATTTAATTTTGTGGATGATATATTTGGCAGTAATGTCAATAGCTATAACAGTCCCACGAATAGCAATATCGGACACCATAATGGCGATGTTGTCAGCAGCACACGGAGATATTCCCAGACACAAAAGCCTCAATATTATTATCATCATCACTCCGAAGACATAATTCGGAATAGTGTTGCTTTCACTGAAGGAAATACGGTAAATCTATTCGGTACTCAATATTATTGTAAATACTGAACATATTTTTTGTTTTTTCATAGCACATGTATCCGGAGGCACAACGACAGAAAGCTGCTGAGCCTTGGCCGGGGAGATTATATACCCGTTCATTCAGCTACAATATAAATTATAGTGACAGCATTTATAAAACTATGGAAAACACTGTTCCAGATAGGAATTCAGTTAAGATCAAAACCAATTTCAATTCTCCAGGTCCTGGTCGATTAAAAGATAAGGATAATGATGAATCTCTTGACAGAACTGCCAAGTCGCCTCAAATTAATCACAAATATATCGCCCATATGAATGATACACAATTTAAAGGCCTATAAATCTTCCAAATACTTAAATAGATATCTTTTCATGTAACAATAGCACAATTAATTGAGTGCACAAAAATAAAAACACATGTAACTACTTAATTACATATATAGTCTTAAAATATTGCATGTATCGTGATCAGTAATTACAAATAAAATAAATATTGAACTACTCGATTTCTTTGTTTATACGACTCGTATAAGGATTTTTGATTTATTTTTTATCAATGTGTATTTTATTATTCTTAGTGTTATTTTACATCTTGAATTACCAACGTCCACGGCCTCCGCCTCCACCACGTCCGCCACCGCCTCCACGACCTCCTCCGCCGCCACCACGTCCTCTATTAAATCCTCCTCCGCCGCCGCCGCCACCACCTCCTCTATTGAATCCACCGCCTCCACCTCGGCTCGATCCACCTCTAAAGCCACCACCACCACCGCCACGGCCACCTTCAAAAAAGTTATAAATTAATATTTTTCATCAGTTGGTTTTTCAGTCATTTATAACTTACCAAATCCACCGCCGCGTCCCCGTCCACCACCAACTCCTCCACTAGGGCCACCTTTCCTCTTGGCACCTTTCGGCTGTGGCGGCTTTGGTAGAAATCTTGAAATTGGCAACAGCTTTCCGGGATCAATGTATAACTGTTGGCTGGGCTTAAAACTATTTGCATACACATTATCAGATAGTTTAATAGAGACGGAGTAGTCTCGAACAGTGCCAAATATCTCGTCAATTTTGCCAATCTGCTCCTTATTTTCGAGGAATATGGGTGCATTGAAGTATGGTACGTCATCGATGTCGACTTTGCAAACCAGATCATTCTGACACGAATAACTGAAGTTGCCCAACGGAATAACACGTTCTGGTGGTCCCTGATCGAAGGCGCCACGACCTCCGCCGCGGCCTCCACCTCCGAACTTGTTGAATCCGCCACCGCCGCGTCCACCACCTCCGCGTCCTCCACCGCCGCCTCCACCTCCGCCACCACCACGGAAACCTGCATATGTCCAAAATTTGTAAAAGTGTGCGCCAAAGATTATCTTGTACAGTTACAAACCTCTACCACCACCGCCACCACGTCCTCGACCAAAAGACATTTTTTAGCGTAAAATATGGAAAACAAAATACGAACACGTGCGTCGCGTGTTGTTTAAAAAAGGTTGAAGTAGTGATGGTACAGTTAATCGATTACCTTGTATTAATCGATTATTTTCTTTCCACTAGAGCGCTCATGTGCTGGGCATACACTACATCACAGTTAAGTGTCACGCTCCAATTAAATGCAATGAATGGAGAATGAATATTTTATATAACAAAGATCCGTATTTACTTCGAATTAAATGAACACACTGACAAGTGCTTATTTGAACATCTTATTCAAGAATTAAAAAATGTTCACAAGGCACAGTATCTTGAACTCAAGCAGTGTGAACGTGCATAACATATTTGATTTATCGATGATAGAACAAACATACTCGATGTTTAACTCAACTTTGATGGTATCGATATTTTTTGGGTGCCAAGGCTGCCACACGTTTTAAGAACTGGACAGCACATGGAATCAGGGATTTTGTTCGATAAAATTCTGACAAAAACTCGGCAAAAACTTAAAAAATTCTATCTTCAGGATTAAGAAAAATTTAATAAAAGGTGAATTTTCTTGGGAGCAACCAAATTTTCAATTTGATTAAATAGAACAAGTTGCCAGGGCGAAAAGTTTTGTAGGGTGGCAACCACACCACTGATATTATGGCTCAAACTCAGATTGAAGCGGCCGTAAAACTGTTGCTCCAGGAAGCCGAGGAGTTATGTATTGGTGGACACATAACAGAACTGAAGCACCTGCCGAATGCACTGGAATTTGCTCGTGACTATTATGCGAAAAACGCGCCCGTCGTCATCCGAGGAGCAGTTGCTCATTGGCCGGCTGTAAAGAAGTGGACACCGGAATACCTACAAAGCACGCTAAACGATAAAGTCGTGGATGTGGCTGTTACTCCCAACGGCTATGCTGATGGCCTGGCCAAGCAGGATGGCCAGGAGTACTTTGTGCTGCCGCTGGAAACAAAAATGCCGCTATCCGAGCTGTTGAAACGTCTGGATGATCCAATGGGAGCTGTTCATTACATACAGAAGCAGAATTCCAATTTCAGCGAGGACTTTCCGGAACTAGCTGGCGACATAGTGTCAAGTGATTTGAATTTTGCGCAGCAATGCTTTAATAAACCACCAGATGCAGTTAACTTTTGGCTGGGAGACGAACGCGCCATTACATCCATGCACAAGGATCCATATGAGAATGTGTATTGTGTTATTTCTGGCTATAAGGATTTCATTCTACTGCCGCCACATCAACTGTCCTGTGTACCACGTCGCAGTTATCCCACAGGCATTTATAAGCAAAAACCCTGTGGTCAATATTACATAGAACCACTTATGGACGATGACGACATGCAGCAGCATACGGAATGGGTTAGCATCGATCCATTGGCACCCGATATGGGCACATATCCACAATATGCCAAGGCTCGTCCCTTACGTGTTCGAGTCCATGCTGGCGATGTTCTCTACCTGCCCAATTATTGGTTCCATCATGTCCAGCAGAGTCACAAGTGCATCGCTGTGAATTTCTGGTATGACATGGAATACGACAGTCGCTATTGCTATTATCGCATGCTGGAGCACCTAACTACCTCACTTTGATTGCGATGTAAATAAGATTTATATATTCTGTGATTTTAAATCAAAGAAATAAAATTGTTAACATATTAAATATATATTATTAAATATATTGAATAAACTTGTAACGCTGCGCGCACAAATTAATTAAATCAACACACTCCAAACATAAAAAAAGAACATGTGTATTTATTGATATGGCAACCACAACGAATGGCAGCGATACGATCGGCACGTTAAGCTCAAATTCGCACTGTTAAACTAACATTGGCTCTGTTAAACTAACATTGGCTAAGATAACAGAGATCTGCTAAGATAACAGAGTTTTGTTAAGATAACAGAGTTCTGCTAAGATAACAGAGTTATGTTACGATAACAGAGTTCTGTTAAGATAACATAGTTCTGTTAAGATAACAGAGTTCTGCTAAGATAACAGAGTTCTGCTAACTGACCACCCACGCAGCGTATAAAAGGCGGCCTTTGCGCAGGAGGCAGGCACTTAGTGTTCGGCGCTAGGAGGAGAAGGATGAGCGGGGTAAGTGACAGTGAAGTGGTAACAGTGATGTGGTGGCTGTGAAGTGATGCTACCAGCATATAAAAGGCGGCCTTTGCGCAGGAGGCAGGCACTTAGTGTGCGGCGCTAGGAGGAGACGGATCAGCTGGGTAAGTGACAGTGAAGTGGTAACAGTGATGTGGTGGCTGTGAAGTGATGCTAGCAGATTATAAAAGACGGCCTTTGCGCAGTAGGCAGGCACTTAGTGTTCGGCGCTAGGAGGGGACGGATCAGTGGGTAAGTGACAGTGAATTGGTGAAAGTGAAGTGGGCGAGAGATATTCCCATATGTGGGCTCGGAGTGATGCGAGTTCCACACCAAAGGAGGGAGAGTCTTAGTGAAGAGCTAGCTGATGGTTGATTAGTTGGATCCAATCTACTAATCAACTATTAGTAAGCTCTTCAGTAAGACTCTTTCTCCTTTGGTGTGGAACTATTGATCTTGTCATTGTAGTTGACCGGATCGCATCCCTCCGAGCCTACATATGGGAATATCTCTCGCATCGGCCAACGCCGATGACCAAATCGTAGACGGAGTGAAACTTCTCTGCGTCTGAGCCGGGACCATATTCCTCTCTTCTACATTCAAGGCGGAACAATATTTTAATATTCAAATCCCTTTTTTTTTAACGGAATTTCGTAAATTTTATCTGGGGCTATGTATAATATTATATAGTCTTTTATATCTTTTAACATTCATTTCCATTTAATATCCAAATTAAAAGAAATTGCAGTTTTATGTTTTACATACGAGTATATAATAAGTGTATAATTTAATAAAAACTAAATATTCATAAAGAGCCAAAACAAATTGATAAATAGACCGCTTACTGCAGTTAGTAACTAATTTTGTCAGTATGTATGAGTAATGTCATATGCATGGTGGTATAATATAGATGTGTGGGTACATATATATGGTTAGGAATGTTGTTTGGGTATGTCACTTACTGGACGAACTATCTAAATAACTAACTAGTCTAAGCTGATATTCTTCGTTTCTTGAGCTGCAGCCGCATTGGCCTCCTCCTCAGGATTCTCATTGTTTTCGCATTCATTGTCGCCGCCGTTTACCGAGACCTTCTTCTGATCTGCCTCGGCCAAATCGGCATCATTGTTGGAATCTTGGGAATGCGACTGAGCTCGTATACGTTTATTGGTCTGTTTTTTGCCACCGGCAGCTCCTCTTTCATCTTTAGCCTTAGTTTTAGCCGGGCAGCTATTGCGCGGCTGCTCCACCACAAATAATTGCTCCAGATATGTGCGATACCAGAGTAAAAACTCATCACGTTGTCGTGGCATTTCCATCTTCTTAATCTTTGCATAGATGCGTTTGGGCGAAATGAGCGGCGATGCGGCATTGGGTGTCCAGCTAGCAGCGGAGTTTTGAGCAGCATTTGCCGTCAACTTGGACACTTCGGCAAGCATGGAATCATTAATAATAGTGTTACTGTGAGTCTGGTTACGTATGCGTTTGATTATGTACTCAATAAGCTCGTGATCGGGCGCCAATTCCATGATGGCCACTGGCGTTGCGGCATCTTCAATGACCACTTCAATTATTTGCTAAAATGAAGATGACATGCAGTAAGCGGATGCAGGCATAAACGGAAGACAAGGCTACTTACATCTTCGTTATCTACGGGCGGAGCGGCTGCTGCTGCTGCTGCTTCGGATTGCTCTGGGACAACTGGTGCGGCAGCTGTTGCCAGCACTGGCAAGCTCTCCTCATCCTCAGGCCTATCGTTGGCAGGTTGCTCCTGTGGTGGTGTCTCGGTGCCACTTTCAGTCGCCTCTGTGGGTCCATTTACAGCGACATCCTCGGTTGGCTGAGCACTAGTCGATTGTCCCTGGTTAAGTGTCTTGCGTAGACTGTGGACATCATTGTACACCTGCTGCTGTTCGCCTTGTTGTTCCTGTTGCAATTGCTGCTGCTGCTGTTGTTGCTGTTGCTGCTGCTGCAATTGTTGCTGCTGTTGTTGCTGCTGTTGTTGCTGCTGTTGTTGCTGCTGCTGCTGTTGTTGCTGCTCAAAGAGTGTTTCCAGTCGTCTGTATACATCCTCCTTGATCGACTCGTAAAACTTTGTTGTAAATTTATCATTCTTCAATGCATTGACCAGCAAATTACGATTCAGCTCCTCGGAGGCGGTGTCCTCAGTCTGCTCCAGCGTAGCATTTGATTCATCTGCTCCAGCCGCAGAATCCCGTGTTGTGACATTGTATACAGGAGCAGCTGGCGGAACTTGTAGTGATGTAGTCGGTACTGGCAACTCATAATCCATATACTGAGCAGGCAACTCGAAATCAAAGCGCAGATGACGTTGCTGCAACGGAGTCAGAGATACTGCGGATGTGGTCGGTTTAGCCGGAACCTTATTGCGCTGATAGAGCGGACTATTCACATTCATGTTGAGCAAATTGGATGAGCCGGTGGCCAACTGCTGTACGGCGCCTTCTTCCTCGCGCTGCGTTGGCATCTGACGACGACGATTGCGGCGTCTGCCAGTTGTGCTGCCACCTACACCGAAAATAGCTGAATCATTGTTATCATCCTCCTCCACATCCTCGTCATCGCGGGCATCCTCACGCCAATCGCGACTGCTGGCGCTGTTATTCAAATTGTTGCTGTTGCTGCTGTTGTGCTGCAATTGCTGTGCTGTCGGCTCATAGAAGTGACGATGTTGTTGCTGCTGCTGCTGTTGTATTATCATGGTGCCACTGCTGCGTGCGGTATGTGGAAGATGCGCTTGAAAGTAGCTGGGACGCTGACGCTGCCGTTGAATTTGACGATACTGATGCTCCACATTGAGTTCCTCATTGCTTTTGTTAGACAGCAAATTCTGTCGCGTATAGCTGCAAAGCGCATAAATATTAATGGGTTAATACAAGCGAGCAACAAACAAAACATAGTTTAAACAATATTAATATTATAAGCTAACGATTTTAGTAGTCAAAGGTAAGCATGATCCATTTAAAAAGGTGCAAAAGTATTGTTTTTATCACCTAACTAATTGAAATTAGTTGCCTTGATTGAATTTGTTAGCTTTATAAGCCCAAGTTAAATTTTTTTTAGTCATTTCAGTCAACAAAACCAACAATTAGTTATGTAATTTTTAAAATTAAATTTTAATCATTTTCAGTCTACTTACTTTAAAAAATTCAATAAAAAAACAAAAAAAATTTACAATATTTTTGTCGTTGGAGATTCGTTCTATATATATTTAAAAAATATATATAAATGATTTGTTTATTACTTTAGCAATAATATCAATTAACAGCTCGTTGGTTCCTAATTCTCCAAAAACCGAATCAAAGAATTATAATAACTGCCTAATCCATGTGATCAAAACCAACACCACGAGATTATATACATATATAAAATCTGGCGCTTTACCTTCGGAAATTGTCCCAATAGTTGTTGGCCCGATTGCCCGGAGGCACCTGATTGTTCAGAGTGGGCGGTGGAACTCCGGTCTCCGGTAATGAGTGCAAGTTGTTGGCATGCTGATTCTGTGTACGTAAATTGGCATTGTTCTGGTGTATGGTATTGTTGTGATGGTTCATAAATATGGGTCCCGGACTGGCGCGATATGAGCCCGGCGACAGCGGTGTCTCGTTGTTGTAGTGAGTTGCTGGCGGTGGCGGTGGTGGTGGCGGCGGTGGTGCTGCGTTATTCAAATATGTCTGCTGCTGATGAGGATCGTTGCTGCTATAGATATTGTTGCGGTGACTGCTGCGATGGTAGTTGGTAAAGGCGCTCTGATGACTGGCCCCAAAGCCGTACAGTTGCTCGGATTGGGCACGATTGCTGCCACCTCCTAGACACAAATTGTTAGGCGCCAGACCGCCAGCAACAGGTGGCACAGACTCGGAGCGCAAGCTATAGGCGTGATCCTGGCAAGTTGCATTCAAGCGATCTTGCAGCTGCGTAAAAATAAAACAAAATTAGTGTCGAATGCAATTAAAAAGCTAACTAAAGACTAATGAATTATTTGACTGGCAATACTTAGTTCAAACTACAACTAATTCTTGGATTTAATTATTTACTCACCACATGAATCTGATTGTTGAGATTATCAATCTCACGCTGTTGATGCCACAACGTCTGATTGCACTGACAAACCGAGTTAATTAGCACCTGTTGAGTTTGCATGAATTGCTGCAGCAGCACAGCATCCGATGTTGGATTAGTGCTTGAAGCATTCGATGATGTAGTTGGAGCCACCGGTGCAGCTGGTACATTACTGGGCGGCGTTGGCACATAGGTGGCTTGTGGATGCCAAGAATTGCTGGCATTATGTGTGGCTGTTTCAGGAATAAAATGAAAGTCGAGTGATTAATAAATAGATATTAGATTTTAGGTGATTGTGCGCTTACCCCAGATGCCCTGGACTGGAGGCATTGGTGGTGGCATATACTGGGATCTGGTGCTGCTGGATTGTATACTGTCATGGCCCAGCGACAGGCTGTCCAAGGTCATATTCAGCTCCTCTTCATTGTTGGATATAGAACGGGCAACTGGCGCTTGTTGTTGCTGCTGCGACTGCTGTTGCTGGTTCTGTTGATTGCGTCGTTGTTGCAGTTGTTGTTGCTGCTGCTGCTGCTGTTGCTGCTGTTGATATTGCTGCTTCTCCACCACGGTGCTGGCTGATGGCGCACGCTTTAGTGTGGTCGAAGATGATGCGCGAACATGTCCAAAGTATCTATCACTATCGGTGTCATCATTACCCTCATCATCCGCCTCAGAAGTGGTGTTATTCATGTTGTTAATATGGTTATTGTTGTTGTTATTACTGCTGCTGTTGTTGTTTGTATAATGTGCCGCATACTCCCGCTGCTTCTGCTCGTACTCCTGACGCAGTTGATCGCATTGTGCCCGCAACTCACTGCGCGATGGTACTTGGAACGTTGGCTTGGCCTCCTCCTCCTCCACCTCCTGCTCCAATTCCACTTCACGCTGTCTGCAGGGCGTGGGAGTTGGTGTAAGACTATTACGCTGAAGTGCATCCTCGCCCAGTTGGACTGCAGCAGCCGCCTGCCTCTTGCGTCGTTCAATCTCGGCCTTCAATTCCAAAATACGTTCGCGTTCCTTTTGCAAAAGTGCCGCTTCAGCGCGTAGTTCGGAAGTCACATCATTAAGGTCATGCACACGCTGCTCAATGGGCATCTCAATTCGTTCCAGAGTCTTGCCCACACTGGGCGTGCTTTCGTCAATTTGGTTGACAGTGTTTAGCATGCCTTTAAGCTTGGCCATTTGCGCCTTTAGGGCATCAATGTCAGCAGTCTTTTGATTAATCATAGCCTGAGCGTGTAAAGCACGCTGTGCAGCATCGGCTGCTTCCTGACGCAAGAGTGGCGCATTACGTTGATATTCCACAGGTACCACACGCTCATTGCTGGGCTTGGCCACCTGTTTGGGAGGTGTCGGTTCCTTCTTTGACTTTGGCTTCGGCTTTGGATCGTGGCTAGCCCCGTTGAACGTCTGTGCCGACTGCCTGGCCGTGCGATTAATGCTGTTTAGCTCGTTGACCAATTCACGCATATCCTCTCGTTGTGTGCGCAATGATTCCAGCTTCTCTTGCAGTGCCTGTTGCTCGGCCAAAATCTCTGGCCCATCGTCACCCAGCACACTGCTCAATTCGTTTTGATTGTGTATGAAGGCCGTGAGATTCTTCATGCGTCCCACCAGGGAGGCCATATCATCCTGAACCTGCTGCACGGACTCGTAGTTGGGCGCATCGCCATCACCATTATGCGGCAAGCGTCCGGCCTGCTGACGCAGTTCCTCCATTTCATTGAGATGGGTCTTGGCCATGTTTTGTATTTGCAGCAGCTTCTGCTGCTCATCTTGCAAATGCTGCATATTGCGATTAGATGCATCCAAACGCTGCTGAAGTTCATCAAAACTGGGCGTAGTATCCGGAGTAGGTGTCTCCATCGCACTATGCAGCGATTGTATGGACTGGGCACGAATGTCGCTCATCTACAAAACAATTTGGTAATTTTGGAGTATTGCTGACATTATGGATGAATGGATTTACTTACTTCACTTAATGCAACATCCTCGAGGCTGGTCGAATTGACAACGCCCTCTTCCCTGTCATTACCATTTGGGTTAATCTCATGCACCATGTTGTTCAACTGCTGTGAATATAATATGAAAAGTAAGTAAAATTACATTAAATGCTTTGATTAGTTAAGAATTTTTAGACTTTAATTTTTACCTCTTCTAAAGTGCGTACTGTTAGTTGCTGTCTGTTATTCCAATTCTCATCCAAGCCCAACAAAGTTCGCAATTTTTCAACTTGAGTGCGCGTTGGATTATTTGCCGATGGTCCAAATATACGGCGAACTAGTGTTTGTAAAGCTGTGGACTGCTGAGGAATATTATTGTTATTATTCGCACTGGTTATCGACTGGTGTTCCTCGTTGCCGTTGGTTGTGTTGGGTGTGACGACACCTACTGTGGCATTAGGTGTCGTTGCTGGTGGACGCAGTCGTAGCACAGCTCCTGCTGTCGGCGGTGGCTGCTGTTGATGCTGTACTCGCTGCACTGGACGCACCGGAAAGCAATAGCGCTGCTGTTGATCTGTAAGACATAAGACGGAATATCGTATATAGAATCTTTTCAGAGCAATGACGCAGCCAGAAACTGGCCAAATGCCCACAGTGATCGATGCGAATAGCCCGTGGGCGTTTATTTTTGTGCGCTGTTCTAAATTTAGAGCATGAACTAGCGCACATTTTATGTAGGCAGTATTCACGTACAATTTAGCCACCAAGGTGTGAATAGAATATTATTAATATAAGAGCATATTATTTAATTTCTTACCTGTTGGATCGTAACTATGCTCCGCAGCCAATTGACGCAGTGCCTCACGTTGCTGCAACTGTTGTGTGCTTATTTCAGATTTTGTTAGTGTTGCACGTTCCAGCAGATCCTTGAAGCAACAACAAATGAAGATTAGCAATAGAACAAATACTAAAAAGGCAGCAATTTTGCTGTTATTCCAAAGTTATGGTATATGGAATAAAAACTGTGTAGACAGTCGGAGTGCTGTTGTTATATGAAGGAGGTCGGCTGAATTACTAAATCGGCGCCACAGTCTTCTCGAATGTTTTGGGCTAGCATGAGTGTGAAGTGTATTTTTAAATGCAAGAGCACAAAATAATGGCTAAGAGAGAAGATATTCGTATCAGAGCAGATGGATCAGCTAGCGAATTGGGCGTCATGGCAACGCAAATGTGAAATATGCGTTCAATCAATATAAACAAAAAATCAAACGTCTTATTGCACGATAACATTATCTTAGCTATGTTGTGTGAAAATTTCAGCCTCCTAGGTCTTATGGCTTGGGATGTGCAATGGTTAGTTAGTGATTCAGTCAGTGATTGCGGACAATATTAATATAAGGAAAAATATAAGGACAGTTTGTTCATCTTTTATAAAATTGGATCAGTAACTTACATAAAGGGCTTTGTAGGTGCCGCACTGTAGGGGGGATGTCAGCTCCTTTTCACGCTCCCGCTCCCGTTTCTCCTGTTGTTGCTTGATTAAGGACGAGTTGCGTGCACGGTTGGTGAAGGAGCGACTGGCGGAAGATGACGATGTGTTTGTGCTTACCGGCGACGTTGAAGTTGTTGTTGTTGCTGTTGTTGTTTGTTTTGGTACTGCACCGGTACTGCGACTTGTATCGCACTCGTTTTTCATTATTAACTTTACGGGCGGAGTCGGCGCCATCAGAAAATATACATACAACTACCACAATTGTTAAATGTAAACTAAGACTGAAGGAGTACAACCTACTAGATCGAGAGATTCAATTTAATTTCAATATGACACAACCCACAGATGTATAAAATGTCAATTAGGATACGTTGAATTAAGGGAATTGCCTTTTCTAATTAAACAATCAAATTTGACATATCATTGTTTTTGCCATATTGCAGTCTGAGAGAACGAGCTTGCAACTCCAAGCTTATTTTCATCCATCACAAATACTTTCCACACAACACTGCTAATTGATAAACTAACTCTTTTATTTTAATATTTTTAATCTTTTTCGTATACAAACTTAACTTTTTTTATGCACTTTGTGTTTTTACACAAGACGTTGCCACCTGGCAGTATAATATTATAGTTAATTTGAACGTCAGGCAACCTTGGTCTATTAATAATCGATAGTACTTACGATACATGTGTAGGCATCCCAAATGTGAAAGTCGATATTATCGGTAATACCTATCGATAATTTACTGTGCTAACTACAACAAATTTAAAAATTTGAAACTTGATCTGCACGTTTAAAGAATTATGATTTAATCAATTATAATTACATATTTTTTATGTTTGTGTAAAGTAATCAGCAAGGGGATTCATTACTAGAATGTGATTATTCTATTTGCTCTGCTTGCGCTGTATAATTTCCTCCTTCAACGTCTTAATACGAAGTCGCTCCGCCTTCAAGGACTCCTCCTGACCACGCAAGTCACTAGTGAAGTCCGTAACCATATTAATCATTGCATTGAGCAGCTCCTTATTATCTGGAGTGGCACTTGTCTCAGATGCTGCAGATGTTGCCGTTTCCGATGATGACAGTGCGCTTCTGCTGGTGCTGCTACTGGTGCTACTGCTCGATTGCACGGATTCCATGACCTTCGTTTGCCTACTCTGCATCACAGTCGAGGTGGATTGTGACTCCAGTGAGGATAAGTGCTGTTCTATTTGCTTAGTAGAGTCCGTCATGTTCTGTACTCGCTTAAATTGCGCCTTCAAATTAGCAATCTCTGCTAGCTTCTCCTGCAGATAACTGGCCGTTTCTTCTTTATCCTCTTCAACGTCTGCAGCGTCTGTCTGAACTGCAGCAGCTCCTTCCGTAACAGCTGAAGACTCGGAACCTACTAGTGACCCAGATGAGCTTATTGTAGTTGAGGTAACCTGTGAATGGTGCTCTCTAGTCGCCTGTCTTAATTGTTGGCGCTGCACACTCAATCGAGACAATTCTTCCTGCAGCTGTCGATGCTCCTCTTGCATTTCCTGCAGTTGTCGGTTGGAGGCCGCCAGAAGCTATAAAATATTAATAGAAAACAGCTCATATATACGATATTGTTCCCATTGTTCATTATTCACATTTTTCACATTATAGTATGTATATTCGACTTACCTCGCTCAACGCGGAATTATCTTGGGGTTTATTCAACTCATTGACCATTTCGAATATCGTTCCCTAAAAGAAAAATCTCTTGATGACTATGTACATCAACTGTAGCGTGTTTTGCTAGCCATTTAATGATGTTTTCAAAACACACAGACACTCATATACTAGAGTACCGATGTCTATAAATACCATTTCTCGTTAAGAACCGACTTTGCAGTAATATTTGTGTCAATCATTTTGACGTTTTTGAGAAATAAGGAATGGATGCCCCTTGGAAAAGAAATTACTCGAACATAATTATAGTTATATAAACTTACAGAGAGACCAAATGCAGGCGCTGCACTAACAATGAGAACAACAACTTATTTTAAATTATTTAAAGTTAAACAATGCGCTGGTATGTGCACAATGGGATGCCAATATTCTTACTAAATGGCTGTGCCGAAAATGAAAATATTTTATACGATAATTTATATTGTGTATGTTCTCAAACATAGAGTTCTCTGCACGCGTGTCAGGCGACGAATGTTTCAATAACAAACTCTTTCTCACGCATTTATATTGGCAAAATGTTAGATATAAACATTTACTGTGGAATCCCCTGCTGTCAATATACCAGGAATTACTGAGTCATCAAAATATGAAACTGAACTGCAATTAAACTAATTAAAATGTTTTCAGGACAGGTTGAGAAGAAATTGATAAGAGAAAAATATCTGTTAACTTAATTGATTGTTGAAAACCACAGTTTCCAGCCATATAAATGTAGTTCCCTCAGAATTAAAAAAACAGTCGAGCAAGAAGACTGTCAAGAAAAAGAAGTGGGTACATCAACATGTGGAATACAATAGACAATTTATGGATTTTATTCTTAAATAGTGAAATTACGGACTTTAACTGGCATCTCAGCGCTCTTTCTGCTGCTTCAGTGTGGACTTACAAATCAGATTAGTGTACCCGGATATGTTGACGGATATGATCGGAACACTCTCTTTACAGGCAACATACAGCTCTGCAAAGGTGTGGCCGATAAAGTATTTCTTCCCTTTGTAGGTGACTGCAAGAAATATTATCTCTGCTGGAGTAAGTGGAAATTCAATTGATCTAAAAATTAAACTTTATTGTCTTTATAACTTTAAATAATGTCAGATGGTGAGGCCATTGAAAAAGAATGTGGAAGGAATTATCATTTCAATGCCCACAATCAAAGTTGCAGCTACGCTAATGATGATTTATGTTTTCCCAAGTGTGAAGAACGGAAACTAACCACATTTGGTTATGATCGCACCTGTACCAAATACGTACTCTGTTATTATGGTATTCCTGTGCTGAGAGAGTGCCAGGATGGATTGCAGTACAATGCCGAGACGGATCGTTGTGATTTTGCCCAGTATGTGGACTGTGTGGACAATGAGTGTATGAGATTCGCTGAAATCACAGATCTGCTCTATTTGCCTAGCAAATCATCATGCAGTAATTACTTCTTGTGTGCCAAGGGTATTGCCATGAACGTTACCTGCGCCGAAGGACTACATTTCAGCACAAAGTGCAATTGCTGTGATTATCCGGATAAGTCCCAGTGTCAGGTGGGATTCCATTATTTAAGATTTCATATAAAAAGATTCTTATGCATGTTCTTAACACAACAGATTACCCCGTTGAATCGAAGCATTCAGCCCTATTCTCGTTCGCCGCTCCGAAAAGTTGATAGTGTCTGTCCCATCAGTGGAGTTCACTTCTTGGCTCATAAGAAGCGTCGGGATGCCTACAACTACTGTGTTGATGGTCATGGTATTACCTTGGATTGTACACCAGGCCTGTGGTTTGATGCAAGTGTGCAAGAATGCCGAGAACCCAAATATATAACTGATTAATAAAAGGGTTTTTCCTAAAAAGTGCAAGTAAATAAATAAAAGAAAACTATTGTAGTCCAAAAAAAAATTTCTTGATTATGTAATGATAGTCAATTCTATTTTTGGTTATTTTAATTTCCTTTTGATAGTTTTAATCAGAAGCCTTACAATATTTCCGTTATTTAAAGTTGACTTTTTACTTTTATTATCTATAGTTTGTGCTGTTTCTAACTGAATGCAATATCTGCTTGTGATAATATCAGACATTAGTCTACATTTTTTTGTATGATCGATTTGTTGTTATTTTGTCGGCTGGCTGGCCTGTCTCAGAGAGCAGCATTTGTTTAACAGCTAAAATTAGCCCATGAGAGGGGAAGTCTGAGCATTCAGAACAAATGAAATGCAAACACATTCGTTGAACTTTAAAATTTATTTGGTTCGACATCCCCTAGGCACCCACAAATTGAGGTTCGCGGCATTCCTCCAGCTTGGCATCGTACTCCAAACCAGGAGTGCAGTCCAGAGTGACACCACGACCATTCAAACAATAATAGTAGGCTTCCTTACGGGTCTTGTGGGCATAGAAATGAGCTCCCTCCTCCGGACATTGGATATCAGCGGAACGAGGAGGAACCCTGGCATAGGGCTGAATGTTGCGTTGCAGTGCTTCGACCTAATAAATGACCACAATTAAAGAATTGTGTAAAATGAAAAAAAACATAAGGGATAGAAACAAATACGCACAGTGCAATTGGCGCGTGAGGGGAAGTCACAGCATTGACAGTCGGGATTGTATTGAAGACCAGCGGCACAGGTCTGATTGACTGGAAGACCATCGACGCATATATAGTACTTGTCGCAGAGTGCTTTACTGGCAATATAGGTTATGGCGGCGGCATTGTTCTGGCGTATGCAGAGATTATCCACACAGTCCACATACTGAGGGTAATCGCAACGATCTGTCATTGCATTATACTGCAGTCCGTCGCAACATTCACGAATTACCGGCTCTCCGGCAAAGCAGAGCACATACTTGGTGCAAGTACGATCATAGCAGTAGGAGCTGAGACCCTGAGACGGGCATTTGGGAAGGCAACGCACCTCGGAGACGTCTACACATTGCTGATCGCGGGCATCGAAGTAGTAGCCTGGGGTGCAGCTGCGAACTATGGCCTGGTTGGCTATTCGACAAGGCAGAGGTTTTAAACAAATATATTATCAGTTTTAAAAAGACTTCTTTCACTTACCAACACACAAATAGTATTGGCTGCAGTTGCTGACGTGTGGCAGAAACAGATTGTCGGCCACATTGGAGCAAATATTTATATCAGCCAGACCATTTCCGATGAGCGTGGTGAAGCACAGCAAGGCTAACAGTTGATAGGCCACTGTTGGAAACAAATTATAAATTCAGCCTTTTTTTACCTTATTATATACTCACTTCTTGAAAGTTACCCGTATTACAACTGTTTTCTTACTGCCAAAAAAACTCCATTTTATAGGCAAATTCATTTCTTTTTTTGGCAATCATTTGAAGATAAAATTACTTTTGTCTCCGGCAAAAATTTTACTTATCTGATGTGAATTTGTTGACAAGCGCAGTGTCAGCTTGAAAATTGAATAGATAAAGGAAATAAACATACTCGAACAATACTCGTTATAAGTACATACAAAAAGAAAAATTTTAACTTATCTTTTTTATAGAGTAGCTCATTACTTGCTGTCATCTATTTTTATCAGTCATTAATGTGCATATGTTAATTAAACTTACAACATGTCCTAAACATTGGAATTACACAAACAATGGAAGGCAACATCAAATCAGTGATCGACATATTCTAAGCATGTATCTTAAAGTACATGTTACGTTTATACAATGCAATTCACGATATTCAAGAAGAGCTGGTTGCAAAACCATAAATAAAAGGAAGAAATGAAATTAATTCTAATAAAAAAAATATAGTGCTCTTTATACAATAATATAATATAAATATTAATTTTATTGGATAATGTACTTTTACACAGAGAATCGCTTATGAATAAACTCAGCTTTCGAATTTATTATTGGGCCCATTTATAAAGGAAGAGACAAATAAATAAAATTTAAAATAGAATTTCTATACCATTTGCTAAATTAAAATGTAGTTTTCCTTTGAGAGTCTTGATACGCGTGCCTGAATATGATAAGGTTACTTCCCAAGAATTGATTTGGCCATTTGTGAAATTGATTTTTACTCTTATATGTGTATAAAACAGTCCCAAAATAGAGGAAAAAAGTAAATCAATCTGTCATATAAATTAGACAGTTTCTGAGTACAACTTACAGTTGAGTTCGGGAACTGATGCGCCTCAGAAGTCAGTACATAAAAACAGTCTTTTATATCAGCTAAAAGCTTATTTTATTTGTTAATATTCATATTCTATTAACAGTGAAGTTGCTACCACTTTATGGATTGGTCCTATTCGGCTTGGTCCAGTGTGTATTGGCCCAGAATACAATAAGTCCAAACCCGCCACATGAATTGATTGTTGCGCCCGAACCCGAAGGTGTGGAAAAAGAAGAACAGGATGAGGATGTGGATCCAGAAATTGAAAAATTCGGCATTGTCTTAAATGGAATAAATCTCTGCGCTAATATCGCAAATAATTCGTTTCTGCCCCATGTCGGCAACTGTTCCGATTTTATAGAGTGTGTCGGTAAGTAATATTATAACATTGTATAACATTAAATTATATCTACTAATCCATTTATAAACCCTTGTAGACCAAGTAGCAATTCCAGGAAACTGTTATCATGAGGATCTTATCAATGAATTATGCAGAGATGATTTAACAGGCGAATTAACAGATTGTAAACTTGGATTTGATTACACATATCAAGTGTGCAATAAGATTGAAAATGGTGTTAAGTGTATGCCAGAATGTGAGGCGTGGAACCTGACCAGCTTTTGCTATGATCGCACTTGTACCAAGTACGTTCTCTGTTACTATGGTATTCCAGTTCTGAGAGAGTGCCTGGACGGTTTGCAGTACAATTCGGAGACGGATCGTTGTGATTTTCCCGAATTTGTAGACTGTGTTGATAACGACTGCTCTCAAGAAATAACACCAAGAGATATTGCTTATATTGCCAGTAAGGCTAGTTGTGAAAAGTATTACATCTGTTCTTACGGAAAGCCATTTAGTCAGGAGTGTGCAAATGGTTTGTACTTTAATCCAAAAACTAAATCCTGTGATTTTAAATCAAATGTTGAATGCAAGGTAAGTTCTGATATGATTGATTAAAATACGAATATATCTAATTATTTGTTTTTATTTGTCGTTCCAGATCACGGCTCAGCAGCGCAACATTAAGCCCTTTTCTCGATCGCCGCCTCGACGTGCTGATATAATTTGTCCAGAGAAAGGAGTTCATTTCTACGCCCACAAAAACCGCCGGGATGCCTACTACTATTGTGTACAAGGTAATGGTGTTACCTTGGATTGTACGCCTGGTTTGTTTTACGACTCCGAGGCTCACGAATGCCGAGAGCCACAATACATTGGCTAGACCCGATTTTTGTATATCTTTCATCCAATCCTATACATATATGTTGTATCTAATAATATGAATTTCTTAGATACATGATTACAAAATTCTTAATCAGTGTTTGCTTTTGATGTATTAAACTTTATATGGTAAGTACCTGGTACAGACGGCAATCTGAATTATCATAATGACTATCAAACCTCCCATCAGTTCCTGTTTCTTATTTATTCTTAGAGTTAAGTAGAATAATATTTTTCTTGCATACTTTTAGAGTTTTTTTTTAAATTTATCAGAATTAAATTTGCTCTGCTGTCGCAGAACTATTATATTCTAAATTTGTTTAGTGAAGGACTATTCACATTTACAAAACTGTAAAAATTAATTTTATTTTATACTGTAATCGAAAGTCTTTATCAACTTTGCTAAAGATGTTTCAAAGTGTTTCGAGAGCTTTTTCTATTCCATATCCAAACCATTCACAATGGGGAAAACCTTTATCATTGCGCATGTGTTGTGCAGCTGCCGTAGATATTTTGAGAGAATTGAGACCCCATTCATACACGGAGCCACCCACTCACAAACACAGAGACACACACGCCTCGTAACCAATACCGAAAACAAAAACAAATGTTGGCAGTCTCTGAATTAACTTTGCAAAGCAACACACACACATAGACACACACACGCGTATAAAAAAAAACGAAATAATCTTGAATCTGAACTCATGAAAAGTGAAAATGTTTTGCTAGCTGCATTCAGAAATTCAGTTGGCGTTCTCAGTTCGCTGCGGGTCCTTGCGCAGGAGGAAGCAGATTGGCAGGCACTATAATTAAAATGAATACATAAAAGCGCGCAGTGTGTTTATAAAATTGTTTTAAAGGGAACCGATCTATGCATTCCATATACAATAAAATTGCAATACATTTTTTTCAAATATCATTCAATAAATTAAAGCGAATTTAAGCGCAAAGAATCGAAGCGGTTGTCGCGTGTTTTATTCAAGGCTGACAAGAGGATTCGTTATTGCCAGTTGTGTGTATCGTGCCAGGTCAGTTGAGCGTTCAAGGACTTTTTCGTGCAACAAAAACAACAACAATATGCGTGCAATAATAATAAAAACAAGAAACAGAGTGCTACAAATGTGCAAATAAGGCGGTGATTTCAAAATAAAATTAGTTAGTTAAATTATCAAAAAGGGGCAGGTAAAAAGTGCTAACAAATGACATGCAAATTGGCCTGCACTTGAAAATATAAACCACATATTCATATATACACACATCACACAACACCAACACACGCATTCGCCCACATTAACACAACTTTCGCATTGAAATTGCAATGAAATTGCTCACATTGCTCATACGTAGCGTGTGCCATCAAGTGGGCAACAGCGACGCAATCTGTCTGCTTGTCGCTTTGACAGACAGATTGACGAACAGACAGACAGACAGTTAGGTAGTCGTGGGCTTTGTATCCACCTAGCTTTTGACCCAAGCTGATTTCATACCTCCACATTCTCCCCATTTGCATTTTGTTTTTGCAAAGAAATTCAACAACAAATTCACTTCCCGCCAAGGCACAAAACACAAACGGGGCCCAAAAGGTTAACGGCTAAAGCAAACCATGAAAAAAAGAAGGCTGAGAAACCCATTTAACAAAGCAAAAGTGAAAGGATGTGAGGTTGAACTACAGCGCGTGCTTTTGTACTTTGCGTTTCATGTTTTGCTTGGCATATTTTCCCATGGCTTCGGTTTTGTTTTATAAATTGAGTAAGAATAGGGAATTCTGTTAGTTTGAGTACATATATTCTTAAGAAAGCAGGAAGAAATACATCTGTCACAAAGTCACAAAAGTCTAGACTCTACACAAAGACTTATTGTGAAATTTTTAGAATTTTACATGTTCGTTTATTACAACAAAATATATATAAAATTGCAGCTGGGTTTGGGAAAATCTTCAAATTGGTAAAGCAGTCCGTTTATAAAGTAAAATCAAAAAGTAACCAGTGTTTGTATTATCAAAAAAATAATTTCTCTTATCTGTCGAAATATTCTGTTTTTAATCGCTTTATTATATTACTAAATAATACAGCTAGTAGAATAAGCAACTCTCATTTAAACTTAAGTTAATGGACAGTTAAGTTAAAAAATATATTATATTTTTTCAATAAAAAATGGACAAAAAAGTTTTGTTCATCTGTTTCCGCCCGGGATCGAACCGGGGGCCTTCTGCGTGTTAGGCAGATGTGATAACCGCTACACCACGGAAACAGTTGGAAACGTACGAGTCAGAAAGGGCACTTATAGTTGCTGAAGGCGCACGGTTTAAAAATTTGTCAGTCGGCATTGCAAACAAGTTTAAATAACAATGAAACTATAAAAAAGAGAGAGGTATTGACAGTCTAAAATTAAAGCTAATGCAAAATCAATGGGCACGTAGATAATGTATTATGTTCATATGTATGGTCACATACTCATGTACATAATAATACTTTTATATAGGGTGGCCACATTGTGGTGCTTTAAATGGAAATTAAATAAACTTTACACTTGAGTTTTTTTTTGCAATGATTCAATCGCTGAGAAAATAACTAGTTCTATATTAAAATATTATTTTAATTATATAAGATTAATCTATTGGCTGATTACACTGAAATGTAATAATATCATTGAAATAAGATAAGATAGGACCGTAAATAACTTAGAAAGCTGACATTGAGTTAAAGAAAAATTTCATTTATATATTTAATTAAAAGAAATATAAAAAATAATTAAAAAAATTAATTTCATCTGTTTCCGCCCGGGATCGAACCGGGGGCCTTCTGCGTGTTAGGCAGATGTGATAACCGCTACACCACGGAAACAGTTGAAACTACTGCGGCAAAGTAGCCAACTTCAATTCAAATATTTTATTAAACAACATCTAAAAACGGGATCAATAAATAAAGATAATCTGTTTTGCTATTTTAAACTTATTTTGGAATGCGACCAAATGATTTGCCAATTTAATTTCGCTTTTTATTGCGTCTAAACACAGCGAGACGCTTGCTAATGCTGATAATAGAATTATGAGCTTATTGAGAGAACAATCTTTGTACATCCCATGAAAAATGTAAAAGATTTAGTCTTAAATATTTATAAATGTGCTCGATTTGTGTTAATTTACAGGGTGTTTTGTCTGATGTGAAGGTATCATAAACATTTTTAAATCTAAACTGATAACTAAAATGGAATGCAAACAAAGAATGTAAAGAGTCGGGAGATAAAACTCTAAACCCATCTGAGGTCAACCGTTTAGCAGTTGAACTAAAAATAGTTTCCTTGGTAACCACTTTAGCAATTTCAGCAATACAAGTAGCTGAAATGTGTTTCCTTTCTTAGGTTAAAAAGGAGACAATGTCAAAGTTCATTAATATCGGTTTCGTCAACTTCCAAGAACACTTACTTGTTGACCACAATAGGTAAACGATATAGCAAGTTCAACTCTAGACAGTGAATGGTAAATTGTAATCGTAATAAGCAAAATCCGCAGGGCTTTATGATAAAATGAATGAGTGAGAAAGTGAGAGGGAGACGGAAAATGGCAAATCAAGCGTATACAATGCATTGAACCTTGGAAGTCAGGCAAATTGTCGAACAAATGCGAATACAAATCGAAAAGAGGGAGGACAAAATGAGCAAGAAACTGAAATGAACCTATCAAAAGGTTGTCAAAATGTCTCTTTTAAATACGAGTATGTTTATTTTATTACTTTTGCTCGTGCTTGAGTATTTATTTATTTGCACATTGCTCTGAGTGCCGTTGTGTAACTTTTCTCGCCCAAGATGTCGATGACAATGCGAAAAGCAATGAACTTTGAACTTTGACGGGCACAGTTGAACACGAGACCTTTAGCTGACATAGACACATTCCAGAAAATATGCTAAATATAAATATGAAATTAAACGCCTGGCTATTTTATATGCAATTTTCGCTATTTGAATTACAATTTGGAAAGTTCAAATTTCTTTTCTTTTCTGTGCGATCTTTAGTGTCATTGTTGATTGGTTACAACGCTGTGACTACCGTGGTCCAGACCAAACCGACAACTGAGAACAGTTCAATGAACAGCTAAGCAAGTTAAGCGGAAAACGCAAATGTAAACAAAGCGCACAGAGCGAACACTGAGACGAGAGCATCGAAAAAAGGTAAAAGTTGGTTGGTAATTTATTTCTTATCATTATATTGAATTGACTTGGACATGTGTTACTTCTTCCTTAGTGATACATTTTGAAAATAACTGATTTAAATATTTTCATGCAATTAATTCGAAAATAAAATACGAAACAATCCCACTCCCTAGTAATATCAGTTAAGAATAATTTTTGAAGTGCAAAAAGTATAATCATCTGTTTCCGCCCGGGATCGAACCGGGGGCCTTCTGCGTGTTAGGCAGATGTGATAACCGCTACACCACGGAAACAGTTGAAATTGGTCCGGCGAAAAAGGCAATAAAAAGGATCCAAGTTCAGTTGACTGCAAGACATAATTTGTATTAGTAGTACTAATTTGGATAATCTCAAGTATTAGCTATAAACCTATACCATATGAATCCTTTAAAGTCCAATAAGTTTTTTAAATCATACTTTGAGTACGGGCAAACTTAACAATAAATAAGATTGCAAAATAAAATTCTTAGGGTGGGATAGTAAAAAGTGTATGGTAATGGAGATTTAAAATGATTTTTGTATTAAGTAAATTATTGTGGGTCTAAAAATTTTTTTTGAATATATCCCCTTAGTGAAACTAAAAAAAAAAAAATTAAAAATGCAAAAAATCTTATACATCTGTTTCCGCCCGGGATCGAACCGGGGGCCTTCTGCGTGTTAGGCAGATGTGATAACCGCTACACCACGGAAACAGTTGAAAATGCATTGGATAATTTGCCTACTTCACATATTCAAATACCCAAATATTATTTTCAATGAACTTTTCAAATATATTTTTGGAAAATAGTGTGAATAGAACCACTGTGCAAGTCCCAGGACGTGTCTTTCGAACATCGCACCTTGTGTGTGTCTGCAATGTTGTTAATGAATGTCTGTGTTCATTTTTTGGCGCGCTTGGCTTTTGTGTTGAGTTTGTGTGTGGTTCGTGTGGCGGTTTTCGATTTTGGGTTTTGGCTGCAGCCAATGACACGGGAAGTGAAAGCATTACCAGAATGTTGTTGTTATTATTGCTGGGGTTTTTTGACCAGGCAGCAACCTTTGTTTGCCGCTTACCTATGCAGCTCTTGCGAACCTAAATGGGGAAGGGGGAGTCCTTTTGGGGGCTGCTGTTGTTGTGGGGTAGTTGAACTTGAAAGAACGCACAAAGAGGAAACAAACGAAGCAGACAGACTTGGAGTGCAGCACAATAAAAAGCGAGGCGCACGTTTCCTGTTTAGCCATCTAAGTATATGTTTGTGTGTGTGTTTATGTGTGTGTGTCTGTGTGAAAGAGATTTCATCTTCCGTCTAGGCAACAAACGGTTGCTGCTTTAAATGAAAAGCCAAATGACTCATGCGCTTTGTCTGGCAAACTCTTAACTTCAAATAAGTTTCGCGTCGTGTGTCTGTTAACAATATTTCTTACTTACAGTCAAGTGTTGGTCGGAGTCTGGACATGCATTTTTGGATTGACAAACGGTCGCAACAAACCGGTTACGGTCGTTCGCGTGTTGCTGCCTCATTGTCACATGCGGGTGGCGGTCTCAGCTACGGGCATCCGCCGCGTCGCAGCAAGTCCAGCAGCAACAATGGCAGCAGCAACATGGCCGCCAGCAGCAGCAGCAGTGGCAGCCACAATCAAAGTCTGGCTTCGGTGCATCGAGCACCGTTTGGTGTGTCGTTTGGTGGCGACTTTCAGACTGGTGCGAGCAGCAGTCGCCAGGCATCCCATTATACCAGCAGCAGCAGCAGCAATAATAATGCACATGCCAGTAACCAGCAATTGTTGCACCACAGCAGCAACAACAATAACAGCAGCGGCAGCAGCAACAATGCTGCTATGACAACTATATCTGCCAGCAATAACAACAATGCCAATGCAACTGCTTCATCGGCAGCCGTGTTAACAGGCAGTGGAACAATTGTTCCGCTTGTCGCACGTGGCTCGCATTATCATCAGCACAGCACGCGATATCAGCCAAGGCCACAGCAACAGCATCAGCAGCATCAGCAACACCAACAATTGCAGCAGCATCAGTTGCAGCAACAGCAGCAACACTATCACTACAATTACCATCATCCTCAATTTGGCAATATGGCTGTGCCCGTGCGGCAATATGAGTCACAGCAACAACAGCAGCAGCAACATTTACAACAACATCAGCAACATTCGGGAGTTTATGCGTAAGTACTTGAAAGAGTTTAATCTTTTTTATTTTTTTTATTAATATCTTTATTTATTATTATATTATTATCATTGATTAGTTTGTTGGGATACTTTTGATTTCCTAACTTGGCAAGTTAGTTTGCAATTGTTGCAGTTGCAATCACACAATTATTAAATTCCTAATTTTAATAGTGACGATGCCTACAGTGCTTATCATCATCATCACAGCAGCAGCAACAGTGGTAACAACTGCAGCAACACCAACAATAGCCGCTATGCTACACCACGTCGACACAATTCTAACAACAATATGCGACATGCAACAGCAACAGCAACGACAGCAACATCAACGACTGCAGCCACGCCCATACCGCCCACACAGACGCAGACAACAGCAACGGGTCCCAGCAACCAGCTGCAGCAACAACATCACGCCTTGTTGCAACACGCCGATTCCCAGCTGCTGCCAAGTCATCTAAAATGTGGCATGTGCGCCTCGCTCGTGTTGGCCTCGGTGTTTGTGGCAGGCGCCAAGTTCTACTTTGACCATCAGGGCACCGGGTTGGAGGTGTTGATTTTTTGCGCCTTTTCGGCAACATTTTTTTTGGCTGCCTGCATGGTGTCGCTGTGCCGCATTCCCAAGGGATTCTTGCCGAATGGACGTGGCAATGGACGTGCCGTTTGTCACAGCCGTGGCGTGAATACAAGTGGCAATGGTGGCGGTTGTCTGCTGGAGTTGAATGATGTGCGATACTTGGATGAGCGACAGGTGGAGATTAGTGCTGCAACGGCTGCAGCAGCTGCTGCTGGTCCGCCGCCGTATCATATAGCAATATTGCTGCCGGAACAAACACCGACGGCGATGGGCAACAAACAACTGCCACTGGATGAGTCGCCGCCGCCGTCCTATGATAAGATACTTGTGTAGGTTAGACTAGGGGTAGCGCTTTATGGTTTTATTTAGGAATTGAGCGTCAATTTCAGTTTAGAGCCAGCTATCAACCCAATCCAACAAACCCAAAAATTCTTGCTCAATATTTTTCTAATGATATCAAAATTTATATAAACATATACACGGCAAAAATGACATTTGCATATAGATGATATATAAAGATATACATACATATATACACATACATATACATATAATTAAAAAAAATAAATATAAAGTATATTTTTAAGCTCCTATTAATATTTTTACACTTTGAACTTTCTAATCCAAAACACACACAATCCCAAAACCCAAACTTTCTACTAACTATGTATCATTTTTGTTCTGTGATATGCTCAAAAGAAAATCATTCGTAATAAACCATTAGAGGACAAAGCAAAGGAAAAAAAAAAACGAAGTAAACAAACCACAAAAAATAGAAAATAGAGGACATATACTTGAAATACTATATGAATATGTGAAAATAAAACTAAATACACATCAATCAGCCAAAACAGTATTAGTAGTCAAGTAGACACTTAAGTAACAATTACTCATATGCAACATTAAATAATAATGTAAAGATGCAATATAATGCAAATAAATAAATTATGAATTAATTTGAAAACTAAATTTCAAGTGTGAAGTGTGAAAGTGGCTTGGCATATCTGAATATTTCACTAGCCGTGTGGTGACACTGATAGGTAGAAACATCGTCGCGCCAATTTAAATTTATTAAAAAGATGAGGCTGCCAGATGTTCAAACTATCGGTTATGTTTTCTGGAATTCAAGGTTGCCACCCAGTTAAAATCGGAAAACTGGCAGCCTTCCTCACCAGTGCTGGCACCCCCCTGGGTTCTACCCCCTGTACTAGTACTTTTACCGGATGGGCAACCCTCGGATCATAAGAAATTAGCACCAAAAAATCCCAATCTGGAACCACAAAACTCTGAATTTTGTTTACTAATTTTTCTTGTTTACTAAAAATAATTGTGTATTATGACTCGCCATGCACGCAATTGCACCGCCGGAGCGGTTTATACTTACAACGAGAAGAAACGCGATGCTGCCGAGTCTGGTTACGGTACAAATGCCAAGCGCCTGGGCAAAGATTCCGTAAAATCATTTGACTGCTGTTCACTAACGCTGCAGCCATGCAGAATTCCTGTGGTTACTAAGGATGGCTACCTCTTCGATAAGGAAGCTATTCTGCAGTATATTGTGACCAAGAAAAACGAATATAGCCGTAAGCTAAAGGAATATGAGCGTCTGCGTCGTGTCGAGGAAAACGAACTTGCAGTCGAGGCAAATAACAAGCAACAGGCGCGCATGGAACGTTTTGTAAATGCCGAGAAGCCAACAACAACTCCGGCACATCGGCCAACAGCAACTATAGTAAAGCCCAGCCAGGCGAATGCGACGCCTAGTACATCAGCAGCAGCAGCAGCAGCAGCGGCATCCAGCTCTGGCAGTTCCATATCGAACATGGCCAATGGACATGAGAAGAAACTGCCTGCCTTTTGGCTACCTTCGGAGTGTCCCAATGCGGGTGCTGCCAAGGCGAAGAAACCAGATGCCACCATTTATTGTCCAGTCTCCCAGCAGCCGCTTCGAGTCAAGGATCTAATCGATGTCAAGTTTACGCTTCTCAAAGATGGTGACAACAAGCGTTCGCTGATTGCCAAGGAAGCTCGCTACATGTGTCCCATCACACATGATGTGCTGAGCAACGCCGTCCCTTGTGCCGTGCTGCGTCCCACGTAAGTCACTCCCAGATAATCCTAAAAATTAATATTAACAGATAGATACTTGCAGGGGCGATGTGGTTACTGTGGAATGCGTGGAGAAACTCATACGTAAGGACATGATTCATCCGCTTACCGATCGCAAGCTCAAGGACAAGGATATCATTCTTCTACAACGGGTAAATAATGCAGTTGATTTTGCTTTTGATTATGCTCTATATCACAACATTTATAATTATAGGGCGGCACTGGTTATGCTATTACCAATGACAATCTGCAAGCTAAGGAAAGCCGGCCTATGCTACAAGTTTAGACAATATTTCAATTGAAATTGTGTTATAATTAAGCTACTAAAAACACTTAACTTTAATATTCACTATATTGAACACAAAAAAATTATTTTAACGGGTGAAATAACAAAACTCTTTAATTGCGTTTCATTTATCTTTAAATACTTTTAAGAACTATGGAAGGGTGTTTGAGACTAACTTATATTAACAAACATATATATATATTTGGTTCAATTTACATAGTTTTTTTGCTATTAGCCCTATTACAAATATCGTCATCTTATATTAAAACATGCTCAAGTATCGCCAAAAAATATAAGTTTAAGATTTATTAATAGTATTTTTAATTTTGCTTTAGAAAATTCAACTTCTTTCTCTAAAAATGATCAATATTGGTCATTAAAGTTGAGCTTGATTTTATTTTAATATTGAACTAAGTTGATTTTGGGTCTTTACATATTACTTTATTTTGGGTTAAAAGTACGAAACTGTTATTATTTATAAATAAAATGGTATAACATAAATGTTAAAGTCAGGCCGAAACGTAAGTTTCCGGAGTTTTGTGCGACCTTGACACACTCCCAAAGAAAACAGTAAACAGATAACTTTTTGGCAAAAAAAATAAAGTATTACACATGTAGAAGATAACACTATTGATAAGCTATAATGACCTTGAAAAGTAGCTTAAAAAGGCGAAAGAAATTCAAAGTTGACAGCATAGCAAAATTTGTTACAGTGAAAAGAAAACACAAAATGTGCCAGCTAAAAGAATTTGCCAAGCTGCTCTTCCTGATGATCCTGGCAGGAGAAATTTCTCAGAATCGGGCAGATGTATTTCCACAATGCACAAACGTTGAACCAGATACATTTGTTGTGGCTATAGATGATTGCACCAGTTACATATATTGCAATGGGGAAGACTCCTTCAGGGACACCTGTCCGGATCAAACATATTTCGATGGACAGGCTCAGGAATGTGCCTTTGATGATACTGGCGTTTGTCTGCAGCCCCTGGAGACCACAACAATGAAGGCAGCAATTATTGTTGCTGCGGAGATAGAGAACAACAACGAGGAGGAATTGACTATTGAAGCAACTACAACATTATCAACATCACCATCACCATTACCATCCCCATCACATACAGAGGTTAAGCCTTCAAAACCAAACGGATGTAGACCACATTGTGATACCGCCGGGGATGGATATCATCCGCATCCGGATCGCTGCGAGTATTATTATAGTTGCCGGAGAGGATATTTAACAATCGTGCGATGTCCCTACAAGTTTGGCTGGGATTATGCGGAGGAACGATGCAAGCCCATGTCGGAGGTGCATTGCTTTAGCTTATAGATAAATCTCTTAAGTCGCTAGGTGAATAAATGCTGGGCTAACCCAGATTTTTGTGTGAGGCAGCCACACGAAATGACAATAATAAATAAGTATTTGTGGCATTTTAATGAATTGAAAAAGTGCAACAACAGCAGCGACAAGGGAAGAAGGGGACTGGGAGGGGATTTGGCCCAGCAGCGCCTCCAATTCGCCTCCATTTGTATTTGTCAGGCGTTGTCAACATAATTCAAATCTCAACAGCAGGTACAAAAATTTATTTTTGTAACATTTTGCAAATGCTGTTGTTGTTGTTGTAGTTGTTTTGTTGGCTTCCACATTTTTATTGCAAATTAATAATGCAGACGTTGCGAAATTTGGTATAGTGTGTGATTGTGTGTGTGTGTGTGAGTTTTGGCCATGTCAATTGTGTCTTGGGTTGCAGATGGACTACAACTCGATGCTCATTATGTGTACTTATTATGAACTAACAAATGTTTTGATTAACTAAATGTTGTTGCATCCAATTAATTAAACAACAAATTGCTAGTACAAAACTGCAACAATTTCTCTTCAGCCTGCCAGCTCATTAATTAGAACATGGAACAGACGACAACGATGCTGTTGATGTTGCTGATGATGCCGCTGATGCTGATGCTAATGCTGATGCTGATGAGATTGAGATCGTTAGGAGCTGAGCAAAGACATCCATAGACACATAGTCACATCAACAGCTACAGTCTCAGCAACATCCACAACGACGACGACGACAACGAGCGAGAAATCAAATCAGCAAAACAAATGGCAACAACAAAAACAGCAGCAGCGACCACAGCAACAGCAACAACAACAGCAACAACAACTAAAAGGCACACAGCAAAAATTGTCAAGAGATGGACATTCGAAAAATAGAAAATCTCCAACTAAAACCGAAAGAATTGAAACATTTTCGGATATTTTCATTTCAGATGCGAGCAGCAAACGGTTAACAAAGGTGCGCGCTTAGCAAAAACAAATTAAATAAAGAAAGATAAAATTAAATAAAATACAATTTCAACGTAATGAATAACTAAGCCAAAAACTAATAGCGTGAAAAACTGTGAAAATCTCGCAAGGCAATTCATCAATGTGAACAAGGATGGATAGAAAAAGATAAATGATTAGAAAATTATCAAATTTTGTACAGAAAAGTTAAAATATAAATAAAATTTAATTTTATTTGTGGAATTTAAAGGATATTACGCAAAATAACAAAAGATTATATTAAATAAAAATAAAGACAACAATAAAGTAGTTTTTATTATTTATTGAAAACGTCTGGAAAAATAAAAGGTACAACGGATTCATTTATAAATATATTATGGATTAAAAATTATAAAGAATTGTGTGCAAAGGTAAAAAAAATAATACTTATTTGAGTAGAAATGTGTACATAAAAAGGACTTACCAAATAAAGAACAAATTGGATGCAATGCGTGCGAAACCATAACATAAAAATGCATAAAGTGAGCATAAATTAAAAGCAAATGCCTAAAATAACAAATTTTATGTGAAAAGAAACCCAAAAAGAATAAAATATCGATAATAAATCTGAAATATGTATCTTTTGGCAATGAAACTCAAACAAAGTGTGTGTAAAATAAAAAGTGTATATAAATTATTATAAAAAGTATATACAAGAAATAGTTTTAAAATTAATAACGTTGCTGAAATTAAAAAAATTTAAAAATTGTTGACTAAACAAAAGATTAAATAGTGTTCCAAGAGATGCTTCAACCATTTTAAACGGATTATTTACACGGTTTTATATACCTAACAAAAAACATAAAGAAATATATATTTTTAAATATGTGACAAGTAGCGAATGGCATTAAACACAATATAAAAACCATATTATTGTTAATATTCAACACAAGTCTTCCATAAATTGGAGCAACATATGACGATCAAAAAGAAATTTTACTAAGAAATAAATAAATGGAACTTAATGCTCTATCAACACGGTATGAGAACAGGAAATATTGAAATTGTTGACAAATTAAATTCCAGTTAAAAACCCCCTCTAAAAACAATTGGGCCCAAGGATATAAATAGATTTCGCCAGGGCTGTTGAAAATGCTGGACTGTTTTCAACTAAAACAAACTACAATAAAACAAAGAAAACCACAAGAAATTCAATTTTTGCGAATATTAAAAAAAATAATCTAAATGAGAAATCCAAAACGCCGCGTGACAAGAAAAATAAGTGGACGGAAATTTATGTTCGCCCCATGTCATGGAACAAATGAAAGTTAAAGAACTACAGAAAAAAAAGAACAACAAAAAAAGCGAAAATCCTTTTGAGTTTTATTAGAATGGCGACGCGGCGTATGAGCGATTATGTGTAAAATATTACGCATCAACGCAGAAAGTGAATGAGACGGGAGAAGCGGTGACAGAGGGTAGAGGGTGAGGGCATTGGAAGGGTGCAGATGTTGATGATGAAATCACTTGACAAAGACAGCACTTGGACAACAAATCAAAATAGACAGGCTGGCGAGAGCGTTTAGCACAGTTCTTGTGGCGGCTATTTAAAAATACCATGAGCAACAACAACAACAAAAAC
The DNA here is from genome assembly GCA_035045575.1 of Drosophila falleni. NCBI lineage: Eukaryota > Metazoa > Arthropoda > Insecta > Diptera > Drosophilidae > Drosophila > Drosophila falleni. Next base: position 12,975,039 of record JAWNOV010000167.1, read on the forward strand.
TAATTTCGGAATACAAGTATATCAAGTAAAAACTGAGCAGAAATACCAAAGAGTTACGGAAAAGACACTTTCTGTGTGAACGAGCGCCAAAAAGGCCATACCCCAGAGCGTCCTTCTGCTTCTACCCCACCAATCCTCCCCTTGGCTGGTTCTGGTTCTGGTTGTGGTTGTGATTCTGGTATTCTTCTGCCATCGTCGCTCAATAGAAAAATGCTTAGATGCGATTTGCAGTCAGTCGCTGTGCACATAATGGAATGAAGAAAATTCCGTCTGTCTACAACAACAGCAAACAGCAAACAGCAAATCGCATGCTGGGCACCAAACGGGCAAACGGCTAGCAAAGATGTCGTAGTTGTCACTTTCGGGGCCTCCAATGAGTTGCAGTTTGCAATTCTCACACAATTTCTTTTATGCATGTCCGTTGCACACACAAAAATAGCCCTCGGACAAAAGTAGTGGGTACCCGCTCTACCCACCTACCCACCCAGCGTTAGCATACTAAGTAGTATCTCATTGCATATAGTATAATATAATGCCCCCCACCCCACTCAATGGCTAAACAATGGAAATTGGCAGATTTATAGCACAGCCCAGAAACCCACAGAGATACAAAGACAGAGATAGATATACATACGTGTATAACCCAGGCCAGGCCAAAAACCAGCGAAAAACAAGAAGCACAATAACAGCAACAACAACAAGCATAGCAAATTAATTTTATTTAAATAAATTTAATTTAATTGCCAGCCAAAAGCACATGCTAAACCCCTCATACCCTAACTCACACATATACAGTATGTGTGTGTGTGTCTGTTTGTGATTGTGTTTGTTGTATTCTTCCTTTTAGCATTTTTATTGTAATTTAGATTTGTCAACTGGGTGCCTGCCTGCCGAATGCTGTACGCTGACAATATTCACAAAATAAACTAAGCATATACCATCCAAAAAGAGACTACCTTGGAATGTTTCAGAAACAAATATATAAAATATATAGAGCGAAATAGATAGACACAGATATTAAAGATTAAGGATTAAATAAACAAATACTATATGTTATCAAATAAAAAAAATTGAGATTATTTTTATTATTATTATTTATTATTATTTATTATTATTTATTATTATTTATTATTTAATGGAATTAGGTCCAAACTGTTTGTTAAGCATTTTCTCGTATTCAAAATTTTAACGTAAACGTATTTAAACTACTTTTTGTAGCCGAAAAGTTCAAGTTAATGAAAAAAAACCTCCCCTGAATTAGAGGAAATATATTTACTATTAATCCAAAAAATCCTTTCTAAGCGTCTATTTTTCAAATATGTTGTTATTGTTTTTCAAACAGTTTAAATAGGCCTGTCATATCAAATATTTAATTGGATTAATATTTTGAAGAATATAAAACCATTCATAATTCAGTTCTTAACAATCTGTGACCCATGCGCTACCTTTTCTTCCCATCATCAGCAACAACAACAACTACACTCACATCTATACAATACATATGTATAATGTGTCACCATAGCATGCCATGGCGTATGAGTAATATACCAAATGCTACGACATAATACGTATACGCCGCGTGCACGTCTCGCACAACGACAGGCCGCCTTAAAGATCAACGCTCTATAAAGAGCATTTTGTGGATCTCTTAAAATCAAAACGAAACGAAAAGTGTGTGACAAAATGTTCAATAAATAAACAAATAAAACCGACAGCAAACCAAAACGCAATCAAAGCAAACAAACAAAATTATGAATAGAAAAATAAACTGAATATGTTGTGTTTTCAAATGACACGCGATTCTTTTGACAGAAATGAGATTCATTAACAAAATGTGTAATAATCTTTGAGTTTAGGATCATAAAATAATTATTTAAATGTTTTGCAGAACTATTTATGTAAGGGACAAAGTAATAACTTAATGAATTATGGAACATGTAAATACAACAAATGCAAGACAACAGCAACAACAACATCAACAGCTGCAACAACATCAACTGGAGCAACAACAACAGCACAATGAAAATCAACAGCAATTTTGCTTACGATGGCATAATCATCAGGTAAGAATCAAAATAACATTTAAAATATTTATTTAAAAATTGTCTAGTTACTGTTATTTTTTGAAAAGTAAAACTAAGTGTATCTTGTTTATGTTTTATTAGCTTAAATAATTTCTCCTTCCTTGACTACATTTTCTTCTTAGTAAAAAAATTAGTGCAAAAATAATTTTAAGCACATAATCCATTTAAATAATTCTTTACACTCTTCACATCCACTCCAGGTGCCATTAATTGCGAGCTACTTAGCTCATCGCATGATTTATTGGCTCCAATGTGTTGTTCAAAGCACCCGAAAACTTAAAATAATGAATATAAATGAGTGTTTTTATAGTCGACGTCAGCGTTCGACTCATTCCCGCGCCAGTTTATATGGGGGGTATTATCTAGGGGTCTGGCCTCGGACATAAAATTGACTGGACATCGTTCACAAGAAGCGGCCAGAGAAAATGTCACTCGTCTATATATAGGGTATATAGTCAGTTGTATGCAAGTGTTTGTGTGTGAGAGTATATACATACTTATTCACACATAGTTTTCCGCATTTCATATAGTGACAATTTTGTAGCTCGCCAATGTTTACTACAGATCGCTGTAGGATCTGGGAGATGTCAGGGAGGCACCACAAAGCTGTCCAAAATAGCTAAAGGCAACGGAGCGGGACGTGGAGAAAGCTGGGTGGCGGGTATAGGGGTAGCAAAAAAAAGAAAAAAATGTCAAATAAATGAAATTTTCATGCAATTGCCAAAATCCAAAGAATTTTTACTAGCAACTACGAGTAAATCTAATTTCGAATCGTCGAAAGAAAACACGACGCAATTGCAATTAATGCTCAGCTGCCATTAAGTGTCGCCTGGCGCATCTGCTCCAAATGTTTTCCGGGCAATCTTACCCAGCCTAGGGCCAAAATCACAAATTTAGCCCCATGCCCAAAGAGTCCCGGCAGCTGGTCTGCCAAATCTACTTGTACTATTTATATGATCAAGTGACCCAATTGCCCTCAACCACAACCACAACAACTACAACAACTATATTTCCATTCCAGACTAGTTTGCTGAGCACATTGCCGATCCTATTAGACCAATCGCATCTCACGGATGTGACCATTTCGGCCGAGGGTCGTCTGCTCCGTGCTCATCGTGTCGTGCTCAGCGCCTGCAGCAGTTTCTTTATGGAAATCTTTCGTGCTCTGGAGGCCAGCAATCATCCGGTCATTATCATACCCGGAGCCAGCTTTGGTGCCATTGTCGCCCTGCTAACGTTCATGTACTCGGGTGAAGTGAATGTCTACGAGGAGCAGATTCCCATGCTCCTTAATCTGGCCGAAACATTGGGCATCAAAGGATTGGCGGATGTGCAGAACAATAATGTAAGTCAAAAATTAAAAAAATCATTTGCTAAAATAAATTGTTTAATAATTTATATAACTTTGCCTTTGACACTTTTTCAAAGACTTCAAACTCGCATAACTTTGCCAAAACTAAATCGATTTTCATGCGGAATATCATTTTGATCATTATTTGGCCTCTATATTGATTCTGCATCAAAATATTAATTACTTAGAAAATTGGATATGTTGGTCATCACTGTCATATTTTTCCATACTAACCCCTTGACACTTTTTCAAAAACTTCAAACTCCCATAACTTTGTCAAATCTTAACCGATTTTCATGCCGAATATCAATTTGATCATTATTTGGCCTCTATATTGATTCTGCATCAAAATATTAATTACTTAGAAAATTCGATATGTTGGTCATCACTGTCATATTTTTCCATTATAACCCCTTAACACTTTTTCAAAAACTTCAAACTCCCATAACTTTGCCAAAACTTAACCGATTTTCATGCCTAATATCAATTTGATCATTATTTGGCCTCTATATTGATTCTGCATCAAAATATTAATTACTTAGAAAATTCGATATGTTGGTCATCACTGTCATATTTTTCCATTATAACCCCTTAACACTTTTTCAAAAACTTTAAACTCCCATAACTGGCAAAACTTAACCGATTTTCATGCGGAATATCAATTTGATCATTATTTGGCCTCTATATTGATTCTGCATCAAAATATTAATTACTTAGAAAATTCGATATGTTGGTCATCACTGTCATATTTTTCCATTATAACCCCTTGACACTTTTTCAAAAACTTCAAACTGTCATAACTTTGCCAAATCTTAACCAATTTTTATGTGGAATATCATTTTGATCATTATTTGGCCTCTATTTTGATTCTGCATCATCTTAAATACTTAGAAAATTCGATATTTTGGTCATTTTGATCATAACCTTTTACCTCTGAATTCATTCATCACTGTCCACTGTTTCTAGTAGTTTTCTAATTAAATTCTCTTTCATTACAGCTTCCCAAGACAACACAGAGCACTTCCTCCACCGCTCCAACCTCCTATGTGGAGCCCACAAGCATCGACAAGCCATTGGGCTATGAAACACCCAAAACACCATCGCCAACGCCAACACACACACCCACGCCCACAACCACGCCCAATCTTAACTTACCACAACTACCGAATCCTACGCTGCAAACACCACTTTTGGCCAACAAGCTGGGCACACCTCTGGAGAATTTCTTTTTCAAATCGCTGCAATTTTATCCGAATCTGTTGCCGCAACCATTGAATTTTTCGCAAACCGCGCTAAACAAGACCACAGAACTGTTGGCCAAGTACCAGCAGCAGTGTCAGCTCTACCAGAATAGCCTGGAGGAGGAGGATTGCTATGGCGCCAAGCGGATGAAGACGGGCAGTGTCAACCAAAATAACATTTCAACGTCACAGCCGCCCAAAGATGTCAAGCGAATTGACAAAATCGTGGAGAATCTGAGAACCACAAATAGCAACAAGTCGCCCATCGAATGTGGTGCGCCCAATTCAATTGTGGCCACCTCACCAGTGGCACTTGCACCTCAGAATATGTCGCACTTCTCGCCACAGTTGCCAGTTGTGAAGTCCTCGCCCAGTTACAACAATCCCCTAAGTGCAGGTCAATTGTACAGCAGTGCCAAGTTGCCCAGTTACAGTGCCGCTGCCACGCCCACAACGGCACAGCAGGCGTCGCATCAGGTGGCAGCACATCATGCCAACACACCCTACATAACTCCTGAGGATCATGCCAAGCTGCAGCAGCACATCGAGCAATATGCCGCCTGTCAACGGGAGGCGGCGGCAGCGGCAGCAGCGGCTGCAGGTCAAATGGTCAGTGCCAAGTCGGAGCCGAATTTAATGTCACTCGCCGCCGAGAAGATGGCCACGCCCAGCAAGCCGCCCTCCAACTCCAAGTTGTATGCCACATGCTTCATCTGCCACAAGCAACTGAGCAATCAATACAATCTGCGTGTGCACCTCGAGACCCATCAAAATGTGCGGTGAGTCTTTATTTAATCATTTCAATTCATTTCTTCATATTGTATTTGTTGCAATGTAATTTTGTAACTTCTAATGAAATTCAATTTTCATAAGCATTACATTTTTATAGCGGTTGTTACGGGTATCTTATAGTCAGGAATCTGACTAAAGCATTCTTACATCTTAAATTTCAGCTATGCGTGCAATGTTTGTTCCCACGTTTCTCGCAGCAAGGATGCGCTGCGCAAACATGTCAGCTATCGTCATCCTGGAGCGCCGTCTCCTTGCGAGAATGAAGCGCGACGCAAACGAGTCACAAAGTTGGCAGCGCAGTCGACGCTGACGTCAAGCGCTGCGACTGCTCCGTCGGCAACAGCAACCAGTGGCGATGTGGCAGCTGGCGAGGCATCTATACCGAGTGCTGGATCGGGTTCGGGCTCGGGTTCGACACCAGGCTCACTATCGACGAATCCTTACCTGTTTCTGCCTAATCAGTTTCAGTTGGCGGCTGCTGCAGCCGCCGTTGCAGTGGCCGAGTCAAACACAACGCCAGCCTTGGATCTGGCGCATGAGGTACCCATGTCCATGAAGAGCTCAACGCCAACGGCCAACGGCAATGGTGAGGCAGGCAGCGAAGCTGGTGCATCGGCCACATAGAAATGCAGCGCAGAATTCAATTAGTAAAACACACTCACAAAAACACAACAATACACAATACACAAAACACGCAAATTAACCCCACCGCGTACCGAACCAACGTCTTAGACCCGGCTGTGATACTTAGCGCAATTCGTCGTTTTATTGTTTCTGTTTTCATTTGAATTTGAATTTGATTCTCACTGTTTGTTAATTTTAGCGCAATTTGTTTGAGAGCTTGCACATATCGATAATGCGCTTCGATAAATATGAAGTGGTGGCAGCACTATTACAGTTTGAGAGCCACAATAACAATCAGTTTAAGTGCCCCTTAAACTGTTAGCATAATTGCGAAGCTCTGCAAAAACACCTTCTTACAAACACCAAACACACACTCTCACACACAGACACGCCTACACACATTCTAGTAAATTAAGTGCAATTTTTATAATTATACACAAACAAAGCACACGCACAACATGCACACAAAAAGACAAGGTGAAGACCTATAAAAATCCAAGATCAAAATAAATATTAAGCCACAATACAATTTGAAGTCGTATTCATTTTTATGCAAAAACTATTTTATTTCAATTCATAATACAATTATTTACGTACGCAAGCGCACTTTACATATATGTTTAAACTGTAGTTCAGTTATATAAGTATCAAAAAGTTGTTTAAAAACACACAAGCATAATGTACTTGGACTAGGGAAATATGGGAACAGGTTGAACAATCTTTCAAAGAATACTCGCAATTATTACAAAAAAGAATAGCTTTATCCATGATATGATTAGCAAAACACTTTTGAGCTTAAACTAAAAGGATATGAGTGCGTAATCTAAATAGCTAAATGTTAATAAACTTTTGCACTTAAAAATGAAATGAAGCTGATGCTGAATCGATCGATAATAGCAGCTTGGCAATTATATATGTGGGATTTAACCGGATCTAGATCTGGATCTCAATCTGTATCTGCATCTGTATCGTATCTGTATCTGTATCTTTATCTTTATCTGTATCTGTATCTGTATCTGTATCTGTATCTGTATCTGTATCTGTATCTGTATCTGTATCTGTATCTGTATCTGTATCTGTATCTGTATCTGTATCTGTATATATGTATTCGTCTCTCTCTCTATCTTTTCTATCTGATTAAGTATAAAAATATGCGCTGGCTTGCGATGTTACATTCTCATTTGGCTTTAAATAGTTTCCACGTGCCACACTTTGGTATTGCAATCCTGACCAGTGGAGATCACAGTATTATTATCCAGCCACACGAGGCGTGTAATTTGCGACTGTGGATGGGCATCTAAGCGAAACGAGATTGTTAAATCACAAGTAAAGTTGATAAGTGTACGAATAGCTTACTCTTGATGATGGTGTGCTTGGCTGGATTGGTCACAGACCAAATGATAATGGTGGTATCTAGAGATCCGCTGGCAACCAACAGCGAATTGGGAGACCAGGCCACAGTGTTGACACGCGCATTATGGAAGCCCCATTCCTTGTTGTGAGCCGGCTGCAATATCAAAATTAATATATATAATAAAGTTACATTTAAATATCTCTCTTTGACTGACCTTGTATTCCTCCACTGAGTAGAGCACCACCTTGCGATGCGCATCGCAGGCAACCAAATACTTTTGATCCGGAGAATATGCGACATCGGTGACAGCGCCCAAATGATCCAGTTCCATCTTCAGATCCAGAGTGTTGCCTTGGAGCGAATAAATGCGCGTCTTCTGATCATCACCGCCAACAGCGATATCCAAAGTATCCGAATTAGCAGCAATGGAGCTGGCCTCGTATTTAATGGGCAGCGAGAACACTTTCTTCTGGTCCTGCACCAATGTGAGTTCCTTAATGCAGGCCAAAGCAATGATGTTCTCATTGCGCATAATGGCCAAACCACGAGGCTGGCAATTAAGCTTTACCACGTAATCCGTGTAGTTGTTGCCCTCGACACTGAATTGGCGCAGACTGTCGTCAATGCCGCACGTGTAGACGAACTCATCCCAGGCGGCAATGCCATTTATCTGGTTGCCATGGCCAGTGCCAGTGATGCGGTCATTGACACCGTTGCCGGAGTTCCAGTTGGTCACAACGCCGTCGTGGCTGCCGGTGTAGATAGTGCTGCGATCGTCGCTCAAAGCCAGAACCGTAATGGGCTTGTTGTGTCCCTTGACCACACGCAGTGGTTTGCTGGGATCCTCCACATTTAGGTAGGTAATCACGCCGGACAGCGAGACGGTAATAAGATGCTCTCCTTGCCACAGGCACGACACCTGCTGATCGTCTAAGGTGGTGCCCATAACAAACTCGGTAATCAGCTCTCGTGATTCCACCTGCCAAAGGCGACAGGTCTTGTCACCCGAGCAGGTTAAGAGCTGAGTGCTATCTGGCTTCCATGCGACCGCATAGACGCCTCCCTTGTGCGCTGGAGAACCGAATTCACCCACCAGATCGGAGCTGGTGCCATCATACAGGAACACCTTGCCGTCAAAGCCAGCTGAGGCAAAGTATTTTCCATCGGGGGAATAACGCACGGCTTGCACATAGCGCGTGTGCTCCTGTTTGGTCATTTTGAACTTGAACGGCGGTCCTTCAAAGATGCCAATGGTGTTGTCCTCACTGCCTGCAATTATATGTATTAGATATGAGAAAAACCAAAGGGATAAAATCTACTCACCAGTCACAATGCGGAACGGTCTGGCTGGCCGGAAGTCCGCCGAGTTAATGGGCTTTGATTGGCCACTAATTTCACCAACTGATGTGCCCGTTTCGGACATAAAGACATGGCCAAAACGTTCGCGACCCTCGCCGACGACAACAATTCGCTGATTATCTGGTGACCAGCTAATGTCCTTAATGGGTCCACCAATTGGCTGGAATTCATTCTTCAGCAAATGCTCCTTGTTTACTGTATCCCAAATGCGAATCTTGCCAGAAGCATCTAAATAATGAAAAGAGAGTGATTAAGGTGATGAATCAGATGAGTCATACTTTTAAAAATGTATACAGTCCGGCCAAAATTAATTCATACACTCATTTTTTATAATTAATCGACTACTGTGGGTCAGTCAAATGATAAGAGCAGTTATATTGGAATCAAATTCGATGAATATATTAGTTACAAAGAAAAATTCATTAAATTATAAAAATTTTAGATCTATCTATTTTATATTTGTATCTCAATCTCAACCTAGAGACACTAAACACTTTTAGCTGCGTCAGGGAAATCTCTATAGATAAGTATAGTTCCCAATAAACCAACCCGTATTTGATTGAGTGTACCGGTTTCCATATTTGGTATTAAAGAGATAAGAGCGTAAAAGTTTGTTGGAAAGATAACATCAACAAAAGATAACAAGACTTCCCCTACTTGGTAAATTGTATAATAAAAATTCTTTGACTTGTTCTATGCATTTTGAAATCAAATATTTCGATAAATTTCAACTTCTAATAACAGAGATAAGGTAATCGGTACATATGGTAATATGATGTGAATTGGCAGTTGAATTGTGAGTCATGGTTAAGGTTTTTCATGGTTTACTTACCGCCGGATGCAATGTAAAAGCCGCTGGGTGAATACTTGGCCACATTCACTGCACACGAGTGTTCCGTGTAGACATCGGCAATCGCTGGATTCTGGACAGGCGACGGCGTTAATCGGAGCGTGACGAGGCAAATCAAGAAGAGAAAGCACAAATAATCATAACAAATTAATAATAATATTTACAGGCAGCTTTTTGTTTTTTAAAAAAACACGACGGCATCAACATCATTATTATGTTGCGTGGGCAGCAAAATAAGATACAAAGATATTTTCTCTTGGGTTGTTGCCGGCTGTATACATGAGATATATATGTACACAAACAAATGTATGGTAAATAAATATAGAACAGCCAACACACACATACGAAAAAATCATATAGGCGGATTGTCGTTGTCGAGTGGAAAATTAACGCTTGAAAATTGCAGCTGCTGTGCGCAGTCCAAAAATAACACAATTTTCGCTTTATGGAGCAGTCGACTCATATTTTGTATCTTGTATCTTGTGCAATATCAAATGAACTTACCTCAATATTACGGATTATCACCGAATTTCCGTTGGCATAGAGGAAATTCTTGCCCTTGGGATCCGCGCCCAAAACAATGGGTTGACCACGTCCAGTACGCGGCAAAGTTGCATATACATTTTCTGTAAAGATTTTAATATGTATTTCATTCAATTGTAAAACAAACACAAAAGGTAAACAGCTGTAGAGAAGAGGAGTGAAAAAGAGAGAAACAAGGGTGCGGTCGGCGGCTTTTTTTTTGCCGGTTTACATTGCTTTCTCCGGGTCACAGATAATTCCCCCTTCTGTTGTTTATCTGAATCTAACGACGACGGCGTCGACGCTGCGGCGCTGCTGTTGTCTCGGCGAATCGCTGAATTCCATTTATGGTCATATTAATTCGTTTCCGCTGTTTTTACCGTTCTTCGTTGACTCATTTTTGCAACGTTGTCGCTGTTGTTTTTCTGCTTTTTTTCTTTTTGGTAATTCGAGAAGCGAACGTCTCTGAAACTTACTGTTTTCGTAGGCCGGTATTTGTGGTTGCGCCATTGCTCTATCTCTCTTGCGATTCTAGTGGCTTATGATTTCTGTTTGGTCTTGTAATACTATTCTTCTCGCCTACAAGAGACAAATTTTGTTTTTGAAACGCGTTGCCACCTGGCAGAATAAAGTTGCCATTTATTTCAACGTTGGAATTTTAGGTCCGCGAACCAAGCCTGCCATCCCATTTTTTGTTGCGACGTAGTTATTAAAACAAGTTGGCAGCACTATTGGCAACAGTGTTGACGAGTTCGGTCACACTATTTGGCAACAATAACAAACAAAAAATAAGTTTAATAAATCTTTTTTAAAATGCTGCAACGCGTACAACCGAAAGTAGAAAATCCACGTTACGGTCAACTAATTATTGGTCCGCCCGGCTCTGGCAAGACCACATACTGCAACGAGGCATACAAATTCTATCGAGAGCTGGGCCGGCAAGTTGGCGTCGTCAATTTGGATCCGGGCAATGACAACATGGCATATGAGCCAGTGGTCAACGTAATGGAGCTGATAACCGTAGGCGATGCTATGGAACATCTGAAGCTGGGTCCCAACGGAGCACTCATGCACTGTGCCGAGTATCTGGAGCAACACATTGACGACTGGCTGCTGCCAGCACTGCGAAAACTGAGCGCCACACACAATTATTTTCTATTCGACTGTCCGGGACAAATCGAACTCTATACGCATCACAATGCCATGGCGCGGGTCTTTGAGCGCCTGGAGCAGGAGCGCTACAGTTTGGTTACTGTGAACCTTATCGATTCGCATTACTGCTCGGAACCCGCGAAATTCATAGCCACGCTGCTGATGGCGCTGAATACAATGCTGAGGATGAGCTTACCGCATGTGAATGTGCTGTCCAAGGCGGATCTGCTGCGTAAGCATGAATCCAAGCTGCACTTCAGTGTGGACTTTTACACGGATGTGCTGGATCTGAAGTATTTGCTGGAAAAACTTGACGATGATCCCACAATGCGAAAACATCGCAAACTCAACGAGGCCATTTGTTCCATGGTAGAGGATTACGCATTGGTATCGTTTAAGCTTCTGGACGCTTTCAGCACTGACAGCATGCTCCGGCTGCGCAATCACATTGATAAGGCGAATGGCTATGTTTATAAAGCGGGCGAGGAACAAACTGTCAACTCTCTGCTAGCCTGTGCTGTAGGTGCTGAAACGGAAGCACTGCGTCAACAGCATGACATTGAACCGTATACAAACCAGCAGTGACACAGTTTAGGAACATATAGGGCTTTATTATAAACAACTCATATAACATAATTATATACATTATATTTCTATTATATTTGACCGTTTGTTTATCTACATCCTGTCGCCAAAAATTGTTCTAAATAATGGGGCAGACCATATTGTAACTTCCTGTGATAAATACATTATTTCACTATCAAGTGGCGCTGCAAATTCTGTACATTTGTTTTTCTATAATTTAAGCATAAATCAAAATTAACATAATTATTAAAACACAGTCGACTCATTTGTTTATGTTTTAAATAATACGCGCAATACAGGTGTTGCCCATCGTCATGTTATTTGATGGGCAGCACTGGTTATGTGCTATCGATTTGCAGCGTTGATATTGATAAACAAAGACAATTGACAGTAGTTGCCGTTACAGAAAGCATACTGCGCGCTCCAAGTTGAATACTATTTAAAGCGTTACAAGTTCATTGTGATTCAATTCAACGCTTACTATTTAATTCATTCATGATTGTTTTACGATGCGATAACCTCAATTGCGTCGTAGTTTATGATTTGCCTATTCTTTATGTAATATTTATAGTCACAGCCTTGGAATATTCTTTTAGGTCAGTTTCATAACATCGTAGGGAGCGAGAAATATTATTATCGCTAACAAGTTTCTAAATTGCACTTTCAGTATTAAATTTAGCTGGAGCTTAGAACACTAAAAGTCGATAAGACGAAAGAAAAAAATATTTGAAACGCGCAGATTGGAGAAATCAGCACATTTGACGTTGACTTTGAGAAGCACAAAAAAAAACAGCGATTAAATTTTAATAAAATGGCGAATGGCTTTAGATGCAGGCCTATAAAAGCCCCAGAATCTGAGTATCGACATTAGTTGCGTTCGCGCGGTCGATACGAAGTTGTGAATATGTTTTAAAGTGAATATTGTTCAGTGTTTTGTCAAAGAGTTACTGAAGTGAATCTGAAGGATTCACAGGAAAACGGATTACCAGTGTCTATTCTTCAAATACTAAAAGGATAACGGATTACCAGTGATATATGAAGCTGTTATATTAAATAACAAGGATATTTTTTCCAGCCATAAAATGGCAAACAAGTTTTTATTCTGTTTGGCATGGCTACTTATTTTTACTAGCATTGTGAATGCTAATGAAGGTGATATTGTGATGTCAGACGACGAAGACGAGAGTATAGAGTGAGCTAATATATTATAAATAATTTGAAATTATAATAAATTACAAAATGAACTGTATAAAAATAAGACGATATCTTATAAAAAGTATATACAATTTAAAAATCTGTCGGAGCTTATGTTTTTATTTTTTGAAATAGTAAATTTTCCAGGACTACTAATAAATTTAAAAAACTTATTTATATCCTTGTACTTGAAAAATAGTCAAGGTGATATAGTTATTTGGTTAAATATGATGTTTTTATACGCACGTAAACTTAAATTAAGAAAACATTATTATTTTAAGAAACACCTATCACATCTAGTCTATATTTTGGCGCTCAATGCCCGACGATTTCCGTTTCCGAATCAGGCAGGTTATTTACTGCTTATATTAACAACATTTAGAATTCTTTGATACGTTATCTAATGCAAAAAATTCGCTACTTTATAGTCCCGTGCTTCAGGCTGTACCGGAAGATGTCGATAAGGAACGCGACGAACGCCATATTGGCTTTTTTAAGACCAAGCAAGCGCCCCCTATGAGGTATGAGCTGAAAGGAAACGAGATAAATAAAACTTTTATCATTTTTCTTGTTTTATATTTTGAATTCTCTTAGTCCATATTATAGCTATAGCCAAAGTGACGCTCAAGCTCAAGCTGGAGGCGGCGGTAGAGGTTATGCTCCACATCCGGGGGGAATGATCGGTGGCATTAAAGCATCAGGGTGAGCATTAAAAACAAACTTAATATCATTCTAAAAATACAAAAACGATTCTTTGTTTTTAGCGCACAATTAGTTAATAATGCACTTGGATTTTTGGGCATGGGAAAAGGGTAAGCTTTTAAATAAAATATATTGCTGAATTAGTTGATGATATCCAGAATTGATCTAGGAACAAGGGCAACTTTTATGGTCACGAAGTACAGCAGCTGAGAGCCTATGGCAAGTGCTCCGCAATAGAACTGCCCCCAAATGTGTTGTCCAAATGCGATGGGTCTGGTCGTTGTCAAGTCTATTGCCCAAATGGTTATATATTCTTCGAGAACGTAAATACGCTGGACTTGTTTTGCAGCAATGATGGTTGGATAATACGCAACTCGCGGTTGACTACAATACCAGCGTGCCAGGCTATATGCATACCAAAATGTGAGAATAATGGCTTTTGCATATCAGCTGGCATATGTCAGTGCCCGGAGAACTTCTCAGGTCCGCTGTGCCAGCACAAGAGGTCCGTGTGTGCCGCCAAGCCTCCCGTGCCCAAAAACTCGAGGTTAACCTGCATGAACAAGTAAGTTAGATTTTCTAAATGAAGTTAAAGTATAGACAGACACAAGCTAAAATTATAGATATATTTTTGACGATCTGAGTCGATATAGCTATTACCTTTTTTTTCGTTTAAACTTGTTTCTCAGTTTTGAAGTTAACTATATAAAAATTTTAGGAGAGCCGTCTTTTTGCTGCTGGCAGTACATTTGCCGAATATCGAAAATCAACCTTGAGAACGGAAATCATTTTTGTATTTTGAGATATATCAACAAATCTCGCAGAATATGCACTTAGTATTATCTAACACCTACTGGCTAAATTTAGTTAAGATCGTTATATAAAGTAGTTGTCATATAAACGATCTATCGATATTTACGATCTATTAAGAAATACGATTTTGTTTCTTGAGAAAAGTCAAGAGTTATACATTCTAAAAAAATGTTGGAGTAATGCAAAGTGTAGAATGAGCTCCTCTTTTTCTTGTTAAATTTACTATTTTCATGTTTGACTTTCAGCATATGCAATGCACAATGTATGCGAGGATTCCAGTATCCCGATGGAAGCGCTATAACCAATATTGAGTGTCGCAATGGTCAATGGATTCACACCAAAAGCGGCCTGGCAAAGGTACCCGATTGTGCACGTAAGTCAACAACGCATCACAACTTAACTTTTGGCTTGTATTTACTGAGATTAAATTCACAGCGACCTGTTCACCGGCTTGCCAGAATGGAGGCCAATGCATCAGTTTCAACGTTTGCCAGTGCTCCAAGATGAATCGCGGCGCATTCTGTCAATACGGTAATAAGAATTAATATTTAATTGAAATAGAAAAATTGGAATTAAATTAAATTTGAAAACTTGTTAATTACACAGACATTGCAAACTGTAATGTGACCAAATCCCAATTTAATGGAAACTACAAGTGTGCCTTTGACATGGAGGAGGCCCGTTGTACCTTCAGCTGTCCAGATGTACCTGGCTTAAAGGTGCAAGGACGCTTGGATATTGAGTACAAGTGTAGTTATCAACAGGGTGTTTATTTACCCGCACCAGTTCCAAAGTGCATTTTGCGTAAGTATACCAAGTATTTGTAAATGATGTTTAAGATTGGATTTCTATAAATAATTTGAAACTACCCGCAGCTCCTAATTATGTCATTAAATCTGGCAGTGTGCAAATGCATGAAGCGCATCGCGCTGGACACACATACCACAATGCTTTCAGTGGCGAATATAGTTCAGAAATTAGAAGCCAACGTGAAATTCTGCTGGCATTGCTGGCCAAATATAAAGATCTGGAACGAAGAAGTGTAAGTTGAGATGGGAACATAAAGTAAGTTTTACTTGATATTGTTTTTCTGACTTGGCAGGAATGGTGGTCATCGGAGGAAACAGTGACAACGCCTGGCTGCTACTCCTTGTACATGAGCGGCGGAGTGGACGTAGTTGTTGATAAGTCCCCAAGACCCTCGATGTGCACCACCTGGGGTGGCATCAATATGAAAACGTTTGATGGCTTGGTTTTCAAGTAAGCAAATTAACTTAATCTTGATCTTACAATATTCGATAACTTGGTTAGTGCTGCCAAAACGGTTTATTTCTGAACAGATCTGTCATTTTTTAAAACTAATTTGCTGAAACTCTTACCGAGCATAATTAATTTATTCTTATACCCTGAGCCCATTGAAAATGGGTAAAAAGGGTATAATGTGTTTGGCAGAATACGCATTGACAAAAATAGCGTTGCCTTCTTATATTGGCAAAATAGTGTTGCCTACTTTTGTAGGCAAAAATAGTGTTCCCTACTTATGTGGGCAAAAATAGTGTTGCCTACTTATATTGGCAAAAATAGTGTTGCCTACTTATATGGGCAAAGGAGTGTTGCCTACTTTTGGGGGCAAAAAATAGTGTTGCCTACTTATATGGGCAAAAGAGTGTTGCCTACTTTTGTGGGCAAAAATAGTGTTGCCTACTTTTGTATTTAACTGTCGAGCGTGCTCGACTGTAACCGCCCACTAGTTTTGAAATTACTTTCATACTGCACTAATTTTCATTAATAAAATCTTTATCATCTTTGTATGAAATACTTTCTTAATGATACTCTATTATGTATTTATATAACATGCAATTCATCTCACAAATCTTTAACAAATGGTTTTTCAAACTTATAGAGCTCCATTATCCTGTTCACATACGTTGACCATGGATAAGGTGTCGGGAACTTTTGATATCACCCTCAAGGCTTGTCCTTATGGCTCTGGATATGGCTGTGCGCACACTCTAAAGATTCTGTGGCAATCGGTGCTTTATACACTGGAAAATTTGAGTAAGTAACTAAAGAGGATTTTTTTAAATTAACTACAGTAATATGCACTTCAATTCCATTTTAGATGGCACAATGCGTCTGTCCACGCCCACCAAGGAGCTGCCCATTCCCGTGCAAGTGATGGGCATGAAGGTGATGCCTGTGGCACAGCATGTACAAATTGATCTGGAGTCAATTGGAATGAAGTTGGACTGGGATCATCATCAGTATGTGGCTGTCCACGCTGGTCAGGCCATGTGGGGCAAAGTGGGTGGTCTTTGTGGCTCCCTTGATGGCGACTACAGCAACGATTTGATGTCCCGAACAGGCAAGAAACTGGAAACGGTTAAAGCATTCGCCGATGCATGGCGTGTGGATGATAGCAGTGAAATGTGTCGAGTTGAGAATAGTGCCGAACTGGAATTTGGCATGGAATCATGTGAACAGAGCAAGCTCCAAAAAGCTGTCAGCATCTGTGAACGTCTCCTGGCCAATGAGAAGCTAAGCGATTGCATCAAGCCCTTCAATTATGAGGCACTCATACGCACCTGCATTGCCGACTACTGCAATTGCCCCAATCGAGAGCAGCCCGAGAGCTGCAATTGTGATGCCATTGCCATGCTGGCCAAAGAATGCATGTTCAAGGGTATTCAATTGCAACACGGCTGGCGCAATCTGGAAATATGCCGTAAGTATGCCGCATTTATTACTGATAGAGTAAAAGGGTATGTTGTGGTATGGTCTATACAAAAATTATAAATTTGATGCAATGTATGTAACATGTGTAGAGTGACAAATCCCATAAAGTATATATATTCTTAATCAGTATTAATTTTTAAGTCTATCTAGCCATGTCCATCCTGAACCTGACACTATAAGAGCTAGAGCGAATAATTTTGGCAGACTTCTATGATTTAATTTGTGATGCACGATCGAATCAAATGGTCGATAATCGAACCTTTTTCTCAAACTCATGACCTTAGCGACTTTTTAAAAAAATAAAATCGTACATGAATTATATTTTTGCACAAGTTAAAAAATTAGAAAAGTTTTACGCAAAAGTTTTGTAACAAAAGGTCTGGACTATTAACCAATACTTTAACATAAATAGATACCATTAATATATTACAACGGGTATTTTATAGTTGGGCACTCGTCACAGGCTTAACCCATTTAATAATTTCATATTTTTGACCATAGCTATTAGCTGCGGCTTTGGACGCGTCTATCACGCTTGTGGACCGGATGTGGAGCCCACCTGTGAATCGGATTTGAATTCCGTTGCGCCCACAAAAGGCAAATGCAATGAGGGCTGTTTCTGCCCAGAGGGCACTGTACAATACAAGGATGCGTGCATTACACGAGAGCTGTGTCCCTGCACTCTACGCGGACATGAATTCAAGCCCGAGGCGACGATCAAGAAAAGCTGCAACACCTGCACCTGTAAGAATGGCCAATGGAAGTGCACGGATGATAGATGTGGTGCTCGTTGTGGGGCCATTGGTGATCCCCATTATCAGACTTTTGATGGCAAGCGCTACGACTTTATGGGCAAGTGCTCCTACTATTTGATCAAGACCCAAAATATGTCTGTGGAGGCGGAGAATGTTGCCTGCTCCGGTGTCGTGTCGGAGGCATTGAACTATGCTGCTCCGGATGATCCTTCGTGCACCAAATCTGTGACCATACGTTTCCTGCTGCGCGATGGAACTCCTGGTACAATCAAACTGGATCAGGGATTGACCACTGTGATCAATGGCAAGGCCATTGCCAAGTTGCCCAAGATTTTGGGCGCTGGTGAGGTGTTGATACGACGCGCCAGTTCCACATTTTTGACTGTCGAGTTTGCCGGCGCCATACGCATCTGGTGGGACGGCGTCTCACGCGTCTATGTGGATGCACCGGCAAGTTGGAGGGGCCAGACCCAAGGATTGTGCGGCACCTTTAATTCCAATACGCAGGATGACTTTCTAACACCCGAGGGGGATGTGGAAACGGCTGTCGAGGCATTCGCGGACAAATGGCGTACCAAGGACACGTGCCAATTCCAAGCGGAGACACATCAAGGACCGCATCCATGTACCTTGAGTCCGGAGAAGAAGGCGATTGCCGAAAAGCATTGTGACTGGATATTGCAGGAAATCTTTCAGGAATGCCACTTTACCGTGGAGCCGGAACAGTTCTATGAGGATTGTCTCTACGATACTTGCGCCTGCAAAGATGATCCTGCCAAATGCTTCTGTCCCATTCTCTCCGCCTATGGCACCGAATGCATGCGACAGGGCGTCAAAACTGGATGGCGTATGTCCGTCAAGGAGTGCGGTGAGTAACAGCTACAGCGGTTATATAAAGAAATCAGGGATCGTATTCATTATAAGTTTTATTTTAAAAATCACTCTTTAATGATTATATACTGATTTTTACGATTTTCTTTACCGATAATCATTATTTTTTTATCAAAAAACTAAAACCAAAAAAAATAGAACCAAACTGATTGAATATGCATGGGCAAAAATAGTGTTGCCTACTTTTGTGGTCAAAAATAGTGTTGCCTACATATATGGGCAAAAAATAGTGCTGCCTACTTATATGTACTTTAAAAAAAAATAATAATCATTATTTACGGTCCCTGAAAGAAATACCTTTGATGATGATATATATCAATGATAATCCTCAGCTGTCAAGTGTCCCATGGGTCAAGTGTATGACGAATGCGGTGATGGCTGTGCCTTGACCTGCGATGATTTGCCCAGCAAGAACAGTTGCACCCGGGAATGTGTCGAAGGTTGTCGCTGTCCACATGGCGAGTACATCAATGATGAGGGCGTCTGTGTTCCCAAGCATAAATGCCACTGCAGCTTCGATGGCATGATCTTCCGGCCTGGCTATAAGGAAGTGCGACCCGGCGAGAAGTTCCTAGATCTTTGCACCTGCACCGATGGCGTTTGGGATTGTCAGGATGCTGATCCGGGTGATGATGTCAAGTATCCGCCCTCATCCGAGCTGCGCAGCAAGTGCATCAAGCAACCCTATGCAGAGTTCAAAAAGTGTGCTCCCAAGGAACCGAAAACATGCAAGAACATGGACAAGTATGTAGCCGACTCTTCGGAATGTCTGCCTGGCTGTGAGTGCATGGTGGGTTATGTCTATGACACATCCCGTCAAGCTTGTGTGCTGCCCACAAACTGTTCCTGTCATCATGCGGGCAAGAGCTACGACGATGGCGAGAAGATCAAGGAGGATTGCAATTCTTGTGTTTGCCAGGCGGGCAACTGGAAGTGCTCGGAGAATGGCTGTGAATCCACCTGCAGCGTGTGGGGAGATTCACATTTCACCACCTACGATGGTCATGACTTTGACTTTCAGGGCGCCTGTGATTATGTTCTCTCCAAAGGTGTCTTTGATAATGGCGATGGTTTCAGCATTACCATTCAAAATGTGCTGTGTGGCACAATGGGAGTCACTTGCTCCAAGTCTTTGGAAATCGCTATAAGTGGACGTGTTCAGGAATCTCTGTTGCTCAGTTCGGATTCCAGCTATACCGTCGATCCCAACAAGTCGACCATTAAAAGTGAGTAACGTTATAGCTAAGCCATCAACTATTAGTCAAAGTCGATTATTTAGTAATAGTATTGCCTACTTATGTGGGCAAAAAATAGTGTTGCCTACTTATATAGGCAAAAATAGTGTTGCCTACTTATACAAGCAAATAGTGTTGCCTACTTATATGGACAAAAAAGTGTTGCCTACTTATGTGGGCAAACCATAAGAGCTAGAGACTTCAAGCTTGGTATGTAGGTTCCTGGATACCGGGCGCAGATTAAGTTTATTTTTATTTTTGGATCAAATCACTAAATGTTTTGGCTAAATATTAACCCTATAATTGTTAATTTGACCTATGATAACTGACTCTAAACTTCCTGTTTTTACGAACAGAGCTTCGCGATAGTGTGAATTCCAAGGGACACAACGCCTTCCACATCTACAAGGCTGGTGTCTTTATCGTAATCGAAGTGATTCCACTCAAACTGCAGGTGAAATGGGATGAGGGCACTCGAGTCTATGTAAAATTGGGTAACGAATGGCGGAATAAAGTAAGCGGTCTGTGTGGCAACTACAATGGAAATAGCTTGGATGACATGCAAACGCCATCATTGGGCTTGGAGACGAGTGCAATGTTGTTTGGCCATGCCTGGAAACTGCAGCCACATTGTGCTGCACCTGTGGCACCAATCGATGCCTGTCGTCAGCATCCGGAACGAGAGACGTGGGCTCAACTGAAGTGTGGGGCCTTAAAGTCGGAACTCTTCGCGCCGTGCCACAGCGAGGTGCCTTTGGATCGTTACCTGAAACGCTGCATCTTCGATACTTGCGCCTGTGATCAGGGCGGAGATTGCGAGTGCTTGTGCACCGCTGTGGCAGCCTATGCGGATGCCTGCGCCCAGAAGGGCATCAACATACGCTGGCGCTCACAGCATTTCTGCCGTAAATACCTCTTTTTATAGGTTGATTAATTTAAATGTAATATTTAATTTTTTGATAGCCATGCAATGTGATCCACATTGCTCGGATTACAAATCCTGCACACCTGCGTGTGCCGTCGAGACCTGTGACAATTTCCTGGATCAAGGCATCACGGAGCGCATGTGCAATCGTGAAAATTGTATTGAGGGCTGTCACATCAAGCCCTGCGAGGATGGCTTCATCTATTTGAATGATACGTATAGGGACTGTGTGCCAAAAGCTCAATGCAAGCCAGTGTGCATGATGAAGGAGGACAAGACCTACTACGAGGGTGACATTACCTTCCAGGATGCCTGTGCCACCTGTCGTTGCTCGAAGCGCAAGGAAATCTGCAGCGGAGTTAAATGTGATGCAGCTCCAACACCAGCTCCGTACATTGATGGAACCACTGCATCTCCGTTGGCCACACAGAACCAGACGAAATGTGTGCGTGGTTGGACACGTTGGTTTGACAAGGATGCGGATGCCACAGAGAAGAGTGTGCGTCTCAATGATGAGGAGAAGCTGCCGCGCTACGATCGCATGGAGAGCATCTATGGCACCTGCCTCAAGCAGTACATGACCAAGGTGGAGTGCCGTGTCAAGGACACACACGAGCCACCCGAACAAATGGATGAGAATGTCAGTTGCAATTTGGTGGACGGTTTACGTTGCATTGGCAAGTGTCATGACTACGAATTACGCGCCTTCTGTCAGTGCGATGCGGAACCCGAAGTCACAACACTCAAGCCAATTGAAAAGCCGCAAATCGGCACAGCCTGCGAAGAAGGCATTGCGGAGTACAAGGAGTATCCTGGTGATTGCCATAAGTTCCTACACTGTCAGCCCATGGGCGTAGAGGGGGGTCATATCTATGTGGAAAAGACCTGCGGAGAGTACATGATGTTCAATCCCACCTCGAACATTTGCGATCACATTGCCATTGTACAGGAACTGATCCCCAGCTGCGGCAAGCCCAAAGTTGAGCTGGAAACTGGCATCAAGCAGTGCGTTGATGGCAAAGTCTGGTCAGACTGTGCCAATCAATGTGAGCACACGTGTCACCATTACAGCAGCATTCTACGGAAACGTGGACTCTGCCAGCGTGGCGAGCACTGTAAGCCTGGTTGTGTGGACAAAATGCGTCCAGATTGTCCCAAAATGGGCAAATATTGGCGTGATGAGGACACCTGCGTGCATGCCGATGAATGTCCTTGTATGGACAAATTGGAAAAGTATGTGCAGCCACACAATCCTGTTATTGCCGAGTTTGAGATTTGTCAGTGCATTGACAATGCATTCACTTGTGTACCCAACAAACCAGAGCCAACGCAAGTGCCAACACCAAGTAATTATTGATCACTATATACCCAAAAATAACTCTGACTAATCGTGATCTCTTGCAGTACCTTTTGAGCCGGTGGTTCCTATTATTCCGGTTACTTTGACTCCGCCTATGCACTGTGCACCAGAACGGTAATTTGTTGGCTTTTGGTTACTCAATAATATAATCTTAACACAATATTTTTTTGCAGTCTCATTCCTGCTATTGAAAATGGTCCGCATTCATTGCCTGACAGCATTTTCAATGCCAGCTCTCAGTTGGCCCCAGAGCACGCTCCCTTTAAGGCCCGTTTGCGTAAGCTGCCTGGCGACGACAGTTGGTCACCTCAGATCAACGATCAAATGCAGTATCTGGAGCTGAACTTGGGACGCAAGGAGCCTATCTATGGTGTCATTATGGCGGGAAGCCCCGAATTCAACAACTATGTGACGCTTTTCAAGGTAACATATAACATTAAAGATAATAATAAAACAGTTAAAGAAAAAACTCTAGTACTGTAAGCTAAATGATTGCGTAAACTAGTTGTGGTGAAACTATAATCACATAACACT
The DNA here is from genome assembly GCA_035045575.1 of Drosophila falleni. Classification (NCBI taxonomy): domain Eukaryota; kingdom Metazoa; phylum Arthropoda; class Insecta; order Diptera; family Drosophilidae; genus Drosophila; species Drosophila falleni. Next base: position 12,998,098 of record JAWNOV010000167.1, read on the forward strand.
TTTTTAAAAACTTTAAACTCCCATAACTTTGCCAAAACTTAACCGATTTTCATGCGGAATACCATTTTGATCATTATTTGGCCTCTATATTGATTCTGCATCAAAATATTAATTATTTAAAAAATTATATATTTTGGTCCTCACTGTCATATTTTTCTATACTTACCCCTTGACACTTTTTCAAAAACTTCAAACTCGCATAACTTTGCTAAAACTTAACCGATTTTCAATCGGAATATCATTATGATCATTACTTGATCTCTAAATTGATTCTACATCAACATTTAATGCATCCAGAAAATTCAATTTTTTGGTCATCACTGTTCAGTTTTTTTTGACATTTTAACAAATACTTCCAACTCTCATAACTTTGTGAAAACTTATCCGATTATTATTACAGATTCTGCATAGTCACGATGGCATTGCCTATAACTACTTGGTGGATGAGACGGATAAGCCACAAATGTTCAATGGACCCCTCGATTCTCGAGAAATGGTAAAGACATTCTTCAAGATACCCATCGAGGCCAGCTCGCTCAGAATTTATCCTCTGAAATGGCATGGATCCATTGCCATGCGAGTGGAGCTGTTGATTTGTGGCGAGTTGCCGATTGTCGTGCCACCAACAACGTTGCCAACCAGCACGGAGCATCCGCCACAACATTATGAGCTCGAGTGTGTCGATGAAATGGGTGTGGATAAGGGAGAGATGCACGAGCAACAGCTGCAGGCAAGTAGCTTGTGGCAGTTATCCCAATTGGAAAGAAAACCACGTCTCCTTGATCTGCTGAAGCTATCGACGCCACTTGCTTGGCGTCCACTTACCAATAGTCCCAATGAGTACGTTGAATTTGATTTCCTGGAACCACGAAATGTTTCCGGTTTCATAACCAAGGGTGGTTCAGATGGTTGGGTAACTGGCTACAAGGTAATGTTCTCCAGGAGTAAACCAACTTGGAACACAGTGCTAGCTCCCAATGGACAGCCGCGCATATTTGAGGCCAATGTGGACGAGAACTCACCTAGAACTCATCACTTTAAGAAGCCCATTCTGACGCAATATCTGAAATTGGTGCCAGCCAAGTGGGAACGCAATATAAACATGCGCATTGAACCCTTGGGATGCTTTAAGCCATATCGTAAGTAACTTTATTTATTTCGGGTATCTTAAGTTGACTATAAGCAGTCAACTTAATAATATTTTAAGTTTTTTTGATATATTGACTTATCCTATTTATTATTATCAATCATCGCATTTAATCTCATCATGATAGTAATAATATAACGTTATTTATGGCTGTTTTAAGCAGAGCATGCGCCTAAAAGTATGCACCAATTTTTTCCAGGAAATTTTAAAACGAACTTTAAATTAATATATACCTAAACTGAGCAACGGGTATCTCTAATTCGTGTTTTTGACTAAATGAAATCAAAAGCTGAATGGTAAAAAATATTGAAAGAGTTAAATAATTTTAAATTAATCCATCATTTGTTGATAGTGTTAAAAAAAACCCCTCTTAGTATTAAAAAATAAATAATTATTTAAATATGAATAAATTAGTTAGACAATAACTTTAAAGCTAATAAAACTAAATAGAAAATTGAGGAGAAGAGTTGATTTTAAGCAAATGTTTCTTACCTGCCCTGTCTTTATAGCTGCTGTAAAGGAGGAAATTCGCGAGGTAGAACTTGAACCCACCAAGTGCAATGTTTGTGACGGCATTGTGAGCAGCAGTTCCAGTTCCAAGTGCCAATGCAGTGATCAGCTTTACTGGGATGGCAACAAGTGTGTGCAGCGTAACCTCTGTCCTTGTGTGGAGAACTATGTCAGCTATCCAATAGGCAGCAAGTTTGAGAATGCAGCTTGCGAGGAATGTGTCTGCGTTTTGGGTGGTCGCAACAACTGCAAACCCAAGAAGTGTCCCCCCTGCGAGGCACGACATCTGCGTCCGGTTATAACCAGCGATTGCTTCTGCAAATGTGAACCGTGTCCCAAGCATCAGCGTCTGTGTCCTTCCAGCGGCGATTGTATACCCGAGATTCTATGGTGCAATGGTGTTCAGGATTGTGCTGATGATGAGGATGATGCCAGCTGTCGCCATTCGTTCACCGTGGAGCCAGACATTAACCGCGAAAAGAATGAGAGTGAGTGTTGAATGTCATTTAACTAGTATTCACTTTATTTAAATATAATTATCCCTTATTTATAGCCACAATTATTACGTGTCCTGCACCAGTTTGTCCACCTCAGATGAAAATCAAAATCATTGAAAAGAAGGCCCGCAAAATGTCAAAGATATTTACGTTCCACAAACAGGTATCAATTGTGGATGATGGCGTTAGCATAACGAAAACGAAATTTGTTTCATCGAATGAGAAAATATTGGCAATGCCCAGCAGTGAACTAAATTATCAGCAGGAGGAAGAGTGCAGCGAATTCACCTGTGTTCCCATTCCCACTAAAGAGGTGAACAAAAATGAAACCATCACCTGTTCGGAGCCCAAGTGTCCAGAAAAATACGATGTGGAGCTGGACATGAGCAATGCCAAGGCAGGCGATTGCCTCAGATACACCTGTGTACTGCGACCCAACAAGGATGATGTCTGCGAGATCAGTGGCAAGAGTTTTACCACCTTTGATGGCACTCTGTTCAAATACAGTCCCTGCAGTCACATTCTAGCCAGAGATATTCACAATGGCAGTTGGACTATATCAGGTACGATCATTTTTCTGAGGGTCGATCGCTCATTTTTTTTAGTAAATAAGTGTAGTAACTTTACATCTTTTCCTGGTAATTTTTCTAAAATTTAATTCTTTATATTTTCTAATTTGCAGTGCATCAACAGTGCACAGATGAGACGCGCAAGATTTGCCACAAGGTTGTGACTATTACGGATCTGTTAGCAGGCAATGAATTGGTGCTGTTGCCTCAGTTAAAGCTGAAATTCAATGGCTTCCAGTTTACTGTGGAACAGCTCATCGCTTCGCCCATTTGTAAGGCCTCATTTGTGGTATCTCAGCCGGGCAAGACGCTGCTCGCTGTGTCCACAAAGTACGGCTTCTGGGTGCAATTGGATGATATTGGCATTCTTAAGGTTGGCATCTCCTCCAAGTTCATACGCACTGTGGATGGTCTGTGCGGTTATTACAATGGCAATCCTCGAGATGACAAGCGCACACCAGATGGCCAAGTGTTGGCCAATACGGACAAGTTTGGCAACAGCTGGTATGACAAGCGTATTCCCCTGGATCAGTGTGGAGATCAGAAATGTACCAGACAACTACAGGCCAAGGCGCTGCAATTGTGTAACATTATCAAGTGAGTATTCTGAAAGATGGTTTTTTTAATTTTTGCAAATATTTATTCTAAAATAATAATAGGTTATATTCCTAATTCCTAATATTATTATTAGACATTCCTGTTATTTGCATTAAGGTCAATTCAATATAGTGACAGCTATGGCTGTTTAAAGATTTTAGACAGCGCCCAAAAGTATGCAATATTTTTTAAAAAAATCTGCATTTATTGCTGTTTTTACATGCTGATTAAATTTGATTCAGTCGTTTGGTTGAAAATTGAATCCAAGACTTTTGTAAGGTTATTAATCCTCTTTCTAACTCTTACAATTTGTTTTCTATAGTCATCCCACATTTGCCAAATGCCACAAGGCGGTCAACTATAAGCAATTTTCGAACAATTATTGCCTCGAGGCAGCCTGTGACTGTCTGTTGGCCAACAATGGCGATGCCTCTGCCTGCAAGTGCAACATACTGGAGAGTTTTGTGAAGAAGTGTCTCAGCGTGAATCCTCTAGCTCAGCTGACAACCTGGCGAGCAGTGCATCAATGTGAGATTAGCTGTCCTGCGCCTTTGGTGCATTCGGATTGCTATAAGCGACGCTGTGAACCATCCTGTGACAATTTGCATGGTGATGACTGTCCTGTGCTGCCGGATGTCTGCTTCCCGGGCTGTTACTGTCCAGAGGGAACCGTTCGCAAGGGTCCCAATTGTGTGCCCATAGCGGAGTGCAAGGATTGTGTCTGCAAATCGTTGGGTAACTCCAAGCACTTGACCTATGATCGCAAGAGCTTCAGCTTTAATGGCAACTGCACCTATCTGCTGTCTCGGGATGTGGTGCTGCCGGGTGTGCATACGTTCCAGGTGTATGTCACCATGGATGACTGCAAGAAATTGGGTCAAGCCAGTGCCATTGATGGTGCCAGTTGTGCCAAGTCGCTGCATGTGCTCAATGGCGATCATGTGATTCATGTGCAGCGTGTGAAGCATCAGCCCAAAGCGCTCCAGGTGCTGGTCGATGGCTTCGAAGTGAAGAAGATGCCCTACAAGGACAGCTGGATCACGTTGCGCCAGGTGGAGGGCAAGGAGTTGGTGCTATTACTGCCCGAATCCCATGTAGAGTTGACAGCTTCGTTTGAGGATTTGATCTTTACGTTGGGTGTGCCCAGCATCAAGTATGGCAGCAAAATGGAGGGACTGTGTGGAGACTGCAATGAAGATGCCAGCAATGATCTGCAACCGAATCCGGCCAAGAGGAAGCCAGGCATTGATGTCATCCAGAGCTGGCAGGCAGATGAGCCCAAGCTGGCCCTCACCGATGCCCAGGAGTGCTTGAGTGAGAGTGTGCCCAAGGATAACTGCATACCGCTGCCGCCAGAGAAGGATCCCTGTCTGCAGTTCTACAATGAGGACCTGTTCGGCAAGTGTTACGTGGTTGTGGATCCCATTGCCTATGTGTCCGCCTGCCAGCAAGACATCTGCAAGCCGGGAAATACTCAGCAGGGTGTCTGCATGTCACTGGCTGCCTATGCCAAGGAGTGCAACAAACAGGGCATCTGCACCAACTGGCGACGTCCAGAGACGTGTCCATATGAATGTCCCAGCGACATGGTTTACATGTCCTGCGGCTGCGCCAAGAACTGTGATACCATAAAGGCCTTGTCCGAGTATGATGCGGTTAACATTAAGACTCAGTCCGTGGTCCATACGCTGAATAGCGATGACATATGTCTGAGCTCCGAGCGCTTCGAGGGCTGCTTCTGTCCGCCGGGACAGGTGATGGATGCCGGCAAGTGTATACCGGAGGCAGCGTGCACCAAATGCGATGACGGACTGCATCTGCCGGGAGAGAAGTGGCAGCCCGATAAGTGCACTGACTGTCAATGCGATCTCAAGGGCAAGAGCTCTTGTGTCCAGAAGAAGTGTCAAGTGGAGGAGAACATCTGCGCCGAGGGATATAAGCCAGAAACCATTACCAAAGCCGACGAATGCTGTCCACGCTATCGATGTGTTCCGGAGCTCAAGGAATCTCAGAAACTGTGCCTCGCTCCGTTGATGCCTGTCTGTGGTCCCGGCCAGTTCAAGAAGCAGAAAAACGATATCAACGGCTGTCCTCAGTACATTTGTGGTAAGATTCAGTTCAAAATTATTAAATATATAAGCTAGAATGGGAAGAAGATTTTGTGGCAAAGTCCATAAAGTACATGTATTGGTAAAAAGTATAATATCACCTTAAGTTCTTAAGCTGGAATACTTTTTTAGATGCTCAAAATTAAGTCTTAGTCTTTTTACTTATTTGCTCTAAGATCGTTGAAATATAACGATGGTTATAGCTATTTTAAGATATTTAAATTAATAAGCCTTCCCAAAACTCACACAGAATGCAAACCAAAGGAGGATTGTGAGCCTTTGGTGCCACCGCGTGAGCTGTTGCCTGGCGAGGAGCTTGTCAAGATTGAGGAGGGCTGTTGTCCCACTCAGAAGATTGTTTGTAAGCCAGAGAAATGTCCTCCGGCTCCAGCCAATTGTCAACAACGCTTCTATGAGGTCTACATACAGCAGGAGAAAGGCGTTTGTTGTGCCACACACAAATGCGGTACGTCCATAGATATATTTAGAGCAAACAATTGATCAATTAATATTGGAATTTTCCACAGTGCCACCAAAGCAATTGTGCATTGTGCAGTACGAAGTGGATGATTTAACCAGTTTTACCAAGCAAATCGGCGACAAATGGCTGCATGCCAAGGATGTGTGCAAGCAGGAGCAGTGTTCTTATGGTCCCGATGGTAAGGCACAGGTTGTAAGCACCCAGGAGACATGTAAGACGGACTGTGCTCCTGGTTACATCTACCAGAAATTGGATAAGACTAAATGCTGCGGCGAATGCGTGCAGACACACTGTATATTTGAACAGAAACTATATGAGGTCAATGCAGTGTGGAGTTCACCGGACAACTGTACGCACTACATGTGTGTAAAGAAGGATAAACTGTTGATGGTCAGCTCCTCGTTTGAGGTCTGCCCAGATGTCAGCCAGTGTGCCCCCTCGTTGCTCTATGTGGATGGTTGTTGCAAGCGTTGTAAATCGGAGCCAATTATCGAGGATCTATGTGAGTGTAAATCAAATACAATGAGGAAGGACAATCATAATCTTTGCACTTTTTTTTAGCTACTTGCTTGCCTGTTTCGCGTGCAGAGTCTCAAACGAAGGAGCTGCTGAAGTTTACCAAACCCGGTCATGGTCTTTGTGTTAACGTCGAGACCATTAAGGGATTTACGGACTGCGAAGGCACCTGTAGTTCTGGTTCTAAGTACAATACTATCACCGATGTGCATGAGAAATTCTGCACCTGCTGCAACATCAAATCCTATAAATCGATCTCAGTGAAAATGGTCTGCGCAGATGGACATACGTATACTCAGCGCGTAAGTTTTATCCTACAGTCTATTTACATAAAATCTTTCAAAGGACAAAATAGTGTTGCCTACTTATGTGGGCAAAAATAGTGTTGCCTACTTATGGGGGCAAAAATAGTGTTGCCTACCTTTATGGGAAAAAATAGTGTTGCCTACTTATATGTTTGAATGCGTCGATCTCAGAAACCATAAGAGCTAGAGACTTCAAACTTGGTATGTAGGTTCCTGGATACCGGGCGCAGATCAAGTTTGTTTTTATTTTTGGATCGAATCACTATATCATATAGTTGCCATAGGAACGATACATCGAAAATGAAGTTTTAGTATAAAAAAGATTGTTTGTTGAGATATCAGAACCAAACCGATAGAATACGCATCGAAGCTGGTATTATACATCCTGACCAAATTTGGTTTAATTCGGTTCCATATATCATATAGCTGCCATAGGAACAATTCTTCGAAAATCAACCTCTGAGTAGAGTACCTGGTCTCTGTACTGTACTGGATTGTAATCGCCCACTTGTTTTTTTTAACTAAATAATTATATATATATTTTAATTTTAATTACAGCACGAGGTACCTTCTAGTTGTGGCTGCTCACCGTGTAGTGAATTCTCAGAGAGCATGATAGATGTGCGAATTCAAGGAGCACAGGATGTGCAAATGCCATTGATGCAGTTACTCGGCCAACGCTATTAGGCAAAAGGACTATAAGGATTAGTTCGGAATCGATTAATGCATTTAAATAAAAGAAAAAGAGAATATTAAAAAAAAATATCCTCCTATCTTTTCTTTTTTGTGTCTTATATAAAAAAAAATATCCTCCTATCTTTTCTTTTTTGTGTCTTATATAAAAAAAAGCAGCAAAGTACCCCAAGTTATGAATGTAAGAACATATAGTATACATAAGTACAGACATTTTATGTTATAATGTGCAATTGCCATGCCACATTCAACGAGTTCAGCTTAATTTTAAGTCAATTTATAGCAGCGCCTGCAGCAGCGCCAATATTTGTCCATGGCACGCAACAAGACTTTTATCGGTTGGGAGTACTTTCAATACCCTGTGCGAATGTGTAATGTGCAAAGAGGGTAGCATAACTATGTACGAACAGACAGAAGATGGCATCGTATTGGGGTATTTTAGTGCACAGGGTGTCTGGTGTTCAATCTTATTGTACTTATTCCTGCTTGAAAGCATAACAGCCATTAAAAAAAAAATAAAGTGGCACCTTTTGATAATGCAGTTGACGTCGCGCTGCTTTATGAAAACTTTTGCGGATTTCATACTCAGACTTGAACTTACTGCATTTGCATTTCAATAATTAATTGTTATTGTTGCATGGAACATTGTGTGTTTGTTTTTCACAGGTGCACACACACAATCAACCCGATAATTTCTCAAGACAGGCAAGGACATAAAAATGCGTAGCAGAAACTCAAAAGTATGTGTACAGTGTACACAGTGCATACAAGTGTATATACACACATACTTATATACGTAATAACAAAGACGTTGACTTTTCTGGGGCTGACATTAATTTATTTACTGCTACGCTTGGCAAATGGCAGTTCCTCTTCTCCATCTCCTTCTCCTTTCCCAGGACTCTTTCCATTCACCTTTGCCATAGAAATCCTGTTACAAAACCGCAAGCAATGCGCGCTCTGCACTTTTGCACATTCATTGCATTTTATTTATTGTATGATTCAACAATTTACGTAAGTTAGGCGACGCGAATATGAAATTATCCTTTTGTATGGGCAACCCAACCGACTCGACATTGCCCCCAAGGAAGTTGACAATAAAAACACGTACACACGCCTATTATAGTTGCCTTAAAGCATTTTATTAATGCAATGCAAAAGTACCTGGCTGACTTATTTTTCCGGCCCCTTGGCAAGTTGTCGCTTTCGTATTTATGCATACCTAATATGACCTGAGGTTAGCTCATGAGCTGTTCCCATTGAGTTGGGTGGATATCTTAAAATGCAACTACTTATTTTATAAACATGTCATTGGTATCAATTAAATGGTAGTTATTATATACAATGGTAAAACTGAACATGCTGCAGAAATCCAGGAAACAGACAATTAGAAAGCTGACTTTTTAGCATGGTAACATTTACACTCACACTTTGAGTGCATATTAGAAACGTAATGGAGCAATTTGCTTCAAAATTCGCTAGGTAGAATGTGTGTATATTGCCAAAACACTTTCAGGCTAAATGTGCAGGCAAAACAAACGTGAAAATTTGTTAAAGTCGCAAATGTTATGCTCTGCGGCTTATTAAACGAGGTATTGAAAAAAACGGACTTTCGATATAACTGTGGACGGCAGATAGATCAAAAGATAGAGTAATATACCGAAATAAATCTATAGCTTTAACTGAGAAAAGTGTTTTCATAAAAAAATTTTGAGATATATATTTTAGGTATTTTGTCTGTAATTAAAAAATATGTAACCATACCATTTCCCCGCAGGAAATTTAGAGGAGACATAGAAAAAAAGTTTTGAAATTGAAAAAAAAAAGTAATTAGTTATTAGTTTAGTTCTATATTTCATGTTTTTATTTTGCTAACTAATTAATTCATTAAGCATTTCGTCCCAAATAAATTTCGATGATATGATAACCTAATAAACGAGCAAAATAGGTGTCACACTTTGAGCTACAAAATCAAAGCTGCTGCGTTTTAGGAAGAGCACTTAGTATGCAAAAGTAATCTCAAGCAGGAAATGAGTAGTTAAATGGCTAACGATTCGAAATATACACATACACACACATGTATATGTGTGCGACAAAAAATGAAGGAAAATATTAAAATATAATATAGTATGGTATATACATATAGATGCAAGGCACTCAGTCACACTTTTACACATAGACAGGACACGTTACGTTTATTTTTGCCAAGGATCTGCTCAATCGATATGCAATTTTCCTAAATTTTGTAGTTATTGCTAGCAGACACACAAATAGATACAAAGATACACAGATATACGGATACATTTATTTATACATACGTATACGGCCGCTTAAAAATCTAAAATGCAAAAATCGTTTATTTGCTCAAGAGCCGTTAAAATGTACAAACTGAAGGGCATTGGTGGAGTATGGCTTTGGATTTTGGAATGGGGTGATTCGTTCGGCCGCTGCAAAAAGTCAAACATGGCCATTTGTTGCAGGTTTCAATTTCAGTTGATTGCATACATAGAGAGGAGCAACTAACTTGCTACCTTCAATGCCATTGACGAAGAAATTGTTGTAGATATTTGGACGTGCAGTCGAGCGCAAAAAAGGAACACAGACAGCGACGACAGACGGTCCGACAGAGCCAACGACTGTGCGGCCTCTGCACTGAGACATATGTAGAATTCACACACACTCTCACACACATACACATGTAGTAAGACATACAAAAATTATAAGGATATACGCTACGTGCAGTCAATAAATAAAACAGTTCTGTGTAGTCCTTGCAGGAGCAGTTGCAAGTAGCACACACACAAGTCTTGGATCAAGCCATACGAAGGGAACACGTTCGATTTAATACAAATGCGCTTAGGTGTAGGCAAGAGCCAAAGGACGAAACTACGGTGTAACAGGAACAGGCTGCCTGCGAGGGATTTATGCCAAGCGACGTTTTAAGTCTTCGTGGCAGCAACAGCTGCTGATGCTTCCACTTCTACTTCTACTGATGCATCTGCCACAGCTGCGCTTACGAATGCGCTCCATGAAGTCATCGCATTGCATTTGCCTGGTTAGCAATTTGTAATAATTTTCGTATTACCTCTACGGCTGGTGATCTAATTTTGTGCTAATATAAATATGCTTGTCATTTTATAAATTTCACATATATTTATATTTACTATAATACCCTTTACATTTTACAAATCAAGCCTACCAAACTTCGAAATTCTTTTGCGATTGGTTTTAAATTTATATAAAAAATAATATTTTAAAAAATTTATTAATTAAATTGCATATATATGTTTGTAGGAAAATTATCTCTACCATTTCGGTTTTGGTAAAAATTCTCTAAATAACAATAAATTAACTCTCGTTTTAAAAACAAGTTTAGAGCAAACTAAACATAAATTATGCTTTATCCAGATAATTCGTTTATTTTTCATTTAGCTAAATAATTTATTGCATTTAGCTTAAAACTGCTAAGATATGATGTTTCATAGAACAGTCTTTCACCCATTTCCCAGTTGAGTTTGGCATTTTCTAAAATGCAATGTTTTATTGCGAATCCATAATGAATGTATTCTGTTCGTTGCATTTTAAATTTAGAAATTTCCAAACTTCTCTTAGATGTTTTCACTTATTTGCTTTAATTCTACACAAATATTTTTATACAAAATTTTATCATAACTAGAATTCCTTTTAAGATATGACTGTAAAATGATTGCCTGAACTGACCTGAGCTTAGTTATGGCCAATTTTCAAAAAATATTCAATTAATTTGGCTTACACAAAAACATTTGCATACTTTTAAGGGTCACAAACAATGATTTTGTCTTTTGCCTGCTTGAACTTTTGTGGCTAGTCTATAAATTTTGATGCTACATTCCATTGCAATGCCAAGTTCGAAATGGTTACAGTTAAGTTTTGCAACCAAAAACTCACTGCATACTTTAAGGCCACCTTTTGCTATAGCCAAAGCAAAATTGCAGCCATCTGAACAATGTGAAACGAAATGCTGACTAGGAACTGTTGTTGTTGGCTGCTATTTTAGAACTCAAGAAACTCACACTCGCACACTCACAGCTACACACACACACACACACACACACACATAGGAGTGTGGAGGCACATTAAGTTTGGCATTAAATTCAAAATACGTGGAAAATGCGTATGGGAAATGCAACAGCTGCATATTGTTTGATAAATAAATAGGGAAAACACAAGCGTATACGCATCTACACATGTGTATGTATATAGAGGAATATGGACTCACACACACACACTTACAGATAAACATACATATCGTATGCTATTACCAAACGCAATGATTTTTCGGCACAAGCTGTTGTCAGTGATATATGCGATGTGTGTGTGCCAGATAGAGAGAAAAAGTGAGAGAGAGAGAGAGATTGTTGTGTTTGTGTGGGTGTAGATTTCTCTTTCCTCTTTTGTTGCCTGTGCACTTTAACATTTAAAGTTGCATTCTGGGGGTGAGGATGCGACTGATTAGAGAGAAAAGGATGCAAAATTTATGGCAACTGTCTGCAAAAGATAATTTAACTAACAAACTCTTACGCGCGCGCACATACACACACACGCACACACACAATGGCCACAAATTGTTACGACAGTGATAAATAAATGTTAACAATGTGCAAATTGTTTAAATTTGCCGCAGCAACAACAGCAAACGGCAACAGCAACAGCAACAGCAGCAACAACAACAATGTGAGAAGTGTTTGTAACAAATGCAAATGCACATTTACAACCACAATTACAATTGCATTATCACACACGTATACACACACACACACACTGACACTTGCATGCCAGCATGCGGCTTTTGTAATACTCACACACACACACACACACTCTCATACACGTACACACTCTCACACACATGAGGAAAAAGTTGCACGTTAAGTTTTACAGGCGGCTTTTTCTCATTGTTGTTGCTGCCGCTGCGAGAATTATTATTACGCTTGTTATTGTTATTGCTGTTTTTGTAGTTGTATTTGTTGTTATTTCAGGCTGCGCTGCTTATTGTTGTTGCTGTTGTTTTTTTTTGTTGCTGTTTTGTGGGTTGTTAGTTTTGTAGCTGCAAATGCGAAATAACCAAAAACTTTGTCTGGCAATTTGCTTAAAGCAGTTATTGTATTAAATATTTCAAGAACTTGAATAAAATAAAGTTAAGACTTGTTAAATTACTAGCAAATAAATAGATTAAATATAAGTTTGTGTGATGCATATCAATTAGATAATATTTCCTAAGCGATCAATACTTCACTTTGAAGTGTCAATATAAATTATTTATAAGTGAAAATTTATAAATTAAATTTCCTTAAGGTCTTATCTTTTTATTTATAAGGGTGCGTTAATTTGTTGAGGTATTTTCATACATATTTTTCTATAGCATTCATCTACAGTTGGATTAAAGCATAATAGTAACTTAAAAATTAATTACTTATGATTACATTTCATTTTATGTACATTTTTTTCCGTCTTCAATCAGTTTTTCATTTCTGTAAGCTTTCTTCATCATTCAGGCTTACCTTTGACAAATTTTAAGTAGCTTAAATTGCTCATAATTATATCCTTATATTCTTGAGCCGGGCAAAGAATGGTTATTGTTGGTTTTTTTTTTTTTTGGTTTGCATTGCAAGGCCTTTAAATTGCATGTTGAGCCTTTAGCTGCCTGTTGTCCTTGGCATGCATTTGTTGCTTGTATCCTGTCCGCCGTTGAGGCTAATCCTTGACAAAATGTGCACAAAATAATTACAGCGGATTTCTTGTTGGTGCTGTTGGGCATTTAAATGGCAGCCGCACTTTTGGTGACGCTAATGCGGTGCTCATTTGTCGCCTCTATAACTCTGCCTCACAAAATTCTGTCCCGTCGTTTCACACATGCCACTTGGGGCAGGGCTCAGTAGGACTTTTTGGCAGCTTACTTGCCACAGTCGGCGAAGAGCCGCTGTTTATTTTCAGCAAACTTTTTTGTTTGGTGCCAACTACAATAATTTCGTTGCATAATATCCTTTGACAGGATACACTTTCGCTAAGCCTCAAGGAGCACACAGCATGCTCGGAACGTCATCAAACAACATAAAATTGTTTTTGGCACACGCTCCACAGTCTTTCGCGTTCTTTTCTCTCTCTTCTCTCAACTGCCTGCCAAATAGTCGAAATCGAGTCGACTCGAGTGGAGCTCTTACTTCCACACATTATTTGCCCATTTGTGTGCTCTATATTCCATGATTCAAAAGGGTATATTAATTACAAGGTGCACTTAAAAACATTCTTACTTTATTCTTTTAATCTTTATATTTTTAGAATCAATTTCAAAATGCGATTAGAATAGTGGTTGTATAAAATTGAAAATTGTGGGACTTAAATGTGCCTTTGTCGTTAGACTTTTTAGACTTTAACCTCGTTTAGAGGTTATTTTATTTTACTTTTTTTCACCGACAATAATTATACTAGAAATATACATTACATATTATAATTATTATTAAATATTACTATCAACTATATTATATACTATTCTTGATCAACTTTCTGCTAATCCGAAATCAAGTAGATTTAATTGACAAACATACATGTATTGCAGAGTATTTTTTGGTCTATCACATACTCTTTGATCTTCTGTTCTTTCATTCTTGTTTCGGTATTGTTTTGTTTGGTTTCGACGCTGCCCAATAAACAACATTTATGCATGTTTACAATTTAATATGTTGCGCGCACATGTGTAAAAAACAATTTGTGCCTGCCTGACTGCCTGCTTGGCTTGTTTGGATGGTTTGGTTGTTTGGCCGCTTGCCTGACTGTATGCCAGCCCGCCAGCCTTCCTGCCTGCGAGGCATGGCAAAAAGCGGCGATGATGTCCTGGCGCAGGATAATAGCTTTGGCGGCTGCTAAAATTGTTGCTTATTGTTGGAAGTGCGCCAGGCGCTTTTCTTGCTTCTGTTGTTGCTGCTGCCTCTTCTACTGCCGCTGCTGTTGTTCCGTTTCGATGTTGTTGGAAGTTGTTATTGTTGTTATTGCTGGATTGGCCGCAATTGCAAGCCGCTTGCGGCAAGGACATGCGGCCAGGACATTGGCATCGCGTGCGTGTTTATCATTTTAATGAAGCAGCTGCCTCGCAAATTTTCCCATTCTCGTGCTTATAACGCGTGTGCTACGTTTCTTTATCATTTAATGAGCTGTAATCGCTTTTAATTACCCCGAATGCAGGAGATGTATCCTTAAAGGACACTAGATGCAAGGCAATTGCTGCTTTAAGAGCTTGCAATGTTGCTCAATATTCTCTCTTTATTTCTTTTACAGTCTCTCTCTCTTCTACACAGCTGACTTTGTGTGTGCAAACGTGCGTTTATAATGGATTTATCTGTGTTTCCCTTTGTTTGCACTCTTAAGAGGAATATTCAGCGGTCTACTGAGGACTGTCAGACTGCCAGGACTGACATTTCATAGGCCATCGTGCTTTGCATAATAAAAAACAAACTTTTCTGGCGGCTTTCTTTCCTTTCGACCTAAAACGGTGGGTATTGCAACTTGCCACAAACTTTATATGCATCTTACTCCCTTTCTCGGTCTCCTTTTCTCTCTGTCGCTTTCGCTATATCATCAATAGACATTGCCTTTAAGGGGCATGACCATGTCTAGTTTAATTTAGGGCCAAACATTGTCACTTTGCAAAGTTTCGACCAAGAACATTATTCAAAACGCTTTAAGTTGTCTCCTTCTGTAAATTACTAGCCATTTAATTACACTAATTGATATTTAGACATTTGCAATTGATTAATAACTACACACAAAGCATAAGTTGAAACCGATTTTCAATATTGCGTTTGATTCGAGGAATTCCCAATGGGACAACCGCAACGGCAAACAAACAAATTGATTTATAATGTATAAATTATGGCAAAATAATTAAATGTAATACAGGATAATGTGTTGTAATGCACATACTACTTTTACACACAAATTGCTGCAATTATCGCCGATATGCATTTATTAAATATTATACAAAATATTGGTCTTCAAAGTATTTATTTAACAATTAAATATTATTTAAATCGGTATTTATAAATATAGGCAATTGGTTTTGAAAATTTTTAATAAGGAATGAGTATTAAAACTTCTGGCAGAGATCTTAATTAAATGGACACAAAATACACTGTTCAATCACAAATAAGTATAAATAAATATATATCAAAGGACTTTGACATAGAAATCAATACAAAGCATTTTAAGCACCTAGAGTAGAAGCAAACAAATCATTTTAGCTGACAGTTTGACATGTTTCAAATTGTTCTCTCATTTTGCATAAATAAATCAAAATAGCTAAGCAAAAAGAAAAACCATTTTCAGCGCCTTAAGATATGCCCTAAAATGTTCCTCAATTTGATGGCATTTTACAAGAGTTGCAGATAATATTGACAAATGTCTTGGGCTAATTAATTATCAGGTAGCAGCTGAGCAGCTGAGGGTCTCTCATCCCTCTGTCTCTGTCCCCGTCTCTGGGGGTACAACGAGCCTAGGCATTTAACTTAAGCCCAACTTTTGACATTGTGAAGAAGCTGAGGGTGAGACGGGGTCGCACCTTTGCGCCATTGCGGGTTCGAAAGGCGAAGAGGGGTGGCCCATTTGCGCTTAACTAAGCTGCTGGTAAATAATTCATTAATTTTCGCTTATGATTGTAATCCGCTTCTGCACGGACCACAGCCAAGGAGTAGCTGACGGCGACGACGTTCAAATCCTTTTGCTATTTGCACAAGCGCACGAAACTTTAGTTAAACATAGCGGCAACGCCCTCGGCTTTCCAACTGGGAGAACATCAAGAGGGTTAAGTGGGCAGGGGTGTTGTGTATCTGTGTGTGTGTGTGTGTGTGTGTGAGTGTCATGCCCGGCGTGGTTGCCTAGCTGGCTGGTGGTTCTGTGATTTGGGCTCCTGGAATTGTGCAAACATTTACAATTTCAAATTTCAAGTATTGTTTACTTTTCCTCTCGTTGTATTTGTGTGTGTATATATGTGTGTGTATGCGTGTGGGACAACTTTTGTTTTAAGTCGAAAAGTCGAAGCTGCAATATACAAACTGAGCAGCGAGAGGAACACTCAAAAAACAAGTTGCCTGCCCCCAAAAGTAGGCAACACCAACACAATCATAGACAGACGCGGCTCTCTAGCTATCTCTTTCACTCAACAAATCTAACTCCTCATATATATGTGTGTGTGTGTGTGTGTGTGTGTGTGTATGTGGCTTTCAAGGTCAAAACTTTGGCTCAACTTTTAAGCCTAAGCGGCTGTACAAATATGTCTAGCACACACCCGTGACAACATGTTGCAGGACAAGAAAATACTGCCCCATGCGGGTGTTGAGCTCACTCACACACACACACACACACACACACGAAAATACACACGTGTTACATGCCATCACCTGGAGTAGTTTGAGTTTTGGATTATGTGTTTAAGTGCAGGAAGAATTTTTGAAAGCCTATCAAAGTCAAATCTTTAATTATTGTCGGAGTATTTTTATGCACATGCCCTGTAAATAGTTTTTATAGTTTAGGCAACAGTTTTTTTGTACTTTCGTTAAAAGTTTGTGTAAGACGACACTTTTGAGTTAAATATTCTTGAAATAATCAACTATCTGTACATATAAGTATTTAAATTATGGCTCTGTTTAAATATAAATCTAGGTCTTAGTTAAAAATCATCGGTTTATTGGGTTTTAGATTTTCTTTAACTAACTAAAGACCCAATATCATTGTATATATTATAAATAAAATAATTCAATATTTGATTACATGTTCCACAGCTAAAGTGAACTTTACTTACATGAAATTGAAACAAAAAGTTACTCCGTTGCCGCTTTTTCTTTTGAGCGCATCACTTTTATGGATTTTAATTATTCATTTGGTTGATTTCAATTTGACGCATGAATTCATGGGTCTGTAAATGAAAATATCGTTCAATAAGAAAAGCGCATTAAGATTTTTCTCCAGTGCTGCTGCTAATTGAAAACTGTACAGTGTACAATGCGCGTTAAGTTGTCAAAGTTGTTTTATATTTTTTTGTTTTGTTCATATTGTTCGATTCGTTGGACTACTGTAAACGACACATGAGTTACCCCGGTCTCTTTGTTTGGGGCGTGTAGGGGGCGTTGAGCCACAAAAATATTTTGGCTGCCACGCCTACAACAGAAAAAAAAGACAAACAAAAGCGCAGACGATCGTCTGCTGTTGTTGTCCTGTACGGCATATTTGCATTTGTTTTAATGCCAGGCCGCTTAGGCTAGATAGTGGCCCCGGACCCGACCCAGAGCCAGAGCCAGACCTGGGACTATGGAATCGCATGAGAAGTAGTTGAACTCGTTGCCTGTTAAGCCTAAAATCGACATGCAACCTACTGGCCTCCGGGTGTGGTCTACGCCCACATAACTTTCGCCCCTTTTCTCCACTCCACCAACGGCATTTACTCCCATCCCATCCGTGCACAACGTGAGCAGGAATAGAACGACGGCGGCGGCTGCTGATGCTGATGCTCCATTGCCGATGCTGTGCGGCTGCATCGGCGTAAAACTTGGCACTTGGCCAACGGAATTTGCTGGCATAAAGTACAAAATATTCCAACTGCCTGCTCCTGCTCCTCCCTCTCTCATCCCGTCCCTCTCGTCCTGCTCCGCTTTCTGAGCTTGGGCACAATTCGAGGCTTATTTCTGTTTGGTTGACACTCGGCGCAAAAATTTGTCGTAAGTGCAATTCGTTGTGGCGTCAGCGACGTTGACGTCGACTGCGACTGCGGCTGCTACGTTGGCATTGGAATAAACTCAATTGCAATTGTTTTGCGCCTTAAGTTATACTATAGATTTTTGCCTTAAAGCGCCGCCCAAGTCAATGACACATAAGTAAGTGTTGTTTGCATTTCAAGTAGTCTCGCAAATGATTCCATCTTGAAATCTGTCATATTTTATCATAATAATTACGAATAGTAGTAGTTAAAATGCTTCGTTTGATTAAATTATTAATTATTGCGAGATTTATTAAAATCTTGATCTTAATTATTGCTTAATTATTGCGAAATTTATTAAAATCTAACCTATGTTTACGTTTTATTAGAACCATTATTTTTTAATAAAATTAAATGGGTAAGTAATGCATTACTAAGTATGGTACAAATATTAAGTTGAAATTGTTTTCCAGAACGCATTCGCGCTTTCGGAAGCAATCTTAAAATATGCAAAATAATGTCATAATTAAGGATTTATATGAAAAAGTTGCGCCATAACACACTCTAAGCACTTGCAACTTGAACTCTGGCAATTTTGAACTTGTCTCTCGCACATACACGCACACTAACACTTAACAAAAAAAGGAAACGAGGCAGCGACAGAGATGGGGTAAATAAGAGAGAGTGAGAGAGAGCGACGGGGGAAGAAAGAGAAGTGTAGACTGTGAAGCACTTCATAATCAGCCATACTGCATACTACAGTTTCTTGTAGCACGCATATCAATCTCTTCTCAGTGGTGAACACACAAAGGCTTGTTGGAAAAAGTTTTACGAACTGCTCGCGCATTCGCGGAAATGACACTGTGGGGCATGAATACTAATTTCTAATTTCGCAGCTGGCGTCGACAACACATTAAGTTGGATACGAAGAGGACGACTTGCAGTAAACTAAACCAAAAATTTGCGCTGCGTTGAGCATATTTTGTGGTTGGTAACTGGGTTTTGGGCTCCAAGAGATTTGGAGTACAGCATCTGGACATTGTCGAGATGTGGAACAGTGGGTGATGCTGACACTCTTGACTCTCCTACCGACAAAAGTTATGCGTTTGCATTTCCGTCACCCAAAATGGTGGTGCAATCAACATGCTACCCAAAGAGTGAATAAAAATCAGTAATGTGGCATATACAAAGCTACATAAATACCCTAAAATTGTTTGTACCACATACTATCTTTAGGTATTTTGATAAGAATTGCATCTAGTCATAAAGCTATTAACTTAAATCTACAAAAGCTAGAAAGAACACCAAAATTAGAACTTATGTGGGCAAAAAAATAGTGCTGTCTACTTATATGGGCAAAAATAGTGTTGCCTACTTATATGGGCAAAAAAGTGTTGCCTACTTATGTGGGCAAAAATAGTGCTGCCTACTTATATGGGCAAAAATAGTGTTGCCTACTTATATGGGCAAAATAGTGTTGCCTACTTATATGGGCAAAATTGTGTTGCCTACTTATATGGGCAAAAATTGTGTTGCCTACTTTTAAGCGTAAGATGATGAGATTTTCAATATACCCACTATGTTAAAATTTTCATTTCGCCCCTTCTCACTCTATATCCTTGGTGCTATCTATTCCGGGTAGCTGTACAATCTTTGCTATCGTCAGTTGCATCTAAAGCACTTACCACATTGTTGTTGTGGTTTCTCTGGGCAACATCAGCAGCTTGTAGTCCAGAAAGTTTCACTGCACGTTGTGGCGCATGCTGATGACGATGATAATGATAATACTGATGATGATGATACAGATGATACAGATAATGATAGTCGCAAGTCCATGGCATGACCAGAAGAAACTTTTGCGACTTGGACTTGCGCTCATTAGGCGTTAATTGCGCTGACAGCGCGCGTCGAGTTAATAAACAAATTAAATGGCCCAACAGGCTGCCAATTGGCCAGAGTTGGAGTTGCATTAGCAGCTGGAGTTGGAGATGAAGCCAAAGGCATTTGGCATGTGCATTTCAACTCTTGACATTCTTTTTTTTTAAATATATATCTACTACATTTACTTGTCTGAATTCCAACGAGTTGACATTTGCACACTGTCTGCCACTCAGATGTGCAATCCCTGACTCCTCCTTCCTTCCTTCCCTGCAACATGCAACCCTCGTCTATTGTTTGCACCCAAATACGAGTCTAAAAAAATGAGAGAGAGAGAGAGAGAGAGAGAGAGAGAGGGAGAAAGGGAATACAGTTTTGTCTGCGTCGCTGGTTTGTGTCTGTCTGTCTTCCTGTCCAGCGTCCGGACTTGTCTGTCATGACATTTGTCCTTCCGTCTGTCCATCCGTCTGCCTGGTTCTGGTGCCCATCCATGTTTAGCTTAAATAACTCAGCGACGACTGTTGCGGCATAGAAATGAAAAGTTCGCATTTGTCACTGGCATAACGGATACTGGGGACTGTTCCCTGGTTATTGTAGTCGTCATTGCTATTGTTATTGTTGCTGCTGTTGTTGTTGTCGTTGTTTATGCATTTCATAAATATAAAAGTGCCCAAAATCCAGTGACGAGCCTTTAGGATAGATAACATGCCGCCATCCATACAGTCAGTCGGGACAGTTTATAATGAGAAGCATTTTATAAAGCTGAATTGAAAGCACTTAACATTGAACTTTGCCTTGTTTGGGTTTGTTTCTACTTGTCCAATTAAACTGAGAAAGAGTCTACAAATATATATAAAGCAACTTTGAAACTGAGCTTAGGGCAAAGCTTAAATATATACATACACCCGATAAGCTAGCAAGAGTGGGATCCCCAAGACCCCATATTGGTAGGCACACAAGAAGAGAGCATCTTAGAATAAAGAGCCAACATCTACCCCAGCTGGGTAGAAACTTCAGATCTAAGCAAGGTTGCAAAGCAATTAAAAATCTCAGGATACTCATCGGTTTCCTTACAGGTAAGTAATTAAGTATTAAATATGTTATACTTTATACAGGTTAATTTATCTATAATTTTGAAAATTTAGTCAGCAGAATCTCAACTGTATTTATTATGTAATATCTTTTATTTCGGGTAGAAAAAAGGTTTTGGTATTTAAGTTATATATTCTGCCTAAATTTTTTCCTAAATTTATGATTTAAGTGATGTATTGTTTCATGTTTTCTTTATTCTTGTAAGGAAACCTAATGTATTTTTCAGAATGCATAAACCAATTGTAAATGAGATAAATAGACAAGAATAAGCAATCTTGTCCTTTGGTTTGCTAAGATTTGCTTTTACATTATTGTGAACCATTTGGAATATGTATGAATGTTAATTCTGTACACTCACCTTTAGCTGCTTAATTTGCCAGCTATTGATGGTCCGTTGAAGCCTGGTAAGCCGAAATCAGCTTGACAGGGCATTACAATCAATTATGCATTAGCTTAAATCGTCACATATGTGTGCGGAGTCACTTCTCTGATTCTCTGGTTCTCTGGTTGACTCGAACCAATCTGTGCCATACACAGTCAGTCAGGCAACGAGGCATTGAGGCTTGAAGTTATCCTTACTGCCTTTGCCTTTGCCTGTGTCCTGCTCTCAGTTCTCAGTACTCAGTTCACAATCACAGTCCCAGGCTCTTTCTCTGTTTCTGTCAGGCTGAATTTCATGTGAATTGAATTGATTTTCAAGTGGTCTATGCTATTAGTTGTAATTGATTCTTGAAATAATTTATATCATGGCTTTTTGTCGCCGTCTTTTAGTCTGCCTTTATTCTGGCAGGACGTGTAAGTTTTGCAAATTGCATATCAAAGACTTTTCACTTAATGGCTTAAATTAATTAAAGACACTTTTCCACACTTGCCATGTGACTCAATTTAAAGCTCTGACAGCTGCCACAACTATTCTGGCTGTCAAATACAAATAATTTACGAATGCACTTTGCAGCCGACATGATGCATTTCTATGACCGTAAACCGTATACCGTAATCTTGCTCATCTCCAGCCCCCTTCTCTTTATCTCTCCAGGTGATATTAAAAACGCGCTTGCTGACTGAAAATAAATATCGAGCTGAAGAGCTGAAGACCTGACGAACTGACGAACTGAAACTAGAGATGGTCACACTTTACTTGACACGAGCCAGTTACGAAATTTTAATCGATAGTTTAATAGAAATTTGCTCGACTGTTCGACTTCCAGCTCTCATAACTTTTTCAAAACTTGACCAATTTTCATGCGGAATATCGTTTTGATCATTTTTTGGCCTCTACTTTGATTCTGCATCAAAATATTATTTATTTAAAAAATTCGATTTTTTCCCTATCACTGTCTATTTGATCCGTACTTTTCCTGACTTGCCCCTTGACCCTAACTCAAAAACTTCCAACTTTCATAACTTTGTCAAAACTTGACCAATTTTCATGCGGAATATCGTTTTGATCATTTTTTGACCTCTACATTGATTCTGCATCAAAATATTATTTATTTAAAAAATTCGATTTTTTTCCCTATCACTGTCTATTTCATCCGTACTTTTCCCTTGACCGTTACTCAAAAACTTCCAACTAATCAATAGATTAGTTAGTAATGGACAACCCCTAATATAAGCTTTGTCGAATACTCGAACTATGTCCATCTCAAATTGGAACTGCTTTGAGTTGCTTTCGGCTATTGCTGCCACGTTCGCTCATTGCTAATTCCACGAAATCGAAGCATCATAAAACCTTGATGCTGCATTTTGGCCTCCATCTCCATCTACATCCGACCATCAGTTTCATCCTACGCTCGCTGCATCGTTCGGTTGCATTATGTTAGCATATTTTCAAGTTTTTCACGCCACTCGCAGCCACTTTGTGCCCATTTTGGTGGCACAACCAGAGCAGCTGCATCAGCAAACGACAACGGTGAGCAGCGCATCGAACGGCGAATGGCGAATGGCGAATGGCGAATGGCGAATGCCAAACGCTCCATTCCGTTCCGTTTGGGCTGCAATTTATTTATGAGCCTGTTGTGTTCATGAATATTTTGTGCGGTGCTGTTGTTGCCTCCTGGTTGTTGGTGGCACCTACACGAGCTTTTGGTTGCCTCGGCGCACTTAAAACTTGTTTGATTTACAAAATGACGGCATCGTCGCCATTGCCATTGTTTAGGCGTGCCTCCCTCCATCTTTTCATACCATTCCAATTTTATTCCTCCAGTTTTCAAAGAGCTTACGTGGAGGCAGAAGGCAGTTCAGAGTGCGATTCTCTGTCGTTGCGTTGCTGGTGTAAATTTCCTTTTTTTCTTTCTCGCACAGCTGCAAATTTATTAGAAGTTGACAAAATGGTGCTAGCGAAGAGTGTACGTGATTTGGGGCATTGATGGAGGAGTCTGTTGGGTAAGAGGAATGGTAAAGGTGCAGTGTCAGGAAGTGGAAAGTGAAAGATTGACGACTGTGAGCAAGTTTCGAATGACACAAGCTGGAAAAAAAAATTCAAAAGCAAAGCATTGCGTTCTTGAAACAACTTTTATTTGTGTTAAATAATGTGTAATGAGTGCTTTCAAGAATGTATTCCACATTCCGGAAAGCATCTTAAATCAAGTGTTGTGTAGTAAATTATTCCTATTAAAACCCTTGACGTAAAATTGATATTCATTATTTTTAAAAATACCTAAGGAAATAACAGTTGCTTCGTGATCTATTTGCAGTATTATATATATAATATATATTGATATTACGGTGTCGTATCTAAGTAAAAATCACATCATACAATGTTTTGCCAGTTAAGAAGCCATTAAAAAAAATATGCCAACTTAATTTACAGCTAATCATAAATAAGAACGCCAAAACGCCCACGAGAATAAGAAAGCAGAAAACATACACAAAAGTATACACAAAGAGATAATAAAAACGCAAATGCCAAAAGGCAAAGAGCAAAAGTAGAAAGAAGAAGGAGAAACAAAGAAAAAAAATGCAGTATTAAATATTGTAGGCCTGCCAGGACACATTAACTTTGCAACAGAAACGGACAGGACAAACGGGCAAGTCGAGTTGAGTCGACTCGAATCGAGTTGAGCTGAGCAGGCAAGAAAATTATCTGGCTAAATGCCAAAAAATTATGCACACATACACACAGAAATAGAGAGCCACACATAGGCACAAGCAGGACAGACAAACGTGGCAGGACATGCTCTATGCACGTTTCGCGTGAGCGGCTCACGAAGGACACTCACACACAAAATAACCACAATTAGGATAAGCGACGTTAAAGTGCTGCAAAGTGCCGGCGGCGTTTAGAAAAAAATGAACATAAGAAGAAAAAATAACACATTTCAGCTGAAAAACAGAAAACAGTTGCCGCTGCAGGGCTGCCCCAAAAATTGTGCAGCCTACTTTAGTGGGCTTTGTGGGGAGGTAGGTTGAACTTGCATACCCCACATGGAAAAAGAGACAAATTTAACAATAAGCTACAACACTAAACGTGCAAACGCCAACAATTTTGTGGACTAGGGATGCAAAGTATTTCTAAATATGATTTGCTCAATTATATTTCTAAAATAGCTAGATTTGATAATTCGATGAATTTCTTTATAGTTTATTTTATCAAAAATTTGACAGCAAGTTTAGTAAAAATAGTTATTTGGCTCCTTCAATCCTTAATCTTTTCAATTTTTTTTTCAAAATTTCTTTCTTCACCTATATTTGGAAAGAATTGAGTTTCTTTTTAAGTTTTAATTTTGTCATATGAATTTTTGAGACTATTTGAGCAAGTGGTATTTTTTTTTTTTAAAACTAAATAAAAGAGTTAAGATGGACAAAATACAAGAGGCTGTAAGAATTGATTGCATATAAAAGAAAAGATGACCCGCATTAGGATAATTCTTAAAACATATTGTTTGCCATCCCTGGTCGTTTGGTCTGCTAACTGCAACTAACTCAACCAACTCGTGGACTGAGTAACTGTCTCTGGTTCTCTGGCTCTCTGTCTAGAGCTGTCTCTCTGCTGGTCCTTTTGGGCCTATTAGCCTTAATGGGACTTTTGCATGCTTCACTACAACAACTCGCTTGCTTGGCTGCAGACTGCCTCTTGCTAGTATTTCGTTGATTTTTTCTATTTTTTTTTTTTTTTGCTCTGAGGCTCGCCATTGCCTCGGCATTTTTTGCACGTCTTTGCAGTTTTCAATTATTTATGGTTTGTGGACGCTTTTGCATTAAAACTGCCTAAATATTGCCAAGGCAAAAGGCTTGTGTTAGCTATCCTGTGCCTGCCCAGACAGACTACCAAATTGCCATGCAAAATATGGCAACGAGCAAAGCTGCATTTGACCCAGCATATGAGTCAATCTCCCATATATCCCCCTTCTTCTCGCACCTCTCTTTTCCAAATTCCCCATCATTTCCTCTGTCCTGAGCTGGCTACTGTTTATGTAAAACAGCTTAACACGCGCCCAAAATTGCTTTATTTGCCGAGCTGGTGGAAACGTTTGAGCGTTGGCTTTGCTTTTGGGTTGTTTGGCCAATGGCCGGCAGCTAAAACGTGACAGCGTTGGACATAATGACTAAATTACAATGTAAATATTGGTTAAATGTTGGTTAATGTTTATTTATTAGGCTCACCGTTTTGAGCTTGAGCTGATTTTAAATGATACTTTGCAGAGCTGCTACCCTGAAATGTATAACTAACTCTCAAGTTCAAGTAGAACAAGTGGGCGGTTACGGTCGAGCACGCTCGACAGTAGGATACCCTGAACCCAGGTACTCTACTCTGAGGCTATTTTTTGCCCACATAAGTAGGCAACACTATTTTTTCCCCACATAAGTAGGCAACACTTTTTAGCCCATATAAGTAGGCAACACAATTTTTGCCCATATAAGTAGGCAACACTATATTTTGCGTATATAAGTAGTAAACACGATTCTTGCCCACATAAGTAGGCAGCACTTTTTTGCCCATATAAGTAGGCAACACTTTTTTGCCCATATAAGTAGGCAACACTATTTTTCGCCCATAGAAGTAGGCAACACAATTTTTTGCTCATATAAGTAGGCAACACTATTTTTTCCCATTTCAAATTTGATATTAATTTCTGAAAATTTTACGTAATTATATATCTGATATACTTAGTTACCAACCCCCCAAATAGACATTAAAAAATCGACCCTTTAAATGCCGATTTTTATACTTCCTGTTGAAATCAAAGTAGGCTAGAAAAAAAAGAAACTGAAATACAATTGACAAATAGTGGAGTTCAGATCTGGACACCACCGAGAACGTATCTTAGTCGAGAGAATTAAAATAAAGAATCATTTAGACAAAATTCAGTTAAATAATAGTAACGTCTCCGATTAGATTTAATTGAATATTGAAAAGCGGCGTAAAGCTTCCGATTTCTGCAGAGTGGATGCGATTGCTCATAGTTGCTGCCAGGGTGTGTATCGGCATACCGCCACGTTAAACGTCAACTTCGTCCAAAAAAAAGCAAGACATTTAAAAAGTTGTAAGATGGAAGAGAAAACTTGGTAAGTTATTTTAATAAATTATTCGACAATGGCTAATTGATTGCAATGCAGGCTAGCTAAAGCATTGTCAGATATGATGACATGTGACCGTTACACGGACTGTAAATTTGTGATAGAGACTCCATCTGGCAATGAAGATTTCTCTGGCCATAAATTAATTTTCAGTTGTGCCTCCGAGGTGTTTGAAAATATGCTCTTTGGAAACTACAGTGAATCTCTAAGCGGAAATGTCACTTTAACCGATGTTGAGCCAGAAATATTCGAAATATTTCGCGAATTTTTATACAACGGATCCCCAGAGCTGCGCCAACTTCCATTGGATACGATATTGAAGTTAGCAATGTTCGGAGATAAATATCTTGTCAAATCACTCACAGAGGCTTGCGAGCGTCAACTGCTTTTACTTAAGGGGACCTGTAATACGGAACAATTGCTGCTCATATATCAGTTTTCACAATCAGTAAATAGCCAGGTATTGATCAAGAAGATCGGTCAGGCGCTGAAAAATGACGTTAAGAACTATCAATATAGTACGCAGCATCCAAAATTCCATCTAAAATTGAGCATTCAAGAATTCAAGAGCTACATTGAGGTGGTTGATGGAGTTTTATGTGAACCAAAGCGTTTTAAATTAATTGATTCCTATATTCGCTTTGGAAATTTGAATGTTTGCTTGGATCACACGGATGCTATCAATGTCAAAGATAATATAATTAACGAACTTATTGGAATGATAGATTTTTTCAAGTTTTCGGCCGAAGAGTTTCACGATGGACCCGGCAGATCCAAACTGCTGAGTGATGCCGACAAGTATAACCACCTTTATTTGATTGCCACTGGCAAATTAAGAAATGCTTTCATAAAAGAGAAAAAGCAGAGAAAGGGAAGATGTAATATAAAATATAAATAAAATTATACGTTATGATAGAACTTAATTCGTTAAATAGTTTAGTTACTTCAGTTTTATTTTTTCAAATTAATAGATGCTTGAAAGTGATATAAACATTTGTGGTTTTCAGTAAGTTTACTCAGTAAATAAATGACATCCTGTTGCCGATGTGTCCAGGAACACTGTCCTGTGATAATAATCATTTATGTATTTGCATTGTTGTCATTTGTTGCTATGTATCTGATGTTATTGTTGCGGTTTTTTGTTGATTTTTATCAACTACAAGTACCGCACATGACAACCATTGCCAATATCAGATATCATAGGTTGCACAATCGACCAACACTCCCCCTGACAACCACCTACTTTTCTGCTTTATGTGCAACATGTGCGAGGGAACTTTTTTATACCGTTGCAGAGGGTATGTCCGTTTGCCTAGTTTAAATTATCTCTCATGTTTAAAGCCGCCTTGATGTCAAAATAATTATTGAACACAAGTCACTAGAAGGGTAATAAAGCTTCTATATTTAACTTTAATTTTATTATAATAAAAGGACAGAAAACAACAAACAAAAAAGTGTTGCCTACTTATGTGGGCAAAATAGTGTTCCCTACTTATATGGGCAAAAATAGTGTTGCCTACTTATATGGGCAAAAATAGTGTTGCCTACTTATATGAGGAAAACTTTTTAAAATATCTTATTAATTTATACAAGCCATTCGTTTTTCTAATTGTTTGCTTGAATTAAGCGGTGGAAAATTTTATTTAAATTTGGCATGACAGTTTAATAACTGTTGCAAATATGTATAGTAAGTACTGAATGGATACCAACAAAATAAAAAAGAATTTTTCGATGGTTCATTTTTAAATCGCATATCATAATGGCGCCACCAAAAATTTTGCTTTTGTTTTGATTTTGTTCTTCTGGGGCACTTGTATTGCTGTTGCACGGAGCGTATACGTAATGGAGAATTATTCACATTTTGTTTTGTGTTGGCATTTGTGTAGCTCTTAAATGAGAGAGATGTTGAGAGTAGTAGAAATAGAGCGAGAGAGACTGAGAGTGGCAAAAGAGCAGCCTGCGGTAGCAGGAAGTAGGAAGTGCCGAACACTTTATGCGCGTTTTGTCTTTTGTAATCCTTTGCAGCAACTTTTCATTTTTATGTGTGCCGACGACGATTTTTCTTCTACTTCTTCTTTTGTTTTCTTTGTCTTTTTTTTTTGTTTAAATGTTGTTTTTTAGTTTTGCGCTCTGTGCTTTGGTCTGTTTCTATTTTACGCTGTGCGCTTGTCAAGCGACGAGACGCCGACGAAAATTAAGTCATGAAAAGTGAAAGTCGAGTCGTAGACAGGTTGCGAAAACGGGGGCAGAAAGGGTTAGGTGTTGTGGATGGGGTGGTAAGCTCTTTTTTTTGAACTGACATTCGCGTTATCAGCGACATTTAAAACTTGCTCTCAGTCTCCATGTATACGAGTATACGAATATATTTTATTTTAAATGTTTTGCTTTCTGACATTTGCTGTCATTTCGCATGTGTGTATGCGTGTATGTGTATGTGTGTTCGAGTTGTAGTTTGTCGGCAGTGCTTGGCATTGTTTATATCACAACACGCCGACGAGTTTATATTTTTTTCTTTTCTCGTTTTTCCACATGCTCGTCACGTTCAACTTGTTATCCTGTGCGCTTATCACAAAATGTCTTATTTTGCCTGCCTGACTGCCTGTCTCTGCCTGCCTTGACTTGCTTGCTGTCATTACCCGTGTTATTTGTTGTTTTCTCTGTCTCTCTCTCACTTTCTGTCCTTTTCATCTCTTTGCCATGCTGCAAAAAAGGTAAAATGATGTGTTATGGCGTCACGTGACACGTGTCATATATGTTACTCATACGCCGTGTTGTCGGTCTTTGTGGCTTTTGTTTTTTACCTCTGCTGTTTTGCAAGCTAATAAAAAGTGTGTTTTAGCTGCTGTTTTAAATACTGTCGAAAGAAAAATATCAAAGCGATCGAAAATTAGTTACTACGTACTTAGGCAAAAGTATCTTAATATAAATTTAGAGAATTAATTGTATATACTTAATACTATTTAAGTTAGTTGGAAAAATTGTTTAATTTACTCCAATAACTATTTTCGGATTTTTATTCTTAATTTCGAATACTTAAAGTCGAATCTCTACGAATTCTCCACATTCAAATATGTTGTTAATTCTTTTATAAAAGCAGTACTCCCCATTTAACCATTTAATAGGTACAGAGTATAAAAATGCGACATATTCAAACGTTATCAGCGAAATCAAAGAGAATTTTGCACTGAATGTTTGGTTTGATAAGAAATGAAATGTCGGCGACATAAGACAAATTTAATTGCGAAACGAATTTGAAATTCACTTAGAAATATAACATGTTCTTTGTCTTGTATGATTTGAGTATATTAAAAAATTGAGAATCGTTTTTCATATATTACTAATAATAATTCCAACTCTATGTCAATGTTAAATTATGATATTACGAATAATAAAAGCACTCAGTCAATTTAGTTCTATTATAGACATTTCAGTATGAGTATCAATCAATTTTTTGATACTCAACCATGTCCCCATGCTTAAATCACATTACAGGCTAAATTGAATGAATTAATCTTGATAAGTTTCTTCATTACATTTAGTTATTTTCCGCTTAATTATTGTTCGGTACGCATACCAGTATAATATCATTTTCCGGTTTCTCAAAAGTGTACTCAATTGTCGTGGTAGTTTTTCATATTTTCGTTTGTTTTCTGTTTCTGTCTTAATTTTGTCGCGTGTTCAAATGAGTTACTTTTGGATGGGGGATTTCCCCATTGTGGTTGCGTGTTTCTATTACCTGAATGAAACTTATCGTTTTGGTAAATATTTCGCTTGTTTATTTCTTACTTTTCAACTTTAATGTTAATTTTTCTGCACTTTTTGCCCTTGTTTACTTTTGTTAGCGTGCAGTTCACGCCTTGCTATTTGATTATGAACTTGAAGTACACTTTTACGGTTGATTTTATGGTCGCTATTGTACTTGTTGTTGTTATTATTGTTTGACATTTTTGTTTTGAAAGCGTGCAAAACAATTAATCAGACATTCACCGTCCTTTCCCTGACATTGGCAGCTAAATTTAATTGAGTTTCATGGCACAGCGACACAACAGCAAAAAAAAAAGAAAATAATGTACTTAATTAAGTGAACGACACATTAAACAATAAATAATTGAAAAATAAAGTAAATGACACTCATAAATACGTGGATTACAACTGCAGAACACGATTAAACGAATTGCATAGTTATAGATAATTTCTATAGATAAATTCTCCATGAATAGTAGTAGTGTAGGAATCTATCAAAAAATCAAACAGTCGACTTTCTTAAAACCAATTTCCATCTTATTCAATTGTTTATTTTTATACCCTGTGCCCATTGAGTATTGAGCCCATAAGTATTGCCTACTTATATGGTTAAAAATAGTGTTGCCTACTTAAATGGGCAAAAATAGTGTTGCCTATTTACATGGACAAAAATAGTATTGCCTACTTATATGGGCAAAAATAATGTTGCCTACTTTTAAGCGTTAGATATAAATGAATTTTTATACTCTGAGTCCGTTGAAAATGAGCAAAAAAGGGTATAATGCGTTTGGCAAAATGTATGTAACAGCCCCCTATTAAACGATGAGAAGCAAATTATAGTTTAAACAGCATCAATAAGAGCTATTAATCTACAGAATTGTGATAAGCTTGAGCTTGTAAATGGCTGAGAGACTTCGAAAGTATGCCAAATAAATTTCTGGGATGTAAATATCACTCGCTGACGTTTTGTTGAAGCTTTTGTTGTGTGTGTGGCAAACATCGTGACAAAGTCATAATTTCCATTCCCAGCGACCACCTACACACACAGAAATACACACAAGGACACAGATACAAATGCACACATACATATTAAGCTAACTTGCCGGCAAATGCTATGCCACGTGCTTTTGCTTTCATTTGTTTTTGTTTCGCATATTCCGTTTTGTGCGGCATATCCTTGTTGTTTGGCCGTCGAGTTGCTTGCTGCGTCAGCTTTCTTCGTCTCGTCGTGTTTTTGGCAACGGTTCAAAAAATGTAGCTGGCAATTTTCGTTGCACTTTTGCTTAATGTTGATTCGCCTAGGCCTATTTTGGCTTAGGCCTTTCTATCTCATTCCGGCGCAGGCGCCAATTTCGTCCATCAGCAGCTGTTCACAAGTAATAATTTCTTAATTTGTAGTCCTTAAGGCAACTGTCGAGTTGCATTTTGTTGTTTTGATTAACTTGGCTACATTTATTTATTTATATAAGCACATAATCTATTTAATTTCTTTAGCCACGTTTGCTGCAAGCCCTTTGCGGTAGGTTAGTTAGCCCGCAAGTATTTCATTTCACTCTCTCACTCTAACTCTCTCTTTCTCACACACTGTCTCGGTCTCTCTTTCTTGCCTTCGCTCTGGCTCTCTCTATCTCTTTTGCTCGTGTGTTGTGAACTACTTGTACGCTCTCGCTCGCAAACAGATGTTTTTGTTGGCACTTCGTGAAAGCGCGCGCTCGTGTTCGTTGTCTGTTCCAATTCCATAACGTTCCGCAGCCGCTTCGCTTAGCCAGCAATTGCATCCTGTCGCCTCAGTTGTGTGGCAGTAGCCGCTTTGTAAACATTTTACCGTTGTTTGCATCACGCGTCGTTCTCCCGTCGCCTGTCGTTGTCGTTGTCTCTACGTCTTTCGTCGCCGTTTTTCGTCGTCTTTCTGTCGTTCGCGTTGCGTTACGTTACGTTACCAAAAAGCGTTGCATACTTTGCGGCTGTTGTTTGTGTTGCCCAATTGGATTTGAATATCCAACAAATATCCTTAAATATTCAAATATTTATATTGAGATACAACGAAAATTGAATTTTTGATTTAGTCGGTGCGTGTCTATGATTTCAGTGTATCGAAAGTTTTAAAAGTTTTTATAAAATTAAACCAAACATGTAATACTCCAATTTTTAAAATAACAAAATTATTGAATTATATATAATATTAGAAAATATTAGCTTTAATAATGTTTATTTTAATTTTAATGTTGTGGTGCATTTTTAGTTCAGTTTTTTATTGAAGGCATAGTCCTTGTTTTATACTCCTGTGCAGTCTTGATGTTGCTTTAATTGCTCAATCTATATCCAATTCTTGCACCTTCTATAATAGTCTAATATATGAAATTTTAATACAACCAGTCAAAGAAATTTGTGGTTTTAAAACTTTTGTGTCATTTGCGGTCAATGTGGTTGCTCCTGTGACATTTGACAGCTAGTTGCAAGTGTCCAATGCAACTTGCTTAGACCAAGCCATACGAGAGTGGCTTTAATGGTTAAATTTTATGGTGCCAATAGAACGAGAAGTTTATTGGCCTATTGATAGGGTACTCAATAGGCAAATGTTTTGCAAATGTTTCTGACATTTTATGAATAAATCTTTATGTCTCGTAAAAGTTTATGGAAATTTAATTATTTTAATTTAGTTCATGATTCGGTTGTAAAATACCAACAATTGGCTTAGACAAATTTTGTAATTAAAAAAAAAAACAATTCCTAGTTATATTTTTAGAAAATGTTAATAAATAAAAATCATAATAATCATAATATTTTTTACAACGAGGTATAACTTAATAATGTATGTTGTAAAAATTTTTGTCAAATATTTATCTGCAAAATTAATAAAATAAGAAAAAAATTGAGACTTGTAAAATTTTACATAGCAAGTAACAGCTGTTGCCTCATCTAACATTTTTTGCTTGTAAACTTATTCTTGTTCTTGCGCTTTTGAGCTGCCAACTTGCAAGGCATTTATCAATGCAGCCACTTGTTAGATACATTACACATACGCACTGTGCACACATTTTCAACAAGTCATGTTTATCGATTCGTCGTCGTGAGCTGCAGCTTAAGCAAAAAGCCAAAAGTGCTGAGCATATAAATTTCATATAGTAAATCTAAAAACGGCAAAAACTTGATTACATTTTAAGCTTCGTTTTGCGCTCGTGTTGACATTTTTCACAGCAGTTCCAGCAGAACGAACGCTTTTTAAAGTTGTCCAGCCACGTTTTCTCTCTGACTCTCAGTGTGTGTGTGTGTGTGTGTGTGTGTGTGAGTGAGTAGCTACTACTGTTTCTTTTAGCTGTTACGACTGTTATTTCTTCTACTTCACTGTGTGCTAGTGTGTGTGTGTATGTGTGTGCCCAGCTGTGCAATTGTTGACACCCACTGTTGAGAGTCGAAGGCAGCGCTCCATTTGCCCTGCTGCTGCTGGCGGCTATTTTACTCTGTTAGCCGCCTCTGGGCATCTTTTGGCCCGCACATTGAGTTCATTAACCCTTGTGGTTATGTCTGTGTACTCCACATTCTATTTATATATATAAAAGATATTTTCTATATATAATATAATACATTTATGCAGCACTGAACTTGGAAAGTTCACTAAAAATTAAAGTGCCAAAACAACTTTCTAAGCTATGGAACTCCAAGCTTTCGCTTAGTCCAATTCATTGGACAATATAAGAATAAAAGCCAAGTTGAACTGCATTACCAAAAGGGGTTTCTTCGAATTGCTTATTTTCTTATTGATTTTATTCAACTTTTGGCTACAGTTTTCGAGTATACTTTAAGAATCTCGCTGGCTGCGTTAATTTTTTGCAACTCTTTATCGTTTTTTATTGAACCGAAATTTTGGAAACGTAAGTTGAAAAATGCGCGCGCCGACAAAACTTTGCCAAATTGCACTCATAGTTTGGCAGTTTTTTGGACTTTGTTGTTGTTGTTGTTTCTGTTGATTCTTGGCGTACACAAGAATGTAAATTAAAACTTTGCAATTAATTGGCAAGTTGAACAATGCAAAAGGAGCAGAAGCCAAGGGGTTGCGACTTAAATAATAATGTCAAAAAATTACCACTATGTAAAATATTATTATTATATTTTGCTTTATTTCTTACAAAATATTCAGCAAGGCAAAAAGAGTAAACGGTCTCATGGCTTAAACTATTAACTATGCGAAAAGTTATTAAAACTTTGGAAATTAATTCCATTATATTATAAGTTTTATTTAAATGTATTAAAAGTTCAGTAAATTCAGGATAAATATTTATACAATATATTGGCAAGGTAAGACAGGTAGATTTAAATGTTGCACAAGATTTCGACTTACATGCTTTATGATTGTTTCTTTAAATAAACCTTCATATTTTAGGAACAATTTTTCTTTATCACTATGATAAAGTATTTTTTGAGTCAAGAACAAAGTTTAGATAAAATGCCTAACAAGATTTAGAGCTGTTGTTGTTACTGCAGTCACTGGAATTGCCTATAGCCACTACAAGCTTAGATTTTAAATTTATGACATGCAACACAGATAGAGATAGAGATAAAGAGAACACATTATGATAGAAGGAACAGGAGCACTCTTTCTCTCACACTCTCTGACTAGGATTCGTCCTGTTTCAAGCTGCCAGAGACATTGCCTAGCCTCCTTTTTTTTTGTTTTGCTTCTCTTCGCAAGTTTTGTTTTGTTTTGTGCCCTTTTTATTTATCTCGCTTGCGCTTTTTTGCATTCACAACGAGGGCAAACCACACTCACACATCCGCACACTCACATGCAAATAATCTCACATACATTTAGTGGAACAAGACAACATGTGACAAGTGCAGGCGTCCCTCAACCAAACAAAAATAAAGAAAAACTAAAAAACGAGAAGAGAAGACGAAGACGCAGCGAAGGAGAGAACCTTAAATAGATGCACACATAAATTGCGCTCTATATATTTATGCGCCGGCATATATGCAAATGCGTTCTTCTTGCCACATCACAGCCAGAGGGGCAGCTTCCTGCCAGACGAGAGGGGGAAACATATACAGCAGCATCTTTGTAATTTGCTCATTATTGTTGTTGTCTTTTTCGCTTTTCGCCACTTGCGACGCATTGTTGTCGCCATCATTATGAGAGGAAATTACAAAATAAAAAAAAAGTGTCTACGCTTTATGATTGGCAGCAATTTCCTTTGTGAATTTATTGGTTCTACAAATTTTTTCTAGCCAAGCTTAAGTTAATGTCAGTTTTTCAAAGAATGGTATATTAAATGTTAGTTTGGTTTTACCTATTTTTATACCCTTAGCCCAGGTTGGCAGAATGTATGGAACAGGCAAAAGGGGCCGTGGCAGACCCCCAAAAGTATATATATTCTTGACCAGGATCAGGAAAATAGTGTTGCCTACTTATATGGGCAAAAAGTGTTGCCTTCTTATGTGGGCTAAAAAAGTGTTGAATACTTATATGGGCAAAAATAGTATTGCCTACTTATATGCGCAAAAAAGTGTTGCCTACTTATATCACTATATCATATAGTTGGCATGTTTTAATTTTTAAGGGCATCAAGTAGAATTTAATTAGTTAGAGTAAGGTCAATAAGAGCTTAAGCAATCATATAGTTCAATTGAAGTGTTCTAATTTTTTATTGATTGGAAACGTGAAAAACAAGTGACTTTTTGCTAGCAATCCTGGCTAAGAACTTTTCGTATACAATGTCAAATGCACCGTCTAACCAGAAAAGTATTTGTCATGCTTTACCCGTCAGTTGTTTCTATTGCCGAGCTGCTTACCCAATAATCCCTGCACTTTATTTCATAGACCCTACGCCCACACACACACACACTTCATGACTCGTTGCATGCCTCACTGCGCTTTTCCTATTACCACGCCTACGGCTGAGGCAACTCTCGAAGTGAATCAACCCTCAAGTTTAATATACCTGACCTGGAGCCCCCTCCCAATGAATGTGAAGAGGCAAAAGGGAGAAGGTTTCGTTTGTTTTATAATTTTCACAGACTTTGTCTCACCGCGCCACACACTTTATAAAAAGGCAGCGCATGTGGCCATTATTTATGTATATTTTCACCTACATTTATTTTATTTATACATAGGGGAGCAGAGGATTACAGAGACACACAAGGAAGGCTGAAGGATGCTGTAAAAGTAGTCACGAGGCAATTGCTAAGAGAGCTTCAGTTTCTACCTATATACAAGACTATATGTGCCACACAAATAAACGAAAAAATATAATAAATATGTATAAGTAAAGATAGACAGTCAACTTTGTATTGGTAGTTAGCAATAAGGACAGCATTAAGCGGCCTTCGTTTTTCCGCTGTATATGTATGTGTGTGAGGGTGTGCTAGAGCATGTGTGTGTGTGTGATAGTGGTTGTGTGGTGTATCTCTAGGCACTTTCACGCTGCCTTGTGAGACTCAATAAAGCGTAAAAGTTAAAACAACATAAAGGACAACATGTTGACGCTGCAGCAGCTCAAATAAATGCAAGAAGTGTAGAAAATGTAAGGTATAGTAGTGAGTGCTAGGCAGTGACAATCAATGCGTTTCTGCATATATTTTCCCGGATTTCACATCGAAATTAAGCCTAATTGTTTGCATTTATGGTCTCTTTAGTAGATCGAATCGTTTCGGAATGTTGCACAGCTTTAATATTCCTTTAAATGTCGTTATGTTGAATACAGAATGTAATAAAAAGTAAGAAACAAGACTGAACTAAAATAAAAAACACATAAAAACAGCATAAATGTTAAGCTGCCAACGACGACACCAACACCAAACAGAATTAGAAAGCCAACAATTTGAAGCGACGACAGCCGCGTAGGCTGTAAAAACTTTTTGGCTTTGACCCATGCGGCGTATGAGCAATATGCTGAATGTTTGTTTGTTTTCTGAGTTTCTGAGTATGACTGTGAGAGCAAGAGTGTGTGCTAAATTACACTAGGCAACAGCCCAAAAGTTACAAGAACCAAAACCACTTTTTTGGATAGATTTGGGGCCAAAACCGACGAAAAACATTTTTTTTTTTTTTTTTATGGTGAGATTTTTTTTTTAGAATTTTTCAAAAATCTGGCTTTTTTTTATTCCTTTTTTTTAGAGGTGCGCCCACGTTTGTAATCATTACTCGTGAATGCCAAAACCGATTTATCAAAGCTTTACTTTATCTAAAAGCTAATGAATATATCTACATTTCATTTATACACAGTCTTAGATTTAAACCAGCAGTTTAAGAGATATCAATTTTTGAATTAAGAAAATGATGATTTTTTCTTGGCTTTTTTCTTAGCTTTTTTCACTAAAAAATTCGAGGAAAATTCGAAACAATTTTTTTACATTTTATTAACTATTTTATTTTTGTAGCTGTTGTAGTTACGCGTTGTTTAAGATATGATTCATTAAAATCTATGGTGAGACGGCGATATGATATTATGTTGAACCGAGGCATGTTTTTGTCGACTTTTTTGACTTCGTTGTGGTATGGCATGACCTTTAGTATGAAAATTTTTTGTGTTTTTTGAGATATCCCAACCAAACTTATAGAATTTGAATTTGTTATTGTTTTACACATTGTGACCAAAGTTGGTTCAAATCGGACCACTATATCATATAGATGCCATAGGAACGATCGGTCGAAAATCAAGTCTTAGTATGAAAAACTTATTTGTATTTTGAGATATTTTAACTAAACTGACAGAATATGTATTTAAGAAGGTCATTAATTTGTTATTATATATTTAGCTATATTAATTACCCATCGTTTAGAATGTTTTCCATTAACATCTATGAAAAGACGACGGAGTTATTAGCATATAAGCAATGAAACAAGTTTTTCGCAAAGGTTGATTTTCGACTGATCGGTCCCATGGCAGCTAAATGTTATAGTGGTCCGATTCCAGCCAAATTTGGACAGGTTGTATAAGACGATACGAGATTCTTAATTTGTAAGTTTGGTACAGATAACTTAAAAAACAAAAAAGTTTTTCATACTAGAGCTTGCTTATCGACCGTTCGTATCGATTGTTCCTATGGCAGCTATATGATATAGTGCTCCGATTTCAACCAAATTCGGTAAGGATGTGATGAGCAATTAAAAATACTCAATTCATGAGTTTAATTGAGCTATCTCAAAAAAACAAAAAGTTTTTCATACTAAAACTTGATTTTCGACCGATCGTTCCTATGGAAGCTATATAATATAGTGGACCGATTTGAACCAACTTTGGTAAGGATGTATAAGGCTTACTTAAATGCATATTCTATAAGTTTGGTTACGATATCTTATAAAACAAAAAAGTTTTTCACACTTAAACTTGATTTTAGACCGATCGGTCCTATGGCAGCTATATGA
The DNA here is from genome assembly GCA_035045575.1 of Drosophila falleni. NCBI lineage: Eukaryota > Metazoa > Arthropoda > Insecta > Diptera > Drosophilidae > Drosophila > Drosophila falleni. The sequence goes on from JAWNOV010000167.1 coordinate 13,036,834, forward strand.
TATAGTGAACAGATTTAAACCAAAATTGGTGAAGATATAAAGGACAACATAGAATACACAATGTGTGAGTTTGAATAAAATATCTTAGAAAATAAAAAAGTTTTTCATACTAAAGGTGGATTTTTGACCGATCGTTCCTATAGCAGCTATATTGAATAGTGATCCGATTTGAACCAAATTTGGTAGGGATATATAACACATTTCCAGATATACAACCTGTGCGATTGGTTGATATATCTCAAGAAATAACACAACCTTTAATACTAAGCATGGATTTTTGACCGATCGTTCCTATGGCAGCTATATGATATAGTGGTCCGATTTGAACCAACTTTGGTCACAATGTGTAAAACAATAACAAATTCAAATTCTATAAGTTTGGTTGGGATATCTCAAAAAACACAAAAAATTTTCATACTAAAGGTCATGCCATACCACAACGAAGTCAAAAAAGTCGACAAAAACATGCCTCGGTTCAACATAATATCATATCGCCGTCTCACCATAGATTTTAATGAATCATATCTTAAACAACGCGTAATTACAACAGCTACGTAAATAAAATAGTTAATAAAATGTAAAAAAATTGTTTCGAATTTTCCTCGAATTTTTTAGTGAAAAAAGCTAAGAAAAAAGCCAAGAAAAAATCATCATTTTCTTAATTCAAAAATTGATATCTCTTAAACTGCTGGCTTAAATCTAAGACTGTGTATAAATGAAATATAGATATATTCATTAGCATTTAGATAAAGTAAAGTTTTGATAAATCAATTTTGGCATTTTCGTGTAATGATGACAAATGTGGGCGCACCTCTGAAAAAAAGTATTAAAAAAAAAGCCAAATTTTGAAAAATTCTAAAAAAAAAATCTCACCATAAAAAAAAAAAAAAAAATGTTTTTCGTCGGTTTTGGCCCCAAATCTATCCAAAAAAGTGGGTTTGGTTTCTGTAACTCGCAAAAAGTGCGATTTTGTTGCCTAGTGTTATTATACATAAAAATAAAGTGTGTTTATGTTTTGGTTATTGCTTTTATATACATATTTTTTTTAAATTCAATAATGAGCTGCAATTAATGAATATAAACATAATTTAAAAGTCTTGAAGGTTACCAACAATACGATTATGACATTTGCAAGTACTTTAGAACGTAATTAAATTCTATTAAAGGCCTTTATGCGAATTTAACTTTAAAGTAAGTGCACTGACACTTTTTCCTTTGGGTAAGCGCTTTTACATTGCGCCTTTGCTCCAGTCAAGTCTCATCAACATTATCATCATCATCATCATCATTTTGTAACTTGTGCAGCTCTCTCTCTCTCTTGTCGTTGTCATCTTTTTGGCTCGTATTTTCGCCCGCAATTTACACAGCTGACTTTTTGTTTTGTCGCCTCTTCACATAAACCAGACACTCATATAAATATAAATACAGCTACATATACATGTATATAAGCTTAAACATGTACACATATATATGTACATAGGAGTAGAACAGCCGAAAGTCTGAGCTCTTTGGCTTTCTGTGCTCTTGTTTTGTGTTGTGTTTTTGCTTTCAGTCAGTCAGAGTTACTTCAGCTATTGACACCGCTTCTTCTATGCTCTTAGCTTTATCATTGCCTTTTTCTTATGTCTCTGTCTGAATTTTGTCGCAATTTCGCTTTCAACAAGGAATTCGGAACGGGGGAGAAATTTAAAAATTTCGCTGCTGCGTGTTTAAAGCTCATAATTATCACGCGTTGCACATGGCGTATACGTGTTCTGTTTTTAATGGAAATTAATGTCTTTGCTGCTGCTAATTGAGCATTTTTTGTTGTTGCTTATCCTCTTTGTTTTTTTGTTAATTTGTAAATTTATTGTTTTTATGCATGTTTATTATCGTCATTACCATTTTAATTATTTTTAAAGATATAACAACTCAAACCAAAATGACAAATGTGTTCTGCTTTCAGCGCTTTAACGAACTATATGAAAAAGTAATACAGTCGAAAGATACAAATTCACTTTAAGCTGCATCATCATTTATTTAACATTTAACAAAAACAAAACAGCTACAATAAACACCAAAAAAACTAGATTGAAATCAGATAAAAGCATTTGCATAAGCTTTTTCAATATTTTATAAATTAATTTCAATATTATAAAAATCAGGAATTAATGTAGTGCCTAATGTCATGTGTAATAATATCATGTGAAAGAGATAAAGGATAAAATAAAAAAGCATAACAAAGAAAAAACAACAAAATTTACGGTATTAAATAAAACATATATACATGCAGATGTATATTTATTTATTGATAACAACAATATAAATTAAAACAAGAGCAAATACGGTAGAGCTGCGAAAAAATTGTTATATCTTTATTAAAATTGCAAATTACAATATAACAGGTAGTAACAAACATTGCCTAAAAGTATGCTGCAAAAAACTAAAATATAGATTTAAAAGAAATATATTGATATTACATTTATTCGTATATATTTGGGTAAGTTTATTTTTAAATCGTAAATCAAATATTTGCATTTTACGATATTATTGTTATGTTTGAATAGTTTCTGAAAAATTAAAATTTGATTTGATGTTTTATATTAAAGTTTTTTAGGATATTCATAGGCTAATAAAAATTAAATATTCATATGAATACTCTTAATAATTTATTTATGTCGTTTTATGGTGCTGTGAGCACTGAATTTTGTACTTGCATCTCATAAATAATTTATAAAATGGTCATGTTGGAAATTCTGAGCAGTATGTAATTGGTTAATCAGTGCAAACTAATCTTTAGTCACCACCAATCATAACTTTAATGCTAAATTACTTACTTTGAAACAATGTATGAATCTCTTGAATGTGAAAACTCTTTCCATTAGCAGCAGTCTACACACAACTCACACCACTTGCCACAAACTCGAAAAGAAAAACTTTTTATGTTGCTGCTCTTTAACTCACGTAGCTGACGGCATCTACGCGGCATCTACCCATTACCTATCCTCATTCCCTCGTTACCTCGCTTCCTCATCCTTGATCCCAGCACCTGCTGGTCCCGTTTCCGTTTCGTCTGCTGAAACCTACAAAACTCAACCACAAATGTCACATGCAAATTCAGTTTTCCTTGTAACGGAAATGCAAGCGAAAAAGTAGCAGCAACAGCAGCAAAAGATTTTTATACATAACTTTTTATGTTGCTCATTGTTGAGACTATGAGGCGGAAAAGAATAAAATACGCCCCATAGGCAATGAGCCTGTGAGACTGTATGTGTGTGTGTGTGTGTGTATTTACATTTGCGCCATTTTATTTCATTTTCATTTGCAATTTTCTTTTGCGTGTGCACATTTCCTGTGCGACATAGTCGTGACTTTTGCCACTGCAAGCTGACTGACTGAGTTGACTGGTTGGACTGGTCTGACTTGGTCTGACTTGGTCTACTCTTTACATTTCTAATTACATGCTCATTTTCAACTTGAAACGTAGCGCCAAACGGAAGCCGCTCTGGTAATGATGCTGCAAGGAGTGACAGACATTTCTCCCCTCACAGTCCTTTCTTTCCTTCTCCTTTCTCCTTTCTCAGTCATCATATTCTGTGTTGTAAACATGGTCGTTTATGCCGTTTAGTTTTATGCGTGCCACGAGTGATGGCAGCAGAAAGACACTCCTGGGATGACTTTATGTCCTTAGTTTTATGCGTGTCACTCAATTTCTCTCTTCTCCCACTTCTCATCGTGTGTGTTTGTGTGTGTGTGTGTGTATGCTTCATTCCGATAAGCGAAAGTTTCATCGCAAATTATTTCACATGTTGCCTGTCGTCCATTCTACTTTATTTCATTCTTTTAATACCTTGGACTAGGCATAAAAGTGTATTTACTTTGTGAAAAGTATGTAACAGGCAGAAGAAGGCTTGGTAGACCCAGCAAAATATTTTTTTGCTTTAAATATGTGGTATTGAATTGATGGTCAGTGAGAGTGATCAAGTTTTTATATTTGTTATGTTTTTATAACTTTAACTTATTTTTCGAAGTAACCAAAACCTTTTTTAAAATTCGCTGTAATTCTGAGATAACACTCAACGGATTTCTGCACATTTTGCAGTGTTTCCCTAAAATAGTTATTTTTGTTTTGTGTCCCTAGACCGTTATTCGATACAACCTCCACCAAATGCTTGACCTGTGACTTAGTGACGGTATAAATGGATTTTAGAGTTTCTGTTGTTGTTGTTCTGCTTTATTGTATTGCCTTCCTGGGGGCCAAAGTAATTAAATCAATGTGCACGCTGTTCGCTGTTGCTGTTTACTGTGCTTGCACTGGATATCAAATCGCGACGCAGGGTTTGGTGCACTTTTAAAGGGGTCAAAGGAGGTGAATTGTGGGTGCTCTGGTTCTGCGTTTTAATTTCCATATTACGTGCGACCATAGAATTTATCATCGGGGTACAAGCGCAAACACACGTAGACATTTGGGCCATGCAAAGTTAAACTAAATAAATTGCATAATCCACAAAACAAATTGGAAAATGCAAACCGAACCCAAACAATAAGCATACAGGAAGCAACACCCCCAACATCAAAACCGAAACCAACACAAACAACACTAGCTGGTCATTATTATTGCTACCAATGGATTTACAGTTGTTGCTGTATTTATTGTTGTTGTTGTTGTTACTGTTGCTTTTGTATATCGTTGCTGTTCACAAATATTTATGCCAAATAACTCAACTTTTGCTAATTGCATATTTGGTGTTCATTAGGGTCATCCTACAGGCCAAGTGCTTCCAAACGACATACATACATACATACATATGTATGGAATGGGGTATTTTTATGTCTGTATGTTCATCTAATGTACCACTTAAGGCATGAGTTGTTTGTGTTGTAATTTATGGAACTCCAAATACATATGCAAATCGTATTGTAAATATAATGAAAAGTAAATACATAAAGCAAATTAAATTTTTTTCCTCTCTGAATGTATTTTCAATTTTTCTTCAGTTGTCTGGTAAATGAAACTGAAACTGCTGCAAAATCAGAAATGAAAAATAAGAGCTTAATATTTTTAATTATAACGAAATTTGTATGCTCTTTTATTAAAATTAACAAAATTATTTTAATTTATTGTTATATGGAAAGAAATTTTTTTTCGATTGTCTAAAATAAACGATTTCGTACGGCTTTTACTAACGAATATTTTTTAATAAACTTGACAAACTCTGTAGTCTAGTTAATATACCCATTAGAAAAGTTAAAAGTACTCTTACTCAAATCAAAACAAAAACAAACAAGTGGGCGGTTACAGTCGAGCACGCTCGACAGTAGGATACCCTTTTCAACGGGCTCAGGGTATAAAAATGCATTTATAGCTTACGCTTAAAAGTGGGCAACATCATTTTTGCCCATATAAGTAGGCAACACTATTTTTTTTCCCACAAAAGTAGGCAACACTATTTTGCACACATAAGTAGGCAACACTTTTTTGTCCACATAAATAGGCAACACTTTTTTGCTCATATAAGTAGGCAACACTATTTTTTGCCCATATAAGTAGGTAACACTATTTTGCCCATATAAGTAGGCAACACTATTTTTGCCCCCTTCTGCCTATTACATACATTCTGCCAAACACATTATACCCGTTTTTGCCCATTTTCAATGGGTTCAGGGTATAAAAAAGGGGAGTACTGAGGACCAACAACAATCACTCTTAAATACTTGCCACTGACGTTGGGTGCATATTGAAAATTCGTTACAATGATATCCTCGGGCGGCTTAAAAAACAATAACAAATTACTTTTTTAATGCCTGCTGAATACAACCAGCTGTGTGTGTGTGTATTTGACAAAAGATTTTGCTTGTTGCGGGCTGGAAAAACATTTTTCCATATTAAACCAGCGGGCCTGCGGATGAAGAGCTACCTGCTGAAAATCGATTAAGCTTTTTGATTGTTTGTTGGTTGTGCGACTCAAATAGCGAGTGGAGAGTGGTGAACGGTTGCGCCTGGGCTGTTGATTGAAAAGTTGGCAAATTGGGAGAATGAAGCGCATACTCATACTCCATCCAAGGGAAAAGGCAGCTGTAGCTGTATCTGATGCCGTTGCTTTAACGTGCAGACAATAACCAACATGTTTATGTTTATACTCTGGGGAACTCCGTCTCTTTTGCTTTCAACTTCATCTCCATCGCTGGATGCTGTGCAAAAACAACTCTTGCCTTTCGTTTGCTTTTTAAGTATTCCACATTCACATTCGCAATCGCATTCACATTTCTGTTTAGCATTTTCAAGGACGCGCTGCTTTGATGAGCTATCCACAGACACACAGACAAAACACGCACACAATAAACTTTATCTCTGTGTGAGATAAAGTATGCTCAGAAATTGGGGTTCGGCCCTCAGCTGTAAGTTATTCAATATTTTGGGCGTGTATAAAATTACTAAAAGGGTTTCTCTATCTTTGCTATATGGTAGCTTGGGATGCTTTCGTTTTTCGCATGGTTATTCGAGCTGTAAAAACATGCTGGCTAAATGTTAATGTTCATAATACTCCCACTAAATGCATATAAACAAACTTTTTTCTTTTATTTATACATACATAAACTTAAATGTGGCCCAGCATTAACTGAAATTAATGATGCCTCAGCTGGATATGTCTGAACTGATTCTACAAAATATTAAAAAGTTTTTTTTCTATATTAGTTCTTTAAGAAAATAGCAACATTAAACAATATTTAATCCAATTTCCTATTATCCAAAAAATGTCCATAAGAATTAAATCAGCATATTTTTCTATGACTGAGATTTTGAACTAGGCTTTGGCAAAGCAACCCAACTAAATTTCACTATTGTTTGCTATGATATCCCCAAGTATCTATTACAAATAAAGCACTAGACAAAGTCAACGTTGAAGATTATTGAGTCTACTTAAACCATGTTGTGAATCCATTGCTGAGTGCATTCAAATAGCCTAAGAGTACAAACGCATAATGCTGCACTAAGCAGTTTACTACAAACTGTAGCAATTGCTACGTTCACAAGCTGCTTTAGAATGGCTGCACATTGCATTTTGTGGCACCACTCTTTTGAAGCCCCAAGCCAATTTATGAATATTCCCCATTCAGCTTACGAATATTAGGGCAAATTCAGCTGCTTGATTTTCATATGTAACTTATATTTGAGAGCATATAACTTCGCATGTCATTTGCTCCAAAGCTTTGAATAAGCTATATTTATTTCCGCAAAACATGTATCGAATAAACAAACCCAAATATTGCTTTCCATTTCCAAGAAATCATGTTATATCTTAATATTAATTGTATTATAATCGTTTTGAATCTAACAAAATTGTGACTTTCATTAACACTATTTCTGCCCATTTAAGTAGGCAACACAATTTTTTGCCCACATATGCAGGCAACACTATTTTTGTCCACAAAAGTAGGCAACACTTTTTTTTGCCCATATGAGTAGGCAACACTATTTTTTGCCCACATAAGTAGGCAACACATTGCCCATATAAGTAGGCAACACTATTTTTTGCCCATATAAATTGTATTCTATTCGATTTGAATCTAACAAAATTGTAACTTTTATTATTTCGATAGACACTTCCTCCTTCAATGCGTTGCAAAATTTCTACAAAAATAATAATACACATGATATTGGCAGTGTATATAAATGCATATACTTATGCCAATCACTTGCCGCTTATTGAATTCGCAATGCATTTATTTTTAAAGGGACTTTCATATATTGTATTTTTTTCTCATTCTTTGTATTTTAAGATTATTGTGAGATTTATGAGCCATTTTGATTGGCTCTGGTATAAAATATATTGGCTCACGTCACAACATAAACAAGTTTGCCAGTCGTCTGCCTCTCGCATGGGTGATAAACAAAAGATGCGAAACGTTGCGCATACGCCGTGTATGGTGTACGTATGCTGTGTACGTCGCATTCGTGTTTATCGCTTAAATTGCTCAAACATCTTATATATACAAAAGCGTTGTGTTGTACGTGGGCGATGCAAAGAAAATCAATAGAATGTGTTTAATAAGCTGAAACTGTGCTTAGATAACACGTCTATGGGCGACGTTTTTATTGTTGGAGTCGAAGCGGGATAGAAAGGGAGAGATTGAGACTAGATACGAAACACTTGTCTCTTGTATCTTGTAACACGTGCCATGAATTTTAATATAATTTAGTCGCTTGCCATTTAATCAGCTTTCGCCTTTACCTTTTATAGGTGCTCGTATCTAATTTGAGTATCGCTTTAGTCGTTTCCTCTGATAATATTAAGCTAATGCCTCAAATCTGCCAACGGCATTCAAATATATATATGTATGCTAGATACTAAGCTATTTATTTTTTTGTTATTCAACCTTTTTTTTTTTTTTGATTTTTTGACAAACTTTCATTGACTCAACCAAATTTTGTTTTGCCTTTTCTTCATGGCTTTTGTTGTCGTCGTTGGTCACTAACCCAGACAACATTGCCCCGAGCGGGAACTGACCGAGAACGAGTCCTCGGACCTTGGTTTGGCCTCTATTAGTAGCCTGTCATTCTTGTCTTTGTTGCTCTCGTTGATGTTGTTCCTGCTGTTGTTGTTCTTATTGCTGCCTTTTTATTATAATATGTATGGAGCGCTTGGTCTGCTCTTCGTTTAGGTTCTAGCTGCGCTTTTTCGTTGCTTTTTGTAGTTTATTTTTTAATTTTTTGTAGGGACTCCACTCTCGGTTAGTTTTTATACACTGTAGTGCGAGCGTGTGTGTGTGTGTTTGTGTTTCTGGCAGGCGTTGACCTTCCATTGTCATTTGACATTTTGTGGAACTTTTGAAGTCTTCACTGTGCTTAGCTCGACTATAAATTGAAAGCTATTAAAGCATTGAATTCATTGGAAATTTATGAATACGTCAAAAATGCTGAACGATAAAATATAAATATAATGATAAATGGCAAATGTTTCGGTCAAAGAATTTATCCATCTGAAAATTGTGAATAAGTTTGAAATATTGAAATTGAAAACGGTTAATTTATACTTTTCTTCAGATAATATTTAGAATAACATAAATATTAATTAGTTTGCCAGAATCAGTTGTCATCTCCATGGTAAGCTTTCTTTATTTAACATTTCAAAAACTAATAGCTTTATCATCTGACAAAGTGAATAATATTTTCTTTTCATATATTTCACACCACTTCCCACATACTCGCATCATTCTTGTAATTGCATTAAAGCAATTTGTGGTACACACACGCACACACACAAAGTTTTTACATTTTCCGTTTAAGTGACACTTTCCCAACCCATCTCCCCCCCTTTTAATAGTACACACCCACCACACGAAGTGCTTTTTCATCATTCTTAAAAACGAAAATATTTATAGAAAAATGTTTACGCCCGACGGCGAGTTTTATGCGAGCTGTTCCTGAATTTATGCGATTTTTCCTTCTTTTTTTTTTGGTTGTTGTTGCTTTTCTACGAGAGCAATTTGTGTGCCCTGTGCCAATATTTGTAGCCACAGCTCGGCGACCATATCAAGATCATAATCTTTATGGCTATTGCCGAACCAGCCCAAAAGCGTAACCGACCAAACCAACGAATGGACGAGCGAACGGGGCGAAAACAACTCGAGCGACAAACAAGCAATGAAATCAAATAAGCTAAGGATACAAATAATAACAACAACAACAACAGCAACAACAATAACAATAGCAGCAATAAGAACAACAACAGCAACAGTAAAAGCAATAACAACAACAAATTGTGTGTGTCACATAAATTATTTGCTGCTGAATTGGCAATTATTTGTTGTAATTTATTGTGTGATAAATTGTGTGTTTGCGACTGTGTATGTGAATGTTTGCATGGTGTGTGTGTGTGTGTGAGTGTGTTTAACTGCTGGGCTATGTATTTTTTATTTAATTTAAAAATAATTAATTTGCCAGCAAAACGAAGCTCAGGATTTGCAGCAGCAGCATTCAAACAAATTAAGCGCCTCGTATTGTTTGTACTTGCAACAGACACAACACGCATACACAATTTCATACACACACATGGATAAATACATATGCAAATGCTTGCATTATGTGCAGCTGCTGCTGTTGCTGCTGCTGCAACAACAGCTTGCATACAATAATGTAATGACTTAAGTCAACGATGTCAATCATTGTTGTCATCTTCATTTAATCAATATATACATACTGAGTGTGTTCCTGTTTGCTAGAGTTTCTGTGTGTATTTGTGTGTGTGTTGAAGGGACATTCACTTCACTGCTGGCTGCAGCAGTTGCCACAGTTGCTGCCACAGTTGCTGCTGATGTTGGCAGAAACTCAACTCATCTCAATTCGAATTCCTCGTCTCTGTCGTCAAGCCAACTGATTTCAGACTGACTTCTCGACTCACTCGAAGTCACTCAATGGCATGGGTTGCTTGAGAAAAGTGTAACTTTAAATATTATTATTATAGATATAAATATATCCTTGCCAAATTTAGTCGCCTTTCTGATCTATCTATTAAACACGCCTCACTTCCATAGTTTTCTTGCATTGGTACTGTTGACATATTGATAATTTAGATCTTTTTTGTGCTATTATTAACAATATCCTGAGACTGTAGTCAATTATATGAATAAGCTTTCCAAACCTATTAAGTATATGTAACTATTAAAGCATTTAGACATTAAATGAAATAAAATATATTTATAATAATAAAAAGAAATTTAGCTTTATTTTACCTGACCTTTATTCACACTCATTCTCTTATAAAATTTGTAATGAGTATTCGTTTCAGTGTTGTGAACACTTTAATGAGTGCACAGACATGATACGACGCATCAAAGTATCAAAAGCCTTAATGGATTAAAAATGCTTGCAGCCAGCATTAAGTACTCACACTCATCCTTGTCCTCACACACATTGATAAAGCGAGCTCATTACGCGCTCACACACACACACACATACAAACAGACTTGCAGAAAGCAGCTCAATAAGTTAACACTGTGAGTCAGTGCGCTGAAAAGTATGCAACACAGTGCGAAAGTCGTTTGAGCTTTGAACTCAATTTCACCTACTTGCACCCACTGCATGGTAACATATTAAGGACGTTGCCTTGCACATTTGATTAAGTGTGTGTGCCAATTTTTCAATTGCTTGCATAATTAAAATATTGCGCATACGCAGCGTGGAACTACATTTATTGATGCTGTGCTGCTGCTGCTGGCGCTGCACTGAGTGCAGTGAAAGACATAAATCTTTTTGGCTTGCAGACAGAGAGAGTCTCAGGCACAATGGCGAGTGAGAAGCCATTTTCGATTGCCTTGGCTATAATTTACGATCTCTGAACCTCTCTGGCTGTAGGTTGTCACTGGGTTCATCGTAATGGTTTCAATAGCATTTGCTTTGCTGCTGCTGCAGCGCTTATGAAATATGAGCGTAAATTGATGTCATATTGGTGTTTGGCTTTGAATTTACATTTCGGTTATGGTTTTCGGTTTTGTGTGTGTGTGTGTGTGGCACATTAATTGGTTTGCTTGGCTGTCGCCAAAGCTTTAGCCTAAATTAATTTATCTGCATGCATATAGTATTTATTGTAATTTATATATATCGCCTTTGCTTTGCCCATTTTATGACCAATTTAATTTATGCATTTTCAATTGCATTTTATATTTGAGGTTTAGCTAGTTGTGTCCACCATTTAAAATTAGCCCCTTCTAATTTCGGCTAAGCATTTATTTTTGCCAAATAATTTTGTATATTGATATTGAAATGCAAATTTAATTTATTGCTTTTATACAAATTTTGCAAAACAAATTTTTGGTACATTTTAATGCTGAGATTGCATTGATGTGATTTGTTTTATTTATAGCCTTTGAGGATTAGTTTGTTAAAATTGATGTGGTTTTATTTTAATTTTATTTAACTTATTGCTAAATTAAACACATTCATAGTTAAATTATTATAAAGAACGAAAATAGCTGAGAAAAACTTCAATAACCAGTCTTTTTGTGAAGTGATTATAATTAGATTTCTATAATCGACGACTTCTGAGTATTAATTTATCTTCCAATTTTTAATGAGTATTTTAATAAAAGTGTTCTATTATAATTTTAACTATAATAATTTTACACTTTGGTAAATCCTACAATATATTTTTAAAAATAACTAAACAGCTTAACATTTTAGAAACTCTAAGAGACGTCTCTTACAGGTATATCCTTCATATATTTGCTCTAATTTATATTTTCAATTTGTGATTCTTTTAGTTATTTTCACAATGCTATTTTGCATGCGTTTCAAATCTGATTTAAATTTCTCTTATGCATTCTCTCTGGCAAATTGAAAAACGTTTAAGCAAACTATGCTATCGGGCAACCGAATTCAAAAGACTCACACCACAAACGGCCAGGCATTTCGACCAAATTGAGTCTGACCAACAACCAACACAATACTGGAAGGTATAAAAAAAAGAAGAAAAACAAATTCGTTCAGTTGCAGCTGCAGATGCTACCGCTGTTGTTGTTGGCATTACCAACTTAAGCGCAAATGCAATTGGAATTTGCAATGAATATTTAAACAAACGAACACACACGACAGCCACAGATCAGGAGAAAAACGGGTAGCATAAAATTAACAGAAGTGTTGAGCAAAGTGCATGCGTAATGCGTTGCAAAAGTCGGACGTTGATTGTGTTGGTATATGTCGGATGATGTCCATCACGTTGCTGTTCTCACTGTACTATGTGAATGTGGTTTTGTACTCATTTCGCTTTAGCCCTGTCAGTCAGCAAAATGAGCGTAAAAATTGTAAATAAATTACCACACCAGGCGGCAAGCAGGACCAATTAAAATATAGTTAATTGTGCAAGTTCCTGGCGGTAAGTAGAAGTTGCAGCAGCAGCAACAGCAGCGGCAGCTGCAACTCCAAGAGAAGACAAAGTCAGACGGCACAAGTTTGCGCTTAAATCATAGCCCTCATGCCTGGAGTGCAGTCTATGCCAGATAAGGCCGCAAAAGTTAGCTACTTCTACATACAACAGAGGCAGGCAGGCATGAATGCATATGTGCGATGGCTGGCGAAGGCATATAACTCATACGACGTGTGTGACAGCAGTTGCCTGAGGAGCAACTCGAATAGACTAGTTGTGAATCGGTAGACGGAGACTGAAGGCAGGCGCCATTCGAAACTTCTATCCGTACTTTAAATGCCATCGAGATATACAAGTTTTTCCAAAAACTAGTGTGGCGTGATGATAATGAAATGGAATACATAGAAAATCGCATAGAAAGAAAACGTGCTAGGAAATTATCAGATATATTAGATTCAAGACACATCTGAAATGATGAAATCTTTAAATACAGAATTTTATTGCATAACTTAGGGCTGAAGTTAAACTTATTCAATTTTTATGCAATTATATAGGATAATAGATAAATACTATTCAACAAATAGAAAGGTAAAGGCGTATATTTTCATATAAAAATTATTATATATATTTAAGTTCGTTACATAAGATGTAAATTGTAATTGAAAATTGGACAAAGAGAAAACTTCACAATTATCAGCTCACGCTGTGTGAATTTTAACCAAAAACTGACCTCAAACTGTTTCTTAAATGCAGAACTCATAGTGAAATTATTAGACCTTGGTCAAAGCCTTTTTAATTGCCATTGTAAAATGCCAAGTGACTTTACAGCTCTCGGCTGGCCAGTGGCTTGCTCTCTGGCTCCCTTTTCCCTGTCGAGCTTGTCGAGCCCTTCACTCACAGTCTGGGGACTTACACTTTGATTTATGCACGAACAAGCTGCCAAAACGTCTTTTGGCTGTCCCCGACTACAACGATTTCAATTTGCGTTAACTAGTCGGCCTGGTTCACAGACTCAACTGCCTGCCGCCTGCTTCCTTGGCCTATCATTGCTTTTGCCTGGTTCCTCCATCTCCGACTCCATCTGGCTTTGGGCAAACCCTTTTGCTGTCGTTGGCAACAAGCGGATGGAGTTCGGATCCGGCGTTTCCATTGTCACGGCCTTCCATTGCGGCACGCCATTCTGTTGATTTGATTTTGCTCGCCTTGTTTGTGGGCGTGTCCCTTGCACAATTTCGCATGTGAAATTTTGCTGACTGACATGTCCTCTGTTTCCGTTTACATTTCCATTGTTGTTTTTATTTTTCGGCGAGTTTGCCCGGTAATTTTTTAATGCATTTAAACGGCTGTCAAGTGGCCCACGACTCGTTTTGTTGCCTACTTTTGTATGATGCCTACGAACGAACTCTTGAAATATGCAAAAGCCGCTCGCACTTACCATACACTCAGGAGCTGTCTGTCTCTACGTCGGCCTGACCAAAATTTAGACATTTTCAGTTCCAGTTTCTGCAATCGAAAAAAAAAGACTAACGCATACCGCAAAAAAAAAAAAAAAAAAAAATCGTAAATTGTAGTTGTAGGCCCAACATGCATGCTTTTAGGCCGTGTTGAGAAACGGAAAACTGCGACCTCGACCATTTTACAGTGCCCTATTTCAATGGGCATTTACGATTTTTCACTTATTTTACGCTTAAAAGGAGGCAACATCCTTACCCATATAAGTAGGCAACACTATTTTTTACTCATATAAGTAGGCAACACTTTTTTGCCCATATAAGTAGGCAACACTATTTATTGTTCATACAAGTAGGCAACACTTTTTTGCCCATATAAGCAGGCAACACTATTTTTTGCCCACATAAGTAGGCAACACTTTTTGCCCATAAAAGTAGGCAACGCAATTTTTTGCCCACATAAGTAGGCAACACTTTTTTGCCCATAAAAGTAGGCAACATTTTTTGCCCATATAAGTAGGCAACACTATTTTTCACTCATAGCTCATATTATTCACTCTAATATAATTAGTGATACCTCTTTTACATTTTGTTTTAAAATAGTAATTATGTATTTTTAATTTTAAAAAATTTTTGAATTACACGTGTTTATTTATTTATTCACCTTCTCTCGTAAATAAAAACTTTTTGTATTCAGATTAAGTTCAGAAAGGGTATATGAACTGCGACTTGTTGATCTTCTATTTAGTTGGATGTTGTTTCTGCACTTCAGTGCGATGCTCGTTCTCAGAGCGCATAAAAAATTGAAATAGAATACAAACATGTTGGCAACTTTTCGCTCAACAACATCAGCAGAAACAACTCTCCGGCCCACTGTCCCTCCGCTTGCCTGTCTTGCTGTCTGTCTGTCTGTCTTTTTAGCTGGATGGTTTTGGCCTGCCTGGAGCAGCAAAAAAGTTTTAACTGATTACGTTTGCTGTTGATAATGTTGAGTGACATTTGGTTTGCGTATTAACTTAAGTGAGCGACAGACTTTCCCCCTGTCCTCCCTCTTCTCGTCTATCTAGTGGCATGTGTGCAGGTAGAACTGTGGATGAAATGCCCCCAATATTCACCCTCAGGTAGGTTATGCGGCATTTGCGTGCACACTTATTGCCAAGGGGCTTGTGTTTCAATTAAAACGATTTTTTAATGTGCGTTACGAGCTACTGCAAGGGTGGGGCGAAAGCCTGGCAGCATTTTTAGAAATGTAAGAAATTAATTTCGCGTGGTAGCTATTCCAATGTGCAATGTGCAATGATTTTTTTTATTGCTCGCTTGCAGGTAAGTGAGCATAAAATAAAACTTTTAATATGTTACATTGATGCTACATCGCAAGCTGAACTTGATATTCAGTTCGGGATTTGTATTAAAATACTGATGTTTTCAAAGAAGACAAAAGCAGTTTAATTTGTACTTGTGAAATAATTAGAGAACTGCCTATAAATGTTTTCAAAGTGCTGGTTTAATAATAGTTTTCAAAATTGGTCACATTTGTTGTCATATGTTAATTTGAATTGTCTTTGTTTCAATCTCGAAAACTATTATATAAGTGAAACTTAATGACGCTTGTTTTATCTATTAAAAGTAGATTACTTGCCAGATATGTGCAACTGTCATGTATTTTTAGTTGTTCGGCAAACCTTATTCGTTGACCAGCAACGCTATTATTACAAGAATGTGCATGTTCAACATGCTCGGACAACTCAACATTTGGCCTTTAAAAGAAAAAGCTTAACAATTGTCAAGTACATGTAACTGTGCTGAGAGTGTACCTGCCCAAAAAGGTGGCCTTAACCTTAGCCAGTTTAGCTAGCAGTTGGCCTGCTGTTAAAATGCATACATATATCTTTTAAGCCCTTTTGCCAAACCAATAAACCAGCACTTAACCACAATTACCCCCTTTGCAAACAAGAACGAGTTTACCCGGCCAGCAGTAACACCAGCAGCAGCAGCAGCAACGTTTTTTATGCCTGTGTGTAGGTCTATATATGTGTGTGTGTGTGTGTGTGTGTGTGTGTGTGTGTGGGCTTGTGTGTCGACAAAATCATGTGCACTGCAATCAGTCTTCATTTACACTTTGCACCTGCGGCTCTCTCTTGCTGCCAGCTTCGATGCCAGCAACACGAACATGGAGAGCAGTTGAGTTGAGCAGTTAGCTGTTAGCAAGGGGTGAAGGTTTAGGGTAAATGGGTGGGGAGAGTCCTGGGCCAACAACTTTGAACCTGCATGCAAGCCGAGTCAAAGCACAGGCTACCCAAAACGCCGAGTTGAGTGTGAGTTACAAACAAACAAACAAACAAAACAAACCAACATTTTATAAGTATAAGGGCAAAAAGTGATGTGGGGAGTAAATGGGATTGGATAGTGAAAGGGGGGGCTGGTTTTGGGTTACGGGTTGGCAGAGCATTCTGAACTTTGGTGCTTTGTTGGAAAGTGAAACAAGCTGATTTTTATTATAACTATGTGTATTACAATTGTTGTTGCTGCTGTTACTGCTGCCGCAACTGTTGTACAAAAGTTGCACTTTCATGTAACGCTAACGAGTAACAACAATAATAACAGCAACAGCAACAGCAACAGCAACAACAACAACAACATTGAGTAAGAGAACCTGTCCTGATAATAGGGGTAGTCGTATTTCCGTTTATTCACCGCGCGCCAGTTTTCATGTTCGGTTTTTAGCTATTGTATTAACTTGACTTTTATTTCATCATTACAATACTCGTTGTTGTTGTTGTTGTTGCTCTGTTTCATTGTTATTGTTAAAATTCCGCACAGTCGAGCTTGATATTTAGCAGGTGGTAAGGACTATCACCCCCCTCAAAAACGACCCTTACTTGCCCTCTCGTAATTGTTGTTTTTGTTTTTATATGATGCTGTGTTGCATGCTGTCTGCTTTCCCTTTCCCCCTTTCTCTGCGTTCCTCTTGCTCCTTCTCTTCATTGGTCTTTATTAATATGGAACATTTTGTAGGTGAGTGTGATTTCAATAGTCCTTTGGGTTTTGCTTTGGTTTGCTCCATGTTACGTATACGCCATGATGTTGTCGCCTGCGGGTTCAGTTTCTTTTTTTCTTGTTTTTCATTTGCATTGTTATTGGGAGTCGAAATGCTTACTATGTTAATTATAACTACGACTTCTACTAGTATTATTAGGGTGCAATTTGGAATAAAGAGAACTATGCAGCTTAGCTAAAACAGTAACAACAACTGTTCAAAATCACCTATTGCTATACTTTGCAGACGTAGCTAATTGTATTTAATTTGAAAGTCCACAATGAAGAAAACCAATTATAAGCACACAATTAATAACACAATCTTTGTAGACACCAGTTTCTTACATACATGCAGGGTATCTGTTAGCCAACGATTTTTTAAATCGCATTCCTTCTTGTTGCATATGTTGCCTGTCAACGTTGTTGTAACAAAGCTCTTGACAATACACAGAATGCTAAACATTTGTGCTGACTCACATGGAATTAGTGTATTCTCTGTGAATGAGGGTTGAGTCAGTGACTCAACTCAGATATGAAGTCGAAATTCTATTTATAAACTTTTCAAAGCGTATTAACGAAGGGGAAAGGAAAGTACTTTTAAAATTAGCATATCATAAATTAGTTTATCGGGTAAAGATCGCATAATAAGTATTCAAAATCGTATTCAACTAAAGAAATTGCATATTCTATATGTAAAATATTTTATTAACGTATTAATAAAATTAACTTATTTATAGTCAATGTATACAAATAAAAATTATTTAAGATACAGAGATACATGTATTTTTTAAATAAATATAAAATTGTTGTAAATATATTTTAATTCGTCAAGCTAATTGAACCTTTGATAGTATATATATCTGTCTGTCTCTGGACTTAACATTTTGATTTCTAATTTCCGTTGAAACCAAACCGGAGACAATAATTGACACTGGCAGACCTGAACTGGTCAGCTAGTCAACCAAACAGTTCAACCAAAGCTGAGCAAAGACAGACACAGAGACATACTCAAATTGAGATAGAGAGTCAGATACAGAGACACAAGTAACAGCCTTTGTTTTGTCATTACAATATGTCAAAATCATTTACACGCCCTGCCATAGACATGGCAACTCTGCCACTCTGAACTGAACTCTCCGGTATTGCCCTGTGTCTGGTCTGATTGCATATCATGGCTCAAGGCATGTCAACAAAATTTTGAATTTGCCAACCTCCTCGGCCAAACTGGGCAACCGCAAATAAGTTTTTGGCTCTTTGTGCAACGACTTTGTTGTAGGTGTATAGAACGTGTATTTCCTTGTTGGTATGCTTTTGTGTAAACATATATATTAAGGGATGGTTGTGTGAGTGTGCAGACTATTTGTCTGCTTATAATTTGCAGCGCAAATGACCGAAAGGTTGTCTGGCTGCCACAGCTACTGTTGGCTTGGCCAAAAGCAAATTACAGCTTTATGAAATAATGATTGCGGCGAGATCATGGAATTTTAGTTAAACTTCCACTACGTTTTGTTAGACTTTGTGCCCTTTTTCATATACCCTTACCTGGTAACTCAAATTTAAATATCTGTTAACATAACATATTAATATTATTGAACGCAATTTTTTTTAGATAACTTTAATAAAGAGCTTTAATTAAATTAATATTGAATACACTTTTATTAAAGTAAGTTTGACTTTGCAATAAAGAAATTGTGTTCTATTATCAATTACTATTTCTTAGTTTTCAGTTTAATTTTATTTAATAGAGTACTGATAATGATCTGCTAACAGAACATTAACAGAATGAAATTATTTAATATAATTTTCTAAGCGGGTTTAATTTTAAGGCGACTCAGTGAGTCATTTAAACTTGAAAGCACGTTGCGCATACGCCATGTGGACAAACATTCCATGGGATTGCTGCTGTCCAAGCCGCAGCAGTGCCTTTGTCTGCTGCTGCTCAGACATTTTGCTCATTATAATGGTTTGATTAAAAGCCATTTTGTTTGCTTTTGCGGCTAACCAAGTTGTTAATATGCACAATCATTTACTCGGTATGTTTTGAGTGAAAGACAAAGGCACTTTACGGTCAATATTTGGGAAGCGCAAACTTTTCAAAGCCACTGTTATGACACACACATATACATACATACACTGAAAATACATTAAAATTAATTGCAAATTTTGTATATTGCATTGGCATTATATTTGCATTCATAGTTTTGTGTAATCGTAATCCACTGGCCAATAATGGTAATTGCATTTTCATGCTCAATTTTACGCACAGTTTGAAATTAATTTGCAAATTTTATTGAGCGAAAGCGCACTGATAGAATTGTAAATACATAGATAACGATATGATATGTTTCGCATTGTTTAATTAGCTATTCGCTCAGAAATGGGCCAAGCGTGTGTGCTTTTGATTGAGTCATATTTGAAGCATTTTGAAATTTGTTTGTCTAGCCCAAAGCGAGCTAACCATAAACTAAAATTTAATGTTATTGAACTCCAGACACACACAAAAAACGCTAAAAGGCATTTTTGGAAATAAATGTTGAACGCAACTGGAATCAAAGTTAATATGATGGCAGCAATGGAAACACAATGAGCCAGAGGCGTGGTAAATTCTGAGCACGAGCTTGACTGAAACTTGTAGACGAATCATTTTTAATGAAAGTGTTTTGCGATAAGCATCTCCCTTTCTGTATGTCTAAAGTCTAGAGAAAAAGTTAGTTTATGTCAACAAAAACTGATGATTTGATTTAAGAGTGTGCTAGAAAATTAAATGCAAGGCATTAGAAAAGCCTAAAAGTTTTTTGAAAAATAGTGTTGCCTACTTATATGGGCAAAAATAGTGTTGCCTACTTATATGGGCAAAAAGTGTTGCCTACTTATGTGGGCAAAAATAGTGTTGCCTACTTAAATGGGAAAAAAAATAGTGTTGCCTACTTATATGGGCAAATAGTGTTGCCTACTTATATGGGCAAAAATAATGTTGCCTACTTTTAAGCGTAAGCTATAAATGCATTTTTATACCCTGAGCCAGAATGTATGTAACAGGCAGAAGCGGGCGTGGCAGACCCTAAAAAGTATATATATTCTAGATCAGGATCAACAGCCGAGCCGAGTCTGTCTGTCCGTCTGTCTGTGTGTCCGTCTGTCCGTCTGTTTGAACGTGTCGATCTCAGAAACCGTAAGAGCAACAGACTTTAAGCTTGGTATGAAGGTTCCTGAATACAGGGCGCAGATCAAGTTTGTTTTTATTTTTGGATCGGATCATATATCATATAGTTGCCATAGGAACGTGCTCGACTGTAACCGCCCACTTGTTTAATTTATTGTTGAGTTTCTGTAACAATTAAACGAGCATTTAACGCCTATCAGATGGATGAAAGTAAATTTACTGGTGACAACTTTAAAATTGGCTTCAGACCTCGCCAACGCCGACGCCATTTTAGTTAAGCCACTGAATCGCGACTCTCTGGCTGAATTTACGGCCTTGGCTGGCCCGGATTAAGCGTCTGAGTTATGTGTGGAAATAGAGACGCACACATGAGAGTTTGTCGTAGAATAGAACTGTCTGTCTGTCTGTCTTTGAGCCGGTTTAAGCTAGTCAGTGAGACTAGTCGCAATGCAATGCCATTGCCATTTTTTTTTTGGGCTTAACATTTATTTGAAAGTTATTAGCACATTTTTTTCAATTTTTTTCCATGGCGTTGGCGTTTGCTATAGCAAAATCCGCGAGCTCTTTTCTCTCTGTTTAGTTGACTTTCATTGGGATGAAAATGTCGGCGTTTCCGGTATTTTCATTTCCTATCCGCTGAGTTGACGCTGCTAACGTCGTCGCCAACGTCGACGTTGGCGCATTTGAAAATGAGATTCTTGGCACCAATTCAACACTAAATTGATTTTGAACAATAGCGTGGAGCGGCGACTCCATCCATTGCTATCTTTGGCAATTTATCTCGCCATGATTTTCGACTATGCCGTCGAGCGACGTTTCCGACGCTTTTTCCATACACCAAACGACCAAAACAACAACAAAATTTAGAACAGGCTCATTTCAATTTGATGAAACGAAGTTTGCATGCGCTCGCCAAACTTATCAAATGATTATGTTAGTAGTAAAATTATTTTTAGAAATATATTATTATAAGCATTTATGGGATAGTCAGTTTACTTATTGTCGCTAGACAAATATTTAATTGCTATTAGAAAATGTTTGCAATTTTCATTTTGATTAAAAAATAAATACTTATTTTTGTGATGATATCAACGTTTCTCAAATAGCTTATGTACCCTAAGCAATCGAATAACAACCAGAACAGTCTCATGCAATTAAATGCCGAGGCCGAGGATCGTCCCTTCTCTGCTGGTTGCTGGGTCCCTACCAAACCGAACCGGACCGGGTGCTATCATAATTTTTCCGCTGCTTGCACACACAAAGCCATTTTTAGTTTGTGCCGCTGACGCTGTCGACGTCGACGCCGCCGACATAATCAATAGTTGTGACTTCCTTTAATGGTTTTCCGGTGATTCAGCACTTCCGCATGCCCGTGCAGTATCGTTCCATCGCTCGAGCTTTAGCTCTATTATTTTATTTAGCAAATTTTGCCTCTTTTGTCACTTGTTGGACTTGCTTGGCTGGGCGCGAATGCACTTTAATTTTTGGACGCTTTGCCAGGAATTTATGATCCCAATGCACAATCTTTTTAGTTTTTCAAGCAGACAGCAACAACAAAATTGACAACAACTATAGTAAAAAAGTAATAATATATGATAAATGTGCAAATTATGTGAGAGAATTGTGTAGAAAGCGGCTTATGTCACCGTTGGCTAAGCTCAATTTTTATAGCCTTTAAAAAACTTATTAATTTTTTGGTGTGAAATTTATCTTATTTTGCGGTTGCCAACTATTCACACAAACATGGGAATGAGGTGGGTAGATGTGCAAAATAAAAGAACATAATATAAAAACGGATAAAAATAAAAATAAAGCAGCAAAAGAAGGAGCAAAAATTGCCATCATGGTAGGGCTCATAAGCTTTTATAACATTTTTTCACGGGCCGTAGATTTTTGTCAATTTAGTGGGCGTTGTTGCTTTTTTATTTGCTCGTATCTATATGTTGGATTATTTAGATTACATGTGTGAGCCAAATTTTTCTATTTTTTTTAGATGCATGCACTGCGAGAGTTGGTTCGTTATGAAAACCGATCAATTTTTAAATTGCAGAAAAATTATGGTATTTTTAGCAACAGAAATTTTTAGAAAACCTTACAATTGGAGAATCTAAATACATTTTTTTTTTTAAATTTTTAAAATCTTTCAAAAGTTAAATAGCTGTTAAATTTATAAATGTATTAAAAACAATGCTGATATCGCTTACACAAATTTCTCATAACTTGAATACGATGTAGATTTTATTTCACAGATTTTTGACCAGCATTTTTATGTATGAAATTTATGCGCACCTAATAATTTTTTTTTTTTTATAAATTTTTTGTCTTTCCGCTGTTAAAACTAAAACATATGTTACATGTTGTGTTTGTCGGTTCGCCAATATGGTATATAAAAGTAAAAAAAAAATGAAAATTGTGGAAAAAATAAAGCAAAAATGTGACCATTATCATATGTCGGAGCCGACCATCAAAGCCGCCATAGGCACATCAGATTTTTATGGCTGCGGCTTCATGTGGTGTAACATTTAATTTTCCTGTGCACAGGGCCATTAATCAGTGTAACAAAAAGCTAGAAAAAAGGTTTAGTTGTACATATATGGATTTTTTATTATTATAAATTTTTGTTGGGGTTTTTATGATTCAACCGGCACAATGGCAGTTCGTTAAGGCTATAGCTATTCTAAATTTCAGATTTAACAGATTAGATTTTTTATTTGTTATGCACCCAACTTTTATGTTAACACTTGAGGTCACATGTTGTGGTGCTCCTCGCCCTGTGCCTCAACTTAATGCATTTTAATTAAGAGTCGAGTGGTTGCTGCTGCTTGTGGCGAAAACTGTAACTGCAGAGCGCCAAACTTTATGCTTTTGAATTTTTGCATAATTTCTCGCTGCGCGACCAAAAAGTTATGTTCGTATCCCCTTTTGCTCCTTTTGCTCTTTCCACAAACGTGCATGGGGTAATAAAATAAAGGAATAGAAAATATTAAATACCCTACAAGTAACAATTTGATTCAAAGTAAATATAGTTAAACCATCAAACCGACCTCAATTGAAAGTTGTTGAGATTTATAGCCTTTATATATATTTTTAAGGTATCTAGATGCTTGAGTATCTAAAGGGTTACCGGGTATCTAACAGTGTAGCACACTCGAATAGCAGTTTTACTTGTTTTTAATCTGATAAAAACGCGACGGTCGCATTGGGCAACACCTTCAGCAAGTTGGAGCTGTTCAGTCTGTGGTTGGTGGCCAGGCGTTGCCACGAATTCATTAAGGAATTCAATTTAAATGCACATTTTACATTTTGTGCGGACATCGCGGCGTATGAGCAATGTGGCGTACACTCTGTCACTTGGATGCCATCGTTGATGTTTCGTATATATACACATACCTACATATATATTTTAAAATATGCTGTTATTAATATTCATGAAAGTTGAAAAGTTTTTCGGTTATTTATTTAATGCGCAACCCATGAACGCTGAATCCAAACCACAATTCAGATCCTTGAAGAAAAGCTGGAACAAAAGTCAGAAAGGTGTCTCTGGACAAGTGAGTGTGCATAAATTTGTATCATCACGTGCGAATTTGTATGAATAATACAGATAATCAGCAACGTTAACCTCGGACAAGCACACACTTATATATTTACAGAGCCTGTGAAGAGATGAACAAAAAAGTTATAATCGAATTTAATTTAAGTTTTAAATCAAATGTGTTGTTGATGTTTTTTAATGGCTCTCTTAACTCATGCTAACATTCATGAGTATCTCACAAATCTCACAGACATTAAATTGTAATTTGAGTGCTTTATTTATGCATTGCCAGCTTCTGGCTTCTCTCTCTCTCTCTTTTCTCTCTGTCTCTAGGGCGTACTCATAAATGGCAGCGGATTTCGAAAAATTCATTGCTTTTGGGAATTTTGTCTCCGCCTTCTGCAATTCTCAGTGCGTTTTATGCGAGCTGTGCCTATGAATAGCGAATGGGTGTGTCTATTGTTGTTGTTGTTGTAGTGTTGTTTCTTGTTGTGTATGTGTTTCATTTTCTCGTATTTTGCCATGCCATGTATTTTCTGTGTTCCTTACTTTGGTATGCAGCTCAAATTAAAAACCTGAAAATCACACTTTTTATTAAAGTCTTACAATGCAATCAGGGAGTTAATTGGTGATATGTGTCTTGGTTTTTTGTTTAAGCGAATAAAATGTGCAGAAATAACAAGGCAATGAACTGGCAAGAAGTTACCTTCCAATGTTATCAAATTAAACCATTTAAAATAAACCATAAAAATGGTAAAGTATTCGGAATAGCTAAACTAGATTTTTAACAGCTCAAGATGTATCTATGTGTAAAGTTTTAATTTGATTAAAAAATATAAGTAGGCAACACTATTTTTTCCCCTATAAGTAACACTATTTTTGCCCACATAAATAGGCAATACTATTTTTGTCCACATAAATAGGCAACACTATTTTTTGCCCACAAAAGTAGGCAACACTATTTTGCCCATATAAGTAGGCAACACTATTTTCGCCCACAAAAGTAGGCAACACTATTTTTTCATCAAGAATAATATTAATGATTTGAATTTTTGTTAGTATTAACAAAAGTTCTTATCATATTTTCATATTTCACAGCATGCTGTGAAGAAGCTGCTTATGACTAGAAACTAACTTTTCTTTTTTTGCCGTATTATCGATACATCATCGGTAAATCAAAATCATGAAGATTATCAACTTCCGTTTTGACATTTGCATGAGTTTTGTTGCCCTTCTTTGCGTGGCGCTGATAGTGCTTTTAATTACCCTTAATGACAATGGATTTCAACCCATAGATGCTGCGATTAAACAAACACCAACTGTGAGAAGTAAACGTATTCCCCAGATCAGTAAGAACACCAGCAAACATCGAATGTTGGTCCATCCCATTTATCGTTCATTGCCAGTGATTAAAGATCGTGAAGGAACAACTTGGCAAAGAATCTTGAAAGGTACTCCTCTCTTACTGGGATCGATTTATAGTCAGGGACGTACAGGTATCCCATATGTGTTGGGTGTACCCACAGTGCATCGACCCGGCGAGAATTATCTTCTGGATTCACTTTCACAACTGATTGAGAATATGAGTAACCATCTTCGCCGCAATTGTCTAATTGTGGTTTACATAGGTGAAACAAACACTTCAGTTGTGGAGCGAATTTGGCAGGATATAAGCCAGACATTTGGAGAGGATTTAGATGAAGGGTTGATTGATGTCATCACACCGCCAGCAAACTACTATCCTGACTTTGATACGCTCCACATAACCCTACACGATGATCCAGCGCGTGTTCGTTGGCGCTCTAAACAGACTTTGGATTATATGTACCTAATGACCTATGCTCAGAGCCGTGGAACTTTTTATTTGCAGCTGGAGGATGATATTGTACCGACTGATGGATATTTTGATTACATATCTAACTTGGCAGCATTGCACACAAATTTTCGACTGGGTCATCATCGTAACTGGATTGTGATGAGCTTCTGTGATCTTGGATTTATTGGTAAATTGTTTCACACAAAGGAACTTAAGCAATTTCTGTCCTATGTGCAGATCTTCTTCAATGATCAGCCAATAGACTGGCTCTTACAATCCTATGTAAAACTGAGATGCTGTCGCTGGGATAGTTTCGAAATGTCCGACTGTGCACGGGAATATTCATTATACTTCATACGTTCGGATCAGTCTCAATTCCAGCACAATGGATTAAAGTCCTCTCTGCGCAATAAGGAACAACAGTTGCGGGATAAGCGATTCGATAAGGATTCGGGACGTCAACGCATGAATCATCTGCGTCAACCCCTAAATTTGATCATATCACACAAGACCACAACTTTGACTGACAGACTTCATCTGCAAAAAGGGGAAACCTTCATTTGGGGCTACATGCCGCAGGATTTATCACTCATGCGCTATTTGCGAAAACATCAATACGATGCCACCCATTTTAAGATTCGGAACGGACCTCACAATTCGGATAACTTTTCCGAACTAATGATCGATGTGTTGCAAGAGGTGCCAATAATTTCCGCAAATAGCACCGAGTCGAAAAATTGTGGATTTATCATGAGTTATACATCAGGAGGCCGACTCGATCCGCCCTCTCTGACCTATTTTTACGTGAAGGAAAACGAGACGGTCGGTAGGGAAACAAGCTGGTTTAGGCGCTTCATATGGAGTAACTTGTTTTAATCGTAAAAATCGTGCAAAAATGTGAAAAATTGGAGACATTGTACGATTCTTTTCTATTCTATTTTGTACATTTTAAAATGAGTATAACTTTTTAAATATCTGTCAAACATGTTTATAAAGACAACATATCAATGAGATTGCAATCTATGTATATTTTTATACCCTGAGCCCATTGAAAATGAGCAAAAAAGGTCTGATGTGTTTGGCAAAATGTATGTTACAGGCAGAAAAGGGCGTGGCAGACCCCCAAATGTATATATATTCTTTGCCTACTTATATGGGCAAAAAATAGTGTTGCCTACTTATATGGGCAAAAAAGTGTTGCCTGCTTATGTGGGCAAAAAAATAGTGTTGCCTACTTATATGGGGAAAAATAGTGTTGCCTACTTTTGTGGGTAAAAATAGTGCTGCCTACTTATATGGGTAAAAAAATAGTGTTGCCTACTCATATGAGCAAAAATATGTGGCCTACTTTTAAGCGTAAGCTATAAATGCATTTCCTACTGTCGAGCGTGCTCGACTGTAACCGCCCACTTGTTTGTTTTGTAGAAATTGCCTGCATCAGGATATTGACAGCAATGTGGTTTTCCTTAGTTTTTTTTTTTGGCTGCATGACATTTTTCTGAGCTCAGCTTTCCATTCAGCAAACAAAAATGCAAAATATCGTGAATGGTCTTTGAAAATCTGATTCGACTGTCTGAGATACTGCATATAATCAATATTAAAGATAACAAAGCAAATCAAATGCCAAAGCAGAGCTAAACTTTTTTTGAGGGTAGAAAACAAATACAACATTATTGCTAGCTAAGTCAACTGATGGCAATGCTGCGACTGCGGCGGCTGTTATTGAAGTGCAGGCGGCTAAAAAACCAAAATAAAAAGGAAAAAACAACAACAGCAGCAAAATTTCCATCAACTCAACCAGCAAAGCATAAAAAATCGATGAAGCATGACAACAGCGCGAAGAAACCAGTAAAGAAAAGAAATGAAAAGCAAAGAAAAACTCAGTCAACAGCTAAGCAAAAGCAAAAGCAGAACACAAGCCAGCATTGAATAAGAAATCATTTTCACTAATGATGCTGGCTAAGAGAAGAAGAAGAAGCAACAGAAAACGTCATTGAGATTGCGGTAAAGATGAATCTTGATGGTAGAAGGATGCTCTTGGTGATGATGTGCTGTGTTCTGACTTTAAACTTTACCTACGTGTGACGGCCTTTTACCAATTTCCTGCCTGTGACATTGATGTAGCTACCCAAAAGGCAAACCCATTAAAAGGCCCAGCATTTTTGTTGCTGCGCCTCTGGCTTTAAGTGCTTGATGGGCGTGGCCAAAATAAATTTGTTACACGAAACAATGCAATCAATCAAAATAACTAACACACACCCAAAAAAAAAAAAAATTGCTCAGCTACGAGCTGCACTTTGTCGCTGTCTCTGAGAGAAAAAAATTTACAGATAGACAAAAAAAGAAAAGCGTAATGGCAAAAAGCTGGAAACGCTTCACTCTACAAAACAAACATCTGATGGATGGCCCCAACAATATTCCACTAGGGCCAAGGACATTTTGGTTGCTCTTTTGGTATTGTTTTGCTTTGGCCTAAAGCCAAAAAGCGTGAGAATCAAACTGCTAAATTTGTTCCTCCAAAATGGGTCACTTAACAATTGATCGCTACAGCGACGTAGGACAATTAGTTAGTTATCGACATTTAGAAAATACTTTTGCATATTTAGGCCTTGTCTATGAAAGTCATCGTTGAGTCCAGTTGGCAGTTGTATGCACATAGTTATTCTTCCTTATTTTTTTTTTTTTGTCTTCATTTGCAATCAATTTGTTGGCACTTCGTCTATTCGCTTTGCCTGCATTTTTGCTCTGTCGTTTGGCATTTTCCTGTTCCTTCTTTTTTCTCTATTTCTTTTTTCTGTCTCTGTCTCTTTCCATTGCTGCTTACGAATTGACTTATATTTAAATAAAATTAGTTACATAAACAATAATTGACTTCAATTGGCTTTTGTGTTTGCATAAAATTCAATTTTCATTTCCGGCATTGGCCCAGCATCCTGAATCGACTTGCCGCTGTCTATGCTTGTTAGTTGGGACAACTGTCTGCTTTTTTTTTTTGTAGTTCCCTGTCGCTTGCAGCATGCGGCGTATAAGTAATTTAACGCTGGGTAAAACTTACGCAAGCCAATTTGAATTTTATTTTGCACTGAGGCAATTGTTTGAGATGAGAGACTTTGCTTGTGATATTCAAATGTAATTGCTTGTCTGTAAATTTATCTCAATTAAACATATTTAAAGATTGCAGCAATATTTTTTTGCCCAAATAAGTAGCCAACATTATTTTTGCCCATAAAAGTAGGCAACACTATTTTTTGCCCACATTAGTAGGCAACACTATTTTTTGCCCATATAAGTGGGCAACACTATTTTTGCCCATATAAGTAGGCAACACTATTTTTGCCCATGCGTATTCTATCAGTTTGGTTCTGATATCTCAACAAACAGGAAACTTTTTCATACTAAAACTTAATTTTCGATGTATCGTTTAGCCATGTCAAGTCGGCGCTTCAACTGAATCATGTCAGCATTTTCCACTTGATTATATGTACATTATTTAAACAGCTGTCCGGCTAATGTCAGTTGTAGCCATTGTTGTTGTTGTTGCTATTGTTTAATTCTGTTGACATTTGGCAATTCTCATTAAAAAACAACATTGCATTTATAATTAAAATTGCATAAATGTTTACCCACAGACAAAAGGCTGCTACCGTTCAGTAGAGAGTGAGGACTAAGGGAAAGCCCTATTTTTTTGTATCTTTTCAGTAACAGCAAATAAAATGGCATCGGCTGCGGCGACTTTTCAACTTAATTGTTATAGTAATTGTTTTTATTGAAATGTGTCAAATGCAACGCGTTGAAAATTAAATTTTGAATATTTTATTAACACGACTCGACATCGACGGCGGTGGTGATTGACAGCAAAGCAACAAAAGCATCGAATAAAAAGGCCACTCACCTGTCATTGCTGTTGTCAGTCGGCATATTACATAATTAATTGATGAGCATAAATATTTTCCAGACTACAACTAAATGACAAAAAATTTTACAATGATAAAGTGTATACAACATTAGAACTTGAAAATGCCCTAAAAAAAAATATTCCGAAAATTTTATACAATTTTTAAAAAAGTGTAAAATATATGATAAGTATTGTGCTTAAAAAAAGTTGACTTATTGCAATTTATGAGCCTACTTTTAGGAGCAACTTCTAGATTTTTAGAATTATGCTTACTTCCATATCAGCAGAGAAAAAAAATCTGTAAATAAATTTTTTTTAAATATTTATTTTAAATTTTGGTTTAAATAATCGTATGTACACTGGCATTAATTTATGTTTGCCAATTTGGTCACATAATAAATAAACTCCATTTGAAATGCAGAGAGCGACGCAAACAAAGCCAAAGCAATATTATTTTATTATATTTTATTTTCTTTTTTCGTTTTAACAAATTATAAATAATACATCCATAGAACATTGTATTTATTATTTCATTTTCTATGTGTTGACCATATTTGCCATGTTGGCCAACATTATTTATTTACAGACAGGTTGGCTGGCCAACTTTGCGTGTCACAAAAATGTTATAATATTTAAAAATATATTTTATGAGAGTGCGAAGAGAAGATAGAGTTTAAAGCTATCAGAATTTTTATCCCGCTGTTTGCACACTGAAGTTAAAGTTGCAACCGCACACACAACAATAAAATGCACAACTTTATTTCGACTTGCTTCAGCAAGCAAAGGCAACAGGGAGTCAAGCAATAACAACAAAAACTGGCAATAGTTGCTTGCCATTTTCTTTTGACTGTTTTTTACATTTTGTCCATTTGTGCAACGGCAAGTTGCACTTTCATTTCTTTTCGTACGTGGCGCAGAAAACGCAAACGAAAATTTCCAATTGTTGCAATTTTCAATTATTGTTTTGAAATTGATGTGTGCTTAAGGACGAGACATTCATGCTCGAGTTGCCAGCAAACACAATACATACAACCATTTTTACACTCGCAGACAGTCGGAGTCTTGGCCGCAATTGAACTTGGTGTTTTGTGGCATGCGCGATTAATATTTGCACAGCAATTCAAGTGTGTGTTGAACGTGTGTTGAGTGCATGTCAGGGGAGGTACTAAAAGCAAGATGTTGTCGAGTATAAACCAGACCGGACCCTGGTCAAATCAAACGATTTCGGTGGCTAGCTAGACAAATAAATTAACGCTAAGAAATTATCTGTAATAATACTTGAAGAATTGCTTAAAATGAGAAGTAATTGAGTTAGGATTGATGAAATGGCTTAGTAACAGTTGTAAACCCATTAAAATTCAACTACTTTTGAAATGGCTTACGTTTAAGAATATAATCATTATTACTAAACAGTTTAAAGGTCAAATTTCGCCGTCATCTTCATAAATTTGCATTCCCTAATTCGTATTTTTTTTAGTGCACGTTAAGCGTCTCATCACAGTTCTGGTGAAATCACTCTCAGCAAAGTTTGGTATGAAAAATGCGCTTCACGTACTTGTAACATAGGAGCCGTAATTGCATAATGAAATAAATTTAATTACAAGGGAGGCAATCCACTCGTTACTGGTTATGCCTCCAAACTGAGAAGCATCATTGCCGTTGCAGCAACTTGGCTTTTCAGCATATGCAAGTGTGTGTATTTATACACACAGATACAAATGTGCATGGGCAATGTTTATATGAATGCACCTACTTAGCCTTTAGTTTCAAGAGCGCACCGCTCTCATCAACCGTCTCCTCGCTGTGAATAGTGTATTGGGTAAGATGGCGCCCGAGCAGGGACCATGGACCACGTACCACCCGGAAGCCCAACACAAGTGCGCACAGGTGCTCAAGCGAAGCCACACACACACAGACACACCCACACAGTCACAGACACAGCTGTGAATGTGTGTTTATGTGCATAAGTTCATTTAGTTTTGGTCGCTGCGCATGTGAGTGCACTTGAACCAACGTCGACCGGGAGCTGCTCCAGGTCTGGATGTGGGTTTGGGTCCGAGTCCAGCTTCCACAAAAGTCCACAGACTGACTCTGACTCTGAGTCAACGCTGACTGACTTGCTAACATCGTGGAGCGTCGAGTAATTATGAAAATTTTCAAAATGAGTTCGCCCTGCTTCAGTTTTTTGAAAGTTGAGCACGAGTAATTAAAAATTTCGTAGTGTCGCCCGCCTTTGGCCAACACAGTTTCCCCACTCACAGTCGTATTTCGAATAAAAGCCGCCGAATTGCCTTGCCTTATATTTGTTGTTCCTTGTTGTGAGAATGTGCATATTATGCTATGCACATACATTTTAATTAAATTCGTTTTTCTATTTGTCGGTAAATATTCGCAGTACCTACTATTTATACCTACTACCTAGTTGGCATAATTTTAATTAGAAAGCGGCAAGCATTAAGCAATAAAGCATTCTGCCACACAAAAGCAGCCCAGCAATTAGTTGCTTGTGTTGCACGGGACGTATGCGTAATGTAAATTAAGTGTTTTGCTGAAGTAAAATACCACAACACGCTTAAGTTACATGTCGGTATGCCTAGGGGTCAATCATAAAAACTAATAGACGAATTTGATGACTTAAAGCAAAGAAAACAAGTAGGCAGCACTATTTTTTGCCCATATAAGTAGGCAACACTATTTTTGACCATATAAGTAGGCAACACTATTTTTTGCCCACAAAAGTAGGCAACACTATTTTTGCCCACAAAAGTAGGCAACACTATTTTTGCGAATATAAGTAGGCAACACTATTTTTTTGCCCACATAAGTAGGCAACATATTTTTTTGCGAGATTATACCCGAATTTAAAACGAATCCTTTCTTATATATTTGTCAAAATTGCTTAGCTTGCTTTTTACAGCAATAATAATCTCTGAATCTAATTTTACACTCTCTGAATCTTTAACTCAACAGCAGGCTTGAATACCCAAGCATACTGAAATCGTATAGTATAAACTTTAAGCTATCTTTATTAGATACCAATATAGGCATGAATAGAAAACAAAGGACCAAAAATTGATGTGTTAATTGATGAAGTAAAATACTGCCATCCTTTTTCTCTCGCTCTAGCGCTTTCTCTGTTTTTTCCTCAATCAGAGTACGTTTATATGTATGTGTGCAGTGGCTTGTTTGTTTGCGTGACTGTGTGTTTGTGTGTGTGTGTGCTGAAAACATGCAAATTGTTTACATGAAAATTCCATTATGTTTGCCCAGGAAAAGGAGGAGGCTGTAAACCGGTCGGAGGTGCAGCTCATCGAGGCTAGACAACAAACCCAAACAATGCATTATCTCTGGCTTTAGCTTTGGCCTCGACAGCATACACACACACCAACAGCAATGAAAACTTCATGTAATATAAGTCAACAGCAGTTAGCCAATAACACAACGAACTGGAAAAACAAGAACAAAGCGCATTGTTGACGCCACCACATGATACCTTTAACGGCATCGTCATCATCAGAGTCATCATCATCATTAAGGGCTTAAAATATTTTAACTCCTGCTAGACACACTCAAAATACACACACTCATACATATACCGACTGGTCTATAAAACTCTTGCTTGTAGTTTAACAGGGATCCGGGAAGATTGAGGAGGGCAGACTTGCAAATGCAAAACTAAAACTGACTACGTCTGACATTTGTGTCTACAAAAAAGATGGAAGAAAAGGAAAAATAGTCGACGCTGATGATGGAGAAGGAATGGGAAAACTCAGCAAGTCAGTCAGCCAGGAACGTCCAGAGGCCTCTTTGTTTTTGTTACAATGTGCCGACTATTTTCCTTGAATGGTCAGAAAAGTTGTAGCAACAAAAATGTAGCTGAAAAAGCCCACATGACCATGGGGATTGGCGAAAGCAGAAGCAGAGGCAGAGGCCAAAGCAGAGGTAGAGTCAGAGTTAAAGGCAAAAAACATGGCAAAAACACAAAACTTAACATTCGTCTGGCCCCAAAGCACACGTGTCTATCAAGTCAAGTCGGTAGCGTCTACCTTACCTTTGTGTGTGGGTGTTGTGTGTGGGTGTGTGTGTTTGTGTATCAAAAACAACAGCAAAATGTGGCAAGCATTGAGGCGACTGAGCCGAAACAGCAACAACAAAAACAATAACGAGCTGAAAATTAGCAAAAAGCAAAATCGATACTTTCGTAGCACGTTTTTGTTTTTGTGGCTCATTAAAGTTTCAATGCTCCCCCAATAT
Organism: Drosophila falleni; assembly: GCA_035045575.1. NCBI lineage: Eukaryota > Metazoa > Arthropoda > Insecta > Diptera > Drosophilidae > Drosophila > Drosophila falleni. The sequence goes on from JAWNOV010000167.1 coordinate 13,070,826, forward strand.
GCGTTTCATTAAAGCTGTTTGCTACATGTGGCAACATGTGCGTTTCAATGGGAATTAGAAGGTGCTAATACTGAGATTTTCTCTCCCATAAAGGGCACTTTATTTGAAATTTTTATACCCTTCAGATATTTGGAACACAGCATTTTAGGGCTTAAATATTAAATTTTGGGCAAAATTAAATTAAAAATAATAAAGATTTGACAGTTTAATACAAACCATATTGGAATATGATTTTTCTTGTCTAATTCCATGACTCTAATGAAATTAAGCCATTTTTAGCATTCAACTGACAATTCAATTGATTCTTAAAATGGTTTCCTTTAGTTTAAAATTATCTTTAAGGACTGATTCTTGGCACGTTTAAAATTGATTTCCCAAACCATTGCAGCCTTCGATTACCTCAATGTTGTTCGATAGCGACTTTAGACATATTTCAAGACACATCCATTGTTAAGTGAAGTAGCAGTCAACACACGGGCTGTGGTCGTAAATGCTTTTCACTCAACGTCATGCTGTCAATTTGCTAATTAAGCCAAGAGCCGCAAAGTAAAGAAACTTGTTTTGGGGCTGAGAATGCGCTGGGTTGAGTCGTATTTCCAATTGAGGTCAGTCGAAGACAAGGCCGGCCGACAGATAACAACAAATTTCGCTCAAGCATACACAAAAGCAATCAAAAAACTCGTCAAGCCAAATTATAATTGAAAAGCGAAAGCGTTACAAATTTCATTTCCTAACTTTAATTTGTGCCAGTCAGCGCACAATTTCAGGAATTGTGACTTAAAGTAGCCCATACTCTGCCTACTTGATGAAGATGGCTTTTGCTTAAGGGGTGCTTGGCACTCTCGCGGTTTTTGGCTCTGACTTCGAGGATCGTGCCAGCGAAAATTGTCGACATATTTTAGTTATGAAGAGACATGGCAAAGAGTCAACCTTGCAACATGTTTTCTCCAGTTTCTAAAATTGTATTAGTGCACGCTCTGAAGCCAACCAAAGTTATTTAAATTAAAGTCACATAAATGCCGATGCCAATGTCGCTGTCGTTGTCGTTGTTTTTGTCATTGTCGTTGTCGTTGTTGTTGCTGGAGCTAACAAGAAGAAGATGGAGAAGGAGAAGGAGTGTGCCTGCAACAATTTTTGGGCGTTGGGTAGAAAGTTTTTCCGTTCTGAGCGACGGCTGCTCCTCTATTATTAATTTAACATTTTCTTAGAGTCGCTGGCATTTTGTTCGCGTCGCTGCTACTCGGCTACGTTCATTAGCTTCCGTTGCGGAAGCGGAAGTGCTACACAGTCGCGCAGTCAGACATACTCAGTGAATTCTACTCACACACACATACACACACAATTGCTGTTGACTTCTTCGATTGCAACGACAACAACAACAGCAACGAAGTTGACTTCCAATTCGACTTTGTCGAGTGAGTTGCTTATTTGTGTAATGCCAAAGTATTTTTATAGCATTTTTATGTTGTTTATAGACTTGCAGTGGGTCTGGCAAGTTTCTGAGTTACTTGGACATTTATTCAACTTACCATATACACTTTCTATAAATTGATTGAAAATATGCTGATAAATTTTAAATGTTTTGTATTGATTGGAGGCTACTTTTCTTCATATTGTAGAGCAGCACTTAGGAAATACAAATATTAATCCAAAAATATTAAAAATATTGAATTTTGATATATGATTATAAGGTGTAAGGTCATCAAATGCTGTTCAGAATATGGAACTTTAAAATCAAAGGTAATATTAAATTTCAATTAAGAACAGATTGTTTTTGGCGCCCAACGTGGGTTAACATCTAAAGATTTACAGCAAAATAATCAATTTCTTGGAAAGTTTCAGCTATATAAAGTTGTCACAACTTGTATGAGTATAACATTTCGCTGTTAGTTCAAATCGACATACGAGTTGACAGTTTTGACTAGTTAACTAACTAACTAACTGACTGACTTGAATGACTGACTAACAGGGCTTGATTGTTTCGACTGCCAGTTTTCAGGGCTGTCAAACCGGTTCTTTTTGGACTTGCCCAACTGGTATATTGTATTTTTGACATTTAGTTTTGATTGTTGCACGCCTGCGCTTAACTATGTGCAGCCGTAACTGCTATGGCGCTAAAACGGAAGCGAAGAAATTCACTTCCGCAGCATGTGCTTCCGTTTGGTGTGTGTGCGCTTCGCTGAGCCGCCTGCCGCCAGAAATAGAGAGCCCAAGTCTCAGCAGGGAACAGGGCAGAACAGGCAGGAGGCAAAGAGCCGTGCACAATGCAATTTTTGTGTATTTTGTTTACTATTTCATTTTTTTTTTGTTTAAACTTATTCTCTAAATAATGGCCATGGTCTTAACTTCTCGGCAGCCAAGCATCTCTTCTGTGTTGTAAATCATATTCTATTGAAGGCCTTACCATAGGGGTGGCGTAAAGCGACTAAAGAGAGTACAATAAATCTGTGGTTTTTGGGCAAACAAGTAAAAAAAATATAAAAACCGAACTACAAACTCTAAAAATACTATAAAATAGCGATTAATTGGAATACAAGAAAATTCGAATATCGGAATAAATGGGTTTTAAGCAAAGCTTTTAAAGATTTTATATTTATTTAAATGGGCAAAAAATAGTGTTGCCTACTTATATGGGCAAAAATAGTGTTGCCTATTTATATGGGAAAAAATAGTATTGCCTACTTTTGTGGGCAAAAAAAAGTGTTGCCTACTTATGTGGGCAAAAAAGTGTTGCCTACTTATTTGGGCAAAAAGTGTTGCATACTTATATGGGCAAAAATAGTGTTGACTATTTATATGGGCAGAAAAGTGTTGAGCGTGCTCGACTGTAACCGCCCACTTGTTTTGCTGTGTAGTTTTATTAGTTGTAGCTTTGATCGAAGCAATATTTATAATGCCTGTTTAAAAAATTCTCTTATTCCAAATTAAAGTCTTTTAACAATGCTTCTGAAAATAGAATCTGTCTCTTCATTGTTTCAACCAGTTTTAAGCTCATCCTTTGTCAGATGGATACAGAAATATACTGAAATGATAAAACTCTAAAAAACGAGAATCGCTTAATCCTCGCCGGGCATTGTACTGATTATTCTTTACGATGCATAAACTATCTATAATAATACGATGAAAACCTCTTATTCTCTTTTCAGGCGATTGCGACAACAAATTGTTGCGGCTTTAAATACGAGTGCGATTATATCGAGAATCAAAGTGTGAAATTCGTCGCGGCCGCAAAATTCGCGATTCTGACTGTCATCGGAGCAGTAACAACAACACCACCAACACCAACACCAACATCAACATCAACACCAACACCAACAGCAAGAGCAACAAGAATAACAACAACGACTACATACAAGCCGACAAACAGACAGCGGATGCAGCAGCTGGTCTAGAGAGCTTTTTCGGACGCGACGTAAACCCCATAAAAAGGACATTAAAACAAGCAAACAAATACTACAATACAATACATATTGGGAAAAGCTGTTAAAAACCCCTTCGAGCAAACATGTTGGCCTTTCACAACGAGCACATTGCCAGTGAGTAAAACTATACTATACTTTTTTTTTACTTTCTGCATATGTACTTTAAAGCTTTAAGAGTTTGCAGGCATATTTACAAATATAGTAATAATTTTAAAAGCACAGACGGCCACGGAATGGTCCGGCTAGGTATGAACACTACAACGGGATTGGATATGGGAATGGGTATGGGTAAGGATCTGAGTTTGGTTCTTGGTTGGCAGGAAAAATTGTAGAAATTTGTACACATTACAAACACTTGGGACACGGCAATTACACTTAAAAGGCAACTAGCGCCATTAAGCAATGTGCTTCGGGAGCCAGCTGCTCATATGGGACTCCGACCAGCCAACCGAAGAGCACGGAAGGGGAAAGTTGAGACATAAGGGGAACGAGGCCGACTTGTGCCGTTTTTGCAAGCTAAAAAAGGAGCCGAAAGCTCGGAACACAGCCTGGCAACACTTGCAATCCATTAACTGTAATGCTGCGCCATTATGTTATGATTAAAAAAAAAAAACAAAAAAAAATGCAGACTGCCTTTTTGTGCTTATGGCTACAAAGACATTACACATTCGCAGCATTGACTTGAATTTCATGTTGAAATTAAGATTTAAAATACTTAAAATGATTTATATTAAGAAAAGAGTCAGAATAACGCAAGTTTATCCGCGAAAAATCACATATTTCTGGAATTTTAAATGCAATTTTGTAATATTTTACTAACACCAAAATACAAATTTAATATTATTTTCATGCAATGTTAAGGGTAAATTAAGTTACTTAACTTATGAAATAAACAAATGCAGAATTAATACGCTTATTTAAATAATAATATTTAGTATTACAATTTAAACTACATAAAGTAGAAAATGCAACCACATTTAATTTGATAAAATTAACAGAGTTATGTATTAATATTCTTTCACATTTATTGTTAAGTGAAGTCAAATTAAATTTTGCTATTAATTCCAATCGATATATCAGCTATGTACATAAGCCCTGATCGATAAAATGAGTTCCAAGTTACCAGTTCAAAAGCGCTCAAATGACAGACAGACAGAGAAATAAGGCAACGCTGGCAGTCATCATTGGTTTGAACTCTTTGCACTTAGCTGTGAACTCAGCTTAGTCAGTCAGTCGGTCGTGTACATTAAATTCAATTGAATATTTCATAAGCTGCCAAACAACAAAGTACGACAACAATAACAGTGGAAACAGAGGCGGAAGGAGGCAGAAGGGGCAGGGCACAAGCACGAAAAACGGCTGCCAAAACAGAAGTCAGTGCCAACAACAACAACAATAGCTGCAACAACAACAACAACCATTTACGGTCTGCAAAAGTAAAAGCATACTTTTTGGCGCTTCTGCTATTTCAGTTGTCTGTGTGTGTGTGTTGGTGTGTGTGTGTTGGTGTGTGTGTGTTGGTGTGTGTGTGTGTGTCTAGTACTGTCTATACGTCCGGTTCGTCTGGCTCGATTGTGCTCGCTGATAATGGCCGCTGAACTTTGCTTTATTACATGCAAAAAAAAAGCCAACAAAAAATAACAAGCCAACAGTCCTGGCATGACCGAAAGTCGTAGCCAAACCACAGACACGCTGGCAAGTGGCAAAAGGAACAAAAAAAAAAAAAACACAAATACGAAGAAGAAGGAGGCAATTGCAGGGCGTGCCACTCAACTTTTAAAGTGGCACTCAAACAAAGCACGAGTGCAAAAAAAAAAAAAAATCAAAAAAGGCCTCCCAAAAAAGAAAATAGGCTGAAAATAAAAAGAAAAATTATGATTTGTGCGGCGCAACATGCAAAGGGGGCGTTGTAGTTGTAGTTGTTGTTGTGTGAGGCACCTCTAAATGCCGCCTTATTAGTCAGCTATGAATTATGCACGGCTCTCATATTATCTAATATGCCACAGGCGTCTAGTTAAATAATTGACGCTGTGTCCCCTCCTGAATTCTGTTTCCTCCCTTCAACTGTCTACTCTCACGTAATTTGCCAGGTATTATGGGTTATATAAGTTATTCATTTAGTTATTATGTGTTTAAAGCTCACACAATGCCAACGACGTTAAGGGCTCGAGAAGAGGTGCTCAGCTTTTATTGTTTATTGGCAGTGCCCATGATACGTTCAGGATGCCCACAAATACCTTATATATAATACACATAGTGGGCAGGGAAATGGATAGAGGCAGGTAGAGTCAGAATGCTCTACCTTGGCTCTTTTTCCCATTTGATCTGACTTTACCTTTTGTTAAACGTCTTAAGTGCAGCTTCGCTTGTTGCACACCTTCTACAGTTGCTGCCTTTTATTTTTATTTTTCCCTCTCCGGAAATTGTTATGCTTAATGGCTTTTCAGTTTTAGTTGTGTTCTCTCCTGTTGTGTTGTGTTGTGTTCTTGGGCACCTTTTGTACTTACCCTTAGCTTACGTTAAACGTTTGCTACTTTATAATTTATTAGTTGCGGTCTCGTATATATTCTAAGTATTTAAATTGCTTCGGAGTCTCGCTTGACAGCTTTGATAATTCAAGTCAAAAAAGAGTTAATTTGTTTTTTCCTTGTGATATTTTAAGAATTTCTGATTAGAAATTTGTTTCCACTGGATTTTCCGTGTGTTAAAGCAAATTTACTGTCAGCGAGCTGTGCATTTTCCACTGTCTTAAGACGGCTTAGTCTTGGAAGTAGTTACTACTTGAGATCAATATCTAAAGCCGTCGAGTTAAATTGAGTTTGCCAAAGTTTTATTGCATGTTTTTTCAGGCTACTTTTCTTTGCTGCCATTGAGTTAATGTTGGGATTAGGCAAACTGCTTTCAGAGGGACTCAAATATAGGTACAGAAGTTAATACGGAAGCACATTTAGATTTGCAACTAAATTGAAGATTTCAAGACAGAATGTTTGGCTGTTATATTCTTAGTCGAATAAAGAAAAATTAAAGTACATTTTATTTTCAATTTAAGTCTATGTGTAAACGTTAAAATAATATCACAAGATAATCTTTTTTATTAATTTCATATTACAACCCAACGTTTAACTTACATTACCAATCACATTATAAAATTGAAATAAACCACATTTTACATTAGAAGATTAGAATGAACCATATTTATTTAATATTTTTCATTTGGTACCCTCATTTAAACTTTTCAGTCATTTCAATGTCACCGTAGAGGTTACACTCACTTTTGTGTGCCATAAATAAAGTATACGCCGTGTGGTTGTGTTGTGCCCTTTGCCATAGCATACTTTTGTGAGCCCGCATAACGAAAACTTTTCACTTTCACTTTCATATTTCGCATAATGTAAACAGATCTTGACTGCGGGTGGAGAGTGGGTTGAGGTTGGCAACCCATCAGTAACTCATTCATATGTCTTTGCGGCTGACCAAAAACTGACGTTTAGCAAGGATATTAACATGAACGCACACGTTAATGAATCATTTTGGTCATGCTGACCGCAGCTATAAACGCGACCGGCAAACAGGCACAAACATGCAGAAAGCAGAGACGGCAACCACTCAAAACTTGATGGGTGCGGCAAAATTTATGCTCTCTGTGGTTTAAAAAGCGAAGGGTGACAGTGCAGGACAAAAAAAAGGGAAAGAAAAGGAGGAGGAGGAGGGGGGAAGGCGGGGACCAACAAATGCAAAAGTGAAAAGCGAAAAATGCCAAGCGACTTGCAAGAATTTAATTAGCATAAGTTTTTGAGCGAAAAGTGAAACAAAAATTGAAATATCAAAGAGCCCCACTCAGTAGAACGGCGCCGCATGTTTTATGTATGTATTTATATTGTGCAAATAAGTTTATTTTATTAAAAGTTGCAAAACATTTCGCCAAACGCAATGGCAAATGTAAGTAGGCAAAAAGTAAGAAAAACAACAAATGGTCGGAGAAATAAAACAGCAACAAGCTCAGATCCCCTGCCAAACAGCGAGACGGCCACTTGTGTACTTTGCTGTCAAAGTCATTCAAATTCAGTGCATGCATAAAAAATTAACTTGAAAAAGCCAAACAGCGTCAGTTTAGTTCAGGCCAGTCTAAAAAACCATCCAAACCAGCCCACTTCTATTCCACAAAGCAACGTTCCACGTTCTGCGAATTAAAGTCGCACTTTTGTGGTAACCAAAAAGTTCTTTCAAGTGCTCTCCATTCGGCTCTAAGAGAACGCAATTTTTGATGAGTTGCAATTAAAATTGGCGGCTTGGCCTTGTGGTTAGTCAAGGATGCAGGTGGTGGTTGAAGTGCTCGGAATTGTGAGCGGGAATGGTTAAAACAGGACACTTTCAATTGAATTTGACTTTGATAGTTGGCCTATACAAATACAGAATAGCATGTGCTCAAGAATGTTGCATCTGTTTTCGCCATATAAAATTAATGCACATTCCAAGGGCTAAGAATTTTTATTATTGAGAATTTTTACTATAGGCAACACTATATTTGCTCATAAAAGAAGGCAACACTATTTTTGCCCACAAAAGTAGGCAACACTATTTTTTTGCCCATATAAGTAGGCAACACTATTTTTGCCCACATAAGTAGGCAACACTATTTTTTTTCCCACATAAGTAGGCAACACTATTTTTGCCCACAAAAGTAGACAACACTTTTTGCCCATTTTCAATGGGCTCAGGGTGTAATTATTTGACATTGATTTGAAAAAGGAATCTAGCTAAGTTTACTTTAAGTTTCCCAGTTCTTTTTTAAATATTTAAATTTAGATGTAAATACCGGATCAAATTGAAGAGAACTCGATGACAATTGCCACGTACAGACAGACATATAAAATGAAAACCATTTGCTACGTTTGGTTTGCTTAAAAGTTTTGTCATTTTGTTAATTCCGTTTTCAAAACTCACTGCTGCCATTTTGAAGCGGGTTAAACGCTGCGTATGCGTAACTAATTGCTTTGACCAGGCAACTAACAACAGTTACTGCTATACCCCACTAACCACGGCAGTGGGGAGTCATTTAAACGATGGCAATTTGAAGGCCACTCAACGGCGAGCACATAACCAGAACAGAAAAGGACTACGAGCTGAAGGAGAAGCCATAGCAAAAGCAGGAGCAGGAGCAGGACTAGAGCACCGCTTTGGCACTCAAGTGCCTAGCGACGACGCGACGCACATGTTGCAAATTGTCGCCAATTGTACACATAACAACAACAGCAACAACAACAACAACAATGAGAAGAGAGTCAAAGCCAGTTCCTAGACCGAGCACGTTATAAAAATTGTATTTTAAAAGTCATTAGCAGCTTTGCTGCCTGTCATTGCGAGTTGCGCGGCGAGGAGTTGACAAGCGATTCGCTCGCCATTTTGTTTTGTTGTTGCATAAGTTGATGTTGCTAGTGTTGTTGTTGTTTTTGTTGTTGTTACTGTTGACGTGGCAAATGCGACACACACCCGCCACAGCACGCATGGAGCTCAATTATTGTCCTCTTTATAATACCCTTTGCGCAATAAGCGACTAATTGGGTATCATAAGCTTTGGCAAATGTGCGTGTGAATAGAAAAAGATAATATATTATACATAAAACCTGCTGTCGATAATAACTCAACTGATAACTCAACTATTTTTGCCCATATAAGTAGGCAACACTATTTTTGCCCACATAAGTAGGCAACACTATTTTTGCCCACAAAAGTAGGCAACAATATTTTGCCCATATAAGTAGGCAAAACTATTTTTTCTCAGGGTATAAAAATATGTGAATACTTAAAAATAAATAAATTAAACTACATCGGTTTAATTTTACTCGTGGAAAAGTTCTATAAGAAGACGATGTGAATGTATATTAATTTTATTTACAATACAATATAATAGCTGAGTATTTTTGAGTTATTCATACCCAACAGAGTATAACAAATTTTGATTTTTTTTCGATTTCTGTTTATTTTTTTGTGGGTGCCGTGTTTAGAATATATTTTGTGGCAAATTTCGACCCGAGACTGGTTGCAATTAGTAAGCGTTGAACGGAGCGTGTTCCAACAGCGACCGCACACACACGCACACACAAACACACACGCACACACACTCTCACAGATGCACATACATATATGAGTGATTTTTAATTAATAAACTCATTAGGCCTGGCCTGACATTGCTACAATTGTTGTTGTTGCTGTTGAGCTGTTGCCTGTGTTTTACTCATTTTAATTACTGGCAGCTGCCGTGTGTACGAGTGTATATTTGACCCCTTGCTGCCACATAATTTCCTGGCATTTCAACAATGTGCCGACAGTTTTTATGTTTTTAGACGTTTTTGCTTGTTGGCAAGAGCAGCAGCAGCAGCAACAACAGCAGCAACAGCAGCAGCGACAGCAGCAGCGACAGCAGTTGACGCTGCGTCGCCGGTTCGTTGGCAGCTTTTGTTGCTGCTGTCGTTCAACTTTTGACGTGTTGCATGAGGCGACGCGCCAGACAAAAGGCATAAGCGACCAGTTAAACTAGAGGCGAGTCAGTACGTGCTAAAGTTTGCCTAAAAATTAAATATAATTGTTGTTGCTGTGGTTAGCTGGTTAACACTGAGGCCAAACCAGGGAACAGGCGATGACAGCAGACAGTTGGGTTTGGTTTCGTGTCCGTGCTGTGTCACATTGAGAGCCACATATCATAGTTGGTATGAAAGTTGCTGTTGCTGTTGTTCTTGGTGTTAGTCTTGTTGTAGTTTGACATGTGCTGTTTAGTTCTCTATAATATTCTGTGAGCAGTGGCGCCGTTAAGCAGGGTTGTAATTAACAAATAGGGGACTTTCGATAAAAATAAGATAAGGTAACCACTTCAAAAACAGAAAATATATTATATAAATAAATTCATGATTTTTAAATGAATCAAAGAAGTAATAACTCCTGAGAGTGCACGATTACAATATGCTCTGATTTCAGGTCCTTAACAAGTACTTTTCCAATATACGACTAAGTATTACTCTTGATCATATTATATTTGCAGAAGCATTATTCAATAACTCCACCTTTGAACTACCGTAGCTTTCTCAACCTCTTAAAAAAATGGTCCCGTATAAAAAGAATGTCTAAAAAATTACACGGATATATAAAATGGCCACAAAACGGCGCTAAACACGTTGACGCGCTTAACACGCAAAGCACCACGAAATTATGTGGTTATGAAAAGGCGGGAATGGTGGGTTAAAACCAACTGCCTTCTAAATCAAACCCAACCCCACAAGAGCTTTAATTGAGCGTCAAAACGAAATGTTTTGGCATGTTAAACATGAAAATATGATCAAGCTAAAAAGAGTTAAATAGATAAGCTATATTTATTTTCAATGGGCTCAGGGTATAAAAATGCATTTAAAGCTTACGCTTAAAAGTAGGCAACATTATTTTTGCCCATGTAAATAGGCAACACTATTTTTTTTGCCACAAAAGCAGGCAACACAATTTTGCCCATATAAGTAGGCAACACTATTTTTTTGGCCATATAAGTAGGCAACACTATTTTTGCCCACATAAGTAGGCAACACAATATTGCCCACATAAGTAGGCAACACTATTTTTGCCCACATAAGTAGGTAACATTTTTTCTCCTATATATGTAGGCAACACTATTTTTGCCCATATAAGTAGGCAACACATTTTTTTTTGCACACATAAGGCAAGGTTTTTTTTATTTCCTCGAATACTTCACATCAACATTTAATTTAAGCTCAAGTCGATCGCATATTAACAATAGTTCTTGAAAACTTAAATATTTTAATTTATGAAAAATCCTTTTAATTGCAGGCTGCGCCTTTCTAACCTACTTTAGTCCGGACAGCTCGACAACAGCTGCCAATTCACCAACATCTGGAACACAGGCAACGCTTTACAATGACAAACAGTCTATAACTGGGGTAAGTCAAAATCTGTATATTTAATTAGAAATCTGTGTAGACAGACTCAACCATACACACACACATACCAGATTGTTACACAATTGTTTATGTGTATGCACTTTTGAAATTTATCTAAAATGAAAACATTTTTATTTGCTCAGTCATTTTGCATCCGAGTACATATTTGTCATAAATCAAAAGCCAAAAACTACAGTCAACAAATTAGTTATGCAAAAAGTTTTATTATTTATGCATATTTATTATTTTTATCTTATCACAATTAAATGGTGGGGCTCACTGTATCTATTAAGTTTATTTCTATTGCAACTTTTGTAAATGATTTAATCATTTAGATAATTTCATAAAATTTATTACAAAAAGTTATGGTCCTCGTTGTTCTCTTTTGAAATTAATTGAACTTTCTTTTTTCTGAAAGGGAGTTTTCTATATTCCTTAAAGTTACATAATTGGACTGCAGGGCATTTTTTGGTCGTGGACTTTGGCAATTTCTAACGATGTTATTGGCCATGCATTTTAATTTGAGTGCTAGTTTGATAATTATTTTATTTTTAATTGATTTCGAATTATCTTTTTACATTTCATGTTCAAACTATTACTGCATGAATACTGTAAAGTACTGCACAGTATTTGTTGTCATTTCTGGTAGTTGTTAGTGTTATAATTGTTGTTGCAGTTTGTTGCAATTGTGATTAATTATTTTTGTAAAGTGTGCTTTCTCTCTCACTCCAGCTCTGGCTCTTTATTTATCGCTCTCTCTCTTTCTAATTGTGTTGATTTTGGCAATTAGCAGCAGGCGTGTGCGTGTGTGGGCGTGGTAAATGGCTGCCAAATGTAAATGAATATTGGAAATTTATAACAATTTTCACAGTCAATAAATTAAGGTCCTGGCGTACAATGTGAAACTGTTGTTGCTGTATTTGGTGAACACGTGTAAATGTGTAAATACGTTAAACTAACGTATGTTTTGGGTTTTCTATTTGATTGTTGCTGCCGGCGACGAAAAACGAATTTAAAATGCATTAGCTGAAAGTCTCCAATAATTGAAATTGTGTGCAATGACTCGATGGCAAAATAAATACTATACATACATGCATCGTTTTTGCCTCTAGGCCGGAGTAATATAGTAGGCTTTTTGTCCAGACTTCCATGAAGGCATATTTGATGACATAGTTAAATTTTAATTATCAGTTTTGGTTTAAAATTTTGAAACTACTTATACACATCTATTTTTTTTCACAAAATTTTTAAATTCTTTTCAAAGATATTTTTAAAATTCGATTTCAGATAATTTTTACAGTGATGAATCAAATATGTTAATTTAATGTTCCCCAAAGACATTTATTAGATTCATTTTAATATGTATTATCTGTCAGACTGTCAGACAATAACAAAAGCTCACTTACTATTTTACCCTTTTTCTTACTAATTTCTTATGTTGTGTATTCTGCAATTCAATAAAGTAAAGGAAAGCAAAAACGTCGACTGCATAAATTGTATACAATTCATAACAGAAATTAAATTTTGCAAAAAATATAAAAAGCAAACATGAAAATGTTGCAACGACAAACAGCAAGAAACAACTTTATTGAATATGCAAAATGTGCATTGTATAAAGAAAATAAAATTTTTAAGTCCCTGTATCTCAGCCTCTGCCTCCTTTATTTAGTCAATACGACCAAAGATAGATGGAAAGATAGCCACAGCCTAGCTAAAATGAATTCAGTGCAGGCGTTTTTTAGCTTGAATTACTTTTGGTCTTGTTTTCATATTTTCTTTGTCTACAACCCGCACACACACACACAATCCCACACACACACACACAACAATTTTGTGGTCGTTTTGTATAGAAATTTATTACATTTTCTCTGCGTAAAGAGAAAGTGGGAAAGCAGGGAGATGAAGACTTTCTTCTACCTCATTCAGAACTTTGTTTGTGCCACTTGTGCGGCAGCAGTTTTGCAACAACTTTGCTGCCAACTTTTTTGCATTGTTGTTGCACTTGTAGTTGTTGCACTTGTTGTTCTTGTGCTACTTATTAAAATTTTCTTAGAGAGACAACAAGAATAAGAGTGGAAGAGTGCTTCGTTTGCTTTGCTTTTGTTGTCTCTGACCCAAGTGCGCTCTTTGTTATTTTAATATCGAGTTGAAAGAAGAGATTGTACATGTGGGCAATAGGAGTGCATGTAGTCGAAGGACAGACGGGAGGGACAAGTACTTTTGCATAATCAATTGTGTAATGTAATAGCTCATTCATTGAGGCAATTTTTAATTAACTTGCGAGTGCCAATATAGAGTGAGAGAGAGACTGGAGAGTTTCTTCAGACTTCAGTCATAGTCCTCTTTGTACTTCATGCTTTGGTTTTTTGGTCAAAATTGCAATCTCCAACTTATCAGCGGAGTATAACTTCCGTTTCCGCTTCAACATACTTTGGCAAAGTTTGTGCAAATGAAATGCGCCTGTCCGCAAAAGGAAACAGTTTAGCATAAAAATGAAAAGTCAAGTCGCACCAAAATATAAAAAAGACGAAGAAATATAATGGAGAAATCCTCGGACAGCTCTGGCAACTGGCAACTGGCAGGCAGGCAGTCGACTAGCATTATCTGAATCTTATACGCTGCTTTGTCGTATTCAAATTTCTATTTAAAAAGTCGAACAGAAATGTGAATGTGTGGAGGGTGTGTGTGTGTGTGTGTGTGTGTATTTGTGTGGGTGCAAAAACTTGGGCCATGGTAAAATGCAATGCAAGGAAATCATAACGGAAATTTTTTCGAAAATGAAAAATATCTGCAGCTGAGAGCTGAGTGCACAGGATGTGGGCAGTAACTTTGCACACATGCCAGCGAGTCAGCCATGCAGCTAGTCGACGGGCCCAGGAAGTGTCTGCAAAGAAATGCCAGCGGAAAACACCAAGTGGTGCAATACTCCCTCTCCCTGTCGTCCCCTCTTCAAAAGAAAATAGATATATGCAGTAAATAATAAAGTGAATACTTTAAGAATGAAAAACTCATCCCACAGCTGCACCATTGATTAATAGCCACGGGCTTTGCTAATTCTCCACTTTGGCAATAAAAAGACCCACACTCGAGTTTCAAATGTATCTTACTTGATACTACATTCAGTTATTCCACTTGGCCTCTCTGTCCAGCTGTAAAATATTTTTGCTTACGTGGTCATGTAAACACACAATGAAATAAAAAAAAAAATCGAATAAAACGAAACTGAAATCTGTAGAAAAACTGCCGAAATCAGCAGAAAAAATTTAACCGCAGTCTGCAATTAATCAAGCACGCCCATGTCTAACAAGTAGAAAGAGTAATGCCTGAAATTGATGGATGTTTACGACCCTCAAATGCCCTGCTAATTGAGATTTCAGTGGGTGACACGTTTTCTGGAAGAATAATATTTTTTTTTATTTAAACACTAAACTTTTTCAGTGAATTTAAAAATGCATTATAGCTTACGCTTAAAAGTAGGCAACATTATTTTTTGCCCATATAAGTAGGCAACGCTTTTTTGCCCATATAAGTAGGCAACACTATTTTTGCCCACATAAGTAGGCAACACTTTTTTGCCCATAAAAGTAGGCAACACTTTTTTTTACCCATATAAGTAGACAACACTAAACGTTTTATCTACTTATATTTCATGTGTTTGATTTATATTTATAAATTTTGTTATACAATAAAATTGCATGTCAAACGCTAATCAGCGGTATTTTTAAACCAATTTAAACTGTTTTATTTTTAAGTTAAGAACTTTGAGCTAGTAACTATGCTCAAATTATTGACGTAACTATATGAAGGGCATTGAAAGTCGCCGTAGAACTAAGCCAAGGTGGTTAAAAGAAAAATCGTTGTTAGAAACTGAAACCGTAGCACTATGTTCATGGGTATTTCTGTTGCCCTTTTGTTTTGGATGAATATCTGACGTCGGCTTGCCGTATAATTTTTTCCCAATGCAACGCGATAAAATTACAAACAATTTCTGATGCTCCAACTCAGGCATTGGTCAGGCTTAGTCGATTGCTGGGAGGATTGGTAGGACGACTATGCGGACTATCAGACATTGGCGGCATCATCGTCGACGCCGCTTCAATTTGGCAATTTATCTGGCCCATCTGCATTTGTTGATTTTGTGCCGGCGACTGGGCCGCAATGTATGCTATTGTCCGCTTTGCATAAGAGCTAACGAACTAGATTTTTTCCTCGTTCTTGGAGGCTTGGAGATTGGAGAATCGGAGGATTGGAGGCTTGCAGCTCTGTGTCTGCACTCGGTGCGCTTCATTGGCATATCAATCAACGGCCAAAAGCGGGAAATGAATTCGCTTACTCACACGAACCACACAGACGAGATAGAGGCAAACGTGGATGCCTCGAATCTTTTATTTTTATTTTTTTTTGTTTTTTTTTTCACTTGTAGATGTTTTTGTTGTTGCTGTTGCTGTTGTTGGCGCGGCCGGATGCCATTTTAATTAAGTGTTGGGGCCTGTAACCAAAGCCAGAACGATGGCGTCGGTGTTTCTGGCGCCTGGCCAAAGCCTTTTTGGCGTGTCTTCTCCGTTCTGACCGCTAGGAATTTAACATTTAGAACGGAAATGTGCAAAATAATATAAAAAAAAAAATAGAAGACACAACCAGCTGGGCAGTGACAGCTGCGGGATGTAGTTGTTGCTGCTGTTGTTCCTGACGATGGTTGCGACTGACAGTTTAATTATTATTTTTGCAAATCAGTTAATTAATTGAGATGACTGAGATTGCTAAAAGGGCAGAACCGAGCATATAACTTTCGCGCACGCTATGAATCCGAGAACTAGTCAAAATAAAAAAATTCTGATTATTCTTTAAGAATCTGTACACAAAATTAGAAAGAAATTTAACTTTATATGTTTATTGTTTCATATTGTAGTCATTTGACTATTAATTATAGTTACTTTAATCTTAAGAAACTCTTAGATAAAAGTCACCTTCGGTTGTATGAAGTCAGTAACGAAAAAAAAAAAATAATTGCAGTACAACTACAATTTCAAGGCACTAAATATACTTGCGATACAAGCAATAGGTTTTTCAAGCCCATAATAAGCTCTCTTACAACACACTTTTATGCTTATAATGCTGTAATGAGTTTTATGTATGCCTGACAGTGTCTGGCACGCCCACCGCCCAATCCCGCCCCATTCCGCCCAATCCCTTACACCCAAACAGAGGACAAGGGATTGCACTTTGCTGGTGGCTGCTGCCGTTGCTTGGCTCGCAATTAAATCCGCTTTGCAAATTTATGACCAACGAATTGCTCTTTGCGGTTTTTCAGCCCCAACACAAAAAGACACAAAATATGCCAGCTATGCTACTTTCTGTGCGAGAAGGATGTCTCTGTGGGCATTAAGTGAGTAAGTGAGTTTTTCTACATGGCATATATGCAAAGCAAAAAGCGAAAGGGGATAGAGGATTGAGGTTTCTACCTTATGTTCGATTTCAAAGTGCCTGGTACCCCAAATGCGCACTCTATTGAAAATGTATACGAGGCAGAAAAAAAGCGCAGCAGTAGCAAAAGAAGCAATTAAGCATAAAGCGTAGAGATAAAAAGTCAAAGAGTCGAGCAGTGCGAGCCAAAAACACAGCAAAGCGCAAAGATTAAAGAAAATTCAGTAAAAAAGTTAAAAAAAAAAATAAAAATGTTGGTAATGAGGCGAACGTAGAGCAGCTTGATTAATGTGAGTAGCTTTCGCCATTCGGTATGCTACACTTTAAGCCGCAACGGGCCATAAAAATTGTCTGCTTTGCAGTGTGTGTAAAAAGCAATTTTCAACTTTGGCAAATCCATGAAATGTGGTCGCTTCGACTACAAAGAGAATATTTTATGCAAGCGCATATGTAAAAATATATTTTATTAGGAGCAGCGAGAATGCAAAGCAAGGACTGCGAAAGTACGAGTATGTAAAATCTCCTCCTTCCTGAGTCGCTTTTGCATTTCAAAAATACTCGCGCCAGCGACATTTTTATTGAGGCGCAGGCAGGCAGACATTCAACGCGTTGTCCCGACACTGTAATAAAAATGTTGAAATCCTTGCGACGTCTGGGCGCCTAAAAGGATGCCTCACAAGGTGCTTCTGACATATTTATCACCCCATTGTCACCAACAACAGCAACCAACACATCGACAACAACTGCATCAAGTGGCAACTGTTGCTTTTTCCATTTGCAGCTTTAAACTTGTGTTCAGCTTTAACTGGTTCACTCTCACATATGCTCGAAACTATAGACAAAGCCATGGTCATAAGTGGCTAACAATGGCCCAAAATAAATGGCCATGAATGTGTACAAAAAATTCCCCAAAATTCGAATACAAAGGCAGACACCAAACACCAAACAGATGGCCAATTTTTGTGCTTTTGCAACTGGACAGAGTATAAAAATTTATTTAGTAATTTTTTGAAATTTAAAATTTCCATTTTTAACGCTTGTTCAACAAAAAAAGGCAAACTTTGTGTTCACAATTGGAAGAGAAAATGCATTATTTTATATGGGTTATTGTAGGATTGAATTGTAGTATTAATTTTCATTATTTGTTTTGTAGTCATTTATTATAATTACTATGCTTATTTCTCATTTCTTAAATACTAAAGAGAGTAAATTTAAAAAAAAAACTTATATTATTATTAGATAATTTATTTTTAAGGTAGTCACAATTCAATTTTTTTGTATACACAATCATTTAATTTAAATCAACATCTAAGTAGGAACATTAAACAAGCCAGCTTAAATATATATTTTCTTTGATGTTGTTGATATTTTTGTGGCACACTTTTATTCCCGTTTTTTTTTTAATGTTATTTAAATTTTTTCATCGCCAAACGCCATTTTAATTTGAATTATTTGCGTTCAGTTTCCGAATAAATGTTTTTTTTTTCGTTCGCTTTTTAGTGAGCAGCGACCGGAAATTCTCGTTTGCCTTTGACCCGTTGCGTTTTTGCAAAAGGCCAAAAAGCAGATGTTTGTTGTCCCTTGCACTTTTACTCATATTCGTATAAATTTAAATATATAAATTATTATGCGTCTGTGTTCGGAGTGACATATTTTTGCTCTTTATATTTTTATTTAGGGCAGAGACTATAAATGGAAACGATATATACGCACATACATGTTCATAAGACTACATAACTGTAGATTTTATTTTGCCACGCATTTTGAGTAATTGAAATTGTTGAGGATGTCTTTTTTGTGCGTGCTGCTTAGTCGTTTCTTTATGATGCATAAATTCCGCGGAAGTTGAGTAATAGGTTTAAAAAAATAATAAATGGCGTATGTCTCTTTGTGCAGATCTTAAGTGCGTATTTTATTTAAGTAATATGTGTTATAATATTTTATTTACATTCATTATGTTGATATAGAGTATAATTCTGTTGAATATGAGCATTCTGTTTATCTTGAGGTTCTTGTAAAGTATTTTGCCCATATAAGTAGGCAACAATATTTTTTGCCTATATAAGTAGGCAACACTTTTTTGCCCATATAAGTAGGCAACACTATTTTTGCCCATATAAGTAGGCAACACTTTTTTGCCCAAATAAGTAGGCAACACTATCTTTTGCCCATATAAGTATTCAACACTTTTTTGCCCCTATAAGTAGGCAACACTATTTTTGCCCATACATTTTACAAATAAATAATATTACTTTGTTATAATATTTATTGCAGTTTTAGCAATTACGAATAGAAAGCAGCAAAATTTGAAAGCTATTTGTCTAAGCATGTTTATAATTTCATTAATTCTTTTCGATAAACACTATTTGCATGATAATCAATATTATTCAATACCTTTTTTTATATTCACAATGAATGTCTCAGCATCTACTATTATTCTGTAAATATTTACATATATTAACAATTGTTCTTTGATTTAAAAAAAAAAACATATTTCATAATAATATGTGATATCATTTAAATATGGTAAGTATTAAATTTGTATGTGTGCGTCTGTTTTTTGAATGTCTATATAATTCTTAAAGCAAGTTCATTTGTCAGATAAACTATTTCTTTATCAATACTTGACACTGGAGTTTCAGGCAATGTTCATAATATAAATATTTAATATTTTTTGTGGTAATTGAATAACATATCCATGGTAATTAAACACTTCAATTACGCTTACTCAAGTAATTGTAACAGAAAATACGTGATGTAATCAAACATAAATACACCAATTAATATTTAATAAAAATATAAATCGATGTTGTTATTGACTTCATATATTGATGTTGTTCTATAATTGATGTTGTTGTTGTTGATGTTGTTCTACTACTCTACTACTACTACTACTAAATTAAACTAAACTGTAACTCCTACAAACATATGTACTACAAATACTTCTATATTAAATATATATGATTTTTTATTGGTTGCTGTGTGTTCACATTGATGTTACAAAATGAAAACCAAAAGCCAATTCCTTATTGATGTTGTTACTTTGATGTTTGTTTTACCTGTGATTAATTTTTTTACTCTCATTCGTAATTGATGTTGTTTTGTGAGAAAACGGCACCCGTTCTACTTGCTGTTGTTGTGTTCCTCAGTGCGCCTCTTTCTCTCTGTCTTTTTCCAAAATTCTTATCAATTTAATTACAGGTTGCATATCCTTGCGGTGCATTAAGCGTACGACGCATGCGCTGGCAGCAACACCAGCAACATCACCAACATCAGCAACATCACCAGCAGCAGCAACAACTGCAACATCGCCAGCTCTATGGTGGCCCATATGCCCGTCTGGGCCTTGCCCAGCGGTTGCAACAGCAACAGCAACAGCAACAACAACAGCAGCAACATCGGCAGCAGCAACAACAGCAATCATCTGGCTTTGGCATCATCAGCAGAAGTCGCAGAAATTTGCGTGAAATTTGCAAAATGCATACAAATTGCTAGCAACAATTGACTGCCGCAACCGAAGCAGCAGCAGCAACAACAGCAACATCGGCAGCAACAACAACAATAAGTAGTAATGTGGCGCTTAACAGCTCAGCAGCAGCAACATCAACAACAACAACATCAGCCACAACAACAACATCAACTACGGCAACAACAACAACAACAGCAAGAGCGCAGCAATGGCAAAAACAGCAAGTGCAACAACAGCAACAACAACAATTGCCGTTGCCATTGCCGTGTGCTACGCAAATTAGTCAAAACAAATTGGTAGGTGGCCATTAAAAAAAAAACAGCTTGGTCTATATAAAACGTTAACATGTGTATTGTGTATGTCTGTGTTTGCGTGTGAATACATGTGTGTATGTTACATACATAATTATTATTGTGTCTTGGGGAATATTATTTAAATTATTTAAAATTTGTTTAAAGTAATTGAATCTGTACATGGATCTGTTCCTTACTGCTTTATCAATGGGTATTAGATTATTCAAATTTACGATAAATTCATTGATACGATTGTTCTGCATTAGGGCAATATGTTTTATTTTTTTTAAATACATAGAATTTCTTAATTAATGACAATTTTAAGTATTAAGTGAATAATTTCAATATAAATTTGAAGGGTATCTCTGCATATATATTTTCTTAAATTGTTGCAGATTTCCAGCTCTCTTGGCCAGTTGCACCTGGTGAACTCGCTTCATTTCGTCTCGACTGTCGATTATAACTCACTTTTATGTTTGACGCATATATTTCGCTGATGGAAACTCCACTTTGTTCATTTTGTGGCCGCTTTGGCATTTTTATGCCTTGGCTGTGTGGCACAAACATTTAATGGCTTTATACAATCGCCCAAAGCGCATGTGGCACAAGAGGGGAGTATGTTGTAGGGATGGGGAGAGGAGAGAGGAGTGGGACGTCTAACTCTGCTCAGCTCAGTTAAGTTGAGTTCAGCTCTTCATCATCGTCGGCGTCGTCATCATTTCCATCAGGCTGAATAGCTTTTCAAATGCCAAATTTATGCAAATTTCGTCGCAGACACGGGAGCGACAGAGAGAGGCAGATTAAGAGTGAAA
The DNA here is from genome assembly GCA_035045575.1 of Drosophila falleni. Taxonomy (NCBI): domain Eukaryota; kingdom Metazoa; phylum Arthropoda; class Insecta; order Diptera; family Drosophilidae; genus Drosophila; species Drosophila falleni. The sequence goes on from JAWNOV010000167.1 coordinate 13,092,186, forward strand.
AAGAGAGGGACAGAGAAGAGTTGGCTGGTTGAGCATGGCGTTTGCACATGAATATTTGTGCCCGGAAATCGGGGGAAGGAGAAACGGCAGGCTCGGCACATATGCGAAATTGTGCCTTTTGCCGAGTTTTTGAATTGCCATTTTCCGTTTGCCCAACGTTTGACTGGGACAGGTGCCCTAGAAAAGCAGCCGGAGGTAGGGGAGATTTAAAAAATACACTCAAAGAAAATATGCATAGCAAATTCCGCACCTTTTAGCATTTTTCAATATTTTTTCATAACTTTTTTAAATGAATTTTTCATCAACAAAAACGATTCAGTGCTGCAACCACAAATAGGAGTGACTAAAACGAATATGCATATTCAAATATGTAGTTTCTTTCATAAATTTTGAACAAATGCAATAAAAATTTATTAAATTCAAATTTATTGAAAGCTTTACTAAGCTTTTTTGTCCATATAAGTAGGCAACACTTTTATGCACAGATAAGTAGGCAACACCATTTTTGCCCATATAAGTAAACAACACTACTTTGCCCAAATAAGTAGGCAACACTTTTTTGCCCATATAGTAGGCAACATTATTTTTTGCCCATAGAAGTAGGCAACACTATTTTAACTTATAAATTTATTTAACATTTATTTTTTTTTAACTTTGCTTAAACTTAAATAAAATTGTTAACTTCAATTTGACTTGTCCGATTTCTTAAAGCCAATAATTTTGTACTGTGTAGTAATTGACGAAAAGAACAGGTGAGCGTGGAGAGAGAGAGAGAGAGGCATAGATTGGGACTGCTTGTGGCATGGCGTGTGGCACACGTCGTTTTTTGTATTGCCTTCAATCATCAATCAATTTTTTCAGCACGTGCTCTCCGCACCCACTGTAGACGTAACTGTAGCTGTTACAGTTGCCTTTGCCGTTACCGTTATCGTTGCCGTTGCCTTTGCCGTTGCCTTTGCATACTTTTAGGCTTACGCGAAATGCACACGTAACGGTTGCCTTGCAGTTTGCCTTGCCAATTTAGGCAAAGTTCTCAACTGGAAGCATAATTCATGTTGCAAGTTGCAAGTTGTTGGACGGGCGCGTTTAAATGTGCATCACGTAAATGCCAAACAAGACGCTGTCCAGGATGTCCACGTCCACGTCGACATTCACATCCACATCTCCATCCACGTCCACGTCCTTGTGATTTGTAGTCGCTGCACACGTGTGTGTGAGTGTGTGTCCAGGTAAATGCCCCATGTCCAGTCTAGTCGAGTTGACTTAAAGCTTAAAGTCTCTCGTCTCTCTATAACATACTTTCGCTTAATTCAGCGCGTATGAGAGAAAGAGAAGCCAACTGAATGTGAGTCAGTTAAGAGTGAGAGAGAGAGAGAGAGAGCACAAAAATCCAACAGACCACAAAACGGAATGCAAGGATAATTACACTCGCTGCCATTGCTCTGCCTGCAATCGTCGGCAAGGTGTTGACTTGAAATTAAAATTAATTGAGAATTCCGTTCGCATACCAAAACGAGAGTGTCGCCAACAGGCACAGTCTGACCAGGGACTGCATCCTTACACCTTCACACTCTCCTTCATCTTCTCTCCCGCTCTCCCGCTCTTTCTCCCTCTCTCACTCTCTCTCGGTTTCTAAAATGCCATTTATTCCATTTTTTCGGTTTGTATTCTGACCTGAACTTTGGCTTTTGCCCTGGCACAAATCAAGTCCAGTTTCTGAAAACGCACACTAACTGCCTTTGGTAATAAGCTTAATTATGCTTAAATTGGTTTACGTGACGTCAGACGTGGAAACAAGTCCAAATATGCTCTCAATTGCTTTCAATTTCATGGAGGTCAGTGAAGTCACTGCCACAAATGACTCATTTAGTCGGTTGCATTGTTAACAGCTGACTTTGATTCGTTTCTTTTGTGTGGTGAATATAATTTGAAATCATTTGTCACATGTTAGATTTCATATGCTTTCAGGTACAATAATTGCTACAAAACTGCCTTGGAAGAAATTCCTCAGACTTGAGTTTTAAAGGAAATTATAGTTAATATAATTATCATTCTTTGCTTTATTATAAAAAGCCTTTCTCTCCCTAAAAGTCTATCATTTATGTATTATAATTGACAGTCGACAGGCATAAGAAGTGGGCGGTTACAGTCGAGCACACTCGACAGTAGGATACCTGCCTGTTACATACATTCTGCCAAACACATTATACCCTTTTTTGGCCATTTTTAATGGGCTTAGGGTATAAATATGAATTGAGAGCCACATAAGTAGGCAACACTTTTTTGCTCACATAGGTAGGCAACAAAATTTTTGCCCATTTAAGTAGGCAACACTATTTTTGCCCATATAAGTAGGCAACACTTTTTTGTCCATATAAGTAGGCAACACTTTTTGCCCATATAAGTAGGCAACACTATTTTTACCCATATAAGTAGGCAACACTATTTTTGCCCACATAAGTAGGCAACACTATTTTTTAATTTAGGCAGTAAGTTGACTATGCCTGTTATTTTTCAATTAAAAGTACAATTAATTCAAAAAGTAGTTAAGACAGAATTTAAGCATTTTCAAAGTAATATACTGTAGACTTGAATACTCAACTAAATTTATAAAATAATTAATTTTCTCTTGAAAAACTGCAGTGTTTAAAAGTATATTTATTCATTAGTTATCAGTATTCCCAAACCTGTATCAAAGAGTATCCGTAAGTCAATCACTCTTCATCACTCGAATTTTTTAATGACAATGCAAAAATATTTTGCTTAACGCCTGTCTGCATTCTTGGGCGTTTCAGGACATTCTTTGTTGCTGAGCGTGTTGTTGTTTTCGCTGTTGTTATTGTGAAATTAAACAATTTAATTATATGCATATGCAAAATATGTGAGGCTGCTGTTGCAGAAAGGTAAACAAACGTCGCCTACAATAAGTGCCGCATTGGGGCAAGTGGCGGCGACAATTGCAATTAATTGCATATTTTAAGCGATTCGAGATTAAAACCGCAGACAATGTAAAAAACAACAACAACGGCAACAACTACAACACATGCAAAAGACAGAAAACAACAACAACAGTCTAGAGCTGGGTAAAAAATTAATTGCTCTTTATGACAAAAATTAACAATTATGACAATAAAAATTTTAAAATCATATTGCGACAAAAATAATTAAGCACTTGATATACGCACAATACACAATGCCAATTCAATCTGATCGATAGGAGCGAGACGGGGCGAGATGGGACTGTTGGACAGAGACACATTAAGAACGTTTAATATCAATATTTATCGCGAAAATATGCAAACAAGATAAGTAGAGCATAAAATTGATTGTTGCGGATGGGCAATTAGAGAGAAAACAAACTGCAAACTACAAATTAATACAATAATATTTAATTGGCTTGTAAAAAATAAAATGGACAACTTAGTCAAGGAAATATAATTTATATATTGGTTTATAATATAAATTTTATATATTTACCAAATATAGATTTTAATGGAAACTTGACAACTGATCTTTAATTTGATACAGCATCAAAATATAGAAACTCAATTTATTTCTATAAAAATTTTAAAAATTCAATTTTATCTATGACTGTTCATAGCTCTTAATCTTAATCGATTTCCGGAATGTCAATTTAATCATTATTTGATTCTACATCAAAATTGGAAATTAATTTTTTTTCCATGATTACATTTACATCACTAGTTTTAATCAATATGCAATTGAGTGTAAAATTTAAATGCAGCCAATTTTGAGAGATTGTAAACTAAATTTGGTTTAACTCAGATATTCCAACTACCCCTGAAGGTCTCAGCAATTGCATACTGCCCACATTGCAATACTTGACGGTTGTTGGGACCCTAACTTGCTGTTTGAAGTTTTGATTCATTTGCTGCACGTACATATGAAAGTCGTGTGATTTGCTTTTGCAACTTAGTCTAAAGCGTCTGTTGCAAGTTTGTCAGTCAGTCACTCAGTCATTCAGTCAGTCAGTGAGTCAGTCAGTCAGTCATGGCGTCGCCATGTCCGTTCGTCAGAGCGTAGCAAAATGCGTGCAACAGCAACACGCGGCTGCTTAGTTTGTTGTTCATGCCACATGGGCTAGTCCACGTCCACGTCCACACCCACGCCCAAGCCTCTAAGTTGCTTAGTTGTTTAGCTATGCAACATGCAGCAAGCTACTATACATTGTCAAGTTGCATGTGTGCACCAATGGTCGCTGTTGCAGTTGCTGTTGCTGTCGCTGCTTTTTGCTAGCTGCTTTTTGCTAGCTGCTTATCACGCATGCTAAACAAGCAGACAACGTTGGCGACGGCCAGAGAAAATACCATTTGAATTTTGATAAAATGCAGTTTGAATTTTTGTGGGCGGATATCCCCTCACAACAGCACTTTCTCCCCTTACCTCTTTACTTATTCTGTCTGGTTTTTTTTATATTTTTGTCGAAGGTTTTTTTTTTGTTTCGCTTGCAGCTTTGTTACATGACATTCATTGATATTTTGTGCAAGCGTAGCGTAAATTCAATTTAATTTTGTGTAAATTGACTGCAAATGCAATTTACAAGTCCTACTCAGTAGATCCCTCCCATCCCATCCCATTCCTTCTCCCATGCTGCGATGCGTGTGGCAGGATTTGCGCTTGTGTAGCTGCAGCTCAACACAGCACTTGGACTTGCATTTAAAGTGCAAAACTGAAATCGGGAGACGTATTTTGACATTGTTTCGCATTTTGGGGCACTTGGAATTGTTTGGATAAATATAATGATGTTCTTGGATTTTTCAACTGATTGCCAGCAATTTACATGCTAATATTATATTATTCATATTATTTTGACAGAATAAATGAAATACATTTACTGCTATGTGAATTTTTATAAGTAAAAAATGCACGTTTAAGACTCTATAGACTGCGGTAATTTATAACAGATTTTAATTATATACTCACCTTTTTAAAATACCAGCGAAATATTAAAATTCGCCAGAACTGAGTTTAATTATAGACCTGATTTTTCATTTTACTTGCGTGTGTGTTTAAAAATTGCATTTGACAAAACTGAGAGCACGTTCGTGCGTGCATATTTAATCAAGTTTTTATTTAAGTTTGCTTAGCTTAGTTAGTGGCATTTGTGGGCGGTTTTTCAGGTGGGAGAGGGGCGTGGTCTGCCAACTTTGTAGCCGAACAAACACTGGTATTCATAGTCCATACGCGTTTGTTGCGCTGGCATTTAAAACTTTGAACCCTTTTCGCACTCGCATAAATCACTGGGGCGCCGTGCAGTATGCAACATTATTTTTGTTGCAACGCGTTGTAAATACCAGGGTAGCTTTATGGCTATAAAAACTGAAACTATATTAAGTTTTGCCCGTTTTTTTTCTATTTTTCTTCCTCTATTTTCACGCATTCACCTGGGCCTTGTACCTGCCCAGAGTAATAGTTGAAGTCAGTGGTTCAGGTTTGTGTTTTTGGTTGGACTTCAAGTTGACACCAAGTCTAGAAACCTTTGGCTGTGTTTTATTAACCCCCAGTGATCGATTGCCGCGGCATTGCGTCGCATAAGGGTTAACGAAGTCGACGCCAAAAGTTGTCGTTATTTGCAAGTTTAGTTTTAATGGTAAGCTACGAAAAGCTGTGGATTTTAGTACAAACTTTTGCAGCTTCGATAAATTATGGAATCTTAGCGGGATGACATGGACGGAGCTGATGAATGGTTGAACTTCGGATATAGTTGGGATCATATTTAAAATTTTGTATCCTTACCTTCTAAAAAAGACAGAGCTTATAAAATAAATCTTAAAGTTCGATTTAAATTTCAAACATTATAATTGATTGTCTGGCTAATTTTAGTAGCGTATCAATTTCACTTTAGCCACTTGACACTTCATATGCAAGGTGTTTGACCCCAAGGCTTAATGCTTATTTGTAGAATATCTTACTTGAGATTTCCTTTTAAGGCGCTAAGAGCCACCAAGTTTGCACAATTTTGTTAATGACAGCAGTCAACAGCCAAAGGCGTTGCACTTAAAGTGAAGCAATGTCGTCATCGTCATCGTCAGCGTCATCGTCATCGTCCTTGGTCTTTTGGTCCTTGTCTGCGTGTCCTGTACATCAGCTCGCTGCTGGTTGCACTAAATTATGCAGAGTTCAATCAACTTACGCTGATTGGAGCCCCACAAAGCGGCGAGTGTCAAGTGGAGCTAACCCAAAAGCCACAGAGTCGCGGGTGTGTGTGGCCGGGCAATAAATCAAACCTCGACAGCGTCGACGACGTCGAATCATTGGATATATGTACTATACCTTCTAGTTCCTTGCCCTGTTATTCCCTATGGAGCCTCTATTGGGCTATTAGAAGTGTTGCTACACGTTTTGCTTGGATGCATTCGCTGCTTGCATGCGGTTTAACAGCGAAATTGATTGAACTTCTTTTTTTCTAACTATCTGTTGCCAGCCGCTTTAAAGGACTCACCTTAAATTCTTGTATACCCAAATATAAAGAATACGAAGAAAATGGCAACACATATGCCTGGATCCCAGTCTCTCAGGGTTTCCTCACACACAAACACACACACACTCAAACTGAATATGCATCCTCATCAATATCATATTTATGCTTGGCTGCCAACAAACAATTGAAAACAATACAAAATACTTAGTAATTCTTTGGTTTTTGTTTTTGTTTTTGCTGGCAATCCCCCCAACTCATGTCCCTCCCTTCAGCTGGGTTCGGTCCCGGAATATTTTATGCTTTGCCTCCTGTTTTTCGATATTCCTTGCTTTGACTTGGCCTTGTGCCAGAAATTCTTTGTATTTTTATATTGTTTTGTTATCGCTTTTTCAGGTCTTTGTTTTCATCTTGGGTTTTGCCAGATACTTCGAGTAGATAGGGGAAGGCGTGGCAGCGGGTTTGTTGGCAAGTGGGGCATAGTTTTGGTTTAGGCCGTTATGCATATTTGCCATTTGTGTGCTCGACTTGCTTTCCGTTTGTATGGCAAAAATGTGGCTCATGTGTTGTCAATTTTTGATGATGTGGGAATTAGGTACGAATTGGGCTCATGCAGGTGCGTTGTTGTTGTGCACACCCAATTGCTTTAATATATTACCATGCAAATAAGCTGGCCGATTTTCAATAAACTCGATTTAATTGTAATAGTTTTTGGAGAATAGTTTAGAAAAAGTTAAAATTTGATAAAAACTTTAACTGTATACAACCTTGTCTCTTATATTTATTCATTTACTTACGATAACTTTGAAAAACTTACTAATATACTCTATTTTCTATTTTATTTTACAGGTAAGTGTGTTTTAAATAAACTTCTGTGTGTTGCATAAAATACGTGAGTAAATGTTTTTAATTAACTTCTCACTATAATTTAGGATCTAGTTTTTATACCCTGAGCCCATTGAAAATGGATCGGATCACTATATCATATAGTTGCCATAGGAACGATACATCGAAAATTAAGCTTTAGTATGAAAAAGTTTTTTGTTTGTTGAGATATCAGAACCAAACTGATAGAATACGCATAGGCAAAAAAAGTGTTGCCTACTTAAATGGGCAAAAAAGTGTTGCCTACTTATATGGGCAAAAAAGTGTTGCCTACTTATGTTGGCAAAAATAGTGTTGCCTACTTATATGGGCAAAAAAGTGTTGCCTACTTTTGGGGGCAAAAAAGTGTTATGTGGGCAAAAATAGTGTTGCCTACTTATATGGTCAAAAATAGTGTTGCCTACTTATATGGCAAAAAAGTGTTGCTTACTTATGTGGGCAAAAATAGTGTTGCCTACTTTTAAGCGTAAGCTATAAATGGGCTATACAGGGTATCCTACTGTCGAGCGTGCTCGATAGTTTATGGTTAAGAACTGAGCACATTATTCTCTTTTTTGTGCAGAGAAGCCGTAGATTCATTACACTTGACATTTGATTTAAAACGCACTCTGATCGAAAAAAAAGAAGACTTGAGGCTCACACAATAATATCCTGTCTGAGCGTTTGCAAGTGAGATAACAAGTCGAAAAGAAGACAAGAAAAAAACAAAATCTAACCGCTGCCCACAAATAAAAAGATCGGGCTGAGGCAAACATTGCGGTAAACAAAAGACAACTGCAAAGTTCATGGGGGCACATGTTTATCAATGTCCTCAATGCAAGGACAAGAAAAAATACCATCAAAAAAGAACTGAACAGAAATTGTCAGCTAAATTACGGAAAGGCAAACGGGCTTACACTCGCAGACGTTAGACTTTTTGGTCTTAAAGTCGATGTCGATGTCGACGTCATCGCACTCTCAGACTGACTGGCAGACGAGGCAGCCAAGGCAGACGAGCTGGCAGGAGTCGACCATATATTTAGGCAGGATATTGATTGATTTATTGCGTGCAGGAGACCGCCTAGGCGTCGTCCGCCACACAATGAATGTCACAAAGTGGCGGCAGGAGACCTGCGGCTTTTGTAGGCGTTCCAGGCATTTCAGAGTTATTAAAAGGAGAGCAAGGCATGTTTCAAGAACGTGTAGAACAGAAAACGCAATGAAGGTGATTAAGGTGTTTTTAAAAGGAAAGAGTCTAGTCATCCTCTTTTTCATACCCACTTTACACCCTTGCAGAAGAAATTATGGTATTAGTTTTGATCCAGAATTAGACTTGAATAGCGTCGTGTTTAATTTTAGTCATTAAAGAATATATATAAAGTTCCTATACCATAAAATAGCTTAATCCAATTCAAATAAAATATTTACTGCTGTTCGACATGAAATTTATGTCTTTCACGATGAAACTTTATTTATTTTAATAAAAAATGTTAAGTTTACATTTACAATCACGGCAGTAAAGCGATTTTCTCCTTCTTAAATTCAATCTTCTTTTGACAACTATTTTTACAAGTGCTATTTGAAACGAATTTTTAAAGTACTCAACAAGTATTTGCTTTTAATTTAAGCCATAAAGCGAAATACAGTGCTTTTCAGTATTTGCTGACAGTCTTTAAATAGGATAGAAACTCGTTTCTGTGAACAATAAACAACAATAAACTTTCTAGTGGCCAAGAAGGGATTGTTGTTTGGTAGTTTTTAGAGGCAACGAACGATCGAACGATGGCGACTTGTCAGAAAATTATCTGCCCCATCTGCTGACCACATTGACCAGAATGGGGATGACAGTTTCATCCGTTCATTTGTGCGGTAGTTCTGAAATAAAATGTTTATCGTGTCGCTGTGGCTGTGTGGTAACATATACGACTATAGTTCTCACTTCAAACTTCATTCGCAACTCGCTACTTGTTGTTTGGCGGCGTGTCAATAATATTTTATTTTTTTTCTACCAAGTTTGTGTTTATTTGACCAACAACTGAAATGGCAAAGTTTCGGGAAAACTAAATCAATTGACAATTGTTAAGAGGCGAAACGGCAGTTAAATAAAGAGTTAAATTTGAAAGACTTTAAATGAAAGTGCAGCAAGTAAAATGAGGCGGGTGGCAACAACAAATGACCGCCATTTACAGTGACTGCAATTGATTGGCCACGGCCAATGGGGCGGCTACGTAAGCTACGCTCATTTATTTATTTATAAACAAAGCACAAATGACAGTGCGAGGGGAAGAGGTGTTGGGGTCAACACTGTCAGACAGACCGACGGACGGAGAGTCAGACAGGCGACACAGGCTGACGCCGCATTACGAGTAAGTCGTACAAATTTGCAGGCAAATGTGAGAAACAAGGATACAAGAATTCGAAAAACGAATGCGAATATTTCTGGTATATTCTCGTTCGGAGCAGTGACTAATTAATTTTACACCGTTTATCGTGAGTTTCACGCGCGTATAGCTTAAGCCAAACAAATCAATCACAGGGCCAAGCCAGGCCAAAGAGAGAGCTGAAGAGACCTGAAGAGAGTTGGAATTGGGGTTGGGGTTGGGGTTGGAGAGTGCCAATTAGCAAAGCATACAATACACATGCACTTTGCATGGCGCCAGGACGACCGACTCAAACAGACGAAACAGGACAACACACAATGTCTGGATACGTATGTATATGTGTGTATATGCTTATGTATGTGTATATGTAAGCACTTAAGACAGATGAATGAAGTGGCAAACATGGCGGACAGTTTGGATTTCAGTTACAGTTACGACGAGGTCCAGTTCGAGGCGTCGACTGGCCGCCGACATTTACAAATCAGCGGCAATTATTTATGGGATGGCAGACACACACAGATACCAACACACACACACACACACACAGAGAAGACACCGCCTTAATTAATTTTTGCATATTGAAAGGTTGACGCTATTGCACGCACGAGTCTCATCATCATCATCAAGTTGCCCACTTAATAAGCAGTAAGAGACCATTCAAAAAGCTTGATGCCCAAAGAAACGTTATGCAAAAGTTTCAGCAGTTAAAAATGAAATGTTGCAAAAAATTCAAATGAAAATTGCAATGATAAAGTCGGAAAGTCGGCAAGTCGAAAAGTCGGAAAGTGGGAAAGTGAAGGACTGGGGAACAGTCTGTGGTTATGACTGCGCGAGAGACTGTAAAAGTGGCTTGAAAGTTCCAAACCAGGTTGAGAAGTTTGCTCTTGCTCAAGCTGTGTATAGAGAGTCGTGAGTCAAGCGTCGAGTGGGCTGCTTTTTAATGGCAGCCCCGACACAGCTCAGACAGTCACTCAGCATAAATAGAGGGCAAATGGCTGAGCTGATGCTGATGCCGAGGCTGATACTGCATGTGGGCCACCTCCATCCACCCAACCGACAAAGCGTTTAAAATGTGTCTGTGGTTGTGAAAGCAAAAAAAAAAACCGACTAGAAAATTACGAAGAACAGCAAGAAAAAAATGCAATAGCTAGAGATACCATACCAGGCCGTAAAGCGTGTGAGCAAGAGGTAAAAGTGGGAGAGAGTGCAAATAAAATAGAAAACCAAGGCAATTTTTCAGCTTCATTAAGTAACCGCAAAGTTTGTTTTATGTGCGGTCAGCTACAAGCCAAAGCCAGCAACAACAGCAGCATATCAGGCGGCAAAAGCGACTGAAAAGATAAAATAAAATAAAGCCGATAAACATATGAGCATTAAAAGTTTTTCAACACAAAAAAGTTTATCCCCAACCCAACGTAAGACTTCTCAAAAAATATTAAGTATACGTCAGTAAATTAGCTAAATGCAAATTTAACTCGAGTTATGTTTGCTTTTTTTTACAGGAATATTTATAATAATTTGATTACTTACAGTAAGATAAAGTCACTTAAGGAGTCAGATATTAAGTATACGCCAAGTTATTTTCAGCATAAACTATATTATGTTTGCCTTTTTTAACAGGAATATTTATAATAATTTAATTATTTACAGTAAGATAAAGTACTGTATAATATTATACCTAAACTTAATTAAATGAAGACAGAGCTAACTTACAAAAAGTCAAGTTAATATGTACAATAAATAAGACACTACTTCTGCTAAGTCACTTAAGCAGTCAAATATTAAGTATACGCCAAGTTATTTTCAGCATAAATTATGCATCGAATCATTGCCGAGCACATTGCCAAAACAGACTTTACTAATAAACCTATAAAGCAGCTTGAGCACTCACACACACACACCACACACACAGAAACTACAAATACCAGTGCCAAAATTGTTTGCTGTGGACATTGACAAATATCTAAAGCGGCATCCCCTTTTCATCCCCAAACTGGGTCCAAACAGCAGATTGGCTGCATTTTGTGTTAAATCAGCAACAATTGTTGCCCAAGCCACCAAATAGAGAAGCAGAGAAGCAGCAGCTATCACTTTGGGGCTTCCCCACTGCAATTCGAGTTTGAATTTGAAGTTGCTTTACTTACTTTGGCTTCGACATTGGCTTCGACTTTGGCTTTGGCTTTGGCCAGCCGCCAGGCAGAGGAAATTAAAATTTATATAGCATACAAAACGGGGCAGCAGCAGCAGCAGAAGTCGCTGTAGCAGCTGCTGCCTTGCCTCACTGAGGCATTTCTCTATTTAGCATGTTTCTTAGTCCCACACCAAGTTTGCAAGTCTGCAAGTCTCAGTCATTGGTCTTTCTTTTCATCTGGCTGCTTGGCTGCTGCCAAAGCGGAAAGCGTGGCTGCCATTAAGCTGCCAATCGACCATTTGTCAGCTTCGATTGCGGTGGAACGAAAAAATGCCAAGTTCTTGCCAATGGCTTTGAATTGGGTTAAGTAATTTGGCGTTCAATCAATACTCTGTTGGTTCCCCACCCTTGGCTTTCTCTACAAAATGGGCGTGCATAATTATAGACTACGGCTCTATTTGTATATGCTTGGCATATTACGCATACGCCATGTGGATATGGCTGAATAGCATGCCAAATCAACAGTTTGGGAGACCGGGCCCCTTCATTATGCCATTCATTATCTTTTTGTGCGATAAGCGAACGGATTTCACCACTGGGAATTGCGCTGATACCGAGCTCAGTCTGTTGTTGTATTCGCACTGTGTGTGTAATTTAAATCAATTATGCGCTTTTCGGTCTAAAACATGCCATTTACTCAGCCTGCATTGCAATGCAACGCAATACTCTGTGCCATGGTCAATACATGAAGCATTAAATGACCAACGTTTGTGAAATGTGGCCAGACAATTTAATGAACTGACTAAATGATTTGACCGCTTTGAAGTGATTTAAACACATTTTGTTGTAAATTTGCGAATAATTATTTTAAATGACGATTAATAAACAAGTAATGCTCACAAATATTGGACAATTGATCGATAACTTTCAACTCAACTTAGTCAAAAATTCAATAAAGAAATCAATAAACATTTATCAATTATTTGCCGACTGAGATGCCGTTCTTTAAGAATTAAATAAAACTGCTCTTGTGATTTATTAAAAGTCCCAATGGCGTATATTGAGATTGAAATGAAAGCATTTGATCAATATAAATTTCATGATATTAGTAATTTGGGCTTCATTTCCTGCTGCGACTACTTGCCTCGATTAAGAATTGGCTAACCCTATGACCCCGTTCCATTATTCTTCTCTCAATGCCTTCCATTCGGCGACCCGAGCCTGTAGAGTCACTAATCTTTCATTTAGCTCGGCCGTCACTTTGGCAATTTCCTCAGATCTTGTGGGCTTGTGTGGCATAACGTATGGCAATTTAATATTAAGCCTTCTTCTGAGTACTGGCCGTTCAATATTAATGCTGCGCGGTTTTAAAGATTGCAATTGTGGATTTCTTGGCGGAATTTTGAGCATATTTTTTTCGGCTTACAAAAGTAGAAAATAACCAACGAAAGCAAATAAAATTCATGAAACTATGAAACTGCTGCAATTTGAGTCTATATCATTCTAGTTCTGAATTTTTAAATTATATCAAATGCTTTCAGAACTTGTAATTTTGAAAAGTAGTTGAAGTATTACTAGATGAAATTTTAAAATAATAAATTACTTATTATTTATCATTTTGTGGGACAACGAATGAAATGAATAATTATACCGTAAGCCCATTAAAAATGGGAAAAATGGGTATAATATGTTTGGCAGAATGTATATACTTATGTGGGCAAAAAATAGTGTTGCCTACTTATATAGGCAGTGTTGCCTACTTTTGTGGGCAAAAAAATATTGTGTTGCCTACTTTTGTGGGCAAAAAATATTGTGTTGCCTACTTATATGGGCAAAAAGAGTATTGCCTACTTATATGGGCAAAAATAGTGTTGCCTACTTATATGAGCAAAATAGTGTTGCCTACTTATATGGGATTACCTGGGCTCAGGGAATCCTATTGTCGAGCGTGCTCGACTGTAACCGCCCTCTTGTTTTTTAATTGCCAGCCTTTAGACCCACACATTGTCTTTGATCTTTAAAAAACTTAAATTATAAAGGAAACAGTTTTAAATCGCATATTTAACTTTATTGCCTTGTATTACCATACCCATTTTCTATGATTTAATTTGTTGTAGCCTTCAGGGTGAACAAAAGCTGTAACCTTACTCCTACTTCATTTATGCACATACACAGTGCTGGCCATTTCATTAACCACACATAACCTCCACACAAGGGTCTTTCTCTTTGGCCCCAAACCAAGGCCAATGTGTAATTTGCTCATGTGCAATGCTTTAAACGCCACAAATGGAATTTTTAATTGTCTGCCAAGGAAACGAACTCACACCCACACACTGGCAAAATACACACGTACTCGCACATACGTGACCAGATACGTCGACATATTTATAATTTCTTTAATGTTTTCCTCAACTCGAGAGTTGAAAGAGAGAGGAACAACACAACCAACCTACAGTGACAACCCGTTACAAAGGCTTTCACTGCTTAGCGTACTTGAGTTACTTTATTATGTAAGCGTTGGGGGATTCGGGAACAGAGTCTCTCGGTCCAGTCCCGGTCCCGGCATCAGACCCAACACACTTGGCATAAAAAGGTGAACTTTAGTGTCATTTGTTTGCCGCCACCGTTGTCGCTTGAGTTGTCGGTTTTGCAACTGAACTTTGCTCTCTTTTTTATTCCAGTGGGGACAACTTAAGTTATCTTTATGCTTCAAAAGGCCTACACTGAGTCTGTCTGGCATACAGTCAGTCAGACAAGCTGTTGAACAACGCCCGAGCCAAGGATGAACTGCTGAACTGCTGAACTGAGAACTGAGAAGCAGCCTCCAGCTCTGACTCTTTCCCATTCTCGTCGGCTGTCTCTCTCCCTCTCTCCTTTTAGCACTTCTTCCTCTGGTGCGTCCTGTGAGTCCCGCTGGGTCTCTGTTTGCCTTTTTTCATATTTCAATTGAAATGCGCAGCAGCACAATTAAAAATCAAGCCAAGTGATGCGTGCCAGTGCCGTGGCAAGTGTTTGCTGAGTGTTTGTTGTTTAAAATGAAGCGCTATAAATGGACAAGTTGTTGTTGTTCAAGTTGATGTTGTTGTTAAGTCCCTCTTCATCGTTCCCAGTGTGCCTTGAGGCAGCACATGGCCCAGTCAACAGTCTGTCGCTTGTCCTGGCCATGTCGTCCATGTTGTTGTGTCTTGTCGCTTTAGGCCAGACTTTTGTTGGTTTTTATGTGTCCTACTCGTTACTGTTCGGACTGCTCTATAAAGAGGCGCTTAGCTGGGCAATATTTTGGCTTTTGTTTTCTCTATGTGTTTTGTTTACTTGCCACGCCTATAGATATTTATCCTCTTTATGAATATTTTTTTCTCATTCTTTGTGGGAATGTGCATAATTTATCATTCACAGGGCTTTTGAGTTGCACAATGCGATGGAATATTATAAAGACAGGACAATTAGGCGAATTTATTAAGTATTTTATGAAAAGGGTAAAACCTTAATTTTATTTCAAATTTTTTTAAGTTTACTGAGATGCAAACACTCATATGATTGATTGAGTTAATAATTATTTTTATTTTAAATAAACGTTAGAGGGCATTTGACATTCGCCTTTGGGCATTTTTCATCACATCAAACTAAATTAAATATCGTAATGTCTATTCTAGGAAATCTCATTTCAAATCTGACAGCAACATAGTGTTGTCATTGGCACACACAACGTGGCGTATGCTCAACATGCTAGTAAATGAAAATGAATGAATGTGAATGCGGCATGTTTTTACTATACTTCATGTTCTTCTACTCTCTCGTAACTATGTTCAGACAACTGAGAAAAATAGAATAAAAAAAAAAAAAAATAGAAAATAAAAAAGAAGAAACACAATCGAATTTTTGCCAGATGAATTTTTGCAGATGCCAACTCTTTTTTTTCTTTTGCCCACTCACCACTCGCCAAAACCCCCTGCAGCCCCAACTTCCCCCGTTGGCGAATCAGTGAGGCATGTTTTTGACATTTAACAAGCTATGCGGCCAGTTGGCTCGTGCGATGCTTGTGCAAATGCTTTTAATTAAAAAATATTTGCAGCCAAACTTTGCATAATTTCAACTCAATAGTTTTTAGTCCGGCAACTGTTTTTGGCAGACAGGCAGATGGACAGGCAGGCCATCCGAGAGACGGCTTAGTAGCCGGGCACTTAGGCACAGAGCTGCAGCAGCATCAGCAGCAGCATCAGCAGCTGGACAAAAGTTGAGAGATGAGCGACGACATGTGACAACTCATCAGGCAACGCACCAAAGGGAACGACAAGTGGATTGCCTTGGCCCCAACAGTGTCTGCCTCTTTCCCCCCCTCTCTCTTTCTCTCTCTGTCTCTCTGTGTGCTCCGAATTAGTGTCCAGCTGGGCGAATGTCCTTGCTGTGCAGGTGTCGCCGCTATTGTCATATTTTCCACAGTCAAAAGCGGCTCATCGATGTGCCAACGAGTGTGCGTGTGTGTGTGTGCGTGTCTGTGTGTGCGTGTGTGTGCTAATGGCTTTGGAAAATCAAAAGCGAGATTAGTCAATGGTGCCGCAATTGAGTGGCAGGACACGAAAGCAGACCGAAGCTGTGCAGACAGTCCGGACAACAGGTCCAATGGGTTGAACGGACAATTGTGTTCATTGTTCTCTTGCTGGTTGTTGTTGGTTTGATTTTAAATTTTATGAAAATTCCTGCAACGTGGCGTATGCGTAATATAATTTGGCAGCTAGCTAAAATCCGAGTTTAAGCCCAGGCAAAAATGCAAATGGCCCAAAACAAAACTAAGGGAAAAAAACTTTAAAAGGAATAAAAGCTAACAACTGCTGCACAATTGCAGCCATGGCTAAAAAGGGGTTACAGGCGGGCCAGAAGTGGGGAATACATATTTTTGATGCTGAAAAATATTTGCAAATAAATTGCCAAAGCCAACAGATATACAGAAAGAGAGCGAACGAGCGGGCGAAAAGATAAGAGAAAGGGGGCAGGCCAGTAGCCCAAAAATGGCCAACAAACGCTGTTGGCCCGGCTGCCAGTGACGTAAATCTATTTCAGTTGAGGGATTTCTACATCAAACATGCCGGACAGTTTTGCATTGCAATGCTGCAACAGCAGTTGCAGCATGTTGGGGGTGCGGCCGTTTACTGTGCGTATGAGTAATCTTCTTTTCGACTTCCCTCTAACAATATATATTTTTTTCACTTTTGATTAAAAATCGCAACCGAAAATTTATTTCATTTAATTTTTCACTGCTTTCGTTTGTTTGTTTTTTTTAACCAACATGCTAAAGTATTTGAATTTTAATTTGCTTTGGCAATAGATTGCCCCCAAAAACAAGGCAAACACAAAACGAAACCAAATGAAATCCCAAAACAAGACTGCTCAGTTTTGTTTTGAGCATTTCGGGCGCGGCACGCTCGTATATCAAATTCAATTGTGTGTCCTGTTATTCTGTTATTGTTGTTGCATTTGAGTTACAAGCGATCAGTTTGTTGTTGTGTTGGTATTTTGGGGTCTGCTTCTGTTTTTAAGTGAACGGCTTTTATTTAGTTATGCGGCGTTAGCCAGAAAAATCCAATAACCGGCATACAACTAAATGCGTCTGGGAATTCTATAACCACCACCGAGCACCACTTTGAGCGATGAGGTGGTTAAGGCTCTGCTGTTGTTTTCTGTTTCTTTTTTGGGTAACTTTACAATAACTACAACTACAATAAAAAACACTACTGAAAATGAATTGAGAGCTTTGTTGTTAGGGGTTGAGTTTCGGTGTCCTTGGGGTGCTATTGTGTGCGGATTTTGAAAAGATACATTTGTCGTCTATAAATCATAAGAATACACCTAAATAAACTGTGTCAGGAGTTTTGAATAGTACTTGAACTTTTGTTAAAATTTGATGAGAAGGAAAGGGTTATTAAACCTTTCTTATTTTTTTTTTAAATATTAAATTTGACATTTTAGATTTCTAGAAG
Source organism: Drosophila falleni (assembly GCA_035045575.1). Lineage (NCBI taxonomy): Eukaryota > Metazoa > Arthropoda > Insecta > Diptera > Drosophilidae > Drosophila > Drosophila falleni. The sequence goes on from JAWNOV010000167.1 coordinate 13,109,976, forward strand.
ATGACTTAGTATATTTTAAAGCTCTCATAAGTAGGCAACACTTTTTTGCCCTTATAAGTAGGCAGCACAATTTTTGCCCATGTAAGTAGGCAGCACAATTTTTGCCCATATAAGTAGGCAACACTATTTTTGGCCCACAAAAGTAGGCAACACTATTTTTGGTCCACAAAAGTAGGCAACACTTTTTTTTGCACACATAAGTAGGCAACACTTTTTTCCCCATATAAGTAGGCAACACTATTTTTGCCCATATAAGTAGGCAACATTTTTTTTTCCCATAGAAGTAGGCAACACTATTTTTGTATCAATTATACTTGCCATTTAATATTTAATTTTTGCTCTATTGCAAAGTTTCACTGCATTTCGCATTCAGTGTACACTTTTTGTTCAAAAATTAAAAAGTAGCAACTTTGGAAATGTCAGTTGTTATGCGTGCTCTCAGTACTTATGGTTAATTCAATTATTTAAGCCAAGGAGCGTTTGAAACTTGTTGCCCTCCTTATGTTGTGCCCCAAAAGCCTGTGTTATTGCGGTGGCATTTCGCTGTAAAGGGGAGCCTTTTTAGCCACGTTGCCACTCAGCAGTTGCCCATCAAATTGAGCATTTTGTTTGCGCGTTTGTAGCGCCTTTCACAACAGTCAGGACGACAGGCAGGCAGTCAGGCAGGAGCTGGGCAGGCCTAAACATCGCGTCGCCTCGCTGATTTGCATGTGAGCCAAAAGGGGCAGAAGTAGGAACAGGAGAAGGAGCTGGAGTTTGACATGAAGGGGCGAAACCTCAAAGTCGTCTGGCAGTCGTTCCCATCGTCGTCGTCGTCGTTGTTGTCGTCGTCGTTGTCGTGTTATGTGTGACATTTGTTTGTTTAGACGGCACTCCTGGCGACAAATATAAATGTTAGTTACGCTTTGCGAGTTTTGCTTGCCAAATTGCCTGTCAAGTCTCTCTGGCGACTGGGCGTTGTGTCAGAGGCAGAGGCCTGGTTATAAATATCTCAAACCGTTGCTATATGCAATTTGTCTGCCGCTGCGTCTCACTTCCAACTTCTCCCATTTCCCTACTCCACTTCTCATTTCTCCTCACATGAACATTTCTGCTGGCCGCATTTTTGCCAGTCATTTTTGCACTTCATTTGCCGCTTCACAGTGTCGTCCGAACGATTCATTGACTGACGTCATGCCTCAAACTGTGGCACAACTGCCAACTGCCAAGTGGCAAGTGGCAGCTGTGTAGCCTGTGTAGCCGGTTTGTTGGCAGCTTTAACTGCTTAACGCTTGGGGCTCTAATCGAATTGCCCGGCCCAGTGTGGAGCCCCCTTGTGACTCAATGCCAAATAGTTAGCCATTTTTCTCTCTTGTCTTTTGTCTTTTGCCTCATTTAAACGCACACACACAGACACACACACCACCTACAACACACACACAGATATCCTTATGGGGAAACGGGGGTGAAAATTGCGTGTCTGGCCATAAAATTGGCAGCGCCCAAGCCCAAGGCCAGACCTATGTCCATTTGAGGTTCTGGTCCCGTTATTCGGTTTGCTTATTTTGTGGGCATCCTTTGGGCATTGGCTCTGATTTCTTCACATTTATTTTCTGCATTGCTTTACATGTATTCCATTTTTCCATCTCGCTCTCTCTCTTCCTCTCTCATTTTTATCCTGGCCTTTTGTGGTTTAGTAAAACTAATTTATTTTAAGTAAGTTTAAGTTACAAAATAAAAGAACAACACTGAAAAACATCTAAAAAATTTCGACCATGTGACCCAAATTCTTGCATTCACAGACGGCACACAATTTTTTTTTTTTGGTATTTCTTGCCGCTTGCCACAATCGCATACAATTTGGTTATTTCAACCGCACCAACACACACACATGCACCCAATGTGGGTGGAGGGGGCGACCAGGCAGTCTGGCACTCACATAAATAGTAATTTGCCTAGTGCGTTTTGTGGGCTCAGGTAGGCGTGCACCGTTTTAGCTAAATTGCCGCCGTCCGGGGCACAAAAAGCAAAGCCGCTTAAGTCGCACCCAGCAACTGAAAGAACCAGCTGTCGAAGGGGCAAGGGGCAAGGGGAGAGGGGGCAGATGACTGCGATGACTGCTGCAAAATGTACAAAATCGAAAATGTAATGAAAACCACAGCCGCCTACAACAGCCCGAATTGGTCAAGTCTATAGAGTCGCACTGTGGAGCAAACAGTACATCATCACTGACAATAAATTTATTACAGACCTAAAAAAAATTCAAGTCAGCAAACCTAAGAAATTTTTTATAATGGTTGTTGAATAAAATTCAATGAAGCTTTTAATTTTTCTTTATTGTTGCCCATATTTACTTCATTTATTAGGCCTATTAGACAAATTTCCATATTAAGATACTACCATTTTTTACCCATATAAGTAGGCAACACTTTTTTGCCCACATAAGTAGGCAACACTTTTTTGCCTATATAAGTAGGCAACACTATTTTTGCCCATATAAGTAGGCAATACTATTTTGCACATATAAATAGGCAACACTTTGTTGCCCATATAAGTAGGCAACACTTTTATCAAGCTATTCATATTTTTGTCGTACTAAACACATAAACTAATCGATACATTTCATATTTGCTATATTAATTTATTATTCAACTCATTTGTAATGTGTGACCCAAAAGTGTACAATTTGACGTACATTTGTGGCACTTGGATCCCACTGTTCATTGTGCACTCGTTGATTTGAAAACATTCAAAAAGCCGGCAGAATTTTGACAGGTTGGCCAGACAGTAGAAACCGTAGGCGCGCGTGAGTCCAGTCGGCCACAATTGGTTCGGCCGTAGTGCCAAAAATTTGTGCAAATTATTGCCAGCCAGAAAATTGATAGTAAAATGTTTCATCTCTCATTTGTACTCCATTTTTCATTTATTTTTTTGGCTTAGTTGCATACTTTTGGGCTGTAATAAAGTTGTCCGCTCAAACCGCAAATGGAATTTTAGCGCTTGCGGTCGATTTGTGTGAGTATTTTAGTAAGTGTGCATGAGTGTGTGTGCGTGATCAAATTGCACTCGTTTCGTGGCATCATTATATATTCAAAAAGGCAACGCACGTAGCGAATTTTTATGAAATTTTACTCGCTTCTAATGTAATCGTTATGCGAAGCGTTTTGGCTACTAGCTGGTGCTTCTTCTGCTGCTGGTACCGCGCTGTACTGTCATTTAAGAACACATAAAATAAATGTCCTGTGTTTAAGCGCACATTTCAGACTCACTAACGAGTGTCCTGAATGAAGCGGTGGGAAAAAGGAAGGCAGATAAAGCTGTAAGATGAGATGCACAGAATACAAAGATACTTTTTGGATGTTACCAGGAGTTAATTTCGAAATATACTTTTTTTCAAATTTATTAATTTTTTTATTAGTTTTTTGCATTTTTAAATTTGCATTTTTTATTTGTTACAGAGGATGGGACTGTTATGCATAACAGAGTTTCAAATCACTGTACATTTTACAGTATAAAATGGGGTTAGCAGTGCTCTGTTATTCCACTGTTACAGTGGCAAACTGTTATACATAAGCAATTGGTTCTTGTATAAATAAGTTTATACAAGTTTGTATTTTTAGTTCCGAATACATTCAACCACTGAGCTTTTGATTTCTAAAGCTTTTTTAAGTTCTTCACCTGTTAAGTTTTAAAAGTGTTTATTTAAAAGTTACTCAGATAATACGAGATACTTTTACTACATTGATTATTTACCTTCGTTCAATTTTCGGAGTAAAGCTTGTCACGAAAACTTTTATCCTTGCACAGATTTGGTAGCTTTTAAGTAGTAGCAGGATGGCAAAGCTTTCACACTAGTTCTGACGTAGCTTCAGCTCCCATGTCTTGACAATAGATGTCCCTTTGTAATTCACAATTTTTTCTTTGAAATATGTTAGATGGCGGTGTTAGGTTGCAAATTTAAAAATGCATAAAACTCAATAAAAAATTAATAATTTAATAAAAATTTAAAATTCAAAATAAGACAGAATTCAAAAAAAATGTTGCCTACTTATATGGCCAAAAATAGTGTTGCCAACCTATATGGGCAAAAAAGTGTTGCCTACTTTTGTGGGCAAAAATAGTGTTGCCTACTTTTAAGCGTAAGCTATAAATGCATTTTTATACCCTGAGCCCATTGAAAATGGGCAAAAAATAGTATAATGTGCTTGGCTGAATGTATGTAACAGGCAGAAGGGCACGACAGACCCCCCAAAGTATATATATATTCTTGAGCAGGATCAACAGCCGAGTCGATCGACTGTATGTAAGTCTGTCCTTGAAATTATGGTGTAGAACAAGGATCCTTCGAGGGATTACATTGTTAATAGTTTCCATATAAGAATTTTTACTTTAACATCGGAAGTCAGCCATAATAATTTTAATAGATGTATTTTGTAAATTCTATTGTCAAAAATAACAAGGCCAAGATTACTGTGTAAAAGGAGTTGTAGAAGAAGTTTTTTACTATTTCCCGTCAACTAGCACTGGAGCTTGAAAATTTCATAAAATGCTGCTCTTACAAATCAAATAAGCAATAAATTAAATCAAGCGTATACAAGATGACACCCTTTGAGCCGGAATGCTCTAGCAAGCTTTGTCCAAATACCACACCCAACACACAATCACACACAAACACATGGCTCTTGACACACGTGCCGATGTATATGCTCACCGCCCTCATATTTGGTTCAACAACAACAATAATAATAAATAAATAAATATAAAATCCCTACTAATTGAGTGCGATTTTCGAGCATCAATTTCATAAAGCATACAAAAAAAAGCAAAAGCAAAGCAGAGTAAAAGCAACGCAAAAAGCAACAGCAAAATAGAATCTGTTGAAGTTTACTTTTTTTCTTCCTCTCCTTTCGACATTTTTTTATTCTTTGGCTGTTGTGTTTTGTGCAGGGGCAAAAAGGCAGTTGAAAAACATGAAATAAATATTAAAAATAAAAAAGAAATCGACAAAAAGTTGATGGGGGCCACAAACAAACAGGAAGAAAAAAGGGACGCGGCACACTAAAAAGCTGCTGTTGCCAATCATATAGACATCTTTCTTTTTTTTTTTGTCAAGCCCGAGCTCAAGCAACAACAAGTATAATGGGCACTACAACAAGCGTACTTATGACAGCCTCAGTCCCAAACCGGCCGTGTCCTGGCCTTGATATCGGTGTGTTTTATTTACAACCCGAAGAGTAATTTACATTTGTCATATGACTTGCTTTTTAAATATTCTAGTTAAATTCTGCTAAGTCCAAAGCTTTTCAGTAAAATTTTTAAAAACAAATTTAAAATATTAGTTCTCAACGTGGGTTCATTTGATTTTGTATTTTTTTTTGCAATTTGTATTTTCTTCACATTTTTTAGAGCATTAGAATTTCGGCTTATAGATAAACTTAACCATTTGTATTTTTTTTGTTCGTATATTTTGGTTTACTTATTTAATGTTTTTTGTTCGGTCTTCCCAGCGTTCTTCTGCATTTTTGCAGCTGCCTCTGTGCAAAACTCAATAACAAATTATAACGTATTATAGCCATGGCAAACTGTTGCGTTGCTTAGCAATCGCAACCAAACTCAAACCAACTCCAACAAATTTTGCCAAGCCACCCACACAACAACCTCATCCAGCAGCACCCTCTCAACTGCCCTCTGCCGTACCCTTCCTTATCCTGCTTTACCCTGGTCGAAGGAACTTTTTCCAAACTATGATGCCAGCAACAAAGTTGCCATGGGTGATGATGATGCTACCTCCGAGGTTGGTTGGTTGCTTGCCGCATATTTTTTTCGTTTTGCCTCCTTTTTCTACTTTTGATATTTTTGCTCTTCAGAGCAGAGTTGTTGACGAGGTCGTTTTGTGTTGATTGCCCGCACCCCAGACTTTGGTTTGAGTTTGTTCTCTTGTTCTCAAAACGGCAATATGAAGTGCTTCATAATTTTTACCTTTATTTACCTTGTTTTATTTTTAGTTGTTTTCCTCGGTATTAGCCATGTTTTGCACTGCCAATTCGCCTTTCATACGGGTTTCGTTGCTGTTTTTTTTTTTGTTCCTGTTGTTTGTTGTTTATCTGCTGATAAAGTTGAGTTTTTAATTATGTGGCATAGATGGCTTGCCGCCGCCTAACTATGCAGATATGAATACCAAACTCTCAGATAAAACCGTAAAAATTCCTATTTAATTTATTTGCCTGAAGTGTGTGTATGGCTTGAGCAGGAAAAAGCAATAATGAACTCTTTTCATATTAATAAAAGTATAATAATTCAAAATATTTAATTTCTTATGTGGAATTGAGTTACCAATTCTGCTTTACACACATTAAACAAATTTTTTCTTTTTAAGTGGGAACGACTTGAGATAATTTCTAATGGTCTAAAACATTTGTTATTTTTTTACAATTAAACTGAATCCATTTCCAACAGTTACAGAATTAACAAATATTCGAATAGTCTCGAGCTAGCTGCAAAATCGCCAAATCAAACAAGAGGGTCAATAAATCTGATAGCTATTGAGCCGTATAACTGCGATCTCTCTGCTTTTACCAAGGCCATCAGCCGATTTGCCGATTGTCGGTTTTAGTGATGAATTTATGAGAGTTTGTGCCATGAAGTACGAAAACATGGAAATGGAAAAGATGAAAAATGCCAATGCAAATTGGCAGGCATTGGACTTTACCTATGCATTTTGTTAAATACGTGAGCGATTTGCGACTAACGATACCGATACCTGCTACCTGTAGTCAAAGTAGTAACTCCGAATTCAATCGAATGGGAGGGAATGCCCCTTGACGTATGCAACACAAATGTATTCATGCTGCTTTTCCTGCTTGATGCAGTTGTGCGTAAAATATGAAAGAAATATTTGATTTGTTTATTGCACAAGTGGCAACAACAGCAGCGAGTTAAGGATACGTTTAGGAATTGCTCTCTGATTCAGGGATATTTCTGCATTTTTTTCCATTTTTTTTCGTTTTTGGATTTTCAAATCAATAAGGCAAACCGTGCGCAATTTGGCGTGTAATTTAGCGTGTAACGATGATGGTCCAAAGCGAGTTCAACGAGTGGGGTTGACTGAGAGCCCTGTTGCTTGCCCAGTTTACCCAGCCAGCATCTGGCTCTAAGCCTGACTGCCCGCTTTGTTGTAACAGCTAACGGGTAACTGCTAACGGCTTAACGTTTATTAGTTAGACTTGCCTTTGGCATTATGCATTTATGCTTCATTGATGCGCGTTTTCTTCCAATGATGTTTTATATTTTTCTGTTCTACTTCACTCTTTATGCCTTTTGCATTTTGCATTTTGCATTTGGTATTTTTTGCATTCTAAGTTACTTGACTCACTCACTCAACGAACGAACTTAAATTGTCAATTTATGGGCATCGTAGTCGGTTGCTTTGGCAAAAGTATTTCATAGTAATTCTATGCTCGACTGGCTTTTGCCAACTTTACAGCTGAGCACAAAATTTTAATAAAGTTAACAACTTTATTGAAATCATAAAAAAAAAGTTTCTTTTTACATTTTTTCTTGATTTTTGTTATTTCTTTCTTACTGAGCAACTTTTCGTTTTCGTTTGCGAGTGCTTTTCTGCGCATTTCGGTTGTCTACGCGTTTGGCATGAATTTTTATTGCCTCTCTGATTTCCTTTTTGCCGACCTCCCGTTCGTTGTTGAACCATTTTGCACATTTGATGAGAAAATTCTTTAGCTAATTATGTCTGGTTGGTTGTACACACACACACACACACTCTAACATATACATAGAAAAACCCCTAACAAAAAGATTCAAATAGAGTCACAAGTTTTGCTTCATATTTTGCCAGTTGCCTCTCAATGAAATTGCAATTTATAAAATTTCAAACATTTTTGCGGCTTGTTGCCCTTTGTGTCTGTCTGTATTAGTAAGTGCTTTGCTGTGTCTATGTGTGTGTGCGTGTGTGTGTGTCTGTGGTTTCGAGTGGCACGCATTGCTGACTGACGACTGACTAGTTGTCGAAACTTTTTAAGTTGCCTGCTTCAATCGACAAGTGCTGTAGTTGACTGAAGACATTTTTGAACAAGCTTTTGGAGACTTGAATATGTCTAAATACCCGAGAGAAGTGTTAAGACATGATATATTAATTCAATATATTTAAAAAAGGAAATAAGATAATACATATAGTAAAAAAAATATAATAAAGTATTAGAAGATGTTCAAAAACACAAAAACAGATGGAAACTGTCGAGAAGAATCGCATAATTAAAGACAGCCCGTCAGCGAATTACATTTATTGACTAACACGGCTGAAATGTGCCACAAAAATTTAAATTCGATCAATCAGTTGGCATCTGAAGAAGGCTGTGGCAATAGCAGGTCAGGTTAAGAGGCTGAGAGAGAAAGTGAGAAAGAGTGAGCGAGTGAGCGAGTGAAAAGACAACGTCAAAGTCAGAGGATGCGCTAGTGACTGCGGCTGGCAGTGACTGCCAAGTAACATTTGAGAAAATTGATTTGATTTGATTTTAGATTTGCCACTCGCCCTATATACTACTTACTACTGGGCGTACAAATGCTTGGTATATACATAAGTAATACGCATTTTCAATCAAATACATAGTGTATAGCAGGGGGAATCGGGGCTTGAGTTGTGGGCAGAGGAGAGAATCGAAGTCGTCACTTGGGTTTTTGAAAATAAATTGCTGCATATTTTTGTGCCCCAAAGATGGGAGCAAATGGCAAATGAGTGAAAGTCTTCTTGGCCAAAGAATTGCAAATAAATTGATTTAATTTACAAGTATATTCGAGAATTGTTTAAGTAATGTGTGTGTGTGCGAGTGTGTCTGTGTGTATATGTGGTTGTGTCAAAAGAAATTATAGCAATGATTTTTTTTCTCAGTGGTAGGATGAAAACACTTGATGACTTTCACAGTCAACGGAGCGAATGTGCAATATTCTATGCGTGCAAGGAAAACTTAAATAAATTTAATTAATTTACAGCTATCGCTCTACTCCTTTCACCCATTATATTTCCTCTTTTTATTTAGCATAACTCAACAACAAATGCAAATTCATTTAAATAATTTTACGAGCTCACTTTTATTTGCGTCGGTGCCCTCATACCCTCTACCATCCAGGTGCTGACAACTGTGTGGCAACTATGCAAATTTGCATTTCTTATGCAAATGTTTGTGTTTTAAAGGTAGCTGGCTTGCAAGTATTTTCTCAAGATTTTGTTGCGGTTGCCTTTAGGATATTATTAAGATTTGACTGAAAAATGTATTTTGGTTTACTTTTAGCTTTAGTTTTTTTTTCAAAACGGTTTTTTTGTTGAAGAAAAATCTGTTCTTAGTTAATCTGTTTAAATAAAGTTTAATAATTACTTTAAATCTTGGAATAGTAAATTAAATCGAATTATTAAATAGTGTTTCCTAGTGTTGCCTACTTATATGGGCAAAAAAGTGTTGCCTACTTATATGGGCAAAAAAGTGTTGCCTACTTATATGAGCAAAAATAGTATTGCCTACGTATATGGGCAAAATATAGTGTTGCCTACTCATATGGGAAAAAAGTGTTGCTGAAAGAATTTCTTTCAGTCGGTTTATAGATTTTTTAATAATTTAATGTTTTATAACGGATCGACGATTCGGCTACTGGGAATGCAACAGCCGAAGTCCTCGATTGTAACGGTTTTACTTGCTTTTTTTTTATCCAGGTCGAGAATGCGAGCGTAAGTCCCTTTCCAGCTGCTGATGTTGCTCTTCTAAGCCTTTTCATTCTATACAAACGCCTTACAATTTCTAGCTTGCCACAGTCGGAGTCTTCTGCTACTGACTCTGACTCTTTCTCTCGTTCTCGATTTGCATCTTGGTGCTGCTTCTGTTGCTTTATGCATGACATTTAATCAAGTTGACGACTGCATTTGATGCCGCAAATATTTCAAAATGACGCAAGACAGGCGAGCTCAGTGCACGACTTTGCTGTGTGTGTGAGGATGTATACATGTATTTGTGTGTGTGTGGGTGTGTATGCTGAAAAGTTGCATATTAAACGCAGACAGTGGCAGCAAGAGCAAAAGTGATGATTGCGGGGTACAGTGGCGACTTTTGCACAGTTAATGCAATTTCCCGGGACCACCCGCTTGCTGCGCGATAATTCAAGCGGAAACGGAAGTGCCAACGTCAAAGCCGCCGAGCACTGAGATTCAACAAAATGGAAACTATTAAACGCACTGCCACAAGCTCGACCTGCCTGCCTTTTTCTTCTAGCAATTTTTCGTAATTTTTGACAACATGCATCAACAAAAAAAAAGAGACTGCGGGTTTATTCAAATGTTAACCAAAGACAGCAGCAAGGACCAAGGACCTTCAATGCTGCTGCATTTAATGACAGCTGTCTTGGCATACCGCTTTGCAAGTTATTTCATATAATAAACTCACAATGCGCGTGTTGCAAACGGCGTCTAAAAAAAGTTGACTTAATGAAAACCGCAAATTGTTTGAGTTGCTGCTTCCGTGAGCCACGACAGGCAAATTAAAAAATACCATAGCTCAGGTAACAACATCAACAACAGCAGCAACAGCAAAAACAACGAGAACAAGAGCAGAGAAGCAAGTACAGCAACAATTACTGCGGCTGCGGCTTGTTATTAATATTTATCTTTGGTAATTTTAGGTATTTTTTAATAACAAAAGCAAAGTAAAATGTTTTGCGGTGCACTTGCCATAGCATTACCTTTACAATTGCCTCCCGCCCTTCCTTTAGACTTCAGTGAAAAATGCGCCTGCGGTACCAGATATATATAGTTGTGTCTTCTCCATATTCCTGGCCAGAACTTGACTTGGACTTTGGCTCTCAACTGCCGTCGGGCAGACGGTGCAGTTGAGCAGCTGCTAAACTCTAAGGCCAAATATTTGCCTATCTGCAGCTGCATTGGGTAAAGTTTTTTACTGGCTGGTAAACTTAATTTTCTGAGGTTTAACAATTGAAATGCTGCGGTTACCAAGCAATGTGAGTCAGTTTAAGTAAAATTGTAGTGCAATGTGATTTATAAACTGGGATGAGTTGTTAGATGCTCAGAGGATCCAACAAATATGGCCTTGTAAATATTATACGTTAAAGTATAATTTCAGCAGATAGATTAAATCAAATCTGGGTATTAAATGACACTCGAAATATATATATAAAGGAGGAAAAAAGATATTAAATTGACAAAAAATTCAAGCAATTTGAATTTCAAAAACTAATCTAAATATTGAAGAAAGGAACTAACAGATAAATTGTTTTAGAATAAGAAATATTATACAATTATATATATATTAAGTTAAATTAATTTATACAATTATATATAGTTAAAGATTTTTTTCAAATGAACATGATTGATTCTTTTAGTATTAGAAAAAATGTTTTAAAATCTTAATTTATAATTTTCTGTCGACTGCAAACAATGTCTTGTTTTACAACTACTATCTTTATATTATTTCGGCAACAGACATAATAGCCACATATTAGCACCACTCAATCCCTGTTCAACACACAAACAAATTCCCATATAGAAAAATATACACACACAGCCAGACACATGTATGCACACGTGTACACACTTGATTTAGCCGCAAAGCAACCAAGCTGAAAGCTGCTTAACTATTTTGCCAACTCATTTTGCATATTATTTTTAACAAAAGTTGAATCATTTTCAGCATATGAATCGCTATTTGCTTACTGCTATAATACTTATACTCCCTCACTCTCTCACGCTCCTTCTTTCTCTATCTAATTCTGTCACTTTATCCCTCCCACCCTTTGGATTCTTGCGAATGTACCACTTGTGTCTGGTTGAGTTGTTAACCACTCGAGAACGAGCTGCTTCAGAATGTTGGAATTTTTTTTGCAGGCAGTAATTTGTAAACTGTATGAAATGCCTCTTGATCTTTAGCTCGTAAAGTTGCAGCTTGTAGCATAGTTTTCCATGCATTTGTGTGCATGTGTGTGCGGTTTAATTTTAATACGAAAATAATTGCCTGCAAATAGTTTTGCTAAGCGGTTTAGCAGTCGAGCTTACAAATTAATTTATTTTTGCTGAAAAATAAATGCTGAGGCTGAGACTGAGACTGATACTGCATATCTGAGAGATTCGTCACTTAATTAATTAGCTGTGGACTGCAGAGAACAATGCGTATAATTGATCAGTTGCTGCTGCTGTCAGCCTATGGCAATGTGGATTGTTTTTGAAACAAAAGTCAAGTGCACTTGCGCGTGCATGGCATTTAAATCAACCCAGAAACAGAAACAGTGCAAAGAGTCAGCCAATAGACTGCAATCAATGCTGCTTATTGTTTTTCAGGCAGCCACTGAAGCAGCAGGAATAGTAAGAGGAGCATGCCATTGTTATTATGGATTATTGCACTGACCAGACGATCTCACATTGCGTATACGTAATATGTATATGTGCGTCGCGCATCGTTGCGTATTTTCAATTTGTGCGACCCGAAATATTCAAACGCACTGAAGATAAACAGCTCGACCAGCAGCAGAGTCGAGTTGCTGTTCGAGTCCTGTTTGAATCCAGTCCATGGAAATTAAGCCAATGCCAATGGTTGCCACTGCGGTTGCTACTCGGCTGAGCTGCTGCAACGTTAATTGCAACGCTTTGTGCAGCCGCCTGCAACTCTACACTTGTTGTTGTTGTCGTTGTTATTGCTGTTGTTGTTGTTATTGTTGCTGTTTTTGTGGCTTGTCGATGCATGCATGCAAAACACGCACAGTATGACGACGGATAGAGAACGGGAGGCGGCAACAAAATTTTTTCGCACTGCGGTTTTTGCACTGTGCGGGAAAATTTACTGCATGGCACATTAAGCAGGCAAGTGGTGATATGATTGGGTTTATAAGTATCTGCCCGCTTCCTTCTTCCTGCTTGCCACGTCCTACCACATAACCCAAAATTAACTACAACTTTTTATTTCATCTATTTGCAATTAGGTGCGTGTATGCGTCTGGTATGTGTGTGTGTGTGTGTGCGTTGAGTGTGTGCTTAAGTCTGTTCAATGCAGCGTATAATTTGAACAATTTTTTTTTTATTTAGTAGCTCAGCACATCAGTTGCCAATTCAATGAGCTAAGTCAAAGTAATTTACTGATAATTTCCGACCAGACAACGTTTAATGTGCTTGTTATTACAGTCTGGGCTGCAAATTACTTAAATTTGTACATAATATTGATACACATAATTATATAATTTATACTACAGATTTTGTTGTCAAATTGATAGTTCAAATTGATAATCCAAAAATAGTGTTGCCTACTTATATGGGCAAAAAGTGTTGCCTTCTTATGTCGGCAAAAAAAAATTGTTGCCTACTTATATGGGCAAAAATAGTGTTGCCTACTTATATGGGAAAAATAGTGTTGCCTACTTATATGTGCAAAAATAGTGCTGCCTACTTGAGCTCATTGGGCCCAGGGTATCCTACTATCGAGCGTGCTCAACTGTATGTGATATTTCTTTACTTTAATTAAGAAGCCTAACTTTGAGATTGACATCGATTTTCGTCGTATTTATTTCGATCTCCAGTGTATTATTATCAAAGTTTTCATGCAAATTTATGTTAAATTTATGCTAACACAGAAACTTTCTTCCCGCTCATTCACTTGAAATGTTTCCATCTCTTTCTTTGCAGGTAAGTGCCAGGTGGCTATTCATTAACAAATTGTAATTAGTAGAGCGACGTTCTTTCAGCCATGGTTGTTGTAGAGGTAAGCCTCAGCAAACTTAAGTCTATGCAAATTAAAAAGCAATTGAAATTTTATGACCCAAAGTCGTCGTGCTCAAATTGATAGCCGCGGCAGAGAGACAATTAAAAATGTGAATGCCACATGAGACTTAAGAAGCGTAAGTAAACTTTTAGCGTGTGCTGTGGTGGGGCCAGTAATTGCCATTGACGTTGCTATCCTGCTGGCAGTTAACTTGGCTGACTGACTACCAATTGGCACGCGTAGCAATAACGACAACGAATTAATAAAATATTGAATATGCCACACGTTTGACATTTTATTTATGGGGTACACGCAGTTGAGTAACATATCTTGAGTATCTTTTATACTGTAAATGTATATGTGTTTTAGTAAATTAATTACTGCACTTAAGCGCTCTACACACGAGTTTACTGGCAACCTGCCTGCATTCTGGCAGCTGCCTTCACCTTGATTTTGTTTACGCAAAAAAACATTTTGTGAAAATTGGAAAATTCCTTTTGTTTGCCAGCCCAGACCCAGTAAAAGAAAGAGGCAGCACGACCAAGATAGAGATAGAGAGAGAGAGAGAGAGAGAGAGAGAGCAGCTATTGCTATTAACTTGTTTTTCAATCTCAGGGCACGCCTCTGTTCTATTTGCTTAGTTGTTGTTTCTGTTTCTTGCCTTGGTCATTGTTTTACAGGTGCTTTTGGCTTATTCTTACCATTGTTTGTCGGCACAACAAAGCCAACAACAGCAGCAAAAATCTACAAAAATAATTGCCACGGCTGGCAGCCATTTGGTGCGCTTTTAAGCTTCACTTAAATGAAATTGTAATGAAATAGAAATAGAAATGAAAATGAAAATGAATTTCTATGGCTTGATGTTTGTTTCAGAACACGACAGAGGAAGCTTCGGTTCCTTTTTACCTTCCAACTTGCCCGTAATTGCTTAGGATAAAAGTTGCATTTACTTTTAATTCAATTAGTTCTCCGTGTGCTTCCTTCCTTCTCTTGCATTGTTTTCATCGAGTTTTTGGGCTTTGGCCTCTCTCTGCATAACAGTCGCACTTGTAATGCACTTTGCCTAAGCCTTTCCCAAAAGATCTCAAGCTAATGCAAAACATAAGCGTTGTTCTTGCTCTTCCTTCTCGGGCAATAAAATTCATTGCCTACTTATTTGCGGCGCATGCTTAGTGGCATTCCCCAGGAGTTTGGGTTTGTTTTTTGCTTTTTGTTTTTTGTGTTTCGTATTTTGTTTTTCCGGGCAACGCCTACCAAATCCAAATGCTGCTGACCTGGCAGTCAGCCAAAAGAGGCGTTTTTGGTTTTACGACGTCAGGCAATGCAACTGGTTGGCAGTCACATTTATTCTGTGTGTGTGTGTGTGTTTTTTTTGAGTGTGTTTGTGGTTACTGTTAGGCTGGCTGACTGCTAATACAATTGCCTTAAGGGTGAAGTTCCTGCAGGGTTAAAACACATAATTTGAGGAATTTTAAGAAAGTGTATCTTAATCGTTTTGGTGATTAATAAATGAATCTAAGTGAATCGAATTTAAAAAGGTAGAAAATAATAAAATAATTTTGTGGATTAATAAAAAGCATAGTTGGAATAAAAACCTTGCGTTCTTGCTCTACGAACCGATAGTTCTTCAAAACATTGGATATTTGAATTTAAATTTAAGACATTTCATACTTCCACAGAGTTGTCTATTCAAAGCTTTATGAATAATATTTTTATTAAATTTATTAAAATACTAAAATACTAAGACCTTAATTATATGCAGAGATTATTGAGAGCAGCTCGTATAAGTGCATCTCGAACTTTAAGTATTTAGAAATACTGCAAGAGCTTTAGGGATTGGCTGCTATTCGACATAAGCTGCCTAAAGATAGCTTACTACGTGCACCGTTATTAACACACGCGCACAATCGCACTCAAACACACACACACACACACACACAAATACAGATACAGACACACACAGTACCATATGCAGGAGATGAACTCATACAAGTGCACATCATTAGCATGGCCATTGTTTTCGCACAACAATATGCTTATTATCTCCAATTTCCGGGCAAAATGCATAACAAATAAAAACAACAACATGATGCAGAGAAATGGAGAGAGAGGGAGAGAGTGAGAGAGGGAGCGGAAGAGAGAGGAGAAAAAGAGCGAGATAGAAAGAATATATGTATGTATATGGACACAAATGTATGGTATATATAGATGGATAGAGAGAGATTTGGTTTATGGTTTGTGGCTGCCAACGGTTTGACAGTCTAAATGTAAAGTTTGCATTTCGTGGCAAGCGCCTAACTTTAGGTGCTTAGGCTTAAGCTGGGCTGCCAATTGAAAGCAGAGAGAGACATAATTGGACACATATACATAAGCACAGACAGACAGAGTAAGCAAGAAGAGATAGAGATAGAGAGCGTGAGAGAGAGACACGTGCTGCACAGAAAAGTGACTCTTAGCCACAAATGCAAACAATAAGCGCGCTAATTGAGGATAATATGCAATGCCGCGGCAGCAACAACGACATCCTACATAAATCCCAAACAACAAGAAAACAAATAGACTCATACGAGTGTTCATATGGAGTCGAAGATTAAATACCCTTTAGATGAAAGGCTAAGAGAGGTCTGAGTAGATTGAAGTGATGTTTGAGTTGCATTTTTAGGGATTTTACCTAATAAAGAGCTCGGCTTTTATGATCTTCTAAAATCCTGCAAGTCTCTATTATATAAAAGATGTCCTTATATTATATATTCGTCAGTACGATCAGTATAATAACCTAAATAACCATTTCTCACGTTTTACGACTCAATCTGCATTGTCAGAAATTCCTCATTGCTAGCTTGCAAAATTCCATTGGATGAACATCTGTTTGAGTATCTATAGAAGTACTTACATAATGACATCCTGTGGTAGTTTTTGGCCCTCCATAATAAGCCAGATTAATTTGCTGCGCAGCATTGCGTTCAATTCCTTTTTGATGTTTCGACATTTCATAAAAGTCTCATTAATTTCTTGTTAAATGAGTATGAGAAAAAAAGATGTGAAAGCAGCTGAATCTGTGCATGGCAGAAAAAAATGTTTAACGCATAATGCAAATAATTTGCTTATGAGACAGTTGCCAGGGGCATGCCACATGCTACATACTACATATTATACAACCCACACTTACTTCTTTATCTTTGGAATGTTTTGGGGCGTGAAAATAGAAACCCTTTGCTTGATTTTACTCATTTAAATGTACACAGTCAAATTATTCGAGTATAAACGATATTCTTTATCGTTGGCTTTTATCGTTCAAAATGTGACTAGAATCGTGTTAAACTGCTCTGAAAGAGTATACATATATGTGATAGGATATATTCATAAGCGGAAGATAAAAGTAACGGTAATTGTTTCTTGGAAACTGTTGGATAATTAACCAAATGAAAGCAAGCAAGCAATTATTTTTAAAATTTATAATTTTTTTACTGATTTTATTTTATGTCATAATTTCAGAGTTGCTTGTCATCCTTTTTTAATAATATGTATGCGGCATTATCTTTATTAATTTGAATATCTCTCAATCTCTCGTTGTGTCTTTTTCAATTTCTCTCTCTCTTTCTCTCTCCCTCTATCTCTCTCACTCTCTCTCACTTTCTCTCTCTCTCTTCTTTCCAGTAATTCATACTATATCATTAGTTTTTCTCAGTCTCTGTTCAGTTTCAGAGGTTAATCAAATTTTTTTTCAATTGCTTTGACATTTTAATTGAAAACGCCAATACAAATTGTCTACCGTTTTTTCTGTGCCGTGTCGAGGGCAACGTGCAACTCAAATGCTTGTTTATTAATATGAAGCAAACGCCATGTTATCTGGCCTTGCAATATATATTTTTTTGAAGGTCTTCAACTGGCAACTTTTATGTATGTTTGGTGTATATCATCATTGCGCCTGGCCACATAAATCATCAATGGCAGTTGCCACACAACCAACAGAGAGCGGAGAGCGGAAGGAGGAGGCAACATGGGCTCGTCAACATGGTTTACATCATTTTATTGAAAATTTTACCTGATTTATAGGCCGCCCACAGACTGAAACTTAATCATATGGCAAAACGAGGCTTGAAATCTGAACATGACTGTAGCTGTTTCTCTCCCCCATTGTTGGTTGTTGGTTGGTTGGTTGACTTCCTTGTTGGCCATATGACATATTGACGTGATATTGAATGATGGTCCTGCTGCCTATTGGCTGTAGTCTGGCAAGAGTTAAGGGTAAATCCTTGCATGTAATGACAACATAAGCAATTACTTACGCATGTAATTTAAATATCAGCAGTCAATCCAATAAACAACTAACAATAACGAAAACGAAAACACGTGAGACTCCAAAATATATTGAGACTTAACACACACATTCAACTTGATTAGGCTCGAGAGAGCCGTTACAATAACATTTTGGCCTTGCCGTATAAGAAATAATTATTAATATGATTACGCCCTAGATCGAGAGGGGGAGTTGTGGGACAGGGTTAGGTGCTTCGTTGGCAGTCATGGCACTCCAGGCTGCACTTATCGTAAGGTAAATAAGCCACTTGTAACTCAAGTAGACAGTCAAGCCAGCTTGAAGCTGGAAGGCCGAGCGTTCAATTCCCATCCTTCCATGTCCTCTCAGCCTGCTCATGTATTTTTAATATCTTACCTCAAGTGTCTGCTTGAACATCCACACACACACAGACACACACACACACACACACACATATTGAGAGCCTGTCTGATACACACACATAAACATACAAATTTCTTTTTCGTTTTGCCCCTTTTTACTCGACTTTTATCGGCCTTAAAGTGTCGGCAGTTACCCCAACACAGAGCCAGACACTCATTGTTCCTCTTCATTCGCTGTGCCTGGCTTTTTGGGACATGTTGGCGAATGCTGCGCCCACGGGACACATAACCGTAAATGCTATATGTGTGTCTCGGTGTGTGCGTGTGTATTGTTTTGCGGTCTGATGTGATCTGCGGCTTTTTTCGATGCTTAGATGTCCGAAATTGTTACATTTAAAGACCCGTTGAGTTTGCCTTAAACTGTGCTTAGGCCTGGCCAATTTTAGCTTATTGCTTGGTCCATACAAATTGCCAATTGGCAACTGCTAAACGTAAATCGAAAACAAATTCAACTTTAATTTTTAATAATAGCTATATTATTAAATATTTGCTCAATTTGTCAGTCTGAGTGTTAAACGTATATTCTAATAAAATTACATGTTGAATTATATCATATTATGGTAAATGCAGGAATTAGTATGGAAATTTATATATCAACCAGTTTATAAATTGGGTTAAATATAGCATTAAAAAATAGTGTTGCCTACTTATATGGGAAAAAAGTGTTGCCTACTTATATGGGCAAAAATAGTGTTGCCTACTTTTGTAAGCAAAAAATAGTGTTGCCTACTTATATGTGCAAAAAATAATGTTGCCTACTTTTTAGCGAAATAAATAATTGGTGGTAATAATACAAAATTAAATAAATTCTTTAGGCAAGGTCTTTAGTATAACTCAAAGCTAGTCAAGCACTTTGTTCACCTTGCCAGAGGACTTGACTTTGACTATTCAAGTTCTCTTTGGCAACAATTGTAATCATTCTCAAACTTCTCATCCTATCAATATATGAAAATGCTGTTTTCAATGGGTAAACGTTCTCATCCTCTGCGAGAAGAGCCAACAAAAGCAAGTGGTAAGCTGATGCAGCAAGGCTCTCCTTTCTTCTATCTTTCAGTCTCTGTCTCTCTTTTGCTTATATTGCACCGTACGAAAAATTAAAAGCAGGCAGCCAGCGATAATGTGGCAGCTGATGAAGGCAAAGATAATGATAATGATAATAATAATGCAGCTGCGGCTGCGTCTGCCAACGATGACGATGCCAATTGAAAATCTTTTCTGTGGTTATTCTTTGCAGCTCTTTTCATTAGACTTGCAAAGGGGTGAGGAGCCGGCTCAATTATGAAAAACGCTTATTTGAAAATTGCTAGTTAATTGTTGCGGAGAGGCAACTTCGACTCCAACTCCAATTGCGAAAAAAAAAGCGACTCCAAGTAGAAGTGCCATTATAGCCGGGGGCTGTCAGTTAGCCAAGTTGCTTGGCTCTGGTTACTTTACTTCATTGTTGGCTCAATTAAATTAGAGGGAGCCCGGTGTAAACTGAAAACTCTGCTCTCGCATTTGATTTAAATTTTAATTGCAGACGCTCACTGCTCTCGGCTATCATTTTTGGAGCATACCAAAAATTTACATAATAAGCACAAAATTTGTTGCCCAAGGCTCAATGGAGAGGGGAGAGGCAGAAAAACGAGTCCAAATCGAGTCCTGGCAAAATCGCAAAATGGCAAACTGCCAAGCGATGGCGACACATGCCGAGACAGGTTTATAAGCTGTCTGACAGGTAACAACAAAATACCTAGCCAAGTGCTTCGATTATGCCGAACATTCAGCCCGCCAGCCACTGAAGCGACTTCATATGCGTTAATTTTCCAGCGGAATGAGCAGCAAGCGCAGCAGCAGGAGATGAGATGTTTCGGTGTAGCCGACCCCAAACGCTGACGACTGACGACTGACTGGTTGCCGCTGACAACAAGTGGCTGGCAGCAGAAAATTCATTATAATTTATAATAAGCAACAACGCTGCCAAGAACGACAACAACGACAACGACAAAAAGGACATGAGCTGAAGTTCCTCTTAAATTCTAACACACACACACACCCTACACACACACACAAAAGCTAGACACATGCAATGCAATAACAACAAGCTAACAGCCACGACTGAAAGATACTCTAGAGTAAGAATTGTGCTTCAGACATTTCAATAAGCCACCATTATTAAGCCTTGTATACCCGTTTTATTATTTATTGGGTATAAAAACTGCGCAAAGCAACACAACCAATAATGAAGCTCATCATTATCCTGTGCACAAATCCAATTTGATTATGTTAATACACGTGGAAAGGAAATGCTTGTGCAATTGCAATTGCCAATTGGCACATCCTTGCGTATCCGTGCCTCATTCCCATACCCCCAACCCCAACCCCAACCCCATCCAGAATCATCCACTCACCCCGGCGGGGGGCATTATCCGGAAGCGACAACCCTGCTTTGGTATTAGCGATATTCCCATTGTGGACTTCACTTCAATCGTTGTGATGTGTTTCGATGTAGCTTTGATTTTTGATTGAAGTTGCGATGAGACGATTTTGCGGGTTATGAATTCTCAATTATGCCACAGCGGCTAATTCTCGATTGGTTGAGTAATAAAATAATTGCTAAAGATATTTGTATTCAATTAAAGCTATTAAAGACAACGATATTTGTTACTGCTACAGATTTATTTATATTCAAATGATTTTCGGTTTTTACTTTAAATTTGATTAGCTTTAAAATCTAGTTGTGATAAACTATTTATTTTTTGAATATTCGTAAAATTTTTTATTTATTTAAAGACAACCTCATTTAATTGATCTCTTGTCAGTTCTTCATGATTGTGATAAAGGAGTATGTCCGATTGTGGTGTCTATTTTACAGACCACATTCATTTACGGTGGCCAGTCAACTTTCCGGCCAGACCGGCACTTTTGAGACAGGCCCGAAAGCCCGGCCGCATTCTAATTAAACGTTCCGGCTTGGCTTGACAGAGTCCGACTATTTTTAAAGCCTTAAATGTCACGCCCATGCCAGACACCGTAAACTGCATGTGAATGTTGGTTAGGCTTATGTAATCAGAACTGCCTCTGACTCTGTCTCTGTGAGAGCCATCCTGACTTACCAGAGTTACACAGAGAGAGGTCCGTGCTAGTGCGTAAATAAATTATATTTACGCAAATTCGCACTCAAATCGTGGACAAAGGGCGTAGAAGTGAAGCGGGGGGAAGTGTGGCTATTGCAGGCAACGACGACTGCGACTGACATGATAACATTTTAGCCTAAAATTGGCAACAACAACAGCAACAACAACAAACACAACAACAACAGCATAGCTTAGACAATGGTCATTGCCGCCAGAGTCGCAGTCAGGCAAAGCGAAGTAAGCACTGAGTGGGAGGGAGGAGGAATGAGGTGAGAGAGAGGGACGCGTTCATTGTTAGTGCTCGTAATTGGGTAGCAACAATTTATGCGTCAGTTGCTGGGCATTGACGTGGGAGAGTGTGTGTGGGAGAGTGTGTGGGTGTCCTCAACATGAATTAGACTCTGCCTGTGCCACATGTGACACTCAGAGACTGACAAACTGACTGACGGACTGACGAACGAGCGCGATTGCAATTGCTGCATTATTTTTACGTTTGCATTTAAATTGGCCAGCAACAAAAACAACCAGAATACATATAAAATAGAACTTGAAATCTCTGTCGATTCCACACACCCACAGACACATACGCACACACACAAACGCATATGAATAAATTTCGTTGTGAATGCAGTTTTGAGTTTTGTTTGTGACACAATTCCATTTAATCGCTTCTTTGGCGCCAACAGCTTGCAACAAAAACAGCAGCAGTTTTGCAGCAGCCGCCGCTGGCAACATTCAAGCCAGAGACAGTAATCGGAATAATAATGAATGCCTTCATTATCATAGTGTTTGCTTTTGTTGTCGTTGTTCTCACTGCTGTTGCTGTCATTTGGCAGTTGTTTACTCCTTTTGGTGCTCATACTGTCTGCATCCAAGGCTCCAACTCAACTCAGTCATGTCCGCATCGGTTTTTTTAAAGGCCGCTTTAGTTCCGGTCAATGTGTCGATTCTCTGGCGCCTTTCGATCATCTGCAACTGCAACTATAGTATAGTCAATTTTGGTTGTTTAGGTTCAAAACCAATAATCTTACATTCAGTCAGTATAAACACAAGATGACAGAGATCTTACAAAATAGTGTTGCCTACTTTTGTGGGCAAAAATAGTGTGGCCTACTTATTTGGGCAAAAAAGTGTTGCCTACTAATACGGGCAAAAAATAGTGTTGCCTACTTATATGGGCAAAAAATAGTGCTGCCTACTTATATGGGCAAGAAATAGTGTTGCCTACTTATATGGGCAAAAAGTGTTGCCTAATTATATGGGCAAAAAAGTGTTGCCTAATTATGTGGGCAAAAATAGTGTTGCCTACTTATATGGGCAACAATAGTGTTGCCTTCTTATATGGGCAAAAATAATGTTGCCTACTTTTCAGCGTAAGACTCAACTTTTAGCTAAAATAACTAAACATGCTTGTTATCTTTAGTATTGCATATTGCAAGTGAAACAATTTTGTTGTTTTTGGCGGTTCATTGCTTATTTGGGCAATGGATTGGTTACTGTGCTACGTTGGATCCTTTGGAAGCTCACCTTGGACTAGGAGGAGGCAATGCATTTAATTATAATTCAGCTATGTGTGGCTTTAGCGGCATTTAATATATGCAGAGAGTGTTGCAACTCCGACAGCGGTTGCCGCATTCAAAACAAATGGCCGACGCACCGCCAAAAGCGGATGCAGCCGGAAACGGATGTTTGGGTGTTGCACATTGTGTGTGTGTGTCACTGACGGTGTGTGTGTGTATGTATAGTTTAGTTCTGTTATGTGAATTGCTTACTAGGTGTTAAATTTATGCATTTCGGATGGCTGACAACAACTGACTATGACACATACAACAATGTGGCATGAATATGTTGAATGTGATACTCGCTGTATTTAAAAATTTAATAGACTGCCACAATTGTGGCTGCGACTGTGGCTGTGACTGTGGCTGTGGCAAGCAGCCATTGCCATTGGCATTGCCACTGCTGGTAAGTGATATTGGTAGTGCTGACGAAACGTGTGCTTTCAATCATCAAAGAGATAAAAAGCAAAGAAGGCGCCGTCGCCAAATTGCAAATAAATTGCAGAAATTGAATCAAATACGCATGCAATTGCAAACAAATAGAGCGAAGACCCAGAACCAAAGCCCACGACTGGCTCATAGACAAACAAGCCGGAATATCTAGACAGAGAGCGAGACAGAGCCACAGACAAAGAGAGGGGGAGAGTGTAGCGGGCTGTAGACCTCGGAATCTACTCAACTCTGACTAGGACTCCAACTCGACTCGACTCAACTCGACTCGGATGCCAGCCTGTTCGGGATATTTGTTGCAAAAAAGCAATTTTATGCTTGCAAAGGCATGAAAAGCCTTTGTTCGTGTCTATTTCACGTTAGTTTGGCGTCTGCGGCAGCAACGGCTTTCTCTCTCACACTCCTTCTCGCCTTCTCTCTGACTGTTGCATATGTTGCGCATACGCCACGTACTCCGCACAAGAGTGGAAAAAAAAGTATAGGAGGCTGGCTGGCTGTTGAAGTTAGCGTAGCAGGCGGGAAATGAATTATTTATGAAGTGGTTGCCTTGTTGTTGTTGCTGTGCTCGTTGTTGTTGCTGTTGTTGTTGGTTTCAACACTCGACACACTCATCGGCCTTTGTTACTGCAGTTTCAAGTGTTTTTTACTTTATCAATTGGTTGCTTTGCACTTATTTGCTATTTGTTCTTACACACATACACACACACACACATGGAGCACAGTTGGACGAGTGTGTGCTGCATTTCCGCTTCCGTTTTGTTAGGCAACTGTTGCGCTCCCGGGAAGTTATTTATTTTATTTGCCATTGCCGCTGTTGCTGTTGCTTCTGTTGCCGCTGCTCGTTTGCTAAAATCAAAGAGGAAATTGAATTTGTTGCGAAAATTTATGTGTTCAAATGGAAATGTTGTTTGCCGTTGTTGCGCCAATTTCCTGAGGGCCCCTGAGCCCCATCTGACAACTGTGTGAGCCTTTGATTAGTTTTGATTTTGATTTTTCGTCTGCAGCCACTTCAGCTGACCCAAGGCAACAACAACACCAACAACAACACCAACAGTAGCAACACCAACATCAGCAACAACATCAATACCGAGAACAGTTTTTCCAGCTCCAAGACATTGGCAATTTTTCATATGAACGCTTCGCACTGACAGCTTTGAGATGCTATAAAATTTATGCATGTCAACTGACAAGTGGGCGTGGCAATAGCTGGCTTTTCTAGGGAATGGCACTAGCGTGAAAAGTTAATGGCTTGTGCCTTGTTAAGTGTCATGTGCTATATGTTGCGTTATCTTTAAGCGACGCCTCAATGACTGAACCCTTAACGGTATCAAGAGCTGAGTTTATATTGATACCACGGCTGGCATAAGGATTAACATGCGAGTAAGAGGAAAAGAATATAATATTAAAGCAAGTTTGGCTTGAAAATGTGCTCTTCAAATCGATATAGAGAGACAGTCTAAGCATATTTAATCTTTAAGCATTTTTATCATTATCAATTTGCTGTAATTAAATCTCTGCAATCGTCATACTTTTAATATCCGATAACAACGCGACGTCTGCACTTGGACAATGCTGCCACACGTATGTAATGAACTTTAATTGAGTGCAAATTTCAGAATGCAACAGAAAACAACCAGCGTTGAATCATACGCTGTTTGGCCAACTCTTTGACTGTCCAACGCTGCGTATGCGTAACATGAAATATGTCAATGCTCGAATAATTCAATTCTTTTTTCAATAAGTACGAATACTTGTACAAAATCAGATGGTACTGACAAATAAAGCGGAGTAAGAGCGGTGAATTGTCATAAATAATGAGCAAAATAGCTTGGTAATCCTTGACGCGCCCTATCCAATAGTGAGTGGTGTACAGTGTACAGTGTACACTGTACGGCACACGAACGGTCGTGGAGCCTCAGCTGTCGCTTCATTAAATGCAAAGTTATTAAATTACCGCAACAACAGTCGTTTGCAATTTGTACATTGTGAAATATGTAATTGTCAAGGCGGCGGCGAGATTCTGTTCCACGTTTAATCACAAGCGAGACAGAGAATGAGAATGAGAAAGAGTGAGAGTGAGAAGACCAAAACCAGAAAAACCACATTCGGCAAAAGCCAGGCAGGTCCCTGAAAAATCGATGCCCAAATGACAGTGACAATTTCATTTAATTGGTTTTAATTAAATTAATGAGTAAATTTTACAAATTGATGCAAAATGATAAATAAATAATTTAATATATTTTTTCTGCATCTGTTTCTCTCTCTTTCTCGCGCTTTTTGTCATACATGTTGTTAATTTAATTTAATATCGTAAAGTTGAGTCAGTTGCTATTTTTTATGCACATATAATTATTTTCATTTTGTAATTGCTGTCAAACTTAATTTAGTTTAATTAATTTTACAAATAATCTGAAACTGTGGTGTTGGTTGAAAAATTGTAAATAATTAGTTTAATGTTATTCAGATTTTTTTGTCGTTAGCTATTTAACTGTTTTGTGCTAAAATATTGTTGAAAAGTTTCTTGGTGACCGTTATTTAACATAAAATATAATTTAATTCATTTGTAAGTTAACTTCATGTGTGCTTTTTTTTAACTTTCAGGTTTTTTACTGCAAAACTAGACATTTAAACAAACTTGTCTGTCATTTACGTTATTTGTGATATGAATACGATTGATGACTGATGCAGTTTTTTTTAGAAGCTTATCAAATTTGTATTTATCTTTAACTAAGCAGAAAATCTGCAGTATAACTTTATTTAATTTGCTTATTTTTTGTTCATTTGTTAAAATATTCAATGGTTGGCCACAGTATTTTATAACGTAATTTAATTGTGAAACAATTTGCTGTTGCTTTTATGAAATGATATGCATTGTGTAAATTTTTGCTTATTTGTCGCAAAGTTTATTTGTTTGTCAACCTAAAAGCCACTGTCGAGTTTCATATGCAAAAATGTTTTTCCGTTTTGTGATGTAATTAATTTGATTTAGTAAACTTCCCGTAGCACATTTTTCCCAGCATTCCACTCTAATAGAACGGGGGCAGGACAACAGCAGCAGCTGCGTTGCCTTGTGCATTTTTCATTTGCTTGGCTCACACAGACACAGAGAAAGGATACGTGGGCAGGCAGCAGCTTCCTGTTTTTCATAAGCACATTAAACGCAGCATGGGCCGATGCTCTGATGCAGTGCAATAGCAAACACAAAGGCCAAAGGACCCCCTATATAAAACAAAAAACACAAAAAAGAAGCTATTGTTAAAAAAAAAGCGTATACAGAATGAAGAAGGTTGTTTACAACAGCAGGTAGAATGCATTGCATGCATTTGATGCATTCCTCATACACTCTCAGAGTTAGAGGATTATTAATTATAGGATACGCCTTGAAAAGATTTAATGTTAGCTTCACAATTAAATTGAATTTTATATCTATAGAAAATTCTAATTGTCATGCTTATGATCATTCAGTTTAGTTACAGGAATATTTTATTTATAAGACTTCTTTTGATATTAGTAAATAAATAATAAATTTAACTTGAATTATATAACTATACAAAATTCCAATTGTCATGTTTATGATCATTCATTTTAGTTGCAGGAGTATGATATTTCTTTTTATATAAGTAAATAATTCTAATTGAAGCGTATTTCGCCTTCGACTCTATAAATTTAGAATATTTTTTGCTGTTTTCTAAATAAATTTCGAGATCAACCTGTTGTTTATTTGCGTTGCTGTCAAGCGCATAGTGAAGGGAATACGTGAAAGAGGCAGTTGGGGTGCTGGGATGCTGGGGAGGGGCTATATTCAATGAAGAGGGGCGGGAGGGGGCGGCGGGGCGTGTACACAAAGCGTTGCGCATTGGTTTACACCAACGGGGCGTCTTGTTTGTTTGTTTACCCCTGGATGGTTGTGCATGCATTTTTTATGCTGACAAGACATAAAAGAGAAAATGTACATAAAAGTCGGTTGAGGTGTTTACTGATGCGTTTCGCCCAGTTTGCCAAGGGATAACTCGAGACGAAGCGAGTATTCCACCTGGTCGAAGTTAGAAGTTTTGGTGACAAGACCTTTAGCTTTTAGCATATCAAGAAGTCACATACGGCAACGTCAACGGCATCGGAAAAATGGCCTCTCACTTGCAAACATCCGCTACCGGATGTTGTATATGTTATTAGCCTAGCTTTTTCACACACACACGTGGACAGCTGGACAGGCGGAAGCGTGAAACTGAAATTATTGTAAGAAAACTCGTGTGTTATAAAGATCAAAAGCTCGCAACGCTTTTGTCAAGTTTTTGCGCCTCGCTTGCCGTCTGCTATAAAATTAATATCCGGTGTAAATAAAAAATAAAAATAAAAAAAGATATGCTCAGTGCTATATTTTTTTTTATTTTTTAACAAGCAGCAACGACTTCCGCTGCTTGTGCAGAGGGTAAACTGTAGCCCGCCATTTGCCCGCTTGGAAAGTACATTTGTTTGTCTTAAGCCGGAAATTGAAAAAAACAAAAATGTTATTCTTTGCATTGACTAAAAGTTTCTGTGCCAACTTTTGCCCAAAGATTCGTGAGCATAGCACAGATTCTCCCAAGAACTTTAAACTTTGGGCCAAACACACGCACAGGAATTGTTAAATGCCATAACGACGACTTTACTGCGCGGTGCCTATAATTATAAAAACCGCTTTATTGTATTTTTCAATTACCTTTAAAATTGACAACAAAAGAGGCGAGGAGCATATAATAAATGTATGCAGGCACTTTGTTCGCTGCCATCGCGCACGCATGCAAATTACAAGGAATATTTAATTACAAAAAATGCGCATAATTATGTGGAGCAACCGCCCGCCATCAGTCGTTGCCCAACACTCCACATTCGCTTCTTATATGACCTGACCATACTGCCCACTATATTATATGGCCACATAAATAAAACGATGCTGCGGCCAATGTCGCTCATGTCCTCTGCTTGTCCTTCGTCTCTACCTCTGACTTCATTGCAGGCTGAGGTCAGCTTCAATAAAATTGAGGAAACAAGCAATTGAAACAACCAAAATGTCGAAAGTCAACTGCAACTGAGCCACTGAGCGTTCAGTGAGGATCATAAAGCAAAAGCATATGCCTTTATAATTAGACTGGACCTTAAAGTTAGCCAAATAAACAAAAATATATAAAAAATAGTATTGCCTACTTATTTGGGCAAAATAGTGTTGCCTACTTATGTGGGCAAAAATAATGTTGCCTACTTATATGGGCAAAAATTGTGTTGCCTACTTATATGGGCAAAAAGTGTTGCCTACTTATATGGGCAAAAAAGTGTTGCCTACTTATATGGGCAAAAATAGTGTTGCCTACTTATATGGGCAAAATAGTGTTGCCTACTTATAAGGGCAAAAATAGTGTTGCCTACTTATATGGGCAAAAAACAGTGTTGCCTACTTTTGTAGGCAAAAAATAACCGTCAACATTTTTTTAATTGCACCATTTTCTGGGACCACCCTAATAGACTTGATTACCTACCTTACGTTTCTTATTTCTCTCAGCTGCGAAACCCAAACCACAAAGCCGAGGTCGCGACTTGACTTTCACTGCTGACGCTGCAGGTTACGGTTCAAGTGTCGTATACGTAATATTATACAATATTCGATTCGGTTTGGTTTCGCTAATTATTTTTTTTTTTTTTCTGCTCATTATGATAATTTGGTGGCCATGCCGAGACAGTTTCTGGTCTGGCAATTAAAAATCTGCCATTATGCAGGCAAGTTACAATCTCGATATCTTCCTTTTTTTGCCGCTGCTTGCAGCTTTTTTTTAATGCAATTTTAATTTACGTACACATTGTCATATAACTCAAAAAGGACATGCAACGATAAACAAGCGATAAAAAATTATTTTAAAATTTAATTAAAGCAGCTGCAGCGACAGGCACAACAACAATAATTATAGTACGTCGCAGTTGACGAGACGTAAACAACGTTGGCGATGGACACGTCAACTCTATAAAAATGCAGCTTGATCAAAGAGACGAGGTGAAAGGCTTATTGTCTACATTCTTGGTGTTGTTTGTATTGCTGTTGTGGCTGATAAGGATCTGCAAGCGACGCCATTTCATAATTGTTTACAAAGACGTAAACAAATACGTGATTATGAAATTCCTTGCACCTTTTGCGGTGTTCAAGGATTTAGCCTTGATGTTGGTGCTAATTATTATGTCTAGTGCGATAAGCTTTGAAACTACTGAAGCCTTTTGTGGCAATGACGGATAGTTTACAAAAGCATCAGTTAAATGTCTACAAGTAGACTTTTGACATAATACTTAAGCTTTTTACAACTTATTTCACATTTGTTTATTTTTAACTAAATCTCTTTGCAACTACAGACACAAATTGGTCAGTTCGAATCCTTACACTATCTCTAACAGCCTTTCTAGCACCTGATGCCCCGAGAAAATTTGTCAAAACTTGTGCCGCAACCGCTTGACAGCAAATTGTTTGCGTTCTTTTCCAGTTGAAATTCACATATTTGGCAACATCACAAAACGAAAACTGAAGTTGCCAGTTGCTCAAATTTCGATTCCCAATCTCTACCCAAAACAACTCAATGCCACAAGAAGGCGGCTAAAGCAAACTCTCAGGCCAACAAACGACTTTTTGGCAATAAGTAAGCGAAACTTTTCCTTATATTTTCTACAAACAAATGTGCATGGAAGCTGCAGGTAGCAAAAACTTGCCAAAAGCAAATTGATTTGCAACATTGCAAGGGAACGAAAATGAGGGCGGGGGAAGGTGAGGGAGGTAGCGAGGGCGTGATCCCCATATAATATTTCTTCATTTCGACTGTCTTTGACGTGGCAGCCAACCAATTAAATGGCTGCCATAAGTCAGGCAATCAAAGCCGACAGACGTTACTTGACTGTAGTAGAGGGCATGGCACGGGCAATTAAATGAAATTGCAAATGCAAACAAAAACAGTTAAGGAAACTTAATTACCTACAACCAGACGAAGTTTAGATACTCTTATAGTAAATTTATATACCTTACTGTTTAAGTGTTGATTTTAGAGAATATATAACCATATGTTGAAGTATAATCATAAAAAGATTATCAACTAAGCACTGCATTAAATTAATAAAAAATGTTAGTCTTTTGGCAACCTTTCTTTGCCACATTGAAGTTTATATAAGAAGGGTCTCACTTTGGAGCCATTGGAAAAAATAGTAAATTAATGTAACTCTTCTCGTTTTTTTTTTCTTTGTCAGCCTCTTGTGATTTCTTTTCTTTCTCTCGCAGAGTCTCTTATTAGCTGCCGTTTGCTGAATGTGACAGTTGCCGTCTGTGCGTTGCAATCAATTTAATTAATTTTTAATGTCATTTTCTGCAATTTCAATTCAATTTGAAAATACACTCACTCGCACACACACCTGAAAACCCATTAAATTGTCGCCTTGGCAAATTGAGAATTACGACGGCCGCCATTTCCGTTGACTTGGCTCAAACTCGACTCGAGTTGACTCGAGTCGACTCCAAGCTCAAGACAAAAGCCAAAGTGCCATAAAAGCTGCCAGCCAAGCTATATAAATGTGGCAACAAAGTAAACTGTGTCAACTATGGGTGTTGTCAGTGGGTGTTGCAAGTGGGTGGTTGGTTCCCCGGTGGGTGGGTGGTTGGTGGAGGGTGGAGAATAGAGGGGGTGTTTGGGGTCTACACCACAAAATGTCGCTGGCCAAGTAAAGTAATTTCTTAACGCTGCGTTGCGCAGCAAGGACGACAATTTTGCAATCGCCATTTTGTTGACTAAGAAATATCGAAGCCATCTTGAAGTGCGAATATGCTCCCATGTCACAAGCATACACACACACACACACAAATAAATATATACACACACAGGATATACACACTTACACACTGACACTAATACCAACACTTACACTCACACTCACAATCGGGCGTGTTGGTTTTAGCTTCGGCTTCGGCTTCTGCGTTTGCTTGGCCTGCGGTTTTCACTTGTAGTGGCAGCGGTCTGCGGACAGAGCTACCAGAGTTACAAGTTACAAGCTACAAGCTCCCAGTTTCCCACTACCCACTACCCATTTCACAATCTTAGACCCCGTCCCACCCACTGCCATTGGCATACATTTCCTTAACTTCCTCTTGCTCTGCTGTTGATGATGTTGTTGCTGTTGTTGTTGCTGTTGCTTCCGCCATGCGCATGTCCTTTTGGTTACAAATTAAACTTCCGTATTTGTTTAGAAATCCATTTGTTAAATTACTTTGCAGCCCGCACACAACTTTTCCCTTTCATTTTTATTATTTATTTTTTTTTTTTGCTGCTCTCTTTTTACATTTTTGCTGTTGGCTCGCAAATATGAAAAATGAATTGCATTTGAGTGTACTGCACTGACAGCGACCACACCACACTCAAATGTGTTAAATGTTGGGCGTGGCAAGCCCCAACCCTCTATATTACACCACCCATTATATAAGCCGATTTCTTCAACTATTTGCCAAACAATAATAATTTATAGCCAGCCATAATGCTAAAATGCATTTGATAACTGCCTGCAACGTTTTTTGGGAACAAAAGCCTAGCAATTTATTTTCATGCCTCTCTTTCTCTTTCACTCTTGTCCATTTCAGTGTGTGAAAATTGAAAAAAATTTCATATGACCGTATGAAAAAGTTATAAAGCACAACAGTAAATAACAAATACACAAAAAAACAAAGAGCAAACCAATAAAATAAATCCAAAAATATGCAGTGAACGCGTGTTTAGGCGTTGATAGGCAAACGACTACAACAGGCCATAAATGGGAGGTTCCATCAAAGTACCACAACAATCGTTTGTAGAGTCGAGTCCTTGATTGAAATTAAATTTGTACGTATGTATCAGTAGTAAAATCTTATAAATGCCCTTCGTTAAAAAATATGTCCATACGATACGAAAGAACTAGATGAAAAAATTCTTTGAAGAGTCCACAGTTTGGACAACCAATCATCTTTAATGCTTTGATTATTTGTTCTGTCACTCGATCTTAAGCTGTATGTTGCCACATTGTAGCATAGAGTTCTTATTTTAGTTGCAGCTCTAATTCAGTTTTAGCTGCACTGCAAACTGTTTGACACATTTTTTATTTCCAAGTTTTTAATGGCACCGACAAAGACGATTTAACACACTGCAGACAAACAAGAATGTATGTGTGTATGTCGAATGATTTTCATTACTTTTAGCCCAGTAGTAAAAGTTATCAAAATCAAGTGATTTTGTGACCATTTATGTTTACCTATGGGCAAAAAAAAAGTGTTGCCTACTTATATGGGCAAAATAGTGTGGCCTACTTTTGTGGGCAAAAAAAGTGTTGCCTACTTATATGGGCAAAAATAATGTTGCCTACTTTTAAGCGTAAGCTATAAATGCATTTTTATACCCTGAGCGTACTCGACAGTAAACGCCCACTTGTTAATACTTATTTTACTTTAAAATTTTTTTTCGATCCAGTAACTGGGCTTCTAACAGTCGAGCACCCCGCTTGCCGAGTTCTTCCTTTTGTTTTTGTTTTTCGACTGAAAAGGGTTTGTATATTTCAAAACGACTACAACAAATGTCCAAACATTGACACCAGTGCACGAGAAGGATATCACCATGGTCGCTATGGGATTTACAGCTCTTTGACCTCTCTCAGTTATATCTGTGTGTGTGTCGTGTGTCGTATGGCATTTTATTTAGAAATAAATACCATTATTACTCTGTATATTTCTCCTGCACAGTCTCGCTCCCTCTCTCTTTCTGGTGTTGGTTATTTTATAGCGTATTTTTCTAAAATACCCCAAACATTTGTTGGCCGTCAGCACACGGCGATGTCCCATTGTGAGTGTGAATGCGAATTCACACATGTGTGTGTGTGTGAGTGTGTGCGCTTCAGGACCTCCCATGACGTGGCCGTCGTCAGCTGAGAGACTGTGATGCAGATAGAGGGGACTAACGGCGGTGGCTTCATCAAATTCACTTGTCTGCACAACGGCATTATTGATGAAAATTATATGTTTGTGTTAGTATCATGGCCATCATAGACTAACGGCTAACGACCAAATAGACCAACAGTCCAACGGACCAAAAGCTGTGACCTTTGCCCCCTGCACACACACACTCACACCATTCGAAGGCTTCTATTGTTCTCTCAATTTTATATTTCATTTTTCATGTGTTTGCACATTTGGAACGTGACTAGCGTGAGATTTGTAAAATTGTGTGATTTTGTAGGCATTATGAATTGCATATGTCACAAAGTAAGCAACAAAAGAAAACAGACAGAAACAGATTGGCATTTCAAATATCAAAATTTTATTTAATGAATGCACAAAAATCTATCGAATGTTTGCAGTTCCATGCAAGTGTGAAAATAAAACATTTAGAAAATAAAAGAATAAACTGTGCTGGTTATTACGATAAGGTTTTGTTTTTCCTCTCTGTGCAGTTTGGAAAACCTTGGAAAATATTTTGAAATTCTAAAAATTTTACAAATTTATGCATTTATAGCTCACGCTTTAAAGTAGGCAACACTATTTTTTGCCCACAAAAGTAGGCAACACTTTTTGCCCATATAAGTAGGCAACACTATTTTTTGCCCAAATAAGTAGGCAACACTATTTTTCTGCCCATATAAGTATTATTTTATAAGCAAAAAAATTATTTGTTGAACATTTCGAGTGATTTCATTTGTCAATTTTATTAAAATATATAAAATTTATTTGATGTCGATCATATGCATTGGCTGTTTGGCATCATCTTGAATTTTAACAGATAATCAAGTGCAGTTGCACTCTGTGGAAAAAGTAAATAGTAAATATTTATTGGGAGGCTGCGTCAGAGATTCAAAATTAATATTTCAATATTTCGCGCAAAACAAATGAACGACCGAACGAATGAACGAAAAGACAACCACAAAGCTGAGATATCTATGTGTGTGAATATATATCTTTATGGATGCATCTGTATCTGTATCTGTATCTGCATGTGTGCTGTGTGAGTTGTCATGTTATTGGCAGCCCCAGGTGATTGTCACCAACATATTGAAGACAAATATGATATGCTTGTCAAGGTAACCTCAGTGTGAGTATCTGTCTGTCTGTCCGTCTGTCGGACTGTCTGTCTGTCTGTCTGTCAGTCAGTCTTGTATTTGCATTGATTGCTTTGCGCAAAATTTTAATAAAATGCATGCATGCTTGCACAATCAAAAGCAAATGCCTTTTGGCCTGATGATGAAATGCCAGACAACATATTTGTTTCAAACAAATATTTGCCATGCCAATTTTATGAGTTTTCTAATTAAAGTCCTTTTTTTCTTCAATCTCTTCTTTTTAACCAATGTGAACTTTAAAGATGCAGTAGCAGAAGCAACAGCAATCCGATTGGTTTTTATATGCCAAACATGCCCCAAGTAGATTAATCTATTATCGATAAGTGCAAGAGTCGAAAATTTATAACCGTAAAAAAGCAGCCTGCGGGCGAGCAAATCGAAATCCCAGACCAAACAAGACCAGACCCGCTATAGCTATATACGACCACGACCTCCAGACTGCACTTAAGTGCTTGAAAATTGTTTTCGATATTATTTGGCTGCGCTTTTTCTCAACCTTTCTCTCTACTTTTTTCTATTCCTCTTGCTCTTTCTCAATCTCTGTATCTTTTTTCAGCTCTCAATGATTGTCCTGTGTGTGTCCTGCCTTTCAACACATTTGGCCATTTGGCCGTTTACTTGGCCGTTGGCATTTGTCTTGTCTGGACACTGTCCAGAAAAAACCATTTGTTGCTCTGCCGCCGTCGCTGCCAGCGTTGAGCTCAGCTGCACTGAATTTAATTTATTTGAACGAACACAGAGTTGCTTAGCTGCATTGGTATGGGTGTGCGAGTATTACTGTATGAGTGTGTGTGGGTGTGTGTCAGCTTTAAGTGTTATTTATGTTGATATTTTTGACTTTGGTTTACTTTGCAGTGCATTAGCTGTGGATTTTGTCATCGTTGTTCAGTGTAATTAGGCAGCTTTTCGGCTGTAAATCTCATTGTGAGCGGTTTATTGGTCAGCTCTTGTGGTAAATTGATGACATGGCGACCCGATTTAGCCGAGTTCGCCTTGCTGTTGTAGTTGGGTGTTTAATATAAGTACTGCAAAGATTTTGATGCATTAGCTTTGTTCACAGCTGCTTATCGGAAAAGCTGACTGCAGCTGTGCTCCCTTCAATCACTCTATAACATAGCTTTTCACGGCTGGTAAACTTTAACGACTTGACTGCAAATCCCATGACTTGGACTCTAACTCCACGAACACACTTCAAACAAAAATATAGTTTTTCATGAGCAGCATGATTTAGAGAAATCTGTCTTTCGTTTACAGATACATAGCTTTTTATACCCAGAGACCATTGAAAATGGGTAAAAAATAGTGTTGCCTACTTATATGGTCAAAAAAGTGTTGCCTACTTATATGTGCAGTATAATACAGCCTACTTTTGTGGGCGAAAAATAGTGTTGCCTACTTATGTGGGCAAAAATAGTGTTGCCTACTTAAATGGGCAAAAATAGTGTTGCCTACTTATATGTGCAAAATAGTGTTGCCTACTTTTGTGGGCAAAAAATAGTGTTGCCTACTAATGTGGTCAAAAAATACTTTTGTCTACTTATATGGCAGATAATATTTACAAATAATTTCATGAACAGAGTGGTTATATAGGTGATCAATAAAAAATGAAGTTAATTGTTCTTTAATTCCTTTTAAGAGTCACAAAGTAAGTTGAGTACTTTTACCAATTGGAATCTGAAGAGCTTAAGCTATTTGAGAACTTTAAGCTGGATTCGCTTGCAGATTTTTCCTTTACAAATGTAACTAATGCTCTGCATTTTAAATATGACAACAATTACAGTTGTACAATTTGTCCTCTTTTGCCATTTTTGCTGCAGCCAGCTCCCGACTAACCGATTCAAACCGACCAACCGAACCAACCGACCAACCAACCAACCAAGCTACCAAGCGACCAAGCTCTTAACCATTTACCACACTCACACATTCCCAACACACATATCTACACACACACAAACACATATGCAGTCCAACAAGCAATTTGTCAGTTTATCGATTTCTACCAAACATTTGTGCCAGACACTCAACTGTATTAAATGCTAAAAAACAGCAAAAAAAAAAAATTAAATAGAAAAGAAAAAAAACCAAGAGCTAAAGTGAAAAACCTTACACACAATGAAAAGCTGTGAGTAAAATAAAGAGTGGTCGGGGGAGAGGGAGGCTATTGGCCAATGGCATATGCTAAAAAGCGTGCAATACGAAAAATCGCATTGAGTGAGTGCAAAGAAAAAAAATATAAAAAATACCATAAAAATAGAAAAAAAAAGATATAAAAAAAATTGAAGCAACGGGAACGACACACGGCAACCAACCCATACATTCATACGTACATGAAATGGGTATTTCAAAGCGAAAAATCGAAAACTGAAAAATAATTTTCATACATAGAGGGAGAGCGAGAATGAGAGAGATAGTGAAAGAGAGGGAGAGGGAGAGGGAGAAGGACGAAAGGCTGAGCGTCTAGAGAGAACGATGGGCAGGGGAAACGACAGTCACATATGCATGCAACTGCACATACACACATCAGAACACCATAAATAATGGTTGCATGATTTATCGATAACAAGCGCAATTTACAGTCGCACAACAACAACAACAGCAACAACAACAATGCGACAAAATGGTGTGCAAGGCAGGCAACAGAACCGTTACAACTGCAATGAATTTGTTCGCGACAGAAATGTAATAAAATAAAGGAAAAAATGAAGTCAGTTGAAAACAATAGATGCCGGACTTTAAGATACCACTTAAAAATAGATAGCGCTATTTTATTTATTAATTTAAAAATATTTTATTTTGAAATAATTCTTAATGGATATTTTAATAAAATAGAGCTTCATCTAATTTACATGCAGAGCATCTGAACATCATTAATTACAGTATTTTTTGAAAAATGTTATTTCATATAAACATTTTATTTGAAGGATTTACACATAGTAAAATGCTTGAGTACTTATGCTTTCAAAAATCGAGAAAAGATTTTTGAAATATTCATTTGAAAAATAACATTACAATAAAAGCTCGACTATTTTTACATTATACATTTAACTTAATAAAGTCCAATTATACAAATTTTTTTAGAAATGATACGTACTGAAAAAAACGCCCGTATATTTGCAATGTACAGGGTACAAATAAGATCGAAGAAAAAATAGTCAACACAAAACAAATAAAAAATTGCATTGTCATTTTGTTGTTTTTTACTTGCCAGCTTTCCAAGCCATACATAGGACGAGTTAGGGAATGGAGGGAACAATGGCTCAAACGATACGAAGTGGAAAGAATCATAAAATTTGCATGCAAGCAAAACTCGCATAAAATTTTATTGAAAGCGCATTAAAGTCAAAGACAAGAAAAGCAGCAAAAACAGTCAAAGAAGAACTTTATTAGCAAACGGGGAACCATCAAGACAAGTACCGACCACCGACTGCCGTCAACCTAGTTGGTAGCTCTCAGGATACAGTTAGTCTTAAGTCAGTCAGCTGCCATTGCCGTAAAAATGGCGAGCATAAAAATGTCAAAGCATTAAAATGTGCGGCATTGACTGGCCAAAAGCAGATGTAGAAGTACAAGTAGAAATAGAAATAGAAGTCATAGAAGGTGAAGGTGTTGGCCCGAACTAAGTGAAATGCCAGTAACCAACGAGGCAATAACTGGCAGAGTGAAAGAATTGTGGTGCAGCTGGCGTTGAGCATCAAAGCAGCCACTGCAGCACCACCGTTCCATGTCAACAAAACAAACAACAAACAACAAACAAAGCGCGCAATTTTCACGCCGCGACGATGGAAAAGCTGACAAACAGCTGAGGTCATTGACGAAGGGAACCCAACATGGTGTATAGAGTGAAACAGAGTTGGGCATACTCCTATTCTGGGGGAGAGTTGAACTTTAACAGCAGCTGCAACACATTTTTGATGACTCTGCACGTGAAAGTGCGAAAAACAAGGCAGTCCTTAACACGTCAGCTCCGTTTCTTATTACCCTTTTGAATGTGTCGTGATCTCCTTCTTGAGGTTGCTTGTCCATATCCCTGTTCCTTAACTGCCCTTTGAGTGACTTTAAATTTCAATAAAAAGCGTGACTAGAGGTCCCAAGAGCTAGAGCTATAACTTTTAAGAACTTATTATGATTCTCGTTGGATTAACACATTTCTAGAGTCATGTCACTGATCTGTGTTAAAGTCAGGACTGACTGCAATATTATTTTTGCACATATAAGTAGGCAACACTATTTTTTCCCACATAAGTAGGCAACACTATTTTGCCCATATAAGTTGGCAATACTATTTTTTGCCCATATAAGTAGGCAACACTATTTTTTCCCATATAAGTAAGCAACACTTTTTTGCCCATATAGGTGGGCAACATTATTTTTGCACATATAAGTAGGCAACACTATTTTTTCCCACATAAGTAGGCAACACTATTTTGCCCATATAAGTTGGCAATACTATTTTTTGCCCATATAAGTAGGCAACACTATTTTTGCCCACATAAGTAGGCAACACTTCTTTGCCCATTTAAGTAGGTAACATTTTTTGCCCATATAAGTAGGCAACACTTTTTTGCCTATAAGTAGGCAACACTATTTTTTTTTTCACATAAGTAGGCAACACTTTTTTCGTTATTTATTTACTTATCAGTTTACCTGTGGTTTAACTTGCATCACATTTTTGACAGTTGTCAAATTATAAATTAGAAATCATATAGTTGGTCGATATTCATCAATTTATTTGGCATTAAATTCACGCATTTTAAATATTAAATTAAAATGCCAAAAAGCAATTGCTGTACGTCCATTGCCCACCACAATTGAACTAACTACTTGTACCGCCCAGGCATTTGCATAAAAAATCAGCAAAGTCGAGGGCGATTCTCTCTGCTTTGGCTCTGTTGACTGTGCAAAAATCAAATGAAATTAAAATCACAAAAAATATGACGTACAGTGAATGAAAAATTTTCAACAACGTCATTTGGGCCGACGACGACGAGCAGAGAAATCGTTAAAAACAATAAAAAATTTGGAGCAAGTGCCACGCGACTGCTGTAAAAACCGCAGCAGTCATGGAGAATTGTACAAGGGGAAGGGGAGAGAGCGGGATCGAGGGGAGCGAAAGTGAGCGAGAGCGGTAGCACTTACAGAGATATATATATATATATATATATATATATATGTATATGTATGTATGGAGTGAGAGAGTGAAATAAGAATTTCAAATAAATCCGATTAAATGGAAATTTATTGTCATCCAGTGGCGAACGGCACTTACTTCTTCAGTGGGGCGTGCTCATCGACTGGTCGCTCAGTGCTCCCTGGACTCCCAGCGCGTTCCCGACTCTCAATTCCCAGCTCCATTCCCCCCATCTTCACTCTTGGCCGTGATTCGACTTCAACACTTCAATATGCTCGCTGACTGCCTGGCCTGTTACCACTTCTTCTTCTTCCACTCGGTCTCTGCCTCAGCCTCTGCCATACAACATTCAACATTCATTTTATTTTGTGTTGAGTCTTCCCCGTTTCGTGCTGCTGCATGTGTTCATGTTCTCCCTGCTGGTCGCTAAAAGCCAGTAATGTCCTTTCGCCACACTCGACTGCATTTTTCTTTAACACTTCAATATACTCGTCCTTCTCGATGTACCCCCCACCCCCCTTCACCCAAAAAAAAGGAAGCAAACCAAATTGAAAAATGTGTAAAAAGCGCCCATTCACAGCTTTAGAACGCGCACCACATCAACGAAACTGCAGCCCACAACTCGCATCTAAAATCCGGGCCAATACTCGTTGCCAATATCTATGCAGCATCCTTTTCCATTGACTCGTGTCTAGTTTTGCGGTTGCCAGCGACAACTGCTTTTTGGTCTCAGCTCTGCGGCATTTGAATATGCAAGGAATTAAGTAGTCTTAACAAAAAAAAATCCAGCAAAAAGGGAAAAAAGGTAGCGTTTAAGCCTGTCCCAAAGGTTTACTAGTTGGTGCTGAAGGTATTGCATGAAAAAACAGCTTAAAAATATTTGTAAATTAATGCATTTTGGCAGCGACTGTGTTGGTGGTCAGATACTTGTGGTAAACTGTGTGAAGATAATGAAGAAGAGTGTCAAATTCCTATTTCCCTTTAGCAATGAAAAAAAATCCAAAGAAATTCAACAGATTGCTATCAAATTATAAACGAGGTAGTATGAGATATATTAACAAAAATTAAGATTCACATACATATATAAATATTCAACATATTTTTTAACATCGACTATTTAAAAGTTCTATTTGATTTATATTATGATTTATATTTTTTTGAAAGTCAACATACCTTTACTATAATATTTTCTTCTTATTTTTTTCAGGTAAGCGTCCGACAATTATATGAATAAATGTTTATTTAATTCAGTAAGTAGACAATGAAAGCAAAAAAAATACCAAACAATCGAGTGACTTACCCTGCTGGAGTCAATTACAAAACCATTAGCTGTGGCTATTAACAGCATGCAACTTGGCCAACAACAGCTAATGTCAACCTCGACCATTTGTGATCCATCAAATTTGCAAATGAAAAACAACAGAAAAATTCACAAGTCACTGGGTATGCTCAACGAACCAGATACCTCGTAGATAGGTCTGAGATAAATTTATGCGGGTTGTGTTAAAAAGACAGAGTGATAGATATTGTAAAATGTATATTGTAGAGGCAACTTTAACGCATAAGTACAGGGTATGTAAAGTATCTGAGTACATAATGAACTTGAGTTGCATGTCATGCCAAAGACAAATGATGAAAGCGGCTGCAGCCGCGACAGGCAACGTTGCAATGAGCTAAAAACTTGGATGAGCCACAACCAGCTAAGGACGAAATAGAACAACGACAAGTATGTCAACGCGTTGTCCATGAAAGTTAGCTGCGGCTCCTATTTTATCCAGTGGTTGCACATTTTTGCTTTTAGATTAATTAAAATTGCTGCCGTTGATGTTGCTGTTGCTGTTGCTGTTTGCATTAATTGCCGACTTGTCCATTCATTTGGCAAATGATGCAGCTGGCAAAGTTTTTAATTAAAATATAATGTAACATTTGATCGGACTGAACCGAAATACATGCACACAAACATGAGCACATATACACGCATACACGCATATGGATATTGTATGCCTAACGAACAGAAGGAAGCAACTGAATATCTATCAACTTGATGGACAGACTGGACACGGTCATACACAGTAATTAAG
This sequence comes from Drosophila falleni, assembly GCA_035045575.1. NCBI lineage: Eukaryota > Metazoa > Arthropoda > Insecta > Diptera > Drosophilidae > Drosophila > Drosophila falleni. Next base: position 13,151,874 of record JAWNOV010000167.1, read on the forward strand.
TCTAATCAGAATTTCCAACAAGCAAAAATCATGCGTGTCCAGTGAACACGGTACTCAGGCAAGCAGGCAGTTGCCCCCAGGGCCCATACAGGATATCAAATACTCTCTCACTCGCTCTCTCTCTCTCTCTCTCTCTCACTCTCACTCCCTCTCTCTTGGTTTATAACTCACTCTGTCTCGCTCTTTTATCAATGCTACGCTCAGTTCAGCTTGGTAACATGAGCTTCATTAGTGTATGCAATAATGGCAAACATTTTTTGCCTGCCAGTCCTGAGCGACGTCGACGTCGGCGTCGACGTTGGCAGAGTAGCTGACATGGCCAACCCGACGTATGCGTAACACAACTGCCTGCCATGAGAAGGACAACTGGGCGTATATACTCGTACTGTGCGTGTGTTATTTGATAGCAAAATAGTTGCTTGCAGCGAATTCGACTGCATTGAGTTGCATGACATGCAGCTGTAGCTGCTGCCACTGCCACAGCTAACGTTGATGCAACTGCAACATAGCCCAAAACTCGAACTCGTGATTTGAATTTCAATTTAATTTCGATATATGAATTTTGCCAGTCATAGGTTTTTAATTATTTTGTTTGGTTTTCCTAACCATTGTTCAAATTCGATATAGTTTGTGATTATATTTACGTTTGGGGTTTTGTAATGTGCCCATAATTGATGTCCTGGCAACTGTGGATTGAAGGCTACTAACTGCACACGTGTCCAACAGGCTCTGGCAACTGACGAATAAGCAGGATTTGGATTACATTTGTTTGAAATTGTAATTTCGTGTACTTATATGGGATATTCATATTCAAATGCGAGTATTTTCAAAATAATTACAAATATTTTGGCAAAGAGAAAGACATTTACGGGTAGAAAAGTATTGAGTAATTCTGAATTTATCAATTCTTATTGTGTTGTCTATATTTTTTTAAATATACCAGATTTCTATGGTGATTGTATAGTTTTTATCATATTGTGTTTATTGTAAGTCATCATTTTCTATATCCAACAATTATCAAAAATTTATTTAATATCAATAATAACGCTTATGATCAGCTTTATTCAAATTTTATCATCTCTTCGGATATTTATACACATTTTTCTTGAAACTAACAGGCATTGTTCAATTTTACAACGATTGTTTGACTCGGCTTCCATCCTTATACAACTGTTCTTCATAAATGTTCGTTCCGTCTGTCTCTGCTCCTCTAACTCTATCACTCATATTTCAGTCTGGATTATGCAAAGCCGATACCTGTGCTCCTCCCATTTCCTGAAGAGCTGCATCACCTGCCTCATGCAGTGCACCTTGGAGTGCCTTTGTGTCTATTGGCCTAGGCAACTTTTATTTGCTGCTTATGATTGCTCATCTGCCTGAGTCTGGACTCCTTTTTAATTAAGTTCTGGCCCACTGACTCACACTGTCCAAAACATGCAGACTCACACACACACACACACACATACCAAAAGAAACACACACACATGCAGTTACTCTGACACTCAGATTTTGAGATGCATTTGCAACTATGCAACCAAATGCTTAACGCTTGAATAGTTGCAAAGTTTTCAAGGTTTCTCGTCGTTTGGTAATAGCGATCAGTTGCTGCCAAAGTCTAATTGCATGGAACGAAACAAACGACTTGGATAAGAAGTGCAGTAGGAGCTGGAGATGGAGATATAGACGGAGATAGAGAGGAAGATGAAGCCAAAGCAAACGCATAAATGCACAGTGTGGGCAAATAGCATATGCATGAGAAGCACCACTGCTTTGCATGTGTGTGTGTGTCAGAGTGTGTGTGTGTCAGTGTGTGTGTGTGTATGCTATGACTAAAAGTTGGCAAACGGCAACCCACTTGGCATGTCACTGGCAGATGCAGAGACAGACGCTGCCGTAGGATATCAGCGTCAACTTTGGCTGTAAAAAAAAATGATTGTGGAGTAAGTAGTGGCTCAAATAGGGACTGAGAACTGCTCGTAACATATCTTGTCGTCGTCGTCGTCGTCGTCGACGCTGGCTGCGCTGTCGTTGTCGTTCGCATGCGAATTGTTGCATAAAAGTCAAAAATCTTCAACTTCAGCATCAACTACATAAACGCAACGTCGCTGTCGCAGCGCAGCGCAGCGTAGCTCAAGTCGTCAATGGCAACGGCACTTGAGTGTGCACACACACACACACCGCACACACACACACATAGATACATTCCCTCCATATCGGCATTCTCATCCTGCCAAAGAGCTCATATTTGCTGAACGAAAGAGCGTCATCGCATCGCATCTCATGGCATCGCATGTCCTTTTTTTGTCCTTCGACTTACGTTTGCTTGCTGACTGACTGAATGACTGACTGACTGACTGGTTATGGATATGCCTTTGAGCGTTTTAAATTTCATATTGCAAGTGCAATCGCCTCACTTCTCCATCCCCTCGTCTTGTTACGTATTTTCTCGACTCATTCTGCTCTCGACTATTTGCGCACACACTCAAAAACGTTGCGACCTTTTTTAAACTCAATAACTTAGCACAAAGTATTGTACGAAATATTTGTACTATGTACATGTTCACATGCAATTATGTTGCCAAACTCTATGAAATCACGCACACACACTCCCACATACACTCATGCAACGCAGCATCATTTTTACACACAAATCATTTACAGCCAAGTGTGCATTCAATCGTGTCCAGAATCTGCCCAGCCTTGTCCTCTCCTTCCCCGATCTGCCGATGCTTCATGCGCTTGGCATATGCATATAGTGCCAATAAAGCGAGCATCAATGCAGCTCATCAGGCAGCAGTCTCCCAATACACTGAACAAAAAGGCTGAAAAACAATTAATAGCTTTACTTATTTACATTACAAAAAGTAAGGGCAAAAAATAGTGTTGCCTACTTATATGGGCAAAAAGAGAGTTGCCTACTTATTTGGGCAAAAAAATAGTGTTGCCTACTTAAATGGGCAAAAAGTGTTGCCTACTTATGTGGGCGAAAAATTGTGTTGCCTACTTTTGTGGGCAAAAAAATATTGTTGCCTACTTATACGGGCAAAAATAGTGTTGCCTACTTTTAAAAGTGCATAAATAAATAAATAAATAATAGCGATTCCAAACGTTTGCTAATCCAATCGATCCCTCACTTAATGTCTCTTTCGCTCAGTGTACGCATCTGTGTGTGGCAAGAAAATGTTGCTGGACATGCAATATTCAATTTTTCAATATCTGATACTCTGTTCGAGGTTGGCCCTAGGCTGAACAGTAGCAACATCAGTCACAGCAGCTTTGGCAAAAATCAACAGCCCAATGTGTGGAATGGGTCGGAGTTTGGGTCTACTATATATGAACCTCTGGCTTTGGATCTGGATATGTTTCTGGTTTTGCCTGTGTTTCTGTTTATGGTTCTGGTTGTGATGTCGGTTCTGGTTGTGACTGTTCTGGCCTGTCTGTGCATCACAGTGATTAATGTCTGTGGCAAATGCATTAGATTCTGTTAAATGTATTACAATTTTGCCATGCTGCAACTTTAGCTACAGTTGTACTTCTTGTTTTTGTTGTTATGGCTGTTGTTGTTGTTGTTGTTGCTGTCCCCCATCCATTGCAACACTTTCACACCAATAGCTGCGCTTCGCCTGCATCTGGCTGATTGATGGTTGCTTCATCTGATGCTTCTCTTGTTGTTGTGGGTGGTTTTCAATGTAACTGGCTTGTCTGTCGGTTGATGCTTCAAGCTGGTTATGAATTTGTACAGTTTTCGGTTTCCAATATTGACCATTGACCAGTCTGTACTGGCCAGTGGAGAAAACTCGTCTATTTTGAGCTAGGTAAAAGTCTGAAAGTTTATGCAAATAAATAGAGCAATTTGGCAAACGTCAATCAGTATTTGTAAAGCAGGTAAATTTGAATATGAGAAGCAATTTTCCGTTATTTGTAGACCCTGTACTTTGATAAAAGAAGAAAAGAAGGGAGCAAGCTTGCCAGTATATAGTATGATTATATATGTATAGTATGATTACGATTAAGATTTCATCAAGCAAATAAAAGGGTTCATAACTTGTGTTACAATAAAAATAAAATTTTAATTTCCAAGAATTCTTTTAGCCTGCTAATGATGTATTTAAAAATTTGAAATAGAATATATCCGTCTGAAGATTCCTTTAATAACTTCTCCAAAACAATTGCTACTTGAACAAAATATATCACTTAACCTTAAACTCTTTGGGAGCCAAATCCCAATGACACACTTCAAATGCCAAACAGCATAACAATCTCAGTTTTAAGCCACACACACACACACACACACACACGCACACACACACAGACAAGGGCTGAGCAGCTTTCTGCCTTGTCTTTTTATAGCATACTTAACAGCGCTGCCTTATGCTTAATGCCAATTGAATTTATAAAGTGTGTATGCCTCCCTTTCACTCACACACACACTGAAAGACACTCGCAGATACAGATACAGCTAGAGCTACAGATTGAGATACGCACCGCAGCGTTTTGGCAAACAAGTTTTGCACACTTGAAATTTTTGTGATTGATGTGCTTTGGCTACATTCGACTCAGCCTTAGTTCCTCTTAGTTCCTCCTTTCTCCTCTTGCCACTGCTTGACTTTGATGTCTCTAACAATTTCTGTGTGTGTGTGTGTGTGTGTGGGTGCTTATGTGTGTGCATCTTGAGCCGGCGAAAGTTTTAATTGCTTTTTGCAATTAGAACTATTAGTGAGTGCTTCAGCTTACAACTGCGTCGCTGCAACAGTTGACTGCACAGCCGCAGCAGCAGCAGTTAAAACTCCAACTCGCACACAAATATTCCCTCTCTTCTTTTTCTCAATGTCCCCCGCATCTTGCTAAATTTATCTAACCAATTCAATTAATTGCTTTGCAATTTTCACATGTATATAAATTTGATCCATATTTATCTTGAATGATTTGCGCAAATATTTTTGTTGAAAGTTATTTTATTAAAAATGTAAAAGCTGCTCTTGACACTTTTCCAAAAAAATTTATAATATCGTTCCTATGGCAGCTACCCTTTTTCAATGGGCTCAGGGTATAAAAATGCATTTATAGCTTACGCTTAAAAGTAGGCAACACTATTTTTGCCCATATAAGTAGGCAACACTATTTTGCCCATATAAGTAGGCATTACTATTTTTGCCCATATAAGTATGCAACACTTTTTTTTGCCCAAATAAGTAAGTATACAAATCAACTAAAATAAATGTAGTATTTTAAATTTTCAAATGGAACGTTGATATTGTAACCATTTGCAAATGGAGTTGGTTTCTTTTGCTGTTTCTGACTGGCGATTGACGATTGAGCCAACCTCTCGAAGGACCCTTCGATACTGACCAACAAAATCGGAATAGTGTTGTGGGCACTTTGACTGTTTTGCTCTGTCGCCACACAAAACGAATTTTACATATTGTTGTTGTTGCAATCCGTTTGCATGTTGCAAAACAAATCAACTTTCCTGTTGCTGTGGGGCAACATTGGGAGCGAGTTGCAAAATCGAACGCTGAGTTGCTCTCAATGGCAATCACTGTAAAATAGATTGAGCAGTGGCACAAATGCAATTCAAAATGGGGTTTCTTAGATATTACTCAAAAAAGATTGATCATTAAAAATGTATGTTTGTCATTTGGAAAGAACATTTGCCCATTGCGATAAATGAAATATAGTAAAATATGTATGTATCTTAATTAATTAAATAAAATAGTTAAAGAAAATTCTCAAAGGCATCTTCAGAAGTATTTCTTTGATTTTTATCTACTTGTATCCCCTTTTGGGGCACATATTTTTGGCTACGCCTCTGCTCTATATTTTTACTCGTGTTCTCCCCTTCAGCTGGGGGCTGCTTTCATTTCGCTTTTTGCCAGCACCTTGACTATTTCAGTTTTTAGCCACCCTTCAGGTGGACTCTTTGACTGGGTTTGTATTAAAAAATTAAACTAGATTTCCCTTTAGTTTTGCATGTTGCCCACACAGCCGCCGCGAGCAAATCGCTTACTTTGTGCTTTGACTTGGGCTTTGCCAGGTTACCTAGTCCACTCTGCTGTGTCCTGTTGTCCTATTTTGCCGTGTCCAGTGCCAATTTCGATTGCATTTCGAGAAGCAATTTCAATACGCCTCAGAGCCTCAGAGGGTAGATTCTGGAACGCGCGAGCGCAACGGTTTTTTAATTGCCATGTGCTCAGGGTCGTCGTCACAGGTCCTGTTGTGCTCGCTCCTTTTGAAAATATGAAATCATAACTCAGCCATGGGACTCGGTTGGTCTGGACTGACGCCAGGACGTCGGCAATGCCAATGACTAATTATGAAATGTTTGATTTCCCTGGGGACACAAAGCGCGACGAATATATTGCGGCATGCTACGAGTTTTATACCTGACAGGACGAAGCTGTTCACGTTGATGCGCCTTTTTGTTCTCCTTTTTTTTCGGCGTATACAATCAACAAGAAACGCAGATGGCACGTTGTGACAGGAGAGACTGAGGGGCAGAGGGAAAGAGGCAGAAATTCGTCATATATGTACATTTTGTCGGGAAATGAAATGAAATGAAATGAAAAATCAAAAACAAATTGTACTGAAATGTAATGAATTTTAAGCATTCCATACATGCATGCACAACATATTCTGAGAAATTCAGCTCAAGTAAGTGTGTGTGGGTGTGGATGTGAGTGTGCAGGTGTGAGTGTGTGAGTGTGAATATGTGTGGTTGTGTGTGCTTGTGTGCATTTGACAACTGTCTAGTAAGGCTATGTCACTATTCGGCCATGTCTCTTTGCGGTTGGCCACAGGGTGTCTGTGACAACGATGCCGTCGACGACGTTGACTCCTTCGTGTCCTGTGTGTATGTCCGTGCCAAGCATGACAAATATTTTGCAACTTCTCAGTGGCTACAAGTCTGTGTATGAAAGTGTGAGAGTGTGAGTGTATGTGGGTGTGTGTGTGGTTGAACTTTAAAATATTTGTGTTGAAATTGCACTTGATTTAATTGTTGTTGCTGCTGTCGCTGTGTTGTTGCTGTTGTTTATCTCATATCATTTACAGGCAACTTTTCTGCTTTGTGTGCTGACTTCAACAAAAGTCACTTGCAGGCAAAGCCAATCAAAGCAATTAGAAACAACTTATTGATAGAGTATGCGATACTCTTCGAAAATATTTAATTATTAAATTTACCAACAAAAGTTATAGTTCAAAAAAATTAATAATAAATTCAATTAAAGTCAACAATTATATTGAAATTAATATACGCAGATATACAAATTTATTATAAGCATTACTTTTCGTGAGCATTAATTAAGAACATGCTAGGAGATTAATTCTAAAATCCATTTAATGATTAACTCTTAGAGATTGATCTCGTTCCGCGTGACGAACTCACATTTTCCAAACTTACAGGGTATAACAAATTTCTGTTTCATTTCTTTCTCTGTGTCTGACAGCTTTAAGCTTAAAATCTATGCGAAATCAAAGTAACAAAGAACCGCAACAAATTTGCCTTAGGCTGCTGATGGCTGAATTGGAAGAAGAGAAAAGGGGGCTGACTGATGTGGCTGACTGGCCAAATGGTCGACTGTTGATTTGACCAAGCTGTGATTGAATTGTCGTAACCCCAAGTTGTCTACCTAAAACCCCATTCCACTCGTACTCACTCTCTCTCCCTCTCTCTCTTTATCTTTAGCTATCTATCTATCTCGTATCGCCGTGATGACATTTTCCACTGACTGAATTTTATGTTGATTACAGATTAAGATTGCAACATTTTCCTCTGATATTGACAATAATGCCTTTGAGCATTATCTGCCATGCTGCCCTTTGGCCTCCACCTAAACATACCCTATCACCAGTTATTCAAAAGTCTTTCTGTGTTCTTCTATCCCCCCCTTCTATCTATCGCTCTCTATCTATCTGTATATCTCCTTTACTCGCTGCCAAAGTGTTAATTTGGTTGAGTGGGTTTTTGGCTCGATTTGAATACATATACCACTCGAATATACATCGACATGCATACATTTATATGTAGATACTTGTACTTATACTTATATGGAGACAGTCACTCTGCCAAACGACAATGGCCACAGTGTTGATAATAATGAGCTGACAGCTCGGCATTAGTTGCATGGATTGTAGATTGTGTTTGTATGTAAAATGTCTAGGGCTTAGTAACAACGTTGTCAACATTTTCATGTTGTCTGCACACTACAGCTGGTAATTAATTTTAAAAAACGCTTCGGGCTAGTCAAACAAAGTGTAACAGGATATTAATTACATTTGACGACTGCCAAGCGGAAGTGTTAAAGTGTGTAAGACGATAAACTGACAACCAGCAGCAGCAGCAACAACAACTACAACTACAACATAAACTGTCAACTTTAGCACTTCAATCAACTGCCCATAGTTTGAGCAGAGGCAACAATTCATTAAACACGACCTTAAAAATTAACTCACATGTTGCTCGACTGAGTTTTTGTCTAAACTCTTGCATATTAGTTTGACATACCAATGGCAACTTTATTTCACAATCCATTTAGCTCTGACCTAGCAACTTTACAAGTCAACAATTTGTTTAATTTTGACATGATATTTTACAGAAAAAGAAAGGTCTCATTATCAAGTTTAAAGTGTTGCTATTAAGTTGCTATACGATATAAGGAGTTGATTTAAAGCGAAAACTTGAGAATTTAAATTTAGAATTTTCTAAATATTAAAAAGCATCTAATCGATGATTTTGAGAAAAATAATATTTTTTGGAAAATTAATTAAATTTAAATACAGAATGAATTTAGAGGCCAAACAAAAATCAAAATGACATTCCGCTTGAAAATCGGTTCAGTTTTGACAAAGTTATGGGAGTTTGAAGATGGTCAGACCTTGGATCTAACAACTTTACAAGTCAAAATTTTTGTCAAATTTCACATGATTTTTTACAGAATTTTGAAAGGTGTCAGAAACAAATTTAAAGTGTTGTTTTATACTATTTACGATATAAGGAGTTGATTAAACGTGAAAACTTGAGATTTAAAATTTTGAATTTTCAAAATATCAAAGGGGGGAGTACATGCATCGAATCCATGATTTTGGGAAATATAAATTTTTTTCGAAAATTAATTAAATTTAAATGCAGAATGAATTAAGAGGCCAAACAATAATCAAAATGACATTCCGCTTGAAAATCGGTTCAGTTTTGACAAAGTTATGGGAGTTTGAAGATGGTCAGACCTTGGATCTAACAACTTTACAAGTCAAAATTTTTGTCAAATTTCACATGATTTTTTACAGAATTTTGAAAGGTGTCAGAAACAAATTTAAAGTGTTGTTTTATACTATTTACGATATAAGGAGTTGATTAAACGTGAAAACTTGAGATTTAAAATTTTGAATTTTCAAAATATCAAAGGGGGGAGTACATGCATCGAATCCATGATTTTGGGAAATATAAATTTTTTTCGAAAATTAATTAAATTTAAATGCAGAATGAATTAAGAGGCCAAACAATAATCAAAATGACATTCCGCTTGAAAATCGGTTCAGTTTTGACAAAGTTATGGGAGTTTGAAGTTGGTCAAACCTTGGATCTAACAACTTTACAAGTCACAATTTTTGTCAAATTTCACATGATTTTTTACAGAATTTTGAAAGGTGTCAGAAACAAATTTAAAGTGTTGTTTTATACTATTTACGATATAAGGAGTTGATTAAACGTGAAAACTTGAGATTTAAAATTTTGAATTTTCAAAATATCAAAGGGGGGAGTACATGCATCGAATCCATGATTTTGGGAAATATTAATTTTTTTCGAAAATTAATTAAATTTAAGTGCAGAATGAATTAAGAGGCCAAACAATAATCAAAATGACATTCCGCTTGAAAATCGGTTCAGTTTTGACAAAGTTATGGGAGTTTGAAGTTGGTCAGACCTTGGGTCTAACAACTTTACAAGTCAAAATTTTTGTCAAATTTCACATGATTTTTTACAGAATTTTGAAAGGTGTCAGAAACAAATTTAAAATGTTGTTTTATACTATTTACGATATAAGGAGTTGATTAAACGTGAAAACTTGAGATTTAAAATGTTGAATTTTCAAAATATCAAAGGGGGGAGTACATGCATCGAATCCATGATTTTTTGAAATATAAATTTTTTTCGAAAATTAATTAAATTTAAATACAAAATGAATTTAGAGGCCAAACAAAAATCAAAATGATATTCCGCTTGAAAATCGGTTCAGTTTTGACAAAGTTATGGGAGTTTGAAGATGGTCAGACCTTGGATCTAACAACTTTACAAGTCAAAATTTTTGTCAAATTTCACATGATTTTTTACAGAATTTTGAAAGGTGTCAGAAACAAATTTAAAGTGTTGTTTTATACTATTTACGATATAAGGAGTTGATTAAACGTGAAAACTTGAGATTTAAAATTTTGAATTTTCAAAATATCAAAGGGGGGAGTACATGCATCGAATCCATGATTTTGGGAAATATAAATTTTTTTCGAAAATTAATTAAATTTAAATGCAGAATGAATAAAGAGGCCAAACAATAATCAAAATGACATTCCGCTTGAAAATCGGTTCAATTTTGACAAAGTTATGGAAGTTTGAAGTTAGTCAGACTTTGAATCTAACAACTTTACAAGTCAATATTTGGGTTCAATTATCCCTGTATATACCAATATTTACAGACAAGAGTCTTAATTGTATCTTTATTATTAGCACGAACTACACGCTCTTGGTCTTCTTAAAATTAATAAAAAACTGTTTTATTCTTAACACCCATTACTGTGACAAACTTCGACAGCCGTGCGCTTACATCTCTTAAATAGAGTGTCCGAACAACTCACCGACCCACACACTCGCTTAAAATTCGATTATGTAAACAGCAACAACAGCAACAATAATTACAAAGCCAAATGGCAGCAAATGAAAGTACAAAAAAAAGTTGTTGTCCCCGACATGACTATAGCTTTTAAAGCAATATTTTTGTTGTTCAAATTCTTTGTTGTTTTTGGTGTTGTTGTTGTTGCCTTGGTACTCCACGACCAACAACGTAATGAAAATTCAGTTTTCATGTACTCAACTGCTAATGACAGTTTTTTAATGATGTTGGACGCTAGGTGCAACAATACACATAAAAAAAAATAAAATATAAAAAATAAAAATTAAATGGATAAAAGTTGCGCCAACAACTCGCATAACAAAACGCCAAATGGACATTTAATAGGATAGACATCGAAGCCAACGTCGGCAGCGCTGTCAGCGTCGCGTCGCGCCGTCGCTGCTGCCGACCGAACATCGTGCAGCGCACTCTCCGTAATGCCATTTTATTTAATTTCTGTATTTTTTCTATAAATTATTTCAAACATAAGTCTGTGGGTGACTGCTGTAAACTACAGGGCCAAAGTACCAGGTGGGAAAAAGTGTTGCCTACTTTCAGGCAACGAAGTGAAGCGTACAAGAATAACGTTGTGGTCCTTTAGAATTGACAGGAATTTTGGTATTGGTTGAGATTTTCAAATAAATTAAATATTTGTCTTTAATTATATATCTGTGCATATTAAAAATAAATAAAAGAAGATTAAAGCACTTACGCATTGCGTTTGCATTTAAATGCGCTTTTAAATGAATGAATACATTCTTAGACGATTTTATAACATTCGCGACTTTCTGTTATTTATAAATTAATCTTTAAATACATTTGTTTTTTTTTTTAAATTTATTTATACAATTTTATTTTTTAACATTTTTTAAATACAACTTATTTACGAGATGGGTTCAACTTACAATTGTTTTCGAAATAACCCAGATATCACCTACACAGCTTTTGTCTGCCATATCTAACCACATTCTCTACTGGGCATGGGTTATGAGTTTGCTCGCTCTGCAGGTAACTCTAAATTCCTCTCGCTCTGTCTCTCTCTCTTTGTCTTGCTGTCTCTGTCGCTCTTAATGCTGTTGCTGCGAGACGCAGTCAACCTCAACGCAACTAAGCTGCGGTCCGCAGCAGCACTTACCAAAGCAGACCTCAAAAAGTTTGCACCCACACGACGACGACGACGACGACGACGACGTCGACGGTTGATGCCAAAGCGTCCGCCACGACTATAAAAAGGTGCAAACAGCAGCAATACGATGGGGCAAGAGGGTAGCTGGTTGGGTTTGGAAGGGAGAGGTTTACGGGGAATGATGAGAATGAGAGCGTCGCCGTCGACCGACACTAAGCCTGAGTGCATTTTCTTGTTGTTGTGTACGCGCGCGTAGTTTGTTTGCCGTGCGTAAAATCCGCAACGTTACGCCATTTTGTGTGTGCTTTCTTTGTGCTGTGCTGCTCAGTTGTTGTTGTTTTCGGAGTTTTCCATTTTTTATTTTGCTTTATGTACCACCCCACACACCCCTGTAAAATGCAAAAAAGGTGCGAAAAGTGTGGCCAGAGGTGCTACTATTGCTGTTGTTGCTAGTAGTTTGTCGATGCTGACGCTTTGATAGTCTCTGACAGAGAGAGCGAGAGAGAGAGAGAGAGAGAGAGAGGGAGAGAGAGAGAGAGGGTGCAAAAGGAAAGAGATTAAGTAAGATGAAGTGCGGGGGAATCTTTTGCTGCTTGGTTTTAATATACAACACAACCTTTGGTTGTTGCTCTTTTACTCGTTGTTGTTGTTGTCGTTGTAGCTCAGCCCGTAAAAATAAAAGCCACGTTATTAAGTTGAAAGCACGTGCAACTTGTTGTTGCCTCTGAGCCAAAACCAGCCAAGCCAAGCCAAACCAAGCCAGTCCGGCCCAGAGTCTCCTTGCCCCCATTTGCAGCCTGTTGGCAGTTGCTTTTATTTTTATTACTACAATACATTTGGCACTCGGCACTATTTTTGCTTGCCACTTTTTGGCTGCATATTTTCTCACCTTTCAAGCATGTGTATGTGTGTGTGTGTGTGCTGGTGTTTTTGTGTTTACGTTTGTGAATGGACTCGCTTTTTAATGGCTCCCGCCTGGGTCCTCCTGCTAGTTGTATATCATGATTTCCCTGGCACCATCACTGCATTCATTTGGCAATCTTAAATCAAAATCCTTGTGCCATACTGGCAACTAGCCTCTGGACTGTTTATTCCCGCAGTTGAGTTATTCAAGTCGAAGCGGTGCATATTAGTTTATCCTTCATGCTGAAAACATATAGTAAATTTTAAATAAAAAAAATTTTACTTGAAATTTCAAAAAATATTGGTCTGTTATAACCAAAAAAGTTATTTACAATTTTTTTTTTTTTTTATTAATTTCACGTATTCTGGTAGTGCATTCCATAGTCCATAATTGTTCATTAACGTCGATTTTACTCGGTTTACGTTACTCTAATAATCAACATAAAAACAAGAGTGGCATCAACAAAACGGATACTGAAATTGTTTTGCACTTAATGGCATTTTAAATAAACTACACGAGGCTGTAAAAAAACTGAATATACCATTGTGCAGAGGGCACTTTTAGCAACTTTAATGGGAAGCCAAGTAGATTATAGCCGCGCCAAATGTGCAAATAAAATGCCCAAATGGTGCCCATATTGCTAGCAGCGACCCGCTAAACTTAATAAAAACAGACGCTCTCTAGGCCATACCAACTGCTATGATGGCTAATACATTTATATGTATATGCGTTTCAGACTTTAATAGCATACTAAAACTAGGCCATTTTCAATGCGCTAAAAACTTATACGATATTAAATATAAACACTGCAGATATTTTTCATAAGATTATATGAATTTAATTAAAGTTTTCTTGACTGTCAGAGAAAAAATTTGTTAAAGTTACAACTTCATAAAAACAATAAGAGCCATTTAACCATATAAGATATGTAACATACTTATTTTTAATTAGTTTTTCTACTACCTTTGAAAAACATTTAAAGTCCTGTATATTCAAATAGTCACATTTGCATTTACGAGTAAATATCGTTTCAAATTGATTTTGGAATATATTTGCAAAACAATTATGATTCTCCAAATAAATGAACTAAATTTTACATAATAATTACATGAACACATTAAAATGCAAAGCAACTTTAAGCAACTAATTTAATTAAAATTTTGCAATACTCTGACTGTAATATGGATTGAGTGTTGCCCTGAACAACTGCATAAACAAATGCAAGAGCTGATTGTATTGACAGCAGTAAAAACAACAACAACAAGAACAAAATACAATGATAATGAGCAATACAAGTGGCAAGAGAGCCCCAATTCGAACAGCATACAGCTATACAGCTATACAACCTGCCCCTTGCTGTGTCCTGTAGCCATTTGCCTGATAGCCATCAATGCCATGAACAAAACACGAACCAGGGACCTCAGGGAGATTGACTGAGAGGATGGACGTAATGAGGGGGATGGGGGATTGCATGGGGTATAGAAAAGGCGACAGGCGCTTTTCATTCATGTTGATGTTGCCGATGATGAAGTGATAATAATTAAATTTGCATAATGCTAAGTGATTAAGTTGTTGTCAACTGTTGTCGTCCTTTTGCCTGATGCCGATGTGGATGTCGATGTCAATGTCCCGCAGCTGCCATTGTCAGAGACTGTGTTCAATTTGATGTATTTAAAGGCCAAATGATTGCAAAATCGCAAGCAAAACCTGGCAACACTTTGTGTCAATCTTTTGGGAAATACTCGTGCTCGGGTCAAGTGCAATTCCAATTTTGCATTGCGTGTCCTGGCCAAGTGTCGTGGGATTAATTTGGTTATGTTTTTATTATTATTTTCTCCTTCAAAACATTTACATTTAATTTGGCCTGTTGCGTTGAGCGTTGTTAAACTAATTGAAGTGGCGCCAACAACGCGTCATAATGTCGTGCAACAGGCAACTTTCAACTGGCAACAGGAAAACAGGCAACAGGAACCGACATTGCACATAATGACTTGGGTTGGGCACCGTTGAGGTCTTCTAATTACAACGCTTATTTATAATTGATTTGTGGCAATTTAATTAATTTGAATTTAACTATTTAATGGGGATTACCAGGCCGGGCAGGCCAACCAAACTCGTGCGTGTTTTGTTCAAAGCCGCATTTAGTAACCAGACGCACTAATTAGCTGTTGCATTTTAGATTAGGCCAAAAAAAAAGTCTTGCTGTGTGGTAAATTGAAGCCTGACATCATTTGGACCATGTGATGAATGAGAAGAACTGACAAGCTCACAAACTTGGGCTTGAGAAGGCATACAATAAGGGATTAATCTGATAATATATGTTAGACAACATTCAAAAAAAATAGTGTTGCCTACTTATATGGGCAAAGAAGTGTTGCCTAATTTTGTGGGCAAAAAATAGTGCTGCCTACTTATGTGGGCAAAAATAGTGTTGCCTCCTTATATGGGCAAAAAATACTGTTGCCTACTTAAATGGGCAAAAAAGTGTTGCCTACTTATATGGGCAAAAATAGTGTTGCCTCCTTATCTGGGCAAAAAATGGTGTTGCCTACTGTCGAGCGTGCTCGACTGTAACCGCCCACTTGTTTATTGTGTCTATTTGCGGTCAATGCTCTGTTCATTATTGTTAATGCATTTCGGATGTTTGACTAACAATTTTAAAGTTGATTGGCAACAAATTAATTGTCATTTAATATGTGTACAGTTTGCGTTGCTAATTGGATTTGAAAAGTGCATTAAACACCTAATACTGTCTGCTTTTTTAGTTTCCTTGTACTGATTGATGAGAACATTTGCATTTAGTTACCAAAACTAAAATTAATTATACATATTTAATTTGCGATTAATGAATAACAAAACTAAATAGTTTGTGGCAACTTATAGTTCAGTAAAATACATAAATTTATTTAGAATATTTAAATATTATGTATCTTTGGTTTGAATAAAGTTCAAAACAGTAATTAAATGAGAAAAAGATGGAATGCAAATGTATTTAGTTACAAGCTAAGCAAATATATGAAGAAATATTTAAAAATAGCTGTCTAATATAAACTGAAAAGATCATACATTCTCTATACAAAATTACTAATTTCTAACAGCTATTCTATCAAAATACGAAATATTAAAGTTTAATACAATGTTTATTTTAGCACAAAAATATAACAAATAATTTTACAAAATAATAAACAGCTCTCTTCTTCGCCTGTAAACTCATCAGCATCTTTAATTACGGGATGCAAGAACTGAGTTAAAGAAACTTTAAGCGAGTTTCTCTGGCAATGACAGTCCAGTCAGATAGTCAGATAGTCAAACATTCAGTCAGTTAAGCAGTTTGTGTTGGACTGGAATGAAAGGGGAAGTTTACATTTTGGTTGGGAGGACAGTTAGCGAGCGCACTTCATAAAGTCACATCAATTTATTTCATTTCCTTAGTTAATTTCAAAGTGTCAACATAATAAATGAACTGCACGTAGCGGCAAGTAGCAGCAAATAGAAATAGCAACAACAAGAACAACGTTGTTCAGTTGCTGTGCAAAAAGTTGTCGCTTTTCAAATGGTTGCACGCAACAAATGAGCGCAGGACTCGCACGGGACTTTTTGAAATACGCATAAAAATGCAAGACAAATGACAAGCAGGGGACAAAGAGTAAAGACCGTGCAAAAATGCACCAAAAACAATGCAAACCAAAACGAAAACGAAAAGCAAGTTGAAGGGAGAGAGAGAAAAAAACAGAAATGATTAAAAAGGACATGCGAACACCTAAACGTCCGCGTTGGAAAAATACCACAAATGCAGCGACCGTGCAAATTTTCTTCATTTCCATTTTGACAAAACGCAAACACAGTGGAAGACGTAGCAGGAACAGGAGCAGGAGCAGTAAAAGCTGACGGACTGACTCCAACTCTGACATTGACAAATAATGAATGGGCAGCAGCAGGAGGAAGGAACCATAACGCATCGACTGCAGTGGGAGAGAACAGGAAAACAGGAGACAAGAAGGGAAAAGGAGGCGTCGCGTCAAGTAAAATAATGACGAGGCGGCAATGGCGGCAGCTGGATGAGTAGTTGGATAGTCCTCCCACCGTTGTGTAGGTGGAGCAGGAGCAGGAGGAAGAGGAGAAGGACTCTGGTCCCGGCGTCGCCGCTTGAATGTGTCAAAATTGGAGCCACATTGTCCGAAACAGAAAACGTACGGCGCAATGTTGGAACAAGGACATGGACGATAACGGACGAAGGACGACGAAAGACGACAGACGACAGACGACGGAAGACAGACGTCGGTCGACTGACGGCTTGCAATGCGAACGGTAACCGCAAGGACGCAATCAAAAGGACAGACGCTGGCTGCCTGACGACGCACGCTCGTCTTGGACTTGGACAAACAAAATGCCAGGACAAGGAAATTAAGACAATTGAACCGTTGAGGCGTGCGAGAATGTAACGAGCATGGACATGGAAGTTTCTCTTTGTGTGTATGCATGTGTGTGCGTGTGTGTGTGTGTGTGTGCGTGTGTGTGTGGGCGTAGTTATGTTGACATTGCAGGTGCGCCCGCTCAACTTGTGGTCGTACATTGTCAATGGCGCAGAAAGGATAACAACACAGCACAGCAAGGGACAACAACAACAGCAACAACAACAGTAATGGCAACCCAAGCCAAGGGGTAAAAGCGATGTGTTGGCTTAAGTTATTAAAAAAACGAAATAGAACAAGGGCAACTGACAATCCAGTAAAAGAAAAGGGGGAGTGAGTAAAAATAAAAATATAAAAACATTTCCTGCATTTGAGGAAGAGTTGAGGAGTGGATAAAAAACAAATAATTGCCATGCAAAAAGTATTAGTTGTCTTATGGAGCGCACACTGTATCTCCCCCGCCCACTTCTCCACACTTCTCCCCACACTTCTAACAGTTCGCCTTGCAGTTTGAGAAAATAATTTGTTTAATGGAATGTAAATTTCATACTTAAGCAAATAAATGCATTCAAGTGTGAGATACGTGGGCGTGGCAGTTGCCCTGACTCCCAATTGCCAAGTTTATTTTCGCTTTTGTTATTGTTTTCGTTTTTGGTTTTATTTTTTGGTTTTGCTTCCTCCTTGCACCATAGATTTTTGTTTGTTTTTCCCTGTTGATGGGAGAGAAGACAGTAAAACTATTGACTATATTGACTATTTGCAAAAAAGATTGTGGCTTAAACAGCTTGGAATTGAAGCTAAGGAATTAACTTGGCCTAAAGCAAACTTATGACTTTTTAGCGTTAATTGGAGATTACGTTAATTGGCATTATATTAAACATATAGAGTACATGTATCTAAAGAATAGATTAAAATCGAGTGAGATAGTCCAGCAAATAATTGAAAAAATTTATGAAAAAATCATTTCACTGGTGTCATTATAATTAAATCTTTTGGTATACCTACCACACGCTTTTTGATAGTGTTTTCTGTCTCAATAACAAAATATTTTAATTTACTATAGTATTCTTGGACTATTCGATTAAATTCTTAATAAGTTCTGGCTATTCTCATATCATCAAAGCTTCAAACGCAGGTTTTGCTGAGCTCGAAAAAAGCATTTTCTTATATTGCTTTTTGTCTCATATTTAATAATTTTGGCTAACTGTGAGACACAATTCTATTATATTTTGTCAGCCGAAAAAGCGAGCAAACCAAAAAGAAAGAGAAGTTATAATGAAAATGTCACATGCATTAATGACACTCAAGGTGACAACCCTGTTTGCTATTGCATCAGTGAACTCACAGAGAGAGGAAGGGAGTAAGAGAAAGAGAGAGAAGATAAATTCAGTTGGCATGTAACCATGTCTGACAATATTGCTGCCAAAAAGAGCTTTTTGTGATAGTCCTGCCACGCCCTGTGCCCATTTATGTTTGCTAGCATTAAACCTAAAAGATAAAAGGATTTCATAAATGCAACATGCTGATGTTGCTGCTGACAACAATGTTGCATTGTCCCCCACTCTCTCTCTTTCTCTCTCTCTCTTTCACACTCTACTCTCTGCCTGTTCGTACTCTATAAATAAATAAAAGCAGCAGCTCACAAAATGCCAACAAACTCAACGCCTGTTGTGTACTCCACACACATGTCCTTACCACTCCCCTCCAGTTGTTGTTGATGTTGTTGTTGGTTCCTTGTTGTCCGTCTTTCTGTCTATTTGTCATACAGCTGCATTTGACTTTATTGTGGTAGGGGCAAGCGAGCTACATGCAACAAATATAGCTTAAAGCAATCTGCTGCAACCCCCACATGTTATAGACAAGGTCGAAAACAGGCAGCAGGATTATTTGCGAACCCTTTTAATTAATTTTGATGTTAAGCCAATGTCCAATGATTACAATGCGATGGAATATTGAGTTCTGAGATATCAAAAATGGATTGTATTTATATAATTTCTTAATTCTAATATATTTTAAGTTCTAATACAAAGTGATTACAAATTTTTAATAATGTCCAATGAATACAATATATGCGGTGGAATATTGTATATATATAATATATTCTTTGCCCATAAAGGTAGGCAACACTTTTTTTGTACATATAAGTAGGCAACACTATTTTTGCCCACATAAGTAGGCAACACTATTTTTTGCTCACAGAAGTAGGCAACACTATTTTTGCCCATATAAGTAGGCAACACTATTTTTTCAACACTATTTATTTTAATAATAAAGATTGTCTTATTTTAATTATCAATTATATTTATTTTAGAGAAAAAACATTAGTTTTTATGGTATTTATTTATTTTCTTTGGATGAATAGATTTATTATTTATGGTTTTGCATTAGTAACTTTTATCTATTCCGTCAACTTGAATAGCAATTGCAATCGTACTGCCACACTTTAGTGGCCGGCCATCATTTCTCCCGTTTTGCAAATCAAAATGCCCAGAAGCCAAAGCAAATTATTGCAAAAATGTATCGCGTTGACAGTGGCACTAGCCGGACAGCTGCCACGCCACCAAATTGCGCCCATTCAAAAGCGTTGACAATGATGTCGCCGGACAGAAGGCAGCAGTCCTACCATTTTACTCCCTTCCATTCCATTCGTCGTCCTCTTTCCCAGTTGCTGCCTCGCTGCTTTCTAATGCAGTGCACTGTTAAAAATAGTTGGTAACGCTTTTGCTTTGGCTTTGCACTGAGTGGGTGTGGGGGTTGGAGGGGAGTGGGGAATAGTGTGTTATCGCTGCCATGCAGCCTGGCCACGCCAGTTGGCCAGCACAAATTGGCCTAGAAGGCCAAAAGCATTTCAAAATTGTATTAAATCCCGAACGCTTTACGAGGCGTTTGTCTACTCCTTTGTCGCGTCTTTTGTGTGCATGTGAATGTGTACTTCTCTATGTGTGTGTGTGTGTGTGTGTGTGTGTGAGTGGGTGTGTGTGTTTAAAATTCAGTATTTTTTTTGCAACTTCCTGCAAATTTCATTTCCGCTTTGATTGCGCTTTTTGCGCATTTCCCTTTGGCAAAGTAAAACAAATGAACGGAAATGCCACACACGCAGCAGCAGCAGCAACAACAACAACAACAGCAACAACAATGGCAGCAAACAGAACAACAACACCGAATGCACCTTTGACACCTTTTGGCCAAAGTGTGACAAAAACGAAAGGCACAACAAGAACAACAGCAACAACAATTTGAGGCAGGAGTCGCACGTTGTCCTGCCGCCTGCATGCAAAGTATCTAGTGTTCTCTCTCTCCTCTTGCCTCCTGCCTTCTAATGTTGCAACAGCAGTTGTTGTTTTGCGTTTTGTTGTGCCTTTTTGCTGGCTGACAACACTTTTGTGCCACACTCACACACCAACACACACCCACACACACACACGCACCGATAGCTCTATTGCTGCTGCCTCCTGCTGCTGCTGCTGCCAAGTGTGAAAAATGTCGAAAATGCAATTTCCTTCAAGTAAAATGCCTGCCATGCGCTTTTGGCCCCCACCAGCTACGTGGCCGTATTACAAACGACTTCACGCTGAATCCTGGCTGACTGCCAGCCTTGTCCTGTACTGCCGCCTGCCTCTCTCTCTCTCTCTTTCTCTGGATCTGGCATTACCTTCTCTCGCCCTCTCTCTATATCCCTGGCTGTGTAGCTTAAATAAAGCACTTCCGCTAATAAAGTCGCACTCCAGGAGCGTGTGGCTGTGTCTGTGAATGTGTGCGTGTGTGTGTGTATGTGTGTGGGTGACATGGTCTAGGACAACGGGAGTCAAACGTGCTTTGCAAGGACAACACACGCATTCGAATGCAGTTGAGACACAGACTGCAACATGCGTGTCAATGAATGACTGTGTGTGTGTGAGTGTGCGTGTGAGGTATGTGTGTGTGTGTTTGCTTTCGTGGCAAAAACACATTTGGAAAATTTGTGTAGGCGACATTGTTGTAAATCACCGACACATTTGAACTTTGTCAAAGGCCTTGCACCAAAAATGCACTGAAAATAATGAAACAGGTGAAACGTTGAAATATGTTTACAAGTATTACTTACTTAGTAGGCAACACTAATTATTGCCCACATAAGTAGGCAACACTATTTTTTGCCCATATAAATAGGAACACTATTTTTGCCCATATAACTAGGCAACACTATTTTTGCCCATATAAGTAGGCAACACTTTTTGCCCATGTAAGTAGGCAACACTATATTTTGCCCACAAAAGTAGGCAACAGTATGTTTTTGCCCACATAAGTAGGCAACACTATTTTTTGACCACAAAAGTAGGCAACACTTTTTGCCCATATAAGTAGGCAACACTATTTTTGCCCATATAGGTAGGCAACACTATTATTGCCCACAAAAGTAGGCAACACCATATCGTAGATCATCTATTTAACTTAATTTTCTAGCAGTGCATTGTCCAGCTGAAGTCCAATTGTGACCTCTGCCCCTTAGCTTATGTGTCCGTGACGAAGTTGCGGCTGCACGCAGTTCACAGTCTGCCAAAGACTGTCTCCGACTTTCTCACACTTCTCTTCTTACTTCTCCCAGGTTCTTTAACGGTATTCGCTGGTGTGCCCAACTCAAAATTACTGCCAAGTCCTGCAAGTGACTATGACGACGATGACGAAGGCGACATCTGAATGAAATGTTGCGTACGCTGCTAGGACAATGACACACACACATGCAGGCAGACTCACACACATTCATCACACAGCATAATGATGGGGAGTCCTGTCGCAGTTGCACAGATTTTTGTTGACAATGGGTGTGAAAATTGAAGGCGAGTGATTGCATTTGGTCTCGCCTCCACGTGATTTACATGGCAAGTGGAGCGGGAAAGGGAGTTGAGAGAGGCATGCAACAAAAGGCAAACGACAAACAGGACTTTGTTGTGAACTGATATGTGAGGGTCCTAGGTAATGAATAGACTTGAAATGGTCGCTTGCACAACATTTTAATTAGGTGACAAATGCAAAAGTGTTTTCTTTCATGCAGCTAAGAAAAGTTTTACCAAAAACATAGTTTTCAGCAGGATCCACAGGCTCAGCCAGGCAGACTGACTGTCTTTAATTGATAGTCAAAAACAGTTTTGGGTCCTCACGGGAAACGACGACGTCGACGTCATCATCATCGTCGTCGCTTGCAGTTGAAGTGAGGAAATTACAAGTCGTGAATTAATGGCAACCCCCCCAACCCCCAACGTCCCGCCCCATCCCTCAGCCAGACATGGCCGAGCACACGTGAGGAGACAATCACTTAGAGAGTTAGGAGCACGTTGCCAGGATATCCGACGTCGTGGTCTACGCAGTCGCTACCGCTGCCACTGCCGCTGCCGACGTCGCAGTCGCAGTCACTGTCGCTGCAATTGCAATGCTTTGTCAGCTCAAAAACTTAACCTCAAACGGCGGCACTGACAGGTCGACAGGCGAGCACATACGCGGCATGTCCTTGCCAGGCTCACACATATATACACATACACGCACGCGTACGTGTGTGCCACAGCCAGAATAGTCACCATTGTTGTTTGCACCTTGGCACGACAACTTGCCACCCCTCCCAACTTGCCACCTTGCCACCTTACCACCGCTTTGTCTTCAGCTACGCGTGCGTTGCTCTGGCTTAATTTAAATTTCAAACATTTGCCAGAGCCTGAGCAGAGCGATTCATTCGAATTTAATTAGTAACGCGTGTTTCATGGGTTTCCTGTTTTTTGACTTTGCCAAGAGATCCATGAAATGCTCGCAACGGGAAATTGCGTTTCGTATTTTTTTTGTAAATGCCTCTCCATCTACAGTTTTTCCCTTCGTTTCAATAATGCTGCTAGAATACATCTTTGAGTCTATGTTTTTCCTCTGGAGGGGGAAATAATAAAATAGATATTGATTGAATTTTATTCCACTTATTCGGAGGAATTCATATGAAAGTTAAAAGCATTTTCTAAAATTAAAAATTAAAGACAATGCGATGTTAATTTCTTTTTCATTAAGTCTTAAAAAAATTTGCTAAAAGACACCCTGAGTTAGCCTTAGATTTATTAGCACTCAATTTTGAAAATTATCTGACAGATATGGTTTGAAAAATCTACCCTTAGATTAATATTTATTTAAATTATGTAAACTCTAAATAAATGTAAAATTTTTAACATATTTGTAATTGAATTAAATCTCAAAATAATTAGTTTATTTGGTATTTTTCTATTTTCAGGTAAGTGACGAAATGTACATGATTAGAGTATTATAATCAATCCGTAAGTATGCTTTTGATTTTAAATACCCAATTGATATCTAAATAAATGTTATCATTGTTAATTTAAATTAAGTGACTACTAAATACCAAATGAAATTCAAACTCAATGAGAAAATATTAAGATTTAATTAGCTTTGTGCTAAACTAGATTGAAACTCGTGGAGGGGAAAATGCAGTCATAAATAACACTGAGCGCACTTAATATGAATTCAATGCAGTGAATTCGAGTTTCGAGTGAAATTTGCCAATGACCAATACCTCTCAGGTCTAGGCTAAAGCAATCTCTTGGTTTGACCATGGAGCGATCAATAGGTAAAAGACTTTTCAATAGCGCTCAGTCAGCAGAGTGAGTGAGTGTATGGGGAAAGTACACAAAAGGCATTTAGCCGCTGTTTGATATTGGCCCATTGAACTATGCATTGAATAGGCTTAGAGAGCGACGGACAACGTGCTTATACAATGCCAAACCAGCCAAATGAATGAACCGCTGGCTACAGGCTAAGCCCCCAACTCCCCCTATATACTTTCATACTCCGATGATGCCTATAACTATTGATGGGGTTCTCTCCTTTGAATGGTTGTTATCGTTACCCATGGCGCTTATACTTTATGATTAAACTATTGACGGCAGTTGCCGGTTTATAGATTGACAGACGTTCATTATGCATGCCAGGCACGTGAAGAGGCTGCGGGAGAGAGAGTCAGACTGAAAGAGAGAGAGAGAGAGAGGGGAGTCAAAGGATTCAGCGATACGCTAATTAAAATGCGTTGACCGGACTGTAAATGAATTGGATATACTCAGTGGTTCCGTTTTTCCCCCTCTCAATGCTTGTCTATTTAAAGTATGTACATGGAATCATAAAAAAAATTTGCTTTCTTTTTGAGCAGCTTTTTTTAAGCACTCTGCCATTGACATTTGTAAGCGCTCACTGCTTTCTCATTTTTTGTGTGTGTGTGTGTGTGTATGTGTGCGTTTGGCACATTTGTTGATTATTTCGCTTTGATGCGCACAAAAGTATGCAACACAGCGTGGTAAAAGCATCAACAGAAGTAGAAGCAGAAAAAATATCGTCATTTTGAAAGGACACACAAACAGTTTTTGCTGTTAATCAGAGTTGTAGCTTAATTAGTTTCTTTGCCATGTATGTGCATGAAATTAATTAGTGTTTTTCTCTCCTTTGTTTTTCCTTCTCGCCAGTCCACAATTCACACGTAGCAAGCAATAATTCTAAGAATGTTGGGGATGATATAGACTTGTGATAAAGCTGTTGCACTTAATGCTCTCTTTTTTGAGGAATTTTATTTTAGACTTACAAAAAAATCATAAAGAAAATCGAAATACAAAAAAAAATATGCATTTGTTATTGATATAAAATATTTAGAAAAAATTAAATTTATAAAAAATATTTCAAAGCGGAACTACTGTATCATCTAGGTGAATAGAATCGATCACTTGAACATTGAATACATAGTAAGAGTATAAAATCAACGGTGGACTAAATATAAATTTTCTTTCTTGTTAGCTGTGGAATTTCTAGCTTTTTCTCTTCATTTCTGAATATTGCATTCCCTTTTCAGCTACATACAAATAAGTATATGAAGAATTCCATTGTCCAGTCCTTTTCATTTTCTTTGTGCCTTCTCTACATGGGGCTTTCCTTTTTATTTGTCCCCTTTTATGTATGTAGCTGGTGGCTTTTGTATATTTGTTGCTTGGCAACCCCTTCGAATTTTGCATTCATTCGCATCATTCTGCAACCTTCAGCCCCTGACCTCACTTCCGCATCCCGTTCTATATTTTCCGATTGCACATACATACGAGTGTGGATAAACCTTTTGGCTTTTTGGTAAACAGCAAACAATAAGCGCCTTGATTTTGCAAAATGAAATTTAATTATGTCTCGCTTTGTGTCTCTGCATGCGTGTGAGTACATTTGTTTATTCAATAAAAATGCCTCTCACTGGGAGACTTTAAATGTTGTCGCTGTCGTTCGTCGACGTCGACGTCGACGTCACTGCCAATGCCGCTGCTTCTTCTTCTGCTTCTGCTGCTGTCAACCGCAGAAGAGAAAAACCGGGCTAAGATAAAAGTTTCGCATGGACATTACGAACGCTGCGAATGGAAGAAGAATCATGTCATACGCAATTTCTTGACTGAAATTTCATGCAGTTTACATGGAATGCCACAGCTGCTTTTGTTTTTATTTTTATAAACTGACTGAAGTAGGCGGACAGCGATGGTAGCATCTGCAAGTGGGTGTGTCCAGTAAAAATCAAGACAACAAGCAAACGCAGCAGCATTTTTATTAAAATGCTGCTGTTAAAATGCTGTGGTCACTTGGCACATATCCTCATCTGTTCATCCACCCCCTTCACACACATACACATACACACACACACACACACACACACATACTCTGATTTCCCTCACTTCTCCGCTCTCGCGCAAATAAATATTTTTATTTTTATTGTTTTTGCCTGAACAGTCCTGGACAGGCGCAGTCAGCGAGCCGTTATAACGCGTAACTGTTGCTGACGTATATATGCCAGACATTTTTATTTCATTTTATTATCATATGTGATATTTCCATACACTGTTATACTACGGGTCATCATGCAATTTCAAAGTCTTTATCTACGTTTTATCAAATGTCTAAGGTTCAGAATAATGAAATGAAACTGAAATTTTATTATCTTCTCTATTACTCTAACTCTTGTAGAAATTTAAGAACATTTTACTTATTTACTGAGAAAAAATAGTGTAGTTACGCGTCGAATAGTCGGAGCTGACAGAACTATCTTGTTTTACTTGTCTTTTTTATTATTTGCTGTGGACACTCATACGCCATGTTGTCATCGCTGTTTTCGTCGGTTTGCTAGCCCCATTGTTGTGGTAGTTGTTGTTACTGTTGTTTTGTTGCTTGTGCTTGTGCTGCCTTGGGTTTTTATTGAAAAATAATTACATGTTACAGTCATGTCGTGCGTGTGTCTCTCAGTCAGTCTCGTCTCACTTGGTGCGGTCTATTTGTGCTGCTTTCTCCGTCTGTCCGCGCTGTCTGACTGCGGATATAACCGTACCCATCCTCATCCCCATTCCCACACCCCCTCTGACCAACTTCAATGTGTTCCCCAGTTGCCTGTCAAGTGCAGTCCGTGCGGGGGTGTGTGTGAATGTGTGTGTGTGTCTCTGCTGACAAAGGGCTATCATAAAATAAAACACGTTTATAAATTTTAAGAGCAATTTTTTTTGTGTTCCCATTGTCAACGTTGCAAGTTGTTGTTGTTGTTGTTGCATAGTTTGTGACAATTTTTATATAATTTTAATTGCTTGTTGCATATTAAGTTATATCGTCAGCAAAAACGTTTCGCCTGTCGTGTGGTCTGACGATTTGCTGAACGACAAAATAGTTCTATATGGCAGAGGAACTTATACGTAATATTTCATGAGCATGATAGATGAAATTGAAAACCTATTAGTAAAATAAGCTTGCATACTTTTAGGGTAATTTAATATTTCAAATTGCTGTTTAATATATAATTTCTCTTAATTTAAAACGGTTTTAATAAGTTTTAGCTTAGTTAGCATAAGACTTATTATATAATTTTTGTATGAATGCCAATAAAATTAAATATTAAGATGTAATTGTAAGAATATCCGGATCTACATATGTAAGATAAATAAGGTACTGTTTTATTGTTTACCTTGAAAAATTTAGATAATATCATGGTATTAAAAATATTAAATTTCAAATTATTAAATATTAGATTTTCTAGCTTTAAACTGGCTTAATCACAGCACTGTTGTCAAAATCGCATTCCTCACAACTACTGACAATTAACACAATATTTCGGTTCAAAAAGTCAACCCGATGTTTACATTGTGGATATGCTCATAAGCCTTTGCCTTTGCCATTGCCATACGAATGCAAACAGTCCGGCAAAAACAAATTGCGTACCTGCATTCCGTCTCCTTCTCTATACATCGCTCCTTTTTTCTCTCATACTTATGTTGTTGCTGTTGCCATTTAAATGTGTTGAAATGGCCAAAAAAGATAAACAGACATAAAAACATAGCCGAAAATGTTGGCAGGTTTCTCAGTTTCACTTGATGCTGTTGATGTGTGTCACAAAGTGAGCAATAATGAACTTGTGTGCGTCTCACATGTTTGTTTGAGTGTATCAAAAGATAAAAACGCAATGGCAAACAAGCTGGCTGAGAGGAAGAAGAAGAGAAAGAGAGAGAGAGAGAGAGAGAGAGAGAGAGAGAGAGAGAGAGAGAGAGGGAGGGACAGAAGAACACGTAGCAAAAGAGTAATAAGCATGCAGCATACAAAACCAGAGCCAGAGCTTCAGCTTCAGCCTTTTTATGGGCATTGCTCTTCCTGTAAAGCCACACAGAGAGTGAGCAAGAGAGAGAGAGAGAGAGTGAGAGAGAAAGAGAGGGAGTGTGAGGTAGATAGATAGAGAGACCATCACATCACCATCACTGCCCGTCTGTGATGAATGACTCTTTTAATTAGTTGCCGCAGGAAATGCATGAATTGCAAAATGACTCTGTTTGTTTACCCAGCGACGACAACGACAGCGACGACGACGACGACGACGTCGACGACTCATCTCTCACTGGGGGCGGCAGTCCGACATAGCAACACCCACTCAGCTGTGTGTGTGTGTGTGTGTGTGTGTATTCCTCTATGCGCTCATTTATTAAATAGTAGTTTTCAAGTGTCCTTCAGTGACATGTTGTTTGTTGTTTGTTTCTTCTTGTTGTTGTTGTTTGTAGTTTTCCCTAGCTAGGGTCGTGTCTTCTGCATCATCGTCCTGCTGCGTGTGTGCCATTTCTTTTTCCAAACACACACACACATACACACTAGAGTGGACACAATAAGCCCCACAGCTTACTTCATTATTGTGCATACACGAAGGACTCCTTTTCCCTACTGCTTATTCTCATTGGTTAGCTCTCTCTTTCTTCCTCTCTCTCGCTCTCTCCTTTTATGTCGAACCCACTTCCCAATCCCTTTGGACTGTTCTTGGCCATTTATTTTCCCAGACTAGCGAGCTGCTTATTAATAATTTTGTCAAGTCGCGCAGTAGCAGCAACAATCCAAATAACAAGTACTTCATATACACATGTGAAACAGCTACTATCCCAGCTAATAGCAGAAAAAGTTCTCAAGTGGGTTCGATTTGGGACTCGCTAAATATCAAATGGAATTTTTGGAACTAAAACAAGTGGGCGGTTACAGTCGAGCAAGCTCGACAGTAAGATACCCTGAGCCCCGGTTGATTTTCGACCAATTGTTCCTATGGCCGCTATATGATATATAGAACCGAAATAAACCAAACTTGGTGAGGATGTATAATACCAGCCCCGATGCGTATTCTATCAGTTTGGTTCTGATATCCCAACAAACAAGGAACTTTTTTATACTAAGACTTCAAAAAAAAAAAAGTTGCCTTCTTTCGTGGGCAAAAATAGTGTTGCCTACTTATGTGGGCAAAAATAGTGTTGCCTACCTATATGGGCAAAAATAGTGCTGCCTACTTATATGGGCAAAAAGTCTGTTGCCTACTTATATGGGCAAAAATAGTGTTGCCTACTTTTGTGGGCAAAAAATAGTGTTGCCTACTTATATGAGCAAATATAAAAAAAAAACTTGAATTTTTGTTGGACTTTATTGGTTCTATTTTAATTGAATGAAACTTGGAGTTGCTCTATCAATTTTTTCAGCACTTCTATGCACCAAAGAATCCTCATACTGAACTATGAGGTTTGGTCTATTTTTTAATGTTCCATCCATGTGTTGTTAAGGTACATTTTATGTTGTACAGGTTCTACACTTAATAAATAATAAATAAACCAAAAGATCAGTTTAATATGATCTTAAATATACGTCAAACTTCTATGCACCCAAAATTGAATCCATTTAAAATGAAACACACTCCCATTCTCGATGCTTATTTCAAAATTGATTTTGTTGTTCTGAAATTTTTTAGAGCTCCCTTAGCTATTGCAGAGCTGTATTTGCCGAGCTGTTTTTGCCTGTGTTAGGTGATCAATTTTTATGCACTTTTTGAGCCGAGCAAAGCAAGCAGTTGAGAGTCTTTTAGCTATTCCATATATATGTAGGAGTTGATGGTTTTACGGTCTGTATGTGACTGTGTGTGTGTATTAAAAGTTTCTAATCCAAATCAATTTGCATCAAGAGCCTCATTTCATTCTATTATTTCGCAGCCAATTTACGCTGTGCTGGACTGCGGCTGCATCCTTGTGGACGCATCATTTTCGATTACTTTCCACTGTGGCAGCAACAACGGCCACATTGGATTCGACTATAAAAAGTTCCCTATATCAGTTGCTGTTGTTGCTGTTGCTGCAATTGCTATAAAAGTTTATAACGCGCTTGTTGACAATCCTAATATCACAGTGGGAACAGTCTGTCCCAAACTCTAGTTCAAATCTCTCTTCCAATTTACATCTCTCTCCCTTTCTCTATCTGAGACTCTCTCTCTCTGTCTGTCTTTTGCTTGCTGGCTGTCAACAATTGTTTCCTATGTTTTGTGATGCAATTTTATTGCTCTGCATTTCCCCAATTCTCTCCTACTCTTTCCGTCTCGCTTTCTCGAGCTGTCGCTCTGTGCTGATTTGTTTTGTACTTTGGCCGTGTCAACTTTTCAAAACTATTTCAAAACTGTAAATGACAAAATGTTAAATGGACTTTCAATGCCAAAAGATGCAAAACGGAGATGCAGTCGCCGAACGAAGACGTTGTCTATCTCGACTGTTGTCTCTTTAGCATATCCGTTTACACTTCTGCAGAATGCACAATAAATCAGCGCCTAGTTGGAATTCCTAACCCACCCAGTCCCAACTCTCCTCCCTCTTCCTCTCGCCCTTGGCCAGTTATATGGCTCTGGTTGTTTGTTTGCCTTGTTTATGCCACTTTTCTTGCATTTCTTGTTGCGGCCGGCACAAAGTTTTGTTAATTGAGTTTGTTGAAAGTTTTATTAAACAGAGCGACGACAGCCGCATTCAACTTGATTTTTTTTCTCACTCTTTCAACTTTTTACTCATTTCTTTTTTTTTTGTATTTTTAATTTGAAATTCTCACTATATTTGCTGCAGGTACAGTACAGCGGCGTAGGCGGGCAGTCAGTTGGGGGGCGTGTCAGTGCGGTTTGATTGTCGCAAAGCGTTCTCTTCTCCCATCTTGTTTGTCTCATTTGAAAGCCTCTGTCGCCGAAAGGTCAGCGTGTGGGCGTGGCAATGGCTATGAAAGTGAAGCGTTAAGGGTCAACATGGCGTATGTGCGATATTAAGTTTTTTTGTCGCCTCGCCAGCAACGTGAAATCTCAATGTGTTTATCGAAGTCTATAGCGTTTAATCCAATATGCATTATGCAAATATTTGCATGCAGCAAAGCGAAAGCAATATCGGCGCTTTGTGATATGCAAAGTTGACGTATACCGCTTTCAAACGGCCCATTTTAACAGTCTGATGGATTTTATTGAGCCGGGAATGTCTAGGCCACTAATTTATGAAGTTACTTAAATTTTTGGAAAGTTTTCAGCAGTTTTTGATAACTGATCCATCATATTTCAAAATTTTACAGATTTTTGATCTGTATAATTTACCAGGTTCGTCCTTTGAATGAAGTTTCATAATCAACACAGTGATAGTGAACGAAAAACAGTTTTTAAATTGTAACTGAAATCCGGCTTATACTTAATTGAAGGCTTACTGTCAGTATGCTTGACTCTTGATATCGCCTGTGACCATGTAAGCCTTTATAATTGCGTTCATACTTTGGAAAATCTCTTTAAAATATATATATTGTAAATTCTTACCAATTAAACTAATTGCAAGCCAACATTCTGTGGTAAAACAGTTCAAATGCAAGTGAGTGAGTGAGCGAGTTACAAAGACTTAATTACACTTTATTTCAGCTACAATTAATTTGCATGCTGGACTTTTTGGTTAATAATAATAATAATACACATGTTGTTTATAAATCAACAATTCCGTAAATCACTGCAACGAGAATTGACTGGGAAATGTAATTTTATGTGTACGCTTCAATTGCCTTGAGCATTGTAAAGCCTTCAACCCCTTCTGTATACAATAATGCAAACAAACAGATACACGTATTCGATGTGAGTGTGTCTATGTGTACTGAACATCAATATAAATAAATAAATCTTTGCTGGCAAAACAACAAAATCAGTTGCAACGACACGCACGCAGCACCAGCAACAACAACAACGACGTCGGAAAATGCGCACTGAAAAAT
The DNA here is from genome assembly GCA_035045575.1 of Drosophila falleni. NCBI lineage: Eukaryota > Metazoa > Arthropoda > Insecta > Diptera > Drosophilidae > Drosophila > Drosophila falleni. The sequence goes on from JAWNOV010000167.1 coordinate 13,183,773, forward strand.
AATAATAACAATTTAATTAAAATATTCAGCAAAAACAAATTGCACACACAAATTGACATGAGCTGCTGCAGTTGTTGTTGCAGTTACAGTTGCAGTTGCAAGTTGCCAGCTTATGAAAATGCAATTCTTATTTTATTTTTTAATTGATTTCATATTTGGCAATATTTATTAATACACATTTTTTTCCACTTAAGCATTTTTATTAAGTCCACTTTATTATTTATTATGGACTCAAGCGTAATAAATAATTGGCAAATATTGTGCTACGTTTCAATCTTAGTCTAAAATAATATAAGTAGGCAACACTATTTTTGCCCATATAAGTAGGCAACACTATTTATTCTCATATAAGTAGGCAACACTACAACACAGTTTTAAAGATATTCATTAAATTAACATATTTCTATGTGACTCCCTTGTTCCTATTTTAGCCACCTTTTGTTCATGGATGAATAAAATGTCATTGAATGCAATGACATTATTTTGGTGTTTTATGAATTTTGTGGTTTTGGCATTGAATGCAATCCATGCATGCAGCATTTTAGTATGTGTACTCTTAGTTGCATTGGTAGATCGGGGGCAATGTTGTTACTATTGTGGCTTTCCCCTTTTGTTTCAATGATTTGGCCTTGATGACTGACTATGTGTTGACCGCAATATGCAAGCATCAGACAGTCAGGCGGAACAAAAACAGCAACAACAACAAAGGTTACATTGGTTGGGTAATGATGACAACGAAAAACCACAGCACCCGAAAATGTTGTACATGTGTGTGTGTGTGTGGGCAACATTATAATTATATTAGTGTGCCCAGTGCGCTATTTGAAATGTAAGCAATCAATTCAAAATTAATGCAAATGCAGCAACATTTTCACGCACTCGCATCTCTCTATATATGTATGTGTACTATATATACGTGTATATGTGTGTGCGCATACTACCACAAGGGTAAACAAAACATGGCGTCCGGAAGTCGTCGGTTGCGGTTTGAAACGTTGCCAAAGCGATGAAACTGCCCCGTTGTTGTTGTTGCTGTTGCTTTTGCCGTTGCTGTTACCGTTTCTATTGCAGTTACCAAGTGCGTTACCGCTACCTTTGTTGTTGCCATGCCAATGCACAGCAGCTGTCAGCGCAAACGCCCACAACTGTCAAATTCATCAAAATCACACGAATGCACACACTAACCAACACAAACGTGCAAGGATATATGGATAGACACATGGACATATAGACAGATAGATAGATAGATAGATAGTTCGACAGTTGTCGACTGTCAGCCACCTGGAAATGTTGCAGCTGGCCATTGTTGCTTTGGATGTTGGTGTTGGTCGTTGGTTGTTGTTTGTTGCTGTTAGCTGAAGCGTTTTAGCTAGTTGAAGTGATTAGCATCGTTAGTGGCTTTTTCGTTTGCATCAAAGCGGAAATACAGTTGCAAAGCCATTGGTTACTTGCTTAGGCAAATTTAACGAAAATCTTGAATATAATCTGTACTGCAATACACGTATTAAATGTATCTTCAATGGAAAATTGTCTGTTTGCTCTCTGCGGCTTACATTTTGTTTCGAAACGTAATTAAACATATATTTTAATTGAGTTAAATGTGCTGCTTGGCTGGTTGGTCAACTATTGAAAACCTGTCAAACAATATTTTATTACAGTCTATTATTAAATTTCATTATAATTGTTTTTCATATTCGTATTTTGTTTGCTCTACGAAAAGTAATTAATATATCACATATTCGTTCCAAAAGGCGAAATTGTCGCCCCAAGGTTTGCGCAACATTTTTACTGCCCATGTCAGAAGCCATATAAATACATTTGTTTACATACAAAAAAAATGGTACATAAAAACATATATTACGCACGAGTTTGCACAAATTTTATTAGTCTTTCCATTTAAATGGTTTCCCATAAAAATAGTTACCAGGGCAATGCTAATAATAGTATATGGAAAATGTACAGTCTCAATGGCAGATTTGTATAACTGAAGTGAAATTTGAGTACTGTAGAAAATTTAATTTACTTATAAAGATAATAAAATGAAGATACAGAATTGGAAACGTTGAAGTTGTGCAATTTAAATAAATCAGTTCTTTACATATAAAAGACGAACGTTTCTAAAAGTAAGTTGCTTTTAAAATAAATTTATTTTTAATCAATATAAAATAATAGTAGTTTATGAAATATAAAAAAATTCTGAATCAATTAAAAATATTGACGGATATCTTATAAAATTCTAAATATTTACACTTCCTTTTTAAAAAGTGAAATTGACTAATGACTGGTTTGGTAAAGTTGGTCTATAACTTTATGAGTATTTATTTCTATTGTTAAAATATATTTATTTTTGTATATATAAAAGTTACTTCATAGAGTATATTATTTTAAGTCAAAGGTATTTAAAGATTATGGGTCAGTTTTTATCCCACAAAAAAAACCTCTAAACGAGGTAAAAGACTAGTGACGAAAGCAATTTCCAGCCCCAAAATTTCTGATATCCAATTTTGTGACGAACAAAATTGAGTTTAATATAAAAATTTTAAATAAAAATATAAATTAATAAAAAAAAACAATTGGCCTTGTGCACTGTGCGCAAAAAGGGTGAGCTTCTTTGTACATAAAAATTACTTTTTGCACAGTGCCGAATGCCAATTGTTTTTTTTTATTAATTTATATTTTTATTTAAAATTTTTATATTAAACTCAATTTTGTTCGTCACAAAATTGGATATCAGAAATTTTGGGGCTGGAAATTGCTTTCGTCACTAGTCTTTTACCTCGTTTAGAGGTTTTTTTTGTGGGATATCAGAAATTTTTGCAATTGCTTTTGCTGTTGACATTGTAAATTTATCATTGTTGAATATTTTTTCATATTTAAAAAAAAATTTTTTTTTAATTATAAAGAAAAGTAGGGGGCTCCGCCCCCTGCTCGCATCGCTTAAGTTGCTACTCTACTGTCGGAAGCCCCGTACCTACTGTGAGAAAAAAAATTTTCTCATACTAAGACTTAGACTTCGCCCGATCGGTCCAATGACAGTAATATGATATAGTGGTTCGATTAGAACCAACTTTCTTCAGGATCTATAAGTCTAACTTAAATGCATATTCTATTAGTTTTGTTACGATATCTCTTGTAAAAAAAAGTTTTTTATGCTAAGACTTGTTTTCGCCCGATCGGTCCTATGACAGCTATATGATATAGTGGTCCGATTTGAACCAACTTTGGCCAGGATATATAAAACGAAGTTAAATGCATATTTTATCAGTTTGGTTGAGATATCTCATAAAACAAAAAAGTTTTTCGTACTAAGACTCCATTTTCCCCCGATCGGTCCTATGACAGCTATATGTTATAGTGGTCCGATTTGAACCAACTTTGCACAGAATATATAAAACCAAGTTAAATGCATATTTTATCAGTTTGGTTGAGATATCTCATAAAACAAAAAAGTTTTTCGTACTAAGACTCCATTTTCGCCCGATCGGTCCTATGACAGCTATATGATATAGTGGTCCGATTTGAACCAACTTTGGCCAGGATATATAAAACGAAGTTAAATGCATATTTTATCAGTTTGGTTGAGATATCTCATAAAACAAAAAAGTTTTTCGTACTAAGACTCCATTTTCCCCCGATCGGTCCTATGACAGCTATATGTTATAGTGGTCCGATTTGAACCAACTTTGCACAGAATATATAAAACCAAGTTAAATGCGTATTGTGTCAGTTTGTTTGAGATATCTCATACAACCAAAAAGTTTTTCTTACTAAAGCCTGATTTTCGACCGATAGAAAAATGTATACATTCAGTTAACAAGCAATATCTTCCAAACCCCTTGGTCAAAGTTTATGTTTCATATACTAAAAAACGCGTTCTACGTACTACAACATACTAAAATTTAATTAAAATCGTTAGAGCCGTTTTGTCAGAAATCGCCAAAATGTAAGCTAAAAAACTTTATTTCACCTGTAAAATGTTACCTGAGTACTTTAGAAAAAAAGTTTAAAGGTACGCCTAAAAGCCCTCAAGCACACCTTTCCAATGATACCCAGAACATATCTATAGCTTCTATGGTACGGAAACTGGTGAGGTTTTAAATTTAGCGGGATGTAGCGATTTCCCGCTAAACTAGCGGGAAATTGAAAAAGTCGTAAAACAAACATTTCTAGATTTTCAAAAATGAACAAATCCCCATCATAACATCTACGCTTTTTTAGCGCTTTGATACAAACAGACAAACAAAGAAACTTTTTCACTTCATTTTTAGTATTCTACTAAAATTTTCAAATTTATTTATCTTTTGAACCAGTTATCGGATTTGGGTCATCAAGGTATCAAACGACGCGTATTTTTGATAAGAATTTTTAAAAAATAAAAAATTTTACGTAAAAGCCCCAACGGCTCCATAAGCTGCGATCATATAAATTTTTCCCCTCCCACTTACACCCCCGTATCTCATGACCCAGGTGAATTAGCAAAAGTTTTAGTATGCCATTTTGTAAGTTAGGACTAAACCTTTCGATCGGTATATAACTCGATCTGATCGGACAGTCGTAGCAAATTTTCCAACTTAGCTGTATATAGTTGTTAGTCGCCTTTCGCACCCTTCGTGCTGCTTTCGTCACTAACGCGAACTGCCGTCCGCAGTGATTTGTTTATGAAAGATCATCACCTAACTTCGGAATACACTGTCGATGACCTTTCGAATTTGGTTTATACGACGAATTTTCATGGTACTTTTGGCCCAAATAACCGCAATGCTTATTATCAACGTATTTCTTTGCCCTTGCCATTGTTGTTTTTTCTGCTTTTGCTGCTGTGCCTGAGTATTGCCCCATCAGATATTCCCCAATGAAATTTCCTTTTGATTTCACGCCGTAATTGGGTGTCAAACATTACTTTTGTTACTGCATTTTCTTTCTTTTTCTGCTCTTCTTTTCGTGCCTGGCACTTATTGACATCTGCCACCTTGTCCCATCTCGCTGCTGTGTGTATATGTATTTATTTTTACACATGTGTATTATGTGTATATGTGTGTGTGTGTGTGCCGCTATTTGCAGAGATATTTTCTGTCTGTTTTCGTATAACTTTAGATGGAAATCAGCTGAGGAGCGAATGATTGTCATGACGATAGCACACAAATTGACACCAAAGCTGGCAAAAAGGACACAATCAATATTATTCGATTTGAATGACGGACAGACAGACGAACTGATTAACTGACTAAACGACAGCGGGAATGTTGGGCCTGATCAACTGACAAGCAACTTGAGACCGAAATCTAATTGGCATAAAATCATAGCTTTAAGGCCAACTCTAATGTTAACCATATGAAAACACATGCTAATTTTTGCAGTGGTGCAGTGCCAGAATATCGCCACAAGGAGCAACAGTTGCTGCACCTAGAGCAACGGACAAAGCTGCGTAAGCTAAACCAAAAACCGGAAGTCATAAATCATATATGCCATGGCAAACGAGTTGAGAGTGCGGAAAAGTTGTGTGTTGTGTGGGTTTGGTGGGTGAAGCGCAGTAACCACAGGTGTTGGTTGGGTCAGTCTGCTTTTGTAGCCCCAAAAAGTATGCTAGCAATATTTGTGTAAAAACGATTGTTGTTGTTATCCCCCCATTTTTCCATAGAAAATGATTTCTGAGTGTGGAGCAGTTAGTTTTAAATTTTATTTTCGTTAGTATATTCTAATGCCGCCAGTGTTTGTCGTTTGGGTTTGCCAACTCTCAAACCAGAACTGAAATCCCGCTCTGTCGTTGCCTTCTCTGGGCGTTGTCACCACAAACGGAAGCACTTTAAAATTATATGAGGCCGGTGCCGTGCCAGGGACTTGGACTGAGATCGGGTCCTGGTCCGGGTCCGGCTGTGCATCCTCGTATGTCGTCAGCCACAAGCCGGTAACCAACGAAACTCAACTCGAAAACTTTTTCCAGCTCGAACTCATACTTGTATATTTATATATGTATGTGAGACGAGTTGAAGCGACACTTCACACACACACATACACACTCACACACATAGAGACAAATGTGCACCCCATCTGATATTTTCTCTGTTGTATTTCTTTTTCTGTCAACTATTTTTCGGTTAGTGCCACTTTTTGATGCAACTAAGCGTATTTATTACTTATTTATATACACAAGTACCATCTAAAATCTACGCGCGGCACAAGCTGAAAAGCATTGGACTACTACACCCACACTGCAATGTGTATGTGTGTGTGTGTGCAACATAAATAATTGAGTAGCAATATGAGTTAACAATAGTTACAACACTCTAGCTCTTAAGTGTATTCAAGTGTTGACGTTCTTGTAATGGTTGTAATTATTTAAAGATTTCAAACAAATTTTACTAAAATATAAATATTGTCAGAAATAAAAATGGTTTGAACTAAATAAACCCAGTAAAAATGATTCTTTAAAAGGGTTGAAGTAAAAAGTAAGTAATTTTGTAGTAAGTCTAAAAAACTAAAAAGCACAGTTAGTTGTTAAATATTTTTTCTTCTTAAATATAGATAGATATATTAAAATATCCAGGGTAAAAAAATACATTTATAGCTTACGCTTTAAAGTAGGCAAAATTATTTTTTCCCATATAAGTAGGCAACACTATTTTTTGCCCACAAACGTAGGCAACACTATTTTTCCCATATAAGTAGGCAACATTATTTCTTGCCCTTATAAGTAGGCAACACTATTTTTACCCATATAAGTAGGCAACATTTTTTTCCCTTATAAGTAGGCAATGCCTTTTGTTGCCCATATAAGTAGGCAACACTATTTTTCGAAATTCTTGTACTCTTAGTGAATTTATCACCTGCTAAATACACCCGCATTCACGACTTCCAAAAATAGCCAAATTGTATACAAATTCTACAGCTTTCCCCAATTATTTGTGGGCTTTGTCTTGCCTATTTGCCTGCCTGTCCTGTGCTGCGAAGTTTCAGTTTAATCTTACTGCACAGTAGCATTCCTAGGTGCTAGTTATAACTCATCCATTTGGCATGTCAGCTATGTTCCAAGGATAATTAATTAACTAGACTTTGGCTACATTCAACTAACTAACTAACTAACGACGACTCATGCTTTTTATTGTATAAACTCGCAAATAACTGGATTAAATAGCATCAAATGCTTTTAGTGGAGTCTTAAGCTGGTGGAACTCTACAGTTTGGACCGTGATGGCCATCAAACTATAAACACTTGCAAAGTTATTGTTTACTTTGCCCAGATGTTGCTATACTTATGGAAAGCACTGTATGACCGTCAGAACATTTACAAGCCAGCGAGCAACAGTGTTAAGCTGCTTAAAATTTATTACCTTTTGCTTGAAATAACTTGCCAGCAGGCACAACGAACATCCAACCAAACAGGCAAACAACTAGGTAACTACACAGATACAAATACAAATACACACACAAATATACAGAGAAGTAGAATTGCACATAAAACAATGCGCAATGATAATACAATAAAATACCAAAGACAAAAAGCATTTCAGCAAAGGGCAGAAACAATAACAAGTGGCATTGTAATAATGCACAAAAAACAATAAATATAATAACCTGAAAGGTCTGCATTTCCAAGGAGACACACTTTGAGTTAAATTCTATGCTGTTTTCCTTGAATATTTGTACAAGTAAAAACATTTATATTTAGTTTTAAGTATGTGTGAATCCTACTGTTTTCGATATTAATTAGTAAACTTATATATTACTTCAATTAAATGCGTTGTAGGTTTTCTTAGCAAAATAATTAAATCAAATCATTTGGCTTACTTATTCGGTTTCAAGTTTCAAGTGTGCTAAAAATATATTCTTCTAATAATATTTCAATAATTATATTCATGATATTCAGAGTGCTGTGCTGTCTCAAATTCTCATTGCTTAATATCCATCATAAATTATAAATTTACCCATCACATAACGTTAGCTTTAAGAAAAGCAAACAAAGAAGAAAACTTCCGTTAAAAAGTTCCTAATATCTTATTATTATCTCTACAATAATTTTTTCTTTTAGGGCACACGCTTCCGCCTAAAAGTTATACCCCGCCTCTTCGAACTGTCAGACATATTAAACAAGTTGCACTGCATTTTCTGTCCCCCCGAAAATCGACCCCCAACTCTCAAGCCCAATCTCACAAAGACCTGCTTAAATAATAAATTTCAATTTTTAAAGATTCTTACGTGTTATTGAAAAGCTTTGCTTGTGTTTTTATATTATTTGTTTTTTTTTTTCTTAGTACTCATACTGACTACCCCTAAGGGACATGACTTTCGCTTTATTATGTGTTCTGTTCTTCTTGTTTTTCTCCAGTCCCCCGTTCATGAGTATAATGTTTGCTTTTTGTTCATATCAACATAAATAACTTATATAATGCTACACTTTGCTAAATTCACTGCCTGTATTTATTTTATTTTCTTTTTTTTCTTTCGTTTTTTTTTATTATTTCTTTTAATACACTTTGTAAAAAGTCATTGTATGGAAAGGGGAAGTGGAAGTGTCGCATGAGCAGCAAATTGTTGACACCTCGTTGTATTTTTCTTAATTTCGTTACTTTTGTGTCTTGATTCTCCTTGTGGGTATCACCAGAAATGATAAGTTTTTTTCTGCTCTTTGTACTTTGAGTTTTGTATTTTATTTTGTAAATGACTTTTTACTGTTTTCAAGACATGGCCCAGTGAACTGACTAAAAGTCAGACAGAGAGACAGACAGGCCGTCGGGCTGTGATTAAGCGATCTGGTTGAGTGCAAAGTTGAATATCAGTTAAATGCAGTTATAATACACTATTTTTTGTCCACATAAGTAGGCAACACTATTTTTGTCCAATTAAAGTAGGCAACACTATTTTTTCCCATATTAGTAGGCAACACTATTTTTGCCCTTATAAGTAGGCAACACTTTTTTGCCCATATAAGTAGGCAACACTATTTTTGTCCATATAAGTAGGCAACACTATTTTTGCCCATTTAAGTAGACAACAATATTTTTTGCCCATATAAATAGGCAACACTATTTTTTGCCAAAATAAGTAGGCAACACTTTGACTTTGGGAAAGCCAACTTGGTATGTATTGGTTAGGTTATATCTGATACTTTTCTGGTTGTCATTGCTTTGCAGTACTTGAGCTACTTTTTCTTCTCTTGCTTCACTTATTCAGGGCCAAAAAATAAGTTAAAAGACGGCACCAGAGAGGACTGAGACGCGACTGGTAATTTTTGTTGTTGTTAACTTATGCCAACTGAAGATAATTTGCCATGGCTACCAACAACAGCAACGAAAGCAAGGAATGCCAAGCCAAGTTGTAAGTGGAAGGAGGAAGATAAAAGTGTTGGTGAGGGAAAGGGGAAGGAGATGGTGAAGGGAGAGGGTGCAGCATCAGGTAACTCTTAAGCTACTGCTGCTGTGGTTTATACGTTTGTAGCTGACGTTAGTTGGGTGCGGTAAACGAGAGGAGTGAGAGAGGGAACGCTTTTGGTAACGCTTATCCACTTGTCTTCTGATTTTAATGCAGTGGGCGAGGCCTTTTGAGCTTGGCAAAAGATTGCCAGGGGCAACCAGCAGCAGCAGCAGCTGCAAATACTCAGAGATACGAGTATAATACTTGCCTTGTAGGTTTTTGGCTTCAACCTTTTGAATTGTGGCTCAATGCGTCTTTTGCTACACGCGCGAATATCTCCTGGACTGGACACTGAATGTGGCACGGGAAGTTGCTGCTTGCAACTGCAACTGCAACTGACATTTGTTTGCTTTTATGTGTATGTTATGTCCTTAGATGTAGTTTAGTTGCTAATTTTCGTAAGCATAATAAAGTGCAGCGGCGACTTTTCTTTTGACTTGACCGCTAAGTCGAACTCAGAGTTGGACATGGACTCTGACTGGGAGTCGCATTTGTCATGCAATGGAGGCCACAGGCAAGACAAAAGTATTGTCCATAAATCGCCTTAAGGATAACACACACACGCATACATGTCCTTTGCCAACAGAGGGCTGGCTGGCCTTCATGGTCAGCATACTTACCATTTGTATGAAATTGGCTTCACATTGGTTGCCTGTTTGTTGTTGTTGCTGCTGCTTCTGCTGCATGCCGCATGCCGCACGTAAGTTGAATTGAAATTGAAGTTCGCTTATGGAATTGGAAAAGCTGCTGCTGCGACTTTTGCAATTTTCTTCACACACTTCATGTTCAGAATTAATTTAATATTAATTTTATTTTTATATATATAACATTTCGTATTTTGTGTGTGTTAGTTCCATTTTTCCTTTTTTCTGTTGCTCTTTTCTTGCCCTCCTTTGTCCCTGTCTCCATTGTAAGCGCCTCAAACTTGTGTTTGTGCGTTGCCACTTGAGCGCTCATTTTAAGATTTTTTCCGCTTCCTTCCGGTACGGTAAGCTTCATACGTTGTCCGATTTGGTATAGGGCGCAATAACAGCAACTACTTCGAGGACGACGCTATGGACACCAGTGGAATTTTAAATTATATTAGCAGGGCATAATTTCGAATTAAATTTAGTTTTTGGCAGAATGACGACTTAAGTGCAATGGGTGTCCTTCTCAAATGCAGGCTCTTAAAAATAAGTTCAATGCAATATAAAAAATAAATTCTTTAAAAGTCGATAAAAAAAGCAATAGAAATTTAGTTCAATATGTTATTGAATTAAAAGTTTAAAATATTTAACGTATTCAGTGTTGCTTATTATGTAATGCAAGTCAATAATAGTAATATAAGTTAAGATATATATATATATATATATATATATCAATTTGAAGGATAACTAAGTTGTAAAATATTTTATATAGTGTTGCCTACTTATATGGGCAAAAAGTGTTGCATAATTATATGAGCAAAAAAAAGTGTTTCCTACTTATATGGTCAAAATAGTGCTGCCTACTTAAATGGGCAAAAAGTGTTGCCTACTTATATGGGCAAAATAGTGTTGCCTACTTTTAAGCGTAAGCTATAAATGCATTTTTATACCCTGAGCCCATTTAAAATGGGCAAAAAAGATATTTGTGAAAATAAAATAATTGAAAACAGAATCTTTTAGCTGGGAAACTGTACTTAATATGTTTACACCCAGATCTTGTAATCTGTATAACAAAGTGTATCTTTTAAATCTTCATCAAAGTAAATGATTTTCCAACAAACATTAGGGCACCCTGTAAATCCTAATTTTTTTCCATATGTCTTACAACATTCCCTTGTCCCAACCCAATGTACCTGTAATATGGGGAAATATATACAGTGATGTTATTTTTTTCTTCCCACCAGTGTCTGGTTGATGTTGTTTTTCTTTGCGTGTTTGCCAAAAACCGTACCACACGCAATCAACGTCAGAGTTTTGTATATTTTGGTCACGTGTATGTGAGTCAGTCGTTGGGTTTGCTTTTGTAGGTAAAAGTGTCATTTGATAGTTTGCAGAGAACTCAAGAAGTTACATAGGTTCATTGGCAGACAGCCAAGAAAGGACTTAAAGCTGTTTCTTTCTACTCACATTGTCCTAGTGCTTTGTGTCCTTCGAGTTCAGTTAAGCCAATTAATTAAGCCGCCTTTGGTTAAGGTCCAAATATGTCAAGCGACGTTGCGCCTGTTGCATTTCTTTGGCAATGTCGAAAATAAAATTAGCACAAAAACAGAAGACAAAATGCGGAACTAAATAAATCAGCAGCCAAGAAAACCGCCCCCACGTACAAATGAAACCCAATGAACTTGCATAATGGCCAGGGCCAAAATGTTTCGTCGCTGCGGCAATATGGCGGCATTAATTAAAGTAATTTATCATTAGGGTCAAAGTGAAGCAACGATACACTCAGAGCTCAGAGCTGAGAGCTGAGACAACCTTTGATTTAGCCACGAAGCTGTATAAATATTTTGCCTTCTCGACTTGGCCAAAAATGACAACGGAAAGTAGAGAAACCGGCGAAAGAAAACTACCATATGGAAATCTTCTCTCCAAATCGGATTCCCATTCCCAATCCCTTTCCTGGTTCCGGTTCTATTTCTATTCCTGTTTCTTCTTTCTACGCTTCATTTCGTGCCAAGCTTTAATCTTTTAACACGCATCTTTGGCATTTTCATTGTAATTTGTTTCGATTGCCTTTGCGTGTGTGTGTGTATTTGAGTGTGGGACCGAATTGGCAGGAAGAAAAATCTACGGAAAATTTCACGGAAAAGTATATGATGAAGAAGCAGAGAGCGGAAAAACAAGAGAACCGTTGCCAGAGCTGCCAGCGAATAAATTATGCGTGTAATTCAACATTTTATTTAATGAAAACCTAATGAAATGCAAAATGCTAATACAAATGAAATAAATTTGTTGTCGAGCAGTCGTCGCATCGCTTGGACGGCTTCCTTTTTTTGGGTGCTCGCTTTCGTCCTGTGACGTTTGCCAAATTGATTAGGCGCAAAAATCGCTGTTGTAATCAACGTAAGGATGGTGTAGAGGGGAACGAAGAGGGGGAAAGTAAACGCGTAAAGAATGTACAGTGTACATATCTACGGGGTGTTATTGCATTGACTTTGATTAATAATGTGCCCTTTAGTCAGGTACAAGTTATTAGTTTTACCACGACAACAACGAGTGTAGAGGGACGTCAGGGGAATGGAAAGTGTTTGATTTGGCCATGTGCTAATGTGCCGCATAAACGAAATGACATTGTGGCTCTCTGTGGATATGTCTAGTTACATTGATGGATGCTATGGAAAGTATGTTCTAACAGTAGATCAAGGCTATTGGTATTAAGCATTAAAAACTAGCAGGCTGAAAAGAGGTCAAATACTTTTAGTCAACTACTGAAAGTTAAATAGCTGAACATGAATGGAAACTAAGATGATTAATTGTTAAGTATATTGTAGTTTTTAAATTGATATATCTCAAGATCCTAGCTTGGGCAAAAAATAGTGTTGCCTACTTATGTGGGAAAAAAAATTGTACTGCCTACTTTTATGGGCGTTGCCTATTTATATGGGCAAAAATAGTGTTGCCTACTTATATGGGCTAAAAAATAGTGTTGCCTACTTATATGGGCAAAGAATAGTGTTGCCTACTTATATGGGCAAAATAGTATTGTCTATTTATGTAGGCAAAAATAGTGTTGCCTACTTTTGTGGGCAAAAATAGTGATGCCTACTCATATGGGCAATATAGTGTTGCCTACTTTTAAGCGTACGCTATAAATGCATTTTTATACCCTGAGCCCATTGATAATGGGCAAAAAAGTTATTTGTGTAGACTTTAGAAAATACTGTTTTTATCCTTTTTATTTATGGCTTCGCTCACATATAATTTAATATATTTTGCTAACATATTTTTAAGCAAAACAAGCCATAAATATGTGGCCATTTTGTGTTGGGTCAGGCAAAGAAAGGTGTTTGACTGGCAACACACACACATTTCCATTGTAATTCAAAATCCAAATACAATATCAACTTCCATAATAAAGCATAGAGTGCAAGGCGGCGAACTGCAAAATCCCAAGTCAATTAGAATTAGCAACGTTTTTGTAGAGGAACAAGCACCAAAATACCAAACAAAATACCAAAAAGCCAAAGACCCAAGAGCTGCTGCCAAAAATATGCTGCTGCCATGCTAACGGTTTCCGTCAGCGTGCGAGTGAGAGAGCGAGAGAGAGAGAGAGAGTGAGAGTGAGAAGGTGTAAGAGTTAGAAAGGGAGAGCAGTCGGGTGCCAGAGCGTGTGGCAATCACATTCATTTCATTTCGCACACAAATTTATTTACATGGCGCACTGTGAGAATTAGGAGGAAGGAGAAGAGAGTGAAGGGAGCAAGGTGGCAGTGGCAGCAGCCACTTCCGCCGGAAACTAGCTTTTAACCCCATGAACGGGTCCTAGGCGTTAATATGGCGCTTGCTGCTGGCTTCCCCTCTTATACTGTCCCCCCTCTGCCTAGCCACTGCCTGGCTGCGTAATGAAAAATGCAAATTCCCAGCGGCTAAATTCTGGCAAACAAGCAAAGCGACGCGCTGAGTGCTGCTCGCGTTTTGTATGAGTAGACAAATAGACTCGGCACTGACTTGTCTTTCCCTTCGCACCCCTTCGCACCCCCTCTTGGCACCCCTCTGGCCACCATCTGCAGATACTCGCAACAGCAAAAGACGACGCAGTGCTGCATCCACGTTGGCCAACAATTGCAGCAACGATGCCGCCGCTCTCCAGCGTATTGTGTGGCAAATGACAGGAAATTTAAAAGGATGCCTTTGTAGTCGTCGTCCTGCTGTTACTACTGCTGCACAACAACAAGGAGACAACAACAAAAACATCCCCACCATAACAAAGTGCTGCGTTCTGTTTCTCTCTTCTGTGCTTGTGTCTAGCTGGCGGCTATAATTTCAATGCTCAACTTGATAAGCAGCTTAACCCACGCACAGGAGCCAACAACAGCAGCAACCGCCGTCGCACTCGAGTGCTACACTTGACCCGCCTACCCCTCTCCTCCTCCCTCACTCTCTATCTCCAACTCTCTTTCACTCTTTCACCCTCTCAATCTGGCAACCCTTTAGCATTTTGTATGTTTTTTGTGCTGAGGATTTCACGCATTTAAATTAATTAGCTGAATGCGGGGGCGTTACTTTTACCAAAGAGTTTTCCATGTGCATAGACATTCGGTAATTGCTCAAATTTCGAACAAGTTGACAGAGTTAGAGATGCGAATTGCTGACAACAAGATGTGGCAAAAGACATTCATTTATAAAGGCAAACCATTTTGAATTTTTTCTGGTTTTCTTAGAATTTTCATTAAATTAACATTTGATATTTCTGCAGAAAATGCTTAAAAGTCGAGTTAAATTAAGCTAATTTAGTTCAAATATTTATTCACAGTTTACATTCGTATTATCTTCGAATTTATTCGGAACTTTGCATTAATTTCTTTGCTTCAATATAAGGTTATATTTTAATCTATCGTACTTCAACAGCTTCTTGTATATTTAATTATATTATGCTGAGCAAATACAAAACTTAGTTTGCCTTAAGATAACCTTGAAGTTACATTATGCTCGGAAAGGAAAGAAATACTTTGATAATAAGAAAACTTGTTGCCTAAACGTTTATGGCGTTTATCAAGGAGGAAACGCATTAGCATTGCCTTTAAATATTTATACATTTTAAGCAGTTCTATGCAAAAATCGTTAGACCAGCTGCTGATAATGCTGTGCAAAAATCAGCGCCACATTTTGCAAATTTTACTCAAAGTTCGACGAGCATGCCATTAAATTGAACAACGGCTGACGACCGTGGACAGTACAGTGGACTGAGAGCTGAGTAACATCACAATAGTTTATGAGCGAAGCTTATGAAAATCCTTTTGTTACACAATTTTACAGTTATTTTAAGTTGCCTGAGCTAATTTTGCCTGTTGCCTCGGACGTGCCAAGGCAAAAGAGGATGCTCTGTTCCGAGTGAAGTCAGAGTGAGAACCAGACAATGTTGCCTGCGCAGTGTCCTGTCCTGTCAGGCAATTAAAAACAGTTGACATTTTGCAAACATTCGCAAGGAGCACGCAACGAGGGGACAGAGATGTCGACGTCAACGGCGGCAGCGACGTCGCTGCCTATAAACTAAGCAACGTGCGTTTGCCTAAAATTATGCTAAGTCTTTGCAGGCAACGCTAAGAAAATCGCAGCCAGACAAAGTATACACCATGGCGAATGAGCAACATTCTCGTCCTCGTCCTTGTCGTCATCGTCTTCATCCTCATCTTCATCTTCATCTTGGCATTGGTCCTGCTTGCGTCGGCATAAGTACTTAAGGCAACAAAGTAGACTTTTGCATGCAAGCGCATGCTGCCCCGACAACTTTGTGTATGCATTGCGAGGTTGTCAAATGGTGGGGGTGAAACAGAGTGAGAGAGAGTGAGACCAAGACTATTGACAGCTTCCACAAAACCGGGCAAATGCAGCATAAATAATTTTTTTCAATTTTTTCCAAGCCATTTTGCACGAAACGCTAAGAAAACTTACACAACACAAAGTTGTCGTCGCTCCTGTTTTGCTTAAAATCGTCAACTTTTTGGAGTCAGCGGCTTTAAATGAGTTGTACATAATGTGCATCATGCTTTTAGGAGTTTGCCTTGCTCCTGATAAGGCTTACTTGCAGCTAGCTCCCAGCTCGCAGCTCGCAGCTTGTGCCATTCGCTCAACAAGTTTTCTCACTCATGTTGTCAGCTTAGAATGCGGATGATATCTTCCAGACATCTGGCCACACAGTGGAATGAAGTCCTGTATATTGAACTAAAAATATAGGTTATTTTTATTGGAATCCAATTGACCTAATATTCATACTTGCAGAAAATTCAATTGAAACCTGTAGTAAATATTAAAACTAAGCAATCTGCATAAATTGACATTAAAATGGCAAAAATAGTGTTGCCTACTCATTTGGGCAAAAAATAGAGTTGCCTACTTATGAGGGCAAAAAAAATAAAGTTGCCTACTTATATGGGTAAAAATAGTGTTGCCTACTTATATGGGCAAAAATAGTGTTGCCTACTTATATGCGCAAAAAATAGTGTTGCCTACTTATATGGGCAAAAAAGTGTTGCCTACTTATGTGTTTGAACGCGTCGATCTCAGAAACCATAAGAGCTAGAGACTTCAAACTTGGTATGTATAAGTTATGTATTGTTAATTTTTGTATATATTAAGTAAAATGGATATTTTTTGTCTATATAACTTTATGCAAATCGCGCATAGTTAAGACAATAAATTAATTAAATATATAGGTATCGCTAAGCGTGAGTTAAAGAGCACATTGAACATTTGCCCCACTGTGCCTTGGCAATTGCACTGAGATTTGTCGTGTCACCGGCAACGGACGACGCGCAGCTGCAAATGTGTCTTGGGTAATTGACTCGGCAAGTTGTGCATTGTTGTCACGTGTTGTGCATGCAGCAAGGACACCAACCAAGCAAGCAACTGACGAGAGACTGAAGAGCCGACACCACGGTGCTGAATCCATTCCGAGCTTGAGCCTGAGTCAGAGCAATATGCAAATCGAAGTCAACGACGTTGCAGGCGACAAAACTAGCGCGCAACTAGGCAAACACTTCCGTTGGCCGGAAGCATAAAACAAGTCGACAGCGGAAGTTCATCCCCTTACCCTGTTCTCTCCCCACCTTGTACTCTCAGCCAACCACCTGATAAATCCCACTCCATTGCATGCTCTACTTTTTGATGTGGTTTCATGATTAAAGTCGGCTCGTCTCAGGCTTAGGCTCAGCCTCAGTCTCAACTCAGCTCGGCTCGCTTATTATAATTATTATTTTTATGTTTGCGTGCTTCGCTTCGCTTTGGCGACATTTGCACGTGAGCTGTTTAGCCAA
This sequence comes from Drosophila falleni, assembly GCA_035045575.1. NCBI lineage: Eukaryota > Metazoa > Arthropoda > Insecta > Diptera > Drosophilidae > Drosophila > Drosophila falleni. The sequence continues at coordinate 13,201,120 of JAWNOV010000167.1, forward strand.
AAGTGTTAAAACGGCATAAAAACATGGCGAGTCGACTCAACTTGGTAATATGCACGCGATATGCAGCCAATGGAGGTGTGAGTGTGTGTATGAGTGTGTGTGCGTGGGTGACGAAGATGACTCCTTGGAGAGAAGGTGTTTACGAGTCGCGCAATTAATTTAACTGCTGCTCGCGAGGCCATAACAAAATTTATGACCAACAACAGTTTTGTCAATAACTTTTCTCTACCATATCCCATATCCCATATCCCGTTTGCCATATCCCATCTCGCAGTTGGCTGGCTAATCTCGCGGGCACTTCATTAATCCACAGCTCCAGTTAATGCCATGCATGTCAGAGTAGCAGACAAATGTACCCAAGCGGATGGCTGCTTCACCGCCTCCACCACCGCATCCATCTCCACCAATGTGTATGTGCAAATTTATGAGCAGCAGCAAATGCAACTGCCAGGCAGCATATCAAATTATATGGCGGCCACAAAAAGAAATAACATCATGGCATAGCCGGCAGCAGCATCAGGAGAGAGACTCGCGAGGTCCTTCGCTGCTTCCAACGCTGCCTGCCGCATAAATTCTGATGAATCACTGCAACCAGCAGCACCTGCAGCATCAGACAACAGGCAACAACAACAGCAACACGAAAATTTTCATCGTTCGCCATTCCACGTAATGCGGCAGCTACTCTAATAATAAATTTAGTTTGCAACGCGAAACGAAATTTCAAAATGCATAATTCAAAATAATTCAAAACACAGCGCCGCTGATTTCTCTCTCTCTCTCGTCCCGCTCTGTAGTCACAATAACAATCCCAATCCCAATCCCAACAACAATAACAGCTAAACTCCTCATCATGGGATGAGGTGAAAGCCAATAACTAGACACACTGAATTTCTGGATAAATAAGCTGAGAGCATTTGCAAATTTTTGTTATTGTTCAGTTTCAAGAATTATTTTTAGAGTAGTTTGCAATTGGATACTAATAGGCGCTTCCAGGAAACAAATACAATGCTCATTAAAATGTTGGAAAACAGTTTTGTACTAAAACATCTGTTAATTGCTAAATATTAACTTTCACGTTTATAAATGCAAATAATTTAGTTTAAGAGCTTAGAAATAGGTGAAAAATCGAGCTGAAGTTACCAATTTCTATGTTATTAGTTGTTATTTTCAATGGGCTCAGGGAATAAAAATGCATTTATAGCTTACGCTTAAAAGTAGGCAACATTATTTATGCCCATATTAGTAGGCAACACTTTTTTGCCCATATAAATAGGCAACACTATTTTTGCCCATATAAGTAGGCAACACTTTTTTTGCCCACTTAGGTAGGCAACACTATTTTTGCCCACAAAAGTAGGCAACACTATTTTACCTACAAAAGTATATCAATTTTATACATTTGTCCCTATGAAACGCCTTTAAAAATTCTTTTCTTTTCATACAGTTCACTAATTGTTTTAAAATTTCTTTTCTCGTTTCAGGTAAGTTCGCACTTTACAGTAAGTAAATTGAAGCTGCCCATACTTTAAATATCTCTTTGCACTTCTCAACGGTAAGTTCCACTTTAATCTGGTCGTAAAGCTGAACTTTGTGGGCCGATGGCCATACATCATACTGTAGCACATACACATACACACACATTCATATATTTATACACACTCTCGGCCCCAATTACCAGTGTTTACTCTGGTATCCGGACTGAAGTTCTGATTGGGCAATACACTTAATAAAAATTTTCAACAATTCAATATCATTTTTATTTGCGTAAGCATAATATTGAATTTATCCCAGCATTCGTGTAATCACACAAACATATACTTTTCACTCAATTATACACAACAATAAATATTGAATACAAACAAACATGACGCACTCACAGTGGGCAAGCACTTTATTTAATAATAAACTGCCATATTTTCCCTTCTTCCCCCCGTTGCCGTTCAAAGTACCTCGCGTATCCCCCAATTCGCTTAATATGCATTAAAGTGCAATTCATATTTATTTGTGCAAATTTTTCACATTCGTTGTTTCCCCTGCTTCCTTCCACCTCTCTTCGGCTTTACACTTTCCGGATTCCGTTGCCCTTTCAACCCATCGTTATATAACACAAGCAAAGGACAAGAACAACGAAATCCAGATACACTAGCAAATAACATATAATTTACTTTTTTTTTGTTTTATATATTGTCAAAAAAAGTTAACCTTCTTAGAAGAAAAAATAAACATACAAATAAATAGGCTACATTTTTTTTAAATACTGTACACCTAATATTAGAAATGTTTTGAATTGTTATCAATATATAAAATTGTTGTTTATTTATTTTCCAATTTAAGCAAGTGCCACTGAGGTTTTCGTGATCTATCAGAACCAACAATTATTTATAACCCTTTATATTTCAGTCTAAACCTGTTGTTAGTTGCCTGATGTGAAAAGTCCTTTAAATTACTGTAAAAATACTTACGGAAGGCACTTATGACCTACTTGAACCATTTGAAAATAGCATATGCCACTACTGATCCCTATATAAGTGTGTTGCAGGCTTTACAGTAAAATGATGGGACTCTTCGGGGGGTATATATAAAAATTACACAACCGAGGCAAGCTGAGAATAGCAAGAAGAGAGGAGAAGAGAAGAGCAGAGAGCTTCATTCGCTCCATGAGCTATGCCGACGCATAAACAATAAATAAGTCTTCATAATTTTCCTTCATTGAACTTGCCGCCCACGAACTTCATCATTTGCCGGCTGCCATTCCCACCCGCATTGTTGTCATTGGCAACACGGACGCGAACCCAGACCCGGACAACAAGCCCAGACACGAACCCGCACCCGGACCCGGAGCTGGGCCCTGTTCGATCCATGGCCGTGCTTTGCAGTGCAGTAGCAGCAGCAGCAGCAGCAACTGCTGAATCCTGTGAACGTGCTTTTGTCGTAATCCTTTGAATTTCGTTGCAATAATTCCACTTGAATGTTTATTTGTGTATACAGCGCACACACACACACGCACATACACATACACACAGCAAGCAAGCTGGGACAGCAGAGAGACAGAGACAATGAGATAGGCGAAAGAGGGGCAAAATCGGCCTTACAGTTTATAAGGTTATTGTTTGCGTCATGGGCGTCATTTTAAAACCATGCTACCTTTATGAGCAATACTCGTATATAATAAGGATCCCAACTACTTCGACTACATTTCAACTCGAGTTCGATATTGGTCTTAGCCATTTTCCATTTGTTTGCCAGTTTTTTGTGGGCTCAGTGGCACTTGGCACTAACAAATCTGCAAATACGCAGTAGGAGTGTCGACAGGTGCTGCTGCTTCACTGTGTTACAATCCATAAATTTTTGTCACCACTCGCTTTTCATTTATAAGCTATTGATGCTTTTTCCATTAGTGTTTCATCCTCATCCTTGTCTGCATTCACAATTTCCTCGTAGAGCAGCCTTTTGCCTCAGCCTCAGTCTCAATCTCTATCTCATGCTTATTCTCATCTCTCATCTGCCATCTCCCATCTCAGTATTCTAAGAATATTCCCATTGTTGTCGTTGTGGCTTCAAGAAGCTTATGCAGAGCTGGCGTTGCCTAGTTCCATTCTCCATTCTCCAACTCTCATATTCAATTAGCTTTACATTCTTTTTGCGATAAATGTGTTGTTGATTGTCCTCATATACTCAACCATCCTTCTATGGCTTGGCCCCATTCTCTATGAGCTTTGAACGCATTCAAAGCATTCGCCATGCATGTAATTAAAATTGGTTTAAGTATGCCCCAAGGGCTCACAGACTCGTTGAGTGCTTCGGATTGGGCTTAGAGCTTTGGGCTTTGCATTGCCCTAATGCCAAATGCATCAATTGTTCATCTACAAAATGCATCGGTGGGTAGTTTGATTAGTTATTAATGGAGAGCAAAGTATCGAGGAATATACTTTAAGTGATAACAAATTCACATACTTATATAGATAAACTCTGACTACTATTCCATTACGTATACGCACGGTTGTACTATAATATTTTAATAAGATTTATCTCCCAATATTTATCCTAAAGAATTCTTTGTAGTTATTATATCGAAAGTTTTTATCTGTTATATCTCTTAAAATGTGAATTAAATATCCTCTAAAATTCTTTTTAGTTTCAGTTATCTAGACTGTTGTATATAATTCAATAAATTTATACTTATAGTTAATTAATTCATAAATCATTTAAAATAATTTTTAGTACAACATTCAAATATGATATATATATAAATTATATATTTCTGACTAAGCCACAGTGGAGACAATTTAACAACATCACAAATACACAAATCAACCCTCGCTCTGCCACTTTTCATACGCTAATTGAAGCTATCTACTGTTACCATTCTCAGCTTTAATTTTGGGCAACTGCTTTCCCCACTCTTTCCTCCTGGCTGAAATATAATCTCTGGCCATTTTTCGATAGCTTGAAAGTAGCTTAGTTATGGGCATCGCCTGCAACGAAAATGAACCAAGTCAAGCTTTGGCAATAGGCAAAATTCGTAGGCAATTCAGCTAGCAAGTTTACCAGGCAGTCGAATGGTTCGCAGTGCAAATTAACAGAACAAAAGCTGTAGCCTAACAATAGGCAAACTGGCAATGGGCGAAACATGACCAAAGCAATGCAAACAGACAGACAGACCAACAGAGAGAGACAAACAGACAGACAGACAGAATGACTGTTGGACAGAGTATTCGGGAACTGAGCTCTAACCAAATACCAAGTGGGCTTAGACCAAAATGCAGCGCCGATTCTCGATTTTGAATTTATGCAGTGTTTGGTTTGTTATTACGATGTGGGCGTGAGGTATGGGGTAGGGGTAAGGGGCGTGGCAGCAGCAGCAGCTCATTTCCGTATACAGGTGGTAGAGTTTTCCCCCCGACTCTCTGGAAATCAAAAAACCCGCACACAAAGTCGCCATGGCCGTGTGAAGGCCATGCCAACTACAGAAATAGAAATTGGAGGAAGTTGAGAAACTGGTAGATTGGTGGATTGGTGGGATTGGTGTACTAAAGGGGTACTCACTGCATCTGCATGCATGGGCGCCTGTTTGTATGCAATGCATTGCTGTTATGCGGTGGTCGACTGCTCTGAGCCTGTTCATAGGCCTGACTCTGGGTCTGGGCCTGGTCCTGAACTGCTTGCAATCTCAGTTTGTGGTTAATATTATGCTGCATTTCTCATTTCGCGTGGTTGGTTGTTGTTGCTGTTGTTGTTGCTGTTGCTGTTGTTGGTTTATTATCACTGGCAATACCAGTGCAAACACCGCTGCCCATCCAACATTGAGCATCCTGCATCCTGCAAATGTCCCTTGTCCCTTGACTGGGTTGGTTTATCTGTTGTTGGTTTTTGGTTGCCGTCGCTGGCCTTCGTTGTTATTGCAATGTTTTTGACAAATAGTCAGGGAAATGCACACGGATGTCTGTTTATTGTGCCGTGCATGCGGTTTACGTTTATCTTCAACTTATGCAGACAGTTGTTGGTCTACCCTTCCCCCTCTATACACCCCCATACACCCCCACTATACAACCCTTACACCACCTCGCTCCTTCGATCCACTGGACATGCTGTGGTCTGAGACATTTTCAGGCATTGTGTTTGCACCAGACACATTTTGTTGTGGTCCAGCAATGCATCTCCTGCTCTTCCTCTTCCTCTTACTCTTCCTTCTACTCTTCCCCTTGCTCTTGGTCCTGTTTCTGCTGTTGCGGTGACCCAGCTCCTGGATAACTGTTTGGCTTTTGGTGTATCCTATTGTGTCTAGCCCAGGTTTGTTTGTTACTTTTGTTTGTGTATGTCTCTCTCTCGACGTGAACGGTTGTGTTTTCAATAATAATCTAATTAAGTGCAGTTTATGAATGTAGACAGAACCAGATATGATGATGTTCCTAGGCTAATAAACTGAGCACTGCAAACCGGAAATGACAGCTGACAATTTCATTTTAATAGTTTCGGGCCCTGAAGAATTGAATTGAAATTCAAATTATAGAATTGGAGAATAAAATATATTACAAATTTCTTTGAATATCACTTAAATAAAGAGGGATTTCTGTGAAAAATTACTATTTTGAGGATCCCTTCTTAGCCTAAGTAAATTAAAGTACCCTAAAATAAAGGCAACACTATTTTTGAGCATATAAGTAGGCAACACAATTTTTGCCCACATAAGTGGGCAACACTTTTTTGCCCATATAAGTAGGCAATACTATTTTTTTTGCGAACAAAAGTAGGCAACACTATTTTTGCCCATATAAGTAGGCAACACTATTTTTGACCATATAAGTAGGCAACACTATTTTTTACCATATAAGTAGGCTCCGGGTATAATAATGCTGCCTATGCCATTTTACTTATGAGGCCACCCGTCTTAAATAGGATTGTTAACAAGTTTCTCGAAATCTGTAGTCTTTTCAATTTGCAAATTGTAAATCCCTTCATCTATTGTCTATATCATTGATAAATTCCAATTAGAACGCATTATGAGTGCAGTACATTTGAGCATATGAAGCTAATTGATTTTTGAGTGTTCTTCAAGTGAATTTCAATGCAAATCAAATGCAATTCCTTTTGTTTCATTGCAGACATGCACTGACAAAAGCAAACAAAATTATGAGATACGTTATCAGAATGCCAAATTGTAAAAGGCAATTGTTGGGCAAGGCTTGTCTTTGATTTAACTCAGTTGTCTTGTTCTTGCTGGCAATGTTGCCTGTTGCCTATTGTGTCTGGATCGTATTCAATAGCTTAATTATCTGAGGCGCATGCCAGAATTAATCAAGACTGACAAAAGGTAGACAATGAACACGTACAACTGCCAATGAATATTCTGCATAATTGAAGAAAGCCTAAAATCTCTGCCTATTGAGCTAAATCTTAAATGCAACTACAAAAGCGCTTATTAATAAACTTTTGATGCCAGACTCTGGCAAATCAGCTTATGCAAGTTAAAAATGCTGCAAGTACAGCTTAAGAATTGTTCAAGTTTAAGAGAAAAGTTTTTGCTTATATTCAGATCCAAATTATGCAATCAATCATTAACACCAACTAATTGAACTTGGCAACAATAAACAATGCACCGCGCCTTCAACTACAGGCATAAAAGTAATGCAATTAAATCAAATTATGCACTAGAAATGTTCGCACCACAATGCATTGAAATGCCAATTATCAGAAACTGTTTGGTTATGAAATTATTCAAAATTTGACGTTCGTTCAAGTGTCATGACAAGTTATAAACAAAAGACTCTGGCTCAACTTTTGCTGGCGGATACATAACTTATTGCCATGCCCAAAAGTATGTTAAGTCAACTCACTCGATCTTTATATGTGTGAGTGTATGTTGTGTGTGCTAAATGCCTAACTCAATTATGACAGGGTAAATGTTTGGCGCAAAAAGCTCAAAAGCCACAGCAACACAACCAACAAAAACAACACAAGCAACACAAAACGAAGGTCGCTCGTTCTCTGTTGGGCAACTTGGGAGGGTTGGGGATGGGAGAGGAGGGGGGATAGTTCCCTGCTTGGCCAACCTGAAACGAGCGGCAGCTGCGCCTAATTGCAGGCAACGTAAACGCAACGCTCACAAATTCATTTATACATGCAATAATTTGGTTTATTATTGGTAGAGTCGGTGCCACAAACAACCCAACTACAATCACCGCCCCTTTTTGGGTACATTTGCCATAACTTTTAATTAAATTAAAATGCACAGCCATATTCGACGTCCACAAACGGTAAACGACGATACGACAACCTTCTACCGTGCAACCGTGCACCCAAAAACTTAATAACCAATTCGCTTTGTACTGTATGCCAAATTGTCCGACGTTTCATTTATATTTATAAATATTTGAGCAAAGGCTCATGCACTCCACAGTATTCCAAGTCAAAAGGCCCCTTTTGCGCATTTAACGATAATTAAGTTAAACGAACTGTGGTAACTGATCGGATATTCCACAGACCCGATATCAAATGATATGAGTTGCAACTGACCTACTTACAAATGTGTGAAAGATAATAAATTACATAACTATTCATGTTTTCTTGAGAGCGTACAGAAATAAAGTACGTCTAAAATAAATGGTAGTTGCATACTTATAAATTTGTAGTTTAGTAATCTGTTTGTTTGAAAAATATTTTGGTTTGATCGAAATCTTTAATTACTGTTCTCATAGTTTTGATCATATATAACACCGAAATTCAATAATGCTACTTTACTGAATTTGTTTAATTTTCCTCCAAATCTCCGCACAGGTATCTCTTAACTTGTATCTCTTAGTAACAGCTGCATCTCCAATTCTTCCCTTCTCTCCCTTAACTAGTTCAAGCACAATCACATCTCAACCTTCGGCTACCCTTCAGCTGAACACTTAGTAAACACCTTGTGCTGTTATTCTCCACTCTCTATCTCAATTTCGTCTCTCCCTAAACTGTATTTGCTTACCGATGGTTTCCTTTTTTAAGCCCTGTACCCAAAGAAAACAATGCATTGATATGTTTGTCGCATTGAGAAAGGCAGTTTTTGCCCATATAAGCAGGCAACACTATTTTTGCTCAAAATAGTAGGCAACACTATTTTGCCCATATAAGTAGGCAACACTTTTCTGCCCATATAAGTAGGCAACACTATTTTTGCCCATATAAGTAGGCAACACTTTTTTCCCATAGAAGTAGGCAACACTATTTTTGCCCATATAAGTAGACAACACTATTTTTGCCCATATAAGTAGGCAACACTATTTTTGCCCATATAAGTAGGCAACACTATGCATAAATTATGATTATGAATGATTCTTATTATCAGATTTTATAAAACAAATAAAAAGAACCACGAAATTTTAAATTTTTATAATAAAAATGGATATAATAATTGAAGTAACATACAAAATATTGTCAAGAATACACATTAGTTGTATGTACATTAGTCATTTTTTTGATTAAAGGATTGAGTACCGGGAATCTGATAGTCGAACACACTACACTGTGTTCTCGCTGGTTTTTGTGTCTAATGTGCTTGGTTGCCATATGGCACACTCGCTTGCCGCTTCATAAAAATGCAAACTTATGCTTTTCACAACTTTTGACATTGGCCACAGTCCATGGTAGTTGTTTCTCTCTTCCTCTCTCTCTCTCTCTCTCTCTCTCTCTCTCCCGCTCTTTCACACACACACCCACACACACACACACTTGTAATCCAATTAAAGGTAGCACTGTAGTTGGCTTTTAGCGTGCGGTGTCCGGCTGTTCCACTGTCGTTGAGTTGGCCTTCTCTCTCCCGGCCACCGCTTTGGCCATTGCCATGAGCTGGTCACCTTAAAAGCTTTTACCAATCGACAACTCGCCTTGATTTTCAGCATCAGTGCAAACTGCGTGGCTTCCAGCTACGTTGTCCTGGCTTGGTCCTTTCTGTCTGCTGTTCGCGTTTTACGTATACTTAATTTGATTTTTCAAACAGCCAAACCTCTCATTCCCCCTATAACATACCAAGCTGAACCCCCTCCCTCAACACACACACACAGACACACACATAACACACTCACACTCGTACACATTTACAAGCAGTGGTCATGCTCTGATTTTCACGGCGCTCGCACTTGGGCGTTGAACAGAAAAAAAATCTAATTTCTGTGCAATTTAACGAGACATTTACGTTTTTTCATTTGATTATCTCACAGTCAGTTTGGTAACGGGGCGCAATTCGACCACGCCCCCCACTCTATTCGACTCGACACTCCAAAAATCCGTTGATTGTAAAGATCTGCAACGCTTATCCAAATATCCAAATCGCTTTCGACTTACCTTGTCATTGTGCAACCTGCACTGCCACTTGTTATTATCTTTGGAACGGTATCTGAATTTAAAAGAGCAGTTTGAGATAATTTTTTTTCAGGAAATATTTGCTGTTAATATATGATTTACCACATAATAATGAAAGTATTTTAAATGTGTTGTCAATACAAATTGGACTTATAATTACTTTATATCTATTGAGCTGTTATTTCAGTCAAAGTTAGACCAAATTCTCCAGGATTTTGCTTAAATTATACCCTTTTTTGCAAATTTTTAATGGTCTCAGGGTATAAAAACAGTTGAGAATAATGTAAATGACCAAACGATAAAAAAGAATAGTTAAATTAATATACTTTTCGGCACTTGTCAATAATATATATTTTTTATTTATTAAAAATATATATACATGACAGTCATTTTTTATTTGATTAAACTACCGTTGCTAGTTTATACATAAAGAAGGGTATTCCGTATTTGTCATTCATTTAAGATTATTTCAAAATTGCCGTGTGCCTGCACTTGCATTTTGTAGCATACTTTTCTGGGCTTTGGTTGAAGTTTTCGTGTAATTTGTTTTATGTGATTGTCCATTGGCTTCATTTTGGATTCACATTAGCCGAACGCAAAGCTGCAACCACAGCAGGGCATACACAGGACACCGAACACACAGGACACCGAGCACAGGACTCTCACATATCAACACACATACTCAACTGGTGCGCACAAAAGTATGCAACAAATAGCATATGTATTAGTGGAACACAAGAGGACACAGAACGCACACCTTTTGTGTACGTGATGTCATTATGGCCAAAAGGTAAATTTCAACTGTCGCACGCTAAACGACTCTGTGTTTCCTCCCCCTTCCCCACCTCACTTCCTCCGCTGCAGCAACCCTTCCGCTTGTGCTCTGTATGAGATGGTGTATCTCTTTGTGGCTGGTTGGCCACCAAATCGCAACTAAATTTCCCTCCACGCAAATGAACGTTTAATGTATTTGACATTTTGAAAGTCAAACCGAACAGTGCAACAGGACATAACATCTAAACATATGGGGTGCATATATGCGCAGATCCTAGCATGGAATGTATTTCTCTATGCCAACAGCTTTCCATTCACAAAATTCACATTTGCCATTCAGCACATTTGTCATTCGAGATGACCCGATTTTTGTGGTTCCGCTGTCTGTTTTTGCGCCTGTTTAGAGTTTAAATTTTCCTGCCTGTGGCATGTGGCCAGCACTTATGCATCAGCTGCATCCTTTTTCCTGTCGTTGTCCTGCTGGATTGTTGCCAATTTTGTAATTTAAATAAGGCGTAATTACAGACTCCTCATTGGTAGTGATTAGAATGCCAACACGATCCGTTGAGCTTGTTTTAGATGCATTTACAACTGCCAACGTGAGTATGGCAAACGGGTGGAGAGAGGTAGTATTACAAAATGTTTGTTGTTTTTCTGGGATTGGGAATTAATGAAGCACCAGTGTGCTGACTATTGTGCTAACTATTAGGATGACCATGTCAATTCGATTGGCAAGAGTGAGATCATCATTAAAGACAGATTTTATGGAAAAACATACAGATTTTCTCTGGTGAGCTTGAAACAGACACTGAAAAAGTAATAAACAGTTTGATTGATATAGGGATCCGAACCGCTTAAAAGTAGGCAACACTATTTTTGCCCCCATAAGAAGGCAACACTTTTTTTGCCCATATAAGTAGGCAACACTATATTTTTCAATGGGCTCTTTGACAAAACTGATGAATAACTTTAATATTTTGGGTCAGAAACTTTTTTAAGTTAGTCTGTTTACTGAAAGAACCTTAATTCAAATAGATATGTAAATAAGATTTCACTGATAACATAAGTATCGAAGCCATAATTAATATCAAAAGTTTCTCAATTATTTTGTATGGTTTGTCAGGGGCGCTAATTGGTTTTCATGGGTTTTCATGGGTGGTTAGTTGGAGCACAAAATACCGCCCACAACATTTAGTCTTAATTAGTGTTTGGGCCATATACGAAACTCGAAATGCTAAAGACAATTAATAAGGCGTACAAATTTGACATTCATTGGACAGCGTCCAACTGTATATTTTCTACGGTCTATGCATTATGTTCACTTCTATTTTTTTTTTACATGCTGTCATTTATTTGCTTTTATTTATGCATTATTTTTATGGTCGCCGTTCTTTTTTTTATGGGCCAAGAGTCATTACGCCGGGTTGTTGTTGTTATTGTTTGCTTTGACTAAACAAATATTATGGCCATTAAGTAAATTGGTCAAAAACTGCGGCTCGCTTGGTTTTGTTATTCTCTGTCTTTCTGAAGTTGCCGCCCAAATGTACGCAATAAATGTCAGCTATTAAAAGTGCTACAAAACAGAAAAAAATTCCCTGAACTCGTTTCATAGTTTTGTTTGTTAATGAACCTCCTTCAGTATTTCGTTATTTTGTCTTCAGTTAAACTGAACTTGTGCGGTCAAAGCAATTAATCAACGATTTTGTCAAGGCGTTGAAACCAAAAAAAAATTAAAAGGGACAAAAATAAACAAAGATAAATTTGAAATCAGTGCAATTATGCAAATTGGATCTTTTATATCTAATAAACCTTATACCTTTTACCTATAAAGTGTATGGATAGGGTATGTTAAGACTTACTTAGAATTAGTCAATATTATAAATTGTCAGTACTGTAAACCATATATTTTTTTAGGGCAGGGTATCTTCTCTTGAAACACTCTCAGCTTTATCTCTTTTACATGTTTTTTTTTTTAAATTATTTTGGTTGCATAACAACCCTTTTTTGGGTATATGACCTGACCTTGCTTTGTTGTCTCATTAGACGCATAATTACGTCACTCAATGTTGAAATCCTGAGGATCTTAAGACGAAATTAAAAATAAATTACAAGGAAATCCGTGCGACAAATCGAAGGCAAAGTTCTGCTGCCCTTGTCTTACCGCCCTTGTCCTTGTCCCCCTTTTACCCCATCCAAGACACCCTCTGACAAACCTGTCAAAATTAGCGAAATTAATGCGCAATCGAAGCGAGACTGTTGAAACAAAGAAAAGCAACAAAAATGGCGGCGTATGTGTCAAATGCTGGGAAAACGTGAGTCAACTTGAACATAAGAGGGAAAAGAAAGAGGCGTTGCCTCCTGAAATTGAAACATTTGCCGAGTCGTTGAAATTTCCTTTACTCATTATGCGCGGCGACAACCCTAACCGATCCCCCTTCCCCCCTTTCACACCCTCCCATGCAGATTGAAATCCAATTAATGCCGCCGATGGTGAAAAAAGCAAAAAAAAAAAAAAAAGAGTAGAAAATAATGAAAAATAAGAGAAACGCAAAGCTTTCAACTGATTTTTCACCCGCTCTCCTCAACTTCCTGTGCCCGTTGAGCTGAGCTGCCTGCCTGCCTTTGATGAGCAAACGACTTGGAAAAAAGGACAAGGGAAGGGGCGTGGCAAAGATAGGTGTGGGCAGCCAAGAGAAATCCTTTTTTAAAATGCCAAACGCGTTGCGGCGTTAATATGTTAAATTAAAGACTGTGTCAGGGAGAGAAAGAGGAATTTCCGGAGAGGATCAAAAACTTGCTGTTGGCTCCAAAGCGGACAGCGGGTCCACAAACTGTCAACACAATAAATGTGACTGCGTATCGAAAAAGAAGTTTGACGAAAGTTGCGCGGTTAACGCGAATGTCAACCCCTAACCTCGCACCCTTCTGGTACGGAAATCCAATTGAAGTATAGCTAGTTTAAATAATACGGTTGCGTAGCGAATTGAGACATGGGTTGATGGAATGGTCAGCAATCGAGCTAGACAATTTCCCGCTAAATAAAATATAATTTGTTTCATAAATAAAAAACAAAAATAATATAGCTATTTCATTATAATCACTTTGAATATAGTTAGTCATTACTTAGCTGCATGTTAATATTTGAACAAGGTAAATAAAACTACATTATTAACTTTAGCCACGCGTGCTAACTAATTACCACAGCCCTTTATGAAAATAGCACCAGACTTTGCTTCCAAAAGTATTTTACCCATATCTATTCGACTATTCGCTCATTTACCAAAAAAAAATTTGTATGTATTTATTTAGCGCTCATAATACAAATTTATGTGTTTGCTTAATAAATAAACATTTTATGCGCTATATAAACTCAGATATACAGCAGGAGAATTAACTACTCTCATAAGAGTACTACCAAATTAAAAAAAAAGAGGAGAATGCAAGTAATGAATACATACCTTTAATACATTGAACAATTTTCCACTTGACAAACAAAAATGTGCAAACAATTATAAATAGTAGAAAACAGAATAGACAACAACAATTAGTATGGAATGTTTACATTGTTCAGAACTTTGTTTAATTATTGACAAATGCATTAGTATATGAAATGGGCCATTCCAAATTCTATTTCGTCCTGTCTTTGGTTTCGTTTCCACTTTTCAGGCTTTATAAATATAGAGTTTATCTATTAACAAGTGAGCGGTTACAGTCGAGCACGCTCGACAGTAGGATACCCTGAGCCCAGGTACTCTACTCTGAGGTTGATTTTCGACCAATTGTTCCAATGGCAGCTATATGAAATATGCAACCGAATTAAATCGAAATTTGGCAACACTATTTTTGCCCAAATAAGTAGGCAACACTTTTTTTGCCCATATAAGTAGGCAACACTATTTTTTGCCCGTATAAATAGGCAACACTATTTTTGCCCACATAAGTAGACAACACTATTTTTCAACTAACTATATTTCATTTAAAATTATATCATATTTGTTTATATTCGAGAAAAGATTTTTCAATAATAACCTTTGCTTTCAATTTTATCTTTCTTATCTTGTAAATCCTAAGCATAAGGCGCATATTAGGGCATATATAACTTTTTATAATTGACTTTTCAAGCTTTTCACTTATGATTCAAATCATTTACAATTCTTCTAAAGCAATAATAATATTCAAGTAAAATCATTTTAATAAAATAATAATATACGTAGATTAAATTCAAATTTCATGCTCAATAATTCCTTTCAATTTATCTAACTTTTGTTGATAAACTAAATTTATTTACAGTCTTTTAGGCGCATATGGAGTGAGACTAAAAGTGGCGATGACTTTTGGCTTAGACCTTATTACTATCTCTTTTCCGCTTTGGTCTGTTGCTTTTTCACTCTGCTCTATTGGGGGTCTCTTGACTTTGCCAGTTTCGTGTTTATGTCTGCTCCTATATGTATGGATTTGTGTATGTGTATGTGTGTGTGTGTGTGTATGTTCCCAATTAGATTTTATTGTTTTGGTGCGATTGCAGTTGCCATTGTTTGTTGCTTGCTGGCTTGCCAGCTGTTGTTGTTGTTATTGCTGTTGTTTTGGACTTTCTAATTGTTGTTGTTGCTGTTGTTGTAATTAGTGAAGCGCAAACAAATGTCGCCTAATGATTCGTTGACTGCCGTCGACGACAACAGCGACGACGCCATTTTGTGCCGACTCACACATAAATCCATATATACACATATTTAATTGTTGTTGTTGTTGTTGTTGGTTTATTGGGTGTAATTACATATGTCGCGCTCTCATATTTACATGGCAATTGGGCACAGACATTGTAAATATGATTTACATTCCCAAACGACGACAAGTTTTAAGGCATTTCGCTTTAAACTTTCTACAACCTTGACAAAACTCATTAACGTATTGGCCAAAAATAACCGCTGGCCAATACAAACACACTCACACACACACATGCACATTATAGATCACATCCAAGTTCAATAATAATTAGTTTGAGATTTAATTTTAATTACATTCAGTTGTCAGCTGAGCTCCGTTGAGCTGCCATCTTGTGTTGATGTCCATCCTGTGTGTCGCCTGCGGCGGAAACTGCCTGCCAAGACTGTAATTAATATGGGACCCAAGCACGAGACAGCTGACGTGCATAAATACACATACACATACACATACATATATATATTTGATTGCTACATGTGTGTATGTGTGTGTGTGTCTTGGATTGATGGCGAAAGCTGTTTATTTACTTACTGAACGTAAAAAGGGTTTTGGTTTCGTTTCATTAAATTTCGCCAGCAATGCTTGAGTTGAGTATAAACACATCAACTTGGACTTGGACTTTTACTTCAGTTGAGTTGAGTTAGGCAAAGGTAATTGACAGCACACAATTGGGAAAAATCGTGGAATGAAATTGGGGTGATGCACAGCTGCTTTTGGAAATGAAATCTATCCTATATCTCAAACTATGAGCTAAAATCCAATTGTGGGCAAATCTTAGTCTTGTCTTTGGTTTTCATTTGGTTTGTACTTGGATTCTTTAGCATTTATAGACTTTAATAGTAATGTATTTAAAAACGCTTATGAATACATTTATATTGAGATATTTTATTTTATTTTGCAACTTTTGTCAATAAGTTTTGGGTTCGATTTTGAAAAATTCCAAGTCATAGCCCATACCATTTTTGCCCAAATAAGTAGGCAACACTATTTTTGCCCAAATAAGTAGGCAACACTATTTTTGCCCATATAAGTAGGCAACACTATTTTTGTCCACATAAGTAGGCAACACTTTTTTGTCCATATAAGTAGGCAACACTATTTTTGCCCATATAAGTAGGCAACACTATTTTTCCCATATAAGTAGGCACCTTTATGGCAGCTATATGATATAGTTAACCGATTTTAGCCAAATTTGGTCAGGATGTATAATACCAGCCCCGATGCATATTCTATCAGTTTGGCTTGGTCGGCTATGCTTAAAACGCAGTTTCACACTATAAAGCAACTCTGCTTAAGTCTCAATTAATTCGAATTCGAATCTGTCTGACTAATGCTTTAGCATTTGATTAGCCCAACAATTGGTACAGATTTCGATTCGAAAAGCCTAAGAAACATTTTATACAAACTTTCATCATCATTGGCAGCTGCAAAGTCCATTTTCGCCATTATAGTTTTCCATGTAACAAACATATGAGCAAGAGACGCTTCACAAAACACTCAAAAAGAGAGGGAAAATAAATAGAGGATGAAGATGAAGAGCACAAATGTGTGCTTTATCATCAACAATATTTTACTTGATTTAATTTTTGTGCCTTAGTCAGAAAATTTGTTGCAATTTGCACCGTACACACAAGCTTTCCTTTAGCCTCTGATCTTTTTTTTTGTATTTGATGAATTATTATGCGCTACATAATTTTCGCCAGCTCATGACACTCAGCACCGAGGCTCGTCCATGGAAAAATATATATATATCTTTTGTTTGGTGCCTTATGGTGTTACGTCCATGTGTTGAGCTGGCCGTCAAAAAAAGTTTTGCCTTTTTGGCCTGGCCGAAGGAGAGAGCTTCATTTTATTTATGCATGCCTAATTTATGAAAATTTGATGTACTTGTAAGCTATTTCGGTGGGATACTTTTATATTTGTTTGCACATAACCGCAACACATGCGCAGCTATTTGAGGAACTCAACTCAACTCATCGGAACTTAACGGAACTCAACTTACCAGAACTGAACGAGCTGAACGGAAGTGTGTCCGGATTTTGTCGATGCTGGATGCTCGATGCTCGATGCTGGCGCCTTTTTTCACGCTCTGACCGCGCTTCAAAAACTTGCGCCTAAATAAATTACTTGTAAAACTTTTCAAATACTCGTAATTCTACATGATGTTGTTGAGG
Organism: Drosophila falleni; assembly: GCA_035045575.1. Classification (NCBI taxonomy): domain Eukaryota; kingdom Metazoa; phylum Arthropoda; class Insecta; order Diptera; family Drosophilidae; genus Drosophila; species Drosophila falleni. The sequence continues at coordinate 13,218,627 of JAWNOV010000167.1, forward strand.
TCGTCAACGCAACGCAACTCTCGTTGCAGCCCTCTCTCCCCCTTTCGATATTGCCCGGAGAGGCAAGCGACGTTATCGTCAAACTTTACTAAACCAACATAAATACCATTTACTGCAGAAAGTTGGCAAACACACCAACAACAACAACAACAGTAGAGAGACAGACAGACAGACATACGCACAGGACGCAGCTTTCATAAAAATGAGTGGATCTTGTTGAACTCAAAATGTAATCAAAACCCACCACTTAAATACCCTTTACATAAGAGGAATATCTGTAAAAGAAAATCTCAATACCTAACAATTTCTAAAACTAATAAAAAAGTTCTTAAGTGCATTCAGTTATATTCTATACCAACAATTAAGTTTTTAAATTAATTAAGTGAAGATTTATTTTAAACTTGAGAAAAAATAAAGATTGAGATATTTAATGTGTAAGAATAGTTGTGTATTTTACAATAAAAAATGCGCTTCTAAAAGATACTGTCATAATTTTTACTTGTAATTTGGAAAATTTTTTTTTATTTAGAGTGAACTATTTTCCTGGATAGCAAGTTGCTTTTTATAGGAGTACATGCCTTACAATTCCCTGCCTAAAAGCATACCACAAAAAACTTTGAAATGTATGCATAATGTGTTGCCTGCTTTTTGGCTGCTGCTACAAAACTCTCTGCACCCATTCAAAGCAGCTTCTCCCTGCTTCTGAATACTTTCCCTTTATAGTAGATGCTTCGATTTTTCTTCTACTTTTACTGGCTACCTACACTCTGCCCTTTCAGCAGCTCCACCTACTCGTTTTGCCTGTTTGTAGCACTCTCATAGCCCGCAAACATACAACGTTTATTTTATTGACTTTTCCCACACATTGCATATGGTTTGGGCTGTTGATTGTGTATGTGTGTGTGTGTGTGAATGTGTGGACTTTCTAATAAGTTGCCGCCATTGGTATCGACAAGAAGCGAACAACAAACAACTGTTCATCAATACTTTTGGTCGACAAACAGAGGCCAGCTTCAAGTAGGGACGAAACTCCCAAAAAAGTAACAACAAAGTTGTAAATTTCTGTGTCAAAGTATCTGTCTCTATCTATTTGTACATGTCTATGTATGAGTGTGACTGTGTGTGTGTGTGTGTGTCTTTCTAGATTTTCATATTTGTATTTTGTCTTCTACCTTACGTCGGTCGACAATTTTGATATAGGGTCATTTTATATTTAGTATCAATATTTCGTATTGTATCTTGTTCGATGCCTTGTTTTGAGCCCCAAAAACTTTTTTACGCATAAATAAAGTTTTGTAGGTTTGACTAAGGTTTGGTAAGGCAACTTAAGCACCCTCGATGCATCCTTAAAAGGGGCTGCTGAGCACACTTAAGCCGCTCCTGCCACTCATGCCCTGCTCCTCTGTTTCTTATATGTTTCCGTTGTATTCGAGCCGGGAAAAAGTCTTTGAACGTTCAGGGAGAGGGTTGCTAAGGTTAAGGCGGAAAATAAGACTGAGGAGCTTCTTTTTATTTGGGGACCACGTACAGTTAATTTGAATATAAGCCTGTTTGATTTCATGATCAGAATTGATGGGGTTTCAAAATCAAAACCCAAGAAACACCAAGCCCAAAAGAAATTCTTGAAATTTGCTAGTAAATGCGGGTGCAAGTAGACTCAAAAATTTGGCAACTTATTAGTATAACATTTCTACTATTATTTAATTTAAGACTGTGCTGTTGTCTATTCGTCTTCTCAGCACAAATAATAAAAAATACATAACATTAAATGCAATTGTATGCTAATTACATAATTGTGAAATTTTTCCTATAAAAACAGAATACAAATATTTAAATTTTCATTATTGAGCTACCCGTGTTTTTTTTTTTACAAAATTCCATAATTTGAAGAATTTTATAAAATCCTCTCAAGGCATATATGTTTATTCAAAAGTTGCTTATCATATCTTAGTATACATACGTTATCAGTTCGTTTAATAAATGTTTCATTTCAACCCCAGCGCTAGTGACTTTCTCAATAATACACTTTGAATGGCTTACAAATTTCCAATAAGCTCAAATACTTTCTGTAGTCACTGTTGCGATTTCAGGCAGCCCTCCAGCCCTTTTAGCCTGTTGCGCAACCCTTTCACATACATACGCCCCATGCTGAGGGCTTATAAATAAAATTCAATAAAACTGAACTGTCACCAGCAGCAGCAGAAAAGCCCTCTTTCCCTTTTTATTCTGCGCGTCGTCAATAATAACATTAAAACATTTTCTACATCAATGATGCATGACGTACATCAATACGTCATTCATTGCTGAGTTGGAGGGCAGAATAGGATAGGATATGTTGCATACATTTAGGCTGGCATTTTGTAAACTCCTTTTCATAAGAATGCGAAAAGCAGGCAGGCCGAACTGATTGATTTACATGCTTTGGCACGCGCGACTGACACGACATTCGCATTGACATGGAATGCCATTGGACAGGCCTCGATTTTAAAGCTGAAAGTATATCGAATTGCTGTTTCCACTGAGGCGCATAATGAACCAGGATCAGGGTCAGAGACAGGGACAGGGAGAGAGACAGGGACAGGAGCGGATCTCGCATTAAATATCAATTTCGTTTATCTGTGCGCCTGTTCCTGTGCCCACTTAGTTTTATTAGACAACCACACAGCCACCAAATTGCCAACAATTTCCTTTATTACAAGTATTTTCACTCTCCGTACGTGTGTTTGTGTGTGACACAGAGTATGTATCTGTGTGTGTGTGGGTGTCTGTGTACGTGTTACAGCTACCAGCTGCTACAGTAGCTTACATAAATGTGTTGCCTAGCCCATAGGCGCGCATTACTATAAATTTTTAAACATTTTACAACAACATGAGGGGATAGCGGGTATGAGCTGGCCTACAGGTGTGCAAAAGTCTCTTTAAAGCTACAATTTTTATGTACTTCTTTTCCCCCTTTTTGCCGCTGTGAACAATATATGTAATAATCTTGCTGCCTTTTGAAATCACAATTTTATTGACAACTCAAGTTCTTGTTGATTACTTGTGTGTGTATCTGACAGATAACATACACAAAAACACACATACACACACACACACATGCACACCCTTTTAGGTTTATTAAATTTGGCAATTTCTTAGACCTGCCTACAATGTCTTTAGGTAAGTTGTCCAGAGCATCTTCTGCCCACTCAAATCCCTGGCGAGTGCGTGCCTAATGCTCCTGTCCATTTATTTTTCCTTCGTTTTTTTCTATTTCCCTTTAAATATTCTTCGGCATGGGCATGCTGACTTTGAACCACTGTTTGTAACGTGCTTAGAACTGGTACAGTTGTTACATTTACTACCAATAGAGAGCTAATTTACGAGCTCTTTACATTATACATATTAAAACTATTTAATGAGAATATTTTAAATATAAAAATTATATATATAAAAATTTACTTAAATTAAACTATCAAAAAAAACAAATAATAACAAATAATTGATTTCGAAACAAATTTCATAAATAGAATAATTCCCCATGTAAATTTGTGGCATACAAATATTTACTAATGTAAGAACGTCCAAATGCCCATATAAGTATGCAACATAATTTTTGCCCCTAAAAGTAGGCAACACAACGTCCAAATTTTAATATATAATACTTAAATAGTTTCCTTAGTTTACCAAAAAGAACTTGCAGAGTACTCTGACTTCGTTAGACTGCTATTGAATTATGTATTCTGTTGGCTATGTTATTTTTTAGCTTTATTCTGACAAGCCGTTTTGAGCGAGTGACTGAGGGTCGAGGGTGGACATTGGATATTGGATAGGGTAAGACGAAAATATTATTAAAAAGGTTTTTTGGGTGTGCTGTCATACATTTTTCTGAGTTGGTTTGATTGATTAGCACTTGTCAAATAGCTCCATATGCATTTTTTGTCAAAATTTCTGCAATTTGAAGTGTTGACAAAGTCATTTTTCCAACGTTTTGAAATGCATTTCTAGAATTCTGATACTAATCAAATATTGTTGACAGTCAGTCAGTCAGACAGACAGACAGTCAAAGAACAGCTGCAAATGTGGGAACGTTTATCAAAGTCACTTCCTTAAGAGGCGAAAAGGTAGAAGAAGGATTTTCTCTAGTCACTCGTATTTATCTTCCTACTCTCTCATGCCCTTTTCAAGCTATTTGCTGGGCAATTTGCAAGCTTGCTGAAAACCTCAATTTTGTTTTGTACTTTCCACTTTCCACATACAAAATTGTATTTGGTAAGAAAATAACTAAGTCGTCTGGTAATTTGGCAGTTGGCCTTAAATCTTCAAAGAGTTCAATTTGGGTGGTTAATTTTTGAACCCATTTTCCAAACAGTTTCGAAAATCTACCAAGAAACGAATCTTATATGATCAATTAATATTAATGATGATAATAAGTCTTGACAAGTCTATATCGATATGAAATAAAAACATCGTTAGATAATAATTCAATAAAATGCTAGTAAGGTTCTTAAAGTTATATTATCCTTAACTAACTAACTTGTCTAGGAAGCCTCTTAAAATCAATAGGAGTTTTAGCTTTAGTAATGTCCTTCACTCTATGAATTTTTCTATTTTTGGATAGATTCCTTAAGGACTTTACAGTACCTTTACCGCTTTTTTACCTGGTTTTATGGGAGAGAAAGAAAGAAAACAGGGAAAGGCTAAAAGGCGGTTACACCCGTAAAACTATGGCACCAACCACACAAAGGTCCTGGACGGTGGATGGGTGAGAGAGCCTTTAACCATTTGGCACTGTGGCCAAAATTTATAAGAGCCTTGCGTCAGTTTTTGTTGCTGTTGTTATTTAATACGGAACCCCAACGCAATTGTTGTAGTTGCTATAAATAAAACAAGTTACACACTGTGAAAGGTGTGGGTGTAGGTGTGTGAGTGTGACTGTGTGTCTGTGTGTGTGAGTGCGGCGCACTTTATATAAACTTAGATAACAAACAGCTTGGTTATTTATTTTTCTTAATATTAACGTCAACATTCAGCGCACATGTTGCACGCACAGTCGAACCCAAAAGCAACCCTACCTATGTCCCCCACAGACACAGACACAGACGTAGATAAAGTCATTTACACACACACACACACACACACACACACAGATGGAGATAGAGAGAGACTGTTGTAATATTTGTTGCCATCTTACAGGCGATGCGAGGTGTGCAACTAAATCACATCAACAGCGCTGGAATTTATAACTGTTTGTCTGTGCCTGCGTGTATCTGTGTATCTGTATCTCTTCTTGTATTTGTCTGTGTGTGTGTGGGTGTGTATTTATGTTAGCATCTATCTACTTAGCGTTGCTTATTTTGACTTTATTAAGCCAAAACACGTTGCATAGCAGCTAAACACGCGCGTATAAATACAACTCAAATGCCTTGACTCAAACATCCGCTCAAGGGGGTCTTCTTTGCTTTTGATTCTACACATATGTATGGTAGCTCTGTATTGAGATCTGTTTGCGTGTGGATTCAGTATCTTGCGGTATTGGCCGAGATGCAATTTGGCGTGCAATTCACTACTTACTAGTACATTTGCATAGTAAATATTAAACTACAGCTTTAATCTATTTTATGTAACGCTAAATTAGTAATACACTCTCCTAATCAAAGGTGTCGCAGGAATAATTGTGGTATCATTTTTCGCAAATTTAATTTCGAATAATCAAAGCAGTCAGTTCTCTGAAAAAATAGTGTTGCCTACTTATGTGAGCAAAAAAAGTGTTGCCTACTTATATGGGCATAAAATATTGTTGCCTACTTATATGGGCAAAAATTGTGTTGCCTACTTATGTGGGAAAAAATAGTGTTGCCTACTTATATGGGCAAAATAGTGTTGCCTACTTTTGTGGAAAAAAAAATAGTGTTGCCTACTTATGTGGGCAAAAATACTTATATGGGCAAAAAGTAATTTAAATAATGATCAATTAAACTATATTTTAAGAATTAGTTGCCTTAATTTCCCTACATACTTAGCTTCATTCCCCTTAAGTAACTTCCAGACATCTTGTTGTGTCTGTTCCTTTATCAGTCAAGCCTTTCCTCACAGTTCTACCTCTGGCTGCACCCGAGCCGATGGTATTTGGTTGCACCCACCTAACACACACACACACCTGATGGTACTGGCTTGAAGGACACTTTCATTAATCTTGCTCACAATTCTCAGATTCTGGTGGTGCCTATCCGAAAACTCACCGAGTGCTCAACAGTTTCACACGCATCGCTGGCTTTACACGCACGCTAATTTTTCATCATCAGCGTCGAGCGGCGACAATGGCCAATGTTGACGATGTTGCACAGGATCTGCTGCAGCGACTGATACTCATGCTCATACTCATACTCATACTCATACTGATACTGATACTGCTGCTGGAGCATGTGGATAATACCGAGTTGCCTGTAGAGCGGGGCCGGTTTTCCATTTCGCTGCGATGTGCAATTCATCAATATCATTTTATCAATTTTCACCGCTGTCCAACAAGGACACACTGTCCATACCCCGTCTCCCGTCCATCTCTTTCGACTCAACTCAACTGTATATCACATTGCAATTTGTTGTCTATTTGCTGAAGGATATGCAGATTTGCCTGCGCCTCAATGCCCATTCTCACTTATTGCCCTCCTTCTCCCCCTCTCCCCCCTTCTCTCTCACTCTCTTCTGTCGTTTTTCATATGCATCGACACGTATACATATATGTATATGTATTATTTTTTTATGCTCGGACTATCTGACTGACATGCGTGTGTGAGTGTGTGAGTGGGCATACTGTTATATAGGCGTGTCGTATTTGCTCTCTGCCAACATTGACGTCAGCGTCAACGTCGACGTCGCAGTTGCAGTTGCAATCGCCGTCGCGTTTTGCAACTGTAATTCAATTTTAACAATTTTTCAACTGTGTTATTGACGTGACTGACGCATCGTCTGGTGATTTGTTGCTGCCACTGCTTCTGATGCCTCCTCCACCTAAATCTCCACCTACAGTGCCCCATGTTGCACCTTCCTCATAGGCTTCGTTCTTGTTTGTGGGTGTTTGTGCACTGTGTGGCTACTGTTTGGTCATTTGTTATTTGCGTTGATTTTTCATGGGGACATCCTCCCCATACCCCTCTATCTCTTAGTTCTGTCTGATTTTTCATCCTCTCGCAAGTATATTGCGTATCGCTTTCTATAATCAAATATTGAGCTGCAATTTTGGTACAGTTAATTTGTACGTTCCATGTTTGGTTTATGAACTTAATTTACACACACTCGCATGACTTTTTATAGAGATATAGAGAGAGGAAAAACAATGTTTACAGTACACATAAGTAGGGAATAAAACAAAGGAAGTACCCTTACTATTAAATTGAATTCTAAGAAAAAATTATTTTTTTTAAAAGTTAATAAAGTTTAATTGCATAATGAATTTAAAGGCCAAACCATGACCAAAATGACATTCCGTTTGAAAATCGGTTCAGTTTTGACAAAGTTATGGGAGTTTGAAGTTGGTCAGACTTTGGATCTAACAACTTTACAAGTCAAAATTTTTGTCAAATTTCACATGATTTTTTACAGAATTTTGAAAGGTGTCAGAAACAAATTTAAAGTGTTGTTTTATACTATTTACGATATAAGGAGTTGATTAAACGTGAAAACTTGAGAATTAAAATTTTGAATTTTCAAAATATCAAAGGGGGGACCACATGCATCGAATCCATGATTTTGAGAAATATAAATTTTTTTCGAAAACAAATTAAATTTAAATGCAGAATGAATTTAGAGGCCAAACAATAATCAAAATGACATTCCGCTTGAAAATCGGTTCAGTTTTGACAAAGTTATGGAAGCTTGAAGTTGGTCAAAACCTTTGTTTTGGAAGCTGATTAAAGTGTATCTACTTTTTTTTTTTCTTTTTTTAATAAGGGGTTTATATATTGAATCAACGTATCCACTGATCTGAATAATAAGTAGCCTATTTCAATACTCCGCATTAGATTATCAACTTATTTTATTTACAATACTCGTAGAAGAAATAAAAGTATTTTAAAACACAGTAATTTCTAATTTGTAAAGATAATAACTGACCCACTTAAATATCGAAACTATGATAGAATGATTGCATTTAAATTGTGTATTTGTACTTCATCATGAAGAGTCATTGAAAGTGTATAAATACAACATGCAATGCATACTGACTCGCAACAGAATTATGAAGTATTTAATGGTTGTCGCATTTTGTACTCTGTATTTAAACTAAATACCACATAATTTGAACAACTGAAAAACAAACAGCACAGCACATGACATGCCTCATTGCATGATTTGTCCAGTCAAATTTCACGCATCGCTGCGTGGAGTAGAGAAGGGGAAGGAAAGAAGAAGAGTGGTTGCCAGAGAAGGTACGATTCTACAAAAAAAAAAGAATCGAAAACCACAACTTTGTTATACAAAATAGTGGCAATTTGTTTGACGCTGTTTGTGTTGCTGTGATTTGTGTGTGTGTGCCGCGAGCAATAACAGCAACAACAATGTGCAGCAAGTATCTGTATACTTTTTTGTGTTGCAGTTGTTGCACTGCAACAACCGCAGAGTCAGTGCCACATGTGTCGAATGTTGAGAAAGAGAGAGAGAGAGAGAGAGAGAGAGGGAGAGAGAGTGAGTTCAACAGCAGTTCAATTTCACTGACTGCCTGCCAGCTTGATGATTAGAATAATTAGCTGCCTGCCTCTGTTTTCTATCTGCCACGCATTGTGGCACGTTCCCAACTCCGACGAGGCAGTCAATGCCAATCATTAGGCAGTGTTTGGTGTAAACAACGCGCCTATTAATAGACACGCCACCGCGAACCGGATTCCCACTCGTGGCGCGTCAGAGCGTGCAATTGTGCGTCTCAAAATCATTATGAATGATGCCTCAGAGGCACATTTCAAAATGTGTGTTGCCTCCAAGTTTACGATGTTTTCCCGTTAAACGGCTGATAAGCAGCTAACCGAAGGGAAAATCTCGCCACCAAATAGAGGGGTAAAGATAAGTACGAACTGGTTTCAATTTCCAATAGGGGTAACTATGTGCAATACTGTCGAAACATACACACAAAACTGGGGAAAGTAGCGGGAAAGATGGAACGTTGGGGTAATGTTGAATTTGGAGTCGTAAGAAAGACATTTACAGCGGGGAAACGGAATGGAAGAACGTAAGGGAAAATAAAAGGAATTTTGGGATATTTTCAGTGAATGAACGGTTTTTCAAGTCTCTTATCAGTATAAGGTAATTGTTGGAAAGTTCATAAAATAAAGCTAGGAAAAAAACAAATATATATTGAAATTAAAAGATAAAGTACTTTGAATCAAACTATTTAATACAACTAATAATAGTTTGAGTTAAAGTTAAATTTAATAATTCCTTCAACAATATTTATTTTCAATACTTGTAAACATTTCTTATTCAATAAATATATATTTAACTTTTTCTAAAACAAATCATATCTCATTTGTCAATCATATCTACTATCATAATTAAAATATTTCCCCAGATTTATACTCGCTTTATTTTTCCCTTATGATAAGCAAAACCCCTTCAAGCGAATTCGCCACAATCACGGCGAATTCATGACCATCCTGACTACAACACATGCGCACTTTCCAATGAGGCACCGAAAATTCAAGTCGAATTAAGAGCGGCGTCTCAGAAGCCGCCGAAATTCTTATTCTGATTGTTTTTTTTTCCATTTTTTGGCATACTTTTATGCATGTATGTGTGTGTGGGAGAGTGTATTTGTTAGGGGGTTAGCTAAAGAGAAATATTTTCAAAGCGAGCCGATAAAAAGGAAAAAAGGTGGCACAAACTTTTTGTGCAAAATCAGCGAAAACATGAAACGACATAAGTATGTCAAAATGCATGGAGAGATAGCAGCACACACGCACACACATAGAGAGACACACGCACACAGACACAGCGATTGAGAGACGAGGGCACGTACTTATATAAAAGGGCCTAGAGTACTTTATAGTATATGTATGTATGTATGTATAGGCCCCACACACACACATACTTACACAGTCTCACGCATACGCTTACACTTACTTTGTATTTGTGACGCACATAAAGCAGACGGCAGAAGAAGCAAACTGAAATGTGAAATGTTTGGATGTTTGGTCTGCTTCTGGTTCTGGTTCTGGGTGCCGCCCAGATGATTTGCGCCAGTGTAGGTGCCCCAACAACAACAACAACAGCAACAGCAACATGAATTCTTAAGGGGAGCCTTTTGGAGCCTTATGGAGCCTTTTTGCCTGATGTAGCCACGGCAACGTCAATCACAGCGTCGAGTGCAAAAGTGGAAAACAACAACAATTTTTGCCATTGACTGTATGTGTATGTGTGTGTGAGAAAAGCAAAACAAAACAGACAGAAGACAAATAAAAAATTTGGAAATGTTGGGCTAGGGTGGGCACAAAATACATATATAAATATACATGTGTTTATGTATTTTATTCCAGCAAAAATCCATATAATTCAATGGATTGGCTGAGAGAGCAGCCAACAACACAAAATGAACACAACAAAAAGCAACCGCAGATTATGCGATGATGACAACGGTAGAGAGAGAGAGAGAGGGGAGAGAGAGAGTGAGCGGGAAAACTGTTCGAGAGATTGAAACACGATGAGAACGCGTTGTGTGTCCAGTCAGACATATTAATGACAGAATGATTATGATGACACTAACTGACTATAGAAGGCATAATATGATTTGTGTGAGTGAGAATGTGAGGTGAATGTGAGTGTGAGTGGGAGATTGAAGATGACCAAACAATATGTAAAACAAGCTTTAAATTTGGCTTAAAGCTGATAAAACTACAGCTATACAAATGAAACAAAAATTTAACTGGTTGATCATTTAGAATTTACAACAATAACAATAGATAATGATTAAAGTATCATAGTAAGAGTGCAGCTGATGCCAAACGCTATTAGATAATTATCCTTCTTTTATCTATTATCTATTATCTATTATCTATTATCTATTATCTATTATCTATTATCTATTATCTATTATCTATTATCTATTATCTATTATCTATTATCTATTATCTATTATCTATTATCTATTATCTATTATCTATTATCTATTATCTATTATCTATTATCTATTATCTATTATCTATTATCTATTATCTATTATCTATTATCTATTATCTATTATCTATTATCTATTATCTATTATCTATTATCTATTATCTATTATCTATTATCTATTATCTATTATCTATTATCTATTATATATTATCTATTATCTTTTATCTATTATCTATTATCTACCATCTATCATCTATCATCTATTATCTATTAACTATTATCTATTATCAATTATATATTATCTATTATCTATTAAATTATTTAAATAAAAGTCATTGATTAATAGTTATATCCATAACTATTTCAAGACCAATTTCAAAAAAGACAGTTCATAACTATTTAAAAAATAATATTAATACACAACAAATTATCAAAAAAAAAATCACATAAATATATATCATGGATATATTTCACTCTATAAGATGTGCTAATCCTATCTACTTATAAAATTTTCAAGAAAAGAATTTGCACAAGGAATATTTAAACTGCTGTTAAGTACTCTCCAGTGAAATTTGTGCAGAAAATGATAGTCGAGTTTTTTTTCTTCTGATTATTGCTTTTTGTTGTAGTTGGATGGAATTGGCACCTGCTGCAATTGTCCCATACCCCACAAAGCGGGTCTCAAACACTTTCAGTTTTCTTAGCTTTGGCACTTAAATGCTTTTTTTCCGCAACAATAAAAAAGAACTCTCTTCACGGAACTAAAAACGCCAACAACAGAAACCGGAATCTGAATCTGAGGAGAAGCTGGGGGCAAACCGCGCTCTGCAACCCAGCCGAAAGTCCCTCTCTTCTCTCTTCTCTCTTCTGCGTTCTTCTTTCTCTCTCGACTCTTCTGAGGCAAACTACCAAACGCCAAGACCAAGACCAAGACCAAGCGCCACGTTAATTAGATTTTGCGGTTTTTGTGTTGTGCAAACTTCAAAAGCAACAGCAAAAGCAAAAGCAAAGCTCCATCGACCAAAACCAAAGGCTGCCAAACGCCAAAATGTATGCTTTAAAAATTGTTTGTGATACAACATGAAATTGGAATTGAAATGGCTGCGGGTCGCAGCGTCAGACAACAACAGCAACAACAACAGCAATAACATCAGGAACATCAGCAACAAAATCGATAAATAAAACTTTTTACAATGCGGCAACACTTTCACGCCCACTCCATTCCCCTCAAGAGTCCTGTGATGGCATTGAAAAACCGCCCGAAAGTATGCAGCAAGTTTTTTACGCAATTAGTGTACAATTTCTTAATTTATACGCTGTCGCCAATTTATCAACATACACACACAGACACACTCACACACACAGTCTAATACAGAAGCAACACTTCCTAAGAAGAAACATTTGAGTCGTTCTGGGACCATTTGCAAAACGGAGAAGATGACACGGAGTGAGTGAGAGGGAGAGTGAGAAGGAGAGAGAGAAAAAGGGAGGGCAAGTGAAATATTATTATGAGTACGTGTTGGGCAGCCGCCTGTCAAGTTGAGAGGGCAAAAAACCTACCCAAAAAGGGAAAAGGTTGAAAGGGTTGTGCTTTGCCTCTAGCTTAACATATGCTATTTTGGCATAGTTTTTGGGCCCCAGCGATGAAATATGAAATATGAATTACTATTTATAACTTTATCAGTGAAGAGATACACTCACACTCATACATATGCGTAAGTATATGTATGTGTGTATCAGTGTGTGCTTATCAAAGCATTGAATACTTACACTGAAAAAAAAGAGCAACTCCTAAAATCAAAAACATTCATCTTAAATATTTTATTATAAGATTATTTTAAGGCCAAATTACTACTTACTGGTAAAAATAACTTTTATAAAGCTTTCAAAACAGAATGAAATATAAATAAAATTTAAAAAAAGTTATAAATATATTAAATATTTTTTTTTATTTTAATTTTAAGAACATTTGTTCTTATAATAAAAACTCGGTCTCTTCTCTTAATTTAAGAATTTATTGTACTCGACGCATTTTTTTGACCAAAAATCTTAGTTCTGAGACCAAAATCTTGATTTTAGACCATTTTTTTATCAGTGTACTGGCTTGCCTTTGGCTGAGCTTGGCTTGCCTTTGGCTTGTGGCTGTTAATTAAGTTATGATGGCAAGCCGCAAAACATATAGCGTTGGCATTTCTCTCCTAGTATCTGGGCCTTGTTAGGCGGCCCGTCAGTTTATGAAATTTTCATTAATTTTCGACCACAAGAGAGTTCGCTGATGTTGATGTTGATGCTGATGGTTGATGGGCCCTTCGGGCTGACAGCGGCACGAAAACTTGACGACACAGCAGTTGTAATGAAATTTGCGACATATATGACAGGCCTAGACCCCGAAACTGAACCCGAATCTGAACCCATAATCAAACCCACTCTGACTCTTAACCCCCTCAACAAAATGCGGACCCATCAAATGTGGCAACTTCTGACAACGTCAAAAAGTATGCCATGATTTGTCGCACGTTAGTTATTGGACTAACTCTCATCATCTTACTTTTTTCTTGGCATTCGCAATCCAGTGAACTTTCCATCTTTGGCCCGAACTCTTGATGGATGATGACAAATGTCGTTCTGTAGTTGGGAAAAAACTTTCAGCTAATTATATGATAATCAAAATGCATCAACAGCTTTTCGCATTTCGATCTTTGTATATTGTTGTATATATATATAAAAGACGACTGTCATTTGGATTTTAATTAGCTGACGCTTGCCCACTTAAGTAGGCTATAGATAGAAGTTGGTAATGCGTAATCATCATAACAATGGCCTGACCCTAACACATTTACAGTTCATTTTGGCCTCAGTAGCTGTAGCTGTAGCTGTTTGTGCCTTCAAGGCTAAAACGCATTGGCTTTAGCACTCGAATATAATTTAGATTTATCGCTTGATTCTCGCATAAATATCGACCATGTCATCTCTAAGATGGGGAGCAGGGCAGGGGTGGGGACAGGGGTTAGGGGCATCTATTACTCTCGTACTTTTGTGTGCTCGTTGATGCATAAAAGCAATGGCTTTGAGTGCCCTGAACGGCCTAACGACTTGTAGGTAAGAGTCTAAGTAAGTATATATAACATGTAAAATCCAGAATGGCACTTTCAGCTCTCAATCTGTGTATTTGTGTGTGTGTGCCACATGTCTTTACAGAAATTGGTCGTCAGATAATATAAAACTGTGTCAAGCCAGGCAAAATGATAAATATTTTTATTGATTGCAGTGTTTAAGGCGTTTTCCGGCTCAATATTAAGATTTATGCAAAAAAAACTGGCATAACCGTTTCATAACCGTTTCACTTTTATATGAAAATTTAAAGACTTTATTATAATTAAATACTATCTGATGATATATCTGCAAAAAAACAACATTCTACAGTTGCCCTATCAATGTATCTTTAAAATTGTTAAGATATCATCGACACTGATTGTGTGTCTTAACACTTGACTGCCCCTTAACATTTTATTCTGGGTATCGCAACAACAAAATCAACACGGCGTTTAGCGTTAAACACACAACAAGATTTTTTTTTTTTGGACTAGGAGACAATTTGGTGTCCCCAAAGTGCTGTCCGAAAAATTAACGCAAAATCAAAGTAAAAATGCGATAAATTGGCGTCGACAAGCGCAACGCGCAAACACAACAACAAAAAACAACACAAATGAAGACAATAAAACAATAACAAAAAACAAAAACACAAAAAAGTCGACGGCATGGCGCGCTTTAAATGAGCGAAAATCGGTCGAGCATATCAAATTGAAAAACGCCAAGACAACGTATGGTCGGAGAGGGAGGTACTCGTACTTGCGAGCGTACCGAGTGGGGGGTATGAGTTCTGGGTCTGCTCCTGATGCTGATGCGATTGTGGCGCGTGATGCTTTTTGCGTATCCTAGTGACACACAAATACATCTAAAGCGACACAGACACAGACAACCACGCAGGCAACAACAAAAATTGCTGAAAGCTGAAAGCAAAAAGCGCGTAGCAAAAATTTACAACAACAACAACAACAGCAACAAAATACATAGAATAACAGGCAACAGTAATAACACTGAGAGCGGTAGAGACAAAAAGACAGGGAATAAGGGACAAGGGATAAGGGAGGCATCTGAGTCGACATTGATTGCTGCTCTGGCAGGTTGTTAGGTTACTGCTGTCTACGTGAAGGGCAACTGAACCCCCAATGAATGACTGCACTCAACTGCTCAACTGACGACCTGACGAACTGTCGAACCGTCGAACTGTCGAACCTTCCAATTGTAGAGCTGACGAACTGACGAGATGACGAGATGACCTACCCAGTGTCATTCCATTGTCAGCTGATGGATTGGGCATATTATCTGACAGATTAAGCGCCTGGCAACATAATTGAGCTTAATTCCAACCATATTCAAGTATATTTTGAGGTCAATATCGATTCAGTAATTATTAACTTACACTTTTTTTATTTATAAGTCACAAGTTACATTTATCAGCTTAAAAAACTAATTCATCTTGTATACTTTAAGTATTTTTTATATCTCATAAATAAGTCCACTCTGTAAAATAAGTTTACTCTGTAAATTTAATGTTTTCCAACTGAACCGTTTGATAACCGATTCATAACCGTTTCAAAATAGTCTCAAAATCAATTAATCAGCGTTTTCTGATTAAATTTATAGTAGTGAATTTCTCAGCTTTCTGAACCAGAAATCTTTCTTTAATCGTTATCCGACAATCTTATTAAAGCGTTGTTATCGTTACTTTTAAAGAAAACTGTGACAATTTCTGAACATTAAGTTGAATAAGAAAGTAACCGAAAAAAATGGAGAGAGAGAGAGAAGTACCAACCAAATACTCAAACCGCGCCCCTTAACATTGTGCGAATTATTCAATAGAATCTCATGTGTTGTTCTTGTAACACATTTTCTGTTTTTTCACTTTTTTTACCGGCTTTAAGCGACGTTGTCGGCGGACTTTTTGTGTTGTCGTTGCCTGCAGTTGCTGTTTGTTGTTGTTGTTGTAGTTGGCAAAATTGTTGCGTTTCGCATATTAATTTCTTCCTGTCTTCGTCATCATCATCATCATGAGTTGTTACTACATTCTGGCCAAGTTTGGACCAGCAAAAGACTCTTTTGCCGCTCTCTTAAATTGCTCTCTTAGGCGCTCTTATTGGCGCAACCTTCCAGCCGCGTGTTTGCTACCAACAACAACAGCAAGAACAGCAAAAAATGAAAAACCATACTAATTGTATCAGTATGTGTAAAAGTGAATGTATATGTACATTTTGCATTAATCACACACAGTTTGAGTCATGTGTGTTTCATAAATATTTTGTCTGTAGAAACTTTAGAGGCAAATTTGAAGGCATTTTCCAGTCACAACACAACACAAAATGTAAAGCAAAACAAAGCAAAAGTGCAAAATCAGGCGTAGCACATGTTTGCCATTTTCTTGCAACCCGCTAGCGCAACATTTTCAGACTTCAGCTTCATCATAACACCCCCATCCCTTCAAACATGCTCTTCGTACACTCGCTCGCTCGCTCTCTGTCACTCTCCCTCTCTCTCTCACTCTCTGCCCCTCTCTGTCACTCGCTTGGCCAGCCAGCCAGTAAGCCCGGCACATGGCAGCCACGCGTTCGCTCTCGCGCTCTCCCACTCAGATGCACTACGCTCAACTACACAAAACACCTTACATATCTAAGGCGAAACTAAACTCTGGCCGACTCGCTCGCACTCATGCTGAGTGCTGTGCCTCTTGGGAGAGCGGAGAGAGCGCGGCAGAGAGTAAGATGCGCGTGCTTCGGCTACAGCCGCCTGCTCCGAATCGTGTACTCGACTCGTGTCCGTCGTGTACGTGTATTTGATTTTCCCTTTAGGCCTCTTGTTGTATTTTCCAGCCGTCCACCGTTTTTGGTTTGGCCAGCCCATGTGCAATGTGCCGCTATTCGTCTCATCGTTTTATCGTTTCAGTGCTCTTCGGTTGTGTTATTGTTGATGCTCTATAGAAGGTACGACGGCTATAATACGATTGCTTTCGTCAGCAATATGTGATTGATAGACTGTTCGATTTGCTGAAATATGTACACATGTTCGCCGTTTTAGATGATCTCATAAAGTTTAGAAAATATCTAAATTAACGTTTTAGCTATGATGAGAAAAGAGTTTTAATTATTTAAATTTAGTCAGTTTTTAGCGAGAAAATTAGCTCTAGTCCTACTCACAATACAAATAATCAAAATAAGAAATGTATTATTAGTTACTATTTGTATCGTTAATAAACTATTTCTTATTGAAAATCATATTTTAAGATCGTACTTCCCCAGTTCTTATAATTTTTATAATATTTCTTTCATTTATAATTTTTCTGGCCACCTAGTTTCCTATTAGAATAATTCATAGAATTATTACATTTGTAGATCAGAGCATATTTGATTCGTAGAGCATACGTGTCCCCGTTCGTCCTTCGTGTTCGGTTGGGCATTTTGCTTGTTTTGGTTTGATATCGAACCATGCACAAGCAGACACACACATGTTCGATGCTCTCACCAATAGCCAACGCGTTGCGTTCGGTCCGTAATCGCATCGTGTGCCGAGGCCGAGGCGACCAACCCACCCACACACACATACACACGAACACAGGCATACATTTAGAGACAACGTGTATTTTGTTTACCGCTACTCGTTCGTTGCCGGCTGTTGCGTTCGCTGGTTCGAATTGGTCGTGCAATTTGTGAGTTCGTTTGTTGTAAGTTCGTTCGCGTCACGTTCGGCCGCTCGTGTGGGCCGTTGTTGGTTGTTGGCTCGTCATTTTGGGCACTTCTCGCCATTGTAAGCGCCGTCCTTTTTCAGTATGATATTGAGTTTTGTGTAGTTAAGTCGGAATATTTCGTATAATTCTTGTCGACTGTCGTGTGACATTTGTTCTTCAAACATAAATATAAATATATAAAAATATTCAAACAAAAAAAATATAAATTAAAATTAACATAAATAACTAAACATAATTATAAAATTCGCTTAAATATTAAAAAATATATATATTAATATATATATAAATATATATATATTTATCAAACAAATTTAATAATCAAATTCGCAAACCACCCAAAACAAAAAACAAAAAAAGTTTATAGAATTCGTTTAAACAAAACATAATTAACACAAACGAAAATAATTAAAGTTTATTATTGTTGAAATTGTAAGCATGAACACAAGATTAAAACAAAGTATTAGTTTAAGCGCTTTGGCTTGTACTGCAATTATTTTAACATATTTCCCAAGATAGATTCAAAACAATTTCCAAACACCTATTGAACAGCATTTGTAAATGTTTCTACAATTTTTCTGATATTAGTTCCCAAAATAGACTAACGTCTGTCTAAACGGTAAACAAACCGAAAATAATTAGAAACAAAAACAATTTGTAAACAAAATTTAATTGAGAGACGTAGTTAGATTTGCTCTTTCCAGTTTCTAATTTCTTTTATTTCATTTTTTTTGTGTGTGTGTTTAATTTGTTCTACATAAACAAACTCGAAAATGGTTTCACGCTTGCAGCACACGAAAATATTTCCAATTTAAATTTTGGACAAAAAGTCAAAGGCAAAAATCAAAATGAAATCCAATTGAAACAGAACTGAAACGGAACAGAAACGTTTTTTCATTGAATTTGAATATTTTGGGCATTCCATAATTTCATTTCCAGCATTTGACGATGAGTTTCATTGAAATATTTCAATATATTTCGACTAGAATATGGTTTTCTGTGTGTGTGCTCTCAATTCTCAATTCTAGCCATAAGAGCATTTTGGCCACGTTAATTGAATGAATGCATTGGTCGTTTCATGATTTCGACCAAAAATTCATTGCTCTTTGCCACTAGCAGTTGTTTACTCTTGTTTTTCTTTTTGGAAATATTTATTTCTAGTTAGGCAAATATTTTTATGTTCCACTTTGATGTGTTGCCTGTCGATTGGCACTTATTGTATATTAATTTAAAGAGTAACAAATTCAAAAGACGACACTTTATGGAATTGCTTGAAATATTTTAATGAACTGTGCAGAGTGGATACAATGTTTAAGCAAACTTGTGATCATTTTTAACTTAAATTGTAGATAACATTGACTGAGAATTTTAGTTTTTTCAAAAATATTTCTTCATCAGTAAATATTTTGCAATTAAAAATGTTTTAAAATTGTTTAAAATGTTTCAAAAATATATTCAAACATACTGCAGAAGATTTTAAAATTCGAACATATTTTTAATTATTATCGATTTCTTATTCGGAAAGTGTTTTAAAATTCCAAGACAGTTTATAGATGAAAAACATTTCTGCAGTGTTATCTTCTGAAAGAGTTTTTCTAAAAAATGTGTACAAAATAGTATTTTTGTAAAGAACTAATTTTTAAAAGAAAAACCAATTAGCAATGAATTATTCTCATTTTACAAATAATAAAATTGCGATTTTGCTTTCTTTTCCAAACACTATATATAAAACAGTGATGAAAAATTTATAGAAGCTAATTATTTTCATGCTGAAAATTCTAATGTATTTCCATTTAAATGAGCACTAAGTGCCGCTTTTTCCATACAATTAAACACTGAAGCTTTTATTGAAAACCAAATATTTCAAAGCATTCTTGCTCAACTCAAGTACGAGTCAATCGACATATCAGAACCTAAATTACTCATGCTTAAAAAAAAAGCCACAGCAACAACAACATTAATAAAAATAATAAAAATCATCATATATTCATTTTTAGAAAACGCAACCACAATAAATACGCGTGTGTTTAAATACTGGAAAACACAGATAAGATAAATTATATACAACACGCACACAAAAACAAAAATTATATACATTGATAAAAACCAAATCAATACGACAACGTCAAAAAATAAGAATAAAAACCAAATAAAATTCAAAGGAACATACAAAAAAGTATATATCCTATATCCAACTGAGAGCAACTCAAGTGCAAACAAGTATAAAAAAAACGCAAAATCAAAAAGTGTAAAAAATAAAATTGAAGTAGAAAACAATTGAGCTAAATAAATAAGAAAAGAAAAACTTAAGAAAAAAATCAAAAAAGAAAATACGAATAAGCAAAAAGAGATTTCTCAAATTGTTATTTTCTCGCAAAGGCGCAACGTTCAAGAGCAAATCGTTCCATATGGTTCATATTATTGAATTGGTCGGCCAGCCGAAGGTTGAGTTTGCTCAACAAGTTACTGTGAGTATATATATATATATTGTAAATAAAGCTCGATTGTGATTCTCGTTTTTCCTTCTCCCAAATAAATTGTGAAAAAATGAATTTTTATACAAAATACAATTAAAAAGTGCGAGAGAGAGAGACACACATACACATGCAAACGGAGAGGACCCAGACTGGGCGACAAATGATAATAAATCTTGTGTCTGTAGTCACGTAATGACAACTTAATACAAATACATGTGTCGCTTTGTGCGAGTGTGTGTGTACCGCAAAAAAAATTCATTTGCCCACATTCTCATTTACACACACAGATACACACACAGACAAACGCACTTTTTATTATGTTGTTTGGGTGTCGTTCTCGTTTACTCTTCCTTCTCCATCTCCATTTTTTTTTCTTGGTGACTTTGCCCAACATATTTTGACAATTAATCATTCGGGACTTTGTCGAGTGCCAGCGGCCAAAAGGAGAGGGACTTGAGGGGGAAAGGACATGCTCCAAAAATCAGCGCCATGTCTTGCTGTCTGTTCTTTGTGTAGGTCAATGTGTCTTGTGTATATTTGTGTGTGTGTATGTGTGTGTGTGTGTGTGAGTGTATCAATCTCACTGAACCTTGGCCATTAATGCCACTAAATTTTGAAGCATCAGTTGTAACAGCTGTGCTGCTGATTGTAATTGTTAAAGTTGCTGGTGGCAAGTGCATTGACTCTGGCTGTGTCCTTGTTGTCAAAATCCTTTTAGATTCACATTTAAATGTTTGTGCAAAAGTATTCTATGAATTTGCGTAAGTTCGCTTTAATACTGTTAGATTAAAGTTGTCGTCAGATTGGAAGTTGAATTCCAATTATTTATCTGAAATCCAGATCAAAGTTTTAGAATAATCATTTGTATTAATGCTCTCATGTTAATAGATAAATATTGATAAATGTGTGTTTGAAAAATTGGTTAAGTTCGTAGGAAATGTGAAATTGTGATGTTAATTTTTTTTTAAATATTATTTTATATAAATTCTATGAGCAATATAATTAATAACGTTTTGAAAATCTAGTATAGTATTATATATATAATTAAAAGTACAAACTTTTAGATAAAAATCAGAATTTCTTTTCAAATATTAAATATAGTTTATCGTTTTTTAGGTAAAATATTTATATTATATATATATATTATATTATATGCGAACGTATTATCCAAAATTACTTTAAGCTTTTATTTAAAATTGCTCCCTTATCCATGATATATATTTAAAACTTTAACACCGTTGTTTTCTTATCAAATTGAACCTAACCATATGGCAATGCTTATCTATTGATCCATTTGTATTTTGTCTGTCATGTTTTCTCATTCTTTCGGTTTTTTCTCTTTATATTCCATGTCACTTTATTCGCTCTCTCTCTCTTTCTATCTATCTCTGTCTATCTACCGACTTTTTTAAAGTTAACACAAAATTTAGAAACTTAAATTCTAATCGGATTTACATACATTTCTTTTCATTTTCTCTCGCTCTCTCTTTCTCTCAATTGCTTCCTCTCTTTATTTCACTTTCAGCTGACTGCTCTATCAATTTGTGTATGTGTGTGTGTGTAATAGTAGTAGTTGTTGTTGCTCCTCTTGTTACTGTTTTTGTTAGTGTAGCTGCTGTTGTTGTTGCTGCTGTTGTTGTTGTCCGCTTGTCACCCTCTTCTTGATTTTATTACACCGCCAACGCGGCAGTCTGTTTAGTTGTCGGTCTCGGGGACTATTGCGTAAATTTCATTGTGTATTTCACTTTTATGGTGGTTGCTTGGGTGGGTGGGTGGCTTGGGTGGTTGAGCTGGTCTCAGTTCGCATGCGAGAAGGAGCAAGAGGAGGAGAAGGACGAGGAGGAGAAGACGGGACTGTGAATGCGTGCGACGTGCGTGCGTCGACGTTGCTGTTGTTCTTTGTTGTGCTTTGTGTGTGTGCGTTATGTCTATCTGACTATCTGTCTGTCGCTTAGTCTCACTGTCTCACTGTCTCTCCGTCTGTCCTAGTGTCTTCAGTGTTTTACTTTTATCCTTGCCATGGGGATGTTCGATGTTCCATTGCGTTTGCTTATTCTAATGATGACACATGCGTTCTTCTCCTCTTCTTCCACTTTTTCTTCTTCTTCTGCTCTGTCTTCTACACTTCGCTTGCTTATTGGGTTATGTTGTTGTTCCTTCTTCCTGTTGTCCGCTATTCTCTCGTATTCCGCACATTGTTGTTCAATATTTTTGTGCCACTTGTTTTGAATTTTTCTACATTTTGCGCATCCTTTTTATGCTGTCATTGTTGTCCTTGTTTGTGTTTGTGTTGGTGTTGTTGGTTGTTGGTTGTATTGGTGTTATTGGTGTTGTTGTTGCTATTACGTGCGCGCTAAGTTGCTCGTTAAATGCTTAAGTGGAGCAGAGTCGTTGACACAGTTTTTTCTCTTGCCCATTGCATTTGTATGACTCACAGCACTCACAAACAGACTCAAAAGCAAAGAAGGGGAGTTAAAAGAGACAGAGACAGAAAGATAGAGGATATTGGGTAGAACTATGCAAACTGCTCTTAAAGTTTTATTTTCGTTTACGAGCAACTTTTCTTTGTTGTTGCTTTCTATGCATTTGTTAAACTTGAGTTGAAAACTGTCAAAAGGACACTGCGATGCAGGATACTTAAAGACAAAAAACCCCCAAAAAATGGCATAGAAACAGAAATAATCGTAAAGTTGATAGCAACTAAACTGCATTAAAGTTTCTATCAATGCAAAGCAAAAAAAGATATCGAAGTTGCAACTGTTCTTATTTGTATTCTCTAGAAACTGAAGAATCCAATCTTTCAATTGCTAGATTCTTCTCTTATTATATATGGAATTTTCAATTATATTCAATAATTGATTTGATAATTATCATAAAATATAAAGTACCTTTTCTAAGCTTTTTAAATAACATCCGAGCTTACTATACTTTATCATTAAATTGAGGTATTTATCGCTCTTCATAAAATCTTAAAATCTCATACCTTGCTTTTTTTTTGCTTGATACCCAAAAATTACTCCACATTGTCTATATAATTAACCCGATTCGAATTTTCACATTCTCCAATTACGATTTTAATTACGAAAAGAATGCTTCTCTGTTTCTGTGGTCATAACTTGTCTTATATCTTGAACCCTTCTATTATATTCTCGCAAAATCGCAAGAAAGTTTTAATTTCATACCATGACGTTCCATACTTCGCACATTCATTCAATCTCGTGGTGAAGTTGCTGAAGAAGGGGCATGCTACAATATTTATGTTTATTAGCCAGGCAATTTGCCGACTTAGGCAATTACCCAGGCAACAAAAGGCGTTGGCGCTTTTCAATATTTATGCCCCGGGGCTCTGCATGGAGCTCTCTAATAATATGTAAATGCTACTCGACGGCGGCTTACAAAACAGAAGTCAAAGCATAACAACGCCCACAAACCCGTTATTATTATTGTTGCATATGTCAAGGCGTTTTTGCCTGTCGTTTTGTTTTCTCAAGTAATTTGCTGGGCATGTAATTTAATAGCACGGTGGCAACTCTACACTTTTCATGCTCTGCAACAGGAAATCGTTTTCAGTCTGTATGTGTGTGTGTGATTGTGTGTGTGTATGTGTGTGTGTGATTGTGACAGGAGCTGTTGACGCGCCTCAGGTGGGACATTCAGGTATGTCAACAGGCAAATTATGCCCAAGGACCGCAGACAATGAAGTCTCTAGCCTCAAGAACCCCTCTCCCTGTCTCTGCCTCACACCTGCCCAGGTACAGGTGCCCAGTGATTAGTGAAAGCTTCTGAGCCAACTAAGGAAACACACTTGAAGGGCGATTCCTTAGAGTGCTGCAATTATGAAAGGTTACGCTAAATTGTGTGCATAATTGTTTTGGAGCCTTAACTGCTCGTAACTTAAAGGACAAAGCTAAAATACTTAATTTCATGAGGGGAAATGCATAGAATAGTGGTTAAAGTTGCTATTTAAGTTCTTTCTCAGCTAGGATAAATAGTATGCTTTAATCTCTTATTAGAGATAGTTTTTTCCAAAGGTATAAATTACAATGTATTTTTTTAAATAACATTTATCCCTTAAATTTATTTTTAGGTTTGTTAAGATACTAAAATCTTAAATCAATATGATACAATTTAATTACTTACTAAATTGGTACATAAATAAAATCGAAACAGTTTGAAAACCCAGAAGTAAATATATGAATATTAGGGTTTCTTCTACAAGAACTAGTCTTTTGAATTTTAAAGTCTTGTTAATATCAATTTTTTTTTTTTTTTTATATTTTTCTAATCCTTGACATTTTTGAAAATGCATAAAAGTATTAAAATATAGGCAATACTGACATCCCTTTACAAATAATACAACATTCCCTTATATTAAATGAGAATTATTTTCAGTTTTTATTAATTCGTTGGCCACGCGACACGTTTCATTGTTGGAGGTGACATTTTTATAGCTTTGTTAACAGGCGCAAGTTTGAAGCGATAGTTGAACAGCAACTCTCCGAGCAAAAGTTCAACCCGCTTTTCCTAGCCAACGGCAACTCAAACCCTTAGTTCTGGAGCAGACGTCTCTCTTTTGTTTTGCTTGGCATGTTTAGCGTTGATTATGCTTTGTGCTGGCATAGGGAAAAACTCACCCCCTGTCGAGCTGTCGCCTTCTTATCGCGCGAAACAGCCTACTATGGAACTCGGCATTAAAATTACTTGCGTGATTAACGCACACCCTCGACCGTGTCGTTTGAAACATAGTCCATAGTACATAGTCTATAGTCCATAGTCCACCGTTCCCCCAATCCATATGCTGTCTAGTTTTATCTATGGCTGCCTGCCTTAATTGTGGGTCTTCCATTTGGATATCGATTGATTTCGATTTCGATTATTTTCTTGGCTGCTGCCCAATTCAATCGGCTGATGAGGCAACTTCAAAAAGCTGCACAGCTCATTAGCCACACCGACAAAAACTAATACATATATGTATTAATATATATATAGTATATAAGGATGTTTATCTACATACATATTATTTCATATATATAATATATATTTTTATGACCTTTTGCATTCATCGTTTGCTGTTTGCCGTTTTCCTCTCGATTTGTGTTCTATTGTTTTGTTTGGTTTTGTTTATTGCCACAGCGCTTCAAAAATAGCTGCACAAATGTAAACAAAAGCGCAAAATTTTCTGACCAGCAGCTGCGTGCGTCATGTGTACAAATTTTCCAGATGCTCCATCAGTAGACTTAACCAAACGCTCTCACACGCGCCTCTCTCTCTCTTCCTCTCTCTCTCTCTCTCTTTCTCTTTATCACACTTATTGCGCCTCTCTGTATATTTTCTTACTGCATCTGGCAGCGTTTTTTTCCCGTTTATAATACATATATATATTTTGCCTAGCATAATTTTTAATGGCTTTGCCAAAGTGCAAAACCGCATAAAGTGGCCTTTTTTATTTGGATTGGTTTGCTTTGGTTTTCCCCACATTTCCTTTTTTTATTTCTCCCCCCGTTCTCTGAACAATAAATTGCCGTTTATTTATGTGGCACTACAAAATGCTAGCTGCAAATCTGAATATTCGATATTTAATACTCTTTATATGCACTTCTTTCTCCTTAATGGCATGTGATGTTAAGTTATTGTTAGGGATCAGTTCAGTTTAGTTGGGCTTATTCCAAATGAGGTCAATAAAAACAATTTTCGTGATGTTCAAAAAAAAGCTGCGTAGCTCACAATATATATTATTTCATTTAAGAGCCAATATAATCTATTTTTAGTACACAATTAAATTTCTAGAACTTTCTGTTTATTTTATTTCAATGCTAATTTATGGCAAATTTTAGCTCATTTATTCAAAGTGTATTTATAGTTTTTATATTTACTCTTAAATAAGAAAAATACATGAAGTGTGCAAAATTATCATTTTGTTTAAAATTTCTATTAATTTTTAGTTTCTATTCTGTTTAAGTGATTGTAAGTAAGAAAGACTAATTTACTTCAGCTCAGTTCCGTTTCTGACTGATATTATAATTGATTAGGTAGTTCCGGCGAACTGACTTGTAAGTATATTTTCCAAATGGCTAATAAATCAACAGAATTATGTTTTACCAACAACAACAATAAATGAGAAAAGAGAAATATTTACATTTACATGCAAGGCAACGTATTTTTTTTTTGTCCGTCTGTCAAAGAGGGCGGAGGGTGGCAAAGCCAAACAAACCGCTAATTGTCGATAAACAACCAATAAAATACAAATTTCCCAAAAACATTTATCAAAAATAATATAAATAATAACAATAACCACACACACACACACACACACATACACATACACACGTCCGCACACGCACAAAATGCGACGTGAAAAACTCGGCAAAAAGGGGCGATAAATAAAATGGTAAAAGGAAACTTGAACAGCGACGAACTTGAACCAAACGAGTACAAGAAAAAGTCAAAGGACGAGGGCGAGGAAAGAGAAGAGAGAAGAGAACATGATAATGAGAACGACGACAACGAAGTGTATGGAAAATAGTGTTTGACAGCTCATAAAAAATAATGTCGTATTCATTAAGGTTGCCAATGTAATGTGTGTGGGAAATTGTTGCTGTACGTTAGAGGTTGTTGTTGCTGTTGATATTGTTGTTGTTATTGTTGTTGGGGTTGCCAAAAGCGAAATTCATTTTATTTACGACAGGAAGCAGCCAGAAAGCAACAGAAAAAGCACTTGAAACGCACGCATGCAAAGAGAAAAGGGGGTGAGTGAGAGAGGTAAGGGAAGTTGGGTGAAACCCCGAAAAGCATTTAATTGAAATGCAGAAGAGTGAAGAGAGCGGGAGAGTGAAGAGAGCGGGAGAGCAGAAGAGGCAGTGTGAACGACAGAGACTGCGAGGGGAGATACGCAAAATCTAAGAAAAACGCGCCAAAACAAACGAAGCCAAATGCCATTGAAAATGTCAGACTGACAGAAATTGCACACCTCTCACTCTCACCCCCAAACCACCCTCCCACCCCACCCACTCTTCCAATCAACCTCTTCCTATCTCTCTCTCTCTCCCTCTCTCTCTCTCTCTCTCTCTCTCTTACTCTTTGGCGACGCAGGTGTTTTATGAGTAGCGCCAATATTTGTATTGTTGTTGCTTTTGTTGTTGTTACTCTTACACTTGACGAAAAGTGAGCTTTTGTTGTTGTTGTCATTCCCTTTTTAAAGGCTTGCGTGCTAAACTTAGTTACAGTTCCCGTTTGTTGTTGAAGCAAAGAGGTTCGCATAGTGAATGAAATTGGTGCTCTATTAGGGTGGTTCGTTTTTTTTGGTAGGGGTGTGTTTTTAGTCACATGCAAATGCTACAAGGTGTTATACTTTATGTACATTTAATTGAGACTTATTAGGCAGTGAAGTGCCATGCTTGGCACAATATTGTACCAAATTGAAGTTGTTGGTTTGTTGATAGTGTCGTTAGCTTGTTTTGGCTTTCAAGTTCTATTAATGCTAATAAGGGGAAATAATACGGGAGGAAAAGATGAGTGCTCGAAAAGTGTTAAAAGGAAGAAAGAAAGGAGAAATTATAAGAACTTTACATTTATGTCAAGAGTAATCAATAATTTTGTATTAGAACATTTTGTAATTTTAATATCTGAATACCTTATCTTTTTAAAGAAAAATTTCAAGATTTTATATATTATGTTTGAATTTAAGAATGAATATTTTTAATATTTAAATCTGTTAATAAAATATTTATTATTTAAATTAATATTTAGCTTTAATCATAAATTAAATAGAATTTCATTATAATATTTCACATTTGGCAACTCTTTATCAATGCTTTTACTTCTCTTCTATGATAGATTGAATATTCTCCTTGTTGTTCATATGTAAATTTGCCGAAATCTTCAATCTTTAACTACTCGGTCTTTCGACTATCGTTACACAGATATAAATGATGCATATGCATTTGTGTGTCTCTGTCCATGTCTATGTCGAATTGTATCTGCAACTGCAACAGCAAAGATACATGCGTCATCTATTTTTTATACACTCTCCGACATCATCTTTATGCTTTGACAAAATGTATGGCATTTGCATATCGCACCAGTGGCAACTGCAACCACCTGCCCCTGCCCCTGCTCCCACTCCATGCAACACACTACACTACACTGCACTACACTACACTACACTACACTACACTACACCACACACTCTGGACTGTCAGTTGGCAAATTTCAGCATCAGTTTGCAGTATCCCAATCCCCCTTTCAGTTTTTATTTCCCAGTCTCAGCTGTTGTTGCTGCTGTTGTTGTTGTTGTTGTTGCACTTTGGCAGTTTTTCCCTTGAAAAATGCTGGAAAAGCCAACGAACTGTAACTGGACGTCGTTTCCATCAATATCAATGGGCGATTTGGGCGGCCGGGGCAACGTCACGGCGAATGTTGCAACTTGCAACATATGCGAACTGCCTGCCTGCTGGCCGTGCCACAACACATAGCATATGTCCAAACAGAGGAGGCTGTGTGGTGTCTGCCATGGGGTGTGGGGTGTGGGGGGTGTGAGGGGTGTGGGGTTAGGAGTGTGGACAGCAACAGCGCGCAATACAACGCATCATTTTTATTGTTTGTCGGCGGGCGAGCAGCAACATAACAACAGCAACAACAGCAACATTAGCAACAACTGGCAACTGACGACGACGTCTATTGAAAATAGAAAGCAAATGCTGAAAGGCAGCAGCTACTACAGTGTAGCAGAAAATGGAAGGGGGAGGGAAAAGAGATCCGTTTCGTGCTTTTGTATTTTTGCACCGAAAATAGAAAAATGCAACTCAAAAACTCGAATGCGCATTGAAGTGGCAGCATCTAATGTAGCTGAAGTTGTTGCAACTGCAAAAGAAGGGGCAACTTGATAGGAAACAGGGATGAGGGGTGGTAACGATAGCTTAGCAGTATTTCTGAGTTATTTAAAGTTTTGCTTTTCATTTTTGGGAGAGGAGGAAACTATTCGGATATGCACTTTGTATGGCCGTAAACTTGTGCAATGATTTCTGCATATGAGCAAATAGATAGATAGATCATAGCGGGTTCAACAGTATGACATCTAATACACTGAAAAAAGAGACCAACTTCAAAAATCAAGAACGTTCGTTTCAAATTAACTTTATTAAATTTTTTTATCAGTGTTCAGACTCACATCTATTGACTTCTTAAGAACTAGCAAATAAGAAATACAAGTAAATAATACATAAAAATGGTAGATTTATATTTGAAAACTGCGTTGCATCATCAAAATGAAACTCTTCTTTAGCTTAAACTCAATTTAAATCATTTGATTTTCTATTCAGATTCCATTCACAATTGCATGCCCTTTTTCAATTTGCCAACGACACTTGTGTCCCATTTTTTGCTCTCTCACATTGTTCACCTCGTGCTGCATTGTGTGCAGTGTTGCAATCACTGCAATAGCCCAACTGCCTTAATTTAACGCTACACGCACACGCACTGTCGCCTCTTGCAACTAACTTTCCCTCAACCTGCCTCTGCCCCTACTATGTTGCCGCTAAATCGTCACTAATACGCCGACTTGTGCTCAACGTTGCGTGCCGTGTGACACTGGAGGCACCAAGTAATTCATAGAGAGAAGTGTACAAAAAGTGCTTAATAACTGCCACTACACTGAAAAAAAGGCCAACTGCAAAACTGAAGAACATTTGAAACAAATTAAAATAACATTTATTAAATTACTAAAACAGAATAAAATGTAAAAAAATCAATATATAAAAAATAAAATTATAAATATAAAAATTAATTTTTATTATAAATATAAAAAATAATTTTTATTTTTTTTATTTTTTAATTTTAATTTTAAAAACATTTATTCTTAAGATAAGAACTTGGCCTTACTAAAAATGTTCTTAAAATCAAGATGTGTCCACAAAACCTTAGTTCTAAGACCATAATCTTGATTTAAGAACATTTTTTTTTATCAGTGTAGAGAAAGGGTGGGCAACAGCGGGAATCACATGTGAATGTCCAGCTTGCAGCAAGTTGCATGCAAATCCTAGCTCATAGTTACACTGGGGCAATGCACAATTCATTCACATTCACTGGCTCCTCCTTCTACACTCTTTCTTAGCCTCATAGTCGTTGTCCTAGTCCTCGTCCTCGTCCTAGTCATCGTCCTAGTCATCGTCCTCGTCATCGTTGTCGTTGTCGGCCGACGAGTCGGCTTGCAACTCCCTACACAATTTTTGTGATTTTATTTTATTTTTCATTTTGAAGCCGCCTTCCCTTCTTTTAGTTTCTGTTCGTTTTTTTTTTTTTTTTGTGCAAGTTTGTGTAACTATTTTCCATGCGCATGGGCACTGGAGGCACCACCAGCACCACCACTAGCAGCTGCTGCAGCGGCGACTGCTGCGGCGGTGACGGCGACGGCGGTGACGGTGGCGGTGGCAGAAGGACGAGCAGCCGGCGCCGGCAGGACAACCAACCAGAACGAGGCGCTGAGCAACTGGAGCATTGCAACTATTTATTTGTGCTAGTTGCTGCGGGTGTCTGGCATCCACAACCCTTTGCTTACCTCCCTACCTTCCTCCCTTTTTGCTTGTCCTGATCCCTATTCTCATCCCTATTCCCTACTTGTTCACTCCTAAAATGTATGCTACATTTTTTTGTATATTCTCTTTGTTGTGATTTCACACATACTTGAAATATTTTTTAAAATTTGGCAAATGGTTTAATAATAATGTGTAGTAGATAATGATGAATAACTTATTGAATCCGGGTAACTAACCTTAGCTAATGTCTAAGCTTATAGTCGAACAAAGCTATATATCACCGATCCCAACTAATGATGTATCTAAAATATGTTAAATTGATTCCAATATATACTTGACATTAATCCTTCAGTATGTCATACTATAAACAAATTTTTCTTTTACTAAAATGATTATCTTTAATTTATTGTCATGATTCTCATTCATAAATCTATCTGTCATAAATTTACCTGTGTATTAATCAACTTGTTGAAGTTATTAACCATAATTTAAAAAACAAAACTAGTTGAACCTATTGTTAAAAAGTTGAAAAGATATCTTTGCCATACTTTATATTTAATTGCTACAAAACGGACAAATTAAGCAATTCTTTGCCCTTTTTAGCCGGATTGATGGCGAACTGTCAATTGCTAAGCTGATGCTGCCAAGGAAAGTTGCAGTCAGTGCTTAACCCAGTCTATAGATGTACTTAGATTGAAAGTTGTTAGAAAGAATGATAGAAAGAAAGGGAACCGGCACAAGCACAACCAGAAGCTGAAGCTAAAGTAAAAGCAAAAGCAGAGCAGAAAGCGTTGAGAGAACGCAAAGAAAGAATGAAACTTTTTAATGATGTAAAGTACAAAGTTTTGTGTCTTGTCGTTGGGCGCAAGTAACTTGAGTAAACTTTGAGTTATGCCTTAGATGTGACGCGAAAGCGGACGCGGGACACGAAAAAAGGGGACACGGGAAACGGGAAGCGGGAAGCGGCATGGCGACGACCTCAAAACGGAGGCCAAACTCAACCCTCAGCGTTGAGGACGACGAGGAATTCAACTTGGGACGACATCCTTTTAGCTAAATGTATCGATCGATGCGATGCGAAGTGTCGTGTCGTGTTGTGTTGTGTAGTGTCGTGTTGGTTATGTGGGTGCTTTTGACTGGTATTTTTGCCGTTTGTTAAAAGTTTTCAACGCTCATTTTTATTATGACATACGCGAATACGAGAATGGCGCCCAACGTGTGGATGCGCGCGCAAATTAGTTCGGGATGAAGAACACTCACACACACACACTCACACACATTTCCTGGGGGCGCTAATAAAATGCCAATTTGCTGCATTGAATGCCTGCTTTATTGGCAGCCATTACAACTCGTACGCATAAAAAGCCGGCCACGATTTCGACCACGCACATGCGTCAAGCAATGCCCCAAAACGGTGGGGATTTTGAAACCAGAAATGGGTAAGACTGAATACTCCCAAATATGTGGAACGGTTGAGTCTTTAAGACATTTTATGACGGCAACATTTACACGCATAAAATATGCATGATAAACTTTGTTGTTGCAATAAATCAGCATCAGCATCCGCATCCGCATCCACATCAGTCGAAAAGTATGCATCACATTTTTGGGAGGCGAGCTCCTTGTTCTGATGTGATTACAAAAACGTTAAAAGTTTAACATTTGATGCTTTTTGGCCTGTTTGCGTGTGTTTATTTATGGCATTTTGGCAAAAGATCATAAAATGCTGCGTGACCCAACTATAAACATTTCTGGCATCTAAACTAAAATTGCATAACCTCGAGCCTTTTTACGAGCAAGTAATGCATTTATCACATGTGCGTACTTAAATCTCATTCAGCTACATTTCACTTACATTTCTAAATGACATCAAAATTGATTATAAGGTTTTACAACGAAATGATGTAAACTTAGATGAAAATGAATTACAAAACGCCCAACGACATCTTGGAAAGGTTTAATAATGATGTTTTTAGCCGAATACGTTTTATACAAATTATTTATACTCAAATTACATATATCAGAATTAAAATATAAAATAATCGAGAATGATCATAAATGTTATTATAGTATGAATGAATTATTTAATAATCTCTAGGGCTATTCTACAAAAACTAACAAGACACCTTATTTCAGAATACACAAACTTTGATCTCTAATATATAATACTTCTTTTGAGTTGAGAACGCTTTGCAGAGCCAACTGCAAATGTTTTGTAGTAACTTCTTACTGTGTTTACCATTTAAAATGCTGCATAACTTGAGGCGTCGTTTTGCTATCAAACAACTTAAACTGTCATTAAACTTTTGTTGTCTCTATTGAACCGAAACTTTTAAAACCCCTCAATCAGGGCACGACGCGACAATGCAAAAAAAAGCGGAGCCTGGTATTATAAATTGGCCCAAAAACTTTTGCTTATTGTAGAGGTGCAAATGCGCCTGAAAGCAGTCAACATAAACAGACAAACAGTCAGACAGTCAGAAGGAGACAAAGAAAGGGACAAAACTCTGGGCCAAAGTCTTCTTATGCCATTGTGTGTGTGTGTGTTGGTGTGTGTGTGTTGGTGTTTTGATGACGCTTTTGTTGCCTGCATGCATAAAATATTTATGCGCCGCGAAATATGCAACAAAAAAGTGTTTTCGCCTCTCGCTTTGTTCACACTTTTTATGTGCGTGCAACTTTTCGCACTCAAATGAAATTACGAACAAACGCCAAAAAAAAAAATGAAGAATAAAAATATGCCCGGGAAGTTTGCTACTTAAATGTAGCGCTTTCAATTTTTTCTCCTTACAGCAAGTTCTTTTTTTTTATTACGCTCTGCACTTTATCAGGCATTTTGGCATGGCTCAGTGCACGCTCGATTGCTGGTGGTGGCGGGGAAAGGGGGCGTGGTCTGAATGGGCGAGAAACTTTTCATTAATAACGATTTTCCATTAACTATCGATTGATTTTGCAGCAGCATCCAATCCAAGAGCAACAAGGGCCACAACAATGAGGCAAAAGTAGCAAAACGAAACGCACTTCAGACAATGCCTGCAACCGTCAGTGGCAGCAGCAACAACAATAACAACAACAACAATAACAACACTTGAGTCTATTTAAAACGCAAACAACAATAACACAAGGGGTTTGTGGCCATGTTGAAGGCTCATAACCAAAGTCGTCGTTGCCGCCACCAACAGGAAAAACTCATTGAAAAGTTTTTCTTTTACACTTGGCGCGTTCGCGTGCAAGTTCCGCTCTTGTTTTCCTTTGCTCTCTCTCTCTCTTCCATTCGCTCTCCCACTCTAACTCCTTTCATCAACCATTTGCACCGCTTAGGTGTATCGAAGGAGCAACTTTTTAATTTTTTATCGCACCGAAATCGTCGCATGGTATGAAACGTTATATTTTCTTTTTTTATGCCCTAAAAAAATGGGCAAAAAAGGGTATAATTCGTTTGACAGAATGTATGTAACAGGCAGAAGGGGGCGTGATAGACCCCCAAAAGTATATATAGTCTTGATCAGGATCAACAGCCGAGTCGATTAAGCCATCTCCGTCAGTCTGTCTGTCCGTCTGTCCGTCTGTTTGAGCGCGTCGATCTCAGAAACCATAAGAGAAAAATAGTGTTGCCTACTTAAATGGGCAAAAATAGTGTTGCCTATTTATATGGACAAAATAGTGTTACCTACTTTTGTGAGTAAAAAATAGTGTTGCCTACTTATATGGGCAAAAATAATGTTGCCAAATTACAGCATTTATAAGGAGAGCTTTTTTTTATATGACTTTAAAGGATATTTTCAATTCGTAATACTCCCGTTTTTTATTTTCTTGGTTAGAATTCGATTTTGAATGTCATAATATGACAGATTTTAAGATCTTCTCCAAATTATATTATTTATAAGGAAAGTTTCTTTTATATTGCTTTTAAAGGGCATTCCATATTCGTCATACTCCAGTTTTTTTTTTTGATTTTCTTGTTTTCCGCTTATATTCTATACGCGTTACAGTTATGTCTGGATGTTGTTGTTTCGTCTATTATGTGTTTTGGCTTTTGTGTAGGTCGACGGCATTGCGTTTTTATTTTTTTACTTATTTTTATAGAGCAAGGCGCGCGAGTTACCAATATATATAAATTATTGCATAAAGTTTGGCGCTAAGTTGCAAAAAGTTTCCTTTTCATTGCTGAGGCTACGGCGACGACGACGACGTCGATGTCGACGCTGAGAACGACACACAATAGTCTATAAATCTTTATGGTCAACAGAGATTACATGGGCCAGGCCCAGAAACCATAAGCAAAGCCCGAACCAGACCCATTCTCAGGCCCAGACCCATTCTCAGGCTCAGACCCAGACCGAGAGCCATAGAGTCCAGCCTTCGATGTAGTTTATTGCCCCGTGTTGTTTAGCTTTAGCAGCTTTTTAGGCGCTGTGCGCTGTTTTGATTTGTGTTCCGTGTTGTTGCAGTTGTTGTGGTTTGTCGATTGTGCAGAGCGGAGATTGGAGTGTGAAGTGTGGAGAGATTGTGAACTGCGGATACAACAGCATATGGTCATAAAAATGTGCAGAGCTCGGCAGATGCGCTGATAAATCATATTAAACCGAGAAACTATGCAATACACAATACAATATGTGAAAATGAATGCGAATGCATAAAAATGCTTTTCTAGAAATGGCAACAGCTTTAGGTGCTTGTCACACACACATACATATCCATACAAACACACACACACACACTTACCTCCCTTTGGCTATGCTATGAATTTTTTTTGAAAATGTGCAAAGCATTTGGCTTATGAAATTTTTATAAAAGCAATGAATTTAATATTAGTTAAAGCGACTTGCTAACAATTTTGTATTTTTTTTCTTCGCTTTAACAAACGTTTTATTGAATTGATTACACAACTAACAACCTAAGATGCTAAATTACTTGAGCAATATTTCTTTATTTGCCTTATATTGGCAGCTACCTGTATCGTCAGAGAGACAGACAATCGGGCCGTAAAGTATGCCATTAAATATATCCCAAAAATGTCTTTAATTGCGTAAATTTGGTCATTACGTGGGCGGCATTTTCGATTTACGTATTACGTATTTCGTATTTCGTACGACGTATTACTACGCTCTTTGGCTCGTAAACAACTTTGCAGGAATGTCGCCCTTGTAAGTATAAAAAAAGTATAGCATACCGCACGGCGCATTTTACATAAAAATGCAATAAATAGCTACAGAAAACCGTTTGGAAGCGCACCAGAAATTTATGTGGTTCGAGGATCTCTCTACTCGAAACTGCTCCGTTGCTTCCTTTTACCATCGCTCCTCCTTCTCCTTCCTTTTCTCCTTCCCCTTGCCACTGTTTGTTGTCTCCGCTGCGGCGCACTCGTAAATGTCAAATGTCGAGTTAGGGTATGGGGAAAGAAGGCGCCTCAAAGTATGCTTATAAATTGCTCTAAATAGCAATTTTTTTTTTTAAAGGTTGTAGAACCTTGCTGGCGTCCTGCAACGTCTTTTGCTTCTTGTGCTTATCGTGACCGAGTCCGGGTCCGGGTCTTAGTCCGGGAACGTAGCGAGTGTCGTGTCATTTGTTCGTTTTCTTTATTAGTGTCATGTATTTTTATAGTTCAAAGGACATTTGAATGATTGAATGAACTGTGTATGTGTGTGCGGTAGAATGTATGGGTGTATGGGAGAGTGTATGTGTGTGTGTGTGTGTGTTGTGGCGTCCGTTCGCCGCCCTACAGTTGGAAAGTCCGAAAAACGAGTTGCGCGCATGATTTCATCCCTTGCAGCGTTTTGGGATCGCTCGGTTTGGGTAACTCTCCCCACTCTTGCCACTCTCCTCCACTCTCCACTTTCCTCTCTCCCCTCTCCCATCTCCCCACTCTCCTTTTGGCCTTTGCGTGTGGTCGCACTGGTCAGCCGCCCAGGCACGTTTCATCATGGGTTGCTTGTTGGTTTCGACTATATCAAATAACGACTATTGACTACGCCTGTCTCTCCAGTGACCTGCCCCCGTTTCTGTCCATCGTCCTCTGTCCTCTGGCCTGTCGTGTCGTGTCCTGGCTCCTTATATCACTGTGTATGCACGTGTAGGGTTACACAACGCACCCTTCTCAGAGCTGCTGCTTCCACTTCTGCTCCAGCTAACGCTGCTCTGTTGCTCCTGGTTGCTGTTGTTGTTGTTGCTGTTGTTGTTGTTGCTGGTGTTGTTGCTATTGCCACAGCTATTGATGATGATGTTGTTGTCGTCGCCGATGACGAATGAAAATCAATATTTATTAGATTACTTTCGAAATTTTATACGAAAATAGAATTTTTATGACATTCTCTCTTTTTTTTTTCTTTGGTTTTCCATCTATCTCTTTTCTTTGCTAGTTTACTTGCTCGTTTGAGGGGGGTACTAAATCAATTTTTTTAAAGTCTATGCGTCTAAAAGGTATGACTTTAAGCTGGAAAATTAACATTTATTTTAAGGGAAATGAAAACCATAAAAGCAAATGTTCAACTCTTAAAACGGACTCAATTTCAACGATAATTTAATCATAATTCGCATTGATAATTCTAATATACTTTTATATCTGCAATAAATTCATAAAAACTGCAATTATCTGAATATTAAGCTAAGTTTACTTTAATTTAAGTTTTAATTCCTGTTGAAGCACATTTTTGCTATAATTAGGCATTCCCCCTAATGACCTGGCTAATAACATAATCCAATTACTTCAATTTCTGTTCATTCCATAGACATTTAATATTAATGCTCTCTCTTTTACGCTCTCTCTCTTACTTTGTCTCATCTCTTGTTTCTTTCATGTTATCTTTCAGGTAAGTTGCCATCATCCATTAATACCACCAGTCATCAAATTAGTAAGTACAGAAAACGAGCTGCTAACACTTTTATGTTCGTCTTTAAACGTATCTATAAATATATCCGAAACTGCCCAGCTATGTGTATATATTGTGTATATATTATACCTATGTAGGTGTACGTGTATCCACTGCATTTTAGTGCCCTCAGTTGACCTCGTTTGGGGCTCGTTTTTATGGCCAAGAGCCAAACCTAAAAGCGATGATGCTTCTCACGTGGCTAAAAACTAAAGGTTCCCCCGAGTGCAGGAGACAACAGTTACAATAACTAAAACAACAACAACAGGAACTTGAGCTAGTTGTGTGTGGAAAGAATGGAACCACCCTCTCCGCACCCAAAACCCCCCTTAGGAGCCACTTAATTATGAAGCTGCACATGAAGTAAAACGTCATAAAGCGTCGAGTCGAGTTGAGTTGAGTTGAGTTGAGTTCAGTTCTGTTCTTTTTCCTCTTTTTGGGGGCTATATAGCAATTGCTGCCTTGGGTAGCATCATCAGACGTCTGACTGCCCCAACCTTGTTGTTGTAGATATTTTTTTGTTGTTGCTGGTTGCTTGCTACATTTTGCAGTTAATTTTCCGTTGCTAAATAAACTGTTTATGGCATTTATGCCAAAAATTTTTGGCCAAGCCAAGCGAAGCAGCAGAGGCACAAACCGGATGAGGAATGACGATGAATGTGAGGCGCCTGCTAGTTGATGCCACCACGCTGCACCGTGGGTGTATTCACAAGCCATACGTGCTACATGTGTGTGTGTGTGTGTGTACGTGTGTGTATGTATGTGCTTGCAAGTGTGCGTGTGCCAACGCAGCGTGTAAGCATTTTTGCATAGACAGACAGACAGACAGAGAGACGGACAGACAAGAAGACTTGCAGCCTGTCGCTTGCCTGTCTGCTGGCTTCGCATGCTTTTTAATTGTAATTTTTTGCATGCACAAGAGTTTGCCATGCTTGTGCCATTCAAGCCTTAAAGTCTGCTATGTTTAACACAAAATTTTGTTAATTAAAAATTTCCAGCAG
This sequence comes from Drosophila falleni, assembly GCA_035045575.1. Classification (NCBI taxonomy): domain Eukaryota; kingdom Metazoa; phylum Arthropoda; class Insecta; order Diptera; family Drosophilidae; genus Drosophila; species Drosophila falleni. The sequence continues at coordinate 13,257,378 of JAWNOV010000167.1, forward strand.
AAATGGAAGCAACTCTGACATAATTATCAAAAGAGCAAACCTTAAATTGTTGCCCTTTAATGATGTTCCTAGTAAGGTATAAACTCCATTCTTCTACGACTTAATAACAGTTTAATCAAATTTAGATACTTTTAATATATTTAAAATATTAAAAAAAATCATTCATATTTATTAATTTATAAAAAAATTAAATCGTTTTGTATGACAAAAAATTAACGAAAATCTTTTTTGCTCATCTCATGTAATTATTATATCAAAGTAATAATAATGTTAATAAGTTAGTGTATTTAAGCTTCAACTGCTGGCTATATTCTGTTGCTTGTTTTTTTCTGGCTTACACTTATCAACTGGCAACTGATTGTTGCGTGCTCACTGACCCAAGCGCACTCACACACACACACACACAGCAGTTTCAAACATACATATATGAATTAATGAATATTTACATATTATGCAGCCAGGCGAAAACACACTCACACACCCAAAAATGAACCACTGACAATTTGGCAGTCACCGCAATCATAAAAATTTCACCCCGACCAAAAAAAAGAGAACCAGAAAAAAAAAACGAATTTATATATACATATATATTTAAATGTATAGATATAACCGAATACAGGGCCCGTCCGTCAGTCGCCTCTGCGCCTCATTTAAATGCAAATTTTGACGAGCGGTTTTAACATTCGACTCTCCTTTGGATTCTACTTCTTCTGCTCTTGAATGAAAACATTAAAATTAAAAAAAAAAAACTGTAGCCTGCTTTTAGGCTATATATTTGTATGTGTGTGTGTGTGTGTGTGTGTGTGTAGGTGGAGGCGAACGCTCGTGAGAATAATTCAAGGTGATAGCTTAATTGAAATATGCTTTTAGGCGCTTTGCTCTGCGCCTCGACTCATTTTGCATACTTCAACGTCGGTTTCAGAGTCGAGACTCGACGTCGGCTTTCACTTTGTTGTGAATTTTCCCTAGTGCCGGGTGCATATTTTATAGCACTGCGGTCGACCACAAAGACAGACAGAGAGGCAAACCTCCAAATAATAAAAAAAAACACAACAACAACAACAATAACAACAAAAAAAACCACTGCTGCTTAATGTTATGCAAAGTGTTTGAGCCTGCGGCGAGTAGGAACAGGAAGCTGGATACATCCGGAATCAACCTCTGGTTGCAGAAGAAGAGGCGTCATCATCTTTAATTGCTAGCCATTTCAATTCTCATTTCAACTTCAATTGACTTTCGACGTCAGCTGAAATTAAAAATCAGAAAAAAAAAAAAAATTGAAATGGGCTGGGAAATTACTTAAATAGAGCTCCAGAGTATTGAAAACTTTATTGAAATGCGGTTTTTTTCTGTAGCACTTGGAGTGATCATAAACATGTTAATTATTTTCAAATTAAGTCAAAAAGATGTATGGAGAATGTAGATTTTTTAACAAGATCAACATATAAGAATTACATCCGGGAAATAACCTCATGCAATACTTCTTGGGATTATTTTATGTACACTTGCAGGCTTAAAACAAATTGTGGACAGTATTAAAGCTGAAAGTAATGTCCTTAAATGGAATGACTGTGCCCAACAGCTACTTAAATTCAATATTACGAGAAATTTGTGTGCAGAGAGCATACACAAAAATAAACCGCTTAAAATGGCTTTGAGCAGTGCAAATAGCACAAAACGCAACTAACGCATGCAAATGACAACGAGAAATACACTCATACACACACACACACACTCACACACACATATACAGATGGACATATGGGAAAAATGTTTGCTTGTGTGCGCATAAGTGAAGTAGATCTTTGTAATCTCAAATGCTCAAGGCGTGCAAATATTCAATTTTAAATATGCAGCCGAAAAAACAAATGAGGAGTATCAAACCACTTTTCTTCTCCCTCTCCCTCTCCCTCTCGCTCTCTCTCACTCTTTTCATCTCCCTGCCTCTATTTTAGAATTTGTCCGACTCTGTCATAAACACAATGTCATGACAACTTTTGAAATTTGAATTTCAAAGCAAAAATGTTCTCTCATTTATTCATTTGCTCAGTCATTCATTGCCATTTATTTTATTGCTTGCTCTGAGCAAAACACACACTCATACAGGCACACATGTGTACACTCATATATGAACAAAATTGGTACATGTCCATTTTCCTAGTATACCTCATTCCTCAATCTCCTCCCGCCCACTCCTCTCGACTGGCAAACATACATATCTACCATCTCTAGTGAAATTCCTTGCAAGCAAAAGTCCTCGCACATCTTTTGATCTGGCAAAACTCAGGCTGTCAATAAATGGTAACGAAAGACCCAAAAATTGTATTAATTTAGATTTCATTTAGCTATGCGATGTCCTTTTGGGTCGATAGTTGGGTCCTCTATAACAACAACAACAAAACTTGCGTTTAGAGACAGCAACATTATTTTATGATCAAAGCGTAGCATACTTTTAGGCTTGTCTGTCTTTCTCTTTCCCTTTTCCCTCTCTCGCTCTCACTTTGTCTCTCTATTTCATGTGTGTTTGCTTGCTTTGTTTCTTTTTTGTTTTTTTTTTTTTTTTGTTTTTAAACTTTAAGACGCGTCGCTTTTATGAGCTCGTAAAATTTGACTAGTCCCCAGATTTCCATTCCACTTGTCTAGCTGTGTTTTTCAAGGCTTTGAGCCTTGAGCTTTGCTGTATCCCTTTGTGCCTTTCTGGTCGCTCATTAAATGCCTTGGAAAGTTGTGCAAATGTTTTCATTATCAGCTGAGAGTTTCTACATGTGCTCAGGGTGGATTCCTAATCGGAATTGTGTCTCTGTCTCTAGGTATGTAAATGTTAGGGGGTTAGTTCCTTCCCAGTCCTTCCTCCCCCGAGGGTTGCAATCTGATGTTTAATTTTTGGCCATATTATTATTTTAATAAGCAATTGCCAGTCGTTGCTCAAAATACGAACACGTGTCGTTACCTAATGTAAATAGAACTTACTTTCATACTAAACTTTATGGATCTATAATTGCTTCACATCAGCATTTTCCTCAGGGAATTCAATCTGTAACGGTGTGTGAACCCAAATTGTAGTTTATCTTTCTAAGATATCTCGTCAGAGATGTCGAATGTATGAATTGGGTCTAAAGTGGTCAAGCAAAGAGTGACCAGGCGTGATAATGAGCTTATTGAGTTAGAACTATCCCCTAAATAAATACCATACGCAATAATTATATTGCTGTGTAGATGGAAAGATTATATAATTGTAGAAGTATGGGATGGATATGTTTATAAAAATCAGAACAAGAATCACAAAAAATACAATCTTAATTAGATAATTTATAGTTGTTTCCATTATTTTTTTTTTTTTTTTTAAATTTTCAGAATATTTTACGGATTAAGTTAAATATTATTATTATTTGTTATCAATTTAGATTTCTTAAAGAACATCTTTGCTGAATTTCCTCTTTCTCAGACAGATTCTGTCTCATTTATATAACATTACTCAGCATGATGCAATCCTATCATCTCAGAGCTAAGCTACCCCACCAAGAGCACCACTTAAAATGTCACTCTCCAAAAGTTTATTAAATACGAATTTATAACGCACATATGAACCCTTCTTGGAGCGATTGCGAAAAGCAAACAAAAATCAAGTTTCTCCTTTTTCCCTTTTGCCGCTAATGAAAGAACAACGTTTGTGTTGGGGGTCGAGTGTCAGTTCGGGGGTCGGAATTGGTCTCCTCTTTGTCAAGGGGGGGAGCTCTTCGCTTAAGTGTTTTGCTTCTGCTTACACTTTGCCCTCTGTTTTGTCGGTATTTGGCCATAACTTGAACAAATACGCAAACATTTCAACACATTTGCCTGCGCTTCCAACTCTCTCTCATCCTCGCACGAATTTTAATTTAAGCCCACTTAACACCTCATAAAACAGGCAACGTTCCCTGTTGAATGACTGTCTGACTGGCTGACTGACTGACTGACTGAATGAAGCACTGAGAGACTGACATTTCTGACTCTTTGTGTTTTTTGTTTCAGTTTAATATAAATTATATACATTTTATACATTTTAATTTTTACATTTAACTGGAAGCGTAACAACTTCCATGTAATTAGGTCGAAAGGGTTGGCCCACATACATCTAAATAAAAAATAAAAACGAAAGAAAAGCAACCCTTAACCTGGTGTTCTTGTTGTTGTTGTTGCTGTTGCTGTTATAATATTCTTTGTGTTTTGTTGTGTTTTTTTGCTGCCTGCCTCTTGTTTGATTGCTACTCCTGGCAAATTAAACTTGAAAGTTGTAAAATTTCCCTTGTCATTGGCAAGGACACGTGCGTGTTTTGTAACTGCCTCCCCAACCTCAACCCCAACCCCTAAGCACTCAACCCTCTCGATGTGCGGCATATCTGTTAAGTGCTGCTGAGGGTATCGAGTCAAATTTGGATAGCTCATAACTAAATAAAAGTCTGTTAGTTTCTTTAGCTCACTTTTTGAGTGACAGCAATGTCATTGACTAGGCTAATCAAATGAATAACGAGTAGCGAGTAAATTGTAGCGAGTAAAGAAACAACGTGTTATGTGTGTAATGTATAACGTGTTCCATTCACAGCCCATAACAATTGCTGTTTATGCTGATTTTTATGCGCTACCAAGACCAAGACACAGACACAGACCTGACTATGAATAAGTAAGTGAGTGTCGGGTAGGCAAGATTCAAACATTCAAATGTCCTGTGCACTGTGCTTATTTGCCATGTAATCTTAAGCGACAGGCATTTCTTTACTTATTTATGCACTCTCGCCTAAAAGCACACAATCTACACACACACACACACGCATACACAACTTAAAAATCACAATGGGGTTTTCGACTCTGGCCCTTAGATAAGCAGCCCGAGTGTGAGACCTGAGATTCCAAGTCTCTTTCTTTTTGTATTTGTATCTTTTTCTTTATTTTGTTTTTTTTTTGGGTATCCTCTGCTTTATTTTTATGCGCTTCGTGTAAGATTTTTATTGTGTATACTCGTCGTATATGGAGGCTATCTGAAGGCTGCTATCTGCCACGTTTGCTTTTATTATTTAATGGAGCACAAAATGCATTTTACTCGCCATTGCCGTCTCACTCTCTCCACTTTGCTCCCCCTTCACCTGCACCCCCCTGCGTTCCTAGTGCTCCTGCTGCTTATGCGTGTGGTTGGGCACACAAAATTAATAATTTATATATGAAAATGTGCGTTAAGAGCTGTGAGTCTCAGCGCGACTCGACTCGACTCGGCTCGAGTGGAGTCTGTTTGCTAAATTGCTTAAGAGAATGCGCGTTAGGCTGTTTGCCAAGGTCATAAGTAGGTCTTAAGGGTGGCAGGGGGAAGAGGGAGACTGAGAGGAAGAGAATGTGTCGAGATTTGCTCGTCGTTGTTCGCTTCAAGTTCTCGTTTGCCCATTTCTCGTAATTTGCTTAATAAAACGCGGTTGGCATATTGCATAAAATATAAGCAAATGTTGTCCTTTTGTTTCATTCCCTTTCTCCCTTCTCCATTTCTTCTTTGCAATTTATAAATTGCAAGTCAACCCAGCAAACGATTCTTGACTCTCTCGCTCAACTCTGAACTGTCGACTGTCGCTTTTCATTTGGCGCGACTTTGATATATGCGAAGGGAGAGCGGAGTGAGAGAGAAAGAGAGAGACAGACAGACAGAGAGAGAGAGAGAGAGAGGTACATGCAAAGCATGGTGCTTTCTAAAGACTGCACTCAGTGTTGGCTAAATGGCAATAGAACTTGTATAAGAGAGGGTAGATGATGTGTGCATAAATTGGCAAGGCTCGAGGGAAGAGAGAAAAAAAACTCCCAATGCCTTTGGGCGACTGTCAAGTGGCTAAAGCTGACAAACGGCCGTAGCCAAAGTATTTTTATGTGTGCACTCAAAATTTATGCATAAGCCTGTAGGGGAAAATGTGCTTTACCATATTATCAATTTTATTATCCAAATAAATGCTGATAAGACAGATTATATAACTTTAATGTCAGGAAATATATAGAACAGTGTGCAGTTAAATCAGTACGTCAGCCGATTTATGAAGTATTTCGCTATATATTATACAAATGAGATAATTAATCAGATCTTAATTTTTTATTTAATATTTTTACAAGTAGTACCAATTTATTAAAAAAAATTAATATTAAAGCAGTTTCATTTTTTATCTCTTTTTTATGTCCAGAGCAATCACTACAGGCAAAAGTGTTTTTCCAATATTATCGAAAAGTTTAATATTAAATATCATTTAATGTATATGCATCTCATTTGCATTTGCAATCTGAAATCTGCCATCGGTATTCAGCGGAAAGCACAGATGTATCTTAAAGTGTGTACACACTGGCATGACTCGAATTGCGCTGAGAAATGTGTGTGTGCCCGTTGCTATTTACAAATACTACAACATACTTGTACAGCAGCGTATGCAGCACACGATTTTCCAATTGAGCTCACACGTGTGTACACACACACAGAGATACACAGATACAGATACAGATACAAATACAGATCTATAGATACTGATACAGATACAGATAGAGTTGCCATTTGATGCAGTCGTGCATTCAATCGCTGCGTCGTCACCTAGACACGCGGCCAGCCCGAAATCATTTCAAGTTAATAATAAATGGAGCATCATCAACAGACATCAAACTCGTTGAGCAAATACACGAGTATCCTTTTGCTCCTGCCGCTTGTTTGTCGGCCAGCCATTCAGCCTGACAATCTCTCAGTCTCCCTGTTTGTTTGTTTGTTTGTTTGCATTGCCTGAAACGCTCTTGAAACTGAATTGTTTTCATTGTTGTTTTGCTGTGAGTTTTTCAATTTGTAGACGCGCCTTTGGTCATGTAATGAGCTGCTTCTTCTAGGCGCACAAATCAATTAAAATACGTGCCAGGCATTAGAAAGGCGTCTTCCCACAGCTGACTAGGCAGTCGTATGTGTGTATGATGGGCATATGTATTTGTATCTGTATCTGTGTGTGTCTCTTTTTTGTGTCTGTGTGCACATTTATGCTTATCATGCTTATGCGTATTTCATATTGAACGTAAGTCAAGAGTCTGCCAACATGCCAACTCAATTGACAGTTGAAGGCATAGCTATAGCTTTAGTATAGTATGTATACCAACATTATATATATACTATATGAACTGTCATCCTGTTGACAGGCAAGGTAGCCCCATACAGGACACACATGAGTGGAGACTGCTCCTGTGCTTGCGTATGTGTGTGTGTGTATGTTGGCCTTAACAGACATTTTCACAGTTGAGTGCTTTGTTGGAGGAGACGCATCTCTCTCTCTATCTCTCTGTCTCTTGGCCAGCTTTTGCCTTATGTAATTTATAAGCATTTCTTGCGTGCGACCGTTTGGTATGCAACAAATATCTTGTATTGAAGCATTACATAAGCCGCTTTTGAGTGGACCAAAAAGGTATGCTTTAAACGTTGCTTTTGACTAGGCAACCAATCAATGAGTTTTCACTTATCAACGCTCCCAAAATTGTGCTTTAAGTTTTATCCCAAACCACTTAACAAAGTAAAGTAGTAAGCTTTAACAATTTACATAAAAATAATCAATGAGTTTTCGACAGAGAGAGTAAAAATTAAAGTAGTAAAGAGAAAAATCTGTTCTATGTCTCTTGTCGTACTTTTTTTACCCTGAGCCCATTAAAATGGACAAATAAGGGTAGCGTTGCCTACTTTTATAGGCAAAAATTATATGGAAAAAAAAATTTTGTTGCCTACTTATGTGGGCAAAAATAGTGTTGCCTACTTATATGGGCAAAAATAGTGTTGCATACTTTTTTGGCAAAAAAGTGTTGCCTACTTATGTGGGCAAAAATAGTGCTGCCTACTTATGTGGGCAAAAATAGTGTTGCCTACTTAAGTGGGCAAAAATAGTTTTTCTCTATATCAATATTGTAAAGGTTCATTTAAGCTTGCACTTATATTAATTTATTGTAATTTTAACGAGTACTCATTCTATTCAGCTGTATAACAGTATCTAAGCTCATTTCAATTGTTTGAGTTCAGCACTGCCGTCATTATGACTCACACACGTAGGACATTTTAAATCCATGTGAAACCTTTTCCGCTATTCAATTATACTTGCCTTCAGCCCTGATCTCAACTGTGGGACACCTGTCGTGGTGCAGACCTCACACACACTCGCATTTACACCCACTGAAACCACCCGGCTCAAAATTTATGTCTTCCGAAAACGACACTTGACTGACTTTTGTGCCCGGCCAAGTTGACACAAAAGACACATAAGACACAAGATACAAGACTCAATGCGGAATGCCTCACGGCAGCAGGTTTCCATCTCCCCATGGCTGTCCATCAGCTGCGCCCACAGAACCCGCTCCTCAAAATATGCAAATAAATTACTAATAACCTCAGAATGTAACCCTAACACGGAAAAAATAACCATAGTCTGTGTGAGTGCGTATGTGTGTGTGTGTCTGAGTGTATTCCTATTCATAATTCAAATTTTACGCCACAATAAACAAAAATGCCTAAAATTATGCAACACGGCACATGCCGCAAATACACACACACACACACACAAACACTCACTCACACACTCGCAAATTTTTGAGCTGAGTAAGTCATAAATTATGTAAATTTAATTTTACGCCCGCATATACCAGAAATATATTGGTCTATACAGCATTAAATAAAGGCTGGGCAGCAGGCCAAGTCGACCACAAAATTGTAAAACGGCACAAAAAAAAACATAGAGACGAGAAAAAGGAAAAAAAGTTGTTATTATGTAAATAATTAATGGCATGTAATTATCTAAATTTTAGACAATTAGAAAAAATTAACACAGCAGCGGCAGCAGCAGAAAGTAATATTTATGACATTTTTATTATGCGAGGCGACGAAGCAGCCAACCACCAACAATAATATACCAAAAAGCCCAAAAAAAAAAACAAAATAATAATAAAATAAATAAAAAGCAAAAAGAAATTTATATGGCATGTCCTTGCGTCGTGTTTCCGTTACACATTTAACGCCATTTTAACGCATGCTAATGACCCAAACGCCGCCAGTTCTTGGCCATAGTATGACTGAAATGTGGTAAATACTTTTGTTTGTCCATGGATAGAAAAACAAGGTGTAGCCCTTTGAAAGGTTTGCCATTAATTAGGCGCAGTTCTTCGACAAAGCAGACGTCAGACAAAAACATTAGTTCTTCTAATTTATTACCCATAGACATATGTATGTATGTGTACACATATGTACATATAAATGAAGCTAATCAATATTTGGTCTTTGCCAAAAATAGGTAGCCAAATTGGGAATTAGCACAACAAGCTTAAAAACTTGACGCTGATGAGAACAGCAATTCCTCGAGTGGGATGTAATTTCGGGCAAAATATAAAATAATATTGATTTCTTATTTTCGTGTGAATGTTGTATGGCTTAAAAATATACAGCTTAGTATTCACAGGACACTTTTCAATGCGGTCTTAAAATATTTAAAGTGCGCTGTTGGGTGGAAGATTTGTTAAAAAATGAATATTGAGATTAAAAAAGTCAGACGTGTTTCAAATTTTTTGCCCATTTAAGTAGGCAACACTATTTTTTTGCCCACAAAAGTAGGCAACACTATTTTTGCACACAAAAGTAGGCAACACTATTTTGCCCATATAAGTAGGTAACACTATTTTTGCCCATTTAAGTAGGCAGCCCTTTTTTCCCATATAAGTAGGCAACACTATTTTGCCCATATAAGTAGGCAACACTATTTTTTGCCCATATAAGTAGGCAACACTATCTTTGCCCACATAAGTAGGCAACACAATTTTTTGCCTGTTACATACATTCTGCCAAGCACATTATGCCCCTTTTTTGCTCAGGGTATAATAATTATATTATTGTATTTTCTTTTTGCAATTACTATTTATGCATGGTGAAAGCAATTGTCTGCTCTCCAAAAAAATATGGCATTAATAAAGAATCGCGTAGAATGCCTGTGGCTGTTCAATGCCAATGGCTCAATGTATCTTTTCGCTGGCAGAGAGCAACTTTAATTGCCACTTGCTAATTGCAAACACGACCATAGCGACCATTATATACAGCTGCTATATTTCATATATCAAAGATATATGTAGGTATATACATATATAAAAGAGAAAAGAAAATGAAGAAACTATTTGCCATTGAACGAAGCGCAGCAGCCACAACAAACGTGCAACAACGTGCGGCAAGTGAGTAAAAGAGGTGAGAAGAGGCAGAGTCTAACATAAAAAGCAGCCTCGCATGTGGAGCAGTTGGAGTCACTGATTAGTATCAAAAGGATGTGGATGTGGATGATGATGATGACGACGATGATATACGAGTACGTAGTTGTGGTTGTAGAATAGGGCTGTTATAGTTGCGGTTGCCCTGCAGCTGCCTGCGCCCTAACAGCTGCAGTGCAAAAACTTTTGATTAAGCTACAGTTATGGCAGGTTGTTACGTATAAGTCGACGGTGGGAGGGGGGAGGGGGGTGGCAGATGCCCCTAAAAGCATGCTACATGCCATTGTTTTGCTTGCTAGCTCGTTAGTTTGTTTTGCTGTTGCACGCTTGAGGCGCAACATTGTCTGCTTTTAGGTGCCTGTTGCCATCTCCTTCGTGATGCTTCATCCTATCTAAACCGTTGCCTTCTGCCAGTGACAAAATTCTCAACACAACTCTCTATATCAGCAGCTGCACTCCAAAAAAACTTTTGTAGAAAACTTTGATGATTTTTGATAAACCAGAAAAAGAAAAAAACACAAATAAGATGGATACATAATAAACTGGACGGAACTGGAGTTGCGTTTTCAATAAGCAAACATTGCTTAGAGCATAAAATATATACAAATTATAAAGTATGAGCATTACTTTTCTATCAACAGAAAGGAACTCAATTCGCAACCATTTGTGAAACAACGAATATGATGATGTCGATAGATGATCATTATCATGGTAGTTTTGCTTTCTTTCTGTCGTTGTCGTTGTGCAAAAGCATAATAAAAACCGCTTTTCATGTGCCAGATTCTCTCTCTCTCTCTTTCTGTCTCTCTCTCTCTCTCTGTATATATCTCTCTTTTGGAGCTGCTGCTGCTGCTGCCATAACAAAGCCATAAAACGTAGTTTTAATTGCATTTTCGTTGTTCCATTTTATGTAGTTGAGTTGGCGAATGCATAAAAACAACAAAGCGCTGACAAAACTGACCATGCAGACAGCGAAAGAGAGAGAGAGAGATAGACAGAGAGAGAGAGAGAGAGAGGGAGAAAGGAAATAGCTGGTTCAATAGACGGCGCCGCATTCTAATTGCAGGGAGTGCCAGGGATGCAGATGTAGGCACTTACGGCTTGACTGGCTTGACTCTCTCTCACTTAGACCGCTTGGGCATCATAAACTAACGCAGTTTATGTGGGTTCATGCACCCAATACATGCACACACACACACACACACACACAGATACTCGCAAAGTACTCGGCAGTTTGGCACTTGGCACTTTTGGCATTGCATACGCGTAGGCGGCGTCACTTGGACTAGTCCGCCATGTCATGCACGACTTGTCCAGGCGCTAAAATTTGCGGTTTAACGTTGCCACTGGCGCCTGTGACTTTCCTAGTCCAATCTTCATTTCCAACTCCCTACTATCCCCCCTCTGTTCTCAACTGTCGTTGCACTGACTTTATAAGTATTTGCTGCCTTTGCCTTTCGTCAGCCGCTCAACACTTTGTCATCAGGCTAATTGGAATCTTTCGGGCCAAGTCAAAATATTTTTCATTTATTTATTTTCATTTTATTTTTTTTGCTTGCCAGCAAAAGATTTAATTAACGATTTGACTTTCAAAGGCTTCACTGTGAGATGTTGGTTGCTGCGCATTTTGGCTTTTGGCAACATTTAAATTTCAAATTATGTGCGCTAATTACGCAGCTTCTCTCTCACACACACACACACATACATATGCAGAGAGAAACCTTTTTGCTACCCATAATTAGCAGGGCCTTTGTGCAAAAGTCCTGAAATCTGCCGAAAGAGGAACCGAAACTGAGGAGGCAATGTTAGAGTATGAGATACCTTAAAAATTTTGCTTACTGTGCAACATTCATGTGGTTACGAATTAAAGTAACATCAAAGTCATGTGAATTACTAGTTGAGTGGTTTTTGTGGCCGACAAAATTCAAGTGAGCAATAAGCTTATTAGTTTTTACTTAGACTTCATTTTATGACGCACAAATTGGTTCAGCTCTCGTATAAATGATGCTTTTATTTTTTGCTATATTTAAAGCAATTAATTTGAATATTAGACTAAGAAATTTGACAACTAGTTTAGTATTCGTTGTAAAAATGTCCCTATCCTGAAATTGATATTAAATTGAACTGAATGGTCACATAGTCAAAGCATATTTTCTGTATAGGGTAGTCAATAATTACAGTTTAAAAATCTATCCAAAAATTGAGGTCAAAATAAAACATGGAATGAACTGGCCTGGTCCAATGAAGTACATCAAGTTCATTAACCAAAGACTGCAATCAAAAATGTACATATCATGGCTGGGAAAAAGTGCACACACAGAAGCCAGACAATTATGTAGCCTCAGACTCTCAGTCTATGGACTCTGGAGCTATGGACGAGCTAACTTCATGTGCATGTTCATTCCCGTTCAATATGTGAGAAATTCAGAGTTGTTTTTGCATGCTCGGTAGCTCGGCAACAGCTGCGGGTGCCGACGTTGATAAAGCATTCAAAAGCAGCAGGCTACAGGATGCAGTCAGCATGTTGCAAAAAGCATAGCATACAATGCAGCGCAAAGTGCATGTGCCAGACAAAGAGCCGATGATGATGAGAGCTGTGAACTGAGAAATAAATACAGAGAACTGAGAACTGAGAGCTGAGACTGCGTCTGCTTAGCTCCTCTCGCTTTTGGACGAGCATCTTGCATCGCTTGAGCCCCCGAAAACGTTTTCCAATTTATTGCCCCGGCCACATCAATCATTCATCAGCCACAGACGCCGCTCTGACTCCGACTCCGACCGAAAACCCGAACGTGCGACTAAATGAACATTTTTGGTTAAACATTGGTTTAAATTTTGCGGCATCATCGCCAGTTCCCACTCCAACAACAATGCTCCTGCATCCTGTCACTGTCAACAACATGGCGCGGCATTGGCATCGCTGTACACAAAATCAACAAGGCTTCAGTTCATCGACCACTTAATTTATCCAGCTGAGCTTTGAGTAAAGGCAAAAGCGACTGTCGGAGTATGGTGACGAGGCGGGGCAATGAGGCGTGGCTTGGCCTGGGATGCCTTTGGTCAGACAGAGAAATGCACTTAATTGCCATCACGGTCGCCCAATCGTTGACTGTTTAGCTCTCGCTGTGGGGGCATTACAATTAAAAAATCAGCCAGCCAAAATAAAACACAGCATGCATTTAGGCGCACATTAAAGAGACCATGAGACTGGGAGTAGTCACCTCGCTGCCTCGTCGCCTCGTCAGCTCCATCTCTGCGAGGCCTTTCAATTCATTCATTATGCATTAATGTAAATACGGTAAATGTTGTCCAATCATTAACATAATTGAATTACAAACAAGCGGGCGCCCAAATTGGGGCCTTGTTCATGCGCATGCATAAATCGCAATTTTAATTACTTGCTCGCCTAATGGATTGTGTGTTACGGTAGCAGAGATCTAGACCAACCAAAAAACATAAAAAAAAAATCAGACTAGTAGGGCCATAACAGTTTAGCTGCAACTCTATTTGCAGTACACGAAATTGCCTAGAACGTTAAATATTTTACGACATGGCGCCCAACGTGGGGTTCGACCAATTGAATTTTGCAGTTAAAAGCTTCAATCATTTTCAATTGCCGCAAACTAATGGCTGATTATAAAATATGCATGCGACAAGCAAGCAGCGCCCTCTGCCGACCATTTCACAAACTAATGACAGCAGCCGAGACACCAGCTGTGGGTGATGAGCCCAATCTAAAGGCCGAATGACCAAAATGACACCTGCGTTATATAAAAAGCAATCATCAAATGTTCGTTGGGTGTTGGTTGATTTGGTTTCGGTTTGGTTTGGTTTGGTTTCTTCTTCTTTGGTTTACGTTATTGATTTGCTTGGTTTTGCGGTTTTCGAAAGCTGCATAAAGCCTCCAATTAAGTTTTATTTTAATGTATTTCATTTGAACGTCTTTTAATGGCATTTTTCGTATTGCTCCCATATTACTCATTTGCCATAAACCAAAAGGTGACCACAACACGTTGCCAGTCAGCCATCCAGTCAGTCCAGGATGGCATCCTTTGGGGTTGCTTACCGGCAAAAGTTTGGATGTGGATGGGCGTTAAGTGTTGCCCGCCAGTCGACATGGGTCGCATGGGTGAGATTTAAGCTTTAATGATGCATGAAGCGGCACAGGATGTGGCTGCCCAGTCGTGGGTAAAAGGCAATGAGCGCAAATGTGTAGAGAATCCACACAGAGAGACAGCAATAGAGAGAGAGAGACAGAGACAGAGCGAAAGAGTGAGCGAGAAGATGAAGGATGTGCTTGCATATTGAGTGGCATTTAAATGCTTAAAACCGTTCTGCTGTTCCAATGTTTGAAGGTGTTTATGAAGAGTACTACATCATCGAAACATGATGATGATTGAGAAATTGAATTTAGCATTGAGACTTTTAGTGCTTGACAATAGGTAATTGACTTATTTAAAAACAGATTTGTTGGTAATTCGAATATTTGCCACTCACACATAATAATTGATAACAATTAGATCTCCTATTTATACTTCTTGAAAATCAATTCTAATTCAAATCATTTTCTGTCTGTTGCAGATGAACCGTGCTTTACAGCTGAAGCCAGCTGAAAATGAAAGTCGCAGCGGTAAGTAATCAAATTCCAAAGTTTTCATCGTATATAATTTGATTCTACCATTTGGCAATTCAATTTGATGTTTACCAATCAGGTCGCCATAGGTGCCTGACTCACAAATATAATTACTTTTCTCTACTTCGTCTTCTGCACTGCCAAAAACACATAAAGTGCCGAAAAACTTGACCCGTCTTTATGGAAGTTTTACCGGGGAATGTCCTGAGCAAAAGTGCACCGTCAACGAAACTTTTTATTCACACCTTTGCTAAGTATGTGCCAAAGTGGAACCCAAACTTGAATTTCGCCTTCTACTTCTCTTTTTCAACACCTCCAACACACGTCAGCTAAAATTACGGGCGCGCTTCGATAAACTGTCAAAACTGTCTGCAAAAATTTGACATTTAGCAAAAAAACACAGAAAAATCGGAAAAAATAGAAAATACAGTATAAGTTGAATATTGGGGGAGCAAAAAAAAAAAAAAAGAAATGTTGTTGGAATACAACGTTGAGCTGTCAATGGCAGGCAATGAGTGCTGGACAAGGGCACCCGGACTCCGGGACACCCTGGTCAGGGGGCGCCATATTGTTTTTACTGGGCTCTGCCCCACAGTTGTCATGTTTCACGGTTGTTTTTGACAGCACAGACCCCCCTATCTCAAAGTTGGGGGAAAAAAATGGTCAAAGATTTGCATAATTTACAGAGCACTTGATTCCTTCCCTTCATTCTCCTGTATTTTGTTTTTTTGGGTCACTGTTGGAGTAGTTATTGGTTTGATAAACCTATTGACAAGCTCATTATGCAGCAGATGATTCTCGATACATTTCGAAAAAGTGAATAATAAAAGAAAGCATTTTACGCAAATAAGTATGCTACATTTTCAGAAAATTGTCTGTTTCTTTGTAAAATTCTGTGTTGGTTACCAAATCATTTAGAGAACAGACTACACACGATCGCAATGCACAAACTGTTTTGCTTTGGCACAAAAAAGTATGCTTTAAAAATTGGATTTGGACCCGGAGGCAGGTGGCAGCCACAAAAGTCAGTGCACTCCGCGCAATCTTTGAAGACACTTTGCAGCTGGCAGCGCTTATCAAAGCAGCACAGCGCCCAAAATGTCCATTGCACAAATTGCTTGTGCACACACACACACACACACACACACACATACAAAAAAAGAAAGCAAAAAGCGGGAAAAACAGATGGAGAATGGGAATGTAGCGTCATTGCTCATAATAGTCAACGTCGACGTTGGCTGTGGCAAAAACTTGACAAAGTTGATGTGTCAAATCAGCAGAAGCCGAGAACTGAGCTGAGCTGAGTTGAGAGCTGAATGTAGAAAGAAGAGGACAAACGAACAAACGAATGACCTTTAAACTTTGCCAAAGGACATGAAAGCACTAATCGTTACGTTGCTCCCTTCATTCATTCAACGTTCATTTGCCAGTTGCTTCGATTTTACTTGACTTGCCACATCCCACCGATGCTGCCACTACTCCAGCTCCTGCCTGAGCTCTTGGCGGCAACAATTTAAACTTTTCTAATCCGCTGGGGATTCAAACTTCAAGTTGCAGCAGTGGCAACTCGTCGGCAATCTGTCCGCACAATTGTGTAGCTTTGGATGCTGTCTTCACTAGTATTTCTGGCCAGTATCGGTACCAACACTGGCAGCAGGACCATCTCCACCAGGCCAGGCCCATCAACGACGCAATCAAGTCGACATTTTTGTTTGTTGCTTTGTTTGTATTGCCAGCTCTTTTACTCGTGCTGTCGGTCTTCTCTCTCGCTCTGCTGCTGCTTTTTGGTGAACAAATTTCCAAGAAATTAAAGCGCTCAACTTTTTGGCCGCTATCAGCAACGCACTTGGCAACTCAACAGCCCTACCGACTTTTGACTTTGGCTTTTGTTCGAGGGGCCCAAAAGCCTAGGCCAAAATGCAATTATACAAGGACAAGTTTAATTGCTTGGTTGAGTCGCCCTTCCATCTCATCGCCAAAAAACTTGACTGCAACTTTAGTGCTGGCATCAACATTTTTTTAATCTTTTTTAAATCAAATCGGGCATTAAACATATAGTTAAATAAACTTGTTGATCTTCTCATATACTTTAATGTACTTCTCTATCTGTCATCCATTTAATTCTACTACCTCAGCAACTACATTAATTTTAACTGAAATGCTGACCATCTCCATGCCTCAATCCCAAAAAAAAAATACTGAAGAAATTGTTGCCTTTTGTCTGTGTCGCATACGCAATTTTCTGTGTGCCATATCTGAAGTCTGATGACTTTCATTTCATTTGCTATGGCAAACACACACATACACATAAACATTTATCTTGATATTCTCTCTCTCACACACACACACACACACACACACACACATTCATGTTTCATCATTATCAAGCTCATATTGTCGGCAGCTTTGTCTTTGTCTTCGTCTTACTTTTCTCTCCTTCTCTAACTGTAATTTGTACTTGTCTAACACGTAATGATGTCACGTAAATTGCATACGTTGACGTTACGTTACGTTGCGTATTTTTAAACTGCACGACCGACAGTCCACAGACCAAGCAAATTGAGCAAAGAGCGCGAGCGACTTAAAGTCAAATTAATATTACTCATACGCACCGTACCACGTGCAAAGAACTGACATAAACTCGCCATCACTCTCGTTTCGTCTCATTCGTTCACCTGTCTCTTTCTCCCTCACTCTCTGGTATATGAATAAATTGTGAAATCCGTGCCATTTCCTTGAACGCAACACAGATTTATGTTTCTAACTGCGCATTAATTTCCTTACCTTTATCCTGCCTTTACCGCTGTATCTCTCTCGCTCTCTCTCGCTCGCTCTCTTTGTGTATGTGTGTCTACCTGTGTCACACGTCAGTAAATCAGCTGACTACTGCCTGCTTTCCGTCTCGTCTCATTCATCATACTTATAAATATTCATTTCCTTTGCCACGTTGGGCCGAAAAAATGATTGCAAAAGATTAAAAATCAACTCTATTAAAATATTATGTACACACACACAAATATAAACTTTGATAAATTACAAAGTAAATTAACAAAAGCAGACAAGCTGTGTGTGTGTGTTTGAGGCGATTGCTCTGTCAGCCCAGCTTCCATCAATCGGTCGAGTGAAAGCGTATGTGAAAATGTGCCCATTGATTCTCTTATCGATATCGAAACAAAAACTTTGAGCGTCTCATTTTCTGGGTGCTCAGGCAGTGCTGATTATTATAGACAACGCCTCATCAAATTGAAAAGCAATGAACTATGAAGCAGCTGAACGAATAGAAGGCAAACTAAACCCTAACGGCAGACAGGCAAAAGGCACAAAACTTTCTTCTTCTTGGTGTAGAGAGGGCAGTACGAGAGGTTGTGGGGGGTGATAGGCGAAAAACTAATAATAATATAACGCAGCGTTGGCTGCAAAAACTTTTCTCATTTGTGCAGAGTTTTTTTTGTCTTCTTCTTCTATGCCAATTCACAGTAAGGACGCTTGTTCTGTTCACATGATTACGCATTTGAATTGTATTGGCGGCAATTTGTGTAGGCGACGTTGGCCAATTTCATTATCGACACTAAGTTTACCTGGCAATCATCCAAGAAAAACTTGGCTTATTAGCGTGCATCACAAAACGAAATGTTTATGACTCAGCTGCGCTCATAAGTATGCTACACATTTTGATGTACACAATAAAATAAGGAAAAGGGCGACAGAATTCAATTGAATTTATATTGCAATAGATACTTGGCGAATGGCGAATGATGATTGGCTTCAGCTGGCAAAGCGCAAATTAAAAAATTCACCACTAAGCCCAATAACAAAGCCGCACACACACACATACAGACAAAAGGCATAAATAAAGCCGGCAGCGCCTAAAAGCAGACATCAATTTTTGCTTTTCCTTCAGCTTTTGCTTTTGTCCCTCAGCTCTGTTCTGTTCTGTTCTGTTCTGTTCTGTTCTGTTTTCGTCTTCGTCGTCGTTACCACAGCTCGCAAATTCTTTAATCAGCTTAAATTCACACGTACCAAAAGCGACGTATAGCCATTGATTGGAGGCTTACAGACCATACTTCCCAACCCCTGCTGCTCTGTCCAACAATCTTTATATTCCACTGCTTTCCCTGATCTCTCTCTCACACTCTGTTTCCTTTTGTTCTGCTCTGCGCTGCTTTTATCAAAGCCAGTTCAAAGGCGCGTATGTGTATTTAGGCTTTTATTGTTTTTGACCTTTTTTCATTCTTTTTGACAACAAAAAATCGATTTTTACCCACACACATCCACACACAGATAGAGATGAAGACTACGCACAAAAGAAAGAACGTAAAGGAAATGCTTGGCCAAATAAAAGTAAATCACAAGCAGCAGCCGACGCCTCATTCACAAGTTCAAATAAGCGATAATAAGTATTTATATGCCCCCGAAAGTAGGCAGCATATTTTTTCCTTCTTTTTTAGTTGTGTATATATAGTGGAAAACAGGCTGCTAAATGCGTTTTAATGTTTTCCATCACAGCAGCTAAAAGAAACAACAACTTTTGCGTCTGGCAACGCCGTCTTAAATATTTAAGCATACTTTTAGGCAGCTGCTTGTTTTGCTTTCGCTTTTGTTTTTGTTCTCTCTCTCTTACTCTATTCGTCCCTGTACGTAGTTTGTCTGCGCATCATTTTTCTTATGTTGTTGCTTGATTTTTTTTACGAGCGAGTGAAGCCTGTCAATTGGCTGAATGCCTCGTAAAAATGCCAGAGGCCTAGACGGAGGCACACAGTCAAAGTCACAGGCAGCCAAAAACGATTTGTAATGTTTTCTTGCCCGCACCGGAAACGGAAAAGCACACACAAATACACACACACAGCGTCTGTATCTGTGTGTTGCTTTTAGTTTGTTATTGTTTTCTTTTTTGGGTTACAGAGGGGAAGCTCGCTGTTTAGGCCTGCCAAATGTCATCATTAGCGTTTCAATTGCCATTTTAGTCCGTGACACTTGAAGCATTTGCATAAAATTCAAGTCAAGTTGTTGACATTGATGGCTGACGTTCTTTGATGTTTGCTTTTGGACAAAGCGATGCCAAACGAAGCTGAAATACCCTGCAGCTGGTTTTCTTAGAAAATAAACAGATTGTCCGATTAGAAGCAATAGAGAAAGCTTAAGGAATTTCGAACTTGACACTATATTGTCTTAGAACTTGGCTAAATGAGAAGAAATATAGTATGTTAGGATATATAAATCGAAATATACAGAATAATATAATCTAGAAATTCTTTTGTTAAATTAAATGATCAATTTGGAATATTTTCAATTCCAAGCCCTTCAGTTATTGTCAAATATAATCAAATTGAAAGGAAAGGGAATTAACTGTCGTAGTTCTTTCAATTTATGTCGCGATATTTTAGCTATTTTATTGAATAGAGTCGTCGCGACTTAGCCGTGATTTAACTCGGCTCAACTGACCCCTCACCTGGCCATCTGGACACTCACAAAGATGGGGGAAAAAACACTTTGCTGATCTTATCAACGCGGCAATTGTCTGACGCTTTTGCGTCTGCTTTTGTTTGCTTGCGGTGTCTTCATTTCACAAGGGGGGTGAGGATGAGGTCTGTGGCAACGATAAGCGACACGCAAACGCGAAAGTGGCATGAGTGGATCAAGGGAAGGAGGAAAGGTTTGCTGTAACAGTACAGTACAGTTCAGTACAGCAGGCGGCAATCAATAGTGTCAACTGCGAGGGGCTACCGGGGCGTATGTGTAATATAAAAAGTAATTATTTCTTATGCAATATGGCCACCTCCATGTGGGGCCCGGAAAGGGAGGGATGGATGATAAGCATCTGGAACAGCATTTTATTGCAGGCGGCGCAATGTTTTAATTGTTTGTCGTGCCAGGGTTGCCAGGGCTGCTGTTGGCATTTCTTTTTTTTTCTGTTTTTCCTATTTGCCATCCAAACAGCTCAACCATAAAAGATTGTAATCTTAATTGCATTTAGAGTGCCTTGCATTGTAGGTTAATAATCATAAATGTTATGGTAATAGTTACTACAGTTGTACATCTCTGTATGTGTGAAGTGTTTTGCTTGACTTTTCTGTTGCAACAATGTGTGCTCACCATTTTGACCAGTCTCTTGAAAATATAGCCCATATTAAATGGAGTTGTATAGTGGGCAGGTGACGCGTGCAGTGAAAACTGCAATTAAACAAATTGATATTGGGGCTACTTCAAATGCGAATTGCGCTCAATAAAGTTTTAAATGAGAAAAATATTACAGGAATATAAACTAGATGTTTATTCGTGAATTATTCGTATTTCTTAAGTTGATAGTTAAATAATATGAATATAACCGAAGTTAAAGAAAAAATATATCAGCGAGTAAATCTTTTATCAAGATCCATCATAAGTGTCTGCCTAATTAATTCTTATTTTCAGTTTTTTTGTGTCCTTGGGTTCATTCTTCAAATTTATTTAATATATTTAGTACACAAATTCTTTTTGCTAAAGCTTTAAATGCAGTGGCTTATCTGCTGCCATACTTGATATAGTATATCAAAACATACTCGTAAACTCTGGTTTCCCACACAGCAGATATCCTTTCCCAGTTGTTGCTCTGTGTTTTGTGAGTTGCCAACACGCCAACCAGCCATATCTTTCCCCCCCTCGCACACTCCTTGGCTCCTTGACTTGGTAGATTGAGCGACGTGTAAAAGAGACAGATAGCATTTTATGCGAACGTTTCGCACCCCTCGCACTCCTCTGTCGCTACACACTCGAGCAGGCGAACACAATGAGAGAAGCTCGGGCAGCTTGCTTGGCTCATATACTTTACAAATCTTGATAGCTTAATAGCGAGTAAGACGAACGAGGGGCTAAAAAGGAAAGACATGTTTTGGCCAGCGGGCGATCTAAGCAAGAAGATGGAGAAGACTTCTAGCACATTAAAGAGAAAAAGTCAAAAAAACAAAAAATATATATGAAAAGTCGTAAAAATAACAGCGGGCCAACCACAGCAACAACACCAAGCAAAATGAAAATATACGGAGCACAAATTTCAAGTTTTTCATATATGTTTGCCTGCCCCTCTCTTTCCACTGAGTGTGTGCTAATTTAGGCGAAATCAATAGAACCCTTCGAACTAGGGGGGAAAAGTGTTGTGCTTTGCTCTGGTTAAAATTAATGAACGTAGGTGGCGACAAAACCAACAACAAACAGCTAAATTTATGTTAAGTTGAGTCACCAGCAGCGACAAAAACTATAAAAATTAACGAGCTGCAAGTAATGTAGCATACTTTCTGGCGTTCGCCTCGTGAATGGGCATAAAATGCGCTCGGCTGCCTCCTCGGACTACACCATTGTTACTAAGCATTCTCTCTCAGTATTTTTCTTTTGAATGTGTAGTATTATAATGCCATTATCATTTTTATTATTGCATTTTAAATGCATTTTCATATATTTATATATATAGTATGTTGTGCCTTTCCTTTCATAATTTTTAATGCCTGGCCAAGCTTACAGCTCATTAAGCAGCCAACAATTTGCAGTGTCTGCTGCCAAGTTGCAGGCGTAGACAAGATTAATGTGTTCTTGACACGGTCCACGTATCCATAAGAGAGTCCTGTCCTGTCAGTAACAATTTTTTTTGTTCAGCTTTTCTTTTCTCAAAGTCGCCTCAAAGTCATGTGCACGTCTTCGAGCCACTGCTGTTAACTGCATTTAAAGTAGTTCCTAAACCAGAAAATGCCACACAACTGTGGGAACAGTCGAATGTGAGTCGAGTTGGGTCAATCACACTGCAGTCGGGGTAGCAGAGGTCTTAGCCATGGAAATGGATTTCTGGAGTTCAGAAGCTGAGTGTGCATTGTTATGGATAGGACAAAGCGTGAGAAGGAGCTGGAACAGCAGCAGATTTGAAATTGCTTGGCATAGCAATGAAGACAGAATACTCAAGAGACGCTCGAGCATACAAGATTACAAACTGTTTACATTCTTGGTATGCTAGTGGGAAAAATAAATCAAATTAGCCTGATAAGAAAACATTTTCTAGTTTCGCATTTCAATTCCATTCAAATAATGGATGTTGGGATAAATCATATTTGTGTAGATTCAATAGTGGCTAAAAATATATAACTTACTGTTAAAGCAAATTATAAGAGGTCAAAGTTTTTGAAAAAAAGTCAAAGGGTAGGTATGGAAAATTGGATGATAAATGGCTTAGAATCGAAAATATATCAAATTTTCTGAATGATAAAAATTTAAATGCAGAATCAATTTAGAGCCCAAATCATGATCAAAATGACATTCCGCTTGAAAATCGGTTAATTTTTGGTGAAGTTATGAGAGATCAAAGTTTTTGAAAAATGTCAAGGGGTAGGTATGGAAAAATGGATGATAGATGGCTGAGAATCAGTATGTAAGTCATATTTGTTAGTTTTAACCCCTGTTTACCATCCTTTAACCACAGCTACAACAATGAGATTTTATAATGCTCTGACATGTGAACTTCACTCATCGATTGACTTCAAAAAGCACACACATGTTTCTTGTTATTATTTAAAACAAACTTAAAGCACTGCGAATGCATTTATCCCATGGTCTCTCTATACAAATTCTGATTCTGCAACGACTTTGTTGTGTGTATGTGTATATGTTTGCTTGGGGCAAACGTGCTTGCAACAAAGCAACAACAACAACAACAACTAGTCATAGACATAGTCATAGCTAAAGCTAAAGCCATAGCCATACATCTGTCTATATAGCGAGTCATCCAGCTATCCATCCATCCATCCATCCATCCATCCATCTATCCATCTATGCAATGCAGCAAGTCATGCAGCGCAGCTCGCTGACCCGCACGATGCCTTTGTCTGTCCCTCCTAATGCTATCTCTCTTCAACTAACTAACTTACTCTCTCTCTCTCAGTCTTTCACAATGTCTGTCCAGTTTGCATGCATTTGGCTTTACAAACAATATTTGTTGTTGTTCGCTTCACACAACAACTACATCAAACTCAGGGCTCCCATCGAGCTTTGTCTATTTTGAATCTTCTCTTTTTCACTTTTTCTCCTCTTCTCTCTCTTTCTGGTGCTGCTAAACCACCCACACTGAAGACTAAACAAACTAATATGCTATGCTTAAAGCGTACATATTGGACTTATGCTTGTTGCTGTTGTTGTTGTTAGTTGCTTGTTGTTATTTTTGATGTTGTTTGTACACAACAACCCAGAGAGAGAGAGAGAGAGAGAGAGAGAGAGAGAGAGAGAGAGAGAAAGAGAGAGAGAGAGGACGTAAAGTTCATGCTCTTCATGCTTTAGGTCCAACCGTCAACAAAAGGCCTCCCGCTGCTGTCCAGTGCCTGCTTCCACCTCTTACTCCTCCTCCCGCTCCTGTTCCTGCTCCTCTTTCCCTAGCTGTCATATTTTGTGCTCTCACGCTGCCTACATGACACGCCATTGTGCTGCTCCAAAGTCTCCCACAGTGACCCGCTGAGCTCTGTATAGTCGAGTTGCCGAGCTGAGCTCACGTTGACGGATCCCCCGTTCCCACTGTTCCCTCTTTAACCCCTCAAATACATACGCCCCCATTGCCTGTCGTACGCTTATCATATAAATTCTTCTGGTTGCTTGTTTTTTTTTTCAATATTTTGTTGTTTTGCTCCCTGATCCTGGGCATAACAAAAAGGCTAAAAATGTTGGCTTGTTTTCTGCCTGCTATTGAAGGCTTAAGCGTCAGTCAGTCAGTCAGTCAGTCACTCGATTCACTCAGTTAGTTAGTTGAAAGGCGCTTCGAATATTCGTTCTATGTCTGTGCTAAGCAAACAAACACACACATAGACAAAATCAATGTCAGACGAAAACAGCAGAATAGCCTATACTGTAGTCCATCTTGACTAAAGTCGAACTATTTCCTTTGTCTGTCGTTATGTCTGCCTTCTGTGCAGCAGCTGCATATGCATTTTACACTTAAAGCTGTTGCCCAAAACGTATTGACTGCTTTTCTAGGTGTTGACCAAAAATTATTTCATAAGCATAAATTGAGAATAAATTGTACTCTTAATTAATTTTTTAAATTCCTAAAATCAGTCATTATAAAAATTAAATCTTTACTTACAAATAATAATCAATTAATATAAAATATTTTTCATATTATTCCATCTTCTTAATTTATAAATTTCTGCCCTGCAAAAATCCTAAAAATTTTTATAAAATTGAGAATTTGATAAGAAACTATTGAGACATTTATTACATTTATAATTTATCAGATGCTCTCTAGGTTTTCCGAAAAGGTTATAGAACAGTATAGTAAAGTCAATAAAAAAACAAAAGAAATTAATAAATACGTTAAGTATTGAGTCACAAGCTTGATGGTTATAAAACACAACTGCTGCAGCTCAGGCAATACTGGTATTGGACACAGAAAACTTGGCAACACTATAAACTCATCAGTGTAATGAAAATTGCCTGAGTCAGACAACAACGACTGTCGCCTATTATCTTTAAAAGTCCATCAAAATACGCGCATTTATTTAATTAGTCGCTTAGCGTCGCCAGGACGAAAGGACGCCCGTCATATTGCTAGATAGTTAAGTACTTTATTTGGATAATTAAAAATTGCTCAATGACATAGAGAAATCTAACGAGTATAATACAAAATGAAACGATGGGTCGTCATGTGATGCGATTTCATATAAATTTGCAACGTAAAAACGAGAGTCCTGGCTGATAATTAATAACTGTAGTCAACGCTCTCTATTGCCCTCTGTTTGCTGCTCAGCTGAGCCCAGCCCATAAAAGTATGCTACACAATTTTCAATGCTCGACGCGCGATAAAAATGAAATTTTATGTGCTGCTTAAGGGCGTCGCTAAAGGATATTAAATTGTTACTGAGCCAAAAGGGAGAAATAGGAGCTGGCAAGGTTTGGTTCTGAGGGCGCTTAAAGCTGTCTCGAATATAGTTTAATTGAAAACTTGCTGTGTGACTTTCAAATGACATTCAAATGGGGAGCAAGTATAGCACAAGAAGAACTGCAGCACATGGTAATAATATTATGATATAGCTTATGGAACTAACGAGCGAGAGAGAAAGGAGAGAAAGCGAATGAGCCACACTCACATTAAGTGCCATTGTCTGCCTGTTAACATGCTCATTACGAGGCAAAAGGCAGCAAAAACAGAGATGGAACTGAAACTCGTTCATGACTTCACTTCAATTATAATTACGTCAAACAGTGCAACAAGAAAATGTGCAACTTGAGGCAAACAACAGATAGAACTGAGACCAGACTCCAAATCAGACTCCGACTTCGACTCAGACTGAGACTGAGACTCAGACAGAGAATTGTCTACAATTGTGTGAGGCGCAGAGACAAACAACTTGAAAGTGAGCATTTCCTTTAATGCCCTGGCATTGCGCTTTTCCTCGTCCTTTTCAGTAGATTCTCTTATTTTTTATATTTTTTTGTTTTTGTTTTTGTTGCCATTTTTATATTACATTACATTTGCTCCCAAAGTGCTGTCTCCGCACGTTGCAGGACGCATAACGATGATTGTCATTGTTTTTAATGCCAAAGAGTTGCTCTCTGGCAACATAATATCCCTGCCAAAGCACAGCACAAAAACTGACTGAAGAAAACTCATAATTGCGCTCCACACAAATTGCAAGTTATGGCCAAAGTTCCACAGCGAGAAGAAAGAGGGGAAAATACATCCATACGAGTACAACTATAAGCATTCATCATGTAACTTTAGCTCTACGGTAAAGACAGGTGGGATGTGGATGTAGATGTGGTTCCAAAGCTGGACAAACTCAGAAGAAAGTTCACTGCACTTGCCAGCTGCCAAGTTGTAGAAGGTGTGAGTCCTTAAACATTGTTGAAATTTATATAATAAATGCGATAATGAGATCAAGAGGCAAACGTAAAAGGAGACTTTATTTATTATAATTGGTAAGTTATATTAATTTATTGGATATTATAATTGCCTACTTATATGGGCAAAGAAGTGTTGCCTACTTATATGGGCAAAAATAGTGTTGCCTACTTACATGGAAAAAAAATAGTGTTGCCTACTTTTGTGGGCAAAAAATAGTGTTGCCTACTTATATGGGCAAAAAATATGTGTTTCTCTTGTCAGTAATGCTAAAACTTTAATATAAAAAGGGTAAACCTTTAAATTGCTTTGATATATTTTTTTAAGTCTTTTTTGTGCTTTGTGAACGGTGTAGCACATGACGCTGTGTATCCACGTAGAGAAAAAGAGAGAGAGAGAGTGTGCAATAGACAACGCTCAGCGTCCAGTTTTCAACTGCCCGCAGTCCGAGACAGTTTGCATGAAAGACAGTTGGACCATTTCTGGTGCTTCACTGTTGCTGTCTCCGGGCGCGTCACTCACAACTCACTGGGTGAGTATGATGTTGGAAAGAGAGAGAGAGAGAGAGAGAGAGAGAGAGAGAGAGAGATGGACGTAGCAGCTCCGACTCCAGTTGTAATTTATTTGGGCGCTCCCCGGCAACGGTTTTCTTTATTGCTGCTGCTGCTGCTGCGACCGGGCCAAAACTTATTAATTTAGACTTTTTGTTCGCAAATTTGCGTCTGGGTCGTTGCCCAACTATTCACAACAAGAACAACAGCAGAACAGCCGAAAAGAAGAAGAATCACTGACGGCAGCCTTTGGTTTGTTGTTGGTTTTTGCTTTGCTTTGGCAACATTTATGCAAATTAGTTTTGATTGTCTCTTCTTCTCTGCCTTTGCTTCGTTGTTCCATTGCGGGATAAATGGCAGAGGGGAGGGGCAGGAAATTGAAAGTTAATTTGCATGCTGCATAGTTTAAGGCGCCACACAGTTAAATACACAACAACAATAACTGTCCGACTTGCCAGTCAGAGCAGCAGCCAGTCAGGCAACGTTTATTGTTATTATTTTAACTTTTTTTTACTTATTTATTTCATTTTATTATTGCATTATCTTTGCACAGCACTCATATTTATTTATATCCATTGCATACGCCCAAGCGCTCGCTTTATTTAATTGCACGTGCATAATTCTTCTTAAAATACAATTATTACAACGGCTGCCCAGACGGAGTTACTCTTGCAAAATTTATGT
Source organism: Drosophila falleni (assembly GCA_035045575.1). Classification (NCBI taxonomy): domain Eukaryota; kingdom Metazoa; phylum Arthropoda; class Insecta; order Diptera; family Drosophilidae; genus Drosophila; species Drosophila falleni. The sequence continues at coordinate 13,285,342 of JAWNOV010000167.1, forward strand.
ACATTTCGGTTCATTGCGGTTCACTTCGGTTCATTTCGGTTCATTTCTTATGCAGGCGGCAGCTTAAAGAATCGTTTCGCCTGTACGTATGCTACATTATTTTAACAAGTTTCCACAGTTTCCCCGAAACTACAGGACTCTTTTTGTGAGATGCGCCTTTAAGGCGCTTACTTGCATATTTATGTCACTCGCAGGAATGTGTCGCCTCTGGTCACTCTGAAAACGTTACATAAATATGAAGTGGAACTCATACTGTAGTCGGGGGAAAGTGGTAGGTGGGAGGTGGATGGAAGGTTTGTTAACTTGGTTGGTTGGCTGCCTGCTCGCTCATGTGTGACAGTAGCCAGCTGGCTGTAAGACAGACAGAGAACTGTAAAGGCAGCACAATTGACAGTTTTGTTGCATAAATTTTTGTGGGGCGGCTGCCTGACAGTACGAATATATGGGGTTGAGTGGTGGGGGTTGATCCAGGATCTGAGCTGAAACTGACAGGCTTACGGCAATGATGGGAGATGGAAGATGACAGTCGGTAGTTGGAGCATTGGGTGACAAAAATGTCATATGACACTTTCCTCATACGTTGTTCGTTATTATTAACATAATTCTACTTTGCTTTCTCGATGATCCCATGGATTAAGTTCTCTTATTTATTACAGATTTTTCGTATTATTATTATGTGATATTTTGATAACATTATTCAACAAGCAATTTATCATGCATGTGTGTAATTTCAATTGTAAGTTTCTGAATCTACGAAGACTTTAATCTCAGACATAATTTAATAATTTACATTAATGAATACTTAATAAATTTACTCATATTTGTAAGTAGATATAAGAATAGTATTTATTTTAAAGTATTTAATATTCATTTTTGATTGTTTTCTGAATAATATATTAAAACATCAATTTAAATCAACACCTTACTTTATTTTATTAACTTATTGCAGCATTTAGTTCAACTTGAATGCATATTTAGTTCATCAATAACTCTGTCAATAAATCCTCACACATTCGCATCGTTTGCTCTTGGCCAAAACGTGTTGCAAATGTCCTTCAAATGTGCTAAAATCGACAGTTACTATTCTGGGTTGTATGTTACTTTTATATATATATTTATATATATACATCAACCCATCCAGACGCCCCAAAATGCAGTCAACTCGTTTGTGCTGGCGAAAAATTTCACAACTAATTGAATATTTAAAACTGCCAAACCGCAATTTCAAATTTATTACCCAATGCAACCACCACCCAGCACAGACACACACCAAAAGTGCAGGCGGGCAGCAAAGCAGAAAGGCAGCCAACCATTGGAGCGTCCATTCAACGGCCATTACCTTTTGGATGTGTGTGGTTCTCGCCTCTCCCTGTCGCTCCTGTCACTCCTGTCTCTCTATCTCATTCACTCTGGCTCTTGGTCTGGGTATAAAATGTCACTTAATTGCAATTTAGTAAATTGTTTTCCATGTTGTATAACAACGGCGGCAACAAGCAACTGCCACCTCGTATCCCAGAGATTCTTGTTCCTGCAAGCCGCCACCACATGGGGGCCAAGGAGGCGTGGCATGCAGAGAGGGGAACACATATTAAAACCATAAATTTTGCGGTGATTTATCTTAATTTAAATGTTGCAACAATGCATGCGGCTGGTTGCTGTTGCGACGTCTGTTGCCTGCCCCTTTGTTTAAATAACAAAGCAGCTAAAAGTATGCAACAATTTTTTTTTTACTCCTACCATACACACACACAGTCACTCATATGTGTGTTTTTATTATGTTGCGCTTGCTATTGCTTTTTGTATATATATATTTTTTATTTTATATTTCAACATAATATATTTTTGTACGTTTTGGTGGCCCCTTTCTGCATGTTGTTGTTCAGGCAGACGACTTCATGCTGTGCGCGAAAAATCAATTAAAAATTCATCAAATAATTAACAAAAGCACTGCGCAGCGTAACCGGCAAGAAGGGGTTAAACAATAGCATCTACTGTCGTTGTTGTTATGTCCTCGCCTCTCCAGGGAGCATTTAACTTGGCCTGCTCAGGGACGTAATTTCAATGCTGCTTCTGCTGCTGCCGCTGCTTACATGTGTGTGTGCGACTGCGACTGCGACGCGCAAAACAAATTAAATTCAATTTAGTCAACAGCAGCAACAAGAGCAGGAATTGGGGAAGAGGGAAGAGGGAAGGCAGCAGCTTCTGCAAGAAGGTGCAATTTTGATGGATTGCTTTGGCTGCCTGCCAGTCGAGAGTGCCTGTTTCTAAGAGGGGGACACCAGGAGCTGGCTTCCTTGTTTGTTGCTTAGCTGCAAAGTTTACGAGCTGCTGCTGCTGCTGCTGATTTTGTATGCTTGTGTGCGCAAATTTACATATGTGTACCAGTGTGCGTGAATGTGTTTGTGTGTCTGTAGATGTTGGACTAAAGTTGCGCCCAAGTTAACGCAGCTGCATTTAAACTTTGTTCAGAAAAAATGTACATATGTATATATATATAGTATACTAGTATATATATATGTATATACTCGTACCACACATACAAGAAATTAAAAACTTTTGCAGTAAATGGCATTAAGCATTAAACTATAGCATACTTTTGAGTGCCTCAAGTAATTTGGAGAAAGGCAACAAACTTTATCAAATAATGCACTTTTATACATACTTTTTAAGACACTTACGTAACCAACATTAAACGTAGAGAACGTAATGAATAAAATTTAATTCATTGAATTTAATTATCAAAATCAATTTTAATCAGCTCGTCAGATGCAATTTTAATTCATCGCAAATAAAATGCAAAATATTGTAAATATCTTTAGGGCAGCTTAAATTTAGATGATTTATTAGGTGTTTAATAGCCTAAATTCGTTAGATATTCATTGGACATAAATCAAAAGTATCTTTACCTTATTTATAAGCTATGTCTCTAGCTATATCATTAATTCAATTAAAATTAAATAAATAAATCTGCCAGGCTAGGCTGAAATTTATGACGTACGTTTGCCTTGTGGCTAATTAAACAGAGATTCGTTGCCTTTCTTAAGTCAATGCTTGGATTTAAAGTCATTTCTCTTGTCTGTGGCCTAAACAAATGACAAAAACCCTGAGTTTTGGCCACACAACAAGCAAGTCAAAAATCACAAATTTCCGCTTTATAATGAATGCCACTGACAGTGAGTGGAAAGGGGGTGTGGCACGCCCACATAAGGGCGTGGGTCGAAACGATAACACTTCGTGTCGGCGACGACTGTAAACCAGTTTCAAAGTTGGCGGCGTGACATGTCAGATTTCTGGATACTACGTGCATACGTCTGCCATTCGGACCCCAAAAAGTATGCAACTTCATTTATAAAAACCCCTTTTATTTTTTTTGTTGTTGCCAACTGACTTTTGGCTTTTTGTAATTTATACGCGCTTAAAGGCGTCATGTCGGGCAACACCTACAAATTCTTTTTGCTTTTGTTTTGTTTGGAGCTTTTGCATAACGTCAACGTCTGACAAATGTGCCATAAGCAGCAACAGTAACAAAAATACCAACAACAACAACAAAAAACAAGAAGGGCATTGAAACTTTTGCGTGCGACTTTCGGTTTTGGTTTCATTTTTGTGGCCAGCGGTTAAAAAAGTTGTGGCCAAATAAATGGCCAAATTGTAGAAAATGACAAATGACCGTCAATCATGACAGGCCAGACGAGAACGTCCAGCTGTGGACTCTGTCCAAAACTCTTTGGAGTGGGCCGATAAGGCTAAGCGCTGTCTGCCACAGTTTCCAGTTCCCAGTTCCCAGTTACCAGTTCCCAGTTAAGAGACAAAGAATGTTAAATGGGAAAAAGGGCACAAACACACCTGACGGTCAATGACAGTCAAAGCTCATCATTGGATTTTGGGGGTTGCTTTTGCGCCTGGCCATCTAAATGAGTGTTTTTGCCAGATAAGTTGTACAGCTCATATTTTTGTGGATTTCCCTTGGTCATTAAATGTGTGTGTGGCTCAAAGTAAAATATATGACCAATGAGTTGTATATATGACAAATAGCTGGAATTGTTCAAGTCAAGATAAAATTAATAAATGTTGGCTGTACATCTTCCATGTTTAATTAGTCTTATATATGTATTTAAATTTGAAGAATATGTTCTAAACGTATTATCTCTAGATAACTGACTATAATAAGGTTTTAAATTATGTTCGATATTAAAGGTTGTTAGCTTGTAATTTCTCAAAGTTTTTTAACAACATTCTTAGCTAACATTAAAAAAATGTATTTATTATATAGTCGACAGTTTTAGGGGTAAACCGAAAAAATTCGAATAAAATACTTGTCAAATTCTACGCTGCGTATACGTAATAAGTGTGCCAAAAATAAAAAAAATCAACTTTCTGCCAAGAAAATTCCTTTTTTTGACCCAGAACGCGGGTAAACAAAATCGTTTGGCTTCAAGAATTTACAATATTAGTTTGCAATCTGACAAAGGACCACCAAATTGCTTAGACTCACAAGAAAAATCTTATCAATTCTTTTTTGTTGTAAACTGGCAAAGTTTCAGCGAGTTGTTGCCCCCCGAAGTGCCACTGTAAAATATTTTATTGAATATAATAAGCAAGGCAAACTTTGTCCAAAATGGAGGAGACAAAGTTGTAGTAAAAGAAGATGCAGCGAGTCAGTTGTTGTTGTTGCTGTTGCCATTTAATATGAGCGCACAAACATTTCAACCGCTGCTTTGTCCTTTCTCATTGCTTTGCTTTTTCCCTTTGGCTCTATTCTGCATTTATTGCATTTGCTTTTGTGCTGCTTCAGCAATATAATACCTGCGTGTGAAATAACGCAAAGTTTATGCAGCGCTGAAAACTTTTCGTTTAAATGAAAACTACAAAACATTCAAGTTTCGGGCAACAAGGCAACCAAATTTAAATGCCAAGTCCCAGCTCCCCGAATGGGGGTGGCCCGACTCGTCCGGCCCTTGGGGCGTTGCTGGGCACTGAAAATGAAATCTGAAATTTCAAATTTCTTTTCTTATTCTTATTCTCTTTTTTTTTGTCAAAGTTTACACTTTGTAGTCGCGTCTTTGATGCACACCGAAAAGAAAGTGTCAAATTAAATTTAAAAAGTGATTTGCCGCGCTTTTTTTTTATTTTATACCCACACACATTTTTTTCTGCCGGTGTGTGTGTTTATTTTGTTGCCTGTCGACTGCTTTTTAAATGCTGCCAGGCATACGACTAAATGCCAAAGTGAAAAAGCGCGATAATTTTCATGAAAGAAAGTAATTTTTTATATTTTAGTTAGCCGAAATTGAATTGCTTTTGATTTAGTGTGTTTTAGCTTGCCAAAATTGTGAGTACTTTGTTATTTCGCTGACTAAGTGAAAAAGGTCATAATCAAATTTTTCATGAAAAACCATCAAGTTATTCACATATAATTTTATACTCTCTTCTTAAAATCTTTGAGAATATTTTAAAGTCATTTTTTGTCAATGTACAACACTTTTTATAACCTGAGCTCATTGAAAATAGTGTTGCATACTTTTGTGGACAAAAATAGTGTTGCCTACTTATATGGGCAAAAATAGTGTTGCCTACTTATATGGGCAAAAATAGTGTTGCCTACTTTTAAGCGTAAGCTATGAATACATTTTTATACCCTGAGCCCATTGAAAATGATTGAAATTGATTAATTAAAGTCGCCTCAAATTGTTTACAGTGCGTGGAAATCAAAGTTCCCTGGATCTCTCAATTAAAGCAGCTGCTTGTTGTTTTTCCTTTTCGCCTGCCCGCAAGTAAACAAATAATTTCTATGCAAATATTTTACACTAATTATTTCAAATATTTTGCATACGGCGGCGTCGAAAGCAGCCACTAAAACAAATACAAGTTTTTGGAATGTCTATCCGAATGACTTTCTGTCTATCTATCTGTCTGACAGGCCCCAAAAATAGTTATTTGCTCAAATTAAATATATACATTTGTGTATTTGTAGAGCACAAATATGTGTCTGTCTTTATGTCTTTCTGTCTGTGTCTGTGTGTGTGAGTGTGTTTTTCTATGAAACAAAATTATTTTATGGCGTTTGCGTTGGGTAAACATAGCAGTCAACCAGAGCTGAGGAGTCATAGTCAAAAGGCAACATGGTGAGTCACTTGACACGGTCTACGGTACAGTCTCTGCTGACAGTCAGTCTACCGAGCATATCTAAAACTATGCAGCATATACTTTTTTTGCGGCATGTACTGCAATTTTCCAGCCTTTGGGCACACCTTTTGTTTGGACACAAGCGTTGAAATTGATTAAGTTTGTTGCCTGCCAATGAAAAAGGTACTCAATCAAACAGCGACCGCCTAGGTACAAAAAAAAAATAAAAAAATAAAAAAGGTGCTTTTGAATGCGCACACAAAAGTGCCTAACCGAAATAAATGAATGAATGAATGAAAGGCAGGCGAATCGCATCGAATGGAACACCCGTTTTGGTAGTGCCATGTGCCGCGTTGTATTCAAATCAAGTCAAACGAAAAAACGTTGACTTAGCACTCACACATACTTGAAAGATACACACACATGCACAGCGCCATCTATTGACTGCGACAAGTGTCGCGGCAAACAGAGATTCTCGCGACTTGAAGCAGGTGCCCGTGAAAATGAAAATAAAAATGGAAATGGAAAAACTGTTAACAGTCTATGTGCACACCATTATCTGAGTCAAAAAAACTGACTGAGTTGCAAGTGGAGCAGCTTAAGTGGTATTAAATGTGTCTGTGTGGAGCTTGAGACTCGCTATAAATAGTATAAGGCGACGGAGGAACTACGCGACTAACAGGCGCCGTGTAGACTATTTAAAATAATATTATTTAATATGACAGAGAGATGAGATTTTAAAACACTCTGCGGGTTAACGTAACGAATTCCTTTTTATACCCTGAGCTTATTGAAAATGGACAAAAAAGAGTATAAATTGAGATATCAGAACCAAACGCATGGACAAAATAGTGTTGCCTACTTTTGTGGGCAAAAAATAGTGTTGCCTACTTTTGTGGGCAAAAATAGTGTTGCCTACTTATATGGGCAAAAATAGTGTTGCCTACTTATATGGGCAAAAAAGTGTTGCCTACTTATGAGGGCAAAAATAGTGTTGCCTATTTATATGGGCAAACTAGTGTTGCCTACTTTTAAGCGTAAGCAATAAATGCATTGTTATACCCAATTGGTCGAAAATCAAACTCAGAGTAGAGAGCCTGGGCTCATGGTATCCTACTGTCGAGCGTGCTCGACTGTAACCGCCCACTTGTTATTTTAATATTTTAGATTATTGTATTCCCATATTCAAAATTTAACAAAAACTTAATAATCTCTTAACAAAACCAGAAATACTTAATCTTTGTTTTGTTTCTAGTTAACAAACGCTGCGACTAATTTAAATGCCTGCAGTGTAGACAGTGTGACCATGACTGTCAAGATCTTTTAATTAAAAACTATTTTGCTTGCATTTTTTAGGGCCTGTGGCTCTGGGCGTGTCAGCAACTTACTACCGCTCTGCCTCTCTCCACCCTGGTCTTTCCTTTTTTCCACTCTCTGTGTCTTTGTCTATTTTGCTTTTTACCAAAGCTTGAGTGCAAAAATTTAGCATTTTAATTTAAATTTAATGTGGGCGTGGCAGCGTGGCGTGCAACAGTTTCACTTCTCTGTTTTGCTCCTTCTCTGTCTGTTCCTCTTTTTTAGTCATTGCATTAAGTCAAACGTAATCCGCACATGGCCCCAGCCACAAAAGGCAACAGCCAAAGCACACAGAGACAAAGCAGTCTAAATGTGTCTTCCATCTCTCTTTACTCTTTACTCTTTCCTCTCACTCACTATGTGCTTTGCCCCCCTTACTTTTTGACTTTATCGTTGGTTTGCTTGCTGTTGGTTTTCTGGTTAGGTCTAGTCTACTCGTAGTTGGTTCAGCTTGGGGCTTTTGGGGTCTCAGAGAGACAGAGAGAGAGAAAGGGAGGATTGAATCGGTTTGCTTTGACTGGTTGCCCAGCAGCTGGGCCAGCGTTTCATTAAGTTATACAATTTAACGCCCTTTCAGCTGGGCAACAACGTTGTCGGAGTTCTATTTACATTTGCTTTGGGTCAAATTACACAAAATTCTACGGGTGTTGCGGCGACAAAAAGCCATTGACAGCCAGCCGGCGTCGTCGTCGTCGTCTGCCAACGGCTTCGAACTGTGACTGGATTTGGCTCTAGTCTTGGCTAAATAAATTTTATACAAAATGTTTACATGAGTCGACCCAACACAGTCGTTGGTAATTCAAAACTTTGCACTCTTTTGTCTTAACACCATGGCAAATATTATTGAACTCTTCTCTGGCTCTATACTCTGAATACTTTTGGCAAACTGTTTGTTCTGCAGTTTTAAGACTTTAAAACTCTTTAAAACTCGGCTGCAACATTTCCGCTTCGAGAGTAAACTTCTTGTTGGACTTCTAGCAATTCTCTGACCCAATTAGCTGCCAACTGCAAAACTCTTGAGTCACCTGGCCTGGTCATGGCTTTGCCTGACTTTCAAATGTGTCCCAGGCCAAAAACTTTTGTCACCGACTGTATGGCATTTCTCAGATGCCGCCCTCGTTTGCTATTATCAAATTGAATTTCGCATGCAAATTGTTTTTGGGGTAGCTCTAAAAAGCTTTCAAGTTTTATGACACGGAAATTGGCCTATTGCAAGTTTCGCTTGGTCAGGATATTGTCTCGTTTTGTATACCCTGTACTAAAAAGGGTAAGACGATGCTGAGCAGATGGAAATCCATAACTAATCAAGTTTAATTTTCGTATTATACTTTTAATCTACAGAATATACAGGATATTCTCGCAGGAGTACTTTATTTTGTTAAGGCTTATTTCCACGTTTTGATAGTATCTATTATAGCATTGCCTTGCTACACTTTTTTTGGGGCACATCACACTAATTTCGACAAACGGCTAAAAACGTTCAAGTGACTTCCCCAGGTTCACTTCAATATTTATTTTACTGTAAACTCACAACCTAAAAAGAACCGAAACGATGCGATGTCAAGTCGAGTCGCCTCGACTGCCACAGAGACCCCATTCAGAATTCAAGTGGGCGTGTTTTGATGACATGCAGCCTGCTTACCTTCAGCACGTAATGCGCTGGGGGATTCGTCAGTATTAGCTACCCGGTAAAAACAATATTAATAACAGTGGCAGGCAGGCAGAGTTGGCAGGCAAGTCAGATCCGGAGCACGAGCAGGACCATAATAATACATCAGCTGAGCCAATGCCCCCGCAAGGGTTTATACTTTCAGCATACGACAGAGCAGAGGCAGTGAGATAGACAGAGAGACGGACAGAGAGAGGGACAGACAGACAGAATAACTGACAGACATCCCCAGCAGGCAGCTAATAGTCAACGGCTTCGTTCGACTGACGAACGCTTCATTGAAAAGTTTCCAGCGTAATGGCTTTTGTTTGGCGGCATCGTACTCGGTCCTCGAGAGGGGATTGGAATTGGGATTGGGATTGGTGTTTGGGGGACAGGGGGCTGTTGCTTCTATAGCATTAAGTAATTGATTACATCTCAAGGGACTTTTAAGCAAGCCAACAGCGGACAGAATGAAAGCAACAACAACAAAATGAAATGGCACGCCACTATAAAGCTCATAAATTTCTATATAACTTGACTTGCCTCGGCGCAATATAACGTAAATAAATTTCGCTAAATAGTACACAAAAGCGCAAAGCAAAAAAAAAAAGAGGTAGACACCAGAGCCAAGTCGAAAATAACCAAACGAACAGTCAACCTTTGCCGTGTTTTTACCATAAACAATAACCATAATTTAACCCCAGCCAAATGTGTTCGTTAATGTGGTTTGCTGGCTAGAGAAAGTTGTATGCTAAGTTTAGCATGAAGTCGGCAAGTTGGAAAGACTACTGACCCTGGACTGATCTGGGAGTTGGGGTATGTCTATTTGGTAACTGAATTTATGGCCACAATATTCACAGGGCTCAGTGGTATTGTAAAAGTTAGACCAGAAATTTTGTAAATGAACGATAAATCTCTTATTAAACTGACCGCATTGCATTTCTTACAAATTTCTCCACGCGAAACTTTAATTAAATTTGATTAATCTTGTTATAATAACAAACAATTTAAGTAGCTCAGGTTATAAAAACTACTAACCAATTATTGGGAAATAATGTTATCTGAAAAAAGATAAAAATGCATTTATAGCTTACGCTTAAAAGTAGGCAACACTATTTTTGCCCATTCAAGTAGGCAACACTATTTATTGCCCATATAATTGAAAACACTTTTGCTCTTTTTTTGCCCATTTTCAATGGGCTCAGGGTATAAAAATACGTACTCCCAAAAAATAATCCCCATGATAGTAATGAAAGAGCAGCCTCGCAGTTACCTTTAACCCCAACTATAAGTGGTATATTTCAATCTTATAACATTAAGATTACCATTCCACTTGGTTTCCCACATCCAATTTTATATCTCCCTGCCTTTCTCCATTCCCTGACCGCAATTTTCACGCGCATCATTTTTATTCTGCGTTTCACGTTTCGTTGTGGATTTTAAATTAAAAATACAGCCGTGTGCGGGCTGCGAATCTACAACAGGAAAAAAATAATGTATATATATATAAAAATACAAAAACAATGAAAGACAAGAAGGCAAACAACAACAGTGGCATGACGCTGAGGCCCTGATCCCGACACCGAACCACGCCCATTTGGGGGCAACCTGCCATTTTTATGGCGCCTAATTGCGCAACGTTCTCCCTCCCCGGATCCGCAGAACATGACTCCCGCAACCGAACCCGGACCCGGACCCGTACCCGGACCTAGTCTCGACCGGGCCTCGGCTGTTATAATCATAAAATTGCTTTTGTGGCATACAAACCGGTTATATTGCTCCCGTGTGATAGTCCGCCAATGTTTCCAGTTGGTTGTCTCGTTCTTTCTCTTACCACTTGCCACATGCCACATGCCTCCAACCGCTGCTGCTGTTGCTGCTGCTACTTCTTCATTTTGCGCAAATGAAAAATGTTGCGGTTTATTTTCATTTGGAGTTTTTCCACTGCGTCGGCGGTGGCAACGACGGCGCTCTAAACATAATTTGTTGCATTAATGTTGGCCACATGCATATGAAAATACAAAATAGACAAATACACACACACACATAATTCTCATTCGCATATACATTCACACTCACACACATAGTTTTTGTTTAATTTCAATGTAAATTACTTGAGCAGGAAGTCAGGAGTCGGGGGACTATAGCTCTGGGGTTAGTCATAGCTTTGTGTGTGTGTGCTGTCCTAATTGCTTAGAGCCCTTGAGTTAGAAATTTTGCGCATAATTAGAGGCAAATTGCATATGGCAAATGGTCGAGAACTGTCCAACACTGGTCATATTATCAGTTTTCATGGTGTGGTTGTTATGTTAAAGCATGTTTGGGGAATTATGAATTATGTTAAGGGAAAGTTCAAATGTTCTAAGCGAAAATCTTAAATCTAAAAACTGCCGGCAAAAATGAATTTTGCTTTACGCTTTACGCTTTCTATTATTCAGGCCTCAAATTTCATTTTCATAACAACCTTTTCAGTTTCTAATTTCAATAGCATTCAACATTAACAGCTGCGAAATCTTGAACAATAAAAACACCCTCGCTCCTGTAAGAGTTTCTCTAATAAACGAACCACCCTCACCATTCCAAAGCCATTTCCGTTGTCCCTCCTTCCGCCTGTCAAGCCAATATCTTAACAATTTGCCTGACACACCATAAACCTACATTCAGTAAAACGCTAAATATCCCATAAATACTGGCCAAAAGGTAGACCGACAAGGTGGCGCCAGAGCAGGGACACATAAAAATTTGAAATAATAATGCCATTGACAAATATAAAGCCATAAATTATAAATGCGAAATACTTACTTATACACGAAATCTACTTTTCCACAAGGTAAACAAAAAACAGCGTCTCAAAAAAAAAAAATAATAACCTGACAGGCTGCAGGAAGAAGTCACGGTGGGGAAAAGAGAGAAGCAACAGAAACTGAAAACGTAGCAGAAAACACAAACCGCAACTTGTTATAAAATTAGTAAAATTTTCTCAGCAAACATTTACATTAACTACAAGGCAAATCCCAGTCAAGCTTCGAGGCAGTCCGCCTGTGCCTGGCACTTCAAAAGACCCATAGAAGCGTAACCAAAATATATATAAAAAAGAAATAAAATAAATAATAATAATACAAAAAAAAATATAAAAAAAAAACAAACAAGAAGAATATTATAAAATGCGAAGCGAGGCAGCGAAAACAGCCTGTCCCAAAAGTATTAAGAGAGCAAAGCAATTAAAATATGAAAATGTACAACTTTCATCTTTTTGAGCTCATTGCATAAATCATTCCGACTGCCTGAGCCCACAATTTCAGGGGTAGCAGAATGGCATATTCAAAATTTACTGTGACGCTTTTTACTAATCAGCATAAGTCCCTGATAGCAAAGAAGAGGAAGTAAGACAGGAATAGAGGAATAGAGAGAGCTAGTGAGAGTATTCTGTTGCCAGGGAACTGAAAATGATTTATTTCAAATTCAACTTGTTACCTGTAGCTACTTTAATGCCACTCTGATTGTGTGTTTCTAAAGTTGGGATGGTGGATTGCTCTGAGAAGCTCACTTACCAAACCCTCCAAATGACAATATAAAACATAATTATAATCATGGTGGCCGTGGTCTCAATTGTAATTACAAGGCAAACTACGTGGCACAAATGGAAATGGAGTATGAAAAGTGTGAGGGATGCGGGTTTCATCATTTTGGTAATGCCCGCGAGGCAACTCAAAAGCGTGTTTAAAATTAACATACAGCAACGCCCAATGAGACATACGAGTTACTGGGCTTATGGAAAGGGGAATTGTACAAATGCGAGTATAGACATTTGCCGTGTCGTCTTCAATTAAAACTTTGAACAAATTGCTCGAGTGCGTCGGTTAATTGCCAGAGCAACAGAACAACTTTGGGCCAACGAGTTGTTGGCTGAGCTAAATGCTTAACTGGAGAAAATATTTTAGATATTTCGGTAATTTGTCAATAATTTAAAGCACGTTTAAATATATAAAATAAATATTTTTGTCTATACTTATTTTTAAACACTTGCGGAGAATATTTTATATTTTCAATCTATTTAAATCTTTTCAAGATTAAGTTTCCATCAATACTAAGAGAATTGAATATTCATATTACCATTAAATGCTTAAAATTTGCATATTTTGTAACAAAGCGATTTATTTTACAACTATGATTTTGTTGTAAGCTGATAACTTATAACATGTCACTAACTAACAAAATACAAATACCAAAAAAAAAAGAAGGAAAATAAAAACAAAATATGTTGATACTGTTGGATTGAACTATACAAATATTTGGAACAAAATAAATACACAGTATATAAAGGGGTCGAATATAGCCAGCGAGTTGTGTGTATATAAACACAAGTATAACCAATCAAAAATCCAATTAAAATTGAGGAAAATTCGATTTGCATGTAAAATATGGCATAAAAAACACAGAACAAGAGTTGAGGGAGAAAACGATATGAAGAGCAAGAACGGGACAAGGGACACTGAAAGGAAAGCGAGGAAAACATAAAAAATATTTGCTATATGTGAAATTGAAATGCCTGCAAAAAAAAAGGGCAGTCTGACGAGCGAGATCTCGGCTTTGGATTGATATCCCCGTCTGTTGGCAGCAGGCAAAGCAGAAAACCAACCAAAAATAAAAAAGGATGAACGTGAAAATAAATAATAAAATAAAACAAATTTTGTTACCTATAAACGTGCAGCATTTACACACAGCAAATATTATTTTTTTTTTTTAGTATAGTATGTGTAGTGTGTGTGTGTGTGTATGTGGTGAGTATGTGGTGTGTGTGGGAAGTGTGGTTGACTGTGCGTCAACTCAATCATCAACACGTTGCTCAAATACAAATAACGCCAACCGTGTGAAACTCCTCGAAGAATTTCGGGTTTTGGGAGCTGCTAGCAAACCATAAATTAATAATTTAAAGCTTTTAGCTAAATAAACTTTAATACTTAATTAACAACTACTTTAAAATATGTAATTTAATTTGCAATTTATCTTTATTCTCTTTTTAGGTAAGTGTCCTTTTGGCAATTCACATTTCCCAAATAGAAAACTAAGTACACAGTAAGTTTTATTATGTATTTACTAACTTTGGAAACATTGGTTAATAACTTCAGTCTTAGCTAAAAGAATCAATTGATATCTAGTCTAAAACTGAATAAGCAATTTTTAAAAATATAAAAATTAAATTAAATAGTTTCAATAGAGAATTTATTCTTAAATACTTCGATTAAACTTTATGGTACTGGCTTACAAATTACCCTTTGAATAGGACAAAAGTAGTCTAAGGTACATTCATACTCAAACATGCATGAACACAAATATATATACAAATTTAGGTAATATTTAGAATGGCATAAGAATAAGCAAGTCCTTATCAAAATCATGTCTCATAATCTCTGTTATTCAGATAATGCGTGATATACTGTTACTTGCTTTGACTGTCAATTGCATTCAAGCAATATTGTTAGCTACAGGGTATAGAAATCTAATTAAATTGTCAAATTATAATGCAGTTTTTCGCGCATAGAGAGCGCCACAGACAAAGGCGGGACAAAAGCCTTTTGCAGCGACTGTTGATTTAATTAGTTTATTATTCGGTTATTATATGTACATGTGTGTGTGTGTGTATGTTTACAAATATTCAAATTATTATTGTTTATTTGTCGTTAATAATTTGCTACACGATTTTTAACGCTGCTCAAAATTGAATTGTATACTTTTGTATACAAATGCCATAAAAAGCTGTGCATGTGTGTGTGTAAGTGTGTGTGTGTGAGTGAGTGTGCTGGAGAGTGTTAATTAATTTTGCGCTTGAAACGATGTCAGTTGCATGCAATTGACTGCAGGCTTGCTGTGTGCTGTCGCACACTTTTAATTAGACTTCAATTTCCAATTATATAAGCTTTTACATTAATTAAATTTCCATTTTTATTTTTTCCCACTGCCCCCGACACGCCCCTGTTCCATCGTGAACCGTCCCGACGTGTTTCGCCGAAGGCAATGCCATGTAATTTGTACTGAATTAATTAGAAATGCCGACTTGGCAGTCTTCTGCCATATCAAATTAAATAAACTCTGGCACGCAAAATCAAATCAGAAGACAGCCAAGAAGGGAGCGGGGTAAGGGAAGGGGAAGAGGAGAGACAGAGAACTGGCTAAAGAAATAACTCAAGGTAAATAAATAATTGAATTCATTAGGCAAATGAAAAATGCTGTCAATGCGCAGGCACACGAAAATGCCAAAGCTAAAGCTAAAGCTAAAGCCAAAGCCAATGAGTTCTTCAAGCTGGCCGAAAACATATTGACCCAAATCTGTGCTAACAATGCCTGGCAGTCTGTCAATGTCCATGTATGTCTCTCTCTCTCTTTCTATCTCTCTCTCTCTACCTCTCTCTGGGTTGGGAAAGGATAACAGCAGCCTGTCAAAGCTGTTAAAAACGTAAACACAAATAAAATACAATGTTTACCCTTAGAGCACATTCTGTCCCGCTCTGACCGCCCACCTTTCGTCACGCCCTTCTCGAGTTTGTTGCGCTTTTAGTGTTGCTCATTAGTGACCAAAATCGAAGAACTACAACAACAACAACAACAACAAGAACAATGAGCACGACAACGAAGCTTAATCAAAAACAGAGAAACGAAGAGACGCTGTCAAAAAAACAAAAAAAAAAAGTAATAGGAAAGAGAAAAAAACTAACAACAATGGCGTCGACAAGCGGAAGGAGAAGCAAACAATGCGACAAAAATAATACTCGTATGTACCGAATGACGAGAGCAGGAAGAACGAATAACAACAACAATAATAATAATGAAGCGTACACACACATATAAATACACACACATATACATTGTGGTTGCTTTAAAGGTGTGCTGCGGTTTTCATATATAACATTGTCTATCTCAGTGTGAGTGTGAGAGGAGATTTTTGTTAGCTTTTTGTGGCGTCATGTTAACAAAAGCATAGAAATAGGTAGAAACAGTGATAGATAGGAGTAGGGGAAAATGGTGGCAGGAGAAGGGATGGGGGAATGGAGGGATGGAAGGGACACTGTGATGGGTCGACAAGTTTTAGTTTTGTGTTCTGCTGGCACTTAAAGTGCGTTACGTGTTCCAGGTTTTGTCAAGTTACCAATAAAGTTTTTGTCTTTAATGAACATTGAAATGTATTGAATGAGAAAAGTAGCAGCATCCCTGAGATGATGATTGTACCAAATATAGTATAATAGAATGTTACAGCGAGTCATCAAATTAAATTCATATTGTATTATATTGTATGATTTTAATTAATTTGAAATAGTTGGCTATTATTACCGCATTGCAACACTTACTTTAAAATTTAGAATATTTACAACACTGGATAATTTTGCTTTCTATCAAATTTTCATAGCATACTTTCCAGCTGCTTGCAAAATGTTGTAGAAAATTGCATTGCAGACTTATGGTACATGTGCCGCTTCTTTGCTCAAATTACCTAAACAAAACTCAACGGCAACAACAAAAAGAACAACAAATAAAATGGTTGCATTGCTGCACAGACGACTACACGCTTAATTATGCAACAAATTAGGCCCAAGATGGAAGACGAAGGCAAAGTTGAAGTGGAAGGCGAAGTCGAGTTAAGGAGAGTCGTCGTCATTTGGAGGAGTTCTCTGCTCTGCTCCTATGATGAAACGAATTTATGCATTATGCATGAAAATATGCGAGGTTGTGCCTCAGCCTTTAGCTTGTAGCTTTCAGCATTTAGCTGCAACAGCAGCACGCTCCATTACACGCCAAGACGATGACGACAAACTTGCCACACACTCACACACACACTCGAGCACACATGTTTAGAGGTTGAAGTTTATTATGAAATCCCAAAACTTAAATGCATGTGCCCCCAAGTGCAGAGAGTGCACTGAGTGCCACATAGAGACTCACACACACACACACTCATACACACACATATAGAGTGAGTTATTAACACGCTTTGCCACATTTGCTGCCGAGCTAATGTGGCTTTGGTTTAGTGGCTGCCATGTGGCAAGGTTGCGAACTGAAATTGGAACTGGAACTGGAGGCATCGTTCACTTCAGCTTCTATGCTATGCCTGTCATTATGCTAAACTAAACGCCAGCCAGTGCTACAATTTGCACTCGAACCATCAGTAAGCCTCTGTCTACCTCACTCTCTAACTCACCATCTCTCTCTCTCTCTCTCTCACTCACTCTCTCTCTCTCTCACACACACACTCTGACCGTGTCCTCTGCACGTGCTTTGCAGGTAACATTTCCGTTGCAGCTTCCGCTGTGAGCGCTTTATAATTATTTCGCCTGGCGGGCCTTCGTGCTTGGCATATGCTGCCTGTTGCCAGGATTGTCAGAACGTGTACGTGTTGCATGTGGACAGCAGACGGGGGGAAGGAGGAGGGACTTGCCACAAAGTGAGCGAGAGACAGCGCAAGAGTGAGACGGCGAGAGTTATAAGCTTCATTAAGCATATGTACAGCACGTTGTAAGCTGTGTATATGTATGTGTGTGTGTCTCTGTGTGTGTGTCTGTGTGTGTGTGTGTGTTGCATTAAGCATATTTAGCATAAGGATTTGTCATTTACGCTAAAGCGCACACAGAGAGAGATAATTAAATGACGCTTGGCGAGTCAAGTGAGTTAATGAAATTTTTAAACGCTTCGGGGCCAAAAATATTCATATCCGTTAAAGACACTTTTTAGATAATGAGCTGAGTTTCTAAAAGCCATTTATGAATGCAATTTAAAAACTGCAATAAAAAAGTAGTTAAGCCAACACTTTGAAATGAATAAGCTTAATGCATAAAATTAGATGAATAAATGTAGTTATACAAAAAAATCTTAAATAAAATAAAATACTATTCGAAAGTTAACTAAAGTAGTCTAACGTATGCTTAATATTTCAATATTTAACATTTTAAAGATTATATTTACTATACTAGATTAAATAAATTTTATTCTACGTCACTCTCATTTTTTCCATTTGTCTGCCATTCCGTAAAGCTTAACAATTACGCAGATGCAATTACATGTTAAGCTTTACAAACTGTCAAAAATACTCTTTGTATCCCCTGCTTTCTTTTTCACTTCCATTTTCTTAAGATTTATCAATTTATGTTAGCTTTATTTTGTGGCTTTAAAGCTTCAGATTTGCTTTGGCACCCAATTGTCTGACATTTCTATTAAAAGCCATCGTCTCACGATGGGCGCCTCAAATTGCTTTGACCTTTGCACAACAGCTGTGACTCTCCATTACATCCCCCCCTGCCATTCCCCGCCCTTGACACACACTCAGTTTTGCACCCCTGTACGCACCCGTACATAACTCTTATGAGGAAGCAAAAAAGGAATGAAACGAAAGGAAAGAAAAATAAAACGAAACACAAATTTAACACACGAACATTAAGTCACGTTTTCGCACCATTAACCCATAAAGAACGAGCTCAGCCATGGTGTGAGAATGTAAGAGAGACGAAAGAAAGAGCGAAAGAGAGAGAGAGAGAGAGAGAGAAATAGAGATTGCGAGCGTATGAGCAAGAGATTTACAAATATTGAACTTTTTGCTGGTTGCCCGCTTCTGGTTTTGCTCTTAGCTTTGAGCTTTCAAGTCGTAAAGCAGTCACGAGCATATTTTATAGATTTTAATATGCGCGCTACATAACAACCTCCCCACCCTTCCCCCACCCCTAGTCATCTTCTGGCATCATCCCCCCGCCCATTCACTTATGCCCCAGCAGCCTTTTTAAATTCACGCCAAAAAGTAGGCAATGCTTTTTGGCGCCGCCACCAAGCCGCTCACCCTTATCAGAAAGGTCTCTGCATTTCGTTTAGTGACTTTTTTGTAGCCCTGTGACAATGTGTCAACGTGTTTCACAGTGTGCGTGAGTATCTGTGTGTGTGTGTGTGTGTGAGTTGGAGTGCGCAAAAAAACCCCACTTGATAAGGGTTTATCAATGCGACACAGTAACTTAGTGATTTACTCGTGTGTGCGTAGAATTTTTTTTAATTTTGAAAATTGAAAAAGTGACTTTTGCTTTCTTGACTCCATTTACAATGGCACAACGGCGTGTGACAAGCAGACAGCGACAGCGACAGAGGGCAGAAGGGCAGGAGGGTAGCAGGCTAAAGCTGAGCTACTTTGGCTCATCCATTCACAAAAGGCCTACATACATATATATATTTATAAGTGCGTGGGTCTTGACTTGTCTTTTGAATATATATTGAAATATTTATTAAAGTGAGATTGAGTTTCGTATAACACTGCAAAATAATGATGTGTTCAGTTCTAGGAAATCTCTGTTAAAATTAGCAACTGTTACGTGACTGACCCTATCACAATAATGTGCAATGTAGATTTATATAATTACGTTTTTAGTTAAGTCAATTTTAAGTGGAAAATATATAGTATAATATAAAAATCGATTCAATAGAGTATATTTTCATTTGAAATTGACTACTCAATCTGATTCAGCCTTGAAATCTAAAAATTCTATTTCTTTCCATCGCTGTCTATTTTTTTGACACTTTTAAAGTGATTTAGGAAATCTCGATATTTGTATTTTAATGTATTTTTTGCCGATTGATCCACAACTCGATTCATTTATTTTAGATTTTAACATTTCGTTTGTATTTACATCATCAGTATTATAGGCTTTAATAAATTGCAAATTCTTTTGAGTTAATTTCTCAAACAAAGCATTGTTCAACTACTGTCTCTTTCTTTCGCTTTCTTTAAACTTGTTCAAATTATTTTAATTGTCATTATCCTTGAATGCACTCAACACCAGGAAATCAATTCTTGCTGCAATCTGGCAACTCAAGTTGGCAAATATAAATATGTATATATACGAGTGTGTTCTTGTATTTGTGGATTACAAGTGTTTTTCGTATTTCCTCTTTATGCCCACAACACGTTCGCTCTATCTCTTTTACTCCAATGTACACCACAAAAATGCTGTATGCAAAAAAATCGCTTTTCATCTTATGGAATCATTTCTGGCTTTCAAGGATTTCAGAGCTGGCAGCGCTTCCTGTGCTCATCACAGGGTTACCAGTAACTGCTTAAAATAAATAACAACATTGCAAATATTCGCACACATGCACACTTACACACACAGGTGTACACACAAACCAAATAAATTGGTTTCGTAACCGCAAAAGCCAAAAACGAACAGAAACGAAATCGATTCGGATGCGCATTCGGATTCACAATCGGAATCGCAATCGGAATCGGAATCGAAGTGAGAGTCAGAGGCAGAGTCAGAGTCACGTCAGGCAGGCACTCACCATCAATTCAATTCAATCAGACATCAAGCATATATAGAGGAGTATACAATTTTCACTCGTAACACAAGAATTATACAATCAATGGATAGCAAGCAGCACATCCAACTATAGCTCACATCTCTCTCTTTCTCTCTCTCTCTGTCAGCCACTTTTCCCCCTCTCTTTTGGCATTCAAAAAGGAAATAAAATGCGGCAGGCACGTTGCAACACTATTACTTATTTGGCAAAGCATTGAGACAGGCGCAGACGCTGACGCTGACGGCGACGTCGACGTCGTCTGACTGAAATGAACTACGTTTGTTTGTGATTGTGTGTGTGTGTGCGGCT
This sequence comes from Drosophila falleni, assembly GCA_035045575.1. Taxonomy (NCBI): domain Eukaryota; kingdom Metazoa; phylum Arthropoda; class Insecta; order Diptera; family Drosophilidae; genus Drosophila; species Drosophila falleni. The sequence goes on from JAWNOV010000167.1 coordinate 13,306,109, forward strand.
CAGGTGTGCAGCGAGTGCAAGAGAGATAGATAGAACTATAGTACGGCATAGGGGATGGGGCTCTAAAATGCAATAATCTTTCGGCGCCAACGTCGTCAGCGTTTAAACGTGACTTTTAAGCATGATGTTGTAATATTTTAACCTGACTAAGAATGCTTGTGCAGAGCATTCAGCTCAGGGGCAGGTGGACAGATGGACGAACAATGAAGGGGAGGTGGTGGGGGAAGCAGAAGAGCTGGCAGAACTGTTTCCATTGTTGTGTGTGTCTGAAAATTGTTACAAATGCCCCCAGCGTGCATTTTATGGCCACTGCAATAAATAAAATGTTGCAACACACAAATACACATATACGAACAAACAAAAAAAATATATATATGTGCAAATAATATGGAAGTCCTTTGCCTGAAAAGGTAGGACTAGTCCTTAGTCCGAGAACTGTTCTCCACATCGCGTTGCCAGACAAACAATAACATAAATTTTGTTAGCTATATATTTTGTGTGCATAAGTGTGGGTGCGTGTGTGTGTGTGTGTGTGTGCCAAGTAATTGTGCAATATGTTTTAGAGGCTAGGCAGCATTTACAACTACTTAGGTCATACTTGGCACGGGAGAAGGTAAAGTCTTGACCACAAAGTTGAAGATGTTGCTGCCCGAAGACTGCTTGAATGAATAGGCGTTTATATTGGCACTTTAAAGGCGTATTCTGACATAGATATTTAAGAAAAGTATTGTTTTTAGAGTTGGTAAACTATGCAGTTAATTGAGAAAAGATTAATGCCAATGATGGAACAAATATTTCAATGTTAATTAGGTTTATTTTTAGAAAGGGGATACTTTCTTTCGTATATTTAGATTCATTATAATTGTCCATCTCATTTTAAATTCTTAAATTCTACCAATTATCTTCAAGAGATTTAATTGTGCAGTTTTTCCTCCACTTCACATGTCTTCACAAAATCAATAGCATACTTTTGTGCGTTCTTTTTTACACAGTTGGTTAAATGTCCGTTATATTGTTAAATGTTTTGCCTACTTTGTCAGTCATTACAATTACTTTACTATTCTGTACCATTCTTCTTCTTGTGGCACTTGTTCTTCTTCTATGCTATTTCCGTTTCTCTTCTCTTCTATGCGTAATTGTAATTGCGAAAACCCTACAGTATCTTGGCCTTACATTTTCTTCTCTCTCTTCCGTTCTCTGGTCTGTACTCTGGACCCAGCTTAGACAAGTTTGCTGCTAAGCCAACATAAGACCCGCAAGCGTTTCTCATAGAGAAACAGTAGAAAAGTAGAGCCAAAAACGAGAAAGGCAACAAACTAGACAACTTGTTAGTGTAGTTCTCGGTTGTTGTTGTTTCTCTTTTCTTAACTCTTGTTGTTATTGTAGTTGTTGCTTGTGTTACTCTGTTGTTATCGTTGTGGTGTTTGTCTTAGTTAAATTCCAAAAAGCGTAACGAGCAAACGAGCAGAGCGACGTCAACTGTGGCTGCATTGAGTGCGGCTTAAGTGTTCATCGACTCAACCACACCAATACACAACAAAACTCCGCTCCTATTCTCTCCAACTCTTCCTTACCCAATATCAACCACACCCTGAAGGCTGTCAATAGTCTGCAACTGAGGCTGAGGCAGAGGCAGAGACTGTGGCATGTGCTGCAAGTTCAATTAATTGCGCGCAACGAGCAAACAAAATAAACAACAACAGCTACAACCACAAAAATTAAATTAAAGTAGAGCATTGGCTTCTCTCTCAGCTAAGCTCCGTTTATAGCACAATGACACTAGCTAAAACCGCACAAAGGTGATTTTATATCAGTTCTTTAAATCAGATGTTCAGTTACAGATACAAGCTCTTCATTTAAATAACATATTACTATTTCTTTATATTTTCATACACTAATTTTCTTAGCTCCTTACATGTACTCTAATCCCGGATTAATCCAATGTCTTTAAGAAACTTTACAACTAGTGTCATTGGCACTCAAGTAATTTCTTCATACAAGACTGGCTCATTCATTCCCTCTCTCTCTCTCTCTCTCTCGCTCTACCCCTTTCGGGTGTGCGTGTAAATGAATGATGTGCATTGAGAGCGCTAAAACACTTTTGTTTACTTCAGTGTGTGTGTGCTGTGTGTGTGTGGGCTAGACGAAGACGTATGGTTATTGTGATGACTGTTGTTTTTGCCACCCTACCCTGGAAAATTGATAAATATTGCACAGCAACTCACACATGCAGACACACACATACACACACTCACACACACTCGCACACACTAATGCACACATGGCAGCACATATAAAATATAATTTAATTAAAATGTTTTATGTAAGACATGTTTATTGAAGCATTTTCTCAACTTGCCTCGCAATTTGATTGACGTCTGACTTGAGGTTGTTGTAGCTTGTTGTTTTAGTTTGTTGCTGTTTCTGCTGTTGTTGTTGTTGTTGTTGTTGTTGTTGTCGTTCATCGGTTCATTTGTTTGTTTGTGGCATTTGCTGTCAAGGTGTTGAGGTGTTTTACTACGGTTCAAACCCCAAAACGAGCTTATGCATTGATTTACAAGTAGTTTGAGTTATTTGTTTAGCCAGGCAATATATTTTCAATTAGTTATGGGATTTATGTCAGTTAGTGAAGCGGTTTAGCAGACTTTAATTCTAATTATTGTACGCATCAAATCTTGATAAATAAAATTTGAAAATGCAATAAATTTCATCAAATTGTCATGTTGCCTTTTTTATATGTAGCCTAAAGATAAGTTAGTTATAAATACATATATTAGTCAATTTATATATATACATATGTCAATATATCATTTATTATATGCCGTGTGTTGTTGTCGTGTAATTACAATATATATATATAATATATCCTCATATAATTCCGTTCTGTCAGTTATTAAACTTTGATGCTTTTAAACGTCTGTCTTTCAAAACTTTCCCTAACAAAATTTTAGTATTAAATAACATTTAATTAACACAAAAAAAATTTTTTTGTTATTTTTATGTTTTTAAAAATTGTTAAAATAAGATTTTTATATCTCAGTGTTGTTGTTTCCTTGATGTTGTACGTAAACAAAATATATACATATACAAAAAAAAAAAAAATAAATAAAATATTTATTAGCAAGACAATGCAAAAATTTATGCTCAATGTTGTGCTCTATTTACCCAAATTAAAAATGAAAATTAAATGCAATTTGTTATTGTTATGACATGTAAACATTTTAAGTTGTTTGTAAAATGCGTTACTCCAATTTCTGTGGTGCAAAGAAAACAAAAGAATCTGTTAAACAATGCATTAAAAACAAGCAACATCATTTACACACAAGAAAAAAAAATAAATTAAAACAACAACAGAGATTATAAAAATTTTATTTATTCCTTCTTTTTCTCTTTCTTTTTTCTCTCTTTTTTCGCAAACGTCAAAAATCAAACAATACGAAAATAATACAAATATAATCTAATAAACCTACTTGCAACACAATCCGAAAATGATAACAACATTTTAGCACGCGGAATGGCAAATGACAGCAAAATGGCGGCATTGAACTAAAGACCGAAGCTGAGATACAAAATGGATGCTCTCGACGACATTACTTGGAATGTGTCATCGAATTCAAACAATAATCACACACATCAATAAAAATATCTATTGGCCAAAATATTTCCATAAACTTGTTAATCTCATTATAAGTGAGTTTAGTTTAGCAAAGCGTCCAACAGTACTAAAATAAATGTAAACTACTTGTGTTATTCTTTAAAAGACTTGCAGACAGAAAACTATTTAAATAGTTGAATTTTAATTCACAAGGACTGCGTAGTGATCAATTTAAAAGCATTGTTTGCAAATTCGTGCCTAATTGTAGACAGAGCTTTCTTTCTAGCTTTACACAAACATTAACATGATCCACTGTCGAATCTAAGTACTTAAGACTACAAAAAAGACTACAGGGATATCAATTATACCAGGCCATTAAACAAATTACCTAAACGGAACTTAACAATTCAATTCGTGTGCTAATAAGTGGAGCTTTAAGCTAACCAAATAACAATTTAAAGCGACCTTAAAAAACATTCGTACAAACTAGAAAATCATACATTCCAAGTGTGTATGCTTTCCAGCATACAACAGAGCGAGGTATACAAAGTTTCTAAACGTAAGCATATTATTATAAATATAAATAATTGTATGTGTGTTGTAACTGTTTGGAACAAGATGTGATTTAAAGACAACGGAAATACTTTCTTTAACTAAGTCAAATATATTTTTATTGTTAATCTACAAAATCCCATCGTATGCAGACAATAATCTTTATTAACATCTTAATAAATGTCACGTTTATTTTTCTACATTTGTTAATGCATTCGAAAGATATCTCCTGTTTTTTAGAGCGCAAAACTTTTCTCTTGTCTCTGGTCGAGTTAAATGGCCATATAAGAAATGCTCATAGCAGTTCTGTGGGCATTTTCATTGCTGAAATTTATGTGCTCTTCTATTGCCTATTACAAGCAATCTTCAGTATCATCCCACATCCATTTCATGGTACCATCCTATACCACCTCCGGCTTGTTGGGCCAAAGCGCACATAACATTCGTTGAGTTATAAAAAAATGCCGGTCATATAATTATAAAGCATACGGCATATGCGATGAGCACCCGTCGAGTTTCGAGTGAGTCCTGTGAGTCCTTCTGTCTAGCTCATAAACTTTAAATTCCACTTTATCGTGAGAGATACGCGCTCCCCTTATTATATGTATATTGTACAAATATATAAATAATATAAAAAAATGGAAAATCTGCGCACATAAAGCGACAGCCACAAAGAATCCACCCAAAAAGTGGTGCGATGGGTTGACATTTCTATTGCACTGCTTTTGCAGGTCTCCTGTTCCACTTGCTCTTCTTCTTCCTCTTCACTTTCGTTTTTTTTTTTTTTTAACATTTCCCGTGGACAGACATTGGACAGTTTTATGCGTTTGAAATGAAAATGCTATGTGCCATTAACATTATCCCTGACGCGTCACTACTTAAAATAAAAATTTCTATATTTTTTTATAGAACATTGGAATATGGTACGGCGGGTGAACAAGACGCAGTGTTGCACGAAGAGAAAAGATGCGAGCACCTTTTGGTCGTTGGTCTTTGCTTTTATAGCCAATTTCTGGTTACCCACAGTGCAGCCAATTTCATGTCAAGCTGCAGCGCAAAATGATAATCCCGGGGTCATAAAAAAAATTTTACTTTATATTGACTTTTAGTGTGATAGTCAACGCCGGCTGTGGCGCTGGCTGTGGCCGCGGTAACCGTTGCCGTTGCCGTTGCGACAGCGACAGCGGCTGGCAAAAGACAACGCCAAGGTGCACATGAAATGTTAATGGCATGTCAAGATTGCCGTCATCCATTCCACCACCCTCAACTGCAAGCTGAAGAGTCAGCTGCATATTTATTGCCCGGGTTCTGCATGAAAGAAACCAGATTTCGATGTTCTTGCATAGTTAAGTATGTAGACTGACACTAAGAATACTTATAAATACAATATATATTAAGAGATCCAGGTAGAAATAAATTACTGAGTTTTATTAAAAAATTTAAAATAAGAATCCTCACGTTGGGCGCCAAATTTATTTTAAATTCTTCTTTTGCTGGTAACTCCTGTCATCCAGTTACTTTCGCTAATTGAAACCCCCTTTTTCAAACACCCCTCGTATTATCCTTGAAAATAATTTAAAGTGGTACTGTGAAATTTTGAAGATGAAGCTAAGAAAAATTCATGAGTAGCTGGAATTTCTTATAACCCATCCAGTCCCATCCCATTTGAGTCTCTCTGGATTCCTTTTCAATTTTCATTTGCTTGGCGCACACAAAGCCAAAGTCACACAAAAGTTGATCCTTTTCAATATTAATTAACACTTCAATACCACACTGTAGTCTGAAGACAAACTTTCAGCGCGTATTTCTGGGGTCTCTGCCGTTGACTTTTGTACAATTTCCGTTGTGCTAGCAAACAAAAACTTTGGCTTACCATGCAAAATGCCTAAAAATGCGGCCATTGAAATGTGTTCTGTGGCCCTGGCGGTCTGTCTGTGTGTCTGTTTGTCTGCTGACTGCCACGCTGTAAATACTAATTCACGCTGACACTAATTAACAATTAGGCGCATTTTAGCGCCGTTTTCGGCATGCCAATGCCAAAAGATGCTACCAAGAACTCTACAAGAGTCTGCCTCTCTGAAACTCTGTAGAACTTTTGAACTACTTACAACGCTAATAACTAATTTACTTCTGAATTCAGTTGTGTTGTTGCCCTCAAAGGCTTTAGCCCGAATTCGCTATGCCCATTCTTAGTCGCCTCTTACATGTCATTTGCAAAAGTCGTCGCTGTCATTGTGTCCCCAGCCTATGCTCAACTTTGCGCTTATTACTCTAAATTTCAAACTGACAAATAAACTGTGCGCTTTAAGGCCCAAAAGACACCCAAAGGATTCCATGGCGTCATAACAACAAAGCGCAAAATGAGACACGAAACATCCACACAACTCCAGTACCCCTCATTCTCATCCTCATCCTTCACATCCGGGACCCCACTTGCACTTGGTGTCAACGTCTTGGGCGACGCTGACTTATCACTAGTCATATATAAACGTCAGTGTACTTTGACTCTAAGCAGGGAAGAGAAGGGAAAAGGGTGGGGTAGAGTCCTGTCGGTTTGCAGACTTTTGACAATTGCCACACAATTGTCTGGCGACGATGCCGGCATTCATCCACCAACTGTTTGCCCGTTGTGGGAGTCATAAAGGAAAAATTTAGCTTATTTGCTGTATAAATACTGACACCTCGACGGCTGTGCAGGGCAGAGGCTGTCAGCTTGTCAGGATTCCTCTGGATGCCTCTGGATGCCTGAATGCCACGCAGACAGTCCTTGCCTGCCATAAAAATACAGAGAGAGTGGTTGATAGTGCCTGCAGCAACTAAACAATTGCCATTACCCTGGCACTGACCCTGGCTCTGACAATTGGGTGTGGCACAGTATAATATTGATAGACAGCCGTTGTAATCGAGGATTTGTCTCCGATTTCTACATAAACATAAGTTAGATATCATGCCAAATGTTGCACAATTGATTTCCTGACTCCAAGGGAAAGATACTTATTTAAATGACTAGAGAAAAACATAGTATTTTTGTTATACCTACGTTGGGCGCCACAATATTCAACTTCAAAGCAATTTCTGCATTCTCAAACCCAAACATTTGAATTCGTTTCATTGCCTGTCAAATGAACGTCATGAATGTGTGACACGAGTCGCTAATTACATATTAATTAGTTGGCTTTTAGTTCTGAATACCATTTAATCATCAATCATAGAGCAGGTCACAAAAATAACTACATACATATTATGATAGCAAAGAGTCAACTTCCCCTGCCAATCAATAAACATATTCCAATTTCATGTTTCTAATTAAATTTGCATTAGTGGTTAAAAGAAACAATATCTATAGAATAAAATGCTCTCCAATAATATTATGCGACTTTTGCTCATTTCCCCCCCATTACTCCATTTCCTGCCTAAGTAATTACAATTTCAATAATTTATGGCAAAATAAACATAGACGAATACAAAATGCATCGTGCAGAGAGGCAACTTAAAGATACAGATACAGATACAGATACTTACATTATCAACACAGATAGATATTTACTATTACATGTGTAAGTGTGGGTGTGTGTATGTGTGTGTTATGCCTACTCCAATTTCAATCAATTTTTGCCAAACAAATGTTATTTGAGACATAGTAGATGAAGCCGACTGCGAAGCGTAAGACTCAATTTTCAATTAGAAAGCAAAGCTTTCCCATTGAAAATGCCCACAAAATAATTAATAACTTAAATATATTTGCACAGAATTTTAAGCTATGCGAAGTTGTGGCAGCCGTCCGTCATAATCTGATTAAGAGTTTTCAAATATGAATTGGTTGCATTAGAAGCAGATTTCTCCAAGTAGATCTCAGATTACTTACTTACTTGCACTCAGACAGCCTGACAGCTAGACAGCGTCTATGTTTTTGGTAGTGTGCTAAGCTGTGAAAATTAATGGAGTATTTATTTGTTTGCTTAATGATTTATTAGCTGTAATTTTGTATTAAGTGGCTGGCAAACTTAAAAGCTTCGATTGCTGTAGCCACTTTAATGCAAGTAAGTAAGCAAAAATATATATTCGCAATAGCAGAAAACTATGGAACCAAATTAAACCAAATTTGGTCTGGATGTATAATACCAGCCCCGATGCGTATTCTATTCGGCAACACGTTTTCGTCCATATAAGTAGGCAACACTATTTTTACCCATATATGTAGGCAACACTATTTTTGCCCATATAAGAAGGTAGCACTATTTTTGCCCACATAAGTAGGCAACACTTTTTTTTGCCCATATAAGTAGGCAAAACTACTATTTGCCCACATAAGTAGGCAACACTTTTTTTGCCCACAAAAGTAGGCAACACTTTTTTGCCCATATAAATAGGCAAAACTACTTTTTTTGTCCACATAAGTAGGCAACACTTTTTTTTGCCCACAAAAGTAGGCAACGCCATTTTTGCCCATGCGTATTCTATCAGTTTGGTTCTGATATCTGAACAAACAAAAATCTTTTTCATATTTAGTTAGTATAGTTACGAATAAATCTGATATGTAGATTGAAACAGATTTCTACATATAACCACACAAATTAGTAGCTTCATTTTCTAATCTTCCAAATTAACTAGAGTTTTCTTAATTCCCCATGCTCTTTGGCATTTTCCACCTATGCAAATAATAGTATCTTCCCATAGTCCTTTATTCCTGCTGTGTATGTTGTCGTCTGGACTGGAAAGGAACTAATCCTCAGACGCTCATTAGCAACCATTAAATGTCAATTTACATGTCAATTGGCAAAAGTGCCCAGCCAAAAGGCAGCTGTAAAAATAAAAATAAAGCGAAAAAAACGAGTCGAAAGAAACGATGTGAAGCAGCTCATGAGTTTTGAGCTTTGTCAGCGACTTTGTTTTGTAATATCAACATGGTTTTTTCTCTGGTCTTTGTTGGCCATTTCTTGTATAATTTATAGACGCGACATTGCCGGGCTGGCTTTTGCACCTTTCGCTAACATTTAAAATACAATTACTTGTCTAGGGGGCACATTTCGAGCTGACTGCGCTTGAGGGTTAGTCCCAAAGATAAGCCAAAACATAACATGCAACAATTAGTGGTACCTCCACGTTGTCCTGGCTGCTGTTCTCTCGACTCTATATAGCATGTTCGCCTGACAGACAAAAGTTGCCATGTGGTTAACTAATTTAATTTGGTATTCTTTTTTATATTTTTTTGTTGGATTTTGTGCTGTCGCTGCTGCTTCTCGAGTATGAGCATCAAAGACAACGACACGTTAATGACTTCTTTTGCCTTGGCAACAGCCGAGGCATAAAATGAAATCTAAAAACTGCCATGGCAGGAAACACACACATGGCGCACATGACGACCAGAACAAGAACAAGAACAAGAGGAGACCTGGGACACGAGCGACACTCAAAAGAGCCACTTAACTTGTCTATATGAGCCTAATGGCCTTTAATATTATTTTCACTGCTCTTGCTTTGCTTTTGCTTTTGCTTTGACTGGAGCCAAAAAGGAATCACTGGGAAATTGTGTGCATTTTATGCCGTCGTCCTGTGACATCGTCATTGTCCTGCGGCCGCCAGCACCTGTGCCTTGGTAATTGTAGAAAATTGCTGCAACGGCGACTAAACATTGTGCAAATCCTTTTTTTTTTGCCTTTTTTTTGTCTTGCCAGTTCTACTCTGCCTTGTCCTGTCGAGCGAATGTTTTTCTTCTCATTTTCCTCTGTGCATTTTCTTTTTCTACATTGTCTGCTTTTTGGCGCCGCAACTGTTAACAGCCAGTTGAACTATGCCATTTCATATGTACAATGGCGAGCGCCGCAAAGCATGCTGCACTATTTTTACTTCACCTTTAGTCCTTGTTACCTTTTGGGTGTGCACCACGTGCTTTACATTTTTATTAAGCTCGCCCCTTTTGAGTTTATATATGTATGTTCAAACCCTTTTGGCCCTCATATCGTTACCTCTTGCCTTTTAGATGGCCCTTCTCTCTTATTCGGTGTTGTTTAGCATGCCAGTGGCGTTGTTTGGCTTATTGCACGTGCTTAGCCTCAGTTGGGCTGTTTGGGTTGAGTTGAGTAGAGTGGAGTTAAGTTCAGTTCAGTTGGGCACAAATGCCATTAGGCTTACACACACCCCCCTGCAAGACAATTGCCTGCAGGCCAGTTGAGTCTGCACGGCCGGCTAACGTGTCGTATTAGTTATTTTCTACTTCGATTGCTTTTGCCACTTTAACGCGACAACAGCACAGCAGCTGTCCTTTCAATTTCCCTTTCCTCTCCTGCGGCTCTCTGTGCTCTGTGTGTGTTGGCGCCAAGTGTTTTGGCAATAATTGAACGCTCAATTTTCGATATGAGACCCAATTGTGGTTGGGGCTGCAAATATGCGATGGGATTTTGTCTCTATTTTGGATCTACACTATGGAGACCCTTTTGCTAATGCAAGGTATGATGTGGTATTGGTATTCGTTTTAGATAATCAATGTATTCAAGAACAGCAACTTAATTAAGCACACAATCAAACGATTACATATTTATATTCTGAATGATGCTATAATAAAATTTGACACTTTAACATAAAATTATTCCAAGAAAAACAGAAGGAGCAGATCAATGGAGTAAAGCTTCAAGTAAGATTAATTGTACGCAATCAACACAGCTTTCATATACTTAAATGATTTCTGTATTGATTTCCACTCCCTATCTCTGAATCTCTATTCTCTTTTCCAAGAATCATTTCATATTTAAGTGTCATTTGGATCATAAACACAATTTTAGCATCAATTTTACTCGTAAGCTTAACATAAATTAAACTTTCGACACGCTCCCTTCCTTAGCTGATAAAAATTTTATTTTAAGCTCTGAATCTTTATTCTATCTATAAAAAAAATATATATATATTTTTCCAAGTAGTGGCTAAAGTCTTATTTACCTTTTAATGTCTATTTAAACTTGTAGCTCTGTTGTGCGTGGTCAGTTTGTATGTATGTATGTATCTTTGTATGTGTGAGTGTGCGTGTGTACGTATTATGTTATATATATACTTAGCTAATTGTTATATTGTCATAAGACATTTTCCATTTTGTAAGTTGTAAGTTACATAAAAAACCAAAAAAAATGTGCGACAATTTTACTAAATATCACCCATTTTTATCTTCTTTTCTTTCCTTTTTATGTAACACTTGTTCGTGCTCTATATCAAAAAAATATATATACTTACTTACGTATATATAAATAATTGAAAACAAAAAAAAAACATCAAAATTGGCAAAATTGGAAAACTGACAATAATTTTCGTTTATATCAAAATTTAATACTTTGCTTTTCAATTTAAATTTTGTAAAAACCGAACATTTTAATTCAACCCTCTCGCAACATGTAAAACCAAAAAAAAATGATTTTTACATTCCTTGGCAAATTTTAAATTGTTGCCAACGCTAAAATTTCAAAATTTTCCTAATATTCCCCACATTAATAAATGTTGTAATTGTATTTGCTCCTTTGGTGTCTAAATTCAAACCAACACCACTACCAAAAACAAAAATCAAAAACATAAAAATATATAACAAATTTCGTTTAATAAATGTTGTTGCTTTGTCTTATAATTTGTTTTTTAACTTAATTTCTGTACTTTTGAGCTCGTTAAAATCTTTCAAAAAATTATTATTGAAAAAAAACAAAAAAAAAAAATTGAAATAAAATTACCAATTTTATTCAATATGCCTGCTGCGTTCGTTATTTGTTACAAAAATCTGTTGCGTAATTTGTAACTCTGTTGCATTTACATCTTTATATATGTCACATATATACTATAACGCTCATATGGCCTGATTTTCGGTATTGTTTTATTTCCGTTTACGTTCTCTGGCAATATTCGGCAATATTCACTATTTTATTTTGCACTATTGGCAATTATTCTAATGCTATGGCTTTTATAATATGATTTTCACACATGCCACTCTTCCATTTTGTTGCCTCTTTTGATACAACAACAAACAAAAAATTAAAATAAAAAAAAAAAACAATTGAGAAAAAAAACAAATTAAAATCATAAAATTTAACTCGATACTCAAAACGAAAAACGACTGTTAAATTCACATCAAAAAAAAAACGAAAAAACAACAGAGCATTTAGATCGCAAGCTGTTCGTTGGCATGCTCAGCAAACAACAAACCGAAGATGATGTTAGACAAATTTTTCATCCATTTGGCACTATAGAGGAGTGCACCATATTGCGAGGCCCGGACGGTGCTAGTAAAGGTGAGTACAATTCAGCAATCTGTTTACCTGTTATGTACTTATTTACCGACATATAAATATTATTTCAATATTACGTATACGTAACATGTTGAGCTCGATATCTGTTGTTTGCCAGTTTTCATTGTGTTGACGTGTTTTACATAGTTCTTGATATGTAGTGCTAAAATCATAACATCTGCTATTACTTTTCTTACAGTGTAATAATGTAAGTTTACTTTTTATTAAAAGGGGTTAATTTCAGATATAGTTTTTGGGATCTTAACTAAGGGGAATCGATTTTAAAATGGAATTTATTGTCATGTATCTTAAAAGGAATTAAAATTAATAATTCATTGTTTCTGGAGTCTCTTATACTTCGGGGGTAACTGATAAGTATTTTTGGAGCCAGTGCAACTGTGCCCCATGCAACACAAAGTGCTCCATATTTAAGTAACTTGTTTTTGCTGTCAGCTTTGCTGGCTGTCAGAAGCGCTTGTTTATGCAGGCAGCTTGATAAAGCCAGCAGAATTGCTGGCCAAGCAGCATTTTAGCAGCTGTGCAACGAGCCAAATAATCATCACAAACATAACCATAACAATTACACAGCTTGCCACACAGTGTTGCCAGAATATCGTGGCATATACACATACATACAAACACATCTCTATACATTCGCAGATGTATAAAATAAAAATCGGGTAAACAGTTCAATTAAAGTTGTTTGCTTTTCGTACAGCGTTGTTCGCTTCACACGCTGCCCATTTGCATTTATGTGAATGTTTCTGTGTATTTGTGTGCATGTTTTCACACACACACATACACACACACACAAACAGCAGAATAAACAACGAAGAAAGAACAAAAAAAAATAAAAAATTTGAGAAAAAAGTTGCGTTTGTTTTAATATGCAAGTAACTTTTTTAACAATAACATTTCATTTTATTATGTCAAAAGTTTTGGTTTTGCGTTTGCATATACACACAGTAAATGTTTGTATGTGTGTGTGTGTGTGTGTGTGAGTGTATTTATTTTGCTTACATTTGCAACATTTGACTGCCGCTGTCGACGTCGCCTATTGTTGTATGTTAATGTTTGTTATTGTTGTTCTTTTGTTGCCGTTTATTGTTGCCATTTTGATATGCATGAAATGGCGAGAGTGTCACATATACGAGAGCGAACAGCTGGCCATTAGGGGGCGTGGCATTTAACAGCGATACTCCATAGTTCGTTTGTTTATTTTTCTGATATTTTTGTTATACTTTTTTATATGTTTTATGTTGCACATGGGCTCCATTGAAATAACAACAAAGTTGAAATAGATTCTACAGATATGACAAGGAAATTATTAAAAGTCACATTAAAGTAAAGCCAAGGAAGGAATCATAATAAATATGTATGGAATTCTTGGGTTGCCTACTTATATGGGCATAAAATAGTGTTGCCTACTTATATGGGCAAAATGTGTTGCCTCCTTATGTGGGCAAAAATAGTGTTGCCTACTTATATGGGTAAAAAGTGTTGCCTACTTATATGGGCAAAAATAGTGTTGCCTACTTATAATGGCAAAATAGTGTTGCCTACTTTTGTGGGCAAAAAATTGGATTGCCTACTTTTATGGGCAAAAAATTGTTGCCTACTTTAAAGCGTAAGCTATTAATGCATTTTTATTGTTGTAGCATATTTTCAGAGCCAATTTGTTAAGCTCAACTATAATGAATCATTCGCTGGGAAATATACTTCTAATTCAATCTGCCAATACGCAAAGTGTATTATCATGTAGCAAATTTTTAGGCGCTCCTTTATTTGCTCGCTAATCCAATCATCATCCAATAGCTAAATCAAATTTCTGTCAAATTTCCCAAAGACGAACGCATAAATTTATGCAAAATCAAATACTTTCTGTTCCTTTCTTCAGCCTACAAAAACTTGACAAAACAGCAATAAGTACAATTTGAAGTCGATTTTGATTCGTTTTTCGTCATTTTTTTATTATTATGAGACAAGAGAAAACTTGTCGATGTCGCCCTTCGACACAAGGAGAAGTTCAAAGCCGCGGAAACTGTCAGTTGATGTGGTCTTGTGGCCCGTGTGCTTGCGGCTGTTGTGGTCTGATGTGGTCTGATATGGTTTGGTGTGCTGTTGATGGCAATGCCAACATATCATTCTTCATTAAAATGCGCTTCAAAGTCAGTCAGGCAGCCAGTCCGTCTGGCTGGCAACCAAGTTTTTGGCGTAGTGACAGGGCGCTAGTCTTCTGTGTAAGTGCCAAAATCCATCAACGTCAATTTTTTCTCGCTGCTGCGAATTATATTCAAAGAAAATCGAGTCAAGCAATGTGGTATGGTTGTTGGGGGTGGGTGGAAATGGTGGAAAATCAAATGTGTAAACGGCGCAAGCAAGTAATGAAGGCAAAAAGACGAGTTGACTGACTGACTGACTGAGGAGCTGACGAACTGAAAATGTATGCAAATGATGATGCATGTGGCGGTAAATGTTGTGATGAGGTAACAGCAGTAGGAAAAGAGCTGTAGAAATTGTAGAAAGAGAATGAGAACAACAATAACAGAGGTGGCTGGCATAGCCTTGAAGGTCTGAGAGACAGGCAACAGGAATAAGCGCAACCATCATGTTAAATTATGCAAATTCGATTTCAGTGAGTGAATGAAACGAAACGAATGAAGCGGGTCGGTCGAGTCGAGTCGACTGACTTTGAAACTTTTCTCCAGCCCCTCAACAGCAACAGCAAAACACAAAGCATGTGGTGACTTACTTGAGGGGTTGACAGCTGAGGGTGAAGGGAACTGAGCCACACATGTGTTGGCAATGCAAAAATTTTACAGCTTGTGACAAAAGCTCAGGCTCAGGCCCAGGACATAGCAGTCAGTTAGGCAGTCAGGCTGTCTGTGGTGACGGACTGCCAGACAAACAGTCAGAGAGTCAGACAGTCTGAAAGTCTGGCAGAGCGGCTGTGTTGGCTCATTTGATTAGAATATTCATGCATGCACTTCATTGTCATCAAGGCGAGATGCCTGTCGTCCTGCCAGCCGCCACTTCCTGTCATCTCTGCAATCAACACAATTGCAGCCCATCCATGAAGAGAGAGTCAACTCAGTGCCACAGTTAGTGGGTGGCATGGCACCATCGAACCGATTCCACACTTGTCTGTTGCACTCTTTAGGCTCCTGCAACGATGGCGGTAATCAAACTTTCTATACATGAGCAACAACGGCCGTCAAGTGGCAAGTAGCAAGTGGCAAGTGGCAAGTTGCAGCCGTGCTGCTGCCAAGCATTTGCATAAGTAGCAGGCGCTGTTGCTGCTGCATTTCTGGCCGACAACGAGTCCTGTTGCTGACAGACAGCTGGCATAAGTTGAAGTTTGGCAAGGCTTCGACTCGACTCGATGTCCCGCTGCTTTGTTGCAGTCAGCATTGAGGTGGCTATTGAAGCATTAAGCCTAACCACTCGAAGGTGTGGTGCTGTGTTGCTGTGGTGCGGACTGTCTGCCCCACCATGCGCCTGTCATTAGGTAATTGCATCACACGCACTTACACGAATTGGCGTCAAGTGGCAAAGTGACGGACGGACACTGATTGGCAAAGATGCTTCCTTAATTACGGACTCTTTAATCTAAATTATATAGAAGAGATATCGTTTAATCGAGTGTTGAGTTCTTTAATATGTAAAACTAGATTAAGTTGCCACTAATGGTAGCAGAAAACCTGTTTAAATAAAATATACAAATTTTTTATGAAAAAAAAAAAAAAAAGAGTTCTTTAATACAAGATGTAATGCTCACATAAGTAGGCAACACTTTTTGGACATATAAGCAGGCAACATTATTTTTTGCCCATATAAGTAGGCAACATTATTTTTTTGCCCATATAAGTAGGCAACACTATTTTTTTGTCTATATAAGTAGGCATTACTATTTTTTGCCCACAAAAGTAGGCAACACTATTCTGCCAATATAATAAAAATCACCTTTTATAAACTAACATTTTAATAATAATACACCTGCAATTGATTAGTTATCAAGCAATGAAAACTTCGAGCAATAATAACATTTATGAAAGAATTTAATATCTACATTTGTTGCAAAAATAAAATATGTCAAGCATCTGAAATTTCGAAGAGTAACCTACAATGCATACATATGTATGTAAATTAAATTAAAACGCTGTTCACATCAAAATTAATTTGAAATGTCTCGCTTTGTCAAATTAACTTTTAATTGGCACAAAATGCAGACTAAAGCAAGAGAAGCAAGATATTCCTCCCTCTTCACGAAGCATCTTTGTGCATCTGACACACAAAAACAAATTTCAATTAATACTCAGCTATGCACACACACACACACACACAAACACACACACAGGCACTCATACTGTTGCCATCACATACAGATGGCAATTGAAATGACAACAACAACAACAATAGCAACAATAAAAGCAGCAGCCATAAAGTAGACTTGAATATCTCGTGTATTGTCGTCGTAGTTTTGGTACCGTCGTCTATTATATCAAAAGCGCCGAAAACCTCATAAATGCCAATAATTAATGTGACATTTTCGGCGTAATTGAGGCAGTTATGCAGCACACACACACACACACACACACACACACACACACACACACACACACATATATATAGGCGTCTGTTTGTTTGTGTATGGGTTCTCAAAGCATTCCCCAAACTGGCATGGCATGCCAAGTGGCAACTGCTTGAATGCGTTGCAGTTACGCATGAGGCAAGCTAATTGAATTTTGCACATTGCCAGCGAGTCGAAAATGCGGTTCGTCGCTTGTGCAACTAACGGCTTTGTCAGCAGCAGTCTGAACTCGGAGACAAACCAAAAGTATGCAGCATATACATATTTTGTATCGAACTCTCTCCGACTGACTCCCTCTCTCTCTCTCTCTTTCTCTTTCGTTGGACAGGTAAAGTCCAAAGCACATAAATTTATTGCTTGCGAAAAAAAGTGAAGTAAGTAGTAGCGTAATTGCTGTGAGTGCTGTGCACAAAAATAAACTTTTTTAATACCTCCCAGCAGCAAACGCTTTCTGCCAACTTTGCAATGACAGTTTAAGTTGTTTTCCGAGCCCCAATCTGTCCCCTCTGCTCCACTTTGTACCCAGTTACACTCTTGTGATCCACTTGTTGTTTGCCCAACAATTTTTACTGGCAGCAAGCGGCTTTGTGCTTTGTACTTGATAGGCACACCAGTAAAACACCCTTACAAACACACAAACACACTCGCATACATATGTATATGTTCACACAGATACTCATACACATATACAGGTAGAGCGTGAACTTCCGCTGTTGTCAACTCGCTCTCCTACATATCATCATTTCATTTCAATTTCAATTTATATGAGCAAAGTTTTATGAAGTGCATGTCATGCTGCCTGTCGTTATCTTTCTCTCTCTCTCTCTCTCTCTGTCTGTCCTCTCTTGCTACATTTATTAAATTTCATTTCATTTTCATAGTGAAAATACCCAGTTCATGTTTATTTTACTCAGCACTCGACAACTGCACTAAAAGTTCTAACAAGTGCTGATTGAGTGCTGCAAAACTGTCAAACAAATCCATTAAATAAAATACAAAAAATTATACGAAACGAAATAAAATTGTTGTAAAACCCAAATTGAATTTAACGCTTATAACATGGGGTTTAATTTTACATGAATAGTGCGAGATGAGATTTGCATTTTATTTATAGTATTTTAAATAATGCTGATTGATTGTCACTCGCCTGACAGCGCAGCTGATAAATGTTTTAACATCGAAACTATAAATGAAATCTTTAGATAACGTTTAATATATTGACATGCAATTGCTGATTGTAAAAACACTGAACCCAATTATCTTCCTTATTTCATTTTTAATTATTTTGTTGATTACTTTAAAGTGAATAAATAAATCAGAAAAAGAAATCGCTAGATAGAAGTTATATTAAATTTAAAACAAAACATTTTATTGCATTTTCCGGTATCGAAAGCTATTTCTATTTTAGTTTTTTGAAACCTATAATTCGCGATAGTTGATGCCTGAATTTTTTTGTATAATTTTACGAAAAAATCGAATATAACTTGAATTTCAAAATTAATTTCAATATGAATTCCAATTCACAATTATAGTTTTTCAACAACTCTCGTAATATTATAATAAATTTAGTCAAAAGTATCCTTGCCTCGAGACGGCACTTTACAATTTGTGGACATATAAAAAACACCCTCAGGCATCATAAAACAAGCTATGTAATGTGCCTTAATTAAAACGAAACTCTCAAAGCATTTTCAAGGATATAAGGCAGAGAAGTGCAGTCAATACACAGCCACAAGAACTGCACATAACTATTTATTGTATGGCACTGGCAAATAAGGGAAAAAATAACAAATAATATTAAGAAAAATCATGGTAATAATAATAATGTAAGTTGTGGCATAAGCTCATAAGTGCCATTTAAGCCAGTCGCCCATGTTGTTGCTGCTGTCAGGCCAAAAGTCCTGGCCTGGCTGCAAAATGGCTCACAGTCTGGAATTAAAGTACATATCAAAAGGCGCAACGCGAACTTTTGCCATATACTACCAGAAACCAAACCGAATCAGAAAGCCCCGAAAACTTCGTCGTTCCCAAGTTCTTTTGTGCTTGTACTTCTCTCTCTCTCTCTCGCTCTCTCTCTCTCTCTCTCTCTCTTTCTCTCTCTCTCTCTCTCTCTCTCTATCTTTTTCTGTCCCTCTCTGTGTGTGTGTTTGAGCATTCGGCTCAGCTGTTTAATGCAGCTTAAATTTAATTGCAATGTAGTAAAAGTTTCACATATACAAAATAGAAGTCAGTGCCAGAAACTAATAAATTTTTATCACACTCGACTGTGGCACAAGTGGTAGCCTTGACACAGGAATCACACGCCTTCCTGCTTAATGCTAATTAACATGCAACGCCGCCCGAAACTATGCAACACATTTCAAAGGTCAAAGCAATTAAACGTACACACACAAAACAACATCCAATTTGAGACGACAATAAGTGACAGACTCATAAAAGCCACAAAATGTCAAACTTATGCCATCCAAAAAGTAGCCATATAAATATGTTAGTAAAATTAAGGAGGAGAAGTCTTGATCAAGTGAAATCTGAATATCCTATACTCTAAACTGTTCAAATAAAAATATAATATTATATTATATTAGAAAAATTTAAAGATAAGTAAAATATATACATATATTTTCATCATTGTTTAAATAGAAATTTTTCAGAAATTTCTACTTTTTATAAAAAAATACAATGTTAATAATAGATTCAATAGTTTATTAAAAAATTAGTTAAAATATTTGTCTTTAATTCAAATTCAAATGAGATATTCCAATCGGGAGTTTCTTCTATTCCAGATACATTTTATAAGTTCTGACAAGCATTTGACCAAATCTCCTACATAAGGAACACACTTTTTGAAGGTCTAAGTGGCCCTAGAAGCCCCAGCACGTAGTTCCCTCAATTTCGTTTCATTATGTGGCCAAGTGGCAGCAAGTGTGCTTTATTAACACATTTTCACCGAATGTACGTGTATGTGTGAGTGTATATGTTGGTGTATTATAGCAATACATGTACATAACTTTTTTAATACTAGTCATACTGGTTGGTTAGCTGGCAATGCTTTTGGCTTTAGTTGTAATAGTTTAATAAAGTAGTAAAGCTGCGGAAATTAGATTTGACCGCACACCGGCACAGGAGACCTCAGCCCAGACTTTCGCCTGCTAAAGTAGAAGTCTGTGGGCCCAGCTTATTTCCGCCGCAGACAAACTTTCAACAGAGAGAAAAACAAAAAAAAAAACAGGAAAATTATACGAGGGTTTCTCTCTTGTTTTGAGGTTTTTGCCAGCCTTGTCAATAAAAATGTCCAAAAAGTTTGTGGCCTAAGCATTAAGTAAAACTGCAAGCCGAGACAGAGAGTTGAAAAGGGTTGCCCAAACTAGTACATATAAACACTGATATTCTTCTATAGTCCGGCCTTAACTGTAGACTGTTGTTTATTAAAGAAACCGGGCTCGGATTCGGGTTCGGGTTCGGGTTTGTGTTGTCTAACATATTATTTGGCTAAATTTAATTAACTTACTTGAGCGCATTTCCTTTAGCCGTTTTGCGTTGGCATTAATAAAAGATTACTGCGTGCCTTATCAGCCATGAAGTATGCCACTTTAGATATTTGTTACAGTCAGGGAGGATTATTGAAAAATTAATGCAATAAGCGCCAGAGCAACCCAGGGAAAAACTTCTACTTCGAGCTACTATGTGTGAAGCTATATGTAAGAGCGGAATTGAGCGCAATTAAGTGAAAGTGAAATTGACAGCCTTGCCTGACTATAATGGATATTGATGTGCACGCACACACACACACAAACACACATATACACACACACTCATACATACACGTTTGCTGCAAATTGTGTTTATAAACAGCTGGCGCCTGAAGGTAGGCTTTAATTTTTGTTTCTGATTTTTAATAAACGCCCTGACGGTCGGGCCTTATTAAATGTCAGAGCATGGCAAGAAAAGAAAGCCCTGCCACCTGTCAGCAGCACATATTTTGTTATTATCAGTTAGGCAGCCCAAGTGTATGGGCACATACATATTCTGCAGCTCATTTTCTAGCTCATTGCCAGCCTTGGCCCGGCTCGGCCCGTCTCGGCTAGAACCGGGGTAAGACATGCGCTAAATTAATTTATTCCACTTTTGTTGTTAGACAATATCCTTTTGACTTGCGCGTAACGGGATACGAGACAACAAGCAGCGAACAGCTAACAGCTAACAGCAAAGCAGCAGCCGTCGCACAGGCAGGCAGGCATTTAATGAAAATGAAAACGTCTAAAGACATCAGCAGCCTGTGCTACTATCCTTTTTCAAAGCCAACAACAAGCGAAAAGTGGAATAAAATAATATAAAACCAACAGGCTGTGGGCTGAGCTTAGCTGCGTCAAGTGTCGACAGAAAACTTGGTTGCCAGGATTTTGCCATAAAGCAAATATATGTACTCTCTGATTAATATAGCATACTTTCAAGCAGCCAAAGAACATGCCGCCTTCACAAATAAGTATGTTTTAGCCTAAATAGAAATAAATTACAGATAATAAAATGCTCCTTTTCATTTATGGTTACTTAGAGTAATTGATAATCTAAAAAATGTATATTTTAACTATAACTAATTATGAATTTTTTTTGTATCTTTTTAGGTAAGTGCACAAGGCTTCATCCTTACAACAAGACACGTGCTCCACGTGCCGGTAAGCAGTTGTCTTACAATATTTTTGTATCCAAATATTATAAATTGTATGCTAAATATGGAAATTATGGTATCAAATCAGTAAAGAAAGTTTCTTGTGTCGCCTGAACAACAATTTTGAAGACATATTTCAATCTTTAATACAGAAAAAATTAGGAATCTAAAAATAAATATAAGCTGAAATGTAAAAAATACAGAACATTAAGGGAAGTTGAACTCAGTTACATATGTTATTTATTGACCATAGACTCCTATCAATATACGAAAGTAACCCTCTCAGATCCCACAGCAACTACCCCACAAAAGCCACAGAAAAAAGGATCCACGCAAAACCATATTGACAGCCAACAATGCATATTAATGTGAATAAGCAGGACAAGTTTCCATAATAGCTTCCACAGACACACACACACAGGGAAACACACACTTATACACACTTGATATGCTCTGTTGTAGGCCTATGTTTTTTGCATAATATAATGACTGGAGTTGACTCAAAGAGTTCGCTTCGCTGGCCACTGGATATGCAATTTCAATAAATAATATGCTGATTGCCATGCTCAAAAAAGTATGCTATGGAAATTTCACACATGAGCGTGCAGAAACATGATTATGAGTTGACGATGAGATGACTACGAAGTTGCGACCAACCGACCGACCGACAAAATGCATTTCCCTCAAATGTCTCTCAAAAATTCATATTCATCAGCATAAGATGAAAATTGGCCGATCTAAAGTGGTTCGGGCAACCGTTTCTGTCTCTTGCTCTGTCTCTGTTTCTGTTTCTGGGCACTCAATCAAAAATCACATTTCCGTGTTGGTTGGCACAAAAAAATGTGTGTGGCAGAGCGATAGACTGGGCCAATCGACAGTTGCCAGTTGCCAGTCGCTTGCGAAGCAAATGTAATTAAAATTCGATATACTTGTTTTCCCCAAAATGCCCACAGAGACTGAGATGACAGAGAGAGACGTTAGGGAGTGAGAGAAAGAGAGAGAGAGAGCAGCCCAAAGCTAAAAGCAGAGTCGAGGCCTCTGTCGAGCTATACAAACAGCCTAACAGCATCCACAACCACAACTCGCATGTGTGTGGAAATTGCATACATCATCATCATCATCATCTATCGGCAACAATATTTTCCAGAATTTAAACTTCAATTTAAATTTTTGGTCAGATTTGCACGTACTCAACGCTTCGTGTGTTTTTGTAATTACATGGGCATACGCAGCACACACACCCTTACACACACACTTATACACACACACATGCACATTTCATGCAAATTGATGTTGCTTTTAGCACACACATACGAAGGGGGACCTGGTCATATGGCTCAGAAAAATAGCTGCTACTGGCGCATTTTGGTTGTTGTCTGTGCTACTTTACAGCTGCCCAACAATGAAGATTTATAAATGCACCACACCCCTTTCCTTCTACTGTCCCTCACTCCACTGACTGTCACGCCCCCTGGATACCATCTGGCAAAGCTGCCACTGTCCGTCTGTCTGTACTCTTTGCCTTTTGTCAAGTACTCTGTATGCCATAATAGCCATAAATTAGGGTAGAGCTACGATTTGGCAACAACAATAGAAAAAGAACACTTATATACGTACATGTATAAAGGAAGAGGTCATTGCTCATTGGATGATGATTGGAATCAGCTATTGGACATAGAGTTAAATATGTCGAGGTCATTTCAGTTTTAAAATTAATGAGACCATCGAGTCTATAATTGTATTATAGCTATTATTTTATTAAAGAAAGTAAGGCTTCAAAACCATTTTTAAGCTATATATTAAATCGTTTTAATAGATATTCTAACTACGAGACACTTTGGACAATTTTATACGTATTGCTAATGAGATATTAAGCTCAGAGATATCCATATTTTAAATTTTTTAGGATAGTGTTTAAAATCAACTAATTATTAATCTTATTCTTTGTTATCAAATAGTGTTGCCTACTTATATGGGTTGCCTACTTATATGGGCAATAAATAGTGTTACCTACTTACATGGGAAAAAAAGTGTTGCCTACTTAGGTGGGCAAAAAAAATGTTGCCTACTTATATGGGCAAAAAAGTGTTGCCTACTTATGTGGGCAAAAATAGTGTTAGCTTCTTATATGGGCAAAAAATTGTGTTGCCTACTTATATGGGCAAAATAGTGATGCCTACTTTTGACCGGGATCAACAGCCAAGTCCGTCTGTCTGTACCTGGGCTCAGGGTATCCTACTGTCGAGCGTGCTCGACTGTAACCGCCCACTTGCTTAGAATCAAATTAGCACAATATGGTATTCAAAATTCTCAACTTTTTAAAACATAAAGTTCATTTGCTGGCTAGAAGTATCAGATACTAGAGAATAAATTTAACGCAAAAATAATTATGATTAAACAAAGGAAAAACTTATATATAATAGCAATGCAAAAAGTTGGTATGTCAAATTTTAATTTAATACAGTTTATGCCAGAACTGCCAACTTCACAGAATACAGAAAAAATGTTGCAGATTTACTGTTTCATAATTTTTGAGTTGTTGCTGCTGTTGCTGTGGCTGCTGCAATTTGTTGTTTTATTGTATAACTTATGCCAATCACATAACGAAATATTTTTGCTTTTGCTCAAATTAAATAAGCGCCATAGAGCAGCAACAACAACAACAACAACAGCGACAACATCAACTATAGAATGGCACACTCGAGCGCATAGCGTAACAAAATTCAATATCGCTTTTAATTGCATGTTGCCCAGGCAACGTCAGCAGCAACAGCAACAAAAACCATAACAACAACAACAATTGACAGACATTTTAAGCCCTGTTGCAAGCTGAGCTGTTGAGTTGAGGCTGAGGTTTCAGAATGGGATAGCATAGAGGATGGAGCGGGATTTGGAATGGATGGGTTTGTTGGCTGGCTGGGAGGCCACTTATATAAGCCAGAGAGACTGTTGGGGCCAACCTGTAATTTAGCAAAATGTTATGTAAACTTTAAATCGAGTTATGCATTTTAATTGGTTGTTGTACAATTTGCAAGCGGCACGTTTTGTTTGCCACATCCACAGGACACGACCGAAGCGCATATTATGCATATGGATTCATGGATCCATGTATAGAAATACGACTACCACGTTTCAATGCTGAACAACAACAACAATCACAGCAGCAACAACAACAACAATGATATCGCAATGCTTCACATTTTTGCGTAATGCAATTGAAATGTTTTTGAGTTTTACCAAAAATATTCAGTTCGGTTTAAAGGTTTACGCAATAAATATGCTTTTATTGGCTTATTGAATTAAGTCTTAATTCATTTGAAAATGCTTAAATAAGTCGAAGAATAAAAGCAGAGCTATTAAAATAGATATTAATGCATATATCATATATAAAATCAAACAACTTTAAGAAAAAAATTGTAATGAAAGTTTAGTCTTAAAATCGAGATCAATAATAAAATCAAAATTGCTTTTTATCAAGTTATTATATTTATCAGAGCTTTTTCTATTTCTTCAATGAATTTTGGTTACTTATTTTTCTTCAAACGAATTGAATAACTTCCTTTATTCAACATTCCTTTGAAATCGTATTTAAGCCAGATACAAAGGTCGCTCTATTAAATTTAGCTTCTATCCTTGAGGATGCATCTTAACCCAACCTAGTGTTGCCTACTTATAGGGGCAAAAATAGTGTTGCCTACTTATATGGGCAAAAAAGTGTTGCCTACTTATGTGGGCAAAAAATAGTGTTGCCTACTTATATGGATAAAAAAGTGTTGCCTACTTTTGTGGGCAAAAAATAGTGTTGCCTACTTATATGGACAAAAAATAGTGTTGCCCACTTATAAAAAAAGTTTATTCTTAAAATTAAGATCAAAAATAAAATCAAAACTGCTTTGTATCAAGTAATTACTTATATATATCAGAGGTGTTTCTCTTAATTCCATGCATTTTGGTTACTTATTTTTCTTCAAACGATTTGAATAACTTCCTTTATTCAACATTTCTTTGAAAACGTCTTTAAGCCAGATACAAAGGTAGCTCTATTAAATTTCGCTTCTTTCCTTGAGGATGCATCTTAATCTATTGCAATTTTTTGTTGTCAGCTAAATTCAGTGCGCTTTACCTCAAAGCGGTGGGCAATGAGCATTTGTTTTGTTGGGCCCCGTCAAACGCAGCCAGCCGAGGTGAACCAAGGCGAGGCATGTGGCATGGCTTGGTAGGGCAACCACAAGGAGCGCATCTACCGCAGCTTAAACTTAATCTACCTCTTGGCTTAATTGCTGCCGCTACCTGCAAATTGCACCCAAAAGGCCACCCTCCCAAAGGCAACCAGACACCGATGTTGAGACGAAGTCTCTGTGAGTCTCTTCTTTGGTAGAGTGCCCACAGCGCTAACTCATTTTAATGATGCCCTCCTCTGTGTCTGTCTACCTACTGCTACATCGTCTTAAGTGCACCGATGTTGTCTTGCTGGCCACTGTCTCAGTCTCCTGTCTCCTGTCTCCAGTCTCTTGTCTCAGTCTCCTGTCTCCTATTCCTGGCAATTATGGCCAAGTAGCTGTGCTTACATGTGGCCAAATTGTTGTGGTCGCCTCACGGGCGCATTAAAAATGAATAATGTGCGCGACTTGGGCGCACAATTTATGCACTGGCTTCCAACGTTAGATTGCCAGCTGCTGCTTCTAGAAACGGCTTTCTCTCTTGGCTTGGGCTGCCCTTTTCAATCATACAAATCCATGCAATCAAATTCCGTTGCGCAATACAATTAGCTTCTCTACCTTCAGCTCAAATAAAACAAAAACACAACACAAAATACCATGCTGCATGCTTTTGGGGCGCGCACTTTATTAGGCTTAAAGTGTATCCTGTTTACCTGTGTCCTGGCTGGCTTTGGCATTCTGTTGGTTACCCCCGACCAGCTCCTGACCAACCCCCTCACCCTCTCCCCCGCCCATCCCTTGCCCTTGTCTTTGCCTTGCCCTTACGCTTTGATGTTCAAGTTAAGCCCGGCTAAATTGATTTTCTTTACCGTGGTCCGGCTGCGTTCTTATTCCCTGGCCACACTCAGCAATAAACTTCAAATGAAGCGAGCCGCTATTAAGTTATGCGGCTTTATTTGCGGAGCTTTTGTGTTTTGCGCTAAATAAGTGCACAAATAAATCGGCAAAGCAGACAAAAAGTCGCAAGAAGTAGAAACAATAGAAGGACACTTGGCAGTCAGGACAAGTGTGGAAAATGGGAGATACTTAAAAGCAGGAATTCTATGAAATGTATTGGATCCAAGAAAGCTCACAGCTAATCCGACTGGGATTAGTTATGGAATATCTATTACTAATTTGATTCTTTGCAATATTATTTGGTATTTGTATAAACTGGGATCAATTACTAACTTTATTATAAAAAAAAGTGTTGCCTACTTATGTGGGCAAAAATAGTGTTGCCTACTTTTATGGGCAAAAATAGTGTTGCCTACTTATATGGGCAAAAATAGTGTTGACTACTTATATGGGCAAAAATAGTGTTGCCTACTTATATGGGCAAAGAAGTGTTGCCTGGCAAAAGATAGTGTTGCCTACTTTTACGGGCAAAAAATAGTGCTGCCTACTTATATGGGCATGTAGTAAATCCGAGACGAGTGAGCTAATAGGAATATTAGTATGGCGCCCAACGTGCACCAAAAATAAAAGTTGAATTATATAATTTGGTTAGTTAATTATTATATTTATATTATTATATTTATATTAAAGTATATTTTAAATATATAGAATTCGTTGATGGTGTAATGGAACACTCTAGATTCCATCTTAATTGTTTTCTGCTAAACTCTTACCTCTAAAGTGGATCCTCTTACTTAACCTCGAAACGTAACCAAGCCATCTCTTTAAAGTGAATCTTCTTTATGTCTTCGTAACACAACCCCTTACAAGCGTAACTCTTATACCATTTCCAATTTCACTAAGTCGCTTTAATAACACGCGTAGAGCTTTATGGCACAACCCCTGAACTCCACACTTTGCCCTGTACCCTCTCCTCCCCTTGACTCCCCAGCAAGCATTTGTATTCCCTCAAACTCTGCTCTGCGGCTTTAGTTGCATTTGACTTTGCGGTTTGACGTTGTTGCTTTGCTTGTTTTGTTGTTGTTTTTATGTACGTATTTTCATTTTTTCTTTATTGTTGTTGTTGTTGCTTTTGGTTGCAACACACGCAACAGCTTTTTGTTCACACTTTCGCCTGGCAAAACAATTTTCCTGCTGGCCGGGTCCCCGATTCAGCCATCCTGCCACCAGCCGAGGCAGTTGTTGCTGTTGCCGTTGGTGTTGCTGCCCCGCATGCATTGCGGTTTCTGTTGCATAATTATTATGTTGCGGTTGCATCCCCACCGACCCTGAGTTGATTTTGTTGTTGTTGTTGATGTTGTTGAAAAAGCATTTACCTTGTTTGTGGTGCGTTCAGCGCTTGGCAAAAACTGTTGTTGCCTAGGCTGAAAGCTGAAATTACTTTGGTTTGAGCGGCTTTTAAATCTTTGCTGTGCTGTGTGAGTTTATTTAGGCGGTTGATTTTTCGCTATTTTTTCATCCTTCCCCATTTACTTTTTCCCATGTATTTGGTAAGCTTTAAAGCGTATTTAAAGGTGGCTGACGGAACAGTTTTCAACGGTTGCAAAAAGAATTTATAAAGGCAATAATAACTGAAAATTTATTCATACTTTAAGAAGTCAAAAAAAATGTAATGTGATTGCAAATTTTATAAGCGATTCATTGATAATATATAATGAAAATACAATAAGAAAGTTGTATTTTTATTTACACATATATTTATTTTTTTTATTTTCCCCATTAAATATCTTTCCATCTTCATGTATCTATTGCTCTTTCAAATTGCTTCAAATTCAAATGTCTCAGTAGGACATAAAAGGGTTAACAATCCATCGCTCAGCCTCTATTTTGGAGCTGAACTCAAACCAAAAAGCCATCATCAGCACATTCTCCATCCAATGGCCAAACAAAAAGGACACTTTTACGTATAAGTCAACGAAATAGTAAATAACAACAAAACAACAGACGACAACTGGCAACTGGCAACCAAACAAGAGCAACAAATTTTTCGGCTGCGCTTAACAAATGTTTCACAAAGCGTCGTATTGGACGTCTGACTATTTGGCCAACTGGCTGGTTGACTGGTTCTGTTTCTGTTGCTGTTTCTGGCTCTGACTCTTGCAATGGTCCTTCTGTCTGTCCGTCGAGTCCTTCTTCTTCGTCTGTTGGTGTCATTTGTTAAAGAGGCTTGTCAACATGCCTTATAACAAGCCAGCTACGGTTTTTCGACTCGACTCGACTCGAACTGTGTCGTCTGTCCTCTACGCCCGTAAAGTGGCCGGCCAGCCTGGTTGAATACTGCAGGGGCATCAGGATGCTCGACAAATAGTCGAAAAACCCGAAAGCAATAATATTTTAGCTTTTGTTATAGGTTTTGCAGCAGCAGATCGTAGCCAACGCCTGTTTGTTTGTATTTTGTAGCATACTTTTGAGCGTTATTTGCACAGCACTTGCAGGGAAAATTGTAGAGAAACTTCTTGGCTTTTCAATTTGCCACAGCCAGGGAGACATTTGTTTGTCTGTATACACAAAATATTATATTCTTAATTGGTGTTTATTGTGTGTCACACGCACACACTCATTTAAGCTGTAAAGGCCAAAAGGCATCCACATACTTTTAGGCTGCGTTACGCACTCAAGAGTGCCATAAAAATGTCAACGCTGCATTCTGGCTAAATATTAAATTGTTCGTGCCACAACAAAAGCCATAGACAACTTGCCATTGCCTTGTTGAAATGTAATTTGCAGCTTTCTTTTTTCAGAACACCCTGCGGCCAGTAAATGCAATGACAATACTCAGTTCAGTTCTGAATGCTTGCTTGTCCAGCTGCTCTTTTCCTATCTTACTCTTTTTTCAAATACTGCTCTTTTGCTGTGGCTCCCAGGCAAATTTCATTCAAACAAAAACTTTTGTATCTCTCTCTCCATATAGGTATGTATCTATGTATTCGAGTATGTATGTGTATGGGTTACTGGTAAATTGCTTATGAAATTGCAATTTGAGCTCACTCTGTATATCCTGGTCACTGATTTTTATTTAATTTCGCCTGCGGAGGCCACAATCTATGTATGTATGCAACAGCATACAAAATTCGACATACAACAGAGCCCCAAGGGGGAAGGAGTGTGAAGAGTGCAAAATGTATCACTTTACATGAGACACACGGCATAAATTTCAACTATTTTGCATATTCAGTTCAAGTGGACAGCTCAGACAGTGAGTTAGTCCGTCAGTCAGTTAGTCAGTCAGTCAGTTTGTCAGTTCGTTGGGCAATAAAATGTATTATGAAGTGAATTTGTATGGACAGACATAGCCCATAGAGCAGGGCTCAACTTTCCTTCTTTTTTTTTTTGCCAAATGTTATTAACTGTAGTTGCAAATCCTGTCCAAATCCATTGGATCATGGCCATCTCTGTAGGCTTTCACAAAACTTTTTACCTTTTGTTTATATGCTAGCCAAAAGTTCGTTTTTTCCCTTCTTTGGCTCAAATCAAGAATAATGGTCCCATTGCAGATTCCAGATACGTGGTCTTTGTCTCTGTGCAAGATTCTCATATGAATAAAGTCCTTGTGCTCGTATGTTGTCTTTTTGATTTGTATGCAAAGTGTTAAGGTTCATGCTTGGCCAAAGAAGAGTTCAATTTCAGTTGAGGTCAAGCCGAGTCACAAACAACAAAAGGGGGAAGAGAAAAATTGGTTTGTTTGTGTTTCGAGTTGAGTCTATTTGCAGTTCCAGTGGGCCATATTGATAAGTTTCCGCTTTTTGTCAGCCAACTTCATTAGAGACATGCGGACAAAGTTTTGTGGGTAAAGAGTTATAGCTAGTTGTAGTTGGAGTCATCCAATAAGCTTAAAGTGATTTATGGCCGGCAGCTGAAAGTGATTGAAGTTTCATAAAAGCTTGTACACTAAATATAGTAAAATATTTTTAAACAAATTTATAATTTTAAGTATACCATTATTTAGTTAGAGATCGAAACATTTAAATTTTGTATTGCTTAAACTTTATTCATTTTTAATGTCACACAAACTGACTGTGAATTTAATGTGTTTACCATTAACAGCAGTTACACTTGACATAACTAATTCGCTCTTACCAATCTTATTATTTGCCATATTGCCCGCTGCTCACATGTGTGTTGGCCATGTTTGGTTGAGTTTATTTGATTTTTACTTTCACTGTGTCGCTCCGAAAAATGTTGCCCATTTATGGAGGCGGGGGGCAATGCATTCAACTGTGAGTGTCATGAGGCAAATGCAATTTGCTGAGCTGCAATTGCATCAGCAATAACAACAACAACTAGTGACAGCTTTCCCATCTGGCTTTACCTTGTTTGTGTGTATGTAGTTGATAGGTTGCATGTGTGTGTGGCAGGTCTCATCATTGGAACAGAGTCACCATGCATCAAACAAATTCGATAGCGTTGCTTTCTGGTTACTGGCCAAGGCTGCTGCCGCATAATAAGCGTAAATGTTGGCTAACAAGATTCATGCAACGCTTTTGTGCCCCGGAGCCAAACATGCAATGGCCATCAACGTGTCCTGTCCAGTTTTCAGTTCAGTTCCACACATACTCACACTCGACAACGACAACGACGACGACGACGACGATGCCAAATGGCGAATTGCGAACGAAGCGCGCTTAATGCAACTTTGTTGCTCGGTTGCTGCTGTTGCTGCCACTGTTGTTGTTGCCTCTGCTGCAGCCGCTGCTTCTGCTGCTGTTGCTGCTGTTGGTTGGCAGCGATTGAAAAATCCCACTAGGGCGTTTTTAATTGGATTTTAAAATACTTGTCCCATGCAGGCAGCCAGGCCAAGGCAGAGACAGCCGGCAATGACCATAGCCATAACATGAGCAACACTTCATCCCCTCCCCATCCACTGCCACAGTCAGCTCTGCTTAAAATGACCAACCAACCCAACAACATATCGACCAGCAGACGATGGTCAGCAGTCAGGGGCTCAACACGCTCGTTATCCTTGTTTCCTGATGCTGCTGCTGCTCTAGTTGTTCTTGTTGCTGTTGTTGTTGTAGTTTCTGCTGTTGTTACCCTTGTTGCTGTTGCTGTTGTTGTTGTGCACAATTTGGTTACGTGTTTGACCTGCGGCGATTTTTCATTGCATGGCCGGTTTATTTTTTCGAGAGCCCCATACATTAATGGCATTGTGAAATTTGTATTGCAAATGTCACTAAGGGTCTGCCCCCTCCTGTGTCCAATGAATCCCTGCCATAAATATAATCACATGTGTTTGCTGCCAAAAATCTCCTCATACTGCTTCATTTTGGCACCTTGTGAAAAATTATTGCCTCTGTTTCAAGGTAAATCGATGTCATTCGTATAATGTACTAAAGGGTTAAAGAGCTCAGATTACATTGGAATATCCAATATCCTGTTGATACAAATTAAACTTCCTAATCTTATAAACTAGTCTGAGATTTGATGTTGTACTTATAAATAATTGAAATCATATAAGTAGGCGACACTATTTTTTGCCCACAAAAGTAGGCAACACTAATTTGCCCATATAAGTAGGCAACACTATTTTTGCCCATATAAATAGGCAACACTGTTTGCCCATATAAGTAGGCAACATTATTTTTGCCCATGTAAGTAGGCAACACTATTTTTTGCTCACATAAGTAGGCAACACTTTTTTTTGAAAAAAATGGGAAACAGATTATACCCTTTTTGCCATTTTTCAATAGGCTCAGGGTACAAAAAGATAGATTTTTGAATTTCTTCAATATTAATATTTGTGATTCTGGTGATTCAAATTTTTCTTTAAAAAAGTATACGTTGATTGGCAAGTTATAGCGTTTATGCTGATTATAACTGTCCAGTGAACAAGCGAGTGTAATTTTAATGACAGCCTTCAACTTGGTCATGATTATCATTAGCATATTTGATTAAAAAGTGTCATTAGGCTCGCGGAATAGTTGCTGACTACGCTGACAGTTGGCTGCATCATTTCACGCTTCAACGGAAGTTGCATAAGAAAAACTTGTCGCTAAAAAACTTACTCGCACTGTGCACACACACACACATTTTAATTTCAACTAATTGCCAAGGCAAGAGGGATACCCAGTACCAGATTTAATATGTCCTTCTAGCTTCAACTGCAACTTGTCGACGCTTAAGTAATTAAAGCGTGCACTTCGTTAGCTTTAAGGACTGCAGTTGTCCTGCGTCCTTTCTTATGTCCTGCTGTCCTGCCTCCTTTCTTATGTCCTGCTGTCCTGCCTGGTTGCCTAATTGTAACAAGTGTCCGGTGTAGTGCTTGATTTGTATGTAAATTGAATTCAACGTCTTTAGATCAAAGCTAAAGTTGCCTCTTCAGCTCGGACTTTGCGTGTCGCCCTTCACCTATCAGACTGACAAGTTTACCTCTTTGCCAGCCTAATTTACTTTTAATTATTATAATGACTTGAAGTTCGACAAATTAGCCTTAATGTTAGTTGGTACGTCAGCGAAGACAAATGGCATCCGGCAAAGGTAAATAATCAAAAATGTGTCTGTAAAAAAAGTTCAGCTAAATGAGTTTATGTCCTTTTCTTGACTCAAAAGCATACAAATTAGTTGGGAAAGCCTTAAGTTTGTTCTCAGTATAATGAATGTTGAAGTACTTTAGTTGATGGCTAATCAATTGAGAAGTTGGTTCTTAACGCAAAGTGGCTCTTAAGGATTTGACTGAACTTAATGAATAATGACATGGAAAGGACTAGACAATCGGCTAAATATTATTATTAAATCAAAAATATTTTAGGCTAGTTAGTAAATGAATTTAAATTTTTTTAAAGAAGCTTTAAGTCTTTTATATACCTACTTCAAAAGGTTAAGAGGCCAAGTTTCTTGAAATAAATTTCTAGCATACTTTATTGTGCTACAGAAAAGTTGAGTCATATTTTTATAATTTTTTGCTATATATTAACAAAAAGCACGCAATTAACCAAGGTGTTTTAAGGATGCATAACTCACAGAGTCCCCTTGGCAAATATTTTTCTTGTTGCAAGTTATGCCAAGAAAAATAAATTTAACAGAAACAAAGGCGAACAAAAAACAAATGAAAAGAAAAGAAAGCAGCACCCAACACAAATTACAAACAAAGGAAAAAGGGACTCAAAAAAATACACAAAACACACAAAATCAACTTTGATTTAAGTTTACAAAAATGCTTAGCAATTGCTTTGCTTTTTTAGCTTTTGTTGTTTTTGCTCGGCCTGGCATTCAACAATTTTTTTTCCAATGTTTTTGTTGTCCTTTTTTTGCGTGTATTTTTTCACTCTGTTGATCTCTTTTTCAGCGTTCCTCTGTCTCTGTTGTGGATTAACAGGCAACAAAATATTTTATTTTTTATTGTTTAGCAACGCTGATTTTGACTCCCTCCCCTTTTCCACCAACTGCCTGTGCCTTGTGGAAATGTCCAACTGATGTCTGTGCTGCGCAGGATTTTGTTGTCACTTCAACACACAAGCATTCACACACACAAATACAAAAAAGCGACATAAGAAATAACAAAAAGCGGCTGCAAAACAAAAATCCACTTGAATTTTTTACACTTTATTTTTTGTACATTTGTAACACGAAAAGTTGAAAAAAAAAAAAAATAAAAAAGAAATCCTGTTCCTGTTTGCACGCGAAATTTGCGCTTGTCTGCCTTACGGCTTGTCAGCTCGCATGTTGCATGGTTTTAGGCGGGATTTGTTGCGCGCTCTCTCACTGCATACCACATGCCCCAAAGTCCCTTTCCTCTACCAGAAAAAAGTGGCAGCGGCAACTATAAAGGCAACAACAGCCGGAGCCGCAATTTAGACGCCGCCGCCTGTTGTTGGAGGCAGGAAAACTGCCTGGCAATGGGGGAATGAATGGATGTATCTTTTTTCCTTTCTGTTTGTTTGTTGTTGTTGTTTCTGTTTCCTACGCTTGAGGGTCTTAATTTTCGGCATTGTTGCTGTTGCCTACAGAGCAAAACAACATTCAAATGAAGGTTAAGCCCAACCTTGTCGCCAGTTGCGAGGTCAACTCCAAAGACCTTAATTAATTCCTTGGGGGTTTGGTTACTTTCTAAGTGTAAACAACGTCCGTTTGAATTTTAAAGATATTTTTAATGAAACAAATTAAATTATTTATGCAAGTCTATATTTTATTGCTTATTTAAAATATTTTAATTATTTAATTGCTTACGCTTAAAAGTAGGCAACACTATTTTTTTGCCCACAAAAGTAGGTAACACTATTTCTGCCCACATAAGAAGACAACACTTTTTGCCCATATAAGTAGGCAACACTTTTTTGCCCATATAAGTAGGCAACACAATTTTTTTTGCCCATATAAGTAGGCAATAACTTTTATTAAAATGAATTTTTTAATACCAAGTACAAATTTTTGTCGTTTACTCAATAAATTCACAACTAATAATGGCATATAGTGTTATATATTTTGTATACTTAACTACATTCTATAACAAATTTGATGATCTGTTTTTTTTTTCTATTAGATCTTTGATTAAAATTAAACCCACAACTTTAAAATCTCACTCAATCTGTCAAGTGGAAACTTGTTCAACACCCGAAACTCATTTACCGCCCACATTTCGCCGTGTTTTTTTATTTTATTTTTTCAGCATTTTTGTGGTTATTGCCTGTGTATTAAATTAGCATAAATGATTTTTAATAATTATGCTCGTGAAGCGTCATTGGGGCGCCACTGTTCTGGCAATGGACACGCCCATTTGGCAGCAAGCATTCAGCCCCCAAGCAGCTGGCGCTCAAATTACAAAATAATGAGCGCCAAGTGCAATGTATTTTTTGGTTTGAATTTTACATTCACCGTCCGGCCGACTATTATTTTTATATAATGGGCCTTGATGAGCGCTCTGATGTTGATGTTGATGCTCCAATTCCTTCAATGCTCAGTGGCATTCACAACAACCACTGTTCATCTGAGCTGAAGTTGGGCTTTCATGCAAGAGCGCACCGAGTGATTCTTATGCCAAGTTGAAAATGCTTTTTAATTGCACTTAAAATTTTATTTAAATGCCACGCACACATGTCGAGTTCTGACTGAATACTGTAACAATATATCGAGGGCTTTTGTCATTTTCAGATGATTCCCTCATACATTTTATGCAGCAATATTAACAATGAAATTTTATTGTATAAATATAAATAAAAAACGAACTTATAACCACGTTAAATCTTTAAACATATTAATATATTTTTATTATTATTTAATTTCAGGCTGCGCTTTCGTTAAATTTGGTTCGCAACAGGAGGCTCAGTCAGCAATAAGCAACTTACACGGAAGTCAAACTATGCCGGTAAGTGCAGTTAATCAATAGACTAATTAAAATACATTTATGGTTGAATGAACGAAAACAAGGCAACACACATCAGGTATAATTAAGTACTGTTAACTGAAAGTCACTTAACAGAGTTCAAAATGCAGCAAGATCAAAAATGAGAATGATTGATCTTTTAATTAATCTTTTGTTTAAGAACTAACACCGAAATGTCATCTTAAACAAGTGGGGGTTACAGTCGAGCACGTTCGACAGTAGGATACCCCGAGCCCAGGTACTCTACTCTGAGGATGATTTTCGACCAATTGTTCCAATGGCAACTATATAATATATGGAACCGAATTGAACCAAATTTGGTCAGGATGTATAATACCAGCTCCGATGCGTATTCCATCAGTTTGGTTCTGATATCACAACAAACAAAAAACTTTTTCATACTAAAACTTCATTTTCGATGTATCGTACCTATGGCAGCTATATGATATAGTTAAAAGATTTTAACCAAATTTGGTCAGGCTAGCAACATTATTTTTGCTCATATAAGTAGGCAACACTATTTTGCCCAGATAAGTAGGCAACACTATTTTTGCTCAAATAAGTAGGCAACACTTTTTGCCCATATAAGTAGGCAACACTATTTTTGCCCATTTAAGTAGGCAACACTATTTTGCCCATATAAGTAGGCAACATTTATTTGCCCATATAAATAGGCAACATTATTTTTTTTTTTTACCATATAAGTGGCAATTAAGAATATATATACTTTTGGGGGTCTATCACGCCCCCTTCTGCCCGTTACATACATTCTGCCAAACACATTAGACAGTGTATATTATACACATAACAAAATAACAGTCCATATTGTATGAATGTGATTGCAATAAAGTAATTCCTAATAAACTGATGTGTTTTCCACATGCCACATCGATTGAATTTGAATTGGGAATGTGAGTTTCAATTTTATTTTCAGTATGAGTTTGAGTTTCAATTGAAATTGAAGTTGACGTTAAATTTCTCAAATTGCTGTTGGCAGCTCTCACGCATTTTTTGCGTGTGTTTGTTGTCCAAGCAAACAAATAAAAACATCAAACCTCAAATATTTTAAGCTTTTTATTTCGTTATGTTTTTATTCGCTTTGTTGACAAGTTCACAATTTTTTTTTATTATTTACCAAGGACATGCACTTGTGTGCGAATAATGCGAAACTAATGAAATTTTCAACCTGAAGTACTTAAGGTACTTTCTGTTTGTTGTTGTTGTTGTCATTCTTGTTGTTCTGTGAAAAAGTACTTAACAAACTTTATTTAAGCTAGAAGTGGCAAAGGACCCAGACTTGGATGCTAGCGCTTAAAAAATAAATTAGAATGAAATTAAATTAAATAGCGCACAGAAATGATTATTATATGTCTCTTGTGCTCCACTTCAATGGAAAATCAAGAGCGCACTCTGCTCTAATTTTCCAAAAATAAAAAAAGAGAAACCCCAAATAAGGAAAGAAATAAATATATACAAATCGCAGCGCCAAATTGTTTGACAACCGACAAGCTGGAGTTTTTTTCCTTTGTGAAACGATTTTGTGCCGTCGAGTGACTTCATTATACGGAAATTTGTAAGAAAACACCATATAACTACATATATATCTATGTATGTAAGAGAATACATATGGATGTGTATATATGCTCTATGACAACGTAGCTTCTCTCGGCCTCGTCGCGGTGCGGGAATTATTTTTTCTTGTGCGAAAATAAATGAAATTTGCATGACACTTGAGTTATTTTGCACGTAAATTGCTTCTTTTGACAAACAACACAAGCAAATACACAAAACCAGCCAACGAGCGGGCTCAGGGTAGAGGAAATAAAGGGGGATTGGGGAGGTTGGGTGTTGGGGATATAAAGCAAACTGAAATGGTTGCCATTGTTGTATTTTTGGTGTTTACATCAGTGCAGCGAACGTTTCGCATCCAAGTCAACTCTCCAGAAGAGTTCAAAGACAGAGGGCGGAACAGAGAGAGAGAGAGAGAGAGAGAGTCCTGGCTGTTGCTTCTTCTTCTTTATCGTTCTGGCCTTATTTACCACTCAGATTGCTGCTGCTGGCTTTACGAAAGGCGAAACGAATTTTACATTTTCGGTTTTGTATGCCAAACTTGGTTACGGGTTGTAGCCATAGCTATGCGCCTCTCTATGCGCTTCTCACTCCCATCGCAATTGTTGCCCAACTCGTTGTCGCATTTAAATTCAAATTCAAATATTGTTGATGAAATTTGTTGCTTAATTTGCAATTTAAATGCGTTTTTAAACAAACGCTGCGCCATTTCCTCTTACTTCACAGCCAAAAACGAAATCATGTGTTTACTTAGGCGGAAGTTCTTGATGATGATGATGATGAAAGTGATGATGATGATGATAATGGTGTTCGCTCAGTGCCAACACCGTAATTACAAAGCACTGCTCAGCATGGTTGAAGGAATAGCAAAATCAATGCAACATGCCACAGGGCTAAACACATTTTTTACAATAACACAACTGCTTGCTGTTAACCCAAAAAGGGGAATTTCCCATTTCATTAGACATTGCGCAGCTCTTCAAAATTATATATGTATGTATAAGTAAAAACTTCAAATACATAGCCGCAAGTGAGGCACAACTACAAAACCAAAAAAACAAATAAACCGAATACAACATCCCCAAATATAAATCCAATCCGAATCAGGCAAACATTTGGCCCCAGCTTAAGTCAATCTCTCAGTCTTCTCTAAACCCCTCCATTGATGTACCCCGTCACATTTTACAGCTGATTGCAGCCAATATACAGAAAATCAAAGCATAGCCCAAGGTGTTATATGTGTGTGAGTGAGTGCTAGTCGAGTATATTTATGAAACTTTGAAATTTTATGCTAAATGTTTCTTTTTGTATTATATTCTCTATTCTATGTTTTTCTGAGAATTGGATGCTTGAGAAATTCACTAAAAAACTATTATATCGGGTTTCGTCCCGAGTAAATATTTTTTCCCCTTACTTAGTAGGCACTCTGCTTAGTTTTACTCATCTTTTGATTAAAGCTGACCTCGTTGATCACACAACCATAAAACGCTGCAGGCCTAAAACCAACTGCACTTCACTTTTAATAATGCCCAACATTTTAGGGTGGCCATGTCTGACCTGCCACGCCCAGTGCGGCAACGCCCACGGCCGTACTGCTTAATGTCAGAACTAACAACGACAGCTGCAATTTTTCACCTGGGCAATTTTTAAGATGAGCAGCAGCATCAGAAGAAGTAACAAGAACGACGCCCCCAAAAGTAGACTATGCCAAATTGCTAGGTAGCGTGAAAAAGCGCCAAAGTATACAGTCTTTGTGTGTATGTGTGTGTGTTTGTGTGAGAAAGGTAGTTAAGGAAAATGTGTAGAGTAATTTCTGGTCGTTCTATTTTCTTGTTGTACCATTCTTTTTTTAATTTTAAGAGCGCGTAATTTATTTTTTACCTGCCTTCGCATTAAGCATTTTAATGTCAGTTAGGTGGGTCGAAGGGATGGGACAGCGAAATTGGGGTGGGCGGGATGAGGGATGGGACATGGGGTGTGGCTGGCAAGTTGGCAGTTGTAATTGCAATTTGGCATTACGACTCTTTGCGTTCTGGTAGCCAGGTAATTAGCGCAAAACGACGCGGCAGCTGTTGTATAAAATTTTTAGTAGCTTGCACAAAAGTATGCTTCACTTTTGCTCCTGCATATATTAATTATACACCGGGCCAGAGCCAAATTGCTAAGTGCAACAACGCCAGCAACAACAACAACAACAACAACATGAGGAGAGGAACAAAAAATTGATTGCCTACCTGCAGGCGTCAAAGTTGCCACAGCAACGGCAGCAGACAAACCGCAAGTTAATTTCAAGCTTAACAAAGTTTTCTTTTTTCGGTGCTGTTCTCTCTCTCTCCCCCTTTCTCCCTCTCTCTCTCTCTTTTCTACCGACCCTACCCATATCTCTTTTAACTCTCACCTCTCATCTCGGACTTGTCGGACATGCTTGGCTTTCATGTTGATGTACCACAAAAAGCTTTTAAAAAATTTTTGATTACGCCAAACCTTAAGCAGCTTATAGACGCCACGCCCATTCCCCAGCATCGTCACCTCCCTTTTTTCTACAGTCCTGAACAAGGGAAACCAGCACTCATTAAAAAGGAATTTATAGTCCGTGTAGATAGCGACAGAGTGTGAGTTGAGAAACCCCAACAGATCTCTATTCCCAGTGTCCAAAGTGGACAGTTTCTATTCTCTGCCCATCCATGCATTGAGTTTGTTGTTAATCCTCTGGCACTCAACATGTTATAAGTCGCTTTTAGTGCGGTTTGCAAACGTTTTCTAAATAGAAGCGCCCACAACCGTAAAAAACGTAGAAAACAATTCTAAACAACTCTATAACAGGTCGAAGTTAAAATACTCTATTTGAACAATTACAAAACTATTTATACAAAAAACAAGTATTATAAAAGGGGATTCAAATAAGTGTAATTATAAACACAAGTATTTTTATATTTTCAAAAATATTCAAAATCTAATTTCTCAAAACTGTATAATTCGAACTTGACTTGGAATAGATAGATATATATTTTAACTTAATACTTTGTTATCAGCTGACAAACTAACTGACTAGCTGACATATCCTACTATTTAGTGCAGGGTATTAAAAAGTTTACAGTTGTAAACAATAATTTCGTATTCACTCAACACAACATTCGCTTTTTTCCATACATTTGCATAAGCCGCTGACGCGATTTTTTTCTTCCCTCTAGGTGTGTATGAGTGTACTGTGTGTGTGTTGTGTGTAAATGCGGATTAGAAGAGTGGGCGTTCTGGGTTGTGGGCGTGCCGGCTTGTTAATGAAAGCGCGCGCATGCATTAAAGCTGCTCTCTAAATGCTTTTGATTGGCGAAGCGCAAAAGCGCCCAGCAAAAGCAAAAATGGCCAACAGCAGCTGCAAAGCAATCCAAGCCAGTGAGGAAGTAGAGAGTGAGGGATTGTGTTCTAGCAAATACATAAATAAATATTTAAAATTACAGCCAAAGTGACACACAAAAACTTAGAGCGAAATTCCCGCATATTCGACTTGAACCAACGCAGAATAAATTAGGCAATTAGCATTTTTTACTCTCTCTTTCCGATTCGCATTTTCATTTTCACTCTGATTGTTATATTTTCTGGTCAGGGCACCCATTTGAAAATTGTGTTTATGTTGCAAACTAATTGGTTTGCAGGAGGCAGTCAAAAATGGGTTGACTTTTACTTTTTGCAAAATTTGCATAGGCCAGCCTCAAACTGTTTGCTTTTGGGATCAAAAATAAAACACACTTGACATTCTCTTAAATTACTCAAACTGCGAGGAAATGTGACCATGCTTCAAAGGACATCATCAAAAGTAATGCAAACTTTGCTCAGATTATACCGGACTAATAAGCTCAGATATGCTATACCGAGGGGAAAGCTTAATTAGACTTTTATTCACAAGTACTTCTCAAGTTTAGCTGAGAGTAAACTTTGGCCAACATAAACGAAATATTATTCAAGAAAGTACGACTACAAATTATACTAAATACAGCTTCAAGACGGCAACCGTTTCAAAAGTAAATTAAGTACTTTAATTTGAATCGAATACTCAGTAATATTTATATTATTTTACAAATTTCAAGAATATATAAATACTTAATAGAACAAACTATTAAATCTTTTCCTTTAAGCATTTTTCTAGCAAATGAAAGTTCTTTAAAATGCTTTCACAATATAAAGCGTTGCTTGTTTTCAATACAATGATTTTAAAATTGCTTAAATGCGCACATAAGTATGCTTTAGAGGGCGTTAAGAAGAATACGAAAAAGAACTAAAAATAACACAACACAACAGAATTTTCCACACACTTCTACACAACTAACAACAACAACAATAAGAACAATAACGATAACAAGAACGACAGCGTCAAAACACAATCAGGCAGCCAACAGCCAACAGCCACCGAAGATGCGAGTTTTCTCCTGTTTTTCCATTGTTCGCAGCTGCTGCACATTAGAAATTCAACTTCGTCTACTTTTAGGCGTTGAGCA
Organism: Drosophila falleni; assembly: GCA_035045575.1. Taxonomy (NCBI): domain Eukaryota; kingdom Metazoa; phylum Arthropoda; class Insecta; order Diptera; family Drosophilidae; genus Drosophila; species Drosophila falleni. The sequence continues at coordinate 13,348,266 of JAWNOV010000167.1, forward strand.
GCAGCAGCAGCAACAACGGTAACAACAACAACAGCAACAACAACAACACAATGGCGTGTGAATTAAAATAGAAAAGCTGAGTCCGTGCGTCTTCTGGCCGTCATCTTGGGCTTGCCAAGGTGCGAGTGCCTGGCGAGATGTGTGCGCCGCTCAAGCATAAAGGCAGCCAGGCTGACAGGCAGTCAGCCAGTCACTCCCTCCATCCCTGTCCAACTCCGCACATCTCTTACCACTTGCGCCATATTGGACGCCATTTTTGTCAAGTCACATTAAGCGATGCGTCGTTTGCTGCTCGTCTCTCCGTCTGTCCGTCTGCCTGACGAAAATTGAACGCTGCGTCAGAGCGTCGGCCAGCAGCGACGAAATTGTTGTATAAATAAAAGCATAATTGATGCGAGCTGGCAAAAACAACAACATTGAGCAACGAACAACGAGCAACGAAAGCAAAAACTGTAGCATAACACTCGGCGCTTGGCATATGTTGCGCCAATTCAGCCATGAGCCGCAACAAAAACAATGAAAAAAAAATAAGTAAATGCACGCTAGACAAGTCAATGATTGACTATAAGATACCCTGCATTTATTAAAGAAATAATAAATGCTAGGTAGTCTCCATTTTATTCCTAAAATGATACAACGATTTATGCCTATATTTAATCTCTAGATATATTAAACAGAAACGATTTTGAATTCATATTTTTTAATAAAGATTAAATATTATCAAATCTCTTAGGAGCACTGAAAATTATTATGCTTTTGTTAAACATTAATAGTTACTGATCAAATAGTTAACAATGCTATTAGAAAATTCTTGTAACCTGCTTCATTGCTATCATACCTTTTTTGAACGTTAAATTCATTGCGAAGTATGCAAAACAAACCGAATGCGTGCACAAAAATTTGTTTCTTTTGCATATTTTACGTCGCTCGTTTCAGACTTGACTCAACTTGGTGGAAATGACTGGGAAAACAGGTTGGCGGTGCGCATATCATTTCTGAAACGGACTTCAAATCGCATTTACGTTGGCATTGGCATTTTTCACTTATTTTACACACAGATTCAGATGCTTCTTTTATTGTCCCATTCCAGTACCATTTTATTCCCTCTCTTTTTCTCGCTGTTGTCAGCTTGCAGATTTGTTTTTTTTTTTATTACACATGACGATGGGAAATTAATTTGAAATTTAAATGCGCGTTTTGGCAGCTGGGGAAATGTCTTTGATGATCGTTCTGCATCAGCACTTCGTTTTGTCTTTTACGGCATGTGTTACTTCTATTTGTGTGGCTGTGTATGTGTCTGTGTGTGTTTTTGTCTCTGTGTTTGTATAGCATAATGAGCGAAGCGTGACAACATTTTTCATAGCATACATTTCAGGTATTGTCTTCTGGTAAAGAAAACAAATATTCACCTGAAATATTAACAGCTGTACTTACTTAGTAATTTAATAACTTTAATTTTACTTGCAGTATATCAATGCAAATATGTTTTTCTTAATTTTTTGTTTATTTATAGTTTATTGTCTGCAAAAAATTGACAAATCTACAGATCGTTTATTTAGGTTACTTGCAATATCACAACTCATTTGTTGCTGCTTAACACTTTTGTGGCGCCTCGACATATGCTACAGCAGACACGACAGAGAACATAAATCTTGTGGTATTGAGCTTCGGGGCTCGAAATGTGTAGCAACCATCGATGCCACCATTACCACCACTAAATCAGTGATGTTTAGCATATTAGACACATGCACAGGGGCCAATCTACTACGCAACCCCGTTTCCCCTTTCCCGCTGTACACTTGCAACCCCCTCTTGATATTGATTTGGCAGCGTTGAGATTCTCTCGCAGCCTGCCATCAATTTCAATTTTGCTTCAACGACGCAAATCCAAACAGCGCCTGCCACATACAATTTTCTGGTATTGCCTGCAGACAGGCGTCTCTGCCGGGTATCCTGTACTCCCCTCCCTCCTCCGCACTCCCTCGATCCCCTTTTACCTATAGCACCTTTTGCCCAAAGCCACTTTTTCGGTAAACTAATTTTCTTACTTCAATATCTTGACAGTGAAATTGGCACGACGCTGGCAAAACGCAATCAAACCAACGCACACACACTCACACACACACAGTTTACACACTCTTTGGCGGGTGTGAGTGTGTATTGGTATATAAATAAGCAGAGAGTATACTTTTAGGTGGCGATACCTTTGCTCAACTGTTTGCTATTGACATCACGTTTCGTTTAAGCCAAAACTGAACCAGTGACGCTGCCAGCTCTTCATTGCATACTTTGCGGCGCTAACTGAACATAAATTTTTCGGTTTAGTCACCGGAAATTTAAGTCAAGTCGCCAAGTTGCTTATTAAAAACTTGCAATGGAATACGGACAACAAGCAACAGAGAGAAGAAAAAAAAACGAAATGTGATGGAAAATTTGTCTTTGCGTCAAGTAAAAATCTCACATTTCCTAGGCACATAAAAGACAGATCGTAATGGCTGCTGTTAAAGTTTGTCTTGGACGCGGCTCATAAAAAAAACTCATAGCAGCTAAAAGCGCAAAACTTCCGGCTTTTTGTGTAGGAAACGCGCTGCGCTGCGTGCATCATTAAAAATGACATGGCCGTGTCGCGTGTGGCAACCGAAAAAAATGTATGCAACATAAAAATGCGTTGCAACTGTGGTCTCGACTTGTCTCTACATCTTCAACTTGCCAAACAGCACGTTATAAACAATTTTAATAGACTTGCTTAAGGCCAAACATTGGCACAGCCAATCCACCTAAAGACCAATCCATCCCCATTCCTCGTTCTGCCAGCTGGCCAAGTTCTTCCTTTGACAACATTGTCGACTGTTCTGTTCACTTCACCAGCTGCTGCTGCTGCTTTGTCCATTGTCTTTTCGCACATTTTTTGGTTCGTTTTTTGTTGAACTCATCTCATGGTCGTTGTCTACGTGCTTCAAGCTGCAAAACTGCAAGTGGCGTCCAATGCGGCGGCTACTTAATTTAATGCACGTCTGTTTGCATAAACCCAAACCTTATTGAATCGAGCGGCGCGTCGTTCACTGCAAATGGCGGCCGCATCATCAATGTATGAGCACGTTCCACTGCCTCCAGCAACTCCAGGAGAAGTTGCAAGCAGCAAATGATGAGCAAACTTCAATTCAGATGCGGATGCCAGCAACGTCTGGGCATAAACTTTAATGAGGTACACGAACTGGCCAGAAATTGAATGCTGACGTGATTTGCAGCTACTCGGTAAAAAAATAAAAAAAAGCAAAAGAAACTCTTGAAATTGTCTGTAAAATAATATGAAATTATCTTATATAGACTTTTTCAAACATACCAGTTTCAATATCCTAAAATATCAAACTAAATTAAATTAGGAAAATTTATTGAATATATTTTTAATTTAATAAAATTTATCAATTAAAAATTACGTCTCTGTTAATTCGTAGACTTTTCTGATCTTTCCATTAAGTGATATAATAACAGTGGACAAGTGGGCAACACTATATTGCCTATATAAGTAGGCAACACTATTGTTTGCCCATATAAGTAGGTACCACTATTTTTGCCCACATAAGTAGGCAACACATTTTTGTCCATATAAGTAGGCAACACTATTTTGCCCATAAAAGTAGGCAACACAATTTTTGCCCATATAAGTAGGCTACTATTTTTTTGTCCACAAAAGTAAGAAACACAATATTTTTGACCACATAGTAAGGCAACACTATTTTTGCCCACAAAAGTAGGCAACACTATTTTTACCCAAATAAGTAGGTAACAAAATGTGTTTTCCCTATATTAAAACTATCAGTTATTTTAAATAAAATTATTCAAACAACCGAAAACATTTCAATCTATATATATAACATCAACAGAATTCTTTGCAAATAACTCGAAGCAAAAGCGAACATCTTCGATATCATTTCCAAAGTAAGGATAAACATTTTATTTATAGTGGAAATTGTGTCCTTTTAGTCCTGCTTTTACCACCCGAAAAAATGTTGTCAATTTTAGGTTTTGTGTTGTTTTTTTTCCCCCGTTCTCGGAAAAGGGACAAAAGTTTTGCGGCGTTGTCTCTTTGCGCTGCTTGTCAAGTTTTGTTTAGTTGTTTGTTCGGTTGTCTCTGTTGCTGTTCCTGCTACTTGGGCTGCTGCTGTTGCATACCTTTAGGCGGCACTGTGGCACTGTCTGTCAGCTGTGTTGGCTTGGCTTGGCTTGGCTTTTGTGGCATTGCTTTTAAGTTAATAGTGCTGCATATTTTGTGGCAACTACTCCCGCAGGTATTTCACATGCTTTTAAAGCTCCCCAACTATGCTGAAACCCTTTTTCGCCTCGTTTTCTTTTTCGTTGACTAGTGTAGTCGCTGTTTCATGTTGTTATTTGTGGGTACGCCTTGAAGGCTGCTTTAGATTTTTATCGCAGAGCAAAACACTTCAACTTTAAGGGCCAGCCTTTTTCCGGTCGTCTGCCGTCTGCATTTGCCACGTTTACGTGCCAATGATGACAATTGCTTTTCTTTCTGGCCGCTGCTTCGATTTTAGCTTGGCCCGTTTCTTATTCGGAGCCTCCATTTTTTTTTTTGTTTTGCACGTCGTCGTCGGTTTTTCGCCGCTTGTCTACAATTTCAATAAAATTTTATTAACGAATTCCGGCGACGGTCGACGGCGGCGATGACAAGGCAGTATTCGGCAGTTGTATTTGTACTCGTACTTCTTGTCCATGCCCATTTTGATACCTCCAGTCAGAATGCCGAATCGATATTATTATTACAATAACAGCAGAGGCAGCAGCAGCAACAACAACTGTAGCAATTGCCTGTCAGCATTGTACTTGTCGATTTTGCAGCTTACTTTGCTGGCATTGCATACTTTTAAGGCGCTTTGACAATTCTTTTTATCTGCGCCAGGACGACGACGACGACGACGACGACGATCAAAACGTTGTGGACGAGGCAGAAGACGCGGACGTCGCTTGTTTGTTTGTCATTTACGCCCCACACCTCTATTGCCACCCCCAACCCCAACCCCAACACCAACACAGCTGTCTCCCAAACTTCCCTCCCCTTGGGGGTGCCAAGTTGAAAGCCCGCAGTTCAATTCTCAATGGCACAGCAGTTTTCTTTCTTTCTAATGGCGGCATTTCCGTTTCGTAGTTGTCGCCAACGTCGCCGCCGTCTTCAAGTTCTACTTTATTTTCAGCTTTCCTTATTTTTTTTTTGCTCAGCTCACCGAAAGTTGACATCAATTTTTGTTCAATTTTATTATTTTCATCTTCATTTTCACAGCGCCCGCGCTCAAATCTATAATTGTATTTATGTCAACTTTTTAAATAGATGATGTGCTTAGTGTACTTTCTCTATCTTTTTCTCACTCTCTCTCGCTCTCAAGAGAATATTTGGCATTATAATAATGACTTTGCTTTTGTGATAACGACTTACGGAAATGTTTGGGCATGTCATTAGCATTCGCCAGTTCCCCAAAAAGAAGAAATTTGTCCCAAAACGATATTATTAATAGAGAGAAACACATCGAGAGCGAATTTATTGGGCGCCAGCTAGTGCGAGTATGCAAAATAACTGTGAAATTTATGTGCAAAGTTCTAAGTGCAATATAAATTAAAAGTGTATATACTCATAGCATAAAGACAAAGAAAGCGTCATCCTGTCGTATGAGTAATGTACAGTAAGTGGAATGACTTTTAAATGATAGGAAGTAGGTAGTAAGTTTCTTTCAGTGTCTAACATACAATGACAAGAAAAAGTCAAGAAAAGACTAAATTAAAGCTTAGAATTCTGTAATCAGCTCACATTTACAAAGAGATCTAGATGAAAATTAAGTTTAAAAGCTTTTAGAAACGTAACTATTGAAAACTATAATAGAAACAAGAAATAAACTATTCTTAAGTGAATCATTTATGGGGCATTCCCCATTCAACAATGTTGCACCTCAAAAGAGACCATAACCACAGCCTCAATTTGCCATTCTCAGATGCAATTAATGTCTATGCCCACAACTATCTCAGTAGCAACTTTTCGCTCAAACTGTACCAACGTCGAAAAACATTTTTGACTTTCAACTTGGCCAAAAAAGTAAGAGCAACAACAACAAGAACAATGGAAACCAAAAAGTACTTGTTGTTGTTGTACAAGAGTCCAAAAACTATCAACTGTAATCAAGTTGCCTAGCCTAAAGCTACGACAGCACACTAAAAGCAAAAGCTGCTAAAAAGCATTAAGGCGCTGCTGCTGCTGCTTGGGGCAACAACGCTAAAAAACTATAGACGGAAGTCGGCAGACATTAGTGCCAAAAGTGCGTCACAAACAATATTTCCGTATCAGCAACAACAACAACAGCAACAACAATATCAAAAGGATGCGTTGGGCATAGACTAGACACTTTTTAAGAGATTAAATTTTTGGGGGGCTCAGTGTCGGCGCACAAAAACTGTACAGAAACATTTACGGTAAGCACATGAACATACACACACACTCACACATACTCACACACACTCACATACACACATACGACACACACATATACACGACACACTCGTGAGCCGCTTGCAAACTTTTGCCAAACAACAATGGCAACAAGGGACGAGGCGAGAACTGAAACGGAAAAGGGGTAGCATGAGTGTCTGGAGTAAGATGAGCAAAAGGGATGGGAAGGGAAGGGGGCGTTGAGTTAGGAGACTGCAACTAAAATAGCCAGCAGCATTTTTGCGTTTGCGTTGTTTAAACATGCGCAAAGTTCAGGGTTTGAACTTTTATCAAACATACGCCATGCCAAACGAGGCACAGCATACTTTTAGGGTTACAGTAACAGCAACATCAACAACAACAACAACAGCAACAACTCTATCATGCAAAACAACAAGAACAAGCATTGAGAACGGCCATGTAAAGCAACTATCAGCGCCTGGGGCTCAGCTTGTTATTTCAGCTTGGTTCACTTCCTTGTTTTGCCCGTACGATGCATAGATACCAAAAAAGGACATTAAGGAAATTACCAAAAATTAGTAATATCTGAGTATAAATTACCAGAAGCGGTGTGGGGATAGGGACGCTTTTCGGAAGTGAGCTACGCCAAGTTCAAGGCACTACAACATCTTTTATACATTTGTATTTCCTTAAATATTAAACTACCCATAAAGTAATGCGAGTAAAGATCATATACATCAACTTTTGTTTATAAATAATTGTACACATTATATTATTTAAATAATACACATTTAGTTATCAATTACTTACAGTTAATACCATTTTCTGATTTACTTTAATGTTACTTTTTACGTTTTAAAATCAACTCAATACGCAAACGTCTAGAAAAATATGGTGGGGAATAACTTATGGAGAAATTAAAATTATTTACCGTTTTACGCATTTTTGCATAGCATAAATATTTCATGAGGCGGCAGCCACAAAAACTGACAGCTGTCAAAACGCGACTGTTTCCAAATGTAAAATACGAATGTGTATAAAATTTAACATAGCATACATTTGGGCGCCTGCGGATGAGTGTAAGAAATAAAGCGGGGAAGGGAGAGGAAGGAAGCATTAAGAGGCTGCTTTCAATTTTCATTTGGCAACTTTGGCGCGTGAAACTTGATGACTGTCAAAAGTTGTTGCTTCTGTTGTTTTTTGTTGTTTTTTTGTTGTTTGTTTTCTGTGACTGACTGTGTCCCAGGCGATTAGAGACGACGCCACAAAGTATGCAACAAATAACGAAAAATTTTAACACAAAATCTTTTAATCCCAATGAACTGTAGCTGTCCATTCGAGTGCCTCGACTCGACAGCATCGTGTCCAAAACAAACGTCGCAGGCATTTACTTAATCGACAAGGGATTAGGTTGCACCACCAGATAGGGTGGGGGTGGGTGGTTTCTCATAGTCCTAGAGTCCAAAAAGAAGCTGGGTTTGTAATGTTTTCATTTGTGTGTCTCTCTGTTGCTGGCCACTTTAAATTGAGAATTATTGTCGCAAACAACTGTCTGAGCACAGGCAGTGCTCCACAGTGGACGTGGATGAGTCGGAGGCCGAGCAGCGAGCATCGAGCACCAAGCACCGAGCCTTGATAAGGATATATTGTGTCTCACGCAGTTGGACAGCTTTAATCTCGGTCTACGGTGTCCCGGATCCACAGCGTACGTGCTTAATTTTGTTTGCACTTTTAAGCCAGCCTCGCTTGACCCCGCCTCCACTCCCAGTCCCCATCCCTCCTCCAACGCCTGCAGTTAGGCTACAGAAATCACGCAGCAGGACAAAAAGAGCGAAGGATGCGACGTTGCCAGCGGCCGCATGCGCTTGCCAAGGATTAGCGCTGATTGAAATTGCAAATGAAAATTTATTTTTACTGCGTACTTCTTCAACCCCCACCCTCTTCCCTCAAATGGTTGCCAATGTTAGTTTTGTACAGCTCATGGAAAATCGACCGCGCAGGAGTAAAAGTGTACCTCCCCCACCCCATCCCCTTTGGGTCAAAGCGCATTGTATTAAAATTTAATTGAGTAACTGACATTTTATTTTTGTATAATTAAATTAAGCCCCAGCTTAGCGTTTGATTTTAATTTGTGCGACATTTGTCTGCTGGCTGCTCTGTCACAGCAATTGACCGTGCCACGCCCACATTGGGGGGAGGCTGGGGAGGCTCCATTGATTGCATCTCCATTATTTTGCCATTAAATTTGTTTATATAAATATTAATGTGGCGCGCTGTACTGGCCGCAGGATTAGTTGCAAAAATTATGTTAAGTTCACATTTTTTCCGTATGTTAAGCCTAGGCGCTGGTGTTGCCACATAATTTATTGGCCAGCCATTTGAGCCCAATTGCACAGCTGCATCCACGTCCTAGACATTATTGGCCATCAAGGGCTTAACAAATTGATTGGCCAACAATAAAAGACAGAGAGCGAGGAATTTGCCGGTCTGTAAACAATATGGAAATTAATTTAATGCGCCGACAGCAGCTAATCGAAAACAAAACCAACAATACACTATAAAAAATACACAAGTATTAATCTGTCTGCAATTGTCTAAAAAGTGCCAATTATTCAATACATGTTGAATGATAAAAAAATGTTTTGAAAATGAGCAATCTGAGAGAATACAGCTAATTATTCTTCAATTATTTTTATTTTTTTTACAGACAAATAACCCGAGCATTGATATATCAGCAATATCAGAAAAATTTGTATTTAATCGCTGTTTATAATTATAAATACTTTTAGGATAAATGATATTCAAGTTTATTATTTATAATATTTCAATGTTATTAAGCATTAAATTAAGGAAAATGAAAGTAATGCCAAAAGGGGATTTTAAACTCAATTTACGGCCCAGAGCACAATGCTGATTAAGAAACTAATTTGAAGGGGCATTCTCATTAACTCATTCGACTGTTTGCCGTATGGATAACATTACAAAGTAATGTTGAGCATTTGCTGTGGCCCCAATGCTAAGCAAATATTAGCCATGTTCATCGTTTGTTGAGCGTTGCCCACTTTTTTAATAATAAAAATTTCATTATTTTAACAAACAGTGAGCGCTAAAAATTATTAGCACATACAGCAGCGGAAGCACGAAGGGACCAAAAGTCCGCTAAGGGCGGCGACTTACAATGTTTTTAATTAAAAAATCCTTTGGTCAAGCAATTATGAGCTACATTAAAACAAACACAACGTTGAACGTTGTAGGGGAGCCACATTATTAACAGGAATACGAGTTTGAGTACGAGTATAAGTATAATAACAAGCAAAGTAAAGCTTTCATCTCGCATTTTGTCGGTCCAAAAAGCTGACCTAAGTAAATATTAATAAAACATATTAATAAAACGGAAACTGGGACGCCGAACCCGACAGCTATTTGCATATAATTCCTGTAGTGCACGAAATATTTACGTATATATTCAAACGTATGCAAGCTTAAGACAATTTTGAAATATTTGCATAGCTTTAAATGCCACTTAAGCCAGGGCAACTGAGAGTGGAGAGGAGAGGAGAGAGGAGCGGGGGGCAGGCAATAGGCATATCTCATGTGGCCATTATTTAAGATACCGGCCACACCTTTAAATGACTTTACTTGAATTTATTGCATACTTTTAGGCGCGCTGTCATTACAATTAAGCCCAAAAACGCACAAAGTGTGAGCAACAATCGTCCATTTCCAAGGCTTACTTAAAAATTACATAAATTTTGCTTTATTGTATGCGAAGGAGAGAGGCGTTCTAAGCCTAAGCCTCAGATCAGATCTTTGCCAACAAAAACCCCATACATAAAGTATGCAATTAAATTTTCACTTAAACGATTATCACATAAATCCAGAGGCCAAGCCAAACGTGTTTGCATTTAAATTAAAAGAGCCATTTTTCTTCGACACGGCAGCAATGAGAGTGTGTGTGTGAGTGTGCGTGTAAGGGGTTGGGGGATGGGAATGGGGGATGGGGGATGGGGCTGAAGTAACCACAAAGAACCCGCCCACCTTATGATAACGCCATTACTGAAGCAGGACCACGTATGCTTCATGTGGCTGGCAGTTATCTGCCTTGAACCGCAAACGCCTAGCACGTAGACACACACGCACACACACACACAAACACACACACACAGATATATGCATACATAGCAAGTGAATGTGAGAGGCGAACCCGTTGTATATATTTGCTTATGTTAATTGCCGTTGAATCCATTTCCATTAAGATGCAAGTCCTGCCACTGACGATAATTCCACACCCACAACCTCACACACACACACACAGACACACACACACAGCGGCATAATTGCCAACAGGCTGTAAGTGTAAGGGTAGCGCCCCTGAAAGTATGCCTTGACCACGCCAATGTTAAGCTACGTCCAAAGCCTTCCTGCGTCCCGCTGTTGCTTTTCAATATGCACAGCAATATCCTTTGGTAAACACACAGAGACCGTCGACAGGACGAGGACCAAGACCAAGACCAGTGCTACAGTCATAGCCATAATATTATACAATAACAAAAAAGCATAGCATACCAAGTAGCGCGCTAATGCCAACCCTGTGTCCTTCTCATCTCTGTCGCCTATCCTTTCTGTGTCCTTTCTCTTGGCTCTTGGTACGTGCTCTTACATATTAGTAAACTTCATAATTTTTAATTGATACATTAAATTTCGTGCAAATATTAGCAGAGTTGCCGACTTGCCGAGTTGCCTGTGACATTGCATACTTTGGGGCTGCGTCTTAAGTGACAGCTTAACGATGTAAAGCTCAGTTTATTATGCATGGCGGGACCCATTGGGCTTTTGCCCTAGGATTATCAAGAAGCCTCTAAGTTTTTTTTCTTTTGCCTCCTTTTTAAATTTTGTTTTCGGTGACTCTAAAAAGTAGACAGCGTTTTTGTTTGATCTACCATCATATTTTAGCCGAATTTTCGCCCTGAAAAGTTTGGCAATACTTTTGCACATTTTAAGCCTGGGTCATCAATCTAATCCCGGCCATGTTTGTGTGGGTAGCGAATAAAAGGACATTTTGATTGCTTACAGCTTATTTATACTAATAGGCGACAGTTTTCAAATTGTTGGGTTTATTGCCAATGCAAATAGTTTTCACAAAGTGGAATTTTTAATATTTATTGTGAGTTTAGGTTTTTAATTTTTATATTAACATTATTAAGTTGTTTGGTAGGTTTCCAGAAGATCAATATAATACGTACACATTTCATTTAAAATATTAGTATTATAGAAAGATTGCATCTATTAAATCAGTTATGTATGTAACATTCTTTTTACTTCTATTGCATCCTTTGCGCATAAAAGTTATTTGTCTTGTAGAAAAATAGGCGCTGCATAAAAGTAGGCAACACTTTGGATACACTTTTAGCTGTTTGCTTACATTTAGTCCCGTCTACAGGCAGCACTCAAAAGCAATTTTCGGCATTGACTTACCGCTCGTACAACGACTTGAGTATTTTTTGCTCAATTTTTTGCGATCTTTATACTTATTTTTTCGACACTCAGGCAGCATCAGAAGCATCGCAACGCTTGGCACTCAACCGCAAATGCATTTCAACGTAAAGTTTTTAAACAAATATTTGCACAACTTGCAGGCTGGCTGACAGGACAGGGCCAAGACCAGGGAGAGGGGAGGGTGGCAAGGGTAGCAACTACACGGTTCATTCTTTTTGTTTTATGCACCGGCATTCAAACAATGCGCAGCCAGGCGAACTGTGCAAGGAGGCAGCAGTCCAGGAACCTGGCCATAAAATGAGCAACGGTGCGCCACGCGGTATGCAACAGTTTTTTTTTTTTTCTTATCTGTGTCTGTGTCGGAATCTCTGTGTGTGTGTGTGTGTGTGTGTGTGTGTGGGAGTACGCGCCTTTCATATTTGCGCCTAGAAGCAGAAGAGCAGCAGCAACAACAGCAGCTGCAAGGCAAACAAATGGCACAAAAATGTATTTGCAACTGTAGTGAAGTTGCCGCTCCACTTGCCCCCCATCTTGTGCCCTTTTTGCTGGGCAACTCTATAAATGAATGTCCTTTTGATTTTGTTCAACGAGCCTAGCGAGTGACTCAATTCAGCGGCTCAGTTCCGGTTTGGCCTTTGTTTTGGCCCCTGCATTCTCTTCAGCCCAGTGTGCGGCCACGCCCACAAAAGGACCGTCTTCTGCTTTTATACACATATATATTTCCTGGCCCTGGGTCGCATGTGTGCGCGTCTTGCAATTGTACTCCAGTTGTCCCTGTTGCTGTTGTTGTGGTAGTTGTTGTTGTTGTGCTCGGCGTAGGAATGTTTTAATTTGTTTTCCTATCCGCTTCGCTCGCTTCTTTTTATTGCTTTGCCACAGGCTTCGTTTGATTGTTTGTGCTTGCTGCCACTTGTTTTATTTCATATTCTTCTTTTTTTTTTTTGGTTTTCTCATTTTTGCATTCATGACACGACACACACGCCCTCAAGTATGTATGCTATGGTTTTTCCGTTTTCCGTTTGCCATTTGATATTTGTCGCTGTGGCTGACATATAATATGAGCACATTTTTGCAATGATGATTAATTGAAGTGTCATAATATTGTAAGAATTTTCATTGTTTTCATTCAACCAAGAAACCATTTAATTAAAACATTTTATCCAACTATTTCTCATCTCTCAACCTCTTTCTGTTTTTTCTTCTTGCAGGTAAGTGAAGTCGTGCAGAGTGAAAAGAACTAGAGAGTAAGTCCTCTTGCCTAATGAACAAATCTACTGCTGCTAAACCACACTCTCTGTTCTATGTCTTGTGTATTTAATTACAAAGCAACTATCTTTCAATTATTTACACCTGCAACAAAAACCAACAACAGACACGTGCCCCAAACTGCCAGTTCTCCAGCTCCTGCACCAGCTCCATCTCTGTCTATGGGTTTGTTGGCTCTCAGTCTGAGTCTGCCTTCAATTGCGCTGCACTTCTTGGCGAGCCAAAACAAAATATATATCCGCTCTTTACATTGATTGCCCCCAAAAACTCGCCCACGTAACAGATAGCCAAGCCCGGAGGCACTCACTTACTTTCGCCCACTTGACGACCGCGCCCACTTTCGATAATTAATTGCAGACATCAGTTGCAGCAGTGACTGTGGTAGTGGAGATGGAGGGGACGAAGGGGACAGAGGGGAGACAGCAATGAAGCATGCCATCAATTTGTCTCACTATTGTAGCATACTTTTAGGTGCGCTGGCAATTGTTTTGCAGACAGCCAGACAACTGTAGTGAACCGAAACAAACTAAACTGAACCAAACCAAACCGTTTCGAACCGAACTGAAGTGAAGTGCAATTACAAATGCAACTCAAGTGGCAGCCACACAGCGCTACAGCCAGCAAAATAAAAAAAAAGAAAGGACGATTTACCTACAACTTCAAGGCGAAGTGTAAAAGAAACTACGCGACGCTTGAGGAAATGCTATTAGTTTTGGGAGTCTAACGCAGGCAAATTTTAAAAAAAGGATATACAAAATATAATGCAGATAGAAGTAGCTAAAATTGGGGACTAAGATACAGATACAGATACAGACAGATACTGAGGTTGATTTTCGACCAATTGTTTCTATGGCAGCTATATCATATATGTAGGCAACATTATGTTTGCCCATATAAGTAGGCAACACTATTTTTTTGCCCAAGTAAGTAGGCAACACTATTTTTGCCCACATAAGTAGGCAACATTTTTGCCCATATAAGTAGGCAACACTTTTTTTACCCAAATAAGTAGGCAACACTATTTTTTTTAATATCTTTGTATTAATAAAATGAATGATCTTAAGATTTTTTTTACATGTAAAACTTATTCAGCACCAGTTGCAAACCGCAACAAAGTCAATATTAAAACCTTAAAGTTCATGTTTGCCACACACACGTCCCTTAAAAAATATCCAACAAAATAAATAGTAATTAATAAAAGCTCAAGCTCCACTTGAATGGTAGAAAGTAAAGCCAAAGACAGAACATAGACCACATGCACTTTCGCTCTCAAGAGCAAGACAAAATTTGCCACACTTCATTCTCCTCCTCCTCTAAGTTTTCACCTTTTTGTACAGTATTTAGCGCGGTTTTTAAAAGCTTAAACGTGTTGAGGATACGCACACTATATCCTACTCTTCCCCACACTCTATCTTTTTCTCTTTCGCTCGCTATCTGTTCTGCTACACCTTGAAATTAAGTTGGAATTTCAAATTACCCACACATACACACACACACACACAGTGAGACGCGCAAAAACGTAGTCTACTTTTGTGCGCTCGCGGAATTTAATTAAAAGAATTGTAAATGTTTTGCTGCTGCTTATATTGTTGTTACTGTTATAGTTGTTGCTGCTGCTTTTAGCAGCGCTGGGTAATTAAAGTCACTTGGCATTTAAAATAGCGCACACAGTAAATAAATGCAACTAGAGCTCATAAGGCGCATTGGCCCCTAAAAGTATGCAATGACTAATTGCATTTTATGAATATTGCATTCGCCACCCCGTGACGGGGCCAAAAAGATAAATGGCCAACCAAACGCCACCGTTGGCCAAGTTTGCCTCCCTTGCCAGCGTTATCGCGGTCGCAGCTGTCTGATTCTTGTCTCAAAAGTCACTGCCCCACCCAACACTTGTATTGCCCCTGAGACCAGTGCATTAAATTAATGAAAGATATACTATACATATATATATATATAAATGTGTGGGAATGTGTAGCAAGTTGGTAAACCCTTTTTCCAATAAATGCCAAATTAATTAAAAAATACAGCGCAAAGGCAAACGCCGGGCCAAAAGTAAAGAAAGCCAACTCAAGCAACCCAAAAAACTTGAGACACACAATGAGCAATTTTTTTCCTTTCTTTTTTTTAGCTTTTCTTTTCTTTTCATTATATCGTATCTATGTGATGTTGTTTTTTTTTATTTAATTTTTTTTTTTTTGTTGAGCGCGCGTCCAACTTAAAAGTGTTAATTAAAAATTGTTTCACAGTTTAGCTGCGAAAATGAAAATTGAAAAAGGGCCTGGGCCAGAGAGCTAACCAAAGCTTCATATTTTTTTTGCCATCCTTGTCTTATTTTTTTTCCTTTTTTTCATTAGCCGCTTCAATTTCAGTCAGAGTCCAAGTGTATTTATCTTAGCCCGCCAAACTTGTAGCTATAGATGTAACTGCACTGCACACAGCCCCGGAAACTTGGCCATATCACGACATTGCCTCGACTACAACTACATCTGCTTCTTAAAGTGCCCCAGCGATTTTTCCAGCTAACTCTCTCAGCCGGCTTTTGTCTTGGGCTCTGTCCCAAATTGCATCGCCATGCAGCTTGTTAACACAAGTTGAACCGTTGAATGTTGCAGCTCTCTGGGCTCTGTAGGAGCTCTAAAGGATCTGCTCTGGGTATCTGCTCGGGTATCTGCATCTTCGTAGTAATTGCACACACTTAAACCGCTTCGCTAGTCGTTTAATGGCCCTGGCTAAGCAATTGTTAGACAATTAGGTTTATTCTCCTCCTTTTCTTACTTCTTTTCTTATTTGGCTAGCGAAATAGGTAAAGTGGAAGAGTAGTAATTGAGATTTTTAAGAAATCAGGACATTTTTCTACAAAAAGAGTCATTAAATATATATATGGATGTTATACTTCCAAACGTATGACACAAAAATATTTCAAAAAGAGAAATTATATCAATTAAACGAAGAAAGAATTTTTTGAAGTATACTTAAAATACTCAGATATTAATAGAATAGCAATAGGAATCAAGGAATTAAACCGAAACAAATATAGCAACTTAACAAGTTAAAATTTTTCTTAATTTTGACAGGATTTTTTGCAAGAAAACGAATGGCCTCAGATCCAAAGAAACGGTTAGTTTCGGTTAACGGTTCCGATACCATTTCCTTTTTTCCCATGTTAGGAATGTTAAATCATTGGAATACATTTTAGGATTGAATATTTTCCTATAGCACTGTTTCTCTCTAAAGTCGCTCTCCCGAACATTTTTTTAACCCATTCAAAAATAAACGCAATCCTTTGCTCAACCAGCTGCGTTGCAAGTTGCTATTTGAGTTTCTTATTAAAGGCCCAAAAAAAAAAGGAAATGGCTACAGCTCTTGAGGCAACAGCTCCAACTGGTTGGTGGCTCCACATCCGGATTCTGGGACGGAATGTTTGTCTTGCACTGCTGCGTGTTTTTAATTTTGCGCGTTTCGCTTGTTCTAATTGAAAGCCGCGTCGTGTGTTGTCCTGTGTACTTTGTGAATGTGTATGTGTGTGTGTGAGGCTGTCTGTCTTGTGTTTGTCTTAACATTTATACCCTCACCCGCTTCCCATTTGCCAAGTGCAGAGCACTTCCAATTTCCTCTCTGGCTGTTATACATACATGTAGATAAATAATTTACTTTTTGTGCGCACTAAAGCACAAACAAACACAAGGGCGGCGAAAGGGGGAAACGACAGCAACTAAAAGCGACGATGTCGGCGTATCTCATACAACAGCACAGCAAATATTTATAAGTCTACATATACACATAACTGTATAGATATTTGCTTATAATGTAACAGTCAACAACAACAGCAATTTTTGTGTTGTACTGTGTCGTGTTGTGTTGTGTTGTGTTGCGTTGTGTTGTTGATTTTGCGCCAAACCAATCTTAGCACATGGAACCCTTTTTGCTCGACCAATAAACCTCCCCTCGTTTTATCCCTCCCATAGGAAGGGTTTCCAAAATTGAGGCCCTGAGCTCCAAGGAACATACAACGCAGCTTTCTTTGCTTTTACATTTTTCTTTTTACTTTTGCTTTTAGGCGCAGCGAAAAATTAAAAATCAAGTTTGCTAAGCGCTGAGAAGTATACTACAATATTTTGTTCAGTGTGCCCTTGAGCAATGACCTTGCGGGCAATATGGGCGTGTGTTGTTGTTATTGCCCAGTATACTATGCGACGCCAAACTATGCAAATGTTGCACACGCAAAACACAACAAGAAAAACCTAAAAAAAAAAAAAGTGGCAAAAAATTCCAGAGCATAATTTATGGCGCTTGTGCATAGTTTTTTGTCAGCGCTGACAATTTGCCCTGTTGTAAAAGCGTGTGATTTGTCTTTGGTTGCAACTTTAGCCAGAGAGAGAGTGAATGAGAGAGAGAGGGACAGAGTGAGTGAGGAAGAATGAGAGATCACAAAAACGTAGACGAAACGAGGGAAATGCTGTCCCTGCGGTGGTTTTTGGCTGGCAAATGTCAACAACAGACGACGTCCAGGCTCACAGGCTCCAAAAACGCCTGTCGCACTTTTGACGAAATAGACAAATTTGCGTTTTGCTGCAACAAAATGCCCCGAAACGGCAGCGGCAGCGGCAGTGGCTGTGGCTGCGGCAGAAGGACCAAGAGTCCATGTCCTGGCACGGCACATGCATTTGCATGCAATAAATCATATACAGAGAGACAGCAACAATAACAACGACACAACAATGCCAACAACAACGTTTACTGCTCAAATAGCAACATACACACACACATACACGCACACATACACACACACATACACACACACATACACACACACATCTCACATACATTCACATACCCACACTGACAAAAACAATGTTGCGGCAAAAAACTTTTGCTGTTGTTTTGTCTACGTACGCTCACTTTTCCTTTACCATTTTGCCCTTCACATTTTCTTTATGTTTTCTTTTTGTCACTTGCCTGACAAATACATAAATTTGCCAAAAATGTCGCCGCCTTTCAAAAATTTGAAACTGGCAATTGGAATTCAGCGCATTCTACACACAATTTCCACCTCAACTCACATTTTGAGTTCTAAGCAAAAAAAAGAACGCAAAAAAAAACAAAAAAACAATTGCTGACGACGCCTTATGGTCATAAATCATATGAAAGAGGTGTTAAATTTGCCAACGCCTACACCCTTTTATCTGGGCAGATCTCATCAATTTCACTGCATTCGTAAATTCCCTGTCAAGTGAAAGTGTTGGTCATATCACTTGACAGACGTATAAAATGCCTTGATATGGGAAGATCTTTCAATTGAATATTAAATCTACTTTAATAAATAGGCAGCACTTTTTGCCCATATAAGTAGGCAATATTATTTTTTTGCCCAGAAAAGTAGGCAACACTTTTTTGCCCATATAAGTAGGCAACACTATTTTTGCCCATATATGTAGGCAACACTATTTTTACCCACATAAGTAGGCAACACTTTTTGCCCATATAAGTAGGCAACACTATTTTTCCCATATAAGTAGACAACACCATTTTTTATCTACATAAGTAGGCAACACTATTTTTGACCTTTTTGCCCATTTTCAATGTATAAAAAGATTAAAGTATTTGGGAAAATTTCACAATTCATTAAGTGCATTAAAATAAAATGAAGTGTAATCTTCTACTTGAAATATATTCCCAATTGGTCTAGGACAACACTTTGGTGTTTATCTAGGAGTGCTAAGTAGTGGCATGCAACGAATGTAGCAACATTGTCTGATTTGGTTGCATCCATTTCTTTTAGTAGCTGCACAATTTTTCATGCTTGCGTTAAATTAAGCAAAAGCATAACAGAAGCAACAACAACAAAATGAACATTTTTTGTGTCGTTGCATCTACAATACCAAATAACAAAAAAAAATGTGCAGATACATAATTCACATGCCAAAACAGCACGAAATGTTTTGCATAGCCAGCCCCTTGCTGCGTGATGGGCGTGGCAGACGACAACAAAGTGGAAGCCATTAAATTTCATGCAAGCAACTAGTAAAAAAAGGCAACATATCTGCCACGCCCACGCGCTTGCACCAACAAAATGAGTTTGCACTTTGTTATGCAAAAAACGCAGCGTCAATAGCGAAAGACGAAGGGATAAAAATGAAGGCGGGGGAATGCTTCACCTGCAATGTTGCACCTTAAGGAATGTCTGGCAAGGAGAGAGGAAAAAAATGAAAGGATGGCAGAAAAACAACGAAATAAACAGGGAGGCATAAGAAATGCTGCTGAGACAGACGCAAACTTTGCATGTTTTTCATATTTATCCAGGCAGCAAAGTCGTCGGCGCATTCCAGACATAAACAGAGCGACAGCGTCGCAATCCTGTCCTATCCTGTATCCTGTTCCACCGTGTCCTGTCCTGCATTTCATGCCTCGTCATAGGGGCCACAAGCAATAGGGTTAAATATGGGATGCGTGTGTGCAAATTACTTAGAGCCCAGAGTGTCAGAATGCCAGTTTCCTGACTACACTCGTGTCTTGAAATATTTGTGCTGCTTTATTTATGGCACACACACACACACACACACACACACATACACACACACCGGCTATTCTACTGTCTCTTCCTTTCTTACAGTGTCAGGTGTCAGTGGCGGAAGTTATGAAAATACTTTGTAAACATTTCCTATTTCTATTAGCGTCCTAGCATACTGAAATCCCACCTGTCTCCCTTTCTCCCGCACACCTGCAGCTCACAACAGTGCAATGTGGCCTTCAAAAACTATGCAACAATGTTTGTTAGACAGCAAACGAAAAACTTTTTGGCCATAAGTGTTTCGCACACAACCTTAAAAAGTATCTTACGAATGTGTCTCTCTGTGTGTAACTGTGTATGGCAGGCCCTAAAAAGTATCTTTTACCTTATCGACGCTGCGCGTTGAACCCGCGGCTATGGGGGCCATAAATTATATTTTTTGAAGTTAACAGTTTCAAGCAGCATAACAACAACAACAAGAACAACTACAACAAAACAAAAAAACTTTGTGGCAGTTATTACCAAGTGTTTTGTCGTCGCAGTCTACAAAGTCTCCGACCGACGCGTCTCCGGAGTCTCAACTGTTACAGACACACACTCACAGACACACACACACACACACACAGCACATATCAGTAAACATTTTTGCGACTTTAGAACGACTTTGAAGCGCACCTGAAACAAAGTTTCCATAGCCTCCTTCCAATCTGAACTTTAGCTGCGCTTTTTCAATGCCATTTTCTTTCTTTTATTTTTTTTCCTTTTTTTTTTGGTTGGTGGATGAGAGAAAAGGATCTTTAATTATTTGGTGATAAATGATGACATTTGAGTGGGCGAAAAGAAACTGGCAAAGCTTTTAGGGATTTTCGCCTAGACTACTCACACATTTTGTATTGTCTGCACACTTCATTAGCACCTGGCCGTGAGTGGGGACTTACAACTTGAGCTGCTTGCACAAAGAAACAGTTACACAATTGCCACAAACTCCTCAATCCCAACAAGAGACCCGTAATCTTGACAAGCCGAACATGAAAATATTAGTACATGTCCTCGGCAAACAACAGCTGACAATGACAAGGCACCAGAAACAAACAACAGGACCGAAAAACAATAGACCAAGTTGCCTCTGTCCTTACCATTTCGAGCTAACTACTTAAAAGCGCTTTAAACTGGAAACAGGCTCAACGAGCGTCTTGGCCAAACAAAGACGCCTGATGCCTGTCTACTGTCGACTGTCGTCTGTCGTCTTGGTCCTGTTGCCTGTCCTCTGTTTTCTGTAAGGGGGGGACACATAACTTGGACGCTGTCGTCCTTCGCGTCGATGATTGATGATGGCATGTGACACTAATGGTGATTGTTGCTATTTCATCACACATAGAGGTAAGGTAACCAGCATAGAGAAGAAGACCAAGAAGGGGGAAAAGGGGGAAGGAAGAGGAAGAACAGCTAGTGCATCTGCACCTGAGCTGGCGCCTCAAAGCTTTCCGCACTTTTTTTTACTGTCATCTCGAACAAATTTTTAATAAATATTGTTAGCTCGTTGCGCCTTTTTTTGTTATACTTTGGCTTAGGTTTGGGTTTGGTTTGGTTTAATTTTACATTTTAATAGGGTTTTATGTGCACGCCTAAAACTATGCAACATGATTTATGATGTGCCACGACATAACCCTGAACAATTACTCAAATTTCATATTTCTCGCTCTTTATTTAGCGAGTGGCCAAATCAACAGCATGGGTCCGGAGAACTAAGGAGAGAGTAGGGATTACCGAAGGTTTTCAGCTAGATTAAATATTTTCTAGGTGCGTCCCCTAGGCATTTGATTAATGTACAAAGCGGTTTCAAGTTGTGCACTCAAGTAAATCTCAAATTAGTGCACGCCTGGCAAAAGCGAATTAGGCAAAAGCTTAGCAAAACAAGTGGGCGGTTCAATGGGCTCAGGGTATAAAAATGCATTTATAGCTTACGCTTAAAAGTTGGCAACATTATTTCTGCCCATAAAAGTAGGCAACACTATTTTTGCCCATATAAGTAGGCAACACTATTTTTGCCCATATAAGTAGGCAACACTATTTTTGCCCATATAAGTAGGCAACACTATTTTTTGCCCAATTTCAATGGGCTCAGGGTATAAAAATGTTTAAAAATCATTTACAATTTATTTAAAGCTTTTCTATATTTGCTGCATCTTAATGAAAAATTTGCCTATAAATTGTTTATTTGCAAAAAATTTATGTTTTTTATTTTTAAATTTTGGTTTTCTAAATAATTTAATACGCATTTAATACGCTTTGAATGCAAAGCGATAGAACAATTGATAATTAACTTATTGAGAGCCTTTTTCTCTATTGTTGCCGGCTGACTGAGTATTAAAATTCCATAATTTTATAGAAAAAATGCATACAAGCGGAAATTATAGTTAAGCATTAGCAACAGAAATACAGAAAATACATTTAATGTAATTTGGCATTTATTTATGCATTTTCATTAAAACAAATAAACAAGAAATTATTGTAATAATCATGCGCTCACGATGCAAATGACAACCAAATCATTTTCAACAGCAATGCAAATTGAACAAACACCAAATAAAATTGATGAGTCGCTTATTTAATCAAGGTTGAAATGCATTTATATTTTTATACGCATTGATGAAATTGGAAATTGGAGGGTAAAGAAAAAGGCGATAATATTATGGACTACATAGCAAATATAATATTAATATAAAATAAAATGCCAATGCTAAAAGCATAATTTGAATATATATGTAGATATTCAGGGTATAAATATTCTCTTCGGCAATTCTATTGTAATGAATCAAACTCCACTTATTTTTCCACAATTGCAGGCTCTGAGAACGGAAGTGATTTCCAATAATAATATTGACAGTGAAACTATTCTAATTTATATTTTAGTCTCTGTGCTATCAACAGTAAGTATAGCTATTTGTGAAACAATAGTTTTAGTTGTTCGTGGTTTTATTGCCACTTAATTTTTTTTATATCAATCGAAAATGATGATTGTGTGTGTGTTCCTTAATGGATTTCAACTCGCGTTGCTTGCGGCTATTGCATTTTAATTAAAAATCAAAAATAATAAGCTATTTGTTTAATTACATGAAAATCATTTGCGCCATTAATATTAATTCGAAATCTATATGCACTTTTGTCTGTCTTCCATTATTTATTTACATTTCAAACATGTGTCAACATGCCCGCTGGCCAAAATGTATGCAAATATTTTAAATGAAAGCTCTGATAAAAATATATATATATTGCAAATGCCATAAATACACGTTCCCATAAATACATAAATACACACACTTATAGGCACACAAATAAATAGTATATTTCATAGATATGTAGATAGTATACGCTTCATGAGTTATGTATATTCGCGCCAGCTCATAAATGCATATTTAATTACAAAATTAATTAACACGAAATATAACTAAGGCAAAAACTACGAGGGAAAAAAATATAAAAATAATACATATGAAATAATAACCAATATTATTATTATGTCCATGGGCAACGAAGCGTTAAGATATTAAAGACAAATAGATAGAATTTGATTTTTTCTTTATTTGCATTGTTTTATAATTATAATTCTATTAAAACAAACATTTATAGACAATAAACTCGTTTAAAGGCAATCTGGCGTAAAAATATAAAATAATTAACAAAATTAGTCATAAACTGAATTTTATTTGATTTTAATGAAAGAGTTATTAAAAGGCTTACAAATGTTTAATAATAAATGTTAAATTATAAATGCACATAAAGAATGTTCTAAAATCTTGGAATAAACTGAATTGTTTGATCTGCTTTAATGTGAAAATAAATAACAAATTTATTGATGCTTTCAAGCAGTGCCAATGACATTTTATATTAACTTGATTCTAAGTTCTTTCCTTGAACTTTGCTACAAATTAATCCAATAAACACAGACTTGTTGTCATTTATCTATGTCCCTATACCTCAAATAACAACTAACATATTCCTGGGCCAAATGTGCTTCAATCAATTTTAATTTAATTAATTTTCCCATATAACCCTAAGAAGCTACAACTTCACAACAAACAAACAAACAAACAAATAAGCAAACAACCGCACACGCACCTATAATCAAATGCTTAAGCATCAAAGTTTTTTCCAGTAATTTGTGCCACAGCACACACTTAAACCGAAATGAGTTAATATTTGGACTGGCATGTAAGTTGATGCCCCATCTCATTCCGTAACCCGCATCCGCACCCGCAACTAAACCAAGTTGTATGCCCCAGGCAAATATCACTTACTTATGTTTAGTTGTTGCTAATAACTTTTGCAGGCCGAGAGCTGTGGCGCCTGCTGTTAATGACACAACCGCAAACAAAGTGCACACACACACACACACACACACATACACACATGAAGATATAGTGATCGAGAGTGGGATGGACGAAAGGGAAGGGTAAAGGGGTGGCTTGTTGTGTAATGGCAAAGCTCATTAGCTTTGCAGGCAAACAAGTTTTAAAGCATGCATTTAGGCGCGCTGTGGCTTGACAGGCTCCCTGGCATATGTATAAGAGAAGAGCTACACTATGCCTGCAGCCAAGTGTGTGCGTGTGTGTGTTGACACAACAATTAAAAGCATTTAAAATAAAGCATAGCCTAGCAATAGGCACGCTGCCAGCCACACGCGTTCTGCGGCCTCTGCGGCTTCAGCAAATGCATAAATTGTACAAGCGCGCAACAGTCGATGTGTGTGTGTGTGTATATATGAATATATGAGTGAATGTGTGTGTGCGTGTGTGTGCGTGTATGTGTGCATGTATAGTCTCACTAATTACCATGTCTTTAGCTTTGGCATGGCTTATGCCATTGGCACTCACAGTTGTTGACGTTGTAGTTGTTAACGCCTTTTGTGTCGGGCATAATAACTGCGTCATTAAACTTCAACTTTAAAATAAAAATAAGTTCATTTAATATGTGAATAAACATTTAATTTTAGATTTTAAAAAAATTGTTTGTAAAATATAGCAAGTTTTTAATAAACATAAAATTAGATTCTGTTAATTGATACAATGTCTAATAGAAATCCTATAAATCGTATTAAAGACAATTTATAAAATATATTATTTAATTACTTAACGATAAAAATAATTATTTTATTTTACTTAGAATATTCTCATAATTTTTTTCTTGAATTTATTTAAGTAAAGTGTATTCCTGCTTCGACTTTAATGTACAAGTTTCATTAGTCAGTCGTTGTTATTGCTAATGCCAAAACCAAATGCTGAACAGCCTTAATTATGGCCTGTCGAAGTACTTTACCCCACCCCGTTTCGACCACAACTTAAATTGCTCGCGGGCATTTGGCATTTGCCAGTTAAACTAGTTTGTTAGGTGCATTAAATTTCGCCATGACAAACAACAAATTTCACTTCAAACAAAAGACAAATTGCTACAGGGGCCAAGAAATTTTTCTCTATCAGTCGCCAACAATCTTAGGACCGTGCTTAACTCAGCGTCAAGTGTTTGCCAAAGGAGCTGCATGAAAAAAGTTCCAAGTTGTTGAATTTTCCTAGCTGACTGCTAAATTGCAAACACATGCTGCACACAAAAAAAGGACTCAAGGACAATGGACAACAAAGACAGCGACAGCGACAATGGCCAAGTTAAATCAGGCGTGAAATCAAGCAGGTGTTTCAATTTTTACCAAATTGACTTGACTTTACCTGACTTTCTCTCTATCTCTTTGAAACCTGACTTCAGCCTTCAGTCAGACTTGCCTTTGACAGCTCTCTGGTTGTCTGTTGATAAATCGTTCATGTCATTGTTGTTTTATATTTGTTGGTCGTTGTCAGCTCGTCTCATTAAAACGATTATTATGCATTGCATTTCTGATTATAAAACCAAATTAAAACTTATTTATGCATTGCCTCGCACGATATATATATGATAAAAATAATCATTATTATTATTGCTATTATGCGTGGCATATAATTTTTCATATTTAATGTCTCACTCTCTGTGTACGTAAGAAGATGACTGGCACAATAATTTCAATGTAAAAATTATATAAAAACAAAAAGATTATGCAAACAGTAAAAAAAATAAAATTAATTATATAAAAATGTACGTACATATATATATACAAAATAATAATAATAATAACAATAATCTGGTGATGCATGTTGCGAAACGCATTGATTTCGATGGTCAATAAATGGGTAATTATTATAGAATTATTTTTTAAAAAATTACACACAATAACAATGCATTATATGAGCATAGCTTCAGTTACAGGTAAAGTTAATTGAAAGCGTATAAACAAGTTAGGTAAGAATTTAAATATATATTTAAAAATTTTAAAAATAAATTATTGTTATAGATTTTAGATTTATTCGAAATTTATTAGTTAATAAAATTAAATATTCAAATTATTTAAACTTATAAAAACGAGTAATAATAAAATGTATAAAATTAAATTATAAAAAATATTAAATTTAAGTAAAGGCTTCGTGAAAATCCAATTAAATATGCAAAAAAATAGACTGTATATGTTAAAATGGACAGAAGTGTTTCATATATGCCAATTTGCCGCTTTTTGTTTCCTTACCCAGACAGATTTTATTGTTGTATTTTTTTTTATTTATTCTTTGTTGTTGCTGTGTTGTATATTATGTCAAGCATAAATTGGCATTTCAACTGGATTTGCATGTTAATTAAAATGGTACACGCACGGACAGTTGAAAACAAATGCAGAGACAAGAGCATTAAAGCACCCAATAACGCCTAGTGATAGGCATGGGTTTGAGTACATATATTCGTACTCGTAATCGTACTCGAACTCGTACAGAGAGAGAGTAATGCAGTCTGGTACTACAACGCTTAACAGCTGACCGAACATTGTAAGCCTTTTGTGGCGCCTGGGATGTCAGTACTCGTATTGGCCCGACTTGTCCAGATCGATGTCAGGCCAGCCTGGCACTTCACTCACTACTCACTACTCACTACTCAATGCTTGACGCGGCACTGGGCGCATTTCATTTTGAACTCTATTTACTTAAGTGTTCGCCTAGAAGCGGAAAAATGCAGAGACGAAGCAACAACAATCAAGCTGATGGATGCCGGTAATGAAACGGGAATGGGAACGGGAACAGGCAGAGGGCAGAGAGGAGAGAGTACTCAAATGCGACCCGACCAACGACCTACACTTGACTTAACCAGCATTGTCGATTGCATTGCAAAGGGGTGGGGGGAGTGGGAGTGGGAGTAACAGAGGCAGGACACGCCCACAAAACTGCATGTTGGCATCGTCAACGCCTACTTGCTTTTGGGGCGAGACTTTAATGATGATTTCCTTGGCGCTTAAGTCGTTTAAACAGCGACCCGATGACGTCGTTGCGACTACGACTGACGAGTGCCTTTTTTGTGTCTGACTATGATACGCGGGCGGACGGGCGGAGTTTGCTTTTTTATTGCTTCAGCTACAGCCTCTCCCTCGTCCTCTCTCTCCCTCTCCTACTCTCTCTCCCTGACTCTCTCTGACTGACTGTCTGCCTGACTGCCTAGAGTGACTGCGTCTGCTGCTGCTTTCATGTGCATTATGAAGCACTCGTATTTTTCCTCTTCTTCTACTACTTCTGCTGCTTCTTCTACTTCTTCGTCGCTCTCTTGAGCTGCTTTAAGCACTTGACTTTGCCTAGAGTGCAGCCCATGGAAACTCCAACGCACCCAAAACTCACCTCCTTTGACTTCCTAGTGCCTTGAGCCATGTTGGTTTAAAGATTTTTCGCTGCTGATGGAATTATGACAAGTGCCATGGACGAGTGCCGAGCGCATAGTCGTAAAGTTCAATATTTTTATAGCATACTTTGGCTCTCTAGCATTTCTTCAATATCAATAATGCCTAAAAGCAACTGCAAACTACTGTCAATTTTAGCGATATGTTCATGAGCAAAATAATATGATCCATACACATACACATTAAAGGGTTTCAACCGCAGATATTTATAAGTATAATTGCATTTTTCCAAAACAAATTCCTGACAGCTCTATTAAAACTGTAACCACACATTCTTTACTCCAAAAAATTAATTCATTTGGTTTTGCAACTCGTATTGAAAATTATTACTGCACACTTTTCAGCGCATCACATCTAATTCCATTTCAGCCTAAAAGTATGCAATAGAAAATTAAATAGCCCAACTTTCAAATATTTATCAACCGTGTAATAAATATTTGTTCCATTTGTTTAATTTATGTCTCTATAGAATTTTAAAATTTATTATAAACAGAAGTAGCCGTCTGGGCCGGGACGCCTGTCAACGATTGTCTGGTCACATGCCCCTTCCCCCCGAATCCGCCTATCATTTAATTGACATATTTAAAATATTAAACTGCATCCGTGTGCGAAAATTTGTTGTTTGGCCGTTAGACATTTGTTATTTTTTCCCTAGTCCCAGCACCGTTTTGTGTGCAATTATTAATTTTTAATCAAGTAAATAACTGTGCACACACACTTACACACTGGCACACACACACACACACCGACGCACACGTGTCGACGGCACTTCAACCGCATTGTGCGTGATTTCCGCTTTTGGTTTGCACAAAGCCAAAATCGTACAAAAAAATAAAACAATACAGAAACCACTACAGTGAGTTGGAAAATTTAGAGAAAGCTATATTTAATATTTAAGTCAAATCAATAAATAATAAAAAATATTAAAATGCCTAAAAACTAGTAAAAGTATTTATATCGGACTCTTATATAAGCTAAACAATTTCAATACGAATTCTTAAATATTGGTTTTAACTTTGGGAGAATTTTAAGTTTAAAGCCTGTGAATATAATAAATAAATTTTCAGCATCATTTCCATTCGCTGGCCCATTTGGTGTTATTAATTAAATTACGCTCAAAAGTATGCTAACAAAAACGCGCTTAGGACCGACAGCAATAATACACAGTACACACACACATACTATTACAATTTTTTTTGTTGCTAGTGAAAATTTATTATCAGTGACTGGATAGACAGACAGAGAGAACACAAAACTCGTTGACAAAAATTAATAATAAAGTAAAAGCCGCAGGATATTTACACTCCACTCGATTGCAGGCTGTCCCCATATGTATGTATGTGTATGTTGTGTGTGTGTGTGTTTGACATTGCAATTTTGCTCTCAGGCGAATTGAAAATTAGTTTGCATCTCTCTATTTTTTCGCAGTGATTTTTTGACAAAATTAGTTGACTGTTTATCGCAAAGCATTCGCTTTGCGCACTGTTTGTTCAATCGTAAAATACGCTGATTTTGTTGCATAATGTGATCACTCATATTATTATTTCGTTGAATCTCGTTAATGCCCCAAAAGGTAAACACATGACCACGATGATATAGAAAAGTATACTTCAACTTTTAACGGACTGTTAAATTTACAAATTTGAATGCTATTCGAAAAGGTTTACTTTTTATTTATTATTAACAAAATGCGCATAGATGTGTTGTTTCTTGACATAAGTAAAAGTATCTCCGTTTAAATATTTATATTGTTTCTATTTTATTTGAATTGAATCAATTATTGATCTCACTTGTGGATATCATAATGCCTAAAGATATGTCAAATTTTCTGAATAAAACTTTGTTTGGCTTATTCCATTTGACGTGCCTAAAAGCACTGCTTTAAAATGCAAAATGCCGAAAAAGTTTAAAGTTCTGTTTGGCAATTAGGATATGCTTCATTGGCTGCCAAAAGGTACGACTACATAAAGTACGAATGTGTGTATTTGACTTGGCCTTACCTCACCTCTGTTCGTCTCTCTCTGTCTCACTCTCTTACTCTGTCTCTCTCACTCTCATCGTCTGTGTTTTACAGTGCTGGCAGTCTTAAGCATTCTTTGCCATATAAATGCTTGCTTTGTCATTCGTTCCGAGTCATTTCATTTTCACTTTGTTGTTGCCTCAGTTACCAGTCCTCAGTCCTTGCAATGCCATTTGCTGCCGTTTCCACTGGTTCTGTTCCATAGTTCCAGCTCACTAGTTACCCATGGCACTGCCTTAAAATGACAAACAACATTTGGCAGCTCCCCTTGGCCCTCCCCTGCTCAACTGTTTGAAAGCGAAAAATGTTTTCCCCTCGCACACACACAACTAGTGAGAGGGTAGAGGGTGTGAGTTGAAGGGAAGACGCGCGTACATGCCATTGCACAATCATTGGATTCCGAAACATTTCTAGAATATTTAATAAGAAAACTGAAAATCGTTGAAATGCCAGCAACACTCATAATATCATCGCAGCCCAGTCAGTTTTCCTCGTCGTCTTGGAGTCGGCATCACCTCCATTTTCCAACATCAGTTCCTATTTTCTCTAGTCAAAGTCTAGGTCGTCTCTCTGTGTCTATGTGTGTGTTTGTTTGTATTTGTGTGCGTGTCACCGCCCCTACAATTTGTGCCAATGCATTTTCTAGATAAAAGGCTAAGGTCAAAGACAATATTGAAATGCCAATTGAACTTTTTGCTATTATTAAAATTTTACTGGCTTCCCATTTAACTCCCACTGTGAATTCAATGGGATGCTCTTAAAATGAAGGCCATTACAAGGGCAGCATTGTTTTAGGCTGGCCAAAATGATTGGGTAATTGATTTTGTTGTGGTAAAATAAAATGGGAAATAACCAATTGAAATGTTGCTGACGTCAGATTGAAGTATTTAATTTTACTGAAACCAATTTTAAATAAAAATAAAACTTGTCTTAAGTCTCTATAAATAAAGTTTTAGATTTTATGATACCCAATTTTATGACTAAACCGCTTAAGGCACAAATCTTGCAATTTCCCCAACGTATTCAATAATAATTGAATCAATTCTGTACCCTCTTTAGATTGTCTAACTCTTCAGTTTCAGCCTCAGAGTAACCTGCTGCCCTTAGTCATAAATTTAAAGAACGCTCGCAAATCCACTTAAAATTCAACTTACTCATATCTATTCTCTCTTCTACTTTTCTTTATCTTTCCAGGTATGTACTACAAATTTGCATAACAGTAGCAAAAAAATGAAACCCTTTTAGGGCATCCTTTGTGTAAGTGCAGCGGTCCATCTTCCATACTCAGTTCCAATCTCAATGCAATCTATGCACTAGACACTGAGAAATTTGTATAGCTTATTATTAATAACTTTGGGGTGGCCGAGAGATCAAGTAGCTAAATCTTGAGAAGCATTTAAGCAGCATGTCAGAAACAAAACACAAAAAATGGTCGACATTGACAGTGATTACAAGCTAAAAGTATGAAAAACAGCAAAAACTACTTAAGCACAAGAAATAACAAAAGAATAAGACAAACCGAGGGAAACCAGCAGGCAGAGTAGCTAGAACCCAATCCAACACAGTACAGGAGTAGACAGTAGACAAATTTTTTGCATAAACACAGACGACAAAGCCAACTAGGAGCTGCACTTAAAACAAGAGCCAGTATAGAGGAAAGGACAGGACTAGGACTAGGACAGACCAGAACAGGCCAACCCAAGCCAAGGCAAGCCAAATCGAAGCCAAGCGAAAGTCATCGAAGCTCAGATGCCCAAAGAAATTCTTTTCCCATTTCTCCTCGTTTTGTTCCTTTATTTTTTTTTCTTTCTGTCTTGATGTGAGATGCGAATTTTTCAATAAGTGCGACGGGACGGCCAAGGGACAAGTATAATAATTTCGGGCGGGCAGAGGATGAGCTGCGGATGAGGAAGAGGATGAGGATGAGGACGACGCGTCGTTTAAAATATGCCGGATTGTTGGGTCTTGGCTAGCGTCAGGAAGCATACAAGTAGAACGGCTCAAAATGCAAAGTAGACGACATCCGCTTTGAGATTGGATGACGTTCGTACCCTTACCCCCACCCGAAGTCCTCGTAGTCCTTGCCATCGTCAAGTATTAAAAGCAAATAAGTAATAAAAATAATAATGGAGCATTTTTACCATTTTTGCTCCTACGAAAGCAAAAAAAAAAGAAAAAAAAGGATAAGCATCTTAGCGCAATTTCTTGCTGCCTTCTCAATATAACAAAAGGTCCTTGCGCTCGGGCAAATGTGCCGAAAATGAAGAGCATGAGAGCCGGGGAAAGGAGTCAGGAGATGAAGGACGAGGAAAGAGAAGGTAGAAGACGCAGCTCAGCTGCTGGACTCTCTTGTACTCTGGCCTGAAACGGGCCATGCTGCTGTTTTGTCCTTTATTTCCATTTATTTCTTTCGGGTTCGTATTTTTTTTTACTATCTTACTCTTTCCTTTTGCTGCTCTCATATTTCTGGCGCGTCCCTGAAGGACAACAACGTAAATGCAGGAAATTTGAATGGACGAGCGCAGTGAATGAAATTTGCAAATATTTTTCAAAAATTGAACTTTTCTGGCAAATTTTTTGCGTCCGCAGGCTGTCCAGGAACACAACAGGGGGTTGGTTGGGGTTAGCTTGGAAAAAAAAGGACTGCCGGCTGGCGGTTTATGAATATAAGTGAAGAAAATTGATTTGAAGTACTTTGAAGTGCAAAAACGCGTAGCGCCGAATCAGTGAAGAATGCTTTGGCATATTATTTCGTTTTCGTTTTGCCTCCCAATCGGACAGTTTTTTCAGACTGACTTTTCTACTATCTCATTTTTTTGTTTTGTGTTTTTTTTTTTTTGTTTTTTGTATGCAACTTTTGTTATGATAAGCAAGTCAAGCAGAAGCTGCATATTCCAAGGGACATTGGATAGGACAGGAGCAGAGCAGGAGTTTAAGCTGGTGAGCTTTTTGCTTGTATAAATTTAAATAAAGTTACCAACTGCAACTTGTAAGGAATCGAATAATGAAATGCATTAAAAATGTGTTTTTATTTGAGTTTTAAGCTCTCACGAAATTATGCAAATTAGGAGCAATTAAGTGAGCATTAGGTTATTGTATTATCTAAAGATTATTAGCTTTTAAAAGTCTTACTGGTCTATACTGTTTGTCAATTTTCGCTTGATATTTCGGTAAAGTAAGTAAATATATATTTTACCAATTCTTATATAATTTTGTAAGATTTTCAGAATTAAATTTACTTTAGTTGGTAAATTTAAGTCCGATAAAGTAAAAAACAATCAATATTAAATAATTGACATAAATGCAAAGTCAAAAATACATTTAATTAAGTTCTTCAAAATAAAAAGAGAATACTGAGAATAACAGGCATGCTCTGAAATAATTAGTAACCTTACATGTCAATCAATTTCACTTAAGTAAAACCTCTTGTTAATAATTAAGTAAGAATCACTTTACAGATTGCATTCATTATTTTAACGAACTGAAATCAACAAAAGAAAACCAGCTAAGCGTGACATCAGTTAGTGAGAATCGGTTTGAAACGTTCATTTAGCTGTCAAGCATTTAGTTTTGTGAAAATGACATTGAAACCTTTTTCCAAGAAAAGGAAGCTGCCAACTTAAAGAGTTCTAAAGACATCGTCAGTACTTTAAAGATAGTGTTAGTTAAAATAGTTGGAATTAAGTATACCAATTCATAAGTAATTTATCTTCTAACTATATAGATCAAACAGTGCCTGATAAGGAAATTCGATCGCAGTTTGTTTGCTTAAGCTTTAAAGACTAACTGAAAGAACACAAGCTGAGTTAAATTGCTTTTTAGGCTTTATGCAACTTAACGGCAACACTTCAGATTGTAGAGACTCAGCTTCAAACAGACAACAAAGGAACATGTGACTGTATAAATTGCCTAGAAAACTACGTACTACCGACTATCGTCTATCATTTCCGCTAGCAATTTGTGTGGTGCAAACTTTTCGTCTTTTTGGCAAGGAGTAAAAGATGAGAAGGTGAGGTAAAAAATTGTCAAAATATAAACCGCCATGGAGACTATTCGTCTGGCAGGTAAGCGAGTCGAATGCCGTCTTGACGATACTCGTTTATCAGCGCCGAGTTTTCCCAAGTAAAACGTTTCACGCCAACGCCTAGAAATATGCGATTGTAAGGACAGACTGTCAGACTGTCAGACTGTCAGACAGTCGGACTGTCAGACAGCCAGACTCTGTGCTGCCATTTTGGGGCAAATATATTCATTGCAAGATTTGTAGGCAGTGGGTGGAGCAGCAAAAGCGGGTTTTTTGCATATGCAACTCCTTTTGCCACGATATGTGTCTCGTTTCGTTTCGATTCGTATGGCACACTGGAGACTCTCTGGCAGAGACTTATGCTTGAATTGCAAATAGTTAGAAAAGATTTGCCATGATTTTCATGTTACTTTCTTTTCGTTCTTTGTGGTGGGCAATGCATTTTTCTTTTTTTTTGGCCAAAGCGATTTGTGCTTACTGCATTTGGGCGTTACCAAACAGATGCCCAGATTTCGAATGATTAAATTAAGGCAGACAGAGAATGATATACAGAGAGAGAGAGAGAGAGAGAGAGAGAGAGAGAGAGAGGGAGTGGGACTGTAAGGTCTGGCAGATATTTTGATGTCTTTCGCTGGGGTTTTAAACTCAGGCATTAAATGAAATGTTATATAACAATCAGAAATCAACGCACATGCAGCAAATAAAAATATATAAAACATTTGTGGCCATTTGCCCGTTGGCAATTTGCTCTGGTACAACACACGCATGCACACACACACATGCACACACATTAGTGTGCAATTTGGCCAAATGTCGCCAACGTGGCAGCCTGTCCCGGCTCTTTCCAACACTGTCCGTTCTGTCCAATTGTCCCAATGTCCGACTGTTCCGACTGTCGCACTGTTGCCGGTTCGCCCCAAAAACTTTCACAATATTTCCGCAAAACAAATTGCGCGTAAAAATGGCAATGCAATTTTTGGTCGTTTGTTGCGGCGGCCGTTGCCAAATGGACGCCATGTTGCATCCACATATGTTCCTGCCTCATTCCCATGCGTCGACCCATTTGGCCATGTTCCACAGTCTCCCTTCCTCCTCTCTTTTGGTCTCTTCCTGTGCGTGCTTGCTCCATGGTTACAGTAATGTTTGCCCAATTGAATTTAATAATATTTTCATTTGGATTTTAGTTTTTAGTTTTCCCCAAAATATTTTTGTGCAATTTCCACTAGAAACGCAAAAATTGCAACTGTGTCCTTATGCCAATCGCCTGGTCCTGGTCCTGTCCCTGTGCCTGTGCCTGCAACTGACGTGTCCTTTGAAATGTTGTTGTTGCTGTTTTGTGGCTTCAAATTGGCACGAAACTGGTCAGCACATTGAACACCACATCGCAGTATTGAAACTCATTCGCCTGGTTATTGAGCTAATTGGATCTGGAGGCGCGTGTTGTGTGGCCAATTTTGTTTATTATGTTGTTTCATTAGCTGCGACTATTTCAGACCACAAGGTGTAAAATGGCCTAAATAATAAGCTAGTGCTTAATTGTGGGCATGTGAGAATCGCATAGGAGAGACGTAATTTAGATAAGGGCATGACAGTTATTTGGCCGTAGTTGTGAGCTGAATCCTTAAAAAAAATCAATAAATCAATATTTGGGCAAAATAGTGTTGCCTACTTAAATGGGCAAATTAGTGTTGCCTACTTTTGTGGGCAAAAAATAGTGTTGCCTACTTATATGGGCAAAAAAGTGTTGCCTACTTATATAGACAAAAAGTGTTGCCTACTTATATGGGCAAAAAATAGTTTTTCCTACTTATATGGGCAAGAATTGATATGAAGTTTTTATTTATTTCGTTACATAGTTCAATAGGCGAAAGAAATCCCTCTAGAGAAGTTAATTTAAGAAAATTGCATCTGTATTTTCTTTGTTGAGCTTTCTTAATGTAAACATTTTATTTCAAAGTATTCGCACGTTTAACTCGCTAAAGAGGTGATTTTAGTATGCGAATCATTTGGGGATTATCACCCAACCAAATAAAGTTCACCCGTTTTCCCAAAAGTAGTAGACTAAAGGGCACTTACCGCTGTTGTGCTTATCCCACAGCCGACAAAAACAACTATCGCATCAACAGCTCGTAAAACCAAAGCAGCAAATTAAACTGCCACCATAAAAAGCCAACGAGTTGCCAGAGAAACAAGGAGAAGCAAGAAGGGAGAGAGAGAAAAGGGAAAAGGGGTGCTGGACTGAAGGGAAGCTGAAGAAGTGACCGCTGCTGCCCATTACACTGACCATAAATATAATATTTGATAATTTTATTAACAATTTCGACTGTAAATTGTTTACGACTGCAAATGCAAGTCCAACTTGTAGCTGTTGCTGCTTTTTAGGCGTCTGCAAGTACTTTTTATACGAGTTCAAACTGAAAATGAAATATTCATTTTGCACACTCCCAGTAGATCTCTCTCCCTCTCACTCGCTCTGCTTCCCTCTCCCTCTCCTTCTCAGTCTTGCTCTTGTGGATAGTCGTAAATTAAATTTGGCCTGGCAACATTCTGTTCAATCAAGCACAAAAAACGCAGCAGACAGTCAGAGAGAGCTGAGCATCCTTGCTATCCTTAGCCATAGTTTAGGTTTATGTTTTTTTTCTCTCTTCTGTTCTGTTCGTTTCCTGTTTTTGCCCCTTGTTTTCCAGTTGTAAGCTGTGTGAACGCACTTTGATTTTAAGTGCATTAGAGGCCGAGTCCTAGGTCCTTGCCGCCACTAAATTCAATTTGTTGCAATGCTATGCTAAAATCAGATCCAAAAAACTTTCTGCACACTTTGCCGACATTAAATTTATGAAATTGTCCGCTTCCTTCGATGCATACGAGTACTCGAAACTCAATCATGCTTGCATGTAATATCCTGCCTGCCTGCCTAGTAGTTGTGCCGTGAGTCGAGTCCTTTGCCGGTGTTGAGCCAACCATTTGCTTGAATAAACTGTGTGGTCCTGGCGACATTTATACCCATAACAACAAGCACAACAACAATGATAACAAAATACCAAGTTCATGGTATGTGCTCAACTCCCAGTTGGAGTTCTCTTCCTCTCTTCTGATCCCTCTCTCTCTCTCACTTCCATTTCCTTTCTCTGTCTTTGGCTGCGGCCAGAGAACTATGCAAGACAAGTGCAACAAGGCATGCGAAGGCCAGATACAACAAAATAGAGAGCGTTACGACTAGCGGGAGGAGGGGAAGGCGTTACTTGGGAATTGTCGTGTCCAAGCCGTCTTCCAAGTCAACTACAAGTACAACTTACGTTTAAACTTTTCTGCCACATTCTTGGCATATCTTCGTGTGTGTCGCCTGTTGATTGCTTATTAGAATGCCTCTTAAAGCTATGGAAATACACTACATTTATGCACAACCACAAAAAAAGTGTTGACAATGCCTTTGAATATTTGTAAAGTCAACTATTTTAGTATTTCATTCGTTAGTGAAATATACTTTAATACAGTAAAAAACCATTCATATAAAAATATATTAAGTTTATTCATTTTAGCTGTTTATTAAAAAAAAGTATAGAATCTATGCAAATGTATATCCAAAAAAATGTAGTGTCTACAAAGCATCTAAATATTTAAAATATGTAGTATTTTTCGTATATTTCTTTTGATGCTGTTTAATTCAAAAACAAAAGACATTTCGATATTATTTATTTCAGTTATTTATTAACAAGCTGTGCCTTCTTAATTCTACTTTCTATATACAATAAAATTGACTAGCTTTAAATTGCTAGTTATTTAAACTAAAAAAACTGCAATATCGGTAGCTCATCGCTTAAATTA
The DNA here is from genome assembly GCA_035045575.1 of Drosophila falleni. NCBI lineage: Eukaryota > Metazoa > Arthropoda > Insecta > Diptera > Drosophilidae > Drosophila > Drosophila falleni. Next base: position 13,385,642 of record JAWNOV010000167.1, read on the forward strand.
CTCAAACAGTTGAAACAATAACAAAAGATTGTATTTAATCTGATAGTTTCTCAGTCAAGTTTGCTGAGACTGGAGCTTTTAATTCTTTTACTTATGTTTAAGTGCTTTTCTCTCACTTTTCTTTTGACATATTTTCGAGGTCCTTTGAATGTTTGTTAGGCCGTCCTTTTTATTAAAGCTGTATCTAAAGGAACTCTCAGCGCTTAATTGAATTAAATTGCTGGCTGTGGCAAAAAGCAAAGTAAATTAAATAAGTTTTTCATTTTGGCCACGGACAAGTTGCATTGTCAACGCCGTTGTCGTCGTCCTTCTTCTTCTCCTCCCCCTGCTCCTCTTTCTCGTCCTTTTTCGCGCTTTTTGCTTGCCCGCATTTTACGCTTCGCCTGCGGCTCCATTTGGCTGCCTTTTGATGCCGCACTCCGAGCCGGGGCCAAATGCAATGAGCCAAAAGTTGTTTAATGTATGCAACGCCTGTCTGCCTCGTCTGTCTGTCGTTCTGTCTGTCTGTCGGTCCGCCAGGGTTGCCAGGGTTGCCACGGCCTGCCCAGCGCTGCGGTTAACAACGCGTCGCAACTTTGGCCCCAAAGTAAGTAACTTTTCGCATAGTACGTAAATTTTTTGCCGTCTCCGGTTAATGCATAGCATACTTTTAGGTAGCTTAGTGGCATTTTACACTAATTTGACTTGCAGTCGTAGTTCTTTAATATTATTTTCATTTTGTTTTTTTTTTTTTTTTGCTTTCGATGGTGTGATTTATTTGGCGGAAAAGATTACTTACTCGGCTTGCGGTTTATGTGGTGCTTTTGAGTTGACTTTCCCTCCATTCTGTCCAATTCACGTTTTGTTTTGACGTTACGCGGTTAGAAGACTTTCTTCCCCTTTTCATCCCGCTGAGTGGTCTGGACTCGGCTGACGGGTCGACTGTTTGTTGGACTCGAGACTGAAGCTGACAGCAAAATTAAAATCTGAAAATGAATTTGTAATTAGTTTTACTGCTACTTTTGCCCACTTTACTGTAAGTTCTACAACTGTTATTGAGAGTTGGAGTTTTACTTTTCCCTTTTATTTTTTTTTTTGGTCTTCTAAATGGAAATTAATTGAAAAAGTCGTTGCCAGTTGTTCGGCGTTTGTCATTGCCATTGATTTTAGTATAAATAATGAAAATAGGTTGATGGCTTTTTTCAGTTGGTAAAATGTAGAATATTCATTTTTAGCATTTAAATTAGAATTATTGGCTCTATTTATTTGTATTCATAAATCATCTCTAAAGAAAATATGGACGTCAGCAGTTTATCTTAAAGCTTAAAATGGAAACTGAAACAATATAACACTATTAAGCTTGTCAATAGCATTATTAGCCACCGAGTTTCGCAACATAAATCCATTTAGCTTAAAATTAATGCGTGCGAATTTTTTTTGTCAATAAATAAAACAAGCAGCAATGAATGAATTTAAAGCAGACGACTGGAAAATACCCTGCTCAGGTCGGAAGTCTAAAAAGGACATAACCAGCTTAAATAGCGTTATACCCTTTTGTGTACCGCTTTTTAATGGGTGCAAAGTATACAAAAAAAGATGAAATATTTTACTGTCGCTGCTTTAATTGATATATAAAAATGGTTGGCCATTAAACAAATGCTCGCCAGGCATTCAGGCCAATTCATTTAGCAATTAAAACAAGCTGCGGCCTGCCGCCGGGTGCTTAAAAAATAAATACAAAATTTTTCGCATCAAAAATAAACTATTAAATGCAAATCAGACAAATATATATATATATATATATATAAATGTATGCGCATATATATAATGCATTTGTTAAAAACCATTTGCCGCCAATTTGTTTGCTAGTTTGCTCGATATATTCTTTTTTTTTAATATTATTTATATTATTTGTATTTCCTTTTTTTTTGGTGTTGCAAATTGAGAGAGAAATATGTTGTCCTTTTAGGCGTTGACAAATCGACGCTCGCAGTTGCAGCAAAAGCGGCGTCGAGGCGGGAATAATAATTTTTTGGCACGACTCTGTGCCATGTTAACATGTCCCCAGACACGTAAAGGACTCGAGCCAGGACACCCGGAACCCGTTGCATACACGCCAGTTTATTATATGTTTGTGGATGTCCTCGCTGCCTGCATTTCAGCGCCCTTGTAATCGTTTCGGTTTTGGCATAAAGCGAACAGAGGAGAGGAGTACGGAGTACGGTTACGGGTTGGAGTTCAGAGCTTGCGGCTTGTACCGCCATTAGTGAACACGGCAACACACGACTGTTGGGTAGCTGTGATTACACCCGTGTCTGTATCCCTATGTAGAGCCCCAATAGAACCAACAGCCAACAGGTTTATCATGTGCACTCGTTCCTGTGTTGGATTCTTGTTCTGTGCCTGCATTTGCATTTAAATATAAATACGTGCGCGGCTTTTGAGCGGCTGGCAGACAAATTACTTTTTAAATGCACTGTAAGCCTTCAATTGTAATTGGCCAAAACGTCGTTTGGGCTCACTACAGCTTTTGGTCTCGTCGTGCGGTTTGAAACTTTGCCAAAAAAAATGGTAAAAACTTTGAGCAACGCGCATTAAAAAACAATAAAGCGAAAAAAAAAATATATATATATAGATGTATATATTGCCAAGTGCCAAAATGGTAGCGTTTCTCATGCCGCCAACTAAGCGAAAGAGCAAGAGGCCCAAGCTAATGGCGTCACGTTTGCAGGACCGTGCCGCAAAAGCAAGTGGCATGCAACATGCGATTGCTGCCAAAAGTGCCGCCTGGCACAAGTCCAGGACTGACGACGGCCTCCAGTTAGTAGTTTGGCTTGTTAGTTGCCTCTTGCCAAACGACCGACAGACAGACGGACAGACAGACGGCATGTGGCAAGTGGCAAGTGGCAGCCTGCTGCCTGTTGCATTCAACACTCGGTAGTCGGTAGTCCTCTGATTGTGCCTGGGGCGTGCTCCTTTTGCTTCAGTGTCGTGTTGAATTTTTCATTTCATTTGGCGCAGCAATTCACTTGAATGCGAATTTCGTGTCGTCGTCGTCGTCGTCTTCAGGAAACGGAAGTGCCAGCCAAACAACTGCACACATAGCATATAATAAACGTTTATATTGACTTCGCTGACTTACAATCGCCTCTTTCCCTTTATTGCACGGCAACAGAAAGACAGGCATAATTTCCTAGTATCCATGCCATATTCCGGGTTTTTTAGTTTGTCCTCTGTGGTTGGCCAACAAATTGGCAAACGCCCACCACACAAGACATGCGGCCCAGGATTATAAGGCTATCAAATTGACGTTAATGAATTAATTTATGAGCTTTTGTGGTTTGTAACATATATGAATGCCTGTTGCACTCTTTGTGTGTGTGTTGCCAGTTTGAAGAGCGACACTAATTACTGAAGGTGGTATGGGAAATAATTCGAAATAGAAAAGATTAACGAGCAAAAGTTGAGCAATTTGATTGTTTTGAATTGGATTACAATTGCCAATCATTTAATTGAGAAATTAAGTGATCAAATGAAAGCTTAAATGATATGATGTTCAAGCTTGGCTATAAAATTCTTAGTGTCATAGAAAAATACTTATATGGGCAAAAATAGTGTTGCCTACTTATAAGGGCAAAAAAGTGTTGCCTACTTAGGTGGGCAAAAAGAGTGTTGTCAACTTATATGGGCAAAAATGTTGTTGCCCAAATATATATACAAAAAATAGTGTTGCCTACTTATATGGGCAAAAAGTGTTGCCTACTTATGTGGGCAAAAATAGTGTTGCCTACTTAAATGGGCAAAAATAGTGTTGCCTACTTATATAGGCAAAATAGTGTTGCCTACTTATATAGACAAAAAAGTGTTGCCTACTTCTTAAATGTAAAAGAATATATATTTCTACAGTACTCATATTAATAGGGAATAGAATTCTACAAGCTTCGAAACTTTGTGTTTACATATACCAAAAGAACTTTTGATAAGACTCTTGGTTAGAATTTAATAACTTCCGTTTCTACCAGAGGATCTGACCGTATAGCACTCACTCTCACTTACCTATATAATTGAGAGTCCCTACCGCTTGAATGCGTATAATGCCTGCAATTTGTCCATTGCAACATGTCGAAAGATTTACAAGGACAACGACAGCGACAACGACAAGGACAACAACATTGTCGCTCAACAGTCAGATTGGGGCACGTTCTGTAGACTGGCACTAAAACGCCTAATGACGTTTACACGGCCAACATAATTACAGTAATAATGTGGCTGACTCTCGACGTTGACGGCGACAACGTGCAACAGCAATGATGGTGATGACATTAGCGAGGTGTCAGGCGACAATTTAACGAGACGATGATGTCGAGGATGTGGAATATGTGGAGAATGTGGAGGAAGCGTTGCATATGCGCGAAAAGGATTCGCCTTTTGTGTGTGCCACATGCAACAGTCGCAACAGTTTCACGGCAATAACAACAGCTGCCTTTGCTACAAAGCACATTCGTCACGAAATCAGGCAACACCAACAACACCAACAACAACACCAGCAACAACACGAACAACAGCAACAAAGCAACTCGTGCGTGTGTTGGCCACCATTTTGTATGCTTTTAAATTAGCCAAAGTGTGAAAGTGTCATGTTTCGAAATATGAAATTAACAGCAGCAAGCAGCAAGGATAAGAGAGAGCGCAGGACACGCAGGACGAATACTCGTTGAGGCCTCTGCATGTAAGGGTGCCTCAGTCTGTCTGTATGTGTATGTGTATGTGAATATATATGTATACATATGTGTTGATGGCATCCTGCTGCTGTTGTTGATATGCTGTAATTTGTTGGCGAAAATTGAAAGGAAGTGCACTTCAATTAATGTCTGTTGTTGTTGCACTCGTTGTAAAATTGCCAGCCAAAAATTCATGAAAAGACTCAGGAAATTGTTTAAAGTGGCTTCAATTAAATTTTTGGCCAGAAAGACAACTAAAGCAAAGAAAATCTCTTTAATGTTTCAATCGAATCGAAATAATAGATAGTTACAAAGTTAAAATTGAGAAATATGAATTAAATCATCAATATAAATAAATTTTAATACAAAACTAAATGGATATAAAGAAAATAAATAGTACACAAATTTAAAAGAATACTTAACATTTTTATAGCTTAAATTAATTTTAAATTTATTTATTCTTATTTTATAATATTAAATCTACTATACAATGCTAAAGTTAATGTAAAATTAATTACTATTTACTATAATTATAATTATTATTAATATTAAAGCGGAAATTAATGATGGTTCATGTTCTTAAAGTCCAGATGTATAGCAGATTTATTTTTTTGTATATATAAGCTTGAGTTCGAGTTACTTCGAAACATTTTCTGCTCATAAACATTTTCGCATGATGCATTAACGTTGTTCATAGTCTAATGTTTGGTGGTAGCTCATTAAAACTCATTACACAGCCAGGTTAGGGATGCTCACCTATATTCTGGGCATGACTCTGAGATGTGGGGAATACTTATATAGTTTCATATTGCTCGGAGTCGTGTCTCCCCCTCCCCTCCGCTGCTCGGGGGTTGCTTGGCTTCACATCGTTTCATGGCCTTTTGCATAAGCTTGAGTTTCATATTTCATTAATTAAAATTGTGTGCAAGGCGGATAACTATGTACGTGGAGCACCTGTTTTGCTATAGTCTCATTAACAAGAAGCTCACACACACACTTACACACACAAAGGCAGGCAGATGGCACGATAGGGCGAGAGAGAGAAAGTGTGCTCCTAAAATTATGCAACATAATATCATTGTTACTTTGATTAATGATTTGCAAAATCATAAAAGCTCCCACGCTACTGCCAGCTCATTCCCATTCCAATTTCTATTCAGCAATGGTTTCCTATTACAAAAACAGGCAACTCATCTGCAAAACGTCTTAATTATAACAAAACAAAATGCCCAGGCACATGAAATGTTGTCGTCGCTTCAATTGTCATAAACTGGCTATATACATATAGAGTAGGCGGGGAAGTGTAGAGGAAGTGCGAAATGTGAAGCGGCCATTATTATGCTAATTAATTGACATCAAAGCAAGCAGCGGCGACAGTTGAGGGGAAGGTGACAGAGGCCTAGGCGATGTCTTTGTTGCAATATCTCCAATGTTTCAAAATCAATGACAGTCGACAATAGATAACATTATGTTTGAGAGTAGATGGAGAGTTGATGGTATAATGAGGGGGGCAACTTTGTTCTATTATAGAGCTCAAGCTCACAGCTTGTAAGCCGATTTCAATGGAAATGCAAATTGAAGTGCGTTGCCAATTATTTTGTTATTTACGAGCATATTTTTGCCATTTTGTTGTTGTTGTTTTTTGTCGTTTTATAACAAAAGCATTGAAAATATAATATAATATGATAATAATAAGCAAGACAGCCTCTTATAACAAAAGCACAGCACAGCTTGCCAGGGGGGTGACAACTCTGGCACACACTCAGGTAAAAAGACAACGATGTCGTCAAATGACAAGGTACAAAATAATGGCCTGTAATAGGATTTCCGTGCACACTGAGGCTTTGCCTCTCTCTCTCTCTCTCTCTCTCTCTCTCTCTCTGTTCGGTTCTCCTCAGCTCGTTTCTGCAAACGGCGAACAGTGAACGGGAAACGGAAAAGCCGCCTATAAATATGCAATGCCACTCACTCACTTAAGTCTTTCCCCCTTTATTTGGCTTTTGTCTTGCAGGGTGCATCCTCCAGCCTGGTTGTCAAATACGCCGACACGGAGAAGGAGCGACAAATAAGACGCATGCAGCAAATGGCCGGTCATATGAACCTATTGAATCCTTTTGTCTTTAATCAATTTGGACCGTACGGCGCCTACGCACAGGTAAGTAGCTATGCCCCTTATCCTCTTTGGCATTATCTTATTTCTGTTGCATTTCATTTACAACAACAGCAACAACAGCAAGCGGCTCTGATGGCCGCCGCGGCCACAGCACCTGGTTCGGCAGCTGCCTACATGAATCCAATGGCCGCATTGGCAACTCAAATACCTCATGGCCTCAATGGCACCGGACAGCCGCCGTCGCTGCCATCGCCGACGATGCCCAACTTCAACATGGGCGCCAATACGCCCAATGGTCAGCCAGGTGGCGCTGCAGCAGCCGCTGCTGCCGCTTCAGTTGCGGATGGTGTCTTCACGAATGGCATTCCACAAACGGCATTCCCACGTAAGTATTCCCAATAAATATAATGATTTTCATAAATTAAAATTATATTAAATTATATATATAATCATTAACTTAACCATATGTTCTTGTATTCCAACCAGATCCGCTGCATCTGACCATACCACCACAAGGTTTGCCAAATGGCGATGCTGCTGCACTGCAACATGCCTTCCCTGGTTTGCCACCATTTCCAGGAGTTGGTAAGTTTCCAAGCTCAGACTAGTCTAGGTCCCATATACCTTATGAAATAGATTAAGAAAATTATTTATAATAAATGTGATTCCCCAAAAAGAACAAGGATATATATAAAATGTTAGATTACAAGTTCCCTAGGCACTAAATTTATCATTTTAAAATTCACATAAATTTCGAAATTACGACGTCATTATTAGCCGAACATACACCGTCCCCTCTATCTCTCAATCTATATCTCTATTTCTCACTTACATGTTGTTTCATTCATTGACATGTCATAGAGTCTCTCATTATAATTAGCAAACAGATCTGTTATTATCATCGTCATAAGCATATTTTCTCTATGTGGCAGGCAAATATATATGTAAAGGAAAAAACAATAACAACAGAATAAACCGCTCAATCATTCATAATTGTTTTTATTAAAATAATTAATAAATGTTGTGTCATGCCATAAATATATATTGTTAGTAAAGTGTTATATATAACTCTAACTTCTATATATACATAAATATTTCAATTGTTTTTAAAAGGATTAAAGAATTTGTTTCGAAAATTTTGCAGTAATCCTTCTTAACACTGACTGTTTAATACGCTTCTCTTGAAAGGAGAAGCCACATAAGAATTTCTGCCACAGTTTGAAACAATTCTTTACTTCTTTCGATGGCTTTTCAGTTTAAATTGGTTTTTTATTGTTTGTTCTAATTTTATGTCTAATGGTTAAGAAACGTCGTATTTGCAAATATGTTGTTCAATGTTAAACTTTTAACATTTCTTTGCAAAAGTATAATATAAAATTGGTACAAATATCTATTTAAGAAAACTATAATTAATATGATTTCTAAAAAGTTTGAAACTTAACAAATAACTTTCTTAGTGTTTAATTTATTCAAGAAACCCAGTTGCTCCTCCGACTGGTAATTTTCCATATTAAATTCTTCTATTTCACTTGATTGCACTTAAATTAATTTTTTGTTCTTATATATCATATTCAAAAAATCCAGTTGCCCGTTTGATTGGTAAACCGCGATATTTTATTGTATTTTCTAATCATATTTGGAAGTAAAAATAAACAAAGTTCTATGTCTACAAATTGTTTTCCTTTATATATGAAACAATTTTTTCTTCTTATTTTTATTATACTTATAAATAGTTTAACTAAACTTAATAAGAATTATATACGTATACTTAATTGTTGTGTTGTCTTTATAAATGTTTCGGAATTTGTGTAAAAACCAAAAACAAAAATTATTTATATATAACGCAGCCTTTCCCGCCGTCTATGGACAGTTTCCACAAGCTTTACCACCTCCCCTAGCGGCGGTTGCACCCACTCAGCGTGAAGGTAAGCTTTTCATTATTATTTTTCAGTTTTTCTTTTTAGTTTCGTTTCCACTTTGTCTCTCTCTCTCTCTCTATATCTGTCTCTCTCTTTGTTAGTTCTGTAACTGAATATTGTATTTGATTTTTGGATATGAATGGCAAAAAAAAAATACTCATACAAAAATCTCCGGGTTTTTTGTAATAGAATTTTTTAACAACACTCACACATAAAAAACACTTATGCATATCTATATCTATTATTCTCACATACACCAACAAAGACAATTCATGAGTCAATCAAGAAATTCCATTATTTATTTAATTTTTTTTAATTTTGGAGAAAGTATTTAAACTAAAAGGCCATAAAAATTAATTACTTGTATACTTTTTATTTGTAACTCTTTCTTATCTTTTGACGCACTTTTTACCTTCCCTTTGCAAGTATGTAAAAAACAAGGGGTTGCAAAAAGCAAAGGCGTAAATCGTTTTTAATGGCTGCATTTAAAGGCATTTTATGTGAGATCGTAAAAATTGCATATAAACTGCTTAAAATCACATAAAAACCGTCGGCGTATATTCAAGATATTTGCTTGAAAAGCGGATGGACGCTTGGTGTCACGGGATGGGGTTAAGGGGGGTCCAGCACATGGAAAATCATAAAATTTTATGTTACTTTGTTTCGCCTGTTTTATTTATTGTTTTCTCTTTCATTCTTTGACTCAGTTCTATTTACTTCTCAGATTGTTTAAAACGTTGTTGAGACAAGATACAAACACTCCATTAATAAGGCGTATATATATAATGTCTATATATACATTTTAATATTATAGTCAGCTATATACATGTACCTATGTGTCTGTGTCTATATCTCTCTAGCTATCTCTATCTTTATCTGTGTATATGTACTTGTATCTAACCCTAATCCTAACATGTTTGTAACGTGTTTTTCTTTTTTTTTAAATATCTGTTGCGCGTAGTAAAATTGTTAATTGTGTTTTCGATTAATTAATTAAAATTAGTAATTACCCTGCATGAAACACATTAAACATGAAACATGAAACTCGGCTTATGCTGAACTCATATCATACGATTAAGTTACCCAATATCAAAATGGGGCTGCTGAATAAAGAAGAGAACAATCTTAATATCAATATCAATTCAATACAAATTCCTACCCTAAGCTTATACCTTAAGTACTTATTGATAGAATTTTAGAACTGGTAGCTCATTAAGCATTCTAGAATACAAGTATATCTACATATCTTTTAGACTATGCAAGTGCATTTGTTACTGTTTGTTTTTTTATTATTGATTACGTTTTTTATTTCTCTATTGCCTATTCTCATTTTATTATTTCGTTTTTCAGACTTATGCAACGCATTAGTTTTAGTTAAATCGTCAACAAAATCAGCCACGAAACACGAGACACGAATTCAAAAAATAAAAAACATAAATATAACCTCAGAAAATAATACGAAAAATAAAAATCCATTCAAAAAACTGCAGACAAACTCATAAAGTTCTAACTTATGATTTAGCTCATCGTTTAATTTATTATCTCTACTTTGTTTCTTTTCTTGTAATGTCTTCTTTTAAGATTTTCTGATGTTCCCAGGATGCTCTATATCTGGTCCGGAGGGCTGCAATCTATTCATCTATCATTTGCCGCAAGAATTTGGTGATGCAGAGTTAATGCAAATGTTCCTGCCATTTGGCAATGTGATCAGCTCCAAGGTCTTCATCGATCGTGCTACCAATCAGAGCAAATGTTTCGGTAAACCAAATATATAACTATTCTATTTAATATATTGATGTCAATTGCTAACATCTGTTATTGTTCATTTTATAGGTTTTGTTTCATTTGATAACCCCACCAGCGCTCAAGCGGCCATTCAGGCCATGAATGGCTTCCAGATTGGCATGAAAAGACTGAAAGTTCAATTGAAGCGGCCAAAGGATGCCAGTCGACCTTATTAACAATCGGAGTTCCTCAAGCGTAACTTACATCAACAACAACAACAACAATTACAACATAATGCGACAACAACTACAGCTACAGTAGCAACAAGAGGCGAATCGACAGCAGCAACAACAACTACAAATAATCTTAGCAACAGATTTAGGCCACAATTAACCAACGATCGTAACACAAATTCTAATTCAATACCCTACACTTTTGCCAGTTGGCGCAGCGGTACTTATTGTTATCGCTATAGCGCCAATAGCAATAGTAACAACAACAGCAGCAGCAGTAATAACAACACTAACAACATTAGCAGCGGCAACAACAACCACAACAACAACAGCAACAACATTAGCTTCAACATCAGAAGCGACAACAATAATTCGTGCCCCAACGAAAATAATAACTATTCCAAAGTTGAGCTGGTCGAAAAGCTGTTCTTGTGGCAACAACAAAAGCGAAAAGTTTAGCAGCAACAACAACAGAACCATCATGAATCAACTTTTTAAAGGGTGAGGACAAACTTAAAAAAAATTAAGGATTAATTAAACAACAAATATTGAATTAGTATCAAATCAAATATAATGCCATAAGTTGCTGTTAAAAAGAAACATTTTTTACTTATTTTCACTAGTCTTCAAAATTCACATCAGCGTTTTGAGCATTATATTTGACTGTTTGCCTTCGATCTTTGATCATCAGAATTAACAATAATATATTATAAATTTCAGATGAACTTCAATAATGGAAAGCGAAACTATGTCCCAGCATTAAAATTATACACATATCCATACTTATGGATGAACAAAAAACACTAAAAAATGGTAAACAAAAAATGTATTAAAGAAAACCAAAAAAAAAAAAAAGAAATACTTTAGAGCTGAAATTTAAATAGATTTATATATATAATATATATATACAAAGCAGCAGAACATACATGCAACTAAATATATAGTATATATGTATATATACAGGCAGCTGAGAACAGTACTTAAATAATAGAAAAGAAAAAATATTAAGAAACACAAAAAAAAAATTTTGCCAAAATAACGATTATATATATATATATATATAGGCGTATATATATTTATAGAGCAAACAACAAACAATGATATTGATAGTTTTGTTAGGAACAAAAGAGCAAAATACAACAAATGCACACACATACAGCTACACACACTTACATACATACACAAACTTGAGACAAAAACTGACTGGTAAGAGACCAAAATTATCTGGGTTTTCAATAAAAACTAAAAAAAATGGTATAAAAATTAAAAATTAAAAACAAAAAACAAAAAAAGCAGTAACCATTTTTTATACAATATTAAAAATTGGTCACGGGAATTTATTAAAATTAAACTGAAAGATAAATAAATAAAAAGATAAAGAGAGGATAAATCACACGCTGCTGGAAAAAATAAAGCTAAAACTAAATAATAAAATACACAACACAAGGGAGAAAGATGAAAAATTAAAAGAAAAAACTATCAAAACTGAATCTGTTAATTGGATAAAATGACAACAAAAATGATGCATATTAGTTTGCAGGTAGAAAAAAGTTATTGATGGAGAGTAGAATTATGATGATGACGAAGTCGATGATGATATGTAGCTCTGCAACTTTTTAGCATTTAGAAATAAGCAAAACGGCAAAGGATTATATATACATAAATATATATATATATAAATAAAGTATATAAATTAACACAAAAATTCGAATTTAATTAATTTTAAGGAGATTAAAAAAGTAAATTTAGCACTAGGTGAAAGCAGCATGCAAATTAATATGCGATATGCTTCGAGAAGTATACTTAAGTCAAAATTAAAGAACCACACAAGGTTTTTGCGTAGCCTGCAAGAAACAAGCGAAAATATCATTTTTTACAACATTTAAATGAAAAAATTAATATAATATTGAATTTGTTAAAACTAAATATTGAGGGAAATAAGCTAACTTAAAACCGGAAACATCGGAAAAATAAGCAAAATGCTGTAATTTTGTTGCCCTAAAAAACTAATTTAAATTTCTAAAACAAAATATTTTCAGTTAGGAAAAAGCACGTTCTTGTTTTGGGTTTATTCTAATGAACAAATTAAAATCGTAAACGATTTTATAGCATTAAACAATTTTTAAAAAATCAAACAACAAACTTAACACTTAAACTTAGCTGCTTGCAACAAAAACAAATACAGGTACTTACAAATATACATACACATATATGGTATATGTATATTATATATATACATATATGAGCAAAGGTATAAACTACAAATGAAAATTTTGCTATGAAAGTATATATACATATATATATAATATATAAATATATGACAGACAACTGAACATTTTGGCCACTTATTTTCACGAGCTCCTCCAACACACCCCGATAAAAACCAAATATGAAACTATCTATTAAAACAATGATAAAGTTGACCATAGCGCGCCCTAGTCCTAACTAAGCAAACTAAATGCAAATAGCAACAACAGTAACAAAAAGATCAACAAAATTCACACATATTATGAAAGTATTAACAAATAACATTAAATGCATATGCATAAACTATTATTATTGATAACATATGCATATATAAACTAAATTAGCATTTTTTATAAAAAGGCAAAACAATTTTTAGCAAAACTAGAAAATTCAACACTGAAATTTTTTATATGTATATTTCAACTCTTTTGCCTTTTATTTAACACAAACTCATACTAACACACATACACAGCAAGCAAATCTAACTTAAAATGTCACATAATGAAAATATTTAACAAACAAAAAATTAAAGCCGTAATCCAACAATATATTCAACTGCAATCGGTTGATCCAAATCATTAAACAATTTGACTTTGTCTTTAAAGAGAAAAGAAAAATATTTTAAAAAAGAATATATATACATATATCTGTACAAAATGAAGTGAAAGATTGTCAAATCTACAGCTAAATATGCCAAAAATGAACATAAGAGAAGATGGAAGAAAAATATTCAAATGTAACAATTATTTAGAGTATGTATAGAGAAATCAAGAAGGAAAATTATGTTTAGCGCCTAGTTTGTGGGTTTAAAGCAGAACTTGCGACGCATATTTGATACTAATGATAAACACAATTAATTATTAAATAATAATTAGTATATATATATAAAAAAAAAGTAAATATATATATATATAATATAAAATATATAAGAATATTTAAGCATTAAACAAATTGTTATCAAAGTTAAAGTTAGTTTTGTTACCAGTGCAATATATACTTTTGTGCAAATACTTAACTTATTTTTGAGTTGTCACAACCATACTTTAAAATCAAATGTCACCCCATGAAAGAATAATAAACCAATAAAAAATTTAAAAACCTAATAAAAAACATTGCCAGTTAGCCAGAAAGTTATAGGACAGTATTAAATACATTGCAGTTTGGCCAATAGAATCAGATTAGATTAAACTATCCTATAGAACAAGTATTTACTTATAACGCTATGTGGCCTAGCTTAAAGCTAACGTACTCTCGAATATATTTAACTACAAAAATTAATTTTCTATTTACTTTAATTATATTTGATTTACGAAGTGTTTAGCCTAATATCTTGTAAATAGAATAAACGAAGCCCCCCATACAAAATGCATGGAAAGAACACAGCAACCAAAATGCATTATATACACAAAATACTTACATTTAACTATAAACATTAAACATAAACATACATTTACATACGAAAACATATATAAATTTATATATATGCAAAATTATCAATTGATTTTAGTGATTATTCCGTAGTTAAACAAGTCAAATAACTACAAAGCCCCAATTTTTACAGCTTCTAAATGCTAATCTAGATTTTTACTAGAGCAATACACTCCCACACCTAGACACATAAAAAAACCCATAATTACACATACTCTCACTATATGTATTTACGATCCTGTATGAATCGATCTAGTCAAATTCAAGTTAATTATTGCATAAAAAAACTTTAAATAAAGTCAAACTATTGAGATAATAATAAATTTTTATTATTATTATTACTAATTATGATTTTTTGTATTAAAAATACGAACAAGTATTTAAACTAAATATATGAAAACAAATTATTATTATTATCATTATTATTCTATGCTATTATACAAAACGTTTTAGACTATATATACACAACATTTAAATAAAATACAAAACCTAAATAAAAATTTAGTGCAAAAAACTGATTTTGGCAAAATTATGCAAATTATATATTCAAAAAAAAATTAAAACAAAATACACATATATACTAAATTATCAATACATATTATTATTTCTAATGAGTAACAACAATAAAATAAACCGATGAAGAAATAAAAGCGATCAACAAATTGACAAATACAAAATACCACAAAAAATCTTGTTTTATTTTAATTAATTATTTATACTTCAAGTGTGAGGATGTGGCTTATGAATTGGCAAAACTTTGAGCAACGGATCGGACGACCTACAGACCTACGGACTCATAATTTGGCGCATTATACTTCATAATTTCCCATGTCTAAATAATTTTTGGTTTTTCTCATTAATAAATAAAAGAAAAAACAAAAAATACAAAAGGGCTGTGACTTGAACGTTAAAAAAAATTATGGATCAAAAATCAAATAAATTACTTTTATATTTTTTTGGGTTTCGTTAATTTTATGTTAGTTATTCCTCTCGTTTTAATTAGTAACATAACAAAAAACATTTAATAAAAAATTAAACTTTTAATTTTCTAATGCGGTGATAACAAGCAACCAAAAAGCCAAATCAAAATTAATGCATACAAGTTACATAATTAATAATCAATAAAAAAAATTAAATAATAATTAATGCTAACATTGAGCGGTTAATTTAAATTCAAAATGAAATGTGATGCAAAATGTTAAATAAACAAAAAAAAACATATGTCGAATTGAAATTATTAAAAATAAAAACAATTGTACCTTGAGCATAAAGCATATTAATTGGATCTAAAACAAAATGAATACCATTATGCTAGGCACAACCTATGTAAAGATTCGCCAGGTTTCGCCCCAATTCGATGAAATGCTAGCAAATAGCAACCACAAGAAGATTTCAAATTGGCACTTGCATTTGCAAATTTTGCCAAAATACAGTTTAGTGCTCAATTTCCCAAACGATTTTCATTTTTATAAAGACCATCAACGCGTTCTTACACATAAATAAACAAATACAAAGCACATCATATCAAAATATATATACAACGCGTATATTGTAAAACTTTAAAACTATTGTTTTCCAATGCAAAGGATTCACAATTTAGAGATCTATAGGACACCCCTCCAAAATGTTAGTTGTAGAACAGAAACTATAAAATTGAAGTTGCAAAATAATTATTACAATATTAACAAATTTTTTATTTATTTCATAATGCATATTTTAGATACGTTTTGCTTTCAGTTTAATTTTTGCAGTTTAAACTTAACTAAAGTGAAAAGGACAAAAAAGGAAATTTAAGATTAAGCATTGTATATTTACTAAAAGAAAATGAAGTCTCTTATCGATGATCGTTCCTTAAACTTAAATCATAAGATTTACATGAATACTTACTTATAGTGGCTGCGCTATGATACATAAACTTAGTCCTATAAATAAAGTATTTTTATTATGAGGACATTCTTATAGAATGTATATATAATTTATAGACGATAACTAAAAATCAACTAACCAACTTATTAAATAATTAGTTAATTACTCGATGCTAGTTATTGGCAAGGCTAGCCAGAGTAGTGAATGAAGCTTACAACACTAATACAAAACAACAAACCAACAACAACCAAAAAACACATGAGTCCAAGTTTAGAACTTAATAATCAAAAATATATTTAGATACACTTTTCTGCAGGTATTAATCTCAAAAAGTTATACTTAACAAAAATTACAGTACGATAAACGATGATAACTATAAAGATTAACGATAGAACTAGAGCAAGGCACATTAAATGACCCCACCATAACCATGGACTACTAAATTTCATACACTAGTTTTTTATACACAACAACCAACCACTATCGACTTACAACCAACAACCAAAAAAAGAACAACAACACGTTTAGATACACAAACACAGTTAAATGGGCCCAATTAGAAGGGGACGTAATGGCCCTACAAATTGAGGGAGGGGTGCATATCTTTTTTGGTAGGCCTAGAAAATTTTGCCTTGATAGCATTTGGTTTTATTTTAATCTAAACACGAATAACTTATAGGATACAGGGTAAAACATGCAATTAATAATAATAATAATAATAAATATAATAATAGTAATCATATAAATTAAATAATAATAATTTTAATATACTTATTATGTATATGTACATGTATATTACGTATTGTATTTGGTTCAACTATTTTCCTTAAGCTTTTGCACTAAATATATTGTTTTAAATTTTGTAGCTTGAAACTTCTTGAAAGCTTTGCATAAAACTAGAATCGGCTTGAATAGTTCTTTAGAGCAGCAAATGGGCATAGTTGGGATAGGAGTGCAGTCCTAGGAAAGTATACATATATATATTTATATATATAAATACTTATATACATAAGTATATAGGATCAGAACAACAACAACAAACAGCAACAATAATTGGCGGCGCTTGTAAGAAAGCTCAGAAAGTGCATTTAAAAAAAATTATGAAATAAAAAATTTTTAAACAACAAATATATATTAATCGAGAAGAAAATCTAGTCATATTTATATAGGCGATGAATTATATATTATACTATTATTATGACAATTATTATTATTAACATACAAATAATGCAAAGATTTATTAGCGAGCTAAGTTCAACAAACATTGTATAACAATTTTGCAACTATGCAAAATGATATGCAACAAAATTCAGATAAATTGAAATGAAATGAAATTTAAGAAAATGAAAGGAAAGATAAGGATCGAAGAAGAGGCCCAAGTTATTTTTTGTAGATAAAAATGTTATCTTTTATAACTTAGCCAAATATTAGATACTGATACAAATGCACAGTTGCTAAATAATTCAGTCAGATGGCTATTTGTGAAAAACAAAAGATGAAAGCGAATTTATATTGTAAATAGGTAAACACAAAGCCCTATGCTACTTATCTAAAAGGGTTTAAAGAATACAAATTATTAATTATTTAAAAAAAGATGCTAGTCTAGTACTTATATACCATACACTCTCGATCTTATATACCCATTGATACACGTCAACTTTTGAGTGTTGTTCCTGTTGCGTTTAATGATTAGATCCCAAATACAACACAGCTTCTTCTAGTACACACACTCATTACTTTATGTTTAGAAATCCGTCCGTACTTAGCATTATGCACTAGCACACTTACACGAATATACCAAAAACACACACAAACTGAGAAATATGAGTTTAATCGAAGATTCTATAAGCCAAGTTACAAAGCAGAAGAATTGCTCAGAGTATTGTAGGATCTATCAAGTTAGAAAATGTAACGAGGTTATCTTACAATTCTCAGACTATTTGCCTTTAAATCTAATTTGCATAGCAGTTAGCCCTACTTACACACACATCCACACCCAAAAATTTTAAAAAATCAATTGATATTAAAAAAAAAAACAACAGATTAACTATTATTTCAGATTTATGAAGAGCACCTTTAAAGAAAACAATAAGAAATTTAGCAGCAAAAAGATGCCTAACGCCATATAAACATAAGATAAAAATTGCACATAGAATTTGTAGCATAAATTTAAAGCCAGTGAAGTAATTTCAGAAGTTCAGAAGTTCATTCCTTTTATAAAAAAATTGTATGCAAAATATTAAATACTCCATGCATTGTTTTTAAAGATTTTCAAGCAACACTTTAACAAAGAAACAAAACATTATAATCAACACAACAAAATTAAATATTAAATGTAAAATGGTTTCAAAATCATAAAAGAAAACAAATAAATAAACAAACAACAAAAACTAATAAAATTTGTAGTAATGAAAGTAAAAATCTATTTCTAAACATTTAAATCAAAGTTTAAAATATTTTTTAATCAGTGCAAGATTTTCAAATATGTATTTTTAAGGCACAAGAAAATTTTATTATCTTTCTCAGCACGATTGATAAGTTTTTATTAATTGGAAGCATGTTCGTCATTTTAATAATTTTGATAAAGAAAATTTCCTTAGTTACATCGAAATGCACCAGGTATCCTAATAGTATCAGAATTAAAATCCAATCAGATACTCGAACTTATTATCATTGACAGTCAGACAGATTTTTATAACACATTAAGCATGCACTCATGCACACGTACATACATACATACATACATACTAGTAAATACTTATAATACAAAAATTTATATTTATACATTATACACATGCATACACGTACATATAAAACGCAGAAGTAAACTAATAGACAATGTAGTTGGCAATGGAAAAGCAAATACATAGAGCAGATACATAAGAAAGCAGACATTGAATAAAATAATTTAAAATAGCAAAGAAAAGGTCTTTATATTAACTATATAAATATACTATACATATGTGTATATTAAATACAATTAATAAATAATAACAAATCAATGGCGAAGTGTGTAAAATTTGTGCATTCGTTCATGAAAACAAAAGGATGAAAGTAAACACCGAAAAAAATTAAAAATATATCTATATATATATATACATACATATATATATATAAACTCAATTTAATTTTTCGCTCAACACTGCGAAAGATTTTTGAAGTCACACGTTTAAAGCTATCAAAGGAACTATTAATTAATATTGAGAAAAAAAAAGCAAAAAACACGAAACTATGCAAAAAATATTTTAATATTTAAAAGGCGTGAAAATACATTAAAAATCTAGTTTAAACCTTATTTATATGCCATACAAGAACATACATAAATAAACCTAAACATATTAATAAGTATATACACAACAACTACAAATACAAAATACAAAAAACAATAACAATAACAATGATTAAATGATTAGAGCCAGAGAAACAACTACTTACATGCATACTTATACATATATACTCGTAAATATACATTTTATTTCCGCCTTTTCTCAACTTGTTTATTTATTTCTATAATTTGTTTAGTAAAGAACGAGAAGCGACAGCAGTTAGGCCAAGATGCGCGGTATAAGCTAACAAACCTAACAATAATATAAAGAAATATATATATACATATATATTTAATATAATATAAAATATCAAGAAAAGTTTAGGCTAAATGTAGCCGGTTTTCAAAAGGCGAACATGTAAATTTTGTTTCGTTTGCCAAGCTGGGCGTCGTATATGGGCGACATATGGAGAATAATATGATAAAAGAGGAGCAGAAAATTGAACGAAAATGGAAAAGAATAATAGAGAAGTAAACCAAGTTATAATGACAACAATTAAATTATTATTAAAAAATAATTATTATACATGACAACTTATGCAAATGTAATAAGTGGCAGAAAAATTAAATAAACAGGAAAAAAAACTGGCAAGTTTAATAAAAAAAAAACAAATAAGAAAAAAAATATGAAAAACCAAAGTGGTAAAATTACAAAAATGCAGAAAAAATATATATTATATATACTTTATAGACATTTAAACAGGAAATTAAAAACAAAAGTCGAAGAACAAACTAAAAAATAAAGTTACAAGTAATAAACTTTTACCATAAAAATATCAACAAAAAAAAAAAGTTTGTTTTATTTGAGATGGCTCTAAATTTCAGTTTTAGCATTCAGCGCGAAACGTGAACATTAACTCAGACATCTGGCAACGCTGCAAAACCGTTGCCAAGTAACGGTACGCGCTCTAGCAACAGTATTATTTATTGTTAATAAGAAGACAAGTGAGCAGTTTTACTTAAGATGTCCGATCAACTTGACCAATTGGCAACTGCAGAGCTGCAGCGTCTGCAGCGCCAGCATCGTTCCCTCCAGCTGGATCTTCGTGGACTTCTCGAGGAGAAGGCGAAGCGACTGAAAAAACAAAATCACATGATCAACGTCCTGCAGTTGGAGCATGAGAAACTGAAGGACGAAAT
Organism: Drosophila falleni; assembly: GCA_035045575.1. Classification (NCBI taxonomy): domain Eukaryota; kingdom Metazoa; phylum Arthropoda; class Insecta; order Diptera; family Drosophilidae; genus Drosophila; species Drosophila falleni. The sequence continues at coordinate 13,406,338 of JAWNOV010000167.1, forward strand.
CAGAACCTTGGAAGGCGGCACTCATGCACGCAAAAACACCAATAAGGAGAGGCATCTGGGCACCTTGCAAAAGCAACAAACCGAACTACAAAGGGTCTTACACGGCGAACGAACTAATCTGTGGGAACTGGAAGGTCACATTAGAAAAATGGAAAAGGAAATCGATGCTTTACGTCGAAACGAGGTGCCCGACAATTGCTACAAAGACACCATTTGTAAGGTTCAAAAGAGCGTGGTCAAATTGGAAAACAGACTTGATGTTGTTAACAAAAAATGTAGCGATGTTCTCACCGAGAATAGCAAAATGCGGGATGCCATTAATCATATGCTTCAAGATCGGTAAGATACAGATATTGCTAGCAGCTAGGGATATAAACTAGATGTGGGATATTAATGTAAAGCATGAGTTAATGATATCGATTTAGGTTTTACAATACCTTCCCTTACTCAAAAACTTCCAACTCTCATAACTTTGTCAAAACTTGACCGATTTCCATGCGAAATATCGTTTTGATCATTATTTGGCCTCTACTTTGATTCTGCATCAAAATATTAATAATTTAAAAAATTCGATAATTTTCCCTATCACTGTCTATTTTATTCATACTTTTCCCTTGACTTGTCCCTTGACCCTTACTCAAAAACTTCCAACTATCATAACTTTGTCAAAAATTGACCAATTTTCATGCAGAATATCATTTTGATCATTTTTTGGCCTCTACTTTGATTCTGCATCAAAATATTAATAATTTAAAAAATTCGATAATTTTCCCTATCACTGTCTATTTTATTCATACTTTTCCCTTGACTTGTCCCTTGACCCTTACTCAAAAACTTCCAACTATCATAACTTTGTCAAAAATTGACCAATTTTCATGCGGAATATCATTTTGATCATTTTTTGGCCTCTACTTTGATTCTGCATCAAAATATTAATAATTTAAAAAATTCGATAATTTTCCCTATCACTGTCTATTTTATTCATACTTTTCCCTTGACTTGTCCCTTGACCCTTACTCAAAAACTTCCAACTATCATAACTTTGTCAAAAATTGACCAATTTTCATGCGGAATATCATTTTGATCATTTTTTGGCCTCTACTTTGATTCTGCATCAAAATATTAATAATTTAAAAAATTCGATAATTTTCCCTATCACTGTCTATTTTATTCATACTTTTCCCTTGACTTGTCCCTTGACCCTTACTCAAAAACTTCCAACTATCATAACTTTGTCAAAAATTGACCAATTTTCATGCGGAATATCATTTTGATCATTATTTGGCCTCTACTTTGATTCTGCATCAAAATATTATTTATTTAAAAAATTCGATTTTTTTCCCTATCACTGTCTATTTTATCCGTACTTTTCTTTTTTAATTTTATTAAATCTTCAACAAAGTGCCAACTTTAATGATATGTGGCAGTCAATGGTTACCCAATTCAATGACGGGAAGAAGCTTATAATGGACTTGATTGATCAATCAACACTGGCCTTTGATCAACGGCAGGAGCTGTGTACGAAACTCTCAGTACTGAAGGATCGAAATGAGAATGATAAGGTTATGCATATTCAGGAAATGCGAGAAATGCAGCGTCGATTAGAGCACGATGCCAAGTTGCAAAAGTTTTTTGACATTAAGGGACAAAAGCGAATGAATCCTGAGTTGGAACAACGTGAGCTAGACAAGAAACAGAATCAAAAGGAAAACTATGAGCGACAGATCTTTGAATACAAGGAGATTATCGAAAGGATTAAGCAATTATATGGCGAGGATGATACTGAACGATTGGTGGCACAGTTCAAGCGCCAAGAAGACGAAAACTTTGCACTTTTTAACTATGTAAACGAGCTTAGTCACGAGGTTGAGGTACTTAATGATACAACACAGGAATTAACTGATGAAATTGGTACGTAGACAGATAATTTGAATTATTTATTACAATAAATTACCTTTTAAGAGCGTCAAAAATCGGAGCAAACAGAAAAGGAACTCAAACTGAAAACAGAAGCTTTGGATTATTTAAATGATGAAAAGGAGCGCATTGAACAGCTGGCCAAGGAGACCAGCGAGAAGAAAAAGAATCTCAGCAATCGATTACAGCAGCTACTTAAGGGAATTGAAGACATATTTAAGTAAGTTTTTTGTAATATACAAATATACAAAGAGTTCCAAATCATAAGATTTTTATCATTCACAGATTATTGGCCTGTGATGATGCACCAATACTGAATGTCCTCAGCTCCAAGACCTTCCTGACTGTACACAATGTGAAGTTATTCATTGGAGTCATTGAACGTCGCGTGAATCTGATAATTAGCACGATTAACATTGAGGACAACTCCAACAGGATACTGGCCAGAAAAGATCGTGTGCCCAAATTTAATATACGCGAGTCAGCTAAAATAAAACATTAAATTTTAGAAATTACATGGCAGACAAATTCATCAGAAAAAAATATGTTTTTATTCAATTTACTTAGATTATAATGCACATAATTTATCTGTATAATTGTGGCTAATCTCATATTCTACTCTTAAATACTATTGCATTGGGTTTTTAGGGTATCAAAATTATATTGAATTGCAACTTCCATAATATATTTGTAACGATAAATAAATATTGTGTATGTATCATATATACAATAAAGAACTTTACGTTTCGACAAATACTATGCACAAATATGAGAAAATAATAATACAGTCCAACAATTGCTTAAAGTACGAGTTTTCTTATAATTAATTTATGGTATTTATTACAGACTTTGTAAGAAATAAGAAAGTTCTAGGTTCCGCAATTACTATGCATAAATAAGAGAAATTAATAATAAAAATTTAACAATTGCTTACACTTAAAAATATTTTATGATATATTACACTATTATTTATAACAGGCTTCATTAAAATATCAACAAAAAAATAAAGAGATATATGCATTTGTATTTATATAGTTTACATTTAAATTCCACATTCTATCAGTTTCTTATCTTATGGTTCAAGAGCAATTTCTTCGTTGGCCAAAGCTACTGGTACGGGCGTCGTCACATCGCGACTTTCGCCATTGAGCAAATATACAGGAACGTTACTGGTGGCCAGTTCAATCTCATGTGCAACCATGACGCTGCTTTGCTCTGTCTCTGGACTGGACGTCGGCAATTGAGTAATTTGCTTAACCACCGCATCTTGCTCAACGCAGCATTCACCATTTACGGAAAGCGTCACATAAGCAGCAATTCCATTATCTTGTTCGGTTTGACTAGGATCCGAAAAAAAAGCAGCAGGAACATGGGCAAGAACAGACGATGTAGTAGACACTGAAGATTGGGCAGTAACAGGTGTTTGAGAGTGGTCAGTAGTTAAAGCATTTTCAGATCCTGAAGCAGAAAATATGGCAGGACTAGCAGGAGGTACAGAAGCAGTTGTTGCTAATGCGGACGGTTCTATTGTCAACGTCTCAGAGGCGACAATAGATTGTTCAGGTTCAGTTTGGCTAAGATCGGCGAGATTGTCAGAAAAGGAAGCTGCTGCTGCTTCCAGCTTCTTCTTACACGATTTTTTAAATCGTGTCCATCGATGACCCTTCCAACGCCGTCCCCCTTTCCAATAACCTCTCGCTGGCTGACTCAAGCTCGGCTGTTCCTGTAAATGGAATGCTCATGAATAGAGATGTGTTGTTTCGTTCTGAAAAAGTTTAAATGAACGGGTCATTAAGATGAGTAAATGAACATATTAAATCATTCATGTACTATATCGTTCATTTTGCATTTGGTCAGTTGAAATCTTGTTTTCTTTAAACAAAGTGATCGGAATGTCCTATTCGCATCGCTTTTCGTTTAAATAACTGAACTATGTAAATGTCTGATTATTCAGCAAATCAAACTAAAAATGCCAACTTTACTCATGAATTCTCGGGTTAGTTGTCGCACTTACCACAGTGTTCTCGTCAACATATCTGTGCGGTACTATCAGTTCATTAACGTGGATACGTTTCAGTCTCACAACCGGATCAAAGTTTGGTAAGATCGCCGACTTTGTCTGTTCCTCAATAGCATAATTTGTAATGATTGTCATGTTGCTCTCCAGCTTATCAATGTTTTGTCGTAGCTTTGCATTTAATGTGCTCAATCTCTTGATCTTTTGTCGATTTTGAATCTCAACATTTCTTTGTCTTGGCTTTGGCTGTGTCTTTCTTTTTTCCATCATTTTAATGCGTTGCAGTTCAAGGATTTTATTACAGAAACGAACGTGCTCCTTGGACATATCGGCAAACTTGCGACGATTAAATTTATAACTGCTTGATTCAGCTTGCAAGCGATTAATGTCAATATCCAGGCTGCAGACAGGTTTTCCATGACGAATTGTACCACTCGAGCTGTGAGTTGATGCAGGAGGTGTGGGCAGTGAACGTTGTGGAGCACGCGATTGAAGACTCCTTGGTTGTGGTGTTGGTGTGCCACTTGAAGCATTACTTGTCGTCGGCGTAAGCTGTGTTGTCGGTGTTATACAAGGACTTTTAGTTGGTACTTGTCGCTTACGACAAACGCCCGACGACAACGATTGGCTAGTCCTTTTATCACAGTTCTTCTTGTCTTCCAGTTTGCTAAACATACGCTGTCCCGCTTGTAAATGTTCTAAAAAAAAAAAACGCTCAAGTTAAAACCTTGAAAATATATTGACGGTAATTAACAATAATTGTGCGTACCTTTACGTCCCAACCACTTAAGAGTTTCAACGTGATCCATCGATGAGGTTGGTGTCAGCGGTATAGGCGTTGTACTATACAAATCTCTGTAAGGTTTTATTGATGGCTTAATAGATCTGTGAGATTTTTTCAACTGGGCTCTGCTCGAGGCACTCAAATGCTCTGCACTGAAGGTGACCTGCTTCTTTATCATCGACGACTCGCTGCTGTTGCTATTACGACTAGATGGCTGCTGGCAGTGGTGATTGTTTCCACTTGACTTGATCGCCTCGTCTCTGTTGCTGCTTGAGCCAGCTGAGATCAGACCGGTGGCTCTCTTGTTGAGGTCATCAGAGTAGAATCTGCAGGTGGATATGGCATCGTCGTCAAAACTCAAACGTTGATGTTGTTGTTGATGTTGATCCTCCTTCTGATCTGCCGTTTGAACACATTGATCGACAAGGTGCGGCGTCTGTGTTGTGGACACAAGATGCAGACTGTCACGACGACAACTATAGCTGTTGACTATACGAGGCATCGTGTAGGTCTCTGTGCTGTTGGTGGCCGGGGCAGCTACGTTGGCCGCGCTGCTCGTGGCACGTTGATACGTCCGTAAGTTGCTAGGAAAGATACGGGTTATGGGCACATAATCATCATCAACAGTCGCCGAAGCTTCGTTCGAGCTGGAGGCATTGCCATCCACATTGGCGGGCACACTGAAATGGAGCGAAAACATTTCCTCGTCATCGTCCGACTCACAGATGTCAACGACTTCGCGCGTGCTGTCAATGCCACGGTACAAGGCCGTCACGCGCCTCACAGGCTCCAAGAGAATTGCATTCTCGCACAGCACTTTCAGAAAGTCAGGCGGATCCGGAGCTGGTGGCGGCAGCGGTGTTATCGGCAATGTTATCGCTGCAGCAGCCATTGTGCTGGCCAACACCAAACCTGATTCCGCGATTTCTTTCTCCTCGTCAGAGTCGAATATCTTGGGAGAAATAAAATGTATTAATAAAGTTCCACAAAATTTCAGATTTAAATTGTTTAATTTATAATCAGCTAAGGTTGTAGTCATTTTATGGGCTGCTGAAACGTGCCAGCCCTCACCTATAACGCGACTAACTGCGCCAGTGAAGGCATCTGCGCGATCCGCAAGCCCAAAATCAGACCTTTTACTAAAACATCATGATGGATTCACATAGTTATAGACGAGTTTTTAAAGTTTAATTATTTAGTCAATTTAATGGGCATATATCATATCGAACGAAAGCTAGTTAGGATACTTTTTGGAACTAAAAAGGAATGTTATCACAGTTGATTTCTGATTATATATTTCTTATCGCAAAGCAATAAATCAAAACCTTCTTTAAGATAGAACATCTGTGAAGTTGTAGTAAATAGTTGAGTTATCAAACTACGTGAATTTCTGACCTACGATAAGATGTAGATGATAAGCATTTGACTTACAGATTAAGAAGAAATATCGTTAATAAAACTTACTTTACAATGGCTCTCTATAGATTTTGTATTAACAACATGCGGGTAAGACTTAAGTCGTGACCCTGACTATAGGATAACTCAGTAACTCAAACTTTGTCTATAACTATGTTTAAGAGAGAGTGGAATGTTGGAAAATTGGCAGGAACTCACCAAATCATTTGACTGCGCCTGTGATCGATTGTCTATCCTGCTTGCCGCACGTAAGCCTGTGCAGGCCTGTTGCACATTCAGATGCTCCAGAATGCAACGTGTGGCCGTTCTGGATGCACCATAGTCGGGCAGATGATTGATGTAGGTGGAGTTGAAAGGAAGTGTGGATGACGGTCGCATAAATTTCGCAGCAAAATCAATAATCCGCTGTCTTGTTGCCTCATCCCGTTCCAGGCGTTGCCAGCAATAAAATATGATAATATATTCGATGTATATTTTATCGGGCAGCTCGATCTGTGTAAAGAAACTCGACGGCACGGACCATTGTGGAAAGAGTCGGCTGAAATGAGTAGGCACACATTAATATAATATAGAGAGAGAATTTTCAGAGAGTTTGAGGGTCACCTGTACAATACTGAGATAATGTTTGCCTGGCCAAAGACCTTGGGTATTGCGACTAGCGTCAGCAGTGTGTATTCCTTGTGTGCACCGCATCCAACATCCGCATCCTCCACATACAAGCCGAGTGTGCTGCTAATGCGCTCCAGGATACACCGATGATTTTCGACACGATCTTGAGCGGCACACAGTTCACAGGCAATATAAATGGCAACAATAAAGCAAATGCGCTGACGATAAGCCACCGAGTTGTCCACGTTGCTGCTGTGACGTTGTTGCACAGTGTAAATCTGATCCGTCAGAGCAATAATAGTCCGCGCCAATTTGCGGCACAAGAGCGGAGAGTTTTGTGCTTTTTCGAATTCCTCGCGTATGGCACTGTGGGGATTGGAGATAATGGAGATAAGGATTCATATTTGGATCATATTCACTTACCACTCGAATTGTCTGAGCAGAGCATTCATAAGCTTGTTGAAGCTCTCGTCGTGAATGGCGGCAATCACTCTATAAATATAACGACGCGTCTCATTTAGTTGCACAAATTCCGGCATCGCTGCCGCCGTCGTCGTCACTGTTGTTGTTGTTGTGGTGGTGGTGGTTGTCGCTGCGCCGCCGGCAGCGGCAGCGACAGTTTCATCAACATTTATGCAGGTATTTCGTGCTGTTGTGCTGCTCATCATTCTGCAACGCAATTTAAAGGTCGTAAATAAAGATATTTTGGCATTTAGTTAAGTGAAAGTCCCGTTAGCATGCTTAGCCCTATACACACTCGCACACACACACACACATGCACGTACCCACAAAACGATAACTGCAATGCAGAAGCGGCGCGCTCGCAATGCACGCCTCACACTTCACATTTACCAGCTGCACACTGGCCAACAACAAATGCACAATGTTTTTGCTGCGTTTTGCACATATAATTACATTATTTGTTTATTTTGTGCAATACAATTTTCGTATTTCTGCTTTTTGGCTTTGAGCTGCGCGAATGTGTTGACTACTACTGTTGCCAATTTAGCTATTATATAGCTAGATCTGGCCAATTTCAAAATTCGCTTACTAGAAAAATTTCAATATTGCTATTAGCTGAAAATCTGGCTATTTTAAATATATATTCAGCAAAGTTTTGCTATTAATATTTTTGATAAAACTGTGCAACTCTGCTCACAATAACATATTTAGATGCTCATCAGACAGAAACAGCTACTGTTCACCCTAAAAACTTGCCAGCACTGGTATGGAAGATTACCACCCGCTGCAGAGGCTGCCACCCTGCAAAATTTCCCGATCTGGCTCAATAACGCGTTCTAATTAATACTGATTTAGTATTTCTTAAATACCATTTGATATACCAGAGCAGTCTGGTATATTTGAAGTGCTGCACACTTGCGAAAAACAGAGTGACCAGATATGTGAATAAAATTTATAACAGCGCGCGCTTTTCAAATACGTTTGCAAATCTAAAAAATAATTTAAATGCAAATTTAAATGTAAAAACCATCTCTATTGTATGTAATTAAAAACAAACTCAGTGCTCAAATAATTAAATACAAAATACAAGTTTTTCGTTTGTTTTTAATGTTGTTACCAACTTTATTTGTTAAGTCCTTAATCAGTTCTTTCTCAATGCTTCTACAAATTCCAAATAGAAAACTTAAAAAAAGATTACATATATTAAAAAATTTATCGATTTTCATTTTCGGTTACAACTTCAATAAAACTGAATTCTAGGCTACGCAAATCACACAATAAAACGCGGCCAAGAGGCACTGCCAAAATGCTTTGCGCTTCAATGCGCTAAATAAGCGTGAAATTGCGTTGCAATCACAACAAAATCATGCAATTTTGTAGGCAAACAAATTAGGATTTGAAATTAGCCACGGCCAGGACTGGGAGCAATGACAAAAACTCATTGGAATTGGATCCTTGGCCGAAGACAAGAATAAACTACAGAATGTACGTTGCTGTGTGTTTTTGTTTGTAAGTGTGTGTGTGTTGTTGTTGTTGTTTTTGTTGGATTTTTTGTTGTTATATGTTGATTTACAACTCGTCCTTCTTGGGCGCCGCTTCCTCCTCCTCGGACTCCTCAGCGGGCTCGGCATCGGCAACCTCACCATTGGCATCGAGGAACTTGACAAAGTCGTCCAAGGTCCTGTCCAGATTGTAGTCGATGACCTTGTTGTCCTCCTTGCGGAAGTATTTGATGGTGGGGAAGGATGAGATCTTGATGTTCTCCAGCTCGTTGGCAGTGGAGTCCATCTTGGCAATCACAATGTCAGCATTATCCTTGTACTTCTCGGCCAGCTGATCGTAGATGGGAGCCAGCTGCTTGCAGTGACCGCACCATGGGGCATAGAACTCAACCAGAACAGACTTGCTCTTGTCCAAGGCAACATCCTCGAAGTTGCTGGAGACGAGCACCTTGACGGGCTGCTTATCCCAATCCTCGGGCAATTCCTGGGACAACAGATGCTGCTTCAGTTTGCCATCGAGGAACTTCTTGAGGAAAGCTTCAATGGTCTCGGCAGACAGATCGCTAGACTCGGGCTTGTACTTGGCCATATCCTCCTCCAACTTGATCAGACGAATGGTGGGAACCTCCTCCTTGTTCATGCCGAAGAACTCAAAGATGCGAGTGTGATCCTCCTCATCGGATGAGATGGTCACGAACAGAATCTCTTCACGGTACTTCTTGGCGATCTCCTTCAATGGATCAACATGGGCCTCAATGTGGCCAGCCTCCTTGGACACGAAGAACAGCAGATGCGACTTGATGGAACCACCGAAGATCTTGGCAGCCGACTCATGGTTGAAGTCAACAATCAGAGGCAGAGACTGAACCTGGGCGAATTTCTTGAGGTTCTCCTCGTTCAGCTCGCCATCGAACACGGATTTCTTCTCATCGAAGGGCTTGAAGAGAACGACGCCATTGTCCTTGGCTTCGTACTTGGCAATAACATCAGCGTTGCTGCTAACACCAAAGACAAAGGAGTCCAGAGCGTTGGCTGCCTTGGTGAAGATCTTAGCCTCCTCGGATTCCACATCCTTGAAGAAACCAATGATGGCGATCTCATTGTCCTTCAGGAACTGCTCAGCCTCATCCACGCTGGTCAAGTCCTTGGCCGGTGGTCCAGTCTTCTTGGTCACCCACGAAATAATATCGGCTGCCTGACGTCCACCATTGTACTCGACGGGAGATCCGCTGCGGAAGAACTTGAGCGTAGGATAGCCACGGACCTGGTACTGTTCGGCCAGTTCACCCTCAACGGTGGCATCTACCTTGGCAAGCTTGATGGGGGATTCCTTCTCGGCCAGTTGCTGGGCAGCCTTAGCGTATTCGGGAGCCAGGGCCTTGCAATGTCCGCACCAGGGAGCGTCTGTAAAGGACAAGAGAATGGATGGAATTTAGAAAATGAATGACTATTATATAGATATTGTAAATTTTTACTGATTTTTAATTCTAACAATATTATATTTGGGTACCGTTTTAACGTTGTTTTTTTTAATGCTATTTAAAGTTAATAAAACGTAAGATACTCGATTGTAAATCTGGAAAAGCTAATGCGAAATAATATAAAATGCTACGGATAACAAATAAAAATAAAACACCTGCTACTAACTAAAAAGTACATGTGTCGTTACTTTGTCTATTTGTTGCATTCCCTTGTTTTTAACGAATCGTTCACTTGGAAACGTTAATTGTCAAAAGACGTAGACGTTGGCGGGAAAGTTGGGGGGTATTAATGGATATTATTATTCACGCTAGATTTATCATGGAGCAGCAGCTGTTTGACATTATGCAAATTCCACGTGTTGATTTCTTAAGCGTTGCAATTTTAAGCACATACACACACACACGCACACACACATACCAGATCCAAGCATGCAAGTGTGGGAGAGAGATAGGCATAATGACATAATGAGAGTTGACAACGTCTTCGTCTTGCACTCTTCTTATCGCCGGCTTAAGCTGACGTGGCCTTGGCATATGGTCAAATGAGCGTGAATCTCTTGCAGATAAGATTCATAGGGGGCATTATCTGAGCCAATTCAAGTACCTTACAAATGTATGTATGTGTGTACCTTGCTGACGTTGCAAGCACACAGTCGTGTGTAAAACGTAGCGAAAACATCAAAAGTGCTACCGTAAACAAACCAGGGCCAGGGCCGCCATATTGCCGCATATTACCGTTGTTGAGCACGCACCAACAACAACAACAGAAACAAAAACAACAATAATGTATGTATGTTAAAAAAAAAGAGAAACAAAGCACGCGCATTAAAAAAGAGTTGAATGAACTTGAGGTGCGCAGACGCGAGAGAATTAAGCGGCGAACAGCGTACAAAAGGGCAGAATAGAATAGAAAGCAGTGAAAGAGACAGATGAATTCTTGACTGCGACCGAGACTGAGCAACAACCAGCAAAAAGTTGTTTAGCTAACCTACTTTCAAAGCGACAGTTGCTTGGCAACTTTTTTGTTCTAAAACGAAATTGATGAAGCGGATGTAGACAACTAAGAAAGCAAGTAGGCGATATAAAACCACGCCCCGGGGCAAAAGGCAAGCAGCGATGCATAACTTATTGATAAAAGTAAAACATATGGAAATAGAATTCGTTTGCAGTCTTATCTTAGTCTCAAGACGCCGCCGCACGGCACCCTAAAAGTGTAAATAGATAAGGGCACAAAACCCAAAAACGAATTGACCCTGTGGAGAAATGTGTCGAAGAATTATCTTTCCTCGTTTTAATGACGCGCGACATTTGCTCTTTGTAGCCGCCTTAGCACTTTAACATTTAAGAACTTATGCGCAACAAATGCTCACACCAAGATTGTATGTACATATACATTTGTTTGCTCGCTTGCTCACACAGGTGCTGGAGTAGTAGGTGTAAAAGAGATGGTCACATTCCAAGAGAGCGTAACGCCAAGCGTAGCGTTAGTATATAAAGAGAGCGAGAGAGAGAGAGCAAGCAGTTTCCGCACAATCATCGATATGCGATATACGATAAAATAGAAAAACAAAAACGTATACAAATGTATTTTCTCTTGCTGCTTAAAACTCTTTTCTCTCTTCCCGCTTTGCTGAGCCGAAGGAAGCTTGGCAAGAAGCAACAACAATTCCACTGGTGTCTGAACTGCCACGCAGACATATTTCATTTCAGAGCATCTCGCGTTGGCTTGCTCAGAAAAGACCACGTAGCCATAACGCGAAATACATGAATCACCCAATAGCGGCAGCGACTTAGCGGCCGGCACGGCACCTTTATTTATGTTAATTACGTTGCAAAATTTAAGTAAATACTTACAGAATTCGACGAGCACAAATTCATTATCGGCAATCACTTGTTTGAAGTTGTCCACGGTCGCTACAATGACACCCTCCTCCAGTTTAATTTCAGAAGCCGCCACGTAGGACGCCGCGGCGAGCAGTGCACAGATTAGGAATTTCATCGCGGGCACTTAGTATATATATATATATATAGTATATAAATGCTTATTTGTAGGTGTATAAGACACAGACACACACAAGAACAACTCCAAAGTTGTCCACCGCACGAGTTGCAAGCTAAAATCCAAATGAAATCGCTTACGTTCAACTGAAAGAATAAAAGGCTGTCTACTCTGAGTAGTGGTGGTTGGTTCTTAGAGATGGGCGATATTAACGTCACTGTTACTTATCACAATGAAATTCTCGATGCGATAATAAATCACTGCGTATCACTTAGTTTTTTTCTATTTTGTTATTATTCTGATTTAAAATATTTAATGAAGTATGTCACTTTTTTGCAATTAAGAATATTGAAGATTATTGCAGTCTTGGTCACTATTATTTGTCACCGATATTTTATTTGTAACTGTCACAGCTGTCGCCCTATCGCAATGTTATTTCAGCAGACGATGCCTAAAAATTATCGATAGACATGCTAGCTTATTTATTTGCTTTTAATTTTTAATGCAAACACATTAAGAATTTAAATAGGAATTAATTAACTGATTTTGCATAGAAATCATGTACAATTTGCAATGTTTGTGATTCAAGTACTAAAATAAACATTGTTAAAAATAAAACAGCTATAAAACTATTCTATATTAAATATTATATATAAAACTTTATTATATATAAAACAATTATATATAAAAGAATTATATGTAAAACAATTATATATAAAACTTTATTATATAAAACTTTATTATATTTGAAACTATATTATATATAAAACTATATAATATATAAGACTATAATATATAAAACTATTCTTAATTAATAATTTTTAAGCTTACAAAATAATAGTTAATATTTAGCTTATTACGATCTGCTTCTAATGCTACGAAGTTGCCCGCCGTTGCTGATCCGTATTCCGCGAGCGCCGAGCACCGAGTCCTAGTGGCCTGCCAGATAGGCCGGCTTTTATATGCTACGTGGGGGGTCAGTTAGCAGAGCTCTGTTATCTTAGCAGTGTACTGTTAAACTCACATTGGCACTGCTAAGATAACAGAGCTCTGCTGCTCTGTGGTCTGTTATCAGAGCTCTGTTATCTTAGCAGTGCCCTGTTAAACTCACATTGGCACTGTTAAGATAACAGAGCTCTGCTAACAGACCGCTGAGCAGCAGAGCTCTCTTATCTTAGCAGTGCCCTGGTTAACTCACATTGGTACTGTTAAACTCACATTGGCACTGCCAAGATAACAGAGCTCTGCTAATAGACCCCCCACGCAGCATATAAAAGCCGGTCTATATGGCAGGCCTTTAGGACTCGGTGTTCGGCGCTCGCAGAAGACGGATCAGCAACGGCGGCGACTTCGTAGCATTAGAAGCAGATCGTTATAAGCTAGTTATATATATTATTAACCATTATTTTGTAAGCTTACAAATTATTTAATAAGAATAGTTCTATATATTATATAGTTTTATATATAATACAGTTTTATATATAATAAAGTTTTATATATAATAAAGTTTTATATATAATTGTTTTATATATAATTGTTTTATATATAATAAAGTTTTATATATAATATTTAATATAGAATAGTTTTATAGCTGTTTTATTTTTAATTTTAACAAACAATACAGACATCACGTGTAAATGTGTTTAAATAAGAATTGTTTAAATCGTAATCGTGTTTTGACAGGTGAACCCTATAAATAGAATATCCGTTATAACAATGAACGCATTTAATTTAATTTTAACAATTCAGGAAAATACTGAACAATACAAATGCATCGAAGATTGTTGTCTGCTTTAAGTGTGAAATTCACTTACAATCACAGGCGACCAATTGTTGTACACATTGCTCAATTATCTTGTGGACAATATCTGCAGTTTGTACCGTGCTGAAGGGCTTATCAATAGGAGGAACATGGACAAACAAGCTTCGCTTACAATCCACGTCCAATGACCTCAAATAGATGTAACCACAGAGGAAGTCACCAACATTTTTGGATACTCTCGTCGCCTCCAGAGACTTATTATCATTTGCGATTTGTGCTGGAGCCACGCAATCTTTACAAGTTGCATTTACGGCATCCACAATCTTATCAACATTTAATCCAGTTCGCAAAACATTTGCCTTTGCATTGTGAGGTAGACAGCAACTGGCGTTGTTTAAATATTGACCCGCATTATCGGGACGTCGAAATTGATGATTATAGGCGAGTTTCTCAACGCACACGCACTTGGCAATCCCAGAAACGCCGACATGCACGACCAACTGTAGCGAATGAATGAATTTAAATGACGTCAGCGGCTGTCTCTTAATTTGTTTGTATCAATTAATTAATGCTTGCCTCTGGCTGTCGCTGCCAAATATCTGCGACTGCCTCATCAACGGCCGCGTATTCCACAGGTACCATTCGTTTCTCCAACTGATACTCTGTGCCCTCGTAGCTTAGCGTTTCAGGCAACAGCTGTACTGCCTCCCAGCTGGCATTGACCTCCTCATGACCCAGAAATGGACCGAAACCTGTGACCAGAATCAGTTTGCGTTCCAACGACGACATTGTAAACACTGCCGCCCACTAAATCAGAGCGTAATTGTGCAGCTTCCGTTCCCACACCCATAAGAGAGCTTTTGATGGCGCTATCGATAAATCGAAGAGATGTTTCGCTTCGTTCACGAAGTTCAAATGATTGGGTAATTAAAATATAATCTAATTATTAGATTTGCTTAAACGTAAATAAAATCTTCTCAATTAGCCCGAATCCGAAATAAAATTAAACTTAAACTGAACGAAATGAACGACGTAGTTCAGAATTGATTAATGATCCGATAACCGGGGCGCCTTATTCAAATGTGAACGTATGCTTAGTTAATTTCTAAATAATTTTGCAAATATATTAATATTTTGATGACGACTCTACAATATACTAACGAAATTTTACAAAGATTATCATAATTTTAGTTCTAAAGTTAAGAATGATGACCAAGATAGGTCATTTAAAAAAAAGGAAAAAATATCGTACAAATTACATTTTTAGGTCTGGCAACGCTAAATAATTGGGTACCTTTTCTGTCCAGTGGCAACGTTTCACGACTCACCTCATTAGTAGCAATCGAAATCACAAAGAAATTAACAACAAAACGGAGTATGCTGGCTTAAATGGAGTAACACTTAGAATAAGCATATTAACAATACATTCCGCGCGTGCTAACTGCACGAAAACACATCCAGAAAACGCCGACGAATCCGCCGAAAGTTGGAAACCGAAATCAATAAATAATAGTCAAAAATCATTTGAAGCTGCATTGCAATTGAAACTCAAGAAACATTTAAATAGATAGATTGACTGCGAATTTGTGAGTATTTTGAGGGAATTAAGCTAATCTAATCTGTGCTGACCAAAGTCAACGACGTGGTTCCCACACACACACACGCACACACAGCCATAGATATGTATATTTGAACTTTGTACATTAAGTATTCAACGAATTTTCTATTGCAGTTGCCGGCAGCTGTCGCTTTTCCCAAGCAGCCCTCGATTTGAACTTTAAAAGTGGAACGTTGAGTGGGAGTGAGGAGGAGGGTCGCAACATGTTGTCTCGCCTGCAAGAGTTTCTGTCACGCCATCGACGTAAATTCATTGTGACCGGGGTGCTGGTGGGAGGCACCATCTATGCGGCACGATATGCCCAGCGCAAGCTGGTGGAGTATCAGGAGCGACAGGCGCGTGAGTTCTTCGAGCGCACTCGGCGGATGCATCACTTTGAGTCGACGGAACGCACCTGCAACCAGGTGATACTCGGCATGGGGGAGGAGATGTGTCAGGCGGTATTGCATGAGTGCAGCACGGACGAACTGCTGGAACAGCTGCGTCAGAATCCCAGCAACAAACTGGAGCTGTGGGAGCAAATGAAAATCATATCGTTCACTCGACTTGCCACATTTGTGTATGCCTCATCCATGCTGGTGATGGCGTTGCGTGTCCAGCTCAATCTTCTGGGCGGCTACATCTATCGGGACATTATGACGGAGCAGCGTCAAATCACCGACGAACTGAAGCAGCAGTACTTGTCCCTCATACGGCACTTCATCACGGACGATGGCATCCGGGATCTGGCGCGATTCATACGCAGTAAAGTCGTGGAGGTCATGAAGTCGATGCCACTAACGCGCCAACTGACGCTGGCGGATACAGAGCAGATCTTCTGGTCACTCCAAATGGCCATCAATGGCGACACACGACACGATCCCAACTCCAAGATGACCAAGTATCTGCTGCCCGATCTCAGTCGACTGCAGCAGAGATCCAACTGCTCTCCGCTGCTGCAACAGATGTATAACGAGACGCTGGATATGCTGGAGAGCGAGGATTGCATTGGTGTGTGTGTGCACAATGTGAGTCGGGGCTTTGTGCTCAGCTGCGATGCGATTGCCGAGTCCATGGGAGAGACACTGCAGCATTTGGCGCCGGGTGAACTGCAGCAGCAGCAACCCTTGAACGGCCAGAGCAATCCAAGCAACAACAACAATCTGCTTAACGTCAATACGGTGCTGTTGGCGTTGGCCAAACTGATACCCATTATCAGTGGACTCACCTCCCACGGCTACGACAGCGCTGCCAGGCCGCACAATCTGCCGACGCAGCTGCTCAGCTTCTATGTGGTGTCGGAGAAGTCCAAAATGTTGGGGGCCAATGTTTACGAGACCTTCAGCTCCGGCTAGGAGCGACTATACATACACATATAAATAGACTAGGGTTAAGACTATGTTATAGACGTGTATTTTTAATGAGGAACAAATTCGATCTTTCGTAAACATTGCATGTATGTATGTCTATAAGTCCTAGCTTAGATAAGAGTATTTTATTGGATATATATGCAGAATCTAGCTAGTGGTTTGGCATAATCTATCAAACATAACATACGAAATAAGCAACCGTAATAAATGTAAATGGAAAAGTGGTAAAAAGTAATATATTTTCGAAAATTCATCCAGCTAAAATACAAATAATAAAATAGATAAATGGTGGGCAGCAATTTTTCAAATTATATGTAACAAGTCAGATGACAAAGTAATTAAACATTCAAATTGAAAGTGTAGTGTTCGTTCATTTAGCAAAGACACAAACCAAGCAATGGGGTGGCAATAAAAACCGCCCTAAGTTTTTGATAAGGCGCGCTGCCAACGCCAGCTGTCGACGTCTTAGCCGCGGCGTCGCGTCGTTCTGCTTGTTTATTTGATTGCTCATTCTCAGCGTCGCTTCAGCTCTCTGTCTCTCTTTTTTAAAAGGGTCTCTCCCCTTCTGTTAGAAGAAAAGAGCGAGTGCAGTGCATGCGCATTGTATGCCAAACAAATGGCAAGCACAGCTAAATACATGCTACATTTTTAATAATTTTAAAGCATCTTTTGGGCGCAATCGACATCGTCATTAAATTTTGGGAATTTTTAATGATGTATACAAATCTCTATATGTTTATCATGCGCAATATTCTAAACATCTGACATTGTCGGCACTCACCGAATGGCTGTTTGCCAATAAGTATGTAAACCGCTCTCAGCATTTAAATCACATTGCCTTTATCTCTCTCGTGCTCTCTTTGCAATGTTACTCTCTCTGCGTGTGGTATTACAGCGGCTGCTGCTGCTGCTGCCCAGCTGTCTGGCTGGAGTCTAATTATTATGTACATTGACGGAGCAGTTGCAAAAGTTACGTGAAACGTAAAGGACAACCGACGCGCCTAGTTCTAGTGTCCGCTGCGTGGTTTGTGTGAGTGTTGTTCTCTGTGTGTGCAAAAAAGAAAAACAACATCAAAAATGTGCAGAAGCGTGCAAAAAATTATTAAATTAAGCAAAATTCAAAGCGTCTTTTAAATAAATGCCAAAATCTTGCACTCCACAAAAACAACGTCAATAAATTGTGTAAGTTGAGGCTTAAATCAAATTAAAAAAAAAAAAATCCATTAAAATGTAGACGGTTTTTTTTTTTGCTGCCGATGCTGTTGTTATCGACGTGGGGTTAAAAGTGTCTTTAACCCGTAACCTTTAATGTTAAACTAGAGCTTTATTGATTAAGACAAAGCATCAAAGCAGCAAATCAAATAAAAAAAAACGAAAAAAACAAAAACAATAACGTAACACACGCACACATGAGACAGACAGACATTGCGTGAGTTTATCGTTAGCTCCTGCCATCATAAAGGGATGAAAAGGGGAGGAGTGTCAAGAAGTGTTAAGTAAAAGCTTACAACAAACATGAACAAAACTTAGAATGCAAGTGACAAAATTATAATTATTTAAATAAATAATACTCTTATTGTACGATACAAAATCTGAAATCATAATTAATCTTCCACATTTATTATAAAAACAAAACATTACTCTTAATTAAAATATTTATTATTAAAATAAAAAAGGTCCCAGGTTAAATAAATTCTGGGAAATCCAATCTGGTGTTAAATGAGCTGATAGCGGTATAATGGGGATGGGGTCAACAAATTGTTCGTAAAACGTGTTCAAAGCTCTGTGTGATAAGCTTAAAATATCACAATTTTACTACTGAAACGGTGAAAAAAATTACACAAAAACTAACAAGCCTAAAATAACAGAGACCCTTGTGTAACTTCTGCTCTACCTCCCACTTCTCTTTTTCTTTTTCCCCATCCCCTCATTTTTCTTCTTCTTGAGCTCAAGCTTACGTGTTTCTGTTTCAAGTGAGGAAGTCAAGTGTATCAACGTGCAAAGTATAGACAACAATGGAACAGATACACGTAGTCCTTGTGCCCGTGCAGCCCCTACAAAATTTATGAAAACAATACATGCAAGTCAAGAGTTGCCGTCCTATAGGCATATTGACATACTAAATGCATAGGATCAAGTGCTTTGACAATAGGCCACAACACTACAACTAAATATACATAAATATATAAATTGAGGAAGCCCTAGAAGTGGGTGTGTGTAAGTAGGGGCTTTTGAGGCGTTAGTAGATTATTATAAGGGTTGGGGTGAGTAAAAGGACTAATGGGAAAAGGAACGACAATACACGTTAATTTTCGACCGTAAGCTAAAAGTGAGAACTAGATTTATAAAGAACTATGGAATTAGAATTTTAGCACGTTTGCCAAACCTTCAGACTCTGTATTTTACTCTATCTTCATTTTCTTTTTAATATACCGATTTACTGATTGCAATATGCAAATATATAATAAATCATGTTTTTTCCCAAACAAGTTCCGAAATTAGCTTTTAATTATAGAACCTGTGAGTCTACAATCAAGATGTGTACATTAAAACTGCCGAACAACTGAAACAAAAACAATATATTGAAGTTGTATTTTTGCTATCACAATGCAATTGTCGATAAGCCACCCACAAGAGTTGCAAAACTTCACAATTATATTTACGTTTTTCCAGCATATTTAAGTTTTCGTTATAGCATTACGAAGCTGATAAAATACCACATAAATTAGATTAGTTTTTAATTACAATAAAAAATGATTAATTAGTTTTTATTTACAATAAAAAATGATTAATTGGTTTACAGATTAGGTTGAATCCTAACATAGTCTATAAATACAATAAGTAAATATTTTTTGACCCTTGACTTAAATTCTTGATTGAATGCGTTCCGAGAAATCGACGAAAACCCTATAAAGAATAATAACCCACTTGGAAATAAACTGAATCGATCAAATGGCCCAAGTTTCCTGTATGAAGTAAATAATCAATTAATAACACGTCGACATATACTATTACCTATTATATACATGTGGCCAAAAGCAATATTCTTATATGTATCAACCACTAAGAAACAGGAATCATCCTTACACACGCTCACACACACACTAAAGACGGTTGTGTTTGTATATGTGTAGGTTTGCATTGCTTTGTATGCACATGGCACTAAAGTCCTACTTTTGCAACATGAATGAATAGCTATAACTACATTTTTTATGAGAGTTGAGTTGGCTGGAAGACCGCTGCTTGGATCCCATTCTAGGGACTGGGACATCAGTGTGTGGACTGTCAAAACCGTCAAAAACTGCGATAGTCAGACAGCTTGAGTGTGCGACAAACAGGACAAGCTGCCTTCCCTTTTTCCTCCCCCTTTCACTACTTATACACGCAAAGTAGCGCGTGGGCTTTGCCACAATAACCAACCCCTAGGACGAATTGCATACCCAACTCAATCCGAGGGCTAACATCCTTGCAACTGCAGGCTAGAGCACACAGTGAACCTCAATAGAATATGTAAAATAGTTCCGTAAATGACGTACGATGGATAGATTGGTGGATGGATGTATGGACAACTTGAGTGTGTTGCTTTTTACTTGGGGTTGTGCTGTGATTAGTTCAACGCCTCAGTTTGTCTATGCGTCTATAATGAAGCCAGGATAAGCTATTCGTAAGTCCGTATCCGGCCACAGTCATCATACTCGGCAGTAATTAGATGCCTGTGGGGCAGCTCATAAAGCCACTCGCCGTTTGCTTAGACTTTATCTATCCATACTTCTTTTTATTGCGCATACGCCCCATTGTTTTATTTGGTACATTTCCTCCAGGCAATCGAGGAAACAAACTGTTTTAATATGGACCTAAGTTGCAGAAAATTGTAAATAAATTGAGTGAAACGTGGTATACAAAAAATATAAATACTGATTAACTGACTGCACCTCACAATGCCCTGTAAATAAAACAAAAATTATTTATTTTAAAGTATATTTGGAAATCGTTTTTGGTTAATATGTTGATTATTTTAATGAAGAATTATTTATTAGAAAATTTTTAGTATATTTATTTTTGTTTACAATTAATTAATTATTTTTTTTTGAAATGATAAATTGAAGTTTGCAATCAGAGACTTTTTATTATTAGCATAGTTTTTATTGACCTAAACATTAAATGAATTACAAAATTATGCATGCAACAACAGCAACTTTAAGTATTAAATGTTTTTGTTACCAAGAAATGCTTCTCACTAATCCTACAGTCCAAATTGGTTACACTTGCAACTTCGGCGAAAACTTTATCATGTGTGGAAATTACTATGACGAATGTGCGAAATTTTCAACTAAACTGTGTAAACTTAAGACACTCCCCAGTTTCTGTCAGTTTCGCGAACTTGTCAACAATATTCCACGGAGCAGACTTACAAATAAGAACGTGTTACACATTAATGTTGAAGAGGTGCATTATCAGAACGCTTGCAAAACGCCCACTAAAAAATTTATAATAATTTTTATAGATAACATGACGCTATAAAGTTAATGAAGCGGCGTCAAGCCCCATCCATGAGTACGTATGCGTTTAGTTATAGAGTTAAACCTATTCTATTTGGAGCTCAGTTTTTCATGTGAACGCGAGCGAACAGCAAGCTGTCAACAAAAAATAGATTATCAAGAGCGACAGCAACAGAACTCGAATTCGAAGTGGAATTCAAGCAATTTTTATAAAAAATAAAAGAGATAATTAACATTGGGTAATTATATGTGTATTTAGTTATAATTATCGATTTTATCGTTATACATACGTAAACTGAATTTTGTATAGTTTGTAATGCATTTTATTTATTTGTATTTATTTTAATTTGTATATTTTACAGCAAAATGAGCAAACTAAGCTGAGCCGGTAGCAAGTGAGAGATCCATACCCTTTAAGGAATATACCTAGAGAAAGAGAGAGAGAGAGAGTGGTAGATTGAGAGAGAGAGAGAGAGAAAAGAAGAGCCTGAGATAACACATAGAATCTTATTCAGAATGCGAAGGCCAAAAATATCGCTGAAAAAGTATTTCTATTTTACGTTAATTTGTGCGCTGTTGTTGATCTTTGGTTTCAATCTCAAGTGAGTAACATTAATAATTAAGGTCTTTATATTTGTCGTTAGCTTATCGAACAATTATTTTCCACCTGACAGAGAATATGAGATATGGAAGACGAAAATAACGCGACCTATCTTGACACCTTCCCAACAACAACAACAACAACAGCAGCAGCTACAACAAAGGCAACATGACTTTGCCAGAGATACAAATGAGTTAAAAAGTTGGGAACTGGATGAAACCACAGCGGCATATGAATCAGCGCCACCTGCTTCACCTGTCGCTTTAGCGGACCAGGAGCCCCAACTAGAGGTGGAGGAGGAGTCAGCGGCGGAAAAGCGTTTGGAACCGGCAGCCACAGCCAAACCGTGGTTCTTCCGGAATGGAGAATATTATCCAAAGCCGGCGAAGACGTTTAGCAATCGCAAGGCACGGAAATTACATGCCCCCAGACTCTTTCCACACCAGGATCCACACAGTGATCGTGTGGTAAATCAGCTGATGTATGTGCCACATAATTACGAACAGATCAAGGCAAGTGGTAAACTGAAAACCATTCTGCTCTACAATGGACTGGGTCCCTGGAATGTGAAAAAGGGCCGGGAGGTCTTTCTGCGCTCCAAGTGTCCTGTGGACACCTGTGAACTGACTGCCAATCGGGATCTGGCCAGCGTGGCCGATATGATACTCTACAAGGATAATTACATACCCACGGGCATACGCCGGCCCAGCAATCATAAGCAAGTCTCAATGATGTACTACTTGGAATGTCCATATCACACGCAAAATGTCAAAGTTCCGGATGCCATCAACTGGACGGCGACCTACAGGTGAGTTATAATCCCATTAAATCAACTTTATAACCATTAATTTACTAATTTAATTGTAGACGTGACAGCACTGTTATGGCTCCCTATGAGAAATGGCAATATTACGATACGAAGGTGCAGCAGTTGGAACAGGATCATAACTATGCCCTCAATAAGACCAAGAAGGTCGCCTGGTTTGTCTCCAACTGTGGTGCACGCAATGGTCGACTGCAGTACGCCCATGAGCTACAGAAACATATTGAGGTAACTACTTTATGCCACTTCGTAGAGAAATTACTTAGTTAATTAGCTCAGAGCAAGATTTTTAATTAACAATTACAGTACAAAGATAATTCTAAAATTGAATATTACTGAAAGACATTTTTACGCAAAATATATAGAATTTAATGCAAGTTCTAAAACTATTTAAGGCTAAAATTAACTTGAATTCCGTGCATTTTTTTATTTGTACGAAATTATTTCGAATGCCATTAGCTGACATTTCAGGGCAGCCAAAATAAGTTGAAAATAACTGCATTCAATTAAAAAATTTCTCGAGCCATTAAAAACAATTAAAATATCGTCAAGCACAACATTTAACTTAGCCGGAATATTAAATAATCTTACTCTTAATTTATCACATTTTTTCATTATCAATGTCTAAATTTTTCTATAAAATAAACTATCTCCGTTACTTACTTAAATCTTCAATTGTTGTTGTAAACTATACTATAATAATTATCACTTATAATTTGAATTTATGTAAACTTTATTATAGCTTTACAATTTTACACAGTAAGAAGATATTGCGTTTATTATTTTTGAGTCTCTTATTTATATTATATAAAAAAATGTTTTCTCAAAATACACATATGACATTTTAGATGGTTATTTGCATTCTACATCCATTTATTTTTACTTATCTTGTCTATACTTTAATATTTAAGTACTGCTCATTGAGATATTAGATTTGTAGATAGATTTTATGAAACTTCATTATGCTTATATTTTTACTCATTAATATTGCTTTTTTTTATCTTTTTCTATCGACTAGGTGGACATTTATGGAGCCTGTGGCAATTACAAGTGTCCTCGGAGCACCGCTGATAAGTGTTTCGATATACTCGATAATGACTACAAGTTCTATTTGGCATTTGAGAATTCCAATTGCAGGGATTACATAACAGAGAAGTTCTTTGTGAATGCTCTCAATCGCAAGGTATTGCCGATAGTAATGGGTGCTCGGCCCGAGGACTACGAGGTGAGTGCACCACGTCGATCCTACATACACATCGATGAGTTCGCCTCACCCAAAGAGTTGGCCGAGTATCTGCACATACTCGACAAGGACGACGAGCTGTATAACTCGTACTTCAAGTGGAAGGGCACCGGTGAGTTTATCAACACGTACTACTGGTGCCGGGTATGCTCGACTCTCCACAACGAGGAGCAGCTGCGTAAACCCACCTGGTACACCGATGTCAATGATTGGTGGCGAGGCGTTGGAGTTTGCACGGCGGGATCATGGCGCAATTTGAGAGCCCGCAAGGATGTGATCAGCGATGATTGAGATGGGGTTGTTGTCCAGATAGTGGACGGCGCTGGCGTCATAACATAATCAAAAATCAATATATGTGGCTATAATGTTGTTGTTTTTTGTAGGTATGTTTGTACTATGTGTAAAAATTCGCTTCGTTTTACCGAAGATTCGGTCAAATCCGAAGTTAACTTAAATGTTTTGTAGCTAGAACTAAGAGCAACCCGTCGCTTCAAATTAAGTATGTTATATATCAAACGAATATATAGCATGGCCAAAGTCAATAATCAAACGAGCATGGAGCAATTACCTCGGCATAAATCGGGGAATATCTACATACAAATATATATATATGTGTGTGTACATATGTATGTTCCTTCCATGGATCGAAAGATCCATTTCTGGAAAGCACACATCACAAAGAAGCGCAAAGAAACTAGCCTATAGACTAAAGATCCCCAAAAGATCATTGTAACATATACAATACCAAATATATAAGTAATTCTAGCCTAGTTATACAAAATAAATTATATACTTATTTAGTTGTTTAATAAAAAGCAAGTCCAATTTAGCGCTTAGGCAGATTTTGAAGGAACACGCACACACAGATACAGATACACAAACAGACACAGTGACACACAAAAGTAAATGTTCAGTAGCATTATTAAATAGCTTATATAGTCAAGCTATATACTTATACCTATATACGAGTATATTATAAATCGTTTTGTAAGCATTTTTGTAAGCAACCAATTCAAGTAATAACAGAACTTGTTTTTCAGCAAACTTAAATTAATTTCCGAATCTATTACTTTGCTCTTTAGTTGGATCAATAGCAATACTATATAGACATATATAGCTGTAGCTGTAAACGCACAAATTGCGCAGTTGTTACGCTGCAACAAAAACATTCCTATTTTTATACACTTGCAAAGGGTATTATAATTTTATAACAAAAATACATATGTATTAAATACCCAGCCAAATATTGTCTGTGTAAAGAAAACAAGACAAACTTGCTTAAATTTAAATTTTAGCCGGGGTATCATCGATAAAGCTAGGGTATCTCATCTTCGGCATTCCGAAGTTCAATCCGCAATAATATTATTATTGTATTTAATATATGTACTACTCCTATTATTTTAGATTTTTCAATCAGTAATGTGGATAATTGTTAATTTTAGTTGTGAAATTGTATTAAACTATGGGTTTCTACAATTCTTAGCAATATTTATTGAATATCTTTAATTTGTAAGCATTTAATAATATCATATGTGTGTATTTTGATTGTGAATTCAATTAATTTTTAATTTTTACTGTGATACAAAAATAAACAATGGCAACAAACATAAAAAAAGGCAACAGCTGATCAAAGATTCATTATGCGTTTATCAATATGATTCTTATATTTAACAAATAATTTTAAAGTGAAAATACTGCATATAATTTAACAATCTATGGCATTCCAATGGCAACGTATACGTAATATGTTAAAACTAAGTACAAAAAAAAAAATTCATTTGGAACATTTAAGACAACAAGTTGCACAAATATTTAAACAGTTGACGGAGATATTTGTTTAAATGTTGTTAAGCCTCAAACTGATCTTAGGTAATCATTGTTTAGATCGTTCAGACGTGACACATTTTTAACTGCTGCAGCAAATCCTTCAAGTTGTTTAATTTCATTTGCTTCTTATCAGCATCTCCACTGGAAGCTGCCACAATCTTGGCTGTTATTTTGCGTTGCAGGGCAATGGCTTCCACTTTCTTGGATAGCTGCAGTTGAAGAATAAGTATTGCAGTTAAAAATGTAATTATTTAGTTGGACAACTTACCTCATAGGCACGTTTAATAATACCCTGTGGCATGCCGGCCAATTTGGCTGCATTGAAGCCATAGGATTTGGGACAGGCACCCGCCGTATATTTGTAAAGGAATGTGACTGTTTCTTGGGTGGGATCCGTGTTGTCCTCGTTCTCCACCATACAGGCCATGTGACCCAGTGTAATTCTCTTATCCGCATGAAAGAAATCAATTAGATTGTGATAATGTGTGGAGAATAAGGTGCGACACTTGAGATTGGCCAGAAAATTGACCACAGAGGCGGCAATAGCGGTGCCATCATATGTGGCCGTGCCACGTCCCAATTCATCCAGCAGCACCAGGGAATGTGATGTGGCATGCTTCAAAATAAGCGACGTTTCATTAAGCTCCACCAGAAAGGTGCTGTGACCGGCTAGAATATCGTCCTGGGCACCTAACCGGGTGAAGATGCGATCCACCAGCGAAAGGCGGCAACTGGCAGCGGGAATATGGGTTCCCTTAAAGGAATAAGACTTGGTTATTATAGGACTCTTTAATTTATCTAATTACTTACAATCTGAGCCATAATAACCAGCAAGCCAACCTGTCGCATCAACGTGCTCTTGCCACCCATGTTCGGTCCTGTGAGCAACGACAGCGGCGCCTCAGAGGCAGTGCCCAGCTGCAGGCCATTGGGTATGTAGGTGGAGGCATTCACACAGGGATGATAGCCCTCTTCCAGCTCTATGAAAGGCTGTGCCTGTGCCGAGGCCAGCTCTGGCACACAGATGACCAGCTGCTGGCGTGCGTATTCCGCCAGGGAGCCCAGCACATCCAGTGTGGAGACACAGTCAATGCATTGCTTCCATTGCTCGTAGTGATTGGAGAACTTTTCGAAGAGGCGACGCGCCAGATCCTTGAGCACAATGTTGCGTGCATCCTCTGCCTGTTGCATGTCCTTAAGAAGTGCCTTTGTTTCCGCCGTGGTGTAGCGACGAGCCGGCTTCTTGCCCTTAACCTGACCCTCCAGCGCATAGGACTTGTTCGCCTTGTGGGCATGTGTTTCGGGCACTTCCAACTGATAGCGTTTCTTGTCCGAGCCAAAGTAGATGACACGGCAACCAAAGTGACGCTCCTGCTCAATTAGATAGGTCTTTAGGCGCTGTTCAATGTCGGCAATCCGCTCCTGCACTTCATCATAGTCCGCATCAATGCCAGGCTGTGGAGCAACCACTCCCGTCTTGTCAGCTGCATCATGATCAAAGGCGTTCTCAAAGAACTTTAGCTGCTTGCTGAGATCAGGAAAACTGCCTCCGTCTCCTGGCAGCTGAGTCAAGCGCTTCAGCAGCGACGTTTCGGATCCTCGGAACATGGCAGGCAACTTCATCAACGTTTCGAAACCCTTCAAGATGGCCATGAAGCTGCGTAGCTTCTGTTTGTTGTACAGCTTCTCCTCGAAGAGAATGGCCCGTGAGTCTGGATGATCTGCCTCTGAAATGCGCTTGTTTCCAAACAGATGAATTTGCGCCAAGTGACGCTCAAAGTCCGGCATGGGAGCCAGCAAGGCGCGCAGCTCTTGCAGCTCATCGGGACGTCGCAGGAGTTCGCCAATTGCCTCCTGTCTCTCCCGTATGACTGACAGATCGCAGCTGGGAGCGCAGAGCCAATAATGAAGTAGTCGCTTCCCAAACTTGGTGCAGCAATGATCCAGCGTGGACATCAGCGAATGCTCTTCACCAATAATGCGCAGATTGGACAATGTGGTGGCATCCAGTACCATGTGTGAGCGACGCAATGTAGCAACCAAAGCTGAGGGAATCTTCTCTGCCTGCTGCTCATCAGGTGGAACATATAGCTGATAACGCGCCATGGGCAGCACTTTGGGCTCCAGCTTACACTTGGCTATATAGTGAATACACTGACCAAGCGCCTTTAGAGCCAGCTTGAAGGGATCAGCGGGTGTGAGTCCCAAGTGATCCGTATCCGACTGCATGCTGCGCAGCACAAGAGGCCAATTGTCCTCAGATCCAGTGCCTGCATAGTAACGTTCCGCCAGCAACTTGAGCGTCTTCTCAGCGCTGCAGAGTTGCGCTCCGGAACTGGGCAGCTGCTCCTTGAGTATGCCGCCCAGCACAGTGCGCAGGATTTGCTGTGTACGCAAGCTCAGAGCGGATTTCTCATGAAGTAGCTAAGAGAAAGGATTTAAATGAGTATGCTCTTGATCAGACAAAGAGTTGTACTCACCAGGACGGGCATGTGATGGGAGAGCAGCGTCAACAGACGTGAGCAGCTCTTGTCATCTTCAAATTCGCCCACATGGAAGTCACCAATGGAGGTGTCTATAAAGCAGATGCCAAACTTGCTGCTGCTGCCCAAATCGTGCTCCACCAGTGCCAGCATATAATTGGGCTGATGATTGGGTCCAATGGCACACTGGGAGCCAAACACTTGAGTACCACGATCCGTAATCTGGCAAATCTCACGGGCCACAACCTTGTCGAATTTTGTGGGTTTAATACGTTTGCAACGCTCCGTCATCATATCCGGAGTCTCTGTTTGTTCCACACGCGCCACCTTATAGCCTCTGTCTATCAGTATGGAGGACATCTTATCGAAAGAGATTTCTGGGAAACCAGAGTGAGCGAATTCACCACGCATATAGGTGAATCCCAGCTCATTGACGCCCACGTCGGCATCGCCGTGATACAGCTCATAGAACTTGCCCACCTTGAAGAAGAGCACGCAATCAAAGTTGTCCGACTTGAGAATCCACCATTGACGCACTCCAGGCGACAATCCATTGAGAAACTTCTCCGGCACATGCAGCGTACTCTTGTCGTAGTCAGGATGATCCGGTCGCCTGCCAGCCTTGTCCTTAATCTTGTCGGGCTGCAGGAATTCCAGCTTCTGATGTGGCCAGACAACAGGCTCATCCAAATTGGATGTGACAGTCACAATATCATCGTAGGCAGCATCCTTCTTGGCATTACTTTGCAGCTGCTGCAGCTTCTCCAGAAATGTGCCACCTGCTGCCAAGACAGGTTCATCCAATTTGGCCTTTTTGCTGGCTGGCTCATTGTTATTGTTGTTGTTGTTGATGTGATTTTTTGATGACTTCTTGCGATGCTTCTTTGGCGTGGGCTCCTCCTCTGTTTCGCTCTCTTCCTTCTCTTCCTCGCCGCTCTCGCTCTCTTCGCTTGCGGCCGCCTCCTTCTCATTTGGCTCATAGTCCGAACCATCCTCGGAGAAGTCCGTCTCCGACTTTGATTCGTACTCTTCGTCGCTCTCAGATTCGGGAACAACAATTCGCTTGCGCTTGCGTTTGCCAACCTTATCCTCTATGTCACTGTCCTCATCAGCAGGAGACTCGGAGACAGCCAACTTGCGCTTGGCAGCGGGCTTCGATTCAGTCTCCTTCTTTATTACGTCCTTGGATTTCCCGTTCTGTAGATTTTCCTTTTGTGCTTCGTTTGCAATGCTGGGCGTGAGTTTCTTTTTGTCAACTGCCGGTGATTTGGCAAAGTAATTAAACAATGTATTTGTTGGCGTGCCGCCAGCACTTGTATTCAATTTCTTCGACATTATTAAAGTGCGACGTCGAGTTCAGAAACCGCAAATACCAGAAATCGCAGGACGCCAAAAATCTGCGCCAAAATCGAGCGGCAATTTCCGCAATTTGACGTTGCCACCTAGTAGGAAAAAGCTGCCAGTTATTTTAGCGTTGCCAGACCTAGAAACTATAGCAGAGAACTTTAACTAGGTGGCAGCACTCGCTACAAAAACAGCTGTAGCATCTGGAAAACGTTTGTTTACAACAAAAACGAGCAGAGAAAAACTAATTAACGCCGGAAACTTACTAATATTAAGAGCTTAAAATGTCGCTAGCTGATGAGTTACTTGCTGATCTCGAAGAGGACAACGACAATGACATCGACGATGCCGAAATGGCCGACGCTGACGAGGTGGAGCAGGCGACTCTCACCAACGAGCTCGCCGAGAAGCTCTTGAAGCCGACGCCAAACCTGATGGAAGTGGACGTGACAGTTCAATCCGTAAGGGAACTCTGTAAGCTGCGCGACTCGGATCGACTGCAGAACACATTAAAGCAAATCGAGCACTATGCCAGTCGGCAGCGCAGTGCCGCCGAAATGTTGGGCAGCGTGGAATCCGATCCAGAATACTGTCTCATCGTGGATGCAAATGCAATTGCCGTGGATGTGGACAATGAGATATCCATAATACACAAGTTCGCCAAGGAGAAGTATCAGAAACGTTTCCCTGAGCTCGACTCGCTGATTGTGGGCGAAATTGAATATCTGCTGGCTGTTAAGGAGCTGGGCAATGATCTGGACCAAGTCAAGAATAATGAGAAGCTGCAGGCCATTCTTACACAGGCGACTATTATGATTGTCTCTGTGACAGCATCCACTACACAGGGGTAAGTCTTATTATTCACTTGTCTTTCATTTATTTAATTATCTTTAATTCCATTTTAGAACCATGTTAACGGCCGCAGAGAAGGCCAAGATCGATGAGGCCTGTGAAATGGCCATTGAGCTGAACAACTACAAGTCAAAGATCTATGAGTATGTCGAGAGCCGAATGACATTTATAGCACCCAATCTATCCATGATCGTAGGTGCCTCCACGGCCGCCAAGTTGCTGGGTATTGCCGGCGGCTTGACCAAGCTATCCAAGATGCCCGCTTGCAATGTGCAGGTTCTGGGCTCCCAGAAGAAGACGCTCTCAGGATTCTCACAGACCCAAATGTTGCCACACACAGGCTACGTGTATTACTCACAAATTGTGCAGGACACTGCGCCGGATCTGCGACGCAAGGCAGCTCGTCTGGTGGCTGCCAAATCGGTGCTGGCAGCTCGCGTGGACGCGTGTCACGAGAGTGTGCATGGTGAGATCGGGTTGAAGTTCAAGGAAGACATTGAAAAGAAGCTGGACAAGCTGCAGGAGCCGCCACCGGTGAAGTTCATCAAGCCGCTGCCCAAACCCATCGAGGGCAGCAAGAAGAAACGTGGTGGCAAGCGTGTACGCAAGATGAAGGAACGTTACGCCCTGACAGAGTTCCGTAAGCAGGCGAATCGCATGAACTTTGGTGATGTAAGTAGAGTTATATCTTCATACCTTATCAACCAATTAATATATTCCATTTTCAGATCGAGGAGGACGCCTACCAGGGCGACTTGGGTTACTCTCGTGGTACGATTGGCAAAACGGGCACCGGTCGCATTCGATTGCCGCAGCTGGATGAGAAGACAAAGGTTCGCATCAGCAAGACGCTGCAGAAGAATCTACAGAAGCAACAGGTCTACGGCGGCAACACGACTGTAAAGCGTCAAATCTCCGGCACAGCATCCAGCGTGGCATTTACCCCGTTGCAGGGTCTGGAAATTGTCAATCCCCAAGCAGCAGAAAGATCCCAAACCGAAGCCAAATATTTCTCAAACACTTCAGGCTTTTTATCCGTGGGCAAACGCACGACCTAAAGCTGTTTCGAATAACGAATTCCTTTTCTTATAAATATAAGCACTTTATTTAGAGATTTGTCTGGCATTGTGAAAAATTCGCTGCGCTATGGAATGAGTTAGGACTAATAAAGCTGAAGAGATTCTTGAAATAGTCCAAATTGATTTGCTAACTGAGTTTGCCCACCTCCAGCTTGCGTTGAAGAGCTTCCCATGAATTGTTCAAGAGCACGGCCAGAATGCCCGCCACGGTAAAGACACCTCCAATGATAGAGCAACAGTTTGTGGCAAAGTGGCCAAAGGAGCTGAAGTATAAAATAAATAAATAACTTAACTAAATTATTAGGTGTAATAGTTGATTACCTGTGTCTCTCTGCATATTTAACCATTAACGGAGACAGTTCGTAGCTGAAGAAGATTCCTGGCATGCCGCGTTCTCGATCCATTAAATCCTTGCGATGGCGGGTGACCGAAAACTGATTGGTATAAATGGGTTGACCATCGCTGTGACGTTCATACAGAGTCGGCACAATTTTTAAATAATAGTTAAACATCTCGCTCTTGGACTCTAAAAGAAATATAACAGAAAGTAAAGAATTAATTAGATTATTGATAAATAAGTTTAAATACATGTTAAAAAATTAAATAATAATATATCAAAACTAGAAAATAATACATAATATATTTAAGAAATAGTAAAGTATTACATTTTTCAAATTTAAGCGCCAATTCGAAAATGTCATTCGACTATAAAAGGCAGATAGGCACATTAGCGCCATCTGGCAACATTTGAATGAACTTTGGCAACAGAGTTGCTTTGGCACACATGCCAGGTTTTTTGACAGCCGACAAACAGGCTGGCAGACAAAATTGTTTTTGGAGTCGACACCGATAAAACCTAAAATTGTAGTTTTTAGGAAAATTTGGACAACGCACGTCAAAAAAAAAGCGAAAAAGGAGCAAATTAGAACTTGGCGCACTGCTCACATTTCTTGTTATCTTTTAAATCACACACACACGCACACACAGCGAGTCGCAGAGGAGAATCCATAGAAAATGCCGTTGCCGAGCGGTTCCTTCTCACAGCAGGGTGGTCCCACATGCTTTGATAAGATGAAGACTGGCTTCACCATTGGCTTCTGTGTGGGCATGGCCAGCGGTGCTCTCTTTGGTGGCTTCTCCGCACTCAGGTGAGTTGAAGAGAGTGGGATCCTATGACGCAAGCATTGGTCTCTTAAGAGATTATGTAATTGCCGGCTAAACAATTGAAATTACTCTTAACTCTAGATATGGACTGCGAGGACGCGAGCTCATTAACAATGTGGGCAAAGTGATGATACAAGGCGGGGGCACTTTCGGCACCTTCATGGCCATTGGCACGGGCATACGTTGCTGAGATTTCCCAACTTCGATGGCATTTTGGTTAATGAGACTAACTAAACTAAAATCACTACCCCATCCCCCTCCAGATCCAACTAAAAATAAGTTATCGAGTTATGTTAAAATGCATATGCTGTTAAAATTATGCTATAAGTTATTGCAATAGACGAGTTGTTAAGCCAATTTATAGTCTGACCTTTGCACTTACCCTCAACATCCACACGGAGACCATCCAATGGATGCGTCTTGGCGAATTCAATCTTCTCGCCAAACGACAGATGATTTATGGTATGGGAAAGCTTTACATTTGTAAACTGAAAGTCGTGTATGTGAAACTGACGAATCGAGAAACTTTTGCCGGGTGCAAAGTGGAAGCTGCCTGCCATCTGAAAGAAATACACAAATCATGAATTAAAGATTTGGATAAGCTCGTCTTGTGTCTTACCCGATTCACTTCCAGGTGACCCTGTATGCGACAGCCTTCTTTAAAGGCGTCCTCGTCGGTCCGCTTGTATTTCCCCTTGCATTGCTCGATTTTGTCCGCCTGCATGACCCATTTTCGTATGCGATACGCGTCCAAAACATCCTCGCAAGTGTTGCAACAGCTAAAAGACGTTAAATTGTTGAATGTCATCGAAATTTAGTTTAAAGGTTGGTATATAAAATTCAAAATGGATTAATAGTGAAAACTTGAGGTGTTGAAGGACGGAAATCCAAAAATATTTTTTTTTTATTGAATTGATTATTTTTAAATGCAGAATCATTTTAGAGGACAAATAATGAACAAAATGACATTCCGCATAAAAATCGGGTTAGTATTGACAAAGTTATTCAAGTTTGAAGTTTGGTAAGACTTTGGACTAACAACTTTACAAGTCAAAATTTTTGCTAATTTTGGCTTGATTTTTGACAGGAAAATGAACCCTCTCAGAATCAAATTTAAAGTGTTGTTTTATACTAATTTTGGTACCAGGAGTTGATTAAAAGTGAAAACTCAAGATTTAAAATTTAGAAAAAAATATTTTTTAAAAAAAAGTCAAAGGGGGGAGTACATGACTTTTTCGGGAAAAATTCGAAAATCAATTTTTTTTATAATGTTAATAATATTTTGATGCAGAATCAATAAAGAGGCCAAATAATGATCAAAATGACATTTCGCATGAAAATCGGGTTAGTATTGAAAAAGTTATTCAAGTTTGAAGTTATGGTGAGACTGAAATGGCAACACTGTTATATTTGGTATACTCACTGCGTGGAATTATGCTCTGCACCGTAGCAACTCCCACATGTTGTGTTCTTGTTGGGCGGCGAAACGGCAACAATTTCCTTGATGGGAGTCTCCTTTAGCGGCTCGCCGTTTAGGTCTAAGCGATGCTTGAACACATCGTGATCCACTCGCAGGTGTGTGTCACCCGAGGAGTCCATGGCATCCAGCGATATATAATTGCAGGCCAAGTTGTGCAACGTGACATCCAAATTGATTCGCAGCTTGTGACCGCGTGTCGTGTCCACATACAGCTCCTCATTGAGTGTGGGCTTCATGTAGTTGAGGAACTCCAGAAATATAAGCAGGCTTATAATGCTCGTACTTATTATAGTAACTATGCCCGAAAACCGAATGTTTATTTATTTGCTTAGTTTGTATACAAAACACAGAAAACTTACCGGCAGCACCACCCACAGTGCGTACACTAAAATCATCTAGTGTGCGTGGATACGCATCCAGACGACGCAAAACATCAGCGAACTTCATTTCACACTTACAAAACGAAACAATTGGACATAAATATATTGTAATACACAAAAATTTACATTATTTAGAGGCGGCAAGAGATTCAACAAAGTGACGTGGTGGGCCAACAACAGCTGCAGAGCGCAACAACAACAAAACAAATATCAAGGTTGCCACTTTCTCACAATGTTGCCATATAACTAAAAATTAGATGTGCATGCTAACGGCGTTGCCATATCAACAAAAATAGACGATGTTTTTTTTGGCCGTTAAAATTTGCTTAAATTTGTTTAAATTTGTTCAAATTTAAACACAAGTA
Organism: Drosophila falleni; assembly: GCA_035045575.1. Lineage (NCBI taxonomy): Eukaryota > Metazoa > Arthropoda > Insecta > Diptera > Drosophilidae > Drosophila > Drosophila falleni. The sequence goes on from JAWNOV010000167.1 coordinate 13,441,394, forward strand.
GTCTATATAAAAATAAGTGTTTTAGTGCAGCATTAAAGCTTCTGAATACGAGTAATATACAAGAATTTAATTGCAGTCTCTTAAGATATTAATATTTTAAATATTTTCCGATTGGTCGACAACTCAATTCCATTTTTTTTTTTAATTTCGATTTTGACAGTTTAGGTATACATCACTACTATAGATCCATTACTTCAAATGCATATTGCTAATGGTGAGTGGAGTCCCTCATGTGTTCGCTGCGCCATCTTGTAGCTTAATTAAGAAATCGACCCCGCAACATAGGAAACCACCTACTCCATACGCCCGTGGGACTAGGACATATTGTTTAATAGTGTTGTCATGTCTTGAGGCTGTGGTTACGCATACATTAGGCAAAGTCTACATGCCACGCCCACCAAAGCGGTGGTATGGTCCACAAGACCGCGTCTAATTTTATAATACATGTTAAACAGATGAAAGGTTAATTGAATGGAACCACAAGCTTCGACAGGCCATGCAGCGCTTAGCTTTTAAGGGTTGTTGTTATAGCCGCAGCCCAACAAGAACAACAAAAGCAATAAGAAATAACAGTAACAACAATAAGAGAGGGAGAGAGAGAGGGAGTAATCGGGTAGTCAGGGGATTTTGGTTAAAGTTAAAAGTTTGTGCTTAAATATAAATCACCAATGGCTTGCCGGCTGACTAAAGACGAACCCCACATGAGCGTGGGTCGATCCTAAGATACGGTTACGCATACCGCGAATTTGTGTAATTAGCAATTAAGCTTAAGTCCGCAAAAGCAGCATTGGACCCGCTTTTCCCTTGACCCTTCTATTTCTTCTTCTGCTTTATTACTGCGTCTCCCATTCCATCCTGAAACTTGAAAGCTTTTTGAATTTACTTTGTCGAGTAATCCAAAATCAGGCACGGCACCAGATGACAAAGATTAGCTACGTGCAATTTTTCTTCATTCTGTCGACCGGCCAGGCATAAAGGTAGGGTATTCCAATTGTAAGCAACTGGATCTTACGGGTAAATTTTAAGATAAGCAAGGTTACAAGTAAAAAGACACTGTAGTCGGTGGCAGATCAAATGGTGGCAAAATGTTGTGGTTAATGTTTAATGTTGCCTAATTAAAATTAATAAATGAAGATGTGCAGGATTATCATCTAATCTACAATTCGCAGAAAATGTTCAGTGTAAATTACACACTTAAAAAAATTAAAATGAAGAAGCTATTTTAAAATAATCAATTGCAATGTTATAGCAATGGAAAAGGAGAATTAGGACTTAAAATCAAATCATAGAACTAAAATTGGTATTTACCAATTGGTGATTAATTTAATTCAATACCAAATTTTTAGAATCTTTAATCTTTAGGTTCCTGAGACTTTCTTTAGAATCGCCCTTTTTCCATTAATTTTCATAATCCCACTGATTTCATTTCAATATATTTATGCTCTCTTTGTGCTAAGTCAACATAGGGTATTTGAACTTTGTCATGTCACCATCTCTCGCTTTTAACTGGCTGCTTATCTGGCGTGCTATCGTCAGCCGTACTAATTTGCATTTCTAACCATTTCGTTCTAACCAATTCGCGTCGTTTCTCATTTGAAACAATGAACCCAAGAACAAGGAGAACAACGAGAGTCATTGTGCTCTATACGGACAATAAAAGCCAAGAGACCCCAGACAAAGAGTGAAAGAGAGGAGAGAGGAGAGAAAGCTAGAGGTAGAAAGAGAGTGTAAGAAACTTGGCAACTGTAAAGCAGAAAAGAACTTGGCGTAAAGCAGCTTAAGCAATCAGGACCTCCTAATGGATATTGACACTTTAATGCTCATGCCCACCGACTACTCCTCCAGAGTCTGGAGAGGACCGTGCAGATGTCGTCCTGAGATTTGCTTCGGTTTCTCTTCATTCTTTCTTTCTTTCTTTCTCATTTTTTGTTTTATGCGGTATTTTATTCTTTAAACAAAAATTGCAGTGCCGAAATTAATTATAGAGCCGCTTGGCCATATTTAATTAAACGTGGACATTTTAAACTTGCCCGTTCTTCAACCCCCTTCGAATGGTCGCTGGAGTTGACCAAAAGGCGTAATTAATTAGTAGAGACGTGCCAAATAATTGCGGCAAAAGTAACTTTTCTTTTTGGTTTGATTTCTTTATTTCTTGGTCAAAGAATGTTTCAATTACGTGTATTACATGGCGCTACCTAGAACGGGACTGAAATGTATTCTAAAAACAGGGGAGAAGGTGGAGAGACTGACTGTCAAAGTTTTTTTTTGCCACTCTACTCAGGTGCAAATTAATTAAATTAGCAGGCTTCACTTTAGCGTGCAATTTACCAAAGTGTCGCGCTTAGACTTGAAATATTTTACCAAATGGATGATACAGCCTCATACTACCCTTAACCCCCTATTTCTTTTTCCTCCATTTTTTTTGCATAGTCGCAAAACCCTACTCACTTCCGCAGTAAAACCCAGAAACGTCATTTCCGACAAATTAGCCCAGTCAACTAGCAACATTTGTGCCTGTATTTCTTTGTATTTATTTTCGTTTTCGTATTCCAACTGCCAGCAGCAACTAACAAGCGACTCGGCCACGTTTTGAACATATTTCCTGTTTTAGACCAAATATGTCGCCATTGGCAATTGAACATCGCGATGTATAGTTGAAAATATTCAACCCACAAAAGTTTCAACTACATTTCGTTAGTTTAAAAAATAAGGGCAATTAAAGTGACGAAAACATAAACCAAAAATTGAACTTGCGTCATTTATTGAGAAAGTTTAATTTGAAATTTTAATCTTTACTTATTTGATACATTTAATAACGCAGCATATGATTTTTGGGAATTCCGACTGATTTTCGAGTACCACTATTATTTTTTTTTTTTTTAGAACTCTAATAATTATTTTATTATTAAAAAAATGAATTTGTTTATTATTTGATTTACATTATGTTAAGTTAAGATTAAACGTCAAAGCTGGAGGTACTAAATATTTATACTTAAATGCAGATTTCCTCGGGAGAAAACCTAAACTCAACATAATATATTTAATTAGGACCTTTAGCTTGTTCTATGATAATTGTTTACAATATAATGATATGTGTTATTATTTTACATCATAATTATCTCCTATGATATTATCGCAAAATGCATACCCATTACATGTTTATTCCTGTTGTTTTCACAGCTGTCTATTAAAATGGGTTTCCCCTTTAAAGGCTATTAAATATCTGTTAGTACGACCCTCTAGTTGTTGCTATGCTATCGTTGTCACTGATCTAAACTTAAATAAAAGCTTTACCCACCTGTCTGCAATTGTCACTCTTATTTCGAATGCAGTGCGTAATGTTCCTATTAATTGCTTCACATTTCTTCTGGCGTTATTAATTGGCCACGCGCATTAATTGCATCTGTAATGCGTTATAATTAGTGTAAATTATGTGCTCATACCATGAGGAACAAGTTCAAGTGAAATTGTCAACTTTTTTTCGCGATGTGGGTATTTTTTAAACTCATTAAATATAATGATCCTATTACAATTCTGGGAATTGTATGCATGCAATGTTTTGACATAGTTTCTTTAACTGGTGATACAATATTTTAATTTGAATTTATTTTTAATTTGTTAAAATATACAATTAAAAATTTTAATTAACATAATAATATCATTCATTGTATTTTATAGACAATGCCTTGCCTTAGGTATTACTTGTTGCATTTAGAGAAAAAAAATGCAAATATTATGACAACTGTCATTTTTCTTAACTTCAAAGATAACGGCACCTTGGGCAAAGTTTTTACGACTATTTGCATTTGGCTTTGGGAGTTTGTTGTCTTGCTAATTGCGACTTCATTGATGTTTAGTAATTTTATTTGTGTAGTGAAATCGATTGCACAATTGTGCCAGTTACCTGCAGCGGAATGTTGTATGTTGCAATTGCTTGAAGAACATTACGTAATGTGGAATATAAAATTAAGGAAGATAAAAAATACGCATATGAATTATGTTAGAGGGGAGTCTAGTTTAATGAGGTATTAACTCTGTTTGAAAGTGAGGCACAGTTGAACTTTTTCCATCCAGTATATGATACTAATGGTACTAATGATATGCATATTAGTTTTTCAGTATTACATAATGCCGATTTTTACTACACTTTTATTTCGAGCGATAAAAAAGTGTTAAAAATGTGCAGGTAATAAAATTTAATTAATACAATTAGGCTCATTTACAGCGTTGATGATCTTTTAAAATATGATTTTTAAAAACCTCATTTTGAATTAGTGCGCGTTGAGAAACGTGTAAAGATGAAGAGCTTTTATGTTATGGGTAAATTTTAAACATGCTTCGAGCTTTAATGGGCTTTTTTATTGTTTGTCCTGTGAATATGATATTTCTGTTCTTTAGATTAATCTCATTTTATAGTGTTGGAAATCAGCTGATATCATTGCAAATTAAATATTGGCAATTTTATAAGTTTCAAAGTAATTTTATTGGATTTTGTCGGCTGTACAGTCAATTTATGAATGGGGTGAAGAGAGAAAGTGAGTGTGAGAAGTCAAACTGTTGACTCTTTTATAAAGGCTTTTTATTTGTGAACTGTGAGGGACAAGAATGGGAAACGGAAGAATAGAGGGGAGTCATGGTCACGTCAGCCAAAATGCATTTTATATATTCTGATTTCTTTTGTATTTGTTATTGTTGTTGTTGTTGCCCTTTGCTGCTGCAGAAACACGAAAAATTATTTACATAAATATCCGCGCTGTCAATTGTGTGTTGTGGCATGTAAAGTGACAGAAGCACACAAAATGGCGCCGTTGTTGCTGTTGTTGCAGCCTCTGCTGCAGTCTCTGCCTCTGATGTTGCTGCCAGCGATGTTGCACGTACGTGACTGCACATTTTTTTGCTGCGTTTTTACGAGTGTGCAAATGGGGCGTGGCTATCAAATGCAAATGTGTGATTGTCTGCGTGTGTGTGTGTGTGTTGTGTTTGTGTTTGTGTTGGGATATGCGTGTGGGAGTGACAGGGATGCGGTGGCAGTCAGACGTCAACGTTATGGCTGCCAAAGTTTTCAATTTTCCACTTAATTGCTTTCAATTAAGCAAAGAGTCCTCTTTAGTCCCGTACACAACACTGAGAGAGTAGATGGCCCAGTATACGACAAACCCCTGCAGCGTTGACCGTTATGTCCGTTCAATTAAATTACACACTAAAGCGGCATGTCCTTAGTCCTGCCTGTCCTGTCGCACGTCAACCCTCAGCTGGCTCCGACCACATCCACTTTCCGCATTGTGTTATCATTGTCAAGAAGATGCAACGCCCACATCCTTCGTATTGCAACATTTTTGAACCGCAACCCACAGTGGTCAAAATCGCCACAATTTTGCACAAGCATACTGTACTTAATAAATTAAAATAAATTGTATTTTAAAACAAATATCTACATTAATTCTAAAAGCCTTTTATGGATTTTATTATACATTTTTGCTCGAAAAGCAAACTTTATAGTTAGTTTAAAATGGCTCTCCATTCTTGAAAAATATGAATTTTTAAGACGTGTTCTTATATCGTAGATTATGAAAATTATCTACTGATGAAAAGTTTATAATTTTAAAATTATTGCAACTACTAAGCGATGTACAGGATTCAAATTCTAAAATTCAAGCAGATATATTTTAAAATTGGTATTTTTTTTTTTAAATAGTAGATGAATAATTTATTAGTAAATGAAGAACTATTTAATGTAGTACCAAAAATATTTAAAGCAATATTTACATAACATTTAAAACTGGAGAATTTTTAATATTTATATTCAGATTATTTTGATATTTTTTGAAAATTTTTAAGTGCTTGCATGAATGAAATTTTTTTAAAATTACATTAATTTGATTGCTTTTATTGAAATGATTTACACTCTGTATAATTTTGCATAGTTTTTTACTGATATATCCCACTGTGCTGCTGCCAGAGCTGCTCTTAACGCTCGACTCTCAACGTGCGTCGCATCTCCTGTACTTTGGATGGTTTGTTTGTTGGTTTGTTTGTTTGTTTATTTTGCTGCGTGTTTTTGACAGTAAGCAGTTTGTGTGCGCCTTGATTGTTGCACTTGCCTGGCCAAAGGTCAGGTTGGACGTGCGTGCGGAGAGGGCAACAAATAAACAAACATTAACCTGGTCTAAAGTGGAGGCCACCAGCAGCAGCAACACTAACAACAGCAACAACAGCAACAACAACAACAACAACAACAACAGCAGCAGCAGCAGCGATGTGGCATCAACGGCAGCGGCAACTCTTTTGAGCTCGCTTCTGACTCGGATTCTGTCTCTGTTTGGGCTTTTCCATTGCACAATATGCAAAAGAGCATGTAATGTGTCTGTCTGTGTCTGAAAGCAGCAACAACAACTACAACAACTGGTCTGTGTGGTCAACTAATGCCACAGAATTGCTCTCACGTTGCCCAGGTGGACTTTTCGCCGCCTTTACAAAGGATATTTTAATTACATTTACGCATATTGTGAAATTGAATAAAGCCATGGCCAGGAGTGCCAAGAGCATGGTCTTGCGGCAACTAAGAGATATATAGTGTTTATTATGGGGTGGGATTTCACTTAAGCTGCAATGTAAACAAGTGAAAAGCATTACTTAGACAGACGCAAAGCCCTCTAAAGGCATAGGCTAGGTACTACCATATATATATATATATATATATATATATATTATATGACACGAATTGCTATTGTGTGCTTATCATTTTGTGCTTCATTATGATTAGACCGGAAGTATTGTGCATTATATTATTGCTCTCTTAGTATCCAATCAAGTATACAACCGAACTTTAGGATTAAAGGTCTGCTAAGCCTTGGTAGTAAGCTCTAACAATGGATACTTGCTCATTATGGAACTTAATTACAAATATATCATATCAAATGTGATGTCATTGCTTTCTTAAGGTTTGGCAAAAGAAGATATATTGGCAATATAAATTAGTGATGTAAAAGTGCATAAAATGACACTTAGAATCAATTATAAAAAATTTAAAGGAATGAAAAGCAGTAACATTTTTACATAAGCTGAAACAGAAAACTAAGAATATACTATAGATAGTCTAAATTATATTAAAATAATGGTTCATAAATTAATTTTTTTTCAGAAAAATATACATTAAAGATAGTCTTTTAAATGAATTAGTTATTATTGTTAATTATAATAGCATATCAAATGCCAAAATTCCTATAAATGTACTCGTAAACACTTCGAATTTTCCTTTTTCATGTAAATTTAAATTTAGCTCAACAAATATCTCAGCCTGCTTATTGGTGACTGCATTTTATAAGGTATAGAAGCAATTGTAGTTACTATTTCGCCATACTAGTTAATAGACAAATTCCGTACATGTATTTGCTAATGCGTAGGTAGGACAGATCTCAGCATTCAGCACTCAGCACTGTCCATTGGGGGTCTTAGATAGCCCACTCCACACCTACATGGCGCACAGCAGTTGGCCAATCCGTAGCAAGGCAATCGCTATATACTTAAACTCAGTCGCAGTCTCAGTCTCAAACGCTATTCCAATCCCAATCCCAGGCACAGGTTCAGGTCCAGGCAAGACCAAAAGCAATAGCAACAGCAAAAGCAAAGCCTAATCGAACACGTTTCATATGACTGCGGCGCTAAAGATTACATTTTAATCTCTGTGGCAGCCCTCTCCAAATGGGGCCTCATGCAACTAATCAATGCCTCGTACTTGATTTTAACTTGCTTGTAATTGGGCAACGATGAAGATTGGCGCTAGAAGTTTGGATCTCACAGCTCTTGGCGTCAACAGGCGGTCAAGGAGGAGAGCCGGGTGAGAGAGGAGAGGAATGGAGCGGAAAGGAATGGAGCGTAGAGGAATAGAGCGGAAAGGAAAGGAGCGGAGTGGAAAGGAGTGGAGAGGAATGGAGCATAGAGGAATGGAGCGGAGAGGACTGGAGTGGAGAGGACTGGAGTGAAGAGGAGCGGAGTGGACTGGAAAGGAGAGGAGTGGAGAGGAGCGGAGTGGAGCTTGGCGATAAATGTCCGAAAAAAATTCCAGGCGCGTACACGGAGCGCTCGCTCTACGTTGCTCGGCGCGGTGTGAAATTACCGTTTAATGAAAAAGCTCTGCAGCCCCGAAGCCCCAAAGAGCTAGTCACCAAACCACCCAACTAACTAACAGATACCGATACACAGATACAGATACAGATACAAATACAGCTGTAGATACAGATACAGCTCGACTCGCGTAGGTAGTCAGATATTTTTGCTGAAATGCTAGAAATTGCCACCGCTGCCAACGCTGCACAGCACGTGACAAGGTGAAATAAAATAAGAAGCTATCAGCGGACAGCGGCAACAGCAGTCGCTGAGACTGAGGCTGTAGAAATGCCAATGCCCCAGGTTGAGTTGTTGTTTAAGCCGCTGCTGCTGTTGCTGTTGTTGTTGTTGTTGTTGGACTAGTGCAGTTACGAGCTACAAGATACAACATCTTATTAGTTTGTACTGCGAGAATGTTTACATTGGGTTGTAGCAACTGCAACTGCAACTGCAACAACAGCAGTAGCAATTGCACCTGTATACCTGTATACAGGTGGATTTGCATAGCATTTAGCAGCTTTTGAGCTGCATTCTAGTGTTTTCATGTAATCCGTTTGGCAGTAAGCTACCGGCGATTGCTTACTCTCCTGCCACTCTGCCACATGCATCACTGGCAAGTATTATAAAGCACTTCAAACTATTTTGACATTCAATTTATAACTATTTTACAGAAACACTAAAGCAGACGTATACACATACTATAAGTACTATATATAAGTGTAGATCCTGTTGTTCATTGACTGATTGAAGTGCTGATGTTGCTTTTTTAAGAACTTTAAATTTATTAACGGGACAGCTATGCAGGGCTGTAAAATGGTTTTAGTTTATAACAAGTATTTATACAGCGCTAATTAGTAGGTACTAAATTAGTAAGCACTTTGATTTTTTGTAGTAAATGACAGCTCATAAAATGGTCATATTATATTGTAATGCTGGTAATTATTTTAGTTAAGGTTTAAAAACTATACAATTTTATTTTATTTAATTATTTTCTCTTTTTTTTGGCGTACATTAATTTTACAGGTATTAAAATAATTTCTAAAAATAAATCTAACTTTTAAGAGTGGTTTGATTTTATTATTATTGCATTGCCTTTTTTAAGTCAATCTAAAATATATAAAAATATAGTAAATAAATAAATAAATAAATTGGAATGAAAGTTATGACTCATTTTTTTTTTAAGTTTTATTGATAAGTTTTTTTTTACACATGTTAAATATTTCTTAGTTTACAGTTATTTTTAGTTAGTTAGCGCAGTAAGCTAGGGCTTATATGTTGGTCAACTGTGCAGTGTTGGAAAGTGGGTTTAGCGCCTAACAATTTATTTAACAGTGCTTAATTAGTTACCATTGACTAGGCCAAGCATAGTTAATAACTTACTGCAGATTTGAGGGCTTGTCATTTTTTGAAGTTTTAATTAGCAGCAGGCGGCATATTGGTTACTGTAGTTTATTGCTAGCTACTGCAAGTTTTAGACACTTCAAGTAGCTTATTTTAAGGCAACTCATTTCAACACTCATAGTTAGTGCCAAGGCAATGACTGTTGAAAATTTGCTAGTTAAATATAGCCATCTATAATAAGTAAATAAGTGAACATAAGTTGTAGATAGATTATTGTATTCAGATGTAACTAACCTTCACTTAAGTTCAGTAAGTAACTGTTGACATTATAGTGCAGTTTATTAGCATATACTAGTATTTAGTTAAGTTAATAACTCACTTGCACTTCCTGCTGCTGCTGCTGTAACGAATGCATTACTGCACTGGCCGAAACCCTATTAACCTTTTAAATTTCGAATGTTAACTAGAAACGGCAGGGGTGCTTGCTTAGCTGCTTGCTCTTAACTTGGCCCGTTTGTCCGTTTCTTAGCCAAACGCTGTCGCACTTTGCACAATTTACGTGCACATAAATTACCATTAATTAAATATTTCTGCGCTAATGCCGACGACGAACGACCAGGGTAATCACTGCACCTTTTGGCCAGCAGCTACTGGCCAGAGTCGTAAAGCGGCCGACAAGTGACACCAACCGACACCAACACCGACAACGACACTGACACTGACACCAATACAACTAAACACGTTCATTAGGCTTAATGTAGCAACGAGAGAGCGACAGAGTGAGAGCGATTTGAGCAGGCTAAAAGCCAACGATGCGAACCGGGCCAAGACGTTTGCATATGACAAACGCGGCTTGAAAGCAACGCTGCGCAGGCGCGTGGCCAGGTTGAAGGGATACTCCTTACTATATATATACAGTGACTGCCTTAAATTTATGGAATTATGAATAATATTTTAAGAGGGCCCCGAGGGCGGCCACCGGGCAGCAGCCTTGCAACAACAGCAACTGGTAACAACAACAACTACAACTACAACTGGCAGCAAGATCGGAAGAACGGCCAGTTAGTTCTGCTGGCTGATTGCCTCGGACGGTGACGAATCGATTGATGTCTCGTTTTGAGTTATCACGTCGCTTGTCTTCAAAAACTTTAACAAGCCATATAGGAATGAAATTATACACACACACAGATAGATACATATTGTATCTTCATCTGTAGCTGTATCTGTATTTGTATCTTTAGCTATATCTGTATCTTCAACTGTAGCTTGTCGTGCGCTGCATTTTTGATGAAAATCACTTATAATCCCATCAACATTCCCATGACTTGGATAGGCCCCGTTGGGCCTCCCTCAAAAACCCAATTGAAAGTTAATGCCATGTATAGTAGACTTGACTCTGCTGTTGTTGTTGTTGCTGTTGTTGTTATTGTTTATTTGTTGTTCTTGCTGTTGTTCGCTCATTCGTTCGTTTGCTTTTTATTGATGATGTCTTTGTTTATGTGTGTTGTCGCATTGTTTGTTGTTGTCGTTGGACGCGCTTCAGCAATTTGTTGTTATATATATCAAAAACCAAAACACATCAAACGACAAACGCCAAACGAAGCCAGCGAACAGAACAGATGAGAAGAGAATAGCGCACAGAGCCAGCAGCGAGCACTAAATAATTACCAAACAACATCCGGTGCCCCGGGAGGACATAAGACGGCTGTCGGTTTCTTCTCTGCCTCCCTACTTCCCCCTCCCTCCTCTGGCTTGGTAGCATTGCGCCCCATTCCCGTTGTTCTGAGTTGACAAAGTGTTCCACTTAATATCGCATGACGCCTCGAATGATGGCATTGAGAATGAGCGAGCTACTCAACTGATTTTTATTTTGAATGCTCGAATTATATTTATAGAGGTGCTATGAGATATGCTGATTAACAGGATTATCGTTAAGGAAACTCGAATATAGATTTGAGTTTCTTTATTTTTATTTTAAATAAACCACAGGAACCAAATCGTGAAGTTGAAAACATATTTAAATTCCCAGCAATGCTTCACTAAATAAATGCTACATTCTATAATGTTCCTGATTCTACGATTTGTTATTTATTAAAGAATTCGATTGCTTCAATTTAAAGGAATTAGATTAGTATTAGATAAAATAATATATAGCAGAGATATCCAATAAGATTTTAAAATGATTTAATTTTACTCTTATGCTTAAATAAAATATATAATAATAATCAAATTTCAATTCTTATTTACAAATCCTAATATAATTATTTTTTTAAATTTATATTATGATAAAGAAAATTAAAAATTAATTCTAAATTGAAATAAATAAATTTTTTTAAATTTATCTTTAAGTAGACTACTATACTACTTCAAAATCTGGTAAGATTTCTATATTCAAATAAAGAGAAAATTCAAAATTATTATCTAGATATATCACAGCACAATCGCTGATTAATTCACTATTATGTACTCATCAAATATTGACATTTAGTCAACAACTTAGTGAGAGCTGCTAATTGCCAACAACATAATAGCTATTTAGGCATATCAGTAAAGAGTTCGCATTTTATGGCATTTGTCACGCCCACTTTTTGGCTATATATGTGTTTGACAACAAATTGTAGTGCTGCATGCCACAAAAAGCCGCTCATTCCAAATATGTACGCCCCTGTTTTGTTGACATTTTGCCATATGATTTCCATAAGCTGCCACGGCTGCCATAGACAAGTAGCTACCCCCATCCCCACCACTTGCCCCCTTTTACCCGTTGCCCCCTTTCAATTCACTCGCAATTACATTCACACACTCACAGACACACACACACACATACAAGACACGCACACTCGCACACACATGTTGCTTATTTTAAGTTATAACATAGCATCCAACAAATCCCCAACACCGCAACGCACTTAGCGTTGACTGCGGCAACATCGTCGCTGTCGACGTCAACGCCAACGTCTGCGTCTGCGTCTCAGTCAGCGTCAGGCATCGTCAGAGCCGCCAGCTTGCAGTGACAATTGTCAATGAGGTTTCCGTAATAAATTTTCGTCTTTTGGTTGTCTCTCTCCCCACCAAAGCGACACGTCTGTGTGTATGTGTGTGTGTGTGTCAGTGTGTGTGTGTCTGGTTGCATGCAACGCTGTGGCAACATTGGGGCAACGGCTCGTTTGCTACGCCACGCGGATTTGGTGTCGCGGCTTTTTATGAGGATCAGCTGCAGTTGTGGCCATATAAAATATACAAGAAGCCTAAAATTGATCTTTAAAATGCCGCTAAAGTAATACTCTAGTATTGCAGTCATAAATACTTACGCTTCATGAAGCACAAAAATACAATTTAGAACCGATTGGTTATAGTATTGAAATAATAAATATATATGGGTTAATATGAAAGAATGCAGTTTATTGGTGATCATTTTTATGACAGCGCTATGATGATAAATTTGTATAAATTGATGAATAATGCTGCTATCGGAAATAATTTAATAATAAAAACAAGTAGTTTAATTGCAGAATATGTACATATAGTATCTGTAAGTTGTTTTAGTACAAATATGCAATTTAGTTTATTGACTTTCATTTGAAAAGTTATTGTACTGTTATTAAAAATGCCGCTGAAATAATACTCTAGTATTGCAGTCCTAAATACTTAGGCTACATGAAGCACATAAATACAATTCAGAACCGATTGGTTATAGTATCGAAATAATAAATAAATGGGTTAATATGAATGAATGCAGTTTATTAGTGATCATTTTTATGACAGCACCATGAAAAATTTTTGTAATTCGATGAATAATGTTGTTAATGGGAATAATTTAATTATTAGAAAAGGTAGCTTAATTGCGGACTATATACATATATTATCTGTTAGTTATTTTAATACTAATATTCAACTTAGCTTATTGACTTTTATTTAAAAAGTTATTGCACAAAAATTATATTTATATGCTCAATTTGTCTTTTTTTAAATAGTAAATAAATAAAATTAAAATTCTTTTTTCTCTATGTTGAAAATGTTGGCATAATTCCCTGGATTTTTCAGCCATGTAGATCTGAATTAAATGAAGTGAAACGATGCTGTTGAATTATGAAATCTATCTAAAATTAGTATAGAAGTTTAAATGGTATTTTTAGCTTAGAATGTATAGTACAATATTATTTTCTAATAATTCTATGCATAACTAAGTATTTCAGCTCATAATATGGAAGAAAACTCTACAGATTAGCAGCTTTAAAGACTTAGCTAAAGTGCTCATTTTGGGTTACTTAAAAAAGAAGAAACCGATGCGCTTGTTGATGGCTGAGGGAGGAAAATCTTTTAATATGCAAAATTCACAGCATTAATTACACTTGCCGTTGTTGTCTTTGAAGCAGCTAACAACATGGCAGGGGCTCAGGCAAAGACACAGACTGAGAGACAGACAGAGATACAGACTCAGGCAGTGTCTCCATCATCGTCAGTGTTGCAGTCCGAGTTGTAGTTGCAGTTGCAGTTGTCCGTCCTTTTGGCGTTCCCAATGCGGATAACATTTCCCACTCAATTACCTTGACGCTGCGCCCGCCGAGGCATAAATCATTTACCATAAAAACGTCGTCTTGTCTACACTTTTCCTTTTCGTATGCCAAAAATACTATATAAGCGAACCGCTTACGAAACACTTGAAACATGAATCGGGTATCGGGAATAGCATCGAGAAGGCGGGAGGGAGATTGGGAGAGTATTGGTGGGAGGATTGTAGAGAGGGGATTGCGTTGCCTCCATTCAATAATCGTCAAGCAGTTGCGAGATTTTTGAGTGCGCTGTTCCATGTTCCAATGTCTATTTTTGGGCGTCGCACGTTTTAGCTCGACTCTTTTTTTGGATAAATGTCTGCGAGCCGTAGACGAGGCATTCATAAATTCCCATGTGAGTGTTGAAAAGTTGCAGACCAAGCACAAGGCAGCCCAAGAGCTACTAAACTCAATCGTTGAATGTTTGTGCCACAAATTGTTGGCATGTTGCATGACCCCCTTCAATCCTCCCTTTATCGCCCCTGGGCGCTGATTTTGCAAGTCGCACTCGTAATTCAATCAATTAATATCATTATTTGACTACGAGTAGATATGTTTGTTTGTCTATTCGAGTGGCGTTGCCGCTGCTGTTGCAATTAATTATAATAATTAGAATTTAACAAGCCTCCAACAACAACTTGTTATACATGTTGTTGTTGCTGCTGTTCGACATTCCTGCCCAGCTGTTTGTCTTCCATTATCATTTTTTTCGAGGGGAGACCCATCGATTTTTATTATTTTTTTTTGTTCTGTTGTTTGTGGAGGAGCTGCCTCAAATTGCGTTTACTGCCAAAGGTCACAAATTTTTACCGTGTGGCATCCAATTCCCTTCGAACTCGTGTGTCTGGGATGAATCTTCCTCGATGTGAAGGAGGAGTCTTCACTTGGGAATTCCGTTGAGTAGTTTGCTTTGTTTGTTCTTATTGGCGTGAATTTATGGTGGGAAACAAGTAGCTCTCAATTTTGTTGTTTATAAATATATTATAAGTAAACAATGGCCATGGAGATGTGAAAAATGTGTTCTTAATAAAGATGCTAATAGCCTGGAGCATCAATGATGCATTTCAAAGATTTGGTAAAGGGGTCTCAGCATATCACTTACCCTAATACTTGGAAGTAGCTGCAATAATCCCTGGAGTATTAGATGCCAGCTTGTATTAACTCTTGAGTAAAATTAGTCTAAATACGAGTGTGTGCAGAAAAGTACTGGAAGCAGAATTAAATAACAATTAATTTAAAGAAAAATTTTTGAGAGAAAATATGTCTGATCATAAACAATGGATTATATCATAGACAGAAGTTGACATATATATTATTATGAGCAAAATAAATAGTAAAATTGCAGTTGATTTTCTAAAAAGTTTAGAAAATTGGAAACTCTCTGATTTTATTAATAATATACTTCATACAAAAATTATACCATTTTCTAAATAATACCATACAGATACGCGTATAGTAACAAGAATACTTTTTATTTTTAGCATTCCTTTGAGTTCCAAGTCTTGCTTAAGTTTTTTTTATTAGTTCCCAAAACTCGGACTCAGTTATCAGTACATAATTAAGGACTCCTGGAACTATAATTACGAATATCTTTCGTTCTTCGATCTTTGGTTAGATATAAGCATTTGCTTGAAGAGTATAATGACCATTTTCAAATAACGTAAACGGTTGATTGATATCAATCTAAATAGGCTCAAGGATTCTTGCGTTGTTGTATACTGGGAATACTTAAGCCATTAGGATTTCATTAGAAGATTACAGCTGTCAATTTGATAATGATCTGCCTCAATCAAAAAACATTAAAAGGAGAACTCAAATAAGAACCCTAAGCCTTGTAACTCGTTAAGTGTTTTGATGTATCCGTAATTGTGTTGTAGATTCACTTAATGAGAGAAGAACGAGTGAAAATAGAAGATGAGTAAAAGCAGAAAAGACTCGCTTCTAACCGATGACGAACTCTCACTTAACTGTTTAAGCCATTTGCTTGTTTGCCATGAAGGTAATCATAAACTGTTTTGAAAAGGGACCAGACCAGCACAGACCCGGAACAGCTGGCACACTCGTGTTGTAGATCAACTCAAAAGAGGGCACTCCATGTCATAGGCAACGCCCTTGCATAATGATCATTTTTGGTTTAGAGAGTTGCTTCGTTCTAGAAAGCATAACTTATAAAGTTAACTGCCATTAACATGTCCCAGTGTCGTCAATGGGCGACTTCCGCAACGACGAAGGTGACAACTATGAGAAGGAGCTACACCAAATACTGGACAGAGAGGGTAAAAAAAAGATGTAGAAGAAATCAAGCCATATGTTCAGTGAAAACGACAAACACTAAAACTTAAAAAACAGGCCGCGCTAAAAGCAAAATTCGATTCTTGCCATTTTCACTGACTAACAAACAACCGTTGCCGAGCTGTTTCAGAACTCAAAGTGGGACTGGGAATGGAACTGGGACTGGGACTGAGACTAAGACTGGAACTGAGACTGGGACTTGGACTGAGACTGTTGAGTTGGAGTTAAAGTTGGACACAGTGCCAAAGTCGTTGCATGTTTCTTACTTGATTTTCTGCTATAAATTAAAGGACTTTAATGACACTTTGGACGATGGCGGCAACGATCGCAGCGAATTCGAATTGTTTGCGGAAAGTACGCATAACAGAGCAAGAGACCAAGACCAAGACTAAGAGCAAGACTAAGAGCAAGACCAAGGCCAACACTAATACCAACACCATGACAAAGACGACTTGAGGCATTCATGGGTGCGAAAATGCCACGCAATGGACAACACAACAACAACAACACAGCATACGAGAAGCATTGTATGACCAATAGAATGCGATGTTACCCCAACTTCTCTCCCTTCTCCCAGTTGTTCTCTCTCTCTCTCTCTCTCACTCTCTGTCTTTGTCGCTGGCAGTGACTGCAGGAAATTCATTAAGTGTATTTATTGCTTCGATTAAGATGGACACTTCTCACCTGCACTGGGTTTAAAATCGACTGCGACTGCGACTCCAACTCCGAACTGGACCTTGGACTTGGCTCCAACTTTGGCTTTGAGTCCGTGGTTTGGTTCGTTTTGGTTTGGTTTGGATTGGTTTTTTCGACTTTGCCTGGTATTGTACATAAATTTTGGTCTCGCACAATGTTTACACAATGTCCTCGTCGTTCTTTTTCTTTTTCTTGTCGTTGTTTTTTTTTTTTGTAGTTTGGCATCGCAAAAATATGCAGATGAAATCACCAAAACATCATGCGTTGATAATTAAGGCAAAGAATTCAAACTGACGCTGTCGCCTTCAGTCGCATTTGCCTGCCACAACTCGAGTCCCTTGTGACACAAAATCCAATTCAATCTTTTCACTTTAATGGATTTTGATGTTATACTTGGGATATGCCATACACGTATGTATGTCGTCTATACGGCTGGTTGAAGGAGGGACAGTACCACTTAAGATGCCTTGCAAAGAGAGAAAATATAAATATAAATTCATTCAATAAACGTTTATGTCAGGATCATTAACAGCACCGTTACATTAAGCAGTCTTTCGTTTAATTAAATTAAATTAATCGGCATTCAGATACACTTTGTTTGTAACATGTCTCTTGTGAATCAATTTAATATTCTGCTTTGTGTATATGTGTATTGTATGTACTTATTTATAAGCCTGCCAATCTACATTCTGAAGATTAAATGGAGAGTGCACTGTTGCAGTAAAATCTGATGAAATAAATTAACAACTAGGATGTTTGACAGATTTTATAATTCAGATTTTGTTATTATTCAACTTTTTGCTAATCTAGAGCATTTCTAAATTTATTTCAAAACATTTAATGCTCAAGCTATCCTTAAAAGTGTTATTCCAACTCGTTTAGAATCTCTGAACAGATATCGCCTTTAATGGGGTGTGGCATACTCTTCTAAAGATATTTACAGTCGTATCTCTTGAGACTTAACAATTTTAAAATTCGTAATATGCAGCTATAAAATAATAATCACCAATAAAGCTCGAGCAGAAAAAAAATAAAATGCTGAATACTCACTAACAATGTCATAATAATGCCGAAAGGATAAACATTTTACAGAAGTGAATACGTATAGATGAGATGATTGTTAAACGAGACTTTGGTAATCTTTTAAGGCATTGTTAAATGTAACAGTTTAAAGCGCATTATGCCTGGTCAGGGTCCAGTTGTATCGTGTCTTCTCAGTTAGTACCCTTTTTTTGCCATTTGCCATTTGCCAATCTCTTCTTCTTGCCTCTTTTTCATTGGCAATTCTTTAATGTGCCTGTTGTTGGTTTTATGACTCAGCGGCTGATGCAGCAGTAAATTTTAACTTGCAATTGTTTTAATTGTTCGGGCCCGTCGTGCTCGCATATTTATGGCATAACGGAAATGAGTTAATAACAAAGTACAAGCAGAGCCCAGAGTCAAGTCCGGCCAGATTTAATACCTGACAGGGATAAACGTTTTGTTGTTGGTCATGTTACCCTCTCACGTCTTTTTCCCCCATCTCTCTTTTCTTCCCCACTCCCCATACACCAATCTCATTGGCTTGTTAGTTGGAAGTATGTGGGGTATATAGAGGAGGGGAAGGGGAATAAGGGGATCCTGGGCGTGTGGTGTTGTCATTTAAATGAAATTACTGTCAGATTTTACAGAAATAAAATCTCGAAATTGCGTCTGTTTTATGTACTACACCCCGTCTCCATCACATTCTAACGGGTAACGGGTAACGGGGTCCATTCTATGGTTGCCCCCAACTCCAAAGATTGACCACGTTGCGTATCTCCGAGTTGTGCACAACATAAAAATTTATGACTATGCATTGGACAGCATAATTTCGTGTGGACTTTCAAATGTTTTAACTGTGGGATTGAAAACGCTTTCGCGTGCCTGGATTAGAGATAAGCTTTGTTTCAACCGGACACAGATTTCAGTAGGATTTCATTCATGGATAATGTTAAATAACAGAGTTTAGATGGTTGAATAACAGAATTTCCAGAGTGGAAGTTATAGAAGCAAGAATATTTATTATATGAATATAAAATATAAATATTTTATATAAATATGCAGTTTTCTTTTATACATATGCAGAGAAACTTTAACTTATAAAAATGAAATCACTTTAATTCACTTTTAAATTAGTCTTAAATAAGCAAAATTAAGGTTTAAAAATGGTGAAATACTTAGATTTCAGATACAATTTCAATTCCATTAAATTTGCTTTTTAAAATAAGTTTTTGTTTTATTTATTTATTAATTTATTAAATACAATTTTTACTGTCGGCAATTGGAGCTTTAAATTGAAATTAAATTCGTTTTCTAATCAGTGAAATAGCTGCTTAGAATATTTTCTTTGTAAAGGTAAAGATATGAATAGTATTTTTAAATATTGGAATAATATCATGGAAACTTGAGTAAAATTCTTGGTCAACTCAGCTGCCAACTGTTCGGGAATAGAAAAATGTTATAAATATTTAATTCAGCCGTTTTAATTCTACTGGTTTAATATTTTTATAATAATAATATAATATATCTAAACATGTTTTCTTAAAGAAGAGACAGGGAGTAGTGTTATACTCACAAAAACTGTTTATTTCACTCTTGTCTGTAGAAAACTTTGTATTCTTCAGACTAATTATTTCGGCCTACTTTAGCTATTGAACAAACCACTATATCATTCTTTATAGCTTTTTAACATGTGTCCCTTACTCCAGCGTGTGCAGAATATTCTATTGTGCTCTTCTCAGCGCTTCTCAGTAATAAATTGCTGTAAGCATAAGACTAATTATATCTTTTATGAGCTATTGTTGGATTTGACATTAGCCATTGTCTACCTGTAAGACATGCATATCTCAATCTCAATCAGAGCGACTTCTATGTGACCTTTTCGAGCATAGCAAAGAAGCTGGCTTAGGGCCAAGTTAAGCTGAATGGGGAAGCAGTATTAACTGCTTACAAGCATTACACAATTGGACATAAGCCCACAATCGGACCACGTTTCATATTGAGTTGTTATTGCTTGGTTTGTGGGGCATTAAACAAATCCATTGGCGGGACAACCACACGCAAATCTTGATTGAATCAACTTAATTTAGATCAGAACTCAGTGATTCGTGCGGTCGTAAAAAGCGCGACATATTGGTCCACGACTTATCACACGTGTATGTTATCCCACCCACACCCACACACACAGATACACACACACATATGGTACAGAGTACATACCACTGACCCACCGACCTGTACTGTAACTGTAACGGTAACAACTCGTGCCATGGCTCGCGCTCTGCTTTTGGCCTGGTCTGATGTGGCCTGGTCTGGTCTGGTCTGGTTCCCGTGTCTGTAAACTTTTATGACACGTGCATTTGCCGAACCGGCGGCGTTCCGTGTCCAGCAACAAATAACACTGGGCACCGAGAGTTGTTTAATAATAATAAAAACAAATGAAAGAGCACGTAGTTGGGCAACAATAGTAAAGGCACTACGTCGGGGGAACTAAAAGAATGGAAGAATTAAGAGGGGGACAGAGTCGCGTTGAGTGTCGGTCTCCTATGTGCTGGGAATGCCATTTTGCATGTTGCTATAACTATTCCCGTTGTTGTTGTCGTTGTTGTTCTTGTTGTTGTTGCTGTTGGTGTTGGTGTGACAAAGCAGCAACCAATTACCAAATACGAAAAATGACAACTTGCAACAACACACAAAACAAAACCAAAACGAAACAAACAAAACAAAGCACAAAGCACTAAAAGCCAACACAAAACAAAACAACAAAAAAATAGAAAAAAAGACGAAATATGTTTCGAACAACGGACAAAAACAGAAAGCAACAACAGCAACAATAACAACAACAAAGTGCAAAAACTCCAACCGCAGCTCCAAACATTATCCTGTGCCACCAATTTGATTTGATAGTTGCACAGCCGACGTCCGAGCTGTGCCGCCGTCTACACCCCTCTCTCTCTCTCTCCCTCTCTCTCACTCTCCCTCCCTCCTCTCTCTCTCTCTCTGGCACTGCCTCTGTCTCACTCCCTGCAGCAATTGACACGTTAGCTTGGAGCTTGGCAGCAGTTGGCACTACAACGGCCAGAGCAGACATTCAGCTGGCTTGTTTTACGAGCATGTTGCACCTATCCAACTATCCAACACAAACCTATCTACCTACCTACCTACCTACCTACCTACCGACCAACATATAACAAATACATATCCACATCCTCATACGTAAACGTAAACGTAGACATATGTACCATTGTACATGTATTTGTTGGTACGTGATTTCATCAAACGTAACAACACAACGACCTAAAGAATTTCGTATTGAATGCAAAAATTGTGCAAACTCGTGAATACAAAATGCTTTCAACTTGCGTGGGCCAAAGAGACCCAAAACTTGCAAAGAACTAACAGTTATAATACCCTATACTCATAAAAATTACCAAAACAGGATATCATCATATATCATAGCATCATCATCAAATGTAGAAAGTAACTATATAAACTCGAGCTATCTGTAGATATTTAAATAGTCTTAAATACAATTTGCAGTTGTAGTTAGCTTTATTTTTCTTTAACCAATGATTTTTTATAAGGACAGCTTGTATTTCTAAAATATATTCCAAGATGCTCGTATATTTAACCCTTATATGATCGGTTATATTAATCAAAGCAAGAATATTAGCTGACTTTCAAAAAGGTAATATTCAGCAACTTACTATTATTTTATATTAATTATTTTTTAGTTATTTTAAGCTGAAACTTTTTTTCTTTTATCTACAAACTTTAGAACTATCCCAATTTACTTTAGTATTTATTCAAAAATCCATATAACATTTAACAATGCACACTTTAGATATTATTACAGGGTATTGAATAGTTGGGTAACTGCCTTTGGGAATACTCGTATTCTTAGTTGTTATTTGTTGCCACCGTTATCTCTGCCACACTTTCCCCCTTCCCCACTGTCTCACTATCCGAAAATTTTAAATGAAATCAGAGCCAAACGCCAAACCAACGATGACCAATTTCTGGCCAGTGGCAAACTGAATTATATTTTGAGTGGTTTTTCAACTGAGACTCTGCCACACACACACACACACACACCCATATGTACATACACATTGTTTTGATGTGTGTGTTTTGATGTTGTCAAGCAATTAAAAATGTTGTGCCAATGCCGTAATAGAAATTTAGCTAGTTTTACTAGCATTTATCGTTCATTTAGTTCTTTCCAGACTGAATTGCTGTCTGAATGGCAATTTAATTCCAGCTTTTGTGTATGGCATTTGTGATGAATGGAATTCGCCTGGGGAAAACAGTAGAAAATTAGGCGTATTCGGGTTTATTATCCTCGGAGATATGAGATATAGTAAGGAATCTTTACACTATATACTTATATTCTAATTTTGGTGAGCTGAAACAAATATCCGCTAAGCATAGAAATAAAAAATTCAATCTGAAAACCTATTTAACGGCACTGTAGTTTTAAAAATCGTTTACCCCGCTAGACTTTAAATATTTCTAATATATAACTATAAAAATAAAAGTAAGCTATAACATTTTAATTGGATTTTATACAGAGTATTTGACAGTCTAGTACTTTTGGCTATGCTGATTCAATTTTCTTTCCTCTTTTTTTTTTGAGTATTATTTAATGACCTCATAAACGTTTATTCTGTGGTATGCCATCCAAATTTAGTATCTATTCCAAGCCAATCGATACAAACAATTCTTGTGCGAAATTATTGCCATTATTTGTGATATTCCTGGTAGTATCAACGATCCGCTGTTTAGCTACCTGTAAACACATTTATGCCTATGCCCCCCACGGTCAATTTTTAGAGCTGCAGTTGGATGGGTGTAAAAATACCAAGACAAGCTTAATACTGAAACTTCATTTGCGATGCGATGGTTGCTCTCTAGAGGCTGAAGTCGTTACACTTTTTATGAGCACCGCAAATCGCATTAGTTAATCCGACAGATACACATGAGAACTTTGCAACGTGCAACGTACAAGGTGAATGACTATGGCAACTATAGCCTCTTCATGTGTATGATAATTTCATTGAATTCGTTTTTATACCCTGTATGTAAGGCTGGTTGAAAGTTGAGCTGATTGCAGTCGAGTGTGCTCAACTATGAGATACCATGCAGTCAGTTAGAGATTTGACAAGGATGCATTCAGAACTCAAGACTTTCTTTCTAGATTTCAAATATTATAAAATTTCAAATATAATACAATAATAATAATATTTTAATATTAATTTAATAATTTAAATTAAAATACAATAGTGTTCTTTTTGTATAATATGGTTGGTATTTGTTTCAACCGATCAATCATATAGTCTTTACAGAGTATCTTAGAGGTTAGAAGTTAAAGTTAATGTTAATGGTAGCTGCAACTCGGCTTATTTAACTATTTACCACTTCCTTCACACATGGCAGCAGCTGGAGCTTCAATGGATATAGTCGATGGTTTCAGCTGA
This sequence comes from Drosophila falleni, assembly GCA_035045575.1. Classification (NCBI taxonomy): domain Eukaryota; kingdom Metazoa; phylum Arthropoda; class Insecta; order Diptera; family Drosophilidae; genus Drosophila; species Drosophila falleni. The sequence goes on from JAWNOV010000167.1 coordinate 13,464,879, forward strand.
TTTATTGTTTGTCATACGGCTTGAAATTGCGCTTTAAATTTTGCGCTCGCTACGAATTGCAACAATTACATGTCCATGGCTTTGGCCACAAGGCCCAGTCACTTGCATTGTTATCTTTTGCATGGTTTGGAGTCCCTGGTAGCCCCCATACTCCCCCCTCTCTCCAACCTCAAACCCCCTCGTTTTGGCCCCGGCTATTGACTATTTTTTTCGCGCTTAAGTTGTCGTCGTCGTTATATTCCTTCCTGTCTGTAGCAGCAGTCGTCAGTCGCTGAATTCCAGAGCCGGTCGTCGTTCCTGTGATTTATAAAAGCACAGAAGGTAGAATCATTCTTCGACAAACGTAGCGTTGGGCCCAAAAGAATTTGCAGCTACACAGATACAGATACATATGCAGGTACAGATGCAGATACACTGACACTAATACACATATACAGTCAGGCAAGAAACATGAAGAAGCTTTTAACGAACTCTTTTCATTTGTACTCATACTCATACTCGTACTCTCGTACTCGGCTATGATGACAAGGTTGCTTATTTTATTTTTTTTCTTTCTTCTTTCTCTCTCTCTCTCTCTCTCTCTCTGTATTTCTTTCATTTTTTTGTTGTTGCTTTGCAGGCTCTGTTGTTGTTTTTGCTTTATGCATATGTATCGTCTGGGATCGCTTGAAGCAGCGGCTTCGATTTGGTTTTTGTATTAAAATTTTGCTAAACAAAAATGTATGCAGCGGTAGGACAAGAGAGGAAGACAATCAAAGAGAGATAGATAGAGAGAGAGAGAGAGAGACAGGCAGGAAAGAGAACTGGCTATGGCAGTGACTTTGCTGGCTGTCTCCATACACACACACACACACACACAGAGACATTGGAAGCCTCCGGTTGAAGAAGTGATGACAACAACGACGTATGAGCACCCGAGTTTGTGCCGCATTTAAATTTCAAATTGGTTCGTTAACATGAAGTTAACATATCTGCTAATTGCTGATTGCCAAAGTCGCTCGCAGAACAGAAAACCGAACACAGAGAACAGAGACCGAACCCCAACCCAAACCGAACCGAGTCTCGGCCTCAGTCTCGGCCTCAGTGTCAGCAGCAGCATCAGAGTCACAGTCGGGAAGAGTCAAAACCCGGCAGCTACTTGCTACCAATGTAGTCTGGCCTGTATCTTGATGCCTCTGTGCAGGCAGCGGCAGCATCCACAAGCAACAACCACAACAACAACAGCAACAACTACAGTAACAACTATTGCAACAAGCAGTGCAACAACAGCAACAACAAGTGTGGGGCAGGTACGAGCTACGTACGAGCCTTGCATATTGCAGTTTGTTGCAACGCTGCTGCGTATCTAATAGATACACGCAGCAGCAACAACAACAACAACAGCAATAACAACAGCAACAGCTCGTTGCATGCAGAGAGGCCTTTCCTTCTGCCTTTCTTATGGAAATTTGATGTTGTTGCAAAAGTTAAGTTCATTAAGTGTTAGTATTTGAACCTCTGGCTGACAGTCGTTTGCCTTGCCATCGATACAATCTCTGCCGCTGCCTCAGTCGCTGCCTCAGTCGCTGCCTCTGTCGCTGCCGATGACTTTGCATCGCTGAACAAATTCAAGTGTTTTGGCAAATGGTTGTGTCTGAGGTGGGTCTCTCACACACACACACACACACCCATACACATACACACATAAACACTTGCTAACGCAGTGCAGACACCTTTGATAAGCTGGCAGGGCCTCACAGTTAACCAATTTGGAGCACACGCCTCTTGCGTTAGGCCCAACAAAATATTGTATCGCATCGTAGATGAGCTGACAGAAAGGCCCCCAAGGTAAATATTGTGAAGTGAAGTGGCTGCCAAGGCGTTGTTAGTGGCTTGGTTGCTTGGTTGGGGCAAGGCCATAATGCGACTATGCACTATGCAAGCTGATGAATTGAACATTGAACTAATTGTATTGAAGTTATCCTATTCTTGGTATTAAAAGCTGCTAGCTCAGCTTACTTTGATTCTTTGCTCTTCTACCACAAGGCGGATACGTTAGTTGAAGAGCTACTTCGCAGATTGTTGATGAAGTGAATGGCTGCTAAGAAATTTTAGCACAGCTTTTTCTGCGTTATTCTATGATAGCTTAAGCTTTACAAAAATAATTTAATTATTAGATATAAAATGTACTCGTACATATTTTGTTAAATAAAATTTTCTAGCTATTTAAAATTTATAAAAATTATTTTTTTTTTAAATGAAAGATATATATTTTGGCTGTTACCCAGTTAAACTAAACTTATTTTGATACTCTTAGATTTGATGATTTTCTTATTACATCTGTTAATTAGAAACACTATTTTATGTCCCAAGGTAATGCATGAGTATAAAATGACTTCATAAATACTTGGAATACATGTCGCCTCAGATATTTCATAGAATTCCCAGTAAATGATTATTCACCCACATATGTTACTTATTTAAAGCTGTCTTTGTTTGATTGCATCAACAATATAGTTAAAGAATTTAATGATCAATGTAGGTTTATTACGTAATTCCCACAATGTCTTATAAAACCTAATGCATATACTCGTATCTTCTTTAGTTATTTACATAGTTATTCATTTTCATTTTATTGTCAATACGAAGCGTTGCTTAATTTTAATTAGAATTGCAGTCGTGTGACCGCATTTTCCACTTTCCCAACTTCTTGAAGACCATTAAATAAAATAAAATTAAAGAAAAGAAAGGGACAGGGACAGTTTGACAGAGTGTAAGTAAGAGAGAGAGAAGAGAGAAGAGAGAGAGAGAGAAATAAACACTTACTCACTGCAATTGCATACGAAAAGAATTCCCCAACTCGTTAGGCTGAGCTGTCAGTCAGTTGCAGTGGCAACTGTCTGTGGCAATGCCAGTTACTTCGTCCGTTCATCCATTATCATTATTGGTTAATCATCGCCGGCAATGCCATAACATTAAAAGTAAACAGCACATTTCAAACGGGTTTTAATCAACAAGCGAGCGTCTGCTTTAATCAGCTACAGTTGCCACTTCCCTCTCTCTCTCTCTCTCTCTCTCTCTCTACCCTGCACCTGCCACTGCTACTGATACTTCAACCCATTTCTTAACTCTATCCAAGTCCAGTTAGAGAGTCACACGGATTAGCAAGCAGCCTATTTTGAAATTAATTACTAAAACGTAATTTGAATAAAACTTTGTTGGTGGCAAATCTCTTGAAAACGAAGTCGCAGATGAAACGATTCAAGTGTACGACTACGTAATTTGATTTTCCCTGGAATCGTAAATTAATTTTTTTCCGTAAATCTTCTCAGACCCTGGACCCAGCTCATGCTATGTATCTGTCTCTCTCTCGCATTTTGTACATACAAAGTAGTTTTTTGGCCGCGGTCGCGTATAAACCATCAGATTTCGATATAATCGTAAATTTTCGCCAGGCGCAGAGCACACCAAACCAAATACAACACAAAAAAAAGTCACAAAGAGTCGACGGCAATAAAATAGCTGAGCGGAGTCAAGTCAAGTCGACTCCACTCGAGATTCGACTCTTGAGTCGCCAGTTGAAGGCGAAAATGTGATTAAGTTGCGCGCAAAATCCAATTTTTATAACTGCAGAATCACTTGGCTTTTTTCCCTCCCCCACTTGGTGCCTGCAACGGCAACAGGGGCAGCAGCAGTGGCAACTGAGGCAGAGGCAGAGGCAGCAACGAGCTGCCGCCATTTGGGCTAAGGCGAATTGAGTCCGCTGCTCGTAAGATGCTTGGCAGGGCAATAATCATAAATTTAGACAACAACAACGGCGAATCGGCGAAACGAGGCAACGTTCCACGCTCCACGTTCAACGGTGGCAATGCGGCAAGTCTAGAGGGAAGGGGCAACCGGCTAACCGGCAGCCGCCACATATTTGTGCGCCAACAGTAGGCAGACAGTTTGCCAAGCAAACGGATACCCAGTTCCAGTGTGTGCCATGTGTGTGCTCCATGTGCTCCATGCTCTATGCTCCCAGCCTGGTTACCACTAACCACCAACCAGTAACCAGTCACCAGTCTCCAGTTTCCAGTCGCACGCCGTTGATCCGTTCTCGTCGTCTGCTGGTTTTGGGGGTCGTTCTAAGCAAACAAATGCTTAAAGCATAAAATATTGATATACATTTTTTGTTGGTGGTTTCGTATTTTTTTTTTGGAGCTGTCCCTGTGGCAGCTACAATCGATGTTCGGTTTTGCCATTCCCCAATATGAAGTTGTCTTTTTATTTGATTTTAAATTGTTTATTGCTTTGCATATTTCATAATTCTTGTTCGTTTTTCTTTATTTTTCGCCAATTCTCGTATTTACTTGGCCTTGGGCCTGAGGAGCAGAGGATGTGTGTGGCAAATTCATCAGTATGTGGTTGTGTGTGTGTGTGTGTCTTCGTAATCCAATTGAAACAGATTGGTAAATATGCAACGATCATCAAAGTAAAAGTTTAGCCTTTGTTGCTCTTGTTTCGATGGTAGATTGTGCAAGAATTGACAGTTCTCCTCTGTGTTGACATAGATTCATTGAAGATAATTGTATCTGAAATACAAATAAGAGGTTCATAGCTTAGTATTCATCACTTAGCAAATGTTCTTATGAAATATTATAACTTACAGCAAATCTTGTACTTTTCTGTATATAATGCTAATCGCCTTTCTCACTTTTCATGATACTTTCGTCACTAGCGTAGACTGCCGTCATCGGTAATGAACCTGATATATTAAAATAATTAAAATAAATAGTATACGGCTTTAATACTATATAATTTAATGTGCAATACCACAAAGTTCGTTAAAGGAATTCGACTAGCAGATACCCTAAAGAAAAATAATTAGTTCATGGAGTCCAATTTTTGTCATTATATAAATAACTTATACATATTTAAAGAATTCTTCAGAAATGTAAAAGATGAATTTTTTAATGATATAAATATTTTACTATTTTATCCGTCTTCATTTTTCTATTTATAAGATAATATTAATTTTAATATTATATATATAACTTTAGCTATTTTTAAGATTTAATACTTTCATTTAAAATAATTTCTTTATCTACTTGAACTTACATTTATCCAGTGTGCAGTAGAAATAGTTTAGGTCGAAGATAACTCTTGTGCGTTGGACATTTTGGGTATAAAAAGTGAAATATGTGTAATATAAAAATAATCCAATAAGGAAGTGTTTGAAAACTTTTAAGTACGTGTCAGATGTGTGTGTGCGAATGTTTAATATTCACGTTAGGTGCTGGGAGAACAAGCCTTAAAATTGTGATTACGTTACGAGTGTTACCAACAATTCGAGCTTGAGTTTGTGCAATCGATAAAACGTTCGTGTTTAGAGGTTTTACGATTAGTAATGTGATAGTTATAGCTGCCATATATTAGATTGCCAGTTACCATGTTGAATCGTGAGAATAGCAAAGTTAACGGTTTATGCAAAACTTGGCCCTTCGTCTAGAGTCACATACATAAGTACATACATTTATATATGTAATTCCCCATGCCAATTAGCATGCACCAAAAGTGCAAGGCAATAGCATTTGCAAGAAGACATTACGAGGTATTATATTGGTAACTCGCCACGCATTGTTAAGCGGAGTCCCGGGGAATGATGGCCAACCATTTAAATGAAGTTACGTCCAATTCAGGCACTTTTCTGGCCATGTAATTGAATTGTGCCTGTGTCTGTGTGTGAGTGTAAACATAAAATTAGTTTTCATGGCGTTAAAAAACGCGTTGGCCAGTCAACAATTTCCAACGAAAAGAATTCAATTTAATGCATTTTCGAGTCTTAAGTCTGTGTCTCTTTTTTTTTGTTGTCTTTTGTTTTTATAGCTGCTCGGCGGGCGCATAAAAGGTTATCGGCATTTAAAAGGGCAAACTCCGCGTATAAAAAAAAACTCTGTCCAGCCATTATATGGCATTATATATTGGAGGAGCGTTTATAGGGCCAAAGTGCGTGCAGAGCCGCGTAATTGGAACAATGATAGGCGACTTGAACAAGTGCATCCCACAAAATGCTACAGTACTTTTTAACTACATTATTTACATTTTTATTTTAAATTTTTCTTTTCCTATTTAAATTTTTTTGTATTGTTTTGTGGGCGTATGTGATTAGAGATTGCGTGACAGGTCCAAGGGCATAGTCAGAAATGCTCATAAATATATTTCATAATTGGCCAAATGCCTCGCTGACCAATTATGATAATTGCATAATTTTCGTTCTAAACAAGCTAAAATACTCGTACGCAGACAAGAACTCATAAGCTCATATGACAGCGCTATAAATCTACACTGAGCGAAAGTTTATAGATAATAGTTCATAAAAAATTTAAGATTTTTTTATCAAAATAATATATTCTTTTCAAATTATTTCTCAGTGTTTCAGAATGAAGTGAACATAATATTCAAAATAGTAAAATGTTATTAAGTTCGAAATCCATAATGCTTATAAAATATTTTTAAATATAAGTAAGCACATGTATAAACACTTTTAAATCATATAGTTGAAAAAGGGATTCATTTATTTATTTGATTTATTTATTTCGCTTAAAATAAATTGAAATAATTTTTTATAACTTTGTATCCTTACTCTGTAAAAATATATATCGTTGAAAAAATACAACACAATTTTATTAAGTGAATTATAATTGAATAATTTGATCACACTGCTAACTCAATCAAGTCAACGCTTTCTCTCTGTGTATATAACTATAGCTAAATTTATATGTTTACTGTTGGATTTATGTCTCAAGACGCCGGCGCAGACGCAGCAGCCACAACCGCCGCCAGCTCAGGTTCAGGTTTAGGTTGCTTTGGCTTTCGGTTCGGGTTACCATCGCGTCCAGGAAACAATTATCAACATGCTTGTTTTGGGGGGACGCTCGACACGGAAGCGGACAGCGAGGTCCGATGGCCACCAGGTTTTTAGTTTTTGGGGAGCGGGAGCGAATGCGTTTAGCCTGCGGCCGTTGTGCTGCGCATGCGTTTAATTTGCTACGACCGAGGGTAACGGCAGCCTCAGTTCCAACAGCCAAGAGTGAAGAGACGGGGGACTGAATTTCAGTTTCATTTTGGGACAGCGAAAATGAGCGAGAGGCGGTTGATTCAAATTAGCCACGTCTTCAAAAAATATCAAGCAACAAACAATGGAATGAGCAGGCGGTACCCCAGAGGCGTTTACCAGGCCGTCTCAAGCCGGGCAACCAACCAACCGACCAACCAAGTAACCAACCAACCAACCAGGCGACTCCAAACGAGCCACGACTCAAAGTCGGACTCTGGCATTGCCTGGCTAGTTGGCCGATCTGTCCGTTCCGTCTCTCTATATGTGCATATGCGTTTCACTCGCTGATTATAGGGTCGAAATTGCCGGGTTCAACAAGATTATTAATGTGCGCCTTGTTGTTGTTGCCGTATTTCTGTTTTTTTTTTTTGAGCAACTGGAACTTTGGTAGTGGCATGCAACCCCGGACTGAATCGAAACTGAAACCCCAAATAACTTTTGAGACATGTTACTCTTTAACTTTTGTTTGTTTAACGTGTCTGCAAATTAAATACCAACAACAGCATTGACAACAACAACAAATTAAATGGCAATGGCAGTTGGAATGGGATTTGGGTATGGGAATTATAGTGGGGTTTGGTTTTGGAGACCTGAAAACTACACCCACACAATAAAATCGAAGTCTTGTGCGAAAATAATGTTATAAATATGTTGTTGTCCAGATTGGGGGCTGCGTAGGCCGGCGCTCTCTCGATCTGTCCCGGTTAGGGCTTTAAAACAACAACAACAACAGCAGCAACAACATCAGAAAACAAACAACGAAATGAAAAAAAAATGTTGTCTGTTCTCGGTTTTTGAGATACATGTGTTTGTTGCTGACATATCCGCAATGTGGCAGCAACATTATATAAATTGACATTGACAGTTGACATTTGTGGTACATAAATATTAGCCAGGGCTCTCTTGGCCTGGCATACATCAACATCAACAGCCTCAGCCTCAGCTTTAGCCACAACATCAGCCACAGCAATCAGCAGGCGGCAACTTACTTATAGACTGACCAGCCTCTGTTAACCAGCTTGCTTTCTTTGTCTTCGGATCTCATGTTATTGTCTTTTTTTTTTATTATTATTTGTCTTTTTTTTTTTTGGATTTTGAGTTAATTTGTTGTTGATAGGTTGACATTTTCAATTGGGGCATGCAGCACTCACTGCATGAGGTAGCCACAACTGGCAATTGGGTTATGCATCTTGGCTTAGATGTCAGTATCATTCATTCAATTGTGGCTTATACAAAAAATATTTATGTCTAATTGGTGTGAAAACTAATTGAATAAAGCAATCTTCAATATTCTCTGGAATTTATTTAAGTCGATCTTTTCTCAGAAAAACTTTGGTAACAGAGAGAAACTTGTGCAATTATTTTTATGATACTGTGTTATATTTTTGAAAATTTGTTAAAAGCCTTCTGTTCATTGTCTTTTGTCTGGGAGAGGGACTGGGAGCGGGGCCTGGGAGAGGGACTGGGAGAGGGACTGGGAGCGTGGCCTGGGAGAGGGACTGGGAGCGGGGACTGGGAGAGGGACCTGGGAGAGGGACTGGGAGCGGAGCCTGGGAGAGGAACTGGGAGAGGGACTGGGAGAGGGACTGGGAGGAGTAATATTAATAGTAGTATTTATAGTAGCAGTAGTAGAGAGGGTAAGAAAAACAAAGAGAAACTGAGGAAGAAGTACAAGTTCGAATATAGAGTATGTAAAACATTTTTGTGTTATGAGATATCGTAACCAATCTGATCCAGCCGACTAGTTCATTCAACGAACGATTTATATAGATCCATTTTTAACGAATTGTTTTCCAAATCTTTAAATTTTATTTCTTCAGATACTTTTTGTATGTTTTCAGAAATGTTTTAATTGTTTTTGATTTTATGTGATTTAGATTAGGAAATCAAATGGTTTGTTTTATTTTCAACGTTTAGAGGAATTCTATTTATACACATTAAAACTAGGGCACTTTTAAAATCTTCTTGATATGCTGCTCTATTTAATTTGTTTCCCATTCTTTATTATTCATAAACTAATTCCATCAGCTTAAGCTTATGTCTGCTTTGAGGAAATGAATTATATTTATTATTTCTTTATATATTTAAATAACTTGGATCATTGTCTTTCTCCTAATTTTGATTCGTTGCCTCAAATAGAGATTTTCTTCGTATGCTAAAAATCAATTGCATAATACGCTTTGGATTAACTCATTGAGCAGATAGAGTGTATTTAAAAGATACTCTATGAAAGTATCTTTAATGAATCCCGTATCGTGAATAGGTCTGCTTCTGATTTTGTTCAAAACCATATATTATCAGAAGCATCTGTTGCTCCATCTGCCATTCCAGTGTGAGCTCATTAAAGTCTTTCCCTTGCACTCAAATTTCAATTTGGAGCTCAATCTTCCCATGGCAGTTTCTATACCAAAAATTTACCTACCTTTCTTGAGCCCCGTCAGTTGGTACGGCTGGACACATAAACAAGTCGACTTTAATGCTTCCTTTCGTGGCCGAAGACGAAGAATGAAGCAACACTTTTATTGATTCGGCAAGCAAATCAAACCATTGCAGCACATACTTTGAGATACCCTCGGGCTAATTAGTATGCCCGCTCATGCCTGCATATAAAGCAGGCTAGCGATGATGATGAGCCGACCTGCATGCCAAAAGGATTCATTCGAATGTCCCAATGATGCTCCCAAATGTGAAATCAAAATCAAGGCACAGCCAGTCAAAGTGTCTGGGACTGAACCTTGCCAGGGGTTTGTGTCTGGGCCTGGTTGTGTTTTCGGTTTTAGTTGTTGAACTGGGACTGGGACCGGGATTCCTTTGCAGACATTGTGTCTATGGCATAAATATGTTAATTGTATGGGACCCAGGCGGTCTTATCGATGTGGCGACGCTTGTAGTCCATTACTCAAACACTTTTCTGATCCTTAACCCCACCATGATACAACTATACACAGTACACACATAGAACCCGCAGCAGACGCTGTGGAACCGTTCCCGAAAATCATCTTTCATGTGCCGGCGCAGGAAAACATGTGCGGGAATCGAAATGGGCGGGGTTTGTCAACGGGTCAGCAATGGAAACTCAATTTGATTTCACTTTAGATAACAATCAATCGGTTCGATGCTTCGCTGCGCTCTACACAGAGATGCGCGCATGTTAACCCGAAAAAAACTCCACAGAAAAAAATAAATAAATAACAAAAAAAAAAAAACAGAAAAAAATAGAAACTAAAACGGAAAAAAATAAAGTAAAATTTATTTAAATGAGCAAGGTTATGGTAGAGCAGTTCGCAGTGCGACACCTTGCCCCGAGAGCACGCACATTGCATGCAACGCTACAGCGCACAACAATAACAACAATAACAACAATAGCAACAACAACAACGCGAACAACGACAGCAACAAGGAATAACAACAAAAATAACAATGGAACATAATGTTATAACCCATCCAGGCAGTGAAAGAGTTGAAGAGTTAAAGTTGCAGAGGTGTTTCTGAAATTGTCTCTGTGCCTCCGAATCGACTGGCATTTTTATGTTGTTGTTGTTGTTGTTATTGTTGTTGCCTCTTTTGTTGTTATTTTGAACTTGTTTCGTATCGTAAATTCAATAATTTTGACATTTTATTGCATTTTTATTGCGTTTGTGACATCATTAAACGTTTTTATGACTCTTCTTTGCCGCTTTTTGTGCCTGAACTTTGGCTGCGTTCTTTATAAATATAGTATATGTACTCTTTATACTTTATTTACAGAGTACTTTCGACTTGCCGCAGGATATGTTTTCTAATCAGCCTGATGAAGATACTTTAACAAAACTTCCTGATTTGCAATATTAACATGTTTACTTATGTATCAAATGAGATTATTATTAATATAAGTTTTAGTATTTATTTCATAGAAAAATAGCTGTCTTTATTAAACTAGCTTGATTTGCTATTTAAATGTTTAACAAAAAATTTTTTTTAGAAAGAGTATTAATGTTTCGTTTTTAACAATCATCCCGACGAATATTCTGAACTTATGCTGTGTGTTTTGTGATCATTCTATTGGCTTGGTTCTTGTTCTTGTCAATAATAAAAGCCCATCTTTTTCCCATTCGACTGCATATTAAATGTGTGTGTGAGTGTGTGTGTGAGAGTGTGTGTTTGTTGTGTGTGCATCTTGCGCGACCTTTTGGCCATGGCCCTTTCGCTAACAGCCATGAAATTAGATGCGACTCTTGCAACTTGTCCGTGAGTCGTTGGCTTCTTGTGCGCACATGTGACCCAAAAGGGTTCTTTGTGCTGGAGGTCAACATTATGGCCCATTGGAAAGTAAAATTTGAAACTTAATTACCTGGCTCCGGGAAGTTTCTCGTAACAAACCAGCTGACAGTTGGACTACACCCGCGCAGTTGCGACGCAGTCCAACGATTGGGGTTCCAAGCAAGGTCTAATGGCTAATGGTAAATGGGTAATGGGTAATGGGTAATGGCTTTCAATGCTCTTCGATTTTCTCATGTGTAAAATTGCCGTTGAATATACTGTTGTTGTTGTTGTTGTGTTTTGTTAATTTGTTTAATTGTCTTGCATATTTTGTCTGACTGCACTTCATCTGCCGAGTCATGTGAATGTGAACAACTTGTGCGGTGTTGAACGCAATGAACCCTAAAAATGCACGCACATCCGTCTTAGAAACCGAACCAAACATTTTTTACATGACCTGACCCATTGTGTTATTGCATTAACTGACTTTGACTTGATGTCTATTCAAAATAGTTAGCTGTATGCACCTCCTGTGGGTTCCATTCCATTGTGCCCAATAATGAAATGCTCAATTCCCAAAAAATCAGGTGTACACACAGTCCGAAACACTAATGAAACTTTACAAAAGAAAACTTTTTCTTTGTACACTTTCTTAGGCAACATTTTTGAACGTTTTCTTTGACTTAAGTTGAGTTGAGTTGATCGTGTCCTCACGGTTGGAGACATCGCCTCGTCTTGGGTGCCTTTGTGTTGAGCTGTGAAAAGACCAACAACAGCAACAACGGGAATAGGAACTACAACAAGCGGCTTAAATGGCGCTTTTTTAATAGAGGGGCAAGGAGAGATCAGGGCCTTGAACAATGGCCAAAAAGGTTTACCATGCGTTACAAAGTGCACTATGAGAAACAATAGTACAAAGCAATGAATGACTAACAGACAAACTTCATTTGATATGGTAATTTACAGCGTTTGAAAATGTGCTTATATGTCAAATTTCTGTTGGAAACTAACATAAATATTATACAATCACATACTCAAATCTTGTCGTTTACTTAGCTAACATGTACTTGTTTATGTTGAAATTTAAAATATTAAAATTTCGAAAATCAATTTTTTTCATAAAGTTAATAATATTTTGATGCAGAATCAATAAAGAGGCCAAATAATGATAAAAATGGTATTCCGCAATAAAATCGGTTAAGATTTGACAAAGTTATGACAGTTCAAAGTTTAGTAATTGCTTGGACTGTCAACTTTACAAGTCAAATTTTTCGTCAATTTTGACATGATTTTTTACAGGAAAATGAAGTCTCTCAGAATCAAGTTTAAAGTGTTGTTTTATACTAATTTGGGCACCAGGAGTTGATTAAAAGTGAAAACTCAAGATTTAAAATTTTGAAAAAAATATTTTTTCAAAAAAGTCAAAGGGGGGAGTACATGATTTTTTTTTTAGCAAAAATTCGAAAATCAATTTTTTTTATAAAGTTAATAATATTTTGATGCAGAATCAATAAAGAGGCCAAATAATGATCAAAATGGTATTCCGCAAGGAAATCGGCTAAGATTTGACAAAGCTATGACAGTTTGAAGTCTAGTAATTGCTTGGACTGTCAACTTTACAAGTCAAATTTTTTGTCAATTTCAACATGATTTTTTACAGGAAAATGAAGTCTCTCAGAATCAAGTTTAAACTGTTGTTTTATACTAATTTGGGCACCAGGAGTTGATTAAAAGTAAAAACTCAAGATTTAAAATTTTGAAAAAAATATTTTTTCAAAAAAGGCAAAGGGGGGAGTACATGATTTTGTCGGGAAAAATTCGAAAATCAATTTTTTTTATAAAGTTAATAATATTTTGATGCAGAATCAATAAAGAGGCCAAATAATGATCAAAATGGTATTCCGCAAGGAAATCGGCTAAGATTTGACAATGTTATGAAAGTTCAAAGTTGGTCAAGCCACTGAACTATCAACTTTACAAGTCAAAATGTTCGTTCATAAAATATTCAGATATATTTGCCGCTATTAGTTAATCTAACATGGTAGAAAAGTGTACTTTGTTTTTTATTAAGTACATTTTCAGTATGCACATTTGTAGCTAGCATTAACGAACCATATAGTATTCGTAATTTTAGCTAGCTAGTTAAATTTATGCATATTAGTAGATTTTTGACTACCCCCTCCTTTTGTACAACCCCTGCGTTGATCTAATTAAAACGACACCTTTTACAGATATATGCATTAATTTTCGAGCTTTTTATCATTTGTCAGTGAAATTGAACAAATTAATAAGTTTTTCATGTGCATGATATGCGTTAATGTGGACAGTTGAGTGAAAAATTAGACAGTTGCGTCTCCAACTCCCCATGCAACCCCTAGGGACCCCTATAACTATGCTAATTATGTGAGATACAGAACTAGGCTTTAATAAAAATGTTATAATAATTCAGTTTGAGGAATTTATTGACCTGCTGGTCGAGTTGTCAGGTCTGGTCGAGTTGTAACCTGAAAGGCTGCACATGCTCAATGGGCGACATGTGACGGTGACGGCTATGATGATGTCGAATGAGGACAACGGTGGTGCTACGGGGGTTACTTTTGTTACCTTTTGGACCACAGCCAAGACACGCAACCACATGGAACCGAACTTGTAGCCGAACTCCGAATCGGACAGGCTGTATAAATTTAATTTAGTCGGTCGGCTGTTTGCGCCTAACAATTAAAAGGCAAACTTCAACTAGAAACAATTTTCAAGATGAATACCAGAAGATAAGAGGCGGGCACCGAGGGTCGCTCTGGCATTTACGCATGCCATGCAGTTGACGCCCGGTTCGGAGTTGGGTTCGGGTTCGAGCTAGGGCTTCGGTTCGAACTATGCGCCGGCGTCTCTGTCTTTTGCCGAGTGACACAGCAAATGGTAATGGGCATGCGTGTGAGTTGTGCGGTTCCTTTCCTCTCCACCTTCCTGGCGCAAAATGTTAATAAAAATCATTTAGACAAAAAACAAAAAAACAAAAATAATAAAGGAAAGAAAAAAATATAAATAGAGGTAGGTGCATTCAAATAGTGTGTGAGACCATTTCTCAGCTCGTTTCTTAAGCGTTTCAAATTTTCCGAATTATAAAAAGAGGAAAAAGAAATAATGTTTGGCCATGGAATATTAATTTGGGGCAAGCAGGTAAGGTTGAGAGCGCGACGGTGGGACGTACGATATGTAAATGAATTCGTTTGAACGTTAATGAGTTGAAAAACGCCTCCTGTCTTTGTTTCTGGTTCTGTTCGTAGGGCCAACGCTACTGAAATTCACTTCACTTCAATATTAATTAAAGAAAAAGATTTCGTTGTTCGTTTGTTCTTCATTTGCCAGTTGCCAGTTTCTTTTCTATATACTCGTTGTCGTATGTATATTTATATTTCTGCTACTCATTCTCAGTCTTCAGCCTTTTATTTCCTTTAATTAATCATATGCAATTTGCCGTCTGCTCGACTTGAAGTTGCTCTTTGGCTCGAAGTCGGAGTCTGGGTCTGTTACCAGGCTGTTGATCCACTTAATTATTTAGCAATTTATTCTCACAATTGTTAACAATTTTTTTCCGCTTTGCACGTTTTGCGTAGCTTGGTAGCTCGTATCTTATTGTTTCTGTTTGTTTTATTTTTTTTGTTTTCTAGGGGATTGGCCTTAGTTTTTGTTTTGCCATTAAACTAATGAAATTAGGAGAAACTGTTTATGCTGATAAGACAAAACTATTAACGTTTTTCTCTCTCACTCTTGGCTTATTTTTTATGTTTTTTGGCAATTAAACTGTAATTAATGATTGTCTGGGAGTGTGTGTGTGGCATTCGTCGGTTGGTCTACCATGGAGTTGATACGGAGCCTGGTGTGCGATTAATCAAGATCAATTAAAAAGAGTTCAAATATTGAACTTAAATCGTTTCATGAAAAAAAGCGTAACAGGCGTGAGATAGAAATTTAGAATGTGCCGTTAGCATGCAACGGATATGACGTGATAGGCAACGTATACGTATTACATACGTAACTACATTACGTAATAATTGAAGGTTTAATTTTTGAAAGAGTTAAAAAAAGAATTAAGGATTTCATTTACTTCAAAATATCTATTGTACCAAATAAATTGGATACCAAATATTTATTACACTTAAAATCTAGACTACATTTAGAAAATAACAAAAAGTAAGCTCAACTCTTGTTAATGAATTTTTGAAACCCATCCTTAAGCCGACAAAGGCGATAATGGGCCATAAATAATATCATACGATCGACCAATATATAAATTGTGCCTATTAATATTGCACAAAAACCCCGAAAATCAATCAATTTGGAATTTTATTGGTGCTATTTTCGTTCTCGTTGATTTTGTTGGCAGATTCAATTGCCATTAAATTAATTAATCGACTTTAAAATTGACGTTTCCACTGTTTATCACTTATTAAAAATCTATTCAAATTGAACACAAACATGAAAACCCAAACAAAATACATAACAAAGACAAAAGGCGGTCACATAAATTTATAATGTCTCAGCGAACAACTAAAATAATAAAATTTATATTGATATTTGGCAAATAAATTTAACTAAAACATCGTCTCTTGTCATTTCAGTTGTAGCTCCACTTTCGGCTAAAGTTTCAAAAAGGTTAGTTAGTTTCCAGTTCCACATGAATTTTGTTGTTGTTGAAGTCGCGAGTTTTTGGGCCCAGTTAAGATGCTTGACAGTGATAAGCAGGGGGCGATGCTGATGGCGTTGGCCACACGCATTAATTTTGCGTTGTTTTCATTTAACAAATAATAAAAACACAACAGCAACAACAATGAGAGCAACAACAGCAACAACATTGTGCAAAAGAAAAATGTTTTGTGGGATTGCGTTGGTTGTCCGAAGTTGGAATCGTCTCCGTCTCCGTCTTCGTGTCTGGTCAATTCTGGTCTTTGGGGCAGGCAGCGCTAAAAACTCGGACACGCCACATTCGCATTCACAACGGGCCTCCAAGTAGGATTTCAACTTGGAATTGCCTCGCATGACTCTACTCAGTGCTGTTGTTGTTGTTATTGTTGTGGTTGAAGCTGCCTGGGTTTTGTCTTATGAGTTTTCTGACGCACGATGACGTTTAAATTTCAAATGATTGATTCCCCGCTGGCAAAAACTTTGATTAAAGCCGCAGCAGCGCCAGGCACGCCCAGTTGACTTGAGTTGAATTTTTTTTCGTTTTTTTTTTTACAAGATAGCCTAGCCAACTGGCTAACTGCCTAACTGGCCAACTGGTTGTAAACAAGCCAACTGCCAGGCCTACTATTTGCGTGCTTAAATATTTTAATTAAGAAGAAAAAAAAAAAATACAAATAAATATAAATAAAAGAAAACTAACAACGAGGCAACGTTCAAAATATTTTGGTGGCTCTTTGGGCTCTCTTTGGCGTGTTTTAATTGCAGTTTACATGTCTATTAACAAGCCAACGAGTTGTTGCTGTTGCTTTTGCAATTGCTGGTTACTTTTGTACAACAACTTTTTAGTTTTTAATTGCATCTGTCAGCATATGTGGGTAGCGGTAATTGACGCGTCTGAAATAAGTTGTCAAAATGCTAAAAGTAACGCCCATGCCCCGCATACCCTCTCACAAAAACACGTACATACCCCGCATACCAACACATGGGGTGAAACGACTCGTAAATGCATCAATAAAAGTGTTATCGTTAATCAATTAGAGATTGTCAACCGCACAGCAGACTCACAAAGCTCTCAAATTACGCCAGCTGTCAGGTGTTTTATGACAAAATACCTGAAAACCGCATTAAAAAATCAACAAAATAACGACATAAAAAAGATTTAAACGAAAATTCACACGTTAACGTGTCATGCGAAACTCGTCTGTGAAATATTGCCAAAAATGATGCCAATATAATTTTCATTGCCTGCAATTGGTTACATGCAACATACATAAGTGTTGACTGCTTGATTTATGATTGTTTTTCATTTGCATTTTTAAACAAAATGCTAATTATTATTATGTAGTGAAAGAAATTTTAGTAGCTTAAGTTTTTTAAAGAAAACTATGGCGATGATTATGTTTTTAGTGCGGTGTCAATATATCGGAATGCATAGAATTGGATCACTATAACTGACATTAGAAATACAATTACCAATACTTACTATGATTCAATATATATTTGTTTAATGTATATTTTTACCCGTTACGTAAGATAGTTATCTTTAAAATGTGCTTATACCTTCCATAGCAGCATTTGTATTGACGCATTCAACATTGCAATAAATCAATGTATGAGTTTAAATGATATATCTGTAAAGTGAACACCACATCTAAGGCCTTAGCCTTGCTCATTCAGCTACTATATTTTAATGACTTTTATTTTAAATGTAATTTGTTAGAATTTTATGACAGTCATTCTACTTTCCATTAGTTTGAGCTGCTAAATAGCTGGGAAAATAAGGTGTTTCTAATTTTAATAACTTAAGATATTTTGCGTTTCTTACTTTTTGACATGTTGTTGTTTGAGATCGAATTACTATACGCATTTTGAATATGTAATCTATTTTTGTATTGTGTATATTGTGAGCCAAAATGTGTTTACACTTTACACACGAAAGATCTTTAAAGATCTACACAAGATCTCGAAAAAATGTTGTTTAAAATTACCAAAAATATTTCAAAATTACCAATAAAAATTCTCGGTTATCTCCAATTAATATTATTACGAAATACCGTCGGCTGAAAATATTGCACATAAAATTTATGAAATTCATATTATTATCGCTTATAAAACATGCCGCCGTTTGTCATCAAGGCCACCTTGCAGCGACAACGACAACAACAACAACAACTTTGACAACAACAACGAGAAAGACAACCGCAAAGACAACGGCAACGGGTTAATGGATAATGTTTTTGGTGGCTACCACAGACGCAGTCGCAGTTCGGGAATGAGGTGCGAGACGCGAGGTTGTTCGTATCGTCACCAAAAAAAAAGAAGAAAAATTAAATATGAAGAGGAAGAGGTAGCAGGAGTTGGAGAAAAGAGTCGCCTTGGTTTAGTCATTGTGGCTGCTGTTGGCCACCGACTGCGCCCCTTCGCAGCAGCAACTTCACAACTTTGCGCGCTTATCTTAATTGTTGCTCGCATATTAATTTCGTACCTGCTGTGCTGACAAGCAGCGAACCAGTCAACCAGCCAACCAGCTAACCAAAGAGCTAACCAGGCCAACCTGGACAACCTGACCAAAGTTACCGCTTATTGGGTACGGTACGGCAACTGGAGACGCTTCGTTATCACGTCTCTCTCCCCGCAATTCTCCACAGCTCTACATTCAATCTCACAGCTCCAATGTTGCTCTCATTGACGCGTCTTGTCGCTTGTCGCTGTCGCTGATGTCTGTCTCGTCTCTCGTCTGTCTCGTCTGTCGTCTGTCATCTGTCGTTTGTCTTTCAGTCTCTTTTATTGTTGACAAATTAATAGATTGTGCTGTCCATATTAACACGTTTACGTGTTGCGCTTCCTTCCGGCCACAATGCGCATTAAAAATGTATAAACTTTGGCTGCCCGCGGTCTGATTAGTATTGATATGGATGTGTCCAATGTTGATACGACTGCATTTTATGGCACACTCGCACACAATTTATTCGTAAGCTGATTTTAATTAACACAAGCCGCTCAATCGGCTCAAGCAGCCGGCCGGTGTGTGATAAGCTTACGACTTACAAGCCAAGTTAACCGGAAGCTGCCAATGCTATATGTGTTGACATTGTGGAGTTTGAAGTCTGGAGGCCGCTAAAAAAGTGCAGCTTGCCGCTTTGCTAGTTGCCACAGATTAATGCTACGCATCAGATAAGCATACTTAATGATTGATTACGACCAGGTGATAAGCAAGTTGATTGCCAAACAGGCCACAAACCCAAATGTGTGAAAGTTGACGTCGATTTATCGTACACTTATCGCATAGACACTGAAATCTGATAATGATGATGAGCTTGCCTAATGAATTTCTTATGGTCAACAAC
The DNA here is from genome assembly GCA_035045575.1 of Drosophila falleni. Lineage (NCBI taxonomy): Eukaryota > Metazoa > Arthropoda > Insecta > Diptera > Drosophilidae > Drosophila > Drosophila falleni. Next base: position 13,484,226 of record JAWNOV010000167.1, read on the forward strand.
AAGATGAAACGGCTTAAATAGTGTGAGCATATTTTGCAACCATAGAAACGAAATTCCTATAGCAATAGTCAAGTTAATGGGTTGATCAACGACTTAACGGATCTTTAAAGATACCTTTTAATTACTGCACTACACAGCTGCAAAAGATAATAAATTTTTAAGTAAGAACTTTAAGATCTGCTACAAAAGTAACCAAGATTTACAATAAGAATTAAAATATCTAGGTGCAAGTGTTAATAGATTGGTAATCATTTGTATAATTAAAATATACTGTACAAAACAATAAAATTCGCATTGCTTTTTTGCTATCAAGTAAATTAGTAAATCATCTGAATTGACATTGTAATAAATTAGCTGTAAGATTAAATTAAAAATATATTATCAATCAGATGGACAGGACTATAAACAGTGTTGTTAATAAACACCTGTTGTAATAAAGTTAGCTTAAGCTGTTGTTGATGAAATACATTACAGTGGTCTTAAATTCAATTTCGAGCTAAATAGCTTTTAGAAGTCTGTTTAAATGAGTTTTATATATATTGTCCGCTCCCAGGAACTGCTCCCAGGCCCCGCTCCCAGTCCCTCTCCCAGGTCCCTCTCCCCGGTCCCTCTCCCAGGCCCCGCTCCCAGTCCCTCTCCCAGGCCCCGCTCCCAGGCCCCGCTCTCAGGTCCCTCTCCCCGGTTCCTCTCCCCGGTCCCTCTCCCAGGCCCCGCTCCCAGGCCCTCTCCCAGGTCCCTCTCCCAGGCCCCGCTCCCAGTCCCTCTTCCAGTCCCTCTCCCAGGCCCCGCTCCCAGTCCCTCTCCCAGGTCCCTCTCCCAGGCCCCGCTCCCAGTCCCACTAAAAGGCCCCTCTCCCAGGCCCCGCTCCCTGGCCCCGTTAGTTAGTACTTGGAAGATAGCTATTAAAAGTTTCAATGCTTCAATATAATAAAAAAGTGAGCAGAATAAAAATGATTTTAAATCCAATTGTAAGTACATAAACTTAAAATTAATGTTCTTAAGCTAATTAAAATTAAATTGAATTTAACTCACTTTTTTTGTTATTTAAAATATATATTGATACTGAAAGCGTATTTAAATTATTTTATAAAACAATATTTGATAATATATTTTATTTGTTATCAAAAAATTAAATATTTTTTTTTAAATAAAAATTTATTTCGAAATGCCTATATTTATTTAATATTAATTGTATAAGCTTATAGCTGATTTGACCTGCACAACCAGGAAGTTTAAAATAGCAGGCGAAATTAAAATTGAAATTCCACAAATTGGCTAAAAGTACATTTTTGACATTTCTCATGCCCAGCGACGATCCTTCATCATCGTTCATATGATATGTAGATAATAGGTTTTGGTTGCATCAACAAAACGGCAACAGAGACGGCAACAACAACAAGAGTTAATCTGCTCTAACCTTCAACCTTTCGCTAGAGCTGAGCAATCAGTAATCAACAACAACAACAACAACAGCAACAATAACAGGGGGCTGGCAATATTGCATCCGCCCCCGCCCCCGCTGCCCGTTTGGCCCTTCACTCAGCTGTTCAACACCTTTGGCTGCTGCAGTATGTTGCAGCTGCCTTTGCCAACTGAGGGAACTTGCAAGCGACTAGAGAGACAGGCCGCCAAGAGTGTAGACAACTTAAATCAAAGTGCTAATTTTAAAATAACAACCCTGAAGACAGCCTAAACACACAGGCGCAATAACAACAACAACAACGACAACAGCAACAACATCAACAACGGCAACAGCAAAGTCATATTGGAAAAACGTTTACGCGAAACTGCTTAACTGCTTAACTAGCTGGCAACAACAACAACAGTAACAGCAACAAAGGCAGCCCCACAATTGAAAAGACAAGATGAACGGCACGAAACAGGATGTTGGAACGTGGAGTTCGAAATTTGCAAAAACGGCGCTGGGGATGAGAGAATAAGAGACCTCTGTGGAGAGTCTTCCTCTTCCTCAGAGTCGTTCCAGCTAAAGCGTTGGACTTTGAGTTATCGCACAGATATTAATTTGAGCTGCCGCTGATGGTTTGAAGGGGTCTTCGGGCTTCCAAAAAATGTATCTTCGCACATTCGCAGCTCGTTCGTTCATTCTAATTGACGAAAAATCACTAAGACAACAGACAGCGACAGAGACAGAGACAGTCGCTGAGAGTGGCTGAGAGAGAGAGAGAGAGAGGCAGCTGAGAGGGAGTGTGTCCAGATCTCGATTCCAAACTGAGCCCTTCATTCTGCTGGAAATGCGATGCGACGCGTCGCTTCGTAATTGTTTGCACATATTTCTGAAACACCAAAGCTGCCATTTGCCCATTGCCGGCGTTGTTGATTCTTTGGGCTTCCTTCTGGTTCCTCTGGTTTCTCTGATTCCATGTGTCCACACCGAGTTCCATGGTTCCTTGGTATGCGCTTCGTTCTTAGAAAATTGCCGTCCTCATTGAAATGAAATGACGTTTGGATCGTTTGCGAAGCTTTGCAAAAAAATAAAGAGAAAAAACCAACAATCGAAACGATTTTCGGTGATTTTCGCATTGAAATATTTCGCGTTGTACGGTGCGAAAAATGCCAAGAGTTGGGTTTTATTATTTAAAAAACCTTTTTTATATGTATTCTCGTATATAAACAATAAAAGGCATATTTGTTTGTGCTGTGGACATTGGTCTGGGCATCACTTGATTTATTATTGGGTAACAATTCATATGCCTTTATTGATATTTTTCAATTCCTGTACGTCTCTGAGCGTGTGAGACACAATAAATTTTGAAATAAATTGGATTTCGCAGTTTTAATCAGCAAAAGGGCAGCGCCTGATGAGACTCCAAAAACAACAACAGCAACAACAACAATAAAAGAAAAGGCAACAGTCCTGAGACCTTCAGTCTATACTTTAGCTCTGGGACTTCAGCTTCAGCCTCAGTTTCGCTTAGCAACGTTGACGCCATAGCGCTGACAGACTGGGTTAGGGATTGAGATCGGAATCGGGACGGGAATAAAATCGAGTATGGAACTGCAGCTGAAGTTGAAGTTGGAAACGTCGCCTAGGCATGCGGGGCCACTTAAACGGTGTGCAAAAACAAAATACCAGCAATCAAATTAAATGCCTCAAAGACGAATTAAAAGTACTCTAACTCGAATATTTTCGATGACCCAAGAGAGACAGAGATTGCTTGAAACAATATAATACTTTGAAATACTAACTAAAAATGTACCTAAATCTTTGTGAGTTTCTAAAATGTGTCTCAAATAAAATATTTACCCGCATTTATGTTTAATTATAAATTGACTTCAGAAATACAAAATTATTGAATATTTACTAAAAACTATAATTGTGTTCTATTTTAAAATATATTATAGGACTTTTACAATAAAAATTTTATATAAAGTGAAATGATATTATATTGTAACCGAATGGGACTTTATAACAGCCTATATATAAATTAATTTAATTATATTAAACCTTTACTAATTGCACTATAAGATTTTTTAAACTTAATTAAAATAATTTAAATATTTAAAGATTGAATTTTTCGTCAACTTCTCTAAAAATATATTAATTTATTTTATTCTAAAACAACAACATTGACTACGTGACCAAAGGCACTTGAAACTAATTATACCCGAATTGCTGAATTTTATAAAAAAGCATAAAAAGAAAAGTGCGTTTTGTGTTGTCTTCAGACAAAACCAGGGACAGTGCCAGGGCCGTGGGTTTTTGGTGCAAGCCAAAGTGTAAAAATATGCTGCCAATGTTGCAATTTATTTATTTATTTTTCTTCATTTTTTTGTTGTTGTACACCGTTGCTGTGGTCGCTGATGTTGTTGTTGCTGCTGTTGTTGTTGTTGTGTCTGGTTGAGCACAAAAATGTACAACCAACACGAAGAACCCATTGGACGTCGGCTACGTGTGCACATTGTTTATTTCACACACTTATTGGCCCGCAGGCGCTACTGTGCGCTCCCCTCTCTCTCCCTCTCTCTCTCTCACACTCTCTCTCTTTGCCTCTCTCTCTATCATCTTCAGCTTGAGCTTCAGCTCCATCTGCAGCCATAGTTTCAGCTCCAGCTCCAGCGACTGACTGCAATTGGCTTGTCTTGTCTTGTCGTACGTTTTCCAGCTAAGATTGGCGACGCCATGTAGTTAACGCGTTCGCACTTTTTTTTTAACCCTCACTTACCTTCCTGCCTGCTCCATGGATGGGCTCGTGTCCAGTCCATTGAGTTTTCATGCCACGCAACCGCAACGCAGCGAAATTGGCTAAAAATGACACTCGTTTTCACTCGAGGGGACACTGACCATTGGTAGAAAGAGGGGGCAAGAGAGAGGGAATAGAGAGAGAGAGAGAGAGAGAGAGAGAGGGGCATTTGCGACAGAAGCTGCTGCTTATGCATATATAGAAGGCATATATTGAGGTGGGCTTGGGCATGATTTCTGATTGGCCATAAACACACAAAAGTATTGAGTTTTATCAGCTGCGGGCTATATGGGGAGCTAAACCTGGATTCCTACTCTCACTCCCCCCTCTACTGTCCCTCTCTGGCATCGACCAAATTGAAAATTGCTTTTGATAACCGGGCGCGGATTGAAGGCTGAAAAGTGGTTTTTAGCTTGCGGTTCACATTTGACAAAGCAATTGATGAGACTCTTAAATTGGCTAAGTTTTGCAGATATAGATTGTTAACTCATGTGCTACATGGATAAATAAATTTTATGGCAAATCATATTGCCATAATAATAGTCTACAAACACTTCGGACATCTAATCAACAGACTGGAATTTCGATAACTGACATTTAAATAGAGGTTAAGCAATCTCGCAGCGGTATAAATAACCCAACTATCCAAAGGTTAACAACCGTGATATGAATTCAGATATCAATTCAAACTATGCATTGAATATCAGTATGCTATCTAATAAATTACTCGGTTATTCAAAACGTTTAATCAATGACCGAAATGTAGAATTATAATTTGGCCAATGAAAATTATGGCTTAATTTATTATTAGTTGAAATGGCCAATTGCTGCCAGATTTAGTATCAAAGTTGTTTAAATCAGTTCTACAGCAAAATGAGTACATATTTTTATTAAATTAATATAATTTAATATTAAATTGTAAAGAAACAAGCCATGAAAAGCCTTTAAAACGATTTTGATTCTAAATTTAATTTATTATTTGATATGTAAAGTTTAATAATCTTCTTATAAACACGGTTTGCATTTAGAAGATTAACATGCTTTTCATCTTATTTTCTTTCGTATTCTATTCTAAAAAAAAAATAATGAATTTCCTAGCTTCTGCTCTCTATATTTTCTCTGCTTCTAGAAATCTTTTGTCGTTTTTAGCTTGCTCTCTGCCTTTCTCTCTCTCTCTCTCTCAGTCTTTCTCTCTCTCTCTCTCTCTCTCACTCTCTCTCTCTTTCTGTCTCTCATACAATAATATTGCTATTAATCATCACTCATAGCAATCAATTCTCTAACTGCTGATGATCTTCCTTTTGTTACTTTACTTCCTCTGTCCTCTCTTAAGACCTTTTATTTATAATTTTCCTCAGTGTAAATATTATCCACGCTTGTTTTGAAAACCCACAATTAACGTGAAGTTCTATTATATCTTTATTTAAGGTTTCTTTATCAGCATTTAACCCGACTAACATGAAAAACATGACAGTTTTTCCCCCAACGTCCGAGTGTGCAAAATGGTAAAAACAAAAGGCATTTCTTGGCAACACCATCGATTTATGGGTAGGTGTTGTTGCTTTAACTGAGATCTGGCAGTTAAACCCTTTCTTAGGGCCAGAGGTATTTATGAGTAGTTAGCAATTTCGGTGGCAGGGATTAAGATTAAAACTTGGTGCTACATCAAATGGGTGTGAAAAACGCAAATTACAAAGAATTTCGAGTGCAGCAACATGGGCTGGTTGGTTGGTTGGCCAGCTAACTGGCTAACTGGCTGGTTAGTTGGCTGGAATGGATGTGGCAGGCAATGTAACGTGGCCCTGCAGCAAGCAACAGGAAACTGGCCACATAGTTGAGGCAGACGACTGACTGAAAGGCTGACAGATAGACAGATGGACAGACGGACAGTTGGACAGTTGGAGGGACGAGTCGACTAACTAACTAAGGGCGTGTCGGGCAAGTCGAGTCGTCAGTCGTGTAACTTTGAAATATGTTGAACGCGCTGCGATAACTGCCCAGGTAAGTTGCAACTAGCAACTTGCTACTTGCTACTTGCAACTTGCAAACTAGCAAGCTGGCAAGCTGGCAAACTGGGCGATTGCCTGGCTGGCTGTCCTGGGTAAATGCATATGCATATTTTATGCCATTTAAGCGGCATTTATGCAGCTTCGCGTGTTGACAAAAGTTGTTGGCTGCTCGTAACTCAATCTCAATATTTCAGGCAACCGAATCGAGCCGAACGTTACATTAAAACGTGACTTTGACAGTAGCAGTTTGGCTTGACAACAACAGCAACAGCAACAACAACATAAGCAACAACAACATGCAACACGTACGTGAGCCAACACATAGACTGAGTGAATGTAAATGCATTGAGGCATCTCCCATTCCATTTCATACCATTCCAGGCACTCTCATCGATGCAACCATGTGACATTCGTTAAGAAAAATATGTGTCATGCTGCAGACCGGCACCTGTGGAAAGAAGGGGAAGAGGAAAAGAAGCAGCTTGTTGCCTGATCTATTGGTTTTTGCGTGGCAACCGTTTTTACAAAACCGCAACATATTTTCGTGGCCTCCAAGAACACGGCCTAAAGTCACCCGGTCCCCTTGCCCCTTTCCTCCTTCCGCTAACCGCTGGCCACACTTCTTGGCTGATTGCATGCATATTAGCCATAGCCATCAGACGGAGACAGCGACCAAAACTGCCGTCGATCTGCGTTCTAAGTCCCCCTTCCATAATCTCGTCTCGCTCTTTTAGCATATTCTTGCTACCCTTTTGTTGTTGGCCTGACCGTGGCAAGAACAAGACACGATTTTTAAAACGAAATCCATGTTTTGCGCTTTACTTAGTTACCACCGAGAGGATTATTCCGAGTGGATCGCACTTTTTCTACTTCTTCTTGTATTTGACAGTGCCTCCATCTTGCACTTTATTCACTTCCATCCACTTCATCGACATCATCGACTTGTCGAGCTTCGAGCTCCTTAGCGTTATTTATAAAACATGTTCGAAATGCAAACTATGCGACACGACGAAGCCTCCAATGCCCTTTACACAAGTGCCGCATAGCACAGATTGCTGACAGATTATTCCATTTTTTCTCATTTGGTTCCCCCCCTTGTGCCCTCTTTTTCCCCGCATTTCCATTTTCTTGCAACACGCTCATAATGTAAAACTCATCTGATTTATATGCAGCATTTTTTAATTAACACAGCTCCAACGAGTTGCGGGTTTGACAAATTTCTCTTTATATTCCTAAGAAGATTTTTCTAAAATACCATGAAATATCTGTATTTTTTGATAAAAATTTATGATTGTTTACTGATTTACCAAATGACTGAAAATACATTTTAGTTCTTCAATTCTCAATTTTCAGATCAAGCCAATTTTTATTATTTATTTATTTTTAAAATGTAAGTTGACTTTTCAAATATTGAATATTATCTATATCTATAAATTATACGTCTTAAAACATATCAGTTACCTTACTGTGAAGCTTTTAAAAGACCCTATTAAGCAAAAATTGGATTTTTTAATAACAGAAAATATAAATATTGAACCAATCGGAGGATATATTCGAGATCGAAGAATATCATAATCTCTCAATAATGTTTTACATATTTAATGTAAGGTTATAAACAGAAAAGTCTTTAAGTCCCAAATAAGTGAATACCTTCCAAGTGAATTAGAGTCATAATCCTTAAAAAATATTTCATATTTTGCACACTGTTTGGCATCAATTGATTTGAGTACTTAACTAGATCTTTCACGCTGAAAACGAAGTCGAACTCGGAGCTCACGACATTCCTCGATGGTTAGGTGAACCCTTTATTAAAAAACAATTGTACCTTTTGAATTATAGCTGTTTGCTGGAATGGGATGCTTTGGGGGTAATCGTTGCCAACATAACAATTCCATCGTTGGACTCAACCATTGCTAAAGGGCATATATCTGAAAAGGAACCTAGACTAACTATGAGCTACACACAATTTTGCATATGTTTTGGGCCCATAAACCTTAAGGCAGTTTGGGGAACAATACAAAAAAAAAGGTTTTCCTCCCTTCCGACTGTCTGACTGTCAATGTGCGTAACAATTAAATCGTGTAGCTTCTTCTTTTCGAGTTTGTGTAGCACACAATTTGCAATTGATCGGAAGGAGGCAAGAGCATTTAGCTGAATGCCCCATTGCGTGGCCATGCACCTAACTTCATCACGATCCGCGACATGAAAATAGTTGCACTCCACAGAGGCTGAGACTGTTGTTTGGTTCTCTAAGCAGGCGACCAAAGCGCCGGCAATGGGCCACAGAGTGGGAAGCGTCACATCACGAAGTCGACGCCAACGCCAACAACGCCACCGTCATCGTCATCGCCATTGCCAACTACATTGCCAATGCTATAGTCACCAGGTTAGAGAGTCGCAGTTGTAGTTGTAGTCGTAGCTGCCGATGCAGTGAGTCGACCAATGCAATGTCGATGTAGACTGACTCGCTTTGCATATTTAGCAACACATTCCCGATGGTCGTAACGAAAAACGGTTTCATTGTTGCCGACGCCGCCGACAACAACATAAAAGCCTGCGCTCCTTTAGCTGGCCAACAGACCAACAAGAGGCCAACACACACACTGACACACACACATAGACACAGTTAATAACAATCGACACACACAGCGAGCGAAAGAGAGAACACACAGAGCCCCAAACGAGACCAGAGACCAGAGACCAGACCAGGCCGAGACCAACCGACAAGAAAATAAGTTGAATAAAATTATTGTGAACACGTCTCGTTGATTTATTGTGAAATCGCGCATGAGTAATGATCGCATATTTGGGTATACTTGTTGGCTTGTTGGTGCTGCTTGCTAGTGACTATAGTGGTAGAAGTATTGGTGCTGCTGCTGGTGGTTTTGCTGCTGCTGTTGCCGTTGGAGAGAAGGTCGATCGATTGGTCGGTCCTCCATAGTCCGTAAACTGGGTACAGTTTTTGGTTATTGCTCATTTTCGTATCGATCCGTAGCTCTTGCTCGGTGTTTACATTTGCCGGTCTCCTATTGTTGCTCTAAATGGCAGCGAATGAGTCGAAACTTTTTTTTTACTTATCCCCACCAATGTTGTTTGTTGCTGTTGCTGTTGTTATTCTTCTTCTACTTCATTGGTATTATAATCCAAAAACAGCACCGACACACACAACACGGACACAGGAGGCTGCCTGGCATAATAAAACATGATGATGGGCCACTCGCTGTTTGTGGCTCGCTTTGGGCTCGTTGGTTATCTAATCGGCTTTTATAATTGGGAACCAACGAGCCGCAGATTCAGCGCGATCATTGTGTAACAATTAAGGTATAGAATCAACACTAGACAACAGCGCAATGGACCCTGCTAACAATCTTTTCAAACACCATACACTATGCTCATCAACAGGGTTTACTGACTCCCTCGAGAGCATTCTATAAGAATAGCCGGTGGAATACGTAAGCATGATGAATTTGCAGAAACTAAAACTTAAATTAATATGCTGTAGCAGGTTCCTCTTCTACAAATATACAATTTCCTTTTGTATATTATTCATTGTTGTTTTGGGGGAATTTGAAAGATATAAGATTATTACAAAAATCGGGCATTTAGAACATGAAATGAAGTTCGGAATATTTCTTAATCTATTTTGGGGCATTTTAAGATTAAAAGCTATATTCTAATAGTGAATTAAAAATATTAAAGATTTTCAAAAACAAGACTTTAAATTGCTTAGAAGTTTTTACGTTTTCCGTTAAATCATATACTGTTTTCATAATTATAAATCCTCTAAAGAAAACATTGAAATACCTTAAACAATTAAAAGTATTTAAAAAAAGAAACTTTCAGTAAGTGAAAAATGTTTAGTTGCACCTCCTCTCATTATTCACCGAGTAAAAATAAATGTAGGAAAAAAAGGCAAATATAAGAAAGAGGAGAAAAAACACTTTAAATCATTTTTGTTGCACAGTGATAACGATGAGAGGAGCTGTTGAGGGCCCAAAATGGTAAATGGTAAAAATATCTTGAAGTACGCAGTTGTAGGCATCGAAAATTGATGATCGCGTGCCAAATGTGCATGTTTATAAACATATTTCTCTCTCTCTTAGTGAGACTGCGGACTGAGTGTATGAGTATGGCATGGTCTGTCCATTGGGATGATCTTGCATTTGATCAGTCGCTTTGTTGATTGCTTGAAACTTGTGTCCATGCAATAAAACACTCAAAATGCCAACTTTATTTTGGGTCAAAGCCGGCCAGACACGCAACGTTGCCTGTCTGTTGTTGTCTGGGATTGGGACGCTAAAAGTAACATTGAGAACGACTCTCAGATAAACTTTTGCCTCGCAATACTACCAACTAATACAAAAATCATCTGCGGGTTTTCTTAAATTTGTGAGCCAATTTTGCGTTGCGTTTGACCTTTTTCAAGAAGCACTTTTATACATATATATATTTCTCTCACAGCTCAACTGAACTTAAATTGACTCTACCTAAAAAAAACCTGTAGAAAATGGGTTATATTCGTATTCGTTTTCGGCTGAGGTATAAAAATTCCAATGACCGAACCGAGGCGACTACCAACTGTGCATTTGGCGGAACTTTGCGCCACATGCGTCGTATATCTTTGACACAATCCGTGGCGCCCACCCGTTGTGCTCTCGAGGGCAACCTTTTCACTCTTTCTCCCCACTCGCGTCACCCCTACCCCCAAAGAAAAGTCGCGACCGTTGTTCAAATTAAATTAATTCATAATGAACGAAATTATTAGAGACAACCGGCGGTGTCAATGGTCTGTACTGGTTGGTCACTAGCCATAAGAACTCTTAGCTCTCATCCACAAAAGTTTCAACAGTTCCAACTCTAGCATCAGATCTTTACAAGGGCGTTACCCAAGTAGTTAGAGAGACCCGAGAGAAACCCGTCTGCTGGCATTCCCTTCCGACTGGATTAATGGCCGCGCTGACAGTGAAAATCCTGCGGTTATAACTTTTATAGCCCATCGTCTCCACTTTAAAATGGTTGCTGTAGCAATTAGAGTGTGCTGCACGTAGAAGGGTTTCTTTTTCTCTTTATTTTCGTATTACACATTCGTCATTTGGGTGAGATCATAAAAGATTTTCCTAGGAATTTGACAGGCCTCTAAACTCCGAGGGTTACAACAACTCGCAAGTGCCGCGACTCATTAGTTTCCACCGTAGTGCGTGGGTTGAGCTCGTCTTTGAATCGGACAGGGATAAACTTAAGCTACTGAACAGCATTATCGTTGGATTGTCTGGAGGTTTGCCAGTCCTAATTACATGTGAGAACGTAAAATGCAACGCATCATTGCCAGTTCAATTTGTGGCTCTTACCAAGAATGGATTTAGACTGAATTCCGTGCTAAAATCAACAAACAGTTAACACAAGGACATCGATTAGTATTGAAATATTCTGCAATAGCAGATTTATTGACCAAATAAGTAGTTTTGAAAGGTGCTTAGCACTTCTGTGTATGGCTGGATCAATGAATATCTTAGAACATATTTTGTGCATTATTAAAATAGAATTCACTAAAAGTTACTCTTATAACATTGTCAAGTGTAGATATATGTTAGAATGGGATTATCAACGAACTTCTTAGAATAGAAGAAGATTAAAAGATACTCAACAATGTTTATTAATATAAAAGATACCAAATCTTTAGTTTCAATATTTCAATTTTTTTATAAATAGAATATTTATGGATAACCAAGTCTCATTCACTTTCATCATCTGCTATTTAATGACCGGAGAAATTGATTATTATATTGATGTAATTATCAAATTCTGATAAGTCAATTATGAATACCTTTGTCATTAAAAAGAAACCCAACAACATTCATTCACTTTCCGAAATGAACTTTTCAAGTTGTCAGAAATTCGATCACTTCCTCTAGCAGCTGATAATGGAACTGATATTTCAACAGACGAAGAAAGAGAATCAGAAGAAGAAGAAGAAACGCTGTCGTTGAACTCGGCAAGAGACGTTGCTGAAATCATGGTTTGACTTTCCTAGAATGCCCACACACAGCACCACATGTACACTATACATATGGGAAGCCACAATATTTCCAGCTCAAATATGATTAATTTTGGGGTTTTTGTTGCAGACATCGAGCTGTCTATAAGTCATGCCTTTTGCAATTGGCTTGGAACACGTGTTCCGAGCGTTCTCTCTCGCTTGCTCTTGCTCTCTCTCTCTCTCGTAATGTATTCCTTTCTCTCTATGTTCTCTGTGCTGGAATTCTCTAAATCGCAGCTTTCACTCATGCGTGGCAAGGTCTGTGTTTGTGAGCACGGGAAATGAGCATGCGCAAACGCAAATGTTGCATGGAAAAGTTGGTAGCTGGATGCGGATACACTCGACAGCAAAGCAGAGGGAATAGCAAAGCAACAAGAAACAACGCGAACAACGAAGCAACAAAACAACAACAACAACTATGTACATGACATAGTGCCTGTCGTCTCATTAGGATTAGACCCACGTTATTTAATTGCATGTTAGGGATTCCAGCTTATTTATAATGAGTTAGTTAAATACACACGCACTCAAACTAGGCAATGTGAATGAGACTCTGACAGAGACTGAGACAGAGTCCCTGAACTGCGACTTGGACTGAGAGATTGGAAGCCTGGTCTATTCTCTTTTGACTGGCGTTGCAGGCGTTGCTGCTGTCCGCTGCCAGGGAGCGAATGATTAATGATCAGAGCGCGCGTTAGGCGGGTCCACTATTATCTGCCTTCTCTCTCTCTCTCTGTCTCTCTCAGTCTCTCACAGTCTCTCCCTTTACATACTTATCTCCCTTTGCACTAGCTCTCTTGTTGGTTTTTCGTGAATTTATTTACAAATAAAATTATAGCTTCGCCTTGCATAGCCAACAACAACAGCTGCAGCAGCAACACCAACAACAACAGCAACAACTTTGCTGACCATTTAAACACCCCATAAACAATTTGCCATAATTTCGAGCAGCGTCAACATCGTTGACGACGTCGACGACGACGAAGTCGGCGCTCCCTCATTACAAAATGACGGCAAATTGCAATTTTCGTTGAACGTTGAGTGGAGCCCGCATGCCACATGCCGCATGCCGCTATAGCAGAAGCAGTAGCAATATCTATAGCTCTGCCAGATCCCAGCTCCAACTTCAGTAGCCCATGAACGACGCTGTGACAATCAACGCGCACGTCCCGCCTGATGATGTGATGTGATCTGATGTGATGAGTGCGTCTATCATATCGTCAACGTGCGTTGTCGTCGTTGTCGTCATTTTCTCAACCTCAAACTCGTCCTCATCTTCGTCGTCATCGTCATCTTCGTCGTCGTCACTGTCAACGACAACATCATCATGCAGTCGCAATCGCTGCAGTTGCCTTGATCTTGATCAGCTTCTCTTGAGCTGAGGCTCATCATCGTCGTCATCGAAATTGTCATGTCACGAAAGTTGGCTCCCAGCTGCTAAAACAGCTAAAGCTGCTCAACACAGCTATGGTTTACCAATAACAACAACAACAACAACACCAACAACAACAGCAAGAAGCAGGCGGCGGCGTCTTCGAGCTTTATTGTGGCATTTGCGAAAACCCTTCGGCCAATGGGGTATGATAACTTTGTCATTAAGTGTGTGCAATGCACAGCAATTAAGCATTTTACGATATGATACAACACAACAACATACACAACTTCAGATGCACTAAATTATCCAAGCGACAATCGAGTCAATTTACTTATCACACAAACACATTACGACTTCATCAAGTTACACTCAGAGAAAATGCTACTAAGGGACTTACGCCTCAGCAAATAAAAAATAGAACATTTCTGGAAATGTAATTACGAAGCAGAATCAGATAATTCAAACCGATTAAATATTTGAAATTTAAAAATGATGTAATAATAGAAAACAAAAAGCGAAGCTGAAATATTTATATGTACAATATTAATAATATCATATTATGGTAATATTATTAAATACTTTCCTCATAAGATAATATATTCTACTGTTATATGGCATATATAAAATCATTTTAATACAAAGTCAAAACTTTTTTGAAAGAAGTTGGTGGGGAAACTTTTTTTATGGGGAATTCCTTTACTTTCTTAATTCCAATCATTAAGAAATCAAACTATTTATATTACCAGATATTATGTTAAACATTAGCAAAAATTAAAATTATCTGAATTTAATTATGCAAAAATTGTGTAGACTTATTTACTTAGACAATTTTTCCGCCTTGTTGTCATTAGAGTGTATAAATTATTCGTTATACAGCTGGGACTTGATTCACTTGCTGTAATTGTTGCGGCAACTGTTGATATTGCTGCTGGTCTTGAGATTTTGTGGCTTAAATGCCTTTTAAATGCAGCTCCCCACGGGAATATGTTGCCGCCAGTCTGACTGAGTGCCTGTTGTTGTTGCTGTTGTTGTTGTTGTTGTTGCTGATGTTGCTGCTGCTGCTGTTGTTGTTGTTGCTGCTGTTGACATTGTGATCAACGATAGCGGCCTGACAACTGATGGCAATCACTTGTCGCGCTTCAGATCATCCGCCTGTTGCCTCTGCCTGTTGCCTGTTGCACGTTGAATGTTTGATATTGAATGTTTGTTAATGTTGTTGCTGTTGTTGTTGTTGCTGCTGTTGTTGCTGAATGTTGCCCATGGCTTGACACAGATTTGTTGGCCAAAGTTGGCGACAACGTCGTCGCCTTTTTAGGCCCAGGCGTCTAAGTTGCAGCCAACTTGTTGCTACGAATGGCTGCCCCTTTTTGAGCCAATTGACAATTGACGCAACATCAAAACTGTCTAATTAAAAACATTGCCCGCAATGCGTAACTGAAATCGATGAGTCGATGGCGAATGCCGAATGCCGACAAAGCATTTGACTTTATGACATTTGAAATGAGTGAACAACATGGCAAATAGAAAGAGATAGCTGCCAGCACACACTTTGCTATTTATTTTGTAATTTTTCTCAGCATTTTTCCTTCTTTCATTTCAGTTGCTGTTGTTGTTGTTTGCTGGCTAAATTATGGACTCGCGTAGCCAGTAAAAAAAAAAGAAAGAAACAACAATGATTCGTATAAATTGGAAACATTAAAAAAGCAATCAAAAATGTTCGGGCCAAGGCAACAACACAACTATACAACCACACAACATACAAAAGAGATGCGGTCCGGTCCCCGGGTCAGTTTAACCTGCGCTGGCGTGTTAACCTGCTGCTGCCTCTCCACGCAACAGTTGAAATTTCAGATACAAGTTACTCCATGGTCCATGCAGCTTCACACGACTGCTGGCTGAGAGAGGGGAGGGGAGGGGAGAACTAACAGGGGCAGCGGAGCAGAGAGTACTCGATTGAACAGCGATCGAGATCGAGGTACAAGTTGAAGATCTTTAGTCTATGCGGGGCACTGCAACCTCACTCAAACTGAGCTGCGACGCGTTGACTGACTGATATGAGGCAACAATAACAATAACAACAACTACAACAACAACAGCAATAACATTTCACATCAACAACAACAACAACTGTCTGTCGATTGTTAATCAGTTAGATATAAAACAAAATACAGCAAAAGAATCAAACTCGAATCTCTGCGCGTATCTACGACATGTTAATGATGTTTCTTATACTTTTTTTATTTTCTTTTCATTTTGGTGTTAGATAAAATAAAAAAGAAGAGAGTCAGAGAGAGAGGGTGAAGAAGAAAACAAATACCAAACTGAAACAAAAAGAATGTTTTGAAAAACGTTTTGGCCCACGTTTCCTAGAAGTCCAACATCGGCTCAGAGAAGAGACCACAGAGACTCGGTGCGCTCTATTGATGTTATTTATGTGAAATGTCTGTGAAATTATTACCCTTTTTTGGGCTAGAAATTTATTTGATTCGACTGTGTTTTACTCGCTTTTAATTAGCAGTCGAAACAGAAAAAAAAGTTCACAAATAGACAGAAGACAGAGATAGACAGATGCATAGATATAGTATGTAGATGGAGAGGGAGATAGAAATCGTGAGCTGAAAGAACAAACATGGTAATTTAATCTGTTATCCATTTCTTGATTTCGATCTTGATTCACTTTGAGCACTCATCAACTAGTGTGTCTATGGAACTTTAAAAAGTGATTCAGTCAGTTGATCGTATTCTTCTCAATCTTCTCGTTCTTAGTTATCTATCGTTAACAGTTTTGACGCTGTTTTGTTTACTTTTGATTGCATTTAGTTGCAAATTGATGACATATTAGTGAGATATAGTGCACTTTAAAAATTGGGATCCGTTCATTATTTAAGATTGTGGGTAGATTAGTTGCCTAGCTGATTAGATTTGTGCTTAGACCTTCCGACTATTTGGGTCACTCTTATTCTAAACCTTCTAATGAAAAATCGAAATGAGGCATTTCACTTTGTCTTATATGCATATAGTGTGAAATTACGTGTAACTAAGTATTTGTGGTCTTAAGAAGTAGAAGAATCTGATAAGAGCTTGAGATAATTAATAATGTGTATTTTATATAGTTTTATTTTGTAATTAACTGATTATTTTTCACTATCGCCTTAGGAAAATGTCGACTTAACCTAATTTAGCCAAAAATAATTAAACATAGCTAATCTAATAAATATATATATTTTTTAATTCTTCACATAATATTTTTGTCTACTGATCTCATCACTTTGATATGTCTTGTCAGCTGCTGTCAGTCGTTAAGCTTCCAATGGCGACAAGTTAATTGAATCGAATGGTTGAAATTAAAGAACTCTTTCTTATATAGCGACTTTATATTACGCAAATAGACATGGTTGTACATATATAAGAGTGAGTTTACTCATAACTATGTATAGTCTTTATTCATGCCCATTTCCTGTGTGTGAGTGACTTGTGGTGAACCCTTTGTTAATTGTGAATGAATTGAATATCATTAAGACATATTTGCCATTCAGGTTGTATTTAGCAAGTGAATCAGTTCTATAATTTGACTAATTCTAATGGATAGAAATGAATCAGCTTTGGTTTTCTTATGTTAATTTTTAAGTGCGTTACGCCCAGACAATATCGTCGTCCGATCCAACTATAAGAATGAATCGAGCTAGGGCGTTTCATTATTATTGCCCGTGTTTTGCATAAGTTGATGGTCGTCAGTCAGTTTGTGGTTTGGTCAGTCGGATCAAGGTTGTTTGCTGTTGTTGCTGTCGTTGTTTGTTCATCAAATTATATGGAGCTACCAGTTGAGCTACTCGGTATATCCTGTGCCTTGGCTCCTGTGTTCCTGCCTCTGGCAGAACCAGCTAACAATTGGCCCAAAACAACAAAAGACCCCAGCAGACAGCGAGTACGAGTATAGAAATGCATGACTGAGACTGACTGTAAGTCTGAATTCACTGTTCGAGCTGCCTGTTTGTCCATGTCGACTCAACGCGTCTTCTGACAACGCGTCTCTCTCTTACTCTTTTTCTCTCTCTCTCTCTTTCTCGATGTGCGTCCAGTTGGAACGCAAAAAAGCCAAGAGCCAACAGGCAACAGGCAACTGAGTCGTGCTGCCAAGTTTTTGAGAGCGCATTGTAGGTAAACACTCGCGCCTAAAAATATCTATAAGCTCTTGTCGTGCAACAACTTGGGCAACCACTTTGCAGGCAACCATTGAGACTGGAGTCGCCGTTGAGGCAGCTGCAACGCGTTTCGATTAGTTGCCACGGCGGCTGTCTGTCAGTCTGCCAGTCTGTCAGTCAGCCAGTCTTTCAGTCTTCCAGTCAGTCAGGGCCTCAAGACCAGACAAAAAGCGACGCTGTCTTGTTAATTTTTTGAGCTATTTATTTTGATGTTTTCGCTTTTACGCTCTCGTTAAATCGCGCCAGACGCAATGCCAAACCGACAGCAGCTCTGGCAAAATACAAACAATAAAAGTATGAAAAGAACTAAACAAAATACTTAAGAAAAAAATAAAATAAAATAAACCAAAAGAAAATATAATAAAATTTGCTGACCAACAAGACTGAGAATCTGAATGCGAATGCGAATGCTCAGGGTGCTGCTGTCTTCAGTGTGTGTGTGTGTGTGTGCAGAGTATCTGTGTGCAACGTTGCAGCACGAGATAGTTAAAAAGATATGCATACGAAATTGGAAATGCTAATTAATATGTTTTGCACAGGCAGATACGATGTGATACAATGTGAGAGAGCTGCAAGTGAATCTGTTTACATAAGCGTTAACTGCACACCCACCAGATACTACACACACTCACACACACACACACAGGCAGTTACTCTGGCAATACACAGACAAATTAAATTAATTTTTATTAGGCGTCAAGCCATAAAGAACATAAAGAACAGCTGAGCCAAGCCGACCGCCATCTGAAGCTGAAAATGAATGAATGGCAAGCTCACATGACAACGCTTTATAATTAAGAACAATGCCGAGTTATTCAAATTGTCTATTTGAGAGAGCAACAGCAGAAGTAAAAGAGAGAGAGAGAGAGAGGGAGAGAGAGAGAGGCAAATAGTCTGTATTGAGATAGAGTTGTAAAAACTCATTCATTTACTCACTCGTCGTCCCATGGACTGATGAATGCCATTGCTATGACACATATTAATTGAAATTACGAATTTTTCTTTTTTTAATCATCACAGGAAATCCCTTCTTATAGCGAGGGGTGTACTTAATATAACAACTCATAGCAAACTGATTTAAAAATATTCCCTTTTCTGATTAATTAAAAATGAATATAATTTGTTAAGAAGTATTTTGAAAAGTATTATTTAGGGAAAGATTTCTCAGCTATGTAATTCTAGATAACTTTGGTTGCGAGAGTAAAATTGTTCGATTGTTATGTTGTATGTATTATTAAAAGATTTTCAAAAATAATATATAAAGTTTACCCTTTAAATTAGCATTGATTAGAGTTACTTGATGCATTTAAGCACCCATTTAGCGGGTTCAAAATTAAATTTTAGCACTTTCTTATGTAATAATTAGACACTTTTTACTCTTTTTTCTGACATAACAGTATAGATTTAACACAGCTCTAATTTAAACTTATCCATAGTCGAGTAAATATGTGTGATAATACAACTGAGAGTCTTATAGTATTAATAAATATTTGAATATCTAAGAACTTATAATTCAAATTTGTGAGCTTACTTGAAGAACGTAACTTTGCTTTTTTAAATCAGATATTCTACTAATTACAAGCAACAAAAAGATATGTGTTACAGGTTCGTTTTTATCTGGCTGATAAGGTATTTGTTTTCAGGAGATTATTAAAATAGACACTCGACTGGCGACAATAGACAAATTTTAGGGTTGTCTATGGATTTCGATTGTTCCACAATTCGCTGGGGCGTTCATTGCCATTGATAAAGAGCAAAAGCAATTACAATACACCGAATAATTTTTGCAAAGCAACGGCAGCTGGTAAAGTATCTGCAGATAATATGAGTCATAATGTGAGTGGAAATGGGTCTGGGAAGGGGCACTGAGACGGGAACTGAGACTATGACTGTGACCCAATGAGCAATATGCACCTACAATACGAATAGCAGCAGCACTTGGGTCTTGGTTGGGCAACAATAAAGCCCAAGACAAGCGAAACGATTACAAAGAAAAATAATTTGCGCAAATTGTGAATTGAGAGTGAGAGGGAGGAAGGAAGAGAGGAAGACGAAGAGGGAAAGAACCGAGAATAATAGCAGTGATCCGTCATCGAGACAAATGTTACTGAACTCAACTAATCTAATCTAATCAAATCAAATCAATGCCGGTTGTGACGTCCCTGTATATAGTTACCTTGCCCGTAGGATCTGACATTGTGCGGAGATTGTGCAATGTAAAGGCCTTAGCCTAATTTTGTTGTAGCACTTCCTGGCTTACACCCAACTGGCCTGATCGATCGATAAAATGCACAAAAGAAGGCACCAAAAGAAGCAGGAACAAACAATTGAGAACGGCTCTGCTGTTGCTGCTCTTGTAACAAAATCCTAGCCAAAAGATACCGGGTGAAATGTACCTGAGAACGAACATGCCGAAGATGTTTGCACACGGTCAACTTTCAACAATTTGTAGGCTACCTGCAGTTGGTGTGGGTTTTCCTGAGAACAGGCTGAGAAGGTCCAGATCAAGACTCTGGTTGCTAACAGGCTGGCTGACAGATACGCATCGCTTGCAACAAGAAGAGAGCTGGGACTGGGATTGGGTACCGGGTGATGTGTTTGGTTAATCAGCAGCACCTGTCGGGGCAACGGCGTCAACAGGTACACAAACTACAAATATTTTGGGAAAGTTTGAAAGTGTATTTAAAGTCATATGGAGCGATCATGCAAACAGATCAGCAACCGTTTCATTTTGTTCCAAAATCAAAATGAGTAAGCGCGTTGGGCAAACAAAGCAGCAACAACAGATCGACAGTTCAACAGTTTAACAGTTTGCCAGTTCGTCAGTGCGTCAGTTTGCCAGCTTGCAAGCTTGGCTGATTGACCAGCCGGTCAAGTACGAGAGTGATCAACGATCAGCGATCAGTCGATGGTGGGGGACAGAGAAGAGAGTCCAGCAACTGCTCTCATAAATCAAGAAAAATCAGTCAATTTTTTATGTGTGTACGTACGGCGCGTATATCAAACTGACATTGCCTGAATTAACAATTGATTTCAATAATTTTTTATTATTATTTTTGCTCTCGTCGCTTAAGCCGACGCTGCAGATCACACGGTCGCTCTCACGCTCCCTCTTCAACGCTCACACTCAATTCTTGTCTGAGTAATTCAGCGCAATGCTCTCATTGTTGTTTCACTCTCACGCTTAGTCGCTGAATATGAATCTCACTCAATTTGACTTTGGCTCATTTGGATCAAAGGAAACTCGTCTAACCGGTATGACGAGTGTCAATGTCTCATTGGAAATTGTTCGTTTGGCGTTGACGCTCAACGAAACAGACAAGGGAGACACACAGTGCACAGTGGAACAAAATGCTGCAAGAACTAGGCAGGTTTCAAATTAATTGACCCATACATCTTATATTTGCTGATTTAACTGTGAATACTGAGTATTTTTATATGAAAAATAAACAAATTTAATATATATTTCAGTACATTTTTAAAAAGCAAAATTCAGTTGGACAAATATAATATAAATATAAATACAAGATTCTAATATCGAGAACTAGTAGATTATGATTTTATAATAGATTTCTATAATTCTAGTACATGCAACTATTAGATAAACTAATATAATTTCATTATCACAATTTATATGCGTATCTTAGTGTTCATCATTGACAAATCCATCTTGATCTGAAACTTAAGAAATCACCTGCTTATCTTTCGATCTCACTTCCTCCTTTTGGCTCATCTTACAGTCGGGGCACTTCCTACTCTCACATGCTATCTGTTTCGCCTTTTCTCAGCCCACACTCGCACACACAAAAACGCACGCACGCAGTTATGTACACAAATGCAGAGCTAGAACATTGTCAATACTCAGCCCACTGTGCACATTGCACCTCTATTGTGCGTTGCGTTTACATTGCATACTCGCAGTGCTGTTGTTTGTTTTGCTCACCCATCGCTCTCCCTCCCTCTCCCTCTCTCACACCTCTTGTGAGACGCGACGCTCCGCTCTCAACGGTCACAGTCTTTGTGTGCGTGTTCATTGAGTGCTCACCCAGAGGCATAATTTGAGTGAAACGAGAGTTCACTCAATGTTCAGCGTTCGGATCTCAATGGCACTTGCTGCTCTCTGGCGTTCGCTCAGTGTGATCAGTTTTTGAGTTGACTTCGAGCTGAGCGTACGCGTTGTCGGTTAAACGAAACGAGACGCAGTCGCATTCACAGTCGCGTAATGAATAGTCGAGTGCTCGAAAGTTATTTGAAAAATATTTATCAAAGCTAAAAAACCATCGCAATCGCACCCCCCACTTGGATTACGGTCAGCGCGAATGAGCAAAGAAACAAGAAAATTGAATTAAAAATAACAACAAATATACGAAAATACAACAGAGAAGAAAAGAAAAATCAAATAAAAAATAGCCAAAGTGCTGTTATTTTATATGGTGTGTATGTGTGTGTGGTGTGTTTTATTATTATTACACGCTCTTGTGGATTGTGCAAACATCTCAATAAAAGATATTCAAAATATCCACAAAATGGGCTGCAAATAACGAGAAAGTGCAGACCCCAAAACGAAATCCAAATCGAAACCTACCCATAAGAAGAACAACAACTACAGGGATATCTAGCTAGCTACTTAGCTAGAAACAAGCTAAATATGCTGGCTAGCCACATGCTCTACGTCCTCATTGCCAGCTGTGTCATGCCCATTTTTGGGGCGGCGCTGAGCAAAACGGTGTTGTACCAGGCTCCCGACGAATGCCGCTGGTCCGGCGGCGGGGATTCCGACATCACCTTGGTCTGTCATCTGCGCACGATCAACTCGGAGCTGGAGAACACAAACTTCAGTGTGATTCAGCCGCATAACACAGTCCGATTGCGTCTGGAGTGCAACGATGCGTTGTTCTTTCAGAGCAGCCTAAGTCCGGACAGTTTTCGATCTCTGGTGGAACTGAGGGATCTAACCATCGAGTACTGTAAGCTGGGAAATCTCACCGAGGGCTCATTTCGTGGCCTGCACGAGTTGAGGAATCTAACAATACGCACACACAATGGTGACTGGTCCACGATGTCACTGGAGATGGCATCGAATAGTTTTGTGGAGTTCAGACAGCTGGAGCGCTTGGATTTAAGTTTAAATAACATTTGGCTTATACCGGATGGCATGGTCTGTCCGCTTAAGTCGTTGCAACATCTGAATGCGTCGTACAACAAAATCCAAGACATCAGCAACTTTTACTTTAGCGCCTCGCTGAGCTCGAGGAAGTCGCGAGTTTGCGGCTCAACGCTACAATC
Organism: Drosophila falleni; assembly: GCA_035045575.1. NCBI lineage: Eukaryota > Metazoa > Arthropoda > Insecta > Diptera > Drosophilidae > Drosophila > Drosophila falleni. Next base: position 13,507,337 of record JAWNOV010000167.1, read on the forward strand.
TCTGGACCTGAGTGCCAACAAAATGGTCAGTCTGCCGTCGGCCATGTTATCGGCATTGGTGCGTCTGACCCACTTGAATATGGCACGCAATAGCATGAGCTTTCTGGCGGATCGGGCATTCGAGGGTCTCATATCGCTGCGTGTGGTGGATCTGTCGGCGAACCGCTTGACCTCACTGCCCCCAGAGCTCTTTGCCGAGACGAAGCAGCTGCAGGAGATTTATCTGAAGAACAATTCCATTAATGTACTGGCGCCTGGAATCTTTGGTGAACTCGCCGAGCTGCTAGTGCTTGATTTGGCCAACAACGAACTCAACTCGCAGTGGATTAATGTGGCCACATTTGTGGGCCTAAAGCAGCTAGTCATGTTGGATCTGTCGGCGAATAAGATAAGTCGCCTTGAAGCCCACATCTTTCGCCCTTTGGCCAGTCTTCAGATACTGAAGTTGGAGGAGAATTATATTGATCAACTACCCGCTGGCATATTTGCCGATCTCAGCAATCTTCACACGCTCATCTTGTCCAACAATCGGATCTCAGTGATTGAACAACGCACCTTGCAAGGTCTTCACAATCTGCAGGTGCTCTCTCTGGACTATAACCGCTTGGCCAGGTTAGATCAGCGTGCTCTGGTCAATTGTAGTCAACTGCAAGATTTGCATCTCAATGATAACAAACTGCAAACAGTACCGGAGGCATTGGCCCATGTTCCCCTGCTGAAGACTCTGGATGTTGGAGAGAATATGATTAGTCAGATAGAAAATACAAGCATAACTCAACTGGAGAATCTGTACGGACTAAGAATGACGGAGAATTCACTGACGCACATTCGTCGCGGAGTTTTCGATCGAATGAGTTCCCTGCAAATACTAAATCTTTCGGGAAATAAACTAAAGTCCATTGATGCTGGAGCCTTACAAAAGAATACTCAACTCCAGGCCATAAGATTGGATGGTAATCAACTAAAGAGTATCGCGGGATTGTTCACAGAGCTGCCGAATCTTGTGTGGTTGAATATCTCGGGTAATCGGTTGGAGAAATTCGATTACTCGCATATACCGAACGGTCTGCAGTGGTTGGATGTGCGTGCCAATCGGATAACTCAGTTGGGCAACTACTTTGAGATTGAGAGCGAGCTGAGCCTAAGCACCTTCGATGCCAGCTACAATTTGCTGTCGGAGATCACGGCCAGCTCGATACCGAACAGCGTTGAGGTGCTCTATCTGAACGACAATCTGATAAGCAAGATACAGCCCTATACGTTCTTCAAGAAGCCCAATCTCACACGCGTTGATCTCATACGCAACAAGTTGACCACGTTGGAGCCGAATGCATTGAGGTTGTCGCCCATTGCCGAGGATCGCGAGATACCCGAGTTCTACATTGGCCACAATGCCTACCAATGCGATTGCAATCTCGATTGGCTGCAGAAGATCAATCGGGAGTCACGCACGCAGCCGCAGCTCATGGATCTCGATCAGATCTATTGCAAATTGTCTTATGCACGCGGCGCCACGCACGTCTCCCTCATCGAGGCCAAGTCCAATGACTTTCTATGCAAATACGAATCGCATTGCTTTGCACTGTGCCATTGCTGTGACTTTCAGGCCTGCGACTGCAAAATGGAGTGTCCCGATCGTTGTGCCTGTTATCACGATCAGTCCTGGACCTCCAATGTTGTCGACTGCAGTCGCGCCACCTACGATCGTGCTCTGCCCTCGCACATACCCATGGATGCCACGCAATTGTATCTGGATGGTAATACGTTTACGGAGCTGCAGAGTCATGCATTCATTGGTCGCAAACGCTTGAAGGTTCTGCATTTGAATCACTCACGCATCGAGACGCTGCACAATCGCACATTCTATGGCCTCTTGGAGCTGGAGGTGTTGCAGCTACAGAACAATCAACTGCGTGCCCTCAATGGCAATGAGTTTCAGGGCTTGGATAATCTCCAGGAGCTCTATCTGCAGCACAATGCGATTGCCACCATCGACACGCTCACCTTTACCCATCTCTATCATTTAAAGATCCTACGACTAGATCACAATGCCATCACCTCCTTCGCCGTGTGGAACTTCCTGCCCAGCTACCTCAATGAGCTACGCTTGGCGGGGAATCCCTGGAGTTGCCGTTGCGAGTTCATTGACAAGCTGCGCGACTATATGGGACGACATGAGTATGTCCAGGATCGCCAGAAGCTACACTGCGAGATGCCTGGCAACAGCACGCAACAGCAGCCGGTGCAAATGGCCATCTATGCCGCATCCGCTGATTCCCTGCCCGTGGTGCAGTGCAGCCAAACGTTGCAACTGGGCCTGGACAATAGCTTCAACTATGCGGAACGGGCAAGTGATGCCGGCGAATCCATCAATGGCAACATGACCTCCACTAAGATGATACTCACACAGCCGCCCAAGCAAGATTACATTCCCATACTGGTTGCCATACTCACAGCCTTCATTTTCATCATGATCTGCACCCTGTTGGTGTTCATCTTCCGCCAGGAGATGCGCGTCTGGTGCCACTCGCGGTTCGGCGTTCGTCTCTTCTACAATGGCCAGAAGGATGTGGATAAAAACGAGCGGGAGAAACTTTTCGATGCTTTCATTTCGTATTCGTCCAAGGATGAACTGTTTGTCAATGAGGAGCTGGCGCCCATGTTGGAGCTGGGCGAGCAACGCTATAAGCTTTGTCTGCATCAGCGAGACTTCCCCGTTGGCGGATATCTGCCCGAGACCATTGTCCAGGCCATCGACAGCAGTCGACGCACCATAATGGTCGTCTCCGAGAACTTCATAAAGTCGGAATGGTGTCGCTTTGAGTTCAAGTCTGCACATCAGTCGGTGCTTCGGGATCGCAGACGTCGCCTAATTGTCATTGTGCTGGGAGAGGTGCCGCAGAAGGAGCTGGATCCTGATCTGCGTCTCTACCTGAAGACCAATACCTATCTGCAGTGGGGCGACAAGCTCTTCTGGCAGAAACTGCGCTTCGCCCTTCCCGATGTCTCCTCGTCGCATGCCCAGCGCTCGGGTCAGCCCTGCCACGCCCCCATCAACCACCCCGCCTATCATCATCATCATCATGTGCATCAGCAGCAGCAGCAGCAGCTCCCATTGCCGTTGCATGCCGCACATGCAGTGCCACCGCCCCCGCATCCTCATCATCATCAGCAGCAGTTCATGCTGCCCCCTCCGCCCCTTCAGCCCGGCAGCTTCCGGCGACAGCCCAGCACACAGCAGCTGCAGCGCCCCAATCCCAACAATAACAACAATCAACAGCAGCAGCAGCAGGCAGCGCTGCTTATGGGAGTGGGTGGTGGTGGTGGCAACGGCGGTGGCGGTGTTGCAACAGCCGGCGCTGCACCACAAATGATACCCTTAGCGGGTGGCATACAACAGCAAAGTCTGCCGCTGCCGCCTCAGGCGACGTCGCAGCCGACGCCAGCGTCACGTAATTTACACATGTGAGTTGAAGGAGCAGAGAGTAACAGGTTGTAGTAAGAGACAAAGAAAGAGAGAGAGAGAGAGATAGAGAGAGAAAGAGAGAGGAAGAGAGAGAGAAAGGAAGAGAGCGTAACTGAGTTGAGATAAACTAATGCCTTTATCTAGTAAGGCTTAAATATTCATCTTTAAAGCTCTGTAGACTATCTACGAAAAGAGTGTGAGAGAGAGAGGAGAAAGAGAGTCAAAGACAACAAATTTAACATAACTAAGCTCATTCTTAAAATCAGTTCAAGTTCATGTATTGGAAAACTAAACGATATAGACAGAGTTATAGAAAATTAAAGAGAGTAAAAGAGAATGCGAAAGAGAGAAACAAAATCTGTGAGATCATATTTGAAAACATTTAAAAACTTATATTTATTCAAGTCACATAGGATTCGGTATAAATGTACTTTAAATCTTTGCAAATCAAATGAATTAAACTCGAAGCTAATTTTTTTTGAATAGGATTCAGTTTGAGTCGCATTTTTTGTAAACCCATGCTAGAGTTCACCATAATTGACATGGAGCTTACGAGCATTTCCGAAAGTCAGAAGTCACAAGTCACAGTCACAGCCAATATGCAAATGAAAAGCGTTTAGCGATAAAAGCCTAGTTACATGTTAAAATAGCAACAGCAGCAACAACAACAACTGCAACAGCTAAGGGGCAAGCAAACGAGTAAAAGAAAGAATGAACAACTAAAAAATGGCAACAACAACAACAGTAAACAGTAAAATACCAAATAGTCGGTTAGCTTGTTGGCCAAGAGGTAAAGTGAGAGGGAGGGGAGGTGAAAGGGGATAGAAGTATAGCCAGCGGTATCTAAATACCCGGCATCGGGGGAGCCGAACCGAGCCAATTGTTGTTGGCCCTGTTCTGTTTTCTTACGGCCAGCTATTTTCAGTTTCCTGGCTCGTAGCAAGATTCAGAAAATTGATGTTGCATGCAACAACCAGTTGGCAACAAAAGGGGGCAGACAGACGCAAACGCAAACGTAGCAGACGCAGCCAAGGCCCAAAACAATTTTTTTTCATCCTCCTACTTTTATTTTTGTTGTTGTTATTTTCTCTATGTACCACCATCTTTTGTTGTTGTTCATGTCGTTTTCGTTGGTTGTTGTTGTTGCTGTTGTTGTTGTTGCAACGTTCACTCGTTAGTTCATCTTAACTGCTGCATTTTACAGTAACAAGCTTAAGCGTGTGTGAGTGTGTGTGTGTGTGTGTGTGGGACACAGAAAATAGGCAACATCAGAGAGCTCATGTCTAGGAGCAAAAACAAAAAAAAAATAGAGGAAAAACAAAAGAAAAATGAAAAGAAATTGTAACAAAAACAAAAAAGTGTGAGACGAGCGACATCGTCAGGGCCATTGCATTCAGTCAGGGCAGTGAGACCCGCAGCTAGACCGGCAACAGACAGTTACCGGGATACCTACTCGTATGTTGTGGCAGAGGCGTTTTGGCAGCTGCAACACACACTCACATACACACACACACACACTTACACAATCAGACTGTTTTTGGGACCCAACTACACGTGACAATTGCCAAAAGTTGTCGTTGTCTTTGGTCTTTTTGCTAAGGTTACTGGCCAATGTGGGCGCTAAGGCTAAAAGATCATGCAACATGCTAAACTACGCGCAGAAATTGGCTTAAGCCGAGGTCAGCTTTCAGGCGAAAACTTTTGAGAAAGGTCAGGCTAGAAGGTAAACTAAAGTGAAAAGTTAAGAACTAAGCGAAAGAAACTATAAAAGAATCAAAAGTTGCTAAAGTTTTCTTTATTTTAAGGCTAGAGAAGTTTTCAATTGATCTGGCAGCACTGTTTAAGTGCAGCATTGTTAAGTTGGCTGCGATTGCTTTAATAGTTTTTGAATTCCACTAATAAAACGTTAAATTAGCAAATTGGCGCTGTATGACCTTGCTGAGCAGTCTGAAAGTGTCCCTATGTATTTTCAGTAACCAGAAAAAGCCAGAAAAAAGATTCGCACGTGTGACGTTGGCCCAAACTCTCGATTCGTGTCGTGTCTTGTACTTGGGCCAAGGTTTTCAGCAAAATCAAACTGGCAAATGCGCTTTCACAGCCAGAGACTCTTCACACAGTTACACACACTCAGACACACACAAAAAGATAGATAGATAGAGGTTACATGAAACAGAACAGAACATAACAGAGAAAAGAAACAGAATTGAGCTCTGAGCATAGGACTGAACAGAACAGAGCAGAATAAAACAGAACTGAACAGTGCTACAGATTAGTTGGATGCGATTAAAATCTACCTTGTTGTTGTTTGTTATGCCTGTTTAGCAATGTCTCTCTCTCTTTCTCTCGCTCAAGACTCCATCTCTCTCACTCCTTATTTGTCTCTCTAGGTCCAACTAAATGCATTCCAAAAGCAAAAAACTAGTTAACTGTTAGCCGTTTCGTTTTCGTAGTTTGTGTAAAATTGTAAATATATCTTTTAAATTAGGTGTCCCATCCCCCGCTTAAATGTTAAATTGTTTAATAATTGTGATATTTTGTTTGATTAAGCTTAAATTATATTTACATAAAACATATGAAAATGATAAACTACACACACTATTAATTTTACGCTATTTCGCCACCACATTATGTCCTATCATCAAATAATATGTATTTAAATTGTAAACTCTTCTCCTCATAAGTTACGTTAGTCGATAAGTTAATTAGCTGGAATCCGAACACACCCACACATCAATACACACACAGTATATACAGCCATATTAACTCTATAAAATGTCAAATGTGTGTGTAAGAAAAAAAAAACGAACTATTGAAAAGCATAAATCGACTGATTACATCTAGATATGTACATGTATCTGTTAGCTATAACTCTTCATATTGATATACGCAATGTGCTTGTCGTTGTAAATATTGTAACTGTAACTGTATCATTAACTCTAACTGTATTTTTGTATTTTTATTTTTATTATTATTTGTAATTTTATGTTTTCTAGTTTATAGCCAAAAAGCGAAAAAAATTTATATATATATAAATATATCGAAACAAAAATGATAATCGACAAAAAAAAAACACTCCCAGCATTTTTTATACCTTATTTAATTTGCATGTTTATGGCAGAAATTCGCACAGCAGCAGTTTTTTTCTTGGTCATACTCGTACTTTGAGTAGTCTATGGCTGATAAGTCATAAACCATTCGCCTTGACATTTGATACTCAAACCAGGGCGTAAATAAACACATAAGATACGCTCAAAACCCCCCACTGACCGTTGTGGCTAGTTTGGCCGGAATTTGTATCTGTATCTTAATCAAAAAGAGTGGGTTCATCGGTTGGCTGTCGCACACAGTCTACAGTATTTGTGCTTACTGGAGCAGTCTACTTCATAGTATCCATAACACTAAAAAATTCGCAAGATAAACATGAAAACACGAAGAAATGGAGCGAACACGAGAGCGGCCTGGAAAGTTGTTGAGTAAATTAAAACAAATGGCATTTTAATAAATAAATTCAACAAGGTGATGATTTAGAATAAAGTGCTGCGATGCGAGTCTTTGACATTTGCTGATGATAAAGTTGATTAAATCTTTATTACAGACTGACCAAAGTGTTTTTTCATGTTTTCAAGCTAACATAAGAAACAGAATCTTCTAAAATACTGCAAAACTAAACTTATTCTCAATATGTTCGCCTGCTTAAACAATCGATGCAAAAATGCACAGATTTCTATGCAAAATCTATTACAATTTTATCTTCTACTTCTTTCTTTAGTTTTCTCTTTGGTTGATCTTTAACTAACTTATGTCTATTGCCTTCGGCTTAGTTTGTTGGATATTCCGTTTATTGTGTACGATCTGAAAACAGTTTTTAATGCCCTCGTTTTACATTATGAGCAACCCACGATTGCTTCATTGGAATTTTTGGCTTAAACACTTTTTAGCCGCCTTCATTTTTCCCAAGCTTGATTCTTCTACTCATGCATATTTTATAGTTATCGCAACACTATCATCATATATTTTCATTGTTGTTGTTGTCGTTTTTATTCTTAGTCCACGGGGCCCACAGCGTTGTATATTTGCTGATTTTGCAATCATTGTGGAAATGAATGAATAATTTTTATGATCAATTAAATGCGCAATAAAATTGATGGGGCCCCCACCAAAAAAACGAGTCAACGTCCAGTAACGAACCTCACACTGCGAGCTGTGAGCTGAAGAGTTGTTTGTGGAGCTGTGTGATTCGCGTCTACCAACATAAATTCACATTGCTTAAATTAGCAAATTTTACAATCAATCATTAGCAGGCGAAATGCCGCCAACGTCGACGCAGCTTTGATCTGCAATCAACGAGCCAAAAGGAATCTCAATCTGTATCTTTGTATCTGTATCTGTGTTTGTATCTTTGTATCTCTGTATCTGTGGCTGTTTTTTTTTGTATCTTTGAGTTACACATATGACGTGCACGTATATGGGTTAAAACGGCACAAAGGCGAAAAAAGTTCAAGCGCAAGTTAAACCCTTTTCAATTTTTGTTGCCTCTCCAAGCCCCTCCTTAAGTTCTCTCCTCCCCTCTGCCTAGTTCGACATCGATGTACCTATTTCAAGGCAAAAAGTTTTGCAAAAAAAAAAGAGAAGAAAAAGAAAAAAACACGTCAAATATTAAAAACTTTTCTTTTGCTCTTACTTTCTACGGGCGTAAATATATTTCTTCTTTTTTTTTATCAATTTCGTTTGTGGGATTTGTTACGCCGTAATGGATAAAACGTTGCCACAACCGCCCACTAAGCAAAACTTTCAATTGAATTCTTTTTTTCTTGCGAACGCTGAGCGAAAGTTAAAGTCTGTCTTAGGGGCTGTCTTTGGGGGTTGCGAAGAGTTAGGATTTTGAACCCTGCAGCTGCGGGTCGGCTGTCATTTGGCCTAAACACAGCCAACCGCTCGACGTAAATATTTCGGTTAACAAGTCAGTTTAGTGTCAAAAGAGAGGCTTTTTATTTATAGATGCGCCAACTTTTGCTCATAACAGGGTTGTATTTGTGGCAGAAGTCTAGATAATACAGAACATTTTAATAAATCTTAATTTTTTAAAAAAATTTTTCTCATTAGATATTGTACCTGTCGAGTCATATAATTTTGTATTTAAACAGTATTGCTAAAATTTAAACTTTTTGGTATTTGATTTTAAAGGCGCCCTCGTTGATTGCTAAACCGGCCCTGTGTTAATTTAGGGCAATCGCATTTTGAGTTTTGTGGCCAACATTTTGTACCTACATCAAAAATTCGAAGTCTAAAGTTTTCGGGGCTCAAAGTCAAATCAAAGTGCTTGCCCCCGCAGCTTATCAGCCAATCTAAGACACCACCTGAACTAAACTTTTGACCATATATCAGAGCGAATCTAAATCAGAGAATTGCTTAAAGAGTCTAGCTGTCTTGATGGGAATCTCCATTCAGCTGGCTGTTGACTGCCTCGTCAATTATTCGAATAGCCACCCAATCGTTGCACCAAGCAAGCCACCAGCCAACCACTTGCCTCATTAGACTCCAACGAATCGAAAGTCATAAACGTCTGCGATACAGCTACAATAACAATTCAGTACTCGTAGCCATGTCCATGTCCATGTCCATAGCGGGGCTGTGTATAAATAAATATGCTTTTATTGGAAGACGACTACAACTGTTTGCAATAAAAGCAACATTTTTCTTAATTTCCATTTCTTGCTAATTTAGCAGCCATAAATTGTCGGTCCATGTGGCCCGGGGTCTCGGTTACCCAGTGGGCTGACGGCCTCTATGGATGGGGGTGATTCGGGGCACCCGAAACAAGCCAAGCTGAACCGCCGGTAGACACATAAAATTGGCTACAAATTATTGCACATTGTCAAAACAACATTGGTTTGCAATTTTCGCGCTTCAATGCAGATAGAGAGTTGATGAGCCAGAGAGGGAGAGAGGACAGCAGGCAGGGAGTCACTGTAAAAATCCAAAAGAGGGAGAAAATCTGCCAAACCGACAACTGCCAATTGCCAACTCTCAGTTCAGCCAGGTAGACAAACTATTTTGATACCCTAGAGCAGCTATTTAAAAGTAATAAAAACTGTGTTCTATGATAATTGCAATATATATCTTTTTATTAATATTAGCCTTTTTTATTAATTTTATTAATCTCAAAGATATTTTACAGGATTTTATTTGTAACAAAAGGTATACGCATTTAAGATATCGATAGATAAAAAGATAGATAAATAAATTAATTACAACTATTACTTTATGTGTTTTTATATCCAGTAAATAAATATTTTATAAATTTCTATGGGTATTATAATATTTGATTTAAAATGTGTCAGATAGTACAATTCTTTTTGAAGTATTAAATTATTTTTGTTTATTCCTATAGCTTAAAATAGGTATTTAATGAATTGAACCAAAGTAACTTCATGTAAAAAAAACCGATAGAGTATTGTCACTTCGCATATACCTAGCTCTGTTACATTAACAGTTAGCATTGATAATTTGCGTATCTGTGTGTGGCTGCATTGTTATGGTGTGTGTGTGTGTGTGGTTGTGTGAGTGTGAAATGGGTTAGGTTTTTGGAGGCAGAGCGAAAGACAATGACATTGACATATTGGCGGGCGATTAATGAGAGACGAGAGAGCTGTTGATTGTTTTCATTGAAATAAATGACAGAGTTTGGGTTGTTGACACACACATTGAAGGCACATTTGATACCCTGCATAAATAATCATAATTTGCAGATTCACTCGGCGCTCTTGCATAAAGGCAAATTTGTATGCGATTTATCTTATCGCGATCACGTTGCATCTGTGGGCTGTGGATGATGATGATGATGAAGAGGACGACAATGATGTGGATGATGATGATGACGTTGAGCACGGACGGACTGCTGAGGACGCGTAAGTTTCACGTATTTTCATGCACGATTAAAGCCTTAATTTTCGACGTTCGCAAACTGGACAAAATCTGCAGGTATCTGCAGCTCCTAATTAATGGTTTGCATCGGCTTCTTATCGCGCCGCACGCATCGCGATCGCCGCGCCTTTTCTCCTCGCCCCCTTTGCCACATCACATCTCTCTGGGCCAACTCTGGCTAGCTCTTGGCTCTTGGCCTGGCTTGGATACATCATCAGCTGCGGCAGCATCTTTTTGGCTTTGCTTTGCTAAGTGTTCATGGATCGCTTGGCGGCACCTGATCAAGGCACAACAAAAAACAACAACAACATAAATAGTAAGAGATTCAACTTGAACGGTGTACTGTATCTTTTGGTCAGTCTGCGTCTGCTTCTTCGTCTGTGTCTCCGCACAATTTTGTAATTCTTTGTGGCTTCTCTGAGCACAGAGATTTTATGAGCTGTAGCATTGCACATTATTGATAATCCCGATACGCGTTTTGACTTGAACATTGCCTGAGATATTTTCGCTGGCTTTTGTCTTTCGCCTTTTGCAGGGGTGTTGTCAAGTCGAGCAAAATGCCTTGCTTGCTGCCTCGTCGCTACCTCATCGAGGTCTGGGCCACATTTACTGATAAGGCTCAGGCCGCATTGTTTTTGGGGTGTTGTGCAGTCGCTGATAGCCATCGAATATCGGAATCGGCCAAGGTAACATTGTCCTATGGGTAGTAAGGTACAAGTACTAAAGAGAAAGCTGCTAAGGAGCAACGAAAAAGTGTGTGCGATGTGCGATGGGAGCAACTGGAATTTGATCGTGCAAAAGATCTTCAGATGGGAAATGTTATATGAATGATAAGCCGTAAGGTTAGTAAGTGGACTAAATACTTTTATGAACATGTTATTGATCATAAAACCAGCAAAACATGCATCAAATTTTGTTCAAAATGCTAAGATCTTACTGCAGATTTCGCTGAAGTATTAAAAATTGCGGAATTTTAACCAAAAAAACTCTTCTTATAAAATTAACCATATCAATATTCTTCAAGGCCTGTTCAGTTAAATTTGACCTGATCTTTTAATAATAAAAAAATGTATATGATGAAATACTAAATTTAAGAAGCCATGAATTTAATGAACGTGGATTAGAGACTATTTCGATATCAAACTATTGCCAATTAAGCCACCTTTAAGAAGGTGTATATCAATCTTAGATTGCGAATAAAATATGGCAACTTCATCATCAACTTGCTGCCAATTAAATGACCATGGAAGACTTGTAAAACAGCTTGTACACACATAAAAACTGATCATTCACCTAAGTACAACTCACTAGACAAGATCTATCGATCTTTAAAAAGAACACAGTAGGGTGCACACTCAGCCTGATCGACTCCCACAGATCGTTAGCAGGGAGCAGGAAAGAGAAGGCCGGAGAGAGAGAGAGAGAGAGAGAGTGGGAGGTAGAGAGAGAGAGAGAGAGAGAGAGAGAGAGAGAGTTAACTATAAATGTCAGCATACTTTATCATGTTGGCTCAGTTTATGACCAGGCTTAGTCATTCAGCTTAAACAATTGATTAGCTGACGTGTCTGGCCTTTGAACATGGCCAAGAGAAGAGAGAAGCGGCAGCCTCAATCCAATTCATTACCAACGTCGCATCGACACCAAAATGCAGTTAGCAGATGGAATTTACTCTTTTCAAGTATTTAACTTCTCAACCCAACCGAGAGAAAATGAGCAAAGCAGAAAGAGTGAAAGAGATGGTGAGAGAAAAAAAATAAATAAGCGTTGCTTAAATGTTTCTTTTACAGAGAATTAGGCCGACGGAATGCACGGGTCTCTCTGTCCGAGTTGTCCATCTCTGACCAGTTTCAAATTCGGTTTTCGGCATGATCAAGCATCGCTCCGATCAACCGCTTCGATCAACCGCTCATCGCTCAGACAACAGCAACAACAACAACAACAACGAAAAGAAGACAAAGACGGGAACTCGGTTCGGTTCGCATCTCAGTTTATTTTTTTGCGTTAACGTTTTAATTGATCGCTTTCAGTTATAAACAAGTTGGCTTTTGATTTATGAGCGCGTGCGTGCAGCGACAGAAAAATGCGTTTTAGGCCAAGTTAACAGAGGGCTATCGGCCCTGAGACTGAGACTGGGTCCGACTGGGTTCGCTGCTCTGCTCTGCTGTGATCAACTGTTTTGCGACTTTTGTTTATGTAAATGAAGTCGAAATTCAAAGCTTTCAATAGCTCTTGATGATGTTGTGTCTTCAGGTCTCTTCTTCTTGTTATTGTTGTTGTTGTTGTCTGAAACGGCGACAATGTCTCTATTTCTCTAATTTCGTATTGCCTCAAAAGACTATAGACAATCCCTGCGGCCAGTTACCCCTTCCCCTGTTACCAAACACATACACAAACTGGTGTTTAATATTATTTGTCTAACGGTCACGAGCATTTGCCATCTCGCATTGTTGTTATTTGTACTGTTGCTGTTGTTGTTGTTTGTGGTTAAGCGTCAAATTTTTAAGAATTTCCCGCATCGTTTAACCAGCCATATTCGTTAGCTGGTTGTGTTAGCTGGTTGTTGCTGTTGCACTGACAAGCAAATAAATCACGGCTTCTATCCCCCATCTCCTCAGCATCGGTTACTTTGGCTAGGCCTAGTCTCTCTCTCCGTGTCTTGGCCTATTGTATAGCGTAGGCATCTTAACAAATATCTTTACATTTCGACCGAATCTTTCTTTATGTACATTTCTTTAAGAGGCGACAAATGTATTTGTTTTATCAGCTATTGTTGCGCAGTTCTTTTCAAAAGCTTGTGAACTTTTTTTTTTTTTCGATAACTGACCAAAAACTTCACTTTCACACACACACACACACATACATAGACACACCGAAGGGCTAAGAGCATTGAACATGAAAATAAGAAGAAAAATGTTTGTTGAAAATGAACAAACATAAAACACAGTTTTGGATTTCACTTTAGCTTTTTTTTTGGGTTTTTTTTTGGTTTTTGAGTGGCTTTTTAGGTTTTGCGGTGCGAGAGTTGTCAGTATGGCAATTAATCAACGCATCTTTAACGGAATCGAAGCTGTAAGTGAGTCACCCACTCTGTATGTGGAACTTCATAAAATGCGTTAACGTGTTGGTCTCATCTGAACAATCGGCAAATGATGCGATGCCATCAGATGCGATTCGATTTGTTTATAGAAAAACAAACACTTGGCTCTTTAGACACTCTCTCTGTGTGTGTGTGTGAGAGTGCGAGTGTGTGTGTGTGTGTGTATTTTGGCCGCTGTCCGTTACTCATGGTTGGCTAAGTGGGTCGTGACTTTTCAAAATGCAAACGTGTCGTCGTCGTCTTCGAAGCAATATGCATGCGCAGTTGGTTCAACAGCTCCCCAACAACAGTAACCCCCTCCTACCCCTCCTCCTTCTCTTCAACCACCCCGTTCTCTCTGACTCCCCTACATACATACATACGTATATATACATATACATCCCGCCCCAAAACGGCGCACGTACGTATACGTAATGAAATTCTTACCTCAAATAGCACTTAACTCCAGTTTAAAACGAGCCAAAAGTGAATGGTACTGACCCCAAACCGTTGCACGTTTGTCTTAACACTTTGTTGTTTACTTTTTCTACAATTCTGTGCATTTTTTGTTTTGTTTTTTGATTTTTTTGGGGCCAAAATAGAAAAGTTGGCGCTGCACTCAGCGATCGAGCGATCGAGCTCCGATCAGCAGATCGAAAATTTGTTTAATTGAATTGAATGTATGGAAACCCAAAAAAAAATGGTAAGAAAAAAAAGGAGTCAGTGGACAAGTCAATGCAGCAATTTGAATGCGAGCTCATTTTAAGAGCATGCCTCGAACCCCGGGCTAACAGCCAACCAATCACGGTCATGTTTTCATGTTGCATGTTGCATGTTTCAAGATCAATAGCGGGAAAAAGTTTGAATACTCTTGTGGTTATTTGAACTGCTTCTTGAACTTATCTGTTTGCATTTTGTCGCCTGACAATTAAATGCTCGAATGAATGACAAGACAAACAAACGAATAAACGAATAAACGAATCGAATGAAGGAACTAACAAAACCGTACGTTGCCACCGTTTGTTGTAAGTGTCGATCAGCAGGAAATTGTGATGAATGCCACAAACAGAAAACGATGTCAAAAAGGCATATGAAAAGCTTAAGGCCTTAAGCTCGAAGCTAACCTGAGGCACAATCTCGAGACGAACTGATCACTTTAGAAAGCAAATTACAGATGATCCTCAGTCATGATCCTCAGTCGGGGAGCAGCCGTGACTGCCACATTCAGATGCTGACAATTGCTAATGCGATAAGTGGATTTAATTTTTTCTCTGTGTTTTTTTGTATTTCTTATTTGGTTTTTTAGGTTCCACTGCGATCAGTCAAGATCAATCAATCGATCGATGCACTAAGGAAGATCTACAGTTTGCACTTGACTTCACAGTTTTATAAAGGGAATTTGAATTGGAAGATCATTAAGAAATCGCGATAAGCACACACTGATTGAGTTTGAGATCTTATCAAACACATTTATATATTTCGGTGTGAAGAATTAATAGATTTTATCTGATCATTTAAAGTAAAACTTATCAGATTAACTAATGAGATGTATTTGAAATTCAGGAAGATCTTGCTCTTAATTTATTTAATAACATTATTTCAATGGTTAAAATATAGTAAATATTAATCTTAATGTAAATGCTGATCATTTTTATTTTTTATTAGGTTATTCTTTTGTAAAACCATGATATTTTGTAGCAAAATACCCTGTCAAACAAGTAACTGAAATCGTGAAGCTCACACAGAAGCCTCTTTTTGTACTTAAATGTTAGTATTCGCTGAGTGATGAGATTAAAATCCTTTCACCGGATGCCAGGTCTTTTAAACGGTAGCTGTAATTGAATATAACCGATTAGAGAAAGAAGAAGGGCAATTCAACTATCACATATGACGAAAATATTTTTTTAAGATCAATTTTGTAATTTAATTCTTTTTATATAAAAAATTGACCACTCAACTCTTTTCTTAAAAAAAAATGACTTCGAAATCGATGTATTATTTCTAGTTTTGGGTAAAGTATTTGCAGCTTGATCTGCAATCAAAAGCTAAGGCATTTAACCCTCTTGATATGTTTGATGAGATTTGATATAGAAACTCGGTCATTTTGAATTTAATGTGCATATTATGATAATACGGTGAGATTTTGATTTCGGTTTAAGCTGCACCTATTCAGATCATAGGCAATACGTAGGCAGAATATTCAATACATAAATAGATAGATAGATATAACCATAATTATGTAAATCCAAATGCTAATACAATAATGTAATCAGAGACTTATTGATGTGGCAATCATCAGATGAGCAAGTTAGTTTCTTTTTGGACATCTGATCCCAAAGTTGGAATCGCACACGACAAATGCAATTCGCTGCAGTCATTCAATCGACAACTCTCAAGATTGGCCAGACGGACAGACAGACGAATAGACAGACAGATACACGTCCATAAAGGTAGATGGCTATTGTGGAAATTTATGAAGTTTATGACAAATATGATGACGGTCTAGGGCGCAACTTGGTTGCACTTTGTTATTGTGAAGTGGACGGAAGGAGGAGAAAATGTTGGAGATGCCTCCGTTTGCCATTGTCTCCAAGTCTCTCTTCCTCTCTCTCTTCCACTCTCTCTCTCTCTCTCTCTCTCTCTTTCTTTGGCTTTGAGAGCAACGCACATTTTTGAATGAAAAACGAAAACAATGCCATTTACAAGACACTTAACGAGATGTCGAGTGAAAGCCATAGCCATAGTCATAGTCATAGCCATGGCCAAAAGCTGTTGTTGTTACTGTTGAGGCTTCTTGGCGATTGGCGCTGCCAGCGGCCCACAATTTGATGTGCTGGCCATTCGGTGATGTTGATGTTGATGATGATGATGACGATGGCGATTGCGATTGCGATGTGTGTAGATTGAAGTCGAGTGTAGTACTATGGAGTGTGCGTGTGTGTGAGTGTGTGTGAGTGTGTAGTGGCCAAGTGACGTGGCTTGTTTTGGCGTACAAGTGCACTTCAGTTGAGTTTCAAGTCCAATCTAAAGAAGCACAAGTGAGCGCAGACTTTCGGTCAAGTGTCGACTCTCAACTCACAACTCACAACTCTCGACATTCAACGCTGCTTTTTTACTTCATCTCTTCTAATGACAGGCAAACAAACAGATGATGCAGGTACCCTATCCCCTCCCCCCCCAACCATCTCTCTCTCTGCCCCCTTTCTCTCTGTCACCACTTGGCACTCTACACTCTCCACTCTCCGCTCTCCACTCTCCACTCTCCTTGTCTATTGTCTGTTTTCTGTCTTGTGGCAGCTACCGCTGCAGCAGCCGTACTTTCTCATGAATTTGTTGTCATAGTAATGGCACAAATGTGTATACAGCAACGGCGGCAACAAATCGAAAGAGAAATAAAAGATTTATGGCCAAAACCATTCACCAATTGTTCGGGCCAATGTCTGCTGATGCTTGCCTGCATTTTGCGGTTGCATGAGGCGACAACTAGGACAAAACTGTTTTTGGTCACATGACTCAAATTAGAAATGCAACTCGCTTGCGAGTATAATAAATGAAAATTCAAATGCGCAAACACACAGCGCCAAAACAGGTTAACAAAATGGCTAACAAGGCTAACACACGGCGATACAACAGGTAACACAACTTAAATTCTCATTCTGATTCCTCCTCATCCAAAATACAATTCCGTTCGAACCGGAGACCAAAGACTGAAGACCGTAGAACCGAAGACCCGATAACTGGGACCTGAAACCTGGGATCTGGGATCTGAACGCATGCGCGTTGACCGCCCGCCGAGCTACACATTCTGAGAACTTTCCACTTCAATTAATAACTAATTTGATGTGTGCCGCGGATCGCGGTGCAGTTTATCGATTCGGACAGCGCCCAGGCCGCATTTGGAGCACCATCAAATGTTGCGGTGTATTGCGGTGCGGGGGGAGTTGGTTAGGGCGGGAGAATCATTGACAATGACGATGACGATGACGATATCGATGCGACGTTTTCAAGCACCTTAGATGCAACTCTGCACCCTGCAGCTTCTCCACTCAATTGATTGAGCTGGGTCTATGCGATACCTGACAGCATATGTAACGCAAGCGGAAGGAGGTGTCGAAGGGAAACAGAATAAGAGAATCATAATTTTTTTAGCTTAAGAGAATTATAAGTAGACAAGTCTCTACTTTTAAAAGCTCAAATACGTACAATACCTATTTTTAATCCATCTGCAGGCAGACAAGTCTCTACTTTTAAAAGCTCAAATACGTACAATACCTATTTTTAATAAAAATTTTCATCTGCAGGTCGTAATCTAAGATGTTGCTCTCCATAATGATAAATTTCCTCTGAAAATCTTAAAGCAAATCCTTATTTAAATTTTAAAATAATATCAATACAATTCTTTATATTTTTCCATTTTAAGAATTTCTTCTCATCACTTTAGTATTGGTATATTTTTGTATACTTATTATTTATTTGAATTCTTGACAAATTTTAACCAATGTAAGTATTAGTAAAATTTCTGTTTTAGTAAAGCTTTAAAATATTGCCGAATACAGTCACTAATAGAGTCTCTTGGGGTTCTATAAATATCATAGAAATTATGTCAGTGCATATTGAGATTTGTACAGTTAGTATGGAGCATTTTCAGATCTAAATCACCACATCCGTATACGTAATGTATGTGTGTGTTTGTGTGTAGAACACAACCAGTCGGATCAGCATTTGGATAATTATGGCTTATTGTAGTCGTATGTATATGTATGTGGTATGTAGTTGGTTCTTGGAGTGCAGGCGCAGCTGCACACACACACACACACATTGGAAGAGGGAGCTTCTACCGCTCCTCCTGAGATGCGGTGAGAAGCGGTGCACCGCCTGGCGTGCCAGGTTAAATAAATCACTGGCTAAATACCCCAAACGAAGTTTTAGGCCCAACAACGCTTTGGTTTTGGTTTTGGTGTTGCTGTTGCTTTTTTGCACTGCAACACTTCAACAATAAATAACCAAGTCATATTTTTCACCTCCGTTTTGCCGTTTTGTGTAGTTGTTGTTGAGTCACTTCCTGGTTTTTGAACTCCACACAGAGTGAAGTGAGATCAAGGCAGTTGGAGAGGTAAACCTGGGCACATTAACGAGCATATTACCAACTATCTGCAGCCAGAGAAAATATGCAAAATTGTTGACTCCAGCTCGGAGTTGGCGAGTTGTTGTCGAAGTTGGAGTTGGAGTTGGAGCTGCAAATCATTAACATCTCTTCTGGGCTAGAACCACCTCGACCAGCACCACGAACATATTTTGCACGTGACCTTATTTCCCCCGCACTGCCAGAACCACAGATGTTTGAGGAGCCTCGTCTGTAGTTAGAGGTTTGGTTTTGGGTTTTGGCTTCGGTTTTGGTTTTGGTTTTGGCTGGTTGCAGCGCAACATCAATTTTCGATCACGTTTTAAGTGTCTTGCGCCGTTCGCGTCGCCATCTGCATCGCCATCATCATCATCATCATCATCAGCATCATCATCACATTGCCATCATCGTCGTCATTATCGGCTGCGTCGTCATCGTCGTCTTCTAGCCAAGTTAAATGATTTAAAACCAACAAAAAATATCGTGCTTAGTGCTGCATATTGCACATTGTGGCCCAGGTTGAGATCTACACTGAAAAAAAATCATTGTAATGTTCAAATTTTAATTTGTTTTAATTGTTAAAATTGACAAATTATCATATTTAACTCAAGAGAACAATTCTAAAAATAACATATTTCAAAAACTTCAAACTGTCATAACTTTGCCAAAACTTAACCGATTTTCAAGCGGAATATCATTTTAATCATTATTTCGCCTCTATTTTGATTCTGCATCAATATATTTTTCACCTAAAAAATTTTCCTCACTGTCAATTTTTTCGGTATTTTTCATACTCTCCCCTTGATTCGACCGGGTGAAAATCAAGTATGAATTTTTAGCAATCTTAGCTTTTGCCATAGTAAGTTCGGGGACTCTAACAGTCGAGAATGCTCGACTGTTCAAAATTAAAATAAATATAAATAAAATAATTAATGTTATATAACTTTTAGTCCAAAGCTCTTTTAAATACTGATTTACATTAACAATTAAGTAAATAAATAAAAAAATATATATTTCCTCGATGATTAATGCAAGTATTTCTCACTATCTTAAAGAATATCTCGGATTACCTGTCGATATTGATATTTTTTCTCAGAACGCTATATATTTTCTTCAAGTGTATGTTCAGGCCTAGCAACGTCAGCGGCACAGTCAGTCACTCAATCCAATCCAATGCGATCCGTTAGACGGCATTGCTGGCCACGTAGCGATACTTGGTCTGAGTTGTAGGTAAATTTCGCGACTGCGGGTCGCTGCTAACAACGGTCCAATAGCGAATCGGCCTAGCCGGCACTTACTAAACTGCATTATCACGCCTCTCCATTGCATTATTGGCAGCAGCCGCCGACGCCGACGTCGCAGCAGCAGCGATTGTGGCAGTGGCAGCGTCTGTTGCAGCCGCCGTTGCCATCGCCATTTCCATCACTTCGTGTAGGTTAAGGTGAAAACAAGCTGGAGCTGCAGTTGTAGTTGTAGTTGTAGTTGTTGTTGTGGCTGGACCCACCGAAGCATCGATCCTAACTACACTTCACTAAGCAGCCACAAAAATATATCTGACAGATGCGACTCGCGCTGTGGATACGGACGTGGTTCGCATTGCTACGATTCGTTGCGCTATTCACATTTAGGTGTCTACTTAAAAAATCAAAAAGTTATACAATCCCAGCCAAAACGACATTGCAGGCGGCGACTCTGGCTAACCGCAAACAACAACAAAAATAACAAAAAAGAATTAAAGAAAAAATCAAAGTACTAAAATAATAGAAATTGACTTGAATATACCCTCTAAATGTTTTAAGAATATGTTTAGAGTATTCTTCATAAGTAATCCAAATAGTTTACAGGTTGCAATGCCTTATTTTTTTCAATTTATAGTCATTCAATAAATGGATCTTTTCATTAATAAATTATGAAGTATAACTACATATTATTCCATTTGCACACTTTATTATTATTCATAATGATTAATAAATCTGTCTAGTAATAACTCTAGCACAGGGCTCGGAATACTGATTAAAAATTTTAATCAGCACCTGTTAACTAATAAATATTCAAATTTTTAAATTCTGAAATTTTTCAAGCGAATAATAATTATTATTTAAATTTAGTAGAATACTTAATTATTTTATATATTTAGTTGAGTATTAATTGAAAAAAAAATGTAATCAGTATTCCCAGCCCTGCTCTGGCAGATATTACATATATTTTCATCCTAACAGATATACCCACTATCAATATTTGCATATAGGGTATAGAAAAATGACGTGGCAAATAAAACAGAGCGACGTCTGAAACTGGACAGAGACTTGGGACTGAGATTGAGACTGAGACTGAGACTAAGACAGAGTCAGAGACAGAGACAGAGGTCTGAGATCGAAGACGAAGCTTTGGTTTTGCCTGCCGTGTCTTGGCGTGTATGTCTTGCATTGTGGTGTGAATGTTATGGAAATTTGTTAAGTTCTGCATACACAAAACTCGAAAACCCGAAAAGCACTTGGCAATTTGCACGAAAGTTGCCCCCAAACGGCATTGCCAGCTGTGAGCTGTGAGTCGAATAAAAGGGGGAAAGGGGAGTACTGTGGGACACATGTGAAGTTTCTTTTTGATTTTCACACCCAAACAACAGTGCCAAGGCATACAAAAGGCTTCTTCTTAGTGGCGGGCATATGTGACAGCTTTATTGGATTCCCATACACACCCAAAGCTATTTAACTGCACAGCCAATTGATATGAGAGCTCAGCTCGGATCTCAGCCCGGTCGGTCAGAGATTTGCTTAGACTTAAGTTAACTCGCCACAAAATGATTTGTCAGTTATGAATTTGCTGCGGGCAGCGGGAGTTAAAAGGGGAATGTCATGAAATCGAACTGAGATGCCTAATGCATTTGGTATTCAATAATTTAAATGCTATTGGAGCTTGAAGTTGCTTAGGTTTCTTCTTCTTCTTTATCTGGCTCCATTCAATAGCTTTAGCCAGCTGCTGATTGATTGAGAGCTTAAGTCGTTATTTTTTAACTTGAGCAACGATGATGAGTTGGGGAATTGCTTTGATGAGTTGAGCAAGTCCTTGAAATCCCTCAAAGGAGTTTTCTGCTAGATCACTGTAGGCCTAAGGACAGCTGCACAGACAAAAAATTCAATAAAAATTATAAATTCTTTTCATTTCATCAGCTCAAGAATTCACAGCGACAACTGGAGAGCTGTCAACAATTGCAAAAGGCTCAAGAACAGGTACTCAACTCATCCCTATTCTCAACATAAAATTAATCATACGATTAATAAGTGTTCAAGAGGGAACTACAATTTTTAGACCCCGTACTTAAAAAAGGTACAGGGGTCTATTGGGTTTGTTTTACCGACTATGTGCGTAACAGGCAGAAGGAGGCATGGCAGATCCTATAAAGTTCCCGGGAGATCCGGGAGAGGAACTGGGAGCGGGGCCTGGAAGAGGGACTGGGAGCGGGGCCTGGGAGAGGGGAATGGGTGAGGGACTGGGAGAGGGATTGGAAGCGAGGACTGGGAGCGGGGACTGGGAGAGGGAGGGTAAAGGAGACTGAAGGATCTTTTTATTAAAAAAGTTGGTCATATTGTTGTAAATTTTAATATTAAAGATTACCTGATAGTCCTTTTTTTGGACGATTTTTTAGCCATAGTTTTCTAAGTTGAAGATTGCTTGACCATCTAAAAATATCCCAATGATCTGTAAATCATTTTTCATTGAAATTGACTTGATAGAGAATCTAAACTATTATTGCTTATAAGTATTTGTATCCTACTGAGAATGGTATACAATGGGCATATGCTTCAGTTAACTGTGGGGATCTTCTCAGATACTGCAAAGTGGTGGCCACAGTAGTTGAATCCTGTCAGCCCACCTGGCAAGTCATGAGAACCGGGAAGGATTCCATAGTCTCAGTCTCAACAGAATTGTGGAAACTCCTTGTCAAATGTCAACACAAATGGTGTGTGGACATGTGCAATTTTCGGGAACTATTTGTGGGGTATTTTTATTGAATGGAAAACGACCAAAATTAAGACTATAAATAAACAAGGCAAATGAAGGGAAACCTGGGAGAAAGTAAACCCGAAAGAGAAAGATTGAGAATGAAGAATAAAGAATAAGCAGTTCGTTGAGTTCTTAAGCCAAAAAGAAAACTAAAAACGATCGATCAAAATAAATCACAAATGTATAAAAACATAGGGTAAGGAAAACTCTAAGACAGCAATTGTGCGCACAATTTTCCAATTTTCCGGCTTTGTCAGTCTGTTATTTTTTTTTTCTTCTCTTTTGGGTAAACAAACGTTTTGCGTAACAAAAGGGAACACGGCGAGGACAAGAAAATAGCCCGTCGGGCGCAACGTATATGCCCGAAAGGAGCAGGATATATATAAGACACAAAGAAGCAGCTGTCAATGGTAGAAGAAATATCCAGAGAAAGGCAGATAGTCACGATAGACGAATAGATAGATTGGTAGAGAGGTACATACGTTGTTGTTGTTATTTTAATACTTAGGTAGATTCGACCTGAACCACAATAACCATGCCAATACTCTGCTGGCTAAACAAACCTTGGAGAATGGGCCCTAAAGGCAAGAACAAGAAAAAGGACAACAGCTGGCATGCTGTGAGCCCAAACGAAGGTGTTTTGAAACGCTCGGCAGGAACCCGGCCCATAGAAAAGCCGGCTAACTGGGCTGTCCTTTTGTTAGACACGGCCAATTGCTTGGAAATAGTGAAAAATGTGTGTCCTTGCCACATCTACAACTAGGTAAAGGACCCAAATTGTGTGGTCTCTGGTCGCGGTCAACCCAACGGGACAACGGAACAGTCATATATATGACTGTGGCAATATATCAATCCCAACTGCGGTTGACCCGAACCAAGACACTAATCATAGCTCAAGCGTTAAGGCGTTGATAGCATTGTGCAGGTATTGAAAACTCTGACTGCGACTCTGACTGCGACTTTGACTTTTTCGCTTCTAGAAACTCATTAGAGTTTGCTTTTCTACATTTTATTTTGAATTTTTGCAGTTAACAGCAACAACAACAGCAACAACAACTACAATAGCCACAACAACAGCCACAAAAATCTTAATAAATTCATCAAAAATCAGCAGCAAACATCTCACGACCAAAGCAACACCAAACTAAGGGCAACATTGCAGGGGCAGTTGTAGCTAAAGAAGGGGAATGGGGGAGAGGCAGGGGTAGGGGGATTGTAGGCAGGCGTTGCTGCTGCCTGAAAAATCAATGCCAGGCGATCGTCAGCAACATATTTCAAAACACAAAGCTACAAATATATTTAGCATTTTGTCGCTGCAGTCCAAAAAAACCAAAACCAAAAAAAAAAGATCCAAAGCTGCTGCAATCGGACACGTTTCTGGCCATGCCAGTTAGCCGGTTTCGGACTTGCGAATTGCGACTTGCAACTTGCAACTTGCAACTTTATGCTACACTGCTGCTGCGGCGGTGGAGGCGTCTTTACACATTTGCATGCTCAAACAGCAATCGATCACAGGCAGGCAACGGCAACAACAACAGCAGCAACAGCAATGGCAACGGCAACAGCAACAGCAACAACCAGAAGACACCGTTCGCCCAACCATATGAGGAGCAGCAACAGGAGTTGCTGTTGGAGCAGCAGCAGGAGATGGAACAGGAGCAGGCTGGGGAATAAACTGGTTTACTCTGCGTACACATGCGATGTTATGTTGCAGGAGAGTGAGAGAGAGAGAGAGGTAGAGAGAGAGAGAGAGAGAGACAGCGACTGGAGCTGAGATTTTTTGATCGTCGGCTACGTTTTTGGTTGTGCCAGGAGCAACTACAACAACAACAGCAACTACAACAACAACAACTCCGACGACGACGAGCTGCAAAGTGGAGGTTAAAAAAATTTGCAAAAATATTAACGAAACGTAGGCAGCAACTGTTGTTGCTGCTGTTGTTGCTGCTGCTGTTGTTGCTGCTCGCCTTTTTCCACTGCAATCTGCAATTATAGCGCATGGTTAAGCGGGCTGATGAAGAAGAAGAAGCAGCAGATGAAGGGAAGAAGAGAGTGGGAGAGGAAGGAATAGGGACAGGGTAAGGGGTAGAGGGAGCAGAGATAGCAACTGGCCAAGTCTCAGTGCTTTTGACTGGGCGGTTTGTTGAACTTTGACAGGAAGTCGAAAGCCGAGCGACCGAGACAGGAGACTAAGACCAAGACCAAGACTAAAACTAAAGCTAAAGCTGATGCTGATGCTGAAGCTGTGACTGAAGCTGAAGTCTGCTGCCTGCTGCTGATGTTGAAGTTGAAGCTTTATTCTCCATTTGCCTGTTGCTGTTGTTGTTGTTACTTTTTTGATGTGACTTGGCTTTTGTTTGTTGCTGGCGTTGCTGCCGTTGATGGGTGAAGGTTGTGTGGAGGATACGGACATGCAGAGTGCTGCATACAATTGACAATGTGAAAACGATGTCGATTAAGTTGCTGCTGTTGCATACGACAGACGTACAGACAGACAGACAGACAGAAGGACAGGAGGTGGTGCAAAAGGGCACCACAAAATGCTCTTAACGATCAACGTAGCCACAAAGGCAAAGTTATGCGAGATTCGATTGTTCCCTGTGTTCGTATCCCAAACTCCCCGACATCCCGATACCCCGTCAGTCTGTCATCCCCGCACCGCTGCAACATCTCGTCACCGTTGGTGTAAATTGTTTTAACAGCCTTGAAGGATAAGCAGCCACCGGATTGTGGTTTGCCAATGCAGATGTGTGAACCAAAATGTACATTTAGCAAGCCAAGAAGTCGGCTGAGAACCAACAGCGTCGTCAGACACATACTATAATTTTGGATAATTTCATTTGACCTACCTAAAGGTGACCTTCAATTTTGAAATGCATATTCAAGTAAAAAATCTAATGGACTTACATTTAAAATATAAATAACATTATATATAAATATGATAAATGAATGCTGGCTTAATATGTTAAATCTTTATTTTATATTTCAATAAATTAAAGTTAAAGTTCTTTAAATTAGTTTAAAATAATTAAGCGCAGCGATAAATAAAATACTTTTTGAAAACATGAGATTGCTTTTGAAGTGCAGATAAAATATACATAAATATAATTTATATATCAATTGATATTTAATTTGTAAATTGTTAAAAAATGTAAACTTAATAAAATTGTATTGGAAACTAAATTTATTAAATAATAAAATTATTTTAATTATACATCTACATTTTAGTTAAAGTATAACACATTTTCAAATGAAATAATTACAACTTTTAATATTTTATAAGGCTAAAATACACAATCTCTATTATTATTGCTACTTGGTTAAAGCAGATTTTCATTGCAGATATGCACCCTTTTGCCAACTGAATGTTGCATCTTATCGCTTGCAATCAGATTTTGCCACATAGTCAAGCGATGTTGCAAGATAAGTTTTACACCATGAAAAGATCTTCAACTTAATTTTGTAATTACTATAATATATCCCTCGTGCCTGAGTTAAACTGAACGGAGCTGAACAGAACTGAGCTTCCAGGCAGCATTCTCACATCGATGGCTGGCATCCTTAACAGCCGGAGATGCTCAAACAACTGCGGGGCACAAGCTGAAAAGTGTTGCCCCATGCAACAATTTCAGAGTGAGTGGCCGTGGAACAACAACAACAACAGCAACAAAAATTGAAAACTAACTGCTCCCTGTTTATATTTATATTTATATTATATTACGCGGCATGTCAAGGCAACAACAGCAACAGCAACAATAACTATAACGAGAGCAACAGCAACAGCAACAAGTAAACGATGCGTCTTCGCTCTTCTGGGGGGTGTGTGTCTTGGCTAAAGAGCTACGTTTACGCCACACGCTGCTCTTTGCTGCTTGCACCCTTTGCCTACCTTTTTTTTCTTTCTGCGCAGGCGCGCGCGCTCTCGCACCCTAAGAATGCTCGAAATAATTATGGAAAATACATTGAGAGCGAGAGGGAGAGAGAGAGAGAGGGAGAGAGGGAGAATCTTTGGAATGGGGCATGGCATGTTTCCTTTACAGCACGGCACAGTGCTTGGGCATGGGCAATGAGCTATGATGAAAAACAACAAGCTCATAATAAATAATAACCAGACAGAGGAAGAGGCAACAGGCAACACGCGGCCAACGGGTGCGCGGGGTAACAAGCGCTAATTATCTACAACAAGCTAAAACAGTGGCCTACAATTACGCAGCGACGCGACGCCAGCAGCAGCAGCAGCAGCAGCGGTTGCAGTTGCAGTCGCAGTCGCAGTCGACGTCGGCAGCAGCAGTTGCAGCTGAAGGCGCCCTACGCACTAGCTGATCAACTGGCCTGGAACATAAGTACTATATAACGACTCTGAGTTCAGAACTCGAGCTGGGTCTCATCTGGTCTGGTCTGAGTTTACCTGTTGAAAGCAGCCTGCCTGACTGACGATCAACTTGCTTGGCTGGGGGGATGTGTGTGTGGTTGTGGATGTGTGTGTGTAACTGCTGCTGCTGCTGTTGCTGTTGCTGCCGCGGATGCAACTGCAGCCATTAAAATTTACACAGCTCTTTTTAAGCATTCATCGTCAACGCAACTTCGCTGCCTCACAACCTCACAGCCTCGTCTTCGTCTTCATCTTCGTCATCCTCTGCCTCATCATCGTCGTCATTGTCGACGGCCTTTCTCCCATTGGCGGCGACGGCGCAAACTTGTTAACTTCTTGGCATGATGGTCATCATGCAAGCCAAATTCAAGCGAGAGAGAACGCAAACACAGCCAAACAACATGCAACAGTAACAGCAGCAACAACAACCTTA
Organism: Drosophila falleni; assembly: GCA_035045575.1. Classification (NCBI taxonomy): domain Eukaryota; kingdom Metazoa; phylum Arthropoda; class Insecta; order Diptera; family Drosophilidae; genus Drosophila; species Drosophila falleni. Next base: position 13,534,735 of record JAWNOV010000167.1, read on the forward strand.
AGATTGGTAAGCCATATCAACGAATATTTAATTCCCTTGCGGAAGTAAATTTATTTATAGCAGGTAGAGGAACAATAATAATAACATTATAGCAATTATTAATTTAATCAAAAAAATATGAAGAACATTTACAATCAAAATTAGCTTAACATACAAACTTAATTAAATTTGAATTTTGAATTTAAATAGCACATTTTAAATGTGTAATCAACATGTAAAATATTAAATAAAATTTTCAATTTTCATTTCATAAGGTAATTTACGATTTAATTTTGACATAATTTTAATTATAAATATATCTAATAGTATAGGTATGCAATTACTTGTTGATGTAAGGTATACCTTTAAAAAAAAGAGCTCATCCATTCGTCTGCTATTCAAATCAAATTAAAATTAATTTTTATTACAAAAGTTAATTTAAGATTTAATTTTGACATAATTTTATTTAAAAATATTCCTAATAAAGGTATGCAATAATTTGCTAATGTATGGTATACCTTTAAAAAAAAGGAGCTCATCCATTCATCTGCTTTTCAAATTGATGTATCTGAATATGTTGCTCAACTTGCATGACATAGTCCACATTCTTTGGAGCCTTCTTCGCACAGTCAAAAGAGTGTATAACAAGCAGCCGCGGGTATGGGCCGCGTGTATTGGTTGCAATTTATAGGCGCAGGATCGGTTACAAGCCAACGAGTTGGTAACACAAACCGGCGGCAGTTGCAAGTTGGCAGTGGCTAAAACGCTGGGCGCTGATTTTTATGCTTGCAACATCGGCAGCAAAACTGCAACTCGGACTTCGTTGCCAGCAGATTTGCAACGCATCTCTTGACTGTGCCTCTCTGACTCTGACACTGTGTAAGGTATTGGCTTTATTCCTGTCTCTGTCTCCGGCTCTGGTTGTGGTTGTGGTGCTGGTTCTGGTTGTAGTTGCAGTTGTGGCTGGGCGTTAACTGCGAAGTAATTGCGTTTCGGCTATGCAAGTACATAAATTGGATTTGAAATATGTACACATGTTGATGGATTCCTCCAAGCAAGCAGCAACAACAGCAGCAACATCAGCAGCAGCAACATCATCAGCCCGTGCTGCGGGTACTCGTACTTGTAGTCATACCTGCCACCGCCTCTATCTGTGGCTGATATCTGCCGACTGCCTCAACTCCTGGACACCCGGACTGCCGCTGAGTGTTGCATTTCTAAACGGAGTCGATGGCGATGAAGAAAACGCCGCACGAGGAGGCGGATGGAGTGAAGAAAAAAAAACAGACCCAAGCAGGCACCGTACCATTTGTCTTTTGATAATTATCATTTCACTCTGATAGCATCAATTTCAAAACAGTTGATGATTTTTGCTTGCTGCGTGTGTCGCTCGTTAACAAGCCAGGGCCCAAGCGGGCCTCAGCAGCTGCCAACGAGGAACCTGATAAGTAAAATACTCATACAAAACGGTAGCCGATGAGGCCCGCAATCCAATGCAATAATGCCTAGTCTCCGGACAAGTGACTGCCCTGCCCTGTTCAGACTCAAAAATGCTGCATCACGATTGATTTCAGCTGCTGCATTGGCATTTTAACAAACTCTTAACGAACATAGCTCAGATCAACTTAAAAGAATATTATACTAAATAACTGACTAGATGTTATAGTTAAAAAATAAATTTCAAACTATTTCAATATTTAGAAAATCATTTGGAATTTTATATAATTTTCCTTGCTTTTGAAATTTAAATACTGTTGCAGACAATAATTCGAAAATAGCATAGCATACTTTTAGTTGCTTAGCGATCAGTGTCTTGACTATCGCCAAGCAGTTCAGCAGAGTTATGCACCTAGGATATTGTAAAAAAATGTAGCATACTTTTAGTTGGCACGCGATAAATGATAAATTAATGAGGTTTGGAAATTGGATAATAGACAACAGATGGCGCTGCATGCTGTCAGAAGCATAGCAAAGACATGCACCTCAAGTGATATAATAAAAAGTGTAGCCTACTTTTAAGCTGGCAACCGATCAGCTTCTTTTGGAGTTCGGCTACTCAAGTGAAGATGGCGCTTTCAACTACTAATTTATTAATGAAACTTAATTTAGATAATATAAATTACAATTGTTAAAGCCTATGGCTTAAGCTGTTTATATGCTCAAAGAACCACATTTGTTGTCTATTAATAGAGTTGCACGTCCTGACCATTAGTTGCATCTGAGCACCAAACTCCAAGCAGTGGGAATTACTAACCAAGCAATTGTCGTGCATATCAAAGTGCCATTTCTGACGACCCCCCAGAGTATGACACAGATTCAGGGCCAGCATTCGATTAGATTGCACCTCAACACAGTAATTGTCGCCCAGTCGCAGATCGTTCATGTAGGTAAGAGTCCAGTTTTGAGTTGCATGCAGGAGCGGCTCACAGGCCTCCAGGGTGATGAGACGGGTGGTCAAGTCGCCCGTCAGACAGTGGCTGGGCAGTTGAATTGGACGCAAAGTGCCGTTGGCAAAGTCAATGCGAGGCTGCAGGGGAAAATGTTGCAACAAATCGCTTGCCACATGCTGCAAATACCAATTGAAGGACTCAAAATGGACTTTCTCCACTGTGCCGTTCACTACGGAAACGTTGCCAATGTGTGATTGCTGAATTTGTGGCTGATATTGATAGACCACAGACTTGTACTTGGGCACATTTAACCAGGCTTCCACCAGGCGTTTATAGCTCTAGGAATGACAAAGTGTTATGAGCTGAATTTCCTTATTAAAAGATGATTATTTGCTTACGTTAAAATGCTGTTCGGCAAATTGATTGAGATTCCCATAGCGCCTCATGTAGTTGAGATCGCTGGGCTGAAGATGTCCCACACGGGAGCAGGGCACTTGGAGGATGCGATTCTTGGATCGCCAGATCTTAAAGCTCAGCTCCAACTCAAAAGCAGCAGGTGAATTGAGATCCATATCGAAATGTGCTATATAATTGAACCATTCAGCATCAATGGCGAACACCGAAGTGTGCAGCACAGGCGTGGCAAAGGGATGTGGCAACTCCTTCAGTTGCTGCCACATAAGTGGCACCTCTCGCCGCCTCAAGGTCCAATCAAAAATTCCACGTTTCTCCACCGTACGCACATAGTCCAGCGTCTGTTCATCCAGCAGATCCAGCTGTGGACATGCGACTGAGTAAGGATCTGTAATAATCACCTCCAGCAGCGGCTCCAGCCAACCTTCGGTGACCTCAACGTGTGCGTCCAGAAAGACGAGGATTTCAAACTCGGACTCGCTCGCGGCAAATCTGCGAGCTCTCACCAGACCCATCTGCTCTTCCATATGAAAGATTTTGGCTGAGCTGCGGATATGTTGCCACACATACGCATCGAAGGCATGCCTGGATAAATCATCTGTCCAGATTCCCATATCGCTGTTATCGTTTATCACCAGCAGCTCACCAACAAACTCCGGCGGACTTCTGTCCTGCAAACTGTGCAGCGTTCTCAGCAACATTGCCAGCTGCTCGTTCCGAAAGATCACAATTAGAGAGACGCCAGGCTCCTCCCGCGTCGCATGTTCATAGCTGATATTCAGGCAGCGTTTATCTCGCACATCCGGCAAATCGCGACGCAGTGGAATCCGCTCAGCCAACCAGGCATTGTAACCAAATTCCAACCAGCGTCTGGTATAAGCCACAATGTCATTAACTGCCATAGTTTGTGAGTGATACTGTGGTTCCACAATGCCATCCCAGTTGCTTAGTTGTTGGTGAAAGGACCAAAGGAAAAGAAGCACTACAAGAGTGGAAAATAGTCTCAATTTAAGACTGCAGTTCCTCCTTGACTTTGGCTTAATGCCACTCGGTCTCCACAGAATGCGTGGAAGATGCATCAGAACACAAGTTTAACTAGATGCTAAAAAGACGACTGAAGATTCCAGCCAATACTCGAGTCAAGTAATTAGTACATTGCACGGTAATTAATTACATTGAGGCGTATAAATTGCAATTTTGAATGGAAAAAATTCAACAAATCACTCAATGTGAAGAATTATGATTTGAGTCTATTAAATAGTGATTTATATATTATAATGTATTAAGGGAGAGGGACTGGGAGCGGGACTGGGAGAGGGACTGGGAGAGGGACTGGGAGAGGGACTGGGAGAGGAATTGGGAGCGGGGTCTGGGAGAGGAACTGGGAGAGGGACTGGGAGAGGCACTGGGAGCATGGCCTGGGAGCGGGGCCTGGGGGAGGGACTGGGAGGAGTAATATTAATAGTAGTATTTATAGTAGCAGTAGAAGAGAGGGTAAGAAAAACAAAGAGAAACTGAGGAAGAAGTACGAGTGCGAATATAGAGAAATAATTCAAATGCTAATAGAAGTATGAATAAAAGTAGGACTATGTTTTAAAAGATATCGTAACCAATCTGATAACATTTGCATTTAAGTTAACTAAATTATTTTGTAGTTTTTTTCCATTATAGGTTTTTTGCATAGTAAGAACGGGGTCTCCGACTGTCGAGTATGCTCGACTGTAGCACCAGCCGACTAGTTTTAAATTAATTATAAATATAATATTTTAAATTGTTTATAGCAATGTTTGTACATTTCCATGACATTGTCAAATACAAACATCTCGAAATAGCCCTTTGGTATTTTTGAATTATGACATTAAGTAAAACAACAGAAAAAAGTGGAACAATTTACGACAAAAGCCTAAACGTACGACATTTTCCCCATGGCCATGCAATAATACTGAAAAGCCAAAGAACAACAACAATAACAATATCAAACAAAATAAAACAAAGCAAAACAACACAACAATAACAAATAACAGGAATAATAGCAACAATAACAAGTACAATTTCCCACGGTACAACGTTACGTATGCGCAATGTGTTTGCCAACCTGAACATGTGTAGCTATCTGTAACTGCGTGAAGAGGGGTTGACTACAGATAGAATGGGAAGGAGATGAGCGAGGAGGAAGGAGGTGGGGGAAGTAAAAACACATGCAAAACACAACAAACAGAAATAGAAATAGTATCAGCTTTCGCATGTATGAAGCTATCGAGATTCGTTTATACAACGAGCGGAAGGTAGGAGGGGAAATTGCGGAGAAAGAGAGACGAGAAGAGAAGGGGCAGGTTAGAGATAGTAGCAAAGATAGCGAGAAATGTACATTTCAAAAATTTATTTATTTACATTGACATTTTGTGCTACTTGTGCACTTTTTTTCCACCCACTGCCCTTTCTCTCCCTCTGTCTCTTTCTCTCTCTCGCCCCTACCTAGAAAAACTGCTAACAAAGCTCTAAGCGCTTGTTTAGGAGCCACCAGTTACCAGTTGCCAGTTGCCAGTCCCAGAACTGAGAGAGAAGGGAACGGAAGACAGAGAGACTGAGAGACGACAATGTATAATATATTGACTCAACTACAATACGGACATTGTCAAGGAAAACGGAAGAGAAGGAAGCACAGAGAGGAAGACAGGTCAAGGGAGAGTTTATTTCCGCACCTGAAGCAACTCACAAGCAAACGCAACAGTAGCCATTGAAGTAGGGAAATCAAGTCAGAAATAAATGTCTATTGCGTTGAGAGCGACGTTTAGATACCTTTACTGTAATATATAAAATATATATATTTATTTATTACACGTTAATAATTTAAAATTGTGATGTAGTTACCTTAAAATGTATTACTTAAATATGTATTATATTTCCTGAGATAATTAATATAAATATGTATTTAGACAGCCTCAGAGATACTCTGCGTGAGTTTTACAAAAATTAAAAAAATTGGAAGTAGAAGTCCATTAAGTCAGCATACTGTAAATAATTAAACAAATATAATAAATAATACTATGTGTATAGATTGTTATAATTACAAATGTCATTAAATTTTTTAAATTATATATAAGAATTACAATTAAAAATAAGGATTCTAAAAGAAATATTCGCTAAGCCACTTTTACTTTAATTAAAAATATTTCAAATAAATTTTATTTAGTAGATTATTTTTTTAACTTTCAATTACGTAGCTTTAGTAAACAAACACGCTGACTAAGTTGACATTATTTTGGTAGGGTATAAAGCGTTCTTTAGTTTAAGGGTAGTAGGAAGAATGCTGCCAAATGTTTTCAAATGCTAAACATGCCCGTATTTCATGCATATTTACAAATTTCGATATTTACAATCCCTTTCCAATGCCCAGAGTGTTGAGACAGAAGCAAGAGCTGAAGCAGAAAACAGTAGAGAGTCAGCAACCTGACAGCCAGATAGCTGAAGAGTTCACTTAACAGTTTTATTTGTCTTTGGAAAACTTTAGCCGACACACACGCACACACACACACACACACACACACACAGGACACACTCTTGAATGATTTGTTAGCCATCGGCCGGCAAGAGAATTGGGGAGAGGGGAATAGGGAGCGGGAAGTATAGTTTGTCAGCCTTTGGGTTTGCTCTGCTGCTCAGCAATGTGGTCAAAGACAAGCCAAACGTGGCCAAGTCAAAGTTAGAGCTGGCCCTTTGGTTGTCCGTTCAATATCTTGGCGCACTTGAGCAATTTGTAACATGATAGAGATAAATGCCAAACCAGCTCATTGAAATGTGTATGTGTGTGTGTGTGTGAGGGTGTGTGTATTGTTGTTATTGTTGTTTTTGCTTCTGTTTTGTTTATGTTTTTCTTAGCTTTGCATTGACTTTGCTGCCTGGACTTGGACTTTTGCAATTGAGAAGCAACTTAGAGCATTTTCCTCTTTTCCTACTGTTTGTCTAAAATATTTGCACTAAAATGGCAACAAAGGACAACAAAGAGAGCTAACTGAATATGACCATTCCACAAGAGAATGATTGTAAAGGAAATGAAGTGGGTAAATCTATCCGTTGACCATATTGAATCTAAAAACAATGCCCGCTTCGAATTTCCGCTGTCTGATGAACTACATTTTATGCGGTACGTCAAACAAATCAAACTTCAAACTCAGAAACGACCAAAAATATGACAAAATATGAATTGCACATTTCACATTGCACATTGCACATTGCACATTCCACACTGCACAGTGCACAATAAACAATAAACAATAAATTCTGATGTGGCCAAAAAGCAAACACCAAACAATGGGGAAAAAAAAGAACAAAAGTCATATCTAAGCTAAGGGAAGTAAAACTACAACGAACAAAGTTTACCCTATTTAATTCGAAAAAAAAAAACTTTAATATATAATAAAAATTTATCAATATTTTATTATTCATATCTCATTTATATAAAGTAAATACTTGACTAAATATATAAAATTTGTAGCTTCGATTTAAAATTTTTTTATTCATTATTAATTTCTAATTTTTAAATTTTTATTTTGAATAGTAAATACTTAAATGCATTTAAATTCAAATAATTATTTAATCAAAGTAAATTTGTGAAGGGAATAAATTGTAACATTTATCTTATTTTACAAACTCTGCAGCTCATACTTACTGTATGCAGGAATCGATAAAGTGAAATGGAGAATATTAAGTGGAGAAGGAGTACCCCTAACATTATAAGTGTATTCCCTTTTGGCTTCATAAATGATTTAGGCATAAAACCAATTACTTCATAAGTAAGCCTTATATAATTCCCAATATTTAAGGCACATGGTAAAGTCACTAGACTCCTGCTCCAAGGCACAACCCAAATGAGTGTGCGTGTGTGCCATAAAACAAATTGGTTAGGCAGGCACAACAACAACATGACTATAACTGATGGAAAGGGGTGAGGGGGAACTGAGGAAGCCTGGGAAACTCTGACTATATGCATGCATTTATGCCGAAAACGCTCGACATTGGGAACAGAAGAAGCAGGAGCAATACCAGGAGTAGGACCCATTTTAGGCCTAGCTTTTGGACATTCGGCAGCGGCATTGGCATCAAATTATATAGGCAGAAGGAGGGGGAGGGGGAGAGGCGCTGCCTGTCTGTCAGTTGCAGGCAAGGTTCCAGGGAGACATGCAACACGAGGAAAACCAACAACAAATCGAGTCGAGGAGAGACTAGGAGAGGAGAGGAGAGAGAGTAAGCGAGTTGCATTGGTAGTTGTGTAGATTTGTGGCTAAAAGAGTTAACAGATAAAATCAAATATGCACTGCATGGTGGCAGTGACGGCCACAGCGATTTGGGGCACGTTGCGAGCCGACAGTTCCCCTTTTGGTTCCATATTGCTTGCCCCAAGCACAAATTTTTAGTTTTTTGGAAACGCATGCGAATTTATTGTTCCGAGACGTTTGCTTGCAATGCACAAGGGGCAGGGGGAGGGGAAGAGGAAGAGGGTGGAGAGAGGAGAGAGAAGAGACGAGACGAGGCATGTATACCACTGCATTTGGCATGACAACTGTGGTAGGCGTGGCAGCTGCAACGCCCACTGTCACAATCACATTTCCAACAACCGACGCCCCACTGACGCATGTGTGTGTGTGTGTGCGAGTGTGTGTGTGTGTGTGTGTGTAGATGAGAAAATTGACTAAAAGAAAAAGCCAACGATTGACCTACAAAATTGCAGTGCCCGGCAACGGGCATACAAATCACAAACATTTCAGTTGGGAGTGAAGGCGAACAAATCAAATGCCCAAAAGTGTTTGAATCGAAATTAAACAGAGGGAGGTACGCGAATCATCAAAGGAGAGAAAAGTCAGAGAGAGAGAGAGTAAGAGAGAGTGGGAGAGAGAGAAAGAGTGTGAGAGAAACTTGGTTGAAAGGACAAATCAGAGGTGTATGGGTAAGTGAATGGAAATGGCAAGTTCCAATGAATGTAGAAAAGGAACCAAATCGATTGGCGATTTCTATGGGACACACACACAATCACACACACACAAGCCAGCCCCAAAAGCAAACACTTCAAAAAGGGAAAAATAAAAGGAGAAAAAAATCAAAAAAAAAAAAAAAAATTGCATGAAAAACTGTAGAAGCTGAAATCTGGCAAATGAAAAGTGAGCTATGTGGCATAGAACTCAATTGTATTGCTTTTCAGCTGGTGTTTCGCTAAAACTCGCAATGTTAAAGGCCAGCTTAGGAATTGCGTTAACAAAAGCCAGCTCGAAACAGCATTCAAAGCAGCCACGCATTCTCTTTCCGCGATCTTGGCCAACAATCATCATGGCCGAAACGGGAGCTTAAATAACTTTCTCCTGAAACACATTGCAAAATATTTTATTGGATTCCAATAAATGAATTGAGTATTCTCCAATATATTAAAATACTTATTCTAATTTACTTAAAATTATAGACATTATAATATATAGTAAGCTTTAGACTGACTGATGAAAGTATCTCCTTAGCATTTGCTCATTATAAACTATGCATACTTGTTTTATAAATTTGTAATAAAAATCTTCCAATTCACAATTTTTTTTCCTTTCTATTTCTTTTAATTTCTAATATATCAACCTTGACAAAATTTTCTAGGAAAAAAAATGGTTTTGAATAAATTTAAGTTGACAAGAGTTGAGCTAAAGAAAGTTGAATGTAAAAGTTATGACACAAGTTTCCGGGGAGTGTAATAAACTCCCCAAAGCGTTGCTTCTTTCCCCCAATAACAATTACATGCTAGGATATACTATATAGGATATACAATATGGGGGCTGCTCTAATTTGTATGCTGTCTGTTCTATGTGACGTTAATTGCAAGTCTTGGGTCAAATATTGTAGCTAATACTTACTCTACTCCCCATCTCTCCCCTGCCCAACCACAACCAAAGGTGGTTGTCGCGCCTCTGAACCTGCACCCTAGAGGAATAACACTTGTGCGTGTGTGAGTTTGTGTGTGTGTGTGTGTGCAATTTAGCACCGTTGGTGAGACATTTAAGAATAAATACACTCAGCCCACACCCACAGTCACTTCCCTGCCCCTTTTCCCAGTCTCATTCGGAATCCCTATACCAATTCCGTGAATGGAGCTGCCCAACCCCAAAACGCAGCGGGTTGCATTTATGGAAAAGAGCGTGCAAATTGGGGTTGGGTTTACCCCGGCAACAATAAATGACAATAAGAGCGCAGTTCAAGTGTCAGTCGTGGCCTCTTATTGTCACTCGTTTTCATATCCCTGCTCCTGCTCCTGCCCCCTGCCCCCCGACCCTTGGCGACCTCCAACTCTACTCGATGCCCAAAGGAATGCCTACACACACACACATACACACACATGTACACATACACACAAGCGCGCACTCACACACGCATAAATATGGTGGCATTTCCGGTGGCCCGGATGGGCGTCCCAATGTGCTTCTGGCATAAATTATGAATAAGGCAAGAGGCGCGTGTTGTGTATGCTCTGTGAGTGTGTGTGTGTGTTGTGTGTGTACGTTGTGTGTGTGCGTTTGTGGTGAGCAAAATGAAGTAAAAGCAGCGACCAGAATGAAATGAAAGCAAGTGCTGTAAAGGAGGGTACTGAAAATGAGGCAAACAAAACAAGAAATGAAAACTATCTGTGAGATATTCGAATTTCCAATACCCTTCAATCTAGCAAAATTATTTGAAGGTGAAAATAAATAAGGAATAATTAAATTGTGATAATTATAATATTTAATATTTAATTTAAATTTTTCATTATCTCCATAAATTTTATTAAATAGATTAATTTCAAAATACATTTATTTAGTTATTAAACCCCTTAAATAGACATTGAAAAGTCGGCTCTTAATCAAAAATTAATAAAGTTCTCAGTATTAAATTAATATGAGACTGAAAACTGACCTGATCTGAACCCAGACTTGATATCTGCATCGATATACCCAACTTAGGCAATACATTAAACGAAAAACTGTCCACTTTCGTTCGCATGCGAGGGGGTTGTATGCGTAGGTGGGAAGGAGAGGGTGAAAAGAGCCGCAGGTTGGTAGATGGGGAAGGAAGGGGAACGTTGCAAAAGCAAATGTGTCTGGGCTGTAGGCAACCACAAACGAGCTTAACTTCGTTTGCCTCAGCAGTAGGAGAAAGTAAAAGAGAGAGAGAGAGAGAGAGAGAGAGAGTGTGAGAGAGAGAGAGAGAGAGGGAAAGAGAGTGAGAGAGTAAAAGCTACAGCTACAGCTTCAGCTTGTTTATATTATCTCAATAATTAATGAGCTCTTAGGAATTTTTGTGGCGTACGCAGGAGTTGTGAGAGGCGCAGGAAGTGGAAGGAGAAGTGGAACTGGAAGTGGAAATGGAAGTGGAGTCGTGAAGGATGCCATGCTGAAAGGAGGAACAAAGTCAACTGACGTGCCACGTTGTCTTTGCCTTTGGCAGTTGTTGCTGTTGCCGCTGCGAAAACTTAATGTACAAATATAATTTGCCGCACACACAAACACTTATGTGGCCACCAATGTTGGTGGCAGGGAGTACCCCTAATGGCCACCAGTCAAACCAGCATTTTGTTGGCGACCCACATTGCCCAAAAATGCTACGCTACAAAGCTAGTTAGTCTCTCTCTCTGGCAAAAGGAAACTGTCTTCTGTCTGCCAGTTGTCACCAGCATCCTTCAACATGTACATAAGTGGCAGACAGAGAGAGAGAGAGAGAGTGGGAAAGAGAGAGAGAGTATACGAATGAGTTCATATTTTATGAATATAACCATATTATAAGGCGCGATGGTCGACAAAACAGTCAGAGACAGAAGTGAAAAGCAGTTGGAGAGACATGCCAAAGGGACCTTCAGTCAGACAAACACATCAAAGCATTTGACAGACAGCATACAGTAAAACATGTCCGAATGGTGTGAACATACAATGTAATGACACACGGTAATACCCTGTAAGCAACTTGGGATAAATTAAATTCTAAAAATTTGAATATATTTCTAATAAAAAAGGATATTCTTACGGAGATACGAACTGTAAAAATTTAATTTAACCTTCAAGTATAAAGGCAAGTGATAAATAACATTTGAAAATATTAAAATATTATTTAAGTGACTAGCGTAGTAACGAAAAAGTTTTATATTTTATAAGATAATAAATCAAATTAAATTATTATTAAAAAAAGGACCTATAGCCATTTAAGTTAAATATTTCTCTAAAAAATTAAAGGATTTAATAAACTTTATTTTCTTAAATAATATTCTCCCAAATAAAATCAAATCATCAACAATTTGTCTCTATAAGACTTTAGCCTGTTGTTTATTAGACTCTTTTTGGCTACCTCCTAGCTTACAGGGCATATCAAAATGTTATTCTCATTACTTATTCATTTGCGACGCTTTTAGCGCTAACTCTCTTACTTTCTGCCCTTTCTGCCCTTTTTCCCCACTTATCCAACGAGCTTCCCATTCATTTGCCTTTGCCTTTGATTTGCTTAATTTGTAAATTGTCGGGATGCAGCTTTGAAGGGGAATGGGTAATAGAAAGAGTGGGGAGAAGGAGGGGAATGCTTTTTCATGGCTTTTAAACGCTTCCGTTGGCATGAAATTGACCAAAGGATGTGCCGCATAGAATGCTCATAGTCCGAAAAGGACATAAAATGTAAGGGGCATGCAACATTTACGAGTATGTAGGTTCGTGTGTGGGTACATATGTTTTAGTGTCATAAAAAACAACAATGCATAACAGCAACAACAAGAACACACACTTGCATATTTTATGGCATATTTTATAATCTAATTACCGCGCAATATCGTCCAAAAAATAAATGATCGCACAGCTGGGACAGAGTTCCAAAGGGCGTGGCCAAAGGGGGCTAATAGATGACTGCGGGGACTGCGGGCGACTGAGGTGGGGTATAAAAATGCCACGAAATTAGCTCGACGCGTTTGGCATTAAAAGCGGCGCCCGAAGCGTGCGGCATTAAAATAAATTGCACAATACACGCACACACATACCGATATACACACTCACACACACACACCTTTCGGCACGCAAGTTACAAAAATACCCAACAAAGCTGGCAACTTGAATGGCGACCTGAGGACCTCGCATTTAGCTCTACCCAATCGACCGCAGGTGTCGCTGCTTTCAACGCCTTTTATGGGGCGATACCTCACCTCCCCCTTCCCCCTAACCAGTGAACAAAAGTGTCATATGGAACAACAACAACAATAAAGTGAGAGAACAGTCTCTGATAATAACAAAACACAATTTAACGCATTGGCGGCTACTTAAAAAGCGTCGCATGGCCAAGCGATAAGGCAAACTGGAGAATTGCTCGGAGAGCTGGAGAAGATTATCACGAGGGGATGGTTACCAGCTAGAGCTGGAGCTGGAGATGACAATGGTTATTGGTGGTGGATTGACCAAATGAATGTTAAGCAGTTGCCCCTACAAGCATGAATACAGAGATACATTATAAAGGCACGTGTAAGCCAAGGGGAAGAACAGTACAGTTTAACTGCCAGTTGACAGGCGAACATATATAGAACATACATGCAACATACAATGGACAAGCACTCTGGGCAACTGTGCTACAGTTTGAGAGTCATTGAAATGGACAAGTGATTGGCAATCGTTAAAGCTAACAGAAAACACATACACTTAGGAAAAGCCATTGAAAGAGACTTTAAAACAAGTTAAGTTTATAAGAAATTACAAGTAAGTATAACTTTTATATTCTTTAATTTTTTTTAAGACTCATAACGAAAATTCAACTTAAGTAAGAAACATTAATGCTACTTCTTTTAAACTATTATGAACTAGATTTTTTCTCATTTTTGGAACTCTGAATGACTTTGTTTTCTAATTTTTCAGAGCTCGCATGAAGTATTGAATATCTTTAAAAACAACGCAGAGGAACAGAACAATTTATAGAGTCGGAGATGTCTACTTTATCCACACACTTTTACACATTTATAAAATTATAATACGCATTTTTAGACATTTGTCATTTATAAGGATTGATTGCCGTTAATACTTCAAAGTATTCCTATGTTTATATTTACACTTCTCACAGGGTGAATAAAGTGCTTACACAATAGAGGCTAAATCCAAGGGGTTAAGCTGATGAATTACAATCAGCTATCGAGTCACGAATCAAACGCCGCTAATAGAAACATACAATACAGCCAGTTCCAAGTAATTACGTGTAAAGTGCCCACATATGTATCTGCAAGTCTATAGAGAAGTATGATATAGATCAATGCATTATTTAGGGGTTATATCATTTGCTTGAGTGCACGCGTTTTATGGGTTAAGGTTCAGGTAAGTTGCTTTTGTGTTATTCCCGATTTCAGGGCCAATTGCGATGCCATTGTCGATATCTATTTAATATGCAGTTTCAATTGTTATCCTAACTCGCTCCCTATATCACTCACACACACTAGCACACACACACACACAGATATACACGCATACATTCATAGGAAATAAGTGAAGCGCGTGCACCTTAAAGCATCCAAAGCAAACAATACAATACATTTGCATATATTTATTTATTTTATGTCTCTGCTTTTCTATAGAATATGTAGAGATATCTAGAGGGTAGCACAAGGGAAGGAGATAGGGATAGGTAAGGGGAGGGGCTGTCAGAAGTAGGCATCAAGTAGAAAACTGCACAATAAAACTCAATGCGGTTGATGACTGCTTTTTATGCCAATGACAAACACACGCCCAACCACACAGCTTGTGGGTGTGTGTGTGTAGGTGTGTGTGTGTCTTAGCAGCAGCTTGGACTCTCTTATTGTACGCTCCCCACTCTCCACTTTCCACTGCATACAATATTTATTGGTTTATTTTATGATCCTTTTTGATATGTACTTAAAGAGAATTTTACATTTATTGGTTTGACAAGCGCAAACAACGACATCGACATCGACAAACAAGTTGAAGAAAAACAAGGTTATATTTCTTGGGTTCAAGACGTTATTATAGTTGAGGCTGTGGGTTCAGGAATATGATGGGTCAAATTCTGGTCAATGTCTTGTGCCATTTTCGGTTTGTAATCTGCTCATTTGCTTATAAAATTATTCACCTCATTTGTTGCCCCTTTTCTGGTTGCCTGCGCTCAAGAATAAAACCCCTCTTCCCCCCCGTATCAAGTTCTATAATTTGGGCTGCTTGACAACAACGTTGGTCATTTGATGAGTTATGGCGACGGTGTTTGGGGTGCCGGGCATCTGTTTACGGCCATATTGTTGTTTTGTTGCCGAGTGCCGCACGTAAATTGTGGGCCATAAAAGTTGAAGTGTGTGCAAGTGTCTCCAGCTTCCCCTTGGCCCTCCTCTCAATGGCCTTCTTCAGTCCCGGAAACGTTTAATGGCCAATGGCAATTACAATTTGAGGCTACCATGCCAGGCCGTAACTTCAGGCTTCAGCTTCTGCTTCAATTTCAGGTCCAAAGGATTCGCAACCATCTCGAGCCACTTGCCGAAGCAACACTCAAGTGTCAATTAGATGCACTTCTCTTCATATGGAGGCGATGCCAAAAACCTGCCAACTCACATGCCGCCTCTCTCCCTCTCTCGCTCTCTCTCTATTTACTTCTGGCCTTGAGGTTGCTTTAAGTTCAACCCTCTTTTAACTGCATCCCTTTCCTTTTGCTCTTCTCTCATATTCAAGAACGAGTATACCCGACTCGGCGCGGCCTTTGAAGTGTAGTTGACGTCATGATGAAGCAACTTCCTGTCGTTAAAACCGCTCCGCCTTCTCTTTTCTCTTTTCTTTTTTCCCTTTGCTTTTTCGCCAACAACAACAATTTGCAAGCATTTCGACGTGCAATGTGGGCGTGGCAAGGCGTCCGTACTTCCTTAGGTGGTTAACGTCTTCGTCTTGCCTTAACAAAAAATGTGGCTATATTTCTACCATTGAGCCTTTGCCAGCTGAGTTGTCGACCAAATTAAATTAGTGCAATGATTTTTTATATTTAGCTGACTCTACCAGGAAACTCGTTTGCAGTGTGGACAATGTGGCGTATGAGTAATGAGCGTGTAATGATTAGACGCTTAGCAAACACTTGATTAATGATAAATTAACAACAATTTTAACATTATTATCATATACTCCAATTTATATTCCATTTAGTCCTACTTCTATTCATACTTATATTAGCAATTGAATTATTTCTCTACATTCGAACTCGTACTTCTTCCTCAGTTTCTCTTTGTTTTTCTTATCCTCTCTACTACTGCTACTATAAATACTACTATTAATATAACTCCTCCCAGGCCCTCTCCCAGTCCCTCTCCCAGTCCCTCTCCCAGTCCCTCTCCCAGGCCCCGCTCCCAGTCCCTCTCCCAGTCCCTCTCCCAGTCCCTCTCCCAGTCCCGCTCCCAGGCCCCGCTCCCAGTCCCTCTCCCAGTCCCTCTCCCAGTCCCTCTCCCAGTCCCGCTCCCAGGCCCCGCTCCCAGTCACTCTCCCAGGTCCCTCTCCCAGTCCCTCTCCCAGTCCCTCTCCCAGGTCCCGCTCCCAGTCATTCTCCCAGGTCCCTCTTCCAGTCCCTCTCCCAGTCCCTCTCCCAGTCTCTCTCCCAGTCCCTCTCCCAGGCCCCGCTCCTAGTCCCTCTCCCAGGTCCCTCTCCCAGGTCCCTCTCCCAGTCCCTCTCCCAGTCCCTCTCCCAGTCCCTCTCCCAGGTCGCGCTCCCAGTCCCTCTCCCAGTCCCTCTCCCAGTCTCTCTCCCAGTCCCTCTCCCAGTCCCTCTCCCAGTCCCTCTCCCAGTCCCTCTCCCAGGTCGCGCTCCCAGTCCCTCTCCCAGGTCCCTCTCCCAGTCCCGCTCCCAGTCACTCTCCCAGGTCCCTCTCCCAGTCCCTCTCCCAGTCCCTCTCCCAGGTCCCTCTTCCAGTCCCTCTTCCAGTCCCTCTTCCAGTCCCTCTTCCAGGTCCCTCTCCCAGTCCCTCTCCCAGTCCCTCTCCCAGGTCCCTCTTCCAGTCCCTCTTCCAGTTCCTCTCCCAGTCCCTCTCCCAGTCCCTCTCCCAGTCCCTCTCCCAGTCCCTCTCCCAGTCCCTCTCCCAGTCCCTCTCCCAGTCCCTCTCCCAGTCCCTCTCCCAGGTCGCGCTCCCAGTCCCTCTCCCAGTCCCTCTCCCAGGTCCCTCTCCCAGGTCCCTCTCCTAGGTCCCTCTCCCAGGTCCCTCTCCTAGGCCCCGCTCCCAGTCCCTCTCCCAGTCCTTCTCCCAGTCCCTCTCCCAGACCCCGCTCCCAGTCCCTCTCCCTCTGAAGCTTCTTCTGCTTCAACTGCACTTAACATAATTCGTAATTTGAGGAACCTCATTGAAATGTTCTTATTTTCAACTCTCGATTTTTTCTTGTGTTGCTGTTTTCTTCTTTCTATTTAATTGCCAAAGTGAAAAAAAACGAAGAGCATTTCTCAAAAAGTGACTAAACAGAAAAATAAAATGAAATAATGAAAAGACAACAATTTGCTGTGTAGTGAGTAAACAGTGCTGAGAGTGAGGATAAGCTCAGTGTGTATCTGCTGTATGTCCTGTATGTCCTGTTTGTGCCATATCACTTTGTATGCAACCGTCGCCTTGTGGCGTATCAAATTGACGCATTGATGTGGAAGCGGCGATTGCCAGCGCAAATGGCGAATAGGGAATGGAGAATGGAGAACGGGGAATGGTGGATGGGAAATGGCAAATGGCGGATGCGCCAAACAGGACCAAGAGGACAAACAGGACATGCGACAGACAAGTTTGTGAGAAGGCCACATGACTTAGACGCCAATTTTTGTTAGCTCAATGGCCTAAACACAAAACGCCTTGTAAATTAGCTTGTCCTTGTCGTAGACATTGTTGTTCTTGTTGTTTTTGTTGTTGTTGTTGTTGTTGTTGCATGTTGTTGTGTGACTTGGCGAATTCTGTTGCTGTTGACTGTGGTCGACTAAATTGTTCAATAGATCCGAAAAGACAAACGCATGAATCGCTGCGAGAGTTGGAAGAGTTTCCACAGCTAGAGAACTACAGAGAATGACAGACAAAAAGGAGCATTATTTTATACGAGAATGAGCAGGCTAAAATTCACTTGAAGCAGGTTTTATGCTTCAACAATTTTGTGAAATTCAATTTATGTTACCCAAGGACATAAAACATATACCGAATCATTACACACTCGCACACACACACACACATGCTGCTAGTGGAGCACGTAAAATATCAGTTATAGTCATGAATTCACGTGTGTGTGTGTGTGTGTGAGTGGGTGTTTCCCTCTCTCCATTCTCTAAACATATCTTATATTGCAGACGTGCAATGACGTAGTCAAAGCGTCAAATGCAGTCGAAAGGAGCCAAAAGGAACGCAGCACAATGGCTGCTGTCCTGTCAGTCTGTCTTTCAGTCTCTCTGTCTGTCAGTCTCTGTCTGGCTTATCCTTTCGATTTCCATGGCATTGGATAACACGCATTGAACCCCACACTCACATTCCCATTCCTGGCAGACGATACAACTTCAAAGTCAAAATGCACAACGCCAAGTTTAATGATAACTTCTAAATAAAAAGGCCAAGCAAACAGTTTGAGCTTACTGATTGCTCGGGTTTAAGTACGGATTCAGTCGGGTTTAGTTCTCGGTTCTGAAATAGGAGTTCGGGGTTCAAGTGACACTCACACGTAGCAAACATAAATTTCACTTTATGGTTTGTTAACGAGTTAAATTCGAATACAGTGCAAAACGCACAAAGTTTGTCATTCGCCGCAGGAAGAAAGCAGGAGAAGGAGCAGAAGTCGGAGCTGAAGTCGGAGCTGAAGTCGGAATCGGAACTAAACGTGCCAGAGTGTGGAGCGTGATAAGTATTATAGTTAATGGATTTTTGGGTTGCCTGGGGGAAACGTTTTAGTTTTGAAACTTGATGGCATTGTGTTCTCTCTTAAACAAACTTTAAATAATAATTAAATCATTTTATACCAATTGCTGAGTATTCAAGTATTTAATTTCAGATAAATTAAAAAACTTAATAAAGATTAATATGTATTCAGTTAATTTTCCATTTCTATTAATTCTAAAATACAAAAAGAAAAGTGTTTAATATTAAAAAAATGCTTAAGCTAATTCAACTTGTTTATTTACATTTGTTCAGCTGTCTTTTTAATTTTCAATTTAATGGAAAACTGGATAAATTAAGAATTATATGAAGAACTCTTAGCTTTCCAGCTGAATTCAATGTTTGCCAAATAAGCTTAGGGCATTTCTTTTTCTTTTCTTTTCTTGATCCTATGACATATTTGAGCCCTAGCTTGTGAGCTATTTACAATAATGCTAAGCTGCTGTTTTGGGTATTATATGGCTATAATCTGTCAGTTTCCATTTGCCACTCCCCTTTGCCTCTTTCTCTGCATTGATTACCCGCTCCGACTGCAGTTTGAGATCTCATTCCTTAGCGACTTTGCTCATTAGCGTTTCATAAATTTGATTAAGACAATCCCATGGGCATTTGTTGAGACTGTATGTGTGTGTGTGTGTTGTGTGCCTGTCTATTTGTTTGTTTGTTGTTGTTAATGTTGGGGGTATAAACCAACCCTGCAACATCTGCCAAATTAGCACAGAGCAGCAACAACCACCAAACTGAATGCGAATGCAATGTTACTGAATACGTATATGTATATTTATGTACCTCTATATGATAGCTGGAGGTGTGGAAGGAGGGATACACCCATATATATCATAAGGTCTTTTACAATTTTGACGCCACACTTTAATTGGATTAATTTGCATTAATATTTATTAGACGCAAATGCAAAAGGCAGTCAACAGACATCAAACGCAAGGAGATGGCGGACAGGAGTCACAGGAGTCAGACGACAGGACCCTCTGGCTATTTAAGTGCCCATTTTAATATCAGCTAGCGAGTAATAGAACGAAAGGACCAAAGCGGCATTTGCAATGCAGGAAAAAGGCGAACAAAATGGGCAAAAGGCATGTAAGGACTCAAAAAGGAGGAAATGGCTGAAGAAAATGCAGAAGCTCAAGCTGACTAAAATGTGCACTTGGAACTGTCAAAGCAAATATGTCAAACATCGTCGACGTTTGTCCTTCCATCCTTCGTTCCTCCTTTTGGGCTGCAGCAGAATTTTCTATTTGCTTTGCTTTCCAGCGTTGTTTGCCCTCATATTGAATGTATGTGTGTGTATGTGTGTGTGTCTCCTGGCGCGACTCCTGCTCCTGATGTGTGCATTTGTTTGTCAGCAAACATGTAAGTTGCCTTTGGCCAGCGCCTAGCGACAACGTCAGCGCCAGGGGGCAGACAACAGAGCGACTGTAGGACAGAGGGACTGAGAGACTGACTGACTAAGGACCTGACAGACTGAGCGACTGAGCGACAGACAGAGACAGAGCTCAGCTTACTTCAATCATCTGGCACTTGGCTCGCCCCGAAATCGAAAATGTTCTCTCTCTTTTTTACAATGCAAGAAAATTCCATTCACGAGCAACATTTCTTGCTGCCGACTTCTTTTTCCCGCTGCATTGTGCCCATTTTCTTTTTCTCTCTTTTTTCTTTTTATTTTTTTGTATTTTTGGCAAATACTTCATACTTTGCGCTATGTTTCCTTCTGTTCGACTCTTCCCTTCTGTCCGTTGACTTGGCTGATGTATTTGATTTTGCAAAGTGCGCGCTGGAAATTTGATTTCGCTGCTTCCTTTGCCACTATTAGTTGTTGTTGTTGTTGTAGCTGCTGCTGCTGCCATGCTACCAATACATCCCCTGTCAACTCAAAACTCAATAGCAATCACAGACACACTTCTCTTCTCAGACGTCCACACACACTCACACACACACACACACAGCACTCCAGACATCATGCATTGTCACATGTGTCTGGCGAAAAGGAGCACAGAGAGAGTTGCTACAGGACTTAGAGAACGCAGGATGCAGGCAAATGGCAAAATGTCTTGCAGCTTGACTAAGTACTTAAATGTCTCTGCTATGCATTAATTGTCAAGATTTCAACACTATGGCTCTCAGAAAGTACTTTTCAATATATTCAATGCAGTACTCAACAAATGGGGTATAGCCGAAAAAGTAACCCCCATCAAGGGGATGCCCAAAAAATACATATAAACATGTTTGTTAAGTATGACTTCGATTTACTACCAGTGGGGATGAAATTTCTTTTTTACCTTAGCAATAACACATCATAATTTTCAACACTTGTACAGTATTTTTTTAATCGTTGCATAAATGGCTTAAACAACTAAATTGAGATCGTTATCAAAAAACAATTACATATTCGTGATCTTCAACCAGCTATTCGTCCATTTAACTAATGAATAAATTTCCAGTTTCAAATGCTCTAAGTATTATCCAAATACTTCATTAAATATTGGTTACTTAAATATCATTGATGAGTCAATCGCTCAACAGGAGAATTCAACCAACAAAAGGATAGCTCAATTTGCTCAAGTTTACTGTAGCTAAAAGTGTGCTTTCCTTTTCTAACCAATTAAACTCCATCTCTCTCTTACTCTCTCTCTCTCTCTCTCTCTCTCTCTCTCTTTCACTATTTCTGCCTTTCCGACTATATAAATCAGAGTGCTTATAATTTCTGCTACATCAGCACCTTCTCAGTTAATACCGAACTGCATCATTTGACTTAACAAATGACAAGCTGCTTACGAACAACAGAGCAACAAATGAAGCATCCATCATTTTAAGAGCCACCCAATCAATTATACAAGCTCTTTTGTTCCTTACTGCCCCTTTCTCTCCCTCTCTCCCACTCTCCCTCTCTTAATCTCATTCCCTCTCTTTCACTTTCATTGTGAATGTGGAGAGCACAATTATAACCATTCAAATAACTGACTTTGTCTGGCCTTTACGGCAATTAAGAACTCTCGAATTTGCTATAGAAGTGGCCAAGTATATCAGCATAAATCTCTAGCAATCTCTTGCTCTGTTGAACCTTAATATATGAGGGCCAAAGTAAAAAGGCAAGCGCTGAGTTTTTAGCTATGAACTACGAGCTGCATTAATAAGCTACGGGCAAAAACCAAGCAAAAACTCCTTAACAATTTTCATCATTCGTTCTACCATGTGCAGCAGAGAAGCAATAACAACGACAATGAAAACATAACAGAAAACAATCAAGAAAGGTTTTTTCGAAATACAGAGAATTTAATACTGTAGCAGACATAAAAATATGGTAACTAAAAATATACTTCTAATGTATAAAAAACATTAAAAAAGAACATTATTAAATTCGAATAAAATTAATTTTATAAAATATTTAAAAGAATGTTAAGCTTAAATTAATAATTATATGTTAAATAAATATTTGAATAAAGTAAATCAGGAAATTTATTGAATTGTAGTAATTGTTTTTCTGTTTATGATTGTATGCTGCATTCTATAGTTGTTATACCCAACTTTGATTTAGTAGTAAAAAATCCAAAAGTCTCTTGCTCTCTTTCATTTCTCCCTTTCTCTCTAACACATTTCTTCTCTATCTTTCGCTGTTAGCAGCAAATCATCATTAATATTCTAAAAGTTGTGGGCGAAGCTTTCAGCGCAAAGTTTTTGGCGAAACGTAAAAATTTTTACCCTGTTTAACTTGGCGTAAAATTTGCGCTATAATAAAGGCGGTGAAATAGCTGTGCGATGGTTGCTCTGTGGGTGTTATGCAAAGGTTTAGTCCATCTTCAATTAATAATGAAGGTGCTAAATTGTCGAAATCTGTGCGGTGGCGCCACCTAGCGACCTACATTAAGCTCTCATACAGCATAGCAAAGTAGGAAGCGCGCTGCAACAACAGCAGCAGCAACAACAACAATAGCAACATTGCCGGCTAATTAATGAAAATGCTTTGAAATAATTATGCATAATTTTTAGTGTATACATTGAGCAGTTTATGGCTGAGTTATTACAACAGCTGCTGTTGAAAGTAATTAGCATAAGGCCGAGGAGGGAGCTAGTTAAATGAATGTTGCAGTCTGCTTGAGCTGCGGGGAATGCTTGCAACTTGCAACTCTTTGTCGCATCTTGTTTATGAAAATGCATTTTAAAATGCCAAAATCTTAGAGGAAGCCAGCTTGACAACTCGATATCAAAGTAAACAAATGAGCGACACACACACACAGAAAAATAAAAAAAAGGAGACAGAGAGAGAGAGACACAAACATACACACTGTCTCACATACAAGTTGCATTGCACAACATGTTTTCCATTTCGAGTGTAAACAAAATTCTAATACGCAGAACATATTGCTGGAAAATTGCTTTCCTTTCGGCAATGGTAACAGCAACAACAACAGCAACAGCAAACTGGCAACTGGGAGCAACAAGAAGGCAAGCAAACCGAAAAGCATTGTTAACAACAACAGCAACACAAGTCGAGCCGGTATCGGAAAGGTTTGGATTTGAGATGAGAGGAGAATTGGGAGGGTTCTGTGGCAACCGAACGAAGAACGTCAAACTTTTGATGTTGCAATTTGTAATTCAAGCAGAAAACGAAGCGAGCAAATTTTTTTTCCGTTCTCAACTGACGAATATGTGAATGGCTAAATGTGTGTGTATATAAGATTGTAAGAGAGTGTTTGGTGTGTGTTGTGTGTGTGTGTGTGCCTGTGTGTCAGAATTTTATTTCAAGAGCTAACAGAGTATAGAGAACTAAGCCGAATTTCTAATGACCTGACAAAGGATATGAATTTTGAGTACTACAGTTTATTGTTATTTTCTTTATTTAATTTAAATGTAGACTTATAAGCTCTTTATTGATAATTTTCTTCTATAATTAAATACTTGGGTTATATTAAAAAAAACTTAAATATCAATTTATATATAAGTGGAGATAGAAGCTCAAAATTAAATGATCTAGTTGATATATTTTGTACCATTAAAATTTAAAATAAAATATATTTCACAAATTAACGAAGAAATTTCCAGTTTGTTAAATCTTTTTCCCGAATTGTGTGAAAATATCATTATTTTATTAATATTATTTTGCTAGAATTATAACAGAGATCATCTTAACAAATAAACTCTAAAAGTCGAGCAACCTCAATATGAACTCCGTTTATTCTTTTCAATGTTGTTGTAGCTGTTGGTTGGTTTGGCATGGCTCGACGAGTACTCGTAGGAGTTTTCCCTGAATTTTCTCATTCACATTTGGCCCGTAGAGTTTTCTTTTCGTTTGGCTCGCCTTTTCTTCCTTTCTTTTTTTTCTGGGCGCATTGTGTGGGCACAAACCATAAGAAAACTTTAGCGCTTGAAATATTGTTAAGCGTGGCGTTGTGTCCCCACTTTCTTCCCCTCCCCTTTCCCCTCGCCATCACTCCCATTATCCTTGGCTGGGGCCACAAATAAACAGAGAGGGAGAAGGGGAGAAAGTGGGAGTGAAACTGTGCCTGAAGATGAAGGCGACACAGCTGGCAGTCCGCCGAGGCATTTAAAATGTTTTGGAAGTTTTCGATTTGGCCATAATCCCGGGCACTTGTTTAGCGGGCCAGATTCCAACTAATACTCAAATAAGAGTGCCAGTGAGTAAGTACCAAATACCGACTACCGATTGCTGAGGACCAAGTACTTTTCTTCATATTTTTTGGATTATCATTGTTATTCTTTTGCCGCTCGGTCGCGCAAAAACCCGCCCCTATCATTAGCGTCTGGGCATTAATTGTTTAAAGATTAAGATTGTTGCCTTTTCGGTAATTTTTCTTTGCCAAAACTCAATTGTTATTTGCTTAGGAGCCGGGCCTGAGTAAGTAGTTTTACTTATAAGTAATAGGGAGCGGCTTGATCAACGACTTTATGCTTCACCGACTCTATAAGAAATCGTAAATTGCCTTGAGCGCAGCTGTCGACGACATCTTCACCCCTTTTTCGAGGACAACAGATCCTCAAAATTTCTATTTATTGGCAATTTAAGTGCGATATAAATAATTTGGCATTCAGGTAGCTCAACAGTCCTGACTTTGATGGAGCATGTGAATGATCCTTTTATAGATAGACCCTACCTAACGCAGATAATGCATTATCAATTTGCTAGGGTTGAATTAGCTCAATTTAAATGTTTTGGGTTCCCTTTGCAAATGCAATGCGGCCTCAGTCTGACGATAGGGTTTAATTGATTATTCACATTGTTTTTTTTTTCTTTTCAATATATGTTACAAATAGGGGAAGGAAGTTGTGATGTGGTTCGTTAGTTTCTCTAGTGGCTTCAATTGCGGTGGTGAAACTTGATTTGAATGAGTTCTTTATTTTAAATTATTTAAAGTATTTCAAGTTCGATAAAATCTGAAGTGGAATTCATATGAAGTAAAATTTTCAATAGCATGCTCTTCTATTATATTACATTTTATTCAATTTTTTAATTCAACAGAATTTTGGTTCATATTTACTTTTTATAAATAATCCATGTGAATAATTTATTTTTAAGAATTGCCACCGTTCTTTTTCCATATCATATCTTTAACTTTCTATGGTTAACTTAGTACTTTTAATCAAAGGCTCATTAGGTTAAATAGCAAGCCTGATTGCCGTAACTCTGGCGAAGAAGCAACATAAATTAAGACCAAAAATTTCATAATTAATTAAATTATTTAATTTGCTTTGTAGTACATATACCGAAAATCTCCGAAATTTTCTCGCCACAGCTCGTCGGAAAAACCTCAAGATAGCAAGCATCAAGAGGCCAAATACTCACCGCAGTCAACAAAAAACCTTGTTAGTAATTGCGGTAAATGTGATTAGAAAGTTTCTTGTAACGTTCTCCTGGTTGGAAATGCTTTCCCCTATTTGATTTTTAGCACCAGAAAAACCGAAACTTTTAACCTAGACACCAACACACACACTCGAACACACTCGAACACCCTCTAACACACACTTACAGACCCACACACCCGTAAATAGTTGGCCTTTTACGTGCGTTAATGATGTTTTCTCAATCAAAAAGTTAAATCTTTCAGAGCATAAGAACAAATTTCGCTAGCTGCCGAGGCACGCAAAAATGTGTTGCCACAGTGGGGCAATCGGGGCAAGCGGGGCACGCGGTACTAGGGGCAAGTTCAGTTTGGATAAGGCCTGCGTGTTAAGCGTTTTAGGAACTGTCGCTTTCGGGCTCTCGTTGCCAGCGAATCGAACAAGAAAAGCTAATTACAAGTAGCAAAAAGTTGTGCGTGTTCTCGCTTGAATGGTGGACAACCTGGCTAAAGTAGGGGGGAAAAGGGAAGTGGCAATGAGAGCGATGGGGGTCTGATTTAGTACGTTGAGTGGTAAGGGGGGAGCACCTGTTCAAAACTGTTTGAAACTTTGATTGGTTTTATATGATTTTTTTTACTTGTTACTTTTGGGGCCAAATTTAGCGGCGTCTCGCCAAATGTGTCAATAATTGGGCTAAAAATTGTGCGAACCGTTCATAAAAATGTTGTGAATAGGCTATTTAGGTGAGTGTACTAGTTTAACAATTTAAAGCCTGTTCTTGGAATTTATTATGAAATTAATTTAACTGGAGAAATATTTATATAATGTAAGTTATTAATTAAATTCTATATGGCTATTCGAATTTTTAGAAATAGTGTTAAGGGGTAGGTATGGAAAAAATTCACAGTCATGACCAAAAAATGAAATTTTTTAAGTTAGTAAGATTTTGATGCAGAATCAAAATAGAGGCCAAATAATGATTAAAATGGTATTCCGTAAGGAAATCGGTTAAGATTTGACAAAGTTATGACAGTTCGAAGTTTAGTAATTTCTTGGACTGTCAACTTTACAAGTCAAATTTTTTGTCAATTTCGACTTGATTTTTTACAGGAAAATGAAGTCTCTCAGAATCAAGTTTAAAGTGTTGTTTTATACTAATTTCGGCACCAGGAGTTGATTAAAAGTGAAAACTCAAGATTTAAAATTTTGAAAAAAATATTTTTTCAAAAAAGTCAAAGGGGGGAGTACATGTTTTTTTCGAAAAAAAAAATTTGAAAATCAATTTTTTTTTTTAAGTTAATAATATTTTAATGCAGAATCAAAGTAAAGGCCAAATAATGATCAAAATGGTATTCCGCGTGAAAATCGGTCAAGTTTTGGCAAAGTTATGGCAGATTGAATTTTCAGAAAAAGTGTCAAGGGGTGGGTATGGAAAAAATTGCAATTCCTCATGAAAATCGGTCACGTTTAAATAAATAATGCAACACATTTACACTCGCTTTAAGTTGTCATTTTGGTCATTTACTTATTATATTATTTAAAATTTATTCTAAGAAATATTTAAAGTGCATCTAAGTGTGCGTCTTGTACTTATAATGTATATGAAGACATGGGTCCAGCAGCAATTATGAATTCCATTCAAGTTGAGCAACTTTAGAGCTTCTTTCGAACTCTTATTCATTCAGCCATCTATTCATTCATTTATTCATTCATTTTGTGCCCTAAGCTTCTGCTGCTGTTGTTGTTGCTCCTGCTGCATGCTGCAACATTCCTGCGCTTTATACTATAGTTTCCCCTGTTGAGTTTGAAACTCCAGTTCAGTTCTATTTCGGTGTAAGGTTGTGTGCAAGGAGTTTGAATCCCTTTTGTGCCACTGTAGGGCCAAAGCCAAACACTTACTTATAATTTGAACCCCTTTTTGGCTGCTCGAAAATCGTTTTGAGTTCAGTTTTCAGTTAGCTTCACTTTTAGTTCACTTGCACTCATTTTGCGCTTGTTTTCCGTCTTTCATTTTTCTTCTCTTCTCTCTCTCTCTCTCTTTCCACATTTTGTTCTTTTTGGAATTTTAATATAAGCCAAGCTTTTGCTAACTGGAATTTGTTGTTATGCCCCCACTTGCTGGGAAGAAAAGTTTTTTATCTACGACCAAATAGTTTCGGACTATTTCTCCATCAATTTTATTGGTAATACTTAGACAAAAGTTTGCCCACATTACAGAGCGATATTTTGACTGGAGGCATGGGAAGGGGGATAAGATTTCTGGTTGTTTTAAATGAAAGGATTCAAAGCGTTAAAGTTTGTTAGCCAAACAAGATTTTCTTGACTGGGAATTAGAAAAGCGTTTGTATTTGATAAATTTAGCGAATGAAATGAAACTGCTGAAGACACTCGACTACACAAAACTAATAAAGAACTTGCGACTGCAATTTTGTTTTGATGTGTACGTTGTCTGCTTAATTGTAATTACTTTTGGGCCACTGACTCAGCTCGTGTCGACCCTGTAATTGCGACAATTGAGTGTAAAAGTTGCCAACTTGTAATTATCACTTACAACATTGCCACATTGCCCCCTTTTCACAACTGTAAGCCGAAAGCAGAACGGGGGGAGTTGGCTGACAGAAACAGGGCCAGGACCAGGATCAGGTCCTACACACATGCAGCTTAATTAATAGACACGACAAACGTTCCACGAACCATAATCCGCACACAATCCGCCTCTGGGTTTTGCCTTCTGCCTTTTTGTTAACATGACGAACAGAATTCTCTGGCCGCAATAATAATTTACATTTTAAGCCAATTCGGAAAATGTTTAACAAAAAAAAAACACAACCGAATAAAAAGAGAATTTCCATTTTTACAGTTAAATAAAAATTAATTACAACAATTTATCGTCGTCATTGCGGCCGCACAACAGCAACAGCAACAAAACAACAAATAAACACAGAAAAAACGTCACAAACGCAACGTTACGAATGAATTACAAGGCGTACAAGCCCCCAGGACTGTAACTACCCCCCTGACATACCCCTAACCCCCACCCCACCCAGTATTCCGCCGTAATATGCGGCTTGTAGTTGGTGCTGTTGTTGTTAAACGTTGTTGGACGTTGCGTCGCTCGAAAACTGGCTAAAACGCAAATGTTAAACCCTTTCGTTAATGCAGAATAATTGCTACGGTTCGTGGTCCGAGCTCTGCCTGCTAAAAACGTCAAAAGGCAACGCTTTTTTTTTTCCATTCTTTCAATTTTTGTATTCTCTTTTTTTTTGCACTGTCTTCTGAAATTAGAGCGACGGTCGCTTGGCGGAAAAAGTGGGCGTATGGCGAGTTCCGTTTCATTTAGTTTTCAGTTTCCACCTAATTTACCCAATTGGGTAAAAGTGCTTTGTCATAATCAGCCCGGGAGCAGGGTTCGCATATCTAATGAATGAGGCCCAGAACGAGAAAGGAGAAACGAGTCAGAGGTGGCGCCATAAAGTAAACTTTTCGCTATCCCAGCAGTCGGAGCATCATCATGAAAAAGTATCTCCATTGGAATGAGTCTATTTGCTAACTCTCTCTCATTCCCTGACAGCTCTTCACCTCTCTCTCTCACTCCATTTGTTGCTCTCGCTCTCCGCTGGGCACATATTTATCGAGTTGCTAATAGGCTGTCACATAATTAGCCTTGTAACAACAAAATCGGATACCCGAAAAGGTAGCCAAATCGAGAGTGGACAGAGTGGGGAAGGGAAAGAGAAGCGAAAGGACATTAGCATTAGCCAGAATAAAAGCCAAAGATGTTAACGATAATGTCCAGCTAGCGACTAATGCGCCTTTCACAAACACTGTGTATTTACGAGTGTATCTGTGTGTATCTGTGTGTGTGTGTGTGTGTGTGTGTGAGTGTATTTGGGTTGAGCTTCATTTAAAAGACAGTCCAATGCGATGTAAACTGAGTCTTATCTCACTCGTCGAGATCCAAGATAAGCGCTGAGCAAACTGAGACAACTGCTTTCAAGATTAAAAGAGTTTATTTTCTTGAGAGTGTGAAACATAAAAGTCAACTTGACTTGCTCATAACTAAAAGCCCTTTAGCTTATTATCTAAGAATGTTAATAAAGTCGAGCTTACAAGTTTCAAATGTTTATTAATAGACATCCCTTTAAATTTTTTATTCTCATATAAATTTTAAAGTTTATTTTGTCATATATAAATATAAATCAAATATTGCAATTTACTGTATTTTGTATCTTGAAATTTACATAAATTTATCTACCTGATAAAATCTGAAACCAATTTATATACTTCCTGAACCTAAGGTTTTGGTTCGAACCGTAGTTCTATTTAGAGCAAAAAAATGTATCTATTGGTTTCAACTTTCCATGATCGCAAATTTTTGTAAATAATCGAAATTATGTTATGATCGAATAACTTATTAAATAATGAAAACTAGAATAAAATATATTGAAATATGTATGTCTAATCTAATCTAAATGTAGCATGACTAAAAACGAGACTATCCTAATGATGCA
This sequence comes from Drosophila falleni, assembly GCA_035045575.1. Lineage (NCBI taxonomy): Eukaryota > Metazoa > Arthropoda > Insecta > Diptera > Drosophilidae > Drosophila > Drosophila falleni. The sequence goes on from JAWNOV010000167.1 coordinate 13,564,716, forward strand.
ACATAAAAAATAGCCGTAACGTTTTACGTGAATTAAATGCGCTTTCCCAGAGGTGACATTAATTTTGTAAAATTGACTTTGAAAAATGGTGTGAATAATGCGCTTGCATCGTTACAAAGGTCAGGGAGGAGGCGCAACCCCTTAAAAATCGGTTAGTATTAAACGCATTTTGCATTTTGCATGGATGTTGCAATTAACGATACAACGCCGAGCAGCAGCTGCAATCAGCCAATAAATATTCGATATGTGTGATGTGAGACGCAGTGATGATTATTGTTTCAACGCCTCAATAATTCGAACCATTTTTTAAAAAAATCGGTTACAAAAAGAGCATACACAGAGGCACAAATGTACGAGTATGTGTGTATGATAAAACGGACATGGACAAATATTTGTTACCGTTGGCCAAATGCAAAATGTAAACGCTGACCGCGCTGTAAGTTGACGTATGTGTGTGTGTACGAGTATTGTGTTTACGAGTGTGTCTATGTGTGTGTGTAAAGGCCATGTTGCTGGCTATGCCAATGGACAGTGCTAATTGCCAATTATGGACAAATGCGTTCGTGCGCGAAATTAAATTAACCCCTTTTTTTATTGGACTGCTGCCTGTAGATACCTCAGCTCCCCGAGGAAGTCCTCGTACTTTGGCAAGTGCATTCTGCGATCATTTCGTTGCCAAGTGGCCAGCATGTCATCAATCAGCACTACCAGTCGACATGAGCAAAACACCGCATCAAATATGAAATATATTTATTCCATCACAACTATAAAACTGCCTTACGAAGGGGTACTTCAAATACTGTATCAAAAATGTAACAGAAAGACAAACAAAACAAATAATTTCATCTTACAACCAACACTCTATTTATTTTGCTTGCAGAATATATTTTATAATATGGTTACTAACAAAAATTCAATAATTTTAAGCTTTATTAAATATATACTTCAGTTTAATGAATTAAGATAATCCAATAAATAATAGTCAAGCTCCCGTTTTAAAAAATGTTATAGTTTAAAGAGCATTCTTCAGTCAACCGTAGAAATTTTTTTCAATCTCTTTGTCGTTTGGCCTGTGGTCAACTGACAATGTACATATTGCTTCGCAATTATAAAAAATTGACTGATTGGCACCGTTACATATCGGCGCGAAAAAAAATAACATAAAAATTGTTAACAAAAAAGACAACAAGAAGTCAACACCCAAATGAGTTAAGTGGCGAACTGAATCGAACCACATTGAACCACATTACGAGCGCGCTTTAAAAATAATAAAAATTTGAAACTTTCATAAATAGCGACTGACATTAAAATTTATTTAATTTTTTACTCTCGTGAATGCACAGCTCAACTCCAGGCAGATGCTATTTATACCCTGTACACAACAAATGTGTACAAAGAGTATAACTAAAACTGTATAAAATGGAAATTGTATAAAGAGAAAATTTAAAAATTTAAAGTATAATAATAGTAGTTTATTTTTTTATAATTCTGTAAGCTATTGAAATTAATATTTTATTTACCAAATTAATCAAATAAACTGGATATAAAAATATGAATATTTTTCCGGAATCTATTTATTTAATTATAGGGTAACTTCTTGACGATTATGCGCCAACCATTTTACATGTTTTTACAAGCTTTTTTATGGGGTTGAAAAATGCTGTCAAGTGCAAAAAATAATAACACGCATCGCGTCAGATTTTCAGATGTTCAGATATGATAATGCAAACAATGAGCCATTTCACTTGTTGTTTTTGTCAGCTGGCAGGCTTTTCCAGTCCTCCCCCGTCACTTCCTGCCATAGCCCAGAACTGACATTGTGTGGTTTATAAATGATTCAAAAAACTGTGTGCATTGTCTTAACCTATCAAAAGCCATTTTCGTCACCGAAATGTGAACGGATTTGAGGTTTTTTTATTTCTGCAACAGTCAAAGAATTTAAATCGAAAGGCAGACACAAAAGCAGGATATTTGCATATTTTTGATTTCATTATATATTCAGAAATTTCAGCTTAACGCTCTTTAATCAGTCTTCTCTTGCTTGCTATTGGGCACGTCCGAGGTCGTTGGCTTCTCTTGCTCCTCTTCGCCCTCCTCAGGAATGGAATGATGACTACTGCCGGCTGAAGGTGGACGTAATACCGTCAATATATAACGACTGTTAGCAGTCTTATGACTGGATCGTATATTGAGGAAGCGATGTCGCAAACGCTCACGTCTCTCCCGATTGCGCTGATCGATCAGCTCCTCCAGGTTCACTTTGGTTATGAAAAATAAAGTATTAATATGGGAACATTTGATATAAATAAGTAGATGATTAAGACATACGGCTTGTTGGACTGGGTCGTAAAATGATTATTTCCGATTTAATTCTATTATCGGTATCCGAAGTGTTAACGTTGTCGTTAAATGTAACTGCCGAGGATCGTACCTGTTCCTTCTGTTCGCCATAGGGATCAGATGTGGTGCGCGAAATGAAGCTATGAGTGGAGTCCAGCATTAAGAAATTGCTTTTTAGCATAGCTTTATCCTCCAAGCTTTGCCGAGATATTCCCAATTTGGCAGTAGATGGTTCCGGTGGAACAGGACGCTTGGATTCATCGGTATATGGAAGTTCATTGGGGAATACTTCTTCCCAGTATTGATCCTTGATCAACTGCGGATGTTCCTGATGCATTTCATCCACAATCAGATACGATACAGTCAGATTGCGATCAATCATCCAATTCAGCTGTGATGCGGTTGTAAGTGTTATCATTAACCAAATATACCTAAGCTTCAGTTGCTTACCTCAAAATCATCATCGTCCTCGCCAAATGGATTGATCAGAGACTCGGCCACCTTCAGCCATCCCATATAGAAGAAAAACTGTAGGATCGTCAATATGGGAAAGTATCGGGATATTGTATTCTCGCTGTTATCACTGCCTTGTGATGTTACCCATTGCTGTCCAATTACGCTACATAGGAAGAACGAATATGTGGCCAGTGTGACCACCTGAGTGTAGACTAGCGGTATACTGACCCAATCGTAGTAGAGCAGAAATCCACACAATCCCCGAAAGGAATTGAGTTCATCAATGATCGATTTCACTGCATAATCATCACGTATCTTATTTTCACGCCGGGCACGATTCACAAGGCTGGCTGCCCAGACAATTGGCATCCAGTGCTTGGGATAATACGGAAATGCAACATCCAATACCTCAATGATGTTCTTTTCGTTCTCCAGCAAAAGACCCGACTCGATGATTTGATTGTAGGTGGGAAATCGCTTCTTGACACTAGGCGATATCAAAGTGAAGACAATCACCTGACAGAGGCAAACATATCGCATGATTGTACGACGCATTGCCCGGGCACGATCATCCGCTCCGTGTATAGAAGCACTAACCAGCAGAGCTATGGAATCCGGCCAAGGAATGCTCAAATATTGCTTCCACCAACGCCCCATCACAATGGATACAAAAAAGCCCAGTACAAATGATAATGGAATGAGATTCACGTACTTACTACAATATACAACAATATCCTCAAAGACTCTAAAACAATACCAAAAGTTACTGGAAATTGGTAAAATATGTAGATGGTTAAGAAACTTACTTGCGTGCTGCCTCATTCATTAAATGACGATAAGCCATCGCCAGTAGTATATATAAAAATAGGAAAAGCAGTAGATTCATCCAGATTAGCTTGTAAATACTGCCACGCCATCTGTCGGAGAAGCACAAAAAAAGAAGGTATTACTCATACAGCTTCACATCATAATGATTTAATAAAAAATATATTACCTTGCTAACAAACGTAAAAAGTTGCTAACTCGCCTCGATGTGGTCACTCGAGATGTATAAGTTACAGTCATGATTGCACAAGCTCACCAACTCTCGAATGAAAGGCAATATAAATTCTCCAAACTATTTTGAAATAGTTACACATAAAACAGCCTACTTTTACTAAAATAAATGCCCAACATATAAATAGATTATACTTAGAATATGTTGATTTTTAAATTAAATAATAATTATTAAAAACAGGGAATCAAGCCAAAAAAATATAGGTTTCGGTTCCGGAATAACTATTTTGGTAAATGCAAAATTAATTTTATGGCCAAATCATGATCAAAATGATATTCCGCTTGAAAATAGGTTAACTTTTGATGAAGTTATGAGAGAACAAAGTTTTAAAAAAATGTCCCTCTCCCAGGCCCCGCTCCCAGTCCCGCTCCCAGTCCCGCTCCCAGTCCCGCTCCCAGTCCCTCTCCCAGGCCCTCTCCTAGGCCCCGCTCCCAGTCCCGCTCCCAGTCCCGCTCCCAGTCCCTCTCCCAGGCCCTCTCCCAGGCCCCGTTCCCAGGCCCCGCTCCCACTCCCTCTCCCAGTCCCTCTCCTAGGCCCCGCTCCCACTCCCTCTCCCAGGTCCCGCTCCCACTCCCTCTCCCAGGCCCCGCTCCCAGGCTCCGCTCCCAGGCCCCGCTCCCAGTCCCACTCAAAGGCCCCGCTCCCAGTCCCACTCAAAGGCCCTCTCCCAGGCCCCGCTCCCAGTCCCACTCAAAGGCCCCGCTCCCAGTCCCACTCAAAGGCCCTCTCCCAGGCCCCGCTCCCAGTCCCACTCAAAGGCCCCGCTCCCAGTCCCTCTCCCAGGCCCCGCTTCCAGTCCCACTCAAAGGCCCCGCTCCCAGTCCCACTCAAAGGCCCTCTCCCAGGCCCCGCTCCCAGTCCCACTCAAAGGGCCCGCTCCCAGTCTCTTTCCCAGGCCCCGCTCCCAGTCCCTCTCCCAGACCCCAGTACTTTTTTTAAGTACGAGGTCTAAAAACACAATGATCATAAAAATAAGGAAAAATAATTCAAATAATATCAGTGATAAGTAGGAACAAAATATTTTTTATTAATAATAATAAAGAAACATTTAGACATGGATTTTAGATTATTGATTTGTTTAAAGCGCAGCGAATATCATTTAAGAATCTTTTTCACGATTCTGATTGATGTTGCTTTGAACGAAACTTTTGTCTGTTTGTGTATGATTGGACACTGATGTTCTAATTGGAGGTCTTGAGGAGGACTGATTGGGATCGTTTGACGAAGTGGGCGGATCTGTGGGATTCTGAAGTTCTTCCTTAAGCAAATCAAGTGCCAAGGCTGCATGTTGCAGTTGCCTGGCGTGACGTTCACGCTCACGCTCCTCCTTCAAGCGATCAAAATCATCCTTGCTGGTTTCTCGAGTCGGCAGCAGAATCTCCTCCTCCTCTTCTCCTCCTCGGCTCTCGCTAGACACAAGCTGACTGAAGTTTGCGTAGGAAATGGAAGATGAGCTGCGGTGGATATTAAAACGACGAGAGGCAAATTTAATACGAAGTTCATTGTCATAGGATTCGCCATCCTCGCCATCGAAATTCGTAAAATCAATCTCATCGGTGGTAGTTGTTGTAGCCACTTTGGGTATGTGGGAAGTTGTGATTTTAGACAAGTCCAATTTAGCTGTGGAGGGCTCTGGAGGGGCATGACGTTGCGACTCATCTGGATAAGGCAGTTCATTGGGAAAGACCTCGTCCCAGTACTGATCTCTTACCAGAGTGGGATGATCGTTGTGCATCTCATCCACAATTAAATAGCTAACTTGTAGATTGCGATCAATAGCCCAATTGAGATCAAAGTCATCATCATCATCTCCAAAGGGACAAATCAGAGTCTCCGCAACCTTAAGCCAGCCCATAAAGAAGAAGAACTCCAGCGTACTGAAGACGGGAAAATAATAGTTGATAACATTGTTAAAGCTGTCATCATGGGTTTCTATATACTGATGTCCGAAGATGGCAGCCAAAAAGTAAGTGTACACCGCCAGGGTTACCACCTGAGTGTATACTAAAGGCACACTGATCGTATCGTAATGTATGAGCATATTGCAGCCGGATCGGAACTTGTTCAGTTCATCGATCATCGACTTGAGCGAGAAATCATCCCAAATGCGTCCCTCCTTGCGAGCACGTGTCATAATGCTAGAAGCCCACATGATAGGCATCCAGTATTTGAAATGATTTGGAAACTTTTCATCCATAGCCGCAATAATAGTCGCTTCATTTCTATTAAGCAAACCAGCTTCCACAAGGAAATCATAGTTCGGAAAACGACGCTTAACTCCCGGTGATATCATGGTAAGAACCATTGTCAGAGAGAGACAAACATAGCGCATTATAGTGCGCCGCATGAGACGTCCATGTTCGTCTAGGCCACGCACCAAGGTACTGACATATACGGCCAATGGATCTGGCCAGGGCACCGATATATACTGATTCCACCAGCGATCCACAATTATGGCCACATAGAAACCAAGCACAAAGGAGAGCGGTATAAGGGCTCCATGGTTGCGGCAATAACGAACAAGATCTTCAAAAAAGCTGGGAATGGATTTTAGTACCGAAAATTTAAAAGATAAAATTTTAGCTTACCGTTTATCATTCTCATTAAGAATCATGCGATACAACAATGCCATGGCATAGAAACACGATAGAAACACCAACAGATCGAACCAAATTATTTTATAGATACTTGCACGCCATCTAGCGGTGGTTGTTACTACAACGCATACCATTAATTGCTAAAATGACTTACCTGGCCAACAGTTTCCAGAAGCAGCCACATCGCTGACAGGTAGCAACCTCAGCGGTATAGGACACGGTCATGTTTGTGCAGGTTCGTCAAACAATTTGAAATCGAATTCAATTTGGCTAAAGTCAACTCTATTTCGGATTTGTTTGCTATGAATGAATTTTTGTCTGGCCTACTGTATGCACCAAACAAAAGTAGAGATAGACAAATTGCCATTGTCAGCTCAAATTTGATAATTGAAACAATTTTGGAAAAATATATCAATAATAAAATATATCAGAATATCAAATATTAGTTCACGTCAGATAGTTTATAGGTGGATCATAGAAAAACGAATAATAATATAAAATAATATTATAATGGAGACAATATTTGCTGAATATTAATAATTGTTTTCTATTTATTTATTCTATTTATTAAGTATAAATTTAAATATGTGCTAGCTATGTATATATATTTGACTTTATCAGATAAATGATTGCTTAATGAATGTGTATACTCGTACTGGAACAGCTCTGATTGTCTTTGGCAGCTAATTTGATGCTGTTATTCTGGCGTTAAATGAATGCGGCAACACAATTTGAGGCATCACATTTGTGGGCGTAATTATTTAAATTAGATCATTTATATTTGCTGGCGACAACAAAGGCAATCACAATGCCAATTTGCAATCATAGCCACATGTGCTCAGCCCCATCTCCGCTCATTTTCTTCCGAAACTCTCAGAGAGCTCCTTAACACCCAAATACAGCCAGCAGTTAGTACATATGTGTGTAAGTATTTGTTTGGCAGTGCAAATACTTAGTAGGTAGCTGCGTCAGGGGCAGTAAAATTTTAATGCCTATACAACGCGTTCTGTCGTGATTTAGACCCCCTTTACCTCTCCACCTTTTGCACCCCTTGCAGCCCAATCCTCTCCATCTATGGTATCAAGAGTGAAAGTGTGAAGAGCATTTTGAGTATCTTATCAGCATTGCGAGCATGTATGAGTATTAGCACGAGTATGACTATGAGTGTGAGTACTCGTATAGTCATGTTTTAGCTCACGTTGATCGTCGCTTCCATGGTAATTGCTGTGTAATCCAAATGTGACGCCACACACTGAGAGAAAGATCTAGTAACCTTCACAAATATTTAAGAATTTATAACTAAACAAATATATAATTTAAAAAATGAAATATAACCAAGCAAGTGGCGTTTTTTGTTAGGTGATTTTTAAAACTAAAAAATATATATGCCAAAAATAATTTTTATGTAATAAATATTTTTTATTTATTATTTCTTTCTGTGTATAATCCAAATGTGACGCATAGTCCAATAAAGCTATAATAAACACCGAACGGCCTTAGGCCCAGGCCCTCCTCAGTTTAATAATACCCGTAATCAGTTTATAGATAATTTAATAGTTGCTAATAGCTAGGCATTTATCACAAACGCGAGAAGTGAGTGTGGAAACACCTATCTCTATGTATAGTATATATTCACTATATATATCAAGCACATCCCTGGGGTATCTGTTATAATTATATCTATTGTACAACTATTTGAAATTTTATTTATTTAGTCTATCAGTTGTGAGCATTAATGAGATTAAATGATACAATCTTAATAATCGGAACATGGAGAATGGTAGACTAAACTGAAATCCCATTATTATCAGCAAACATAAATTATATATTTTATTGTTTACGTATATAATAATTATTGTGCATGTCTTTGACACTTCTGAGTGTGAAGATTGCATTTTGCACTTTAGCCTTATCGAGACAGCCAAGTGAGTCAATTAAAATTTAGAAAAAAATAAATATTATAACATTTATTAGAAGCGCTAAGTCCCATACTTAAGAGAAGATATATGAACAGACACTCGACTTATTTGTGGAACTACATTTAAGAAAAGTCTTTCAATCTATAAATTTCATTCAACCCATTCATGCCACTAACCCAATTTTGAGCTAAACAAAATGAGAACATTTATTATCAACTTAAAGTGGTATTCAAGAACACTGTCTCTCTCTCTCTCCTTCTCACTTTTTCTCTCAGCTCTCTGATATTGCAGTATATTAGCAGCTATTGTTGTTAGCCATATAGGTAAGCGTTTATTATCTTACAGTTTCAGTTAACGTTTTTCACTGAGCGCGTCAACAACAGCAGCAAAACAAAAAAAATACAAATACACGAAACACGTCGGCGCTAAACCCGTGTCCACAGATCGGAAATAAAACAATCAATACGACAATACTAACAATCTTATCTGAACAACATAAATAACAATAAATGACAAGTGCAAACACGCGGGCAACGCCGAGGGGCTGAACCTGAAAAAGCAGCTGAGAAATCAGTTGATATCACTGATCAGTTGATAGCAAGATCGTAAAACTGGCATCTGGAGACGTAACAGCATCTCTTCCTTCACTTCTCTCTCACACACTCTTTTTCTTTCTCTCTGGCGTACCTGCTAATTTTCATAGTCGCTCTAATTACACGCCCTCATGCTACCTCGCCGCCCCCTTTATCAACTACCTGAGATATTTAAAGTTTGTTTTTGTTTACCGCTCGCTCTCACGCTCTCACACTCTCTTTCTCTCTCTGACTCTCTAGCGGCTTTTCTATCTCTTATCAGTGGCTGATGCTCAACGCTCTCCCTCACTCTCTTTCTCTCTCTCTCTCTCTTTCTGCCATTCTGGAACATTGTCTTCTTATCTTAAAGAACAATTCGAATTCTCGACTGTAACTTAACGATCGCCTGGACAGACGTATTCAGAGCGCGAAGTCTGTCAGTTGTTGTCATCGGAAGCGAATTGAATTGAATTCAATACACATCTTCATACTTGTACTTGTACACTCGTTGTCAAACTCCCCCTATATCGCTCACCTATATACCTTATTAATATCAAGTAAATATTTGGCCAGAGTTTGCAGCAATTGCAGTAGAGGAAGCAACAGCAGTCGGCAACTGTTTAAAAGTTGGTAAGTCAACTAATTAACTACATATAAATTAAACATAGAACTTGAAGATAAAGATAAACATGATATTATATAAATATAGCATAACTTTTTATTCGACAATAACAATGGTTGCCTGCCTTACCTAGACCCATATAATTATCTTTATGCTAGAAGAAGAAAAACAAATGTAAACAAAGAAGAGTATCTAATAGTTAAGCATCTATGTTATCAGTTAGCTCGCTTAGTCATTTTCATTGGATAAGAGGACCAAGCCCAAAAAAATCACGTAAACGCGAGTCAAAAGGGCATCCAAAAACCGCAAAGAACTTACCCCAGTAATTAAGAACTTTTCTCTTAGTAAAACAGTTGAAACCGGCTTGTAAAACCTTTAGTTTTATTAGCTTTTCTCTTATCTCTCAACAGCTTTAAGATAGTTTATATTATATGGATAGTATATGTAACTGAAAATTGCACTACATTTTCCTGTGAATTAAACAAATTATGCAAAGTTTCATTGAATAAGTATGGGAAAAAGATCTCTGAGATTATATTTTATTCACAAAAAAGTATCCTCTAGATTCTTTAGTGAAAAGATATAAATAATTAAGGAAAAAGTTCAGTGATTAATTTCTTTGTTACATAGAAACTCTACTTAATATATATATGAATAAAATTACTTGAAGCATGGCACATTGGCTTAGCCTCGACTTGCCATCGATTGCAAATTGAGCTCAATAATTTGTACCAGATTGTATAATCGAAAGCGTCGCTAGCTGCAGATTGATAAGCGACTGGGACAATATATAGATCCAAGTACGTCGATGTCATTAAATTTGCATGATCTTGGCAGCTAGAGCTGAAAATGCAGCTTCTTCTATGCACTTAGAACAATGCATGAACGCTAAGCAAAATAATATTTGAGCTAGACAAAAAAACACATAACAACAACAGAACTGAACAGAACAGAATGGAACGGAACAGTCAGAGTTTAATGAACCTCCAATTGCAGAGATACCGATATGGTTCATCAGTATTCGGCGTGGAAGGTGCTAACTCGTCGCAAACGTTTAACAGCCGATGGCAGCGAGGGAGAAACAAAACTGAATCGTGTCCTGGGCCTATGGGACCTCACAGCATTGGGCGTGGGCTCCACGTTGGGCGCCGGCGTTTATGTTCTGGCCGGCCAAATAGCCAAGGAACAAGCGGGTCCATCGGTCATGATATCCTTTGCCATCGCAGCACTTGCCTCCCTACTCGCGGGTGAGTTTGATAGTCCCATCATACATATATATGTATGTATATATGCATCTACTTATGGATCGAAATGCATCTCTTGACAGGCATTTGCTATGCGGAATTCGGAGCTCGAGTGCCAAAGGCTGGATCTGCATATGTCTACAGTTATGTGTGCATTGGGGAGTTTGTGGCCTTTGTTATTGGCTGGAATCTGATATTGGAGTATGTCATAGGTACGGCCAGCGTTTGTCGTGGTATTAGCCTTTATTTGGATACGCTACTCAATGATACCCTGAAGGAAACATTTGCTGAGGTGGCGCCCATTAATGTCAGCTTTATGGGCAGCTACTTTGATTTCCTTGCCTTCGGTTTGGTTGTAGTCTTTGGCGGTAAGAAGTCCCAGCTATTTTTAAAACTTTAACTGAATAATCAATTAATATTTTGGTTATCTTCTAGTGGCTTTGGCTTTTGGCGTGGAGACCTCTGCGATGGCCAATAACTTTGTCACGTGCGTTAATATTTTCATCCTGGGCTTTGTAATAATTGCGGGAGCTGTGAAGGGTGAGTATTTGAAATAAGATGATTTATTTGCGTTACTTAAGCACTATTTTCATACAGCCGATTTCAGCAACTGGACTGTGGATGCGGCTACAACAAATGCTACTAATATTGGCAATGGTGGCTTCTTCCCATTTGGCTTTGAGGGCACTCTGCAAGGAGCCGCCACTTGCTTCTTTGGCTTTGTGGGCTTTGATTGCATTGCCACCACTGGAGAGGAGGTGCGTCAGCCCCGCAAAAATATACCACGCTCCATTCTTCTCTCACTACTCATCATTTTCCTGTGCTACTTTGGAGTGTCCACTGTGCTCACCCTGATGTTACCCTATTATGTGCAGGATGTGAATGCTCCGCTTCCCTATGCCTTCGAGTATGTCGGCTGGCCGGTGGCCATGTGGATTGTGACCATTGGTGGCTTGGTGGGTCTCCTGGCCAGTCTCTTTGGTGCCCTGTTTCCACTGCCACGAGTCATGTACTCCATGGCCCAGGATGGTCTTCTGTTTCGCTTTCTGGGCAAGATCAGTCCGCGTTATCAGGTGCCTGTGACGGGATCCATTGTGGCTGCTCTCTTCACAGCTCTCTTTGCGGGTCTATTCGATTTGGCACAGTTGGTTAGCCTGCTGTCCATTGGCACGCTTTTGGCCTATAGTGTTGTAGCCATATCTATCACAATTTTACGCTATATGGAGTACAGCGAGTCGGAGGAACAAACAACCCAGGGCATCTCGGAAACATCTTCACTGACATCGAGAGGTGAACGCTTCACCTGGAGTTCAATTTGCACTCAACTCTTCAATGTGCATCGCGCTCCGGAACCGAATCAAATTTCAACAAGGATTGTGGGCGTGCTGACGACCTTGTTCTGTGGGTACAAGACGGGAGAAGAGACGGGTTCCCTTCTCTCCTCCATTCACTATTTATATGAGCATTATTTTAATGCTTATTTACATTTTAGGTTTGCTCTCTCTGGGACTTGGCGTGCTCCTCATGCAGGGATATTCGGCCATCAGCTCAGGCAAGGCTTGGGCCTTGACTTTGCTCATTCTACTCTTGGTGCTGATTGCTGTGGTGCTGTTGCTCACCTGTTTGCAGCCACGAGAGGTACGGAGTCGCCTCTTCAGGGTGCCCTTTGTGCCTGTGGTGCCTGCCATTAGCATCTTTATAAACATTTATCTTATGCTACAGCTGGACAGCTGGACTTGGATTCGTTTTGGTGTCTGGATGATTGTGGGTGAGTTCCTTCTTTTTCCTCTCCCTAGTGTAGCATTTGTAGCCTTTGACTAATGCATGTTACTTTAATATTGTACTACTAACTGTAATACCTTAGGCATACCCATATTTATTGCATGCTGGTGTCTCTATGACATCAAAAATCCAAAGAAACGCAATCCAGAACGCATTGATTTCTACAAGGCTTTAAAAATGCCCAAAGATGCTGATTTTGTTGGGGTTAATAGTAACGGATTCCACTCCAAGCTAAGCACAATGACGAATGAAACGCAGCTTGTGGGAAATTCGCGTAGCGTAGATCAAATACAGAACTTAAGTGAGGTTTATGACGACCTAAAAGAGAAGAAACATGCAAACGGCAAAATCTTTTATGTGGAGGATACAAAGAGCGAACATTCTAGGACCACGTTGGGCGCCAACGATGCTGAGGCTTGTGAGGATGAACACTCGGTTATCGCGATGTTGGATGATGTCCTCGATGCGGAGGATTCACAACAACAGCAGCTGGAACAACATCAGATATTTTTTCGTAACTTTAGCATTGATTCCGAATTGTTACCCAGTGTAATAGAGACCACAATATTTGCCACTGTTCATAATAGCAGCAGCGATGATGATGAGATGTCCAGTCAGCGATCTTTAGAGCTACATAGGCTGGAGGATTGCAGAAAAGCTGCTAATAAAATGCTTGAGGAGATGTTCGATAGTGTTGCATTTTACGAACAACTGGAGGCAGCCAGAACAAGACAATCTTTAGTCAAAGAGGAATCCTCAGTCAAAGAGGAAACAACAGAGTCCATTTCACCCCAACTCAGACATCATCTAAAGCGAGTTCCTTCGGTTGTCTCGACAACATCGCAGGCTTCTTTCACCTCTGCTGTCGATGATCCTTTGCATTCGGAAAAGTTTAAGGATCGATTAAGTCACCTCATTATGAATCCCAATGCGCACAAATCCAAGAAAATAGAAGAACCAGCAAATCAGGTTGAGACAATCAAAGAGAAACCTACAAGGCCGCAGCTGAAGCAATCGAAAAGTGAAACTGATGTCCGATTGCTGTTGCTGAAGGCCATTCGAGAGCTGAAAGCGGACAGTGATGATGAGTCTGTAGCTGATGGCAACGGTAATGATAATGGTGATAAGGCTGCAACAGTAACTACAACGCCTGGAGCAACCAACCATATACCGCGCCCACCCAAATTCGATCCGGTTTTGTACAAGACCATAAACAGCATTAGTTTGCACAAACAGCGACCTAGTTTGAGTCGAGAGCTCAACGTGGATGCCAAGAACATGAAGGTAGTTGCAGCAGCTCAGCATCTAGTCGACTCCCCCACATCCGAACCGGAGCCATCAACAAAAACAGCAATAGCAACTGCAGAGCCGGAGCCAGAGCCGGTGCTATTCAAAGCGAAATTGGAAGCCATATTGCAACGAGGTCCCTCGCATCGCCTGCAGCAGCGTCCGGCAGCGGGAACGAGAACGGGAACGGCAACAGGAACGGGTACGGGAACGGGAACGGATGCAGGGATGCGCCGTCGGCCGCAATCTACGTACATTGAGGAAACAGCAATTGAATGAGCCCAAAACCAAAGAGGGTGCAATTTTGTAGCATACTGTAAAACTAGACTACACACTCCACTAATGTAATCTAATGTTAAGTAGTTGTAGTTGTAGCTGTAGTTGTAGTTGTAGCTGTTAGCTAGTTAAATGGAAGCAATACTAGATGATAAGTGCCGAGGGTTGTAGCGCAACGGGAAATGCGTGAAATTCAATTGCAAATTTCTCGAATTTGTGAAAATTTTGAAAATTCCGTTAGCACAGCACCAATTATGGGATGTGTAAGTGGCATGCGAAATCTGTTGAGTGGCAGTTAGCGATAGGAGCAGGAAGCTAATGAAGAGCTAGAGCTATGGGTTATGTCTTTAATCGGATAGAATTGTATAAAATGTTACTGATTATGATATTGTTGCTTTAGAAGATTGTTTAAGTATATGAAAGGAGAAACAATAAAGCCTTAGTATTATAAGCTTATAAGAAACATTTTTCACTAAAAATGTGATATAACGCAAAGAATAAGAAGCAGAAAACTTCCAAAAATATGAATTAAACAAAGTTTATTTAGTGCTACTAATTTCCAGTTCAATCAAGTGAGCTTACTTATAAGAATAAACATGCCATCTCTTTTTCAGTAAATTACTTATTATAATATTAACAATATTATTGTTCTAGTTAGTCGATAATAACTACTTAGTCCAACAAGATGTAGTTGCTCAATTGCATGTGCATGAAGTAAAAGTATTATTAAGTTAATCGAGTCTGTTAAATTAATGCAACGAGTTCACTTTTTATTTATCTTAGGTCTATCCATATACTTTTTATATGGACTGCCCAATAGCTATAGAGAAATGCGAAGACAACGCTCCGGCTGGCAGAAGCTCAAATATAGTGGAGATCTTTAAGAAACAACATAAAAAAAAACAAACAAGGGGAACTGAATGAAATAAAATAGAGGAGAATAGAACAGAATCAAAACTTGATAATTACATAGATGTATGTCCTAAGCCAATTTGATAAATGTGAACAATTTGTTGTTATAAATAAAAATCTAGTTGTAATTAATAAAAGTCAAATGCTTTCTTTACCTTTCCGTAGAGTCTAAAGAAATGTCGAGAGCAACTGCAACTGCCGTTTCCGGAATGGCAAAATGTTGAGAGAGTACAGAACCCAAGACGATCGTTAGTGCGAGCAGGCTGTTTATTAATAACTCATGAATGGATCGTCATTGTCGTTTAATTCCCGAAGGTCTTGTCTTCCACTGACTTTGATAAATTAATTGATGTCGGCTGATCGTCGACTAGAGAAAGAGATTGAGAGGTGGAGAAACGGAGCGTGTGCCAAGAGACTCTCGTGTAGTTTACTCATTCCTCTTGCATTGATTTTGATTAGACTGAACCATCCCCTGGGTCGGCAGTTGGGCACTTTTCCTTTCCCTTTCACCCAATCGATTTAAGACAACAACGGGCTGCCTGATTTATGCCGCCGTTTTCTGGGCATTTCTCTGGTCAGGTTGATGATGCCAGATTCCACATTTCAGATTCCAAAATTTGTATAACCACAAGACAACACAACTGGCGACTCTTTGGCGTCGCTTCTTCTTCTTCTTTAGGGGGATGAACTGACTTTTTGTGCTGTGTAAGTGTAACAAATTGTAATCGTATTTGGCGGCATCACTGACGACGAGTCTTTCTCTATTTGGGGGCGGGTCTGTGTGTGTTACCCCCCTGCTTTATTATTATTAACTTTGTTATGGTACACAGTAGTCTCTCACAAGTCTCTGAAGTCTCACAATTCCCGCTTGTCTCGCAATTCCCCTTATGCTCCCCACTAACCAGTCGCTTTTGGTGGTGGTGGTTTTCGGTTTGTTTTGGCCTGTTTGCTACACTTGCTGTCCGCCCCCTTTATCTAGTCAAGCGACCAAATAGTTTTATGGCATATTTATGGGCGCCAAAACTTAAAGTCACTCTCCCGGGCTAAGACTTTAAGACACCCAAACATCCACATGCGACTACATGACAAATTGCAGAAGCCAAAACTAATTAACACAGCAGCGAGCGCATTACATTCAATACTATAAAGACTATAAAGACTTTCTTAGTCGAACAGATTTCCAAACACTTTCTCATATAAGGGATTGTGAAATACAAACATATATTAAAGGGTAAACTGTAAAGAAATTATGAATGTGTTGGATAAGATCTATTAAAGTTTGTGAAAGGATTTATGCATAAGATGTAAGTTTTATATTTACAGAGTAAATAAACCTATAAGCTGAATTGCTGTAGATAATATTTATTTGCTAAATATGTATTAAGGCTTAAGAAAGTTTTAGATAAAACTGTCAATTCTCTGAATTAATATACCATACTTGAGCTCTGGTTGTTAGGGTATACTTATATGTAAGCTTTCGGGCTGAGCTCTAATAACATACCCTTACTCTGGTTTTTTGTGTTTTGTTTCTGTGATGTTTTTGTTTGAAGTTAGTTAGTTCTGCCGGCCAAAGCGGCTTTTCATATTCATAAAAATTGCGAGTTCCCATTTCCTCCGCATGGACGGAAAGCATAATCCGCTTACAGAAGCTGCAACTGCGTATTGGACTCTACTTGGACACAATTTCATGTTTATCTTCTTTTTGCTATTCGGGAATTGTTTTGAAAATTAAAATATGTGTGTGGGTTTAGCCGAAACCAAAAACGTCAACGTCGAAAGAGCTCAGGTAAAACCGGAATACGAATGTGAATGTGAATGTAAATGCGAATGTGAATGTGAATGCGGGTTGGGTGTGCAACCTGCATGGAAAAACAAATAAAGGAGACACATGTGAGTCGAGCTGGTTAGACCAAAGTCAATGGGCACTCAACAAAAACATTTTGTCAAAACATAAAGGCGGATGCTACTGTACGCAAAGTGGATCAGTGAATTTGTCATTTCTCTACGCCAAAAAAACAATATAGTTTGTGGCAACAATAACAACAGCTGCAGTGTTGCAGGTACTGCAATTGCAACTGCCACTGCCACTGCAACTCCAACTGGGATTGAACTACCGAAAAAGGATTATCATTGGGTTTAACAGTATGTTCAATCGGCCATGGCCAACGACAAATGTCACAATGAATCCCGTCCCGTGTCTATGTCAAGGTCTGCAATGTGGTTTCCCGTCTCTCCTCTCTCGTCTCTCCTCTCTCGTCTCCCGTTTGGCTCGTCAGCTGAATAAAGTTGCATATGTTAAGGCACTGATTGCATTGTTTGAGCCATGTAACTGGGAGGTATTTTTAGGTGGGATATAGTTCGTGTAAAAATTGGATTTAGTTGGGTTAAGATGAGATTAAGTGGTTGGCTTAGGACACAACTCTTTGAAGATTACTATTAGGGTTTCTATCTGACCAACGTGTTGAATAAGAATCCTTTTAAAATGGACTCTTATTTTCCTTTGTTTAATTTGCGTCTCTATTCATCGCACACAAATTGCTCAAAAAGAGTATTCTGCAAATCTGTTAATCCTTTCAAAAGAGTTGCTTTATATAATGTAAAAGCTAAGGAAAATTAAATTTAAAATTGTCTGCATTTATTTGAATTATTGTTTATGGAATAAATAAAAAAATAAATTCAATACCAATCTTTGAAAATAAATTAATAAAGATTTCCTTAATTTGCTATTTTTTTTTAGTTATAGTTAGAGAATGATACTCACAATTTTAACTTAATATTAAGAAGAACTAAATAATAATAAAATATAATTTTTATAAGCTGCCATAGAAGATTTCTAAAGCTACCCCTAGTTTATTTAATTGTAAATATAACAAATTTGATTTCAGTTGATGTCTGCATTCACACCTGGCAGCAATTCGATTTAATGCGTTTCTTTCAAAGTTAATCATCTTAATAAAAGGCATTCAACTCACTCCCTAAAATTAATTTACTTGAACAGTCTTCAATTTTCTTTGCAATTTCTATTGTGAGCATTATAAATGTCCTTTTTACCTTTCGGTTTCAATTGAGGGAATACATCTTTAAAATAGTCTTTTTCCTTGGCCAAATTATTAATCACAATTTGTTTGAATTTCATTATAATTCGCTTGATTTGTCAGCACTTTCATTGCATTCTTATGTCCTGTTTAGTTGTGTTCTCTTCTGTTCGTGGTGCTCAGTATAATTGGTTCTTTGTCATTTGCCACAACAAGGAGCAATAACAACAATGTACACTGTGCTCAACAAAACCAGAAAAATAATACGCTTCTGATTTTCTACTCGACTTCAATTGATTTTTATAGCCAGTTGGTCGTTTTCTCTATCTCATCGCATTCTTCCCATTGTTCATTCAACTCTCAGTTCTCAGTTCTCAGCTCTTAACATTTTTTTCACCATTTATCTTCGTTTTACTTTTGCTTGGCCTTATAGTATTTTTCGACAAATGGTTTGCTTGTCATAACCTTTTTAATTTTATCGCAGTACGAGTGCGAGTCCGAGTATCTTGTATCTGCTCCTAGAAGCTGCTGCTTCTACAATTTTTAAGAAGAATAATATTTACAGAGCACGCACAATAGACCTAGGCAGGCAGGCACCCATCCAGCAGGACTCCTACAACTCGCTTGGGCATTGTTTTCACACTGAATTCCATGACAATGAGCACGTTATTGAGCTCAAGATGTGTACAGGAGACTCTGAAGACAGAAGAAAGACTCTCTGTGCATAGAATACCAAGCAAGCAGCCAGCCAGCCAGCCATCCAACCGACCAATTCAAATTCAATTTGCCCCATTATATGTGGCCCATTGTTCATGTGAAATTCTGGTCTATGAGCTGAGCAGGAGTTACAATGCACTCTCAGGACATTGAGAGAGAGGCAGCGAAGAGACTGCAGTGCAAGTTAAGTGCAATACAAAAGGCGGCAGATTAAAAATAGCAAAGAGATGAGCCCAAGATGAGAGCTGAGAGCTGGCTCCCTTCGCCAAATGAGGAAATGTGGTTCACAGTGTCACAGTCAGAGAAAGAACAGAGAGAGAGAGTGCGTGTGTGTGTGTGTGTGAGTGAGAAAGGCAGCTTCTCGACTAAATGAATGCAATAAGTAAATAACAAAATGTCGTTAGCATTTGTGACTGACACTCACAGCAACTAGGAACACAGAGAACCGAGAACTGAGAACTGAGAACAGAACCTAACAGAACCCAACAGGACAGTACAGGACAGGACAGGACAATGGCAAATGGCAAATGCCTGTGAATGTGTCTGTGCCATCGCCAGCTTCCTTGCAATGGGTTGCTGCCCTTCTTGATGACATCCTTTTGGCCTGAATGCAGCAGCAACAGCTACAACAACAACAACAACAGGAACAACAGTAACAACAATATCTCACAGCTGTCAGCAGCAACAAATTGCGCGCTAAGCTGACATTAGATTCTGCGCTATGTAGACCGCATGGCAGAAATGGGTCTACTATGATACATGGCCCATAAACTGATGATGACTTTAAGTCATAACGAAACTGAAATGCCCTTAACTCAAGTCAGACAACTCACATAAATTATCCACATTTTAGATACTAAAATTTTATACATTTTATGTAATTTCTAACAACAAGTGGGACAATTTATTACTACCTTATTATTATCAATTAATATTAATTAGCCTATTTTTAATAGCACATTTATTTTTAATTTTTAATCATAAATAATGTGTTGCGATTTTAAAATGAATATGCCATCCAATTTATAGTTACTTATAATTTTAAAATGAGTATGATATCCAATTTATAGTTTATAATACTATTGTAGTAATTGCTAAATAATACTTATATTAATAACAATAATAATATTAAAGTTCTTTTGATATATACATTATTAATTATAAAAACTTCATATAATAAGTACTTTTTCTAATTAGTATTTTATTTTACATTAAAAATCCCATTGAAATAATATAATTTTAAGTGGGTAATTACCGTGTTGCCAAGCTAACCAGAGATTCAGAGTGGCTCCGTTTATGGAGCATTCATTTTAGTGGCGCATTGCGTTAGCTCGTTCGGCAGCCATAGAGCCATAGAGAGTGGCCCATCAGGACATCAAGTGGCAATCATATTAACTGGGGCTAATTGTCAACACACAGGGCAAAACAAGAGTCGATGGCAGGTTGGGTCCAAAGCCAATGCTCGGACCTCGGACCTGAGCGGCAATTCCCCAACTGTCCAGTCCAGCGGATGTCTGTGGACTGCGGGTGTTGGCCTTGTTAACAAGTTGGCAATGGCACGTTAACGCTTCTGGCCGGGTCAAATCAGTTATTGTCTCTCTCTCTCACTCTCTCTCTCTCGCTCTCTCTATCGCTCTCTCTCTCGCGCTGGCTCTAATGCTTGTTGCTGATATGCAAATGTGCGTATTTCAAATGCTCATTAGGCACAATTTTTCGGACAGTAAAAGTGCGTTAGTTGCCATTGGCAATGTTACCAATTGTCAGTTGTCAGTTGTCAGCTGTCCGTTGGCACGTGAGCTTTTAGCCAGTTGCTGCTGATTGCCTGTCAGCCAGTTACTGTTATAAAACAGCCAAATGTTTGTCTCTTCAGTTGTCTCTGTCTCTCCGTCTGTCTGTCTGTCTGTCTGTCTGTTTAACTGCCTAATGTGCAAGCGCTAACTAACTAACTAACTGAGCGACTAACGTGCTGCTAACAAGGCACTTACACACACATAGATACACATTAGATTAGAATCCAACACATCACACCGTAGACCACGCCCAGTTACAAGTACAATTACAATTACAACAAAAGCCGACCGAAATTCTCATTGCTCGGCATTATCAATTCCTTTAGTATTCAAATGCTCATTTGTCTTGTTGTAGTTCCAATTGTTGTTGCTGCTGTTGTTATTGTTGTTGTAGTTGAAGTAGTTGCAAATGGCATTACGCGTTTTAAGCGTGAAACCGCGAAATTAAGCTCTGACGATGATGATGATGATGACTATGACGACAACGTTGCCTGCCAGCCACTTGTCAACAAGGCTTCAACCTCCATCCAATCTCATCTTCATACGCCACCCACTGTATCTTATTTCCCTTCATCCTTTTCCTCCTCCCATCTAGCACCACATCAAATTGTATGCAAACTAATCACACGCAAGCATTTGATGCGTTTAAAACACACACAGACACAGAGAAAGACACAAATAGGATGGAATTCAATGTGTGAATGCGAGGGCTGCACTGAAAGTATGTTTTATATAAATATACATGCTGTAAATATGTAATATGTATAAATATTAAACTAAATACTTTGCATTAAAAATTAATATTAGTTAAATATTAAATGATTAAAGCAATCTAAAACCAAGTTTCGAAATATTTTAAAAATGTATTATTTGGTATTTTAAATACCTGATATTGGTAGAAATTAATTTAAAATATAAATTTAAAAAAAGTTTTTTTAAAAAACCAAATAAAAATTTATTTAAAATAAAATTTAGTATTTTTGAATCTCATTTAAAATAATCTTAATTGAAAAAATTAAGAATTATATTATTAAAAAATATTTATTACAATTTAAATAAAGTTTGAAGTGTTGGACTCTTATTTGAACTAAAATGTTTTAGTCTAGCGTGAACTCTATTTAGATACACAGAACGTATTGATAACAGAAAAGATCAATTTTAATATCTTAGTTGTATCCAGGTTCTCTCTCATTAACACAATGAACTTTCATGCCTACCCTCGTTTTAGCTACTGACTGAGCTGAGCTGAACTGAGATGAGAGCTGACGCTGTTCATCTTTTATAATGTTGGTAATTTGAACATTTCAAATCAAATCTAAACGTCAGTTGGTTACCAGCTGCGGTTCACTTGGCTCGAGGACGTGCACGCAGAACACAGAACAGAACAGAGCAGGGAATGAAATGAAAAGAGATGGATGGATGGAAAATGAAGGGAATTGGCGCCAAATGGAAATTGTCAACGGGCATTGAAATGAAAGTGCAGATTGGAAAATGGCAGCAGCGGCATAAAGTAGAACCCACAGGCAGTTTTGATGAGAAGCAGCTACCACAACCTCACAGTTCGAATACCCCCTTTTCCCCACTACCCCGCAATCCTGGTAGATCCTTACACTGTTGGCTTGCATAATAAATCGACTTGTAAATGCAATAAATTTTCAATTGGTGCCACAAAAGGCGCGCATTGAATTTAAAACGCTTAAAGCTTGCAACATAATGAAGAGCAGCCACCAAGCAGTCAGACAACAAGTCAGACACTCGACGCTTTTTCGGGGGCGAGTTTGCAGAGTGAAATGGAGGCAGGAACGCCAAAAATGTGCAAACGAACGGCCAGAAGACGGAGAAGACAGAGAAGAGGAAGAAAGTGCCAGGCGAAAACAAGAAAACAAATCACGTTTTAATTTTGTTTAACTAAATACGAAAATCGCACAGAGGCTCGCTGTCTACATTGACAAAGGGGGAGGGGAGCAGTGGGGTAAGGGGCAGGGGCAGGGGAAGCACCGCCTGATGACGTGCAACTCTCGTCGCCATTTTGTGCGCTGTCATGCCGCACACAATTAAAGCGCTCCGTCTCATACGGACTCCCTCCTTCCCCTCTCTCTCTCTAGGCTCTTGAGAGAGGGAGAGCTCTAAGCTTCTGAGCTGGCGCACACGTCTATCTCAACCGTCTAGTTGTAGGGAAATTAAATTAAAATTCACTTGTACGCAAAAGTCGAGACGGCAAACAGGCGGACGGTGTGAAGACAGGAGGGGAAGGAGACAGAAGAGGAGGGGACAGAGGAGTAAAAGCAGCAGCGGCAAGTCAGTAAGTCAGCGTGCGATTGGAAAACAGAGCAGATTTTTCGCTCTTACTCTTCATTTCAATTTTTATTTCATCTTTCTCTTCTTTTTATTTTTTTGGTTCTATGTGAAGCAACAAATTAAATCGTTGCACTGTCTTTGGCTGACTAGGGGGAAAACTATGCTAATGATATACGAAATTGAAATTTCCAAGAATATGCTAAAATTTGGATAGCAATTTTCCTTATTCCATAAATTGTTAAATGTTGTGTTAAAGATTTAGGGCATCTTATAAAAGTGAAATTGTAGTAAGAAGTTAGAAGTCTGAAGATTCAAGCAAATTGATAAGTTAATTAATTTTAAATAAACAATTTAAAAATATTAAATTTATAATCTAAAATATTTGTTTATTACTATAAAGAAATAGTCAATTTTAATTAACTTTATAAATATGAAGTGTGCATTCTTTTACCTCATCGAACTGATAAATTTCACAGATTATATTGAAGTCCCTTTTGGATAAGCATCCTCATTATATATTCGTTCTTTTAAGACAATGAAACACTCGACTTCATCATCGGTTGCATAATTTTAGCTTATGGGCCGCTATACCATTTATAATTTTTAAGAACTCCTGCTTGACTCAGTTATTTTTAGAGCTGGGACCAAGAGAAACTGCAGCAGAAGGTCATGATAAATGACACCAAAAGTATCAAAATACACAAAACTATCTAAAGTATGCCAAGGCACGCAGTGAATGAGAGAGAGAGAGAGAGAGAGAGTGAGAGAGAGTGAGAGAGAGAGAGTAAAGAAGGAAGAATACTAGTACGATAGAAGAAACTCAATTGCAAGCTGAGACGAAAATGTCCTCAGACGGAACAGAGCACTTAGAAGAAGGATGAACGCATGGAGCGCCAAGGATATGACAGCTGCTGCTAAGTACCCATTGGCAGGGGCGTTAGATTTAGTGCCTCACAATCGAGTATAGTATGCAGATATATGCCCGAGATATGGATATGATGAGCTATGCAGCACAAACTTGCTGGCAGTTTTATGACTACAAGAAAAACCTTTTTCTTTCTTTACAACTGCAGCAAAGAATACATACAAAATAATAAAAGAAGAAAACATGCCCTTCACCTTGGCCCCACAAACGCCTGTCAGCATCTTATTGAGCGTACATAAGCACATTAGCTGCGGTTTTATGTGCGGCGCATCCAACAGATACATAGATACATAGTTACTCGTACTGCAGTTGCATCGGCATCCCTTTGGTCCGTTGAACCAAAGCGAAACTGCAACTGAAACTGAAACTAATTTCCAACGAGAGAATGAAAACGGAAAAGGATAATTGCCGAAAAGAGTGTAACATATGGCAGACAGTGTCAGAGTCAGTGTCAGTCGGTCGGACGGGCGTGGACCCGAACCCAAGCCATATGGCCAAGAACGACGGCACCGACAACAGCAGGCAAAGAGTTTTTCTCAAAAGTCATTCCCGACTTGGGACTGGGACTTTGACTCTGAGTCGGACACAGACTCAATCGTCAGTCAGCCGGCACGGATTTGTCATGATCTCGTTTATTTTGTGTTGCTTGTGATAAATAGATTTGGGAGTAGGAGACGCTTGTGTTTTTTATGGTCTCAGTCTTTTGGGCATCAAATTATAGGGCTGGACCTAACATGGAACTTGTTAAGACGATACATGGCTTTCCCATTCCCATCCCTTGGTCTATGAAAATGCTCAATCATTTCCGATCGATCGCTGTGATCTTGTAAGGGAATAACATTTGAATTTTACGATAAGTTAAGCAGCTTGTTTGGAAAATTGAAATTATAGATAGGCTACCAGAATATTGAATCTTTTATTTTTCGATAAAAGGTGTGAAGATCTATTTCGTGTTGGTGTTAGACTATGATTTTTGGGTGGGATCTGACAAGCATTGGCTTTTATCTGGCCATTCAAAAGCTATAAAATGCTAATGGAAATATGAGAAGATTTTCTTTATATGCTGAGATTATGTAAGCATCGCTTTTGCGACATACAGAAGGGATCTACCTGACAGTCGTTGACAGCAACAATTGTTCCAATTGAGCTAAAGCCGATTAAGGCGAAAAACGAGGTTCAGTCTTGGACAAAAGAATCCTCTGCAGCAGCTGCCACATGTTGCAGAAGTACAGAAGGATCTAATAGGATTTACGACCCTTCGCAGAAGGCGCAACCTAGAGCACTTGAAAGAGGCCCAATCTGTTGTGACAACAAGAAATTTGAAACCCAAAGATCCAAATTACAAAGTCGGTTAAGAAGTTAACGTGAAATGAAAAGTTTTCGAGCTCTACCAATTTGCTACCACTTCCGTTAGAGTGCGATTTCCAGGTATAATGTAAGCTGATATAGGAAGAGATTTCACACCATATTGTGTTGATAATACTAAGATAAAATGTAGGATAAGATTTTATGGTACTCGTATAAATGATGTTAATACATTAACACTAAATATCTATAAAAATGTACTGCTGTTGAAGTTAAACTATATTATTGCTTTTAATTCAAATAAAACTTAAGTAAAAAACTCATTAATTTAAAGTACTTAATAATTTAATCATTAAATAAATATGTTTTTCACTGTAAATAAATAATTGGGAAAATATGTTTGAAATAATGAAATCCCTGACACTCCAAACTTTTTTGGTCAGAAGAAATCTTTAGAATTTATTGGAGCATACCTGATATAGTGAAGATCCGTTTAAAATGTCCATTGAATAGAAAATTGGATATTGCAGATGGTTTAGTCGTTCTAATTGAAATAATTCGATATGATAGCTACCATTAGCTCTCATGACTCTACTTGCAATATGAACAATAACAATGGGATGCTTTTGAAATGGTTTCTAATAACACTTGTCAATATCGTGTGCATTGGCTGTCAATGTGATTTTGTTGAAAAGCAACCAGTCAATTTATCAATGGCTTATTGTTTGTATGCCAAAACTGTAACACAATTGCGTGCTCTTAGCCCAAATATTTGGACTTGTATTGTGATTTGCATTCTGTTTGAAATTTGATAATCAAATGCATGAAATGTGACTCATGCTGTGGTCTCGATTTGGATTCTGTTGTTGTTGTTGTAGTTGTTGTTGTTGGACTTCCACCACTTGTGTCCAAATGTTTGGTCAAAAATCAAAATGTGTCAAATCGATAATTGCCAAAACAGACTCAGTCCCAACTCAACTCGACTCAACTCGACAAGATTCGACTCACGTATGTCAAGGATTGTCTCCCATCATCGCCTGCAGTTTGTGGTCAGATCTAAATGCATTGTCAGTTGACGATGACGATGACGATGATGATAATGATGATGAGCTTTAGATTGTTGTGTAGTTGAGAATGCAATTGTTAAACAAAAAGTGTCATTATTGTCACCAGCACTCGAAATATGTGGCAATATGTGACAAACACTTATGTAAATTACAAGCAAGTCACAATGCGACAAACTGCGGAGTTCAGCATGACTAGATTTTCGAATAGGACTCAAAACTCAAACTCAACCTCAAACTTGGACTTGGTAACTGGCAACAACAACAACGAGAAGAGCAAGAACTACATAAATCGAATTATGTGAACACAACGAGGAGGCACTTAAGTGTCCTTTTTGCCTGCTTGTGCACTTTAAATTTGTGTGTGTGTGTGTGTGTGTGCCACATACAAAATTCTACTTCATTTGTCTAATTCTCGTTGTCGTCTAGAGCCCTCCACAAACACATTTACACACACACACACACATGAGATGAAACACATACACGCACTTCTCGAATACAAATGAAAGTAAATCCTTGGACTAAGTCTACGCAACTGTAGTTGTGCATGTGTGTGTGTGTGTGTGTGTGTATAAGTGTGTGGGTGCGGCAAAGGATAATCTGCATTTGAATAAGAGCATTTTAGTGTTTGTTTTTTTTTTTCATTCAACTATAGTATATGTAGTCGGTGGAGTGTGTGACAAAGAGACAGACAGAGAGACAGAGAGAGAGGGAGAGAGACAGACAGCCAGACGGATAGACCATTGGAGAGACAGATCAGACTGTGTCAGCCTTTTTGCTGATTTTGATACTCTATCAAAGCTTTCTCTTTAACTTGGCGTAAACTTAAAAGCCGCCAACCCTAAGCTTTAGACTCACTTTTGCGATAAATTAAGAGAAAGTATTGTAACTTAAAGAAACTTAGTTAGTAAACTTTAAAAAGTCAAGGCATATTATGCATTATGCAATTTTAAGTCTTTAAAACAAAAAAAAAAATTATTATTAGAATGAAGAGATAATAATAACATTATATATACAATTTATCAACTTAAATAGAATATTGAGAGGATTAAAGTTTTTGTATAGTAAAATATATAATTTATAAATTCTAAGATTTTAATTAAATTTTTTATGTCTCTTATCTATCTTTTTTAGTCTTAATATACAGATTAATTTTATTTAGTTGCTCTTTTTCCAACATTTTGAAATATTGGGGACTTACTTAAAATATTATTAATATTAATTCTCTTTTACTGTTGCTTCCAAATTAGCAGAGTTAGAGTATACACAAATTCCCATGACACAATCAATAGTTCATTCATTCTTTATTTTTTCTTTATTTAATTTGAATGCTGGCATTTTTGTTATATTTCTTAGAAGTTTTCTTTTATTTTCTACTTTTCTATTTGGCCAGTCGTCGTCTCCGTCAACTGAGTTTGGCTAATGTCCCAAGCAAAGCTGCTCTCCAACTCCCTCTCTCTCTCCACTCCACTCCATTCCTGTGTCTGTTTCGTTGTCTCCCTTTCTTTTGGCAGTTTTGTGCTTTAAAATAATCGATTTTCTAATTTCGTTTGCAAAGTATTTGGCAAAAGATTTCTTGTGATTTGGTATTTGTGTCAAAGCAACTGACAATGTGGAAATTAATATAATTTGCCTGATTTCGGGCTGTCTGATGTCTCGCCCTGAGATTTGTTTGGCACAAATCGAAAATCAAAATCAATTTTAAGGATTTTTGCATATACCGCCTACACACACAAAAACAAAAAAATAAAACAAATAAATTGAGAAAGAGAAAACAAAACAACCACAAAGCGAGTAAAGGAAACTGCTGTCAACTGCTGCTGCTTCTGCTGCTGATAAGGCGCAGCTTTCCTCCTCCCCCTTCCCTCCCCCACATCAGCAGGCAGATTAAACTAATTGATAAAAATGTCGCCCGTTTTCTGCACGTTGCCAACGTACGTGGGGCATGCCACAGTTGCCGTTGCCGTTGCCGTTGTGCGGTGTCTCCTGTGTTGCCTTGTTTTTGTAATTTATGTAAAATAGCAACGTGTAAGTCGCAATTTGTTTGTGCCCGGGTCAACGGCAAGCACCGCCTTCCTCTGCCCCTCTGCCACTCCCCCTTCCATCAGCCAACTGGCAGCCAATCCCTCAGAGCAGGAGAGCCGCCTGGCAACGCGGAGCCAACAACATGTCTTGACTTTTAAATCCAAATGTATTAAATTTCCATGCCAAGTTCTGAAGAGCGAGACGCATGTCCATGGCCCTGGCTGCTGTTATTTGTTTGTTTCAGCCAAGAGAATGAATGTGGAGCGGAACAGCAGAGGATCGAAGGATCTGAGGATGGAAGGAGCATAGAAGGAGCTGCAGCAGAGTCCGCAGCAAGTGCCCCTGGCATTGCCATATGTGTGTGTGTGTGTGTGTTTATGTGTGTGTGTGTGTGTGTGTGTGTGTGTGTGTGTGTGTGTGTTATGCTCATCTGGTTTGCTTCTCCAGCATTCGGCATGGCAGCAATTATTCAACAAAAGCTACTGACAATTATGCCACACCAGCCATACAACATTCCAAGTAACAATGGTGCGAGGAGAGTTTGTTACAGCGAGGGCGGCTTAACAAGTTTATTGCTCTGCACTCCCCAATCATAAGGCAATTGAAAATATGTCTTAAGAGAAGCCAAAATTTTTCCTGCGAATTTCCATTTCATTTATAATTTTTCATTTCATTTTAAAAATTAATTTAGCTGGGGGAAAATTCAGTTTATTGTGGTTTTCTAAATCAATTTCATTGGTAATTCATATTTTCAGAGAATTCTTTAAGAAGTTTTAAGTACTGCGTATTTATTTAAATTTCAAGTTATTTGCGACTTCTTGGAAATATTTAAAGCTACATATTTATTATTTTAAATCAATATTATTTTAAATTGTAGCAAAAACAAAATTCCCTTGATACAAGTATTAAATGAAATTTAATTTTGATTGATTATTTTATTAATACTGTTTTTGTGTAACTTATAAATTGCATTTATTGAAAAAAAGACAGTTGTTTTATTTATATGATGTTTCATTTATTGGAAATGTTATTCTTCGACGACGAAATGGATTTAAAATAAATATTATAATAAGAAAATATTGTTTTTAATTGTCTCTTCAGACATAAAATAATTGAATTTATTTTCTCTTAAAATACAAACATTACATTTGCTTTAGAATAATATGAGATTGAATTTGTTCAATTATAATAAATTTTTTTTTGCTATTTATGGACATAGTTAGAAGTTTACTTATAAAATATTTCCAACAACTGTGAACTACAGTTAAGGATCTTATTTTTAGATCTTGCCAATTAACCTTGAGTTCGTTATAACAGAAGAATGTTAACAAACTGTTAACTTGGCCCTCTGTCAATTGCACCTATACACACACACACCCCCACAGACACACACAGAGAAGCACACACCTGGCTAACTGAATGGCTGGGAAAACCAGAGTAACAACAACTGGTTACAACCACAGAGAACACATCTGCTGCCTCTTTTGCAACCTCTGCTCGGATATGTACGATTGTCTGCGTATGCAAAAATATAATTTAACACACATTTGCGCAATTAGATTCATTCGTGCAGAGCAGTAGAAGTCAGCAGGCGATGGGGGAAAGGGGAGAGGGGAAAGGGCGAAGTGAGAGGTGGCAGCCACCGACTGACATACAAATGAATATCTATGACTATGAAAAGTGGAACATGTGTACGACAGTGTGTATGTGTGTGTGTGTGTGTCTGTAAATGTCACAATTTGAATACATAAAATGCAAATAGGAGCACAATTCACGACAATTCCGGATGTGAGAAGGACACCACAGATTCTAGACATCGCAGCTTCATTCTTACATACATATTATGCATCCAAAATAAATTGCTTCCAGTGCAGACATCTATTAAAAGCATATAAAACCATATACCGGAAATGATGCATAGGCAAACGACAACGACAATGGCAAAGGCAAAGGCAGCGGAAACGGAAACGAAAGCGGAACTCGCGCCCACAGGTAAACCAAAATTGCAGCGAAAGTAAAAGCAAAAGGCAAAGAACCTTTCTCCTTTCTCCTGACTCCCTTCTCCCGAGTCCCTTCTCCTGACTCCTGCCTCTTTATTCTCCTGCCTCCTTGCGACCTGTGCGCATTTTCGACCTGTTGCCCCACATTTGGTAACTGGCTCTTGGCTAATTGAAACGTTGCAGGTAAGGCTTACCCACTCTCCCCTTTCCCCTTTCCTCTCTTCACCTCTCCCTGTTCCACTCCTTCCCCAACTCCCCTCGAAACACTGCGCGTGCGACAATATATAATAAAATTTACACAATTGCAAATGTTGGACTTGTTCTGGGTTTGTATTCTCTCTCACTCTCTCTCTCTCTGTTGCTCTCCCTCTCTCACTCCATCAGACTTTCTGTCTTGCTCTGCCGCAGCATGAAATATGCTAGGCAAAATGCTTACAAGTGTAAACCACAGCACGGGCACATGTAGAGCTGTCAGGGTTGCCAGGCAGGGTAAGGAGAGGGGAAGGAGGCGGGGGATGGGGTAGGGAGCAGGGGAGGGAGCAGGGGGTGGCAGCAGGTTGGGGTTTTTGTGGGTAGACTTTTGCTATACGTAATTGTTTTTCATAAAATTTAATTTATGGCATTTTTCCACACACATACACCCGCATGCCAGCATGAGTGTGTGTGTGTGTGTGTATATGTGTGTGTATTTGTTGGACTGCACTTGAAACTCCAAACGTTTGCCATTTTTTGCTTAGTGCATGTGTACGTATGTGTATGTGTGTGTGTGTGTGTGTGTGTGCAGCTGGCATTAAAATTTATTTTCACATTTTCAAATATGCAGCAAAAAAATCATAGTTGAAAATTTTGTGACATTTCATATTGGAGTAGCATGTGTGTGCCTCTCTCTGTATGTGTGTGTGTATGTGTGTGTGTATGTAAAGTGCAATCGTGTTGTGTTTTGACAAATTTAACGCCTGCACATCAAAACTAAAAGCTGCCTAAAAAGTGAGAGCTATGGGTTTTTAGCCGGATAAAAATGTTGCTTAACTAACGGCATATCGAAGCTTTACGCTCATATTACAATTGACATGATTTTAATGGTATTTTACAGCACATGACAGCTTCTCTATATATGTATGTGTGTGTGTGTGTGTGCAAATATGTAGAATAGTTTGGATACTTTATCTCTCTGCCTGCCACACTATGAAAACAATTTATGCGAAATATGTTGCCAGCATTTAAATAAATATCATTGTCTAATTTTTAAAATATTACTAATAAAACTTTAATAATTTTTGCTTGCTGACTTTAACTAATTTAATTTAATTAAAATTAAAGCAGTGTTGTTTTTAGTTACCCTTTCATCTTGTAAACAAGAAAATTTAGCTATGCGAAACTTTCATTTGTTGTGGTTTTCATCAGTAGCCTATAAATTCATTCAGCTTGCCAGTAAAAATTTGAAAAGCAGCTGAAAAATGTTATGGCCATACCCGATCCCGATAGGAGTAGAACCCTAATTTCAGGAATATTTTAATTAATTCCTCTTACCAATTTCGATTTCTAATTGCTCTGCTTGACTTTTTTGATGTTGCCGTGGACGCTTCTTTTATGTCAATTATTTACTTTGGTTATGCCTGAAAAATTTAGCGGCATGCTTCATGTGGCCCCTATTGCCAATTCGATTGTTGCCATGGTGTCACGGTTCGGTCTCTTCTTCATTTTTCATTTTTCACTTTTCACTTTGCCATTTCCACGCTTCAGTGTTCAACGTTCAATGCTCCAACGTTTTCATTTTTGTTGCCAGTTATCCCTTGGGGGCAAACCCTTCCAGGACTGACAATTGTTACTTTGTGTTACCTTTTGGCTCCAAATCAAAGCCAAAATGCCGCACCAGACGCTCCACAAACTGCCACGAGGCACTTAAATGGATGTTTCAGTTTGAGTTGTTGCCTTGTAGGCGCTCTCTGTCACACAGTAACCCTAGCACCCTCTCCCTCTCCCTCTCTTACTAACTGTTCTCACTGCTGCTGGTTGCCACCTCTTGCATATTTGCGGTTACAGAGCTGCTGGCGCGCTTTCAACATCAGCCAACGTTGCCTGCCACAGTGCGTGGCACGTTAAGCACAACGCACAACTATTTGGTTCAACCGAGCATGAAACTAAAACTTGCCTTGAAAAGTGTGTCAAAATTGAGGCGCCACCGCATGCGAGCACAAAACTCAGTACGCAGTACACTTGATGTGGAGCCACAAGCGACTCAAGTACGACTCAAGAAGGATGGGAATATGCCTCTCTGCTTTGTGGATGCCACACGGGGGAGTCGACAGCTGAGCGCTGCAAGCGAAAGTTTTTGATAAAAGAGCCCACATACATACTTGGCATAGCTTTTCACGTATTTCCATATATACAATCTTCCATCTTCTATCCAACAAATTTGCAACAGAACCATTCGCTTTCGTTAAGGAATGAGCAACTGTATAAACTTTGGATGGGTGAAAGTATTTAAGAGGTTTATTACATAAGCTGGGTAAAAAAAATCAGAATAAATTTTATCTGAATGATTTGATAATAACTAGAATCATGTATTACCTTATTTTACCAACTTATATTATATAATATTGTTATATGACGATTGTTTTCAAAATAACTAAAAAACTATAATTCAATAAATGTAATCAAAATATTAACTTAAAATTTTTGAACTGTTACATCTGAAATTCAATTGAGATATAAGCCAGCAACATGTTATAATATCTGTATCTTTAGTTGCAGCATGCGGCGTGTTGCAACATGCAAAGTATCTCAAGATTGTGTAAAGCCTTGGGCTTAGCTTGTTTGTGTCAAGAGGAAAAGCTGCTAATTAGTAAGTAAAATCTTATTCAAGCCAATTCAAAAGGTGCAACTCTTGGCTTGCCACATTTTGCAGCTCATGAAAGGATGCTTAAGATGCAAGTGCAACTGCCACTCTGCCATTCTGCAACACTGCAACAGTTCAATGGCTGTCAATAAATATGAAATTATTTTGGAGACGTGACGAAACGAGGTAAAAGTGAGGTCAGGTGAGGCAGGACAGCGCAAGGACGAGCAGGAGGGCGACATTGACATCGAATTCGGGCTGAAAGTAAGTCACGAGACGGCAGGAACAAAACTAAGAACTAAAACCGAAACTGGGAGAAGGCTAAAAAGAACGGAGGTTTCTCTCCTTTTTGGTACTTTCTGTTGTGGCCAGAGAACTGCATAATAAACTAATGCTTAACAGTTCTCAAAGGCAAATGAAAGCTACCAGCATAATTAGAATGATTATGCATCAATTAATTAAAACTTATTTTAGTCGAGCGCCATATAAAAACAACAACAACAGCAATAATAAAAAACATAAAAACGACAAACCTACTCCAGAAATGTGTCACCCACGCAGTGAGAGTTGAGAGCATCGTGAAAAAAATTTCCCTTACTGACCCACTGAGGCAGCAGAGCCCGAAGCAAACCGAGAGAGAGAGAGAGAGAGCAAGAAAGAGAGTGCGAGAGTGAGAGCGTTAATTCTAATAAAGAGCGTAAAGTTGTGGGAGAGCGCGTGGTGAATTATAGTAGTATCTGCAAAGGCTGCACAGCAAACTCACCACAGCGAACAGCTGTCGTGCTCTCAGCTTCCTTTACCTAAGGCTACACACACACACACACACACACGCACTTAGGAGAGGCAGCGTCTTGCACATGGTGCCATCTTGGTCACAGTTAAATTTTCGTATCCTTCTTTATTATAAGATTTTTGTTGTTTTCGAATATCTCATGCGGTGCACAGCTAAAGAATTTTCTTTGGGTTCTGAACAACTGAAGAACTGTAGAACTGCACAACTGACTTTTCTTTCTAACGCTATTCGTATTGTCTTTCATTAGTTTCTTTTCATTTGCTTTTTGGTGGGGTGGGGTGCATTGATTTAATGAGTTTTTGGTGTGAAGTCCTGCGGCGCTGTCCATGCTGTTAATGGTATTATAGTAGCCGTCATACGAAGCAGTCACACTTTGGACCAAGTCAGGACAATGTCATATCGTTGATTGACAGTCAAATGTCAAGCTAAACAGTGTGAAATCTACAGGACTCGCAGGACAAAGCAACACTGATTGCTGGGCCCAATGCAATTGCATTGTTTTCACGCCTTTGTTTCGATAGTCCTGCTCAAAAGTTGTGCCATTTTAACCAGAGAAAAACCCATCGCAAAAACACAAGTACGACTACAAAAAAAAAAATACAACGTAAATAATGAAAAGCCAACAACACGAGCTCGAGCAGTTGGATTGAAATCGCTTGGAAATTGACACTTTCTCTAAGTTAGGGGCGGTCTCCGGACCCGGACCCAGACCCAATGACAGACCCCGACTCGTAACACACGTAAATTTATGAAATCGGAGTAGGCGCTAGGACTCGTAACGAGAGAGCACTCAATTGGGTCAGGCACAAAGAACAAAAAGCATACGATAGACCTGAAAAATAATTGTCTGATTGTGTGATTTGTTGCTGGGTTGGTTTGGTTTGGATTGGGTTTGGGTTCCCTTAATTCCGATTGCTTTGACAGCAGACGCAGGCCAAAAGCCGGAGCAAAAGCCCCTGGAATCACATAATTCTAGAAACACTTTGAGGTGTGCTCGAGTATCTTGTACAATGTACATCAATTGAAATTGCAATGATAAATGGCACCTGTTAAAATTCAGTTATTGAGTTGCCTACGAAATGAAGTCGTAGTCATTCAGTGTACGAGTATTCGTATTCACAATAGCAATAGAGCATTCATTCTTTGCATGTCGTACTATTTTGATGGATAGCATTCTAAATGATAATATGATGGATCGTTTATCGAAGGTTGTAAAATTGAATTGTATCTCAATTGAAATTCTTCGATTGTCTGGAGAAACAGAAATAACATTTGACATCTTGATGTTACATTTGTAAAAGAAAATTAAAAGTCTGCACATACTTGTATCGTAGGTGATTCTCAGATATGAATACACATACATTTAAATTGAATATTAGGCTTTAAGTATAAATATGAATTTAATTAATGGTTCTTAATTAAAAATTTTCTAAAATTAACTTCAATCTCAACTATTTCACCTATTTCAGATTTAAATATCTCTCTTAAATGACTTTTGTTTCTGTTGTTCTACACTCTGTCGATTTATCACAACTTACCTAACCTAACTTTTGCCTAACCTAACCTAACTTATGTCGAAAATCCGTTCTGAGTTATAAAATAACCAAAGTATAACGTCATTCGCAAGACCCATTAAAATACCTCATAGTTATTTTAATCTTGTTGATGGAAAGCTGTTTTTACAGCCTTTCCAAGGCCAATAGCGCTATGAGCATATTTCTGAGTCTAGCTTAAAAGAGGGAAGAAGAAGCTGACTAATGGGATAGTAAAAACACTTGGCTTACAGCTGGCTGGCCCAGTTTGGATATTAGCTTATCTTTGATGGTCGTAAGTAATACTCCTTAAATTGTTTGGCCTAAGCAAACAAGCGTTAAAAACACGCTCCAAATTACGTCAGTTGCCTTCATTCCATCCCCTCTCTCTTCCTCTCTTACTGGGCTAATGATTTGCCTAATGTTTTTAACAATTATGTGCCTGGCCACACAAAAGAATATATTATGTAAGTTATTAAAATTATATCACCAGCAGTAGAGTAGAAGCTGGAGCAGGAACAGAAGCAGGAGCAGGACCTGAAGCCTAATAAGCCGCAGCTTCTCAGCATCCTTGGATTTATTTGCCGATTTCAACGGCTCCTGTCGCCATTGTGCCAGAGGCTTTTGCTTTTGCTTTCAAATGTAAATGACGTCGACTCCTATTCTATTCTGCCCCCCTCCTATTCTTCCTGCTGCCCGTCTTTCTTCTTGTCGTCGCCACTTTTCTTCTTTTTTTTTTGTGTCCACATGCGAGCAACTTTTTGGTGGTTATCAATTTGGGCCTTTTGTCTCGTCAACTCTGGGCCAAAGTAGGCTAGCTTATTTATGTGCTCCTGGCTCGCGTATTTTTCCTTCGACTTTTTTATTTATATTCATTTTTTTCCCACTTTTTGTTGTTGTTTTTTTTTTGTTGATTACGCGAATGACAAGATTTTCATCAACGTCATTAATATTAACTTTGGCAATAATTCTCGACTTGGAGGAAAATTATGAGAAATGACCAAGAAGATAAACGTCGTTGCGTTGTCCACTTTTCGACAGTGCCATAATTCTCGTTCTCATTCGTAAGGACAACGCACTATACAGTGGAGACAGGACATAGGACACATAGGACACACTGTATATAGTATACAGGACACACACAATGGCATTAGGAAAGCGGCTTTCAAGTCAATCTTAATTGTGCGTGGGTTCGTTGCCAACTCCAACTACGTCTCCATCTTTGACAGAATTTCACAGATCTCAACAGAATCTACGCAGCGTCTAATGACAGCATTTCGGATTACTTTCACTCAAGGCGAGAGACGCACTGCGAAAAAAGGTTGCATATTTTACGGCGCATGGGGATGCTGCTGGAGAAGGGGCTGAGGAAGGGGCAGGGTAAGGGGAACTTGGCTAAAAGGCTGCAGGATGAAGGCTGAAAGCTGCTTTAGCACGAAGACAAAAATCACAATTAAATGTAACAATTGCGTCTCTTGGGGCATTAAACGACAAACGTAGATGCTTGAGCATGGAAGGGGCGGGGGGAAGGTGGGGAAGGAGCTGCGTATCCTGCACGGTGACTGTCTATACACCTCCCCCTCATGCCAACCTCATCTCGAATGCCCGCCTGTCATTTGCTTGTCCAATGCCAGCTTAAATTGCCCATACACGTCAGGACACTCCGCCGTACACAATCCTCCGACCTCATGCCCTCCCCCCTCCTAGAATGTCCTTAAACAGACGCACAGAGATACAGATACGCAGCGTCCGGCGCGGTAGCTCAGTCTCAGTTTCGTCCTGGCAGCTATTCTTTGGCTCTGTGTGTTTGCGTTTATTAATTGTTGCCTTTATTTGGCCTCATTTTATTTGATTTGGTTTTCCTCCTTCGCTTTTTCGCTCATTCTATTCTTTTATTTCTCTCCATCGCTTTCATTCCGCACTCAGCTCTCGGCTCTCTTT
The DNA here is from genome assembly GCA_035045575.1 of Drosophila falleni. Taxonomy (NCBI): domain Eukaryota; kingdom Metazoa; phylum Arthropoda; class Insecta; order Diptera; family Drosophilidae; genus Drosophila; species Drosophila falleni. The sequence continues at coordinate 13,602,044 of JAWNOV010000167.1, forward strand.
GGGCTTTTGTTTTGGTCGCCAGTGGCAGCTATAAAGCCAAACCTAATTGACTTATCTTTGCCGGGTTTGCTAATTTCTTGGCCATTGTGTTTGGGCCTGGTCCAAACGCTAACGCTGACGATGACGCTGGGCTTCGGCTTGCGTTTGGGTTATAAAAATGGCACGATAAGTCAGCGGCAAAGCAGATAGAAATCTTCAGCGGACTAATTAGCAATTGACATGAATTGCTCATTAGCAGCAAACTAAAGCTAAAACTTACAGCCAGGCTTTTGCAATGCCTAGTTGGGGATATTCCAAATAGCTAAAGCTCAGCTCACCCCAAAAAAAAGTACTACAAATTGGGAATGTTAATGGGCGCAAAGAGGGACTGGGAGAGGGACCTGGGAGAGGGACCTGGGAGAGGGACCTGGGAGAGGGACCTGGGAGAGGGGCCTGGGAGAGGGACCTGGGAGAGGGACTGGGAGAGGGACCTGGGAGAGGGACTGGGAGCGGGGCCTGGGAGAGGGACTGGGAGCGGGGCCTGGGAGAGGGACTGGGAGAGGGACTGGGAGCGGGACCTGGGAGAGGGACTGGGAGAGGGACTGGGAGAGGGACTGGGAGCGGGATCTGGGAGAGGGACTGGGAGAGGGACTGGGAGAGGGACTGGGAGAGGGACCTGGGAGAGGGACTGGGAGAGGGACTGGGAGAGGGACTGGGAGAGGGACTGGGAGTGGGAGCGGGGCCTGGGAGAGGGACTGGGAGCGGGATCTGGGAGAGGGACTGGGAGAGGGACTGGGAGAGGGACTGGGAGAGGGACCTGGGAGAGGGACTGGGAGAGGGACTGGGAGCGGGACCTGGGAGAGGGACTGGGAGAGGGACTGGGAGAGGGACTGGGAGCGGGATCTGGGAGAGGGACCTGGCAGAGGGATTGGGAGAGGGACTGGGAGAGGGACTGGGAGAGGGACCTGGGAGAGGGACTGGGAGAGGGACTGGGAGCGGGATCTGGGAGAGGGACCTGGCAGAGGGATTGGGAGAGGGACCTGGGAGAGGGGCCTGGAAGAGGTACTGTACCGGCCGACTAGTTATTTCTAGACTTCTTTTAATCTAATTAAGTTTTACTTGATTTAAATCAAGATATCTTTAAAAAGTTGGTATATAGTTTATGTTTCAATTTATATTAATATCAATTACTTATAATAATTTGTAAAGGAATATATATTATTTTTGCACTCTTTGATTGCTTAAGAAATTATATTTCATAATCCTTGGAATTGTAAACAACTTGGCATCAAATCCATCCATGATCAATTTAGATAAAAACGTATTTTACCTAGCTCTTAATTTATTGGATAAGATACAAAGTATCTGTAAAAACATCTTGTAGTTTTATCAATGACTCTCATATGGCAACATCTAATGGCCAAAAGCAAGTGTATAACAAGTGTAGTCAAGGACACACACAGAGAATGGTAAAGAATAAGGGAGGGAGAGAGGGAGAGAGAGGAAAAGAAAAAGCTGAAACGGTAGCGGAACCTTGGACTGCAGTTGTTGCTGCTGCTATTAGCTGGAAGTAGTAATTGCTTGGTTGACCTTCACGGCGATATTCCGCAGGATTGGCCACAGCTTTGTGGGTTATACAAAAAGAAAAACATACAAACAAAACTGGAGAAAAAAAAACGGAAAAAGGAAAGAAAAGTCAACCGGAAATCGAGCCATGTGTCAAGTCAAATGGTCAATAACTGTATGGCTGACATTTAATTTATAAAGTGCAAGCAAGAACCTGGGCCTGGGTGGGCCAGGTCTACATGAGTTTGGCTGCCCGGTTGTCTGGCGATTTAGTTGTCAAAATACGCCAAAATGTAAACAATCAAATGTCGAAAATCAATAGCCATTATATGGAGAAATATGGCCATGACACGGCCAGACTCCAACTGGGTGACTTGACATCTTTACCTACATGCGAGTCCAGCTTCCTGCTTCCTGTTCCAAAGGGACACTTTTTGCACAATGAGGGCTCATAAAGACATTTGGACCCGCAATTCAGTCAGTCAGTCAGTCAGTCAGGCAGGCAAACTGACAAACAAATTTTTTATATCCTCAATGCAGCAGGAAAGAAGACAACCGACTCCTTCGAAGATAAATTGCCATGAGCACAAAATGTCCTTAAAAGCAAATGTATATCTATATCTATATGAAAGCAGAGCACTGGACCACCATCAAGTTCTCTTTCTCTTACTCCGTCTCTTTCTTCGTCTCCGCTTCTGTCTCTTTATAATCTTTTACATCCGCAAGTGTTTACCTTATATTTTCCTTTCATTCCCATTTGTCCTCGCCAGCATTATGTTCACAATTGTGAATTGTGCATGACTATTGGCTTTTGCATTAAACGAATGTCGAGAAGGACAACCGGCAAATCGGCTTGTTCTCAAAACGGATGCACTACACATACATATCCTCATCCTCTTTTGTACTCTTTCCACATCTTCTATCTACATCTTAATCAGTACTCAAAGATATGGCGGCTTTGCATTTTAGCGCATTTCTTAACCCGATTTTGTAGAGATTGTAAATGCTTTCAACGCATTCTTTATATTGCAGTACTCAAAGATATGGCGGCTTTGCATTTTAGCGCATTTCTTAACCCGATTTTGTAGAGATTGTAAATGCTTTCAACGCATTCTTTATATTGCAGCATCTTGATTAGAGTGTTGAGATTTGTGTTTACCAAACAAGTTGGACTTTCCTTTAGGCAGGTTTTCCTTTCTAAGTCCAACTGATGAGATGCTTAACTTTAAGATGGTGCGAAACAGGAGAAATGCATTACCTGTTACTTGAGATAGTTTTTGCTTAGAATCTTAACAATTTTGATTTTGAACTGTGATGAAAAACTTTAAAATGGGCTTTGTTTTAACGTTCTCTGTGGGAAAATGATGTAGGAAAATTTTGTTTAGGAACTGTTTTATCAAAGTCTTGTAAAATTTCATTTCAATTATTTTTAAGTCTGAAGTTTTTCTATACATCAGAAAGATATATAATATAGACTAATTGTAAAAATCTAATCCAGAGTATTTTATGATGTAAGTTATAAAATTTTAGTTTAAATTCTTACCACAAATCTTCAAACCTCAACGTGTATGATCCAAATCAAGTTGAACATTTTTCCAAGAAAAATTTTGTAATTTGAAAATTATATTTAGTTTCTCGATGACACTTTTCGCCGTAATACGAAAATATTTAACTCGATTGAAGGGCCAAAGTCTAACGATATACTTCCAGATATCCTTGTTTGCCTACTTCCTGTCTGTCCATCATCATCATTTTCATTCAAAAAGAAAACTGCAGCATATTGATTATAGAACCGAACCTAACCCAAGGAGAAAGCAGGAGATTTCTCTGAATCCAATTTAGAAATTATCATAAAGTCAATGACAACAAACCGCAATCATATTCTTGATGATGATAATGATGATATTGTTGATGAGGACAAGCGGTAATCTCAAATTGGGAGAAAAAAAGGATGTCATCAAGGCAAACCAAATGTTACATGAAGCGCAAACAAAACAGTTTAATTAAAATTATTATTGTAATTTAATGGAATGTAAGGAATTATTATTTTTATGTGTCGCACACACTCGAACACACACGCACACAGAGAGACAGACAAGGTGCTCTCACACACAGACAGACAGACACACACATTCACACACACACATGCGTATAAAAATAAATTACATTTGTATGAAGATTGGCGCTGGCCTGCACATCATATATTTTCATTATCAAAACAGAGACAAAGTCGAAGTCACAGTCGAAATCGCAATGGGAGACGAGGAGCAAAAGTACCAAAAGGCAAAAAAGAACGCCAGCTGTTTAATGCGATTAGAAACCCCTAAGCAGCATCTCAACGTCACGCTCTCGCTCTCTCAGAAATTCAACCAAGCGGAGCAAATTTCCCTTAAGGCAAGCATGCTCACGCTCTCTCTCTCTCTTTGAATATTTCCCTCTCCTGTTGCTGTTGTTGTTGCTGCTGCTGCTGCTGCCGCTGCCTCTGTTGTGCAGTGTTCGGTCGACGTCGTCGTCTCTCTATTTAAGTGAGAGTTGCGCACGTTGCGGCAGTCAGTCGACACTCAGCTAACGTGCGCGCCAGACGTATAAAGACTACGACGCACGCACACCCACACAACGTGAGCCGTTACAATTTTTGGCCTCTGTCAGTAGGAAATAACCCCGAATTAAAAAAGAAGAAATATAAGTGATAATAGAATATCGTGACGCGAGTGTGTTGCCCGCAGCAATTAAAATTCATCAAGGTTCCTAAACAAAACGCAAGATAATTCGTTACAACAACATACACGTACATACAAAGAAAATAAGTGAAAGAAAAACAAAACAAAATGAAAATGCGAATATGTGGACGGGAGTAACAGTTAAGGGAAAACTTGGCCACGCCAATTAAAATTAACTCAACTGAGCGAAAGGAGCCGAAATCGAACAAAATGTGCGCAGAGTTTTTTACCGGCATCAAGTGGAATTGATTTTCATTTAATTTCTTGGTATTTTCGTTATTAAACTCTCCTGTCAAAGGAAGCCCACACACACACACACACTCACACACACACCCTTACACTATACACAGAGAGAAACAATTCAATTATGAAAATGAATCCATTGTGCCTCTGCTTGTGTCTCCTGCTCGCTGTGAGCCACTGCAGCCGCAGCCAGGAGTCGTCAGCTCCAGCTCCGGGTGCAGCTCAGACAGCCGAGTCCTTGTCGAGCAGCAAGCACCAGCAGCAGTCGCAATCGCACTCGAATGCGATAATGGGCGAGGCGGGCGTGTCCAGTACACAGTTGTTGCAACCCTCGACACCGGCACGGACATTGCGTCCGATTTCTAGCGGGGATGCGGGTCTCTATGATGCGCCCGATGACTGCCACTTTCTGCCCGCTGCGGGTCTGGAGCAGCCGGAGATAGCACTCACCTGCAATCTGCGCACGGTGAACAGTGAATTCGACACAACGAACTTCAGTGTGATTCCCGCGGAGCACACGGTTGCCCTGCACATATTGTGCAACGATGAGATCATGGCCAAGAGTCGACTGGAGGCCCAATCGTTTGCCCATTTGGCCCGTCTCCAGCAGTTGTCCATTCAGTACTGCAAGCTGAGCAAGCTGGGACGTCAGGTGCTCGATGGACTCGAGCAGCTGCGAAATCTCACGCTGCGCACCCACAACATCCTCTGGCCGGCCTTGAATTTTGAAATCGAGGCAGATGCCTTTGCAGTGACCAAGCAGCTGGAGAGATTGGACCTGAGCTCGAACAATATTTGGTCGCTACCGGATAACATCTTCTGTGCCTTGTCCGCCTTGACTGCCCTCAATATGAGCGAGAATCGTTTGCAGGATGTCAACGAGTTGGGATTTAGGGATCGCAGCAAGGAGGCGGCCACGTCCACAGAGTCCAGCTCAACCACGGAGGCAGCAGCGGCCAGAAGACTGGGCAGTTCCTGCAGCTTGGATCTGGAACTGCTCGATGTCAGCTTTAATCATTTTGTGCTCTTGCCCTCCAATGGATTTGGCACACTGCGAAGACTACGTGTCCTTCATGTAAACAACAATGAGATCTCGATGATTGCGGACAAGGCTCTGAGTGGCCTGAAGAATCTACAAGTGCTCAACCTTAGCTCCAATAAGATTGTTGCCCTACCCTCGGAACTGTTCGCAGAGCAGTCCAAGACCATCCAGGAGGTGTATCTGCAAAATAACTCCATCAGTGTGCTTAGTCCTCAGTTGTTCTCGAACTTGGACCAATTGCAGGCCTTGGATCTCTCGTTCAATCAAATCACTTCTACTTGGACGGATCGCAACACCTTTGCGGGTCTCATCCGCCTTGTCCTGCTGAATCTGTCGCACAACAAGCTGACCAAACTGGAACCCGAGATCTTCACCGACCTGTATACCCTGCAGATTCTCAATCTGCGTCACAACCAACTGGAGAACATTGCCGCCGACACCTTTGCCCCAATGAACAATCTACACACTCTGTTGCTCTCTCACAACAAGCTTAAGTACTTGGATGCATATGCTCTCAATGGTCTCTATGTGTTGTCCCTGCTCTCCCTGGACAATAATGCTCTCATTGGCGTCCATCCGGATGCCTTTAGGAACTGCAGTGCTCTGCAGGATCTGAACTTGAATGGCAACCAGTTGAAGACGATTCCATTGGCTCTCCGTAACATGCGCCTTCTGCGCACCGTGGATCTGGGAGAGAACATGATAACAGTGCTGGAGGAGAATGCTTTCAAGGGATTGGGCAATCTCTATGGACTGCGTCTGATTGGCAACTACTTGGAGAACGTTACGATGCACACGTTCCGGGACTTGCCCAGTCTGCAGATACTCAATCTGGCCAGGAATCGCATTGCTGTCGTGGAGCCAGGAGCATTCGAGATGACCTCGAGTATTCAGGCGATTCGACTGGATGGCAACGATTTGGCGGACATCAATGGACTCTTCAGCAATATGCCCTCTCTGCTCTGGCTGAACATCTCGGACAATCGTCTGGAGAGCTTCGATTATGGCCATGTGCCCAGCACTTTGCAATGGCTCGATCTGCACAAGAATCGCCTGAACCTGCTCTCCAATCGATTCGGACTCGACGCCGAGCTGAGACTCCAAACCCTCGACGTTAGCTTCAATCAACTGCAACGCATTGGACCCGGCTCTATTCCAAATTCCATAGAGCTATTGTTCCTCAACGATAATCTGATTACGACTGTCGATCCCGACACATTTATGCACAAGTCAAATCTGACCAGAGTGGATTTGTATGCCAATCAGATAACCACCCTCGATATCAAGTCCTTGCGAATACTTCCCATCTCGGAGCATCGTGCTCTGCCCGAGTTCTACATTGGGGGGAATCCCTTCACCTGCGACTGCAACATTGACTGGCTGCAGAAGATCAATCACATTACGTCGCGTCAATATCCCCGTATCATGGACCTGGAGACCATCTACTGCAAGCTTCTCAATAATCGTGAACGTGCCTACATTCCCCTCCTGGAGGCGGAACCCAAACACTTCCTATGCACCTACAAGACACATTGCTTTGCCGTCTGTCACTGCTGTGAGTTCGATGCCTGCGACTGTGAGATGACGTGTCCAACAAACTGCACGTGCTTCCATGACCAGACCTGGTCCACAAACATTGTCGAGTGCTCTGGAGCTGGTTACTCCGAGATGCCACGCCGTGTGCCCATGGACACCACCGAGCTGTACATCGATGGCAATAACTTTGTCGAGCTGGCCGGGCATTCATTTCTGGGTCGAAAGAACTTGGCCGTATTGTATGCGAACAACTCGAATGTGGCACACATTTACAATACGACATTCAGTGGTCTGAAACGTTTGCTCATTCTGCATCTGGAGGATAATCACATTGTCTCGCTGGAGGGCAATGAATTTCACAATCTGGAGAACTTGAGGGAACTCTATTTGCAGTCGAATCGCATTGCGAGCATTGCCAATGGCAGCTTCCAAATGATGCGCAAACTGGAGGTACTCCGACTCGATGGCAATCGCCTGATGCACTTTGAGGTCTGGCAGCTGTCTGCGAATCCCTATCTGGTCGAGATTAGCCTGGCCGACAATCAATGGAGCTGTGAGTGCGGCTATTTGTCACGCTTTCGCAATTATCTGGCTCAGAGCTCCGAGAAGATTGTCGACGCTGCCCGGGTGAGCTGCATCTATAATAATGCCACCAGTGTGCTCAGGGAGAAGAATGGCACCAAGTGCACACTGCGTGATGGCGTTGCACACTACATGCACACCAATGAGATTGAGGGACTGCTGCCTTTGCTCCTCGTGGCCACATGCGCCTTTGTGGGTTTCTTTGGCCTCATTTTTGGACTCTTCTGCTATCGCCATGAGTTAAAGATGTGGGCTCATTCCAGCAGCTGTTTGATGACCCTCTGCTATCGCTCGCCGCGCTTCACAGTCGATCAGCTGGACAAGGAGCGACCCAATGATGCCTATTTCGCCTACAGCCTACAGGACGAGCACTTTGTCAATCAGATTCTGGCCAATACCCTGGAGAGTGACATTGGGTATCGTCTGTGCCTGCACTATCGCGATGTCAACATCAATGCCTATATCACAGATGCGCTAATCGAGGCTGCCGAGAGTGCCAAGCAATTTGTCCTCGTCCTGTCTAAGAACTTTCTGTACAACGAGTGGACGCGTTTCGAGTACAAGAGTGCGTTGCATGAGCTCGTGAAGCGCAGGAAGCGTGTGGTATTCATTCTGTATGGAGACTTGCCGCAACGCGACATTGACTTGGACATGCGTCACTATTTAAGGACGAGCACGTGCATCGAGTGGGATGACAAGAAGTTCTGGCAAAAGCTGCGACTCGCCTTGCCACTGCCCCATGGACGTGGCAATAACAACAAGCGTGTGACGGGCTGTCTTGCGGCACGCAGCTCCTCGGTAAACATGTATGCCACAGCACACGAGTATCAGGCCGGAGTGGGTGGAGTTGGCGGTGGCATCCCCGTGCCAGCTGCAACAGCACGCATTGCGGACAAGTTGTACGCTGATTGTGGCAGCAACAATTATGCAACAATCAACGAATGCGGCGCCAGAGGCTACAAACCGATTCCCACATCCGCTTCAGCTGCTGCCGCTGCCTGCAAGTTCAACACGATGAATCAGCTGTCGAAGAAACAGCGTGAACTGAGCGTTGCTGGCATGGCCAAGACACTGGAGCATCAGCATCATCATCCGCAGCAGCAACAGTCGGTATCTCAGCAGCAGCAACATCGACGCAGTCAGCATGAATACGCAGTGCCAGCTTATTTGGCAGCTGGAGCAGCTGGAGTTGTTGGTAGCCAGGCGCCGGCTTACGACAGTGTAGATTATGCCAAGCAGCATCAGCTAAGATCGGCCAACAACTGCGAGTGCATTGGCACGGCCAAGAGGTCGGTGAAGAGTCAAGTGTCGGCGTTGCCAAGTTCCTTTAGCTCCAATTTTGTGGCACCCGGCATCAGCAGTGGCGCCTACAATTGCAAGAAGCCGTGCAACTGCAACGCGGATGATGAGCTGCTCTGCGGCTGTGGCGGATTGGAGAGTGGCACTCAGAGCAGTGCCACAATGAGCAGCAGCAGTAATAATAGTCGGCAACCAGAGCTGACACATTATGAATCGAATTTGAGTCTTAACGAATTGGATGATGGCGGTGCTTCGAAGCCGCTGCAGGATCTGTGGGCGTAACCAAGCCAAGGGGCTTGACTAGACGACAGTCGACCAGTGAATTTATAAGCAAGGCAACTAACTAACTAACTTATTAAATAACTTTATTTAATTCAAATGCATTACGATTATAATGATAATAGGCCGCAAGTGTTTAAAGTTAAACGAAAAAAAACAAAGATAAGCATAATGATAAAGAGATGGAAAAAAAGCATAGCATACATTTTGGGGCAGTGGAACAGACTGATACTTTTAGTTGTTTAATTAATTAAATTATTATTATTATAAATTGTAAATAAATACCCGAACCTTTAATGATTAATACACTAGCTAAAAAGCAAATTCGATAACTTATGCATTGTATAAATATTTAAACACATTTTATTTAGCATATAGACATTTGTACATACAAGACTACAACTTAAATTATTAAAGCATTAATTACAATTAATATGAAAAAAATATCCTCAACAAACGAATCAAATAAAATACAAATTGTTCAATAAACCAAAAATACATTTTTATTTGCCATGACAAAACTATGTAAAAAACACGCAAATCAAAAGAATCGCATAAAAAACAATACATTCTTTACAGCTCCGGAAATGAACTTTCCAGACCAGATTCCAATGGCAAACTTTAGATTCCAACAGTTAGACTACAGTAAGGTCAACTTAAATCCAAGTCCGCCATGAGAACTAATACATTTTAAAATACCCACTGGGATTGGCTTTAAAGGAGAGGCCGTCAGCTAGCTAGACAGGCAAATTAATTAGCATGTAAGGAAATTGTATGATAAAAATCAGGCAATTGATAAAAAAAAAAAACCAAACACAATGCGAAAAACCAGTAAAGAATGGACAGAGAATAAATATAAATACCCAACAATAAAAAGCATCATAATAACTGCGATGAAAAATAATAATAATAATATTATTATTAATAGCTGACACTCAACGAATTGAAAATAAATTTATAGTAAATCAGCAACAAACACACGCACAGAACCAAACACACACACACTCTATAATGATGAGCCTGATGCTGTTGTTGATATCAATTAAGCCAACGAACCGCAAACAACGAGCAGCCAAACTGACTACCGAACTAGCCAAACTGATAACCACAGCCAACTAGTTCAAGCTGAACCGAACCAAATCCAAACCCCAAACAAACAGAACCAAATCGAACTAAGTGACTACCGCTTATCTTTAAGTTAAAGACAAAAGATCTCATTAACAGTCTCTCTTAAATATGTAGAAACAAACAGTACTTAAGGACTGTCAAATTGGTTAATATATATCTATCACAGTTCCTAACGTAAAAAATCTTCTCTGATTACTTTCTTAAAAAATCTTCATTAAAAAATAATTGATTTCCATTTTTTTTAAACAAAATTTTTGAATATTAATATTAATTTAAACTAAACTCTTTCATACAGCAATCTATTTTTATATTATTAAATAGAAAGAAATATACAATAATCTGATTATTTCTTTAACCGACTGCCATTAAGTTCTGTTATTTATTTAAGCTTATGTAGCTGTGAACATGTATTTATTTATTATTCAAAGTCCATATCTCATAATATATTAAAAATTATTTAAACTCTGTTTTTAGTGTATTAAAACTGACCGTTCAACATATTTATTAACACGCATGGAATATTTTTATTGTTGTTATTTTATATGTGTTGAGCTTTTAAGCGAAATGGGTAAATTTATGTGTTTATTTCTGTTATTTTTTATTTGGTTGCTTGTAAATTGATTGAAGAATCCGTTGGAATTTGCGAAAAAAACAAGAGTTACAAACAATGAGGCGACCTTTTTTATTTCGTTCATTGCTCATACAAAGCATTTAATGAAATTATTTAATGGCATGCCATTAAAACAACAAAAGACAGAACAGTAACAACAAACACACACACACACACACACACACAGAGGCAAGAGCAGTTTGGTAGGCATTATTGTTGATTGAATGTGGGCGTGGCTTGCACGACAGGCAACAACAACAGCATACATATTAAAAAAAAAAGGGAAATGGCGTAAACTCACAAAACAAAATGTGTGCATCACCAATACACATAAATATATAATATTTTCCGCATGCATATATGCGTAATGTACATACATATAAATTTATAAATAGTTTACATACATGTGTATATGCATTGTATTTACAACTGCCAATAAATTAAATGCAAAATAAAAAAACAGTTTCAAAACAGTCAGAGATGAATTTAAATGCAAGCAAAGCTAATAAAAAAAAGAAATAAAAACATTTGAGATACTAAAACGTACGAATATTTACCAGTATTTTAATTATACAACATTTGTGCATTGTAAATTAAAATAGTTTTTATTTTGTTGGTAAAGTAAGACAAGCGCAGTAACTGCCGTATTAAAAAGTTATTCACAATTTTTAGCTCAATTTTTATCAAATTAAAAACAATCACTCACTAAATACGCATCAAAAAAAACTTTCACTCGTACGTAACAGCATTTTACATTTTGCAAAACTACCCAATTTTCAACTCCATTAACAAAAAAAATGAAATAAATACATAATTAAATTTACATTCACAATTTCAATTGTAAAATTTCAAACATTTTTAACTCCAGAGCTAATCATATTCCTTTTTTTCAATTGCCCACAAAAGTAGGCAACAGTTTTGCAGCAACAGCAAAAGCAGCTGCAGAATCAGCAGATAAAATGCTATTATACGATTTTGTGTTCCTAAAGAAGCCACTTTTGCAATTATTACAAAACTACAAAATACATATAGTATATATTTACATTCTTCTATAGAGAAGAAAGCAAAATGAAAAATATGCAAACTTTTTTCGTTAATTTGATGTAAACATGGCCCATTATTTAGTTTGTAAGTGAAATTTATTTTACATAATCGCAAAGCGTTGCACAAGACAGCGCAGTAATAAGTATAATGGAGAGATAAATATGAAAGCCGAAACATAAAGAAAGAACAACAATAAACAACAAACAATAATAAACAAATTTATTTCAAAAATTGAATACTCTGAATGTGTTTTAATTATTATTTCTTTGCTCTTCAAAACCACAAGCGGGGAAGGACATTTTTGGGTCGTCGTGTTACTTTGTCTTATCCTGCATATAGAAATGAATCTTATTGGCTTAAGCTAAAAACAGTAGGATTTTTATTACATTTTCTTGAATTAAATCTTTTTTAAGGAATAAATTTTTCAGCTTTCATCATTAAGCTTCCATTCTTCAAAGCCATTTTATGTAGAATCTTTAAGTAACAGGGTATTTTAAAGTCATTCATTTAATGGTGGCAATGCCAAAAGCAAAATTGTTGATGTCATATGATAATTAACAATTTGTTACAGAAATTCATCAGCTGTAAACCACAAATATTTAACCAGAAGAGAAATTCATTTTAATGAGTATGTCAGCCAATAATTTGCACTGAAATCTGTCTTCTTACTCCTGTTTGTCAACTCTTAAATTTATGATATGTAATTAATTATAGGAGAAAAATACATAATTTTTGGTTAAATGTAGGCATCCCCGACCACAGAAGATAGATTTATTTTATATTAACAAAAAGATTGCCCATATAAGTAGGCAACACTAGTTTTACTCATATAAGTAGGCAATATTACTTTTGGCCCTTATAAGTAGGCAACACTATTTTCTGCTCATATAAGTAGGCAATACTATTTTTGTCCATATAAGTAGGCAACACTATTTTTTGTCCATATAAGTAGACAACACTTTTTTGCCCACAAAAGTAGGCAACACAATTTTTGCCCACATAAGTAGGCAACACTATTTTGCAAATGTATATTCATATTTTATTCTTTAAATATATACACAAATATTTGCACTCAATCTTAGAAATATGTTCAGTCATTTAGTTGTTATGCAAAATCTCTTATGACATTCTTTTGAAATTTCTCTATCAATCTGCATAATGCGATTGAATCTTTTTCATGCCACCAAACTGTTCGCTGGCTTAAAAGTGCGTACAAATAATAAAATACATATAAATTCATATATATGCATGTTGGCGGCTCTTTGAGTTATACACGCAGACAGTCGCTCATGTATATATGTATATATATATAAATGTACACATAAATGAACTGAATGCGATACTCTGCCACTTAACACAACCGCAAGCAATTCATATTCATATGAAAAGTGCCATACAAAACGCACGTTCAACTGTCCAATTCGACCCCGCACTTTGCCCCGCAGCAGTTCCCCTCTGGCCATTCAGTTGCTGTGGCAGTTTTTGCTGATGTCCAGACTTGACCATGTCCACTTGGCTCACTTGTATGCCTGTTGGCCGTGGAGGTGTCGACTGCAAGAGCCTGTTGATGTGGCGGCTTGGCACGCACTTTACGACATGATGGCACATAGGTGAGGAGTAATGGAGTGGGGAACAGGATGTGGGGTCGTAATGGAGGCGTTATACAACGGGGATAACATGAACTATGCATGCAGCTCAGCGCCAGATTAAGCTCAACACAAAATTTAATTTTATTTAATTGCTTTTCGCAAAGTCCATTTAAATAATAATGCCCGCAAAATCATTGAAAGGAGGAACATCAGCAGGATAAAAGAGTAGGAGGAGCAGCCGCATCAAAGAGGATGCAAATGAGGTGGAGGAGTTGAAGGGGAGTTTTTGAATTCATTGATGCATATTTATGGGACATGCACAGACAGTTGTCGAATGGGTGCATTCCTTTGATTTGTTGTTGCAGTTGCAGTTGCAATTAGACTGCGTTTTCAACATGATTACAAAACGGGGCAAGGAATGGGTTGATAATTTATGTAGCATAGCCATAAATTTTTGTTCACATTTGTTATTGTTGTTGTAGTTGTTGCTGTACTTTATTAACGCAATGCAATTAGTGAAATTTGTCAGTTAATGGCATCGAGCAGCTGATAAATAAGCTCTCAATTTAATGCATTTTAGCAATAAATAATAATGCATAACCGAAAGCGAAATTAATGCATTTGAAATGCCAACTCATTAATAAATTGCTAAAATTAATAGCATATTTTTAGGCCAAAATTAATTGCAGTCAGCCGAGTAGAAAACTAGGTCTCTCTCAGCCCTTGAGGGAACAACAGCAGAAAAATCAACAACAATAGATACCAAAATAACAAATACTTGAACAAAAGGTCAGCCAAATAAATAGGCAGCAATTAGACCATGGGAAAAAACAATAACAAAACTGTTTGAGCCCTAATTACAATTACAGTTCAAAATTGCAGTCAAGTTGAGCAATTACTGAAAAGGAATTGTGCAATTGTTGCACTGCTGTCTACAACAAGCTTAACAAAGCGATTGTAGAAAGAGAAAAAGGAAAAAGAGAAGAGGTGAGGAAAAAACACGATAATGAGCTTAATTGCTTAAATTGGTGAGTACCAAAAAGTTGATGGAAAATTAATGAAATATATACTTATAGAATATATTTCAAATTAATAATAGAGTATAATAGTATTGGTAAATATTGCAAATCAGAACAGTATCTTTATTAAACTGAATGATAATTAAATGAACTGGCCCCTTTCTTTATTCCAATTGTTTCTTTTCTTTCCTAATAGTCAAGAATTAATTCTGAATCTTATTGTTAATGATTGATAAATATGCTAGATCAAACGAGATGGAGAGAGAAAAGAAGTATTATCGAGTCTGTAGACAATTGTCAATCGATGTCAAATATTAAACTCTTTGATATACGTTGGGCACAGAATTAATGATGCATACAGGTACAATTCAGCCCAATCAATTAGGTTAACATAAACAAATTGATTCCAGGTAAAAGTTATTGGTATATATTTGCAACGTCTAAGCTATTGCTGCTTCTTTCATCGATTCCTTTTATTATTCTTTGTTGTCTTTGTTTCGAAAAGATCTCATCAATTTATTGTGAACTCATTTGGTAAAGTCTATGTGTATCTGATGAGGTCAAAATTGGCAGGCAAGCAGATCCTTTATGAGATACTCTTATGTTGAGCTGTTGTCGTGTTTACAATTTAGTTTTAGTTCACAATAAAGTCACAGTGGCTAATTATGCCATGTGCTTATGATTTATGCCTACGTTTGCTTAATTGTAAATTATAAGGTCATAATTTAGGCAAACAAACGACAGGAGTACATTTTAATATTCCCAGGCCACACATGAGCCACGCCCAACAACCAACAACCAACGCCTACTCTTGTGTTGTTGTTGTTATGTATGTTGATTGTCTTTCTGCTTGTTTTCGTTGTGGTTGTGTCAAGGTCCTTGCTATTGTTGTTGTTGCTTGTTCCCAATAAAAATCTCATTCGCTGACGCATAACTTTTACTTTTAATTAGTTGTATTATCTCCCTTGCTGTCAGCTAATTGCTTTATTGCTTACTGCCAACTCTGCTCTGTACACTTGATAATTCTCTCACTGCTTCAATGTGACTGTGGCAAGGACTCATTCGTCCTGTCGCGCTATTTGAAATCTTTTTGTCGCAACTTTATCAGCATGTCCCCGTTGACATTTATTGATTTTTCGTTGCTGTTCCTCGACCTCTCCACAGCATCTCCCTTGCCTGCTTATAAAATGAAAACCAAAATCTACCAGCCAACAACAAGAAGAAGAGCATACCCCGCCAGTCAGCTGGCAATTCATAAAACCCATCTCTGCCCTTTATCCTCCCATTCTAGAGCCACAGCATTATTCTGACCTACATATGCTTGCTGCTTGACTCTGAATCTCACTCGCATCTTGGGCGTCTTTCCGATAGCGCCACTGTCTCGACTTGGTCATGTCATGAAAATAACAAGCAAGCCATTGCAAACTTCATCCCCACGAATCACACATACCCTCGAATCTACTTTACTAATGAGAATATTCAAAATTTTGCTATCTATTAAATCAGATTTTATGAACTCCAACATAGTTTTGATATAATTAATTGAATTGTGATAAAAACTTATGAAAATATCGAAATGTATATATAATTTTCAATTCATTTCTTATTTTTATAAAAACTTATTTTTTAAGTTTTAAGAATTTACCAGAACTCATTTTTGTATACAATTATATAAAAGATAAACTAGTTAAATTAAGGAAATATGACTTTTTAAGGTTACTATATCAAAACAATTATCACTTAAATATAGTTCGTCTTATAGATTTTTTATTTATGTAAATTTGAAGTTCTGACTTAAAATATTATTTAAAAAATATTTGATCTTAAAAAATACTCTCATCTAATAAACTACAATTTATTTAATCAATTACAAATTGAATTATATTTTTAATTTATGCACTGTTACAAAATTTTAATTTAATTAATTTGTTAAGAATATCTTTATACTGAAATTTCACTTATACCAATAAACTGGATTGACAATTAGTTAGTTCAAATATTTCGCAAGACTTTGAGTAAATAAAGAAAGATGTTCGTGGTGTTCGATAGACTGTGTGGATAGGGTATACTTGCGACATGGGAGTTGGTTAGTTGCCACAACTAGAAATGTTTTTGGTTTGTCGTTTTGGCCCCGCCGTCTCGTATTTTATTTTATCGCCAATTTCGCCGCATTTTCGCTGGGGCAATCCTCTAACCCTGTCAACCCCATGTCCCATGTCCCACATCCCGTATTCCATGTCCCATATCGTCACTTTGTACTATCCAAAAGATTTGCAGGCAACGTTGTGCGTTGCATGTCGCTTTTAGTTTTTAGTTGTGTCTCAGGCATCCGTTTCGTTTCGTTTCGTTTCAGTTTGTTGTTTAGTTTGTTTGTTTGCTTTGCTTTGCGTATGAGTGCGTCGTCTTTGGCAGAAGTTGTGTTCTGCCACGCCCACCGCCGTATGAGACACGCACACACACACACAGACACTCACACACACGGTGACTATTCCACACATGAGCGCAGCGAGGACCGAAAGTCAGCGTACTCTCATTTCATTCACAAGCAATTTATTCGTCCATTAGAGCGACGACTAGGATGACGATGAGACTGAGGATGAGACTGAGACTGAGGAGTGTGTACGACGTCGAGGCGACCCATACGTCCTGCCCTTCTAGGATTACAGTTGCTACAGCTAAGTGCGTCCGTGTGAGTGAGTCTCAGTCTCTCTCGTCTCTCTGTATGTGTGTGTGTGTGCGAGTTTGTTTTGCTTTTATTTATTCTCTGTTTTTGCTGCCCGTTGTCTCGTGTCCTCTTTGTTACGCTTAAGTGTGTGTTTGTGTGTTATGTGTGTGGGTAAAGATTTCCCCTCCAACTGTCGTTGTGTAGTGTCTAAATAAGTTGAGAGTCAACTTACAAAGTAAACCAAAGATTCTTAATTGGAATTTTACAAATTCGTTGGCTCCTCTCTATACATGTGTATGTGTGTGTATGTGTGTGTGTGTGTGTGTAAGGGTCCTGCCGTTGGGCTGCTCAAATAACTTATCACTAGCATAGTTGCATATATGAAAAATGAAGGCATGAAAATCAAGAATAAAAAATAAAATAATAACAACAAACAACATGCAGAAAGTAAAACTTAAATAAGTATGTAACTTATAGGGTAGGTTTCTCCCACCCTATAAGGGGTGGGTCGAAGAGGCAGGACATTATGTTTGGCTTGTATTGCCCCGCAGCGATAAGTGAAAAATTCTACGTCTTTTTGAGCAAGGATTACAAATTTGCAGCATCTTGAGTTTTTGTCTAATTCGAAGGGTTCTTTGGGGTTGGGTAGGTGGAAGGGGAATTTGTTGTTTCCTTTGGCTTATCTCATGAGAAGTTTCATGTATTTGGGTGTACATATGTATGTGAGCTTGTGTCGACCATAGGATTGACTTGGATTTACACCCAAGCAACAACGTGACAGCTGAGGGACCCTTGAAGGTTTCGCATGCTTTATAGTAGATTGATTGAAGAGCTTCACAACATAAGCCGGATAGAAGGAGAGAGAATTGAGTTACAATAAATGAGAAAGGTTTACGTGAAATGTGAATAGGGTAGGTCACAGTCGCTAATCTGATTCGAATTAGGTACGAATTGGTCTAAAAAAAAATGGAACTTTGCAGCTTTATTCGCTTGTAGTCCATTCCATTCTATTCCTTATATTCCACTCCTTATTAAATTCTATTATTTTCAAAATATTTTTAATTCTATTTAGTTTCCACTTAATTTAATTTTTATTATAACACTTTTAATTTTATCGTATTAAAAATCGTGAGCAATGTAACCTTTTTTTATTAACCTTAAGAAATCAAATATCTTAAATTGAAACCCTTTATGGTCTCATTTTGCGTATTTTACCGCACTTTGCTGTTTATTAGACAAACTCGCCATCTTCTTTTCTTTAAGTTAAGCTCAGCTAAGAACTTTAAGCATGCCATCAAAATATAAAGTCCCTTTTGGTCCTTTAAGGGGTACAGTAAGCAACAGAGCAGAGCAAAGCAGAAATGTCACCATACGACAAATGAACAAAGGAGAAAAATCTGCAACAAAGCTCCCCTAACTTACTGTGGCCTAATGTTATTGTTAACAGCTTAATGGAGCATTTCATCATGGCGTAGATATAACTTCTACTTCGTTCAGCTTCTAGCAACAACAGACAGCAGGCAACAAAACAGCAATAATAAGGATTATACACGGGCAATAATTACTAGATATTGTCCTTGTCGTTGTCGTTGTCCTAGCAAACAGCTGGCAGTGTCGTAGTCCTGCCTGCTTGTACTTATCCTTGTTGCTAGCATCATCTTTCACTAGCTCCTTTTTCGCTCAAGGTTTCGCGGTTCGCTTGCGTTGCGTTGTGTGTGTGTGTGTGTGTGAGTGTGTGTGTGAGTGTGGTTGTGTGTGAGCCAGGACCATCGTAATATGCACCTAATCCTTTTTACAAAATCATAATCACACAGCCAAAGCACAGAGCGTAATCACAGCAACGCAGCAGCAGCATCAGCAGTTGAAGCAAAAGAGGAAGAACTAGATGGAGCAGCATCAGGATCAGCAGTAAGGACATTGTGCGATGAGTCCCCAACTTGTGCTAACCATTCGCTTAGTTGCTACTTTCAGTTTTAATGCCTTTAATACCAGTTTCATAACTCGTGCGCTCACTGG
Organism: Drosophila falleni; assembly: GCA_035045575.1. NCBI lineage: Eukaryota > Metazoa > Arthropoda > Insecta > Diptera > Drosophilidae > Drosophila > Drosophila falleni. Next base: position 13,621,361 of record JAWNOV010000167.1, read on the forward strand.
GGCGCAGAAACCCAGCAATTAACGCCAGCAAAGACGACTCCTGCCAGTGGGAATAATAGTGTGCACAACCTTTTGTCAGGGTTGGCAAACATCAATAGTCCTAGAGTCCTAGAGTAGGGCATAGCCTTGAAAATCCTTACCAAACCAGATTCCGACCACGACCCATCCAGACAACACCAGACTAACAATTAATCAAAGACCAGACAAGAAACAATTCAACCTCAGCCTCAGTTTTAACCATCGCTCAACTCTTTTTTTTCGCGGAGGGGAATCCAATCTGAATAGGGGTTTTCCCTTCTGTCGCCTAATCAAGCGCGCAATGACGAAAAATTATAAATTGATATAAATTTTTAAAAAATGAATTGCGCTCCCGTTTCGTCCCCTTTTATCCGTTTGCCCCTCAGTGTTTGTGACATTTGACAATAAATATTTCTCTTTTTTTCCCTTTTAAATTATATACAGCCCACAGAGTGGTAGGGGCAGGGCAGGGCAGGGCGGGTCACAGGGCGTGCAATGATGATGGATGACTCTGTGTTCAGTTTTTCATTTGCTTGGACTGTTTTTGATAAAAACCGTGCACAACCGAACAGATTGGTCGGAGATTTATTTTGGGTTTTCTGTGTGAGGGTTGCTCGGCTTTGCTTTGCATATGAGTTTCAAAAACTTTATAACCAACAGAATGAAAAGAAAATAAAAATTAAATAAAAATTAATAAAAAATTAATTAAAAATTAATTAAATGAAATTGTTGCAGCGTTTTTCTGCTGTGGCTGCGGCTTCCGTGTGGCATAAGGGCTAAACGATTTATAAAAACTGACAGACAGTTAGTACAAAAATTTTTAATTCTTTCATGAGGGTGCTCACAGATTTCTAATGGCTTGGGTCTGAGATGGAAAACGGGCCATCTTTAATGATTTGGAAGTAATGTAAGGGATCAATGATTGATCTTTAGTTGACATACTAAGTCACAGTAATTAGGATGAGCGTTAAATGAAGATAATTGTTGTTGGTTTGAAATGGGAGGAAGAAATCGTACAGAGCTAAAAATCAATTTTTGTTTACAGCTGCTGCATAGATTTTAATCAATAAAGTCGTTTATTTGCTTATACATTTTCTAAAAGAAACAACAAAATTTATGTGGAAAAGTAAGAAAACAAATTGAAATTGACAATCAACAGATAAAAATTAGGTATAATATCCTGATCTTAATTTAATTTAAAATCCTTAATACTCACACAATTACCCTTTCTCGATTATTGGCTGTATCGACTAGCCTACTCCTTTCATTGAATTAACTGCACATCCTGCGCAGCAATTTCTTCCCTTTCTCGTCCATCCATTAACCTGGTTGCATCGTCGCATTGCTCAACTGCTTTGGCTAGACGATTTTTCGATAGTCTCCTTACATAATTTAGCATATCGTTTCGCTTGCATCTTGCATAAATATTGCAAACTGTATTATCCATGCACGTTTCCAGTTGCGAGTCTATTCCGAATACGACAGGACTATGGCTACAGCTAGGACGACGATGAGGACAAGGACTTAAGCGAGGACTAGGCCATATCTCATGTACATTTGCCTGATGTCAACCAGGAAATTTATGCACATACAGTCGGCTTCGATAGACTTTTTCCACAGCAGGCTGGCTTTGCAGTCGATTTCTGGTTGTTGGTATTGTCATTTCTTTATTTTTAGATACCCTGTAACTCGAAATCGGTTATGAATCCTTTTCAAAAAAAAAAAAAAAAAATATACCATGCATATGAAAGCATATCTAATAAAATAAATTCAAATAAAAATTTAAAGGAAATTTACGTTTTTACTTTACACTGAAAATAATAATTAGCATATACATCTTGAAGATACTCTGTAGGTGATATATACAATTAATGATATCTTGAAGATACTCTGTAGGTGGTATATCATTAAATGTATATACCACCTACAGAGTATCTTTAAGATGTATAAATTAACGCTAGAATATCTTAAAGTAATTTAATGTGATTGTATCTGCGTATAGGGTATCTTCTGTTTATTTTCCAGGGTATACTCTCATATATACATTCTCACCTAGAACCTTTCATGTTGTTGCTGTTGCGGCTGCCGCTTTACCAACAAAGTAAAGCAGCAAAAGTCGCTAAACTTTTACCATAGGAAAAAAGACCAAAAAAATGAAAAAAAGAAAACAGGACAAAATTTTATTGGATTTCGCGTGTCGCATGGCGGCGTTTACAGTTAGTTTTTGAACTCAGTTGTTGTCGATTGTCGATTGTCGGTTGGTTAGCTGCTGCTCATATTGTTGTTGGTGTTGCAGTTGTTGTTGGCATTGTGCCAATGGCTTTTTCAATTATACTAATGACATTCAAAAAGAATTTGTAGATGTGCCAAGCGAAATGTCTGCATACGAATAGCGTACGCCATTTTGTATCATCACACATGTGAACTCTTTTTCACAATTCTCCCCCTCTCTCTCCCACTCTTTGAACTGAATACATGCAATTTCTTGGCTGTAGAAAAGGTATGCTAAGCTTAGAAAGAAATAATCTATTTATATAAAACTGATATTCTTGAGAAACTTAAAAATATGTTATTAATTTATCCAGAAATATATAGATTAATCTGTTGATGAATTTATACAGATCCTTTGAACAACGATTCTATCTAATCCTTTATTCTATCTTTATTTTACTGTCTTAACATTTTGCAGGGTATTTCGTGAGTCTGTGTCTGTGAGTTCAATGACATAATCTTATTTGTTTTAGTTGCTTTTGTTGTTGGCGTCGCCGACTGCAAATAAAAACAATTTGCGCCAAATTAAACTTATGAGGCATAAAGATATTTTTGGCTGCTGCTGCTGCCCGTTAATGCCGCACAAAAACAAACACAACTGAGGCAACAACAACAACAACAACATGAGGAGTGCGTCTATAAAAGGTTCGTGGAAAAAGCTTTGACAATACGGAGACGAGCAGCAGCAGTCCAGAAGCCATGTGGAGGACCAAAGCAAAAACATTAAATTACATACACTCGTACATACAAAGAGGATGTATCTTTGTATACAAATAATACGAAAACAACAGCAACTGTGGCATGTGATAAATCTTGACAAGACACACACCATATACTATATAAACACATCCATACATTTGTAAGTATATAGAGGCCTTCTCTAAGACAAGCCGTCACATAGAGCGTGACAATAACAACAACAACATCAGAAAAAAAGTCCAAAGTCAACGCTGAGAAAGGATATTAAAGATTAAATGATATAAGCGAAAAGTTGGGGGAAGCCCCTCCACCTCCATCATGGGGGGAGTCCCCCCCCTCACACATGTGAAATCTGAGCTGAGGGTTGGCGATTTGGTTGGCATAGATAAAAACATGATGCTTCTTGTGTGACATTGAAAAGGATAACGGCAGCAGCAAGGACAGCGACAACACGATGAGCTTTACTCTTCACCTCCCTCTTACCCCACCGCCATCTTTATCCTGTGGCCTCCTTTTTGCTCTGTGTGTGTGTGTCTAATTAACCGCGTGCGTGGCGCATCATAAATCGTTGTCTACACATGGCCATTAAAATATATGCGTAATAAAAAGTACTACCAGATATCTGTGAAAGTGTTCCAATATTTGTCATCATATCGCCAAATTTGTAGTTTACTTTAAAATATAAGAATAATTCTTAAGGTTGATAAAAGGTTGAAATATTTATTAGTAAATTTACTGATAACATTTTAAACTTATCAGTAATAAAAAAACAGTCCCAAATTCTGGATATGCTTAGTCCTACATTTGTATTTGTACTCTTTCAGTAAAATACTGTTAAATTGAATTTCAAAACTAAATTATAAAATAAAATTCAAATTATATTTCAGATTAGTCGTAATTTTTAAATTAATTCAGCATTAAACTATTTACGTATGATTTCAAAATATCTTTCAGTTAGTTTATTAAGACCTTATCTAGTCTTTAATAAAAAAAACCTCCGGTTTTGCCGTTTCTAAGAACACCCCCGATATAAACGAAATTCATATTCGAGCAATTCATTTTACATGTCCAAATTATGTGTTCATAATTTAATATCAAATATCTGACACTTTTGACTAACCTTGGCCACATTAATTATTAAGTGTGACTTGAAATATTTTTGGCAACTTTAATCATTTTGACCCTAGTAGAAACCTCTCAGCAGCATCAACTCAACACTCACAGCACACCGAAAACTGTGGGGACCACATGTGAGCACTTGTAATTATAATTTCCACTTATTATTTCTCTGGCTTTTTGTTTTATGTTAATGTAAAACGCCAAAGCTGTTTTCGACATTTTTGCGACAATTAAATTACTTTTCTCGGCCAGACATTTGTGGGTGGTTACGTTAACTATATGTGCGGCGATGTGTGTGTGTGTGTGTGTGTCTGCTTGTCATGATGTATGACTGTGTGTGTGTGTGCGTATACATACGTATTTATAATTTCATAATTTTCCATAGTTTTGTATGGGTAAGTTTTGTGCGCCGCAGATGTCCTGCTGTGTTTACGTATGTGGCTTTATGCACTACAAATTATGTGAGTTTGTTGGAATTTACCAAGTGCTCTGATGAGCTCAACAGTGAGTACACTCTGTAAGTGAAGTTTACCCAAAGTGTCCATCATTTAAATACATAAATTAAGATATTAAGATGTCACTTATTTTGAATTACGTCAAGTATTATTGATTTATTTGCATTAAATTTCAATTAAATATCATCACTTTTATTGATTGAGAGATTAGGTTAAAAACAGATATTTCATTATAAAAATATGAAATTTGATACTTCCTCTTTAAATATAATGACTACATTCTGTTAAATTAAACGTTTTTGTTTTTCAGTAGAAAAAAAATATCTATTCTCTAATAATAGACTGAAAAATTTAATTAATTATAGTAAATATTAATAGCCATGCCGAAAACTTCAAAAGCATACATGTAATTGCTCCTTGTACAAATTGTCTCCCATTCTCTGAGTAAGTATTTGGGTGTAGTTTCTTAACAGGTCCACTTTATCAATGTAGCACTCAGTTATACATCAAAATAATTGCAAGTTGTTGCGCCTTGAAAGCATTTTGTGAATGTTTCCGCTGGCAAAATTGACATTTAGCTCCGAGCCTGAATCCAAACCCGAACCCGAATCCGAGCCCGTCGAGCCGTCGACCGCCCAAGTAACAGAAATAAAGACGCACCACCCGTTGAGTGGTAAAAACTCGGCAATATGTTGATCCCCGGTAAAGTGAGTGAGAACAGGAGGCGTTATACATCATCAGGCAACCCTGCAACGCATTATACGAACCAAAAAAAAAAAAAAAATAGTAAACTAAGTGTTTTGCCGATTTGAGCAAAAACACCCCATTGATATTTCATTAACGCTTCAACATGACCACGCCCCTCTCTCTCTCTCCCTTCCTTTCACTCGCTGTCAATTACAGTTGCCCGTGGGCCTCGAACTTAATTGCTTAGGCCCACAACAAATGGGTGCGAATGGAAAAGAAAAAAATAACAAAAATTATTAATCAATGCAGCTGCGAATTGTGGCGATAGAAAATAATCCCAAGGACCAAGAACTCTAATGAGGCGATGCATTCACTTTCCATTCAGCTGTCTAAGCTGTCTGTCTGTCTTGTCTTGTCTTTGGGTAACGCCCGACTGATCTTTGGCACAAATCTCTTAAATTTAGCGGAAGCTATGACAAGTCAAGTCATTATCCTGCCAACTCCCTCAACTTCCCCTTGACTTCCTACAACTTGCTGCTTGGGTGGCGGCTCAACGAGTACCTCAATTCAGTTCCGTTCCGTTCCGTTCCGTTCTGTACTCTATTCGGTTCCGTTCTGGGTTCTGCTCGGCATGTGTTGGCGTGTTGACGCAGTAATTACCAGATGATGGATTGTTGCCTTGCGTTTAAATTTAATTTCTCTGACATTTGGCGCGTTGTAGGTTTACCAAATGGATTCGAGAAATGCGTGCACGCATTTTGTTCCTGCCGCCGCACTGAAACCACGTCTGTCCAAAGAACTGTGAAATTATCTACCAGTCTGTATATATATATATGCACATTATAAATATGTATGTGTATATTCCAGGAAACGGAAGTTAAGTAATGTGTCAGTCAGTCAGACAACCAGCTCTTGTATATATAGACTTCCCACTTCGTTGGAAGATTCACTTTCCACACACAGGATGGTAAATTGGTTCGGTTCTGGGTGCGGGTCTTTTACTCAGTTAATGATAATGTCATAAACCAACCGCCGAGTGCAGTGTAAAGACACTTTAATCATTGCTATCGCGAATTTAAGATATTCAAATTAATGTACTATTTCGGAAGTGTACCAGAAGGAGAGAAAGGGAAAGAGGAGATGCATTAAGATTAAAATTATCCAACGAAATGCGAAAGAGAACATAATAAGCATTATCTCCAGAAGAATATTACAAAAAGTGAGTTTGTAATGTTCTTGGACCAGGACCAGGAGTTGATTAAAAGTGAAAATTTCGAAAATCAATTTTTTTAATAAAGTTAAGAACATTTATATGCAGAATCATTGAAGAGGCCAAATAATGATCAAAATGGTATTCCGCAAGGAAATCGATTAAGATTTGACAAAGTTATGACAGTTCAAAGTTTAGTAATTGCTTGGACTGTCAACTTTACAAGTCAAATTTTTTGTCAATTTCGACATGATTTTTTACAGGAAAATGAAGTCTCTCAGAATCAAGTGTTGTTATATACTAATTTGGGCACCAGGAGTTGATTAAAAGTGAAAACTCAAGATTTAAAATTTTGAAAAAAATATTTTTTCAAAAAAGTCAAAGGGGGGAGTACATGATTTTTTTTGGCAAAATTTCGAAAATCAATTTTTTTTATAAAGTTAATAATATTTATATGCAGAATCATTAAAGAGGCCAAATAATGATCAAAATGGTATACCGCAAGGAAATCGATGTAGATTTGACAAAGTTATGACAGTTCAAAGTTTAGTAATTGCTTGGACTGGCAACTTTACAGGTCAAATTTAAAAAACATATCATATTCATTTTTTTATTTCCGGAAATCGTCTTATCTCTCTTATCTACCGCTTATACTCACCACACACAATGTGCTACAAATTCACTAATCATTTCAATCAGCTCCTAAAACCCTAAAACCAAAGTTGCATAACGAAATAAAATTTCTAAGTAGTTATTTTAATTGTTATTCTTGAATGCGTTGCACGCACTTTTAAATAGTTGCGACCGCCCGCATTGCTCCATAAATTGTGAATAGACCTATGGACGACACCTTTTAGTGGCATTATAAAATAGCTCACGCAACAATAAATTGAATTGAACGCGGGGAGCTGCAATTTAAGATTTCACACATAAGAAAGGCAGATGAGAAAAAGAGTGAGGGAGTTTTAGGATGAACATCTTTTACATTTTCATTTAATCGAAATGTGAAAACAATGCGCAAAACCACAAAAAGGTTTCAAATACACAGACAATAAATTATGTATGCCAGCGAGAGGATCTTTCATCGAAGGCCCAAAAAGTTCATGGCGTAACAAATTAAATAACACACCTCAGATACTTGCCACAAAGAGATATCTCAGCGAGTTACAATGGTCGCGTTTATGTTTTCGATTTCGTTTGTGGCACATTTTGCCACATTTACACAATCTACCTGCGACTGAGAGAGACCCAGCTCAACGTCATTGTGCCCCATTGAGGCTCGTCATTGTCTCGTCGACTTTGCCGTTGGCCAATGGACATTGACGGTGGTCCTTTCTGGTAGTTGTTGCTGTTGCTGTTGCTGCTTCTGCTCCTGGCCATAATTTGTAATGTCCGACACGTCAAAGTCGAAGGCAGCAAAGCCACAGCGACTCGGCGACTCGGTAACGTTGCAGGTGCACACGCATCACGCACTTTGTGGCACAGGAAACCAGCAACTGACAACGCCGTTAGTTGAATATGTAATGAGGCGCGGGTGGTTGAGGAATGGGAATGGAGCCAGAAAGGGGATTTGCTGTAAGTATAACCATTGCCCAAAGACCGACTGGGTCTCATTATGTAATAAAAAGGCGTAGCAGCGACTCGAGGACAACAACAAAAAAAACAGACCACTGTCTGTACATGTGTGTGCACGCATTTACAAGCTTTTTATTAAATTAAAGTGTGTAATAAGGCGCCTATGAACTTGGGACACGCAATCTACAAAAATCTACCACGGACTGAGATCCCAGTTACCCCAGCTCCTGCTCCCTTACTCCCTCCCTTTCTTATATCACATAGAGCCACATCGAGGCGTTCAAGGAAGCGACATTAGAAAAATGTCATAGTAATTATGACGTTGGGTTTATGGAAATTGTTTCCATTTTCATTTTCGTTTTTATATTTTTTTTTATAAACGAAACGCCTCTCAGCTCATAATATTAGAGACAAGGGCAGGACAGAGCAGCTAAGTGATAATGTTGCGTTTATATGGGTGCTTGTAGAACCGAAACTGGTTAAGATAATAATTGGAAAATATACTTAAAAGAACACTGGATTTAGATATACATATATAACAATTATTAATACTTTTATAGTAGTTCTACAAAATTACCTACCTAACAATATAAACTTTATATTATAAAGAGCCACATAAAATAATTAACTAAACTTTAAAAACTCTCTAATATATTTTCAAAAGACTTGCAGTCTGTTTTCCTTTTGAATGATTATGACACATTTCAGATTTGTTTCAGTTTGTTTTTGAGTTGATTACGTCATCTAACTGAATACGTTATCGTAAGGTAATTAATGTAACTTTGTTATAATCGTAGAACCAACTTTTATATGAGCAGGAGTGTGAGTATGAATACATACTATATCAATCTTTATGTGATTGTTTGAGTGTATTCTACTTATATTCCCCTGCCAAATAAACACAATTTATGACACTCGCATATCAAATCTTGCACTGACAAGACAGCAGAGAAACTTTACTCTCTCTCTCTCTCTCTCTCTCTCCCTCTCTATCACTCTCTTAAACTATATGTATGCTATTTCCTGGCTTGTGCCTTCGATATGCCAACATCAAAAGCATTTCATATAAAATAAATAGCATTTTATGATGGCAAAATATGTACAAAAAAGAGAAAGAGATGAAGATAGGGGAAGGGGAAGGGGGACAACTAATGGCCTGCAGACCAAAAATTGTGGAGAAACTACTTCAATTTAGCATAAACTTGAAGTGCGAGTGAAATTTTGGCTCGCTTTGGTCTTTGCATAATATTATTACTGAGAATTTTATGTAAATAGTGGATACAAGTTTATTATGCTGTTTATCAATTGATTTGATCTTAAGCACTCTCGTATATTTATTACACACAAACAAACACACAAACACACGAACACATTCACAGATACAAAGGAAGATTAAAGGAAGTTACACGGAAATCACAGTAACATATTCCGATTCCCACATTGTCCTTGCCTGTGTCCGGTCCTCTAACCCTGGCCATAACCTAAAATGTTATGTAAGTTCAATAAAAGAGCAGGGACTTCAATGTATCTATTTTATATATATATATGTATGTGTGTGTGTATATGTGTGTATTGTTGTGTGTGTCTCTAAAGCTCTTAACTGATTGTTTGTCTTGCCAACTGCCACTAGACATGGCTCTCTTGCTTGTACTCGATACTTGGGCTACTTGGCAAAATATTTCGCAACTATTTTCTATATTAGAAGCACACAGCACAGCAATTCAAACAGCAGATTCATAGACAAAGGTGTACTTGTATCTGTGTGTGTGTGTATGTGTGTGTATTGTTGATATTTATTTGAATCTTGAATGTCTCCTACATCCTGTAGATACATATGTACTCGTATGTTTATCTACTCGCTTACTCTTTGTACCAAGCGATTTTCATTTGAAATTGAACTTGTTTTTGCGCCAATAAATTGTATAGCCAAAGTATTTTGATTGCGTTTGCTCTAACCGTAGAGCCAACAACAGACTCAGATCGAATCAAATGGAATGGGATACGAAAACCTGTGTTTTATTTCCGGCTCACAAATGGAACACAAAAACTAAAAACTAGACATCGAACTAAATGCCAATGCAATAGGCTAAAGGTAAATCAACAGTAAAAGCAACTAAACTAAGTGGAGCATAAGCTGAGAAGGGGGGAAACTGAGAAGGGGCAGTTGTAACTGTTGAATTGAAGAGTGGGCTTGTAAGTTTAACAAAAAGTTTTCTTTTTTATTACACTTTACCAAGAGTGTGTGTGCCGTAAACTCTTTTCAGCAATTCAAATACCACGTTTTATTTGTTGGGGCGTCAAAGGAGAACGTAATGTACTAATTTCTCAATTGAAGTCAAGTGAATCAAGTATACAGAAGTTAGTCAAAAGTTACAGAAAAAATAAACGAAGTCTGAATACGCTTGAAAGTAAATTTAGAAAAAAAAATTGTAAAATTGGATAAAGGTACTTAATATGTTTATATAATATTTATTAAAATTGTTTAGTAAAGTGTAATTTGTTAACATATTAAATATGCATATATTGAATAAACTTGTAACGCTGCGTGCACAAATTAATTAAATCAACACACTCCAAACATAAGAAAAAAAACATGGGTATTTATTGATATGGCAACCACAACAAATGGCAGCGCTACGATCGGCACGTTAAGCTCAAATTCGCACTGTTAAACTAACATTGGCACTGTTAAACTAACATTGGCACTGTTAAACTAACATTGACTTAGATAACAGAGCTCTGCTAAGATAACAGAGTTCTGCTAAGATAACAGAGCTCTGCTAAGATAACAGAGATCTGCTAGCTGACCACCCACGCAGCGTATAAAACGCGGCCCCCTCGCAGGAGGCAGGCACTTAGTGATCGGCGCTAGGAGGAGACGGATCAGCGGGTAAGTGACAGTGAATTGGTGAAAGTGAAGTGGGCGAGAGATATTCCCATATGTGGGCTCGGAGGGATGCGAGTTCCACACCAAAGGAGGGAGAGTCTTAGTGAAGAGCTAGCTAATGGTTGATTAGTAGGTTCCAATCTACTAATCAACCATTAGTTAGCTTTTCACTAAGACTCTTCCTCCTTTGGTGTGGAACTATTGATCTTGTCATTGTAATTGACCGGATCGCATCCCTCCGAGCCTACATATGGGAATATCTCTCGCACCGGCCATCGCCGATGACCAAGTCGTAGACGGAGTGAAACTTCTCTGCGTCCGAGCCGGGAGTATATTCCTCTCGACCACGCATCTTCTACATCCAAGGCGGAACAATATTTTGATATTCAAATCTTTTTTTTTAACGGTATTTCGTAAATTTTATCTGGGATACATAGTCCCAGATAGTCTTTTATATCTTTTAATATTCATTTCATAACAGTCATTTTATTAGTAGTTAAAAGTAAATACATTATTCCATCAATTATCTATAAAATACAATTTTATTACTTTACTAATGAAAATATATAAATGGTATATATATATATATATATATATATAAATATATATATATTTTATTTTTAATTGCTCACTTTCAAAAAAGTTATTTTGTTATGTAATTAAAATGTATTTTGTGAGTCTATAAGTACTCCATCTTATACATTTCTTAAGATCATCAAACTGCTTAAGAAAACCGCAATGCTGGAAAACTTTGCTGATGCTGGTTTGTTTGTTTGAAGATGTTGATGATGATGAAGAAAAGGCAGAAGAATCCGAATAGGGGCAGGAGTGGGCAGAGACAACATGGAAAACTTTTATGCTGTGGCTTTAAAACTAAACAGCGCACTTATCTATTGAGCAGCATCATGAGGAGCGTCGAAACTGCCAAAAACTATCCAAAAGAGCCACATGGAAAACTCAGCTCAGCTCAGCTCAAAACTTGCCAAACGACTTTCAATGGGCGCCTCCATAATAACACTCATTTGCAGTATTACCGCAGTGGGATGAAGAGAAGGGGGATGAAAGGGGGTAGGGGCTGGTTATGGTGGTGTTTAAGTAAATGGGTTGGGCGATTGGCAAGCTCGACTTTTACGCTTTGCCAGGAGTGCAAACAAACAAATCAACTTTGGATAATTATTGCACATCAATCGTTCAGTGTCTGGCAGCTGCCGAGTCAGCTCCAAGTTTTGAGCAACAAAACAAAGCACACAACAACAACATGGCCAAGGCAATGGACTTGGCCAAACAAGGCGGGGACATCGGAAGTATAATACAGGAAGAGTAACAGGCCAAGTTTCAATGCAACAGCAATCGATACAGTAGTTCCAGTAGTTTCAGGGAATGTCCTGAGGTGATGATTCTCAGTGCATTGGTGAAAAGTTTTCTGTGCGGTTTTTGCGTACATTTGTCTGATTTGGCAGTCATCAATGGAGGCACCCAAAGCTCATAACGATCTACAGCAACACAATCATCATCATGAACGGCAGCAACAGAATAGTCGTTGTCCTTGTCCATGTCATCTCTTCATCTCTACATCTCTGCATCTCTGCATTGAAATCGTTACGACCAGTTTCCGTTTCGTTTACAAATTTCGTGCGGCAATAACCGCAGTAATGTTCTACTTTCCTCATTCTCCCATTTTGAGTTTTGCGTTGATTGTCAGTTGAATCGGTTGGGGAATATGAATGTAAGTGAAGAGGGAGATGAGTCAGATACCCACATGGAACTTTAACTAATACTCAAACATCGACATGGCACATCATTTAGTGTAGATGCTGATGCATCGTAAATTTTTACAGTTATGTCATGTAATTGGACAAATGAAGCTATTCGAATACTGCATATCGGGCGAAGGGATGGAGGGATGACTACCGAAATGAATATCGCACTCGAAATACAAATACGCAGGTCCCAATGGGAACTACTGTCAACTGGCAAACATGCAGTATGCATATTTAATGAGTTATGCAAGGTTATGACTACCCCTAATGCTGCTGCAGTACTCGTATAATCCGGAAGTAACGAAAAAGAGAGAGTCTTTCACTTTTATGGCTTGGTTGAGTATGTTTGCTTGTAGTTGCATGTGAATAGAATCGAATCTGCTTACATCATTTATGAGCCAAGGTTTCTATGTGATTTGTGTGACAAAGTAGACAGAGAGCCAAAAACTTATATTCCAGTAATTGACTAAAAAAAATTGAATATTTAAAATTAAAAATGACTACTTTACACCATAACTATCGGCTGATATTTAATTGACGTTCATGGAAATTCATTCGAAAACTTTTTTTTACATATTGCATGCAATTTATTTATTAAATGATTTACAATTTTATAACTCTACACATTCAGGTTAAGTAAACATAAATGTTTGCATGCAATATTTCGAATAATAGAAACAGAATTGAATAATTTTTACTACATTCAACTATTTATTTGTTTTTATTATTTTAACAATTTATCAACTTTTCCACAAATTGAATGAAAATAAACTGTATTAGTCGAGGTCAACTTAATTTTTTTTTTTGCATTTGTGACCCACAAACTGAATAAAATATCAAAATAAAAACCAACTTTGATCTAGTTGCGTAAAGTATTTTGAAAAAGACACACCCACTGAATGCAGGAGATGAAAATGCCAAACCAAAGCTCAAACGCACGTCTCGAGTTTATTAAATTTGTGGCAACACTCAGAGCCGAGAAGTCAGAGAGTGAGAGTGTGAGGGAGTAAGAGAGTGAGGGAGTGCGTTGTCTACTACTGGTGACTGCCCCTGACATTTGGGCGATGAGGTCTCGCAGCTCGACTCGTAAAATGATTGCACGCTCTACATAACACACTTACACACACAGACAGATACACACACTCACTCACACTCGCACACACACTGGACAGGAGTGGGGGAGAGAGTAAAACACTTAGCAGCAGGTAGAAAAGTCAAAGCCAAAGCTAAGGCCAAAGACAAATGTGAAGACTGGTGCAGTAAAGCTCTGGCCCAGGCCAAAAACTCCCAGGCGTCACCATAAACATTACCCGATGCCGTAGTTATAGCCATCATCATAGACATCATCATCATAGTCTCGCCCACATTAATGATAACATGCCCAGCAGTACCGAGGTCTGGCCTTTGCTCCCTTCTTCCTTCTCCCTCTCTATATCTCTCACTTCCTCTTTCTTTCCCTTAGTGTATGTGTGTGTTTATGTGCGGCAAATATGAAATTTATAGTTTTATGATGACTGCTGAGTGTGCCACTGCCAACGCCTTTTACGGCGGGTCCAACTAAACTTTACGAGCCACCGACTCGACTAGAATCAGTTCCTGCTCCTGGCTGCCTTCTGGCATAAATAAAATCATACAGCGGCAACGGCATCGCTCTCAGCTTTTATTTCCGCCTACTTGGGCGCTACATTGCCGATTGCTGTTGCAGTTTTTCCCACCCGGCGGCTGTATCAAAAATCTGCGGCATGCCCTAACCCGAATTCATAGCCAAAATACCAAATACGACAGCATCTACACTTGGAAGAATACCTTAAATTTAAAAGGTTCTTTATTTAAATTTAATTAAGTAAATTTGTTACTTAAAACTTTTAAGCATACAATATATGATATAAAGTAAAATTGGTGTAGAGGTTTTAAAGGAATATACTAAAAGTCTAGCTATATACTACTATTATTCTAATTTTTAAAAAATTTAAAGAAAAATGGAAAGCACTTCAATAAAAGTAAGATACGAACTATCTCAAAATTTTAGTTCGTATCTTATCCTGAACTATTATAAAATATTAAGACAATTCAGTTAAGTATAAGATTAACTAAATCTTTTCTCCAAGTGTCGCCATTTGCAGAGCGAAGCAAAGTTGAAGTTTTATGTGGAAATTTTCTGTGGCAAAGAGGCCGCTAAGAGTGGAAAACTGCTAGGGAAGAGCTGCATGAAGTCGAGTCGAATCGCAGTTCTCGTTCTCGTTCTCGGTGAATCGTAGTAATGCATGCCCGCAAATATGTTTTTGATTATTATGACTCTTCGAGATTATGCAATTTTATGAATATGAATGGGTTTATGGGTGTTCTTCAGGTATTTTGCAGTTTTGTGGCCTCCATCCGAGTTCCGAGTTCGCTTTTGAAAGCATAAAATGAATTGCAATGCAGTTGGCTGAATGCGCTCAACGTTCGAGCTCAATGATAACGATGATAACTATGATAACGATGATAACTATGATAACAATGATGACGATGCGGCTAGCGGAATGACGATGGAAATTTTACTTAGCACATAAGAGAACTTATGCAGTCTCTTTAAATTCAAATTTAAATCTAATTCTCTTGCTGTCGACATTGTCAACCTCATGTGAGTGACGTACTGACTGACAACAGTCAGTCACTGTTCGCGGGAAAGAGAAGAGCGGGAAGAGAAGAGGGGCAGCCAAAAGTAATATGGGCGGTTCTGATAGAGCAGCTTTAATGTAACAGGCGGGCCACAGAGGCCGAAATCTGACAGCATGATAGTTGAAGAGAGTAGATTAAGGAGAGAGAGAGAGAAAGAGAGAGAAGAGAGAAAAAGAAAGACAGAAATATAGGCAGTGAATGGAATGGGCGATGACAATCTAAGAATACGCTGTAAGAATTATATATTGAGGATCATAGCTATATATTTAACATGAGCGTTGCTTAGTAATGTTAAATAACCTACATGTTTATTAAATAAAAATAATATTTGAATATAAAAAAGTTCTATAAGATCAACTTTATAATAATTCAGTCATAACATTGTCTTTCTTTTCAATATTTCAATATTAATTCTGGTTGATAAGAAAACTTTAGAAGTGCTGAGTACTTTAATACCCTACACCTACTGCCAAGCTCCGCACACACACACACACACACAAAAGCAACTCAAACAACGAGATAACCAAAAAATAAAAAATAAAGTGAGGGGTAAAGAGTGAGAGAGAGAGAGAGAGTATTCTAGCAGAAATGACTGCAATCTGTCGTCTCAACGTTGATGACATTTTGAGTGAATGAACGGCGCACAAATGTGACCAGCCTACACCCTCTGGCCCAGCCTTCCTCTTCCCCCCTCTCCTGCTACTGGGAGCCACGTTTTTTAACAAATTGGTGTGATCCCAGAGTGACGCGTCATATTCGCAGACACTTTAGCTGGCTGGTCGAGCAGGACCCAGGACCAGGACCCAGAACCCCGGACGAGGACACAGCAACAAAACAAACAGGGTGAAGGGGGTCTCTCAACTGATAGAGCGACAGCAGAGAAATTGCAAACGAGTTGAGTCGTTGAGCCAAAAAACCAAAACATACGCAGCATTTATAAGGCACAACCAACAATGAAAACTCTCTCCCCCACAATACACATCTCTCTCCGCTCTCTGCTCTCCGCACTTTCCCCGTAGCCGATCCCCGGGCATATTGTTAACGCCCACTCAACTCTATGCCATTTTGTATTGATGGCCTGTCTGCCGCACAGCTTTTATATAAAGCCCCAGAGCTTCGGCGGGGCGCAGCCTTTGGCATCATGTTTTGGTTTTTCTATTTTTGTCGTTCTTTTTGTTGCTGTTGTTGTGGAAAACAAATCACTAAACAAAAAAGCGCACAATGCAGTTAAAGGAAAAGGCATAAAATAGGGCGAATTGTGAGGCAAGATAAATGACAATGAACTGATCAGAACAACGCACTTTTAATACGCTAACAACACAAATGCTTATAAAATATTGAAATAAGTGGAAGTGAGCACATTGAATGGAAAGAATTTCTAAAGTAGTCATCTTGTACAATGTACATAGCTTTATTGTAAAAAATTTACTTAATTAAGATATTTGTTATAAAAATATTAATAGACAATATCTAAAGAAAACTTAAAAAAAAACTTTTAGACAATATGATTATTACTATCTATATATTTATTAATTATGGAAATATTTGATGAATTGATTCAAGATATTTTTATAAGAAAATTGGTTTATGACTGTGTTATTTAAAGTTAATTTGAAAAAAAAACATTACTTTAACTATACAATTTTTATTTTAATAAATTTTAAATAAAGATTTATTTTCTTGTAAGTTACAAGTTGTAACCAATCGAATGACACTGTGAAGCTGTAAGCCTTTCAGTGAAAGTGTATAGAAAAAAGCGTCTATTTTCATCAAACGCGAGATTGCTGTAAATTTAATCCACGTGTTACTTTCTATATATATATGTGTGTGTTAGTGTATGTTTTTCTGTGCGTGTGTATATTTATGAGTATATTTGTGTTGCTTATCCCGTTCGTCGCGCTTTCTGTCAATTTGCACGCGTAAAGTGCGCCATCTAGCGTCGTTTATGCGCACATTTGCGCACATCAATTTGCGGTGCAGACATTAGACTTTGCATTTTTTATTAAACGCGCAACACACGCGGCGTATGCGTAATGTGGTTGAAATTGTGGCAACAAATGGCGCTGAGAGATGAGCCATAAAGCCATTAATTGTTGCACCTGCATATCAACAGTTATCTTTGCTCTCTTTCTCTCCATTTTCCTTTTTCATTAGTTTTACTCTCCTAGTTTCCCAGTCAATCTCAGTGTCTTTCATTTGTGATGCGGCGTCTTTTTGTTTTTGATTAGCCACAAACAACGTCAGACAGTCGAGAGACACAATCACCCCAATCCCAGACACGAAGTCTGTGTGTTGTAGCTCATTGTAGAAATTGCATTTACATATTAAAATATGCCAAATGAACGCAGAGTGGGATGTCCTTTGGTCGTTGGTCGTTGGTTGTCCTGAGAGTCGACTACACTAAAGCCTTTGGTCAATTGCCCAGCCATGTGGTGAATGTTGCCTTGTTGCACGCATTGCTTATGCATAGGCCGGGCACATGAGGACGATGAGCTGTGGTCACTCGCATCGCTAACCTCCCTGGAGAAAGCAATGTCTAGTCATGCGGCCAGGCAGTCAGGCAGCCAGGTATACCTACCTATATATATATATATATATATGTATAAAATACATATATCAAGAGAGTACATATTACATAGCTTACAGGTAAAGAGATCAGTTATAAAAGTTAATAGAAATAGAAAATCAAATTATACTATGCTGAAATGTAGATTGTTCGAACTTTGAATTAGTAATCTATAGTAATTTATAGCTTACGCTTAAAAGTAGGCAACACAATTTTTTTGTCCATATAAGTAGACAACACTATTTTTTTGCATATATAAGTAGGCAACACTATTTTTGCCCATATAAGTAGGCATCTAACAGCTTGACAATCAACCAGACAATAACTACAACTAATGAAGCAACTCTCGCTGTTTATGTACTGCAATACCGTACAGAATTTAGCCTTTTGGCCTTTTTAGGATCTTGTGCACTTTGTAAAACCCGTTGGCTGTTTTGCCATGATTTCTGCTGCCGTTGTTACTGCCGCTCTCTCTCTCGGCTATTGCATATTATGCAAAATTGTTTATGCAAATATTGCATAAAAGAATTAATTTATTTGACTTGCATGCTAATTTACGAGCCAATAAATGCAGTCGCCGGCTAAAGGGGTGATGCGGGCGGGGGATGTGGCAGTTCGAACATTGGCCAGGCTATTGTTAATTTATTGGTGTGCACGATACAGCCCATTCCACCCACTAACTCCGTCCTCTAACATGTGTAGACACATTTTAAATTTAAGCCACGGCAGCAAACACAACAACAAGAACATCAACAACAACAGCAACAACAACAACAAACAAACGCAGCATGAAATTATAACGCATTGGACCCAAAAATCAACAGCTGCCTACCCACAAAAACCAACAAACCGCATGTCGAAATGACCCGACCTTCGCCCGCTGCATCAGTTTACCCCTCTCCAGCCATCCAACCAGAAACTCGGCTGACCGAGCGCCTAAACGGCACTGACCGCATAAGAGAGAGAATGCGGGAGGTCTGCAGAGAGGGAGGGAGGAGGAGGTAGAGCCGGGAGAGAGGCGTTGGAAATCAAAAAACCAATTTAAAAACTGCCGCAGCCGCCAAAAGTTCAAAGTTGAGAAGCAACCAACCGCTCAATGTGCGGGAAGGGGCAGCGCCTAAAATCAGAGAGCTCAAAATCTACACAATTCATTCCCAGGGCTGCTATCAATGTTTAAAAATAATTTCATTTAATTTCAAATTTAGTTAGGAAGCATCAGTTTAATTGAAAGAGTTTCAAAATAAATATTTTATTAAGTAAGTAAAATACAATTTATAGCTTACGTTTAAAAGTAGGCAACACTATTTTGCTCATATAAGTAGGCAACACTTTTTTGCCCAAAGGAGTAGGCAACACTATTTTTGCCCATATAAGTAGGCAACACTATTTTTGCCCATAAAGGTAGGCAACATTATTTTTTAAATTTCAGAAACTTTTAAAAGATCTTGTATTGTAAATATAAATTTGATGACTTGATTTTATTATTAATATTTTCCTTAAAACTATTCTCAGACTTCACATGAAATTGAAAGTAATAGTTTCCCTTTTTGCAGCCCTGATTAAAATCCACACATAACTAAAATGCAATATGCCGCAAGCTCAACAGTTTGGAATTATTTTTATAAATGCTAACTACCGTCAACGTTTGCGGTCGTCTTCTTGTTTTGATAAGGTGCAAATCGTTTTGGGGCATAAAAATGGTTGTGCGCGGGGTTTTTGTTTAATGCTGCATAATTTTAGGCGTCAAAAAAAACCAACAAATTGGCAGTGTTTGTGCTGTGGCCTCGGAACGCCCTCATCAAATATTCAAACGGTAGCAAGTTGTCCCCCAATCCCGAAGCTGGTACTCTTCTCTGTTCTCTCAGAACCATTTGCGAACCTTACACGTCAGGCAGCGTTGACAAAACAAACAGAAAAATGAAAACAAGTCGATTGAACTTGACTGAGAGATACCCTCAATGCAGTTCCATGCTACCCTATCAAATGTGACACACTTATATATACTTGAGTAAATTTATTAAAATATGGTCCTCAGATGTTTTCTTAACTTATTATCAAATTTGGTGTAAAAAGCTATAAACTTTCATGACTTCAAATTTTACTCATATTTTAGATAAATTTCAACTTAGTTAAAAGTACTTGGAAATTTTCTGTTTCCAACTCTTTTATTTTCTAAGATCTTCATACTAAAAAATTCGCTTCTTAGAAGTATATAAGCTATATAAAGTCGGAAACGCCTCTTTACCTGTATATGCTTACACAGGAATATAATAAGTATTTTTTAAACCATTTTCAATTGTGCAGCGTACAGGGTACAAAAAATGGCGTCAACAAAAGCCATCATAACAATTAATTTAAAAAACACGTGTAGATTGCTTTTTGCGGTTAGCAGCAGCAGCAGGACACGGTTGGATCCCGCTCTTCGGTCCAGTCCATCGGTGGAAAGGACGCAGCGAGCGAAAGAGAGCGGAAATGGAGGGAAATGCCAACTGCGCGACCTCATCGACCTCTTGCATGGCCTGGCAATCATAAAACACTTTAAACATGTTTTCCTACTAGTTTATTAGTGTAAAACCGGGACGTTTTTCCCCCATAATTCCGACCACCCCCCCATTAATTATTTCAATGTCAACGGAGCTGTTCACATGGCATCGGAGATGCTCTCACTGATAAGGGTCAACAATGAATTCTTATCAATTATGTCTGGTTTAATATTAATAAAATATTCATCAGTTGACAGATAAAATTGAAAGATGCAACATATTCAATTAAATTTGATCAGGTTTTTATAGTATATTTTTTGATTATCTGATAATCTTGAAAGAATTTATTTTATTTAGCTGTTAAATATATTTTAAATAATATATTTTAAAATAATAAATAAATAAATATTTTTAAATTAAAATAATAAATGAATTTTAAAGTGTATATTTGTTGTTGCATTGGCGAGTTGTGTCAAGGTTTTTTCATCTTGTATCATTAAAATGTCGAGTCAGACCGCCCGTTGGCTGTCGACTGTGATTTCTAGCCTCTCTCGTAACGCTCTAATGGGTTTTCGGACCGCTGTCTGGCCATGGCATCGTTTTCCAGGAAACTGAGGGGGCTTGACTTTAAATTTATTATAATTTCAACTCGTTTTTCTACACCGCATTCTGCTCCTGCCACTTGGGTTTGCCAATGTTTGTTAAATAATTAATGTTTTGTTGTTCTTTCGGCACATTCGGTAAGTTTGGCTAAATAATTTTTCGGCACATATTATGGCCTATTGAAATAATTTGCATAACATGGCCAAAGGATACGAAATGGACAAGCAGCATATGCTGCCGTCAGACAGACGGCCCAGACATCCATACAGAAATGCCCCCCACTCCTCCGAATCTGAATCCTGGTACGACTCTTAGCCTGACTCTGTGTATAGCCTTAGCCATAACCAGACGCTGGGCTAGCCAGCTGCTTGAGGCATTGCAGAAGAGGCCACAAAGTCAACGGCTAGGTATAATTTATATGCAAATACACACGTTCCAAGTCCAAACACACACAGGCGACCTGCAGACCAAGCCAAACAACAATAATAGCAACAACAATATCCTACAGATGGAATGGGGTAACGACGACTACGAATGTCTATTAAAATTTATTCGAGCGTAAGTACTGGGGAGCGAGAACTGAGCTCTGAAAACTGAAATCATGTTTTGCGCACTACTGAAAAGAAAATATATGCAAGCTAAATGCTAAATAATCAAATGTATACCAGGTATACCGAACAGAGAAGTAGGAACGACGTAGCACACAGGTGAGCAAGCAGGTGGGCAGTTTGATAAGTTTAATATGGCATGAATGCAAATAGGTTTTTAAATCAGATTATTTGTAATATTAATTTTTTTTTTACTATGACTCTGAATTACTCCTATCTGTCAGTTGTTAATCGGATCGTTAACTTAACGAGCTATACCCATTTATAAATTAATCACTGCTGATTTAATATAAAAAGTTGATAACTTTGAACCAAAATCTTTTAGTCTTTAGTCTTTTCTAAATACCTAAAATCACCTCAAATTCCAATCTTTGCCTTGACAATTTTCAGCTAAAATCTTTAATCATCATATTAATTTAGCTGGATATTGTCAAGGACTTTTCTTACTACCGTCTGTCCCTACTTTGGCTGCCCCTCAACAAAAGCGTCGTCTAGTTTTTGGCCAAGGCAAGTTAGGTGCTAAACAGCGCATGTCGTGGACTGGACCTCCTCCTGTGAATGGGAGGGAATAATGGAAAGAGGGATGGAGGGGGTACAGGATGGCTTATTGTGCTTGTCAGTGCACAGGTAGCGCGAGTTTTCTAGCCATGGATAGAGGAGAGTACAACTTTGTAAGTAGTTTAATTAAATTAATAAAACTTAAAGCTCAAGGAGGTCGCAGCGCAGTACGTGTGTGTATGTGTGTATTTGTATATGTGTGTGTGTGTATGCTGGAGACCCTCGAAGTGCTCAAGTCTCAGGACGGGACACTCTGAGAAAGTAAAGTTGACAGCAAAACAAATGCAATGACGAGTAAAGTGCTCGTTGCGTATTTTAATTTGGTTTAAAAACATTGTTTCGCAAAATCCCCAAGTGTACGTCAGTTCAACTGACATCACGTCACACAGCAGAAAGCGCGAGAGAGAGAGACAGAGAAAGAGCAAGAAATGAAGACTGAGAACGGGCATAAAGAATCAGTGGGGAAAAAGAAGTAGGGAGGGGTTAGTGTGCGCCTGTTTCTGTTATTGTTGCTCTTGGTGTGCGTGTGTGTGTGTGTGTTTGTGTGTGTTGTGACAGCAACGTAAAAACCGCGCTGACAGCCAGCACAAGCTCAGGGAGCTGGGGGAATTCCCGGTTCGGTTCGGTTCGGTTCGTGGGGTTCCTTTTTGGGTACATTGCGAATGTAAGAAATGTAAATTGTGCGCTTTTGGTGCGCACTTTTTGCATTCACGTGCAAAATTTTCATGAGCTTCGCCAGCTCCGGGAGCTGGAAAAGGAGCACACCATAAGAGGTAGAGTGAGATAGCAAGCGACGTAGATAGAGATGGCAATGCTGGAGGCGCGTTATGGGCAACCGCATTTGCTCAGCGGCGTAATGAACTCAAAAACCAACTCATAATTAAACTGGGGAGTTATGTGACGTTGACAACGGCCGAAGCATCGCAAAATGCAACTCTGGGGTGGCATTCAGAGAACATTTGCGACATTTTCTTGTCCCAAGTTAAGTACAGTGGGTTGGGGAAGTACTTGCTTTAGCTACTGTCCGAGGATTTGTTGCTGCCACTGTCCTATCAAATGACTAAAAGTTCAGTTCTGTTATAAAGTGCATACAAAATGTGACAGGGCTGAGTTACTGAGTACTCTCTGCAGTATGAACTCTCTTCTCTAGCCACAAGCCTGATTGAATGGGGATGTTCAGATGCAATAAGCGCTATGTTCCATGTTTACAATGAGCCAGAATTAATGGAGTGCCATCTCAATTCTCCACATATACCACAATGTAAAGAATTAAATTTGAGATTGTTGGAAATTATGGAACGAGATGAAAATGCTTGGATTTGGTTGAAATTCGGTATCTTAGGCGATTTTTTTTGGGATCTGTTTGAAGTTAAGTTAATCGTTTTATTCTCATATCAATTATATAAAAAATTTGGAATTTATCAAAGTATTTTTTTTTTTTTTTTTCAAATAATTAAAGTGTGTTTTAAGTTAAAATACCTGTGTCTCCAATAGTTTATTCTTCTTATAGGTAAACATGGGCAGTTAAAATAAATTTTAACATAATTTTTACATTTAATTTTCTTGTTTTTTTCAATGAAATATTATGTAAGAAACAATAAATTTCTAATTACATATACTGAAAATTTACTAGTTTCCTTAGGCAAAAAAAAAAAACAACTTGTAAGATAAGGACCTTATTTTAAATACAATTAATAGTTGCATTTATTTTCTAATTATTTCTTTGTTAACAATAAAATTGCTGTTGGTTACCAACAGACTTATTTCAGCTGGTTTGATGCAATTTAGTGAGAAGAAAGCAGCGCTTGCATCGCATTTAGTGCTGAAGTGTCACAAACGCAACCACTCGAGTGTTCCCAAGGCCAATTCGGATTCTATGGCAATTCCCTCTCAAGCCATTTCGCGTGCTTGGTGTAACAACAAAAGCTTTTGGCGCGCCCTCATTTCATGGCAAAAGGCTGAAAACTTTTCGCATTGCCACAAAGCCCAACTCATTAAAAAGATCAGCACGGCACAACTACCGCACCAAAGCCCCCTTCTTCTTGCTACCGCAACGATGAACAATCGAACAATATCAACGCTTCATGGCAGCCCACAAAAAGCGGCAAGAAAAGCGACAGCAAAATAAAAAAAAGAAAAAAAAAAAGAAAAAATGGCGCAAAAAAACACAAACTGACAAAAGCCGAGCCTGAATCCCACCCAAAGCAGCAACACCCAACAGTTCTATATATATATGTATATATCTGTATGTATATTCATGTATATATATATGAAAAAATTAGGGCACTTACGCGTGTTGGCGTAAAAAGCAGCAGTGGCAAAGTTTTCTCATCCCGCCCCCCGACGGAACGGCAAGTTTTAAGCAAATGTCAGGCAGAGTCTCTTCCTCCTCCTCCACCTCCTGCTGATGATGACCCTACTTTTTGAAAATGTGTCAGAGCTACAAGTGAAGAGCAACTGTTGCAACACAGCGCGACAGCAGCATGGGCGAAATGGGCGTGGCTAACACAGCCTGATGGGTGGGCTTTGATGGTTCTGCCTCTGTCGCTGCCGCTGCCTTTGCCTCTGTCGCTGCCGCTGCCTCTGCCTCAGTCGCTGCCTCTACTGTTGCATAAATATTCAAAGCTTTTACATGGCTGCAGGCTGGCTAAAAATGTGCAACAGAATTGTGGCAGCATCAAGAGTTTGGGGGTGGCCATTGGTAAGTGCATGTAGCCCTGGTCTGTATGCAGCTACTTGCAAAGAGGGTTGCCTCAAAATCTTTGCCCAGTGCTCAAGTGGTAAAGTCAAGTGGTCAAAAGAAGGGGATATTAATTAATTTGTGCAAAAATGTTTGGATTCTTTTATGATATTGTCGATTGCTTGGGGGAATTAGTTGGGATTGGTATTTTCAACAGTGTTTTAAAGTATCTTAATTTTGTTGCCAATTTATGATAGAGAAAATTAAATAAAAATATTCTAGGAGAATTTATGAATTTTAGTACATTTTATAATGATACACAATTTTTAATACCCTTTTTGAAAAATACGCTTTTAATTAGATCACAAAGCAAAGAAATATATATTTTTGAGAATTACACAATTTTTATTATCCTTTATGAAAACTACGCTTTTAATTAGATCCCATAGCAAAAAAATACGTTTTCGAGATTAAGTTATTTTTCAAATTAAATACAGTTTTTTTATATTTGACTAAAAAAATAAATAAAAATTAAATAATTCCGTGTTTTATTATTTAAAAATAAATTAATAAAAATGTACATAAAGGCTTACACAACTCTTCATGTCTACCCTCGCGATTGTAGCGGGAAATTGTCTTTCAGTGTGTCCGTTGTTGCAATATAAAAACGCAACAGCAGCAACTGTGGCAACAGCGGCAACATGAGCAGCGAGCACTAATAACAACTGCAGCGGCAAACAACAACAACGACGACGATGATTCGGCCTTTGCCTGACGTTGTTCAAGTTGTTGTTGTTGACGTTGCTGTTGTTGTTGTTGTTGGTGCTGGCCTCTGTCAGGACTAACTGTCAACGAGCTGGCAACCACTTAAAGCCTTCAAAATGGCGCAAGTTTAAATTAAAATTTTGAAGTACACATCCCGACACCAGCAACAACAACAACAACAACAGCAGCAGCAGCAACACTAGCAACAGCAACAACAAAAACAACTAAACATGAGGCGACTGCGTCGCTTTTGGGTACAAGGCAAAACTTTGTGTAATTTCGCTGGGGCAAAACTGGCGGGAGGTACATAGCAGGATCTGTGGCAAGTGCATTTGTGAAAAACTTTAACGATTTAGGCTCAACATGTTGGCAGCAACAGCAACAACAGCAACAACTACAACAAGTGGAGCAACGGAGCAACAGCAACATTCCAGGCAATTGTTTCTGCGAGACGCTCGCGCCAAAAAGCATGCAACACATTTTATGATGAGTTTTTTTTTTTTGCTTTTTTTTTTTTTGGTGTGCGTATTTTTTTATTTCTTCGGTTTCGCTGCTTTTGTATTTGCCTGTTGTCTGTTTTGTGTTGTTGCTCTGTCCTTGGTGCTTGTTTTTGCCGCACTTTAGTGCCACCGCATTGACAAAGTTTCCATCTGCCGCGAGCCTTAACACTCACTCACACACACACGCATACACACACACACACACGCACACCCATGCAAAATGTGATCTATGCCTTTTTCTGGGCCAACAACAAAATAACAGAAACTGCAAAATTTGAAATTCAGCAGCCGCAGCCAGCACATGCGATCCGAAGACAACTTTGCAGTAGCAGCAGCAAAAGTTTGTCTTTGTCGAGGAAGAGGAAGAGGATGAGGTTGAGGATGAGCAAGAGGACGACGATAAGAGAGAGAGGCACAGGACAAGGCCCAGGACGACCGTCATCGTCGTTCTCGTTGGCTGCAAGTAATTTTGCAGCTCTTTATGCTACCGCAAGTTTTTACTGCACTTTGCCAACTAACCGAGTCGTGGACTTCAGCTCAACATCAGCAACAACATCAGCCATCAGTTTTAGCTTCTGCTTCTTCGCCAGCTTTCTGATTCTTTCGTCTCTCTTGCCACAGCTTTGGGCTCAGTTCTAAGTATTTGCAGCTTTTGCTTTTTGTGCCTTGTGTCCCCTTTTACCAATCCCTAGGGTGCTTTTGCGGCACAGAGATTTTGTGCCAAATTTTGAAGCAGCTTTTGCGTTCGGCTGTCGTAGGAATCACAGTGTATGAATTTACTAGCCACATGACAAAACTACCGGCCTGGAAAAGTCCAAATCGCAAAAGAGGAGTTGAGTCATTTTCTCCTATATGTATACCTAACAAATTTTGTGGCTTTCACTGTGAAAGTGAAAATTGGGTAACTGTTTATGGGTGAAAAGCGTTGCATTTCCAGGAGAAACACATTGCCAACACTGATTGCTATGTGTGATTCTCTATAATTAATTGAAGAGTTGAATTTGAAACAGTATCTAGAGTAAAATTTTGAAAGTAGACAGCCGTTCCATATCGGATAATTAAAACAGCAAAATATCGATAATTTCCAAACTAAAATTGCTGAATTGATTGTTCAAAATGGATTGTAAAGTGAATTTTGGAACATAATTTTTAGCATGATATTCATAATGCCGATATCCTCGAAAGAATTATATTTTTTATAAATTATTTGCATATAGTACACCTCGAAAATATTATCGATATAGGTTATAAGTAAAGTTTTCTATGTTAAAAATTTCAAATTCTGCGGGTCTCTTACTGTAAAATATTTTCTTACTCTCGGCTTTTTTCCGTAATCTCAATTTCTGCATTTCCCTTAAACATTTTTTTGCTAAAAGGATATTTGATAAAGTGAACTATGTAACATTAGCTCAGAGTTGAACAAAGGATTTGGCTGTTTGTGTACGTATATGGTCAGTAGACGATGAACAATAGCCTCCGTCTATTGTCTATCAGTTAGACGCACTCCAATGGCAAACTACGAGTATTGTCGGCAAGTTCAAGTCAAACATGACAAGACACACATCAAACTTATACATAATGCGTGCTGCAGTGCCACTGCCACAACTCATCTTCATCAGGCGAGAGTCTCAGCTCTATCGACATTATGTAAACAATGACCAGTTAGTGATAGGCACACACACAAACACACAGAAACACACACACACACACTCTCGCACACACACTCTCGCACACACACGCTAAGCTCAATGCACACAGAAAATTTGTTTGGCATACAAACGGTCGGAGAAGACGAGTTGATGCTTAAAAGCCAAACAAGAGGCATTAACGTGGGCTCTCTATCATAGTAGAAGAGAGAGAGAGAGACAGAGAGAGAGAGAGAGAAAGAAAGACAAGAAATGAGAGAGTGAGGAAAACTTTATGAACTACTCGACGACTTTAGAGCCCTGCGAAAAAGGCAACAAGCAAAACAGACCTGAGAATCCTTGAGTTAGACCTGTTCCGGTGCCATCTTTCTGGTCCGCATCCTGCGTTCCGAGGTCTCCTTTTGTCCGTCTGTTACGGAAGTCAAGCAAAATTCAGCACACAGTGAAATTTGCAACACCTGGCAAAAGTTTTTAATTATATTAGGAAACTGCAAAAGAAAATTTGCGTCACAGCTTGAGGGTTGTCTCGAGACCTGAACTAAATTGGGCTGTGCCCAGCAATTGGTGGGCGTGGCATTGGCGTCTTTTGCGAATTAATTGACACGAATTGATGGGTCTCAATGTCAAAAGGCCAATAACAGCAACAGCAACAACAGCAACGACAAGAGAACTATCAGAAACAGTCAAAAAAGTTTTCAACTTTACCTGCAATTTGACAGCAGACATTGCGTATACGTTATGTCTTGCTGTCTTGCTGTCCTGACTGCTCTGGCTAGACAATTTTAACAGGAGTCCCTTTAATTGGCGTAATTTTGTCATCGATTTAATTAAACGCCCATGGCTTATATCAAACACTCGTTCTCGCTCTCTCACTCTCTCTCTCTCTCTCTCTCTCTCTCGCTTTTATCCGACGTTTTCGCTCTAAGAGTTCGCCTTGCAGCGCCAACAACGGAAGTTGAAAGCTCTTTCACTTGATTCGATGGAGTGTGTAAGCCAAGGGGAACCAAGGGTGAGGATGTTAAGTGCGCCATGGCGGAACGACTCGACTCGACTCGACTCGAGGCGAGAAGTTTGTTTGCAAAGAACTCTTGTGGTTTCCATTGCCTGTTGTTAAACAATTGATTTCTCAATAAATCGTGCAATGCACTGAGTTCTCTCTCTCTCTCTCTCTCTCTCTCTGTCTCTCTGAGCATCGCCAAGGCTCCATAAAGCAAAAACAATTAATTACAAATAGCATGTTGACTTGCAAACAAAAAGGGGTAGAATCCCTTAAAATGAGGAAGGAGTCGAGGGTGTGAAAGTTGCGCAGAACGATTATATAAACACCGTGGGCTTTTCTCCATACGACATTCGTAAGTGAAGCGAATCCCTTCAGGATCATTTAAGCAGAAGCTGATCGATACATTCAAAGACAATGCGATTGTTGTTACGGGTCAAAAGCAAACATTTTTAATGTTGTAAGTTTGGTATTTTGGTATGATTTAAAACCCACGATCGACCGATTTCACAATAACACAGGAAATATATAATATGTATGCTATATTTAATTTAAATTAATTTCTCATAGTATTTTATATATATATGATATTTAAAAATATCAGCAAAAATTCTATTCTACTAATTTTCACTAATTTCCATCAGCAGAGTGTTTAGCTATTTAAGATCTTGACTTTCAGCTTCAATCCGATCCACTGTTAATTGGCGACAATGTCGAAGGCAGAAGCTGAAACAAAAGTTCTATAAACATTGGGACGAGCACGTACCAAGCTGACTGACTGACTGCCTGATTCGACAAATAGACGGGCAAGCGAGGAGCCATACAGGACACTGGCTAGACAATAAACAATTTCGAATCCTTTTAATGCCAATAATGATAAACAAATTCACCAGCAGCAACAGCAACAGAAAGCAGCAGGAACGGAAGTCAGAGAACTCGTAGAAGACTCAGATGCGAGAGGGCATGAAAGGCAAACAGAAGGAGAACGACAGGAGCAGCCGAAACGCCATTGAGTAGGACTAAATGAACGAATCGAGTGAAGTAGTCAAGTGTTTGAGTAACTGCCATGCAGCAGGAATTGGATGGAGTTGGAAGTTGGAGATATAGATGGGGAATTGCGTCTGTTATCCAACAACAATGCATCAATATAACAAAAACGTCCTTCAAACTGTTGGAAGTGGAGTTGGGAGGAGTCGTCTCATCAACTTAATTTAATCAGACACTCTGTGTATACAAAAATGCTGCAAGTGGTGGAGCTAACCCAATCCCAATGCCAATCCCAACTCCAGAACGTCAATAAGGTCTAGTCTATGCCTACGCGTGGACTCACAAAGAAGTGGGGAATGCTGTTGAATGGGGAATGTGGAATGGGGATCGGGGAATGGGGAATGGAAGGGACTATTTGGACGATGAAACTGACTGGCAATTGTTGTGTTGTGTCTCTTGTTGGGTTCCATTGCGAAACGATGATGGCTTTTGGTGCTCGTCGTCGTTCTCGTCAAGTATTCCAGCAATTTTCCAATTGAAATCATTAAACAATTTGCATTCCACTTGAAAATTGCGTTAAAATAACAACAGTTTACAGCGCACTCTGTTGATGGCAAAAAGCAGCCAAAAGAGAGTAGAGAAAGTGTGCAGTCCGACAATGTCCTGTTTGTCCTGGCACTGTAGAGTCAGCGCACAATGCGTAGCACATTTCAATTGCTCAAAAATGTAAAATGTAAAATGCTCTCCATGTCCCTGATCGTGGTTCTGGTCCTGGTCATGGCCAACAGGGTCCTGTCCCTGTCCCTGTTTGGATTTCGACTTTTCCCAGCTGCCTTTGTTGCACAAATTGAGCGTCGACGCTTTGAAGCAACAAAGTTTAATTACGGCCCATACAATAAATACGACAACGGGGAGCATTACGTAAATGGAACTCCAAATATGCACATTTTGTATGCAACAAATGCGAATATTGTGCAAATATTGCGTAGACTTTCATTTGGGCTCAGATTCGAGAGGCATTATTCGGAATGATGCTTATCAAAAATGCAAAATGTTATTGCGAATATTCAGCTTTGTTCAGCTGCATGACAAAAGAAAAGTTATTGGCGTGGAAATAAATGCAAAGAAACAAAAAGTACACATAATTAGTTTATTTCAATGAAAGAAAAAATTAATTTTAAAATGAAAGAGAAAAATTACAAAGTTTTTATTTGTTTGTTTTTATACCCTGATCCCATTGAAAATGGAAAAAATGTGTTGCCTACTTATATGGGCAAAAATAATGCTGCCTACTTATATGGGCAAAAAATAGTGTTGCCTACTTATATGGGCAAAGAATAGTGTTGCCTACTTATATGGGCAAAAAAGTGTTGCCCACTTTTGTGGGCAAAAAATAGTGTTGCCTACTTATATGGTCAAAAATAATGTTGCCTTCTTTTAAGCGTATGCTATAAATGAATTTTTAAACCCTGAGCTCATTGAAAAGGGTATAAAATCTGTGTAACGTTTTTAAAATATAAGTTTGAGTTCAAAATCAATTCAAAAGACAGACATTGAATGAAATGTATTGATTAATATAAATTAATTTCTCTTATTAATATCTATTTATCATTATCTTAATTTTCTTCATCTTTGTCTATCAATATTTATTGAATGTACCATAGAAAAAACGTAGACAATTCCAAATAAATTAATCAAAATCAACTTACAATTAACAAATCTCATGTTCCTTGGGAACAATGCAATTCTCTATTTCGGAGGACACTTGCTGGAGGATATTATTGGTAAACTGGTCGTAACCCCATTTACTTTGCATTTGATGCATAACTAAGCACTTTGGGCCATTCAATAAGGCACTTTACCCGAGTCTGTTGCATCTCTCTAGGTACTTAGTATAGTGCATTTCCAATCGAACTGCTCTGCAATTCATCAACTGTCAAATCCCATTTAATTTTAGATTATAGCAAATAATTATAGAGCCAGTCAGGCAGGCAGACCAGGCAGTCGGACAGTTCAGACACTCGGCCAGGTAACCCAGACCTTCCCCGGACCGCACCTATCAAGCACTTAACAATACCAACAACAAGAACAGAAACAAGGCAGAACACTCCAAAGCCACTTGGTCGAACCAAAGAGAGATACTCGTAACACCGTTTCCCCTTCTCTATTCACCCCGAAGTTATCCCAAAATGGCTGTCAAGGTTGCAATTGTTGCCTGCCCGAGTGTTTGTGAGGCAAGAGTTTGCATTTGAACGGCTTATGGCATATGCACAGTGTCACAAACATTATGTAAAATTATAAATTATATTTTGCCCATATAAGTAGGCAACACTATTTTTGCCCATATAAGTAGGCAACACTCTTTCTTCCCATATAAGTAGGCAACACTATTTTTTGCCCACACAAGTAGGCAACACAATTTTTTGTAATCCGTTTTTAACCACTGTTCATGGCTCAGAGTAGTTTTATGGGCCAATATTGCTGAGTGCAGCGAATTTTAACTGAAGCTGTGACGACGCTGACGCTGACGACTAACAAACAAAGTTTTGTCTAGCGATTGAAAATTACTGTGGCTGCTAACAAAACACTTGGCTTTGGCTGTGGACTTGGACAACCCGGAGAATAGTATGACCAGACATATACTATAGTACAGTAGTCCTGGGCCTGTGCACGTCTAGATTTATTTACATTTGAATTTTTGAACAAGTTGATGAAATTTGCGCACTGAGCAAACTATGAGTACGAGTACGTCTGGCTGGCCGGTTATTTCTGGACAATTCCGGGGAAAGTGGGGCTTAATGGGGAAGGGGGGAATACCGACAACGAACATCAATAAAGGTGGCGACTGCTTTTGTGGCGGCCTTTTGTGTGCATATAATTAAAAATGCTACCAGGCCCAAGCCCAAAGGTAAATATAGAAAGAGACAGAGAGATAAAGAGAGAGAGAGAGAGAGAGAGAGAGAGAGAGAGAGACGGCACAACATCATCGAAGTGGTGCAGTGGCAAGCAAACAAACCAACAAACAAGCAATGAAGGCATACTGCATTTTTGCAAGAGCTTGCGAAAATTTGTTTGGCCATTAGAAATATTCATGGCTGAAAATTATTCAATTAAAGTTCAGACCAGAGTAAACAACAGCAGAAAACAACAACAACAACAATAGAGAAATTGTAGCCAGTGGCTTGGGGTAAATGGGGCAGGCATTCAGCCAGGCAGACCAAAAGTCAAACACAACAAATACATAATGAGCAGTCAGGCGGCACACACTCACGCACACACACAGATATGCCAATGAACACACACATACACAGCGCACTTACACACACACACACAGAGTACACAGGATATCCGGGAATGTGCGCGAAGCTTCACAGGCGACTGGCAAAATTAACGGCAAATGCGCTTTAAATAGCAACAATGGCAAATTCCAGAGCCGCCATTGCCGCTCTATTGACCCAGTGCACTCTGTATAGAAGATAGTATAGTTATAGCGGCAATGCCACGCCCCTTGGGGGCGCAAAAGCGGATCTTCGGTTTGCAGCGGACATGGAAATGCACATGGGTCCGTTAGACGGCACTGAAATACCAGATAAAGGAAACTGTAACAGATTAAACTTGGCACTTGGAAAGCTGGCAAGCGTTGCAAGCGGTGAATGGGGAAATGGGGGAAGAGGAGGGAGTTGAAGAAACAATAGGAGTGAGCGGAGTAGGAGAATCTACAAATACAAGGCATGTTGATGCCTGCCAACAAAATAGATTTCAAAGGAAGTGCACAATGTGATAAACAGATGCTCTATAAAATTTAAGGACGACGCTATAATGTAAAAGTCGTAAGAGACACATAAAACTTGAAGACTAAAGAAATATTTGAAGAATTGTGGGGTAATGTTTCATCAATTGTGGTACATTTATTATGGATTATAGTCGTGTATTTATCTAAAATATTTAAAAGGAATCAACGAATTCTTGAAAATGGACATTATTTTGATATAATGCATATAGTATAATATCGAGATAGATTGAAGTCGGCTTTGTACTTGTACTTTTTACAGATCTTTAATATAATATATTTCATTATTTCAGCATAAGTTTAATTACTTTACATTGAAAAGTTTACAAAAATATTAATTGTCCGATCATTACAAATATGCACTTTGCAATATAATTCGCAAGCAGTTCAAGCGTTGCAATTTCTATTTCAAACATGAACAGGATTCTTTGCGATTCACCTGCATTCTCTGACAAGTCCAAACAACTTACATTAACAACAAAATACACACTTCAAAGTGCTATTACGGAGTTTCATAGTTAATAGACCTGACTTCATACTTTTTGATGCGTTATAGTGTATTATAATGGAATGTACGAAGTGCAAACAAAGCCGTTGCATGTGAGAGAATATAAAAGTTAATATAACGCACGTTGAGTGGATATGGCAATGGGGTCTTTGGCATTAGTAATCATATTTTGCCGAGCAATTGCAAATACTCTGCACACATACCAATGTAAATAAACTCGCACACACACACACACACATATAGCATGTATAGATAGAGTGGCACACGATATGAGCAGTTTTTAGATTTATACATATATAATATATGCCATGTTGGCAAACAATAAGATGTCAGACATGATTCTGTGACTGGGGAGAGTATGGAAGGGGCTAGATGGAGTGTGACCGTGGAGAGAGAGGGGAGGGGAGCATATACTCATCTCTAGCTTTCTGTTACTGTATATGCATATATTAGTTATTAATGCGTACGTGTAACGCATATTGAGAAATGCCGCAGAGCCAACTCCCCAATTTGCCAGTCTATGAGAGACATGTGTATGAGTGTGCGTATGCGTGTGTGTGTTTTTGTGTGTGTGTTTGCGTGGCAGATTTATGTGGTTTTTGCAGCAAAGAATGCATAATGTTTGCTTCAGCTATATTTGAAATATGCCAGCAACGAGATTTGTGGCGCAACGAGAACGACGACAAGGATGTTGGACTCGGACTTGGACCCCATTAAAGATTCATTCAGTTGCGCCACCCTTTTACTTAGCTTACTAAAGAGCACAAGTCTGTGGTTGCACTTCTCACAGAGGGGTCGCTTGATGCGATTAGATGTGTAAAGTTCCACGGATGTGGTTAAAATACGCTCAGAGATTGCTCTTTGCTGCTGCAGATTGGGGGAAAAACTGAATAGACTTATCGTAGTTGTAGATGCAAACACTTTAAGATTTTATTAAACACTTGAAGACTTAAATATTGTAAGTTGAATGTATAATTTTGAAAAAGGCGAAAGCATTGATTGATGGTTTTTAATTTAAAAGCTTTTGCTTTCTATACTAACCTTTTGGTCTATGATAGATGGCTTTCACTTTCCAGCCTCTAGGGGAAACAACTTTCACTTGCCAACAACTTTGAACAATTGTTTGCTGAACTTTATTCTTTTTCTATTATGCCCAATAATATTTTTGTTACATTACTGAACTTAACATTGATTAATTTAAATCCCTCTTCCACCCGCTAATCAATCATTAAACTTCAAGAGTTTCATGCATGTAAATCAAAGCCTCAACACTTATTAGTTTTCCATATAATTTACAGAAATTCAACTTTAGCCAATTATGAAAACTAGAATAAAAATGCAAATTTTAAGCAACTCGTGTGCTACGGCCAACCGAAAATAAAAGAGAATAAAATGTGCAGAAACTTTATTTTCTGAAGAGCCTGAACTCAACCCAACTCCAACCCAATGCCAGATAAGCCTAACAAATTTTTTAAAATAAATAACAGAGTAGAGCAAACAAATTTGCATACACAAGAGGATGTCAGAGAGGTTGAAAGGGGCGCCAAAAAGGTTTTTCTCCCTCCATTTTCACGCCACAAAGCAAATCAAGCAAATTTCGAGAGGTTTTACTACAAAACCTCTCCCTCTTCCGACTGGGCAGAAAAATGAGTTATTGCACATGTTGGGAGAGTGGAGCAAAGTCCAGGAAAAAAATGCAAAGAGAGAACCTCCGTCTAAAGGTCGCAACACTTTTGATTAAATCAAGGCGAAGGCAAAGGGCTCAGTATCTAAAAATGGGCTGCCAGACGATGCCAAAGCT
Organism: Drosophila falleni; assembly: GCA_035045575.1. NCBI lineage: Eukaryota > Metazoa > Arthropoda > Insecta > Diptera > Drosophilidae > Drosophila > Drosophila falleni. The sequence continues at coordinate 13,657,195 of JAWNOV010000167.1, forward strand.
AAAGTAAAAAGAAAGAAAGTACAAAAATGTGCAAAAATAAAACAAAAATTTAAGCTAGTATACGCTTAATAAAGTGGCCAGTATGAGCAATGTGCTTGTCAGGGGATGGGGGTTAAAGGGGGCTGTGCTTTTCGGGGTCGAGGCCCAAGAAATGTGCTCGGGCACAAACTTTATTAAAACTCTTGAATTAAATGAATTAGTCAACCATATAGCCCAGCTTGAATGCTGCCCAGCTATAGACCGGGAACTTCGCTTAACCCACCCCCCACTCCCTTTACTTCGCTTTTCCGACTGGCGACTCCCGACTTCAGTTTCCCCCTCCCTGCCTGCTGTTTCATCTGGCTCCTCGTCTTTATCTATTTCTTCTTCAGTGCGGCTTGAAAAACAATTTTCGTAAGCAAAAGTGTAATGAGCGTAGAAATGAACTTTAGAGTCGGTCGGGCTCTGAGGCCCAGAAGGGTCGGTGGGTAGGAGGGTAGAAGGGTGTGGTAAGAGCAGGGCAAATTAAATGAAATCTCCTTGTGCCAGAGCGTCTTTTTGCCCCGCCGAAAAAAAAGGAAGCATTAAAATATCAGTGCAAAGAAGGAAAGGGCTAAACGACTAAAACTTTACCAAAAGTATGGTATACCGAATACCCCAAACCATCAGACCTTAAACCGAAAGCAAATCCAAAACCAAACCAAACCTCCGACTGAACCAGAAGAAGACATGGCGAGTCAAAAGTTTTGTGCCTTTTTGTAACTAATTCGTACACTTTTCCCTGAAATTTTTCTTATGATTTCCTTTTTAATTTAATCCAAAAGACATTGCTAAATTGCTGTTAAAATGTAAAAAAAAATATAATATAATTCAACGGTATGAGTACAACTACAGCAAACACTAGGCTACAAGGTTTTTAAATGCAGATTTATAAAATTAACTCAAGCCTTTTTTGCTCATATAAGTAGGCAACACTATTTTTTTGCCCATATAAGTAGGCAACACTATTTTTTGGCCATATAAGTAGGCAACATTATTTTTTTGCCCATATAAGTAGGCAACAATATTTTTTTGCCCACAAAAGTAAGCAACACTATTTTTTGCCACATAAGTAGGCAACACTATTTCGCCCATATAAGTACTTTAAATCCCTATATGCCATACTAAACTTTTTAAAGCTGCCATATTTTAAATAACACTTTGTTGTGTTGTGTAATTACGCGACAACCTTTTTGAGAAATCCTCCAGGGAATGAATGGACGTTGACAACTGTTGGCCAAAACTGGCCAAGCTGGTCAACTCGGTTCTTGGATTTCACGGCTCTCTCGCATAGTTTCGAAAAAAAATCTTCAAGCAACAACTGGAAATTGAAACTTGATTATGTGCAGAAAGGCAGAAAAAGTTACAATGCTGGTAGCATTGACTGGGATCTAGCCTACGGTTTAGGGTTGGGTTTAGTGCGTTGTCAGGCGTAGAAATTTATTCTCTTTGCCAAAAACTTTGCAGCCCTCGGTCTATCTTTGTGCCTGTCGTTCTTTCTTACTGTCTGTCTGTCTGACTGTGTCTGGTATAAAACAGTTCTTAAAACTATTTGCTGGCCTGGTCTCTGGTATTAAAAGCAACTAGCTTACATATATTTTGTACATCTTTTCAGCATCATAAAACTTGATAGTTTATGTTTTGGTTCTCTTTGTAGTGTTTGCCAAATGAAATACGCAACATAATGCAACTAACTGCAATAAAGAGAAAGAGAGATAAAAAGAGAGAGAGAGAGAGAGCTTTATACGCACATTATTTATTCATGCCCAATGCATGTGCAATTAAAATTTGTGAATTAGTCACAAAATCGATTTGAGATTGGCAGCAGCAGCAAAAGCAACAACAACAGCAACATTACTCTCGCTCTGCACTCTTCCCCCCCTTGCAAATTGGCAGTTCAAATAATGCAGCTATAACTTTTTATATACTTCGTTTCATATGAAATGCGCTCGACTCAAAAACTTTTGCTCTAGGGGTTATTTTTATGGCAGTTCTGCATTCAGTTAGCTTTCCAACTGTTGGTGAAGGGGGAACAGCGGAGATCGGTGAAGTTGTGAATTTTCTGATTTCATAACATAAGTAACGGCCTGGCAGGGCAACCGACTTACTATAAGTAAATCATCATGTAAGAAATAAAAAAACTCCTGCGCCCAAAATTTTAATTTGGTAATGCAACACATTTGTTTTGCTTTTGAGATCTGTTTATGATATATTTGTACGATAGTTTTGTAGACTTATACAATTATTATTATAAATATGCATTTCTGAATAGTTTCAGTTTCCAGTCGATATAGATTTGCCATATATTTTCAAACTGAAACCGACATATAGCTATAAAGTGTTTTTTGGAGTTAGAGATACTCAGTATACCTTTTTATGGGTTTTTCTCTTAGCTCATCCATAGCAGTTAGGTATGTGTAAGCCAAAGTTAATTTGGCACAGTTCATATTAAATTCGCTTAATATACAGAGGAACCTAACAAAGTACGTTTATAATTAATAAGTCGTTTCGCCCAATGCAACCATAAAATGCTCTCACGCATTTTCCTTTTGCAGCCATCTTCTTCTTCTTTTACGTTTCTCATTCCACTCAATTTATTGCTATGAGAGCTGAAAACTTTTATGCACAGCACCCTTACTTCCACTTTTCTACCGTTACTAACCAACCAAAAATACTACAAAAAAAAAAAATACGAGAGAAGGAAAACTGGTGTGGAAAATGGAAAACTTTTGCATAATAGACTCGGCTCTAGAGTTTAAAGTTCAAAGCTTTTGTAGGTTATGCAAATTAGAAATTAATAATACCGACCAACACACACACACACTCATACACATATATAGAGAGAGATATTACACTCTAATACCAATACACACATAAATTAGGCTACGGTTCAACGTTTTTATCAACGTGGCTGATTCGGTGCGACTAACGGGAAAAGGGGGGATACTCAATGCCACAAAATTATGATAAATGATTTGGAAATGCGCACAAGCATCCAACACTCCGACCACCAACAACATCAACATCAACAACTACAACTACAACAATAACAACATGCCACAGCAACCGAACCACAACGCAGAACCGAACACATCCTTTTCCTGTAATGTTGCTGTTGCTGCTACTGTTACTGTTACACTTGCTGTTGTTATTGCTGTTACTGTTATTGTTGCTGTTGCTATTGCTGTTACTCTTGAGCCGGCTGGCGAAAAACTTTTCGAGTTGAAGGAAATGTAATTTCGTATAAATTTTCTTTCATATTTTTAGCTTTTATTTTTTCTATCTCGGCACACAAGACGACAGCTATTGAGGACGCTGAGGAAGTTGCTGCCTAAAATCACTGAACTAAAACGTTGAGAGGGTGCCCCATTTCGGGTTTTTGGAAAACTATTGCACGATTGCTACAAGTGCATGCTGTGCACAATAATACCAAACTACAAGAAATAATGTCGTAAAACTCTGAAGAAAAAAACGGACACCGCAGAGCCAAATACGTCTGCTCATCCTTGGGACAGGAAGCGTATATCATAAAATATTGATATTTTGCTGCTTTGATTTTTCAGCGCAGCAGCAAGCAGCTTTCTTCTGCTCTGGTCTAATGTAGTCGAGTCTTGGTCTACTATATATGGCCCAACCGACGACAATTCTCATTTTTGCCATCCGTTGTGCACTTTTTGTCACACTACGATTCCCGCAACCTCAACCTCAACTTCAACCTGAACCTGAACGATGCGTCGTCAGGGTTATGGCCAACACCGACAAACGCCAAAGAGCGCAACAATCCACGAATTTAGTTTCCTTTTGGGGTTTTACCCAGCGTCACTAAAATGCCAACTGTACTAGACAAAGAATGTAAAATGGGAGAGAGCAAAATGGAAGTCAGTTAGGTTCAGGAATAGGCAAGCTGTGCTTAGTTACAGCCTGGACAGACAGGCACCAGACAGCTGGGAGTTGGAGTTGTCCAGACCGCAGCCACAGCACTCTAGCTGCAATATACCAGACTTGAAATAACTTGTACACAATCTCATTGGGACCTGGTTTGCCCGCATGACAAATTCGCCTAATATCAAATGCATCAACAAAGGATGTGCTTTAGCATTTACGAATGAAATTGGTGACGTGTAGTAAATTGGAAGTTACTTTAATTTCCCCAAATAAATTCAGTTTGGTATCTTTTGTCTTAGTTGTAAATTTAAGATTTAAATTTGAAAATGTGACAGCAATATTATAACTCAATAAAAGTAATTTTAAAAAATACTATTCAGTAATTCTATATTGTGTGTTTATAAATATTTTATACTCTTGCGAAAATGATTAGAAATTTATTTAATTTAATTTTACTTACAATTTTCTCTCAGCTGACGGTTTTTAGCAACCTTATACTTACTTTATTATAAGAGATTTTAAATATATATATATTGAAAGTTGTGTCAGATAAAAGCCTCCCCCTCGTCAAGTCAATTAAATTGTGCATAAATTATTTGATCTGTAATTCTGTAATTCAAATGCCATTAATTAACAGGTCCAATATAATTATTCGCAGTTGATGCTATTGCCATTACTTCAATTATGATTTCACATCAATATGCACTTACCAGATGGGATTATTCGACCAAAACTTCCATCCTCATTAAGTTCTGATGAATATAAATATATATTTATGCGACATACTATAAAGCAAACTGCAGTTGCCTTCCGCTTGGATTATGGCTTCAACCATATTGAAAGTTGTAAGTATGTCAAAACTGCAAGCAAATGGCATATCAATAAACAAAATCAATCGACAGAAGCAACAAGGCCAACACCCCAAAAACCCACAGTGTGTGTGGGTGTAAGTGTGTGTATGTGGTTATCTACAACATTTAATCAAAACCCAAATATCCGAAACTTTAGGGCAGTGTGCTAGAGAGAAGAAGAGGGGAGAGGAGAGAGATAGAGATAGAGTATATTTTGGAAATCAGCTCATTTCGACAACATTTCCGGCAACTAAACCATGTTAGGAATGAAAAATGAACTTGGCATCCACTGCTCAAAATACAGCTAAAAGAAGCAGGATGAGATGGAGGTGGAGGCGGATGTGGATGATGTGTGGGTCGAGCTGTGTGTGGGTGATAATATGGCAAATGGTATGGCAAGGCCAGACCAAAGTAAAATCTATAATATGACATAAAAATGAAAAGCAAATGACAAGGGTTCATAGAATACTGAAATTTTAGTATTGCCTCGGGGGCTGCGGTTGCCTGTCTGTATCTGTATCTGTATCTGTATCTGGAGATATGCCAACTATTACAAATTGATTCTGCACATCAGGCAAGTTGATTTCCGTGTTGCGGTTGCTATTTAAAATGCGTGGCTGCAACGACTTTAAAATGACAAGGCAACAAGCCAAAATGGCAACTTGGCTAGGTTAATGTTGAAAGATACTTTTTTATTGGCCCCTGTCAAAGGTTTTCGACATTTTATTGTTGGCCATAAACTCGCAACAACGGCAACAACCAGTCTCAATTAAAGACGTCTCGGGGGCCTAGTAACGAAAATTGACTGAATGGCAAAACAGAAGCAAGCGAGTCCTTCAGAATTTCTCCCTTCCACTTCTGCCCCTTTTCACTTGAGTTTCGCCCTGCACAACAAGTGACAAGCTGTAAAAATTACAGTGCTTGCAATAACCGAAAAGTGTAGCACAGTGTATCGTCTATCTGACTGGTAGGTGTAGCCGTAGGGCCAACGATTTGCAGACTTGAACGTGACTCACTTTGCTAAATGGTGCGCAACCAGAGAAAAAGGGAACGCCAATGGGGAACTGAGAGCACAGTTTTTGGGATTCTAAAAGGGGGAGACCAGTCTTCTCCATGTATCCCCATGTTTGTCGCCTCCAAGACATTTACGAAAAACAATGAAAACTTTTATATTCTAACTAAACAGAAAGCTTTAATGTTTTTCTGTATACCGAGCTTCAGCGATTTGTCAGCAAGTTTGACATTCATAGAATAATGAAAGCAGCCAGACAAAGATATTAAAGGTAATTTACATTGAAGAAATGGTATACCATTTAAAGCTTCAATAACGAGCTCCCAAATGATCTATAAATGCCAGGGATTAATTTTCTTTATACTAATATGAAACTTATACAGCTCTCAACGTATTTGAGTTTCGACTTAATCTTTTCCACTTAATTTTCAATGACAATTTTAAAAATATTATTTTAAAAAGATGGTTGATCATTATCTATTAAAAAAACAATTAGAAAATCCTCTCAAGCTGTTCCCAAATTATCACTCGAAAATATATATTTCTCATTTATTTATTTGTTCAAGCTTGCAAATTGTTAACTTATTTGAAAAACAAGCTCTTTAAAAGTGCATTCAAGCTTCGGCCTTGTCAGTCTGACTAACTTTTTAACTTGTTTCTGTTACTTGTTGTATAAAATATGCAGTAACAGCAGTCGAAACAAGTGTACAATTTGTTGTGTCGGTCTGTTCAGCATGTTGTTTTCAAACTCTAATTAACCACATCAAGAAATCTATAGGAAATTTGCGTGGGTCGCAGGGAAAGAGAGAGAAAGAAGAGGTTCTGTTGTCAAAGCAATGCTTATATAAATGGTCTAAGTACGTGTTTAATATGCTAGACAGATAGCACATAGCAACAAAATTGTCTGCTGTACACGTGTCAGCGCAAAAAAGTAGGCAATACCCATTTTAATTTAACGTAATGAGCTCGACAAAAGTTCACTGGAAATTGTTCTCGCCCTTCTTATATTTAGAGTTTACCTGAAAGCAGAGATTTTCAATATCAAAATCAAAATAAACAAATTAAATTGTAAAACTATTTAAATTTATATTATTATTGTCTATTATTGTAAGCATGCGATTTTATTTAGCTGTTGTAAATTGTTGAAATCACTTTGAATTTAAATTTCGAAGGATTTTATAAGAGACATGTTAGATAAATATGAAAATTAATACCTGAAACAAATTTTGTAATCAAAGAAATTGGACGTGAACTTTGCAATTACAACCCGAAACTCAATAAAAATGTAAATTCCCATAAATAAGTCTTCCAACACAGTTACACATATCCTCGCACACACACACACACACCTACAATAAACATACAGACATATTTGTTTGGCAATTTTATTAAAAGCTTCGAAGCATTTAAAATGTAAAAACCTTTGGAAACGTGCTTCAAAGGCAAATCGACTCTCTATAATGGTCGCAGTTTATTTAAATTTATATTTATTTATTTATTTTCCCTTACCCCGATTCCTTTTTGGGAGAACATTTTGGCGTGTGTTCTTTAATTATGCATAACTTTGTGTATTGAAATGGTCCCAGTTGAAACTTTAAACAAATTAAGGCACATACTGATATAAATATTTAAATGGGTAACGAAAAAGGACTCAAAAGACTCAATTAGAAATTAGGCCAAAAGTTTAAAACATAAATTACTTCCTGCAACATTTTTCTTGTCGATCCAATTTTCGTTGTAAGCCCTTGACATAAATGAAAACTTATCAAATGGTTTACAAAATTATTGCCATAACCTTTTGTCATCATATAAACCATGGCGATAATAATATTCAAATATCCAAATGAACCTTCCTACTTACGAGATACATTGACAATCAGAGGACGTAAAGGGATACACAGGGCGTATGCGCAATGTCATCGATGAAAATGAAGATGTAGCATCTCTCAATTGCTGGGCGTTCTATAGAACATTTGTTCTACGCTTTTTTTTTGGCAAACAGTTCTCTCAACATTTATTACGGAACCAAAGAGTGAGAGGAGCCACGTTGTTCAATTACCGCCAAGAATAATGGAGGGTGGCCGAGACCCGAAACCAAATATACGAAACACGATACGAAAATGAAGTATAAAAACGTAGAATAACAACAACCAAATAAACGGGCAAATGATCTTCGATATATTCGATGGTTTCTCAATGGTTTTCTTGCTTTTTGTTGTGTCCATTATAGGGAAAAAAAACCCAAGCGAAGAGCATAAGAAAAGCGCAAACCTTTTGGCCGAAACAAAACTTATTTTCTTCTTGTTTTTCTTTGACCCGCTCTTCGACTGTCCGTCGTACTGCCTTTCCCCTATCACCGCCCTGTTCCGATTGCAAATGCTTTGCATAATTCTTGGCATGCAAATTTTTCAATTGAACACAAAAGAAATAAAGCAAAACGCCCACAGTGCCACACGACGCGAGTCAGTGTTGCCCGGGAAATGGAAGGAAAAGTGTCGAAGCTGTTGCCACGTTCCTTTTCCCCCGTCCCTATCCCCTTTCCCTTCCCCATTACCAACTACCCACTTCTCATCCAATTCTCTCTGAAACTTTGTTCAATATTTTTGCATGCCTGCGCCGCCCAATTTTTTCTGCTTTTTGTTTTGAATACCCTCCAATTTATAGGATCGATTGGTTTTGTGATCTCAAATCTGGCCAAGATTTGTTTCTTATTGCAATTGACTAAAGTGTTAAAAATATTTTCTTAATTTTATTTTATGTATATATAACTATTAATTCTAGATAATTTTAGAAAATTCATTTGTTATATAAATTATTATAAAAATCTATTTATTTCTGAGATATGTATCAATATGTACAAATATAATTTTTGGTTCAACGATATTTCATTTAAGAGTATCCACATTTCGAAGGCTTCAAATTTCAATTCAATTTCTTGAACTTTTTTTGTCTTTCACATTTTGCACTTCTTTGAGTGCAAAGTGGAGAAAAAACAAATTCTTTTAGGTGGGATTTCAAGGCGGGAGAGGGGGCACCTCGACGACGTTTGGGTTCGTGCGGCGTAATATTATTATTTGATAAAGATGCTAAAAGTAACGAAAACACATTTTCTCAGTTAAAAGGGGTCGTTAGGGAATGAAATATGCGCACGTACGCACCGGAGCCGTTGCCAACTAGGGAGAGGGTCAGAGAGAGAAAGAGGGAGGAGGAGTGACAGTGTGGTAGAGAGGGAGGGGAAGTGGCAGCTCTTTGAGGCTAGCGGCGAACTGCATGTATGGGTGCTGTGTCGTGTTGGGGGCGTGGCTTTGCACAGCATGCGGGTTTATAGTCGATTTTTATCACAGCATTTGAATTATTATTTCAGGAAGCGCGCTATTTGCGCATCGCGCTTTTTGCGGATACGAAATATACTTTTTGTGTTCGCTTTTCTTTATTTTTTTTTTGTGTTTTTTTGGATGTACTCTGCTTGCCTTTTATGTATTTGCATATGAATGCGGCTCGACGGCGACGATGTCGGCTGTAATATTTGTAGCCTGCTTTGAGGCGTCGGAGTCGCCTATGCGGTACGTGCTGAAAATCAGTTTTAATGCTAAAATATTAAACGTGCACTTTCCTGCCGTCTGCTGCCTGCTGTTTACAGAGGACAGAGGGTCATAGTGCATATTGTTACACAGGGCTGGAAAGCAAAATGTTATACATATATTTAGAAATTAGCTACAAAAAAGAGGGTGACAAGATTAACTTTGACTAAAAATAACTTTTAATGAGGTTTCTTAAGTAATGAAAAAATAGTGTTGCCTACTTATGTGGGAAAAAAAAGTGATGCCCACTTATATGGGCAAAAAGTGTTGTCTACTTTTGTGGGCAAAAAAAAATTGTTGCCTACTTATTTGGGCAAAAAAGTGTTGCCTACTTTTTTGGGCAAAAAAGTGTTGCCTACTTATATGGGCAAAAAATAGTGTTGCCTACTTATATGTGCAAAAAGTGTTTCCTACTTATATGGGCAAAAATAGTGTTGCCTACTATATACTTACTATCGAGCATGCTCGACTGTAGCCGCCCACTTGTTTTTATTAATTCCTGTCAGTTTTTCCAAACTTGCCATCACTATTTGAAACGATGAACTGTACTTCGACTTTCACTTTCTTAACAATTTAATAGGCCCACTGTTTTGAGCTAATTTAAATTACAAATTTTTTAATTTTTACTGAGATTCAGCAACAAATCGCTTTGCAGCCCTGATTTCTTTTTTATTTTTGACAAATTAATAAAAATACAAAGTGTGAGGTAAGTAGAGTCAACAGAAGGCGAGGGCGGCAAGCGTTCTTTGTGAGAATCTGGGGTCGAATCAAAAGGCATAACTGTTATTGTAAGAGATTTCATGTAAATATTGCATGTAAACGTCGTAAATAAGGCGCTTTTAGTGATGCGGCTGAGCCAGTTGCCTGGGTTCATAATACAGGACGAAGGAAAGGGACACGGGGCACAGTGAGGTTTATTGTTTACCGAACACTGAGAGATACAAAAGGGTGAGAGTGAGAGGGGTAGTGAGTGGAGGGAGTGGGAGAACAACAGCCTGTGTCTGTGAAGGTAAATAAAAATATTTTGTGCGTGAGTGCGGTTTTTAAGCTGCGTGAAATTTTTCGCCTCTTTTTACCGTAGCAGTGCCCGTTACTGTTACCGTTGCCGTTGCCGATCCCATTCCCTTAGCCGTTATTGTTATTGTTGTCGTTTTTACTTTTTTTTCTGCGCTTTTACTTTTTGGGAATGAGTGATATGGAAATTTCAGCATCTCTTTTATATGCATTGTCTGAGCCTTCTTTGTGTTTTGTTAGCAATGCCTACGGCAAATTGACTTTTAAGGCATGCTCTGTGCTCTGCTTTGTGTTGAGGGAAGGAATCTATCGTTGGCATTGCCTAGGGGTCTTGTCTGTGGCATTGATTGAAGTTTATTTAAAATGTGTGTTTATAAATGTCAAAATGACAATTATTCCGGTCATGTTTGAAGTCAGTAAACGAAATTTTCGGTGTGTTTAAGCAGCTAAAACATTCAACAATTTATGACAGACCATCATTCTATTGTGCTTTTAACTGGGGTTAAATGTGCCTTTCGGCTTTTTGGGTTAAAATTCACATATATAGTATATGTATGCAAAAAAGCACCATTAGGGCAAATTGGTCTAGACATTTGTTAATTTGACATTTTGTTGCATACTTTTATGCTGTGCATTTCATCTGCAGTCCAAATTCGTAATGCATACTTTTTGGGATATTTTACCATAAATGGTCAAAGACACGACTTAATAAATTTTAATGCACACTTTTTGGCATTTTAACGAAAACTTTTAGCATACTTTCAAAAATTTTAATTGAATGGAATTCAGCTGCATACTTTTTGGTATTTGCCATAGTCAGATTTACTGTTAATTAACTTATTGTATCAAATTGGACTTGATTACAAAACTTTCTGACCTTTGCTTACTTCAGTTAACTTTTGTTACAATTAGAGAATAATTGTATATATATGTTATTTCACAGAAAATCTTTCTAAAACCACAATATTCATAATCAAAATCAGTTTAGTAATAAAGTTTTTGGGTAAAGAAAATTCTGGTTAGTCAAGTTGAAGTATAGAATTTATATATTTTTATTTTTATGTACATTCAGAAGCCATAAGTACACTTGACTGCACAGCAATTTCTTTATTGGCCTAACAGGGGAATGATTTTGACTTTTAACTTTTCTAATTGCATTTTTTGTGTTTTTGATCATTGTTAGACTTTCTATAGATAACAATAAAGAACAGAAGCTCAACGAAGCGCAACATATTGAACACAATAAACAAATGTTAATTTAATCACAACAGCGAAAAGAACATAAACAAATAAACAATAATTGAAATGAAACCTTTCATAGGAAATTTCTTAAGTGATTTCTATGATGGCAAATGAAAGGACAGTTGGAGGGTGCGAGGGTGAGAGGATTTATAAAAGCATAAATGCATATTTAAAACGATTTTGCCCTCTGTTAATGGCGAGTCCCCGAAATACAAATTCATGAGTATCAAATGAAATATTAAAATGTATATTGAAGCACTCGTACTACTCGGCTTTTCGGCACTCAGAGCAATTCGTTCACCCAATTCACGTACATTTTCGACAAATATACAGATACATGAGAATACCGCTGTTTCCGTTTCCGCAAGACGTTGACAGCCCAGCCCAACAGCCAAATAATTATGAGTGACAAAAGTTACACAAAACATAAAAGCAAACAAAAAAAAAAAGAATTCAACAGTATACTGTTTAGGAAATTTTGAATACTCTTACAATATAAAGACAAGAATTTTTAAGAGGAGCAAAGTTTGGATTTGGTAATTTACTTAACAAATATTAATTTATAAATATTTCTTATTGAGATCTATAAGAATCGGGAAAATTATGTCAAGTGAGTTTTTTGCAAAAATATCTGATAATATGTGATATATTTTTTTTTTAATATGAAAGTAATATCTAAAATCTGAAAGATGTAAAGAACAATAGATTCAGATCATAGATTCAAATTAAATTCTTATATTTTGTTTTTAATAAACATAATGACTTAGATGCGTTAGCTTATGCGACCAACGGATCTATCTTAAAATGAGTGCTTTTCAAGGCGACTTTGCCCCTCCCAATTATTCGCCTACTGTTGGTCCCCCCTTGCGCAACTCCCGCGATTTCCCCGAAGTTCCCAGAGCATCCAGAGTTATACGGCTCGTTTGGCATTTTACAGTCGCTGGCTCATTTATAAATTTATGAGCTCAACTGCCAGGGGAGTTATCGCGTTAAAATGCTGCGTTCTGTTCAGTTGCAATATACAGATACGAAAATGAAGAAAAATAAAAATAAAAAAATGAAAAAAAAAACAGAAAAATAAAATAAAAATTAGCAATAAAAAGTAGAAAAGCGTGTTTGTTTGTTAACAACTGCAGAACGAGACTGAAGTAAGTGTAGGGAGCTGAATGAGTGAAAGAGAGAGCGAGAGAGATGGAGATAAAGTGAGGCAGTGGGTGAGAAGAACGACGACATCAAATGGATTTCATGTCACGTTACACAAATGTGCCAAGGAATTAAAAATGAGTAGAGAAGCAGGCGCCAGTGGCAGCAACAGTTTCAGTTGCCTTGTACTTGTTTGTTGTAGCAACAGTGTGTTGTTGTTGTTGCAGTTGTTGTTGCTGTTGTCCCATTAGCGTGCTGCAGCACGCTTAAATGCGAAAAGTGTGTTCATTACTTGCCCCACAACTTACCCCCTCGCTTCTTACTCCACCATCATTGCCAATCCCCTTAACCAACACTCTTTCAGAGTCTTAGCGCAATGAAAATTATTTTCATTTCGCTTTGGTGCGCTCGCTTGCCCAAAAGCTAAACACAACTTGTACAACACAACTCTTTAGATTCGCTTTTGCTCTTAGCTCATCTTTTGGTCTCCATTTAACCTTTTCTTACTTTCCTTACCGAGGCCCCACGATGAAAATTTCAATTATTTATTACGCATACGCGGCGTTGTCTTAATGGCTGACTAAGGAGCCAGAAAATGTTGCCCGAAACGCTCCTAAAAGTCATAAACACTCGAGCAACAACATTTTAATATCAGATTTAATGAAGTTCCCTTCATTTGATTGTCAAGATTGCATTGCTCGACGGTAAAATAAACAAAGTGCTTCACGGCAATATTTGAGTTGTTGTTGAAAATTTTACAGTAAGATTACTTCAGTTGAATAAATAATTATTATCTTTGAATAAGTTTAACGATATATATATTTTTTATCTCTTTTATGAAAACTATTGTAAATTTAAATTCATTAATTTCAAACCAATGCATTGTCAATCTTGCACTTTAATACTTTTACCAATAGATTTAAAATCATTCAATCTAACAATTAATTTAAATGTTAAATAAATTCTACATTAGACTTATTTAGCATTTATATAACAAAATAAAACAGTTTTTTGTTCAAAACTCAAATGATTTCTATCAGCCAACAATTTAATAGATTCATTTCCGAGTGCTAGTTATATCAAATGGTTGGTTCTCTTTAATCGGTACTCTTTACTTCCAGGCACATTGAGTTCTCCCTTCTACTTAGTGCACACTTCAAACTCTGTCAAAGTGCGGCGAAAAATCGTTTCCATTTGATTGGCATCATTGATTGAAACAACACGAAACGTTTAACGGCAAAATGTCATAAAACTTGGCTCCAAAATATAAAAAAAAATGGTAAGGTAAAGTGTGCTAGTTTTCATTTCAGCTGACTTTCTTTTTGCTTCTGTTTTATTTTTTCCTCTCTGTGTGTGTGTGTGTGACATTTTTCCACAACGTTGCGAAATTATTGAATGGAGAGTGAGTGATTGAGCCATGACCAAAGTCGATTGCAACTAATTGGATTTTCGACCAGAAGCGGCCAGGAAGTGTTTTGACAATTTAGACAATTAAGTGCGAGTCGCAGTCGACATGCCAATGTCCTGGACAAGGCCACTTTGCCAGTTCATTGCACCCCAAAGGCAACAAAACAGACACACACACACACATATAGATAGAATGCGACCTCAACAATGAGATGAGTCTCGGGCTTGTCGCCTTGACTGTAGACTAGATGGGGACAATGTTTTGCCGCATAATTCACATAAATTATGCAATTTATACGCAACGTATGTTAAGCCTCGAATGGACAGCCAGCACAATGCAAATTATATAGAAAGAAGGAGCAATTCGGAGGGGAAGCTAAGAACTTGTTAAGATATATGTAACAAGTTGTCGACGCTTCATAGCAGATTTTTATATGCATATAGCACTAAGGATGAGGTTAAAGGGTTGCACATTGCATTGTATACGACTATTACCCGGCCACGATGACAATTGTGTTGTAACTACAAAAGTAGAGGGCTCAAAAGTGTTCTACACTTGCCAACTTGGGGTTGACTGTGTGCCCATTAGAAAGTGAACACAATTCCAGGGTTGGTCTGCGTCTTTATCGCCATTGCCGACAAACCCCAAAGAAAGATCTGTGACAGATGTAAAGCTGTAAGATATGAGCATCATATAAACAAAGATTGCAGCAAGCACAACAAAGAACACAAACATACTATATATAACTATTGATACATATAAAAAAATCAAACGGGTTGTGTGTGCTACTGTGTGTTACTGTTCCTCTGTTGGGGTAGAAAATCTATTGAATAATGTTGAAGAGGCACTTCGATTTTCGTAAAAATAATTAAGAAAAATCTGCACAAGGAACATTTCTTTCATTTAGAGCTCATATTTAATTATTTATTTTAAGTAGGCAACACTATTGTTACCCATATAAGTAGGCAACACTATTTTTGCCCATATATTTAGGCAACACTATTTTTGACCATATAAGTAGGCAACACTATTTTTGCCCACATAAGTAGGCAACACTATTTTTGCCCACATAAGTAGGCAACACTTTTTTGCCCATATAAGTAGGCAACACTTTTTGCCCATATAAGTAGGCAACACTATTTTTGCCCAATAGCATAGCAAGTACACTTGGATCTCTTATACTAATCCTAACTGATCAATTTTTTGAAAACTTTTGCAAGAAGTTCATTTTATGTAATGGTACTATTTAATTATTTTAATTATGAGTCTCTCAAGTTTACAATTAAATTCTTTCATATAAATTATTTGCCAACATTTAATGCTTCCCCCGTTCCCTTTTCATATAATTCTAGACAATGCCACACACACACAACTGAGGGTCGTGTTCCATGGATTTCTAAATTCAAATCGCACAACCAGGCAACCAGACAATGAAGTCCATACCCAACAGTCGAATCAGCAAAAGCAGCAGCCTGTTGACAACAACAACAACAATACCTAGAACAAGAGCAACAATAAGGAGAACCACACGTCGAGAACTACTGTGTGGGGTCATAAGTACTTGCCGGGGTCAGAGTTGACGGGGGGAGTGAAGAGTGAAGAGGTTACGGAGTGAATGCAGACGGCGAAACACTGCAATAAAAGTGTACTGCAGATGCAGCAATGCAGAGGGCGGGGAATTTACATTTAGTTTATGAGTAGACAAGCGACGACAATAGTGGAGGACAGCATTATGGTGTCTCCTGATCCAACTCCAACTCCAACTCCAACTGCAGCTTCAATTTTAGTTTTAGTTCCAGTTGCAGTCGTAGTCACCGCAGCTGCTGTTGTTGTGGCGCGCCGAAAGGTCATACACAATGAAATGCACAAATGTCAACATTTAACGGTCAAAATGGTCATACAGACAGACAGACAGACAAACAGACAGAAACAGAAAGGGACACAGATAGTGAGAGATAGATAGAGGAAGACACTTGGAGCAGCAGCAGGCATTGTGTAGCTGGCAGGAAGCAGCGAATGCTCCAAGTTTAAAGTTTATGGCCAAAGAAGATGTCCACAGACAATGGGCCAACAGAGAAGCAACAGTGGCAACTGGCAACTGCAACAGGCAACAGGAGCTGCCACTTCTTGTTGTCGGTGTGTGTGTGTGTGTGTGTGTGTGTGGGAATAGCATAATACTGATCAGGTTGACAGCGAGTCGAGAAGAAAGATGCAGCTGCAACTTTATGACATTTGCTGGGCACAAAACTTGCAACAAAGTGTGGCTAGGCCATAACCAAAAGAAATAAAAGAAAGTCAAGTAATTTCCCGCTAACTTTTGAATCAAATACACTCTAAACGAGAGTTTGCCATAGAATATAAAAATATTAAAATTAATTATGAAGCACAAGAAACTGATTATAGCTATGCTAAGGTTTGTTTTGGAATTCCACATACATATATAGATTTATTTTGCAGTTAAAGTGACTTGCAGATTTATTTTAATTTTACAGATCTATAGATCCACCTTTTAAAACTTGGCTAAGCTTTAAAACTTTTGAAAGTTGCAGTGCCCAGATGTTAGAGCATTTCAAATAGACAGAATAATGAAAACTTTTCAATCGCAGTCACATTTTGTATCTTGAGTGTGAGCATGTGTGTGTGAACCTTTGTGGCAGTTCAATCGTAATGAACTATGCACAAAAATGACCTCCAGGCGCATGCTGTTGGTGGACAAAAGCATCCCCAGCACCAACACCACTCACAACAACAACAGCAACAGGAACAGAACATAGCTAACAAGTTTTCTGTGTGCCAGAGCAAATTACATTTACTGGACAGTTTTTTAGGGTTGCCAACGCCTGTGGATTTCTCATATACGTATTCTATTTTTTTATTTTTTATTTTTTTTTTTTTTGGGTACTGCATGGCAAAGACTTTACAAAAGTGCAGAGAACCCAAAATTATGTATAGCCAGGAAGCAAAGTTTTGCCTTTGTCATTTGTTTTTAGCAGTGCCTGAAGTCCAACCCCTTTTTTTGGATTTGTATTCTTTTTTTCAATGTGTGGAGTTAGTTGGATTACTCAAGCTTAATTCGCATGAACTAACTTTCAATGAAATTCTCTAGAAAAAAATATATTACTTTTAAAAAATGTTAAAAGAAATCTTATCCATAATTACACAGAAATATGTTGCGCTTTAATTAAAATGTATAAACAAAATGTTAAATTAAATGTTACTCAGAAATAAAAAAAAAAGTTAAGAAATTTAACTTATTTGTTAAAATAATGTACCATAATTAAAAACAATATTCCTGGTATTAATTAAAAGAAAACTAGAACATCACTATTTTTTGTGCCCACATAAGTAGGCAATACAATTTTTTTTTCACATAAGTTGGCAACACTATTTTTGCCTATGTAAGTAGGCAATACTATTTTTTACTTACATAAGTAGGCAACACTATTTTTGCCCATTAAAGAAGGCAACACTATTTTTTGAAAATGTATACTTTTTGGGGTCTGCCAAACACATTGTTCCCTTTTTTGTCCATTTTCAATGGGCTCAGGGTATAAAAAAGATAGGAATTTATATTTTATCTAACCTTTATATCTAGTATAAAAGTCTACATGATTTGGAGTGGAATTATTGCTTTCCTATTCTTCATGGTCGTTACATTCTCTCTTCTCTCTCACTGTTTCTTTCTTAGTCCGAGTAGAAAAATTAATTAATTTTAGTTTTATGAGCTATTACTTCTGCTATTGGCACTTGCACACCAACTTATCTGGAGTGTAAACTCATGACTCTGAGGGTAACTGTGAGTTATGCTGTAATTTTCCGAGTCCATTTGGTCCATGGTTTGTAGCTGCATCCTAGTTTGAAAATTCTGCTGAATCAGTCTGCGATACGAGATCGAGTTCGAGTATGCTGTGAAAATTCTTGGAACTGTTTGATTTGCATGGCATTTTGACTTTGGTAATTTCTTGGAAACGCGCTAACCAAATGCCTTGACTACAAAGTGCAACTTGCCCCAAAATGTGTGCTGAAAACTCACACACAGCACACGC
Organism: Drosophila falleni; assembly: GCA_035045575.1. Lineage (NCBI taxonomy): Eukaryota > Metazoa > Arthropoda > Insecta > Diptera > Drosophilidae > Drosophila > Drosophila falleni. The sequence continues at coordinate 13,675,395 of JAWNOV010000167.1, forward strand.
ATAGCATAACTTGCCCCATAATCAGCCATTACGTAAAACTGCAGCTGGGACTGACTGTTTTGACAATGCACCAGTAGTAGACAGACATGCTTGACATGAGGCAGGAACAGGGGGGGAACATAGGGGCAGGGGGAGGGGAGGAATTGGGAGGCAGACACACGTTTGTTTTGGCTTGTTGCAACGTCGACAACGTCGATGGTTGGCACATTGCCGCAGTGCGTCAGCTGACTCTGAAGTCTGGTCAACAGCATCCAGCTCCGGATGTAGGGTTTCAAATTTGACACTCGCGATGTTGCAGTTGCTGCTGCAGCTGCAACGTCGATTTGCATGCATGACCATCGACAATTGTTCTAATACTTGCAACATTGTTTGCCAGGCAGCAGTTGTCTTTGTGTGTGCTTGTGTGTGGAGTGGACTTTTTCTCACCCATAATTATGGCAATTGGTAGTCAAGTTACGCCTAAAAGTATGCAGCACATGTGGCACAGTCGAAGTGGGCGTGGGGCAGGTCAAAGGGGAAGCTAGGTGGAAAGTCTGCAAAGTCAGAGAAGAATGCGAGCGGCAGCTGCGGCCTCCAGCTGCCATCAGTTGTCGTCGTTGTCGTCTTTTTGGAATTTAATTAAAGTTTACACAAGTAAACAAATGACAGTCTGCAGCCGTTGTCGACAGCGACGTCGACGTCGACATCGACGTCAACCTCGCTGCAAGCTATTTGTGTGTGTTTTTCTGTTCATCTGTGTGTGTGTGTGTGTGTGTGTGTGTGTGTATCCGTGTCGCATGGCCGCAAAACGAATGCAGGCGGCAAGTGGCAAATGGCAAGTCAACTGAACATTTTATTAAAGAAAAGTTGCGGCACAAAAATAGTTGTTGGCTTAGGCCAAAACCAGAAAGTTGCAGTTGCATTGCAACAAAATTCTTCGTTTGTTAATTATTATTGAAATAACTGAAATTGGTTACTGGGCCATAACCACAAGCCACGAGGTTTGCTTGTAAATGTTCTCAGATATATATCTATATTTTAATTACTATTTTATTTTATTTTTGCTTTTTTATTTATAAATTCTATGATTTATATTTTATGCAATTCTTTGATGTATATTTTATGTAATATTGAACTATATTCTAATCTAAATAAGCTTTCTTCCTTAGGTCTGCTCTTCTTTTTAAATATATCAGCAATAATTTCTTGTACAAGTTAAATTAAATTAAATTTTCACTTTTGTAAATTATATATTTATATTTTAATATTAAAATTTCTGTTATTAGCAACTTTCGCATTATTAACTAATTTAATTCAATATTTCAGTTCATCTGAATATTACGATAATTCCCTACGATTCCAAGTCAATTTCCATAATTAACCGTTTGGCCCTCGCAAATGTAATCCTGAACGGTTAATTTTGCACGTGTGTGGCATTTGTTGCTTCTATGGCAACAACAGCAACAAGAGCAACTCAAAATGAGTTTTAAACCAATGGAACCGCTTGGCATTTATTATTATTGTTGTTGTTGTCGTTGTCGAGAGTTGCCATTGCAGCAGCCGAGCCGCACAGAATGCGGCATCAAAAAACTAATCCCTAGAATTATGCAACAAAAAATTAATTAAACACAATTTAGTTTCCCGTGCGCCACATTTGCGAAAAACCGCGTTGCGCGAAAATCGTTGTGGTTTTTCTATATGTTTTCCATATATATATATACAGAGAGTATCAACAACGTGACACAAATTATTGTTATGCAAAGCGACGGTGAGAAGGCTTAGAGGGAAAAAAGGACAACAAAAATAAAAAAGAAAACGAACCAAACGCGACCACAAAAAAGGGAGCAAAGGGACAGGAAAAAAAGCTTTGGGGGCTGCTGCTCTTTGCGGCTACTTGACTTAATACCTGCAATAATTATTATAACGATGCCGAGCGAAATCTTTTAACGCTATAAAAAAGAAAGTAAAAGCACAAGCGTGGCAATAAAATGGCCAGGATAAGCACTTGGACTTTGCATTGAGCGATTTATTTTCGCATGTATACAAAACAATTTATGGCCAAGCAATTGGCTGACAATTCAATTTCTCCTCAATTTCGCCAAAGTTTACGAATTACACAAGGTAATGTCGATGTGAAAAGATTTTAACTTGTTTGCAAATACATTTTACTTAAGTATTAACCATATAATTTCTCTTGAATTTCGCAAACTTTATAAGGAGACACTTCTATTAAACATGCCAATTAGTCTTCAAATAAATTCTCCTCAATTTCTCCATTTACTTAATGTGTCTTTTATTAAACAAATACTTATTGAGTAAATTATTAAAAATAATATTATAGCTTCAGTTTGGAATATTTTTAATTTACATTTAGGTAAATTTGAATCAAAGCTAATGCATTGATTTCGTTTTTGGGAACACTCCCGCCTAGATCGCATTTAAGTGCCATTTGAATATGGCGCCATGTGCCTGCCTTTGGGCCGTGTACACGCCTTTTCATTAAATTCAATTTAAAAAAGAAAATTTTAGTGCCCAGCCATAAAAACTGCCCAGAAGTATGAGAGAGAGAGAGACAGAGAGAGAGAAAAAAAGGTTTCCGGGGCTACGTATCGCGAAGGTCATCAATTACAGGACCCACAAGCCACGTCGTCTGCATGGCTAGCAACAACAACAACAACAACAGTAACAACAATAAGCAGTTGCAAATAACTTGGCTGAAGCTCATATTATCCGGCCATAAGCACAAGTAGGAAGCAGCTCAACGGAGCATCATCATCTCCCTGGAAAAAGACTGGGCTGGCTGGTCGACTGTTTGGCTGGCGGGCAAACAAAAATGAAATGCTCTGCAGATATTTCAAAAGCCATTGACACCCTTTCGGTGAGGCGCGGCTCGAGGCCTGCCTTTGAAAAGCTGAATGACCAAATAAATCATATCAAAGTGTCATATAAAAATCGTAATCAGATTTTGAAGCACACACACACACACATAGACAGAGAAAAAGACCATGAAGACAGCGACAGACAGAGAGAAATATGTTTGGCATACTCATACGCCCCGTAAGCCAACTCCATTAAAAGTGCTTATAAATAAGGTGCTTGAAAGGCAAGTGCACACACACACACACACACATACACACACACACACTGGGGTTAGACTGGAGGGACAATGGAGCATTGGCCCATAACCAACAAACGTTGCAGCAAATGTGGCAGCCAAAGCTGAAATCCGGAAACTCCTGGTACCCAAACTCAAACCCGTTTTCGCCAGTTTTGAGTGTGTGTAAATTGCAAAGACTATTTGACAAACGTCGGTCAAAAAAGCACACAGGACTTGAACCAAGGCGACGACCTGCTCTACACTGGATTTTTGTTTAGCACTCTGTGTGACGGCATCTCCTTTTTTGGATCTCGACTCGAGAACGAGAGAGAGAGAGAGCACAGTTAATAAAAAATAATGTGCTTCAATGCGGTTTATTCAATTTTATGGTCGACTTTTCAAAAAAGCCAGCACCACACAACGGACAACCATTCGGTTCGCAATGTTCCCAGTTCCCTTCTCTTCCCTCCTGATCACTCTTAACACTCCTCCCAGTTACTCAATCTCATCCTGATGCTACTTGCACATCTCTTGGCCTTTATTAAAAAGAAAATAGAATTTTCGGTTCGGTTTGGTTTGGAATGGTTTGGTTCAGAGTGCTATGTGGGCGTGACCCGCTGCTATAGTATTGTGGGCGATTCCTGCCGAATCATATAAAACATACACACACACACACACACACACACACACACACGCACACACTCAACCCGCCATAATGCGATGTTGGTCGCTGACGTTGGCCGCCTTTTTTGAATATTTATGAGTTTGCTTTTAAAATTATAGATGCAGAGGGCTGCTGAAAGCATGAACCAATGATGAGGGGGTAAGTTGGGGGGATGCAAGAGTAGTGACAGTTTGGGTGGCAATATAGTCCACTTGACACTGCGTGAGTGCGTGAGAGTGAAGAGGGAAGGGTAAAGATGGGGTAGAAAATTGCACAAGACAATCTCACTTGAGCTATTTATCATGGCATGATGGTATTTCGTATGGAGCTTTGTTATTGAAAGTTTCAACTGACAGAGAAAGCCCTGAGATCATAAATTTAACAACAAATTTCGTTACGGCATTTAAAGGCGGCAACATCTAATAGAGCATTAAAAGATTTTAGATAAATTGAATGGTTAATAAATATATATTCTATAATATTAAAATATTTTGAAATTGTGGCAATATTTCTATCAAGATTCCCTTGATAAGCTGCTTTTAATGCAATTGACCGCATAAATGAGCCAAACCAAATCCTAAATTTTCGCATAATAAAATGCAAATATCCAATTTGTGTTTGTCTGTCAATTTGGTGTGGCGCTTAAAGCGTTTAATATTATGTGTTCTATGTGCAATTTATTTGATGCGGCTTATTCTATGTAAAAAGAGAGTGTGAGAATAGGAGAGTAGGGGAAAATTCGATATGAGGATGTGGGGGTTTGGTCAGCCGACCAAAACTCCAATTGCAATTGGAGTTTAACGTCAATAATTGCCTTCAATTACATTTATTTATTTGCACGCCGTTTGCTCAACCTCTCCTCTCTCCCTTTTCCTCTCTTTTTCTCTCTCTTTCCCTTCCTCCGACTGCTGTCGATGCTGTTGATGATGATGATGATGCGATTGCTATTGCCGATGCCTGTGTCGGACAGTTCAGAACTGACTGGTTTTGGCTGGTGACCATGCCGATTGGTTTCGCTTTGATTCGCATTTCATTTATGCATTGGGACCTGGGCACGTCTACTATTTTATTTCATTTTATTTTTTTTATCTTCTTCTCCCTCGCTTTATTATGATTATCATGTTTTATTCAACAATTGATGCGCAAATTGGCAGTTGTCTGGATCATTTACAACTCTACACACGTGGAGGACAACAACGCGACACCAGCAGATGGCAGGAGATCCAATGAGCCAATGTATTAACAGGGCTCGATTCAAGAGTGTAAATCATATGAAAGTGTATTCCCAGAAACTGTTATTACTGCACTAAAGACATATTATGATATGTGTACCCTTATCAAGAATTTCTAAAAGATGAAATAAGCCTATTAGAATATACAAAAATGAAAACAATTAGATAGTTAAGACCCATAGTTTTTTTAAATATACTGTGGTAATATGTTATAGTGAAAATCAGTTGTACCTTTCCTAAAAAGAGTATTAAATAAAGTAAATTTCAATTAAGTCAAGACAATACGAAAGCAAACATTTGAAAAGTTTTAAAAATAACACAAAGTTGTTACAAAATTACAGAAATAAAGTTGAAATCGGTTCGCAGAACGCAATGAATTGATTTCCATTTGACCACGCACGGTGGCGTATGATTAATTTGAAATACAAACAACGAACGCATGGGAGAAATGTAACCGCAGACGATTGCCGTGTATGAGGGAGTTATTTGATTGTACGAGTATATCTATATATATAAATGCATGAGTATATATGGAATGGGGGCAGGGCACAGCGTAAATTTGTAGAAAATACTTGATTTCCGTGCACGTAATTAAGTCCATTTGTATACCTACCAATTCCCCGCTCCCCCAGAGAACCGCAATTGCATTTGGGGGGAGCGGGAATGAAGTTAAGAGGCGACAATAAACTTATATGAAATTAATTGCGCATACTGCAGCAAATGGACAGACAGTCAGACAGGCAGACGGACAGACAGACTCACACACAGGTTGACTACCGTCTGTCGTCCGCCTGCGCACCTCATGCATTAATTAACAGTCAAGTGTCACAGTGGCAACCGCCAGTCCACTCCCGTCCTGTCCAGTCCTGTCCAGTTCATTCGACTCCCAAGCGATTCAAGCGGACGACAGACTACGGGCTATCACACTTTCAACTAATTAAATAGCTTTTGATTTTTGTACAGCATACGAGAGTTAACGAAATGTTATATATTAAAGGTATCAAGACAGAGCATAAAAAGCGTATTCGCAGCCAAAATCAAACCGCCAACATATGTTCAATATTTGCATAAATATTTTAATAAAAATTAAAAATGAATATCAAATGGCAGTGAGAAGCAGGAAGCGGTGAATTTAACACCAACCTCCCAACAATAACTGCAATGTCCGACAGACGCTATGCTCCCATTGAGACACATTTTTATATTAATACACAAGAAATGCAAAATGGACAGAATCATTAAAGATCGACCTTGAAAATACCCTTATAGAAATGATATTATTGCAAGTAACATAAATAAAATCAAAATGGTCTGATAAATCTTGCCTTGGTAAATTTTTTAAGCCGATATTTTAAATTCTTCTTACCAAAAGACCCGAAACAGTATTCTTAAATATTAATAAATTTTATTATATATTTGAAAGTTGATAAACATAAAACTTTCCCAGTATTGATCAAAAAATGAATTTTGCTTTTGGAGTTGGTAAGTTACAAAACTAGGCATGAAATCCTTTTAAAGAGTATGGACAACAAAAACCGAGCCCAGGCAGCGACTGCTAACCGCAGAGCGTTGTAAAAATTTGCGCATCGATTTGTGGCCAGACGACAACGACAAGGACCAAGGCTCCAAAGAGGAGCCCGCAAGCAGACCAGGCGGACGACCAGAGAGCCCAGGACAATGCCAGGCAGCAACAATGCAAATAAAAGCAGCGCCACCAATGTCCAGCGGGAGTTGAAGCTGGAGCAGGAGCGGGAGCAGGACCAGGAGCAAAAGAAGGAGCAGATGTAGCTGCAATGGCCGCCTCATCATTGCACCGTGGGCTAAAAATGCAAATGATGGAGGTCGGTACGTGGAAAACGCTTTGATTAGCGACCAATTAAAATGTAATTGAGTTGCCACAGTAACAGTGCAAAAAGTACACACAAGCTGGTCATTAACATTGGCCAAGAATTTCTCAACAGCTGTCATGACAGTCTAATGCCCACGGTGCAAAGGACATTTCACATTGGCCCACGCTGCAGTTTGTCAAGAGAGGTCTGCAAAATACCAAAAAAAAAAAAAGGAACAAAAAAACCAAAGCGAAAAAAATGCAACATGAAAATGGTAATGTGTTGCCTATAGACAAAGGCTACGAGGGTTGCTTGAGAAACTAGAGAGCCTTTGTGAGCAAAAAATATTGTTGCCTACTTATATTGTCAAAAAATAGTGTTGACTACTCATATGGGCAAAAAGTGTTGCCTACCTATGTGGGCAAAAATAGTGTTGCCTACTTATATGGGCAAAAATAGTGTTGCCTACTTTTGTGGGAAAAAAATAATGTTGCCTACTTATATGGGCAAAAAGTGTTGTCCACTTATGTGGGCAAAAAAAGTGTTGCCCACTTATATGGGCAAAAAAAATGTTGCCTACTTTTAAGCGTAATCTTTTTTTATTACATAAAATTTATAATCTCTCTATACAGCTACAATTTCTAAACATCTGTAGCAAACTGATTGAACCGCCCCTTAATTACTCCCGCACACACAAAAGATGGCATATTTTTGTCTGTGTTAGGGTGAGTGTGCAAGCTGAATTCGGTTGATGCCCGGAAAACCCAACGCGACGCGCCAGTTATTGTTTTGCCACTTCAGTTTCTATTGTTATTGTCAGGCGGCTGCAATGGCGGCGGCGACGCCTGCAGCAGCGGCTGCCTCTGATGGCAATGACTTTATATCCGTTGTTGTTGGTTTTGGTTGTCTTGTTGTTGTTGCTGCTGTTGTTGTAATTGTAGATGTTGCAGCTGCAACGGCGCTTATGCAATTTAATTTTGATTTAAGTGTCAAATGAAATGTCTGCCCTTATTGCAACCTTGTGTGGCTGCAACAACAACAACTAAACGAAGCACCACAACAATGCCAACTACTAATTCTATTGACTCTGCTAATGACGTAATTAAGCGCATTTGGCGCACATCGCGTATACGCAATGCAAGCCAACAGTTTTGTCCCGATTCTGCTTTTAATTAAGTCTATTTTAATGTTAGCCACAAAAGCTTTTTAACTGTCGCGAAATCGCAGCCTTTTTATATATTTTCTCGCATTTTTTTCTTTCCTTCTTTGTTTTTTAAATTCGAAAAATTTTGACAGATTGCGTGCGCGTCTATATCGTCATTTTGTGTGTGGCAAGTGTAAATTTATGCAAATTACATCAATAAAAACATTCCGTCTTCGGTTTTTTGAACAGCAGGCCCGTTATGATTTGGCCAAGATGGGCGGCCGCGTGTAGCTCATTTTCTATTAACAACTGCGTCCATAAAAACGACAACAAATACAACAACAAAGACAAAGACAACGACGATGGCGTTGGCAAAGGCAACGAAGCGTCCAAGCAGAAAACCAACTACGGGACAGGCTCATTTGCATGTCCACCCCAAAAGAGTCACCTCCTTCCCCGCCACCTGACCCCGAACAGCGTTCTGTCGAGCGTTCAGTGTCGAGACGTCGCCATCGCCATCGTCGTCGTCGTCGTCGCAGTTGACGTCGACGTTAGCTTCAAAGTCACAGTCACCATGTGGTTACGTCTGTGACAGTGTCGAGACTGACGAGCAATCTTGCACAGTGTGTAAATTATTGAAAGAAATTGTTGAAATATTATTATAATATAATATTTTAAATAAAAGATTCATTTATAAATGAATTACTTTTGCCCACATAAGTAGGCAACACTATTTTTTGTCCACAAAAGTAGGCAACACTATTTTGCCCATATAAGTAGGCAAAACTATTTTTTTCCCACAAAAGTAGGCAACACTTTTTGCCCATATAAGTAGGCAACACTATTTTTGCCCATCAAGTGAATATTACAAGAAACTCCGTCTGCTACTGCTTATTTTTCTCGAACCACCAACCAAGCAACTGAATTATGAAAATCATAAATTTCGTATTTAATAATAATAAAAATTATATATTTATTCAGATTATTTAAATAAATTTTTAAATTATTATCAGATATAAACAAAATTTAAGAACATATTTAATATTTTTTTTAGATAATCGCTGATTAAAATAAAGCTCCAGTTTTAATCCTGTACTTAATTAGATAGAGCTGGAAGTATTTAACATATCTTTATGTTCCGCCTTTTAAAAATTTCTCTACTGCTTTTCAGTAGTGAAACATAAATTTGTAACCAGTGTGCAGCTGTCGCATCAAGTTTCGCTTTTGGGCACGTTTTGTCTTGGCCCTAATTCAAGCTTCACACAGAGGCTAATCAACGCCAGGCAGCTTGGCCGGGAATCGTTAGACAGACCATAAACAGAGGGGGAGGAATCACTGGGCGAAGCTGGATGCTCGGCCAGAGAGGCGGGGACTTGGGAGAATCGGGAATGGGTGGTCTTTTTATTTTCGATGTTGAGCGAGAGTTGAGGGGCAAAGCAGACCGCTAAATTTTATTTAATTTTTGTTTAGCCGCGAAAAGTGGCGTATAAAATTTACTTTGGCTTCGACGATGATGACGATGACGACGACAAAGACGAGGACATAAAATAATGGAAATTGCCAAATGTGACAGCTACAAAGCTGCGCAGGGGCGGGGTACAGCGAGCGGGACTAAAACGGAGGATCGTATAATGCTCGTATAAATTTACAAAAATTCTACGTTAATGCGACTCGACGGCTGCTGCTGCTCCTATTGCTCCTGCTGCTGCTGCAACCGCAAATAGAATTAACTTTTCTTTTTTTATCTTTTTTTTTTGACTGCTATTTTCATTTTGGGTTTTTTTTTTTCTTTTCGTTTACACATTTTTGGCTTTGAAGGCACTTTGAAGCCAGCCTGCTTTGGCTGTTGGTAATCGCCGCACATTTAAGCGGGCAATTTGAAGTGCAATACCGAAACGCTGCAGAGTCCGAGTCGAAAGGGTGGGGACTAAAGGACAGCAGACATAAGATGCTGTAGAAGCACCAGCAAAACGGTACTAAAAACCTCGCATATGAACCGGCAACAGTTGCCAGGGCAGAGCACCAAATTGGCAGCACATTGGCGGCACTATGGCAAATGGCCACAATAAAAAAGCCGTTTGCTGCATTCTCATGCGCAACTTTGCAGCGAAATCAAAAAAATATAATAAAATAAAAAACAAAAAAAAAAGTGTGGAAAAAACGAAAAACACTGCAGAAGCTATATACTTACAAAAGTTTGCGCTATCGACGCTACCGCCACCGCAAGGCATAAAGCAAGGCCATCTCATCCTGATCCCAGCTACTAGTTCTGGTCCTGGTCTTCGTGGCAGTAAAATGGCCAAACGCATGGAAACAAACGAGCATTGAAATTGAATTTAACAGCAAACAGTTTTAAGTAGCGACCATAAGAGCAAAAGAGAGAAAGAGAGGGAGACTGAGAGAGCAAGAGAGTATATAAGACATGGAAGAGGAGAGTAGTAAGCGGAGTTACAGCTTCGACTTTAGTCTGTGGCGAAGTTTGTGTACGCTAATGGAGATGGATGTGTCCCGAAGTTGTGAGTCAACGCTGCGTATGCGTTACACCATATTGAAAATGGTAATTTTTCAATATTACACATACGACATGTGGCCCGTTTAAGTATATAAAAGGTGGGTGATTTGATGCACATTATGTTATTGCGTATGTATTCAATAAGTAGCTTAAATTTAATAAAAAAAATGCATTTCACTACATAAATATTCACAAACGCGTGCTATATTTTAGAATATAAATAAACGATACTTGATCCAAATTAAATTAATTAATTAAATTAATTATAGATAATAGTCGATTTATTAATTCAATATAACTAAGATTGATATTATTAAAAAAAATAGAGAATACAAATTCACATTAGTTTGTTGATATAAATATTTATTGTGGATTTTATTCACACAGTATATATTGTTTTTTAAATGATGAATTTCGTAAAATTCAAGACCATTTGGTATAAACGTTTAATGGAATAAAATAGATTAAGAAGGCAACAAATTTTTGCCAAAATTTATGGTTTTTGCTTTTAGTTTAAACTGCAGCTTAATGTTTCTATTAAATTCTAATTAAAAATAACTATTCAATGAAGATTAAATATTAATTTTAGTTCAATAAATGCATCACTCTCTACTTAAATAAGATATTTTAGAATATTTAGTTTAACTTTAAACCTAACAGCAGACTTAAGGTCTGCATTGTACTTGCCTCTGGGGCACATGGAAAGCCATGGACTTCGCATATCAATTGTAGTGAATGCGGCGCATTCTGGACTCATATCAGCAACAGCATCATTTGCCATGTCTGCGACTTATCGCCCAAAGAAATGTGCAGCAAAATAGATTTCAAAACCAGACAACAACAACAACCCGAACCAAACATTCTCAAAGAAAGCAAAAATTGCAACTGCAATTGGAATAATAACAACAACAGTTAGAGTACAGGAGAACGATAGAAGCTTATGTGGCGGATAATACAAGGGTATTTAATTATTTCGGCACTTACGAGCGAATAAGCACTAAGCAATTTGAACGACGGGGCAGCAAAGCATGGCAAATCCTTTGGGGTAATGACAACGACAGCAGTTATAGACTTTAAACCTAAACATAACGGCGCTCCACACTAACCACTAAGAAGCTGCACGTTCTGAAGCAGCTAAAGCCGCAGCAACGCCAAGTTCGAACAACGAGTAAATGAGCTGTCAAAGTTTTTAATGCAGCGACGACGATGCTGGCGATGCGGCTGCCAACGTTGCCAATGCCAATGGCAGCAACAACAGCAGCAGCAGCAGCAACAACAGCGACGGAGACGCCACCAAATGGCAACGGGGCACGAGCTAGACAAGTAAATCTTATTGTGCAGAAAATGGCAAATTTCCCCAGACGGCCAACAGCAGCAGCAGAAGGCAGCTAAATGCGGGTGGTTTTACTTGCCAACTCACAAAAAGGTGGAGATGTTGCTGCTGGTATTGGTGTTGGTGTTGGTATTGGTATTGGTGTGACTGCAACAGCAGCGGGCACTTTGAAGTATTTTTCAGCATTGAGCAGACATTTGATTGAGAATGTATTGTATAATTTCCCGAGCGTATTTAGTGTCAGCATCGAAACGCCAAAAAGCGCAATGCCAGCCAAACAAAAGGCAACAACACCGACAACAACAACATTTACAATAGCAACTCAATCAAGTAAGCGAAGCAAAAGTTTTACTTTGATATTAAACTATAATACTGAAATGCTCAACAATTTCGGAACGGACATTGCTCAAACTATCAATTATAAGTTTTGGAAATTAAAAGCAAAGTAACAGCAAAGTATCGACATGCCAAATAGTTTATAATTACATAATGAAAATCCTTAAAATTAAAACTAAGTCAATTACAGTTTTTATATCAGAGCTTAAATGAATCAAAAAGGGTGTTATTGATAGTGCTTAGATTATGCAACTCATTTAAAAACAAAAGTTTTTTATAAAGTTAATAATATTTATATGCAGAATTATTAAAGAGGCCAAATAATGATCAAAATGGTATTCCACAGGGAAATCGGTTAAGATTTGACAAAGTTATGACAGTTCAAAGTTTAGTAATTGCTTGGACTGTCAACTTTACAAGTCAAATTTTTGGTCAATTTCGACATGATTTTTTACAGGAAAATGAAGTCTCTCAGAATCAAGTTTAAAGTGTTGTTTTATACTAATTTGGGCACCAGGAGTTGATTAAAAGTGAAAACTCAAGATTTAAAATTTTGAAAAAAATATTTTTTCAAAAAAGTCAAAGGGGGGAGTACATGATTTTTTCGGAAAAAATTCGAAAATCAATTTTTCTTAAAAAGTTAATAATATTTTAATGCAGAATCAAAGTAGAGGCCAAATTATGATCAAAATGATATTCCGCAAGGAAATCGGTTAAGATTTGACAAAGTTATGACAGTTCGAAGTTTAGTTATTGCTTGGACTGTTAATCGAAAAACAAGCATTAAATTCCTAATTCTCAACAAATTCTGTCCACGTGCCAATGACCTCCGCTTTCCAAATTTTCAAGGCGAAAAACACATTCATCACTTTGCACACGACGCGTTGCGCTTTTACAGCCCTCCCTCTTTCCCTACCCTCTCTCTATACCCTGCGCCATCCCTTTGGAGTACGCTCGTTTTGTTGCCTGCTGCGTGGTGCCATGTCACTTAATCAATTTCGCGTTAATCAGCCCAATGTCGCCGATGGCATCTTAAAATAAACACGCAACATAAAAACGAAAATGCTGCCCCGTTATCTCAGACGCCATCTTTGAGATGCGTTTCCGTCACGCTGTTTCTGTTCACTCGACTCGACGCGACTCGACTCGAGTTGACTTGACTCGCTTGCTCGCTTATTGCTATAATTTTTATGTCAAAATATAAATTAAATTTTTGCTTCACACGCGATTGTCGTTTTGATGTCACACACACACACATGCATGCAGACATCCCACGTGGATTTGTGGATAACTGGGAACTGGGAACTGGAAACAGGGAAGCCTTTCGAGTTTGCCAGAGAGTCACACAGTCACGTCTCAAATGCCAGGCGAGAGCTGACACAGTTTGTTACTTTTCAGCAAACGCTTCCGACGACGACGACGACGGCGACGCCTGCAGCCGACGTTGACGGCAGCGATGGCGGGTCCAAAAAGGTTGCCACACACAAATTCACCCTTCAAAAAGTTGCCAGCCATGTGGGAAGGTTGGAGATGGCATCATCATCATCGTCGTCGTCGTCGACGATGTCGTCGCGCACCTTGCGGTCTGCCATTTTCAGCAAGAAGTTCATTACTCATAAATGCTGCACATGGCAGCGGCACCAACAAAAGGGGAGCTGTGCTGTGGCAGCAACTCCAAGAACCGTCAGCGAATCCCATTAAAACAACAACAACAGCAATGAAGTGAAAGGGGCGGGGGAGATTTCAGTTTCGCCTCGTTATAAGTAAAGAAATCTGCAGTGCGCTTTAAGTGTTATCGGCGACACGCACACCCAAAAAAGCCATGCCATGCCACGCCCACAAAATGTGAGAACGTGGAGGACATTTTCATTTTATGACAACGTTTGGCTCGACATTTTTCGTAACCACCGAATGCTTCTACGTGTTTGCGGTTAAGTTCAAAGATTTATCAGCAATGACTTCGACGAGGCTGTCGTCGGTTCGTCCCCTTCCCTCCCTTCCCCACTCCCGCCCACCTTTTAGGGTGCCTCTCAATGTATGTGTGTGTGTACGGTTATTTGAACAGATTTAATACTCATACACACACTTAAACCATATATGTGTGTGTGTGTATAAGTTTAAGTGCTGCCCATAAAAAGGCGACTTCTAATCCGGTGAACAGCAGCAAAAGTAAAAAAGAAATAATGCCACACATACACACACACACTCACTCAAATACCCACACACCTACACCTACACTCAGTGTGAAGTTCAAAAGAATTTGCCAACAGTATCCAAAACTTAGAAGCCTTCGGTATGCAAAGTTAAAAGTTGTGAACGCACTCGCATCGTTTGGCAGCCCATCATCAAAACGACATCAAATGTGGCAAAAGTGGAATTGCTAATTTGTGTTGCGAGTTCGCATATGATGTTGCATGATGCATGCTCAGGGAAAACATTTATTGATGTATGCAGTTACCACATTCACTTTGCGGCCAAACTTGCAGCAGAGTTTAGCTAAGGAAGCACTTCAACTTCAAACTGATTCACAGCCTACTCAATAAATGCTATGGACAAATAGTTTTATGGAAATGTTGCCCATATAAGTAGGCAATACTATTTTTGCCCATATAAGTAGGCAACACTATTTTTTTTACCCACATAAGTAGGCAAAACTTTTTTCCCATATAAGTAGGCTTCACTATTTTTGCCCATATAAGTAGGCAACACTTTATGCCCACATAAGTAGGCAACATTATTTTTGACAACAACGAATATTTTGACTTCATTGGTACTTTAATAGACTCATTGAACAGTAAAATCTCAGTTTAAATTCATACAATCTATACAAATCATTATTAAATCCTATTTATAGGCCGCATAATGCCACCTTTAGTTCGCAATTTGCAGGAGAACTTACAAAATACAAAACAGAAAAAATAATACGGGACCCAACTCGAGGAAATCCCTTTCATCGTTGTTGCTGCGGGTGGGGCCAACAATTACTTTTATACTCGTATATATCGATGAATGGCAGCTCGGCTGCTCTTCTCAATAGCATCGATAGCCCACTCAATGTTTGCCCAACTGGCGGCAATTTAACTTGACTTCGTCTGGTATTGCGGGTATTGTGCCAATTGCGAGTTGGTCGAGTTGTATGAGTACACTCACAGCAATAGCAATCATTTCATTTCCCTTTTTAATATACGCTGCACAAGCACATTAGAGTCGGAACCAGTAACAGAGCCAGGCCCAGAACCAAAACCAGAACCAAAACCAGAACCAAAGCAAACCAAACCAAACCAAATCTAACCTAACCACGTGCCAGACGACGATGATTCCGCCTATCCCATAGCTATAGTCATAGTCCCAATCCCAATTTAAGTTCTCGCTCTCTCTCTCTGTCTCTCTGTCTCTGTCTCTGACTCTCTTCAAATGTTCATTCCCTGTGCAGTTTTTGGTTGAATGTTTGTATAAGTAGTCATTGGAGGCGTACTCCTCTTATTTTTTCCTACTACTAACTCGTATGCGAGAGAGTTTTGCTTCCGTTTCCGTTTACAGTGTTTGCAATTTTGCCTTTAGTATTAATGGGCTTAAATTGTATTGATGTGTAAACGCTGCTCGCCATACCAAAAACCGTTCTTCTCCTCTCTTCTCCGCTCTGCTCTTGTAGACCAACTCGATTGGAAAGTCTACGAAAATTTTCACGCCGCACACGCGCGCTCCTCAGCTAATTTTGCATGCAGCTCAGCGCTCAGATTCCTCTCATTCTGCTGCCCCCTTTGTTGCTGCTGTTGATGTCCATCTGTCCGCTTTTTATTGAGCCTGTATAACAGCTACAGCGGCAACAGCAACAACAATAACGGAAACTGCTAGAAACATTGCTTACAGCCCGCGGGAGGTAAAAACGCTTTGCACTCACATTGATTGCCTCGCGTAGTTTTATTTATGTTGTTGGTCAGCTTCAGTTTACTACAACTGTTTTTTTTTTATGTGTATTTGTAGGCCACAAAGTGCATATTAAGCTGCAACAAAAAAAAATAATAATAAAAAAAAACTTAAGGGTCAGCAATGGGTTAAGAGCATGACGGCAAGGCGGGTTAATAACCATTTCAGTTCGCAACGAACTGCCTTTCAAATGATTTAGCCTGAAAAACACTTTTATACCTCAAGCTAAAATAAGCTATTTGCCATTACGAACACTTTAAATGATTTATGGGTCCATTTAATTTTTAATTCTTCTGTCCGTAATTTCGGGAACATTAATAGTTTACTTCATTGAATTAAACTAGTTCTAATAGATGAGTCTAGTCCAAATTTATAGTCCGTAAATTTTTATAAAACACTATTTTTTGCTCATATAAGTAGGTAACACTATTTTTGCCCATATAAGTAGGCAACACTATTTTTGCCCATATAAGTAGGCAACACTATTTTATCCCACATAAGTAGGCAACACTTTTTCGCCCATATAAGTAGGCAACACTATTTTTCCCATATAAGTAGGCAACACTATTTTTGCCCATATAAGTAGGCAACATTACTTTTGCCCACTATTTTTTGGCCATTTTCAATGGGCTCAGGGTATAAAAAGCATACTTTAAAGCAAAGTTTTCACTAAATCTGTCATTTTTTTAAAAGTTTCTTATACATTAATTTAGAGTGATACCAAATGTATGCCAGTTTGCTGGCACTTATCAACACTGTCTGCCGTTGCTGCACTTTGCTGATAAACAACAACAACAAGAAGAACAAATTAGATGCTGCCAACTATAACAGTAAGAACAGCAACAAGAAATGCTGGCTATAAATAAGAGCTACCAACTGATAAGCAAGAGCGAACGAAATGAAGTCAACGTCTCGGGCAGTAAATAATTTTTGAAGTTACTTTGCCAATGACCCGCCCTTAATGTGCTCCCGTTGCGTCCCCCTTTACACCTACTCAGACACCGCCCGTTGGAAATGTAATTTTCCTCGACATTTTCCGGTTGGCAATCATATCGCGCCAATGCCAGACAACAACAACAACAACAACAATAACAAGAAAGTGGGGAAAAAATGACCGGAGACGTAACTCTTGGGGACACTGAGAATCGGCAGCTTCAAGTGTGAAATGCGGTGGTGTTTGATTTAAAGCAACAACAGAGCAATACGATGACGATGCCAGTTGAGAACTCCAGTTAAGGTCATTAAATTGGGGGCAGTATTTTTTCTACCCTCTCCAAGAGGCCATTGTCGATGCTGTTATGAAATCAGCTTAACGAGATTGGAAATCAGAGACAGAGAGAAAGTTCTCTGAACCCTGGTCCATTATCCATACTAGGGGGTTGCAATGCTTATAATAATGCCGGCAATCTACTCTTACATGTGTGGCAAGTTCGACTGGTCAAACCAATTTGCAGGCATCAAATTATAGCCACATCAAATGGCCACCTCACCCACAATCCCAAACTTCCCTTCCTATGCACAGACTTAATAGTAAGTACCAAGCCTCCAACCACTTTGGTATATGTCAAAAATAAAGCCACTAAAACTTTACGCTGTGTTGCATTTTTCAACATAAATCGAAGGCGTCAGCGACAGTAGAAAAAGTTCTATCAACTTTTACAAAGCTCTTTGAGGTCTTTGTCAATGATATAGGGTCTAGAAGTTTTGCTTGTTTTGGGGGATGTTTCCGAGAAATAAACAAGCAAATCGAGCGGAAAATAATATTCGATACCATAAGAAATGTATTTATATAAGATGTACTATATCAATAAATTACAGATATATATTTCAGACATCAAATATGTGTAAATTCGAAAGTAATTCTATATGAAATTATAAAATTTAAATATTTTGAATTATAATTTATTATATTTGGCTTGGAATTGTGCATTCAACTAATGTATATATTCTTCTAAATGGATAAAATATTTGAAAAAGGCGAAGGATGTACATAAACTTTGTAGTTGATTTTTTAAGAACAGTATCAGAAGTTATATGAATGTTTTTGTATGAATTGTAGAATTTCTTGATACTATCCTTAATCAATAAATACTGTGAAATTAAATTTTTGAAACCCAGCAAGTTTAAATTAAATCCGTTTTCAGCATTTTTCGAATAATTCAGCTATGCTGCGCCCTTGGATCCTTTTAACAGCTGATGCATCGTGTATGCAATCACATCTCTTTACCAGAATGCTCTTTGCACGCCTCATACATATGTATGTGTAATGGTACATATATAAATCTACGTATATGTGTATATATATATAAAGTAAAGCTATATCTGTATTCCACATGTGATACATGGCGTTTTCATTGTTTCCATCAACGCCGCTGATGCTGATGCACGCCAATAATTGATGATGAACAAATAAGATGGCTTCTTTTGGTTTGGGCTGCGGCGTTGGAGCAAGGGAATCCCAGTCGACGTGTGTCGGCTGTTTGGTAATGCAATTCCATTCAGGCATGCGAGACAGCCAATCTATCCAATTCACATGCACACACACACACACACACACACACACACTTTTTACACACTCTTACACGCACATTCATCAGTATGCAGGAGATGAAAGCCGGCTTCTGCTCATTCTCTGTCTTCTTTGCCTGGCCAACAACAAACAAGAGTTATATCTTTTTACCATTGCGTTGGGTAGGCTTTTGGAATATTTTTTGGGACTTATTCACAGACAAACACACATAACACATCACAATTGCAGGATATTGTTACTGTTATTTGTTGAATTTACCTTTGAACAGGCAATCTTCAACGTGACAAGTTATTTGCATCGAATTCGAAACATATCTATATGACACTTGGAATTGTAATCCAGATCGATGGGTAGTTTCAATAGTTTGACTTTAAAATTATATTGAAATTGTATAGAATTAAATATATATAAGAAGGCAACACTTTTTGGCCCATATAAGTAGGCAACACTATTTTTGCCCACATAAGTAGGCAACACTTTTTTGCCCACATAAGTAGGCAACACTTTTTGGACCATATAAGCAGGCAACACTATTTTTTGCCCACATAAGTAGGCAACACTATTTTTTGCCCACAAAAGTAGGCAACACTTTTACACATTATACCCTTTTTTGCCCATTTTCAAAGAGCTTAGGGTATAAAAACTCTGGAAATGTTAAAGTTGGACTTATATTCTCGTCAAGAAATCTATTGTCCATTAAAAGGCGAAAATTTTAGATTATCAAATCAAATTAAGTCTATCTTATATT
This sequence comes from Drosophila falleni, assembly GCA_035045575.1. Classification (NCBI taxonomy): domain Eukaryota; kingdom Metazoa; phylum Arthropoda; class Insecta; order Diptera; family Drosophilidae; genus Drosophila; species Drosophila falleni. The sequence goes on from JAWNOV010000167.1 coordinate 13,694,726, forward strand.
ATTTTGATTTTTAAAAAAAGTGCATTATCTATATCAAATATTTTGACATTCTTGAAAATTCTCCTACACTTTGGCAGAGTATTTAATATTCGATTAAGTTTACAACTGGATATTCTTTACTTGTTATTGTTTTTTAATGATTGGAGGAAGGTGGTTGGCTTGTCCTTTGTTCCACACACTGTTTCCTTTTAGCCAGATGATTGAAGAGTTTTTATTTGGTTTTTTTTTTCTTTTTAATTTTGGTACAGTGTAAAATCTGCCAAGCCCTGCGTTGAGTGTAAACCTTTCCTCGTATCATTAGCGCCATCATTTTAAAATATTATTAATTCTTAATGGTCGTGTATGTAAATGTGCATATAAAATTTATAGCACGAGGCGAGCCAAATGAATTTCCTGTACAGACGTTAAGGAAAAATAGGAGCAGTAGGAAATTCGAAGGACTCGCGCGACTGGCAACACGTGAAAGAAAAGCAGCAACGGAAAACGGAAAATTTGCAGAGTGCAACTAAAAAAACATATTAAAAAATAAAACCAAATAAAATAATAATAAAAAAAGAGAAGCAAAGTATCCCAGACGGCGTTCGTCAACGTCAAACTGCGATCGATAAAATGCTTGCATGTGAATTATTTTAATGAGTTCCGTTTCGTTGGAAAAGAAAAATATGAACGATAAACTAAATACATCCAGATAGAAAAAAATAAAGAAATCGCTCACACAATGGCAAACGGCAATTGCTGTGTGGGGAGGAGTTAAGGAACAAAAAACAAAGCACTGCCATTTTTTTAATGCAACTTTGTTGGGTCGTCTATGCAGGCAAAGGTTACCAAGTTGCCAACCCAACCAAAGCAAATCATTGAGGATCCAGACAGCCAGTTGGCAACGTTTTTGAGATTAATAATGTGAACTCAAGCACAAATCTCAGAAGCAGGAAGACAAGGGAATGGGCAGTAAGGGAAAGAGACAGTAAATATAAGAAGTCTGAAATTAGGGATTAGCTAAAATGATGATGCATTTGTAATGGCCAAAAAGACAGACACAAAAAAGAAACAGAAGAAAAAATCCCGTCAAGACAAACAAAACAAAATGTGAATGTACTTAGAGTGGATTTGACGACTGATTTTTAAGCTGCTTTAGTACAAATAATAAGGTACGAGACATATGCACTCATGCAGACTTCAAAATTTAGTTAAACATAAGCTAGAAATATAAACCAATGTATTTGAAATTATATATTTAATTAATTTAGAGACTTAAATTAACTATAATTTAAATTTTATAATAATATTATATTTAAATTAATATAAAATGTGAATAAGACAAAGGATAACATAATATTAATGGGAAAGACTTTATACTTAACGATGTATAATAGACATTATGCTTTCCAAAAATAATCATGCATAATCGTAAGACCAAAATTGACTTGTCAAGCAGCTCTGATTATTCTTGTAAGCGTTTCGACTATTATGCTCAACTTGCAGCTTTGGAGTCATGCAACCGTTGCAACTTCATCGCTGCCGCAAACTGGCCAAAGTTCAAACCATAGCGTGCTCACCTTTTCACAGATACCAACTGCAACCAAAAGTATTCAAGAATATCGCATGGCAGCCGGGCAACCATTTATAAATTTTCTTTTTCGCCGCTGCTCTTTGTGCTATCCGCAGAAGCAGGGAAAATACAAAGAATCAAAAGATGGGGGCGCGGATAGAAGCGAGCTATAGCCATGACTATATCTATAGCTATGGAAAGAGGAGCTGTAGCAATCTCAATTTCTTGCTGGCTGTCATGCTTTGCTTTATGTTGCCCGACATCGTTTTGTTTCTTTTAGCTCTCGTTTTATTTTTTAGCACACTTTTAGCGTCTCAATCAGATAGCGCAAACAGTGTGAGAGGAGGAGAACAACAAAAGTTGTCAATTGACGCCAAAAGTTGACGCCAGAACCAAAATGAAATAGAAAATACAGAATGAAAAAATAAAATTGAAAAAAAAAACTGGTATAGAGAGGAGAAGGTGCAAAATGCAATAACAGTTAAGTCATTGGCCCCGAATGCTGGCAAATAAGCAAAGTCAAGCTCAGTTGGAGGATTTAAACACAGCGATTCGGCGATTCCAGGACACAGCTAGACGGTTATAAATAACGCTTAAATGCAGCACAATGTTTATAGTCTCTGCCAATTCTGTAGACTATGGAGTTCTGGCCATTGGAAAATGGAGAGTGCAGAGAAGCAGCATTATGAGTAGTTAATTTACAGCAACAAAGTTGTTAACTGCTCCAGCGGAAAGTCGTCGAGTGGCAATTCGAGTGGCAGCGGCAATTTTCAGCTTCTAGTCTTTGGCGGACTTTGTGCAAATTACCCAATTTTAAATTAACAAATTCCATTTCAACATTTTAATTAGGTTTTAAAAATTTCATGCGCCTGCCTTACTTAGCCAACCGAGCGACTTCCTCGAGAGCAGCTTGCGTATTAATATGCGCCATTTCCGTTTCCGATTAGCATAGCGTGCGCGCGAGCTAGGCAAATGGCGCCCCAAAATGGCGGCAGCTGCGCCACCACCAGAAACACAACACAACAGGAAATGGCACAAAACTGTCTCTACAGTCAAGTAGCAAAGGGATTCTCCTCACTCTAGATTTGAATGTGTATGTAAGCTGTGTTTACTGTAAGCAAATGTATTTCATTTTATTTTAATTTTCATCATCATTGCGCGAAACTAGCACAAACAGTAACAACAACTACAACAAAAACAACAACCAGCAGAATTTGAGCAAAACGAAAAATTTTCACATTTAAAATCCAAAACGATAAAAAAAAATATCAAGCAAGACTGGTCAAAGTAATGAAAAAACGAACAGGAAATGCTCTGCACTAGAATTCAACACCAGTTTCAACCACTATTTTTGCCCACCAAAAAAGTAGACAACACTATTTTTCCCATATAAGTAGGCAACACTAATTTTTGCCCATATAAGTAGGCAACACTATTTTTGCCCACTTAAGTAGGCAACACTATTTTTGCCCATATATGTAAGTAGGTAACACTATTTTTGCCCATATTAGTAGGCAACACTATTTTGCCCATATAAGAAGGCAACACTTTTTTTGCCCATATAAGTAGGCAACACTATTTTTTGCCCATATAAGTAGGCAAACAAAAAACATTTTCATCCCAAAACTTAATTTTCGATGTAACGTACCTATGGCAACTATATGATATAGTGATCATACAGCTAACATAAAATATTAGTATATTTTAGCCTGAGCTAAAACTTTAATTTTCTTTAGCTAGCATCCTTCATCTCTTATATTATAGTTAATAGACTCGCTTCAGTCATTTCATTGGGTGTAGTGTATTATTAAGCTTGTGAGCGCTTCTCGCATTTCGCTTGTGCAAAAGCTGCAGTTAATTTGGTACTTCAAATTTTAATGCCAGGCCAGGGCAATGAGCAACAACAACAACAACAACAACGACAAGTGTATGGAGAACGACCACGTTCACAAATGGTTGCCAGGACAGGCTTTGGGCGCCGTTTTATAGTCAGAGGCAAGCCAAACGCCAAGCAATGTCGTCCAATGTCTAAGCTGCTCCTGCTCCTGTTCCTGCTCCTGTTCCAGCTTCAGATCTTGCTAAAATTGTTGTTTTTGTTATCCGTGTTACTGTTGCTGTTGTTGTTGGCCGTACGAAGACTGTTTTGCATAAAATTCTCACATTACGCATACGCCGCGTTGTATTTACAGTTACTGAACATTTTATTTGCGTCCAACGGTGTGTCCTTTTTTACTTTACTCCACTTTTGCTCAGCTTGCGCTTTGCTTTACTGTTTTTGTGTTTGTTTTTATAGATTTTATGGCATTTCTCTGCGTCTGCTTCTGTTTCTGTAACTGTTGCTGTTTTTGTGTTGTTGTTGCTGCTATTATTATTTAAAGCAACAAATATTTTCAACTTAATTAAACTTAAAATAGCCCTCGTATTCAAGATTCGAACATCTGCTGTTTCGCTCCTTAACTGCAATGCCATATAATTTTTGTGCATAAAATTCACGTTTAATGCCGCAAAGTATGCAACGTTTTTTATGTTCTACACTCTACACCCGCCTACGTTAAAGACCCCTCTGTCTAACACAGTACTCACTTCCCATACTTCAACCAAGATCTATACAAACACGAATACATCACAAAGGTTTGGGTGGACCTTTGCGCTCAATTTATGTCCCTGGGCAACAAAAATTTATTGTCAACTGATAAGCAGGCCGTGGCAAAGTAGCCCAAAGGCGAAAACATATAAAAAAAAGTTTAGAAAATAAAAATATCATCGATACGCTGAACATTTGATACACTTTTTCTATTCTTTCATAAAGATTGCAATCACTACTAAATTTTACATTAAAAACATTTTTGAACACTTCATATTTAAGTAATTTGTAAAAAAAAAATTCTTTATTTTTAATGATTTACCAAATCCAAAAATTACTTATATGTATTAAAAAATATATTAAATTAATACAAACTTTATCGAATTTCCCAGAACTTTTAATTATCTATTTAATTCCCTTTAGGCATTTTATGTTTAGTTCATAACATATTGCTACTTTACAATAATAGTTCAATTTTAAAGCAAACTTAATTTTTGGTAGCTGCAGAATCATTTGACAGTCTCTCTAACTTTTCTACAGGCATTCCTTGATATCGACGGAATTCCAACTCAATGTCCAAATTATAATACCCTAAAGCTGTGGTCAGACTTAAATGAAAACTGGGACTCGGTTCGTTCGTCAGTTTATTGATTTTGCTTTGGCACATAAATTTTGAACGGCAAAGAAAAACTTTCGTTTGGGTTCTCGATTTTTTTTATTCGGTATTGAACTTTTTTTATGCAAATGCATAAAAAGTGTCATGATTACCGTGTTTGTTTGCCTGGGAAAGGACAACATACAGTATAGGTATGGGTTCATTTCTGACCCAGGACTAACCTTTAGAGCCTTTCAAAATGTCTCGTCGCCCCCAGCCACCCATTCCATTTGTTTGTGTTGAGAGATTTGGACAAAAATTGCTCCATATTTGAGCATATGTTAGGTTTTCTTTACATTCTCTGAGTACGTCTGTGGCCTGATAATTGAAATGGCTCCCCAAGGACACGTTAGCCAAACATCAACGTCTGCATCTCCGTCTCCGTCTCCATTTTTGTCGTCATCATTGTCATTCGTTATTTTCGTCTATGCCTTACATTTGCCTGCCTTTATTTATTTCATTTTTAAATTTGTATTTATTTGCCCAGCGTCTTGTGTGTGTTTGAATAATGCTCTGGGAAGTAAACTATTTGGAGTCCAAGGCATTTTTTGCATGCTGATCCCATTAAATTTTATTTAGTTGTGAAATGAATTTAAGAAATGTTTATTTCTTTTGAAATAAATTCTTTCAAAAAAGCTCAGCTTAAAATTACAATATGTAGATGGGAATTTAAGCACAAGCTCCGAATTCTTATTTAATTTAAATGAAATTTGTCGATGCTCAGCTTTAAATAATTTATTTAAGTTAAATTTTATTAAATCTATGGATTCATTTTATATTTTACAAGATACTAATATTAAAGATTTATCTTACTTGAACGGGTAAAATAGGGCTTAATAATATGTTAAGCAGATTAAGTATCTTAGTAGTTTTTAAGTAACATTTGTATGTAATTTTTCTATAATTTCAATTTATTTGAAGGCTTAAATACTGTATTACTATTTATTCATATTCATATGAATAAATACAGCTTTCACTCATAAAATCGTATTTCGATTTATGGATGCACTTCGCGGTATCTTATTAGAAACGTATAAACTTAATATACTTTCCCATTTATCCAAAACTTACATGCGGGCCATCGAACCATTTTTCATTTCTTTTTCACACATAAAATATCCTTGCACGCCCCGATGCCTTTCAAACTACTCCCCGTCTGGAGGGACGCCTTGTCAACTGGTTTGAAAAATAGATTTTTACGGGCTTAGTTGCGCATCGTCAGACACAACGACGACGACGACGACGCGGAGTAGAAGGATAAAGTGGAGGATAATGGCAAGGACGAGCGGCAGACTGCGTTGGCATTGTGGACACCATTTGCGGACGCGGGAACAGGACAGGGACTGGGACAAATCCCGCGGGCGTTCCCTTTTGTGTCTCACTCGCGTCATTTAAAAGACATTTGCCTGTCATTTTATGCCGTGTTTGGCACAGTTTTGCCGTTTTCCACGGCAAAACTTTTTGCTTGCCAACAATGAAAGGGGCGGTCCGGGAGGGGATTGATTGGAATGACAGTGTCATTAGTTTGGCATTGGCAACACATTGCCAATACATTTGCAGCAGGTGCAGTGTGCAAGCGGAGTGCCAAACAAAAATGCCAACAACTTTTCTAATGATCAATAAGCGTAGCGAGACCGAAAATTAGTTTAATTTAATTGCGAAATGCGCAGTGTGCGATTTGCGAAATGTATGCAAATTATAAAAGCCGACCCGACCGACTGCAGTCTGGCGTTAATTTAGCAAATCGAATTGCATTGCATTAAGCTTTAATTAGCCTCGAATACCAGAATGCGGGTATGAATATGCAATTGCAAATCCTTCAACAAAAAAAAGCCCTGCACATATTGTTAAATTTATTATTTAAACCATTTGTACAATGCGGCTCAAGCATAACCCTGGCAATAGCTCTGGCTGTACCTCTCTGAGCTCCCGGGGGCTTTGGTTTGGGCTTTGGGCTTTGGGTTTTGCCTTTGGCTTTCAGCAAATGCACGCGAAATGCACGCGGCCAAACTTCAAAAGGGCAACAATGCCCCATTAGGAACACACCCGCTCCTAGAAGGAGTTGTTGTTAGGGGCTCCTTAGTTTAGGGTACAGGCTTCCTAGCTTCGTTGCATAACATAAAAGTTTGCTAAAGTGGCATTAACTTGAGAGGCCACGCACAAAACGCGGCGTATACGCAATATTTGTGTGGTAAGAAATATGTTGAAAAGGATAAAGAGAACTGATTCTTAGAAAAATATCCGCGTTTTCAACCTTTTTTTAATACCCTACAATCCATAGTATAATATCAATCCATTGATTGAATTCCAAATATAATAAACATATGTTATAATTGTCAAAGTAATTGAATATTAATTTAAAAAAATCGCTCACATATAAGATACAAGATGAAACAAGAGATAAGAAATATAAATAGATACATTACAAGACATATCATGGATTTCAGAGATATCTGCAATTAAAATTATGCTTAAGTGACTATTAGTTGCTAAAACTAATCTAAAATTATATACTTATAGAAAAAGAACAAATACCATTTCTCCTATAGAGTATGTACCACTAAATTTCAAATGAAAGTCCACAAAACCTGAGCTTACAAAGCTCAAGTTGCCTCAGTTGCGTAATAAAATTCACTTGTGTGTGTATGTGTACTTGAATGTTACTCACATGTGCCATTGTTACAAACATTTTCACACAAACACACACACACACACACCCACACACACACAAGAAAGTGAGAGCTTGCTAGGTAAGTTTTCACTTATGCAATTTTTGCCATTAAAAGTATATTGCAATTTTCATAGCATACTTTCTGGCGCATTTAGATTTCTGTGGGGAAATGTAAACTTCAGATACGACGACATGAATTGTCAATAGAAATTTAAATATTCTGTAAGCAATTAGGAATGAATTAAATGGGTGTTGTAACAACTAAAGACTATCCTTGTTCTTTTAATTAACAACTTTAAAGCATTTACTTAGTAAACAAAAGTGCACATAAATCGCATAACACTTGTGATTGATTTATTATTTAGAGATGATAAAGGTAATCATCTTTAGAGGCGGTCTTTAAAACTGTTATTATTATGGCATGAACCTTCTTAAATTAATGCTTTGAATTCGATTGAGATTTTTAGCATACTAAAATTAAAAATTTCCAGAAAATTGCAATTACACAAATAAAAATTCGTTGGTTACAGTATTATACAACCTTACACTTGTAATCGTTTGAAATATAACATGCAATTTTTGAATTTAATACGCCGTTTTCATTTAAAAAGATTTCCATCAAAAGAATCGATCATATCATTTTTTTTCTCGATTTTCAAGCAATTGATGACTTTATTATCTGTTCATAAATGCTTATTTTTATTTTTCTTCTATTATAATAAGCATAGGAATATATTAATTATATATACGTGAACTTAAATTTTTGACTTGGCGGCTCATTAATTACTCCATAGAATAATGGAAGATGCGTTAAGTCATTTCGCACCAATAATATAAATGGCGTATTAACGATGAAATTAATTTCAGGACCACTTTTTTTAAAAAAGGCGGCTGTAGCGGCAGCTGCTTCGGTGCCTGTCTCATCGACATTAAAGTCCACCTTGTGAACAATTTCCGAAATCATGAGTTCAGCGCGAGGAGTTGGTGGTTTCGGTTGGGCTGCACGTTGTGCGTCCAAATTCCTTAGAGTTTCAATAGCATCTGAATTATATCGAATGAAACGATCGTCCTCAGTGACGATCATTGATAAATCGTATTGTATGGGAGTAAAGATGCCACCAATACCCATGCTCCGTAGATATTCCCGTAAATTTAAGGACTCGGTAATGTGCATTTTTGGAAAGACTACGATTGCAGAGACTCTTTTCATTTTGCTAATCATTTGATCGATGATATCCGCATTAAGATTTTCCTGCAGTATTTTCAACTGCTCCACTGATGATTCTAATGGTTGGATCACGTACATTGTGCTCATGTTTCCATGATAGGGTATTCCAATAATGTGACAGTTTAGCTCTCGATTCTCATAATACGGATGGGCACCAGTTCCAGCCATACTTTCAACGGATAGAACTGGTTGCGTCCCCACTCCATTGGGATAGAAGTCCCGTTTTTGAGTTCCTCCCCCAATGAAGTCAATTTCCCACTTAGCCTTAAAGTACAATGTATTGGCCAGTATCATCCGTGTACTGCGATCGATGTCATCCGATATCATTTCTGCTATCTTACCCGCTGTCTGCAGCTTCGCCCATGAATTGATTTGTTGCTTTGCTGTATTCGGATACCTCTCAAAACCGACAGAATACACTTCCGAATTGTAGATTTGCTCAAGAGCTTGCCTGCAAAAAGAAATATTGATATAATAAAAAAAAATTATACAACTTAGTAAATAACTAACTTGTAATTTGGATTTATGCTGAAACCCTGCTGTACAAAGAGTCCATTGGCCAAATATAATATCTGAGCGTCATTTCGGTTTACTGGATATCCCCGTAAACTCTGAGACAAACTGTCGCTGTGCCAAGGATCCAGTTGACGCAAAGGCGAAGTTGTTGTAATATACGGCTGCTGAGCATCTCTTAACATCAAGCCAAATTGCTCATGTAGCCTCACCATATCCAATTGGCCAAACAAGGGAGCCAGCTCCGAGTAACTGCGTCCCTTGGATCCCAGCAACAGCATCGCCAAAGCGGACATTATACTCAATGGTGAGAATAGTGATATTTTATTATAGTTGGCATTTATCTTTTGCATAAGATTTAATCCAAAGCTCATCACATTTCGAGCGATCTCATCTGAGGTGGCCACGTCAACATTATCATAGGCTTCAGCAATTCCAATGTTAAAGAGGCAAAGCAAGGCCAAAGATATGAAACACCTTGAACGCAACATTCAGCTAGCAAATGTATATAAATAACCACAAAATTGGAGAATATAACACCTTCTCTGTAGCTGAAATACTGATCTTGTCACGCTGATTGCATTCATATTTATAGACTCTTTACAAAACAGAAGACTACTCGACGCGGAGATTCCCTATAAACTATACAAATGACGAAATATTGGAATTTATATATTATATATTTTTGTAGAGCCTGAGATATATTTTTCAAAATTCAATTTCTAATTTATTTGTACAAACATTATAATACCCTTGAAGTTGTACAGTTTAATACACTTCAAAAGTATATCGTAAAATATTTCATTCGAGTTAAATCCATAATAAAAATAATATCCGTAAAATCGCTTCGATATGCTTCTTTAAAAATTATTTAAGCACCTACCGAGCGACAAGTGTACAAGTATAAAATGTTTTGTTGCATAATGTTGTGCTTATTTTCTTTTCACTGTTATGAGCATTTAAGCAAAACTTTGCACTTAAAACAAAAAATGTAAAAAAAAAATAAAAACGGAAGCGTAAAACGTTCGTTGGGTGAGCATAAAATTATTATCAACCCGCGCAAGGACACCAGCTACAACAACAACAAGCGCACGCAATGTTGTAGAACAAATATAAAGTTTTTTTCCACTTGTGTTTTTGTTGCTCTTTACCAGACATTTTTCGGACGCAGTTTTGCATGGCGACGTTGCTAAATGAACCGAGAGAAAAAATTATCCGAAAAATACAAAAAAAAAATAAAGAAAAATAAAATAAAAAATTCATATCAAGAAGGAACGTTAAGCATCAAGCACACCGCCGTTTGTATGCCCTACATGAATGAAATATAATTAACTTTGAGAAATCATGAAATCATGTCATCCAAAATAATAGTAGACAATTAACAACACTTTAAGATTTAAGGGTGTGTAAATATGTTTATACTCTATTGTCGAGAAATCCATTTATTATATAAGAATCTTAAAAAAAAAATCCCATCAATAGGAACAGCAACTTGAACTTTAGTAGTTTGTTATCTTTTTAGCTAATGTCAAAGTTAATTTAGTCGCTTAGTTGAAAATAAAATATTTAAATAATATATTTTTTAAGCTAAATATTTGATTTTTTTAATTAAAAGTTGATTTCTTTTTTGTTCATGTTGTCTTACAAATTGCTGAACACTTTTCATACTCTACACACTCTGTGGGACAACGCGATAAATGTGTGTTTAAAAGCAGTCGGCAAAGTTGAGCGTTAAAAACATTTCAACACTTGGCGCACATGGTGTCACAACAGCTACAACAGTAACAACAATAACAGCAGCTAAAACAACAACAACATGAGAGGAACAGATATAGCGACACATGACCAAAGCGTGGGCCAACCACAGTGACAACAAAAAACCAAAAAAAAATAAAAAAAAACAGCAAAAAACAACAGCAAACTGTTTGGCGGTGCTTATTTTTTATGACTGTCCCGGTTCGGTCCGCTGTGGTGTGGTGTGATGTGTTGTGATGTGGGGTGTAGTCCAACTGAGGGTCGGTTCATGTCCATGTCCGGTTTTTGTCCTTGTCCGCATCATTGTGCAGTAATTTTCATAAATTGCGTCCCCGACTATTAGCGTTATTTCTAACGCCGCGTTAAAAGCAAAACAACAACATTTTCGTTGGTCAACAACAACAGCAACAACTAGACTTTCAGATCCAAGATAATGGCAAGCGGAAAAGCGAAGAAAAGAACCTTTAGATGTACGCAAAATGATAGCAAAAATAAATTTATTTATCATGCAAATGTGACAAACCAGGCAAACACATATATAAACAGACCGACAGAACAACTGACAGCATGACAGCTTGGCAGCCCTACTCTCTGTCAGTCAGTCAGTCAGTCATGCATTCATTCGTGCATTTCTTCAGTCGAGTCTGTTGAAGCGTGATTCGAACCACGAGGCGGTGTATGAAAATATTTCGCTTGTTAACTTTTTAAACAGAAGCAAATATCAGAGGCAACAACTGGCCCACAGGCAACCCTTTTCCCCTAACCCTACCTACCCCCTTTGTCATCCCCTAACTAGCAGACAAATGCTGAAATGTGGAGCGCACGAGCAAACTACACAAAACTGAAAGTAAAAGCAACGAGAAACTGAAGACTTGCCAGTTGCAAGTTGCAACTTGCAACTTCAAGTTAGAGCAGAAGTTGAAGCTGTAGAGTTGCCTGACGGCACAGCAGACGGTGTGTGTGTCTGTGTGTGTGTGGGTGCAGTTTAAATTGAAACCCAGAAGGGAAAAACAAACTGGAATATTTAATATGTTATGCAAAAATGCGTTCGACGTTCGTTGGGTAGCTAAAAGCTGTTGCATTGTATGTACTATGTACTATAAGAGGCATGCAACCAACTACGTCGAAGGCAGCAATACGTTTAAAATAACAGTAGTCAATACAAACACAAAAACAAAAGAACACACAAACAAAAACAGCAACAAGAGCAATAACAATAACTTTATAGTAAGCATTACTGAAAACGAGGGATATTCGAAAAGTTTAAAAATATCACTGATAAGCAAATGGAACTATGTAGAAGAACAATATATATCGTCAAACTTTAACTTAAATACAGATATAACAGAATTTACGCAATATTAACATACACAATGCTAACTAAACAAGTGGGCGGTTACCCTGAGCCCAGATACTCTACTCTGAGGTTGGTGAGTAGGCAGCACTATTTTGCCCATATAAGTAGGCAGCACTATTTTTGCCCTTATAAGTAGGCAACACTTTTTTTTGCTCACATAAGTAGGCAACACTTTTTTGCACATATAAGTAGGCAACATTTTTTTTTGCATCTCTATTTTTTGCCCATATAAGTAGGCAACACTACTTTGCCCACAAAAGTAGACAACACTATTTCAAATTATAAATAATTTGATGAATTTTGTGATTGATTTTATTTATCTAAAAACTGTTTGAACTGCCTTCGTAACAGTTGTATGAAATGTCATAGTTTTGGCATTTCTATCAGTCACTTTCGCGCCTGTTTCCTATCCCCCTTTCATTTAATTTTTCCCATTCTCATTCAACTCAATATTTTGACGTTCCCTTAGCGCTGTCACGTAAAAGAAAAATATGAATAACGAATTATGTATACCCTTTTCAATCTAATATATTTTAAGGTATAATAATAAATACATTATGAACTAAGTTTATTTATATTATATATATTTTATCCTTATGTATTTTAAATACACATTAGCCTCTAAAAAAAATACACATAAGAGAAAGATCTGTAGTTAAAACGGATCCATATCTGAGAAAACTGAACTCCAGAGTAAGAGTATTTAGTTGCAGCTTCATTGCATTTTGATCAGCTGAAACAACAACAACAGACAGCAATCACATGGGACTCTTCGGGCAGTGCAACAATATCCCGCACTCACTCCGCCCTCTCCCATCGTACTTGCATTAATAATGCACATGCAAAATTGGAAATAACTGATGGATGCCGTCAAAAAATGCTGCTGATGCTGAAACGCGCCCATTCCCCGCACAGTCCGCTCCCAAAGTGACGTGCGCGGCGACATTTGCGGAATAAGAAATAAAAATATACACACACATGGAGAGGAGAGTAGAGGGAGGTGTAGTGAGGCAAGTAGTGAATTCCTGACATTAATAAATCGATGTATGAAATTCCTGCCGCCATCCACATGGTCTGCCACCCAAATCTGACCCCTTCGACAAGCTGCAACAGCCTGCGGGTCACTTTAGGCCACCCATTTGACAAAAGCATGCCACAACACATACACACACACACACACACACAAATACTCACACACACATGCATACATTCGGCGGCACTTTGTTGTACACACACATGTGCATTTTTAATTAATTTCATGCAATTTGTATGAGCCGAGGTCGAGGGGTCGAGGAGAATGCGGGGAGAGGCATGCAACGCTCTGCAATTTGCCAGGGTTAAGCCGATAAGTGCATTTTTAATGTAACCCAATGAATTTTCTATTACATTTTAATTTAAAATAACAAAAAATAAGAGCGACTGCGACAGAGCAGAGGAAAGAGGAGGTAAAAAGTAGATGAGTAGTTGGTAAAGAGTAAATAAAAAAAGTGAGCAGCAGACGGTCGCACTTTTTGGTCAAAGTAATTTGATTAAAGATTTAGATTAATCGTTTTATACAGATTTAATGGAATACAAATCTCTTTTGCATAGCGCTTTACAGTTTCCACATCAATCATGTCCAAAGTTCCACTTGATTTTCATATTGATATCGCCACTAAAAAAGACTGTCAATTAAGCTAATGGTCGGGGCGAATGAATGCGAGATGGGGTCAAAGCAAATAATATAACTAATAAGTATAGTGGTTCTTTTGCACTGCATCTATTGATAGTATTACATACTAATATTTTACTGTTCAACCATTTTTATTAATAATTGCTGATGGAAAACTATTGTGCGAATGAATAATTGAGTCTTTTACAAATTCCACACTTGAATCAATTACAGCATACAAATACATATAAAACATACTTAAAATATTTTAAAATATATCTCATTTTATTAAGGCGTTCATTTAAATAAAATGTATTCACAATTTAGTTAAACAAATATTATAGTAAAGTAAAACCCTCTTCAAAATATTCAGAAACTGAAAAACAAATTTGTTTTCACAAAACTTTGAGTTTATTACAGGAAAACAAATTTATAGTTAACTTAAGCGAGCATTAACAAGCTGTTGGGTCTAGAGACCTTGGCATCCTATTTATTTATCTCAGGCATAACAAGATTAATATATTGTTTAATTCCTATCGTAGCCGATTGACATTGATGTATGCTTACAAGTTATCTATTTAAACTGACGCTTGGTTGGACTTTTAAAATATACTTCCCCCCAAATTCGTGGCATCTATATTTTGTTCTTACGCTCATTTGAGTGTTATTACCAAACCATAAAAATCACACTCAACTGCTGCTGATATTTTAAGTATAGCGAGTATTTCTGTTGCTTTGGCGCCGTTTTGGCAACAAAACAAATTCATCAAAAAATGCGCATACTTCATTTACGGCCAAACAATTTTATAACCAATTTTTATGATGCTAGCAAAACCATACCTCCAACCATGTCTCCTCAATTTGAAGCTAACAAAAGCTCACAAACATAAAAAATGATGTAAATTTTTTAAAAATGCCAACTTGTTTACAAATAAATAGCCCAGTTTTTTTGTTGTGCAAATATTCGAGAAGAGACCGAAGTCCCGAAGCGGTAACAGCGAAAACAAAAGAAAGAAAAATAAGAAATGGAAAACAGGAAATTTTAATCCCAGGCAAACGCCAACACTCGAGCAACTGTGGACCTGCTCCTGAACCAAAATCGTTTGCGTTCTCCTACTCCTCCTACACAGATTTATCTCGCTTAATTTACCGTTATTTGGGCATCAGCTTTGCAACAATGCAAAGTGTATAAAGCGGAGAGCAGCGGGTGAAAAAGTAGTATAAGAAAATACAGGAAAAACAAAATAAAAATAAACCTTCGCATGGCCCATAAAATTTCATTAGCGTCATATTTTCAAATAATTTTCTTCTTATTTTGCGCTACCTCTAGCATGACCTGAACACCCCCTAATAAATACCCCAATCCTCGAATCATCCTCTATTATAGAGTGTCCCTTGAGTCAGTGACTCCGACTCTGACTCAGACTCTGACTCTCTCGTCTGTCGACTGTCGCCTGTTGCGGCTGAGTGGGCGTGTGCTAAGGTATAATCATAATTTGAAGTTGCTCATTCGAATCTTAGATTGGATTAAGTGGGAATTAGAACATCAATAAGGCGGACACCGAAGCGCAGGCAGAGGCAGAGGCGGTGGATAAAGTCGAAGGCGATGTAACGCAACATTGACGACAATGCTCCAAAAAGGATCAAAGCGGATTTGCCATCACATATTTATTGTTAAAGAGCTGGAGGAGTGGCACTAGGTGTAAATGTGACAAAATGTTCAGTGGGTGTGCGTTGTGTGTGTGCACCAAGGTGTTCAAGCAGGCGACTTAATGAGCACCAACAGTTGTTTAACTGCGGCGCCTGAAACTATGCAGCAGAAAAGTACCTAATACCCTAGTAACTGAATTCGAGAGCAGGTGGTGGCGTATACTTAATATGATTTATGATATTAGTTTATAGAATAAAAAAACCAAAAAAAAAGTGTTGCCTACTTATCTGGGCAAATATAGGGTTGCCTACTTATATGGGCAAAAAATAGTGTTGCCTACTTATATAAGCAAAAATAGTGTTGCCTACTTAAATGGGCAAAATAGTGTTGCCTACTTAAATGGGCAAAATAGTGTTGCCTACTTTTGTGGGCAAAAAATAGTGTTGCCTACTTACAGGAGATCTGAAAACTAGCATTTATTTAGGGTATTAAAAATTTTATCTTTTTTTAAAGAAAAATCCAGAGTTGCGTTGCTTTGCACCATCTGCATTTCAAGTTTTGTTCCCTAATAGCTTTAGAATGTTAGAAACTGTAAGAGCAATGTTGTGTAACTTTCCTTTTTAGGTTTTTTTTTGTTTTTATTTGGCTCATCAAGCTGGAAACATGCGACAAAAGCCGCTGGGCAGTGCACATAGAGAAAAGTTCGTTTTGTGTTGTTATCAATGCACTGGGAAAAGTTGGGCGACGGAATTACGCACATTGGCAGCACAAGCCTTTAGGGATAATACACACATCCACACACGCACACACACATAAGATCTCACAATGCATCCCGAGTCAGCCAACTAACAAATTATCTCTGCATGTGTGCATCACTCAAAAGTCTAGAACCATGTGTGTTTCGAGGGCGTAGAACTGGAACTGATGCCATCTCAAGCATGCGGTCAACAGCAGCACTAACAACAAACACAATAACAACAACAACAACAAAAACAACAAGAATATAACCAAAGCCATCAGCTCAACGCTGTTGTCTGGGAAATTAAGAACAATCCCGAGCAATTTCCGGTACGAGAAACTCAAAAATTGTTCAACTTGTAGGTCCGTTTGGTTCTGCCTCTCTTTAAAGTTGGGTTTGAGCGTTAATGGAGGGTACAAAATGCGGATAAACTTTACAGTTTTCAGTGCCCTACAGCGATTACATATACGGAAGTCGTTGTCGACGCTGTTATCATGTGATAATGATGACAAAGCAAAGAGTTATTATTTTAGATAATTAAAATATATTTTAGTTTGTATAAAAGAAAATGATGGAAACTTTCATATACTAATTTTAATTATTTTTGTGAAGTTGTCTTCATACTCTACAGCGCATTTGCATGTCACCAAAGCTGAATATGAAATTCTCTACCAGCCTCCACATTGTTCTAATGCTATGCATGTCTCCTAAAGCTTTGAGCTGATTTATACTTCATTCAAAGTTAATTTATTAGAAAATAGCTGGACAAGTTATTATCTAACCGAAGTGTGTGGAGACGACCGACCATATCAGCATTGGGTCTTAGCTAAAGCCCAGCAAACAGTTTACGCCAGTGGCAAAAGGCGACTTTAAATGAAGTAGAAATTCTCTGCCATAAAATTACGCGCATCGTTAGTGACGATTTGCACCGGACGAAAGCAAAGACAAAGCCCAAAAAGGCCGGACAACGTCAGAGGAAGGAGATATAGACTGAAAGAAGAAAGAGAGATAGAGACACTGAACGGGAAGTGGGAAGTGGGAATTGAGTGATGGCAGTGGAAGTGGGAGGTCTTCGAAAGCCATGCAAATGATGGGGCATTTTCAAATAATGTGAACAATTTTCAACATGCAGCTAAGAAAATTACGTAAATTTGTTCAATTCATTCAATTCAATTCATTTATTTTGGAAATGCTCTGTTGTCCTTGATAGAGCAAAAGTCAAGGGTATGGCAACGCCCCAAGATCCAAAGAAACTGGCGCAAAGCTTTAAATTACCAAACACACACAAGCACACATATATAGAGAGAGAAAGATAGATCTCTATACCTATAATGAATTCAGTGATTTTATTGACTTTTGGTGCTGAAATTTATTAGTAGACACGCCTTTTTTTGTAGGGGCGTGCTACAATTTTTTGGCAACACTAGCAACTTTCTGAAAAGCCGCTGTTTGTTTTATCTTGAGCAAGGCCAGAGAAATTAATTAACCCAACACTGCGGCAATCGGACAGCCGGACAGACGGACAGACACACAGCGGGACAGTCAGACCCCAAGGAGCCGCTGCAGCAAACACTTTGGCCACCTTTGACCTTTTTTTGCTTTTGCGTGACGACCGTGTGACCTTGTGCTTTTCTAAAATAAAAGAACATGTGTCATGACATCTCTACACATGTGTGTGTGGGAGCTATGCTTTGTGTTGCAAACGTTTTTTACCCCTTTGTATCAATCAAACGCTTCAGTAAGCAAACGTCTGTCATAAAAGAAAAGCGAAAGAAGAGAAAGGGCGCCAAAGCAAAGAAATTCAATTAAAATAAATATACAATTAATTGAAATCTGTATACAAAACGTAATTAGCTTTCCCGTTTGTGTAAAGAAATCCGATTTATGCAAACAGCAGGTAGTATGTATTTTATATTGGCCACAAACTTTGCTTTAAACAGCAATTAAATGAAGCAAAGCCAAGTAGAAGCAATAACACTGCAAAGTCAGTCAATAAACTGGCGATTAAAAGCAAGTTGAAAGGTAAACACAAGCAAAATTAACAAAAGATAATTATAAATACATAAGCAATTTGCTCTTTGACATAAGAACAGTTTTGCTTTATATTATTTGAGTAAGTTTCACATTTTAATAAATTATTCTCTTCAATTTAAATAAGCATTATGCACATAATTTATGAGTGAGTTATCTTTTAAGCTATATTTGAAGTTGCAATTTTAATTTTAAATTATTATTATGTTGCCTACTTATATGGGCAAAAAAGTGTTGCCTACTTATATGGGCAAAAATAGTGTTGCCTACTTATATGGGCAAAACAAAGTTGCCTATCATAATCATCAGTAACTTATCTCCAATTCATATTTTTACGATTTTAAGCTCATATTTTTTAAATATAGACAAATACTCTTTCGAGTCTGCTGCATCTTTTATTTTTATCAAGCTTAATACACTCTTTGTACAGGATGCAAAAAGAAAATGCCAATGCAGATTATTTCTGGCAAGTATGTATTTGCCAATGCAATCGGGCAAATAGATATTGATGTTGGATGCCATGCTCCCCATTTGAGTTCAATCGAAATAATCTACACAGCATTTGGCGCTTGGCACCTTGACAATTTGTATGTTAGCGGATTCAACATATCAACTAGCTCAACTTGTAAACAAAACCGAAGTGAACATCACTGCGAAAAAGGTAAATCGCCAAAAATGCAATGCACATTTTTCAAATAGTCACTGGCAACACCCAAAAGCTTTTGGCATTAATATAGAGATTGAGGATGCTGCACAAAATACAGATACAAATACAGATATAAACTTGTAATTTGAGAGTAGCGTACACAAATTGCCATTTGGCGTAACTGAGAAATGCACTTTTAAGCTGCTGATGTTGCTGCTGTCCTTGGCTCTAGCTATCTGTCAGGACATTTTGTTTTTTTTTTTTATATCAATTCCCACGGATGAAGCAAAAGGGAAACTAACAAACTAAAATATAAAACGAATATTATATACGCTATTGTGAGCTCTATTTAAAAGGAAAAATTAATAACCATTATTTCAAATTTTATTATTTTAAATAAATAAATCAATTTTGAATATAATTATGATATACCTATTTTGACAACACTTTTCTTATATCCAAATTTCAGTAGTGTATAAATTTAAAACCTCAAATCTAACGATGTGCCTGGACGTATGCAATGTTTTTTTACTTTTTTATTGCAGAGCACATTTCTGACTCGCAAAAACTTTGACTGAATTGCACCTTATATTGAGTGAACTGTGTTTTGCAAACTTTTCACTGGCTTTGGATATCTTTTTTTCTTTGCAGTCGCATCGCACAAACAACAGTTACTTAGCATTAGCGGATAGAGCATAGAACATAGCGCTAAGCGCATCTAAAAGCAAACGCCATGGCACGTAGTAAGTTGAAAAATCCAAGCGGAAATTCCAAGACACCAAGGAGTTTCAGAGTCGAGCCTGATGTATGCGCCGCTCTATAAGTTCCTGCATGTCTGAGGACATAACCAATAGCAACAGCTATACCAACAACAACACCGACAACTAAAACAACAACAACAACAACAGTTACAGCAACAGGCAGAGATGGCAAAAGGCAGGTGAAAAGCAGCACCTGCAGCGTTGACCTCAGCATCGACAGCTGGAGCAACAAGCAGCACTTAACAAATGGTAAAAGCATCAACAAGCTTCCGCATCCGCAACGGAACGCGACGGCAACGCAAAGGCACAGATAAAATGTCTTAGCTGCTCCACCTGGCTCACTTGCCTCACTTGCCACTTCCCTCTTGCCACTTGCCACCTGCCACTTGCCTCCCTCTGTTGTTGAGCGATTATGCCAAGGAGCTATTGCCGTTCCCGTTGCCGGTTGCCGGTTCTTGCCGCCACTTCAATGGCATGGAGCACGTGTAAAGCGTCTGGAGTGCGTCAGTATGGGATTAGATGACGAGGACGATGACGAGAATGAGGATGAAGACGAACACGCTGACGCCGACGAGGGCGAGGTCAGAGGTGAGTGGATAACAGCAAGTGGAATGCGAGTGTGAACTAACCCAGGCGACAAGCCAACACAATTGACGTGCTCTATGTGTGCATAGTGTAAAGAAAAAGAATGCAAGTCCTTAGTTTAAGACACACATGCATTGCGAAATGTCACAAGTTTGAAAGTTGATAAAACATGGAAAATGCAAGCAGAAACTCACAAATTAAATTCATATATATTCTGAATACTTTAATTCATAAAGGCTGTTCCCATTAATGAGCCAGAAACTTACAAATCTTTAAAAAGTTAAAATAAAGTTTTTAAAAACTCAAAACTGATGTTCGACAAAGGAAAATATATAAAGTTTTCTGGAGGGCACACTAAGGAAAATTTTAACTAAGATAAGATAAGGGACAAACACATTATACCCTTTTTTGCAAATTTTAAATGGGCTCAGGGTATAAAAATTCATTTTTGGCTTACGCTTAAAAGTAGGCAGCACTATTTTTTGCCTACAAAAGTAGGCAACACAAATTTTGCCCATATAAGCAGGCAACACAATTTTTGCCCATATAAGTAGGCAACACTTTTTTTGCCCTCATAAGTAGGCAACATTTTTTTGCCCATATAAGTACAGAAAAGATTATAAATATAAAATAATGATAAATGCAAGACTCAAAAGAAGTAACATTTCAAAATAGAAGACATTTGTTTATATTTGGAAAGTAGTTTCGACAATGCTGTCGCCTGTCTGTCGAACTATTCGTCAGCTTTCAAGTGCAACTCAAAGCTAATGCGCGTCGTGTGTGAAATGAACTTTACATTAAGCATACGAGAGTAGACGACAAAAGAAACCGCAGAAAAACAAAGCAGATGCCCCATTCCACTCTGCCACCCATTAACCGTGCTCTTCTTCTTTCACTCGGTTCAAATTTTCGCGTTTTGTTTTGTTATGTAATGCATGTTTATGGTTACTCATCATTAATTTGTCGATGAAACTTATGGCAATATTCCCAGGCGATGTTTACGCAAGCTGAGAGCTTTTGTAAGCGTATGCGTATATGAGTGTGTTTGTCTGTGTGTGTGTGTTTTGTGTGTGTGTGAGCAACTTTTTAGTAGCATTTGGTGCTTTTCTGGGTGCGTGTTATTGTTTGCCAAGTTTTTGCATATTATCAGCGGCAGCAGCAAAAGGAACGAAATGCGTTCATAAAATAATGTAATCTGTTTAAAAACAAACATGTCTTGAGCAATTTCGCGCGGCTAGGGACATATTAAAATGGTACTGGCTGCCGCTGACGCTGCCACCTAAGAAAACAAACGAAGAGGAGCCGTTAACAAGAGTAAGTTGACAAGAAAACAGCAGAGGAGAACAAGAGTAAATCGGACAGAGGAGGAACAGAAAACCATCTACAACAACAACAGCAACACAACAACAAACCAAACTCAACTCAACTGACTGCCTTGTGGAAACAAATTTTATGCCAAGATAAGTAAGACGGTGACTGCGACAGCAACAACAACAGCAACAACAACAACAACAGCAGTGGCGATAACAACTTTGCTGCTACTCGTGCTGCCGCTGATTCTGCTGCAATTTTCACGAAAAGCGCGCAAACTTTTTAGACCCTGTACTTATGAAGCGTTAAAGGGTCTCTTAAGTTGCTAAAAAAAATTATCGCTGTGCACGGCAGTCCATTTTTAATATATATAAAAGTACTTTAAAGAAACTACTTACTTATAAAAACAAATGCATACTTTTAGGAGATTATATTAAAATAATAACTTTATTAATTACTTAGGTTAGCTATTATTCCCGTTCTACTTGTCCGATATTATTGAGGTTAAGTGAGATTATAAATAATAATGAGATTATCGAATATAGAAAATTTTAAAAATAATTTACATTTGGCACTTCTCATAAAAGATATTTTGAGGTATCAAAATATTTGTTTTTTTTACTATTGAACTCACGTCGATTGTGTTGCAAGTATCCATTGGGCTACTATTGGGCTACAATGCAAATTGGACTATATAATAAGATCATTCAATTTATTTCATTTTTAATTATCATTTTTTAAAAAGTACAGGATCTTTTGCAGTCAAGTTTGCTATGCTGTATCCCTCCCAGTAGTTGAAAATTCATGATGAAAACTAAAAGTAGACAGCAGACAACGAAGACAACGCTAACGGTAAACGTATTTTATGTGGCTGCTCAGGAAAGTTGTGTGGAAAATGCGAGCAGCATTTTCTGTATGGATATTGACAACCTATTAAAGTGATAACTGAGCACGCCATTGAATCAAAACAGCGACAAAAGGAAGAGATACTTCTGCAACATACTTTAAGTAGTACTGCCAGCTTTAAAGCTTTGACTAATTCAACATGCACAATTAGCAACAGCTACAAACAACAACAACAACAATACCAACAACAACAATGAATGCAGTAAGCATAAAAACAACAACAAAAGGAACAAGAAAGCTTTTGTCGCTCACAAAAAAGGCAACTGCCAACGGCGCCATTTTGTATGAAAGGCAAAGTTAAACAAATTTTGTCAAAAGTTGTTAACAATAAATAAAAACGTTCTAAATATGCTTGCAACTATGCATACATAGATACAACATATATATATATATACATACACACATATGTTCATTTAGACTTTTTGTGTTGTAACATTTTGCAAACTGCGCAATTTGCCAAATTACCTTATGGACGATGCCGGCAAATTGCTCTTGGCCACATTTCACCATGTTGCCATGTTCTGCAAACTAATTAGACCTTTTTGTAGATTGTAAATTTATTAATATTATTAGCTAGCACTGTTGCTATTTGCCGCAATTAAAAATCATTTTTATACACTTTTCACGGTTCGATGTATAATTTTTAGACACACAAAAAAAATGTATGCATATGAATGCAATTTGATACACTATTTTTGCCCACAGAAGTAGGCAACACTATTTTGCCCATATAAGAACCCAACACTATATTTGCCCACATAAGTAGGCAACACTTTTTTGCCAATATAAGTAGGCAACACTATTTTTGATCATATAAGTAGGCAACACTATTTTTGCCCATATAAGTAGGCAACACTATTTTTTTGACCATATAAGGAGGCAACACTTTTTTACCCATATAAGTAGGCAACACTATATTTGCCCATATAAGTAGCCAACACTATTTTTGCCCATATGAGTAGCCAACACTATTTTTGCACATATAAGTAGGCAACACTATTTTCGCCCACATAAGTAGGCAACAGGCAACAATGGGCTCAGGGTATAAAAACACTGTATGTTATATATTTTAATTTTATTTAAGCAAACTTTCCTATCAATCCGTATTTTCAAACTATGCCTGGCAAAAAGAACAAGTATTAGAACAAAACAAAATTTAAGCTAGCAAAATACAATAAAAAATTTGACAATTTTAAATTTGTATAAACGAAGAAACAAATAACTGAAAGAACGAACTAAATGAACTACAATGAGAAACTTAGTTCGTTCATAGATTTGAGTGAATAGCTTTATAGAACTTATTGTTAACGATTTGTTACAACTATAACAACAACAATATTCAAAATCGTTATACTGCTAAATTAAACTAAATTTGCAAACACATTTATTTGCATTGAACTTTAAATAGTCGTTTGAAGCAAATGTTGAGTGTATGCAATTCTAAATTGATATAAATACTGTTAAGGTTTTGCAGGCACTTAGCTAATGCAATTACACTTCAAGTAGCATGGCATTTCACTTAAACTCAACTCCTCGTCAGCAGAACACAATAAGCTCTTTGTTGCACATTCGCACAGACATGTGTCTGTCCCCTTCCTGTTCGTTCATTCATTCATTCTGTTGAAGTTAACTCTTTCGTGCAGTATTGTTGAAGCGTAACAGTAAGCAAGAAGCTTCCTTACAGCTTGCCACTACTTAAAATATGAGCACCCATTTCCTATGGTCAAGCAATTGAAAATGATTTCGAACAACAACAACAAGAAGAAGAGGAGTAACAAAAGCAGCTGTAGAAGAAAACGACAAAGTCAAAACAGACAAAATTTGTCGAAAATCCTGTGAACAAGCAAAGGACAAAGTGCTGCACATAGCGAGGCAAAAAGGATTACGTCAAGCATATGTATTGTATGGGTGGGTGAATTCACCCATTCTCAATTCTTAACTCCTCCAACTCCGACAAAACTTATACGTTTGTCCATCGTTGACTTGGAGAGTAGACGAACTCTCTGTCGCACAGATTTCAATTTTCCGATACGAATTCGATGGCAATTGTCCCGGCTCTGAAGCTACGTAATATGACATTTGAAGTGATTTTTATGTGAAACTTGCTGATGCTTCCTGGCCCCAACGATGGGGACTTTTTACGACCAGCGTTTGTCCTGTTGGTGTGCATGTGTGTGTGTGTGTGTGTGTGTGTGTGTGTGTGTGTGTGTGCGGATGTGTGCGATTGTTTGTATGTGGCAACTGTTTGCAAAACTCATGCCATTTGAAGCGGAGCAGAGACAAAGACCACCAAAAGCAACAGAACAAACGAACAAAAAAAAAACACCCTTGAAAATTTCTAATCTCTTAATGGATGACAATCTGCGTTTTAAATGGTTTGCACGAGCTCTCTGGCCAAAACGGAATCAAACGGCATCCCTTCAAAAATAAAACTAATTCCATCAGAGCATCGTCACCATTGTTAGCCTAATGAAAGAACGCTGTTCTGGCAAGTTTTTAAAGGATTTTACGGGCAGTTGTTTGATTTTCAGCCCCGAGACTTGACAGGATTGAAGAAGGAGAAAATGATTTGGAAAATTGACATAACATGTCAGGGCTAATCACACGCTTCACTGACAGTCGGATCAGACAGTTCATAAATCATTGTGTCTATAATCAGTAAATAAATCTCTCGCTAGTTGCTTTGACTTTCACAACAGACAAGCTTCAAATATTTATGATGATGATGGGCTCAAAATCTGCTCGACTAATTCCCAACTAATCAAATTATGTAACTAAAACCTCAAGACAGACACATGGTAAGCAAAGTCCTCGCGGTTCCTTGCAACATCCTCAACATAAAAGCGACGTCTTTCCGTCCCACATATACACACACGGATAAAACTGCGGGTTTCACTCGAGGTCTATTATATGTTAGTTGAGCTTGATTTTGATTTTGATTCAGTTTTTGGCTGCAGACATGCTGGCGACACAAACATGTCATCGATGTCGATGTCGACATTGTGGGCATGGGGAATACGCATACGGAACATGCCGTACGGCACTTCAATACCCGCAGGATAATCTTGAATAATAAAGCGCCCTTTCCGCCGACACACGCAGCAAACAGGATGTATCCAGCCAGGCGACAAGCGAGCTCTGATTTAGCGCACAATGCGAATGCACCAGGAATAGAGAATGGAAAGGGTATATTACAAAAGCGTTGCTTATGCACAAAAGGAACAAAACGAGTGAAAATATGGGGTTATAATCCATAAATGGACGATTATTATGTTTATGGGACAATTTTTACTTTGGTTCTATAAAATTTTAAAGGAAGGATCGGAAAAAAATAAACTAAAGGACTTTTTTTGCCCACATAAGTAGGCAACACTTTTTCGCCCATATAAGTAGGCAACACTATAGGCAACAAAATTTTTTCCCATATAAGTAGGTAACACTATTTTTGCCCACATAAATAGGCAACACTTTTTGCCCATATAAGTAGGCAACACTATTTTTTCGCCCATATAAGTAGGCAACAGTATTTTTGCCCATATAAGTATACAACACTATTTTATGCCCATTTAAGTAAACAACATTATTATTTGCCCATGTAAGTAGGCAACACTATTTTTGCCCATATTAGTAGGCAACACTATTTTTGGTCCACAAAAGTAGACAACACTATTTTTTTTTGCCCATATAAGTAGGCAACACTATTTGTGCACATATAAGTAGGCAACACTATTTTTGCCCATATAAGTAGGCAACACTATGCCTAACTAACAAGTCGTTAGAACTATCGATAGCACTATTGAAACTATTCGTCGGCTGTACATAGACGACATGATTTCAATTCCCTTACCGTGAGTACTTTAAAATGCAGACACTAACACATACACATATACACACAGACATAATCTGCGACTAAAACACAGACAAATACAAATCAATTCAACACTCACACAGACACACACAAAGATATGTTTGGGGCTAACTGTTTTTACACGTCTATGCGCCATTTTGTATGTCGTCGCGTCATTTTAATATTTTACAGCTACATAGTGGAAGCCGAAGCGAATCCCCGTCTAGGTTGATTCGTCTATGGTCTATTCTACGGTCTATGGACTGACTGTTTGTCTGCGCTGACTGTGTTTGGTCGCTTTTTAATTATAGCTTTTAAATGCTAGCATCCTAACGTGTATTTTATTTATTTCACAGCTGCGGGTGCCTCATCACAGACAATGTGCCGGAAAAACGCGCCATGTTCTGTGGGGGGCTATGCAAACTTCCGTTTCCGCTACAGCCACCCACAAAAGGCAACGCTAACCCAGACTACTAATACACCCCTATACACATACACAGATATGCATTCACTCGTATATATCTATCACTCTGTGAAAGCGCTAAAATTACTCGGGCGCTTTTAATTTGATATGCAAATACAGCAAAAAACGAAAGCAAAGTCGGCAAAGGTTGATGATGGAAATGTGAAAAGTGAAAAGCAGACGACAACCCCACACTTTCCATATCTGCCTCTTCAACTATATAGTACAAAAACCCAATGCCATTCCCCACCAAACACGTTGTCTATTTGCAGTTCAAAGTCTCAAATGAAGTGCGGCATGATATGAGCCAGAAGAGAGAGACAGAGTGAAAGAAAGAGAGACACGATGTTGTGAAGTTTAGGGTTTGGGTAATGAAAACCCTAACGTGCCACTTGCCAGCTAGTTGCCAATGATGGCATACCAAATGCGAATGATGAAAGTCATAACGGAAGCCATAGAGACGAAGCTGCTTCTGCCACTTTTTATGAGCTGGCTAAGTTAGCGATACTCGCTATCTTATCGTTGCCAAGGCAATTAAAAATTACCAACTTTAACTATGCTAGCAACAGCTTTTGATAGGCCCTTAAGGTGAAAACCATAAAGTATAAGGCTAAAAATAAATGCGCAGACAGGTAGAATACGAAAAAGCTATTTATAGATATAGCTTACGCTTAAAAGTAGGCAACAATATTTTTGCCCATTTAAGTAGGCAACACTATTTTTGCCCATATAAGCAAGCAACACTATTTTACCCATATAAGTAGGCAACACTATTTTTGCCCATATAAGTAGGCAACACTATTTTGCCCATGTAAAATATCAGTATTATTGTTAAGTTTTTATACGAAAATATCAAATATTAAAATAGCATTCTATTTTTATGATACAGGCTCAGGTGTCATGTTTCAAATTAAGCTTGTCAAATTTTATCTAATGTTATCATTGCTTTTTGCTTTTTGAATCAACCTTTTTTATGCACCCTGTTCACTTTGAAATTGTGAATAACAATTGACACGCAACTAACTGAAATTTGATAGCGTTTTTTATGCATGCCTGGATATCGAAAAAGGCCGTCGAATTAATCGACACACGCTCCATACTAATCGCTTTATGAATGCGCAACACATGCAGAGAAACAGATTGAGAGAGAGAGAGAGAGCGAGTCCAAATGCCTAACTGATGAGATCTGCACGCCCAGTGAATGTCCTGTGGCAGTCGGCATCATCATCAGCATCATCAGCATCAGCTTCAGCCTCATCATAGGCATCATCATCGTGATGAGCAGAGTTGTCGCACTTTCAGTCGCTGTGCACTCAATCACATGCCGGAAATCAAACGAAGCGGATGTCCGTTCAAATGGTCGCTGGGTTCTTTGGTGTTGCGGTATAACCGCAATGTGAAATCGAAAGTCCGCTGATTAAAACTCAACTCGCAATCACAACGACTCTCGACTGCCGACTGTCATCGTCATCATTATCATTCGCAGCATTATCCTCAACATCATTATCATCGTCACCATCGTGTCGTCGGCTTTTCCGGAAATTTATGCATGTCAATCAGCAAATTAAGCGTGTGCCTTTGACTGGCACGTTCTTTCAGCTCTTCTTCTTTCACTTCTCTGTCTCTCTGCTCTACATCTTCCACTTCTTTGAGCTGACATTGCGTCACATTAAAACTCGCAACACTCGAATTCGCATTCGCATTCGAATTCGCTTTCGTATGTGTCGCATTTTGAACCCTGCAACATTTTGATAACTACAAACATTTATTGCATTCTGATGGGGTCCATGGCCAAAACCCGCTTCCCTTTCGTAACCAACTTGCTGCTGCTTCTTCTTAAGAAATTCCTTCAGCCAGCATTGCGTATTTTTATTACCCTGCCACGCCAGACAAAACTGCCACTGCCACTAAAGTCCGGCGCCAGTTTGCACATAAACACAGAACCGACAAAAAAAAAAAACAGAAAAAAAAATGGAGAGAAAAAAGTTTCGTTTGAAACTATTCGTTTTGCTTGGTGCCTGTCATTTGAGGACATCCCAGTCCGCTTGACACCAACGCCCCGCATCCCGTTACTCCTGCCACAGCGCGGCACGTGGCCCCTGCCCTTTTGCCGGATAACTCTAACCCTTTCTACAAGTTCGCACTTTAAGTCGCACGTAAGCTGAAAGTAAAAGCAATAAAAATACAACAACAACCAAATAGAATGAACAAAATTGGGACTACTGCAAACCGTACTCTCATCTATGTAGCACAAAAGACCGTCTGACTGTCAAGTCAAGTTGCTTTGCATGTGTGAGAAACATTCAAGGGAATTTGAGATGCTCTCGTGATAGTATTAATATAATCCACAACCATGTAACTGAATGGTCTTAAAGATTTGTAAGATTCAAATTCAGTTATAAAGAGTAATAAAATAACAATAGAATGATGAAAACTAATATGTATTTTTTTAAGAAATTATAATCAAAAATAAATTATGATTTTAATATGTTTGCTAATTAAAAAACAAATTAAAATAAATATATTTACAATTTATTTATGTTTTCGAAAATATTTCAAACTTGTTGGAACTGAACTGAAATGTCAAAAAATTACAATTTATTTTAATGAGAAAGTATCTAAACATAAGTACTGAATTATTCACTTAGATAAAAAATTTCATAGATTCAATTTCAAGATAGATAGATTTCCATACTGAAAGATATATTTATTTAAAAACAGATAAATGGAATTTGAAAAGAATAGTATAATTGGAAAAAGATCTATTGAGTTAAATCATAGATATATATTGAGTTAATTTATCATTTTAACTAAATAATGGTATTAGCTTACCTATAACCCACTTTACAATAAGTATGTAAAATAAAGTCCTTATTTCATCACTATCACTAACGATCACGAACCACTCACATCTCTAGGTTGATAGCTGGAATTGGTTGTAGGGTTTTCTTCGCATAGTTGCTCGCTTTTATTGTTTATTCGTTTTCGATAACGCAACGGAAATTGCCAAGGCCTCCACTTTGACGTTCATTGTGTTTCCTGAACAGCAACAAGAAAACAGAAACGAATTAAAGGCCATCCAATAGATACACCAGAGACAGATAGAGAAAGCAACAGAGATACAAATGGAAATAGAGAAACAACCCAATGCGTAAAACCTAAAACTGACATATTTCAGCATTTGTGTGTGTTTTGGTCCAAACGAGATATTGGAGTTGCCCTTTTTTATGGCACTTACTTTGTGAACTTTTTGATTTGAAAAACAATTAGGGAGCCCTATACTATAAGAACACTGGACATAGATTCACCATAAAAGCCCAAATAATGAAAGTAGTTTGTCTAGCCGAGCAGTCATAGTACTCAGATTAAAAGCAAATACAATTGGTTTGGAATAATCAATTCTTGTTGCTAGTTGTTTTCTAGTTGTTTCTTTGAAAAGTTGAGAAAAAATGTAAATGGTATCCTTTTGAAAAACTTTGATTGTAGTCAATTGATTGTTTTCAACAGATTGAATGGTTTCGAAAAAGAAATCTTAACCTTTTTAAGGAATAATAACAGATTAAATTAAATTGTGAGTATTTTTTTAAATTACTTGGACGAAATATATGGATCTTGATTCTTAAATTGTTAAAGATGCTCTTAACTCAGATAAGCATAGTTCTTAGCTTTGATGCCTGCAGCATTCCCATTTCCAAATATTAACAAATCTCTTGTCCTTTCAAGTGTCAGCTTACAGCGCAATTTATCTGCGCTGTTTCTATCTGCTGGAATGCCATAAGGACATCCATTAGGACGCAACTCGGAACTCGTCGACAACCCACACTCGCGTTCTATGAGTAGATGCTGTTGCATAACGCTAATTACGCATTTTGTGACCATTTCTAAACACGGCAACGTTGTGCCACCGCCACCCAAAAATGCGCCTGGACTTCAGCACTCAAATTCCCTCGTTTCCCTTTTTTTGCCACATTTCACTGGGCGCAAAACTGCCAACCAGGCGAAGAGAACAGCAACAGCAACAAAACAAAACTCTTTTACGCAATACAGGACGACAGACGATGTGGCGACTTTGTAACATGAAAATCACCAGGGCAACAGCACGCGCAGTTGCCACCTGCCAGCCAGACCTGCCCCTGCGTGGCATCCACCTGACTTTATAGCCTGGTGCAACACAATTTTGCTGCATAGACAGCGTAAGTGAGGCAAAGGGGCAAGGACAAGGACAGGTTGGGAGACTGTCGTCTGCCGTTTTGCCATTATCCAAACGAATGCGAAACCAAATTCCTGGCAGAAAACACGCAACGCATTCAGCGATTGCTACTGCGACTGCGACGTGCAACGTGCAACTGTGACTGCTGAATGCGTTGCTCCCTCTGCCGCTGCCGCTGCCTCTGCTTTTGCCACACAGCAGTCGCTCCAACGAAGCAACTAAAGTCTTTTTTAAGATTTAAACCGCTTGCAACAAGCCCCAGCACAGTGGGGCCACTTTGCCACACATTGCTGTTACTTTACCCGTTGCCAGTTTGTTGTTTCTTTTCTCTTTTTTTTTTTTCATGCACACCTTCTTTGCCTTAGTTGAAGTAGTGTAATTGAAAAATTCTAGCAAAGTCAAGTCCAAAGTGAGAGTGACAGGCGGCAGGCGGAACGGAGGCGTCTCCAAAGTTACGCTGCAGAAAATTCGCCAATGTGCGTCGTGGTTGGTGGTGGCATTGGTGTTGCTGATGCCATCAAGCGGCAAGCAGCGATGCACTGAATCGTGGCCATGCTGCAGCCACTTGGCGACTTGGCGACTCCTTTAGATATTGAGTGCGGGTTGTGGATTGTGGAGCAACTGCAATTCCCATTTCATGGCACATTATTTTGTGGCCTTTGTTTCAACTTCCTTCGGCCACTTCCAATATCAAGTTTTCAAGTGTGTGAATGAGTGTTTGTACGTGTGCATGTGTGTGTGTTTGCGTATGTGTATGAACGAGTGTGTATTTATCAGGCACGTGCCTTACATTTTTGTCTTCCTTGCCTAACATTTAATAATAAAACTTGGCAAATTTTTAATGCTTATTTATGAAAATTGCCTACAACTCTTTTTTTCGTCTGGCTCCAAAAAAAATGTTCCTTTTAATATACCCTGAGTCCACGTATATATGGGCAAAAATAGTGCTGCCTACTTATATGGGCAAAAAATAGTGTTGCCTACTTATATGGGCAAAAAGTGTTGCCTACTTATGTGGGCAAAAATAGTGTTGCCTACTTATATGGGCAAAAAATAGTGTTGCCTACTTATATGTGCAAAATAGTGTTGCCTACTTATATGGGCAAAATAGTGTTGCCTACTTTTGTGGGCAAAAAATAGTGTTGCCTACTTATATGGGCGAAAATAATGTTGCCTACTTTTAAGTGTAAGCTATAAATTCATTTTTATACCCTGAGCCCATTGAAAAGAAGAAAAAATATGATAAAATCATATTTTAAATCCAAGTGAACTAACATTATTTTGCTTTACTGATAGCATTTTGCACAACATATAGAAATAAACATTGGCATGCTAATTTAAGCACTTCTTTTAAAGTTTCTTCACACAAGAAAACAAAAACAGATATAAAAAAAAACTTATTTGCCAAAACATTTCTGCACCTGAAATTTAGTTGCACTCATAAATGCAACACAGAAAAATCAACAAATTTTCAATGTGAACTCTATTTCGCTCTGTCTCGCACTGTGGACGGTCTCCTTGCCACATTATTTGCTGCTGCAACTTGGCTACAACTTTAAATTAGCTGATTAACTAAGTAGTAAAACAAGCCATAAGCTAGAAATGAGAATGAAGCTGGAGTTGGAGATGGAGATGGAAACGGAATTACCACTGCCA
Organism: Drosophila falleni; assembly: GCA_035045575.1. Classification (NCBI taxonomy): domain Eukaryota; kingdom Metazoa; phylum Arthropoda; class Insecta; order Diptera; family Drosophilidae; genus Drosophila; species Drosophila falleni. The sequence goes on from JAWNOV010000167.1 coordinate 13,727,495, forward strand.
TGTTCAATGTCTAGGCGGGATTTGTGTTTGCCAAGCCACCACTTCAACCAGCAGCATCAACAACAACAAAAGCAACAAAAGCAACAACAACAACATACAAACAACAACAACAGAGGCAATCACAAAATACCGAAAATAATATTTTTTGCGCTTCGCTGCATAAAACAAAACAATCTGGCAAAATATAAAAAAAATAAAAAACAAAATATAGAAAGAGCAGGAAAACAAAAACATTGGCTGTGTAAAAAAATCAACAACACCAAAAAAAAAAAAAAAATACTAAAACAACAACAACAAAAGCAATATAAGAAACGTAGCAACTGCAGCAAAACTGTAACCAGGCGGCCAAATGAAAAACGTATTTTATCTTTCCACTGTTGAGGCAAACGGGCACGAAACGAAATGGAATGGGACGGAACGGTACAGGACGGGACGGGACGGGACGGTATGAAACGAAACGCAAAAGCAGCCGTCGCGAAAGCTCAGGAGCAAGATGATAAAAGAGTAGACCATTTATCAAAAAATACGACCGACCACCAAAATATATGACGCACACTGGTTACAAAAATAATACAACAAAAATTTAACACACATTGCAATTCTATTAGGCTGTAGATTTAGTGACGCCATGTTGACTGTACCTGCCTGTTAATTTGTGACTTTTTGTTCTTTTCTTCTTTTAGCCAGCTAATTGATGTTGCTTTTTTGTTGGCTGTGTTGGGAAACTGTGCACCGCAACAACACGGGCAACGGCTGCTCGCTGTCTGTGCCCTTTAGCTCTGACTTTTATGTTTTCGACGCTCTGATATAAAATTACAAGACCAACATACATACAACGATAGAGAGAAAGAGACAGCGTGTGTGAGAGTGAGAGTGAGAGAGATACATGTGAGAAGTCAGTAGTTTTTGATACCCTTGCAAAACAATTTAGAACTTTGAAATGCTGAGAGTAGAGAGCAAAAGCCAACATGTTCCATATTCTTATAGAAAACTATGTATCTCCTGTATACGTGCGAGTATTTCTGTTGCTCCTAAGGCCTTAATAAACCAAAACCGATCGAAATTGAATTCCCTCTTTTAGTAATAAAAAGAGTTGTATCTGTGGGTACAACAGAAACAGGCTATATGCGATCTAAGGCTAGATATATAAAGGAACTATTTTTCTAACGACCTTGTTTATTGAACAAAAGAATATGTATAATATAGTAATATGTTCATACTTAAATCAATTTTTGAATTGAAAGTTTTCTATAACTTCTTTGAAACTAAAAAATAACCACAATATTTTTTAAAATACATTTTTTAAAGTAAATGTTTTCTTTTTGACAACAATATTCTAGTGACTAAACATTCTAAAGAATTTCAAATATTAAAATAAGTTTCAATGAAATTACAATTGGCAGAGTATATAAAATTCAGCAATTTTTCGAAATGATGATCAACTTCTTACTATTTTTTTGTTCTCAACAAATTTTGAACGCGTACAAAAATAACAATAAATGTGGCTTGCTAGAGTTGAGTGTATGTGGCCAAGAAAGAGAGGGAGGAAGGAAGGTAAAGAAAGAGAGAGGGAACAAGTTGGGATAAAATAAAGCAAAATATGAAATGAATGAATTTTTGTTACCCACTGACACGATTTATTTACGAGTGTCCTGGCATTGTATCCCTAACATGTGTAGCCTTAGCTTTGCACGATTGTTGTTGTAAAACAACAATAACAATTTTTTATTATCCCTTCTACAAGACTGCCCGCACTGTGTACATCATTATACAACAATTGAAATGTTGTTTGGCGTCGCGTCGCCTCGACTCGACTCGCCTCGTACTGTGATGACGACGACGAGTGGCGCCCAAGAGGTGAGACGAAATCCACTGGAGTTCTGGGATTTAGCCAGAGCTTGACACAAACCACTGCCAAGAGGGAGGGTCTGTTTCACCGAAGCACTGCCAAAAAAGTAGAAATGTACACACACAGGCCGCTTTTTCAATTACCAACCAAATATACGAGCTTTGTTTGCTACCATGACCTTTGCAAAAGTTTCACATGTTTCACATGTGTGGCATTAGGTGTGGGTGCGGAATTCTCTGAATTGCGAGTAAGGTGATATATATTAAAAATTTATTACACTCAGCATTGGCCAATTTCGTAATAAGATCGCCCGTAGTTTGATAAACATCTTATCAGGATATATTTTCTTTTATAAATTGTGCTATTTAATGAATGTTCTCACTGAAGTTACTTATTTTCTTAAGTAGGTTACGTACCAAAGAATTATGTTACAAATCTCGTTTCTTAACTGACAATTTTTTGCCCATATAAGTAGGCAAAACTATTTTTTCCCATATAAGTAGGCAACACTATTTTTGCCCATATAAGTAGGCAACACTATTTTGCCCACATAAGTAGGCAACACTATTTTTGAGTACATAAGTAGTCAACACTTTTTTGCCTATATAAGTAGGCAACACTATTTTGCCCACATAAGTAGGCAACACTATTTTTACCCATATAAGTAGGCAACACTAATTTTTTATTGCCCACAAAAGTAGGCAACTCTATTTTTGCCCATGCGTATTTTATCATGATAATGATAATAAACTTAAAAAATACTAATGCAGTTCGATTCTTGGGCCCCGAAATAGGCGAAACCCTTGGGCTCGGTCGTCTTCCTGTTTCGTCTTACACAGTTTAATTATACTATAATAATTTTAGTCATAATGTCACGTAATATGACAGATGCTTGGTATATTTTGAAGCACTTCTCTTTTTGAAATTCATTAAAATTCAAATATCAAAATTGATAAAATATGAAAAGTTAATTGAAGTTTCACTTATAAATGGAAATGAAACATAAATGAAATGGAATCCATAGCCAAAGACCGTTCATATAGAGCGGGACTCTCCAACTTCGACCCAAAATATAAAATAAAAAAAAAAAGGGACTAACAAACATCATTCGTATTCGCAATCGCATTCACCATCCAGACGACGTCTCGTCTGGGATGCTGAAAAGGGTTAGTCTCCCTGGCTAATAGATTCCGCATAAATTTATGCGCCCCTTTTGCTGAAATATGAGCTCGTTGGGTTCACGACATTTGTTTAGACAGCGAATTGGTAGAAGTTGAGTGGTTGAGCAGGGCAAGGGAGGGGCAGAGGGTGGAGAGGGTGGAGCATGTTTTTCAGATCTCTATTTGCACAAAATTAAACACCCAACGCGTAGAGCAAATAAGTTTCACTGAGCCAAAACAATTATCCCTTGTACAAATTCATTTGCCGCACTATTGTCCCATGCAATTAACGCCCAGCGAGGACGAATGAAAATGCGATTTTTGATAAATGCTCACAGATAACACAGAGACTGAGTGTCGTAACTTTTGGTAGCTTTGCCTGCTTTACGACTTTGCCATAATTGCTACGTCATTGTCGAGTTGTCAAGAATTGCAAATTGCAAATGGAGGAGTGAGGAACGAGGAACAGCAGACGAAGAGTCAAACGCGAATTTAGTTATAAAAAGCGAATTGCGTTTACAAATTAGTTGCCATTTAAGAAGGCGCTCAACGTTGTCAAGAGCAAGGCCGTAAACAACGAATGAACACTAAATTGACAAAAACAACGAAATTCTTATACCCTTCCCCTATTAAGAAAGTAACTCTTCATAGTACAGTCCGATACTAAATTGCTTCTTTTATTTATAGCAGTAAATAGTAAAATAAGAAAAGAAATATTATTTATAATAACAATTACAATAAGTATATAATAATAATAATAGCTAAGAATAGCATTTAAAATAAATAATCCCATTTTCTGTTAAATTATAAAAAACTTTACCATTATCAAATTATTAATATATAATTTCTTAATTTTGGAGAGCTTAATAGATGTCTTATATTATTTAGTGAACAACGAATTTGAGTCAAAAAAAGTCAATAATAAATATATTTTGTAAGATTCAAGTAACAAGTTAAATTAATAAAGAAAACAGACAAGTAGATTTTTTTAACATCATTTTTGTAGTTATGAAAAATGAGTGTCACACACAGCTTGAAAAAGTTATAATTCCCTAACTTTTTCTGTCGACTATAAAAAGTGCACTCGAGACGGTAAAATTTCCTGAGCAGTTTTCGTTGTCAGGGCAACAATGTGACGAGACCATAAAATTTTGATTTGACAAATGCATGTTTGAGAGCATACAGAATTTCCAGAAAGGGATCTGGGAATTTGTGAGCTACTACTACCTGTCTTTGAGTTCTCTGCTACTCGTTTACTTTTTTTCAGTGAGTTGTAAACAAAGTTTGTCGCGTTCTACGCGTTGCAAAAAGTTAGCAGTTAATGCGACAAAAGGGATTTACGTTGGAAAGTTTTGCGGCATTGCGCAATGCAGTTGCAGTTCCTTAGTGTTTGAGCCTCAGTCTCAGTAACAGTCTCAGCATCAGTTCTTGGTATATTAGCCGAAGCAAAGGCTGTTCTTGTCAAGAAGATGATGAAGACTACGCTGACAAGCGGCTTGGGCAACAACCAAAATCCTCAACAGAATAAAGAAAACGCACGCACGTCATGCCACCGGCATTGGCGCACTTAAAGGCCTCAAGGCTGTGGCACACATGAGAGATGTGAAGAGGATGACAGCGAAAGCTGCATAGGTGTGTGTTTGTGTGTGTGCTACCAATCCCCGTATTCTCATTTGCAGTTGTGGTTTGTGGCATCAGCAACGTTTTACAAAAGCCGCATTGTGTTGCTTTAATGAAATGAATGGCCTAAAGGATGGCGCTAAGAATTGAGAACTTTGTACTTTCTACTTTGCCACACACACATACACACACTGTGAACACCGTTGTGCCGCACACTGCAACAATCAAAAATTAAAGCTGTTAAAAATTGCATCAGAGCTCAAGAAATTCTGTAATGCACACATGACCTACAATCAATCAAAGGTTTCCAACGAGCTTAATAAACCAACCATCCACTCAACTTAAAGCCTAATGGGAATAACAAAGTAAGTCTTGCCACTGCAACAGCAAATTGGCCTTTGAATTTTTTATATTTTCATGAAGTTTCTAAGGTCATTGCTAATGAAACTTGCATGCACATTCGATTGATCTTAGAGAGTAGTAAGTGGAAACCTTAATGAAATATTTAACTCGACAATCAGTCAAGCTTTTAGCTTTAAATAAGTCAAATAATGATGAGCTTTAATGTGCTTTGAAGCACAAAAAATGTATCTCTATTATTGTCTCAATGTTAACCACAGGAAAAATTAAATACAATCCAATATACTTAAAATTCTGCTATTAAATTATACTCGTATCTCAAGCGTCTGCAGCATTCAATGCGTTTGTCTCTGACAAATGCCGTCACAAGAAAAATTCGTTGCATATTTTCAGGCGCATAGTTACACTTATGATTGCCATAGCAATCCAATTGTAAATTCAGAAGCTTCCTTTTACGTTCTACACTTGACTGAAACCTTAGAGGGTGGCTTAGTTTTGGGCTAGTAATTGGAATAGGGGTTGTGATAAAAAGCAGAATGAGCACAGTTTTGTCTGGGGGAAAATCGATGAAGATTAAAGAAATTGGAAGAAATTCAATGTTCAACTTGAAACAATTGAAAGCAAAATTCAGAAAGAACAAGTGGGCGGTTACAGTCGAGCACGCTCGACAGTAGGATACCCTGATACCTACTCTACTCTGCCCATATAAGTAGGCAACACTATTTTGCCCATATAAGTAGGCAATACTATTTTGCCCATATAAGTAGGCAACACTATTTTGCCCAAATAAGTAGGCAACACTATTTTTTCCCCATATAAGTAGGCAACACTTTTTGCCCATATAAGTAGGCAACAAAAATTTTTTGCCCACATAAGTAGGCAACACTTTTTTTGTCCAAATAAGTAGGCAACACTATTTTTTGCCCATACACATTATACACTTTTTTGCCCGTTTTTAATGGGCTCAGGGCAAAAAAAGCTAAATTTAATTCAATTCTTAAAAAAAGTAACCAGAATAATAAAATTAATATAAAAGGGTATGTTATATGCAAAAACATTAAGAACTAGTCGGACGGAGCTACAGTCGAGCATTCTCGACTGTCGGAGACCCCGTACTTACTATGTCAAAAGCTAAGACTGCTAAACTTTCATACTTGATTTGGAACCGATCGGTCCTATGACAGCTATATGATATAGTGGTCCGATTTGAACCAACTTTGGTCAGGATATATAAAACCAAGTTAGATACATATTCTATCAGTTTGGTTACGATATCTCAAAAAACAAAAAAGTTTTTCATACTAAGACTTGATTTTCTCCCGATCGGTCCTATGACAGCTATATGATATAGTAGTCCGATTTGGACCATTTTTAGACAGGATATATATGACCTATTTTTTTGTATATTCTATAAGATTGGTAACGATATATTATAAAACAAAGAAGTTTTTTATATTAAAGCTTGATTTTCGCCTGATCGGTCCTATGACAGCTATATGATATAGGCGTCCGATTTGAACCAACTTTGGTCACAATATATAAAACCAAGTTGGATACATTTTTTATCAGTTTGGTTACGATATCTCAAAAAACAAAAAAGTTTTTCATATTAAAGCTTGATTTTCGCCTGATCCGTCCTATGACAGCTATATGATATAGTGGACCGATTTGAACCAACTTTGGACAGGATGTATAAAACCGGGTAATATGCTTATTGTATCAGCATGGATACGATATCTCATAAAACAAAAAAGTTTTTCATACTAAGACTGGATTTTTGACCGATTGTTCCTATGGGCGCTATATGATATAGTGGTCCGATCCAAATAAGAAACAATCTTTATCTGCCTGCAATATAGAGGAATCTACATACCAAATTTGGTGTCACTAGCTTTTCAAATGTTCTTATTATTTAGATATGAAATTTTCTTTTTCGATTTGCGGGCGTTAAAAGGGGCGTGGCCGAATTTTGAAACAAACTTGATCTGCTTGCAGCATAGAAGAACCTACATACCAAGTTTGGTGTCTCTAGCTCTTATAGTCTCTGAGATCTAGGTGTTCATACAGACAGACAGACAGACAGACAGACGGACAGACAGACAGACAGACGGACATTGCTATATCGACTCGGCTATTGATGCTGATCAAGAATATATATACTTTATAGGGTCTGCCACGCCTCCTTTTGCCTGTTACGCACATATTCGGTAAAACAAACCCAATAGACCCCTGTACTTTTTTTAAGTACGGGGTCTAAAAACTTCATTTAATTTATACATTTTTTAAAATAAACTTTGACCGCTGCGAAGCAATAAAAATAAATTGCAAGCATTTTACTGCCAATCCTAAAAGTTTGTATTATTATTATTATTATTATTATAACTTTTTTTTTGCAGTTGTAGAAACGAGTTGGAGATTCGTGCAGTCAATAGTCTAGAGTCTAGACTCTTGGCCAGACCCACTTCTGTTTATGATTTTACCTTTATGACTCGACCCAAGTTGAAGACAGCAAGCGGTTAAGTTGCGTGCAACGTTCAAAGCTACCATTATTTCTCAATCCCATTTTAACATTTTCTCCATTTTCCATTCTCATTCCCATTACTAGCGTTGTGCTGCGAAATATAAGTACATAACTCTATAAATCCCAATTTCCCACACTCTTCACGCACCTCGCGCAGAGCCCAAACAATGTGCTTTGACTGCGCCTGCAAAATTTATAACTATGCGCTTTTTTTGTTTTGTTTTGTTGTTGTTTTTTTCTTATTTTGTATTATTTTTTATTTTTGCCTTTTTATTAAAAACAGTCAACAGCAAAATGGCCAAAGCTAAAAGGCAAGTAAGCCACAAAGTAGAAAAGTAAAATGCCAACTTCTTGCCAAGGATGAGAAACAGCACAAAGTCCTTGCGCAGCGGAGTTTAAGTGGCACAGGAGCTGCGCTCCTAGATGCTCCTTCAAATGCTCCGTTATATATGTATATTTGCATACGTTTTGCAACAAAAAAAATCCCATTTTATATCCGACTCTTTCTTAGTGTATCTCTACTTCTCTTCTTTTTGTATGCAATTTATTTAACATGAATTGTTTTCTTTCGCGTTCTGAAGACGACTTTGCGCTCTGTGACAAATTAAGTTGGCAGCAAATAAGAAATTTTTATATACAGTGAGTAGTTTCTTTACTTACCTTAAAATGGGGCACACAAATATAACTACCAATCAACACAATAAGATAAATTTTAAAGGGGCATAATTAGACTTTTAAAATACTTTTAATATTTATTTACTTGCTGTCAAAATGATGTCATGAACTGTGTGTAGCTTCATTTTTGAGACTGAAATTCTACAATAAGCTGCAGTCGGCACTTAAATGAATTATCATTTATATAGGGTTATAGCTCTATCTATTATATTTAACTTATCAGAGACTCAAGACTTTTTTAAATAAATTATTTTTCAGCTGTCCTCAGAATAATTTCTAGTACATTTTTCAGCTTCTTCGTAGAAAATCTTGTAAGAAAAGCAAATTTTAATTAATTTAATCGCTAAAGTCCATCTTACACCATTAAATTATGACTATCGATTATACTTTACAGTTTCCAACAGGTACAGAGTATTTTGTATAGAAACATCTAAAATCCTCTTTAATTTCTTGCTTCAACATCCGCGTGAAGTTTGCACAAATTAGAAGTGCAAATTTGTGTACACTTTTGCCCAAAAGATGGAAGATTTTAATCAAATTTGGCAAAAGTGTGTCTAAATTGGCAAACATAGAAAGCCCTCAAATGGCCTCCACTCTTCCACTTTCGGCTTCCCCTGGGACCCCTTTTCGCATATGTCGTAATTTGCGCGAGCCAATTTGCATGTTATACGTATACATATTCGTAAGTGTATGCGAATGTATGTGCGCTTTTTTCTTAGCCTTTGCCTTTGAACTTTGATCAAATTTTTAACCCCTCTATGCAGCAGCTCTCGGTCGTGCGCTCAGCCAAGTTCCAAATTTCATAGCACACTTTTTGGCGTCTGTGAGAAAAATGATAAGATGACAGCACATGAAGCAAACGCAGTCAGCATCAACAGCATCAGCAGCAGGAGAAGCATAAAAAATGGCAGCTCATTTTTTAATATTTTTGGTAGACAGTTGGTAAACAGAAGCTAAGGCATAGCGTGAGGCTGAGCACCTGGTAAATATTTTGTGGCGGCCCCAAACTCAGTTGCCAGTCCCTCAAATTGAGAAGGGCCAAAAATCTTCTGAAAGCGAAACTGGGCCAGAAGGGATTGGCGGGCGAGTGGGAAAGGAATAGTCTGAGCTATGTGTATGCGACACGTAGCCTTTGACATTGGCCTCGCTAATGAGCGAGCACTTTGACAAGGAGCCTTGGCAGTGAACCTGAGTGTGAGAGGGCGATAGCTAATGCAGGTGGCATACACCTACTCTCATAAGTATGTGCACAGAGCGACAGAAATATGATTAAGAAGCAGACTGCAGGCTGCCGAGTAATGCAGCAAATTCTGTGCTAGCAATTAAAAGATCCTTAGTTGTGTGTAATGTTCTTGGAGATACCCTGTAGCTGTTTAAATTAGTAAATGCTGTTAATCTATTAATAATACGGTATAATACGTATATGCCTTAAATTGTCTAAAATATATGCTGAAGACATTATATCCAAAAGTCTAAAAATTTGTTCATTCGATAGATAACAATTCTGTGAAAAGATTATAATAATTTTAAATTATATCTAAAATAAATATGAGATAAAATTATAAAGACGTTCTATAAGTTTTTAAAAGTTATTTTATTTAACAAAGAACACAGCCAAGGGCATTTACACTTGGTAAAGTTAAACGAAAATCGAAATTAGTTTTGTTATTTCGTTTGATATTTTTATTATTTTTTTTTGTTATATTAAGCTTTCAACCAAATGCCAATAAAGCTATTTTAATTATTCGATGGTAAAATATTTGAAAAGAAATTCCAATGCCAGCTGTCACACGTAACCTTAGCAGCAGAATTCCCTCCATTACTATACCGATTCCTCCCCGTAGAATACGAATAACTAACGCATAAATAATAAGGCAGCTGTCAAATTTTTAATGTGAAAATCAGAGAATCAGCATCAATTTCAAAACAAAAGCAAAAATCGATGAAGTAACTTTTTATGGCCAATATACATAATTGTAAAAACAGAATTGGCCCCCCTCGAAATGTTGAGCCCTGGCAGAGCACTGGATTTAACCCATTAGTAACTTAGAATGGTATGGGAAGAATGGACGGCATCAATGGCTTTATAAATATTGTCCAAAATTGTTGGGCATCGAAAGTTTTTGTACTTGTTTTTGTTCTCGTCAATTTTCGTTTGGAATGCTACTCTACTCATCAAAAATTAATGCAAAAATAAATAATAAAATAATACACCGTTAAATAATCCGAAAACCAACACCATTAATAAAGTGAGCGCAGGACAATAGAAGAAGGACGAGGGACAAAGGACGAAGGACGATGGACTCGTGAGCCAGCCACTCACCAACACAATGAAATATTGGCAAATAAAACGATTTTGACGCTGAATTTAAAACAAGTGGCACGTAGTAGACGACACAGAAGGAGGAGTAAAAGGAGGAGTTGAAGGACGAGTGGCAGGATGCCAATGCCAGCGACAGGACCAACCCCAAAAATACCAGCGTCAAATTCAAAATCGCATTTATTATACTTACATTCCAATGGAGGAGTGTCTACCGCCCTCTGCCCCGCCCACCTTTCGTCCACTGCCGCGTGCGTTTGTCAAATATTTATTCTTTGGATTGGATCGCAGGATTTACTTATTAGCATGCGCGCTGCAGGAGGACCTGACTGACTGCCAGGATGGCTGGCTGACTGGCTGGTTGCCCGGATGGGCCACTCTTCAGCAAGGAAATAGGCTAAAGAGCGCGTAAAAAAACGCAAGACAGGCAGACAGGAAGATACCTGAAGTGTTTGACGTACCAGGATACATAGGACACAGGACACAGGACGTCGAATACGCTGTCAATCGTCGCTGACACAAACCAAAATCAATTGTGGAAGGGCAACGCGAAACGAAATTACCAATTAGTTAAATGGCAAAATGAGTGAGTGCGAGGACGACTTCAGGACCTTCGCCACTTCAACATGGTGTCAGCATTGCCGCCATTTTTCGTCCAATTCTCTCTCTCTCTCTCTCTCTCTGTCTCTCTCTTTCTCTCCCGCTCTCAATGCTTATTTAATTATGGAACCATCTGTGCGCGTTGCAGGTTGCTTTGATTTTACGCTTTTCTGAGCATTTTCCCGTCTCATCTCTCTGCTCCCTTAACATTCTTCGGAGTCGCATTATTTGTCTTTCCCTTCACTTTTTTTTTGTATTTTTTTGTGCCCCTTCATCGTCTTCGCTGCGTTGCGATTTTCTTATTCGTGTTTGGTTCGTTAATTTCATTGTTTTCGCATAATTTTCAATGGAATCTAAAGAGTCTGGTCGCCTTGCGTTTCAGCAGCGTGTGAAATACATTTTCATAAAAAGAAAGAATTGAAATGTAATCCAGTTTTCGATACCCCCATATTTACTAATTTTATGACGACTCAAAGCAGTGCTCGATTTTGAAATCAATATGTCCTAGCTATTTTCCTGGTATACCCTTAAATGAATTTTCAATATAAAAATAAATAATAAATAAAATAAACTCAACGGTTGACTCTGAAAATAAAATAAAATTTGGTTCAAATTACTAACTAATACCAATATTGTTAGTCTAGCTAAATTTATAAGTTAGGTGTGTAATTTATATAGTCTTTAAAAAAATCCACAACAATTCTTCTTAGTCAAAAGAACATTCCATTTTTTTTTTCGTATAAATATTTATTAGAATTGTGAAAATGTTTAATTTATTTTCGTATGATCTGTGCCATTTATCAATGTCAACAAATCAGCGATTAGCGCTTTAAATTTCCCCAAAAAATAATAGAAGAACAAACAGGAAGAGAGAAATTCTCGCTGAGAAGTCAACAGGCAGCGACAGTCAAATTAAATTTACAAACTGACACCTCAATTGAATTTCGTTGTTGGCACAGGAAGTGCTCAGACAATGGCATATTTTGATATATGCCAGGTAAGATCAGGGCCAGACATTTGATTTGTTATGTGGCTGGCTTGATTGACACAATGGCTAAGGTAATTTTCAATCGAATGTCAATCAAAGGCTCTTAAGTTGTTAACTTTGTGTGTGGCTGAATGTGTGTGAGGAGAAAGATAGAGAGTTGGATAGAGAGAGAGAGAGAGAGTGGCATTTAAATCCCACTCGTATGCCAGGCGATGGCAAATTTTTGACACAGGTTTCGACTTTGAACGCAGCCCAACAAAAAGTTAACTAACGAAATGCCGTTGGTAATTTGTTAAAGCGTTTCTTAGCGGATATCACGTGCGCACGTAAAGCCCCCAGACCCCAGCAAAGATATAGCCTGCACCCAGCGCTAGGGGGCGCCAGCATTAAAATCAACGTCGCGTCGTTTCAAGACGATTTGACACGTTGATTGATCCGCTCATTGGCGCACAAAATGAAACCCAAAAGTCCTCACTGAATCCTGACACTGTGCAAATCTGCATGAGACTCCATCTTTCTCCCTCTATTCCCCATTCTCTCCCATATTAACACAGGCAATGTCTTTGTCGTTTCGTCTACGATGTGGCATTAAACAAAGTAACAACTTTATGGGAGGAGACCAAAAAAAGTCTGTCATTAGTATCGCAGCGCGAAAACGCCTTTGCCATTTTTTTAAGGGTGCGCCATCGACGGTAACACGCAAAAAATTATGATAAAAAATTCTCTGTAAAGTCGCGTCATGTGCAAAATTATTGGGTAATTAACGAACAGCAAGAAATCCTAACGAACCAACCAGACTCAAGCAAAAAGCATAAATATACACCAAAAAAGATATAGACAAGTAATAATGGGCGACAACAGGCGATTAGCTAAATGATTTTAGGAACTGGGCGCGTTCAAATAGCAGACTTCTAGCAGCTTTTGTCGTGTCCGGATAATTAATAGATAAATAATAAACGTCGTTTTTGCATGTCAGTAAAGCAAAAATGAATGAATAAAAAACAAGTGGGCGGTAAGACGGACAGACAGACAGACGAACATGGCTCAATTGACTCGGCTGTTGATTCTGATCAAGAATATATATATTTTTGGGGTCTGCCACGCCCCCATCTGCCTGTTACGTACATTTTGCCAAACACATAATACCCTTTTTTGCCCATTTTCAATGGACTCAGGGTATAAAAATGCATTTATGGCTTACGCTTAAAAGTATGCAACATTATTTTGCCCATATAAGTAGGCAACACTATTTTTTTGCCCGTAAAAGTAGGCAACACTATTTTTGCCCATATAAGTAGGCAATACTATTTTTGCCCATATTAGTAGGCAACACTTTTTTTGCCCACAAAAGTAGGCAACACTATTTTGTCCATATAAGTAGGCAACACTAAAAAAAAAGTTGTTTTATATATTCATGTTCTGTTAAACTACCTATGACTGAGTAACGAGCCAAATATCACAATAAATAACCATAAATGTAGCAAAAAAAAATATTACAAAAATGTATTGATGTTGCAGATCATATTAAATAAACTAAAATATGAAAAGCTTGCTTTTCACAGAAATATTTTTTGCTTAACACCATGTATTATGTTTATTAAAAATATTCAATATTTGCATCGTATGTACCCCCAAAGCAATACAAAATTCTGACATATTTTAAATATACAATGTCCGAGTAGAATTCTAACAAAAACAGCAAAAATAAAACAGAAACAATAACAAAATCATAACAGACGTTGCGTTACACAAATTGAAAAATAGTCTGGAAAATGACAGAATGTTTAATGCGATGACTGCCTGGCAGGCAATTTTGTTTGGCCTGGCCTTCATTAGGACAACAACAACAGCAATAGCAACAATTACGAAACCAATTGACAGTCACATGCCACAAACAAAACCAACAACATAACACACACACACACACACATTACAAAAACTGAGACGAAAACTTGGCTAACCACAGCAGAAAAGTCCATGAGAGCATTGTTTAAATATTGAAAATTCGCGTTTAGCAGTAAAAATGATTATGTGCTATCTCGCTTACACACACCCTCTCTCTCTCTCTCACACACACACACATACACTTCTTTGTACACATTGCTGACAAAACAATGACCAAAAATGAACTTTGTCAATTAATTGCTCAGCTATTCTATCGAATACCAAAATCGAAATGCGAATTTCGACCACCAAATGCAACGATGCACACACACACACAAACACACAGATGCACACACAACAATGCACACTCTGCATATGTGTGTGCGTAAATTAGCAATGTAAATATACCAATTTAAAATGCCGTACAATAAATATGAATACAAAAGCAGCGTACAAAAAACAAACGACGATATCAGCAGCAAATAATTGAATTTACCCACAGCTCTTACACCCTAAGAGTGAGAGAGAGAGGGTGGAATAGAGAGAGTGAGAGTGAGAGGGCGACTGCCCGCAGCTACACACAATCACACACTCATGCAAATAGACAGTCAGGCAGTTGGACAGACAGACAAATAGACAAACCGACATATTGTGTGCCTTTTTACGAATCTAATAAACCGAATCATGTATACATACGAGTACGAATATATGCAAAAATAACTTCAACTCGCAGTCTCATCTGTGTTTGTGTGTTGGTGCTTTTATTGCGTGTGTCTGTGTGTGTAAATTTGCATACGTATGTGTGCCTTTCACTCACCTAAAAGGCACTGTGCAACCAGATAAAGTGTTGATATAATTAAATAAATAAATAAATAATAAATAAATAAATATATAAATAAATAAAAAAAATAAATAAATAAATTAATTAATAAATAAATAAATAAAAAAATAAATAAACTAATAAAAAAAAATAATTTATTGATAACTAAACTAATAAAAAAATGATTTAAAGATACAAAATAAATTATAGCAGAGGAGCTGCATTATAAAAGACAACACTATTTTGCCCATATAAGTAGGCAACACTATTTTTGCCCATATAAGTAGGCATTTTAATTTTATAAGTATTTCCATATTTATAATAATCTCAAAGGTATGCAACTATAAGTTTTGTATCAGGATAGCTAATATTGTGTTTGACTTTTGATTTTTTTTTAACTTGTGAAGATTGTTAATAATTTCATTTACTTTAATAATTTTCTTTATAAATTTGCAACTATTTTTTAACTCTTCTAAACATCTAAATATTTGTTATTTCTGTTGTTGCACAGTGTAATATTTGAGGGGTGTTTGATTATGCCAGCCAGAGAGCCAATACTCATGAAATATTGAAGAGCTGCGGGTCCGATGAGGCGGTTCTGGCTGGCAGGCAGGTGTGGTGTCTGGTGGGCGTGGTTCATAAAGGGCGTAGGTGTAAGTGTGTGTGTGTGTGCGTGTCACGCGGCATACACGAATGATGAAATATGCATGAAATTGACTTTTGTGCCAAGCCAAAATCACGGCATCTGCATAGAGAGGTTGAAACCCCTCGACCCCATCGACCTCTACTAAACCTCACCGCCTCCTCCGCAATAGCATTGTTGTTATTACTGTTTTTGGGGTTATGTAACTTTAATTGAAATGTAAACTGAAACCCGCACGCGACTTAAATGAGAAAAGCGACAATTTAATGTGTCAAACAATGGAACCTCCTATACCCATTATACATATATGTATGTGCCTAGTACCTGATCCATATCCAGCTTATATGTATTGCCAAATGTGGAAAATATTTTCGTTTTGCATGTTAGCGCATTTTAATTGCGTCAAAAAGCTAAATGAGTACGAAAGTTCAAAAAGGGCTACGGTTGGGTAAGGCCTTTACATATATGAATGTGTTTATGGCCGTGTTTAGGCCCATGAATAATGCATATCAAATCAGCCGGTGAAAATGTCATGTTGATTGTTGAGGCCAGTTATTCGTGAAACAATTTTATCAAATCGTTTGAGCAAAACAGTAATTGTTTTTAACAACTCGAAGAATAATGGCTTTAATTAGAGGTTCACTAGAATTAACAATTAGCTGCACACAACGGCAAAAGTTGGGATTTTGAAACCGTATATTGTATAGTTATTGGTCAAATATTTTAATTAGTTATATTACTTGTAAGCAAACAGTGAATATATATGAAAATTTTAAAGAAAAAATAACTATAGCATACATTTGAGGGAAAACACTTTACCAAAACAATAATACCAACAATAAACCTCAGAAACCAAGCTCTGAGCCAACAAATAACAAAACCAAAGACAGAGTGGTTGTTTAGGCATAAAACGAAAAAAACGAGTAGAAATGTGGAGTAAATGTGGAAGGTTGAAAAGCCAACGGCGAGTTTGCATATGAAAATGAGCAACCTGAATAAGGTATTTATGCATATAACATACATATGTACTTAAGCACATATTGCAACAGAGTACTGTGAGTATGTACAGTTACATAAGGCGGAATGGAAAGTTGCAAGCCATTTTTCGCATTGCCAGGACAATGTCGGCTGTGTCGTTGTCCTTGTCGTTGTCGTCGCCGCTAGATAATAAATGACCGGCCATTAAATTGCAATTAAAAGCTCATATGTGCGCATAAACTTTGCGCCAGACAAACAGACAGACAGACAGACAGATAGCCTGGAAAGACGGACATGGATTACTCCCCATCCACGCCTATCCAACCAAAATTCGCCTATAGCCAACGGGGCGTTGCATAATAATGGAAGCCAGTAGAGTAGCATTACGCTGGCAGGATAATAGCCCGTATAATAGTAAATTTAACAGTTGGCTGGCTTGGGCATTTTCCACTGCAGAAGCTCAATAGTCACCAGTCGGTGGTAAACAAATTACGCGCCAGCTCAGGCTCGAAAAATGCAATGCCAAATGGTCAGGCGGCCACTTTTCTTACATAATTGACATAACGTATACGTAATATGCAGCTCGCACATTCAGAGTGTGTGTGCGCATGTGTGTGTGTGTGTGTGTAGTCAATTAGAAAATGTGCATTGTACATAATTAAGATTTATACACACATTGGACAACAGTCAATACGAACACTTTTCGTACAGCAAAACTGCAAAGTGGCCAGACAACACTTGAAATGCGGCTACAACGAACTGAACGATGACCTGCAAAAATAACAATTTCAAGCTAAACTATAAATTATGTCTAATTCTAAATTTACAATAAAAAAAAATTCGTTTCATATAAGTAGGCAACACTATTTTTGCCCACATAAGTAGCAACACTATTTATGCCCATATAAGTAGGCAGCACTTTTTGCCCAAATAAGTAGGCAACACTTTATTTCCCATATAAGTAGGCTACACCATTTTTTGCCCATATAAGTAGGCAACACTATATTTGCCCACATAAGTAGGCAACACTATTTTTGCCCACAAAAGTAGGCAACACTATTACAGTATCTAAGTAACAATTTTTTTTAACATTGTGTGAAAGAATAAATAAATGGTATAAGCTGCTTTTTGTAGCCTTATCGTCCTAAACTATTAATTATAATGTTCTCAACTAACTTAACTTAATTTTCAAGGCAACTTTACGCATTGCAGCTCATTCGGCATGTGCCGCAACTTGGCCGAAAAGTTGTTGAGAACACCAAGAAGAGTAAAAAAAAAGAAGAACGCTTAGCGCATTTTGTGAGCGCCGCCAACTGGATGCAAATTTCCATTAGCCATGCAAACGCAAAACTAGCCGCCATTTATCTGTCTAACTGTGGTAGTATGCAAAGAGCCAAGAGGTAGCGGGGTATAGTCATCGGCCTGGCAATAGTTAAAATTTACTGCCCAGTTACCAACCAACAGTAGCTGTGGCAACAACAGCAGCAACAACAGCAGGAGCAAGTTGCAAGTTGGCAATATGCATACGCATTTTATGCGATGCAGCAAACGACGTCGAGGCAGGGGCAAAGTGTGGAGAATGGGTCCATTTTAATGGAAATTTTTATTGAAAGCCAACAAAGCGCTCAATGGCCCAGCTAATGGCGTTAGTTGGCGAAATGGAGAAACGACACTAAAGTAGCTTAAAACTTAAAATGAAAACAGCAGGCACATTCTCTCTTCCATCTCACTCTGCATCACTCTCCTTCTCTCTTTTTTTTTAGTCCGCTTTATTTTAGCTTTTGATATTTTGCTTGCCGCAAGCGGCGCAAAGCAACTGCAATAATTTTCATTCAATATGTAAAAAGAGTATGCCCTAAGTCATAACTTAAATGAACAGAAAATGATAATTTATATATAATACTATCCAGCTAGAAATTTTAAAATAACAACGTATTTATTAAAACTGAACAAAACAGTTTTAAATAATATTTAAATAAATTTAAATTTAAAAATAATAGAGCATTTAATCATATCCACTATTATTACAATTATATTCAATGTCCTGTAAAATAATAAAATTGAATGACAATATTGAAAAAAAAAATATTCAGCCGACGCTTTTGTTTAAACATTATTACAACTAACATATTCTTATCTGAAAAACTGTGAAGAGCCTGTAGAATAACTTCAAAGTATAAGGAATTCCGGGATCTTACTATCTCATTTTTCTCGCAAGAGTTTCTTGCGAATGTCTGCACATATTTATTAATAACGCCTTTGACTTTGTGCCTCTTTCGCAGCCTGCGAGCAACCTCGCAACCGGACTATAAGGACAAAGGACTAAAGGAATGCAGCCAATAACTTGGAGTTTCATTTTTCCACAATTCACCGCCACAGGCCAAACAAATAACTTGAGCATCGGCGCTGGGTCAAAAGTATTTGCTGCACATAATTACATGAAATGTGCACGCATTAAAAATTAATAACTAACTGCCGCTGGCCTTTCCACTTACAGTGGAGGGGCGTGGCAAAAGTACAAATAAAAGCCAGATTTAATAAAGTGCAATATCATGGCAGAACAATCAAAGGGGCATTTCGTCTAGTTGAGAGAAATACCAACAAAGACTTATTAAGTATACGCAGCGTTGTCTGTCAGAGAATACTCGCATAAAATAATGAGAAAATAATCGGAGATTACAAAATTATATATATATATATATATATATATATATATATATATATATATATATATATATATTTATTATGAAGAAGAAAAATTTTAACACTATTTTTGCCCACAAAAGTAGGCAACACTATTTTTGCCCATATAAGTAGGCAACACTATTTTTGCCCATATAAGTAGGCAACACTATTTTGTCCATATAAGTAGGCAACACTATTTTTGCCCATTTTCAATGGGCTCAGGGTGTAAAAATTAAAGAAACTATTTAAATAAATTTAACTGAACTTATTTTAATTTATATCTGTAAGTTTAGTTTAATTTCTTAACTTCAAAGTAATGTCATTCACATTTTATTAAGCATATTGTTAGTCCGGAAGCTTTTATAAATTATAAAATAAATTCCAAAGACTTTGACAGCAACTATAACAGAGAAAATACAGAACAACAAGCAAACCAATAATCCAACGCCAAACAAACTAAAAAAAAAAAATATAAGCGCCTCCTATTGAAAATATTGCACAATTTCCATAAATCGCAGAGAGGCTGACGCAAAAACTCTATACATCGATGAGCAAAGGCAAAATGCAAAAGCGAAAGCCTCACCAATAACAAAAGGCAGGCAAACTGCTGTTAAACTGTTGTTTAAACGCATTGGCAGAGACGGTGGACGGGGATGGGTGGGAAATGGAAGGAAAATACTGGAATTGGAGGAGTTTTGTGGCCCATTGTGAGATGGCATCCAGGAACCACAAGCCGCACACCCACAACGCAGCACTCAGGCCACAGTAACCACATAGCCATATACACACACACACATGTATGAGAATGTATTGGGTATTGTAAAATCCCTTTGATTTTTTGCCGCACCGTTGCAAACAGCAATTTGGCAAATCCTTTCACAATCAAAATCAACCGCAGATGAAATTTTACCCAAAATTGTTAGGCAAAAGGGCGTGAGTAGCAACTGCGTTTGTGCTGCTCCCATAACTATGCCTTATGTGCTGATTCAAAAAAATAAAAAAAAAATATAATAAAATACAAAAAAAGAAGAAATAAAACAGTTTTTCTGCGATGTTCAAAAATCATTCGACAGTAAAAACGGCAAATTAGCGTTAAGTGTAAACGCAGTCAAAGTCAGAGACGGGAAAGATCCTGACGTTCATTTTACCTGTAGTTACAGCAGGTGCTTAAGCATTTTACGAGCAACTGTATTCAATTGGGCTGCAGTTGGCTGCTTTTCAGCCTGCATTACGCATACGCCGCGTGTTAACTGCGCTCAAAAGTCAAGCCAATAAGTTGCAGCTTGTAAATTGCCTCGTCTCGTTGACTTGTTTTTGTTGCACTTGCCGCGCTGTTGTTGTTGTTGTTGCTGTTTGTGTAATGAAAACTTTTACAACGCCATATGCAGGCTATTAAATAACACACACACACGTACACACGCACACACACTCACGGCTTGGAATATGCAATCAAGCTCATTTATACTCATTAAGCGCTTATGTGCAAAGCACAGAAGAGAAGAACAGAATTAACATGGTAGAATGAGCAAGAAGTACAAGTATAGGAATGAATGAGTATAGCCAGGAAGACAGTGAAGACTCTGAAGCGGAAATGCCTTTGAGACTTTTAAAAATGGAGCGCAACTAGCGGTAATTGAATTTCATTTTTCTTTGTTTATACATTTTTATCAGAAGCATATAAATATAAAATTATATAAATAAGAATTCCAATTAAACATAATAATAAAATAAAGTGATAGTATGAAAGCAAAATATCAGAAAATACTTAAAATATTATACACAAAAATAATACTAAAAAGTTTTTAGAAAAAATTTTAAAAATTTAATGAATTTTATTATTGGTAGTGGGAAAAGCTTAAAACCTTTTTCCAATTCCGATATCAAATAATTTAGGGTGCTCTTTCTTATAAGAAACATCCCTGTCGTTGCGTATGTGGCATCCAAGTTTTTTCTCGCTCTACTCACTTGCAGCTTAACTTGACTTGCCTGCTAATATGTTTCTGATGTCTTTCAGGAGGGAAGGGAAAGCATCGGCTCGCCTGAACGTAGGCAACACTTTTTTTTTTACTTAATGGCATGCGTCTCCGTCTGAGTCTCTGAGTCGACTTAAAGTCAGAGTGAGAGTCTTGGGGCGCTTGGGCGCTCTATATGCTGATTACATTGCTGCTGTAGCTATTTGGTTTATGAATTTACTGCTGCTTGCTGCAACGGCAGCTTAAGTAATTAACAAATTAAAATATGTATAGAGCGCAAAATAAAGAGAAAATGTTCTACTCTGCTCTGTTCTGTTCTGGTCTATTCTGTTCTGCTTTGTGCAGTTGGTTGACAGGGAAAAAGCGAAGAAGCGCCAGTTGACTTGCAAAAGAAGAATTAAAAGCATGCTTCTTGGTGTTGCCATGAAAATGTTATGTATACGCACTGTGCACTTAATGGAAACTAGCTAAAGATATTGCTGTACTTCACGATTGCACTGGAAACATTTAAGCTAAGTATCGCTTATTTAAAATGTTCTTCTAAAGGGAAATGTACGATAAAAGTGAAATAACTTAGGGTTCTAAGTTTCCTTTAAAGCTGGAGGATATTAAATTTGAAGAATATTGTATACATGGCAATAATATTAAATAATTAAAAACAATTCAGCAAGCATATAAACAAAATGCTGATTGGTATTGGTGAAAAGAAAGGGCAATTTATTTTACATTGTTGTTTTATAACGTTTTTATTATTTAATCTATTGGATTGAGTAATTTTCCACACGGATTATATTTCTGATGCAGATAAATACAACAAGAATAGTATTCATAGTATTAATGTGTTATTTTCCATTTATATTAATCGATAACTATTCAATTTATAAGCAAAATTCAATCAATAGTAACAAGTAATTTATCGTCAGGGACTATCCAACCAAATACAGCTAAAATGCATTTTCAAAGCATTTATCGACAGCTGTTGTTCACACCACACCCGAACAGTGCAGACCCTTTCCCGCAACCCGGTCAAATGACAACCCCTTTTACGTAACCAGCCATTGGCCAAAAAGCTGTCGCATCAAATGAGCACCATAAATAATTTCATTTTCATTTCAATTTCCATCCAAATACCAATGCCACATTTGACAAGCGGCCAGCGGGGGGCCAAAAGGGTATTTGAATTTACGAGTGCCAACTGTTGCAAAATGCAGACCCTCTTTCCCATATTATGGACAATAGTAGTTACAGTGCGGCAACAAATCACATAAATCATACGCCCAGTTGTACACGAAGCACTTTTGGGCGTTAATTGTAAATAAATAACATATTAAAATTTCCAGTCAATAAGTTTAAGCCGTAATTAAAAGTAATAATGTGCACAGCTAACGAAAATTGTTGCTGCTCGTCGTCCTCATTTTCATCGTCCTGTACTTCGCATAGTACCTGCTGGCAGGATGCCGACCGAGCAACAGCCAGTACTAGGATTTAGCGATGGCTCCTGCTGTTTTGGCTGCCAACGGCAGGCGTCGCAAACTTTTGCAAAAGGTCAATTAAACTGCATTAAGTTTAATAACTTTTGTGCAAACGAACAGCACCGAGTTACCAAAATATCTACAGACCTTCCTCCAGCCGCAACATACATACTATTAAAGCAGAGCTAAAGGCTTTTGGCTAGCGGATTATGTACAAAACAGACATGGGGTCAAACACGTTATAATGCAACATATTGTGCGGCAGGCCACACACAGCGACAACAACACATACCAGAGTGTTATAGATTGATATGTCGTACTACTAAGATACCCTGTACTCAATCGAAAAAATTTACTTAACAGACTTAATTAAATTTGAATGCAGAATGAATTAAGCGGCCAAACCATGATCAAAATGACATTCCGATTCAAAATCAGTCCAGTTTTGACAAAGTTATGACGGTTTGAAGTTAATCAAACCTTTGACCTAGCAACTTGATTTTTTACCAGAAAGTTAAAATGAACAAAATGTTTTATACTAATTACAATGTAAGGAGTCGATTAAATTTAAAAACTTAGACTTTAAAATTTTCAATTTTCAAAATTTCAAAGGGGGTACCCTTACCATCAAAATCGAATTATAGCAAAAAGTATATATATTTTTTTTCATAACAGCTTCAAAGTTGATTCTGTGATCCCAATTTATTTAAAATGAAGATAATATGGCTAAATAAGATTATTATAGATTGGTAAAAGATATGAATAACAATAACAACATTCAAATACAATAAATTATAAAGCATACTATAGGATCAAAGATGTCACATTCTGATGCGTGATACAACATACATTTGCCCAACTTTATTATACCCTTTTGAACCCCATTGTTGGTGGCTGGGTATAACAACAACACAGGTAGCAACACCTGTTTATGGTTTTTCGGCACAACATTTTACAACTGCCAGAAGGTTACACATATACACACACACACACACACACATGCAGAGAGAGAAAATGGTCGTCTGTTGTGTCGTTTGGTCGAGGCCAAAAGTTTTGGAAGCCAACTAATTTTTCCTGTCAAATGCACAGACGACAACAAAAAAGCAACGGCGATGGCGACGTCGTCTTGGCGGGAAACTCGCCAGCAACAACAACAGCAACAAAAGCGAGAAAAGCTGAAGGTGAAATTAAATGTAAGCAGCGCCAGGATATGCGAAGGATGTGCGTATATGTGTGGCTGTATGTGTGTGTGCTGCCTTTTGCTTACGCCTGATTATGCGTTTGCATGCACATAAAGGCAAAAGTCAAACAGGAGACAAGCTTCCTCGCCAGACCAAAGCAACAACAACACTAACAACAAGGTTACGCTACGCTTTGGCTACCTTTTTTTTATTATTATTATTTTTATTTTTTATTTATTTACGTGCGCTTTTGATAGGGTTGACAGCAGGTGTTTACTTTTGTGTGTGTGCGTGCAAAAATTTGATGGCATTTTTGCTGCTGCAGATCAGCCCGAAATTGCCGACCCCACTGTGTGTGTGTGTGTGTGTGTGTGTGTGTGTGTGTGTGTGTGTGTGTGTGTGTGTGTGTGTTGGTGTGTGTGCCTCGTGCGTGCCATAAAAATAATATCTGATTGTAGCGACCGTTGTGACCTCCGCTTATCCATACATACGACTAACCAAAATAAGTCTTTTCTTTTTCAAAGTCCCACTGTACATAAACTTTTTTAAAACACTGGGATCCAATTTTGGAAAACAACTCCCAGGATAATTTTATATCTAAATTAAATATACGAAATAATTTTGAAGTACTTTAACGTAGTTTTTGAGTGAATAAGAGCTATCTGTTTAGAAAACACCTTAAGAACAAGTGGGCGGTTACAGTCGAGCACGCTCGACGGTAGAATACCCTGAGCCCAGGTACTCTACTCTGAGGTTGATTGTCAACCAATTGTTCCTATGGCAACTATATGATATAGTGATTTTTTGCCAATATAAGTAGGCAACACTATTTTTGCCCACATAAGTAGGCAACTCTTTTTTGCCCATTTTAGTAGGCAACACTATTTTTACCCACATAAGTAGGCAACACTATTTTGCCCATGTAAGTAGACAACACTATTTTTCCCACATAAGTAGACAAGACCTTTTTGCCCATATAAAAAGGCAACACTATTTTTGCCCATATAAGTAGGCAACATTATTTTTTGCCCACATAAGTAGGAAACATTATTTTTTTGCCCACAAATGTAGGCAACACTATTTTTGCCCATATAAGTAGGCTACACTATTTTTGCCCATGCGTATTCTATCAGTTAGGATCTGATATCTCAGCAAACAAAAATCTTTTTCATACTAAAACTTCATTTTCGATGCATCGTTCCTATGGCAACTATAAAATAATAGTGATCCGATCCAAAAATAAAAACAAACTTGATCTGCGCCCGGTTTCCAGGAACCTACATACCAAGTTTAAAGTCTCTAGCTCTTATGTACTATTTATAATGGAATAAAGAATCGTTGGGCCTGGAGCACTATAAGTAGGGATCAAGTAAGGACCATGTCGTTTCCATCTACACCTACGAGTGATGAGCATTATGCATTAATAGGTGCCATGCCAACTGTTATCCGCTCTTATTTGGTTTTTATGTCTTTGTTTTCGCCTCGTCTTTCTTTAATTATAAAACTCCTCAACCTTCTCACCATCCCCTTTTCCCAGCCTCAGGGCGTACCCAACGTATTCCCATTGGCATCAAATTGTCTGTACGGCAAGGTAACAGAGTATTAAAAATTTCAGCACCAGCAGCAAGTTTTCTGACCAGCTACGATGAATGCCACGCCCACTCGACGCTGGACAGCCTCCATGGAAACGCAAGCCGCTTAACGCAGCCAACTGCCAAATGTAAATATACTCCAACCCCAGTCAGACCAACAAAAAAATATATAAAACTTTCTTAATAATACAAAAAAAAAAAAGTGGAAAAAAAAGGAAATAAGTTCATTCAAGGCGCAGCAGAGCCGCCAGCGGAATGCGCATTGTTTTCAGCTTTTCAGCACCGAAGCGACAAGAACAACAACAACAATATGAAAGGAGTCGGGTGGTGGGGGGAAGGAAGAACGGAACTGAGAGTTCAGGAAAGCGTCGGGGTGTGAGGAACTTAAAAACTTTGGCCATATCCCGCAGCTATGAACAACAGCAATCAATTTTCACATGCCGGCGAACAAATGTGCCGCACCAGGGTGTCCGCGATGCGGATGGCTATACGACGGAACCGGAGAAGTACGGCAGAAGAGGAGTGAGAGTCCCAGTCATGTCCTGTATATGTATGTATGTATGTATCCCACTGGGTAGTTTAAAATTATAATGCGGCAACGCGCGTGTGAAAGCACCGTGATGACCATCAAACTGGTCAAACATTGGACAACAGTCGCCAGTCGTCGTCGTCGGCACTCCGGGCATATTTACCAAGCGCTTCACATTACGTCCGGTTCCATCAAATCCGTATAACGCCCACACCATCAACACGCCTCAACTCGCCTCTCTTCGCTTTCTTGTCTCGCCTCGTGTTGCTCCGCTGATTAATTTCTCGTTTTTGCGCCATTTTCTATTTGTCTTAGTCTCGGTAATTACAACAAGTTCTGTGCTTCGTGCCGCGTGGCACAAGATAAACAAAGTCTTCCACTGTTCTGGCCAAAAGTGAGATTCTCAGCTGGCTGAATGCTTCCGGTAATTGAATCAAATGAAGCAGCATTAGTAAGTATTAGCTTCTTATGGTCGACGTTGCTCTTCAGTTTCTGTTTCTGCTCTGCTTTACCATAACTGTGTTTGTTTTTGTAAATTAATTTTTAATTTAATATACGTGTGGTGTGGGGGCGAGTTGGTGGGTCAAAGGTCACTAGTTTCGCAGAACCAGACTCAAAAGCATTATGTCTCGTCGGTGCGGACCAATGGCAAACAGCAATATACAAAATTAAATAAAACTGATATAAGTAAAAAGGTTAAGTCAAAAGTGCTTAACTACAAAATACCCTAGTTTAGTTACATTCTTAATTTCTAATTTTATTATCTGATCGTGATGATATCAAGAAACTTATTGTGTTTGAACTAAACTTAATGCAATGGTTTTTATGTATCTAGCCCTTAACCAAAAATTAGAGATTTTTTTTGGGACCAACTTTTTATAAACATTTTTGATAAAGTTATGTTAAGCTGCATTGAAGAATTAGTTCTAACATAATTTTGAATAGAAATTCATCAAAAATTTAGTGTTTGACATTTCATTTTATTAGTTTCACCTAATAGTAACAAACTTGTAATTGAATTAAAAAATCGGATTATGTAGAAACAAAAACTAATGCCTGGTAAACTATGATAAAAACATTAAGGCAATATTGTAATACCCTATTTCTAGGCAAGAACAACGACTGTAAAGAGGCCTGCAAGAACATAGAAGTATATAAATAACCGCACACAAAAATAAAACTGAAAATAAAATGCACAAAAAAATATAGAAAATAAGAAGGCAATTTCAGCTGGTCAGCAGGTTTTCTAGTTCTCGGAACACACAGAGAGAGAAAGAGAGAGAGAGAGCCTGTCGAAAACGGGACAGAAGAAAAGAGAAGAAAGAGACAGAGACAGAGAAAGCGAGCCATGGTCGACGGCGACGAAATACTTTTTCAAGATAAACGGAAACAAGCCAAGATGGAATTAATTTTCCGCTTTGAACAAACAAGCGGATGTAAATAAAAAGTACCAGCGAACGTTTTCTACGTCAAAGTCGCAAAGAAGAAAGGGAAAAGAGGGAAAAGAGGGAACAGGGGAGTAGCTAAAGGAGAAGGGCAGCCGCAACTGCTTAGACTTTTCTCCAGCTTCTGTTGTTTTTGTGTTTTGTTGTGTTGTGTGTAGAAAGAAAGTAGAGCGGGGGTATTAAATGGAGGTGGACGCAACGTCTGCCAAGTTTTAGTCTAAGCACAGGCTGGTCCAAGTTATGTGCTGTTAATGACTGTACAAGAAGTTTAATTGTATGCCCACCCATAAGACAGGCGTAGACAAGGACAGAGACACGCACTGTGAAAGAGACAATGATATAGAGCTAAGCAGAGATAGAGTATAGAGTATAGTGGAGTATGTGGTAAATCGAAAGTAGTTTGGTAGCCGTGTGGTAAGGCAACACACACACACACACACACGCATATTGACAAATTGCAATTTAAATAGACAGCAATAAGTTAAACAGACGCACATGTAAGCTGGTGTAAGAGAGATAAAGAGAGAAGGAGAAAGAGATAGAAGAAGACAGAGGCATAAACACGCAATGTCTAATTAGTTTAACACGGAGGGGAGCTGGAAATTCTCAAGTCATAGAGATGAACAATGGATTAACTATCGAGAGCAATAAGTCAAATTAACGATGGTACTCGTAATTGTAAATAAAAGTTATAATTTGTAATTTAAAGTAGTAAATGTAGATAGAAAATGAATAAATATTGATTGTGTTTATAATATATGTAATGCATAATAACAGAATTATATATTTAACTACTCGTAAAAATTTAATTAACTTTTATTTAATTTTTGACGATTCTAATGATATACTATAAAATAAATAAAAATTTGAAATGTTCTATACAAAACTTAATTTAAATATACGTATTTTAACAGCAAGCATTATATTAAATCATCCAAAATCAGAGAAGATTAGTGTTGCTTAAAATAATATCTCTCATCGGTTATCAGCGGAAACTCCATGTGAAATATTCTACACTGATTGAAAAATTAATAAATCCTTAAATTATAGAAGACAGCTGAAAGATAAAGCAACATCCGTAAAATTCCGATGAGTCAATTATCACCCAGTTTCATCGATAGTCTTAATATTTCATCTCTAAAAGCTAAACACATTAGGCAATTTTTCTGGCTAACTTACCATATATTATAGTACAATAGTTGCCATCTCTCTGAGCTGATGTTGTTGTTTGTGGACCAAATATTGATGAAACATTTACGCACACACGCACACAATTAAACACGTTTACTCACGCAGCACACAAAGTGACTAGCACACACACACACACACACACACTCACACACATATAGAGACGCAGACATAGACAGCATATATAAGTAGTAATTGATGGGTTTCCTTTTATAACAACATCAATCATACGCACTGTGTTACCCCGCATTTTGTGCTCAGGTTAAATTATACATAAATATATATATATATATGTGTACGACGTACGTGTTTGTGTGCGTAAATCTCGCATCCAGTATCTGGAATGTATTTATTTGGCAAAAAGCTTCGTTGAAATATACATATATATGTATGTGTTAAGCTACTATCTAATTTAATCACGCCTTGACATTACTGATTATTGTTGATCTTGTTGTCGTTGATGCTGTTGGTATTGGTGTTGGTGTTGTCACTGTTGCACTTTCAGTGGCTACTTCAGTGGTCAGACTCTGACGCTTTATCCAACACAAAATATTGACCCAGATCATGCCACAGACACCCATATAGATAATACGAAAACGTGGAGCGATAAACAAAAAGTTTAAGGCCTGTGCAGGCAGCCAGAAGATGCAAGAACGTTGGAAAGTCGGAAGGAATTTTTCGCGCAGTTCAAGGAAAATATCGTCAGAGCCCTCCATAAGAGACATGCCTAAAAGATATATAAATATTAGAATTGAATGCGGAATGGCATTTTGATAATTTTTTGACTTCAAACTCTCATAACTTCGCCAAAACTTGACCGATTTTCATACGGAATATCATTTTGATCATTATTTGGCCTCTTCTTTGATTCTGCATCAAAATATTGTTTAAATAAAAAATTTGATTATTTTCCCCTAACACTGTCTATTTTATCCGTACTTTTCCTTGACTTACCCATTGATCCTTAGTCAAAAACTTCAAACTCTCATAACTTTGCCAAAACTTGACCGATTTTCATACGGAATATCATTTTGATCATTATTTGGCCTCTACTTTGATTCTGCATCAAAATATTGTTTAAATAAAAAATTTGATTATTTTCCCCTATCACTGTCTATTTTATCCGTACTTACCCATTGATCCTTACTCAAAAACTTTAAACTCTCATAACTTCGCCAAAACTTGACCGATTTTCATACATAATATCATTTTGATTATTATTTAGCCTCTACTTTGATTCTGCGTCAAAATATTGCTTAAATAAAAAATTGGATTTTTTTCCTTATCACTGTCTATTTTATCCGTAATAATCTTATAAAATAATATAATAATCTTACCAGCATAAAATATCGTCAGACAATATGGTGTCAATATAAACTGATCCAGCAGCAACTTTTTCACAATAGTTTTCTTAAGTGTGCCAGGAAAAGTGCCGTCCAGCCATTTGTACCTGAGAAGGACATGTCAAAAGTAAATAAAGCAAAAATAATACGAAGAGAGTGACAAATAGAATGAGACGCCAAGCAAATATGAAGCATAAGTGTAGTGTGCATAGAGTGCTGTGGGTTAGTGTAATATTGTAGTACATATTCAGTGAATATTATTTATTATTATTCTTGGGTATTTTTGTAATTGTAGATTATGTTTCGTGTGTTTTTCGCTTTATTATCGGACACTTACATATCTGATAAGTTAACGTGCACATATATGCCTCATTTCATGGTGCGTAGCGTGCTTGGTTGAAGCTTATTACACAAAAGCTCTTTGCTTAATGCCGGTGCTGCTAAAGAGAGGAAGAGAGCGTGTGTGTGTGTGTGTGTGTGTGAAATAAAAGAGAGCGAGCGTGAGAGTGCTCTTAAAAGACAGACACGTGCTGAGCAGCTTTTTGCTAAATGGTAAACAAATTGATAAATAACAGAAAAGAGGCAACAAAACATAAACATGCCACATATACAAATTGAATTAAAGATTGTAAGTATGTGTGCGTGTGAGTATGTGAGTGTGTATCAATTAAATATAGTAGATGTATGTATGTAAAAGTATAATGTGTACCAAGCATAGAGTGTTGGGGCATAGATTGCGGTGCCCATTACCGCATATCGTCCGACAGTTGTATAATCGATATCCTCACGCTCCTCTGGCGCCTGCAAGACACATAAATCTAATTACAATACCCTTACCAGCAGCTAAAACTGGGTAGTCCGTTTCACTCACCGGCAGCCAGCGCTTGGAGACATATTGCTGTGAGTACTCCGCACCCACATAAAGGCTGCCATAGATGGCGCTGTTGGTCACAAAGGGATGGCGTCTGAACAGGCCTCGGGCGCTGGCAATTAGGCGTGACATTGTCTCACAATGGAAACAAAACACAACAACACAACACAAACAGCAACAACAACTTTGATTTATATTTATTAACTGCAAGTGTAACAATTGAGCTTACGCTTCAAGCGAGACAACTGCCAGCGTCGTCAAAGCTTCACAGCAGAATGAAGCTTGTTCGTACTCAGCTGTTCCAAAAGCTGCAACCAGAGAGATAAACAGTTGGTATAGGTTTATCAATTGGTGTGTAAGTGAGGGAGAGAGTAAGAGAGAGAGAGAGGGAGAGAGCAATTTAGATATGTCTCGCATTTCCTGGTTTGGTCTGTTAAACTTTTCAAATGCGCTACAGAGCAACAACAAAGAGTAGATATAATTAAGAGTTGATATAATAATTATTATAATAAGTTGATATGATTAATTGTTGGTATACTCGTAAATCATAGATTCTCTGAGCACCTTGCCAATGCAACAATATTCTTGTACTATCTGTATTTTATACAATGTACTTTAGGAATCAATAAAGATAAGATTTCTTCATTAAATGTGCAATTAAGTAATTTATTGTCAGTCGACTATAGCAACAAAAGCTCTAACGGAACTCGACAATTTATACCAAAAGATAAGCTGCAAATTCAAATTATCCAATAAATTCTATAACATTGTTAAGAGAACAATTAAATGTATGGTTGCCAGAAATTTACTATTAAAAAAAAAATTTGGAAAATGTAGTCGGACAAACTTTATACTGGTATAACTTTATCAAAACTCAGTCTATTTAAAAGCGGATTGTCATTTTAATCATTATTTGTCCTCTTAATTTATTTTGCACTAAAATATTTGCAAAGGATCTCCCGTTGAAGATTTTAAAAATTTTGGATCTCAAGCTTATACTTTAAATCTAATTATTTTATCATAATAAAGACTTTTAAAAAAAGAGCACTTTAACCATTTTAACAGCTACCGAAACCTGTTTGATAAATCCGAAATAGTTATTCAGGGACTTATCGGAATAGAATCCGTAACCGATTTTAGTTTCGTGTTGATTCCCTAATTTTATATAATATAACTTACTTTAACATTGACTCAATCAGTACGTAACTCATTCCTTTGCAATGCCAATCAGGGAGACACTTTGAGGCACAAAAAGTTTTAACCATAAAAATGCAATGAGTGTACGAAGGAGTACAGACCCTTTGCTAATGGCACTTTACGCACGACTAACAAGCGCAGCAGAAAAGGAGAAGAAACGAGGAGAGGAGAGGAAAGAAAGGAGAAGAGAGGCCTGAAAACATGTGAAAGTCGCACTGGGGAAAACTTTGATTGAGTGGCAAAGAAAACTGTTGGGCAAGGTGTGAAAAACTGAAACCAATTTAAAAAGTTGGCTAACCATATGGAGAGCACTGTTGAGGAATGCAAACAGAAAACAGAATACAGAAAACAGAAAACAGGAGGCGACGCAGTCAAAGCTGACAGCACACAACACAACAACAAACAACAAGGAAACAAACAAACAAAGCGAAGAAACTTTTCACACACGACAAACACGACAGATAAACACTTCACAGGACCAAGGATGAACTTGGGTGCGCTTGCCAGATCCCTAAGCAACAGTCTGAGATTTGGTGTGGGCTCCAAGAAGCATTTGGAGACGCCATCACGAGAATCAAACGAACCGGAATCGACACCATCAACGTCATCAGCATCATCGCCCGATGTCAACGACCTTAATCAAAGGTGTCTCCCAAACGCCGTAAATGAGATCAATCAGCGTCGTCAGCCGTATAAGCATACGGTCGAACAAATCCTACAAAAGGTCAGTGAACTTGAGCATACACTCTACGAGGATCAGCAGCAGGAGTTTAAGCTTCGCATGGCTCTGGAACGTCAATCCGAGCAAATACACGATCTCAACTTTTCACTGGACACGGAAAAGGAACGAAATGAGCGATTGGTGCAGTTGCTACGTGGAATTGACACCGACTCCGGCAGTGACAGTGAGCCGGAGGCACAAATGCTGAACGATATAAGGTTGCAATCGAAGGGTGAACTCTTTGGCTCGATAAGCCCGCTGCTCATGCAGCAACGGTAAGTTTAATATACTCTGGCTGCTACTGATTTCGCGTTGCTCGATGCGTTCAGGTTTGCGTTTGTATTGGTAAATCGAACAGCTGATTTGCACGCGTGCGAAACTGTGCCCATCACTGATTTAGAGGTCAAACCGTGATTTAAATGACAATCCGCTGGAAAATCGGTTTAGTTTTGATCAAGTAACTTAAAAACTGTATACCAGTGATGAGCACAGTCTCGCACTATATTATTATTCTATATTAAATATTATATTATATATAGAACTTTATTATATATAAAACAATTATATATAAAACTTTATTATAAATAAATTTTATAATATATAATACTTTATTATATATAAAACTATATTATATATAAAATATATAATATATAAAACTATATAATATATCAAACTATATTATATAAAACTGTTCTTATTAAATAATTTTTAAGCTTACAAAATAATAGTTAATAATATTTATAATTAGCTTATATCGATCTGCTTCTAATGCTACGAAGTTGTCCGCCGTTGCTGATCCGTCTTCTGCGAGCGCCGAACACCAACTGCTGCCTGCTGCCAGAAAGTCCGGCTTTTATATGCTGCGTGGGGGGTCCGTTAGCAGAGCTCTGTTATCTTAGCAGTGCCCTGTTAAACTCACATTGGCATTGCTAAGATAATAGAGCTCTGCTAACAGACCGCATGTGAGTTTAACAGTGCCATTGTGAGTTTAACAGGGCACTGCTAAGATAACAGAGCTCTGCCAATGTGAGTTTAACAGGGCACTGCTAAGATAACAGAGCTCTGCTAACGGACCCCCCACGCAGCATATAAAAGCCGGACTTTCTGGCAGCAGGCAGCAGTTGGTGTTCGGCGCTCGCAGAAGACGGATCAGCAACGGCGGACAACTTCGTAGCATTAGAAGCAGATCGATATAAGCTAATTATAAATATTATTAACTATTATTTTGTAAGCTTAAAAATTATTTAATAAGAATACTTTTATATAATATAGTTTTATATATTATATAGTTTTATATATAACAAAGTTATATATTATAAAGTTATATATATAATAAAGTTTTATATATAATAAAGTTTTATATATAACAAAGTTATATATTATAAAGTTTTATATATAATTGTTTTATATATAATAGAGTTTTATATATAATATTTAATAATATTTATTAATTATATTAATTTAAATATTATAGTGCGAGACTGTGCCCATCACTTGTATACAGTTTTTAAGTTACCATTTTTGGCATTGTAATCTAATCATAGATTTATTTATTTATACTTTTACTCTTTAAACTCTCAGATACGACGAACTCTCCGCCTCGCATCGTCAAACTCATCGACAGTTGGCCAAGAAGGAGAAGGCTATAAAGTTGCTGAGATGTGATTTGGAGGAGTTGCGTGGCAAACATGATTCAGTGCTCGATGAATATCGGAATGAGCAGCGGCGTCTGGAAACGCTCTGTAAAAGATATCTGCACATGCAGCATAAGAAGAAGCAACAGATCTGCATTCTCAAGGAAACTTTGGGATATGCCAGCGATTGCATTTTGCATGCTCAGATGGCCATTGAAAGCTGCAAACCAGACACTGGCATCAATGATAAACATTTAAGAACCTTCAATTTGAATTTAGAGTTTTTTATGCGTGCACTACGCAATTGTTGCTGCATGCGCAAGCTTCAGGAGTTGCAACAACAACAGGGACTGGACGTTGACGAGGAACTGCTGCAGCAACGACTGGACAGCAGCTCAGTAGCGCCATCTGCCAGCGGCAACTCGAACTGCACATCAAAAACGCCAACATCGAAACGACGCCAACGAAAACGTCATAAGCGTTAAAAAACTTTGCATTAATTTAACTGGTTTAATTATCTTAATTTGTGCCTGAATCTAAGGATATTTAGAAAGTTGAATTTACAATGCAAAAAGTAAAATACAAAAATATTTAAAGTTTTCCAACAAGTCCAAAAATTGCAAAAACGCTGTTAACACAAAATAAAAAAAAATTAAAATGTAAACTTAAATAGTCGTTTCTGTAATTGAGATGAGAAATAAACCCTTTTAACATAATTCCATATAGAAGTTTTCTAAGAAAACTATTTTAAATCTAGCAATATTTGTTAAGCTTTTCCCAATGTGAAAATCTTTAATCATTAAAGCTTTACGTTAACTAAAATATTTAAATTTAATTTCAAAGTGGCCACTAAAATAACTTGTTATCGGTAACATAGTGGCCATTTTGAGTATTGTCACAGTGTGACAATACTATATTTCAGAGCTATTTCAAATAGTACTGAGCACTTGCTCATCGGAATATATTCGTAAACAAATTAAATAAAAATGCCGCTGTTCGGGGCAAAGAAAACAACACGCGGGAAAACAACGTCGACAGATGTGCGTAAATCTCGCAATTCAGCACGTGCTGCCAGTAATAAGTCTTTGCCCGGCTCTTCGCCTGCTGGCCAAAAAGGAGCTTCGCCTTCGCCTCGTAACAGTGTACCGGGACCTATATCTGATTCTGATTCCGATGATGACACTGTGAAGAATCCAGAAGCTTTGCCAGCCACAGATGTGACCATTTATAATGAATACCATATGGGACCTGCATTTGGCTGCAAGTTTCCTTTGCCATTTATACGTTTTATGATCGACCGTTTGATAAGTCAAAAGCTTCGAGGTGGGTTTTAAAACAGTATTTTTAGAAATATTTATTTCCCTTTTTTCCTGTAAATAGGTAAGACATATCAGCCAGCAGATGCCGTTAAGTGGGTGCGTGAAGTTGCTGATGAAGTCAATATGAAAATGGAGGGTATGTGCCGTCAACCGCGCTACAAGCATGTGATCCAGGTAATTGTTTATCAGCAAAATGGAGCTGGATTTTTTTGTGGCGCCCGTGCTATTTGGGATAAACTAGCTGATGATCAAGCAAGCTGTACCTTTGATGGTGGCACTTTTATGTGCATTGTTATGATTTTTGGAATTTACCAATATTGAAATGTTGAATTGTTTAATGGCAATAAATAAAAAATGCTAAAATGGGCAAAAAAAACTAATATTTCAAATTTATTCGTTCAAATTTTAAAGATCAGAGGAAAAAGAACGATATCGCTGGCTCTTAAAGCGGTTCAACGAGCCAAGGCTGCCAGACCTTTTTTAGACTGTGGCGCCACCTTTTGTACGAAAGTTCATACAAAACCATCGATAATGAAGGGCTACCATCGATAGCGCCACGATAGTGCTTAGCCATCGATAGTATCGAATGTGCCATCTCTGCTTTTATATTGCGCACATGTGTTTGTTTTTATTCCGTCGTTTGAGTTTTTGTTGATTTATAGTGAATGAAATAACAAAATGAAAGTGAAAATGATTAGTCGCAACCCGGACAACTATGTCCGGGAGACCAAGCTGCAGCAACACAAAGGTAAGGTGCAATAAATTGCCTATATGAATTTACCTTAACATATTAAAATTGTCAGTTCCTCGCAATTATGATCCGGCACTTCATCCATTGGAGGGTCCCCGGGAATACGTACGCGCCTTGAATGCGACCAAACTGGATCGTGTGTTTGCCAAGCCATTTGTCTGCAATCTGAGTGGCCATCGGGATGGAGTTGCCTGCTTTGGCAAGCATCCAAAATTGTTATCCACGCTGGCCACAGGCGCCTACGATGGCGAGGTGCGCATCTGGGATTTGGCAAATCGCACTAGTATGCGTAGCTTTGTCGCCCACGATGGCTTTGTGCGGGGCATTGCTTATGCCCGCAATGGGCAACGTTTCTTCACCGTCGGAGATGACAAAACCATCAAAGTGTGGAACTCACAGGCACCGGATGTGGGCGAGGAGGAGGAGCCGGTGAACACCATACTAAGTCGTCATATATTGCACGGCATATCGCACAATCGGAAGACCAATGGTTTTGCCACCTGTGGAGAAGTGTGCGCCATTTGGGATGAGCAGCACAACGATCCCATAAAGACGCTCAAATGGGGCGTGGACACGTTGCACACCATATCCTATAATCCCGTGGAGACAGATGTGCTGGCGTGCTGTGCCAGTGATCGCAGCATTATCTTGTACGATCAACGGGAGGCACAGCCGCTCCGGAAGGTTGTTCTCACCATGAAGAGCAACAAACTCGCCTGGAATCCAATGGAGGCATTCAACTTTACGGTGGCCAACGAGGATTGCAAGTGAGTCGAGGGATATCTGTAG
The DNA here is from genome assembly GCA_035045575.1 of Drosophila falleni. NCBI lineage: Eukaryota > Metazoa > Arthropoda > Insecta > Diptera > Drosophilidae > Drosophila > Drosophila falleni. Next base: position 13,764,603 of record JAWNOV010000167.1, read on the forward strand.
CAAATTTGCATTAATATATATTCCCTGTTTTAGTCTGTACACATTTGACACACGGAAACTTAACACACCGCTAAAGGTTCACTTTGACCACGTTTCGGCTGTCACGGATGTGGATTATGCACCCACGGGCAAGGAGTTTGTCTCGTCCAGCTATGACAAGACTGTGCGCATCTATCAGGCCCATCAGAGTCACTCCCGTGACATATATCACACCAAGCGTATGCAGCATGTGGTTTGTGTTGCCTGGTCTCTGGACAATCGTTATATATTCTCCGGCTCCGATGAAATGAACATTCGCATGTGGAAGGCAAATGCCTCGGAGAAACTGGGCATAATCCGACCACGAGAGCGTGCCAATTTCAACTACCAGGAGGCGCTCAAGGAGAAGTATGCAGCACATCCGCAAATCAAACGAATTGCGCGCCATCGACAGGTTCCTCGTCATGTGATGAATGCGTCGCGAAAGATGCGCGTTGTCAAGGACAAGGAACGGCTCAAGGAGGCCAATGTGCGCAAGCACTCGAAGAAGGGCACGGTGCCTTTTGTCAGCGAAAAGAAGAAGCACGTCATTCGTCAGGATGTCTAATTTTAAGTATCTTTAGTGTTAAATTTTTGAACTGAATAAAATACAATTCAAATTGCGAAATACGTGTAATCGATCCGCTGGAAAATCGGTTTAGTTTTGATCAAGTTATTGTTGAATGTTATACTCACTTTGGCACTGTTAAACTCACATTGGCACTGCAAAGATAACAGAGCTCTGCTAACAAACCTACCACGCAGCATATAAAAGCCGGCCTTTCTGGCAGTAGGCAGCAGTTGGTGTTCGGCGCTCGCAGAAGACGAATCAGTAACGGCGGGCAACTTCGTGGCATTAGAAGCAGATCGTTATAAGCTAATTATATAAATTGGTAACCATTATTTTGTAAGCTTAAAAATTTGTTAATAATAATAGTTTTATATAACATAGTTTTATATATTATATAGTTTTATATATAATAAAGTTTTATATTGATTAAGCTTTATATATAATAAAGTTTTATATATAATTGTTGTATGTTTCATGTATAATAATGTTTAATATGTAAATGTTTTATATATAATTGTTTTATATATAATATTGTTTTATATATACTATTTAACATAGAATAGTTTTATAGCTGTTTTATTTTTAACAATGTTTATTTTAGTACTTGAATCACAAAGATTGCAAATTGTACATGATTTCCAAATAGAGATTCTCAACTATATCTCGCAGTGTATATTTAATGTTTTCTAAATGGTAAATCAAACAGCTGATTTGCACGCGTGAGAGACTGTGCCCATCACTAATCTAGCCCCATTCGTTTATAAAAAGTGGACAGCCCCAAAGTGTAGGGTCCAGTGGTCGTTGTTAAGGCAAAGCGGCAGCTCGTTTCGTTTGGTCGTTAGGTTTTTGTTTCGTTTTTCGTTATTTCACATTTCGCATTTGTTTACATCAGAACAACGACGGCTTTGAACGCAATTAAGTTGTTGCCCCGCCACTGTTGAGACGTTAAACGAGTTTAGTTAGAACATCAACATAACACAGCTGTCGAAATGGACGCGCTTAGCGACTTATTGGCACCCTACACTGAGCTTATTGGCCAAATCGCCGGCACAATAACAACTTTACAATTTCTGTCCGGTTTTTTTCTATTGAATGACATACGAAAAAAAGGCTGCAGCGATGTTTATCCGGTTGGACCATTTTTGGGCGGTGTTGTGCTGTAAGTAAAACAAATCTCATAATAAAACAAAAGTGCCTCTTAATGCTTCACTGCACACTCACACATAGATAGATAAACAAATTGTGACTGTGTGTAATTGATTAGATTTATATTTTTTTCATGTTTTGAATTGTCACAGTGACTGCCAGTTTTGGGCAAAGATGAGTTACTTTTCTGCAGTTCAAGGCTAAATTAAATTGGCTTTTAAATCAGTCAATACGCTGCAATGTCAATGACAATTGACGGTTACATAAAGTGATTCTTCTTTCAGTTTTATTTTGAAATAAACACAAATTTGGAGTTAGTGTTCTTATCAACACGTACAACTTATCATTATACACAAAAGTACATGTAATCTAAGTATACTACATAAATGATTAGGTATGCGACTGGGTTAGTCTCTTGTCTATCTCAACTATATTGCTTCCAGATTATTTAATCAGTCGGACAAACCCATTTCCCACGACTATGGGATCGGTCTTTTCTATTCCACGTGCGGAATTTGCTTAATGAAAATTTGAATGTAAATGAAGCTCAGTCTATTCTACATTCTCTCACTCTCTCAGATACCCGTACTCACACACACATGCGAAAGTTCTAAGTGCCCCTCGACACGCAAGATTCACTATAAGGCGCAACAGTTGCGTGTTTAAAAATTGTTTAGTTTTTAGGGGTTGTTGTTGGGGGATACCACATATAACGATTTTCACTTTTTGCTGTTTCCGTGGCCATATAACTGTTGCTATAAACGACTCCACTAACAAACTTCATAAAAATGGGTGGTAGAACTCCTAGTTTATTCATAAGTAAAAGTAACAAGAAACTTCATTAGAAAAACTAATTTTCATACAAGCGCACCCTTATTTAAAAGCACACCTTAATTGCAGTTACAAAATCACATCTAGATTACATTACCATATGCATTAGTAGAAAGAACTAATTTTGTAAAATAGATTTAAAATCATAGAATAATTTTCTATTATATTTTTAATTAATTATATCAGTACTTCCTAAAATTTGATTTACTTCTCATTTAATAATTAAATGAACGACCTAAGCTAATATGATATCTAATACTGAGATCTGCCTAATAGCTCACTGTCTTATACAAGTAAATATCTTGAGATATTTTTATTATTCTACACTTTACAATAAGTAATGTATGTATGTAGATGTACAGAGAATAATAATGTCATTAGTATTCTCGACGCATGGTTGTTGTTATTGGAGCTATATTTATTTTATGCTCTAAAATATTTATTGGGTACAGTAAATTGAATTCTTGCCATATTTATGTAATTATCGTTAAATCGGTCCAAGCAAATGGATTAGAATGTCTTTGCAATGCAATCTTAGATTTCCATAAATTTCATTGACCTCGGAAAATTTTTTTGGGGTTTTTAATTATTATCTCTATGTTCATATTTAGCGCTGTTATAAGAGTAAAGTATCTGTACAAGCTTTAAAATAACTAAACTATAAATAATTATTATAATTAGATACGATTAGAGAATATACTACTGCAATACGATATCATTTGTGGGAAATTAAACATAGTAAATAAGTTGAGCGATAACGACTATTAATAAAAATCAAATACACGTATGTAGTTTATTTATCTGGGTCTCTTATCAATCAATAAGCTACTTGAAACAGCGAATATTATTATGAAATTCAAAAATATATCAGCAGGTTTCCCCCACAAATAAATAGTGCAATTATTTTTAAATCATATGCAATATGTAATGTAATTTATTTCCTTGATTTATCAATGTCTTATAGCACCGTGATGAGCGTAAAACTGGGTCAAATCATGGGTGATCAGCCAATGATTAAGGTTAACATAATTGGCTTTGCCATCAATACAGTTTTTATGGTTGGCTTCTATTACTACGCCTCGAATGAGAAGAAAACTCAAATGTGGGCTAACATTGGATACGTTTCTCTATTCCTAATGGCCGTGATAACCTATGCCAACTTTGAGGATCCTGAAAAGATCGAATTCCGTTTGGGCATGCTTATAACATCCATACTCATCTGGTTGGTCGGTTCTCCACTGCTCAACCTTCCCAACATAATCAAGAAGAAGAGCACTGAGGGCATGCCTTTCCCCATCATATTTGCCGGACAACTTGTTGCCACAGCCTGGACTCTTTATGCCCTTGCCATACGTAACCATGTCATGGTGGTAAGTATTCAAATTGAATCTATTTATATCTAGCTTATCAACTAATCAATTACATGCAGTTCCAGAATTTGTTCCTGTGGGTTTTGGGCGCCATTCAGCTGTTCATGTTTGTCCTGTATCCCAGTAAGCCTGCCAAGAAGCCCGCTGGCAAAAAGTCCAGCAAGAAGGAGAATTAAATGGCTGAGTTCAAATACTTTATATGGTTCCATGCAATAACTTTTTCAAAAAGAAATTAACTAAAATTCAAAGCTTAAGGAAATTTCTTTCAATTTTTCGAAAGAACTTTCAAAAGTTAGATCAAAACAGATACAACAAAGTTTACCAAATTGTAATTATATTTTTTGTCTATTAATAGAAGCCATATTTTCTTAGAACAAATCGCGCTTAAAGACAAATCTGTACCAAATTAAAGAGCATTATAAAGGGATGTCACTAGCTAAGCTTATACTTTTACAAACTCTAATATTTCAAACATATTGAAATACGTTTGTAAAGTATGCCTAAACTAATCTTGTTATAATTAATTATTAATAACATTTGTACAAAGCGAAAACAAACTAACTTGCAAATTTTGACAATAATTCAAATCTTCCAATTGCATATTTATAAAATGAGACGATATATTATTAAATCAATAAACATGTTACACATGAAATGATGGACTATATATTTATTTTACTACTCCAGCGGCGTTGTGGAGTTGTAATGAGCGCCCAGCTGATAAATATGACGATGATAGCATACGATGAGAGGAGCGCCACCAAACTCATCCTGGCCCAGCAGTGTGGAGGCGCCCTCCGCTTGAATGACCTCGATGGGCACACGCAACAGCGAGGAGAGCGCCTTCAGTTCGATATGTCCGCCCCAGGCGTGTGTCTTGGCTATGTCCTGGCAGTACTCTTCGAATTGCTCATCGTTAAGTAGATCGCCTGTATCCGGATGCGTCATATAGCAAATGAGCGAATCCTTGTGGGCACGCACATAGTTCGCCGTCTCCTGGCGCAGCTCCTGAACACTGTGACCGGGCAGCGCATGCAGCTGGAGCTGATGCCGCACCGCATGATACAGACAGTCACCATCGGAGGCGATCATGTGGAGCGCCAATTTGCGAGCGCTCAACTTGGCTGTGATTTGTTGTAGCTCAATTTGCTTTGGAGACGGTTGATTGGCCGCATTCTGCAGTTCCACGCGTATTTCCTGCTCACGCTCGCGTGCCTCTTGCTCCTTCTTGTTGCGACGTTTCTGCGCCTTCGACACACGCTGTTCCTGCTGCTTCGTTGGATTCACTTCATTATCTTCGTTGTTGTCGCTTTCGATCGTTGTCGGCTTTTCCACCGGCAGCTCAGTTGGCTCGGGTGCCACAGCAGCTACTTCCAGCTCCGTTTTGTGACGCTGCTCCAGTTCACCCTCCAGACGGGCCATCTCCTCCAGAAACTCCTTGCGCTTGTTTTTGTTGTTCTTTGGCGCATTCTTCTTCATTGCCTGCAACTTGGCTTGCAGCTCCTTCCGCTCACGTCGATGGCGGCCAGCGACATCCTCCAAGGTGGTCTCCCCCAGGCGTGTCTCTAGCTCACCAATTGCTTCCACGCACGACATTCTTCTCGTTATTTATAAATTATTTATAAATGTGATTGTCGGCGCTCAGCTGTTAAACGATTGACAAACCAGGGCTGCTGTAATATCATTGATATATCGAAATATCGATAAATAATTTTTGAGATGATTATTTTTCTGACGATATTATGAACATCGATATAATTGTGCGATATTTATAACAGTTGCCGCCAATGTTTGATCTTCCTGAAACAAGACAAGACAAACACTGCATCCAATGAAATGATAGAAATAATTTCCTCTTTTTATAGTGTTATTGTAATTTTACATTTATTGCATGGCATGTTAGATAAATTTAACAAATATTTTTGCCATTTAAGTATGTCAAATCGTGAGCCTTAACTTAGCGTGCATTTTAAGACAGCTTAAGTTCTACTAAAATTAAGAAAAACTAAAAATTTTGAATAACGTCCGTTACAATTTAACCTTTGCACTTTGCAATAAAATTGAATTATATAAGAACTGTTCATAGTTGCTGTAGTCTTTAGATTTAAAAGCTGGCAAGGGACCAGAGAAGACTATAATACAACATTAGTATCATCTCTTATACATATCTTATACACACATGTATATGTATAACATAAACTTAACAAATCAGATTATTATAGCTTAATATGACAGAATCATACAATGCTTTTCTTGTATCGAATTATTTACACGGCCAACTGTGACTATATATAAATTTACTTTTACACACAAAAAATGAAAAAAAATACATGACTTTTTGAATGACCATTTCCAATGGCTAAATCTACAATTGCAAAAGTCTATATATCATTTTATATCTAATGTGAATTTTTTGCCCAGTCGAAATTAAATGTAATAAAAATAATATAAAAAAAATAACGGAAGCACCGACTACTAAAATAAACACCACCAGGTGAAGGGGCCAATCAGTCTAAAGGCTTTTGGTAATGTTCTGGAACAAGCGACGTCCCCACCAAGATTCCAAATCGAATGGCTTAAAATCGTTCAGTGCTGGACTTGGCGGCTCCACCCAAACGGCCGGCGCTGCCGATGCCGCCACAGGTGTGTTGGCTATGATGCTATCCACAGGATTAGGTGTTGCCAAGCTGCTGGCATTGTTATTATTGGCATCAGCCTTGCCATCGCTCTTTGCTGTGCTGGAATCATACGGATTTTGTGCGACCAAAATGTTCCACGCTGAAAAATCGAGAGAACCATTATGAAAATACATCAATCAAGTTAAAAATAAAAATACAAAACAAAAAGTAAATTCGGATTTAAAATTGAAATTTACGACTGATCTTTCTAAAACATACAGTGATTCCCCCTTGCCCCTCGGAGCGGGGCCTGGGAGAGGGACTGGGAGCGGGGCCTGGGAGAGGGACTGGGAGCGGGGCCTGGGAGCGGGGACTGGGAGCGGGGCCTGGGAGAGGGACTGGGAGAGGGACTGGGAGCGGGGCCTGGGAGAGGGAGTGGGAGCGGGGCCTGGGAGAGGGACTCGGAGCGGGGCCTGGGAAAGGGACTGGGAGCGGGGCCTGTATGAACACCAAACTTGGTATGTAGGCTCTTCTATGTTGTTATCCGTACTTTTCCTTAACTTACCCATTGACCCTTACTCAAAAACTTTCAACTCTCATAACTTCTCAAAAACTTGATCGATTTTCATGCGGAATATCATTTTGATCATTATTTGACCTCTACTTTGATTCTGCATCAAAATATTGTTTGTTTAAAAAATTCGATTTTTTCCCCTATCACTGTCAATTTTTTATTCGTACTTTTCCCTTGTCTTGTCCCTTGACTCTTACTTAAAAACTTCCAACTCTCATAACTTCGCCAAAACTTGACCGATTTTCAAACGGAATATCATTTTAATCATTACTTGGCCTCTACTTTGATTCTGCGTCAAAATATTGTTATTTTGAAAAACTTTCCTACAGCTCTTCAAAAATCACCCTTTACTTTATAGTGAATCGCCTCCTTTAATGCTTTACACATTTCTTGACAAAATTAAAATACCCCCTGCAAGGGTATATGTAATTTAATTGCTTACAGTCATTTATGTAGCGTATAATCTCCTCATGCTGCGGCGTTATCACCTCGTCCTCAATGAGCTTTGTCGGCGCAATGCGCTTCGAGGCGAAGCTTTGCTGGAACACCGGACGCGGTATGCTGCAAGATTCAATGGAATATTGTAAATTAACATAAGAATACACACAGAGCTACACACACACACGCATATTGAAGAGAGCACTTATGCAAACATACGACACGCACATGTGGGCCAAGTACAAAAATAAAACACTTTTAGTAATGGAAAATCTTATGCAGGGCACTTTTTGTTCTGTGACGTAACGGGCAGCGAAAAGTCAATGTGCCGCTGCTGCTGCTGCTGTTGCTGCTGGTGATAACCGGCACTGACCCACGTGTTGTCAGCTTGGTTGCTCTGGTTGCTCAATTAGCATGGCAGTGTTATATACAAAGGTCGTGCCATGACTTTGTTGCGATAAAAAGAAAGATTAAGCAGATAAACCAAAGTCAGAGTGCAGCATTCATCGTTTGCATAAGTAGCTCCACTCTGTGTGTGTGTCTCTCTGTTTGTTGTAGTTTTCTCAACTCACTTCTTATTCTTCTCGGGACTGTTCAGATCAAAGCTGTTATTGCTGCCATTTTTCTTGCTGCTCTCCTTGATGCTCTCAAACTTTTCAAAGTTTTGTGCGAGACCTGTGGGTAGATGGATATGTTGTTGTTATTTAGTTTGTTATTGTTTGAATGTAAATTCGTTTTTGCCGGCTAAACTCTCAAATCAAAAGAGAACAAACGTAAGAGAGAGCGCCATATGAGAGAGAGAGCGAGTTTAGCTGCGCTGCTTCTGTCGGCGGCAGCGGCGTGTTGTGACATAACAGCAACACTTTTTGCAGCAAGGCGGCCCTTCTAATAGGGTTTAATGTACTTTTTACCATAATATTGTGTGTTGAACTTACCGCGACGCGTTTTAGCAACAATTTTGCTAGGTCCCTTGTTTACTGTGTACATGTCAAAATTAATTAAAATTGTTGTTGTTCAATGCTAGCCAGTAAATTTCCTTCGACTTATTGTTTTTGTTTGGTTTGTTTGCTTTTATTATTTATATGTATATTCCTTACGAAATCATATGATCAAATGATTATGATTATTTAAATCCAACTGTTGACAAGCCTTTCTGGCTGCTAATGCTAATATTGTTGTTCTATTTTGTTGTTGTAGTTGCCTTTGCTGTCTCATTTCAATTGAATTTCATCTTGTTATTCAAGCAGTTACACAATATATTCACAGTTAACTTTGACTTTTATCTCAGCGCTGTTGTCTCTAGTATTTTATTTAATTATTGTTATCGTTCGAGTTTTTCCAAATCAATTGCTTGAATTTATTGCCAATTATTAGTGAGTGCGGCCTTCTTCGCCGAACGCGTAACACAATTTGTAACGTATCCCCACTGCAATAGCTCCACATACACTGTTAGCTAGCGTACTTGCACACACATACAGTCACACACACGTGCACTTGAATTTGGAAATCATATGGTGGCAGTGTGTACACGCCAGCTGCTGGGCTTTCTACCTGCGCGCGTACTTTTAAACTCATTAGAAGTGGATTATACGTTTTTCATCGGAAAATCATAAATATTTATTACCTGTTTGAAGTGACAGCTGCAACCATAAAATGTTGGAAGTTTCCGCATAATTTATGGAAGTCGACATAATTTGCGTGGACATTAAATGTATATAAAAGTGCGGAATAAGGTGTTTGCAAATTAGTAGCAAGTCGTCAGTCGTCATCATCATTACAGTAATAATATTCTGAAGCCTTCCATAATGGCCAACATTGAAACCAGCCAAATTATGCAGCGTTTGAGCAGCTTAAGGATTGTCGAGACGCCCGGTCAGCCACAACGTGAGAATGGACAACGGGAATGTCAATCGGAGATTGTTAAGAAGACACAGGTGCCTGCTACTCCCTGCTCTGGTGCTGCCACTTTTCTAACCGAACTCAAGAAGCGACGAAAAATGAAATTGAATCGCGTCTACAATTATGAGACGGATAAACACTTCATTAAAGCGCGCAAATCTCTCAATTTTTAGAATATACAATACTATACCGATGTAATCACTACCTATTAATATTCACTCCTGATTTAAAATCAAAAATATTTTTTTCTGAATCTAAAAATATACAAAAACTATATGAGAATTTAAAATTTAACGCATTTTGATCAATATGAAGTTAGAATAGTTTATGTGGTCACACTGGTTGTTTAAAGCAAGCAGTGTAACCATTGTTGCCATCTTAGAGTTTTAATGCTGCCAGGTGGCAACGCCACACAAAACAAATGGGTAATAAACAAAGTTGCATATTTTATGAGACATAAAAAAATATAAGCTGCAAACAAAACTAGCCAAGGAATCTAAATAGAAAGTACAAAAACATGGACGACGTTGCAATGATTCCGGAGGCAAGCTCCAATAGCAGTGAACCGCTTGGCGAAGCAGGGGAACCAAATCAACAACCTTCGCCAGAGTTCTTGCAGCGCAAAATTTACTTTTTAAGTAAGTTGTTGTTGTTGTTGTTCCGTTAATTGTTTACTTATTCACAACTTGCTTACAGTGGATCAACTCAAAGCCATGCATGCAGAGCTGCCAGAGTGAGTATTCAGATTAAGAGTAATAATTCTATAACTATTAACAATTGTAGAAATTTACAGACTCGGATTTCGTATGATCTGTTGACAGAACTGGCGAATTGTGTGCTAAATGAGAGCATCTTTGACATAGTGAAGGCGTTGATGGAACTGCAACATGTGACTGAGAAACATTTAATACAGGTGCGAGCACAAGTTGAGAACGAATACGAAATTGAGGTGTCCGATTGGCGGGGCAAGATCAAAGATGCCGAAGAGCTGCAGCATATTTTGGGACTCATGAAGATTAAGCATACCAAAAAGTTGCTGGAGACTGACAAAAAGATTGTCGAAGTGCTGGACCAAAAGGCAAGTATAGAAACTAAAACAAAGGTTAATTTAGATTGGTTTTCCTTTGATGTGTTACACAGTTCTGAAACAAATGATAACACTATGTACTTCCTTTTATCTTCAGGTATATGATCAACAGTCAATGCTGCAAAAGGCTGGTGTACCTGGTTTTTATCACACGCAAAATCCCAAAGAAATCAAAATCCAAATGTTTTTATTGGACTTCATTTTACGTTTGAGCAGGCTTAAGTACGAGCCCAACAAGTAGCTAACGTGCTTAGTCTAAACTATACTTAAGACTGTTGCCTTTTTAATAAAGTCAAAACATAATTTATAACATATTTTTTACAGTGCAGCTAGTAAATGTTACTTAACATTGTAAAACACTGAAAAGTTTTTATTGAAAGCTCTCATGGAGAGAGGCGCATGCTCCATAAGCTTAGCAACATTGATGCATATGTTGCCGGCAGCACTTTTACCGCTGCCTCTCTTTCAGCTCTCACTCTCTCTCTCTCTCTCTCTTAGTGAAAAGAGCGCTATCAATAAAAAATGCTCGTCGCCGTCGACTATAAATTGGGTGTAAACGCGCTTTAAGTCAACAGTCGCTCGATATTCTTATAGCAAGCAGTACTAAATTTCTAAAAGAAGAAAAAACATGTCTCTGACAATTACCAAAGACGTTTCCACTCCTGAGCTCAAGGATCTGGTAAGTCAGCTAGAAATGTGTGAAAATTGTTTAATATTTTGTCAAGTGTAATAAGTTCAGGCCAATTAAATTTATAAATACCTCACATCAATTAAGCTACCGAGTGCTTTGAACTTGTACAAGGCCGTTACGCAAATTTATTTAAGCTTCTATTGTCGCGCATTTTGTTTTATTGCTCTTCTTTAAGCAAATATTTTTTTCGTTTGCTTGTGTAGCCAACTTTTGTTTTGGCCAGCTTTAGTTGCTGCCCAACAGTTCAAGCTACAACCACGTCCAAAAATGTTTTCGCGTTTGTTTCGTAATTTTAAGGCAAGTTAGAAGTGGCAAAAATTCTATAATTTATTTATTTAACAGTGTTGGTCATAATAAAATGAAAATAGAAACAGAAACAGTGCAAATTTAGAAAAACGTTTAGCTTAACTTTCGTTTTCTTTGCAATAATTAAAGTGCGCCTACTCGCAGTTGACCTTGATTTTGCAGCTGCGACAGCGACGTCGACGTCGGCATCGACGTCAAACAGCTGTGCGACGCTGACATCGCAAACAGCTGAGCGGCGTTGAGAGCGGCGACATGCAAGTACAAAGAGCAGTAAAAGTGCAAAGAGCGAGAGCGCGCTCTCTCAGTGTCGACTGCAGTTGCAAACGAAACACCGACAGAGGCTAAAGAACTTCAAAAGAGTCGTGTTCAAAGTTTGTGAAACATTTTTGATTTCAAGTTTGAGATATGCGCTGCTTGCCAGGCTTTGGCTACGGCCTAACTTTTCTTTTTCTGGTGTGCTCTTGAGTGCATTGAACTCTATAAGACTCTTACTCATCAATTGTTTTTGTTGTTTCTTCCTTTTTGCAGAGCACCGTGCGCAATGAACAAAAGGAGTTGAATCTCTCTCCAGTGCATCGGTTGAATGTGAGCCATGCCACGGCAACATTTGGCATGGGATGTTTCTGGGGCGCCGAGTCGCTGTATGGCGCAACGCGGGGAGTACTGCGTACCACTGTGGGCTATGCCGGCGGCAGCTCCGAATTGCCAACGTACCGTAAAATGTAAGCACCAAGTAATGGGACAATAATTGGCCTAACAAAGAAACCTTTTTTGCTCTCTCTCCCCCTTCTTTGGCTCTTTGCCTCACACCTAACGCTTATCGCTTACTAAACACTCGACTCTATGCAGGGGTGACCACACGGAGGTGCTGGAAATCGACTATGATCCCACGGTGATCAGTTTCAAGGACCTGCTCGATCTGTTCTGGAACAACCATGAGTATGGTCTGACCACGCCCATTAAACGTCAATACGCCTCTTTGATTCTTTATCACGATGATAACCAGAAGCAAATTGCTGAAGCCTCCAAATTGGAAGAACAGGAGCGTCGTGCTCCGGAGGTGATTACCACGGACATTGCGCCCAAGGAGAACTTCTATGCGGCTGAGGCGTAAGTTTTATTAATCTTCATTCAATTTATATTCTATACTCATAAGTTCTATGTCCACAGCTACCATCAAAAGTACAGACTACAGGGTCATAAGGATTTGGCCGCTTCCCTTAATCTCAACACACAACTGTTGCAGAGCAGCTATGTGGCGACTAAACTGAATGGTTACCTGGCTGGTGTCGGAGGCATCGAGCAGTTCAAGTCTGAGGTGGACACCATGGGATTAACTCCCACCCAGCGTCAATACTGCAACTATCACATTGAGCAGAACGAGGGTCAGGGTCTCTACTGCTGACCGCGATTCATAGACGTTAAGCGTAGATCTTATACTTAGGGGATAATACGGAGTACTACAGAATATTATTAATTTTAACACTGTGCTTGACTTTTAACTTTTTGTTTATGTTCAAAACAAAGTGTGTATTATTTAGACTTAGATGTATATGATAATAATAAAAATAAACAACATAACTATATTCCATACACCTATTTCTATGACTTGGGATAATCATCTTAAATCTGCTCAAGTGCCTACGTGCTAAAAATAATTCTCACTTAAAATCTCTCCAACAGAGATGCGAAAAAGCTGCTTAATTTAAGCAAGTTAAACTCGTTATTAATATAAATCTAGATTCACTTTCCAAATCCAATTTAAGCAAGTAAACAGTCTCTAAATATATAAAATTGCTTATGATTTATCTTTATTTAGAGAGATTTTGGGATTAGTCTTGAACTTGAAAAAACAACTGAGGTACAAGAGATATGTAATCAAAAGTACATATTTAAAAAAGCTGCCTTCCAAAGAAGGATATCAAAATGTTTTTATTATTATAAGTATTATAGAATTGTGAAAAATTATTTAAATACCAATCATACGATTAAATTTGATTTAACGCTTTATATGTACTGGCTTTTAAAAAAAAGACTAAAAGTAGTGCAGTAATTCAGAAAGTAAGCCTTTGTTTTTTTTTTTCTTTGAAAATATAAGCAACTGTTTACATGATTATAATCCATTATGATTCGGTCTGAGACTATCACGCAAATAGATCTAATCTAATACAAATATTACAAAAAATGCTAGATCATGGACTTATTGATTGACCAGCCTGTGACTGCATGCACTATTCAGGGTCATAAATAAGAACAGAATGACTGGCAATTTGGGTGTAAAAATAGAAAACAAGTTAAAGATATCACTTAGTTAGTATACATAAGTGATTAAAGTACTTGAGTCACATATGCGATGCGATGTTATTTCACAATGGGAATTTATGATTAAAAAACTATATCCTTGCATCTGTAGCGATCTATCAAAGCCGATTAAAATACTTCCATCACCAAACAAAACAAAACGTGCCTCGAATATATGAACTACAGCACATGCCGTCATTCCCAGGCCCCCACAGACACCCGAACCCAAGTCCAGACAAGTTTTATGTTTGTATTGCTCGAAGCGCTCTCTCTCTTTGTAGACGCCCCGTTTTCTCCCCTTCACACCGCCCCACTGTTGTACTCTCTCTATATGGTAACGTCTAGCGTTTCGACCGGCCGCGTGTTTGCTCATTGATGATAAAGTCAAAGCGAATTCCCAGCGAAACTCTGAATTGTTTTTTGTTTACAACAAATGCACGATTTAAAATGTATTTCTTTAAATGATTTCGATATGTTAGAAGTCAACGATCTACTTGAAATTTTATATATCTATAGTCATGAACCCGAAGTATCTGATTTTTCAAGAATCAATAAAATCGGAGCTGGCATAAGGTTGCTGTGAACTTTTGCGATTTAAGCAGACTGCAATAATGCAATTATGTTCATATTTGGACGAGTCATAGATAACACTCTGAACTATCTTCCGACCAAATTTGAGCCAAATCGAATGATCCGTTTAGCCTCAGTGATTTTTACAAAATTTTTTGTTATGAGTTTCTTTCGAGCGGCGAGTTCCGGGCATGCTCTGTTGTCACTTAATAGAAACGAGATGCGTGATAAGTGCTACAGTTGTTGTCGTAGTTGTAGTTGTATTTTCATTGGGGCACACGAATAGGGCCCTAGGGAATTGCACATGTAATACCTCATCAAAAGGTCAACAAGGTTCGTGCTACAATCAAAATGATTTGCATAAAGTTAAATGCTCTCTGCTAGAATTTTGCAAATCATTACTTTAATATGTTTTTAATTCATGTTTTATATAACATTTAAATCATAACGGAACTAGTCTATAAATTTATCAATTTTGCTGATTAAAAACATTTGTGAAAGTCATCGAGTTGATAAATCAATAACAATGTCTGGTGCTGTAAACTATCTCAAGATTTCTATTCCCAAAAATACCCCCTAAACTGAAAATGTACATAACAGTTTGCTAATCTGTTGACTGATCTACAGATTATGTACAAGTTCAAAGGATCGCTTAATCCTGTCATAGACTTATAAAATCAATCTTACTCTCTGTATAATTATCTTCAAGGTTAAGAGATTGGCAAGGCCAAATGGCAATACTCGTTGCGAATTCTAATCAAAGAAATAAAAAAAAGCATAATCAAGGCTAAAGAAATCTTTTCGTAGATAAATGAAAAGGGCAATGCTCTGCTCTGAAAAAAAAAACTGACTTGATTAGAGAAAATAATCAGACTAATAAAATGCTTTAAGTATTTCGCGAAATCATAAACATAACTAGCATAATAAATATCATAAATTTGAAACTTTGTAGCAAATAGTTTTAAGTATTTTAAAATTTATAAATTTGCCGAAATTAATCGGATTTACGATGTATTTGTAGACATATTACATTAAGATCTTTTGATTGATATTTTATTCAAATCTTTTTAAAATTATTATTTTTTCAAACAATTCTACTAGAAGAGTGACATAACTCAATAAAATAAAAAGGCTTTAAATTAAAATAACTTTATATAATGATCTTCAAATAAAAAGTAGTGGAATTCAAACTTTAGGAATCTCAAAAATCCAAAGCAGATCAACAGAGCCGCTCTCAGAGACAGTAATTCAGAAAATTAAGCAGAAATTTAAAAATTGGAATTGCAATCAGCAAAGTAATTAACCAGAAAAATTGTATATCTCTGCAAGCTTTGAACTTTCTTCCCCACTTTCTCTCAGTGCAAATGAATAACAGTAAAAGCTTTTTACAAAGTTTCTTTTTAATATTTTTTTAAGGTTTTTGTATTAGCTAATAAAATCACCATTGCATACTTAGAAAGACGTGTATAAACTAATTAAAACTAAAGCATAAAACTCGGAAGCACTTCAAACAACTAAAAAGTCGCTTGATTATTATCGATCACACGATTTCACACATCCCTGAACCGCTTAAATTCTCATGGTGAGGCGTCGCATTGGCTTCTTTTGGTTCTCCTCAAAGCGTTCACGGCGCAGTCGCAGCAGCTCCTTCCCCTGCTGCTCCCTGTGCAGTTCCTTACTTCTAGGGGATGCATCTAGCTTTTGCGAGGACAACGGCATACGGCGACAAATAAAGAATTCCTCTTTGTTCTTGGCAAACAGATTTTGCTGTCGTATGCGTACCAAGCGTTTTGGTGTATCCATTAATGGCACCTCATTCTCCATAGTATCTACCTGTTCTGCGGCGTCTGTATCTAGCAACAGATCCTTGAACATATCCTCCATGGCGGTGTAATACAATGTTGCATTGGAGGAGGACATTGTTAAAAGAACCTGATGCTTGGCTGGCTAAAACTGAACTGTGATTGACGCGAGACGAGAGTCCAAGTCACAGTTTATACAGTCCACCAGCAATTTTCAACCCTCGATGTTGCGACTACCTGACCAACTTAACTGCTAACACACATACATATGTATAACAAAGGGATATCGGAAATTCTGTTTACCTAACAGCTGCTTACAGATGAGGGTCTTTAACAGCGGGTTGCCAAGATCCCTCTCTCTTACTCTCTCGCTCTCGCTCTCTTTCTCGGACTCTCTTTTCTTCAATTCTGCCGCGTTGGCTAATTGCGTTTCCTGGAAAAACGTACACAAATATTGGCATTTTCGATGAATCATAAATATAACGTTAATAGCGTCGCTTATCAACCATATGAAACCAAAGCCCAACCCAACCAAATGAACCAACTAAATAGGCCATACCAACTATTTGGCTCAGTCCTATCGACTGATAAGGAAAAACCCCACCATCAAGAGGGACTTGGCTCAACTATTCATAAAAGATTAGATTATTGCCCAACAACATACATAGATGATTAGGTTTCAGTATTTTCGTTTATCTCTTTTTTTCGGTAGCTATTATAACTTATATTAAAAATTCTTTGGGTGTTTTGCAAAATCAATATTCCTTATTAAAGTAATCGCGTATGCTTCGCTTAACAATTGGCGCCATTGCTTTCAATTGTTTCTGAGCATCACCGTTATCCTTGTTGTGGTAAACAGTAAAGTAAACAATCACTCCAATAATCACCAGCAGGATTATAACCGAGCAGAAGATGCTCATAAGCATTTTGCAGGCGCATGAACAGCAGCTAAAATAGATTTAAAATCGGAGTTAGATAGATTAGAAACATGAACTTAATATATAATAACAAAAGATGATTTCGATTTGGATGAAATAAAACAGTTTAAGAATCAATGCTCGTTGTGAAATTAATATAAATATATTCTAAGATATATAATTTTAGTACAATTTATTAATCTTTGGGATTAAATAACTATAGAGGTATCATAGGAAAGTACGTTAAAAACTTTATAATCTTATCGAATTCTTTAAGAAAAAAGATAGTCTTGAAAATCTGTTAGAATTTAATTTATTTAAAAGTTCACGTTTTTCAAAGATCGGAATCCACATTTATTTTTACCCAATTCATTCAAAAATGAATGAAAACTCTTTTATATACTAAAATATGAGTGAATAATGAGTGTGTTTCGATATTTTCACACCTAAGTATTTCGTTGTGAGGTTGAGTCACATTATGATAATCAGTCAAAACTTACCAGCAAACAACTTTGCCAGGGCACTTGAGGCATTCACATAGAGCGTTACACATTTTGAATAGTGTTTACAGTTTGTAGTATTCCTTAATAAATGCGATAATTTGTATATATTTTTAATATATATCTATTAGCCTCTCTGTGAGTTTCTCTAACGATCTATCGATGGCCAAAACAAAATAACAACTGAACGCTCGACGCTCACAAATCATGTAGAAATATTGAGGCGTTAAAAGCTTTAATCATATCGGAGCGCGGTAAAAAAAATAACAAGACAATCGACTGATAACAAGAGCTCGGTAATTAACACCACAACTGGGCGAAATAAAAGCTTACTGACGTCCCCAAAGTTCTTGTAATTGGCTGAAGTCAATTTCGATCTCTGTAATATTTATCTCAGGATCATAAATATGTAAGGATATTATATAATACTTAAACTAAACACATCAAAAGAAAAATAAATAACTATGTACATAAACATTTAAGAGATTCTGATAGTTTAGAAATTATCAAAGTATAAACTCAAAATAATCAAAAATAAAAGTCTAAGTAAAAAATATTTGAGAACTTAATATTGCTTTATCTTCTTAGCTAAAAGCAGCAATAAGCGTATTTATGATCATAACATAACTGCCAGTAATTTGATTAAGATATCATATATGAATGTACAAACTCAACATGGTTGAAAAAACGTGAAGCATTACTAATAAAATGGGCAAATGACAGTGACAAATTGGTTTTAGCCATCTGAGATAACAGTATATTTTGTATTTATTTATTTATATAGATTAACAAATAAAGGTAAACTATTTATGTATGTCTCTATTCTTTGTTTTTTGGGGATTTACAATTAACGCAGGAAGTTATTATCAACAATTGTACAAATACTAAAAATAAAAAAATGAAGAGTGCTGTTGAAAACGATGGAAGTAATCCATAATGGTTATTACAGATTAGATAATGATAGTAGAAATATGAAAAATTTAGCCTTTTCTCAAGCAAATAAAATATTGTTAGGTCAAGAAACATTTGTAGAGAATACTATTTAGGGTTATGATTTCAGTTTAGTTTTCCTTAAAAATCACATAAAATTCCAACTCTAATCTTATCAATTAATAAAAAAATAAAACAAAATATCTTTCATCATAAAATAATATAAGATAATTTGAGACTTTATTGCAAAGATAAGTTCTTATTTCAAATCAATTTCTATCAATATTTTGTATTGTTCCACGACAAACTAGCTTTCATAGAAATAGGTAGATAGAAAGATATTCCATCTTTAATTATTGTTTATAAAATGTTGTATTCCTAAAGAAGTTAGCTGACTAGAATTGATAGCATATTGCTCGGATGCGTGTATTATCAGTTTTATACAGTTTGGTATTTGTGATTTGACTGATATCTTGTCAATAATGATAACAAATATAAATATGACTCAAACCTGCGCATCTTGACTGAATGAATTTTCGAGCCCTCAAACACGCGTAAAAACAATAAAGCTTTTTATAAAGTATAGATGATAAGATACCCTAGAAAGGTGTTTTATTCTACATATAAAATTGGCAAGTGATGGTAAGATAATAATATTAAAATAGTAAATGAATTGTAAAATATATTGGCAATAAGATCTAATTCTTGACCTGACAAATTTTGATTAATTTGATTATAACAATAAATTTCGTCACATAATGAATGCAAATGTTATTGTTTTTTCTTTTTGACAATCAACGAAATGCAGGTTGTCGGGTTAATTCGTTCGCCGACTGACACACGATATCTCAATTGCTGAGCTAGGCAGATTTGAAGAATTACTCGGTCTGCCTTGACTTGGCCATTTCTATTTACAACGTAAGCATTTGCTACTTTTTGGGTGCCGGCTTAGTTTAATTCCAGCTGCAGTTTCAATCCGCTCGCCAAACAATGGACTTCGTCTCCACGCGACTTCGTCTGCAGGTCGTTTTCGTAGTGATCTTTAAAGTGTTGATTAATGGAGCGTGGTTAATGTCACAGGCTGGCCTCAATGACTCCAGTTACAATGTCCGTCACTTGTCCACACATTTCTCGCGAGTATTTCTCAGTATTAGTGTAAAGCACAATGATTTTCCCACACTGATCGAGGCACAGTGGCCAGTTTCCTATTTGCCCATGCGCACAGTGGTATTTCCGAGCAGTGAAGTGCACGCAAATCGAGCTGAAGCGGGATTGGAATTGGATTGCACGCGATTGCAGCAGGCACACTGGTCACAAGTGGATAGCCTGAGTCGCCTCTGGGTCATGGATCTCGGCTGGCCGGAAGACGGTTGTCCGCCCAAGCTGTTGGTCTTCGACTTGATGCGCAACAATGCGGAGCTGCTCCGCATCGATTGTGGCCAACACATTGACACGAATGCCACACAGAGTCTTGTGGTGCAGCTGGGTCCCAAGACGAGCAGCTGCGAATTGGAACGACACATATTCTTCATACAGGACAGCAGGTCACACATTCTGGCCTATGATATACTGGAGCAAACCTGGCATCAAAGAGAACTGATGAGCAACAAGTACGAGAATATGCGACAGACATTTCCCATCAAACCAATTGACTTTACATTTGGACTGCAGGGAGAACTGATTGTATCTGATCAGGATGGCGTTCTCTACACTTCAACGCATAGGCTGCAGTTGATAAACTCCTCTCACGCCTCCAACTCCAACTCCGTCTCCAGCTCTCTCTCCAGCTCATTGAGCAACTCTCTCTACATACAACTTACGCGTTTGGGCAGCTTGTTGGGTCCCAGTCGCAGCATGTTAATCGATTACTTTGGCGCTCTCTTCTATGTTGTGCCCAAATTTGGCGCTGTTGTACGTTGTGCTCAGCTGGCGAATTTAACAGCCGAAGGCAATGAGATTATTTACCTGACTTCCAAGAACATACAGCAAATATTCTTTGGAGCCGAGGGCTCTGTTTGGGTGCTCAGTGATCGAGTGTTGACACCACAAGATATTTGCTATCCAGGCGTATAGGAATAAAAAATATCAAATACAATTAGTTATCAATATAAACACCAATTAAGTTAAAATTAACGGAATGCGCTCAACTGTTTTGTGTGCGTGATTGTGACTGTTATCGATTACTGACACGCAGCGTTTTAGACATCGATAAAATAAATTAACTTATTAACAAGTTTATACGGCAGCTAAACGTGAGTTTGACCTGTAATAATTTTTAAAGGGAATTTTACAGCCGTCAATTAATGTGATGCTTTTACAGTTAATTGTAATATATTTCAAGGCATTAATGTACCTCAAAAATAAATAAAGTCGCGCTTAAGCGTTTTCTTTTTAATTACAGTGTACCTCAATTCGATTTTTATTGAAAATAACCCAAACTGCCGAGTTTATTATTTAGATTTGCTTTATTTGCGTAATAATTGTTATTAAATATTTTAATTTCATTTTGGTTTATCGTTTCCTCATCGCTCATAACATAATATTCTTTATAAATGTGTCTAATATAGCTTGATAATTGTAACTAGCTTGAATTAATTGGTAACAGTTTGCTTATTCAGATAGCCCATCAATGCTTGTAAACGCTTCTTAATGTTCTTCTGATCGTCCAAGGTGCAGCCAAGTAGAGCACTCTCAAATTTCTTATCGATCGGCCCAGCATCTGCCTCCAGAACGGTGCCTAGATGGCTACTCGGATCCATGGTGTTGGTGCAGCAGGCATTTAAATACAGCTGGCATCGTTGCCGGGCCATAACGGGATCACCCATTTTGATCATGGTATCGATCAAGGCATTAATCTGGCTAAGTGAATCCTCCTGGGATTTGTCTCTTACAGTACGCACATTCAACTCAACAGTGCCCAGACGTGAGCTGACGCGCTGAATATATAACATGATCTCCTCTCGCTCGGCTAAATCATAAATAAATCATGTTAAAACATTAAAGCAATTAATCGATTAACTGTTGCTTTTACCCTCGCTCATGGTTTGCAGCATTTCGTTGCTCTTGATGAGATCCATGGACATTAAGAGGTAGTCTTTCTTCTCCTGTAAATTCAACGCATCCTTGCGAAACTTCTCCACACGCGCATCCAATTGATCTAGTATGGTAACAAATCTATAAATTGGCATGACATTAATTTCTGTTTAAAATAAGAATCATAGACAGGGATCGTTAATATTCAGATATGTTGAATAATTTTAAATTTTAATCTCTACTTTTACAGGATACCCTGTAAATAAATCCTATTTACGATCCCTGTATATAAATTGTCAATTACCGCTCGTTCACATTGTAAGGTCTACCGAATATTGGTTATTACAAGTTGTTGTTGTTGTTGGTTGTGGTGATATGAAAATAGACAAGCAAAGTTGTTGTTAGGTTGTTAGGCTGTCAGCTTGCAGAGAAACTTAAAAATACTTAAGAGGCACTCACACAATGGATTTGTTATTTTTTTTTATATATGTATGGATATTGTGTGGGCGCCACTCAATAACAGATTTAGGCTACCACCATTATAATAATTATGCATGTATTGCTATTTACTACCATAAAGAGTCATATGCATGAAAAAATAATAAATAAAATAAATAAGTAGATAATGATATGCTAAAAAGCTGAATGAACATAAGGTAGCAGTGTGAAAATATACAAGAGATAACTACAAAAGGCGACAAATTATAAGAAACTTAAATATTTCGAATCGATTTGATATTTTTTTTAAAGATTTTTTGTTGTTGTTGATGTTGTGGTGTTGGCTAGTAGTTTATGTAGTTAGGAATAACAACCTGTCCAGTGCTTTACTGTCGTCGACAACTCCATAGGCGTGGTTGCTGCTGCCGCTGGCACCGGAAGCGGAAGCGGCCGATGATGTTGATGCCGCTGCAGCATCCGCACGCAGGCCTTGCAAATAATCAAAATTCATTGATGATTCCGAGTGATAAGCGTGCGATGAAGTGATGTTGTGATGATTATTTGCGCTGTCGTTGCTGTGCTCCTGGATGCCATGCGCCAATGGAGCATCAATATCCATATCCTGCAGCTGATCCAGGTTGGAACTGAATTCTTCGGCTGCCGCCAAGCGTTTGGCAATCAAATGAAAAAAAGCAGCTATGAAGTGTCAGCGATCTCACTCTCTTGTTCTCTCACACTCGCACTCGCGCTCTTTCTCTTTTTTCGTTACAGTTTCAAAGTTCGCGCCTTATGAGCGAACTTGATCTTGAAAGTTTTTATAGCCTGTTGGCTTTATTGGAATGTCATAAGCTTTTTTTGCGTGGGATGTAAATGTTTGTTGCTGTTTGTATATTGTTGGCCTCTGCTATTAATATTGCTTATACGATAGCTACACACAAACACACTCACCAGCTGCAAGGAGAGAAAGAGAGAAGAGAACGTTTATTTATTTATTAATTACCTATCGATTTGCAAGTTGTTTATCTGTGCGCCATTCCACGCATAATTCTCATCATCATCATTGTCATCATTGTAATCATCATCAGTGTCGCTCTCGCAATTATTATTAGGTTTTGGATGCGACAGCTGCTCTTCAAAGCGTGGCCGTTTACGAAAAATGCCGAGCAAATTTTCAAACATATTTTCTTACACACTCTCGTACACACAAGTAAACAACAGAATTGACACTAATTTTGTATGTAGTAAATGAATCAGCATACAATATATTATTTGATTGTGGAACTTTCCAGTAATTTATGCTTGATCTCTGAAATAGCTGGATTTTTTGTCATGAATGAGAAACAACACAAAGTTACCTTTAGCTGATTTCAACTGAATTACACTTTATTTGCGTAGATTCTGAGTTGTGTCGATTTTTATTAGAATAATAATGCCATTACTTTTTCTATACTTTGTAGTTTGTAGTACAAAACTTGTATGCTCTGTTTATTATTAGAACAACTTGGAGCTATACATTTCGTTCTAGCTATTGTACGTTTACTTATTATTTACTTGCCCTGCAAAATTACTGTGTCGTATTGTTTTTTTTATTAACAAAATTCGTGTAAACAGTGGCAGTGCTGCCAACTTTTTAGAGGAAACTGTCGGGCTGTCAACTTGTTTTTAAAGCTATGTCGCAACAATAAAACGATGGGTTCACGGGCTTAAGCCCATCTTCCCCATTTGTGATAAATTTCCGAAATTCTTTAATTTTAAAGCTACAATTTAGAAAATACCAAAATGTTAACCATATATACGATTGGTTTTTTTGGTATTCTATCGCATAACATCACAATAAAGATTCATCGATATACTGATTTATATTTGATATTTAATATCGATTACATTATACCGATACGGTCACTCTATTTGGAACTAATAACAAATCGAAATCGATAGACTTATCACTATTGACGCGGGAAATTTAAATCACGCACACACATAGCAGTGCGTGACCATTGACAGCTTTTGGTAACGACATCGAAATAGTAATAAAACGGACACTGTTGCAAAGTGGCATAACCCTTAACGCAGTAAATGAAGAATTCACATCGTCGCATATGTGGATACAGATGTTGTCCATAGGGTGGGCAGTGTATAAGTTGGTTTGAGATATTTGAGTTATCAGCTGGTGCTGATGGACTCAACGGTGTATCCAGTGTGCATTGTGCCCGCTCCGGCAAATCGCATTTGGCTGTCACTGCATTCCAGTGCAACTCCACGCTGCACGTCTGCTGAATGGCTTGTCCATAATAGCAAATATAGTAATTATTACAGCTGGTTGAGCTGCCAATATAAACAATGCGATCGCTTTCCGGCTGTGGTCTTAAAGTGGCACAATAAGTAGCCGCATCCGTGACCATGTTGTTAAAGTTATTGTCACTGTCAGCCGGAGGATTATTAACAATACTACTGCTGCTATTTCTGCATCTCACACTCTCTGGGGCATCACAGATTTTGTTCTCCGCGTTGAACAGCATCGTTGATGGACAGGAGGCCAGCACAGCATCACCGTTTTCCACGCACAGATAAAACAATCGACAGTCTTCAGCATGCTCAACAAAAGAGCCAACCAAATGATTGGCACATATTTTTCCAGCACTTTGTCGTATTGTCACCGAATTGGTCGGTTTCCGCATCCCCAACATTTGTGATGTGGACAGCGTCGATAGACAGAGCAGCAGAATCACTGAAATAAAAGTTTTCTTATTACATTCTCCAATATTTTAATATATGACAGGATGAACCTTTAAAACACAAGTTGTAAGCCATTTTGATGTGTGTCAGGCTTCCGTAAAGCGCAATTTTATTCTAATTTCGTAATGCTCCAAGAACTTGACATATATGCTATAGCAGACCGGAGCACATCATCAACGGCAGCAGCAATATCAGAAAATTAACATTTTTCAATTGCGTGTCAACGTATTGATAAGACCTTCAACCAAAACACATTCCCTGCCAACATTTTTCTGCATTACTTTTTTTCACACAATCGATTGACATCTAGATTCAAAATTAACACGGGAATGAAAAGAAGCGCGTATTGGGCGTTATTAATTTTACAATGCCGATCAAAAACAAAGACTTTGAGACTTTGAATTGAGATTAGCTACAATAGATTGTGCATGCGACAATAAGTACTCAATTAATTATGTTATGTTCTGTGATAAAGAAAATAGAAGGTAACTTCACTCTGTCCTTGGTTAGACAACTAGACCATATCGTTCAATGGGTCTCCATCTTTCTTTCTTGCCGGAGATAGTTTCAATTTCTAACGTCTCAATTTTTTTTTTGAAAATGTGTCATAATTCAACACTTGTTCTGATAAACTAATGATATAGCCTTGAACAGAACCCGTTAAGATAGCCTTATGGCATGAGAAGATACAAGCTATTGACAGGTGGTGAAATATCCGGTGAATTTTCAAGAGAAGCGATCCGTATTCTGTATGTGTCATGTTCCAATCTATTAAAGTTACCTTCTAGTTTATTGTGTACTTACAAAAATTGCAGCCATGATCAAAATTAAAAGTTTATGTTGTAATCTATTGTGTATTTCCAAGAAGGGGTGTCAGTAAATTATATATATAATCAAAATAAGAATTTTCTTAACCAAATTAATGACGAATATCTAATCTATATATAATGTTTTAATTTTTATTTGTTTTTTTTTTTTTTTATTAAAACTACCTTTTTATAAAAATCACAATTGACTACAACTTAAATTAAATTATTTAAAAGTTAATATTTAAAACTTATTTACACAATTCATTGAAATAATTTGTTTATTAAACATTTGGCTTTAAAAATTCCAAAAAATTAACACCTTCAAGTCTATAAATGTCTGGTTTTGTCACCAACTTTCATTTTAGGCGGAATCTCCCATCTTTCTCTTTTAGAAAAAAACAACAATTAGTTGAATAAAAAATCAAAATTTATTTAAATAAAACTTAAAGTATTACTAAGTTAAAATCGTGTTCGACCATAGCATTTGGCTTGCCTGATCGCGACACAAGAACGCTTATCGTAATCCCAGCCATAGAAAAATGGACATTGCTGTAGCATCAGGAAACCATTGCGGCAATAATAGAAATAGTTGCAGTTGTCTGGATGCGGATAAATATCAACTGTATGCTTTTTACATTGCTCCCTTACGGCGATGCTTGATCTCTGTAAGTTAATAGACGTAGATCGATAGTTTAATATATATCGATATACATTAATGTGCTCTTTACTTACCAAACATTTGACTATTTCTGCTTTATCGCATTTTCCAGTTCGAACATTAAAATGTAGAGTTGGCGCACAGTGCATGGAAATCGGTTGTCCGCCGTAGCAGATAAAGTAATCGGTGCAGGATTGATCGTGGGCCAGTAGCACAATTTGATTGGGGTTATCATTTCGTGGACAGATGCTGGCCACAGTGGTTACTACTTGATTGTTTGAAGAACTTATAACACTGCTGTTGTTCACCGGAGATGAACTGGGAACTTGGGCAGCTGTGGAGGTAATCGTTGCTGCAGTTGTAGATATATTCACAGGAGCGGTTGTAACATTTCCCTGCACTTCGGTGACGGCATTATTATCCGCGTTAATTGGCTGTCCTGTGCGACAATCGATATCCTCCATTAGCTCACACATTTGCTCCACTGGATTAAATCTGTCTCCCTCTGGACATTCGCCTTCATGGGAATCCTCACCGTTGCAAAGAATAAAATGTGTACAACTTCTATTGGAGAGTATAAACTGTTGATCGTTGTCAGCATTGCATTCCTCGAAAACATCAGCCAATGAATGAGTCCAGAGGCAAATAAACAATACTAAATGTAGACAGTTTCTTGTGTAATAATTATGCATGTTCTCGCAGTTGTTGCCTGTGGGCGACTAAAGCCTAAAATTCAGATACAGAAACCTTTTAAATGACTCGCTTATCAAACATTAATTTGCCTTTGAAACATGCCATGTTAAACTGTAACTGTTTGCTGCTGTTGTTGATTGTCAAAATGAGTTACTTTATTAACACAGAACAAGAGTATTCTAGATTTGGGTTGGTTTTACAATCGATAAGGTTTTGTGCCAATGCATTTCCTTTGTGACTCATCAAAGTAAAAATTCTGCGGGCATTGCTGCAGCAAAAGATATTTATCAATGCACTGATAATAATAGTTCTTGTTTGCGGGATAAGGGAAAACCAAATTTTGACTACTCTTCTTGCAGATCACATGGGGATTACTGCTGATTGTCGTCGCAGATCTCGTGGTTGTCGTCAAGGGCTGATGATGCTCAGTTGTTGGTTGCTCTGTATTAACATTGGTAATTGCCACCGTATGGACTGAACTGGACTGGGTTGTATCGATCACTGTGGTACGATCACAGTTAACGGGCTCGGTGCATTCCCCATTGCAGTAAAAGGAATTATCGCCTTCGCAATGCACAAATTCACTACATTCTTGATTCGGATTGCTTATAGTGGTGATGATGACGCCTTCGCATTCCAATAGGAATGCTGCCTCTATCAGCTGCCCAGTTAGCAGGCAGCCAACTACAAATAATAGGAGTTTCAACATATAAGCTAGAACCAAACTGTTCATACAGACAGCTAATGACGGCAGCTATATAGGCGTCTTGAAAACATGTTTGAGTTTGATAAGGCGATTAGTTCATATTTATTTATTAATTACAAAAGTATATGACATAACATGGCGCTTAATTAAAATTGTTTGTCTTTCAACAGCACATATTTAACAACCCCTAAAGTCGATCGTACGCTTCGTACATGTTTTAGTTGCTTCGCTGAAGACAAACCCCATTGGGCACTGCTCCACAATCAAATATCCCCCCAAACAGTAGTAGTAATAATTGCAATTTCCGGGATATCTATACTTTTCGGTCACACCCCGTCGACAGATTGCACGTACATCCTCCGTTGGAACTCTTGTCGTTGTTGTTGTAGTATTATTTTCAGCGTGAATTTCAACAGTGCAATTATAATTGGGATCACATCGGTTTCTCTCAGTGCAGTACTCCGAATTTGTTCCATTACAATATATAACTCTATAGGTACAATTTACTTGTGTATTGTTTGTGTAATTCCCATTCGCAACGTTTGCGCATTCCGTGATATTCAGAGCGCAGACGTAGAAGGCGCAGCCGAAGAAGAAGATTACGGCAAGAACGACGGGCAGGATGTCAGTACGTAAAGATTGTCTCATTTTGTGTGACAGTTTCCCAAGTGTGCTTAGCTTTTTATATTTTCCAATATCGGGATTGTCTTCCTAAATACTTGCATTTAATTAAACGAGTCATGTTTTTCTTTCTTCGACTTTATTACTTATCACGATGTTAGGGCACTTATCAATAAAAAGGTACACAACACAACCTATGTTATTTTCGATAGAGCTGTATCTGTTTCTTTCCTAACTCGGGGTAAACCCCGATCACGTTTCCGGCTACGCTCGTCTGGCAGTGCCAAAGCATTTGGCCGCATTTAGATGTACACAGCTTCGCCTTTCAATGTCCCAGCCGTAGAAGAAGGGACACTGTTGCAGTGTCAAATAACCCTTGATGCAATAGTAAAAGTAGCTGCATTTGTCCGGATGTGGAAAAAAGTCAGTCATGTGTGGCAAACACTTGTGGGCCGTCGGTCGCTCCAACTGAATGTCAATGAAATAAATCAATCAGTCATCAATTATAAAATACTGAAACTTTGTAGTAATATTTAGCCAACGTAGTCATAAGTAGTATGTAAGACTGTATTATATTGTAAATAGTGTTATTTATTAATTATATTTATCGCACTGTAAATATTATTAATCATTTATCGATAACTAAAAAAGCGCCCTCTGGCGTGAATAAGAATTAGCTTAAGAACGCATGATTGTGTTGGTAAATAGAGGAAGCGTCACTTTTAAAAGCGACGCCGCCCGGTTAAGACTGAATAAAATATAAAAGATCACAAATCGAAGTGCTTATTATTTAAAATAACCCCTGACTATAACTTGTAGACTCCCAGTCGACTTACCGCACAGTGGGCATTTTCGGGGTAATCACATTGTCCCGTCTGGGCATTGAAATGTAGCTGATTAGTGCAATGCATTTCCATAGCATGGCCATGATAGCACAGATAATATCCATCACAAGTGGCATTGTTGGGCATCAAAATGATCTGACTGGGATCATCGCTATGCGGACACGTGGGCTTTACAACAGGTGCTATGTTTAAGATATCCACTTCGGTGGGTTTTTCCATAGTTGGTGGCGTTGGCTCTGGCTCAAGAGGCTGTTCTTCCTCCTCTGTTTCATTTGTTTCCTCCTGCACTGGCGGTTCATCGACCTCATCTAAAAAGCACTTTACATTCGCCGCCGCATCGCATGCTCCAGATTCCGGGTCAAAGTATTCGCCATCATCGCACTGACCCAGTAAAGAATCATCACCATCACAATAAACATACGATTGACAACTTTCCCAGCTGGCCACGAAACTTCCTTCCTCTGATTCTGCACATTCCTCAAAAACATCTCCATGGACATATTTCAATGAAAACGCAAGCGCGAGGCACAAAAATAGCGCAAATTTATACATTTTATATACTTCGCGTAGAATCTCGAACTGATGACTCTCAGTTCAAAATGCGCTGAATTTATGGGCTTCATTTTCTCAAAGAAATATCAAAATTTATCGAGAGTACATGCATTTCTTTTTAGTCTAATTGAATATTGTTTATCAATTGTGACCTCAGTAAGGTGTAGGTATACCTATATGATATATGATGTTTGTACTACAAATTGTTCTACTTAGTGAATCATAGCATGCGTAACTTCCAACTATATAATATTATGTCATCAGCATAAGTTAATAGATTGACATTACAGCAGTCAATGGTCCAGAGACTTCTTCTTTCATTTCATTCGCGATCAACATGCGAGCATTTATGTTATGTTTACATAAGCCGGCACAGCTTTTTAATTAATATTCAATATATGCTCACAAAGTATTTTTGTGAGCCAAAGCCAAAGCCAAAAGCGTGAAAAGCAGCAGCAGAAAGACAACGCATAAGAAATCATTGACCTCAACAGCAACACATTGGCCGTATTTTGCTTATGGGGCTCGAAAGACAGAAAGACGAAGCGTAGCTGCTAAAAAGTGCCCCAAGAAATGATGCGCTACAACTTAACGGTCATAATGATTCGCTGATGCTTTTTGCTACACTCCAATTCGATTAAATATGTATATATTTAAAAAATATTTTTTATTTCCTCGATAGTATAGTGATAAGTATCCTTTACCTGTCTTAATTCAGTAGCGTGTTTAGATTCGTTGAGGTTGTCCAGAACTTTTTGCTACACTTCAATTCTATTAATCATATATATATTTAAAAAATAATTTTTAATTTCCTCGATAGTATAGTAATAAGTATCGTTTACCTTTTTTATTTCAGTAGCGTATTAAGATTCGTTGAGGTTGTCCAGAACTTCATTCATCCCGTTTTCTAGTGTGATATAAATCACACAGTTGTGCGAGTTCTGATTTTTGCACCATCATTTGAACAGGCCAAGCAACGTTTGAGTGGATCGCATGGCTCTTTTTTTGAATTTGCACAAAATCTAATTTATTGTCAAGCATTTGGCCAATAAGATAAGACAAGCCTTTGTCCATGTTACCTGACATTATCACAGCCGCAGCGACTTCCCTGCACCTGAAAGCCGATGAAAGAAAAAGACAAAACAATTATGAGAGGGGGAATCCAGCCGGGAAATAAATTATGAATTTGTTTTAACAAGTGCAAACGTAACCAATTTTTCCATGCGTTTTATTCTATAGCTCAATTCTTATAATCAATATTTGCCTTCTTTTATTTTATTTTTACTAAATGCATTGACAGATGGACGTATTATCGTATGTATGGACAAAAGACACGATCGAATCCATACAAAAGGTTGAATAATGCACACGCTTTGTAGACTCAGTTGTAAAGTCGCCAACAACGACAACGACAGCGACGTCGGCAAAATGTCTGTCGTTGTGGATCTGTTTGTATGTTTACACATGGACAGGTACACATATACGAATGTAGATGGATGGATCGATCAGTGAACTATACGAGTGTTTTTAATTTACAATACACATGTACACATATTCACATTTATTTTCAGGCATCTGTTAATTTCATTGTACAGCTTTCAAGACATTTATATTTATAAGACCAGCCCCAAAATTCTAAAAACAAGTGGCAAGAAATAAGCATGACAGGTATCTATGTTTATGCCATGAAGCAGATATTAACATTTCTTATAAATGTCCTCGACACGTTAAGAATCTTTTTGAAAACATGCAATCTTTGATTTTACAGAGTTTATAAGCAAAATTGTTTTTGTTTCCATTTAAATATAATGATTAAAATTGATTAACGTTTTTATATAATGATATAAGTCTTTATAAAAAAAATTCATTAAAATTTAATTGGTAAGAAATTGTCATCAGGTTACTATAAATCGCAAAAAAAAAAATAAGATAAGAATTCATTCTAATTATATTTATATGCTATCTAATTTGGCAACCAATGAAGTCTCTCTTTACAATCTGATAATGAGAAAACTGTGTCAAAGATATAAAGACAAAATTAATATTATAATAGCATAGATAAGAAGTAACAAAAGATGCTAAGTTATCACATATCTTTATGTACTGTCTTTAAAAAACAATCAGCTATTTAATTACACCTGTGATCTAAGCCACATCAGTTTAAAATAAAGAATTATAAACTTATGTACATATTTTTTAAATCTGGCCAAGTTCTGATGCAGTTTTTAGACCCCGTACTTAATATGAATATGTGCGTAACAGGCAGAAGGAGGCATGGCAGACCCTATAAAGTACATATATTTTTGATCAGCATCTATAGCCGAGTCGATATAGCAATGTCCGTCTGTCCGTCTGTCTGTATGAACACCTATAGAGAGGGACTGGGAGCAGGGACTGGGAGCAGGGACTGGGAGCGGGGCCTTTGAGTGGGACTGGGAGCGGGGCCTGGGAGTGGGACTGGGAGCGGGGCCTTTGAGTGGGACTGGGAGCGGGGCCTCGGAGCGGGGCCTCGGAGCGGGGCCTCGGGGCGGGGCCTCGGAGCGGGGCCTCGGAGCGGAGCCTCGGAGCGGGGCCTCGGATCGGGGCCTGGGGCGGGGCCTCGGAGCGGGGCCTCGGAGCGGGGCGTGGGGCGGGGCCTCGGAGCGGGGCCTGGGGCGGGGCATCGGAGCGGGGCCTGGGGCGGGACCTTGGAGCGGGGCCTCGGGGTGGGGCATCGGAGCGGGGCCTGGGGCGGGGCCTCGGAGCGGGGCGTGGGAGAGGGACCTGTGAGAGGGACTGGGAGAGGGACTAAGAGCGGGGCCTGGGAGAGGGACTGGGAGAGGGACTAAGAGCGGGGCCTGGGAGAGGGACTAAGAGCGGGGACTGGGAGAGGGACCTGCAAGAGGGACTGGGAGAGCGACTTAGAGCGGGGCCTGGGAGAGTGACTGGGAGCGGACCTGGGAGAGGGACAGGGCGCGGGGCCTGGGAGCGGGGCCTGTATGAACACCTAGATCTCAGAGACCATAAGAGCTAGAGACACCGAACTTGGTATATAGGCTCTTCTATGTTGTTATTCGTACTTTTCCCTTGACTTGTCCCTTGACCCTTTCTCAAAAACTTCCAACTCTCATAACTTTGTCAAAACTTGACCAATTTTGATCATTTTTTTGCCTCTACTTTCTGCATCAAAATATTATTTATTAAAAAAAATTGATTATTTTCCCTATCACTGTCTTTTTTATCCGTACTTTCCCCTTGAACCTAACTCAAAAACTTCCAACTTAAATTTTACTTTAAGTTTATGTCGCTTTATTGTTAGTGAGTATTAGAAATATTTTGAAAGTAAAAACTGTTTTAACAAATTTTAATGTGAGGCATGACAGGCAATGTAAAACCCAAAAACTTAATACCTAGAAAGGTCTACAGAAATGAATTTCTTGTATGGCAGGCAAAATTTATGCTAAACTTCCATTTGTGATAAGTAATTCCCGCTGTGAGTTGCTAATGCGGACCAAGGGAATACTTCTATGCATCATTAGTTTTTCTGTGGTACTCATCAGTCCTTTGTTTTCCATTTAAAAATACAAATTGCTTCGTTTTTTTTTTAAGGGAACAGAAATCAAATCTATCTTATCAGAGTCTAAAAAAGAACTGGAAGAACCTTTCAAGAAACATTAGTTCGAGATAGTGGCATACTTATGATTAGGAAAATTCAATTCATTAATAAATAAGAAATATCAGTAGAAACCAAATAATAATGAGAATTTTGTGGAAAGATTCTTTCTAAATCAGTTGGTTGAGTACCATAGAGGAAGTCATTAAATTATCAACTTTACGCAGTTTTGCGACAACAGCTAAAATAAAATCTAATCACAATGCTTAATAATATTATTTTTTGAAAGAAAACAAAACTAAAGTGAAGTACAGATTAAAATGTTGCTGCAGATAAACAACATGCGAATCGCAAACATCAAGACAGCAGACCAACAGACACCGACACCTAAATAAAATAACAACAATAGCACAGCAACAACAACAACATCAAGAGGCACGTAATGTATCTTGTTTTCCAGTGAAACGCAGCCATACACACACATATTCATACTAACACACACCCATATATCTACGAGTTTTTGTTGTGATTCACAAATCAAATAATATAAAATAATAATAATAAAAAAATGTTCAGTGGCTTGGGCGCTGCGCGAAAAATATTTGTGCCAGCCATAAGATACAAAAGTATCTCTCCCTCTCTGTGTCTCTCTCTGTCCCACTCTTTGTATATATATAAATATATATACTATGTAACTGTAAAAACCACTTGAAGCGCCAGCGCACGATCAGTAAAAATTGAGAAGAGAGTATTCAACACAAAGAGAGTTAGATCTGATGGGGGGATAGAGTGTGTGTGTGTGAGAGAAAAAAAAGAGAGACCAAGGGAGAGAACGGCATCAAAGAGCGTTGGGTTTTATTTTTTTTTTTTGTTATTTTATTATTTGCTTATTAGGGGCGGTGTTGGGCCCGGCCCGGTGCGGTTCGGTTTTCGGTTCGGCCCGGCAGCTATGCGGGTTCAAATGCGGCCAGCATGACGAATTATTACACACAGTTGCAGATATAAAATGAAATTTAAACACATACAATGCACATTCTCAATGATTCGTTTGTGTACACACAAATACACATACATACATACACGTATGTACTCGCATGTACTCGTATATAAAATATTAAAAGATCTCTGGGTCGGCTGGCGTCTTGCCCGAGCTATCAAAGCTCATTGATCTGGGGTAAAGACGACGACGACGCCTGTGTCCGCTCTTGCCTCTAGGCACTATTCCGTATACTTTCCCGGAGTACACCGCACCGGGGGGACTTTTTTTCTTTCTTAATTTCGCTGTTGTTGTTGTTGTTGTATTTTGTGCGATAATCACGAACTGTCGACCGGTTTCAGCTTGTAAGCCTGGCCAACAATTCGATATACATATGGATTTTAACTTTGTCCAAATACAACACAAATTTGTAGCCAAAGCTCTCTCTGTGCATGTATGTAAGTATGATGTATCTATATGTATGTAAGTATGTATATATTGAGGCTCTGCCTCTCCATATGTATTACACAAGCATTTGTGAAAACGTCGTCGTCGCCGTCGTCATCATGGCTGTATCTGTGCCTGGCTTAAACCGGATCTTTGGTTTGAAAGTACATTCACTTTATGCCACTGTTGCTGCTGCTGCTACTACTGCTGCTGCTGCTGCTAGCGTTGACGTCGCTGCAGCCGGGCCCAAAGCCAAACAGCCTTCAAATGACAAAGCTAGCTGACTTGCTTTGGCTTGGCTAACTGGCTGACTTGGCCAGCTAGCTAGACAGGGCTGCACATGCGCATAGTTCAAATAACTTGGTCAAGTTGACAAGATCAACAGCAGCAGCAGCAGTCGCAGTCGCAGCAGCCGCAGCAGCAAAAGCAGCAGCGCAAAGTGTTGCCAAGCGGCAGCGCTCAAGCCGGTCACTGCGTACAGAGAGAGGGAGAGAGAGATTGAGCGTGAGAGAGAGCGTGACGTGCGAGGGGGGAATCAAATCAAATACCAACAAAAAATCTATAATAAAAAACAGGTTAACAAATGTTGCCGCAACAGCAGCAGCAGCAGCAGTAGTAGTGGCAGCAACGTCAACGTCGGAAGAAACTTGTTATTTTTTTGTAGTTTTTTCCTATACGCCAAGTCTTGAGTTGACGTCAAAGCCGGCTTACGACGGCGACGGCGACGACGACGCGACGACAACAACGAACGACGCCTGCTTACATTCACTTTACAAAGAAGAAAAAAGAAGAGCGTGAAAGTTATGTTAAGAGAGGCAAACGCAAGCCGGCAACCGGCATTGTCAAAGTGAGCGTGAGAGAGGAAGCTCACCTACAAGTACATTAAGTCATTCACTGTACTCTTTGCTTTGACTCAGCGCATATGCTGGTGTGTGCATGTGTGTGAGTGTATGTGTGAGAGAGAGAGAGCGATTGCTTGAACGAGTCTACGACATCGACAGCGACGTCGACGACTGCGACTGCTGCTGGCAGTTCGTTCGCATTCACAAGAATTTCACCGCATTTAGTTTAGTACCGTTTTTGGCTGCAGTCGCACTACGGACAATATTCTAATTGTGCTTACCATCATAAATACAATATACATATATGTATACTATATAATAATAATAAATTATATACACGTATTACCATATACCATATACAATTCAATTAAATAGCGGCAAAAGTTAATGATATTAACTACACATTTTAAATGTTATTATACATGGCCAATGCCCAGCCATATGGAAATATTGTGCTGCTGTCTCAAACACAAAAATTCAATTCGTTATATCTATAAAAAATAAAACACAAAACAACAAACAAAACGCCAAATTCACAATGATAAATAATTAATAACTATTTTCTATGAAAAGCTAGTGAATATAGTAACCGTGTTGATTAAATCATTACAAATATAATTACAAAACAACAAGTAAAAAACCCCCAACTAACGCGTGCAACAAGTTAAATCCAGCAACAAGTTGTAAACCAAGTTAGAACTATACATACATATGTTCACACACCAATACACAAACACACGTTCGCGTTACACACACACACAAACACACACATAGCAAGACTCTAACAATGTCAAGTGAAAACAATCTCTGGAATCAACAGGTTTCGCCCTAAAAAGTGTTATAAAGAAGCGCGTCCAGAACTGTTTATAGGGAAAAGGAATTTATATCAAATTTCTATTAAAATCTATTAAGTAAATGAAGAAGCAGAAGGAAAAGAGTCTTAAAAATAATTAAGCAAGAAAATTAATATATATAAAAGAAATTGTGTGACTGCAACCAGGTGGAACGAAAGTTGGAACAAACACCACAAAATCAGCTTAAAGAAAAACAAAACCTGAAAAGTTCTTAGAGCGCAAAATAAACCTCAATATGGATTCATTCTACGATGGCGACCTTAAAGATATATGGGACTCCGATTTAGATCCGGTAAGCGAGCAAACAACCAGTTCTATTTATGGCTCTAACCAGCAAAGGTTTATCAGCTTTTCTGTTATTACTTTAAAGTTCCTTGATGAAACGATATGGCGAAAATGTTTGTATAACAAGAATAGGTTAACCTTTAAAAAGTTGCGAAAACACAAGAGATTATAGTAAAGTTGTACACTTCGAAAAAACTTCAAGTTCTTTTACGAAATTTAAAATATAAAGTACATTAAAACAAAGTATTAGCTTTAAAGCTCCGTCTTAGTTCCCACTTAAAAGTTAATTACAGCAAAGGAATTTTCTCTATAGAAAAGTTTAAATTAAAATATTATATATAATTTATTTAAGTTATTAAAGTATAATAAGTATTTAACACTGAATTTCAAAATAACATTAATGACCCACATTAAGTTTACAAATGCTTATCAGGCGGCTCATTTGTAAAATATAAAAAAAATCGTGCACTGATTTGAATTGAAATTAAAGTAGTGAGTTCAGCTACAGAATAGAGAAAACAAATTATACGCTTTGCTAGGAAGCCATGGGAGGAGAAATTGTTGAACGTTTTTTGTTTTTTTTTTTAATATTATACTGTTTTTTTTAGTAAATGTATGTATACACTATAGCGATACTCTTTGTAGTTTCATTTTCCCTTTCGGATCACAGTGATCTTCGTGCCTGCATATTAAGCAGTCGCTTTACAAGATCTGAAAGGCCCCTCAAAAAAAAACCTGTCCCATAAAACAACATAATAAAAGTGTCTGTATGTCTGTCTCTTTGCCAGTCACCAAAAGCCAAATCTAATCGACACTCTTGTCGCTACTCCTAGCTATGAAATGATATACAACTCAACAGACACACACACACACCCTGTTTTCGATATATTCTGTTATTTCGATTTGATTTCTCAGTTATTGAGGAGAACGCAAGTAAGTTTTGCAAAATGTTTTGATATGATAGGTAGGGTCCCAAGTTATTTATATCTGACAGTTACGTTTGCTACTTACGTACGTAGGCGACTGGGATTGGGGACTGTCAATGGGAACAGGTATCAAGAAACAATTTTTTAGTGATTTTTTATGTTCAAAAATATCATTTACATGGTCATAAGATAAGAGGAGAGTCGAGAAGTCAGTAACTATTTGTGGCGTAACGTAAGTGTTTTGTCTGATAATGATAATTAGAGTTTTCCAAGAAATTAAAAGAAGAAATTTATCATTAACGAGCGAATTCGCTTGCCCCTTACTCCCTCCCCCAACAAACCGACGACAACAGTTTCAATATAATGAAAGGCATGTGTGCATGTATGTATGTGTGTAAGTGAGTGAGTGTGTGTGCTGCTGCTGCTGCTGTTCCTTCTCTCTTCTGAGCTTCACTTGTGAGAGCTGCTTATCGCTGCGGAAACAGTAATGAATACATGTCGCCGTCGAGGAAGCGTCGCTGCTGCCGTCACTGTTGCCGTCGCTGCCTCTGCCGCTGCCGCTGTCGGCGTAACATTTATGAGTATTACCGAGCAGCCTCTAATACAAAAGACAGCAAAGAATCTATTTAAGAAGACACACACATACAATCAAGTGATAAGACGCACTGCGCTATCAGCTGCGCCAAATGCAAAGTAACTAATGACTTTTGTATTTGTTGTAGTTGTTGGAATGTACTATGTATGTGAGTTTTTTTGCCTGCCGCTGCACTTTAAACTGACAAAACCTATGGCCGTTAGTGTCATTACTGAGCGAGATAATGCAGCGAAGACCGCAACGCGACGCGACACGAAACGACACGACGCCAGACCGAAATAGGCTCAGGCGAAAAACAAAAAAGATTCCCGGGAAAAACGCGCGTGCAGTTTTTTCCCGCCGTAAGCAGAACGCCGGGGCGTCCGATTTCGATTACGTCATAATCATTTACGGTTTCATTCTCTGCGTATTGTGTATGTGTGTGGGAGAGGGTTTTATGATCATCAAGTCTAAGTACATAGTACATAAGTACATGCACACATTAATATTTATTAGAATGACCATAAACATGAGTTTCTCACATCGAGAACGTCACTTTATCGTTTTCTCATTTAACCATTTAGGTGTATTTAAAAATTTAAATTATCATTGGACTGAAATTGAGAAGTCTTTTGTGGCGCATATCAAAAATCTTATCAGAAATTATTTTGTAACCCAAAAGCCAGAAAGAGCCAAATGCCAGATAAGGCCTCACTATAGTTTTGATTACGCTTCGCGCCCATTCCAAAGACTAAGCGCAAACGTAAATAAAGTTAGTTATATTTATTATTATTTTAAATTCAGTAGAATTAAGCTCAATGCAAAACAACAACGGAGAGATAATCCCTTCGTAAGAATTTTATTGAAAATAAAAGTGAAATACCAATATTTATTAATAAAAATCCCAGAACATGTTTGTATACCGTTCATCTCTCATTTTATAGAAATAAAAAAAACCCCAGCCTTTCGCAATCGTAATTCTTCAAGTGCTCCCCTTATCTCTTGTGTCAGCAACCCATCACATTTAATATATATACATATATATTGATTATTATTTTAACAATATTGAATAATTACAAACATTCTGAGAAATACCTATATTAAAGGGAATTTTAAAGATTCAGACCGTGTAAACAGTAGTAAATAGTTACAGAGAATAGGCGATTCCTGGTTTTACCAATCTCATTAATGAAATATTTATTATATTTTGGTAAACTGTACATAATAAATTTCGATTAGCAGTGGTTATTTCCTTTGCGAACTATAAGATTAATTCATTATTATAACATTATAACATTAAAAATTGCTTTTTTCTGATTTCAAACTCAAGAGATCATAATAAATATTTTCGAGTTTCAGATAAGGTCTATATTTTTAGGAAATTTCTTTAAATGGCAGATATAGAATATAAGATTAGAGTAATCCATTGAGATACCAGTAGAAGGCATTTACTGATATAGAAACGATTTTAGATTTACATTTAGTTTAGCAATCATATTGCACTTTATTTAAAAATAGAAAGAAGTTTTACTATGTCATATTTTAAAATCCAATACACACATTGACATCTCTTATCTCAAAAATAATCTCAGATCCTATACACATTACACAATTAATATACGTTCGAAACTGTGAATAGACAAAATATGTGTATATTAGACTCTATTACTAAGTATTCAGCATTCATTAGAATGGTCCACAGTTATTGATAAGGACCAAGACATATTGCTGCTGGAAGCTAAAATTCTATTTTCACATTTCATTTTTTACGATTAGAGCACAAGTTGCTTGGAAACAAAACGTCACGCAAGACAGCTTTCAAATTAATCTTATATGCATACACACATTCTACATAAACTGCTACACATGTGAATTCGTACAGTGTGATGAAGGGGTTATTAACACGATAGAGTTAGCTTCAAGTCAATCTTTTGGAATGGAATGGAAAGGAAACAGGAAATATGTATTTTGAGTTTGTCCTAAAAACAATCTTCAGCAATTTGGCATTCCATTATAGAAACTAGACTTCTTCGACAGTTTTATTTCGGTTTCTGTGAATTGTTTTCTTTCTTCTTTTCTTATTTATTTGTTAACGTTCTTTTTGTATTTTTGCACTGAAGAAACCCAGTAAAAATGATTACCTTGGGTCGACGAAAGCCAAAAAGCAACGGTCGCCTTCACAAAAGAATGCTGACCAGAAAAAAATAAGTCAAACCAGACTTGACTCTCGAACGGGGCAAAATTGGTAAGACCAAAAGTCAAGTCGAGAAGAAAATTGCAGCATTTACAAACAAGTTCAAGTTAATAAGTCAGCAAGTTTACTTAACTTACGTTTTACCATTGAGAGTGGCCAATACGAGAAAAAACAGAAAATAAAAAACGAAAAACGAAAAAAAAAAAACAAAGAAAAAATCAGCTATAATTTAAATTTCAACGCTTTTTGATACAACTTTCGCTTATATAAGCAAAATATTGCCAACTAAATTTTGCTAGCTCTATGAGCGTATATAATGTTATTAACCATTTCAATTTGACACCCTTTTCCGTACGCCAAAGCCAACAACAACAACAACATACATAGAACAGTTAACCGAGTGAATGCAAATGTGCAATGGTTGTGTTTGTATATGTGTGTGTGTGCTGCGTTTGAGGTTATGTTGAATTTCTAACGGCTTAGTGCAACGAGCCGCTATTTTAAATGCACACAAGAACCCACAAAACTGAAAAACGTGCTTGGCAACAGTGTATCAAGAGACGGTTGCTCAGCATATTTGAATAACTAGTTCGAGCCACGATACTTTCAATATGCTATTAAGTAAAACAATATCTATGTGTTGTCTATGTGAACTGACTCTGTATATGTGTGTATGTATGTATGCATATATGTTTGTATTGCTTAACTTTGACATTTCCAATAAGCGGAATAGAGTGGAGCGTTGCAATCTGCAAAAACAGGTTAAAATACAAAGCGAATGCCAAAAAAACAAAAAAAAAATAAAAAAAACTACAAAAATACAATACGATATAAAACTTGCGACGATGGCACCATTGCAAATTTTGTTAGTGGCACATTTCTATGAAAAAAGTTCAAACATATGGCAAAAGCGCGCATAATTTAATTTGTTCACACACACAAACACACACACGCATACATATAGATATGTATAGTATCATCGTATTACAGTTAGAGAGACGACTCCCCCACAATTCATTGAGTCGAACGTCCCATTCATGCGAATTTTACACGCGCTGCGCAGTGCAGGATGCGCACATTGAAAACTTTGTTGTTGTTGGTTGTGTTGCCTGCGGTTTGCTCTCTTTTTAGCACACTGGCACTCTCTTTGTGCTCTCTTAAATCCGTTTGCATGTGGGCGGCCGGCAACCGAGCAGCTGTTTAGTTTACTTTTGACGTCAATGTCAGGCAGGCAGGCAGGCAGGAGTTGAAGGCTCTGGTGTGAATTATTCATAGATTGAATTTACAATATGTTGTGGCCAGTGTAGACGCTGCGGAAGTGGTTAAAGTGGGGTGAATTTCTCTCACCCTCGGTCTACATCGGTTGCGTGGGCGTACCATATTGTTTTGTTAATGAAGCGTTATACGATAAGTGTAACAAACAGCAAGCGATGACAACAAGTTGTGCAACAGTTGGGGCTCATTCAAGGAGCCGGCTATGCAACAAGTAAATGACAGTTACTTGGAACTTTAAGTTGTGGATTAAAATAGAGTTACGAACATATGGCACTCTATATTTCTTTAGTTGAAAGTGTAAATAGGCAATATAATCAGGATAACTTATGAATGTAATTTAAATTTTCTTTTGATTTGCATATTTATAAATAAATGTATTTTAAATTTTCTTTTGATTTACATATTTATAAATATTTAAACACTCTATGTGGTTTCCAAATTATAGTATTTTTTGAATATTAATAATAATGTAGCAACGATTTTTAGCTTATCATATTATTACTTTCCCACAAACAATGTCGGTGCCAAATTAACACTCAATTAAATGAGTCACCTGGAATTCGAGTAAATATATTGAATCACCAGTCAACAAATAACAAAGCTCACTTGATCAATTTGTTTTCGGCATCAAGTCGTATGCTGATTATGTGCATTGATCTACATAATTGTTGCTTCCGTCTGATGGCCTCTTAGCTCTGTCTATTATTATGTTTCTTTTTTTTATATTTTTATATTTTATTAATTTTCTGTTCGTTTTGTGAAAGGCGTCAAAGTCAACCACTTTTAGCCACTTTAACACCTAAAAGCGTATAGAGCGCAACCACAATGCCACAAAATGCGATTAGGACACACGCCAGCGCCTCCAATTGAGTATCATCTAAGGCAACTGGGTCTTCAGTCTCTACGCGTGGGTTGTGCACAACAACCATTCGCAACTTTCACAACATTTCCGTTTTTATTTTTTGCAAATACGTATTTTTGCTGAATAGCTGCCTGACACTGCGAATTAGTTAACTGGCGGGTGGTTTTTACGTCAAGGCGTCTCGCTGCTTGCGCACTTCTCTCTCTTTTTTTTCACATTGTACTCAAATGCACAAAGCTTCCATATGTATGTTGGTGATAAGG
Source organism: Drosophila falleni (assembly GCA_035045575.1). Taxonomy (NCBI): domain Eukaryota; kingdom Metazoa; phylum Arthropoda; class Insecta; order Diptera; family Drosophilidae; genus Drosophila; species Drosophila falleni. The sequence continues at coordinate 13,807,353 of JAWNOV010000167.1, forward strand.
CTAAGACCCGCATAGGACGCACGCCCCCGCGATATCAGTATGGTAGTGTTTGTGTGCCGGCTGCTATTATTATACCTATTTGACTATATTTATAACAGAAATAAGGCGAAACACGTCATTTGGCTACTGTTGTGTTGCCAATCGGGTTTTGGGTCGCATAGGGGTTGCAACACGGCGTATACATAATGTGCTGTGGCATCAACAAGGCCAATTAGTCGCTGTTTCGTTCGCAAACTAGGCAAAGTGATCGAAATATTGAATTTATCGATTTTTTTTTCGACTCGATCGTTTGACGTTGACTTCAAAAGTTTGAGTTAAAAATTGGTATTATTTGTGATCGCTTAACACAAATATATTTCTAATTTCGGAACTAAAATACAATTCTATTTTAATTTGTGAACTTAATTTGCAACGGAATTTGAAAGGTAGACAACGGGGTAGGGTTGTTGTTTAGCATTCTTCTGTTCGTCCACTTTCTTTTCAGGCCACTTTTCGGTTACCAATTACCATTTACCACGCTTTTCGACTGCCAGCCAAAAGGCCGAAAATAAAAACGCAAATCGTTATAAGAAAACCAAAGCGCAAGCCAAAGCGTAGCAATTTTTCAAGTTAAAAAGCATTTTTGAATTGTGGGAGCACCTTTCACTTTACGGCGATGATAATGATGACGATGACGATGTAGCTGATGATGATGATGATGATGGTGAAGAAGAAGAAGAAGAAGCAGAAAGGCAGTGGGACAGACAAGCATAAAATTGAAAAGATATAAAGAGCAACTAAAAATGCTGTGCACAACACAAAGAAAACCGATACATACATATGTACTTTAAGTGTGTGTTGTATGCCCACAAACATAAGTACACATGTACAAACATACAAAGATACAAAGATACACTCACACGAACACACACAATTGCATTTTTATAAATGTGAAAGGTTTTCGCTTGCTGCAACATTATTTAATCAATCCAATTTGTGGAGCAAGCGAAAAAAATCGAAATATCTATAGACAAAACACCAACAAAAACCAAAGTAAAGAAAGAAAGAAAAAAAACTATAACCAGTTTAATTATTTTTATGAAATTGTATTTTTTTTTCTGTTGTGTGTATTTTTTTTTTTGGTTTTGCCTTTTGTCTTTTACACCCTTTTTCTTGCTGGGACTACAAAAATTTGAATAAAATTGTATAATGGAACGAAGGCGATATGCTAATGCTGTTGAGATATGTATGTAAACTAAATACCTTCGGGCGGCTCATTTGGTCTTGTTTTTGAATAGATTTCGAAATAAAGTGCAGTCAAAGAAAATGTGGAAAAGTTCTCATCAAAATTGAAATAAACCAAGTCAGACACACACGTGACGTGAGCAACAGGTGCTCATTTGCATCGATAACGGGTTTTGTCATCGATAGCAAAGCATAGAGCATATTTCGTACAATACAATCGATATACGAACGATAATGATCAGATGATCATTAAGATACTTAAGCTATTGCCTAAGCGTTTTTTGTGGCTTAAGAGTTAGATACTTGAGTGCAGGGGGCACTTGACTCGTCAGTCGCCCTTGGCATTTCACCAAAGCGGCTTTCGTCGAACGTTAGACCGAAAAAGCACCTGAAACGTGCAACAATGAATGCTCAGCGAGATGCTCCACAACTTTGATTTGTCAGTAACTACTGCTACGATCTACCAACAGTCACAATCACAGTCACAGTCGGCAACAGCTGAGTAGAAGAAGGGGGGGAAACAGCTGAGAAGAAGGGGGCAGGCAGCTGCGGCAAGACAACAGCAAATGCCTGTGAGCGTTTTTGTTATTTTTGCTGTCTCTTCTTGGCTTTCTTTCATCATTGAGCTCCCCACAAAATCTCTTTCTTTCTCTCACTCTCTCTCTCTCGCTCTCTCTGTCTCTCTTGCTCTCTTTTTATACCAATGAGCTGATGAGTGTGTGTGTATGTGTACTGTGTGTTTATGTTGCCCGTTTTGGTAACATTTTTCAAGAATTGCTAATTCTCAACAATTCCAAGGTTCGATGAACTCATCATAAACACACACTCACACACGCATACACACATACAAAACAGGCACGCACATACACTTGCACAGTTTATTTACGCTTCTCTTGCTGGCGAAGCTACTTTGCCGATTCTTGGCCATAGCCGAGAAGAGTCGGCTAAAATATGGAGAAAGCACTTGTGCAGGGATATTCATACATACACACGTACATACATACGTATGTATGCACATATACGCAAACGAGGGCGGACTTTAAAAATACATAATTAAGTTCACGCATGAAAATGGAATTCGAAATGCAATTATGCTATCGATACTCAGCTCATCACCATTAAAACAAACTATCGATGCATTCCACATCAGAATTTAAAGAGGAAAGAAAGGTTATTTCGACACGCAGAAGATTTGATGCCCTTTATTTTATTTTTGACTGTTCGTTCCCATAATAGCTACTATATTATTATAAGCCAAAACTTATGTGATCACGGTAATGAGAAATGACCAAATACGCAATCTGTGATGTAGCTTGGGATACATATCTTAAATGATTTTCATACCAAAGCTTAATAATAAAGGAATATGATCAAAAGTATATAAACAGGGAATTAAAGCTTGTTTGATTTACTAGTCTTATATATCACACATTATTATTAATGGGTAATTTATATAAATAAAAGGTAGACTCTGATTTGTTAATTATTGTCAAAATGGTATTCCACATGAAAATCGGATTAGTTTTGGCAAAGTTATGCGAGTTTGAAGTTCTTGAAAAAATGTCAAGGGGTAGGTATGGAAAAATATGACAGTGATGACCAAAATATCGAATTTTCTAAGTAATTAAAATTTTGATGCAGAATCAAAATAGAGGCCAAATAATGATCAAATTGATATTCCACATGAAAATCGGATTAGTTTTGACAAAGTTATGCGAGTTTGAAGTTTTTGAAAAACTGTCAAGGGGTAGGTAAGGAAAAATATGACAGTGATGACCAAAAAATGAGATTTTTTAAATAATTAAAATTTTGATGCAGAATCAATTTAGCGGCCAAATAATGATCAAAATGGTATTCCGCATGAAAATCGGATTAGTTTTGGCAAAGTTATTTGAGTTTGAAGTTTTTGAAAAAAAGGTTAATGGGTAGAAAAGTAAATGTCAACACACAAAATTGCATATCACGTATAATCGAAATCTACCGCATGGCGTGTACTTTAAAATCCACCCTCGCACATACCAATGTATATACATATAAAACACATACTTATACACATGTAGATACAATGCACGCGTGCAAACGGTAATCAATGTTTAAGTTTATGTGCCGTGTACGAATAAGTGGTAAGCTTGAAAGAAGACCCACACAGAAGCATTCGAAGAGACTGGACAGACAGACAGTCGGACAGAGACAGAGACAGAGGCAGAGAGACAGGCAAGAGAGAATCGTACCTGCCGCCGCGACACGCAAGCCGGCTGACATACAGACACATACACATACACATACACATACACAGGCAATCACTTGTGGCCATGCCCACGACGTCGACGTTCCCTTTTCTTATGGCCAAAACTGGATTTCCATTTGAGTGTAGCTTAGAATGTGAACATTTTAAAGGCAAAAAAATATTTTACATACTAATGGGTTTTTAAAGCCAAGCGTAATTACATGCACTTTTTTATCATTCTACATTTGTACATATGTATATTTTGTAAATCTGTATGTCTGTACAACCAGAAAGTGTCGCATTTATATGGGTCAACAATTTATAGCCGTAGATTTGCTTACAGCAATTAAGTAAATTCAAGCAGTTTTTGTTGTTATTTTGACAAGAAGTAGCACACTGAGATTGCATCATCGGGCTTTCAAAATACGGAATGTACGTACTAAATTCAAATTCTGGATACTTTCGGGTAACATCAGTTGCAAAAGAAGAAAAAGATACAAACTTGTTCCCGGCGAGCGGCAAACAACAAACAAACACTTGTTGCAAATCGCATTTTTTGCTCATCCAAAAAGCTCATCATGCACATGGCTGTTATTCAAGGTTGTTGACGACTAATCACGCTCACGACACCACTAAATGCGCTCTGTTTAAATATAATTTATTAATCTATTACACACTTTTGTTTTTTCTATAGTCCGTTGCAAAAAACAAACACTAACTGCCATTCAATTCGATGAACTCTGAACTGATTCCTTGACACATTTATCGATAGTCCCTTTCAAAAGGACAAATCGATAGTCCCTTTTAAAAGGACATATCGATGTGTGGTACAAAATCATTGCTATGAAACTATGTCACAAGATGGCGGTTCTTTTGAAATCATTTACTTTATTTTAGATACATATATATTCATTCAATTGGCAGCTCCACTTCAGTACTTATAAGTTAAATATTGATAAGTTGAAATTGCTATTATATTTATTTTGTTTGAATCTATGAAAATTTCAAGGGTACGATAGAGGCGCTGTCGTCTTTGATAAGATTGACAAACAAAAATATACTACATAGCTCGAGCCACATGCAAGGCTGCCTGTCGGCTGCCGATCTTCTCTACGTTTCTTTTTTCATTTTAATTTTTAAATAATATTGTTTATTTCATATATGTAGGTACTTTAGAATTGTTGTTGCTTCTTTGAGCTATCTGCATGGGTCGTGTATCTGTATCGCTGCGTTTTGGGTTTTACGTGTGCCAGCATTTCGTGCGATTTGCTTTTAAATAATTGTTAGTGCTCTTTTTTTTTGTTTTTTTGTTTGCACAAATATATTTCCAAGTTATATAAGCGTGCTATCGCTGTGCAGCACGAGTGCGACTATATTTCGTTTGTACATTTACTAATTACTTTTGCTATTTGTTTTTTGTTCTATTTTTACAGACGGAATCCTTGAAAATAAACAGTGATCATGATATGCACGATTGGTTTTACGATCGCGATGTCAAGGATCCAGCCGTAATACTCCATGACAAGCTCATCTCCGATGCGCTGCTTAACGGCACCGGTCCAATCAAAACGGAGCATTCCTATAGTCTCAACAGCGACGGTGATTCCCTGCCCGATTCGCCAAAAAGCCTGCAGGCCAAAATCGATGGTAGGTATTGAAAATGTGTTATCGATATATTTAGAGTTGACTTCGAAATGCTTTCGATTAATTTGGCTAACGGTAGGGTTAACGGTTTCTTGAATTTGCTCTGCTTAAAGCCAAGACAAATAATACAATTGCCAGTTGGTGGCTCCATTGTAAATTTAGGGCATGTACACAGTGAACAACAAATGACAACAACATGAAAAAACAGTTGAACAGTTTCTGTGTTTTTTTACAGTCGCGGTAGCATTTAGCAATTTAACGCAGTACTCGTGCATGAAATTTTGTACTTTGACGCGATATCAGTTATTGTTATTGTTGTTGTTTTAATTTCCCCTATACATATTCTACATACATATATAAATTTATATGCATATATGTATAATTGCTTTGCTCTACCTAGACTGGCCTGTTTCTTTCTGTTTTATTATTTGTAATTTTATGGAAACTGTACAACAATTGTGTAAATAAAATTAATAATTTGTGAAAACGAGAGGCATGAACGTGGCTGAAACAACACAAAATACACACAATACATTTGTACATTGTACAGAATATTATGTGCAAACACAAGTGCCTTCTTATGACGTGATCCAGCAGCAAATAATCCAATGTTTGGGCCTGTTTGCATAGTTACAGAAAAGAATATCAAATTGTTGTATAATATTTGAGTTAAATAACTTAGCTCGATACTATTGAAAAGCAAAGAATGAAACAAAAGTAGGTTAAACTACAAAATATTTGCTCACATCTGAAATTATTTGATGTGGCTGTGACTAAAGACGTAAACAAGAATCTAGCCGATATAGTTTTTCAAAAACAACCAGAGATTTTTAAATGATTTCATATAATTTTAGTAAAGAAATAAATATTACGTTTCCAACATTTACAATAATATAAGATATAATCACTCGTATTGAATGACACAGATAAATATGAAAATCATTTCTAATAGATGGCTTTTGTTGCAAGTCCTTTGAGAAAAGAAACCCAAGCTTATAAAAATTATATATTATCTTTGGCTTATTTCGCTTCATCGCAAAGTGAATAAAAAAATATACTTCAGCAATATTTTTGAATCTACTTTTTTGTCTAAAAATAATTTAATTAAATCATCAATATAATATAAAATAAAATTTAAATTACAACGTTTGCTTTGCCTACTCTTCCAGATATGGATGACGAGTGCTACTCAGGTAGCGGGCGCATCACCATTGATCCAAAATGCCTCACACTACACCCGCCCGCAAGAAATAACCGCAGCAGCGCCATGCTGAGCATGAGCAGCACCAGCGTTAATCCCGCGTTACACACAGCCATCACGGAGCTGGCGTCTGCGAGCACAGTGCTCGTACGCGGCCATGGTGAGGTGCAACAGAATTGCAACAGCGTCAGCAGTGGTGGCAACAATAGCATGAATGTTGCACTGGAGCATTATCAGCAACCTCAGCATATGTCGGAAATGTACGACGACAATGATTGCAGCTCATCGGTGTCATCGGCCAGAGAGGGCAGCATATCACCAGATATCTGCTCGGACATTGAGATCGATGATGCGGTCATCAAGGATGAGCCCATGTCGCCCGATTCTAGCTGCCCCGCCAGTCCAAACTCACAAAATAGCAGTGCTCATCAGCTCAGTCTCAATCTGGCTAATTTACAAACAGAGTTGCTCTTTGACCAAAAGGTAAGAGAAACTACATAAAAAAACAAATGTTCCCAGTCCCGCTCCCAGTCCCTCTCCCAGTCCCTCTCTTAGGCCCCGCTTCCAGGCCCCGCTCCCAGTCCCTCTCCCAGGCCCCGCTCCCAGACCCCGCTCCTAGTCCCTCTCCCAGTCTCTCTCCCAGGTCCCTCTCCCAGTCCCTCTCCAAGGTCCCTCTCCCAAGTTTTTCATACTAAAACTTAATTTTTAAATAAATTAATGAAAGTTAAAACTAAAATTTATATTGCAATCTTAATAATAAAACTTATAAAAAATTATTAATAAAAACTTAAAAATGTATATTGAAATCTTAATAATAAAACTTATAATAAATAAAGTTTTTGGAAAAGACCCAGCATAAATATGGGAAATTTAAGTTTTTTAAATTTGTGTTAACTTACCTTAAAATAAACTCAAAATTTCCCAACTTTTGTCCCCATTGAAAAGCCGAATTTTTCATTTCTGTGTAGTTGAACAACCTAAAACTCTTTTATTAAACAGCTATCTTTGTTTCTTTTATTGAACAGCACGGTGGCCTTTTGCTAACCACGAGCAGCAACAACCTCATTAAATCCCAGCAGCAGCAGCTATTGCTTGGCCAGAACGGCCAAAGTCTTATGTTGCCCAAGATAGCCATCAAGAGTGAGAAACAAAGTGCGGCCAGCAACGGTTCAGGTAAATCGCATGCTTATGGCATACCGTTAACGCCGCCCTCCTCTCTGCCCAGCGATGACTCCGAGGGTAACTTGTCACCGGAACATTTGTATGCGCCACTGTCGCCGAACGCTTCCGTTTCTATATCCGCCGTTACCAATGCAGCCGCCAATGGTGATTCAGTTAACAATGGGAGTGCGCGGCGTGCTGCTGCTGCCATAACACGGGCCACAAGTAGCAACGGGGCTTCGAATTCTGCAACATCGACGAGGCAGCCAATACATACGCCGTTGATCAGCTCACAGCCGGTAAGAATTCATTTACTCGAAATATTTTTGAACAGTATTAATATCGTATTTTTTTTTCGATTTATAGAAAGGCTCAACGGGCACTCTGCTATTGACAGAGGAGGAGAAACGCACGCTTCTGGCCGAGGGTTATCCTATTCCACAGAAGCTGCCACTGACCAAAGCTGAAGAAAAGTCACTGAAGAAGATACGACGCAAAATTAAAAATAAGGTGCGTATACCTAACGAGACAAGATCTGATCGCAGCAATAACGTAAATAAAAAATGTTATAATTCATGTAGTATAGTTTTTCAATGTCGCTTACGTTATTTCTGCGTTTAGATCTTCATTTTAAATTTAAAATACAAAAGAATATGTTAACTAATTTGATTTTTTTTTATCCGACAGATCTCCGCTCAGGAAAGTCGTCGCAAAAAGAAAGAGTATATGGATCAATTGGAACGGCGCGTTGAAATTTTGGTTACTGAGAATCATGATTACAAAAAACGCCTCGAGTCACTGGAGGAGACCAATGCCAATCTACTTAGTCAGCTGCACAAATTGCAGACCTTAGTTAGCAAGCACAATGTGAAAAAGTCCTAAACCTGAACTAGGCCCAGTGGCCAAGTGGTTCAAGTTTGCCTGCCTGCCCGAGAGATATTTTTTATTTTTGTTGTACAAGCACTCGCACACACACACACATTTTATTATATATATATATATATATATATATATATATATATATACATATATAGGCGAGTGTGGAGTGAAAGTTTTCTAAGAATTTATCAGTTTATAAACAAATTGTCTTGATTAACGAAGCAATTTAAAAATTTGGCTTTTGATTAGCACAAATCAGTAAACATTCCCCAAATCCCCCTGCCACCTTCTCTTAAGATTTAGTAGCCCATATGCGCATAACTGAAACCATATAAATATGCATATATAAATATGTATATAGATATATATTTATCTATATTTAGCTACTTATAGTTTGTATCTTATATTATTAGTCATGCATTCCTGTTATATAACCTGATATAGAGTAGGCAAAGATCAGCAACCAACAAGCTCAAAAGAACCCCACTTAATCAGCGTCTAAAGAGAAGCTACGTAATAATATTGTTGAAAGAAGAAAAACAAAAACAAATCAGAAAGAAAATAAAAGTAACAAAAATATAGAAACGAAAAAATAATTAAAATCACACACCAAAAACGCATATGGCATGCTAAGATGTGAGCTCTAAGAAAACATCGATTTGATTTAAGAGCAACGACATGTACATTATGTTTTAATAATGCTTGATTGTACGAACTACTTTCAAAGCTGTTTCCCAAATTCGGAACAGTTCTTTGAATTGTTTGGCATGACTCTTGTTCCTTTATACGATATTTCTCATAACAAATGATAAAAACAAAATCGAAAACAATTCCATATATATTTACATATATGTATGAATTATGATTATACATGTAAAACGAACTATGTCTATATGCAGCATTTAAGTTTTTTGTTTACCAGCAACAATTGAATTTAAAACTATAAGAGATACAAGATGCTTTGTTGCCTGGACGAATTAAACAATTTCCGAGCCAATAATAAAAAGAAAATATTGTTTGTTAAGTTTTATATTTTAAGTGGCGCTGCAGCATAAATGATAAGGGAAAACTACAATATAATTTACTTTGCAGCAAAGATTTTGTTTTATATTATTACAATTTATTTTACATTTTAGTGCAATTTTTCGGCATAAATATTCTTGTTTTCCACAGTCTTTTATATTTTATGTATGAGTCATTTTAGTTTAAACTAGTTGAATTTACGAAACATAAAAATTACTTAAACAAAATTTTAAGCGTAAATTGATTTCTTATAAAATCATATACATACATATATGTAATACATGTAACTATTTTTAATGTATATAAATCATGCGGACGAAGTTGTGCAATTGTTAGTAAAATTTTATATGCAAATTCTATAGAAAATTACAACAAAATCGAGTTGACATAAATTTGTGCAATGAAAATTTTTATTCAAATGCGTAAAACAAATTAAGAAAATGCATTACAATATATTTATACAAATATGTATTTGCATATATATCTATATATATATATTATGTATCATATGAGTACATTATTTTTTGGCTACAACATTTTTAACGCATACAAAATGAGAAAATATTAAAAAAAAAATTGTAAAACATTTAATTGGTTGCTGTAATTGGGCAAAGTAAAAGTGCAATTCCAAATAAAATTGATACAACCATAACAACGACAAGAAAATTTGAGTTTTATTAAAATATATATGGGCCACCAATATAAAAATTGTGTTTTGAATTGGATTCTTTATGATTTCTTTTTGAAAATTTGAAAACAAGCTGCACATATTAAGATCAATATCATAAAAGTGGTATTTTAGCTCACTTCAGATCAATATCATAAAAGTGGTATTTTAGCTCACTTCAAACTAAATCAAACAAATTTATTCGAATTGTAGATTTAAAAACTGCTGCCACTCAATTATTAATATAGTCGGTGAATCGAAACACAACATTCCTTTTTTAATTAAAAATATCCCATAATTGAGGGTATTCCTGAAACAGATTCGACTTTGGTTCCGTTAAAGATTTGATTTCGCTGCTCCATACAAACTGCGTAGGGTTGCCAGACAAACTAAAAAAAATACGAAATGTACTTGTTTTCTTAAGTACAAAAAATCGAACCAGATCGGAAACTTTTACCGGATGGGCAACCCTTGGTTTTTCGATACAGAGACAAAAGTCCGACGGACACGCAAAAGTGTATAAATATAATTTCAGAATTTTGATAAAAATTTCAACTTAAATTACAAAAAAAAAAAATGGGAAAGAAGAACAGTGAGTACAAGCAGAGCACAACACAGACAATGTTTAGGAATCTGCCAAGATTTTTAATGAACACCGAATTACAATTACAGAGTATAAGGAGGAGGCAGCGCCAGCTCCCAAGCAGCCGCAGCAGCAGCAACAACAACAACAACAAAGTGAGTGCAGTGCTGGTGAAATAGTGTGTGCTCACATTTATATATATATATACATAATATATATATTCAAACTATTTTTGTGTGCGACTCGGTTATTCAATGAGCTGTGGAGATGCGTACATACGTTGTATTCCAGCAAGTTCTTTAAGTTTTTATTTGTGGGGGATTCACACATTTCGCACCTGTAACTTTAAAACCTGTTATCTTAGATATCTTTATTGCCAGTCTTTGATTTTTTTTATTACATTGAGCAAAATTAAGTTTAAATTTTGTTATTTAGGGGAATCACAATAATGGTAATTTGCACTCCATTATCAGCTGGCCACGTCATGCATTTCATTGGCTTCTATTTTAATATTACACTATAGCTCCACGTGCAGTCCCCGCACCCAGTCAGGCAGCATCCACAAGTGCACAGGGTGGACAGCAAGCTCCTCAGGGCCAACAACAACAAGGAGGATGGCAACAAAGCGGACAACAACGTGCACAAGGTGGACAGCAACGTCCCCAAGGTCAACAGCAAGGAGGCTGGCAGCAAAGTGGGCAACAACGTGGACCTGGCGGACAAGGAGGAGGACAGCAAGGACAACAAGGCGGTTATCAGCAGCGTGGACCACCGGGTGGTCAACATGGAGGACAGCAGGGACAACAAGGCGGTTATCAACAGCGTGGACCACCGGTTGGTCAACAAGGAGGACAACAAGGCGGTTATCAACAGCGTGGACCACCGGGTGGTCAACAAGGCGGTTATCAACAGCGCGGACCACAGGGAGGTCAACAAGGCGGTTATCAGCAGCGCGGAGGTCAACAGGGAGGTCAACAAGGCGGTTATCAACAGCGTGGAGGTCAACAGGGCGCTTATCAGCAGCGTGGCCCAGGAGCTGCTGCTGCTCCACTACCACCGCAAGTAGGCACCATACCGCGTGGCACTTTGGGTAGACCTGGTCAATGTGGTGTAAATTATTTGGATGTAGATATGAGCAAAATGCCATCTGTGGCATATCACTATGACGTGACTCTAACTCCTGAGCGTCCCAAAAAGTTTTATAGGAATGCCTTTGAAGTGTTCCGTGTTCAATTTCTAAATAACAAAATTGCCGCATACGATGGACGTAAATCTTGCTATTCTGTGGAAAAGCTGCCCAACGTATCGGGCGAAGTGGAGGCAAGTCCTTACTGTTTATTCATCAAATCTATCTTGATATTAACTATATATTATTAGGTGATCGATCGTCATGGTCGTACCGTTCACTACACTGTTACGGTCAAAGAGACGGATAATTCCACAGTGGAGCTCAGTTCACTACACAAGTAAGTATGGCTTGCTCAGTTGATACCCAAACAAGATCATTTTCTTAATGTAATCTACAGCTATATGAAGGATAAGATCTATGACAAGCCCATGCGGGCACTACAGTGTCTGGAGGTTGTACTTGCCGCGCCTTGCAACATGCGTTCCATACGCGCTGGTCGCTCTTTTTTTAAGACTTCAGACAATGGCTCTCGTGTCAGCCTGGGTGATGGATATGAGGCACTGGTCGGTCTCTATCAGAGTTTCGTACTGGGTGATAAGCCCTTTGTAAATGTGGACGTTTCACACAAATCATTTCCGATTGCATTGCCAGTGGCTGAATATATCACTTCACATGCACTAGGCAATCGCGTATCAGATCTTCGCAATTATACATTGACCGATAATGATTTGTGGCGCATAATTCCCTTTATTAAGGGCATCAATATCGTCTATGAGCCACCAAAAAGCTTTGCAACGGCTCCTCGTGTCTACAAGGTTAACGGCTTTTCGGCCCAACCGGCGTGTTCCCAGAAATTTGAACTTGACGGCAAAACGATGACTATTGAGGCCTACTTTACTTCACGCAACTACAAACTGCAGTATCCCAAAATGCAGTGTCTGCACGTTGGGCCTCCAGTCAAGAACATTTACTTACCAATCGAACTGTGCCGCATTGAGGAAGGACAAGCACTGAATGTAAGTATAATATAAAAGTTTACAAAACAAATTTAAAGTCGAAAGAGGGCCTGGGAGAGGGACTGGGAGAGGGACTGGGAACGGGACTGGGAGCGGGGCCTGGGAGAGGGACCTGGGAGCGGGGCCTGGGAGAGGGACTGGAAGAGGGACTGGGAGCGGGACTGGGAGAGGGACTGGGAGCGGGGCCTGGGAGAGGGACTGGGAGCGGGGACTGGGAGCGGGGCCCGGTAGAGGGACTGGGAGAGGGCCTGGGAGAGGGGACTGGGAGAGGGACTGGGAGAGGGACTGGGAGAGGGACTGGGAGAGGAGACTGGGAGCGGGGACTGGGAGCGGGGACTGGGAGCGGGGCCTGGGAGAGGGACTGGGAGAGGGCCTGGGAGAGGGACTGGGAGAGGGGACTGGGGGAGGGGACTGGGAGAGGGACTGGGAGAGGGACTTGGAGAGGGACTGGGAGAGGGGACTGGGAGCGGGGACTGGAAGCGGGGCCTGGGAGAGGGACTGGGAGAGGGCCTGGGAGAGGGACTGGGAGAGGGGACTGGGAGAGGGGACTGGGAGAGGGGACTGGGAGAGGGACTGGGAGCGGGGCCTGGGAGAGGGACTGGGAGAGGGACTGGGAGCGGGGCCTGGTAGAGGGATTGGGAGAGGGCCTGGGAGAGGGGACTGGGAGAGGGACTGGGAGAGGGGACTGGGAGAGGGACTGGAAGAGGGACTGGGAGAGGGGACTGGGAGAGGGACTGGGAGAGGGGACTGGGAGAGGGACTGGAAGAGGGACTGGGAGAGGAACTGGGAGAGGGACTGGGAGCGGGACTGAGAGCGGGACCTGGGAGTGGGACTGGGGGCGGGGCCTAGGAGCGGGGCCTGGGAGAGGGAGTGGGAGCGGGCCTGGGAGAGGGACTGGGAGCGGGGCCTGGGAGAGGGCCTGGGAGAGGCGACTGGGAGCGGCGACTGGGAGAGGGACTGGGAGAGGGCCTGGGAGAGGGGACTGGGAGAGGGACTTGGAGAGGGACTGGGAGAAGGGACTGGGAGAGGGCCTGGGAGAGGGACTGGGAGCGGGGCCTGGGAGAGTAGTTATTTTACAACTTAAACATAATACGTTTTCTAATCTTATATATTTAACACAGCGCAAAGATGGCGTCAATCAGGTCTCGGCAATGATCAAGTTTGCAGCCACATCGACCACGGAGCGCAAGAATAAGATAATGAATTTATTGCAATATTTTAATCACAATGCTGATCCCACTGTTAGTCGATTTGGTATACACATTGCTGGGGATTTCATAACTGTCAGCACACGATGCCTTGCACCACCACAGCTGGAATACAAAAACAGCAATTTTAAGGGGCCCATGAATGGGTCATGGTACATGGAAAGATGTCAATTTCTAAAAGTCATTGAAAAGTCCCACAAATGGGCCATCTTAAATTGTGAAAGTTCACGCATCCCTTACGGTAAACTTACCGAGATGGAATCACTTGTAAGTGCCATTCTTATTCTGCTTATTATTATGATTAATCATTTATAAATTAAACGATTAAAAGGTTGTAAGGCAAGCTAAAAATGTCAACGTATGCCTTGAGCCGAAAGCGGATATACGCAATTTCAGGAACGAACGAGACTTGGATGAACATTTCAAGGAGCTAAAGAGCAAAAGATACGATTTGGTATTTGTCATCATACCGACGCGTAATGGTCCCACATACGATGTTATCAAACAGAAGGCTGAACTCCAACATGGCATATTGACACAGTGCATTAAACAATTTAGTCTTGAACGTCGTCTAAATGCACAATTGGTGGATAACGTTCTATTAAAGGTCAACTCAAAGCTTAATGGTATCAATCACAAGATCAAAGATGATGTCCGTACTAAGCTATCGAATGTGATGTATTTGGGTGCTGATGTTGCACATCCATCACCCGATCAACGTGACATACCTAGTGTTGTCGGCGTAGCTGCATCTCATGATCTATTCGGAGCTTCCTACAACATGCAGTATAGACTGCAATGCGGCGGCGGTGGCGGTGCTCGGGAGGAAATTGAAGATATGGATGGCATAGTTACCGAACATTTGCGGGTCTATCATCAGTACCATAAGCGTTATCCGGAACATATTATTTATTATCGCGATGGTGTCAGCGATGGACAGTTTATGAAGATTAAAAATCTGGAGTTAAAGGGCATTTACGCGGCCTGTTCCAGGGTGAGATACTCGCAATCCTAACAACCTATGACTAAGAATTCTAAAACAGAGTGATTATAATTTTTTGTATTATTTTTTTTAACAGCTGGGCATTAAACCCAAAATGTGCTGTGTGATTGTTGTGAAGCGTCATCACACACGCTTCTTTCCACTGGGTACGCCACATCCAAGAAATAAATTCAACAATGTGGATCCAGGCACAGTTGTCGATCGCACTATTGTTCATCCAAATGAGATGCAATTCTTTATGGTTAGCCATCAGTCTATACAGGGTACCGCCAAACCTACACGTTATAATGTAATTGAGAATACTGGAAATTTAGACATTGATCTATTGCAACAATTGACTTATAACTTGTGCCACATGTTCCCACGTTGCAATCGTTCCGTTTCGTATCCGGCACCGGCGTATCTGGCTCATTTGGCTGCCGCACGTGGCCGTGTCTACATCTCCGGGTCAGTAACACATAAGCTCTAATGGGATTTAAGTTCATCCTAAGTGATTGCTTTTTGTTTTCTTATTTGCAGAACTCGTCTATCACGCTCGCCACAGGAGGAATACAATCGTCGCTTGATTAATCCAGAGTTTATGAGAATGAATCCGATGTATTTTGTTTAGAGATATGGCACTATATTAATTGTTACAAGCATTTCACATTTTTCTATATTCAAATAATTTCTTCGACAGTGCAGTTATATTTCCCTAGATCGAAGTACCTCATAAAAAAACAATTTAATTGAATTTGACCTTATAAAAGATTTGTAAATTGACTATCCGCTTGGCATTTGCTGTACTTCAGTAGGTGTTATTTAGCATATTATCTATCCAATGAATTCTTTTTTAATTGGATGATTGGGATTTTGAAATAAAAGCTCGATTGCAAAATTTAAATTTGGAAACTTCGAGTTAGGGAAATTTAACTGCATAATAATCAACTGCTACAACTTTTTCAAAAGCCGTAAAGAGAATGAAACGGCTTGATATTATTAATCATATTCATTGGATTTTTTTTATTTTATCACATGTTTTAAACTATATATTATACAATTATTATGCGCAATCCCAGCTGGTTCTAGGTACGGCTTTATTTTGAGATTTTAAAGTCTGTACATAAACATTGTGTAGAACCAACTTAGATTTCTTTAGTTGCGTTTGCACAGTTTAAAAGAACTTAGGTATGTGGGAATATATGTTAATTACAAAACGAAAAATACAATAAAATAAAGCAACTGCTTGGTTGACAAAACACATTGCTAATGTTTCCTTTAAATTGCTTACATTGCATCGAAATGGAATCTGTGTGACTCTTGCAAACGCTCCTGTCTATCCTCGCGTTTCTCTTTAATGTAGAGCACCAGTATGATGAGGACAATTACTAGACAAGTGCCACCTAGGGCTATGACACTCATTACGATCAGTTTGCTGGGCGTTACAAAGAGCAACGCTTTCCAGTGCTGCGGTTGATCCAGTGGTTTAGGCACCACTATGATCTGCGAGTTGGGTATGAGCTGTGTCCAATTGTGGAACTTATGGTAGAGACCAACCACTAATTGATCCACAAAATTGGGTGTGCGACCCAAGCCAAAGCATGTGTAGGGCAATTGAAGTGCAAAATATGATGATTGCGGTAACTGGACACTGCTGCCACTTTGCTGATCACCATCCTGTGTGGTTGTGCTATAGGTAATAATCGGACCAGGAAGATTGCTGCCATAGGTGAGCTTCTTGCGGCCCAATGGTGTGCGAGGTGTGGGATTCTGAGCATTAACCAGTCCAGTTAGCACAATTACTTTGACAAAATTGGCATCATAATCGAGTGTGTTACGAAAAGCGAGTGGGCGATAATTTCCATTTGATTTCTTTTCAATGAGAATGACATCAAGGACACCATCCTGATAAAAGTCATAGAAGGCACCGGCTACTGTATTATTTCCCATGGGCGCCAGGGCATTCCAGCGTACCTCAAAGGTGCGCTTAAAATTCTTGCTGCACGTCTTGCAGGCTACATTTTCCAATAGGAACGTTTGCATCACAGGCTTGGCCACACTTAACGGCTGCAGTGTGACCAGCAAATCTGGATAACCATCTAGATTAAAGTCTCCACTTCGTGCTGTAATGGTCTTTAGATAAACGTCATCCGGCACAGGAGGCACAAATGCCCAAAGAACACCCTGCGGATCCTTAAAATTAACATGTACATCGTTGAAATCGTTACCATCGTGTACGAATATCGTTGAATTTCGGCAATTTTCCTGTACGCAAAAGGGTAACACAATATTTTGCACTCCACGCAACTCAAAATCCATGAAAACGGCCTGACCCACGGCATAGTCCTTGATGCCGATCAACTGCAGTGGAATTGCATGCTGATAGCTGAAATTCTCCTGCCCATCACGCTCGTTGACAGCATACCAGATCTCGTAAGCATTATGCGTTTGCAAAAACAGATCGGCCAGATAGTCGTTATTCAAATCCAAATACGCATTCGCATTGGGAATGCTTAGAGTTTGGGTTGTGCCACCAGTAGGCATCGCTTGATGCACGGCCCTTGGCGGATCGCGTTTGCTATTAAATATCCAGAAACATCGGGTCTTATTCGTATCCAAACCATACAAATCGATAATCATATCTCGGTTAAAGTCAAGAGCCATTACTTCGCCAAATGTTTGAATGATTGGCTTGTCTGAACAATTCAGTTTTGTGGTATTGCCCCAATTGATGTAAACGTCGTAGATGCCATTTCCACTCTCCACATTGACCAGCACATCCATAAGTGCATCACCATCAAAGTCTCCAGGTATTACACTCACAATAATCTTATTATTATAGTAGCAGATGGGTCCAGGACGCAGTAGGGGTTCCGTATCAGCACCTGTTTGTAACACAAATCACAGGAAACTTTTAAATTAGTATCAATAGTACGAAATCATCAATTCAAAGTAAACTTTTTTCAGGCAACGAATATAATTTAAGTTGTGATATATTTAAGTCTGATCCACTGGACTCTTAAGATGAATCTATCTGGTGAAAAGGTAAATCACAGTTTCATTCCTAAACGATTAATATTATATATGGATCATATAAGTTAACATTTAAAAAGAGGTTATTATAAGTTCAGTGTAACTGTTTCCACGATTTCACTTAAATCGACATTAGCTGTCATATAAACTATGCAAATGATGATATCCCACTTCAAAGGGTTGGAGATGAAGTTCTATTGATTTACACAACTTTAATATATCCTTAAAGCTAGCAACTTTGCCAGTACGTACGTACCAAAGAGTATTTGAAGCGTTTTTCTTTTGTCCCGTATGACGAATATGTCCGTAAGTTCGTCGGAATTAAAGTCGCCAAAAGCTGCCACAACACCTTCGTTAATATCGCCAAATACAATGCTTGTAATGTCGCTGCCGTGGACAACGACAGCGCATAGCGCCACAAGAAGCAGCTTAAAGGAATGCATATGGCTGTTTGATGCGTCCTTTTACACTAAATGTTTTCGTCTACTTTGTTTTCTTATTATTGACTATTTTGTTGTTGCTACTCTGAAAATCAATACTGAGTCAGATGTAAGTTATCGATAGCAATGTGGTGCTGCCAATCGATGCGAATAATCGATATCCAAGGCATCTCTGAGTTTCGTTTGTCGAAACAACAACGCAGAGAAAACTTTGATAATATTTAGTAAATAATAACAAATATAATACAATAAATAAACCATGGTAAGTGTAGACATTTTATTTAAATTGTGAGTAAGAACTTGCATTGATTGCGAATTTAAGCACAGTGGCTTGAGTGTTTGTTTTGCTTGCCCAATGGTGATGCCTTCTGCTTGCACACAAGCGCCAGCGCACGCACAAATTGTTGTTGTAGTTGCTGTATTTATGCAATTCGTAATTACTGTGACTATGTCTGCATATATGTATGTACTAGTCATCCATTAATATTGTTTATTTTTGCAGAATAAACTAAAGTCAAGCCAACACCGTGACAAAGTGAAAAAATTCATTTCGCTAACACAAACTGGCGAACAGACGGCCATTTTCTGCCTGCAACAGAATGATTGGAAAATGGATTTGGCCAGCGATAACTATTTTCAGAATCCCGAATACTATTATCGGGAGCTAGATCGCAAGCGTATCGAGCAATTGTTTATGCGCTATCGGGATCCAAGTGATTCGCAAAAGATCAGTTCACAAGGTGTTATACGATTTCTAGAGGATTTGGAACTTAGCCCAGACTCGAAACTGGTGCTGATCATTGCCTGGAAGTTTCATGCTGAAGTGCAGTGCGAATTTTCCCGTGATGAGTTCATTAATGGCATGTGTGATCTGGGCACAGATAGCATTGAGAAGCTGAAGTCGAAATTGCCATTATTGGAACAGGAATTGAATGATGCGGGCAAATTTAAAGATTTTTATCATTTTACTTTCAACTATGCAAAGGATCCGGGTCAGAAAGGCATTGATTTGGAAATGGCCATTGCATACTGGTGTATAGTGCTCAGCGATCGTTTCAAATTCTTGGGCATCTGGTGTAAATTTCTCGAAGAAAAACATAAGCGAGCCATTTCAAGGGACACTTGGAACCTGCTCCTGGATTTTGCCACCAACATTGATGATCGCATGAGCAACTATGATTCAGAGGGGGCATGGCCAGTGCTTATTGATGATTTTGTCGAATGGTGCCAAGAGAATAATCATCTTGCCGCAGATCAGCAGCACACGCAACAACAGCAGCAATCGTCGTCCCAGAAGAACATATCCAGCGCTTACCAGACCTCGCATAGTACAAATATGAATTATGGCTAACGATCGTTGCTTGATATATATATATACCTATATTCTCATTAATGATAAATTTTTGCTTTTTATTCAGATTATTTTAAATAATGATGATAATAAGCAATGCGAATTAATTTACATTTCTCTATAACAAAAAGAAAACGTAATAAACAAAATTAGTAAATGTAAAAAATTATTCCTCATTTTTATCCAAGTACAAATAAATATTTAAATAATCGGATATTAATTGTTCGTCGCTGAATTCGATGATTTAGACGATACATATTGAACGATATATCGCTGTGGCTGCTATCGTTTTCACATTTCTTATCATCCCCAACTCAGTCAGTCGGGTGTGACCGTATCATACAAAAACCAATTGATATTGTTACAACGATTTTTCGTCGCTCTGGTTGCTTATTAAAAGCTATATTTAATAAATAGTTGTTTGTTGTAGTGCGTGCGGTGCACGTGAGTGTGCGAATCCGCGATATTTGCTACATATATCATGTAATGTGCAAATTATACAAAGTGCATGTAACGTGTGTGTAACAATCAATTGTTGCCCCACACTCTCTGTTCGAGTGTGAGTGGGACCAAGAGTGCGTGTCTGTGCATTTGTATGTGTGTGCGTGTGCGTACAAGGCAGTCAGTGGGCAGCCCACAAGGAGACCACCGACCAGCTCACTCTACACACACTCACATACACGCCCTGTGTTGGGAGAGCACAACAATAAGGATGTATTTCCTTAGCTTCTTAGGTGTGAAGCAGTAGCCGCTGAATGACAAATGTATGTGTCACTGTTGTTGGCGCCTGTGAAAGCAATTAACTCGACTTTTCCTTTATTGTGCGCCAAATCCTTCAAGTATGCCCCCAACTGCCCTTTGACGGCACGAACCACACCACTTGGCAAAGTGAAAACATAAAACAAATTCAATTATCGTACGAGCAAAATTTAAACAAATACAGTGGGGGAGGCAAATTTACACACAACACACACAGTAAGAGAGAGGGAGAGAGAGAGAGACAGGCACAGTTATGTGTATATGTGTGGGTAAATAAGTGGCACTAAAAATACATACGTAAATAAAATAAAAACAAACTCAAAACTTAACTGATAACCGCAGACCAGACGTCGACGTCGTGACTACGACAACTACCGCCGATCCGCAGCCGCAAAACCAGTAGACATTCTGAGCACCTTTCTGTATACCCTACACTCCCCACCACCAGTAATTGTTCCCATTCCATCGTGTTCAGTTGCGCCTTTTGTTTGTAATTACAGTAATTCTCATATACGTATGTATATAAATTATATTATGTGTATTTACTCGCGTCATTAAATTAAATTTGAATGAATCGGTGTATTTGTATATATTATTCATATACATAAGTACTCGTGCATAAATATATTAAAGGTATTCCCATAATTAAAATTTGGCTAGTGTTTTCCAAGAATTTTGTGACACTGAATATATTAGTGAGTTTATACGACAGCTTAAGTCGGTTTTAAAGAAATCGAGTTAAGGTAAGCTAGCTTTTTGTTACAAAAGCTTAACTAGTAATATAAATAAGAACACAATTGAATAAGAACACAATGAAGTGGCAGATATAAAAGATTTTGATTAAATCAGGTTTAGCTTCCTCATTATAGTATATGCTGAATTCGTATGCGTTATCGTGCTAAGTCTCTATTAGCTGAGATTGTTTAGAGACAGCCCAGATTAACTATCAAATTGGTCAAATTGCGTATAATAAAATAAAAAAACACATGTGCAACAACATTTATATTATTTTTACCTTGTACATGTTAATTTTTCAAGTCAATAAAGTTTAAAAATAGCAACCGTGCGAGCACTTTATTGACACACTGTATATTTTTGTGATCACTCTGTCAGTAGCTGAACTATTTTCTATATCTATGTATGTATTTACATATATACATATATGTATATTTACATATATTGAAATTTCCATTGACGTGTGTGAAAATGAAAATTCAACAAAAAAAAAAACAACAAATTATTTCAAATTTTGAGTGTGTTATGTGTGTATGTGTATGTTTATCAAATCAATTGCCAGTGTCTGGGGCGCTTGGATTGACATTGTTAGATATATGCTAATTATTCTTTTTGGTCACTTACAGCAGCAGCAGCAGCGACAGCAGCTAGAGGAACAGCAGCCATGCCAAGTCGCCACAACAGCAATAATAATAGTACATTTATCAGCAACTACAGCAGAAGCAGCAACAACATGCAACAAATCTGTTAAACAGAGACAAGATCATGAGTCGTCAGGAGACGTTAGCGTCAACATCAACGACAGCGACGTCGTCATCGTCGTCGTCGTCCTCGTCCTCGTCATCTACGTCCTCGTCAGGAGCGACAAAAACCACAACAACAACAGCAACAACAACGAACCCAACATGCAGCAAGAAAATCTCAACATCCACACCACAAAAACGCGACGAATTAACACAGGAGCAGGAGGCACAGGAGTTCATCAATCGCAGCATTGCCAGCGAAATTGATGCGAGCGATGCGAGCGCCATTTGTGACTTGACCAATAGCATCAATAGCAGCACCAGCGGCGCCAGTCCAGTGGCCAAGCGTCAATTGAACTCGGGCAATCTGTCTCGCATACGTCCACAGTCCAGTTACTCGGCACGCGTGCTCGTCTTTGATGATTCCGATCAGGAGGCAGCCGCAGCCGCTGCAGCTGCTGCAGCTATAACAGCCGCCACATCCGTCTGTTCATCCAATGCGAGTGGCGTTGAATTGCTGCCCGCATCGCCAGCTAAACTTGGCATTGATAATAGCAACAATGGCTCTTCGCTAATGCGCAATCTCAATCTGACCAAGAGCTCATCCGGCGGCCTATCGGGCAGTTCGAGCTCGCTACACTCACGCGGCTACACGGCATTGTTGCGCAAGATCTCCTATCAGCAGCACACCAACTCCATGCGCGCTGTTGGCAGCGGTAAGTTGGCAAAGAATCTGAAAACGGACTTTTTATTAATTGTTTTTCTATTGTGTTTCATAGAAGCATCCAATTTGGTGCGAATGCGTCACTCCTCGCTGGGAAAGTCGGCGCCCTGTCTGACTGGCAACTATTTCCGTCATGAGCTATACAATCCACCGGCGCCTCCTGTGCCAACTGCAGCCTCATCGTCGGCTTCGCCAGGCCTCAATATCTCGCGCTCTGGCAGCGGCATTGCCCTGTCCAAGCATCATCATTTACACGGTGTGGTCATGCGTGGCTCGGCTTCGGGCAGCGGTGCTGGTGGCTCCAGTGGTGTGGCCCATCATCGCCTCAGCTTGGTCACCAATGCAGCCGCTGTTGCCGTTGGCTCACGTGCCCACTCGCCCTATTCGGCCAGTCCAGCGGACAGTCCACGTCTCAACTCGCCCATGCCCTTTGCATTTGCGCCCATCAAACGCATTGCCTCATGTCGCGGCGTCGTTGACGGCAGACGCTGGTCGGTGGCATCGTTGCCCTCCTCGGGCTATGGCACCACGCCAGGCAGCTCTAATCTATCGGTAAGCAGGCTTAACCTTTATTAATAGCTATTATAATAACTATTTAAATTTTGCTTTGTTTTTCAGTCTCAATGCTCCAGTCAGGAGGGGCTTAATCATTTGCCGCACAACATTCCACCTGGTCAAGAGGATGCAGCCGCTGTAGCCGCTGGCGCCTGTTGTGCGGAGCATTTGAAGCAGCATTGTCCCAAGCATTGTGCCCTATTGCTGGCCACGCACAAGACACAGCCACCACAGCATGCACCAAAGCTCGGACAGGTGCAGTCACAACCATTGAAACCACCGATCGCTTGCGTTAATTGCTGTGCCGATCTAAGCGCCGCCTGCAGCGGCAACGGGAGCGGCAGTGGCAGTGGAAGTGGGAGTGGCAACAACAGCGCTAATGCTTCAATGACATCTATGCCGGGCAATGCAGGCGGCCGCTTGTCTCCCTATTTTCGTCCACGATCGCGTTCGCTGTCTAGTCCATCACGCTCACCCGTTGTGGACAGCGAGATTGCGGTGATGAATACGCTGTATAAGGAACGGTTTCCCAAAGCAACGCAGCAAATGGAGGAACGTTTAAAGCATTTCATCAATGAGAACAAAAGCGCTGCATGCAACAGTTTTCGCGATTCACAACCAATTGTGCGGTAAGTATTATCACATAGTTTTCCTATATAAAAGGCATCCTTACTAAAGTAGAAATCTCTTTTTCAGCTTTGTGCATCATCAGGTATTGGAAATGGCACGCGATTGCCTGCACAAATCGGAGGCTAAGCTGATAACCGCACAGTATTTCTATGAGCTGAGCGAGAATTTGGAGAGATTGCTGCTGGAGACGAAGGAGAAATCACCGGAGGCTGCTGCCGAATTGAGCGGCGTAATTAAAAAGTTGCTGTTAATCATTTCACGTCCAGCGCGTTTGTTGGAATGTCTTGAATTTGATCCGCAAGAATTCTACGAACTGTTGGAGGCTGCCGAAGGACATGCCAAGGCCATGCCCGTGATTAAGGCCGATATACCGCAATACATTATACACAAGCTAGGCCTGAATCGCGATCCCATTGCGGAGTTGCAACAAGAGCTGCGGGAGACGCAACAAGCTTGCTCAGAGCATGTGACAGGAGAGAGGCTGCTAGAATCCCAACCTGGTGCATTGCTACTCAATTCTCCGCTGACCTGTGCGGCCAAACAGTTGAGCAGCCTGACGCTCGATACGATAGCTTTGGACGGTGCGAATTCTGGTGGCAGCGGCAGTTGCACACCACAGCCAATGTTGCCACAACAACCGCCGCAGACACCGGTGGCTTGTGACGGCCAATCGACGCCGAGTTTTGCATTGGCAATAAGCCAACTCAACGCATCGTCAGAGGCAACTGCTAAGCAACAGCAACAACAGCAGCAGCTGCTGCAGCAGCAACAACAACAACAGCAACCGTTGCCGCATGAAAATGACTTTGACATTGCCAAGCTGATCTCAAATGGCGCCTATGGCGCTGTGTATCTGGTGAAGCACAAGACGACACGCCAGCGCTTTGCAATGAAGAAAATCAACAAAAATAATCTCATATTGCGCAATCAGGTGGAACAGGTGTTTGCCGAGCGTGATATATTGTCGTTTGCGGACAATCCCTTTGTGGTTAGCATGTACTGCTCCTTTGAGACAAAGAAGCATCTATGCCTCGTCATGGAGTACGTCGAGGGCGGCGATTGCGGCACGCTGCTCAAGAATATCGGACCGCTGCCAGCAGACATGGCACGCTTTTATTTTGCCGAAACAGTATTAGCCGTTGAGTATCTGCATAGCTATGGCATTGTCCATCGCGATCTCAAGCCGGACAATTTGCTAATCACGGCCCTGGGTCACATTAAGCTCACCGATTTTGGTCTCTCCAAGATGGGTCTCATGTCGTTGGCCACCAATTTGTATGAGGGCTACATTGACTCGGAGACGCGACAGTTTTCCGATAAGCAGGTATGTACATATTAACAAGTGAGCGGTTACAGTCGAGCAGTCAAAAACTTTGATCTCTCATAACTTCATCTCCGACTGTGGAGTATGCTGGGAGAGGGACTGGGAGCGGGGACTGTGATCGGGGCCTGGGAGAGGGACTGGGAGAGGAACCCGGGAGAGGGACTGGGAGCGGGGCCTGGGAGAGGGACTGCGAGAGGGACTGGGAGAGGGACTGGGAAAGGGACTGGCAGCGGGGCCTGAGAGCGGGGCCTGGGAGAGGGACCTGGGAGAGGGACCTGGGAGAGGGACCTGGGAGAGGGGCCTGGGAGAGGGACCTGGGAGAGGACCTGGGAGAGGGACCTGGGAGCGAGGCCTGGGAGAGGGGCCTGAGAGAGGGACCTGGGAGAGGGACCTGAGAGAGGGACCTGGGAGAGGGACCTGAGAGAGGGACCTGGGAGAGGGACCTGGGAGAGGGGCCTGGGAGAGGGGCCTGGGAGAGGGACCTGGGAGAGGACCTGGGAGAGGGACCTGGGAGCGGGGCCTGGGAGAGGGGCCTGAGAGAGGGACCTGGGAGAGGGACCTGGGAGAGGGACCTGGGAGAGGGACCTGGGAGATAATAGTAGAAAAATAATAATTTTCGAAGATAATATTTCTTTCTTGTTGCTAATTTTTATATTCTCTTCCAGGTGTACGGCACTCCTGAGTATATAGCACCCGAGGTGATTTTGCGGCAGGGTTACGGTAAACCCGTTGATTGGTGGTCCATGGGCATCATATTGTACGAGTTTCTCATTGGATGTGTGCCATTTTTTGGTGAGACCGCTGAGGAACTGTTTGCACATACCGTAAACGATGACATAGAGTGGCCCGATAGCGAGGATTGGCCCGTACAATCCGAAGCCAAGGACATTATTTCACAGCTGTTGCAGCAGAATCCGCGAGATCGATTGGGCACTCAAACCGGCGCATTGGAGGTGAAGGAGCATTTCTATTTTCAGGGTATGGACTGGAATTCGCTGCTCCGACAAAAGGCTGAATTTGTGCCGCAATTGTCACATGAGGATGATACCAGCTATTTTGACAGTAAATTGCCCGAAATATTCGTAATAATATCGTATTAATAAGTTATTTTCCATAGCTCGCATGGATCGCTACAATCACGATCTTGGTGGCGAGGATACCGATGACACTGATGATACGCCCGTCTTTGGCAGCTTCAATTCCTATACACCGCAATATCGTAAGCAACATTATAGCTGGTCCCGTCACGCCACAGCAACAACAACAGACAGCGTCAAGGCGACGACAACGATGACAACGTTGCCATCGCGTGCTCAGGAAACAACCACAACATCGGCAATGGCGACGACAGCTGCAACGGGAGCGATGCCCAAAGTCAAGCCATTAAATGCGGGACAAGAGGGCGTGGTTAACAAGTTCTTGAATACGCCGCAATTGCGTAAACTGGATGTAAGTAGAGGAGAAATAAATTAAATTAAATTCTAAAAAATAAATTGTAATGAAATCTAAATGTAATTCTCTTCTGTCGCAGCTCTCGTCCAGCTGTCTGAAGGTGCCCTCCACGCCGGATACGGAATTCTTACCGGAACTGTTGCACAACGTGACCATTGGCAACGATGCTGAGCTGCGCATGCTCAAGCATTATTTGCAACAGCCAGCGCCTGCTGCGGTGCGTTTGCAGCAACGTCACAGTATGCCACCGAATACAACGACTATCATTAGCACACCGGCAACACCGCCACCACCGACACAGTCCTCGACAGCAACGCCACAGCCGACGAGCGTGAGCAGCTTCTCGCGCAGCACACCAGAGAGTTCGCAAACGGACAGCGATGACTTCTCGCCGCAAATCAATCGCAAACGGAAGGGCGTCTGTGCCCGTGATATATTGCCACGCTTCTCTATCTCTATCGAGGATGAGACCATCAGTGCTGGCAGCTCGTCAACGGAGAACATGAATATACGTGAGCAATCGCCATTGGCGCTGCATCATCAGCCCAAATCTATGGATGGCAGCTGCAGCAGCGGACCCTCCTCCTTTGGCGTCAAGCATCATCGTTCGCGATCGATAGTCAAATCTGCGTCAGCGTTGGGTCTTTCCCTAATGTCCTCGATGGATAACACACAACTGGCAGCACAGCTGTGCGGCATTCAATCACCTGGCAGTGCTGGTGGTGGTGGCAATGGTTCGAGCACAGCCAGCTCAAGGGATACGTCGCCGTGTCGAGAGCTCTCGCCGCTGGTCACCAATCTCAAGCCGCCCATCATCATACGTCGCGGGCCACGAGGATTTGGCTTTACCGTTCACACTATCCGTGTGTATTATGGCGATACGGACTTCTATACCATGCATCATCTGGTCATGGCCGTCGATGAGGGCAGTCCAGCATTTGAGGCTGGTCTCCGGCCCGCCGATCTCATTACCCATGTTAACGGCGAGCCTGTACAGGGTTTGTTCCACACACAGGTGTTGCAGCTCCTTCTCAGCGGTGGTGAGCATGTCACACTACGTGCTACACCTTTGGAGCACACTAGTATTCAGAGCGGTGGTCGTAAGCGTGACCTCATGCAAAGCAAACTGGCCAAGAAGGGCCTCAATCGTCAGAAGAAGCAAACGAAGCGGGAACACGACAAGAAACGTAAAACTTCATTGTTCCGACGCATAAGCAGCAAACGTGCCAACGCCGAGATGCAACAGGTGAGTTGCAGCTAAACAGATATCAATAGAAATCTGCTAAAACTATATTTATTATTGCAGTACTCGGCTGGTACCAGTTCACCCACCACACCCCATGCGCGCAATCTCTCACCGCTGGACTCTTCGTATCACAGCAGCAGCTGCTGTCAATCGGCGGCCAACTCCTCTTCTCAGTCCACTTCGCCCTCTTCATCGTCACCCAACACGCCCACCGGTTCTAATGGCAATGGCAATGGCGCTGCAAATAGCAATGCAATTAATACAATAATATCTGCTCCTGTCGCTGCTTTGAGCGTGCAACTGCCACTGCCGCCGTCCAGTCCAGTTGTCCTGCTACCACATGTGGGTGCCGTTGTTGGCAATAGCGCTACATCTGTGGGTAATGTGCCAGGTGCGTTGATTTACTTTGGACAGAAAAAGAGCATTCTATATATTCAATCATTTCTTATTTAGTTTCACCAACTGGTGTCGTGCCGCAGTTATACCAGCGCCCGTCAACGTTGCATGGTCTAAAGCACAAGCTGCATGCGGCAGCCACAGGCGCTGGCGGATCAACAGCCAGCGGAGCAGCTGCTGGAGGCCTCAAAACACTGCACACTTCGAGCAGCAACGCGTTGCCCAATCGCCGCAAGTCTGTTGGCCATATACCACTGTCACCACTAGCACGTACTCCGTCACCTTCACCGCTGCCATCGTCACCAACTCGTTCTCCATCGCCATTGGCCTTTCCGCTGGTGGGTCACCAACCTGGCGCCTCCAATACCACGCAATCGTATAGTCCGGGCAGCACGTTGCCCACGCTTCAAACAGCGGTGAGTGCTAGCAGCAAGAAGGCGGGATTTGCACGCACTAAATCAGCGGAGCCAAGTTCTCCACTATTGCGTCGCGCCTTGTCGCCTGATCGATTGCATCCACGTAGTGCCGAGACGAAAATATCGCCATTATGCTGCTCACCGCCCATTAAACAGCAGACACAGCATCAGCATCAACGCGTGGTTGCAGGCACTTGGCGACCATCAGCAGGTGCTCCTGGAAATGGAGCTGGAGTTGGAGTTGGACCTGGAACTGGAACTGGTGTCGCGCAGCAGCAGCAGCAGCAGTCGTCAAGCAGCAGCAGCAACAGCAGCTCTGATGAATCACAAAGACAGACAACAACGTCGTCAGTGGCTGCAACAGCAACAGCAACAGTTGCAGCTGAAATTCAAACAACGAACAATGTGGTGGCTATACCCAGCAGCAGCTGTGAGCTTCTGCCACGCATTGCAGAGGAGAAGGATTCGCCTACTAGTACACAGGACAGTAGCAGCGTATCTGAGGGATTTATGCCGGCTATTGAAGAGTATGCGGAGGGTGAATCATCGTCCTCACCCACACAAACGCTGGAAAAGCCGTCGTCCAAAGAACAACAGCTAGATAAGCCTAAAAAGGTCGAACAAGGTAAGTCTGCAGCTCCCAAGTTTAAACAACAAGCTAACCAGTTTCTATTGCAGCTAAATCCGATGCGTCCAAAAAATCTTCGATTACAACGACAAGGCCATTAGGCGTTAGTGCTGTTCCAATAGCTGTGGGACGCAAGGAACCAATGGCCATTACAACAACAACAACAACACCATCATCAGCAATAACAACAACAGCAACTGCAGCTACAGCAACAACAACAACAAGCGCAACTTTGTCTGCCAAGCAAAAAAAGTAGCGCCACAGAAATGGATGTTTGTGTTTTAAATTTCATGTTTAGCGTTTTATCTAAATGTTCAACGTAAATATTTACAAGTTTAAAGGAACGATAGCAAGGAAAAGGAACAAGTTAGCCGCAGGAATTTGATAACTGTATTCAAGGGATTGTATTGAAATTATGGATAATTGCGTTCTTTGGGCAACACAAAACTAAATTAGCAAAAACAAAAAATAGAGAATTGTGAAAAAAATACTAGTAGTTTGTAGTCTCGTATCTAACAAATTGCATAATACTTATTGTAAATTAGTAAAGAATCTTAAAAAAAAGGAAAAGGAAGATGAGCAAGATATTCCAGTAAAATCGAAAGTACTAGGAATGTATGTAAGAGCGATAGCACACAATTATGAACATTGTATTTTGTATATATAAATGTATAACATTAATAGAATTAACGTTTAGTAAGAAGAACGAGAACGCCAAAAACAAAAAAAAGGATAATGAATGCGCCGTGCTGGTAACAATTGAGTGAAGTAATGCTTAAGTACGTACATAACATAAAGCTGCTTGCTCAGTCTAATACTTATGCGTTTTTTGCGAATCTATAATCTATGCCGAATTCAATATATATTATATTAAATAAATGTTATATGTGTGTGTAAGCGAACAATTTTTTAATTTATACATTTGAATACTTGCTGTGCGCCAAAACGATAAATGTAATGCGCTATGGTCACACTGTTTGTCGATAGGCATTGCAGTTGCACTGCACTGCGATAACAGGTCTATCGATAGCACAATTGCCAGCTGTGCAGTTTGTACCCCGAATACTGTAATTTCACGCCTAGTTTTCGAAAAAAATGCTTCCCAAATTAAGAATATCGTCATTTCTGCTAAAGGTAAAGTGTCTATATGATTTTAATAGTTGGGCTGTTATTTTCACCATTATCCTTGCAGCGGCTGGAGCGTGTGAAGCTGCAGTGCAGCGGTTGTTTATATGGCGTGTTCTATGGTGACGGCACTTTGCTGCTCTTGAGTTTCAATGTTGAGGCCAGCGTAGGTCAACTGAGCTATGAGCATATACAGCACAAATTCCCAGCCGAGCTGGATCTGTGTGGTTTGGTCAAATTCGGTGATTGCTCCGACACAGAAGCGCATCTAAACGAGGTGATTTCATCGGTGGATATTACGGATAATCCCATAGTGCTCCAGTGTCAACTGGGAACTCTGGTGGGCTTAAGGGCATCGTTCTTGGTGCACGGCAAGTTGGAGCATGTGCCATATGAGGTCATGGAGGCACCACAGCTATTCAACGATTTCTGCTTCACAAGATTGAAATGTGGCTTCTATTTGCACACATTGCCCACACCAGAAGCTATTGCCAAGGAGATGCATGTGCTGCGCAAGCGTGTGGCTGACGGCAGTCTGGTGTTCAATGTCGCCCAAACGAAGATCTATGTGAGCAGCAACTGTGGCACACAGCACAAGAGTTTCAACAGTGACTCTCTAATTGAGCATCTCATCGCTGAAGTTCCAGTTCCAGCTGAAACCCCAAGTGGCAACAAGAAGAAAACAGTGGCGTCTGCCCCGGAGCTGGACAAGCATTATGGTGCTGTAGGCTGTGCCTATGATGTTATCAACATTGATGTACTGCGCTGTCGGACACGTGAGCCGGCAGCAGGTGATGCTGCACCGCATCCTGCCCTGAGCATGTGCATAACAAATGAGGAGCTCAGTAAGGTGCAGGTACCCCTGGAATTGGAGGCGATGGCTATACTGTGCAAAAAGACAAAGCTGGTGCGTCTATATGATGTGCTAATTGAAAGCATCTGCCGATCTTTGCGTCTCTTTGAAGAGTGTCTCACGGAGCGACTTACGGAGCAGGAGGCTGCTGCAAAACCGAAGCTTCTGGTTCCACGCAGCCATCACTTTTATCCCCAAGAATTTGGACACTTTCTGAGCTGTGCGTATTTGGAAGAGTTAAGCGACGACGAACCCAGTGTGCAGGAGAAACGCAAGCGACTCCATCGTCAATTTGCCTTGCCCGCCACTCGTCCCTACTTTAGGCGCGCCAATCAGTGTCGCTTCCAGGGCGATATTGTGGCAACAGATGCGTCCAGCTGGACACCGTTACTTAACACACACCTGGGTGTACGGCCCAGCGGTGTGACGGATGGCAAAGAGTATCTGGTTAATGGCAACTATCATTACTATCACTATTTGCAGCAGCAGGTTCAGGATAAGGGCTGGGGCTGTGCCTACCGCTCACTGCAGACAATCTGCTCGTGGTTCCTGCTCCAGGGCTATACGGAACGTGCAATACCCACACATATGGAGATTCAGGAGTATTTGCACAAAATTAACGATAAACCTGCCTCATTTGTGGGCTCCTCGCAATGGATTGGTTCCACAGAGCTGAGCATGTGTCTGCAGGGATTTCTCAATGTTGATTCCAAGATTTTACATGTGGCCTCCGGGGCAGAACTCTCAACGATTGCCTCTGAGCTTGCCATGCACTTTCAGACCCAGGGCACACCTGTTATGATTGGAGGTGGTGTTCTGGCGCACACAATTATTGGAGTAGACTACTGTGTACAGACGGGACAGGCGAAATTCCTAATACTCGATCCACATTACACGGGCGCCGATGAGCTGTCTACCATACAGATTAAAGGCTGGTGCGGCTGGAAGGGCATGGACTTCTGGGATAAGAAGAGCTATTATAATCTCTGCATGCCGCAGCGTCCCATTTTATACTAAACTTTCCATTTATGCATTTAAGTACGATTTTTGTCAAGCTTTAATGTTTCTTTTGTGTTGTTAATGAATTTATGTATGTACTGTATTTTATATATTATATATGTATAAACTTAACTAATCGGTGTTGCTTCTTAATACTTCTTTCTGCCCAGACAAACATCTGAATTACATGTACGTGTAGAGATGGAGCTGTACCAATTTATTAGTGAGTGCGTCTTACAGTTACCTTAAATCGATGGATAACAATTCAAATTTGTGCTTGTTACAACTGGCAACTGTTAGAACGCATTGTTAACTTATTTATACAATTAAACGAGTTAGCTTAAATACAAAGTATATGGTATAAGGTATATGATTAATGGGCGCTAGCCGCCGCTCTTTGAGTACTTCTTCCAATAGCGCTTGACGTCGTCGTGTCCGTTCTTTTGGACAACCATGGTACGGGTGCGTTCATTCTGCCACACCAGCATGTTGATGGACTGTGCGTAGTCGCGCAGCGTGACAAAGTCATTCTGTGAGAGGAACTGATTGTAGACGACGCCTTCCGTGTAGGTGAAACGATTACGTTCCATTTCCCAGAGCTTGATTTGGTCCACAACTGTGGGCGGCAGGCAGGATTTCGATTGTATAGCCGACTCGACTAGTTTCATATTGGGATGGGCATACTGCTCCAAATAGCTGACAATTTGCTCAGCTGTGATGCCGCCACGCAACGCTTGGCGTACGGAATCTCGAGTAAGGACACCCACAACAAGATTGGGAAAACGATAAAGCAGCTCGGTGAACAGACCCAGGACAGCCACCTGCAGCTGTGAATCTGTATAGGCGTATACGCGATAGTTGGTTTCTACCACAATGTAGCCTCGTTCCTGCATGCGTTCATCGTCCGCCGAGGTAGATGCCTGCGCTGCATCCTTGTTGGTCACATTCAGGGCCAGTCGTGTGGGATAGAAACGTCCCTCCTTGCGCTTGCGCTGAAATACCAGACCAAATTCCCGTAGATGCTGCAGGAATGTCAACATCTGGTTGCTCATACCGTCCGAGCTGTAGTCACGTCCCAGGGTCGAAAAGCTCAGCTGGAACAGCATGGACAAGCATTCTGGTAAAGGAATGCCACGCTCCTCGCATGTCTCCAAATACTGCAGCATAAAATGCCAGACCTGGGCACGTGTGTCCAGCAGCAGAAACTGAAAACCCTGACGTGTTATGGTGATGCCATCGCGTTCGTCACGCTTCATCAGATTGGCATGCAGTAGAATTCGCACAGCATCTGGACTTATTGCCTCGGCATCGGTGCCTCCATTGCGACTGCCCGTGCCCACCATATAATGCAGGACACAGCGCCAGCGTGACATGGCATACGTGTCCAAGAATGCAATATCGCGTGGCTTCGAATCCTTATCCAGAGTATTGGTCATTGCCCAAGGCTTTCCGCCGCCCAGCAGCACTTGACGCACGCTCTTCTTGAACGTGGGTGACAACTCCCAGGCGGCCAGGCCACCTGGTATGGCCGTAACGCGCCAAACATTCAAAGCAGTCAGGCAGCTTGTGGCTTCTGTTTGTTCTCTGCAAAGGATTTCATTAAATAAATATTCACTTGCCGGCTTAACCGAAATCCAGCGGATGCGGACTGTGTGTTACTTACTTGGCAACCCGCTGTGCACCCCACGAGCTGACAACGGCTTGTGGCACTGGTTGATCAACAAATAGTATCCGAATTACAAACTGTCGTGCAATTTCAGGCAACTCTCGATAGACAGCCAAGCAAATGGGTGGGTAATTGTAGAGCTTCTCCAGGGATTCGGGTGTTTGGCGCGTCCGCAGGTATTCTTGAAAGTTTTTGCACTCTAGATTTTCGGGGCTTTGCACTAGAGGAGATACAGCGGCGCTGCTGCTCGCATAACGGCCAGATTTTGTATCGGCCATGGCACGATGCAGCCGAAATTGTTTAATAATTTCGCGTCTGCATGCAGGGATAATATTATGGTATCGGTCTATCGATACTATAATATTTACACAATTAATAAATATCGATTGAAATTATTCGATAATTACTACGATGATTTCATTATTTTATCTTGTTCACTTAGCTATTTTAGAGCTAGTTCTGTCTATTTTGAAATCTCAATTGATAGAACCACATGAATATGGCAATTATCAAAAAAAAATTAATGTTAAAAAATATATATATGTCTTCTTAAATGCATATATATGAACAATCGGTCGAAAATCAAATCTTAGTATGAAAAACTTTTTTGTTTTTTGAGATATCGTAACCAAACGTATATACATAAAACTTGGTTTTATATATTCTGTCCAAAGTTGGTTCAAATCGGACCACTATAACATATAGCTGTCATAGGACCGATCGGGCGAAAATTAAGTCTTAGTAAGTTTTTTCCATAGTAAGTACGGGGTCTTCGACTGTCGAGTATGCTGGGAGAGGAACTGGGAGCGGGGCCTGGGAGAGGGACTGGGAGCGGGGCATGGGAGAGGGACTGGGAGCGGGCCTGAGAGCGGGGCCTGGGAGAGGGACTGGGAGCGGGGCCTGTGAGAGGGACTGGGAGCGGGGCCTGAGAGAGGGACTGGGAGCGGGGCCTGGGAGAGGGACTGGGAGCGGGGCATGGGAGAGGGACTGGGAGCGGGCCTGAGAGCGGGGCCTGGGAGAGGGACTGGGAGAGGGACCTGGGAGAGGGATCTGGGAGAGGGACCTGGGAGAGGGACTGGGAGAGGGACTGTGAGCGGGGCCTGAGAGAGGGACTGGGAGCGGGGCCTGGGAGAGGGACTGGGAGCGGGGCCTGGGAGAGGAACTGGGAGAGGGACCTGGGAGAGGGACCTGGGAGAGGGTCCCGGGAGAGGGATCTGGGAGAGGGACCTGGGAGAGGGACTGGGAGCGGGGCCTGGGAGAGGAACTGGGAGAGGGACCTGGGAGCGGGGCCTGGGAGAGGGAGTGGGAGAGGGTCTGGGAGCGGGGCCTGCGAGAGGGAGTGGGAGCGGGTCGCATTAATTGAATCAAACTGTCACATTTTTAACGCGCATTAAAACTTTATGAGTAACTGAGAGACTAAAAGACAAAGAGAGTGTGAGAGAGAGAGAGAGAGAGAGAGAGAGAGAGAGAGAGAGCAAAGACGTAAACGTAAAACGAGTATACTCGACTGTAGCACCGGCCGGCTAGTTCATTAAAAAGTTGACTGTCTGAGCAGCGTACCTACCTACAACAAGAACGATAACGATATCTGGCTCTTGTGTGCTTAGCTTCTATCGATAGCATACATTGACAGCTGTTTCAGTACCGCGTGTTTTGTTAAATTCTTGTATTAAATTCTCTTAAATATGAGTGACGATGAAGAGCAATATAATCCCAGGGCTCACAAGAAGCTGCTGCAGGCAATTAGCAACCTTGGAAATGTGCAGCACATTCGCAAATCGACACGCGACGAGCGCCAGCCGCAACAGGATGAATTTCAGCTAGTGAAGAGAAACAACAACACGGAGCATGCATCCAAGGCAGTAGGCGTGAACGATTTGGTGCAAATATTGCGTACATCGAAGCACATTGAGACAGGAAAGCAGTTAAAAAATGTACACAGTACCAAAAAGGTGTTGCAGAAGCCTCTGGAAAAACCAGCAGCCGATCGCATCAAGCGGAAAATTGGATATGAAGGTGTCAAGAAGAAACTGGGTCGCTGGGATGCCGTTGTGGCCCAGCAGCGATCCGCAGAAACTCAGGTAAGATCTAAATAAAATGGTTAAGTAAAGGTATGCGAAATATAAGTTGCTGTTCTTTCAGATATTTCCAATTCCCTCAGAAACGATTCACATCAATACAGCGGCTCATGTCAACAAACTGAATAATAGACTTCAATCGGATTTGGCCAAAGAGCTTCAGGCCAGCGATAAGAAGTTGCGAGAGTTGCGTAAAGCTCAAATCGGCGATACCACGGATGAGACAGCCTTGGCCCAACAGGAACGAGAGCTGCTGCAAAAGAAAATGACCCGCGATGAGCTCTTCGCCCGACGCAGGGAATTGGCTTATCTAAGGATGCGAGAATCCCAAAAGTCGGCTAAGGCACGCATGCAGAACAAAATCAAGTCCAAGAAATATCACAAGCTGCAGAAAAGGCAAAAGATTTTGGAGCAAATGAAGGAGTTCGAAGTGCTGCAAAAGACGAATCCGGAAGCAGCGCTGGAGAAACTTAATGCGCTGGAGAAGAGTCGTGTGATGGAGCGAGCCAGTTTGCGACACAAGAACACCGGCACCTGGGCCAAGAATCTGCAGGTGCGCGCCAAGTACGACAAGGATGTCCGCAAAGATCTTGCGGAACAATTGGCAGTCAGTCGACAATTAACTGAAAAGAAAGTGGATACGGATAGTGAAGATGACCACGCAGAAGAGATGGAAACCAATGAGCAAGAGGTTAACGATCCATTTAATCCTTGGACCAAAGCCAAAGCAACAGCAAAAACCGAGGTTCCAGAAGACAGTAACGATCCCAATTGGCGTAAGTATTGGACAGAGCGTAATTTAAATGAAAAACTCCTTGCCGAGCACCGTGCCGAGCTGAAAGCTGCTGCGGAAGAGAACCAGCAAAAGGAAAAGAAACCCCCAAAAGAGCCTAAGAAGAAGACAACTAAAAAGAAAAAATCCGTTGCGACTGTGGAAAATGGCTGGGTGGTGGAGGAAGTTGAATCGTCCGCAAAAACTGAAACAATTGAGGATATGTTCGAACAGCATGAGGAAAACTTACGCCAAAAGGTTAGTAAAAAGCTGGAAAAGCTGAAAAAACAAGCGGAAATACTTAAGCAGCCCAAAATGAAAGCCAAGCCAACAAAAAAGAAACGAGATGAATTGAAAACACTTCAAGATTTGACTTTCAAGAAGAAGAGTCAACGTGTGGAAATTGATGAGCCGCTCAATGCAGAAGACGAAGAGCAAATAAAACCAGTTTTAGATGTTACTGAGTTAAATAATTCTGTTGAGAAGGCAAAGGATGCAGATCCAACAGCCGTAAGCACCATTGATCCGAACAAGGTGGCGACCATAACATTGAAACAAAGTATGCGTTCATCGGATGCAATGAACGATGCTTTAGCGGATGATGATGAGGCGGACTATGATGAGACAGATGCAGCCGCCGAGCGTCAGCTGACCATTAGTCAGGCCTTCGAGGATGACGATATTATAGCTGATTTTAATAAGGATAAGACGAAAGACTCTGAGGTAAAAAACGCAGAGCTGCAGCTAGCTATGCCCGGCTGGGGATCCTGGGCGGGTGCTGGCATATCCCAGGATGTTATCAATAGGCGCAACAAGCGATTGTTACTGAAATTAGCGGCACCGGAAAAGCGACGAGACGACAACAAGGATAATCTTTACATCAATGAGACAACAAACAAACAGGCGCGTACCCATATGGTCTCCACCATACCGTTCCCCTTTAAATCCCTGGCCGATTATGAGGCCAGTATACGCGCACCAATTGGACGTAATTTTGTGCCGGAAACGGCATTCCGCATGATGACACGTCCGGCGGTTATCACACGCAAGGGTCAAGTTATCGAGCCAATGACAGAGAGTGAGTTGGTAAAACCAGATCGACGCCTGCGACATGTGGTGGATAGAAGAATAGATCGTTTACAAAAACAGCAAAAAGCTAAAATAAAATAGATTATAATTATCAGAATGTGAAATACTGTAATACAATTTGAATGAAAAAAATACATCGGTTTGTTTTCTTTATAAATTGATAGTTGCAGAGACGTATAACAATTTAAATACCCATTTGTTAGGTATAGATAATAAATATTTTATATATAAACCGCAATTAATTTCAACGCAAACACTATTAAGAAATACTTACATCCTTGCCAAAAAGGTTACAAATAAAGATAACAGCACTGTAATTTAGGATATTTGTTTCATTGGTTTTTTTTTTCATTCGTTTATTTTACAAAACATTTTGATACTGCCAATAAATAGCACGCCTTGGACTAATTAATTCAAAGGAAAGTCTCATTGCTAAATTGCGCGTTGTATTTTATACTTAATTATCTGGAATTTCGTTTATGTAGTCGCTAAAAATTGTATAAATTATTTGTATATTATAAACAATACAATTTGCATACTAACTAAATTCAAATCACGCAGAGCAAAGTAATTGCATTAAATAATGAAATACTAGCAAAGAATATTGAAACAAATATTATTAGTGTAATCAAATTATATGTGTTTTTATTATTTTCAATTGGAAGCTGCAATGCAATTTAAACTATTTGACATTTAGATGAATATATAAAGAGTTTTCATTATTTAAATTTGTTTTTTTGTTGAATTGCTTATGTGCTTGCAATTAAACTATTGCATTGCTTTGTTTGCTGCCTTCATTTTGTAAGTAGCTAGAATTTCGCTAATATATGTATGTATTTGAATTAATTATATGTATGTATATATATTTTATACTTTTGCATAATACTTTGCTTTGCTTTTTTTACATTTCACGCATACACATACGAAGCAAAAGTTTAAGAACTAGCAAAAAACAAAAGTTCTTAACATTTTTCTTAACAATTTCTTAACATCTATAAACTAGCGTAAACAGCTCACATCAAATTGGTTTTAGTTTTTCCATTTTTTCGTGTTTTTCTATTTCTTTAATAAACATTAAAATGTGTAAACATATACATATATCGTATATATAAATTTGTATTATATGTGTTGTGTGTGTGTTTGTTTACTGTTTTATTTTTTTTATCTGGCTTAGGAAAATGCCACGACTTTGAGCCGTTTTCTCGAAATTAGAGCTCATAGAATTGAACCCATTACACATTTAATCATTTTACAATTATTATTATTTATCATTTACAAATTGAATTCAATTTCTTTTGTTTGAATTCCTTCATCTACTAAAATGCTAATAAAAAGACACTTTTGCTTGCTATCCATTTTCTGTTGCCAGGCATTTCAAAATTGCTAATTGTTTGCATTAACATGTACATATACATATAACATATATACGCATATAATCCCACCCATATTTAGCCAGATTTTCCAACTAACCCATTTCCCCTACCCTGTTTTCCCCCACACAAATTTTGGTAAGCTTATCGGCTGGCAATCCTTTGTAATACCCTGTTTATTCTGCAGCTTGCAGTTATCCTTGTGCTAATGCTGTTTTTACATTAGGACACAGCACTTGCGACCGGAACTTGTGCTATCGCTGACCACATCGCCGGTGATGCCACTGAATTTGTTAACGGAATTCGCATTGGCCGCTGTCGACGTCGGCACAGCTGCCTCAAAGTCCAGCAAACTGGGACTCATTGAACCGAGTCCGAGAGGCTGTGTGGCAATTGGTCCAGCACCATTGTTGTTATTATTGTTAGCGCTGCTGTTGTTGTTATTGTTGTTGTTGTTGTGATTAACCGTAGTGGCGGCTCCTAAAACAGAACCATTAGTTGTTGTTGTTGTAGCAGTTGTTGCAGTTGCTGCTGCTGCTGCGGCTGCAGTTGTTGTTGTTGATGAGAGTTCGAAATTGTTAAGCACATTTGCAGTACGCGACAGCGAACGTTGCTTTTTCAAATTTGATAAAGTAACGGCACCCGCATCCATAGCAACATATTGCTGCTGCTGCTGTTGCTGCTGCTGATGTTGCAACAGCAGCGCATGTTGCTGCAACTGTTGTTGATGTTGCTGATGAAAATGTTGCTGGTGCTGCTGCTGTTGATGATGCGTGCTATTTGTGTCTACATGATGCGTTTTTGTTTTTTTGGATAGTGTTGTAGGTTGATTGTGGGTTGGTGGGTTGGTCGGTTGGTTGTTTGGTTGGTTTGTTGTTTGGTGGTTTGGTTGTGGCGTTGATGATAATGCGGGCAGGCAGAGACGACACAAAACGAGCGCAACGAGCCAAGCAGACAAAATAAACATAAAATTACAAGCAAATGTTATTTTACTTTTTATATATTTTTTTGTATGTAGAGTCTCTTTGAATGTACTTTGTATACCCTATAACTCAGTTACTAGCAAAAGTTTGTGAGTGTTGTCTATAAAATCATAATGTAAGAACGCACTTAAGAATTCAGTATGGGAATTTAAGTTTATATTAAAAGAAAAACTTGCAACTACGCAATATGAAAAATGTCTTTTAAATATATATGTCAAAAGTTATTGAAGCTGAACTATAATTACTGAGAAAATTTTCGACTAATACAATAATAAAGTAGATAAAAGCCTTGCACGAGTTAGGAACTTTTTAAAAATTTTTTACTTATAACTTATTAAAATCTATTCATAACTATTATTAATTGTCTATAAAACTACTATTTAAAAGCTAAAGCTAACTAAATTATTTAAGGCAATTTATTTTAATTATTTAAAGGAATTAATAGAAGCCTAAAGTTCGTGAAAGTTAGAGTATGCTTTACTACGACTACAGTCTACTTTTTCTAACTATCAATTAATTATCTTTGAAAAGCAAAAAATACATTTATTCTACTTCAAAAGAAAAATCTAACACATAATTGAAGTAAATGAAATGGCATAGAAAATGAAATAAGTTTTGTGTATTTAAAGTAAAAGAAAAAACATACAAATGAAAAGCAAACAAAATGAAAAAGTGAATTAAATGTACGACAAATAACTGAATGTAGAGTTACACTATAAAATAAAGACTACAGCGTATGCATTAGTCGAGCATGCCACATAATAGACACGCTGACAGCGTATTTGATTTGACTTTCTTTTTAGTAGAGTCGTTAAATACACATTAGACATTGACATTGACACAAAAGGAAACATTTAAGCGGCGTTTCTTGATTGGTGCTAGCTACGGTTTGAGTTCTTCGAGTGTGTGTGAGTGTGTGTGAGTGTATCTGTGAGTGTGTGTGAGTGTATCTGTGTGTGCTAAGGTGTGTCGCTTTATGTGCTTTATGTCTGGGATTAAGGGATGTCTGGTTACTCACCCACTAGAACGGTGACCTGTACGTTGATTTTGCCATTGCCCGCCTCTTTGGAGGATTGAATTTGCACCGCTTCAGCGCTCGCTGCGGTGCCCTTATCAGTCAGTATGACAGCTGCGGCAGAGGTGGCACGTTGCAGTTCCCCACCAGCACTTGAGTCACCAGCTTTTTGGGCCTTGAGCAGCAGCTGCTCATCGTTTTCGCGTCCATCAGGCGGACGACGTGGCAGATAGGAATGTGTCGTTGTGAGCGTTACATTGTCCACCGCATCCGCGGATTTCGAGTGCGATAACAATTGGCCATTCAAGCTGGCGTTGGAGGGTCGCTTCTCAGCATTGCTGTTGTTGTTGTTGTTGCTGCTGCTGCTGTTGTTGCCACTGCTGTTGGTGGTGTGATATCCATAGCCATTGGGCAGATCAGCAACGGTTGCTGTCGATGTGGAGGTCGTATCCGTCGCCTCCTGTGCCTGCAGACGCAGACGAGCCTCTTCGACGGCATCCTTTTTGGTTGTAAGCGTTTTGTCCCGCAGGCTGGTGCGACGCACCGATTGGGCTCTAAGCATAGAGAGAGACAGAGAGAGAGAG
This sequence comes from Drosophila falleni, assembly GCA_035045575.1. Taxonomy (NCBI): domain Eukaryota; kingdom Metazoa; phylum Arthropoda; class Insecta; order Diptera; family Drosophilidae; genus Drosophila; species Drosophila falleni. The sequence goes on from JAWNOV010000167.1 coordinate 13,849,263, forward strand.
TCAGAGATAGAGAGTGAGAGATAGAGAGTGAAAGAATGAAAGAGTGAGAGAGTGAAAGAGTGAGAGAGTGAAAGAGTGAGAGAGTGAAAGAGTGAGAGAGTGAAAGAGTGAGAGAGTGAAAGAGTGAGAGAGTGAAAGAGTGAGAGAGTGAAAGAGTGAGAGAATGAAAGAGTGAGAGAGTGAGAGAGTGAAAGAGTGAAAGAGTGAGAGAGTGAAAGGGAAAGAGAGAGTGAGTGAGAGAGTGTGAGAGAGAGAGTGTGAGAGAGAGAGTGTGTGTGAGAGAGTGAGAGTGTGAGAGAGAGGGAGAGTGAGAGAGAGGGAGAGTGAGAGAAAGAGAGAGTGACAAAGATTAGATTATTAGAAAATCGAGCTATATATGGATGTGGATAACATACCTGGTATTATTACTCTGAGAGCGTCGAACGCGCCGTCGTTGCGCCTCCGCCAGTCGTTTGCTCTCCTGCTCCGTTTTCAGCTGCTCAATGCGTTCACGTATCTCAGGATCCTCACAGATATCTAGGGAGACAGTTAAGAGAAAGAGAGGAAAAGATTGTAGTCGAGTTTATACACATCCGATATAAATAAAAATCCTTTTTTCTGGTTTTATTTTAAATTATAACAGTGTGGATAATATATTTCTTGGGTTGTATTCAATTTTAAATTACCCTAACTGAAAACTAATTAATAAACATACATATGTATCATTTAACATTTATACGCAGTTTTAAATTGTTGGCATTTAATTTAATCAATTTCAGGTAACAAGTTTTTAAAAAAAGTACTTGTAATCGTAATTTACCTGAGGGCGTTTCCTCATCCTTGTTACGCACATTTAAATCGGCGCCACATTGCGCAAGCATCTCCAGCACTTCGAGCTATTAATATATATTTTATATAAATTACAAGCTGCAAGAATATGATTTCTTATTCCTATATTGACTTACATGCCCCCAACATGCTGCCGCATGCACCGGTGTCCACAGATCCTTGTCCATGGCATCCACATTGACATGCTGCTCCAGCAGAAACTCCACCACGCGAACATAACCATTGGCAGAAGCTATATGCAGCTGTAAGAGGAAGTGCAAGCCATTTAATTTGTGCAACAATAAATAGCATTTAGCTGACTTACGGGTGTGGCACCTTGATAATCTGGCTCCTCGAGATCGCCACCGGTGCGTGTGAGCTCCATTAGATCTTTAAGCATGACACGCTCCGTGGATGAGCGTGTCTCGTCAATTAGTTCCTGGGTGACGCCACGTTGTGCCATCTCGCCCTCGATGAAGTCGAGTGTGTTCTCATCATCGCACAGATCGTAGGGCATATTGCCGTCGGTGTTGACCGCCAGCAGATTGGCATTATGCCGGATGAGTATGCGCACCAACTCCAAGTGACCGCAGGTGGCTGCCGCATGCAACGGCGTCCATTTATCACTGTCCTGCGAATCCACATTGGCCCCATAGTCGAGCAGCAGCCGCAGCATGTCCACATTGTTATCAATGCAACACTGATGCAGCGCCGTCAGTCCATCCTCATTGGCCGCATCCGGTGTGATGCCATGTTGCAACAATGCCGCCACCTCTGGCATATCATTCCGAGAAGCCGCCTCCAAAAGCACCACACTGTTCTCAAAAGATATGTGCCGCCTGCCACTCAATGTGCTCGATCCGTTGGCATGCCGAAAATGATGTGTGGTGTCGCCACCGCTGCCATTTAACAGATTGCTAACAGTGCCACCACCGCTACCCGTTTGCCCCTTGGCCCGTTGCAGCTTCAACCATTCCTTCTCCTTCTGCCGGGCGAGTTTCAGCTGCTGAGTTCGTCGACTAAACGATTGGATGAGAAAAGAAACACAATCTATTAAAGCAGACATCGCAAAAAAAAAGTTCAGTTCAAAAAATCAATCCAGAAAATTATTATCTAAATAAGTGGCATAATCTAAAGTTTTTCCTTAATATAAAAATATAAAATTCAAGTTGAATTAAAAAAAATGTATATCTACCCTTAAAAACTCTAATTTTCCAGTTTCGATTATCAATTTATGATAAGTATAAGCTATTAAAGATTAACTTTTATTTTAAATAAAAAAATGTTCTAATTTATTTAATAAAAACTTAAACAAAAACTTTTATTTATTATATTTGCTAATTTTTCTTAAATATTATAATACATACTTAACAAATTCTATTTTAATTTGACTTAAATAAAATTTCTAGAGATCATCTCTTAAGTACGAGTACACATATCAATTTTTTACTCTTTTTTACTCTATTTTGTTCTTGCCACAGAGAAACTTAGTTAAAATCAATCAAAACTTTTCATCTCTCACTGCAGAAAGTTTACTTTGCTGTGGTTGCTGCACGCATGAACGTGCATAGACTTGCATGACTATGCTCGAGCCCCTAGAGCCCCTCTTAAGCAAAAGTTTAAATAACACAAGAAGAGTTAAATTAAATGCGAATTTAATTGTTAAAAGCACAACAAATTATATGCGAATTGTAACTGCAGTTGCTTGCAACAATTCCTTGTTAGCCTTGGCTTAAATTGGCTATAGTTCACTTCCAGTTGGTCATAAAATAATAATAAACAACCTTTTTTATGGCTCAATTTAAAAGAAGCATATGCCACATCTGTTTTCTTTCTTCAACATCGATTTTGAGCTGAAAAATCCCATGTCAGCTACCAATTTGTGGTACTTTTATTATTACACAAAATCAATTAATTTTAATTATTTCACACTTTCATTTTGTACATGTTGACATTCATTTAAAATTGCATGTTCAATTCAAGCTCATTAGCGAGAAAAATGTATGAAAAATAGATGTTGTAAATAAATTTGAGACTGAATTTTAAAGCAAAAAAAAAAAACCTTTAAAATTTCTGTTTTGAAAACAATTCAGTTTGAAGACTAAGGATATTGTGATGGAATACTAAGGATTTTTCGGTCTAAAATGAGATTAATGATTGGCGATTCGAATATTTAAATAACTTTTCGTAATCTGACAAACTATTAATGTATATAGGAATGCTTCGGTTTTCACTTGCGGCAAGATTTCTTGGAAGTGAAAATCTTTAGCCTGTTCTTATATTAAACTGAAAATATTTTGCGTATTGAATTCACATTGAGTTGGTGAATTTAATTCCTATTTTTTTTATTAAAAATCAGCACATGGAATTGCTTTGAATTCATTTTTTTTAAGCTCTAAAGTAGCGTCACTTAGAGCACTGTTACTTGTAAAAAAAATGGTCGGATTAACATTTGATTTTGACAGAAAGCCTAAAAAGGTTGCCACTTTCGAAAAAATATTGGTTTAGTACTAGTGTCGCCATCTATGTGTCAGTCACACACATTATTGAAGGAAGTGTTAATGGAATAAAATATCATTTCAAAATGTTTAGCCCAAATGCAACGTGAATAATTACATTTTTTAAATTCGATAAAATAGGAATTGAAAAGCGGAACAGGTCTGATAATTAGAAAGTTCTCTACTTACAGTCTTGCCAGCTGGAGTCTCTCGTGTGTGGGCAAACTCTCGACGGTTTGCATTTCGGCCACCAGATCGGCGTGCTCCATTTTGAGCTGTTTCGTATAGCTGGCATCCTCCTGACTTTTGCGTTGTATTAAAATGCCTTTTTTGATCATTTTGTTGACGTTCACTGATATGTATACTGGATTCACAAAAAAAACTCAAATATTTTATTGAGCAGGCAATACAATTGTCTGTCTACTAATGCCGTTATTTTTTTTGTTGTTGCTCTTGTTGTTGTTCTTTTTCTGGGTGCTCGTCTTCTTCTTCGTTTGCATGCAAATTGTAATTTGCATCTTTAAATTTGATTTCCGCTTGTTGTGTCTCTTGTGGCTTTATTGTTGTTATCATTGGGGCAGCTGACACTGCAACTGCAACTGAGACTGAGACTGCCACTGTCTCTGTTAGTTTTATTACTATTATTATTATTATAATATTTGATGTTGTTCCTGTTGTTCTTGGTGTTGTTGTTGTTGCTGCAACGCTGCACCCGAGGCAACTCTCATGGCAGCAGCTCGTTGCTCTCAGCTTGTCGTCACGCTGTTATTTTACTTGCTCCTGTGTTTACTTTTGATTTTCAAGGGTTTTCTGCTTTCCTCGGTAACTTTTCTGCAAACAAAACCAAATGGAAAAAGAAACATGTGTTATTCCACATATACATATTCATATCTATATCTATATCCATATCTATATGGTTAAAGCCAACTAAATGCAAAATCAAATTGCATGATAAACTCCTGTTGGCAGCGTTAGCAAGATGAATTGATGCTGCCACTCGGAAGACATCAACACGGGGCAAGGAGTTGCTGAAGCAACAGTCCAAGCAATTGTGCTAATGGATCAGCTATCAACTATCGTACAGACAGGCAGACAGACAGACTGCCTGACAGACAGAACCATTTCATGACTACGTCTATCCTTTTTTACCCTGTACTTAAAAAGTGCAGAGGTTCTATTAGATTAGTCAAAGTCAAGGAGGCATGACAGATTCCATTAAGATCTAGAGACACAAAAATGTATTTTAAACAGATCAAGTTTATTTAAAAATTTTCTACTTATTGCACCTTTAATCAAAAAAATAATAATTTCAGGAACAAATTAATCGAGGTCTTAGGTCCGAAGTTCCTTTAACATTTGAATGAAGGGATTGTATTATTAAAAGTAATTTTAATATTCATTATTCTAAATTAGTAATTTAATTTAATTTTAATTTCAAAATTATAATAAAACTCATACTTTAAATTATGTTACAACATACAAAAAAAATTGTAATTATGTATTTAAATGATTTATATAAAAAATTGATTGTTTACAGAATAAATGCAGGGTTCAGTAATTAAATGATTTATATAATAAATTATTTGTTTATTAAATAAATACAGGGTTCACTCAGTCAGGTTCGCTTGCCCGTCCTAATATCCTAATAGTTCTTTTTTGGGTTCACTCAAGTGTGCGAATAATGTGAATACGTCATTCATGTTCTGATGTCCTTGGCTCTTGGCTCCTTTTGGTTGTGATAGCCGAACCAAAGTTGAGCATCAGCAATTGCACGCTGAGGAGTCATGGGGTCGACTTTATTTGACTTGGCGACTGTCTGCACCACCGTGTGGTTGTGACTATAAAGAGCATTTTTAAATAGAATTGGAAAAGCGCTTTAAACAATCTGCCAACTCAACTAACTTGCTACTTGCTAATTTACTATGCTCTATCTCTTGCTCTCCCTTTCAGCAATGCACTCCTTGCATCAAAGTGGTAAAGACATGTGTGTGTGTGTGTGTGTGTGTGTGTGTGTGTGTGTGTGTCTGGTTGTGTGTGTGTGTGTGTGGGTTTTTTGCGGAGGATGTGTGTTACAAGGTAGCATCTGCAGTGCTTGAACCTCTTAAGTGTGCTTAAAATTGCATATACATAGATGCTAGTAAGCATATTTTAAAGTTTAATCTTCATTTACAAACTGTTACGGAGTCTTCTTCTTCTTCTTCCTTTCATACAGCTTATTGTAAGTTTCAGAAGTAATTTAGTTGTAAATTTTTATTTGCTATTTCCCAACATTTATGTTATTTTATGGAGCATGTGATTCCTATTTGCATTGCTAACTTGCTTAAGTCAATCGAAATGCAAGTACAACTTTTCTACCCAGCATAGAGAGAAATATTCTCTTAAGCATTTAAAAGGCTCTTAGAATTTACAATAGAAATTATTAAAATTAGCAAAAAGTTATATTAGATGTAAATATATATATTTTTTCTTACTTTAATTCTAATTAAACAATGAGTTGCAATTTGTGAGCCTATACTTATACCTATAAATTATAATGGATGAATATGAAATGCAATCTCTGCTAAGCATATCACAATTGTGTTTATGTTTGAATGCCAAAGTTTACTTGAAATATTATATATTTATGTTAGACTTGTGCCCAATTATTTACTAAGTAAACAAGCTCATTTCTTGTGAACCATAATATGTAATTTTCTGCTTTATCGATTCGATTTTACTTAATTGCTGCCACAATATTTGGTAACCCATTTGATTCAGTATATCCACTGCTAAAGTCAGCTGCATTCTCATGTGTGCGCTCATTATTTTGAATTTCAGAACGTATTGTGTTGAACTAAATTGGAAGTGTGGCAGTCCCTGGGCTCATGCATTTTGTGGCATTGTGATGTTGCCACCGCTGAGAGTTGCTGCCAAAACAAACGCAAATTGGCACAAAGTACACCTGTGACCCTTTTTTTTTTTGTTTTTGGCCCTTTTTCCGTTTGGTTAGACCGAAATGGCCAAAGGAGAAATGAAAGAATGGGAGGGAATGGGACAATCAGCACTCGAATTTAATTTGCATGGTTTGCCATCAGGCGAAACTTCAGCTCCACTTGCCACAAGCTCAGCCGGGATTCGACTTGACTCACGTGCGCTGGCTTTATTTGATTTTGATTTCATTTTTTGGGGCACAGCACAGCAGGCACAACAGCAACAGCAGCAAAAGCAACTATAATTTAGTTTGCCCTGCATTGCTGTGGCACAGTTTTTGGGTCTTCAACCTCGGAGAACAACAATAACAATAGTTTGCTCCAATGCCTCCGCTTGGCCTCGTCGCATGCCACATGGGCGCCTCTTCTGGGCAACGCTTAAAACTAACATCCTTAACCTCACACTCACTCTCTCACTCACACTCACACTCATCCCTCTCTTCTCTTCTCCTGCTCTTCCTAGTCTCGTTCACATTCTCATTTACATTCTCATCCTTATGCTTACCGGGTGCTAATGCACTCAGTGCAAGCACATAATTCGCTGCCCTCGAGCCCGAGAGCATGCAACACTCGTAAGCCACCAAGAGTTGGTCGATGCCACCCGGTACACATTATTTGCTAACCCACTGTTACTACTACAGTGGTTGCTAATACCAAAGGAAAACCGCTCTAAATACTAGCTAAAGATTGCTCGCCATTAGCATACAAGAATAATTGAGAATGGAAAAAGAAATCTGAAGTGGATTTAGATAAAGGTTCAAAGCAAGTGAATTAGAAATATTACCAGGAAGAAGCAGTTCATTATAAGAAAATATAGAGTGTAGATTGTAGATGAAATTCTGATGACATTGCAAGTGTTAAAAAAAATTATATGTAAATTGTGTGGAATAGGAAATCTTTAAAAAGAAAGTGAAACTAGCGACAAGGAGTGACTAGAAAATGAAAAAACAATCTGAGGTGGATTTAGATACAGGTTCAAAGAAAGTGAGATAGTAATATTACTAGGAAGAATCAGTTCATAAAAAGAAAATATAGAGTGTAGATTACAGATGAAATTCTGAGGACACTGCAGCAGTAAAAAAATAAAAATTATATGCAAATTATGTAAAATAGGAGATTCTTAAAGAAAAAGGAGTTACTTGGAAAATGCACATAGAAAGAACGCGTAGAATAAGGTATAGTTCACCTTTAAGATTAAAAAATTAAAACAACTTGGGATCAAAAGAAATTAATTTTGATCTAAGGATGAGTAACATAAGATATGGATATATTGAAAAAGAACTAAGGAGTACAATTGTATAACTGAAAATTCTTTAGATTTAATAAGTCATTTAAATTGAAAACCAACTAGAACTCTTGGTATCTTCAGATTTCTGAATCCGTTTGCGTATTGAATTCGAGACACTGTGGCACTCCCCATAAGGGCAACTCATTAGGGGGTCTACGCTCAGAGCCAATGCGAACCGCTCCGTTCCGTTCTGTTCTGTAACCGACACAAGCCTGAAGGTGTTTTTGGCGAGCTTGTTGTGGTTTGGCCCACTTGCCACTGCCACTGCAACTGTTGCTGTTGTTGTTGTTGGACTCATGTTGCACATTGCGCCTGTCGAGAGCCATTCATTTTTGCTCGTCCCGCTTCCCTCTCAGTCAGTTTTTGGCATGACGCTCTTCAGGTCATCATCAGCGCTGACGTCGTCGTCACTTGCCTTGATGTTGAGCCACTTAGTTTGAATTAAGCTTGAAGAGTTTTTTACGTATTTTTTTTTGTCTTGTTTCCCGTGTTTTCTTCATGCTTTTTTGTTCTTCCTGTTGGCCGTTTTTTATCTCATCTTTATTCCATAATTTATTTGCCTTTAGCTTTTATTACTAAACAGTTGCATAAATATTCAACTTAAGCAGCAGCAATATTAATAACTTAAGATGTCCAGGCATACACATGCACAGGATAACAAGAGGAACGAGGCAGGACAAGAACAAGGACAGGGACATGACCGGATTTAAACAAAGGAAACTGCCTTGTCTGAATGCAGATAGCACGCATACGCCATGATGTACGACTATAAATCGGTTCGGGCTTTCGGTAATACAAGTTCTTTCCCTTCTTGTTGTTCCTGTTTTCGGCTACAAATTGAGAGCCGCTTGTAAGTTCCCTGTAAACCATACATTGTCCATAAAATCTCTTTGTACTCATATTGACGTACAGCTGCAGCAGACAAACTCATAAATGAAAATTGCATCGCAATATCCTTGATGCCTTGATATTGCTTTTGGCCATCCGACATCGAACAGTACCTGTCCCCTTTCACTGCCCCTCGGTCCTGCCCCTGTCCCTGGCCTCTGGCACTTGTCAGCCATAAAAATATCAAGCAGAGACAAAATACCTCGGGGATTATCGGAACATAATTAAAATTTCTTGCTTATTGCTCTTACACTTTGTAATTTCTGATATGCTTTTTATGAATTTACATGCAGAGCTATTAATATTTATCAGATCAAAAGTTATGTAAAAGTGCAAGTGTAAACACAATAACAGCATAATTAAGAATTAAGGACTTTTCAGTTTTAAATTTAATTAACTGTTTAAACCTTGAACAGAATAAACTGGAGCTACAACGTATTGTAACAATAGTTGTGATGTAAATATATATCGGATAAAAATTTATTTCTAAATGTCAAACCGTCAATTTGCCATAAAAATAACAAAAAGAAATAAGTTACTTTCCGTACAAGTATTGAATATTTAATAGGGTTTTACAGGCAAAAGATTGACATTTTTATTTGAGATAAGATATTTAAAAAGCAGAAATAGTAGACACAAGGATACCCTTTAAAGAATAATACTAAAATTATCTTTAAAAATAGAATTGAAAAATATTTAAGTACAAATAATGGGACTGGGAGCGGGGCCTGGTAGCGGGGCCTGGTAGCGGGGCCTGGTAGCGGGGCCTGGTAGCGGGGCCTGGGAGCGGGGCCTAAGAGCGGGGACTGGGAGCGGGGCCTGGGAGCAGGGCCTGGGATTATTTTTAGTTTTTTTCCATTATAAATTTTTTCCATAGTAAGTACGGGGTCTCCGACTGTCGAGTATGCTCGACTGTAGCACCGGCCGACTAGTTATTATTGAATTAAGAATTTAAATGTTAAATTATCTTTAAAAATAGAATTGAAATATATTTAAGTAAAAATAATTTAAAGTGTTAATAAAATGTGAACAATTTTTTAGCATCTTTCAAGTACCCCATTCAGTAAATTATTTCCTTAAGTGTATGACTGTCACGATAACTCAATAAATTTCTAATGGCATTTCCAAAAAGGAATTTCAAAGGAAAATTGACAAAAATGCAAGCTTAAACTTATTTTACATCGACATTCAAATGCAAAGACGCTTCCAAAATGCTTAAATCGTGAATATGTACAAGAGATAAATTCTCTACGAAATTAAAGGAAATATTCTTCTTCTTTAATGGTGATTGCAGGAAGGAAAGCAATAATAAGTGACAATTTTTCACTTGCTGCTTTAATCATTTCTAGCAATGTCATGTCCATCACTTACATAGAAGTCGCCACTAACAAACACTATTGCACATTTACACGTACGGACTGTGTGGATTCTTGTGATGTATTTACGTAGCTGATGTGTTCATTTGCTTCATTCTGCTTATAATGGAGTCAAACTGCTCCCAAACACGCCCCAAAATGTGATGGCAGCAATTTTGGTCATCTTTCAAAATTTAGCACAACGTGTTAAGACCAACAGTGTCTGATGACACACTCACAGACAACACCCCCAAACAACACTAACACTCACACTCACATACATTTAAACACAGCATGTGGTCCTTGTTGGTGTTGTCTTCCTCTTTGGTGTGTTGTCATTGTCACTTGGTTTAAGCTGTGTCCATCATTTGTGTCATTTTTCTTGCACACAGCGCTTAACGAATGTTTTTAAAGTCATGGGTTAATTTCAGTTGCCACCCACCATTTGTCGTGCTTACTCGCTCTGTCTTTCCTTCTCTTTCTTTCTCTTTATTTTGCTGAGTTAAGCTGTGAGTGTTTGTTGTCATTTGCGGTGGACACCTGGAGCGCCACCTATCGTTCAATTGTTTACGTATCGGTTTAATTATTGCCTGCGCCCTTTTTTCTTTGTTGGCCTCCGTTCATCGTCCATCGTTTGCCTGCTCATTTATTTATATTCACGCCCACGGCTCATTTTCAGTTTGACCCACTGGCAAAGTGGCAAACTGGCAACTTTCTTCTGCCCTCTCTCCTCTCCTCTCTTTCCTCCCACCTCAGACGCGTAGTCGTCTCGTGTCTTTGTATTTTAAATTGCTGTTCCTGCTCTCATTTTCACTGTTGTTGTTCCTCATGTTATTGTTGCTGTGCGTGGCTGCATTTATTTATGTGAGCGCGCAAAGAGGAAAATTGTGTCGTCGTCGCTTTTCGCAGGTGAAATATTTTTAATTAAAAAATCTTTTATTTAAGCGAGTGTCAGACGTCACGTTCCCTCTGTTCCATGCTCTGTGTTCTACGTTGCCTTGCGTTAAGTTTTACTTTGCCCAAAAACAAAAGTGTACAAACAAAAATGCATTATTTTAGTGGACCGCACTTTTTCCCCCATTTTCTGTTTCGGATTATGTGGCATTAACTATTTTTAAGCACAGCAAACAATTAAATGGGAGCATATTAGCTGTCTCTAGAAGTCAGCCAGCCAAACAAACAGAGAAACAGTAAGACAGACGGCCAGTGTGTCCATAAAATATGGCAATTTATTTACGTACTATGCATATAATTAATTTTTATTTATTCTGTCTGGAATTTGGTTGACTTGACACAAAAATTATCTTATTTAATTTCAGTTTACTATATTGTTGGCTGTTTTGCTCTCTCGTATTCTTAATTCTATTTAGCGCAATTTTAGAACATGTAGTATTTAATTATTATTGCTCTACTTAATGTTGGAATAATATTTTGTCTTTTCTAATTTTATTTTTATAAATTATGCTCTTCGCATCAAGCACAGTATTTGGAATTGTATAAAGCTTGAATAAACAATAAAGTTTATACATTTTGATAACACTCGAACTTTATAATTAGATTTAATTCTTCTTTATCTTGCTACAATTAATAGTATTAATATTCAATATAAATTTATTCAATTGTTTATCATTATTCTTTATTTGACTAATTTGTTTTAGATATTTTTTTAAATTAAGTTTATTTAAATTCTTGTTCCTTTTTTGGTATCGTAATTTTGGTTAATCACTCTCTCTCTCTCTCTCTCTCTCTCTCACTCTCCCTCTCTCCCTCTCTCTGCTTGTTTACCTTAACAAGAATTGATTTTACATACAAGAGAGGACTACCAACTTTATGGTTTAAACGTGCCTAGAGCGATATTCGTATATTATTACATAATCTCTTCAGTTGCCTGCAGCAACTCTAAGTCCAGGAGTTATTGCTGTCAGTGCATGCAAATATGTAATCGGATGGAACTTTCTATCTGCCTTATACTGTTTGTATTACCTCACATAACACTAATGCTGTTTCCTTGTTAGGGAATCCACAGTAAATCTCGACATAGAGTCTGTGGCAATGGTCCTAGCAACAAGCACATTAAAAGTGGAAGGAATTTCAAAAAAGTTTGCACTTATTTTTTATTGTTGTACTCACTCTCAACTAGCACCCGAAATGGTACCCCTACCTTTATCCATTTCCCAGTTTGCTATATCCACGCTCCAGTTTTTAACAAGGTTAGCGTCACACACACACACACACACACACACAGACACAGACACATGCACATGGGGTCGAAAGTTTCATTACATTTTGCTGTTGTTGCTGTTTTCAGTGTTTTTTCGGTCATTTGCAATATGCGCGTCATTTTGTAGGTTCCTCCCTTCAGTCCCCAGTTGGATAGGGAGTTTCAGGTGTATCGTGTCTCCACCTTTTGTACTCCCTCTGAGAGTTGTGTTCGCTTATTCTGCTGGGGTGATTTGCGAAATGGTGTCAAACGGATATGCATGTTGATTTAATTTGCACCTTCGTTTAAACGTTCAGACCCCCCAGCAAATGTGCTAAAGTGAATTATATTTTTGCGCCAGATGCGAGTAAATTAGAATTGGCTCAAACTGCTCTACTCTACTTTCATAGACCCAAAACCATACCTCCCATTGCCATTGCCCTGTTTACTATATAAAATATGCATGTCCTGTGCGAAAATCAACGCTAGCTAATTGCGCGATTTTTATCACCCAACAGAATGAGGTCGTGAATTCGACCCCAACAAGAACAACATAAACAACAACAGAAACAAAGAAAAAAAAAGCATGGCAAAAACAAACAACGTTCTTTTTTTTTGTTCTTTTTTCGATTTCGGATTTTGCTGGCGTTGATTAATTAATTAATACAAATTATACAAAGCGAACGATTTATCTCGCTGCGTATACGCAATATAAGAGAGAATATCCAACGTTGCGTATGAGTAATGTGTTCGACTAAATTTCCGTGGCGAAAAGAAGAAGTTTATTATGTCGATGGACGTCACATTCGGTCAGAATTTAACTTTATTGTCGTTACGGCTTGGGCACGTGTCAGACTGCTGCTATTTATTTATTTAGTGGCTTAATAATTGAGCACGTGATCTTATAAATGTTATGGCAAGGCATAAACCTGAACTCTCTATTCAACACAAACATTCCTGCTCTCCTTTCCGCCTTTCTCTTAGCATATCTCCACTGACTCCCTCTCCCTCTCTCTCTCTCTCACTCTTACTCATTTCCGGTAGCCATTTGAGCACGTAATTGGCTTTTGGGAGTACACACAACTGGCAAATTTGTATTAAACGTAGGTACGCGTGTGCACACAGAGCCCGTGAGTCCCTCACAAAAAGGGGTTTAAGGGCAGCTTATGTGCTCTTAATACGTACAGACAGCAAGAGGGTCGAACGCAGATAGCAGGACAGTCAGACAGTTGGACAGTTGGACAGACTGAAGCTGCCACACAGTGGCAGCGAGAGGCGACAAGGCTTAAAAGTCAGTGGCACGTAGACAGTGTCAATGTGGCACGACAATAAATGAAAAGGCTGCAGCAACGGGGAAACGTGTTTCAGTCTGAAACGATCCCTAAGTGTACTTTCTACTTCCTGTTATGATTGAAAACACTGATGATGGTATCTGTAATAAGCGCAGAGATAATATCGTAGCCAGGAAGCAAGAAAAATGATTCCTTCCTGAACAGAATACATTTTTTTTACAATTTTTAAAATTATTTAACATTATTATTTTATGATCAGACTAGACATTTTTCATACATTCATTCATTGTTGTTTTTTATTTGTGACCAGCTCAAAATATTTATTTTCTTATCACTTTATTTATTTATTTTATAGCAACTTCCTATCTAAGTTTGGTTTGGGGCTTTCCCCTTGTTTATTTTATAGTTAATATGCATTTATGTCCAATATACAAAACTTATCATCAATTTCCATCTACAATATACTTTATATTTATTTACCTGCCTCTCGCTTATCTTTATTCATGTTCATCTATGTCTATATTTAAATTTGTGCTTTTGCACATTTGTCGTACCTCAATATCTAGCTACAATGCTTTGAGTTTTCTATTTCAAAAGTGCGCCCAAATTCGATTATTTGTTTACCTTCATCTATTTTGCCTAACGAGCTTTTTGGCTACATATACGAGTACCAAGAAATAAAAAAAAAAAAGGAAAATGTTTCGTTTGCTGACTATCAACATTAAAGCGATAAAAAAATTTCCAATGAAAAACTGCTTTTCAGTACATGTCCCCAAGAGCGTCCGTGGGCCAAACATACTGCCCAACCCACATGTACATACGAATTTAACCTACCCCATAGACATATGGGTTTCACCCTAGGCAACTGCGGCTGCTCCTCTTCCATATGGGCGCTGATTTTTTTTGTCGCCCTTCGACAATATACCATGCAGTAATGTTGACAATGGGTGTATGCAGTTGTTAAAAAATACATATATGCTAGGTTTGTATTTGAAAACTTAAGAATTTTCAATCAATGTTTTATATATAAAGCATTCCGATTTTTTAAAGCAATTCAAACAATTTTTAAATAAATAATATAGAGAATATAATGATAAGAAAGAGCTGGAATCTATTAGTGTCAAGCTTGAATTGATTAATGAAAACATAAGCTTTTAGTAGCATAGTTTTCAGCGTATGTCAGACATATCACAAAAAAAATTGTAGGGTAACTGACAGCACGATTTTTTTGCTATTGACGTTTTTTGCTTGGCGATTTTTCTTGAACGACTTCTTGTTATCAAACGAAGGCTTCAGCTCTTTTTTTTGTTGTTATTCATGTCGCCTACATTTTTGCTTGGAAATCGTAAATATACCTTGATATATGTACGAAGTGTGTACATATGTATCATGGTATTTATGTGGTCGTATGTGTGTGTATGTATTTAAAAGTCCTTCACGCACACCAGTTTCAGTATCAGTGCGACCAACTTCAACTTCCAGTTTCAATTCCACTTCCACTTCCGTCAGAGTCTCAGCCGCACAATGCACTAAAATAACTGTAAATAACAATTTGCAAGTGGGTGTAAAAAAGAGGAAACACATGCTCAATTGTATGGGCGTGCCAGACAGAGACAACGCACGTCTGTCTGTGTGCAAGTGTGAGAGAGCAAACCAAGTGCGGACGGGTCTATAAAAACTGCAAGGATGCAGCAATAAAATGTCGGCGCTGTAACGGTAAAAAAACGATGACGGCGATTTAAGCGATGACGCTGACGACAACCGCAGGCCAATCCCCTAAACCCCTCCACTTCCCCTCTCGTTCCACTCATAAAGTGTCGAAGTGTTTGAGCTTATGGGAAAGGGGGTTTGGAGAGGTCGCTCATCCTGGTGTTGGCCATATGTGCGACGTCGCCGTCGCCGCCGTCGTCAACGTTTGCCGGCGCCTTGGCCAAAAGCGGGTCGTTACGTTGACAACCCCCGACAATTGTAGTGTGACCCACATTCGAGGCGTGCCGAGAAGCCGTAGGCCCCTTCTCGCTCCCTCTCTCTCTCTCACATTGCTCTGCTCCTTTTCACCCACTTATGGCATGTCTTCAGCCTTTATATCGAAATTGAAAAATTTCCTCGTTTTTTTTTTTATTTCTTATGCTACTTTCCATGCAATATGCCGGCTAGAAAGAATCTAACAGTATTAAATGGTTAGCATTAATTTTAAATAACGTTTGACTACGTTTAAACTTTAAAGCAAAACGATTTAGAGATTTATGTTGCATAAACAGATTAAAATAATTTCACTTCTTGTCGTCTATAACATACATAAATAATTAAGTAACTGATTACATCAATGTCAATTGTGTTCCACAAACCTCTAGAGATTTTTAATTTGTACAATATTAATATAAATTTTTGGTATAGTTTAAATAATAAGTAATATAATTTAAAATATATTTATATATTGTAGGCCTTTTCATTCGATTAATAAATAAATTGAATTTAATCCAACTAAATTTAAATGTTATCAAATCTTTTTTAAAAAAATTTGTACATTTCAGGAAAAATAAAAATAAGGTTTATACAAGTTTTTTAGAACATGCCTGAATAGCTGATTTTATTTACTGCAAATAACGTTCAAACATTCATTATAAAAACATTTTATGCTTGTTTTTGTAAAACAGAAAGCAGCTTATCAAAAATTTCTAAAAAAAAATATAAGTTATTTTTGGTACGCTGTTAAAATAGCAAACTTACAGCATTACAAATTCGGTGTGCCTTAGAGTTAAAGCACTTTATTCAATATATGTACTTCACAATTTATGGAAATCTATAGATTATTTTTTAGAAAAAAAGTTGAGCATTATAAATTCGACGTGGCACATTTTTAGTGTGATTTTTAGCAGTTTATTCAATACACTTCACTTTTATTTGGCATGTTTGAAAATTGTTTTGTTTGTCCGTCCAGAATTTCATTGCTTTACCAACTGCGTTCAAATGTCACTTAACATTTTGTACTGTTGTCGCATTTCGAGGCTTATTTGGAATTCCACTTTACGAGTTGGAATCAATTCCAGTGAAATGGGAACGACATACTTGTTTTTTTTTTTTTGGTATTGGTAAAGTAAAGTATTCTAGCTTTGTTGTCCTTCAATTTAAATTTTGAATGATGGCAAAAGTATGCTTTAGTAATTTCAGTGGAATTAATTCGAATTGGGACTTTGGAACAGGATTTTGCTATATTTGTATGTAAGTATAATTTGTGCTCTTTTGGTCTATGACATCGCCTTTGAGTGGCTTTAAGTGGATTAATTTAAATCATTTGTTTGTCGTTATTATTGATGTCGTTGTTGTTGTTTAAATGTGTGGGGTTGCGGTTGCTGGAGCGGCTATGATAAATGAGTTTTCCATGCGCTGAATTTGCCATTTTACGTAAATATTGTTGCCTGCTTTTTTGCATGTTTGGTTGTGTGTGGTCCCCTTTCTTTTTTACCGCTCGTTTTTACACTTGAATGGCTTTACATTGCATTTTCGTATATGCGAGTAAGTGTACATAAGTATATATACAGTTGCTTCATAAAAATTTGATACGTAATGTGGGTTAAAGTGATAAGTGAAAAAGATTTTTGCGGTTCCCTTAAACTTGGTATTGTAGCCTTATCGCTTGTCAATCGTATATTGGGGATTTGGCTTATTGATCATCTTGGGCGTTAAGCTGTCACTTTTACGCATCGTCCATAAAAGATAAAGTATCGCCAAAGTTAAAGACGCCATAACAAGCGCCGGATTAACTTTAATAACAAGTAAAATATTAGTACTCATTCTATATTGTCAAGCATAACTAGTCGGCCGGTGCTACAGTCGAGCATACTCGACAGTCGGAGACCCCGTACTTACTATGGAAAAAACTTATAATGGAAAAAAACTAAAAATAATTTATTTAACTTAAGTGTAAATGTTATCAGATTGGTTACGATATCTCATAAAACAAAAAAGGCCCCGCTCCCAGTCCCTCTCCCAGGTCCCGCTCTCAGTCCCTCTCACAGGCCCCGCTTCCAGTTCCTCTCCCAGGTCCCTCTCCCAGGTCCCTTTCCCAGGTCCCTCTCCCAGTCCCTCTCCCAGTCCCTCTCCCAGGTCCCTCTTCCAGGCCCCGCTCCCAGTCCCTCTCCCAGGCCCCTCTCCCAGTCCCCGCTCACAGTCCCTGCTTCCAGTCCCTCTCCCAGTCCCTCTCCCAGGCCCCTCTCCCAGTCCCCACTCCCAGTCCCTCTTCCAGTCCCTCTCCCAGGCCCGCTCCCAGTCCCCGCTCCCAGTCCCTCTCCCAGTCCCTCTCCCAGGTCCCTCTCCCAGGCCCCGCTCCCAGTCCCTATCCCAGGCCCCTCTCCCAGTCCCCGCTCACAGTCCCTGCTTCCAGTCCCTCTCCGAGGCCCGCTCCCAGGTCCTCTCCCGGTCCCTCTCCCAGGCCCCGCTCCCAGTCCCTCTCCCAGGCCCCTCTCCCAGTCCCCACTCCCAGTCCCTCTCCCAGTCCCTCTCCCAGGCCCGCTCCCAGTCCCTCTCCCAGGTACCTCTCCCGGTCCCTCTCCCAGGCCCCGCTCCCAGGTTCCTCTCCCAGTTCCCTCTCCCAGTCTCCGCTCCCAGTCCCTCTCCCAGTCCCTCTCCCAGGTCCCTCTCCCAGGTCCCATTCCCAGGTCCCTCTCCCAGTTCCCTCTCCCAGTCCCCGCTCCCAGGCCCCGCTCCCAGGCCCCACTCCCAGGCACAGACGGACAGACAGACAGACGGACATTGCTATATCGACTCGGTTATTGATGCTGTTCAGGAATATATATACTTTATAGGGTCTGCCACGCCTCCTTCTGCCTGTTACGCACATATTCGGTAAAACAAACCCAATAGACCCCTGTACATTTTTTAAGTACGGGGTCTAAAAATTCTGTTAAGTAGACGCTGAGATTGACATGAAAAATGAGTTCAAAAGTACTTATAACAAATTTATTTTTTAACTGTCGTTAAATAAGACACATTTAGCTAATATTTCGTGTAATGAAAATTAATTGAATCCTTCGCAACTATTTTTTACAGTATTATTTGTGACATAAGTAGTTTAAGCAGCATATAAATGCTTTTAATTTTAAATTAATCACATTCCATTGCATTAACTGCATTTTATATGCACATAAAACTTACAATTACCCATTTATTAAATCCGCTTAAAAACTAAATGCAATTTAATTATATGCACAATTACATATAAATGCGCTTAAAATCTTGATAAGCTTTTTAAAATTAAAAGCTTATGAAAATTATTTTATTTTGAAAAGATTTCATGAAGATGGTTAAATCGACTTATCAAATCAAATTATGTGAATAACTTTGAAAGATTTTATTATAAGAATAGAACAGCCAACCATAAAGTATGCTTCAACATTTTGTTTAGCTCTTTGAATTATTTTGCTGGTATTTCTGGATGCCTTCTGCTTCATCGGCTGGCAGCTTAAAAGAAAAGCTCAGCTTATCTGCATAAATTTCCCGCAACTAATTAGCGAAACCAACAAAAATTGTGCCAGCAAAGTAAAAATCTCTTTGAATGAAACCATTGCCCCTTGGGTAAGTTGGTTAAGGGCAAGAGACGAGGGACGTGGGAAGGAGCAAAGGGGATCGAGAGAAGAGCAACCACTCGCAATTAGCATAATACAAGCACGGAACAAACGAGCGCGAATGAATTGCAGTCAGAAAATATGTAAAACAACGCAACAACTTTTGAACAGCACTCGTCAAAGTCCAAAAAGCATTTGAACATTAAAGAAAAGGTGGCTTAAATTCTTTAAAGCCCAAACAAATTTGAAGCAATTCACCCACGAAAAGTGACCACAAAAAAAGAAAAAAAATAGTGGGAAAGTGGTCAGCAAATTTGGCAGCAGATTAGCCAAAAACAGTTGGCCCCATTTGGGG
Organism: Drosophila falleni; assembly: GCA_035045575.1. Taxonomy (NCBI): domain Eukaryota; kingdom Metazoa; phylum Arthropoda; class Insecta; order Diptera; family Drosophilidae; genus Drosophila; species Drosophila falleni. The sequence goes on from JAWNOV010000167.1 coordinate 13,868,479, forward strand.
GCAATAAAATTGCAACAATTGCATACAAATTTTTGTCTCCCAAACAAGCAAAATGGCCGGAAACTGCCAGCGGCTGTCACAGAGCGCAGCTCGTTTCCGCTTGGCCAACGGTGCGAGCCGAAATTGCAAGTGGAAAGAGTACGGTTGATGTTCACTGGCAAATTATGGCAACAAATGCGTTTTGTTGACCAACAACAACAACAGCCAAATAACAGTTTGCTTTTCCCTTTTCTTTATCTTCAGCCATCCATTCATTGATAACCATCTTTCAAGTCTTCGATGGACTTACCTTGAAAGGCGTTGCCTTAATCAATAAGTGGGTCATAAATTATGAAGCTGTCTGTAGAAATAGCTGGCGTAAATAACAGAACATCGTGTCATTGGCCATGGTCACATGTGGATAATGATGAGTGCTTAGGTCTGCCACTTACACACACACACACACACACACACACACCCTCACATAAACACTCAATGTTTGTGGTGTGTGGCCAATTGAAAAAGTTGGCCCTTTGAATCTTTTATTTGTTCTGTTCTTGTGTTATGTTTTCAATTAGTTTTTTTTTTTTTTTTGGGAAGCTGAACTTTCATTGTTGCCATTAAATGGCATAGTTTGTGTAGGCCAATTTCTAATGGTTGTATATTTTTTTTGAGAGTTTTTGATTTATGCGAAAAACGCATTAAAAACTTTGTGATTAAGTTTGCAAACTCTTGTAATTACTGCACTTGACAGTTTACGAAAGCTACAAAATTAGCAATTAAGCACTTGATCAGATTATGAAATTATGTCATCTAACTAATAAGGATAAAACTGAACATAGTATCATTTTTTTCTAGTGTTAGCATAGGCAATTAATATTTACTATTTTAAATCCCATTCGAAAACGATCCCAATATTTGTTTAATATAAGCGCAATTAAATGACTTCATGAACGACTTGTTACCCTAAAACCACCTAGATTTAGTGATAATGAAATATGCAGATGTGCATAAATATAATAAAAATAAAGCACTTGTTATTTCAGAAAAAATTAAATATTTACAAATTTATTATAGATTTTTAATGGAATATTAGTTTAATAATGTAAAAATTTTTTGTATAAATAAAGAGCACAGTCAATTACTGTTGTTTATTTGCCAGACTGAGATTTGAAGTTCGATAAGTAAGAGGACTTAAAAATATTTGAAGTCTCGTTTAATGGAAGACTTGATGTCTGCACAAATTAAACACTTTACAGATTTTTGTAAAATCAATTTCACATATCAATTAATAGAAAAGAACTGATACAATAAAGCACACTAATTGCTCTTCAGATTGGGATTTCAGAGTACGAAAAAGCATAAGCATTTTTTCTATTTTTGTAGAATAAACTGTGCGTAAAATATATGAGCAAAACTATTCATAATTATTTACTTAATTATTAATTTAGTTTAAATATCCATTTATTTTATCGAATTCTCATATTTATTTTGCATATTTTTTTAACAGAACAATAAACAGAAACTTTGATCTTTGGAAATTTGTAATGATAATTTTTGTTTATACAAGTGCCTGCCAATAGTTATTATTTTTTATATTAAATAATTTTGTTGACGCATTTACGAGTTCTATTTAATGGCCAAGTAATGATAATATAACCGACAGCTTATAGCTGTCAACGGTACGATCAATTGCAAATTAAGTTTTTCGGAAAACGCAAATACAAAAAAAAATATGTATGTATTTAAATATATACTGTATAGTCCGACAATTGACAATGATATGTATATAGTTTTGTATATGCAAAATTTTTGAAATGTGTTGACATTTGATTTGTGGTCTGGCAAAAATTGAACGGAACCGGTTCTTGGAAGAAATACATTTTGACTTAATTTATGAAATTGCATCTGATGTAGAATATAAATTTTAATATTTTTAATCCAACAAAAATAGTCAGTCCGAATTACCTGTGTTTACTATTTGCATTAGTTTAATTTATTTCCTTTTTATATTTAGATTTTATTAGAATATTTTAAATTCCAATTCATAAATATATTCTGTCAACTTTACTGAATTTAGCATTGACTCGCGGCAAAGCGTCGCGTCGTCGTCGACGCCGCAAAACAATCATACGCCCGGTGTGTCCAACAATCTGTCTTTTTTTTACCGTTTTGCTTATCTTAGGCGGCCGCACGTATCACGTGAAAGGCAACAACAAAAACAGATGAAGCGTAGCAAAAAATAAAAAAGCACAATTGAATTTTTACTACTTTTTTTGCTGTAGTTTTTTTTTGAGTTTTTTGCGTTAATATTTTCGAATTGTTTGCCGCGTGCGCCTCCACCTTATCGACATTGACTTGGCGTTGTTGTTGTTATTATTGCTGTTGTTATTATCGCTGTTGTTGCTTTATCTCATTGTTGTGTTGTTCTATGCGACTTGCTCGCTTGGCATTTACATTTTCATTTTCGTTTCATATTTGGCATGCCTTGTGACACAAGTCGAATAAATTGCCAAACAAATAGCGAATGGCTAAATGCAAACGGCACGCGGCGTATACGTAATATAAATTGAAGCGACACAAACGCGCTTCGAATAATTTTCGACTCGCTCACGTTTCATTCACGTAGCACTTCGCACTTCGCACTCTCAACTCGCACTTAAAGCGCCGACAACTTTCATTCTCCGTTTCCAATTTGGAAGCGTCCGTTTTGTTGCTGTCGCTGCAGCCACAGAACTGAAACTGAACGCAGTCGAAACACTTGAAATATGGCCAAGCGCCCAACGCGCCAAAGAGCCAAGAGCCAAAGCCGTGGCCAAAATGCCGCAGCGTCGTTTTCAGTCGTCGTCGTCAGTCAACGGCGCGGCGTCTCGTTGCCAATAGGCGCAAGCAGGCAGAGGCAGAGGAAGTGGGAGAGGGAAAGGGAGAGGAGTGCGCCAGTCTAGCTATGAATGAGTGAGTGCCAAGTGACAAGTGGGCGGTAAGTGTTAGAGTGAGAGAAAGCGTCACAAAGAGAGACAGCGAAACAGACAGACACAGAGAGTCATTGAAAGAGACAGAGAGAGAGAAATTGAGCGAACCACACGAGCACAGCCGAGAGCAAAAACATCGCATTGATTCTATGTTCTAGGTGTGACACAACAGCACATTGGTTATGCACTCTGTAACATTTGAAGGTGTTAGTTTAACGTTATAACTTTTGTTTTTATAAATAAATATAAAATATTAAAAGATTACTATATAAGCATGTTTAAAAATCTCAATTAATTTTTTGTTACATATATAAATATAAATCTATAAATCTATGTTAAATTGAAAATAAATGTCCCATAATTATTATTATTATTTTCTATTGCTTATTTTATAAATATTTTATAAATTTTATAATTATTATTATTATTTTCTCTTGCTTATTTTATAAATTTTTTTTAGTTTATTCATTTCATTGATAAATTTTTATTAATATGATTTTTCTGACTTATCACTATCGTATTCTATAGCTATTTGTCACTATGCACTTTCTATTACTTAAATTGAAACTAATATATAAAATTGTCTACTATGCTCAAGTCATTTTATAAGCTTTATTAAATTATAAATAAATTTCATTCCAAGGTGAATTGACTTAAGTAGTTTAGAAATCCGACATTCTATTAAATTTAATTGACAATTGTTCGCATGTAACTTACATCAGATGTTTGTGTACCACTGTGCGTATGTGCAATGTGCTGCATTGATTGATAGCGTAGCAATATTTGCGTGGGCAGCCGGCAAAGAGAATTCAGAGAGTTTTGTTTGCCCTCTTGGCAGTCTCTCTCTCCGAACTCTCTCGTTCTCTCTCTCTCTTACTCTCTTTTTGCTGTCTGCCGCTCGGAGGCGGCAAGAAACAGCTGCTTTATGTTTATTTGTTTGTTTGCTTTCAATGTGTTTGTTGTTGTTGTTGCAGCCAAGACGTTGCCTCTTGCAACGCTGCCGCCTCAACGCAATATCTGAGCCATGTCTTCGACATGCACTACTCAATTGCTGTCACAGGTCCTACACACCTTTTTACCCGCTGCCTTCGCATCCCTGCAGTTGTCATCTCTGGCTTAGGGTAAGGCGTTGCGAACGCCTCTTTTTTACTGACTGCCGCCACATCAACTTTTATGGCCTTCAAATTGTTTCCGAAACGCTGCGCCATATCCCTCCCTTATTCCCAACGTCTCGAAGCTGACTGTGCACCTCACTGTGGGGCAACATTATCAATTGCCCGCCCACGTTGCGACTCAATTCGACTCGACTCGACTCGACTTGACTCGACTTTTTGCCTCGCCTTTCGTTGCGCTAAAAGATTTGCTCCATTTCATTTGCCTCTTTCATAGATTTGTTTGTCCATTTGGCGTCTCTTGTTTTACTTATCGTTCCAGTCTTTTACCTATATAGCATGCTAAGTACTTCCCCTTTCTCATCTTCTTCTGCATCGCGTTCTTTGTCTTCCTTGTTGGCCAACACTGTTCACTGTTGGCAACTAGTTTTGCAGCTGCTTTTACCTTCTTTTTGCAATTGCTGCAAAAAGTTCTACCTGAAATTCTGCACATCGCTTTCATTGTTTACATTTTGCACTGTTCCGTTATTTATTTGCTCTCCACAACGGAAATTTGCCTGCTGTTCTTTTGCTGTTTTACTTTTTCTTGTTTTGTACTTCCCCTTCTGTTTTTGTTGTTGTTGTTGTTGTAGTTGTATGACGATTTTTTATGGGCTGCTGAAAACCACTTTGTTTAACAAATTTGCACGTTTTATTATACCCTGCTAATTGAAATTATTTAAAAAGAGGGAAACATTGACAATAATATCCGCAATATTTAAATTTATTAGGTCGGAACTTTATTCGAAACTCATTCTTTTGATAAGTAAATAAGTAGATTTCCAGCTCTAATTAAATTATTATCAGACATATTAATAAATTTTAATTGTAATTAATTTAAATCTGAACAATATCTTTTAATTTTATAGGCTATCTGTAAGTCAATCATTGACTTCTTTATTGATGTTATTGTTACAGTTTTCTATTATAACAACTGCCACCTACGCTAGCTTGAAGGGTTGCAATCTATTAATTTTTATCAACGCGGGGTTGTTCCCCTTTTCCCATCCGCCCTTTCTGCCATATTTCTTTTTTCATTATTTGATTCCTGATAAGCAAAGCGCGGAGAATTGTGTAATATAAATATAAGAGTGTTTAACGGTTTATGTGCAGTTGTAAAGTATGAGCTTCTTTATGGCATTTCCGAGTTGTCTCTTTGGGCGTGGCGTATTAAGGCGAGGGGGTTTTTCAAGGCAGTTTTATATCGAAATCAGTGTCTTAAGTGCTTTGATGAGTGCGCGAATTGCGAATTGTCCATAATTTTAGCGAAAAACAGCTGCTGGAAATCACAAAATGGATTTAGTGGATAAAGAAGAAAATTTTACTTAAAGAAAATCAACTTTATTGTTGCACCAAAGTTTTAGATAAGGCTTTTGGGTTGGACAAATATTTAGCTAATGCCCGATAACTGTGCTTACACATTGCAATGTCACTAATTTTATAGTATATAATGAACTACAGAACTGATGATTCCTCCATTATCGTTAGCAATGAATTGAAAATACATATATATTTTCTTAAAAAAAAAATACAATCAGCAAATTTTTGATTATTTGTGATAAGCTTAATTTATTACACCTATGCTATAAGCTCTTATCGTTCAAAAATGTCACATTATTATATTTATTTTTGCTTTTTGTTTTGTTTAATCTGAAGGGTATATTTTCGAGGACAAATTTTATGAATCATATGAACAAAAATGTAAAGACTTTAAATCTAGATAAATTTGTTACTTACGACACATTTAAAGTGTCTATTTTATCCGTACTTTTCCTTGACTTACTCATTGATTCTTAGTCAAAAACTTCCAACTCTCATAGCTTCTCCAAAACTTGACCGATTTTCATGCGGAATATCATTTTGATCATTATTTGGCCTCAACTTCGATTCTGCATCAAAATATTATTAATTTAAAAAATTTGATTATTTCCCTATCACTGTTTATTTTTAATACGTATATTCCCTTGACTTACCCATTGATCCTTACTCAAAAACTTTAAACTCTCATAACTTCGCCAAAACTTGACCGATTTTCATACGGAATATTATTTTGATCATTTTTTAGCCTCTACTTTGATTCTGCATCAAAATATTGTTTAAATACAAAATTCGATTATTTTACCCTATCACTGTCTATTTTATCTTTACTTTTCCTTGACTTACCCATTGATCCTTAGTCAAAAACTTCAAACTCTCATAACTTTCCCAAAACTTGACCGATTTTCATTCGGAATATCATTTTGATCATTATTAGGCCTCTACTTTGATTCTGCATCAAAATATGGTTTGAATAAAAAATTTGATTATTTTCCCCTGTCACTGTCTATTTTATCCGTACTTTTCCTTGACTTACCCACTTTCCCTATCAAAAATATAAAAGGCATATGAATATCATAAGGATATGAATGCACAAAATATCTTCTTTCACTTCAACTATTTAATAAATATGAAAAGGTCATTTAATTAAAGCTTTCGTTTGACTCTGAAATACAACGTGATTCGGAATTTCATTTGGAATGTTTAATGTTTATGTTTCGACTATTGAATGCGCAATCAATTCTGTTCATTTGTTCACTTAAATCCTTTATGAGTATGTTCTGTAAATAGAAATAGAAATGAGCTTCTGTTTGACTGTGGCACACTTTACTAGTATTTAAAAATGTATCAACAGTATGTTTAACTGAGAGTATTTTACAAATATAGAAATAAGAACATCCGCGTGGTTGTTTATTTAAATGAACATTTCATTTTGAATGTACGGAAATCAACAATCCATTCAGACTTTTGTTTGCTTTATCAATGAAAATCGTTTAGGGATTACAAATTGAATTAGAACGACACTTAAAAAAAAATGGGAAACCATTTAAGTTATAATTTCGATTACACAAGCAATTCAATCGGAACGCTCAGTTACCGATTAAATATGTAATAAAAAGCAAAAGCTTTAAAGGAGAGTGGCTCAATCTAATTTTATTTAAAACTGGATGTAAAATGCATCAAAAGCTAAATTATTAGATTAAAAAATACTTAATTCCTCAACTTTAAAATCAGAAATACATTCCGTTCTCTGCAGTTGTCTATTACCAAAGCTGAGGCTAAAGATTTAGTCAAGAGGTCAGCTATTAAATAAATTCCTTAATAAGTCACAATTTAGGTAATACATTAAACCATTCAGCGGTCACTAGGAAAATTAGATTTATTTGCCGTACAAAAATTTGTAATTTGACTACTTAGAAAGATTATTTATCAACCTCTTGTTTAATACCAGGCTATTAAGATCTTTAATTTGGTTATTGTTCTACTTCTAACGTTTCCATCCCTACGAGTAACAGTAGTTGGCAACTTGTGCCTTTTATGCAAAACATGCTAAACTTTGGCACACTGCAAACAATGTAATAAAAGTAGCTTTATCGCACAAATTGCATCCCAATCGATTTACCGCAGTTCATAACCCTGCTGCAGATTATGAACAACCAAACTGTGGAGCATAAACTGGGCTGAGAATTTTCCAAAATAAAAGAACATGAAAACAATAACAAATAAAGCGAAAATAAAAATGAATTTGAGTCAAGTTCATGCAAAAGTGCATTCTATGCCAGAATCCAGCAGCCAACTCCACTATTTGCCCGCACCAACTACTATGATTATCAATTCCCACACACGCGCCACTTGCAAAGGTCAAACTAATGGTTGTGTGTGTGTGTGTGTGTGTGAGTGTGTGTGTGTGTGTGTGCGTGTGTGTGTGCGTGTGTGTGTGCGTGTGTCTGGGCAGGATTCCAGCCAAACCCTTTGGAGCGCAACATGTCGCATTGTTTCACTTTGTAGCTGCTGTGCAGCATCTCTTTTATTCTCTTGCTACGCTTCTGTTGTTTTCATCTGGCAACTGGCAACTGGCCACCCACATCCACTTCCCCGTTGACGGATGCCACAACCAAGCTTTGTAGTTGTACTTGCTTCTCTGTTGTTATTTTAGTTGTTGTGCGTGGTTTTCTGTTCTCGCCGCCATTACATTGTTTTCTTTTTGTTTAGCAGCGGTTAGGTGTTGACTCCCCTCTCTTGACTCTCTTTGTCTCACCATACCACGCCTCTCTAACTCGACTAGCTCTTCTCTAGTCTCACCTCTCCTCTAGTCTCACGGCTATGCAGCTGTGGAAAAACTTTTAGTCCAACACCAACATTTTTCAGGGTATAAACAGCAGTTGTTATAAGTTGAATCATTTGGATTGTTACAGCTGAAAAACATCTGGGAATTTGTTAGCAACTTAACTAGAAACTATTCAAAGCGAGGAAAACTTTTTGGAAATAGCAATGAAAAATAATAAATTCAGTTTACATAAAATTAAATAAGTATATAATAAAAAAAGATTTTGCAGCAACCTTTTAAATATACTTTTTTAGTTTTTGAAAACCTTTTTGGATAACAAAAAAAATAAACCAAATATATATATTAAATAAATACAATTTGTTTAAAAGATTATTTAATTTACAATTTAATTTTTTATAAGTAGTAGAAGTTTTTTATTTTTAAGTCAGGAACATAGGTTTATATTAGATTTTTTTAATTTAATTTATTTTATTAAAAATATATATAACTTTTTAATAAATTTTGAAAACCATAATAAATTGCTTATTTCAAACAATTTCGGCAGAGCAACAGCTCGTCGTTTTGAATTGACAAACATAAATTTTATTAATATTGTTTATTTTGGCTAAAAGTTTCGTTTCGACAACAATGTTGCCAGTGAGTCGGTAGTTAGTGTTGAACAAAGTGCGCGAGGTATGCGGCATGTGGCAAGTTGAATCCGCAACTGCGAAGCTGTTACATGGAAAATATTTGTACGACAGGATATGCAAAAATATGCTACTGGTACATGACTATGACTATGATGATGGCATTTATAGAGCACCACCCCTTATCCATTATCTGTATGAATGAATAGTTTGGGGAAAATTTGTTATTATGGCACGCGCTGGAAAATCGCTTTATGAGCACTTTTTTAAGCAATTCCCATCCCTTTTTGTACTCCTACAAGGTAACTTGGCTAACTTCTGCGTACTGCGTACGAAACGTGACTGGGTTAGTTGGCTAAAAAAGCTCTCGCACTCTCGAAACTTTTGACTGTGTATTTTTTAATTGCATTTTGGGCGTCAACATCAACTTTTCGACGAGCTACGAACTCTCTGAATTCCGGCGATTTGTGAAGTGCCACTAATTAACATTGAAGGTGGATGAACACTTGTTGGTAGTTTATTTTATGAAGAGCAAACGAGTTCATTTAAATGTCACACTTACAAAAAAATTAATCAAAAATGTACACAAAAGTATACTATATTGTAATAATAAGCATGTCTAATACAGATTGACTGGAAGATACTCTAACACTGAAACTGTTCTTAATTTATTATTTATCTAAGAAAACTACAAAATTTTGCAGAATTCAAATCATATTTTTAATTGCTTACAATCTTCTCTTTTTCTTCTGTAATTTGTATAAGTCTAGCATACTCCATTTTGACCACACAATGTTTGCAGGGTATACAAAGTTCATAGCTTAAAATGTTGACACATTCAACATTGTTGCTGTTGTTTTTGCCAGTTGATAGTCTCTGCTGTTGTTTGGTTGCAAATTTGTTTATAATTGAATTTAATTTACTGTTTTTTTTATTAAAATTGCATTTTTAATATTGCGCATTGTGTTTTTAAGCTATAAATAATTGAATAGTGTTTTGGTTAGTCGGTCTGCAAATTGATAATTTTATATAAATATTTGATTATATCTTTATGGACTTATACAAAATGAACAGCTTTATGCCAGAGAATTGGTGAGGTCATAGAACGCCAACTGTTGACATTTGAATGACATTGAAAGAGCTTCAAAATGTGATTAAATTTGCTCCATCAACAGCTGCTGTTCGTTGTTTTGTTCTTATAATGGGCTTTCAATTTGAATTGAAGTATATGTTTTATTTTTTAAATTTGCTGTTTTTAATTAAGAAATTACGTAAATAATATATAAAGAGTGACTTATGCAATGTGCTTTAAAATTAATATTAAATCCATACTAAGTCGACATTTACACCTCAAAATAAAAATTAAAATGCATCCCACAGATTTCTATGAATAACCTTAAGATAATCTTTTTAAAGTTCTATTAGATTAACACATATCATTCACATACATATCTCAGGCAATCCACAGTCTAAATATGTCAAAAACACATTAGAAGAAATCTTCAAGAGGCAAACCTCATAATTGACATACATTCCACCCACAACATCCCGGTCAACAGCTAATAAAAAAAAAAAGTTTAGGCCAAAGAACGAAATGATCTTCATTCAAGTGGTTTATTTTGTGGTTTTTGTGTAGTCAATTGTCATCTTTTATCCATCCATTATTGTACTTCAAACTGAAACTGACCTCAATAGAATCAGAAGCTGAAACTTCAAAAGTACCCGCTAGCCAAAAATTCGTTTGCTATACTAGATTCGATTTTAGCCTGGCTAAAATGACTATAACTAAACTTTCTTGGCACTAGCTTGAAGTCGTCGCTTTAAGCCGTCGCCACAAGGGGCAAAACAGTTGCCACCCCGCCCATTAATCAAACTTCCAGTCTTTGTTCAATTTTTTAGCCTTTTTTATGTTCTTTTCTATTTTCTTTCTGCGCGCATTATTGTTATTATTTATTATTGTTACGGCCATAAAGTTCTTGGCCACAAAACAGCTACAGAATTGCCCGGGGGCCAAACCGAGCAACCGACCGACCAGTTAATGACCCCGCACGCAATCCCAATCTGTTGCTATCTCACTCCTCAGCTAGTTGAGAGATATCTCGGTCTCTTTCCATTGCTGTCTGTGCATATTTCAGACGTTTTTTTTATAATTGTTAAACGCTTTCCGTTGCCATATCTGTTAACGTTTTTTGTTTCATGTGTTGATTTTGCGATATCGCGACGGCGAAAAGTGTCAACAAAAAGCGTCAGCAGATAATAGAATTGAATAGAATTTGTTTTTAACCATGTGGCCATTTAACTGTTTCTTTTGTTTACACAGTAGAAACGGGTATATTTGCCCTATGAAAATGTATATGACTATCAAAAGGAGCCGCTCTAAATCCATATAAGCCTTATTGCTTTTGACCAGGTTCAAAAGATACATGCAAAGAATTGAATATGATAACAAATCAAATATGAAAAGGTTCTTTTTAATTATTTACGTTCATATTTACTGAAGTTTACAGGGTATATATGCACATATATGTGCAGTCAAGAAACAAAATAGGTTTGTCAATATGGTTAAAGTAAACACATTTCATTTGCTTTGTAAGGAAAATGAAACTTGAATCGAATCGTTCCATTACAGACATTTCTATTTAAAGGGTATTTCACTGTCATCGAGTCATATGTCTTCTCTTTTTTTATTCATTCTGTTGATGCCAGTTAAAACAATGATATAGCTAAAGTCAAAAACATTTAATTTGCATTGTTAGACAAACTGGTAAACTTTTTCATACATATACAGAATTTTTTGGTCATGGGTTCTGTTGCACATGCGAATCGCTCTATTATACGATATGATAACTTTGCGCAATTTATCGCTAAATTGAACAAAGCGTGTTACTTGTTGACCAGTTAGTACTACGAGTTCAAAATTAAAACTATTTGTGTGTATAAGGGTACGTGCAATAATACCAGTTTATCTACAAAAACATTTTATAATCACAAATTTGACAGACGACGGAAGTGTGAAACGAACTCAACATGTTTCACCCGATAAGCCATCATAGGTACTGCTAATATTGATAATCTCTGACAGTGCTAAATGTAATAAATGTATGTTTACTTAATTATAAAGTTATAAAATTAATTAAAGCTATTATAAAAGTTGAAGGTGTTTTTTCGATCAATTCATAACTTAGGGTGTAAATCTATTAACAAGTATAGACTCAATAATCGAATCATTTAGTGTTTTTTTTGTTTAAATTAATTTAGCATACGTTCCACATTAGTTCAACATTTGAAAGTAGCTAAAACTGATCAGATTCTACATGAATTATTTACGCAGGTAGTTTGATTAGCATACGATCCACATGCATTCCACAACTGTAATTAGTACAAGCAATATTTAGACCCTTACTTAAGCGGGGCGTACTGGGAGCGGGGACTGGAAGAGGAACTAGGAGAGGGACCTGGGAGATGGACTGGGAGCGTGGCCTGGGAGAGGGACTGGGAGCGGGGACTGGGAGAGGGGCCTGGGAGAGGGACTAGGAGAGGGACCTGGGAGATGGACTGGGAGCGTGGCCTTGGAGAGGGACTGGGAGCGGGGACTAGGAGTGGGGCCTGCGAGAGGGACTGGGAGCGGGGCCTGGGAGAGGGACTGGGGGCATGGCCTGGGAGAGGGACTGGGAGGAGTAATATTAATAGTAGTATTTATAGTGGCAGTAGTAGAGAGGATAAGAAAAACAATGAGAAACTGAGGAAGACGTACGAGTTCGCATATAGAGAAATAATTCAAATGCTAATAAAAGTATGAATAGAAGTAGGACTAAATGGAATATAAATTGGAGTATATGTCAAAATAGGATTATTCCTTGACAAGTGTACTTTTTCCGTAAGATCTCTCAGGTTTTCTCATCTATCTGGTTTTTTGAAACAAATTTATATTTATTTATTATGTTTAGTATTTTGATAATAATGTTTTGATTATTTTAAGCTTTTCAATTATGTATTAAATAGTTAAGTTAAGTTATGCTTAATATTACAGGCAATCTTAATAAGTACTTTTCTATCCATGAAATAAAACTGACTGAAATATATTTGTATATTTTATATAATCTTGAAATAGATACAAATGCAGTAAAGAGTCAGTAGATGATATCTACGACGCTAAAAGTATATGTGTGTAAATATATTCCTAATCAGCATCAACAACAAAGATAAAAACTGCATAGAGTATAGAGTACATTCTAGTAAATTTTCTACATCTTTGCATGCAAATTTTCCAATTCAAGAACGAATGCAGAGAAATATGTATATCGAATGTATTTCTGCAATGTTAGTATCTTTTTATAGAAGCCAATAACAACATCGAGTGTCCCCACACAGCGTCAATATTCGAGTGACAAAAGCAGCGCCAACAATAACAATAACAACAACAATTCAAATCAACTTGTTTCTGATTAGATCATTCGAGCAAAAATATCAGTCAATGTGCGTCAGGCCTGTTACGGAAGGGAGCAGTGCGGGGGGATGAGAGAGAGTGAGAGACGAGGAGAATGGCCAGGGGGGAGGGAGGACGTCTGACTCGTACCTCGGACAGCAGTCAAGTTAAGTTAACCTGCGCTGCGGGCGCGATAATTAACTGAAATAGACCCGTGACTGCCAACAAACCAGCCAACAAACCGAACAAACCGAACAACCGACCGACAACAATCGCAAATTCTACATAGATATTTTGCTTTATAATAAATGTATGTGAGCAATATTTCTACATGAGTTGCAATAGTGATAGACAGAGACGGAACAAGAAAGAGAGAGAGAGAGAGAGAGAGAGAGAGAGAGAGAGAGAACGCAAGCTAGGTAGTTAAAAGAACTGCGCTAGAGAAAATCTCGTAAAAAGGAAGCAAACTTGAAGAGGCTGTCATGAAACTTTCTTTGCTGAAAAATAAAACTCATTCAATCTGTTTTTTATATATTTTTTCTTCTTTGCTTGCGCTCAAAAGTTTACCTGGTAGTACCGCAGGTAGTAGACCCCAATACCAAGCAATCTGCTGCTCAACTTGGCCACTTTTCAATAGCCCACAAGTTGGCCATGAGGCTCTGACAAGCTGTTAATAGCATTAAATGTGCACAAAAGCAAAAGGCCGGTAAAATACGAGTCGGTATAAGTACAATAAAGAATCTGCCAGCAAAAAGGAAATTCTATTTGTGTATATATGTATTTATATTTATTTGCAGCAATTTGTTGTCATTTAACCAGACAGCAATTTTGGCCAATTCAACTGACTGTGAGCCGAAATTGTGCAGCCACAAAACGATAATTGGCTTTAAATTTTGGAAATTGAAACGCGTTTGATTTCAACGTTAAAAGACAGATTTACTTGACATCCCAATATTTGTGGAATGTGGAATGTGGAGTGTGGAACGCGTGTGTGTTTGTGTTTGTGTATTGGACTGCGGTTGTCCTAGGCCAAAGCAAACACCCACTGTTTATGGCCGCCACTAATTGGCCATTAAAATGTTATAAATTTAATGCTGTTTGGTTTTTCCGTGTTTGCTGCTTCATGTGGCGCTGCCTTTGTGCCAATTAGTCACTTGGACGCCAGCGATTCAGTATTTTCAACATATTTCATTTCACATTTAAGCTGCCAACATCGGTCTATTACTCGGAATCGAAATCGAAATCGGTATAGTTTTCGGAGTCACACTTGTACTCTCAAGTACAAGGTAAACCTGTCTCGGACATTGTGATAAGCGGATACAGCCAATAAATACTAGCTGATAATTAAATTGTTGAGTTTAATTGTTCATAATAAATCATTGTGTGAAACCAATTTACAATAACAACATATGATTACAATTAATCATTATGTTACTTAAAAGACTGCGACATTTGAAATTTAATACTTATTTCGTAACAATTACAGCAAAAATAAGTAAATAATAAAGACAAACACAGCAGCAAAAAAGTATTTTAAATTAAAATGAATTGAGAAACTTTTATTAATAATTTAAAGTCAATACTATCAAAGATGATTTATTTATGGGAGGAAACATGCGCATTGAACGTTGAATACTCTGTAAAAATAATTAAAAACTCAGTATATTTAACATTTTATCTCAAAAAACTTTGTTTTACCTATAAAATTTCCCTCAGAAAACTTCACAGCAATTTGCGTTTATCATTAATTTTTTCGTGGCTCATTTGCTTTAAAGGTTAAATATAATCTATATAATTATTTATTGAGTATTCACTTGCAGCACAATGGCAAAAAAAACTTTCCCAAAAAGTCAAATACTCAATTACAAAATGTCTGAACTCTCTGGACAGGCATAACTTTTGCCATTCATTCGCCCAAAGCTTTAAATGGAAAACAAACCGAGAAAAACGAAAATTCAAGTAACTTTCGAGCTATTAGCTGGCAATTAAAACGGCAAATGAACTTTCAACTCGCAGCAAGAGAGAAATAATAAAAATATCAACAAAAATCTCTGAACTAAACCAAGTCAAAGAAAGTAAACAAAATAAATGATAAAGGCCAATGACGAAAACTAAGAGAGAAACAACGACAACAACAAGAAATCAGCCACAAATTAGTAAACAAAAGCACAATTGTTTACTATTTTCTGAATGTTGTTGTTGTTGTAGTTATTGTTGTAGTAGCTGTTGTTGTTTATGCGCTAAGGGCGCGGCACTTGGGGCAATCGTGTGACTTTTATGCCACTCCACAATCCACAATCCACAGCAGCCGCAGCGCCAAACAACGTTGACACTCACAAAAATTTACAAATAGAAAAGTTTTGTTGTTCTGCAATTTTTGTTGGCCTTTGCTGAGACAATAAAGATGGAGTGCTGCTTTTGGTGGGGGTTAGCGGACTCCCAGATTTGTTGAGCCTCTGAGAACAATGCAAAATGAAACTGGCACAAAAGTTTTTTTTTTGTTTTTTTTGGTAGTCAAGCTTAACTTTGTGAGATAATAAGCCAGTTCAGAGGCCGGTCCAGTTGGCCGAAACTCTGCACACAAACAAGCACCGGGCGCAGAGCTAATTCGGAAGTATTAGCGATGGACATGTGCCTGTTAGAGATGGCAGCGTGACAGATTTAAAAGTGTTGTGAAGAGTAGAAACAAATAACAGTGCTCGAAGAGATTTACAAGAATAATATGAAGCATAATATTGTATATTTATTTATAATATAATTTATATATATTTATATCATTGAAAATTGTTCATAGTTATTATTTGAGTCATATTCTTATGGGAAGTGTTTGACTTTCAATGCCAATCATCATATGACTTACAATCAGTCAATAGAGCACACTTTTCTTTATCAAATCACTTATCTTATCTCGTTATTCTAAATTAGTAATAAATTGTAAAAAATAATTATTATTATACTAGAAATAAACAGAACTATTACACTTGTTAAAAAGTAAAATTAAAAGAAATCTTAAATGACTTTTTGCTCTTCACTTTTCGCTTAAGCATGCGGCTCTTAACTCTCTATTATTATCGCAATCTATAGCTTTAGATTTGTTATTTCTACTGATTTTTTTCTCATGTTTTCTCAGCATTTTATGTTGATTTTCTGATTAATTATCTAGTTCTTCTTCATGGTCTCATTATTCTGCAGAGCCTTCTTTATTGATATCACGTATTGTTGATGCATATTAAAGCATTATGATTTTTATTTTTGAATCAATTACAATTGATTTAATTCGCATACTCTACAGTCAAATTTCGTTTGGTTCCATCTCTAATGCATCCCGAATGAATGAACCTACAATAGCTTCATCAATCCACAATCACAGCCTCTTTCCCTCTCTGCCCCGTAACATGACTCTCTCCGCTCTCATCCGTAAATATAGCTCTCTTACAGATTTGGGCAAGTAATTCACATGGCACTAATTGAATTAGTTGACTGACTTTTGAGGCTGACTACTGATGATGATGCAGCTGTTGCTGTTGTTGCTTCTTCTTCTTACCATGGAAATATACCGTTTAATGAACTTGCAATATAATGCAAAGTGAGCAATTAACAAGTTGTACATAGATGTAGTTTAAATACGTTTTACATTTAGCTTCTTTGCTCTGCTTAATAAGCAAACTTTTTACCAAAGTTAAGGGCCCGTTTGTCTGGTTAATTGTCTGAGTGTTTTGGTCTGATCTGGTTTTGTGAGTATTCTGTTTTTAGTTGGCAAACACAGCTGTTGTTGGGAATACCCACACACTAATTGAACAGCTGTCGGAAGACGCTTCCTTGAGGCATTCCACAGCATTGAATTACAAAGAGATTGTGCTCGGAATTTATTTTATGGGACACACATGTGGTTGTGGTTGTGGTTGGGCGTTGAGACATGAGAGTGTCCTTGGCAAATGTGAATGACAACTAAATCGTAATGGCAACTGTCCCATAAATTAGATCAAGACAAAAGTCAAACTAATCAGTTAGCTATCGACTTGAAGCAGGTAAATAATAAATATCAACAAATTACGTCAAGCAGACAGTAAAAATCCAACGAAATTTGCAAATCAATGCAAATGACTGGACAAACAACTTGAGACGAGACAGACAGAGAAAGAGAGAGAGAGAGAGAACTGAAAGCAAAAGCTTTGAAATTAATTAAGCAAATTTAGTTCGAGACACAAAAGATGTCAGTGTGCCACAAGGATGCAAAAACGTGTTTCCCATTTTGTATATTAGAAATTAAATTTGTATGCAAACAAACAGGAAAATCAAGTAGATGCAGCTCACTCCAATAACAACGACTTTTAAATGCTCTTGCGGTAAGCAATTATTTGAGTAAGTGTATGTCAATTAAATCATCAAATGATAAATATAAATTTAAAGCAATAAAACTTTATTAAAAAAATATCACCTTTTACAACTTTGAAGAGAGCCTAAAGCTTTACATTTAATTTATTCATATAAAGTGAATATTTTGACGTAAGCTTTATTAAAACGAATCCCAAATTCAATAAATATTTAATACTAGTAATGTTGCACGATTAATTAAATGTTTAAATTATATTTTCAGCTAGTGTTATTGCGTGTTTATTAGACTAGAAGAGATGCTCTCAATGATAACAAATGCAATATGCTCTATTGTTTAGTGTATACAAAAAGAGACACATATTCATGTTGCTGGACGGGCAGTCGTTTAATGAAAGTGCAACAGCAGCAGCAGCAGCAACAAACGTCAGCGGCAGCGGCATCAGCAGCTGGCAACAAGTTGCACGCATGCGCAGCGAGGCATGTGAGCTGAAGATAGAGAGGGAGACATACTTAGCAAGAGGGAGAGAGAGAGAGAGAGAGAGAGAGGAACTGCGATAGCATATAGGCGGTACTATAGCAATGCTTTAGAATTTTTTGAGTTTAATGGTTTTGTAACCGGTTTTTGAAGTGCTAACAACAACAACAACAACAAGAACAACAACTGCAACAACAAGTTATAACTCCCATGAGAGGCTGCTGCAACCCGGGTTCATTGTTTACCCAGACATCGTTTTTTTTTTTCCTCTGTTAATGTCGTTGTTATTATGATTATCATTATTGTTGTTGTCGTAGTCGGTATGTGCTATACTCTTTGTTTGCTACCTACAAAGTACTTGCAAGCGTATCTACCCGGTCTCTTTCTCTCTGTCTGCGTCTCAGTGTCAGTTTAATTACACTTTTTTCTATGAAACAACTTCACATATAGCGGAAGTTGTACAAAAGCCGCAAGAGAACCGGCCAACATACTAGCTCGGCTGAAAAGTTCGTATCGTTTCTATTAGAGGGCGCCAGTAGAATAAAATCTATATCATTTTTGAAGAGTACCAACCTTTTAAAGATATATGTTAAAGTTTCATAGGTGTCAAACTTATAGTTTTTGAGAAATAGCATTTTAGGTGAAGCTACTTTTGGTATTTTGAAAAAAATGGATAGTAAGGAATTTCGTGTGTTGATGAAACATTGTTTTTTCATGAAAAAAAATGCCGCTGATGCCAAAAAGTGGCTTGATAAGTGTTACCCGGACTCTGCTCCAGGAGAAGCAACTATTCGCAAGTGGTTTGCTAAATTCCGTACAGGCCATATGAGCACCGAGGACGATGAACGTTCTGGACGTCCAAAAGAGGCAGTTACGGACGAAAATATCAAAAAAATCCACAAAATGATTTTGGAAGACCGCAAAGTGAAGTTAATAGTGATAGCTGACACTCTAAAGATATCAAAGGAACGCGTTGGACTTATCACTCGTGAATATTTGGGTATGCGAAAGCTCTGTGCAAAGTGGGTGCCGCGCGAGCTCACAGTTGACCAAAAGCAACAACGAGTGGATGATTCTGAGCAGTGCTTAAAGCTGTTCAATCGTCAAAAGTCAGAGTTTTTGCGTCGATATGTGACAATGGATGAAACGTGGCTTCATTATTTCACTCCGGAGTCCAATCGACAGTCAGCCGAGTCGACTGCACGCGATGAACCGACTCCAAAGCGTGGAAAGACGCAACAGTCAGCTGGCAAGGTTATGGCGTCAGTATTTTGGGATGCGCATGGTATAATTTTCATTGACTACCTCAAAAGAGGAAAAACCATCAATAGTGACTATTATATAGCATTATTGGAGCGCTTAAAGGAAGAAATCTTGGAAAAACGGCCCCATTTGCAAAAGAAAAAAGTGCTGTTTCACCAGGACAATGCACCGTGTCACAAATCCATGAAAACGATGGCAAAATTAAATGAAATGGGCTTCGAATTGCTTCCGCATCCTCCATATTCTCCTGATCTGGCCCCCAGCGACTTTTTCCTGTTTTCAGATCTCAAGAGAATGCTCGCTGGAAAGAAATTTAACGCCGATGAAGAAGTCATCTCCGAAACTGAGGCCTATTTTGAGGACAAAGACGAACGGTACTACAAAATTGGTATCCAAAAGTTGGAAGATCGGTATACTCGCTGTATCGCCCTCAATGGAAACTACGTTGAATAAAAAAATCGAATTTTGACAAAAAAGTTAGTTTTACTATTAAACGATACGGACTTTTCAGCCCAACTGTTACATAACAACGGCAACGGGGTCTGGCAAGGCTGAGAAGGTTCCACCAACATGTGTCACATGCAGTATAAACCCCATTTCGATGTTTTGACTCTAAATGCGGTTCCATTGAACTCCGCTATTGTGTTTTATGAACCGGCTAGGAAACTCTTAAATGCAAGCAATTTTAAACAGTGCTTTGTGCAAGCCAAGAACTTCTTAGCCATGTTATTCTACCAATAAAAAATAACTATTACGATTATCTAAAAAGCAAACAATAACAATCTTGAATTCAAAATTAAATAAAATATAAACAATATTATGAAACATATATGTCCTATAAATGCTTCAGATATCTACATAATAAGGGTATGTTCAAGTCAATCACATTCTTGCTTGCATTCATTGTATATTTAGTTTGGGAAATTCAAGGAGTAAACTTAATTTGTAAATTATACGCAGTCTGAACAACTTAAAATGCAAATGCTTAGCTTTTATAGCTGAGCTCATAGACTACATATACCAGGTTAAGCATAAAAAAGAGTAAATGCTTACCTCAATAACAAAATACGGCAGTAAACGGCATTGGCGCTGACGTTGCTTTTATTTTAGTTTTGCTTTTTTTTTTTGTACCTATTTTTATTATTTTCAATGCTGCATTCAATCAACACACAAATCACACTGCAATTGTAAAAAATTGTATTTATTATAGACATGAGCACACACTTTCACGGCACAAACAATTAATTGACTAGATTTATGTTGTTGTTGCTGTTGCTGCTGCTGTTGTTGTAGTTTTTGTATTTCTCTTCGCTTCTTGTTACCATCCTCTGCGATCAACAGCTGGACAGTCTGAAGCTGGTTTGCACACTTATTTGTTGCACTGTGTTTGAGACACCCATAAAAAACTTTCGCTCAAACGGATGCAGCAGGCGATTCCAATAGGATACTTGGTTGGTTGTTGGATTGTGAGAGGGGTGAGGGTGACAGTCTAACTGGTTTCTTGTAACAGGAATTCGGACAGTGTTGCCAAATGACTGGTATTTATTATTTAAAAAAAAAAATAAAACAAGAATTGAGAAAAACAGCATAATATCCGGTATTTTTCCTTTTACTTATTATATTTTTCGTTTATTTGCATTAAACATTTTTCACCTGACTTATTTACGCATTTGCTGTTTTCGGTGTTCTAATTTATTTGTTTCAACGTTGGCCCACAAAAAACATACATATTTTGAATCTCTTCTGTTTTTTTTTTGCACTTTCTTTTCGCGCTTGTGTATATTTTTACTGTTTCGGCTGCAAGAAGTGATCTTTTTGTCTTTCTCTCTCTCTCCCTTTCTTGCCTATTTATAACAACTCACGCATGCTACTCACACATGCAAACTCCTAATACCAAAAAGCAGCCAAACGTAGCCAGCAACAACAACAACAAAAGTACACAGGTGAGAATTGGTGCAGCAATTTTTTTGTTGTAGCGATGTTTATTGTTGTTTCTGGTTGCTGATATTACGGTTCGCACGCGTATTACTAAAATTTATTAATTAAATAGCGAACGCGGCAAAAATTAAAAGCTAACAAATGCAACAAGTTATCCAAATATTTATAAAGCAACAGCAATAATTCATACTGTTGCGTTAAATTCAATGGGTACACAATTCTAAATCACTTGCATATCTTTAAACTGAAATATTTCCCAATTTTTTTCACGTACAATCAACAATTTTTGTTTTTAAATCATTTATTATCTTAATTTCACACGCTAACCGGTCGCCCTCCTTCTCCGACGGTGAAACAACAACTAAACCGATATTGGTTGCTGATTATGTTACTGTTAAGGTGATCTGTAATGGTTAACATGATCGCTAAAATGCTGTTAGTTAGCACGCAATGCTGTTAACATTTCAATAGTTTTAAAGCTGCAAAACTGTCAAAATATACTCTGTATAAAATTTTCAAATTGCAATTAAATTTAAATATTATTACATATAGTTAAAAGTTTGAAATAATAGCATGCGGAAGGTAACAAGCGACACCTATCGGCCTGGAAGCTGAGCTAAAAATATATTAACATCGAAATGTTAAAGTGTTAAGTTAACATTACAGAGCTGTAAGCTAACAGTATAATTTTGTTATTTTCAATGTAATGTTAAAATTTACACCGCGCGCGCAATTTAAAAAGGTTTTTCATATTTTAGTGAAAAGTTTAGGTAAAAATTATATAAAATTAATGTGATATTTTTTAAGAATTGTTTCTTTCTAGTTTAATTCTTTATTTAAATCATAAAATATTTGAGTGTTAACTTAGATTATTTAATGGACAATTAAAATGAAATTGCAAACGATGACAACTTAATCAACTATTTTGGCAACTATTGTGGGACAATGAACATTTAAAATTTGCTAAACACGCATACAATAATAAACTATTAACTAAACTTAACAATAATTACGAAAGGCCTTGGTGATTAAACGGTGGGCTACATTGCAGTATTTTAGTCTAGCTTTCGTTTGAGAGAAAATGGTTATTGCATTAAAATTTTGAATATGAAACTAATATAGTATATAGGCGAAACATTTCTGGAACGAATGATTGTCTGTCAGGAACGTGTTGAGGGCGTCGAGCAGCAGGCCATTGAGACATCGAGCGAGGTGCATTCGTAATTGCTGCCGCTGGGCAACTCCTGGGAGCAGGCCAAGTTAAAGGTGCTGCTGGTTTCGTTGAAGCCGCTGTCCGTGCGATAGAATCCAATGCGTTGAGGAGCTGGATATGCTTCTGCTTTAATCTCGACCGGAGGTGACTCGTCAACGTCAGCTTCGTCCTCCAGCTGTTCCGTTCCATCTAAAAGATTGGAAATAAATGATTGCGACAGATTCTTCCGATTCGCCGAACGACGTCGTCGAAGGACACGCGGTGTGTCCGAATTGGATGAGCTGCAATTGAAACTATGGGTGGACATCTGTGACAATTGCATGCCATCTTCCTCCTCCGTATCGGTTTCATATTCCAGCTCTGTCTCTGTCGCCACCGCCTCCACATCATCCACATTCTCGACGTGCTCAATCTCCTCAATTGGCAGTTGGCGTGCGCTATTTACACGCAAGCGACTCACACGCTGATTGATGCTGCTGTCTGTGGAATACTCCAATGCCATGGGTGAAGAACTGCGATCGGGTGTAAACTTGCAGGCCATTCGTCCAGTGCCCGTGAGCTCCGAGAGAGTTACATGCTCGCTGGTGTTGTTGCTGCTTCTATGCAGACGTCGACTCAAATGCTCTGAGGGCGCAATGGGCGAGGGCAGCTCGATTAATTCGTGCAGCAGCTGCTTACGCTTTCGGGCACTCCGTGCTCCATTGCCGTCGTCAGGTGTGCCCGGCGGCAATCCACACAGATTGCGTATGGGCGAGAGGCAACCAAAGCTGCTGGAGCCCTCGCCAGTCGAGTCCGAGAGACGGCCAGCAAACATGGTCTGCTTAGCCTGTGGACTCGAACCCACCATTTGTGCATGTTCCTCTTCGGTTGGCTGCTGCTGCTCCACTTCTCCTACCACTATGATATTCTGCAAGTCAAAGAGCTTTCGCCGCATGGAGCTGTTGAAGATGTCAACACCGCTGCCGGATTTGATGACTCGCGGGCCCGCCAAATGTGGCTGCAAATAGGGACGCAGAGCCTCTTCCAGAGCCTTGGGCAGCACTGGAGGCAGCGTTAGTTCTGTTTGAACCTCGCAGTCGCGAAAACGCGTTTTAGTTTTATTCGAAATGGGCGTATTATCATCGAGTTCGTTAAGTATGATGCGTTGTTTACGCAGCGGACAGTCAACGGGACTTGGCACAATGTGAGATTCCTTAAAGAAGGCACTGATGGCCAATTGTGCCTTGGATTCCTGTTCGGGATCCGGCGAATCATGAAATTGTGTTTCGTGCGGTTCCACATCGGCGGGCTTCAGTTGTGACACCTCTTCAATGTCCCACTCAAACTGTGTGGACGATAGCTGTGGAGTTCGCGAACGGCACTGGAAAAGCGAAGGACTATGCAGGAGGGGGAGGGGGAGGGGGAGTGTTCATTAGCAGGATGTTAACCTTAAAGTACATTTTTAAAATATATATGCTCACCTGGCAATTAGCGGCAAATGCAGACGATCGGTCAAAGCGCCTTCAAATGGATTTCGCACCTTTTGCAGCCTTTTGGGCGGCGGTGTGCAAACTATTCCGCACATTTGGGGACTACTTTTTGATCTATTCTGCTTGGCGCCATTTGTAGGCGTTGCAGACGCTGCCGTCAAGCAATGGCTGTTGTTGTTGCTGCTGCTGCGTCTGCCGCTTGTCGTAACTCGGCATTTTATCTCGTTTAGACTGGCGTAATACCTCGTCCGAAGTGTTTGCGGTGTGCGTACCTCATCTGTGTACATCTTTTCGCCAAATTTTCAATATTTAATTGGTTCTTTTATACTAATTTTACAGTTTTCTTTCGCT
This sequence comes from Drosophila falleni, assembly GCA_035045575.1. Taxonomy (NCBI): domain Eukaryota; kingdom Metazoa; phylum Arthropoda; class Insecta; order Diptera; family Drosophilidae; genus Drosophila; species Drosophila falleni. Next base: position 13,892,782 of record JAWNOV010000167.1, read on the forward strand.
GCTGCCTGCTGCAAGGCAGCTGTCTGTTTTTCAAATGCTGCAGTGTTAGAAAATGATCCGACAAACTTATCGATAATTGGAATACACCCGTTGCACATTTGAAAAGCTGCGCGCCCGCTAACTTATCAAGTGTCATTGAATTTATTTATTTGGCAGCTGTATGTAATTTCTTGAGAATTAATTCTGACTTTTCTTAAACTAATTTTCAATATTCTTTCGCCGCTGTCTGCTGCTGCCAAGCTGTCGCTATTTTAAATGCTGCAGTGCTAGAAAATTTTACGTCGTACTAATCGATAATTAAAATACACCCGTTGCGCGCCCGCCATTTTATGCACCCCTGAGATTTGCAGGGTGGCAGCCTTTTTACCGCGTATCAACCTTTCACACCAGTGCTGTCAAGCTTTTAGAACAGTGATGGGCACAGTCTCGCAAACACAGCAAGAATTTGAGTTTGCATTAAAAATTAAAAGCAAATAAATAAATTTTATGTATTTATTTAGAGGCCAAAACCATAATTAAAATGACAATCCGCTGGAAAAACGGTTTAGTTTTGATCAACTCATTGTTGAAAGTTATACTCACATTGGCACTGTTAAACTCACATTGGCACTGTTAAACTCACATTGGCAATGTTAAACTCGCATTGGCACTGTTAAACTAACATTGGCACTGCTAAGATAACAGAGCTCTGCTAACAAACCCCCACGCAGCATATAAAAGCCGGGCTTTCTGGCAGTGGGCAGCAGTTGGTGTTCGGCGCTCGCAGAAGAAGGATCAGCAGCAGATAGTTATAAGCTAATTGTTAACCATTATTTTGTAAGCTTAAAAATTAGTCAATAAGAATAGTTTTATAAATAATATAGTTTTATATATAATATAGTTTTATATATAATATAGTTTTATATATAATATAGTTTTATATATAATATAGTTTTATATATAATATAGTTTTATATATAATAAAGTTTTATATATAATATAGTTTTATATATAATATAGTTTTATATATAATAAAGTTTTAGATATAATTGTTTTATATTTAATAAAGTTTTATATATATTTGTTTTATATATAATTGTTTTATATATAATATTTACTATAGAATAGTTTTATTGCTGTTTTATTTTTAACAATGTTTATTTTAGTGCTTAAATCACAAACATTGCAAATTGTACATGATTTTTATGCAAAATCGGTTAATTTATTCCTCCTCAAATTCTTAATGTGTTTGCATTAATCGTAAATCGAACAGCTGATTTACACTCGTGCGAGACTGTGCCCATCACTGTTTTAGAAGGAACAACAGTGATCCGATTCCTTGACACTTAAAATTAACAATTGGAGCGAAGTGTTTATAAAAATTTATATTTAAATAATGGAAGTGTGTCGAACCTGCATGAACAGTTCCGACATCCTGACGCACATATATGCGCCGCTAAAGAAGTCGGAGGACGAACACATGCAATCGCAATGTGTCGCAAATATTTTAAACGAACTCGCTAGCAGTGAACTGATTTCAAATGATGGATTGCCTCAATTTGTTTGCGAAAGTTGCATTAAAAAGGCAGAAAAAGCACTAAACTTCAAACGTATGCTCGAGACAAATCATCGGCATCTTGTCAGTCAACAAAAGGAAATCGGCGAGAACAAAAAGGAAATTAAAGTGGAGTGTTATGATCTTGAGCTCAGCGACATTTGTGATATGATTGATTTAGAAGATCTAGAGGCAATCGAGAACATACAAATCAAAGAACAAAAACTTCCAAATAGAACGCATCGTTACAAAACTACAAAACACAGGATCCGCAGCAATACGAATATTAAGAAACAAGAGAATTCTAGCTCCATACGGACACAAAGTAAATACTTCCCACCAAAGAAAGTTTTGGACTCAAACACAACACAGGAATCTCATACGTGCTCTTTCTGCAACTTTAACTCAAGTACTAAAGGCAATCTGAAGATACACATCCGCACACATACTGGAGAGCGTCCCTATAAATGCTCTCAATGCCCGAAAGCCTTTGCTCAAAAACAATCCCTAACAGTGCACGTTCGCACGCACACTGGTGAACGGCCTATTCGATGTCCGGCATGCCCCAAGGCCTATAAACAGACTACAAATCTGGTTGCACATTTTCGAAAGCATCCAAATCATAATAAAAAACAAATAAATAATAAATCATTTGACAGAAATAAGTAAATTTCTCTGCCTTATAATTTCCTTTGTTAATTTTGTGTACAATTTCAAAAATTCTAGCTTTCAAATTATAGAAGTTTCATATTTAAGCCCATTTTGCAAATATGACAATGTGCTGAAAACCGAAACCAAGCCAATAAATAATAAAAATCTAGCTTTAAAATTAAGAAACCGCCAACAAAAAAAATGGAAAATTGTAAAATTACCAATTTTGACCTAAAGTTGTGCATACTGCCAGATCGGTAAATTTAACAAGGTGGCAGCCTTTCGGTCAGGTGGTTACTGGATAGAAAAAATTTCCGATCTGGTTTGATTTATGCTCATTCTTTGAATCCGATTCCTTGACACGCCACGAACGGCCGCAACGTAAGTGAGAAAATAATATGTTATTCTAATTGCATAAGAAAAACTAATCACATGCTCAAATCTATATAAATTCTCTTGCCAAATTGTTGTTTTTATGAAATCGTTCAAGTGTAAGTGCATGTCGCTAGTTTTACACAGTAGCTCATAATTGTTAGTGCACGGCATTATGTAACCTAGAAAAAGTGAACCACCGACCTAGAGAAAATTTGCTTGAGCTGCAAGCAGCTGATTAAATTAGATAAACGTGTGCTAATTAAATATTTTCTTGTATTTTTCACAGACTCCCGACAAAAGTAGACGCCATAAAAGCCAAAATGTTCTCGTCATTCTTTCAAGCCGCCAATAACTCGCCATTCAGATCACCATTCTCACGCGTCCAGTGCGCTGCCGATGTCGAGTCGACAGTCGCTGTCCCGGCGGTTGGCACTGATCCAGCACCTGTAGTTGGACGCGAGATTGCTGCTGCTGCAGCGTCGGTATCTCCCAACGACTCTTGCGAGTTTGGTAGCAACAAATACTTTGCTCTGTGCGGTATTGGCGGTATTCTGAGCTGCGGTACCACGCACACCTTTGTTGTGCCATTGGATTTGGTCAAGTGCCGTCTCCAGGTGGATCCAGCCAAGTACAAGAATCTGTTCCATGGTTTCAAGGTCACCGTTGCCGAGGAGGGTGCTCGTGGTCTGGCCAAGGGATGGTTCCCTACCCTGATCGGCTATTCGGCTCAGGTGAGTTGCCCTAATAGTTGCATAAGACTTTTAATCTCTTCAACCTGATGACACACACTCAAACACACATGATTGATTACAGGGTCTGTGCAAGTTCGGTCTTTATGAAGTGTTCAAAGTTAAGTACGCCCAAATTATTGGTGACGAGAATGCCTATCTCTATCGTACCTATTTGTATCTGGCTGCTTCCGCTTCGGCTGAGGTCTTTGCCGATATTGCGCTAGCGCCATTTGAGGCCGCCAAGGTTAAGATTCAGACCGTGCCCGGCTTTGCCAACACTTTCCGTGAGGCTGTCCCAAAGATGGTCAAGGAAGAGGGCATCAGTGCTTTCTACAAGGGTCTGGTGCCATTGTGGATGCGTCAAATCCCATACACCATGATGAAGTTCGCTTGCTTCGAGCGCACCGTGGAGCTGCTCTACAAGTGAGTTACCCGCCGCATACTGTTAGCTACATCTACTTAATGTGTATGCTCCTTTAACCAGGTATGTTGTGCCCAAGCCTCGTGCTGACTGCAGTAAGGGCGAGCAGCTTGTTGTGACCTTCGCCGCTGGTTACATTGCTGGTGTCTTCTGCGCCGTTGTCTCGCATCCCGCTGATGTGGTCGTCTCCAAGCTGAACCAGACCAAGGGCGCCACCGCTGGCAGCATAGTCAAGTCTCTGGGCTTCATGGGCATGTGGAACGGTTTGACGCCACGTATCATTATGATTGGTACACTCACTGCCCTGCAATGGTTCATCTATGATGGTGTGAAGGTCGCTCTGGGCATCCCCCGCCCACCACCACCAGAGATGCCTGCCAGTCTGAAGGCCAAGCAACAGTAAATTCTTCGCACTAGAGCTTTTACAACCACAAAACCAATGCAAGACAAAACTTCAGAGTTTTGTACACTAAAATACAACAAAATATCGATATTTAGTCAAAATTACAGAGAAGATTCAAGCAATGGACAAGATCCGGATGGGAACTACAACAACCAATAACAGGATGGATGAGCTGGCGAAACAAACATACCACAATTTCAATTGCTTTCAATTTCGTTTTTCAATCAACTTATAAACCCTCTTTATTTGGAGCGGTACTCGCATTTCGACGGCCTTTGACCATTCCAAAATAAACTGTCGCATTTTTTTTTTTTTTACTTTTCTGCAAACTGCAAACTACATTCTTAAAAAAATACATTTCTTAGCTATACTCGACTTTAAAGTATTTACAAAATCTGCAAATTCTATGTATATTATGAGTTAACAAATGTATGTGTTATATACACCAAATATAATTTTACATACGGATCTTAGCTTATATATTCAAGAATCTACTTGTATGTTGTTTCTCCAACCTCAAAATATAATTGTTACATTTTAGACAAGCAAATATGATATTACGCAATAGTTATGATAAATGTCGCTAGTGAAAAGAAAACAGAACTAATCCCAGACCCTCTGAATAAATTAAATTATAAAATAAAACACTAAAAACCTCATGTGTTTCTTTGTAAGTGAGCGGACCGGTTTATAAGTTGCACGTTTTGCACTTGTAAATTGCATAAACACTATCGGCAGCTTATACTATGTACAGGTAGTTCTGAGTTGAGATACCCTGTGACCTCATCCCAGATTTAACAACGATTTGTTTTACGAGCGTCAATGGCAGGTTTTTGAATTAACGTCAATTGGAATATCGATCCTGATAATGCTACAATTTTGTTAGTCTTCGGAAAACTGAGATAGAATATTAATTGATTCCACCAATTTTGATGCATACATAAATAAGTAAAACACCATTTAATATATTTTTTTTCGTTTAAAAAATTTTATTTTTATGATAAATGAGCTTAATAATATTATAAAATAGCTCGTTGTATCATAATTTCACTGTGTGTACATGTTGTGTTTGCAATTTGTGGTTGCAATTGGCAAATCCGTTAAAAACTAAATAATCATAGAGTTTTAGATAAGATTGGGGGATTGGGGCGGCTTATAAGTAAATAACCTCTAAGGACTACAGCTAATTCTTTAGACAACTAAACGCATAGGTAAAGTGTATATAAATGTATATAACAGGCAATTTTCTGGTATATGATGTATAACTACAGATATATATATATATGTGTTTATTCTATATACAGATCGCTTAAGACTAAGTTTCAAAGTCGGGTTCACACGCACAAAAACAATTGTAAACATTTAGCTGTTGTTTAATGTGATGTTTCGTATTATGTTATATTTTTTGTTGATGTTGTATATTTTGTTGAATTGCAGGACGTGTTTTCTCCATAACAAGCCATTTCAGTCTTAGAGTTTCAAATAACCAAAAATAATAATAATAAAAATAAAAACAAAAATAATAGTCTATAATTTTTTTTCATGTAAAACTTAAAAGCTACATTTTTGATATATTCGTTTAGTGGTTTTGTGTTTTGAATTTAGCTTTTGCGTTTTTATTTGAAGATAATTTCGAAACAATGGTTTGCTAGGATAACTCACGCTTTAGTATTTATATTTTTGTTGTTGACTTCCTTCGTTTTTAAACTAATATCAGTTATATGTATATATATAGTAGACAATTAATCACATCACACATACAGGCAAACATAAAATACAAATTAAAAAATAAAAAAATTAAAAATTGACAATCAAACATAGTACAAGTGTTTGTTTCTTGAGAGATATATATGTATATAAAGATATGATCTTGAAATTCCGTTGAGTTGGTTTTTAAAAAACTCGATATTAGCTTAGATTTTAAAGTAGTTTCTGTTTGATTGTACCTAAAGTCAATGGCACATTTGGGATTACCAGGTACCAGGTTCTGGTTTTAAAATTGTGTCCGCTTAGTAATTATGAGTTTTTCCCCACAACACACAACTAAAGATTCAGTTGCGATTTGACATTCACTGCATAATTTCTGATGTATTTCACAGAGCCAATTTTAGGATGAATTAGTTGGAAATCAATTCCACTTGAGACTGAAGAGTCGAAAGTGCTTAAAGCCCTCATGGGTCCTTTTCCATATGCGATATGTCCAGAAAGACACACCTGTTTATAGCTTTACAGTTAGCTTTTTTGAAACTCCTATCTATATTGAATGCTCTACCAATAGGGAGTACTGGGTTCCTGTATTCCAGGGCACTGCAGTTGGACCTTGGCCAGGGCATCGGTTAAAGTGGATCGCATTTGTTGACTGGAATTGCGAATCTGGCCCTTATCATAGGGCGACAGAGCATTGTAGTAGAAGGGCGATCGCTTGCTGATAGTATAGTTTTTACCCTGCAATGGATTCGTCGCGTTATTTTTGATTGATTGAAAATTTGATTGATCAATGCTTACATCATTATTGTCCCAATATTCGGTTTCATTAGAGCGATAGCATATGCAGAATTCCAGACGCTTGGAGGATGGTGGAAGTGTGATCTTGAATGAGAATGTATCGAAGACAACGTGGGCACATGGAGCAGGACCATAAGCCCGGGCAAATGTACAGAAAATGTCCTGCTGACTCTTCCAATCATCCCAGGTGACGCGCACAATCACCTCCTTTTGAAAGTCGACGTTCCTAACCTTAATGGTTCCCACCACAATCGATTCCTCGTCCTTCACAATGACATTCTCCAGTGAGACAAAGTCACGCTCGATCTTTTGTCTATTAAAGAATTTAAAAGTTTAAATAAGTTATTGTGAGTTATATTTTATATTGAGACTTACCTAAATGTTAAATAGTCGGATGCTGGTTGTTTGAAGTCCACGGTCCACTGATCTGGCGGATGCGGACTGACCAATCCCTGTGTGATTTGTTCCAAAAACTTCATGCTCCAATAGGGCGGCACATTCGAGGGCTCAGACATAACGCGAACCTCCGTTAGCGATAAACCCTCGTCATCGGCAAATATCACATGCTTTTTGCGCAAACGACTGCAATGGAAAGAGACAGAGCATTAGAAAGAGAGTGCCAAAGAGAATGAATAATAAACGTTGTTTATATTGTTCTTGAGTTCGTACCAAATTGAGAGTATGATTTTAAAATAGACTCTCTTTTAACCTTGAACCTGGCCTTATCAGTTCAAGTTCTCATTTTATTTGGGGCCCCCCTCAAATTATTTGTTGAATGGCCCATTAAGTCAAGTATCATTAAGGATTTCTAAATTTATGCTACAAGTTAATGGATTTGTTTTCATTTCATGTTCCAACTGCGACGTTGCATTTTTTTTTTTTTGCTACTTGCTAAATTTATTTTTGGCAAATCGATGTTTAAATTTGACAAGCAAAAGTTGCTAAAATGTCAACATTTTGGGTACCAGTAAAGTATACTTAAATATTTCAATCTGCCTTGCCAGAGAATTACACAAATCGGAAGCTGTCACCATTCCCATTGCCAGTAAATTGGCAAGACTCTTACTACAACCAAAGTTTATTCTTTTGATTTGACAGCCTTGCGTTACGATCTATTAATTTTATTTGTATTCCGTTCATTTGTTGATATTGAAATTCTGTTTTGCTTTTCTTCTCGTTTTGTTGCTTCATAATTCCGGAGGCTCATACACCCCAAAAAGAATGTGAAAGGAATATGTATATTTCAGTCTATTTCCGTCGACGTGTACTAATTTTCATTTCAGGCCAAAAATTGCCATGAGAATGATCGGGAGAGTCTTTTCAATGTGTCTACATTTCATATAATTTTATTTTTTAAATTTAAATTTATGTATAGGTTTTTCTGTATTCCCCAAAAGACTCCCACGATATAAAGATGTAAATAAAACACGCCCATTAGGAAAGGTGTGGACTGAAATATCTAGGGATATATGCAATGTAGAAAAATTCACGAGTTTCTGAGATATTATCTGTATTTAATGTCGACAAATATTCTGAAATGTTAAGACATTTTATTAACAATTTTCAGATAATTTAATTGATATTATAGGCAATTAAACGAAAGTAGCTATAGAAACAATCGTTATAGAAATGATGTTCAAGTATAGACGATTTTAGTGCAATAATAATATTTATAGCAATAATAATTTTACAACATTTTTCTCCATAAAGAAAATTTCGATTGATAACATGTGGATCGTGTTGATAAGACTAAAAATATATCAAGTTGTTGGGGGCTTGTTTTTGGATCCGTTTATGATAAAGCAAATATAGACTTAATAACAAAAGAAGCATTCCCAAAGAGTAGCTAAAGATACAATGCTGTAGAACATATTACTTTAATGAATTGCAAACAAAACTCTCAAAAATTTTTATATATAGTATGTGTACTTTCTACAATGGCTGTGGCTATTGCTATGTTGGCTCAGTTTATTAGCCGACGCAAATATCAAACAGCCGACTGCGGGAACTGGCCACATTCGTTGTCGATGCGGCGATCACGCATTGAAGGCGTGCAATCGACGCTGCATTTTCTTCAACAGGTTTTATGAATGTTTCTTTTTTATGTTTGCTAGTGTTGGTGTTGTCGTCGTCGATCGGGCGATCGCTTATCGTGTGGGCACCAAGAGCAGGTCTCGTTTTAAACGCGCTTTTCTGCTCTCTCGAATGTTGGGACGTGTCAACTGTGTGTAACCATTAAATTGTTGCTATGAAATTGTCTCTGAGCAACAAATTTTCATAGATTTTTCAATAGGCCACTTTGAGTTAAGGAAATGTCCAAAACGAGTTTTATTTCTGCCTTCTTATGACTGCACTCATTTATATGCACTACCCGAAATTCGAACCCGAACCCAAACCCAAAATCTCAGATGCATACTTCAAATGGGTCCGGTTTACAATACGATTAAGGCATGAAAAATTAACAGGCCCATTTAATATGCAATGCACATTAAGTTATGATGAGAAACGAGTTTCCAAAAGGGATTACAAAAGCCACACAAAATGATAATTTAGATACCCAAATTCCTAACCATATATTGTAAAATATCTTGAATTTTCAGGTTTAAAATGATTTCTATTTCCTTAAGATTAGCCACATGGCTAGCGCTAAAGTCAACAACCCTTAGTTCCAGTCTACTGTGCCAAGACCTTGCTAAAATTGTTACAACTTTTTGGATTGAAATTTGATGGTCACTCAGATGACCTTTACAAAGCAGCCTTGTTGGGCTTACATACTAGTTCCGTCTTTTTACTTTCCATTCACAATATTAAATAAGAACTAATAAAAATAGTTTCGTTCTGCTTGTGTGGGCGTTTATTTTGAACTCATGTTCTATATATCATGGTATTAAATGTATAACAAAATTTACAGATTTAATTTTTAATATTTTTACAAAAATCAGTTTCGACGCATCTCACATTTGTACACGTGATGAGTGCATGAACAGTCTGTTTTAAATGTATACACACACATGCATATATTATACGAATGTACAAGTTTTACATTCACCATATTTATGTAGATCGTCTTTGCTCTGTCTGTTGAAATATATTTTCTACACCCGAAAAAATATGAATTGAAACATAATTATCACGCGTTTAGTTTTGTCGCCTCTTTTGTGGCCTTGGCGTGACCTGGTACTCTGTCTAAAATCTTGTCAGGCTTTGCTGTGGGGTAATTATGAGACACGCGTGTCTTGGTGACAGACTGTTCAGAGGAAGTCCGATTGTGATTAATGAATGTCAGCTTAGTTACCTAAATAAACTCAAAACATTGTATTGGATATAAACTCGCAATTCTATACATCTAAGCATCTATATTGAAAATTTAAGCCAAATCTGTTCAGAAACACTCGAGTTACTTGAGGAAAAAATTTGTTAGGTAGTGTGAAAATTCTTTTAATATATTCATAACTGATTTTTCACAGTGATCGGTAAAAACAATGAATACGCAACCACAAAAGCTTACACATCATTTACATAATATGTATTTGTGATTGTGTATGTGTGTCTGGTTTACATTGATAACTCTGTGCCTGTGAATATATGTACATGTACTAGGTCTGTCGCTTTTTGGTGATATCAGCACCTGACAAGCCCCGTCTAGACATTGCTTAACCAAAAATAGTGTTTCCACATGCTCTGACATCTGATGTTTGTTTTGGGATGCATTTTCTGGTTTTCGTTTTTTAACTTATTCGGGTTTTTTATTTTTAGGCATTTTTAAAATGTCAAATTCAAGTGCATAAAAGCTTTTAGTCGGTTCGAAATGATAAACTGAAAGCATCTTAACACTTTCATTTGCTGGCATTGTACAATTTTTCAAGATTATATAGATCATACGTACATGTACGTATATAGAAAGAGAAAGTAAAATAATGGCGCCAATCTGAATCTGCGTTCTCTTTATATTAGCCTTTTTTATCTTTATAGAATATATAGACGACAGATTGTGGCGTGATTTTAGCATTTTAGCTTTATACGAAACTGGGGTGAAAAGTCTTAGATAATTTTTGTAAATTGCACTGAGCTCTTAATATATTTAAATTTAGATTATCGCATTGGATCTTGTATATATATTTTTATTATTATTTGTATATGGCGTATGCATTTTTTTAATCTACTTTATTATGTCCATCGGTATATGAATCTATCTATGTATCCTTGTGACATGTGCTAGCTATGACGTCTAAGAAATGGTTTTGACTGCCAACAGAAATGTTTAGATTGTGGTCTGTTTTTTTTATTTTTGAACTAAAGCCAAATTGGGCTTAAATATAAATTATCTAGGGAAATGGTATATATTATATATCGATTGGGATTTTGTTGCAGCTCATTCAAAAATCCAATTGCTTGCTTTCTATTTACCCTATTGAGTTTCACTTTTATCAGCCCCATTAAAAGTTCAACCACAATGTAGTTCAACTTGTGGTAAGATACCGAAAGATGACGGCGCCAAATCTTCCACAACTGAACTATCGCGGTTTTTATTGAGTTTGCTGTGGAACCACTCGGATTACAGACTTATGCAAGATGCATTCAACTTACCTTTGATCACCATCGATGTCGTTAGAGCTGCTGTTGCAACTGTCGGTGACATCGACATTTTCCGTTGGGGATGCAGCCGTGGAACTGTTGCTGGAACTTTGGTTGCTTTTGTGCAGGCAAGATTTACGGCTGAGGCACGATTTTGGCTGTGTATTAAGCGATGGGGCAGATACCATGCGCTCTAAATAACTGCGACCGGAGCGACTGCCAACACCGAGGGGTGTACCGCCTGTTTTAGTGGGCATCTGTTGTCCGTGGGTCACGTTGGATGCATTATTGACCATGGCTTTGGAGGCCAGAGTTACCGCCTGAGGACGACAATAGCGCGATGCCCGGTTGGCTTCTTCATTATAGCTGTAAGCAGAGCAAAGATTAAGTACATTAGTATAAATATGTTCCAGATTTTTTTTGAGTGCTTCGTAATATATCTGCGCATTATATGAACAATCGATCGTACGAGTTCTCAAATGTCTCTCAGAGGCCACGAGGCCTCACGTTTACTTTCTTTTTATCAGTCTGATGATAAGGTTGTCTTTATTCCGGCTCAGTCTTTTATTTTCTTCTGTGCGATAATAGACGAAGTATACTTAACATTGCATTGTTCAGCTGCCATATAACATACATATATGTAAGTCTGCTATATATATTATTTGTTATATACTAACTACAAAGTAAGAGCGTCAGACTTCTGCCATTGATAAGCGATGAAGTTGTTGAATCTCTTACGCACGACCTCCGCACTTGATTTGAATAGTACTTAGCGGGGGAATGGTATTCGTATTTGTACTCGTATTTCTATTTGCCCATTTGTCTATTTATTTATTTGTTTGAAATTCTCTCTCTATCTCTCTGACTCATGAATTACTATAGAATTTATTCGGGGGCATTTTATTTTTGGAACAACTGTTTGCGGTTTTTTTTTTGCTGAATCATATGAACTTGTTTTCAGCCAGACATGGAAAAACTATTAAGTCAGTGTACGATAAGGCTATGTTTTTTGGAGCATTTATTAGACTTTTGATAATAGAGATTCGACTTTAATCAGACAAATATGTTGGACGCATTGCCAATTCAATTTGTTATCATTAAGAGTACTATTTTGCCATTTTAAGAGAATAGTTTTTCAAACAAAAGAGAATCTTAAAGTTGTTTTAGTTTTATATATAGACATAATAATTCAAATAGTATGTGTAAGTGGTTAAGAATATGATAACCAAATTGCTCGTCAATTGAGCCATAAATATCCGAGTTACTTGAGGCAGTTTGAGTGATTGGGATAGTCCTAAAAGCGTAAAAAGTTTATACGACTGGTAAAATTTTACTACTTTTATATAATAAATCGAAATAAGTTATAGAAAGTGAAAAAATAAATATTTATATTATATATGTTACAAATATAAAATATATTAAATATGTGTTATAAATATATAATATATTTTAATAATTTTATATTCAGTTTATTATTTTTAGCTCGTATTTGTCGAATATATTTTTACTGCGCCGAAAAACATGTTCATCGAATGTTGCATTTATTCAAATATGGTCAAGCATCATTAAGATCAATTGCGTCAAGAGACCCCAAAATGAAGACTCGACCCAACTGAACATTATTCATTTTTAATTTTGGCAAAAAAAGTAAATAAATAAAAAAGTGCCACACGCAAATTTGTACCAGCAGCATCATCTGGCGTACTCGTGAACAGCTAGTGAATTCCCCGTGCCACACTCCCCGGCACCTTTTCCTACAAGTCACTAAATCTAAGCTACAACAAAAGCAAAAGTTTGTTTTGATGGTTTCATCGCCTTGATCTTGAATGCTTTCATAAATGTTCGCAATTCTGTTGTCAACCAGAATAAGCTGAGCATATTTTTAGTGCGTGTTTCATTTTTGTGCAAATATGTTCTCGTTTATAGAATTCAAATATAAAGGTTTGTTTCTTTACTATAATTCTCAATGTGTTGTAAATAAAATATCAATATTTATTCATACCTGTCAATGACAAGTAAACAAACGTGATGCAATTATATTTACACAAGTATTTCGTTTAGTTCGCCTTTATTTTTTGGTTTTGTTTTTTATTTTGTAATTGAAATAACTTTGTAAATTCAATTGGAAGGTCATTTATATTACACCGGTTTTTGAGGAATGATTTGGAAAGGATTTAATATTTTAACCGGATTGTACATTTCCAAAACATCTTTCCCATAAATAACTACAACATTTTTTATAGGTTTTCTGTATTTAATAAAAACTCAGTTCGGAAATATTATTCTTTCACTTTAATCATTAAATCATTAATCATTAATCGTTTAAGAACGGAAGTAAACTCTTTATTTTTAATGCACGATATTTTTAATTTAATTAGCGGTTTTTCAAAAGTAAAATAAAATAAACTTCTTTGTTATTTTTCAATTAAAATACGTACACAGCTGTATCAGAAAATGTTTTGCGTAAATCTACCGATAAGAGAAAATCCACAAAGAATTTTAATGTGAAAGCTTAAGACTCTCCAAGTTAAGTTAAAGAAATTTTAGCATATTATCAAAGCATTCTGAATTATAATACTATTTCTAAAACGCCTTGCCCACAAAATGAAAGAAATTAAATATTGATTGGTTGTCAAAGCTCGTGAATTCAATTGATATCAATTAATGTTGTTGAGATTGACTAGCCCCCCAAATTGGGTTGGTTTTTTTGGGTTCGTTATAGAACTGTAGAGTATTTTTAAACTTACTTTAATGTTTGACGCTGGTGTCCACTCATGTAGTCCGCTAAGAAACTAACGGGTGGACTGTGGCTGAATATAGGTGGACTGTGTGAAATCATTTTATAGACTGGCTCTTTTATATAGAGCTCTAACAAGGAACTTTTATTGTTGTTGCTGGGCCTGTAAATTAGACAGAGTAATATTGATAATGTGAGCAAAAATATTGTATAAACATTGGGAAGCGAAGCGGAATGGGAATTTTAATTGGCAATAGTTATAAACAAAATGAGTATGTTTACGGATTGAATTATTGATAATGGCAATAAGTATAGGTATAATAAAAAATAGAGAAACTAACCGTTAGTTGGAATTTGACTTTGTTGTATAATTCCTTTATTTTCTCCCGTTTTCCCTGTGTCTCCTTCTCTTAGTGTGTTAAGGAACTTTACTGATATCACTATTACTTCTTTTCTTTCTTTTGCTCAACTTTCTTATAGATCTTTTTTCATATGTGCATCACGCGCGGTATTCATGGACGATGGCAACGCGCGTCAGACAATGAAATTTTCGTTGTGTACAAAATTTCAAATTTATGTAGAAAATTAAAAATTTTAAATAACAAACACACACACAACGTTTGCAGCAACGCACTGAACAAAACGACGATCGACAACAAAACTTTACAATAACTTGGAAAGAAATTATATTATATTTTGAATTTTCTTCGCCTTTACAAATATATAATTCGCGCGCTTTTTATTTTACTTTTGATGTTGTTGTTATATTGGTACTTGTATTATTTATTTAGTTGTAGTTTAAGCGACACGAAAAACTAGGACCGCATCGCGTTTTGTTGTTGCCTGTTGCTGTCCGGCTTTCAGTACCGTACGCCTCGACGATTCAGAGACGAATAAACGCTAGTTGTTACCGCAACTCACCGTCAAGACTGACCCAGGCGCAGACCACATATCCCAGAGAGAGAGAGAGCGAGCGTGAGAGAGATTCAAATTGAGAGAGAGAAATCTAGAAGTTGCTTGCGTCGTCGCTCGGTCTCCCTCACTCGGTCACTCGCTCTCTCTCTCACTGCTGCGCGACGCGATGATCGTTGTTGCATTTCTATTGCACTGATTGTAGTTGTGGTTAGTTTTAGTTTTGCTTTAGTTTAGTTGCTATTTTTGTTAGTATTAGGCGCCGCCGTCTGAGACAAAGTCATTTCATGTATCAGCCCTTATAGACATGATCAGTGTACGATTATTAGCTCGTGTGTTTGATTTCGGAATTTTATAAGTAAATATATGTATAAATATTAATAGCAGAATACGAAGACATAAATATTTGTTATGTCAAACGACTTTCCATTTGTTTAACTTGTTTTATTAACGGACTGTTGCTTTTAAGGTAAAATCTTTATCTTATCGTTCTTTAATAAGAGCAAATAAAAGAGAAAATAAAACTACTCACTGATCGAGTGAGGTTTGAGTGTTTTTTTTTTCTTCTTCAGTTTGCTGACGTTACATTGCTTGTCTTTCGAGTGGTTTCTTCAGACTGCAATCTTAAATCTCTGAGCACCTTTACAGCCCACGCTTTTCTTTATGCAATTTATGTTTCTTTCCCGTTGTCTTTGTCGAGTTGTCGGCTCTAAATCAATTATGCTTGGGGGCGCAATGTGTAAAAGTTGTCGTTTTAGATATGAAATCTCATTTCTACATTGACTTTCCCATGCGCTACATTAAAATGCAAGCGGCACATCGATTGGGTTAACTTTTGGGCAGAGTTTAGAGGGCAGAGAAATGAACTGTAGAAAGGCATTTTTAAAGCAGTTTTAATTATTTATTCTTAATTTTAAATGATCCGATTTTGAAAAGACATTGTAAGACTAATTCTGATTTTAGATGTTATTATTCCCTCGGTAACCCCTTATAAAGACATCACTAGTTAATTGTTTTGAATATCTTAAAAAAATTTTGTTAGATACTATTGAATTACCTAAGTCATTCCCTTTTATTTTAAATAGTTTCCCAATTCGTTTAGGGCTCTTAATACGGCAAACAATTGAAACCTATGCACAATTAAGGTCTAGACTGAATTTTCTGTGAGTTTTCAATAAATAGCTGAAAGTGCGCTTTGGAAAATCAACTGATTTACTTCACTTGAAGCGCAACTAATAATAATAATAATAATGAAAATAGTAAAAATCATAGTGGTCCTCAAAGACATGACCTTTGTTTAGACATGTATGTACTCTTACTCATATATCTATGTATGTATATCCCGTGTTTCTATTGAAAGCCCTCATGAAGTGACGTACAAGCATTTTCATTCGTACTGCGAGTACCCACATCAACTCAACTCTGTGAAATTGTCGACGTTTTTCGCCACGCATTGTCGGGAGACTGAGACCATTTCTCGTCATAGAAAGTATGTGTGTGTGTGTGTGTGTATTTGGTGTATGGCGTGCGTGACTGCTTGACATTTTCCTATGGCGGTCTGGGTCTTAGGTAGAGACGACTGATGCTCTTTAAGTGCGTGATCTGAGTGTGGATCCGTTAATGATAGTGCAGGTTTTTGTGTGTGAAGGGTTCACGATTTTTAGTTGGTTATTTCTCTTCAAGTGTTTCCAATTGATATGCTACCACTGTGCAACTTTCTTTGGGTGGCACATGGGGCGAGAAACTGCACACACTGAGATCAGCGTCGCGACGCTGGTGCTCCAAGTCCAAGTTATTTTATTTGCAGCATCTGCAGGCGACTTTTAGAGTGCCGGCCGGCCGGCACTTGTTCACCTAGTCGCTCCTTCGTCTTCGTCAACAACCCCTTCTCGAGCTGGCAGAAAAAGCCTGTTTAACGATGCATATTTTCTGGAGTGGCTCGTTGCATTTTTTGTGCCGGCCACTTCATCAGCATTCGGCTGTATACTATGTCTATACCCATAGATAACTCGTCTTGCTTCTTTCTCAGGGTGATCTTCCTCTCGCTCGATTCTGCCTCTCTCTCTCTCTCTCTCTCTCTCTCTCTCTGGTGGTGCACTGCCCTTTCAAGTGTTGGCCATGTGGCAGCCACGATTCTCAGTCTGTGTCAGCCACGTTTATGGCCTGCACTTGAAAATGCTGCACAGATAGTTCTCTTATATATATTTTATATATTTCATATAGCCCAACAGTCAGGCTGTCTATTTCTGTTACACTTTTCACATGTAAAATACGCAAATTAAAATTTTTCCCCCAGCGGATGTGATGCATTATTAAGCTGACGACTTTCATATTTGATCTCTGTGTGTGTGTGTGTGCGTGTGTGTGTGTGTGTAGGTGCCTTGTCGTCAGGTTGCAGAGATTTAGTATTTTAGCCATTAGCTGTGACTGCGACTACACACAAGTTGGCCAGCTGAAACCTGTCTAAGACGTGTCCTCACGTTAGACATTGCTTACTAAACTATCTTTGTAAAATTGTTATGAAGCAATAAATCGAATTGAAAAAGAGGCACCTTAGCATTGAATATAGAAACCTAGATCTAATGGAAAAATAATTTCTTTACAAAATGAAAGGAATTTGAATGCAGAATGAATTTAGAGGCCAAACCAAGATCAAAATGACATTCCGCTAGAAAATCGGTTTAGTTTTGACAAAGCTATGACGTTTTGAAGTTGGTAAGACATTGGATCTAGTATCTTTACAAGTCAAAATTTTTGTTTTATTTCCCATGATTTTTGACAGGAAAATGAAACGTCTCAGAATTAAGTTTAAAATGCTGTTTTATTCTAATTACGTTATAAGGATTTGATTAAAAGTGAAAACTTGAGATTTAAAATTTTCAATTTTCAAAATTTCCAAGGGGGTACCCTTACCATCAAAATCGAATTCTAAAAAAAATAATTTTTTTTAAGAAATTAATAAAATTTAAATGCAGAATGAATTTAGAGGCCAAACCATGATCAAAATGACATTTCGCTTGAAAATCGGCTTAGTTTTGATAAAGTTATGACGGATTGAAGTTGAAGTCTGAGAATCAAATTTTAAAGTATTGTTTAATACTAATTGCGATATAAAGTCTTAAAAAAATTTTGAAACTGAAAAATTTCAATGGAAGACCCACGAAAATAAGTTTTATATACTATTTCATTAGTTCATTTTTTACAATTCATCCAATAACCAATGCTATCACATATTTCATCTCGGAAAATGAAAAATTCCACGTATTGTCCTCGACATGTCATGGTTGATGAAGCACAGCCAAAACGCGCCACACAAAACGCTGGACACGTTGTCTGGGGCTGGGTTTGGGTCTGGGACCTGAAGCTGATGAAATCAGCAGACCTGCCAATATCAGCAACATCAGCGGCGCCATAAGTGAAAAGATTATCAGCTGTCAAATACATATAGTACTATATTTATATTATAGAAAAAAGGCGTAGCTACTACTAATTAGTTGCTGTTGCTATAAAAGTCCAGACCTTGCCGTAGTACACTGAAGTAAATCCGGCCGAAAGTTTAAATTTAGAAACGAGGCGTGCGACTCAATCTCTTATCAATGCAGTCGCGGTCATGGTGATCAGACTGGGACAGGGATCGGGCAGGGAGAGTGGTGCGCTGTGGTGTTGATAATCTGCGCAGCATAAACTAAATACGAAATTCATAAATATAGCGCAGAGTTTATTTTTGGCAGCAGCCGTCGCCACGACAAGAAATCATTCCGTAACTGACCTAGAGCACCTGATCGAGACGTGATCAACTATTTGGCAGCAAGAACGGCCAAAGAAAAAGAAAAAGAAGATATAAAAGACTACAGAAATAATAGAAAATTACTTACTAAATTGTTGAACTCTCAATGCATAATCTGTTATCGTTTTGTTGATGGGGTCAATGAATAGGCGCTTAGAAAATGCTGATCGACAATGATCGTTGATCATTGATATGTATTAATTATTATTATTATTTTATATTATTCTTTTATATGCATCGGGTAATTTTTTTGCCGCGTAATTTTCCATTGCAGCTCGGGCTCAAACTTAATTATGCGATTTATTATGCAAATATTAAAAGGCGCGACGCGACGCGACACTACGTCTATTTAAAGACCCGGGCCTTGTTTGTGGTTTGGACCGAAGCCGAACACGAGCCGATCACGTTTTCCACTTGTGCTCAGCACCCTCGATAGGATTGTAAACATAATAGGTACCACTATAATACGCGTATTGCTTGATATTCTGAAAACTATTTCATTGACATCAGACAGACGCGACGTCTGCCTGTAATTATGATATCGCCCATTGTGTCTGCTGATAAGCAAAGAACTCCTAAGTATGCAACAACTGAGAGCCCATAAAAAATATAAATTAAAACTCTCTTAGTCTCTGATAATGAGAGAGAGCAAACAGTTTGACGCCTTATCAGTAGACCCAAACTATTAGTATTGCTTTTGTTTCGATTTTTTTTTTTTGTTTGGTTTAGAGGCTCTAATTATAGTCTGCGGTGTGGCAGACGAAACATGCCACATTTGTTTGCTTAGCTGTCAATAGATGAGAGTCGCGAGTCGCTAGTTGAGTGTTTGGGTTTAGGTTTAGGTTTTGTGTTTGCTTAGATAATATATTCAAGTCTCAAACAGGTTGTTAGTTATGCATATAGGGTTTTGTCACCATTTACAGGAAAATAATTAACAACAATGTTTTCAACACCTTTTGCTACCCTGCAACCTTAAAATGTTTGAAGAGGGTATGCTAAAGTATGAAATTCATTCATTAGCTAAATCCTCTGCTTTCATTTATATAAGTTATAATTAAATGTTTAGCTATAGAAAAATACTTTACAGGTGATTACAGGGTATCTCCAAGTCGATGGCTCTTGTCAATATTCTTAACTGTTTTAGGCGGAGCATTTGGAGCACATCTGTTTCTGTAAATTAGCTTAACAGAATTTAGTTGCCAGGGAAAGATGCAAAATTGCAGTTCTATACGCGATTTGAAACCTGTTTCGATTGTTTTTGATAAATAAGAAATAAAAATGTTAAGTAATTAATAGATTGCAAATTTCATTTTTGTAGATGTCAGCTGATCAACCAAATTTTGCATATTTTTAGCAATTTGTTGTTCGAATAATGGCGCTGTCAAAAAATATATTTATGTATTTTAAAAGATAATTAAACCAAAATATTAAATGGCAACTATATTATATCTTTACTTTACTTCAACGTAATTAAGATGAAAGAAATAAAGAATTATGAATGAAATTAGTTTAAGAAATATATATCGTATGGTACGTAGGCTATAAGATGGGCAGTTCAACATATTCTATACATTATATATATATCTAGTTATTTGATTGCCAATTTAACACAATTTCTCTGCCAATTTTTCTGTTAAAAGAGCACAAAATAAAAATAAAAATATAATGTATAAAACAAAAAACCTTGGCAAAAGTTGAACTATAAAAACTAAAACCAAAATTTAACTAAAAATACATAATCGACCTCAAGCAATTCCGCCTTTCTTTGAAACTATAGATTCGTCTGCGGGACGTTACAGGGGAAAGGAAGACAGTTATATGAGCAGCAACATATGAAAATTGCTCAGCATCAGTTTTGCTATATTTATTCCGGTTCCGGTTAATGGGGCATTAACATAAAATTGAACGCAGCAACATAAGTCATGTTCGAGCATTGCATTCAATGTGAAATGCGTCCATTGCACCGCACAGATACACAGATACAAATGTATCTGTTGGCTCTATGTAGCTTTTAGCTGCAACTAGAAACGCGTAGACAATTTAGAAGCTGTTTCATGAGTCAGCTGTGTATACAATTTACAGAACGTGTCGACAGGTAAACATTTAAAAACGAATTGAGAGGTAAAAGTGGTAAAACAAAGTTATTGGATATGAATGCAAAAAAATGCAATAGAATATTAAATATATAGTATAACGTTCAGCTTGCATATTCTAGTCCTGATGTTTCTTATTGAATCTGCTCATTTCAGATTACTTAAAGTTAATTATTACTTAATTTGTAATATAAAAACCGAAGTGAAACTAGATGTAACCAAATTTTGTTTGTAAAATCTGTATTTCGATGTGATGAATTCCTTGAAATATTTACCTTGAGCTGTTTATGTGGAATTAAATATACCCTGTAATACAGACTAATTACAACTTTTTTTTAATTATTCTAATCAACTTACATAATATATGTTACTTTCTTTTCTGTTAAAAGGACGATTATAATTAATGTATTACTATTAATTCAATTTTACTATTTTAAAATAGCTTTGATTTGAATAATATATTTTAAAAATCTACTCTCTTTTCTTTAATAAAGATCGGCTTAAAAAAATTGTTGGATAGTTTGAAATTTATAAATACTTGTCATGTATTGTATGTCTTTTGATTTTAATTTCTATATGCGTAATTTAATTAAATTAACCCTGTCGTGAGGTCAGACAAAATTTCGTATGCTGTGTTGCCGAACAATAAATTGAAGACCCATATTAAAAACTAAAATAAAAATATCTCAATTGAATTGAACAAAAGTTTCTGGCACATTGAACTATGAGCAGTTTGCCTTTATTTAGTTTCTTTGAGTTTTTCTGCATGCCTGGCAATTTTTTTTTTGTTTATTTTGATAAAGATCGGCATCGAGTCTAGAGTATTGTTTTCCTTTCCATAAACCCAAACACATTTCAATGAATCGAGTTTTCTGGATAGAGCCTAGGGTATCTACAGTTAGTACTTCCCGTGCTAGACTTATTCTGAAATTTTTTTTCAACAGTCATTAGTCTCAAGTGGGTCACCTTTGGCTTATCAGGGCACACATTTAAATCGATTATAGCTGATTAACTCTATATAGTCATATAAGTCGGGTATAAATAACTACCAATACAATTGTAAAATGTATTTTTTTACAATCAATTTTCGCTGTCATGTATGTAGAATTTTAAAAATTTTCCATTTTAACTCTCTGATAATCAGAAATATGTTAATTAAAAAAATAATTAAAATAATAATATTTTGTTATCATGTACGATTCCAAAGAAATCTGTCTATCCTTGTTCTAAATTTAAATATTAGGTCCTGTTGGTGCAAAGTTGCGCAGTATACGAATAAAAAACTAAGGGTTAACCGGTCTTATCAGTAGACCGTGTTAAAAGCCAACTATTACAAATTATTATAAAATGTTATAATGTACTTGTGACGTCAATAAAACAGCCCTAATGTCGGTGATTGACAGTAACAAATATTATAGATATATGTAGCTGTAGGTGTCGGAATTTATTGCCCACCATAATGACACGTGGTTATAAATAAAAACAAACAATTGGTGAATTTATATAAAGATTGTTATTGTTAATATTTTTTGTAAGACAGGACAAAGGTTTGGAAAATATAGATATTTCATCTAGTCAAAAATGCTGATAAGGTAGAAAGCTTGTTACTTATTTTATCACGGAAAAATATATTTTTAGCGATAGTGTGCTAATAAATGAGCTTAAGGCTCACAATGCCCACTCACAAATTTCAAAAAATAAATCACACCAATATGCATTTGCTTTTATATGCGGGGTATGACAAGTTCCGTTAATTTAAGTTTTCTGCATGCAACACGCCCACACCACTCCACAGCAACGCCACCTGGCGTCAGGAACCGAATTGCATGGCCGTTACTTTATTTTCATTTAGCTTTTTTTCCCAGCTTCTCACTACCGTTATGTTGGTCTCATTAGCGTGTCTAATCGCAAGCTAATCAAGTTTTTAGCTTAATCATAGAAATGTTAAGTGGGGTCTTTTCGGGATCTTTATGTAGAGGCACACTTGTTGTTGCTAGCCAGTCGCGCGACTATGAAGTCCCTCTCTCTCTCTCTCTCTCTCTCTGTCTTCCTCTCTTAATGTTAAGTTCAATGACTAAATTTAAACGTGATTTCTTGTTGTTGTCGTTCGTACTTCGAGTTCTTTTTGTTTTTTTTTTTTTTTTGGTTTTTGACTATTTATACCCTGAGCCCATTAAAAATGGGCAAAAAAGGGTATTATGTGTTTGGCAGAATGTATGTAACAGGCAGAAGGGGGCGTGGCAGACCCCCAAAAGTATATATATTCTTGATCAGGATCAACAGCCGAGTCGATTGAGCCATGTCCGTCTGTCTGTCCGTCCGTCCGTCCGTCCGTCTGTTTGAACGCGTCGATCTCAGAAACCATAAAAGCTAGAGACTTCGAACTTGGTATGTAGGTTCCTGGATACCATAGGCAGATCAAGTTTGTTTTAATTTTTGGATCGGTGCACTATATCATATAGCTGCCATAGGAACGGTACATCGAAAATGAAGTTTTAGTATGGAAAAGTTTCTTGTTTGTTGAGAAATCAAAACCAAACTGATAGAATATGCATCTGGGCTGGTATTATACATCCTGACCAAAATTGGTTAGAATCGGTTAACTATATCATATAGCTGCCATAGGAACGGTACATCGAAAATGAAGCTTTGGTATGGAAAAGTTTCTTGTTTGTTGAGATATCAGAACCAAACTGATATATGGTGCATCTGGGCTGTTATTTTACATCTTGACCAAATTTGGTTAGAATCGGTTAACTATATCATATAGCTGCCATAGGAACGGTACATCGAAAATGAAGTTTAAGTATAGAAACATTTTTTGTTTGTTGAGATATCAGAACCAAACTGATAGAATATGCATCTGGGCTGGTATTATACATCCTTACCAAAATTGGTTAGAATCGGTTAACTATATCATATAGCTGCCATAGGAACGGTACATCGTAAATGAAGCTTTAGCATGGAAAAATTTCTTGTTTGTTGAGATATCAGAACCAAACTGATATATGGTGCATCTGGGCTGTTATTTTACATCTTGACCAAATTTGGTTAAAATCGGTCTACTACATCATATAGCTGCCATAGGAACAATTGGTCGAAATTCAACCTAAGTGTAGAGGACCTGGGCTCAGGGTATCCTACTGTCGAGCGTGCTCGACTGTAACCGCCTACTTGTTTTAATCAGTTGTTGGGGAACATGTTATCAGCATTATGTACATGTTGCCCTAGTTTTTGTTAAAGATGACCAAGCTATTCGAATTGGCATATATGTACTTTGAAATGAGCGCAAAGAATAAAAAATGGAAGAATCCTTCAAATAAGAAAGACTATTTATCATCTCCTACACCTTTTATTTGCCCATCGTATTGCATTAATTTCTGAGTTTCACTTGTTTTTTCACTCATATTATGCTTAACTCTGTCGTCTTTTTTACATCTTTCAAATTATAAATCAAAATTTGATATTTTTCGATACTAAGCCATCTATTATCTAATTTTCCATACTTACCCCTTGACACTTTTTCGAAAACTTTGATCTCGCATAACTTCATCAAAACTTAACCGATTTTCAAGCGGAATATCATTTTGATCATGATTTGGCCTCCAAATTAATTCTGCATTCAAATTTTTATCATGTAGAAAATTTGATAATTTTTCGATACTAAGCCATCTGTAATCCTTGAACCTTTCTAAATAGGGCTTAACATGTACTAATCAAACTTACAATGCAGTCTAATGACCTAATTTTGAATACAAAATTTATAATTTAAGTCAAGGTAGGACAAGTATTATCATAATTTAAAATAAAAATAAAACATATTTATTGATAAGAGATTGCCCAATGCATTTTGCGCTGCATTTTTATGAGTTCTGATTTATGGGACATTATAATGTCAGATTTGGCCTGCATATATTTGCGTAATGAGTAAACGATAGCCTTTGGCAGGCTTTTGACTGGCTAACGGGTCTACGGGATGGGACATAGAAATGTCACGCAGTTGGAAAGTTGTGTGGACACTGCAACAGGTATATAATAGGCTGATTAGAAAGCAATTGAATTCCGTATTTAGATTGTTTCAGTATATGCGCTTTAAAAATTGTGTTAATGGGATCAGGCACTATAATTTTTTGTATAATAAATAGGCAATATTTTTAGAATTCTTTGTTGTACTTTGAATTATTTATATACTGGGCAACATTTCAACCCGGAATTTGTAGGGTATAGGGACCTGTTATTGAAAACCCGCCCACCTAATCTATCAAAACGGCGCTCTAATCAACTGTTTATAGTTTGTCCGAGAAATCCCCAAGCTTGCACGCCGTTCCTCCTAGGCAGACGTCGCGCATCTTGACATTCTAAATTAATCAGCAAAAAAGTTTTTATTTTTGATTTGTTTTCGATTATCAATTGGTTTAATGATTTTTCGAATTAAGATTTATGGTATAGCTTCAGCACGATTAATTAGCATTTGTTTTGAGCGTGTACACGGAGCCAAAGGCTTGAACTGAACCCTAGAACCGGGATGAGATAATTTAGAATTGCACATGCAATCAGAGTAACAGTTTACATTTTCCCCACATATTCCCGCCCACTGCTGCTAGATGTCTGTCTTATATATAGACAAGGTTTATGAGTTTGTTGGCCAAACTACCTTCAATTCGCACTAGATTATGTCGAACATTGAGACTAGGATTATCGGGAGCGTTGTTTTGAGCTAAAGTATGCTAGCACAAGCAAAAAGTTGAGAGATGGGTGTGTTTTTAGTAGTGATCAGTCATTTGAAGGCGTTGATCGTAGATTATTATTGATAAGCACCTGGCAAAGTTAAATAATTCATTTGTGTAAAATATTATATTTACGTGGTATAATAAAGATTAGAAACTATTAGTGTGCTGTCCTACATAACTTCTAGCTACAATTAATGTGTTTTTTTTTATTATCAATTTAGATTATTTCTTGGAAATTTATTATTTTAATGAAAAGTTGTTTGAAATCTCACAGAGCCGCCAAATGCAATATCGATATATCGACATATCGATTCCACACGGATTTCACTAGTTGTATCGCAAGTACAGAATAATATGATTATCGATATATTTCAATTTATGTGGTGGCTGTCGATAATTGCATATCATTCCTATTAAAATCAAAACAATCTACAAAAATAAATAAACACAAAACAATTTTACAAGGATGGTATGTAAACCTCTCGCTGCATATTTATTGTTTAAACATTTAGAGTAAGTGCTGGTAATTAAGTGTTTGGCATTTCATACATTTCTGGAATGAGTTAGTTAGTAGGTGAGAACAATAACTGCTGTGCATTTGGATCCATTGGAAATACTCTGATTAATAATAACTATGATCCGGAACTGCCGCCGCTGCATCGGGGAGCGTGAGCATCGCCAGATCCTGTGAGCGTTTGCCTCCCCAGGAATGGAAGCGTTGCTTTTTGCCAAGAACAACCGTATTCCGTTTATCGTCGCGCTGCAATTTGAAGCGACAACGCTCGATGACCGCATCCCGAATAATTGCCGCAAACTCGACGTCATTGAACTGCGCCATCAGCAGCTTGAAGAAGGCCCAAATCTCGCCGCGCTGTGACGTCGGTGGCGGTGCATATTGATGGAATAGCCAGACATCCGAAGAGCCATCCTCCGGAGTCACCGGACGCGCATTATACGCATCGCAAACATCCTCAAAGCTGAGTATGGCCTGGAGAATGAACTTACGATACTTGGCCAACTGCAGCTCACAGGTGTTCAGCTCCACTTCTGTGGCCGTATGCGTGGGCAACGCATACAATTGCCTACAGATGCCCATCAGCAAGAGGAGACGCCAAATTTGCAACATAATTGGAGTTGTGACTGGATAAATCCTCTTGAAGCGGCACAAGAAACGCGTGCACTCGTAGATTAGCAATGAGCAACTGTGCAGGCAAATGGCACATCCAATGGTCTTATATACGCGCCACCGTCGAGGATTTTCACACCAACACCACCCACTGACGGGGCTGTCAACTTTGAAGTTCATAAAATAATTATAAAACGTTGTCGTTTACATTTCTAAACCGTTACACACGGCTAAAGAGCGAGTCCTAATAAGCAAACGCCTTTTTGGATCTCTGCTGGAGGTGGAGGTGCGGAAAATGAGTCCTGCAACAAGTGTCATAAATTTACGGCGTGCTGTTAAGCTGCTAAACTGCTGGTCGTTCGTATTTCTATTTTTTTTTTCTGTTGCTCCCCCGTTGAAAATTTATTAATCCTGGCCATAGATAAACGTGACGTGCACTTGAAACTGAAAAGTGCTACAACACGAGTTCGCCTTTATATGCACGTTACAAGCTGTTCATTAGCTTGTGCCACTTGACAGAACGCCCATTGCCCCACCCCCTTTTCCATTACAAATTGTGCACCCCTTTTTTGACTCCCTTGTCAGTTGAGTTGTATGTACAAATTGCTTGCTGATTAGCAGGCAAGCGAATGAAATTAATCATATGCAAATATGGTACACTTTACGCATTTCTTTCACTAGAACTTCTGGTTTAGCCCACTTGTTGCAAACGAACCCCTGCTCTTTAATTTACTTGGAACGTGACGAACACAGTGTTGGAGTGTAGGCGTTAAAAAAAAACCACTCCTATTAACTACAATTGTATCGTATCTATAAGATATGTTTTCTATTTGCAGAAATTTCGCTTCTGTGGCGATGGCGATTGTCCTGATTGGGTTTTAGCTGAAATCATATCTACCCTCTCTAATCTGAGTGTCGACAACTTGGAGCAATTGACTCAGCTGGTTGCCAAGCGCATCAATGGGGAGCAGTTCGAAGTAAGTACAATTAATAAGTTAGAGGTCGTAACTCAGCTCAAAATCTACTCATCCTTTACAGGAAACTGCAATCAGATCACTTACATCGACAGTTACAGATGATGGTAAAACGGCCGTTGCCTGTATTCATTATATGCTCACAAATGCCGCCCGTTACAGCTGCACCGAAACCATATTTGGCGAGGAAATACAACAGCTTGGTCTGCCCAAGGATCATGCGGCAGCCTTGTGTCGTGTGCTGCAGTTGCATGCCACAGCCATAAGACAGAAACTTATAGATAAGGCATTTAGAAGTAGGTCATACCCTATATCAATAGATTATTCTTTTTGTAATGCATTTTATTTGTACTTTCAGTTAATGAACTACAGAGCATTTGCAATGTTACCTCGCTGGGGGAAACGCCCCCAAATTGTGCCACCTTGAAACTTAAAATCTCGCAGGAATTAGTCGATGGACTACCAAAAGATACTACGCATATTGTTAATATTGAATGTGCTCAACTGGGAGCTTTGCTCGATGAAATGAAATTGGCGCGTGATATAATGCTTAAATATGAAAATAAAGAAAGTGTATAGAAATGAAAATAAGTTAAATGCCATTACTTATATGAATTTTGTATTATATATTTATTGTCAGTCTCTTAGGCCCCGCTCCCAGTCCCTCTCTTAGGCCCCGCTCCCAGTCCCTCTTTTAGGCCCCGCTCCCAGTCCCTCTCCCAGTCCCTCTCTTAGGCCCCGCTCCCAGTCCCTCTCTTAGGCCCCGCTCCCAGTCCCTCTCCTAGGCCGCGCCCCCAGTCCCTTCTAGTACACTAAAATACTTCTGATATACTTTAAAAATATTTCGGAAATTTAATCTAAAAATGGTTATGTTTATACGTTGGCATTAACTGCTTTGAATATCACCTTTATTAACCCTTTTTTAAAGTCCTTTTTATTCTAACATACGGAATTCTAGCGTTAACTAGAAATTTTAGATCGTCCGTCAACAATCTATAAAAATCAACTACTGCGAAAAAATTTAAATTTCGGCCCGTTTGCAGAGCTTTGTCACTTTTTCTTAACGTGGGGCAACCTTGAATCTCAGAAAAAATACTACCGGGGCTGCCAGCCTTGGTTACCAAAAAAAGATCTGGCAACCTTTAAGTAATTCAACTCTAGCAAAGACACAAACCTATAGCTGATACATCAATCATTGTCGAGCGAGCAAATTAAATGTGAATTATTATTTATTTTAGTTAAAATTCGCAAAATTTTCACAATAAATTTGTAATTTAATGAACCTATTTAGTTCGGAATCATATAAAATCAAAATGATAATTTCTTTGAATGTTGGGATTCACCATTTAGTAAACGAGTTGATACAATTCTATAATTTATAAATTGTAAAAGAATATATTACAGCAATATATACAGAAATATACAGAACATATTACAGCAGTTTAGAATTAAGAATTTTGGTATATTCCCAAGTTTGTTAGATAAATTCTATAAGATAGAGTTAATCTTATATTCATATGAGTTGTAGTTGCGCTCAAAACATCCTCCCCACATATATTACACTCATAAATGTCACCAAAAATCAACCACAGATTTAACCCTTTTCTGACCCAAAATACAGACTCCCAATGCTTTAGCCCCTGCCCTACCTTATTCGGCATGAACTGTATCAAATTTAATCAACTAGCGTGCAACCTGCCCTACGACTTTTAACTACCTTCGCCCAATTATTAATTATAACGTAACGTGCAGCGTAAATAAAGCGAAATTTGTGAATAAAAGATGGGCACAAAGTTAACCCTTTCATCCTCAAAAAAATCCTCACTCCCACACGATATACTATGTATATATTTCTTCTTCCCATTGTTCTCTCAATCTTATCATCCGCTTGGCCACGGCAATTACCGGCGCATCCTTTTGGCCCTGTGCTGTGTGTGCAGGCCAGGTTATTAAAAATTATCTGCAGCAGTAAAATATAAAAAAAATATAAAAAGAAATTTCAATTAAAAAACGCAAAAAAGAATAAATTAATTTTGCTACAATTTCTAATTATGAGCAGCTGCGCAGCGTTAAATGTCAGGCCAAAAGTCGCGCTTAGCTTCTTTTTTCGATTCTTTTTTAACAAATTTGGCTGTATTATTTTTTCAATTAAACTTGACCATGTCAAAAAGTCACAAGAGTCGCAAAGTTCTCAAACGAATACCCTATGCATATAAAATTATGTAAGCGGGGTAGAATGATTTGAGTACAGCGATACAACTAGTAAATACAGAAAGTATACCCTACGTTTTATCATGTATTTGTTTCTCTTATCTATTTAAATTATTTTATAATAAAAAAATAGTTTAATCGTTTTATACTTGAATTTTAAACTTATTCTTTAAGTTCTAGTCTTAATTTTGTATACTCAACAGGATTTACTTTCATTTAAAAACTTTAAAATGTTGCTAGAAGATCTACCTAAACAATTTAGTATTCACATGGTATCTCTTCGTCTAGCTTAGCATCGACTATTGCATTCTTTCTTGTTTCCATTCAACTTTTGATTGCTGCGCTTTTTTCTTTGGCTCAATTTTTTTTTTACGGCCACATGTTGCTGACACTTGCAGCAGTCGTTGGCTGCTTCCTTGCCCCTTGCCCCGTTTCTCCTGCCTCCTTCCTACTTACTCTCTCATTTCATTCTGCACTTGATGTTTGATTTATGATAGCCTATGGCAACTTGTAGCCCTTGCTGCCTCCCAGGATTGTCACCTGTGCACGCCTTAATTAAATTTCTCCTCGAGATTCCAATGAACTGCAGCATTGATTTTCCTTTGTGTCCACAGCACAAATAGTACAGTGAGAGAGGTAAATAAGTGTACCAATTACTCAGACAACTATTTGGCCAACATTTAATTTTAGTTGCTGCTATTTGCCCAAAATGATATCTAAACATTTGTCAGGACAGAAAGAGGCGCCAGAATGTGCCAAGGGGGAACACAATTCGTGTAAACAAGGCGGCAATGTCAACAAAATGGGCGGCAATGTCACGTAATACGAGATATGGCAGGGGGAGTATTACCCGACACGTAACGGCAACCAAAACTTGTTTGATGCCTGCCAAAAAGCGAATGCTGGCACGGGTGGTTCAATAAGTTTCGTAAAGTTATGTTCAAGAAGAACAAAATAATTTATCGGATAACTTCATGGCATTGAAATAAAGTAGGTAATTTCTGTATATAAAAAAAAGTAAGCGAATTTTAATGTTTCCAATAAATAAATATATAACTAGTCGGCCGGTGCTACAGTCGAGCATACTCGACAGTCGGAGACCCCGTGCTTACTATGGAAAAATCGTATGATGGAAAAAAACTAAAAATAATTTAGTCAACTTAAATGCAAATGTTATCAGATTGGTTACGATATCTCATAAAACAAAAAAGGAACCGCTCCCAGTCCCTCTTCCAGTCCCTCTCCCAGTCCCTCTCCCAGTCCCTCTCCCAGTCCCTCACCCAGGCTCCGCTCCCAGTCCCTCACCCAGGCACCGCTCCCAGTCCCTCTCCCAGGCCCCGCTCCCAGTCCCTCTCCCAGGCCCCGCTCCCAGGCTCCGCTCCCAGGCCCCGCTCCCAGGCCCCGCTCCCAGTCCCTCTCCCAGTCCCTCTCCCAGGCCCCGCTCCCAGGCCCCGCTCCCAGTCCCTCTCCCAGTCCCTCACCCAGGCACCGCTCCCAGTCCCTCTCCCAGGCCCCGCTCCCAGTCCCTCTCCCAGGCCCCGCTCCCAGGCTCCGCTCCCAGTCCCTCTCCCAGGCCCCGCTCCCAGGCCCGCTCCCAGTCCCCTCTGCCTGCAGTATAGAGGAACCCACATACCAAGCTTGGTGTCTCTAGCTCTTATAGTCTCTGAGATCTAGGTGTTCATACAGACAGACGGACAGACGGGCAGACGGACATTGCTATATCGACTCGGTTATTGATGCTGATCAAGAATATGTATACTTTATAGGGTCTGCCACGCCTCCTTCTGCCTGTTACGCACATAGTCGGTAAAGCAAACCCAATAGACCCCTGTACTTTTTTTTAAGTACGGGGTCTAAAAATTGTTAGCTTTTGCTAATAATATTAACTTCGTTGTTCGTACACAATATAGATAAATACGGAAAATGTGAACAGAATTTATTATCATATGCATTTTTAGAGCTCAAGGATATTTAACAAAATTTTAATTATAATCATATTTAAATTTCTGTACAATATTTTCATTCAACACTTATCATAATTTTCTCTAGCATCCCTCGCTGTCGATGATCTGAGTACGTCATAGTCCCCCATCCCGTTTAGCAATTGTAATCTGCTGTGCTGGCAACGCCTAAACATGTGTACCGTTTGTTTGGGTGTCCTCCGCCTGTCCTCGATCTGGCAATGCTGTCACATTATGCGCCTGTTACCATATCTTTACAACTGTATCTACAGATCGTCCTCCACGCACTTACTATATGACAAAGCACAAAACTTAAAAACCGTATGCATGTGATTTGAGGGCAACCCGTAACCCGCCATCCACCACCCGTTGCGATACAGAGGAGGGAGATGGAACATAGCACAAGTGTCTGCCTTTTTGCCTTTTCAAGTCGGGAATTTTCTGAAACTGAATGAGTTGGTTTGGTTTGGTCTGGACTGGGTGTTTGTCTGGTGGTGGGACTGTCGTTTAGCTGCTAGTACTTCCGTTCCGTTCCGGTTTTTAGTTTAGCGCTCAATGCCAACCCTTGTGGGTGGGCCACTTTAGCCACCCTTCCGGGTATTTGTTGTGGGGTCTTTCGCGTTCAAACGCCGAAAATACTTTTTGACTTTTTCAATTTGACTTTTGTTCATTTGTGTTGTCGAGCCTTATTCCCCCTTATGTGTAATAATGATATAAACGTTTCGCTAAATGCCTACGTATTTGGCGTAAAGAAGCAGGGGAGTGGAAGAGGGAATCATTTAATTTGATGAGCTTTTAAAGGAAATAAAAGCAGGGAATGCACATTTTAAAAAATCTGACTAAAGTAAAAGAATTATATTATTATATATATTATTTTCTAACAAAAAAAATATCTTATTTTATGTTGTTCATTATCTATACATAATTACGCGCACACGCAATTTCGGTCTACAATATTTAATTCTGTTAAATCTGTGTAATTAAAGCTAAAGTGAGAATTGAGTAATATTCTGTTGTAATACAATAACTAGTTAATTGACTTAGCACTGGTTGCTTTGTAACTTATAAAGCTTTATTTCGATCAAGGACTGGGCAGAAACAAATCATCGTACGATATTCTTTCAAAAGTGTCTTTTATCATGCCCAGAAAGACACCGGCAAATGTATCTAATATTGGCAATTCCCATTCATTCCAGACCTCAAGCCATCGTTCATTAAATATACGATTTATAAAAATTGTCAAATCGCTGTTCTCCGTAAAAAGGCCTTCCATCCACAGAATCCAGCTACATAAGTGAGTTTTCGTAAATTGTTACAGCATATTAAAAATTAGTATTAGAACTTTGTCTTCTTCACTCACCGATCGATTTGGACACTTGGCACTAGCTCGTAGATATTTAGATAACGTTTATTTTTACGAAATTCAGTCGTAGCTTTCAGTTTAAGGGTGAATCGCAAATTCTTAAATTCTGAAGTGGATTCACCCGTTAGATTCATTGTTAGAAATCCAATGTGCCCAGTCGAATGGAATAATCCCTTGTGAACCAAACTGGGTATTCGACCTGAGATCGTTAGATGTGTAGTTGTGGGATCCTTTTCGAAGCCCTCAACTTTCGTTATTGTTGTATTCTCAAATCCATAATTCACTTGATTAGTTAATTTCACACGTATCCAAATTGGTGCAGATTGATCGGTTTCTAAAAGTCGCGCATCTCCTATATCGACTACATCAATTGGTTTTAGTCCGATTTCAGGTATGCCTTTCGGATAATGCTTAATAACGTAATTCATCGAATCTATAATGCATTTCTCATCACCATAGTGACATTTTGTAATTTTCTTTGCTGTAAGTATAGTCGAATTAATTAGAATTATTTTTAGTTATATTTGTAAATACTTAGACTTACGTATAGCTTTGCAAAGAGTCACCATTAGAAGAAGTAAACAAAAAGTATAAATATTAAAAATCCTCATTGTTTAAACAGATTTTAGTATTTATTTCTTTTTAGTTGCAGCTCCGTCCGTGTGCTGAATGTTTGATAGCTCCGCTTAGAATAAGTTAACGACTTGCAATAGATAAACTTAGAACCAGTTGAACAGCTTCAATACTCGCATTACAGTGATCGCTCGCATATTAAAACACGTGCTTTTCGAAATTAGCTTTAACACTGTTATACAAATTTTTAGAAATTTCGAGCTCTTACATGTCTTTTTACTGTGCGATTACTGTATTTCATTTAATAACTTTTCTAGAGTAAGATTATGAGAGAGAAAGAATGCAGTTATATAAAACTAGAATTGCTGAATTTATTAGGCTCACTGAATAAAAAAATAATTAAATAAGATAAACAATTAGAATAACTAAGTACGTTTACCTATTTCGCAATACTCGTTAGATAAATGTACTTTATTTAAAAAATAGTATTGAAGCATGTTTTCGTATTAATTCTCACTGAATGTATCTTTAATCAGAACTAGAAGTAGTGAGACTGCGAGAGAGAAGAGAGCAATATAGAAGATATTTCTCACTGAATGTATCTTTAATCAGAACTAGAAGTAGTGAGACTGCGATAGAGAAGAGAGCAAGATAGAAGAGAAAAAGAGGGCCGTTACATAAAACTCGTATTACTGATTTAATTAAAAGTAATAGTAAGTAAGAAAAATTACATAAGAATAATATGTATGATAACTGCAGTGTTTATTTATATATCCGTAATGCTGACGATTATAAATTGGCGAAACACCAAGCTAAAAGTTAGTTTAAGCGTAAAGTGTTAGCGTTAGTCTAAGTTGTAAATTTTATTATTGTTATTTAATCAGTTGTATTCCACCTATTTTTTATACAACTGTCTGTTTCAAGCTGGAGCTTAAAATGAGATCACAGCTGAGGCTTTCGTCGGTCTTAATGCACTAAATTATTATAATGATTCATTTTGATCGAGAATTTATAGCGGATCGGGTAGAAACAAGTCATCATACGAATTTTTATCGAATGTATCTTTGACCATGCCCAAAAATACTCCAGCAAATGAATCCAATATTTGTGTTTCCCATTCATTCCAAACCTCAAGCCAGCGATCATTAAATATTCGATTGACTAAAATTGTCAAATCGCTGTTCTCCGTAAAGAGATCTTCCATCCACAGAATCCAGCTATAATAATTATATTTAGTATAGATTTGTAATAAAAATTGGAATTCACTCACCGATCTATTTTAACAAATGGTTTTAGCTCGTAGATCTTAAAAAAACGTTTGTTATTTCGATATTCAATTGCGCCTTTAAGCTTTAAGGTAAATCGGAGTTTCTGAAATTCCGATGTAGATTCACCCGATAAATTCATTGAAACTAACCAGACACGTCCCGACGCATCGAAGAGACCTTTGTGAACTAGACTAGGTATATGGCCAGAGATCGTAAGAACTGTCGGATCTTTTTCGAAGCCGTCAACTTTTGTTATCGTCGTATTCTCAAATCCATAATTCACTTGTTTTGTTAAATTCACACCTATCCAAGTGGATCCAGATTTATCGGTTTCTAAGAGCCGCAGATCCCCGATATCGACCACATCAATTGGTTTTAGTCCGATTTCAGGTATTCCTTTCGGATAATGTTTTACAACATAATTCATCGAATCTACTATGCATTTCTCTTCTCTAAAGTGACATTTTTTTATTTCTTTTGCTGTAAATATAATATAATTGAGAAGAATAAATAAAGCATTTACTAGAAATTTGCCAACTTACGTAAAGCTTTGCAAAGAGTCGCCATTAGGAGAAGTAAATAACAGATGTAAATATTAGATACCATCTTTGTTTAAAACAACTGAATTATTTATTTTTTAGTTGCAGCTCCGCATAGGTGTTTAACGTTTAGTAGTTGTGCTTGAACTAAGTTAAACAAATGCAATATGCAACTGAAGTAACCACAATGTAAGAACCAGTTTACTCACATTACAGTGATCGATCGTTGCCGGATCATTACTGAATTGAAGGTATAGAGAGACAGATAATAAATACAGAAAACTTGTATTGCATTCATTTATTCGTATTTTATATACAATTGCCGCTTTTATGCTCATTATTAGAATTATTATTATTATCTGAGTAGTATATTGATAGAATTGCATATTTCATTGTAACTGTTATCGTTTTATTCTATTAACTTTTCAAGCTACGGTGAATACCCTATATATGTATTCATTACTTGAGTCTAGTTATCCAAATCAACTACAGAGTCGATGTCAAAGTCATAGCTAAATATTCAATATTCATATGAACTTGTTGTTTTGAATGCTGGCAACACCTGAGCTGAAAAAGTTATCGCACTTATTCCCATTCCCAATTCCGTTTTCGCTCGCTTATGCAGATTGACTGCTTCACATTAATCAACGCGTAAATTTAACGCATTATTATTTATGTGCCTGCTCTCAGCGTCTGTTTCCCTTGTTGGTGTTGTTGTTGTTGCTATTATTGTTGTTGCGGATTTCATTTCGAAAATAGAAATTGTTTTACAAATGTCACGCCCCAAGCCAAGTATTCCGCCCTTCCTTGGGTGGATGGGAGCTAAGAAAATAAATGGCGCTAAAATGATTCAATTACGCGAGCCAAAAAAGCAAAAAAAAATCAAAAAGAAATGTGGAAACAGGTGGAAGCTCGGGCGACAAATTCTTGAAATTAAAAGGCGTGGCATGAGTATAATTTTTAGACGTGTTTATTGGCGGCGGCTGCAGCTGCGTTTTTTTTTTTGTCCCCTCATTTAAAAAGGCGAAATGTAATAAGTGAAAATAAGATTTTAATTGCCACTTTATGGGTTGCGTTAAATGGCATTTTAATGCCAAAGAGGTGCTAAGAAACCAGGCATCACCTGTGGGACTCATCTTACTTGAATGTTCAGCAAATTGAACTACACTAATTGCTGTATGCTCATCTATTTGATTCTGTTTGTGCGTATCGATGATAGCTTTTGGGTTGTAGGAGAGGGATGACAATGGAGAGAAGGAGTATCCCAACTCTAGCATTTGATGTTTACTATTGCGCATTAGCTGGATTTCGCTTTGGTGTTCCAGCGAGTCTAATGCGCAATTTCAACTCATTCTATACATCCAAAATCATCCTTAAAGTTCACGCTCCACTGCACAGGCCGAAAGAGACAGAGTATGTGAGAGACTAAGAGTGAGAGGAGAGAGAGAGAGAGAGAGAGAGAGAGAGAGAGAGAGAGAGAGAGCAAGAGTATCTTTTAAGTGGGTTCGTCACGGTCTGTGAGTCCGTTTTGGGTTATCCCTTTTTTGGTCCCGGGGTTTTGCACTTTATTTAATGTTGGTTTTATTGTCAACGCAAGTAAATCACCGTTGTCATTTATTTATGATTTCATTAGTTAAATTGCAATTACATAAAAAAATGCTATAAACGATTGTTTTTATTGTTTAGCTAATTTTTATCTAAGATTCAGTTAAGTTTCGTTTACAATTCCTGAAAGTAAAAATAAACACTTATAGAAGGCCTTGACTTAGTTACCTTAAATCTGTTAACAACATTTGTATACTTGAAATTTAATATTTTCGGTCTTTCATGTAAGTTTACCAATATTAATGCTTAAAATCAAATACTTACTCTATTCTATACTCCTTAGACTCCACATTGGCTTTATAAGCTAAAAATATGACTTCTTCTTGGGATAATTACTTTGATCTTATGTACCTTTGCTTCAGTTTATAACTGTTGCAACTTATATTGAGCCTCTTTGAGATGAGATTCCATTCAATTTGGAAGCAAACCTACAAAATGTGGATACAATTTTGTCATGCATTACCCAACAATATCGGTGGTCCACAATCCTGTTCACCATGTGGGAAATGCTCATCTGGCTGCTTGAGGCCCTAATTTACCTGTTGTGGGTGTTGCCCAGAGATTTGATCAGGCCCTGGTTGTGAATCTTCCGCTGATCCGGCTTGATTCAGTTGGCTGACACCGCAACTCTAGATCCTATTGCTGTGGTTGCTTAAGAATATCTTAAAATTTCAATCATCACGAGGCTTAAATATACATAAAGTCAACAAATATTAATAAAGTCATGGGCATTCAAAAGATTAATATGTAAAAATCTAAATTATATTTTAGCTAATAAAAAAATTTATTAAATTTTCTGCTTATTTAAAAAAATGCCAAAATTTTTAAACTAAATTAATTTGTATATATACTATTAAAAAATAATCCAATAATCCCACAATCAAAGCTTTGCGCCATTTTAATAACATTATTTGGCAAATAGCTAAGAGCTATACCTGAAGCTAACCTAAAATCAATCGTAAAATAGTAATAAATATTTATTTACAACAATGATTGCTGTTGTTGTTACTGCTGCTGTTGCCGTAACACATGTAAAGATTATAAAAATGAATTTTTATGTTTGACCAAGACATCAGCAATACAAAGCGTACAAAATCTCAGTCGACCCCAAATGCACTCAAATTTTAAAATCAAGAATTGACGATTATGCAAAAATCCACAACAATCATACACACAAACGTACACACACACACACAACACCTTTATGGTAGGGCGGATTTGTGGCAAAGGTCTCCATATATGATTTCTTGCCACCTCTTGAGTATGACATTTGTTTTATGCCTACGCTCAGGCTGCGGTCCCATAAAAGCCTACATCTTGGGAACACATGAGAACTGCCAGGCGATAAAAGTTAAATATGCAAAAATGAAAATCTATAATTTTTTATGTGCTTTTCCTGCGACAACAGGCGGGTTTAGAGCACGGTCATGTTGCCACATTATGTTGCCATTTTTATGTTGCACACTCGCGTGTTTCCCTTTTTTGTTGTTTTTTTTTTGTTTTGGGACTAATTTGTCCCCATCTTCGTGTGGTTTGTTGCGGTTTTTCGGCATTGCCGAAATTTGCGCAATTTTTACGATCCGAGATTTGCACGAATTATATACATTTTTTTTTATAGTTTTACAATATGTCGACTCAGTTTGGCTATCAAAGTTGCATTTGCTGTTGTTTTGTATTAAATTATGTTTGTGTTTTGCGCATATTGTTCCGATTACAGGTTAGGGTGAGTCGGTAGCATGTGCAGAATGTGGGAAGGAGAATTAAAGCTTAATTTCCAAGCTAATACATAGAATGAGGACTGGGAAAACTATTAGCTTTTGTCAGCTATTTTATATACTTTTAACTAGTACTAGTTGGAAATTTATTATCAATTTAGTTAGACTTTTTTCGAGTGTGGAAAAGGAAGTATTATTTTCATATTTTTTTAATTTTGTAGACCCCGTACTTAAAAAAAGTACAGGGGTCTATTGGGTTTGTTTCACCGACTATGTGCGTAACAGGCAGAAGGAGGCGTGGCAGACCTTATAAAGTATATATACTTTATTCTTGGGAGAGGGGTCTGGGAGAGGGACTGGGAGCGGTTCCTGGGAGAGGAACTGGGAGCGGGGCCTGGGAGAGGGACTGGGAGCGGGGACTGGGAGCGGGGCCTGGGAGAGGGACCTGGGAGCGGGGCCTGGGAGAGGTTCTGGGAGCGGGGCCTGGGAGCGGGGCCTGGGAGCGGGGCCTGGGAGCGGGGCCTGGGAGCGGGGCCTGGGAGCGGTGCCTGGGAGAGGAACTGGGAGCGTGGCCTGGGAGCGGACCCTTCATTAGTTATTTTTTTATATCAAAAGCCTTCCCCTGTCAATAATATTGTAATACCCCAGCTTATGGTCAGCATTTCAAAGGCTTTCCTCAGGCTATAGCTGAAAAATTTCAACACGTGTTTGGGTTAACACCCTTATAATATGACAACCCCCAACTAGATACGCGTATTGTTTTGCCCATTTTTTAATGTTTGTTGCCTGAAAACAAATCCCACGATTTGTAAGCTCTGTAAAATGTTATCTCTAATGATTAGAATTTAAATTTTTGGCGCATAATTTACATGAACATTAAACGAGCAGCAAACCACGACATCCACATGAATGATGAGGCGTCGGCACGCGGCCAACCGCAGATACCCTGTCAACCCGCCCTCCTTTCCGAGTTCCTGCTCCTGCTCCTGCTTATGGTTCTCCTTCTCTCCTCTCCAGTCCATTTTTCCGGTTTGCCGCCTCTGTCAATCCGTGGGATGTGCCAACAAGCAACTATTAAACGCTTAATGGCAATTTCATTGTACGGTCTGATATCAGTTATCCAATAGTAGTAGCCGGATCGAGTCATGGCCACATGTTTGTTGTGATTACATGTGAGTTGACACGCCGATTTCCCGCTCAGTTTCTCGTCCCTTCGCCGGGGCGTTTGAGCCACGTGACCAGGTCACGTGTCCTCAATTCGGTAACAAACAAAGTGCTACAAGTTTTCCGCCTGCTTCGAACTCAACAAGAGTATTTTAAATCCGTTAAACAGTTGGTTACAGTCCAAATGAGCAAAATACAGTCGCTTTTTACAATAATCTCATTCCGAAATTATATAAATAAAAACCTAAAGGTAAAGTAAGGCTTAATATTAATAATCTTGAATAGATATTTAAATAAATTGTTTTAAATATCAATTAAAGATGAATGGGTGGTCCTCTATAACTCTGAATTATAATTTTCCAAAACTGGGAATATTAAAAAAATATTTTCTGTAATATTTAATTTGTTAAAATAAAATAAAAGTAATTAATAAAGCTTAAAATATAGAGAATAAAGATTTGTTTGCTCAGAATCGATAATATGTTAAATACTATATTAATGTACCTTTGTAAGAGTATTTAGATGTCGTCACATAGTATTTCTGTGCTGTTTTTGTGAGTTTTAATGTAATCAAATTATGAAAATAATATGAGGGCGTCAAGTAAGTCAAGTTGGCAAAATGTTGAGTGATTGTTTTCGCACGGCATCTCGTTTTATCCGCCCCCTGCTGTGATTCACTTAAACAACCCCTTTGGGGGCAAGGGATGCCGAAATAAATTATATTTAAAAAGGCCTGACCCTGGTACCCGTAGTCGTCCCTGGGCATCATACTCATCCCAGTGGGTGTTTCTATTTCAACACTTGAGACCCACTCAGTTGGCTCCAATTGGATTTGCGTTTTGTGCTTAGAGGCCTTGAGTCATCAGAGGCATGGTGAGATGTGGGTTTCATTGAGGTTGTTGGGTTCCTTGGGTTCCTTGGGTTAGCTTTTCGGTGAATCGTCAGACCGCCCACGAGGCTTTGCTTATTACTTTTAAAAACATTAAACTCTTGCAGCGTGTTTGTTTTGTCTTGTTCGGTGTCTCCCTTCTTAGTCCTGTTGTCAAAATGACACATCACGAACTTTTTTAATTTGTTTATGATAATTTACGTATTATGTAATGCTCTGAGACATGTCTGGTAGTCATTTATTATGGAGAAAGAGA
This sequence comes from Drosophila falleni, assembly GCA_035045575.1. Lineage (NCBI taxonomy): Eukaryota > Metazoa > Arthropoda > Insecta > Diptera > Drosophilidae > Drosophila > Drosophila falleni. The sequence continues at coordinate 13,933,880 of JAWNOV010000167.1, forward strand.
TGAACATACAAGCGAAATGGCTGCAAATTGTGAGAAATGAGTTGTGTCTGATATTCCATTATATTTTCTGTAGATTGAAGATAATAGATTTGTTAATAATGAAAATATATTCTTGACAGATTTCTTTCAATTTAACACAGCAATTTTGCAAGGATTGGATCCGAATTATATCTTTATTACTTTCAGTTTTAAATTTATAAGTTCTGTGACCGTTAATAATAATAACACTTTACTTTAATTGCGTTTTTATTCTGCCGCTCTCTCACCAGCTATTTCAAATGGCGTGTCGTTGTGCGATATATCTTATCGATTAACTATCGATAGTCTTAATGTTAAAGTTAACAGCTAGCTATCGGCCTGCTACAGTTCTTATGTATATAATAAGATTCAATTGTTAAGGCTGAGGTTTTAACTGAATTATGTATAGATATTGTAAATCTGTTTTTTTAAATGAAATCGAGCCTATTTTATTAACTTTAAAGAAATCTTCCTTCCTGTTGGAAATCATTAAGTAATCCATAATTCAAAGCTTTAATGGGAGATTTGAGATTAACAGAATTCTGTATCCATAAAAAACACAGCCAAAACAGCGTTATTCTGCCAGAAGCTTTTAATATAATTTCTATAATAAAAATAAAATTTGTTTAATAAACTGTTTAATAAATCAGTTGGACAGCAGTGAATATAAAGTAACTCCATGCAATTTCGCAGTGCAATCAATCTCCGTCTTACAGCGCTTAAATGTTGTGTGCAATATGCGCAGATTAATTAATTTATATTAACATACACACACAAACACAAACACGCAGAAGTGAACAATAGCAAGTAAGGATGTTGTTGTACATTAATTAATCAAATCAAATGCATGAGTTCCACTAATCATATGCGTTCTATTTGTAGCAACAACTGGATATCAAATCAGCGTCCAAAATGCGCTCAACTTGCATGTCAATTACAGCCGGCAATTCCCCTCCGCATTCCCTCTCACCCTTTCTCCCTTTCTCTTCTTGTTGCCAGTCCTTCTCGGCCTTCAGCTAATATTCAAAGTCAATCGGCAGAGCTCATGAACTTGTCGCACGAGGGTCGGCTAATATGAGATCAGGGTTTGGGTCTCGATTATTCATGCTATACACAGAGTATATGCAAATCGAATGCGAATTGCGAGCGTCATAATCACAGAACTGAAATTGGCATCAGGACATTGGCAACAAGGGGACAGGGGTAACGGGACATCGATATCATTTTCATTTTGGCCAATTTCATGCTAAATATGACGCCATTTGCGTTTAATAGTTGATAAGCCTACAACAAAAAACACGCCGCGAGATGCAAATTCAATTTTGCCATTCTAAGTCGTAGCTGCAACGAATTGATATGCCCTAAGAGAGGGTATAATAGATTTTTTTAATCAATATGCCACCCTTCGATAATGATAATGATATAGATAATAGATAATTGATAATAGATTACAGACAATAGATAATAGATAACAGATAAAAGATAATGGATAATAGATAACAGATAATAGATAATAGATAATAAATAATAGATAATAGATAATAGATAATATATAATAGATAATAGATAAAATCTCAGTCGAAAGAGTATAAACTCTTCGTCATTTAAATTTCAGCTTCTTTTAGTTTTGGATTTTTATTGAATTTTGAATGGGTTGCTTGGCCCCTTGGCTGAGTGAGCGTCAGGCTTTTTTAATTTTTCTGAAAAATGCATTGGCAGATCTGTCTGGAGATTTATGCACACGCAGCTGTGTGTTGTAATTTTTAGCATAGATTCTTTTCTATTGGTTTTTTGAATTTTTTGTATTTTGAAATTCCATTTTTTTTTTCTTTTGTAGTGGTTGCGATTTATTGTGCGCAATTTTTTTTCTATCTTTGCGCTGGACGCGCACATTGAAAACGAATCACGTGAAATCTAAATAGCATCATAAATCAGACAACGACGGCAGGTTGCTTCGCTGTGGATTCGCTGGATTCGTTGAATTCGTTGGAATACATTGCATTCTGGTATTCGGTCTCACCGTTTTGGCCAGACAATGATATATGTTGGCCCTCACTTACCTTTTCAAAAAAATAGCAAATGCGTTGCTCGACTCGCATGTGTATGAAAATGGCAAATCGCTAGACGGCCTTTGATTGCGCGATACTTCCCGTCCCCCTTCCACCAAAGTGCCTCCTCCTCTTTTGGGAAAAAGGTAGCAGTGGTCATTTGCTCAGCCTGTTCCCCAGGCATCTATGTAAAATGCAAATGTTCCACTGTGGCGGCCCATAAATATAGATGTGGGAGTGGCTTTGCTTTTGGGAGTGCTACGAGTCGAGTAGTTTTGGTCTTCGAGACTATACAAAATGGCATTGCCTTACACGCCTTTTGTTTATTTATTGACGCCGTGTAGCTTGCCAATTCTTATAACTTATGTGATAGTCTTTCACTTCTTTTTTTGGTTTATTTTTTTTGTAGGTACGAGTATGATTTATGTCTGATGAAGCGATTGCCAAAAAGTTTACTGAAACTCGTGGCTCTAGACTCTTTTTTATGGCCTTTCAAATATTGATATACAAGTATTTGTAAGTATATCAAATCAATAAATATGTTAGTTACCGTTTAAATTTAATAAAAAGGTAGATGTTAATAATTAAAGTCACTTTTTATCAAACTTATCTCAGGAACTTTGCTAAATTTCTTATTGATTGACTTTTCTAATCAAGAAGATATTAAATATATATTAGTTTTTTTAAATAGTGCTCATAAATCAATTCAAAGTTTTATTTTGACAAAACTATATCTTATAGACTGTTTCGTAAATATATTTTTTCAAAAAAATATTTTGTCAAAAAAGTTAAAGGATTTTGTCGGAAAAAATTCAAAAATCAATTTTTTTTATAAAGTTAATAATATTTATATGCAGAATCAATAAAGAGGCCAAATAATGATCAAAAAGGTATTCCGCAAGGAAATCGGTTAAGATTTGACAAAGTTATGACAGTTCAAAGTTTAGTAATTGCTTGGACTGTCAACTTTACAAGTCAAATTTTTTGTCAATTTCGACATGATATTTTACAGGAAAATGAAGTCTCTCAGAATCAAGTTTAAAGTGTTGTTTTATACTAATTTGGGCACCAGGAGTTGATTAAAAGTGAAAACTCAAGATTTAAAATTTTGAAAAAAATATTTTTTCAAAAAAGTCAAAGGGGGGAGTACATGATTTTTTTTTGGCAAAAATTCGAAAATCAATTTTTTTTATAAAGTTAATAATATTTATATGCAGAATCAAAGTAGAGGCCAAATAATGATCAAAATGGTATTCCGCAAGGAAATCGGTTAAGATTTGACAAAGTTATGACAAAAGTTTTGACTTTTTAACAATTTCAGTCAAATTTCCATAATTACCCTTGAAAAGCATTGCGGAAAATGATTTACACCACAAACAACTGTCACAGGAACTTAAGAGGGTCAGACATAAAATGAAATTGTATTATTAATATAACGAGTATTACTTGCAATTACTTAGTCACACCCGTATAGATTTAGATTCGTATAGTACTTCGGTCATTTCTCCAACACATAAGCAGATTAATTATGCGACTTTTGCTATTTGCCGCGCACACAGATTTTGCACCGAGGGATCGCATGTGGTCGTAATATAGTTGGGTTGGGAATCAAGGGAGTTTCGGCCTCTCTAATTAAACGATAAGCACAAATTGACCCCCACAAGAGATGTGGCACCCCATTTGAACAGTACGAGTATCCGTGTAATGCTATTAATACATAAATCTGAATATTAATTTCGTCTCGGCACAAAATGGATTATGAACTCTTATGTGCTAGAATGTTATACCATTTATAAGGCTTGCCAGCATTTTCCCGTTTATTGTTTGTAATTAGAATTAGAAATTTTGTGTGTGCGTTGCGTTTTCCGTTTATTATTGTTAACACATGTGTGCCCTTTTCTATTATTTGGTAAGCAGAAATCTAAACATAGTTGATATGCTTCTATCTGAAATATTGGTTAATATTCTGATTGGCTTTGACTACTTTTCTGCCTTATGTGTAGCACATTAAAATGTTTAATGGAATGACGTAAATTAATTGTACAGATTTTGGACAACAAGCAAGGGTCAAAAGACTAATTGTAATAGAGTCTTTAGATTTAGTAAGGGGAAATATAATTGATATTCTTTAAAATTCTTCATTATTTTAGTAGAGGGGTACTACTATAAATATTATCATATTAATTAAAAGTATCATGAGAATATTTAAAAATGCATCTGTAACTATTTTAATGAACTAATTTTTAAACTATAAATGTATTTGACCTATAGCTTAATATAGAAATTCTTGAATCGATATATCTAAACATTATTTCAAAACAGAGGTCATAATTCAAGATCTCATCTATTTATTTGGCTATTTACCTCAATTTAAGCACAAAGTTTCTTTACGAACCCGCAAAGAAACAAACAACCCAAATCTGTAGTTGTCCCTCTATATATTTTAACTAATTGCAATTAGAAACTGATTTACTTAATTTGTTTACATTGCGGTGTCGTTACCAAAAAACTGTGAGCCAACTTCCAAATTTATAGATGTGGGTAAAATTTTGGCATATTTTTCCAGAGAAAACTTTAGACATTTGCGGTTTGCTTTGTGTATTTTTGTTGAAAGATGCGCCAAAATCTAGAATGCTAGAATATTTATGGCAATATGCTGAAAATAAAAGCTTTTAATTAGCTAATTGAGAAGATTCGAACGGTAAACGAAAGAGAAGAAAGAGTTAATCGTAATGATTAAACTTAATATAAATTGTACAATTTTGTTTTTTTAAATATACATTTATATTTGTTATAGCTTTTATAGTTTTAATCGATTTCTTAACGGAACTTTAGAATTATTAGTGATGCCATTTTTAATTAATTTTTATTAGGTGTTTTTTTAGGATGTTATTATATTTTATTTGTAAGAAAATTAATTTCCTATTGCCATTAATTGTTTGCAGTGAAAGAACTCTTTGACTACGTGTGTTTTTGAATACGGACTTTGATTTATGTAATGTCGCTTTTCACTCAAACTTATGCTCAAGTATATATCATTCAGGCATCTACTAAATAACGTTAAGCTTCGCACAATTCTAAGTAAGGCCATATATCAAGGGAGGCAGACCCCAAATGAGATATTTCCCCATATCCCCATGCATTACCACAAGTTGCCCGTGGCCAAAGTCGCTGACAAAGCTTTTAGTGTCACTTGAAACAATTCTGTGAATTTCCCCCTCGTTCTCTCTTCCAGAAGAGAGAGCTGCCCAAGTGATAATTGAATTAGAATATGGCTCACAAACACACACACACATACATACATGAGCACTTGGCTATAACTTTGTGGAAACAAAAAATACAACACATGTGCGACATCATTTAGACGGGGTAAGAATTTTGGGAGAGGAGTTTTGGAAGAGGGTTTCGGATTTTGGTTCGGGTTGTGTAGCCAAAGAAATATTATGCTTTTAACAATTTTAGCATTTTCTCCATTTACATACATCTTAATTATTTCTCAAGATGGTTTTTGTGTGGATTACAAGCACACACGCTGTGCGAAAGAGAGGCAGATATGAAGGTAGTCAGAGAAAGAGAGAGAGAGAGAGAGAGAAAGAGAGAGAGGGAGACATATGTGTGTGTGAGAGGGTTGTTAAATGTTACTGGTAGCATCCTTGGCGTCGTCGTCATTTTTACATTTGCATTTCCAGCTAATTTGCTTAAATGTTTTTAGGTGCCCCGCAATTTCTTCTCTCCGAATGTTGCAATAATAATAACTTGCGACTTTGTCGTTCAACATATTTTTACGATTTCGTAGATTACGACATGAGAGGATTTCGCTAATTACTTCTCCACACACACAAACACACACACACACACACTGGTTTAATTATCGTTGGTCCCATTAGCGTTACATCTTAATTTTCATATGTTGCTTTTACTAACTAAAATTAATTGCAATTTAAATGTTAATTTAAGTCTATCGTAGAGATTGAATTTGAATTTGGCGCCAACTTAATGTTCCAGCGTTAATGAAAGCAATTTATATATCGAATATGCCGTTAAAAGTTCGGAAATTTCACACAAAATCAAAAAAATAACAACACCATGAAAATCAACCCCTAATTAGGTGCTTAGCCTTACCCTAAATATGATCGGTTAATGATAGGGTAAAGAATGAGCAACAAAACTATTGCAACAAAAAAAAAAAAAGAAAGACGGACAGAGAGGGAGCGTTTTTCAATGATCAACCCTCCGGTTGACTTTCTGTATATGTTCAAAAGTCAATTGGGAGAAATTAATTTAGCAAAAATCCTTTTGTATTTCACAGTCAGCCGAGTGTTTTGCCACGTCTTTGATGAGGGACTGACAGTGGCAGTGAAAAGTAATTTGTGCACTAATAAGGTCACACAATAGAAACAATACACAGTGAGAAATTGTAGAAATTATTAAGTTTAAGAAAAATTAGAATTATTTTAGATTCAATCATAATATATACAATATTTTTTTTAGTTATTTTAAAAGTTAAAAATATTATTAATTTTTATTAAATTTATAAAAGAATCTTAAAATCTAAACTTGAATTTCATTAATTTTAATTTATCATGAGATAAGTATTTTTTATTCATATTATATAATGAAATATCTTACTATCGAAAACGGCACATCAATTTCGTTATTTACAGTTCTATATTATTTAATTTTATAATTTTAATTATTTATTTTCATACTTTGTGATTTTGAGTTCCCTAACTAACTCAACGATTTTTCCCAGTGTATCTACGCGCTCAATATCTCTACGCTTTCCCCTATAGAAACAGCAATTGTTTATATCCTCACACTCATATACATAATCACATTTACACTAATTGGGTGATGGTGATCAATCAAAAGAGAGAAATTATCTATATGGTTGAAAGAATAGACTGCAACTCTCGAAGAGTCGGGCAGTTTGTCAAAGCAAGAGAGAACGGGACGTAAACCTGAAATTGAACTCAATGAACCGATTTCCGGTTGTGTGTGTGCGTGCCATGCCTGATCCTCATCCTGGGTACCTGAACCTGAAGCTGAACCAGATTGTGCATTTGACAGGCGATCAACCCCTCGTAAAAACGGAAGCACTACGACGCAGCTGAATCGACTTTTGGCACGACCTGAGTTGTCCCTCTCCCTCTCACTCTCCCTTTGCCTCCTCCTCCTGTTCCTGTGTGTTGTCACCGCTACCATTATCCTTGCTAATTTTGCAGCTCAATGAGTCTTTGAAATTGGGTTTAGTTTCCTATCATTTTTGGGTGATCTTTAATTGCGCAGCTTGGCAGCGTATTACACCCTATCAAAATCGAGTCTAAAGTGTGATAAATGGATTTTTGAAAAGCCCGAAAACAGGCTGAGAAGACTCTCATCGTACATCTTTGGTATAATTAGTTATCGTCTTATTTGTTGTTTATTAATTACATTCTTTGTGTACTTTATGATATGTTGATTTTTATCATGATTTCTTCGATAAAGACAGCTGCAGTTTTCGACAAAAATTTGCGGGTATACGTCACTTAAAAACTAAATATTATAGAATCAGAAAAAATTCCAATAAAATACGCATTCAGTCATCCAGAAAACGCCATGCAGGCATATCAAATTGTGTGGAAAAAATGTATCGAAAAATATATCGCATTTCCACAAAAAATCATAACATCTGCAATTAATCCGGTCTGTCAGTCTACTGATCCCCAAAAACCGAACCCAAAAGTCATTTAAGGGCTAAACTGTCGCGTGAACACAAAAATTGATTTTTATAGATATTTATAGATTAAAAATTTTCCACATAAGTACCCGAAAAAAATAGACCGAAAAAGACGAGCATTTGCAGCATAAATTTATTCGATTATATCGATTTGCTCGTCTTTTTTCCTTTTTTTTTTGCATTTTGTTTTCTTTGGATTGCAACCCTCATATGTGATAGATTATGAACTTGAAATGGTAACAGTAGCAAACATAATATCACATGAAAGAGATAGCTATATATATATATAGAATGTGTGGCAGCATTTTATGTGTTTGAATTTGCAAGGCAACAACCCACCCGAAATTGAGTTGACTTCCCAGCTAAATGAGGGACACTTTTCAGCCCAACCCATTAAATTAAAAGGCCATAAATTAGTTGGCTTTAATGTCTGTTGAAGATTTTCGCAGCAGTGTGAATTGCATCTACTCGTCGAATTGATTGTCTGTCCTTTTGTTTGGCAGTTCATTGAGTTCGGTAACTATTTTTATGGTTATTTCATTGAATAACGGCAACTACCTTAAAGTTGAAATCAATTGGGATTACCACTCTTTGGCTGATTGATTTGGTTAGAGAATTGAGGGAACTATCGTATTGAAATTTTTCGAAGATATTGAAACCAAAAGAAAAGAGAAGAAGAAATCAATTTTTAATATGTATAATAAAATTTTTAGATAGATTTAGATTTTCGCTAAAGATATATTAATTAATAAAATCAAATAATTAAAATAAATTCAAAGAATATATTCCATACAAATTTTTTTTTTATTTTACCAAAAAAAAATCTATCTATGAGAATGCAGTTACATATTTAATTTTACTATAAGGCGCAGCTAATTTTTCCAAATTTTCAGATTGTAGAAATTACGCATGTCGAACATGTAATTGTTAAAAATATTCTAATAGCATATTATAATAATAAAATATCTGAGTTGACAGTCAACTCAATTAGCAAACGTATGATATTTCAACTACCCTACAAGTCATTTAATTTTATTCAACGACTATTTCCATAGTTGACTCGCTCAATAATGGGTAGAAAAATCTCAATTCGTTGCAGTCATATTTAAAAACTGAATGCCTATTAATAACAATAGATGTCTGGCTGTCTCTGCGATTTGAGGCATAAAAATGGACAATTAATAAACTGTGCCGTGACGGAGAGAGAGAGACAGAGGAAGAGAGAAACAGGAAGAGTGAGGTGACAAACGTTTAAACAATAGAAATTGATGAGATGCTGTAACGCATGCATTATATCGCAAATTAATTACATTCCCCGCGCCGATTTCCCTGGCCAAAATGTCAATCAAAGAGAAATAAATTCGGCAGTTGGGGAGATCAACACGGTAGGAGAGAGCAGATACACTCGTATAAAAGAGAAAGTTGTCAACTTATAAATAACATTTGATGGGGAAACGCATTGAGAGGCGCACAGTGTGCCAAAATTGAGATTGCAGTGATTGCTACTAAAAAGAATTGCAATAATCCACTTTGGGATAGTGCAAAAAACACACACAATGAAAGAGGGATAAAAGGGGAAAGAGAAGAGCTGATACTCTTAAAGCAAGTAACTAGCACACAGCAAGCAATTACAAAAGCAACAACAACAGCAACATTGAAAGAGATAAAACTACAGCTGCTTAAGCACACACACACACACGCTCATATATACGTATATACACACATGCATACAATACAATATATGTATAAAATGTTCAAATCATCAAACAATAAACTCAAAATGGACTCCATCGCTTGTCGCACGTTTCGTTGCTCATTTTCATGTCGAGCGCGTTAAAAAGCGAGCTCCCCACCACTCACTTACTCCTTCCCTCTCTTACTCACTCACTCACTCATACACTCACTCTAGCTCTCTCTGTCTCGCTCTCGCTCTGACGCTTTGTGTGTGTTTCTCATGCGCAGTTGCCATGCAACGAAATGGAATTGGAACACAGGAAATCGTTTAACATGGCCATTTTGATTCCCATTCTCTGCGCATGTCTCACGCTGCTTTTAGGGGCGTGGCTTCTGCTGTTAAGATTTACACTCACACTCACACTCAAACTTAAACTCTCACTCAATGTTGTTGTTGTCTCTCTTTTTGTTGTTGCTGCTGTTGCTGCGTTCTGTGTTTGTGTGGTGAAGTTGATGAGCTGCTTTGAGCTCATTGCCGTTTTGGGCTTGATTACATTTTGACCTTCTCTACAATTTTGTTGGGGTTTGGGTTTTGCTTTCCTTTCTTGGAACGTGTTTGTTGCATTTTTAATAGGCTACCGAACACTCCGGGGTAGCTCATTAACAGTCCAAGTTGATTGGGTTTGCTGAAAATTTTAATTAAAAATTTGTGTAAATTCACAAAAATTCATTTAACTATGATCAGTACTTTAATATTATGTTAGAAAAGTCATTAAATACTATACGATTTAAAGTTTATTCACCTTTTCTAGCATTCGTCTCAAAATTAATGTTGTTCTCACAAAAACTATGAATTTTCGTCTAAAAACTTTGTCAAGAACAGTAATTTTTTATATTTATTAAGTATATAGCAATGATAAATTATAACTTGTATAGAAACTGTGAAATGAATTCAGATTTTCATTGTCATTTTATTAAATTTAATATTTTTATATTTATTGAAAAATATTTTTTAAGTTTATATAAATTTCAGTAGGTTTAGAATTCAAAACAACAACAGTTAAATATTTTAATGACTGTGCAATTTGCATTACAAACATATTCACTTAACTAAAATATATTAAATTAATTGAATTTCTCTAAGATGACACAAGAATGTGCATCATTTAATAATAAGCATCATCATTTTCTTATTTAAAATGTCTCAATTGAACATTTCATAGACTCAACTCTTTTTCTTCGTTCAACTGCCATGTTTATTACCTTAAATGTACATAAATTTAAGCGACGCTCATTAAAAACACATACGTACATTGTTTTGCTATAAGCATAAACAATAATTCAATTTAATGTAAATAGCAAAAAAACAAAGAACAAGCAAAACAAAAAAACATGGCATAATCAATGTCGATGCTGTCTGTAAAAACCAAGCAAGTGTAAGAGTAAGAGAGAGATCCACACACACACACACACACACACACACACAAAGAGACATAAAATATACACGTGTGTATGTGTGAGTGAGAGCCACACATAGACATCCCCCCAATATGGACAAGGGGTAAGTCCAAAAGCAACGAACCAACTTGCAGTGCTCGTAAATATATCAGCATTGGAATCCACCCGGCAAAACCCTAACAACGAAAACAATTTGGTAAGTTTTCGAAAATTTGCTGCACAAGCGACTGTGTGTGTGCAGCTGTGTGTGTGTGTGTGTGCGATTGTGTGTGTGTGAGTGAGAACAAGTCTAATCCGTCGAGCGGGATAGCAATAGATTTTTGGGAAGTCCATGTACAAAGCTTAGAAATAGACAGACAATAAAAGCTTCATGAAGCGACATCGCCGCCATTTCCCATTTCCCATTTAACATTTCCCATTTGGACAATGTGTGTGAGCGAGCAAGCGATAGACCCATCCATGAAGTTTCTGTTGATTTTTATCATTTATCGATTTCGAATTTGTGTCGAGGGACAATTTAGTGGCCCCCTCCCAACCCCCTCCCAAAAACTCTGACGGTGCCTCTGTCTGTGTCTCTGTTTCTCTGTTTCTCCCGGACATTCATGAGGTGTCAGTTGAATAGGCGGCATTCCCCGCTGAGGAGAAGGAGAGGGGGAGAGGGGAGAGGGGGGAATTGCGGCGACGTTGCTTTTGGCCCAGGCCAAACAATTTGATGGCCAACTTCACTGGCTGACTGGCTGGGTTTTGGGGCATTGGGCATTGGCTTGATTGGTATAGCTGCTGGCCTGTCATTGTCAGGCTAAATGCCTCGCCTGACAGTGCAGTACATTTTTGGCCTCATGAGCATCCATTGCTATTTATGGTCCTCCACATATCTCCGTACTTCTTTACGCTTCCAAAAGGGGGACAAACTATTGTTACGGCATTTGTCTTTATTGATCTTCGTGTGGCCTTAAAGATTGCTTTTCTGGTTTATATTATGGAAATAGTATTATTATTTGTTGCAGGCAGCGATTTGGACTTAAATTTCATGACTATTAACGGCAGTTAAAGATCGAATTTAAAAAAGCATTCACTATTGGTATTTGGGATGGTAAAAGCAATACCATCTATAAACTAGTCGGCCAGTGCTACAGTCGATCATACTCGACAGTCGGAGACCCCGTACTTAACTTAAATGCAAATGTTATCAGATTGGTAACGATATCTCATAAAACAAAAATGTTCCCCGCTCCCAGTCCCTCTCCCAGATCTCTCTCCCACTCCCTCTCCCAGTCCCTTTTAAAACCCTCATAGCTTACAGTTTAAGTCACATTCTCTGAGGACAACTACAATCGTCTTGGCTATTTAAAGGATCACGTAAATCTTTCTAATACGCCGCTCTAAATCTTATGCAATTCTTATTTGGCCCATTCATCTCCTAACTCAACAATAAAGCAATTAATCAATTTTATTGACATACACCATATACAAAACAAAGCCGAACCCAAATTCGCAAACCCAAAAAAAAAAAGAACAATCCACATCAGCTTGCAATTTTTCAGCAAGCAGATTAACAGATTCCAACAGGCAAAGTCAAATTATACACAAGGGACACACGTACGAGAAACCGAACAGTTTATTGTGATTCCGAAATTCTATTAACCTCTCGGACGGAATAAGCGGCTTAAGGGGATTTACCTGAATGCCGGAGAGGTGATCGCAAAAAGCCGAACATGTAGACAGATCACGTAGCACATACACGAATGTACACTGATAAAAAAAATGTTCTAAAATCACGATTTTGGTCTCAGAACTAAGATTTTTGGTCTACAAATTGATTTGAGAACATAAAATTCTTAAATTAAGAGAACTCATCTTGATTTTAAGAACATTTTAAATAAGATCAAGTTCTTATTTTAGGAATAAATGTGCCTTAAATTACAAAAAAATAAAATAAAGAAATATTACTTTTTTATATTTTTAATTTTATTTTATTTTTAAATTATAATATATTTATTCTTATAATAAGATTTTAAGATTTTTTAGATTAGTATTCTTAATTTTAGTAGTTTGGTCTTAAAATTATCTTATTTTAAGAACAAAATATTTTAGATAAATGTTTATAATTTTAGAAGTTGGTCTTTTTTTTCAGTGTATACTGTACGCCTGCGCAGCTGGAACTAAATGGCAAATTCAAAGGCAATTCACACTCGTTCGTCAATTGCTGAAAGTTGACTTTCAGCGCGTACTACGAGTTAAAAGTAAAAACAATGAGATCCGAAGAATGAAACTAAAATCGGGTCTCAAAGCGGAAGTGTGCGGAAGTTGTTCCAAGGAATCAAAAGAATTGCAAACGTGCAACGTGTGTTGTGGATTATTCTCTGAATGAGTTGGCAGTTTAACCAGATGAGCATTATATAATTGCTGTTTGTTGATCTGGAATGGAATTTCACAACGTAATACGGCGGCTGTTTACTTTATGGCATTGCCATGGAATCGGATCCGCTAATGGCTCGTCGAGTCAATTATCGGCGGTATGCTAATGGTATTTTGAATAGATCATTGTTTGCATAAAGCTGCAGAGGCACAAAGTTAAAGTATGATTAATGTTGGCTACATTAGGCATATGTAGACATATCTATGTAGTTGTGTTTCGATTGCAACAGAGTCATTAGCGGGCGGAATCCTAACAAGCCTATCAATGCATAGAAGCTAGCTCCAAGGTGGTTTCTTTATTTGTATCTTGTATCTTGTATCTTTTCTTTTCATCTTCTTCTTTATCTTCTCACTCATATTCGTCAAGTGCTCAAATCCAGAGGGCATTAATAATTCGGTATTGCTTATTGTTCCATCAACCTGTTTCAATTTCATTCAACTCACTTGATTGACAGTTGATTGATTAACTTCTTAGACTTTAGTTGGATTCTTTTCACACATTTCCCATTCATTGTTGTTCCGAATACTCTTTGGCTTAATCCTTTTGACTGCAACTTGGGTATACCGAGAGTATATTTGACGGATTGTCATCTGACTGACTCAGTGACTCTTTGACTTCTATAAGCAGATTTCCGGTCTGTCTAATTGTTATGAGTCCTAAGCCTTGCACCTTTTGTCAATTCTCTACTTGTGGGTGTTGCTGAGCTGATTTATTTTTTGAGCTGAGCAATGTGTATTATTTGTTTGTTGTAGGTGGGTTTCACTGTACATCATGTTATTGGCTAGGTGTGAATATGACAGGTGTCTAACCATTTAAACCATTTTAAAACTGAAGCTATAAATAAAAAACAACAAGAATTTAAGGTTTTTCGTAAATTTTTATCATTTTATTCTTTATCAATTTGAAATAATTAAAATTACAATTTAATTTAAGTACATTTTACATAATTTACTGCAGTATGCCATTCATCATTATTGTAATAATATTCGTTATTATAATAATTATATTATTTTATCGCTCGCATATTTTATTTATGTTTAAAATTAGAAATAAAACTAAAGTCTGTTCTAATGCACGAAATGACATTTATTTTTAGGAATGCATTAATTTTTAGTATTATTTTTATCTTCGTTTTCTCGCTGATGTTATTTTATTTTATTTGTAAATTATAAAACTAAACATACAATATGTAATAAATTCAGTTAATTGTGTGCCTTAAGACGACTTAGCATTTAGAGCCGGGTTATTAAATACAAAAAATATCTAAATTCTATATATCTATGCGCGATTTCAAAATTAACATAAATATTTACACACATATTAAACAAGGGTGGAGGGGGTAAGGGGTAAGGGGGGAATGTGGATAGAAATTAAGCCTTAAAATTGACGTCTTCAGAAGACTGTAAAGTGGCAAAACCTTTTTTTTTCGTTAGCTAATAAAAAAAACTGAAATGCCCTTAAAAAATGTTGAGAACCTTTCGCTGTGTTATTTGTTGTTGTTGTTGTTGTTGTAGTTTATTAGCTGACGCTTAATGTTGTTGTTTTGTTTTGTTGTATGTATTTGTGTATGTTTATTCTTAGCCATTTTGTAAATTCGTTTTAATGACGATAATTATCCTGCTGTTGCTGTTGTTGCTGTTGTTGTTGTTGGGAGCTGCTGCTGCGACTCCTTTTACTTTGGACTGGGGATTCACCCATGTCCAGGCTCTCATTGTCGCTGTCCATGGTCTCACTGCAGTCGCCATCGTTGTCGCCACCCATGTCATCCTGTTTCCGCTTTGCCGTTGCCATTTCCGCCGCATGACGTTTGCGCCATTTGGTGCGACGATTTTGAAACCAAACCTGTAAAAGTCCAATTTTGAAATGAGAGAAACTTTAGAATTATGTTCACTGTGTGTGGCAATTAAAGTTTTAACCCAAAAGTTTCATGTGTAATTAGGCAGTCCAGCTAAGAGAGAGAGAGAGAGACCATGAGGCACACATTGTCAAAGTCATTAAGTCGAGGCCCATTTACCATTTACAATTCAGCATCTCCCGTCTCACAGCCCATAAGTCGCATCATCAACGCCGGTTAACCCTCAATTAAGACAATATTAAGCCCTGGACAGCGTTGTTGTTGTCCAACAGCAGTTACAACAGCAAAAACTATGCAAAACCATGACTAACGTCTTTGGTTGCGCTTCATTTTCCATTTTGCAACCAAGCTGAACTGGCCTGTGGCAACATATGTTGCATGCCACCCTGCCAAGCCACGCATTGCCCATTGAGGGGAGATTTCACTGTTGCATAGGCCTAGACACGTTTTACAGCTTTCTTTCTTCCTCTAATTTTATTTTTTCTTGCAAAAATTCTAGCATAATTTCAACATTTGCCTGATGATGAAGCGCTTTTGTTTTTGGCCAGACAGCAGCTCATCATGGCAAACATGTTGTAGTTCAAGTCATTATCAGCGCTTTCAAATGGCCATTTCAACTTAAATTGGCCTATTTAAATGGGGAGCATATTAGAATTGCTTTTAAAATATTGCTAGCTCATTGTAAAGCTGAGTTACTTGAGTTTGTTCGACTTAGTGGAGTGTTTTTTTTGCACTAAAAAACAAAGTATAAAGGCTCTTTAAAAATATATAACAAAAACGATTAAGTTTGAGTTGAAAACAGTACAAGAATACTTGGTTTAAGACTTTTATTTGCGCTTTATTTTAAAAATTTTTAATATAAGAACAAAATTCTTATTAATTAGAGTTAAGACACTATTTTCAAAACTATTACTTAATTATAATTCGAGTTATTCAAGTTTATTCACCTATGTATCTCAAGATCCTTCAATACAGACTATTCCCTTACAGAACACACTGCCTTGGAGCCAATTGGTTCCACAATAATTTATGAAATTTTAATATCTTTCGATGGACCATACAAAAATCAGCGCCAGTAGCGACCCAAAGGTGCAATTTAACCAGATACAACATAATTTACAACTTCATTTGCACATTTGTGTAATTATTATATGCAACATTATGCGAAATAAAAACACAATTAATATTTTCTCGTGTGTTACATGCCGCAGCATGCCGACGAAAAAAAAAAGAGACAGAGATTAAATTCGAGTCGAGTATGAGACTGGGTCGTCTTTTTCTGGCCCAACAACAACAGCACAATAGACAGGCCAACAACAACAACAACAACAACAACAACATTAGTTGGCATCATTAAGGCTGCTTTTCATGGTCATTATTTTTTGGTAACAGCTGTGTCCATGTTGTTTCGGGATTTGGTAGACCAAAAGCGGAACTTGTGCCTGTCTGTTCTCGGGGAATGGGAATGGGAATGTTATGCAAGGAAATGTTGCCATTGTCGTTTTCGACATCATAACGATGTTGTATGCGTCATCTAGCACCCACTAAAGCATAGTTTCTAAGTGGAAGGCAACAGACTGTTGAATTTGAAGCCTTGTCACTGTGTTTTCGAAGCGACTTAAATGCCCACAACTTTAAGAAGCGTTCTATAAATTTTCATATTCTGTGTATTTTTGTGAAAATTTATGATATCAAAGTTTATGAGTATGAAAAAATAGATTTTTAAGGAAGAAGCTCAAATAAATCTTTTAGATTCAGATATGTTTTAAAAAAAATATTAGAAATTTTGATAATATGATTAAAAAAGTTGAAGTTCGTAGTTATAGAACTTTCTAATTTATTTATCCATTTAAAGTCATTGAAGGGCGGGAAAGAATTTTTTATAACATTATTATTAATTATTATCTCAAATTTTAATTATTTACTTGTCAATCAAAATTAAAAAATCTCAATTTTTTTCAAAATTTTAGATTCAAAATTTTTATATTCTGTTAATTTTTGTGAAAATTTTATGATATCGAAGTTTATGAGTGTACAAAAAAATTTATTGAAGGATGTAACCTAAATAAATATTTTAGATCCAAACATATTTAAAAATAAATATTTGTAATTTAGATAATATGATCAGAAAAATTGATATTCTTCATTATAGAAAGAATTGATTTATATTATTATTATTAACTATTGCTTTAAATTTTAATTATATACTTGTTAGTCAAAAGTAAAAATTAAATTAAATCTTTGTATTACAAATTAACAAATAATTTGAATGTTAAGAATGATTTTCATTACTCTCTTGATCTGCTTTCGACGAATGCTTCAGTTATATGCGCAAGGTATTTATGGCCACCCAACGAGATCTCAATATCGGTTTTAAGTTAGAATCAAAGGAGGTTAAGCAAAAGCAGAAGCAAAAGAAAATGGTCAAAGGGAGACACCAGAGAGTTGAATATTTATGACAGGCAACATGTCAAAGTCAATCAAATATTGTGGCAATCAATTTGACGTGAACGTTACGCTTCGATTCGGCGTAAAATGGGGCATACAATTGGGTTTGGGCAGACGGATTTATTTATTGCGAACAGGATGGTTATAAAACATATGCCAATGTTTTGGTCAGATGCTGTTTGTTGTTTGTTTGTTGTTTTTTGGCACCGCTGCGGGACGTCCGTCAGGTGTCCGTGTCCGTGGGTCAGATAAGGATGAAAAGCGTTATGTAAATTTCGTAGAAACGGATGTCAAAATCAAACCTTTTTTTTTTGTGTATTTTTATTTTGCTGCCTCACTCCCTCGTCTCTCGCAAATATATGACTCTGACCAAATTGGAAATTTATTTGTTTACGCGTCCTGTTTTTGGTTGGGCCCGGTTCGGTTCGGATCGGATCGGATCGTATCGGATCGTTGGCTGTTGGGTACTTAAAAGTCATGAAAATTTACAACATGGCTGCGTGCACACCTTTAGAACTCGCTGCCCGCCTCTCTGATCGACTGACAAGTTGCAGTTACCTTTGGTATTCGGTATTCGGTGTTTTTTTTTTTTTTCGTTTTTCCTATTGGTTAACAAACAATTTTTTGTTTGTTGTTGTTCTGGCTTTTAAGAGCGGCTCGTAAATTTTAATTTGAACGACAGGCTCACCTTCTCTATCTACTACTTATATATATGGTCGTATATTCGTATTTATGTGATTTTGTGATTTATTTGCGTTTTGTTGCCCATCAACGTGAGGGCAAAGCACATAAAATGTGTTTTTATTTGACTAATTGTGAGTTGAAAAGTGTGGAGCAATGGCGCATTGGATGATAGCGCTTCTAATGGAAGACTACTCTATCTCTCTTTCTCTACCTCTCTCTCTCTCTTTGTTTCATTCGTTATTCTCAATAGAATTTCTCTTCATTCATTAACACACAATCAAATCCATTAGCTGACAACAATGGAACCAGCTGGTATTTTTTTTTTTTTTGTATGGTACTCTTTCGAATATTTTTCTATCACAGTTCCTAAAAATCAATTAGACAATATTTCACAAATCTGTCATAAGTTTTATGAGCTGCCTGTCCCATTGTCAACTTGTCGGCTTGTCACTTATGTAGTTCCCTCATATAGCCCCATTGTCATTGTCATTTTTGACAGTCGCCGTATGAATTGATTTGGTCTATAAGCTTTCATTATACATGTGCTAATTATGCGGCAAGTTTTTGAATTTCATAAAATAGCATTCTAAAACCATTTTAAAAGCCCTTGTATATAATATAATAATAAAACTAAGCAATCATTGTTTGAATTTAGCCATGATCTGCGTCTAGATTATGTTCCCAATTCTAGTTAATCAAAGTTATATATGAAATATTTCAATTGGTTGACTTTATGAAAATATTTATCACTACAGATATAAGATTGACAATACAAGTTCTTAAATGACCCTAGATCATCGCTAAGCTGAGTTCCTTGAGACTGTTTTGCATAGTTGGAGTGTTTTAACAGCAAAATTTTTTCTCCTCTTCTAAGTACTCACTTACACCACCAAGCATATTTTTCTAAGTTAAGCCAAAGCTGAGTTCCTTGAGGTTTATAAATGGTTGGACTGCTTAAAACGTATAATATTTATATAAATCTAATGTTATTCGTTTGATATTAAAAAATAGAGTAAAACAATTGTAGATTTGAATAACAAACATGAAATTACCTAAGCAAAAACATGCTTTGAAATCATCCACAAAAAGGAAACCAATCTAATACCATTTCTTTATCGCATGTCGTGTTTACATGCATGTACTCAACAATCAGTTGAAATTCTCATGTATACGAGTATTTATGCAAAAGCCAGAATCACGAAAAAGCTATAACAACAATCATGCAATAATATTATGGTTCACATAGCTAGATTGTCATTAATAATGGACGCAGACGCTATAATTCACATACAAAGAGAGAAAGAGAAAGAGAGAGAGAGAGTGAGAAAGTGAGATGGTGGGAGTGTTGTGGTACCGTTATAAGAACGTACAAAATGGCGACCATTTGCATTAAATGATTGCTAAAACGAAACGTGGCTCGCACTCGGATTCGGATTGTGACTCGGACTGAGAACTGAGGACTGAGTCAGTTCTGTGTCCTGTGTCCAAAAACGGTTTTAATTATGATAACAGCGCAATTATTCTTGTCAAGATCATTTGGCATGCGCCCAGTTGCAGCCACGCCCACACAAACACACACACATATACACATATATATACACTCTCACATACTTCTGATTTGCATTTTGTGTGTCTGTGTCATATTTTTGGAACCTCTTGTTCAGTGTGTGTGTGTGTGTGTGTGTGTGTGTGTGTGTGTATCTGTGTTTAGTGTGTCCAGTGGTTGTGTTTTTGTTTGTCAATTTGCATACTATCATCGTCATGGCTGTTTTTCATCTCGGTCTTTAGCAGAACAACCACATACACACACCCACATACACACACACACACACTCACAAACACGCACACACTAATTGAATATGTATGAAGCTGATGTCGTCGTTGTTGTGTCCTTGCACAGAATTTAATTTACACTCACCCAAAAGTCATGCAGTCATTTGGCATGTCTATCAGACAGAGGCCACCCAATCCTCCCAATTCTCCCACATCCTGTCCAGCACTCATCCATCTCTCTGTCCATTTGTTCTCGTCGTCATCAGTGCCTTCTTCTCTTTCCACTCTCCCTCTCTCTCTATCTCTCACTCTCTGTATCTATTTAGCCCCTGCACAAATGACGCATATTTAGCTGCAGCTCAAGCCATCAATCCTAAACCTCTTTCTCACTCACTTGTTCCCTCTCTCTCTCTCTCTCTCTCTGTCTCTCTCGTTTATATTCGCGCTTCATATGCCTCACAATGCCAACGGCCTCATTCATTGGTAATTAATCATTTTGCTCATCATAAACGTGATTTCTTTTCACTCGACTATCTCCAAAACTGAGAACCCTGATTTGTGCACAGTTGTTTGAGGTTGAGAACAGCTCGGCAGCATTTAACGGGGTGCAATGTTAAGGGCTTAAGTGAGAGGGTAGCAATTATTGGGGTGTACAAATTGCCTGACAAATGCCAATACAAATGGAACAATCAACTATCTAAGATTGAAATTGCTAATCATGTAACTTTAAAAATATTTTACAGATTGAAACACGGCTATCAAATTACTCCTAGTTTTAATAAATAATTTTTAATAAATAAATTATGTTAGCATTGATTTTTATAGAAATTTTAAAAATTTTCTTAAGAATTTCGTATATTACGCATCAAATGAATTTATTGAAGAACTTTTCCTAAAAATTTCGCAAAAAATATCGTATAAAACATACCGTAAACTTAGTTAAATTCCTACGGAAATATCATTAAAAAAATACTTTACCTAAAGAAAATAACGTAATTATTACATTAGACCTTAGCTGTCAACAAGATGATAACATTTTCTATACTTTATTTAATTTTATCATATCATATCTGCGCTTAAAACACATGTAAAAATGTTCGATAAACATAATTCTTATCTAATATTTTATAGAACTTCTATAATATTTTAAGACTTGAAAATAAATTTTAAAATAATTTGATATCTCTAACTATCTCCCTTATTTCTCAATGTGTGTTTTTTCTACCTGTAAAATTGCCAATTAACTCTGCTGAGTATCTCAAGGATCGCTAAGCTATCATATGTTTTGACTGATTTCTAACTTAATGGAACCCACGGCAAAACCAATTAACTGCCCTGGCTTAGGACTAATTTAAATGACAAGCCCAAAATGAGAAAGAGATGCGAAAACCGAAAACCGCGTCGCACACGCGACTTACGGGCAATGTGAATGACACGTGCGTTTCTGGTGGGGATTACGGGAACGATGATGGCGACGCCGCTCGACAAATTTGACGACACAAAGGATTTATTTGTTGATAACATTTTACGTCAAGGGAAGGAGGCCAATGGGAAAAAAAAAACCTACGCTGAAAACTTTAAAATGATGCGCACGGGAATGCTTTTTAGGTCTGTAAGTGGAAAGGAGGAGCGGGTGAGACGGGGGCGGGGTCTACAGGGACAGACATGTGCACTAAGCCTTTAGGGCATAACCCGCAGGGACTCAGGAAGGCAATGGAACTGGTATAACCAGTGGCAGACCATTGGCGCCATTTTGTTTTTCAGTTTTCGACAAAAATAAAGCAAAAATCCTCGAGCTTTGCGTTTCAATAAAAATGCAAATTGCCACAAAAGTCAATGGCTCGAGGGAGCAGCAACAAAGTGGGGGAAAAGATATTGTACCTTTTACCTTTTTTTTTAAGGTTTTTTTTTGGTTAGATACCCGCCGCCATTTTATGAGTTTTTAATTTGCATACTCGCATGTTAGCTAAAGTTTTTATACGATTGCTTACCTTAACCTGCGACTCGGACATTCCTAAGGCATAAGCGAGCTTGGCACGCTCGGGTCCAGCCAGATATTTGGTTTGCTCGAATGTCTTCTCTAGGGCGAATATCTGCTGACCACTAAATGTTGGGCGGGTGTGTTTCTTTTTGCCATCCTTATCGCTCGATGGATGATGCTGATGCGACTGTGACAGATTGGCGGACACTGTAATGCAGAAAGAATTTCATGGGTTAATTAAAGGAAATTTAATTTAATTTTTTTCTCTCAATTTTCATATATAATAATATTAATTAATTTGTTAATTTCAATTGCTTAATTTATATATGAATAACACATTTTTTAAAGAATCCATAATAAAGATAATATCTATATAATACATAATGTAACAGGTTGACGAACATTGTAAAGCAGAAAGAATTTCATTGGTTAAATATCAATGGACTTATTTCATTTTATAAATTTCGATATTTTTAAAAAAATATATTGAAAAAAATCAAGTTTTCAAAAAATATATTAAAAAAAATTAAGTTTTTATTATACATTTTTAACATATTGAAAAAAATCAAGTTTTTTTTATAAATTTATAATTAATATAAATGAAAAAATAATTGACATAATAATTGCTTTTAGCAAAATATAAAATCAAAATCAAGTTGAATTTTCAACTCACTTTTCAATTCAATATTTATTTTATTAAGAAAACATCTCAGCGCTTTTATTATCAAGACAAGCTGCGATAATTTACTTTACGAGTACTGAACATAACCAATCCAATAAACCCCTTTTGCTATAAACATTTTGCTCATAAAACTTTTCAAATTTGTTAAATTTATTTTAAGAGCCGTGTTTACAAGCTCCGAAAGTTGTACAGCATTTTCAGAAAATTTAATTTCAAAACAATAAGCAATGTCATAAAATTTAGCGAGAAAATAATGTGCCACACTCCACTCACGTAAAAAGGGAAGAAAGGGGCGAAAGGGGGGAGGGTAAAAAGTCCATGTTGTTGTTGTTGCTGTTGCGGCAAAGTTTTTTGACATTTATTAATTGTTTATGGGGCGCGTTTGGCGACAGCTGCGATTTTGAGAGGCGCTCGAGATGAGAAAGTTGTTTAGCCTTATAAATGGTTAGGGTATCTAACTGGGGACTGTTTAACATGTGAAAATCATATTTCAATTGGCTTGCCAAATTCTGATTTGCCTCCCCCGAAAACAAATGCAAATTTTGTAATATATTTTTCGGGTAATTCATTGTGGTCCAACTATTGTTATGGCCGTGCTGCTGTTCTGGCCACGCATAATAATTAGACACTAATTACCGCTGAGGTAGCACAAATATCAGGCAAAAAAAAATGTCCAACATTCACGTTGCAACAATTAACAAACCCAAATTGACCACAGAATTTATGAGAGCCACTAAACTTTTGCTTGGGCCTTGGGCTTTCATTAAAATCAATTAGCAAAAACGACAAACGAGACGAAGGAAACGAGAACTGCGACGACAAGAGGCCAATAAAAGCAGAGCAACACGCCCCCGACCGCTAGAGGGCGCTACGTGCAACACCAAACCACCCAGAAGGCTCGTAAAGTCAGTCAAGTGGACATGGTTGGGTGGTGGCCATAAAATTAAACGGTAGCTGGAGTGGGAGTTGGAGTGGGTGACTCGGAGGTCCCCTCAGCAGGGTTGCTTTGTGACAGTCTCTATGTGTGTGTGTGTTTGTGTGTGTGTGCTTTCAATTAATGTCACCCCATTATTAAATGATCCCTAATTATGTGAAATGATTTAACTAAATATGCACAGGACGCGCCTGGCGCTATGTAAAAAGGTAAAGCCGCAAGTGTCCTGGGAACGGGGATAAATTCAGAGGTGGGGAGGGTTGAAAATGGTAACAGGTTTTTGCCGGAAGAAAGAGTCTGTCTTCTATGTGGGTTTATTTCAACATTTTGCCTGCTGAATGCGAGACAGCTCGACTTCTTTTTTACTCCGGCAACTTGTGTCCCTTTATGATACTTTGGTGCAGTTTCCACAAAATTATTAATTTAAATGATTACAGTTAAGGTTAGAGCGGAATGAGTATGTGAAGATAAAGGGATAAAAGCTGCAGACACAAATAATAAGCTAAGTTTTACTTTGTGAAAAGTAATATGAAAAATTAAATTGAATCAAATACATATCTTAAAACAAAACTCTAATAAATTTTTATGGATAACCTATCTGTATAAAAATTATTATCATAATAGTAATAAAAATATATCATATGGTACATATATCAAATTTCTCTATATTACACTTAAAACTGATTTTTATTATTTAATAAATTTCCTTTTTTTTAAAGAATCCACTTGTTGCCTGCTTTAAAGTCTATCAAGAACTCACAATTATCTTACTCTAACAATTCCATTAATTGATTTCCATATGCATCCCAGCTGCAACTAAACAATTTAATTGCAATGTTCATAAACATAAAACAAAATAAGACAAATAAAAATGCGTCAAAATAAATATGTGCAATAAAATTTATGTTTTGTTTTGTGCCTCTTTGCTTTTCGCAGACAATTCACAAGCTTAACAAAGCATAAAATAAAAAAAATGTGAAGGGAATAATACTTGTCAATAAGGCGGCCATGGAGAATATTTGCAGGCAGGATTTGACGGGGGAGTACGACAAGGACATGCCTGGACCATAACAAGCTTAATCCCTAGCAAGAAAAATTGTAGCAGTGTTAATTTTTTTTTTTCTGTTTGTCGCGAGTTCTCTCTTTCTCTCTCTCTCTCTGAGTTTCTCTTTCTATGTGGGATCTATTGGGCTGCAGCTGCGTCCCAAGGACCCTCATAAATAACCGACAAATATGAAGCGTTTATTTGCTCATGTCACGGCCCTCACGCATTGCTACCAAATGAAATGAATTGGCAGGCACAGGCTCACTTTCTGGAGCGACCCTCGCCAGTTATTCCCCTCTCTTTCTCTCTCCTCTCTTGTCTCTCCTTGGTCCTGCAGCAGTTGTCTATAATCGCATAAGTCACCCTGTTGGCATCGCTGCATTTGCACTTTTCTTCTTTTTATTTTCGCTTTTGTTCTCTTTCAATTTCTCTTTTATTTTATTTTTTTTTATGACGTTAATATTTTGGGTTTCGTTTTTTTTTCTCTTTACAGTATTGATATTAATAATGTGTGGCGAGGGGCGTGCCAGGTGGGCGTGTTGTGTTTTGGTTCAATGCTGCCTTATTGAAAATATTAAAAAGTCATTTGTTATGGGAAGAATAAGAGAATAAAAAATACATTGATAGGGGGAGATAGAGGGAGAGGAAGGCGTCGATGGCAACTGTTGATAGACAGTCGGAAAATGTGGTGAAATTAACAAAGATAATCTGAGCATTACTTTTGGTAATCATCTAGTAACATAATTAAATATTATTTATTACCATTTTAATCTAACATGTCTCCTATGGGCATATGGATTCAAATACATATTCAAAATATATGATTTAAATCATGTTCGCTCTAAATGAGCTTGTTAAAGAGTAAGTAATTAATAATACTCAACAAGCTAATAAAAATATTTGCTAAAAACTTCAATAAAATCTCATTTTAAGTCGTTATCTATTAAATTAAATTTCCGTCTATTTAAGAAAATAATTAAACAAGTACAGCATAGAAATGTACTATCAAAATTTAATTATTTTTGAATTTCGTTTAATAAAATTTGTCAACTAATGTAATACGTAATAGATTTCTTATAAATACTTTTTTTTAGATATCCATTCAAATACAATATTGTATATTCAAAAAGTTGATTTATGGCTGGTTTTTCAATGTCTCCTGGATTTTATAAAATAGATTAATTCAAGTTTGACATAGATTTCTATACTGTTATATCTGTTATATAATAATCAAACCCCTTAAATAGACATTGAAAAACCGGCCCTTATAATTTTCTTTTTAATAGGTTTCATCTTACAGAATTATCTTATTATAAGTACTTTATACATTTTGTGGTCTCAACAACAGTCTGAAAAAACAGTCGGCCATCTTGAAACCTACTGACAGAACCTTGTGACATTGTGAAGTTGACAACAATGGCTTCTTTCCCTTAATCGTATGTCAAATGTCGAAATGTCTTGAATTTGTTACCCATACTGTGGCTCACATGTATATGGATACAAATAACAATCTTGTAATATCTTTATGCCAATCTCAACAGCAGACGATAAGCAGCTTGTTTACCCTAATAAACTTAACGATACCTTGTCAGAGCAACCTCCAAGACCAGCAACAACCCTTGTCGACAAGGGCTGCTCATCTGAAGCTTTTATAAACCTCTCCATAGGTAGCACCGCTCATTAAGTGTCGTGTGTTGTTTTGGTATCCTACCCTCGGGGCTCTCTTCATTGCATTGTTTTATGGCCTGTTTTATGCCCGATTATATGCTCAGAGCACAAGTTTCTTTTGGATAGCGATGAGGATGACGACACACAAAATGCCACTTGAATTTTAATTAAACGCAACAGCTAGAAAAGGTTTTTTACATACACAATCCCAGTCATGTCTATCTGTCTAGCTCTCTCTCTCTTACTCTCTCTCACTCTCTCTCTCTCTCTCTCTTACTCTCTCTCTCTTTCGCTCTCACTGGCAATTGTATCTTTTTTATTTGGCTGCTGTCTTCATTAAGCTTAATGAATTGTGTCAAATGTAGACTGCGGTTTTGGTTTTGCCTCGTTTTGCCCGTTGGCTGTTTTTTCTTTTTATGGCCAGGTCTGGACTATATAACTGGCTGTATTTTTAGTTGCTGTTGCCTTTTAACGCATCTTTTTTAATGTCATATTTATTTTTTTACTGAAGTTAATTATTTTACTCACAGCATGTGGCTTTGTATGAGATATAAAAAAAAAGAAATTGGACAAGGAGTGTGACAGATGTGTTCAAATCGGACAAAAGTCGAACTATTTCAATTTAGTTTTAGTAACAGTATAAATATTTATATCTTTCAGAGCTGTAATTAAAATTTTTCCATGATAAATAAGTGTAACATCCTAAAATAATCACATTTAAAAATGTAATTTATACAAATTTATGACAAGAATATTTTATGAATACAGCATTAATATTTCAGATTAATCTCTCAATCCTTACGATTTTAGTCTCACAAATATAATACATTAAAGTAGCATTTTATTTTATAAACACCTCAAGAACACATCTATTAAACAGCTTTTTATATAAAATAAAATCAATAGAAAACTCTGCTATAAATTTCCATTTCATAAAGATGTTGAAAAACAAGGCACAATATTTTACTTGCTTGTCAATGTTTTTTGCTCATCGTTTCCACATAATTTTTGCAAGCAGAAAAACATTGTCATATATATACCACACAATCTGCACATTTACATAAAACACAAAGTCGGTATTGCGTGTGTTATTATTTACATAAAAATGTATATTTATTTATTTATTATTTGTATATACATATTTATGGCTGAAAGATGCCGCCGATGTCGACGAATATACGAGAATGCGACAGCTGCTCGGCCAGACAAAAATCGAAAACAAAAAGCCGGAAAAAAACAAACCAAACACAGAAAAAAAAATACAAAAAACTTTTACCGGAAAAGTTAAAGGCAAGCGTTGAGAGTCTGTTGTGTTGTTGCTCTATATAAATGTTGGTTATATATATAGTATGTAGTTGATGGGAGAGAGGAGTGAGGAGGAGAGGAGAGAGGAGAATGGGGAACTGGCGTAAGATAAGGGCAAACGCAGACGCTGCGAGAATATGTTGCCACATTATTATCTAGACGATGGCAGAGCGAACCTACAAATATCAAAAGGGGGTTGCTCTACAGGGGATGCCAAAATGGGGCAGCTGAGTGAGTATGTGTGTGTGTGTGTGTTTATATGCTTGTAGGCTGTCATGTTAACAAGCTTTATGTGTGAGTGTAAGCGTGTATACGTGTGTGTGTTTGTGTGTGTGTGTGTGTGCGTAAGAGTGTGTGTGTGTCTGTGTGTGTTGAAGCTGCGCACACAAAAATGGCGCTCGTTTTCAGCTTTATTGAAATTTTTATGCGCGCTCAAAAGTATGCTCTACATATTTTTCACTCGACTCTTGTTTTGATTTTCATATTAATTTCATTTTATTGTTTGCTGTTGTTGTTGCACTTTTTATTTGTTATTAATAATGCCATTGCATTTTATTAGCTGTATTTGATTGGCATTTATTTATTTATTTATTTATTATATTTTTTTTGTTGTTGCATTATTTACCTTTTGTGGCATATTAATTAAATGCATTTGTATATTTGCTTTGTCACCTGCCACACACACTTTTGTTTATTATGACCAATAATTGGGGCTTGATTTAATAGCATTGCACATTTGTTTTTATCATTATTATTATTACTATTATTAATATTTGCATTGCAATTCATTAAAGTCAATCGGCAACTGAAATGAGATATGAGTTCATTGTGCTTTTTATGGGCTACGGGAATTAAAATTGTGTTTGCATAGACACTTTATGCACGAGGCTCACTGCACTTAATATAATAACGTTAATTAAGTTGCTATCAGCTGTGTTTATCGCATTGAGAGAGAGAGAGAGAGTCAGTTAGTTGTTGTAATTATTGGATAGGTTAGTTATCAAATGCTAATCGCAGTGTGTAAATAAAAAATCTATCAGTAGCAATGTTGCTAGATTATATTTAAAATAATATCTTAACTTCCTAGTCTGCTCCAGTTTTGGTTAACACTTAAGACACTGTTTGGCAAATCAATTGAATCAATATTTATTTAATCAGAGCAGCTACCAAACATTCCACGACACACTTCAGAAATCAAATCGAACACAAGACAAACAAAACAAACACATAACGACAACATTTCTCTTTCGATCTCTGTTGATCTCGTCACTAATTCAATAAGAAAATTATGTACAATTTTCGACTTGACAGTGGTAAAAATGTGCACAGTCATCACCGCAATTAAAGGCCAAACAGCAGCTGACTTCAGTGACTCCTCACTAAACTCCCTAGCTCCCTAGTTCTCCAGTAGCTAAAGCACTAAATCAAATCAAATCAATTGCCAATGCGAACGATCATTAACCAGAGGCGTCGACAGCAGGGGGGGCAACTTGAGCTGGCAAGGGGAATGTTTAAATAAATAAACAATGTGAAAACGAGTTCGAGTTTGGAGTTTGGAGTTGGGCGATTACTTAATGAGCTTTGCTGCGGAGTGCCTTAAAAATAGACGTAATAATGAAGTAACCAGATCCAGAAATTGTTGTTGCCCCCAAAACCGAAGTCGAAAGATGCTCGAAAGCGTGCGAGTAAATTAATTTTTCATATGCTTTTCACTCCAAAAATAAATAATAATAATAAAGGGCAACTCTTTTATGTGGAGTCATTGTCAGCTCTGTGGTTGGATGGATCGTCGATCTGGTTGATCGTGTTAAAGTGATTCTGTTTTTTTCGTTTTTATTTTTTTTTTATTTCTGCCAGCTCTTTTAATGAGCTGGACAATGTGCCAATGGGATCTTAATGCCAACTGGCAACTGCACTAAGCACATTGGACTCGTCATATTGGTAATCACTTGAGGAGCGATCCATGATCCATGATCATTAGGGGCAACTGCCACATTCGCTGCGCTTTGTTAACGGTATCAACAGGAAGTTAAAAAGCGACTTGTGCTGCGCTTCAATGAACTTTTGATATCGTATTCGATATGAAATTAAAGCCTCGAGGTGTGGCTTTCATTGTTGACAAATCATCAACAACAATTGTAACCAAATTACGTGCCACCGTGCAACTTGAATGCGCTGATTACTTTCCAGTCAGTGAGTGGATTGTGTAGTGTTGTGAAGTGCCATGAAGTGTGTTTGTGTGTGTGTAGGAGTGTCCACTTATTTGCAAATTAGTGAGCATATTCATTAATCGCCTGATGAATTCAATCACTTACTTGTATTCGATAGACGTTCGCGCCACGCTATCGGATTTGCCACAAGACCCTGCAGTCCCGGCCAGTACAGATGCGTACGATCCACAATATGACCAGCGTGCGTCTTCAGCGGAGTTCCCTGACTCTGCGATAGATATTGGGCCATGCCCGCCGCAGCGGCGGCAATCGAGAAGCGTGGAATTCCTGCTGAAACGGAGTAAAAATTAATTTAAAGATGGGTAAAGATTAGCTTAGGAATTGGAAAAAATTCAAAAGAGTACTTTATAAAGCTAATCACTATATTTTTTTTTTTTTAAACTGAAATATAACTAGAAAACAAATTTAGAAGAGTAAACTTGATTGAATAAGACCCTGTAATTGTTCGGTAACTAATTTTAGATTTAAATAAAGACAAAGATACAAATACCATCAATTAAATACAAAGTGAATAAATTATTATATATAAAAAAAATTATTATGATTGAAAATAATCTTAAGAATTGGAAAAAATTCAAGAAAGTACTTTATATGTATTTTAACCATCTTTTTTCGGTAACTATTTTTAAAATTAAATAAAGACAATGATACAAATACCATCAAATATGTACAAAATGAATAAACTAATATTTATAGAAAAATTATTTTAAATTTGAATAAAAATTAAGCAAATTAAATAATTTATAACAAGTTTTTTACTAATTCAAAAACATATGGAGTGGGATTCAAAGAGATTCAAAGATTCAAGAATATATATACTTTATGAAGTTTGTCAATCCATCATCTGTTACGCATATTTTTCTTCAACAAACTTAGTATACACTTTGTTCTTTTAAGTACAGGGTCGACCTATTAATTTTGTTCTACATGTAATATTTTTTTTAGTATAAGTGTCCGTCGTTTTTCAAATCAAAGGATCTTTAGGCACTCGATAATGCTGTTGACAACATCAATCACTCATAACATTATTTAATTAATACGAATTCATTACCAAAGAGCCAAATTTATAAAACTTATTCGTCAATTTTTGGACTCAAGGCACACTAGAAAAATCGAAATTGAAATAAATAATTTTATTATAAGCTTATAGACATCTGCCCACTCATTGAGAATAAAAGTTTTGCCATCAAACGATTTGAACGATTTAATTAAAAGCCATTAAATAATTTGTCATAAAAAGAATGAAAACATTTGGTACGGCTAAACAGAAATTCAAAAAAAAAAGAAGAAAAAATCAAAGAAAACAAAAACGAAACAAATCACATAAACGCCCTCGTTAAAAATAATTAAAAATGTTATGGTAAATTGTCAACGCCCCGTCGCTAAATATATCCCCCAACCCTTTACCCCCTTCCCTGATTTACCATTACCTTTGTCATTATATAGAAATGTTGACCCACTCCCTCGATTGGTCTGTATAAATAGTAGTATGTTGGGCTCTGTCATGCCAAACAATTGGGGCTACATTTAACTGTCAAAAATTGAAATCATTTTAGTGAAACGGCAAAGTCACATTTTCCCCCCTTCCTCTACCCTTCCCCTTCCTCCCCCTCAGTTGCCTTCCGTTTTTCGTGTGTCATTTTGATTTAATTACAAACAATTTGACAACTAATTGCTAAACGTTTAAGTACGACGCGTAGATCGCATTACGTTTTGCGTCATTTTGCAATTTGATTTGATATTATATGATTTTGGAAATTGTGCCCAATAAAGTGCTCTACTCTCCACATATATGTACATATATATATATATAGGAAGAGTTGGCTAGAGAGGGAGCAGCAGAGAGGGAATGCTCTCCATTGTTGCCATTTTATTAAATAGTGGAATCATGTGGAATCATGTCAAACCGGATTTGTGCACAATACACGCTTGTTTGATTTTGATTTTGCGGCGGAACCAGTTTTTCAAATCATTTAAAACAATTTTTGGGGGCATGCATAATGTTCATTCAATACATTAACATTGCATAATGATGGGCAAAATGTAGCATTTATTAGGTTTTAAACGCTTACCATTTAATTATAGCAAAATGTTCCCTTAATACGAATTGCTTTGGATATTTATTTTATCTTTGGGATTTTACTGAATTTAAAAATGAAGTGCAGGATATTATAATTAAAATTGCGACTATTGAATGCCAGAAAAAGTCTGCTTAATAGAGAATAATTTAAGAAATGAAATATATTAGATTTAATTGTTATTAATATTATTGACTTTAACATAATATTTATTTACTGAATTTAAATTAAAAAAAATGTTTTCTTAATAGAGATTAATTTAAGAAATTAAATATATTAGAATTAATTGTTATTAATATTATTGACTTTAACATAATATTTATTTACTGAATTTTAATAAAAAAAAGTTTTGTTAATAGAGATTAATTGAATAAATAAAATAGATACGATTTAATTGTTATTAATATTATTGACTTTAACATAATATTTATTTACTGTATTTAAAAATTAAATGCAGGATATTATATGCAAAACTGCAACAATTGATCGGCATAAAAAGTTTTCTTAATAGAGATTAATTTACTAAATAAAAAAGATAAGACTTAATTGTTACTAATATTATTGACTTAAACATTATATTTTTTTCTGGTAATTAAGAAACATTTAAAAAGGTATTGGTATATTGTTTAATTGTTTTAATGTTAGTTTTGTTAACAAAAATAATTATTTTATTAATGCAATAGAAATCTATTAATTTTTTGTCGAAAATTAAAAATTGCCCTAATTTTTAAAATCAATTATAATAATTATCAGGCAAAGTGGCAGTCTTTTCTTCTTTAAGTATAAGATATATCTCAGTAAATTTATGCTATCATGTGAGTCAGGAGTTTATTAAAATGGAATGAAATGGAAAATGGAAATGGAATAAAATAGAGTTATCTTATAACAGTTTTAGTCTCTATATATCTCAAATTTGGTCTGGTTTTAAATTATAATAATTACTATTATGAACTCTTTCCTTATGGTATTTTATTATCTTTACTCTTCACTCACCTCCCGTTAAAGCACTTAGACCCGCCGATGTAACCGGCGGTGGTTTCGATAGTATCGTATCGATGCCATGCGGATTGGCGGCGCCTTGTGAGTTTGTTGTTGTCGAGCTGCTGGAGCTGGAACCCGTTACCCGGTCACTGATCAGATGCGAGTTGGGACTGTGGCCATAGACTAGGCCATTTCCGGAGTTAACTACTCCGCTGCCAACTCCGCCAACTCCGCCAACTCCGGCGGCAACAACGCCTTGTGCAGTCTTCATTTCTGTGGTCATGGAATGCAGCGCCGCCAGCGGCGGACCCAGAAAGCTCAATGGTATCTTGTGTTCCATGCTGTTGTTGTTGTTGTGATGGTTGTTGTTAATGTGACTGTTGTTGTTGTTGTGCAGGCTGAGCGGATTTGGATGCTGATACTTGCGACTGGTCAAGTTCTCTGGACTATAATCTGGAGGCGGCGGACTCGACTCGCTGTTCTGGCAATGATCCTCAGCTCCGCTGCTGCGTTGGCTCAATGCAAAGGATTTGGCGCTGTCCACGCCGGGACTGGAGTTGTGTTCATACCGTGGAGAGGGTGACGATTCCGAGTGCAGACGTGAGGAGGCGGGCGGAGGCGTGGTCGACGGCGAATCCTCGGCGGATGACTTCGCCTCCAGTCGAGCGCCTTGTGCCGCCTTCAGCAGCATCAAGGGACTGTTGTTGTTGTTGTTATTGTTGCCGTTGTTGTTGTTGTTGTTGTTGCTGCTGGCATAAGCAGCCGCTGCTGCCGCCGCACTGTGATAGTCCGCCAGCTGCTGTTGATAGTCCGCCGCAGCCATTGCATGAGCATGAACATCGGCGAATCCGTTGGTCAATCCCGCTGCCGCTGCAGCGGCCAAATGATGACGCTGCGCCGCCGACGGTGGACTGCTCTGGGCGGCAGCGGCAAAGCTGTGATGACGCATATAGGGATTGATGAGATCCATGTCCGTGGCTGGATCGTGAGCGTAGTCGAGAGCCGTACACTCCGCAGTTGGATTGGATGTGTCTGTGGGCAGGTGATGGCGATGATAGAAGCTGGGCGGCAGGGCGAGATTGAAGGCCGAATTGGCCGACAGCTGGAATGTCTGGGCAAGCTGTTTGGCAGCGGATGAGCTGTTATTGTTGTTGTTGATGCTGTGGTGTGGTGTGGGGGAGGGGTTGTTGCTGCTGCAGCTGCCACCCGGGGGCGTAGTGTGCAGAAATGGACTACCCAGCTTGTTATATATCTTCAAAACGCGCTGCACTCAGTAAATATCAAAATGATCAATTTACAAAACTACAAATCTCTCTTTTCTTTCAGCACAAAACACTTTGCTCAATTTGCTTTTAATACAGAGTTTCAATTAAGATTCAAACACTTCAATTTCACTTCAACTCGAAATTTCAGCAATTTGCCTGCACTTGTCAACTTTGCGTGTTCATCTATCTATAAGTACGAGGTATCTTAATTCTTCCGCGCGCGTGTCCGCTTCTTTAGGCCTAAGGCAAACGAATGATTTCGAAATTGACTCGAACGACTTCACTTCACATGGCAAACAACGTAACGCAACGCAAAGCAATCTCAGTCAGAGTCTGAGCAACCCTGGTTGCTCTTTTTCACTCACTCAAGCGCAGCATCCCAAACAATGGCAAAGAGAGAGAGCAAGCAAGCGAGCAGCTGTTTCATTCCCACTCAAGTAAATCAGTGTGCAGGCGAAATCTGTGCTTGCGTATGTCTGTGTGTGTGTGTGTGTGGCTGTTCCACAATCAATGTAAACATGCAATGAAGCTGGAACGCATTGGCATTGGCACAAAACGAATGGGAATTTTATTATGTACATCATTAAAATCAACTATTTCGGATTGGATTGGAGCTGGAACTGGACTGAGAGTGTGTTATGCATGTGAGAGAGAGCTCTATATGTGTTTGTGTGTGTGTGTTTATGTGTATGTGTGTCTGGTTGAGTGCATTTTCACGAATACTCTTCACATTGCTGCTGCTCTTCTTATTGTTGTTGTTGTTGTCGGTGGGTGGCCTCTATTTGAGGCGCGGCTCGACTGTGAATACTGTTTATTTGTTTAAAAAGCTATAAATATTAAGTGAAGCTGTAGCAGGCAGGGATTGAGTAACAGTTTCTTTTTTTTATATGTATATTGTGGATTTATTCATTTCAATAATTAAATTTTGTTCATTGACATAAATAAGAGTAATAAATGTAAATTGAATATTCGAGTTGTGTAAACAACAGGATGTATTGGGAAATGTTTAAAATTTAATTAACTTAAAGTTGTTTCTTATATTAAAATAAAAACAAACTACTGAATACAACACACTCATATAATAATTTTATACTTGTAGACAAAGCAGGAAATATTTGAAATATTATAACGTTTATATAAAATATTATAGTACATGGACTCAGAATAAATTCACTTCAATTATTAAGGAGATACCTTTTTTCAATTCTGCTATATCATATCTATAAATTCCTTCTTTAAAATTAATTACCCGCCTGTCCATCCTACAAAACTCAAATGCAAACAAATAAAATAAAAGCTTAATTAATACGCTAATTAACATTTCAATATTATTATGTGACTGCCAGCAAATTGCAACCGATTTACATATTTCTATATAAACCTGCAACTGTATGTAAGTCTGTATATAGAATTTCACATACACATTCATATAGATATAGCAAAGAGACGCATACAAATACAAAAATGCGCTTCATTTAATAATAAACTACACAATTTTAATTTACTCAGACAAAAAGGGGGGCAATAACAAAGCAACGAAATGTGGGACGTAATGGAATTGAAACAACGAAACCGAGGCCACACCTACCACAAGCTAGAGAGAAAGAGAGAGAGAGCGTCATATTGTTAAAGAGATGCTGTCGCCATTGTTTGCTCTGTGTGTATGAGTGAGCAGACTGAGAGTAATTCGACTCAAACTCAATTTGTGGATTCACTCAAGTGTGGAACCCTTTTTCACCACAGCTGTTGCTGTTGATTTCGACACTGTTTAATAGACTTTATCATCTCTATGTAGGAATTTGTATGTAGCTAACCTCAACTTTATTTGCCCAGCATCTTAAACTTTGATCTAACTAACATATATAAATTTATGCATACAACAATGTCATAGAATTTTATCGCACTTAACAGATCTAAAAAACAATGGGGAAAAACTGAACTTTTCTCTAAAATATGACGTTAGACTCATAAATACCCAAAACTAACAGCAGGCAGAGGAATATAAAAAAATCTAACAAGCTACTAAAAAGTTGAAAAAAGATAACGAAACACAACAGCATCGAGTCAGCCTATGAATAAACCCAAACATTGATGGATTTATTGTTTTATTACGCCAAAAAGTACAAAAATAAAGGAGAATACAAGAAAATCACAAGATTTGACAACTACGATAAGCAGGGAATATTGTTTAGAATATCTACTTTACGATTATGGCAGTGCGGGAGCATTTCATAAAAATTGGCCCAAACTCATTTCATGGCCCAGACACGAAAAGCGGGTAATTAATAATTAATTTGTGAGCCACAATTTTTTCACATGTTGGCCCTAAAATCAACGAAAAGGTAAATAGCCATGGCTAATGTGGATGCCATGTCTGCATCTGTATCTGGTTGAGTTTTTGACTTTGCCACACAGTTCATTAAACTGTAAGCGGACAGTGGGGCAAAGTAAGGGAAAAGAGCTCAGTGCTGGTATTTATGACTCTGTTTCTTCAGGTGGCAATTGTAAGACCCTGGCACAAACAATGCACAGAAGTATTTCTAAAAAGGTCTTACAGATTATAATCTGTTGAAAAATAAATTAAAACAGAAATGGCTGAGGACTTAAGACGCAGTACGAAATAGGCTAAGCTTGTTTTTATATTTTTAAAGCTTATATCAATAAAAAAAATAAGTTGAAAATAAGTTATAAATTTAATTAACGTCTTAGTGTAAACTAGTCAGTCAGTAAACAGTCCCGCTCCCAATCCCTCTCCCAGTCCCTCTCCCAGGTCCCTCTCCCAGGTCCCTCTCCCAGTCCCTCTCCCAGTCTCTCTCCCAGTCCCTCTCCCAGGTCCCTCTCCCAGTCCCTCTCCCAGTCCCTCTCCCAGGCCCCGCTCCCAGTCCCTCTCCCAGGTCCCTCTCACAGTCCCTCTCATAGTCCCTCTCTCAGGTCCCTCTCACAGTCCCTCTCCCAGTCCCTTTCCCAGGTCCCTCTCACAGTCCCTCTCCCAGGTCTCTCTCCCTGTCCCTCTCCCAGGTCCCTCTCCCAGGCCCCGCTCCCAGTCCCTCTTCCAGTCCCTCTCCCAGGTCCCTCTCCCAGGCCCCGCTCCCAGTCCCTCTCCCAAGTCCCTCTCCCAGGTCCCGCTTCCAGGCCCCGCTCCCAGTCCGTCTCCCAACTTGATCTGCCTGCAGTATAGAGGAACCTACATACCAAGTTTGGTGTCTCTAGCTCTTATAGTCTCTGAGATTTAGGTGTTCATACAGACAGACAGACAGACAGACGGACATTGCTATATCAACGCAGCTATTGATGCTGATCAAGAATATATATACTTTATAGGGTCTGCCACGACTCCTTCTGCCTATTACGCACATTGTGGGTAAAACAAACCCAATAGACCCCTGTACTTTTTTAAGTTTATGTTTTTTAAATTTTACATAATTAAACTAAATAAATTGTAATTTTTTCCATATCAAATTTTAACTTGAAGATTTTTTAATTTACCATTAATTTAAACAAAGTTTTAATATCAAGATATCTTTCAGTTTGTTAAATGAAATATTAACTAGACATAAAGAAGACTAAGTAACACTGTAGACCTATTTTTTTTACAGATAGAAAGTGCTTTAAAACTAAACCCCTAAATATTTTAAGACATTTAGATGTTTATATTAAAGCACACTGAAATAACCAGCAGCCACTTCAATCTGGCTATAATCAATTCAACCCATACTCCCCATTCGAATTTGAATGATATCAATGTTCAACCAATAATCCTTTTTGAAATTTGAATTTCCTGTTGCCGAATAGCAGATGTGACCATTGATTCTTCCCTTTCTTCCCTGCGTTGACCAATAGCTGACCAAACTGTTCAAATTGAGTTTCACACCTATTTGATATTGGTGTTTTGTTTGTTTTACTGCTTAGTGCTATTATTATTATTATTATTATGTTGTATTATTATAATTCGATTTCAAAATAAAATTGGAGCAACCACAAGACCAATAACAATAGCAATAACAAAAGAAGACACATGTGTGCAACATTCGACAATATTTGAGTGGTCAGCATAAAAAAAAAACAAAAGTAAAGAAAAGAAAAGATGAAAAAAATCTCAACATTTGGCATGCAAT
The DNA here is from genome assembly GCA_035045575.1 of Drosophila falleni. Lineage (NCBI taxonomy): Eukaryota > Metazoa > Arthropoda > Insecta > Diptera > Drosophilidae > Drosophila > Drosophila falleni. The sequence goes on from JAWNOV010000167.1 coordinate 13,972,261, forward strand.
TTGCATTTTTTTGCTAAGGTTATTACTCAAAGTTAAGTCGGTCCTGGGTTACCGGGATTTGATGTATGTCAAAGTTACGTGCGCGTTAAAATCTTGTCTAATTTAATATCTATAAATCCCGGCTATGACAGGGCTTCCACTTTCCCTCTTACCCCTTTACGAGTATTACAAAAATAAAAGGGTTGTTGGCCTAACCTTATCAACGTGGCAAATTGATTTCGGCTCGTTATGCGGTCATTGGGGTATATTTTGTTGGTTTAGCATGGTCAAAAGAAAGCAAATTGTAAAACCGAAATTGGCCAAACGTGCGTTACAAATTAATGTTTGTTCGGGATTTGTTTTCTCCCCACTTACTAAAAAATAAATACAATATAGAAAAATATTTCGTTCTTATTTTTTTTATTTCGTTTTCATGGTTTTCAAACAGGTCATAAAACCCTTTTATACTTCAACAGACCCAACAAACTGATTCCGAGTTATGTGGTGTAAATGCTTTGGGTTCGATTAGAAGTTGGCATGGAGAGGATGAGAGGGTTATGTTATTGATAAGCAATCAATTAGGTATTAGTTGGGCTTGTCATTGTGTGACATCGATATGGATTATTGATATTGATACGGTTTACTGTTGTAGAGTGTACACTGTACAGTTGTTATAGAAAAGTAGACAGTGGTGAAGGAAGAAAGATATTTAATTTGGAGGAAGTAAAAGTCAAATACAAATATGATTAAGAGAAACTTTGCACATGTATATAACAGAATTGATAATTATTTATTATATATCATACAACTAAAATATATTATAATAAAAACATTTAAATAAGTAAGCATAAAATTAACAAAAACAATGACATTATTAATATAATTTAATATTACAAATTACTTTTTTCATTTAATGGTAATTCAAATTATTAATAAAATGATAATCATCTGAATAAATTAAAAATTTTCTACACTTGATCGCTTTTCATTTCACAAAATTAAAAAGTCTTCCAAGTTCTTAATTTTATAACCTCCATTTGCTGGCCATAAATTGTAATACGAATTTATTATATAGAATCCATCAGTTTTTATCATTCACGTATACAATTTGATGCCTGAACAATAGCAACACTTCTTAAAGAACAATTTTTATGCGCTTTTTGTCAGCACATATACATACACTTCTATATGTAATATTGCGCCCCTCTTTGCACTTCTCATCATATATTTTTTATAGCATACTTTAGTGCGCGCACACGTTAGATCTGAAAATGTCGCCAGTGATTGCTTTCTTATTTGTTTACATTTCCCGGCTATTGACAGCGAGTAAAGTGGGAATAACAATGCGTTGAAGGAGGAATATAGATAGAACAGTATAGATAGAACAGTATAGATAGAACAGAATAGAATAGAACAGAGGCACAAACGTGTTTGGCATAGCAAGCGATGAATATACGACACATGTTTCAATCATTTTCCATTTTTATTTATTGTCAGCGTTTATTCTGCTGACACTTTTCGATTTTGTGTCCGTTGTGCGTTTAGAAAACAATTTGCAAATTGCTTAAAGCCCCCTGATGCCAATTGAAATGAATCGCAAATTGAATAGCATATAACGTGAAAAGTTCTTTTTCGACGCAGTAATTAAAATTAATATTATTTTCCTTCCTTTGCCAGCTAATCAGCTTAAGCCCTGCAAAATTTTCATTCTCTTAACAAGTCTCATAAATTTTACTATAAAGCGTGGGTGCGTCAACGAAACCCATAAAAAAATGCAAAGGCTCTACTAAACTTTCTTTGGTTACCTTACTTCGGGTATAGAAACTTTGTCAATCCACTTGTAATAATGCTAATGGCAGGTCGGCGACTCTAACCTAAGATTTAAAATTCTACTTTTTCGAAACTTTGAACGCAGAATGATTAAACCATGATCAAAATGACATTCCGCTTGAAAATCGGCTAAGTTTAAACAAAATTATGGAAGTTTTAAGTTGGTCAGACTTTGGATCTAGCTCAAATTTTTCTCAAAATCAAATTTAAAGTGTTGATTTATACTAATAACAATATAAGAAGTTGATTAAAAGTGAAAACTTGAGATTTAAAATTTACAATTTTTAAAATTTAAAAGGGGGTACCCTTACCATCAAAATCGAATTCTAGCAAAAAATAATTTTTTTTAAGAAATTAATTAAATTTGAATGCAGAATGAATAATGGAATCTCAAAATGACATTCCGCTTGAAAATCGGTTTAGTTTTGACTAAGTTATGACGTTTTGAAGTTGGTCAGACATTGGATTTCCTAACTTTACAAGTCAACAATTTTGTTCAATTTCCCAAGATGTTTGACCCTTAGCATCGAAATAAACATTATATCAGTATTAAGCCCTCATTCAAACTAATAATGATCTAAATATAACAATATGCATTAAAATAGATTAATTTTTTCTCAAAAAATTGTTTAGTGAGAGTATCAAAATGGTTTGCTTGCCTCTCTTTTCACTTTTTTCTGTCGCAGTGTCGTCCTGTTGCCAATTTATGTGTAAAGTGCCTTATAGAAAGGGAGGGGAATTGAGGGGGCTGTCCACTCGTTGCTGCCAGAAACCTCTGGCTTTTTCCCCCCTCCTCAACTTTGGCCATACACATTGTTGCTCATGCAATTTCAATTACTTTTGCTGTCGATTTTCGAATACGTTTTGGTGTTTCAATTCGATTTGCAAGCCAGAGACCCCGCCCACTTCCCACCGCCCACTTCCCACCGCCCACTGGCCAACGCCTTCAACTTGATTTCAATTAAACTGAGTTGGCATTGGCGCGGATGCTTTTCGACGTGTCGCAAATGCAACTCGCAAGTTTATTTGCTTGTTTTCTGTTTTCTTTATCCAACGACTGTTGGATTCTGAATTTGCCACTGCTGCTTGGCATTTAATTGTTTTTCTTCGTTTTTCATTTTCTGATTTTACTCTGCTCACTCTCTATCGCTCTCACTCTCTCTCTCTCTCTTTCCCTCTCTGGCTTCTTTTTGACCACTTGCATTTTATGGCGACGCGAAAAAGCTGTTTTCCTCGAGTGCCCATTCTAAAAGGAGCAGCCATGTTGTTGATGATGTTTAAGTTACTGGAGTGAGTTGGTCCTTGGAATGGGAGAGTATGAGTCATACTGTGGAACATCCTTAGTCAAAAACTTCAAACTCTTATAACTTCGCCAAAACATGACCGATTTTCAAACGGAATATCATTTTGATCATTATTTGGCCTCTACTTTGATTCTGCATCAAAATATAATTAATTTAAAAAATTTGATTATTTCTCCTATCACTGTCTATTTTATCCTTACTTTTCCTTGACTTACCCATAGATCCTTACTCAAAAATTTCAAACTCTCATAACTTCGCCAAAATTTGACCGATTTTCATACGGAATATCATTTTGATAATTATTTGGCCTCTACTTTGATTCTGCATCAAAATATTGTTTGAATAAAAAATTTCATTATTTTCCCCTATCACTGTCTATTTTATCCGTACTTTTCCTTGACTTACCCATTGATCCTTACTCAAAAACTTCAAACTCTTATAACTTCGCCAAAACTTGGCCGATTTTCATACGGAATATCATTTTGATCATTATTTGGCCTCTACTTTGATTCTGCATCAAAATATTGCTTATTTAAAGAATTTGATTTGATTTATAACATGAAATATCACATTATTTCAAACAAATTCATACTTACTGTGTTGTTCGGTAACTGTTTTATTTTAAATGTAGTTAGCTATTTTATTATTTTAATTAAATTTTTATCAATTGAAAATGACATTTATACCACTGTACTTTGGGCAAACCCGCTCCAAGTCAATTCAAATCGCAGCCAATCGGGCGCGTTCCAATCGCCAATCGAGTTACACATATAAAAAGCAATGCGCTGCTTGTTTAAAACAAAGAAATTGCCATTGTAAATAAAATAAAAATCGAACCAAGTTAAAAGCAGAAAGCAGAGAACAGAGAACGAAAAGCAGAAAGCAAAGTGTTGGGTTGAGTTGAGTTGTCGTGCACCATCGAGCACCAAGAATAAAGTTTTTCAAAAGCGATAAAAACGAAATGTCGCATATTTTTATGACATTTGCCGACACTACAAGCGGAGAGGTGTGTGCCACCCCCCTACCCCTCCTTCTCTTCAACTCACCCCCCATTTTTGTTGCTCTCTTACCCCTGCAGTGCGACTTCTGTAGCAATTCCCTGATATCCCTTTACACCTCCCGCCCGCACATTGACGCAAATTGAATTCGAAAAACGAGAAACACGAGAGAAAAAAATATGCTAACGTTAAAAATTCGTTGCGCACTTTTTTTTATACTTTTGAATTTTACCTCGCTATTTCCAAAGACAGTTATAGAAGGGATTTGGCGTATTCCTTTATTGCAGTTGTTATCTATTGTTATCAGTTTTCATTAGTACATGGCATAATGATTACAAACTTTAATTAACATTTAAGGCTTTACTTTGAGGAATTAATTAAGTGAGTAAACATAATATAATTTTCTGCAGATATACATTTTTATAAAGCTTAAGTTGACCAATTATTATTTAAATATAATTCTGTTAATTACACTTATCTAAATGTAAAATATTTAACAGTTAAAGAAATCATTGAACTCTAATAAATATTTACTTATAAGACTAACTCATTTAAATTAATTTTGTATACAATTTTTATGATTCTTTTTAACTCATACAAATAATACATATAAATAATTTCCAGTTCATTAAGAAAACGCTACCAGTTGAGCTTAACCCACATTATTTGGCCAACTCCTGTTAGCTGATTCTCCAGCCAGACCTCTTGTAACTCATCATTCAACTGGTCCCTTTGTAAGTTACATTATTTGCCGAGTTCGCTGCCTTTTCAATGTGCCACTTGGGTGCAATTAAAATTCGGCCTCGAAATTATTATTATTGCTTATGAAAAACACTTTTCTCGGCCCCAAAAAGTTTTACCTCCTCCTCCTCCTCTGTACTCAAACAACAACACATCAACTCGTTGGCTGTTTTTAAAAGCACTTTATACGCCAGTCCACACGCAACTCAGTGCGTAAATCCTCCAATATCTCTATAATATATATAAGTATATCGTTGACTGCGTCTCTGTGCGCCTTTATGATTATTTTTCATAAACTTGGCAAATGTTTTGGGAAATCCATTTAGCAGCAAGCGCCGCATTACTTTATCTATGGCCATCAGGATTATGATTTGTGTGCGGCGTTCATTTTTGGGGCGGTGAGTTAGTAGCAGATATGGCCAAATGTGTGTAGACCAAGACGTCTTTTATGGCATACATACTTTGTCTTGTAAAATAAGCCAAGTCAAGAAAGTAACACTTCAGAACTTTACAATGCAAAAGTTGAATAAAGCTTTGATAATAAATAATTATTACTTTATTATATAAATTGTGCAATTTTTGTGGCTTATCTGGTTTGTTCAACCCTAAAGGAAAATAAATAATAAGAAAAGTGGTAAAAACTAACAGAAGATAGCTGTGATCTACTCTACCTGTTTATTTTATTTCTTAATATTTTTTAATATTTTAGATTATTTAATTATATTTCAAATAAACACTAAACTATCAATAATAATAGTTTAATAATGTTCCTCGTTTATTAGGATATTAACCTGTTAATCTTTTTTAATATCTTAGATTATTTAATTTTAATTCAAATAAACACAAAACTATCAATAATAATAGTTTAATAATGTTTGTAAATTTAATGGGAGCCCAAAAATGCGCATCGTAATTATTTGTATTACAGAAGGAAGGAATCTTATGAACCTTTCTTAGGGTTATCATACTCTTTTAATTTTTTTTTTTTTTTTGTATATCATTTTATTCTCTTCAATCAAAACTGACAAAAAATGTCGAGACACGCGGATTTTGACTCGTTATGAGTATAATAATCCATTAAAATACACAAAATTAATTATTATGTATAAATATGTGAAGGCAGCTGTGCGAAAAGGGTACAAAGGGTAAGCAGAGGGGAGTTAACTGTCAGGTGGGTGGTTGATTGGGTTGGTTTGGGGGATTGCCAAAGGGATATTATGGCGTCGGTCTACGTCTATAGCTCTGTGTCGCGCCATTTTCGGCGCCAAGTTTCATGCTCAATTAAAACGTTTGTTTAATGAAAACAAATGCGCTTAATTAATAAACACGCATTTTGTGGCTTTTACCAAAGCGTCAAAGGGGTTTGAGTTTGGGTTAAGTACGGCATTCTGTTCCATTTCCGTTCGCTTCTTAACCCCCAGTTTCACAATGGCAATGTTTCAGAATACAAACTCAAAAACTGTCGCAGCTGTTGATGTTGTGGGTTATGCGTAATAATTGTTGTTGTGTCGCTTGTTATGGTTGTTGCATACAATTGTTGTTGCTGTTGCTGTTGGTTTTGGTATGTTTAATTACGCGCTGGCGTTGGCTGAATTGCGATTTATAAAAATTAAGTGGCGGCAACAAAAATAAATGTGCCATTAATTAAATTTGATCATTTGTTTATACTTCTACTATAAATGCTTATTTATGTGTATGTTCATAGGTGATATGCCTGTGTGTGTGGGTATTTAAATTTGACACCCTGTATTTGTTTCACTTCTCTGTTTGCGGAGTTAGCTAACCACGAAATCAAATAATTGTTGCATACTTTTAAGCGTTGCACTTAAAGGTTCTTTAGTTTCAGAAATGGCCGTCTATCGTTATGGCGGCGCTAATGTTCTACAACTTCTATTAAAAACATATTAATCGAGAGTTTATCGAAAATTTATTTAATTTTTTTGTATATTGCCTGGAGATTAAAAAATAATAATAATAATTATCTAGATAAAATGATGATATGTTATTGAAATATCCACTACACATAATATAATAAAAAAAATGAATTAAAGAATATTTGGATTTTTATCAATCATCTTCAATATATTTAAACGTACCGAGTAACTGTGCATATCTGTAAAAGAATGTAATATAGTCCATTGACAAATTGATTATAAAGTTATCTCAGCCAATTATTTTGATTTGAAAATTAATAAAAAGGTTAACACTTATAAATTGCTAATACACATACACGAAAAAAATTTAATAAGAAAGTCCAAGTACGTATGCTTTTTATCTAACATAATTAATTGACAACTTATTAAGCATACGCATTGTTGGCCCAGCCTCAATGGCAGCTCTCTTCTCTGACCATAATAAAGAACAGTTATCACGTCAAAGACTCGTGCAAGTCTGGGCCTAAAGCAAAATGTACTGTTACAAAATTTGCATGCAATTCACATAAGCTGCGTTTAATGCGGCAATTGCAAAAAAGCGTATAAAATAACCTAGAAAAACGCTATGAACTGAAATTGTAGACAAGCAGACAGAGTCTGGCCAGAAATAGCGAAGGGAGGGGAGGGAGACAGAGTTGGTGTGGGGTAATACGAGTAGCGCCATAGCGCCATATCAATATACACGGCACCCAGAGCTATGACAACAAATCGTTCGACAACGAAATATTGAAATATTTAACCTATGCAAAATGAAACTAAAAACCCATCGCAAATTCTGCCGACCACTGCAGACCGATGAGACCTATGAGAAAGTCTGGGAAAGTTAGTGAACGGATAATGATGTCAATGCACATACGAGTAGAAAATGCAACAGAACAAACTGCGAAATTCAAAGCCATAGTCAAAATATACTTATATACTGAATATAATTTCCTATTTCCCTTTTCAGAAATTAATTTAATTATATTGAAATATGTTATTTCTTTCAATTTGCAACTGAATTAAAAAATATTTCATCAACATTTTTGTAATTCACAATCTTTGACAATAAGAAAAACATAGCAAAAATTGATTCTGAAATCAAAAATTCCAATAAGTTATCTAGGCACATTTCTTTTTTAAACTCTGATTACAGCTCATATCTCTCCGTTTTAACCTTTGGAAGCGCATTTTTAAAACACATTAATTTAAAAATGCAGCGTCTTTATAGACATATTATAATTCGAAAAACATCAGGCATTATTAAGCCAAAATTGACAAATGTTATCAAAGTAAAGTGCAATAGATCAAAACACAGAGTGTTAATAAATTTGTTTAAGACGCAAAAAATAAACAAATTCAAAAGAAGAAGACCAATCAAAAATGAATAAAGATTAAAGAACATTACAGACTGTGGCAAATAACGCACACAAGCAATCAAAATCAGAAAGAAAGAGAGAGAGAGAGAGATAGTGACAGAGAAAGAGAGGGAACAAAAGCGATACACACGCAGACTACAATTTATTAATTATAGAACGGAGTGTACACTTGTATAATCATAATAATAATAAAAAAGGGCCACTCGTCAGCGCTGCTGGGTCAAGTTCAAGGACAAGCAAAGCGACAACAACGACAACAACAACGAACAACGCCAACGACAACGACAACAACAACAACAGCGAACAACGTATGGAAATGAATGGGTATTCGAATTAAGGGTAGGGGGAATGTGAGTGCTTCAATGAATGGACAGCTGTATGTATATGTATCTGTATCTGTATCTATATGTGTGTGTATCTGATGAGTGTGTGTAAAGTAGGGCCGCTGCTCGTATAATAGTAGATTACGTTCCAATTCGTGCTGAAGTAATCGCTCTGATTGATTTCGCTTTTCTTATCAACTTGTAGACCCGCTCTGCCCGCGCCCTTTTCTAGATCATTGGGTCACACACAACACACACATTGTGATGGCCCTCAGCATCGATTTACCGCTTACAACTGGAACACACACAGCAAAACTGATCATCAGAGACAGAGACAGAGAGAAGAAGCTGCATCTGCCCACTTACATACAATGTAGAGAGGAAGACAACAAGGCAAAATGAATTTGCAGCTCGTGTTAATCAAGCGAAACACTCACATCAACACGATTACGCACATACACGCATGAGTGCGAGTATTAGTATGAATACAAGTGTGAGTGCGAGTGTGAGTACTCGTATTTATGCCCGGTGCACTCAGACTGCGTGGAGCTGATTGTGAGTAAATACTCGTAGTTGTTGCAATGCACCCTGCACTTTCAGCATTTGGGTAAGTTCACACATAGAACTCGAAAACGAGCTTCTTACAAAAATCAATCAATCAAACAGAAATCTTCTATTGGTTTACCGATTATATAATTGTGGTAATCTAATAGGAGTTGTCGCTATCGACAATGTTATCGAACATTGTAACGAGTTTATATTGATATTTAATGAAATATTGACTTAGCTATATTGTGTGAAAATTTCAAGCTTCTGCGTCTTATGGTTTGGTCTGTGAAATGATCAGTTAGTGAGTGGGTGAGTGCGTGAGTGCGTGAGTGAGTGAGTGAGTGAGTGAGTAAGTGAGTAAGTGAGTAAGTGAGTAAGTGAGTAAGTGAGTAAGTGAGTAAGTGAGTAAGTGAGTAAGTGAGTAAGTGAGTAAGTGCGCGAGTCAGGACAAAGAGTTTTATATCGCATAAATGAAAACCAACCGAAAATCTCCTATGGAGATTTGGGAGATTTGATAGATTGGAAATATTGATTGTAAATCGATGCCTAGCTCTATTTTTAAGCCTGATATTTCCAATTTGACTTACTTCCTAAACATGAGAACTAATAAGAAGGGCACCTGCTGATCGTCAAAACTCTTTCGCTCGCTTCATTCTCTCTTCTCCAAATGGAGCATTCTTGCTTGTTATCAATTGTTGTTGTTATTGCATTTAAGTGTAGCTTGTTAATGCTCATTAAATGTTAAGGGAATGCTGTTGTTGTTGTTCTGGCCGAGCCTGAGACTGAAGCTGGAATTGAAACTGGGACGACGGTAGGGACGGAGGTTAGGTATGGTGACTGGGATCGGGGAATGGATCGGGGACTGGGACTGGGAGTGAGCTCAGGCTCCATCCAGAGGCAGCTCCCCCAATTGCAATTGCTGAGCCAAGAGATGCGGCAACTCGGTGCAAAACCCGATCCAAGTTTTACGCTTTAGTCCATAAAATGAAGTGAGCCGAAAGTGTCGCGGCGGGCGCGTTGAGAAAGAACTTTTGCCTGACGAGTCAAAATAGCCTCCATTTACATACATACATTTGTACAAACACACACACACACAAACACTCACAGATTCTCAGAGTGTCGTTCGAAGAGACATACGATTGTGGAGATTAGATAAAGTGAAGAAAAACGGAGAGAGAAAAGTTCTAAGCCCCAAAGGAGGAAACTTGTCGTAAAATGAAAATTCAAATGAAAATCTTGAAAATACTACAAACCACAAGGCATAGAACGTTGGCGTCCTCCACAGCGCGTGAAAAACCTGTTCGTTGGAAAAGAGGCTTGTTGTTGAAGTTGTTGTTGTTGTTGTTGTTGCTGTTGTTAATTTTGTGTTGTTATTGCGGTGTGTGTGAGTGTGTGTGTGTGTGTGTAGCATCCACAGCTAATTGAAAAGAAGTATTAACAGTGTTGCCTTTTTGTTTTTGCCTTTGATTGACTGACCAACCGAGCCGAGATTGAGACCGAAACAGAAACCAAAACAAGACAAGATGACTTGAGTTGAGTTAAGATGAGATGGGAATGGGAATGGGAAAGGCGAGGAAACCTTCCGCAGCAGGCAGGCAGTCTGGTATGGCATAATTGTGGGATTTACAAGAACAACAACATTCAAGTTAATTAATAATGCAAAGCCCATGCCCTTGCATTCACACACTCACACACTCATTCATTCATTCATTCTCTCACTCTTTCACTCACTCAGTCATTGGGATATATAAAAGTGGAATCTTAACTTTGTTGTCATTTTCATCAGTAGTTGTTATTGTTGCTGATCGACAGGATACCATTCCAGAGCGTGTGAGCTGCTTAGAAATCAATGCAGCTGAGAATGGAGCTAACAAAAATGGAAGAGCCATTGAATAAATTAATTAGGTTACGAATGATCCAATATTATAAACAGAATCCTTTCCACCTTCACTGTTTGAGTTCGGTTATAAGAAAAATATAAAATTTGAATTTAGAATACGCTCTGAAGAGTCTTTTGCGGTTTGTTAGATCTGTTAATACACTTTTCTAAAATTATTATAATCTATCAACCATAAACTCTAGAATTTTTCAAATAGTTCATACTAATTCTATATTAATTCTTCAACTTAATATTATAATTTCAGAGGTAGAAATCTTACTTAATTTTAAAAAATTTACATAAATTTTATAATAATGGTAAAATCAATTTATCCTTATGATCCAAATTCAGAGTTCCATTTCTCGCGCGCTAAATTTAATCAGAATTTGTTCTATTTAGTTTTCAACCCCAAACTCTAGTTTCATGATCTGTTCTGATCTGCTCTATTAAACTATTACTACACTGACAGGCACTCACTCGTAAATCATGTTTGCACATACACATATCGTATGACAAAAACAAAACAAAAACAACCACAACTTCCAACTCAGATTCGCATTAATTTAAAACCCAATCAAGACAATTAGCGCGCACACTTGTTTCCTCTCTCCCTCATGCGAACGCTCCCTCTCTCTTTCTCTCTCTCTGTCTCTCTCAATCGTCATATCCAGCTCCCTTTACATTTTCATTCTCGATCCCTAAGTCGCTTTTCCACCTCCACCTCCTGCTCTTCTATTGCTCACAACATGCACAACAAATCACAAATCAGAGCCGCCGTCAAGCAGCAACATTGTTGCAGCAGGTCGGTCAGACACAACACAGCTGATTCAAAGTGCCTAGACGAACCAGTTATGCAGTATTCATAGTCATAGTCATAGTTGTAGTTGTAGTTGTAGTTGTAGTGGTAGTAGTTTAACCTACCTCACGCCAAGCTGCAATCTGGGAGAGAGGCCCCTCAGTCAGCTCACGCGGCCACGCATTGAGGTAGTTATTGCTGGGCGATTGTTGCTGTTGTCGCTGTCATCATGTTGCATAAACGCGCGCTCGATGTAAACATTTCAATAAGCCACCAACAACAATAGCAACAAATCGCCTTGGGACCCATTGTTTCTTGGCAAACTTTCATTGAGATTTTATATGCAAAAAAAAAATAAAGATGATGATGAAGAGGAAGATGAAGGAGAAGGAGAGACAACAACACAAACACACTGAGCAATTGAACAGCAGGCAGACGGCGGCGCACTTGTTGTTGCTGTCCTCTTATCAGCGGGAGAGCAAGCACTGAGAGCCAGAGCGTAAACGAGAGCAAGAGCGTAAGCATGTGTGTGTGTGTGAGAGGGAGAGCAAGTGTGTGAAACAGGCTGTCGTGTGCATGTGAGAGCGTGGATCGGACTCGGACTCGGGCTCGGCTTCGGACACACGACGATGCTATCATATCATCATATGCGGCATCGCCTGCCGGGAGACCAGACCCCACACACACAGAGAGATACATTTACATGCATAGAACCTTAGTTTACTCACACAAAACGGATTCGAACAGCTGGTCGGTCGGTCGGTAGATCGATCGATCGTTTGGTTCGTTGATTGCACGATCGACACGATCGATTCGATTCGTAGCCACTTGTTGCATCTGTTATGGTTGTTGTTGTTGTTGCTGTTGTTGTGGTGCTTGCTTATTAAATCAGTTGAAGAGTTGCTCGCGCTCGTTTTGCCGACGCGCTCAAACGATCGTTCATCGTACATCGTCGTTGTCTTCGTCTTCGTCAACGGCATCGTGGATTGTGGGCTCAACATTTTATTCCCATTCATATTCAGTCAGTCTTTGACTAAGCGTCGCAGTTGTCATCGCAGCGGACACTGTGGTAGAGTTACTGCTACTGATATTCTGTCGCCAGTTGTGTTAGTTCTTCCGTTCTTGGTTTAGATTTGAACAAAACGCTAGAAGCTACACACACACACACTCACACACACGCATAATAATTCTATTGAACGGATACGGATGCGGTTTTGATTATACCCAACAATAAGTATATGCAGGCAGTCGGCAATTACGAATCTCCTTCACAACACGACGAGTGCAAAAGTGCAATGTCTGGATGCGATTATAAATGTTTAGCATAGTATTCTATTGTTTTCGGTACCATGACGAGTAACAACGACAATAACAACAACATCAACAACAACAACAGCAGCAGTAACATCAACATCAAGAAGAGCAGCTGATTCTGATTAGAACCGCAGAAGATGCATCAATAAATAAAGCTTTAACAACAAATATAATCAATGTGCAATATAGCTAAAATATTTATAAAATATTCTAGAAAAAAGAAATGATCAATTAGTAATAATAATAATATTAATAAATTTCAATATCAATTTAAATGCCGGTTAGTGATAATAGTTCTTATATCCGTATAAATACAGTGCAATGTTCTCTATAAATATTTTAAAATAAGTTTATAGTTAAACTTAGTGAATTTATAATGCCTGTATTGAAAGCTGAAAGTCCATAGACTTTAAATCATTCAAAGCAACAAATATCAGAAAGGATTTCTCAAAAACAATTATACAACAAATACGGTGAGTTCAAGCAATTCTGGAAGAAACCAAAGCTCATAGTAAAATAAGTTAAGTTAATGGCAATTAAAATTTATTTTAAGGAATTGGTAAAGTTTTGCACAAAAGTCATGACTAAGAATTTAAATATAGAATTGTTTAAATGTGTCAAGGTCGAAACTATTAAATGAAATAATTGTTAACTGATTTAGAAGATCAATAGGATCGATCAATAGGATCTATGAAGTAAACAAAACATATTTTGTTACGTATCCACATTTATATGGTTTAATTTCAATGCTAAATTTTATTGTTTTAATTTTCGTTTCAAGATCTTTAAAGATTTGCGCTTGAGCACCCCCACAGATTTGCTTCGAGTTGAGGCAGTTAATCACTAAATGCAGTACAATTATAATTAAATGTACGCAACTTTAAAATGAAATCAGCAAATAATTATATATATATATATAAAATATACACTTTATATACATAAATGTATTTATTTATTGTACTTTGGCAAACACACGCATTAAATTGCAATTAGCTTCTTAGCTCTTCTCACGGCTACTGCTCTTGTTTATTGACTGTGTGTGTGTGTGTAAGCTCATTTTTTATTTATTTATTAATTTTTTACTCATTATTATTTATCAGGCAGTAGCACGCGGGTTTCAAGAGTTTTCAACTCTTGCAATGTGAGAAATACATAATAAATAACAAGGTTTTAGATAAAAGTGCTATACTAGCAAATACCCTTTTAGCTTAATTTTCCATGTCCTTTTTTTAGGAATTACAAACTTTTCCATAACTCAAGCACGCTTATGTTGTATCATTTTTTATTTATTTAATTTTTTTGAAAATGAGATATTTAAATTCGCCTGCTTTTTATTAATATTTATTTTTATATTCGCCTCAAGTTCATTATCATCATTAAAAAAAATTAAACTCCCATCAGCTGTGAACACAATCTCTCACACATTCAACACACACACACACACACACACTCGCACATTGCGTAATTGACACCCGCCTTTTGTTGTTGGTATTCTGATTTGTAATAAACACAAATAAATGAGTGTAAATTTTTTACATTTTCAAAGTGAATGCCAGTCGTTGTATTGCTTTATTTTTTACATTTTTAACATTTTTCAATTTTGTTTTATTTATTTATGCTTTTTTTTTGGTTTTTTGGCCGTACATTGACCGCCCGTTTTTTTGGAGGCGATGATACATTTTCGTTTATGGCACGATTATCGTGGACTGAACTGGGTTTTGAGAATGAAATATGAGGTGCATACACTCCCATTTATTCATCTTGTTTATTTATAAATGACATGATCGTTTTCAATTATCAATTGCATTTTAACTTGTATTTAAATTATTCTAAGTTTCGGTTGAATTTCAGTAGCTTTGATAGCCATAATATATCTTATTTATCTTACAAACCATATTCCTCTGAAGTAAAGATTTACTTTAAACTCGAACTTTAATATAACTGTCTGTGCCTGAATTAAATTAAAATTTTTATCTGTAATTTGTTGAATTTGATTATTTTAATTACTAAATATAAATAATTGTTAAACTATATCTAGGGATATATGCTTTAATTCAAAGCATAAAATTCTTCTACATCTTTAAAGATGTCAACCATCTTTAAGGACTATTTTCTGTATCATTAGATGAATACATAATATCAATAGACATTCTTCATTCTTTTCTCTTCTACTTTCATTTATAGAACTGTGAACTATTACCATAATTTTTGGCTTTGTTGTTTGTTTGTGAAAAGAATTTGAAAATGAATAGATATTGCAAGCTCATTATTATTCAATGAATGTATTATGATCTCAAGCTGATAATCTTTCTAAGCAGTCAAAAGTTCTTTCACTTTTCTTCTCTATTGCCTTTCTAACGTCTTTGCAGTGAGTTTTATGCCGGCTATTGAATAACTTAGACAACTTGAGCAGTCAAAAAAAAAAAAATAGATAAATAAAAAAATACAAAAAAAAAAACAACAACTAACGAAGAGCTTGTTTGGTCATGCTCAGAGCCGGCTTTGAGGCTTTGAGGCTTTGGCTCTTCTGCAAAAATCTAATGCGAAATTTCTCTATTTCAATTCGAAAGCAGTGAGTAGGAGTTATAGAGAGAGAGAGAGGGGGAAACGAGGGGGAGTTGGTAGTTGATAGGTGGTTGCTGGCTGAGTCTCACGCGCGTCGTTGGCCGTACATTGAACTTGGCCAAACGTTGGATGGAGCTTAAGTAATGGGCCGAGATCACTCTATCTCTCTCTCTCTCTATCTAACTCTCTATCTTTCTCTCTTTATTTCTCTATCTTTCTCTCAATCCATCTATCTGCACATGGAACAGCTGACAAATGCTATGAGCATGGTAAATATTGTTAGGCTCTTGGCTCTTAGCCGTTGGCTCTTGGCTGTTGGCTGTTGGCCGTTTGTCGCTTGAAGCTTGGCCGTGACCATGAAGCCAATCGGTTCGGTTGGGTTCCGTTGCGTGTGCAATGTTATATGGTCAGTGGTAGTGACATAATCTGCTGATGTTGAGCGTTCTACACATTGAGCTGAGGTTTCTTCTTCTGTAACTGCGCAGCGGATCGCGTGGCTTTTATTATTTCTGTTTTTTTTTTTTGTTTCCAAACTTTATTTGTTTTATTTTTATTTCTTACTTATTATGGATTTGGTTTGATTTGCATAAATGTGAAAAATGTGCCAATAAAAATAGCCGAGAATATATGTTCAAAAACTTTATGTAAATTCTGATGAAAACACAAACTTGTTTATTTCGCAAAATAAACAACAACAAAAAATCGGCTAATTGGTAGAACATTTTTTTTCTGTATTAATTTAAATCACTTTTTTTGTGTCACATTTTGTTGCCTGCCGTCTTTTAGCAACGTTGTATAAGTACGTCGTTTTTTGTTTTTTTTTTTTTTTGCTCGTTTAAAGTAAATGCTAAATAATTTTATGTAGGTGTCAACAATAATTTGGCAGTTGCAGTTGCACTTGGACTTGGACTGCCTGACGCCACAGGAATCAGTTCAATGCAAACTAATTTGCTGAATTTATTAATTTTTTTAAATGTATTTTAGTTGCATTTTAAGAAAGCATTCATCAAGAGCTGTAAACTTACACCGAATGTCACCGAAAACACTTGAAGAAAGTTGAAAAATGATCAACGAATTAATCGAAGGAATGCAACAAATGCGTTTACTGGGCGTGCGACCAGAACAGTGGGCTGAGAGCTATTTTTGGGGGCTTAAATTATATTTGCTTGAAATTGTTTGTTTAAAATTGCTTAGTTTTTAAAAAAATTTAAGAAGTCTACACTAAGTAAAAGAAAGTCTTTTAGAATTTATTTATATAACAATTTATTTAAAAAGTGTTATGAAAATAATACCTCTAATAATAATTCTTCGATTAAATCTTCTATATATCTAATACTCTATTCCATCTTTAACTACACATAGTTTTGCCAAAATTAAAATAATGCTGTATCTAAAGTTATAAAAAATCTTCTATTTTTAGTATATCTTGAAATGAATGAGATTTTATTTCCAGTTTTATATTATTTTTAGAAATACTGGTATTCGTTAATAATGTTTCCTTATTCAAATTGAATTTTTAATTCAAACAGTCTTCCATTTAGTGTGCTTATATGATGATACTGTTGATACTGACATAATAATCTTAAAATCATGTTCAATCAATGTGTCTACGACTTTTAGGCATGTCTTGAAAATGATTAATGTTGTTAGACTCCACATAGATGATATAAACATTATTATTTGTCCAGACCACACACACAAATCGTATATCAAATAAAACCAGACGATCAACCGAATTTTATTTGCAAAGAAATTAAGATAAGACAATTTTGTGTGATGTTCAGAGCAGGTTTTTTTTTTTTTTTGGGATATCTACGTGACATTGCGCTATTCCTTAATGTCGATTCAGATATTTTATATAGCGGGTCCCGCTCTACGTTATGCGATAGGCTTGTTTGCGAAAAGTAGAAACACAAGAAATTGAAATCATAGCCAGTTCAGTTCAGCACTTCCTTCTTTGCTGTTAATCACTTCCTCATCTCTGGGGCGACGCGTGCGCCGTTCTAAGCGCTTCTCACTTTTCCAAGCCGTCAACTGACTGAGCATGATAAACATGGAGAACAAAATAAAAAACTCGCTTTTTAATAAGAATTCTTGCGAATTCTTCTCAGCTGAACACACAGAGCTCTAACAACTTTGCGGTTGCCGGCACCGTGATTAATATGCAGATACAACATTGATCAAGGGGCAAGTAGGGAAGTTGTAGATATCTTTCAGTTGGTTTTGTCGTTAGAGCCGTGTTAGAAGCCTATGTTCAAGCCAAAGTTAGAAAACCGGCTTTGGAACCAGCCGCAGGCCAAAAGAAGAAAGCATCGACCAACTAGAATACGACATTAGAAAGCATATTATGTAATTTATTATTTTGTAAAACGAGACGATGGGAAAGTTTTCTCTCTACTCTCAATCTTTTTCTTTTTCTCTTCTCTGCTTCTTTTCTCGCTTTTTGTTTTGGTTTAGAATTTCACAATTTCTAGAAATTTATTGGGCTAATGCGCAAATAAATATTTCACTTTTTTTTATACCTCTATAAATGTATATATATAAATTTTTTATTATTTATTTTTGTGTATTTTGTTTATCACAACAAACTTTATGACGGTTTCGAGAAATGACGCTTCAGAAAACAGCTTTTTGCCTATTTAATTGGCAGTAAGAATTCGGCTTATTGGCATATATTAAATATATATTTGAAGAATAAGTGGTAAGCATTAAGGCAAACAAATAATAATGCTGCGATACTTAATAAGAATGTAATTATTTCTTCATTATACTTTATGTGATCTATCACAAAATTCTTTGTCATTCAGTAATTTTTCTCCATAATCTTGAACTTGAATAAGGATTAACTTAACTGTCAGCTCTATTAGAATAATCTTTGCAATCTAAATGACCTTAAACTTGTCAGATATTAGGCAATTACCAGCGCAATTTAAAACACATTTCTCTTTATCAACCCATTTTTTATTATCTTTCTAATTTTTTTTTTTTTTTGGCAAGTCACAATGGAATAGTCAAAATTTTTATTTTGAGCAACCTTGAACTGTATCGTTGTTGTGCTTATCTTATCTGAATAAACACGAATTTCACATAGAGCTCACCAATTTTCAAAATGCGCAACTTAAGACTTTTCCTTTTGTTTTTTTGTCAAAAGAAAAAAGAATCTACCCAAAAAAATTGTTATCTTACTGGCAATTACAGTGCAAAATCGATGATTAGCAAATCTAACTGGCGATTTTGTTGTATAAAATAGCATTTGATAAACGCAACTGGGGGAGGTTAGATCAGAGTCCGGTTTGGATTTGGTTTTGGTTTTGGGGCCTGTTCATGACTCTAATTAAAGGCCTAAAATTGTTCGAGTGCTAAAAAGATTTGCATAAAAACTTTGAAAAGCTTTTAAAACGCGATAAATCAGTAAGACAAGCGACTAAATAATAATATAGACTCCACCCCTCACTCCAACTAAAACTAAAACCTCTCTCCTTTATAGCGTCCAATGGTAATGGCCGTGATACTGTTGCTCGCCCTGGCACTTCTACTCGGTTGCTATTGCGCGATTCATAGGCAAAAGATCAGTGCTATATATCTGAAGCCTTTGCTGAAGAATACTCCGTTGGAGGATTACTACTATGCCACGCCGATTGAAGAGAGGAAGCGTCGCAGCATCTGGGATATACCGGGTCCACAGAGAATACCCTTTTTGGGCACCAAATGGATATTTCTCATCTTCTTTCGCCGCTATAAAATGACAAAGCTGCATGAGGTCTACGCAGGTGAAAAACTCTCTAAATATCAAAGAGCCCATACCAATATCTTCTCTCTCTCTCTTTCTCTCCCTTTCTCTCTCTCTCTCTCTTTTTCTCACTACAGATCTAAATCAACAGTATGGTGATATTGTTTTGGAGGTAATGCCCTCCAATATACCCATTGTGCATCTATATAAGCGCGAGGATCTCGAGAAGGTCCTCAAATATCCCAGCAAATATCCCTTTCGACCACCCACAGAAATCATTGTGATGTATCGCCAATCTCGACCGGATCGCTATGCCAGCGTTGGAATTGTCAATGAACAGGGTCCGATGTGGCAACGTCTTCGCTCCTCCCTCACCTCCAGCATCACATCGCCCCGCATCCTGCAGAATTTCCTGCCCGCTCTCAATGCGGTCTGTGACGATTTCGTAGAGCTTCTTCGGGCCAGACGGGATCCTAATACGCAGGTGGTGCCCAACTTCGAGGAGCTGGCCAATCTGATGGGTCTGGAGGCCGTTTGCACCTTGATGCTGGGACGGCGGATGGGATTCCTGGCTGCCAATGCCAAGCAGCCGGAGAAGATCAGTCAACTGGCGGCGGCCGTCAAACAATTGTTCATCTCGCAGCGGGATTCGTATTATGGTTTGGGATTGTGGAAATACTTTCCCACCAAGACGTATCGGGAGTTTGCCCGCGCCGAGGACTTGATCTATGAGTAGGTATAAGAAACTTACAGCCTACCATCCTCAGCCTTGGCTAATGCCTCTTTACAGTGTCATCTCCGAGATCATTGACAACGAGCTGGAGGAGCATCGAAAGTCGGCGGCCTGCGATGATGATGATGATGCTGGCGGACTACGCAGCGTATTCCTTAACATTCTGGAGCTCAAGGACTTGGACATACGCGACAAGAAGTCTGCCATTATAGACTTTATAGCCGCGGGCATTGAGACGGTGAGTTAAGAATAATATTATTTAAAAAAGATATACACTGAAAAAAAAGACCAACTTCTAAAATCAAGAACATTCATCTTAAATATTTTGTTTTTAAATAAAGATAATTTTAAATCCAAATTACTAAAACTAAGATTATTAATCTTTAAAATCTTAATATAAGAAAAAAATCTTAAATTGTTAGGAAAGTATAAATAGGTTTTATTTCGTATCAAACATATTGTGGCCCCTGGCGCTCTGGTTAGAGAGGCTACTTCAGTTAAGAAACAGTAGACGGCGGTTCGAATCCCACTCGTAACAAATTAAAATAACATTTTTAAAATTAGTAAAACTAAAACAGAATAAAATGAAAATAGATCAAAATTTAAAAATAAAAAAATTATAGAAATTATTATTATTTAAAGAACATTTATTCTTAAAATAAGAACTTGCTCTTATTTAAAATTCTCTTAAAATCAAGATGTGTTCTCTTAATTTATAAGGTTTCATATACTAAATGCTTTCTTTGTTTTCTCTTCTCTCTCCTCTCTCTAGCTAGCCAATACGCTGCTCTTTGTGCTCAGCTCCGTGACGGGAGATCCTTCGGCAATGCCTCGCATTCTCAGTGAGTTTCTTGAGTATCGCGATACAAATATTCTGCAGGATGCTCTGACCAATGCCACCTACACAAAGGCCTGCATTCAGGAATCGTATAGACTGAGGCCCACGGCCTTCTGCCTGGCGCGAATACTGGAAGAGGATATGGAACTCTCCGGTTATTCACTGAATGCGGGCGTAAGTACAAAATGGAGTCAAGAAATCCTATTGAATCGACTCTAATAGTATGTTATTTTTTTTACAGACGGTTGTACTGTGTCAGAACATGATCGCCTGTCACAAGGATAGCAACTTCCAGGAGGCCAAGCAATTTTGTCCCGAACGTTGGATTGATCCCGGAACGGGCAACTTTACAGTCAACGTGGACAGTGCCAACATTGTGGTGCCTTTTGGAGTGGGACGACGCACCTGTCCTGGCAAGCGTTTTGTCGAAATGGAGGTTGTGCTGCTTTTGGCCAAGGTGAGACTCTCAATTTCTATATTATTATATTATCAATTTAATAATCTTCTTTTCACAGCTTGTTTTAGCATTTGATGTCAGCTTTGTGGAGCCACTTCAAACGGAATTTGAGTTTCTGCTGGCGCCAAAAACGCCTTTAAGTTTGGTTCTTCGAGATCGCGAAGCGTTCTAGAATCGCTTATGTAGAATACAAAAAAAAGGTAAACAAAACTAAACTGTATATACAAGAAGGTGGTCTAGACTTTAGAACTTATGTACTACTTCTGTAAAGACGCTCGCAAATTAATACTGCCAATTTAAATGGGTAATTTCAATTTTTGATAACTACTAATAATAAATTCACAAGCTTTATTAGTCTACCACAATGCCGTAGATAAAATACCCTTGCAGGTTGTCTTTTATAGCTGTTTATTCTATTTTTGTATTTGACTATCTGTATTGAAATGATAACTTCTATTCGTGGCTGCTTTTATGTAAGATTATTCCAGTAATTATTCTAATCAAAAAGACAGAAATATCCTTTTCAATTTAAATAAACTTGTCAAATTGAGAAAAAACTCATAAAAATAATTTCATCATATATATTTTTACTTACTAAACACTCTCTGCAAGGATATTTAAAAGTAGTTTAACTTCCACACATTTGTCAGTTCAGCCGAAAAGTATGCTTTAAAAACTTTAAGTCGTTTCAGAATTGTTTAAGTTGCAATTTATTTATTAATTTAACTGTTAATTGTGAGCGTTTATTATGTATTTTAGTAAAGTAACATATAATGAAGAGAAGAAGAACCCAGAAATTAAATTAATTAAAAAACCAAACTGTATATATGAAACATATTTAGTATGTAGAGTCCATATGATAAATGATGCATTTATTTGTTTAAATGTCAGTTTCTTTATGTTGTTGTAACTAGTTATTGTTATTCTTAAGTAGCGGCAATTAATTGTGTGCGTGTAAACGGAAAGACTGTTTTTAAGTTTTGTTGTTTAAACGATGTAATTCTAATCTATATTTTGTATAATGCAAACTAATTCTTAATTCTTTGTACAGCTAACAACTATTTTATTTATTCAAGTTTTTTATTTCTTAGTTTATTATCAATATCTGTGTATATTTTTTGTTAAATGAAAAAATCGAGCGTTAAAAACCATAACAAAAAAGAAAAAAATATGAAAATAAAGCGATGCTTTTGAACTGTATATTATTGTTGTATTATTTATTCAATTATTTTATAAAATAAACTTATTAATTTTTCAACGACAAAGTTTTGAGATAAAAACATTTCCCATTTTCCCTTTACAAAATATCTTTTTCGGTTTCTTGGGAAATTGTTGCTCTAACAGTTAGAGAATTTCCCATTTAGCTTTGTCTGCAACCGCAACATAACATTACAGTGTCGTTTTACATATTGATAACAGCGTCTCACTACATGGTTTCTGTCTTAGCTTAACTTGTTTAGCTGTATGGTTTCTGTCTTGGCTTAACCTGTTTAGCTACACTGGTGTCCAATCAACCTTCCATTAATTGAAAACAAAGTTAAATATAAATATTAATAATAATTTTGCACGCTACATTTATAGAGTTTTTGCAATTTATAAACGTGTTAATTAATTATTGACAGTTCGTGTTGAATATTTCAATTATTTATTTAGCAGTTATTAGTTGTGCAAACAGCTTGAAAAACACTTGGCTTCATTTGGGTTTTTAAACATGTTTCAAGCGCTCTCTCTCTCTCTGTCAGTCTCTCTCCTGCTCTCTCTCTTAGTTTCTCTCTCAGTTGTGGGCTTTAGTCTGGGGCTTAGGCCTCAACGGTTTGAGTTTTGAGTACGTTACAACAGTTGACGTTGGCGTCTCGTCGGTTTCAGTTTCAAAGTTTTCCGATTAAAAAATCATAAAATACAAAACAATATTTGCGCGCTTGAAAATCTGACTGTATCTGTATCTGTGTCTCGCTGTATCTGTAACTGTATTTGTGTTTGTGTGTGTGTGAAGAATACTAAAAGCTAACACATATTGGCTGCACTTTTCTGCACCTCTAATAAGTACGTGTATTAGCCAAGTACGCAAATGCAAACGATGTTGCAATAAACACAAAACTAAAAACCTGTTTTAAACCAGTCAGCAAAATAAATAAAAACAACAATAATATTTTTAAATTATTATTAAAAGTAACTAATCTGTAGCATTGCACAAATGCATCTTATACAATAAGTTTTCCGACTTCAGAGTAAGAGTCATCGACAGATCTCTGTTTGCTCTCTAAGATCATTTCTCTCTCAGAGCATCTGTGTAGCCCCACCCGAAAAATAATTGTTATTGTAGTACAGTAAATAACAATAGCAACGACAACAACAACAAGAGCGTAACATATTGTTGCTAATTAAGCACAATTTACACTGACTAACATTTTGTTTATTTGATTTTATGATTCACAAACAATTTCACTGGCAACACAAATAAGAAACCAATTTGGGCGTGTTAAAAAAATACACAAAAAAAAGCTAAGAAAATACCAAAATAGTTTCAAGAAAATTACTAAAATTGCAGAAACAATTTAAATGCTTGATAATTTTTGACTTGCTCAAAATAGTAATTTTAAACGCCAGTTGAAGCTGTTAATTGTATTGTGATATTTATCCTGAGTATGTTTTGGTGTGATAAATACTAAAATATTTAAATGCCACAGTTAAACACAAAAAATTGAATAAAATTTGAATATAGTTAAAGTTGCTTAAATGTTAGAAATGACATTTCAAACCAGATCTCTACAAACTAGAATACTTGCAGTTTTAAGTTTGGCAAACAATTCAAATTAAATACTAAATTATTTGTTGATTTGTGAAAAATGTTTTAGAATTTATTTTTGTTTATTTATGAAACTAAAAATGTTTAAAATAACTTACACTTGAAGCACATGTTTTACATTACAAGAAGACTTAAGTTAACTACCTCACTGACACTGACCTTCAACTCTGGGTTTGTTATTGAATTGGCCAAACCTGCCCGTGTTGATGTTGATGGAAAGCGGGCTGCCTAGGTAACAACCCCCACCTGTTATATCAAATTGCATGACCGGACCGAGAAGCCAGGTGTTGTGGGTGACTCAGGCTAGCTGGCCAATCTGTGGGGTTTGAGTCCAAATGAGGTCAACAAACAACAAACCAACGTTCGGCTCGAGAAAATCGCCAAGTTTTACTCAGTATTGACATCGCAGTTTTTGCCCTTAATCGGGCGAAAGCAAAGTACAGTAGGCGCCCGTTAACAGAAAGTGTGTCTACCCAAAGCCAGTTAACCAGTTGTGCATATGAATGCAATCGTCAGTGGGAGATGGGAGAGGGAGGGGCGTGTGAGGGCGGGCGGGGGAAAGAAACACAGCAAATATTGCGTTGTAGAAACGAGTTTTGTTTTGATTTTCAATGAGTTGAGATGCCAGAGATGATGTGTGTTCCTTTAGCTAGCCACAGGAAATGTGGAAATTAATTGAAATTAAAATAAGCTAATTAAGCGAGTTATTCAGTGAGAGAGAGAGAGAGAGATGGAATGCACATGTGTCTGACTTAACCACAACAAATCGAATTAACTCTTGTCTTGGCTTTTAAGAATGGCAGAGCAAAACAAAACGTGAAGAACAACATCAACAGCAACATCAACATACATAACTGGCAAGTCGATGACCCATTCCGACCAGTTAGTAACCAGACCAGTTATAGGGCTGCCCCTTGCCAAGCCCTTTTGAGAAACTCCTGCCCCGAAAGATTGAAAGCGAAACGAGGTTAAAGCACACTGACGGCCAAAATATTGTGCAGACCATTTAAAAGCCAATGAGAGAGAGCGCGCAAGTTTTGTGGCTGCGCGAGCGCAAAACAGGTGTGGCTGCCATGCTCACTCTCCCTCTCTCACTCTCTTCCTCTCTCACTCTCTCAATTGCTTTGACTCTCTCTCAAGTCGGGTTTCTCACAGTTCTCAAAACCCGTTCATCTGGCCAAGCTGTTTGTTTACATTTTTTCTGTAGTTGTTTTGTTTCCTTTTTTTTTATTTCGGGCATATTTATTTTTTTTGGCTTTCTTCTAAATTGTTTTGGTTTGGCTCAAGAAAAAAAGACGTGAAATATTTGTTAGCAACAACATGAATACTGTTGTCGTGCACAGTTTGAATATCTGAGTGTTACTATTTCGAGTACAATAAGTGCTTTGAGTAAATGTCTTAACCACAATTTTCTAGACTTTATCGAATAGTCGTTAATTCGGAATACGAGTAGTTGAGATATTAACTGAGGTTTTCGGGAGTTAATGAGTTTTAGCATTTAGTGTGACATATTTCTAAAACAAAATAAATTTGTTTAAATATACTTCTTTATAAACAAAAGTATTTGTATCTCTTTTAACTAAATTTTGAACTATTTCGAATAAAATATCGATTTCTATCAGTAAGTTTAAGTAAACTCAGATCTTTTTACTTTATTTTGAATATCTACTTAAATTTTAATATAGAAATATTTTA
Source organism: Drosophila falleni (assembly GCA_035045575.1). Classification (NCBI taxonomy): domain Eukaryota; kingdom Metazoa; phylum Arthropoda; class Insecta; order Diptera; family Drosophilidae; genus Drosophila; species Drosophila falleni. The sequence goes on from JAWNOV010000167.1 coordinate 13,998,090, forward strand.
AAGCTTAACATTAATTTCAATGTTATTCATAATAGTTAAAAAGCTATTATAAAAGTACTTACTATCATTTTTATTATTATTTTTATTTCAAAAATGTTCCAATATGTTATAAAATAGGGTAGGAAAGAGTTTCCCAAATGTTTTATAAACTTATTTGTTTCCAATTTCTTATTCGACAATTTCAACAAACACGCAACAGTTAAGCCCTCTGCAGATTTTCAGACCCCAGACACTAAAATGTGCATTATGTAGTACCTAAAACTAAAGTTAACAGCAGAGAGGCGTCACATGCTATCTCACACTTTCCCTCTTGCTCTCTTTTTTCCCCTCTCACAAATACTAAGGGAAAGTTTTTCGTTGGGGATTTGAGTTCTGTTGCTTGCAGTCTGCATTTTAATTGCCTGAGAGAAGTCTGTGAAGATGGGAGGTTACGAGGGTCAACTATATATGAAAGTGCCCCACCCCCGCTTCACAGCTTTTATGGTATTTTGTATTATTCGCTTTGTGGCTGCATCGTTGTTGTAATGCAATTAGCCTTAATCAATGAGTGAATGAATGAATGAGTGAGTGTTCGAATAAGTGAACCATGGAGTGCAAAGTAACGAGTATTATGAATACTAAAGAAAAATAACAACAATGGAAGTGTTGTGTCTAGGCTAAGTGTTGGTCTGGCTTGTGATTATTGGATGACTTGAATGAGCTATAATTACCTTCATGTTATATGGAATACCATTAGAAATAAATGAGTTATCGAACCGATGATAAAACTGCGTTGCGACAGCTGCTGACAGATTTGAAGAACTCATTTCTCGGCTCATTTGTATGCAGCTGAGGGAAGTTTAGCACCCACACCCATTTTGTGATATCATCGAACCCTTAGATTCGAGTATTTGTCCCGACAATCAATTAGATGCCCATTTGAAAGCTATGTGGGAGGCCAGCGACAACAATTGACACAAATTCCCAGCACATTGCGTGGCATTCAACACGCTCCACTGAACACTAATGAGTTTAACAAATAACCCAGAGAGACAAATATGGCAAATAAACCCCAGACAGATATTTCTGAAGAACAAATTCTCGCAAATGTTTCATTGACAGCCTGCCCAAAATACGAGACTACTTTATAAAAAACAAAAACAAAAGAAAAACGATCAAACAATATGAGCTACTTGCGTTCTATAGGTACTTGAGATTACTCTATAAATAAATAAATTTGGCTGACTGATCAAAGAATTATATTTAATTGATTAATTCTTAAATTGTTTGATTAATTCATCTAATTCCACACAGAAATCTCACGCGTCGATATGTCTCCGGCGGATGACAATTCTTTTGCCACGACAAATGGCAACAAGAAGGCAACCTACACCCTGATCTGCATCAAAATTGTCGAGTTGGTGAGTTAAATCACATTATATTATTTTAGAAACTACTTAAACAAACTCATTATAAGTAACTTAACTATGGCTTAAACTTAAGTTATCTAATGTTTAGATTAGCGAATATTCAAGAAGATATACGGGGGCCTGGGAGCGAGGCCTGGGAGTGGGACTGGGAGAAGGACTGGGAGAGGGACCTGGGAGAGGGACCTGGGAGAGAGACCTGGGGGAGGGACCTGGGAGAGGAACCTGGGAGCGGGGCCTGGGAGAGGGACCAGGGAGCGGGGCGTGGGAGAGAGACCTGGGAGAGAGACCTGGGAGAGGGACTGGGAGCGGGGCCTGGGAGAGGGACTGGGAGCGGGGACTGGGAGAGGGACTGGGAGAGGGACTGGGAGAGGGACTGGGAGCGGGGCCTGGGAGAGGGACTGGGAGAGGGACTGGGAGCGGGGACTGGGACTGGGAGGAGTAATATTAATAGTCGTTTTTATAGTAGCAGTAGTAGAGAGGGTAACACAAACAAAGAGAGACTGAGAAGGAAGTACGAGTTCGACTAGTTTTTTTATGAATTCTTACTTCTACTTTAAATATTTCCCTTTACAGTGCCTGCTAATATGCTGCCTGGGTCTAATCGATGAGCCAGCTACCAATTCGCAACTACGTGTCTTCATCACGCCCCGAGTGATGGCTTTGTGCTATGTCACATTCGGAGCATTAGCCATTTACACGGCGATCTACCTGATCATGGCGCTCTTCGGAGATATGTAAGTACAATAAAAACGAAAAATTCAAATTCAAATATAATAATCTGCTAAAATTTAGGACACCCTGGCGCACTGCGACACTCTGGGCTCTGGTGGGATTCGTGCTTTATATTGCGGTGACAGCATTGTTGTTCCGGGACTGGAGCACAACTAAGGATCGTAATTACTGGCACCCGAATATGCATCGTCTGGATTTGGTAATGGCATCCGCTTCCATTTCGCTTGTTACCGCTTTGGTCTATTTATTGGATGTGCTACTCACCATTCGCTTTGGAGTGCATGGAGATCTGGAATGACATGGACGAGGGCTGTTCCACGCGTTGGCCTAAAGTGACTGTAATATTTACAGAGCATAGTTTTAAGATATCTTCCCTGTTCCCCTGCTAATTGTAACAACTTGTTCAGAAGCACATGAAATCTGTATCATAAAACATCATAATTGCCATCATTGAAATGAGAATGTACAAAACACAATTGTAGGAAATTTTTAAAAGACAAAGAAAATGTAGAAGAGTCGCTTACAATCCCAAATTTTGTTTAAGAAATTACAAATCACGATAATATTTTTTTCTAATTCACTTAACATAAGTTTTACACCGAATATTTTTGTAACGAAAGAAATAAATTTTCACTAAAATAACTATTAAATTGATTAACATCATACATACATTTGCCGCATTTAAAAACTTTATTGATTAGCCAATTTTCAATATAATATCTCTTCGTTGTTTAGTCACTTTATATATAATATAAAGCAGGTACAATTGATAGTGTTTTATTCATTTCTATTCCTCTAAAATTATAAGTCAATAACTGTATTTAACAGTCCAAAGTGGACGATGTAATTTCTCAATGTCAATCTTTTAACGATTGATTCATTAATATGAAAAAAAAACATACAAATAACTCAGAAACTCAAACGATATTTACATAAGCTGACCGTAAAAAAATTAGATCATATAAATTTATAACAATATTGTCCAACTCCATTCCAACTCATTTGATGGCGTTTGTAAAATATTTCTCAATGTCCTGATCATTCTCAATCATTTTCAGGCTGTGAAACGTATCCTTGATGTAACATTTGCAGACATCGCCGTTTCCTGCGGATTGAAATGTAAAGATATTAGGTTATTAAATCGATTGTCTCATTTATTTAATTACCCAGGCTGCCGTCGCAGATACGTTGTGTGATAAGCTTGGCCAGTGCTTTAAACAGCTCCTTGGTGGCAATTTTGCGTTTATAATAGGGATTAAGCCACTGCACAACCGATTTGCTCACATCGGTCTTATGCTGATTAGCACTCGATTTTTCCTTGCTGTGCTGAGAAGACTTCTCTTTACTGTGCTCCGAAGAAGTCTTCTCTTTACTGTGCTCCGAAGAAGTCTTCTCCTTATTGTGCTCCGAAGAAGTCTTCTCTCTTTTGTGCTCCGATCCAGACTTTTCCTTGCTGAGCTTTAATGAAGACTTCTCTTTGGAGGCATCTCGCAAATGTTTCTCCTTGCTGCGCTCTGATGAAGATTTATCCTTAACATGTTCCGACAGAGACTTCTCTTTGTCCTTGCTCTCCGATGCAGTCTTCTCTTTGCTGTGCTCAACTGAAGATTTCTCTGTTGCCAATTTTCTCTTAGTCTGTTCCTCCCTTGTCTTCTTTTGCTCCAGCATTTGACGTGCTGTCATGAAGCCACCGGACATTGTTTCCAGCTCCTGTTTCCTCTTATCTCCATGCTTCTTTTCATCCTCCCGCTCTGCACCATTCAACTTCTTTTCTTTTTGTTCCAACATTTCACGTGCAGTTGTAAATCCTATAGTATCCATGCTTGTTTCAGTATTTTTTTCCTCATCCTCCGGCTCTTCTTCAGATTTTGGTATTGCAAAGCTGAATTTACTGGCAGTCTGCTTCGTTGACTTCTTTTTCGTCTCCTGCTCCAAGTGGGAAACGCGTAACTTGCGATGTGTATCATAGCTGCCATCGCCATTGGACATAAGTCTATACTTTCTATCTCCAAAATCCAGCTCAAGCTGTGCTTCCTTCTGTAGCCTTTCCTCTTCCGTAAGTTCTGAATTCGCTTTCTCTTTAGGCTCATCCACGGAAGTTTCCTCAGAGATATCACTTGGTTCTTCATTGATTGTCATTGGCTCATCCTCAGCTTCCTCTGTTACTTCTGTTTTAACTTCAAGCAGCTGTTCTTTTGGCTCTTCTTCAGCCGTTTCCTCCCCATCTTCCGTCTTTACTTCCTGTTTGACCTTTGTAAAGAAACTGGCTATGGAGGTTTGTTTGCTCTGCTCCTGCTTGAATCCTTTGCGTTCCCGCAATGCCTTTGGTGGTTCTTTTAATGACTGCGGCTTCTGCTCCTCCAGATCCTTAAGCTTACGCTCAAAGTAGGCAACACTTCCGCCTGTCCAAACACCCTTGGCGCTCGTCTCCGGTCGTGGCACATAGTCGGCTAGTAGCGGCATTAGCGCCACTTTGGTAGTTTGTTGCTTAATGATGGCCAGCTGTGGAAACAATTTATACATATAAATACAATTCATTTTGATCAATCAATAATTACATTTGTATAACTGATTTTTGAATATTCACTATAAAGAATCCTTAGAAAGGCATCCTCTGGATACGCACCTGCTTGGCCATCGCATGGCGGTACATGTTGACCACACGCTGCTTTTGGAACACCTCGTACTCCAGATCCACACCAACGGCCTCGTAGTCGTTGTGCCTTAGAGCACTACGTGGTCGCTGCTCCGCATCCTTTTCACACGCTTGAACATTCGCTTTGAGCGCATCTATTATAGCATCCAGATATTTCTCCCGTTGGGTCAGATGCAGTCCGGCTATTTTGGTCTCCGTGGACTGAGCCTGACGCACACGTGAAATCTGTGTATGCGTCTCCTGCTCCAGCTGCCGAGCGGCTTTTATTTGTTTGCGCAGCTTAAATTGTTCCCGTATGAAGTCCTCTGTCTCCTTTTTGGCACGCTTAGACTGCGCTGCATGACTCTCGCCAGAGTCATCCGAATCCCCATCGGCATAGTCTTGGGCAGCGCGTTTACTACCCGCGCGGCCTCCTGAAAGGCAAGAGAAGGGGATTTATTCAGCTTATGGGTTAGATAACTGACTGGGGAAACACACCCTCATAGAGATCGGCGCAATCCTGCAGCGATATATTCGATTTGAAGGTGGCATCCATGCACAGACGGTGAAATGTTTCCAGCGCTTTCTCGGCCTGCTTGGGACGCTTGCAGACATCACATTGGTCAGTGCAGGCGGGCGCAGGATCGCCAAAATAATCAGCAAAGAGTTTGTGGCGGCAGCGTGTCAACTCACAGAAATCCACAATCCGCTCGAACTGACGCTGGGCACGCTCTGTGAGCATCTCACGGTCGGAGCGACCACGGGCACGTTGGGCATCATTTTGGAGCAGGAAGCGTATGGAACGCACATCCTCACGACCATAATAGAGACGGCAATACGACTGGAGGCCATCGCGTCCAGCGCGTCCTGATTCCTGATAGTAAGCGGCAACATTCTGGGGCACAACCCAGTGGATGACAAAGCGCACACTCGGCTTGTCCACGCCCATGCCGAAGCTGTTGGTGGCACAGATGATGGGCTTATCCCCGCGCATCCATGCCTCCTGCACCTCAGTGCGCTCCGAGGTCTTCAGGCCGGCGTGGTAGGCAACTGCAGCAATGCCCTGCTTGGACACGCCCACCGCCACACTCTCCACTTGCTCTCGAGTGCGACAGTAGATGATGCCACAGCCGCGTTGTGGCTTTGGCAAGGATTTGAACTGCGCCTCATTGCCTAGACAGTGCTGGGCAAACTCGGCCAAATGATGGAAGTCATCCTCAATGGAGTTCTTGTAGACGATGTCGTAGTAGAGATTCGATCGAAAACTGGGAGTGCAGAACTGTGCCACGGGCTGGCGAAGACGCAGTTGCTTATAGATATCCTCACGCACCTCCTTGGAGGCTGTGGCTGTCAGTGCCAGCCAAACCACGTCCGGATACTTGGACCGCAGTTCGCCCAGCTTCAGATAGTCTGGCCGAAAGTCGTGACCCCATTGGGAAACACAATGCGCCTCATCCACGGCAAAGTAAGCCAACTTCTTGTGCTTGTAGAGCGAGTGGAGCAGTTCCTGAAAGAACTTTGTGGCCGCCTGCTCTGGAGTGATGTACAGGAATTTGATGTTTGTTTTGATGGCACGCAGATCCATAATGACGCGTTCACGTTCCTTGGTGCTCATCTTGGAGTTCAGTGAGTCCGCCTGCACCTTGAGCTTGGCCAGATGATCGATCTGATCTTTAATCAGCGCCAAAAGCGGCGAGAATACAATTGTCAACTGATTCTCGCACATTAATCCGGGCAGCTGAAAGCAGAGCGATTTGCCGGATCCAGTGGGCATTGAAACATACACATCCTGTTTTTCTGCAAGTTACACATTGTGAAATAAATAAACAGATTCATTTTGTTTTGCTCACTTTTCACGGCACATTTTATAGCTTGCTCCTGCAGCTCCGATTTGAAGCTCTTGTGGCCAAAGTGCTTTTCCAGTGCCTCGATTATGGCACTCTTATCCGCCATTATCCTTTCGACAGTTGACACCAAGGAAACTTAACAATAACACATAATATAAACTAGCAAAAATGTTGCGTATTTTATCGTGGAGATGCCGCCAAAATCAGCTGCGATAGCGATGAGAGTTTCCCAACACTATTCTTATCGTCATTTTGAAATATATCGATTGATGATTGGTCGATATTTTTTCATTAAACGTGTGGCAGCCTTAGATCCAAAAAACGGGGTGGCAGCCTTAGGATTAGGCTCCATTTCCATTTTGGATCAAATTACAAAACGGATAAAATTTGGAAATGTTTAAAATATTAGTAGAGCTACAATTTTGAAATTTTTTTCCGAATTCTTGTTAGAACTTTATTGCATTCAAATAATTAATAAGCTTTTTCTCCCAAAAGTTATAACCTTTACTTCATCTAGTAAAATAACTGAAAATAATTTAGATTGAGCGCTGTTACCATTTTTTGATCTTCTGTTAACATATATGTAAATAGAATTTATGTTATTTGCATTATGTTAGCCGACTGTTTCCTAACAGTATGTTAAATTTGGTACTCTCTTCTGTAACAGCAGTTCTGTTGTCAGTCAAATTTACGCGCTCGATCCGGACGCACGTCTTTTTTGCGTTCCGTTTCGCTTCGGTTTCGTCGAGTGTGTGTGCTGCGCGAATGTGATTGTGAATGTGTTCTGTGTTTTTATGCGTAACGTTACGTTAATTGTTGTTGATATTAAATACTTTTTGTAAACGGAACCAAAGAGTATATTGCCTGCACCTGCACATCATAAAATGCACATTAAAAACAGCAGCAGCAACAACAACAAAAGCACGCAAGTGCAATGCCGGCAAAAACAAAGTAATACTTAAAGTTATCTGTACGAGTTTTGTGCGTATGTGTCTCCCTATCTTTGGCCAAAATTATTTACCGTAACACGCTAAGCAAAGTGCAAGAAAATCACCAACAGCAACCACATTAACAACAACAACAGCAACATAAACAACAACAGAAAGCAAAAAGCCGGTAAAGGCAATAAAAATAAAGTCTTATTCTTTGTCTTTGTCTCTGATTGTGTGTTTGTGCGTGTGAGTTTCGATAGTGACAAACGTTTCCAACAATAATAATATTAAAATAACAACAAAAACAACAACATCAACATGTTCGCCAACCAAACTTCACAACAACAACAACAGCAACGTCTGCCCTGGAGAAGAAGAATAATGACAACAACAACAACAAATGCCGCCCAACTTGTGATATTCAATAGTCTGTTGTTCTCGTTGTTGTTGCTGATGCTGTCAACAGCAACACAGGCACACCCCCAACCCCAACCCCAAGAGGGCGCCCACATTGCTGCCTTGGCAGCGCCCGGACCAGTTGCCGGTCCAGGACCAGGACCGGGTTCCACCTCCACTGCGTCTGGCGGTTCCTCGATCCTCGACCAATTCAGTCCCAACTGCACCGCCGTCTCGCACATTTTCCAGGCGCGTGGCATCGATGCCAATGAGATACCACAAAAGCCCAGCAATGGTAAGAAATAAAGAAAACTCCTACATGAGGTAACAGTCTTGTGGCGAACGCATATTCAAGAACCAGTAACAAGTTGAATTCTGATTCATTCAAAGGATATTTTTAAATAACTTGTCAAATTTAAACTGTAGTTCAGTTACTGTGGTATTTTATCGATTAAGACTCTAAAAATATTTAAGTTATAGCTCATAAAGGAACATAATTTAATACATAACTCCCAATAATATTAATTAATTTTTGATCAAGTTTTAAGTAAACTTTTCAAAGTTATATTATTTTTATAATAAATATAAATAATCCGTAAATCTATTAACTTTTCTTATACTCCGGAAGTAATAAAAATGCCATTGTTCAAATTGAAATCAGCCAAATCAACCAAGCTCACATTAAGTTCCTTTTGCCCAATTGATTCGCAACATACGGGCACCATTCGGTCTAGAATATTGCCGGCTTTCGTCAATTTGCTTATCAATGGAGCTTATCAACTGCAATGTATACCAACTCACACACAGCCTCACAACTAACCTACTTCCATACATGGTAAATAGCATTTGGTTGGGCAACAGTTGTCGATATTAAAAGAGTCTACACGAGGCAAGAAATTCTCAGCTTTATCTAAACGCTGGCGCTTATCAGGAGAATGCAGAAGAAGAGAAGAGCCAATAAAATTTATGACTCACGCAACACTCGGCCAACAAAGAGAGGCTGCAACAACTATTTATTTGGTTAACTTATCTAACCAAGAAACAAAGAAATGAGAAACATAACGAAAAAGAGAGAGAAAGGTTCACAAATGCCGACAACCAAAAAAAAAAATAACCAAATCCTGAACTGGACTGCATTGGATTGGAGTGCATAATTTAAACGATTTCAATGACACCTTGATTAATATCAAGCCCGAAACAACTGCCCTGAAGTATACCTGTTGTGATCCGACTCTCCCTCTCTCTCACTCACTGCTGCCGCTGTCTCTTTCTCACGCTGCATTTCCATGAAATTATGAACGAAACGCAACGCAACGCGTTGCATTTGACCAAAAGATAAAGAAACATTGGAACATCGAAGAGAAGAGAGAAAATAAAAAATAAAACCAATCAAGCAACGTTGAAAACCAAAAATAAACAACGGCAGGTAAAGAGCAAAGAGAGAGAGAGAGGGGGGTACAAGCAGTGACTGGAGTAGGGGTAGGGTAAAGGGAGCGGGAGCGGGAGAGGGTAAGGGAAGACAAGCAAAAGGCAGAGGCTGCAACAGTTTACCTGAAAACAAATCAAATAAACGTAAAAACCAAAGCGAGCTAAACAACTGAGAGAGAGCGAATGTAAGAGAAAGAGAGAGGGAGAGGTAGCAAGAGAGAGACAGCGCGCTGAGGCTGGCCAACTTATTGCAATTAAGCGTGATTAATTCAGGCTTTATACAAATTAACTAAAATCTACAAAAGGAGCTCACGTCCCAACTAACCAACATACAACTTGGCCTAGGCCCAAGCAACAACAACAACAAGAACAACAACTGCTGTTGGTCAGTGTGTAAAAGCGGTGTGACAACATTTTTTGCCTTCTGCGCTCCGAAACAGATTTCTTTGATTTTTTTGTTGTCTTTTTTATTTTGTGTATTGTTGTTGTTGTTGTGCTAAAGGAATTTCTTGAGAGACTTTTCGTTTGTGGCTTCTGCTGAGACTGGTCTTGAAACTGGTACCTTTTTTTTGTGAACCATGGGAGACAGCAAAGGAGAGGGAGAGACAGAGAGAGAGAGCGAGGGAGAGCGAGCGATCGATGAGCAGTCGACGCATGCGCCAAACTCGCTGACTGGACAGTGGAGATTCACCACTGGAGAACCATCGAGCGACGCTCTCCGCCGAAGGAAGAAGTTAAAGAAGAAGAACGGGAGAAGAGCAGCAGACGAAGAGCGTCTGTCTCTGTTCCTGCTCTGCTGTAAAGTTATTTTGAGTTGGCATTTTTATGCCCTTTCCAAAGATATTTTCACATTGGCATGAAATTAAAACTGCTATGCAAAAAAAAAAATATTACCTAATTTAATACAAATATAATTATTAAATTCTTTACATTTTAACTGTTATTAAATAAATTCTCTTGTAGTAACATTTTTTCGTAAATAACTTAGCCACAGTATTAAAATAAATAAATTATAAGATAAAATAAAAATAAGTTCATCAAAATAAATATATAAAAATTGAGAAAAATCAGATCCCTCTTATTTAAAGCTGTCAATGAATGAATTTTGGCAAAAAATTAAAATTCAAATATCATAACGTGAATCAATTATTATAGAAAAGTTCTATAACTTTCAACCGCCAAATTAGTCATAGTATTTCACAACTAAATGAAAGTTTATTTATATTTAACCTCCCATGACTAAATAAATATAATAATGATTATTAAAATTATCTACTTAATTTTTTCAAATACATACCTAAACTTTACTTATTATTTTATAGAAATTATAGGTATATTATACTATCGCTGTCATTGAAATTAGCATTTAGTCAAGGGTATTAAATATTCGCCAACTTTAGATAACTCTTCTTTTTGGTTTATTTTTTATCGCTTCGTTCGTTTTCAAGTTGATTTGCGTGGAATTTTATTTCCGTCTTAGCAGTGTTTTTGTTGTTGTTTCGCGTTGGAGTTGCAAGCATGAATCATGTTGAAAGAGAAGAGAAGAGATGTGAAGAGAAGAGATGGGAAGATGGGGGTGCTGGTGTTTTCTTTGTCTGCTCGTGAGATTCTTGGCAAGTTATTAAATTACACATTTGCTAAGAGCACACAATGAAGAAGCTGAACGCGTATTTGTTTAAGTTGAATAATTCGATATATTTAAGGCATGATACATGTTAATAAACTACAGTTAGCGGCTGCAAGTTGGAATTTAGTTAGTTACAAGATTTTAAGTAGCTTATTTGGGTTTTTTGGTTCGATTCCCAGGGCATACCTCACATTCCCATAGCTGCCCCATTGCAACAACAGCAACAGCTGCATAACACCTTCCAAATCGCTGGCATCAGCAGCAGCAACAACAACAACTGCCACTTAAACGCTTCATTAAAGTTGCACTTCCTGTGCGCCGAGGTCCAAGGTACGAGACGGTGCCCCAAACAACATCAAAAAGCTTTGTGCAACCTCCTCTCCTGCTGCTGTTGCTGTTGTTGCCTCAGCTCATTGTGGCACTTAGTTCAAATTGTTTGCACAATTTAAGCAGTTCACAAAACATTAAATCGTTCAAAATAAAAGACAGAGATAGCAAGAGTGCAACTGAGAATGAGAGAGAGAGAGAGAGAGAGAGAGAGAATGAGGGGGGCAAGTGTGTGGCAGACAACGGCAGCAGGCAACATAAAATCTTTACTATACAAAATCAAACATGAACTGAGACCAACAACATCTCAACGTTCTATCTTCTTCACTCTCTCTCTCTCTCTATATATATATCTCTGTCTCTCTCTCTCTCTTTGCTGCTGTTGCTACCTTTGCCCAAAGAAATTTACAGCGCCGTTGATTTTTCGTTGCTGCTGCTCCACTTAGACGGCAACTGCATCCGTCCTCCGTTGCCAGGGCCAAGCGAGCAACCGCACGACTATTAATCATTTTCCAGCGACCAAAACTAAATGGCCCTCTCATTCACTGCATGCCACTTCCTCTCTTTCTCTTCCATCTCAGTCTCTCTCTCTCTCTCTCTCTCTTTCTGTTGGCTTTTTGGGCCCTTTTGCATTGTCGTTGCGGCCGCATTCTTCTGCTGTGTTGCACGGGGCCACAGCCTATGCGGCACTATATCATCATTATGCGAAATAATTCCTAAAAAGTTGTTGCATTGTTGACCATTGTGAATTTTGGTGGTGTTGCCTTTCAGCCTTTTCCTGCCATGAGAATGCTAGGGAATTGAGCTTAAATCATTTTATGACCTCCTACAAAAGTCTTTAATAGACTTGAGTCATTTTGCAATTGATTGTAGAAGTCTATTAGAGATATTTAGTTCCTTAGCCGTAGATGATCTTTATAATCTTAGATTATATGTTTTCTTTAACGATTAATTTATTTTTGTCTCACAGAAAATTCAGAATATTATTTTTCTTGAGTTTTCAAAGCTTTTTTAAAAAAAATTTTGTGAACTTATACAACTTGTAAATGTATTTAAGATATCTTAAGCAACAGTTGTGAGGCTAAAACTAAATATAGTTTCTTAAAATACCTTACTTTTCCAACTACTCATTTTATAACTTTATGCAAGTTTTCAAGAGTCATTTTTGGCATTACTTCTGGGATTTTCCCTCTTTTCCTCCTGCTTGATTCGCGCTCTTTACATTGTTGCATTTGTTGATGGCCAGACTGCGTCCTTTGTTTAGATGTCATAACAATAAGTGGGACCTAGACCAAACACAACCCTTTAGTCCAACTCTCACTCTCTCTATCTCGCTCTGCCGAGCTGTCTCTTTCTCTACAGCCGCATGTTGCAAGTTTTGCTTTCTTGGCATTTTCCAAGTCTCAAGACTTTAACCCCCGACATGCTCATTATGTAAATGCTATGGCGCCCGGTTTCCCCGATCACCCAAGTTCCCTAGCTGCCTTCATCTAAGTATTTTGCGTACTTGGACTATTATTATCTGGAGTCGGCATACAACTTTGTTGTACACATATACATAGTTGTTAGTTGTTGTTGTTGTTGTTGTTGTCGCTTGTTTGTTTGCACGATTTAATGCTTCATTTGCCTGAAGTTTCATTTGGTGACTCAAGAGGTGGGATGAGGAGGAGGAGGAAGGTAGAGCAGTCAGCTAAAGAGTTGAGGTAACTGCTTTCAAGTATGCCTAACAAGGCACTAGATGAAACTGAGAGAAGAGTGAGCGAGAGAGAGGAGATAGAGAGGGAGAGGAAGCTCATAGTCTAGCTCTTAACTACTTAATTATCTGTATGTTTCACTCGCTGGACCGACGCTTCTGGGCATCCCCCCCTCTTCAAATCACTCCACTCCACATCCCTTCCCTCTATCTAACTATCTTTTGCTTATTAATAAACATGTAAAATGTAATTGTTATTTGGAGCTGCCGTTTGGGGCGTGGATAATTGCCATGTTGTGGAGTCGCTGAACGTTTGAGCATATTATGAAATTGCCCAAAAACGACGAGACGACTACATAATCTCTTGGCAGAGCGTGAGAAAATGCTGAGATTCTCTCTCCCTCTCTCTCTCTCTCTCTCTCTCGCGATCTCAGCTCTTTCAAATGCAACAATTAAAATGCATTTTATGCGCATAAAACATGAAACATGGACATGGAATCCAATCTCTCCTCTGTCTCCGTCTTTGTCTCTGGCTGCTTCGATCCTTGCATGTTTTGGAGGTGTTAAGGCAGCGACCAAATTGGTATGCTGGTAAACGAAACCACCACAAAACAGCAAAACGAAGAGGGGAAGATGGAACTGGAGATGGGGATGGTGATGGAGCTGGGCAGCTGCCCAAATTGGCAAAACGCCGGCATCCCGCAACAGTCCATATATGAAAGTCACTGCAAAATACGCTGCCCGGTTCGGAATGAAGGAATGCGCCAGCTTCAGTTTTGAGCTACAGTTCCAGCTACAACTACAACTACAACTACAACAACAGCTACAGCTTCAACTTGAGTTCCAGCGTCTAGAAAGAGAACTTGTTTAAGGAGCTAACTTCTGCTGTTCTGCTGACGCTACAGAAATTTTTACATTTCATGCTCAACGAGCAGACGGTGAGACCACACAGGCAACTAACTTGGACATTGGGACAATGGGCAACTCCTGTATATCTGTATCTTTTTTGGTAGTCGTATCTTAAAAGTGGCCACGTTTGACCTTTTTGCTGCTGCTGCTCTCGCTGCTCTCACACTGGGAATCATTGGGCACATCAATGTGGCCCTTGAAAAATATGCCGACCGTGTTGGTTCTTTATGGTCATCGTCTGGTTCTGTTCTTCTATCTCTATCTGCATCTCATTTGCTGTCTCTGTCTCTTCAATCTCAGTCTGTCTGTTACGTTTGGTTCGTAACTATTTTTGGGATCCGACACTTGTGCTCTGGGTCGAGCTGAGTCTGTGGCAATTAAGTCGTTGTTCAACCAGCTCGAGAAGAGATCAACTCTCTCTCTCTCACTCTCTCTATCTCCTTGGCTCGTTTTCAGTTTTCGCATGGCGTCTACTCAGCATGATTCATTCTTAGAACTTGGCTGACGACGCTGACAAGGCTGCTTTGTTGTCATCTTTTGTTTTGATATCGCGCGCGGTTTTCTTTCTTATTTTTTTTATTCTGTGTCTTCTTTTCTGAAAAAGGTTAAGAAAAAGAAAGATCTGTCAGCGTCATCTACTAATTGTATAATATTGCGAAATTTAACAGTTGAGGGTGTGAATCGAGACAAGTTCAGATATTGTAGACAACAATAAAATGGTTGGGCAATTTATTACAATCTGGCAACTGATCTACATGATTATGTATGAATCACAGCTACTGGGGAACGTTGAGGATCAGCATAAACGAAGGGAGTGTCCCCAGACGTTCTAAGAAGCCAGCTAAGATTGTATCTTAACTGGACAAGGATGATCACTTTTTAACTGGCTTGGAATGATCTAAAGAATTTATTGAAGGAGTTAGCTTAGAAATTTACCTAAAGATCTTTTAGTAACTTTGTCGAAATTTCGACATCTATTTGATTATCTTCGATATACTATTAAAAAACCCATCACATCTTTTATTCAATTTAACTTTGTAACTCCGTTAATAGATCATGAAATTATTGTTGATATTCTGCTTATAAATACGCAATTTTCCTAAAAGACTGTCTAAGCAGATTTTCAAAATAAACCGATCATAAATCTGTACCTTCAATAAACTCCTTCAAGTATTCTAACTATTATCTCTACCTTAGAAGATTCACTTAAGATAGTTCATCTATACTTCTTCAATGCTCTTTAGAAACATTCTTCAATTGTGCAAACTTAATAAAAAGTGAAGTTGTAGGTTTCCTTTATTGCTGTATCTGAGTATCATCATCATTCCATGAAGATCAGCATTAAACGAGTTGCTCTCAAAAGCTTACAAAGAATCACTTGTCTCGCTCTTAAATGCAATTCAAACTGATCACTTTTGCTTATTGCCAAGAACTACTCATCATTGCTGATGGCACTCCTGACTTTATAGACATGCCTCCTTAGGAGGTGCCTCTTCGGATTCGTCGTTGTTTCGTTGCCCCACTTGGTCACAGCAACTTCAGCTTTAGACACAGTCTCTTCTGCCAGTTGTTTGCCCCCCAGAGCAAACAAATTTGATGCTGCTGCTGGTGAGCAGATTTCCCAAGATGCCGCTGACCAATCGGCCACTTAAATGAGATGAAACTGACTGTGGCTGCAATGAGTGTAGACTGAAGCTAAATTTGTCTGCCTTTTGGTTATTTTGCTTGGCCGTGAGCATGACGAATGTTAAATTGCTGGAGTGCTGGGGCAACAAATCAGTAACTGCATCAACGCCTCACCAGCGCAGATAGAAGAGAAGAGAGAAGAGAAGAGAAGAGAAGAGAAGAGAAGGGAAGAGAAGAGAGAAGACTGGAGGAACATTGAAACGACCTCGCGTTGATTTAATTAGGTCACATGAAAGATTTGTTAATTTACGCCACCTACTTTGATGGCGCGTTTGTTGATAAGCACGCGAGGGAATTTCTTGACTTGATTCCACTTCCATTTCTTGCCCCGAGAGTGTAATTAATGTATAGCATATCTCTGCGCTACGTGCGTATCTAAAAGTTCATTAAAGGCCGCTGCAAAACTCTTATCCCAACTCACCCATCAAAGGTCGTTTGACATAGTCAAGTAGTGTCTGGGAGTGTATACGGGTTTTTTTTGGGAATAAAGCCTTATAAGCCTAAGCCTCTCACACAGTTAAAATAAAATGCAATTGCTTTGCTTTGGTCGGGTTTCAATTTTCTACAGTTCGTTAAGGAGACGTTGAGCCTTAAGCCCAGCATCATGCAAATCTTGCGATTAACCTTGGCCATTTGTTTTGGCCTAATCTGGCAAATAATGGTTTTCAATTAGTTGGCTACGGTCCAGTTTCAATATCCCTAACGGCTGTTTGTTTTTGTAAGCATTAGCTGAAGTGCAAAAGCCTCTCAGCTTGAACACTGAAAATTGAGCTCTATTATTTGGCAAATACTTAAAGATATAGGCAATTAGATATCGTTTGAAAAAATGCTAGAACTGTTGACTTTACCAAGTTGAAATACTGAAGCTATAAAACCACTTTTGAGTGTGTTAAATATGAATCTAGCCACAGGCCATTAAATTTTAGTGACAATTTCGTTAATGGTCGACAAACCTCGCCTCGCAGGCCATTAAATATACATAAAATAAAGCAACATGAAAATTAATTTTTATAAAATATGTGAATGCAATAAAAAAACAGAAAAACAGGAAAAATTGAAAAGCCCACACAGAGGCAGACAAAAGAGAATACAAATAAGACAAGTGCCAAAGCGTCAGTTGGTCATAAATTTGTGGGTTTTATGGGACAGAGGCTACCGGAAAGCCAAGACCCAAAACCCAACAAAAAAATCCAATAAGCGATAGCAGAGACTGAAAATTCAAAGGTCGAAAGAGCTCAAAATGTCGCTAGCCGACAAATCCAAACGATGATGTGTGGATAATAAAATGAAAACTAATTTTGACAAGCGACTGGCAAGGTAAATTTCAAAAATAGCCAAAAACAAATATAAGAATAACAAAAACAAAAACAAAGATGAAATCAAATGCGTAGAAGTCAAGAGCGATAAATTTAACAGACAACAACCCACACGATCCAGGCGCTTAGACTATAACCATGTGGATATCTATGATGTGGATGTTGATGTGGATGTTGATATGGATGTGGATATGGATGTGGATGCTGATGTGGATGTGTCTTCGTCTTCGTCGTTGTCGGTAGCTCAAACGATGCCACAACAAGTTTTTATTTTGGACTTTGCTGCCCACGCATTTGAAACTGGAAATTGGAATAAAGAGCGAGGCGGTAGAGATCTCTGTTAAGCTTTTATGGCGGCGTCAGGGAAGCGCCAATCATAATCAAGCCATAAATTTAAGTCTTATAACTCATCTGATGATTTTAAAGGCTTTCTGACAACAGATTGTTCGCGTTTGTTGTCGTTTATGAGCTCATAGATTAAAATGTCCTTACCTTTACAATTTAAAACTGTCTATTGGTCGATTAACAATGTTTACTCTTTAAGTTTACAATTTTATTTGGATTTAAAAACATATTCAAATAGCTTTCAACCTAAACTTTGGCTGTATATTTGGTGTGTACATTAAATAGCTATAATTATTGTAAATGTTGAGATTACTTACGGGCTTTTATAAAATAAATTGGACAAGATTAATGAAAAAGATAATTTTTTTTCGGATTAACAAATCTTTTTGAGAGTTTAGCTTTTACAGAAATAATATCTCAAGAACATTTTCTGCTGACTTTAGAGTTTCTAAATTGGCACATTTTTTTACTAAGAACTCAAACAAGTTTTTTTCAAGATTATATAAGACTTCTCGAGATTAAAGAGTAGTTAGTTTTAGCTAACCTTTCTCCATTTTTGCATTCGAAATTTAATGGCAATTTGAGCTGTGCCAACAACAAAGCCATTTATCTGTCTGCTTTTCCAGCGTCCCTTTCTTCCCCATACCATACGTTTTAATAAACTTTCAATTGAGTCTATGCCAAATCCAATAAGCAATCGCACACATAAATAACCATTGAGACGACAGAACTCCAGACGCAGCTGGCAAATAAAGACATTTCCGGCATTTTTGGATGTTGCCTTAACATAAGTACACAGAGAAATAGCCAAGCTGGGGAAATTAGCCATACAAATAGAAAAGTTGCTGACAAATGGTTAACAATTACAATGCAAAGGGATATGTAATCGAAAAAGGAAAATTGAAAGAACCGTCAGGGAAATTGTCCTTGCGCAGATCCGCACGTAATCTGAAACCCGTAAAGTAAATGTAATGATAGTTTGTCTGTCTATCTGCATGTTTATGTCTGTGTGTGTTGAGTATCTGATGTCTGTCTATGTGAAGCAAATCCCTTGTATGTATCTCATAGATACATGTTGTCGTATATCGCATTTTTATCAGCTGTTTGTATTTGTTTTGTCTTTGCACTTGCAACATTTGCCGAGTTCATTGAAATCGAGTGAAAAGGAACCAAAAGGAATGTCAGGAACCGGGAGAAATCTCTTTTCACCCCAAAACACTGCTTTGTACTTTTGCCGACTGTTTGTCCTAACCAACTTCACCTCTGTCTCTCTCTCTCTCTGCCTGTCTATGCTTGTTCAAATCCTGTCTCGTTCTCAGTACCTGTACCTGTTTCACAGTTGAGTGGACTCAACTGGCCTCAACTCGACTCGACTCAACTCGAGACGGGTCGGGTCGGGTCGGCTCGGTTTGGTTCGGTTGTGTTGGATTCTTTATGGCCCGGCATACATATCTTTTGTCGGCATCAACGTAGTAACTCATTTCATTCATGGCCGTAAATTGTGCAAGGATGCGTTGAGTTAACGCAAATTCTATGCAAAGTTTAGAGAAAGAAAAAACTATTTAGCAGCGCAACGCTTTAAGATAACATTTAACGCTGAAAATAAGAACTTTAATTTCTCAAAAAAATAATATACAATGTTATTAAATAAACTGCACACGCTCACGATCGATTGAACGACAAAGATCAGAGATTGTTCCGATCGTCCAATCGAACTTTAACTGCACTTGAGGCTGATGATGGCACACCCAAGTGGAATCTCATCTCATCGAATGGAATCGAGTTGAGGCGACGAGGAATCGAGTCGAATTTATGTGTTTCATTAAAACCGTTATGCGACGCGTGTTTCATAGCCATTAAGCCAAGCACAGGCCACTGAGAATTGCAGAGAAGAGCAGAAGACTGGAAGAGTGTGGTACGAGGAATACATTACAATGCCCAAAATTTAATAATGAGCATCGTTCGAAGCAAAAGGCTTCAATTTTGTTGAGTGGAATGGCATGTTGTTCCAGATTTCAGTCCAAGCATTTTTTTTTCTGATTTTTCTTTCATTTTTTTTTTCCTTTTTGTGGACTGTTGAAAGGCGTCTTGGACAATGCTAAATGCTGGCGATTTGTGCTCCACTTTTTGAAGTAAATTGCCAGAGATTTGTAAGATTTTTTGATGCAACAGAGAAATCAGAGAGTGGAATTTTGACGAAGATGCAGAAGAGGGGTGGGAGGACAAAATTAATAAGAGAAAAAGGATAATAAATTGGGTTATACTTATATAATATAATAAATAATTAACTTTGAAAGGAGTAAAATGTCAAAAGAAGTGGAAAGGTAAAAGGGAGAAAAAAGATTTTGGATTATATACAAAATTAAAAAAAAGAGACGGAATTTATAAAATATTATAGGAATTAAATAATAGCAGTGTATTTTAAGGAACGAAACTCATAAGAATCCTTTAATTTAATAGAAGGTTAAAGAAATTAAATAATTATAATAGCATATCATCAAAAATCTTATATCCATATACCAATGATCAACGAGATAGTAGCGTGAAAATATCTGTGGATAATTATTATTACAGCTTGAAGAGAATAATCTGTCGTTAAATAATATAATATATATACAAAATGTTAGGCAAGTTAACAAGCTCTGTCATTGTTTTAGTTTGGAAATCTTAAGAAAAAATTACTTATGTGAATAAAAGTGTAGAGTGTTGTTGCGATGTTGCTACCCAGCTTAAGCGTAAATTCAACATCAAAGTGCATAGCCGGAGACCCAACCGGTAATATGCATTTATGTCGGTCTCTCAGTCTGTATTTCTGTTTGTGTGGTAGCTCTGTAGCTTTACCCTATCCTGAACCTCTTGCACCTTAAGAGTCAAAAAGCAACTTCAACAAAATTCACAGACAAACCAAATGAAGAGTCGGAGGAGCACTTGGTAAGGTGTTGCGGTAAGGAAATGTAAATCCCATGTGTATGCTTGGTGTATATCTGTGTGTGTACAACACCTTTTACCAAGAAACAACAACAATTACAGCAGTCATCACCTTTGGTGGTTTTCAGTTCTTGTTGTCGTTGTTGTCGGCGCCTTCTGAACCTGCAACAAGACTCTTCATCGTCGTCGTCGTCGTCATCGTTCAAAGGTCTACAAACTACCTAAGCAGCCCAAAACTGCAACGAGAAAGAAGCCTTCTACGACATGAGTGTGAGATAGAGAAAAAGAGAGAGAGAGAGAGAGAAAATGAAAGAAAGATATAGCGATCGAAACTGTTGTTTATTATCTTATGGCATGGAAGTTATAAAACAAAGCGTCAATTGACTGCAAGACTCTGTGCCCTGATGCAATCATCATGCTAAAGTACGACTCTCTGTCTCTTGAGTCTGGCTCTGTGAAATTTACATTACTGTTTACACAAACACACACCACATACACACAAAGTGCAGCTCCTGTCTGTAGAAGCCGCTAAAGGATAGAGGAGATGAAGTCGTAGGAGAAACGGAGGAGCTTGCTAATAAAGGAAGTCCAAAAGGGGCAAGAACAGCAAACTGCGTTTTGTATAAATTATTTTTTGAGTTCCATGAAAACTACACGTGAGTTAAATATGAGATAAGTTGAGTAAGAAATCAGCAAAAGTCATAAGTTACCAGCATTCCAGTCAAACAAAAAGATATAACCAAACCAAAATAACTCTTCAAACCACAAAAGATTATCAAATATCTGTAGTCAAAGATCCAAACATACCAAAGCCAACAATAGAAAGTAAGAAAACAATAATAATAAAAAAGTTCAAGAATACAAAAAGTAAGAAGAATTGCTCCCCAGCTATTTTTTTTAAATGTGTTGCTTTTATAACCGCTATTTAAAACAATTTTCTCTTTACTCTCTTTACAGGTAAGTCTCCAGATTGTGCTTATTTAACGTATGTAAGTTCTATTGAATATTTTCCATTTCCTGTACTTTGTCTCTCTCTCTCTCTCTCTCCGTTTCCATTAGCAAAGCAAATAAATATTTTGGCCTGCGGTTGAAAGAAACCTCCTCAAAACAATTACCCGCACCGTCCACGTCGACGGCGTCTGCAAATTAATAATAATCAAGCCAAATTACACAATGACACGCACTTGAAAGTCTGAGTCGAGTCTCGAGTTGTCCCGGAGTTGTCTTTGGGGTCTTGAAGACTCGTGCGAGTGCTCGACTATCAATTAGGCACATCTTTCAATCAAAAAAAAAATACCTACAAACTGAAAACAATAACAACTCTCAAAAAATTTGTCTGTCTCTCACATCACAAAGAATTAGCGCTAATAATTAGAGAAGCGACTTGAAGACTTGAGGTCTTTGGTCTATAGATAAATATCAACAATTATTATCATCGTACGCCAACGCTTCACACGATCTTTGAGTGGCAACTCTCTTGTGCCTTGTTTTGTCTCCTGCCCGTCTGTCAAGTGTATAATAATCGTAATAATTTATATTTTTTTATAACTCGAAGAATTTCGGACAGGTGTTGGGTACTTCAACGACTTTGTTGCGCCCCATAAAACTTGAATTTATCCCTCGTTCCATCCCTTGAGTCAACATCTAATGACGTCTTAAAATTTATGTTAATCTGCCTCTTGTTGCATGTCATGCCGCAAATGTCGCTTAATTATGAAGATCGAGGCAACTTCTCCTCCTCCTTTTCATTCTACGAGTACTAATCATAATCAGTTTTCAGTTTCTTTTTCTTTTATTATTTATAGCACTCTTGATAGTTCTTTTTTTCTGGGCTCCTTTTTTCGCGTGGCATGTGGAAAATGTTAATTAAATTGTAATTTATGAGACTGCAGATAAGTGAGTTCATTTGAGGGGACTCACAACTTTTCAGAATGAGGACAAGTAAACAAGTTGTTGTAGGTATAAAATACTTAAAATTTGCTTATTTAATGATTTCTGAATAAGATCCTATGACTAGTAAATATATATTGGGACTTCGAGTATGTAGATTGATATTATTTCCTATATAAGTATGGACTACACATCATACTCAAGTACACTCATAACACTTTGTCTTGGTGAATCAATCTAGTAAATAAAATAACACACTGATTAATATGAATGTCTAGTCATTAACTTTGTTATCATCTTTGTCATTTTTTTGTCTTGAAATTTCAGTAAAAAGGCGAGCAACATTCCTTTCCCACGTACCACAAATTTTGATGTGTTTTGGCTTGGAACCCAAGCAATTATGTTGCTAATTTGTCATTTTTCGCCCCAAAGCGTGGCATGACTTTCCATTCATTAACAAATTATGCAATAAATGCAATCAAACAGCAGCTCGAGCTAACGATCTGTCAATAAAACTCGTTCCCCCAACTCAAACACCGATATAAAACCAAAACTCATCCCATTTTAATTCCAAAGCAATCCTTATTTCTTATTTTTTTTTTTTTATTATTTTGTAAGATTGCTGTGCTGCAACATCTGCCACTCGCACTTAATTAAGAACTTCATTTAGCACCTCTTTCGACTCTTGATCGGAAGCCGGTTTTTCGGTGACTGGAATTCAGGAATTTAATCGCGCTTTGCATATCGCCAGCGTCGTCTCTGAATCAATATTTTGCTTTCTCACGCTATGCTGAAGAGTAGGAGTAGGAGTCGGAGGGAGAGCACATTCCAGAGAATGTGCAACAGAGCACAGTCGGTGCCACAGTTGGCAACAATTTTGCCTGATTGCACCAGCTTCTTTTTTTTTTTTTTTTGGTTCAAAAGAAGGCCTGTTCCAGTCCCAGTCCCGGTTCCAATCGCAGTCTCAG
The DNA here is from genome assembly GCA_035045575.1 of Drosophila falleni. Lineage (NCBI taxonomy): Eukaryota > Metazoa > Arthropoda > Insecta > Diptera > Drosophilidae > Drosophila > Drosophila falleni. The sequence continues at coordinate 14,021,158 of JAWNOV010000167.1, forward strand.
TTCAGGCTAAATGGTATCACATGTCGACGATGGAGTCGTTGGGTTCTTTATTCCAGTGCATTTGCATGGCAACTGTATTTTTAGTTACTTCTCTTGCGTTTCAGACTTTAGATATACACTGCAGGTGCTCAAAAGTATCATAAAATTGATCGTAAAAAACTTTTGAATTTCAAAAGTATTTATGCTTTAGAGATCTAGTTAATATATCCAAGTCCAGCCCGGCCATCAAGCTAACTGTATTAAATAGGGCCTTTATAAAGATCTATGAAATATGGAATTGATTTTAAGTCAGTATTAATATATCCCCAGCCTTAACTGCTTCATTATTCAATCTCAATTAATCTAAGAAAACAGAGACTCCTAAAAAATTAACGACAAAGAAGAAACACTTTATAATTGACTTAGTATTTTCTAAAGTTTAGTGCTTCATTCGCTTACCCATTTTTGGATTGGCTTAGTTTTTTTGAAGCTCCAACTGCTTAATTCGCTTACTTGCATTTGTTAGGGTATTTAAGCTTCGGCTTTGCCCAGCCAAACATTCCTTTATTTAGCTTCCTTTCAAGCAGCTGCCTCGGCGTCGGCGTCGTTGTCGCCTGGCTTTCAGGCTGCCACTCCGTGCTGCATTTGATGATAAATAGGCGCAAAGGTAAAAAGCCAAAACGTGAATGCGAATTTCGTATGGCTCGAGTTGGCTTTGGTCATGTCTACTACATACAATTCTCAATGGTTGCCGTATGGCATGAGGGGGGAATAAAGGGGGCTAGGTTTTTTTGCTGCTGAGGCAGGTGAGGCAGCGGAACTTGTGCTGCTTTCAAGTGCAATCCAAAGGAGGCAGCATTCAAGTGCCGCCTCGGCTTGACTTTGCAACGGCTTGCTTGGCTCTTGTTCTTGTTCTTGTTTTATGCGCTGGCATGTTTGTTTGTCAACCTACACCAACAACAGCAGCAGCAACAGCAGCAACGACAGCAGCTGTTGCCGGCAAACATTTGCCCAAAGCGTCAAAGGGGGAGAGACTGAGAGAGTAGACAAAAAGAGGGAGGAGGAGGAGGCGACAGTTGCCAGGAGTCAGCAGTTGCAGTCAGTCAACAGGCGCAGGCGCTGGCACATGGCAATATTTCATTACCCACGGCTTATTCGACTGACACTGAGACACTGTGACTGCGACTGCAACTTGCACTTGGACTGGGAATTCTCTTTACTCATTTTTTTTTATATTTTCCATTCGCCTTTGTGCTGGCATTTGAGGCATGCCATGAGCACCCGTTCTAGACGCGACTCTTTGACTGTTTTGCTGTTTGACTGTCTGCCTGGGCCACATTATCTACCTTGGCCATAAAGATAGAAAGGTTTTGTGCAACGCTTACGCACAGCTCTCATCGTATGCGCTACTTGACAGTCAGTTGGATTGGAATTGTGTAGGATATGGCACTGATAGCGAGTTACATGGCTTGTAAATACCCACAAGATCTATTGCGTACTCATAAGATTACTCAGCTATACTATAAATACTTGAAATTATGTTTAATCTATCTGTAAACTCATAAAAAAAAAACAACACTATCTAGAATTTAGATAATCGAATGGAACTTTTATTAATTTAATATGCTTCCCTTTATAAAGCAACTTTATGTAATATGACTGTCAATTTCATTTTGCAACACTTCAACACTTGTTTCTTATGATAGTTTCTTAATAAGTAAACACTTCTTGTTTGGCTGCAATTATTTTCTCTTTAGGCTCTTCAATTCCTTTTTAAAACAACACGGCCCATCTCGTTGAATAATTTTTATGAGTCATATATATTTATTTTAATTTAATTTTCTTATCTTATACAATTTTCATACGACTCTGAAAATCCAAATGTTTTTTTTATTAACTATATATCTGACTGCAAATCTCATAAGCTAAGTCAATTATTTAAAAATGTTTTAAATTTCCAATGATTCGAAGTAACAACTTGTTACTAACAAGTATATTTCTCTCGAATTCTTTTGAGAATTTCCCAAGCTCTGGGTGAAACTTTTCTCGGCAGTTATCATAAATCAAATCAATTAGTTCGATACTACCGCACTTTATCTTAATATATTCCAGACAGTATCAACAACATGTCTCTCTCTGGCTTTCTCAGTGCCTACTGCCTCTCTCTGCGATTCTCTTGCAGAGTATTAATGCTTCGCCTATGCGTAAGGCACCTAGCTACATTTGTCGGATCTGCAGCTGTCTACCTATGAGTATGTTGTATGTGTTGTAGTCAGACTGCGGCAGGTGGTCACGGTGCAGTATCTCCACCCCTTCTCCGTTTCCCCCCTGTCCTGGCATACCTTTTGCCACTCGCAAATAATTTCCATACCATCGCGGCGACAATAAAAACGAGAAACATGCCAAGTTGTTGTTTTTTTTTTTCATTTTTATATGCTCGTTTTTTTCAGTTTTTTTTTTTGCTTTACGCGCATCTGCAAATTAAAAACGCATTTTATTTTATACTATGATGCCGGCAATGGGAGTCTTTGGCTTTGGCTTTGACAATGGCACCACACACAAAGTGTAGTATACTGCAAAACGAAGTTGGGATATGTACATATTTATATATATGCAACATATGCTACCATGTTCGCATTTTTTTTTTTTCTATGCGTAATTATTGTGAAATTTGTTACAAAGTTTTCTTGTCGTCTGCTTGCAACGTGTGTGTAGCTACACTTTAGACTTAATTGTTAGCTGTAGGATACATAACAACAACAACATCGACAACAGTAACAGCAACAACAATAACCACAACACACTCTCAACACAAGAACAAAAAGAGAGGAGCCCTGTTGAAATCAAAGCTTTGATGCCGACACGACGACGTTGAGTATGACCATGATGATGAAAATGATGATGATGATGTTAGGTATGATGATGATGATTACGATTATGGGGAGATGATGATGCTGCGAATGATGATGCCAGGTAGCCGAGTGTTTAATTTATGTCTTTTTAAGCACTTGCCCACAATGCACAGACAAAGAAAGCCTCCGGAATTTCTTTATTATAGATACCTGTGCAGTTCTCAATTTTGCAACAAGATATGCAACTTTATAAACTAAAGTTTGGCTATATTTAACCAGAAAGTATCAATTAACTAACCTGGAGTTGTTAAATGACTTAATTTCAGCAGAGATACATTTCTATCTTGATATTTTTAAGCTTTTGTCTCAGGTCAATGGTCTGTACTTTTGTCAATTTCTTTTAATTCGCAATGATGTCTTTATTTCAGTATATATACATTTTAATCTTTGTATTTGTATCTCTCAATGCAACAGGCGCCTTTATGCCAAAGTATCTCAAGTACTTTCTTTTAAATACGCTGTGACAACTCGTTTATCAGCACGAACTCGAACTCGTCTATCGATGACAACAGATCTTTAACCCAAATCAGGGCAAGTTGTTGAAACTTCCGTAGAATAACTTACCAAAACTATTCGATGATTTATGTGTACAGCTAATTGGGGATATTTCAAGTTAATCTCTGTGCCACTTTCCCTTTTATTTAGGGAGCAACATTCGACAATTTTGTGATCGATTTGTGCAAACAACACGTCACACAAGCAGTAGAGATAACAATATATTATATATAATTGATTAAATACAGTATGACATAGGGCTCGTAATTCATTGGAATTTCCTTGTCTTGAGTTTTATTTTTTCTTTTTTTTTCCATTCAAGAATTATACATGTCCAGGCGTTTCGAGCAGACCGCACACAGATTAGATTACTGCAAATTGACACATTTTCTGTTGTCTTTCTGGCCCCGGACTGTCAATCAGATACCTCTGGAAAACTGTCGCATGGGGCGCACCTCTTGACTCGATTTGTTGCGCTGCATTTTTCGGGACACATTAGTTGCGGCATCGCAACCGAAAATTCCCAAATAAGTATCTACAGCCACACGCTTCACATCTTTGTTTGATTATTTTGTATTTTTCCTGAACTCTCTCAATACTCTCATTATGCGTTACGCATTATCCTTTGAGGCCATTGTTATGGGTTTAGCAACGCCCCTTCCTGGTAACCCGACTACCTTTTTCTACTATTTTTTTTTTTTTTTTTTTTTGTTACAGATTTTTGTGATTAGCACACACCTTTTTCCCAGCTGCCCGTGGGCCACCTTTTCATCAGCATATTGCATGATGAGGACTAATAATAATCTGAACAGTTCATTGAGTGTGCGCCTGTTAATGGTTCAGGATTAGTTATTATGGCCCTTTCCCATTTTGCCCCAAACTGTTAATGGAGGCGTTTTCTCGCTTTTCGGGTCGAAACGGAAACGAAATAAATATGAAAAATGCTTTTAATGGCAATGTATAGCGATATGATAGACATTTGATTAATGCATTGTAGATGGGACAGGATAATGGTTACAAAAACGGCACGAATTGCTTAAGATGAATACAATACATAAGAATTTCTTTCTATACATAAGAACTTAGTGATCTAAGATACAAATCAAATAAGTATTCTTATTATTATCATTTGTATATGATTTCTAGCACTTTCAATAGAAATTATTGTTATCTAGCTGTGATTTTCACAGATCGCTAAATGCTAAAAATCAGCTGTGTAATGCGAAAAATACAGCAAGCTTGTGAAATCATCGATATGTATTTATAAGATTCTACAAAGCTTGATTATTATATATTTATAAATTTCAAATTAACGCTAAAATGCAAAAATCACCTAAGTGTGATGACAGCTTCGATGAGAAGATTGCGCTAAAAATTGGAGGCCGCTAGAGAAGGAACATCGTTGAAAGATTTTGTTTCCTTTAAGTATTTACATTTTAGGGGAGATTTTACTTAAATCCAAAGTGTTTATAGGTGTATTTTTATAATTTTAAGCAAAAACTATTGAGTCACAGCATAATTCGAAATAACCTTACTCGTAGATCAACACCCACAGCACAGCTGTGGCCAGAACAGAGAAAGAAATAGTTTTTCCTGTTTATTGTACTCGTATCGTTACATTAAAAGTGTTAATGAATTAATTACCTGTCTATAAGCAATAAATTATTAAGAAATACGCACAACAATTTTGTAGAAAACAAAACTGTTTACATTTCTCTGCAAAGCGTCGACTTCAACATCATCGAAAAAAAAAACAACAAAAAGTTTTTATTTGATTTTATAATTGTCGACAATATTTATTTCTATCAAGCGGCTTCAAAAAGTGTTAATGGTTTTAATCGGATCTTAAAGATCTCTGGGGTTCGGCAATGTTCTGTTAATAACACACAAATTTGCCAAGTCATATCCTAAAGCATCGTCGTCGTCGTCGTCTTTGACTCACATCATTGGCTGTTATTAGAGCGGCTGCGATGATCTTATCAGTGGACTGGACCCGAAGTAGAGACTGATTTGAACTGGCGTATGGGTCTGGTCTCTGGGACAGCCGGTTGGGCTGCTCTTTGTTAAAAGTACAACTTAATTTTTGGACCATAGTCTCTCTCTATCTCTGTGGGAGCTGGTTGTGTGAATTCCACTCTGAATAGCCCATTGATTGTGCTACAAAATAGTTGTCTATCATCCAATCACGTCCGGTATTTGTTTCCAGTTCTACCTTTGTCTGTCTCTGGTAGCCTGCAAATTAGACTCGTTTTTAATGGCTTTTCAATTGGGGCATAAACTTGTTTATTTATTGCCTGCGTTTTCAGTGTTTGTTTTTTATTTTGAAAATAGATTTCAGTGACATTTTTATCGTGAGAGAATTGAATTAAGTATTTTTTATTAATCGATGGTCAGGTCGATGATCTTGCAAAATATGTGTAAACTGAGGATTACATGGGTAAGTACTTGTGGGATTCTCAAATGAAGTTGTTATAAAAGCGAATTATTTGATGAGTATATTTTAAGTTACGTTTAGATTGAGTTGTTCCCTCTAATGTAACGATTTGAGTTGAAAATTACAACATTTATTTATTTATAGATAAACTTTGATTTACAGACATAATAAATAATTAAACCAGATTCTAGAATATTTCATCCAAATACAATTTTTTACTGTGTTTAGATATGTGAAATATTTTTCTTTGTCATTTGTTGAGAGATTCATAGTAAATGTTCTTGGTAGACCTAGAACCTCCACATTGTCCTGTAATAGGTATGGCCCTAGCACATCTTTGGCATATTTCAGCCTATTAAGAACACACTGCAGGCTTAATAAACTAACACCCAGGCAATGCATTGGCAACGCCTAGCACCAGGGCCTAATTAGACTGCCAGCACGTACGGCAATCCAAACAGAAAACACGTCAATGGACGATGTCGATCTATTGCCCCCACATGCATGTCCAGCAACGCCCAGATGCAGTCATAATTACCCCAAAGTATGGATCTGGACCTGGTCCTGGACCAGCTCTGATGTAGATGTGGTTGTGGGCTTTCGATCTGTGGCTATTTTATAATACCAACACGTTCAAACGTCAATTAAATAAATACAAGATACCAAAGCGTTGTAAACGCCCCAAAAGCCAAAGCAAAGATCGTCGCCTGGCAACATAAAATACACAAGAGAGAAAGATGCAGTGAAACAGAGAGAGAGAGAGAGAGAGAGACGTAGACGTAGACGAAGCTCAAGCTACAGTCCAAGTCTCAGACAGAGACTGAGACTGGAACTGAGTCTGAGTTGGAGGCCAAGGCAGACACCCAAGCAAAAGATTCATTCAGGCTGAACGATTCATAAATTCACGTTGCACGTTGTTGGGCCAAGTCAAGGAATGCGCTGTTGGCTCTGTATTTTCATCCCAAGTTATTTTTGGCCTAGAACGAGCTTGCCAGCTCTTCCCAGCTCCTCCAGCTGCCCTCTCTCTGTGTCTCTTCATCGTTATTGCAAATATTTTAATGGCTGCTTCCTGTGGTCAAGTTCTTGCCACAGCACTCCAAACAAATGAGGCACTCTCTTGTATACACTATCCATCTTTTAACTGAAGATCGTCTCTAAACTCAATATGCCGTTAATTGGTTGAATACCATCATCAGAATGAGGAGGATGTCAACCAGAACAGCCCCAAGGGGGACACGGGAATGAGAGAGGGAAATTAATCAAAGTGCTAGAACCACAAGTGCCCACTCCTAGAGCAATCTTTTTTATTTGCGCACTCAATTAGTGGTAAGGGGCTGGTGGTGGTTCTTCAAGTCTCCAAGTCTTTGTTCTTCCTCTTCCCCAGCGACTTGTTTATTTGGTTTGGCCAGAAACGAATGGCAGATAAGTAGAGGAATCTACAGTGAAGCATTTTCAACGTTCCCATCAAGTGGGCCGTCTGTTTTGGCTCCGAGTCTCGCATTTTGCGCATTTCTCGATTTGCCTTCCGTAAAATGATAAATTAATAATGTTGGCCCCACTCACTGTGGCCACGCCCCACGCCCACTTTTGGCCTAATGTCCGGAACGCGTTCATTGATTTTATTTCCATCGATTTTCTACGTTTCATCTCAAATCTCTAGCATATTAATTGTTTTATACGCTCCCTAATGAATTTTTAATAATTTTTGATGTATTCGTTTATTCCGCTTCGCCTTTGTTCAGTTTCTACAAATTAATTTGACACAATATGCTGAATATTGAATTCTTTGTTTTGTTGACGTCATTAAAATCTGAACCTTTCTTAATAAAGATGAATTTTACGATAAATTAAAATTTTATATTAGTAAAATTAAAATAAGAGAGATATCTATTATTATTATTTTCTAAAAATAATGAATGCTATAAAATTCATTACTTTATCCTATGTTTTCCATCTATTGCAATTCCTTACCTCTTTTAACTCAGCTGCTGTTGGTCTGATTAGATTTCTAAGTTATTCATATTCGAGCTATGTTGTGAAATAAGAGCCAAACATCTAAATTTCGGTTAATAGAAGCCAAGTGCAATCTCTTCATATGCTATGCTCTACGTTGGTGTGCACGATTCAATTGAAATCAATTGGTTTTGATTGAAATCGACAACACGATGCAGCTGGCCCGACTGACTCAATGACTCCATGACTCTTTATGACTCTCTAGCTGCTAATTAAAGCAAGTGCAATTTGCGCCTAAACACTGGCAATTCCATAATAATGCGCTATAAGAAAGGCCTGCCCCCTCAACTCCTTGCCTTTCGCAAAACAAGCTAACAATTTATCAGCAATAAATTTGCGTGTACACAGAGGCCATGCTTTATGCATGTAACGGCACGAACGGGGACAACAACAAAGAGCTGGCTTGTAAAGTGGCAAGTAGCAAGTGGAAAGAGGCAAAGTGGCAAGTGGCAAGTGGCGAGTGGGCAGCAGCAAAAATTGCAATTGGTATTGTTGCTGTCATCTTTGTCTGCTACAAGTATCTTTGACTCGCGAACTGCATTTTAATTTAAATAAATAACTTGGGCACATGCTCAAAAGGGTTTTATGAAGAGGCGTCTTTAGACAATTTTTAAAACATTTCTCTTCATTTACAAGTTGTCAACACGTTTAAGCACAGACTGCGAAAGGAAAAGTTTAAAATTTACTAGTTTAGTCTTCTTTATGTCTAGTTAATATTTCATTTAACAAACTAAAAGATATCTTGATATAAAAACGTTTTTCAAATTAATGGTAAATTAAAAAATCTTCAAGTTAAAATTTGACAAGGAAAAAATTAAAACTTATTTAGTTTTACTATCCAAAACTTAAAAACCTTAAACTTAAAAAAGTACAGGGGTCAATTGGGTTTGTTTTACCCACAATGTGCGTAACAGGCAGAAGGAGGTGAGGCAGTCCCTATAAAGTATATATATTCTTGATCAGCATCAATAGCCGAGTCGATATAGCAATGTCCGTCTGTCCGTCTGTCTGTATGAACACCTAGATCTCAGAGACTATAAGAACTAGAGACACCACACTTGGTATGTAGGTTCCTCTACACTGCAGGCAGATCAAGTTGGGAGAAGACTGGGCGCGGGGCCTGGGAGAGGGACCTGGGAGAGGGACTGGGAGAGGGACTGGGAGAGGGACCTGGGACAGGGACTGGGAGAGGGACCTGGAGAGACTATAAGAGCTAGAGACACCACACTTGGTATGTAGGTTCCTCTATACTGCAGGCAGATCAAAAAGTTGTTTTACAATCTATTAACCTAAAATTCGACTCACAATCTTATGAGAAATTCCATAATTATAGATAAAATAGATAAATTATTAGAGCAGCTGTTTAAACCACAATCGAAATAATCTTGAAGTGTTCCTTGGGCTAAAGTCGGTTGGGGGTCACTAAAAATGCAATGAAGCCATTCATAGAGACACATTTGTATTGGATACATAGAATTTATTAATATTTTTACAACGAAACTATCTACAGCACAGGCAAATGAATGTATAATAAAACACACACAGCGCGTTGATAATTAATTAAATCAATAATCGATCGTAGCCGAGCACAACAAAGGAGAGCAGCGGGTTGAGCAGAGACACAACAATAACAACATCGTATTTGAAATGCATGTGGACATAATCAAGCGAAAATTCCAACAAAATTAACACACGCTGTGAAAAACGCTGCTCAAAAAACAGGTAGAAATTGTAAATAGGAGAGGAGAGGAGAGAGAAGTCAAGGGAGAGACGACAAATTAGGCAACGCTTGAGAAAAGAGCAAAGGGAGACAGGGAGAGAGGGAAAGGGAAGCAGGCAGGTAGACAGGATTTTGGTTAGTGGAATCGTCGCTAATGTTGCGTGCGACATAATCCTGTTAGAGACGCGTGAATGAGAAGCCCAAATATGATGAAAAATGCTAAAGAAAGACAAAAAAAAATATAAAAACTCATAACAATAATAACTTCGGAATGGAGAGGTTAAACGTGGCGTATGCGCAACTTTTGCATGTGACAACATAATTTGTGGGATTGGCTCGCCAATAATAATGATTATTAATCATATTTTTGCTGTAGACGTTGAAAAGGCTAACGTCTCTGATCATTGGCCATTGGCCATTTGTTGGTCAGCATATTTAATGAGGTTTATTTAGGCAAATTAACAGCAAAGGCGGCATTGAAACTGCGTCTCTTAATAGTTTTTTATTTGGCATTTTATGGTCATTGAATAGCATATTAAACGTTGGAATTGATATTCTTTTTCCAGCATGTCAAAAGTCAGAGCAAGTTTGACACAATTTTTGTGTGTTTTTTTATAGCACTTAAAAAGCCATCTTGTTGTAATCTTTATAGAGTTGCAACAGCTCCCCCAGCAATATGTTGACATTCATGAGCTGCTCAATTATTTTTACACAGATCTGAGACCTTTTGAACGTCGCGTCGCCCACGCGTCAAAGTCTCGACTCGAAACATAAATATGATTATATAGATGGTGTCAGAGACTCCACTCATAATTTATAAATTATATATAATGACAAGTGCACTAAACTAAATAAATTGTTGCCGACTTAATAACATAATTTCTTGCATTCAACAAGTGGGCGTCATCGCTGAAAGTTTAAACGATTTATGGCATATAGAAATTCCATGGGAGAGGTGCTAAGAAACGGTGGGGAGGTGTAAGTTGACAGATGAAATTTGTAAGACAACCACAAGTGGGACAGAATGGGTCTGCATCTGACAGCTGCATTAATCTATTGTGGTTTATGGCCTCTCCAGATGTGCGGATGATCCCCCGAATTGGGGTTGAATGAGTCATTAGCAAAAGTCAAATGCTTCAAAATGTCAAGTTCTCAGCTGTTCTGCTAATTTGGGGAAATTTAAATGTTCTCTGACTGATTTTGATATTTTATATAGCAAAAAGGGCAAAGAGTTTGCTTATAAATAAGTTATGGATAAAATTAACTAGATTATAAATTTAATGACTACGCCTACAATAAATTTGATGTCACTAACATCTTTGTGAAAAATCAAATACATGCAATATGAATACATAAAGTAAACATGAAAATGAAACTTAACTTTGACAAACCAAACAAAACTTATCTTTTTGAAATGTTTACAATGTGTTGCAATATTTCTAAATATTTATTCTTATTACACCTAAAATGTCAGAAGTTATAAATAAAGGATGAAGTTTGTACTTTGATTGTATTTATTATATTATTTATTTAAATCGATGAATAATCGAGGGAGTAATCTTTCTGAAAAGATATCAAATGAATAATAATGTATCTGCATCTGCTTAAAATAAAATACTTTGACAACATTATTAAATTTTTTGGTTTAGCTCAATTTCATATAGATATATATTCGCTGAGAATTTTGTGAATAGATTCTGTCCATTTATAGAGCCGTTAAGACAGCGTTAACAAGCAACCGAAAATTCAGTCAAGCGTTGCCTCCCAGATTCAAATGATACGCTGAACTATGAGTTGCAAAAGATACAATATCTTTACACATAATGTCAATTGCAGCTGTGCGGGCTAAGAGAGTGGTTAGAGAGAGGAGAGAGAGGAGAGAGAGAGAGAGAGAGAGAGAGAGAGAAACGATAGTCTGGTAACCGCAAGCAGACGCTGTCTTTGTAAGTTCACATTATTCAAACCTTTTTTTCCTCTCGCTGTTGTTGTTTTTTTTTTTCCTTTTTTTGTAGCCATATTGATTGCAATTTTCGCCGTTTACTTGTCATTTGGCTTCGATTTTCTCATTTTTTTTCATTGTGTTTTCTTCATTTTACAGTCGATTAATTTCAGAGCCAGAGAGAAGCTCGACAAAAAATGCTCGTAAATTTATCAAATTAATTCATTTAAAGCAGACAATTTTCCTGTGTTGCCGGTGATGAGTTTTCTGGCTTTTTCATTCATAATTTGTATTTTCTCTTTTGTTACAAAATTGTTATGCGGTTGGCAACAACTTTGGGTAGCTTACATAGAGAGAAGGGGCAAATTGAGGCAATCTGTGCTTTTATGACTTTTGCGGTTTTCCATGCGGTTGCAAAGGGTTTCGTTTACTTCTCTGCGGCTAAGTGAGAGCTGATGAGAGACATACACCAGGGCCTGAGGCCACTCTAAATGGCCTAAATGCTTTTTATGGCCAAGTACAAGCACATTTTTCAATTGTCATCGACGTCGTCGTCAACTTAATTGGGCCACAAAATTAAATAAAAAATGCTGCTCGTGTTGTTGCATGCTGACTGACCAGAGAGTTGACAGCAACACGTCGTCCTTCCCGTCACCAGTCAGTCTCCGTCTGACTCTCCTTCCTTCCTTCCTTCCATCGTCATCATAGTCTTTGCAAAAAAAAAGTAAAAAAAACTCCATAACACGGGAACGTGCTTTGAATAACTCGACTGCGATTTTTTATTTACCATTCGCCGCTGTAAATCTCTGTCGCGCGTTTTATCTCGCGTCCAAAATCGAATTTAAATCCAAGCCGCCAACAGACACAACTTGTTTCAATGGCTTTCGATCTGGCTAAGCGGCGCTTTTGATTGCCCACCTCTTCTCCTTTTTTACCGCTCTACTCTTCCTCGACTTTTTTGGCCCCCTGTCTTTCAGTTTGATTTGTTTGATGGCGTGAAAATTTTTGTTCAACTACAAGTTTTATGAGCTGCAAAAATGCTCATTTGATTTCTCATTGCACTTATTATTTACTGGTATTTTATGGACTTGTGTTGAAACATAAATAGAATATTTAAGAAGAAATGCCAGACAAAACATACCAAGCAGATAGCAAAAGGATTTTCTTTAATAGAGTCATGCAAATATAATTTAAAGTATATAATTAACTAAATAATATTAAAATGTCGATATTCTTATACCATTTAATTTTAAATATATGAATAATTTACCTATTTATTTAATATATCACCTTTCATTCAAGAGTGATTCAAGCCAACATATTTAACTATCAGATTAATTCAATTAGTTACGAGCTCAATCAGATTTGACCCATTTGCTGACAAGACTTTACCAATCGGCAACTGCTCTAATAAACAACAACAATTACAATGTCAGTTCTGGCCGAGACATTGAGACGTTTTATACACATTACATGGCTTACATTGCGCATACGAAACGTTGGCCAATTGTTGTGCATTTGTGTGTGTGTGTGTGTGTGTGTGTCTGGCATAAACAAAACAAAGTCGCGAATGTAAACAGCAAACAGGTTAGCCAAACTGACGACCAGGCGATTGGACACGTTCTGTTTGACTCCCCAACCCTCCGATTACTCCCTTCTCATACACCCGCCAAATGCCATTAATCAATTTTTATTGTTTAATTAATTTTGCTTGAATGAATGCCGAGCGCAGAGCATTAGTTGGTGCGGATCAGAGGGAGCACTGAGGGGTCAGCAAACAAGCAAAACAAACAAATCGCCAAAAATAGCTTAAAAATGGCATTAGATTCGAAACGATATCAAAGGAATCGAGCCGCATTATGTGCTCATTTCTTCATTTGACAATTATTTCTTTCTTTTTCTTTTATTTATTTGGGTGGTTATTTATGTGCAATTTATTCATAATTCATAATTCGTTGGGTTCAGATGATTTGTCATGGTCGTGAATTGTTCCAGATGTGTATAGGATTTAATTAACTGACGGCTCGAACGGAGACTTGAATATCATTGTAGGAAAATAAACAAATTGCCGAAAATAAATCATATAAAAAAACGAATTAATTAATTAAAAATTAAAATTGATTAATAGTAAATACCAAACTGCATTAATATATATTGCCAGCTGCTTTGAAGCTTAAATTTATTTTGTAAATCTCATAGAGACTTTTTTGCATAAATAAATGGATTTTAGATTGGGTTAGTTGTAAAAATAGCAGATGTTTCTGACATTTTCTGGGATTTGTTGTTGTGGCCACATGTGGACTTACCTCATCAATTGGAACATTTCAGTGCCAAAGGGAGCATAGAATAAAGACTAGTGAAAAATAAAACTCAGCTGCAATTTCCCAGTTTCCCGACTAATTACGCCTCATGAATATAGTAGCAAATACAACAAGAAGTACAACGACAACAACACATGGCAACAAGAATATTTGCCGCCTGCTGTGCTATTTTTGTAATCTTTCTCTCTATCTCTCTCTCTCTCTCTCTCTCTCTCTCTCTCTCTCTCTCTCTCTCTCTCTGGATGAATTTTCGCACATTTGCGCATTGAAATTGTCATTTTTGAAAAGTGACGGCTAGGAAAATGCGCTGATTGCCAGATTTATGCATGTAGAAGCATCTCAGAGGGGGGTGAAGAAGAGACAGGGGGAGAATTCGCAGACAGCTTGGCAACTGCAACAATAAATGAAACAAATGTGAATGAGGCAACGCCAAAGTTCGCAACATTCGTCACTTCATCATGGAAAAAGCCTCGACCCCGAATAACAACCATGAAGGAGCCAAACAACAACAACAACTCGAACATCAACTCCTAACTCCAAACTGTGTTTACATGAAACGTGTTGGCAGCATAAACATTTGTTTCTCTTTGCCCCCCTCCCCAACCCGACATTGCCTCTTTGCAGTCGAGTAATTTTAATTACGCCTAAAAGAACCGCCTGTACGTGTGGAAAGCAAAGGAAAAAAAGAAAGAAAGAAAGAAAAGCAAACTCGACTGTGCCTCCCTCTGCATTTGGCATTTATGCAACGACCTGGCACGACACGTAATTACACATACAAGGGGGTTGGGGCAATGGTACAGGCTGGACAGAAGGTGGAGCATGCTAAATGTTGCATGCAGCCAAAGCACATTAACAGCGAACGCCTTTTCCTCAACTCAAGTTTTTCCAGCTGCCGGCCGACAGTCTCCGCCAGGAATGCATGTCGAAATGGCAAATTCTCCTCCATAAAACATTACCTGAATGAATGAATGATTTACCTTTTTATCAAGAACTAGGCATCTATGCTTAATTCTTAAATAAATATCAATAATAAGTAATAGAATAGTATAGGATCTAAGTCGATCCAGGTTATTTATTTACTCAGCTGCGCAGTCAACATGCAAAAATCTTGCATAGATACTTTTTTTTGCATAAATGTTTACAGTAGTACTTGAACTGAAACTTGCAGGTAAACAACATAAACGTATTTTATTTGGCAAACATTAAATGGAGCATTAAACATAGGCACATTCCTTTAATATGACATGTTAAGCAAATAATACACAGTCAAGCCCATTATTTAAAATTAGCATTTAATTTTTGCTATGTAAAATATAGAGAACTTTTTTCCTAACGAAAAAAACATTTATTAAACATTAAATAGAAAAAAAATAATGTTATCTATAAAAGTCTTTTGATAAAGGAATTTCTGGAAATATATCTTAAAAAACAAGTACATTGATTCAAAAATTCTTATTGGTGTCTGCAAAAGTATCTTTCGTATTATATTTATAGATTTCATTGCAAGATGGTTTTTTCCTAATGTAGTACTCCCACTTCTTGAACATGTTGAGCGCCTTTCTCTTCCAGACTTTTGTACTTGTTTGCTTTGCTTTGCCTTTTGCGTGTGTTATTTTAAGTATCAATTAGCTTGAATATAAACTAAATAATGCTTAGTAGTCGGTGGATATTGGGCAAGGTTTCCGCTTCTGATTCTGCCCTGGCTGGCGGGAGGTCTAAAGTTATAAAATTAATTGAGTGCCATTCAATTGCAACCAAATAGTTGTAGCTTTATCTTGGCCAAATTTTGTTTGTTTCTGTAGTTGTTGCTGCTGCATACAGGTTGACGACGGGTGGCAATTGAGTTATGTGTTGAAATTGAAATCCACATGCAGTCCCAAAATTTTCAATTAATGTGAATGAAATCGTCGATAGATCTGCACTTGCTTTGTTGTTTTCCTGCATTCTCCAAAATGGAAAATTTAAACAATATAATTGAAGTTTAATTATCAGAATAATACAGTTGCTGTACTTACTACCTACCCTATAACAAATGGGATACAGATTTGACCTAATTCAAGAGAACTCAACGGTTGCCTCAGCTGTTGCCACACATTAAAAATTTGTAATTTACAGATTTACGGGCGAATTAAAAGCACTGTTTTTACACTTTATAAAAGCCTATGGGTAATATGCGAACCCAAAAAAGCCCAAATCCTCCCCGCTCCCACTTCCTACTTCCCGGTAACTATTCAAGTCCGGGTGGTTGCTTGGTCGAGGGATGAGCCGTCGTTTCGACTCGGACTGGGCTGGTTTGCTCTCGGATTTGCTGTGCGCCTAATTAAAACTCATTACCATAAGCATAAAGTTGAGCAAGGAACTTTTTAGCAGGCAGCAACAAAAATACATTTTTAAATGAAAAAAAGAAAAAAATGAAATGCAGAGCGGAAATTTAAGTCAAATGAAACGGGCCAGCTCGTTAAGGAAAATTTTGGTCTGGGTTGAAAATTCATAGACAAGCTCACAGGTTGCTTAAACTTTTCTGGAGCTTGGCAAAAGTTAACGTAATGCAATTTCCTTGCCAGACGGCAACAGGGTGTTGTTGGGTGGCCGTCAAGGATTATTGTTGTTGTGTCAACCATTTTGTTTGCAATGCCGCACTAACCCCAACCCCCTCTCTGTGTTACCGCATAGTGCAACCCCAACTGAAAGTGAAAGCGCGTGCAACGACCTCTTTTATTGACTCGCGCTCTCTCTCGCTTAACATGCGCTCGCTCTCACTCTTTTATTTCAACTCTCTCTCTCTCTCCCTCTCTCTCTGTCTTGCCGGCTGTCTGGCTATTCATTTCCCTTTTGCACTGAGCGACTTTTTTGGCCACGTGTGCAACATGTTGCCACTTGCTGCTCTTTGCTGAGCGCCTGTTAAAGCTGCCGCGTCGCATTTTTGTGCCAAGCCAAAAAGGACGAAGCGATGAGTGAAACTTTGCTACACTCTCTCTCTTTACCTGCACTATCTGTCCCGCTCTAACCATGTATCTCTCTCGCTCTGCTTTGTAGTGGCCATTGAAACTCGACTCAAAAGTAAACTTTGCCGCACTTTGAGCAAGGATGAGTTTAGGGAAAAATGAGGATAAAATGAAACTTTTGTTGGGCTGTGGCGCTTTTAGTTCTGGCGTCTGCTTTTGTCTCGTTGTTGTTGTTGCTGTTGTTGTTGTAGTTGCTATTTTTGTTTTACTCTTGTTGTTTTTATTGTTCTTTGCTTTGGCTTTTCACTCGCAAACTGTTTCAAAATTTTGCCCGTTTGCGCTTTTATCTCCAAGGGGAGTCCATAGCAAGACAGAGAGAAGGAAAGGGAGAAGAGAGTGGAAGTGGAAGTGGGAGAGCAAAAGTGAGTTAGGAAATTTGAAGAGTTTCAATGGGAAAACTCCTGAAATGCTGGAAATGGGACAGTTGGGTAAATTAATTTGTTGAAACTTTTATTTAACAGAAAGTTTCGTAGAGTGGCTTTAATAATTATTGATAACATGTTGGCATGTGACAGCTACAACTAGATAAATTATTAAGCAAAACTTTTAAAATTGTTAACTTATGCATAAAGATGGCAAAATCGATGTAAATTAAATATTTTTTAAATCAAGTAATTTTTTAGTTTAGTGAAGATTGCAATTGTTTTATTTTTAATAAATGTATTATTATCAAAAAGTCTGAAGCTTTAATAAGAATCCTGTGATTGCAATTAGTTTGATTAAATATTAAGTATCGTTAACAATACTCTTCAACTATTATATTCTAAATTTTTAACTATAGCAATATCTTACTTGTCAAAGTATTATTATTGTCATTTAAAAATTAATAAAATGATTTGTGGAATATATAATCCTTTTAATTTACAAATAATTAAATTTTAAAATTTAATCAAAATCCAATTATAATCGCAATCTAAGCATTTTGCCCCATGGTGCCCTTGCTCTTTTTTCCATGCCAAAGAAGCAAATTTTTGTTGGTTGCATTTTAGTGTCAAGCACCCTGTTGAGCGTCGGCTAAGGGCTGCTTCAGATGCTCAAGGGTTTTTGCATCAGAGTAATACAAACTTATCATTTCTCAGGGCCAACGAGAAAAACTTAAGGCCTAAGTTGGCAACTAAAAGCAGACACCTGCTAGACACTCTGGCTGCCCATCAGACACTCTCCCCCGCGAGAACTTGTGCTCTGTTATCTATTTTAAGAAGCGTTGCTAAACTTTCGCACCCTTTTAAGCATTTGAATGTTGTGTGGTGTGTGTGTGTGTGTGTGTGTGTGTGTGTGTGGTGTCGTCTGTTTCTCTTTGGGGTGGTTGCCGTGCTCTCTATGGTCGCCGCAGGAGTCGTTTGTTGATCGTTACAGTAAATCATTTGAAATGAATTTCAGTCGACTGCTTTCACCCCTCCTGGCTTAAATGGGCAACGTGAACTAAGTAAATAGCGTGTGCTCAGCCAGGGAAAAACATGTGAGCCCAGTGGTGGGTGGCACTTTAGTTGTTGGGTGGTGTTAGAGAGATTGCCTTCACTTTTATCAAAAACCCAGACCCAAGCTCGAGTTTTCTATTAGACAACAGGGTGCTTTTTGCGTAGACTCAGCTAAAAAAGCAACAAAAAAAAAAACAGAATGTAACGAAAAAGTGGCATATCGGTGAGTTAAGGTCATTTATTATGTTCATGACACCTTCCTTCCATCGCCGCCTGGCAACATTTGTTATGCGTATCCCCTTCTCCCTTTCCCTTTCTCCCTTCTATTGTTGTCTGTGGAGAAATTATGCAGCAATTCATAAAAATGGCAAGCCAAAAAAAAAAAAAAAAGAAACCCTAATGTTATTATAACATAGATTTTAGCTACTCTTTATCGATTCTGTGTGGTTGAGTTTATGGATAACATTTTGTGTGGACATTTAATGTGTCATAAATCCGTTTAAATGTTCTAAGTTACAGTAACTACGCGGGAGCACAGTTCTATCTACATCTAACAAGTCTAAAGCACTTTATCAATTCTAGACTCGATTTCAATTAACTTGGCTATCAAATCTGTTTGCTAAAACCACATTAACCATGCCAGTCACACACAGAGACGGCAATTAATGTAAGCACAGTTGCCACAATTGTTGCCGTTGGTAACGAGGCAATTTAGATAAGCAAAAGGCTTCGAGTTGCCTCCATTGTTGTATGTACTGAACTTAGTTCATATCTTATGCAACATAACAATTAGTACACACCATGAAATCAACAACAGCACCCCCCAAAAAAGTAAAACAACGAGTAAACGAACATCATCCGTTGTTGTCAGGGAACATTCTGTTTACAAAATGTGCACTAAAGTAGCTAAATTTATATTAGAAATAAACAAAATACACAATTACACGCTGGCAGACTGAAAATACAGTCGTCTACGCACTGTATATGATGCATTTAACTGGGCAGCAAAAATTTATGAGCCCAGACAAGTCAAGTATGCAGCTAGAGATACAGATACAACCAGAGATACAGAATCTAAAATCGAATATCTCGAATAAAAAAGTATAAAATATATTCAACTACAACTCTTTATACACTTTCTGAAAGTATATTTATGTTCGTTTATAACTTAGTTAAGTATCGATTACTCAAACTTTGTAATATGTATCTGTTAGACTTGTAAACTAATTAAATATTAAATAGTTTTTACTGTTTTTTTTTCTTATACTTTCTCTATCTTTTGAAAATCGGATTATCTAATATTATAAAAACATCGTTGCCAAGTTTAAGTAAAACATTCCATCTCTCTATTTGTAAGAGTATTTCTAACTTCGATATTTTCAAACTCTTTAAAATTCTTCAATCTTGTTTGCTTTCAATAAGTATTGGAAATTTTCGATTGTATGCAGGGCTCGTCTGCCCATTCATGAGAATTGTCTAAATAAACAAAAATTCTGACCATTAAACACCCAAAAGAAATGCCAGACGCAGTCTATTGTGGGAGTTTTGGGAGGGGGAGAGTAAAGATAGGGGTATAGAGAGGGAGGCAATACAACATGATTATATCGTTGCATGGAACTAATGCATAATTTTTCTCGGTTTTTAAATAGTTTTTCTCGTTTTCTCCTCAACTACCTGAACTTTGTAATCACCTATAAAAAATAAAGTAAACGTGTTAAATGTTTGCGTAAATATGCCCGGAAAACATTTGAGAAACTCAAGTAAAGTTCTCCAATGCAGAGAGAGAGAGAGAGAGAGAGAGAGAGGGAGAGAGAATGCCGCGCCCGTATCCGTGAGTTCAGGTTCAGGTTACGGTTACTCGTTATACCATTATGTCGGTAGCAAACGCTTCGTTTGTTTTCTTGTGAAAAAAAATGGAAAATATAAAAAAAGTGCTGGCAATAGAATGGTACGCAGTTAGCTGGCTTTGACTTTGCCAGCCTTTGGTTTCGGGTTTTTGGTTACCATGTCAAGTGGCAGTCGCAGTGGCATTCAAAGTGCCACTGGCTGTGGCAAGTTCCAGTTCTAGGAATGTTCGTCAACTGCTATTTGTAGTACCTTCTAGTTAGTTTACCGGACCAGCAAACAAATGAAACGCATCCAACCAACAGTGGCTCTCTAATGTTCAAAACAAACATAACCCTGCAGTTCAACAGATCGGAATTTATGAATATTGATGCGAACACTAATCAACAAACAGACAGAAGAGACACTCTATGGTGATCCTTATATGTAAAAAGTTATTGGATTACACAATCAACACGTTGTTAATTTCTTAAGATACTTGCATATTTATAAATTGTTCAGCTTGTATTTAAGATCTCTATTAATCAGCATAATGTAGTAATATTTAGCATACGTAGTCATAAGTAGTATGTAAGACTGTATTATATTGTAAATAGTCTTGTTTATTAATTATATTTATCGCACTGTAAATATAATTAATCATTTATCGATTACTAAAAAGCGCCCTCTGGCGTGAATAAGAATCAGCTTCAAAACGCATGATTGTATTGGTAAAGGCAGGAAGCGTCACTCTGAAAAGCGACGCCGCCCGGTTAAGACTGAATAAAATATAAAAGATCGCAAATCGAAGTGCTTATTATTTAAAATAACCCCTGACTATAATAACCAGATTTATTCTTGTATCTAAAAATGAATTATTTACATATTCCCAAATTGCTAGTGATATAAGTAAAAATTAATATTATAATAATTTTTTATATTTCTAAAATGACCAGTAAATATATATTTTTTTTTACTGGTAAGAAGATCACTAAAGATCTATAATTGTCGTCAATTTCTAAGTGTTTACAATTAAGAAAACCATACAATTTTTTATATTATAATACTCATTCCATTATCTTTCTTTTTTTTGTAATTACAGAACGTGTGCTACGTTATTGTGAATCTCCCTCGGTGGGCACCTGCTGCACCTACAATATGGAAACTCGGATGGCGGGTCAATCTCGCCAGCAGCTCGAGTGGCACACAAAGGAGCAGATAACAAAAATGTCTGTCCTGCTGGGCGGTAAAGCAACCAAATTTAATGGTAAGTTTTGAAGTAATTCAACCAGAAATATCCCTCAACAGCCACTTGAAGCTGACAGCGGGCGCTACCAAAACCAACAACGTAACGTAGAGAAAATGAATCCAATTCTAATTATATGTAGACAGCCCACAGATTACAGATTACAACAGATTTGTTAACTATTTGCGGGTGTCAAGTGGTTCTCATTCTCGTCCCGCTTTTGTTTCTCTAGATGATCATGCGGGCTTCGGGTTACATGGAGACTATGTCTGTTAGTAGCAATGTCAAGTGGCATGCGACAATGCGGATGTTGAGATTTATATATTTTGTGCAGCGGATGCAGCAGCGACAGTTGCCACAAATATTCTCTCTAAACATTTAGTCGCCGGATGTGCGCCATCTCAATAAAACATTTTCCCTCAATTTTCTCTTTCGCCTCTCCTCTCACATTTTCTCAATCGTTTCGTTTTTGACTCGTCTTTGCAGATATTTTTCGCAAATTGCTGCTGGAATCGAAGGCACAATTTCATACGATGTTTATGCGGACATATGGCGTCATCTATCAACAGAATTCATATGTCTTTTCGGATCTATTCAACGAACTGGAGAACTACTATGCACGGGGACGTGTCGATCTTCTGGAGGTGATGGACAAGTTCTTCAACACGCTCTATCAAAAGATGTTCACGGTTCTGAATGCACAGTACGACTTTGACGAAAAGTAAGTACTCAGTATGGAACATAAGTATATGTATAATAGGTAATCGAAACCCTTGCCAAACCATATTCATGGCCCGCTTCACAGATGTGATTTGGAGCTACAGACGTGTGAAACCGCAAAGTGTCGAGCGTCAACGGTTGACTGACTGACTGACTCTTTGACTTAGTCGACTGAAAGGGGCAAAGCTTTGATGGAACTTTGGCATTGACTGGATGGTTCTTTCTCCCTCTCTCTCCCTCTCTGGCTGAAACTCTGGTTTGCAATTTCAGTTGGCAGTTACTCTCGGTATAGACTGAAATGCTCTATTGTTTATGTTTTTTTGTGTTGTTGTTTGTTTGTTTGTTTGTTTGATGCCTGCGGTTGAAACGCTTAACATGAAAATGGGGAAATTAGCTAAATAAAACGACGAAGTCTCAATGCTCTAAAAAGCTGGAAGAGAAATATATAAGAAATAAAGTTGAGCACAATAATGATACACATCTATGTATTAATTATGATCTGAGATCAAAATCAGTTGGGGAAAGAAAAAATAGCAAGTAAGTTTTAAGAACTTGAACAGTAATTGGAATAAAATGAGGCTTACTAGACTCTCGAGCTCTTTCATTATTTTCTCTTATTTATTATTCTCTTATTTATTATTCTCTTATTTATTATTCTCTTATATATTATTCTCTTATTTATTATTCTCTTATTTTCTCTTATAAATCGAAAAAACGTAAAACATATGATGTTACCTACTTCATCAAAATATCCTTATACTCTGACCAAACATCATATATTGTGAAACCCACTTTCCGGCAGTTCCTGTGGCAGCTGCTCACATTTCCTGCAATACCGAAATTGCGCCCACTTGGCTCATTGCCCTGGACCCATTCCTGGTCTCAACTTGCTTGAATTGTTACGCGCGTCTGGCCAAATGGCACTTTGGCTTCAGCTTCAGCATCAGGTTCAGCTTTTGGTTTTGCTTTGGCGGCATTGGCAGTGCCCCAATCCGAGTTCCAGTTCAACTCCGAGTCCATCCTCGGCGAGGCTCGTGTTACCCACGCGCTTTCCAATTGCTGCCTGCAATTCGTTTTTATTGTCATCGTTTTAGTTTTGTCGTACGTGCTTTGGCACGTTGTCCGTTTATTGCCTCAACGTTGACGACGACGATGTCGATGGCGTCGCGTAATTGCTGCCACTTGCTGCCTGTTATTTGTTGTTTGCTGTATGCGGTTGGTCGACTCATCGGGGGGTCGGAGGGTCGCCTGTAACGGAGTGTGCTGCACTTAATGAAGGGGTTGCTTCTACAGTTCATACAACAACAAGCCATATGAACTCGTCGGGTGTTTAAGCCAAATAATTGGCACAGACAGCAGTTTAATGAACCCGCTATTAGCCAAAAACTTAATATTGATTGTAACTTGTATGATTTGTATCTAAGAATTTTAAAATTCAATGATATGCGAAAATTGTTGCATACAGTTAGGATTTATATATATTATTTTTATATTATATATATATATATATATATTATATCATATTATATTATATTATATTTTATATTATATATTAAATTATATTTTATATCATATATTATATTTTCACTAAGACAATACTCCATCTTCAATCGTCTGTCCACCGAATTTAGATTCTCTAGCTATTATAGTCTTTGTGATCAGATTTAGAACAAATAATTTTTATCACAACATTATCTTTTTTCATCTCCTGCTTACAACTTCTCTGACTGTTCACGCTGAGCGGAGATGTCAATGTACATTTGTGCTTTTCTGAACAACTATCTAATTCATTGTGGAATTTTTGAGGTGTCCCTCTTGTCAGACAATCAAACTCAGCTAAGCAGCTGCCTTTTGGCGCTTTAACTGTGCGGAGTAATTTGAAAATAGTTTCAGCTAAGTTGCCACAAAAGAGGCGACTCCTCTTAACTCCCTGGCCTGCTGACCAACTGGTTGAGAAGCAGCCTTACAAGTGCAGCAACAGCAGCTGTCATCTCTCATGGCCAGTAGGTGCAACAGGCAACGTGCAACGTGCAACATGCAGCATATGGCATGCGAGCAGTCAGCCAACTATTTTTATAATTTTTCCACATAAGAGTCTGTGAACCGAGAGTCGTTCAGCCTTTGGGTTTAACAAGCAACGATTTCCGGCCCACACAACAATGAAAAATACTATTGTATGTTACTAACAATTTTCACAACTTTGCGCATCTTTTTTCAGATACATGCAGTGCGTCAGCCAGCATATGAAGGAACTGAAGCCATTCGGTGATGTGCCCGACAAACTTTCCGTCCAAATCAAACGCTCTTTTGTTGCCACACGAACTTATGGCCAAGCACTTGCCACCGCCTCCGAAGTCTCCAAGCGTATTTTAAACGTAAGTGATGCAGACTTAAACATACTAGAACATTATTTTAAAACATAATACTTTACAGATTCATCTTAATACGGACTGCACGGGTGCATTGACCAAAATGCAACATTGTGGCGCCTGCAAAGGCTACACGGAGAAACCATGCACCAATTATTGTGTGAATGTGATCAAGGGATGTCTACACTATCTGCATGAGTTCGACACCGAGTGGGAGAACTTTTCCCTGGCCATGGATAAGGTGGCGGAACGTATGCTCGGTTCTTTCAACATTGTGATGGTTGTGGAACCCATCAATATCAAAATCTCCGAGGCCATTATGAACTTCCAGGTGAGTGTACGAATATTATAATGCTTTGTTAATATTTCTATTTCTTTGTTATTATTATTTATAGTTAAGATACTTTAGAAAAATCAAATTCAATTTGAATTTGTATTATTTATTAAGTTATACCCAAATCAACTAAAGGGAATTCACGCGGTATGCTAAAATTAAACAAAATAATTTAAATAACTCCAACATTATATGGACTTTGCTTTATTTTTCGTTTTCGTCTAACTATTGATTTTAGTTTATGCCTTTGGGTTATAAATTATCTCATAAAACTGTCAACGGAACGCGACTTATTTATACGCAAACTCATTTAAATAGCTGACTAGCCCGAACACCCAAAAAAATATGGGAAAACCGTTTAAGTTCTTGTCTACGTTTCGTTTAGACATTTCAGAATCTGATTTTGTCTATAAACGTGTTTTGTTTTCTCTTAGCCCAAACAGAGAACTATAAATTTGATTAATAATATTAAGTTTCGTTTTGTAATTTGGCATAAAATGCTACAATTTACACAAATATTATGCACAAATTAAATGCCGAAAATATTTACACATGAATAATTCTCACAACTTATTGAATTTTGATTACAACAATATTTTGAAGAATTTCCCCTCGCCTTCTCTTTGCCTCGTTGAACTTGTTTATTGTTTACCTAAACGTTTCATAGTTTCTTTTTAAAGTTTTTGTGTTTTGTTTGCCATTTTAACGATTTATTTGCACAACATTTGGTTCCCATATGAATTTAATTTATATTTCCATTTAAAATTTATACATTTCTACTTTGTATGTGCGTTTGTATGTAGTGATGCTGTTGTTGGTGTCGCTGTTGTTGTTATGCTTATTGTTGTTTTTGTTGTTGTTATAGTGCGGCATTTGGCTTTTAATGTGTTTATTTGCGCGTTTATTTTGTGTTTTTGCATTTGTCTCGCGGCCTCATAAAAGGGTAAAGACCGAAAGCAAAATAGTTTTTAATTTAATTCTTATTAGTTTCTTGACTTTTGGCAGTTTATTCTTATCATATCTGAGATTATAGAGAGAAATCCGAGCTTAGTCATTACAGTTAGTTACAGTTACAGGCGAAGTACATTGGGATAGGCCCAAAAAATCGTGTCAAGCGGTCGCTTTGAAGAGCCAGCCCTAAATCCAAACACCGAACCGAACCCTACCACGACCCTCAATTGTAAATGGTAGTCGGAACAGTTAGTGTCAACAGCAAAGGTTCTGCAGATAAAGAGTTACTGATAAGACACAACCAGACCAGACCACACCAGACAGACAAGCAATTTATCGCGGGGTCTCAGGTCGCTTATGTGCTAGTTTTATGGTTGATTTCTTCTTTTTTTCCCAAGCTCTGACTTATCTTATTTTTATTTATTATGATATACCTATTGATATGGCTATAGCTGCTGTAAAGCTTTAATAATGCAATCGGACAATGCACTTAGTGTATTGATAATACATTACAGATTTACAATTTTTAATCGCCACCGCAGCTTAGGGTTAGATTAAACTAGTCAGCAGAAGCTATTCTATTAGCATTTGAATTATTTCTCTATATTCGAACTCGTACTTCTTCCTCAGTTTCTCTTTGTTTTTCTTACCCTCTCTACTACTGCTACTCCCAGGCCCCTCTCCCAGGCCCCGCTCTGAGGCCCCGCCCCGAGGTCCCTCTCCCAGTCCCTCTCCTAGGCCCCTCTCCCAGGTCCCTCTCCCAGGGACCGTTTCTCTTTGTTTTTCTTACCCTCTCTACTACTGCTACTCCCAGGCCCCTCTCCCAGGCCCCGCCCCGAGGTCCCTCTCCCAGTCCCTCTCCTAGGCCCCTCTCCCAGTCCCTCTCCCAGGTCCCTCTCCCAGGTCCCTCTCCCAGGTCCCTCTCCCAGGTCCCTCTCCCAGGTCCCTCTCCCAGTCCCTCTCCCAGGTCCCTCTCCCAGGCCCCGCCCCGAGGCCCCGCTCTGAGGTCCCTCTCCTAGGCCCCTCTCCCAGTCCCTCTCCCAGGTCCCTCTCCCAGGTCCCTCTCCCAGGTCCCTCTCCCAGGTCCCTCTCCCAGGTCCCTCTCCCAGTCCCTCTCCCAGGTCCCTCTCCCAGTCCCTCTCCCAGGTCCCTCTCCCAGTCCCTCTCCCAGGTCCCTCTCCCAGTCCCTCTCCCAGGTCCCTCTCCCAGTCCCTCTCCCAGGTCCCTCTCCCAGTCCCTCTCCCAGGTCCCTCTCCCAGGTCCCTCTCCCAGGTCCCTCTCCCAGGTCCCTCTCCCAGGTCCCTCTCCCAGTCCCTCTCCCAGGTCCCTCTCCCAGGCCCCGCCCCGAGGCCCCGCTCTGAGGTCCCTCTCCAAGGCCCCTCTCCCAGTCCCTCTCCCAGGTCCCTCTCCCAGGTCCCTCTCCCAGGTCCCTCTCCCAGGTCCCTCTCCCAGGTCCCTCTCCCAGTCCCTCTCCCAGGTCCCTCTCCCAGGTCCCTCTCCCAGGTCCCTCTCCCAGTCCCTCTCCCAGTCCCTCTCCCAGTCCCTCTCCCAGTCCCTCTCCCAGGTCCCTCTCCCAGTCCCTCTCCCAGGTCCCTCTCCCAGGTCCCTCTCCCAGGTCCCTCTCCCAGGTCCCTCTCCCAGGTCCCTTTCCCAGTCCCTCTCCCAGGTCCCTCTCCCAGGTCCCTCTCCCAGTCCCTCTCCCAGTCCCTCTCCCAGTCCCTCTCCCAGTCCCTCTCCCAGGTCCCTCTCCCAGTCCCTCTCCCAGGTCCCTCTCCCAGGTCCCTCTCCCAGGTCCCTCTCCCAGGTCCCTCTCCCAGGTCCCTTTCCCAGTCCCTCTCCCAGGTCCCTCTCCCAGGTCCCTCTCCCAGTCCCTCTCTCAGGTTCCTCTCCCAGTCCCTCTCCCAGGCCCCGCTCCCAGGTCCCTCTCCCAGGCCTCTCCCTCTCTTCAGCAGTATTATTATTTAAGCTTAATTTGAAGACATTAAAAAATAATATGTATATTTTAAATTAGACTTTTTTAAATTGGGATACTTTTATTAAATAAAGTATTATAATAAAAAAGACAGGATTGAAAATATTATAGCTCTACCTGTTACCAACATTTGATCAACTTTTAACGTTTTAACTTTTGTTTTTCAGGATTCCGGCCAGTCCATTACCAATCGCGTGTTCCAGGGCTGTGGTCGACCTACTTTACGACGAGCCAAACGCTCTCCGAATTCCAAACTGATGCTGACGCCATCGGCTGCCGCTGTGCAGGAACTGCGTGGAGAGAACGTTTCGGAGGCAGACACATTGGACATTGATGCCACCTTGGATGAAGCGATTGTGCTTCGCGAGCGACGTGCGGCGGATCCTGGATCGCAAGAGTCAACATCACCGCAATCGCAGGAGCAGGGAGTGACAATGTCTGGCAATGGCAACGGTAATGGCAATGGCAATGGAAATGGAGGAGGAGGTGGAGGTGGCAACAGACGTCAACAACAGCAACGACGCAAGCAGAAGCAACAGCAACGGAAGCAACAACAACTACAGGACAATCGCAATGATGATGATGATGATGGCGGCAATATGGGTGGCAATAGAGACCCAATTCTGGACAAGATTGTGCGAGATATACGTCAGCGTATTAAGGAATACAAGAAATTCTGGTCGAATCTGCCACACTCGATATGCAGCAACGAGGACATAGCTGCATCCTCCGATGTGGATGGCATGTGCTGGAATGGACACACCATAGACAGGTAAGTCTTGATTGGATTACATCTTAAGACACACTGATAGACATTGTTTCTCCATTAGATATATGCACTCTGTGACTACGGAGCATGGTTCAAATCCCGAATTTAATGGCAATCCAGTGAGCGCACGGCAAACGGCTCAGATGACCACGCAGCTGTTCCATCTAAAAAATGCGATCACTTATCTGCGTAATGCCTACAACGGTCAGGATGTAGATTGGAGCGAGCAAGGTACGTGAAGAGTAAGATTTAAGAGCTTAAATAAACAAAAATGAACTTGGTGAATGAGAAAATCTAAAATATTGGATGGAATCATGATATAAGTTTATTTTTAAAAAAAGTTCTTTACACTTTAGTAATTTTTTATTATAGTATTGACATTTATTTTTTTGTTTTATAGAGGAACCCTATATGGGCAGCGGCTCCGGTTCGGGCTCTGAGGATGACGAAGATGACGAGGAAGGCTCTGGTTTGAGTCCATTCGATCCCAGCCACAAGCCAGACGTGGAGCATCCGTCGGTGCGTGTTGATGCCGATAATGATGATGACGAGGATACGCATCCATCAGTTACCACACACACATCGCGTCCCAATGTGGATGACAAGAATCCGCTGGTGCATACCACGCACGTCACACACGATCATAATGATCTCGATGAGCCGCATAATGTTGACGATGATGATGATACCGATGAGGAGGACGATGGCAGTGTCCACAACTCGTCAACAGATGGAGCGACGAGGTCCTCCAGTGCACCGGAAAAGATGTCGCTCCGCCGTGCTCTGATCGTCTATTTGCTGCCACTTTATATGGCGTGGCTCGGTGGCATGTGCGCCGATTTGCTGTGATTATTTAAACGCTGCCCACAACGATAAACGAAGCGAGCTAGCGAACAAGTGCAGCACAGCGCGAGGTGGAACATATCACGCCCCCGCCCCGCCCCGTCCGCTGCACGCCCACACCTCTCAGTCATTCATCCATGAAACAAAAATGTTATTAGAACTTCTTATATACGAAATGCAAGTCCAAAATTTTATAAAAACTTTTGTCAAAGCAATGAAAAAAGCAATCAGATAATGACAGTTAAGGCCAACACTTTCAAAGAGCATCAATTATTAAAAAACAGATTACGATTATCTCTTTAATCGTATCGAGTCGAATCGAATCGACTTGTCCTGTTAATTGATTCGTTTTGTATCCGTTGAGCAAGAACTGTTGGATGAAAGGAATACGTAACGAGCCCCCATTTAGCTATTAAGTTCAGCGCCCTAAGTCTAAGTGCGAAATTTGTAAGATATAAGTGAATGAATGCGAGTGTATGAATGTTTGAGTGACTATGTGAGTGCCTGAGTGAGTGCCTGTTCATTGTGATCGTTTAGCAAAAATTAACTATATACATTTTAGCCCCTAAACTAAGCAAACATATATATGTATTATATATATATAAACATATAACATACATATTATACCTTATATACATACAAATACGTAAAAGTTGCCAGCATATTTAAACCATTAACCATTAATAACAACACCAGCAAATACAAGAAACATAAGCAGCAATAACAAATTTCTAAATATACCGGACTGTAATTTAGTAACCTAGTGAACGTATCTTTTAAATCGATATACAGATGCAACAATGCCACAAGCTATTAAATTATCGGTAAACCAACAAATATATCTATATATTTATACGTTGTACCATATATACACATTTGTTGGTACGCCTTTTGACGCATCTACGATCCATCGGTTTTAAGAAAGTGAATTTTTCAACTGTACCGATAAAGCGTAATTACTATATATGTATATTTATTTTTGATTTTTTATAATTTTTGATATATTGTATGTATTATTTTTATGTGTATGTATTAAAAACCAATACAACAAGTAACATTGAAAAAAAAAACATATATTACATTTTTATTGGGAATTATATAGAACATTTTTCTAATCCTATTGGTAAGCAAACAAACTTAATTATTTTCACTTGCTGTAGAAACTTGCAAGTTGAAAAATTAGAAAAATAGCACATATCACAATTAATTCTTCTGTCTTAATTTTGGGTTTTTATTAGGTTTTTTTATAACGGTCTAAATTCCGTTTCAATAAATGCTCGATCCTCAAAGGTCAATGTGTCTATGTGCACTGGATTAAATGAGATTCTCAAATAGGGATGATGAAGTGCATCTATTGTCTGAAATAATTAAATCATATATTTGTAATTAAAATTTTAAATTAATTGGATTTACTTACCCTCTGCGGATCGTTAGCCAGTCTAGTTTTGTGAACGTGAAAAGTGACAGGAGAATCTGCATTACGTCTCTTGAGTACTCTATTTAGACATGTGCTACTCTCTTCCAAAAAGAACTCATCCAACTCGTTGTCAGATATATTAAGAACTTTTAAAGATCGACATGCACCGACCATGTTCCACATGTCCGTGGCAAACGGGAAATCGCGAATATCTATCAAATGCAACTCCTCCAGATTTTTCAGATTGGAACAAATTATGTACAGCTGTTTCATATTTATGTCATCATCCTGTATTACCAAACGACATAGATTTGAAAAACGCGCAACACACAAGCCCAGACTATCTTGGTAATACCAGGAAATACATGAGTTAAATAAAAGCGATCGTACCCTAGACTCCTGATTTAAATGCTCCAAATTACGCATATAATAGTAATAGTAGTCACGCGTGTAGAAACACAAGCGTTGAAACCTTGGCAGTTTCAGCAGACTTCTTAACATATCGAACGAATAGTTATAGTCCTCAATAAGCAGCTCCTCTAGGGTGATGCATTTGCGGACCAGAGAAAGGTCACCAACCTCAGAGGTACAGAACGGGAAAAGCGAGAGTTTTCGCAATGGTAACGATTCAAAGATTCTATCAAGTGTTGGCGTATCTAACGAAGCGGAGTGTAAAGTCAGCTCCTGAAGTTTCCTGAAGTTCCATATATGATGGCCATGGTTTGTGTTTCGAAGTATAAGCTTAGTTATCTCTGGAAATAGGTCTGTAAGGTGCAGCGTCACATCGTCATCATGCTCATATCCGAACCAAGTAGTACATTCGAGACTTCGAACCTTGGGGAAGTCGTACGACTTCCAAGATGGTAACAGTTTTTCAAGGCATGGCCCACCGAGCAATAACCTTTGCAGAGATCTACACGCGAGCTCTAGGAAATTGTGCATTTTATTCGGCTCCTCGTTAAACTCTCGAAGTATATCATTGTCCATGTGAGCCTCCTTAATGTATCGCCAGTTGTTCTGAACAATGGTATTCATTTCCTCCGAAACTTGCATTAATGATAATTGATCCTTCAGTCCTACATACTGTAAAATTACTGCCCAACTGTCTTCATTAAGTTTGTAACACATTTTCGCAATTTGATAAATAAAAAAAAAGATTATAGCAAGCCGAGCTAAAAATGGAAATGCAATCAGCTGGTTGAACTGCTTGCTAGTTTGTCAAGTGGTATTTGCACTGCTTTCTTACGCCATAGGGTGATTCTCTCAACACTGTAAACTAAATGTTATGATTCTTTGGAAAATGTTATATTTTTATTTATTTTTTTTTTCATTTATAAAATAACTAACTAAAAATTATATATTAATTAATTTAAAAACTGAAAAATAAAAAAATCTGTACCAATTATATCGCCTAATTATTTCATCGTCATAATTAAGTGTGTCCAGTTGAGTAATCAGAAATTTACATCAGTCACTGTTATCCTTCAGTCTTTTATATTGTCGCTTTTGGGATTTTTTACCACTTGAGGATCGTTAGCCAGTCTGGTTTTGGGAAATCGCGTAAACCTGTTGAATGCAACTCATCCAAGTGTTTCAGATTAAAAAAAAAAAATACATATAGTTGTTTTGTATCAATATCAGCTTTTTATTTTCATAAAGTTTTAGGCAATTAAATTGAATAATGTGAATTTTTATATTTACAAGCAATTTATTCATTCATTTAATGAAATTAAGAGCGAAAGAAATTTACATTTAGTATGTAACTTAGAATAAATGCTAATTAGAATAAAAACTTAGGTAAAATACATAAAAATAAGAAGGTAGTAACCTATACATTCTACTCTGTGTCTTTATGTGAATAATACAACTAATTTTGTTTGTCTGCATTAATGACACATAAGTTATTCAATATTCAGAGGTGCGCTTAAAAAATTTCAAGATTTGCGACTTTTCGATTTTAGCAAAATATTACAAATTAACCGAATTACATTTGATTTTTTTTGTTTATGGTATTAGCTTATGTAACTAAATGGAGTTGAAGCTAAAGGACCACAACACAAGATACATATGCAATGTGCATAATTTATAGCTTGATAGTTGGATAGCAGACAGAAAAATGCAATATGCAATACGAGAAATTTCCTTAATTTAGCATAGCAACTTAAGAATATGGTTATCGATATAAAATTAACAACTCATTGAGTTTATTGCAGCATTGTTGTATACAATAATACATTTTCAAGCAGGTCCAGCTCCAAATTATAGTGTTTTTATAGATGATAACTACTGCATTACTTCACGGAAGCGCTTCTGTCGCTCCAAGCTCTCAACCTCAGCCCAACAATTGCGCATGTTTCGAAACAACTGAATTTAGAGAAAAATCGTTTAATAATTTAATTTAATCTGATTGAAAAAAGCAACAATCACTTACCTCATCAATCCAGTTGTGTTCAGCTAACAGATCGTTCAGTATTTCGGTTGAGGTCTTATCCGGAAATTGTTGTTGTTGCTCAGTTACACGCTGTGAACAATTAATAAACAGATTGAACTTCTCATGCGCAATCTTATGGAAGAGATCCGCGCGTGCAGCACAGATTCGACATAATACAATATCCTGAAAGTAAAGGGACAAATTTGAGCAAAAGAACGATTGATCACTTAATAATTATTTTTACTTTCTCGTATACAATCCGTGCATCTGGAGTTATAGTCTGCATCGTGTTTGGATTATACGGTTCTCCAAATAGCAGGAAACGAACGGCGATTCCCGGTTGATGGCAGCCAGCACAATTCTTCTGCGTCAGATTGTTCTGCACCCATTCAGAAAAAACGTGACACTTTGGCCAAGTCTCAATAGACGAGATAATGCTTCGAGTCCACGGGGTGATTGCCAATAGTTTTCGTTTACAATTGTCCATGATGTTGTCTACGACACGGACGCTACCCAAAAAGTAATCATCTTAAATATGAGAAGAAAAATAAATTGTTTTAAGGTTTAAATTAAGTTATTCGGATCAGGCAGATGTTTGTCAGGGTATTATTTTATTTTTCTATTCGATCCATAAGTGTATATTCTATTGAAACTTACCCTTTTCGCGTGTTATCTCAGAGAAAAAGCTAGGATCAAGTGCCTGCGATATCATTGTTTGTATATAAATTTCAAAATTATCCCGATAAGACAGATAGTCCTCCATTATCTTCTCAATAAACTGCTCAGTATCATCAGCTAAAAGCTCAGAACGCATAAACTCAACAATTGTCTCAGTGTGAGATTGAAGCTGGATTCGCACGGGAGCTTTGAGGTAGAGTTTCTTCGTCTCTAGATTCCACGAAGCATACTATAAAATAATAAACAAGTATACATTTATAATACTAAAGGTATGATATTCACATTTAGTTACCTTGGACATGTTGCGATAGAAAGTCTTGCCGTTCTGTCGAAATGGCTCGTACTTTTGCAATATACATTTGGAGTCCACCTGCCAAATTGTTGGCCAGTCGTTAACCAAATCCGCGCGTAAGACGATAAAGTCGCCAGTCTGTGCAAAAGTCAAGAAATGTAAATTATAGTTGATAGCATTATGTATCAGAAATTGTGTATTTGATAAGGGTTACAATAATTGATATTCAGCAGATGATAAACCTACTTTAAAGTTCTCAGCTGTTGCTGGTGCTCCCGTTGTTGCATTGCCATAGCTGACATCTGGGCCACCTTGCAGATCCTGCTGCGTATTGTAGGCGTCGCCAGTGACATGTAACTGTTGCTGCTGCTGCTGTTGTTGTTGCTGCTGCTGCTGATGGAGATGCTGTTGCTGCTGCTGTTGCTGTGAACCCTGCAGTTGATGCTGTAATTGCATGGATTGCTGGCAATAGTTGTTCTTGCGTGGAGTGCCCTTAATGCGCCGTGCCGCTTTTCGCTTGCCATATCCCTTACCGTCATCGCTCTGTTTGATAATATGATAGTTGAATGGTGGATGGAATGAGTTACAAACAAAAGGAACGATCGAGAGCGAGCATCGCACGAATAACACTTACGTCTTCCTCCTGCGGCGTCCATACGGGATCCGTGTCCGAGTCAGTGAACTCCTCCGGCTCACCCACCGCATTACCCTCCCCAATAGTAGACGTATTTAAAAGCAGTGCGTGCATGCTGCTCTCCTTGGCCTTGCGGGAGCATTGCTCCCGACGTGGCGGCATATTCAATGGGTCTGTGGAGAGCACAAAAGTGGTTAGCAACAAGCATCAATGTGGAGGAGGTGGTGCAAAACCGTCGCACAGAACAAACGTAGCGCCGAACAACAACTACATCAACATCAATATCAACCATCAACATTAACCCATTTGCCATTGCCATTGCCATTTGCTTTAGCTTTGCCGAGAAGAAACCGAGGAGCCGAGGATCAGCCATCGATGATCCAATCATCGAGTCGGCTCACAATTAAGTAAATAATAATAAAAATACACGTTTTGATTTTTATTTTTGATGATTTTTTTTTTCATTTTTAAATTAATAATATTTGTTCTCGTTATTCCATCTCAAAAATACTTATACTTTTTTTACTTTTGTTTTTTGCTCATGCGTTTCGTCTTTATAACAATTTTTTAAAAGTTAAGTTTATGTATTCGGTTTTTACATATGCACAGTTTCCATGTCCATGTCCATGTGTCTGGTGGTTGTTCTAATCCTAGTCCTAGTCCTAGTGCTTGTCCATGTCCATGTCCATGTCCAAGTCCTTGTCCTTGTCCTTGTCCCCGTCCTGGTCTCAGGTTCGTAATATGTTTCGTCTGTTGAGTGTGTCATTATATGTATAATGTATGGTTGCGATTTAAACTCGGCTAATGCTGCCATGGCCAAAGCAGATTAATAAAGTGATGAGGATTGGCGCTAACCGCTGCCGTGTTGATGGTGGATGCCGATGCCAATGCCGTCGCCGTTGGCGGCGCCTCGGCGGTTGTGTGATGGTGGTTGTTGTTGTTGTTGTAATTGTTGTTGCATGGCGCAGCAGTAGTTGCGATAGTAGAGTGCTTATTGGAATTATGCTGTTGGTCAAGTAACATACCTTGACTGCCGCTCCCGCTGCCTGCCCCCGTCCCAGTACCGCCGCCCAACTGAGCGCAATGTTGTTGCACAAAATGCTGTGCGGTGCCGAGAGCAGACGCCTCCTGTTGCTGCTGTTGCTGGGCATATGGCCGAAACGAGGATGTCGTCTGATCAGCTGCAGGATGCTGGATGACAGAGGTAGTTGTTGATTCAGCGGCAGCCGCCGCAGCAGCCGCCGCTGCCACCATTTGTGCATGTGGCCTCTTTTTCGGCAGTATTTGAGTTTGTGAGAGTATTTTAATTCGATGCCCATCATCACCAACAAGACCGGCCAGATTGTGCACTATCTGGTTGTCTGTTGAAGCAGCACCTGTTGTTGTTGCCTGCGATGTGGACGCATCATCACCGGATCCGCTTTTCCCTTTACGTTTGTATGGAGCACGTGGATAGTTAAGCTTGCGCGATGGTTTCACAACCGGCGGCGGATCATCATCGCGTTCGCCTTGCAGAAACTTGAGATAGCTGTCCATAAATTGTGTCTTCTTTTCTCCAATCGATGTGCCCACGCTGACAGGCTTCGGTGCGGCCGGATTGTATGAGCTGGATGCACCACCGGATGTGCAATGCGTTGTTGTCGACACCGGCGTCAAGCCATTATTGCTGCACTCGTGCGCTGTGGAAGAAGGCGGCTCCGGTGAAGGCGTTTTGTTGGGATTACGTATGCCAAAGTTTGTATTATTCGTCGAAGAGTTTGTGCCGCGCCCATTGGTGGTCAGTGAGTTGGCATATCCCTGTTTCGGCGCACTATTCGCATCTGCCAAAAAGTCAAGCTCCTCTTCAATGTTTGGCACAATCACCTTATTGATCGCATCGGCAGCAGCAGCATCTGCTGAACTTGATCCTTCCTCATCTTGCTGTTGCACAGACTCAATTTTATCCTGTTGATGTTGCTGTTGTTGTTGCTGCTGCTGTTGCTGCTGTTGATGTTGTTGGTGCTGCAGTTGTTGGGCATACACTTGTTGTTGCTGCTGCTGTTGCTGAGTGTACACCTGCTGCTGTTGTTGCTGCTGCTGTTGCTGTTGTTGCTGCTGTTGTTGCTGTTGCATACACGCCGTGTACTGCGATGCAATCGGCTGCGGAAATGCTGGATAGTACTGTGCAAGCTGTGTGAGATGCGACTGCGCCTGCGATGACTGCAAGTGTGCGGGCTGCGGCAGATGCTGCTGTTGTTGCTGCTGCTGCTGTTGTGAGGACTGTTGCTGCGGCTGACTATGCTGCGGATATGTGGGTATGTTTATAGTTGTCGCTGGCGACACAGACACCGACACCGACGCCGCATTATTCTCCGTTTTCAGCGGCGTATTCCACTTGCTATTGAAATCATAATACGTATTTTGCTGCTGCTGTTGCTGTTGATTGTGCTGCTGCTGTTGCTGTTGAAGCTGATGATGCTGCGATTCCTGTGGACTTCGAACTGTGCTATATTCGCTACTCGCAATCAACGTTTTCTTCGGCTGCCGTTTCCTTGGCGTCTTCGCCGGCTTGGGCGGTGGCTTCACATCCTCCTGCAACAGAGCAATGAAAAAGAAATGCGTCGATTAAAAATAGAGACAATAATGGTTTCCGATATCTGGAAATCTGTTTTAAAAAACAGTGATGGGACATTCGACTTGAGAAATACCATTTATACAATTTCAACCTCAACAAAGACACACACTTCACACACTTGACACTTTCAACGTCACGTCACAGTTTCAAATTGACCGCATGATTTTCGTTAAACAATTTGTACAACATAATGAAATTAAATATGAAATAAAAACAAAAGCCGCCTCCAAAAAAAATACACAAGAATAAAATAAAAAGAATAATACAGAAGTTAAGCGAAAAAAAGTACTTGTACTTACGTTTAAAACATGTAAAACTATAAGCTGTTTAACTAATTTACACAATTCAATTGATTAGTTTTTAATAAACGTGGCAATTACCGAAGTATCTAATTGACTGGCAGATTCAAATGAAGAAACAAAGCACAACAAAGTTTAAATTTAAATCAGAAGTAGAAGAATCAAACAAAATCATAAAAACATAAACGAACAAACAAAAAAGAGTTAACGAAAATGAATACATACAAATAAAATACAAACCTTTGGCACTGTTTGAATCTGTGACGCTAAGCTGCTCGATGTCCCGGGTGACATAATCATATTGGCCACCACATGCTGTCGACGACCTTGGGGCAGCAGATGCTCCTGGACCTGAGACTGAGACTGCGCCTGTTTCGACTCAACATCAACGACACTTGGCTGGTAAAATGTTTGCTTTATCTCAAGACCTGGCGGCAGGTTAAACACGAGATTCTCACTGGTATCTGTGCTGCCAGCGGCTGCATCGTTGCCATAGTCCAGCTGGCGATGCTCCTGCTTGACATGCAGCTGCAGCACACTCTTAATATCCTCCTGCCCATCCTCTGGCTTTGTCCAGCAATGCTGTTGCACCTGCTGCAGCTGCTGCTGTTGCTGCAGTGTGCTCTGTATCACAGATGAGTAGGCAACCGTTGTGGGAGCTGCAGACGAACCCGCGCCTGCCACATTCATCACTTGACGACGCGACACTGGCGATGCAGATGATGTTGCCGCCGCCGCCGTCGCCGACGCTGCCGCCGTTGCCGGCGTTGTCTTGTATACAATGACATGTGGCGCTCCAACCACATCGACAGCGTTTAAATTCGTTATTGGTGATCCATCCGCTGAGCTCAATGCGGGACTCGCGTATTGTGCCGCATAGGCGGGACTAACATTCTGCTGTTCGATGTGTATCGATTGCGGATCCTTGCGGGACACCTTTATCTTTTGTCCATCTATTGTGTAGTAGGTTTCCGTCTCACCAATATTTTGTTGCAATTGCTGTTGTTGTTGCTGCTGCTGTTGTTGTTGCTGTTGCTGCTGTTGTTGTTGTTGCTGCTGCTGCTGCTGTTGTTGTTGTTGCAATTGGGTCAAGTAAATTAGTTCGTTGTACGCTTCGATTTGCGTCTTTTCTTGTTTGATTTGCTACAGATTCGTTGAAGCAGCCGTGTAAGGTTGTCAGGTAAATTTTTGTATTGTACATAAATTTGATGGAAACGGAAATTGTTTGTGTTGTTTCGGTACATTTGATACATTTATATAAATATATGCATTTTACATAGACAGTTAGGTATAAGTTGAGGCATAAAGTATGAGAGGGTGAGGCAAAATTATCAAGGAAGCGTCAAAAGGGGCCCAGCAAATACTATATCAAAATTTATATAAATATATACCACACTCGGTGACATCTTCTGATTGAACCAAAAGGATTTCTAATTAAATTACTCTACTTTCATCAATGTCCATCATTATTTCAATTACCAGTGTTAAGTGTTAGTATTTTTATAAGATGTTGTTAAGACCTATTTTTAGTTGAGTCTAGAGTTAAGCGCCAACCCAAAGCACTTAGTGTTGTTGAAGTTGAAGAAAATGCCACCAAATTAAATGTTATTGACATTTTTCTTTGCTTTCCAAAGGATAGATACATATGTCAATACAAACTGAGCCCCTTCAAGTTCCCGGACATGGCCATTTGCCATTTGCAACTCTTTGTTGCGATAATGACAATTTTGATATACTCACCACTTTGTCAGCCACTAGATTAAGTTGCTGCTGTTGCGCCTGTTGTTGTTGCTGCTGTTGCTGTTGGGCTTGCTGCTGCTGTTGCTGCATGGCAAGGAACGTATTGGATAGCATATTCGGCGTGTTCCACGTCAGCGATGTTGAGGTGAGAGCCACTGTGGTAGGCGAAGGTGAGGCACCGCTCGACGATGAGTTCTCACCGTAATAGTTCGATGCCACATTGTTGGCAGCGGCGGCAGCAGCGGCTGCTGATGAAACCGCCGCGACGGCTGCCTGATTTTGAAAGGTGCTCAGCTGCTTGTCCAGACTGGTGGGCAACTGCAGTTGCTGCAGTTGACGGTGCGGTGTGTTGACCGTCGTTGAGGCATAATGCGCCGGCTTCGGCTGTACACTGGCAGCGGCTGCATGATGATATATCTGCTGGAATACTGGATTATAGCTGCCGATTGGCGATGGCGGCACAAAACTGCCGCCACTTGCTGCAGCTGCATTGAAGCTCGCTAGGCTTGCTGCTGTTATGGTGGCTAAGTGCGGATGCTGAAAATCCTCCGCTGTGCCTCCCGTGCTACCGGCTGAACCAGGCACAATGCGATTGTAAGCGTATGACCAGGGACTGGAGTTGGGATCCATGAGGCGTGTTTGAACTGAAAACAGGTTTGTTTATATCATTAATATTGCATTGGCTAAATATACAAAATATAAAAGCAGGCATGCTCTCTACTATTTACATACACACACACTCATACACATAAGCACATTCACATACACAAGCACTTGTATTTGCTGACGATTTTCTGTACACTAACCAAAAAGGCGCAACCAAATAAATGTGTCTGCAGCCAAGTTATTGTTCAAAATTATTCAAGAGAGTGTGCAGCCCTGCGCCAAGTGCATGTTTTGCGGATATGTACATTGGTATGTATGTATGTACCAATGCATATATACATACACACAAAAGTGAATTATGCCGCGAACAATTTGCATAGAAAGACTGCGTTATACTTTTGCTAATTTTATAAACTTAATCAATATCTGTATCTGATTTGCATTTGAATTATGCATTAGTTGTTTTTATGCATTTAAATACATTTGTGTGCGAGTGTACATCAGTTGATATTTTCTTGAAAACACTTTTTACATGCATATACATACATATGCATATATGTATGTATATGTATACATACAAACATACATGTGTGCGTACGTTTTAAGATAGTCACTAACAAGCAACTTGGGCGTTTTACTGCTTCATAAGATTCACACTGCGATGAAACATCTTTATATTTTGCTTCGATTATGCACTTGTCAATTTACCATGCAATTTTAAGTAAACTTATTTTGAAAACTTCTATAATTTGGCTGCATAACTTTTTTGTGGGTGAAACAATCTCCAAAATGGCCGCTCAAGTACAAAACGAACTAGTGATTCATATGAGCAATAAACACGTGAATCAGTTCATTAAAACCCGTCTGTTGAGGTGCATTTTCCCTATTTGTTATTCCTTGTGTGCTTTTCTGTAATTATTTTTGTGGTAAGTTGAGCCTTCGGATATTGTACAATTTTTAACGATTTCTATGCGTTCATACGTATTGAACTTCCTGTTCAAACGCAGCAACACACATACATATGTATGTATATATGAGTGTTTATACAAACATATGTACATATTTATGTACATTATATTTTGCTCAGCTATCATTCTAGTGTTGTAAAGTGTAAGCTAACACGTAAAGTGGTTATTCCAATCTGGATTTTTATGAAAATAGCAGAACCTTTCATGCTAAACCTTTTTTACTATATTAATCTTAATACAAATAAGCGAAAATCCTTTGATAATCACAATCACATAATAATTTGTTAAATTATAAAATTCCGCAGTGGCGGCTTGTTTTTTAAACCGATGTGGCAGCCTTGCATCCCAGAAAAAATTCAGTTATCTTTTAATTAAAAAAAGTTGGAAATTGTCGCATTTAGAATATATTTTTTTAATTTAATAAAATAGCCTTCCCAAGGGTTGGCAAACTCCAAACCTTCATATCAATAATCTCTTTTATTTGATAAAATTTTGAGCTTATAATTTGCTTTAAATGATTAACTAGATCTAAAAATAAGTTCACATTTGAATTGCGCGTTGGCCTCTTTAAAAGTGAACTGACGTTGATCAAATCGTTCCGACTAAGTAAATTTTGAACTAGTCACTTAAGTGAGTGAACGAACTAAATCCCTGATTGTTCAGTTGAATTTATTCATTCGAACGATACAACTCTACAATTTTTTATTGAAAAAAAAAACGTAGATTAAAACTGAAAAAACAATTCGTTTAAGTTGTATATATAGACGAATAATACAATTTAAAAAAACTTAAATTGTGTAACCAATCAAAGCAAGAGGTAAGTATTTTTAATTATATTGTTTGCAATGTGTAGATTTCATTTGCTTTGATTTTACACATTATTCATACGTGTAAGTGACAAATACGCCCATTAACTGTAACTACTATGTATCTATGTATGTTAATATGTGTATATGACAATTTCTAGAGTACAAAATGGATTTCGCTGACGATTTTGCAACAAAGGAGGAAGTTGACCCAGCAGCAGACTTTTTGGCCCGCGAGCAATCAGTTCTGGGAGACCTCGAGGCTGAAATAACGGGAGGATCTGCCACAAATGCAGCTACTGCTCTCGCCACTGACGATGAACTACTTGGCGGTTTAGTGGGCGGCGGAGCTGAACTAGGTAGTGAACTATCTGCTGCTGTTGGAGGAGGTCTTGAATCATCGACAGGCAGCTTCGAAGTAATTGGTAGCGAATCAAACGAACCAGTTGGCATCTCGGGACCACCACCGTCTCGTGAAGAACCCGAGAAAATTAAAAAGTGGCGTGAGGAGCAGAAGCAACGCCTTGAGGAAAAGGATCTCGAGGAGGAACGTAAGAAGGAGGAGTTACGTCAACAGTCCAAAAAGGAACTGGACGACTGGCTTCGACAGATTGAGGAATCGCTCTCAAAAACTAAACTATCTTCGCGTAATGCCGAAATTCAAGCCGCTTCATTGGAGAACGGTGCTATTGAGCCTGGCACCGAGTGGGAACACATTGCCAAGCTCTGCGACTTTAATCCCAAGGTCAACAAAGCGGGCAAGGACGTCTCACGTATGCGCTCCATATATCTGCACCTGAAACAGAATCCCATTCAACTGCAGAAGAGCTCCTAAAATAAAAATAAAGGCAACCGCTGTCAACTGTGAATTAGGTTCGCACCTAATAAAACATTTTGATTTGGATTATTAAATTCTGATAAATACAATTGCTATAAATTCCAATTATATTACATATGTATTAATTCTAGTATATTGCTGCTGAATAGTTCAGTTATTTGATAATATTGTTTATGACTATACCATATATTACATGAATAATAAAGAGACATTCACATAAAAGCACAAACTCTAATTGTTGCTTCATTATTTCTGCTGAATATAGTTAAGGAACACATCTAGCATTTTCTAGTTACTTAAGCACTAATTGCTATAATTATTTTAATAATTATTTTCAGTATAATGTCTGAGGAACTGATAAAAGAAGATACCGACTTGGCACTGGCGACTGACAGTTTAACTTCGCTACATATAAACAAGCGACAGGACTATTTAATGTGGGATGATTACTTTATGGCCACCGCTTTACTTTCAGCTAAACGTAGCAAAGATCCTGTCACCCAGGTTGGAGCATGCATTGTGGATAAACAGAACCGTATTGTAGCTATTGGCTACAATGGTTTCCCGCGCAACTGTAGCGATGATATATTTCCCTGGGTTAAGAATAGTGATAACGATCCATTGGATTGCAAGAAATTATATGTTGTACACGCTGAGGCAAACGCAATCCTCAATAGCAATAGCACCAGTCTGGACGGTACTCGACTATACACGACTCTCTTTCCCTGCAATGAGTGTACAAAACTAATCATTCAATCAGGTATCAGAGAAATATACTACATATCCGACAAGTATGCTGAGAAATCCATTTATAAAGCGTCCAAGCGCATGCTCGATGCAGTTGGCATCGTATATAAGCAACATATGCCAACAAAAAAGCAGATTATAATCGACTTTGACGCTATTCTATAGAGGCAACAACATTTACTGTAACAAAGAATGAGTTGGCAGTTTGACAAAGGCTTTTAATTTAATAACTATAATTTTTCAATGTGCTGTTACTTATTTAAATAAATGCATTTTATTATAGGTAAATTAAAAAAATTTTAAAATTATAGATAAACTAAGTTTTATTTAACCAAGGAATATATTAAGCTTATTTTTATTTTTGATTGAAAAAAAAACAGTTTTTAGGGTATTTCTGTTGACTCGACATTATTTAGATTCTCCTCAGATTTCTTTGGCAACGGCGAGTCAGTTAGACGAGGTGAGAGGTCACGCAACTTGACAACGTTGCCAACAGAAACAGAATTGGCAGCTTCACTAATAGAGTAGCCAATATCTCCGGGAGTACCCTCTGGATATCCTAAATAATAATCTGCAATACGGCCAGCCTCGCGCAGACCGCTCAAGTATGCGCCGTGAACTGTTGCCGGATAGTTACGTATCGTATGCTCTCCGGCAAAGAAGAG
This sequence comes from Drosophila falleni, assembly GCA_035045575.1. Lineage (NCBI taxonomy): Eukaryota > Metazoa > Arthropoda > Insecta > Diptera > Drosophilidae > Drosophila > Drosophila falleni. The sequence continues at coordinate 14,065,157 of JAWNOV010000167.1, forward strand.
TCGTGGTAGTTCCTCGGACTCCTTACTAGAGTGTGGCTCAGGGCTTTTAGAAGGTATAACTGGTGCTGCCAGCAGATCATAGTCACTGCCAGAGGAGCCCACAGAAACGTAACTATATGAACCGCGTGCCCACTGATCGCTGCGCCAGCGAGTGACAACTGTCTCCTTGGGCTGGGGCACAGATGTGTTGCCAAAGATGTTCTTCAGAACGGACATACAGCGCCCAATGATGATGTCATCGGTTACGCTCTCCACAATGTTGGCGGCCATGCCAGCGACGAGGGCCAGCAAAACGGGCGTTGAACTGATGCTCCAGAACAGAAACATTTCACCTAAAAATATAGTTTAGAATAGTCTTGAAATTCAATAAACTTTTGTACAATTGAGCTACTCACCACGACTGGCGGTGGTGCTACCAACATGGCCAAAGAGATTAGCATTGGGATCCCAGAAAATCCGATCAAAGCAGAGTACAACTTTGTTGAGATTACCAAATCCTAAGCGACGGATGGCCTGCTGCTTCCAGTCCGGCAGTGGTGGCTCGAATTTCACGGTGTTTGCATGCTCGGATTCCTCATTCGCAACGGCAACCTTTAGTACTCCCAGGGTGAGCGTACAGACAACCAAATCCGCTTTGTATGTCACTTCCGAATTGGATGTCTTTAGATTCTCAGCGACAATCTCAACTCCTTTGCTGTTGTATTTGATTTCTTTGACGGCACTGTTGAGTCGTATGTCAATGTTCTCAGTTAATGCCACCGGCACACAAGAGTATCCATTACGCACTGTCGTGTGATGTCCAATGAACTCAAAGTCATCATCCTGATCCCAGTGCTTTAGCGACAGATTGTTCAAGCGAGTGGCATTGGCAAACTCCAGGTTGGCAAAGTGCCAGTCCAGTATGAGACGATCACGAGAGGACAGATATACTTGGCTATAATATATAAAATATTCGAAAATCAATTTTTTTTATAAAGTTTATAATATTTAAATGCAGAATTAAAGTTGCGGCCAAACAATGATCAAAATGGTATTCCTCAAGGAAATCGGTTAAGATTTGACAAAGTTATGACAGTTCAAAGTTTTGTAATTGCTTGGACTGTCAACTTTACAAGTCAAATTTTTTGTCAATTTCGACATGATTTTTTACAGGAAAATGAAGTCTCTCAGAATCAAGTTTAAAGTGTTGTTTTATACTAATTTGGGCACCAGGAGTTGATTAAAAGTGAAAACTCAAGATTTAAAATTTTGAAAAAAATATTTTTTCAAAAAAGTCAAAGGGGGGAGTACATGATTTTTTTTTGGCAAAAATTCGAAAATCAATTTTTTTTATAAAGTTAATAATATTTATATGCAGAATCAATATAGAGGCCAAATAATGATCAAAATGGTATTCCGCAAGGAAATCGGTTAAGATTTGACAAAGTTATGACAGTTCGAAGTTTAGTAATAGCTTGGACTGTCAACTTTACAAGTCAAATTTTTTGTCAATTTCGACATGATTTTTTACAGGAAAATGAAGTCTCTCAGAATCAAGTTTAAAGTGTTGTTTTATACTAATTTGGGCACCAGGAGTTGATTAAAAGTGAAAACTCAAGATTTAAAATTTTGAAAAAAATATTTTTTCAAAAAAGTCAAAGGGGGGAGTACATGATTTTTTTCGGAAAAAATTCGAAAATCAATTTTTTTTATAAAGTTAATAATATTTAAATGCAGAATCAATAAAGAAGACAAACCATGATCAAAATGGTATTCCGCAAGGAAATCGGTTAAGATTTGACAAAGTTATGACAGTTCAAAGTTTAGTAATTGCTTGGACTGGCACTGAAATATATAATAAATTTACTAACCTGGGGGCATTTTGTTCAATCTCTTGTAGATGAACCTCTAGCTTTTGTCCCTGGTTTCGCAACTCTTCTTCGGCCTTCATAGCATCCTCCAGTTTGATTTGATTAATTCGAATTGTGTATTCCTGCTGGGCATAACTGGTCTCGTTGTGGGCGCTCTTGGGTAGGCGTTGGTTGACCAGAGCTTGATAGTCAGCCTTGAGCTTGGCAATGTTTTGTATAACGCTCTTGAGTCGCTTGCGATGCTCGATGATTTTTGTCTGGGCCGCGATGATCTCGTGCATGTGAGCAGCTCGCTTCTCTTGGACAGCCTTGTCCTGCATGTTGATGATCCATTCAAGAGCATCGCCCAGCGATACAGGATTATTGCCAGCATAGTTGAAGTCCAGACGATGCGAAATATAGCTGGCCGATTCGAGCAGACGATTAAACTCGCGCTCAATGACATCATCCTTTTCCTTGGGCACCGGCTTGCCATCTGGGCCGTATAATGGACATGTCTGCTGAATTGGCACCAGATCCATGCCAATCTGTTTGCTGAGAATGGTCATGGGATTGCCGTAGACACCAGTAACAACCATGGCGCCCAGGTCGGCTATATAGCTATTTTTGCGAAATGTTGCAATGCGTCCGCCAACGCGATCTCGTGCTTCCAGCACAATGACATCCATGCCAAACTGTTGCAGCTGTTGTCCAGCAGCTAGACCGGAAATTCCGGCGCCAATAACGATCACCTTGCCAAGTTTCTTGCTGGGTATTGGGATTAGTCGCTTGAATATGCCAAAATTGATGAAGCCGTGCCGCTCCAGAAACGAATGCACACGCCTAACCAGATTTGGCTCACTGTCAAACGGCGGCGGCAGACATTTGAGCGCATTTTCAAAGGTCAACTGCATCTTGGGATTATCAACCCACATATGGAGCAGGCTATTACGTATGTTGAGGAACACCCGATGGCCAAGTATGCCGGATCGACTGATATCCGGAAAGCAGGCCTCCTCGTTGGGCGTCATCTTGCTAAAGGGCAATCGCGACTGAAAGACGGCGCCCTCTTGTCCCGACAGCACTGTGGGAGTGCTGGCATCCTTTGATTCAACACTGGCTCCATTCGCAGCATCCTTCTGCGGCGCACTCCGAGACCCACCGCTCGCCGGCTGCTGAACGCCACTCTCCGACTTACGTGATCGATGCTCCGAGGGCAAACTATTGCGTTTCTCCGCCAATCCTGCGCTACTTCCCGACGAAACTGAGCTCGATTTGTCAAAGGATGCGTTCTCTGCACTGGCACCTGCAGTCTTATTTGTATAATCGACCTTGGGCTTGTTCCGCCGGCTTGTACGTCGCTCATCACTGGTGGCCGGCGTGTCGTTAGAGTCGTCGTCGAACTTGGACTTGGTTGGAGCAGTGCCTTGGTTACCGCCTCCAGAGATGCTGCGTTTGGGCGATGGTTCGCCGTCGGAGTCGTCGCTTATTAGAGTCACATACTCGATGGGCTCTGCTACCTTGCTGGCATTACAGCTGACACTGTTATTGCTGCCACTGGGCTGAGTAGGCTTCATTGTCAGATAGGTTACTGAGTTAATAACGAGCTTTTTCCAATTTAATCACTACATTTAACGTCTGTTTCAATCTCCAATTTAAAGCCGACTGTGTTTTTCTTTTGCTTTATTTCTCTCTCACTCACTCGTTGTATTAAATCGAAAGGCTGCCACCTTTTCCAGAAAAAAGTTCCCGATCTGGCAAGTCGTACCATTTTAGACTATCGATATCATATCACATTATTAGTATCGCTTAACTATTATCAAAGGAGATCTAAAGTATCGAAACTAGAAATCAACATAGCTATCGATAGCGTTATCGAAGTTATCACACCGCTATCACACAGGTGCATCGTATTCGCTAACCGAATCGGCGAAACGTGCGAAAATTTATACATTTTAACCCATTCTTGTTGAATACAAACAGGCAAGTTGTTAACCCGCAACAAGGAAACCAAGGTGTTGCCGCTAAGAAGGAATCAGCTAGCAGCCGCATCGTTATTTGCATACCTAGTTGTTGGAAGGGAAGAGATAGAGTCTCCTCGTTTCCTATCCGTCGCGTGTACACTTTCAGCAGTGAATTACTTTCGGAGTTTCGTGGGTGTTCCAAGAAGAAGCGTGTTGAGACTGCGTCAGGAAAGATGGTTAAAGCTAAAAAGGGCAAGAAAGAGATACTGACCACTGTCGAGGGTGGCTCGTCGGCTGACGAAATGTGAGTACGCTCTTATTGTTGTTGTTATTGTTTGTGGAGATGCCACGACGGCGTGTTGGCAACTTTCTAATTAACTTAATAATGCATTTGCATTTGTTGCAGTGAAACCAATCCTGTCATTGACTCGGAGGAGAAACTGAGCACAAACAACAAGAAGAATCAGCAGAAGGGCAAGAAGAAGAACAAGAATGCCGCAGTTGATTCGGATGAAGGCAGCGATAATGATGCTCAGGTTGAGACCATAACAAAGGGTGTCAAAAAGATGAATGTCAAAGGCAAAGGTAAGGCCAAGGCAAAGAATGCCGACGATGAATCCGATGAAGAGTCAAGTCAAGCCAAATCAGCTAAGAAGTCAGCATTTAATCTCTTGGATGACGATGACGACGATGAGGATGAAACGCCGGCGCGTCAAATCTCTTCCGATGATGAGGAGGTGACTGCAAAGACACAGAAAAAGAACGAGAAGAAAGGCAAAAAGTCCAAGCGCAAGGGCAAAGGCGATGACGACGAAGATCTGGACCAGATGCTGGCAGAACTGCAGGCGGAGTACGCTGGCGAGGCACCGCAAGCAGCTACCGTTGTATCCCCCGAGGAACTGGCCGATGAGTTCTCCAAAAAGCCCAAGTCGAAAAACAAGAAACAACAATCACAAGCGGCGACTGTCGAGGATGCCGCTCCTGAGGACGATGACAATGAGAATGATGATGCTGGTGGCATGAAGACAGCAGCACAAAAGAAAAAGGAGAAGAAGGAGAGACAGAAACGAGAGGCTGCGCAGGCCAAGCAACGGGCAGCACTTGAACCTAAGCAAAAGCCAACTTCTGTGCAGGCACCCGCTCCAGAACCTGAACCTGAACCGGTTTCAGAGGATGTGGCTCGGCCAGAAGCGGAGGCGGAAGAAGCTGACGATGGTGGCAAGGCTGGCAAGAATAAGAAAAAGGGCAAGAAAGATAAGAAGGCCGAAGCCGAGGAGGAGAAGGATAAAAAGGACACTAAAAAGAAAGGAATGTCCGCGGCAATGGTAGCCGCCATGCAGGAGCAGCTCAAGAAACGCAAAGAGGAAGAGGAGCGTCTGGCCAAAGAAGAGGAGGAGCGCCTTCGCCTTGAGGATGAGCGCGAAGAGGCGCGCTTAGAGGCAGTGCGTTTGGAAGCAGAACGCAAGGAGAAAAAGAAACAAAAAGAGGCTGAGCGAAAGGCTCGCCTTAAGGCTGAAGGCAAATTGCTGACCAAAAAGCAAAAGGAGGATCGTGCACGTGCCCAAGCGCTGCTCGAATCGCTAAAGGCGCAGGGACTCGAAGTACCCGATCCCAACGACAGGCGTGCAACCAGACCAGGTAACAAGTAATACATAGATTTCAATAAATGGTAAAATTAAAACAAATGTTTTACAGGCACCCGCATAAGGCCAAACAAGAAGAAGGGTCCTAAAGAAGAGCCCACCGAGGAGGAAGCTCAGGCGGCGGCCAAGGAAGCGGAAGAAGCAGCAGCAGCTGCTGCTGCAGCTGATCAAGCGCCCAAGGAAGTCGTTAAGGAGAGCTGGGATGCCAGTGACAGTGAGCCAGAGCCAGAGGAGGAATCCTCTCAGGCAACCAACACAACAAACAACAATGGCAAAAATGAGGCAGCAGATGAAGAAGAGACCGACGAAGACGACGACGACGATAGCGACGATGATAGCGATGATTCAGACGAGGAAAGCGATGTGTCCGAAAAAGAAGACACTACGGCCAATGATCCCGAATCGCGTCGTTTACGCGCCGAGGCACGCATCATTAAACGCCAAGCAGAGGCTGAGAAGAAACGAACTACAGATGAGCTGCGTGCCGGTGTTGTTTGTGTTCTCGGCCATGTGGACACGGGTAAAACAAAGATCTTGGACAAACTGCGACGCACACATGTGCAGGATTCGGAGGCGGGCGGCATTACTCAACAGATTGGTGCCACCAATGTGCCCATCGATGCCATCAAGGAGCAAACGAAATATGTGAAAAATGGTGCCAGCTTCGTGCATCGTCTTCCCGGACTGCTGATCATTGATACACCCGGTCACGAATCGTTTAGTAATCTGCGCAATCGCGGTTCCTCTCTCTGTGATATTGCAATTCTGGTTGTAGACATTATGCACGGTCTTGAGCCGCAGACAATTGAATCTATACAGCTGTTGAAGAAGAAGAAATGTCCATTCATTGTTGCCCTGAACAAGATTGATCGTCTGTATGACTGGCAAGTTCTGGCTCGCCGTGATGTCCGCGATGTGATCAAGGAGCAGCAGAGCAACACTCAATTGGAGTTCCAGCAGCGCACTAAGGATGTTATCCTACAATTTGCCGAACAGGGTCTGAATGCAGCTTTGTTCTATGAAAACACAGATCCCAAGACTTATATCTCCCTTGTGCCCACTAGCGCCATCACTGGCGAGGGCATGGGCAACTTGCTCTTTATGATTACGGACTTTTGTCAAAATATGCTGGCCAAGCGTCTCATGTACTCAGAGGAGCTGCAGGCCACGGTGCTGGAAGTTAAAGCTATTCCCGGCCTGGGCACCACCATCGATGCCATTCTGATCAACGGCAAGTTGCGTGAGGGTCAAACAATGATTTTGGCTGGCACAGATGGGCCAATAACCACACAGATTCGTTCGCTCCTGATGCCACAGCCTATGAAGGAGCTGCGAGTGAAGAACGCCTATGTCGAGTACAAGGAAGTGAAGGCAGCTCAAGGTGTTAAGATCGCTGCCAAGGATCTGGAGAAGGCCATTGCTGGCATCAATCTGCTAATAGCGCACAAACCCGACGAAGTCGAAATATGCAAGTGGGTGAAGTGATATACCATATTCTCCTTTGAGAGTTTCATTTAACTGCTCTCTTTTGCAGAGAGGAAGTTGCTCGCGAACTGAAGAGCGCACTGAGTCACATTAAGTTGGCTCAGTCAGGCGTCTATGTACAGGCCTCTACGTTGGGTTCATTGGAAGCTTTGCTCGAGTTTCTGCGCACTTCCAAGATTCCGGTAAGTAGCTATGATGATGTTCAGTTTGAAATATCATTAGGAATTGTCCCCCTCCCAGGCCCCGCTCCCAGTCCCTCTTCCAGGCCCCGCTCCCAGTCCCCCTCCCAGGTCCCTCTCCCGGTCCCTCTCCCAGGCCCCGCTCTCAGGTCCCTCTCCCAGTCCCTCTCCCAGGTCCCTCTCCCAGTCCCTCTCCCAGGTCCCTCTCCCAGTCCCTCTCTCAGGCCCCGCTCCCACTCCCTCTCCCAGGCCCCGCTCCCAGTCCCTCTCCCAGGCCCTGCTCCCAGTCCCTCTCCCAGGTCCCTCTCCCAGGCCCCGCTCCCACTCTCTCTCCCAGGCCCCGCTCCCACTCCCTCTCCCAGGCCCTGCTCCCAGTCCCTCTCCCAGGTCCCTCTCCCAGTCCCGCTCCCAGGCCCCGCTCCTAGTCCCGCTCCCAGGCCCCGCTCCCAGTCCCTCTCCCAGCATACTCGACAGTCGAAGACCCCCTTCTTACTATGGAAAAAACTTATAATAACTGCCTGTTACGCACATAGTCGGTAAAACAAACCCAATAGACCCCTGTACTTTTTTTAAGTACGGGGTCTAAAAAGTATCTGCTAGTCAATCAGTCATTTTTTAATATTTAAGTTTACTTTCGATCTACCAAACTTACAGTTGTTTAATTAGATCTATACTTCCCGATCATTTATGATCATAACTGCAATGTTGAGGAACTTTTCTTTTGGATTTCGATTTTTAACAAATTGAATTTAGTGAAATATGGCGAAAAGTTGTAAATTGTCAGACAAAAAGTATTTTTGGAAAATTATGAGTGCATGATGCGTCATCAGCGTCGTCGGCGTCGTCATCATTGCGTTCTGTGTCTGCCCAAGCCCCAGTCCCCAGTCGCCACCTGCGTTTCCGTCTCCTTCTGGCGTCCTCGCAGCCAATGCGGCAGACAACATCGAGTACGACTACGACTACGTCGAGAACGGCGTAAACATAAAATGTATTTTTATAAATGCGGTGCAAATAGTTGCAACAACATCAGCGACAACAACAACAGCAGCAACAAATAACACAACTACAAGTACAATCCCGGCCACATCGAATGATTCATGCCACAAGCAGCCATGCGGCGGGCGCATAGCCAACAACACGCACTGCCCATCCCATCTCATACTCTCATACCAAACCATACCATACTATCCCATCCCATCCATTCGCCGTCTGTCCCCCAATCAAGAAAAACTTTGAACGCCCAACTAAAAATATCATGCGCTCTATATATACCAGCCAAATGCGTTTACATATGTATGTAAATATGTATAGATCTGAATTTGAAGTATATGTATGTACCTGAACGGATATGGAAACTCACATTGCAAATTTCAAATCACTTTTTTTTTTTACATATATACCCATACATAGACATTATCACCCATCGTATTCATGAATGAATGCAGTAATGCAACCTGAAGCCAGAAATTTCATTTAATAATATTTGACTTTTACTTATTAAACATTTATTCGAGAACGTACATATATTTGCAAAATTAAAAACTCAAATTTCAATTAATTGCAAGCTGGGGAAATGCTTATAGGAAGTTACAAAAATTAAAATAATTTGTTAAGTACGACACTATGCATTTTATACCATCACAGTGGACGGCAGTCCACGCTAGTGACGAAAGCATAACAAAGGGTTTGAAAGTCGATAAGTTACTTAAACTACAGACGAATATGATCGTATTTATTTATTTATTTATATTTATTTATTTGTTTTATATATACATTTTATACATACAGCTTTGAAAATTAAGTGAGATTCTTGGAAAGCGACATTTCTCACAAATTTCTCTGCATTAAAATAAATTAATCTCCAACTATTAACAAGACTAGTTCCAGAGGCGTTTGCTCTTATTTGGCAGCTAAACCAGCTAAAGCATTACAAGCTCATTAGCCGCAAGCAGCCTACATTTTCTAGGGTTTCCCACAGTGTCATCATCTTCATTATTTATAAGGCGGCAGCCTCAACACTTTCCCATGCTAAAGGTTTCATCCAAATCAGACGCCAACGCAACCGACAACTATGCAAATTAGCTAATACTTACATAATTCTACTCAGAGTCAAGTGTAGTTTTCAACTTTGGATCCGAAAGAGTGAATGAATGAATAAATGAATGAGTGAGTTGAGGCAAATGAAAATCGAATGATAAGATAGTTTAAAATATACCCGGAATCAGAATTAACAGCTAAATTGATCGAAAGAATTTATCAAGTTATTAAACAAAGTAAATTCATTTTATTCTATATAGTATCTTTTAGTCGGCCAGTTTTTTTTATATAATTTTCAGAGACACATTTTAGATGCTATATTTGTCGCCGTCATGTTTGTTTCAAAAATCGATTATGGCCAAGCTGACAAACTGACTGACTGACTGATAGACAGTCTCCACTTGATTGCCATTCATTCATGAGTTGAGTGGAAAATGTGGGCAGTCACCGGCCGGCTACATAACAAGTTCCGCCCTCGTTTAAGCCAAATTTAGTAAATAACTAGCGCCAACACAAACAACAGCCAAACGATTGCTGACTAATTTTTGTCATGTAGGGTATTATCAGCTTGATAAGACTTGAAAAAAAAAGATATTGCAGCAGATACACATTAATAAATTTTTTCAGATACATTTAGTATCTCAATTTACGCAGGGTATTTTATAGTGTTTACTGTAGACTAACTTCAAATTAATAAGTCACAAAACTATGTAACTATTGCAGTATATGTACATATGTATTTGTATCTGTTTTTGGTTGCGCTCGCGTAATTATTTAAAGCCCCCACGCTGTGAAATACGAACTGGGATTCCGAATTTATATTGGCTTTGATCAAATTGACCGGAAATTGTCATTTAACTCACTTGTTGTTGTCGCTGTTGTTGGCTGCCAAAAAATTGATTTCAGACACGTCGGCAAATCGTGTTAACCCATAAAATATGGTGCGGATGCGAAACGATAGGTGTCTGGGACAAGGAGAATGCAGTTGCCATATAAAAATATACGCATATATATTTCGTACAACATTTAAAAATGTAAAAGATATTACCATAACTTTATTGATCTCTTCTTAATTGATTAAATTGATTGATGCTGTAATAAGTTTACGATTCGAGTATTCATTTCTCTGGCTAAATGTTCTTCCTGCAGAATCATATTTTTCTGTCTGGGAGACTTATTCTCTCTTGTTGTATCTGCTTCCTTGAGTGTTGCATCTCATGCATCATTTCATTGAGCGCGCGTCGCATTTAAGAAATTCAAAATACATCAACAATAACAAAAGTGAGAACAACAATAAAAAAACAAGCTCTGTTAAGTGTCTCAAAAAAAAAAGAAAAGAGCAACAGCCAGACAATAAATTGTATAGAAAACAAATCAATTACAAATACATACATTACTGTCGCTCTCGCTCTTATTCTCTCTCGCTCTCTCTGTCTCTCACTCTCTCTCTCTCTCTCTGTCAGGCACTTGCGCTGCTTTTAATTGCGACCCACGACGAAAAGTTATTATTATTTCTGTTGTTTCATTCATTTTGGTAGACAAGTTGCTTGTTTGTACAGACTCACACACACACACACACGCATACATGTACACACACTAACAGTTGCTCTCGCACAGTAATTCATTTTATTGATCAAATAAACATTTGCTACACATTTCGATAAATTAAACACGACGCGGCAGGGCGTATCGACAGCAGCATCAGCATCATCAGATGAAGCGGCAGCTGAAGCAGAAGCAGCGGATCAATGCCGCTCTTTCTATTCATAAAAATTAATTGCACTTGTTGCTGTCGGCCCTCTGCTCTCCATTCCTCCCTTGCTCCACACGTTATCCATTTCCATCTATTGGCCATGTGTTTAGCGGTCTTAGGCGCGTGCGTCACACACTCTAAAGATTAACAATTTTCACTTAGAACAGCAATACCCATAATATTTGTATAAATAACCATAATTCATTAGCAGCTCCCTCGCCCCGCATTAATTCACACCCGAAAGACAGCCAAAATCTCAGTCAGAATGAAGAATGTTTAAAGTTCTCTTAAGATTACATTGTCTCTTAGGCAAAGATGAAGAATTAGCCTAATTTGTCTGTTTTTCCTTAAAGTTATAAACTTGAATTTTAGAATAAGTTTAAAATTTGTCTAATTAAAAATTTATTCTTCCCGCTGATGGTCAATCACTCTTGAATAATATCTTAGCTCCCAAGCTGTACTTGACACTGTTAACCTTTTCAGGATGCATTTTAGATAAAGATTTATTTATTTATTTATTTATTTATGCGCGACTAAAAGCAGTCGGCAAGAAACAAGAAAATCCATGTAGAAAAACTAAATTAAAGATTAAAAATAAAAATAAAAATAAATATATATTTCAACTGTAAAGAAAAGATTTAAATTCGAATTATAATTAGATTTAATTTTATAAGAATGCATACCTATTTGCATGCTGCTTGCAGTTAAATTAAAGTTGCTGCAATCGAATTTGGGTAGTCGCATTTCCCATTAAACCACTGACTTGACTTAGAGTTATGACTTTCTGTTGAGTTGGTTGCATATATTTTATGAGACGGAAAACTGAAAACAGAAGACAACATGAACATGAACATATGTACATGAGGCACAAACACCCAAATGTTTGTGGTGCCACAGTCGTTGTGCTGTTATGCAATTGGCATGAACTGCAGTCTATGCCTAAATTCCGTTTGAATCTTTGCCAGTTGCCAACTGAAAAACTGAAATACTGGCAAGCGGCTTCATTAACATTTGCTGCTCGTTGTCGGCAGTCGGTCGTCGTTAACGGCCAAATATAGCGTAGCCAACCTGACTGACGTTACTGCCATTCATAAAAAGAGCTATGCTCCTCTCGTCGCTGTCGTTTGCATTGTTGGCTTATACAACTCTTGGCCGACTTGGCGTTGTTATTGCTGCTGCTGCTGCATTTTTTTTTTCTCTCTATTACCAACTTATTTTGGCATTGGTATAGGTATTTTGTACCCACATAAGAGAAACACCCGCAACAACGCAATTTGTTATTGTTGTTGTTGTTGTTGATTTCATTCATGCAAACAATGTCTGTCTCTAACTTGGTATCTCTTTCTTTTATGAATGAAAAAAGTTGCACAAAAAATATACGTAACAACAAGCTCGGAGTCTGCCAGTCCGTCCGTGACGTTTTTGCTTTCATGAATGAAAAATTGTGCAGAAAAAACCCAGCAGCAATTTTGAGCATACACAATCTTTAACGAACAGTAAATACTCTTTACAAAAATAAGGATGGAAATAATATGAAATATAAATAAAATCTATTACATATTTAGATCGTAATGTTGATTATAGTCGATAGTAAATACAATAGATTTTATTATTATTTTGCTTAACGTCAACTAATTGCAGTTGAAAATAATACTTAAAATAAAATAAATACAATTTAAATTTTGTACGAAAAATATTACAAAATTATCAAAAATCTAGAAAGTTTCAAGAAATTTTTAATTAATACATTAAAATAATAATCGGTGGCAATTTTAATTAAATAGTCAAAGTAATCTCTTGACAGTGTATTAAAAAAATGCAAGCAACTTGGAGTTTCTGCCTTTTGAGTTTGTTTTGTTTAATGCAGGTATTTGGGCTGTAAATGTAATTATGCAGCATTTGCCCATTTCTAAGCATTGTTGTTGCAATTGTTGTTGCGGTTGCTTTTGCCATAATTGTGTGGCTCTGCCGTTGCACTGTGCCTCGGGCGTCGACGTCATTGAGTGTCAGTTTTTGAGGTAGCTAGACTAGGTAAGAGTACATGAATGGATATATATACTATGATATATATATAGATGTGTAGGTAATTTGATTCTCCTATGCATTTTAATTAAAAGTCAACAATATTCGCACACACACAAATACACACAGAGAGGTTTCGCAAACGGAGAGCCACACACGCACACACATACACACACACATTTGTTCATGCTCCAGCGTTGGCAACAATTTGTAATCGAGACGCAGTTGCATGCAAATATGCGAATGTTATGGAATAACCCGCAACGCGCAACGCCCACAACCAAATGCAAAATGAGGGGGACAAGAGAATAAAGATGGAAAATAAAGAAACCTAGATGAAGCAACAAAATAATTGGCCTTCTTGCACTTCTAATAATTGCAAAAAGTGCGCAATTCGTAACTTAAATTTCTTAAAAAAAAACTTAAAGAAAAACAAAACACAAACATAACTTTTTCAGCCTTCTCAGACTTTGATTCTATCGACCATCTGTCCAACAAAACATCGTAAAGGGCAAAACAACGTGAAGCTTTTAAGTTAGGGTTTCATTCATGAATGGCCCAAAAGCAGCTGGAAATTTAGTTCAAACGGAACAACCCTTTTCCATTCTCTCTCTCCCTCTCTCTCTCTCTCCCTCTCTCTCCCTCTCTCTATCTCACCCTCTCTCTCTTTCCAACTCATTCTCCCAATATAACTCTCTCGCTCTTCGCTTTTCTTACGCTATGGAACGTCGAGGTTGTTTTGCTGAATTTAATGAATGAATTGAGTTTTGTGCGCTTTTTCTCATGCTTTGCGGTATACACTACATTTCTACATCTACAACTACAACTTTATTATACATACATCTATGCCGACATATACATTTACATCGACATCTACATTCACATCGGACATTAAAAGAAAGAAAGGAAGGAAGTGAGCAAAGAAGCAGACAATGCCAACGTTTTCATTAATGCGACGTAGTTTGCTGCCAAGAACACAAAATAACAACAACAGCTTTATAAAACAGGCAAGAATTGCTGCAGAGTGTGGAAGTCTAAATACCCTTTCTTTTATATTTGTAAAATCTGAAAAATTTTATATAACTTCAGATGAACTTTTGCAAATAGAAAATGTTTCAGACACAGTATAAATTGTGAATTTCTTTTCGATAAAATAAAATAAATTATAATCTATGGTAATATTATTTTAAAAAATAATTAAATCATTAGATATATTCTAGCAATTATTATTCTGATACTAAATGAGTTTATTAATTTATATTTGATAGCTAGGTCAATAATAAAAATAATATAATAAGTCTAACAGAGAATTTAGAATATAGAAATTGAATTTATTAAATTCGCACCTAAGACTATGACCAAATAGTGCTTAATGTATTCATTATTTAAATTAACGTGCTTCAGAGACAAGAGACTTGTCTAACTGCTAGTACCTTCTCTAAGGGTATACAAAAACAAAAAAAAAGTGAATGAGTGAACAGGCCAGCGAGTGAATGAGTAAATGAATGAATGAGTAAATGTTCATACATATAAATGAAAACAGAAAAACAACAACAGCGGAAGTAATTCTTCCTGCATCGTATACACACTCACACACAAACAAAAAAACACATAGATACGCACACACACAATGGAAGTTTAAAGAGCTTATTGCTTAATTTTCATTCATAAACACGTTGCGACCGCATTTTTAATGAAATCAAACAGCAAAGGAAGTTAGTCCGAAAACAGATAATAGATGCGAGTACTTACTTGTATGCATAACATAGAAGAACGGAAGTTGAACGGAACGTGCTGAACTGAAAAGCTGAGAAAATTAGGCAGCTATTTTCTTTCCAATTTTGTAGCAAATGACACGAACTGACTGACTGACTGACGATTGAATTGAGCTGACCGATTCTTGGATTTATTCTTGGATTTCTAGTCTTGTGCTGAGCACCGACTACGCCCTTGGTGTGACCTCCTTCTGCCAACGTGTGAGCCTTGAGTGCTGACGTCATTCGAAGGTGTCAGGCTCTCAGTGCGACCTTTTACCTTTTGGCCTCGTTGTCATCGAATCGTTTGCTTTTTTTTAATTAGCTTTGCATTTGCTTTTACGCAATTTGACCGCCTACAAATTTGGGAAAACTTTCCAGCTATCTAATACGATTATGGCTAACAGAGAGAGAGAGAGAGAGAGTCTCGATTTCGTTGTTTCCAGTTGCCATGTGGATTATTTGTCCCATTTTGCTATCACTTCCGTTTGCCATTCTAGCATGCAATCGTGATTGTGCTTGTTGTTTGTCCGCTCTACAATTACATTCTTTATCGTTCTATTTTACGCATCGTTCTATTGTTATGCCTTACAATTGCACACCAACAATAAACTTCCGATTTCATTTATTATGCCAGTTTAGTGTAAAACTCTTTTTTGATCTCCATTCAGATGATAGAAAGTTTAGTAGAGTGAAATGTATGAATGCATTTACTTTGTAATTTGATCTATTTATTTAAAATTGAAGTCTATCGATTACACTGTCTTTTTTTTAACTAGTTGTTGTTTTGTATTTAATATTTTATTTTGTTTCTTTCCCTTTACAGTACTCCGCCATTCGCATCGGTCCCGTAGTCAAGCGTGATGTGATGAAGGCTTCAACTATGCTGGAACATGAAGCACAGTAAGTAATCAAAATTCATATGTTTATTTAGAGTCTCATTACTATGTTCATTCTTTAGTTCTACTCTCTGCTAACTTGAATTCCTTGATAGGTAAACCAAAGTTTACGATAATGCAATGGTTGCCAAATTTTAAATCTTTACATAATGAAGTCAGTCATTTCTGATGCTACGATTTATAAGTTGCTTGAGAGTATACTTCATGAAAGTTTCTTAAAATTCGCACTTTATTCAGGCAATCATTAACAGCACATTCATGAGTAATTCTTCCTTTAAATAAGAGTATTTACAGGCAGATCACACATTATTATTATGGTATCAGTTAGTGCGACAACATTGTAGTCATCGACATTAAATTTTAAAGACAGGCTCGAGAACGTTTCAATTTTATTGCAGCTTAACTTTATTAACACAACTGCCCCCTCACACTTCACAGCGCAGATAGGATGAGAACAAAAGACTTGTAAGAGAATGAAGCGGCTCTTTGAAGAGCGTGTGATAAAGCCGACAAGATCTGAAGCTGAAGTTGAAACTGTAGCTGTATCTGTAGCTGGAGCTGCTGCTGTGGTTGGGTTAAGTGATTCATTTAGCGGCAATCAGAAAATGCACTTTCCTGTCAGGCTCAGCGATCCTCATGATTTATTGTTATACGTTGGGGTTTGAGGGGAACCCTTTTTCAAATATTTGCCTTGACGGCAGCTTTATCTCATTAGAGTCTTTTTATTTTCGCCTGACCATTAAGTGATGGAAATGAAATGCCAAATAGCCAATGCCAACACCTCTCTCTTTCTCTCTCTCCCTCTCTCTCTCTCTCTCTCTCTCTCTCTTTCTCTTTCTCTCTACTGTCTATCCTCTCGCTCCGCTTTGCCCTAATGACAAGTTTCCAATTGCAATGGCAACTGGCAACTACTTTCGTGCTCTGCTTGGCAGCAACAAAGCGATACAGGAACAGACTGCAGATACAGATACAGATACAGATACTGATGCAGATGCAGATGCAGATGTGGACGCAGATAGGAGATACATTTACAATTCGTTCTGCCCACACAATTCTACGAGAGTGCTGCGCTCAAATTACTGCGTCACATTCGAAACACCAACAACAACGAAAAATTGAAAAATAGAAATGTGCGGCTTTCAGATACATTTGTATCTGCATACGAGTACGAGTATCTACGCCCATGTAATAGACGTGGCGTTTCCGCTGCCGAACATTTCCGGCCCTTGCGCATGCGCAGCCATTTGAGTTATATATGTATGCTTTTAAAGCACTCTTTTATTTGTTGTCTCCCTTCCCCCCATCGCTGAAGTATGCGTATCTTGCAGATACTCGCTTCGACTGTCAGGCTATAAACTCAATATTACATTTTTACTATGTGTTGCCGTTTATTTATTGATGATTCTTACGCGCGCGGAATTTTAAACCATAAAAATTTGCTTTTTACGCTGCAGGTGATCGTGAAATTTGTTTAAGTGCCTTCTTGCCTAAAGAGGAAGAAGAACATTCCGTCTTGGCCTGTCCAGATTTATCTCTTTAAGCAGCATAATAAAATCTTTAACCGTCTTTTATGTGCATTTTTACACTCTTAACTAATATAAAATATAACCACCCAAAGAGATAAATGCTGTACACATATAAATTGTATATATTATTATAAACTTTTTTTGCCAAACGATCGTTGCATTTTTATCGAAAAAAGGTGCAAAATTATTTCCAATTATATGGGCTTTTATTTGGAATCATAAAAGTGCAATGCCTTCAGACAAATAATATGTTACATTTTTATACTGCTAAATATTTTCAAATGATTGCATTTCTGTTAATTGTATAGCTAGATTATGGACTCTTAAAAGTTAGTAATTACAAAAAGAACTCTCTAATATTAAAAACAATATTTTCATTGCAAATGTATTGCCAAAAGTCTTGAGCAGCACCCAATTTGTAGACCCTTCCTGTCGCCAGTGTGACGCGTCGAAACGATCGCACGTAGCGGGTTAATATGTACTGTTTCCTGTCATTGAAAGCGCACAGCAAGTGGAAATACCCCCAAGCTAACCAAATGAAAGAAGAGAAAAAGCAGGGAACGTTGTCTTTATCACAATTATTACAGACTTCCTGGTTACCTAGATGACAAGATCATTAGGCCATTAATTCAGACAATATCCAATACTATGCATTTGTTCATTACGAAGATGATGATGTTGATAATGATTATTATTGTGTATCATTATAATTGGTAGATGCTTTAATTTGTTTTTCTTTTAATTGCACACAATTGCCTTGGCGTGATCACTAACCCAATCTCTCTAATTGTCTCTTGTTTTTTTTTTCTTAACGCCGACAGATATGCAACAATCTTGGCATTCGATGTGAAAGTGGAGCGAGAGGCTCAGGAAATGGCAGATTCGTTGGGTGTTAAGATCTTCCAAGCGGACATTATCTATCATCTGTTTGACAAGTTCACCGCCTTCCGTGAGGAGTTGAAGCAGAAGAAACGCGAAGAGTTCCGATCGATAGCCGTATTTCCATGCAAATTAAAGGTGAGTAAAGAACTGCAGACTGATATGGTTTTTTTGTTTATAATAAATATATATAAAAATTTGTATCAGTGTTTCAATGATCTTTACTGTAAGGGTATTAAAGCTTCTGTGTTATTAAATATAATAAACCTTTTTATTCTCAATGTAACTACGATCGAAACGTAATTATCCCAAAAGCTACAGGTGTAAAATGCAATCAACTGGATTTGTGGTTGTTGCTGCAAATGTTGATCTCCAGCTGGGGTAATTCTCCCCCTCTCTCCCCTCTCTCTCTTTCTCTCTCTCTCTTTCGCCTGCTGAGGCTAATGATGCGTGCTGGCCAAGAAACGCCACTCGAACGAGCGATTAAAGCTTGTCCAAGACGCTTGAATCACGTCCACACTTCCTGCTCAAATAATGTTAAAGCAGCCCGTATTTGATTTATAGGTAATCATTAGGTTATAGTCACAGTCGACCCTCTAGACCTCTAGAGTCTAGATCTTATGATATATTCTAGCCAGCCATCGTCATCGCCGTCTCCCACTGTGCTGTTAATTGGACACATAGCACACAGCTGTTCATGCCACACGGCTGCAATGTCAGTTGTGGTCGGTTGCTTGGTTGGTTAGTTCGCCTCACTGCCTTAACAATGACGTTGTTTAGTTAAGTTATTAACTTGCCTCATCCGTTCCATCCCATATCAACTTGCACTGGGTTCTCTGTGCCACTTTTTCTATAGTTATCTGAGCTTGTTTCAATGTCTGCTGCAGGCGTAACACCATTTGAAACCATCTTAACTTGTTTAAGCTGCAGAAATAAAGCCAATTTGGACAAGATAAGTATTTGGACTCGTTGGTCGATCCTCAAGAGAATTGGGAAATAAATAAATTTGAATCTTTTTCACAAAGTAAAATATTATGTCGGAAAAAATTCAAGAATCAATTTTTTTTATAAAGTTAATAATATTTTGATGCAGAATCAACAAAGAGGCCAAATAATGATCAAAATGGTATTCCGCAAGAAAATCGGTTAAGATTTGACAAAGTTATGACAGTTCAAAGTTTAGTAATTGCTTGGACTGTCAACTTTACAAGTCAAATTTTTTGTCAATTTCAACATGATTTTTTACAGGAAAATGAAGTCTCTCAGAATCAAGTTTAAAGTGTTGTTTTATACTAATTTGGGCACCAGGAGTTGATTAAAAGTGAAAACTCAAGATTTAAAATTTTGAAAAAAATATTTTTTCAAAAAAGTCAAAGGGGGGAGTACATGATTTTGTCGGAAAAAATTCGAAAATCAATTTTTTTTATAAAGTTAATAATATTTTGATGCAGAATCAAAGTAAATGCCAAATAATGATCAAAATGGTATTCCGCAAGGAAATCGGTTAAGATTTGACAAAGTTATGACAGTTCGAAGTTTAGTAATTGCTTGGACTGTCAACTTTACAAGTCAAATTTTTTTTCAATTTCGACATGGTTTTTTACAAGAAAATGAAGTCTTTTAGACATCAAAACTGCTTAATTTGTCTCTTATTTTTTGTTTGTTATTCAAAATGTTATTTATCTATAAATTTAAGCTACTATTATTACAATCATTGGATATCAATATCAGAATTTGATCAAATTTCATTTTCTTCACATTCCATTTACAGATACTGCCACAATTCATATTCAACAGCCGCGATCCGATTGTCATGGGCATTATGGTAGAAAATGGCATAGTTAAAGTGGGAACGCCAATCTGTGTGCCCAGCAAAGAGGTAAGTACAATATGGACAGCGCAAAGCCAGGCAAATATTTAACTATTTCTGCGAGAGTGCCACAAAAGGTTCATTGAATGACCAAGCATTGTAGATTTATCCATCCATCCATCCATCCATACATCTATCTATCTATCTATAGGGACAGGGACAGGGTCTCCACTTTCGGTATCATTCTAACTATTGCGACTTGTGCGAGCACACAATGAAAATCCTTGTCTCTGGTCTCTTCAAAAGCGTGTCAAGTATCTAGATACAAAGTGTATGTATGTGAGAGAGTGTGTGTGTGTGTGTGTGTGTGTGTGTGTGTGTGTGTGTGTGTGTGTGTGTGTGTGTGTGTGTTTATAAGGGCCCATCTTTATAAACTGCGTCATTCTGGCGCTGGTTTTGTGTGTTTGGTTTTGTAGCTGACTTCGGGCTTCTTTCTCGAGGCTTTCATTGTTGACACAGGTGCGTGTTGTGTTGTGTCTGCTACACTCGGTTATTTTCTTTTTTTTTATATTGTTTATTTGTCAATGCTCTCGTGATGCAATTGCGCTGAAGAAATAATATATATAACTTTAGATATATGTATATATCTCTGAATACCAAGCTTATAGTCTGCTCATTTGCCAAATTCTTTTATGAAATGAACTTCAAAATGCTTGAGATATTTCTTTGGTTTTGCGACTCTCTCTTCTTTGACGCGTTGTTGTGCATTTCCTTTGTGCATTTTGATATCCTGCTGCAAAAATAAAATGAATGTGATTGTTGAGGCTCAATTATTTGTCCTTCCGTTTCGGATTGCGCTCGCTTCAATTTATGCGAAGACATGTCCTGTTTCCCGTCGTCACAGACGACACAACAATAACTGTTTCCTCTTGCCACAATAACAAAAACCAGCAACAACAACAACAACAACAGCGGGGAGAAAAAGAACGACGACAACTTGAATGGCTACTGGCAACAACAAGAATCTTTTAGCAAAGGGTTTGCCTCCGTTTTGTGCTCTGCGCTTGACTTTTGCCAAGTTAAACAGGGAGAAGAGTTGATCGCCTGGACGGTCGCTTGGTTCCCCGTCTGTCCGTCCGTCTGTCTGTCTCTCAGTTTGTCTGTCTGTCTGTCTGTCGAGCTGGCTTCATTGGCAATTATAACTTCCTCAATTATCCAGCAGAGCGCAGCTAAGCTGTGCGCTTCCCGTCATTCATCGTCATTCTTTTTAACATTTTCCTCCTTTATTTTGTGCAGCTCTTTCAAAAGTATATTAATACAGATTTTTAAATTCTTTTTGCCAGTTTAAAAAATACCCTACAACACAATTAAAAGAGATCTGTGCGAATTTTTCGTAAACTTATATTTTAAGAAAATATCCTACAACGAAGTAAAAAAACACTCATTCAGATACATTTTATTCCGTAACTACTACTTCACTTTTCACTTTTCTTCTATGCAAGTTAGAAATACAAAAAAATCTACATTCATTTAGAAACTCTTGCTGGTTCTTTGCTCCATCTTTTTATGCTCTTTTGTTGGGTAGCTCATCAATCCAGCTGCTATAGTCTATCCGAACTGTAGGTTGAAACATGTGAGCCCCCAATCAACTCTACTTTAGATGTGCACGTTATTTTTGCGAAGAATGCTCTCAGTGTAGAGCTTGTCGCCAATGTTGTTGTTTCTTTTTCTTGTTCTTTTTTTTCCCCATTGCCTCGCGATTTCCGTCGATTTTGACTTGGACTTGGAACAAGGGGTCCAACTTTCTTTGGAGCGAATGTGCGACTGCCGCGTGTGTGCGTGTCGGTTGATCGGTTTGTCTTGCCAGCTGGCCAGATGGTCAGATGGATAGACATTGGAACAGGAGGGCCAAAGTCAGAGCGAGGCCTTGCCCTGCCCTGCCCTGCCATTGATTGCCTTTATTAATTATATAATTAAATCTGTAATGACAGAGACTTAACCACTTGCCCGCCAGCTTCGAAATATCAAAAAAAAAAAGAAAAAAAAATAATAAGATGGCCCTTTGTTTTCAGCGCCGCGGTAATTGTTTCGTTGGATACCAAAACTTCCGTTCTCATACGCAATTTGACCAACTGTGCTTCAAAAACCACTTCCTTTTCCCGTTTTTGGTCTTTTGATCGATCGGTTTGTCGATCAACTGTTGAATATTTTGCTTACACGTTGCGCGTGCTTCAACCCTTAACCTAAGGTCAATTGAGGTCTACATTTGGGCCAGCTTGTCAATTGTCTCTGCAAGTGTCAAAGTGTGTAATGTAATTTGAGATATGACAACAGTTGCCCTGGGGCTAATAAGGGTATGAACTTCTTTTTTTATCAAAGTTTTACTTCTGTGTCGGTTTAAGGTATTGATTCCATCTGCTGATTTTTTACATATCGATTTAAAGTGACTGTAATTACATAATAGAATAAAGAATAAAGATTAAATAAACTTCAAAATACTACTGTGAATCTTGCATATTAGAATTAAAGTTAGAAATGATCAATTAAGCTATTTACATTATTTATGTTTGATCAGATCATTATTTACTTATATAAAGATGTTTATCTTGATAATATATCTAAATAGATAGATCAAAAAAATTAAGTATGATAAGTTAAGAACTGAGATAATTTGTATCTTTTAGTGTAGTTTTCCCTGTTAATTGGATTTGGTCAATTAAATTTATGTACTCGTTTCTGCAAGGGTATCTAAACTGCGACATTCGAGGTGTATCTTTAATGTTGTGTTGCGAACGGAAGTTGGAGCGCCAAATCCGACAATCACTTGATATATGTATGTTGTTTGTGTATGTGTATAAGTAATTTCTATTCACATACATTTTGTATGCAAATATAGAGTGAGTGCCTAGTCTGGTTGACTTCTTAGAGACGGTTATTAATGCGCACAGCAAAAACGAAACCAAAACCAAAAAGCCCGAAGAAAGCGAAGTTTTTTGTTAATTCAGACGTGAAGCAGTTTCGTATCTGTAGTTGCTGTTGTGGTGCATGTAGATGTAGATGTATCTTGTAGGTAGTTTTGCATTTTTGTTTTCTTTTTTGTTGTTGCTGTTGCTGCTACCCGTTGAGCAAGCTCCTGTGCTGCTGTCTGCAACACTTGCCACTTGCCAGTTGCCACTTGTTTCTTTTTTTTCGGTTGCAAGATCGAACAGAGGCGATCGATATCTTTTAATAATTTCATTCATGCCTTCAGTTTTGTTATTGCTTTTGCCGCTGATACTGAGTTCGAGTACGAGTATATGCACAAGTGTCGTTCGACCGGAAATGAAAGCTTTTTTAACGAACTGCCGGTTTTTTATTTTCATTTTTTTTTCATTTTTTTTTTTGTTAATTAAATGCCACCGGGCCTTGGTTTGATTACCTACGAATACTTATTGTATAGTAGCACTTTTCTCTTTTCGCGCTTCGTTTCCCGTTTCCAAAGTATTGTGAAAAGGTGTCCCCCTTATAGGGGATCTCGAGTACTTAACGAATGTGCCGTCGCATTTCAGGCAAAGATTTTGATACGGTTCCCTGAATTGCTAAGACCACATGGGCGTATGACTTCCGTTTGGCAACTTGGCCAACTTGGCCTGGGAATTTGGAACGTAGATACCAAAATGATGTAACTGCTAATAATACATTATTGAGTACTACTAGAATTACGTTAAACATGAATCAAAATTTATTCGTTAAATATGTGAAAAAGGGTAAGACAATTATTAGGGTAAAATTTCTGGGTTTATACTCATATATACATATATTTTGGAGCTCAAAATAAAGCCTAGTTATGAAAAAACAAGTAAAAAAAAGCAATATAAAAAAATTAATAATTATTTATTAGTAAAAAAAAACTTAGAAAGGGTATCTTTTTGGATATCCTAAAATAATACTAAAATATATTGTTCAATCTGAGTCAGTATTTATTAAAAATGTAGGAAGGGTATTTAATTTCGAACAATCTTGCCTTTGTTTCTCGACTTTATCAATGGACAACTGCGTCATATTTTCTGCTGGAATTGTTAAGAATCCAAGACGTGAGCGACAAAGGAGAATTTTTTTTGAGAATTACGACAACAATGGGAGTGACAATAACAATGACAACAACAATCAAAAGGCGGTAGAAACAGCGCTAAGAATCGGAAGAAGTAATTAAATGGAAATGGGAAAAGAAGTTGCAGCTGAGGCGAAACTGCGGAAGCGGATTTGAGTCAATGGCAACGGCAGATGCGGGTTGCAATTTGATGCAGCAGCAGCAACAACAACAACTGCCACAGAACGGAAGTAGGCAACGTTGCCGTTGGCAGCGGCAGAACGGATGTGAATGCTTCCGCTCGTAGACAGAATGAATGAATGAATGAGTGAATGAGTGAATGTGAATGAAAGATAGGAAAATGAGGTAACCGCTCCAAATTTAAGTAAGCACTTGAAGGCGGTAGTGTGTGTGAGTGTGTGAGTGTGTGTGTGAGTGTGTGTTTGCTGATGTCGGCACTCCTCCTGCAGGGGGCGTGGCATTGCAGTCAAGTCGGAAGTGAATGAACGACACAAAGTGCAGACAGTAAGAGGGAGTTAAGCAGAAGGAAGTTCTTGAAAAACCCTCTCATAAATGCTAAGACACGGGCAGGTGTGTATTCTTAGCCGGAAGTAAACGGAAATTTTATGAGTGCAAAGTTATGAATGGTCCGTTGACTCAATTCATGAGTGTGTGAGTGTGTGTGCTTATCATAGAATATACATATGTGTTTTTCATGGTGAAATTTGTGTAGGCGCAGCAGAACAACAACAACAGCAACACATCGCTCTGCATATCTAAAAAAAAAAAAGAAAAAATCAACTTAGATACATATAATAATAAAAGCGTATAATGTAAAATGGAGCAAACAGACCATAAAAACCAATAGCAACAGCAATAACTGCGGCAAAGAGCCCATGAATGAAATCTACGCTAATAGAAAACTATAAAAACAAGTTTTGAAATAGATTCACACATCGCATATGTATCTATGTACAATTCATACATATATATATATATGTATCTAAGTATAAGTGTACAATAAAACAACATGATTTTGTGGATTTTCACTTAAGCTAAACATTTTGCACGTAACTGTAAGTGGATCTCTAGCTGTATCTACAGCTGTATTTGTATCTCAATCTGTATATCTGTATCTGTAGCTGCAACTGTATTTGTATCTGTATCTGTATCTCGCTGGCAGTCGTTTCATTCATAAAAATGCTTATTTCCTGTTGTTTGGCTAGGCGACCGCCTAGAGCGCTTCATGTTTCGAGTGTAGTTTGCACAGTCATAAAAAAACACAAACACACACACACACACACACACAAACACACACACACACATGCACACTCACATGCACATGTGAAGAGACTGAAAGTCATTCAGGCTCGCGATAAGATAATAAAATCCGCTTAGATACGCGCTTTTTTGCGCTCTGTCTTCCTCGTCTTGTCTCCATATCTGTATCTGTATTTGTATCTATATCGGCTATGTTTGTATGTGTGTGTCTGCAGACAAACATACACTGTTTCTATGTATATGCATGTATATATATATTTTACTATGAAAATGAAGAGCAACAACAAAAGAAATTAGCGTAATTAGCAAATTACTCGCCATATATATAGTTTTTATTTTCTGTTTTGTTTTATTTTGTGGCTTGGAATTGACGTCGTCGTCGTCGTTGTCGTCGGTCTGACGATGGGTCGCTTGGTCAGTTGGTCGCCTTCGACATCGTCGCATTTCAGTTTCTTTGCCGGATATGCTGAATTTGCACAAAAGGCGGAAAATCGCATAAATACGTATTTGTTGGAGCAAAGCATTTCTCTGTATATCATTCTCATTTATTTTTTTGTCTCTTTTTTTGTGTTTTTTTGGTTACACGCGCTCCCAAAATAAATATACTTAATTGACGTTTGTTAATCGCAACGAGAGATGAGGCGGGAACCCGCTCGATTCGCAGGCGTACGTGTCTGGCATTCTGCAACCCGTAGAATTTGAGAGAAAAAAAAAAAACAGAAAACAACGTTATATATACTCGTACTACAGAAAAAATTGACGACGTCGTCGACACTGACGCCCACGATGTCTTTCTCAAAGTAGAACAATAAACCAAAAAGGGCTGACAGTTTGGCTGGTGAGGTTGGTCGCTTGGCCGTTTCGTTGTCATGTGGCCAATTAGTCGAGTTCCACGCGTCATATAAAAATAAGTGTTGGAGTTTGATTGAAAATGATTACGATTACGCTTACGAGCTTAACTTTGTTCAGCTGGACATTAAACAGGCCATTTAAAGGACAATATTTATGGTATTTCTAATGAAAAATCAATTTAGATACTGCATTTTTGGAATTTTTTCGAGTTAAGTCCCAGGAATCTTAAAATTTGAAAGAATCTACTTTTAATAGCCTATCATTTATATGTATATATATTCATCTAAATGCGATAAATGTCGAAAGTGACTTTATGCAGATGTTAGATACTTTGTTATAAAAGATACATTATTAAAATTATTAACAAGCTAATACAAATATGTTGTAATGACAATGAGATATATATTGAAATAATCAATTTTAAAAGGTCAAAGATATGTACAATTTAAAATCCCAAAATATATATTTGCAAACGAAAAACTATTGAGAAGTTCCTAATCTTGAAAGACTCAAAATCAAAAGTTAAAATCAAAAAAATAATATATAAATTTAATAAAAATATAAATATAATAAAAACATAAAAATGGAAAACTTTCTTGCCAGCTAAATGTTTACTCTTCATAATATTCATTCATTATTCATATCATAAAAATAAGTTTAAGTATTTATAAATTTGGACAGACTGGTAAAGAGCCTTGAACTACAATTGACTGCATAATGCCATTGAACTAACACCGAGCTGTTCACCTTGAAATATTTCAATTTTGGCCTAATCACTTCCTAGAGTGCTCAATCAACTTAGTCAATCAGTCAGTCAGTCAGTCAGTAAATTTGACCGAAATGGTCAATCAATATTAGGGCATTGCAATTGTGCTGTTGCTCTTATCAGGCATTTGCAGTTGATTCTTATCGATCATCGAGCTTATTTTATATATAGCACTTATTATTACTTGATGTGTTTTCATTCATTATTGTTTTGCACTTGGATTCATATTCGTATTCTGATGTCTGATAAATGTATCTATAAGTGTGTTTCCGACAACATTTCAAAGGAAACTTTTTAAACGAAGTGTGTTTATCATAAGTTGTTATCAGTAAAAAAAAAGTGTTGTAGTTGCTGTTTTGGCCACCGTTGGCACTTTGCAGCACCCACCTGAGTTGATACTTCAATTTGAATCCCACTGACTTCCTGTGAGTGAAAGAAAGACCTTTGTGCCGTTTCCACCTACGAGCTTTTCCATCTTTATCCCGTTGTTGTTGTTGCTGTTGTTGTTAGTGTTGTTGTTAGTGTTTATGTGGACTGACTATGTGGGCGTTTGTTGCATTCACAGCGGATGCTAATGAGCATGACTAGACATATGGCTGATAGCTGGAAACGTGGTGGCTGCCTCTGCTGGCCCGGCTTATTCAATAGGTGTTGTTGCCATTGTTAACGCTGTTGACAGCCCTCAAGTAACAGTCAAATTGCCGAGGCGTTGCAGATGAGCTACTGCAACTGCAACTTCAACTTTAACTTGACTTATTCTCAACTGTAGTGAATTGTATAATTTGGAATCTATTGAAATGACAATTGTTGCTGAGATACAAATTCACTAGCCGTATTTTCAACTGCACAATCTTATGACAAATGTATCTTTTGCCTAGCTTTATTTGAGCTCTGATATTAAGAGTGCTAATAACATCAGTATATTAGACAATGTAAATAGATAGTAAAAAGAATTTAATAAAAAAATGATTAAAATGTATTTTAGGCCAAGTTGGCGTAAATAAATGGTAGTAAGGCTGCCAGCTTGGCCAGCATATCTGTGTATATAAAAGCCTAGTCCACGTGGGCTTTAGGCCAAGCACTCGAATCAGTCGCCAAGTGTCGAATAAGTCGACGCCCAAAACCAAATACAGTCAGCACTCGTAAATGACGTAGGAAGCTTTCTTAATGTTGTTGCTGGTATTTGTTGGTTGTTATTGTATCTTTTGTTGATTGTTTGTTGTTTATGCTAGGCTCTCAGATACATTTGAAATGCATAGAAAAATAGTAAACAGTAAATGTTGAAAGCCAGCCATTGAATTGAATAATTGAAGAAGCTAAGAACTTGTTGTCAATCTTCTAGCTGCCGACTTCTGTTTGAAGCTCTGCAGCTGTAAAAAAAAGCGAAGATTTCTTCAATCTACTTCATTCTTCTCCATTCCTGATGAGGTTGGCAGAAATTTGTGAGCGATTCGATTAAAGCTGAAACTAAAACTAAGCGTGTTTCACAAATGTATCTTTTTGTGTGTTGACGCTGTTGTTGTTGTTGTTGTATTTCTCGACGGATGTCGCAAATTTTGGCACTCTGATTTGCCATTGCCAGATACATACTCATACATAGATATACATATATATATACATATGTATATTCTATCTATGTGCTTGTATTTATGTGTCGAAATGCCGTAATTCTCTCAGCCGGCAGCTAATTTAGTGTTTCCTGCTGACAACTGCAGTTTAAGCTTCAAAGACAAAGCACAATATGATAAAGAATGAAACAAAGACAAAGAGAGAGAGAGAGATAGCGATTGAGCGGGAGATCGAGTGAAAAAGTCAAGAAGAATTGTAGGAAAAGGAAGAAGGAGGCAAAGTAATATATAAATAAAATAATGCCTTATTTATTAAAAAAGTATCTTCAATTTTTAATGTATTTATATTTAATAAATATATATAAAATATAAATTTTTAAACCTAAAAGGAAAACAGAAATTGGAAATTTGAGAAAAGGAATCAGAGATAAAGGTAAGCATAGGTAAGGTAAGTAAAATAAAGAGGGGGGCAGAAAGATTGCGTTTTAATTAAAAGTGTATTTTGACGAAAAGTATTTTAAATATGATCTATAAAATAATTCGAGTGCGTCTCATAAATTGTTTAATAAATTGTGATTTTGTGCAAACATTAAAACAAGCTGGCAGCGCCTCATGCTCATTTTGTTGTTGTTGTTGTTGTTGTTATTGTGTGAAAATAGACAACATCCGGTCTGTAGAAAATATATAAATCATATTTTTAGATAAACGTTGATACACGCACACACACACACACACACACACTGTACAACTAATAATCAAACTACTCGCAGTTATAGTTCATTCAACAAACTGATTATGATATAATCGTTAAAATTTTGTAGGGTTAACAGTTTTTCACTCTTAGAAAAATTGTGTGGAAATGGCAATAAATTAACACATCTAATGAAAAATGCGACGAGCAGACCAAAAAACTGAAAACGGAGCGTATGAGTAATCAACGACAGGAAATGGTGACAAATGCGCCCCTCACACTGCGCGAATGTCTCTAAATGACTGTGTGTGTGTGTGTGTGTGTGTGTGTGTGTATCTATGTGTGTGTGTGTATCTATGTGTGTGTTTGTGTCTCCCTATGTATGTAAATGTGTTGTAGCTATTTGCACCGATAGCAACAAGCCAAAAAAGAGAGAAAAAATAAAAAAAATTCAATAATTTATTTGGTTTGAATGAAATACGAACGAACGAACGCAACGGCGACGTGGCCGCCATTGGGGCGCCCACAGGAAACGTTGACGTTGACGCTGGCAGCGCAGTCAGCGTCGCAGTCGCAGTCTATGGCAGCGTTCGCTTGGCGACAGTTTCCTGTGTTTAATTTGTTGTTGTCGTTGTTGTTGTCGAGTGCAAACGAGTTACGACAACAAACATATTACAATTTGGTTCAATGACTTTGCCCAGCGATAGAGAGCTCTATACAATATTTAGCTGTGTGTGTGGCAACTCGCATAGTTTTTTTTGTTGTTGTTGCTGTTGCTGTTTCTGCTTTGGGGGCGTTATCTAACCCGCTGTAAACACCCATTTAGCCAAAACACCCACAAGCTCGTTTATCAGCAGTAGTCGCAATGTTAAGGAAGTGCCACACACACACACACACACACACACACACTCTCTCAATAAAGGCTTGCGCCAGACATGTATGTGTGTGTGTGTGTGTGTGTATTACGATAAGAGTCCGAATCGCATTTTATGTTACTATTTGAACTATTTCGGCATTTGGTTTTTTCATCATATTCCAACTATTTGCAGCTTAATGTGCAATTATTTGTGGCGTTATCTGCTCTATATAATAATATAATAATCCAAAAGTCTCTTTTTCATTTGCTCTATTTTTTGCACACTCTATTTATGTATATTTTTTTTTTGTTATCGATTTCTTGCAGTTTGTGGACATTGGCATAGTCACCTCTATTGAATCAAATCACAAGCAAATTGAATTCGCGCGCAAAGGTCAAGAGATTTGTATTAAAATAGAACCGATTCCCGGGGAATCACCCAAAATGTTTGGACGTCACTTTGAGGCCGATGATATGCTTGTTAGCAAGGTAAGTTGGACCATATTTTCTAGGTTTATCTATTGCAGCGTGTACCTTAAGTTTTTCACAAAGTCTATAAAATTTTTAAATCGAAAGACATAACATATATATATATAACATGAGAGGGACTGGGAGCGGGGCCTGGGAGAGGGACTCGGAGAGGGACTGGGAGAGGGACTGGGAGCGGGGCCTGGGAGCGGGGCCTAAGAGAGGGACTGGGAGCGTGGCCTAAGGGAGGGACTGAGAGCGGGCCCTAAGAGAGGGACTGGGAGAGGGACTGGGAGCGGGGCCTAAGAGAGGGACTGGGAGCGTGGCCTAAGAGAGGGACTGGGAGCGGGCCCTAAGAGAGGGACTGGGAGCGGGGCCGAAGAGAGGGACTGGGAGCGGGGCCTGGGAGCGGGGCCTAAGAGAGGGACTGGGAGCGGGGCCTAAGAGAGGGACTGGGAGCGGGCCCTAAGAGAGGGACTGGGAGCGGGGCCTAAGAGAGGGAATGGGAGTGGGGCCTAAGAGAGGGACTGGGAGCGGGCCCTAAGAGAGGGACTGGGAGCGGGGCCTAAGAGAGGGAGTGGGAGTAGGGCCTAAGAGAGGGACTGGGAGCGGGGCCTAAGAGAGGGACTGGGAGCGGGCCCTAAGAGAGGGACTGGGAGCGGGGCCTAAGAGAGGGACTGGGAGCGGGGCCTAAGAGAGGGACTGGGAGCGGGGCCTAAGAGAGGGACTGGGAGCGGGGCCTAAGAGAGGGACTGGGAGCGGGGCCTGGGAGCGGGGCCTGGGAGAGGGACTGGGAGAGGGACTGGGAGCGGGGCCTAAGAGAGGGACTGGGAGCGTGGCCTAAGAGAGGGACTGGGAGCGGGCCCTAAGAGAGGGACTGGGAGCGGGGCCTAAGAGAGGGAGTGGGAGTGGGGCCTAAGAGAGGGACTGGGAGCGGGGCCTAAGAGAGGGACTGGGAGCGGGGCCTGGGAGCGGGGCCTAAGAGAGGGACTGGGAGCGGGGCCTGGGAGCGGGGCCTAAGAGAGGGACTGGGAGCGGGGCCTAAGAGAGGGACTGGGAGCGGGGCCTAAGATATTTTATTTATTTTAAATATTTATATTATCTATTTAGAAACAAAAGCATATTTATTCTTGGACACTATAAACATTAATTTATGTTTTATAGTTTTCTCTATTGTTTTTGATTTGAAACCACCTACTGCTCGTTCTATAGTAGTTATAGCCCTCACATTAATTGGCCATTTTAAATTGACGAGTTGTAGATAAGGTGTTGGGTTTTAAGTTTAGTATGGCAATCAAATCTGTTGTTATTGCTATTGATTTCCGTTCCATTCGCTGAGTGGCACCTGCAGCAGGTAAAATAAACATCATATCACATTAATATCGCCCCAATACCGTCAATAGCACTTAAACTTTGGCAATGCGCCATTCCTCATTTCGATTCTCATTCCATTTGCCGTCAACTGGCTTATCAAATTACATGGCCAAGTTGTGTTAAGTGTGGGCCAACTTATATAAGTGGCGTTAAAAGGTCTTGGCAACTTCCGCTCCAGCAAATTACAATTTGCAGAGGCGGGAACGGGGACGGGGGAAAACGTAGCAAGCAGGGACAATGCCATCATTTGATTAACAATAATAATTACTTAAAAAAAATGCTTACGTCAATCGAAGGTCATTTGGGTGGCAAGAGTGGTTGAGGGCAGGGAAAATGTTTCCTCAAATCGATAATAACTTAATTTTCGTGCTATTTTAGTGTCGCTTATCAATGCGCTGGCAACAGTGACGTCAGCAGTGTCTGCTTGAAGTGGACAGTGGGAAGTTGTGATGTGGGCGGTGGGCGGTGGACAGTGGGACGAGGGGCTGTCGTTGGGTAATTGCTCATTGAGCTCCACTTTACCGCGAGTTTGATTCAATTAATTTGCCGTAAAAATTGTCTGCCTGACGAGTTGATTAATAAAATTTATACCGCAACATGATGTAAAAGACGCATACCAAACAAATTAAAACGACTGTAAGATACTCTTTTCTAGAACAAAATAGATTTTCTTCGAAAATAAAATTAATTACAGCAATTTCTTATATTTATTATTAAATTTAAGTCACCTTTTTTTCGATCTACACTTAAGATTCTATAAAGATTCTTGGTTAAACTTTAAAAAATTAAAAGAGTAGCATGTCTTTTCGGTATTTTAATAAGAAATTTTGTTTTGACTTTTACTGAGTAAGTCACTGTTAATACTGATCATGAAAATATATATTTTATAGAATCAGAGATGTCTTCTTCTATCTGCCAGCTACACTTGCAGCAAGTTATAATAACCTCTTTTGCATATGTTAAATAAACATCAAACGTACATACATGCCAAGGACGAAGTGAATGTGTGTGTGTGCGTGTATGAGGTTGTAACTGTGTATGTGTGTGTGTGTTACCCATTCTCCAATTCATATCTATTTACAGCCGCCGAGCTAAAAATAGCTCTCAATGCCTTTGCATGCTATCAAAGGGTATTATGTCATGGCTGACCCGATCGAGGCGGTGAGCAGGAGGGGGGTGAGGGGCGTGAGGTCGCTCAGCGGTCTGGCAACCACCCCAGAGTCCATTTTGAAAGAAACCACAGTGGCACTCCCATTCGCTGGGTCGTTGGCTGACGTCACGTTTCACCTTCCACGGCAATGCACTTGCTGCTCCGTCGTTCATTGACTTTTGCCGTTCTAGTCGTCATCGTCATCGTCGTTGTCGTTGTCGTTGTCGTTGTCATTGCACAGCAATAACCTAGTTTTTGGTTGCGTTGTTTTTGGCTACTCACTTGACCCAGTTGCGTGCAACGGGTTCAGCTTTCGCATTGTGCCGCCAGCTAAGAGAGAGAAGCTTCAGTGGCTTTGACTTTTTATCAGAGATTCTGACGCATTTGGCGACCCGGTTCAGTGGCAGAGACTGAGAAACCGAGGCAGCCACATCGTCAGGGGCAGAAAAAAAACCCAAATACCATCGTAAATCCCTTTAACTTTTGCTGGCCTTTTTGTCGTATCCATTCAAAAATTAGATAAGCGTCTTGGACATCTATAAGTAGCAGCATTAAGTAGAAGGTCTAATGCATATCACTGTCTATTTTATCCGTACTTTTCCCTTGACTTGTCCCTTATTCCTTACTCAAAAACTTCAAACTCTCATAACTTCTCCAAAATTTGACCGATTTTCATGCGGAATATCATTTTGATCATTATTTGGCCTCTACTTCGATCCTGCATCAAAATATTATTAATTAAAAAAATTTGATTATTTCCCCTATCACTGTCTATTTTTTATCCGTATATTCCCTTGACTTACCCATTGACCCTTACTCAAAAACTTCCAGCTCTCATAACTTCACCCAAACTTGATCGATTTTCATGCGAAATATCATTTTGATCATTATTTGGCCTCCACTTTGATTCTGCATCAAAATATTATTAATTTAAAAAATTTGATTATTTCCCCTATCACTGCATTTTTATCTTTCTACCTTTTTCCCTCCTTGGGGTATTTCTGCTATACTCGTACTCTAAGCTGCATAATAAAGTTGAGTTTCGCTTAGGCAACAATAGCGAATGCTATTCAGCATTTTAATGTGTACGGCGCATTGTCATTGTTGTGCGTTGTCATTTAAGGCCCCATCTAGGGACTGGTAATATGTATGCAATTTTCAATTCTTTGGAAGAATTGTTTGCCATGAAAATTAATATGCAACTTGCAAATAAAATAATTAAATGGAATTGGAAAGTAAGCGGATGTAAAGTTGAGACAGTCTCAGAAATTTTAAAATAAAGTTTTTATATAAGTATATATCCTGCCTATATCTGTATATATATTTATGGATTGTAAACTAATATTATATTATAATATGCCTATCTTATCTTTGCAGATTTCTCGGCAGAGCATTGATGCTTGCAAGGACTATTTCCGTGATGATTTAATTAAGACCGATTGGGCGTTGATGGTCGAGCTGAAGAAGCTCTTTGAGATTCTCTAAACTATTTGCCAAAACATTACGTACAACAACAAAAATAACTGTAACTGCAACTGCAACAGCAACAACAAAAATAACTGCAATTATGAACTTGTAACCCAACACAACTACAGACTGCTTCAAGATTTAACTTTATGCGGTATTTTTTTGTAGGTTTTATGTAGTTTTATGGTTTGCAGTTGACGTCGTTGTCTCGCTTACAATGTGTGTTTAAAAGGTTTTAAATCAAATTTGTAAATGCTTTTTGCACAACAACAACAACTACAACAACAACAAACAAAAATGTTTTGCCTGCGCTTTTTTGTTACGCCTGAATAAAGAAAAAGAAAATAAAAAGTTGTAAAAAAAAAAGGAAGAAACTACAGCAACTGTCTTTTCATAAACTATGTCAGCAATGACGTCACAAGCGCCTGAAATGGGCGTGTAACCTTCATTGAGGATATTGACCCAGTAGCATGCGCAGTGGAAGCTCAGCTCCATTTCATTCATAGTCCGTCATTGAATGCGCCAAGGATGTGAATCTGAAATGTGAATGTGAACATGGATGCTGCAGATTGTGAATGGTTCTCGCTGCGGCTAAAGAATCTGGGTCAACCATACGGGTTCGTTCAACCTGCACACTGGCGACGTGGAAGGACAATTGTTTCGCATAACATGGCACAGTTATAAGTGGCTATAACATACATATCTGTGTATATATATATAACATACATATACACATGCTGAAGGGTTTTGTTGTGCAGCAAGTGCGTCAATTAATGAATGCCAACGGTGTACTTGAAACGAATGCAGGATTCGATTATATAGTTGAAGGACTTGTCCCGGGCCCTGCAATCGGATTACGCAACAGCTTTTGTAATTGAGCGGATTATTCTGGGCTGGGAATTTAATAAATGTCAGATTTGCATGCATACAAATCATCTTAAGGGATTTATTTGAGTCCCTTGTACACTTACAGCTCCTTTATCCTTTAAATTGCAGTGCATGTTTTAATGAGATTGAGTATTCTTACGTTGTCTGTTTTATTTTTGTACAGTACATATTTTTCCAGCTAAGGGAGTAATGTTTTATCTTTCAGAAAATATATTAAAATCTTAAAATATCTTTTCGTCTGTACTGTCTACTCAGAAAAAGGTTAAACTTTCTAACCAATTTTTTTTCTAAAGCTAATATTGTATGCACTCTTTCCCTCTAGGACTTTGTTGAGTTATAGATTTTTCAGACTATAGGTTCATTTTCGACCGATATTCTATATATAATACCGATCCGGCATATGTGCAAAAACATGAACCTGTACCAAGGTTTGTATAGAAATAGATAGAGCAAAAAGTCATTTTCAAGGATTAACAAACATACCTTTATTAGAAATTCCGAAAACTTTTCTGATTCAGAAACTGATTAGAAAGTTAGGATATTTAAAAGAGTTTTGATGTAATTAAACTCTTTACATTCAAAGTTTTCATAAGGTTCATAAAGATTTATCTTAAAATTGGTAAATACACACATACATATACCCGTCCCAGAGAAATGACAATACAATTTACTCCTGCTGGGTGCGGCGACAGGACCGGAGAGGTCAGGGAAGGCAGACAGGATGAACTCAAGGCGTATTCAATGACGCCACGAAACTGGGCTGCCCATTGAAAAACGGCAGCTAACTGCAAGAGAGCAGAGAGAGAGAGCAGCGCAGACAGAGACAGGGCGAGAGGGAGAGAGTGAGAGAGAGAGAGAGAGAACGAATTTCATTCACAAGGCTCGCACTGAATGGCATCCACAAAGGCCGCTCTTTGTTTTATTGTTGTGGCTGCGTCATGTGTGGAATGTGGAATGTGGAACTAGGGCAACAGGCGGCGATGCGGCTGTGTGCGGCAACCTTCTCGCTGTTGGTGAGAGGGAAAAAGAGAGAGAGGGAAGTGGGTGGTGTGAGTGGAGTAGGGGGTGTGGGTGGCATTTTCATTGAGAAAAACGAGCTTCGGCCGCTACAAAGGATTCGTGGCCACTTGAGTGTGGCTGCTTAAATGCTTAGAGGGTATTCGGGTGTGTGTGTGTGTCTGTGCGTGTTTGTGTGTGTTTATATCTGTGTTTTTGAGTATCTGTATAATGAATGAAAGGAGAAATAAAAGTCAAAGTGAAAGATTTGTGCAAAAAAAAAAAGAAATGCCTACAAAATGAAAATCAAATCAAATCAACGTCAATCGCAGTTCAGTTTCAACTTTCAGTTTCCGCTACCAAAAATGCCAATTGCACGTGCTTTTCCACAGTTTGTTTGCTTTGTGGATTTGTTGGACGAGAGTACGTGAATTTTGTTTGCCATGATTTCATGTTTATACATTTCACCTCGACGTTGTTGTTGATTATCTAGGACACTTGTGACGTCAGGCGGCGCACAATTTATTGTACATTGTACATTTTGTACGCCAAAAGCAAAGTCAAAGCCACTCAGCCTCACAAAATCGGATGGCCAATTTAAATACATATTACACATATATACATAATACTTAAATACATATTACACAAATATACATACTTCTTACATATATCTCACACACAGCTTGTGAGCATTTTTTGTTTAATGAATTTCAAATTGTACGCATCGTAATTAATTGTCGTTTATTTTTGTATCTTTTAACGTATTTATAGATATTACATTCATTTATATAAATTCGATCTATACGCGTACAAGGACATTTCATTTTAAACTTTTTTAATGGGTTAACTCTGGATTAAAATAATATTGGAACTGAGAGATTGTTATATTCTTATCTATATTTTTTAATTTATATAGAACTAAGGAAAAATAGTTATTTAATAAGTTCAAAAATTTATAATATTACCCCGATGAAATTTTGCAATTCTCTTAGAACAAATGAAACGTGTTTGATTATTATGATCCAAATTGTTTTCCAAATCAAATCAAATTCAAATCGATTATAAAAGCTCCAAAATAATTTTTAAAATATTGAAATTTCCCAAATGAACAAAATTTAAATTTAGAATCAATTGAGAGGTCAAAAAGTGACCAAAATTATATTTGGTATAGAAATTGATTAAGTTTTGACCAAATTATGAAAGTTAAAAATATTCCAAGAAATGTTGAGGAGTTTTCAGAAACATTAAAAAAATATAAAAATTGCCAAACTAATAAAATGTAAATGTCGAATAAATTTAAAGTTCCAAATTTTTATTTCACAAGAAAATCGATAAAATATTATGGGATATAAAAATATAAATCTGATTATGAATTACAATCAAACTGAACAGCGATAATTGATTTTCGTTTCCCATAAAAATATATATCTATTGTTGAGTTATGAAAGAACGATGCAGCTATGATTAAAATTCGTTTCATTTGAGTATGTGTGTGTTTGTGTACTTGAATAGGAATATTTGTTGTTTTTTTTTTTTTGTTGTAAATTTGATGGGGCAAGCAAATTGGCTGCTTGAATGCGGCACGGCTGTCGACGCCAAGTTTGGTGTGGCACTTGACCGGATGTCGTTGAATATTTATATATATATATATATATATATATGTGTATGCGTATATATGGTAGATCTATATGTTTCACTGATTAATTTATGGCCAGAATAAAAATACGCGCCCATTCGATTAAATGAATTCGATAGAAATCTGAGTGTTTGGCGGTAACTCTGAAAATCAGCTGGCATATCTGGCATATATATATCTATATATATAGATATATAAACAGAGCTGTATACTTGTTTTTGTTGCTTGTTGTGCTGGTGACCTTGGGCTGCAGAAGCAACCCCCAAAGCGGAGCTGAATTCCGATTCCGATTCAGTTTCAGAGCCAATGTCGAGGTTACGCCTATCGAAGGACGTTGCCAAGGCAACGGACGCCAACGCAGGCGGGCGGGCTCCGGTCTCAGGGCCAGCCTCATTGGGCAGGAAGTGCAGCTTGCAACGGGGCGGCCATTGAACGGCAAAATATAGTTTCAAAATGGCCGTCAAAAGCGGTTGACCTTGAATGCAGCACAGTCATTGGCTGCAGCGGCTAAAACAGAGGGACGAATGCGGGGGGAGGGAAACGCTTTGGGGTTAGGGTGAACCCTAAACCAGGCATGGTCAGGGTCAGAAAATCGGGCAGATGAGCTATGCTTAAATAAACCAAATTATAAATCCCAAAACTGCATTATCCTCTGTCCATTTATCCATCCTCTATCCATCCAAAGTAACCAAAAATTGAATGGAGCAAGTGCAGCAAGTGTGAAGCTGCAGCTTGCCACATCAACATGAGACCTTTACTCGAGAATCCCACGCAACACACATCCAACCCAATCCGAAAGGACTTCGTCTCACTTCGTAGCACTGTTCAAGTCGTCGTTTAATCTTCGTCGCATCCTGTCGTCCGTCGTTTGCTTTGCCGAGCATTGACTCGGTTGTTAGCCGATGGCAGCCTGCAGCCCAGAGACTTTTGGCCAATTTCCTCGATGCAAATGGCGATGCAGTCGTTGGTCCTGTGTCAGTCTCTGGACGAGTGTCAAACTGCATTCAACGTACAATCTCTGCGTTTCTGCGATTCACCGATTATTCAGTCAGGATATAGTCCACACTCCCTGTGTTTGTGCATATCCATTCCAACAAATTTTGCTCAGCATCGCAGCTTCTCAGAAGTCGCAAATTAATTGCAAAACATTTGAGCTCCAAAAAATAACAACATAATTTAACCGAAATTTACTGAATCGTCGCACATTGCGTATACGTAATCTCATTACGCTAACCAACAACAATTAAAGTTAATGTTTAAATATAGTGCTTAAGTGAAAAAGTTTATTAAGTAATATAACTAACAATTATTCCCTAAACATTTTAATAAACTAATTAGTGAGTGTTTGCACATAATTAACCAACTAATTAATTAGTCTGTTAACCAACTAAAAGTAAAGTATACTAAAAATAAATTGCACATTTTTAGCAACTATATATGTTATTTAAATTAACAATTAAAGCATCCACTTGTTATGTACGAGTGTAAGAAATATTCAAACGAATATTAAGTGACATTCATCTGAAACACTCGAAGTCGTCACCGCAGCTATCCATTAATTGGTGAGTATTATTCGTGAGTATTATTCGTATTATTTTTCCTGCTAACACAAATTTCACCGAATATCCTTTGGGTATTTCATGATAGTTCTTACGATATCACAAATTCTCAGATTTGAACAACTTCTGACAACTGGATATTGTTATTTCGTCGACTATAGGGATGGCAAATATTTTCATAATTATATTTCATATTGATTCGAAATTGCATCCCCTTTCCAATAATTATATTTATCATTTGGAAGTTGAAATAATACATATTAATATAAATTCGATGGTATCTTAATTTTTGACAGCTCTATAGCTCAACAGTAAATTTATTTATTAAAAAGTTACAGAGATTTCCATTTACTTTTTCCAATATTTTTATTATGCAGAAGTATATTTTAAAAATTTGTATTTTTAAGAAGTCAACTTTTCTTAAAACTATAGTTTACTTCTTAAGATATTCTTACTTACAATTTTGAGCTTAATTTACAAAAAACTTTTATTGAAGTGGTGTTTGCGATCCTCTATAAAATAATCAATGAGTTGTATCCCAGCTCAACTTTTGTTTTTATATTAGATATAGTGCTTTCCTTCTGAAAATTTTCTAATTGATATTATTGGAAAAAATCATTTACGATTATGTTTGAATAATTAAAATATTTATAGTATTAGGAATTTCCTTTACTTCGAAAATACTCCGGTTTTAGGCATAGTCCTCTTCTTAATAGATATATGTATAGTTTTAAAATGTTGAACTGTTGAAATGCTTAATATATAAGTTATATTGTTGTATTTCTATTAATTTGTGAGTAATTCTTCTGTTGAACTTTGGAAGTTTACTCTAAATTTATCTCTTGAATATTTAAAGTTATTTAGTTTTCTTCTCTTATGGTCTTTTTAATTCAATCTTTTAGGTATATTTCCTAAAATGTTAATCAGCTTATTTACAATAGTCTTTGATTTCAATCTTAAGTCATAACTTTACCTTCTACTTCTATCTTTAGTTTCTGAGAAAAAACAGCTTGGTTAAGGTCTTGACACAAAGGTTTTTAATTGAGAACTCGACTTATGCCAGATAATAATCTTTTGGCAATTGCGAAAAAATTCAAAACAGTAGTCGACAAATTCCAACAGCTGAACGAATCTGTGAATACCAAAAAAAAAAAAGCCAAAATAAATACCAAAATAAAAAAAAACAACAGAATTGAATTGGTTTAATTTGACTGTTGATTTTGGGGCTGTAGAGATCAGTGAAGTCAACATATAAGCCAGAGGAAGACGGTGTTGGAGTCCAAATCGGAGTTAGGTAGACAGGCAGTTATATTTTTTTAAAATTTGGTATCATAATGACTCGAAATCAAGATCAGGCAGACACAGTTTTGCTTTTTGTGTGGACCTTTAGTCGGGGCGTTGCCATAAGCTCACATCAAATTCAATTCTTTGCGAGCAGCCAGAAGAATGGGTTTACTTTAGAGAGGGAGAGAGAGAGAGGGAAAAGGGAGAGAGCTGCGTGAATAACTGCGTTAATTTCCCAAGTTGACAGCGGATGTGGCTACTGTTGCATGGCATTCCAGGCTCTGGTTCAGGCTCAAACTCCGACTCATTCTCCAACTGCGATCATTCGCATTGCTGCGTCTGCAACATATTCACATTTTGTGGCATGAGGCATGCAACAATCTGTGGCATTCCGCGGGTGTGTCAACTGTCTTTATTTTGGCCAGCTACCGCTGCCTGCTGAGCGCCATTTATGGCCAACCAAAAAACACACATTTGTATATGTGAATAAGCCTGAATGAATGTCTGGCCAACTGTTGGTAACACCCGCACAGTTTCCCTGTAACTTCAGATCGAAAGGGTCTCTTATTTAAATCGAAACATAAATTTAGTGACCTTACCAGGCTTAATTAAACCACTTTTTGGAGTAAGTATTAAATATCTGCAGCTTAAAATCAATATGAAGTATCTCATTTTCTTAAACTGTATACAAGATAAAAATAAAGAAACACTTAATCACCTTGTAAGAAATGGTATAAATAACTACTTTAGAAAACTTACACTCAATAACATTCGTAGCTCAAGTCTATCAAATATTAATTATAATAAAATCTGTATCTTATTATTCAATTTAAATTAAGAGCGCTCTTATTTATTTATACTCGAACTTTGGCAAAAAATGTAATATATTCAGCTCTAATTGACGAGTATATAGACTGTTGTTGATCAACAATACGATAATATTTTATTATCCAACTCGCGGCATTTTCTTTCTCATCTTCTGTCATCAATAAATGGGTTTTTTTTTAACAATTACAATATTTTTAGCTCAGTCGGTTTTTTCACATATTATTTGATGACCAAATAGCCAAAAATTAAAGCTAATCGAATATAAATAGTTGAGTAAATCTCCGCCGAAATTCAAGAAGTATATGAAATTTCAAAATGGCGTCGAGCTATAACGAACATATTTTTGTTAGAGCATCCAATACACCCAAAAACTTAAAATACATAATAAATTACATATTTTTATATTTTTTTCACATTTTCTTAAAAATTTACTTCCAAAATAAAAAGTATCTATTTTATTGTTTACTTGACGAAATCTTTCTCCTAGAATTACAAAGCTAATCAATATGCAATGAAAATACATGAATTTTAAAAATAAACAATTTTAAATATATTTCATTGGAAAATAAAAGAAAAACATAAACATTATGATGGGAAAAAATATGACAAGCGAAATAGCACGTGCGGCAGTATTTTAAATTAAATAAAAGACTTACTACTTAATATTTTTGAATCAAATAAATAAATTTATTGAGATTTAACAATGCATAACATTGTAAAATTAATCGCATTAAAATATTCGCTTAGCTTTCGCTGAAATCAGTGTTTGAATTGAAAAAGTATTCAAATTCCGTTTAATCTAACATATTATATATGCACTCTTCGTTTTGTATATTTTAAAAATAAAAATATATATATATATATATATATATATATATATATATATAAATTTATAGCATTAAAGAAAATATATATTTTTTAATTTTGAATTGTGGGTTGACATCAACTATAATTTTGTTATTGATACAAATTGTTGGGTTAAGATATTGAAAAGTCAAACAGTTTTTTATACGTCTGTAGCTTTCGGATCAAAACACCAACGCCGTCGGTTTCGGGCACTTTCCAAGTTTATTACATACATATGTACAAATATATATGTATGTATGCACTTTGTACATAAATATATATATACATCCACTCATATGCAAATCAGACAAAGCACACATTGAAGGCGAGTCCAAAGCGAATGCTTCACATTTAACAATTTTCGGCTGACTTGGCAAAGATTTTAAACCTACGACGAGTCCAAATTTGTCTGTAATTTAAATATGCATTTATTATAGGTCTCTCTTGGGCGGGCACAGAAAACCGCATAAAGTTGGAAGTTTTATGGTTAATTTTTTAGGCATTTAAGTGTATGGATTTGACATGAATTTTATACAATATATGTACAAATTTATTGGCTGTAACAAATTTCTGATTTTCGTATAGATAAGAACTCAAATTGATGGGCGATTTTCTTTGATATGAAATTAAGCAAGGTTTATTTGATATAAAAAAATCTGAGGTATCTGCTTAAAAATTATAAAGTAGCTGACATAAAATTGATCAATTTCTGTTACATTAGATTCGTAGAAAATTCGAATTTGCGACAGATGCATTTTACATTGTCCGAAAGCAAATGTTTTGACCAAAAGATAAAATATATATTTTTTAATCTGTAAAACGAAACCTTTGAAAATTACCCAAGTCACAATATAAAATGTTTGACAGTAAGAGTTTGCATTTTATCAGCTGACCCAATTCATCAAATTTGAAATTAATAACCATTTTTGGCAGCCAGAAAGAAGTCGAATTGGAAAAACCCAAAACGAGGAAAAAAAGAGAACTTGTTGTCTAGAGTTTTGAGTGGGTAAGAACGAAACTTTAAATGAGCCGACGGCTAGATTTACATACAAATACCAACAAACATGTGTATACACGCATGCTAGAAGTGTCGCAACTAACAGATACAAGATACCTGATACCAGATTGGCAGCCTGCTGTCAGCCATCCGCTCCGCCCACATTCATCAGAAGATGTGGGCAACTTATTTACCAAAAACTGTCGCAGTTTCATTATGCCCAAATATTGCAAGTGTGTGTGTGTGTGTACTCATTAAAGAATTTCTATAAAATTAAGTTTTAAAATTGTCGCTCTTCTTGTTGCCTTGTCTGATTTGGGGCGACTGCAAGTCTATCGAATATTGACCATT
The DNA here is from genome assembly GCA_035045575.1 of Drosophila falleni. NCBI lineage: Eukaryota > Metazoa > Arthropoda > Insecta > Diptera > Drosophilidae > Drosophila > Drosophila falleni. The sequence goes on from JAWNOV010000167.1 coordinate 14,108,864, forward strand.
ATTCACGCATAAACCTGGTCAAAAAGCAAAAAAATAAAATACAATTCACTCAAAAATAAGCGTAAACAATTTACACAAACAAAAAAAGAAATAAAACACAATAAATATTAATACATTAAATAAAATAGCAAATGAAAACAACAACAATTTTAAATAATACAAAAAAGCAGAAAATAAATTTTTGTCTTTGCCAGCAGCCCACACGACAATGGCAGCGACGCCGGCAGCGGGGCAGCGTCGCTGGCAGCGCAGGCCTCCATTCATTATAATCGGTTTCATTCATAAAAACGACTCTGGCAAGTGAGTGAGCGAGTCGTTTTCAATTCGCCGCACGCCTCTCTTTTACTCAGATTCACTCAATTCAATTCAACTCTCGCGAATTCGCTTTCGCTGCGCTGTGATTTGTCGCTCGCTCAATTGAGTTGAGTTTTGTCGCATTGGAGAGGAAGTTTCGAGTGTCGACTGTGGATGTGAGTGAGTGAGTGTGTGAGTGTGAGTGTACGTATATATACAGGCAGATTGTTGTTTGTATGTATGTGTAATAGTTACATATATATACATACTTATGTAGGCATGTTTAATAAGGCATTTTGATAGTATGCTATAACTAAAACTACTCGTATTTGTAGTCAACGATTTCGCTTCACTTCCTTTTGCTCTGGAAAGTTCAGGCTAATAATCTGTGGCTAGGCACCCAATAGTCTATGTGACAAGTATGCATGTTTTTTATTTTATTTTTTTACTTTAGTTGTTATCTCCAGTCGATCCGATTTGCCGCTCTCTGCTATCTCCACCGTTTCTTTTTTTTTTCATATTTTTTGAGGCTTGGCTTATTAGACAACAAACAACACTTCACGCTCGCTTTAACTTTTTGTCGTTGTCTTGTTGTTGTTTTTGCTGTTTTCAACGCACGTCGGCGAAGTCGTTGTTGCCATCGTCGTTGTTGTTGTTGTTGTTGTTGCTGCTGCCGCGCACTCTTTTTTTTTTGTTATGTCGAAGCCAAGAAAAGTGCTACTGGTTTTGAGATTTTTAGTTTGAAGTCGTTGCGCACAGTTGCCAACGCGCCGCAGAGACGTGTATTTTTCTTTTTCATATTGGCTGCGCAGAGCACTCGGCAACTCTGCCGAACATCAACATCAGCAACAGCAACAACAGCAACAACAACAACAACAACAACAACAGCATTAACAGCAGCCCAACCAGAGACCAGCCAGACAACGTTGAACCAGTCGTTGCTGTGTTTGCCTTTCAATATCATTCACACTGGAGACGCGACTGTTGCTCAAATTCCAAGTGCGGTTGAGCTCAAAGGTGAATAATACTTGTGTTGAACTTGGGAGTATCATAAATAATAAATCAATAATTTTTATAAAACATAATAAGATACAAATGTCAGCTTTTTATTATTTTAACTGATGAACTGAGTTGATTTAACTTTAAGATATTTTTAAAATTTGAAATAAGAATAAACATCAAGAACTTAATTTAAACACTTAGAAAGGTCGCCAGATTTATTTTAAATTTCTTGAAAAATAGGAATAATTAAATTTTATGCAAGTAATAAATTTCACACAGTCTTAAATTTTCACTTTTTAGTTTCAAGGGTCTTTTTCTAAGTCCATTTAAATTTTCTCAAAGAGATATTTACAAATTTGACAATAATTTCTATGCATTTTAAGTGGACTTTACAAAAAGAGCCATATAACTAAAAAAATTATTCATACAAACATACGTATTATTTATTTTCTAAAGTTTAGAATCTAAATCATCTTTTATAATTTCTTGTACAGGTGAATGATTTGTATCTAGGATCTGGCCTATTGTTAACTTTTCCACTCACACCACACTGGTACGAGAACAACAACAACTTATGCTTACCTCATGCAACATTCAGATACAGATACTTACTCGCACACACACACACACACACACATAAACACACTCGCAGACTGACAATCGCGCTCACATTCACACATACATATGTACATAAATATACACACTTGGCAGCTGCAGCTATCCATGCATAGGCAGCAAAAACAACAGCAACAACAGCAGAAACAACAACAACAACAGCAACATCGCCGTGGTTTTGTAGCTACTTTCGCCTCGATGTGTGCGTATTTTTCATTCATATTGGCAGCCAAAGCGAAACAGATAGAGAAGAAGCAACAACAACAACAACAACAACGCTCATTGAGGCTGATATTTTATGGCACAGCGCTAAAAAATATTTTGGTGAAAATATGCAACTGAGTAGAAGATTCATTGAAAAAGATGGACAATATCGAGCAAAGGAGGGAAGATGGTGATTGAATTAAAATTTTGAATTGGAATTGAAATTGGTTTTAGTATTGGGAATAACAGAGACTCACACACACACACACACACTCACTCACACACTCAGTGTGTGTTTGGATTCTCAGCGTAGGCAGCGCTGTGTGTTTAAAATGTCTGTGGGGGCAACCCTGCAGGGGGTGGCTGTTTGCTTTTAAATTTAAATGAATGAAAAAATGAAAAACTGACATGAATTTTGTCACAAGTGCCCGCTCCACACCCCTCCCCTTCCTTGTCATGCCTTGCCGTTCCGTTCCGTCATCAACAACAACAACAACAACAACAACAACGGCAACATCAACAACATGGCCGCGGCGAGCGAGCGCGCCTACAAGTTGGCATATTTTCAATTTCCGTTTTTTACACACCAACAACAACAACAGCAACATCGCAGCGAAGCGCCCAACACTCACAGACACACACACACACAACTCGCTCACACACACACACACATACATACACACACGCACACAGCGACAAAGCTTCACAGCCCCAAAGCTTATGTTGCCGTCGCCGTCGCTTGCTGCTGACGGGCATCGTGTATCGGGCAATGGACAGAGGGGGGCAACGGGCAACGGTGGTGGCGGTGGCGGCGGCAACGTCCGGTTGGTTTTTGGCCCAGTTCGAAAAAGGGTACGCAGACTATTGAATTTTTGATAGAGTCTAGAACTTATACAAAATTTTGTAAAAAGAATATGAAAGAAACAAATTAAATTTCAAGAGACATTTTAAAGCTAATTAAATGATTTTTTGATTAAATGTGTAGCTGAAATACACATACACATATATTTTACTTAATTTTTGTCACTTGTTCTGATTAAATTATAAAATTTTTCTTAATATTTGTCACTTGTTCTGATTTTCAATCAAATTATAAAATTGAATTTCCAGCATATTTTCTGATTTTTAAATTTGAACAGCACTTAATGTTTTGGGTTGCAAACTTTAATTATAATTTCTATTTATTTACTTAACAAAACTACAAAGTTTTGGTTACTGGGCATCTAACAGTGGAGCAACTCGACTGTAGCGTTCCTACTTGTTAGTACGAAAATTCGTCGTCGTCGCCGCCGCTCGCAGCATAGGCTTCGGCCTGGGATGTACGGGTTGCGGGCGCTGCAAGCCGAAGGGGGGAGCTGAGAAAGGCCGACCATGTGTTGTCGCCTCACAATGCTGTGTAGTTAAAAATTGCTTTATAGTCACTCAAGCAGCGAGTTGGGCGAATTCATTGAGTCAAAGGGCGAGTTCGCTCTTTAGCTCTCGTAAATGATCAACTATATCTATGTGTGAACGCACACACAGATACTAATGCTCATGCATACAAATACAGGCATACAAATATAAAAGTATACATAACCAGACCCAGTCGGATATAGCGAAACGTGTTTTCAAAACAATGCATTTTTATAGAAATCGTATAATTTATGTTGTTTTCTTAAAGTTGTTGATAAAAACAGTGTATAAATACTATCATAATCATAATATTATCATAATTAAAGCGGTTAGGCCTTGAACAATATTTGAAAATACCCATAAGCTGATTTCACATATTAACATCTATTTGCTGAGTCGTTTTGTTGAGTACATGTAAGCGGGCACTGCTTCTGGCATGCCTTCGAGTCCGACTGGGTTTACGGCGCACTCACACAGCGACGCGCTCAGCGCGCTCTTTTCGCCGCACACACAATTTCAGAATGAATTGAATTCGCCGTTGAAAAAATCCATCGGTTGCCAGTACGTCGCTTCGAACTCGGCATTCATTTCGCTTCAAAAACTTTGAGCGTGTACACAGTGCAACGTGAACGGAGCTGAGCAGAGCGGCTGCCGCGAAGAGTATAATTTTTTTTAGCCTGGCATATTAAAACAATTCACTTGAAACAATTTTTAACAACAATTTCATTCGCATCAAACGAACGACGAAATAATTAAGTTCAAAATCAATAAGAATTAAATAATATATTGTGCTAAATATAAAGTGTGTTTGTTTAAATCACAAAATAAAAATAAAAAAATGAATTGCAATTGCAATTGAAAATCTATTTTGGAATTACAAATTGCTTCCAATGGAAATCATGTGCCTAAAAATGTAAATTGCGCAAAGAAAATCGACGTCTATTTAAAAGTCCAACAAAAGCAACACCAACAACACCAATAACAACAACAACAACAACAACAACATCAGCAACAACAACAAAACAACGAGCACGGCAAAAATATCTAGCGAGAAAAAAAAACAGAAAAAAATTCAATTCAAATACAAAACGTGTTAAGCAAAAAAATAATACAACAGCAACAACAGCAACAGCAACAACAACGACACACAAAATTTGTCTATATAAAATTGCATAAAAATATTTTTTTTTACTGTAGTGTTGTGTCGTAGCGCACAGATACAGGTACAAAGGCGACACTCACATCTACAGTCGTCGACGTGGCCCTCGCCTCAGTGTGTGTGTGTCCGTGTGCTCGCTGATGTGCATGTGTGCGTGCGCTTCTGTGTGCGTGTGTGTGTGTGCGTGTTTGTGTGAGCCGCAGTCGCTGTCACCGTCAACGTAAACGACGCCGTCGTTTGCCGTCGCTGTCACCGTCACCGTTGTCGCCGTCGTCGTCGTCGTCGTTGCCGCTGCCGCAAACGTTCATTATTATTATTATTATTATTATTATATTTTTGGCACGCAAACCTGTAACAGTCGCCTGCTCTGCCAGCGTCGCTGTCAACGTCGCGTTTTGTGTTAATTAAATTTACTTTTGTGAATGAAATGCGAAAAAAACCAGCAAAGCGAATAAAAAATATTTTTTAGTATGTACATAAATGCTAAATAAATAACACAAAAAGCAACAGCAACAGCAACAACAAAATAAAAAGCAAATCTACGGCCGTCTCTATTTGTATATATATATATATATACATAGTATGCACATACATATAAACAAATACATATGTATTGTGTGTCGCGATCGCGAGTAGAATTAAAAGCCACCAAATTAAAGCCAAATCCGAGCGACCAGTGCTAGCCCAAAAAAAAAATAAATAAAACGGAAACTTTGGATTATACGATTATATACGACGAGCACATCATTAATTGGATATATATCATTATTAAACGATTTTCGATCGCACAACGGATTATAACTGCATCATCTTGCATCGAAACAAATCATTAAAATTGCATTGGATATTTATTTTGGATTGCTTTTGAAAACCAATGTAAGTTTCAGTCAGTTTTTAAATGAATGATAAAAGTTGTAGGAACACCAATGTTTAGTTTAATAAATTCCATAAGCGGGTGGTAACCTTCACGCCAAGTCTCTATCTATCAGGAAATGCACAATATTCCATATATGAGTACGAGTAGAGACATTCATTCTTAAAGATTTGTCGCAGTGTCGTGACAAATGCAAATCTTACTTAACTATTATACAAATACGTGTGCATGTTCATAATTATATATGCATATATGATAGTAATACATATCTAAACCTGGAAAAGGATTGTTTTTGAAATTCGTGAAAAAACTTCAACTTTAACATTTGATTTTTTCAAGTCAATATGAAAAATTGACAGTGTTTTTCTCGATTTATCCAAACTATAAACTTGGAAATGCTTGATAGTTCATTAGCTTGAATCTCTACAAAGAATAAATCAATATAATCTAAGGTTGCTTCTTATGAGGAAATATTTTTAGTACTTTCGCCTGGGAATAATGTATAAATAAATGTTTAACTCTAGTACTTGATTGCATAACCAAATAGGAAATATAAAACTAAAATGTTTAACTGACATTGCAGCTGTAGTTTGGATTGTCTCGACAGATTAAATATAAAATTATAACAAAATTATTGTCTATATATATAATCATCAAAATCAAATGCGATTCGATTTAAACGCTCATCGGATTCGATTTGTTTTTATTCGAGCTAAATCGATTCGATCATTCGTTTAGTTTCATTGTTGCCTGTTTTGCTGATAAGAATGAAATGATTATCGGACTTCCATTCAGTAAATTTGCCACTGGCAGTTGTCTAATCAGTTATCAGTTTTTCACTCATTGTTGTCATTTTCCAAGCAGCACCTGAGCACTCGAAAAGTGTTGAAAAAATGTACACAAAGTCGTTCCAAGCAAGTTTTGCTCTCTATAATCTTAACAGGCAAACTAAATATAATAATATCACGTGTGGTGTTCGGGTTCAGTTTAGTTGGGATCGGGTTTTGGGGCTCAAGAACTGACTGCATGCTCCATAAACATAGGATAGGGCAAAAGAGGTTCTATTTATGGCCCGATTTCGTCATCGATACTTTATTTTGTTTTTTAGTTGCATCCGCTCGATAAGCGTTACACTTTCGTATGGCTTTTACTTTCTATTTGTCACTGACACACGCTTATAATATCAGACCCAAAAAACTGAAGGAGCTGACTTGGTAGAGGGGGGAGGTGGGAGGGGTAAGAACGTAGCCAGAGGTGCCACCATACGATACCACTTGAGTGGTAAGGGGGAGGGGGGATATCGCGGCCCGAAGAAGTCGAGAGTCCGAAAATAAATGAAGAGGCGTAAAAACTTTTCAACCGATAAGTTCGATGTGGGCATGTTAACATTTTGTTGTTGTTTTTTCTTTACTTTTTGTTATATATTTTTTATTTTTTGATCGATGGCCTCTGCGTTCCACATACGATTACGATTACTTGACGAGCGTTTTTTCATTTCTTCTTTTTTTTTTTTTGGCTCGTGACTGCATTTTTTTTTTTTTTTTGGAAATGAATTTGATTTCGATCAGATATATTTTGATATTTCTGTTTTCTTTACTTTTTCTACTGTTCTGATAACCAATTCCTCTGTTCCTCAGTATTCAGAACGTTTAAAATTGTGTTTTTGTTGAAATGGAAACATGATTTACATTAGTTTTATCATTTTGGCAAAAAAAATATAATTTAAATTTATTTGACATACGCAAATACATGCATATATTTATTTATGTCATAGCCAAAAATATATTCTACAAACAGCAAAAATTCATTCATGAACGCAAAGTTCTCACTCAGAATAAATAAATAATATATTTAATTTTTGATTAGCCAAATAAATATGAGCAACAACAAGTTGGTATTTTAAGCATTAGCCAAACATTCTCTGAAATCTACAATCTCGTTGATGACGCAGAATACAGCAAAACATGGCCAATGAGCTTCATGACTTGCCCCAAAGTTGCGGCAACTGCGGCAATTGGGGCAACTGTGGCAACTGAGGAGGAACATACGTAAATTCAGAAAAGCAAAGCAACAATTAAATTACACACATGTATTACTATAATAAATGCGCAAAATACACATCTACAATAGATAAATAATAATATGTAAATAGAAAATAATCTCGATTATTATGACACAAAAACAGAACAGGTAACTTCAACTAATTACAAAGAAAAGCAATTAGTTTTATTTAGTAAGTAATGTAGAATTTTTAGACCGCCTTTTTAGGTTCCTCACCTTTTATGTATAGTTTTACTTAAAAAATATGCTGCTGTTTTCGAATATATCTTTAATATTCGAGTTCTGAAAGATGCAACATATTAATTTGTGGTTTTCGTATTTAGACTCAATTGACATTAAAGCCCTTAAATCATTTTTAAATACACAGCTTTAATTTTCTAGTTGTTCTTATATTTTATAATTGAATATTAGCACTTAAATAAATATATTATGATAATAAATGCTATTATACTTAAATATGTCAAAAGGCTGATCTTAGTATAGTCAACTTTGATCTTTCGGCAATAGAATTAAGATCTGCAAAGTATACACATATATACAAGTCTACTTACATAGTTTTAGACTCTCGTATCTATATGACCATATCAATATGTAAGTAGACAAATAATTTGATTTGACGAAAAATCTAAATTTCTGCGGCTTTTTTGCGCTGCCAGCAAAGCGAAACGCCGAGTGAAAAGTCAAGAAAAGAGCAAAGATACAGAAAAATAACAAAAGCAAACAGCAAATGGAAAGCACAGACAGACAGACGGACAGACAGAGAGAGCAAGAGAGAGAAGAAAAGAAACAAAATAATAAATATATGCATATATATTTAAAAGAAAAAGAGAAAAAAATTTAGAAAAAGTCTGAAAACATTTTATGCCGCAAGCAAACATGTGATTTTAATTATTTTTGTCGTCGCAAAATTGTTATTTTTGAAAATTATAATTTTTAAAAATAAACCCAACAACAACTACTGTAGGGCATTGCAATGGATGATGATGTTGAAGATGATGATGAAATTAATGGCACACTCGCTATAAGAATATTTTGTTGATTTCATCGTTTGTTGTTTAGCTTACTTTTGAGTTTACTTCAAAAATACTAGTTCTCAGAGATTGTAAATAAAATAAGGGCCAATTCAGCTTATCAATTTGTTAACTATACTGATAAGTTTTAGAATTATTTAATTAGTAGAACGACTGAGGTTGTAACTCTGTTCTGTCATAGTAAAATTTGTCGTTTTAGAAATAAAGTTGTAACTTCATAAGTTTTTAAAGAAATGTAAGCTTGAATATTTGAATCAGTTTCATATTCTGATAGATTTTTTAGTGCTAGCTATTATTTTGAATTGTAAATTATTATAATTCCAAATTGTCATTGAAATTAAACTTAATTTAAATGAGTTTTGTCATTTTTAAGTATTATAGCTCATTGCATGCAAATCTTTTTAAATTCCATTTCAATTCTAAGCACACAATTGGATTGTAATTCATTTTTATGTAGGCAACGTTTTAAAATCAGAATAAAATATAAACACGTATTTATCTTGTAGATAGACAGCTTATTGACTATACCAAGCACATTCTGGAGCATTTATTGGAATGTCTTTTAAAATGTAATACAATATATATTTTTATTTCCCAAGCTGTTCAATTATTCCTCCTATTTACCCCTGAATTCCCCCCTTTATTGTTTTTGTTTTAAGTTGCCAATCGTTTGTTAGTTTTGACATGTCTCGTAAGTCTGTTAAGCGGCGTCTACTTTGAGTTTCTTACCAAATTCGCAGTTCTGACCACCCAAATAGTTGTCGTTCGAGAAGCGCATACAAAATGCTCATTAATCGAGCGCCATTGAATATATATTATATATATAGTATACTATACATAATATAGACGTATATAAACAAATCTGTTGAGGGAATGTCGTCAATGAAACGATAGCAAAATAAGAATAAGAAATAAATAGGAATGTATAAAGATATGACGCCCAAAAAAACCTGTCAAAACTGAATGGCGGCCTTTGATGTAGAATACAGAAAACAGGAGACAGTAGGGAATCAGGAGGGAATCAGGAGGGAATCAGGAGGGAATCAGGAGGGAATCAGGAGGGAATCAGGAGTGTCTAGGCTAGGCGCGATCTTTGCCACCTGTAGGTGTCAATGCACATACATAGATATATATATAGATATGTATATGCATGTCTGCCTACTTCTACAGATCCTTGACCATCTTTATACATATAGTTGCCATAGCTTTTTGCTGCTGTTTTCTGTTTTGTGTCTTGAGACGAGCCCACGCTGTTATTGTCCTGGCTTATAGAAATTCATGACACGGCAGACACTTTAAGCGACACTCACCTCTTTTTTGTAGCTGTCAGTTACACACACACACACACACACACAGATACAGATACAGATACAGTTGCAGATACGGATACACAGAGCAAAGTGTTGGGCGGGATGCTATGTTTTTAGTGTTGGCCAAAAAGTGTGGCTAAAAATAGCAAAGCGCAGACAGTCAAGTGTTTTGCGACTCTCTACATTTGTATGTGTGTGTGTGTGTGTGTGAGTCTATAAAAGTGTATGTGTGTGTGTGTGTGTGTGTGTGTGTGTGTGTGCTGCCCTCAAGTCACGCGCCTGTTTCTATGCTTTGATAAACTTTTGCCTGCTCAGCTGTTTGTGTCTGTGTCTGTGTGTGTGTGTGTGTGTGTGTGAGTGTCTGTTGTGAGTGTGTGTATATATATATATATATATATATATATGTGTATTTGTGTGTATGTGTGTGTGTGTACTTGAGGGCAAGTTAAGGCGGGTCAGGTTGATGTCGGGCGTTGGGAATTCATCTTTTTTTGGTCCCCCAAAGAAGACTGTCGTTGTTTGCTCTCATTGTCGTTGTTGTCACAGTTGTTGTTGTCGTTGTTGTTGTTGTTGCTGCTGTTGTTGTTGTTGTTGCTGCTGCTATTTTTGGTAGCATTGGCGTTCTATGAAAGTGGGGAAAATTAATGTATGTATACATAGGTACAAAGATGCAGACGACAGACGTGCTGGCGTTCCTTTCACGTGTATGAGTGTGTGTGTGTGTGTGTGTGTGTCGTGTGTGTGTGTGAGTCATTGACGTCATCATCAGCATGTCATGAATTTCGCCAATTTCATTTTTAGCGTATTCTGTTTTCTTTTCTCCTTTATTTTTTATTGTGTGTGTGCTGGGCAAGCCAATGAACATTGTTGTCTATGCTGATGTCTTTAGGACGCAGATACGTTTATAGGCAGCGAGCGAGCGAACGACAGCTGTCGCCTGCGCAGTCGACGCTGACAGCGACGCCGACGTCGACGCCGACGTCGCCTTGTGCTGCGTGGGCGTTGCGCGTGTAAGGATGTGACCGGAATTTTTGAACAGCACACGAAAATTTGATATAGAAAATTATGTGTATGCTTTCTCTCCCTCTCATCCTCTCTCTCTCTCTCTCTCTCTTTCTTTATCTCTCTCTCCCACACTCACGTTATGTTTGTCTATGGCTCTATTAGTGTTCTGTTTTTGGAGGGGGTCTCTCGGCAAATTGTGGGCGTTGCTTGCTTGAAGAAGAAGAAGAACAAGCAAAAGTAAGCAGAGATGAGGGTTTTTAAATAAATATGGAATTAACGTGTACGGAATTTAATACGAATAGATTTCCAGCAACAACTGCAACAACAACAACAATAGCAAAGAAAGGGCGCAATGAAAACAAGTTCAAGTATCTGAAAATGATAGAAAAATTTATCCTTTATCAGCACATTTTTAAGATTTTACATGCAAAATTATAGATATGTAGTATATAAATAAATTTGTGAAAATATTTAAAGACTGTTTAATATTATTAAAAATATTAATAATATTATAATTACTCCACATATTTTAGGTTCTCGTTTATTATATTTGAAGTACTTCAGAGTCGTGCTATATTTGAACTGAGAAATATATTTGTATTTGATATTAATATCCCTGCCTCATATCTTAAAAGCATAATTTATTTTACAATGTTATAATATCAAATTAACTAGTGTATCATTATAACAAACAACTTTGACAAAATTAAAAAGAAAATCTGATTTGGCTAAAAATAAATTAAATTTTCTTGATTTTCTTCTAATCTTAATTTAGTGAAAAATGGATTTTGGTAATGAATTAAAATAGCTATATATACATAAATAATTATATTTATTGGGCTTAATCATCTTGAAAATACATATATAAGTAATTCAACAGATATGTTTATTATTTTTTTCAAATAAATTATTCAAATATATCAAATCATAAATCATTTTGAGACCATATATTTCAGGTTTTTTATTGATCGCATCAATTTTAAATGCATAAATTGCAATTTTCATATGTGAACTATACTTCTATCTTTTATAAAATAACTAAATTTGTTATCTTTCTCTGTCTCAATGTAATGTGAAATTTTATAGTTATCAAGGCAATTTCTTTTGGGGAAAACCTGATTCATAGACAAAAACATGGCTATTTCAATGAGTTTTTGTTTCCTTTTCTTGGATAAGAAATTTCCCCTTTTTTGGTCTGGCAACAGAGTGAACGAACATTTTGAATGAAAATTTGTAAAAACATCTGTTGTGAGGGTAACTACTTATAAGGTTTGTCTTTGTTGTTGTTGTTGTTGTTGCTGTTGTTGTTGGAAAAAGGTGTGCAGCAACAACAATGAAACAGCACTTACGCACTCTAAGAACAACAGCAACAAGAGCAACAACAACAACAAATGTTGCAGCTTCCTTTTTGGCTGCCACTTAACTGTAACTCACTTTAGTCATTATAACAACAGAGTGTAGAGATTCTACCTGAAATCTATCCTACCTACCTACCTACGACTAATGCACCAGCTGACGCAGACAACACACACACACACACACACACACACACACACACACACACACACACAGATACAGCACACTCATAGATACAGCTAGAGTTGAAGCTAAAGATACAGATACATCTGACTAGAAAATTGTAAGAGCCAAGTTCGTCATGAACGAGAACAACGACAACGACGACAATCAGTGCAAGAAAATCTTGAGGTCGATCATCTGTAGTTTATGGGCTTCTTTTCTCATTCAGGCAACATCAACAATAACAACAACAACAACAACACGTTTCCAGTTTTGTTGTTGTTGCCCAACTCAGTCTCATTTGTTGGTGATTTGATCTTCTGCTGTGCGTTCTTCTCTCAGCCAAGTTAGCTTCAATGATTACTATAAAAGTAAAGAAAAATAAAATGAACAAAAGCAGCAAACATCATAATGAGCAACATCATCATCATTATGTTGAGCTACAGATGCGCGCATGCGTGAGTATCTTTAAGTGTGCTTGTATTTGTATCTTGTATCTTCTGCGTAGTGTATGCGTGTCTGTGTGTGTGTGTGTGTGTGTGTTTGCCACATGTGCTGCTCATTTGCTTTGAAAACTATTAGCTGCCCTTTGCTGCCTTTTGCTGCAAATCCACAACATATGGCCTTTTAGACTACTTGTGTCTGTTTTTCAGTTTTTCAGTTTTTACTCGTAGTTTTCAGTTTCCAGTTTTCAGTCTCTGGCTTGAGCTGTCTCTCTGTCTGTCTGTCTGTCTGTCTGTCACTGTCGCTCTGCCGTTTAAATAGTTTAATGATCTGTGCTCTCCGACTCTGGTTCTCAACTGGGATGCCTCATTCTACAGGCAACATGCCGATTGATTTCCCTGTTTTCGCTTCCTTTCCATACCGTTCTTTAGTTTTATTTTATTTTATTTCATTTTTTTTTGCCACTTCTTTGCAGTCATTAGTGTTTCCTGTGTAGGTTTTTCATTTGTCGCTGTCGCTTTCTGTATTTGTACCTCCAGCTGTATGTTTGCATCTTTGTATCTGTATCTTTGTATCTGTATCTGCATCTGTTGCACGCGTGCTTTAGGCATATCCGTACATATTTTTAGCAGACGTCGCGCCAAAATGCATTAAAGGCAACATATTTTCTACAGCATAAATCTCTGTTTGCCTTTTCCCCCATTTTGTACCCAATTCAACACATTTCTACATTGTATATATTTATGTATATATATAATTTTATTAAAAATTATTTTTAATTAAGTTATGCATTTATATATATAGAAAAATATGCCTTCTCTGACTTTAATGCATAATATATATATTATTTATATACTAGCATTGCTGACTGCCTCGAAAGTGTTTAATTTTATTGATTGTTCAGCAAATTGTGCATATATATACATGTATATAAATATATAAAACGGTTGACAAATGCCAAGTGCAAATAATAATAACATTAACTAGGCGTTTCCTTTAGATTCAGTTCAGTTTAATTACTTTTTTATTTATTTATAATGAAAGGCGCTTATTAATATTATTATTATCGTTTGTTTCCTCATTTTATTTGCTGTTTTTTATTGCCAGCCATAATTCCACAATTTATGCAGCTTCCACTTTTATTTAGCTAAATGTTCATAATGTTCCATTAATTATTGCATATAAATATTAACGTTATTAACGCTGGCTGTTTTTTCTGTTTTGTTTCTTGTTTTATGTTTTGTTTTTATGATAATTGGGTCATGCTGACATTTCTTTTGCGGCAATTAATTATATATATATATATATATATATATATGTTGTGCATAAATGGCAACGGGGCGCGCCCTCTTGCCACTCCCCCCCCCCTCCCCCTCTGTCAGCAGTTGTTGCCCTCAAAGTCGCCGGCTTTTTAACCAGAACAACAATAGCAAGAACAACAACAACAATAACAAGTAGACATTGAAGACTGAGAGAAAAAAAAACCTGTTTGCATTTGATTTGCCTGCGTTTATTTTTATTTTTACAAGTTTAAAAGCGCAACGATCTGTTGTTTTTGCTGTTGTCGCAGGTTGTCTCTGCTTTAAATAATTTTATTTGAATTGAAACACTTGTTTGTGCTAACAAACAACAAACAAGAAACAAGAAACAGTCAAACAAAATACAAATACATTGGCGAAATCCGTCGAATCCATTTGAATCGTTTCAATGAAGACAACAAAAATGTTGACACTAACGTCACTAAGATGCTGACGTTGCTGCTGACGCCGACGGCGACGGCGACGGCGACGGCGACGTCGACTGCAGCAGCGACTGCGACGGCGACTTGTGACTTGTTTTGTGGCGCCCGCAAACGTCAAGTTCACTTATTAATGAAAACGTTTCAAATTCAAATGCTACATTTCGTTGCTGAATGAACAGCAGCAACAACAACAACGACAGCAACAACACTGACAACAAATGTTATAAATAAAATGTGCTATGTACTTAAAAAATTGGCAGCACTTTTTCACTACACTGCGCTCCAAGGTCAAAGTTTGCCAGCTTCGTTCTCGCTGGTTGGCGGCAAAAATAAAAATAAAAATAAAAATACCAAAATCAAAATGAGACAACAACAACACTGAAATTCTAAAGCAATTAAAAATACGAAAAATCTTTTTAAATTACGTGATGCTGTTGTTGTTGTTGTGTTTGTTTGTTGTTGTTTTTTTTTTATTATTGTTGTTCGGCTGTGCCAATTAATTTAAGAATGAAATCGAAAATCTTGGCATTGCGTGTTTTTTTTTTTTTGTGTTATTTTATATATTTTTTGTTGCTATTTTTTATTTTTATTTTTATTTGTTTCTTTTTATTTTGTGGTGTACAGTAATTGGGTTTTAGGGCGTGTCATGAGTTTTTAAATCATACTTATTAATTGCCATTAAATTATAAGCTCTATTAAATTTCTCAAATAATTTTTAAGATTAATAATTTCCATTATTCATGCATGCTTATATTAAAAATACTCAATATTTATAATACAATTTATGTGGTTAATATCTCTATTATAATCGGTTCATGAGTATGTGAGCTATTAACATATTTTATATACGTATTTGTTTATTTATAGTTTACAAATTAATTGCATAAATATTGTATGAGCATTGAAAATCTCTATTTCCATATTTGTATTTATTATTTTAATTTTTTTTTGTTTGCTAATAAATTACTAAATAATTTGGTAATATTCTGACAATAACATGCTCGTAAAATTAAATTTGAATTTGTGAGAAATTATAGAAAAATCAAACGAAATGCTTAAAATCACGTTTACAGCAAACACACACAACACACACATACTTACACACGCACACACACATTGTTCCGTTCTTAGCCGCTTTTCTTCTTATTGGCAATCAGCAAAGATCTGCCACAGCTGCCCCACCTCCACCTCCACCTCCACTCTCCCCCCGCTCTAGTCCTCCCCTAGAAACCCATTCCTCATCTGTTGGCTGTTTATTTCGATTTTGTTTTTCTCAATTGTGGTCATTCTCGAAAATTGTTTTTGAGTACCGGACATGACGTCAATAAGTGGGCGTTTGTGTTAATTTTTATACCAACACACAAACACGTCTCTACATATATATAAACATACACACACACACACACTCACATAAATATATACATATATGTATACTACTTATGTAAAGGTGAATCTATAAAGATCCATTTAGAAAATTTGTTGTGCTCATTTTGTTTTTTCGTTGCTATTTTGTAAACTGCAAAATTTTTAATAATAACAGTAATAATAATAAAAATCACAATATTTGTGCGATTTTTATCGGCATTTTTTAGGTATAGATATAGATAATCTTTGTCTGTTTGTGAATCGCATACTTTTCGCTCTTTTATTGAAGCTTATTAATTTCCTGTATTTCCTTATTTGTGACTCGTGCCACGGGTTTAATTATGTGTAAACATATACAATCGTATCTCAATTTATCTATAATATATGCAGTACTATATCATCAGCAAAAGCGCAGCTAGAAGTAAAAATTGTAGTTTTACAGAAGGAAACAGAGTGTCATTAATTGAAATATTTTAATAAATAATAAAATAATAAGAAACTTACAAAACAAGAACTTTTGTAATATTTAACAACTGTTAATGTTGGTTATATCGAATTATTTGTATAGACTCTATACTATAGAAGTTATTACTTCAACATTATTAAAACTTTTAGAAAACAATTCTATCTAAAATTCTGCTGAATTGCTATTAAACATGATACTCATACCTCTCAACAAAAACATACAAGAGTCTAAATTAGAAAAGTTACAATTAGACAGGGAATTAGAGTCATAATCTCGAGTTATATCATGTGTCCAAGTCAGCAAAATTCAAGTGAATTTTAATTTTTGTAGTGCCAATTCGAGAGAGTTGAAAACCTAATTAGACAAAACTAGAATAAAAAAAGAACAGAATAGTGATAAAATAAGGGATACCTCTTAAAATAAATAAAATGAATTATTATTTATTTAAATGTATAGTTAATTTAATTTGAAATTCTAAGTAAAAACTTATTAAATTAATAAATTAAAATTGGAAACAAGAATTTTAAAATGAAAAGTTAAATTAAGTTACAAATAATATTTAATTTTAAAACTGAAAAGACATTTCAATTATAGATTAAAGCTGAGTCTATATACATGTATACCCGTTTTTGAAATAGCGTTAGAGTGCGAGGTATAAAAAGCTTTGCATTATGTTTACACAAAAGTCACGCCAAAGATTTTGACCTTCTTCTTGGGCGTTGAGCTGACCAAAGTTAATGTTGTTGTTGTTATTTTGTAGTTGTTATTGTTGTTGTTATTTTGTTGTTGCTGCTTTTTATGGCTGAGCGCGAAATTAATTACAAACAATGAAATTTACTCGCATATGAAGAAAAGTTTTAAATTTTAAACTACATAAGCAGAGTAATAATAATAATAATAACAACAACAATAACAATAACAAATAACAAGATAATTTTACTTGGCACTGAAATACATATACATATGTATATAAACAAATTCGTGCCATGTTGCAAGGGCACTTAAGCTGAAGGGGCGGGGGGAAACTTGCCCCTTGCTTAGAATAAGTACGTGCCATTTGGAGGCAGTTGCATATAAATTGCAAATTTAATAGAAATTGAAATTATTCACAAACATAAATTATAGCAATGCAAACATTTTTGATTAACGTATTTAACCTTAAACATAATGCTATAACTAGGGATAATAACCGCAACCTTTAACCGGTATTAACCGATTGAAATTGGTTACTGTGAATGAACCGCTAATCAAAACATAGCTTGCTTTTTTTTATAACAAACCCGATTCAAGCCTTAACTACCGATTCATAACCGATTCATTACCGATTCATGTATAACGGTTAGGATCGGTTCAATCTAGCAATAACTTTAAATCTGTTGTAATATTTAAATTTTAAATCCAAATTAACTAAAAAAAAACGATAATTACACCATAAGTTATGGTTTTTAAAGCAAATTTTAATTTTAAATTTAAATAGTGATTATTATTAAGTAGGTCGTTTTGGAAATCATTAAAAAAATTCAGTTTTCTTTATCCGATATTCGAATTTGAAACTCAGTTGATAATTTTCTCTCTCTTTTTTTTTGGTTTTTCTTACAGAAAGCAATCGACGCTGCGTTTGGAAAAGAGAAAGAGAAAAGGAATCGATAAGAAAAGCAAAGAACGTGCTAGGATGAAGGCAAATCGAGCCGATTTCGGGCACAGCAATTATCGAGGGCTCAGCAATTATTGAGTGGCTTAAAGAGAGGAGAGAAGAGGAGGAGAGAGAGAGAGAGAGAGAGCAGAGAGCAGGAGGCAGAGGAAGAGGAAGAGGGGCCTTAGCAGTGCAAGGCTGTTGCTTGGAATTGGTTACAACACTACATGGATCGCAGAAATGGCGGCGATCCCTTGGCGCCACCCCGGCCCCCAAAGCTCCTACCGCGCGTGCATCGACCAAGGGCGCCGGAGCCAACAGCGTTAAGCGACAGCAGCAACAACAGCAGCAGCAGCATTAACAACAGCAGCAACAACAATTGCAATCAGCAACATTCTAGTATTACAACAAGCAGCAGCAACAACCACAACAACCATAACAACAACAACATAATATCGATAATACCTGCCACGGCCGATATCGACGATTATCAGATACATCATCTGACGTTTCTGCCACAGCGTCCCAGCAGCTTGAGTCGCAACAGCAGCAACGCCTCCTCATCAACAGCGACGGCGAACAGCAGCAACGGTTCGACGTCCAGTTTTACGCGACGTCGTCCGCCAGTGCCGCTGCTGAGCATCAACAGCAGCAATCACAACAACAACAACAATAGTAACAACATTAGCAACAACAACAGCAGCAACTTCCTTAGTCATTTCCAAAGCGCTGAGCCCGTGTCATTGTTGTCAACGGGTCAGCCGCCCGCTTCCCCCGTCACGCTGGCGCAACCGCGACCCGAATCCGAAAGGCTCACCAATGTGTATGTGGATACACCGCTGCAGCATGCAACACGAGCGCAGCATCCAGCTGGCCAGCAGGATAATGGCCAGACAACGACGCATCATTTGTTGTTGCTGCCGCAGCGACAACATCAACATCAGCAGACACATTCGGCAGCAGCAGCAACAACAGCAACAGCAGCAGGAGGACATCATCACATCAATCGTTTGGCGGCGGCGGCGACGACGGCAGCTGCAGGCTCAGCAACGTCACAGTCAACGTCGACGTCGACGTCAACGTTAACGTCGACGTCAACGTCAACGTCAGCGGGGGGCATCGATGGCACCGATGGCTTATTACATTCGCATTTGCACACAATTCCCGCGCATCAGCAACATCTACATACGCATCAGCAACATCTGCAACATCAGCAACATCCGCATCAGTTTAATGGTCAAACCAAAGCACCCGCCTCCAAATTTGCGCCGCCGGCGCCGCCACGCAATGGACTTGGCTTTGCCGCAGCGGCAACAGTGCAACCGATAACGCAACCGATAACAAAACAGCCTGCAACCGGCAAGGAGCATATGCATGCGTTGGAGGAGTTGCTGCAACATACACAGCAGCAGCAGCAGCAGCAACAATCGCTGCCTGGCAGTGGTGGACAATTGGGTGCATCGATTGTCATGGGCGGTGATCCGTCGCTGCTCAATCCGATTGTCTGTCCACACTGTGGACTGTGTCGCTGCGAGCAGTGCCAGAGTCCACGACCTTTGCCCCAGACCTGGGTGTGCAACAAGACATGTTTATGCAGCGCCGAATCCATTATCGATTATGCCTCCTGTCTGTGCTGTGCGAAGGCGCTGTTCTATCACTGCGCCCGCGACAATGACATGGACTGCGATGATGGCACTGGAACACCCTGCGTCGACAATCCCTGCTCCTGTGGCCCCTACAAGCGCACCCAACGCTGGGGCTGGCTGGGAGCACTGTCCATCGTGTTGCCCTGCCTCTGGTGTTACTGGCCAATGCGGGGTTGCATCAAGCTCTGCGAGAAGTGTTATGCGAGATTTGCGGGACGCGGTTGTCGTTGCCAGCACTCTGGGAATAGTGGCATCGGTTCCACCAGCAGCATGATGCCAATTGTGCCACTGGGCGGCGGCAACAACGGCATTGGTGGCAACCTCAATGGCAGCGGCAACAATGGGTCACAGAATGGAGGACAGTCGAATGGCAAGGGATTCGATCATGGCTGCAGTGCAGCCAGTCGCATCCTCCGCAAGGGCGATCTGACGCCAGAGAAGCGGCTGCTCGACTCCAGTCCGGATTACTAAGGCGGAAGCGTAAATAGTCGCGGTCGCGGTTTGTGCGCGTTTTTTCGCTTAGTGCTAAAAAACGCGTCACACACACACATGCAAGTCGCGAGGGGTGCAACAGAAATTTCTATATATATACGCCTATATATACAAATATTAAATGTATGACTTAAAGATATATATATACAAATATTTAATGTATGATTTAAAAGATATACAAATGTTTAATGTATGATTTAAAATTTTAAAAAAAAATATGAAAACAAAACAAGAAAAGAAAAAATAAATAACCAAAGACTGCAAACAGATAATTATTAATTATTAGAAATGTTATTTAAAAAATAATTTTCGCTTAATTTAAAAAACAAACTAATTAATGAATGAGCAACTGAAACGAGCGACACCAACAACAACAACATAAAAGAAAACGCATTAAAATTAACATTTTTCGAACGATTTATTAATTAATGTTTTCATTATTTACACGTATATGTTTCGAGATCTTGAAGACAATTCACGTTAACCTTATATATCGAGGAAGCTTTTCATGTTTTTGTACAAACTTTTATTTTCCAATTGCTTTTCTGTATCATTTCGTCTGTTCAATGCAAATAAATATAATTCCATTTCAATTGACTTTTCGATTAATTACAATCCATAATAGTAAACTTGATTTTCTTATAGCAATAACTGAACTATTTGGAAGAACCTAACCTGAAATTTTTAGATAAATATATGTGCGATAACGATTAAAATCGATTTGAAAACTATATATCTTATACACATACCGTATACTTACAACAAGTCACAAAATCTAGACAAAATGTTTAAGATACCAACCAGTCCATTTTTGATGTTGTAGAAAAACTAAAATTAAACGAACTAATTATGCACAATATATTATACTGAAATTACGGTACGAATTTAATGGGTAATATTATGTTTGAGAAACAAATTACAGAATATTACAAGTAGGAGTCCAGCTATTAGATCAGTCTAAATGTGCTTATACATGTACTATATGGGAATTTAAAGTCAGTTGGCCATAAAAAGTTTACTTTACTACAGGAAAATAAGCGAAAAAACTGATAACATACTTTATTATACATAAATACTAAAAATAATATAAAAACCAATGAAGCGAAAGATAAAAATTAATTTCTTATAAATGTATTTTATACGACAAATTGTTATCATTGTTTTTTTATTGTAAAAATAAATTCCCTTATCCCCAACATGGAATGTAAATAAAAGCAGTAAATTACTAATAACACATACAAAATGCAAGAAAAATTCCAAATATACAACAAAATAAAAATGAATATGACGAAAAACCAAACAAAATCTTAACTAAATGCAGCAAAATACAACAACAACTACAATTTTATATAAGTGCAGAACTAGAAAATATATAAGAGAAAAAACCAATCCCGATTAGCAAAGGCGAAAAACAGCAAGAAACAAATTTCTAAAATAAAAAAATAAAATAATGTTAAATAGAAGAAAAACCAACAAACATTTTACCATATGTTATAAATGTATATGTAATATGTAAGCTAATAGCTTAGTAATAATATGTAAAAGAAAAACAACAAAAATGTACGTATGCTTAAATCCTAACTATTAAACACAAAAAAAAGAACACACATAAAAACCAACTAAAAGAAAAAACTCCTTAAACATAGTGAAAAACAAATAAAAGAAAAAAACAAGAAAAATTGAATATTAAGTCAAACGATTAGTATTTAAGACACTATACATACAAGTACATACAAGCTATACATAAAGAATATTTATTTTATTTGTACATTTTAATATAATTAAATAAACTGAGTAGTCGATGATCATGATAATGATGATGATGTGACAGATGATGAAGAGGTGAATGAAGAAGAACTTTATGTAATGTTTTTAGAATATATGTTCCGTTAAAAACTACAAAATAAAAAAAATCATATAATACTAAATACATATTACCAGTGTTATTTCTTATTATTCCAATACACATATGAGTACAGTTAGTCAAGAAATTGTTTTGACAATATCAATAATCCCACATAGTCTGTGATCCTTAGAGCAACTTAAAAAATGGGGAAAATAATTTTGATCGTATACAGTTTTTTATAAAAAACAAAATATTTATTTTGTCAAAACACTTTCTTGACTAAGTGTATGTATCTGTAGATGCCACGTTGAAATGAACGATGACGTGGACGACGATGCAGCCGTCGCCTAAGTCACTGCTGTCTGTCTGCCTCCGAGTTCTCGCTGTGTATGTATGTCTGTGTTTGTGTGTGTGTGTGTTGGTGTGTGTGTGTTGCTGTGCCAAATGGCTATGGCAAAATAAAACTAAAGCAGCTGTTTCCGGTATTTGATTGATAGTGAACTGGCAGTTTGTTTATCTCGCGCACACGGACCGACCGGAGACCGGAGCCTGCTGCTCTTCAGCCCCAACCCCGAGCCCATTACTCTCATCTCATCTCTCTATCTATCTTTCGTTCTCTCTCCCTCTCTCGCTCGCTCACTCGCTTATGCTGCAGACGCATCTCATGTGCCTATCCAGTAGGCAACAATAACAACTGCGACTGCGACTGCTTCTGCTGCTGCAGCGCTGTTGCTGCTCTGCTACTGCTCTGCTGCTGCTGCTGCTGCTACTGCATTTCGCGGATGCTATTTGGGGCCGCCGGTCGTCGGCGCACTTATTTTTAAATTACTGAAAATGTTGCAAGCATACAAGCACACACACACACACACACACACAGGCATACTGACAAGCAAAACAAATACACACACATTCAATTTAAATTTAACTGCAAAATATTTCACTCAAACTGGAAGGGAGGCAGCGCAGAACAACAACAACGGCAACAACACTTGTCTCTGCTCTCTCTCTCTCTCCTCTCTTGTCAATTCGCTCTCTTTCTGCCTCTGCCTCTCTTTTCAATTGCGGCGAACAGCTGTTTGCTCTGTAAGCTGAGCTTAGGGCCTAAGCATGACACGTGCAAATTGTGTGACAGCGCAGCAAAGAGTTTGCAAATGTTTCTGTTGTTGTTTATGTTGTTGTTGCTGTTGCTTTTGCTGTTGCCGTTGCTGTTAATTAATGCAAAGTGCAGTAACCGTTTTGCATAATTGACTGCCAAGTGACTACGACCCTCGTTGTGGGCACACATTATTCAATCATAATTCGCGCGGTCAGTCAAACCAAGCAACCCAACGTAAATTTCAAACGCTCAACTGCAGAGAGAGTCCATCTGTGAGAGTGTGTATGTATGTGTGTATGCCTGCGTGTGCGTGAGTGTGTGTTTGTGTTTGTATGCGTGCATGTTTGTCGACGCTGATAGCCTCACAGTTCGCCGGGTCACCTTTGCCTATGCAAAAAATAAGTAAGCAGAAAAAAATAAATGTAATCAGCGGCGACTTTGCGGCACACTACACACCCAACAAACAAACTGAGATGGCGAACGGGTCTGATAAGAGCACGAGACCTGCCAATTCGCTTGAAACTGGTATTTGCCTCATCGTTGTCGTTGTTGTCGTTGTTGTTGTCGTTGTCGTTGCTGCTGCTGATTGACACAGTTTGGGTCGCTTTCTTATATTGATGAATGGAAACCGAACTGAAACGTTGCCACGCCATTTTTATAGCCTTGCACAGGGTATTACCATTATATCACGAAACTTGTAACGCATCAAAGGAGGAGACACTATAAATTAGATAGTATAATCCAGATCAAAGGTATCTTAAATAAATCTTGGTACAGATCGGTGTTTTTCGAACGAGCGGCAAATATGTCGAAATAGACAAAATCGGATCATTATCACAAATGATATGAAAAGATTTTTAGTCTTTGCTTTTTCTTTTTGAAAAATCTCATTTAATCTTATATTTGAAATAGACTGAAAAGGGTAATGTATCAAAATAATTTCGGATAAAATAGTACTAGTATACCAGTATTAACAATGCCAAAACTAGTCTTCGCAGTAAAATCTGACCAAAATATCATATGACTGATTTAAAATTCGAAAATTTGTCTACAGTAAAAAAAATGTACTTGCAAATTTGTTACAAATCATTAAAAAATGTTGGATAAAATTGGACTAGTATCCATATCGACCGAAAACCAGTCTTTAATTTTAAAAATTCAGTTTTATTCTTGAGATACCTTAACCAATCTGAAAACCATGATATAATATGTGGTCAAATATTGAAAAGAGAGTTTTGCAAGGGTATTAAGTCTGCGACGTGCCAAAGATAGCCTTTCTTTCTTGATTTTATTGAAGTGTGCTATATTTAACGATGTGAGTACATAGCATGCAAGTCTGTAATGGGTCGTTTGCTCTCTCAATAACTAAATACACACATACTCACACACACATTGCACTGACAGCTCTAATGAATGAAGTTGATAAGACGGACAGAAGCGACAAAAGCTGAACTATTGCAACAGCCGCAAACGGTTGCCAAGTGCCACAAATGGTAAATGGATTAAATGGGGGGAAAGAAAGATGATCAGTTTAAATAACTGCGAATACGTGAATTGATGGCAATACTTTCCCAGAGTTTCCACAGAAAATGTGACTGAAAAGTAGCCAAAACATGTCTGGTCTTAAAGACAAATCAGTTAATAAATCTGTCTTATCAAACTCGTATGCATAACATTATTCAGTTTATATATATAAGAGTACTCGTATTTATCTTGACACACAACATTTAAGTTTAGATATGCGCCTTATAGATAGGCTAGGGGTCATTTCCTGTCTTTAGTATTTTCAACGCGGCATACCCCATTTCCTCTACACACACACACACACACACACACTTATACACACACACATGAGCTCAAGTTTGATTGGCAGTCTAACTGCATTTTGATGTGTGCGCCCGCATTAAAATTACCGCTGTTCTCTGCGCCAACGTTAACAGCGACGTCGACGTTGACTCTAGCAGCGACTGTAACTGCAACAGCGACTGCAACTGCGACTGCGATGCTCCTCTGTCAACGCTGCCCGAAGGTGAAGCGTACTCGTTAATCGACTTGCTGAAATGAACATGAGCCAGGAAGCGTTATCAGTGTGTATAGTCTAAGTATATGCGTATATACTTATATGTGTCTATATAAGATCTGCATTTAAAGCTCATATGCATAATAATACATATAACAGACAGACATGCTGGAAGCTCCTGAATGACAGATCAATGAAATCATTATGAATTCGCATTCGCATCAACAGAGTGAGAAAGAGAGAGAGAGAGAGAGAGTGAGAGAAAGATAGAGAGAATGATCCGTGTGATCGTCATTCGATCTTATCCGTAGCAAGTTCAACGAAAAACAAGTAGGATAGACTTTTTAAGGCACGCCGAAGATTTGATACACTTGTGAGTTTCTGTATTGAATTTTCAACTGAACGTGTCTTTGACAAGGACCGATCGTTCCTGTGACAGATATATATATTATAATAGTGTTTAGACAAATATAGACAGCAAAAAGACATAGTTTCTTGAAGATATCTATAAAGCTGGGGGATTAAATTAAATAAATAGAAAGGTATATATCGATACTTAAACGTCATTATATCGTAAGTAGCTTATTTTGGGAGTAAAAGTTTTTCTAAACTAATTTTTTTTATTTTTAAAAATATGTTTATTTAAAATAAACCATTTTTCAAAATATCGCTGTTTTTGCAGTTAGTTCACTAGTATATCAAGCGTCTTTTAATAAGTTACATATATACATAATACCCTTCGCAAGAGTATTAAAAATAAAAACGCCAATTCACTCCACCCGATGCACGATCCGATCGAAAGAGGCAAACAGGTCCCAGATGTAGACTCTGATTGATCCTGCCTCTGCAGCGGAAGTCGCTTGTGGTTTTGTATGCACTGCTCGTCGTTTCTCGTTTCTCAATTCTCGATTCTCAATTCTCGTTGCTCGGTTCCTTGTTCGATGTTCGTTGAAGTTCACTTTGATGTTCTTTCCGTGTAAGTGCAACAGGTGTAAACGAAATTCAACAAATACGCATATCCGCCCTACAACGGAAGCACCTGTACATGCACAAATACACAAGCGAATGTGTGAGCGTATGTGTATCTGTGTGTGTATGTGTGTGTGTGATAGTGGGAGATTGAAGAGTGGAAAGTGGGGGGAATAGAGGCAAGAGAATCTCACGTGATTGTTTGATTGTCTCGCTGTTGGTTCGTCATTTCGGCAGTTAAATTTGTATTTCTTTCTTTTTGTTTTACTGTAATGTGTGTGCTGTTGTTGCTTTTGTTGTTGTGCATGTCCCGAGTCCGAGTCCGATTCCGATTCCGATTTCGAGACCGCGTCCGAATGCGACAAATTCATTTGACACTTTTGTGCGGTTGCCTTATCGCTGGTGTTGTTCAATTTCCACTCTGGAAACTAGTTTCGGTCAAAGCCAAAGTCGGGATGTGAATTGGGGATTGTGAATTGAGGAAAGGGGAGTGAAGAGTGTAGTGTAGGGAGTGGGTAGGTCGAATCTTGTCAGTTGTGTTTGTTTGCCTTGTTGTCTATGTCTATGTTACAACCGAGTATATTGCGGTTGCTCAGTTGCTTCAAGTCGAAGCACATAATTACCGCGGCGCGTATTTAATCCGACAAATGGTTTCAACCTTACTTGAACTTTGGCTCTCGACAACAACAACAAGCAACAACTACAACCACAATCACAATAACAACAACAACTACATCATGTGCAACATGAACAACTTTCCTGATGTTGTTGCTGCTGTTGTTGTTATTGTTGTTGTTGTTTTAAGCACTTTTGCGTTGGCGTTTCTAATATTTCATGACAGCCGCTTGATGCCAACGGCTTTTGTGGTTACATTGTAATAAACCTTGACAAGATTCGTTGAGGGCTCAATGCCTCAGGGCAACTGATGAGCATTGTTGATGATGTCAAGTGTTCTCCCAAAGACATCTGGCAATGTCAGAGCTATGTACGAGTGTATATATGTACATATGCTGACAAACATTGTAATTACAGCTTTGGCAACAATGAAATGCATAGATAAAAGCTTAATTTTAACACTCTGCGTCCAATAAAAATTTCCAAAAACTTAGATCCTATTTAATAAATAAATACATTATTTTTATTTCACTTAGTAATAATTAATTCATTTATTAATTAACGACTAAATGCAGTCGGCAAAGAAATTAAGATATTGCAAGTAAGACAAAAAATTATTATTATATTATTGAATTTAAATTATGAACTGAAACAATATAAAATTAAAAATTAATAAGAGTTATTTTCTATCCAAAAATTTATAATTCTGTTAAGGTATTTGTGAATTTAACTAAAATAATTTAACTAAAAACTAAGAATGTTAAATTATATTTTATAATTCTGTTAAGTTATATGTGAATTTGCCTAAAATAATTTAACTAAGAATTAAGAATATTAAAAAATCAATAATAATAATTTTTAGCATATTATTGCAATGAGTAAATAATTTTAATTCAACAAAATTTGGAAGAAAAAAAACCTAGAATACGTATTTGCACTCAGTTTTAGCTGAAAACTGCCCCGCTACTTTATCTTTTCCGGCCATCAATCTGCATACATAAATATTCGACATACACAGATGCATATATGTATATATATATATACATATGTACACAGAAAGTAGCAGCACGATCATCAGAATCAGAATCAGAATCGGAATCAGAATCATCGACATGGTAGGATGCTGCACCCTCTCTCTCCACATGTTGCTTCATTCATCCCAAACGCGCAACGTGCAACGTGCAACGCGCAGCAGCTGCTCTGCTTTTCTCTCTGCTTTCCTCTGCTCTGCTCTGCCGGCTATGATAAATAAAGTAAAGTGCATTTCCGTCAAAACAAGTTTGTTCTATTAATATTTTCAATACTTCGAATTCAGACAGTCGCAGCAACTTTCACTGCAGTCTCAGTCTCGCACAGATAACTAGAATATTTTTTTTTTTCGTTTCGTTTTTTTTTTTTTCGTTTGTGAGCATGCAACATAATTTTAATTTGGCTGCTGCAGCAACGGCAACGGCGACGGCGACGGCGACGTCTGCTGATCTCCCCCTAGAAATCTACAGTTGGGGGCTAGCAGCATTTACAGTTATTTTTATTGGAGTCAAGCAGCGCGACAATTCATCCATCATTTTTTGTTATGATTTTGAATATGTACATATATATATATCTCGGCCCTTCTAGCTTCAGTTCCCGCTCCCTTCTTTTCTTCTTCTCACTATCTATCTTTTTCTTTCGATCTCTCTTACTCTCTCTCGCTCTCTCTCTCTCTCTCTCTCTCTCTCTCTCTCTCTCTCTCTCTCTCTCTCTCTTTTACTCTCTCTCTCTCTCTGTCTTTCTACGCTTGGCATGTGCGTTGGCTCCCAGTCCCGATCCAATTCCCGGTCCCAGTCCCGACAGCATCGTTCAACAGCATCCGGTAATTATGCGACACGCTGATTAAAATGCCTGGGACTTAGGTGGGTCTGGACTGGCACTGGTAGACCGACCTCCAAGTGAAATCTTCGCCTGCATTAACGAGTTTTCCGTGACGCGTTCAGTTTATTTTTTCTGTATACTCTAGACGTAGATATTACTATTCTCATGTAACTCATTAAGAGAGAAGATCATCTAAGATAATTGTTTTAACCAAAAAAATAAACATATCACATATTTTTAAAATAGTTTAATTTTTTATTTTATTATTACAGTTGCCTTAGCTTCGTCGAACCAGTTAAAAATAATAAGAAAATAGTTAAGAATATAAGAAGAATATTAGATTGTATTATTATAATTTTTAATTTTAATTTTTCGTACTCTTTATCCATTTTAACCCTAAACGGTATATAATATGTTAATGATTCTCTAGATTTATATAACTATTGCCTTTTTTTAAAAGTTTATAATATATTTCAGCTTTCAGCTCTTTGTCTGTAAGAGTATTTGATGTGCGTCAAATTAGTATAAAATTTTCATTCTTATTTTCTTGTTGCTTCTCCTTCGTTGCCTTCTTTCTCAAGTCCGCTGCTCTTATTCTTTTACCTTCACATTGCCTTGCTACACTTGATTTCCACACACACACACACACACACACACACACACACACACAGACACTGGAAGAGACTGCGTCTTCTCCTGATACTGGCCATTAGGGATCAGGTTCTCTTTGAGGAGCGGAGGCTGCGCAGGTGAGCAGCGGGTTTTAGTTTTGTGCTGTCGTTGATATCGCCTTCCTTGCCGGTTGCATGGTTTTATCTGCAGTTGTTGTTCTTGTTGCTGTTGTTGTTGTTGTTGATATAATATTCTTCTTTTCAGGCTGCCTTCTCTGCCTCGTTTACTGTTTTTTCTGGCATTACGCTCCACACGACATTCGTCCTCCAACAACAACAACAAAAACAACAACTACAGAAAGAGCTACAACAACAAACAGCATTCAACGCTGCCACGCCCCGTTGATATAACCACAACAGCTTCCGCCCATCTTTACTAAACCTAACTGCAATCGAAAGGATTCTTTATATAGTCGGATTACACGATGTAGTCAATTCATGAATTCATCATTAATAAGATTATTATCTTAATAAAATTTTAGAAACAGGAAAGAAAACCTTTTATCTTTTCTGTAATACGAAATAATAATAAAACCTTAAATTTTTTTTTTTAAATGTTAATAAAACTATGTTTATAATTTGTTGAATTAAATTAAAAAATTAAATGCAAATACCAGAGGTTTATAATCTTAAAGAAATATGTAATGATTTAATTATAATAATAATAATACAAGGATATTACAGACTCCAGGACTCCGATAACTATTGATTACAAGCTTTTCTGTATACAATTCCAAATTATTTTATTTTTAATTTTTTAAGATATTGTCTTTAAGCTCCAGACATTTGAACTTCTAATTCCCTGGTAATAAAGGATCGTATTATACACTGTTTTATACTGTTTGTTATTTTTACAGGGTATGTAGTAGTCTAGTAGTTTGTACTAAAGCATTCTTACATACTTTATTTTATCGTATTTCTTCTAGCCCAACGTCGTTGTGTGTGGCTTGTTGTTGTTGTTGTTGGCTTGTCTCGTTTATTGATCGTGTTGCTGCGCACACACATCCCCGTACACACACACATACACACACACATCCCCACTCACACACACACACACAGTTGCAGTTACATACGCAATTCAATGAAGAAATGCTCCAAGTCCAAGTCAATGACCCGGAAATTGTGTCTAAAAAAGCAACAACAATAACAACAACATCAACAACAACAACAGCAGGCAGCGCGCAACAGTCACGCAGCAAGGCAACAACAACAACAGCAACAACAGCAACATCATCAACAGCAACAACAACAACAACAGCAGCAGCATCGCATTGACGACTTCAGTATTAAAGTTTTACCTATTCAGCAAGCAGCGCATGCGGCTGCTTGTGTGTAGTGTAGTGTAGTGCAGTGTAGTGTAGTGTAGTGTATGCAGTCCAATGAACCAGCCACGCATTTGCAGCCCGCAGCTTTTGCCAGAGCTGCGATTGCAACAGCAACAACAACAACAACAACAACAGCACGCGTCGATAACTCGCGACAACTGCACACTGAGCAACAGCAACAACAGCAACAACAACAACTGCGACAACGACAACATCGACAATCAAAATCAACGCAATTAATGCTCATCCGGCTTCCAAAGCGCAACTTCAGTGCGAAGCCCTTGGAATGGTTAAAAGATACAATTTTCATATGTCTAACAACTGTACAGATACATAAATAAATGTATTTGTATCTGTTATAAATTCTATGATATATTGGCATGCTCAATTTTTCTCAGAGTATATCAAAAAAATTAAGCACAAAAGTTCAGTGCCATCGGGCCATGTCGTCCAATTGGTCTACAATTTGCAATCCCCCCTTGCATATATGTACATATATATATATATATATATTTACATTGTACATATGCTCGTACTATAATGAGAATTTATGTGCTGACAAGATGCGCATAAGTTTCTAACGTGAAAAGATCCCAAGAAACGGGGCTAAAGTGCCGGAAAGCATGCAAACTGCAATTGCACTATGCAACAAAATTACATCAGAGAATGTACCTCAAATTTATACGCATGATCTGTGCTTAAATACATATAATATTAATAATATATCTACTGATCTCATTGACAATGCAAACTGCAATTACACCATGCTACAAAATTAAATCAGAGTATGTATCTCCAATTTATTACAGGCTTTTAGATTTTTAAATATATAGAAATTCAATCAATAAAATATTTGCTGATCTTAGGGGATCTGCTACCATTCTCAGTTAAAATTAAATAAAACATAAAAATCTTAAGATTTGCAAATATGTAATTTCTTTAAAAACCTTGCAATAAGAATAAAAATCGTTAAAAAAAAGGACAAATGTGGTAAAATAAAAACTATTATAAAAAATATAAAAAAATATAAAAATGAAAACAAACTATGGTTTTACTCTTTTTTTAACTAAATAAAAAATTTTAAAAATTGCTTAATGGGTAAGAATGTGAAGTATTGCATATTTAATTCTTAACATTGCAAGATATCTGAATTATGATAAGGACTGTGGATCTGTTGGATTCGCCCATTTGCAGCATGATTGCTGCAATTGTTATTGTTCCATATTTTAAAAGGAACTTTTCGGTTGTGCTGCTTTTATTTTCGCATTTAATGCAATTAACCTCAAACTAAATGGCAATCACTTTAATTTGTTTTAATTAAGCTTTATATGCCTATGTAAATGCCGCAACGAGGGGATTGCGGACAGAGACGCCTACGTCGCGTCGCGTCGCAGTCACCATAGCTGCGACAGCGACAGCGGCAACAGCAGCGGCTCTTTAATTAATTACAAAGTGTGCCTGAGCGGGAGAGATAGAAAGAGCGAGAGAGAGAGAGGGAGAGAGTGTGAGCTTTCTACTCTTTGGTCTTTGTCGTTGTACCCTTAATGCCCACTCAGAGATTGATAAGAATTGTTGTTGCTGCACTTTCAAGAGCTGACAGGATGCGAGAGTAAATCATGTGCTCCTTTGGCATGTTCAACGCATCGAACGAAAACAAAAGAGAACTGCAGTCGCAGTCAGCTTCGCAGTCGGCGTCGCAGTCGTAGCGCATGCGCGCACACTGCTTAACGAAGAGACTGTGTTTAACGAAGAGACTGTGTTTAACGAAGAGACTGCTTAACGAACGCTTAACGGATATTTCGGTCGATTCGTGGGCTGGCACTTGTAACATAAACGCCTGACATTTGTTTCCTACAGATCTGGTTTGGGTATAGCCTTAGCAACCACTCCACTCTACTCCACTCCACATCACTCCACACACACTCGCTTGAGTCTCGTACGTGCCCAGATGCGTGGGAATGATGGGACAAAGACAGCAACAACAGCAACAACAACAACAACAACAAATGAGAGACCCCTACGAGTATAACTCACAGATCCCGGGACACTCAAGCGAAATTTGAGACTTGTTAATGTGCCAAATTATGTGCGGCGACAGCGTTCTTGGTCCACAGTAATATTCCTACTTTTACTACGACTACAGACAATATTAAACATGCTCTCAGATATACATATTAATATATCGAGAGGATTTCCTATAAGAACTAAAAATAAAATACTATGAATACAAAAAATTGGGACAAAGAGTTTAGGAAATCAAAACTAGAAAGTATTTACAAGTAATTTAAAAATAAAAAAAATTAGGAAGCAAAAACTAATAATATTATTAGGAAATTAAAATAAGAAAATATAAAGTTGGGAAAAAACTCATCTCATATTATATTCTTTTTAATAAAATATGAAATATTAATCAAAAATATTTTTCTCAAAACCTCATTACTTTTACTCTGAATGCTTATCCTAAATATATATCAAAAAATGTGTTTCCTTTTATATTTCATCTTTATATTGGTTTCTTTTAATAAAATTCTATGTTATTTTATATTTGTTTCCTTAATTCTCACAAAAATATACGGAATTCGATACTATCGTTTGAGTAAATTGAAAACTCGGAGCATATTGACAAGTCTGCTCTGCCTTATAAGAAACGCTTCGATCTGACCAAAGTAACGATGTGAATTTATGAATGTGTACGATTACGAGTCGTTTTCCGTTCAGTTTATTTCACGGAAAGAGAAGAGAGCATAGGGAGAGTAAAGGGGAATGGAGGGGAATATACGAATGAACACGCGATGCAATCTGTGAAGGATCACGTCTGGAATGTGGCTTAAATTATGACTTAAATGGCGTTGGCAGTTTATGTGGCTGCCGTGTGCTTCATCATCATCATGATGATGTTGATGATGATGATCATGATGATGATATTGCTGAGTAGCGGAAACGCACTCGAAAAGAATCTTGACTTCAAGCTGCTTTTAAGCCGTCTCTCTGGCATTCAGGCTTTCTTTCTCAATGCTGTTTCGCCCATTCTTAAGAGGTCCAACTCCAATTTGGACTCGAACTCGGTCGCTGCTTTTTATGACTGACTCTTCACCAACATGCAGACATACATATATATAGATATATATATATATATTTGTTGTTGTTGTTCTTGCTGCTGTTTGTTACCTGACTTTTGCTTTATTTGGTTAGTTGCTCTTGCTTGACGATACATTTTGCGGCACTGTCGCACATTCTTAGTTACATCCTTCACAAGGTCATGCGAGTGCGCGACGAGCACACACACACACACACACACACACACACACACACACAGGTGTAGATATACAGTATCTCAGTTTTGTATGTGTGTATTTAAGCCAAGTAATCTTTTAACAAATAATTGTAGTTGGTATGTGGTTTCTGTTTGACTGAACTGCTCCGATCTACCACTCCCCACCTTTCTCTCTCTTTCTCTCTCTCTCTCTATCTCTCTCCCTCTCTCTTACTCTCTTTACACACTGTGCTGCTGCTTTATGTTTGCTCAAATTGTTAGCGACTGCCTCAGAGATACAGTTTGTTTTGGTTGTTGGTTCTTTTTTTTAAGCTTTCCTTCGCAGCATGTTCAAAAATATCATATCTCTCTCTTTTTTCGCTTTCTCTCTCTCTCTCTCTCTCTCTCTCTCTCTTCGAAGTAAAGTTGATTGGACTTGATGCTTCATTTCATGCCAAACAGCTCGACTATTTCTCCAAATGCCTTCGACTTACATCTTTAGCAATTCTTTCTTTTTCTCCAAGGAGTGCACCTCACAGTCAAGTTGTACTAACAACACATAATATTGCTCAGACACGTTTTAAACTTTGTTGACTGTTTGTGTGTGTTGGGTGTTAATAACATATCAAACATACAACTGGACAAACTACGGATAAGATTCAGGCTTAAAAACAGACTCACAGTCTCATTGGTTTTGGAAAGCAACACAAACAAACGTGTATAAATATACATTTAAATAAAACATATTATATAACAAATTCTTCCGGATACTAACTTTAAAACTTATTGATATGATAACGTATTACTCTTCTTAAATCATTTCAGCTGGTTTTTCTTAATTTATATTATCTTTTGACAGCATAAAATTGTTTTCCTTAATATGAATTTTAAATTAAATGGTTCCTATTCTCAAATTTTAATATTTTGAGCTATATTTTTAGACATTCGTAAAGAATTCATATAATAGATATGTATTTGTGTATGTATAGAATTTAAAAATATTTTTAAAGAATTCATAATAATATTTAACAGCAACAAAAACCTCAATACAGCAGAGCTATGTTCTGAATTTAAAAAAATAAATAAAGAGTATTCAGAGTATGCCAAAAGTGCGACAGTCGACTTTAAATTTATCTGGAAGATTTGTTTATTTTTGGGAGGCAGCGAAAGATTAAACAAGAAACACTTCTTCTTTGTATAAGCGAACGAATTTAAAATACCCTATAGCTCCAATTACTTATAAATTATATAAGCTAATTGTAGAGCATAGAATAAGTCGTATATTTGGACAGAATAATATTTGTATGTTTATTTGATTTTAGCACGGATTCTCATAAATTGTCCTCATTTGAAAATTCTACGCTGCAGCATTCAATGAGCGCGTGCGCAGACGCCAAACTAAAAGCTCAGCTGTATTTTTGTACAGTGTAGAGCCGAGAGCAGAGCGTAGCACGGTAGCCCACTTTTTGTGTATGTGTGTGTGTGTGCGAGTGAGCGATGACGCTAGTAAAAATAATGATAAATAATAAAAAATACAAATAAAAGCTGTACACAAGAAAAGAAAAAAAAAACGACAGCAGAAAAAAAATAAACCAAATAAATACAACAAAACTTCGTCATCGTCTTTAGTGCGTGCGGCGCAACTGCAGCGAAGCAAACCAAAAACTGGTCAACAATGGGAGAGGCAGACGCAGACGCTGACGTCGCAGCCGACGCAGCCGAAGAGGCGCGACACGACGCGACGCAGGCAACGAGAGCAAGCAACACCAACCTGATCACACGCTGCTCTCTTCTCCCCACTCTCACCACACTCGCACTCTCTCGCAAGTCCAACTTGGCGTCGCAGTCGCCGTCGCAGTCGTTGTCTGAGCCTGTGCTTGAGTCTGCGTCTCCAACTGCGACAGCGACAGCGACTGCGACTGCGACACTGCGGCATTCACTGCCGGCACATTTGGATAAGAATTGCTTGTTCTCTGACCGTTCTGGTTTTTGTCATTGTGGTTACTGATGTTGTTGTTGCTATTGTTGTTGTTGCAGGGGCTGGTGGAGTGTGGCAACAGCTTCCTTCGAGTGTTGCACTTATTATTATGCACTTCTTTTGCCTTTGCTTTGCTTCTGTTTATCTCGCTTCTGCCTCTGCCTCTGCCGCTGCCTCTGCTTCAGTTGCTGCTTCTGCTTTTGGGTTTTCTTTAGCTGCTTTCAGTTTTCTAGAAAAATCACAAAACACTTTTGCTACGTCCTTTAAGGTCATTAAAAGTTCATTTGCTGCTGTTGTTGTTTTTGTTGTTGTTGTAGTAGTTTTCTGATCTTCTTATACCCTGCACTCATAAATATTGATGGAAAGGGTCGCTTAGACATTTGCAGAGAAAATAAAATGAAAAGATAATCAAACTAGTCGGCCGGTGCTACAGTCGAATACTTGTCAAGGAATAATCCTATTTTGACATATACTCCAATTTATATTCCATTTAGTCCCGCTCCCAGTCCCTCTCCCAGGTCCCTCTCCCAGTCCCACTCCCAGTCCCTCTCCCAGGTCCCTCCCCCAGTCCCTCTCCCAGTCCCACTCCCAGTCCCTCTCCCAGGTCCCTCTCCCACTCCCACTCCCAGTCCCTCTCCCAGTCCCTCTCCCAGTCCCTCTCCCAGTCCCTCTCCCAGTCCCTCTCCCAGTCCCTCTCCCAGGTCCCTCTCCCAGTCCCACTCCCAGTCCCTCTCCCAGGTCCCTCTCCCAGTCCCACTCCCAGTCCCTCTCCCAGGTCCCTCCCCCAGTCCCTCTCCCAGTCCCACTCCCAGCCCCTCTCCCAGTCCCTCTCCCAGTCCCACTCCCAGTCCCTCTCCCAGGTCCCTCTCCCAGTCCCACTCCCAGTCCCTCTCCCAGGTCCCTCCCCCAGTCCCTCTCCCAGTCCCTCTCCCAGTCCCACTCCCAGTCCCTCTCCCAGGTCCCTCTCCCAGTCCCACTCCCAGTCCCTCTCCCAGGTCCCTCTCCCAGGTCCCTCTCCCAGTCCCTCTCCCAGTCCCTCTCCCAGTCCCTCTCCCAGTCCCTCTCCCAGGCCGCGCTCCCAGGCCCCACTCCCACTCCCAGTCCCAGTCTACTGGTTAAAGGTTCAAAAAAATTTAAATTCACAATGAATTTTTAGTTTAAAAATGTTAATACATTATTTTACATCCGACTTTAAAAGTCGTTTTGGAATTTCTTTAAAAAACAATTAAAGCAAAATTATGACAACAGTTTAAAACATTCACTACTATTTAAAAATTCGATTCAAAACCTTGTCGAAGATATTTTAAAGAAATTATTTCTTCAATTTTTGCTAAATATACTTTTAATTTGTTCAAAGCTTACTTGTTTTCTCCAATAATTTCGCTTTTACAATTTATGGATTAAGTAGTCATGATCAAATTTACAATATGAACTGTGACGAATGTAATGTTGTTGTGGCATATTGAAAACTGACTCATTTATAAGCTTGCATCATTCCAAGTTCAGATCGAGAGGTCGCCAAAATATTTGAAAAATGTCATAACGGGTATTTAAAAGTGACAATGCCGACACTTTAGGAGACACCTCATCCCCCCTCATTCCCTACTGCGCTCCCTCTCTGCGAATCAAAAGGGTTGTGCTTTAATTAATTAATCAAATCGGTCAAGGAATTCTCCACAACGTGCGTTGACTCACAGAGGAGAAACACACACATACGAGTATTTATGTGTGTGTATGTGTGTGGCATTCTTGGATATGAGCTTGGGGTCAATTTGGGTGTCAGCAGTGCCACATAATTTTCTCCGAATTTTTCATGAATATCAACTTAATTAACTTTTGCTAACTGTAAATGTAAAAGCAACAGGAATTCCCCAACCTCCTCCCTACTTTGGGGGTTTTCAACGGAAATGATTGCGTATACGTATAAATGCATTCATGGCATTCATACAATTCATAGTATGAATATATAGTATTCATACTCCTGCTTATGGAATTTAAACACATACAGTTGCACACAGGAACTCGAGTTCCCTTAAAATACGACGACGAAAGCCGATTAGTCGGTTTAGCTGTGTGTGTGATTAAGATACACACATACATATGTATATATGTATACACTGATAAAAAAATGTTCTAAAATCAAGATTTTGGTCTCAGAACTAAGATTTTTGGTCTAAAAAATGCGTCGAGAACATCAAATTCTTAAATTAAGAGAGCACATCTTGATTTTAAAAAAAATTTTAAATAAGACCAAGTTCTTATTTTAAGAATAAATGTTCTTAAAATTAAAACTTAAAAATAAAATAAATAACAATTATTTTATACATTTATCTTTTTTTAATTTTTATTTTTTAATTTAATTACATTTTATTCTGTTTTAGTAATTTTTTAAATATTGTTTTAATTTGATACGAGTGGGGTTTGAACCGTCGCCTTCTTCTTCACAACTGAAGCGGCCTCTCTAACCAGAGCGTCACGGTGCCACCATTTGTTTGCTACGAAATAGTACCTATTTATACTTTTCTAACAATTTAAGATTTTTATTCTTATATTTAGATTTTAAGATTTTTTAGATTAATAATCTTAGTTTTAGTAATTTGGTCTTAAAATAATCTTAAATAATCTTTTTTCTCTGTGTATGTATGTAATTAATGCAAGTGTGTGCGTTTGTCGTCTACTCACATAGATTCATCATGCACAATCAATGCAAATGGAAATGTAAATGTTCAAATTGTAAAATCGACTTGTTGTTGTTGTTGTTGCTACTTCTATTGTTGTTGTTGTTGCTGTTGCTGTTGCGCAGATGCTCACTGAATATCAAATTACTCGGTTTTCGTTTCGAATCGACTCGAATGTGTGGGATAATGTGTTTGTGTCGCTTGGATTTATGTTTATCCAAATAAACCGCGGCGTTTTTTAAAGTAATAGTTGCGATTGTTGTTGTTGTTGTTTTTGCTGTCGCTGTTGTTGTTTTTGCAGCTGCTTTTGGTGCGCTGCTTGCTGTGGGGTGCGAATAAATAAATCGCATTTACAGACATACAAGTACATCACGTATACGCAAGGTAGAGTTTAGTTTAGCTCGTAACTAAACATGCCACCAGCTACACAGATAAAATTCAAACGTTTGCCTGTGAGGTCGACCCACCGCAAGCACACAGATACACACACACACGCACACACACAGATACAAGTACAAGCTCTAGTCAGAGGCCCTAGTTATTCATTCATTCAGCTCTTCTGTCCATCCGCAAGCTGATTCAAAAACACTTTGCCGTTTGCCTTTTTCTGTATGCGTAACGCAATCTATTCATAAAATGAAATTAAATAAAATTAAAAAAAAAATAAAAATAAAAAACAACAACAACAACGCAAAAAAACAAAAGAGAAATAAATATTTTCATTTGTAAGACCGGAAGAGCACTTCCTCTCTGTGGCTCTGCCATCAATCCGCAAGATAGACAACGACAACAACAACAGCAACGACAACAACAGCACCGACAACAACAACAACAACGATAGCCCCACGCTGTCCTGCATGTTGCTGTTGTTGCTGTTGCTGTTGCTGTTGTTGCTGTTGCTGACAGTGGTTGCTACACAAATACATATGCACACACATGCACAGTGAATCAACTAAGTATTGGTGCATCTCCAATTTTCAAATTGGTTTTATTATAATTTTTAAACCCATTAACTTTAATTTATTTGTATATTTATAATATTTCTATTTGACTCTAAAAATTATTTAAACTTGGTTAAAATGTTAATATTAATAACAAGTAGATATAATATCATGTCAAAAAGCTATTTATACGCAATTATTTGGTTGTTTAGTCAAAAACCTTTAAACAATACTATTAATAGATTTTTTTAATCAGTATTTATAAATATAAAATTTTAATATAGTTAATGGACTCATTTATTTGTGCAAAAATTTCAGACTCCAAGGAGTTACTGATTTTAGCTCAAAAATGATCAGTCAGTTAGGACAAACAGTTTTATATATGGTATATAGATAAAGAAATGAAGCACCCGTAGTTCTTTAAGCAGTTTAAAAAGAATAAAAGTATCGTTTATACTTGTTCTTACTTAGTCCAACAAATATTTAATTTAAGATTAAGCTTAAAAGTAATATTTATTCAACAAAAGAAGTAACGATTTTATTTATATCTAAGTATCAGTCATTCTAATTTGGAAATTTATTATGATATTAGTAAAATTTAAGTAATTTACCAAAGAAACATCGGTTTTTAATGCTATTGTAATTATTTGTTATTATCAATAACAAATAAATCTTAACTACTTTACATTTATATGTGTGCCACATAATTATTTGATTCACTGTACATACACGCATGTATGCTAAATGGCTGCCCTATGGTCGCCTGGCCTAGACCAACAACACTCAAACTGCAACAGTGGCTGCCAGCTGCTCTCAACACACATTTACCTATTCATATGTAAATATGTATGTATGTATGCATGTAAATATGTATACATATATATATATATGTATGCCAGATTTTACTTACTAAACATGTTTAGTTTTGTTATCGGTTGAGGAAACGCCTCCATCCGCACCGCTCATTGAAAATGCAACGCGATGTGTGTGATTTTTATTGAAGCACAAAGATATCAAAAAAAGATTTATGCGAATTGAATACATATAAGTATAAAACATACAATTACCCATATGTACAAAATCATACAAAGCTAAATAACAATGATTTTTAATTTATTTGTAGTTACAGAAGATAATGCAATTAATCTGAAAATAGTTTCGTTGCTAAGGATAATAAGTCTGATCTCTGATGTTTAATTACTTTTGTCAACGTTAAAAATAAATAACTAAATAAATACAGGCAATAGTCATGACATTAAATAATTAAGCAAATATTCTGTAGATTTCCACACTCTTCAATACAATTTTCATCAGTTCCTCCTCCTACACATAACCTATGACCTTTGACCTATCATGGGAAACTATTTTGAGATTATACTCGTAATTGCGGGCAAACTTTTCACAATATTTAAACACATCTCAGCCGAAACATTAACGAAATGCGAAATTTTCCGCAAATATCAGATGAGGGGAGGTGAATAAAATCAAGAAAAAGAAGAAGAAGGAACGCCCATCGGCAAATATTTCGAATAACATTTAGCGAAAAACTGGCGCCAGCAATTGGCTCGAACCGCTCGACGGCTACCTGAAATGCTCATTAAATTCAGGCGTGAAAAATTGGGAAAAACATTGAAATACTCGCACTCAAATGGAAAATAATGACAGACAGTGTGAGAGGGCCGTTGAATCGACAAAGTGGAAGTGAGTACAATTTTAGATACACACATATTTTGAGTTTTTATATTTGTATAGAAATGTATAGAAAGGGGGCAATCAGTTCTGATCTGAGGCGAACCGTGGATATATTTATGAACGTCATGGGTATTTATAGTTTGAACTCAAACAGGTGTAAACCGTAAACCGTAAAAACGGGCAAAACACACATCACATTGTTTAAATCATTTAATTGTAAACTTTTGGCAACGTCAGCAGCATTCGAACAGCACGAGCCGACATCGAAATCGAAATCGGAATGGACATTGCTCAGTTCTCTGTCTGATAATACAATCACAAAAAAAAAAAAAGAAAAAAAAAAACAAACTATAGCTAGAGGCATTATAAGTACTAAAGGCGTATGCTTCCAGGAACTGCCCCCTCATTGAAGTTCATAAAATTTTTTGGCACGCGGCCCCTTATTTTTTTTTTGGATCCATTGTTAGAGCCATTGTTGGTGTTGATATCCCTAAGATATCCGAAAGATACTCGCATTCAAGCTGCGCATGCGCTGCTTAATTTGAATTATTTGGCCGTAAATAACGCATAATAGGATCAGGCAGAGACAGAGAGAGAGACAAAAACAAAGAGAGAGAGAGCAAAAGACGTTTAGGGATAGGGACTGGTTTACTCTGATCTTGTGCTCTTGTCTGTCGGTTAAAAATGAGATTTTTATTTCGTCGTCAATTTGAATTGAGGCAGCAGACCCAAAGACTAAGAGACTAAGATAGAACCTTGCCCAAGCAAGGCATAAATATTTATAATCATAAAAACTTGGCTGAAAGGAGCAGCAGCTAACCCAACTGAAAAGGAAAACAATTTCTCAATGTCTTTTATATGGACAAGATCCAGTGCAAGTCCAAGCAACTGCTCAACTTCAACCTCTACCCCTTTTTTTTGGTAAACCAAAAAAAAAAACAAACTAGTGAAAAAGATTAAATTTTACAGTGACCGACTGTGTTAGACCCGGCACTAAATTTACATATAGCAAAAAAATAAATAAATGTTTTAAACACAGTTTTTTTAAGGTAATTTTATCGTTGTTTCTTTTTTGAGTTTTGGAATTAGACTTAAGGTAAATTGTCGACCGATTTTCTGTGGCAGCTTATGATAAAGTACTCCGAATCAGTTGGCTTCTACTTATGTGTAAATTATTCCTATCCAAAATATTCTCTAGAAAATTTTTAAGGAGGAATTTTAACCCTGTATTCACTTAGCCAATAACCTAATAACCTAATTACAGTCATATGAAAAATTAAGAAAAATTATC
Source organism: Drosophila falleni (assembly GCA_035045575.1). Taxonomy (NCBI): domain Eukaryota; kingdom Metazoa; phylum Arthropoda; class Insecta; order Diptera; family Drosophilidae; genus Drosophila; species Drosophila falleni. The sequence continues at coordinate 14,151,342 of JAWNOV010000167.1, forward strand.
AATTTCCTTGACACAAACTGATTAAACTTAGTGTACATTATTAAGTACAGGGTCTCGCAAAGAACAACATGAACTGAAGACAAACTGAAAGACAAAAGACGATCTCCGATGCGGCGATTCAACGATCGAGAAACTTGTTTAGCACGCGTTACAGCGGCTGCCTGTATTGCTTTTCAAATTATTTGCCTTTGGTCTTACTCTCCTCTCTTCTCTCTCTCCTTCTCTCTCTCTCTCTCTTTCTCTCTTTCGCTCTTGCTCTGCAGTGCATCCGCTACCGTTGCCCCTGTCTCCCTCCTTGGTCCTGCTGCTTTTGCCCAGCGTACTCGTATTTGTTTATGCCACATGTAAAAAGTCAGCAAGCAGCAAATATTTTCTCGTTTTACTCCGTAATCCGTTCAGCTAAACGTTGATCATACAACACCACGCCCGATCTCCGATCTCCGACCCCCTGCCATCTACACTCTATACTCTATACTCTACCCTCTACTCTCTTTGGGCTTTACCCTCTTCGACTCACTCGCTGCGTGGGCTCATTCTGGAATTTCTACACTCATTCTTGATTGTTTCGTTTAGTTATGTTTAACGCTCTGGGCCATATGTGTTGCATTCCAGCTGAATTGGTTTTGCTTCACAGCCAAAACGGGAAAAAAAATCAAACCAAACCAAACCAAAAAAAAAGAAGAAGATAAACACTAAGAGAGTCTGCAAGTTGACCAAGCTAGGGACAAGCTGGGCCAAGCCCGAGCTGAAGGTAATAAATTTGAATTTCAATAAATTATTTTGTTGCTACAAGACAGGCGGTTAGTAATCTTCATCACTTTTATAAGGCCCAGATGAAAGATGAACACAGCTGATACTCTTCATGAAAGAAAAGAAGAATTACCAAATCTCTAAACAAAACTATATCAAAATAACAAGCGCATTTTTAAATTAAAATCAAGTAAATGTAAAGAAAACTTACACAAATTAAATTTTTTGTGAAATTTTTAATTGCTTAAACAAATTAGTTGATTATATATATCATTATAGAGTATCTCCTAGTCACTCTAAGCTAGAGCACTCTTACTTGTTCTTCTCGTTTCTTTATTATATATTTTTTTTCGTTTTTTCTTAATTTTTTTTTTTTTCATTCTGTTGTTGTTTGTCTGAATCGCTGGAATTTCATTCAAAATTTTTTTACTTGACCAATTTCTTTTTTGGCATTGTCGTCTCTTTTTATGGCCAGAGTCCATTGTTGACCGTAGTTTGTAGTTTTTTTTTTGTAGTTGGCAGAGAACCGATTGTGATACGCACTGATGAAGCGATCAGGCCTTGACATTGAGGTAAAGATGATATTTCAAACAGATGGAACAGATTGAAATTAACAGAATCAATCAAAAAATATCAATTCATTGTTCAAGTGAATCCTTTAATAAAATGCGAGTTGCTTGGCAAGATCAATATGATCTAAAGTTATAAAAGACTTTAAGTTTATCTATTTGGCATTGTCAGTTGTCAGCTCAAATCCGGTGATCACCATAAGTAATCACCCAAAATTTCCAGCTTGACACAGCTTGACATCTGTTGGGGCATAAGTATCAAATACATATACACTATATTAAAGTATATATACGACTATAAAGTGGCAGACACCTGAGGAGAGGCCACTAACGATGATGATGATGATCAGTTGGCATAATCCGGTACAACATTAATTCATGGAGATTCCGTCAAAAGAAATTTAGAGCCCTCGGTTTACCTATCCAGCCTGCACACATGGCAACCAGTTATGGGCAACAAAGTTTACTAGCCAAGTCAGAAAAAAAAAACAAACGAGGAAAATAAGAGAAAAAAAGATGAAAAAATTAAATCAACTGACAAAGCTAACAAACAACCTTCGTCATTAGCCTTAGCCAAACTATGGCATGTCAACGAAAATTAGCATTTTTTGTACCGAGGCAACTACGGCTTTAGCTTTTGGGTTTGGGTTTTAGACAGAGAGAGTGAGAGACTGAAAAAGAACTTCAACGGGACGACGAGTTGTCTCTAAAGTTAGGGAACTGTCATATTGTTGTTCAGTTGCTCGCAAACTGTGCGTAGGTAAGAATGGAGATTGGAGAATGGAGAACGGAGCTGCGATACGACTATTCACATACATACTCACACTCACACTCACAGTCATATTCAGAAACAGCCTACGCATATTTTGCAATTTCGTTTGGAACGCCCACGCATTTGAATTAGCTTAGAAATAAACAACAACAACCAAGACGACGACAACAACCTACAAACTCAAACTCATTCACATACTCACATTATAGTTATACAAGTATTCACATTATTTGTGAGTGTGCGTCTGAGTGCGTGTGTGTTTATGTGGCTCAAAATTACTTGTCATCTTGAGAGCCTGTCTATCTACAAGCTATACAACTTACTAAATATATCTTTGTTGTGCCAGTCTATCATACTCGTATCTGTATCTGTAAATCTGTCAGACTAGATCTCTAATATGTTATACATTCTCATACATAATGTAAATTTAGTTCCCTTTAAGTACTGACAAGTCCTCCTTCAAGTGTCCATTTTTATCCATCTTCTTCCCTTATTAAAATCTTTAAACTGTCATAACTTTTTCAAAACTTAACCGATTTCCTTGCGGAATGTCAATTTTTAACTAATTTCACCTCTATTTTCATTCTGCATCAAAATTGAAAAATTCAATTTTTTTTGCCTTCACTGTTAATTTTTTGCGTCTCTGATCCTGACCACAATCTTTGACACCCTATCTTAAACTATAAACTGTCATAATTTTGCCAAATCTTAACCGATTTCCTTGCGGAATGTCAATTTTATCATTATCTGGGCTCTATTTTGATTCAGATTTGGAAAAACTTGATATTTGTAACTCCAACAAATTCTATAATTTTCACATGTAAGTTGAGCTCTTAGTTTAAAGTGAGCTTACAAAAAGATAGTGCTAGAAATGTATTCACTTTTTTTTGGCCACAAAGAGTAGGCAAATACAAATGCAATTTATGACATCTGCCACACCCCCATTTGCCATACACGATACGCTATGCAAGCCACAAAGCAGCAAATGTGGTTCACAGCCTAGTACGAGTACAAGTAAGAGTACGTGTGAGTTTTAGTTTGAGTTTGAGTACGATGCGGGTAAAAGCGCTGCCAAAATTCAGTTTAATCACCTCAAGACACGGCCCATATGGCCATATAACAAGCGAAGCCACCAACACAACGACTTTAACGCAGCCCACGCCAAATACAAGCACAGATATGCATGTGTGTGTGTGTGTGTGTGAGTGTATGCACAATAGGAGAGCAATAGTGTGGTGAGATGAATGGCGAGTGGTGAGTGTTGGTATGAGTAGAGAGCAGAGAGCGGTGGGCGATTGATCAAGCGATGCGTTGTCGACTGCAGATTTAATTACCCAGCAGAGCAGCGCCAGCATATTTTCACTAGCCTGGCAACAGCTGCAGCAGCGACGACAGTGAAATTATAAGCTGAAATGTTAGCTATAGCTATGAATTTTAGCTATGCTTTTGGCTTGAGTTTTGGCTTGGGCGTCACAACGCCAACGGAGACGACGCGTCGCTGTCAACGGTAACACCAACGCGTCGACGAGACGCCAACGTTGAATAAAAATTTCATTCACAAAAATTCACAAAACGAAGTAACAAAGCCAAAAAGGCAATGGACACAAGTCACGCATGCGCGGCACGAACTGCGACAAAACTGGAGGGAAAAATTGCTCCCAAAGTATGTGCGAGTACACACACACACACACCACACACATGTGTGTGGATAGACTTGCAACGTCGTTAAGCCGGATGTATTAAATTCCAATTATGACTACAAGATATTTGTGTCGTTGTTGTTTTTATTACTACTGCAAATGCATTAGTCTAGAAATAATACACAACTAAAGAGAAACCTTTTAGCCAACGGCCTCAATCAGTTGCCGGCGTAAATGAAGACGTATAGCATTGAACTCCGGCAACGACGCCAGATTGAACTCTTCGCCGGCATCCATGCGATGATCGTACAACTCCTCACCATAGATATTATGCCAGTCTGTCAGTAAAAATGTGATTCGTATTTAATTACGCCGATTTCCAATTGGAATGCTCTTTAAACTCACCACGACTAAAGTTATGGGCATGGAATCGCACCCAGAGCGTGTATCTGTAGAAATCGGTGCGCAGACTATAGCCCATGATTTTAATATTACGCAGTTTGGGCTTATCACTATTGGGATGCTTTGTGGGCAGCATGCCAGGACGCGGATATTGACTCAGAGCGACGTAGTCCTCAGCTGCAGATAAGAAGTATTTATTTAAGTAAGAAAGCTCCCAGTCCCACTCCCAGTCCCTCTCCCAGTCCTTCTCCAAGGCCCCGCTCCCAGTCCCTTTCCCTGGCCCCACTCCAAGGCTCCTATCCCAGGCTCCGCTCCCAGTCCCTCTCCCAGGCCCCACTCCCCCTCCCAGGCCCCGCTCCCAGTCCCTCTCCCGAGTCCCTCTCCCAGGCCCCGCTCCCAGTCCCTCTCCCAGGCCCCACTCCCCCTCCCAGGCCCCGCTCCCAGTCCCTCTCCTGAGTCCCTCTCCCAGGCCCCGCTCCCAGTCCCTCTCCCAGTTTCTCTCCCAGTCCCTCTTCCAGGCCCCGCTCCTAGGCCCCGCTCCCAGTCCTTCTCCCAGGCCTTCTCCTAGGCCCCGCTCCCAGTCCCACTCCCAGGCTCCGCACCCAGTCCCTCTCCCAGGCCCCACTCCCCCTCCCAGGCCCCGCTCCCAGTCCCTCTCCCGAGTCCCTCTCCCAGGCCCCGCTCCCAGTCTCTCTCCCAGGCCCCACTCCCTCTCCCAGGCCCCGCTCCCAGTCCCTCTCCCAGTCCCCTCTCCCAGGCCCCGCTCCTAGTCTAACTGAGCGATTTAACTATAAATATCCCACAGGGATTTTGGAGAACTCACCTAAGCCCACTCCCTGCAGCTGAGAGTACAAACTCTTGCCTTCTCCACAAGTCAACTGTACCTCTGAGCTGCTTCTATTACAGACTGGAAGTGGAGGCAAATGTGCGAGATCCACAAGCGTGGGAAACACGTCCAGGAGCTCAGTGATGCTATGCAAGCGATGTGGTTGCATCAGTGGAAACTCTGGACTACGTACGATGAGCGGAACCCGTAATGCTACCTCAAAGTTACTGTACTTGGCCCACTCGGCGTGCTCGCCCAGTGACCAGCCATGATCTCCAAGCACCACAACCACAGTGCGATCCAGATCCAGGTGAGATATTAGCTTGCCAAATAGATCATCCACATATGCAACGGAGGCGTAATAAGCCTGACGGATCTGAGCCGCCTGCAACTCGGAAATTGGTCCGTAGGGAAAGGAGATGTTTCTGTGCTTGAAGTCATCGCGGGAACGCAAATCGGTGTAGGGATTCCAAGCGACATCTGGCATTTCTGGTGGCTTCACTGCATCTTTGGTATAATTGTAGAACTGTTCGAGCGGAAAATGTTCCAGGAACTGCTTGGGAAAGCGGAAATTAATGTGCGGCTTGTGGAAACCCAAGGCCAAAAAATACGGCTGACGACTTCGCTTGCGGGAATCAATAAATCTCAAGGCTTCCGTGACGGATTCAATATCTGGCAGCGTCTTGTAAGGCTGCGTTTGCAATTGCACTGGGCATATAAGATAATTCTTGCGGAGCACACCTCCACCATGATCGGGACAGACGGGTGAGTTCATGAACTGCTCGGTGCGGGGTCTGAACACGGGCGCAGACCAACTAAACGGATAGTCATCGCTGTTGTTGGAAGAGAGACCGGGATGAAAGACCTTGCCACAACCGTAAGTGTAGTAGCCATGTTCCTTGAAGTACTGTGGCAACGTGGTAAAGTTACCCACAAAGCTCCGCCAGTAGCTGTAGAAATCGTACAGATGCAAGGTGTCGGGTCGTCTTCCAGTTAACAGAGAATTGCGGCTGGGAGCGCACAGCGCTTGCTGATGGAAAGAGCACACTGAATGTGGTCCTAACGTTGGCCAAGAATTAGCTCACCTGACTGTAGGCTCGCGTGAAAATGGTGCTTCCTTGGGCAAAGGCATCCAGATGTGGCGTCTGCGCTAAAGTATCACCATAAACACCTAAGGCCGGTCTCAGATCATCGAAGATCACCATCACCACATTATAGCGGGCGGAAGTGGGAACAGTTCCTGAACCGAGCGAAATGAGGAATAGCAGCAGAGCTGATAATTTGGACATGTCTGGGCGAGAGACTTTTGCGACTGCAGTCTGGAAGTCGCCCATACGGCGGATGTGAATGCCGGCGACTTTGTAGACCACTCAATAAATCGTAAAGGGAGTATAAGCAGTTGGGAAGATCTTGTAATAATAGAGTTCTAACTAGAGAAATTTACTTTTAAAAAATGCAATTTTTATTAATTTGTTTTTAAAATTAAATTTTTTATAGAAAATTTGTCTTTGGTCCAGTCTGAATTACAATGCTCCTAATTTGAAAGTTTTTCGAATAATCAATAAAATAATTTGAGAAACATAAATTTAGGATCAAGTCACAATAATGCGTCACATATAAAGGGTTCAGATAATATAATAAAAATTTAATTAAAAAAATGTATAATTGACGTGTCACGCTTATGTATTTTTTTTTATTATTTACAGGGTATACCAAAGTTGGGCTTACTGTTGTCAACATTTAACACTTGTTTACATTTCACAAAGAGCAAAATATTTGCGCAAAAAGGCAGCGAATCAAACAAGCGTCGTAATTTAAAACCGCCCCCATTATATTTCAATTAAATTGAACGGAAGCTGGCCTCGAGACCACAGCAACATCCACATCCACATCAATGCTGGACTGATAAACCGATGGAATGTAATGTCTGGGCGAGGCTGATGACGGCTGTAGGAGTCGGAGTCGGAGAACCGTCGAGGAGCCTTAACAGATTCATATTTACAAATGGTACGTGTATACATAGTTTAATTATTAACAAAGCTAACGTTTAGCAATTTTTGTGATTTAAATATATAAACAGTCCAATGTGTGAGGGATTAGTTCCCAGTTTGTCATCAATACTTTTCAATAATAACAATTGATGTTCCATAAAGAAATTATATTAGGTGGCGTATTCACCCCACCTCTGCCCTCATATCTATTCACCACAATGAGAGAATTAGAGTAAGATGTATAGCTTCATACTCTGCACTCCAGTCCAAAAAGGCTGTGGTGAGTAAAGACGCCACCTATAATAATTTCACCATGTGCAGTTCAATCTAGAACGTTGCACCGCAGTTACTGCAGCGCTTCTCTCGCATTGCCAGGCAACAGAGAATGCCAACGGGGAAGAAGAAGATTGCACAGCATAAGCCAAGCGGCGAGAATGTATCTTCCAGATAACCAATCCGGCATGATGGACATCCGCCAATGACAATTATCTCCGAAGTCGGCGCTGGCTGCACCACAATACTAACTGGCGTTGTCTCAAAAGCTCCATAGGTTGACATGTTTGGTGGCGCTGTCGGTGCCCCATGATGAACTCCAGCTATGAGTCTAGCATCTGAAAAATAAACATACTTTAATTATAGTTCAATAAAAATATATTTCAAGCTACAAATATTTACCTGGGTATGGCGGCGCACTCGCACTCATGACTTCCTCGTAAGTGGGCGGTTCGTTCTCTTTCTGTGTTTTTGCAGCCATTCTGGCAAATAATAAAGCTTTTTCACGTTCCAATGAGTCACTGAGATTAATAGTCAATGTACAGCTTTAATTAGTTTCAATAACCGTGTTGTTTTTATTATGTTAACACTTGTTCTTTGTTTTCTTTTGCTGCCTATCGATAAATCAGCTGATGCTATTTAATCGAGAAATGCAAAACAAAACTATATTTGCAGCAATCTAAACCATAGGTGGCGCATTATGTTTTTGCAACCAGACAAAAGGTGGCGCCACAGGGGACTCACTTAGTTTTTTAATGTTATACTCACTTTGGCACTGTTAAACTCACATTGGCACTGCTAAGATAACAGAGCCCTGCTAACGACCCCCCACGCAGCATATAAAAGGCGGCCTTTCTGGCAGATAGGACTTGGGGCTTGGCGCTCGCAGAACACGGATCAGCAACGGCGGGCAACTTCGTGGGATTAGAAGCAGATCGTTATAAGCTAATTATAAAAATGGTTAACCATTATTTTGTAAGCTTAAAAATTATTTAATAAGAATAGTTTTATATATTACATAGTTTTATATATAATTGTTTTATATATAATATAGTTTTATATATAATTGATTTATATATAATAAAGTTTTATATATAATATTTAATATAGAATAGTTCTATAGCTGTTTTATATATTATAAGTTTTATATATAATAAAGCTTTATATATAATTGATTTATATATAATAAAGTTTTATATATAATTGTTTTTATATATAATATTTAATATAAAATAGTTTTATAGCTGTTTTATATAATATAGTTGTATATATTATAAGTTTTATATATAATATTGTTTTATATATAATAAAATTTTATAATAGACATTTACCTATTTTTATATTGATTTTTATATAAAAATAAATCATTTTTAATGATCAGTTGTATGTTTAACATATTCGATAAATATTTATCGATAAGCAAATATGTATTTATGTAAAAACGCAATGAAACGCTGCATTCGCCTCATATACACATATAGCCGCACTCCTCTACCGCCATTGGTCCCTTGTATCTGTTGACGCAAAATCGGTGTAAAAAGGTTTGTTCTTAATAATAGAATAATTAACGCAGTGAAAAATTGTAAATTAAGTGCAATAAAATTTGAAAAAAAGGCTGCAACGTATTCGCATGCAACAGGCAGCAAGTGAGTGTTGAGTTGTGTGTATTTTGCATCGTTTGTTGTGCAGATTCTATTTGCTAAATCGATTGGCATTTTTTTCTCTATGTCTATTTCCGCTGCTCCGCACGCTGTCCCACTCCCGCACGCATGAATGAACGAACTGATAGAGAGGAATAGAAAAGTCGCCGCCAAGCAGTCCGTAGTACTATAATAAGAAAAACAAAAAAGAAACAGCAACAACAAGGAAGCAGGTAAACAAACAGAATACCATTGATTGCATCTACTACGTGGGATTTGGTAGTTGCTGATGCGCGACATGGCCGATTTAGACGCAGTACATCTCGGCCTGGACGAGAATGAGGCAGATATAGCGGAGGAACTGCAGGATTTCGATTCCTTTGATACGCGCAGTGAGGCATCCAAATCGCGAGGCGGATCCATGGATCAATCCGATTCCGAGCCCAGCATCAGTTCGGTAAGCACGGCGCCGTCATCAGTGGATGGTAGCAGAAGCAGCAAGCGCTTGACCAAGACCAAATCCAGCACCAAAGCCGCTAAAGAAACTGCTGCCAAGACAACAACTGCAAATACAACTACAACTGCAGCAGCAACATCATCATCTTCGGGAAGCAAGAGTAAATCCTTCAAGAAATCATCATCAAAGCGATCCGCTTCGCCCAGCGAACTAAATGGCCAAAAGAAGAAAAAGTCCAATGGCAGCGAGTCCAAGTCGAAGAAGACCCTGGAGACGGATGAGAAGTCCAACTCCAAGTCGCTGGATGGAGACGACAACAAAAAGTCGAGGAACAAGAAGAACACGAGCAGCAGCAGCTCCACAACAGCTGCCAATGTGAGTGGAACAGGTGCCAAGAGCGATCTAAGCGATGCCGAGGATGAGAAGCCATCCCATCTGCCCGCTCTGGAGTCCGACAGCGAATCCTCCGACTCAGATTCGGGCACACAGCACAAACGCAATGGCAGTGCTCGCAACAAGGCCACAAAACCCAGCAGCAGCTCCAAGAGTTCCACACCTGAGAAGGATGCCGGAGTTGGAGGTGGAGGTGGCAACAGTTCCCAAAAGTCCTATGACTACATGACCAAGCTAAACTATTTATTCCGCGACACTCGCTTCTTTCTGATCAAGTCCAACAACAGCGACAATGTCCAGTTGTCCAAGAACAAGAGCGTCTGGGCAACCTTGCCCCAAAATGATGCTAATCTAAATCAGGCATTCAAAGAAGCCCGCAATGTGCTGCTCATATTCTCAGTCAACGAAAGCGGTGAGTCATAGTAGGAATACAACTAATAGTAACTAAGATAATAATGAGAAAACAAGTAATAATTAAAAAAAAAGAATACATTTTATAGAAACCAAAATTATGATCTTGAAAAAATAAGGAATCATTTATAAGGAAAGGAACAAACAAAGTAAAAAGCAAATAAGAAAATTTTGATATAATATTTATAGTACAAAAAAAAATAAGGAAATTGAACTAAAAAAAACTTTCAGACTACAAAGAATAGCATAAACTTTTTTAAAAATATTAGATAAAGCGATAATATTAAATGAAGCGGCAAGATTGCAAATTAGTTCAAATAAAGTATTTTAATTTATTATTTTATATTCATTATTAAAAGCTGAGATTAAAAATATTTGAATGAATTTTATTTCCAAATTTATTGATATAAATTAATATATATTATATGATATTCGAACTAAAGTATAAAAAACCTTTACGTTTTTTAAGATATCTCAAACAATCTCACAAATGATGTACATGGTAGTGTTTTATACATCCTGAAGAAACTTTACTAAAAATCAACTTTAATATCACATAGTTTTAAGGATATCAAATCTTCGGCATGTCGAAGAGAAACTTTCTTTCTTATAAGCCTTATCAGCAGTTAATGTCTATGATCTTCGCTCTTTCCATTTCCATGGCAGGCAAATTCGCTGGTTTCGCTCGGATGGCAGCGCCGTCACGTCGGGATATTCCACAGGTGGCCTGGGTGCTGCCGCCAAGCATTTCTCCCAAGGCACTGGGTGGTGTTATTGAGCTGGATTGGATTTGTCGCAAGGAGTTGTCGTTTAATGCCACGCTGCATCTGCACAACTCGTGGAACGAGGGCAAACCGGTGAAGATTGGACGAGATGGTCAGGAGATTGAGCCGAAGATCGGCGGCGAGCTGTGTCGCCTGTTTCCCGAGGACGAACAGATCGAATTGACGCCCATTCTGCGCAAATCGAAGGAGACGGCACGCGTGATGCGGGAGAAGGGCATCCACGTGATCTACAAGGCACCACGGAGCTTGTCCAGTCGTGGCCACAGCGGCGGAGGCGGAGGAGGAGGTGGACGCGGCAACAGCCAGCTGGGACCGATGCGGCACAAGCGCAGCTATGGCAGCCATGGTGCACCGCATCATCACCAGCGACCCTATCGCCATCATCATCACCATCATGGCATGGGCATGGGCATGCCCAGCAGCGGCGGCGGCGGAGGAGGATTCAAACGCAGTGGTTCTCCCTACAGGCAGATGGCTGGCGGTGCAGCTGCAGCCGGGGAGATGGGGATGCCATCGTGGGAGCGTTACATGTCCACGGCTGCTGCTGCCGAGGCTTACGTCGCGGACTATATTCGCAATATGCACGGCCAGTTGCCGCCGCTTCCCTTCGTGCCGCCCTTTGGACAGCTGCCCATGCCAACGGCGGCAGGAGCGGCAGGCACATTGCCCCCAGGTGCGCCAGCATCGATGTACGAGCAACTGCCGCCACCGGTGCGGTATTATGACGGACCCGGAGCACCTCCGCTGCCGGATTATCCGCCACCACAACCGATGCGGCCACCGCCGCCGGGTTTCGATAAGGCACCCAGCTATGAGGACTTTGCCGCCTGGAAGAATGCCGGTCTGCCCACTGTGGCAGCACCACCTGGTTTTCCCGGCTACGCTGCCAACGGTGGTGGCAGCAGCAATTCCGGCGGTGGCAATGCCGGCGGTGCAACATTGCCCAGCCTCAGTGCCGGCAATCGGGACAACAACAACAGCTCCGTCGGCGGTCGACGACGCGATTATGGCGGCAACCGCAGCGGATCTTCGCGACAATTTCGTGGGGATCGCGGTGGTGGCGGTGGCGGAGGCGGTGGTGGTCAACGCAGCTATCGGGACGCCAGGCGTTGAGTGTATCGAGCGTATATTGAGTATTGTTAACGGGTATTTGAAAACAAAATCAGAGAAAAGTGCGCGAAAAATCCTACTCCTAATCCTCAGCCACAGTTGATGCACAGAAAAGTGACGCGTGTGTGAAGAAGTCGAAGTCTTCAAAATTGCAATGAAAATGATAAAGAAAATGATAATGCTAATGATAATGAAACGTAATCTAAGTGAGCAGCGGGATAAATGTTGGACCCAATCCAAAAATCGGATACCGCATTATTGAAATGATCCAATAATCGTATACACAACACTCCAACTCTCTCTCCCTTCTCTAAATCTCTCTCTCTGTCTCTCTATTCTCACTCTCTTTTGCTTAGCTCTTTGTCTTGCGAAAAGAAAGTTCTATAAATTAAAACATAAAACAAAAAAACTTACAAAATAAGCAAATTACAACCACAAAATGATAAACAAAACAAAAAATCATATTTTAAACCACACAAAAAAAGAAAAAAGAAAATACAGAAAAGAGAGAAAAAAAATATATATCAAGCACAAAATGTGAACTTTATTTAAAAAGAGACGTTACAAACAACAGCAAACAGCAACAACAACAACAACATACACAACAAGAACGTTAACTAACTAACTATTTTATATGATGATACATCAAAGCAGTGATCTCTGTGTGTGTGTGTGCATTGTGTGTGTGCGTGTGCTTCCCCATTCTGTGCTGTGCTGTGATTTCCCCAAACGAGAGTTGGACTTTTCAATCAGCAAATGCGCAAATGACAATCGAATCGGAATCGGAGTTGCGTATCGATAAACGCCCACACTCCCACTCCGCATCTTCCCCCTCTCACCCTCAAGAAGCCGAAAGCACTCATAAATTAAACTCACAATTTAAACCAAATTAAGCCCGGACTGCACAGAAATACAATACTCAAACTTGTGACTGAACACAAACATTTCTTTCCCAAGGATTATCCTTGGGTATGTGATATATAATTATGTGATATTTTTCAACCATTTGGTTAACGTATAAATACAACTACATATATGACTAAAATCTTCTGAATCTGACTTCTACAACTGAAATTTTTCAAGAAAAAATAAAAAAATACTGCCACAACTTGTGCTTCACAACGGAGCGATGATAGACCAAGAGAACTTGAAGACCGACACATTAAAACGACGTTTGGACTGAATTAGGAACAATGTTTTTTTGTTTCGTACTTTTGCTCTTTTTCGTTGCAGATGTTCTCAAAGCAGCAGGAAAATTCAATAAAGACGGAAGACTGAATCTCAATCCACCAGAAGCTAATGGAGAAGATCCCAGAGCCCTAAATTGAAGACTGAAATTAAGTTATAGACTAGAAAAGTTCCTACAAGCTTGCATTTATTTTTTTGTACCCATTCTTTTAATAATTTCTTTTAAAGATATAAACAAAACTTAAAAAAAAAGACATTCTCTGGTTTTGATTGAGCTTCTTGAACTTACCGCTTATATTTACTTGCTTATACTTAAAAAACACTTTTATAGCAATATAAACTGGAACTTTTGGAATTTGGCATCAGTGTTTGCTAAAACTTCTCCCCCTAAGAACAACAAACGCCCAGCATTCAACATAATGAGCACCTTTATATTATCTAATTTTGGATTTTTATGAAACTGTCAGTTTCTTGCCAAATTTTCGTGTGATTTTGATAAAAAAGGTACATGCTGCCAGACTAAACAATTTTGCAGGGTGGCAACCTTCGGACCGGGTGGCAGCGGTTGGGTTAAAACAGTATTTCCACAGCAGTGTTGGCTAGATTTTAGGGGAAACCAAAGCTGTTTCCAGGCCGGAAAACATCTAAATTTGTTCTTGTGGGCACTTTGCACACTTTTACCAAAAATATCAATAGCAAAAACTAAGCTGAAAATATATTTAAAATAGCCTGATTTTCAGCTAAAAGCAATTTTGAAATTAGCTATAAAATAGCTGTGTTGCCAACAGTGGTGTACAACAAAAAAAGAACAAATTGAAAATCAAAACAAATAATTAACATTTTTTAATTAAGAATATTTCACAAACTTATATATAATTATCGATTGAACTTGACTCACCAATATATTTAAAACGATACGCAAAAATACGCGCTTTGAATTAAGCAGGGTGAGCGGTTTTTGGCAGTTTGCTTTGTGCATGTCATTCGTACGTCTTCTTTCCTCATTCCACAGCCGCTGTTGTTGTTGCTGTTGACATGCAAACATAACCCAACTTTTGAGGCCGAACAATACATGGCGAGTGCGTGTGTGTGTATGCCATGTAGCGTGCCATGTATTCTTAGCTAGCTACATGGCAACTACCGCGGGGAACACGTACTCAAAACTACGTTAATTTGCATTAAATCTAAGATTTCCAATCAATTGAAACTTAATAATAAAGAGACTTTAAATTTGAGTGTAAGTTTGATTGATATTAATTTAATTTAGGTGTGAATGACTCCAGGAGTCTCACCATGTATATAGGCTACATGGGCTATTGCTCGTGACGTCAGCGAATATACATGGCAACTATTCTAGCCTACATGACAACCGCAAACTGGTTCGGTTCTTGGGCAAGGGCGGCAATCGGAGGCATTAGAAATCGAAAAAAGCCTCCCCAAAAACTGCAGCAGCAAATGGAAAACGAATGCAACATATTCTTTTAATATAGTTTCTTTATATTTGACGAGTGTTTTTTTTTAAACTTAATTTAATTTATGTATGGTGTGTGTTGAGAGGGCGCATATTAACTTTAAAATATATATCATCTGCACTATTTACAATGGACGCAACAGCTGTAACAGCTGCAGCGGAGGGATTTCTGCAACTGGATCAGTCCCCACCATATGCTATGGCTCGATCTTTCGTATTTTGAGACTGCCGCTTCCAACGCCGGTCACTCGGTTCGATACAAGGGTACCGCCAGACGCACTGTTGTTGTTGCTTAGGGCGGGCGAGCTTATCAATGGTGGCACGAGCTGATTGCCGTTGCCGTTGCCATTGCTATTGTTGTTACTCTCCGCTGCATTGTTTACTGGTCCGGAGGCAGCACCGTTTTGGAGACGTCGCTTTAGAACAAAACGACGTCCTGTGGAACCCGTCATCACATTGGTGTTCGTGGAATTTGTAGTCACTGTTGTTGGCGTCTTTAGCTGCTGCTGTTGCTGTCTGTGACTGCAACTCCTCCGCCGGGGGATCCACTTCCATCTCAGTGTTGGCGCTGTCTTCATGCTGTCATTAGAAAAGTAGATAAGTTAGTTGATATACAGTTTATGCATGTTAAGGAATTACTTACCGCATCACTTGTATGTTCTTCATCTTCGTGTCCCTCCTCCTCCTCAAACTCGGCACTCTCCGTCTCCTCGGGATACTCTACGAGTTGGCCATTGAGTGTGGGGAATTCAATGACTGGCAGAATGAGGCGTGTCTGATGTGCATTGCTCTCGTCCATTAGCTGTTGGATCAGCTGTGCAATGTCCTCACGCTTCTTGGTCACAGTTAGGAAGTCGAACCAATTTGTTAATTGCTTGATGGGCAGTCTGTAGTCCTTGATGGGCTCCTTGAAGAACTGCTCCACATACTGCAACAGATACAGCCCGCAATCGGTAAAGTTGTTCTGTTGTGGCACCTTGACGCAATGTCCCGGCATGTTGTCCTTATTGAATATGTGCGCCTGCGCATCCGGCTTCTTAATCTTATACTCGCACGTCAGATAATCCCGCAACGTTGCCACCACCCGACTCCGCGATGCGCCCGCCAGCGAGTCAAAGATGAGGATTAGTGGCTGCTTCACAGCCGGCACATCATCGTTGGTGACTCGAGCGGGTCCAGTAGATGGCTGAGGTGTTGGCGCCGGCGAAGGCGTTGCTGTCGCGGATGTGGCATCCTTACTGAGCGCTTGATTCGAGTTTTCGCTATCCTCAGAGGCCATGTCACTCTCATCTCCCTCGGCCTCGTCCCGCTCGCTCTCGTCGTCGGCAATGCGACAGATTTCGCTGGGCATTGTCGGCAGAGTGACTGTCTCCCGTTTCGAGAGAGGTGTAATCGTTGTGTTCCCAATCTGTAGCGATACCTTCTTGCCACGCGGTCGTTTCAGTTGCTGCGGCTCCACGGGTTGATTGGTGTCATAGGTGACGGGTCCCTTGAGGCAGGGGAAACATATGATGGCTAGGAACCAGTGAGACTGCTCATTAATCGGCACTATGATGAAATCCTTGTCAAAGATGTCCACCAGCTTTGTCCATTTCTGGACGCGGGCGTGTCGCTTTTGTGCCGCCGTCTGCTTCATATCCGCCGGACGTGTCAGTGTCGTCAGCCGTTTGTAGAAGAACGTGCTGAAGATGTGCGTCCGTTCGCGTAGCGCCTCCGGAATGAGCGTGTTGCGCAGCCAAAGCAAATAAAAGTCAATGATGATATCATTCAAATAAGACTCCTTCGTCAGGCAGACATAATCCTCCATTCGGATGCACAGTCCACCCGTGCCCTTGGGCGGATACATCAACAGACTGAGTTGCTCATCCGGACGCAGCTGTCGTGGCGGCAACTGTGTCGGCTTGTCCAGCAGCTTGCGATCCGAGTCTGCAATGCGATCAAAGATCTCCGCTGCATCACTGGCCGAAATCTCATCCACAAAGCTAAACATGGACTTGATTGTTTCCCGCGCCGGAATGCTGATGGTATCAAAGACCAGAATAAGGCGACGCTCGTGTAAACTTCCCTGCCACTTGACGGCAAATTCTGTGGATAAATCAAGGAGAGAATAACAATATTAAATATTGGATAAGAATTCTCTTTGCAAGTTATAACTGAGAAATTGAGCTGATTAAATATTAGGCTACATTCGGAAAATCATATGAATTGTGAAATTTGAAGCAAGCTTTAGTCGAGAGTGCTAGACTACAAGATACCCTGGTCCAGTCTTTTAGGTACTAAGATACTAATCATGATAGTATTAAAATAGCTCTTGTAATTAACTTGTAATTAGCAATTGAAGTAAACTGCTCAACTAAATTGATTGCTATGCATTAATAGTATAATTTTCCAGTCTTATCAGCTTTATCAGCTCAACAGTGTTGTCTCTCATTTGTAGTTGTTACTTACGTTCATTGGGTGGATCATCGGGTAGTTGCAGCTGCGTCTTCACATACTGAGCGCAGGTCTTCAGCATGTAGAGTGTGACCAGAGGCTGTGCCTGCTCCGAGCTGGCAAAGTGTGCAATAACCTTGATAACCTCACGTTTGTAAATGTGCAGCACGAATTTCTCATCCTTGTCGGGAATTGTGCCCGATATGCGTATACCCTTGGAGGTGAGGCTAATCTGTTATCGAAAAAAAATGCATTAGTACACAAATGGAATGTCAACAACAAAAGAGACAGGACACTTACCGGTTCAGTTAGGTGGAACCGATAGGGCATCAGACGCAGACACTTGCAGGTGAGTTCGGTGGTGAATGCTTCGCCTTCGGCTGTATCCGACTGATCTGTAACATCTCCACGCACAAAATCTGCAAACAAATATATAATTTAATAAGTACACAAATTAAATCCAGTTTTTTTTTTTAAATATATTTTTTTAACACATGTGGCGATAGTCACATTTTTTCGTTTTTTTTTGGTTACAAGTTTCTTTCTATTATCTCAGACAACTCTTACCGTCATCGTCCATTATTTTGTTTTTCATTCAAATATTATATGCTCAAAGCATAAAAAAAATGTACACTGAGTAAAAATAAGAGTAGATTTTAAAATGCAATTGCAAATGAAATTGCAATTTCGTCAAAATGCAACACAATCTCGCAACTTGTCAAATTAATGTGCTATGTTGTGTGCTTCTTCTTCTGCCTCTCTTTTGATTAAAAATGGCGTGGTGTTGAAGCGCCCTCTAGCGGCTTGAGACGGCAACTACTGTGCAAAGTGTGCGGCATTGCCAACAGCAAAATAACAGCACACCATGTACATAGCTATTTAAGCAGCACAGGGTTGCATAAACACACGCTCTGTTCACAATAGAGTCGTCAGCATTCACAATGAAGTCGCAGTATTTAAATATTTAAAATTAATTGAGTGTTGATTGATTACTTACCTTTGTATAGTGCCTCCTCGTCCACCTCGGGCAGCAATGGCTCACAGGCAAAGGCGGCGGGCAGTTGATGCACAGTGCCATTGGAATTGTGTTTGGCATTGTTGGCGGCAAACTGTGGAAGTATCTTTATAAGTATCTCTATAGATTTTGGGTTAGTTGGGATTCACTTACGTTGTTATCGGCATTCGCATCATCCTGTTCCGCCTCATCCTCGCTGCTCAGCAGCACCACAGGATCCACTTCGGCAACACGGCGTCCGCTTCTCGTCCTTCCGCCCCTCATGGCCATGCCCCTACCCCGCAAGTTGCTGGTGCCGGGTCCATAGGAGGATGCTCCTCCCGTGCCCAGCTGTTTGTTGGGTCGCACTATTTCCCGCTTCTTATCGATGGCCTTTACCGATGGTTCACAGGAGGCGGCTGCAGAGGAGATTCCGGAGGCAGCGGCAATGGAAGCTGCTGTGGCATTCGACTTGGTTACATAGGACATCCGCTTGGGCGGCTCCTGGAAGACGCGTCTGCATCGCTCGCACTTGGCATGATCGACGCCAGTGAAGCCGCACGACTGACAGACGGCATAGTAGCCATCGATCAACTTGGGTCCATCCGCTGCAGCAGCTGCACCTGGAGCAGCTGCGATTCCCGTTGCCGCATCTCGTTTCACCTGATCCGCTGCAGCTGCAGCAGCATTTGTTGCCTGCTGTTGTTGTTGATGTTGTTGAGTGTATGCGGGAGTTGTTGTTGTTGTGGCAGCAGCAGCTGTTGCTGCCGCCGCCGCTGCTGCTGCAGCTGCATTCTCCTGCTGCCGATTCATCTGGAGACTCTCCTCGGCACGGGAGATGAGCTCGCTGGCGGATTCGTTGACGGAGAAGCCAACGGTGACCACGAAATCCACATTGGCACCGCGATGCTCCACACATTGAATGGTCGTCGTGTTGTCAAAGGGCACACACACCTGCTCCAGCAGATCCTGCACCGTACACGATTCCCTGGGCAGTGTAAACGTGATCAGACGCTGCTCCCCGGAGGCGAGAATGACCAACATCTTGGCGCTGTTGCGATCCCGATCTGCAATTGGTTGTCCAGCGCGATTGTTGAGCACATGTTGCGAGTGAATCTCATAGTTGTTGTGCGACGTCTGTTGCACCGATGATTGTTGCGGGGTTGTGGCAACAGCAACATGTTGCTGCTGCTGTTGTTGTTGTTGCTGTCGCTGTTGTTGATGAGGCTGCGGAATGCGTGCAGCGGCAGCATTGGGTTGCTGTTGTTGCTGCTGTGGCAGCGTCTGTGGATGTTGCTGCTGTTGTGGCACAGTCTGCGACAACTTGGGCACTGGACGCACTAGAGTGCCAGGCGTGGTCTGACGCATGGGCGTCAATCCGGCAGTGGGCGTGGCAGCTGGAGCTGGTGAAGTTGCCAGTGTCTGACGCTTCTTGAACTCTGCTAGCGTCATGCTGTTGCCGCTTGCGGTGCGCACTCCTGGCTGTTGTTGTTGCTGCTGCTGCTGTTGTTGCTGTTGCTGATGTGTCTGCTGCTGTTGCTCCTCCTCGCTGCTGCTGTTGGCAGCCGATCCCGGGTGATAGTAGGTGGTCAACGTGGTGTTGCCCGCCGTGGGCAGCTGCATGGCCAGATTGGCAGGCGGCTTCTGCTGCTGCTCCTTCTTCACC
The DNA here is from genome assembly GCA_035045575.1 of Drosophila falleni. Lineage (NCBI taxonomy): Eukaryota > Metazoa > Arthropoda > Insecta > Diptera > Drosophilidae > Drosophila > Drosophila falleni. The sequence goes on from JAWNOV010000167.1 coordinate 14,171,113, forward strand.
ACTGCTGCCTGTATGCGCTCCTCCAGATCCAATCCCATGCTGCTGCTGCTGCCACTACTGCTGCTGTTGCTGGGTGCAGGTGCAGCCACTGTGGGCGCAGGTGCTGCCACGGAACGATACCGCAATGGTTGACGCATCACAACCATTTGTTGGTGTTGCTGCGGCTGCTGTTGTTGCTGAGGATTGCCCGAGGCATCGCTGACCAGATGCCGATAGACGTGACGCGGCGGCATCTGCTGTCCTGGCGCCGTCACAGTGCCAGGTTGTCCCAGATGCGTTATGGTTATCTGCTTCGTCATCTGGGACTGGGTGACTATCTGCATTGTCGGACCCTCTCCGCCAGGACTTGCCTGGACCACGAGCTGAGTTCGAGTGGGTCTCACTCCCTGTGGACGCACGCTCCTCACAATTCCCCCGGCAACGGTCTGCAGGCCACCACCTCCTCCCCTTGGCCTTGTGGGTCGCATTATGGTGGGCGTTAAGGCCGGACGTGTTGCAATCACAGTGCCAGTCGGATGTCTGGCGATGACAGCTCCACCTCGCGGGGATTTACCCCGGAATGGTGCACGCACCATCTGTGTTGCAGTCGACACAAGTTGCGGTTGCTGCACCACCTGTGGTTGTTGCTGCTGCTGTTGTTGTTGTTGCTGCTGTTGCATTGGCGACTTTTGCATCTGAACTTGCTGATAGACAACGTTGCCCGTTTGCTGTGGCACCACACGTGTGTGCACAAGATGTGCGGTTTGTGCCTGCAACTGAAGTTGCTGCTGTTGTTGTTGCTGCTGCTGCTGTTGTTGTTGTTGCACGTGTTGCAGCACGTGCTGTTGTTGCTGCTGCTGTTGCGGTGAGGTGGTGTACACCACACGATTGTTGTACGAGTGAATGTTGATTCCCTGCTGTGGAATTGCCGTCGCCTGACGCATTATCAGCTCCTGATGCTGTGGCGCCTGTATCAACACCTGCTGTCCCGTCGGCTGTTGCACTATCACATGCGTGTTGTTCAGCATCTGCTGTTAAAGATAGAAATACAACACATCTTAGTATAAAGACAATAATATATATACTTTTAAAGAGGTCTGCCAACCCTTCTTCTACTTGTTACATACTTTCAACAAACTTATATATATTCTATACAGCTGTCTAAGAAATTGTCTACAGTCACATGAATTATACCAAGTCATTTTATTATAGGAAATCGCAAATAATAATTACAATTCATTATTAACTCTTTGAAATTCTTTGTCAAACCTCAAGAAGCATAAAAAGTTAGTAAAAGTAATTGCATTGACATAGAAAGTTACCATATTTTATTTTGCATAATTATTGATTTTATTATCGATTTGATTATTGGTTGTTATTGATTTAAAAAAATTAAATTTCAAAGTAATTAATTGACCTACTGTATAATTCCAGATGAGGACAACAAATTCCTTTGTTTATATGCAAATTGAAATCCGTTTAAGTCCTTGATGAATCTTTAAACCATCTTTTAATTGGTTAACTACTTTAGTATGAGCTATATTTATTTTTCTTGTTGTCTTTGACAAATTTGATTTGAATCGAACTAATATATCATACAATTGTCATAGTAACAAACAGTTGGAACTTGAACACATTTATTAACTTTTCGAAAAGTATAACCCTTCTGTTATTTTGCTTTTAATTCACTTTTCAACAGATGCAAATCGAACTGTATTTGGATATGTTATAACGATATACTAGAGGGATATTAGAATAATTGAAATATTCAAGACAAATCACAAACTAATTGAGATAACTTTAACAATTGAGAAATATATTATGACAGAAAAACAAAGGAACAAATCGAAATATTTCTTAGCAAAATATAATTTGTCTATGTGAATTCTATACTAATCATTTAAACATTATAATTAGATACTTACGCTTATCTGGCGTTGCTGCTGTTGTGTTGTCGTCATGCGGTAGACAATCTGTTGGTGTGGTTGTGGTTGCTGCTGTTGCTGTTGAGCGGGCGATGCTTGCAGCTGCAACGTTTGTTGCTGATGCTGCTGTGGACTTTGCAGCAGCTGTTGCTGCTGTTGTGGACTGGTTTGCACCAATGCTGTGCTCTGTTGCTGATAGGCGGGGTGTGGTTGCTGTTGTTGGTATTGCTGCTGCTGCTGTTGCAGTACTTGTTGCTGTTGCTTCTTTTGCTGCTGCTGCTGCAGTTGTTGCATCGAGGCATGTTGCACAATTGTATTGGGCTGCAGCACCTGATCCGATGTATAGTAGATTTGTTGAGTGTGTTGAATGGCGGGCTGTTGTTGTTGCTGTTGTACATATTGTTGCTGCGGATGTTGCTGCTCTAGATGCAATTGTTGCTGCTGTTGAACTTCTTGTTGCTGCTGATAGTGAACCTGCTGATGTTGATGATGCATAACCACCTGCTGCTGTTGTTGTTGTTGCTGTTGCACTTCCTGCTGTTGCTGCTGTGGATGTTGCTGTTGCTGCTGCAGCTCGGCACCAATGATATAATTCTGCTGCGGTTGCTGATACTGTGCGGGAGCAGCAGTTTGATAAACAACCTGCTGCTGATCGTTGAACACCAATTGCTGATCGTCCTGCAGCACAAGAGACTGACAACAACGACAAATGAGAAGTATTAAGAGTTGTCACTGTTGTTGTTTGTTTTTGTGCTACTTACGCCAACTTCATCGTGCGGAACTTGCACCACTTGCAGATCCGAATAAACGGGCTGTGTATCTTCAATCGGTACTATGTATTGCTCCATGGCAAGTGCTGTAATGCAGACATAAATTACACTAAGAATACACAACAACAACAACGACAACAAAAACAAGCATAAGTATGTAAGTATGAGCATATGTAAATGCATGTGCGTGTGTATGTCTGTGACGTCACAGCGCAATTTTCCTTTTCGCATCGCTCGTCGTTTTACCTTTTTGGGCCTTGGCCAATCGTTGCTGTTGTTACGCCTTACAACTTGCAATATTAAACACAAACACACGCGCACCCACAATTATCTATCAAATCATTTTTCTTTCTTTTTTAATTTCTGTTAAAATATGTCTCAGCATTAAATTATGCTCGAGATTGTATGAAAATTCGCTTTCTTTAACAAACACCAAAGCGACGAGGCAGAATCAAATATGGCGTTTACTTGCAGTTGGCAATGCCAACAAGCGGGGGATGCACGCGCGCGCCCTCTGCCGGCGGTTTCAGCTACAGCTGTTTACAAACATTTTCAGTGTTGCGTTTTGTTCTGCACTTTTATCGACGTTTGCCTTTAGCGCGTTTCCGTCTAATATAGAGAGGTACCTCTATTTGGCATGTAGGGCACTGAATCAACTTTGTGGTACCACTAAATGACTGAAAGCCACTTATCACTGGAGTTTTCTTAATTTTCACACATTTATTAACTAATCGCGAGCGCGACAGTTTTGCCCTCACAATACACATTGACAACATTGTTTACCGATTCAAATGCACACTTATTATTGTTAATTAAAATTTGATTTAATGGCAGTTTGAACTATGTTTTGTGCAGCGCGAAAGGAGCGCGCAGCTCTTGCGAATTTATTGTGAAGAGGAAGAGGAGATGAAGCAACAACACACAACCAGTGCTGCCACCCGGCCCAAAAGGTTGTTCCCAGAAAAAAACTACCGATCTGGCAAGCTGGAAAAATAGTTTTTTGAATTTTTTCTTTATTTTTAAAGCTGGCATTTTGAAAATCTATGCAGAATTTTTGTTAGAGCTTAGTCGATTTTTTAAAATGTATTCTTTTAAATAAAACAAAAGGGTAACTCTAGTTGGAAATAGTGAACAATAAGAGTTCTATTGCGCTAAATTTAGTCTATTTTGTGCTAGGATAGTTGGCAACACTCATTCGTGACGTCACAACACAGTTTGTTTTCTTTAATTCATGAATCATTCACAAAGAAAAGAAAATTATTGTAAATAGAATTCAGTGAAAAGAGCTACAGGTGACAGAATGTTCTCCAGCGGTCCCAACTATAACAAGCTCAAGACAAATCTGCGCTTGGCGCAGAATCGTCTCAAGTTGCTGGAAAAGAAGAAGGCGGAGATTACACAGAAATCAAGGAAGGAGATTGCCGATTATCTCGCTACGGGAAAAACGGAACGGGCTCGAATTCGGGTGGAGCATATTATACGGTAAGAACTATGACTACAGTGATTAGTGAAAATATATTCAAACTGAGACAATTGCAGTGAGGATTATTTGGTGGAGGCCATGGAAATTGTGGAGATGTACTGTGATCTTCTCCTGGCACGCTTTGGACTCATTCAGCAGATGAAGGAACTGGACGCTGGCATAGCTGAGCCCGTGTCCAGTCTGGTATGGGTCTGTCCCCGTCTGCAGAGCGACGTGGCCGAGCTGAAAGTCATCTCTGACATTTTTGTACACAAGTATGGTCCACAGTTCGGAGAACACTCGCGAACTGCAACCGGAGAGCATTACGTGTCGGAGAAGCTGATGCACAAGCTGACATTGCAGGCGCCGCCCAAGTTGCTTGTGGAGAACTATTTGATAGCGATTGCCAAGAACTACAACATCGAATTCGAGCCGGATCCACAGGTGATGCAGGAGGAGCAGAAGCCCGATCCGCAGGCTCATCTCATTGATTTGTCAGATCGCAATAATCTCAGTGGAGGTGGTGCTGCAGGTCCACCACAAATGGGTTTCATTGGCTATCCGCCAATGCCGAACTTACCGGAAATGCCAGCTCCTCCAAACAGCAAACCCTTTAATTATCCACCCTTTGGCGGAGGTGGTGGTGGCGGTGGAGGCGGAGCCGCCGCCTGTGCCGCTCCAGCTCCAGCTCAGCCGCCGCCGTACGCCTACAACATACCGCCCAATCAGCCGGCTCCGGCGCAGAGCAAGTGCGCCGAGGAGAAGGATTTGAATACGAACTTTATTAACGTAAGTCTAGTCTTAGCTTAAACGCTTCTCGTAGAATGTATTGGCTGTAATTAGCATGATCTCTGCATGATTGGGCATTTACAGCACGAAACTAAAGGCAGTCCCGAGCAGTCGGATGGCTCTGGCAGTCCGGACGAGAACATTTTGGTAGGTTTGCCCCCATGTAGTACGCCTGGATCTGATCCAAAACTAACTTGCTTCTTGTTTTCTCCCCTCATTGTAACCCATTTTGCATCGATTTCTCCAATCTCTGTTCGTTCTGTGACGTCTCTCAATGTGCGTGTAAGTGTAGAGAATTCCATGAGTCATTGTCGTTGTGCCTGCTTATCTAATCCCCCCCTGCTTCCCGCTGCTTGAGATACTTACATATATCTTTTAGTGTTTATTATTTATGATTTCATATTTTGCATTCTTATTTCGCATAACAGCGCCCCCATCCGCACGATCCGCCGCCACGTTACTCCTCGATTAATCCTGTCAACTTGCAGGTCAGCGACTCGCACTTGACCGACGACATAGACACCCTACATTTGCCTATTCATACAAATTCTCATTCATGTTTCGATTTCTCGCTGCAGAATGCCAACAAACCGAAACCACAACCACGTTCCAAGCTGCCACCTGGTGGACCCGTGCTACCAAGTGCACCGCCTCCATTGGATTTGCCCTCGTTGCCCAATGTGCCCAACGATCTGCCGGATGTGCCCAGCAGTGGAGGTGGCAAGCGGGAGGACGATGATGAAATAGATTTCGATGAGCTATCGCGTCGTTTTGAGAACCTGAAGAAGCGCAAGTGAAGCAATCTTCCTGCAGGATCGATCATTTAATCTTTAAATCTTTATGTTTACATTATTATCCAATATTATGATTTATATAAAAATGTAATCACATCTAAAACAACTCGTCGCTCTCCACAACTTCCTTGAGTTCCAGCAGCTCCAGAAGACCCTTTCCTTTGGTCTCGTTGCGCACCAGCTCGTCTATGACGCGATATTGTCCGGGATCAATTAGCAAAGTCAGATGCAAAGTGGCGTCTTCCCATTCCTCGTGCTCCACGGCATTGGCCAGCTTCACAACAGATTCCTTCAACTTGCCATTGCCTTCCTTGCCGGCAAAGGTCACACGCAGCTTCATGCGGGAACGTTCAATGGGCATGTGTTCGCGGAGCATTTTGATGGCCTCCAGTGTGTTCTGCTTGATGTTCTTGTTCATCTTGACGGAGAAGTGTGCATCCTTGAGAGATTTCTCAATGATCGACGATGAGTATGGACGACGTGTCTCGGGATTAACACAAAGTGCGGCCACACTGTTCACTATACTATTGAGCTGGGAGTCCAAGACACTTTGTCGCTCCTTCTCCGACACCTGCAGTTCACCTTTACTCAAGATTTCCTTGCAAATCTCTGTTTCGTCCTTGGCACCGAATGCCTTCTGCAGTTCATCCTTCTTGGCTGCTTGACCTTTGGACACGTTTGTGAATATTGTGTGTGTTTGCAGAACTTCATCAATGTCCTTTTCGCTGAAAGTAATGATTTTGTTAGTTGGAAACCATGTATTTGATTAATTATCGCTAACCTGTTATTACGCCAGGATAACACTTTGTTTTTGTAGCAGGCAATCTCGAAACGCTTGCCAGCCTTCTTAAGCCTTACGATGGCCACATTTGTAAGGCGTATTTGATTTGTAGGTGTAAATATTTTGGACATGTTGAATGTTTAGAACGAGACGGCACAGCTGATTTACAAACAAAGACAAAGTGCTGCCACCTGGTCCAAGCGTTGCCTGCCCGCTGAATTTTTCGATCTGGCAGCACGTACCGTACAAAACGACAACTCTATTGCTAAGGCAAGTTCGGTATTTTTTAGGTTTTTTAGACCAAATCAAGTATGAATTTTTTGCAGTCTTAGGACCGATCGGGCGAGAATTAAGTCTTAGTATAAAAAACTTTTTTGTTTAATAAGATATCGTAACCAAACTTATTGAATATGCATGTCACTTGGTTTAATATATCCTGACCAAATTTGGTTCAAATCGGATCCCTATATCATATAGCTATATCATATAGCAGTCTTAGCTTTTTCCATAGTAAGTACGGGGTCCAGACAGTCGAGTATGCTGGGAGAGGGACTGGGAGCGGGGCATGGGAGAGGGACTGGGAGCGGAGCCTGGGAGAAGGACTGAGAGAGGGACTGAGAGAGGGACTGGGAGAGGGACTTTGAGTGGGAGTTTGAGTGGGAGTTTGAGTGGGAGTTTGAGTGGGACTTTGAGCGGCGCCTCGGAGCGGGGCCTCGGAGCGGGGCCTCGGAGCGGGGCCTCGGAGCGGGGCCTCGGAGCGGGGCCTCGGAGCGGGGCCTCGGAGCGGGGCCTCGGAGCGGGGCCTCAGAGCGGGGCCTCGGAGCGGGGCCTCGGAGCGGGGCCTCGGAGCGGGGCCTCGGAGCGGGGCCTCGGAGCGGGGCCTCGGAGCGGGGCCTCGGAGCGGGGCCTCGGAGCGGGGCCTGGGAGCGGGGCCTGGGAGAGGGGCCTGGGAGAGGGGCCTGGGAGAGGGACTGGGAGCGGAGCCTGGGAGAGGGACTGGGAGCGGAGCCTGGGAGAGGGACTGGGAGAGGGACTGGGAGCGGGGCCTGGGAGCGGGGCCTGGGAGAGGGACTGGGAGAGGGACCTGGGAGAAGTAATATTAATAGTAGTACATATTTGTCCCATTTTTTTGTATCGCTTTATTTGTTGATAATTTGCGTAAAACATAAATCTTTAACAATATTTGCTTACTTTGGATGCAACGATTTGGCGTCTATGTTATTGTGTGTGGCAACATGCGGCCAAGACGCGTCCGCGTCCGCGTGTTGCCAAACACAAGACAAAGCGGCTCTTTGGATTTCTTAGTATGCACTTTACGATCACCGGACAACCGGGCCTCAAACTCAAAACTTAACTTAACCAAATCATATCGCATTTTGTATTCTTCATAATTCCGTTCTTCTTTATAGATGCGGCGACGATGGCTGCGCCTCTGGACAGTCGGACATTTCCGTTTCCGGTTCACAGGCGCACGTCTCCATGCCGTCGGTCATGCAACCTTCCTCTTCACAAATGCCCGCATCCGATGCGGATAACTCAGACTCGCCCTCCTTGTAGCCCATGTAGGCGGTGGCGCGCTGTTTGATAATCTCCTGTATGATGGCTGTGAGAATCTCGCGTGAGTCCACAATGTGGCCCACTTCCTGGGCCACCTCAGCAGACAGCCAGGGACAGACATTCTTGATGAGCTGCTCCTTCTTCACTGCATCGCTGGCCGGCTCAATGCTCTCCAGCACCTCAGGCACCAGGCTGGCAATGTGTCCTTGCAGCAGCTTAGCCGCCGTAACGCTCTTCTGCATCTCCGCATCCAGCTCCTTGGCAATGGCATCCTGGCGCAGGCGACGCTCCTTCTCAGCCTGCAGGCGCAGCTCCTCGGCCTCCAGGCGGCGCAGTTCGGCCAGTTCCGCCTCGCGTTGAGCCAGGAATCTGCAGTATATATATATATTAAGATTATAGCTAGCATATGATTATGTCAACTACTTACTCCTCCTGCTTGCGGCGCAGTGCTTGGAGCTCCATCTCATGGGCCACTTCGAGCATGCTTTGCTCAATGCAGGCATCCACAAGCACATCAATAATAGGCTGAGCTTCGGCATCAAAGTGGAACAACTCGCCGTCGGCAATCTCGGTGCCCACATCGATGCCCACCTTGGCGGGCACATATGGCGGTGTTGGTGGCTTCTCCAGGAACAGATCTGTCTGTGTGTCCACTGAGAATTCTGGCGGACGCTGCACCAGCTTCTCCAAGTACTTCTCTGTCTGCATGTTCTCGTGTTTTCTGCCCTTCACCGGTGGCGGTGTTCCCAGCACATTACGTTGATTGCGGCACTGCATCGATCGCTTGCGTAGCATATTACGGCGTCGTAATTCCGCAGCTTTGTCGAACGGATCCACGTCCGCCTGTAAATGTGCAGAAAAAAGCGATTAGTCATGGGTCAGGGTTGCTGTCCGAGCACACTTGCAATCATTGTCGGTGTTCCAAAGTTGCTTCCCTTGATGACGCGACGGTCGTACATCATGTTCATGTAAGGCTCTGGCGGTGGAACGACGGGTCTGCAAAGAGTTAAAACTATAGTAGTTGCCAGTCAATTAAGAAACCTCGACCCAGTTCAAAAAACACCCCTTGATTAGTTTTTTTTTAGACCCAAATCTGTTGCACTCTCAAGGCGATAAATATCAAATTTGTGCAATGGGGCGTATGCTTGTCAAGACATCTCCGATTTGAATCAATTTCCGTTAAGTTCACTACACTTTTGGGTCACTTGGTTGGGGCAGTTTATAGCCCACTTTTAAGCTGCTAAAAACACGGTTAAAGTCATTTTGCACAATGGCTTTAAGGAAGCACAAGTTGAACCTGGGACTGGTCAGTTATTTATGACTTGCTAATTTATATATATGTACATAGAAGAATACAAATAGGTACATATATGCTAATAGGTATAAAGGCATAAGGTTGTGGTACAGCCATACATATATAACATTGTCAGACATTGCACTCCTTTGTGTATTTGGAACCTGAACTCGTGACCTATGCAAATTTTCGAGTTTGTTGGCGCACTAAACTGGCCCACAAAACAGGAAGTCACATTGAAGTTCCCAGCCAAGCAAATGTCTGGTATCTGGCATGTGTGAAGCGAGCGAATCCGGGGTTACTCCATCCGATTCTCTCTGGGTCTGGGTCCTGAAGCACAAAGCAATCAACCAAAGTGACGACTCAGAATACGACTTTATAGTAAAGTAGCCAAAGCAAAAATGGAATTGCACTCGAAGGGAATTGTTTGGGTGGCACTTGAAATACTTTTCATTTGCTTAAGTATTTTGGTCATAAGTCAAATTTACATTGTACATATAAGAATAAAATTCACGCAGCGGTTTGAAATATATAAAAGTACATAAATACATATATACATCTAAATACATACTATATACGTTCTCAAAGTGATAAAGGAGATGATAGTAAAGTTATTTTATGATTTTTTAAATACAATTTGATATTAAATTATTTTATGATAGTTTTCTTTCATTTATTGAGAAACAATCGATTTTCTTTAAACGATTCTTGCTTAAAAGCAGTCGAGAATATTTATTCAAAAGAATTTATAATCTACACTTACAAAGTTTCATAAAATGTTGAATAAGGAAATAGGTAAATCAATAAACAAAATTGTTAATAAATCGTTGAATATTAATCACTATTATTTAGTCATAATTAAATAAATTAAGGACAGTCAGAATATTATAGCGATCATTTATCTCTGGATTGTCAAAGGGAAATAAGTATAGATACAGGTATCCAAATATGAGATCAACGTTATGAGATATACGACTACAATTCGTTATGAAAGAAAATCCATATATATATTAAGGTCATTTATAAAAAAAAAGAAAACATTCACTGTAAATGAGGCAGCCGCAAAAGTTTTTCATATGTCCACATGTATGGACACTTATAAATACGAGTAAATTTACTGGCACTAGATGGTATTTATATTCTCATGCCTTTGTGGATCCAAATGTAGCCATATGTAGAATGAATGTCCTGCTGCCTTACTTCACACTCAGTTCGGTTGCCTGTTAGTTTTCTTCTTTTATATGACTTTTAAGGCACTTTTCCGACAATTGTGGCTCTTTTTACGGCAGCAATATCTTGATTTAAATTATTTAAGAGAGGTAGAGAAAGAGAAAGAAAGTCCAGAGGCCCGTTGCATGACAAATAACGATGTCGATGTCCTTCCATATGTGTGGGAGTGAGATTTGTTGATTAGGAAGGGGGTTAAAAACGTTTTATCAACGACAATGCGCTAAATAAATTAATCAGCAGTTGAGTTAAAAATTTCAAAGCTATTGTAGCACATTTCTAATTGAATTGTTGACGCAGCAATCGATATAAGGCTGTGGTGAGAGGATTGACCAGCCAACCACTAAACCACCTAACCACTGGACAACGCCAAAATAAGTATGTGGCCCTCTCACGCGCCTTTGAATTTATGGTAATATTAAGAGCCGTTTCTTGGCCCACTTTTGCACTTGGGATGGTGTTTTGGACCTTGTTTTTGTTTTTTTTTTTTTATATTTGGTAGACCCTGTATTTTAAACGTACAAAGTGTCTTTTAGGTTTGTCAAAATGGGAAATATGCCTATGTGAATAATAAATTTTATGCGGTATTTAATACGAACCCTACTTTGACTGAAAATCATAAAATATTTAATTATAATAAAATTATACATGTAAGTTAGATTTCTTAAAAAAATTGATTTAATTAGAAAATTTTTTATGACTTTAAAATCAAGGAAAAATAAGAAGAATTGAGAATAATATTTAATAAAGTTTCGAGCGAAAACCTTAGTATAAAACTCTGAAGCTTTAGGAGCTAGAGACACCAATCTTGGTATTTAAGCTCCTATATGTTGAATGTAATATGTATAAGTTTCTTTTTGAATTTCGGTACGTTATTTGCCTTTTCTGCTAATCGAAAGCAAAGAAATAACAAGAGAAATTTAAAAATAATATCTTGGCTTTTGTCACATATAATAAGTATCAAATAACCGATGTGCCGATAATCCGATGTGAAAGGTTTAAACACGGTCGTAGTAACAAAGTACAGGGTCTTTCATAGTCAGGTTTACTTGGGTTCCTTTTATGAAGTTTTTTTACCTTTTGTCGCCGTTTCGTCGCTGCTGCAGTTGCTGCTGGAACTGTGCCTTGGTTATGTGCAGACCTCCGGCCAGCGACTGTGATTCGGATTTGGAGGACACTGTAGCAGCAGCAGCAGCAGCGGCAGAAGCAGCGGCAGCGGTGGCAGCTGCCACAGCGGCTGTGGCACGCACTCCGTTCTGACGTGTTGCTGTTGTTGTTGTCGATGTTGTTGTTGTTGTTGCTGCCTTGTTTTCCTTTTCAGCTGCAGGCATTGGTTTGTTATCCTTGTTCAGGTTCTGGTTCTGGTTGCTTAGGCTGTTCTGGTTGTTGTTGGCATTGTAGTAGCTGTGCAAGATCATGGGATAGGAGGAGTAGGCATAGACATGGCGTCGCAACATGGACGCGGGCAGCAACTGCAGCTCATGCGGCGGAGGCAGAAAGATGCCCGTGGGCACCGTTGTCTCGAATCGTGGACGTTCCATGTGGCGTGCGGCGTCGTTCCAGGCGCCGGTGACGTTGCCGGCACTGCTGTGACCACTACCACCGCGTCCGTAGTTCTCCTCCGGCGCCAGGAAACGCAGCTTCTGGCTCAGCTCATCGGCAAAGCTGCGCACCTCCTGTGTGCTTCTCGAGAAAAAGGAGCGTGTGGTCAGCGGTGGATTGCTGGATGAAGCACCTGCCGCAGCACGTGACTCTACATGTTCCACGGGCTCACGTATGATGGGACGTACTATGGCTTGATTTGGTTTGGGATTATGCGGATTATTATCTGAGTCAATTTCTATGGAATTGTGCAGCACCGAGAAGGAGTTGGTGACCACGTGCTGGAAATTATAGGGACTCTGATAGCGTTGAACGTTGTAGGAGGATTGTTGATGGTTGTGACTATTGTTGTTGTTGTTTCTTCCTGGTGCATAGGGATAACTGCTGGCAAAGGAAAAGTTCTGTGCCCGCTGCTCCGGTCTATTGTTCGGTTGTGGGAAGTGTTCTGGATTTATGTGCTGCTTGGTGCTGTTGCTCGTCTCTGGCATGGTCCGATTGAATCACTCGCTTCGCATTTGCCGTCTTATAAATAGCCACTGTCGACACTTTGATACTCCGACACACACGAAAAAGTTAATCAATATTACTTGTTTTTTTTTTTGCTGCCTTCCTTTGTTATGTTCTGTTTTGCTGCCCCTTTTTGTCCTGTTTGCTGGACGGCAAAGGAGCACGCGTTTTGTACCGCACGGTTCGACTGGCGAACGCCAAATGACCACGGCTTTCGGTGCTCGGTTGCAGCTCGGCCATCGGCCTGGTCAGCTGTCTGAACTCCACAGGGTTAAGGGTTGTGGGGTTGCGGGTCTTGAGTGCTTTGGGTCCCCTACTAACTCCCACTGCTGCCAACAATTAACGGCCTTTTGCTGACTGTTGCCGCACAATTGAAATGCCGCCAAATTCGAGCCTTTTGCATGCCACATTATGTATTCCATGTATTCCAACACTTGACGTTGGCATAGTTATACTTAGTTGAACTCTTTGTGTGTGTGTGTGTGTGTGTGTGTTTCCAATTAAAACTGCTTCCTGGCTGTCCTCCATTTCGCCTGACACCTTTGCTGTGTCCTTGAAATTGGCAAAGTCCAAAGCTTTTCATATAACAACTGCTTGTGTCAAGTGTCGCATTTCCTGCCAATTCGCCAATTCCCCAATCTCCCTAATTCCCCTAATCCTCCAGTTCCAGCCCACTCTAACTAAAGATGACTTCACGCATTTGCTGCTGACATTGAAATAAGGTGGGTGTTGTGGGGTCGTCTACCTGGAATTGTCCACCTAATGTCAATTGCCAAGGTCAATTGCAAGTAACGCCCTAAGCAGCTACCAAAGCTGACGTGGGCCACTGATAAGCGGAATTAATGAAGCAGCTGAGTTTGTTTCTTGGAACTTATCGATGTGTCGCTAGAAACTAACGTGGCTGTTACAAAGGTCAAAGGAATTGTTCGAGTGGAAATGGAAACAAAGATGGAATCAAAAGCCTATTTCAAGTATCTTTTAATTGCAGCATTAATAACAAGAAAAGGGCGCGTTTTTGAGATTGTAATTTTATATCAATTCAACAGAAACTTCAACAAACATATCTGAGAATTGTCCTAAAATTAAACCATGTGTTTGCAGGGAATAACAGAAGAAGCATTTCACTATAAAAGAAACATATATAATAACATTCTGCAGAAGACTTTTGGGTTTAAGCCTTGGTTCCATTTAATACATAAATATAATATTATATTCCCAATATTATTTTATTTTCCTAAATTTGGTAATCAAATAATGGTATATAATAATAAATAAACTTAAAAAAAAAAAATTAAGTTATTACCTTTAAAAGGAATCTTACTGAAGATAATGATTAAAGGTTACTTTCTGTTGCTTTAAAATTCATAAATAAAACTATAGATAATCAAATTTAAAATAATATGCACTTAATATAATTATTTTTTTGTTCGAGCTCTTGACTTAAAGAAAACTATTCGAGTTCTTGAGTTGGAGTACATTATAATACTTTAAAATAATAATACTACTCGTAGTAAAATATATACACTTTCGTAAATGTCCCATTATGTGAGTTAAATGAGAACTCACCCAATTTTTTATCACTTATCTATCAATTGACCTTAATATGACCCAAGTCTGTCACCAATATCGCAATATTAACCTGTCTATTTTTGCATTTAACGACATTTACAACTATAAACTGCGTCAATTTAAGTTTTAAGCACCCAAGAAACATCATATCATACTCGTAGTTCTGCTTCTTCATACCTAAATACCTGACAATACACGAACGAAAATTCCCATTTAGAATGCGTGCTTGGGAACTTGGCTATTGAGCTCCTAGCTGACCATACCCAGTAATAGTTTAATAATTTATTTACGCAATTTATGATTGGACAACTTTCGTTTTCTGTTTTCTTTGCTGGATTCATTGACCTCTCTGGGGTATGACGTATATAGATTTCCTTATTTAACCCACAGAAGGAAATCTGTGTAAACTTACTTGGGACAACCTTTGATTTTGACGGGCTTTGGTTGACTGGCCCACCAGAAGGCCTGTTTGCAGGGTGGGGCAGGACACGGTTTGTCCTGCCACTTCAGTTGCATCTCGGTGACTTCCGTGCGTGTAATTCCCGAGCTGAGGAACTCCATGCCGGTGCCTTTGCTGCCCACGGTAGCACGCTTCGGAATCGTTGGCATTGTTGTGGTTCTGTACACTTTTTGTTTTTATTATGTATAATTTACAGATATATAATATTTGAAGTTGTTGATTAATTTTACGTATATAAAAAGTCTATAAACTGACACATTTTACAAAGCTTTTGTTTAATTTGCTTTTTAGCATTTGCATTGAATTTAAAATGTAAATTTCACAAATAACTAAATTTAATTTGTTGTCTTTCTCGACATTTGTTATGTTTCTACTGCGACGTATCCAAAATAAACAACAACGGCGGAATTTTCTTGGTTGCCATGGGAATTGATTGTCGGCATTGTTGCATTGTTTAACTGTTGCCTTGTGTGGTCTGGGATCGGGAGGATGTTGCAGTAGGTGCTATCTATGATGTGACTAAGTCCGCAATAAACTAGATAAACTAGACAAGGACGTTGTACAGCAAAAGCAACACGGCGAACACATTAAGAGCCTACAAAGCTGTAATACCTTTTTTTTATGAAGGTTATTTTAATATTTATAGTGTCACGCAAAATATTAAACTCCCGTGAAAACTATTTCTATTCTTGCAGTCCAGCTTAAGGGAATACAAATTCCAATCGTTTTGCCATAATATTATTTGCAGCCATTCACTTTTTACAGAAACTGTTGCAAAGTTCAGTTTAAATTTCGCTTTACAGTAACGATTCATGTTATTAACATTGAACCGCACTGTTAACGTAAAGCAGTTAACTCAAGCAGTATTTTATGCACTGTTTGATTCACAATAGTGACAAGCAGTTTGTAAGCAGTACAAAACCAGTTAAATTTGAAAGAAACAGTATCAGACTAAAACTTTATTTGCTTTTAAAAATGTTCATGAATAGACTTTTCGATAAGCCAGAAATGTGCTTTAACAGTTATATGCATTTCGTTTATTCATTAATTGCATTTACAATAAATCATGATAGCTGTGCTGCCAATTAATTAGATTCCCCTTATTTCGCTAAAATGTATTATTTTTTGAAATGTTTGTCATTTTGAGCGGCTCATTGCCGGCATTGTAAGGGTCAATCTGATCGGAAAGAAATACGATAAAAACGTTTTGTTGAAATTACATTGCCTTCCTTTATTGTTTTGCTTATTCATTAACACTGGGCCCAGTTGAGGGCTCTCATTGAGCAATGACTTGCCTGTCAACGATGACGTTTGCCTTTCTGTCCAAGAAGACGAATAATATCGTACTTCGATGGGGGGTGGGTGATAATTGGTGTGCGCGTGTGTCGCCGTTAGACTCTGGTGTCCTTTTGTATGTACCTCTTTGTACAATGCATATAAGTATACTTATGTATGTATTTGGCTGCCTAATAAGATCATATGAATGGGCCGAGTATCGAGCAAACATCAATAAGGGCCATGACGTTTGACATTTGCAGAGGTCTCAACTCGTCCCTTGTCTCCGTTGTTTTTGTTGGCATTTAAAAGGTTAATGATGCCCACTCGAAATGGCCACACAGGCGATGACTCTCGATGCCTGGCGACGTCTGGTGACGCTGACGACGACGCTGACGACGATGTTGATAATCTTTGACTGCAATTTCCACAACGTTTTGTGTTCGATCATTTGCACTGATAGCTGGAAAGGGGCTACCTTTCTGCGAAAGGCCAAAGACTCCGTGTCCCACTGTGTTTGTTGTCAAACAAATCATTTACAGATCTTTCTGTGTAGGTGTGAGCTGCAATTTTCCAAAGAAAACTGGGCAACTAGGCAACTGGACACACTCGAATTTTGATTAATTTATTGCCCTACCGTGTACTGACAGATTGTGTGTGTGCTGTTCAGGCCAAAAGGAAATTGGAAATAAACCATCTAGGTAACGGTTTGACTCTCATAAACACATAAAAAACAAAACTATTGTACATTGTAAATTTCTGCGGGCTGTTGCGTATTTTTTTTTATGGTTTGCCGGCGCCATATGAAAAAATAAATAAATAAAATAATAAATGGAATAAAGATAGATCATAAAAACTAAGACGCTAACTGTAAAAACCAGTTGAATGCGGATCTCAATAAATAAAACTGGCTGCAATAAGGATAATAAAGATTAAAGTAGTTTGAGTTCTCTGCTATAGTTATTGATTTTTACTATTGACTATTAAAATATCAATGTGTTGGAAATAGGCTACAGATGCATGGATTGCGTTTTTATTTCTCCTCCTTTTTTTTTTCAAAATTTTGATAACATTTAAAATATAACTAATTTTCAAATATTTATTTTTTGATTGTAAAATAATTATGATTATGTTTTTTTTAATATATTTAATTTTTAAATATATTTTTTTTAATGAAAGTTACAGAAAACACTTATTTATTTAATTAAGAAATTAAAGCTACGGAATACGATTTTTTTTTAAATAAGTAACTTTAAAATATTTATCTTGATTTTTAAATGAAAGCTACAGAATGTGTTATTCTTTTTGTTTCACTTTTAAATTAAAGTAACGGAATAAGATTTTTTTAGTACTTTTTATTGTGGTTTTGGGAGAGAAACTGCATTTACAATTTCCACAGGAAAAAATCTCAGCTTTCACAATGAACTTTGAGGTTTTTTTGTTGTTGTTGTTGTCTTTCAGTTTTGCCAGCAGCTTCTTTTTGTCGGTTTTGGCATGCACTTTTCCCTCTCTTTTTCCCTCTCTTTTTCCCTATCTTTTTCCCTCTCTTTTCCTCTCTTTTCCTCTCTTTTCCCCTCTCTTTTTCCCTCTCTTTTTCTCTTTTTTTTTTAAGGGAAGTGGGCAAGAGAGGGGGGTCGGTTCGACTTAATTATGAGAAACGGTTTTGGAATCTAAGCCCAGGTCCTGCCACAAACATTCGCATCAATTATGCATACGCCAACGCACTCGGCATTCTGGCTGCTCGGCAACTCGGCAGCATTGGGAATGTGGCAAATACACAGGACACAGGCAACAATGGCCAGAAGCGGCAGTAAGGACTGCTTCTTGTGTCCTGCATCCTTTTTGCTGGCCTGAGCCACCAGTTGACCGCATGGCAAATTCGACGAATTTCCTGCGGTTTTCAAGCATTTCGGTTGGTTGCAACTTTGATTGCTGGACAGTGGCAGTGGCAGCAACGGGAAGGGGGAGGGGGCAACTTGACCGCAACAGCATTGGTCGAATTCAATTTATTGTAAATGGCAAAGGATTTGTGCTGGCCTCAGAATTTGTGCATTGCAATTTTGAAGTTTGCAGCTGTGTGAATAGTTTGCCTTGCCAGGCATTATTTTTATTTTTGGGTTAAAACAGTTGTCTTCGAAAAGGTGGAGAATGGGTACAGGGGGGACTCGTTAACATGGCACATCCGCATGTCAAAAATGTCGCACAAAAATCCAAAATGTCGTCAGAGGGGGCAATTGGACAGACGGACAGACAAACTGACGGACAGACGGACGAAGACGTACCAGGAACACAACGTTTTTGAGGCCCTCGGCCCAGACCCAGACCCAAGCTCTCTACACATCATACAAAACTCAAAGCGAGCCAAGCAAAACTCAATAGCAAATTAGCAATTCCGATGCGGCCATTTATATTGTTTATTCTTATTGTTGTTGCTGTTGACGAACAGACGATCGCGTTTTTATTTTTATTTTTACTTCATTTTCTATTTGGATGTTTTTTCGGACTGTTTTTTTTTTTTTGTATTTTGCTTTTTTTAAATTATTCCGCTCTATAGTTTGTAGCGATCGAACGTTCTCTGTTATCAAGTCGCGACCCGCAAAACGGAAAGCTATACGGATACCGATACCCGATACCAACCAATACCGAACCTGAGCCTAAACTCGCACCGCAAGTCCAATGCAAATTAGCACTTGGGAGTCAGGGAGCAGTTAGGGCATTACAATGTCTAATGTCTGGTTAACAGACGCATTGACTCTCTGACTCTCTGACTGACTCTCTGACTGAGTGAACTCAGCTATTCACTTTTGTCTGTCAGTCCAAATGATGTTAAAGAGTCATTTCTGTGGCAAATGTTGGTAATCAATAATACCACAAATATTTCCAGTCATGCAAACTGTCCCAAAAACAAACCCACAATGTTTGCGTGCTTTGCATTTCTTATAAACAGACACGATTTGTCATTAAAAGTCAAACGAAAATTTGTTATATTTATTATAATTTGGGTGCGCTGTTTTTGTTTATTGTGAACAATTGTGAGAGCAGTTTCTTAAAGTCAAGTTTCCCAAGGTATAAAGTCTGTTTCACCGTTAGGCGCCACCAGGATAAACATCTCACACTTTCACTTTTAGTCCGAGTCCTTTCCAGGAACTTGACTACATTTGTACCTGCAATCTTTGCCACACTTGTCTTGTTTTTCCTGGGAAAGGACAACGTTGTAAATGATCGTGTATTTGTCTGATCGTAATCGATCTTCTACTTGGCGTTGTTGTCGTCTTTGTTTTTGCTGATAACTCAATTTTGGGCAAAAACTACGTGAAGTCTTTATTAGAGGGTGTTCATTATAGTGTGACCACACCGTCACCACAAGGTTGACTTCCGTTTTAGCTGGAAACAATGAAAATGTGTGGAAAGTCTTGTTCCTGTCGATTTTCCTGCATTTTTACAGCGAACAAGTGTTAAGGATGTGCGTGACAATCATTATATGGGATATAAAGATATCTCACGTAGCGGTCAGAGGCGTGGAAATTCCGATTGAAACTATCTCTATAAAGATTTAAAACGTGATTATTGTGTGTGTGTTGATCAAATAGTACAGAATATACAGTTATAATCAGGAAGGTGACGATTATTTCTCTAAATATCTTTTTCATTTACAATTTCCAAGGATTGCAGTATTTCTTTAAATTCAATTTCTCTATAAATCAACATAACATTTTGTTAAAAGTGATTTACTTCTTTAAAGATGTTCTATTGTATCTTTCAACTGCACTTTCTTTTCAAAAATAAGAGTAAATTATTTCCACATTTCTTTAAAAATCAGCATAATATTTTAAGCAAATGTATCAATAGAAAAGGTGGAAAATTGATTAATTAATTATCATAAGTAAGTTTTTTTTATGTTACTAACCCTATTATTATTAATGGCTGTTAGAAACAGATGAAAAGACATAGAAAATATTATTTTTATATATGCATTTTTATTATAAGTAAATGCTTTTAATATTCTGTAAGCCGTTCTGCCTTTTCAAAATCTTCAAGTGGTTTATTCCTTTATAATAGCTCACATAAACAGTAGTTTTTCCAATTAATATCGTAAAATTACCGATTTCATGGTGGATTTTCTTCATCCTTTTGGTTTTACGATGTCTACAAATTGATGTTTAATAATTCCCCTTCTTATGTTCCATTCCGTGCTCATAACTGGTCGTAATATATGCTTCTCAACAATCTCACTTCATCAAACTTTCAACAGTCATTCAACTGAGTATACCATCTATTGTTTATTGTCAACATATTGCAGTCGGGATACAAACATCATTTTGTGGGGACCATAAAAATACAACTATGCAACGAAATTAAGCAGATAGCCAATCAATTGGAGGAATTGGGGTATTGTTTTGGTTTTGGTATGTTTTTTTTTTGAGTTTTGGGTGGCACTGCGTGGGGTGTCTCCAGACTGGTTTATAATGTTTACAGCTTGCCTTTCTTTGGAGATTTTTATTTGCTTCGCATCGTAATTTTTTGTCAGTTTATTGATGAAGATTTTAAGGTTTATTTGAATTTCGAATTTTGGTCAAAACATAGCAGCCGTAAAGCGCTTTTTAATTATACAAGAAAATAAATATATAGTATACACTCTGCTTTTTTTTATGGGCCCAATGATAGCTGGTAGCGTGTGAAGATTAAATTGGGAATTATGCGAGCGCCAAACTTCATAAAAGTCAACCTCAAATTTTCGAGAATAGCTGAAATTTATTACACTTGGCCGCAAACAAAAGACGCACAGGAAGTCGTCTAAAAAAGTGTATTCCAAACACAATCATATATCAATGAAGTTGTCCTGGGACGACATTGGGACGACGTGTGTCCAGGATGCGCTTAAAAAGAAATCCCTTCCGTTTGCCGCTGGCCAAATGAGTTGAACTTCCGTTGCAGCGCGTGGCCGCCTTGTCGCTGGCCACGCCCCCTTCCCCTTGCCCGCCCTAATGCAGTTGTTAGCGCATATACGATATCTATATATATGTATCTATCTATAAGTAAGTCCAAGTAACTGGGCAACAACAACTATGCTAATCGATGCCATGCCAAACGGGGCAAGAGCCAGAGTTGGCTATTGAAAAGGGGCAGGGGCAGGGGGAGGGGAGGGGAGAAGAGGGCTGGGTGCGCCGGGGATGGAGAATCAGCTTGTCTAACCAAGGCGACGCCATTTGCAGTTTCACACTTTTTTTTGCCAATGGCTCGGACCATTTTTTATGGTCAAGCGTGCCAAATTTGTAAAATGCGTCAGCGACAAGTGTAAAGTAGACTTTTGTTGTTGTTGTTATTGTTGTTAGTACTGTTGTCAGTGTTATGGTTATTGTTGCATTTATTTATTGTTGTTGCCAGGCTTGTATAATACCTAACAGGCCTTTAGGGGCTCTGTGGTCGCGGGCACCTTTAGATACTTTCCATAATTTGTGCAATAAATCAAATGAATTTCACTCAAAACAATCAAATCTCAAGGCGAGCAGCCAATTATTAACAAATGCCTTGCCGCCACAAAAGCAACAACTACAACAACAGCAACAATAACAGCAACAACAACAAGTTAAACATATCAATAAAAGTCGGCACGCAAACAAGCGATTGACACGCAAAAACACATTTAAAATTGATTAGCCCGGTCAGTTTGAGATTCGAATTGGAATCCACCTCAAACATAGAAGATGTCTAGACATGGCTACGGTGTGACATTTGCCCCTGGGGGCACTATTTTTGGAAGATCTCTCTCTCTCTCTTTCTCTTTGTATCTCTCTCTCTCTCTTTCTGTCTCTCTCTCCCTCTCTATCTCTCTTTTTATCTGTGTCGCGTGCTATAAAATACATAACACAATTTATTTGGCCAACAATTTCAGGCATTTGTTAAAAGGGAAATAGCAAGTATATTGAAAGATTATTATTAAAATAATTTATAAAGCAGAGTGAATACCCTATTTATACATATTTACGAATATAAGGGCAGATAGAGCCAAAAGAATCTTTAAAACTGAGCTAATTTTCGCATAGCTTATTTGAAATAAACAGCTTAGGTTTTAATAAAGAAATATAAATTTGTAGGTTTTAATAAATAAATATATAAGAATAAAATTATTTTAAAAATTGTAGAAATTTAGACAGTTGTAGAAATTTGATAGCTTACAAATATTATTTTTCAAAATGTTTATTAGGATTGTATTGCTGGAAATAATTATTAAAATAAAATTATTATAAAAATTTTAGAAATTTGGACAGTTGTAGAAATTTGATAGCTTACAAATATTATATTTCAAAATGCTTATTATGATTGTATTGTTAAAAATTATTATTAAAATAATAATTTGAATTTAACTACAACAAAATTATCATAGTTAATCTTAAAGACTAGTCAGAAATTTATCTTTAACTTTAATTTATTTGTAGATTTAAAACTTTGAGCTTAGTAGCCAAGTGATAAGCAAAAATGTTTGTAGCCAGCCGCGGGCCTAATAAAATGTATCTTATAGATATAGAATGTATCTGTCTGTCGTTGGCTTTTGGGGCTTAGGTTTCACTCTCGGTTTCTTGGGTAAAGGGGCATAATTATTGGGTCAGCATTCAAAGGGGGCAACGATCGACGGACGACGGCAAACGGGCCAAAAACTAATTTGAGAGCCTGTCCCCTCTGCGGGCAATTTCCAGTAAAAGCCGTGCGCATCTTTTGCTTACGCGTAAGCTCAAAATGTTATTTTTGTTTATTATTATTATATTTTTCAACTTTGTGGCATTTTTATGATTTATTAGCTTTGATCAATTTGATGGACTCTCTTTTGTCTTTCTTTCATTTTTTTTTTGGCAAAATCCGTTCGATGGATCGATCGATACGATGGAATGGATGGATGGATGGATGGATGGATCGTAAGTAAGTATGTGCCTACCTTAAGGGCTTTCCAAAAAATGCTTAAACCAATTTTCACAAAAGCGCGCTTAATTAAACGGAATCTCTTCTGGCTGCCAGCCGTCTGCTCCAGCTTTAGTTTGTCTCAGTTGAAGATTCAGTTTCAACTTTAGCTTCAGTTTCAGTTTTCAGCTTCAGTTTTTAACTTCAATGGTGGTCGTCGCCCCAGAGACACAATAAACGCGTACAATTGTTTGCACTTAAGATTTTTACACATGATTCAGTAGCCAGGGCCAAGACTGTCTGCGATCCATGGGCTTTTGTGTCCTGGCAGTCATGTCTGCATATGTTGCACTGGCACTCAAATCACAGCCAGACTCTGACTCTGACTTCAAGTCAGAGTTGCAGTTGCAGTTGCAGATGGAGTTGGAGTTGGAGTTGTGAGGGGTTTCACTGTTGCTGTTGTTCTATCAGATGCAATATTTGCTAACGAATAAATTGGCATTTCACAAGTTGCCCTGACAGACGACTGCCAACTGACTGCCTTCCTCGCTGATACTCGACTCCCTGGCTGTGTGTAGATCTCTGGCCAAAAACTGGTTGGTGTCTTGACTTGTTGTCCGTCTGTCTACTGTCTTCTGCCTTCTGTCTTCCTTCTGCCTTGTCGCTTGCTCTCTTCCTGGGCAGCCAACATGCATTGCAATCATTTTTGTTGAATCTAAAATTGACGCATCGCATCGCGGCTATGACTTCGTCATTCTGTTGCTGCAACAAGCCGAGTTTTCTGCATCAACTTCAACTACCGTGTTACGCGGCCGCCAACATCCAACATCTCAACATCCAATGTCCAATGTCCAACGTCCAACGGGGCTAAAATGGCCAGCGCGTCGCGCATTTTTCGACGACATCTGAATCTGATTAGAAACTGAGGCTCAAACTGAAGTTGAAGCTGAAGCTGATTCTCTGCCTCGGGGCAGCAGCAGCAGCAGCAACAACTCGTCGTCCAGCGTTGACGTTGACGTGCAGCCTCACAATACAACAAAACAGCAAAACGGCAACCAACTTACCGGCAGGCAACTTCAATTCAAGGAACAAGCACTGCATTGAAGCACACTGGTATGAAACCTTATGATATTTTGTAATGTTAAGACATGAATGTTGTAGTTTATAAAACTTATAATAAATTAAAAGATTTGAGTTTAAATAATATTTTACATTTAAAATAAAAGTAAAATTTACTTTAGGCTAAAAATCTTTTCAGATAATTATTTTATTTATTTAATTGTATTTTATTCTTAGAAATTTTCTTTAAAAATATAAATTTAAATGAATTTAATTTAAGTACATACCTTTCTCATCTTTGCGAAAATTAATTTACATACGCAGATACAAAGCCCGATTTGTAAAATTATAAATAGTTGACTTACATATTTTATTTGTAAAAAAATATAGCTCTAGGAGAAAGCTTCTGAAAGTACAGAAATATCTTTTCTAAAATTTAAAATGATTTTCTTCATATTTTATAGACGAAATTTCTTAGTTTTGAGACTAAAATTTTAATTTTTTGCTCACTTTTATCAACAGTGTATGGAATTTCAAATTTTGAAACAGTATAGGATCAAAAAATATGTGTAATATTTATTTATGCACGACTATTGTAGAAGCAGTCGGAAAAAAATACTAGAAAAAAAATTATTCTAAGAACTCAAATTTAAAATTTATATTAAATATATATATATTTATATATATTTATATTAAAAATATATAATATATTAAATATAAATTATGAACTGAAAAAAATTAATATCAGAGTTATTGCTAGAAAAATAACAGAATATTATAAAATAAATTTAAATTTGTAATATAATATAATTTAATTAACAATTCGAGCCAAGAACAGAAAATGACAGTTAATCACTTTTATAATTTCACCACATTTATTTCGTATTTGTTCCACTGTACATTTAGGGGACGTGTGTGGGGGCTGCTGCCCACATTCTGTTCGTCTGTATTACGCGGAACTGTTGCCTGTTTCGATATGCCCTAAACAATATTTTGTGTCCATTTGGTTGCACATAAATTCCTGTTTCTTATTATTATTTTTTTCAGTTACCTGCTCCTTGTCATTGTCATATGCATGTCGCTGCGCCTTGAAAATGAAGTAGCTTTTTACGTATTTTGTTGACTAAAAATTGTTTATAATATAAAAATGTGTGTGCATTGCTTTTGTTTCAGTTCTGTTTGTTCTGAACTGAGCCACGTTTTGCACTTTGCATAAATTGAGCTCAGTCGGCATCTTAACTCTTTCTTCCTCCTTCTCGTTTTGGCTTTTTTGGCCGAATCCTGTGCATAATCGTGTCCTTGTACAACAAAAGCAATTGCTACTGTTTGCCGCATTGGCTGCTTAGTCGTGGTCATCATGTGGCATATATCATGTCGTCGAGGCGCAGCCGCAGCAGCAGCAGCAGCAACAAATCCCGACGCTGCCACGCCCCCGCCTCTGTCTGTGACTGTTGTTGTTGTTGTTGTTGTTCATTCGTCTTGGCTGGCAAGTCTTGAGCCGCCTGCGAAATTTACATAAAATTATGCAAAATCATGCAATGCGCTTAGTGTTTGTTGCATGCCTCATTCGATCCCCTCTCTCCCTCTCTCCCTCTCTAACTGCCCCACAGCCTTGTTTGCCTTTTATGCCAGTGTGCGCTCGTTTTATGAATGGAATCGCCGTAGCCAATGATGCTGCAGCAGATGAGCATGAGGATGAGGATAGAGATGAGGTTGCCATCGCTGAGGCGAGTCAATACTTTGCCAGCCGTGCCTGCAACTTGTTGCCGCTGTTGTACATTAATGAAATTTGTTAGTATCACGACTTTTATGCCTGTTGCCTGCCAACTTTGCTTTTGTTTCCCACTTGAGTGTTGTCGTTGTTGTTGTTGTTTCTACCTTTTCGATCTGTGCATTATTTTTAAATATTTATTATATTATGAATACTTTGTAAATCCTTTCTTGCGGAACCGCTCTTGAGAATTAAGATACAACTATCTATATATTTTGATTAGATTAATGTTATCGCTTTTCCAAAATCAAGTCAAGTTCTTAAATTAATATGTTTTATTTTTCTCTGTTTGTATTATATTTATATTTCTGATAATATTAAAGGTAAGTATTCAGTATTACTTTTTTCAATAAATTTTCTGACTGCAGATATGTATATTTTTAAATAGATTAATTACTTTTTTTAATAAATTTTCTGTCTGCAGATATGTATATTTTTAAATAGATTAAAATCAATAAATAGCAGTTAATAAATTTTAAACAATAAATTCATATATAGCATACTTTTTAGAGTCGTCTAACAACTGTAATAGTCAGAGCTCGTAAGAATTGCTCCCTTTCGAGCATGTTGTCAGAAAAAAACCTCTCGTCTAGTGACCCGATAGGAACTGTCACTAGAAAACACTAAAACTTTGTTTTCCTATGGCTTGCTATATGCTCAACCGACGAGCCTTTTTGTTCACTCGCTCGGGTCAGTGCTCATTCGAGACCGTTTTTTTCGTAAAAATTCGGCAAACGGTCTTTTGAGCATGTATGTGTGTTGTGTGTCAAAAGGCAAACACTAACATAGCCTACTTTCTGTTGACTAAACGTAATCTGTGCAGCTATATGATATAGTGGTCCGATCCGAAAATGAAAACAAACTTGATCTGCGTATGGTATCCAGGAACATACATACTAAGTTTGAAGTCTCTAGCTTTTATAGTTTCTGAGATCGACGCGTTCAAACAGACGGACAGACAGACGGACAGACAGACGGACATGGCTCGATCGACTCGGCTATTGATCCTGATCAAGAATATATATACCATTGGGGGTCAACCACGCCCCCTTCTGCCTGTTACATACATTCTGCCAAACGCATTATACCCTTTTTTGCCCATTTTTAATGGGCACAGGGTATAAAAATAAAGACCTTTTTTGAGAACTCGTTGCTTGCTTTGTTCCCTTACTGACTCTCAGTAGATGAGCGACGAACGATTGTGTTCGTAGCGAGAGGTCAGTAAGAGACTGACTCGTTTGTTACACTCAACCCAAAACCTGAGAGCAGTAACCCGAACGAGTCGAATAAAAAGGTTGCTGTTCAGACCCTGAACGATTTTGTCTCGTTTTTTCGGTCTTTTGACTGAGCAGGCCGAGCACAAAAATTTGGTTGAGCATATTTTACGAGCTCTGGTAATAGTACATATTTCAAACTACAATTTACGATAAAACATGAATTTTTTAGTAATACTTTAACATCGTTTGTATAATTTTTTAATATGACTGACCCCATAAGGCATATATTTTCTTTCTTCTTTTCTTTATATAATAAAAAGAAAAAGTTAAATAAATAATACAACTTAGCAACTTATTGAAGATATTCCAGTAATATTCAATATAAAATATACTTAAGCGTAGAATGATTTGACAATCTTCATAAATCGTATTTGAGTTGAACTCTCGAATGGAGCAAACTGAAATTACTCAGTCTCAACTCGGTACTCGGCAGCACAGATAGGATCTGTCTTTGTTTCGCCGTGCAGCTGCAACAATTGCCAGATCTTACCTTTGCTTACCCTTTGCCCTCCCCTCACAAACAGAGCTGAGAGCTGAGATTCGGAGCTCTGTTTGTGATTGTGATTCGGATTGTTGTTGTTGTTGCAATTCGATGCATTGCTGTTGCCAACATACAAAAGCCATGTCAATCAAAGTTTGTCACAACTCGCAGACGCAGCCGTCGGTTGTCGCATTTAATCGCTGTTTTTAACATATCGATCTGTGACGCTGTCAAGGGGGATAAGATGGAGAGAGAGAGAGAGAGAGAGAGAGAGAGAGAGAGAGAGAGAGAGAGAGAGAGAGAGAGAGAGAGAGAGAGTGGGGGGATCCCAGTACAGTGTCACACTCTGTGAGATGCGACACAAAAAAAAACACTCGTTGACAAATGAAAATGAAAATGAGAGAAAAACCCAAAAGTGGAGAGCGTTTAGCCAAACGTTGATGCGTATCTGACGCGCTCTGGGGATGGATTGTGGGCTGTGGATTGTGGATTGTGGATATGGACAAAGATTATGGATGAGGATTGTCGAGTAGTTTGAGCTGAATCTTTGGGGTGTTGGATTGGAGCTGCTTTTGGTTTAAATGGCGATGACTTTTGGGCTTATCGTTTAACAAACAACACCAACTACAACAACAGTGACAAAAACAACTGAGATCATAGTCACAAGAAGCTGTGAAGGGCTTGAAGGGAGAGGAGAAATGACAGCAAAGGTATCGTGTAATTTATGTCAATATATGCAGCGTTAATGTCGTTGATCGATGTCTGTCAGTTGGATGCTGACTGCTTATATAAGTGTCAGTAGCAAGATTGTTATCACTGCCTCCTCCCAGCGAAAGAGAGAGAGAGAGAGAGAGAGAGAGTGCGAGAGAATGAGAGGGAAATGACGACATGTTTGGGCACCGCCAGCCTAGAGAGTTGGATACCCAAGTTTGATTATCGCCTGGCTGTTGCATTTTAATTGATTTCGGATGCGATTTGCATGATCTAGAGCGACGTTGCCTAAGGAGGCCAATCGAGCGCATGTTTTATGGATGTCAAAACAATTGCTACATATTCTAAGTAGGGATCGCGATCATTGCGCAAGTTCTCCTGCCCCACACCACTCAAATATATATATGTACGAGTTCGAATGTATACTTGGATATTTTCATGAATTCATTGTAAATACATATGTATATCAGATGTATTTTCCACATCAAAACAATCATTCAGGCCAAAATCAGAAAACCAATGCCAAAATAACGTGGAAGAAAAATACTCTACAAGGTTTTGTGTCAATGGAAAACCTTATTTTGAATTGACATACATTTTATAAGATTAAATATTGTATGACTTTATTCAAATATAAATTTATAATTGCTATTAATTTTTTTTTTATAAATGTTTTAATTTTTTTAAGTATAAATAAATTTATATTAAAATGTCTGATGTAGTTTAGGGTAAGTCTTGTTCCTTTTCTAATTTATAATTATTTACAGTACAGATCCAAAGAACCATTTTAAATAATCAAGTGTTAAATATTTCATTTCTTTGATTTCTTGCACAATTGTAATTGAAACAACTATTTAATAATTTTAAATTGCTGCAATTGTAATTGAATATAATTTATAATATAATATTCATATGATTAATAGTAATATTAAATTTTTATTACAACTTTAAAATTCATTGGTTAAATGTTTCTTTTAATTTTACTTTAAAATTTTATTATTTTTAGCAAAGAATTTTATTCTGTCCTAGTTTTAAAATTTAATAAAATAATATTTTTTTTCTTAAGTTAGTCAGGTTTTTTCTTTCCCATAATCTTATTTTATTTTTTAAAACTTATTTCAAAAAGTTTGATGGCTTTTCAGATTATTTATTTGATTTTAAAATAATAGATTCTCTAGGTCCTTGGGCGTTACAAAGATGATAAGAAAACTATGGATATTTAAGTTGTGTCAAGGGTATTATAAATGCTGTCCATATAATTTATGCACTGGCCGTTTTGGCTGGCAGCGCAAATAAGGGCATGTCTGGCCAGTGGCCATCAGCTGCGATTGCAACCAGGACATGCTTGCCATGCATGCAGCAATGCGGCAGCTCTTGGCCTTCAATTAAACAGCAACACACACACGGCAGCAACAACGACAACAGCAACAAACAGCAACAACAACAACAACCGCAACAGCAACGTAAAATACAATAAATAACTGGACGGGCCAGCAAATGAAGAGATATAAACCAAGTTCCACTTCGTCTCCGTCACCGTCTTACACTCCCATTCCCTCCCCCTTCCCTCTTTCTCCCCCTTCCTCTCTGTCTCTTCTTAGTGCGTCTCCATCATCGTTGTTGTTTTGGGTTTTGTCTGCGTACGCAAAACTTATGAGGAGGCCAGAAGAAAACCGTGGCCAGAAAACGCCCTAAAACGTACACCGATCGGTTTGTTGTTATTATTCTTGGTGGTTGTTGTTGTTGTTGCTGTTGTTGTGGTTGCTGCGTTTTCGCACGCATCGCCAAACGGTGGCCACTGCCAGAGGGGCTGTGGCAGGGACAGGGACAGGGGCAAGGGTACGGGCAGGTGGACAGCGGATCGAGGTGATTGCTGGTGAAAAATTCCGTTTGTGACAATGATAAAATAGTTTAACCTCGACAAAAATCGCGTTTTGAATTTGAAATGCGATTTTTTTTTTGGTGTTTCGCTTCAAAAATGTATTTGTTGTTGTCGTTTTGTGGTTCGGTCTTGGCTTCGAATCCGGGGCTACTGTTGTTTAGTGTAAACTGCTGTTGCCTGGAGGTGGTGGTGCTGCTGCTGGGCATTATTTGGTGACAGTTGCGAGACGTGGCCATAGGTGGTAGTTGTTGTTGTTGTTGCTCGTTCGTTGTCTGTCAACCGTTGTGATGACATCTGTGTAGGCGTGAATGCATTAAAGACTTTACTGCTGTGATTCTGACGATTATAGACTAAGATGTATTCAGATGCTAATATGGGAATAAAAAGCTAAAAATTAAAGATTAGATTTAAGAAAATTTTAATCGAAAGAAATACTAATAATTAGTTCAAAAATTAATTTTATAATATTGTAAATAATATAATTAAGTATTAGAGAAAATTTGATATAATGAAAATATATATCGAATAATAAAGAATCAAAAAAATCTAAAAAAATCTAAAAGACTTTACTGCTTAAATTCTGACTTATGCGATTTAGGCTAAGACGTATTCAGATACTTATATGAGAATGAAAGACTAAAGATTTAAGATTAGATTAACGGAAAAATTTTAATCGAAAGAAATACTAATAATTAGTTCAAAAAATTATTTTAAAATATTATAAATAATATAATAAAGTAGTTGAAAAAATTTGATATAATAAAAATATATAGCGAATAATAAAGAATCAAAAATATCTAAAGTTTCAGTATGACAAATAAATTCCTATGTCCTATCTAAACAGCTTTTATTAGCTGTGTGTTTGTACTTATTCCCTAAAGCGCCATTGCTATTATACGTGCCTTCACTAACTGCTATAGCTCCACCTCCTCCATGCTATTCTCACATGTTCTGTGTCATTTTGGCAGTGAAGCGTCGCCAACGTCGTCGTCGTCTGTCGTTTTGCGGTATTAAAACCAGTAGCTCCGGCGACAACAGAAGCGAGTAGCATATCATAAGTTGTGAACATATTTTGACTACGAAATCAGACTGCAAAAACTCAGTGTATAAATGTGTGTGTGCAATGACAATATAAATAAAATAATTGCCGACATAAATAAATTCAAAACTCTTGTACACAATATATGTGTGTTGTGCCGGTTAAGAGCTTTGTGCGTTGTGCGTGGTACACATTTTATGATTTTTAGTATTTTTCGTTGTAGTTGTCGTTGTTTTTGTTGTTGTTGCTGGGGCTATGTGCACAAATTGTTAATGGCATTTTGTATGCGCAGACACAGACGCAGGGCTGGGTGTGGGCAGGAGACAGAGGTATGGAGACTAAAGTGCAACGCTAGCTTTCATTGTCGCCAAAAAAAAAAAACAACAAAAATCAGAGAAAAAAACAAAAGACTTAAGACACGAACTTGCCAAGCGACTCCAGCAACTGCATTGTTGATTTGCTTAGCTGGCGGCGCGTGTTTTGGGACATATTCTATTTTTATAACAATTTAAATTCAGCCAATTGTCAAGGTGTGTTAACCACAACAACAATAACTACAGCAACAACATTGACGACGAGGCGAAGCACGGCAAAAAAAAAAAAAAAAAAACAAACAAAATTATGTCTGCATTTTCGCGCCTGTTTTGTGGCAAATTGACAACAATTGCTGCTATTAGTGAGATATGTACTCGTTTGTCTGCTCGAAACGCTGATTTATGCCTATGGAATGTCTGTCAAGGGCGTGGAGATTCGCAGAGAGCGAAAGAGAGAGAGAGATAAAGAAAGGGGAGAGAGATTGCAAAAACTTCCGCTTTTTAATTGAGTTCTAAATGCACAACGCCTTCTTCCAGCACCACCAAAATAAAAAAAAATATCATAAAAAATTGGACAAAATATAAGGCAAAGATCTGAGCTGAGCGATAGACTGGATGGATGCCACGAAACGTGCACAAGTAGCCGGCAGAGGAAGTCTCAGTTCATGCATATTAATTAGTAGCAACCTGTACCATAAAAAAAAAGTGGCAGCTATTGCTTAGGTTGGGGCAACTTTGATTTTATGCAGCCAAATTGAAAATAAAATTCATTTCATTGCTCGACTCGAATCGTCGACTGTCGTTCATTCAAGAATGTTTGTACATTTTTCGCACATTAAGCAGCAGATTAACACTTGAGCGTCGTTGTCTTGAATCGGGGCCTGACATTATCTTGTGCATCTGGCGGATAAGATTTGTGGGCGCACAGTTGCACGAGGCTCAATTTGTTGCACCGACTCTTTATGACCCATAGTCGTAGTGGTATCAAATGTGGTGCGCCTGATAAGCCTCGTAAAAGTCAAACGGGTTACGACGGATTTCATTCTTTAATGCAGATCATAAAATGGCAAATGGTGGCGTCAATTAATTGAGTGCGGGCTGCGTTGCTTAGGGATGCAGTTAGACAGTAGGTCGTTATGTTCAGCAGAGGAAGTCATCAATCAATTCCAATTGGCCAGCAACATTCTTCTGAGAAACCAAGTCAAACACATATAAGATAAAAATAGATGAATACAAATATAAATATAAAAAATAAAATAAAAATATACGAAGTCATACAAAATTAGATTATATTTTTAATTATATTGTTGTCTATTGTTATCATTTCCATTCAACATTTTTTTGAGAAACCAAGTCATACACATATAAGAAAAAAAATGGTTGAATAAAAATATAAATATTAAAAATAACATAAAAATATACTAGTACATACTAAATATGATTATATTTTTAATTTTATTGTTGTCTATTATTATTATTTCCTTTAAACATTCTGCTGAGAAACCAATTCATACACATATAAGAAAAAAATAGCTGGGAGAGGGACCTGGGAGAGGGACTGGGAGAGGGACTGGGAGCGGGGCCTGGGAGAGGGACTGGGAGCGGGGCCTGGGAGAGGGACTGGGAGCGAGGCCTGGGAGAGGGATTGAATAAATAAATATAAATATAAATATAAAAAATAAAATAAAAATGTACTAGTTCAAAATATGATTATATTTTTCATTTTAATGCTGCTATTGTTATTATTATTTGCTTTTGCTTTGGCAATATTTGAAATGCTTTCGTTATATGCGCCAATTAGACAATAACTAATGAATCCATACATAGTATGTGTATGGAAGTACATACATATATTATTTTTAATTGCACATCAGCAGCAACAATAACAATAATAATAATAACAACAACATGCCTCACAGTTTTCTCACACTCTTCACTGCTTGCCACTTGCATGAGTTGCAGCAATTAAACAACAACGAGCCGCATGTTACTTCAAGCTTTTCTTTCACTGATTACTTTATTTAAACATTTAAAGCACTACAACTGAGATGGATAGATGTGAGAGTGAGAGCGAGAGGGAGAGATTGGCGAAATCAATAGGCATGCGAAATATTTCTTACCTTCAAAAAACATATAAATAATGAGTCAATGCTGTTGTTGTTTGCTGTCCATGAATTGTTTGTTGTTGTTGTTGCTTCACTCTAAGTGTTGGCAATCAGGCAAATTGCCAAAATATTATTGTGGCCACAATCAATTAGCACACACATAGCTGGAAATTTTTTCTAATACCATCTATTACCCCTCTCTCTCTCTCTTTGACTTTTTGAGATGGGGGAAGACTACTTATGTCTTTGCTTGTTTGCGTTCTTGTAGCTGCGATCGTGAGCGGATTGTCTAATTGTGGCTCAATTCAATCACGTGCAATGTCTCGGCAATAGAACCTTTTTGTCGTTAAAGTTTTTAACGATTTTGACGTAGCTGCAGGTGCAAACTGTACTCAGAGGCATGTTAATATGGCCGCTGTGGTAAGTTGTTGTTGTTGTTGTTGTTGCTGTTACTCTTGCTGTGGTTAAGAGCAATGAAAACAAAGCGAACGGACAGCGGCAACAACAATTTACAATGTGTACATATGAAAAGCACCAAAAGACACACTACAGTCACTAATACACACGCACACACACTGGCGCACTTGGGAGGCAGTCAGTGAACTCGCATGGCCGCACGAATAACGTTTCGTGACAGGCAGCAACACAACTACCAACAGCAACTACCAACAGCAACAGCAACTACCAACAGCAACAGCAACTACATACAATTGAAGGTTGAAGTTACATTGCCTGTGCGTGTATTGGTGTCGGTGTGTGTGTGTGTGTGCTGGTGTGCGTGCATCGCCATTCGGGCGTACCAAAAACCCAACCGAGGCCACGCAGCAATCGACCCAAACCGCCCGCCCCCTTTGTTATCGTTGTTGTTGTTATTGTTGCCTTTAATTGTTGTTGTTGTTGTTGTTGTTGCCACTCTTTTCTCTTTATATGCATTATGTGCATTATTATTATTACATTATTGTGTATTTCAAGTTTGTCGGTGTATGTTATTGCTGTGGTGCCAGTTTCAATGCCTTCGTTTTGATTGAGGAAATCGTCGACGACGCATTGAAAATTCAGTGAAATTTTCTTAAGGCCATTGCCACACAAAATGGACGCCATTTGAACGCATTTGAGTGGTTGCTCCATAATGTGGCCTATAATAATACAATATTTATATATATTTGCTAAAATCAATTTATTATTAGAACAACTATGTTGTACCTAAAGTAAAGTAATAAATAAAAAATAATTTATCTATTCTCTTACATTTTTTTAGAGTAATAGTTTTCTTTAAAGCAAGATGAGTTGTCTCCAAAGTAGGCTAAGAAATGGTAGTTTTAAGAGAAGTTTGAAAAAAGGATTCTAAAATATATTTTGAATACTTAGATATACTTTTTAAAAAATTTTAGGTTTTAAAAAATGATTTACCCTATATAAATCTTACATAAAAAACTATGCCTAAATAAAATGTAAGCCGATATTTTTCTATATTTTATATAGTTTTGCAAAAAGTTATTTAACATCTTCCCGCAAAATATAAATATATAATAAACTGTTAGGCTGCCTTTTACTTAACTGACATTTATTTAATTTTAATGATTAACGTGAGAAATTATTGTTACACGTAATTGGGTATAATTTTGCAATATTTATCAAATTTTATTAGACAGCAGGCCAACGAACTTGTTATCAGAATTTAAATTATTCAGTTTAAGCCAAAAACTTAGAGTAACTTCAATTTGAAACGAATGACTTAGGCAACGAACTTGTTGTCACATGCAAAAGAGCCAAGTTGTTTTAGGCTTTTATTTTTGTTTGCCTTGTTGTTGTGTTGTGTTTTGTTTGTAATTTGGAATGATAACCTGCTTGTAGGCTTGATTAGAGTGTCCGCTGTCCAGATCCCGTCGAGATGTCTGTCAGCGCCTGTAAGCCTTTTGAGCTGGGCCCGCCATAAAAATTAGCTGCGTCGGCTGCTGTTGTTTTTTATTGCGTTTCTCTACGATTTTATAACGTTGAATCTTTTGTATTTGTCCCCATTGATATTGTTTTATGTGTGTGTGTGTGTGTGTGTGTGTGTGTGTGTGTGTGTGTGTATGTTTGTAAGCCGTTTCCTTCGACAATATTTTCAAATTAACAACATTAACAGCGACCTTTTAATTAAGTTTCTTTTCTCTCTCTCTCGGTTTCATTCGGCATTGGGAACTTTATTGATTTTCTGTTGTTGTTAACTTGATTTTCGTTTCGTTATAACTTTTAACTGATTGGCTCGGCCAAGTTGTTGCTTTTTGGTATTTGTTTTTTATTTTGATTTTTTCTTAGTTTTGGGTTTTGGATTTTGGAGACACATGTGAAAGCTCTGTTACAAATCGACTTCGTTAAACGATGTTAGCCCACACCATCAGCACCACCTGCGTCAGTCAGCTGAACAACCACCTGAACCACCTGAACCACCTTAGCTTTCGCTCGTTATCGCGCTGACCTCTTGGGCCGTTCGTTTAATGGTCGCTTTGATAGCCACAACGAAAAGCAAACCAAACCAAACCAAAGCAAACCTAAGCAATCCAAAAACCAAATCTTTCCCATGATTGTCGCCAAAGTGTTTTCGTATCATACATCGACTACGTGTCGTTGTTGCTGTGGTTGTTGTTGTTGTTGCTGTTGTTATTTGTTATTGCTGCTGCCTTTCGACTATTTTATGTATACGCGCCTCACATTTATGCTGTGCTACAAAGTCCCCACAACTTATCCGATACTCATCAAGTTATCCATCAAGTATTGCCCCTCCACTTCTTCTTCTTCTTTTTTGTATTTTTTGGGTTTTTTCTGCCATCTCTCTCTCTCTCTCTCTCTAGTTAGTGTGTGCTAGTGTGTGTATGTGTCTTAGGCGCTTAAAGCTTTTTAAGGGTTTTTAAGATTTTTATCTAACAAACTCGCTGTGCATACTTAATTATGTATTTTGAAATGTGAGACAGGTTGGCATGGCATCGGACAATGGACAATGGACAACGGGCATCGGGGCCTGAGGAATGGACAACGGTGCCCACAAAAGGTTGTTTTTTTTTTTTTAGACAAAAGCTACTGTCGTTGACAACAACGCACACACAAGTAAAGTTTGTGGGAGCAGAGAAAGAGAACAGGCAGCAGCAGGTGCAGTTGTGTGTTGCTTGTGGAGATTGAATAGATTGCCAGGAATGTTGAGGGAGAGAGCATAAATATTAAGTAAATGATGATTCAACACACACTCAACTGACATATTTATTTATTTATTCTATTTTAATTTTTAGTTAACATTGTAGGCAGATTACATTATTTTGTAATTTAAAAACTATAATTTTTTTTAATTTAAAGTGTGTCTAAGAACGAAATTTTGTTGCTTGCTCTTAGTACATCTTTTTTTTTTTATTTTCCCTGAGTAAATCAACAACTTTGATTGAACATTTAATTGAAAAAAAACCTGGGAGATGGACTGGGAGAGGGACCTGGGAGAGGGACTAAGAGCGGGACCTGGGAGAGGGACTGGGAGTGGGACTGGGAGAGGGGCCTGGGAGAGGGACTAGGAGAGGGACTAGGAGTGGGACTGGGAGCGGGGCCTGGGAGAGGGACTGGGAGCGAGGCCTGGGAGAGGGACTGGGAGAGGGACTAAGAGCGGGACCTGGGAGAGGGACTGGGAGCGGGGCCTGGGAGAGGGACTAAGAGCGGGACCTGGGAGTGGGACTGGGAGCGGGGCCTGGGAGAGGGACTGGGAGTGGGACTGGGAGCGGGGCCTGGGAGAGGGACTAAGAGCGGGGCCTGGGAGAGGGACTCCTTACTTTAAACAGACTCTCATTATTTGTATTTAGTAGATCAATAACTTTGATGTAACATTTTACTAAAGAAAATATGTAAATAAATAAAGTTTTGTTAATTTTGTTCAAGTCAAGATTTGGTCTATTTTAAATGAGAAAATACATTTTATATAAAATATTTATAAATTTAATAATAAACATATTTATATGTACAATATATCCTAACATTTCGCTTACCTTTTGGGTCTGTCTAGGTTTGGTTAATTCTCAATCACGTTGTTCGTTTGCCCCTTAGCACACATTAAACCATTTTGTGCAACATTTATCTAAGCAGCCCCCAACTGCTCTCCCCATCTGCCACTCCATGCACCACCTTCAACATTGC
This sequence comes from Drosophila falleni, assembly GCA_035045575.1. Classification (NCBI taxonomy): domain Eukaryota; kingdom Metazoa; phylum Arthropoda; class Insecta; order Diptera; family Drosophilidae; genus Drosophila; species Drosophila falleni. The sequence goes on from JAWNOV010000167.1 coordinate 14,208,789, forward strand.
AACGCCCCATTTAATAATTTATGCTCTGCATTGACACTTGCTCATGACCTTATCGACGTCGTCATCGTCGTCGTCATCATCGTTGCCTAGCCTGGGCCAACAAACTTGGCCAGCGGCACACTTTGGCCAGCCAGATAGTCAGGCAGTCAGCCAGGCCAATAACAACAATTAGGCACACACACACGAGTCCAAAGAACAGCAACAACATCAATCCAGAAATTGTATTGTTGCCATTTTTCTTTATGGCTTTATGCGTTTTGTCATAGACTGCGACTTGGCAACTTGGCAAATAAATCAATTGATTTCAATTATAATTATAGGCTCGAGTGCAGGCTCCTTTGGAGCAGTCCTCTCATTGCCCAGCTGCCTTGCGGCCTTTTAAGCATTCACATTCGTATTCACATTCACATTCGTATTCACATTCGTGTTCGTATTCGTATTCACATTCATGGAATGGTTTTAAGGAGCGCGTGGCGAACTGCTCATTACTTTAGTTGTGGGACACGCCCCGTTTTTGATTATTGAGGCGTATGTTTTGGTCAATTGTTGAAAAATGAAATGGTCTTGCACATAGTTATGACTCGTATCTTGTATCTTGTATCTTATATCTTGTATCTTCTATGCAAGTCATGGCCTGGCTGCTGGCTAGCATAAGCAACCATATGGAGATGTATAAATTTTCATTGATTTTAATCCATAGAGCGTCGTAGTTGAAGCTGGTCAAGTGTCTGTTATTTATTTTATGCGCTACTTCACAACTTTATTTAAATGCCGCCAGCCAACAGAAGAGAGTCTTCTTGCAAATTATATGCATTACGCATACGCAAAAGTCCTGCGGAGAACTACGTAAATTGACTTATAAGTGCAGGCTAAAAAAAGCTGCAAGTTAAAGATAACTCTGTGAGTTACCAAATGCTGAAGAATATTCGAGTTGAAAAGGGAATGAACTGCAATTTTTTAAAGGTGAATTTTCAATAAACATATCTTCTATATTTATCAACTAAACATTTTTATTGATTTCTATAAATGTTTTTCATTTGTTTTGCAAGCGCCAACTTCTGGGATCTCCGTTCATTATGTCTATCATTAAAATATTTGATTCAGACTTAAGTTGTTATGAGAGAGACGTTCGTTGGCTACTGTTAAATGAGCACGTTGCGGTTTGGTCAGTCAGTTGTTGTTGTTCCTGTTGTTGTTGTTGATGGCACTCCCTTCTAACAAACACTTACAAGTGCTGGAAATAATCTAAAAGCGACAGCAGCAACAACAGCAAAGTCAACGGTGGCTGCCACAACAATAATAAAAATTGAAACTGATCGTCTTTCAGAATGCGTGGCACGTAGCGCAGTTTATTAAAATAACTTGGCAGGCGGAGCAGAGGGAACTGGAGCCACATCACCTGCTATAAGAGCAGCGGCCAAGAAAAATTAGTTTAATCATAAAAATGCTCGACATCGACAGCAGCAACAGCAGACGACGATGACGATGACTCTAGAGGCAGCTACCTGTTTTGAGCAAGAAGATGACTTCAATTAAAAGCTTTTAACAATATCACGTACGGCAAATCGGCAAGCGCAGTGGAGGGGGAAAAGCAGAAGGGAAGGGAGGAAGGGAGCAGTCTGATTACATCACAGCAGCATAGCAAAGTTGCAGTCCTGTTTTGCCGCCGAGCTCAATGAGTGCGTAGATGCGTTGTTGTCTTCGGTTATCAGGTGTAAAGCATCGCAGACTGGCTGCAATGAAAACGCGTTTGTGTCTTAAGTCTTTTGTTTTTTTCCTGCGCAGCTTCAGTTTTTTAGCCTGTGCTTATTAAAGAAAGCAGCAGAGTTGATAGCATCGCCCCCAGAGAGTGAGAGACTGCACGTGCTACACCCCCGCCGACCTGGTCTTTATAGTCTCTTAGCCTTTTTAGCCGACGAAGATCAAAGCGCGTTATCCTTGACTCAGACTTCAACTTGGCAACTCGGCCATGTCACGTTGGGGCGTCAAAACGTGGCTTTGTCGGCAGCAACTTGACGCTGTCACTGGCCCCAAAACTTAATAACAATAACAGTTAACAGTGTAAATAATACGAGTACCACCAAACCAATAAAAAATACATACAAACATCGCTAAAATTCGGCGGTGACGACCTCCGTCAGTGTCTCGTTTCGATTATAAAAATTTCATTTATGTCTTATGGGCAAATTTGCAATTTCTGCGCAAATTGCGTCGCTTATTGCTTATTTTTTGCACTTGTTTTTACGATAAATAAAATGCCTCAATCATTTAGCGCGTGCGTTTTGCAATAAAAATGGCGTTTATGTTTCAATTAAAACAGGCGTTGGCCAAATTATGCAATCGGAGAGCAGTTTTACGACAACAGATCCCCCAAGATCCCTTTGCCACTTTCAGGCAGGCTACGGCCATAATAATGCAGTTAAAGTCCGCCAAAATGCTGTACTAATATTGATTTATTGATCTGCTTGCAATACGTGATTATTCTGATTGATTCCAGTCAAGATTTTTAATTAGTTGCTTATATTTTAGTTTATCAAGTTGGAAAAATTGCTTTTTATGATAAGTTTGAGGAGAATTTAGTTGAAAGAGGGACTGGGAGCGGGGCCTGGGAGCGGGGCCAGGGAGAGGGACCTGGGAGAGGGACTGGGAGAGGGACTGGGAGAGGGACCTGGGAGAGGGACTGGGAGAGGGACCTGGGAGAGGGACCTGGGAGAGGGACTGGGAGAGGGACTAGGAGAGGGACTGGGAGAGGGACTGGGAGAGGGACTGGGAGCGGGGCCTGGGAGAGGGACTGGGAGGAGTAATATTAATAGTAGTATTTATAGCAGCAGTAGTAGAGAGGTTAAGAAAAACAAAGAGAAACTGAGGAAGAAGTACGAGTTCGAATATAGAGAAATAATTCAAATGCTAATAGAAGTAGAACTAAATGGAATATAAATTGAAATATATGTTAAAATAGGAGTTTTCCTTGACAAGTGTACTTTTTCCGTAAGATCTCTCAGCTCTCTCCTTACCTCAAACAGACTCTCATTAAAATGGATCAATAAAACTCGAATCACATATTTTATATGTCTACAGATAATCGAATTAGTTTTTATTAAAGAATACTCTCAATTAGTAAATAAATTACATATTTAATATTCAGCACTCCAAAAGATTTTTTATTTTTCCTTAAATTTGTATTTTTACTTATAGTATAAAATATATTTAAAATGCTAAATATTTTTTCACTGTTTAATTATATTTATTTCAATTCAATAAAGATTTTCATACAATAATTAAGTTATATCTTATTAGTTTAGTTTCCATTCAAGGATATTCGAAATTTCGTCGTGTGTTTTGGTGTCGTTTATAGCAATCAAGGAAACTCACCACACACCTCAGCTCAGGGTTTGTGCACAGGCTAAAGCAAGGGTTAAGGGTTAAGGGTGGACTTCCGCTTTCCCGTTTCCGATAAGACACACATTTGTGCGAGTTAGTTGGACGAGTTGATTGGCCTTTGATGTGCGGCAGGCAAACAAACAGAGGCAGAGACAGAGTTCATAAAAAAGTGTCAGTCGGAAAATGTGTGTCAGTTTTTATGCTGTAGTCACTAATGATATGCACCCCTGGTGAGGCAACTTCTACCCATTGCTTTCAGATATCATATCGACGCGTTTGTTTTTTGTCGAAGGAAATAAACATGCGTGCCATAGTAATAGTAGTAGTTGTTGCAGTTGTCGTCTTTTTGATGTTGCTTGGTTGTTTTTTTTTTTTTGTATTTTTTATGTCGCCTGAACTCAGCCCTCACCTGGAAAAAGTTCTGGGTCTGGGTCCGACGACAGGAAAACCAACGAGCACTCCATCGTTGGTTCAGGCAACGTTTGCCCTTTTGACTGCATTATGCAAATGAATATCTAAAAGATTTTTATTGACATATGTATTTTTTTTTTTTCCTTTTGTTCTTCAGTCGATATAGGAAAGAGTGGTTTCAGTCCCCGCCACTTCCTGTCACTGTGACAACCACGTCGCTTTCAGTGGGTGTGAACAGGATTTTTAATTCTCTCAGCGATGATCCATAAGCGTTAATGCTAATGCCAGTGGGTTGGGTTAAACGGGGCCTTAAACGATTAACCGACTGAAAGTGAGAGCACAAATCTCAACTTTATGGTTATTTAACATTTTAATGAATTATTCATTTTTCTATTTTCCGTTTTCGACTTTTCATTTCAATGTTTAACATGAAAAGAGAGTTAAAAGCATGAAAGTGAGTTTCAGCATGTCAACAGCATTGTAATAAGCAATATAAAATAGATTAGTTATAATAAAAGAGCAATAATAAGAAATTGATAATTTTTAGGTATAGAAATTTAAATAGGGCATTTATTATTTTTCGTCTTTTGCTGGAAATACACTTTTTAGTGTTATTGATAGTTAAAGCAAATAAGTTATAAAATATATATGAACAAATTTGTGTTTATTTTATTATCCTTACAAGCTTTTAAATATTTTATAAGAGTAAATTTTTGGATTTAAATTTACATTTCTAAAATAAAATATATATATTTAAGATATTTATGCAAGAAAAGATTTTTATAATTGGAATTATAACTATTAGATAATTTAAATTAATATTTAATTTGTTTAAATTATAACAAATTCGTTTTATTTTTACGTAACTAAGAATTGTCAGTTATTTTTTTATCCAACTTCCACTTGAATCCTTTTAGTAGTTCAGGAAAAAACAACTCTTTCGCTTTTATCATCTACTTAAGCAACTACTTAGCGACTTTAATGGCGACTGTCATCATCGTAAGCACAATATGTCCTCCACACACGGGAAGGGGCAATAAAAAACCGCGGTAAATTTAAAAAAAAAAATGTATCCAGGTGTTGCAACGCTTTTTGCTGCGTTGTTTCCGCCATTCGCCAATATTTCACGACCCTGGCGGGTTGCCTATGGGACACAAACGCGGATCCGGACGTGTCACAGCGGCGCAGAGATAAATTAGTTAATAAATAAAAAAAGAAAAGGACACAAAAAAAAAAACAGCTAACTAATTTGCATATTTGCCCTTTGCTTTTGCCTTTGGTCTCATTGACAGTTGCTCGCTCGCTCAATGCCAAAGCCAATGAGGCGCACCAAAAATGCATTTAACTGGCATCTACTATAACTGGGAATGGGTTGGAATCGACGCTACCCAGGACAGGACCCAGACAGAGATCGGGGTCAGGACGAACTGACGGTTGTTAGTGTAGCTACAACCGTTGCCATTTGCTGCCCCGTTTGCGTATTTTATGTTTTGGCGGGACTCGAAAATTTTCTATTCTATTCTATTTTTTTTTTTTTAAGTCTGAGCTAATTTGCATATGACAGCGATGCCTGTGTGTGTGTGTGTGTGTGTGTGTTTAGGAATTTGGCAAACTGTTGGCTACGCTAGGGTTGTGTGTGTGTGTGTGTGTGTGTGTCTGGTAGGTAGGCGAAAGTGAAAGGATAAAGGCCAAAGGATAAGCGGCCTGTTTCCTGATTGCACAGAGAAAGAGAGAAAGAGAGAAAGACCCGAGACTTGAACGGCCGTTGCATGCAAAATCGCAAAATTGCACAAAATTTCAAATTGCCCAAAAACGGAAAAAAATGATAAATGGTTCGTTGCATCTATCTATGCAAAAAAAAGATTATTAAAGGGAAGTTCGAGTTCCACATTTGCCTATGCAATTTGCCTACGTGAGTCGCTTCCTTTTGACCTTGCCAAAAAGGGTTGAGTAGAAAGGGGTTGTCTTTCCTTCTCTTGGGTAGCTTCTTCAATTGATGTCTTGTTGTTGTGCATATTTCTTGTCAGTCTATATCTGTGTGTGTGTGTATGTGTGTGTGTCTCTTACGTTTTTGGCGCGCAATTTTCTCTTGAGCTGGGCATATGGTAAAGAGTTGACCGACTATCTGATGGGATGGCCCTATATTTGGTTCTTGGTTCTTGGTTGTTGTCTTTTCGCTTGCCCCTGAAAGTTGCAGCTGAGTTTTGACGTATCTAATGAAACGTTTTGTTTGCAAATGAATATTTGCACAAAAGGGGTGAAGAGGATGCATATTAAGTAGGGATTAAAGATGCAAAGCAATCTATTGAAATAATGAAGATGATGTGAATGGAGGAGAGAAAGAACATGTATCTCTTAAATGTTTTTAAGAGTGGTCGCAAAATTAAAAAATATCAATTTTCTTTAATCTTTAAATATTATAAAAATGATACATCTAAGAAAAAAATAATAAATATCGTTACACTAATATTAATTTTTAAAAATACAACCAAATTAAGGAATAAATATTTGTATACAAATTTCTGCAAGTGTTTGTAAATTAGTTGTTACATAATAAAAATTTTCTAAAGAAATATACTAAATTTTTTAAAGAAAATTATGATATATTTTTTATAAATGATGCAAATTTCTGCAAGTGTTGGTAAATTAGTTGTTAAATTATAAGAATTTTGTAAATAAATATTTTGCTTTTTTAAGAAAATTATGATATTTTATTTTAAAATCATACAAATAATAATTTAAAAATTAGTTATTGTATTATACAATGGAGTTATGAAATATTAAAGCAATTTTAAATAATGTTATTAATAATGCTAATTAATGCAGTAACTAAAGAGAATTCATATCTTCTTACTAATTTTATTATGAATTAAAAGTTCTTTATTTATTGCTAAATCCACTTAGTTGAATTGTAGAATTCGTGGAATTTCCTGTATACTTTAATCACACTCATTTCTAGGTTAATTTGTGTACATTTTGGGACATGTTTTAATGCACCTAATTGTTATTCTGTTTTGCCTCTTTTTGGTTTAGGTGTAGTTTAATAACCCAACAATGAGCTACTCAAGTGTTGCCATTTAAAAGTCTCTCCTCCCGCGCATTTGCCTTAATTGAGCGGGGCGATAAATAAAGCGCTTAAACTTAACCAGTTTATATCTGCTCTCAAAATTATATGGCACTTTAATTACCAAAACAGATGCAAAACTTTGTATAAATATATATAATTTTTTGTTGTGTTTTTATAATACTTATAACTATGTGGCTGTTGTTGTTGCTGCTGCTGCTTAATAAACAAAACAAACACACACAGAAATTAATGCAAAATAAGAAGAAAATTATGCTAATAATTATAAGCAAGTGCGCCGGCCAGACAGTTAGGTGCGAGAGTGAGAGAGCGAGAGAGAGAGAGAGCGAGAGAGGGAGACCCGAAACTGTAACCGAGCTGAAAGCGAACTGAGAAACCGGAGCCGAGTGGCAGAAAGAAAAAAATGCAGCCAAAATGCTAATCAAGCTCATTATCATCAAAATCAACGGCGCCAATGGCAGTGAGAGAGAGTGAGTAAGATAGAGACGGAGAGAGGGAGGGAGGGAGAGGTAGAGAGATCTTCATTCATAAATACAACGCTTAGTAAATTTTTTTCTCTCATTTTTTTTATACATTTGTTTTTTATTTACTCGCATGCGGCGCATAATTATGCAACAAGTCCTTTCATGGCCACAAAACCAAAACCAACGCGGCGCGTGCGCATTTAGCATACGAAGAGGGCCAAGGGGAGAGGTGGGAGAGTGCCGGAGTGTCAAAGCCGGAGTGCCGATGAGACGGAGAGACGGTGAGTCGGAGAGCGTGAAATAAACAGGATTTTTTCGACATTTGAAATTTAAATACATTTTTTTTTAACTTCTCTCGCTGCTGTTGTTGTTGTTGTTGTTTAGCGCCGCCACCTAATTATCATGTAAATTTGTCCAAGGACCGTTGTTCCCATTGTTGTTGCTGTTGTTGTTGTTGTTGCTGCTGCGTTGAGTGACAAACTTTGACGCAGTGGCTCCGACTGTTTAACTCGGTCTGCGGCTTATTAATTATGCCCAAGTGTGTGGCCAAAAGGACAACACAACAACAACAACAACAACAACAACAACAACAACAACAGAAACAATAAAAAAAAGGCAACAAAAATGTAAACAAAGTGATGCAAATATTGTTGAACTTGACGGTGTGTTTTGTGTGTGTTTATTTGTTGTTGTTGTTGTTGGCTGATGGCGTTGACCTTAGTTTGCATAACTTTTGACACAACCTGGACGCTTGACCTGCCGCAAGAGTTATGCATGCGAGAGCGAGACAGAGACAGAGATAGATAAACATAATGTGGCACAGAGCTTAAAGCAAAGATAATATTTAGAATTCAAAGGTGTCTAGACAAGCTCTAATACCGGCAAATGATTGAAGCATATCAAACCTGTTGTTAATGAAAGATAATATCTTATGTTATGAGTATATTTAGTTAACAGTTAACTCATTTAATATTTTAATTGAAAAGATTCGAGATGCATTTTATTGAAATATAATTTAATGAAATTATTACTCTTATTTAACTTTTTAACAGTTGAAAAACACTTATGATTATTATGTTGAGGCGTATTTATTTAAAAATCTGATTGAGGATGATAGAATTTTACGCTCAAGTTGAGCTGTTAAATAGATATTCATTATAATATAAAATAGTTTGCATTCTTAACTTACTATTTTATACTTTTTGTCTTAAATTTATAATGGAAAAAAATTTTACCAAATAAGCAATTTAAAATAAAAAATCAATTGGTTTAATCCATATAAATAATACTGACATTTATTTTTTTAATTTTTGATAGCTACAATAATATATAATTGTATTTCAATTAATAAAATATAATATTTACAATGATATCATGTTTTTGGAATAACTAAAAAGGATATTTTAAGAAATTTAATCGAATTTTTAGACAAACTCTCATGAAATATTCTATTAAAATTCAAAATTTTTGTTTTTTTTTCAGTGTATTGAACTATTGCTTTACCTTAAGGCCATATTCGTTGGGCGCAAAGTGGAAACTTTGATAGCACAGTCAGACAAAAGACATAATGTGCTTTGATATTATGATATATTTTTATTGTTGTTATTTTTAACTTGGACGCTCTATTAAATCAAAAACCGAACAACAGCCACACTGTCTGTCACACAGAGAGAAAAATAGACAGACAGATAGATATAGGAAGAGACACAAAGGGCGACAAAGATGTCAAAGACGACAAAGAGTCTTGTTCCATATCCAAATCGCAATCTATGCAAATGGACGTGCAAAAAAAAAATACTGTAAGATTCGAAAATCAAATAAAATCAATAAAATAAGCGCGCGATGGATGTTGGAAATCAATAACTATTAAGGAGAATGCTTTAAACACACGCACAAACACACACAAATATTTGACTTTAAGTAGTTGTATAGACAATGGAGCTTTCTTTGAAAAGTAACTGACAAATATGCATAACAAAAACAAAAGTAACTCAACGCAAACTGAACGAAGATTAAAAGGTTGTAAGATTTGCATGCAAATTTATTTGGCTCGCGATACAATTCAATTAATGTTGCGGACTGATTTTACAGTTGTTCTCGCAGGCGTAAGATGGATCCGATACGAATATGTATATATATATATATATATATTTATATAAATATCGGTAGATGGCGATTTTGTTTGCCACTACAGTTAACCGTTGTCCATTGCCAGTTCGCCCGATTGTCTGATTGTCTGATTGTGCGATTGTCCGTTTGCCAGTTGCATTTGCTGCCCGCCCATTGCCCATTTGCCCAATGCACACGCCCAACTCCAACAACACACACAGATACACACACACACTCAACACACTCGCCAGCACACACACTAACAAAATGAAAGCAAAAGTTGGCTGCCCAAAGAGCGTTGATAGCGAACTGAACAAAGCTTCCTGAATTTCAGCTTCAGTCCTTAGCAAAAGCTTTCAATGCCTGACAGAGATACACACACACACATATGTATACTCATGTATACTCACACAGACACACTCTCGTATGTCTATGCTCTCTTGCGCTCTCGCTCTCCCTTGTGCTAGAGCAGGCAATTAAAAATGTCACTCTGCATGGGAATGCGAACGAAGTCTGCGTTTTGGTGGGCGTCACTGGAAAGTCGCTGTTGAGCCCAATAGAGCGCAAGTCGACTTCCAGTCGTTGTGCGCTCTCGCAGGCTATCTCGCTTGCGCTGCTTGCGCTCGCTCTAAAACAATTTAGGCGTCTCGCTTGCGCGCCTCGCATATTGGAAGACGGGTTGAAAACTGGTTTACGCTGTGCGTGTATGCCTGTGTGTGTGTGTGTGTTCGAGTGTATCTGTGTGTGTGCTGTCGTTGTTGAATGTTGTCGAGAGCGCCGTCTACGTAGCGCCGTTTGGCCGCTGCATGACGTTAGTTCACTTCGATAGCTCTACGAGTTTGCACGTGAATTTGTCCCATAGGCTCATCTCCGTCTGTCTCTCAGTTTGTCAGTGTGTCTCTGTTATGTGCGGCGTCTCTGAAAAATCTCAATCACAATTCTGTATACGGCGCAATCTACACAAATAGTATCTGAATATTGCCACAATGTGTTTGTGACTTGACAACGATAAAACAACAACAAACAACAACAACGATTAAGGAGAGTGAAATTATAAAATATAAAATATAAAATAAATATATTTTATTAAATACAACAACGCTGAAAAAAAATTAAACAACAAGTGCCAAGTGTTGAAAGCAAGCAAAATAATACCAACAACAACAGCAACAACAACAAGAGCAAATTACAACTGTTATAAAAAAGTAACAAAAATTTTGATAAACTGAAAAGTTGAAAGCAGCAAAGAAGCATTCAAAAATTTTGATCGTTACGCCGTCGGTGACGAAACTTGTTGAGTGTTGAGTTGAGCTTGTGTGTGTGCGGGTGTACGGTTGTGTGTGTGTGTGTTTTGAGTGTGTCGTGTGTGTGTGTGCGAGTCGCGCGATCGTCGCGCCCCGCCCGCCACGCCCACAAATTTGTTGGTCGCCACGTTGCCAGTAAAAGACTTCAAAACGGTTGCCTCACGGTTTGAGTGGAATGAGCATAGGGACTCAGGTCTTCCTTTCGATCGATCGGTCTACAAAGTCGTTAAACTGAGCCCCAACTTGGAGCCCTACCCCGCCAGCGTGGAGGGCCTCAACAGCCCCAGAGCGGTGGGGATGGCCGCTACCTCCTATATGACACCGCCGAGCGGTGATCTTGACATGGCACTCGGCGGCGGCGGTGGCGGTGGCGGTGGTGGTGGCTATCACACATCCTCACCACGCTCTGCGGCAGATGCCGGGGAGATGAAGTACATGCAGCATCATCATCATCATCATGCGGCTGTTGCAGCGGCAGCGGCACACCAGCAACAGTTGCCATCGTCACCCTCGCCCAATGGTCAGGTGCAGGGTCAGGGGCAGGGCAACAGCTTGGGCGGTTTGACGCCCGGCTCGGGATTGGGCAGCTGGAGTGCCTTGCATCCGGATCCCTGGTCGCTGCAAACACATCATACGACGCATCATCATCCCGCCGCCGCTGCCGTTGCTGCCGTTGACTCTGTCAAGCAGGAGATGCAACATTTGTCCCAACAGACACGCATCCAACAGGGCATGGCCTCGCCACATGCCGCGGCCGCGTGGCATGCCCCACATGCCGGACACTATGCACCCACCGGCGGTTCGCCGTTGCAGTACCATCATGCGGCCATGAATGGCATGCTGCATCATCATCCGGCACATCATGCCGCCCAGGTGGCGCCACTGCATCATGCGTTGCGCGGCGAGTCGCCACAGTTGCACATACATGCCCATCATATGGGCGTCGGTGGCGGCGGGGATCGGGATACGATTAGTGGTGGGGAGGAGGACACGCCCACTTCGGATGATCTGGAGGCATTTGCCAAGCAGTTCAAACAGCGACGCATCAAACTGGGATTCACACAGGCGGACGTGGGTCTGGCACTGGGCACCCTGTATGGCAATGTCTTCTCACAGACGACCATCTGCCGTTTTGAGGCTCTACAGTTAAGTTTCAAGAACATGTGCAAGCTGAAGCCGCTGCTGCAAAAGTGGCTGGAGGAGGCGGACTCGACGACAGGATCCCCTACGAGCATTGATAAGATTGCCGCCCAGGGACGCAAGCGCAAGAAACGCACCAGCATCGAGGTGAGCGTTAAGGGTGCCCTGGAGCAGCATTTCCACAAGCAGCCAAAGCCATCGGCCCAAGAGATCACCTCGCTGGCGGACTCGCTCCAACTGGAGAAGGAAGTGGTCCGAGTGTGGTTCTGCAATCGCCGGCAGAAGGAGAAGCGTATGACACCGCCAAATACATTGGGTGGTGATATGATGGATGGCATGCCACCGGGTCATATGCATCATGGTGGCTATCACTCCCATCATGATATGCACGGCAGCCCGATGGGCAACCACTCGCATAGCCACAGTCCGCCCATGTTGAGCCCCCAGAATATGCAGTCGGCGCATCAATTGGCGGCTCACTAGCAATCAGAAATCCAGGAGTCGAACTCAGCTGCAGCTGCGTCCACTCCTGCCAACAACAATAGTCTGCACCAGCAACAGCAACAACAGCAGCAACAACAGCAACAGCAACACCTACAGCAACAACAGCAGCAGCAGCAACAACAACAACAGCAGCAGCAGCAGCAACAACAACAACAGCACACGCCCAATACGCCCTCTTCCAGTGCGGGATCCTCGGTGACGATGACAAGCCAGGGACAAGTCATGTCACCACAAAGTCCCTTGGGCAGCTCCTCAGCTGGTGGTCAGACAAACAATAACAACAACAACAACAGCAACAATAATAACAACAATAACAATACAAGCACTAACAACAACAACAACAACGAGGAGCAAGTAAAGCAACAACAACAGCAGCAACAACAACAGCAACAACAACAACAACAACAGGCATCCAGCATTGCTGCCGCTGCAGCAGCAGCAATGTACATGGATCCCATGCGTTATCAACACGCCCACCATCCACATCATCCACACCAGCATCCACATTTGAATCCCGCGCATCATCCGCATCTATTCCACACCAGCGATCAGCTGCAACATCCGCATGCACAACATCTGCAATCGCAGCAGACGAGCGGCAGCAATAGCTCACAATTGTCGCCGGGTGCCGGCAGCAACAGTGGATTGCCGCTGCAACCGCCGAGCGCCGCATCGCCAGCGGGCTCGGCGTCCAGTGTGCTGGGCGGTCATCTCAATTTGAATGCCCATTCGGCGGCGGCACTGCATCACCAGCATCATTATCCGCACCATCATCACCAGCAGCATCATCATCACCAACAGCAGCAGCAACAATTGCACGCCCGTCGCCTCTTCGAGCTGAGTCTGCAATTTGGTGCCGCCGCCGCGCCGGGTGCAGTGCGTCATTTCAATAGCTTTGGCGGTGGCGGTGGTGCCGGTGGTGAATAGCATTCGTCGGCCGCCTGGTTTGGCTACGAGTCCTCCTAGGACACAATGCCGGACGGGTGGCCGTGACTGATGCAATGCAAGCGGGAGCAGCTTCCGGATCTGGATCCATAGATCCTCTCCAGCTGCCCAGCTGCTACTCTTCCCCCCCTAAAATTTCTACCAGTGCATTAATCTGTGTTACAAAACAAAAACAAAAACTAAGTGGATCAAGTGGATCAATTGGATGAGTTAAACATTTAGCATATAGTTGATATTCCTTCGCTGCCCCCTTCTTTTAATTACTTTTTTTTGTTTAAAACGTTAAAGTTTCCAAAACTTTCAAAACAATTCGAAATGTAAAAATTTTTAAAAATTTATATATTAATTAATGAACAAAGAAAATCAAACGTGAAACCAAGTGATGTTGTTTTTAAATCTAAATTAAATCGCAATCGGATTGAAGTCAATATCGATATAACTAGCTAAACAAAAAGAAATGAGTAAACAAGTGCGACAAGTGTTAAGATTAATTGTTAATAATACTAATTACTTACCAATATATGTATCTATATATACTATATATATTATCGAACCTTTGGCCTTCAGCTGCGTTACCACCAAGCAAGGTAAATCTTAAAACCATCCCACACTCTCCACACACTTGCAACTTGTCGCCCAGTTGATAGCAAAGAAATACACACAAAACTAAAAACAAGTTAATAAATAAACAACAAATATAAATATTAGCAAATAATGTTTGTAGCGAGTGCTCACTGTGGTTCGAACCGCCACCCAAGACTCGAGGTTCTAGCTAGGGTTTTTAGTTTAAAAAGCGGCCGTGCAGATACATATATATATATATATATATACATACTATAACTATATATACAAATATAGCCAGTAGATTGTACTCTAAAAATTATAAACAAAATACAAAATGCAAAAAAAAAACATACACAGAATTTAGAATTTAACGCGCGGCGCGGAAACCACAACATAAAAATTAATGATTTAAAAATGTAAATTAAATTGCATAAATAAACGAAAAGAAAATACAAAAGATTCTGTAAATAAAAACTACAGTTAAGTCATATTTTTAGCTTTAAATGCAATTGTAGATTTTTTAATAAATATTAAAAAAAAAACGATTAAGAAAAAACGCAAAAAATATTCATAAATAATAATAATAAATTGTAATTTCTAGGCGATAATTTAATAAATTAGGCACATGACGTTTAGTTACTTAGTAAGTACTGTACTTTCTCTTTAAGCAAATCGAATATATATATAAACACACACACACACACACACCTATACACAAAAACACACAGACACGTAGCTAAATCTTAAAATAAAATTGAAACGTAATCAAATAAACAAAAATGCTAAATTGTAAAATATATAAAATTGATGTAAATTTAAAATACAAAATGAAATTATTTCAAACAAAAATAATAGATGTGTATAAAAAACGAAAAAAACAAAAAATATAAAACGTGCTTCGTGTTTTTGATATACGTACAAGAACTTTTATAAAAGTGGCCGTTTTTTAATTTTTTATTGTATAAAAGAATAAAAGACATAAAGTAAATATGCAACTTTTTAACTATTACATAAAAATGCTTTTGGTTTTCATTGATTTTATTTGGGTGTAATTAAAATACAAATATTCTTTTTTGTTTTTTAGTAATTTTGTTTGGTATGTTGAAAACTAAATCGAAATCGAATGAGATGAGAGAACTTGTCCAAGTTGATAAAGATAATGATAATGATAAAGATAATGATGATGAATATTATGAAGATGAGAAAATATTTAAGATTAAGCCATGCCCTCAATTGTATAATAAATTATGCTATAAAACAATGGATGCACCAAGTCAACAAAGCGGTACATTCCACCCACACACATACACCCAAACACACACAAACACACCTACACCTACACACACACACAGAGAAATTAAAAACCAAGAAAACAAAAACAAAACAAACAGAAAACTTAAAAAAAAAACAAATAAAAAAGAATATTATTCGAAAAAAAAAACAAAAAGTGAACCATTTTATTTGATCAAAGGACATTGTTTTATTATTATTTAATTAGCATTAACGGGCGGTCGTAAATGACGGCTTGTGCCATTCACAGTTTATGAGTCATTGGGTTTGACAGTTTTACAGCCATATTACAGAGAATTTTGTTGTGTTTCGCACCCGATATGCGATACTGACCGATTCCCAATTGGTTACGATTTCCATTGCGATATGCGATAATTGCGGGTATTATTTTTGTTTGTTTAAAGTGTTCGAAAAGCAATTAACAATTAAGTGGGCATATTATAATGTGATTGCCTACGTCACAATTAACTAATAACCTTCCTGCCAGTTGTAAATTTGTTGTTGTTACTCGATGATCGTTAATGAAAGTTGTCATTAACAGGCATTTCGTTTGATTCAGTTTTTATAGGGCCTTAAACGGGATGACCGCCGTGGTCAAATGACGTCAATTACTGGGTGATAAGAACCCAAAAATTTCAAAATGATTTTTGGTACTTGCAATTAATTAATTAATATAATAATAAAATTCTTAATAGCGATATAAACATTTAGTTGCACATATAAATCATACTCTTTTCTTCATCAGTTGATTTGTATTATCTTTTATAGTATTCGAATTCTGGCAAAAACAAAATCATTAAAGTGTCAATTTGTCTCATTGCCCTTTTGCTCTAATGTGGTGCACGATATTTGCATTAAGCTCCATAATTTAAATGCATATTATTTGTCAAATATTATTATTTTAAAATCTCTCACAAATTTCAGTTAGTAATTTTGCATAAAAATTGCATCAGCCTTTTAACGAAAATCAAAATAAAAATTTCAAAACAAATTGCAGAATAAAACAAACAAATTCCAAATGCGCATAATTGAAAGCCAGTTTTAGAGGGGAAAGAGGGAACCTTCCAAAAGATTTAAATGTAAACAACCAAATTATTCACATTCATATAATACAGAAGCGTAATTGCAATAATTTTTATTTATGCGTCGGCTTCATATTATATTTTATTTTATAAAAAAAAACAAATATTGTTTTACTTTATTATTATAATTTTTTGTAAATTTGAACTCTTGCCACGCGTTTCACGAATTTGCCTCGAATTGTTTATAGAAATTATTGAAATTCTTTTTTTTTTATTTCTAACGCCCTCGCGATGCGCCCTGTGCACTTGAACAATATGTTTATAGTCAGATCTCTTAATTACGGGTTTATAACATCTACTACAATATCAAAATTGAATTTGAAAAGAAACATGGCTGTCTACAGAGCCTATCCATATATGAGAGTGTGTGTATGTATGTATCCGACGCCACCTGCCTTTTTGGGGTTGTTGCTGACAGCACACACACACACACACACATACACACATGAAACGCACCCACATAGATAAAAACCTGCCCCTAGGCTATATAGCATTTTCAACTACTTAAGTAACTCTGAGAGAAATGAAGCGACATACAAATTCACTTTTATTTTATAGAATATATATTAAAATTGGTTGAATAAAACTATGGAATATTTAAAAACGGATAGAAAAATAATAGAAATATTTAACACAGACAAATTATTAGACTTACATATTATAACATATCATATAATGCTTGAAAATATTAATTGGTATTTTAAAATTTTTCGCAGAAAGCAGAGCAAATTTAAAAAGATATTGAAACTATCAAATTAGTAGATTGTATTCTATCTTATTAAAGAAAATTTGGTAAAGATTCACAGAAAAATAAAAACAAATAGGAAAATTATACAAATATCGATTCATATCACACTTAAGATTATTCTAAGGAAAGTTAGTCATTTATGAAAACTATCACCTTTTTCTTTAATTCATCTATTCAGAAAAATTAGATGGAAAATAATATAAATATAAAATTCTATTACACGGTATTCTTTTTTATGCGTATTAATTACTTAGGCAGACAATTAATTGATATAAAAATATTTCTAAGACTTTATTATTACCTCAGTCATTATCATTGCTTTAATGTACATACAAAAGAATTTTTTTGGGTGGTTTTATAGGTTCTTTAGTGGAACAGTGACAAACTCAGTGACATAGTTTCCATACCCTTTACACAAGGCAATAAAAACGTAAAAGCATTCAAATTACTGAGTCGGAGTATATATGATAAAAAATTAGTAATATAAGCTGGCAAATTGTAGTTTTCATTGGTTTTAATGTTGGCGTGCGTGTTAAGTGCGAGCGGAGTATCGGAGTCACCCTTGCCGCACCACACAGTGGCAGCACCTTGCCACAAAGAGTCGGGTCGCTCCCCTGCCAGCTTGCCACCTTGCAGCACCTCGACATTCCCTTTGCTGTGCAATGCCGAATGCCGACATTTTCATTATTATTTCGAGTCGACTTTTTTTATTATTTCGTGTTGCTTTTGTGCTCGTTTTGTTGTTGCTCAGTTGTTGTTGCTCAGTGTCTCTGTCTGTCTGTGTGTGTGTGAGTATTTTTTGGGCTGCGTGCATACAACCGTGTCAATAATTACCCGTGGGACTGACACGACCAACGAGAATCATTCAAATGTTGCAAAAGCGGCAGCAACAGAGCCCACTAACAATGGCTAAAAACAAAAGCAGAGACAGGCAATGACGACCCAGTCGAGAGAGTCGACTCGAGACAGAGTAGAGGCGAGAGAGACAAGTGGCAGATGAAGAGGAGAGAGGAGGAGAGAGGAGGAGGCACAATGGCAATATGCTTGGACTCTCCGTTGCCATTGTGCCTCGACAAAATGGCTGACAACAACCGGCCAAAGTCGAAACGTCGCAACGACGAACTGGCCAACAGTCTGACCAACCAACCAAACTGACTGACTGTCTGACTATCTGACTGTCTGTCAAACTGTCAGTCGGACTGGTCGGTCACACTTGCTGCGGCTGGGCGAGTTTTCAATGGTCGGGTTTCGGGGTCGGAGTCGGGGTATATATATCCACTGGGGTGGTGTTGTGCTCATTATCTATGCTTCCTTTGGGAATTTTCATTTTCTTTTAAAGTTCTCGCCGTTGTGCGTTCGTGTGCGACAGTTCCAAAAATAAAGCAAAAAAAAAAATAAAGAAAATACAACAAAAGATAATAGAAACTAAAAGATATACAAAGTTGTTAGTTTGAAACTCGCACCTATAGATAAAATACAATATGTAGATGAACTTCGAATATTTCACTCTTGTTACCCGATAAAACTAAACTAGAAAACTACACTAATTACAAAATAAATTAATGGACTTTTAACGCAGTTCACAACATTCAACACTTGGCCAACTTGATGGCAAATTGCGAATGCGTCGAATTCTCGTGACGAACATTTATTTTAACTACCCACAAATAACACCCACAAACGAATTAAGCTGTGACTCTTTTCAAATGCAAGCGAATCAACCGAGACACTTTATACAACACAGCGAGAGAGAGAGAGAGAGAACAATAAATATATTGAGAGAGAGAGAGAGAGAGAGGAAGAGACGACACCTTCGACAAGGCACTTACTGAGCTGATCAGCAGACACCTCGACAAATAATGCGGGTATGCTTTATAAGGAACATTCATGAGATATGAATATAGGTAGGTATCAAACTAGAGAGTAGATTGATAAGTTGTGGGGAAAGCGTGATGCGATCAAGTGTAAATAAAATAAATAAAATAAAGTAGACAAAATTTGTTTTGTTGAAAATAATTATTTGCAAATTTAGAAAAATTGCATTTAATTTAAATATAATTTTATGATATAGAAAAATTTTTTAACCAAATAAGAAAATTGAAACATTTGGATCTTTACATGCTGAATATCAAACTAGTAAGAATATTTATTACATGTATTTGGAAAGTCACTGGTTTATTACATTATGGTCAGATTTTTCAATGTCAGGTTTGCTTAAAGATCGACGGTAATTTAGCTTTAAATATCTTTCAAATAAGTATCTAAGATATCTAATTTTAAAAATGTCACGGAAAAAATCTAGTAATTCAAGTTAGTTGTAAAAATTCGACTCTCCCCCATAGTATACTCAACAAACTCGAACAGTTTTTAAGAATTTGCTGATCTACAATGATGTTTCTTAAATATCTAAAGGTTATCTATTTGCAATTTTATTAACTTGCTTAGCTGCCCTCGCACATATCGAATGCTTGCCTCTGTGTACACACGCAATCATCTCTCTACACGCTCCACGCTTCACTCTCCAGTCTCCAGTCTCCATTCTCTTCTCTCTTCGCTCTTTTCTTCTCGCTATACGCTTCTCTAATAAGCAAACTCAATTGATGTATGAACCATGACATTGTCTCGTGTGCAGTTTCGAGTTAACTGTTGAAAATGCGCGGGTTATTAATGGCTTTATAAACTGCTGCCACACACACGCATACACACACTCACTCACACACTCACACTTGAAGACATATAGCGTTGCCAACTACGCTGTAGACTTTGGCAAGCAAATTGAAGTGACAACGCGAATGTCCAGCAGCTGCAGTCAAAGAGCCAGCGTTTGTGTGTGGATTGTGTGTGGAACGCAGATAGTGGATTGTGGATCGCTGATCGCCGATCGGCAGCCGCGCAGTGTCAAAGCCAACCACTTTGCGCGTTTTCATATCAAAATTATTTTTTTTATTTTGCGACGTTGTTTGCGCACATTTTTAACGTATAAATAAAAGCTGGAATGACCACAGAGGTGGGTGGGGGGATTGAAACGCCACACAAGTGGTTTGGTTCGTACACTCAGAAAAATATATGCCATTCTTAAATTAGGTATGTCTGTATTAAAATATATACCTTTATCAATAAATAGATCTCTAATTTGAAATTCTGTCCCACTGTTGCTATGACAACTTTATGATATATTCAGAAAACCGTCAGAAAATCGAAATCTACCAATTATTTCCCAAAAATGTATGGAGTTTTGGGAAATTTTAATAAAACTTTTTTAAAATATATAAGTCCCTGCAATAAATATATAAAACTTGTGAGTTTGGTTGAGATATCTCCAGAAAAAACAGATATTTTTTATACTAAACTAGTTTAAAAGTATGTTTTCATCTATTGCAGACATGAATTAATAAAAAATTACTTTAATTATTTTGGGATTGCAAAAGAAGAACTAAAAATGGAATCTTTGTAGTCAGTTTTGGAAATTTAGAACTTGTACTTGAATATTTCCTATTTATTATTATTTATTATTATGAAAATCTGGATTTTTTTTATGAGTGTAGCCAAATTATTTCTCACACTCACACACGCACACACACTAAAATACAACGCAGACGCGTCGCTTGACATTTTGGCAAGCAAATGGAAGGCAACAAGGTCGCCCAGAGCTGCGATGGCTATCGAAACACAAATACTGAATGTGGCAGTGGCAGCAACGGCAACCGGAGTCGGAGTTGTAGCTGGAGTTGAAGTCGGAGCAAGTGCAGCATAGAATTTCAAATTTAAATTTTTTATTGCACAGACCGTGAACGGACGCCAGCGGCGTTCTCGGTCAAGTGCAAGCATCAGCATCAGCATCAGCTGCTGTCCCGACTGCCAACTGCCGACTGTTGCTGTTGCTGCTGCTGCCATAAATCTCTTAATGAAAACCGGCAATAAAGTTGGCCAGCTTGCTTGGCCAAAACGCCGGCGGCAAACCGACAAAAATCCCGCGCCAAGCGCGAAAAAATGCGCAAAAGAATTAATAAACAAAGTAGTTGGGCATGTTGGCATGCCCACATTTCCCTCTCACTCCCCTTCTCTGAGAGAGTGTGGAGCTCTTACTCCAAGCATTGCTCTCTTTCGCTCATGTGGCATGCTTAGGGATGCGGCTGTTTGGTCCACAGGCTCTGCTCTCCCCTCTGCTCTCCTAGACGCCAAGGGGACGACGAGTTATTTGCTGCGCATGCGCGCACGTGCTCGCTGCTTAATGTGCGCTGCGACGCTGACGCTGACGTCGACTGCGACTGCGACGTGGCCGCACGTTTTAGCGCTCGAGCTGCGCATGCGCATCATCAAGAGTTAACAGCAACAACAACAACATAGACAACGACTTCGTCAGCGTTGTTGTCTTTGTTGTTGTTGCTGTTGTTGTTGCTGTTGTTGTTGTTGTCGGAGCATTTGACTCGAGTCTCGTCGCGTCGCGTCGCATTTGCATTTGCATTTCTAATTTTTGCATATTCGACTTGCGACTTGCGACTGCAACTTGTGGGCGTTGCATCCACAATTCACATCCAGCTCAGCTGAGAGCAGCCTTACTCCGAGTGGCGTCAAACAGTCGAACAGTCGTCAGTCGATAGAGGCGTCTGTTTACCTATTTATGTTTATTCAACTTCTCCAAAGCTGACCACTGATCCCAAACAGCTGTTTCAATATGCTCAACCCGAAGAGGGCCAACAAATCACAAAGGTTACACAACGCGCCAGCGGCTGACAGAAAACAGAAATATAAATAATAGTTGCATATTAATTAAAAATAGTTTTAACAAATTGTTTAAATAATAGTTAATTATTATAAGCAATTCGTTTACATATCATTTAAATCAATTGCAACTTGTCAAGAAAATAAATTATAAATAATTGTTACACATTTATTCTCAATATTCAAATCAATTGGTTTAAATAAATTTATTCAAATTTACATATAAATTTAAGCTCAACTTTAATTTTAATTAATGAGAATTAAAAGTGTTAGTTAAATATTAAATAATATCCTTTTATATATAATTTAAATCAATTGAAAATTAACAAAAGATTATTAAATTATTTCAAACAATTAAATTATTTGAAACTAAAAATATTAAAAGATAGTTAAATTTTAATTCTTAATATTTTAAATATTTATTTAAGATATTAATTATATTCATTGAAATTTGTACAATATTTTTAATCAACTTTATTATAAACCTAAATTTAAATTTTAAATATCATTATGTAATTATTTTTTAAACATTTCATAATATTTTTTATCATACTTATGCCTTACTATGTCAAAAAGAACATTTTCTTTAGAATATTGAGCTGTTTTCTTTTATAAAAATTGTTTAAAATATTATTTCAGCTTAGACAACTATTTTAAAATCATTTGATTCTGGACAGCCATTGTCATAACTTTCTCAGATATATCTATTTATGAAAGGTAAATTTTTAAGCAGCTTTAAAGCGTTTGATACGATTAGTCTAAGAGCAGTCGATAGATCATCGTCTAGACTTTCCAAACTGTAGGATGGCTCATCATGGAGCTAAAAATATCAGTTTATTCAGTCACTCAAGTTGCGGTCTGTAAAGTCAATAACTTTACAGTAGCTACAACAACAACAACAGCAACAAGGAGTTTTGTAAACGGCTGATCAGTTGCGTGTTGAGGTTGTTGTTGTTGTGGCTGCTGTGGTTGTTGTGGTTGTTGTGGTTGTTGTTAGTGGTTGAGGCAATTGACTACCGAAAAGTATTAAACAAAAAGCTCTCTGCGAACTGTGCTCAAAAACCAATACAAACACCGCAAACACAACAACACACAGAGGAGAAAGAGATAGAGAGAGGGGGCAGAGTCAAAGAGTGAGGAAGAAAAAATGTTTAAATATTTGCAAAAGAAATCGTTGGAAAAAAAAACCTTTGGCAACGCGGTAGCCATAAATCAAAGTCGCGTTAATGAAAGCGCAATTAAAACGGGCTGCCGTTGAGTGGGCGGCCAAGAGGGAAACCGTGGAGAGGGGAGAGAGGAGCGGAAGGGAGGAGAGAATAAAAAAAGTGGAGGGGAGGCAGAGCGGAGGGCATACTTCAAGTCGAGGCATATTTGGGCCAGCTTTAAGCGCAGGAAATTAAATTTTATGATGCCGTGGCAGCCAGTTGGCCATTTGGCCATTTGGCCAACCCAAACCAAACCATTGGCATTGCAATTGTTGTAGTTGTCGCGCCGCCGCCGCCGACGACTGCAGTTAAATATGCTGCTGTTGTTGCAGTTTCTTTTGCTGTCTGAAAAGTTGCACAAGGTTGGCCACAACAACACTAACAACAACAATAAAACCATCAGCAACAACTACAACAACAACGACGACGACGTTGACGGCTGCGAAAAGTTTATGCAGCAAACGACGGCGACAGCAACACCTACACACACACTCTGATAAAGAGACCCCCCTTTCCATTCCCCTCCCTCCCCCTCTCTTCCACTGCTTTCCTTGCAGCGAGCATTAGCCCGAACCAGACTTGACCTACAAATTGCATGCCGACCATGACGCCCCTGGGTGTTCACTGTACTCGTGTACACTGGGCACAGTGCACTGTGCAGATAGATATAGATAGATATACACTTCGTCTACTTATTGGCAGCTTAAACTGCGCCATTCGTGTCGAATTTGGCAATGACGTCACACAACCACACTTCGCTTGGATGGTCTTAAAACAATAACAATGCCACACTCCTTTAAATTTCCAAATGCCACCCATCCAAAATAAGTAAACTGAAGATGCTTAAGTGTGGGAAATAAAAATCTATGGGTATCACAAAAAAATTATAAAGTAATTTAAATAATTCAAATTGAATTTTGAATAGCTTGCAATCTAATGAAGTATGTTTCAAATAATTAAAAAAAATAAATATTTTCATTAAAGCTTAAGGTATTTTCGAAAAGAACTGTTAATTAATAATTTATAAGATTAATATCAATATCAAAAGTATTTCAGATATGTTTTAAGGGTAATGTGTTCTCAAAAATTTTTACATTTTTATTTAGACTGAACCTTTATTATCTTAAAATAATAATAATTTCAAAAAGATTTCAGATTATATTTTTAATCACAAATCAAATCAACGCATAAAATTTACCTTGCAAATGAATATGATTTAAGCCAATTTAATTTAGAGCACTTTTTAAATCTTAGAAATTAATTTAATATCTGCTTGAAGTACAAAAAATTAGCATTAAATAAACTGCCATTTATATGCACCTTAGGGGGTAAAGATGAATGTGCAATCACATATGATAATGTATCTATAGTACTAATTAACGTAATAAAATCATACTTTATTTTGTTTATTAATTAACACGTTATTTGATTGTTTAAATTCAAGAGATTAATTATTCACTTATAAAGCTACAATAAATTAATTTGCACAGCTGTAAGTACTAAATTATTCAATAAGTGCTGCGCTTAGATTTCTTAATGGAGTTATTATCCTTATTTTACTTGAAAATTTTTTTATCATTTGTGAGTTTAGGTTGTTCATTTCCGCTTCCTTCAGACTTCAGGTGGAAATTGCAGAAAAACATCGTGAGAGCGCTATAAAGTAAAAACATTTCGCGCAAAAAAGCGGCTTAATTGAAATAAAAAGCAAAAACGTATGAGGATGGGCGAGCCGTCAACTCGTTTGGCTTTTGGCTGTTTGGCTTACTGACCATCAGCTTCATTACCATTAACCGACTGTGGCCACAAATCATGCATTTAACGCCTTCTTAACAGGCCAGGAACTCGCACCGACTGCGAATGCGACTGGGAATTGAGCTGGGACTGAGAATCAGAATCAGAATGGAGCGCCTGCAATCAAAACTGGCAATAAGCATGCAAAAAAAGCAACAGCAAACGTAACGAAATGAAATCAAAGAGTTTCATGATGAGAGGAGAAGAGAGCGAAGAGCGAAGAAAACTCTGACTTTGACTCTGGCAATGGCTTTTTGTGGTCAGGTGTAACTCTCTGTAAGTGTGTGTCTGTATGTGTGTGTCAGTGTGTGTGTGTGTGTGTGTGTGTAAGTGTGTGTGTGTGTTTATTGAGTTGTCAGACAGGCTGGAAGGAAACGCAAGTTTAAGCTCAAGCCCCTGAGCCTGATGAGCTGTTGATGTTGCTGTGATCGTGCCAGTTGACAATTACAACAGAGGCGGGGGGAACTTAAAAAGGGGGCACAATCAGAGCAGGAGAGAGAGGGATAGAGAAGTGGCAGGGACTGGCAACTAATGGAGCGATCGTTGACCAATTTTATGGGCGCCAATAAGCTGCAGCAGACAATTGGCTACCAGTTTGCATGAATGGAAGCTGCCCAGTCATTCATGAGATTCAACTCAACTCAACCGACTCGCTCCTCTACTCTTTTATATAAAAATACATACAAAAAATAAATTAAAGATTTGCTAAGTGGCTGTGTTGTGTCAGCTTGTAAATTAATGATGGGCACATCAATCTGAAGACATTTTAATATTTAAAGTTGAAGATGAGTCACAATTACAGATACAAAATATCAGTCATAATCTTGCAATGCTTATTTATATTTAATTTTGTACATTATATTCAGGGATTCATTTAGATTTAGATTTAGAGCAAACATTTTTTGTTTAAAAAAATAAATAATTTTTGGTAGAAACGTTTTGATTTTCGAACTTTTAAATAAAATTGACTTGAATACGATTCCGGCTCCGGTACTTAAAATGAAACGGTTAGTTTCGGTGAACGATTCCGTTACCGACTCCGATATTATTCCTCGACTATTATGTATTAAAGAATAAGTCACAGTCAAACTCAGCTCTACGCTTTCTTAAGAATATAATCAAAGATGACATTTTAAAAATGGTTAAGAATAAAATCAAAAAATTGAATTAAATTAATAGTAAAGAATTAAATTGATTTTTATTATACGAAAAGAAATACAGTCAAATAACTCAGCTCATTGGGCCATCCATTAAACCATAAACTTTTTATCGCATCTACACAGATAACTTCATTAACCATCTGAGCCAGCTGTCAGTTGCTTTAAGCTTGGCCAATTGAATGCAAATTTTGACAAACGTAAAAAAAAAAGAAGAAATATAAAATATATATATAGATAGTTTCGCTATTCTTGTGTCTCTTGTTGTGAATGGGTCAACAACTTAATCAAAGAGTCGACAAATCAATCCATCAGTTATTTAGGCATTTACATTTCAGCCAAAATAGATGAGATACCTTTTCTTTTTTGTCATTTTTTTATTATTGACTTGAGATGGTGTATGTCTATATGTACGTACGTATGTGTGTATTTAGTTAGTTAGTAGTCACTTAATTTATTAAAAACACAGTCAAAGTCAGAAAGCACTTAGCAGATTCGACAGATTCGCCAAGTCAGACCCGAACTGGCCAAGTTGGGCCAGTTGACCACGACAACAACGACGACAAAAACGACGACAACGAAATTAGCCGATCGTTAAAAACCTGACACAGGCGCACGTGCCATTTTCGAAATGCTTGGAGACCGAAACGCCTCACTACACACATAATAAGCCAAAAAATTCGAAGCGCAAAAAAAAAAAAAAAAAAAAAAACGCTAAAGCAGAGACAACAATAATTTCACCACAACAACAGCAACAGCAACATCGTAAATACCTTGTCGTCTTGTAGCGTTGACAATTTTTGCGCTAAAATTTATTAACCAGAAATTGATTGGCCCAAACGGCTATCATCTATGGCTATGGGTCGAGCTGTTCTCTCCCTCTCTCTCCCTCTCAGTCTGTCGGCTTCATAATTTACCATTAGCTGTGGCTATAAAATAAAATAAAATAGATAAAAAAAAATACAAAAACAATAGTCAACTTTTATCATCTGCTTGCTGTGTTGTTGTTGTTGTTGTTGTCTGTTGTCTGTTGTATTGGGGTTTCGATAACGCAGTTGCGTTGAAATTTCGCATAATTATGATGCCTATAAATTTGTTTTCTTTCATTAGCTTAAATTTAGTTTTTTTTTTAGTTTTCTCGTTTTGTTGTTTTTCTTCTTATTAGACGAAGGTCAACGACGATATAAAAAACCGATTTTTATTTCGGTTGCCAACAAACCCAAACTCACAAAACCCAAAAGACAACAAACAAGCAAATGTCTCCAAAACCCCCTAAAATCACAAAAAAAAATGAGCTGAATATCATTCTGTAATACTTATTTGTCCATCTGTCTGTTGTTTTTATGAACGTTTTAAAATCGATTAAATATATATGATTGCCAGCTTATTGGGGTAAATATTTGTGTTTTTGCCATGCGATTAGTTGATTGAAGCCTTAATAACAGCATTTATATTGTTCGAATTTGATATCAAATGATGCTTGATGATATCAAATTAAGAAAGGTCTTTTATGCACATTATAAAAGTTGGAACGAGAAAGTAGTTTTCATTTCAAACAATTAACTATGTTTATAAAATCATATAAAGAGTCAATCCATTTATCAAACTAACTGTAGGAACTTTCTTTGAATTTTCATTATAAATTAAATAATTGCTAAATAAAATTAATAAACAAAATTTAAATATTATTTAAGAATGTAACTATTTTGAATTGTTACAGATTAAGTTATAATACAAATTAACTTTATATGTTTATACTGGCTAATTTTCTTTAATTCTTAACAGTTTTATTTAACAAATTATACGGCTAATAATATTGCAATTCTGCAGCTCAAGAGTAACTTGATTCATATAAAAAGTTATATAGAGCAATTAATTCAGATCTTTTCATTAATCTTTAGCTTCAAGTTACCATAAATTAAGCACAATTATGGGTACTACTTAATTAGTACTAAAGTATGCATAGTTAAGTCATTTGCATTTACTCTTTCATTTGGGAATTTTATTGACACTAAAAATGTTTATTTGTTTTTATTCAGTTGGGTTCACCAACTTGGTATTCCAGTTAAGATTTGTGCAATTGCACGAAATTATTTTCTTAAGTGGTTTTTTGTATTTGTGTTTTTTATGGGCTCGTTATTCGCCCATTAGCGGTACTAATTCTGAAGTGGCACCTGTTCTTCAGTGCCGCTATGAATCTGAATCTTTTGGACTGATAAGAAACTGAGCCAAGGTACTAAAATCTCAAATCAATGACAATTTTGGGTGAAAGTTTTTTTGTTGGTTGTTTCGATTTGAAAATGCCGTTTAGAAATAGAAAGTAGGGCGTGTCCAGAGAAAAAAAGATCCCCCTGCCTTATGTCTTTTTTCCCCTTTCTCTTAACATTTTTGGAGTCAAATTTAGGGCGATTTATATGCCAGTCCAGTTGGCAGCCCACGCCAAAGAGTTAGTTGATGCCCCTTTAGACCATGGCTATGATCGGCCTGTGGCATCTTCTGGCCATGTTTGCTGAGGTGTCGGCCAGTGTACATCAAATGTGCAAACAAGCCACATAAATCTCATAAGGCGAAATTATTTTTTACTACTCAATTGCAACGGCAACAGCAACGGCAGCAATGCCAACAAAAGGGTCCTGCCACAGTGCATAAATCTCCACTCTCGAGGCTTGTTCTCAACTGCAGCCCCAAAAGACCTAAAGAGAGCTCCCAATAGTTGCCCCCATCTCCAACTTCAATTCCAATTCGAATCCCAACTACGACTCCGACTACGGCTCTGTCTTTGGCTCCGGTTCCGATAAATAATTGCGTACATTTGAGCAAATCGTGTTTGATGTTTGCTCTGCTTGTGTTGTTGGCTCGGTGTTGTTTTTATTGGCTCGACTGACTGTCTTTTTGTTTTTTTGGCCAGCTCTTTTATTGCTACACATGTTGTGTGTTTTATGCGCACCAAATACAACAACAACCAGAGCAACAACAGCAACAACAACAACTTGCAACAACGCGAACAACAAACAAGTGCGAATCAATTTTGCAAAGCCAACTCGACTTGGAAAATATCCTATATTAAAATTCATTAAATTTTGAAAAACTACTGATTTATAAAGTTGAAATTGAATATAATTTAAGGACTTCTATTTTTAAAATTATAGTGCGATCTTTTTCTGGTCCTTAACGAACACTAATCAGACTTTCTTTAAAAATAAAATTATAAAAAGGAAATGTCTTTTAAATTTAAATTCATTAGTAATTATCAATCCTTAAAGTAAGTACTTCATATCAAATCTTTTCATCAAGAAACTTTTAAAATAAATATTAACAATATTTTTGTCTGACAAAAACTTTAATAGATTGTCATATCTTTACTCTTCGACTAATTTTACAGGGTATCTGCAAATGTTAAGCAAATGTGCGTACATGGCGGTAATTTTGCCGGTTCCCCCAATGGAAGATTTTTTTTTGTGTATCACATTTTTGTTGAAATTTATTGCATTTAACAAAATTAGCTAACAAATTTATTAAGCACTTTGCTTTGCCAAGCAGCCATTTGGCTTGGGTGGCCATTGATGGATTCACATATGTATCTCTCTCCTTGGCCAAAGCCACGTGTAAATTGGCCAAAACAAATTCAGCAAAAATTCTGTTCGTAGCAATCAATGAACCCATTAAAGTTTAATCCCAATCACGTAAATAAAAGTAGAACTTGTCGCATAAATTATGCGTGTGGCAGCAACAAATTTGTATGTGGTAGTAATAAGTTGAAAAAATTAAGCACAAATCTGTTAATGAATTGCAAATTTATGCGATAGTTCGGGGCGCGCCAAAAAGAACTTGACTTCTAGTTTATTTAGACATTGGCTTAGATTTTTTTTTTCTTTTCGAAATATATATATACGATGTTTAGCTTATAACATATATATATTTCTTTTGGTTTAGGTCGTAAAAAGCAGAAAAAAATCTATTCAATTAAAAAGAAGACAAAAGTTTAATGTGAAAGAAACCTGATGGCAACGACTTGGAATTGGACTTGGAATTGTCTTGGCTTTGGTTCGGTTCAGTTTGGTTTGGTTCGCTTGGCTCTTTCCAATTTCCAAAAATGTAACTTTCGAATTTAGCGGTACGCCTTTTTATTGAAATTTGTTGAATATTGTTGTTGTTGTTGTTGTTGGGAAGAGCCATTCTTTAGGTTGTCAACTCGATGAGACATAAATTTACAAAAAGGCCAAAACGAAAAGCTGGAAAAAAAACTCCAAATCACCGGCCAAATGGCGGCAAATGGCCAACACACAAAGGCAAACGCGGCAACGTCATTGAGCTCCACGCTGTGACACTTGTGCCCTGACCCCAACCCCAATCCCAATCCCAATCCCAACCCAACCGGGCCTAATCAACACCATGACCAAGTCGGCGTGCGATCTAAACTGGGCTCTCTAGCTACCTCGTAAAATAAATTTGAGTTTTAGGCCATTTGTAAAGACGCTTAGCGCTTCGTTAGCCAACGTGAGCTAAGCTCGATGCTTTGCCGGCTTAATTACCAACTCAACTTGGCTTGAA
This sequence comes from Drosophila falleni, assembly GCA_035045575.1. Lineage (NCBI taxonomy): Eukaryota > Metazoa > Arthropoda > Insecta > Diptera > Drosophilidae > Drosophila > Drosophila falleni. The sequence continues at coordinate 14,239,242 of JAWNOV010000167.1, forward strand.
ACAAACAACAGAAATATTCATTTCTAGTAACAAGTGTCTTGTTTTTGATTGGGCCATGTTTTTTATTATCAGTTGAATTCGATCGACTTTTGGGCTCACACTAATTTGCCGATTGTTTTTAGCTGCGATTTGTCAACAAATAAAAATGAAAAAATCTGGCAATCGATGAAAGACAGATTTAAATTGTTGTTGTTGTTGTTGTTTGGGCTGAGTCAGCCCTGCAGTTTGCAACAACAACAACAACAATAAGTATCTGTATCTGTGAGATTGAAAGTGAGCTTGAGACTTAGCTTAAGCCGTTTGCATTACTCAGCGTCGGCTGAGCAGCATTTTTAATTGAAATAATTGCGGGTTGAGTTAATTAAACGATAAATAATGTAATTGTGTATAAAAAGGCGATTCACAGACAGACAGTGACTGTGGCGAGTCACGGCAAAAACAATGGACGACAGTAAAAAATGATTGCACATAGGTTGGGTTGCAAGTTGCCAGTTGCCAGTTGCATAATGTACATAATGCACATAATGCCATGTCTTGACTGGCATTCTTAACCACAAACCGAGAGACTCTCAATCAGACTGAGACTGAGACTGCAACTGAGATTGAGACTGAGACTGTAATTAGTGGCATATTTGTTTCAGCTGCAAACGCCAAGTCAAAACAAACTGCAATGTTTTTTTTACCAAGTGTCTGTTGATTGATTATGGCGCATTTGATTTGCTCTGACTGGAAGCGGTGAGAGAAGGGAAGTGAAGTGAAGGGAACTGGTTAAAGGGATTGGGCGTTAAGGCTGCGTGGGCAATGAATTGAGAATAACGATAGCAATTTGAAATTGAAAATGAATTTGCGGTGTAATCAGAGGCGCGTGCGCAGCGCACCCGTTTTTGGCATAATTCCTGCTCTTTCTAACACTCTCTATCTCTCTCACACTTGCAATGATCAGTGTGATGTGCACGCGTAATCGATTTTAAACGCCTAAATTATGCAAAATGGTTATTACTGTCAGTTAATAATAACAACACAGCTGACACACAGATACAAACACACACACAAACACACACACACACACATACAGCTGCACATCTTTATGATATGTAAGCATTGTACTTATAAAGCGCACTGCAAACATTTAGATTGTAATTATCTTTTAATTTGTTGCCTTGCATTGTTCAGTTTTGTGGCACACGGCGTATGCGCAATTTGTGTTTGTACAGCAAAAACGAATTGTTTTTACTTCTATTGACAATCTCTTTAATTGACTAGAAATTTTCGTAATATTCTGCGAAAAGTGCTGCGGTCAATCAAACCAGCTAATTATTTATTTATCGGATTAAAAATAGATTTAGTTTGGAATAGATTGTGAATCCCAGATGTCTCTCTCTTTTTTTTTGTGTTTCAATCTATGCTAAATGCTGTGATAATTAATCAGTCGCTTAATTGTTGGGAAAGTCCGAGAATAGACGACGCCTCACACCCACTTTCTAGGTTGTAACTGATAGTTTTGTTTTTATTTCAGACATGTCTGGGTACATTACCCGATTGCCCACTTATCATTCGCAATGATCTAAAATTTCCATCATCTGCGATGGGATTTTCAATGATATAGTTGATATATACAACTATCAGCTATATATTAACCTCATGTTCAGGTTTGATTGCGGGTTTTTATTAAAGTTACCCGTTCCAGTATGATTTACTTCTAGTATAAGAAGTGTGACCCTTATGTGATCAAAAGTAATTCCCATTTCATAGTAATTTATTCATTATAAGCTCGCTGTTTATTAATTTGTAGACCCCGTACTTAAAAAAAGTACAGGGGTCTATTGGTGTGTAGATTTCTATATATTGTAGGCAGATAAAGAGAGGGTCTTGGGAGAGGGACGGAGAGCGGGGCCTAAGAAAGGGACTGGGAGCGGGGCCTAAAAGAGAGAGACTGGGAGCGGGCCTAATCGAGGGACTGGAAGCGGGGCCTAAGAGAGGGACTGGGAGCGGGGCCTAAGAGAGGGACTGGGAGCGGGACCTAAGAGAGGGACTGGGAGCGGGGTCTAGGAGAGGGACTGGGAGAGGGACTGGGAGAGGGACTGGGAGAGGGACTGGGAGCGTGGCCTGGGAGAGGGACTGGGAGCGGGGCCTAAGAGAGGGACTGGGAGCGGGGCCTGGGAGAGGGACTGGGAGCGGGGCCTAAGAGAGGGACTGGGAGCGGGGCCTGGGAGAGGGACTGGGAGCGGGGCCTGGGAGCGGGGCCTGAGAGCGGGGCCTGGGAGCGGGGCCTAAGAGAGGGACTGGGAGCGGGGCCTAAGAGAGGGACTGGGAGAGGGACTGGGAGAGGGACTGGGAGCGTGGCCTGGGAGAGGGACTGGGAGCGTGGCCTGGGAGAGGGACTGGGAGCGGGGCCTAAGAGAGGGACTGGGAGCGGGGCCTAAGAGAGGGACTGGGAGCGGGACCTAAGAGAGGGACTGGGAGCGGGGCCTAAGAGAGGGACTGGGAGAGGGACTGGGAGAGGGACTGGGAGCGTGGCCTGGGAGAGGGACTGGGAGCGGGGCCTAAGAGAGGGACTGGGAGCGGGGCCTGGGAGAGGGACTGGGAGCGGGGCCTAAGAGAGGGACTGGGAGCGGGGCCTGGGAGAGGGACTGGGAGCGGGGCCTAAGAGAGGGACTGGGAGCGGGGCCTGGGAGAGGGACTGGGAGCGGGGCCTGGGAGCGGGGCCTGAGAGCGGGGCCTGGGAGCGGGGCCTAAGAGAGGGACTGGGAGCGGGGCCTAAGAGAGGGACTGGGAGAGGGACTGGGAGAGGGACTGGGAGAGGGACTGGGAGAGGGACTGGGAGCGTGGCCTGGGAGAGGGACTGGGAGCGTGGCCTGGGAGAGGGACTGGGAGCGGGGCCTAAGAGCAGGGCCTGGGAGCGGGGCCTGGGAGAGGGCCTGGGAGCGGGGCCTGGGAGCGGGGCCTGAGAGCGGGGCCTGGGAGCGGGGCCTAAGAGAGGGACTGGGAGCGGGGCCTAAGAGAGGGACTGGGAGAGGGACTGGGAGAGGGACTGGGAGAGGGACTGGGAGAGGGACTGGGAGAGGGACTGGGAGCGTGGCCTGGGAGAGGGACTGGGAGCGTGGCCTGGGAGAGGGACTGGGAGCGGGGCCTAAGAGAGGGACTGGGAGCGGGGCCTGGGAGAGGGACTGGGAGCGGGGCCTGGGAGCGGGTCCTGAGAGCGGGGCCTGGGAGCGGGGCCTGGGAGGAGTAATATTAATAGTAGTATTTATAGTAGCAGTAGTAGAGAGGGTAAGAAAAACAAAGAGAAACTGAGGAAGAAGTACGAGTTCGAATTACTTACTCGTTAATTTATTTAAAGTAACTAATATTTTATTTTTAACATTACTTTTCTAGAATAATTTAATTTTTTATTTAATATTTCTGATTGAATTTTTATTCTTTAAATTCTATTTATAGATATTTTTCTAATTTTTCGTATCTTTTCAATTGCTCAGTCTGTCTGCCAAATATCACACCATTTAGTGCCAGATCTCAACTGGCAATCTATACAGATTCATAACTACAACTACACCCACACTTCCACACACACACTCACACACTCACACACAGTCGTCCACCTACACACAACAACAACAGACAATCCCTTGAAATGCTTTTGCTCTCAACGAAAATAAAACAGAAGAAGCGAGGGAAACGAGAAAAAGAAGAGAAAATACAAATATGGCAAAGAGAAATAATTATTTCTGCGGCGATTTCAGTGCTTCTGCTCGTCTCTGGGGGCGCCCCAGAGTTGCAAGTGTCCGGCTGTCCAGTTTGGCCTTTCGTTAAAGTGAAGTCAAAGTGCAGAGCATGCAGAAAAAAAGGGTAAAAAAAAGAGATAGAGAGTGAGAGAGAGAGGTGGAACACATATTTGTGCTGCGGTCTGTGGTCGACCAAGGCACTTACGCAGCTGGGAGATGGAACAAGGATCGGACCATGTTTATGTTGGCCTGCAGCGCGACAAATATTGTGGACTGATGATGACAAGGAGGAGAATGCGGATGTGGATGCGGATGCAGACTGAGACTGACCACAAGATGATGAGCTGACTGACGAGCTGTTTACTCCTTTTTCGTTGCACTCCGGTTTGGTTTGTGCTTTAAACTGATTTCGATTTCAATTTGCAATGGCCTCGTCCCTCGTCTGGAATGCAAAAGCGAACAAACAAAGCAACAAACGTCTTTTAAGGGCCACATAGAAGTTGTTGTGGGCGCAACAAGGCTCGCAACGCTTCCTGTCAAGTGATTTATGCCAATGGCGCTGCCAGGCACAACAACAACAACAACAACAACCAAAACAACAACCAAACCTCGTTCCAGTCTCAGTCTCAGTCTCTGTCTCAGTCTCTGTCTGAGTTTTAGCTGAAATCCCAATCCCAGTTGCCTTGCAGTTGGTAACTAATTTTCTTGTGTTTGGTGCAGAAAAATTGACTGCCTTTTGTCGTCGTCGTCGTTTGCTGTCTGCTATCTGTCTTGGCCGGCCCAGTTTGTGGCCCAGTGTGTGTGTGTGTGTGCCACAGTGTGTGCCACAGTTTTGTGCCTCGACTGATCTGTGTGATGAATGTCTGCGTATTTTCGAGCATTGTCTGGCAGCAAGTACCACGCACTTTGTTGAACTCACTCTTTGGCACTCACTGTGTGTGTAGGTGCAATTTACGCAATCATCGACATTGCTGCCTCTGTTCCTGCCTCTTTCCCTCTCTCTCTCTCTCCGATGACTCTCTCCAATCCTCCAGACTCTTGTCTTGGGCTGGGCGCGTGCGCAGTTGTAGTCTCAGTCAGAGTCTGACGCTTAATGATTGCAGAGGAATGCCCCCAGATGGTTTACCAAGCATGCACTTAAAAAACAATTCAATTTGCCCATTGCCATAGCTGGATTTATGAATGAAAAACCAAAACGAGAGCTCTGCAAAGACAACAGACAAAGAGACAAAGCGACAAGGGAGAAGGCTTGGCAAACACACACAAAATTAATTAATGACAATCACTCAAAAGGCACGAAAAATACGCAAACGAAATAATTAAACGGCAAGCAGGTATTTCATTTTCATATTACTCGTACCCTACCCATACTACACACATTAGTCAGTCACTCAGTCACTCAGTCAGTCACTCAGTCAGTCATTCTGTCTGTGATCAGTTAAGGCTCAGTATCAGTTTCGCTCTCAGTCCAAGTCCAAGACCAAGACCAAGTCCGTATCCGAATCCCAGTCCAGATTGCTATCGATTCGACGCAACTTAACTCAACACAACTCGAGTTGACTGGGCTCCACTTAATTCTCTCTGTTTGTTTTGGTAATGAAGCTCATTTCCGTTTTGGTATTCAAAAATATGCATATGGCCGACGTAGTTGTGGTTGTACATACCAATAGTTAGGAGCAGTCATTATGATCTAATGATGATTGATAAAGTACGTAATTTGAATAATACCCAGAATTGAGTAACTTTATTAAATTTTTTATTTTATTGATATATTATTTTAAATTGTCAAAAATTATTATTCAAGCTTAAATTTGTTATTGGTTGTTTTCCATTTATTTAATATTCTTTCTTAATATTCAGACTATGATAATTTGAAAAATACTTACTAAAGAAATACTATATTATTTTATTTATTTTATTGAAATTTTACAAAATATGTGTAGCCATCTTCATTAACTTATAACACATGTATATTTATTTTTTTTTTTAATTTAACTAGTACAAATAGCTATTCAGATTTAATTCAGTTAAGCAATAAAATCAATCGAGCACTGATGACAATATATAATATAATATAATAATTATATTTTAAAAAGCATATTTATTTTTTTTATTTTTTATAAAACTAATGCTTAATGTGAAAGTTAATATTCTCATTCAAATTATTATTTAATAAATACTGAAAACTAACTTCAAGTTTGGATTGTATGCTTTGCATTACAATCAATCTACATTGATTGATCCATCGATCGATCAACACTGGCGCCAGTTTGTCTAATCCAATTCAAAGCAATTATGCCTTTTTTAAGTTAATTTATTATAATAAATGTAAAATACAATACAACATTTATTTGTTGTTCATTCTTTTTATTCTGTTTTTGTTGTTTTTTTTTTCTGTTGTTAAGATAAATACAAAATTTTCGTTGAGCAAGTGTTAAAATATTAATTATTTAAGCAATACACGCAGCTACGGCACGCTTCTCTTGTATATTTTATTTTCTTAATTTTTGTATAAATAAAAAAACAACCACACACACACACACACACACAGAGGCAGAGAGACAACACATGTTTGCTGCTGGTTTTGTTTGTTTTAATTTTTTTAATGAATGATTTCTCAGTCAGTTGAGCGTTTTGGCCAGTCAGGTTGGGCGTCAGCAAGTGAATAATTATCATCTCCGTTTGGCTTGGGGATGGATAGGTATCTCTATCTCCCTCTCACTCTCTCTCTCTCTTTCCCTCTCTATTGTAGATTGTCAAATAAACTGTCACGCGTTTGCATTTATTTATTTGTATTTCTGCCCGCATTTCGATTTGTTTTTTATTATTTAATTGTTAATTATTTAAATGTTGCATGTTATTTGTTGGTTAATTGATGTGGCCAAGAGGGCGGGAAAAATAACTACTTGTTTATTTTTTGTTTCAGCAAACATGTGTTCATTTTGATTGCTGCGGATTATTAATATTATTAAGTATTATTTGCCAAGTGCTTATCTTGAAATATTTATTATTAATTAACATTTAATAATCATATTTATTTTAAGTGAACAAAAACTCGAAATATTTTCAGTTGTTTTTTTTTGCTAAGCACAATCGATCACTGAAAATTATAAACAATTATAGTTTGTGTCACGTACTTAATTCCATTTAACTGACTCTAAACGTTTGACATTGTTGTTTCTTAGCTGCAATTAGCAGGTCCAACATTATAACAACTCATTTCATCAAGATATTACCGAGATATCTTGATATTGTTGCTGTTGTTGTCATTGCGATTTAAACGCTTTTCTTTAATTGCATTTAATCATAGATATTTACTCAGCAAATGGCGTCGATCCAATTCAATCCAAATAGTTTCAAGAGTTAACCGATTGATATTTGTCACACGATTGAAATTGAATTTTGTTGCATGTAAGATGAAGGGAAACCTGTATCCCAACTATATATCAGACTGATATGTCTGGGATGTCTGTCGATATGTGATATCGTCTTAAAGTGCACCGTCTTGCCAGCTTTCACTAACAAAACGAAGAGTGGCCCGAAACAAACACTGATACGAGTATCTATGGCTAAAAGATACCTCTACCTACTAGCCAGCAAACCAATAACTTAAAACAAGTTTCTTATTTCTACTTCGTTGGCCAACAGAGAATTAACAAAGATTGGGGAAAAAAAAACCAACCAAAATAATAATAATAAATAAACACAAGCCGAATCTAAGCGCGCTTGTGTCCCACAAATAAATTATTACCCAAAGGGCATTCAATGCCTTTTAACAACAGGTCAACCTTATCATTATTTTTATTATTATTATTATTATTATTTCTACTCGACGCAAAAGGGCCAAGAGACCAAGTAGTAGAAGAAGAAGAAAAATCGATACCAAAAGCGAAAACCAAAACCGAAAATCCAAATGATCGTCGCTTAGTTATTTTCCCCCTTTGTACCCCTCCCTTCATCCATCCCACTTTAGTTTAGATTTTGTGCGTGCGTTTTAAATTTTTGTTTCTTCTTCGTCTCTATTGCGGCTATTACAGCACCTCACAGTGGAAATCACAGGCAAAATGCTGCCCCGACCCCGAACTCTAGCCCGAACCCAACTCGACTCTTGGCTTCGATTTGGATTTGAACTTGTTTGGTTTTCGGTATTTTTTTTTTCTGTTTTCAAAATTTAATACAAGCGCGACACAAAAGACGCACAAAAATGTCATAAATTATGCGACCATAATACCCAAAGGGAGGGGCAGATATCCAAGAGCTCTATGGAGCTTGTTTTTTATACATCTGTATATATATATATATATACATATATACTTACTTGCATATAAGTATCTAAACATACTCTTAAGTATTAACGGGCTACATTTGATACATTGCTCGTTTCTTAGCTGGTTATGTGTCTTGGCCCGGATCCACTTCTTGATATCAGATGGATGGATGGACGATTCCTAAGACAATTGAATTGTTTTTCAGTGTCAAAATGATTTGGAGGCCGCTTCAGCTGAAGAACTAATCTTTGACCAAAAATAAACTTCTAATTTTAATACATTACTATAAATTATTTTTCCAATTAAAAATATCGAAAAAATATTTCTATGATTCCGTTATGAAATTTTAAAGTTAAGAAATTAAGTTTAGGTAAGTCTTTAAGTCTTAAAATTGATTAAAATTCGGTACTTTAAAATTATATTTTCTAATTTGTTTTCGTTATTTTATTTTCATATTTTTTTTTAAATATTATTCTATTTTTGAAATTATTATTGTCTACTGTCTATGACTTAAATTTTGTATATTCTTTAACAAAAAAGTTCTTAATTAACACATTTCATATTACAGAATCCCTGATTAAGATATCTTAACTCACATTTTCCGATGAACTCTTTCACTAATTTGATAGCAGACAAATTCCCACAGATTTGTATCATTATAAGAAGTTCTCACTCTTGGATTGAGCAACAGTTGCAGCTTGGGGGCGATTGATTCACATGCATATCATTGAATTGAATTGATTCCCAGGCGAAGTGTCTAACTGTTTTGTCAATCCTTTAACGGTGTTTTCTATTGCAATTATTTCGACTGCAACGGTATTGCATAAGACGCTGACTGCGTGAGAACTGAACTCTATCAAAAGGCGTTGACAAGGAGGATAATGACACCCCAAACACACATAGAAAGGAACCTGTAACTGTTCTCGTTCCAAGTGTACCTGTAGTAGATACTTATCTCGTTCAGCGACAAACAATCTCTAAGCGAGTGTCAGGTGGCAGGTGTCTTTCCCACAGCACGATAGACAGAGAGACAGACAAAGAGAGACAGAGAGAGAGAGAGAGACAGCGAGGCCAAAAGGATGCTGAGATGTCGTTAACCCTTTTGGCTGTGTTGATGCATTGTTTAACACACGGGAATAAGGGAAAAATACGCATACCAAAATGTAGTTTAATCATATGCTCAAATGCGCAAACACGCAACACCTACACAAACACACACACACACACACACAGGACGAACAGGAGACACTTCAGTCAATGCAGCGGACAGCAATAAAAACAACAAAAATTTAATGCAAAAAAAAAAAAAAAGAAAATGTGGAAAAAAGAGAAAAACAAAAATCAAATAAAACTGCAACCAGGCAAAGTGGCACGCTGTTCTACTCTTACACTTATGCCATCTCTCTCACTCTTATTCGCTCTCGCTCTCACTCTCTCTCTCTTGCACTCTCCCCAACTGAGCTCCAGTTTCGTAACGAGGTCGTTGCCTGCTGTCTGTCTCTGTGTGTGTATCTGTGTGTGTATGTGTGTCTGTATCTGTGTGTGTGTCTGTATATGTGTGTGTGTGGAACGCATCCTGCATACCAAATAGCTGCCCCCAATGAGCTGCCGGAAGTTGTTGCTTCTGCTTCGTTGTGTGTGTGTGTTTGTGCTTGTATCTGTGTCTGTCTGCCTATCGATAACTTTTACTAGAACTATTTGAGCAGCGACTGCAGTTTTTTAATTGCTCACAATGCGTCTCAATTTGACAAGCAACATGTGGAAGGAGCACACACACACACACACACACACACACACAACAACACAACATACAACATGTGTGTATACTATAGATAGTCACACCTTTTTTTTGGCGCTCCGACTTGTTTGGCTTGTGTGTTTGGCATTCAGATTGCATCGCCTGGCATCGCGTGTGTGTGTTTTGAATGTCCTGTAACGATATGAATTATTCAAAAAAAATGGGAACATTTTTCGTTGCCGCCAAGGACGAATGTTTCAAGTGCTACACGGCATACAAAAAAGGCGACGACGAAGCAAACAGTTGGATTTAGCCAGTTAGAGAGCCCAGTTACAAACACACACACACACACTAACACATATGTTGCCCCACTGTGTGTGTGTGTGAGAGTGTGTGTATTGCCGGCACAGTCGTCGTCGTCGTCGCATCGAGTCGTACATACAAATGTCCTGGTCTGCTCAGTTCAGTTCAGTTGAGTTCTGTGTCCTGACTGCGAGACTCTCTCCTCTCTCTGACTGGTTGGTTGGCTACATTTGTATTGCTGCTGTCGCGCCACTCAAAGTTATATCCTTTGACAGCGCTGGCTGCAGCAAGTGACGTTGTCGACGCCGCAGTCAACGTCAACGTCTGCGTCGACAGCGAGGCGAAAGTGAAAGTCAAGGTTAATCCGTCTGCAAAAATTCAATATTTTATGCATTAAAGTTTATGGCTTTGTGTGTGTGTGTGTGAGTGGGTGTGTGGGTGGGTGGTTGGAAGGGGGCGTGGCAAGGCAGAAACGTCTGCATAAAATTTGTATTGTGTGCTTTTGGGCGCCATTTTGAAGCTGTCGCTTTGTGCGAACATCGTCAATGTTGCATGCAACGCCATTCAGTTGCGTGTGCAGCTTGATTAATGAGGCCATAAAAGGCTATATAGCTATATATGCAATTCCTTTAAATTGGGTATATTTCACATCAGCCAACAATGAGGCTAAACTTATAAATTGTAATGCAAAATGAGTGCAGAAAATGAGCTAGTTAAGTTGAGGTATAATGAATATACTTTTACCTCACACTTTATGTGAAGTGTCAGTTCAATAAAACTTTCAGGAAGGAAGTTTTCAATAAAGCTGAAGAAACTGCAATTTAAAATACTATGGGAAAGATTTTAATAAGAATTTTTAAGAGTAAAGAAAAGAAATTATAATGAATACTGTAATTTGATATAAACTGTTAATTTTGATTTTCTTTATATATTTTTTTGAACGTTCTTAATTAAGTAAAATTGTCGATTTAAGGTGAATATTCAAAGTGTTAATGATTTTTCTCAAGTATTAAATATATGGTAACTATCTAAATGGAAATTTTGTAAGTATCTAAAGCATTGATTTTTTTATTGTAAAACTATGATTAATATACTGTCTCGTTTGATTTACGTAAAAACATCAAATTGTTGAAGAATTTTAAAAGAAAATCTTTTAGAATTAATAGTAAACAAAAGTGGACCTATCTGATGATAAATTCATTACTTTAAACTCTTTTAATTTTTATCCAACCGGGATTTATTTTATATTCAATTTATTAATTTATTCTTTTTTTGAAGTTTTGTGATTAAAATGTCACTTTCTCCAGCCCATTGTGAGTTACACCATTTTATCAGAAATGCTTATATGAAAGTGTTACGCACTTTGCAAAGTATAATCATGAACAATATCTGGAGAGCGAGAGCAACTGCAGCTGAGCTCATTGACCCACACGTTTGGATTCGTTTCAGTTTCAGTTTGCGAAGAACCGAAACTGTCACATCGTCACATCAATTTGAACGCCACGATGAGGGCCAATGAAATTGAACTTTAAATTGAGACAAACAAAAGCAGCATCAGCCACAGTCAACAGTCAACAGTCAACTGACAACTGGCAGAGAGTAGAGTCACACATGTAGAAAACTAGGTTAATGGGTCTGTTTTAGCTGAGGACAGGTTGCACGCAACACAACGCAACGCGGCGTATACGCAACGGCCTTTCACTGCATTCAACTCAACTCGACGCGTTGACCACTTGTCGCTGATCTGTCCATTTAATTGAATAATAAGCTCAAGCCGCTGCAACAAATCTCCGCTGCAACAAAATGCAGGTCAACTGCAGTTAGCTCTGATCTGAGCCTCGATCCGATCGGATCTGTTGCAAGCTCCACAACACGATTGTGTGGCACGTGCACCAGATGATGAAATTGCGTGAATTTCTGCTTATATATTCTCTCTTTTTTTTTTGTTGATAGTTCAACGTTGACGCTGTCACAGCTGACGTTGCTCTGCTGACGCTGCTCTGCTGACGCTGACGTCGCTGCCAGCGCAATTTGGACTGATCTGTTACAATATTTGTAGCCTCTGGGAGCAGCGAGGTCAATTGATTGAAACAACTTTGAACTTGTTGATCTTGTCACAAATTAAAAGAAGATTTATATACCCACACGCACACAACCAAGCGCATACTAGACACAGATATGGCGAGTACAGTGTAAATGCGCTATGAATGACTAAAATAACTACAAATGAAGAGTTTTGAATTATTATAGGATGTAGTATCGGATGTACTTTAATACAGATAGGCTTTTATTTTTAATTAAAAATGATATTATAATTATAATATTATATTTTTTATTTAAATACTAATTTTTTTAAATACATAAATTTTCGCAAAAGGAACCTGAAAGTTAAAATATATATTTTTTATTGAGAAAAAAAAAATATAGAAAGAGATAAAATAATTATAAAAAAATTATTTTTAAATAAATAAAATGTTTTATTAATATTTTTATTAAGAAATATATGAAGTATTTTTATCAAATAATAAATATATAATAGTTTTAATTGAAATATAAGTTAATATTTCAGATTTTTGCATGAATAGGAAGACTTATGCAGAAAAAGAAAGAGATCCATCAATCAAATCTTCAGGCTAAGTGAATCTTTATTCACTTGGAAGTTGACGCAATCACCATATCGAATGATTACTGTGTGTGTATCTGTATCTATGACTACGTGCGAGCTTTTTTAGATGCGCTTGGGGCGCTCGAAATGTTTCTTCTTCTTCCTCTTCATCTGCGTGTATTTTGGCATCTGCTTCAGCGTCTGCGCTTTGTTTTCATTTGTTTTGTTTTATTTTGTTTTGTGAAATCTTCAGGCAAACACACTTTGATTTAGTTTTTTTCGTGTTGTGCATGATTTATAGTGTTTAGTGTACGGTATCAATATACGGTTTTCAGTTTTCAATTTTGGGAAAGAGCTTCTATTTTCCATAATGACGGATAAAGTAGCTGGCGCTACAGAGTCTTCTGATCGACTGGGTCAAGTGGCTTTCGGGCGAAGAACGTGCTAACACTTGGCATGGGTCTAAAAGTGAAGACCCAACCAGACAGAGGAGAAATCTTTTATGACCGCAACTGATCACGCAAGTGTCTTGTTGTTTTATGTTTTTATACCAATTTTATACCAATTTTTATTTGGCATTTAATGAGCGACCTTCGCGTTGTAATCGTTAAAGTCCATAAACCTACAGCAGCGTGGCTCAAAACTCATTGGAATGTCTTTGGCCAGGTTTTAATGAGCCAAAGCGTTTGGTAGATGGAACTGTTGTTTGTTTTGGGAAATTCTATATGAATCTCCAATTGATTGCTGTGTTGTGTGTTAGTGAAAAGAATTTCGTTTTCGTTTGAGCCAGGTTCAAAAAAGTATTTGACGAACGTCGCTGTCGTTGTCGTTTACTCTAAAACTGAAACAATAGAAATCCTTTGGCCGCTGAAATGTATCGTTGCTTTTTTTTGAGGAATTTCTCTTTCATTTTAGAAACAATAAGAAGACTGTTTTGCGGCTGCTGCCTTTATGTGGCATGGTCAAAGAAAGGGCCAAAAGGCAAACTGAAGCTGGAGACGGAGTTGAAGTGGAAGTTGCAGCAAAGCGGTTCGTGGAAGTCTCGTGTTTAGCACACGCGTAAATTTTCTGCCTCCGTATCGAGTCCTCAGTCCTCAGTCTGCAGACGAGTTGCAAGATTGGCGGTGGCGGCATTCGCTTTGAGACACAGCCGCCATTCGCAACGCATGCGCACTAAACGGTACCGCTAGCGGGTCTGGGTTCAACTCCACCACCACCACCAACAACAACAGCACCACCACCAAGAGGAGGGACAGGGAGTTCCAAAAGGGGCAGCAATATGTAGCCTTGTGGCTTTTTGTCGCCGCATTTCATTGTTGCAACTCTTGCGCACGTTTGAGAATGAAATGTCCGTTCCAAATGATACAAAATTTCCAAGAGATTCGCAGCTCATCTTCAAGGTCAAAGAGTTTCAGTTTTTCTGTGTGTGTCTTTATTTTTATTTTTATTATTTATTTTTATTTGTTGCTTTGGATTTTTGTTGGTCTGGGCTGAAGTTTATCTTTATAAACACGTCAGTGTGTCAAATGCGACTGAGTTACGTTAAACAGGCTTCAGTCGGAGACACTAAGCAAGCACTTTGGCTAAAACCGGAAAGGCCAATGCGACAGCAATTGAAAGAGTCTTGTTTTTATTTCAAAGAGTTAATAAACAAATATATTATAAACGCTTTATTATTTTTCTTGATAAAGAAAGAAATGGACAATAATTATTTTGAATAATTTTAATGCAAAATTTCTATTTTTAAAAGTATATTTTAATTTTTTTTAAATAAGTTAAAATTGTTTTTTTATAATAAAAGGTATTATCTTTTTTCCGAGCTTCTAATCTAAGAGAGTCTTAGTTATCTGACTAAGAAATTATTTAAACAATAACTTAATATTGTTGGCAGCAGAAACTAAAGTTTTGGAGAATATTTTAATAAATTTTCAATGCGAATTTTTGCCAGCCAATTTTAATATATCTAAGGATAAATATAGACTTCTGAACGGAAGAGTTTTTTATCAGAGAAAATATGAGAATTAAACAACAAATGTAAATCTTTTTATGTATGCAACAGAGTCAAAATATTTTTGAATAGTTCTTTGTAATCAACCAAAAAAAAGTTAGAATAATAAATTAATAATATTGAAATATGTTAAAATCTCAGCAATGTTTCTGCTCATGCGTAACATTCTCTAACATTTCTACTTTTTCTTCTCTCATTGTTCTGTATTTTGTACATTTTATTTGTATTTGTTTTTTTATTCTTTTGGAGGATCCAATCAAAGTGCCAAAGTTGCTGCCCCCTCCTGTCGCCCCTTTGTCCCTTCTTTGGTTGCACTCGTCGTGGGCCGTGGCCATTTCCATTGTTTGCCTTTTGGCCCTGGTTTATTTTGGTTTTTGGATTTTTTTGTTTTGTTTTGTTTTGTTTTGCTTTTATTTTTATTTGGTTTCTCGGTTTTGTTGTATTTGCTTATGAAGTGCGCAACTTGACTAAAAGGGGCAAACAATTGCATTGATCGCAGCCCAGGCGCATTTTGGGCATAAAGTATGAGTAAAGTATTTTGTTGTTGTTGTTGTTGTTGCTGGTAGTGTTGTTGTTCATGTTGTTGTTGTTGTTATTGTTCTCTTTGGTTCTCTTCTGTTCATCGCATTGTTTTGGGTCATGTTGATCGTCGTCGTCTTCTCTGGCGTTGGTAGCAACGGTAGCATCCTCCACACAGACAGACAGACAGACTTTGTCCAGACCAGGGCTACAGTTTTGTTGGGTTTTTGGGTTTTTGTTCTTGATCGTGTCGAACGGCGAGCGCCCCCTTTTAACAGCGCATAACAGCAAAATCATGACTTGCCATTTACATTGTTCGCTCGTTTTGGACTTTATTGTTTTTGACGGTTACGTTGCAGCCACAGTCTGAGCCTGGCCAACAGTGGCTGCTGCTGTTGCCTGTTTGCCTGCTTGCCGGTCTCGACTTGCCGGCCTGCCTCTCAATTCAAACGAAAAATAATGAAAAATTATTCAATAAAAATTATTTCGCGTGGACGACGCGCCAAAGAAGATGCTGAGGTGCACCACAGCAGCACAGTGAACCACAGCAGCAGAGTGAACCACAGTGAACCACAGTGCAGCACAGTGAACCACAGTGAACTACAGTGCAGCACAGTTTGCTTAGCAGCTTGTTCGTGCGTTTTACTCGTAGTACGGCCAATACACGACGATGATGACGACGACGATTGCTGATCAGGCGGCGATCAGGCTCAATGTTGTTAGCCAGGTCCAAGGCAGCTTCCGTTGCCAGTTGGCAGTAGCTGGTAATCTTAATGCCCCCAACTGATCGCGATCGTGAGTTAAGTGATCGCGCTATAATTTTACGCTGACTCGCTGTGAACGTTACCAAAGCTGAGGATCAGCTGCCTTTTTCAGCTACCTTTTCAGCTACCTTTTCTGCTGCTGCTGTTATGAAATTATTGTTAAACGATTTTGTGATTTGTTGTGGGCTACTGTGCGCCCAGTGTCCAAGTGCGGGGTCTATTATTAGGCCGGCTCTTTAACCTAGGCGGACCAGAGCACAGTTCTCTTTATTTAATTTTCTTTCTTTTTTTGTGGTTTGAGAACAAGCTCAAGTGGCAGCCAATGCCAATGAGAGATGGACGCACGATTTTGCTTAAGTGCTGCCTGACCCAGTTTGGGTCACAGAAGGAGTAGTTGTAGTTGTAGGCGGTGGCGCAGTAGGAGGAGGCGCCCATTTGAGAACTGTGAGGTTTAACAAGATCTTTGCCTATGACTTGATAAAGTGCAATGTCTGAGATTTGCGCTTTTTGCACGGCAAATGACAAATAACAGCAAACTGCAGCCACGACACAATTGACACAACAATGAGCGCTGATAGTCCAAGTCCAAGACGAAGCAGAGAGACAAATAGACAGACAAACAGACAGACAGACGGACGGACAGACGGACGGACAGAAGCAACCGGCAACGGATGCGCCCAATGAGCAAACAAAGCGCAGCGGGAAATTGCAGCAAAAGCCTCGACTCTGGGTCTGTCTCTGTCTCTATTTCTCTGTCTGTGTCTGTCTCTATTTCTGTGTCTCTGGTTGCAAGTAACGAGTATTTTGTATTTATGCGATTGCCGCGCCGCAAGTGGCACAGTGGCTGCCACTTGAGGAAACACGCGAACAAAATTAGCGTGCTGCCTTGCAATATTTTATGAATCTCACAGATACGCGCTGATTTGCCAGCTACTTGTCTATGACTCTGACTATGACTATGACTATGACTATGATTGTGACTATGAATCTTTGCTTTTCTGAGTATTTTTTTTTTCTGTTGTCGTTCAGCTGATTAAATGCAACTTCCTTGGCGCAATAGAAATTAAAAGTGCAGCTTCTGCTTACCCTTTCCCTTACCATTCCTCACCTTTTGCTGCACTTGTCTAACGTCTGCTTTGTTTGCCCATCACTCGACAATCAATTTCAATTAGGGCACAACACGTCGCTCAGATTCTCTGTTCTGTTCGCTACTCAACTCTCGATTTTTTTCCTTCCATTTTTTTTTTTTGTTGATCTCGAAAGTGAATCATGAGAAAATTAATTTCGTGGAAATCGAGCATGATTTTTAGGAAGATCTCAGCTGGTAAACATGTTGACCGTTCTCAACTTAATGAGTATGGAAATGGAAGCGTTAGATTATAAGATTGATAAGCACAGATCGTTTTGTTGTCGCTGTCAACATAAGGGAGAACATATGAATTAATACTGAACTTTGGCTTGAAATTATGTCGTTTTTTTAATTCAATTCTTAGACCCCGTACTTAAAAAAAGTAGAGGGGCTATTGGGTTTGTTTTACCACATATGCGCGTAATAGGAGGCGTGGCAGACCCTACCAAATATATATATTCTTGATCAGCATCAATAGCCGAGTCGATAAGCAATGTTCAAAAAAATTCGAAAATCAATTTTTTTTATAAAGTTAATAATATTTTGATGCAGAATCAATAAAGAGGCCAAATAATGATCAAAATGGTATTCCGCAAGGAAATCGGTTAAGATTTGACAAAGTTATGACAGTTCAAAGTTTAGTATTTGCTTGGACTATCAACTTTACAAGTCAAATTTTTTGTCAATTTCGACATGATTTTTTACAGGAAAATGAAGTCTCTCAGAATCAAGTTTAAAGTGTTGTTTTATACTAATTTGGGCTCCAGGAGTTGATTAAAAGTGAAAACTCAAGATCTAAAATTTTGAAAAAAATATTTTTTCAAAAAAGTCAAATTTTTTGTCAATTTCGACATGATTGATAAACTTTTTTGTTTTTTAACATATCGTAGCCAAAGTGATAGAATATGTATCTTATTTGGTTTTATATATCCTAAACAATTTTGGTTCAAATCGGATCTCTATAACATATAGCTGTAATAGGACCGATCGGGTGAAAATCAAGTATCAAGTAAGTAAATCAAGTAGCTTTTACCATAGTAAGTACGGGGTCTCCGACAGTCGAGAATGCTCGACTGTAGCTCCGTCCGACTAGTTTTACTTTGATTTTCCCATATTATCGCCTCATTTGTCTCTGTAACCGTGTAATGCGCTGTCTTTCTGAGTCGCTACTGAAAACCACATAATTGACACATTAGCCCATTGGCCGGATCCTTAATTGGCATTGCGTCTCACCATTAACTCGTCTTGTGGTTTCCACAGCCTCGTTATGCGTTTAAAGAGGCGTGATCGTGTCTTTTGCACGCCCTCCTGTGGTGAATGAACACTCCGTCCGTCCGTCCCGTCCGTCCGTCCTGTCCTGTCCGTCCTTGTCGCCTGACATGCGACTGATTGATCATTGTGTATGGGCCAAGGGTCTACGACCAGGCCCATAGGCCTAGTGCTAATGCCTGATGTTTTGGTAGCAAAAGTGCCAGGATTATAGCTGGCAAAAAAAAGCAGTGTTAATGCTGTAAAATTGTAAATTAACAGCTAAAGAGGAAACCACATGCTGGGACAAACACACAGTAGCTGGACCCAACTAAGCATGTTTGCTTTTTACTAAGAGATTTGTTAATTGCTAAGCCAGATAAAAAACTTACTTTAAGAAATAATACTTAGAAAAATGCTTAAGGATCTAAAATGTTTTTTAGAAAGATCTTAAACGTTGACCATAAGTTTGAAATGGGTTAAGAAATGGGTTAAGAAATGCAATGAATTTAGTCCAAATAGAAGAAGAGTTAAATTAATTTCAAAGCATGATATAGGAGTTAAAAGTAATCTTAGGAAAATTTGATAAATACATTTATTTTATTTACGACAACTATTTATATCAAATAATATATTAAATTTAAAATTAAAATTATCAATTAAATTATAAATTTATAATCAGTCTATTTTTAAGTCCCAGGAGACTGATATTTTAAATCACTATTAGCTGATATAGAAGAAGGCATCTCTAAATTTTAAATTGATAAGATTCAACAAAAGAAACAATTTGAAAATTACTGCAAAATTCAAGTGAAGGCACTCCTATTTAAATTTTTACCAATATTTAATAAACATAGTTAAATTGAATATTATTAGCTTAAAGAGTTCTGTTCACGTTAGCTCTAATCTGAGCCATCTTTCACAGCCAAATGGAACTGCCAACAGTAGCGAAAGACCAAAACAACTGCAATCTGAGACTGTTATTTACTCTCGAACCGCTTTATCTTCTGCGATGCGACACATTTTTTTATTATTATTATTATTATTTGGTTGTTTTGTATATATTTTTGGGATGGTCAGGTATCTGCTACCTGTCGACTGTCGACTGTTTGGATGTTGTTGGCTGGACCCGTTGCGATTGTCTGATCGTCCGTTTGTCTTTGTCGTTGTGTTGTCTGTTGTCTGTTGATTCTGCAACTGTTGATTTTATTTCATGCCGTTTATGCAAATGAAGTTCAAAAGGATAAGGCCAAAACAGCAGCAGCAACAGCAGCAATCCGCCATCAACCTCACAACATTTGGACATAAAAATTATTTCTGAATGAAATTTCGTATCGATGACCGTTGTGTCTGTCTGTTTGTCCTGCCTGTCGCCTGTCCAAATGCAAATGGGATCTCTTGCCATGGCCCAAAAGGGTAGCTCAAGTAAAGACCAGTAGCCGAAAAAAACGCAACTGTGATATCGAATTAATTAAAAAAAATATATAAGGAAAAAGAAGAATTGCCGAACGAATGGCAATCCTCTCAATTCTCAATTCTGAAGACTGTGGCGCCAAATGTAAATGAGGCAACGGTGGCAACAGTTTGGGAAATTAGCTGGAGCATTGCAGGAGTCGCAGCTCTGGAATTGGAGTGGAATTGAAGTGGAATGGAATGGAGTGGACACCTTGTGCGGCCGCCTTCAATTTGGCGCTGATTTGGTGGCCGTGTTGTGTTTTGTTTGCCTCAATTTGAGACCGAAATGAACCCGAAGACCCGTGAAGCTGTAGAAGACTGTAGAATGAGACTGTAGACTGTCTGTAGACTGGTTTGCAGAGTGCGCATGCGTGTCGTTGTCGTGGCGAACTGAGGCGACGTGCAACAAGTTAATTAAGCCGCATTTGCATGTCCGACGCGATGTGTTGGCTCCTCTTTTTTTTGTATTTTTTTTTTTTTGGGCCACAAAAGCCGAGTACAACCCACACTTCCTGTGCCGCCAACGTTGCGGCTTAAGCAGCAAAACGTGTCACATGCGGCGTCTATTGCTGCCCCTGCTCCCGACCTCATCCTCAATCTCATCCACATTCTCATCCTCATCCTTCGCCTTGTTCTGGCTGCTGGTCAGGCGATCGATCACATGCTGCGAACTGCGGTAATCCGCACTTCCACGCCTTAGTCGCATTTTCACGCTCGCCCCTTTTGTTTCCATTTCCAAGCGCTCCAAAGACATCCCAAAAGTGTATGAGAGACAGGCAGTTTATTTTATGATTGATTGCAAATAAAAATCGCAAATTGTGTGTGTTTACTTTTGGGTTTTTTCCTGCTCAACACAACATAAACCATCATCAATACACACACCCATGTGGTGTCCTCTCTGTGGTGACTCTTTATGGTGGTTGTTTTCCTCACATTCATATATATTGGACATATGTCGCTGACGTGGCTGCCACTGTGTCAGGGACACTCTCTCACTTTTCCTAAGTAGCCAGCTCTTTGTTGTTGTTGCTGTTGTTGTCATTGTTGTTTTTCATCTTTTTCTCTTTTTTATATTTTTGCTATGGTTAATTATTGTCAGCGTGTAAATCGCATATGTTCAAATATCAGAATTGCCTCTAAAAGGGGACTGTTTTTTTTTATTAGTAGCACAGAATTGGAATTTAGTGGGCACTTATGTGGGAGGAGAGTGAAAGCTATGTTGTGAAAGGAGTATCTTTTTAGTAAAAGATAAAAGATAGATTGGTAATACAAATAAAGAGAGCAGTTAGCTTTTTTGTATCTTCGTTGAAAATAAATCACAGAAGACAACCTATTTGACAAGCTTGCAATTCGAATATCGCAATCTGCTGAGTTGTTGTATAATGAATTTGTCTTAGCTATGTTGTGCGAAAATTTCAACCTTCTAGGTCTAAACGTTTGGGCTCCACAATGATCAGTCAGTCAGTCAGGACAGACAGTTGTATATATAATATAAATATCTTTGGAAAGAAATTGGTTCGGGCTAATATAAATTTGTTAGTTAAATTTTCTCTTAGAGAAATGTCTTAAAATATTGTTAAAAATTACCGTAGCTAAACAATATTTTTCTATTCAGATATTTAATGCTGTCAGACATAGAGAATTTTTAAGTTTAATAAGCTGATCATCTTTCGGCTGTTTTTAAAATATTTTTTCTTGGTCTTCTACCTTTTACTAAAAGATATTTTCATTCTTGTAATGGATTAAAAATTGGAATTGCTTAAGATTTTTTTATATACAGGGAATTTCATCTATCTGAAATTTAGGCAAATTTAAAATCTCTGCTTCCTTGTTTTCTTTTCAAGCTGTTTATCTTTTTGCTTTACTGTTTGCTGTTTTTTATCACCCGTTACACACATGTGAGTGATCTCTCGTTGTCCTTGAAAACGGTCAGTCAAATGCTTATGCAACACAACTGCGAGTAATATCTATTCGACATCACGGAAACCATTTGAAAATCGCTTTAATCAACGGCTATTGAAGGTAAATAATGGAAACTGCAAGCGTCAAGCGTTGATCGGCTTTAAGTTGTTTATGATGAACAACAACAGCAACAGCAACAACAGCGCTGCCAGCTTGTCTCCATTTAGAAGCTGAGCAGCTGAGCGGACACCACAACAAACACCGCAACGAACACCGCAACACTTGGAGCCAAAAGTTGCCATCAAGAATTTATTTCACAACTACAGACATAACATTGAAATTGTGTTTAAACAGCAGCAGCAGCAATTTTTATATTATTTCTAAAGTTTTGAATGCGTTGCACATGCGCAGCAAACAGCGACGTCGACTGCGACGGCGACAGCGACGTTGACAGCGACTGAGGCGTCGCTCGTTTTATGCCGTTCCATAGATAAAAAATACACCTGTCGCATTACAGCTAAATTTATGTCCACCGGTAGACCTTTACTTTGGCGCGACTAGAAACGCGCCCCGTATATACATATATCTGTGTGTGTATATATATATATATATATATGTGTGTGTGTGTATAAGACGATTGCACGCTTCGATCGGAACGATCGGTTGCTGTGGTTGTTGTTGTTGTTGTTGTTGCTGTTGTGGCCGGTGTTCAGTGTTCGGTGGGGGTCCAAGTGTTGAGACATTTCAGGTTTCCAGTCAAGTTGTTGTTGCTGTTGTTGTTGTTGTTGTTGCTGTTGTTGTTGCTGTTGTTGTTGATGCGTTGCCGCTGGCCGTTGTCTGGCTTGGCCTGACTTTGGCTTTTGTTTTTGCGTCGTTTATTTATTTATTTTTTGTGTTTTCTTATTTTTGTTGGTTGAAATAAATACATAAAATTCGATCGAAAGTTTTGTGCTTGACGACGACGTCGATGGCATTTGATTTCGCGCAGATATCAAGTCCAAAAGAGATGGACGATGACGTCAAGACGTAACAGAGAAAGAGCTAAAGAAAGAGAAAGAGAGAGGCAGAGAGATTGTTGAAGATGGGAACCCAAAAAATGCATAAAGTCTTGTAGTTGAAACTTGAACAAATAGTTTACGGTACTCAAGTGGCAAAAGAAACGACTGCTAACTGTTTTTTGTAGAAGCTGCGATCTTTGATTAGCAAACAAGCTGAAGCGAATGGGGAGCTATCATTAACTACAAGCCAAGTTAAGTCAAGATGAACAACGCACTTTTGATCTGGCCAACAGCGTTGACTAGTGCCAAAAACAAAGCGCTACGAATTGAAGAACTTAACAAAAGGGTATATAGATTTAAAGATGGATTATGTTTTAAAGAAAGAGAAAAGAAAATTTAATTTTAATATAACTTATTCATTTTAATTTTATATTTATAAATCAAAAAAATTTATTTGCTTAGAGGAAAAACCTCAGAGAAGAAGCTTAGTGTGGAAAATCTAAGATTTCTGCATATATTTTAATATATTCATTTTAATTTTATATATTTATAAATCAAGAAATTTGATTTGTTTAAAGGAAAAACCTCAGAGAAGAAGTGTGGAAAAAACTAAAATTTCCGCATATGTGAATATAAATAAACATTTCTGGGAGAATTCACAACATTTCTGGGAATTTTCGAGAGCAACTGTTCTTCGTCTATGAATTTTTTTTTAGCTTCGTGTGTTTTTCAGTTTTGTATTTGCTATTTGCTTGGCCCATAGCTGCCGGCCAATTTGATTGTGGAATTTTGAGATGCTTTCGACTATAGTCGACTGTTCGTCTGCCTGTTTGTTGGCCAAACAGAAAACTAATACAACGCATCTAAGCTCATTTATCAAAGTGTCTATTGATATTTGGGTACTTAAGTTACTGTAAGTTAACGCTTGAATAATTTTGCACTCATCAGATGATTCATTGGGCTGAGTCAGCGAAATGCAGTGAGTAGCTAAGTAACCGCAGCTTGCTAATTGATAGGGCAACTCATGAGTTGTATTTTTTTTTTAGAACGAACCACACCTGCTTAAACTAGATAGAGTCTGGAAACTGAGCAGAGACCCAAATACATAATTAACTTGAGATGGAGTCCATAGTTGGGTTCTGTTGTCGGTCGCAACCCTTAGAAGTTCTTTTCAACACCGCTGAGAGGGTCCCAAAAAAAAGGTCAATGCTATCGGGACAAGCTGAGCTAAACGCTATTATTAGAGGTCACAAATCAATGAAGACTTTATCGACGGTTCACGATGGTCCATTACAACAAATCTGGAAAGACCCTGGGATCTCAGAGCGCAGATTACAATAAGAAGAAAAGCCGCGCCGAGACTAAAATTTATTGACAATTCGACTAAGAGAACTAAGAAAACATAATGGATAAAAGTGTCCAGCCGTGAGTTGTCTGGCAGAAAGAAAGTCTGACTAGTCTTTGACTCCCTTTCTCCAATCTCATATGGAAAGAGGGAAAGAGAGCATACCAAATTCGTTAGTTGTTGTTGCACGCATGTCAGCTTGGAACATAAATTCTCTTGTCCAAGAGCGCAGGTACATCTTCTAATTCTTCTCTTTTTTTTTTTGTTGGGTATCCAAGTCCTGAGACTGCGATCAGTTGAATAACCCGATCAAAGTCGAGCTCCGATCAAACGGATCGTTAGACGCCGCCAATTGCCAAAGGGTTAACAAAATCGAAGACTCGTCTCGCTAGGCGACCAATAATTATGCAAATTAGATCAGTCTCTCGACTGGATATGGATAATCCCAAAGTCGATGCTCACATTATTGTTGTGAATAGAAGCTGTGCCGGAACTAAGTCGCATTTGCATGTCTTTCTCTTATTTCTTTTGCGTCTTTTGGCACTCGAGAAACACGCGTCGGTTTTTTGTTTTCGTCCCTTGAAGCGGCGTCGTCCTTCATAATTTAAATAATTATGCCACTTGCTGGCTTCCTTTTTCGGTCCCTGTACCCTGTTCCCTGTTCAGTTTCAGTTTTGTGCCGTTGAGCTTAGAGATTTTCATGGCACGGCATTTGGCATAATTATGTAGGTCAAAAATTGTTTATTGACACGCAAAGCAACAAAGAAATTTGCATAATTTTACGCTGCAGTCGCCTGTCGAACAACCAGTATAAGGAGGATAATATTAAAAAAAAAAAGAATTACCAACCTCCCTCCCCCCACCCCCTAAAGGGCCAGCCAACAGCTGTTAATTATAGTGCCTGGGGGAGGTCAGAGAATTGGCAGCGTGGCAAATTGTAGTATCCCGAAAAAAAGGGTTAGGGTTAGGTTTAGCTTTAGCCTTAGAGTTAGGTTTGGTTTAGGCCAAGTCGCATTTTTGCACCTGCTGCTCGAAAAAATTGAGACATAAAATATAAGCAAAAAAAAAGGGGCAGGAAAAACTGTTGGAAATTGTGTGTGTACAAAAAAATTTCGATGGAAAGGCAAAAAACGTCAGCCTAATATGTCGAGTACTGTAATTTATGCTTTTTAATTAAGCCGCTAAAATATTTGTGATTTTTCCAGCTAGAAAATTCCCCCAGACATGTATATAGCTTTTCATGTTTTCCATTATAAATCAGCTTAGTTCAGGTTTCTTTTTTTTATATATATACAATAAATAAATATATTTACTTATTTAGCGCCCCACACACAGCTTTGAGCGATGTGAAAACGGGTATAACTTGTTTTCGAAAAGAATTTTCCATGTGATTGTCAGCAAAAAAATAAGAAAAAAAAACTGAAAGATAAGATTTGAAATTGTTGACTACCAGTTGGTTATATGTTATTTTTTTGTATTAATAGGAATGTTTCCCCAAGTAAACTAAATTAAATGACTAGAATTACAATGCAACTGGTAATTTCTAGTTTAAGATGCACCTGCTTAACCTACAGACTAACCTGGCTAACTGCGCCTGTCTGACATGGCTAAGCCAATAGACTTCCGTTGTGCCTTTCCGCACTCCTTCCTCTTTCAATGATAACCATCTAAGCCGCGACACATTCACTTGATCGCATATCCTTTTGTGGTTGAAATGGAAACGAGCGGAACCAGAGGAACCAAAGGACAAACGCAATGTCAAACTGACAACAACAGCCGTCTGTCAGAGTGTCGCTGTTGTTGTTGTCGTTGTTGATGTTGACTGGTTTGGTGTCATAAATCGTTATCGACCACGAACATCAGGTGGCACTCAGACGCACTCAGCTCTCTCTCTCTCTCTCTCTCTCTCTCTCACTCTCGCTCTCTATCTCCCTTCACTGCATTTCCAGAGACCATAATCCATAGAAGCAGCTACGCATCTGGCAGTAGGAGGAGGAAGTCAGGGGTCAGAGGGGCAGTTGGAAACAGAGGCAGAGTGCAGTAACCATAACCAAAAAGGGCTTGTCGTAAATTAACGCTAGACAACAACAACAACAGCAACAACAACAACACTCAGTCAAACTATGGCTAGCCAATAAAAGTGACACTGGAGGGGGGCAACATTAGCGTAACCACTTCAAAAGGACACGCCAAACAGGCGAAACAGAAACAGCAACCGCTAAAGGATCTGCAGTTTATGGTGCATACACTTACACAAAAATTGCGCACTCCAAATTAGTCAAAACTGCCATTTCATTTATAATTCGCAAGCAGTTCAAGCTTACTTTTGTATACAAGTATTTTTTGTTTATTTCTAAAATTTTATAGTTTTGAAATTTACATGTCTAATTGCTATTATGTAGTAAAATTCTAATTGTGACTAGCACAACAATTTTTAAGTTGTGTAACTAGGATGCTGAATATATTAATTTTTTTTATTGAAAATAATCATTCAAATGAAAAAGTACAAAGTTAATTATAATTTATTGCACTTGTCACAAGTTATGGGTAAGTACAAAGTATATTACTATTTATTTTTGAATTAAAATCATTTTTAAACTTTAGTTATATTTTGAAAAGTTAAGTTACCTACTGTAAATATTTATGGTGGATACACAGTCATATATACATTAAATATGCACTTCAGATTAGTCAAAAATTTAATTTATAATTCACAAGCTTAATTTTAGATACAAGTCTTTATAATTGTATATACTTATTTATTTTTTTTTGCTTAATTTTTATTGTGATATTCATAAGTTGTTGGTTTTCACCGAATATAATACTATATTACCATATAGTGTAATAAAATTGGAACAGTGTTTAAATATTAGTCACATTTTTAAAAGTTAGATTATTCCATTAATATAATTTTTAATCTGTTCCTTTTTCAACTCATATATTTTTACCTTACACATGTTGCTAAGTTCTCTATGGGCCAAAACATATATCCATCAACAACAGAGTTGCGAAACTTGCAACATACAGAAACAGCTGTAACTGACATTCGGACAAAATCAAACATTTTAACACGCTTCAAAGTTTTGCACAAGGGGAAAATAGGAAAATCAGTGAAACAGAGAAAAAAAAGGAGAGAAATGTCAAAAACGCGTCGTGAAAAGCTGGCGGGGCAAAGTCAAACTGAAACTCAAACTCAATCAAAGGCTTCATGCCACACAACGAACGTCGCATAATGTGGTAAGCTCTACAACAGCAGCAGTAACAACAACAGCAACAGCAACAACAGCAACAGCAGCAGCAGCAACAACAGCAACGGGGGCAACGCGTGTGTCCTGCCTCGTCTGGGGGTCAGAAGGAGGACTCGGTCCGTCAGCCTGTCTGTCTGTCTGTCTGTCAGTCTCTCATTCTGTCTGTCCGGGAACATTGAATACGCATTACAAGACCGCGCCGAAACCAAAACCAAAACCGCGTTACCACATGTCAGCGGCTCTGGCAACAGCAGCAACAGCAACAGCAGCAACAACAGCAGCAACAACAGCCCTGGGGCATATGGGAATACGAGAGCGTTGAATGTGCAACACATGTTGTTGTTGTTGTTGTTGCTGTTGTTGTTCTCGTGTTGCTGTTGTTCGCGGTGTTGCCTCGCCTGTTCGTTCTGTTCTGTTGTGTTCAGGCCTCTTCTGTCCTGTCCTGACGTGTTTGATTTTGGCCCGCTTGATTGGTTGAAAATGTTGGCAAAATGAACATAACTTTTACCCTTACCCATTTCCCCATCTCCCTCTCTCTTTCCAACTCCTCTCCCCATAGAAAAAGTCAGAAGATATGTTATAATTTTTACGGCTGTCATTTTGTGATTTTGATTTTGCTACATGTTTCGGCTGTGGAAGGTGCAATGAGGCAGGCGTATTCTCGTTGTTGCAACAACAGAGCGTTGTCATTATTGAACTGTAATCGCAGTCGGTCCTATTGACTGGGACTGGGAGCGGGGACTGGGAGAGGGACCTGGGAGAGGGACTGGGAGAGGGACCTGGGAGAGGGACTGGGAGAGGGACTGGGAGCGGGAGCGGGTCCTGGGAGAGGGAGTGGGAGCGGGGCCTGGGAGAGGGACTGGGAGCGGGGCCTGGGAGAGGGACTGGGAGAGGGACTGGGAGCGGGAGCGGGTCCTGGGAGAGGGAGTGGGAGCGGGGCCTGGGAGAGGGACTGGGAGCGGGTCCTGGGAGAGGGACTGGGAGAGGGGCCTGGGAGAGGGACTGGGAGAGGGACTGGGAGCGGGAGCGGGTCCTGGGAGAGGGAGTGGGAGCGGGGCCTGGGAGAGGGACTGGGAGCGGGGCCTGGGAGAGGGACTGGGACTTTTAATGATGTACCATTCTAATAGGTCATAAGTAGAAAAAAATCTGCTCTGCTTTCTATTAGCTGTCCAAGTGAAGTTCTCCCGCCACTCAGTCTGCTTCAGCACACTGCTTTGGCATTTCACAGCTTCCTCCTCCTGATCCCAAGTTGAAGCACATGAGTTTACTTAGTGACGGAGAGAGAAAGAATTCCAAGAATTCTAGCAAGTCAACTTGCAAGTGTATCAATGCATTGGATGGACAATGAGCATTAGTGATGCATCAGTATTGGGCGCACTAATCTTCACACCTTGCCAGAAAAGCGATCCACAAAAGTGGCTGGGGAAGGGGTAGAAGAGAGGGGTCTAGAGAGGGGGGGGGCAAGAACTTCCGTTGAATTGTCGGACAAACGTGAGCTATGCGAGGCTTCCGAAGAAATAATGCGAAGATGATGGCGCTGAACAGTTCAGAGTTGGGGGCAACTATTGATGCAAGCAATTAGTGTGCAACCAGTTGCAAGTTGCAAGTTGCCAGAAATTGTTGAGGGATTGGGAATGGGAATGGTAAGCTGCTGACCAAGTGCAATGTGTGCCAAGCGGTTAATGAACAATTTCATGGAAATATTGTCACACTTTTGTTGACAACGATTGGCGCTGAATTCCTCAGCTAAGGTAACTAGCAACAACAGCAACAGCTGCAGCAGCAGCTTCTCTTCGACTCTCCCTCCCCTCTCTTCTCCCCTTTGCTCTGTAGCTTCATTGGCTTGGCAACCATTCACTTGGCTTGTTGTATTGCCAATGCTTGCCTAATTGATTTATTGATGTTTACATGTGCGTGCCTGGCAAACTGGCCCCCCTCCAGGACGCGAATAGGTAGTAGGATAGGGGGAGGGGAAGGAGAGGAGTGAGGGTACTTTCAATGGGTCTTCGACTGGCAACTGGCGACTTACAACATTGCCCACAATTTGCTCTAAACGCTCGTCGAGAGCGTTGACAATTGTTTGGGCCTTGTTTGTCGACGTCTGTGTCAATCGTTGTCGTTGTGGATGTTGTTGTCGATGTTGTTGTTGTTGTTGCTGTTGTTGCTGTTGTCGTTGTTGTCGATGTCTTCGCTGTGGTCGAGCTAGACTCTTTGGTAGCCAAAGTTTAGACAGGCCAAACAATTCGTCAGTCAGACAGATAGACAGCCAAGTAATTGTTGACCTTTTATGTCGTCGCAGCTCTGGCCACGTTTGTATTTGGTCTCTTCTCTCTCTCTCTCTCTCTCTCTCTCTCTCTCTCTCTCTCTCTCTCTCTCTGTGTTTGGGTCTGTTTAAATTGCTGTACAATAATGTTGTTGTTGCTGTTGTCGTCATGTTTTTATTACTGTTTGCACGCTTTGGCCTCAGTTCTCAGTTCTCAATTCACATCTCTCAAGTCGCATCTCTGAATTCTCCATTCTCTTCGTCTGTTTGCTCTTCATAAATAGCATAAAATCTTCAATCGAAATGCCTGAAAGTCTAACATGACGATTCCAAGTCTCGCACTTGAAATGTTGACGGCATTTTCGATTTTCATTGGAATTTTAGTATCCAGCCTGAAGGAGAACTAACTGAACATTGCAGACGCTTTACTCTCCACTCTTCACTTTTCACAGTCTTCAGTCTTTGTTTGATTTGGCAACATGTTAATGGAACAACTAAGCAGCTAAGTTGCAACAGCAGAGCAGAAATTCATCCAGTTAGTTTTTGAAGTTAAAGAATTATTTTTAATGACAGACAATTTGATCCGAGACTTTTTAAAAAATCACTTATAAAATAAAATTAAATTTTTTTCGATACTATTTAATTCGAAGACTTTTTAAAAATAACTCTTAAAATAAAATTATATTTATTAGAATACAATTTGATCACAGAATCTTTCATAAATAACTTTGAAAACTAAATTAAATTTATTTCGCTACAATTTGATCCCAGGATCTTTTATAAATAACTTTTAAAATATTAAATGCAAATTAAATTTATTTTGATATAATTTAATACCAGGATCTTTAATAAATAACTTTTAAAATTATATTTAATTTAATTTAAATGTAAAATAAAAATTTAAAATGTCTTAAATCTATAATTATAATTTAAAAAGTAAGCAGATTTGACTTTAATAAAGAGACAAAGAAAAAGCACTTCAGCTGGAGTGTCTAGAATCTAGACTCTAGATCTAATTGGTGTTAGCTGCATTGCCTTGAACCTGCCACCAATTGGCAGTTGGCAGCTGCACTCTCCTGTTGCACCCTTGATAAGAATGAAGATGGTTTCAATAAAAAAAGAAAAATAATAAAAAAACGTAGTCGCATACTTTCTCGCCGTGTCAGCGAGCCAACGAAGCGTTAATGAATTACAACCTCCGATCGCTCCATGACCGCCTAAGAGCCAAGGGCTAAACGTTAAGAAAACACCTTGCCACGGCTGCAACGGCAACTGCAACTGGAACTGGAACTGGAACTGAAACTGTGGCAACGTCATCCATCGGCCAGGACAACAACTAATTACTGTGGCTGAAACAATTTTTATGGCATTTACGCGCTCAGTTGATCGCTGACAAAGGTGAACAACGTTGGCCAGGTTTTGTATCGTTATTTTTGGGGTAGCAAAAGACACCTCAACCCGGACACCTTGACCAGAAGCACACACACACACACACAGACAGACAGCACACAGGTACACAAATTATTTTGTTATGCTGCCGGGCAATCAACAGACGTGGCTATGTATTTTTATTTTTATTTTTATTTTTTTGGTCAAGCTGCGTCTGTCCTTGGTCCTTCTTATACCTTATACCTTATTCCTCTTTGCTCTACACTCGACTCTGACTTTTTGGCTATCGTTTTCAGTCCTTACTTCTCTGCTGATCGATAATAATCTGGCGTATCCCATTGTCTGCTGTTTAGGGCCAATATTGGCGACCAATTATTAGCACTTTGCTGGCATTTAAGAGAAATCACGCAAAGGACTTGGTTAAGAACTCAAATCGAAGGCAATCAGAGTCAGTTATAGCCATTGTCCTCGGCACAATTAATAACATTTTGTCAAAGCAGAGAAATTGCACTTAGATTTGTATATAAAATATATATAAGTAGTTGGATAGTTGGTTAGTTGGACTTATGAGCATTCAATTAAACTGGTTCTTTTGCAGACTGGTTCCATTTATTGAGACAATTTTACTGATTCAATCTCAAGGCCCACAAATTGCCAGCGTTACATGTATGTTATATCGGCAAATTAGCTGCCGATCTTGATGTCGCTTTACGCACACGCATTTCGGCGATTTATCAATTTTCAAGTCGCATACCGCTTGGTGACATTTAACAAGGTTCCAAAATACATTTTTCGCTATTGCCTCTAATCAAAAACAACAACAACAACAATAAATACAACAAGAACAACATTAGTTGCAACTGAAACTAGCAACAAGGAGAACCAGAACAACTTAAATGCGCACCTGGCGATCAAAGTGGTTTTTGAAATGCAGCCAGAACAACCACAACAGGCACCACACACAAAACCACACACCACTAAACCACACACCACTGAGCCACAAGAACAGCAGCTACTACAAATCAATTCGATAAATGTAATAAATACACACATAATATTATTGATATTATGTGAGAAAATATCACAAAAATTCTATAATTTGACTACATTAACAGATCATAAGATAACCAACTCTTAAATACTTTAATTCTTTAAAGTTAAGATTGGTGTGTGTAGTGTAAATAGACAGGTGACAATCATTGGTAAGGTGTGTATTTTTCAAAATAAATACATAGTTTCTTCAGATCAAGCATGACTACAGTATGAATTTATTTTAGGTACAATCCTTGTTTATCTTAAAGATCGGATAATAGAGACAAAACAGTTTTATATGACATTTATATAGTTTTTTTTTGAATTTTGATAATATATGATTCAGGCGAAATTTGGATCTATATTCAATTTTAGTCAAGGAATTTAATTAATGAAATAATAAAATTATTCTTGTAATTTTTATAGTTAAGAATTATTTTCATATTTTTTTTATTTGCTCAAGAATTATAAGCAACTGTAATATATAGAAATAACATTATAAAAATTAAAAAAAAAAATGTATTATTATTATTATCTTAAATTATTGAATTATCCTTTTCAGTTTTATCAGAAGTTGAACTTACTTTTCTTTCACTTTTCGAAAAAGCACACTAAAGTCACCACACTTCTGTGCCTCATCCTCAGTCGGGGGCAGCTTGTGACACCTTGCTGCAACGCGTTGCAACGTAGTTGTTAAAGCCGCAATCACAGCAAATCAACAAACTGAACATAACATTTGCTTAATATGCCAACTATGCAAAACTGTGGCAACAACATTTGCTGTGGCCGCCGCCAAGCGATTGCCGAGTTGCTCGTTGGTTGTTGTTGGTTGCACAAACCGTCAACTCGACTCGACTCGCAAGGGGCGCCTTGCAACGTCGGCAAACATGCTAATGTATGCAACACCCGCCGTCGACTGACGACCTTGAAAAATTATGCAAAATCGATGTAAAAAAAAAGAAAATAAAAAAACAAACACACACAGAGAGAGAGAGAGAGAGAGAGAGAGAGAGAGAGAGAGAGAGAGAGAGAGAGGAAGAGAGTAACGAACAAAATGCGAAAATAAGTTCAACAGCAGTAAAAAATGTAAATGTGGCACGAACGGAGAGAGTAGAAGTTGATGTTGCTGTTGTTGGAGAAGGGGAAGGGGGCGGGGATGGGGGAGGGGAATGGGTAGGGGAAGGGGGAGGGGAAGGGCAAGAGGGAAGGGGTGGAGGGGGTGTGTGACAGGGGCATTTGCTGAGGCGTCAACTTTTTTATTTTGCACTCCGATTTTTATGTTAAAAATTGGCGCAAATGAGGCAGACAATGTAGGCGCTCATGCGCGCTGCTCTAACCAAGGGAGGGGAAAGCAGCGGGAGGGGGTGTAAGCATAGAAGGGAGGCGGAGAGGGGAGGAGGCATGCCCAGTTTAGTCGGCTGAAAGTTAAGCGTACGCTGAACTTTTGCCTGCCACTGTGTCGACTGATTTGCATACGATTTTGTCTGCTTACCAGGCAAGTAGCAACAGCAGCAGCAGCGACAGCGGCAGAGGCAGCGGCAGAGGCAGAGGTGGCAGCAGAGACAGCGACTGCGACAGCAACAAGAGCTAAAATAAATTCAACAATGACAACAACAACAATAAGAGAAGAAAAATAACTTTATTTTGGCACAAATGACGTTGACGTCGACGTGAACAGCGACAGCGACAGCGGAAGTTGTTGCTTATGCGCTGACGTCGACGCTGGCAGCGACGTCGTCGTCACATTATGGTTTGTTTGCCATTTCCGTTTCGCATTTGCATGCAGAGAGCAGCGCAGAGACTGAAACAGAGAAAGAGAGAGAGAGTGAGAGAGAGAGACATACTCGCTTCTCTTTCTGCTCCTGTTGATTTTTTTGGCTACGCTGTCGACATCGTCGCACAATTTAAATAATTTTGCATAATTTTTGAAAATTGACTTATGGATTTCTCATCGTTGTCTGCGATTCATTTTTATGCTTTTCTCACTCTCTCTCTCTCTCTCTCTCTCTCTCTGTCTCTGTGTGTGCCACTTGTTGCACAGTGCCTTTGCTGTAGGTCATGTCTTGGCACCGACTTCAGTATTTATGTCGCACTTGCCCCATTCAAATTTCTCCCTTTTCCCTCCCACAACAAACCAACCAAAACAGTCAAAAAATTATGCAAAAAATTATGAATTTTCACGCATTTTCTTTTTTGTGCTTTCATAAAGTTTTTACTTGAGTTTGTGTGTTGTATTTTCTTGATTTTGCTTCAAGTTTTCAAACACACAACATGATAAATGAGACTTTAAGTTGTTTGACAGTCGCCTCTCTTCTTCCCCTCTCTTTTCCGCCTGAGGGGGCTTTGCAAATGTTTTTTTGTGCAACTTGTTAAATGTTTTCTGTGTCGCTTTGTTTGTATTGTTGTGTGTCTTATCAGGCCTTAAAGTCGTCAGAGAGTTGTCTGTTTTGCATATTTGCAGCGTTTGCTTATCAGACGCGAGTTGTGATGCGCGACTCTCAGATACATTTGTATCTGTATCTCGAGTTCATTGTGAGCAATAGACATGTTGTGTCGTGTGTCGTAAACAGCTCCCGAAAATCAAAAACGGGAAACAAAAACAACATTTACGAGTTGCCTAACATTTTTGACCCTTGCTGATAAGAAGGCGTGCAGCTGCAATTACTTTTCGAACTGAAAAAAGAATAATAAAGAGCAACAACATCTCATAAAAGAGGCAGCTTCGAGATTGAAGATTGACTGATGGATGTATGGATGGATAGATTGAGACGTGGGGCGGGTCAGGGGAATTGTCTTACATAATTTATGACTTCCCCCGCGCTCAAAAAATATATAAAAAGAAAAAAAAAATAGCTAGAAAAATACAATAAATAAATTGAGGATCGTCGCCGGTTGCCAAACACGTAGCAAGCCAAACAAAGTCCAAGTTGGGAACGTTTTAATTTCTTACACTTGGCAATGGAGACGCGCGTGCGTTGCGATCCGTCAACGTGCGCGGGAGTCGTCTCTTTCCTCCTCCCCCCTCTCTCCGGTTTCCCTCTCTCTTCCTCTCTCTCTGTCACTCTGCTCCGTCTTAAGTCTGACAGTCGTCCACAGTCATCAGTCGACAGTCGACAGTCTGTTTGTTGTATGACCA
Source organism: Drosophila falleni (assembly GCA_035045575.1). Taxonomy (NCBI): domain Eukaryota; kingdom Metazoa; phylum Arthropoda; class Insecta; order Diptera; family Drosophilidae; genus Drosophila; species Drosophila falleni. The sequence goes on from JAWNOV010000167.1 coordinate 14,274,314, forward strand.
AAGCCAGCCAGTGATAACGACAACAGCTCCTATGGCTTGGCTTGTCTCGCATTAACCGGAAGCCTGCGCCAAACGTGATCAACGGTTTGGTTTGCGGCTGTGCGACGACGACAACGACGACGGTGACGACGACGACAACAGTGAGTTCTCCCTCGCCTTCAGCTACTGCTCCATGTCCATGGGATTGAAAACTGGCAGAGGTACGAATACACCGCAAGAAAAAACATTATAATAAATGTGCAACTTCTAATAAAATACAAAACTTAATATTCAAATTAAATTCAATTAATTAACTATTAAATAAAATAAAATGAAATACTCTAAATCAAAACATATGCAAGGGATAAAAATTTTTCCATCATCAAAAGGTAGTTAACTTCATATATTTATTAGCTAAAAATCAAAGTTAGCATTTTTTTAAATTTTTTTAAATTTATTCCGCACTAAAAAAACTTTTTACGAGAAAAAGTCTTTCGACGATGGCATTTCCATGCCCCAAAATTTCTGATCTAATTTTAAGACTAATATCGTTCGTAAGTAAAATTTGTTTAAAATAAAGTTTTCTTAAAAAATCTAAATTCTAGTATGCATTTATTTTTTTTATCATTCGGTCGGTAAACAACTCGATATATATTCTTCCGGTATATATTGCTAGTCGCCTTTCGCAACCTTTTAGATATTTTTGTCACTAGCGTGGACTGTGATTGTTAAACTAAGACTACTAATAGGCAGAAAACACGCAAATATTTGATTGAAGCAAAAAAATTCTTAAAGAACTGCTATAAATTCAATATTTTTTGAGAGTAAAATGAAAAGTCGTACTTGAATGAAAGATCTCGCACTCGATTTAAGGAAATCAAATATACTGATTTTATCCCTGAATCCCATTTTTTTCTGTGTACTGGGATTGGGTTTGAGTCTCAGTTTGAGTTTGAGTATGAGTATGAGTATGGGTTTTGGGTTTGGGCATGGGCCATTCATTCGTGCGCTGTTGTCAACGATGAGCGCTGATACGTAAAATGAAAAAGTGAACCGCCAGCGTCCGTTTGAATGAAAAACGTGCGTGCTGCCACAGAAGGAACGTTGACTTTGGACGCAACAACAACGCTGAAGTCGCTTCTTCATATATGTGTGTGTTTGTATGTGTGTGTGTTTGTATGTTGAGGCATTGGCACTCGCACATTTCTCAACATTTTTAGTGGCACTCAATACAATGCCTTGTCCTCAACCCCAACCATACTCCCGCCCCAACAAAGAGAAAAAAAAATGAAAAAAGAAGAGATTATAAGCAAAATGCAATACACATCGTTGGATTGTTGGATGGATGTATGGATGGTTTTCTTGCTTTGCTTGGGATTCATAAAAATAATGCGTTGGTGTTTTAATTTTTACGTGTTGCTGAAGGTTTCTCTTTTGCGCGATTGTCACTCACATCCGACCAACCATCCGACAAGGCCCAAAATAAAGAAGAAGAAGAAGAGGAGGAAAAGAAAAGGAACAGGGAAAGAAAAAAGACAGTATAGTTACTCGTAGATGCAAGGAAGAGATGACTGAACATTGCGTATCGTACGTGCGTAAGGCAATTGCGTTGGACTCACTTGAACTCGGGGAATTTGTCGCTGGAACTAGCAATTCCATCATGGTATTATGGCATTGTGGCAATGTGGCATTGTGGCATCATGACATCCTTGAACGGTAGCTGCCTTTGGTCTTTTGTGGTCATGTGGGCGGAGGAATGAATGTGAATGCTTCATTACATTCATTTTTAACCAGTCTGCTGTTGAAGTACTGCAATTTAAAGTGTATCTTTACAGATTATATAGTCGATATATTTATTTATTTAGTTTAATTTAAATATTTGGAATGTTAGAAATAAATTAATTATTTAGTACATTTAATATAATTACATTTTAGACAATATGTCATTTATTATTCATTAATTGAACTTAACTCGATTAGTTATCGATTAAATACTTAGAATATTTTAAATAATACGTTTTAGATATTATCCCTTTTATAACGATATATTAATACACTTTAAATATTTCGAGTGTTACAAATGAATTATATTTTAGTACATTTTAAATAAATATATATTTTAAACAACATGACATATATTATTTATTAATTGAACCTAACCCAATTAGTTATCGATTCAATATTAAGAATGTTTTAAATAATATGTTTAAGATATTATCCCGATTTAATATTAAGAATATTTTAAATGATTTGTTTAATAAATTTTCCCGATTAAATATTTAGAATATTTCAAATAATACGTTTATCCCTTTTATAACGTTAGCCACTTTCCCCTATGATTACCGTTAGAAAGACCCACTGCGACCCCCTGAAGTTCGACAACGCCTGTGGATATGCAATGATATTTTCACAGCACACACTCCATTCATTCACACATAACTCGACACTCACTCGCACTCAAATGAGTGCATTATTTGTAATAATATTGTTAAATGTTTTATGCGCTGTTGATGACTGTCGAGTATTTAAACTTAACCACAGAGAAACCTCAAGAATCACAGCGACGAACCCGAACGTCTGACACCCAAGAACCCAGGAACCCAGACCCCAAAAAACCCTTGAACCTGCAGACATAAACACACCACAGTCGACATGTCCACAGTCAATTAAATATATGGCAGACTGTGTGTGTGTGTATGTGTGTGTGCGTGAGGGCGCCATATAATCAGTGTATGTGTATGCAAAAATGGCAAACGGTCTGTTAAGCACACATGCGACTCGCACATGACACGCCCCCATCCGCCCAACGCCCACCACCCACTCCTTACCGCCCACTCCAGCTGGCCATCAACAATCAGGCAACTGGCAACAATTTGAAAGATACGAAGCGTAACCGTAAACGGTGCCTGTACCGTTAACCGGCAGCGGACCCGTACCCGGAATTTTGCTCATACTTGTAGTTTTATCAACGCAACGACATCAGCTTAAAAGCACTCAAGGGGCTGGCCATAACAAAAGGGCAAGGGTTAAAGGGGGGAAGACGAACTCAAACGACAATCAACGCAGTTTATTTATGGAAAAATAAAATGAAATAAAATGATGATGATGAGCAACAACAACAGCAACAAAAAAGGAACACAACACAAAACAACAATCGACGCTATCTGCAAGTGTCCGCCCACCCAAAGAGGGGTAGAATGGGGGTGGGGGGTGGTTTACCCCTTTGGCACAAGGTTAAGGGTTGCGGTTTGTTGTGTGCAGAAATTAATTTCAGAAAACACTTGAAATTAAAATTCAAAATTCTACAGAAAGGGGGAGAAGCTCTCTCCCTCTCTCTCTCTCTCTCTCTCTCTCTCTCTCTCTCTCCCTCTCTCTCTTTCTCTTTCTCCCTCTCCATCTTCTCATTAAGCGCTGATAAAAATTGTTGATTATCTCGCTGGCAAATTATTAATTTTAATGGCTCCGAGAAGTTATGAGCAAGTGCGTAAATCAGAGAACACAGAGATATGGAGAGAGGGCAAGAGATTGGATTTGAGATTGAAACTAAGAGAGGAAGTCACATTAGAGCAATTAGAGCAGCTTTGTCTGGCGTCACTTGGGCCTAACTAATGTCTGGCCAAAGAAGAGGCCAACTGAGAGCTGAGAACTGTTACAGTTACTCCCAGCAAAACGACACCAGCTGTGCCCCAAAAACGAAGAGACTAACAACCATAAAGGAGGCTACATAAATTTCAAACTCAAGTGCCATGTGAATTCTCCAATGTCTCTCTCTTGGCTGGCCAGAAGTTAGCCAAGCGCAACCCGCTGATGTTGGCCAGCTTATCAACAAAACCAACTGCCAACTTATAGCCATGACTTTTTCGTGTTAACGTTACTTCTTGTTGCTGTTGTTACTGTTGCGGTTCAATAAACCATAAAAGGCTCATTAATTATGCGCATATCGCGCCTACAGGGGCGGAAAATGTGTCATTGTAGTGCGAGTCAGTTCGGTGTTTTGTTAGCTATCTATTTCGACTCAGTTCCTGGTTAGGGTATAGGCACTATTTCACAAAGGTTACCAACTTGATAAGCTGTCCCAACTGGCAAACCAACTAGATACAAATGATATCTGATTCCACTTTTGTGTCATAAATTTGCAGCAGAATTATGAGAGTTGGAAGATGATCTTTTGATTTACTTTATTTTATAGAGATGGTAGATATAAATAAAGAAATAAAAAAATATATTAATATACAAATTAGATAAAATCTATACACAAAAATCTCTGTGTCCAACGGACTGACTGAGCGTTGTACAGCCCAAACCGTTTGACGTGCGGCCTTGAAATTTGAGGACAATATACCTAAGATAATAAATATATAAATTAATACAATCTATTAAATTTATAGATATGTACTAAAAGGTCTTCAATGTTTGACATATTAAAAACAAAAATGAAATAAATATATATTAAAATTCAATTTAATAAATATATAGAAATAAATACGTGTAAAATTAAATCTAATAAATATACAGATATTATCTACAATATTTGTTGTACACTAAAGAGTATTAAATATTCAACATATTTTGCTGTACAATTTCTGTGTCGACTTGTTATCATCCCCTCATTGAATTCGGCTCACTCTGGGTTGCTCTACTGGAACCAGCCACATGTCAGCGGCTGGCGATTAATTAAACAAAGAATTACGCGGGTATAAAATGCTTGACATACTTCTGAAGTCTGGCCGAAAGTTGGAAATAAAAAACTGGCTACAATTACGACATGGTCTAGGTGTTGGTTTAAGCCAAGAGCAACCTTTAACTGACTGCGTTTGTGTTTTTTGTTTTTTGGCATGCAACAGTTTTGCATTGCATTAAACGAGGCAACAAAATGAAACAAATGAATTCAAAAACAATAATTAATTTAATTGACATCTTTTGAGGCACGGTCTTGAGACTGAGACGCTGACTGAGACTGAGATTGAGGCTAAGACGGAGACTGAGACTGAGACTGAGACTGAGATGGAGACTTCGACAGACTCTTGACTGACTGCCACGCAGGAAAATGCGACGATGTCGGCAAAAACGTCGACAAGATCTTGGCAAAGCCGGCTGAAAAAAAACACACACACCTCGAAAGCTGTCAAAAAACACAAAATTCAAAGCCAACAACAAAGAGAACAACAACACACTGACAATGCCAATAAAAAAGAACCCGACCAGGCTTGCAAACAATTTTATTGCGTGGACTGATTACAGCCACACACACACAACCACACACACTCACACACACACAGACAAAAGTCAACAAAAGACTACTCTTAGGTGAGCTTTATGAATGAGTTGCAGTCTGGAGCTCGTCCCTGGGCATGCCCATCTATATCCATATATATATATACATATCCATATCCATGCCCATGAGCAACATCATTTAAAGCCGTCGTCATCATCATCGTCTGTCTTTCATTCACAAAGATCTGACTGTCTCTCTCTCTCGCTCTCTCCCTCTCTCTCTCTCTGTCCGTCTGTCTGGAGAGTCTTCAGCCCACGGGCCAAGTCGAGCCTTGCCGACGGATATCATTAAGCCAGGCTTTATATAAACAGCCATATCTCTCTTCCTCTTGCCAACCTCATCTCCAACTTTAGCAGATTCTGTGGATGCGTCTTTTAAGTAGGCGCGACAATTGCAACAGTTTTTCATGTCTCTGCTGTTGTTATTGTTGTTGTTGTTGCTGTTGCTGTTCTCGTGCCCCTTTTAATGAATGAAAAGTGAATTTGAGCCGATCCGAGGTGTGCGCCAAAGGTTGGGCTGTTTGCCCTGTTGATTGACATGATCATGATTTACACCTTTCTGGGTGCGTAGGACACCCACCTGAGTGGGAAAGCGGGGAGTACAGATTGAAGAGCAGGAAAGAGTTGCATTGATGCCGCTGCAGAAATTGATTGAAAATTGGATTACAGCAGTTTATATACAAAAAGTTATTTAAATAAGTCTACAGATTATTACCTTATTTTGAAAATAATAGTTTAATAAATATGATAATAATAATATTTAAAAAACAGTCACCAAAACTAACTATCGAGAATTTAAAATAAAATAAGAAAATAATTATATAATAATACTAAAACAGCTACTTTTTTCAGAAATTGACGAAAGTCTGCAGATTATTGATTTATTTTGTGTATTATAATTTTAAAAAGAAAAATAAAATAAAATCAGTCAGCAAAACTAACTGTCTAGAATTTAAAATAAAATAAGAAAGTTAGTATATAATAATACTAAAAAAACTAGCTTTTTCAGAAATCGAAGAAACACGTGCAAATTCATATTTGGAAAATATTCTTGAAATTTATTTTCAAGCTTTTCAAATGAAGACTAGCAATTTGAAATTTTTCCAATATTTTTGTAGGCACAATAGTTAAGAAATGTATTTTTAAAAATGTGTGCAAATAGTTATATAATTTCCACATTTTATAGATAGTTTTAGTAAATGCTGCTTACAACTATAGTTGTGCTTTGTGTTGGCTAAGTTACGAGAGAGCTGCTAATTGTTTGGGCCAGCAAACACCCGCACATTAGTTGGCCTATGCACGAGGTACTTGTAGGCACTCAGTATAGTAAAGTATCTGTATCTCACAGATACAAATCTGCGTGTGCCGGCAACACGTTGTCGTCGTTAAACTACTACGCGACTTTTAACGCGCTAAGCACTTGGCTTGGCCCAAAGATTATGGCAGGGGAAACTGGTAAGAGACTGAAAATGGGAATGGGAATGGGAATGGGAATGGGAAGGGGAATGAGACTGACTCACGAAGTGGCAGAGTTCATGACCTGAACCTGGCGGAAATACGCAGCGCGTTAAGCATTTTGCGTTTGTTTGCGCTAATAAATCAAATAAAAAGTTAATCAACAAATGCGCAACTTTGCTGCTCTCCTCTCTCTCTTTCTCTCTCATGCTATTGCTGCTGACAGGCGGACAAAGTTTGTGCTTAATTTTAATCCTTTCCGTATCAAATCATTATTCGAGTCTAAAAGCGCCACAAAATTTAACCGCAAATAATCATAATGAAGCAGAGACAGAGGAGCTGCCACAGGAGCAACCAACCATCAATGCTGTTGTCTCTGCCACTGTTTGCTCTATCTCACTCTCTCTTTGTCTCTCTCTCTCTCTTTGGTGGTTGCGGGTGGTTGCATTGCGAGTCGAGTGTTGAGTGTGTTGACTGTTTGATTTGTTGTGTTTCTGTTTGGTTCGCGCGCGGCAAAGTCAACAACAGTTCGAAACGTCAACAAAACCTTTTAAATTATTATTTGTCTTTGTTGCTTTATTTGACTTTACACGCAATCTGAAGCGGGAAGACTGAGACGAAGGCGGGGGCGTCACCGAACTTGGTCCAAAGGGGTTGCAACCCTTTGCTTAAACTTTGTTTTGTGCCTGGCAAAATAAAAATACAAAAGCGTGAGAAATCTTTGAGCAAAAAGTACGTTACAAAAATGTTTGCCAAAATAATTTCCCCATTTAAGTTGTTGATCAACACGCATCCTTGCAAATCCTTTGCATTGATCTTCTGCCCCTGAAAAGTATCTGTCATTGGCATTTCTTGAACGTACCTCGATCAAGGTTCGCTGCTATTATTTTGCACATTCAAATTTCACATTAATTTAAATTTACGCATGCAAAAGACAATCCAGCAGCGAGATTGAGGGAGAGGAGGGAGAGGGGTAAATTCATTTAACATAGTTGATTGCATCTTCAATATACGATCAATATTGTCTTTTGTGCTTAGCGCATTTCCATGGGAAAGAAAAATCTTCCTTCAGCCAGCTTAACCCTTCCCATTCCGATCAAGGCTTGGGAAAATTAAATAATATGCAAAACCCTTGCACACAGATGTCATCCCATTAGGTGCCTTGATCGCCCTATCTACCACGTAGGCAAATTACCTCAACAACCCCCTTTCGGCTGTCTGAAGATGCCTCAACCCATTTGAATACTCATCCTCAATCTCAACTGAACTTCTTCTTCCTTTCTGCCGTGCGCAAATAAATAAAAAGGTTGCTCGACTGCCTTCATCTGCATAATTTTCACAATGTGTGGTGATCCTCAGCATGTGAGCAACCCTTCTGCTTGCACCCCTTTGCCAACACGTGCGCCCCTAAGGAAATGCTCGAAAAAAAAAGGAAAAGAATAAGAAAGAAGACGATGCAACATAGACAACTCAAGCAGACCAAATATCAATTTTCTTCATTCTCATGCAAATCAAATGCTGCCCCGAAATAAATAACAAAATGTGACATCAAAGGCGACTCACTGATCGAGTTGAGATCGGACTCCGGACGGAGTCGGGGACGGGGTCGGAGTCGGGTTCGGGTTCAACACTAATCTGTGCTAGGTGTCTTAAGGGTTGTTCCTTCGTCTTCTTTGTTGTTTTGCTTGACGACGTCAACAGCTAGCGAAAATTTGCTGCTTTTCGGCAACAACAGCCCCTAATGGATGACCTATTATTACCGGGGAGCGACAGGAACAGAGCTCGTCTTTTTTTGGCGAAACCTTTTGCCAAAAACTTGTGCCATTGTAATGCAAATGTGAGGCGGCTCAGAGGGCTGAGTAGGCTCTGCCCGAGCGGTATTCGCGGTATTGATCCTTAATTTATGCATAAATGCGTCTCACCTTTGGCTCTGGCACCCATAAATGAAAATAGAATAGAATTCAATCCAATTCGACGAGGGTTAAGCATCCGCCTCGCTAATTTTTAATTTATGCAAAACACAATTTGGCCTGTAACTCCTTTTTCAGGACACGCAATGCGTAATTCGAGACTCTTGCAAATATGGTGAAAAAGCAAAAGAAAATAAGTATGAAGAAGGAAATCTTTAACAATCCATCGTTTCCTCAACACTTGGTGGTCTGTGTCACACATTTTCGCGTATGCAAATCCCATTGTGAACCTGTGATGCCAATGTTAAGAGTATTGGGTACCGGTTACTCCCTTAAGAAGGGTTAGGAGCAGCCTTAGGTGCTTTAGACTATCGCACAATCGTTTAGAAAATTTAATTTATTTCCATGCCGCTGCCGTTGTTGTCGCAGCATTGTAGCCAGTTTTCTATTTTCCAATTCTATTTTCAGTTTTACTTTTCAATTTTTTATTTTTTTTTTCTCTCTTCTTTTCTGTTTTGTTTTCCTGCTCGAAAATATTTCTGTTGTTACCGGGGGGCAGTTACAAATTTTTGCCATTTGCTACTCTTGTTGCCGTGTTTTGTGCTTGTATGCAAAAAAGGGTTTAACTCATGTGCCCTGTACATATTTTTTGCCGAGCTGTAAGCTAGTTTTGTGCCCTACTGTACTTCCAATGTGATCGAATGATCACTTACAAAAATCAGGAAAATTACTTATTTATTGCAATTAATTTGAAGTATTTTTAATGAGTTTCTATACTTCAGTTAGTATACAGTATAGTAAACTAAATTTCAGATTCCAGTTTGCTTAAAAATATATATTCAAAGAATCATTTTATATATTTTAAATTTTATTTTTTACAATTTCAATTGCAGTGCATTCATCAATTCAAACTCAACGCAATTTTATATTCCATTCTTATCAAATTCAATTTCAAACATTTTTCTGCCGTACGCTTTTGTTCAATAATTTCCCAATCTATCTCTTTCGCTCTTTGCATCGATATATTTCTCCCCATCTCTGTTGCTCATTGTGTTATGATTGTGTGTTTGGGTGTGTGTGCGGCAATTTCTTTTCACTGTTTTATCAATTTGTGTGGCGCTCGTTACTTATTTTTATTTATGCTCCCCAGTTTCAGCCCACCTTTTAGAGAGTCCTTGCAAATTTTTGCATAACCCGCGAGCAAAGTTCCTAACCGAAATAAATTCTCTTTCATTTCTCCTTTTATTTTTATTTTCATTTTTATTTTGCATTTGATAAGCTTGGGCCAGACTACGATACAAACAAAGCTCTTCCACTTCTTGGTCCTCGCATAGCTCATGCATTTTGGGGGCTGCTGTCATACATCGCATCTCGATAGCGTTCTGGCTGTGAAAGTATGGGTGTATCTGTGTATCTCTCTCTCTGTGTGTGTTTGTGTGTGCTCTAAGTGTTATGTTGTCTCGTTATTTATGACTTTACACATGCAAATGCCATCGTGCGACAAGCGCTCGAGCTTTGTTTCCATTTGGGTACAACATTTTCTGGCTACCCTTTTACCTGGCGGCGTAGTTTATGGTATGACATTTTCCGCGTTTTCATTGAAAATTGCATGGAAATCGAATCAGTGGCAGTAGCAGATTCGATTTACCTGCCACAAGCCACTTGGAGTTGCCTCCAGTTTAAAAGTTCTCTTTGACAGCACAGGCCAGATTGTTTGCTGGCTAATTGTTATGGCTTAATTATGTGGCTTGCGCCTGTCTAGCGTTGCGTCCCTCTTTCTGGCCCTGTCACAACATAAATGCCGCAGAATCATACCAAAAAAAAAAAAATTATGCGCATAATCAAAAAGTCAACACGCCAAAAAGGCTGCGCATTGCCATTTGAATAATTCAAAAGCTGATGTTGTCCTTTCGCGCAGGCGCCTCTTCATTTCTCCCTCGCTCTCTCTCTCTCTCTCTCTCTCTCTCTCTCTCTCTCTGCATTTGGTCTGCATTTTAATTAAGCAAAACGCTTGACGCATGCCAGAAGGGGCAAAAGTCTTAAGTCCTGTCTGTCTCTCAGCCTGTTGCGCCGCCGCAATTACAAATTCTAATTTTATGCTAATGCTCCTGTTTTTTCTCTTTTGGTCCTTAGCCACAGCAGCAGAAGAGGCAGCAGCTTTGCCTACCAACTGACTGACGCGTCAACTAATTATTATGCACCATAAACACACAGAGAGAGAGAGAGAGAGAGAGAGAGAGAGAGAGAGAGAGACGTCATTTGTATGTATTAATTTGAATGTTAATAAACTGGATTTCTTGACCCACTAAACTACAGAGAGCAGAGCAGGGAACAGGGCCAAGGGGAGGGACAGGGGATTATTGGTCAAACGAATTTATGTTTAATGCACAAATCTCATACAATTTATTAATAATGAATAATTAGTTGTTGTTGTGCATCTCTCTCGCTTCAATTTTCTTATAATTTATTTTGGTTTTTATTTGTATTTGGCATATGAATAATTCAAGTCGCTTGCCTGTTTTTGTTGACTATATTAAAAAAAACCAAATCAAATGAAATACTAGAAAAAATAGTTGTGAATTGCAAAAACTGTTAAATTCATATAGATATTAATATTTAGTGGCTTGAAAAATCATTGCTGCCAACGGCAATTGCATGTGGCGTGAAAAGCAGCTGTTGACATGGGAGCTTGAGCTGCTACTGCAGGTGATTTATTGTCTGATTGTTCAGTTAATTAGCAAATGGAGTGCAGGCTACCTGACAAATTACCCAGAGTATACACAAAAAAAATGCCCACAGCTGCGATCGTGGATGGGAATTGTAATAAAGTGCAAAGTTTATGTTGATAATTGCAATAGTACATTTTATTTATTCAGAGTTGTAGTATTTTATTACATTTATATTGAAATTACAATCATTATATTTATTAATTTATTAATTTAGAGAGAGTAATTTAAAAAATGCCCTTAAATTAAAAATTAAAAATGAAATAATAAATTCAAATGAAATGTGAAAAGTTTGCCAAAAATTGGTATTGAAATGTTTAATATTCTTGGGATATTCAAAAGATTCTTAAATGATCCGGTGGAACATTTTCAGACTTCCTGAAAATATTTGATAAAATTTAAATTTTAATGACTTTAATAATATAAATTTATTTTTATTTAAATAAACGGGACTGGGAGCGGGGCCTGGGAGAGGGACTGGGAGAGGGACTGGGAGAGGGACTGGGAGAGGGACTGGGAGAGGGACTGGGAGAGGGACTGGGAGCGGGGCAGAATATTTTTGGGACTTTAAATAGGTGTTTTGTAAATAAAATCTCTCTCTCAACAGTGATAGTAATTAATATTCCTATATATTTATGCCACAAATCGAGTCCAAGTTAAGGCTTTATTTGCATTATATAGATTCTTAATAAAAACAATCAATTAAATTCCACTTTCTTGATAGTTTTGTGTTTAAATGCATGCTTAACCTTTCGCACTTTAACCCTTAAATTGGGGATAAGTGCAAGTCATTTTAATTCTATTCTAATCAGCGCATTTTTATCAAAAGTGGTTCGCATCATAGATTAACCCTGCCCCCAAAACCACAAAACTGGCAATCAACCCATTTTGGTTGGTTTGCCCCTTTCACAATCTCGGGCGAAAGGAATCCAACGCAATCAGCATAGACAACACGAGGAACCAGAACAACGACGATATTGCGATGAGCACATAAAAAAAATCGTTGAGCATAGGAAAAACCATAAAAATCACACCTCCGAGTACGTTGTAATAAAATGTTATCAAAAGTGTTGCTGCCAGTCCTTGTTCCCCCTTCCTTTCTCCTTTCTCTTTTCCCTTCTACCAGGATTCTCGATTTTTGCATATGACAGCGGCAATTGTTGGGTGAGGTGAGGAAGCTGGACGAGGCGCCATTGTTAACCCTTCCTTGGAGTGGTTCGCTGTGGTTACCGCCATAAAAAATCCACAGTGCTCGTAATATGTGGGTGCGTCCTTTGGCTCCTGCCTTGTGTTTTTTATGCCCACTTGCTGACTGTCTCAATCTCTCTATCTCTCTCTCTCTCTCTCTATCTCTCTTCCTTGTCTCACCCGTCGTATTGACAATTTCATGGCGTTCTCGTCTGCGTCTTTTGCCTCGTCAGCGAAATAAACAAAAATCGAGCAATGTAAAAATGCAAAGACAAATACAGTGAAGAGAACACAACAAAACAAACATTTGGAGCACAGGTTCACAAGACGCTGGGGTGCTGTAAAAGAGGCAACTCAGTAAAAGAAGAACCCGCTCAAAAGGATAACAAGCAGGCCAAAGTGAAGAGGTAACAATTTTCTGCTGACGACAAGTATCTGCTTTAAAAATGACTTGGACGTACATTTTTATTGGTTCAGCGTGCTCCAGACAAGAGTGAAGAGTGAAGAGTGGCAAGCAGTAAGAGGTGAGAGGTAAGAGGTAAGAGTCTTCTGGGGGTTGCACTTTAAGAGCACAGTTGCTGAAGTGCAACGTCGAAGCGCAACAACTAAAGGAGTGCACAAGTATTTGTAAATCTTTTGAATTCCAACAAAAATCACACACACACACACACATACACACACAGAGCTCGAAAGAGAGACAACAGACAATCAAACAGACAGGCAGACGAGCAGGCAGGCAACTGACACACACACACACACAGGGGTGCATTTTGCAACCCTTTCGTATGAGTGATACTCGTCAGGGGTTAAGGGAAGAGAGTAGGGAGTGGGGGTTAAGCAGAGCGACAATCACAGCCAGCGACATCTATTGTTAAACAAGCGAACTATGCGCATGCTTAGATATTTATGTTGGGATTTTCTAATTTGAATTTGTTCGACTTTGCTGCACCCAAAGCGGAAATTGTTGCAGGAAGAACGTACATTCGATGCAACCGGGGTGGATTCTTCTTCTTCCTATAGTTGTTGCTACCGGATGTGACAAGATTTTATGGGAAATGCAAGCAAGGGTTAAGTCTTGAGTAAGAGCGAGGTGATTAGAAATTGCATGTGAGTGTGGTGTGTTGCATGTTGTATGATAACTTCAAGTAAATGGATTTTTAGGGTTACAATATGAGCATATATATATTTAAATTTGATGAGACTTTAATATTATATCCATTTTATTATGGCTACTTAAGTAAGTTTAAGGACTTCTATTAATATATTTTTTTATTTTAATACAATGGTATTTGAAAATCCCTCAAAATTTTAATCAAGAAGAATAATTGATCAATTTTATTTAAATTTTGTAATTTATGATAAGTTTAAATTTCCATAAATTTTTATACAAAGGTATTTGACAATCCCTCTAATTTTTATTAGAGAAGAATAATTAATCAATTTCATTTATATATTGTAATTTATGATAAGTTTAAATTTTCAAAATTTAGTCACCATGAATATCGGGTAAGTTTTCAAAAATCATATCTTTAAAATCCTTTTACTGGAAACAATACATACATATAAGTAATGATGAATTAAATTTTAGCAAATTATTTGGATTTATAAAATTCTTAAATATAAAACTGACCTCACATATAGTATCTATGATATCTAAAACTTACTCAAATCGTAAAGTAAATGCTTAATTGTAGAAGAACTGTAGATCACATATAAAGATGACATAGACGACCATTTCTTCCTGCTAAGATCGTTGCCCGTTTGTTGTGTTGCATTCTAAGTAGATGCCTCTCTTTTGCGGCATTCCCTGCTTGGCCGGCACTTTGAAAGCGCCACTGGAAAGAGGCCAAGACAGGCGAACGAATTCGTAAAAAATCGCGCTACAAAGGAATTCACTTAACAAATTGCGCAAATTTATTCATTACCCGCAAAACAACAGCAACCGAACAAGACACAAGACTGAGGCACAGGCTCAGGCATAGATCGGTGGCAAGCGGCGAGTGGCAACAAAACGTTGCAAAATGAAATAATCCACACTTTTGGAGACTTTATCATGCCGAGAAGCCGCAAGCCGAATAGCAAAGTTAGCCACACCAGTGTTGCCTCTCTGACTCGGACACAATGTCAGTGTAGAAGTCGAAGTTGCAGTTGCAGTTGCAGTTGGAGTCCGAGTCGGAGTTGAGGTTGGAGTCACCGCCACTTGCCACCGCTTTGGCCCGACCCGCTTATCAGTGCGCACATCAACAAACTTGTGCGCAGGCCAGGAAGAGAAACGCCTGAGTCAAGACCCAGTAACTTCATCACCTTACCACAGTGGCGATGACTGTGCGCAGGAGCAGCAACCAGCAACCAGTTGCAACAACAACAACAACAACAGCAACAACAACAACAGCAACAACAACAGCATCAGTCGGCGTACAAATTAAAACCTCAGCACAAGAGTTTTTTTGGGATGCAGATTTACGCTATACGATAGCAGCAGAGGAGCGCCCATTCCTCGTTCCTCATTCCTCGTTCCTCTCTCCTCGTTCCCCATTCCTCGTTCCTTTTTCCTCGTTCCCCGTTCCTCTTTCCTCGTTGCTCATTCCTCGTTCCATTCCTCGTCGTGCCTTCGGCTGCATTCTGTGCCCAGTAGCAGTTGCGTTGTCGATACACCTCGCCAAATCGACAATAAATTCTCAGTGGCCGTGCATGAAATGATTACTCCGCTCCTCCGCTGCCTTCTCTTCTCTCTTCATTCTTCCTTTTTCCTTCTTCCATCTTCCTGCTCTGACTGCACACAGCTTTCAATGTTGTCGTCGTGTCTTTTGGTTCTGAGCCTCCAATACTCTACTCGTATATCGCTGCGTGGTTATCACATTTGTCTCAGTTTCGTTGCCTTGCATACCCGAAAGCAAAGCGCATTTTATACACTTGCCAAGGGTATTATCAATAAGTGACTTAACCTGTAAGATATGCTTAAAAATATAACAGTTTAAAATTTACTAGTTGTACTTTTTATTTTAAATAATGTTAGAAATATAAATATATAATACAAAAAAAAAATAGTTCTGGCCTTAATCTAGAGATTGTATTTCAATTGTTTTCGAAAATGTGGGTGTTTCTAAAACATACGATATAATTTGTAGGAAATATTTTTTTCATAAATTAGTTTAATTTTTTTTTAATTATTGCATGCATTACAAAATATACAAATGTTTTTAAAATGTATCGTATAAAGTTCTATTCAATATACAAATTAATTTAATGCATTTTAAATAGGTTAAAGCATTTTTATCAAAGCTCCCAGCAAAAATTTTGACTTTTGAAGATAATGTTTGTTGATT
Source organism: Drosophila falleni (assembly GCA_035045575.1). Lineage (NCBI taxonomy): Eukaryota > Metazoa > Arthropoda > Insecta > Diptera > Drosophilidae > Drosophila > Drosophila falleni. The sequence goes on from JAWNOV010000167.1 coordinate 14,290,172, forward strand.
ATTTTTAGGAATATCAACTACAGTTTTTGCATGGTTTTTGGGCTTTAGATTTTGAGAAATTTCTAGATAACTATCTTTTTGTGAACATTTGTTTAAATCGACAAATTTGATTTTATAATTCTGAGGTTGAACTAATAAATAGATAATTAACATGTTTAATTTATTCTAATATTGTACAATTTTTTATCTGTGCTAATTAATATTTTAAAGTGCATTAAAAGTGTCGTTGTAAATAATTATTTTGTATTTGAATGCTGGCGGCAGTGCATCCAATCGCTTGGCATGGTCGGTTCAGCTGAGTTTGGTTCGTTTTGGTTTCGGTTTGGCCCTCTGTCTGATATTAAAGACTTGGCCACGTCCTCACAGGCACCTCGGGTTGTTGATCGTCGCTTCGATTTGCTACATTTTTATCTCCTACCGTGAATTTCGTTACTGCTCGTAGCTACTGCAGCAGCTAAAGGGCAGTCGGCTCCCAAATACAGTTGATTTTGTCTTATTCTCGACTTTTTTTTTAAACATACTTTTGTATGTTTTTATACCCTGAGCCCATTAAAAATGGGCAAAAAAGGGTATAATGCGTTTGGCAGGATGTATGTAACAGGCAGAAGGAGGCGTGGCAGACCCCACAAAGTATATATATTCTTGATCAGGATCAACAGTCGAGTCGATTGAGCCATGTCCGTCTGTCTGTCCGTCTGTCTGTCCGTCTGTCCGTCTGTCCGTCTGTCCGTCTGTTTGAACGCGTCGATCTCAGAAACCACAAGAGCTAGAGACTTCAAACTTGGTATGTAGGTTCCTGGATACCGGGCGCAGATCAAGTTTGTTTTTATTTTTGGATCGGACCACTATATCATATAGCTGCCATAGGAACGATACATCGAAAATGAAGTTTTAGTATGAAAAAGTTTTGTGTTTGTTGAGATATCAGAACCAAACTAATAGATTATGTATCGGAGCTGGTATTATACATTCTGACCAAATTTGGTTAAAATCGGTTCACTATATCATATAGCTGCCATAGGAACGATACATCGAAAATGAAGTTTTAGTATGAAAAAGTTTTGTGTTTGTTGAGATATCAGAACCAAACTAATAGATTATGTATCGGAGCTGGTAATATACATTCTGACCAAATTTGGTTAAAATCGGTTCACTATATCACATAGCTGCCATAGGAACGATACATCGAAAATGAAGTTTTAGTATGAAAAAGTTTTGTGTTTGTTGAGATATCAGAACCAAACTAATAGATTATGTATCGGAGCTGGTAATATACATTCTGACCAAATTTGGTTAAAATCGGGTTACTATATCATATAGCTGCCATAGGAGCGATGCATCGAAAATGAAGTTTTAGTATGAAAAAGTTTTTTGATTTTGAGATATCTTAACCAAACTGATAGAATATACATTAATGTTAGCTTTGTACATTCTGACCAGATTTGGTTCAAATCGGCTTTATATATCTATAGTTGCCATAGGAACAATTGGTCGAAAATAAACTTTTATTGAAAAGTACCTGGGCTCAGGGTATCCTACTGTCGAGCGTGCTCGACTGTAACCGCTTACTTGTTTTATTTTATTTTTATTTTTTTTTTTGGGCGCCCTCGTTTCTTTCTAGGCAGCGTCAGAGTTGTTGGCTCAGTTGCGCAATGACATAATAAAAATCATTTAAATTAATTTGCCGGCTCCATATGCTTTTATTTGTTTTTTTATTTTTATTTTCATTTGGATTTCGTTCGTTTGCTTTCAATTCTTTGCGTCCAATGACAAACGCGGCTGTTAATTTAACAAATGTAGCGGGAGGATGACTGCAGGAAGAGGAACAGGAACAGGAAGGGCAAGGGGGAATGGGGATAAGGATGAGGACGCGGACACGCGGCCATTACAAGGACTAAGTCCGCATCATTAAATTAAAATTGTCGCACAGTAGAATTGTTTCGGGGGAGGTTTTTATATGCTCTCTCTGCTTGTTGTTGTTGCTATTTTTTCCATTCTTTCTTGTTGTTTTTCTATGCAAAGTTTTAAGTTTTTTTTTACGCTTTATTAACAATGCGCTTCAGTTTAATGGCCGCGATTGTACAAATCGCCTTATGACAATTTAGCCAAAGCCTGGCTACAATTTTTATGGTCGTTTAATGCCTCGCAATGGTTTTTACTGTTACACTCTCTACACTTTGAGATGGGGGGCAACATGCAAATCTCAGCTGCCGCATCAGCCAAGTTCAGATCCTGCCTGGGTGTTCCAGCCGATCTCGTTGGCCATTTCCATGGCCGATGGCCGATTTCCGACTGAGTAATTAAGCCTTGTTGCAGCAGTTGTTATTCCTCTCGTTGTTGTTACTGTTGTTGTCTAGTGTCACGCCATTAAAATGAAATCACAGTTAAGGCTCAAACGTCTCGTGGCTCGTTTGGTCAGTTGGTTAGCTGCTAACTTGGCCATATGGCCAAGCGACGACTTGTGATTTTGATTTCCACGTAAGACTCCAGTTGCAACTGCGCTCTGACTACAACTTGAGCAACGTCTTCGACTTTGTCTTTGACTTGGGCTTCGGTCTTATCAGCGATGCTGTTGGCCAAGTTTGTTTAACGCCCAAGCGAACAAAATTCATTCGTAGAATTTGGCCGAAACGCTTCACTGAAATCGATTTTGGTGGCTTGGCAATGGAACTGAAAACGGAACGGTCTCTGGAGTGCCATTGCCATAACCATCCAAATTGTGCCTAAGTAGTGACTTTGACTCTGTTTTTGACTGCGACTGCGACTGCGACTCCTCTGCTCTCCGTGTGGGCCACACGTTTGCCACACTCACACACTCACACACACACACACACACACACACACATACGTTATCGATTAGGAACACACACAGATACACATACTTGCAATTTATACACTGAAAAAAAAGACACACTTCTAAAATCAAGAACATTCATCTTAGATATTTTGTTCTTAAAATAAGATTATTTAAGACCAAATTACTAAAACTAAGATTATTAATCTAAAAAATCTTATAATCGTAATATAGAAATAAAAATTATAGATTGTTAGGAAAGTATAAATAGGTACTATTCCGTAGCAAACAAATGGTGGCACTTTGGAGCTCTGGTTAGAGATGCCGCCTTAGTTTGTGAAGCAGTAGGCGGCGGTTCGAATCCCACTCGTAACAAATAAAAATAACATTTATTAACATTTATAAAATAACGAAAACAGAAAAAAATTTAAATAAATCAGAATTTAAAAGTAAAAAAAATTATAAATATAAAAAATAATTCTTATTTAATTTATAATTTGATTTTAATTTTAAGATAATTTATTCTTAAAATAAGAACTTGATCTCGTTTAAAATGTTCTTGAAATCAAGATGTATTCTCTTAATTTAAGAATTTTATATTCTCGACGTATTTTTTTAGATAAGAAATTTTAGTTCTGATACCAAAATCTTGATTTTCGAACATTTTTTTTATCAGTGTATATATATATGTGTTTTTTTTATATTTTGAATTTCAGTTTTTTGCTGTTACGCTTTAAAATGCTTCCGCTGCCGTTTGTTTTTCTTGTTCGTTTCTTTAGCAATTTCGCTTCAGTAAAAGTCCATTTGCCGCCCAACTCCATGCCCAATCCCAATCCCAATCCGAATCCCATTCAGGCCAACCCCGATAGCAACAACTCTAGCCCTGACTTTTGTGCGTGTGTGTGCTGTGTGTGTGTGTGTGTGTGTGTGTGTGTGCACCCCTGGTGCGGTTGGTCACGTACAAGATTTTCTCGTTTATTACATTTCCCTTTAGGTTTATTGCTTCTTAGTGTCGAGGCTGAAACAGCAGCAGCAGCCGCTGAAGAAGCTCTACAAGCTCTACTCTCTCTCTCTCTCTCAGTTTCAGCCAGAACTCAGCCGTGCCAGCAAAAGGCGCAAAAAAATGACTTGGAAGTTGACTTGGCACTGACAGCCATCGACCTGGGTTTCGTCATGCCCCCCGGCTCACTTTCTATTGAAGAACTGCCCCTCTCTCGTTTCATCCGTTTCTGACATGTGCAGTTCCCATTTTCCTTATCGTTTAATTTTTTCTTTTTTCACAATTTTTCACGCTTTTCAAACGCAAAATTCATTTGCCTATGTCCTGGAACTTATTTTGGGTCTTTAAGTTGATGTCCAGGCAAGTGCCACACCTACTTTTACTCCTCCTGCTGCTTTCCTGGTGATATATGCACTAACTGAAGGCTCAACAAAGCTTGACATGACATCTCTGTGGAGCGCACTCATAAAATTGAAATTACCGGAAGTTATTATATCTTCATATACATTAACTGGCATTGTCTCGGACTCTGCAGCGCCATTGTCCTTTGTCCTGTTGATCCCACACTCTCTCTCTCTCTCTCTCTCTCTCTCTCTCTATCTCTTACTATCTCCCTCTCTCTCTCTCTCTCTCTCTCTCTCTGTTTCTGTCGGCCTCCAGCCGTGCATCCTGTAGCGTTTAAGTTTAATTTTGTGCTTTTTCCGCTTGGTCTGATTCTTATTGTGTGTCCTGTTGGTTCATGTCCTGTGTTCTGTTCTGTTCTGTTCTCTGTCATCCTATGTATTTCCATATTTGCAAATCAAAATTTTAACAACCACAACAAATTGAGTAGCATAATCCCAGCGTGCCAGTGTTGACCAAGAGCTTAAAGAATGTGTTGTAAAATGCGCATAGCTCGTTGCTCAAAGCATTTTATGACCGCCAGGACTTTCCGTATGAATAAATGTCCATGCAAAGTGGGCTAAAAATGCCATCTATATACGTATATATTCATGGTCATTGCCAGCAAAATCAAGGTGACGTCTAACATGACTACAAAAAAATGTGACTATAAAACAGCAGCAGCAACAGAGAAAAGTAGGAATACAGCAACAGGAACAGCAACAACACTGACAGGACTGCGAGGACTACGACCTTTCCACACATGCAGAATATTAAAATCCATCTTTGAAATGCAAGCGGCGTTCGCCGTCGACGTCATCACAGCTGCCGTCTCGCTCTAACGTGATTTGGAATTTCGGTCAGGTTGGCAGCACCGCCAACAGCAGCAACAACAGTCACAGCAACAACAACAGTCACAGCAGCAACACCAAAGAGTTGAATCGAGGACAATGTGTCGTGCTGCTGTTTCCGTATGCAAAGGATGTTGCACAGCGCCAACAAAGTTTCGCTTCTAGCCAAACTGGCGGGCCAAGTGAAAGTGAAATTTTAACCTCTCTAGAGAGACAGAGACAGAGAGAGAGAGAGAGAGAGAGAGAGCAGCCGCTCTGACCAAAAGACAAACAAATGCTTTGGACTTGAACCCATTTCACAATACCAAATACAAATACAAATACCATACCCAATTCCAAAAGCAAAATCAAATCCAATGTTCAGGAGGGTCCAAAAGTTGGCCTCCTCGCCAAATTTGTTATGCAAATGGCCAGCGATTTAATTATCGCGCTAGACAACTGAAATATCGCCACATGAAACATAAACTGAAGCGCATTTAATTAGCGTTAATTGCAGCAATCTCTTCTCGAAGTCCTCGTTGTTGTTGTTGTTGTTGTTGCTGCTGTTGCTGTGTTGCTGGCGACAACATCGCTCTCGCTGCTGGCCAAAAGTAGATTCTATCTACTCGATATCTAGTCGACTGTTACACGTACTATGTAAACTTAAACTTGGCTTATACAGACTCTCATAGTTGCGGCCATTTCGAGCAGCGACAAAATTGTTGCCTGCGGGCCAAAACTTGTTTGCCATAATTTACTTGGGCTGTTTTCATCTTCTGCTGTTGCTAGTCTTTGTATTCCTTTGGCGAATTTCGATCAATTTCGTTTGCGTTTGGCCATTTGTTAATCAAATGGCCTACAACATTGCAGGTTGCTGATGTTGTTGTTGCAGATGTTGCTGCTGTTGTTGCTGTTATTGTTGCTGTTGTTGCTGATGTTGCTGTTGTTGCTGCTGTTGTTGCTGTTGCTGCTGTTATCGTTGTCGCTGTCGCCGTTGTTGTCGTCGTCATTTCGCTTTTCAAATTGCCTGGCAAAAGCCTGCGGGAATTTTTGCAGTTGCAGTTGCAGTTGCAATGTTGCAGTTGCAGTTGTTGTCGTTGTCAATTGCTGTCGGGTGGTCGCGAGTTTTAGCGGCAGGAAATTGCAAAATCTTAAGCTCAACAACTGCTAAATAAGTGTTTAAATTAAGCAGCAAAAGTCACATTAAAAATTATATGAAATTCACGCTCAATTGACAGCTTAAGCTAAGCGGTAAATGTTATAAATTTATAATAGAAAGATACTCAAGTGTTGTGCATCATTTGTTTAAAATCTATTGTGTCTTAATACAGCTAAAAATCTGTAGTTGTAGGCAATTGTTGGCAGACGAATGAGAGCAGCTAATAAATCACACAACGGCAACTTAATCCAATGACAACAACAACAACAACAACTTAACATAAACAAACAAATTGCAGGCCTTCAACGCAACTGGAACTCAGTAAGCAACTGCCAACTGAGAACTGAGAACTGAGAAATGAGAACTGAGAACTGAGAACTGGCAACAGCTTGAAAAGCCGCCAACAGCGCAAACGAAACGCCTAAAAAAAATCTGCATAAAAATCAAACGAAAAGGAATAATAATTTATTATAATTTTGTGTTTACTTTGCGGCCGACGACGTCTGAAAATGCAACAGTCTGTTGTGGAAGTATGTGTACCGACTATCTGTGTATGTGTATGTAAATATGTATGTATAAGTATGGCATTATTATGTTACGTTGAACTTGAACTTGAACAATTAACTTAAAGTGAAATTTCGTACGCGAGCAGAAATTGTAAAGGGGCCGCTGGGAGAGCGGGGAGAGAGAAGAGAGAAGAGAGAGAGAGGAGAGTAACTGTAGAGGGGTCGGTGGGCGGGGGGAGAAGATAAAGAAGAAGCAGACGACAGAGAGATGCCGGCGACTGCGCTTTACAGGCGCGTACGTAATACGCATAATTGAATTAATTTGTATAAATGAATAGTTTAAGTGGCCGGTCGAGTGCGACTGAAATAGCAATAGCAACAAACTGTTACTACGCTGACTGCGACGCTGACGGCGACGCTGACGCTGACAGCGACGTCGACTGCAGAATATGTGTGGCGCGCATTTAAATTTTCATTTTCCACACGCTTTTTGCAAATGCTTTGGCAGCCACTGAAATTTGAATTTCAATTTTCTCGACACTCGGTCTCTCTCCTCTCTCTCTCTCTCTCTGTCTCTCTGTCTCTCTCTTGTCTGTTGGCAACGTGCATCAAAATTAAATTATGCTGAGGCTCAGCCGGCAAATGCTGCTGACCCAGACAGCGTGCAGACAAAAATTAATAATTTCAATGAGAGAGATGGCAATACTTAATGGCGAGCGTACTACATGGCGTATAATTAACGTGCATATGCCTTGAATATTATGCTAGTGACGTCACAGACGACGCGTCGCTTTGGCTGCTGCCACCGTTGAATATGCAAAACAACAACAACAACAACAGCAACAACAACTCAGACACATACATGAAAATCATTTAAAATTCTAATTTCAAGACAAATTAAATACAAAGCAAAGCTGCAAGCGTTGATTAAATGGCGCTTAAAATAATCCAACGTTGGTCAATTTGAATGTCGTGGGTGTTTCAAGTGTTCAACTGTTTGTTGTCGGTTGGTTGGTCCGTCGATTGTCGGTTGTGGGTCGTTGACCCACCAACGTTTTTCTGACTTAACAAATGTTATTCTTTTGGTGGGTTCAACTAACAAATCGCTTGTGGAAGCTGTGTGGGTGTAGGAAGTGAGATTGGGAGAAATGAAAGGCAATATAGAAAGTTAATGTTGGCTACATATTTCTAAAACTAATACCTATATAAATAGAGAGGAAAAATGGCTTTCAAAAAGATAGCATAGGATATAATTACTTATATTACAATAAATATGTTTATTTTTAAAATAAGATAAATATATTTTTAAAAAGCTTTAACTGATATTATATTATGTTGATTACATTAAAATAAAAATGTTGTACGAAATTTCTACATATTTTCAATGCATTATTTAGATCCCGTACTTAAAATGAAGTACGTAAGAGGGACTGTGAGCGAGGCCTGTGAGAGAGACTGGGAGCGGGACTGGGAGAGGGACTGCGAGAGGGACTGCGAGAGGGACTGATAGCGGGACCTGGGAGCGGGACCTGGGAGCGGGACCTGGGAGCGGGACCTGGGAGAGGGACTGGGAAAGGGACCTCGGAGAGGGACCTGGGAGAGGGACCTGGGAGAGGGACTGGGAGAGGAACTGGGAGAGGAACTGGGAGAGGGACCTGGGAGAGGGACTGGGAGAGGAACTGGGAGAGGGACTGGGAGAGGGACTGGGAGAGGGACCTGGGAGAGGGACTGGGAGTGGAACTGGGAGAGGGACTGGGAGAGGGACCTGGGAGAGGGACTGGGAGAGAGACTGGGAGAGGGACCTGGGAGAGGGACTGGGAGAGGGACTGGGAGAGGGACTGGGAGAGGGACCTGGGAGAGGGACTGGGAGAGAGACTGGGAGAGGGACCTGGGAGAGGGACTGGGAGAGGGACTGGGAGAGGGACTGGGAGAGGGACCTGGGAGAGGGACCTGGGAGAGAGACCTGGGAGAGGGACCTGGGAGAGGGACCTGGGAGAGGGACTGGGAGAGGGGCTGGGAGCGGGACTGGGAGAGGGACCTGGGAGAGGGACCTGGGAGAGGGACCTGAGAGAGGGACTGGGAGAGGGACTGGGAGAGGGACCTGGGAGAGGGACCTGGGAGAGGGACCTGGGAGATGGAGACTAGGAGCAGACTAGTAGAGAGGGATAAGAGAGGAACGAGAGAGAAACTGAGGAAGAAGTACGAGTGCGAATAGAGAGAGATAATTCAGATGCTAGGAGAGCAGGACTTAAAGGGAGCGTGCGCCTGGGAGAGGGACTGGGAGCTAGTACTCATTGATAACTGAAGTGCTCCTTTGAATTTAATAAATATATTGATATATCAATGATTATCAAATAAGAAAAACTATAATTCATTTTCCATTTATTGTTGGGTTTATTTGTTAATTTAAGAATTTATGTTGCTTGATGAAAGTTTCATCGAGCTCATAATGTTGAGATGTATTCTTTGATTGATTGATGAGAACAACATATGTATGAGTTACTCCTTCTCACTGTTGCTTCTTGAATACCCCTACTTATCCTGCGGTTTGTCATCATTGCCAGCTAAAGTAGATTTATTAGCACTTTCTACATTTCATTTCATTTCCTTTCAATTTCTGTGCCAGTTTCTTTTTTGACTTGTGCCACTTGCCGCAATGCGAGAAAAGAATTTATTACTAAAAATATTTTGACAGGGCTAAGCTTAAAAAGCAGCTCCTGCTCCTGTCCCTGATCCTGATCCTTCAGAGCGGAGTGGGGTGTGAGGGCAACTAATCAAGTGTGCGCCAGCGCAGGCCAAAACAGCCGTTCATCAAATCCTTCGGCCACACGTCGCCGCAGGACTTTTTCTCAGTGCGCTAAGCTAATCAAATAAAAAAAAAAAAATAAAATATAAAAAAAATAACCCAACAAAGTCGAAGGCAATCTCTCCCGCCTGGCAGACACAATGCGGCAATTTAATGCTGCATCATGTGCCCGGCGGGCAGCTGTTGTTGCCACAGCTCCAACTGCGACCGTCTCCAACTCCTCCTGGCCAAAAGAACACCTAACCCTGGCTATAGAGATGAACATTAGCGCCGAAGCGTTCGCTGCAAATCAAAACACACGTGGCCGCAATTGTGGCACGTTGCACGTGCAACACTGCCCGGCGAATATGCCAGTCAAAAGCGCACTTGTGTAAAGCGCGAGTCAACTTTAAAAAGAGCTCAGAGAGAGAGAGAGAGAGAGAGAGAGAGAGTGTTCTACCATATTATACCATCCAATATATATGAGTTTGTCTGGGAATAGCCTCAACATTTGTATGTTTCTAGTTGAATATAAATTGCTGGCTATAGAATACTATAGTATATATGTGAGGGGGATTCCTCAAGCCTCAATAACGTTAGGGTGTCGCGTAAATTGAATGAATGAATTGCCTGAAACGAGACTCGCTACCAATTCAGCTCTCTAAGGCCAAGTTGAAGTCGTTGGTGGTGGCACGACTGCGGTCGTTTATTTACACAAAAGCTTAAGCTAAACCTTAAAAAAATAACTGTAACTGTTATTCTTAAAAAAAAGACGACGACGAGTCCAATGCGGGGTTGCTTGAGGGTGAAAACACAGCCACTTGGACGACGGGGCCAACAACAACATTGGAACTTAAGTCAAGTTCTGGCAGTAAATTGCGTCACGTTTCGGCACGCTCTCTTTCTATATAAATATATATATCTATATGTATATATATATATATATATATATGTGTGTGCTTGGCGTACGTGTGCGTTTTGCACGCATTGATTTATCATGATCAACTGGCAACCCCTTTGTATCTATTCCCCTCTCCACACGCTTTTTGCAACAGTTGCACACATAAAATAAAAAATGATAGAAAAAAAACGAAACTTAAAGTTTAAACTGCTTTGGCAGTCAGCATTATTCCCTGGCGATTTTGGTTCATAGGAAATCAATACAACTGCAGTGCGATTGCTTCATCCATATCCGCATCTTCCAGCTCCTGCTACTGCTCTCTTCTCTCCCCTCTCCTCTCTCCTCTCTCTTCTCTTGGCATTGTTTCTCCTCCCATTTTGCTCATCAGCTAACGCAATAGCCCGCGGTCAAAATTGACTTACTCGCTGTTGTTGTAGTTGTAGTTGTAGCTGAAACGAAGCTTCTTCTGATTTGGATTCGGTTTCGGATTTTGACTCTGACTCTGGCTGCCTCGTTACTTTGACTGCCAATGCATCCAATTCGCTGTCCCTGTCCGCCCAATAAGGCAGCCAGAGTCGCCTCTGGGCAAACACACAACCACACACAACCACACACACACACACACACACACACACACCCAAATTCCCTCTTCCTTTTGCCCAGTTCTGTCTCAATCCTTGTATGCTTCACTTGCGCCATTCTCTGCGCCTACGCTGGTTACTGTATGCTGGTTACAGAATTCTGGGTTTGAGTCTCGGTTTCCTCTGCGTCCTACGTGATCTTATTTTGTGCTACGCTTCCCTGTCGCACATTTTATGCCCAATTTTTCTTATTCTTTCGATATCAATTCGTGCGTTTTGCTGTCTGTCTATCTGTCCTATTATTTTTTGTTTTCTGCTCCTTTTGACTGCGTTTTATCCTTACGCCTGTCGTGAATTAAAAGGATTTAAAGTCGTTGTGCTCTGGCTAAAAAGATAGCTGTATGTTTTTGCAACTTGCGGTTGCCCTGCACCCTTGTCACTTTTCTCTACTTCTTTCACTTATCTATAAATGTATATGTGTGTATATGTGTGTGTGTGTGTGTGTTGTTTTTGTGGGTTATTACTTTTCAATATTGTCCTTGCGGATTAGTGCGACATGTGCCCGAAGGCCAACCGAGGGAGTATGTTTAAACGAAGCGACAAGGCAATCCATATGAACTTAACATACGCTCAATTTACGACTGGAGCATAAAAGCATCTATTGTGGCCTATGTCTAGACGAGAGTCTTTCTAACGCATTGAAATTCAATTGAGTTAATAAATAAGTCAGAGAGAAATTCTAAATTTAGTTAGCTTTTATTAGAAACTTTAATTAATTAATGAATTAAGTCTGCAGAAATTATGCGATTTTCTATTTTATTCAATTTTTTGATATTCAACCAAATGACATCAAGTCAATCTCATTATAATAAAATTTTTTTTGTTGACTGACTGGTTGACTGATATACTTAAATCATTTTTATTTATTTATTAATTAATTTTTTTAAAAACAGTCGCTTTAAAAAATTATTTAGAGCTCGATTTAAAATAAGAAAATTTTTATTAATTTATATATTCAATTCAAAACTTTTAAATCTAAGATTAAAAAATGAAGGACATTCTAGGGCACTTAAAAAATTGTATGAAGGCCTACTGATATAAAAATTTATACGTTATTCTACTAATTAAATTCTTCATTTTGACAAGCCTCCATTTGGCTTCACTAAAAAAGAAATATCCTAAATTTTTAGATACTCTTCGATTTATTATAAATTTTCACCAATTCTCTCAATTGCCAGAGTTATATTCAAGTATCGAGAGCATCTGTTTGCCTTTGATTTGGCATTAAAATGCGCCTCTCCCTGCGATTCTCACCCACTTTTGATCCAAATATAGTTGAATTCAGCCCTTTTTCACTCATTTGCAAGTGTGAATATGAATAAATTCGTAAATAAATTGCAGCTTAAAGCCCTTTTTGCCAATCAGGCCCGACGCATACACAGATACACTTACAGATTCAGATATAGATATGGAGATAGGGAGAGTGGTGAGAGGGAAGATGGAGAGGGAGAGGGGAGATTAGAGTTGGCTGCAAGCAACAGAAACAGCAACAGCCACAACAAGGCGGCAAATATTATCCTTTCAAGTTGATTTGATCACGTACGCAAAAGGGAATTCCGGGGAACGCACGGCCGTATACGAAATATGAGCTCGACGTAGGCCGATGCCAAGAGAGAGTCCTCCGTCCTGGCATGTGGAGGCTTTCAGGCAAATCAAAAACAGCAACAAAAGGCGGCTGCGAGTAGTGTGTGAGTGTGTGTAAGTGTGTGTGTGTCAGCCTAAGGGACGCACTGGCACTTAAACATTAATAGAGCAGAGAAAGAGACAGAGAGAGAGAGAGAGGCAAACGATATGCGTAATAAATGTCGGCAACAGCGACGAGTCCTTGGCGAAAGTGTCGACCTAAAAAAAAAAAAATAAAATAAAATAAAGAGTCGCTGCTTTTGCCAAATCCTAAAATATTAAAGCGACTCCGAGCCACAATAAGCGAAATTAAAACAATTGTGTGCAAGGACTCGAGAAATCGAGTCTGTATTTCTCTATTTCTCTATATCCCAACTGCCATAAGAAATATGGCAAGACAAAGCCCACAACCAAATGAGCCTTAGCCTGGTGACTTTGTCTTTGTCTTAGCCATGGTTATAGCCAGTTTCGGCGCCTTAGTACTCACAATTTATGGCCACGTCGAAGATGCCCAAGCTAAGCCCAAAACAAACGCCGCCAATTCATTTCATGCGCCAGTTCGACTTCATTTAACCCAGAACTCAAACTCCAATCCCAACTAACCCTTTTTTTAGAGCTGCGCAATGTCTTCATTAGCGAGTCCTTTGGTCACGCAACTGTAGCCTGAGAAATTAACGCAACCCGGGCGAGTCATAAAAATTGCGTTTATTGATGCTCAGCCAAATGCTACAGTCCGCATTAAGGACTTGAAAGTGTAAATCCTTTAGTCTTAGCAGCTGCCAGAGAAAGTCTCTCACTCTCCCCTTCTCTCTCTAACTCAGTGTCTCTAAATTCTAGCTTCTTCTTCAACTCGTTACTTTTTATACCCTGAGCCCATTAAAAATGGGCAAAAAAGGGTATAATGCGTTTGGCAGGATGTATGTAACAGGCAGAAGGAGGCGTGGCAGACCCCACAAAGTATATATATTCTTGATCAGGATCAACAGTCGAGTCGATTGAGCCATGTCCGTCTGTCTGTCCGTCTGTCTGTCCGTCTGTCCGTCTGTCCGTCTGTCCGTCTGTTTGAACGCGTCGATCTCAGAAACCACAAGAGCTAGAGACTTCAAACTTGGTATGTAGGTTCCTGGATACCGGGCGCAGATCAAGTTTGTTTTTATTTTTGGATCGGACCACTATATCATATAGCTGCCATAGGAACGATACATCGAAAATGAAGTTTTAGTATGAAAAAGTTTTGTGTTTGTTGAGATATCAGAACCAAACTAATAGATTATGTATCGGAGCTGGTATTATACATTCTGACCAAATTTGGTTAAAATCGGTTCACTATATCATATAGCTGCCATAGGAACGATACATCGAAAATGAAGTTTTAGTATGAAAAAGTTTTGTGTTTGTTGAGATATCAGAACCAAACTAATAGATTATGTATCGGAGCTGGTAATATACATTCTGACCAAATTTGGTTAAAATCGGTTCACTATATCACATAGCTGCCATAGGAACGATACATCGAAAATGAAGTTTTAGTATGAAAAAGTTTTGTGTTTGTTGAGATATCAGAACCAAACTAATAGATTATGTATCGGAGCTGGTAATATACATTCTGACCAAATTTGGTTAAAATCGGGTTACTATATCATATAGCTGCCATAGGAGCGATGCATCGAAAATGAAGTTTTAGTATGAAAAAGTTTTTTGATTTTGAGATATCTTAACCAAACTGATAGAATATACATTAATGTTAGCTTTGTACATTCTGACCAGATTTGGTTCAAATCGGCTTTATATATCTATAGTTGCCATAGGAACAATTGGTCGAAAATAAACTTTTATTGAAAAGTACCTGGGCTCAGGGTATCCTACTGTCGAGCGTGCTCGACTGTAACCGCTTACTTGTTTTAATTTTAAGATTTCAACAAATACCAATAACAATTAAAATTCTACAGGTTTTCTTTAAGAATGCGCACGTGTTCAAAAAGAGTTATTCTCCATTCTCCAGTCTACAATCTCCATTCTCTAATTGTCGCTTTACCAGTCTTGGCCAGTTGACAATTTCCAACTGTCAACAGAATCTGTCAAAAAATGTCATTCTCATCAGCAGCCTGCAGTAATCGCATCTATCAGATACATTCGTATCTTTTCCTGCATTAAACGCATCTATAAGATACATTCGTATATTTTTCTGCATTAAACGCATCTATAAGATACATACGTATCTTTTCGCATGATTAGGCGCTTTGTAAGTATCTTTGACAGCTAAATGGCTAAAGATTTTCATTGCTCGATTAAATTGCAATTGTTAATTGAAGCATCTATTGAATTGAAGTTGAAAGACGTTGTGTATTTTGTTTGCTTGGAAGTTTTTGGTTTCGATTTCAGTTGTGGTTCCATCAATGCGGCACGTCGCTATGCCGCATGATATGTGGCCATAATGCGTGTTGTGGCTGAAATAAGTACATTCTAAAGTTTAGAGTCCCCCCTCCTGTTTTGTGGCAGGTGGCACCTTGGCTTTATTGATTTCTGCGGCTGGCTTTTATGAGGCAAGTCGAGTCGAGAGTCGAGCGTTGAGTTGTGTCGTGTGTTCAGTTGGGATTTTGGTTTTCATTTCTTGGCATGCCAACCCCAAGGCACATGCAATTAAGCGCACATGTGTGTGGTCCCCCCCTTTCTATTCCTCCCCCCTTCTCAGAGAGGGGCACCTGTGCGACAGGCCATGTTAAATTTTACAACTTTTGGCGAGCGCGCGTCGCAACTTTGACGCCTCATTGACTCGAGTGGCTTCGCGCTGTATTGGCAACCCTGTCGCCTTGCTCCTTACTATATTCTTCCTACTGGCGTGTCACATGCATTTGGGTCGCTCCACTTTATACCTTCATGTAGTTCTCTTGTGAAAATGGCCTCCTATATGCGCATATTGTACACGCTTTTCACTGGCTTTGCTTTTGTGGCTTTTCATATTTTCTTTATTTTTTTTGATGTCATGTTTTTTGTGTGTGTATGTTTTTATTTTGGCAATTAAATGCATGCGGCGAATGTCGACGATGGCGTTGATGGCCCGCCCTGGACTCGTGACTGAGCTGCTGCCATGTTGCATGCCGCATACTAAGTGTCATTATGAGCGACGCTTTTTCAGCTACTGCCTAAAATCCTAGACGAGGTCTGTCATTATGGCATACACACACACTCACACACTCTCTCCCCCACACACACATATATAGATAGAGATACAATGTTGCAATTACGTTGCCGTTGTCGGTCAAAGAAATTTGCCTACAGCATAATCCAATTTAAAGTGTTTAAATCAAATTTTAAACATCAGAACGAACTGGCATTGTGCTCATAAGTATATTTAAAAATAAAGTGGGGGGGAAAGTCCCTTTCTGATTGCCAATGGGCTTTAGATCTACAGCTTCGTTGCGGGTGGAAATTTTTGTGTATTATGTTTTAATAAATGTGGCACGGTGGTTGATTTGAAAGCCAGCTTGGCCTTGGCTTTGGCTTTGGTTTGTTGTACCTACGCGCCACTAAACCATGAAATGCAATCAAATTTGCGGTCGTCAAATGGCAAATATTTCCCCCCATTAGATACTTTAAAGCGTAGGCTGTGGTGGAGGGGTTGGGGGTGTCAGAGGGGGGAGAAGCTGTCATTGCACGTCAGTTTGCCAGCTCGAACTGACAGGCAAACCTCCACCCACCACAGTGTGTACAACTCAATTTTGAGTTTTCGGTTTTGGATTTTTGAAATTGCATGGACATGAAACAGCAGCACAGTAGCATCACAGCACCACAGCACCACAGCACCACAACACCACCGCATCATAGAGAGCGTCGCGAGTTAATGAAAAGGATACACATGTCAACTTCAATTTGGGTTTTTAGACTTTTTGTTCTTCTTCCCTTTTATCGGCGAGGTGTTTGCACACAAGGGTTGCTCAAATTAGTTACTTCCTGCCCTCGAGGGTTGACTCTACTTCTTGTAGGTGTTGCTCATCGCAATCTGTTACATTTTTACTCACAACTCACAAACTCTCAACTTGAAACTTTCAATGCCCAATTGTCGTCATTGTTGGGCTTTCAAATATTTGCACTTGTGCCTGGAAGCAACGCTAATTCACCCACAATTTGAACACAATTTGCCCACAATTGTTATTTAGTCTCACAATCCGTTGTATTTGTATTTGTTTGTTTGGTCTGCAGTTTAATGCACAATCAATGTTTAAGCAGTGAGCTTTCGTTTAATTAGCCAACTGCGTTTTGTTTATCAACTCGGGCTCTATATTTAATGGGATGGGCCAGTTTCTATTTCCACTTCCCACTCCCACGTCCCTTTCTCATTCCCTCTCCCTCTCCCTTTTCGATTCCCTTTCCCACTCTCCAGGGTCATTTACGAATATCAATTGAATTGCGCTTTTCAATGCACTTCGAGAAACGGAAAGCTATTAAAAAAAAAACGTTGTAGGGGTAATCAATTAATTATGGCACCGACATCGTAATTTTTCACTAACAAGCTAGATAGTTTTGTTGTCTACTTTAACTTTTAGTTGAGGCTTGTTTAGCATTTAAAAAAAATACTTTAAAGTATAATTATAGCTATTAATAGTACCACTTAAAAATTGGTAAAGAGATTTTAATTTTATCTAGCAAATAATTAAGTTTAGATAGTATGAAAAAAATTCTTTAAGATAATATTGGAATTTTTTAAAACAATAATTTACCTTTTATTTTATATAATAATAATAATTATATAATTAATAATAATTTAGTTTAGATAGTATAAAAAAATATTCTTTAAGAAAATATTAGAATTTTTAAAACTATTTTTAGGTCATAGTAACCCTTATCTAAATTTTTTCCATTGTCAAAAGTATTTAAAAAAGTTGTCAGTAGAGTTTTATTTTATTTTTAATAAAATGCTAGACTGAATATTTATTTATTGTTTATAATTGTTCTCAAATAATTAAATTTTATGCTATCTTTTTTGAGAAGCGCATAGAAGCGTTCACTTTCACAATTGTGCTTTTCAATTTTACAATTTTCACATTGAATGTGGAACTTGTTTTCACAGCACAGTGAGACAATAAAATGCAATAGAATACAAAAGATGATTTATTGTGTGATTAAACAGGAAGATATTTCAGATATAGATAGTTTTTTGCAGCGTGACTACAAACATGTTTTAGAGACTGTTGTGCTTGTTATTATTGTTATTGTTAATGGTTTTTTAGTTTGTGTTATTTGTTATTGTTAGTTGAGAAGGCAATGTGGCTATATATATATTCTAAATTATAGAATTGCATTTATAAGTAATATTAATTAGCTATAAATAACATGAGAAATAACAGCAGCAATGCAATACGCTGACTTCTAACTGGTTTTTCTCTATTGACTGTTTTCTGTTGACTGTTGACTGTTGTCTGTTGACTGTTGACTGTTGTCTGTTGACTGTTGACTAAGCCGCCCCCGGGGCGCGAACAAGCACAGTGGCTGCGAATTGTAAGCGCCCAGTCGATTACAAGGCCCACGTTAGATATAAATAACATATAGCGCACTATAAATCAATGAATAGAGGCGATTTATGTTGCGATGGAGGGGCAAGAAGAAGAAGCAGACAGTGATAAGGTTTATCGCACGGGCGCGTACAATAATTAAGAGGTCGAAACTAACATTAATCTGAAGAGCAGAATATGCAAGAGTACTCACTCCAACACTCACACTCACTCCCATTCACACTCACACTCACAGCTACAGTCATGTTCAATCGTATCCGCATCTTATGCTCATTAGGCACAGCCTGCGCCTTGACCGACAAACCAAAGTTCAAAATAATTAATGACCTTTGGCCAAAGTTAATGAAAGACGTAATTTCTGACTATCTTGGGCATTTTTTTGTACAAGTATCCGTTGTGGCAAGTGCTCATATTATGAGTGGGGTTTTCCTGCCATGTTTTCCCTCTGACCAGCTTTGATTTATTTATGGCTGCCCAGCTGATTAGCCCATGCCCCTTGACCTCTCAATGCCAAAGAGAGGCGAAGAGAGAGAGAGAGGGAGAGAGTGGGAGTGAGAGGCAGAGGTGATTGAGTGCCACTTGGCCAATGTCTTGTCTAATTTGCACAGCTTGAGCTCGAAATTCTAAATGCCAAGAACTGCACTTAGAAAAATTAAGAGATGAAAATGAATCAAGTCAATGCAAATTTTCAGCTGTGAATGTTAAATTTATCACTTTTCTTTATTATAATTACTTTGACTATATTTTTTAAAGAATAAAACAAATTAAAATTAGATCTTTTTATTATTAAAAATTTATTATTTATTGTTTAAATATAATATAATATATATCGACTGCAGCTCATATATAAAAATGTGTACATTTGATAACAATGTAGTTTTATTCTAAATTAATTCAGCATCTTTTAAATTATTTATTCTGTTGCTTTTTTACTATCTTTAAAAATGTTCAAACATTGATTGAAATTAATTAATTTATCCCTTACCAAATAATATTGGGGATTTGAATTTTTCAGATACATTATTTTTTTGGACAGGCTATTTTGGTATTCGATAAATTTAAATTTAAATAATTTTCTAACAAAATTTATACAATTCTTATCTTTAGATAATATGTAGATAATAATATAAATTCAATCAATTAGCAAATATATTTTATTTTTTAGTTCAGTTTAATATTAAATATATATTAAAATATATTTTATTTTATTTTAATATAATATAATTTGTATTTATGCTTTTAAGTTAATGATAAATAAACTCATATCTGTGTTAAAAATTCTCTAAATATTACTTATAATTAATTACTTTTCTTCTCAGCCTTTTTTTCCACATCTCTGCCGTCTTAGCCATTTTTTTAGTCCTGTTTATGGCCATATTTTGTGCTTACAACTGAAGTGGCTGCTCTGCTGACACGTTGGCTAATGGAATGCAGTAACTCATAAATAGCGAAGACTATATTAATCGCGTAATCGCTGCAGCTGAGCAACAACAACAGCAACAACTACAACAAGAAGAACAAGAACTGCAACAACAACAACAACAACAATGTCACGTTCAATGTCAAATGCTTAGCAAAAATTTGCAAAGGAAGCGTATAAAACGTTTAAAATATTTTCTCATTAGACAAGTCGCAACTGAGTCGCCGACTGTTGACTGTTTGGTTTAGCTGTTTTATCTATTTTTTATTTTTATTTTTATTTTGTACAAGTTTATATGAAATGTCAAACGGCAACAACAACTTGACCTTCATTTCTCACAAGCGCAACTGCAACTGCAACAACAACAACAACAGCGACAACAACCCACGGCTGCTGTGTTTATCTCTATGGTTGTCTGACTAGTCACTAGTGTGCCGACTGGGCCTGGCTTGGACCCAGGTCTGGGTCTGGGTCTATATCTGACTCTGAGTCTCAGTCTCAGTCTCAGTCATAGTCTGTATCTGTATCTCAGTTACAAGCGTTGATGGCGTCTGGCGGGGATCGGGAATCGGGGGAAAGCTAACTGCCTGACAGCAACATTGAATTGCTGTTGTTGTTGTTGTTGCTGTTGTTGCTGTTGTTGTTGTTGCTTACGTAAGTAGCTGGCAGCAGGGCGCCTGTTGAGCAACATTGAAACAACACATGTGGCAACCCAAACTATCGACAGTTATCGCCATAAATTTTGACACTCCGCCAAATGCAAAAGTGTCGTCATGGACAAATTGCCGTAGCCCAAATCTTCCCCTTTGACTGCCCAATTGAAATGTGAATTGTTGCCACATCTATTTATCTCCCTCACTCTCTCTATATTTCGCTCTCTTTCGCTTTTGTTTGCCATTTCTTTCAGTTTTTTGCAAATCCTTAAAATGTTTGCGCTGTCACGCAGCAAAAATATTTCACACATAAAATGTACAAAAATATTGAATGCCACGCCCCTTAATATATCGCCTAAATCAGCTGCCGCCGCGTGGCACGCTGTTAATGTTGTTGTTGTTGTTACTTTGGCTGTGTCAATATTTAGTGACAAATTTAAAACTAATCACAATGCCCATTAAAACAATAGGCATGCAACTGTTGCCACACTTCATGCCACACACTGTCCAACATACATTTATTATTATAATATAAAGTACATATTTATTTCATTTTAAATTCTAAATAAACTCTTCTGTCAACATTAACTAAATAAGTACTAATTATTATGTCATAACATTTTTCACTTTTAATCAAAAATATGAAATAAAATTAATTTATACGATTAAAATGGAAAATAAAAGATTTTTATCAATTTTATATTCAACAATTTTTTAGTTATTTAAATAATGTACTTATGGTGTGATTGAAATTAATTAAATATACATTTAATATGTTAGTTTAGTTATTAAATGTTAACCATAATTTTTATGTAGATTGCTGTTAGTTGACGTTGTCCCTCTCTACACTCAATCTCCCCCTATCACTCTCTCACTTTCAAACAGACTCTCAACTTTTGACGCTTCGCTCAAATTGGCAAACAGTGCAACAATTATTTCCATGCGAAAACTTCAAAGGCACGAGAAAACTATGTCTACAAAGCATACTCTTCTCACCAATCGACTGAGGTTAAAGTCACTGGGATTTTTGGGGAGTGTTCTCTGGCCGCGAGCGTCAATTTTGAGGCAAGTTCCCCCCCGCCTTCAACTCATCAGCAACTAACGCAATCATCGGCTGGCAACCAACCACCGACGAGGCCTCATCAACTCTCCACCAGGCGAGGACTCCATCAGAGCATCAGAACATCAGACCCAAAAGTGTCAATCCAATTACCTGTTCGAGCGCTGGAATCTTTTGCGACATGTTTCATAACTGTGGCGAGTTTTGTTGCCCCAAACTCGAGCTCTTACACTCTCATTGTTGGAACGCATGCTTCGTTGGCTACACACAACCAGCAGGAAGAGGAAAGCGTAGAAACAGGAGAAGAAGAGGGCGAGAGTGTGAGTTAGCTGAAGGAGGAGAAGTTGAAGTTGGTAAGAGACACAGTCAGCGTATTGCCAATGGCGTTTATCAATTTTTGCCAGTGCCCAGTTGGCTCTTCTCTCTTTAAAGTCAAAATCCTATAGACTGACAGTCTTTTGGGATTTTAAGTTTAAAATATAACATTTGAGAAACATAAATTTGAAGAAAGACTATTTTTAATATCTTAAATTTATACTACAATTTATTTAAAATTACATTTCTTTAAAAAATTATTAAAATGGTAAATTTTAATATAGATTTGAATACCAGAAATTCGGATATATTGAAAAAAATATGTATAATATATAAATGAAAAAATTCCAGATATAGAAAAAACTATTTTTACTATCTTAAAATTATACAACAATTTATTTAAAATCACATTTCTAAAAATAATAATATAAAAAATGTTAAATTTTAATTCAGATTTGAATACCCGAAATTCGGATAGATTCGAAAAAAAAAACTATGTGAATATATGAAAAATTCTAGATATAATAATTTGCATAGTTAAATTGAAAAGAATAAAATTCAATTTGAATTTTAGTTATAAAAAATAACTTTAATTTATATTTTTAATACAAAATAATATAAGTAATTCTTATTTTTGTGTTTTTTGGTATTAAATAAATCAATTAAAATTATATTTTTATATTTAAGTGCTCATTGCTTAATAATTCATGCTATTTTTATTTAATTTTTAACTGAATATTAAACTATGTTTTCAAATTACAAATATTACAAGGTAATTTAATTTTTATCTACTCAGCCCTCTGTGCAATATACCCGTATCTTTATTAATTTGCCAGTGTCCAGCTCTCAGTTCCCTCTTCAGTGTGCCCTTTTCCCTTTTCCCTTTTCCCTCTTCCCCCTTTCCACTTCTCTCCTCCCTATCTGTTCCCTTAGAGATCCCTCAGACGACAAACTTCCGTTGTGGAGCCCACCCAGAACGTGCCACAATGTGGCGTCTCTCTAGCCGCCATTGGCACTCATTAACACGTGTTTACTTAGCCAGTCCTTAAGCGTTCGATCGACGCCAATAACCATAATAACTGCAAGCTCATGCTCAGAGAATTGAGAGACAGAGAGAGACAGAGAGACAGAGAAACAGAGAGAAATTGAATGCTCTCCAAAACGAAGATCGTTCGTTCGTTTCTTTCAGTTCATTCACCAAAGTTGTAGTGTTATTATTATTTTCATTGTTAATATTTGTTACACGCCTTTTGTCTGACTTGAATTCAGACTCCAATTCTGATTCTGATTCTGAGTCTGTCTTCTCGATTTGGAGTGCATTTGATTGCATACAGTCAGTTGATGACTCAATGTTGGCCAACTGCCGACTGCCAACTTACAATTCCCGACTCTCAACACTCAACACTCTCGAGTCTCGAATCTCGACTCCCGACTGTGGTTAAAAGTGCTTATTTAGTGACTCGCCGAGACAGAGACACTTCTGGACAAGATCCCTTCGTTGTATTTAGCTGCTGTTCTGCCGTTTTTTCTTCTTCAATGTTGTTCGTTGTTCGTTGTTGTTGTCGGTTGTCGGTTGTTTGAGCTGTTTGCTCAGCCACTACAGAAACGAAGACAAAACGAACTCCGTCCTCAACTCGAGTCGACTCAACTCAACTCAACTCGGCAAGTGGCGCAGACAGCATCTTTCGATGATGTTGCCTTCAAGTGCAGCAAGATGACCAAGTTAATTTCAAGCCTCAAGTTTTTGGGGTTATCAATGGCAACTGGATGCTGCAACAGAGCAACAACAACAACAACAACGTTACCTCTAATTGATATGGCTAAATGGCCGTCTATGTAGCCAATGTCTGTGCTGCAGAATGAAAGACCTACACTGATAAAAAAAATGTTCTAAAATCAAGGTTTTGGTCTCAGAACTAAAATTTTTGGTCTAAAAAATGTGTCGAGAACATAAGATTCTTAAATTAAGAGAACACATCTTGTTTTAAAGAACATTTTAAATAAGACCAAGTTCTTATTTTAGGAATAAATGTTCTTGAAATTAAAAACAAAAAACTAAATTAAAATTATTTTTTACACTTATAATTTTTTTTACTTTTAAAAATTTATTTATTTACATTTTATTTTCAATTTTGTTTAATTTTATTTTTAATTTTATAAATGTTACTTTAATTTGTTACGTGTGGGATTCGAACCGCCGCCTACTGCTCCACAACAACAAATAGTACCTTTTTATACTTTCCTAATAATTTAAGATTTTAATTCTTTTATTAAGAGTTTAAGATTTTTTAGATTAATAATTTTAGTTTTAGTAATTTGGTCTTAAAAAAAACTTATTTTAAGCACAAAATATTTAAGATAAATGTTCTTGATTTTAGAAGCTGGTCTTTTTTTTCAGTGTGAAGACTAAAAGACTGTGGACAAAAAGATTGCAACTGGTACCTAGACATGTTTCATGTTGATGTCGCCAGCTCGTACGTGGTAATGCGTAGAATTCCATATAAAATAATTAATGAATGTCACAGCAAATGCTTGGCTGCCATTCTGGCCAGCTTCAGCTACAGCTACAGGTCTTCTCGCTGAAAATCTGTCCAGGAGCTCTGGCAATCCGTGGAGGAACGTCCTCGTCCTCATCCTCATCTTTGTCTTCGTATCGTTTTGTCAGCATTGTCCGCATATTTGGCGTCAATAATAAGTGAAACTGATGGATGCCTCGGACCAGAGGCAGGTCTCTCTCAACGTTCTCAACCTGAAATGTGCAAAAAATAATTTTGAAGCGCACTGTGGAACGCAGTAAATGACAGAGAATGGAATCGTGAAAATATTTTGCGTGTGTGTCGTATGGTTACTGTCACACTTAACGGCGAAACGGACACATAGATACAGATACATTTACAGATACATCAATACAAGTACATATACAGATACATGCAGGTAACAAAGGAAACTGGCAACATGGGGCAAGGCAAGTTGCCTTAAATGGATGCAAAGGATGCAAGGCACAAGGCAAAAATGCTTTACACTGTTGTCTGCGTAGCAAATTTGTAAAATTAAACAGTCAACAGCAACCAAGGGGCAACAACGACAGCACTGTGGATTGTCAGAGGCAAGGGCGGTGATGAAAGGGGGGGAAGGGGAAGGGTAGAGAGAGAAGGGGAGAGGAGGGCAGCAGCCATACTTCAATTAAACCAACTTCATTAAATTTCAGCTAACAAAGGCGTCAACGTGGGCGTGGGATGAGGCATGTGGCATAGCTGCTCTCTCTCTCTCTCTCTCTCTCTCTCACTCTCCCTCTCTCTCTCTCGCTCGTCATACTCTTCATGGCAGTTACACGTATATATATGTATATATCAGAATGTATATATAGCATAGCCTCGACTAGATTGAGCAGAGTGCCTGGAAATCGTCAGTAAATTGGCTCAACAACAACGAAGATGCCATCAACAACATCCACAACAACAACAACATTCACAACAACAACAACTATGAGAACAACAAGCAAAATTGCCAAGCAACATTTTACTTCGATTTCTCGAGGTTTTGTGTTTTGTCAGCAGAAATTTGCTTATGTACAAGCCATGAATATGGCTAAGGTGAAAGCAAATGAGAACAATAGCCAAATATTAAGGTAGAATAAAAGCCAAAGCATCAAAATCATTCGGAAAACATGATACAGCTGCGAAAATCAAAATAGCAAACTATGAAGGATTCCTGGTATGTAACTAAGTTAAATTTCAGAACAATGAACAAGGGAATTTTGAGAAAATATTCATGCAGTCTTTTCAATTATAACATGACAAAGTTCATATGAAATTGACTGAAAATTATTACTATCTATCAAGACTGAAAGTTCTATCAGTTTAAAAAAACTTTCAAATTTTATGTACTAAACGATTTTCAAAGTTACTGCGGGGCCTGGGAGCGGGGCCTGGGAGCGGGGCCTGGGAGCGGATCTGGGAGAGGGACTGGGAGAGGGACTGGGAGAGGATCTGGGAGAGGGACTGGGAGAGGGACTGGGAGAGGATCTGGGAGAGGGACTGGGAGAGGGACTGGGAGAGGGACTGGGAGAGGATCTGGGAGAGGGACTGGGAGAGGGACTGGGAGAGGATCTGGGAGAGGATCTGGGAGAGGGACTGGGAGAGGATCTGGGAGAGGATCTGGGAGAGGGACTGGGAGAGGATCTGGGAGAGGGACTGGGAGAGGGACTGGGAGAGGGACTGGGAGAGGATCTGGGAGAGGGACTGGGAGAGGGACTGGGAGAGGGACTGGGAGAGGGACTGGGAGAGGATCTGGGAGAGGGACTGGGAGAGGATCTGGGAGAGGGACTGGGAGAGGGACTGGGAGAGGGACTGGGAGAGGGACTGGGAGAGGGACTGGGAGAGGGACTGGGAGAGGATCTGGGAGAGGGACTGGGAGAGGGACTGGGAGAGGGACTGGGAGAGGATCTGGGAGAGGGACTGGGAGAGGGACTGGGAGAGGGACTGGGAGAGGGACTGGGAGTGGGACTGGGAGAGGATCTGGGAGAGGGAGAGGGACTTTATAAATAATATTTTAGTGTAGGACTTAAATCTGGAACCTGACTTTCTGACTTAAAGCTAAATGTTGATTTTATTAAGGATTTCTCCGAAAATGTAGTGTACGATTTTTCAATTATATTTTAGTGTTTTATATTTAAGTTTAGAACTTCAATAATTACTTCCTTTTGTATATTTTTTAGTGTTGATTTTTCTTACTTATACTCTTTCTTATACCCTTACTTAAGAACAGTAACTTTCTTATCATCTTTGTAGATTTCAGATAATGAACTGTAGTCTTTACAGCCTGTTTCCGATTGATCTCTTCAATATTGCATTCTAGGCAATTTCAATTGCCATATTGTTGCTTTCCCATTACCAGATATTAACACAATGGACCCCTAAGTTACTGCCCTTAGAGCAGGGCAAAGAGACCCTTAAAAGCAACTGCTCTGTTGGCCCATTTAACACCTAACAGATTTGCGCTATCAATAATGTTCGACCAAAGACAAATCACAAGATGGTCACATAAAACTAGTCAACTTACACCCACCCGGAAAATTCCAATTGTGACATCAATTTCCAATACGCGCTCTGAACTTTGATTTCATTTAATGGTATCGTATGAGAAAAAAGTACACCCATTTCAGAAAACTTGGCAAATTATGCTGTTATCTTCATTAGGTTGACATAAGTGCAGCACAAATGCGTTACCCCAAAGGAATTGTCTCGAGGAGCAATAGGAAAAAGCAAAAAAAAAGAGAAGAAAGTGAAAATTGTTTATAGAACGCATGGGTCGAACAATGGAGTATGTTGGGGAAGGGGAGATTTAGGCCTAGGGGTCAGTTTTTTAGTGGACACTGTGGGCCAACTTAACGCCTAAGATATCAAGCGTAGTGTCAACGTATCTGTCTCTCTGATATGGAGGGCGTTTACCCCCAAGACTTGTTGTTGTTCCAATAACAAAGAGGGGAAGAACACACACACACATACATACACACACACATACACACACACATACATATGTGCAGCGTCAGCTATTTGTGTGTTGACTCAAAGGACTCGTGTGTTTGTTGTGTGTGTGTGTTGTGTGTGTTTGTTGTGTCTACCAGTCGAAGCGTTTACTTTGCTGGCTTTTATTGTTGTTGCTGGCATTTGGCATTTGGCTGCGTGTAATGCGTATTTGACAAATAAACAGTTGATTTGCCCCAGCATCGAATTCAACATTCGACTTCGGACTCTTACTATAGATAGCAATCAAAGTTGTACGAAGGGCACAAGTAGTTAAGTTGTTTGGCGCAGGTAAACAAGTAATCGACAAGCTCCAAAACTGCCTCAACCCACAAACATATCAGTGTGATAGCTGCTTAGCTGTTAAGCAGGTCAAAGTTAAGCTTAACCCCTAGCAAACCACAAGCTTCATGGCCACACACGCAGCTGAGAGAGAAAGGTAGAGAGAGAAAGGAAGAGAGAAAGGGGAGTAAGGTTGCTCTGCTTTGCGGTATGTGAAGCATTTTAAATTTACAAATTCCAAGCGTTCACATAAAATCAACAGACAAGCTAACAGAGCATATGAGTACGAGTCTGAGTCTGGGCTTGAGTTAGAGTTTGAGTTGGAGTTTGAGTCCAAGTATCCCTAAACGCGTGACATTGTTCGGGAGAGATGTCCAAGAATCCACCGCACAGCTCAATATCGATTTCTAGATGTTGTACTGGACACAGACATTAACATGCAGAACGCATAGCATTCAAGGCAGCAGCAAAAGGGGTAAAAGGAGCAAAGGGAGCAGCAGGAGCAACCTATTGATTGACACAACTTCCACTGTGCTCACTTTTTCTACTCTTTTTTTTTTTGTTTTTTGAACGCGCATTTTTCGCAGAACGCCGGAAGCGCTTGTTTAAAAGAGAAATGCTTTTTGGGTTAGTTTTGCAGTACCTTTGATTGCCGGTCCGGTATGGCTGGCAAACAATGGAAGCTTTGGCTTTGGCTGTTGCAAATTTAATGAGCATAACGGTGAAGTTTTTGATGAAACAATACAAAAATACATACGAATCAAAAGTCAGAAAAGACGTAGAGGAAGAAGGAGACAGAGACGAAGAAGGAGACTTAACAAGGCCTCGTAGATCTTATCGCCTTTTGTCATATTCAGCGAGACAGGCAACAGTCCAACAGTCGCATCTCCTCGTCAATTCCTCAACGAAAATCAAGGAGAGGTGGTAGTGAAGAGGGGAGGGGGTTGGGGGGTAAAGGTGGAGGCTCCCAGCAGGCACATAAATCGTCAGCTGTCAAATGGTCAAGAATTTGTGGCCAGCAAGCAAGCAAGCCAGAGTTGGCTTGGCAATGTTGGCGTGTTGGCCAAGATCGGAAGTGCGTAGCAGCATTGCAAAGTTGTAACGTTGCACATTGCACGTTGCAGTGGCAGTGGCAGCAATGACTTTAGCCCGGGACTCGACCTTATCGACCAGCCATATAATGCTTAAACTTGGCTCTGACTTCGGGTCTGTAGAGTGGTTGGGGTGTCAAGACATGCGGTCGGCATTGGAGCGCGTGATTTAGTCGAATTCACGAACTTAATGAAGCCCTTTAAATCACGCAAACTCTTTGCGCCACTTTAGAATGCAGTAACCAGCTAAAGAGAGGGGCAAGGGGCAAAGGGAAGTCTTCAGATTGAGCCACAACAACTAGTCCAGGCATGCAAAGAGCCCAAAGAGACCCAAAGAGACGTCGAGTAGACGGCAAACTCTTAAAGATCTCATTAACACCACGCGGGCATAATTAAAGCCGACGACTTACAAAGTCAAATCGCGATTGTAGCTGGCCTCAAAAGCGTGCACAGCCAACAAACGGTCTCAGTCTTTCAGTCTCTCAGTCTTTCAGTCTCTCCGTCTCTTCAGATCCAATCGATCCAACGACCAAACTGAAAACCAAGCCAAGAATTCAACCAAAAACCTAAAGGGTAGCTTAACTGGCGCTAAGTGTTGCCAGCTTTATAATGAGCTTGCAACGTGGCTTGCAACTTACCAATTGCTGTTTATTATCTTTATAGCTGATGCTCACTACATACTCTATCTTATACTTACTTATACTTACTTCTCCACCTTGTTGTGTTCTCTCGAAACGACTAAAAGAACCAAAACAAAACAAAACAAAACGCAACGAAACTTTCAAAAATTCGCCCCATCAACTTTTCTGTTTTCTGGTTTTGGCATTTAGCGACCATTGCAACATTTGTCGCTGACATTCCCAACTTGCAACTTGCAGCTTGACATACGCATTGATTGATGGATGGATCGATGGTTGCAAGCAAGTAAAGGATGCCACAACAACAATAGCAACAACAACAATAGCAACAGTTCTCAGTGTCTGTTGCAAGCTCTTAACAATCGTAAGTCACAAGTTCACACGTCTCACAGATATCTCACCAAATTGTTGTTGCATTTCTGCAAATTTGAATCTTGATTAAACATTTATTGTTGAGCAATTTTTTTTTTGGTTTTTTTTTCAATAAATAAAAATGGCTGGCAAGTATTTTCCATTCTCTAAAGATTTTATAGAAAATTAACCTAAAAAACCTTAAAAAATTCGATAATTTTCCCCTATCACTGTCTATTTTATCTGACTAGGAGCGGGGCCTGAGAGAGAGACTGGGAGCGAGGCCTGGGAGAGGGACTGGGAGCGGGGCCTAAGAGAGCGACTGGGAGCGGGGCCTAAGAGAGGGACTGGGAGCGGGGCCTAAGAGAGGGACTGGGAGCGGGGCCTAAGAGAGGGACTGGGAGCGGGGCCTGGGAGAGGGACTGGGAGCGAGGCCTAAGAGAGGGACTGGGAGCGGGGCCTAAGAGAGGGACTGGGAACGGGGCCTAAGAGAGGGACTGGGAGCGGGGCCTAAGAAAGGGACTGGGAGCGGGGACTGGGAGAGGGACTGGGAGCGGGGCCTAAGAGAGGGACTGGGAGAGGGACTGGGAGCGGGGCCTAAGAGAGGGACTGGGAGCGGGGCCTAAGAGAGGGACTGGGAACGGGGCCTAAGAGAGGGACTGGGAGCGGGGCCTAAGAGAGGGACTGGGAGCGGGGCCTAAGAGAGGGACTGGGAACGGGGCCTAAGAGAGGGACTGGGAGAGGGACTGGGAGCGGGGCCTAAGAGAGGGACTGGGAGCGGGGCCTAAGAGAATGACTGGGAGCGGGGCCTAAGGGAGGGACTGGGAGCGAGGCCTAAGAGAGGGACTGGGAGCGGGGCCTAAGAGAGGGACTGGAAGCGGGGCCTAAGAGAGGGACTGGGAGCGGGGCCTAAGAGAGAGACTCGGAGCGGGGCCTAAGAGAGGGACTGGGAGCGGGGCCTTAGAGAGGGACTGGGAGCGGGGCCTAAGAGAGGGACTGGGAGCGGGGCCTAAGAGAGGGACTGGAAGCGGGGCCTAAGAGAGGGACTGGGAGCGGGGCCTGGGAGAGGGACTGGGAGCGGGGCCTAAGGGAGGGACTGGGAGCGGGGCCTAAGAGAGGGACTGGGAGCGGGGCCTAAGAGAGGGACTGGGAGCGGGGCCTAAGAGAGAGACTCGGAGCGGGGCCTAAGAGAGGGACTGGGAGCGGGGCCTGGGAGAGGGACTGGGAGAGGGATATCGTAACCAATCTGATAACATTTGCATTTAAGTTAACAAAATTATTTTTAGTTTTTTTTTATTATACGTTTTTCCCATAGTAAGTACGGGGTCTCCGACTGTCGAGTATGCTCGACTGTAGCACCAGCCGACTAGTTTCTCTGTGTAGGAAATATCAATAAATCGTGAATGAATTTAACAACTCCATATCAATGGAATCACCTAAAGCTTTAGATAATTCAAGTACTTAGAACGTGATTTAGATTAATTTAAGCAATTTCTTTCAATTGTGGATCTTGGCTAACTTGTGCTGACAGAAAATGTTCAGCGAGGGTTTTTGAAAAATCGCACTGATAAATCCGAGCAACATAAACCAGAGAAATCTCACACAGAACGATAGATGAAACTAAGCAACTCATTCCCACGGCAACTCGACTGATAGACGAGCCCAAGAGAACGGCCGAGCCAAATAGTATCATTGGCCATTAATTATGATTACCACGTGGCCAGACACACGACCTGGCGAAACTACTGCTCATTGCAGGAGTAGTAAATGTAGAAGAAGAAGCAGTCAAGTGACCATTGATACCAAAACCGATACCAACACCAGTGAATTTGAGACCGCCACCGACATCGACTAATAAACGGGCATTTGTAGCGCAATCAATTGTTTCAAAATTGTTGTACACCATTATGATCATTGTGCCGAGTCGTGGGTTGCCCGGCTAAATGGTTATGGCCTGTCATAAGTTGCCAGCGGGTGTCTAAAGGTGGTGGGAGTTGGCTGGAAGATGGGCGTGCACAACCCTCACCCCTCACCCCTTATCACTCTCCCCTCGCAGTAATGCGTATTCCCAAATGAATATGCAAAAGTGCAGAGGAGTAAGAGAAGCGAAGCAAGAGCAAAAAGATGAAAAGAGGGAGCAGTCAGGATATCTCATGGCCGTTTCCGTTTGCACAATTATGTTTATTAAGAGAGAGAAAAAGAGAGGGAGAAGAGTAGAAGAGAGGGAGAAGCAGCCAGTCAGAGATGTGGCAAGGCACAATCGTCAAAGATGATTTAGTTACTTCCGGCAGAGCACGAGCACAAAGTCTAGCCTTGACTATGGATTTGGGTTAGCATTTTGGCCAGAGCAGGAGAAAGGAAAGGGGGAGTCTGGCAATAAAAATATATTAGTGCAATTACAGCAGCCAACTGAGCCAAGAGTCGACCGTCTAATTTAGGCGCTGCTTCACCCTCATTCCACTCCTGTTCCAGCCTTGTCTTTATTTTTGTTGCTCTTACATTTGTTTTTGAAGCATTTCAATTTCTATTTCTCTGGAGTATTCGCTAGATGGAGTCGTTTTTTGTAGCAGTGGAGGGGTCTTTGAAAAGGACCTCCGCCTATTTATGTCTGTGCGCTGATTAAACCAAATTTGCTGTCGATTTACAGTCAACGAACAAAACTAGTTTTTTACTAGGAATACAATTTTGATGCTGCCACGATAGCTGCGTTACGCCATTCAATTTGCCTGAATTGGCGCATGTTAATCAGGCAGTCAGACAGGACAGACAGACTGGAAGACAGACTGAAAGACTATACATATTAAAGCGTTGCCAAGGCGCTTAAAACTGTATGGGCAAAGGATACACACACACTCGGCATATATCCTCGGGGCACGCAATAACCTCAGCGAACTGCAGACAATCAATCTTACTTTGCGCTTTAATTCAATTTCGATTGTGACATCTGCCTTTGGAGTTGGAATCTCTTCCCCTTTCTCTTTCTTTTTCTCTGTCTCTGTCTGCATCTTTGGTCGCAGGAGCATGTCCTTACGCAGCAATCGTTGCTGCAGCCTTGTGCACTTTTGGCAATGCGCTCAGGCGTGCCACTTGCCTCTGCACAGGATTAACGACTGCGACTGCGACTGCAATCCGTTTGGTCATGTCCTCCATTTCGTCCTTTTTCTCTTCTTTTTGCTGTCCTCCATCTCATGTGGTGGCTGTGTCATGCGTGAGTTCAGACAACGCTACTCAATTTTCGTTTTGGTGTCGCACGCAAACCAAAAAAAAATTGACAGTCGCCCAAAGGATATTGTGACAGGCGTTTGGGAGGAACAAAAGGATTCGGCATTTGGCATTTTCGGGCATGCCACAAAGGGTGGCACACACAGATTTTTATTCGGCTCCCTCGCACAGTTATTAGAAGGTCCGTCACACTGAGATCCCGCATCAAAGTCATCGACGTCCACTAAACGATTTTGCCAATCGAATTTCGGCAAATTTCACAAGCTGCCAAAGCGATAGATGAGTTGGGAATTTTGTAGGAGGGAGGGTTGGCCAAAAAAGGGGTTACTTGACCGGCCAAAGTTAATCGGAAGTTAATACGCTGAGTTGCCAGATTTGTTACTCCAACTGCTGTGTCACGGCATCGCAACTATTCCAGATGGAATTTTCATTAAAATCAGCTCATGCACGCGACAGTTTTTGGGACAGAATACAGGACACAAAGGACGCAGGACATACAGTACAGTACAGTCGCGTAGGTGGCTCGACTGACAGCGGCAACTAATGAGAAATTCATAAGCTGTCCACCAACCCAAAACCCAATCTAACCAAGCCAAACCAAGTCAAGTCAAAACCGAACTGAACTGAACTTCAACATATGCGTTGTCAGCCCCTCCCTGACACCCTCAACTGTACACAGCCCCTGGCATGCCTCACCCTCACCCTCAACTGTGATCGATCACAATTTCTGTGTACTTAATAAATAATTGCAATATAATTATGCACGTGAAAGCAAATAGCCAAAATATTGTAGGCCAAGTCGTGACAGAAGCTGGCAAACATCTGTCGCAAAAAAACAGGCATGAAATGCAAAAAAAAAGTCTAGGATTTTCTACAAAAACGAAACAGAAATACACTAACTGAAGAGAGTAAAAAACAAGCAATATAAAAAAAATATTTAAGGAATATTGCTTATTAATATATGATGACAAAATAATAACAATTATATTAATTTAGAAATTTAAAATTAGAGTAATTAAAGTAAAGCAACAGAACACATGAACGTATTAGCCAAAACCGTAAGAACTACGAGGCTGAAATTTGCACACAACATAGCTAAGATATTGGAAAATTTTTTAAACTCATTTAAAAATTGATAGATTTTGCTTTTACTGAATATATATATAGTTGTTTTTCAAAAACTTTTCTTTATGACATCATTCTAGTAATAAATATTAAAAAAGTTAATTTAGGTTTTAATCTAACTTTCAGTTTTAAAAATAAATTCAGGATTTGTTTTGTGTTTCTGTCGAATCTAATCGTCTTTGCCTGCTTTAAATCTTTAAATGCCACACAGGCTTTCAAAACAGTTATTGCCCAGCAGATATACCCTTTCTCAATTGTTATACCCGCGTGTCTATTGTAAAGGGTATAAATGAAGCTGGTTGTTGTCAACTACTTGCAGAGAATTCAAAGATAACCTGAGGGCAAATTGGGCCAATCCAGGCCACTCCTTGTAATTGCCACAGTGTGTGGAGAGGCAGCGGCAACTCAGCCATTCAATTGTACTGTCAATTGCCGCTGATGCCGAAGATGCAGACTCGCTCCACTTCACTACACTCTACTCCTCTCTTCTCCTCTCTCCTCCTCTCTCATCCTCTCCCTTCCCACGAGTCTGAGTGTAGTGCAGACCAAGAGTAGTTACCAAATTACCGCCACTTTCGGTTTAGCCATCGTCAGCATCTGTGCTCGGTTCTTGGCCCGCGGCTAAAGGCAGCCAATGAGCCGTGTGGCGCTCCTGTTGACAAAGTCCTCAACGTATTTCCAATTCTGTGTATTAGGAATACGATTTGCAATCGCATTCATCATACTGTGTATGCCTAGTGGCTATATATGTACTATATACGATAGTGTACTCGTAATTATGGGCACAGAAGTTTGAGTAGGCTGAGAGAATTGTGCTCTCGATATTGGATTGAATATTTATGAATGGGGTCCAGTCCAGGACAGTATATATTCGGTTAACTGGTCGCAGTTGCTCTGACTCTGATCAAACGGCAAGCGTAATCAGTCAGTCTGTCTGATGACAGGACATACGACAACGAGGACACTCGTTATGTTCTCGCACATTTTATTGCTGCAAATTCGATTGTCGCTGATCAAAGGCGAACGCACTTAAAAATGCTAAATTGAATTTGACGCCAGCGCCTGTCCAAAAAAAATGCGCCTACATTCTGGACACGTTAACAGGTCCAGGCTTTGACATGGAATTTCTTCTGACTTTCCCTCTTTTTGACAGACTGCGTGAAAAACACATTAAGACTCATTTACGCGCGACAAATATGCCACAGAATTGAAGAATGTCCCGCAGGACTTTCAATTTCAACTTGAAAGCGTAGAAATGTCCAGAAAAAAAAAATAAGTGGGGGGAAAATTCAACTTTATATTGACTTGACACGTTGCTGACAATTCTCACACTCACACTTATGAAACATAGGTGGCGCTGTTGTGCAATTTGCGCTTTTTGAAGTGCACACAATTGCGTAACTTATAGCCCCGGGTCAAATTACACAGTCAGCAGCGACAGCAAGCACTTGGCCATTGCAAGTGCCCATTAACAGGTACTTCACAATTGTAAGGCAAGGATTCAACCCCTTGTACTATGAATGAGTGAATGAATGAATGAAATACCAGCATTTGGCATGGCACATCGACAAGATTTAACGCCGCCGTTTTCATTATTAATGATTAATGATAAGCTCAACTGGGAGAGAACAGAACAACCCTTCTCATAGTCCTAACTGACATAGTCCTAACTGACTGACTGAATCCTTCTCCTGTTCTCTCAACTCCTGCACGCGTTCAAGCTTTTGGCAAACACTAAGCGCCGCTTTTCGCGCCTTTCCACGTGATTAAAGGCAGACGAGGAGGCTGATGTCGCCATCATCCACATCCACAGTCAGAGTCACCCAAATATCGACACTTTCACACGCAAATGTTCATAAAACAAACTGCGTTACGTACTTTACTTTACTTTACTTCTTTTTACTCCCTCCCACCATAAAAAGGGTTAACCCGTTCACAAGGCGTTGCCCAAAATATTATGGCTCTGTGAGTGGGTTGAGTTCGTAGTATAGTGTTACGGTTGGGGTTATCCGGGTCTTAGACTGGCTGGATGGTTGGTTGTTTGGTTGTTTGGTTGTTTGGTCGACTGGTGCGTGTGCCGAGCAAGTTTTGGTTCATTAGAGCGCAATGATTGGCCTCATTTGGGTTAATCAAGTGTTGATATTAGTTTCATTGCCGAACAACAGCTCTACAGTTGCAAATGTGCAGTTTAATCAGTTGAAAAAAGATTATCAGAGAAATGATTATCAAGCTAAATTTATAGATGGTATATAAAAAAAAAAAATAGATAAAATAAATTTTAGAACAAAATTTTATAAAACGTATTCTTACACTTTTCTAAAAGTTAAATTCCCGCTCTCCCAGATCCCTCTCCCAGTCCCGCATCCACTCCCTCTTCCAGTCCCTCTCCCAGTCCCTCTCCCAGGCCCCGCTCCCAGTCCCTCTCCCAGTCCCTCTCCCAGCCCCTCTTCCAGTCCCTCTCCCAGTCCCTCTCCCAGCCCCTCTTCCAGTCCCTCTCCCAGTCCCTCTCCCAGTCCCTCTCCCAGCCCCTCTCCCAGTCCCTCTCCCACTCCCGCTCCCACTCCCTACCCCACTCCCTTTCCCAGTCCCGCTCCCACTCCCTCTCCCAGGCCCCGCTCTCAGTCCAAACTGGCTCTGCCTGCAGTATAGAGGAACCTACATACCAAGTTTGGTGTCTCTAGCTCTTATAGTCTCTGAGATCTAGGTGTTCATATAGACAGACGGACATTGCTATATCGACTCGGCTTTTGATGCTGATCACGAATATATATACTTTATAGGGTCTGCCACGCCTCCTTCTGCCTGTTACGCACATAGTCGGAAAAACAAACCCAATAAACCCCTGTACTTTTTTTAAGTACGGGGTCTTAAAAAAAAAAAACAAAAAAATTATTAAAAAACATATTTTTACACTTATAAGTATCTTTATAAACGTTATATTTCAACTCCAACTTTTCTGTTAGTCCTCAAAAAAGAAAATGACATAGAAGAACTAAATTTTCTAATAATGTCTTAACTAATTGATGTATTTTAAAAACGCAAACAAACAATTTAAAAATTTAATTTAAAGTTCAAACTCATTGTCTAACATTACGTGCGTTTTGTCGTCAACAAGTGCCAACTGTTTGCATTTGGCCAAACTCAGAAATCCATCACTTATTTACCCCAATACCCCCCTGCTCCATTCGCTCGCTCGACATCGGCCTATAAGCACTTTCATCTGGCATTGGCACAAAGCTTCAACATTGACGTTGTCGCCATTTGTCGCGTTTTTGCCACTTACGCAGTCGCTTTGCCATTAATGTGACTCCCCCCTCCCTCTTTCATTCCCCCTTCAGTCCCTTTCCCTTTGTCTCTGTCTGTCCCACTTACGCCTGGTGATGCCAACTGATAAAAATTGATGCAAAATACGCAAAAAGTCGCGAAAATCCTCGTGGAAAATTTTCAAAATTTTCACAGCTGATTTCGTGAGTGACGAAGGAAGGAGAGGGAAATACGACTGGTTGCTTCCTTATGCATATGCCTTACACCCATCTCTCTCTCTCTCTCTTTTGCATCGCATTATTGCCTCTTCCTGCAGGTCCATCGTTTTGGTAGCTTCACTGTACTCTGTTTGTTTGCATTTGCGTATCATCGACGCATGTCGCGGGAGGATTCGCTCTCTCACTGCCAGGATGCTTGGCTGGGTATCCTGGCTGGTGGCTGGTGACAACAATAATTCAGGCGTATTGCGTGCCAGGGTTGGGAAATGCCTTTAATCTGCTGGAGTTGCCAACTGTCACGAAGCGAACTGAAATGGAAATCACACGCACTAATAGCAGACCCGGAATCGGGATCGGGATTCAGATCCAAAACCAGACCCTCTGACCAGTCATTTTTTGGACCCCTTCTCAGACCTCCTTTTTTGTTGTTTGACGTTTTGTGTTGCCATGGCATTAAATTTTCCACAATGTCTAATTCGATTTGTTCTACGCCAACACTTTCATAATTTTCCATGTCCTTGCCGCTGTCTATTTTCCAAACGGACAAGAGGGCTGTCTTATCTGGCATCTTTACTGTGCTTTGCCTAACCTCAAGTCTTCTCTCTCTCTCTTTCTTTCACTTCTGACTGTCTCTAGTTTTTTATACACTTGCCCACGCTATCAGACGCAATCAATCTGCCCTCGCATACATATCTCAACTTTTGCGTTTTTCAATCTGAGCATTTTGTGGGCTAAGTAAGTCCGCGATGGCCACGATGTCTTTGATATCACTGCTGTCGCTTTTGCTGTCCCTTTCCCTGTCCCTGTCTCTGTCTCTGTTTCTGTCTCTTTCCCCTGCCTCTGTCCCTTTTGCTGTCGCTGTCACTTTCGCTGCCACAAGGTTTTTAAAGCCAACTACAAGCAATGAAGGCAGCCCAGCGGGAGGCCTTTTTTTTCTGATGTCACAAAAGGATTCACTTGATATTCATCAACATCAGTGTCTGTCAAACAGTCAGTCAGCCAGTCAGCCAGTCATTCAATACCCCAGACTGAGACACACTTCCAATCCCAATCCCAATCCACCAATACCAAATAGTAGACCCAACTCCAACGTCCAAACTCAACATTTGCAAATGGGTTCATGGGTGGCAACTCTGGCTCTGACTCTGTTTCTGACTGTGGGTGTTGTTGTGGGTGATTGTACAGACCCCATTGCAATTTGATGCGTCTGTCTCGCATGTGCATCGAGAATTATATGACATCGCGTTTGCCGATACTAATCTGATTAGTGTCAAAAAAATTGCCTCAATTGCTGGCAGACAGACAGCATTTGACAGGCCCAACAACCTATCATATTTAGAGTTGTCCGTTGTCCATGCTGGCATTATGAGTTGCTCTACCAGTTGTCTATATAGTTTACTTTAAAAGCTTCTTACGTAAACTAGTTGCTAGTCTAAGGGTTCTTATATGAAAATTCTTTGACAAAGAGAATTTTTTATAAATCTAGTTAAATTTCAGCAAAGAAATTTTTTTTAAACTTACCATTAATGTTTTGTTAAAATATGTCAAAAATAGACATTAAAAATGTACGTCAAATGGTATTTTTTTTTCTATAAAAATAATTTATTATCTCTTTTAAATTATTTTTAGTTTATATTATATAGTTTACTTTAAAAGCTTCTTACGTAAACTAGTTGCTTGTCTAAGGGCTCTAATATGAAAATTCTTTAATACCGAGTATTTATTTGAAGACAAGTTAAATTTTTTTAAAAAAGTTATTATTAGATATACCATTAAGTATTTGTGCAATTTCCGTCAAAATACGTCTGAAATAGACATTAAAAAATTAAACTAAAATGGGATTTTTTTTATAAAAATTATTTATAATCTCTTTTAAATTAATCATTAATTTTAAGAGTTCAAAATACACCTTTCTGCTTTCAAAAGATACTTTTCTTTTGGCAAGGCAAGAAATCTGTAAGGATTATCTTCAGTCCATCTGCAGTCGGCATATGCATATATCAGTATACATTATATCCTGGCACATGCTGTAGAACCCATCCTCCCAAAGGACACGACAATCTCTGGTCGGCGAGCGTCACGCTGCGTTCAATTAAAACGCATTTAAACGAGAAATGTGGATGTGGATGAGGCGACGACCTCAACCCCAAAATCTTTGAAATAGCAGGCAACACTGGCAGGCAGCAACTCACCCACAACTCATTTCGCAGCAGCATTCGCATCGTTTTAATTTAAAGGTATTTAAGGCGATCCATCATACGTATCAGTAAGCCTGAGACAGAGGCAGAGACAGAGTAAGAGACAGAGACAGAGAAAGAGACAGCGAGACGAGGCACACGGTTGCAACTTGATATGAGCGCAGCAATCTGTTGTGCAATCGCATCTTTCATTTTCCTACACTGAAAAAAAAGATGAGCTTCTAAAATCAAAAAACATTAATTTAAAAGATTTCGTTATTAAAATAAGATTATTTTAAGACCAATTTACAAAAACTAAGATTATTAATCTAAAATATCATAAAATCTTAATATAAAAATACAAATCTTAAATTGTTAGGAAAGTATAAATAGGTACTATTTCGTATCAAATAAATGGTGGCACCGTGGCGCTCTGGTTAGAGAGGTTGCTTCAGTTGAGAAGCAGTAGGCAGCGGTTCGAACCCCACTCGGAACAAATTAAAATAACATTTTCAAAATGATTAATTTAATAATAACAAATTAAAAATATAATAAAATTAAAAATAAATAAAAAATAAAATGTAAATTAATTAATATTTAAAAATTAAAAATAATATAAGAAAAATAAAAATTAAAAATAAAAATAAAATGTAAATCAATTAATATTTAAAAGTAAAAAAAATTATAAATACATAAAAAATAATTTCTATTTATTTTATTATTTTGATTTTCATTTTAAGAACATTTATTCTTAAAATAAGAACTTGGTCTTATTTAAAATGTTCTTAAAATCAAGATATGTTCT
Organism: Drosophila falleni; assembly: GCA_035045575.1. NCBI lineage: Eukaryota > Metazoa > Arthropoda > Insecta > Diptera > Drosophilidae > Drosophila > Drosophila falleni. Next base: position 14,330,448 of record JAWNOV010000167.1, read on the forward strand.
TTTAATTTAAGAATCTTATGTTCTCAACGCATTAATTAGACCAAAAATCTTGGCTCTGAGACCAAAATCTAGATTTTAGAACATTTTTTTAACAGTGTACTCCCTCTCTTCTCCCTCTTCTCGCAGTCATCCTGTCTCCCAGTCCTGTCGCCCCGTGGCGCATTATATTGGCCTGTCACAAGGGAGCAATTCGATGTCTCTGGTGCCATTGATGCTGTTCCTGTTCCTGTTTCTCTGGCTGCATCTCAACAAGAGAGAGAACGGACGCATTAGTGGCGGGTTCGGTGAGTCGGTGGGATCGGTGGGTGACAGCACTTGCGTTTGACTTCCAACACTTTGGGCAATTGTTCGCCGCTGAGGAACAGTAACAGGAACAGAAGGCGGAACAAACGCCGGAACATAAAAATGCCAACAACAACAACAATGCTAAAAAGGGATGTTTAGCCAAGGAGGGGGGAAATCAACATAGAGCGTTGACAAAAAGGCCTTGCCGTTTCATTTAGCAGCCTTGCACCAAACCACCACCCCTCCACCCCCCTCTACCCCCCTCTCTGTATAAGAGAGAGAGAGGGTATTACACCCCTCGGGTTGTCGCCTTTCTCGCGGTCTTAAAACGATGATTAGGTTGTTATTTTAATTTGCCCATTGATATATCCACGTTGTTTTGGCCTGACTTTGCCTTTGTCAGGGTGGCTGGTGTTCACTTTAGATTGTTTCTCTCATTGTTCCCGTTGTTGTTGTTGTTGCTGTTGTTTCCCGTTGTTCTTTGTCTTTGCTAGCGGGGTAGCATTGTCAGCGTATTTAGCTCAACTCGTCTTGGGCTCAACTACGCGTAACGTGTCCGCAATTTGTCATCGATTTTGTATTGCAGCATTTTAGGCGTAACGAGTGGTTGAACAACGCACAACTCACAACCAGGGTTGCCTTTCTCTCCATAACAACACTATATATATAAGTATGTATGCAATGATGCGCAAATGTTTAAATTATACTAATTAATTAATTGACTTCTAATGCAAACATTTCGCACAAATGTCCAAATAATAATTTGACCGACTTTTCTTAGGATGACCTTGAGTTTGCTTATTGAGCAAGTGCTTACTAGTTTCTTTTTGCTGCTTAAGCAAAACTTTGCCAGCTTATATTATTTTCATAATTACAACACGAACAACAACAATAAAAACAACGACAACTTGCCGCGTAGTTTATTTAAATTTATTTTAATGAAGCTACAACAAAAGTGGCGACTACAAAAAGGGGGGGCATAAAAGAGGGGAGGGGTAGAAAGGGGTGGGAGGGGTGGGTGGGGTGGAGGCCACGCACGCGGAAATTTCATGCCCGAACGAATTAAGCTCAGCAAAGACACGAAAGGGTTGCGAGGACACGTGAAAAGGATTGTCTGGTGAGAAAGGAAACTGACTACAGTGTTAACTCGCTTGCAGACAAGTGCCTGGAGCGGAGCTGGCTTTTGCCGTGAAAAGGAGTAAATTAAATGATTAATACGCTTCGACTGTTCACGTTTAATTATCCTTCGTGTCCTGGCCGTGTCCTGGTTAGGCATTGGCATTTGGCATTCGTTACGGTTTTACGCTTATCAAGCAAACTGTCAACGCTCGCACTTGGCTCATTAGGCTCGCACTTTTGGACTTGTTAGTGAGAGAGAGAAAGAGAGAGAAAGAGAGAGAAAGAGAGAGAGAGAGAGAGAGAGAGAGAGGAAGAAAAACAAAGAGGAGTCGTTGACTAGGCCATCAAATAGCATACTATACAGTCACTCTATCCTCTATCCCTCTCTCTCCCTCTCTCTCTCTCTCTCTCTCTCTCCCTCTCTCTCTCTCTCTCTCTCTCCTCTCTCTCTCTCCCTCTCTCTCTCTCCCTCTCTCATTGTTTATCTCTCTGTCAGTCTCTCAATTTTTGGACAATGGTCGAGCAGCACCCGACAAAACAAACAGCAACATTTTTGCTTGTCAAACAGTGCAAATCAAGAGGCGAACTGTGGACAGGATAACAGCAATGTGTGTGTGCGGCCAGGAAGTGACCAGGGACATGCCCATCGAGTTTGAGTGTGTGTGTGTGTGTATGTGTGTGTGTCCAATGCAAACTTCATGCAGAAAACATACAATACAAAAATACAAAAGCTGGAACTAAATACATATGTGAATCAAATGGATTCTGTATGTCGTGCTTCGCTTCAACGAAAAGAAATATATTTAGCAGAAAAATATCGAAATATAGAAAAAAAGATAAATATATTTCTTTGATAGTAATAATTTTGGGGCATCAGAACATCAAATTTATTCAAATCAGAAATTGCAGTATTAGTATATTATGACTCTTTCGGCATTTATAAAATTAAAATCAAATCTTAAACTTATTTCACAACAATTTTAAACATTTAGAAAACGTAACCCCTGACAAGGTTCAGTTTTATACTACTTGTTTTTAAGTTTGATCCTATTAAATTAATTAATGTAATAAATTAATTGCTAATCCTTACAAAGAAAATAATAACCTTAGGTTTTTCATTTTATTAGTATATTTTCAATGTTTCAAAATTAGTAAGACATTAAAATATAGATAAAAAATAATAATAAGTTAAAAATTAATTTGAAAATTCTTTTATAAGAAATAAAGAAAATATAAGTAATAATTGCGTATTGTTAAGCATATAATATGCTTTATTTGTACAAAATGTCTCAATTTTTTTACATTCGTAACTCTAGTGTCAAATATTCTATAAATATCTGAGGCTTTATTTTAAGAAATAATTCCAAATAAATACAGTTCCACTCGTGACGTGCAATGCCGTCCAATTGAATCCACAGAATGCACAAAATACAAATATAACAAAAAACTCAACTAACTAAATGATGAAAAAACCCGAAAACACGAACGAGAAGCGAAGCAAAACAAATACACAAAATAAGCGAGCTCCATATTGTGTCCTGCACAAGCTCTCATACACTCTCTCTCGCTCTCTCTCTCTTTCGCTCTCTCTCTCTCTCTCTGTTGCTCTCAATAGCTGTGAGTGTGTGGCTGTCAATGGCGGATGCTGCCACCACAACAACAACAACAACAGCAACAACAACAACAACTTCAACGAAAGCGATCCTCATTTGTATTCCAGACGCGCGTTGTGTTGTGAGCAACGCTCAGAATGCTAAATAGAGAATCCTCGGAAGGCACAGCTTTTCCAGTCGCCAATGATGATGAAAGTGGGTGTTTTCTATAGATATACGTATATATATATATATATACATGTGTGTGTGCTTGAGTCGATATAAAGGAAGTTCTACGACAATGCCCCAAAAAAAATTAAAGACTCACCAATTTAAAAGAAAGTCGAGTGCAGAAATTGAGAACTTTCATCAGACTGAGAGCCTTGGCTAATTGAAAACCGTTAGTGACTGCTTTTGACAGCAGTTGGCAACTCGACAATTTACCGTTAGTTAGCTGGCAAGCTTCTCGGCCATTTTGTCTTGCAATTGAAAATGGCGTCTGCGCAGTTTGTAATTTAAATAAAAGAAGATATCAAAGCGCAATTAAAAGTCAGTCAGATCTTAAGTTGTTTAAATGCTAGACAGCTTCAAGTCAGTTCAAAACAATAATCAGCTGTTTCTCATGTATACACACATACACACACACACATACACACACATCCTTATTCACAGGACCTTCGTCTAGCGGAACTCGTTGCTCGTAATTCAAATGCAAAACTCGTGCGAAAATGTTGTTGTTGTTGTTGTTGTTGTCGATGTTGTTGTTGTTGTTGCTACTTGCCACAGTCGTCCTTGCTGCATCCTTTCGATGACGTCATCAGACAGCAGTCGACTGTCGGACTAACTCTGTCGTCGATTTGTAATTCAAAATTTGTTTTCGAATACATTTTCCACTTCGACATTCACACGGCTGCGTTTACAGAATTTCAAATTTGCTTAACTCCTACCTCTCTCTGTCTCTCTCTCTCTCACTCTTATACTCCCACACACACTGTTTGTCTTGCTGTCTCTTTCTCTCGCCGCTTTGCTTTTCATTTTTATGCAGCAGCCGTTAAAATTTAAGAGTAAAAAAAAAAGAAGAAAGCATCGCAAAAAATATATATAAAACTGACTCGATACATTAATGTATGTGTGTGTGACGTTGCATCTGGGTGTCCATGTGTGTGTGTGTGTGTGTGTGTGTGTGTGTGTGTGTGTAAGGGCAAGGTTACGCGCACGCGACGACGACGACGACTCATAAACTAATTTATGATTATTACACGAGAGCTGATTTTTTATGCCTTCAGCGTATCGTACACACACACACACACACACACACACACTTACACACACATACAAAGAGTGTCATCCCGGTACGCTCCACTTTCCATTTCATTCCCAGACACACACACACACACACACACACTCATCTGAACTTCTCCAGACACCAAAGTCTTGACTTTGCCTCCTTCGTTGAGGTAGATCACGAAAAAGTTTTTATTGCAGAAAATTTACTTTTTTTTCGACTCATTTGTTACTTTTTTTTTGCTCTTTCGCTGGGCAAACAAATAAACGAAACACACACACACACACAATTTGTGCTTTTGTTTATTGTGCGATTTTATGAGCGGTCCATAATTTGTTGTTAATATCGGAAGAGGAAGAGTAAGAGCAAGAGGAGGAAGAGGAAGAAGAGGGAATATAGAAGTTGACTTTGACTTTGGCATCGCTTTGGAGGAGGCTCGTCTCTCTGGCTCATCAGTGATGCAGACGAGCATGTGACCCACTGATATTGAAACTTTTTATGCACTTTACTCACACACACACACACATAAAACACACACACACACACATACACACACACACACACACTTACTGTGGCGCTTGGAGGAGCAGAGAAAATGCAGCTCTGCTCTTGACCTTAGGCAATTTGCATGAAATGTTGATAGCATAGGAAGATGGGGGAGTTTGGATTGAGAGAGGTGAGAGAGTGAGAGTTACTAAGGTAAAGTTGTAGCTTAGCAGTTACATTAGGCTTAAAGGGTCGTTGGAAAAACACAGGTGAGGAGAAAATATCGATACAAGATTGATAATACAAATTGATAATATTTAGAAATTCAAATAATGCTTATTGAAATAATATTTAAAATAACCTGTGTAATAGTTTAAAATGACTAGAAATTATAGAGTATTTATAACTTTAAATGTTAATTTGTTTACTTATTGAACTATGCATCTACTCAACCAAATAATATATATGTATTTATTTAACCCTTTACCACATAATTGTCTCTAAAGCCCATTCTAGTTAAATATAAACTGAGACAAATTTATTTATAAGCAGAAATATTATTCAGTTAATTATTTGAGATTTTAATTAGAAAATAACTGAAATGGATTTTTATTTGCATATTTAACAGCAACTAAAGAAAAAGAAGTAGTTTAAAAAGATATTTCTATCTTAATAGTAAAAATATTTTTAAATTAATTGAAAAATGTAATTTTTAAAATTTAAAAAATTTGTTTATGATTTTGCGACCTTTCTTATTGCTGAGAAATGGAATTTAAGCTAAAAATCTAATTCTCAATTAAGAATATATTCAAAATTAAATCTTAAAATAAAGACAATTAAATCGTATATTTAATTAAGAATATATTCAAAATAAAATATTAAAATTAAAGACAATTAAATCGTATATTTAATTAAGAATATATTCAAAATTAAATATTAAAATAAAAGACAATAAAATCGTATATTTAATTAAGAATATATTCAAAATTAAAGATTAAAATTAAAGACAATTAAATCGTATATTTAATTAAGAATATATTCAAAATTAAATCTTAAAATTTAAAACATCCATATTGTATATTTTTAACATGTCTATCTATCTACCGGATGTTCCGGATATTTAGTCTATCTGTTTTAAGTTTCCTCTATCCATCTTTTCTATCTATACAAACATTCACACACTCTTCCTTTCTATCTGTCTTAATTATTTTTTATTTATCTATCTTTTGATTAGTATGCCCCAGTTTAAATATTTATCTTTAAGTCCTTAAATACTTCTTTATCTTTTACGCTTTATAACACTGATCAAAAGTAGCTTTCACTCACGATAATCTAAACAGAAAAACTAACACTTACACCGTGCAAACTTTGTGGCCACTTATCATGGAAAATCTGGAAAATCAACGCAATGCAATCGGAAAACTTAACAAATTTCCTGACAAACCGCCGCATAAGTTGGAAACCAACATGACTAGAGTCGACTCGACTTGACTTGGCTAACGGCTGCTGCCACATCGATCATAATTTCCAGTTGGCTGTGATTTGTACCAACTCCTTGAATAATGTTCCAGAACATGCACGCTGAAACCAACAGAGAGAGAGAGAGGGAGAAGAAGAGGGGAGAGAGTCTAGAAGAGGCAAAGCGGAAAATGTTAAAATAACGCGCTAACTTGGTTAGCAAGTTTTGCTCATTTTTCACTCGACTCGCTGCCAGCTTCACAGTCTCCTGTTGCCCGACTCCGACTCCCTGGTCTCTGCTCCCTGCTCCCTGGTCTCTGCTCTCTCTACTCTCTACTCCTTGCTCCCTGTTCTTGCCTGGCTCGACAGTTTTTCTTTTGCCGCCTTCTTTTGTGCAATGTGGGCAAAAGTTTGGCGATGCCGCTGCCAGAGCGTTTATGCAAATGAGGTGCAAACGCATGCACACAGAAACAAGAGACAGACACACGGATAAAGAGAGAGAGAGGGAGAGAGAGAGAAGAGAGAGAGACTGAGACTGGCAGACAAACATGGCGGGAGACGCCTTCGGCTGGAACAGATAGACAAACAGACAGACAGACAGACATTATCCTGTGTCGCTGTTCAGCACAACTTTCACTTGAAGGAGACTGAGACGGAGAAATAGAAAGAGAAAGAGAAGGAGAAAGAGAAGCAGACTGAGACGAAGACTTCAATGCAGACAAAACTGTTTCCACAACAATGTCTGATTTGTGCAGTATTTTGAAAAAGAGAACTTGAAAAGTACATGAGAGCAAACATCGTATTAAATCTCAACACATCACAACATCATAAGCTATTGAGTTATCTTACGAATATTCATAAGGAAATTCAATCGTTGGAATATATTCGTAAGCACATTGAAATAAACAAATTGAAGTACTCCTGTCTAGTTTAATTTAGTTAAAAGAAAGCTATGAGGAATCTGACTGTTAGATATTTAAAAAAAAAACTGCGACTATTAAATATCCTGTATTTTTATTTGAAACAGAAATAAATTCGCCTTTAAACTTCATTAACTTTATTTTATAACCTTTAATATACATATTTTTTTTTTGGTTTTTTTATCTTATTGTGGTTCTTAAAAAAGTTAAAAAAATAACTAGAGTTATAGGATGAAACTATTTGTCAAAATAAATAACTTAAATAAATATATATAAACTGTGTTTAAAAAATAACTAGAGTTATAGGATGAAACAATTTGTAAAAATAAGTAACATATATAGAAATTAAACATATATATTACAGGATTAAAAATAAGCTTAATTATTCAATCAGGAAATTTGCTTACTATATTTAGTTAACAAGATCTAGGATTAATTTATCTTTATCTGAAGACTCTTATTGTAATTTTTTATGTGGGGCAAATAATCAAACTAATTTATTTAGAATAAATTATTATTAAGCTATAACTAATTATACATTTATATTTAAAATATATAATAGTGTAATTCAAGTAATAGAAACTTTAGCAATGAGCTTATCAATCAATTTAGGCAAGAGTTTAAAATAACTTTATTTAGCAATCAACTTAAATGTGATTGCATTCTTTTTCTATATATTTTTCAGTAATGTTTTAGTTCAATGTTTCATAATCTATTTTTGCCTATTTTCTGTATTCACTCTCTCTCTCTCTCTCTCTCTCTCTCTCTCTCTCTCTCTCTCTCTCGCTCTCTCTCTCATTCTATGTTTTTTCGCTTTTTTTGGTCTTCTATAAAATCTATGAAACTATGTAATTATTTAGCGGAATATCAACAACTGCAGCAACCCACAAATCAACAAACATTGCTGTCTATCAGCCAATCCTCGAACGTGTCCCAAACCATCACCATCCCCATCCCTTCCCTGACTTTCCCCTAACAACTCCTACCTTGCTATATGTGTGTGTGTGTGTGTGTTTGTATCCAATTTGTGTCTGGCTGCAGTCACTCTCTCATATCAATTCATCATAAAATGAGATTTATGACAAAAACAAAGGCCTTATCGCAGACAGTATTTATGTAGACAGGTTGCAACTAGCAGCCCCTTCCCTCCTCCTCCTCCCTTTCTCTCTGAAATTCCTACCCCCCTTTTTACCCCTGATTTATTCTCCACTTGGACTGTTGACTGATAGACAGACACGACATTTCAAATGACAACACACACAAAATGACAACACGCTGAAAACTGTTGGGTGTTGAGTTGAGTTCAGTTTAGTTGAGTTGAGTTGAGTTTTGGTTACTTTAAAGCTACCGCAAATCGATGCTTTAATTTGAATTTAAAAATATCAAGTATACGCCAAGTGAGGCACTTTTCGTTTTTTCAATCAACATTTGCCAAAAATGAGCTTTAATTAAGAAAATGGCACACAGAACAAAACAAAAAAAAACACTAAAAAGAAAGCGATAAAGAAGGGAAGTAAGCAGAGGGAGAAAGAAGTTTGGGGAATTCGCATTTTGTTGTTGCTACACCTCAATGCCAACTAGCAATTATTTATTATTTGGCGTTGCTTTGTTTCGCAGGCCAAACGTGCACAGCTCCCCAATGGGCTGTCCATACACACACACACACACACACACACACACACACACACACACACATACACACACATACCAAAAAAAAAGCAATGAGAGCAATACGCATGCGTCTATTTCCTGTTGCTGTGGCAACCCCCATTCACACATACATTCACACACATTCACACACACACACACACACACACACACGCACACTCATACGCAGCTTTTGAATATTCACGCATACAATAAACTCGGCATACTATGTAAGAAGAAGAAGCAGGAGCTGTGTGTGGCACCTTACCATGCAAATACGCGACATTCCCCCGTTGGGAGCTACCCCCAACCCCCAACCCCTAAACCCCTAAACCCCCCTCCCCTACCCTTCTTCTTCTTCAGCCTGTGCACTGCTTTCAGTTTCTGTGTGTGTGTTTGTTTGTGTGTGTGTGCGTGTTTTGTTTGTTATTTGTCGCTGCCAATGTGCGTTGGTATGTGCGTGTGTGTTTAAAGTGTGTGTGTGTGTGTGTGTGTGTGTGTGCGTCCTTTCAACCCTCAACAGCCCAAAAGCAAACGCCGCACGTTCGTCTGCCTGTCATGTTGTCCTGCTCCCCTCGCCCTATTCCCCTTCCACCCTTACCCCCTCCCATCCCCTAGTTACTGTAGGTATTTCCAGTTGAGCCCAAAACTCAGTGTTGCCATTTTGGTGTGTGTGTGTGTGTGTGTGTGTGTGTGTGTGTGTGTGTGTTTGTTTTGGACACTGTCGCCAAATAGAAAAACCCTGTGCGTATGCTTACCACACACACACACAGTCACACACACATGTATATATATATATATATATATATATATATATTTACATACAAACTCCCATCTATATATCTGCATATTGAACTCTCTCTTTTGTTTTTTTATTAATCATCGATTAGCTTGAGCGATTTCTTGAATTAAAGTGACAACAACAAAATGCAAATCTATTTGCTCTTCTTCTTCCTCTTCCTCTTCCTCTTCTCCCATTTCTTCTTCTTCGTCTGCCAAATCAACGCACTTTATCGATTTGCCAAAAGTGCACAATGTAATAAAATAGCACAATATGCAAATAAGTCAATAGATATAACAAAGGGGGTGCTCAGGGGGTATCTGGAGGGAGGGAGGGGGATGTAGTGGGAGGGTGTTGTAGAGTTAAACCAAATGGCAGAACTCAGAACACGCACGACTGCAGAAGGGTTAAGATTGTAAAGCATTGCTGCAAACACATATATAGATTTGTATCTGCATCTGTACATCTGTATATCCATAAGCGAACTTCTCTTAATGGGTATGTGTGCGTGTCATATGTGAGTATTTGCCACAAGCAGAGACAGAGACCCAAAAAATAAACTATAAGAGGGGCTATAATTTAAGTATGAATAATTTTGCACCAAAAATAATAAAAAATACTTTAGAAAATGGAAATTAAATTACAAATAAATTATATATTAATAATAAAATGATCTATTTTAGATATTATTTCAGTACTTTTAAATTTGTATAAAAATATATAGGACAAAAATATGATAAAAAGATATTAAGATATTACAAAAATTAGATCCATTAACTTTTATAACTCTGGACTATAAAATGAATTATACCTTAACAAGTTCAACAATTAATAATGTAATTAGAGTTACACCTTAAAAATATATGTAAATGCAGGTGCACTCGTTTAACTATTTCAATTGTTTTCCAATTAATATATTTATTACTACAATTATAAGCCAATAAATAGTCGCATTCATGCAAATTAGTTCATACGTTCTTATTAATTAAGTGTTTAAATTTGCTGTACTTACAGACAGTTGGTCAGGTAAGTGTTTTGACAAAATAAAAAATTCCATATGTGTTTTTCTACTTTAAAAAATAATATGGATTATATAATATAATAATAAATTATTAATATACAAATTAAATTATATAATAATATAAATTAATTTGTCTCACTTGAATTAATAGTGTAAAAAAATAAATAAAACAAAACAATCTTTGTGAATTTTTCAATTTGCATATCTGCTTTCCAAACCTAACTAAAGTAAATTTTTCAGTGCAATCCCCTCTCATTATTTCCTTACACCGCCACTGTCTTACACGAATATGCATATATATTTACAAAAACATACAGACAATCGTCAAACATTCACATATTTCAAGTGCTGGAACATAAAACATAACCACAAACAACACACACGCAATCCGAGCAACTCTCTGCTCCCCCCTCCTCCCCCCCTCTGCCCCAACCAGCTCACCCTGTTCACTCCCCCTCGCTTGGACACCCCTGTATTACCTTGTGTTGCGTTATCAATAAAGCGAAATTTAGTTTTGATTTCGTGTTTGTTGTTGTTGTTGTTATTGAAATTCATTGAACCAATTTTAATATTTTATTTGCTGCAGCACGCACAGGACATGGAACAAGGACATGGAAAAAGGAGGCGGGGACAACAGGAGACAAGAGACAAGAGACAACTAACGGTACGTAAAACCCTTTCATACACATAAATTGATATGTGTGTGTGTGTGTGTGTTGTGTGTGTGTGTGTATGAGTGAATGTGTGTGACTATTTCCGGTGGTCGCCATTGTCGTTGTTGCTATTGTTGTTATTTTTGTTGCTTTTGTTGCTTTTGTTGTTGTTGTCATAATAGCGCGTCTCTGTTTCTGTTGTTTCTTTTAGGCTTTGTTTTTACCCATTGTTGTTGTTGTTGTTGTTGCTGTTTTTCTTGTTGTTTTTGCGCATCGTAACAAAATTTGAATATTTTTTCTCGCCCTGCAAATGGATTTTTTTCACAGATTTTCGTTGCCTTTTTTGTTATTTCATTTTTTGTGTTTTTTGTGTGTATTCTCTCTCTGTGTATCGCCTTTCGCTTTGTTCGCTCGCTTATGATACCGTTATGATGTATTTTATTGCCACAACAAAACCAAAGCAACGCAACGCAACGCGAACGACACGCCCCCCAAAAAACGCCTCCCATGGCATGGCTTACCCCCCTTCCCCCCTCTCCCTCTCCTTTCCACCAACAACCCCTTCCGTCCGCTGTTGTACGGAAACCGGCGACATTGTAAATTTTCTGTTCCCTTACTCTTTTTTTTTTGGGTCCGCTTTTTTGGCCATTACAGATATACTTATATACTATATATAGAGAATATATATCCATGCATATTCCGATTCATTCATTCTTTTTTTTTATTCACCGACTAAAGCCTTTTGTAATTGTTGTTGTCTTTGTTGTTTGTGCTTTGATTTAATGTTGATAACAATAACAAGAGTCAACAGCAACGTAAAAGAAACATGAAAAAATATAACCCAAAACTTTAGCACAACGTTAGGAAAATAACAAAAAAAAAAAAAATAAAAAAAAGAAAAAAATGACGAAGAAACTTTGACGCATTCGTTTCCAGCTCATTGAGGAAACTTTGGAAAGGGTTGAAAGGGGTGAAAGGGGAAAAAGAATATCTAGTTGAAGGGGTTTAGCTTTAATAGTTTGTCCTGATTTATTTCGATGGCCCCAATAAGCATGCTTAATAAGCACCATAAGTGGGTTGGTAACAAAAACATGAAGAATCATGTATACATAGATACAAATAGCATATTTAGAAAAAAAAACGGATTAAAAGATACACTGCAAAAGAAGTCATATAAATAAATATGCAAAAGTCTTTTATTTTGTATTTATCATTAATACATGGAAAAAAATTGTTTAACAAAATTAATTCAATTTTAATGCAGTAAGGTAATAAAGATCTTAACTGGACTTTGAGAAAACGGTTCTTAAAATGTACTAGACCTTTATAAAGAATAAATAAAGCTTTAGTTAACTCTAAAAATAGTTTACATGCATCACTGAAATTTTACATAAGTGTTAATAATAAATTATTTTTTAAAATTTCAAACAAATTTAAAATTAATATAAATAATATTCATAATGATGTGATTTTATTACTTCTAATTAGTAGCATTTGTAGCATTTCTAATAATAGCATTTGTAGCTGATTTTGTATATAATTACAGGGTATCTGCTTAGTGTACTGTACCCTAAAGCACCATAAGTATATCAACATTGATGTTTCGTCGTGCGTGTTATTCTATTAACTCGAACTAACTTATTTGTTTAATCATTTCTCTCTCTCTCTCTCTTCTAATTTATGAGTTGATATTAAGTAATGAATGTCGAGGTCCTTGTTACTATTTTTATGCCATTTCGCAAGCACGCAAAATTCAAGACTTAGTTCGGTTAGTTGTAACGACAAACCCCCCAACTATAAGCTATATAATTGGGTGTCCTTTGTACCCACAACACCCCCAATGGAGTTGGAGATGTAGATGGAGCTGAAGGTTTAAAGCTGCCTCAAAACTTTTGCTGCACTTGTGTGTTTTTTATTTTTTGTCTCGACTCGCCGCGAGACTCATTTGTTTTTTGTGTGTGTGCAGCAATCGGCAGACAATGCGTAAGGATATGCCAGCCAAGGATATGCGAGACAGTCGAGAGACACACACACACACACACACACACACACACACACACACTCTCAGATACATATACATTTAAAATTATGCAAATTTTATTACGCAAACTGCTGCGACGTCGACTGAGAGAGCACAGAACAGGAAGCATGTTTTACAGAGTCTCGGACACAAAAAGGACCTTTACTGAGACAACGGCATCGGTAACGGAATCGGAGTGCAGTGCGCATTGTGCAGGACGTTTAAATGAAGAGCAAAGCTTTCATTATGGCAACAATGTTGGAATTATTGAGCAGACGACCCTCGAACCCAAGATGAAGAAGAAGAAGCAGCAGCAAACAACAGATGAACAGAAATAAAAAAAAACATCCTGTGATCCCTTTATTTTGCATGAACATCGCTAGACTAACAAAATGCACTCTGGTCAACGTCCTTCGTCCTTCGTCCTGAAGTTGGCAGGCAACGTAGCGTGAAAATCGGCAAGGCGGCATTTTGTGCTCGAGTGAAAAATTGTTCAACTGTCGGTCGGTCGGTCTTTCGGTCGGTGCACGGAAATGCGCGCCTATAAGGCCGGGGTAGCAGGTTGTTCCGGCAGCAGGCAGTTCCGTGTTGGGCCGTCGACCAAACGACCCGACGACGACACTCCTAACCCAAATCGCTTAGCGAGCGCGCCAAACAGTTTACAGTTTGCGAATGGGCCAAAAACACAAGCAGCAGAGTCAATAGCAGAAGCAGAAGCAGCTGCAGCAGATTTAGAGCAGCTGGGCAAGAAATGCCGGCACTGGCGCCATCTATCGGCAGTTGGCTAATGATAGCAGCCATTTTGTTTATGTCCATCTCGCTCGCATGCATGCAACACATATAGCGTCGACTCGCTCCTTCCAGTCACCTGCTCAATGCGACTGCGTCGACCTGGCAACGCCCACTCTCAGAGCGGCAGCGTCTGCGCATTTGCCATACGCCGACGCTCAGTGCAGGACACGCCCACCACACCGACTGAGACAGACAGAGACAGAGAGACAGTGAAAACATACAAACACACTCGCTCTCACAGATAACACACACACTCACACGGACAGAGCGCTTCCAGTGTGAGAAGAGCGCACGCCAGCTGTCGCTCTTTAAGACGATTTTCAACTCTGTCTCAAAGCTTTTTCGCACGCGTAGTGTTTTTCAAATTTGAATTTAGCGCCCAAAATCCAAAAACATGTTTAAAAAATTGAATATGAATTTGTATTGCATGCTAAATACAAGTGACCGCCTAATTACATAAACAAACAGTGAGCATAGCGCGACTGAGGCTCATTATATCAAATGTGTGTTCATCTGCATAAGAAGTGTAACGATAACTGGAAACGAGCTGCCTGATTAGCATGTGACGTTGTTGCCATGTTTAATAAACACTTTGCATGCCCATTTAAAATTATCTAAGCATAACTTGGAGCAATCACGTTGATCAGCTGTTACTTAAGTGAGCGCTCTCTCTCTCTCTCTCTCTCTCTCTTGTGTTTGCTCTCACACTTAGGCGCTCTCACTGTTGTTGCTGATCGTAGAGGCGAGTGCAAGCATTCATGTGTGTGTGTATTGGTATTTGTGCTATGCAAATTGCTGGCGCTCTCTGGCGGCGAGCAGGCGCATAGGCATTCTCTTTGATTATTATTCATTTATTTGTTTGTTTTAATTTAATGCTTAAAGTGGTTTTTTTTGCTCGCTGCGCGATTAACATACTACATATAAATGCATTGAGGCGACTTTTACTTTCAAGGTGATCGAGAACCAGCAAAGACTACAAAGTGCCCAGTCATGGGAGCTGGCTCTTTAATTATAGCATTATCACAAAGGGGAGAGAGAGAGGTAAGAGTGGGAAGAGCGGAAAGAGCGGGAAGAGCTCACAGGCAGGTGCTCTCTTAGCGAGTCCTTTTTATTGTGTTTTTCTTGTTTTTCTTGTATAGTAGCATATCAATAAACTATTTAGGGGTCCTGTTGCAGATGCTTATCGCGACCGGCTTTAACCTGCGGATCCGTTACATTTTCAATTTGGTCGCGTTACATGCTAATGACACGCTGCCGACGTCGTGAACTTGACCGTGGCTATCAGCGTTAAGAGATCTATTTTGGCTAGCTGGCTCTCTTTTAGCTTTTCAGCAGACGGGCAATTTTCGTAGTGCTCCCGTCCATTAATAATGCTGCCGTCGCGACGGGGCTAACGTTGCGCTCTAGTGAACTCCCTGAAAGGAGGAGCATTTTTGGGTATTCTGTTTTCAGTCTTCAGTTAAAGTTGTAGTTCACGCTCCGATCCGGTTATGATACGCTCGACGAGTCTCTGGTCTTTGCATTTTGCTCAGTGCAGCGTGCCGTGCATTCCATTGAAATGGCCAAGTTAATGGATAGAGCTGTAGAGCAACTGAATGAAGACTGGGAGAAGACTGGGAGAATGCGATAAGCAAAGTTGTCCAATTAGAAATGCGATTTGTGCTAATCCCAAGACATGCGAACAACATCAAAACTTTGGCTTTTGGCGAAAGTCACCCAGATAAGCTGACACCTGTGCTAATCACCTCTAGACTCTAGAAAATTCTTCTCTTCAATTCTTGGAAATGAATCCATGGAATCATCACTCAAACTCAAACTCAACGTGACTGCCAAAAAAACAAAAAAATAAAACATCAAACGCACCCACAACGTCAGCTAAAGAGCAACAAAATCCAACAGAAAACCCACAGAAATATAAAAATAATACCAGTTCACATTATAATCTAGCAGACATGTGTGAATTTGCGGTATTATCTGGCAGCCAAGATCTTTTTTGGCTCCAACACACAACACAACACAACAATCTTTGTGGCAAGTTTTCCCACAGTCGATCAACATAAAATGAGATATGATGAGATATTTGACAGTTACGTGATTTCTTTCTTGCCTTTACCTTTGCGTTCATTTTATTTCTCTTCTTCTTGCGTTTTTAATTTAACATGCAATTCGCTTGCAACAATAACAACAACAATAACAATATACAAAACACAATACTTTTCACCCCGACAGATGGCGCTGCCTTAGTGAAGCCACAAACCCAACGGAACCCCCCCAAAAAATAACAATTCTATGGGCTTTTTAAGG
This sequence comes from Drosophila falleni, assembly GCA_035045575.1. Classification (NCBI taxonomy): domain Eukaryota; kingdom Metazoa; phylum Arthropoda; class Insecta; order Diptera; family Drosophilidae; genus Drosophila; species Drosophila falleni. The sequence goes on from JAWNOV010000167.1 coordinate 14,346,811, forward strand.
ACATGCGTGCTGGAGCCAACCCGCCTCAAATGGGGATTTTCCTATCGTCGATTTCACACTTGTGGAGTTCGGTGGAGTTCCTGTGGAATTAGTGTGGAACAGCAACTGTTCGGGGGCGGACGTTACTGTACGATTGGCCCAAAGATAAAGGAAGATGATCTTTTTTTACTTTAACCCTATATTCAGATAAAATTTAAGAACACACTTTGGAATTTAGATAAATATTTACCTTCTTCACTAAGTACAGAACTATTATTTAAAATAATATACAACAACTCCAAAAAAAATTGCAAATCAAATAACCAATATAATTCTCGATTTTAAATCGAGAGAAATTTATTGCTAAAACAACTGTATGCTTTTAAAATTTCGTTGGTGTTTATTTTAACTATAACTTTTATAGGAAATTAAAAAAAAATCACTTAAAATCAAACAACTATACACCAAAAAAGACAGAAACACAACCTTTTAACAGAAATGCTTTTTCTTTTATAAAAATCTATCGTTTTGAAAAATTTTTTTAGGAAAAAGGCTATAATGTAAATATTTTTCGCAAAAAACTAAGAAAATAATGTACTACACTAAGAAACTAAACTTTAAACATGCCTGGAAACCCAAAATATCTTTTATTCGTTAATGACTTACTTTAAGGAAAATATATTCTTCTAGGTGGGATATATGTTGGCAATTTTAATTGAAAAACTGTGTTAAGGTCTCTATAAATGCTCTTTTTCAGTTAAAGTGACCATCATCCTGGCCAAGCATACAAAATGCTCCTTAATTTACTGTCTATAGGTAAATATGAAATAGAAAATGAGAGGGAGAGAGAGAGAGAGAGAGAGAGAGAGAGAGTGAGGAGGCAGAATTATCATAATGTTTTTAGATGGAATAAAATAAACTAAAAGCGTGGCGTAGACGAAACATTTCACACAACTTTGCGTTAATTTTCTAAATATTTTCCAAAATTTCTGAAATTGCATTTGCGAGCAGAAAGAGAAAGATGAGAGACAGGAGACAAGAGACGACGACACCGCAGGGCAGAGAAAACTGACTAAAGTTGCCACGTTCCAGCTTTTCCAACTTTTTCCTCCAACTGCGCGTCAAACGATGAAGTTGAATTTTATAATTTAAAATTATGAACTAAAATAATTTAATTTTTGTGCTTGGCACGCAGAGAGACGAGAGACTCAAACGATGACGACGATGATGCCGCAGGCAGGTGGGAAAGGAGAGGGGAGTAATGGAGAGAGTGGGCAGTCAGGAAATTGAGTGCATTATATAGTATACGTATATATATATATATAAAGTTAGTTACTGTGCACAACAATAAATACAAAAGCGCGTCGACTTAATAAATATGCATGAACATTGTATGCACAAAAGAATGCAAAGCTCCTCCCACAATAGGAGTGAGATTTGAGGGGATTTTGAAGGCGGGATGGAAGGAGGGGGGGGAGGGACTGCATCCATTTGACATCGCGTGCCGTCGAGTGATTTTCCCGTCACATTGGCCAATTCCAGAGGCACATGTTGCTGCTGCCGGCCTGCCCCCCTGCAAAAGATAATAACAATAATTAAATCGTGCAGCGACAAAGCAAATCTCAGATTCAAGTGTCATGCAACAACAATCAAAGAATTGCTGCTGTCCGCTCGGGTCGCCATTTTGGGGGTAACTTACTTCCGGCCACCATCTACTACCAACATCATCATCATCATCACATGTGTGACAAAGCGTGATGACGGCAGCTGGAATGGGATTTGGAGCTGCAACTGGAACTGGAACTGGAGCTTGGCCAGATTGGTTTGGTTTGGTTTGGGCTTTAGCTGACATTTGATTGTTATATTCTCAGTACACCAACTGAAGACCTGAATATACTGCATCTGTTGTGCTTCCCATTGCGTGTAGTTGATTATGTTGTTGTTGCAGCTACACTGAAAAAAATACAGAGCAAAGATTACAAAAGAATAATTATATCAAAGCGAAATAGTCAGAAAATCCAACTAAATCTTTTTTTCTTAAACTCAACGAACATATATAATTATATATAATAAGTTTTTTACTATAAATAATATATAATTTGATAAATATATTTTTAGATTTGAAGGATTTGAAATCATTGCGAACGATAATCCTCAAATTATCTTAAGATAATATAACTTTTTCAATTACTTTTTTCTTTTGAAAATATTAGATCATTAATGTTTTGTCAAATTGGTAAATTTTAAATAATCTTTTCCATTTGAAACCTTTTCCACATAAAGTTTACTTTTAAAATATTGTCTAAAATTCTTCGAGCTGAAATTATATATTTTTTTAAACCATTTTTACCGCTATTTGATAAATCCATTGAAAGCTTTTCAATGCACAGAATCAAAGAATTCTTCAGTCGTGTGGGACTTTTTCAGCAACCTCTGTCAGCCGGTTACAATTGCGCTATTTGCTTTGATACGGCAATTGATGATGATGATAATGATGGGATGGTTCTTCAACATTTGGATTGTGGTCATATATTTCATAAAAACTGCATAGATCGTTGGATTAAGTGCAAAAACGTCTGTCCCATGTGTCGTCGTCAAGCGATTACGATTACCAATAACAATAGAAGCAGAAGAAGAAGAAGAAGAGAACAATCCAGATGGAATTTCTATTAGACGTAATACACTTTCTAGACCACCCTTGTCCACATATGTGGATCGCATGGCGGAACAAACTCCAATCAGACTGACGATGGATACTCCAGTTTCTAGACCTCCTTTGTCCACATATATTGATCCATATACGGATCGCATGGAGGAGCAAATTCCGATCAGAACGATTATGGATAATCCACTTTCTAGACCTCCTTTGTCCACATATGTGGATCCGGATCGCATGGAGGAGGAAAATCCAATCAGACTGACGATCTCTGATAATTAGCTGCAGAAATAGTAAAGATTAGTTCTTACACTTGATCAAATCTCTCATATCCAAACATAATATGTTTCAATGGCCCGTTTAGATTTTCCAATTCAATCTCTGATCATTTTGAAATCTTACAGATCCAAACTTTTATTTATATACTCTTCGTTTCTATTTTGTATTATCAGTTGGGTATTTAGTTCTTAAATAAAACATTGTTTACACTAGAGAATTGCGTGCAGTGTACTCTCATGGCTTGTTCATTGTGTGCCTGATACCTTGCCAACAACAATAGTAACAACAACATCCAACATCCAACATCCGCAGTCAGATTCAGAGTCACAGTCTGGCCACCATTGCAAATTTCTACATGGTCGCTCAACTGAAAATTGTTTGTGCACTTTTATTTATTTTTCTTTTTTTATACGCTTTTCACTGTAGCTGTTGTTTTGGGTGCCTGTTGAAAATTGCAATTTCCCGTTGGTTAAGTTTTTGGTTTTATTTTTTCTCATTTTTTTGGATCTTTTTTCTGTGCGGTATTATTTATTATTATAATTATTTTATTTTAATTACAACTTGTAATCAATGCAAGCACCCCAAGGCATACAAATTATATGGTTGATGTACCAAATGGATTATCAGCTCATTAAACTTACAATTAACCACAATTGTAGCCACGAAAACACAACAAAAACAACACTAACAAGTGACTGCACATATTTGTAAATTATTTGCCAATTGACAGGTTATAAATATGTATTATAATTATTTATTTTCAGTTAAAGTCGTATAATTAATTGTAAATGACAAGCACTTGAGAACTAATATATTTTAATAAGCCTTTTGTAGCAGGCCGATAACCAGCTGTTAACTTTAACATTAAGACTATCGATAATTTATCGATGAGAAATATCGCAGAGAGAGAGAGAGAGAGAGAGAGAGCGGCGAAATAACGACGTAATTAAGAAAAGTAAAGTGTTGTTAACATAAGCGGTCTCACTTTTATACTGACAAGATGTGAAAGCTTATCGAAATAAAGCAATATCTTATAAAGAAAATATATCCGATATTTTCTCTACAGAAAAATTTTTATTTAATGCTGAGCACTTCAAAAGATCTTCTTTTTGCTACATTTTGTTTTTCTACAATAAATTGTTAAGCAATTGTTTCGAATTGAGATTAATCATTTAAATAGATTTAAAATTTGAATATTTAAATGATGGGGAAAACTCTAGTTTCCCTCTTTTTCAGTGGACATGAATATCTTTGCTGGATTTGCTGGTGTCTTCCCTACGGTCCAATTTGTGGTCAAGAAAAGCCTTTAAATCAAATTACCAGCAAACAAGAGAATTGCTTGTACTCGGTATGCTCGAAGGGTCAGAGGTCAGGAATACAAATTCCTTTGGCCTAAGGAAGGAGCATTTTCCTGTTTATTGGTGTAATACGGTACACGTTCCTTTTGGAATATCTTGGCAAGCTAAAGACGGAAGTTTGATTTGCTAATGAACTGAAAGGATGTCCTGACTGCAAAAGTTGTCCAGGCATTTAACGGACAGCCGCATACGGTTTTGCCCAAATACATTGACCAGAAAATCACATTTGATTTGTTGTCGTACTCGATTTTGTTGTTGTTGTTCTTCCTGGTTGTTGTTTGTTTATGTGCAGCATGTTTAGCATGCCAGACACGTTTGCGTGTTGGCCAAAAGGACATCAAGTTGGCTTTGAAAGTTGCCTTTTGTTTGTCTTTTGTCCGACTTGTTGCATGCGTCAAGTGTCAGGCGAATTTCAACTGGTTGACATGGCTTATTTCATTGCAATATTTAAATTAAAATTTGGTGGCAGTTTTAGACAAGTCAGGTGGGAATATCAACTTAATCAGCAAAAGCTATTACCGCATCTTGTTGCCATTTCATTTGCATTCTCTGGCCATAATTTACCAGCTACAACACACACGAAATATTTACTCCGCCATTTGACTCAATAATAAGCATGATTGTTTATATGATGCTGTTTTCCCTTTCCCTATCTCGGTTATTCCCCCTTCCCTTGGGGTGCTCTCCTTGAAGGCTTTTTATTAAATTGCAGAAGCGACTGGCAAGTGCCTGTCCCACCCACTCTCCTACCCCGTCTGCCACGCCTCCTTTCCAACTCACCGCCCCCGCTGTCTGCTTTTGTTTTTGAAGTAGGCAACATCGTGAAAGTGCATGGCGAAAATAAAAATATATGGTAGGAACGGTTCAAGTAAACTGAGCTGTAAGAGACCCTGTACTTGTTCTGTTGAAGAAGTGAAAAATTGAAATAAAATAAAAACAGCTGAACTAAAATAAAAATATTAAGCAGGAATTTTGGAAGATTCGATTTTTATCCCTCACTGTCCATTTCTTCCATATTTTGCCCTTAACAGAGTTTTCACAAACTTAAAACTGCCATAACTTTGTCAAATTTTAACCGATTTCTTTACGAAACATCAATTTTATCATTATATTGACTGCAGTTTGATTCTACATCATAACTGAATAATTGAATTTTTTTCCATCACTGTCCAATTTTTCCATACTTTCCCCTTGATGTTTTTTCGAAAAATTTAAACTGTCATAACTTTGTCAAATCTTAACCGATTTCCTTAGGGAATATCAATTTTATCATTATTTTGCCCCTATTTTAATTCTGCATCAAAATTAAAAATTAAAATTTTTTTAAAGACTCCATTTTGTTCATATCTTGGGACTTTTTTAAAATAAGGAGATTTGAGAAATATCGGTAGTTGTCAATCGATGTATTTTTTACCGATGGGTCGACAACTTAATTCTTTTTCTTTCGACTTTTTTATTCCCATTTCAAACTCGCTTCACAGTTTTGATTAACACTATTCTATAAGTTCTATCATGACTTACTTTATACATTTTAAGTACAGGGTCTAGAAAGAAAAGCGAAGCGAAGAAATAACATGGGGAACTTAAGTAAACATTAATTTACATAACTTCTGTGCAAATGACGACAACGGGCAATGGCGATGGTGATGGTGATGGTTCAGTCGGAAGTGGAGCCGGGGAAGGTATATAACAGGGTAACGAACACATCGTCCTCCTTCTTCTCAATGGTTGTTGTTGTTGTTGCTGTTGCTGTTGGGCAACGCCTGGCACAGTAACAGAAGCCGGATCTAACTCCGGACACGGGCGTCAGCGCTCTTGTAGCCCGGCGTTATTAAAAAATTTAAAGCATGTTTTGTGGCACGACAAACGGCAAAAGGACGAGGAGAATTGAAGAAGGAAACACTGGCAATATGGCTCTGCTTAGTTGTCACCGCCCTCCAATGTGTGTGTGTGTGTGTATGAGATCGACGCTGCACATAAAGCTATAGTAAGTATTCTCTTTTTTTTTTTTGGTTTGGTTCTGTTTCATATCCTTGTAGCAGCAACCGGCGTGGATTGTGTCAGAGAAGTGCCAGCGTCTGTTTTCAATGTTGCCAGCGTCATTTCCTTTTGTAGCCACTTGTGTGTGCGCCAATGGAAAAACAAGAGAGAGAGCGAGAGAGAGAGAGAGAGAGAGAGAGAGAAAAGGAAAATCTAAGAACTCAGCTATGTAGACTGAGCGAATGCGCTATAAACCTATATATACAAAATATGAGAGAAAACTAAAAATGATCTGTGAAGTTAAAAGAGCGAGAGAATTTCAAATATATGTTAAGTTGAGAGAATTTTTTTGGAATATTACAGTCAGCTTATCACAAACTTGAATGTAATGTTATATTAAAATTTAAATAAAATATTTATTCAATTAAAAAGGCATGTTATTGAATGTAATATTTGGTTATATTATTATTTAATCAAAATTTTTATTCAATAAAAAAGCTGGTCAGAAAAGTTGCACATTTTAAAAGAATTTTATATATATGTTTATTATATATTATTTAATTAATTATAATATTATTATCTTAAAATATAATATAAAAGAAAAATATTCATATAAAAATAATGAGACTAGTCAGGAAATTAGCTGCACGAATAAATTTAAAAAATGAGACAATTTTAAATGTAATAAAATTAATGATAATTGAAAAATTAGTAATATTAATATTTTATTATAATTTTAAAATATAATATAAAAGAAAAAGTGCCTATTAATATAAAAATAATGAGACTATAATAAGAAATATTTAGTATTCCAATCGAATAACAAAATTCAAATACAATACAAATGTAGCCCATTTAGCACCCTACACAAGAATTAATCAAGCGAGTTACAATGACAGCGCATATTATTTTCTTCTTCATGTCATTACCAGAGCGCCAAGTCGCACATCCTCAGTATCCAGTATCCTGCTTCCCATTCCATCATATCCGCAGTTTCCCCTTAACGCTGCGCAGCTTAGCGAAATTGTTTGCGAAAATACAACACAATATTCAAGAATAATGATGACATTGTTGACTTCAGTATCCCGCGCGTCATAAAAAAAAAAACACAAACACACACATAGAGAGAAGAAAAAGAAACCCCCACATAACCGCAAGGACATCTTCCGCAGGATTAAACGCCCTAAACGCCCCGCTTTAGACACTGCAACGCCCTCCGACTGACAAAGACCGACAGAGAAAGGGACAGCAGATAGAGAAAGAGAACGAACTCGGATAATAAAAAAATGCAAACACGATTACCATATTGTATGATATGCGGCTATAACCGGAACCGTTGAGACTTTGCTCGCTTTTGGCAAACAAAGTTTCGAAATATAAATTGAAATGAATTGAAGTTATGGCATTAGACAGTTTTCGAAATTATCACGCGATATGCAGACATTTCCCCCTGCCCAGAAAACCCCCCTACTCATAATTAAGTATTTGAATTTGCATTTAGAATATGTTGCATACATTCGAACGCTAAGAAGGCAATTGATATTATGGATGCTTAAAAGGCTATTAAAACATTTTAAATATGGAAGATAGTATAACATCATTATATAATAGTATAATTCCTTACCAAGAATTATGTAAAATAACCCGATTTCATGGCATAAACCTCAAATATAAAGCTAGACACTTTAAATTTAACTAGTCGGCCGGTGCTACAGTCGAGCAAACTCGACAAGCGGAGACCCCGTACCCTCCCAGGCCCCGCTTCCAGTCCCTTTTCCAAGGCCCCGGTCCCAGTCTCTCTCACAGGTCCCTCTCCCAGTCCCTCTCCCAGGCCCCGCTCCCAGTCCCTCTCCCAGTCCCCGCTCTTAGGCCCCTCTCCCAGTCCCCTCTCTTAGGCCCCACTCTTAGGCCCCGCTCTTAGGCCCCGCTCCCAGTCCCTCTCCCAGTCCCTCTCCCAGGCCCCGCTCCCAGTCCCTCTCCCAGAATTATGTAAAACAATCCGATTTCATGGCATAAACTTCCAAATAAAGGCTAGACACTTTAAATTTAAATATTTGATTAAAATAAAACCATATAGTGGCTAAAAGATCAAAAGTTTTCCGAGTAAAAGTATATTTAATATTTATTTGAAACTTTACTAAGTTAATGAGATAATTTAATTGTCCATTTGTTTCTGACTTAAAGCTAACAAAATTCATTTGTTTTGTTTCAAATGAACAGCAAAGGATGCGCTGTGAATGATCATTGAGGTTATCAAATTGACTGATTGATGTTGAGCTAAATGCTAAACTTATTCTAAGTACTCCAAATGCTGCCAGCTGTCTACCAGCTGAGCTCCTCGGGCAATCCTCCAGGATACTCTCCGGTGAGGCAGGCGGTGCAGTAGCCCGACTTGATGGGATTCGCATGGGACTTGTTCATCTGGACAGCCTTGACGAGTCCCTCCACACTGAGGTAGGCGAGGCTGTCGGCACCCACATGGTTGGCCAGCTGACCCGCATTCAGCTTGTTGGCAATGAGCTCCTCCCGGGTGGGTATATTGATGCCCATGTAGCAGGGATATTGCAAAGGTGGACTGGCAATCCGAATGTGCACCTCGGTGGCTCCTGCATCACGGAGCAGCTTGATTATCGGACCAATTGTATTGCCACGCACTATGGAATCATCGATGAGCACAATTCGCTTGCCCTCCACATTCTGGGCAAGAGCTCCAAACTTCTTGGCCACGCCCAGTTGGCGCAAACGAGTCGAGGGCTGGATGAAAGTGCGTCCCACATAGCGATTCTTGCAGAGCACCTCGCCAAAGGGCAGACCCGACTCCCGGGCATAACCATGAGCTGCAGCCGTGCCCGACTCCGGCACAGAGCTGACCAGATCCGCGTCCAGCGGAGATTCCCTAGCCAACTGCCGGCCACACTGGAGACGCGCCGAGTAGACCATCTGACCCTCGAACATGGAGTCGCTGCGGGCAAAGTAGACATACTCAAAGATACAGAAGGCCATTCTCTTATAGTCCGGTCGCTCCACAATGTCCACGGTGCGATAGCCATTCCGGGATAGCTCAATGATCTCGCCCGGCTCCACCTCTCGCACATAGCGTGCTCCAATAGAGAGGAAACCACAACTCTCGCTGCTCACGACCCAACCCTCGGCAATCTGATCCTCAATATTGGCATGTCCCGCATCAAAGGGCACAATCTTGCCCAGACACAACGGTCGATTGCCATACGAATCTCGTACCGCATAGATCTTATCCTTGTGCATCACAACCAGAGAGTAGGAAAGCGGCGCCAGAGTCATAAAGTGACGTATGCGTGCCGGCCAATTGGGTCCATCGTGCTCGGAGACATCCTCGGGAGCACAGCACAGAGATTGGGCAATCAACTCACTGTCTGAATGAGTGGAGAGTCCAACTCCTCTCTCGAGCACCTCGCGACGCAGTGACTCACAGTTGACTAACTCACCATTGTGGGCAATGGCCAAGGCACCGTGAGCCGTGTGTACCACAAAGGGTTGACAATTGACCGCCTCGGAGGCAGCGGAGGTGGAGTAGCGTGTGTGGCCAATACCCAGATTGCCCTTCAGTTTCCGTATGGCCTCATCGTTAAAAATGTTATTGATCATTCCCATGCCTTTGTGCACACTAAAGTTCTTCGAGCTCTTGCCCAGACTGGTGCAAATCCCAGCTGACTCCTGGCCCCGATGCTGCAATGCCACCAATCCCAAACATATCATCTGGGCAATGTCATGCTGAAAAAAAAAGAGGAAACAACATTTCAATCAGAGACAACCTCATGGCAACAGTCATTATCGGTCATAATAAGTTGATCCCGTGATAAGCCTACTGTTATTTTGTTATTTTCCTGTTATTTTCCATTTCATTACAAGCAAACAAACAACAACAACAACATTAACATTAACGCAATCAATATTCAATATTGTAACTGATTATGGTTGATTTAAACCGCAGCATGTGGCACAGCACAGGTTGAAACTGCATTTACATTTACATTGACGTCATCAATGGGCGTTGGCTATAGCCTCACATTGGGGCAAGGAAAGGGGGATCTGTCTGTTAATTATTGACCTACTTGCGATCAGTTTACAGTGAAGCATTGGTAATGCAAAACAGTTGGGAAAAAAGTATGAAATTAAATCACGTGATCAATGAAACTACTGATTATATTACTCGTAATAATTAATTTAGTTTCTCAACTGATCTTGACAAAAAGTTGATCAATTGATTAAGTGAAAAGTGACACCTAATTATAAAGATATTATATAAATAGATTAAAAAATTTGCGATAGTGATATAAAAGTATTTAGTATTTATTAAAATTTGACAGCTGATCTTGGCATTAAATTGATCAGTTTGTAAAGGAAAAATTGATATTAAAGTATATACTATTTATTGAAATTTGACAGCTGATCTTGACATCAAGTTGATCAGTAAGTAAAGGAAAAAGTGATATTAAAGTATATAGTAATTATTCAAATTTGACAGCTGATCTTGTCATAAAGTTGATCAATTAGTAAAGGAAAACGTAAACTATTTTAATGTTATATATACATGACCATTTCTTAGATGATCTTTGCATTAAGTTTATTATTTGATTAAGGTTAAAGTGAGAGACAATTATAAAGATATTCAATGAGTAGAAAGCAATTAATATTTTTGAGCCATATCTCAGCAAAAAAATGATTAATGATCAATGAATAAAATTAAAATAAATATAAAAAAATCCAAAAAATAAGAAATAGTGACAGAAAAGTATATACAGGCGTAGTTAATAAGTTGTTTAATACCTGATCTTGGCATCAGGCTGATCCGTTAATTAAGGAATATGTACGGAACGGATATTAAATACATTTAATATACTATTCGAAAAATCTGAGATAGAGATTAAATGTTACACCAATTTTAAAATTGTTAATATAATTTTACCAAAATTCTTTACATTATATTTTGATATAATAGACCCAAAAATTATCTCTATAATCATTAAATTTAACGTTTGAATATATTATTTTATAATTTTTGTTGAGTTATTTTCAGAATTCTTTTAATATCCCTTAAAGTTTCTATCTATATAAATTTTCATATTCAACACTTACATTCGTCGGATACTCCCCACAGGCTATAGCTCCGAAAACACCGCACTCGCAAGTCATTCCCGTCACATCTTCACCTTTGGCCTGAACCGATTTGTAAATCTTGTCGGGAAATACTTTCGTTGCATTGCATTTTGCAACTGTTGCAGTTTCTCGTTGACAACATGTTTCCGCATCAGCAGTTGCAGCATCTAACAAATAAATTCAATTTGATTTATTTTTATGACTAAATTATTCACAATATTCACTGATTTCTTACCACAAAACTTTCCACAGTCACTTTGGGCCATGTTATGGTTAATATTTAATAATTAATTGTCGTTCACTGCACTCAAAATGTATAGTTATTAGTTATATTCAATAAATAAATTGAGACACTTTACACTTGGCACGAGATCTATAGTTAAACTTTTGATTCTGAGTTTTACGTCTGCATTGATTGAATGCCAATGGAATTGTGAGCGTTCAAGTTACAAGCGCGGCTAATTAAAGCTTCAAAAATCGAATCAGACATGTATTGTATATACATACGTAGTATTCATAATCGTAAATATAAACATGATGCTGATAACTGCGACGATTGCATTATTAAGCCGATGCTCGCGGAAGGTTTCATTTCCCCAACCGCAGCAAATAATATGATACTGTTTTCTCAAGCAGCAAATCCCAACTGAAACATAAATAAACAATATCAATGTTTAGCTAATAATTTATCCAGTTCAAAACAATTTCAATCCAAAATTCTGCAAATTCAAATTCGCGAATTTTGTGAACTGAAGCATCGAGAATAACGTTTCAATTCTAATTGAAATGGTCTTTCTTTTTAGCTGATTGATTTGACAGTTTACTCACCTTGTCCCACTGTGCTTTAACAGTGCATCAAAAATCTGCAATTATCACAACATTGTCTTATCACTCAATTTGGAAAATGCGTTCATTGACGCATTTTAGTTAGACGCAACTCTTGCGTAAACAATAACAGATTAACGTTTGTTTGTTTTTCTTTTGCCAATTACAGTAATCAATATGTACCCATAAATGGGCTACAGCATTATCACAAGTATTCATTATTTGTTGGCCCCCCGTGAAGTCAATGAGGGTATATAGATAAGTGTCGCTGTTAATAAAGCCTTTTCTCAGCAATATTTCCAGGCGATCACACGATCGCGATCATGCGAAGCTGTAAACAAAAACAAATCATATTTATGTCAGCTGCACCGACTGTTGCATACCCTACATAAACAAAACGAGACTACATCTATTTTTGGTCTAATATATTTATAGGAAATATACAGATAACAAATCTTCAATCCCACTTTTTATTTCGAACTCAACAAATATTGTCACAATAAAACATGAGCTTACAAAAGTTTTCAATTCATAAATTTTTTATAAATAAAACAATTTTACTATACAAATGTTCCACAAATCTCGGTGTTCCTGAAATGACGGAGATCACATTTTTCGAATAGATTTTCGGAGTCCCATAAAATTATTTTAAATTTCAATAAAATATATAACACTTATTTAACTAAAATGTATTATAATTTATTTAAAAGGTACTAAACTGTATTTTTAATCAATCTAAATATTGATTTAATATAATCAAATAAATTTAAAATTTTATAAACAATTATTTTGATGGTTGTTTTTGTAATATTAGAGATTTCTAGAACATGCCTGTTCCTTTTAAATTCCGATTAAATAAAAGCTTTTGAATTATAAAATTAATTTTAGAAAGAAGAATCCGTTAGAAACACAGAGAATTCTCTGTGAATTATTAGATCAATTCTACTGATTGAAAAGTAATTTATTTTGCCAATTGGAAGTCGTCTATTATTAGCACGTGTTAATGCACATATATACACATTTTATTTATAAACAACAACTGATAAGTAAGTATGATTAAAATGTGTTTAGCAACTTTGGTTGTCAGACAGATCGGTCGATCGTGAAAATGATAACAATCTGATGCAATTGAAGTGACTGCAGCCATAAGATTCAGTTGAGCACGAGTAAATATAGGGTAGAGAGTATATAGAGTATCTGAGAGACAGCCTTGCATAAGATCAGCTTGTCGCAGGCTGAACAGTATTTTGGCTAGACTTGTGCGTGAAAAAAGCTGTGCATATTATTAGTGAGAGTTATGTGAAGAAGGCATTACCTTCTTTTGTTGTTATCAGAAGAAAAGAAATGCCAATAAATAAACAGCAACAATAACAAATGAAATGGCATACAAAGCGCTAAGCAAGCAAACAAACAAAGATAATGAGATGCCGCATAATGTGCAAATAAAAATGGCCAATGCCCAGTGTACAGTGTACAGTGTACAGTGGGGCCAACAATTGGTATGAGGAAGAAGAAAAATGAGCGACCAAAAGCGGACAGCTTGGAGGAGTTTTTAGACCCCGTACTTAAAAAAGTACAGGGGTCTATTGGGTTTGTTTTACCGACTATGTGCGTAACAGGCAGAAGGAGGCGTGGCAGACTCTGTAAAGTATATATATTCTTAATCAGCATCAATAGCCGAGTCGATATAGCAATGTCCGTCTGTCTGTTTGAACACCTAGATCTCAGAGACTATAAGAGCTAGAGACACCAAACTTGGTATGTAGGTTCTTCTATGTTGCAAGCAGATCAAGTTTGTTTCAAATTTCGGCCACGCCCCTTTTAACGCCCACAAATCGAAAACAAAAATTTCAAATCCAAATTATAAGCACAATTTAAAAGCTAGTGACACCAAATTTGGCATGTAGATTCCTCTATATTGCAGGCAGATAAATATTGTTTCTGTTTTGGATCGCATCACTATATCATATAGCGCCCATAGGAACAATCGGTCGAAAATCAAGTCTTAGTATGGAAAACTTTTTTTTTTTTGAGATATCGTAACCAAACTGATACAATATGTATTTAGCTTGGTTTTATATATCCTGACCAAAGTTGGCTTAAATCGGACCCTATATCATCTAGCTGTCATAGGACCGATCGGGTCCAAATCAAGTATGAATTTTTAGCAGTCTTAGCTTTTGACATAGTAAGTACGGGGTCTCCGACAGTCGAGAATGCTCGACTGTAGTTCCGTTCGACTAGTTTCGGTTTGAGAAAGACCCCCAACCAAATGTGTAACCACTTGAATTTCATTTGGCGAAAAGCTTTATCGAAAATTATGCGAACGCTGGTGACTTTTGGCAAGTGGCAAGCACCACGGGTGATGGCAACTTGCAACTGCCCCACTGTCCACATTCTGCTCCTGCTCCCAACTCAACTAACTGCTTAGAAGACTGATAAAAATCCAGCACACACAACTAAACAAACAGATAATAAAGAGGAAAATGATGCGGCTCCTTGGCTATTTGGCAAAACTGAACCACACCGCACCATTCACCGCATACTTGCTGACTGGAGAATGGAGACTGGAGTCTAAGGGGTTTTGGGTTTTGTGTGTGGATTTTTCGCATATGTGAACCCCCCGCGATGTGCTGAACGCTGAACTGGCGTCCAGTTGGTAGTCAGGGATGCGGCCCTGTCTCATGCATAATTCAGCAGAATTCTGAATGATTATTCTTTATGGGACTGTTTATTTCTTTTGACCATTTATTTCAAGTTGGTTCGTCGTTCTGTTTTTTTTCTCCTCCCTCTCTCTCTCTCTCTCTCTCACTCAGTATATATATTTTTTTTTTGTTCTTTTCATTATTTTTATACAGTTTCCAGTTGCTTGCGCTTGAAATGATTTTGACCAACGGTGACGCAAAAATCATCAAATGGCCACAGAGAGTCAGCAACTTGGCCCGGACAGCATATCATGTGCCTGCTGGCATGTGTATTGTCTATTGAACCAAAAACTTCTCCCACAGTCGACCAGTCCAGTCAACCAACCACACATACATATATAACTGCCCCGCCTACCGCCTCCTGCTCCTGGTCTAGTCAAGGGCAATACTCGTACCAAACCAATCCAATCCAATCCAAAGTCCTTTACTGAAAGTAGCTGCGGGGCTGCGGCGCTTTCAACGCATCATTTGATTTTATTTTATGTCCTAAAAGTGGCCAAAAAAAATGAAAAAAAAAATGGAAAAAAACAAAAAGCAAATGGAAAATAAAAAATAAATTTTATTTGTTTTTGTGTGGCCGCAATTGAATAAAATGTTTTTCTAATGCAAGTCGAAAGGGCACTTTTCGATATTGTTTCTGTTATTGTTCCTCGGCCAATAGAAATGGTCAAAAGAGCCACAGATAGAAGCTTACTGCATGGAAATAACTTTATTAGGAAATTCCACACCTTTCAGTTGATAGATAAAGGTACAGATAAATGGACATTACAAAGAGATAATGCTTTTCTCCAGACAATTTTATAGCTTAAAAAATCTATTGGTCAGTGGCTATAAGAGAAAATAAGCAAACTAAAGTAAGATAAATAAAAGTAGGATTATTTTAAGTCTTCAGATCCTTCAAGTTCCACAAACAGTCGCCTAGAATGTGCTAGAGTAAATTATTTTTAGCTTTTCTCTATTTTCGAACCATTTGACTGAATTTTCCAGTTTCGATTAATTTCTGAGTTGTATATCTTTGAAGCTAGGAGAAAAACTCATTTATTACCCATATTTTAAAAATTTTATTCTTTTCACATTTCTGTATTTATACTCCAATTTACATTCCATTTAATTCTACTTCAATTCATACTTTTAGTAACAATTGAGTCAGTTCGGTGCTACAGTCGAACTCTTACTTCGTCAGTCGGTTTCCCCTTGTTTTTCTTACCCTCTCTACTACTGCTACTATATATACTACTATTAATATTACTCCTCCCAGTTCCTCTCCCAGTCCCTCTCCCAGGTCCCTCTCCCAGTCCCTCTCCCAGTCCCTCTCCCAGTCCCTCTCCCAGGTCCCTCTCCCAGTCCCTCTCCCAGTCCCTCTCCCAGTCCCTCTCCCAGTCCCTCTGCCAGTCCCTCTCCCAGGTCCCTCTCCCAGTCCCTCTCCCAGGCCCTGCTCTTAGTCCCTCTCCCAGTCCCTCTCCCAGTCCCTCTCCCAGTCCCTCTCCCAGTCCCTCTCCCAGGTCCCTCTCCCAGTCCCTCTCCCAAGCCCCGCTCTTAGTCCCTCTCCCAGTCCCTCTCCCAGGTCCAAGAAAACTAATAATTTTTTATTTTAAGTATTAAGTCTTTTGTCTAGCCTTTATCCTCGATCAGAGCGCCATTAGCCAACTTTAATTACAGCCAGAAATCAAATATATTTTTGCTTACTAACAGCTTCTTTCGCGTAACCCAATCAATGGAATTTTCAATTAAAACTAATTGAAAAACGCATAAACTTTGTCTGGGATAAGTAAACAGAACCAGTTTTGTCGCAATGAAGAACAAAAGTAGAAGAACTTTGATGGCCCCGTCAATATTGAAAAGGCATCTCCTTGGATTTACTTTAAATTGCTTCCAGTTCCTTCCCTTCACTTTATAGATGGCCAAAACTCATCCAGTTCCAGGACAGTTCGTTTGGCAACGTTTTTAATTCGTTTACGTTTATTATTTATTCCGTGGCAAGGACAACAAAAAACGTCTCTTTTTGTCCTGTTGCTGTTGTTATTTGTATTTGTTTTTGTCTTTAGCATTTCTTTATATACCATTTGCATATACACACTATATAGTATTTTATATAGCTGGGTGCTCACAAAATTTTCATTTAAGCTCGCGTTTCTCGTATTTTTTTTTTTTTTTTGTTTCTTCTTGTTGTCGACAGATTTGCATAACGAAGCTGCCACAGCAACAACAATAACAACAACCAACAGTTGGCCCCTCCCTTCATTCAGCTCTTTTGGAGGCGTGTGCTCACTGTCTGTCATCCTGCTGGACAACTTTCAAGTTTTGCAGCCAAAAATTTATTTAGTTGCCATTTCCTTTTGCCTTCAATTTGTGTAGCGATGCGTACGCGCCACGCCCACATCGCCCACATCGTCGCCCACACGACGACCTCTAATTAATTTTCCAATACACAAAAGGTAGCAGCTGTCCAGATGATATCTGTATCTGTATCTGTATCTGAAACTAGCTCAAAATTTGTGCCACACCGCATGTCTAATGAGTCTCTCTCTCTCCAGAATAGAAGATTGAAGACAGTCAGAAGATCGTTTCCCAAAAAACTGATTGATGTGTGTCAGCCGGCGGAACGTGTCCCCGAATCCAGAAACCTTTTGGAAAGCAAAACCCCAAACAACTATGCATAAAATCTTAATGGCTTTCAATTTGTGGCGCATTAAGCGACTGGTAATTGATATACAAACAAGCTCGGGTCTGGGATTGAGTTGGAGTTTGAGTTTGAGGCAGAGAGATGGCAACAGTGTCTACACTGATAAAAAAAAGGTTCTAAAATCAAGATTTTGGTCTCAGTGCTAAAGATTTTTGGTCTAAAATATGCGTCGGGAACATAAAATTCTTAAATTAATAGAACACATCTTGATTTTAAGAACATTTTAAATAGGAACATGATTTTATTTTACGAATAAATGCTCTTAAAATGAAACTTAAAAAATTAAAAAATAAATTATATCTTTATATTTGTAATTTTTTATTTAAATTTTAATTTATTTACTGTTTTTATTCTGTTTTAGTTATAGCTTTAATAATTTATTAAATGTTATTTTAATTTGTTACGAGTAGTATTCGAGTACTTTCCTAAAAATTTAAAATATATATTCTTATATTAAGATTTTAAAATTCTTTAGATCAATAACCTTAGTTTTAGTAATTTGGTCTTAAAATAATCTTATTTTAAGAACAATATATTTAAGATGAATAATTCTTGATTTTAGAAATTGGTCTATATTTTTGCAGTGTACATGTGTAGCCAGAGACACCCAGTGAAACTCGTTGGCAAGTTAATTAAAATTTCAAAAACGTAAATTGAATTACCAACACAAATTGTAACCAACTCCGGCAACAGCGACAACAACGACAACAACGACAACAACAACAACAGCCACCAACTTCTCCAACTGCTCCAGTTACGCGTGAGAATTTCTGCCACTCTTCTACGCTGTGCATAAAATTTCAATTTGAAATCGAAGGGGCACAGAAAACACAGATGGACATACAGATAGATAAAGATACAGAGTGAAAGAGAGAGAGAGAGCGAGAGAGAGCGAGAGAGAGAGAGAGAGAGAATTGTATGGAGAAGGTACAAGGCAATTTTTAGTTAGCAGCGACACATTCCCAAGGTGCCTGCTCAATTGAAGCCAATAATCATAAAATTTAATAAAGGTATTTTGGCTTGACCGTTAACGCGACTCAACCCCAACGGACAGACAGAGAGTCAGATGGCTCGCACAGCTGTGCCGGCAACAGTGGGTTAATGTATGCAAAACGCATTCAAATTTTATGTATCGCCCGCAACGATCTTCCCCAGTCTACAAAGACAGTCTCTCTCTCTCTCTATCTCGCTCTCTCGCTCTCTCTCTCTCTCTCTCTCTCTCTCTCTCTCTATCCACAACTATTCAGAGCAACAACATAATTCGCTCGCCATTTGCCTGTCTACCTTTCATGTGAGTCTCTGAGTTCATGTTGTCTGCCACAATTCCTCTGACACTGCCACACATTCACTGCCACTTGGTGGTTGGTGCTACTTTTGCTATCTTGCATGGTCTATTGAGTTTTTTGGGCAACATTCGTGGCTTCTTTCGACTCGTATCTATATCTATGCGGCACTTAACGGTTGCGGCCTTCTATGCATGTAAATTGCATAGTTTGAGACACTTTGGGTCACCTAATGGGGGCGATTTGAAGGCAGTGTCGCCTGGCATGAGAATGAAGTTGGATAAAAGTCTCAATTCTTCTGCGTTCCCATATAGTTTCAACAGTCTCTTTTAAGAGAAAAAGAGATCCAAGATTCAAACTGTTTCTATCACTTTTTTCCATTGAAATTGACGGAATAAAATAAATAAAATAAATTCGATCTAACAACTTAATCCAACTACTTTGCCTAATAGAAGATAACGAATTATATCCATAAAAAAACAAGAAAACAAATAGTTTAGTGACATACATTTTATTTATTTATAAAAATTCCATAGATTCAGCAAAGAAAAGTTTTATTAAGAATATAAAGTTATATATCACAAAAAGGGGAAATAGTAAAATAAAAACAGATTCTTTACAGTTGCAATGAAATCCACAAAACTGTATTAAATAGTTCAATGAATTAACTCAACCAAAAATATTTAACCATATTTTATTAATATGTATTTCTGTTATATCGATTAATTTTTAATAATAATATTTATATTTTTATACAATATTTCATAACTAAAGGGTATAATATTTTAATGTTTTCACAGCTTATTGATTATTAAATTCAAATAATTTTTAAAAATCGTTCTCTTACATTTTTTCTAAGCTGAATAATTTGATTATTTATTTTATAATTATTTAGCTCGCTTTTATTTCTCAATGTAAAATAGTTCAATAAATAATTTTTACGAAACGAGGAAAATTTTAACAAAAATTTTAAAAAATTGTACAGCAACCTCGCATTTAATGTTTCCAAAAAAAACCAAATATTTTATCGATACTTTCAAATGATTTGTGTGAATTCTAAAAGTAAATTACATGATAAATAGTTGAAATTTAGCATACTTAGCTTGTAAACAACTTCCAATATGTATTGAAACTTGGAACTTTAGACAACTGAAAAAAATCTCGCATATGTTTAAAGCATTTTACTCCTACTTAAGGTTTACAGACAATTGCACTTTATGAACCGCAAATCGCATCAATTATAAGATGAACTCGGTGTTGAGAAACTTTTACAACTTTTGCGAACAACTCGACGCTAAGTTTTTAGCAATAAATCAAATTTGCTGCGAGCCATAAAAACGCCACACATTAGCACAACAAAAAGGAGACACAATGAGATTCCGTGTAGTAGGAAAAGGACATGGAATACGAGAACTCATTCCTGCGATCTGGGAGTCGTAAATCTGAAAATCACTTGTCGCGATTCAAGTTCCTCAAAGAGGCGCATTAAATTTAACGCATTATTTGAAGATGATGCCTCATGGCAAGGACAATGGCACAAAGGATAACAACGAAAAATTAGGCACATTTGCGGTCAGGGATGTCAGCTTGTCAAATGTCCTGAAGAAAATCGCACCCAAGGGGAGGAGAGGGGACAGAGTGAATTTCATTCCACTTCATTGGCGGCTTTTGTAACATTTGTTTGTGACGTTAATTTATACAATAATTGTGACAAGGACCAAAGGGAAGTTTCTCCCTTGGCCACAGGAAGCGCTCCATTTAGCCAAAATACTCGTTATATAAACAACGCGACATTTGACTAAAGATCTTAATACGGATTCCATTTTTTGGTCTGACCATTGGCTTTTATGCAGCTCGTCTGACGTCATTTTAATGGAATTTTAATGTATTTGTTTTGCCTGCCACATACATGCTGTCGTACTGCCTCTCTCTCTCTCTCTCTCTCTTACTCTTTTGCTTCTCTTTTCATTCAAAATTTATTCTAAATTATATTCATACAAATGTTAAAAAAGTTGCACGTTTCAGAATTTACATAGCACACACACACACACAGACACAGAAACTTATATACTTTGCGGCACATGAATA
This sequence comes from Drosophila falleni, assembly GCA_035045575.1. Lineage (NCBI taxonomy): Eukaryota > Metazoa > Arthropoda > Insecta > Diptera > Drosophilidae > Drosophila > Drosophila falleni. The sequence goes on from JAWNOV010000167.1 coordinate 14,367,783, forward strand.
TTGAAAACGTATGTGGCGCCTCCCTTCTCCCCCTCTCTCTCTCTCTCTCTCTCTCTCTCTCCCTACTCTTCTTTGCCAGCTCAACTTTCATTACGAAACGCATCTCATATGAAAAAGTTTTGCGGCTGAGTGACAAACGGGCAGCTTCAAGCCCCTGCCACGCCCCCCTCCCAGTCACTGGTGTTAAAAGCCAGGGGTCTGCATATATTAATATCCCAAATGCGAATGGCACAGGTACATCACACACACACACACACACACACACACGCACAGGTGTCTAAGTAACAGCAAAAGTAAAAAAAAAAAATATTGTTGAAAAAAAAACATTAAAATTTTCATGAAAAATGTCATCAACAAAAGTTGGAAATGCAAATAATTTGGAGGCTGTAGTTGTTGCTGCTGAGTGCTCTCAAGGCAGACAAAGGTTCTGCAGCAGACACACTCACACACACACACACGCACACACACTCGCATCTGACATATCATTTGATATGTGTGATATATACATATAAAAAAGCATAGCTCACTTTTTGGGGCCTTTGCTTGATTTTGCACACACATCACGAATAGAAAAGATAAAACCCATCATCATCAGAGGCAACATCGCATTCGCATTAGAATGCATTTAGAAACGCATTTATCATCAGGTTGGGATTTGTATTTGGCTCACATATGATAACAACATTGCAAATCCCGAGCACAATCATTTTTTCGAAATCCTCGCATTTCTGATCGATTATGATTGATGTGTGAAGATGATATAAAAAGCAGCAAGCTGGCAATTAAAATTCAAATTAGATATAAATATAAATCTAAGGCAATCAACTAGCTGAAATATTGAGAAGGGCGTGGGGTGGGGGGGCGTGGCATACGTGATTTCATTAGCAAATAGCAGCAATGAAATCAAAGCCATGCTGTCCACACACTTGAGCTTGTAGCTGGTGCTCCATTGCAGCTTTCCACTTACTCTATAGGGAGGGGATGGTTCTCTTAGCCTCCCTTACTTAATACTTGTACTTATCCTTATGGTTCGCCTCTCCAATCTTCGCTCTCCACTCTCCACTCTCCACTTGGCTGCACTCGAGTGTCGCGACGTCGCCATTAAAACATTCGCCACGCTCACTTGAAAGCAAAGAACACAAAAATCCCGAATCAGAAACAGAAACAGAAACACATCTAAATGGCAAGAAGAAGAAGAAGAAGCAGAAGCACCAACAGAGACAACAGTTATAAAAATGGCGTCTTAAGTTAGTTGACGACGCCCCCAACTGAGCTGGTAAGTCATTAACTCAGCTCAAGAGCTTTTATCTCGCCACTTGAGCGCATCTCCTTCTTCTCCTCTCCTCCTCCATCACCTTCCATCTCCTTCCCTCTCCTTTGAGTCTCCTCCTGTCATTGGCAGCAGCATTTTTGCTTCTCTCTCTCTCTCTCTGTTAATTTCTATGGAGCAATTACACGCAACTGATAAGCACACAAATTGCAAAAGAAGATTAAAAAGCAAGCAGCGAGTTTTATGGGTTTCACAACCGACTGACTGGAGCCGACATAAAACTGATATAATTTCATTGAAATTGTCTTTGACTACCAAAAGAATCAAAGATTTATCTGCACATACGCTCACAGAAGATCCCCTTTAGACTGTCATTAACTTGAATTTCCAAGAGAAAAAACTGTAGATCTAACATTTAAACAAAAGCTTCCAAATATACTATAAATATTTTAGGTATAAAGTTTTCAGAAGCGTATATATATATATATATACCTTTGAATAGGGTATCTTATTTACCACCTGCTTAAATATCATACCTGGTATGTATTCTTATTACTATAGTGATTATTATTTTTCAGATAATACGGTACCAGATTTATGTTGATAATGATATCTACAGAAAAGAGATTACAAGAAGCTTCAGATCCCAAAATGAAAAAAAGTCTAGAAGTTACTTTTTAATAGCTTTAATATATCTTAATAGTTTTTCCAGATTTTTAAAATCACAATATTGTAAAAAATATCATAATTTTTTTGATATTAATAATTATATAAACAAAAAATTATTGTTTTTTAAATAAAACTGTGAATAAATATAAAATAGTTTAAATCATTGACTTTCATAGAAGAAAACGTTTTTTTTAAGCAAGATCACATATTTTATATTAGATCATCAAGAGATTAACTAAAATATAATAAATAATATGATGCTATTCCTTAAATAATAAAATATAAAGCTGATTCGCTAAATCATTCTTCTTAAAGTAACTGAATAATATCAATAATCATTTAAAATTATCTACCATTATTGTCAAATGTATATTCGTCATATTTATTAATAAAATTTTTAAAGTTGATTTTTCGTATCCATTTTCATTTATCGAAGTAACAATAAATTGATTGCTGAGTTGTCTGTAAATTTACGAGCGTTTTACGAGCTGTATAAAAATGGCAAGCTGTTATCAAGATTTTCTGCAAATTGTATAAATTTGAGAAAATGTGGTAAAATCTATTAACTAATTAATTGAGCAAGGCCATAAAATCAAATTGTGCAGACGCTGACTCGACCAATGGCAATGATCAATTAATTTACTGCAGAGGCGTCGGTGGACAAGCGTATCAATTATTTTAATGAGTCCGATTCCGAGTCTGAGTTGGGGGAGAAACTCGATGGTCACTGGCCAGTGGACACACATTATGATGCACCCCTCGAAGCGGTCAAACAATTGACAGTCTATCAGTTTCATGACCGGAAGAGGGGACAATTCAAAGAGAGTACTGGAGGGGTAGTGAGAGTACTGGAGGGGGAGGGAGAGGACTGTGCAATGAGGCGTTGAGGTGCAGATTTGACAATGCGTTGAAAGTCAACCCTCGACCAGCTGTTGTCAATGCAATTTTAAACAATTTGAACAATTTGTTAAGCAATTTGCGGTTGACGCGTCGCACACGACAAATAACAACAACAATAAATTAGTTCGATTCTTTGACACTAGAAAAGGGAGGGTGACACACCCACATGGCTAACAATTAAAATCAGTTTGACATTGTGTTAACACTAATGGCCAAATCGGTATTGAACCGATAAGCATATGTGCGCCTTCTAAAAAGCCATTAAAATCGGTTGCTTTGGGCTACAATTTCATTAAATTTTAATTGCTCATTAAAACTGTTTCGCCAGAACAGTTAAGTTGAGTTTTGCATTTAAATTGAGTTTGTTGCAAGGTGTTGCAATTGTTGCAATGCAAATTATGTGCTGCAAATAGAAAAAATAGTTAAAGTTTTTGCCACAAGACTTGAGGCATGAATAAGATCTTAAGTTTCGGGTCACAGGTCACGGGTCTCTCTCTCTGTGTATTGTGTGGCTGCCACACGAATTAATGCAGTTCTTTCAGTCATTTGCATAATCGCTGTCAACTCAACTCAACACTCAACATTCAACAGTCGTCAAACCCAAATCCACAAATGCAAAGCCCAAAAACTCACACGGATCCGAAACGGGAGTACGGGGAATTCATGCAATTGACACACATCATTTCACGCACTGACGCCTTTCAATAAACCAAATTTATCACAAGCGCACAATCTACTCAGTAAATAGAGGACAGAGGACACACAGGAGCTGGGAGTCAACAATTTAAAATCCTTCAGCATATTGGGACACAGCAGCAAAACAGATACAAGTGTAATCAGTCAAGCGTTTTGTCAGTCGGCACGGTGACATCATCATCATCATCATCATCATCCATCCATTCCAACGAAAGGACCATGTCACGAATCTGCATATCAAAAAACCCAACCAAAAAAAAAAAACCCTGAAATAAAAAGCAGCGAACGATGCGTACCCCAATTTCTGCTCTCTCTCTCTCTTCCTCTTTCTCTACCCCTAAAAACTCATCGTGTCGCGGTGTAAAAGGGTTGCTGATTAGAGCCCGTTCAGAGTTTGTGAACCATGAATGAATGGCTCAGTTTGCGGTTCGGCTGCGAACCACAATGTCGTTTATCAAGCCATCACAAGGTGCGACAACCCACCCACCTTACCATCTCTATCTCTCTCCCATCTCTCTCATCTTCCCATCTCCATACCATCTCCAATCTCAACTGCAATCCGTTGTGAAATTATCTACACTAATTCCAGCCAGACCTGACTGTGTTCTATTTGTGAATCTCGACGCGTTCTGTTGATGTTTTTAATTAATTTTAAGGCGCGAGCAGAGATTGACACTTTGGTACTCCTTTGGAGTTTGAGTTTTGCCTATCATGGCTTTACATTTTTTATTTTTTATTTTTTTGATATGATAAACATGTTTTGGTGTTGATTTCTGATCCGCATTAATTTGTCAATCACAAGTCGTGCGTTGACTGTTTTTTTGAACCACGGTAGGAGAAGTTTATTATAATATCAGATATGGGAGAATTAGTCTTGTGTTTTAGATTTTGATTGAGCTACTGGTTTTACATAATTATATTATATCATTGTGGGGAATTGAGAAGGTTAGGTCCAGAAAAAATCGGAAATTGTTAATAAGAGTTATAAGTTTAAAATCTCGGCCGGTCCCAGTCCTTCTCCCAGGCCCCGCTCCCGCTCCCAGTCCCTCTCCCACTCCCTCTCCCAGTCCTCGCTCCCAGTCCCTCTCCCAGTCCCTCTTCCAGTCCCTTTCCCAGTCCCTCTCCCAGTCCCTCTCCCAGTCCCTCTCCCAGTCCCTCTCCCAGGACCCGCTCCCATTCCAAGCTGAGTCTGCCTGCAGTATAGAGGAACCTCCATACCAAGTTTGGTGTCTCTAGCTCTTATAGTCTCTGAGATCTAGGTGTTCATACAGACAGACGGACATTGCTATATCGACTCGATAAGTATTTTATTTTATATAATAAACCTATGAAACGAAGCAGACTATCTAACTATTACAATCATGAACTTTTATAGAAACCTAGGACAAGAAATTATTTATTAAATATTTCTTAAGCTATTCAAAATATTAAATCGTCGTTAGTTTTCGTTTCGAATACAGAATGGATCCTAGCTCATATAAGTCCTGCTTCTACTCCTCGTAATGATTAATTAATAAGGACTGGCGCTGTTTAGGAGCTGCTCAATCAACATTGCATTGATTCATAAGCCTCATTACGACACCAAAGAGAAGTTGGAGTTGAAGTTGATATGCTATCCGTATGGGGCGTCTGTTCCTGCACCCAATGTTGTCCATACCCGAGATGTTTTCATCATGTGGCAAGTTGCAACGTTACAATTGCGATTACATGGCATTGTTTTTGTGGACCATGGACTGACTAACTGAACTGAACTGAACTGACTGCCTGCCGTCATTCTGCACATTCACAAAATTGATTTCATTCACAACATGCCACGTTTGCCTCATTAAATCATCACTCAGAAACTATCAATGTTCGATTTGCCATGCTTCCAGCTGCCTTTTGCTCTGACTTGATATTCGGACTTGATATTCATGTAAAACTCAGAAAAATGCAAGTTGAAACAAGTGTGGAATGAGGAGTTGGGGGCTAAAGCAAATTAATTATGAATCAGAGAACAATGTAATTACATGAAATCCGATCGATGAACATGGGGCCAGTGGCACAAAAGGCACTAAAAAGTAAAGAGAGAGAGAGATAGAGAGAGAGGGAATAAAAATGAGTGAGAGAGAGGAGAGAAGAAAATACAATTGACATTTTTACAACGTTGTAGTTACAATGGAACGCTAACCATGTCGAGATCTGGTCAAGAACAGCAGGGAAAGTTGCCTGAAAAAAACAACATGACAAATATCTGTGACAATCGACTGATTGTTGTTGGGTGCTGTTTTAACTGCAACTTCAGCATCAACTTCAACTCATCACAGACTCTGTTTCCATTGCAATCTCTCAAACTGGAGAAAACTCGTTTGCGCACGCGTGAATGCCGCTGAGCCAGCGGGAATTGTTGAATGGCGCTAAACGGCCTGTTGTGCCAACGGATGCACAGTCAACTCCACAACTCCACAAAAGTGCTCCCCAGTCTGCTGTACTGACTGCTGTACTAATAGTTAAAGATAAATATCACAGCGGGTTGGCAAAAGAGCACAGCTTTAAGGCAGTCGACGGACAACGCCTTTTTTATCCCCGACAACTCGACAACATTTGCTTGGCATTTTCCAAAACATCACAACAACGAACACACAAAAAAAAAAAGGAACAGCTCCGCCTTTTTCGCATTAGTTGCAAACAGCTTTGAGGAAAATCCTAAAAAAAAAATGTAACAAATACACATAAAAGGGTTGCCGGAAAGAGTTTCGTTAAAGCTTTAAAAAATAATTCAAATTATGTAAAGCAGCTACTTGACATTTATTTTAACGTTTTTTAAGCAAAATTATTTTAAGAAACAAAAAACATTTTACAAATTTGTATGTTATTTAAATTTATTTATTAAATATAAATAAAATATTTCTGAATTGAATTTAAATTATTTAGTTGTTCTTCTCCTTAATTTTCAGCAAATGTAAAATTGTTCATTTTGATTATTTATTTAAATTTATTTATTAAGCAAATAATATAACATAAAAACTACATTATAAAATTGATTTTTAAATTTGTTATTTTTTATTTATTTATTTATTTAAAGCCTGCGAAGGACTCTCGTTAAACATAGCTATCTGGAATAAAAGTTTCATTAAATATATATCATTCTTTCCAATTTTTTAGCGTATAAAGCATTTACTCATATATTTTGCATTTTTATTGTCATTTAATTGAGTCTTATTTATTACACATTTTTGACATTTCGAATAAATATTCTTCTTAAACAGAATTTTTCAGTAACATAATAAATTTTTCCAATTTGACAAAGACAATTCCTTAAAACAAAATTATTCATTTATATTTTTATATATGTTTTTTTTTAATATTTATTTTTTAAATTTCTCTTTTTTTATGACATTGGCATCTGCGCATGGAAAGTTTTTTGCATTGGAGCTCCTCCTATTTTGAACGCGCGAATGGCAAAGCGTACACTACCCACACACACACACAAGAGACTGAAAGCTCGCCCCAACACACACACACACACACATACACATAGAAAGATAACTGTAGGAGCTCTCACATACGGCAGCAGCTTCGACTATTTTCGTAGCATACTTTTAGGTGGTGGCTGCATCTTCGTAGCATCGTAGCATCCAGTAGACGAGTACGAGAATATTGTCGCCGCTCTTTATGTACCCATAGTTTATAGTATACATACATATATAGCTATGTATATATTTATTATTTACCCAACTGTCACTGCAACGCCTTCCAAATGCCATCCACCTGCTACACGTACTCGTAGTATAGTATATTTCAATTTGTCTGCAGCTTGGAAATTGCTTTTTTGTGCATTTTGTCAAATGAATTTTCCACGTCGCTCACAGGACTTATTTGGAATTTGTTTGCAGCGTCTCTTTCGTTGATTCATACGCATTATGCTACTCTTTTTTTTTTTGTCCCCCCATCATCTTCTTTTACTGGCACTAAAATTCTTATCTCGTCGTCAACTAATTTTGTGATTGCATGCTGCGAGCGACGAGAGAAAATGCTCTGAATTTAAATTGGATTTTTGCGCACATTAAAATGCATTTACATGGCGTTAGTTATGAATGCATATGAGAAAGTAGCCAGCATAAAGTCGAAACCTTTTAAAGATCCACCCAAAATACCAAGGACCGTGCAAAACTACACTAAATGTTTACGTTTCCTGAGCGTCAGCAAACATTGAGCAATATCTTCACAATTTTCCACAAAATAATTGCCAACCGGCAGTGAATATAGCCATAAAAAGGCCCTGGCTAGGTCAGCTGACGTGACGACTGGCCACAAAATGAAACAAACAAAATAATTAAACACACAAAAGCCCAAGAATTACAAAAAATAAAAATACAGATACAAATGTAACTCGTATTCGTTGCCGTTCTCGTTCTCGTTCTCGTTACGTGGCCGTAACATAAAACATGGCTAATTCTTGCATGACAATTTCACATTCATAACCCTTTTGTCCAGAATGTCCGTTTGGCTAGCCGCCAGTCTTCCGACTCATAATAATGCTCTATACTTGGGAAAATATGATAAATAGCCTATCGATGTTGTCCAACAGTTTGTAACATAGAAAGACGAAAATAAGTAATAATATTGAAAAATCAAATATTGAATTGTTAACAAATTACTTGAATATTAAAAATTCATATTTAAATAATGTTTGAATACTTATATGACAGTTCTCTTTTAAGAATATACAAGTCGATTATATTGAATATAATATATACAACACATTTTTTCTAATAAGAATTTTTAGTTAATAAAAGTAATTTTAAAAATAAATATTATCTCCGTTTTTTTTATTTTATGATTTTTTAATACAACCTGAAACTTAAATTTTATTTTAAATAAACCATTAAAATTAGTTTTTATAATAGCACATATAAATAAATATTTTTCCATTGAATAGTGCATATCTGAAAATTTCTTATTCATCCATATGATTTTAATAGTGCTTTATTATTATGATCTTGTAACTCTTGTTTTCGACTCCAGATATAGAGTATTTCTTAGTCGTTATGTGGTTATTTTTTCATAAAACTGAAGCGGAATGCTATTTTTTTTTCAACATTTGCTTCACGGCAATTTTGTAAGCCGCGATTTGTGATTGTGCATTTCAAGCGCTGTGTTAATTGTTAATTTTTATGGTCTGGCAATTGGCAACAGCAACAACAACAACAATAACAAGAGCTGCGACAACAATCAGATAAAGCCAGACAAACAGAGGAACAGAGAAAATAACCATGGAATGAGAATTAAAATGAAGAAATTAAAGTGCCGCAACAAACGTTTGATGAAAAAAAAAGAAGGAGAAAAGCGCCTATAAAAACAATTTATCCAGCAATAAAATTTGGGTAAATGGCATCAAATTGAATTTTCAAGATGCGTGCAACGTCGTTTTATTGATAGCTCGATAGGGGAATGGCAAAAGTCAGGCTATCTACTTATAGAGTAGTTGAATGTGGGAATTGGGTGCCACAACACCCAAAGCTCTGAAAACATCAAAGTGCAGACTAAAGTCAGCGATACCCATTAAAGGCCACTTCCTTTTTTTCCTGCTCTTTTTTTTTAACCCTTTCACGCACTTACGCAGCTTGAGCAAATATTGAGAGAGGGTTGAGTTTGATGTGTGTGTGTGTGGGGAAAGAGTGTGTTTCAATTTTAAAGTAAATATTTGCCTCTGGGGTGCTTTTGATATTTATTAGCTTTTGGGTAGTACGAGAAACGGCAGGTTATCGATAGCAATGGTCAGTAGTGGACATTAGCGCTAAGAGACTTTGGCCGAAAGCAATTTAGGACAGTCACTAATGGCCGGGCTATAAATTTGGGACTTTTAAGTGGTTCGGTATTTAGGTGGTTGGTCCTGTCAATTGGCGACTTTGCAGTAAATTCAAACAAATTACAATTATGCCTCAGCCCAAGTTTCTGGTGTACAAGTAGACAATCCTCCGTGGACAACTGACAAATGATGCCGAAGCTGGAAAGACATTAAGCGATTAACTCGTTGAGACCGCACAAGGAAAAGCAGATGAAGAAAGAGGAAAGGGGGAGGACAGCTTAACATATTGTTAACTTGGGCAATGGCATGTTAGGCACCCATGTCTTAAGGGGATTTCGGTGTCCTTGCCTGATGATGCGTTGACTGTTGACTATTGACTGTTTGACTGTTGGCCAATGACATGCAAATGTATGCAGATCTGCGCTTTTGTCATGTCAACGCAGGCAAATCGAGAGCCAAACGAAAATTTTCTAACCAACTCAACTTGTCTCATGGATTTTGGTTTCGTTTCGCTTCGTTTCTTTTATTTTGATTTTTATTTTGTAGCGTTTTTGGTATAAATTGTAGTCCTTTTTGGATATTTGCTTAAATCTGCGCGCATGTTTCTTTTTTTTTTTGACAAAATAAAAAATGCAAAATAAATGCGTAAATCTCTAACTGAAAAAAAGGGGCCAGCAGCTGGCATTTGGGCCATTTGTGGGGCATGGTAAATGTGTCTGCAAAGTTTTGCAGGTGCCATGTCTTTTGTGTGTGTGTCTGGACGATTTCAGTTTCAATGCAGACGAGGACAACGACAACGACAACGACAACAAGAACGACAACGATGACAACGAACAGAGACAGTTCATCAACTTGACTTGTGATTTCCGGTTTATTTTTTCCGCTTGTTACTTACTTTAAAAGCGGATTAGGCTGAGACAACGCCCACGGTGGCGTGAGGCAGAAGAAGAAGAAGGCCAAGTCGAAGGCTTAGCATGCATGTCTGATAGTTGAGTTGGGTATGCAAAGCCTGGTTAAAAACTCAGGCATGGAAGCCAACAAACAATATGAGAAGCGCAAAGAGAGGTGCTAGTTAAAGATAGAATCTACTACTGATAGAAATTCGAAAATCAATTTTTTTTATAAAGCTAATAATATTTATATGCAGTATCAATAAAGAGGCCAAATAATGATCAAAATGGTATTCCGCAAGGAAATCGGTTAAGATTTGACAAAGTTATGACAGTTCGAAGTTTAGTAATTGCTTGGACTGTCAACTTTACAAGTCAAATTTTTTGTCAATTTCGAAATGATTTTTTACAGGAAAATGAAGTCTCTCAGAATCAAGTTTAAAGTGTTGTTTTATACTAATTTAGGCACCAGGAGCTGATTAAAAGTGAAAACTCAAGATTTAAAATTTTGAAAAATATATTTTTTCAAAAAAGTCAAAGGGGGGAGTACATGATTTTTTTTGCAAAAATTCGAAAATCAATTTTTTTTATAAAGTTAATAATATTTTGATGCAGAATCAATAAGGAGGCCAAATAATGATCAAAATGGTATTCCGTAAGGAAATCGGTTAAGATTTGACAAAGTTATGACAGTTCGAAGTTTAGTAATTGCTTGGACTGTCAACTTTACAAGTCAAATTTTTTGTCAATTTCGACATGATTTTGTACAGGAAAATGAAGTCTCTCAGAATCAAGTTTAAAGTGTTGTTTTATACTAATTTAGGCACCAGGAGTTGATTAAAAGTGAAAACTCAAGATTTAAAATTTTGAAAAATATATTTTTTCAAAAAAGTCAAAGGGGGGAGTACATGATTCTTTTTGGCAAAAATTCGAAAATCAATTTTTTTTATAAAGTTAATAAAATTTATATGCAGTATCAATAAAGAGGCCAAGTAATGATCAAAATGGTATTCCGCAAGAAAATCGGTTAAGATTTGACAAAGTTATGACGTTTTGAAGTTGGTCAAACCCTTGAACTAGCAAATTCCCTACGAAAACTGAAACTTATCGCAAATGCTTTAACTATTTTTAAATGCTTTGATCTTACCTTTGTTTTATTTTTTCTAATCTCAACGCTAGAAGCAGAAGAAGCACTTCCATTTCGAGTATGCAACAGCTGCCGTTGCTTGTTTGGAATTCACATATCCACAACCACGTTTAGAAGCCACCAACTCCCACCTTTATGATTTGCAAGGTGTGTGTGTGCCGCAAAGCCACCACTTCAGACTAAGGAGAGTATGCCGAATATACATATATATACACATACATATATCTGGCATATTCCCGCACTGCTTTGCAGCAAAAACAAATTTCGAGCGTAGAAAAAATAAAGCGAAAATGTTTTAACGCTTCGCCGCATAATGACAACAAACAAATCGCTTCATTTAACAAATAATAGCTGCCAGCAGCAGCGCTGAAGAACAAACAACAAAAATAATAACAACAACGTTGTCAGTAAAAACAATTTACGGCACAAAGAATTTTCAACTGAAAAAATAATCGCTTATTGAACACGTCGCGTTTGCCGGCAAAGACACACGGCAATGTGCCACGCCCACTCTTAGTGCCAATTCAACTCCCACATCATGGCAAGTCAAACGAGACGAAAGCCAAGTGGCACTTGTTGTTGTTGTTGTTGTTGTTGTGAGATTGGACTGTGCCACGGATCACACAAGCGTGCATATTTGGCAATTAGAAATGGATGCCAAAGCTACACAAGGTAGTACAACAGGTGTGCCTAGGCCCATTAATTATGCCCCTCCTTCCCCCGTGCTTACATTTCCTTGTCTTTATCAGCGCGTAATTGACGCACAAGGGGGCGTGTTTGGAGTGCAGAGAACACATGAACATTTTGCTGCAACTTCAGCTACAGCTTCAGCTACAACTACAAGCTGGCCTTAATTAACGTTGAGGCAAGCTTACAATAGACAAGCCGTAATTATCAAGATAATAACCACAATTCATTTATGAGGAATGGCCACAAAGCACGCAGCAAACATGGACACAGAAGCACAAAGTGTACATAGGTAGGTCCAAGTATGGCAAGATATCTAGAAGGTGGGGCCCTTGGCCCTAACACTGCCAATTATCCAATTGTTCTATGAGAAACTATAGCTCTCATTTAAATCGTCATAAGGTTATCTCTTTAATATATTTTATTCACATTTTTTATATAAAATCATAAATATTATACACCTAAGAATAAAATTCTTAGAAGGTTTTTATAAAAAAATCTGTTTTTAGACCCCGTACATAAAAACTTCCAACTCTCATAACTTTGTCAAAACTTGAGCGATTTTCATGCAGAATATAGTTTTGATCATTTTTCGGCCTCTACTTTGATTCTGCATCAAAATATTAATTATTTAAAAAATTCGATTTTTTTCCCTATCACTGTCTACTTTATCCGTACTTTTCCCTTGACTTTCCCTTTGACACTTACTCAAAAACTTCCAACTCCCATAACATTGTCAAAACTTGACCAATTTTCATGCGGAATATCGTTTTGATCATTTTTTGGCCTCTACTTTGAATCTGCATCAAAATATTATTAATTTAAAAAATTCGATCATTTTCCCCTATCACTGTCTATTTTATGCATACTTTCCCTTGACTTGTCCCTTGACCCTTGACTCAAAAACTTCCAACTCTCATAACTTTGTCAAAACTTGAGCGATTTTCATGCAGAATATAGTTTTGATCATTTTTCGGCATCTACTTTGATTCTGCATCAAAATATTAAAATATTATTTATTTAAAAAATTCGATTCTATATCATTTTTCAATACTTTTTAACAAATCTGAAGCTATATATATGTGCAAAATTATATTATTACTTCATGTTGCTCGCTGAAAAGCGGAAATCTTTGCCGGAATTGTGAACTACTTGAACATATTTCATATGGGAAAAAAACCTTGACATGTGCCCCTACAACTTGGGCCAACTTCATAGGTGAGCTGTCCAAAATGCTGAAACTAGCAAATTGAACTTGAAGCAAACATGCAACTTCCTTCCTAGCCCGGCTGTTCCTTGGCTTATCCTTGGTTCTTAGCCAGAACGTGGACACTTTATCGAATGGCATGCAAAGTTGCCATTTTGTTGGACATTTTAAGGCTAATTAAATCCACAACATGTTGGTACAACCAAATAAAAAAAATAAAGGGGAGAATGCTAAGCACTTTCCGGCATTGACATTTTTTCCAGTAAGCTGCAAATATTGCGCATACGCCACGTCCGCCAGGCGAGCAGTAAGAAGCAGTTAAGTAGCACGGTGTTCAGATTTATGTAATGTTGCTGGTTTTTTTCCTTTTTTTTAAAGACAATTAACAAAAGTAGTGAAAAAAATGTATGGCAGGAAGCGGCTGTCCGCGATATTTATGACATTTTAAAGGCTGTCATCCGGCGTACAATGCGAGTCCGTGTCTTAAAGCCGCTCGAGAATATTCCTCCAACGTCTGACCAATTAAAAATGCAGCTTTGTCTTATCGCACGCGCACCCTTGAGTTTTCTTTGGTTAAAAAGTTTTACAGAATTTTCCACGCCTCATGCCCAACGGTAAAGGTGTTGAAACTTTGTCGGAACTTTTTCGCCACAGGATACACGCTATCCTTCCATTCCAGAGACGGCTTTAATCCGGCTTGCTTGCTTTATAGCGCTGATAAGAAATTAATGTGCTTGAATTTATTGGTGCGAGTTTGCTGCCTGCTCTGGCAATTAGTAAGCTAATCAAATAAGCTGCAGATAATTGTGGCTCAGAAGATTCTCTCTCCAAACCGCCAACGACTCCGCACCCAATTGCACATTATCATAACCATCTCCAACAGCGAAAAATACTGCACAACAAAAATCAGCAACAGAATCAGATGAATGTGAAAAAAATCATTCGACTGAAGCGCTGAAGGTGTTACTATAACTGTCATTGTATACTTCACGTTATTCCAATAACTATTGATACAGTGCATCAGATAAGGCATCATATACATCCAGTTCAAATTATATCGCAACATATTATTGCCTCTCTGCGGAATCGGGGTCTTTGGTCGATGTGCCCACATTGCTGGTATTGCATAGACATTGGCCTGAACAAATGCTGGCCATATGTTTGAGATCTTTACTCCCAACTTGACTTTATTCGCTTGTGTAACTAACGGCACTGCATACTCAAACAGTTTAATTTGCAGATTTATGATCCAGCAGGTAATCAGCAATGTAAGATAAATTTGTAACAGTTTCAACCTCGAAATCATCATTGAAATTCCGAATTCTTTTGTTAAGTTAGATAAAACCAGATTTTCCAATCGTTTGTTGAATTTTCGGAAAGAATTTATATTTAAATTGCAAAAATTTCAAGGTTTGCTGGGAACAATTGTTTTTACAAATAAAAGAAACTATATATGAGTTGAATTTTCTATTTTAATATCACTAAGATATTATATTTTAGTATGAAATTATTATTATTATTTCTCTATATTCGAACTCGTACTTCTTCCTCAGTTTCTCTTTGTTTTTCTTACCCTCTCTACTACTGCTACTATAAATACTACTATTAATATTACTCCTCCCAGACCCTCTCCCAGGCCCCGCTCCCAGGCCCTGCTCCCAGTACCTCTCCCAGGCCACGCTCCCAGTCCCTCTTCCAGGCCCCGCTCCGAGGCCCCGCTTCGAGGCCCCGCTCCGAGGCCCCGCTCCGAGGCCCCGTTCCGAGGCCCCGCTCCGAGGCCCCGCTCTGAGGCCCCTCTCCCAGGCCCCGCTCCGAGGCCCCGCTCCGAGGCCCCGCTCCGAGGCCCCGCTCCAAGGCCCCGCTCTGAGGCCCCTCTCCCAGGCCCCGCTCACAGTCCCTCTCCCAGGCCCGGCTCACAGTCCCTCTCTTAGTCCCTCTCCCAGGCCCCGCTCCCAGTCCCTCTCCCAGTCCCTCTCCCAGTCCCTCTCCCAGTTCCTCTCCTAGGCCCCGCTCCCAGTCCCTCTCCCAGGTCCCTCTCCCAGTCCCTCTCCCAGGAGTTCTTAAAAGTATCGATACTCTGGTAGATAAAAAATTCGGAACCATTTTAAGCATTCCATATATGAGATATGATATATATATATGTGTAAAAAAATTCCCAGCGGAAGTCATTTAGCATCTTTGGCTTTTTCTGTAGCTGTTCCTTGGGGTGCAGGACATTCGAAAACCTCTTTGATGCGGCTCTTCTGATGACGCTCAAGTTGCCACATCAGAAATCCTCACACCGCCAGTTGGTTAATAAAACACACGTTGGCTCACCTCATGCGGTGACAACGGCAACAACCACAACATAAAAAAAAAAACAAAAAAACTACAACTGCTGCTGGGGACAAAATATGACCAGAAGCTGAAAGTCCTTTAAGCACTCGCCACAGGACAGTACAACGTTACGTTAGCATAAAAAGGCCTAAACAAAAATTCGCACTAATGCCGGCGACAAGTCACAAAAGTGAAGGCTAAAATCTCCGTCAGTTTTGCCACGAAATTTATGTGCTTCGGGGCGGTAACTTCATTATGCAATGACCTACAATGAAATGGGCTGCCGTTGCACAAAATTTATGTGGAAAGTTGGGAGACAGCCTAAGTACCGAGTACCGAGGGGCTTGGCCAGACATGCTCAAATAACTTGGCTAGTACGAATAGTCTTGTCAAGTCATGGCAACAACTTCCCACTGTGCCTGATAAAAAGCCAACATAAAAAAAAAGCCCAATTGGTTTAGATATTCAATGAGCCAAGCGATAACGTCGTGTAATCAGCTAATAATTAATACTGTCTAAATAAAAGACAGTCTAGAATTGAGTGTTGAATTGAAAGGTATGAATTTAAAGCTAGTGCTGCTCTTGGCCGCTTTTGGCCTGGCCAAGGGATTGACCGAGGTGCGTTATGACAACTACAAAGTATACAATGTGCGAATTGAGAATGCAAAGCAATTGGAGCTGTTAAATGACAAGGAGCAAGTGCTGCAGGTAAATTAGTTATGTTCTAACAGAAACTCGTTTTGTAAACCTCACACATCCTGTGATCCTTTCAGCTCAGCAGTTGGCGTGAGGCGCGTCATTTGGGTGAATCCTCGGACATAATGTTGCCGCCTCAAAGTCAGCAGGATTTTGAGAGTCTGTTAACAAATAACAACTTTAACTATAGCATCAAGATTGACAATGTACAGTCGCTGATTGATGCACAGCGTCCAAAGCAACGCACTGGTTACATGGAATGGACGCAGTTCCACACGCTGGACGAGATCTATGCCTGGTTGGATGTGATTGAGAAGCGTTATCCTGATATAGTTACACCCTTTACCATCGGCAAGTCCTACGAGGGACGTCCGCTACGTGGCATTAAGATATCCTATAAAAAAGGCAACAGTGCAGTTTTCATTGAGTCCAATATTCATGCCCGGGAATGGATCACTTCAGCTACCATCACATATTTCATCGATGAGCTGCTCGTTCCTCGTAATCCGGGAGTTAGAGATATTGCTTATAATGTGGACTGGTACATAATTCCAGTGCTGAATGTGGATGGTTTCGTTTACTCACACGATGTGGTAAGTGCCAATAAATAACTGATTGTCAATATATATACTTAAACTATAGATTAGATTGTATCCGGATCACATATGCACCGACAACTTTACGATGCACCATTTAAGCCTTATCAGTTTCTCTGTAAACATCCAATTGCTACCATTAATTCAATAAATTTAATCGATTTACCGATTTACCTTTAGGCACGACTTTGGCGCAAGTCGCGTTTGCCCTCTGACCCCTCCGGTAAATGCATTGGCACAGACTTAAATCGAAACTTTGACTATCGCTGGATGAGTAAGTATCTTGATCTATTAAGATCTTTAAATAAAACTTAGTTTCATTCCAGTGTCTGTAGCTTAACCTCTGTAAAACCAATATCACATCCCTAAAAATTTGCACATATCTAGTTTAAGCGTTGCCAGATGAAGAAAATAATAACATAATTGAGATCTACTCGTATATTCTCATTACATTTGTAGTAAACTTAAGATATCAATAAATTTATCAATTATTTCTTTAATATTTCCAGTGATTGGCGCTTCTGACGATCCATGCTCGGATACTTATGCTGGTCCCTCTGCGGAATCCGATCCAGAGATCCATCAGCTGACCAGTTACATAAACAATTCGATACCAGAAGGTAGCATTAAAATCTATATATCACTACATTCCTATGGTCAATATGTGCTCTCGCCTTGGGGCCACACCGCTGACGAGTTTCCCGAGCATTATCCCCAGATGATGGGTGTCGCCAAAGGTTTTTCCGATGCGCTCTTGAGACGCTATGGCACCGTATTTACTTATGGCTCAAGTGCTACAACACTCTGTAAGTTCTATCAAAATTAATTTTAAATTTTGTCAGTAGATTTTATTTATTTTAATTTTTTAGATGCCGTCTCTGGATCTGGCAAAGAATGGGCTTATGGTGTTAAGAACATAACCATACCATATACCATAGAGCTGAGAGATAAGGGAGAATTGGGTTTCCTGCTGCCACCCGAGGATATAATACCTGTAGCACGTGAGGTGACCGAGGGATTTGTGGGCATGATAACGGCTGCCCGGGGAATTGGTGTAATGTAAGGAGCTTAGCACTCAATAAAGAAACTCTACGCATACCCCCATTAAAAAAAAGGAACTAAAACAGCCCCCATTGACAGCTGGCAAACGACAGACGGCGCCACTGTGCGCTGAGCTTTTGCTCCGCCCCAAAAACCGAGCAGCGCAGCCGAAGCTTCCAATCAGCGACGACGATTGTGGGAAAGCTGTAGAAACGAAACGAATTGTGCCGAGTTGGGCTGATAAGGAAGAGCAGCTAACGGTACTCGCTGTCAGTCGGTTGCATTCTTTTATTTTTTTTTTTTTTTGTGCTGCTTTTTTCCTGTTTTGGCCAAGTGTGAAAGGCGCCGTTGTTGGTGGCCAAGTCTCCGCCTATTTTCAACGCGCGCGCAGCATCCTGGCGACAAGGCAACTGGATGGAAAGCTCCATCATGCATGTCGAAAGAGGGCTTCTACACATAACTGTGTATTGCCATATCTATATACATATGTAGGAGGGGTGGAGAGGGGAAAGAAGAGAGGGAAGAGGGGACTCCTACTCGTATGCGCGTCAGCAAACAAAAATAAACGCAACGAATGGGAAACGGCCAAGGAAAACTTCAAATGCCACAACATGGCGTTCGTCTGTCTTATATACTCAGTTTATATAAAAGTACATATTCATATACCTATATATCCATACATATCTCTATATGTAGTCTCATATAACGGACATATCGCTTTGTCTATTATTATTGTTGTTGCCTTGCACTTATTTTTTTCAATTTGTCTAATGAAATTGCGTTTTCCACTCTCGTCACACAGCAAAAGAAAAAAAAATAAGAAAACTAAAATGAAAAAGTCTTGGAAAATTCGAGAAAATATAACGTTGACACTTTTCGCCATGCCATGCGATGCACAGACATACATATACTCTAACTATATATGTGTGTTTGTGTGTGTGTGTGTGAGTGTGTTTGCCTTTTTTACTCACTGCTCATTCTGCATATAAATTGAAATTTACGAGTCTCTTCTCGCTTTTCTTCTTCTTGTTGTTGCTGCTGCTGCTGTTGTCAGTTGCACCTTTATGACAATTTTCCTTGCTGCCACTTTTCTATTTTTCTTCTTCTACTTTTTTTCCGACATTTTCCTTGTATGTGCTGCGCATATTGCGGTGATGAATTTTTCTCTTTGAGTTATGCAAGGATCGCAGCAACGCCAGGAGCGGGAAGGGAAAGCAGCAGGATACCCGAGACAGCAGCAATAAAAACTTACTTAGCCAAATTGCAGTTAAGCAAATGAAGAACATGAAAT
Source organism: Drosophila falleni (assembly GCA_035045575.1). Classification (NCBI taxonomy): domain Eukaryota; kingdom Metazoa; phylum Arthropoda; class Insecta; order Diptera; family Drosophilidae; genus Drosophila; species Drosophila falleni. The sequence continues at coordinate 14,386,980 of JAWNOV010000167.1, forward strand.
TTGCCTAATAAAAGTTTCGCAGTATAATCACAAGACTACACTAAATTGATCTTAAGTTATTTAAATATGAAAGAGAAGCATCTTAAGTTTAAATTTCTAAGCTATTAGCTAAAATATCGAGTGTTATGATAAAATTTAATATGTAAGATATCCTGAATTTCTGTGATTACAGTGAAATTATGCTGAAACTACAATTTATGGAATAATTCTTTTAAAAACCTTTACATAGGAAGAAGCCCAAAAATATGTATTACTGTTAGAATTTTTATTCAATTTTTGTATAATCAAAATTATTCTGAAAAATCACAGATTCCTCAACTTAACTATAAAAAAAGATATTGCTAAAAAACTAATTCAACTAAAGCAATATATAAAAACTAAGCCTGAATATTTTATTGTGTACAAAATAAAAAAGATCATTGTCTAGCTTCAGGAATAGCATAAAAAATACTCCTTAATGCTTCATTAATCATTGCAGAAACTTGAACAGCTAAAAATAGTTTTCATCAGAATACAAAAAAAAAATTGTAATTTTTCAAGCAATTTTTTCTATCAAAATCTTATTCATTCATTTGGCGACTCGTTGCATTCGCTTTGGGCAACAATTATGTATAGAAATCAGAAACGCCGTTCACTCTAATTTGATAATTCAATTCTGCAATCAATTGCGATGACAGCCAATCAAAAATCAAATCAAATGCAATGCCTTTACACATGGCCAAGCCCCAAGTCCCAAACCGAAATATGGCTTTAATTGCTGCCAAGGCAATAAACTTCAACGCCAATTGACGCTTGACACTTGAACGCTGAGAACTGAGTACTGAGAGACAGCTGGTTTTGGTCTGGGACTGAGATTGGGTTTGGGATTGTGACTTGAGCTGAAACTGAGACTGAGATGGAGACTGAGACAGCGTCTCTCCAGCGAAAGTATGACGACAATCAAGACTTGGCTGTTATTCCCAGCGCGCGTCATGAAGCTGCGGCGTCTGCGCCTTTTTAGGACGCTTAGCAATGAGAATTGACCAGATCCAGAGTTGGAGAAAGACGCATAGTGCACATATAGCTAAGGCTGAGGTTGGCGCTCGCGAGGAACTCATGGTACGCCTACCCAGAGTTATGACAGTCCACAGAGTTGGATCCTTAAAAGGCAAAAGTTGCGTCCGTTTATGGACTGACGACGACGATGGCGTGTTGACAATGATGTGGATGATTGGTGTTTTCTGCTGTTTCATAAGAACCCAGGGTACCTCGATCCCCGATCCCCTTCCCACTCCCTTTCTTCAGACGTTTACGTTTCCCGTGAATCGGGACAGCCTCTAAAGAGACAGAGAGAGAGAGTAAGAGAGTTGAGAATTGCAGAATCGCTACGTCGCCGTTACCATATACGAACCGAGGAGACATTCGTCTAGACGTGCTGGAAAAAATCACAGCAGAATCATTCAGCAATGCCAAGTTTGGAATCGGCTACTCAATGATTGCCATGAATGAAATCCACAAAGCGGCCAACAAGCAATTAGTATGCGCAGATTGTGATCACTCGGAAGTAATGCTAATTCTTAGTTTGTTTTTTTTTTTATATTTTAGTAGTATCTTAGTCGTACTCCTCTCTTGGCCTTTCACTTGGCAGCAGCTGAGTTACGTTTTTTCTAAAAAGAAAACCTCCTAAAATGGTCTGATGCGGCGGCCCAGGAGATGTCATTAACATTAGAGAGCAGGTGAATGAATGCAGCTGACAGGCGACAGTTGAGAAAACTCTGGAACAGAGTCGGAACAGAACAGTAACAGAATGGCAACTCCATTATGCAGTCAAAGGCAGCTTGTCTATACCATTAAGAGCGTTAACAGTGAGCATTAGTATCCTGTGCTCAACACCTGACGCAGTCACAACAACAACAACACTAACAACAACAACAACAACAACGGGCAGGTCAACTTCAGACAAAGGCATGCAAATTCCATTTGTAGCAGGAGAGAGAGAAGAGAGCTGGAGGCTTTCCTTGTAGCTGAAATAACTACACTCAGAGAAAGAGACGCATAGTTGAAATAAAAGTATAAATCGTATTTAATTTTATTATATTAAATTAAAATAGAAATCGGATTCAAATTAAATAAAAAATTAAAATAGAAATCGTTTTCAAATTAAATAAAATATACTTTAATTTAACTTAAAACATACTTAAATATCAAAGTTAATTTGAATATAGTAGAACAGAAGTAAATACACTTAAAATTTAAAATGCCGTATTAATTTTGAAATTTAAATCATACTTATTTTTAAAATTCGGAATAGTTAATTAAAATTCATGTTATATATTAATTTTTTTATCTTATATTAAATTTAAAATCATAGATTTATAAAGTTAATGTTATTGTATAAATTAAATTAAGTTATTTTAATATTTTTTTTAAATTTTATTTTCTCATTTTATTGTTAAATGTTAACATATTTAAGTTCAACATATAGCATTTGATATACAAAAAACAAATTATATTTAGATTTCAAATACCTATCAACAATTTTTCAGTGTGTGAGAAAACAACTTTTACGCTAAGCAGATGAACAACATTTGCATACAGAGTCCAGGCAGCAGCGCAGTCAGGAAGCGAAATCAAAAGCTTTTTAAAGGATATTTCATATAATTTCACGCTTAAAAGACAGCAAACGTCCGGACGTCATGGACATTGCAGGTTGTTTGTTTAGCGGCCAAGGAAATTGGAAAAAAGCGCCGGAAAATGCCTGGCTGAAGCACTCGAGACACGGAGACGGAGGCGGAGACGGAGACGGAGGCCAAGACCCCGTCAAGAGCAGCCGTCGCTTTACCCACGTGCCAAGCAGCTTAAAAAATACGACAGGCCTTGTGCTCGTCCTTCTCGTTCTTTATCCTTGCTTGAGCTTGTTGTCTGTTGTTGTTATTGTTGTTGTTGGCGAAATTTGCATGCGCCTTTTAAATCAATTATTGTTAAATATTTATTTCTTGACAGTCCATTTTAGAGGGGTTCGACTGTTGCAGGGCATATTATCCTAACATAAATTACATGATTGATTTCATTCGAGCACAGCAAAAAGAATAGAAAAGCAAGTCCTTACTTTCTTCAAGGAACAGGACAAACACACACACACACACACACACACATATATAATGCGTAAGCACAAGAGAAAACAATGGGAAAAAGTAAACAAAATGCAAATGCATAAGAACGAACGCTTCTTTCTTTGGCTTTAGCTTTAGCTCTGGGCCTTGATTAAAAAGCTTCTGAATTAGCATATCATTTGCTACAGTACAAGTATTCATATTCGTATCTGGGGCAAGTATCTATAAATATGTAGGGGTATGTGAACAATCATAAGATTGAAAAGTAGGGGTAAAGAATTCTTTAAATATTTGCCAAATTTTACTCATTTCTAATAATATATATTTACTAACTTAAAATCATTATCCTAACAATTAACAATCTCTTTTTAATATGCTATTGTTATCAATTAGATATGTTTATTTAAACTAGAAATTATTATAGAATTACTTACTATTGAGAAAAGTTCCTGTACATTTAACTAACGACGAAATAATCTAGTGAGATACTTTGTTTCCAGATCTTAAATACTTTTTAAAATAAATTAAAAGTTCTAATATCGAATTATTATTAGACATAAATGAGCGAATTTATTAATAAAAGTTCATTCTGATAAGCCAATTTTTTTTTTATAATAATAATATTTTAAATTTTTAAAAGAAGGTTTACATTCTTTCTTCAGCGTTTTTTATTACTTTTTCACAGTTTCTAATACATTTATTTTGACTTTATCAGTTAATTCTAGACATTTTTCATTTATTTATTGAAGTTTATATATTTTTATCTTTATTTCTTTGTTGTTGTTTTTTTAGGCATTTTATTTAGTATGGGATCTGGGTTCTCGGAGTGCGCATCTTTGGAGCAATGTGCAGCGTCGTGTGTTTTGCTCAGTGGCGCGTTGACATCGCCATCAAAATGCTTTGACGTGGTTTTTGATTGACAGGAAACTCATAAATAATTCATGTCATTAAATCATGTTACATTTTTTTTTTCAGCTTTCTGCTTCATCTTCTTCTGCAGCAGCAGCAGTCGCAGTCGCAGCTCCAACATCTTCAGCTTCCCCGCTGACGTTCCGAGTCGAGGTCGGGGCCACGCCATTGAAACGAGTTTCCTTGGACAACAACTGCAAAAGGGAACTGAAAGAGGGACTGGAACAGGGAGTAGGAGTAGGAGTTACGAGTGCTGGACATTAAGTCAGCTGGACAACTTGGAATCTTTGCTGAAAGAGAGGCCTAGCAATTAAATGTGAAAACAGTTTCGTTTCATTGAAAGTCGCCCCATCGATGCATGTGCTCTCGTAACTGTAACTCAATTCACTCAGCACTCGGATTTTTTAATATTTCTTGCTGAAAACTTGAAGGAAATAAGTTTTCAATGAATATAATTATGCAAAGCAGGCGAGAAGAAGGACACATTTGCCAGGACACTCGCTGTGTGTTCGCTTGTCGGACCTTTCCGAGGCCCCAAAAATGAAAAAAGAAACGCATTAAAATTACCAGAAATGACGAAGATGCCAAAAAAAAAATAAAAAAAAAACCATGAGGGAAGGAAAATGGCGATATGAAAGCAGCTTGGGCATATTTAAATATTTCCCTCCACTCTGTCATAATATTTTCATATTATTGCTTGTTTTAATTCCTTGTTTCACGATTTCATATTCTATTTTTTTTTATCTACGCATTTTCTCTGTCATTTTCTTTGCATTTGCTGTCAATTGTCCTTCAGATGGGAAAAGTCTTGACGGGCGAAAAAAAAAAGTTTTTAATTTTTATCAAAGATTTTTCGGCGCAGTTTTTAATGAAATTTTCTGGCATTGGTCTGCCAAAGGATTTTCCTGCTTGCCGCGCATAATTTGCATAAATTGCTGCTCGCTCTTAACTGGGAGCAGGAGCTGCAATTTTTAATTTGTGATATTCTAGCGAGTGTCCTTAAGGAAGTTTTTGGTCGGCAACTTTTTCAGTTGCGGTTTTAATTAAAGTAATTTATGAGCTTGTTGCAGCTCCTGTTGCCGGGATTTTTTTCCCCTGCTGCTGCTGGTTACTTAAAGCTGGCAAATCATTTTAATTGCTTTGCAATTTTTCGCAGCATCAGCAGCCACGCCTCCCAGGACCATCTTCAGCCTTCCTTTATATCAATGTGTGTGTTCTGTGTTGTGTGTGTTTGTTGTGGCATTGCGCTTTGTTGTTCTCGATGGTGTGCGGCGATAATAATTACACGTCACGCTGCCACGCAATCAAAACATTATTTGTGCAAAATCACGGAACTGAACTGAAGCGGAAGTGATGAAGGACTTCAGGACTTATTGGCTGCACGCGTCCTCGTTGACGACACCAACAAAAAAGTTAAAAAAAAATTGTATCCTCGACCGCACCCCATTTAAATAACACTGAAGCCACTGTAGTCGAAGTCAGGGCTAAAATCAGCGCCCAATCCAGAGCTAAAGCTAAAGCCTGATCCTCCCAAGCGTCGCCATCGTCGTTGTCCCCGGGGCCGCCACTTCGCGCGTGTTAAATTCAACGCAACGCAACGCGTGCGGTCACGTGGCGGTCGGGCGGATTGGCGGACGGGCGTTGAAAAGCGGCACGCCCATTTTCATGATAGTCGCAATCGTTTTGCTGAGATTTTAACAAAACACGGCCAACACATCGAACAGTAACGTTGATTTCTGGCCAAACCAATCAACAACAGAGGAGAAGACGGAAAGCGGAAAAGCAACGGAGTAACAACGGAAAATCGTTGAAAATTATGTAAATTATACTCAATTTGGGCATGGGAATTCACAGTAAAAGCAGTGCGAAAATTTGCCTAAATGCTTTATAGTCAACTGCGAAACATGACGGCTGTCTGTCCTGCAGGGACACATCTCCAAACTGTTGCACGCTAACAATGTGACAGAAACATATGTTGCCACAATCAACGCCGGCAAATCCCGTTCCCAGTCGATGAGGATACAACCCTTTGACAGCCCCACATAATTCTCCAAGCCCGTAGCAGAAATTTGGGTTTGTGGATAAATGAATTCTACATGTATCTGGTGAGAGTTTCGTCGGAACATACACTTCCGCTTCATATCAAAGCTGATTGTACCTATTACAGTAAACATATAAAAATATATCTTTTAAATATTAAAATAATTTTCAGTTGAAATTAGTCTATTTTCATCATAATAAATATTGAATGAAAATATCTTTCAATATCCGTTTTCAATTTTTATAATCTATCTATTTTTCCAATAGTAATGTGATTATTTTGGTATGGTAACTATATTATTTTTGACATAATAATTAAACAGTACTGAAAAATATTTGAATAACCTATTTTGGATATCGATAGGATAGCATGGAAATTTTTGTTTATATCATATCATATCAATGTAATGACACTGTTTCGATTTTTTTGTATATTACTTTCTGTTTGCCGTTTTCGGTATCATATTTTTTCCCACCATTTAGGACATCCCCTCGGAACTAACCCACCCCCTGCCAGGATAGTCGACACACGTCCGCGGCAATAAAAGCGCAAACGTTTCAATTCCGTTGCGGCTGACAAATGCACAAGAAATGCGAATGTTTCTGCCCCAAAAATATTATAATGATAAAAAATACGACCGAAAACAAAAACCCCGCAGCAAAACTTTATCTCGATGCTGTCGAGTGTTTTGATTTGTAACGTTTCTCACTTCATTATTATGCAATAAATTCACATGGCCAGCTCGCATAATGGGCATCCACAAACATATCCCATATTCACAAACAAGGGCAGTTTTACCAAAATATTGGGGGTAGTTCTTGGCATGGGCGGCAGCGGAAGTAGAGCGTCGCACTGGACGCGGAAACTGTGAAAAGTAATGAGGCATAGCATGACAATATGAAGATTTTTTATTTGTAAATGAGATTCCGAAGATTTTCACAATAGTTTTATGCTGTGTGGACCCTTGAAAGCTTCAAATAGTTGGTTGTAAAATGAGCTAAGGTATACTTTTATCGTAAAGTGTTGCCAACCACTTTGATAAACTTCAAAAAGCTCTACCAAGCTTTCGTAAATCTCAAATGTAAAGCTTTAGCCCGTACAAGGGGCGCATTTTACACGAGCTTTAAGTTGCAGATACATTTCACCGTTCAGATAAATAATCTGTATCTTTCGACAGCTTTCACTGAAAGCTTCAAAACCCCACCGGAAAAAATGTAAAGCACACATTCCGAAAGCAGTGCCCAAAACCCACCCTTTGGAGCGCCGAGAGAGAAGAGCGCCGAGCATAAAATCTCTTGCATGTGTTGGTATGTAAGCTGCGCTCCGCTCTTCTCAGCAGTTGCCGCTGCTCTCTCTCTCTCAGCGCGTCGCTACGCGCCGAATGAGAAAAGCACAAAAGTGCTGTGTGACACAAAGAGGAGTGTCAGGCAGCATAAATTTCAGCATACAAAATTCCATACAGAAGCGTCGCGTCGCAGCTAAAACTTTTTCGGCGAGTTTTCCGCAGAAAATCCATAAAAATGAAAGAACCGAGTGTAAATATTAAATGAAAACTGATGCGCAAAAGTTCCTTTAGTCTTAGAATAAATGTGTAAATAAAAGTAAGCGGTAAATGCTATACGGCAATTGTGCCGCACAATCAAATGATTCCGGAATCTCAATCGGATTGTGAATCTGAATACGAATACGAATACACGGAGTGTGTGCCCAAGTGGCGCTGCGTATAAATCAAACAAGTTTCTATAAAAACGCGCAGAAGAAAACGTCGAAATGGGCAAATAAAAAATGCCAATGGGAAACGAAATTCATAAATAAAACATAAATTATGTTTTTGGCAGCGGCAACCAAAATAATATTCCATACAAAAAAAAAAAACGCCGCGCAACAAACGAAAATACAGATATATTTTGATTTTTTTTTTATAAATAGAAAAATCAATTTCGCACGCAGCGCGCACTCAAACACACAAATATACACACGTACATATCAACGCATACAGGAGCAAGCAGCAGCAAATAAGAGAGAGAGAGAGAGAGGCGGCGAGCACTGGAGCTTGCTCTCTTCGCTCTCTGAACGATTGTTCGGCTGTTTGGCGCCTCGCTGCCTGCCTCATTCGACAGCCTGCTGCCTGTATGTTTATATATGCATGTGTATGTGCGTGTGTGTGTCTATTATAAGCAATACTGTGAACGTGAAAGAGAAGAGGCTATCGCTCTGGTTTGGTCAGTGCGCTGCTCCGCTATGTGAGAATAATTGAATATAATTCAAGTGTTTTTGTTGCATTATTTGTTGTGCTTATTATTGTTATTTGTTTAAATTAGCAACAACAACACAAGTAACAACAAAGCACGCGAGTGTTGAAAGCTGCAAAACGCGCGCGTCTTTAAAACAAAAGAAATAGAAACAACAGGGACAGCTACAAGAAGAGAAATTGTATTGCAGCCCTGGCCAAACCCTTTTATGGGTTTGCCCTGGCCTGTCCAGTGTTGTCCTGTGCCGTGCATGTTTACAAATTGACGCTGCAAATTGAATTTATAGCTCACAAAGCGAAACAAGTGGTTGGATAGTGGGTTGTTGGGTGGTACAGTGGTTCAGTGTTGCCTTTTGTGGGGTCGGCATGTCGGTGGTTCGGTCGTTCGTTCCAAGGTAAAAAGTTAATTTCCGCTACGTTTAAAAGTTTTCTGCGTTTATGTGTTTGGTTTAAACTGGAAGTAGTGGGTGGGCGGGCGTTTTACGCACAACGTCAACGTCGACGACGATGACGATGACGACAAATGAAATTCTCGAACAAGTGGCTAAAGCGGAATGTTCCATTCTCTCAGATGTTGTTGCTGTCTTTGTTGATGTTGCTGCTGTCGCATAAAAACCGAAACGATTTCAAAACGTACACAATAAAAAGCAGCAGCAACAACAACTACTACAACCTCTTAGCAGCAGCAACAACAACTGCAGATCAAATAAATTAAATTTACACACAAAGTTAAATTAGTGAAAATTGAATAAAACACAAGAAAGCAAACAACAGAAGCATCATAGACGTGTGACAAAAACGTAAATAAAAGAGAGATAAAGCAATCGACTGGCACAGAAGACGAGAGAGAGAGAGAGAAAGAGATACATATAGAGGTACAGGTCGTCAGCAGACTACGCAGAACGTGTCGAGCAACAAATTAATAAAAAATTGAAAGCATACAAAAACAACAACAACACAGAAAGCCAACCTCAACGTCAGCGTCAACGTCAGCGCCGCCGTCAACAGCAGTCGCAGCAGCAGCAGCAGCCGAACAGTCAGAAAATGGGCTGTGGACAGAGCAAAATACATTTATATCCCAGAAAATCGAAGAGTAAAGCAAATGGCAAGAAAGGAGGACATGGTAAGCAGAGGCAGTATTTTAAAAGGAGTCTTCACTGTATGTGTGTGTTGTCTCTGTTTGTGCCTTAGGCACATACATACATATAACAAAAGCTTACACGCATGACGACATCAATTTGCCTGCAGCCGTGTGTGCGTGTAGGCTGTGAGAGTGTGTGTGTGTGTGTGTGTGTATAACCCACCTGTTTTCACAATGAGGACATCATTGATTAATATGTCAGAAGCAGAGCTTATGCCGTGCATTCGCCTATTCGCCTGACGATACACATACATACATATGTATGTATGTAAATAGACCTAGGCTTTTAGCCTGCAAACCTGCATACTATAAATATTACGAGTGTGTACACATGCACGGCATGTCTGTGTGTGATTTTATACAAGTGCAAATTTAAGACAGTTAGTCAAGTAGTTGTTTTGACAAAGAAAAAGATGCATATCAGGGAGCATAATCATTATATTATACAAATTAAATAGTAATTATTCATTGATGATTTCTTAAAATGATTTTCAATCAATGATGATTTATTTAGAGTAATTTTATGAAAATCTGATTCAAATCATTATATTTAAGCGTCTGTATGTTTGCCCTTTGTCCTTGATTATTTGAATTAAAACAAATGAAAATAATTATTATTTGTGATACTTCTTAATTATAATTGAAAGATTGATATAAGAAAAAATAAGCATATTTAAATAAAATACAAATGTTGTATTTTTATTTAAATACATATGATCAATTTTTTGTCACGAAAATTATTTGACCGACTGTACTTTAAAAAAAGAAAAGAATATAAAAAAGTGTTACTGTAGCCTACATTTCAAACTTTTGGCAGTTTCCCGAGAGCCTTTTGGCATTGTTGTTGTTGCTTTTCGCAGCCTTTCTCTTCCATTTTCAGTCTCTTTCTCTGTGTGTGTATGTGTGTGTGGTGTGTAATTAACTGCTAAAAGGCAACTTGTTGTTGCAGTGGGCGTAACAGTTGAGTGGGTGTGGCCCTTTGGGAGTCTTGCCTCTATTTATGTATGCTTGAGAGTATTTGTGTTGTGTGTGTGTGTGTGTGCGTTTGAGCTGCGTTCAAAACGGGTTAACAAAAGTGTAGCATACACAAAGGCGCCATTGTGCCATAACGACCCAAATTCTGTTGGCCTAAGCTTTGTCAGCCTCGCTTTCGCTTATTCTTCATCTCCTTTCTTCTTTGGACGAGCTAGATTAATTATAAAGTTTTTCATTCATATTTTGTTGCGAATGCCAAATTGGCATTAATATGCATAACTCGTTTTAATTAAATTCGAGAGAATTTCCGAGTATACTTCTAGATCGAGTAAGTCTTAAATGCATCAAATTACTTGATTTCGAGCAAAGCAATTATTATATATATTTTTAAATTTAATATAATATATTTTAAATGGGTAATGGGTTAAAGAAGATATTTTAAAGATTTTATTTGTAAGTAAAAAAAATAAAGAACGAATTCAAAACTTTTATAAGTGTTGCGATAAAGATTTTAAATAAAACTTAAAAATGAATACTAAAATATTATTGGTATGTTGTAGTTTAGATTTTTTAACTTATAGGAGTTGCGTTTCCTGATTTCAGCCAATAAATATAAAAGATATAATAGAAAGTCTTATCTCGTTTCTCTGAAATTGTTCTTGTAATTTTCTACGACTTCTTTGTGACATTTCATGGCCATGAACTAAACGTATTACAACGCTTACAGCATTTTATTACTAAAGTTTGCCACTTGCTTGCCAAACTTGTTGTCTAGTTACAGTAACATTTATTACATATGTTACAAACTCCCCTCTCTATCTCTCTCTCTCTCTCTCTCTCTGTCGTCACGCAGCCGATTCAGATGCCGAGACGGACGAGGACGAAGGCCACATTGAAGATGCTGAGAAGGCACAGCAACGTGAGCGCGAGAAGCATGAGGAGAGCGAGGAACAAAGCAATAAGGACATTCAGGATACCGAGGAGGACGTGGCCGTGTCGTTGCTGCGTGCCAAGAATCTGTCGCTGCTGCAGAGCCAGTAAGTAGTCATTCAATGTCACTGTGTGCCCCCCTAAATCCTTTCAACTAAAACTGCCTGCACCTTGCAGAGAAATATCATCAAGCCAACAGAATTTCTTCCGTATGCTGGACAAGAAGATCGACGAGGTAAGTACAGAAACTTAACAAAGGAGAATGTATTTCTAAAATGCATTATTTTTTACAGGGTCCGGATTACGACTCTGCCAGTGAAACGGAAATAGCCTTGGAGGAGGCACGACTGAATGCGCTGGTTCAGCATTGGGAGTCCGCCAGCCTCACCGCATCCATATGCTCCTCGGCCAGTCGCTCGCTGCAGACGACGCCCATTCGGCAGGTGGTGCAGGTGCCGCTCAAGACGAGAGGAGCAACTGGCGGTGTCACTGGTCATCTGCTGCAGCCCTCCTCGGCTTGCACTACAATGCCTCCGACGGAGTATCTACCTCAACACATCTTGACGGGGCGACAGCAGCAGCAACAACAACAACAACAGCAGCAGCAGCAACAACAACTACAACAACAGCAAGCGGCAAATCTTTACCAGCAACAACAGCTCATGCTGACGCAACAGCTGTTACCTCAGCTCGATGCCAATCTTGTCAATACGTCCAATGCAAATGCAGCGGCGGCCGCGCAGCTCGTCCAGCTGCAACAGCAGCAGCAACAGCAACTGGTCATGTACCAGCAACAACATCAACAGCAACAACAACAACAGCAGCAGCAACAACAACAACTGGCTGCCTATGGCGGTCATTTACTAACGCTGCCCGCGGGCGCTAAGCCACAAAGCGTGAGCCCCAAGCGGTTGTTATATGGCGCCGTACCCTCGCCGCCAGTTAGCGCTCCTGTTCAGTACATTGCCGCCAATTCGCCGCTTATGCAGACGGGAGTAACGGGTTTCCTAAATGGCGCTGGCGCAACAGCCGGACGTGCACCCTTGCAGCTGTCCTACTATGGCGCACCGAGCACTGCCCCCCAAATCGCTGCCCAAGCAGCGGCCTCAATTCCCATTGCCTCCGAATCTTACGAACCACAAACCGCTCCACACAGCCAAAGTCAACAGCAACCGTTGCAGTCGTTGCAGCCACAAACGTCGCAGCAGCCACAGCAGCAGCTGCAACAACAGCCTCCACATTCAACGGGCGCTTACTACGGCGATGTCATGCACTCTGTGCAGGTAAGAAAGGATTTAATCCATATATTAGATAAGCTAGCTAGACCTAGAGCAAAGATGCTAAATCATGATCAAAATAGCATTCCGCGTTAAAATCGGTTAATTTTTGATGAAGTTATGAGAGATCAAAGTTTTTGAAAAAAATCAATAGTAGGACAATATGTAGGGATTCTTTTTAATCTTTCTCGAAGAACATTTTGAAAAATGTCAAGGGTTCAAAAACACAGATCTAAGTAGGATTTCTCTTCCCCTTCTTTTAAAGTAATATAAATAATTATTTATATATGGATTAATTCATCAATCCACTGTTTTATTTCCCCCTAATTGATTTTACCTCAACTCTTATTAAATATCAGTTATTTGAAGAATAAAAATGTTTAAGCCTTCAACTGACCCAAAGAATAATAATATAATATCAGAATAACCTAAATTACACGTATATTAACTTTATTATTTGAGGATACACACTTTTTAAAACTCAACTTAAAAAAGAAAATACCTTCATTTTCTTAACTTGCATGTTAATTTCTCAAGCTGATCGACTAACAAAATCTATTTCTATTTCTTTTGACAGGCGGCGCCGCCAACGGAATATAAGTTTCCGCCGGCCATAAGCGTACAGCGATTGGCGCCACAAGTGCAGCGGCAGTTGCGGGAGACGCAGGAACTCATAAAAGACTCGTGTCCGCAGCTGTATGCGGCGGGCTATGGCAGCCCAGGACCACCGATACGCAATCCCAACAGAAATCCAACTAGAACTAGACCCACCCTGGAGACGCAGTTCTCGCAGGAACTCTCGTGATATCTATATATGTAAAAAGCAAGCAAAAACCATAGCAAAACAAAAGTAAAAATATTACAAAAGAAAAAAAACAGAACATAAACAAAGGAAGAAACACACACAGAATTAGTCAACTGCGCCAAAGAAAATTTAAGCGAAATTAAACAAAAACAAATCTATTATAAATTAAATTAAATTAAAACTAACAACAAAACCAAAAAAAAAGAATAAAAACAAAAAAAACGAAGAAAATCGATAAAAATTGTAAAACTGCACTCAATGTTTCAATCCTCGCCCCCTTCCAAGGGGTAGAAACCCCCATACGACAATTTATAACAGCAACAACAAATGGAAAAGCAAAGAGAAAAACAAGAAAAACTACTACAACTACTAAAAGTTTTGCGAAGCAACAAATTAAATGCATTATAACTACATATTAAAGTCAAGTATGTAATCAACAAACAGCCAAAGAGCGAAAGATTGAATATAGATGGATTAGAATGCGCCAGACAAATAGTTTTAGGATCGAGTATAACATAACGATATATATATATGTATATGCAAATGAATATAAAATCCACACCCATAAACAAAACAAATTACAAACAACAACAAAAACAAGTAAACAAAAATGACTTCTACATTCTCTCACAATTTCGTTAGTCATAATCATTATTCATCGTGTAATTTTGGAAAATTATTTCTGTAAAATGTGTGAGCTAAGCAACTTTCGGACAAAAGTGTTATACGAGTAATGTTGAAGCTAGAAAGTTCTATGCATCTAGAAATGAGATGCATGATGCTTTATGGACGATGCTGTCTAGAAATATTTGTATACTTTAGTTCTATTTATTATGATAATTTTGGATGTATAATAGTTTTTTCTTATATAAAATATATTTAAAAATGAAAATAAAAGCAAATCAATTAAGTTTAGAAAACCAATTAATTTCTTAACCAACTCAATTGCAGGAAATAGTCGAATAGAAGGTATCCAGGTATTAAATATTTATACACCGCTGCTGATCCCCATTTTACTAAGCATTATGTCATTTTTTTAAGTATGGATTTTTGATATTATTTATTAGTTCTCTATTTTACTTTCTAAATACTTAAACCTTATTCCGTGAGATTTTGCTTTTTCATTCCATTACCATTTAACAAATATATATATTTCAAATTAAAAGAAGTATTCAAAGACGTCTAATTAATTCCTTTATTCATAATTTGTAAATCAATTCATATGTTTACATTAAATGGAATTGTACATTCATTTCATTAATTATTTTGTTGTTGTTGTGGTAGTTTTTGTGTATGTTCCAGCTAAGCAATTAATTAGACTAGTTACATAATATGGTTTAATATTCATTTGATTCTAATAAATTGACATTTGTTTGTCTGTGTGTCCGTGTCGTATTATTTTGTTATGAGTTGGAGCATTGCAAATAATTAATTTTGCACATTTATATAGATTGATTAAATAGAATAGAATATTCGAGAATAATTACAGAAATCAAATACGCTAGGGTATGGGAAGCTAAATGCCAACAGTGATCGGGCCTGTTAATGCCCTTGTTTTGGACTAAGCCATACAAAGCCTAGCCTAGCAACTATGTGTTGAAGTCGATTGTTTTTTGATTTGATTATGGAAACGAGAAAGAGGGATTTATCAAATAGTAAGCGTATTTGATTCCAATTTAAACCATATTATATTGCTAACATGTGGGCGGAGGAGATCTACACAAGTCTGGGACCTCAGAGTGTCTCTAGCACGTAAGTATACTCGTGTGTTTTTTGTTTTTGTATGTTAGTTTAAGTGTGAGTGTGTGTGTGAGTATGCGTGTGATTGTGTGTGCATGTGTATAGTGTGTCTGTGAGTAGGAAAGGAAATTACAATAGAGCAAAAACCTTGGACCTACTAATACTGAGGTCCTACAATTTAAGCTCATACAATTTGGCGTTTACTGTTTAGTTTTGTACGGGTAATGGTGGTGGCGGCATCACATACGGCATCGCATATGGTGCACGGTATGCACTGGCTGGTATGCTGGGAGCGCCTCCATTCAAGGATACCGTCGCCATACTGCTCGACATGCTTGTATATTGTCCGTAGGCCTGGGCTTGTGGCATTGCTGTTGTTGCACCACCGGCCACCTGCTGCTGCTGCTGTTGTTGTGGTTGTGGTTGCTGTTGTGGCTGCTGCTGCTGCTGCTGCTGGGGAAGCGGTGGCGGTGGCATATTAAAGTTCAGGGCAAAGCGAGATCGTTTCTGTTCAACACCATAACCATAGCCAGCTGCTGCGGCTGCTGCATTAGCGGCTGCTGCCTGAGCTGCGGCCAAATGTGGTGGCTGATGTTGTTGCTGTACAGTTGGTGGCTGAGTTTTTGGCTCAAAGCAAGCGGCATTTGGATTGAAACGTGAATACTGCACACCATTGGCTTGTTGTGGCTGTTGCTGCGTCTGCTGATAACCACTGCCTGGTGGACGATAGCTGCCACCACCCTGGGCAGGTGGTGAGTTGCGTGAAGGCTTCTGATCGTAACGTGGTGGACCACCGGCATTGTAGCCACTGTTGTTGTTGTTGCCATTGCGATGCATATTGCTGCTGTTGTTTTGGTTGTTGCGATAGTTGTTGCCACCGCCCATCTGTGGATTGCGTCCCTGATAGCCGCCACCATTGCCCCGATAACCCATTCCGCCGCGCTTCTGATAGCCACCACTTGCGGCCATGTTCATCAGCTTGGGATTAATGGTCTGCAAGTGGAGATAAGACAAGAAAAATAGCAAGTTTAAATAAAGTAATTCCAGCATATATAAAATCTCTTTCTCACCTGATGTGCCTCGCGCAGCACCTGGATCAAATCATTGGCCTTGTTGGCATTCGAGTGCGTAAACAAGGTGTATGCTGTGCCCGTATTGTTGGAGCGACCGGTACGTCCAATCCGGTGCACATAGTCCTCCGAGTTCGAAGGATAATCATAATTGATCACAAACTTGACATCGTCAACGTCTGTTTGATTTGAATTCGATTTGAAAATTGAAGAAGTTGTCAATATGTTAAAAGGATTTTCGCAATTGTACATTTAGCAATACATATTTTCAAGAACTATAAACAAAAACAGAAACTTATGTGTGTGTTAAATTAAATTGTTTTTTTTTTTTTTTGGTTGATTGAATATTAGCTAAACTTAAATAAGCACTTGATTCAGTTGATTTCGTTTCGTTTATTGGTTTTTTTTTATTGTTTTTTTTATTTAATTAGTTTTTTTTTTTTGTTTTTTGTTTAATTTTGTTTGTACTTTGAACAAAAATTTCGCCATCAATACTATTTAGCGTATATTAATAACTATACATCTTTGGCAAACAGATATATGTATTTTCTATACTGCAGAAATGTGGACCTCGACCTTTGTGTTTGTCATTCTTATACTTTTTAAAATACACAAATCTTTCATTTACAAGTATATATTATATGTATATATATGTATGTATATATACTTTTAAGCTTAATGCATACAAGAGACGGCTTGATTAAACTTAAGATGTAGATTATATAATAATAATAATAATGTTATGATTTTCGGGCGGGTGCTAGGATATAGTTTAGATCGGTGGGATTAGTTGGGTTGAAATAAAACTAAGTTGAAATAAAGAAGAGAAAGTGATGAGAGAGGATTAAGTCGGAGAGAGTGAGCGAGAGTTGGTTCAAAATTATCCTAGTACTTACCCTGTGTGATATCTATGATTATTATTAGATAGGGCTTACGTAAATAATGTTGTTACAGCTCTGTTGTTGTTGCGGTTGTCTTTTTTATGTTGTTGTTGGTTGGTTGGTTGGTATTTTGTTGTTGTTGTTGTAGATGTTTGTTGTTGAGCCTGGAGCCGCGGAGCTTAAGTGATGAGAGTTCCGCGTTGCTAAAAACTTAAGAATTCAACCCTCACCTTGTAAGTATATAAAGCTTAACTTGTTCTTTTTTTTCTGTTTTGTGTATACAACTTTTTTAACATTTAACTTTAGCTTTGCTTTGTTTCGTATTCTTTTCATTTCATTTCATTCATTTTCTTTTTGTTTACTTTTGCCATGTAAAAATCGAAGTCCATTTCAAAAAGTGCTGATGATATTTTTGTTCACACACAAATTTAGGTTTTATACATATAGGATCGACGTAATATACGATATAAATACATAATACTTTTATAATAAATACAAATAAGCTACGGATAATAAATAAGCATCAGTCAAAAACTTCTTGGCCGCAAAATACATAACACGATTTCAATTTTTATTATATAATTAGTATTTTACCGATTTTTATAGATAAAAAAAATTATTAATAAAAAAAACAGTATGATTAGTTGAAAAAAAAAGTTCCACCAGCTGGCAAACCATTTAAAGTCTGTCTTTTCAGCACAACTTTCAGATCAATCTTCAGATTATTCAAGCATTATTATTATTCAATATTAATCGGATTTTGCTAAGCCATTGACTCCTTGACTGACAACGAATTGCATATGGTAAGTTAGTTTTTTTACTCAAATGTGATTTGACGAGGCACAACTAAAGACTATATAGAAAGAAGGAGACCAACAAACTAAAAGTACAGCGATACATACATAGATGTATATAGTATATATACAAAGAATAAAGAACTTCATATAACCAGCAAAATGCATGGAGAACACATTCCCCTCATTATTTCGACCACACCATTTTCAAATACTTTTCTTTGTTTATAAGAATAGCAAAATCAAAAATAAAAGTGTTAAATAAAATAAAATAAAAAAAAGAAAACAATAATTAAAAGAAATTCGGTTGCTTCCCCGTGCGGAAGCTGGAGAAGATTGGGAGAACGGTTAGACATGCAATGCATAACTTAACCCTGTAAAATTCGCAACGGTCAAGTTAATCTCAGAGAGAAATATATATAGAGAGAGAGAGAAGAGTAAAAAAGAGAAAAAGGCTGGTCGGTGTTGGCCATCGGATTCATCGCTGACGGTCGCTGCCAGGCGACGACGACGTCGACGACGACGAATCAAATAATGAATAAGGCAACCATTTGGCCTTTATTTTTAGCCATTTTGGGCATGTTGTTGATCCACAGCAACACTTGCTTGGTTATTGGTTATTGGTTATGGAGCGCATCAAGAAAAAAGACAACAGCGCAGCTGTTTAGCCAACTGCAAGCTCGCAAATGCGATTGCAAATGCTACGAGTTAACTCACCCAATCCGCGGGCAGCCACATCGGTGGCCACCAAGATGGAGTGTCGTCCGTTGCGGAAACTGGACAGAACAAAGTCACGCTCCTGCTGCGACTTATCGCCATGGATGGCGCATGCACGCCAACCCTGACGTGATATATTACGAGTTATCTCATCCACACGCTTCTTGGTCTCTACAAATATGATGGTCTTGGTCTCATTCTCGCTAGAGATCTGTGTCAGCAGCTGAATAAGCTTGACTATCTTCTCCGACTCATCGCAGACATCAACGATCTGGAGTATATTGTGATTGGCGCTCAGCGAGAGTGAACCAATGTTGACCTGGATGTAGTTGTTAAGGAATTCCTCAGCCAGCTGACGAACTTCCTTTGGCCAGGTGGCGGACCACATGAGCACCTGGCGATCGGGACGAATCTGTTGCATTATTTTACGGATCTGAGGCTCAAAGCCCATGTCCAGCATGCGATCGGCCTCGTCCAGCACCAAGTAGGTGCAGCGCTTGAGCGAGGTCGTTCCACGCTCCAAGAAATCAATGAGGCGTCCCGGTGTAGCTATCACAATTTCAACACCTCGCTCCAGGTCACGGGCCTGCTGACCTTTGGGGGCGCCGCCAAAGATGCACGTATTGCGCACCTGTGTATTCGAGCCAAACTCAATGGCCACCTGCTGAATCTGCTGGGCCAGCTCACGTGTGGGTGCCAGCACCAAGGCAATGGGTCCATCTCCGCGCTCCAAGCGCGGCTGATTATTAATGTGCACCACCGCCGGCAGCACATAGGCCAGAGTCTTACCAGAGCCGGTCTGAGCCACAGCTACAAGATCACGTCCGCTTAGAGCGATGGGCATACCCTGAGCCTGAATGGCCGTGGGCTTCGTGAATCCCTGTTTGCGTATCTCATTCATGACGTAGTCGGGAAAGCCGCCCTCCTCGAACTCAATGCTGGGCGTGGGCACCTCATTGCCCTT
The DNA here is from genome assembly GCA_035045575.1 of Drosophila falleni. Taxonomy (NCBI): domain Eukaryota; kingdom Metazoa; phylum Arthropoda; class Insecta; order Diptera; family Drosophilidae; genus Drosophila; species Drosophila falleni. Next base: position 14,406,567 of record JAWNOV010000167.1, read on the forward strand.
AATCGTGATCTCGTTGCTGCTCAAGAAGCTATCTGTTTCGACCTGGGTGCGAGCCAGCACCGAATCGCATGGCTTATAGAAGTTCTTGCGGAACGGAGTGAGCGACACTTCGGACCAAACAATCGTCGGCAAATGAGCGCCATGAGTTGACGTGCGATTGTTGTTGTTGTTCTGACCTCCAAAGCCGCCGCCGCCGTTGTCGCGATCATTGCGGATTCCTGGGCCACCATTCATGCGGCCACCGTTAAAGCCTCCCGCTCCGGCTCCGGCACCAGCGCCTCCTCCGCCGCGAACATATGGAGCGGAGCGATTACGCTGGAACATACCGGATCCGCCGGATGCACCCATGCGATTGTTGGGCATGCCACCGGCTGGGGCGTCTCCCATGGAACGATATACCTGACAGTTATACCTGGAACGAGCGTTGTGCGCCATTAATTATAATTTTGAGCATCAAAAGCAGTTCTAAAATGTGATTTTCTACTTTTCGATGTGATTTTCACTTGCTACTCTCTCTGCCATTTTGAATTATCGATTTTTAGCCAGAGTTCGAGAAAATTTTCTCTCCATTCGACCCACCCGTCGGTCATTTATGAAAATACACATTTAATATGACCTTCCCCCATTGAATTATATGTTCACTTACATATTCATTGTTCGACCACGTAAATTGCACAATAGTTTTCCAAATATTATACTTTATTCACTTTTTTTTTTGCAATTTTCACTTCACCTAAAAATTTTCCAGGTTTTTGTTGCTCGCCAGGTTGCTATTTATCGAAATCGTTGAGACTTGCGATTGATTTGCCATTCACAAACTTAACAGACTGTTAAGCTACTTAACAGTTAACATTAATTGTTTTTATAAAAAAAACTGGCGGTTATTATCTTTTTAATTTTGCATAAACTTTTTAATTATATTTTAATGCAGCCAAATACTTTTTGGTAAGAATGTCACCAGCTTGTAAATTATTTCATATCAGTCCTTGACAAATTATAACAGAGCTATGACAGAACAGCTGACATTTAACATTATTCGATTATTTATCAGCAGCAAAAATAGAGCTCAAAGAAACAGAAACAGATAAATGCGGAATAAAAGAGAACCAAAAATAGTTTCAAACTTATTTTCTGTTGAGTATTGTGGAAAAAGTAATTTAATATTTATGTTTCTAACAGGAAGTCAAACACAGTGCACATTCTTCGTTGTAGATATTTAGAAATTTCATTTGAATTTCAAATTTCAACTAATTTCTGCTAAAGATGCGCACCAGTTATAAGAAAAATCGTCCATTCGATTTTAAGCTTATTGATCATGTTGAACCAAATACTTTGCTATATAAACGCCAGACGGGACTTTCCAACTATGATGTGATGAAAGCCAAAACCGAGATCTGGTCCAAGATAGCGGAGATAATGGATTGCGATGGTAATTTTTTGGGGTTCCCCCTTCACTGAATGTTACTAACGATGTTTTACTTTTCCCCAGTGGATTTCTGCTTGATGCGTTGGAACAACCTACATTATCAGTATCGAAAAGAGTCACGACGTTCCGAGGGTTCAACTTGGCCATATTATGAGAGACTAAGATTTCTATCGGAGACACAAGTCAGATCTAAAGTGAAGTCCAGAACACACTGTCCAGCACAACAACAGGATCAATCTCAGTCTACCGAGATGCCAAGGGAGACTTTGTTGGATCAGGATAATGCCTGGCAGTCATATAATGATTGTGTGATAATGCAAGTCAGTGATATTGAACAACATGTCGACAGCACATTTGTAATTGAGGAAGTTATTGAATCCCATGATCAAATTCTGCAAGAGGAAATCATTTATGAAGAAAGCGAACAATTGGAGCCAGAACAGTTGAATAAAGAATCCACAGTTGAAGCAGTTCCACCTTCCACAGTAGAAACACAAATGTCCGAGTTCCTCGCATCGCCTGCAAACAATTATCAAAAAATGGACAGAATCCTTAAGCAACTCCATGGCAATCATAAAAAGCTGGCGGAGCGAAGGATCATGGCTTTTCTGCTCAAGTGTCAGCTCAGAGCACTAGTCGATGAGTCCATTGACGACCTGGTAGTTTAGAACTCAGTTGACTAACTAACTTGACTTGTATATAATTTGATTTTAATAAACAAACTTAAAAGAACATTTTCTATGCATAGACTTTGCACTTGTCCAGATCATGCCAAGCAATCTTTGGCTTCGTGATGAACTCTTCCCGTGACAAGTTATCCAGCATGACCGTCTGCTTCCTCACATACTTGACCAATCGCTCGATTTGAGTATAATCATCGCACTCCCTTTCAAAGAAGCGTCTCCACAGAGCACAGGCCAAGACCCGATCATCGGACATGATTCCCTCGTCGTAGGCAATGAGTGCCGCTTGAAATTGCTCCGAGAGTGTCTCTATTTGCTGCCTCGTACGCGAAGGATTATTAGCCTACAAAAAATACAATAAATATCAGCAAATACTTCATGCAGACAATGTCAATACTTACTCCCAACTTCTTGGCTCGGGTATTTACATCTCCCCACATGGCCTCCACTATGCAATTGCGCAAGAAGCGTCCATCCTCGCCGGTTTCGGAGCCTTCGGCCATGGAGCGCATCAAGAGGAGCCAAACATGCAGTTCAGTCACCAGAAACCAGGAGTTAAACGTATTCGGCAGATTGAAATCCCTAAAGAAGGCCACATAGTTGATCTTATCCGCAACACTCTCGTACAACAGATGGCTGGTTACCTTGAGGCGCTGCAAGAGTTCAATTGTTTATGATTTATACACTATTTTATACATAAATTCCGTAATTACTCACAGCTTTTGTGTTGGGCGCAAATCCGACTTTGGTGAGAACCCGCTTTAATATGCTGCCATCCTCGGCTGTTTGTTTTGCTGTCTTTTCCGCACTGTTCACAATTGATCCCGTCGAGCAGAGTCTGCATTGTTCGTTAATTCTTGCTGCCACAGCCGCCGTCACCACATGATGTTTATATGTGTGTTGTCCCACCTGCGGGATAAAAACAGTGTGTGGTTTATATAAGAGTGCAATAACAATAACAGGTTCTGTGCATTCCGTGCGCCCGTTGCTGTGACTTGTTCACTTACCCGTGCTACTGTGCTTAAGCCGGTGTGCAGCATAGCTGCTGCGCGTGTGCACAACATGCTTGATTTAAAACGAGTTTAATTTGTTTAAATCAAAAAGCAATGTTTTTTTTTACAATAGGCAGGCAGTGCTGCCAACTCGGCAAGAACTAATTGCGAAGCTGCTGGCAAGCAGCTGACTTAACAGAACTGCTACATAATTAACAGAAAACTTTCCTGCAGCTGAATTGTGCTGTATCCTTAAAGCAGTGATGGGCCTGTGCCCATTATATTATAAATTAACCGATTTTACATAAACCATGTACAATTTGCAATGTTTGTGATTCAAGTACTAAAATAAACATTGTTAAAAAAAAAAACAGCTATAAAACTATTCTATATTAATTATTATATATAAAACAATTATATATTAAACTTTATTCTATATAAAACAATTATACATAAAACTAAATTATATATAAAACAATTATATATAAAACTATATTCTATATAAATCTATATAATATATAAAACTACCTGTACTATATATAAAACTATATTATATATAAAACTACATAATATATAAAACTATATATATATTTTATAAAACTATTCTTATTTAATAATTTTTGTGCTTACAAAATAATGGTTAACAATTTTTATAATTAGCTTATAACTATCCACTTCTAATGATACGAAGTTGCCCGCCGTTGCTGATCCGTCCTCTGCGAGCGCCGAGCACCAAGTCCTACCGACTGCAAGAAAGGCCGCTTTTTATATGCTGTGTGGGAGGTCTCATAGCAGAGCTCTGTTATCTTAGCAGTGCCAATGTGAGCTTAACAGCGCCAGTGTGAGTTTAACAGTGCCAAAGTGAGTATATACTTTTTATAGCTATTTTATAGCTAGTTCTGGCCATTTTCTCTTAAAAGTTCGCAGCACTGTCAACAGCTGGTTAAAATCGTTACCGGCGACGTTATAAATTTATTAAAAACAAATAACAATAATGCTGCGCATTAATGCTCAAATGTGGAAACAAATCTGTACACTGCAACGCTTGCCGGCTGGTGCAACTAAAAGCCGCAACATCACTCTGCAGCTCAGAAGAAAGATGACACAACAGACGCAACAACAACCAACAAAAATTGACTTTACAACGAGCATTCCGATTGGCGCCAAGGACAAGGATAAAATCACGACTCTGGGTTGGTTTCTACTAGTGAGTTGAATTCATTTAAGCAATGCTTCTATTTTGATTTGCTGATTTTCTTATTGCAGCTCATACCCGCCACTACATTCGGCTTGGGATGTTGGCAAGTCAAGCGTAAAATCTGGAAAGAGCAGCTAATAAAGGATTTGCATAAGCAACTGCATACGGCACCTGTGGAACTACCTGAAGAGTGAGCACACAAATAAACTGGAATTTAAGAGAATTATTATATTATAACGAACTCTTTGCAGTTTAAGCCAGCTGGCTGAGATGGAATACCGTTTGGTCAAGTTGCGCGGTCATTTCCTGCACGAGAAGGAAATGCGAATGGGACCACGATCTCTCATACGACCCGATGGCGTGGAGACCCCAGGAGGACTCATCTCTCAGCGTGATTCGAGCAATGGCTATCTCATTGTCACACCATTCAAGCTAGCTGACAGAGAGTGAGTCGTAGTTATCAACTCTCAAACTGTCTATTAACTCCTGTCTCTCTCTCTCTCTCTCCCTAGTGACATTGTGCTTGTGAATCGCGGCTGGGTCTCGCGAAAGCACGTTGATCCGGAGACACGGATCGAAGGCCAGCTTAAGAAGGAGCTGGAGCTGACCGCCGTTGTACGCAAAGGCGAGAACCGTCCGCAATTTACGCCGGATCACAAAGATGGCCAGGTGTATCTGTATCGCGATTTGCCAAGAATGTGTGCAGATACAAATGCAGCTGCCGTCTTTCTCGATGCTGTCTACGATCCAAAGGTTGTCCCAAATAGTCCAATAGGTGGACAGACGCGGGTTACACTGCACAACGATCATCTGTCGTATTTAATAACCTGGTTCAGTTTATCGGCAGCAACTTCATACCTTTGGTATCGACAGATTGTTAGGAGAATACCATTTTAAAATTCGATTCGCAATTTATGAATGATTGTTGTTTTTATTTTATAAAAATTTACATGTTCGTGTAAATGCTTGTTTAATTATTGTATTATCGTACAATCCTACAGATATGGAAATTCTGTAGCGATCTAATTGCGGGTGTCCGTTTGCAACGGCAATGTTAATATTTATGTTATATTGCAACTGGAACGACATTTGGTTGTAGGAATAGAAATAGGAATACTTAGGCGTATCTAGCGAAATACAAATACTCGTACTTGAACTATTTATATAAAAAACAAACGCATATTTACAATTGAGTCTCGTAAATACTGGAAATTGTTGACACCTTTAAGTCTTTATGCCACACACAGAGACACACATAAACACATCTGGACATATCTGGATTACAGCTGTGGCACAATGCCCCACGATCTTAGGAGGCCAGCACGTTGATACTTCTTGCCAATGGTCTGCACATGGAAGCCAATCTGCAGCAGTCGCTCGTGATCCAGGATTTTGCGTCCGTCAAAGATGTAGGCTGGCTTCATCATGGACTGATAGATGCGCTTAAAGTCCAGATCCACAAACTCATCCCATTCCGTGCAGAGTACAAGGGCATGTGTGGCACGTACGGCGCTATAAGGATCACTGTGTATCTGGACCGCCTTCTTGACATTCTCTGGAGATTCCGTTACGCTCGGATGCGTTAGATCATCAATGATTTGCTCCGGTTCCACTTTGGGGTCATAGATGTCCAGCTTTGCGCCTTCCTCGAGCAATGTCTGGCACACGGTAATTGCCGCCGTTTCGCGAGTATCTCCAGTATTCTTCTTGAAGGCAAATCCCAGGATGGCAATACGTTTGTCCGACACCGTGTTGAACAGACTCTCAATGATCTTCTGCGAGAATCGACGCTTCTGATAGTCGTTCATGTCGATGACCTGCTGCCAGTAGGCAGCCACCTCGGGCAGATTCAAGTTCTCGCATATATAGATCAGATTGAGTATGTCCTTTTGGAAACAGCTGCCTCCAAAGCCCACCGAGGCCTGCAGAAACTTGGAGCCTATGCGAGAATCCAGGCCTACGGCTCGTGCCACCTCCGAGACATCAGCTCCGGTTGCCTCGCACACCGCCGACAAGGAATTGATGCTGGAGATGCGCTGGGCCAGGAATGCATTGGCTGCCAGCTTGGACAGTTCACTGCTCCACGTATTGGTGGTCAGTATGTTCTTTTTTGGTATCCAGTGTTCATAGATCCACGACAGCTTCTCCACTGCCTGATGTCCCTCTGGCGTCTCCTCGCCGCCAATTAAAACGCGATCCGCATTCAGCAAATCATTGATGGCCGTGCCTTCGGCCAAGAATTCCGGATTGGATAGTATGTCATAATGGATGCCTGGTTTCTGATTTGCCCGCAATATATGCATAATACTCTCGGCGGCACGAACTGGCACCGTGCTCTTCTCAACCACAATCTTGTTGGACTGTGCAATCTCTGCAATCATACGCGCCGCACTCTCCACATATTTCAGATCCGCGGCACGTCCTAAAAATAAATCAAATGCCCATGATGAATTTAGCATACGTGATCATATATATGTAAATATGGGTTTCTATTAAATTTACCCTTGCCACTGCCACAGGTTTTGGTGGGCGTATTCACCGATATGAAGATCAGATCAGCTTCTTTGATGGCAGTTGTTATGTCCGTGGAGAAGAACAGGTTCACATTGCGACACTTCTTAACCACCTCATCGAGACCGGGCTGCAGAAAGAAAATAAGTACATTTTAGCTGCATTTACATAATTGGTACTCGTATTTCTTAATTTTATAAATGTTTTATTTTTGAAAATAGCTAAACCTAATGGCTCTAATAATTTCTCCTTTTCAACTTGTCTTATGAAATATATGCATCTTTATTCAAAAAAGATATATTAAAATAAGTCATATAAAATTACAAGACTGTAATTATATATATATATATATATATATATATATATATATATATATACATAATTGATTTTTTAAAATAGCTAAGCCCAGCTGACCATTTTTTTATTTAACTATAATAATTTAGAAAAAATAATAATACAAGATAGGATATATGTATATATAGATATGCTAAAATAATTAACTGATTGACATGCATGATTATTTAAGACATTTAAATAAAGCCGTTAGCTGAACCAGTTTTTTTTTGCTAATGATCTTTCAGTATTACTAACCTAAGAATGTTTAGGCAGAAGTTTTTCAAACTATAACGTTACATTTTGAGCGATTAATGATGTTTCTATAAGAAAAGCTTTAAATTCCACCTATGTATTTTTATTAGCTCAAATTATTTTCATTCTATTCAGATTTATTAAGTTCAATGAACCTGTTTACTTTAAATATACTAAACAAATAAAAATAGAAGATAAATTGGATAGTAGCAGGAAGGCGTCAATAGCAATGTTTATTTGGAAAAGATTTCGCAATAACATTTAACAATAACAAGAAAACAAAATCGCTGAAATAGCCAAAGCGGCTTCAATTTTCAGAAAAACGCCAAAAACAATTTCTAGAAATATTGACTGCGCACTTTAAAACAAAACTCCATTTGAAAAATGTTAATGAAATGAGTTTGTCTTTTCTCGATAGGTGCAAAAAAGAACACAAAAAGCAATTGCAATATTTGTAAGTTGACAGACGGAAAAATACAAAAAAAGAAGAAAAACAGTTGACGGGCACTTGGACAAATATGTGGACATGAAAAGAAACAACAACAAGAGTTAATCAACAGACGATGTACAGTGTACACTGTACACATACCGACAACTCGACATTGGCCAGTATAACTTAACCTACTATTCCTCTCTATTTTTTTGTATTGTTTACTTATTTTTTAATATTACTTATTGCATTGCCACGACACTATGATGCAATCGCAAACGAGATAAACGGCGATAAATGAATAATTAAATTTCAACTGTGCCTTGGCCTAATCAGTAGATAATACCCGTACTTCAACTCTAAGAATGTTGTTTAAGTGTTGTCTATTCAATATTTACGCCAAACATTTAATATTTCTGATTTCTTAATTATGTTTGCGTGTTTTTTGTTGGATTTACCCAAAATCAATTAGTTCCGATCTAACAATCTTGAAGTTGTCGCGAAAAAGTTTCCTGGAATTGTGGCAAGCTACAAACACATTCGCATTTCTGACATTATCCAGCTCCGGCTGATAGCAACACGTATTGTGGCGTTGCTTATCTCACTCACTCACAAGACGTAATGTGGCCCGGTCTAACGGCTGATAAGGATTGGGGTTGTCGTTGTCGTTGTCGTATGAGGGCGCGGACGGAAACGTGTGAACTCTATCATAAAAAACGGAAATGCGTCAACAAATAATAAAGAAGTTTCCGAGTTAGAAAAGTTTGGCACATTTCTAAGTAGATTTAATCTGTATATAATCCACAATTTTGTTTACGATTTGTTAGAAAAGTTTGGGAGATTTTTACAACAATTTTATCTGTCTAAACTTAAGAACTATTGTTGCAGAGTGTAGATCTTTCCATAAGTAGAAAAGTTTACGAATGGTTAGTAAGGCTTTGCAGATTTTGAATTTGTTTTTATCTGTATAAAATCCATAATTTTGTTCACAGTGTAGATCTTTCAATAAATAGAAAAGTTTACGAGTTGTTGGAATAGCTGGGCACATTTCTAAATTGATTTAATCGGAATAAAATTCACAATTTTGTATACGATTTCTAAGAAAAGTTAGGCAATTTTTTATTATTTTTGTTTTTCTGCAAAAAAAATTCACAATTTTGTTACACAGTGTAGATCTTTGGGCACTTAATAAGCATGCGTATTCTTATTGTGTATTGTTTATGAATGACTAATAAACGCTGTGTTTATATTGGGCTTCACTTTTAGTTAGGATGACCGTTGACCTTGCTGTGAACTAACACCTGTGATTGGAATTGTGATTGTGCTGTGATTGTAACTGTGATGTACTCGATCATATGGTGAAGAGTTCGCAATCAGGCAGCAAACGTGAAGAGAAGTCAAGAGGTGCGTGTGGTATACAAATCAGTTTCAAACAGTCGCTGGACTGGTAACTGGTTTGGGTTAACAAATAAGAAAGGGATGGGACGATGGGAGAAGAGAGGGAGACGGTTGCTGGGCTACTTGAAACATGAGCATGAGCATGAGGAGAAGGAGGAGGAGGGGGAGGGGGTGGAGTTCATCGACGTATTCACCAAGTATATATTCAGTATTCAGTCTGTGCCCATTCGTATCTGCACCTCTGATTGATGTGTCTGTTTCTGTCTGTTTCAGTTGTTTGTTTAGGATTTTTAGTCTATTCTCTTTTTTTAACAGCACAAACCATGATAGATCTATATTCACACATACACACACAGCGAAATTATTTAAAATTAAAATGCATACATGTTTGTTTGTATGCGTGTGAGCACACATGATCATTTGCCCGTTTGACCAATTGCGGAATACAAAAACAAAAAACAGTAACTTAAACTAACCTCATAAATGGGCAATTTCTCCGAATTCCACTGTGCAATTCTTTCGGCACTTTTATCGACCAGCGTTATGGTAATATCCGGACACTTGAGTGCCATTACCGCACATGTTGGGCCGCCAACATAACCAGCGCCAATACAGCAGACCTTCATATTTCAACTGGTCTAATTTCACACGCGATTTATCGGAATAACGCACAGTTATTAAAAATTACCGTCAAATTATGTTTAACAACTTTTTCAAACGACAACAATGCAAATAAATGTTTAATGCTTCCTCGACGGCGTCCGACTAACATCTGTTAACAAAAAAATCCAATCAGACTGTTAATAACAACAGCTCTACAGGCGAGATGTTAAGTGGCGATATACTCTGCAGTGAACAAAGTATATCGAATTTAGTATGAAACACAATTGATTTAGTTGTAATATTTTCTATTTTTCTTGAATAAATAAAATATGCAGTTATTCTTATTCCTATTCTGAGCATCTGGACAGTGGCTTAAGCTAGTATAGTGCCACTGTCATGTTTTCCATGTTTATAAAAATAAGGGTATTAAATAAATAATGTAATTTTAACTTACAGTGCTGTTAAGACAACCGTGCAAATCGAGCTGTTAACTTTAACAGAATTATGTTGTTGAACTGTTGAGTTAACATTTTACCCTTATGAGTATTTTAAATAACAGTCGATATCGATAGTTTTTGGCGCCAGACTAAAATTTCGTATTATTTAAAGAAATGAAGAAAGCAACTTCGGTTAAAAATAACGGATGGATTGCAATTTAAAAATTTAATTAAATATAATAACAAATAAAACAAATTTTAAAGAATTGAACACTTTTCAAAAAACAAACAATGCACTAGTCAGTATAGCGATGCCTTTTACTTTATGATAGTTGTTCATTCATTCGAATGTACAGATTCAGTTCAGAACCAGATTATTTAAATTTTTTACATCCTCTTATGTTCCAAATCTCCCGCGTTTGCGCCACAAATCATGCTGCAGTTATTAAACGTTACGAAATGCTTCCGATTGCCGCACCGTTAATTACCAAAAGTTTCGAATGTGAACTCTAGATTTAAGTCTGACAAGTGCCAAAAGGACGGTAAATAAAATACTTAAAATTAAAAGTCAAACAAACGGTAAGATTATTTTTTTTAGGGGACAAGAACAAGAATAAGGAAACTAAGGAAACCAAATGCCAAGCCGCTAAGAAAGACGAGACTGCCATTTCTGGAGGTGCCAAGTGCGGGGGGAGTAAGAAAAAAGAAACTGGCCCAAAGTGTCCTCCGTGCTCGTGTCCATCAAAAAGTAAGATAGTCAAAAAAAAAAAGACGGCATTTTTTGAATAATATTTGAAATATAGCATCCTCAGGTGATCATGCTAATTTCTGGAAGAAGATCACGTACATGGGTGTACTGCCGTTAGTTGCCATACTCACAGTACTTGTATTCACCTCGCATCACGAGGGTGAGCGACCTGAATTCAAGCCCTGGCCCCACTTGTACAGACGTACAAAGTCATTTTACTTTGGTGACGGCGTTCGCACAATGTTCCACAATCCCCATTGGAACCCCTTGCCGCCAGATGGATACGAGGATGAAACGGATTTGGATGCAGAAGGAAAGCCTGCCGAAACTCCCCAGGAGCGGGATCAGCGACTAAAAGAATTCGGCACTGTCCACAAGGAATGGAAAAAGCTGGCGTCCAAACGTGAAGCTGAGGCCAAAAAGGCGGAAGCAGCAGCTGAAAAAGAAGCCAAGAGGTTGCAAGCCGAGGCCGATAAGGAGGAAAAGAGACAACGCGCTGAGGCAGAAAAGGAACGCAAGCGACAGGAAGCTGAAGAAAAGAAGCAACGGGCAGCCGAAGAAAAAGAGCGCAAACGGCTGGAGGCAGAGGAGAAAAAGAGACAGAAGGAAGAAGCCAAGGCCCAAAAAGTGGAATACGTCTTTGAAAGAGAACCTTACGACCTTCGTGATGAATAAAATCAAAATTTTCCGTATTAAATATTATTTATTTTATGCATATTTTCCCTTGACCCATTTTCCCAACTCTCATAACTTTGTCAAAACTTGACCGATTTTCATGCGGAATATCATTTTGATCATTATTTGGCCTCTATTTTTATTCTGCATCAAAAAATTATTAATTTAAAAACTTCGATTATTTTCCCCTATCACTGTCTATTTTATGCATACCTTCCCTTGACTTGTCCCTTGACCCTTACTGAAAATCTTTCAACTCTCATAACTTTGCCAAAACTTGACCGATTTTCATGCGGAATATCATTTCGATCATTATTTGGCCTCTATTTTGATTCTGCATCAAAAAATTATTAATTTAAAAAATTCGATTATTTTCCCCTATCACTGTCTATTTTATCCGTACTTTTCCCTTGACTTTCCCTTTGACACTTACTCAAAGACTTCCAACTCTCATAACTTTGCCAAAACTTGACCGATTTTCATGCGGAATATCATTTTGATCATTATTTGGCCACTATTTTGATTCTGCATCAAAAAATTATTAATTTAAAAAATTCGATTATTTTCCCCTATCACTGTCTATTTTATGCATACTTTCCCTTGACTTGTCCCTTGACCCTTGACTCAAAAACTTCCAACTCACATAACTTTGTCAAAACTTGACCGATTTTCATTCGGAATATCGTTTTGATCATTTTTTGTCCTCTACTTTGATTCTGCATCAAAATAATATTTATTTAAAAAATTCGATTATTTTCCCTATCACTGTCCAATTTTATCCGTACTTTTCCTTGTTGTCCTTGCCTGACTAAAAATTCAACTTATAATTTAATTTGGTTTGGTTTTTTGTTTTTGATTTCAAATATTAAAAATCATTTTTTTTTGTATTTTTTTTGGTATAATTCTTAAAACGGATAAATTAATTTTGAACATATAGAATCTAACATTTTCTTACATCCGGCACAATCTTGCACTCGGCGTATGCAGTTGCGGCCTTGGTTTCCTTCTTGGCGCAAGGTGGACATTCAACACAACAGATGTCATCCTTCGGTGTAGCCTTGAGTAGTCCATTTATATTCTCTCCGGGAAGTGGCTTCACACGTGTGCCAGAGTCCACACGTGCCTGTATAGTTTTACCTTTGGGAACTGCCTTTGCTGGTGAGTATGTAGGTCCATCTGGGGGATTAGTTTGTCCCCAGTATTCCTGGGGTACATCCCAAATGATCAGTGATCCATCCGTGCTGCCTGTGACAAATGTCTTGCCACAAGGACTGTATGCCGCACTAATTACAGACGAAGCGTGCTCTGATCCAACTCCTACAACATCGCCGCTATTATAATCCCACAGCTTGACCTGAAGATCGCTGCCAACACTAACAAAATAGTCACCAGTGGCATTCATGGACAAACAGTTCACTGAGGACTTTTTCGAGGCCGTCAGTTCACGTATGAGAGCGCCATTATAAACCATCCAGTAGATGATTCTGCCGTCCGATCCACAGGTAAGAATCTGTACTCCGGTAGGGAAATACAAAACAGACATGAACTGCGTATTGGCAGTAACAACCTGTTTGCGGGTCATGCGACTGTAAATTTGGTTAATTAAGGAAGATTTTCATTTAGTTAAAATAGTATACTACTCACTTGATATCCCAAATAACACAAGATCCATCAGTGCAAGCAGAGATTACCTCCGTGTCCAGATAATTAATATCAAGTGAAGTAATGGGACCCGAATGATCCTTCAGTACGCCAACCAGATCCTGACGATATGGTTCTATCTTCCACACTCGCACCTGACCTTCAATGCCGCCCGTGACGATAAAGCGTCCCGTGGATGCGACGGCCAAGGCACTGCAACCTGAAATTATAATATTGATTAAATATCAAATAAGTCTACTAGTCTATCAGAGTTGGGTCTATAATCATTATCATTACTTTTTAATTAGCATTGAAAAAAGTAAAGCTAATGAAATTTCATTTTAATTAGCATTGAAAATAGATTTTTTGGAAATTAAGAGTTGGGTCTATAATCATTATCATTACTTTTTAATTAGCATTGAAAAAAGTAAAGCTAATGAAATTTCATTTTAATTAGCATTGAAAATAGATTTTTTGGAAATTAAAAATAAAAAAATTGAAAAATTTGGAAAATTGTTTTTCCGATAGCTTTTCTGATTTTTATCCGATAGTCTTATCCGATAGTCTTATCCGATGGTTTTATCCGATAGTTTTATCCGATATTTTTCTCCGATATAATTATCCGATAGTTTTATCCGATAGTTTTATCCGGTATTTTTATTCGATATTTTTATCATTTGATATTATTTTTTTGTGTATATATTTACCCTTATTGTGAGCATTCGGTATGGCATAAATAAGACGTCCTGTCATGGGAGTAAAGGCGCGTATGATGCCATCGTTCCACACCGAGACAATGCTGGTTCCATCCTGGGAGAAACGCACTGCGGCACAGTTGAAATTGTATACCATGATGCGGAGTAGTTCCTGTTTGCGGGATGAGGACCAAATGCGAATGCTCTCGTGACCAGCAGTGGCAAAAACCGCAGCATAATTTCTGTTAAAGATTAAAGCACTAGTGGATTACAGCACAGATATTGGATATGGATACCCACTTGGGAAATGTGATGAAGTAAACGGCCTTGGCATGACAGGTGCGCAGCAGTTTCAGCACCCAGGTGGATATATTAAGCATGTAGATCTCATTGGTGTCCGTGCAGATGTAGAACTTCTCTGGTGTAGAGCGCACAAAAGAAGAGATGCGTCCAGACACCCGTGTAGTCTTCACAGTGCGCAAATATGGCCAGGTCGGTCCGGGATACTCTCGAAAATTAATCAATGGTACATCTGTACGTTCCTCCACCAACTGGACTTCACCATCGCCGGCTCCAATCAATAGACGACCTCCCTCGAGCACATAAAGAGCACGCACTCCATTCACATAGCGATTGCAATCTCGTCCAGTTGGCTTGCGTGGATTATGAGTGCCAAATGCACCCAGAATGCCACTGGATGAACCCTGACGTGTCACATTGTCCCTGTCACAGCAGTTGAGCACGATCTTAATAATGTCGCCAGTTCCACTTCCAAGATAAGCGAACTCATCATTCTTATCGATGCGAGCACAATAGAATTGCCGAGATTTGGATGCCAGCTGCACGTCCTGTACATAGAGTTTCTTCTGCTCCCGTAGAATGCTCCACAGGCGAAGATGACGATCACCGGCGGTCAGGAAAGAAGAACGGATTATTGTGCAGCGGACGCACTGTTAAAGCATTCCCTGAGATGGCCCTAGAGGCTGGCTGACGACAAATAGGAGAACTGGAAGCGTAGATCAATAAGATAAATAAATGGAAAGATTATAGTTATTATGGTTATACTAAAAAAAATTAAGTAACTCAAAAAAAAGGAATAAAATACGTATGTTTGAATCCTTGTATGTTAAATTATTATATTACTTTTAAGTATATTATCCAATCGTGATCAAATTTTCATAATAGGTCCAAACTATAGTAAAAATAATATGTGTAAAAGCTCATGACGATAGCTTTGAATTTACACCCATTATTCGACTTTTAATGTATGTCTTAACAGAGGAGCATTGCTAGCTCAAATTATGTTACTCTTACTGTTGTACTTTTCTGTTATACTTTCGGACAAATCTATTATTGTTCTGTAACCTTTGGGTAAAAAAAAACATAACTTAATATGAAATACGTACAATGTCTGCATATCAAAGACAATGACAGAGCCATCATCCTTTCCTCCAATAGATATTACAAAGCGATCCTCAGCCGTGAAGCAAATTGCCTGCACTTTTACTTTGTGCAGATCGTGACGTCCGATTTCCTTACGTGTCTCGTAATCCCATACAATAACGTAGCCACGAAATCCCATGTGATTAATCTGACCGGAGGCAATATATTTGCCGCTCTTGCTGACATCCAGGCAGGATATGCTATTGGTGTGTCCGGCAATAAACTCCTGTGTGTTCTTTTGAAAATCGGCAATTGCAATCTTGTTGCCCAGTGGAAATATGGCCGCCTGGGTAATTGGATGCTGGCGTACGCCATTTTCCACCTTGCCATTGATGCCGAAAATTGCTCGCGGCTGCAGTTGCTTGCATTCTTTTGTTGCATTCGACATTTTAGTAAATAAATATATATTTTCAATAAATTGTGTTTTTTTTACCGGTCCACTGTCAGTAAGAATAGCAAACTGCTTGCTTTTTGTTTGAAAATCAAGCAACCGTTGCCTGGGAGCCCTTTTCAAATACGATGACAACGCTCGCTTTATAACAACTTTTGGTATTTTTTAGTGTATTATTTAGGTATTAAATATCAATTGAATATTTAAAAACAATTAAATATTGATATTAAATAAGACGTGTGACTGTAAAAATACCTACGTTTAAATGTTATATTCGTTTTATCGAAAACTTAAATTTACGGAATGTCAATTTATTAGATTAATTACTCCATATATACAATTGATTAATAGTGATAATCTGATCCATTTAATTTTCCAGAATTTTCAATATTTTGATAAGTGAATAAGTATTCATTTTCATTCACACCCTGATTACAGGGTATATTAAAAACAGACGAGCAGTGTAATTCAAACTAGGTGGCAACGCCGCAGCGCAGCCGGCAAGCAAAAACAAATAAACAGAATCAGCAACAGAAACAAAAAACAGAATAAAGAAATAGAAACGTTCGCAAATAAGTGCGCATAATACATATATATGTATTTACATGCGTGTGTACATAAATAGAACTATATAAGCTGCATTCTTGTGCCGTTTTTTTCCAGTTATTCGGTCAAGCAGCACTCGCGCTAATCAAATACCAGCTCATTTGACCCAAGTAAATCACACGGGCGAACAAACAATTAAGATTGTGATTAATACGCATCACAATGTTGCGATTGCACAATAAACATGGAGGGGCGGTTAAGAAGTTTACTGCTCCTGCTGTTTGTGGCCTGTCTAGTTGCTTCAGGCGAGAGTCTCGGTTTCCGTCGGGGTCGTCTAGATGGATGGATTTCTAGGTGAACCCAGTAAAGTTGTTAGTCTGCAGCGTGCATTGGACGTGGATGATTTGTGGTTCGAGCAGCGATTGGATCACTTCCAGTCGGAGGAGAAACGCACCTGGAAGCAGCGTTACTTTGTAAACGATGCCTTTTACCGGAATGACAGTCAGGCTCCCGTGTTCTTGATGATTGGCGGTGAGGGCGAGGCCACCAAGAAGTGGATGCACGAAGGCGCCTGGATCCATTATGCCGAGCACTTTGGTGCACTGTGTTTTCAGCTGGAGCATCGCTACTATGGCAAGAGTCATCCAACCAGTGATCTGTCCACCAGCAACTTGGCCTATCTTAGCTCGGAGCAAGCCTTGGCGGATCTGTCCAGCTTTGTGATCGCCATGAAGAAACAGTTTAAACTGGCGGACACACAGAAATGGATTGCCTTTGGTGGCTCTTATCCGGGTTCCTTGGCTGCCTGGGCCAGGGAGAAGTATCCAAATTTAATCTATGGTGCCATCAGCTCAAGTGGTCCATTGCTGGCCCAGGTGGACTTTAGGGATTACTTTGAGGTGGTCAAGGAATCGCTGGCCAGCTACAAACCCGACTGCGTCCAAGCTGTGCAACGTGGTTTCGCCCAAGTCGAGATTCTGCTGAAACATATGATTGGACAACGCAACCTGGATGATAAGTTCAAGTATGTAACAATATTACAAACCTATTTATAATAAATTAATCTAGAAATCTTGTTTTAGAACTTGCACTCCCCTAAAGGACTCGATCGAAAAACCATTGGACATTTCGAATTTCTTTGAGAATCTTGCTAGTAACTTTGCTGGCATTGTGCAGTACAACAAAGACAATTCTCCGCATGCCACGATTACCATAGATGAGGTATAAAGTCTATATATAAGCTGATTTCTTAAGTAATTTTCCTTTTGAACCCTTGCAGATCTGCGATGTCATGCTGAATACGACAATGGGTCCACCTGTAACAAGATTGGCAGCAGTTAATGACATGGTCCTCAAACAGTCCAAGTCCAAGTGTTTGGACTACAAGTACGACAAGATGATAGCCGATATGAAGAACGTTTCCTGGAACTCGGAGATGGCTAAGGGAATGCGTCAATGGTATTATCAGACATGCACGGAATTTGGTTTCTATCAGACATCAGAGAAGGAGACGGATACATTTGGTAATCGCTTTGGAGTTGACTTCTTTATACGCCAATGCATGGATGTATTCTCGGAGCGCATGGATGCCATGTATCTGGAACAGGTTGTGTCCAAAACTAATAAATATTATGGTGCACTCAAGCCGGATACAACAAATGTGTTGTATGTGCATGGTTCCATTGATCCCTGGCATGCTCTGGGTCTGTATGTCTCACCGAACGCCAAGACGCCCACCATTTATATAGAAGGTAACTAGAGTCGTTGTGATTAATAAATAATAAATTAATGTAATCAATATCTTTACAGGCACTGCTCATTGCGCCAACATGTACGAGCCGTCGATTAAAGATACTCCGCAGCTGAAGGAGGCTCGGAACAAGATACTCAAGTATTTGGCCAAACTGCTGGACGGTTATGCCAGCTTGGCCAAATTCTCTTGAATTACGAATGCAATTCAAAACCAACCAAATAATGTGTCAACTTGGCAATAATAATAATGAAATACAATTAAAAATACAAATACAAATGTTTCTTGAAATTTGAGATTTATCAGCTTTGTTTAACGTGTTATGGACATGTTCAAAATGTGATTGAATTCTGTTAATTGTTAACTGATTTTGAAAGCAGTGTTTAGTCCTTCTTGGCCTGCTCCATCTTATTGTGGAATTCCTTCCAGTAGTGCTTCACAGTGGCGTTCTGCAGGATCTTCTCGTTGACAAAGCGTATGGTCCAGGTGCCCGTCAAATAGAGTATATCATAGACAAAGGCCACCACTCGAAAGACGAACTTCTCCACCTGCGCCTTGCTGGGCAGATTGGCAGCCGCTTCCTGCAATTGCTTGACGGCATCGTCGGCCAAGTTGCCAACTGAACCAGCTTGACCATGGCCAGAACTAGTCTCCTTTTTTGGCTTGCTTATCTTTGTTGCCTCAGCCGATTCGGCAGTGCCAATCTTGCCACATTCCGTCAGCGATGGCGTGGCATGCAACTGCGATGTTATGTTGCCCGTTTTGGTCTGATTGTCACACTGCTTGCCAACTTTATCGTCACGAGTGCCAAAGGTTGCCGCCTGCACCTGCACCTGTGCACACGTGGCTGCATCGCTGGTGCCGGCTGCTTGTCCCATTGTCGCCTGTGATCCAATGGTGCCTATGATGCCACCTTGATTGGCGCCCGCAGCTCCCTTGATCCTGTCATCGCCGCTGGCAAAGCAGCGCACCAGCTGCCGGGATCGGCATAAAAACAGAGACTGCGACAGACGCAGCTTACTTCCAGCCAATATGGTGTGATCTGTACGGAGATTTCAATTTAAAATACTTTCCCACAAGTGACTCCTTCATAGAAAAAAAGGGAACTCACCCATGGTCTTCATCAGAATCATAGCATGGGGAAGTTTGGCACGTTGGCTGACCGAAAATACTGCACGTAACATTGTTGTTGTCTTTTTTTTGTTGTTTAAGCTCAGCTTGAATTCCGTGTATTACACAATACTAAACAGAGCTACTTGAATAACCAGAATATTGTGAAATTATGATTGAATTATTTAAACTCTAATCTAACTCTTTCAAAATCTGACAGCAAACAGAAGGCAAGACTCGAGGTGAATTTAACACTGTGACAGACTCACCACGCTAGGAAACAAGCATGGTGAATTTATAAACAAGCAGTGCTGGTAAGCGCGCATTCACTCAACTTCAGCTTGTCAAAAAAGGACAGCGCTATCTCTGTTGTTTAACTGTTTCAGTTGCACTATTAAAAATAATTCAGCCCACTAGTTAGTTGTTGTGTTTTGTCTTTATTCAAACTATTACTAACAAAAATTAGTAAGTTTTCTAGTTACATGTAAAGAGGGCATACATAAATTAAGCCCACGCTCACTTCAATAAAGCGTTAAGCTCTTGGCAAATTGTAGTGTTGCAAAACGTGGCATCAAAATGTATGGCGCAAAATGAGAGAATGAAGAATTGCGAGTCTGTTAATTTTGCGCCATGCAATTTAGTCACATGAATTAAACTTAACTAAAAGCAAAGATAACTGGCCACAATTGTGCAAATTATACAAATCTGGGCGGTTGTCTTTATCAAACTCCTGTTGCCTAATTTACACTTGTTAAATTACATACATACATGCGTATTTTAATTAATTCACTTATAGCAATTTAAACTTATTATTTGTTCCTCGACTATTGGCAACAAAATCGGTTCGTTTTTATATTAAGATACATATGTATATAGATAAGTTTATCTCAAGAGCATGTAAAGCATTTAAAATGTTATAATAGAATATGTATTACTATACATAATGGAACTTCATACATACATACGTATATTGTATGTAATTAGTATGTCTCTAGAATTAATTAATTTATAATGTAATGGAAATGTTTGCGCGTTTTCCTTTAATACTAAGACGCACTCTAGTCGTATCGTATAAGCTGCTTCTATATATATATATTATTAGAACAGGCCAATTTGTTTTAGATTGTTCTTGATGATAACATCTGTAACGGCATCGAATACAAACTTCACATTATTTGTATCTGTAGCGCAGGTGAGATGCGTATAAATTTCCTTTTGGTCTTTTCGTTTATTGAGATTTTCAAACTTCATGCGTATATAGTTGGCGGCCTCCTCATAAGTATTGGAACCTGTATAAAAAGATATATACATTAATTATACAGTTTTACTAGAGTTAAATAGAGTGTTTGTAATACCTGTGTATTCCGGGAAACATATTATCAGGGGAGATCGCTTGATTTTCTCCTCGAACAAATCCTTTTTATTCAAGAAGAGTATTATGGACGTTTCGACAAACCATTTTGAATTGCAAATGGAGTCGAAGAGTTTGAGTGATTCAATCATACGATTCATTTCCTCATCCTCAGCCAAGACCAAGTCATAACCTGCCAGAGAAATGTTTAATTAAATACTGTATAAAGTATAATATCAGACTTAAGCTAACCAGACAGTGCCACACAAAAGATAATGGCCGTAACGCCCTCAAAGCAATGAATCCACTTTTTACGCTCCGATCGCTGACCGCCCACATCAAAAAGTCTGCAAGGATAAAGATTGATTTGAAATTTAAACAAAAAATGTTAAATAAGATCAGATTACTCACTTGAAGTGCAACTGTTTGCAGCTGAAATGCGTCTCAATGATTCCTGTGGTCTTGACCCGAGTGCGCAGCACATCCTGCTGTGTGGGAATATAATTGGGTTGCGCAATGCGATCCAGGGAATTCAGATAGTATCCGGCCGAGTCATTCAACTGATATTCGCGTGAGCGTGAAAAGGATTGCTGGACACCGGCATCTGACCACAGTTTCTTCATGAGCATCACAATTTCCGGTAGGAGAATGCCTTCGTCTGCCGCCGAGGCGTGTGTGAAGAACTGACGGGCAATGTCCGTTTTGCCGGCATCCGCAAACTCGATCTTTAGCCGACCCATGGCACGAATGATGACCATCAAACTCTGCACGGTGTTGCTGTAAACCACACGACGATATTCCTCACACTCCTCCTGCGAATAGCCCGTCTCATGGATGATCTTCATTTGTTTCACTATCGTCGATTTGCCCGATTCACCGGCTCCTAAAAATAAGCAATGAAAATTAGAATTACAATTGTGTAATGAGCTCATTCATTTTAATCGGAAGGGAAATTTTCTTTCTTTCCCATTTATGGCATGCGTAAAACGCGCTAATAAAATGAATCAATGAGTTGCCAAGTCGCAATACTGTCTTTATGAATGAATAAATAAATGAATAGCACAAATTGCTCAATTGTCTTTGGGTTCAAGAGGCCAAAAAGCTCGCTGACTCCACAGCTAAATTGTGATGGTCATGTAATCTTAAGTAATTGAGCTTGCTACACACATACATATATGGTTTTTATTACTCTCCAAATCGAGGTGATTGCAATTTGTTTATTTACAAACATATATTATTATGCTAAGCATAATTATTACAATTACTAATACTTGTGTTTATTATTATAATAGTAATATTATTACTAATACTTATTTATTTTGAAATATAAAATAAATACAATTGTTTCTTATTTTAAAATACAATTACTAATATCAATACTATTACTATTGATTGCCTTTTTTGGGGTTTCCCTAATTCATGCAACGAATGTTGGATCATTTAAAAGTTTTTTGAGTATCCCCGGACTTATTAATTTTTCAATATTTAATTGGTTTTGTTTTTTATTTTCTTTTTAGTCATTATTTTTAAAAATTGTATTTTAATTTTAATTTTTAATATCACTAGCTGAACTGTTCTTATCGTTGACACTAAATAAATAATAATAAAAACATGCGGACAGGTGTTGTAACTAGATTCAATAGATAACAAATAATATTACGTGTTGTCTAGTTTCCTCTATTTCCAAACAACTTCCACAAAAAATAAAAATAAATAAATAATGAATGTTTTCATTACCGAAATGATCTTTTAGCTACCGGTCTAAGCTGGTTAAAGTTATAAAGCGATATACGATGTTGACGATTGCAACAATGGAACATTAAGTTAGTTTTTTTTTGTATTTGAAACTTTGCAATATTCAATACTTTTGTCGCTGTTGTTGTTGTTGGGGTGTATTATGTGTGTGTGTGTGTGTGACTGTGTGTTAGTGTAGTTGGGTCCATTCCCAGACAGAAGCACACATGAAGACAGAGACAGAGGCGAAGAGGAAGACTGATGGATGGTTAGGTAATTACATTGCCTCTGTGACTGTACTTTCACTTTTACTGCGCTTAGTACTCCCCAAGTCCAACTTACAACTTACAGCCCACCAAAGCGAGCATTAACTGTTTGTTGATATATTAAGTTTATTTTTGCGAACAACAATGCGCACTAATTTAGCAATAAACAAAAATGTCGTTATGCCAAAGTTATGGCTTAAAAGACGGTCAGCCAAGTTACTGTTTCTGTTGTTGTTGCTATTTTTAATGGGGGCCCTTGCCAATATGAATACAAATTGGGAAATGTTTGAAACTTGCCACCGAATGATAAAACAAAATGTAAAAATATAAACTAATCGCAACAATGGCGAAAAAAGGTCAATTTAATAAAAACAACAACAAAGATACAAAGATACACACGCATACATTTCATTTATCAATGCACCGTTAGCTGTGCCATAATAATTCCCAACAGTGAGAGGAGAAACTCTCAAAGAGAGAGAGAGAGGGAGAGAGAGAGTGCTAAGAACGTTCCCGTTGGCGGTGAGTACAAAGCGTGCCTCAACAGCAGCAACAACAACCACATAATCTTCATTAGCATCGCTCATCATGATAATCAGCGGTATTAAAATTAACTTCATTAGCACACACACACTCACACACACACATACGCGTACAGACTCCGTCACCCCAAGCTAGACTTTAAGGCGTGTCACACACACTTCAACGCTATAATTTCTATCTGCTTGCAGTTCCTGCGCAATTAGAGTCTATTAGACACACACACAATCTTACATATGTGTGTGTATCTTAAAGGTGACTAAAAACAAACAATGCGATTCTGGCAACAAAAGAAAGCAGTAATCATTTCATAAGCATGTTGCTCGATTACTTGCATGAGTAATCGTAATCGAGTTTTATTGGCGCCGCCAAGCGGCTGGCGTCTGAACTTTTAGATAACTATAGTGAGAAAATAAAAGAAACATTAATCAGAAGTACTTGCAATTATTACTCGTAAATAAACACTCGGAATCATAATTCAATTGGCAAACGGAAGTGAGTGCGTTAATCGATATGTAAATGTGTGTTTTCATAACTATTTAAAAGAAATTGTTTATCGCTTACAGCTATGTTTAGTTGCAGTTGCTAATCATAAGAAATCAGAGTTTGAACAACAATTTAGTTGAAAATGCCAGTTGATTATTGACGCAAAGGTCATTTATTGATAATACTGATAAGGCGTGGAATGAATTATTGCGACAAGCGACAAGAACAGCACATAAAGTAAATTATATATGTACAGACACATACTTAAGTATATAAGTTCTTAAAAATTGTTGATTAAGTTATTTGTGTTGACAGTTCGTGTTGTATTTCAGGGGTACTTTAATGTATATGTCTGTGTGAGTGTATGTCGAATAATGTTTATCTGTAATGGGGAAGGAAGGCATCATGTGCTTTCTTATTTATGAATTTCATTTATTCTGCTCACACATTTCTTACTCACGCCTCAACTGTGAGAAATGCGAGACTATCGCAATCTTATGCAAATACAATAAAAATGACATGAAATATATTTCAAATTACAGACGAAAAAAGAACCGAAATGAAAGTTGCACTGTCAATTGAATGGCGTGTCATGGGTTGAAGGGAGATGGGGCATGAGAGAGTGAAACCGACAACAAATTAAGTGGCGTAATTCGAGTGGAGAGGCTGCGAGAGAGAAAGAAAAGAGGGCAATGGTCAGACACCCACTGCAACAATAGCAAAATTTTATTAAATCTACACAATACACACAATAAAAACGAAGCATCAAACGTCGCAGAGTCGCAACAACATCGCTGCCAAGCCACAAGCGCAGTTCAAATACACTCACCGACACATGTACACACACTCACTCAAACACTTACACTCAAACACAGGCAGCTGCATTTGATGTGGGGGCCATTTATTTGCGCTAATATCGTTCACCCCACTTTAAATGTCAGTGTAAAAGCAACAACAACAACAACAACACGAGTCGCTGCCCCAACCAATTAGGTCTGCGAGAAAGAGTCGGCTAGCAGCTGAGTGACACTTGAAGAGGGCAGAGCGAGAGAGCTCACAAATGAGTGTAAACGCAGGCGCAGCAGCCAAAAGCCAAAAGAGATACATGATATCATAGCAACAAAAACAACAATAACTAGATGTGTGTACAATTAAATAAATACAAGCGTGTAAATGTTGCAAGGTGTTTTCTACACTGTACACCTAAAAACACTGTCTTGCATAGTTGCTGAACTTGTCACTGAACTATTTGATTTAACGAGCAGCTGGAAGAGCAGAACAACTTATACTACACATATATTTTTTAATTTTTTTAAATACTTATTTATTTACGGCAAACTAATGTTATTTGCCAAACAATTTATTATTTGTATACGATTAATCACCAAAGTGCAAATACAGTATATCAAGTATATTTTTAGTTATTTTATTTCAATTGCCTATACATTTACTTTAATTTGATTTGAAACCATTGAGTCATTGGGATACTTGATTTTGTTTGGTCAAAACAACTACTTGACCAACTGTATGTCCAACGTTCCAGTGATTTCTAGCTGCATTCCCATTTAGGGTTGTCGAGTGTTATGAGTTCATCTCGAGTATCATTTAACTGGCATGTCGAATGTCCCTTTCGCACCCCCTGCGGCTGTCATTTCACTCACTCGTCAGCCCCTTTTGAGTCATCGTCGAGCGAACGGAGCGCCGCTTCATTAACAATGCGGCTAAGTGCAACTATGTGTGTATGTATGTATGAGTATGTATTTATCTATGTATGTATTATGCGGTAGCTTTTGTTGACTGCTGCTTGAAAGTTGAAAAAAACCCATTTCATTGTTTTAAACATTGAATGGCAATGAATGAATGAAAGTGCGCTTGCAGAGCATTCAAATATAATTTCTCGCTGTAGGTTTTTTTTCATTTTGGTATAGAAATTTAATTGCAGAAGGCTAAGACGTGAAGTGGTGTTTAATTTCACTCTGCAAGAGACTGGCAGAGGTCAAAGTTGATATGCTGGCGTCGCTATGCCTCAATGCACAGTTCTCACAGAACCGCAACAACAAGTGCCACTCATGTGTGTGTATGTATATGTGCATGTAAGAAGAACCGCAGTACAAACATGTTTCCATCTGCCAGCCGATTGATGGCGCCCCAGTTGCGGGAGTTGTGGACGCTGCAGCCGCCAGTTCGGCATTTGGTTTCAATTTACGTTCAATTTCTTATCGCAATCGAATTATTAGACATATGTATGTTTGTACATTGCATAATGGCGTTTCGAGTTTCAAAGCAACTTCTTATAATTGAAAAAAACAATAATCTTTCCATACACAATATTTAAAAAGAAATGCAGTCTGCAAAAGTCACCCCATATAAAAGAATGTATTGTGTTTTACGTATTTTCAGCTAATGTCTGTGGTTAAAACCAAGTGTAGATGGCGTCACTTTTTTATGCACTAATTAAATATTGATGAAACAACGCATAAAAGAGACCTGATGATGAAACGCACCTAAAAGCAGCAGTTTAACCTCCGAGGCGGCACGTTCTCCTTCTGCTCTCAGCGCCCGGTCGATGTTTTTCGAACGCTCGATGGCTTCTTTATCTCGTGCTGTACTCACGGCACAACCCATTTTGTTATTAAATTTATTTTATTTTGTATTGTTAAGCAACTATTAATATTTTTGGCGAACTTTTCGCCAGTAATTAATTAATTTTCACTCGCGTTTTTTGGTACTTTTAATTGGCCACTGCAGATCGTTGCGTCTGCGCGTCGTCTGTACACTTTTTTTTGTTGCTTCTCCTCCTCCTTTCACACAGGCACATACACACACATGTACACGCACACGCGCACTCAAAGTCAGAGCGACGCAGACTCAGAGGGGCCGTCGATTTACACTTTCCAAAACACTCGCGGCGGCCTTATTCAGTTATTTAAATTTTGTAACGCTATGTCTGGCGGCAATGCTAATTATTATTATATTTTTGGCAAATTTACTTCTGCCGTTCGTTCGGTAGCGTGAATCACTTTTTAACTTCTACTGCGGTTTAGAGTTGTATCGCATCGATCACAATTAGGGTTGTTGATATACAGTGTTGACATATCGATAGGTATTTATCAACGATATAATTGTGCGATAGCCAGCTCTAGCTGTTTTCAAAGAGTTGGCAGCACTGCAGTATAGTGGGCAACACTGACGTCAGCACACACAGCTCTAGAGTTGCCAGACTGTTATTTCGCCTCATTGCTTTGTTACAAAATTTAAATTGACAATAATAATATTTTCAAACGTGATTTAATTAATGTAATATGCTTAATTTAGAAACTGTCTTGAAGTCAGGAGCGGTCACACTCGTTAATCCAAATGTAACAGCTAATTTTTTAATAATGCTCTGGTTATGTTTAAAAAATTTATTCTGAAATTATTTGGCAAAGAAGACGTAGATGGTTTTATTCTGGTTTAATACGATTAAGGATAAGGACTTATGTCAAATGTCGTTCCCAAACATAAAGTATGCAAAGGCTGCACATATTTTGGAATGTATCAACATTTCAATATCAAAAATTTGCCCTTTACCATGCGATGTTTATTGAAACAACGCTTTAAGTATAAACAAACAGAACACAGACAAATTTGTCTGCGACTCGGAAGTACACGGCGTTTGCTCAATGTGGGCACAAACCGAAAAAGTTCTCAGGGCCCGAACGGGCGCATACCCAACACACATACATATATACATACATAAGTATGTAAATACAGGCATAAATAATATTTGCTTTGGCCTTTCGGGACAATGCAACCATGTTGCAGATGAGAATTGCCGGTCTGCACTGGCGGCCAATTTAGCAGCAGGCGCCAAATGGCAGCAAGTTGCATTCAAAAACTTCAATTAATTAGAAATCGATGATTGGAAATCGAAGGGTGGCAATACTGGATAGGGGAAGTACAGCATTTCTCAACTTACTTGTTTATATGTATGTATGTATATGTAAATTAAAAATCACTGAAAAAGATGCAGAGGAAAAAACCCTTTTAAATGTAATTTTTATGCTTTTATTTAATTAATCAAATTTATAAAATATTTTGTATTTAAAAATAATTTTATTTCTGTTGACTATTTATAGAATCTTTTTTAAGTTTTATTGAAAACTATTTTAATCAATATTAGTTATTTTCAGTACCTGGTTGATTTAAATATGATCTATATTATATCAATAATTAATACATAAAATGATTATTATACAGCTAATTTTTCTGGTATTTCTTTTTATCAGTGGAACTTGGGTCGCAGTGCAAAAGTTGTTGATTTCGTCGAGGACGTCACATGTTGCCGGTGCTCCCCACAGTACATTGTCTACGTGGAGGCCATCAACGGGTCATGATTTACACATGTTTACACGAGCCGCGAGCTGGGAATGGGAATGGGAAAGGGGAAATCGGGATCCCCTCATGAATGAATGATTGCAGCATTGCTGCTGTGTAGTTGTGGTGCTGTAATTTATCGTAAAAAGTAAAAAGCCAACGGCAACGACATTGGCGGCTACAGCAGCAGCTAGAGAAATATGGATTGATGCGGTTTTAGGGGTTGGAGATGGCGGGGTTGGGGCTTGAAGTTTGGTGGGATATGGTAAGAGAGGAGCGCGGACAGTCGACTCTTTGGGTGGTCCACCAATTGGTGGCCATCGAGGTTGCAACGCAGCGCATGCAAAGTCTCTTACTCCGTCTCTTTCTTCTCATACTCGGCTGTCTTACTCGTCATCGGCATCATCATCATCATTGCTGCTGTCGCTGATCTCGTACTTGTTCATTTTGTTGTTGTTGTTGTACTCTCCATTGAATTCAAACCGTTTTGCCGTTTGCTGATGCCAACAATTTTGACGAACGTCGACGTCGGCGTCGGCCAAACTTCAATCGACGCGCGCACAAAAACAAAAACCAAAGCAAACAACAGCAGCAGCAACAGCAACAAAAACAACAACAATTAAAGGAGTCCAAGGCCTTGAAATAGATATGCATATGTATATGTGTGCCTTTGTTTTACAGTTAGCTCACTTCTATACACCTACACACACACAGACTCACACACACCGTTTAGCACATGTGTTGAGCAAACTCAAGATTAAGATTAATTTCGTCGATAATTTGAAATAGAAAAATCATTTGGAAAAAAAAACTTTACGCCTCGTCTTTTTATGCGTTGAAAGGTTGAAACAGAACGAAGGCGGCTGTAAATTTGAAAGATGTGCGTTTTTAGATGGAAGGTGGGAGAAGGCAATGGCGACGCAGCTCCACACTCTAAACTCCACACTGCACACTCAAGTGGAGTTCCAGACTTTTTAGACATGGAAGTGATGGATTCTTGACCGACCGCCCGTCGATCGTCGCCTGTGTCAATCGATTGATTTTCGGCACTTTTCAAAGTCGTCGATAGAGTCTATCGGTTGATTGTTGGATTGACAAGGAGTGAAAATATAAATAACTTGAAAGGAAATAACTTTGGAAAGGGAAAGTTTAGTGTGAATATCGGATAAAACTATCGTATAAAACTATCGTATAAAACTATCGTATAAAACTATCGTATAAAACTATCGTATAAAACTATCGGATAAAACTATCGGATACAAATATCGGATAAAAGTATCGGATAAAAGTATCGGATAAAACTATCGGATACAAATATCGGATAAAAATATCGGATAAAACTATCGGATAAAAGTATCGGATGAAAGTATCGGATAGAAGTATCGGATAAAAGTATCTGATAAAAGTATCTGATAAAACAATCGGATAAAACTATCGGATAAAACTATCGAATACATCTATCGGATAAAACTATCGGATAAGACTATCAGATAAGACTATCGGATAAACATCGGAAAAGCTATCGAAAAAACAATTTTCCAAATTTTTCTATTTTATTTTTAATTTCCAAAAAATTAATGGGCTAATTAAAATGGGTTTTCATTGGCATTACTACTATTTTTCAATGCTAGTGAAATGACGATTTCATTAAAAATTAGAAATATATAATATATATAATAATATATTGTATCTAACAATATGTTAAATTTAAAACTTTATCAATTAACTAGTTTTTAAGATAATTGTTTTCTGTCAAATTTTCTTTAAGAGATTTGATTATTTCAAAAAATTTCTATCAACAGCAAAAATTTCAACAAAAACGTAAGTTTTATGTAAATATCTAAGAAATTTGAAAATCTTAATTTGTTCATCGATCTCGGAATATATATTTGAATATTTAAATGACAGCTTGTCATTGTTGATGCGAAATGAGGGCGTATGTAAATTTATAATCGTTTGCCCATAGACTAAATTTAGCAGCGTTGTTTACATTGAAAAAGTAATAATTACCCAAAATACAGAGAGTGTAGTAGTGAACAGGAAGAAAAGAAATGTGCCTGCACTATCGTATGTACATTTGATGTGTAGATCCGATCGATCGTTTGAAAACCTAAGAAAAAGTAAAAAAAAAAAAAATAAAAATATATGATGAAAAAAAAGTATTTAAACTATTGAGTCTTTGGGGCCACAGAGCAACATCGTTCGACAAATGCGGCCCGTGTCTAGAAATGGTTTTTGTTTACATGAAGCATAGGGAAAACTGAAACGTACACGGACCCGGACACGGCCATACGGCTGCAACCTGCCCGGGAACGGGTGCAGACTTGGTAGCAGTACCGGCAGCAGCAGGAAACAAATATCGATGCCAGTGCAATTGAATTGCCATAAAAATTGACTCGTCGGGTCTGGGTGTGAAATTTATGAATTCCCATTGCAGTATTACAATGGAAAAATCTTTTGTCATGGATGCCAGAGGTTGGAGATCAGAGAACAGCATCTCGAGGCTATGGTTACGTGGGAGCTTTTAAGCACCTGCCAGCTGATATAGTGCAGTTTTTCCCAAGAATAATGCAATTATTTTTATAAAAGTTTCTATATTTTCCGAAATTTTTCACAAAAATTTGATGCGTTTCGAGATTCTACACCATTAATTTTGAGTATATCCGTAGTTTCGTTACTATCAAGGAATACATACCATATGTACTCATAGTAGCATTAGTGGCATCGTCATAAAATGTCCATGGAAAGTCAGAGACTTTTATCACTG
Organism: Drosophila falleni; assembly: GCA_035045575.1. Classification (NCBI taxonomy): domain Eukaryota; kingdom Metazoa; phylum Arthropoda; class Insecta; order Diptera; family Drosophilidae; genus Drosophila; species Drosophila falleni. The sequence goes on from JAWNOV010000167.1 coordinate 14,437,332, forward strand.
TTTATGGGTTCTTTTTTTCTTTCTTTTCTCCTGTTAGTTCCCCTTCTGGCCAGCTATTTTTGCGCCGATTTTACTTGTTGCTTTATGGCTTTATAATGTCGGAGCGTTCCGTTTTATGATCTCTGTGTGCCTGGCCAGCCGTAAACTACTACTGATTCATGTCGTTCCAGCAACATTATAACAATTTGTGATCCATTTTGTGGACTGATCCACACCCGGTATTTGCAGAGAAGGCGCCAGACGGTCAGTTGCCTACGATAATTCCCATTGGTATAGGGAAACAAGTGGATTACGGTTGCAACTCTTGGATTTTACTTACCATTCGGTTCAAGTACAACAGTTAGATAAGACAATATTATTATTTTTTAGCTTTTCCACCCTTGCCACCTTTTCCGTCCTTACAACGTGGAGATGTTGGTGTAAGTACTAAAAAAAATATTAATTACCAACTATACACAAAATTTAGTTCTTGAATAAGAAATAAAGGTCTTCAAATTAGTGTACCATAATTATCACGAATCTAATAGGCTCTAGTACCCATTTTTTGGGTACCGAGCTAAATAGTACCTTTACTACATAAAGCTTTTCCTTTGCCTTCATCCTTTTTGCATGAATCTTTTGACTTCTTTTTACAGGGATCAGCCTTCTTTTTGCAGGGATCAGCCTTCTTCTTACAAGGATCAGCTTTCTTTTTGCAAGGATCAGCCTTTTTCTTGCAAGGATCCGCTTTCTTCTTGCAAGGATCTGCTTTCTTCTTGCAAGGATCCGCTTTCTTCTTGCAAGGATCCGCTTTCTTCTTACAGGGATCCTCCTTCTTTTTACAAGGATCCTTTTTCTGACCGCTCATTTGCCGAAGACATGATATATAGGACTCGCCCAATCTTAAAAGTGAAAAATTTATCAAACGATTCATACTGATTTATACTGAATTTTTGAAACAAATCTGAAAATTTTATAAATTTTGTTCGAAACTATACTACGTTTTAACACTAAAGTCTGGAATATAATGACACAGAACTTAAATCTCATAGAATGTTGACGTTTTGATAGATGACTTTGTTTTCAACGAAATCTTTTTTTTTCTTCACCACATTTTCTAAATCTCTAAGTGATAGCACTATAATCAATTAAAAACTCCCAAGTATAATAAAATAATTTTTATAAAACGAATTTGTATTAAAATGATTTTTTTGTTTTGATTTTGCTGTGACTCGCGCTTGGTATTTGAAATTTCAGTATCATATTTCACATTCTTGTGAGCTGCCCCCAACCCCGCTACCGGATCTCAAGTGTCGACCACACATTAGCCTCGATTTGTCTGAGGCAACGGATACCCGAACGGGTCCGAGCATCAAGTGGTTTGGAACCACAATGACAGTGACAATGTCTCGGCGACGCCATGTCACAATATTTGTCAGCGCCTCGATTTACGGCGGGTAATTAGACGACAGTCGCTGCGTCAGGATGTCGCCTTCGATTAACCCAAATTTACATGTTGTTTTTTACAATACATGTTTCGTATTTTGTGGCCTCCCTCCAAGGTACTTGAGTATAAGAAAAAACGAACCGTGCATAGCTAATGATGATCTGCTCAGTTTTCGACTAATCTGTACTTTAAAAAATAAAAATGATTCAGAGATTTTACTTTTTGGAGGCACATTAAGTTATAGTATTAATTTAAAATACTAAATTATGAATAAAGAAAAAAGTCAAGAAAATTTTAATAAATTTTAAATGGAAAACAAGACTGTTGATCTATTTGACTATTTGAAGATGCATTAAGATATAGTATTTATTTAAATTATTAAGATTTAATGTAAGAACTAAGATAACAAAATTTCAATAAATTTTAAATGAACTAGGCGGCCGGTGCTACAGTCGAGTATACTCGACAGTCGGAGACCCCGTACTTACTATGGAAAAAACTTTTAATGGAAAAAAACTAAAAATAATTTAGTTAATCTTAATGCAGTCCCTCTCCCAGTCCTTTTCCCAGGCCCCACTCCCAGGCCCCGCTCCCAGGCTCCGCTCCCAGTCCCTCTCCCAGGCCCTCTCCCAGACCCTCTTCCAGGCCCCGCTCCCAGGCCCCGCTCCCAGTCCCTCTCCCAGTCCCTCTCCCGGGCTTCGCTCCCACTCCCTCTCCCAGTCCCTCTCCCAGGCCCTCTCCCAGGCCCCTCTCCCAGTCCCTCTCCCAGGTCCCTCTCCCAGTTTTGAAACAAACTTGATCTGCCTGCAGTATAGAGGAACCTACATACCAAGTTTGGTGTCTCTAGCTCTTATAGTCTCTGAGATCTAGGTGTTCATACAGACAGACGGACAGACGGACATTGCTATATCGACTCTGCTATTGATGCTGATCAAGAATATATATACTTTATAGGGTCTGCCACGCCTCCTTCTGCCAGTTACGCACATTTTCGGTAAAACAAACCCAATAGACCCCTGTACTTTTTTTAAGTACGGGGTCTAAAAACAAGACTATTGATCTATTTGGCTATTTAAAGATACATTAAGTGATAGTATTTATTTTAATTACTAAGATATGAATTAAGAACAAAGATAAAAAATTTGAATAAATTTTAAATGGAAAACAAGACTATTGCTCTGAGGATACATTTTTGAGAAATCAGTATTATTAATTTATTCTTTACAGTTCCATACGGCACACAGGTGCGCGGTTTTCGAAGGCCAAAGTTCAGTCGCTTATAAAAAAACTCTGAAAGAGATTGGGTATAAAATCTACAAAAGCCAAGAACAAAGCAAAAATTGTGAGCGACACCATCGAAGAATAGTATTCATGCCAACAACAACAACAACAACAACAACCGAAACAACAACAACAACACCAATTTCAATGACGACAATACGTGTCGATTGAAAAGAAACAGATGCCGAAAAAAATAAGTTCGAAAAAATGAAGATTGGTACAAGAACTCGTAGCTTTAAGAAGGGCGCCGCATGCCACATGCCACATGCCACATTGTTCGATTGTTTGAGTGTATTGCAGAGCTCGGCATTTATCACATAATCAGCGTTGTGTGTTTCCTTTTTGGCGAAATCACCTGTAATTAATTAATTACGATCTGTATTGCAAAATTGAACATTGAAATCGATGAAAAACATATAAAATTCCACTCGATTATGGCTTCTTGTTTGAATTTCCTGTTCCTCTACTGCATTCTTCATTTTCACATCTTATTTCTTATGTTTTTCTTATTTTTCTCTGTTTTCTTCCTCTTCTACTTTTTCCCGCTGTGAGTCAACGTGTTTTTAAGTACCAGCTATTAAACTAAAAGCTAAACAATAAGCCAAGTGGAAATGGCTTTTGTGAGTATTGTCGATTTGACTTTTCGACTGTTCGACCCATCGTCGGGTACTTTCCGCTTCCTATATATATATATATTCGTGCTCAGTCTTTGTTATTGGGTGCCTTTTAAATGTATTTCGCTTCGTTGCTTTTTTCTCTTAATTTCTGGTAAATTTGGCGCAATTATTGCGCACCAAAATGGATCGCAAGTCTATAAATTGTTCAATTTTATTGCGCCAGTTTCGACAGCTGAATGGCGCACCAAAATGCTCGCTCCACCGATCTTCGGGGGGTCCCTATATCTGTATATATATATACATGTGTGTGTGTGTGTGTAAGTCTGTTGCTGCTTTTATTATATGCCATAGTTTGCATAGTAGTTTGGCAATGGCACACACAGTTCGAAAGATCCGAAAGATCCGAACATTTACTGGCAGCTGGCAGCCCAAACACACGTCGTCTTTTGGCCATCTTGCGCAAAATGGCCATTTGGCGGCCATTTTGAAATTGTAATCGTGTGGCAAGGTGTTTATAGCTGCCCCTGTCCAACTGCCAACTGCCAAGTGTGGCAACATGCAACAAAGCAACAAACATTCTATTTTCTCTGCAGAGACAAGACTGAAAAATATATTAAAATCTAAGGTAAAATTTATAGCAAAATGTCTTGCTCAAGTTAAATAATTACCTGGTATATTTAATATGATGTACTTTTCTTAATCATGAAATCAAATAATAATGTAAACATTGCACCAACATTAAAAAAAGTTCTGCTTTTGTAATAATTTCTAATTATATATTTACAAAATTTAAAAGAAAACTTCTGAATGTGTTTTTGTCAAAAAATAATTTTAACGAAAACTTAATTTATTTATCATATACAAATACTCTTCTTAATCATTAAAACAATTAATAATGTAAGCATATCATCAACATTATAAAAAATTCTGCTTTTGTAATAAATTCTAATTATATTTACAAAATTAAAAAAAAACTGAATGTGTTTTTTCAAAAAAATATTTTTAAATAAAACTCAATTTATTTACCATATACAAATGAAGATTATTATTTTATTTTTAGAATACTTTAAGTGTTGGAATTTTAAGATTTGTATGTAGTTAATGTCTTAGATAACTAACTCAATAATATTTTGTTGTAATAAGTTTTGAATTTACATAAAAAATTAAAAAGTGGCCGTTTTTTAAGAGATATTTTTTAATTTGACATTAATTTGCATCAATATATCTCTTATATAGTTATCAAACACATTAGCATGACATTGGATAGCCAGCTGGTAAGATGAAAAAACAGAAGGAAGTTCCGTTTTTACTGAACATTATAGAAAAAAAATTTTAAAAAATATTATATAGAAAAAAAATCATAAAAAATATTATATAGAAAAAAATCATAAAAAATATTTTATAAGATTTTTTTTTCTTTTTTTTTCATAAAAAATATTTTATAATATTTTTTTTCAATAAAATCTATTTAGTTCTGCTGTTTTAAATAATATTGATAGTTATTATTATTAAATAAACTTTGAGTATGACCAATAGCTTAAGCATAAACAACAATCTCGTAACTTTTCTATATTCAGCATATTTACAGATTCCTTTCCCTTGTTTAGACCAATAGTATTGGATTGGCTGTCACCAAAGTTTATCCAAACAGAATCCAATAAGTTGATTTCCACTTAACGGCCAACTGAGCGTACTATAAATATTTGATAAATATTTACAAATCAAAGCCGTGGGAAAAAAGCAATAACAAGACAACAAGTCAACAAAGTGGTTTTAGTTAAGCACAAATACAAAAATAAAAATTAAAATAATTTGTTTGCATCAATATTATTTTTGTTTGATGTTATTATGGTTTTTTAAAAGCACGTGATCTCTGCATATAGCTGGTTAAATCGGGAATCGGAATAAACAAAGCAATATGTACTAGATGAAGATATAGAAACGGTTGAGTTAGAAATTGCACAAGAACAACAACAAAGTTTGTAAATATTTAAAGAAAAGAAAAGCAGACAAATCAAGGAAAGCCAGAGAGAGAAAAAAAGAGAAGGAAAATGTTAACTGAAAAGAGCAGACAAATCAAGGAAAGCGAGAGAGAGAAAAAGAGAGGGAAAATGTTAACTAGACGGCATAATTTGCTCGTAGAAACTCTATGTAAATATTTTGAATTTTTGACTATTTGATTATTTATTGTCCGGCGGATCAACGTTTTAATAAACGTCCATGCCACAAGGGGGTTGAGGGGTGAGAGGGGGGAGAAGAATGTGTCCGGGGGAAGCTGCAATTGTTTGCTTTTGCCTGTTGTTGTAGGTCAGTGTGCAAAAACAAATGTGCCGCAGCTCCAACTTGTATACAACTTGGAAACTGAGGGGATGAGGGGATGGGGAGGAGGGATCAAGTGTTTAGAGTGTGTGTGTGTGTATTGTGTTTAATTGTTAAATGTTTATTAAACTACAACACGAGGCAAGTTTAAACAATGCTGCCCATGGCCGGCATTTGGTATTTGTTTGGTATTCTTTTGGTATTCCTTCGATTCCACATAGAGCCATAAGGGATGGGGGTGAAGTGGGGGGTGAGAGGGGTAATCAATGGGATCGCCGCTTTGTGTACTACTACAACTCAACTTACTGTGGCAGACGCGTCGTATACATAATTTTGTTTACAAACCGTGCATAATAGTAAACAATTTGGCCATTTAATAACATTAACATTAAATTAAAAGCAAAACAAACGCCGTACAAGAAGCCCATAACAACAACTGCAAGAGCAACAACGCATGTGAGCAAGCGAGATAGCTATACTGCGCTAAAAAGAACTAGAGCTATTGTATATATGTATTTATATGGTTGCTGCTTATCTTTATTATGATTATTTGAACTTGAAAACTGAATGATGATGACGAGTTTTTGTTTGGGAATTCCCTCAACGGATTTGTTGTTGTTTGTTGTTTGGGCGTTTTCAAAGGAATACTTAGAACACGATCTGTAGTGTCTTTAATGAAGCTGTAACTGAATTAAGATCTCGATCACATAGCTGCAAAAAATTATAATATAAGTGAGCATTTTGGCGGAACTGTTGACCCAGTTAAGATGACGCACGGACACGGCCCATGGACGCGTTGTGTGGCATTTTGCATTGGAATCGATGTCTATAAATATAGTATGTACAAGGAACGATGTCATGTCGAAGAAATTTCAGCTAAAACGTTTTTCAATGAATTTCGACAGAAACGAAATTCAAAATCAATTTTAATCGTCTTATTTAAATTTTATTTCGTTTTTATTTAACACTTGGAAGTGTTTCTGATAATTACGCAAATGTTAAATTATTTTAAATGATATTTTGAAGATATTTAGAAAATTTCTCAAATAAAATATGATCTGAATGAAATATGATCAAAATGATTGATTCAGTAATTTCAAAAAATAATATCAAGTTTGATTGTCTTATTTAAATTTTAATTCGATTTAATTTAAAACTTAAAAAATATATGTTGAATTGTTATAAATGATATTTGAAAGATATGTAAAAATTTTTTCAAGTAAAATATGATCTCAATGAAAGGTATTTTGATTAATTTTGTAAATTTAATTGAATTTGACGCATTATGGCTAATTATTTTTAACAATTGACAGAGGTTTTCTCTGCCCACGTAAATTTCTAGCCAATGTCATTTATCAATAAAATGAAATCATTTTCCTGCTGTATTTTCATCGACACCTTTGGACTGGGCAATTAATTAATCGCCAGAGTTAATACAGCGCACAAAGTTAAATGGTAAATTGCGTTTTTCAGTTCTGTGCTGGAAACCTGTTTAATTTATTCCTCACTCACAATAAATTCCGAATATATGCACAAACGAAAACAGCACCCAAAAATCCGAATAAGAAGTAATAATAATCAAACGTAAAAATAATTTATGGCCTTGCCGCAGCGGCCAACAGGAAAATAGCCAAAGAGTTTAAGATACAAATATATATATATTCGTACAGTGACTATGTACAGCCGCAGATTATGCCAAAAACACACACAAAATGATTTTAATTGCCCATTGTTGTGGTTGTTGTAATCGTTTTATTGTCTGCAAATTCCACGAAAATTCGCTGAAAATGGCGAGTGCTTCGAAAAATTGTCTGCCTGTGATATATTTGCAAAATGAAATTAAAATATCTTTCAGGCCAAAAGTCAAGTCAAAAAAATTAAATCGAACAAAAAAAGTACGATAGCTAACAAAATGTGCGTTGTTGTTGTTGCTGCCAACAGCGCCAATCGTGCCTGACGTGTTCGACAAATAGAATTCGTTAAATGTAAACAAAACTCCGCCTCCGTGTGTATCTGTATCTGTAGCTGTATCTTTAGCTGTCTGTGTAACTCAAAGTGTGTGCGTGTGTGTGTGTGTGTGTGTTTGACTGCTTGGGGATTAAAACGTTGCGCGATCTCTTAGCATAACGGAAAAAAATGATGCGTTTGGAGAGCGTAGAAAGGAAAGCGGAGAGAGGTGAGTGGAGAGAGGAGAGCAAAGAGCAGAGAGAGAAGAGAGCGGCAACGTTGCCATCGATGCGTATGGAGAGCATAGAAAGCAGTGTGGAGAGAGGAGAGCAAAGAGTAGAGAGAGAAGAGAGAAGAGAGCGGCAAACGTCGCCATCGTCGTCACGGTCGCGACTCGCGAGTTGGCGTAGTGCTGACAGCAATGGCGGCACTCAGGGAGCAGCCGTACCAGGCAGTAGCAGTAGCTGAGACCCACAACCGAAGACCGTACTCGTACCCGTACCCATACCCACACCCTTACCCCCTTCCGTACCATAGAACGGCTAAATCAATTAACAGCTCGTTTGAATGCCGCCAGCAGCGACAGCGACAGCAACAGCGGCAACAATTTCCTTTTCTTTCCATGAATGCTAAATGTTAATTCATTCGCCGTAATTTGGGTTTTGAGATCTGGGTTCTTTCGACTATTTATTAACTGTTGATTGTTGACTGTTGGCTGTTGACTGGAGAAAGGAGCAAGAAGCAGGAGCAGAAACTCTGCGGGAGTGAGACATTGAAACTCGAATGATCTGCTGCTTCTTGTGATTGTTGTTGTCATTTCAAGAGCAATTCATACAGCAAGTAATTGAATTCTGCAGATGAAAGCAGTTCAAAGTGAAGCTCATAAGTCTATGATTTTTCAATTAAATATATAAAATAAATAGCAAGAAGCAAAATTAAAAAAATAAAATAAATCTAATTAATATTGAGATTGTTACCAGTGCCTTAAAATTATAGCTTGTAAATAAATAAAACTTATTGATAATAATTAAACAAAAAGCTATTCAATTTTATGATCATATCTACCGTCAATCAATATATAAATCAATAAATATATAGTCAATAAATATATAAATATACTACAAAATTCGCAAAACAAGTGTTGGTCTTAAGGAAATATATATTTACACATACTTAACTCTAAATAGTTTTTTGACTTAATCAGCTTTTATCATATTTTTTAAATGGTCGTCTACATCTATACAAAATCTATTTCTTTTTTACTATATTATTTTTATTTATTACTATATAATTTAATTTGGAATCAGAAGTACTGTAATTCCGGAAAATCTAAAATTTCTGGATTTCTGGGCTCTGTTCAAATTTTTGTTTGGATGGATTAAAAAATTAAGCTTCGTTAACATTTTAAACGTTCAGTCGTTGCCATTTTCTCCGCTAATTGTCCTAATTTACTATTAATATAATTAAATCCTAATATTTAAATTATAAAATAATTTTTTTTCTGTGTGTATGGTATCTTAAGCATTTAAATTGGATCGCTTGCAATATTAAACGTTTGCATTTCTTAGCTTCAAATCGCATTTAAGGCCTGTAGATATTTTGCGTGCCAATGCACAGAAGAGAGATAGAGAGTGAGACAAAGAGAGAGAGAGAGAGAGAGAGAGAGAGAGAGAGAGACTAGACTGCAATTCCAATATAGTCATATAGTCATACCTCGGATTTACCAATGTCATACGGTTCCAAAGACATTCCAATAGTTCGCAACGAAGAGAGCGTCAAATAAGTCAGGCCAATTGGGTGCGAGTGAAACTGAAAGAGGAGAGAGAGTACGAAAATACTGCATACACCCACACACAAGAGAGCGTGTAATTGAGAGTGAGAGTAAAAATGAGAGCGCTGCATTTGCGCAACTCGTAGGCGAACTAAAAAAAGAACCGAGAGAGCTCAAGTGGAACGACGGACGCTCCAAGGCAAAAGAAGATCGCAGACAGTTTACAGTTAGGCGAGAATAGCGAAGACGCGCGGTTCTGTTCACATTGGAACGGAAGAAAACGGAAGAAATTGAAAACAGAAACTAACAAGACTTCGATTGAAGTACAATAAGAAAAAAAGATAGAAATTAATCACTGATAGTTTGAAAGATAAATTGAAAGATGATTAAGAGTGAAGAAGCTGTGAGCGATTTGAATAATCGCGCAATGAACGTTGATCAGTTGGGGAGCTTTGTCAGCTCCTCGCATTATCATCATCATCCGCATCATCCTCATCATCATTTATCGTCGCAACACACACACACTCTGCCACACACACACGCACACACACACACCCATACACACGCACATCCTCATTCGCATTTGTATCGTGCTGGAAATTTGCTGCCTGCTGGCAATTTCCAGTCCATGGGCGGTGACTCCCCCACGGATCTGGTGGATGAGAAGCCCAACATAAGCTACATGGATCGCAAGTACTACACCTCAGCGATAGATGGCGCTGGCAATGTGACGCCCACAACAACACAGCACTATGGACTGAGTGCTTTACATAGCATGGGAACACCGCCGGCATCGTCCAGTCCGATTCCCCCATATGGGGTGCTAATGACCACCCATTCGGCTGGTTCAATATCCCCTAATTCCAGTTCCAAGACGCCCACCGATCAGGAGATGTATGTTAGTTCCTCTGTGGGGAAACCTTTGCAACTGCAGCCGATGAATCATCAATATACCTCCACGATCAAGTACTGCTCCAACAATACCATTCTCAGTGCCAACGATTATCATCAGTTGACCATACACGAGGCAGATCAGCAGCAACAACAACAACAACAACAACAACAACAGCAACAACAGCAACAATCACAGCAGAATTCTCCAGGATCGGGCAGCTTTATGCCACGGATTTCCTCCTCGCCCACACAGGTTATATCGAATGCGCATAATCATGGCATGTCCGTCTTAAATTACTCCAGTGCGAGTTCCTCGCCAGCCAAGTCCTTAAATGGCTCAGAGACGACGCCAACAAATGCAACAACACATGAAGGTCAAAACGGTCAGCAGTCCAAGTCAACGGGTTCCAATAACCAGGACAGCAGTACGCCGGATACCACCAAAAAGTCAGGGACTAGACGCCCGGAGAAGCCAGCCCTTAGTTATATCAACATGATCGGACATGCCATCAAGGAGTCGCCCACTGGCAAACTGACCCTAAGCGAGATCTACGCATATCTGCAAAAGAGGTGGGTACTCAATCTATTTATAGACTCTATATATAGACTGAAATCAGACTCAAGCGATTCAATCTCCAATTTATGCTTGAAATTGTAACCAACTTCTCTGAGGCACTTGAGCTTTCAAGCACTTGAGCTTCCAATACGAGTTGGAGTTGGAATAGTGCAGAGTATCCAGTTTCAGGGACCATATGTTGGGCTTTCAATCTTTATTTCACTTGAGGAACTCCAATATCAAAGATATAGGACCTAAGCCCAAGCTTTAAGGGCTTATAGATAAAAAAATGAAACACAAAAGATACATTAAGGATCCATTAAAAAGTATTTCTAATTTGTTACATCTGAATATTATAATGTTATAATAAACATCGGAAGTTTTCTTTTGACAAGCAACTTTTAAGTATTGAGCAACATTTGTTAAAAAGTGTTTTATTCCTGAGTAGCTTAAAAACATTTACATAATATTTGTAATATCTGATTATTATTTATTAACTAAATGTTATGATAGCTTTTTATATATTTGAAAAAAAATATTTTTTTTTTTAAAGATTTTTATTAGAACATGTTTAGTATTTAATATTTTTCATGCATATTCAAATTTTATACAATACAAAAATTGTAGAATCTGAGCTAAATTTGTGACCAACCTATGATAACTTTTTATAAATTTTGGAAATAATAGATTTTTCAAAATTAAAAATAGTTTATTCTAACTATTGTTAACAAATTGTAAAATTACATGTTAAGTTAAAAATTTGTGCTTTTATTGCGAGTTTTATAAAATTCAAAAATAGGGGATCTTAATCTTAAAATTTTATAGAATAGTTTTGAAATAAAAAAAATATATATATTATTCTTTATAAATTGTTAAAAAATGATTAGTTTAGAATTTTTTTCTATTATTTTAGCTAGTTCACTTAAATGTAGAAAATAGAGAAATCTTACCTTTCAATCTGTCAAACTAGACTCTCAGTTCTTATCGCTTTACGCATTCCCAAGCCTCGATTTAAACGTCTTCGGGTTCTCAAGTGTCGATTGAGACCCATTACTGACATCGACACCTCGCCAAGTGGCAATGGACGAAAGCTACAGATACAGATACAAACATACAAATACAGATACAGATACAAATCGAAATTGGGGATTGGCAAATTGTGTCGGTTGTCATGTGATTTGTCGCTTGGCGTTTATTTACTTGCGTCCGATTTTATTTACTCAACAAAATATGATCGACTTTTCCCCTCTCCTCCATTCCCTAATTCCCCCATTCCCTTATTCTCTAATTCCCCATTCCCCCTGTGAAGACAAAGCCAAAGCCAAGAAGGCGCATCCTTTTGATTGCTCATATTTCTCAGCGCTTGGCACTTTATATGTTTGGATATATTATTGTATATTGGCGATATTGGCGACAACCGCGACTGGGAACGAGACCAAATAAGAGACCTCAGTTTTAGTTCTCTGGTGTGCCTTAATATCGTTTGTTTGTTGTTGCCAAGTCTGTGCAGCCGAAAAATTTTTTAATTGAGTTTTGTGGCGACAATCAATTAGAATGAATGAAGAAGAAATGAGAAGGGGACAATGGTTGGATATAGGGTTATTTTTAAATCTGGCAGATAAATAAACTTGCATTAATTATATTTAGGGAATAATAGCGGAACCTGTGCGTTAAGATTAATTTATTCTAACCATTTTTCATTATAATAATAAAAATATTAGTAATAGTATATTAAATCTTAGTTTGGTTTAGCACGATTAAATACATAAAAACTATATATTTAGTTTTATCCTTTAAATTTTCTAACTTAAGAGAATATTTAAAAACATGATTTTGCAGGAAAAACGTAGAAAGTTTCGTAATCAGTACAAACTTGCTGTAATAAACAGATACTTTTAATTTTTATATGAAAAGAAATGAATATGAAAATACATAAAACAGGATATAATGAAAATTAACTTAAAAAATTGCGATTTCTTAGGTAAATGAGCGATTTGTATATTTTGTTTTGCTTAGACTTTTTTTGACTTTTACTTTATGTTGTCTTAACTTAAAGGTAAAATATTTAAATAGAATTTTTTTGATTCAAAATATATTATTTTAGTATGACTATATACCTTATTATAATTTTTGCCTATCTAAAATGTGCTTGCAGCTATGAATTCTTTCGAGGACCTTACGTGGGCTGGAAGAATTCGGTACGTCACAATCTCAGTCTGAACGAGTGCTTCAAGAAGCTGCCCAAGGGAATGGGAGTGGGAAAACCGGGCAAAGGGAATTACTGGACCATCGATGAGAACTCGGCGCATCTGTTTGAGGATGAGGGCAGTCTGCGACGTCGTCCTCGCGGCTATCGCTCCAAGATCAAGGTCAAGACGTATGCGGTGAATCCCAATGGATTCTACAGTGGCAGCTATGGAGATGCGGGCATGGTAAGCTATCTCTCTTAAATAAATTAAAGTCATTTAACTAAACTTAACTTTATTTGTGCTTAGGATAATGCCAATTTCTATGCGGCACCAGCGTATGCCACCTATGATTATGGTGCACCTTCTAGTTCCGCACCCAATGTCATTTCTTCAGCGGCTCAGGGCTTTGGGGATGCCTGGAATGTGCATGCGGCGCACAGTGGGGCAACGGCCATTGGAGTGGGCAGCTTGCCACAATACTCCAACATAACCTGCCTCACCACAGTGGGCAACAACAATCTGAATGGTTCCTTGACGCCACCCCTGGCTCACTCCGCCCTGGGCATGACTGGAACGACGGCGGGTAACTCCAGTTCGCCGGTGACGGCGCTTCAAAGCGATTATGCGCCAGCTGCGAGTCTCGTGGCAGCGGGTTATTCCTATGCAACAAGTGGCAGCAACTTGGATAACGGTAAGTGCGACGCCGCCAACTTGGGTGTTCGTGTCAATCAGAGCCAAGTAAATTCAATGACTGACTGACTGAGTGTGTGTGTGTGTGTGTCTCTATGTGTGTGTGTGTGTGTGTGTGTGATCTTGAGTCTCCGATTACCGCCGCATAGCAACACATGGCGCTGTTTGTCCCGCTGTCTCTCTCTCTATATTTTTTATAGCTGACGCTGCCGACGTCGCGGCTCTGTGTGATTTTTAACACCAGATCATAAAAAAAATACGCATTTTAATCGAGTCTCTTATTCTTCTTCTTCTTTCTATCAGGTCTGCGCTCCATGTCGCTGCAGCAGTTGCCCGCTCTCTCCTCCATTCAGACCCAGTCACATCATAATAATAATAACAATAACAACAACAACAATAATCATCATCATCATCCCCATCCCCATCATCATCATCATCATCATGGAACCATGACACCGCCGCCATCACAATCGGGAAATCAAGCGATCGATCGTTCGCCCGTTGATTTGAAACCGGTTTACCTGCCACCGATAACTCCGCCCCCGACATCGGTCAATGGCGGTTACTATGAGACAATTAAATATTCAAATTAACCCTTAGCATTATCACAATTATACTTATTATTAATTCAATATGTATGAGTTATTTGGCATTATTACCTCAAAGGATAATCAATTTTAATGTTAGTTCTTAAGTAGTTGACAAAATTGATCACATTAGTTGCTTAGTGCGTAAACAAACAAGTTATTATCAAATAAATATCATTTAATTAGCAAGTATTTGAAAACCAAACAGTAAAGCATTAATCTTTATGAGATGTTTAAAGCTATCAATATTATTGAGTTCATAAGAAAACTTTCTATGACAATAAAAAACTAGTCGGCCGGTGCTACAGTAGAGCATACTCGACAGTCGGAGACCCCGTACTTACTATGAAAAAAACTCTCTCCCATATATATTAATATTACTCCTCCTAGTCCCTCTCCCAGGCCCCGCTCCCAGTCCCTCTCCCAGTCCCTCTCCCAGGCCCCGCTCCCAGGCCCCGCTCCCAGTACTTCTGCCAGTCCCTCTACCAGGCCTACATACCAAGTTTGGTGTCTCTAGCTCTTATAGTCTCTGAGATCTAGGTGTTCATACAGACAGACAGACAGACGGACAGACGGACATTGCTATATCGACTCAGCTATTGATGCTGATCAAGAATATATATATACTTTATAGGGACGGCCACGCCTCCTTCTGCCTGTTACGCACATAGTCGGTAAAACAAACCCAATAGACCCCTGTACTTTTTTTAAGAACGGGGTCTAACTATAGAGATTTCAGATTTTCAACTCATAATTGAAACTAATTCATAAAAGGATAAGCGTCAAGGGATAAGCGGATATTTCATGAAAAGTTTGAATTTTATTTACTTTTGCAAATGATCTATGTTTCATAAAACCTTTTACTTAGAGACAAATCAGAATTAACAAATGAATAGGCTATAAACATTTGAAATTTACTACAGCAGTTAAAAAAAAATTGTTATGAAATCTACAGACATCACAGTGTCACGTGTCACCTTCTATACTTGCGGATTTTAGTATAGAACGCTCTAGATTAAAGAGAACGTTTATTCTCAAATCAAGACTGGATAAATATAAATGTACTGAGGTTTTTAATTTAAAATATTTCAAATCAAATATTTGTGCAGCCAACTCAAGTGCGTCTAAAATTGCGCATGGTGAAGTTGGCTGCGCTAATGCAAAGCAGTAAACATTACTAAGCAGTGAACTACTTTATAAACACTGCTTTAAAAATCAAAACAATGCAGTATACTGCTTGGATAAACACTGCTTTCGATGAATCGCAAAGCAGTGATCTGTTCGCGAAACTGCAGTTTCGTGTTTGGTAAGCAGTGAACGTACATGTACTTACAAGCAGTGCACACATGAAGCTGTGTAATAAGCAGTGTACTTCTGCGTACTTCACAATTTTAATTAAATTATAGAAAATTTTAATAATTCAATTAGGGTGAATTTGAATAAATGAAATTTAATTACATAATAAAAAAATTACAAATACGCCGTACGATTAAACAATTTATCAAGATTTTAATTTAAAATTAGAATTTTATCGATAATCGCCTTTATTCTCCGCTTCAACTTCAAGAATTCGTGGTATTTCGGAATTCTAATAGCCAAATTTATTTACACACAGTGATTACTAAGAAAGTTATGATATTTGGCATTGAATGTCTAGATCTATGTGAGAATCTATGTGAGATCTATATAATTAAAAGACAGATTGGCGCTAATGTTAAACTGTACGAATATTTGGAACAAATTTAACAAAAGAAGCGCATCTCAAAAGATGAATTAATTTTCGTTTGTACTATGCTAAAAAATGTCAGATAAATAATAATAAAATCAAATAAAGCTTAACATATCTGAGCTTTTCCAAATGTTTACCAATTCTTTTCTATTACCAAATATTTTCAGTCTAATTAAGCTGTTAATTGACACAAATAGACACCCAAAAATGACAGTTAACCAGATCAAAGGATAACAACCATTGTCTCAGTGAGTAAGGAAATACATCTAATTTAAGGCACAAGCCCAAAGCATTGTTGAACAGGCTAACAATCCAATTATTCAGTTAATTGTCTCACCTTTATGAGCAAATTAAAATCTCATGCAGAGTCAAATGGAACACTGAGCGAATCCTGAAGAAACCCAAGCGAACCCAAATGACCATTGTGCGAACCAGAGAAAAGTAAAAGAAATCGCATCAAGAAGTCGTCGCCATTGATAATTATCAGCAGCAGCGACTAAAAGGGACGAAAGGACGAAGGGACGAAGGATCGAAGGGATGAGGTTGAAAATCTGGACAAGGCAGCAGAATTTCAAGCTTAGTAAAATCGTAAGATAAACAGAGAAAACGGCAGTCGACGGTAACTTTTGAGTGAAACAAAAAAATTTGTACAGTCAAAGGATAATCGGGATTAAATCTTCTTGAAAAGTTAATGTTTACACACGCACCTACCGTTGGCGATGCGCCGATGACAACAACAACAACAACAACAAGGACAAAGGCAGCAGCAAAAAAAAAAAAGAAAGAAAAAAAAAGATGCAAAAATTATGAAAATATTGTCACAAGTGCACAGGACGAGGACGAAGGACGAGGCAGGAACAGTGGCAGCAACTGTGTGGCAGTTGCAGGACAATTGCAGGCGGCAATCAAAACATGCAATTGTCCTTTTCGTTCCGTTGCGAATCGAATCGAACCGAGCCAAATTGAGTCGAGTCGACTCGACTCGAGTCGAGCCGAGAGCTGAAGCCGACTCAAAATAAGAGGATTTGTGCGTCAAGTAAACACACGAACAGGACGAAACAGGACGAACGGGACTCTAACGAACATGGCCAAAATGTGCAAACCCAAAACCCAAATCGAAGATGCCACAGCAACAACAACAACAGCAACAGCAACACCAGCCTGCATAAATAAATAAATAAAATGATTTGAACATTTTTCATTTTTGCCACAAAAAATAAACGAGAATTCACCATTTTTCTTTGCGTTAAAATAAACAATTTTTTAAAGTATTATTTATTTTAAATTTATGTGAAATTAAAAACGTTTTTCGGCAAGGATTTTTGCCATTCATTGCAAATTTGCAGAAATTGTTTTTATAGGTTTCCCAAACTCAAATCAAAGGAAACAATGACAAGGGAATATACATACTATATATATATTACTATATAAAAAGGCTACTCACATACTATTTTAAATGTATTCATAGATATTTCTATAGCGAATTTCACTTTACATTGCGAATCGTTTATAGACAAAGTCTCGAGTTTGTCGCGCGTATTTCTCCCATATATATAAATAAACAAAAGTCTTGTTGGAATAACATGGCAAGGAATATTTATAAAATAAACATTAGACCAGCACAGCAGCAACAGCGAACAACAACAACAACAGCGACAACAACAACAACAACAACATGAGCAACATCAACGAGACAAGTTTAAGTTTTTTTGAATGAATTGAAATACTTGAAGAAGAAGCAGAGAAGCTGTTTTATGAATGAATTAAGGCCTCGTAATGCAAAGTGTTTAGGCCAAGTGATTCCGAGACAGGTATAAAAATATGCCAAAGAGTTGTGAATGAATGCATTCAACGATTGTATTATTTATGAGCAAGTTTTATATAGAAGACTACAAGATCTATTGAAACCACAAAATGTACTGCAACTTCTCGAAGGAAATTAGAAGATTTGTATTGAAATATTTACACCTTCTTTCTCTGATGCAAAAATAAAACATCTACCAGAAAAGTAGGTCCCTGAAAAAAAAAACAGTTTGGGTAATAACACTCGTATAAAAGTGTTATATAAAAAGTTATTAAAGATTTTAATTACGAGCACACATAAATATGTATATTTTTAATAAAAAATTTAATTTATTAGTATTTTTAAATTTTCCAGACTTTTATACATCAGTTTTATTTTTTAAATTTTAATTTTTTAGACTTTTATACTTTTAAATTTTACATTTCTTTTTTATATAATTTCAGTTTTAATTTTAAATTTTTTTGACTTTTATGCCTTTACATTTTTCATTTCTTTTTATTTATCATTTCAGTTTTGATTTTAGATTTAAATTTTTAACAATTTTATTATAATTTTAGCCAACTGTTCTTAGTTGACATTCAATAAATAAATAAACAAATTTGTAATATTTTTGGACAATTAATTCACATATAAAGGTTAACCAGAATATTTAGATAATTTTAATTCGATTTTTAAAATGAAGTTAAAGTTTAAAGAAATTTACAGCCAAATTAATTTTTTAAATGAAATATAAAACAACATTAATTTTTATTTAGGCTGTTAAAGCCAAATAAATTTTTTAAATTTAATATAAAAGATCATGAATTCTTTAGACTGTTAATGATAAAGACAATTACTAAACAATATTAATAAATATATAATTCGGCCAAGAGTTAATTTTTTATCAAGTAGCAGCTTCAACTTTTCAATCAATTATAAATAAATGAAATGTAATTTAAACGAATTCTTCAATATATAATTAAACATAATTTTATTTATAAGAAAATTATTTAAGTGATATACAAAAGTGTAGTAAATCTATAATTAGTTTCCGGAAAACTCGGAAGCAACTCAGGCAACCCGAACACCATTTACGCAAAAAGTCCACACCTTAACGCTTCTGTATTAGCCATTTCCCTTAGTCCATGTTGGCTAGAAACACCCACAACCAGCGGGTCACTTTTGGGCCATAAAAACTGTAAAACCGCAAATAAGCCACAAAATTGCAGGACACGCGTAGCATAAGCAAATCACCCAGAAAACATCATCTTCATCTTCATCTTCATTATAATCATCATTATGTAGATATCAGTAACCAATGGGCAATGGGGAAAACCAAACACATGAAGTACGACCAGAAACAGAAAGAGCAGTCGGGAACGATGTCCAGTAGCTGGCCAGGTATTTTAGCCAACTAAACCGGGGAAATACCCAATCGTTTCCTGTCGCTTTCATTAAGAATTCCCGCGGCGCGTATTAAAGTCTAAACATGCCAACCCCGCATCCAAAAAAAGTTTTCCCCTGCTGATCAAGCCAACCTTAAGCATTGATGATTAGCATCCGGTGGCATCAGGAATTGAGAGTCCTCAGAGTCCTTATTCCTCAGGTAGCCGAGGACTTAGCGCCGCCAATGATGACATGAATTTCCGCTGCTTATGGCCTAAGACCGGATGATTTTTGCCATGATTATGATTGCGATTATGATTATTATGATTAAAACTAATGGCGGAAATTTCCCAACTGTTTGAAGCGAGAGGCAACCCCTTTAACCGCAACCACAACCTCAACCGCAACCACATCCACATTAAATTTCTAAGAACAACACAAACCAAAAATTGTGTCTACAACTAATCTGCTAAATTGGCTATGCAAAAAAAAGAACGAACTATGGCATAATGAGAGAGCTCGAACCATATACAAATCATAAATTTTAATGAGTTGCCAATATCGAACGAACAACCACCCAAACCACCCAATTATCAATCCACCCCCCAAAACACACACTTCAGCTCCAGTGTCCACCCTTAAACACAATCACACACACAAGGTAGCGTCGTTATTTCCACTGCAGTGTGCAAGCAGTGCAATGCATGCGCCATTGCTGCGCTCTTGCTCTCTCTCACTCTGCGCTGCTTGGCTGTGGGCTCTGTGTGCAGTGCATAGAGACCACGCCCACCAAACGCTGCGCAATCGTCTCTGCATGTTGGTGTAGGTGAGGTCGTCGTCGTCGTCGGCTGCTGTGAGTGTGTGCGTGTGAGTCTACGCTTTATTGGCCCAGCACTCTGCCAGCAGCGACGCTGCGTCGCCGCATGCATATTCATAAGAGAGCAGCGAGCAGAGCAGCAAGCAGAGCAGCAACAGCAGCAGCATTGTGTGTTTGTGTGTGTGTTCGTATGCGTGTGTGTGTGTGTGTATGTGTGCGTGCGCATATTTCGCCTTATCAGCATTTTTAGGAGTGCGCGTTTTCAAGCGAAAGATATTTTTCAATTTCTTTCTTTTTTTGCTAGAAATTTTATTATTGTTGCAGCTTAAATCCTGTTTCTCTGTCTCTCTGTGCATGTGTGTGTGTGTGTGTGTGTGAGACTCAAGTGCCGTTAACTGTCTGATTAGGGCACTCCTTACACTCAGCGCTTTAAAATAAATATTATTCTTAGATTACTTCAAGTAAAAATACTAAAATCTGTCCGAAAAAGAGGAAATAAATTGCTAAAAATTTAATAGGCAATGAATTGCCATATGTTTCGCCTTCTGTCTGTCTTACTGTCTGAATGCACGCCTCTAACTGCTTAGCCGACATGTGTTGCAAATTGCCCTCTAGACTTCTAACATCAGTCTAGCCATAATTTCCCCTTGGCGAGGGGAGTTCGTAGGCTTCACTTCGCATCACATCAAATGTCGCGACATCAGCTCAAACATTGCCTTCTTGTTGTTGTTGTTGTTGTTGATGTCAACGTTCTGTTCACTGACTCAAATTGAGCGTGCAAAATGGAGAGAGAGAGAGAGAGAGAGAAGGAGGGAGAGAGAGAGGGAGGCGCCCCAACTTGATTGTCAACTTGATTGTACCCCACAAATAAGTACTTTTTTTTATAATTTCCAAACTGAAGTCTTTCTCAAATTAATATGTTTCATATGCTAATAGCGTGACCAAAAAAACTCATTGCGCAATCGCCATTATTTTTCCAATTTAAATTATTAAAGTTCATTCAACTTTTCAGAGAAAAAAATCAGGGATGCCGGAATAAAATCAATCAAATGTGGTGTCCAAATTACGACAATTCCAGATTTTCTTAAAGTCTTTTTATATTAATTCGCGTTTTTTTTATTTATTTTAAAATATTTGAAATATGAACAAAAGTGACTTTTTTAAGTTTTCTAATTCCAATGAAACTGCAACACACATTTAAATCGGAATCAAATACAATACTCGATCTGTAATTAAATTCCTTTTATCATTGTTAATCAAAAAGTGTGCTGATTTTAAATTACCAATTTAAGTATTACTGAGATATTTCTAAATAACTGTTAAATTCACCTTCACTACTATTTAGAGATTGATTAAACTTTCACTGCAGTTGGAAAATTGTGTTGGGGACAGAGAGAGATTAAAACAATATTTTCATAGGTCAAATGACAGACAAAATGGAGTGTGAGGGGGAAGGGGGGGGGGGAGATATGACCAGGCTGAGATACGAGCTGGAGATACATGAGACTAAGTATCTGAGTCGGGGAATTGAGAATTGAGACGGGGTCTCAGATTGGGACAGACGGGCGAGGCAACTACGCAAAAAATAACATGAACTGTGCAAAATGCAGAGGCAGACAAAAGTTACACACACACACACACACACATATATATATATATATATATATATATACATACACACAATCAGAAAGACGAAAATTTGTAAAATCAGCAGCGACGAAAATGAAGGCGAAATTGCGAAGCTGGAGAGAAATAAAAAGCAAAGCAGACAATGTGATAGAAAATTCGATGCTTCAGCCTCATTCGAATTTCAAATGCAGCCAAAGGACTTTCAAACAGGATAACCGGACACAGGAGGCAGGAACAGAACGCAGGAACAGGACTGAGTTGGTTTCAAAACTGGGAGTCAGAGTCTGAATCGAAGCTGGACATGAGCACATGAGATGAAACTGTTTGGAACACTTCACTTCATGTCCTTGTGTCCTGCTTGTGTCCTTCCATACAGCTCGCATGCGAAAAATTATGTTAAAACAATAAAAATATTTGTCAAAATAATGCGATTGCGCTAATAGAGCCAAATATTATTCTTGTATCAATTATCCAGGCTATCGAAATACTTCCAGACAAACAGAGAGAAAGAGAGACAGAGACAGGGAGAGAGAGAGGCAGAGAGAGGGAGAGAAAGAGAGGGTAAGCATGTAATAGAAGCACAATAATATCGTTTTCTATGTGTGTGTGTTTTTTATTTTTAAACAGTTGCCCATTTATTGAATGCAAATAAAATTAATTATACTTTTAAATTATCAAAATAAATGCAAGTGTTTCCACACACACACAAACACACTCAAATATTGAGTCAGTCTGAACACACACACACACACACACACTTTCCCAAATAAACATATACAATTTACTTTAAAGCTGGCAAAGTCAATAAATATTGTTGTACGAAAAAATATTGTTTCAATAAGCAAAAACAAAAAGAAAAAAATATTTGAAAAACCAAGTCTGCAAAAAATCGCTTGGGCTCATAACAAAAACAACAACAGCAACAGGAGAACAAACGAAAGAGATGTGAAAAAAACGTGAGAACATATGAGAAAAAACAGTGAATTGGGAATGTGTAAAGAAGAGCTCTTGTTGTTCCAACCGCGAGAAAGAGACAGAGCGAGAGAGGGAGAGAGAGAGTAAGCAAATAAAAACAACAACAACAACAACGATCAACTTTACGATTCCCAGTATGTGTGGGCGAATTAAGACCAAGAATTTACTCAATTTCAAAATGCTTCTTATAATTATTAAATTATAATTTAAGTAATTTCAAAATGTTAAACTGCGCTTTTATAATCGAAAGTTGAGTTAAGATCTGGGTTAAGTACTGATTTTATTTTTGCAAACCTTCGTTTTTATTGAATAGAATTTAAGCTCTACTTTTAACAGATTTTAACGACGTTGCTAAAGAGGTATTTATAAGAAAATAAAGTCTTTATTCTTACAGTTAAAAAAATCAACTTTATTCATTTTGTTTAAACTAATTTCTTTAACCATACTGTAATTGAAATTTTAATATTCTGGCAAGCAATATATTTTAAAGATTATAATTTCTTAGGAATCAATATACTCCTAATATTGTCTAAAATATTTCATTTAGAAATAATTTTTTACTTACTTTTTACTTATTTTTTTACTCACTTAGAAAAATTATTTTAGTGATGAAGATTGTTTTTAAATGATTGATTGAAATATTTATGTTAAATTTTACATCGATTTCAGAAAATGATTTTCCTTGTGTAGGAAATAATAATATTAAAGCTAAAATTTCTATAAGTCTTGAATACTTTTGTAGTTTTAGAAAAAAATCTGTTTTTTAATTAATTTAGGCAACTATAAAGTTAAAGTCAGTCTTACATAATTAATTTAGGTAATTATAAAGACATTAAGGCATAGAAAGTGATGATGTTGCTTAGTAAAAATAATTATTAATTATATTCATTTTCATTATTTTAATAAGTTCAGTACAAGGACTTCTAAAGTAAAGTAATAATGTTAATAATTTATTTTCCCAGTCATAGAATTCCCTATCTTCTGGCTTTATTATAAAGTTGAAGAACGCTTTCAATCTACGAGTGTAAATGAAGAAATGCTTTTACCCATTCCCATTTTCATTTCCATTCCCACTTTCACGTATTGTCGCACAGCTGTGAGCTGAAAACGAAAAAGTAATAGAAAAAGAAAGAAATAAAAATGAAAAGAAGAAAAAGAAAAACTTGTGGCCACTAATTTATGCTGAAACCAGATACCAGATACCAGATACGCAAAGCTAAAGCCAAAGATAAAGCCACCCACCAACTAAACTGAGCCCGCAACTTGTCTGCACTCCCAGGTGCTGTGACGCTACCTGTCTCGCTCTCGCATGTCTTTAAATGGGTGAGTGAGAGTGAGAGAGAGAGAGCGTTACATTGGCTAGGCCGCATTTTAAGCATTAGTTTGAACAACATAAACAGACAGACAGCAACGAGTAGCAACTGAAGGTACAACTATTTTCACACACACACACATTCACACACACACACACACACACACACAAACACACACTCACACACACATAGCCATAGGGGAAGAGAGAGAGTGCCACTTTACAGGGCGTATGCCTGAAAAATCATGAATGGCGGCCAACTCGTCTCGTCTGCTCTCAGATACTGTATCTGTATCTGTAGCTGTGTCTACATTTGTATCTGTGTATCTGTGTGTGTGTGTGTGCACACATAGCTGTAGGTCTTCACTTACTGACTGCAGCAAACAGAACGTGCTGCCGTCGGTGGTTGGTCACAGATACATTTAAAGATACAGCTACACAGCTACAGATACAGATACACAGCTCGCTGTCGCTGTCGCTGCCGACGCTGACTGTGCTGCCGCTGTCGCTGCCGCTGCCGAGATTCGTTTTGTGGCGTCGCAGTGAATCGAGCTGTATGTTATTTCAGTTACACAGATTCAGTATCAGACGTGTTACTATCCCGAACGGTTCTTTCGCCGCTGCGTGTCTCTGTAGACACACAGATACAGATACACACAGACAGATACAGATACAGATACATTTGCAGCTACAACTTGTTTAAGCAAATATTATTTGAACAAATAATAAACGCGACGAGAGCAAAAAAAAATAAGTAAAAAAAAGAAAAACTTCTGTGAAGTGTGCAAAAAAAAAAAAAGATAAAGATAAACAGCAACAAATAAAAAAAATAAAAAAAGATAGATTCTAGTATCTGAACAGTGTTCAGTGGCGGCTGAGACCGCAAATTTAAATTAAATAAAACTTTCAAGTGCACTCTGATCAGTGAACGCTGATCTCTGTGATCAGATATAAGTTATAAGATATATCTATACCGTTATAATGCACACGCTGTTCAGTGATCAGAACTCGTTCTCGCGGCATTATGCACAGACCGCCGCCGGTTATACATCCGCATCGGCGGTGGCCGCCGCAAGCAGCGCTTCGGCAGCGGCAGCGGCACATTACGCATACGACCAGTATTCAAGATATCCGTATTCGGCAAGTGCCTATGGTTTGGGTGCACCGCATCAGAACAAGGAGATTGTGAAGCCGCCGTATTCATATATTGCACTCATTGCCATGGCCATACAGAATGCATCCGATAAGAAGGTCACTCTAAATGGCATCTATCAGTATATAATGGAGAGATTCCCTTATTATCGAGATAATAAACAGGGCTGGCAAAATTCGATACGACACAATCTGAGTCTCAATGAGTGCTTTGTCAAGGTGGCCAGGGATGACAAGAAGCCGGGCAAGGGTTCCTACTGGACTTTGGATCCGGACTCGTATAATATGTTCGATAATGGTTCCTTTCTGCGACGACGACGACGCTTCAAGAAGAAGGACGTAATGCGGGAGAAGGAGGAGGCTATTAAGCGTCAGGCCATGATGAACGAGAAGCTGGCCGAGATGAAGCCGCTCAAGCTGATGACCAACGGGATATTGGAGGCCAAGCATATGGCGCACTTTAAGAAGGAGCCACTGATGGATCTGGGCTGTCTCAGCGGCAAGGATGTCTCCCATGCGGCGATGCTCAACTCCTGTCATGATAGTCTGGCGCAAATGAATCATTTGACGGGTGGCGTGGAGCATGCGGGATTCACTGTGGATTCCCTGATGAATGTGTACAATCCGCGCATACATCACAGCGCCTATCCGTATCATTTGAATGATGACAATCTGACGGTGGCCAGCAGTCAGATGCATCATGCCCATGCCCATCATCATGCCGCCGCCGCCCACCATGCCCAGCAGCTGCGTCATGTTGCCCACGTCTCGCATCCGTCGCATCCGTTGACGCCCGGCAATGGCAGCGGCATACAATCCTCGGGCGCCTCACCCACCACGATCTCAACGCCCCATGGACCCGCCCATGGAGGCTGGTACACACCGGAGACGCCGCCCTCGGAGCCCCTTACAAATGGAGGCAGTGCATCCGCTCAAAGTCACACGCCTACGCATCCCAGCAACAACAACAACAACAGCATGCACAACAACAACAACAATAATAATAACAACAATAATAACAATAACAATAATAATAATAATAATGCTGCCATCTCTGCCTCGGTACTGAGCAGCAGTCCCAGCTCCGCTTTGGGTTTCCGCGACATGATCTTCGAGCAGAATCAATCCTGTCAACTGGACACGGGCAGTCCGACGGGCAGCATACAATCCGCCAGTCCGCCGGCCTCTGCCAGCGTCGCAGCTGCGTCCGCTGCCGCCGCAGCAGCGGTGATCAACAGTCATCATCATCATCATCATCATGTGTCGCATCTGAGCGGAAATCTGGGACAACTTGGCCAGCTGAGCAATCTCAGTCATTATCGGCCGCATGTTGGGCATTATCAGGAATATGGCATTAAGTATGGCGTTTAAAAGGGGCGTCTAAAGGGGCGTGGCAGCTGTGCTCTCTTGTATATTCATGTAAATATATTTTCAAGCATGACTCACAGCAACAACAACAACAAAGCAGCAGAAAAAGTATCTCAATGTCAAACGAATTTATTATTGTTTTTTTATATTTTTTGTTTTTATCTCCTTAAAAAAAACCACACAAAAATATTGTCGAATTTAGTTGTTAATTTTATTTGATACATCTAATAGCATTAAACAATATAAATATATATATAAACACATACATGTAACTGTACAATTAACTACTTATTAATAATTGTTATCACTTTAGAACGTAGTTATGTCTGGTATGCAATTTGTGATGAGTTTTTGCTACGCGAACAGTTTTCATTTTAATCGTAGCCACCTTTTTCAAACGAAACTAAACAAATGAAAATTTAAAAAAATATATATATATATATTTAACATCATATTACCATAGTGAATCGCTTAGTAATATAATATTATAATTAACTAGCCTAGCCTACGTAAGCAATAATAAATTATAAATACTTATAATAATATTATCAAATTTAGCATACACTACAAATACAAATACAACTATGATGAACAACAAAACTGTATTAAAAGAATATGTTAAAATATCAAAAAAAAAAAAAAATGAAAAAAAAATTACCGAGAGTTTTATTTGTTTTTACTGCAGAACTAAAGTTGCACTTCCACTTGGCATTACTTCAAAACAGACTTTCAGATGAAATCGATATCGTACGCAAATTCCGCTGATAAATAATATCGCATTATATCAAATAACCATCAGTGGAGTGGGAAGGAATATAAGAAGAAGAAGAAGCTCTTTATGTGCTCAATGAATGAGTCAGAATTGCACTGGACGCAGAAATATGACAATGGAATATCAATTGTATATTTTAAACTGCACTTTAATCATATTGCACGTGTTTTCCTATTGCGCCGACAGCTTATTACCGTTTAATTGTGGTCGAAAGTCCAATACGCATTGAATTCGTTTCCTTATTCCCGCTTATTAGAACAAATTATCAGATTTTATCCGTACTTCTCCCTTGACTCTTACTCAAAAACTTCCAACCCTCATAACTTTGGCAAAACTTGACCGATTTTCATGCGGAATATCATTTTGATCATTATTTGGCCTCTATTTTGATTCTGCATCAAAATATTATTTATTTAAAAAATTCGATTATTTTCCCCTATCACTGTCTGTTTTATCCGTACTTTTCCCTTGACTTGTCCCTTGACCCATACTCAAAAACTCCAAACTCTCATAACTTTGCCAAAACTTGACCGATTTTCATGCGGAATATCATTTTGATCATTATTTGGCCTCTATTTTGATTCTGCATCAAAATATTATTTATTTAAAAAATTCGATTATTTTCCCCTATCACTGTCTGTTTTATCCGTACTTTTCCCTTGACTTGTCCCTTGACCCATACTCAAAAACTCCAAACTCTCATAACTTTGCCAAAACTTGACCGATTTTGATGCGGAATATCATTTTGATCATTATTTGGCCTCTACTTTGATTCTGCATCAAAATATTAATTATTTAAAAAATTAGATTAATTTCCCCTATCACTGTCTGTTTTATCCGTACTTTTCCCTTGACTTGTCCCTTGACCCATACTCAAAAACTTCCAACCCTCATAACTTTGGCAAAACTTGACCGATTTTCATGCGGAATATCATTTTGATCATTATTTGGCCTCTATTTTGATTCTGCATCAAAATATTATTTATTTAAAAAATTCGATTATTTTCCCCTATCACTGTCTGTTTTATCCGTACTTTTCCCTTGACTTGTCCCTTGACCCATACTCAAAAACTCCAAACTCTCATAACTTTGCCAAAACTTGACCGATTTTGATGCGGAATATCATTTTGATCATTATTTGGCCTCTACTTTGATTCTGCATCAAAATATTAATTATTTAAAAAATTAGATTAATTTCCCCTATCACTGTCTGTTTTATCCGTACTTTTCCCTTGACTTGTCCCTTGACCCATACTCAAAAACTCCAAACTCTCATAACTTTGCCAAAACTTGACCGATTTTGATGCGGAATATCATTTTGATCATTATTTGGCCTCTACTTTGATTCTGCATCAAAATATTATTTATTTAAAAAATTCGATTATTTTCCCCTATTACTGTCTATTTTATCCGTAGTTTTCCCTTGACTTATTCCTTGACCCTTACTCAAAAACTTTCAACTCTCATAACTTTGCTAAAACTTGACCGATTTTGATGCGGAATATCATTTTGATCATTATTTGGCCTCTACTTTGATTCTGCATCAAAATATTATTTATTTAAAAAATTTGATTACTTTCCCCTATCACTGTCTATTTTATCCGTACTTTTCCCTTGACTTGTCCCTTGACCCATACTCAAAAACTCCAAACTCTCATAACTTTGCCAAAACTTGACCGATTTTGATGCGGAATATCATTTTGATCATTATTTGGCCTCTACTTTGATTCTGCATCAAAATATTATTTATTTAAAAAATTCGATTATTTTCCCCTATTACTGTCTATTTTATCCGTAGTTTTCCCTTGACTTATTCCTTGACCCTTACTCAAAAACTTTCAACTCTCATAACTTTGCTAAAACTTGACCGATTTTGATGCGGAATATCATTTTGATCATTATTTGGCCTCTACTTTGATTCTGCATCAAAATATTATTTATTTAAAAAATTCGATTATTTTCCCCTATTACTGTCTATTTTATCCGTAGTTTTCCCTTGACTTATTCCTTGACCCTTACTCAAAAACTTTCAACTCTCATAACTTTGCTAAAACTTGACCGATTTTGATGCGGAATATCATTTTGATCATTATTTGGCCTCTACTTTGATTCTGCATCAAAATATTATTTATTTAAAAAATTTGATTACTTTCCCCTATCACTGTCTATTTTATCCGTACTTCCTTGATTTACCCATTGATCCTTACTCAAAAACTTCCAACTCTCACAACTTGGTTTTAAATATCCTGTCCAAAGTTGCTTCAAATGGCTAAAAAAAAAATATTGATAGCTGTTATTTATGGTATTCAAACAGTTCTTACTGAAAAAATCTAAAAAACATTTGATAAATGCTTTTTTGAGAGTAATACGAGTACTTAACTTTCACTTGGTTATTTCTAAAAAACGCCAAACAATAAGAAGTAAATTATAAATCTTTAGTTAAAATAACTGACAAATATTCGCATTACTACGGCGAATGCTGGGCCTCTAATTGGCAAACAATTGCAGTTAATTGGTAGAAAGTAAAACACAAAAGTCGAACTCAAAATGCGTAACGTTAATGATGGGTGCAGAAAAAGATAGAAAAAATGGCGAGGGTCGCTTATTAGCCCAACGAACCAGTTACCCAATCGATTCATCAATTGATCTAGCTATCTATGGATGATAGATACGATCGATTGCTCGACTTTGGCTGCTGTTCATAATGTTGAATGTTGATGATGATGTTGATGTTGTTGAGCAAAATCGTGAAGATTGTTGTCATGGTCTGCGACTCCATTGTGCGTCTGTCATGTTCGCTCCATTGTCACTTGAGATTGAGATACCTGCCTGGCGCCACATCGGCATTGAGATCGAGTTGAGATCGGACAGACGATCGCCATAGCATTCATTCATATTGATGTAGGCTAAACTGTGCTCAGGTGTCGCTTCAGCTTCAGCTACAACTGCAGACTCAACTACAAGCTTCAGCTTCAGCTACATCTACAGCTTCAGCTCAAGCTCAAGCACGAGCTTGGCTAAGGGCCTTTGGGCCATTTGGGCCTTTGTCTTCAATGTCTTGAGCCCGAAACCTTTCTGGGTGGGCATGGGCTCTCAAGTGCCTATGAAAAGTGTGCCAAAGCCAGACGACTTTAATTTTTAGGCCTGAAAGTGAACACAATGCAAACTACAAATATAAAAATGGTGTAAAATACATCGAAATATCAAAAACTAAATTTGTAAGAAAGCGAATTAACTCGAATACTTTTTTATACGATCAACAAAGTTAACTTTCTGGATTTTTATTGAAAATCGACAACTCAACTCCTATTTTATTCTGCATAATATTTAGAAAATTCTTTTATTTACTGCTGTCCATTTTTTTATACCTTGACCCTCTTTCGAAAACTTCAAACGGTTATAACTTTGTCAAATCTTCAGCTATTTCCTTGCAGATTGTTAAATTCATAGTTTTTTAGTCTCAATTTTAATTCTGCATCAAATTTTGAATATTATATTTTTTTTAAATTTTTTTATATTTTATTTTGTCCTTTTGTATACAATTTTATACCCAGCTTAATATTTCAAACCCATATTTGGGCTATAATAAAACAACAATATGATAGTAAGTTTAAAAAAAAAATAATAATGTTCCTATTTTTTGTCATAATAATATCTGCAAACTTTGATGCTTTATTAGAAATTGAATATTTAATAATATATTTATTTTACTAAAATCATCCAGTTATTGGAAAAGATATGTTCAATCAACTTTAATAAATCTATTGAAACTTATCTTATGTAGTTTAAATTTGGGAAGTGCTTGCTGATATGATATTTCTCTAACTCTCTCCCTCTGTCTAGCAGACTCTCTTTGTGATTTTGGTTATGCAAATTCAGCTCACTTTGAATTATTTTTATTTTTTGGCTGTTGCGATTGTTGCGTTGACAAAGCTGCGATGCGTTTGAGTCCATGCGGTGTCAAAAGCAACAAAATTAAATGCGAAAACAAAAAAAAACTAAAGATAGGAAAATCAATGGAAAATAGAAAATTCTCGGAGAGCAGACGTCGCTGCAGTTGTTGCAGTTGATGCAGATTGCGCGGGTGGTCCAAAAACGGAGGACAAGAAAAACAAATGACGATGGCGACAACAGCAACAGCGAAATGCGGCACTGTTTGCTTAGCGATAAGGATACACACACACACACACACACACACACACACACACACATGTGTATAAAGCAGATGCAGATGCAGGACACAGGACACAGGACATGTACACATACTGCTCGGTAATCAAATCAAATTTAACCAGCGAACAAGGCCCAAAAACGACAAGCATAAATATTGACAGCTGCTGTCTGTGTCTGTGTGTGTCTGTGTTCGTCCTGCAGCCAGACCCGATTTACATAAATATTATTGCAAGCCTAATTAAATGCAAGTATTAGTTGGCACCACCCCCCTCACTCTCCTCTTTCCACACCCCTCTGCTCTCCTAATAAGCATATCTATAAATTGCCTATTTTCCTGTCTCTCGCAGAGCAGCTCCTTTGTATTTAATGCTGCTTATTTTTCACCTCTCCCCCTTTCCCTCGCCCTGTCCCTCTCCCTGTCCCTCTCCCAGTCCCGCTCTCCCAGTCCCTCTCCCAGGCCCTGCTCCCAGGCCCCGCTCTCAGTACCGCTCTCAGTCCAGCTCCCAGTACCTCTCTCAGTCCCTCTCCCGGTCCCTCTTCCTCTCGCTGTCCCTCTCCCCTTCTCCCTCCCTGTCCCGACCTCCCTCTCCCACCCTCTCCTTCCATCTTCCTCTCCCTCCCTCTCCCTCTTCCTCTCCCTCCGTCTCCCTCCCTCCCTCTCTACAGTCTCCTCTGCTCTCCTAATAAGCATATCTATAAATTGCCTATTTTCCTGTCTCTCGCTGACCAACTCCTTTGTAATTAATGTTGCTCTTCCTCCCTCTCCCTCCCTCTCCCTCCCTCTACCTCCCTCTGTCCCTCTCTCTCTCTCTACTCCACTCTCTGTTGCTCCACTGAGACCTGGCTATACATATACATGTACATATTTATTTACCTGCCCAGTTGTGTTGATAACCTGTTATCATTGCGCCGTTATAACAATAAATTCTACTGACGACGATGACAACAGAAGCGAACAACGCTTGTTATCCATCTTGTTGTTCTTGTTGTTCTTGTTGTGGTTGTTGTTGTGGTTGTTGCTGTTGTTGTTGTTGTTGCTGCTCTTGCGCGGTTTGCTGTTGTTTTGGCAGCTGTCGTTGCAATTAACCAGGCTATAATAGAGACACCACGTTCTAAAGTAAATTTATATTGCAACCATATAGACGTACAAATATGAAATATATGGAAATGTGATATGAAAATATTATTAAAGCATACACTATTGAATTTACGGACAATGCGAATAAATCCAGAGTTATGTTCTACTTAATATAAATTAGTTAAGGAAAACACTTCATGTTAATTATTTAAATTGTATAAATTAATAGAAAAAATATTCCTAAATTTATAAAAAATAAAAAAATCCAATATATATAACATCTATCAGTTTTATAACATCTATTCTTCATATATTTAAATGAAAACAGTCAACTTAAGAAAATATCTAAAATTTAAATATAAAATAAAACAAACAAATATTCATATAAAAATATTAATTTTTTAATTAAATACTCAAAAAAAAATAAAGTGACTTAAAATCTATTAACTGAATATTATGCATATCTCTAGTCGTATAAAACTTACTATATATAATTTAATTCTATTTTTATTTTTATTTTAATAATAATTTTAAGTAACCCTAAATATCTTTCAGCTCAATAATTTACAGGATCAAAGCTTACGGAAATGATTCTCTTAGTACCATAAATTTTAGATCAAAGTTTAGAAGAATATAACTTAAAGTCCCCTAAGTTCTAGATCAAATGTCTAGGACTATATCAACTTTGTAGTGCTCAATCAAACGGCATCAAATAATACTCGATAATTCTCTCATATACAAAAGCATACAGTAAACTTCCGTTTCCCCTATTGGCAGTTATATTGCCCATAAAGCTATGGCCGAGTTTTAGTGTCTACCATGTTGAACAACAACAACAACAACGATAGCATCAAGATCGACAACAACAAATGCATTTTTATGGCATTAAACAAACTTTGAGAGCGAATGTTTTCGAACACTTTTGAAGTTTTATTGAGTTATAAATACGCAAATGGCTTTGGAGTTGCCTCGCTTCAGCTAAAGCCAAAGGCAGCAATTTTCAAATTAAATTTATGATCGATTTATGCAACAACAATAAGAGCAACAAAAGCAACAACAACAACAACAACAGCAAAAACGCGCCGCAAATATGCAAATGAAAATAAAAACAAAAAAAAAACATATTGTGAAAAAGCAGCGCCAGGCGTCGACATTTGAGTAAATTAGCCTCAGTCAGTCAGTCAGTCAGTCAGTCCGTCAGTCAGTCAGCTAGGCGGAAAGAAGAAGAGTTGTGGGAGATGGCAATTTATTGGCCTAGGCTGACTGACGCAGACGGCAACAACAAAAGCAGAAAAATTATTCGCAACTTGCAAGAAAATTGCAACAACAATTTTTTGATTGACTGTTGCGCTTGAAATGCTTTGATCTGTGTCTTGGCATTAACGAGGAAGAGCGAGAGAGGGAGAGGGACAGATAGAGAGGTGGGCTGCAGTTGCCAGCTGACGCCAGCAGATGGCGCTCAAACGGTGATTAAACGTCGCGTCGTTTGTCCCCTTGGCAAAGAAAAGAAAAGAGAAAGAAAAGATAAAAAAAGAAATGAGAGAAATGAAGCTATCGCCTGCATATAGTAAAAATTCTCATATTTGATTATTGCAATCTGATGTGCAGTTTATTTTGCTTATCAGCCTTTGGGGGACTTTGATGTCACATTTTGGTATTGGTATTGGCTCGTCAACATTCGAAATTGTTTATGTGTCAGCCAACATTTCAGTCATTTAGTCATCCAATCATTCAGTCATTTAGTCATTCAGCTTTTGGCCATTTGATGCTGCCGACGAAGTTGCCAACCAGTTGGCGCGACATAAGCAAATAAATAAGCCGAATACAAAATTGTGATCGAAATCAGAAACAGAAACAGAAATCAGCTGAAATTAGCAAATTCAGCACTATCAAAGTGCCAGGCCGCCGTTAGGCCCAAGTTAAATAATCAAAAATTCAGAGCTAAACATCTCATCTGGGCAGCAGCTTCATCTTCATCTTCATCTTCATCTTTATCTTCAGTTCCAATTCCTTCTCCATTTCAATATCCAACTCGCACCCTGCAAATACTTACTAAATCCATTGTTTATTTTTGAATTTCGTTGTGCGTAAATCACGGAAACGACTTATTTCCAACTCGTTCTGCCTGCTCTGCCATTCTGTATGTTCCCTCTCTCTCTGTCTCTCTCTCTCTCTCTCTCTTCTGCACAGCCAGACAAATTGTCGACAATTTCCATTGAAGTGCCATAAATCAAATAAAAGCTTTTCACACAGTTTTGTGGAATTGCGTTTAATTATGTTTTCAATTCAGTTATTTTCTTAAGGCTAAAAAATAAATACAATTTCATTACACATTTCTTGACCATAAGCAAAAATTGGTTTACAATTTAAGATTACAGTTCAGCATTTCATTTTTACATATAAGAGTTTTTGGTTATTTAATCTGACATTTTGGTCAAATTTAGGACATTGAGAAAACTGTTTTAATTATAGAATTTGTATAAAGTTAACCAGAAATTAATAATATTTAAACAATTTTTATTAAAATCAATAATAAGATCATTTTCAAAAATTAAAATATCTTCAAATTGCATTTTATTATATTACAAAGCTTTAATTTTGTCGGCTGAGCTAGGTAATTAAATATAAAATAATAAGAAGAATTTATTATATTATTTAAAAAATAAAAATGTTAAGTCCACAAAAGTTTTTGAATATTTAATATTAATTTCTAATAATTTAAATTTAACAAAAGAAGAGTATCTTTATTAACAGATATTTAATCTCGTTTAACCAAGCTTTATCTTACATTGCGTATACGTTTTTTTTAATGAATTAAATATGAATATCAGCATTTACTCACACTGTTTTGTTGAATGTAGAAATAAATGAATGAATTTAAGCCATTCAGAATTACAAGTAGAAGCCATTTTCCTATCGATTACATAACTATGCACTATCCGCTCTCCATTCCCCTTTTCCACCCTTCTCAGTTAGCCAAAGTGCTAGCCAAATATCACATGCAGAGCACACGTACAATAACAGTGCTAAAGTCGATTGTTTAAACAATTAACAATAACATAAATGCATGCATAATTGCCGCCATATCGTGTGTAATTTCAAGCACTTTCCACGGAAATTCACGCTGCACGACGCCCGCCAAAGAGACGTCAACATATGGCTAAAGATATATATATATCTATATATATATATAATTAAATTCTCTGCTGATCGATAGCCAAATGGAAGACCTTTAACTTGTTGAAAGCAACAGGTGCATGCAGTGCTTAATGAGCTGCTCTCAAGTGCTTTTTGGCACTGTCAAACACGGATTTTATTTTATAATAAGTGCACGTTTAAATGCCTGAAAAATTTCGACCCCTTCTCCAATTTCTGGGCCAATAAACTGGCGCCAAGGTGTTTATCGTCGCCTGCAAACTAAACAAACCACAACAGTGTGAGGAGGAAGGGAGGGAGGAGAGGTTGTTGCATTGTTGCTTGTTGTTGCTTGTTGTTGGTTGTTGTTGGTGAATGAGGTTGGCGACGGCCGAGTTCGAGTTCATTGCGCCACAGGCGCACTGCAGATTTATGGCCCACGGAGGTGGTAACTTGGCTCGCCTCGCACGTGGCTATTAAACAGACACCCAAACCCAAACTGGTCTCTGCCATAGCGCCAGCTCATGCTGCGAATGCCTCCGATTACCTCCGTTCATCCCATTTCCCATTTTCCATTTCCCATTGCATTTTATTCCAGCTCATTTGGCTGTTGTGCTAATCCTTTCCACATGCCATGTGTGTGTGTGTGTGTGAATGTGGACAGAAGGCGTGGCTAGGACCAAGATTGAGAGAAAATAATATTATTACTTATGTACACTCAGAGAAAAATGTGTAGTCCCGTGGCTCAGTAGTTAGAGTTAGTTAGTTAGAAAAATAAGTGGGTTCGAATCCTGCCATGCTAAACTTAAAGTTACCTGTTTTAATTAATCATAAAATGATACTAAATAATAATAATCCCAAAATTGGATCTGTGAGTCTCGCTAAGATACATCCAGAAAAAAAAAGCTCTTTCATCTAAAATAGTTTAGGATTATTTTGTACATATTTTTTAAGATTAAATTTAAATTAAAAAGAAGTATATTTTGGGAATAGTTAAAAATGTTTGTGTACTTAAACTAGTATGATAAGTAGGTTTTTGAAATGAAATGAAAAATAAGAATACCATCCTAAAATAAAATCTGTGAGTCTTGATAAGATAACTTTAGAAAAAAACAAAACTATTTATAATAAACTAGTTTAAGATTATTTTGTACCTAAAATAGTATTTTTCAAGATTTAAATGAAATAACAATTAATATGGTTTTGCTCTAGAAACAAGTAAATTTTGGGATTAATTCAATTTTTTTGTATACTTAAAATAGTACGTTTAAAATTTGTACAGACTTGAATAAAACCCATAACGTACTTAAAGTATCCCAGGAAAAACTTTTTTTATAATATCCGGACTTGCAAAAATCGAATCGTTTATAAATAATATGGATATAATATCCATAGAATAGAGAGAATATACCCTGTTTAGGAACGAATTTTGATTTTTTTTCTGAGTGTAGTTATTATAATGGTCTTAGATCCCCAGCTGGTGGTCAGATGGATACCTCAATTAGTCTGAATCCAAGTGTTGCTGCTGACAGTGAACAGTGCATGTGGTCAGCATCCAATGGATCATGATCATTAGCTGCCACTTGCTGCTCCATTTGCTCCATTTGCTGTTGCATCCACTCATCATTAATCTTCGGCAACAGCAACACCAACAGCTACAGTTTTAGCTTTAGCTTTCTCAAGGGCATTTCTTTTGCCTTGTTTACGGAAGCAATTCGATTACAGCGAAAATAGTTTTCATTGTAAATATAATAATTGGAAAATGGAATTGCAATTGCAATTGCAACAGGCAACAAAAAAAACAAGCAACATAAACAGCCACACACAATAAACTGCCTCTGAGCGACTCATTTAGAAATGGATTGGCAGATAAATCTATCGGCTGCATTCTGCAGTTTAAATAGAAGCCATATGGCAGATATATATGGCCCAGAGTCCAAGGAACTGATAATTAATGGGTACACACACCAACACACCAAATTTCATAGTACTTACTTTAATTTATTTCATAAAAAAAAGAAAATAAATTTTTAAATAAATTTGTAAATGCATAAACGTCAAGAACAGCCCTCGCAAGCAATCGAAAAAACCACCTGAATGGCATTTGGATTGCAACTGGCTGAAGATCGCTTGGCTTTTGCACATTCATCCATTTAACTGAGCGGAAAATATTTATTACTTTGTTTATTTAACCTAAATTATATACACAAGAATTCTACAATTCTTAAGATCGATGCTCATTCTGAATTTGTATCTGATCAGATCTAATCAGATCATAGATCATAGATCTGTTCGGCTCTCTGGCAGTTTCAGATCGATGGATATTAATTTGTTTGCAAACACATTTCATACGCTTTGCCCAATTTGTAGTTGAAAAGTATCTCAAAGATACAACACATGCCATATTCGTTGTACTGTAGCTGTATCTGCATCTGTAATAGTATTTGTATCTGTATCTCTAGCACTGGCCTCCTCAATGTCTGCTGCACTCATGCTGAGCGTCGAAAAGTCTACGATTTCCGTTCGTCGTATAAATCAACTGAAATACCTAAAGCAACATCATTTCTACATTTTTATCGGTGTTGAGCATTTTTTTCTTTCTCCTATTTATTTGTGCATAATAAGTTTTTGGACTGAAGTTTTCTTTTTTTTCGGTTTTTTCTTAGGGCCAGGGAACGTGAAAGGAAGGGTGAAAGGTCGTAGTTGCTGTTGTTGTTGTTGTGGGCACAGACGCCAGGCTAATGTGTGGGAGGGTGTAGCCGATGGTTGGATGATGTCTGATGCCTGAAAATGTTGTTGTCGATATCAAAATACCAAACAAATCGTCAGCTCGTCATTTTTCAGTCAGTTTTTCCCTTAATTTGTTATTGTGTGTGAAGCTAACAGGCAAAACAGTGTGTTAGAGAATTAATGCTACAACTCTGAAAGAATTTATATATATTAAAGTTACATTTTGGGAAAAAATGACGTACTAAAATTCAAATTGTCGGTGCTATAACTTAAATAGTTTTATTGTGAAAATATTAAAATTTTTGAATTATATTTGAATTTTTTTTTTTTTAAATAAGTGTAAATCGATTTAAAATTACAAAAATATACCAATTGTTCTTAGGATAGCCACATGATTTAACAGTCCAAATATAAAAAACATATACATAATACGATTTGGCTTAGATATCGGAAAAAAAAACAAAGTTTCTCATACTAAATTTAAATTTTAAAATAGTTTAAACACAAATATAAAGAACTGTCTGACGTCTTTTTTTATGGAATAATCAGGGAATTGATGTAGACAATTGGCTTACACTGTAATTAGGTATAATATCTAAAAAATATCAACTACATAAATTAAAGATAGTAAAATGTTTTCAAAATTTTCCTTATTTCTATTAATTATGTTATTTAAGGTTACGTTTTTCTTGGCATTTTATTAAGTCTCCTCAATTGTCTCTTCTATCGTTCTATCGTTCCGTAGAGCGTGTGTACATTAACTTCTAAGCATCACTGTAGCAATGCCAACCTGCTTCTTCATATAGACATTGGGGCGCGCATGTATCTGATTATTTATGTACATAGTTTTGTTGTACGTACAGATATATTGTTGTTGTTGTTGCTGCTGCTGTTTGAGAAACAATTCATTAATGAATTTTAAAATGCGTCTAATCGATCGTTTGCGCTATAATTAATGTCAGCCAACGGCAATTGGAATGTGTTACTCGAATTTGTTTGGAATGATGGCCAAATAGAGACAAGACAATTCCAAGTGCCACTTTGCTAAACTCTTAAGGAGCCTTTTAAGAGAGCTGCACAAAAAGAGAAAGCTGTTTAAAATCAGTAACAGGATTTTGTTTTTGCATAACACAATTCGGAGGGAAATGACTTTGGCCAATTGGTCGATTCTGGCTGTGTTTGGAATGCTTCCGAGTCAGTTTTGTTTCTATTGCCGCTCTAAATTTTTCTATTTCTTTTTTTTTTTTTTTTGCTCAGATGTGAAACACTTGGTGCCGCGCTGTCTGCACGAGCAGCAACAACAACAATAACGACAACAACAGCGGCAGCAATAATTGTAACAACAACAAACACACATACAAACACAGACCTCTATTGCACATATTTATGCAACAAGAGGCAACAAGAGGCAAAGGGGGCAACCACCAGATGCAAATGGTTATAACTCAAAAAAAAAAAACTGGACGATACCGGGGAGTCTGTGCGTTGTTTTTCCACGCCTTGTGGGAAAAGTGAAAAGTGTTGAGAAAAATTAATAAAACAAATGCCAAAGTCAGGCTAACAAACGCAAAAGAGACAAGACACCAGACCAGACCAGACCAAAACGGCTAGAAGCAGACCATATGAGATGAGAATTGTTGTAATTTTTAACCAGTTTACTGAGCAAATATTTTATCAACATATTTTCAGAAACAACAAGCAAATGTTTGTCTTGAAAATATTTAAATATTTACATTGTGAAAACAACTACAGCGAACGACGACAAACAGAGACGCTGCTCCTTAAGAAACTGCGAGGTGCAACAGGGATGGGGAGAAAGATAGAGAGAGAGAGAGAGAGAGAGAGAGAGAGAGAGAGAGGCATGGTGGTTGCAAGAATGTTGCACAGCGAAACAACAAACTAAGGCACCTTGTTTTCAGAGTATTCAATTAATATAATTGTGTGTTAGAGTCATGGTCAGGCCATTGCTCCTGCTGCTCACTTTACTCTAACCGTTACTCTCAAAAATGTCAGATATCAATAATTATTTTAAAAAATATGGATTCTTTCTAAATCTGTTACTGAAATATATTTTAAGCAAAGAAAACTGTCTAAAGATACAAAGTATCTCAGCATACAGGCAGCATTGCTCCTCCTGCTCACTGTGCTCTTACCGTTATCTAAAAAATTTCAGATATAAATAGTTATTTTAAAAAATATGAAATCTTTCTCAATCTGTAACTGAAATATATTTTAAGCAAGCAAAACTGTCTAAAGATACAAAGTATCTCAGCATACAGGAAGCATTGCTCCTGCTGCTCACTGTACTCTAACCGTTGTCCTCGAAAATGTCAAATATAAATAACTATCTTCAAAAATTAAAAATCTTTCTCAATCTCTAACTGAAATGTATTTAAAGCAAGCAAAACTGTCAAAAGATACAAAGTATCTCAACATGCAGACAAGTAAAAAAGCTGCAGTCAAGGTCTTTAAAAGTTGAGGGAAGAGTAAAGCAGAAAACCATCAAGTCATCAAAGATTTTGCAGTCAATTTGACAAATACGCCCATGAAATTTATGAAATTTGTACAAGGCGCGTGTACAAGTATGACAGTTATACCCTAGCACAAAATGGAGCATATTAATTGGTATACGGACGGCAAATAACAACGTTAAGAAGGCTGTTTTAGAGCTGGCATAACTCAACCCTGGCTACAATGAGCAATTTCCTGCTGCCTACACGCAGACATACACACTTACAGACACACACTGACAATTTGTCCTAAATAAACATTTCAACACCGACGACAACGACGACGACTTTGACTATGTGGCAGTGGCAGCCTCCGCATCTTTGGTGTTAAAGCGTTTCGAAAGTGGCGAGAGAGTCTGTTAAATTGTCTGCCCGAACATACCACCGTTTAACCGCAGCAGTTGCAGCCACTTCCCCTTGTCTCCTGCCCCTTCCCCTTGTCTCCTGCCCCTTTCCCTTGCCACACACTTCCGCAGCACATTTCCCTGGCAACGAAGCGACGCGTCTCTCATTCGCCGTCGCAATATGCTAAATAAACATTGGGCCACGTCATGGCTTATTGAATTGTCACTTATGCCCGAATTTGAGTTTTTGTTGCCATCATTGCTGTCTTCCCTTACTTCCACTCCCTCCTCTCTCTCTCTCTCTCTCTCTCTCTCTCTCTCTCTCTGTCTGTTTCTCTGTCTGTCACATTCTCATAATGGCGACTATCTGCCGTTTCCTTTAGCCAACGGCTGCTGTTGTTGCTGCTGCCAGCAAAGTGCTTCCATTTAATTAGTTTTACTCCCTGGAAATTCAATTTCAACAGTTTTGCAACTTTAAAGGCTCATATACCACATGAGACACCCTATTATCAATAATCGATTTATGCTGTTTACTTTAAGCAGCAACGGTAAAGGCAAGGGAAATCAATTTGGAAATCACTCTGAATATACTGTGTGTGTGTCTGGAGATAAATATTTCTGAATTGTGTAGCAGCTTTAGTTAATGACAGAAATGTTTTTTATGTGATAAAGTTAATAATTAATTAAATCTAACTATTTATTTTAATAATATTCTATAGCCTTAAAGCAGATATTTTTTATTTATGAACTAAGTAAACAGCAAGAATACATTTTGGAAAATTGCTCCCTCCAGGAAAGACAATTTTCTTAATTAAACTTAATGCCAAAATACTGTCTTTTTCATAATAATACACCGTTCTTATGGAAAGGAAATGAGTGTTAAACTAAAGTCTTAGCTAGTTTTCAAATACCTTTACCAAACATAAATTGTGACGAGTTTTAACAATTTAAAAAAAAATGTCCTCTTGAAAAGAAATCCATAAATAATGGTTTGTATGACAGATAGTTAAATTTAAGTATCATGATTTGCAATATATAATAAAATATATTAATAAAAAAAGGCAAGTCTCTGATTTGTTCCTCAAAAATACTTAGCATATTAAATTATATTAAAAGGGCATTTTCCACAGATTGCTTAGCAAAATAATAAATCGTAAATTATTCTAAATATTCCATTCATTAAATCAAATAATTCACACATTTTGTTATCGTACATGTTAATAAAATCAACATGTGTATTGATACAAATTATGCACTGACAATTTAATTGAAATATTACAAATCAATGCATCATAAAATGTTAGAACAAATCTTCCACAAAATAACAACAATAGAAATAACAAACAATCAAAATTGAAATGTTTCAAGCTTCATTTAAAAATCAAAAAAAAAGCAATAACAATAACAACAACAACAAAAACAATTAAAAAAAAAGAATTAAAGAGCATACGTTTAGTACGCTCAGTTGGGCGAGATACAAATTTATCTGGCGGATACCATTTCAAATAAATAACAACAATAGCTAACGAAATGCGAAATAACAATGCTAAATTACAATTACAATTTTCAATTTCGATTTTCATTTTCATTTTCATGACTTCCGTTTAATAACAAATAAATCGCATAATCCAAAGCATAATATTATCACAATTAAAATTTCAAATAAATTTTAGCAAAGCAGCAGAAATCAAAGCAATTACAAATCAACGGACAGCAGCAGCAACAAAAACAATAACAACACACAGATACAGATACAGATAAACATTCAAATACAATAAAATAAATTAGCACAATCGATGCAAAAAAAAGAATCGAAGAGAGAAATAGATACATATATACATAACATATATAAAAGATTGTTGACACAAACACAAAGCCAATAAATGATTGGGCTGCCAAAAAGGGGAAGAGTTCGATTGTGCGTTGTGCAAAAATAAACATCAAAATTAGCGAAATTATGCAAAACGATAATAAACACAAAAGCAAAAGCAATGCCAAAGGGAGACAGTAGGAGACAGAAGAGACTGCAGATAGAGGATAGAAGAGACCTGACCAGGTTTTTTGAGACGGCTTCTTCTTTTTTTTCGTGTTAGCGGCGGCATGTAAAAAATCAAAAATCGCAAAGAAAATAAATAAATAAATGCGCAGGCATGAAATAAAAATTAATCAACAAAACCAAAATAAAAAAAAAGAGAATAGAATTACAGCTAAAAACAATAGCAGGGGAGGAGAGAGGGGGAAAGGGGGTCCATACAGCAGCCATTTTCGATTTGCATTTTTGGGTCGTTTGGCAAACTTTTTCATAATCTTCGACAAGCAACAAGAACAACAATGGGAACGATAACAACAACAAGTTTTGCACCTTTAGCATCGCTATCTCGCTCTCGCTCGCACACTGGCCAACGCATGCAGTCTCGCCTACTCGCTTGCTCTCTCTCTCGCTCGCACTCGCTGTGTTTGGCAGTCAGGCGCAGTTCACACCTTGGCTAAACCTTAGCAAAAGTATCTATCGTGCATAAATATTTATGTATCTAACTGGGGCGTGCCACTACAACAGCAACAACAGCAACAACAACAACAACAACAGCAACAACAATAACAAAAACAGCAACAACAGCAACAACAACAGCGAAACAAGTTTTAACATTTAAATGAGCGCCAAAGCTTGCCAAAAATTGTTTTGCTGGCTCCGCCCACTGTGCGCCGACAGCGCAGTCGACGTCGACGTCGACAGTGCACAGATGTACAAATGTATCTCACAGATACACACACACGCATAGAGAAACTCTCACTGCTGTTGTAGCTGTTGTTGTTGCTGTTGCTGTTTCTGCTTAGAGCATTTATGAAAATAACCACCTCGACTGCGCTGCCAGCGTCGCTGTCAACGTTGACGCCAGCAGCGACAGCAGCGTCAACAGCAGCAGCAACTACAACAATTGGCATCACAACTCGTTCGGTTCGCGCAGTCTGAGTCGCAGCAAAAGATACACAACCACAACCATAGCCAGTGGTTACTTCAATTGTTGTTGGTATTATTGTTGTCGCTGTAGCGGTTGCTGTTGCTGTTGTTGTCTTTGTTTTGACCAGTCGATTCTCTGCCATTGCCATCGCTTATGGCCGCAACAACATCATGGCCCGCACATAAATTACATGCTACTTCTGCCGTTTGTCCATCTCTCTGTCTTTCTTTCTGTCTCTCTGTCTGCCTGTCTATCTATCGTATCTGCCTGTCTGTCTATCTTTCCATCTATCTGACTGGCTTACCTGTCGTCAC
The DNA here is from genome assembly GCA_035045575.1 of Drosophila falleni. NCBI lineage: Eukaryota > Metazoa > Arthropoda > Insecta > Diptera > Drosophilidae > Drosophila > Drosophila falleni. The sequence continues at coordinate 14,481,776 of JAWNOV010000167.1, forward strand.
ACAGATACATTACACAACTGTGTTGGTGCCTTTGGAGCTGGGCGTTCTTCTGTTTTGCCGTCGCTATTTCATTTTTGCGGTGAGTTCAACAGAATCTCAGTGCAAGTTCTTTTAAAGAACATTTCTCTTTATTAATTTACTGATTTCTTTTTTCTGTTTAAAGCTTTGTTCAAAATAATTGCAATTTTTTAATGTTTAAAATGTTTTTCTTTATTGCAAAATCATTAACTTAAATATTTGAAATGGTAAAATTAAATTGATAATTTTATAATCTTATTTTTAAAATATTCTTCTAAATTCTAAATAACTTATTTCTGTCAACCGATTTTAGTCGAAGTTAAATAAACAGATACAGTATTTTTAATTAAAGTATTGTTTTACTATTAATATATATGACTTTATCATTTGTTTAGTTTTAATTAAGTTAAGCAGAATTTATACAATATGTTTTAAATTGTTTTATATTGTTGTTGAAGTAAATCATTACTATAATTACTACTATAATAATAACAAGTATTTTGTCGATATAATTAGCTCATAATTATCATGCAATCATTTTATTAACTACCAACTTATATACAGTTAATGATCAGTCAAATTAAATATTTTTTCCATTAATTATTGCAAATTATCATTAATATTATATTACATAAATTTTATTATATTTATAATTGAAGATTTTGCTATGTTATTTTTAAATGCTTGAATGTTAAGTATAGTATAAGATTATAAACCGATTGAAATGCTGTTATTTTCAGTAAATTCATTTAAATTAATAATAATAAATACTTATTACGTAAAATTTATTTTAATAATATAATTTTTATTTTTATTTCCGTGTTGTTAATTTTATAATTACAAAAACATCGAATTACAAAGAACAAAGTTATTTAAAGATTGTATTTTTGTTGCTTATAAAGTTATCTACAGATGAAACTGTTCGTTGTGTTTAACAGCAAGTAAAAACACAAAGTAAAGACACATCCAAAAAATCTATAGTTTAAACTCTAAACATAAATAATACTTGCCAGTAGTTAGTATTAAAATAACAGAAAAACAATAATATTTACATTGTTAAGCCTGCAATAAGTCAACAGATATACGAAAGAATATTCAGTTTTAAATATCAAATATATATGGACTTAAGTCAGATACTTGCAAGGTCTTTAATACTCGTCATAAGTCAGAAAATTGCAATTTGATTCAGTCGGAAAGCAAGCCAATAGATCACAGCTGACAGTCCATTACCATAAACCTCAGACCACTGCGGGCAATTGCAGCCCACAATTGGAAATTTTAAACCAATTAAAACAGCTGCTGCAGTTGCAGTTGCAATTGTTGTTGTTCTTGTTGTTGTTGCTGTTGCCGCTGTTGCAGTTGCAGTTGCTGCGTGCAACGCTGCGTATGCGTAATGAAAAGCAAATATTAATAAATCATACGTGACCAATCAATTTGATGCTGCGGGGAATGCTCTCGCAATGCAATGCGGCAATAAAGATATACAATCTCATAGATACACGCAGATACATACATATGTATCTGTGTAACTTGGCCAACAGGCGTGGAAGATTTGATGAGCACAGGCAACTGGCGCTAACGACATGGACACGGAGTCTCATCGCCGGAGCACACGCCACAGAATCAATATTTAATTTATAATTAACTTTACATCATGAAAAACAAGCGCGGAGCAAACAATAAAAAAAAAAATAACGAAGAGAAGAACAGAAATTTCAACGGACACTTTATCTTTTTAGCACACAGACAGAGAGAGAGGGAAAGATACAGAGAGAGAGAGAGAGAGGTAAATGAAGCATAGGTAAAAAGCAAAGAGACAGCAGGCTGCTCTTGACATTTGGTTTTTGGGGCGGATTTGTGGCGGCTTTAAACGTTTGCCACTATGGGCAATTAACGCGCCCAAACGCAAACACATCGTCTGATCCTTTAGACAAACAGTCGGAGGGCAGGAGGCATAAAAAAACAAGTAGGCGGTTACAGTCGAGCACGCTCGACAGTAGGATACCCTGAGCCCAGGGCCTCTACACATAGGGTGTATTTCGCCCAATTGTTCCTATGGGAGCTATATGATGTGGTAGACCGATTTTAACCAAATTTGGGCAAGATGAAAAAAAACCCCCCAGACGCCCCATATAATTGTGTGGGTCTGATATCTCAAAAAAAAAAAAATTTTTCCCCGCGTCAGCCTCTTTTACGGGGTGCCCCTCCCGGGGGGCGGTAATATATATAAGAACCCTTTTCAACCATTGTGGGGGAGGGTTAAAAATCCCCGCCCAGATGCATATTCTATGGGTTGGGTCTGGTTACCCAAAAAAAAAAAAATTTTTTATAAATAAACCTTTTTTTTGGGGGGCCCCCCCCCCGGGGCAGCTATATGTTATAGTACCCCGATTCCAACCAATTGGGGCGATGGATAAAAAAACCCCCCAGATATCTCACCAAAAAAAAAAAAATTTTTCCCACAAAAGCTCTTTTTTCGGGGTGCCGCCCCTGGGGGGGCGATATAATATATTGACCCGATCCTATCCAATTTGGGGGGGGGAGTATAAACCCCCCCCCCTGTTTTATTTATTATGTGGGTGGTGTTTCTCACCACAAAAAAAAATTTTCTATACAAAAACTTCATTTTCGGGGTAGCGCCCCCATGGGGGGGATATGAAAAGCGCCCCCGCCCAAAAAAATAAAAAAAACTTAAGCCGCCCGGGGCCACCAGGCCCCAGACCCAACGCGCGAGGCCTCTCGGCCCTGGGGGGTGGGGGGGAGGCGCGCGGACAGACGGGCGGACGGACGGACGGAGGGAGGGACGGAGGGAGGGAGGGACGGAGAGACGGACAGAGAGACGGACGGAGGGGCGCGCCGCCGCGGCGGTTGCATAATAAAAAATATATGTGCGGGGGCGCCCCCCCCCCCCCTCCCCCCCACACCATAATACCCTTTTTTGCCCATTTTTAATGGGCTCAGGGTATAAAAAGATTCAAGCGTAACGCAGCGACAGAAAGTCTCTTCCAAAAGCAAACGAAGCAGGGTAAGTTTTCTCAACATACAGAGAGAGATAGACAGTGAGAGAGGGAGAGAGAGAGAGAGCAGCAGTGTGAGAGTGTGTGCAAGTGAAAGAGCTAGAGGGTGAACTTTTTGGGGGTGCTAATTGAAAAACTCAATATTTGTCTATGCGAGACAAAGTTGGAGAGCTGACTTGGCCAACACAGGGTGGTTAACACTGTTAACTGTCGGCCATTTTGTGCAGCACTTGCCACAACTATAATGATAATGATAATGATAATAATAATCATGATGATCGTTGGCAAATGAGAGAGAGGAAATGTTGTGACCTGTTGTTAAGTGGAAGTGGAACACAGAAATCAGTTAAGTCAACAGGAAGAACTCAGGTTGTAAGTTCAGTTCAGTTCAGCTAAGTGCAAATGTCAAGGGCACTTTCCCAGCGAAATCAGCGACAATTCATGAGCTTAACAAAAATAATGTAATTAGAGACTTTGGTCTTGACAATCCCCAACACTTTAAATTGTCCCACAATTGACACAGTTGAAGACTGAAAGCATAGAAATGAATATATATTAATGTGTCCACATCTAAGAGATTGTCTTGCCACAATTTTGGTGCATTCAACTGCAGCGCATTTAGTGGCATTTTGGCCTAAACGTTGTGGCCATAAACTGCACTACGTTCTGCACCTTTTTAATGATCATTGCAGTTATGCGCTCGTCTGAGTTTTATGGATCTTGTGCACACCGTAGACGTTGCGTCGACAGTTTTTTCCCAGAAAAAAAAACATGCAATCAGCCCCCGGTTAGATGCAGATACAGCTACAGATACAGATACAAATACATTTACGGATACAGATACAACTGGCAGGCCTTCAGCAAAAATGCACTCAGTACTTATTAGGCTTTTGATATATGTATGTAGAACCAGAAACAGAGAGACGACAACGACGAGTCTGTAACTCGAAATGAAGAATGGGATTGAGAATGGAAATGGTATAAGACCCGACGTTGATGTTTGTATTATTGTTGGAAATAAACTCTGATTTTATATTGTTGGAATTAATGATTTTGTTCCCCTAAATTTGTTAATTACCAGCAAACAAATTTGTGTATACAAACCATGCTTGAGTTTTTATGCATTTTCTATAGAATTTTTGAGTGATTACAATGCGAGTTGGAGTACTCGTATTCATGGCTTCTAAGATTGAATACAGCAACAAAAAAAAGAAAACTTCATATAAATATATCAAGTACTTAAGATTAAAGTTCCTCAGTAATGTCAACTAATAAGATTCGAAAACTAACTTTCAGAAACTATTTAATAGTTCTGGTAATTGCACTCCATATGGACAACTGCAGCGATCAGCATTAGTTTTAAAACAATACAAAATAAACAAACAACGTCACAACATCTGTTTAGATGGGAGAAGATATAGGGAAGTCCCCCCGTTGTAGCCAATATATCAATTACATGTCCATGTCGAACATAATGCAATGCAGCATGCCAATGCCAACCGGAAAACCCCAAATACGAGTAATAACAACAACAGCAACAACAACAACAACAATAACAACAACAGCAGCAGCAGCTAGAGATTAACAACAAACAGTGAAAAGTGCCTCTGCCTATTTCTGAGCAGGAACTGAGCAGGAGATTTGCTATCGTGAATCGGGGACTGTCAGTTCAAGTCAATCAAATCGTCAGCCAAAGATCGCTGAAAAGCTACAAATGCCTTATTGTCAAAACAAACGGCAACAATTAGTTTACCAAATTACAAGAAAATATTTTTTAAATGCTCCACAAACATACGACTGACTACACTACGCAACACACACACACAACATTTGACACATGTCTCGTCTGATGGTGGTTTCTCTCTCCTTTATCTTTCTCTCACTCTCTCTCCCTCTCTCTCTCCTAGCTCCTTTCTTGGATCATCAGTGTGTGCTGTCACAATGCAGTCCATTTGTGGCATGTCTGTATGGCATTCACTTTGCAGTTCCCATCTTTTAGATCAACTCCCTCCTCTCTCACTACTCTTCTCTCTATACTTACAGGCAGCATTGCCGATTTAGCTATTTTATGTCTAGTTTTAGCTATTTTATAAATGCAATTGCTAAAACATTTATTGAGCTATTTTAAAAATGGTTTGATTTCTTTTTCAGACTTTAATATACATTTAAAAATTAATATACATACTCTTAGTCGTAAAAAAATAAATATTATATAATAAATATATATTTCTTTGAGAGATATATTAAAAAAAAAATAACTTTGTTAGCTACTTATGCAGAAAATTTTTGAGAAATATTTTCCAAATTTAATAGGAAAATTTATACATTTTAACACTAAGGACTTTTTTAGAAAATAAAGTTGATTATTAATATAATAATTTATAATCAATCAAAGGACTTTGTTGCTAAAATAGAATAAGATTATAGAAAACATGTTTTATTAATAATTAGTTTATATAGTACATTTCTTTATTAAAATTTAACACAATTTAAATAAATTACTATATGACATGTTATTTCAGCATGTTGAAAATTGCTTTAGCTATTTTTAGCTATGTCTTATGATCAAATTAGCTATTTAATGCCTTGATTCGTTAAGTCTGGCAGCACTGCTCTCCCTCTCCATTATTCCTGCTTGTGCAGTGTGTTTTATTTCAAAATTCACACGAATGGAGCACGCGATTGTTCGGGTTTTTTTTCGAATTTGGTTTTTGGATTTGGCTACGGATTTTGAATTTCGTATCTTTTGTATACAATATATCAACAGAACCATGGGGAGTATATGTCGTAAATTAACGGCGTTCTTGGCCAGCCAGAAACAGCAGACATAAAATAAAGTTTCGAGAAGCGTATAAAATTTATAGCGCCCGCTACCCAAGAAAATCTGACAGCGCACACCTTACCTTATTCTTTTTTCTGATTGACAGGACCGCAGGGGCGTTGAGTTTTCATTGTTGTTGTTGTTGTTGTTGTTGTTACTGTTGCTGTTGTTGGCCTAATGCAATTCGCATTTCTATGCAATTTCACAGGCAATTGCAAGCAACTGCACAATGGTTATAAGCAGCTTCCCACTGGATTGGCATTTCTATTCCCATTCCCATTGCCATTCCTATTCTCATCCCTTGCACCCTCATGGACGATTAGGTTCATGTGAGAAAAAGTGGAAACAGTTACAGTTACAACTAAGGCTGTTCAGTTATTTAAGGTGCTTACATGGGTTGCTCTTTTTTATAGAGAGACAGTAAGACTGTAAGACTCTCCGACAGTCTGTCTACCAATTGTGCGGCAATTTGTCCTGGTGGTGAGCTTAGCCTGGCCGCTGGCTAACAGCAGTTTTCCCTACACTCCACTCCACTCTACAGTTCAGTCCACTTCACTACACTTCACTGTATACAGTGTGTACAGTGTACACTCTAACCTGGTGGTCCTTGCAACCCCTTTTTGTGGCAAGTTACGCCGCCCGTCTTTACCTCAGTTAGCATAACAATGGCGTTGCGACTTCTTCAGTTCGAGGCTTATGGAAATTAGCCCTGTACACAGCCTCCAGCCGAATGGGTTGATAGAGATACAGTCAGAGAGCGAGAGAGAGAGAGAGAGCGAGAGAGTGTGTGAGAGAGAGAGAGAGGAAGTAAGCATCATCTGCAAATTAATTCATTTATATGCAGAAAATTCAACGTTTTGTTGTTGCGCACAATGTTACAATGTTATCAATTTTGGCCCAGCGGCTACTCTCCGCTTTACATTGAGGGCTCAAAGGTGTGCGGCCCAAAGATACTGCTTAAATCGAAATGGTTTTAGCCAGCTGCTATGCGTTGAAGTTAATTGATTATGGCCGTCGTCCTGTCCTAACTGAAGGACTGACTGTCAGTTGATTGTTAACATGAGCTGATTATAATAAACCCTCCACCCACTTAATTCCATTTCTGAATCTATTTTCTCCAGAGCACTTAAGCTTTAATATTATCAAACAAAAACATAAGTTCAACAAAATATTTTCTAAGCATAAACTAGAAAAAAAAATTATGATAGTTTAGAGATATAAGCAATCCTACATTTCAGATCTTAGAATCATTTTAATTTTCAATTTCTCAACAGTTATATATTTTTTCTTAATTTCTTTATAAAATAATTGAGGATGACCATTTTATTATTATATTTATACTGTTATTAATATGAACTGAAATAAAATAATATATAATAAAATATACCAAATAAATGTAATTTATTTTTGTTCCGACGGCTATTTATTGATCTGATATTAACTAAAGATTCACGAAAATTGAATTTCAATTAAAATAATATGAAACTTATATTCTTATAAGTTTTTTCATAAGTGGAGAAGATAATATTAGACATAATAATCAGATATTGGCATATACTGGTAACAACCCCATTAGAATCTTGGAATTTCTCAAATTATAACGTGTAAATTCACGACAATTTTCCTAAAAATTAACCGTGACAAAAGAGAGCCAAAACAAACAATGATACCACTTTAAATTAATATCCACCGTCTTAAGTGCGATCATTTCCGCATTGTCGTAGTAAAAGACCGGAATAAGTGTAAGAAAAGTCCGACAAATAATTTTCATGCAATTTCAAGTGCATATTCAAATTACAGATACACACACACACACACTCGCACACACACATAGCTGATATACTTAACTGCCCAAATTATTTGAATGGACCCCGTTAATGAAATGTGACACGTATTTCCCCTGCCAACTGGAATGTGTATAGATCTGGATGTGACTGTCCAAGCCCAATTCCCTCGGTCCTTATGCCGATACCAATCCCAATTCCATAACCCAAGTGGAAGCCGAAGCCGAAGCCCGTGCCCGTCGTCAGTCCAGTGTCAGTGTGTAATAAATATGAGACTCATTAAGAAAACCATAAATAAATGCAGCGTCAGTGCATGACCAACAATTAAGTGCGAGCAGAAGTCCCAAGATCGAACCCGAACTCGAGTCGAGTCGGAACACAGACAATGTAAGAGCGACCAAGATCATTGCTGCATATCGATGCAGTACAATCATATATATATATATTGTGTATATGTATGTAACATGAGCAAATACTAGAGTCTAGAAACTGTCGCCCGACAGTCTGGCATGGTTTGTATTCCAGTCTTTGAGTCGGGGTTGCGTCCAATTCAAATCCAATCGAATTGAATCCACAGCACTTGAGGCAAACGGGCGACAAATTTTGTGTTGCTTAGCTGCCCAAAAATAGCATGACACTTGAATTTGGATGGGACAGGTTTTATGGTTACGCATTCATTGTGTAATTTACTGTATGCAGATGTTGCTCGTGTTACGCACCCGGGAAAATGGGCAAAGAGCAAAGGGCAGAGTAGAAAATATTTGAGGAAGCACGGGAATGCCGTTTGCCCTCAAATTCTATTGAATTTCAACAGAATTCAAAGTGTCTGCGTCATCAGGCAACTCCAGGTCCAAGTCCAAGTCGATATCGTTGTGAATGTCGATGTCCCAGTCCTCAATCTATAACCATGTGAACTTTTGCACCTGTGCAACAGATACAAATACCATACGTAGTCTATTATAAATGTGTCCTCAGGCTTGTTATGAATAAAAAACAATCAGGCAACTCTCTACTCCTACTCCACGCTGCATATATTATACAATATATAAAATACAAATATGAGTGTATCCTCATAGAGGAGCCTTTGATTTTTCTAGCAGCAAATTTCTGATTTGAGGCCACTTCGTTGGTTGCCTCTGGCTTTCTGCTCCTCGTTCTTAATACACAACTTGCCAATCGATTGCACAATTTTATCGCATTGTCGCGCGTTTTGGACAAGCAACCGGAGGCGACATGGCCACGCCCACTATGTGTCCGAGCTGTGCCCCCAGCGTGCATATGAAATGATGTGCCACACATCATAATACTCATACATATACACGTACAACTGCAACCCCTGAACGAAACGCGCTATATTTACAATCATAATATTATTCGCGCATATGGACTTGAGGTCGTAATCCTTAATTGGTTTGCCTCTTATGCAATAAGTATAAACAGTTCTGGGATTTTGCTACTCCTTTAATTGCAATTATGGCGATCTGGCTACGCTCGCTCCACAACACAGTGGTACCAAGTCCTCAATAGGCAGAATTTAAGAAAATGTACAAGAAATATAATAAAAAAAATTATACAAGATTTTTTTTAAAAATATTGTCATGAAACTTGGTACAGATGGAATAAAAACTCTAGTCTCGATATATTCTGAAAATTTCTTTATTATCAGATAAAAAGCAATGAAATTATTTAGGAACAGCCATTATAGAAGATTTATTAGGGATATTATTGTGAAGTTTAGTACCCTTGACATTAAAGATGTTCCTGATTAAACCTAAATATTTTATCATTTTCAGAAGATAACTTTATCCTTTTCCCTTTTTTTTATTTTTTTCACAACACTTGTTCAATACAATTCAATTATCAATAAATTTTACTTCATCTCTGTCTTTTCTTGGTAGGGAAAAATAACCTTTTTTTTTTTTTTTGCTTTAAAGTTGGTAATTTGAATCAGTGCAGTTTTTACAAAAATGTATCACAAAAATATTGTGCACTACATGTACACTTTCTAATTGAAACTAAGCACACATTTAAATGTTGTTTGAGATGTCACTTCACTTCGTTTAAATGCCATTAATCATGACTACTTAGCGTTGCTTCATTTCATTGATAAACACGAAAACCGAATCTCTAAATCATTTGCCCTAATGCCTTTCAAATTAGCCCAGCATTTATCAAATCAGTGTTGTCCCAGTCCAGTTTAGTGCCATCCTAAGGTATATGAATCATTCAGCCTAATGAATGTGTCTGTCACTCGCTGTCAACACGTTGCTAAGTTGAAGGCCCCTCTGATCTGTGGCATCCATAAATGACGCCTCTCGACTCCCAAATATGATATGGAGCTGCTGCAAGGGAAACTCTGTCTGTACGGTAGCGTTCTGGGATCACGAGTTGTGGGCTATATTTAATACAGAGTGACATTAATGTCAGGCACAATTAGCCAAGAAGAGCACCAATGGATAAGCGGAAAATGCTGGAATAAAAAAAAAACAGAAAAAAAAACAATCAAAAAACGATAAACGAGGCGCGCAGAACGCGCCACCAGAAATAATTTGACATGCCCCTGCCTCAATCCAAGAAGATACATTGGAAGATGATGATTTTGTTATTGCAGCTTTGGATTTTGATTCATTTTTTCAATGCTCACTTTTTTTTGCGTTTGCTTTGGCTTCTTGTGTTTTTTTTTTTTTTTGGTACGTGTGTGAACCGCTGAACTATAAAATCTTTGGCCATGGCCTTTTGTCTGGCTTTGTTACAAACTCGTAAACAAACAATTACACAACAAAGCGGGTGCAAATGGGCCAGAGATACAGATAGAGACACCTACCAAAATAATAAAGCAGACAATAGGCAATCCCAAAAACTCAAGCACGGTGGCATCTCTATCCATCAATTGTTCGACTCTTAATCCCGGCCTGCGGCTTCCACAGCCCCTAACCCCCGCCTCTTCCCCAGCAGACAACTCAATATATATTACACTTTTATTTACTTCAGTTACAGTTTCAATTGAATTTGCGAATTTGCCGGCAATGCTGATGCTGATACGCTTGGATTGATCTTTCTCTCTCCCTCTCTTTATCTCTCTCCCTCTCTCATTCTCTCCCTCTCTCGCTCTCTCGTTCTTCACTTTATGAACGAGGGAACTCTGTAGCGATCGGAATCGAGATCGGGGCTCTACATGTGCTGCTGCTGTTGCTGCTGCCGTTGGTGTTAATTTATAAAAAACAGCGCCCCCAGTTTGCTCAGAGTTTGCCATTTTTGCACCGTTGACGCTTTTTTCACAGCCGGCGCGTGGTATAAAATCCAAATCATATAAAAGATACACTGCATGTTTATATTGAATATATAGCGCAAATGATAGCAACGTGCTACTGTGGAACAAATTAAAATTTATTTATGAATAATTACAGGAAACAGACATTTCTTAAATAATTTCAGTATTATATTTAGATAACCCTATTTTAAACAATTCTCTTATGGTTTTAATTATTATATGAATCAAGTAAACTCTTTTCATAATAAAATATTTGTTTTTAAACGTTTTAAGATTCGGTGTTTCATTTTTAAATCAACGATATACAACACCTTGTTTTAAATAAAAACATACTCAAATTTTTTAAGCTAATGTGAATTTGATAATTTTAAGATTATATTTATTTAAGAAATCTCGATAAGCTAAATGAATTGTGTTTAAAATAATATAATATAGATATATCATAAATTTAACATTGTGTCTTTCTCATTGTATTTTATTTGTTATTTTCAAATCTTCAAAGAAAATAGCTCTTTTTTAGCTAAATATTAAGTTGATATAAAAATTAAGATACTAAAATATAAGAAAGTATGATAATAATGAGGTAATTATATTTTTTACGAACTAAAACTTTTTAAAAATACGGATTTGATTATAATCTACTTGTAAATTTATATGTACTTATTAATTCATAAATAATTTTAGTATTTTATTCTCAATAATTACAATTGAACTCCTCTGATGCAGGTGCTGCCACTGTGCAGTGATTTGATTTAAGTAGCTGAGCAGCAGCTACGAGTACAGTGGCAACCATATATAATAAACGGTTCGACGGCGCGGCGTCTGTGTCGACGGCAGAGATAGAGATCAAAGCGTGCCGCCGATGCTAGGCGGCCTGCAAAATGGTTAAATCTTTTGAAATGTGCGCACTTTTTGACACCCAATTTGTTTAGAGCTGTACGCCCCACCAGTTCCCCAATAGATCTATGCTGATGCTGACAGGGGCTGAAGAGGCGATAAGGGAAGAGAGAGGGAGCGAGGGGAGGAAACAGTTCATAAAAACGGGACGTGGCAAGGTGAGAGTACTTCATTTGGTTAGTCAGTGGGCCACTTTTTCTGCGAATTTCATTAATAAAAATGTCGAAAGTGTTGGACGTAAAGTGAGCAGCAAGATCTATTCATACACACACACACACACACACACACACACACACACACACACTAAAACACAGGTAGCACAATCAAACGAATTTTCATTTGGCGTTTTTGTTTTTAATAAAAATTCAAAAGATTTACAGGCCACAAGTAATTCCACTTAAATTGTTGTAATGAAGCGGGGAAACTAAATGACGGTGAGTAGAGGTAGGGGTAAGGGAAGGGGCAGAGGTAAGAGAGATCAGAAACAACACGTCATTTCATTCATAAAATTGGAATTGTTGCAAAGCAAATGCTTAATTAAGATTTTTCCAAATAAAAATGCAAGAGGGGATATGGGATATACTCGTAATAAGTTTATTGATTTGGGAAATGCCATAGCCGGATGTTTATGTCTTGGCTGTATGCTGGAATGGATCAATGATACAGGCAATCATAAGGAACGTGTGAACGTGTGTGCAGGGATTATATGGGTACGGATTTGGATGCGGATTCGTATACAATTACCATTTCCCCCCACACCAATGATCCTGGCCAGCAAGTTGTTAAGTTGGTAAGTCAATCTGCGCTTAGCAAGTTGGCTAGCCAAAGAATTATGGAATTTCCATACATATATGTATGCCAAAGTCAAAACATGCGGTTTGTGTGTCCGCGCATTAAGTTGGGAAAAGACGAGCTGCAGAAGGCTGGATTTATTTGTACAAAATGACTTTGCAAATGAGATTCTGTTCTGACCACCGAATGTGTCAATATTATCATGGGCCGAACCTATGCAAACACTTCTCTATTTCTCTCAATCTCTTCGGTTCTGTTCTCTTCTGTTCTCTTCTGTTCTGTTCTGAGCTCGCACACAGCGCGCAATCTGGTCAAATGGGATTGCTACTCAGGTCGGGCTACCTGCTGTGCGAGGTGTGCATAGTTCTGTTAATGTCCAACACCTTCGCACTTGAATCGGTCGCAACGTGACCTGTGGCCCCGTCACTGGATTTTGTCTTATGACCAGAGTTATGAATGGAACTGTCAAGCTGCCAAGTGCCCATGTACATGCACCGATAATCGATGTGATTAGGCCGTGTCGTTAACTGTAACCCCCAGTCGACCAATCAATAATTAAAATTCAAAAAAAATAAGAAAAGAAAAAGGGGAAAGAAACTCGGTGACGTATTTAGACAGCCACTGACAGCCAAGCAGACTCAAGAGAATCTTAAAATAAAGCCTCTGGAAGAAGTCGAATTTCCAATACACTCCCATATAAAACTATATATAACTATAATTATAAAAACTCACTTTTCCGGTTTCTACTTTTGACTATATTATTCGGAAGTCTTTTCTCTAACCAATTCCAATTTCCTTTAGCAAAGTTTTTCGGATTTCAAAATCAATATAAATTAAGAATAATAGTGAAAATAAACCCGTCTTGAAACCGTTTACTTGGAAATAAATAAGCATTTACTTTGAGTTTATTGTTTGCATTAATTTCTTAATATTTTATGTCTAAATATCTGTTAGTTATTTAACTGAGACCTTAACTAGTCAACGAGAAATAAGATAATTTACATAACTTACAGTCCTACTTCTATTCATACTTCTATTAGCATTTGAATTATTTCTCTACATTCGAACTGGTACTTCTTCCTCAGTTCCTCTTTGTTCTTCCTAGGCCCTCGCTACCACTGCTACCATACGCCCTACTATTAATGGCCCCTCTCCCAGTCCCTCTCCCAGAATCCGCGCCCAGGCCCCGCTCCCAGGCCGCGCCCCGAGGCCCCGCCCCGCTCCCAGGCCCCGCCCTGAGGCCCCTCTCCAAGTCCCTCTCCCAGAATCCGCGCCCAGGCCCCGCTCCCAGGCCCCGCTCCCAGTCCCTCTCCCAGTCCCTCTCCCAGTCCCTCTCTCTCAGGCCCCGCTCCCAGTCCCTCTCCCAGTCCCTCTCCCAGTCCCTCTCCCAGTCTCCTCTCCCAGTCCCTCTCCCAGTCCCTCTCCCAGTCCCTCTCCCAGTCACGCTCCCAGTCCCTCTCCCAGTCCCTCTCCCAGGCCCCGCTCCCAGTCCCTCTCCCAGGCCCCGCTCACACTCCCTCTTCCAGGCCTGCAGTATAGAGGAACCTACATACCAAGTTTGGTGTCTCTAGCTCTTATAGTCTCTGAGATCTAGGTGTTCATACAAACAGACGGACAGACGGACATTGCTATATCGACTCGGCTATTGATTCTGATCAAGAATATATATATTTTATAGGGTCCGGCACGCCTCCTTCTGCCTGTTACGAACATAGTCGATAAAACAAACTCAATAGACCCCTGTACTTTTTTTAATACGGGGTCTAAAAAAAAAATAAGTATCCAGTGAGTTATAAATTTAATCAGATAATTGTGAGTTTATTTATTTAAAATAAAGACATATAATATTAAATATATAAACTTCATGTCATAGGCGCTATACCGTATATTAAAGATAGAGCATTGATACGACTTGGTTTTAAAAATAGCTGCATGACAATGCACAATTTATTTGGCTGCCCGAGGGCGATAGAGAAGGAAATGAGCTGCACTTAAATGCATGCGAGAAAACCACTTGATACCAACAAGTGGATAAGAAGCCACCACCACGACACAAACGATGCCCAAACGAACTATCAATGTCAGTGAATTGGCAAAAAATTTAAACTCAATTTGTATGCAGGCCAGAGTCCGGCCCGAGGAAACCCTTTACTTGACACACCTCAACAACGACTGCGGCTCAAGTGGCATCCACACATCCACATATCCACATCGACAACGACACCGTCTGCCGTTGCATTAATGTGAGATGAACACCCAGTTGGCTGGTCAGACGAGATCAAGCCCAGCCAGATACTCCAGCCAGGGGGATAAGCCGTTGAAGCATGCGTATCATCAGTGCACAACAAATCTTAAATCTTAATGATCGTTAAGGCTGAGCGAGGCGTTGATGACGCGACCATTGCCATGACCAGGCATTTTATGAATGCCCAACCAAATGGTGCTCCGACTCCAGCTCCAGCTTCAACCCATTCATTGATTCATTCATTTCATGCATTACCCCGAAATGAAGTGCTCGAAATGCTTTGTAAAATGATCTTATCCTGCATTAATCTCATACATATCATTCGTGATTTTTTTTATTATATTTTTAATATTTATTAATTATTATTATGTACCATCGTATATGCATATTATACCTTCCTCTTAAACTTAAATACATTACAAAGCGCTGGCAAATGAGTGTGGAAAAGTATTAGAATTTGCAGCTAACATAATTGAGAATTCGCCACTCAATCAATATAATACAATACAAAGTGCATAATTATTAAAATATAAGATAACTTGTTAGAATATAATAATTATATATAACATATGTAGGTTGGCGTGTGTGTATGTATGTGTGTAATCGCCTCTTATCTGTGTGGGTGAATACTTTTCGATACATGCAACTAAGTTTGGCAATATTTGCCCATAAGTTTTACAACTTTCCATTTCCAATTCTATCCAATTTTTGGAAGTGATTTTTAGTTTTAAAGCCACAAATGCGTCTAAATTACGGATGGGAGCCCAGCATGCGGCAACACTTGTCTTTTTCACAATTTACTAGTATTCATTTAATTTATAGTTGCTTAGTTTTTAAATTGAAACACTAGGATCAATACGATGGCCAATAGGACAGCGAATAGGATGGCAGCCAGTATTAGCTTCTTCTTTCGCACTTTGTTCTAAAATAGAAACAATTTAATCAAATTATTGCTACATAATTTATCATATTTCAAGTATTTACCCTGTAGGAGCTGGCCTTGCGCAAATTGTCTGTGCCCTGAGAAACGAAAATGCTTGTTTGCTCCACCTGCGACTCAATGGAGTCCACAACTACGCCCTGCTCGTAGACCATAGCACCCAAATTCTTATAGATCTCGTTGACACCCACAATGTTGCTCTCCAGCTCGCGTATGGCACGCTCCTGTTCCTCAAGCGCCTGCAGATCCACTTCCTCCTGCATTTGCGTTTGGACTTGCTGCTGTTGCTGCTGATTTGATTTGCGATTGAAGAAGTTATCCTCGAAGCTATTGGCATTGCTGTTGCGCGTCGAGCCGGGAGGATGTGCAATGCTATAGTTGTGAGCACGCGCTTGGTGCAAGGCGCTCCTTTCAATGTCAGCCGTCTTGCGTTGAACGGCCTGCCCAAAAAAGATAATGACAATGACTAACTGCGCTTTCATTCTTATCAATAGAGAGATTAGCCTACCTGAAAGGCGGTCAGAGCCGCTGTGAACTCATCCACCAGTCGATCGCGTTGTATCTTCAGATGTCGCTCCTTGCACTTGTCCACCTCCTTCAGCTGAGTGTTGGTATCCGTAACCAGCTGCTTGGTGTAGGTCATTAACTGATGACTGTGTGTAGCATGCATAGCGTTCAGTTATTTTATACATATGCAAATATTATTATTTTGATAGCTAAGGCAAAGCCAAAAGTTGCACTTACAGCTTCTTTTTCAATTCGGGCGAGTCCTGTGGCGTATTCAGCTGATTAACCATTCGCTGCATAGTGGACACTGTGCAGAGGAGAATGAGTGTAAGCGAGAGAGAGAGAGAGAGAGCATAGTTGATTAGTCATAGGTTAAACACAACGCCCCAAACAACAAACTACTCACCATTTTGTTGTACTTTTTCAATACTTGTCGCGATTATTTGTGCCAATCGTTGAAAGTCAATCTCATTCAAGCTTCCACCTCCACCGCCCCCTCCAGTTCCTCCTCCTCCTCCACTGAGACCATTCTCCATATGCTGCAAATCCATGCTTTCGTATGCAGACACTTTGCTGTTGTAATTGTTTTTAGTTTGGCAAAAACAAGTCTTTGTCGTTGCTTTGCTAGAATTTTAAAACAGTTTAAACCGTGCGCAGTTAGATTTTAATACTTATATCATTAAATGCGATTCACGAATTACACCTGTATGCAATTTGTATGTGTCTGTGTTGTTTTCTGTTATTGCTCTTTGTTTCACTTCAGCAGTAATGCTTGTCTTTTCATACCACACACCTTGTTTGCCAGTTGCTTCTATTCAGCGACCTTCACAAATATATATTAATCTAACGCATATACAATTAAACAGAATACACAATAATTTTTTAATAAGCAGAAAATAAAGGTTGCAAATTTTGCAAGAAACTTGTGAATTTAGAGTTGCCACCAAGGTATATTTACTAATAAATACATCTTGATTGCCACAGTGCCGATAATTTGAACGTCTGGCAACGCTTTCAGCGATTAGAGTGACCATGTTTAATTTTCTGCGATATATCGATATATCGATATCGATATTTTCACAGGGTGGTTTTCGTTAGATGAGCGCGCATTTTTAAATCCTTTTATCACTACACTATTAAAAAGTAAATATATAATTAGTATAGAATTATTATTTATTAGCATAGAATAAACAAAATTTAATATTTATAGGTATAGAATAAACAAATTTTATTCAGTCTCAGTATATATATTAAGTTAAATTTTAAATTGGTAAGATTTTTTTCAATTAGAAACGTAAGTTTGTACATACATGTGTGATAAATTAACATGTTTTTGATATTGGATGTAGTATATATTTAATGTGCTTGATTTTTATCTGTCTCTTAAACAATAATATAACATCAGTTAATTATTTTCAAAACGGGAATTTAAATTCCTTTCTCTTCAGTCGCAGCGCTTTTAGCAGTATATTAATGACTCATTCTGTTCAAATCTCAGTCTAATTAGAAGTAATTACTCTGAAGCAGTCATAATTAATATTATAAGATCAACAACAATGCAAAACAATACTAATTTCAAGAAAAGAAAAAAGCAGTTCTTAAAAACATTTTTAAATAAATGCACTTTTTGTAAGATTTTTAAATGTGTCTACTTTAATAATGATTAAGTTACTGAATTAGAAAATATTTATAAATATAATTCCTGCTAGCTTACGAATTACATTTCAATAGAATTAGTTATGTGGGTACAAATGTCTGTCAATGATCTTAAATCTGTTTCTTAATGTGCTGCCTTTGAAACAGGTGCATTAGTTGCAGCCAGCTATTAATTTAGAATAGCGGTTTGTCCCATATTATATCAAATATGTAAATACATATTGAATAATTAAACCTCACGAGACACGGACAGCGTATATACATATATTTAAATTCTCGTCTGTGTTATCTGATGAGACCGGTATTTAAATAAAGAGCGGGTTTTTGATCAACCGTTCCTCTTCTCTAATATTAAATAAAATCGGTTTGAGTCTTCTGAACTTATATAAATAAGCAAGTATTCCCTTTAAAGCCGCTCAATAAGTTCCCGAGCGTCGCGTCGTTGACTTCAATACGTTTTTCTTTAAAATAAGTACTGATACTGATACTTATACTGAGATACTCGTTCGCGTACTCGTACTGCCAAAAGTCGAAAGTGGTTCACAAAAATTCGTGCGTCGAAACACGATCCGATAATGCGAGCTTTCTGGTTAACGCTCTCAATCCAAGTTGCTTTGTGCTATTGCCATTACAGTTATGAGCCAGGTGCGTGACTCTTTGACGGTGTGACACTTTTATTATAAATATAAACAGTTAAAGTGCTAAAGATCGAAAGCAGAATACAGAAACACAAAACAAACGTATATCGTTTTTGCGTAATCTAGTGATAATCAAATTTGATATTGCAACTAATTTGTGGCTATAGAAAAAAGAAATTAGAACTTTCGCTTTGTAAAGATCAAATCTTTCGTCTCTTTCAGATCCCACATGGAATATTCGTTCTACAAATGAACTAAAGGATAAAAACTTTTGGTTTCACGATGCTCAACGCACTCTGTTCGAGAAGCTTTCAATGACGCCAAATCAATATTTGGCCAAGAATGTTATATTCTTTCTGGGAGATGGTATGTCGGTGCCGACAGTTACAGCAAGTCGCATTTATGACGGTCAGTTGAAGGGTAAAATAGGGGAACGTAATCGACTGGAATTTGAAAAGTTTGACTTCGTGGGATTATCAAAGGTAATTTCAATGAATAACTATAACTTGAGAAAATTAAATCTAATTAAAGTGACCTAATTAAAATAGAATTCATGAAATATCCTTTTTTTAATTTTTTGTATTCTGGGAGAGGGACTGGGAGAGGGACCTGGAAAAAAACCTGGGAGAGGGACTGGGAGAGGGACTGGAAGAGGGACTGGGAGAGGGAGTGGGAGAGGGACTGGAAGAGAGACTGGGAGAGGGACTGGGAGAGGGACTGGGAGCGGGGCCTGCGCGAGGGACTGGGAGAGGGACCTGGGAGAGGGACTGGGAGAGGGACTGGGAGAGGGACTGGGAGAGGGACTGGGAGAAGGACTGGGAGAGGGACTGGGAGAAGGACTGGGAGTGGGACTGGGAGAGGGACTTGGAAAAAAACCTGGGAGAGGGACTGGGAGAGGGACTGGAAGAGGGACTGGGAGAGGGACTGGGAGTTTTAAATATTGAAATTTCATGTTATGTTAACTTTTTTTATTAATTTATTTATTAAAATTCATAATGGTTACGATCTTTGTAACTTCTAAGTCAACTGTCGATCAGTAATTTAATTATAATTCTCGTTTATTCTATTTAGACGTATTGCGTCAACAAACAGGTAGCAGACTCTGCCTGTACAGCATCTGCCTATTTGTCTGGTGTTAAGGCTAATTACCTGACAATCGGCGTATCCGCCGATGTGCAACTGAATGACTGTGCTGGCGCCAAGTTGCCACAAAATCGACTGTCCTCCTTGGCAGCATGGGCACAACATGGTCACAAATCCGCCGGACTTGTGACCACAACCCGTGTCACCCACGCGAGTCCAGCTGGTGTCTATGCACATACCTCGAATCGTGACTTTGAGAGTGATTACGATGTCCAAGAGCTGGGAGGGAATCCAAATGATTGCCCTGACATAGCGCAGCAATTATTGGAAGATGTGGGCAAAAATCTAAAGGTCGTTCTGGGTGGAGGTACTAAGAAATTCCTGCCTAACACAATGACAGATGTTTATGGCAATAAAGGCGAACGTCTGGATGGACGCAATCTGATAAATGAGTGGCAAAAGAGCAAAAAAGGCAATGCACGTGTGGTCTTCAATCGCACCGATCTGCTGAAGACTAATCTTCGTAATACTGATCACTTACTTGGATTGTTTAATGCCACGCACATGGCCTATCATTTGGATGATAGTATAGATACTCCCACACTCTCGGAGATGACAGAAGCTGCTATTGAAGTTCTCTCATCGAATCCAGAGGGTTACTTTCTGTTTGTCGAAGGCGGACGCATTGATCATGCTCATCACGAGACGAAAGCTAAGAAGGCATTGGATGAAACAGTTCAATTCTCAAATGCCGTTAGAAAAGCGCGTCAGTTAACGAATCCTTGGGAGACTCTTATTGTTGTCAGTGCGGATCACGGACATACTATGACCATTAACGGCTACCCAGACATAGATAATAGTATTACCGGATTAAACTCTGAATTAAGCGATATTGACAAATTACCCTACGCCACCTTATCATATGCCAATGGACCGAACTACAAAAGGTTCTATACTACATTGGCTAATGGTACAATTGAGCGGGTTGATCTCAGAAATCTAAACATTGGTGATAAGGACGAAATTTATCCTCATGGAGTGCCCATGGCCGAAGAAACCCATGGAGGTGGTGATGTGGCTGTTTATGCCAATGGTACGTTTAAATACAGCTTATTCTTAAATAATACCTTTTTATTTCAATTATTTCTATTTTCAGGTCCTTGGGCGCATTTATTCAGCGGCGTTTACGAGCAAAACACAATACCACATCTAATGGCCTATGCATCGTGCATTGGCCCAGGAATAAAAGCCTGCGATCTCAGACCTCAAACAATTAGTCTCCACAATCCCTATAGTCCGTACAGTGCCTAAATCATATATTTAATTGTATAATGTGCATTGCTTATATGGCTTATTAAAAATTGAAACAACATAACGTTTTATTTAATTATTAGCTGAATAAAATTATAATTAAAATACATTTGATAACCGTTAAATGAACCCTTACTCAAAAACTTTCAACTCTCATAACTTTGTCAAAACTTGACCGATTTTCATGCGGAATATCGTTTTGGTCATTATTTGACCTCTACTTTGATTCTGCATCAAAATATTAATTATTTAAAAAATTCGATTATTTTCCCCTATCACTGTCTATTTTATCCGAACTATTTCCTTTACTTTCTCTTTGACACTTATTCAAAAACTTCCAATTCTCATAACTTTGTTAAAACTTGACCGATTTTCATGCGGAATATCGTTTTTATCATTATTTGGCATCTACTTTTATTCTACATCAAAATATTATTTATTTTAAAAGTTCGATTATTTTCCCCTATCACTGTCTATTTTATTTATACTTTTCCCTTGACTTTTCGGACCACTTTTTATATGTCTGTACCGGCCCAAGTATTAGTTTTATTGTTGGGATTTGTTGGTATTTTTCCATTGCATACAATACGGTCACTCTACACATCTGCCAGCTCATTTCGATACATACTTTGTTATCGATTGTGCATTAGTTTCGATAGTCTGTCGAGTATCGATAACGACATGATAGATAATTGACTGCAAATTCTAATTTTTATAAATCACCTGTTGCTAATTGATAAATTATAAATTATATTTGATTTCGACTTTTATTAATCAATAACTCTTCAAAATTTTCATACTTGTCTGATAGTTAGTTAAAGTGGCAAAATATGCATAACCCAGCAGCGGTAAAGTGAACAGCTGTTTACCATTGTTTTGATAAGAAAAAGTGCGTAAGAATGCAGCGAACTTCTGTAAGTACTACATGTTAAATAATTGAACAAACTTATAATTCGTATGTTCCATTGTAGCATCTTTGGCAATGTTTGGGCATTGCCAGTCGGTCAACCTTCAGAATTAGGCAATTTCATAGCAGAAGGCTAGCTGCGCATCAGAATCAGAGCAAGCCTAGTCGCAGTTGGAAGACTTTCCCCTTCGGGCGTGTGGGCTTTGCTCTGATTGGAGCTGGAGCAATTGGATACGATGGGATTGTTAACGATTTCACCTACGCCGGATCGTCGGTGCGTTTTGTGCGCTCTGTTAAAACAGCGATATTAATTGCCATCGATTATCTGGGACTGGACGAGAATGATGCCGAATATAACACCAAGATAAAGGCATTGCATCAGAAGAGTGCCAACAGATTATTGGAAACCTGTCTGCTTAATGGTGGTCTCTACATCAAAGTGGGCCAAGGATTTGCGGCCATTAATCACATATTGCCCGTAGAGTACACCAGCACGCTAGCAAAGCTGCAGGACGAATGTCTGACGACCTCAAAGGCCGATATACAGAAGGTGTTTCGTTCTGATTTTGGCCAGTTGCCCGAGGAGATGTACAAAGAATTTGATTACAAACCCGTGGCGGCTGCTAGCTTGGCTCAGGTGTTCAAGGCAAGGCTGCATAGCGGCGAACAGGTGGCCGTCAAAGTTCAGTATAGCGATTTGCAGAAGCGTTTCATCAGCGACGTGGCCACCATTATCTTTCTGCAGGATATGATCGAACTTGTGTTTAAGAACTACAATTTCGGTTGGATCATGAACGATCTGCGCAAGAATCTAGTGCAGGAACTTAACTTTGTGCAGGAAGGTCAAAATGCTGAAAGGTGCTCCGAAGGACTACAGAAGCTAAAATATGTTGTGGTGCCCAAGATCTATTGGCCACAGACGAAAACGGTTAGTCATTCATTGTCATTATCATATTAACTCGAAATAATTACAATATTATATTATACAGCGCGTGCTTACAATGGAATGGATGGAGGGCTTTAAAATCAGCGATGTACGTGAAATTAAAAAGCAGAAAATGAGTCTGGTTGACATTGACATGAAGCTCTACACTGTGTTTGCCGAGCAAATCTTTCACACTGGTTTCGTACATGCTGATCCACATCCCGGCAACAGTGGGTAATCAACTAAAAAGTGACGAAGAGCTCATGAAACTGACTTGCATTTCTTTCTTAGTCTTTGTGCGTAAAAATGCGCAAAGTGGCAGCGCAGAGATTATATTGTTGGATCATGGTCTCTACGAGGAGCTCCCAGCCAGCGTGCGTGGTCCACTTTGTGAGTTCTGGGAGGCAACAGTGCTGCGGGACGAGGCGAAGATGAAGGCGGCTGCTACCAGAATTGACATTGTCGAATATGTGAAGTTTGCCGAAGTGCTATTCCAGCAGCCCATTCGTATGCATAGTGGACCAATAAAGAGCAAGCTGTCTCATGAGGAACTAGAGCATATACGCAAGGTAGCCAGGGAAAACTTTGATGTTATAATGAGCACCCTCAAGGAAATGCCGCGCAGCATGCTCTTTGTGATGTGAGTGTGCAGAGTATTTATTTGTTATTGGTATTGAAATTATAAGTATCTTCTTTACAGACGCAATTTGAATATTGTGCGCTCCATTGGCGATATGCACGGCAATGTAGTGAATAGACCACAAGTCATGGCTCGCTATGCCCAACGTTGTCTCTACGAGCGTAATATGAGATCGCCGATCCAGTACATGCGCTGGTTGTGTCGTCGCATTTATTTTGAGTACTGCCTGTGGATAACATCGTTACGACCAATTTTAATGAATTATTATCTGAATTTCTTGTATCTTGTGGGACGTGCGCCGGAATCGGCCAGGACATTAATGCGTGACGTTATGCAGCAGGACAAGCTTAACCAGTTGCACTAGCTTAAAATCAGCACATTCTTTAAGTCAAATATGTTCAATTAAGTCAAATTCGCATATGTTACGTATACGTAATATTTATATGTGTCGTGTTTAATAATTGTGATTCGCTTGATGTCAAAGTTGCTAGATAGATTGATTAAAACTTTTAACTTTTACATTTAACACTTGTCATGTTTTGGAAATAGACAACCCGCTTAGCTGTCTAGAGGTCACATAAGGTATTTTAATTAAATTGCAGTTCAGTTATCCAAGGTTGGCTCACTCAAACAGTTATTGCTAACCAACATTCACTGCCACTTAGGAGCTCAAAACACAACAAATCAATAGGATTTTCAGATTAGCAAAACTTTCATTATTTGCATACACCAATTTGTATACCCTGTAATAATTAAGAACACAGTGTAGAGCTACTTTCGACCGTTTCAAGTAACATTTAATCGTTAGTTTATTGATATTTTAATGTTATTTACCATATAAAGGGTATCTAACTAATCAGACATATTTTTAAAAATATCATGTATTGCCAACATTTGAAGCTTACATATTTCTCCCCCGAAATAGGCACAAATGGGCGTCAACAACTACATATTTCCGGTTGTGTGGAGTGCCATGGCAGGCATCAACATGCCAAAAATCTGGGAGCCCAATATATAGGCACGATATGAGCAAATGGTGAGACGCCTCTTCGCCCCCGTTGCAACACTTTCACACAGAATATACCATCGAGTATCTGGAGTATCGTGTGGTGCACACAGAACTAAATTCAATTCAATTTCATTTAAAGTTACTTTCGCTGACTGACAGACAAGCGAGTCAAGTCCTCTAATCCTAGGTCGCGCTGTACAGTGGGCCTAACTCCAAATATTTTAATTACAAAAAAAAAAACAAAGTAATTTATTCAATTATTACTCGATACATTTTTGTATCGATTTACGATTACTTATTCTTCTTTTATCGGCCGCACAACATTTTAGCTTGCTTAACAAACATGTTATCATTTCAGTGTACCTTAATAAAGTTTGTCCTATTGTTGTTAACAGATTCGATATTCAGATCACTGCAAATATGCTACATAACATAAATCTCACACATCGATATACAGTGGTATGTTCGTCTGTCATTTTTGCCTATATATTACAAACTGATTCGAGCTTTAAACAAAACTGCTAATATCGTTCGCACAAGAATAATTGAGCTGAAAATTGCACTGCAGCATGTAATAGCTCAGTTTATTTATGACGATAACTAGCTCCATATTTCGTTATCAGCTAAAAATAACCAAAAGACGTTTATTTTCTTATGAAAAGTAAAACAAAAAATATTACATATATTTTATAAATCATTAATTTCTTATAAGTTTTATCGAAATTTGAAATAACTAATTGGCTTCAATAATAATAATTGGTTTTAATAAACTTCAAAACCAAGGAAAAGTGAAAAGTAAATACATTGGTGTATAAGAGAAAACTAACTTTATACATTTTTGTACCATGGTTGGTGTCATACTTGTTATTGTTGTTGTTGTTGTTTTAGGGCCAGAGCTAAATATGAAATTAAAAATCAACGCTAAAGTGTGAAACGCCTGAAATGTCGGCTGTCTGGCGGCAGTCAGGCGAATGCTTAGAATGCTTGGAAGGCTTAGAAGTAGTTCTGAAGCAAGCATTTGCAGACAAGTCGCGGAACGGAGCAAAGGTCTTGAGCGGAAGTTGAAATTAGCTAAGCGGAAGAGCAAAATAGTCCCGAATTAAGTTTTCGGTTACCAATTAGCAATGAACAAGGAGTTTATTATGCAGGGCGGCACGCCCATAACCAGTGAACTGGCAACGGTAAACGATCCTCCTCCATCAGGGGTTGAAATCCAATCGAAATCCTTGTCGATTTCAGGAACTACGCAAGCTCGTCTTTGGCACAGCCGCAATCCCAATGCGTGCCGAGTGGCTGCAGACGGCCTTCGTGTTTGGAGCAGCCCCCAAGGAGGATTTGGCCTATGGACTACGTTGTCCACGGAACGCCACACGAGGACTGCTGTCCGTAGTGCAGGGATTCATCTTGAAGTATCTGCTCTTCTCCCGCAAGAACAGCCGCAACAATTCCACTGAGTGCGTTATTAGCTTTAGGGAAATCCACAACTAAAGTTAATCTATGTGTATGTGTTCGTGTGTGTGTGTGTGTGTGTGTGTTTTTTAGTCCGCTTCTGGCCAACGCCGAGATGCAACGAGATTCGCTTTTCAATGCCTTAATCGAAATATTACGCACCATTTCGGATAAAGGCAAGGTCACTATGGTGCTGCCCTCGGAGGATGAGGTCTTTGTGGATCACAGTGCCAGCTATTTTCATGATACGGTCACTGAAAAGGTAAGTCCACTTATTGCATAATGCATTACGTATTGATTTTATTTAAATATCGTTGGTAATAGCTTAATGGAAGGCAGATTTTTTAGAGCATTTTTCCATCTATCTCAAAGAATTAATAATTTTATTTAAGGAATACAAAATCGTCTTTGTATCTCCGTTATTTTTAATTACTTGAAACTCTCATCACTTAAAATATCCAAATTTAATAAATTTCGAAATTTTAGCTATTAATAATAATATAATGAATTATGCAATTATTATTTAAATTGTAATTTTTCATTGCCTATGTAAATTTTTCAAACATAACTATTTTCCTCCCTGACGTATCAACATTTTCACTTGCTTAACAAGCAGATCCTCATTCCAATGTACATTTTTAACATTCCTCCAATTCGTGTTAACGGATTTAAGATTTAGTTTACTGCGAATAAATTCAAGATCAATATGTGAATGCTTTGAATAAACTAGGGAGACTTACCTTTGCATGCAATTTTTGTACCACCAGCCACTATTGTAAATCATCGCACAATTCCCAGGTATGGTCCCATGTTGAGAACATCTGATCTGCATACATAACTCAAAGCAGTCCCTCTTCCAGTCCCCCTCCCAGTCCCTCTCCCAGGCCCCGCTCCCAGTCCCGCTCCCAGACCCCGCCCCCAGGCCCCTCTCCCAATCGCTCTCCCAGTCCTTCTCCCGGGCTCCGCTCCCAGTCCCTCTCCCGGGCTCCGCTCCCAGTCCCTCTCCCGGGCTCCGCTCCGACTCCCTCTCCCAGGCCCCTCACCCACTCCCTCTCCCAGGCCCCGCTCCCAGTCCCTCTCCCAGTCCCTCTCCCAGGCCCCGCTCCCAGTCCCTCTCCCAGGCCCCTCTCCCAGTCCCTCTCCCAGTCCCTCTCGCAGTCTCTCTCCCAGGCCCCGCTCCCAGTCCCTCTCCCAGGCCCCTCTCCCAGGTCCCTCTCCCAGGTCCCTCTCCCAGTTTTGAAACAAACTTGATCTGCTTGCAGTATAGGGGAACCTACATACCAAGTTTGGTGTCTCTAGCTCTTATAGTCTCTGAGATCTAGGTGTTCATACAGACAGACGGACAGACGGACATTGCTATATCGACTCGGCTATTGATGCTGATCAAGAATATATATACTTTACGGGGTCTGCCACGCCTCCTTCTGCCTGTTACGCACATAGTCGGTAAAACACACCCAATAAAAACTAATAAATAGCTTTGGAAAATTTCTTGGTGAAAGTTCTAAAAGTCTTATCAAATTTTACTATCACGAAATAATATTTTTCGTTGAAATTAATAATATTAATGTTTTTTTCGTTGGCTTTATTTTTGTACAGCTTTATGTCTTTACACTCTCGCCGAACGAGGAACTGGAACACTTCATGAAGCGAAATTTCAAATACGTAAGAACCCGAGTTGCAGAATTGTTTACATTTCTGTAGCTATAGCTATGACTATGATACATAAACTATTTGTCTAATTTGCTCCCAAAAGTTTACAGAAGAGGAGACTCCGGGCACTTTGCTGTTCCTTTATAGCGCCGTACTCACACGCTCGATGGGAAAGTAAGATTTCAGCTGTAGAGAGTGTCTTTAATTTGAACATTTATGCAAGAAATTTTATATGTATATCTATTAAAATGTATATTGGTATTACTTCAAGTCTAATCAGTTTGTAACCATTGTAAATCGATACATCGCAGAGTGCGCACGGATTTGGATTCGTCTAAAGGTTCGCCGTTGACGATGAGCAACCATGAGGAGGGTTCCCTGATGATTGTCACCTTGCTGTTGACGGGACGTGCTACGCCCTATATCCATAATGGCGTCATCAATGTGGGCGATGAGAATAGCTATGTGATTAACTGTAGAATTATACAATTATATTTGATCTTGATGGGGAGCTTCCTTTCGATTGCAGGCCGTACCGCAGTATGGAGTGTTGAAGCGTTGCATGATCGGACTGCTGCTCTGGGACATTGAATCCGCCAGCGTGAGTATAGTTGATTTTATTAAAGAGTTTCCCTTACTTTTTCCCGGCAGGCTGCTGTCAATCAATCCCGGCAACCGGGCTCTCGTTTAAAAACGCCCAATTATCCCATTTGGATTACCAGCTGTACTGGCCACTATGGTGTCATCTTTAATCGGAATCCGGATCTGTTGAGGAATTATCATGCCGAGTCGCGATTTGATGTCAACTATTATAGCTGTTCCGGCCATCAGATATTGATGACCATCGATAATCGGACGTACAACGAGCAGGCATTGGTCATGTTGGAGCGACAACCAATTACACCGGAGAGCACCTCGTTATCGGGCAAGCCGGGCAAGGATGAGGCCGTTACGGCTGCCGGTGGTGCTGCTGCCGGAGTTGTTGGTGTCGCTAGCACTAGCGGCGGTGGTGCTAGTGGTGCTAGCGCTGGCAACGATGTGGTCGCCAAGGAGGAGTCAACGCTCAACACGCCATTGCAGCGTTTGATTCATACCAAGTGGGAAGAGGCAACTATAAGCTTTCACGTGCAGCCATCGATGTTGAGTTATCTTTTTAGTACCACACAGTAGTTTGAGACCAGTCGAAACTCTCTCTCTCTCCTCTTACCTCCCTTAAGATAGCTTACCCGCATCTCTTTGCTTTTCATAGATGTAGATTTAATAATCTTCCAACTATAGAGTAGTTCCTATTGATTCCCAACTTACATTGTCAGCATGTCAGCTTGTTATGTTGTCTCTTGATCTATGATATAAATCGACTTTCTTGGCGAATGACCAATACCCTACACCTATCCATAAATATCCGTACTACGTACATCTATATCTCAACAACCAGCCAAGTAAGTTGTGTAGTAGTTCTATAGTTCCATAGATGTTAAATTATCCTCTAATCTAAATTACTTCTCTCGTAGTTCCCTTAGGGTCGTTAAAATTAAAATTTAAGTTAATTGTTTTTCGTTTTCACTTAGTCTTTATTTTCTTAATTTTTTAGCATTAATAGAGCTCAAGTAATCTTTTATCTAGATAATTATAGCAATTCCCTTTAATAATAAAAGATCCTTAATTATAGTTATCTCTACCAATAATGTCTAGCTTTAATTACTATGTAGCTGTTTAGTGCCATCAATTGTATGCTTTCTAGTCGAAAAAAATAACCCCGCACAATTTCTAATTAATCAAGTTGTATCGTATGTTGCACTTAGTGGAGTTCTACTGTTGCTGTCTCTGAGCTCTGTTCTAATGAAACGAATTTTTAAGGGTATTTTAAAAAGATACATGAATTTGGAATTCCAAAACAGCGATGGTAAATACACGTAAAATATTGCGGAAATATTGTTACCAATGCCTCTCTCTATGCATCAAGAGCGACTACAGGAACTCAACCAGTTGAGGTTGCCGCCTGGAGCCACTAGACGATCATAAACTTACCTAAAACACTAACAACTGCACTTACTCCTACACAATTATAATAATATGCAACAAATGTTAAGAAATATTTAGAATAAATGTTCAAGCTACAATACTGAAATGATACAAATTTGTTTTTCTAAATATCTACTTTGTATTGTTTTCTGACTAAAGAGATTTCAGATCGAAATACATTAGATTACTTTATTTTTCTTTGTTCATTTACTAACAAACACCCAAATTTTCATTAAATATAAATGCAAAGTATTTAAAAAAATATTTATTAGTTAATTTGTAAGATATTTATTAAAGTTTGTTGTGTTTTCTTTACACAAATATGATTGAAGTTCCATGTTTAGCCAGTTTAAAAAGAGTTTTCTTTATTCTTGTTTTAATTGAGTTTTTCTTTTTATAGTATTTGTTAAATAAGAATAGATTACTCGTAATTGTAGATTGTTTTGTATTTGTTTCTTAAGATGAAATAGTTGAAATCGAGAATATCATTGTAATATATGCTTTATAGAATTTATAAGAATATTTTAAGTTTTTCACGAAATATTTACCCTTGAGATTAGTTAGTTATTCGTATTATTTTTATTAAATTTAAAGATTTGGTAAGTTCCTAACTAGTATCGTTAATATTCATACATAAATATGAAATGTTTAATTATGTGTAAATTGTAGAAATATTTAATAATGCCAAACTTGTTCATCAGCATGTCTGCATCATATTTATATAGTTTTATTTACAAAGAAATTTGTAAATTGTTAAATTGCTAACTAAATATCGATTGGAATATTAAACGAAATGTTTTTTTAGAATTATTACTATTTTTCCCACTTTGCATAATTGAATTCCATCAGCAAGACTATTATCTCAAATATGTTGTTGGCTTTTCTGTAATTTCTCAAACTGCTGTTTATTTTCCCCCTTTCAATTGCCATTACCCTCGCTATCAGTTGGCACGCGATTCGAGTCCCATGAGGGACCAGCCCAGCCCATGTGACCAAATCGTTGGTCTCTGCTTTATCTGTCCCACTGTCTGCTCGTCTGCCCATCTGTCTTGGTGTCTGTCAGTCCGTTGAGGGTCTGGAGTAACGCCTTGATAGACAAGTGTGCCAACATGCATTATTGAAATGGTTGCGGCCCACATTTTAGCTGCTGTTTGTTTGCATTTCGGATGGCTTCTTCGTAGCACTCTCAGTAGTATAAATAAATAGTTGCCCGACTTTAGACACGCCCACCCAATACTTGAATTTGTATATTACTGCGGCCTTGAACTATTGACATCTTTACATTTTCCATTAAACTGAGAGAAGTACTAAGAACTCAAATGAATGTTGAGAAATTTCACAACTAAAATAAGCAGAGTTATATTAATAAACAAGTTGAGAACACAAATCTAATTAATATTAAACTTTAACTTTACAAACGATTGTTGCATTAGCAATTTTAAAATTAAATAAAATAAATTTTTGGTTGAGAATTGCAATTGAAATCGATCGGAAATAAAACAAACTCATATTTTAGGAACAGAAACCATAGTTGTTTTTGTATTGAGTGGTTTATACGAGATGATGAATACTTGAAACGAATTACCATTTCAACTTATAAACTAAACTAAATTACAATTAGGCTGTTGTCTTTCGTAAAGTAATGCACTTAAATACTTTTTGTCTTCATCTATCAAAAATTAACTGTCTTAAATTAAGTCTTGGCTTAGGTTCATGTATTGCAAATATGTACAAAATATATATATTTATATGTATATTCAGGATAATTTAATATTTATAATATTAATATACAATACTTAAAGGTATACACTGTAACTATTTGGTGCCTGTGTGACTGTCAATAATAATGCCGGTTTGGGGTCAAACAGTGCTTCCTTATCATGATTACAAATATCGTATAAACGTGTGCGCTTAGAGCCTAACTAACTGTAAATGTACTCGTATTTAGATTACGCTGTGCATTACTAATGATAGTCGATATAAAGAAACGACTTCAACTCTAAAATTGTACCCTGTACAACTGGTTAAAGTCACGGACACTTTGTGAGCTCACTCGCTGCCATACACAATCGTACTTTGGATAATCGTTATAGTTATCGTAATACCTAACTAATACTAACTACAGTTGGACCAAACCAGCAGCCCTCTTGTCTTATGGTCGCACCAAGAGCTTCTCAATAAACGCCAGATTCGTGTTTCCATATTTTGTTACGTTGAGAGCAATTGCAGCAGGATTCTTTTTTGTCTGCGTGTGCCAAGTGAGAATCTGTAAAAAGAATGTATTAAAAAAGAAATTAAATGATTATATTTTTTTTGATTTTGTAGAGAGCTATTACATCTCTGCACTCATCGGCGAGTAGCTCGATTTCAGCGTTATCCAACGGCGACAGACTGCGCAGAAAGCCATCCTCCTCATAGCCTGGCTTAAAGGGCATCTTTGCATGCGGTCGTTCGTGTAGAAACTTAACGCTCACTGCAAATCCAGCCATATCCACCGGATACTTCCGGCCTCCTATCCAACCATCATAGTAACCTTCCAGTTTTCCTTTGCGTATAATGGGACTGCTAACTCCGGTCTTGGTCACTAGACCCACTGGCCACATTGACACCTTTTTGGTATAACGCATCTGCAGATTAAAAAAAATAAATTAAATT
The DNA here is from genome assembly GCA_035045575.1 of Drosophila falleni. Taxonomy (NCBI): domain Eukaryota; kingdom Metazoa; phylum Arthropoda; class Insecta; order Diptera; family Drosophilidae; genus Drosophila; species Drosophila falleni. Next base: position 14,514,016 of record JAWNOV010000167.1, read on the forward strand.
GAATAAATTTTATATTTCTTATATATTACTATCTATTTGACCGATTTTGAAACTGTGCAATGTATAAATAAAATCATTATTCTAAGTTAGATAACTTCTAAAGTTTGGTATCGTTTTAATAAAGAATTGAATTGTTTTAAAAATCAGGAAAAATAGATAAACAATTGAGAAACAAATACATTTCTTTTTTTAAATATACAATTGAACTAGTTTCACGTTCGCTGTCTTGATATTGATATAAGAAAGTATTTCTAGCTATTACGTTTACATACCTGTTCAAATATGTTAATATCGTAGGTGTTATCATCGTCGGCAAAGTACAGTACGCCCTCGGTGGCATTAGCGCGCAGATAATCGAGTCCTCGATTCCTGTTCGAGACACCCCGGGGCTTGGCCCGCTTTGTAAGCTTATACTGCTCGGGCATGGGTGCTAGACGGAGGAGGGAGGATGACGATACGTTAATAGCACTCAATGTGGAGGCTAAATAATGTTAAGTGGCAATACTCACCCACCAGGTACTCGTAGGGCACGCCAATGCGATCCAGGGTGTGAGCCACCAATGGGTTCGTCCTGTTCGCATCCTCAATAACCAGCCAGAGAAGGTTGAGCACATGCTTCAGCGTATAACCAAGTCGTGTCAGCTCCGCCAGCTGTTCCGGTCGTCGATAAGTGGGCGTGATGATGTATAATGGTGGCTGCGGAGAGGATGTGAGGTTGGATTAACTAAGAGTCTATACTTTATTATTATCTATACTATGTGTGTGTGTGTGTGTGTGTGTGTGTGTGTGTGTCTGTATTTACATGCGTTACGCGCGGCGTGTGCCTCGTTTTATGAGCAATTATGCAAATTAATCCACTAGTTGACTAGTTGACCGGGTTTAGTCTGCGTGTCTGTGTGCAGTTGGGTTACTAGTTACACTTTAAGCAGGCCACTCAAATGGCACACACACACACTCTGTCATTCGCTGGTGTAGCAAATTGTTCATTGTTGACACACAAAAATGCATTCAAATTTTTTTATTATTTTTTTTTTGCGCAAAATAAACAAAGACATTCAAATAAATAAAGTGCACTGAGCCAGAAAGTAGCGCATATCAAGACAAATAACTACGACTAGCAGCTACCCTATAAACATCTTAAATAATAAACCAAAAACTATCAGGATATAAATAATTAATTTAGTTAACACTGAAAGCACACCTTTTACTATAAATATTTCTTTTAATATAAATATATACTTTAGGTAAAATAATTTATATGTACAGAGTATTCAAAAAATTCGCTGACATGCAAACTAGCAAAAACTATTAAACTAAATATTACCAAATTAATGTCCCGAAAATATCACATTTATATATGTCACCCATTTTATGGTTCGGAGTTCGCAAGCCTATCATTGTAATACAATATAAATAATTTGAAAAGCGTTAAATTTAAGCAAATTTAGTATTATTACAACTAAGTACTTGCTATTTGTATTGTTATAATTGTAGTCAATTTTCCCAATTTTAGTCAATTTCAGTTATACATATTAAATTCTAACAATTTTTATATTAATGGCTTATACAAAAAATATTCAATTTAATCAGATTGAACTACATGTTAATCTCTTAAATTGGAAGCATCTTATAATATATTATATAGTATATATTTAGCATATATTTTTTGCCCCCTTAACGTTTGACATTGACGGCAGTGCATCTATAGTTTCTTACAATGTATTACTAACTAGCACAGTAAATATCCATAAAATGTGCTGAGAATCTTTTTCAATTGGCTTGCATTTAGAGAATCTGGATCATCGTCATAGTAAGACCTAAAGCTGTCCCCAGACCCCGCCTGTAAATGGAACAGCCTTCTAATTTGGTGCTATTCAATGGCGTTAGTTGTTGTTTGTGGTTTCGGTTTAGAGGTTTCAATGCGCAATGAGCAATTTTCAAATTAGGCTCATGCAAATTTCGTATGGAAATCTTTTTACTTGCATGTTATTTATAATTGGAAGAGGTGGTGCAGAGGAAAGGGAAAAGATGAGAGCAGGGGGTCTGTCATTTGATATGTTAGCATTGCAACTGATTAACCCAGAAAAGCCAAACAACAGCCTATAATAGTCTCTACTAATATGTTTGTGTGCACGAATCTTGGTCATATAAATAAGCAATTCAATTGTATTGGTAACGCCTCGTTGGCCAAATTAAGCTCCTGGTTATAATTGTATGGCTCGAATAACAAATTGTGATATGGTTAACATTAAAATTAATATATAGATTGCAAATAAGTTAAGAGATATGTTATCTGATAAATATTTTTTATAAAATCTTAAAGTTGGTCCTATTGTTGACCACTTTTGATTCTAGTACTAAAAATAAAAAGGTTAGTAGCGTTTCCACTATTATTCCCTGATAAAAAGCTCCAACTCAAACATTACAACGCACTATTGACTTGCAATGAAGCAAAACTTAAAACTTAAAAAAGCCATTAGTAGAATTTGAAAATAATAAAGTCACATGAAGCGGAGAATTGAAGGCAAGAAAAGTGCACCAAATCTACTAAAACTATGTATAATGAACGGAACTTAACATATTTTATATTTTAGTATATTACTACTTAGAAAACAATATGTAGAACAAGGCGAAACAAAATGCTGATAATAAAGCTGGAAATGCACACAAATAATGCGACTTAAAATTACTTAAGTAATTAGTATACTTAATTAGATTGTTGTCTGCAAGAGCTCAATTTAGTTATAGATTAGTTAAAAAATATTTACGGGTTCGGAAACAGCAATAAATGTTGAGCGAGTTTTATGAGCGACGCCCCCAGCGTCTCCCATTGAATTGTGGGCGTGGCTGGTTGTTTTTGTTGTTGTTAACAGTTTTTGAGTTGTTGTTGTAGTTGATGTTGTTGTTGCTGCTGTCGTTGTTGTTGTTATAGCAGCAGCAGCCGCTGTTGTTGTTGTTGTGGTAATGGTTTTGTTGTTGCTGGCATCTGATGATGATGATGATGATAACGACAAAGGCAATGAAACCGTCGATAAGAAGGACATAGCAGATTCAACAATGGAAGCAGAGGAGGAGGAGGAGAGTTCAGTTGCATTTGAGGCATGCAACTGCATCTGTGCCTGCCCCTGCCCCTGTCCCTCACCTTGCCCCATTGCGGTTGTGTTGATGCTGCTCATGGGTGACCACAAATATGATGCGATAAATGACGACGCTGATGATGATGATTTGTCTGTATGCTATATCATGTATCATGTAATTTCCCCAGTTAGAAATAGAGCAAGAACAAGAACAAAAGACAAAAAATTACAATATGAGTTTGATGTATAATGTTTAGATACAAAGATATATTCCTAATATACATATATGTTTTATTTTTAATAAGTGATTTGATATTTTCTAAAACTTCTATAACGAAAAGCTTTAAGTATGTAAGTCTCTATCAGAATCACAGATTACTGTGTTATAAATAAGTTAATTTTAAATAGGGTATGGCTGAAGGAACGAAGCAGCGAAAAGCATTTAGAGAAGTTCAAAGCAAACGAATTTTAGCGAGAAAATTATTATAGAAATCTTAGATTGCATATGCATAGTTTTTTTTAACTTGTATATTTCTTTAAAAAAAAAAGTAATGTAATAGAGTATTACTCAACCATTTTGAGTTCTGTTGTAACTTTTATCTTCTCTCTATTTTGTTTTCTTCTTTAAATATACTCTGACTTAATTATATTCCTAATTAGTTTCGTTAAACAAATGAAATGTTAATCAAATGTTCGCTAAAAATAATGTGTAAATACTGTAAATGGGTAAATGAAGGGTGTGAAATTTACAGCTTAATCAAGTCTCTAGCTTGAAGGATGGTCAAGGTCAAACCATAACATAGGTAATCAATTTGTGCAATCTACGCGATCGTCTTATCAATAGGTGCTATCTATTCATACTTTCCATAAACAACAACAAAGTATACTAAGTAAGTAACTATCGATAATTATAGTTCATTATCTATTAGTAATTAGTCAATATTGAGGGAGCTTACTCACCTTGATAACCTCGTTGGTGGCGAGGGGTTGTCGGGACATGTGATATTGATAGAGCACCATATAGACACAGGTCGTGGCTACGAATATGGTCAGGTACATTTTAATGGATTTACCCAGCCCCATTTTGCTGTTGCTGACGTTTCCATTCAATTTTATATCTTTGGCCTGTGGCAGCAACATTTCGTCTTCTTCTGCTTCTTGGTGCTGTTGTTGTGTCACTGTTGTTGTTGTAAATTTTTTGTTTTTTACGTGTTGGTCTTGTAACTCTTCTTTGGTATTTTGATTTCATTCGTTTGGTTTTGATTGCAATTTTTTCAATATATTTATTTTGTCGTTTTTATACTTTTGCTGATATTTCACATTTCATTTGCTTTGCGAGCATTATTTTCGTTTTTCACTTTTGTTGCTTTTCTCTACTTTTCATCTGATTGTTTTACGCTGTGGGCGGCATTTCTGGGCGGGGCTGTTGAATCACGTGCCGGGTGTGCAGTATTATCTAGATGGAATTTAAATAATATTCATTTAATTAAAAAATCTATAAAAAGATATCAAGGTTCACAACACAAACTTTCAACAATTTAAGTATTACAATAATGTTGTAAATAATTATTCACTTACATGTAAATCATGGTCTTACATATTTGTCTTTAATGCATTCTGAACCTGCAAAGAAAAGATAAAAATATTACATTAAATATATCTTGGAAAATTAATCTTAATATAAATTTCAGCAAAAGCTCAAATTATGCGAAAAAAATTTATTTAATATAGGTTAATATTGGCCAAATAAATTAAATTAAAAAGTGGTTCATATTAAAAAAATACTGATAGACAGAAAAATTTACGCCTAATTTAGATAGTACTAACAGACGCTTTATATGTAAATGTATATTGTATATTTCTATTTATATATATATTTATACATAGACGCTCCTAGCTTAATTGAGCCACTAGTCGGAAATATTAGAAATTGTAGATGTGTTTAGATGTGCTTAAATATTAATGTGTATATAATATATATATATCAATTAGTTAAGAATGCGGAAGGACAAATAAGCTGGGAGTGTCGGACTATCATATAAGTCCATAATTGTATACACTTAAAATTGTATATCTTATTGTCAACAGTCAAAATTGCTCAGCAAGGGTATTAACTTTCAGGTTTGTCTAACTTTTGTTTATTTCTTTCAGTTTTTTTATTGCTGTAAATTATAAGTTATTTAAGCATTTGCTATAATTAACGTAGCTCTAATTATGTCTTCAAAAAAGGCTTAAAAATCAATTGATCAATGGTCTTTGATTTACTGTCTATAATATCTAATTGGTAGCAAGCACAATGTCAGTTAAGTTACGATAACGATAACGATTGCGGTAACAATAACAGACAGTGATTTACATGTGACAAGATAAAGCAATTTCTTTTAATTACTTCACAGATAGCTGCAAAATAGTTATTTTTGCGAAAGATAGTTTATGCAAACCATTCAATATTTTACAAAAAAATATGTTTGTAGTTAAAAATTTCTAATTTTAAAATCTATTATCATTACTTCTCTTAATTGTCGATATTCAGAACATTAAATTTTATTTCATTCATTTGCACTTAAAACCGTAAGCTCTTAACCACTTTGATTGCTTTTTCCTTTAACAATTTGTGTAAAACTGCTGTTAACTTGGCCGTTAACAACTAGCGAGATCAAGGAGGTGGAAAGTATATGAACAACAGCAGGCGGAAGTTTCGCTTGTTTCTAGTTGAGATACCCTGTAGAAGTGTATTGACAGATATGTTAGTTGATTTATGAACTGGTAATGCGAAATATATATTTTTTGGAAATATTTGTGAAAATATGATTGTATTTATGTATGAAAAAAAAACTAAAGAAATCCAAATGTATCTATATCTTATAGGGTGTCTTACTGTTCTCACTCCAATAACTTTAACAACATGTTGTTCTTCCGCTAACTCTTCGCATTATAGATGGGGGCGTGACTGTTGTTTGTTCGCGTGTTTAAGCGTTTTAAAAACCATTTCGCCCAGTTGCTGATATTAAAGTTCAATGGCCAATTTTAAACATTTTTTTGTTGTTAATTTTTTTGCTTTGGTTTGCATGTCGCTGGCAAATTTGGCGCCGCTTTGCTTTTTTCTCTCTCCGCAATTTGCATATGGACTTTGCAACTTCTTATATCTATAAAAACAGTTTCTAAATAGAACGTTAAAATGTACTTAAAGGTTCGCTATGCAATCAAAGGAATAGCGAGGTCAGTTATGGAAGTTTAACTTTCAAAGTCTCACTAAATTGAAAAATTCCTTAAACTACGGAATTATTTAACTTTAATTTGTGTTATTGTAATACAAATCTCAGTTCATATCTAAATACAAATTCTTCAAAAAGAATTTACTCAACTAGTTGTCTTTGTTTTGGGTATTTGTATTTAAAATAAATAACAATTTTAATATCAAATACTGCCAATCTTTTGCTATCCTTAAGCTACAAATTTCAATTAATGTTGGGCACTTTATTGTAGTAAATTGAAAACTGTCTGTGCTTCTTGTCGGGCCAGGAAAAGCCTTAAATGAAAATTCATTTAACAAAATGTCGAAACAATAAAGCCAAGAACTAGGCAAAATTCTCTGTAAAAACAATTTACTGCGAGAACTTAACCCATTTACATGACAATTCCAGCCGCCTCTCTGCACAACGAAACCAGCCACAAAAATCTTTGCAAAAAATAAAAAGGGAATGAAAACACACACAACAAACTACGAGGCAGACACATAAACAACAACACAATGTACAGATGTGTGGGTGTGTCAGAGTGAATAGCAAAATACCACGAGTGGGTGCAAACTAAAAAAGAATATAGACAGGGAGGAAAGAAGCACGAAATGCGGAAACAGCACAGAACTGGATACTACGAAAGTCGCATTCGAGGACCCGGATGAAACTTTCAAGCGACGACCTGACAATGTCCGTGAATAGAATACTATATGATTGCAATTTTCATAAATAAAAGCATTTGTCCTTTGCCAAGCTGAGTAGAAAGTGGAATATTATTATTATTTTTTATTTACTTTTAAATAATTTTATTATACACTTAGTAAAGTAATCCTTTTTATAATACAACTGCATTTCAAAGTCCAATTCTAAGCTATGACCCAGTTACATAATAAATTTTAGACTCAAACAGTTTCCGAAATAATACTTCCATTTTTGAACAAGTCTTATTATATCTCTGGCACCTCTGTCAATATACTTTCAGACCCACTGTTGTGCTCGTTATAGAGCTGAGCCAAATTGTAGAATGCGGCAATGTATAAGACTCTTAAAACTGTCTGGGACATATTAATTTTACTGTAAGGACAACTTAAATAGTTTTTATGAGTGCCTTTTCAGTTCTATTTCAATTCACTTTACTCATAATCCCGACGCCAGGCGGCTCATAAAGTGCCCCACTGTGTGTAGAGCTGAATGGGATCGGGATTTCGCATGTGGGCGGAATAAACAATTCTGTAATATATAGGGGGAAAGGCAAAGAGCGAAGGATGCACGTGCTCGCACAAAAAGAAGTCGAATGCAAGAGCAAAAGTGAAAACGACTTACTCTTTGCTTTATTTGTAGCCCGGAGCTTCGACCCATAACCCAGGCTCTAGACCCTACAGTCCACAACTTATTGCATTTGTCATAAAAAAAAAGAAAAAAAAACTCGTAAAGAAAAGTGTAAACGAAATTTCCAACGTCATATTTCAAATTTAATGGATTAGCACAGAGAAATTCCATCTTGTAAATGTCTTCATCTGAACATGTGAGTTATAGTGTATCAAGTAGTATCATATATCATCCATTATAAAAAACTTCTGAACGTGCTAGTTGTATTTTATGTAATGTAATGTAATCAAAATGTAACGAAAAAAGTGTGAAAAAAAGCAATGTAAAGCAACTACTTAATAATAAAGTGAGAATACTCAAATGGAAAGTACTCGTATCGAATACTTATCTATAGAATATGAATGAATTCCCCATTGCGTCACGGAAATTTCTTTGTATATTTATTTAAATTTTTAAACAAATATATTGGCACTTTGATAAGATATTAAAATAATTTCAATGACGAGCTAATTTTTTTAAGTTACCCACAAACTGAGGGTAAAAACAAACTATCAATAATAAACAAAAATATAATAAAATTACGCCATTGACTGTTATAAAATTTATCATATCTCGACAGTCGAAATGTACAACCATTCTTAGTTAAATGTTTAAATGGCCAAATCAAAAAATCAAAGTCCATAAAAATGATGAGAACAAATTAGTAAGACAGGAGGGCAAAGGCTTATCACAAGGCCATTAGGCTAATGTCAGTGTGTCACAGTGGGACCCATTAATATCGTGAAAGCTCATAAAAAAAGATTCTTACTAAACAAAAGAAGAACTGAATTATTTTCAGCTATAATTCTACATATCTATCCCATTATACAAAAATGGTGTGAATACAGGGTGTAAAAGGATTTTGTCGATTTCTCAGCCGAGAACAAAAGACAGACACGCATAGGCAGAGGATTTCCCAATGTGAACGCCAGATGGGGCAACTGTTGCGCCACCTTCAACCCAATATTTAGTTGGGTGTGTCGCCACAAAGTTAGCAACGCAACAGTTGATTAAGGATGCCCGTAAAAGAATGTTTATAAATTAACATGAATGCATTATTATTAGTGTCAGAGTCACATTAATTAAATTATGCGGACGCAGAGCTTTGTTTAAATAAGTTATCAGTTAGATAAATGGTTGATTATCTATAGATATTACCAAGTAATAACTATTACAAATAAATATTGATAAACACAATAATAAAAATATTATTAAAATAATGCATTAATAATAAATTTCTTAATAACAAAAAAAACTGTCTCAAATTTCCCAATTTGTTAGCCCACTGTTGAGTCATATATTCAATAGGCCAAAAACATCTGGTCGACTACAATTGAAGGTGCCTTATCTATCAGACGTGATGAGTGGCACTCCCAGACCTTTATTGGGGTCGTAAACCCTATTGCATGCCAATAAAAACGATTTTTATAACATCTGTCTTCTAATTAAGTGTTTAGTATTAATGATCATATAACACGATGAGTTGCTTCCATTTTCATGATAAGAACTTGCAATCTATCTATATAGATCCTTAAACCAATTCATGGTTATCAAACACTTTACATGGTTATGACCACACTATTAACTGCAATCGTTTAATAAAACGTACTTAACCGGAAATACGTATTACAATATAAACATGCTTATGACTATAATATTTAGCAGAATTCGACATTCTTTGTAAAGTTTCCGTTTAAAAAATTGAGTGTTTTATGGATTTTACTAAAATTGCAGTTCTTATATAATATTATAATATAATTATATAATATTAATATTAATATTAACTTACATTTCTGGGCATTTTTCGTTTCCTGTTTGATAAATGAGTTTCGTAAAAAGTGTAATATTTGTAAGGCTTTAAAATTTTTAAAGATGTTACTCTAACGAAGCTTAAAGTTTTTTAATTATAGCTGTCGAAGAATCTAGCATTTACTGTACGGACGAGTTGATAGAAATAACGAACAAAGTTTGACATCAAAATAAGTATATATATTCAAATACACATACATAATTTTCATATCTGAACAAAAAAGGCGACTGCCTTAAGCTTGCCCGATAGTGATAAAACACTATTTTTATATTTTTATAAGAGCATATACACACATACACGTTATGAATACTAAGTATGTTTTCATATGCAGATATAGATATATATATATATGTATAGTATATATGGAAAAGTACATTTAACCCATTGGCACTTGACGCATATTGTTCTCTCTCTGATAACCATAAATTTATCATGTGGTATATTTCGGTTTTGCTTTCAACTCGATTGTATTGTTTTTGTTGTTGTTGTTGTTGTTGTTGTCGTTGTCGTGCGCCGCAGTTTTGTTCTTGTTCTGCATGAACAGCATAAATAGTGGCTTAAAAGCATTGTATTTTACTTATTTACATGTGTACAAGCATATATACCATTGTATTTATAAGTATATGTTTGTATAATGTAGCGGAAGTTGCGAACCGCCTTTGGATAAACTCATTTGCCATATCAACGACTCACATTGTGGTTTTTGTTTGAAATTGCAAATTATAGTATTCAGAATTGATCGATTGTAGAGGATAGAGATTTTTCTTTCACTTTAAAATATAAATTTTTGTTTATATATATAAACAATCCTGAAAGACAACTCAAATAGTATTATTTTGCTATGTAATTTATGTCACTATAACAAAGTATTTCTTAATCAAACACTCTCACTATACTTAGCAGCATTTTTCAAGGACTCTGTAACCTGCCAAATTACATCTTAACAAAGTTTCGCATTTGAAATTATTGAAAACGAAATGTCATTTCTTTTCTGTTTTTCACTTTTTCCAGCCCTAGGGGCATGAAAGTGAAAAATGTTCGAAATTGGCAATTAAATTACCAAAGCAATGCCAAAACACAGAGAGATACCAGAGACAGCGATATGAGAAATTGCATTGCTGGCAGAAACTCGCCAAAAGTCTCCAGCGAATTGAGTTCAAGTCGAATTGGACTGTGGCCCAAAGGTGGACGGAGAGACCACTTGACAGGCGGCCAAGAGAAAGAAAACTGAGAAGAAGAAGAAGACAGTTGAGAGTGCATTTCGAGTTAGAGTCCTCCAATGCGCCAATGGGGAAATGCCACTCGGGCCGGTCAAGTGATTCAACGCTAGGCGAAAGAAGCTAGCAAAACAAAGGAGCGAAAAATGTAATAACTTGCAACTTGCCACAGAACACATGAGTTGCAACTACAGTGGGAAAAACGGTTATTCGACCTGAAGATACCCTCTAAAATGTACTAAAATGTAATAAATTGATTGTAAATTGCAGAGATTGCAGAGATTCTGTCTGCTACTGTAAGGATAACATTTGCTGTAAATGTTATAAATATACTCTGTAGTCAGCGCTAAATAACTTAACATATATAAGAGATAGCTAGCTATTTAGAAAGAGATAGAAATATGAAAATTTGAGCTCTTTCTGTAAGTTGCTTATACCCTTTTCTAACGTCATTCTTTATATAGGATATAGAAAGTTGCGTTTGTTGGGGGCTACAGAGGTTTCGGCCAGCTTGTCTAGCCTGCAAACTCTTGTCAACAAATTCAATTTAGGTTTATTTTGCGAAAATGTTGCTGTTGTCCTGGCTGCTGTTCCCGAGTCCTTCCACGCACGCAGTTGGCATTTTTCATTTCCAGAGGCGCTCGAAATAGGTTACGAAATGGCATTTTAAAAATTTAATTGCCAACGCAGGACGAAGCAGAGCACAAGGATGAGAGCCTGAACGAAGACGAGTACCGTCATCTGAATGGGGTGTCTGTGTCCATTAAGGGAGACGGCCAACTGCTTGGCAGTCCAAATTGCAAGTCAGCTCCGGGGGTTTCCGTGTCATGTTTGTCAAATTGAGTGAAGTCCTTTTCCTGCTCGTTGCTCCTCTTGTTGATGTTCATGTCCTGTCCCAATCCATTCCATTCATTTCAGCTCACGCAGCTGCCAGTCACTTGCCACATCCAGAAAGGAGTCGGAATAAAATGGCCCAACGAGTCCATCAAATGACTTGCGTGCTCAAGAAGCCCGCCTCTTCAAACCGCCCAACCGGAAAATTCTTGCGATGAAATATGTATATATATTAGCCAGCCAACTACTAACATAATATCCTTTGGTAGGAACTAAGGCTACATAATTGAAATTCTTAGACTCTCATCGTTTAGTATCTTCATCAGTTTAATATTGAAAATTTATTAAAGTGATAGATTAAAATACAAAATAGTTAATATAATTGTAATATTAGTTTTGAAATAAAGGCCCACCATTTACTATTATGAGAATTGCAAGTCAATCTTGTTTAAATTGCTTAAGTTAGTTGAAAGCCAAGGAATACTTTTCCGTTTCCATCTGGCTCTATAAAGATTTTTTTCTTCACAACTTATATACATTTTTTTCCTTTCCATTGAATATCACTTGAGCTAAAACAGGACTCTTCTCAACTGACAAAGTGCGACAAACTCAAGCTGCCTGCGGATACTTTTGTCTGTTTTGTTGCAGTTTCTCTTATGGACTTTCAACTGACAGCTGACAGAATTCTGACTGTAGCGTCAGTCTAAAGGTTTTTCGACCATGTTTGCAATGTGTACTATGTGAAAAGCATTTCAAATGGCTTACAGATGCTGCTTTGACATATTTTGTCATCTTTTGTGGCAAGCCAAGCAAACAACTTGCCTCCGAAATGATTTCTTCATTCACTTCAACCGAATATTTCTCAAGTCTACCAGCACTTCAATCATTCCACTTGAGTATTGCTAAAACATTCACGAACGCGATACAAAGATGTAATAGAAAATCAGAGTTCCACCATAAATTTTAAATGTATTTTACAACTCTTTCGAATAGTAACACAAAGGTTAATTGGAAAATGTTTTTTAATACTACTAAGAATTCGTTCTCTGAACTAAAAATCTATTTGAAATACGAAAGTTACCCTTAAATCGAAAGTAATGATATGTTACAACGGTTAAGAATGAAACATAAAGAGAAAATTATGCTTAATTGTACTGCAACTCACAGTTCTCCCTGTAAATCCAAATCTACTTAAAGCCATACTGCAAGCCTTAATAAGTAGTTGCTACAACGTTTACGAGTATAAAATCTCATTTAAGCCCTTGCTATAAAAGTACAAATGTAATTGCAGGGAAACATGTAACAAGCATAAAGCAAGTACACAATAAACTCTTTTCAAATTTGGAAAACAAAAAAGAATGAAAAACTAGAAACAAGAGTTGTACGCAATCTTAATTGTCATAATCACAGCGAGGGGAGGTCTTGAACATATGTGTGTAAGTATGTGTGAGTAGGTTGAATGTTGGTTACCATTCTCTTCCGTTGCGTCCTTTGCGGCGTGAAAAATTAAAACGTGACACAAATTACTCGACTCCTCGGGGCCAAAACACACTCACAGAGAAACACAGAAACAAACTCATATACAGTTCCATTAACCGGCATAGAGAGACATAGAGGGGCCACGGCCGTTCGTGCCGCACTGCGTATGTCCCTTAGGGTTTAAGGGCGACGAAACGCCTCCCGCATGTTGTCTATGTAACTCCCAATTGATGGATGTACCTCGAGAGAGAGAAGGAGAGAGAGGAGAACCGTTGTTAATAATTTTTCCTGCTCGCAGATTTCGCACGCACGCACATGTGTCAAGGGGCAGGCAAGTCAACAGTCCATCCCCACGCTCATTTACATATTATGTGGGTCTTTGAAAGCTCTACCTGAGTTCCCAAGTTCTTTGTTTCTTTGATGAAAAAGATTTTGAAAGCATAAACCAACAACTTCATAAAATAAATCTTTCATCCAATTGAAATTCTATTTGGTTAATTATGATTAAAATCTGATTGAGATAAAATCTAATAATATATATTTCACAGATTAAAGCAGTTCATAAAGATTATGCTAAAAAGCAAACAAGTAAAAAAATTTAAGTGTATGCTGCTTTATAAGTAAACTTTTTTTAATTAATAAAACATATTCCTCTTTAAGAAATCAAATTCATGCGTTATAAGATTGGCAACTATACCTATTATTATTGTGCAGAATATAGAAGAATCCTCCATCATTTTCTTTAAGATGCTGTCACTATAGATATTTTAATGCACCCATATGTTGAAGATAGATTTATAATTATCACGAAAGTGTCTTAAATCCCTACACCAATTTGTCGCTTTCTCTTTTCCCTCTTCCATCTTTAGCACTTCATTTTTCACGACCCGCCGCTCCAATTAGCAGCTGCTTAGCTAATTTCAAGGCGTTTGCCTGAGAAACTGTGAGACAACACACGCCGCTAATAGAATGGTATAACACCAACAACACACTCACACTCACACACATTCAGAGTACTCACCTACAGCTCCCAGTTTGTTTGGGGAAGAACACGAACACGGCGACAATTTGGTTGCTTTCCGTCCGTCTGTTCCATGCTCATCAGGGCCCAAACTGATGGCTGCAGGGGCAACTTTCGATTTTATTTCGGTTGATCATTTGCCGGTTGGCAGATGCAGTTGTTGTTCTTCTTTTTATTCTATTAATTACACAAATAACGGTTCTTTTTTATTTTATTTATAACACGTTCTGAGATTTGTTTTTAAAAAGAGTTATAGAAATCAAATAAGTGGCAGCTCCTTTTGTTGTTGTTGTTGTTGTTATTATTATTGTTGTTGCCAAAGCAACTCCAGGGCAGTAGCAACAACAACAACAACGATTAAGCGTCAGGTGTGAGCAAACGGAGCTCCCTTCCCTCTTTCCACCTCATTCAGCGCGCACACATAGTCAAAAAGTGTAAATTAAAGAGTAAAATAACAACAAAAATGTAGGGAAATGAAACAGGGAAAAGTATCAGCAGCAGCAACACAACAACAAAACACACGCACACGGAAAAAGGAAGAAGGAAAATCGAATGAGCCGTGAGGCGGACAAACGGTCGAATGAGAGCGCACCAAAGAGAGACGAAGAGAGAGAGTGAGAGAGAGCTTGCTGTCTGCTGGCAATAACAAAACTTTTGCCTTGCCCTTTTGCTGCTTTTGTTTGTTTTACTTTTTACAGGATGCGGCGTTTTACATACGTCTCAGGTTCAGCCAATTCGATTTATATATAAACACATATTTCAATGTAATAATTACACCCACGCACATTGACCGACGAATTTGTTGCTCTTTTTCCTTGCTGACTATTTTTAAGGCAACACTCCAAACGCACTTTGCGTTGTCCAGGCGCGCCAAGTGCCAGGCTAGAACTAAATGTAGATTTAAAACGACAGCGGCACCAACGGCAATGGCAACGCACCCAAACAGATACCCGCACGTACTGTTATTCCAAATGCGACTGAGACGCAAACGTACGATACGAAACGAAACGGAAACAAGAAACCGCTGCGCAACTAGCACTTGATATCCATTTACAGTGCGCGCCAACTGTTAATGTACGTGCATGTTAAGGTCTGTAATTGATTTTTTTGTACTGTAAATGTATTTTTTATAAGCTATCCATTTACGTAAAACTTTTATTACAACATAAAAAAGAAAATCTGTGTATATCTGCAGCTAGCAAGGTGGGTTCAAAATTTCCGCAGTCAGCACATCAGTGTTTTACTAATCATAGCAGTCAGCAATTTCATGCGTGGGTATAAAAGTATTTGAGGAGACAGCTGTGCATGCTAAGTAAAATATCAGCTAGCAGTGCTATACCAGTCAGCTGCTGCATGCGGCAATACGTGCGCAGCTGTTAGAGCCGCCGTTAATAACATAATGCAGTTGTTGTAAGGTAAAATAGCTTACAGCTATGTAAGCCTGCTGTTATTGCTCTAATGGTCATGTTATTGACAAATTTGGCTGTTGACTGTTATTTAACTGTGTTTTAACAGTGAATTTAAATTTAAGATAATGAAAATTGCAAACTGCAATAACTTTGGCAAATTAATTAAATATTTTATGACGTTTTAAAATTTAAAATTAAATGAAATAAAGATGACAATTTAAATGACGGTTTAAAGTTTGTCATCACTCCAACGTTAATTTCCTACCGTTACAGATTGCAGTTGCAGAAGTTTTTGGATATTAAATTTGATCTGTATGACATCAGATTGAAAACTGTCGAAACAATAACTTTTTAAAATTAATCAATAAAACTAATTTTATATATTTGCAACATTATTTTAGATTGCTTTGTTTATAGAATTGAACACTTTTCAAAAAACTTACAATAAACTTAATGAGTAAATAGTTTCATTTCAGACCCTGGAGTTTCGAGGCAAATTATGGATTTGTTGAGTCAAAAACTTTTACTCAAACGAACTGCAACTAAGGCAATAAGACCACAATCCAAAAACTAAACTAGATTTGATTCGATATCTGCTTAAATACTCCACATTTAGAATATACTAAGAATAAAATCTTTGGAGTAACCGATATGGCAGTATTACATTGGGATATTCACATCTATGGATCGATGA
Organism: Drosophila falleni; assembly: GCA_035045575.1. Classification (NCBI taxonomy): domain Eukaryota; kingdom Metazoa; phylum Arthropoda; class Insecta; order Diptera; family Drosophilidae; genus Drosophila; species Drosophila falleni. The sequence goes on from JAWNOV010000167.1 coordinate 14,530,164, forward strand.
ACGATATCATAATGTAGCGTGTGCCCTTGGTCACGAGCAGTCCCTCGTGGTAGTGGGTCAAGCGACCAGGATGCATCAGCATCCATCCCTTCTTTGTCTCCGTAACGGAGCAATTGTAGCGCAAAAAGTGGCAACCGCCTCCCTCGTAATCGATTCCCACACTATTCATTGCGATATTAATGGTGTAAGTTGATGAATCGTGATGTGGGCGCAATGAGGGCTGCTCATCGGGACGATAACGCACCATAAAGTTCATCAGCGAGCGTGGCGGCTGTTAAAGTATATAAATAGTTATTAATTAATATAATTCAATTATTCCTCCTTCCACTTACATTATGATAATATCCCGTAAAGACGCGCTCCTGCAGAGGTCGAACAAACAGTTGCAGGAACTTCAGATAGAGGGAGTCGAGTCCCACCTGACGCATATGAATGTCACGGGTGGGAACCGCCTCGTAACCTCCCTCCAAACGCTTATCACTGTTGCTGCCATCCGACCACTTTCCATGTCCCTCCATGATGGCAACCAGATCATCGCAGAAAGCATCCGATACAATCTGGAACCAATAGACATCTGGACACGGTTGTGGTATGACCATGCTCTCATTAAACTGCGTCGAATAATTTGGATGAATATACTTTAAAGTCCAATCTTGTTTATTGCTGAACAACGTATGGAAATCTGGACGCACAACGCTGCTATTAAAGTTATCCACATTGACCAGATGACCGAAATAACGCTCATTACTGATGTACATAAAGATGCCCTAAATAAATGAAATTGGAGTCAGTTAAAATTCAATTAAAATAAACTGATTATCTGTTTAATTGCTTAAACAATTTATTGAGTTACTTACCGCATTTCTTAGAGATTCACACATGGCCATATCGGGATCGAATTCTTTGTGTTCAAATTTGATGACATCAAAGGCGCTATGCTTGACCAGATAAATGCTCGTCACATGTGGCACATTGAACATGCCGCTGAAAAGAAAAAGATACATACAAATATAGTAGATAAAATATAGAAGATAAAAGATTAATGATATTTGTTTGTCTGTTATTTTGCAGATTTGCAACAATGTTGTGGAAATGGAAAGTAGTGAGTAGAAGAGAGAGAGAGAGAGAGAGAGAGAGAGAGAGAGAGAGAGAGAGAGAGAGAACAAGAGACAAAGAACGAGAGAGAGGGAGACGCGGATCGCAATTTAATTCAATCAGTATCAACAACAAGTAGCATTGTTGGACGGGGGCCAAACCGAGCGCATTCTACAGTCAGATACGAGGATCGACGGATCATACAAAATGCTCAGTCCCTGGTTTATCCAGTGCAAGATCAAAACATTTGCTCTGCTCTGTCTGCTGATATTGAGTGATCTTAGTCAGGTGGAGTCCCAAAGTGAGTAATCTATTCAAGAAAAATTTATATAATCAATACAACAATTCTTATGCAGGAAGTACTGGGGGACGCAATGTGCTCCGTCGCAATTATACGGGCAAAAAACCTGTTGTCATTCAGCACAGATCACAGGATGCAGTCAACTATTATGATCATGAAAATGTAAGACTCTCTCTAGATTTAACATATTACTATAATACCATAATCTCTTTTAGGGCGCCAAGATCATCAAATCATCACACTTTGAGCTGGATTATACGCTGGGACGCAAGATCACCTTCTTCTGCATGGCACAGGGTGTGTATTATTTCAATACTACCTATGAATAGATTATATAGTTTTTATGTTTTCAGGAAATCCGCGTCCCACAATAACCTGGTTCAAAGATGGTGCAGAACTGTACCAACACCGTTTCTTTCAGGTAAGAGTTTCTTAAGTGAGAAATTGTTAAAAGAATATATCTAATAGCTGAATTTATTAGGTACACGAGACCCATCCAGAACCAGATATTATAAAATCTAAAATGGAAATAGATCCCACAACACAAATGGATGCTGGTAAGTGTTGAGTAGGAAAGACAATACAATTCTTGTGATCATATCATAAACTGTTGTCTCTTTATATTAATTATGTCATATTTTTTCTATAGGTTATTATGAATGCCAGGCAGATAATGAATATGCGTTTGATCGACGAGGCTTTCGGACAGACTATGCCATGGTTAATTTTTAAGAACATCCCTAATACACACACATGTACACCCATCTGAACTCTATACTATATTTAAAATATATATATATAATATATATCCATATGACTTTTAAGATTCAAGTTCGTTCCTTTTATTACGCTTTGTTTTTGCGTTTCAATTTCATTATTATATTATTTGTATTCTCGACCTTTCCTGATATTGTTTGGTTTTGCGGAGCGTTATTCTCATTGTTTCTCTGTATGCGTTAGCGACAAATTGTCTCAATTAACTTATTTAAACAATTTTTTTGCATTTATTTTATTAAAATGTGTCCAAGCAAAAGTAAATCAACTGTGCCAGTTCCATATGCAAAACAGTTTATTTATGTATTGTCGCCTATCTACTATATCTAATGCACAGTGGTTAAAAACTATTCTATCTGGTCATGCTCTCTATAAGTAAAAATGATTTTTGAGTAACTTGAATGTTAAAATAAATGCATAAGCTGAACATGATATTAGTTTCAGTGATTTTTTGGTTTAAATTTTTAAGTTTAATTTTCGAAAGAGTCAAATACTCAATTTGATTTTTAATAGCACAGTAATGGAAGTAAAAAATTAAGTAAAATTGAAAGAATATTAATTAATGCTAAAGATTTTAAGCAATACGTATTTCACTCAATTCTAGAGATATATTGAACAATACTGCATAATCTGTACTACAACATATTTTAAGTAGTTTTCATACAACTCGCACCACTGTGCACAATGTCAAATATGGAGAATATGTCGCACATTTTTGATATCAAAAAACTACCGAAAGAGGTGGCCTTTGTACGGCCGATTGTGGGCAAATCAAATCCAATGAAATTGAGTGAAATGTGACAAAACATGCGAAGCTCAAAAGCAACGAAAGCGATCTGAGAATGGAATCCAACTGTGCGAGGCACTGTGCGGTTGTCCGGATTAAATGGAAGAGACGCCAATTGTGGCAAATTAGATGAGGCACAACCAGAGTCAGAGCGAATGCTTGATGATAATGATGATGCTGCTGTCTGCCATCTGATATTGCTGCTGGTTCAGTCGCACCGCAGACGAGATTCGCACAGCAACGTTTTGGATTAGGATGCAAGTGAGGTGTCTTCTAATCTGCCTGGGTCTGAGCCTGGGCTTGCTAATGCTCACCACACCGGTGTGTGAGGCACGTCGTGGACGCGGACGTGGACGCACTAAATCACGAGTTCAGATTGGTTTGCCCATAACGGGCAAATATCGTGATCCCGAATCGGATCAATACTATAACAACAATAATGTGAGTACACATTTAAATTAATTCACAGATATAACAAGTTCGCTTTTTGCAGGGTGCCAAAATCTTGCAGGCCTCGCACTTTGATCTTGAGTACGTGCTGGGCCATAAGATTGCGTTCCTGTGCGTGGCCAAGGGCAATCCTCGTCCGCACATCACTTGGTACAAGGATGGCGCTGAGATCTATCAGCATTTGTATATGCATGTGCATGAATGGCGTATTGGAGACGATCGTGTCAAATCGAAGATTGAAATCGATCCGGCAACACAAATGGATGCCGGACTCTACGAGTGCACGGCGGACAATATGTATTCGATTGACAGGCGCAGTTTCAAGACAGATTTCTCAATTGCCTTCGATTAATGTACTCGTAATATAGCAATATTTAAGCAATAAAGTTGATCCTTATGGTATAGAGTACTCAGTTTTTATGCTTACATCAGATCTCGCTTGACAATGTCCACATAATCGTGGGATCTCGCATAGTAACCGCCATCGGAGAGTGCGCCCCAGAAGTTACTCCACAATTCGTAGTACTTGGAGAACAGAGGCGCCACAAATTGTCTGTAAAATAATGAAACAATCAGTCTTTAAGTTCTAGAAGAAAACATGTAACGCGTACTTGTTCATCCTGAGCAGCTCACGGAGAACTTCACTGTCTTCGATGTGAGCATCGCCGTCGACAACGAAAAGGTAGTCACTGTGTTGCATCTGCGCCTTGTCGCTGCAACAGAGAAAGAGTAGCAATTAGTCGACTATTTATACAAGCTGTCGGAGATTACTTACAGCGCTAACTGTCTGCCCGCACGCTCATCCAGCTCATCCACAGAGAGCACAAACTTGGCGCTGGCATATTGCTTGCCCTGATTTTTCACATAGGACTCGATGAGTTCATCGTGCAGTGGAGCATTTGTATACATGAAAAGATGCATATGATCCTTGGGATAGTTGATCCTTTCAATGCTGGCCAGAAACATATCAAAGAAGGGCACAGCTTGTGGCACCATTATAGCCAACGTAACCACAGGCAGTTCTTGTTCCTGCAAGTAATATATGTATTTATATTGTAAGGCTGTATGTTTTTTGATTTTTTTTAAAACTCTATCTTCTAAATTCATCGACTTACATCCAACGCCAAGGGATTTTCCTGACAGAAAGTACAGATGCCGCTGAAAGTCTTGGCCAGATAATTGCCATAGGCATTCAAATCAACTTTGCTCAATCCATTGCCATGGATAATGGCGGGCGTGGTCATAAAGTCAATGTTCTGCAATGTGCCCTGATTGGTATCCAGATCCACTTTGAGCTTCACATCGTTTTTGGCACCATGCAGATTCTGGAAGAGACGCGATTGTGTGTCCAGTTTCATGCCCAGCTTGGAACGCTTCGTCTCATCCAGGAACACTTTCGTATAGTACAACTGATCATCTCCAGTATCCTCAATGGTCTCCTCAAGCAGTTCAAAAACCTGTGGCGCATAACCAATAAATGCACCCGAGTTCAGATAACGGGATGCCTTGCCCTCCACCTCCGGATACTTATTAGCCAGGCTCTTATCGGGCCAACAGAACTTTTCTGCTGAGAACAACAACTTGGCGCCGGACTCCTTGAACTTTTCAACAATATCCTCAAGCGTGGTGGTGAAGATGACATCGTAGCTGAAAATGGAGATCATTTTTAATTAGATTTACGACTATTACGAGGACTAAACACAACTGCTTACCTATCTGTAAATAATATGATTATATCCTGTGCATCCTTCAATGACTTAATGGCTTCGCGCAGCAAATTAATTTTAACTCCGCCGCCAGCAGACTTCATATCTCCTCCTTTCCATTCCTCGTTTATGCCAAGGGTTGTCACCTGTTGAAATTATATTATTTAGATTTCTTTTCATAATATACTGGATATTTACAATTATTAAATCTGTAAATATATTCCAACTGAAAAATGTTAAATCTATCTTATCGCAAATTAAACAAATACAAATTAAAAACACAATTATTTGTTTTTGTAATTTCGAATAAAAGCACAAATGTTTTTTACACAATAAAGTCATATTAATGCTAAAAGAAAAAACACAAAAGAATTTGAATAAATGCAGAGTTTCAAAAAAAAATTAATTAATTTTGGGATCAAATGTCAAAGTTCACACATTTCTCAAAACTCAAGTGAAATGTGAAATATAAGAATTGGTTTCAGAACAAAAGCCGGGCTAACCGGCTTATCAGCTAATTTTTTATGTGTATTTCATTCAAAATGTTGTCGTCAAACGAACACATATTATATATGCATTGTGAAAGATCAGTTTACATAAGGAAACCGGGCTCAACTTTTGGTGATAAGAGCCACATAAATGGAAAGTTCTAAGTTATCAATAGAATAGTCGGCTACTGAATTGTGCTAATTACCCCTACAATTCCCAATTCCCCTCCTTCTCTTCACCGATCGGTCGGGACTACGTGATTAAAGACTACAAAGTAAACATCGAAACGGACAGTCGACATGTGTAAACTATATGGTGCCCCATAATGCCTCAGCCAATCTGTGTGAGGCACATCAGAGATGGAGAGTCATCTGGATGCCAACGCCGGATGCTTGGACACACACATACACACACATACACACACATATACACACACAAACACATACATTGAAAAGCCTCAATACAAAGTAATAAAAGTGTGCCGCAAAAGCGAGATATGTCAAGAGTTATACATAGATTGGAAACTCGGACGACACTTAATCAAATTTCAAATTCATTTATATAAAACAATATGAGCTCATTTAAATATATGCTGACAATTCTAAGAAATGCAAAGAACATAGCGGTAAAATGATTTTTATAGCTTGTAAACTGATATTGTTTTGAGTGAAACCTGTCTAAGACTTCACTCCGACTCTTCTCATACGTTTAAAACTAGAAATTGTAATATATCTCATAACGTTTTTTTGCTAAATGTTATTCAAATCATTTAAGGATTTTATTGCAATTCTACAAATTATAATAGATAGATTTAATTTTAGAACAGTATCAAGTAAATGAAATTAAACTATTTAAAATGGAAATTTACACAATCTATATTCTATTGTGAAGAATCAATGATAATTTTATTCTAGTAGAATACGAGAGAACATAACGGAATTTTGGTCGTAGTGTAGCAAATGATTTTAAATTAAACTAGTCGGCCGGTGCTACAGTCCAGCATACTCGACAGTCGGAGACCCCGTTCTTACTATGAAAAAAACTTATAATGGAAAAAAAAACTAAAAATAAAAACCTCTCCCAGGCCCCGCTCCCAGGCCCCGCTCCCAGTCCCTCTCCCAGTCCCTCTCCCAGGCCCCGCTCCCAGGCCCCGCTCCCAGTCCCTCTCCCAGGCCCTCTCCTAGTCCCTCTCCCAGGCCCTCTCCCAGTCCCTCTCCCAGGCCCCGCTCCTAGGCCCTCTCCCAGTCCCTCTCCCAGGCCCCGCTCCCAGTGCCTCTCCCAGTCTCCGCTCCCAGTCACTCTCCCAGTCTCCGCTCCCAGTCCCTCTCCCAGGCCCTCTCCCAGTCCCTCTCCCAGGCCCTCTCCCAGTCTCTCTCCCAGTCTCCGCTCCCAGTCCCTCTTCCAGTCTCCGCTCCCAGGCCCCGCTCCCAGTCCCTCTCCTAGGCCCTCTCCCAGGCCCCGCTCCCAGTCCCTCTCCCAGGCCCCGCTCTCAGGCCCACATAGTCGGTAAAACAAACCCAATAGACCCCTGTACTTTTTTTAAGTACGGGGTCTAAAAAGGCAATCAATCGACATTTACTTAATGAAATAATATGCACACCAATAAATAATAGTGTTCTAAAGACATAACAATCAAACTATCGTGATATTTCGCAAAAAGTTCTCATCTTTTGACAATTTGCATTTCAAATGTTTGTCAAAAAAGAAAAAAGAGAAATGGCAAAAAAAAATAAGAATTCTATAGAGTTATGTGGTTAAAACTTAACTGTTTTGATGTGCCCGTTTCCAAAATATTGTTAATTTAATTATAATACATTCATTTATTATATTTTTTTTAAGATCTCACCTCAATATCGTAGACGGTCGTAGAACGAATGAAACGAAGATATCCATCGGTTGGTTCGCTGGCCACAGTGAAGACTTTGACATTATCTGTTAAATTGGAATGAAAGACATAAGAGTGTTAATTAAATAATTTAATTATAGTTTTATTCTTGGGATCCATTAGCAGTTACCCTGTGTCAACAGTGACTTGAACTCACTAAGCTTCTTAAATAATAATAACATCAGCACCGCATATTATAAATTTAATATAATAAATTAGATAGATATTAAGATAAGATATTAATATTTATCTTTAAAATACTTCTTTAATGATTTCAATATACACATTATAATATCTTTTTAACCTATTTTTAATCTTAATCAGAACAATCTGCTCTCTGATTTTAAATGAGTTTTAAATATTTTTTATTTTGAATTATACGTACTAGATATTATGTAGTTAAATAATTATTTAATTATAATTAGTCATTTCTTTTCTAATCGAGTTGAAAGAGCCATATGAGTAACTACATATTATAAAAAAAATAATAAAAGCAGATAGTATTATTTTTCTTAAATCAAATGTTTGAGTTATTGTATTTTGTTAAATTTCAATTGTTCAACTGTTTTTCAATGCTCCTTGATTCCTTTTTTCCAATCAGAGGACAGGAGCATACATATTGATGACCTAATTTTTGTGTCAGGGACACGGAAGCTAGAAATGCATACGACTAGATAAATCGTTCACACTTTATGCATGTCAAAAGTTAATTAAAGAAATTCTGAGAATTTCCATAAAAAAAAAGAATCAAAGCATCTATTGCACATCTTTAAGCACTTGAAATGTAAACGACCGCAAGGCGGTTCTATGGATGGAAGGAAGGGGACAGACGGCAAAGGAATGTAAACAAAAACCGCAATCAAAGAGAAACGCACACACAAAGAGCATGAAATGTATGTATTTATGTATGTGTGCCGAGGCAGGCTCGCAACGTTAAATGCATGCTATTTAATATTTTTAGTGTTTTTGCCTGACTAATTCCAGTGATGAGCTCATTGTAATAGAAACTAGGAACATACCATTCAAATTCGACTGCGTTGCTGTTGCAGCCACAACGCCATCAGCAGCGGCATCGACATCAGATATACAGTGAGCTCCTTGGAGCAACAACAACACAGATGCCGAAAACAATAACAGCATCGCAGATGAGTGCAAAAACAAAGCGCCTTGTTTGTGGTTCTGCATAGTGTTCACTTACTCACACCCTTGCACTTGCACAATTTAAACAGACAGCACTTTTATGTTATGATAATTGTTGCATATTCCGCGAACAGAATTTTATTTCAAAAAATACAACAATTTGCACTGTTCCTCCGCTGCGCAACCGAACACAACAACGAAGAAAACATGAATGAATCGCAACAGAGAGAGCGAGAGTGCGCATAGTAGCAGTGCTGTTAAGTTTGCGTGGGATATTTGCATTATGGTATCGATAGTATCGGTCCACTGATTTATCGAACGATAGAAACCTTAATACTTGGCGCACAATTTAAAAGGAAAAATTAAATCTAATTAATAAATCCATTTTAATTAGAAATAAGATTAATGAAACATAATTTAAATGAACTGGGGTGAATTTGCATTTAGTTCTAATCAAAGAATCGAAATTCGACAAAATTTTAACACAAATTTATGCAAAATTCTAGCCAAAGCCTTAGAATGAATCGATACAACTTTACTATTGTTGGGCGCACAACTTAAAATTTATTCAGCAAAATTTCAATGTGTGCTACAATACATATATGTAATTTTACATGAGTGTTTGGGTATGCGTATTAATGTATTTTATGATATATACAAATAACTGAGCGTCGTAATAAACAATATGTATGTATTTATGTATATATATATAGATAATTATATATATAGGGTTAGCGAATTTAAATCGAATTTGTTTAGTTTGCTTTGCCAGCTTATAATCGCGCCACATTGAGCATGTACACATAAATATATATTGTCTGAGTTGAACAAATTGTATCAAAAATAAATGACAAACTCAAAAAGAAACTAAGATTCATCAACTTATTAACTTATCATCAATATCATTATCATCATCATCATTATCGTAGTTTTATCAGAGGTGGTTTCAGTTGCGATGCTTTGACTGTCAATTGCGACTACTACAGCATGCCAAAGCCTTTGGAGTAGTTGATTGCCTTAAGCAGACGCTCTTCCAGCTTCTTCTTGCTGCTGTATTCCGGCAGCAGCAGGACATTGAAGCACGTGTGCGATGTGGGCAACCGATCGCTGTCCGGTCCATGACGTGTGATCAACAGCCGCAAGCATTTCAATCCTCCCACAGGAACACGAGCCGAGCCAGTGGTAAATTCCAATAGTTTGCGCTTCGACTCGTGCGGCATGGCATGTACAATGCTCCAGAAATCCTGTACGATTTGCGTTTCCTCCGTGTAGCCGCCCTCGTACTCCGTTGAGTGCTCCAGTTCAACGAAATCAAATTCCTGCAATGCCAAAAAAAAAGATATTAAAGTCCAAATAAAAGAAGAATTTAAGATTAACTTACGCGACTGCCGCAGACCAGTTTCTCGATCTCCTCCGGCCTGAAGAGCAGCTTTAGCGGCGACTCATCAGTGACCATTTCGAATCCCTTGCGAAAGGCCTTAAACTGTTGCTGAATATTCACATTCAACAGGAAATCGCTGTACAAATTCACAAAGTGTCGCTTATTGTGCTGACCCACAAGAACCTCGCTTCCATGTGGCACCAGTTCATGCTCCACCAGCTCGCCAAAGACATTGCTATAGCTGATCTTGAATGTCTGCTCGAATACCTCCTCCATATCCATGCCCTGATAATCCAGCATGTCCTGCAAGCTCTTGAAAAGCGTTGGACTCCAATCGCTCAGATCATAGAAGGTCCCTCTATAGCCCATTAGCTTGCGATAGACAACCATGGGAAAGTTCACAGCCAGGATGACATTGTTGTAGATGGCCAAACCAATGATAATGCCAATCAGTGTGAATTGTGCGCCATTCTCAAAGGGCGTGGCATTGAACCTGCGTGGGAATTCAAAAAAATAATTAATGAGAATATTTATAATTTAAAACTCTATAATTAAGTTTAAAATATGAAAATGAAAAAAGCTTAAGTTAATCTTAATAAAATTAAGAGATAAACCAAACAGCTGTTATTTATTTTTCTTTATGTAAACCCAACTGTTATTGTAATTAGTTCTTTAAATAAATAAAATAAATATTAAGATAAAACCGACATTTTCACAACTTACCACATATTGTTGGTTTCCTCCTGCTGCACAAACATGCCAAAAGCTGGATTAAAAATTTCCTCAACGATTAGTTGAAAGAACTCTTTGGATACGCCGCCTTCATCGATGCCCTGTTCACCCACAAACTCCACTACCAGCTGCTTCTTAAGATCCTTTGGATTGCTCATAGCCACGAGTTCCAACTACAATTATAAATCGCAGAATTATTAACAAATTCAATATAGGAAAAAAAAAAATGGTGAATCTTACACCAATGAGTGCATCATTGATCAGTTGATCTCGGCGCACAGACAGCTTGAGATCAGGCCGTGCTCCCTCTTGGCCATCCTGGCCAAAGTTGTTGAGTATCGAATAGAGGGAGGAATAACGTTCGCTGTACATGCGCATTCGGCAGTCATAGTAGAGTGCATCCACCTTGGTCGCCGGCGTCAGGATGAAGGCGTACAGCATGAAGCAGAAGAAGTTGGTATGACTGGAGCCCAGTTCGCTCTCCATGGCGAGCGTCTTGTAGGATAGATAGTCCTGATGCATTTGGATGTGCTCGCTGAGCGCCTCGTTGTAAAATTCCTCGAGAGGAACGAGAGGTTTGCGACAGTCAATGTACGACACCTGCAAGGTTTTCTCTAGCGGATCCTCAGCAAATTTGGGCATATGTGGTTGCTGCATCGAGTTGTAAACAAACAGATCTTCGGCCTCCTCGGTTGCAGCAGCGGCTGCTTCATTTTCATCCTGCTCCTGCAGGGGCAGTCGGCATGAGGGACGCTCCAGCACGCTGGCCAGGATGTTGGCATAAAAAACAATCTAGTTAATTGAAGGGAAACATTATAAGGTGCTGCGGGAATAGATAAAGTCCTTCGTTACCTTTAGCACTTTGGTTATGCTTATAATATGCTCGTTCTCACGCACCGAATCCTCGTCGAGGAGCACCTGCAGCGTTATCTGCTGCTGGCAGGAGGAGAGGAGCACCTTCAACTGATCCGGACAGTATTCGGCCCAGATGTACGCCAGACGCGCCTGTGCCCGCACTGGCATTGCGGCAGCCGCATGGCAAAGCTTGGGCAGCACTCGGTCCACATACTCCATGTCCGTGACACTATTGTTGGCCGTAGCTGAAGAGGAAGAGAGTTCGTTGAATGGGTAATTCATGCAAGAATTAGCTATACTCACTGTTCGTGACCATGTCGAAGCAGATGACGAGGCAGTGCAGCACCTGCTCCCACGAGTCCTGTCTGTAGAGCCGCAGGTAGCGTATAGTGTCCGCCAGTTGGACGACACTGCTGGTCAGTTTCTCGGATATGCTTTGGCAGGAGGAGCTGAAGAGCAGACGCTTCACATGTCGCAATCCCCGAAAGTCCACCTTGGTGCCTTTCTTTAGAAACTCCATTAGCTGCTCTTGCTTTGACGGTCCCATTGGCTCGTCCTCATCCTCATCGTCATCATCCTCGTCCAGTTCACCTTCCTCTCGCACCACCTCCTGGTCGGGCAACGTCTCCGTACGCTGTGTGCTGTCCTCATCCTTATCGTGTTCACCCTCCAGCTGACGCAGTTGCTCCTTGTTCAGTGTATTTGTCTCCTTGGGCGGCAGATGTTGACGCTCCTGTCCAGGTCGACACACAAAGCTCTTGCTCAAGCGATCGACGCTGGAGAAGACATCGCTTATGGCCTGATAGAGACTGTCGTAATTGTTTATGGCCTGACACTGATTATAGAGTGCCTCTAAGGATTCAGCATCTAGATACTCCACAGGTGGCAGCGTCGGTGTGCAGACAGCAGAATCACCAGAAGCTGTTGTTGTATCAGTTTCAGTTTCAGTTGCTGGCGTTGCAGTTGCAGTTGCAGCTGCCGTTGTTGTTGCTGTTGTTGTTGCAGGTGTTGTTAGTTGCAGCATTTCGCTGAGCGAACTGATGAGCGGAATCTTGCTGGGATCAATGGCATTCGCTTGGGATTGAGTACTGGTTGTTGTGGTGGTGCTGGCGGAGGTAATGGTGCTGGTGGAGCTGCTACTGCTGCTGCTGCTGCTATCGCTCGGTGACAGCATGTCCACATCTTGCTGCGGACTACAAATGAAGCAAGCAAATGTCAGATGACCTCAATGGTTTCTCTCTCTTTAAATGCCATCAACTTACCTGTTTACTGTCGGCGCCGATGTCTGTGTGGGCGTGGCACTATCGCACAACTGTGCATCCTGGGAGAAGAGCTGAAGTGCTCGAGCTGCCACCTCGTTGGGTGTCATGGGCGCCACTTTGCCGCTGGACGCGCAATTGGCATTGGTACAGTGGGCATTGCCACAGCCAGTCTGCAGCTGATGAAAGTAACGCTGGATGAGGCTACGCACCGCCGAGCGTTTCATTTCCGGTGTGGCACGTCCCCCGCCTCCCACTCCCGCTCCCGCAGCCGCTGATGAAGTCGATGCGCTGCATAGCAATGGCAATGATTCATTTTATAATCAAATAAATATAAAATTAACATAATCAAGACTCACCTTGAGACGCCTGGCAACGGCAACGGCGACGGCGATGTCGATGCTTGCCGCGCCTTCTGTTGCTGCTGCTTGTGTTCCTCGTTGCCGCCTCCGCTAATTGAGCGTTCGTCTTTTGGTCGCTTCTCCATGTTCTCCTCTCCTCTCCGTTCGATTCAATAAACTAATCGCGTGCACCCTTTGGCGACACTTGTCGCTGCCTTTTGCCTTTGCACGTTCCTTTGTGTGCTAATTTGCAACGCAAAATATGCACTAAAAAGGGTGTAAAAAAATCGATGTCGATGTCCCTTTTTTTATTTCTCTCTCTCTCTCTGTTGCTTTTGACTCGCTCTCTCAATGACCTGTAAATTTGCACTGCAACCGCATGTTAATGTCCACTGAATGTTACGGGAATCTCACAACGTTTGCACAACTTGATGACTTTGCATAAACTATAATTTATTCGTTTTGATATATTTAAAAAGTTGTGTTTAGAAAACCGAACCAAGGCAGAGAACAGAGTGCCTTTAATATTGAAAATCATCAAATCAATCAGTGTTGCACAAGTTCGCGAATGCTTAACATAAGTGCTGCCAATGTCAGCAATGGTCTATCGCGGAACCGCGACTAATTTCTTGGATATCGATATTTGAATGTACTAAATAAAAATTATGGTTATCGATAAGAAGAAATATACAATAATAAATATGGTTTATATATTTAATTTAAGAGAGCAAATATGAACAAGTGTAAGGGAACATGTTCAATTACTCATTTTGTAGCGCAACTCTTTTGGTTCACTCACTCATGAACAACCCAAGTCTATTTTTCACTAAAGTGAAACAGGTTGGCAGCTCTAGTTTTTATCAGCTGTGTCTCATTTTTCTTTCTGCCTGCTTAGCCTGCATAGCCAAAATAGAATAAGATTGACAAATCGCAGCAAAGTTGAAAAAAATAGAAAGTAAACACATCAGCAAAAACATAGCAAACCCATTGCGCTGCAAAGTAAACAACATGAAGTGGCGAAGAGGAGCAAAAGGCAACAGCAACAACAACAACAACTGAAGTGAAGACTGCGACAGGTAAACAAACAACAAAGTGTTGGAGTGGAGTGAGGCAACAACAACTGCTGTCTCTGATTCTGATTGGAACGACTGGTGGACTGATGATGACGTCGACGACGGAGAGTGGCAACTGTCAGTTGCAGCTGCAGCTGTGCGTGCGTGGTAATGTGGCATGGCAGGAGCTGCCGGTGCATCTGCGTTCCATGTTGCACGACAATCAGCGAGACTATGAGAAGTTTGTCTTCAACTACAGCTTGAAGAATCAGCTGCGCTTCCGTGGCAATTTGGCCTCGAAGGTGTTCCGCCAGGAGCAGCGCTACTACGAGCTGCTCATCCAGAAGAATATCAATGGCCTGGGCGTCTTCCCCTATCACCTGGCGGACATTGTCACCAAGGGACTGCGGGTGACGCCCTTTAACTACTATCTGGATGTGTTGAGTCAGCTGCTGAGGAGTGATAAAAGCTACGACACGTTGCCCAACTTCACGGCCGCCGACTGTCTGCGTGTCCTGGGCATTGGACGGAACGAGTATCTGGCGTTGATCAGCGACCTGAAGACGCACACGCCGCGTTCCCTGCTCTTCAGTGCCAAGCCCAATCCGCTGGACTTTCTGCCGCGGCTGCCGGTGCGTGTCCATCTGGAGCCCTGGTGGCGTCTGGACATTGGCTATGTCCTGGAGACGGACATACGTCTGCTGACGCCGGGGGAACGCAGTTTGCTCGATGATCTGATTGATTTTGGTGCACAGCCGGCGGGCAAGTGTGATTATCAGGTGGTCCAGAGCTTATATCGCAAGGGACTCATCTATTTGGATGTGCCGATAAGTGGCGAGGATCGCATATCGATTCCACCGTTGCGCAACTTTGTTATGAATCGCGTCAGCGGCGATTACTTTGAGAATCTGCTCTACAAGATCTTTGTGAGCGCCGATGAGCACATGAGCATCGCGGAGCTGGCGCAAATGCTGCAGCTGGAGCTGGACAGTGTCAAGCAGGCGGTGAGCTTCATCTGTCGCCTTGGCTTTGCCCAGCGCAAGCAGACGGAGCACGAATCCGCCGGAGGACAGCAACAACAACAACATGCCAGTTGGGCGGATTACAATGAGCAGCAGTTGCCACAGACGCCACAGATAACTCCGCTCAATTATAATCTGCATGCGAGCAGCAGTTTTGATCTGGACCAACAGTCCAGTCCCAAGACGCCAAAGCATGGCAAGGACAGGGACAAGGAGAAGGAGAAGGACAGCAGTTCCATTGGCTATCTCTCGTCGGATGGCAACACGAGTGACTTTAGTTTTGCCAACATGGCCACGCCCACAGCGCCCACACACAGCAACAACAACAACAACAACAGCGATGATCAGGAGCTTAGCTCCGAGCTGGAGGATGTCAGTGAGCGCACTACGACCATAACAAAGCCAGCTCCAGCTCCAGTTGCCTCCTCCTCCTCAGCGAAGAGTGGCAAGCGTGTGGGTTTCCTCTTTGATTCCACGTTGACGGCCTTTCTAATGATGGGCAATCTGTCGCCGGGCTTAAAGAATCATGCGGTCACCATGTTCGAGGTGGGCAAGCTGTGTGAGGAGAGCTTGGACAGCTTTCTGGCCGAACTGGAGCAGGTCTCACTGCTGGATGCGGAGGGTGAGGGCGATGTCTCGCGTTATTTTGCCCATGCGGTCATACTACGTTCCACCATCTGTTCGCTGCGTCCTTTGCTGCCTGGTGGCTTGGATCTGCTGCGACTGGAGTGCTTGGAGGGATTGGACTGGCAGACGCGGGATCGTGTGCTCGAGAAGAAGTACAAGTTCATTGTGTCCGCAACTCCGTTGACGGCGACTTTAAGTCACATGTTTAGCATTCCATTCTTTGGGCAATTCATGCGCAGCTCCGATGCGACGACCATGTGGAGCAAGCTATTCTATAACCATATTACAGGTAAGTAGAGTGCTTTAAATACTTTCATATTGATACTCATCAGGATTTACTTAGGTTATGGACCGCCCAGCTTGTTGTTGTGTCGCGGCACAGTGCTTAAGACGCTGCCCAGGCTTTTCCTGGGCTATGGCAAGCTGCTGGTGAACATCCTGCACTCGGATGCCTATGTGCTTAACTCGGAGAACTTTCGCAATCTGAACGAGCAGTTGAAGAACGGCTGTGTGCTGCTCCAAGGCTACGGCATACGCTCCTCCGGCCAGCTGCATTACGAATCCTTTCCATTCCAGGCGACGGATGCCCGTCAGGCCAAGTGGGCAATGCATCGTGCCGTGCAGAAGCTGGCCGATCACTTGGATCTGCGCCGGCAATGCGGCTATATAACATTCCTGAATACAGGCGTGCCGGATTTGGGTTGCGAGGAGTACGAGTTGCAGGTGAAACTGAAGCTGCCGCAACGCAAGCGTTCACAAGCGACGTTGTCGTCGTCTTCGTTGCCGGGAAAATCGAATGTGCCAAATCAAACAGATCAGTTGACCAGCTATCAACTGAAGAGTCCCGATGAGAATCACTTTGCGGCCACGCCGGAGCATGGTCCGGCCAATGAATACACCTCCGCCGACTGTACACAGCTGCTGGCCAGCGAGTTGGCCAATTGCAATCAGACCACATCCATTCGCGGCGAGCTAATCTCCGAGAACTCGGTGGAGTTGCCCATTGACCAAGTCGTGGACTCGTCTCCAGAGCCCAGCACCGAGGATTGGACGCTGCTCGAGGTGAACTTTGGTGTTCCGCTCTTCGATGTGGACACAAATACGCGCATCTGTGAGCAACTCGTGCAGCAATTGTGCAATGATGACAATCTGGAGACACTGCCGGATTGTGCCCAGCATTCGCAGTCCATGTTCCTGGAGTTTGTGCGTCAATGCTTATACTTTGAGGATGATCCAGCGACGCCAGCACACTTCCGGGAGCCACTGCAGCCGACCCGGCCATTGCCATATCCCCGCATCAATCTGGCCTTTGAGAATGGACGTGTCGGCTACTGGAATGGACGCTAAATGACGTCAAACTTAATACATTCTAAGAACTCCTCCTCCCAAGAAAACTGATCCCAGTATAGCTTGTCTACATCGTTGTTTTTATCTGTTTACTGCGGGCCCTGTATAAATAATGCTTATATATATACATAAATAGATGTAAACCTTATCAGACCACGAGCCATTAGTCAGCCCGACAGCCCCCATTATTAACCCCCCCTCTTCCAATGTATTCCGTTTTTTATTAGTTATGTAAGCTTTGGCCGAGTGGCAATACGCGATCCAAAGGCAAACACACACACATACACACATTGACACAGATACTGCTCGTAAACATACCATTTATACATACATATAAATATGTATATCTCTAAAATAAATGCAATTTTAAAATACTTTTATGGAAGTTTACATTGTTTATCTAGAGTTTTTCATTCATAACCTGGGGGAAAATATTTGCTTGGTTCAAATATTAATAACATTTATAATATACTGGTTTGAATCATTATAACTACAAATCTATAATGAAAACTTAATTTTATGAGAATTGATAATTAAATTTGTGCTAAATTATAAAAGCTAATTATGATAAGTCACATAAGCTGATTATACCTATATTTTTTGAAGGATTATTTAAAATGGAACCTTTTGAAGAAAGACAGCTTGTCTCTATTATTTAGTAGTAAATTTAAGTCAATTAAATTGATTTGCTGTTACTTTAAGTATTTCCAGCAAAACTTCAATTTACTTTATTTTAATTACAAATTTCAAATGTTACTCAAGTTAATTACTATCTTCTACTTTTAATGATATATCAAAAGTCATTAATGCAATCACTTTAGGATCCATTAGAACAACTAGAAATATGTAGAAACAATTAAGTAATTCCAAATCAGAATGTATCTGCTGTCTGAAAGAGGTCAACTCTTACATTAAACATTAGTTTTTCAAAACAATCAGAATGGCATTTCTAAAGGAGCTGCTTGTTAAATACTGGAAGAGTTTCGAGGTAAAGACAAAGGAATTTCTGGCCAGCACATCGCTACAGGGAATGAAATATATATGGAATAGTTATCTGCCAGGCTGGGTGCAGTTCTATTTTGGCAAAATATTTATAATCTCCGTTTGTGTGGCCATTAATTTGGCTGTGAATGTGTTTAACAAATGGCAGAGCACACCGGTTATCATTGGCTTCAGTCCCACGATGACATCCATACAGGATATACCCTTTCCGGCCATAACAGTCTGTAATATGAACAAGGCAAAGTACTCAAAAGTGGCCAATTTTCGAGCGTAAGTTACAACTATGGTCATTGAGAGTTGTGTAATTCTTTATAATATTTCTTCAGTGGATCCTTGGAGTATGCAATGCTGCAAAAGACTTGCTTTCAGGATTTGAATTTCACAAATTACAAATCGATAAAACCTCGTTCCAAGAATGATACTTTTCCCAACTTTATCTTAAATGTGAGCCACAAGTGCGAGGAATTGATAGTGTCCTGCACATTTGATCAGAAACTTTTGCCCTGCACCGATATCTTCAGGGAGTTCTTTGTCGACGAGGGTCTATGCTGTGTCTTCAACTTTCTGCATCCGTATTATCTCTACAAGTACAGGTACAAATTGTTAATACATGTCATGAAATTATAATAATAATTGTACAATATATATTTAAAAGTGCGCCTTATACACGGGATTATACCTCGTCGAAGGGTCTTTCGGATATCGCTGTGGATTGGAATCCCATCAATGGCTATCCAAAGCATTTGCCCGCTGGTTATTATCCACGTCGAGGTGTTGGCACTGGAGTGTCTAATGGCTTGCAAATAGTTCTTAATGGTCATACAGATGATTATTATTGCTCATCTACAAATGGACAAGGATTTAAGGTATGCTTTAAACCAGAGATTTATACAAAAGCAAAATATAAAAAAGAAGTATTTTCTTGAAAATGTTAAAATATAATTTGTATAAGAAACTGCGATGAAACGATTTTCATCGATAAGCGATAAATACAGAATACATCCTCTTTGTATGATGACCGATTTTGATTTTTTTTATATATTTTTTATATATATATTTATCGAAACGAACTGCTAAAAAGTACTTGTTTCAGTGTTATTCCGTAATTAAATCTTGGCTTAATCCAATTTTTGGCATATTACTTATCTTAAATGTTCCAGGTGCTGCTCTATAACTCCATTGATCAGCCTAGATTAAAGGAATCGGGTCTACCCGTCATGCTGGGACATGAGACCAACTTTCGGCTTGTTCCGAGTAGTTTTGAAGCAATGCCAAATATTCGTAGCATCGATCGTAATAAGCGTCAATGTATTTTCAACGATGAGCAGGAACTAATCTTCTATAGATATTATACACGTCGCAACTGTGAGGCGGAATGTGATGCCCAATATTTTTATAGACTCTGCGATTGCATTCCATATCATTTGCCTTTGGTCTATCGCAATGCGAGCATCTGTCATGTGGCTCATTTTGATTGCCTAAATTCTGCAGAACTCCAAATTGTGGATCGAGAGAGTGCGGCGTGCAAGGAGTTGTGTTTAGCAAGTTGTCACGATGTCTCCTACTTTCCAGATCCCTTCTCAATACCTTTTAGTCAGCAAGGTATTCGGACTAACAACGAATACCTCAAACATTTCTCCACCGATTACATTCGCACTAACTTGGCCGTGGTTAATTTCTACCATAATGACAATTATTTTCGGAGTAACGTAAAGTCCTCATACACGGGTCTCACTGAATATATGTGTGAGTGCAGCTATACATATCTTTTATTATTCTATTACATTAAATTTAATCTTTCTTTTCAGCTTTGACTGGCGGCATTTTAAGTTTAATGGTTGGTCTCAGCGTCGTCTTTATTTTTGAGTTGTTCTATTTTCTCTTTCTTCGCTATTTATTGGAATACATTCATTATTGGTGCATTAATCGTCGAAATCGCGTGCATGTATTATATCCTAATAAAACACAATTTAATTAGATTGACGATGAAAATGTTATCAACATTTTTGTTAATATTAATTTAATGCAATAAAAATAAAAAAAAATAAAAGGACTAACAAAAAAGGGTACAATCGACTTAAAGGGACCCTGTAATTATTTTGGAAAAATTGCATGTGTTGCTTAGAAATATAAAACAGCTATGAATATTCCTTTGTTTAGTCGATCTTTTTTTCGGACATGACTATATACTCAGCTCTTGATGAACAAGAATATATATATTTGATAGCGTCGGAAATTAATTATTTTATCCCGCTTAAACTTCCACAAGCAAACTGTGATAATTTAAGCTTTCTGTATAAGGCTGTTTTAAAAAACGACTTTTGTGCATTTTTTTTGTATGATAACAATATGTTGAGCTTTTATCACCATTAATATGCCGAACTGTAAAAATATATGGTATATTGCAAACTCAACTTAATTCTAACGTCAATTCAGTTTTGTTTCAAATGCAAAGCAGTTCATTTCTGTGTAAAGCAAAATGAAGGCCATATATTATGTGCTTATTATAGTCATAAAATTGATATTCATTTTCTCTGTAACAGTTATTAAAATAAATCGACAATCTAAATCTCAAGCAGAGACATTAAATTATGCATATACAATGGCTAAACAAGATGCGGAGAAATTAAATTATGCATCTACAATGTTTAAGCAACAAGCTGCTGTAAAACTATCAGAAAAAAACAACCCATTTCTTGATCAACGTTTTTGGTTTAAAAATAAGACTAATCGAATTCAAGCTAATGCAAAATCCTTGTTAATGTTCAATAAGTTGCGGAAAGTTCAAAAAGAAAAAGAAAAATTGGATATTTGTGATGATAATAATCTAAAGAAATATGAAGAAACTCCTGGAATAAGTTGCATTCCCTATAAAGATTCTCTGAGTGTTCATACGATAAAAGTTCCGGATATCGATGCCTTTGACGTGTTATGTGACAATGAATGGACAGTCATCCAACAGCGGGTTAATGGTAGCTTGGATCTCGATCGAAATTGGGACAGTTATAAAGAAGGCTTTGGCTGCTTTGATGGTGACTTTTTTCTAGGACTGGAAAAGATCCATCAACTTACAAAATTTGAGCCCCACGAGCTCTACATCTACTTGGAATCCTTGAATGGTACCAAATCTTGGGCTCGTTATGATCACTTCGAGATAACTGATGAAAATGATGGATACAGGTTGATAAACTTGGGTGTTTTTTCTAGTAATGGAACAAAGGATGCTTTGAGATATCATGAAAATCTGAAGTTCTCAACTTATGATCGGGATAATGATTCCAGTCCCGGAAATTGCGCTAAGATTCACAATAGTGGCTGGTGGTACAATAACTGCATATCTGGGTAAGTCTCACTATAGTGTATTTAAAATATTCACATATTAAAATTGATTATATTTGCAGTAATGTGAATCTCGATTCCGTAAGCATCAATGGGACAAACGCTATTGAGGTATATTGGAGTGAGCAGATGTATGTTAAGCAAGCAAAAATGTTTATACGTCCGAAAGTTCAATGATTATGATAACATAATTTTCAGAAATAAATGCACAATCATAAATGTAACAAAAATATTTGAATAAATTAAAAATATAAGATTAACCGGAAGACTCAATTTTATTAAATAAATTATTTATTTGAAAAATATGAAATTTGTATAATTATTTAGTTGTTTAACTCGACTTGCTCGCATTGCTGTCAAGACTGCGATAACTTAGACTCCTACTTTGTTTTTAAAAAAATTCCAACTCTTGGGTTCTTTGAACTGATAACAGGCAAAGCGCCTGTTCGCTTTGCTAGCGGTAAAGTCGAGTATACTCGACTAAATTCAATCCTGAGCCCAGGCCAGAAAACCTCAGATTTAGAAATAAAAATAAACTTGATCTACGAATGATATCCAGAAATCTGTATGTCATATTTGAAGAAATCGACTCGGTTGTTTATATTGATTACGAATATTAATATTTTTGTGGTATTTCATCCTTTTATATACATTCACACAAAGCCATTATACCCTTTTTGAATACGCCAGGGTATAAAAATGAACTCCTTATCGCCTTTAGTATAATGTACAAGTGAATGCTATAATGCAATTCCGACTCAGTTTTACTCGTATTGTCGATTTAGAATCAGCTCATTTTATATAAAAAAAAAATGAAAGCGCAACATTATTGTCTATTGTTTTTTGTTAAATTGATCATCTTAGCTTTACTTTATTGGTTAGTAACCTTAAAACGTGATGCAGAAACGGAGATAATGAGTAAAAGTGTTCAACGTTTGAAAGATGCAGCTAAAATTGCAGTTGTTCAACATGAAGCCGAACGTAAAAAACAAGCTGAGAATTTTGCTAAACTCATGGAGAGCTTTAACAACGAGTTTAAAATAGGACAACAAATTCCAAATAAATTAATGAAAGAAAAACCAGAAATGTTTGATATTAATAAAATAAAGAAATGTGAGATAAGCCCTGAAATAAGTTGCAGTCTCTATAAAGATATGCAATGTGTTCATACGATAATAGTTTCGGATATCGAATCTTTTGATGTCTTATGTGACAATGGATGGACAGTCATCCAACAAAGAATTAATGGTAGCTTGGATTTTGGTCAAAATTGGGACAGTTATAGAGAAGGCTTTGGCTGCTTTGATGGTGACTTTTTCCTAGGACTGAAAAATATTCATCGGCTTACAAAAAATGCGCCCCACGAGCTCTACATCTACTTGGAATCCTTAGATGGGATCAAAACTTGGGCTCGTTATGATCACTTTGAGATAACTGATAAAAATGATGGATACAGGTTGATAAACTTGGGTGTTTTTTCTGGAAATGGCACCAGCAATGCTTTGAGATTTCATGAAAATCAGAAATTCTCAACTTTTGATAGGGATAATGATTTCATGTCTGGAAATTGTGCGATGATTTATAAGGGTGGCTGGTGGTATAAGAATTGTATGACTATGTGAGTATAACTAAAGCATTCGACATATTTGCATATTAATTTTGAATATA
Organism: Drosophila falleni; assembly: GCA_035045575.1. Classification (NCBI taxonomy): domain Eukaryota; kingdom Metazoa; phylum Arthropoda; class Insecta; order Diptera; family Drosophilidae; genus Drosophila; species Drosophila falleni. Next base: position 14,553,416 of record JAWNOV010000167.1, read on the forward strand.
TTTGCAGTAATTTGAATGCCGAATACGTTAAAAACTATGGAAAGAACGGTATTCAGATATATATTGGGATGATCAAATGTTCGTTAAACAAGAAAAAATGTTGATACGTCCAAAGTTGCAATGATTCTGTAAACATAATTTATAAATCTAGATTTATTCGGGAAGAAGTATATTTGACTCCCGGTGAGAAGAAGAAAAACTACTAATAACTTTCCAATTATTTCTTTGTTTTTTCGAATGAAAGTTTGCAGTTTTAATAATTTTAGCTGATGTGAAAAAGATTTAGATACAATTTTCTATAAGCTGTTTTAAATGGAAATTGATAGTTTTAAATATATGTGTAAACTTTCTTTTGTAAGAAGTATTTAACTTTAATATTCTGGGAAAATTCTATTTACAAATTATTCAAATTATTGGGCTTCGCTGAAGATATTTAAAATTGAAAAAGTATAAGATGTCTTAATTATAATGATTTTTAAATAAAATTAAAGAGCACAGTGTATTTGTTTATGGTCTTTATTGCTTTAGGCTTTTAATGAACTACACGTAAGATTAAGGATATGGCTGCAATTCCTGATCCGAGTGGACAGCAGGTAGACTCTCTGCCAGCTGCTTGGTGACTGACTGACTGATCCTGTGCCTGTGAGAGCCCAGCTGAGAGCGAGAAAGAACGCTGCAGTCGCAGGTGGTGCAGTGATAATGCGTGTGCCGCAATGCGTAAGAGCAGGACGGCGAATCGCAGGACTCATTGCTGGCTATTTTACGGAATCCCGCCGATCGCACATAATCCAATCGCATATGAAGACGACGATGGGCAACGACCTTATTAGAATCGGTGCAAACGTAATCGCATTTGCGGCAATGGAAATGCGAGGATTTCTTTGGAGCAGCGCCCAATGTCAGTAACTCATCTATAAGGATTAGGAAGAGCTTAAAGAAATTGACAGAGTTATTGAGTTTTGTTAAATGCCCACCTACCTGGGCGGCAGTTGACTGCCAGTGTTGTGGTGGGCGTGGCATAGCAACAATCGATAACACCGCAACGCATATTCGCTCGATATTGCCGAAAGTCATCGCCCATCAAGGTGTCCATGCGTTCGTGCCTCGCCGTGTGTTGCACGAACCGCGTCTTGTCGCAGAAACTATAATGACAGTCGCGTCGATTGCAGTGAAAGTGCGACTGATGATTCCGATAGCCACAGCGCTCAAAGCCGCAGTCCTCATTGAAGCGAAACTTGAGATAACCCGTGGGTATATCCTGATCCTTAGCCCGCTTGCCACGCCCAGCAATCGTGGGCGTAGTTACAGTTGGAATAGGAATTGCAGTTGCTGTGGCAGCCTCAATTGCAGTTGTCTCTTCCGTTGTGGTTGTTGCTGTTGCTGCCGCTGCCGCAGCTGCCACAGCTCCTGCGGCTGCCGCATTGAGTAGCAGCATTTTCTGCTGTGCCGCATTCTCCAGCAGCAGACGCATGTCTAATGTTGCAGGTTGACTTGCCGCAGCCAAAAAACTGGGCAGCAACCATTGACGTTGATATAAATCAATCAATTGTTTAAACTGCAACAATTTGAGACCCGCCTCTGATTCGCCACGCCCTCCATTTGAGTCCACTTGGCTGCCACGCATGCTCAGATCCTCCGGTTGCTCCATGTTGCAGTCTTTACTCAACGGAGGACTGTACCTAATCCTTGTGCTGTCTGTGGTCTCCGCTCCGGTCACTGCAATTGCATTCTCCGGATAAAATGTTCCTGCTGCACGCACAACTGTAATTAAAGAAGATATAGATCATTAGTTTGGATCTTTTGGAAAGGTTTTTTTTTAGCTCTACGTACCTGAAACTTTCTCCAAGCAGTTGCTGGTTGCAGAAGATTCCACGATAGGAGCGCTGAACATTACCTGAAATCATATAAAGAGAGTGAGAAAGATAAGTTACTTAAATTCGGTTGTATTATAATATTTCTACTGATCTTATATATTATATAATAAAATATTATATTATTTTATTTTTTATAAATTTCACATGCTATATTAAGATAAATAATAAATACAAAAATAAAGAAAAATTACTTAAAATTAAATAATTTGGTATATTACTCTAATATAATCATTAACTTTCGTTTATCTATACTGATCTATTATATTAGTTTATATTTTATAAATTTCACATGCTATATTAAGATAAATAACAAATATAAAAATAAAGAAAAATTACTTAAAATTAAATAATTTTGTATATTACTCTAATTTAATCATTAACTTCCGTTGTTTATTGACTACTAAAGTCTAAATATTTAATAATATCTAGGATTCAGTTCAGTTCAGTTTTGTTCTTAAGATTATTTAAAACTTTTGCATTTTAATAATTTATATCATTTTTTTCAGTCTGAACTTAATCTAAAATGTTTTATTCTAATGATCAGTTTAGACCTAGAATCTTTAAAAACTCTTATTTTCTAATCTCTTCAAGCTAGCAAAATAGCATTTTTTTTTTTTAAATTTAGATCTCTTCTAACTTAATCAAAAATGAGTGAAAAGTTCCTCTTTTCCCAAGAATGATGGCGTCGGTAGATAATAACAATTTTATTAATCTTTATTTCAATAAATTTGAGTTTATTCTAAGAAATAAATGTATGTATGTATAGATGTAGGAGGCGCGTGGTCGAGAGAAATATAATTCCGGCTCAGTTTCCGTCTACGTTCTACTCAGTCAGATATATTCTCAGAGAGATATTCCCAACCGTGAGCATGGAGCGATCCGATCCCGATGAGTAGTTCCACAGCAAGAGAAGATGGTTCTTAGTGGAGAGCTTCCTTCTGGTTGATAGGTAGGTTCCCATCACTTCTTCACTTCACTTCACTTCTTGCCCCTTACACGTTGATCCGTCTTCTGCGAGCGCCGAACACTAACTGCCTGCCTACTGCGAGACGGCCGTCTTTTATATGCTGCGTTAGCATAACTCTGTTATCTTAGCAGTGCCAATTTGAGTTTAACAGTGCAAAAGTGAGTATAACATTCTAACAGTGCCAAAGTGAGTATAACATTCTAACAGTGCCAAAGTGAGTTTAGCAGTGTTGATCTTTCGGAGTTAAAACTTTGATCTCTCATAACTTTGTCAAAACTAAACCGATTTTTAAGCGGAATGTCATTTTGATCATGATTTTGCCTCTAAATTGATTCTGCATTTAAATTTTTATTATCTAGAAAATTTGATATTTTTTCAATCCTAAGCCATCTATCATCCAATTTCCCATACATACCCCTTGACATTCTTTTAAAAACTTTGATCTCTCATAACTTCATTAAAAGTTAACCGATTTTCAAGCGGAATGTCATTTTGATCATGACTTTGCCTCTAAATTGATTCTGCATTTAAATTTTTATCATCTAGAAAATTTTATATTTTTTCGATTCTAATTTTCTAATGAAGCTAAAACTCACCTGAGTTGGAGATCGGCTTTCAGTTGACTCAATTTTTGTTGCGCTTTTCGGCTTCTCATTGCTCGGTGTTATGCTCAAGTCGTTGTGGGATTGCACGGTCCAAACGCGACCTCTCTTCCTAGTCCGACTTGGTGTGAGATCAGTTGCGATCAGTCGGTTTTGTGTTGTTTGCGTGGCGATTGCTCCGGATCTCAGAGAAGACAGAGGATTCTCCACGTTTTCAGAGGGTGCTACCAAACCGGAAACATTGGTCTGATCATTTTTCTCCAGCTTAAAGCTAGTAAATATGGCTTGAGGCGAGTGTTGAGCCTGCAAATAAATAATACATATTAGTATAATAAAATTTGACATAATACTCCGCTGAGACATTTAAATTATTAGTAAACTAATAAAGATTTAAAGCTGAAAACTGATATACACATATTGCAAGCAATTTATTAACTTTTCTTAAAATTTCATGACGCTATCTTAATAATTACAAAATTATTCAAATAATTCTCTCACTTGGCCTTTCGTAGGGATTATGTGGAACCAATTGTCCCCACTGTAGCCCCTTAAAAGTTGTGGGTGCCGTTTCATTGAATTTCTTTGGCATTATTGTACTTGACATTGTTGCTGTTGTTGTTGTTGTTGTAGTTGTTGCTGTTGTCGATGTTTGTCATAGTTTCGGAATGATATGACAAACAGTCGCAACCAGTTTATTATTTCCGAAATTACTGTTAATGTTTATTGTTGGCCCAAAATGTCACTATTTAAATTTTGTTCACGCATCAAAATCAATAATAATAAAAAATAATAAAAAAAGAAGCAAAAACAAAAAGGAGAATAAGCTAAATAAAAACCAAATACAACAAAAAAGAGAAACTACAAAAATACTTCGAATACGCTATTTGGAATGCCAACTTATGGATACTCTAACCAAAAACAGCACTACGAAAGCTCTTCAAAACAAAAAAAGCTTACTTTAAGTTAGTCTTCAATTTTAAAGTGACTTTAAGAATATTAAAATTAGATTTGCCTGTATTTCGTAGTACTCATTTATCTAAACTTAGGCATAAACAGGGTATAAATAAGTCGAAGTGTTAGCTTGGACGGCGTCCATAATAATAATTACTCCAAAAGATTGAAAAGACAATGAAACGTGTTTGGATTTACCTGATAAGTTGTTGCACACACACACACACATACACATAGTTATTCATATAAGTACACACACCTTATATGATTAAAGACAATATATAGAAGTTATTGTAGTTGTGTCGTTCCTTTTAATCGTCATATTCGATGATCGAGGGCGGTCACAGAGGGTCGTCACGAAAGTAAGTCAATGTAATCGATCTAAATTACTAAATCAACTTAGTATATTCATTGCAGATCAAACAAAATCGAAAGTACAAATACTATTTAAATTGTACACTTTGGTAAAATCTAAATTTTATCTTATATAATAGTTTTTTTAAGTTTATTATTTAGAAATTCTATAGGGTAATTAATAGTTCAGCATACCCTTGCGAATCATTTTCTGTCGGCATATTTAACAAATTTTCTTAATAAACATTTTATTAATTTCTTTTCTAATAAATATTAAACGACAAACTTCATGCACTTCTTCACTCTATGCACTTTGTTTTCTTTCTGCTCTCACGTGCTCTCTCTTGCGCTCTCTTTGATTTGCCTAGCTCATGGCGCGCCTTAACTAAGGCTATTGCATATTGAAGCACACACAAACACATGCACACATGCAAGCACGCATTCTCTTTGTAATTAGGAATTTGCGCCTATTTGCGTGCAGCGTCGCATTGAGGGACTTTCTGAGCGGGTGTTGAGTTGAGTAGAAGTGGAGGGAAGAGAGGGAGAGAGAGAGAGATGGGCAATTGAGGTGAAAAGGGGGTACTGACGCGTCGATGGGGACCTAATGTGGCATTTTATGTGGCGTGTGTTGAATTGAGTTTTCGGATTTGGTTTTTGCCATATTCGTCATATTAATATTGACAACGAGTGTTTCCGCATTTTATTTCACTTGTGCCGCGTCGAATGGTGATAACTGTCTCCCCGCCTAACTCTCCCCACCATCTCACTCATCTAACTCAACTCACCCCCACCTCACTCTTTTCTCTCTCTCATGGTGTGTTGTACGTTTTGTGCTTTTAACTGTCATTTTCATAATTTCTACATTTTTGAGCTCAGCTTGTCGGCAGTGTGTGTGTGTGCTTATGTTCATGTGTGTGTATGCTTACGATTATCCAGCCCACGCGTCAGCCTCTTGGGTCAAAGAGAGCGCTGGCAAGTGGTGGTAGAGGGGGGAGACAGGTGTTGGCCAAGTACACATAATTGAATGTGCGTACATATGTGTGTGTGTGTGTGAATCGAATAATTTGAATAAATATTTTGTCCATTGCCATTTGCGGTATTCTGTGTTTATTTCATTTGCTTTTCCTCCTTTTTTTGGGAAATAAACTAAAGTCGGGCGTTGCTTAAGAAAGGGGGCAACAGGAAGGGGAGAGAATTAAGTCAACTGTAGACCCAGAAACTGTTACAAAGAGCTATTTTTAGCTCATTTATTAGCTAGCTCATTTATTAGCTAGAAAATAGCTACTCTCAACTTTGAAACTGAATAAAAAGAGTGTTTGAACAGCAGATACCCTTTATGTTTGATTACAGCACAAAAATCAATCTAAAATGCATTTTTAATGAAGGAAAAAAAGAAAACAAGGGGGGGGGATAATAAAAAGAGACATATTTTCCTCATATAAAGGATTAATAAGTTTAGTATTATATAAAGTTCCTTCTTTTTAACAAACTTTTATAGGCATTATACTTACACTTTTGTAGACTTCTACAAATCGATTCTTTGGCGGTCTTCCACGTTTGCGATTGAAGAATCCATCGATGGAGGTGATTTGTGTAGGTTGAGCTGAAGATTCTCCCCCATCACTTTTGGGGCTGTTATCCATATTTATTGGCTCATAGCTGCTGTTGTTGCTGGACTCCATGCCCCCAAACAATTTCTCCCTGCCCCCTTTCAGTTGTTGCACTGCAGACAGTCTACAGTCTTCAGTCTACAGTTACCGGGCACGTGCTGGCAAAAGACAAAGAAAAGTGCAGAATTTTAATTGCAAATTGATACGTTGGGAATGCAATTGACAATTGAAAATTGACAATAACTTTTTTGACCAAAAGTAAAAAAAAAACCCGATTTATGATTCATTAACCGTTCACGGGGGCAATGTTTAACGCCTCACAGGCGCCAGTCAGCTAAAAAGAATTACAAAAAGAAAAAAGAAAAGCCCCGAAACCAAAAAGGTTAACAGACCCATTTCTAGGTAATCACTTGACTTTCCTGATTTTTTGGTTATTTTGCCAGACTGTAACTGTAGTTTACATAAATCCAATACGTTGATGATTCCGAAATATATTATTACTATAGTAAAAACAGCAACTCTTTCAAATTTCATCAAATTTGTTGCAATATTAACTGAGTTCACATAGATAGCTGAAACGATGGATATCTTATTTGATCGTTTTTGTAGAGCACCTTGTACTAAAGAGTCTTGGATGCGAAAGGTTGTATTACTAAAATAATATATTTAATTTTTAATAATTCTTACCCCAAAATTTTTCTCCTATAGAAATCCCACTCCACCGATTCCAATTTATGAGCTACATTTAGTTTAAAAGAAACTAGAATTGACACAGTTTATATAGTTAAGGAGAGTTTCAAATACAGTTAATTTTTAAGTCAAGGCAGCAATCATTAAAAACTAAATTCAAATGATGATTTACTTATTTTATATTTAAACACTGCAGAAATGCAACAAATTCTCAGCTCTCAGTTGCATGAATTGAAGGTAGTATAAAAGAAGGTGGGGGAAGAAACAGAAGAAGAGGTAGAAAAGAAACCACACGTATCGCTGCACATCTAGAAATTGAATGGGCCACCAAAAGTGCATTTCATACGTTCCTTTTTTGCTTTCAGACTCAGATTCTTGAGAATTGTTTTGCATATGATTCAAATAAAATTCAAGATTGCATAAATATTATGAATAGCATTATGAACTATGGAGTAAGCAGAATTTAGGTATTGAACTGCAATTTGAAATAATTGAAAAGGAAAAAAATAGATAGATTGATAAAAAGTAATACAAGCTCTATCGATCTCTATTTATAAGATATAAGAAATATATAAAGAATTTTTTAATGATGTAAACATACATCGGAAAATTCCAAAATCAATCGAGTTAATTAAATGGATTTTCATAAAAAAATTTATGCATAATTTCGTATATAACTTCAAACTGTCATAATTTTGACAAATCCTAAACGATTTCCTTACGGAGTGAAGATTTTACCATTATTTGGTATTAAATTGGAAAATCTAATTATAATTAACACAGTCCATTTTTTCTATAAATGCTGTTAAAGCTGTTCCTAAATATTAAATATTTATTAGCTATTGTCTTTTCCTACTTTATATTCAACATATCACCTTTATCTTTTTTAATTCCGTACATCTGATTTTTTTTTGTGCTGCATGGAAGAATATTAAGAGGAAGGAAGAAAGAGTTTATCTAGTGGGCGACATTGTCAATTATATCGAGTTGACTAATTGGATCTACGCTAAGTTTCGTCCTCGTTCCAGACTAAACAGATTGCCAGGCAATGATTAGCTAATTTACCTGCTAACTTGGCCAAGAGGCGCACCCAGTTACCAGTTTAATAGTTGAAGTAGATAGAGGATCTGCAAGCGAGTATTTTTAGTCATTTATTGGTATTCATATGAATTACTTTAACTGTCACACACACAGACACAAACACATACACATACACTCATTAGGCTTGGCAATTGGAAATTCCATTGCAAGATGCGGCAACATGAAACCGCCAGGAGTTGGTAACAAAAGCCTAGATATTTACAGATAACGTTGACAATTTGAAGGGCAAGCAGTTTGCATTATCTGATAAACATATCACACACACACACACACATATATATATATATATAAACAAACAGTGGTACAGAATGTGAGCTAGACACACTGATTTTACCTACCAATCATAGAACAAGCATTATTTTTAAAACGTAGGGTTAGAAAACGCCACAAATTAACACACAAAAGCGAACGCGATAAAATATAGAAGTTGCGGTAGCGCAATCCGTTAACACGACCGTTAGCGTCAAGCAACGTTGAACGAATAACACAGCTTAAGCAGTCGTTGCAACTCCAAAGCCGAACTTGAAGCCGAGTGCTGCTTGCTAACAGCTGATTGGCTCAAAGCCAGCTCAGCTAGGATCACTAGGGAGAGACAGAGCGAGAGAGAGAGAGAGAGAGAGAGAAGAGAAGAGCGAGTGCACGCTCAAGCTAAGCTGCTATTGGCTGACACACTAAAGCTCATTTGCTGGTGTGTGCGCTCGCTTAAAACTTTTCCCAAGACACAAACCCACAAAAGCTAAAAAATAAAAACGACAATTGCACATTTAAAAAATTTATTTTTTTTTTGTTTACTCAACTTTTACACAGAGAAAAATGAAATTTCAGTTTTTTGCATTTGTTTTTGTTTTATGTTTTCTTTTCTTTTTGTTTTTAATATATATATTTCATATTTTGATTAATTAAAATTTGTTAAATTGCTAGAATTTGTTAAGCGCTACTAAAGTTTAAATTTGTTGTTGTTTTTACATATATAATATATGTATAATTATATATATATATATATATATATATATGTATATCATATTGTTTGTTTGCATTTGCTTTGTATTCTTGTTCTTGTGTTCTTCATCTTTTTATATTTTTTATATAGTTTATGGAAATTGTTATTCTTTTACTTAGTGTAACTACGTGATTTACAACATAGAGTATTCCCATATCTACTATCTCAACTGTTCTCGATTCCAATTTCACAACAATTTTAAACAAAATAACTTAATTATTTTATTTGAAATTGCAACGAAATCGGATTTTTGAACGGAATTTCATTTTGTTTTTAATTTTAAGACATTTTAGAGTGTTTGTTCTTTGTATTGTTTGTTTTTTTTTAGATAGAGTGTTCGATCGCTAATAACAACATAAACATTAATTAATATGCAGCTTTAGTTTTGTAATATTAGTAATTTTTGATGCTGTTCCCAAAAACAGAAAAACAAATACAATTCTCTTTGTTCTACATAATTGAAATTATAGATTTCATATAAATCACATGGTGGGATAATCGCTTAAATAATTGTTTATCATATTTTTTTCACTTCTCTTCTTTTATCAATATCAAAAATCGTTGTGTGTGTGTGTGTGTGTGGAATGCGTGTGAGAAGGAGGCAGAGGAGTGGGCAAAGGGGGGTTAATGAGGGATAGTTGCTCTGCTTTAAATATTTCTGATAGTACATACATATATTATTATTATTATTATTGTTTGTTTGTTTGTTTCTTTCTTTAAATAGAATTTACTAGTATTTAATTTTTTTTGTAGTTTTCTTAGGCGTTCTTCTAATTGATTGATTAATTTTTAAAGTTTCTTCGCTTTAATTGGTTCCCTTTCAACACACACACACAAATGCACGCATTCATACTCACTAGGGATTATGTAAAAATTCTACAATTTAACCATACATTTACACATGCACATACATCATTATAAATAACTAATTATTCATAGTTTACTTCATATATATTGTTTATGTTTGTTCATATCATTATTGTTTACAAATACTTTGAGGAGCACTGGACGTGTCTAAGATTCATTTTACACCCATCCATTGGAAAAACAACAAAAAATCGCGTCCCTTTCAATTCGCTGGACCTTTTTCAAATACACTAAAAAACAAAAGAAGCTTCATATATATATTTCTTTTTGTTTTTTGTTTTGATAAGAAGAATTTAAATTGAAAAACTTTTAAACATTGAAAGCATTGCGGTTCTACAATTTTAAAAATTCTTTTCTTTTTTTTTGTGTGGTAGTTTTAAGCGTGGCGTACAAGAAATAAATGAAATGTTGGTTTGGCAAATTATATTTTAAATTCTACAAATTAAAAGTATTACATTTATTTAAGATTTAAAAGAAAATTAAGAAGAAACAAATCAAATTTTTCAATTGTTTTTCTTTTTTCGTTTTTGTTTTTCTATGTTGTATTGTTTTTGTTTATTATTAAATAGATCACATTCATGGTTCTATTTTTTCACTTGTTTTTATGTTCACATCATTTTCGTTTTTTGTTTTATTAAATACGCTTAGTTGTTGTTGTTTTTTGTTGTTCTTTTGCTGCCCTATTTACATATGTTTTTTTTTGTTTGTTGAGTGTGTTTTATGGAATACGCAACTTAGAAATTCAATTTGTTGTTTCTATTAATGTTATAATGAGTGTTTTTATACCCTGGCAGATCTTGAAAATTTTGCATAATTTAATATGGTATTATTTGTTAATAATAGATACATTTCATGAGCTTCAACAGGGTATTTTAACTTCGTGCTGGCCGAAGCTTCTTTTATTTTATTTTCTCGAGATCTTTTTTGTAGGGGGATCGATTGATTTTGTCTGTGTGTGTGTGTTTAAATTATTAATTATATTCTAGCTTAAATGTGTCTGTGAAATACTTGTAGCTTTCGTTTTTTTATTTTGTTTTATATCCTTGTTTTGAAATGTTTTGCAGCGCTATCAAAATTGTACAATGGGTTTTCTTTAATAAATTGTTTACTTTTAAATTTGTTGTTTTTGTTTTAGTTAATCTACGCTATAAATTATTTTAAAATTTATTAACACAGATGACTTTATAGATTTTTCCAAACAGTTGCCCAATTATTTTTCTTTTTACTCACAAATACAATTAGCTGCCCCACTGTGTTGAACATTATATATATATATATTTTTATCATTATTGATTAATGCATGCCAATTGTTAAGTTTCTTTTGTTTAATAAACTACAGTTAAATACACAGCTACACACATTGAATTCTCTGTTGTTGTTTTTGTTTTGTTTTCTTTTTTTAATATTAAAATCTTAAGCTAGAAACACATCAATTATTATAAATATTTCATATATATATATTGTATATATCTATATAGAAGCAGAGTTTGGAACTCTGCACATGAATGAAATGGGAGGAGGAGGAGGTAAATAAAGAGAATACATTGATTATAATAATAATATAGAAAATTATATGGGAACAGAACTTAGTTATAAATTTTACTTTTGTAATTTGCTTCTTATTTAATTTCTTTTTATTTTTTTGAGACATGGATAATACGAAATCAATCAATATTTTAAGTGTGTGGGTGTGTGTGTTGTTTTTTTTTTTATATTCATAATTATTATACTATATCACATCAACTTTGTTTTTTATTTATTTTTATATTTCCTTTGCAACTTCTTCTTTAACTTCTCTCTGTTCTACTCTCGCTTTGTTTATTGTTTGATTCTTTATATATGTATGTATACTTTATATATATATGTATAAAGAGCTTTTATAGCCTAATAAGATCGTGAAGAAAAACATACATACATATATACACACATAAATATACATGTATGTGCATATATATATAATTATATACACATACATATACAAATACATATGCATATATCAACTACCACATTATATAGAATCTGTATCTTTATCTGCATTTGTATCTCATCCGATATACACACACATACTCATACATAGCTTATTCGATTAATACTCTTTTGTTTTTCTCTTACTTTTGCTGGTTTTCTTTTTTTTCTCCTTATTCTCTTTGCTTTTGTGTGTTTAAAAAAAAAACGGATAACCGGCAACCGTTCACTGAGTGAAATTTTGTTTATAATATTTTCAATATTTGTTTTTCGTTTTCGTTTTTGTTTTTTGTTTTTCAAAAAGTTCCTTTTTTATAAGCCAAAAAGTCAGTCCAATAAGAGTTTTTAGTTGCCTGCAACTGCAGTTGATTTGTTTTTGTTTGTTTTTTGTTTTTCCTTTTGCTTTAGGTCTCAAAATACATAATTGTTGTTGTTGTTGTTGCTTTTGTTTTTGCTGGAGTAGTTGAATTGTGGTCCAAAGTTTGCCTCTTTATGGGTTTGTTGTTGTTGTTGTTGTTTTTATGTTATGAATTCGCAGCAGACGCCGACGTGAAAGCTCACCAAATTTTACAGCTGCTCTGTTTTTCTTCTTCTTCATCATCTTTTTCAAGATCTTGTTATCATTTACTTATTCGGAGGGATTGTGTAATGAGTGTAAGCAGCTTTCACCACGCCCCCACGTCCACGCCTTCCATCTGCATGCCTCATGTGCTCTCTCTCTCTCTCTCTACTCGGAAGAGTAAAGCTTGTTCTTGGTCAATGTAAAATCGGGACTGATCAAAATCGTATTGCTGCGTGTTAGATTTCTGTGTTAAGGACAGAGTATCAAAATGAAATTAGTTAAAGCTCTCTTTATACTTGTCATGTTGTCTCTGTTACTCACTTGAGAAACTGTGGCAGTAGGGAGGTCCAGCCGCTCTTGTCCTGCTTCAGCGTGAGATAAAGCTCGAAAATGGAGACTGTATCCGGATCAACCTTAAACGAGGCAATGCGCCTGCAAAGAGAGCACAGTCAACAAAAGCTTTTAAGAGAGAGATCATTGTCCTGTACTCACCTCACGTTGTTCGGCTCACTCTCGAACTCAATGAAAATAGTGCAAGCTCGCTCTCCGCACGGCTCTCGCTCAGACATGCGAATGATTTCGGCGGCAATGCGCTGCGTGAGATCATTGGGCAGCGTCACCTCGGTGCAGGCGAGATGTCGACTCTTCGCGTCGCGCAGCTTCGTCTCCAGTCGCTGCGAAAGCTCCTGCACAGCGCTTGGATTCACATCATCCAGATTGTCAATGGCGCCGAAGCGCGACGCCGCTGTCGACTGCATCGGTGAGGCGGGCAGCGTGGGCGGCTGCGGCTCTGCCTGCAGTACGTTGGACATATAGGCAGCTGCAGCGGTAGCGCTGCAGCCGTTGAGCATATCAAAGTTGACGGCCGTTGGGGAGGCGGGGGGCTTAACAGCCGCCGATGAAGAGGATGACAAGGAGGAGGAGAAAAAATACAAGTGATTGAGCGCCTGATGTTGTTGCTGACGCATGTGCAGCACCGAAGCTGGATGTCCATCCACAACATCCACATCCATAACATCCACAACATCCACAATATCCACCTCAGCCACGTTCACCTCTGCAGCTGGCGGCGCAGTTACTGCGACGCCCGTTGCCATTGCCGCTGCCGTAGCCGTTGCTGGTGCAGTCAGCGGACTCGTCCAGTCTATAATTGTGGGAAGAAGAGCAAAGAAGAGGACAAGTTTTAGTCACCGTCAAACATCGACCGGCAGATGAAATGAAACCACAAGACCACAGAGAGAAAAGAAAAAAAAAAACAGCTGATGTCTGCGCTGCCACCGGCAAATGACACTCACTCTCCCACTCTCTCCCTCTCGGTGTCTCTCTCTCTCTCTCTCTTTGGCAGTAAGAGCTTGCGCAAGCTCCAATTTGCACTCATTGCCTCTGAGCACTGCGCAGGCTCGCCAACACACTCAATGAGGCTTCCAGGGCACGGTGCGAGGGGAAACACGAAATCACCTGGCAACAACAGCTGGAAAATCAGCCGTTCGTTTAAGCAGCCCCGTCCCCTCCCTCCCTTCTCTTTGAAGCAGACAACCAGCCATTAGGTAATGTGTTGCGTTCCCTTCTCCCCAACCATTCCGCTCTCTTTCGCTCTTTTCGCTTCATGTGGCAGAAGCCTCGACGTTTCCAGCTGACGATTGCGCGTCCGTCCCATCCGTTTTGTTGCCTCTTTCGTTCATTCGTTCGTTAGTCAGCAGTTTCTTTAACGTTTGCCTTGCTGTGCAGTTTGTTGCTGCCCCACCACCCCCCACCCCTCTCAATTGTCCATCTTTTGGTTTATGTGTCTTCTTTGTCGTTTGCTTTTGCTGCAAAGTTTTTATTTCTTTTGCTGTTATTTTAATACTCAAGTATACAAATACAAAAGCTCAGACTGAGACTGCGACTGAGCTGAGCACAGCAGCCGCACAGTGGTCAGAAGTATGCAAATTGGGATTGACAAAATATATGTAACATACAGTTGGTCAAGAAAGTGTTTTGACAAAATGAAAATTCACATATTTATTTTTAATTTATTTAGATAGTTAAATAACTTGTTCTAAGAATCATAGACCCAAATAATAAACTAAGAATTTAATTGTATATCCACATATATATTTGCTTTTAAATCTGATAAATATATTATACGTCTGTTGCTCAATTTTTAGTGAGAGTAGTTTTAACGAATACATTTAATAGTGAGCACATGCATCACACATGTTACACATTTTCGTCAAATGATTTCCATTTGCAACCACTGTTTGTTTACATACATAAAACATATGCATACGTACACATACGTATGTATGTATGTAAGCATGGACATATAGGCGCATATGTACACATGTTGAGAGCGTGTTTATTTAAGGTGTATGTAGTATGTAAATAAAAAAGCAGTTAAATTTCTTACTGTTGTCCCATGCACAAATTAACTACTTGACTCGACTCGACGATGTCATGTAATTAGCGCTGAAACGAAACTCATGAAGCTCCTCTCTCTCTCATAGCAACCTGCTGCCTGCTCATTCCATTGCACTGGGCGGCTGAATGGATATTCTGCGCTGTCTCCCTCGCACCTTAGGCGTTGTGCACACCCGCGTAATTAAGAAATTAACGGCACATGTTTGCGGCTCTCTTTCTCGTTCTCTCGCAATGTGTTACACTACGTGCGTGTGTGTGGGTGTGTGTTTGTGTGTCTCTGCGTTGGCTATTGAATTTAGTCAAGTGCCGCATGAAAAGGGTTTGTGTAAAGTCAAAAGCGAAAGCGAAAAGGAAACAGACAAACGAGCGCACACACACATTTAATTACACACAAACACACATGCATAAGTATGTATGTGCAAACAATTTTGATTCTGTTTGAGAGCCACACAGTGCGCTCTTCTCTCCCCCGCTTCTTCGCTCTCCGGCCTAAAAGCAAGCACATCACGCGACATTTGCGGCTGTCTGTTTTATGCATTCGGCAATAACAACAATAACAATATCAGCCTAGCAACAGCATCACGCATACAAATATACACATACATACAAATATACACATGCATATACGAGTAGCTGTTGTTGCAATTCTCTCATATGCAGAAAACGCTACCTCTATGTTAAAGCTTTGTTTGCACACTTTGTTGTTGTTGTTTCTGTTGTAGGGCCAGTCGCATTCATCTTTCAAATAGCAGGTGGACGGGGGGAAAGCTTAGACTGCATTATGCGTGTGTGTAGGTGTTTTTGTAGGTGTGTGTGGCCTTGAGTTTAAATTTACGAAACATGCTCAGAGTGCACTGCACAAAGAACTCAACTGACTAAAAGTTGATTGACTATGAAATATGATAGAAGATAGATACCTTGGATTTAATACTTTGACCACGCGTCGAATCCTCATGGAAAACTCATTAACACTTGAATTTACACACATTTCCTTATGCGTGTGTGTGCACAACACGCGCTTTTATCAAACACTGAATTTTTAAATGATCAGTGTGGCCAACTCTCAATTAATAATATACTAACCGATATATATAAATACCAAAGAAATAATATCGATTATAATATGAAAATTTGAATTATTATTTGAAAAATGGAATAACGGATATTTTGAAAGAGACTATCGAAAGATTGAAAATTAATATAGGAAAAATTTAATAAATAGATTTTATTAGAATTATAAATCTTAATTTTTTATTATTTTTAATTTGTAAACCCAATTGATGGTCTTTCATAATTTTTGAAATTGTTTTAAAAAAGAAAATAGAAAACCAAAAATTAAATTGTCAACACAATGAGTTGACTAACTGCATATGCGACTATCGAATGAGAATATCGTAATATTGCAGACTAAGGGAATTAAGTAATTTATTAAACAACGTTATTCGGGTTCTAGATTCCCAAGTTTGAATAGCTTATGAATATGCATGACTAGACACACACACACACACACCCATTTAGTGTGTGTGTGTGTGTGTGTCCTTCGAAAATAAAATTGCATGCGCTCAGTCAGTCATGAAATTAAATTGACTGCAAATACACACATTACTGGAATAGAAGAGCGAAAGAGACGCAGAGACATATGCATAGAGAGAGAGTGCGGGGGATAGCGGAGAGCCTTCAGTTTAGCCGGTTGGTGTGCAAGGTGTGCATATGAGCATGTTTTTGCATGCATATGCATGTCTATGTGTCTGTGTCTGTGCGACGACATGTTGTTGCATGTCGTCGTCGACAACATAAAGCCTCTTCTTGGCTCCTTCTACCGATCTATGCATGTACATACATACATATGTATGTATATATCTTTCATTGCTTGCGCCTTTGGGTGATTTTGAATTTTCGGTCGGTTTGCATGTTCCCGATTCCCCCGGGTTACCCTATCCCCAGTCGGGTGTACGTGTCCGTGTCTAATTTGCACGACTGTGTGCCTTGGCCAAGTTTAAAGTGACAGGGATTAACAGGATGTTGCATAATCCGACAGACAGACAGACACAACACAACAGGATATGCTTGCAGTACTTTCAAGGGAGACACAAAAATGCATAAAGCAAATTTCGTGTTTTTCAATCCGCCCCACAAAAAAAAAGAAAAGAAGAAAAAAAAAAAGAGAAGAACAGAAATGAATCCCGTACAACCCCAAACATATTCTGCCATATCCTGTTTCTGTATAATGCTCCGTCTTGTTTAACTTTCAAAATTCCCTATATTATCTTCGAAAAGCTAAATTCCTACTCGTAATCTAAATTCTTTTAATCATTTTGTTGCCTACAATCTATAATTACAAAATCTTTATAGCGTTTGCTCTTCGATATGGTAATTTCTACATTTTTAATGTCTATAAGATTTGTTAAAAACATCAAATACAATGTTATCATACGCCATAAAATTAATTGAATTAAAAAGAGGCGATAAAAGATTTAAAATCAAACGTACGAACCAGACTAAAGATATGTATTTAAAATTTTTTAAATGTCATAATTTATAATAAATGAGTATTTTAATTGAGAATCAAAGCTTTTACGTCACAATTCCCGACATAGCGTTCATTTTATCAGTTTTTCGTTACAGATTTATGAAAATAAGGTATTTTATTTAAATTTTTTTTAATATTTATTTGAAACATGGAAGGTACTTCTAATTTCTAAAGGTTTGTAGTTTAATAAATTAAGGCCATCTAGCTTTTTAAATGATTTAATAATTGTAACTGTTATAGAAACTGGTAATTTTTTAGAAAACTTTAGTTCAGTTAACTTTTGCTTAACAAAGATTTTAAAGATTTTGGAATCAGTTTTAGAAATTGGTTAGTGAAAAATTTAAAAAAGCTGATTATTAATCGATTCAGTGCGATAACGGGAGACCTTTGTTAGAAGAATTATAATTTCTCACATTTTTCTTTTCCCGATTAAAAAAAAACACCATCATTTATTTTTCTTCTCAAAAAAGCCAAAACATTAACACTTTTTTACTGTTTAAAAAAATTTAAGTTGAAACAAAGAAATAATTTAATTCACACACCTAATCTTGGTTGAAATCAAATAGAGCATAACATTTATTTCATTTATATCTATTGCTTTTTTTGAATGGGATATTATCAGTGTGAAATATTCTAGTAAATTTAAAATCATTTGTCGTATTCCAAATTAGTTAAGTCTTCTATTTGTTCAATTTCAAATTAAATTCGCAGCAGATAAATTATCGTAATCACTCACTTAATATTAATTGAAATCAAATAAAGCAAGGAATTTTGTTCTATGAAAAATATTGCAAATTTGTAGATATAAAAAACCATTTATTATAATTCAGTTATAGGAATTTTATCTGAATGAAATGCTAAATTCGTAACTGTTAAAACTTTTGTCGTTGTCAAATAAAACTAAAATAATTCTTTGTTTAAATAGAAATTGTCAAAATTTTTTGGCCCGGTTTTCAGTGTCTCCTTAAATTTTATCAAAGAGATATTTTCAAATTTGACATTAATTTCTGTACATATTAATTCAAATACCGGTCGTAATTTGAAGAACAAAATTATGGAAACTCGATTTATTTTCACTTTTGGCCACACTTTCAATATCAAAATATTTGAAACACATTTAAGTGTATAATATTTTAACCACATGAAAAAAATATACTCAGTTCATAGACTTTAAAGAAATAAAAAATACATTTTAAAAATTGTATGTTGAACTCACCTTTTACTTTTGTTGTACCAATGACACCAAATTGTCCCTGAATATGATTTTGTACTGAGAGCACTTCCATCTTCATAGCGCGGACGGACAGCGCAGTAATCGAATTGGAATTTATCTCACTCGTTGACGTTTTGTCTCCAATTGGAATTGGAAATTTGTATTTGTGCAGCTTCTCAAATTGGGATTTTGATTGGGATTACTTTACTGTTGTTGTGTTTTTTTTTGTTGATTTTGTTGATTATTCGTTGCGTTTTATGGATAGTTGAGTGTGTGAGTGTGTATATAATTATGTATATATGTATTAGAAATGCACTTTAATCACAAGAATTTGATTTGATTTTTGTGTGTTTTTTTGTTGTTGTTGTTGTATGTGTATGTTGTGTTGTTCATTTATTTATTATTTATTAATTGATTATTTGTGATTTGCTTTTATTTGATTATTTCACGTTTTTTTTACGGCACACAATTTCTGACTGAAGCTTTGTCTCTGTTCCTCTGCCTACTCTCTCTCTATCTTTCTTACTTTTCTTGGTTTAACAAATAATTGCAAAAAGTATCAACAACTAAATTTGTTATTCTAGTTAAACATTTAAATTTTAATACATTCTAAAAAAAAGCCAAAACTGCCGCCCGTCTCTTTATCGCTCTCTCGCTCTCTATGCTGTTTCTTTGCTTTTTAAAATTACGCACAGCACTTGAAAGTTGAGTTATTGTTTGTTGCGAATTAATTAAAGTTCTATATAATTATTGGTATTTTGCAAGTGTGGTCTATGTATATTGTATATATATATAATGGCTAATGCTGCGTTAGCGTCGTTCCGTCTCCGTGCGTATCGAGTGGAGCTGCTGTGTTGCGTGCGGCGGCCGCTGCTTGACTGAACGCAGAAACTCAGTCAGAAATGACGATAGGTTCTCTGCTCTGGCTATTGTGAGTCGCTCAATTCAACTGAACTCAACTCAACCCAACACAACTGAACTGAACTCAACTCAACTCAAGTTAACTCTTCGTTCAATGCTCACAGCTGTGCTTGCAGCTGTGTCTCTCTCTCTCTCTGCGTATGTGTGTCTTGTTGTTGTTGGATTTGTGTGGGTGAGCGAGTTTTGTTGCTGCCAGCTGAGAAAAAAAAGCTTGAAACAACAACGACAACAGCAACAACTATTAAAACGAAGATGGAAGATGGACGACACAACAACGGCTGACGGCTAACGGTTGACGGCTGACGGCTGAGAGGAGCTTGGGCGGCAACTTCTGTGGCGGAGCAGTTTTCCAAAGCTACTATCCGGCCGGCGGTTTGCGCGTCCGCTTTTATAGCAATTTTCCGAACCGGCAGCGCTGCTGCGTCGCTGCCCGCTGACGAGTGAGTGACTTTTCCCCTTGGCCGTGAATTGCCGCTACTGGTAAATGCGTCGACGCAGGCAGAGAGAGAGGGAGAGAGCGCCAGCGAGAGCGACAGAGCAGGAGGGAGAGAGCGCGTAGGCTCTCTGCTGCGCCTAACTGCTTGAGTGATTTCGAACGCTGCACACGTTTTGTGTGGTAAACATATGTTTAAGTGCCGCAACATCAGCTGTTGTTGTACTGTGCTCAAAGAGTGTATTTCTCTTACTCTCTTTGAGTAGTTTCAATTCCGCTCTTTAATTTAAGAGCGACAAAGAGAGAGATGCGTTAAGAGAGTTCACTTGACTCAAGAGCAGCTTAACTTTTACAGGCTGTGAGTTGAAATGAAACAGCTTAAAACTTTCCATGACTTTCGCTCGTTACAGTTTCTAATCAGAATCACTCAAAACGAGCGCTAACAGCAAATTAAATCAGACCTTGTGAGTTTCTAATAAGTTCGCCAGGAGATTTGTTGCAAGTGGGACTATACGTCAATGAGATGGGATTATTTGGATATTAAATTGCAATTAAAGTGAAAATACTTTAATTTAACAAAGAAAAAAATTATATTGTCAAATTTAAGAAAATTTTTTAAATATATTCTACAAATATCAAAGTCATGTTTATGCAAGAAATTATTTTCGAGATTATCAAAAAAAATCTCTTTCTTAATCATTAAAGTAATTAATTACTTTTCGAAAATAAAAACATATTCAAAAATTTAAATAAACCTAAAGACAATGTAGATTTCATTTATGTAATTCTATTGAATTTAAGTTAATATATGGATTATTGGCAGTATTGGAAATACCCTTGATCTTTCTAATAAGAGCGTATGAATTATAATATCAAGTTGGGATTTCCATACAATTGGGAAAATGTTATAGAAAACAAAAATAATAAGACAAATTCTTGATAATTTTTATAACATATATAAATTAAGCTATAATTACTAAAAAAAAGAAAGCTTTGAACTTAAATAAAAATGATCAACTTAAATATAATATAAATAATTAAATTAGACTAAATAAACAATATAGGTGGAATGAAGTTTATAACAATGTGTGAATTTATTATGGGGAAATAGTGTCAAAATAACAGTGCTAACTTGGCTAACGATATGGGCCAAGTTGTCAGCGGGCAGAACTTGTCCTATTGAGGTTAAATCCGATATATATATAAATCATGTATTTGATTAATTGCATGCTGCTGACTTTTATCCTGTTCGACGTTTGCTGCAGTGCGGCCAGGAGTGTTGAGAAGGGGGGAGGGGGAGGAGGGGTGGACAGGGGTGGAGAGGGGGGTAAGGTAGTTGTGGCAGCTGCCCTTTAAAACTTTTGGCATCTGTGTGTTGCCACACGCTGTGCGCTGCCTCCGTCTCTTTTCCCTCTCCCTCTCCCTCTCTCCCTCTCTCTCTCTCTCTCTCTCTCTCTCTCTCTCTCTCTCTCCCTCTCCCTCTTCGTCTTTCAGTGTTTGCCAACGTGGCAATTGTGTTGTGTAAACATTTTTTCAGCATTAACTGACATGTGTAAGCCTCCTCCCCCTCCCACTCCATGCAGCATACAACAAAAAAAAAGGAGACAAGTTTTTGTGGCACAACTTTTGTGTGTGTGGCATATAGAATGTTGCCTGATCTGCCGCCCGCAGCTCAACGTCTTGGCAACGCTGACAAATAGTCAGGCCAAAAGTGTAGAGCGGTAGGATGGGTGGGTGAGGAGGGGTGGGTGAGGAGGGGTGGCTGGCAACTGAAGAGGGGGTGGGAGACTTTTCCCTAGCTCAGAGCTGGGGGGATTACAATGACTGGCCAACGGCATTGGCGCCATTTTTTATTTGTGTATTAAGATGAATCGTTAAAACAGTGACAGCTCCCGAGCCGAGCAGCATTTTAATCTACTTTTTTTCTCTCTCTTTTTCTCTGTCACACCCCCTCCCCCACCCCCAACAGCCGCCCACTTGCAACAAAGCGGTCGCAAGTATGGTCAACTAATAGCATAGCAGTAAATGAAAATGTGCAAGTGAAAAACTTTTCAAAAAATACTTGAAAATTCTTCAAATAAAACAATTGAAAGTATACGACTAAGAGTTATCCTGTAGTACACTTTGAAATACCTAAAAACGTATAATTTCATTTTAAAATACTTATTTTCAAAAGGACAACTTCAGATTCAAGTAATTAAAATACGTATTAGTATACGACTACGAGATACCCTTTAGTCAGCTTTGATATACCCAAGCACATACTCATTCTTAAGAATATGCATTCAGAACTGTGCAATTGCATTTTTAAGAAAGAGTTGAAAGTGACACGACTAAGATATACCCTGTAAAAATGATTACTAAACACTTAAACATATTCAGACGAAATCATTTTGAAATGTGCAATTTCAGATTGAAAAAATTATAAAAGTGTAGTCTACACGACTTATAAATACCCTGTAGTCACCTTTAAGATATTCACACACATTCATATTCTTCACACACTCATTTAGAAATATTAAAGTGAAAAAAACTTCTGCTTAATATTTGGAAAGTCATTCAAGGTTTTACAATTTTATTAAATTTTCGTTAATTTTTTAATTATATTTTGGAAGATTTTTATCAGTTTAAATTCTAATTAATATTTTTTATATTAATATTTGAAAAATGTTTCAAAAGTTTCTCTGTAAACTGAATTTTGGATTTTTCGGTTACATTTTCAGTAAAGGAGCGCAATAAAATACAAAATTCTCAAGTTGAAGCGTTTCAAACTCGGTTTAAGTCCAAGTTGTTTCTCTCTATAAACTAAAAACAGGATTTAAATGGGGCTTATAAGTGTAAAGACGCTGTACTTATTGTTAAACAGTGAACTTTTGATGCCTTTGTGCTTAACTTATGAAAGGAAAAGTTTTTGATAAAATTTTGAACACGTTCAGACTTTGGTAATACACACAAATGCACTTCAAAAAAGGTGCTGAGAAAGGGGCTGGAGGGAAGAACATCAAAGGAGAATTCCACATAGAAGTAAATCCCGCTAAAAGCTGCATTTGTTTGGCCAAGGCACTTAAGCTATCGGTCCAATCCTTTCACAACAACAGAAATAAAATAGAAAAGGAATCAAAACTCGAAACTACTCACATACACTGAGAGAAGGTGCCTATAGAGCTGGAGGCGCTCTCCTACAATAATAAAAAAAGAGAAGCGAAGAGAAGAAAGAAGCTAGCCAAGGATTCGATTGAACGGGCCCAACGAATGGACCACTTAATGCGTCTTTGTGAAGTACCCCAACGCGGATGCTACTTGAATATACCCTATGAAAAGGTATCATAAATCGTAGACTCACTATGGAACATTTATAACACCTATGACTTTTATGTTTTAGAAAAATCGATGTATATATAATATATTGATATGATATGATATGATTTGATATATACTAGGTCGAATAGTTCCTAAGCGATGTTTTGTTAAAGAAATTCTCATATTGTCAAAGATTTCCAGCATCATATATCGAAAAATTCGATTTTTTGTCCAAGATTCCGTATTCTTAAGTTTATATATTTAGATACAAAAATTAAGACATTATTTATTATTTTATTATTTTTTTCATATATCGAAAAGTGTATTTAAAATTCGTCTTTCTTTAGCAAACAGAACCGTTCGCATTGGATACTTTATAATGCGTTGCACGTTTTACCAATAAAACAACAACCAAATGAGGATGGAGAAAAAGGAGTCCAATTCGCAATCCTTTAAGTTTCGGTTACATTGGAATCGTTGCTATTGCCCCGCCCCTCCTTTACCACGCCTCAAAATTCCGCCTCCCACATCGATTTTCATGTGATTTGTGTAGACGTGTTTGGTTTTTATTGATTTTCACTTGATTCTCTCCATATGCTTAAATATACTTAAGCCAGTACGTGCACATTTCCATCTACCAACCACAGCGACGAGGAAAGAAGAGAGAGGAAGAGGGAGAGAGAGAGGGAGAGGGAGAAGGACAAGGAGCAGGAGCTCTAATGTCAGGATCATATGAGGTTATCAACATAATTTCCACCAAACCCACATCCAACCCATCGACTAACGCTAAACCCAGCCATTTCCCACATGTTTCTAGTTTATGATGTAGTAAGTTTTTTTTTCCCTCTCCATCTCCATCTCCATCTCCATTTCCTTCTTCATCTTCTGCTTCTCCGTTGAGTATGAGCAGAAGGACCGCAACCTTGTTGTTGTTGTTGCTGCTGCTCTTGTTGTTGTTGTTGTTGTTGCTGCTGTTGATGATGATGGGAGCGTGTGTGGTTTGATAAGACTTGGGAATTCAGTTTAATTTTGTTGGGTTCCGTTTTCAATTCCTCTGCTTTAAGTTCTTCCAAAAATCTTAGACAAAACTTGGCAAGTCGTGTGATTAAACTACGTAAATTTGCTCAGTTTGAATTCAAATGTTGCTGCTACTAGGCAATTATTAGGGCATTTTAATTAAATTTATTTAATTAACTTAACTAAATAATTTAAATTAATTTAATTTAAACTAATGATTTTAAATAGATCTACGAAAATGCCTATTTTTTAATAGATTTGATCAATACTTAAAACCGTAAAAGAAATTGCAATCTTTTAACCGGTATTATTAATAATATAGTCAGGGGTTATTTTAATTAATAAACACTCAGATTTCCGATCTTTATATTTTATTCAGTCTTAACCGGGCGGCGTCGAATTTTAAGTGACGCTTGCTGCATTTCCTAGTACAATTATGCGTTCTTAAGTTAACTCTTATTCACGCCAGAGGGCGCTTTATAGTAATCGATAAATGATTTATTATATTTACTGTGCGATAAATATAATTAATAAATAATACTATTTTCAATATAATACAGTCTTACATACTACTTATGACTACGTGTGCTAAATATTACTACAATAATCTTTTTTTATTTTGTGAATCGTAATTTGCGTTGATTTAGAATTTGTCTTATTAAATATATAGCTTAAATTTCAAAAATTTGGCTATTTTTTTAAATTACCATTTTTTTACCTTTACCTTTTAGCTTTACCTTTTTGATTCTTATTACTGATGATTTTTACATTTTATAACTCTAGAGTCTATCGATCAAACATAGAAATATCTATAGAAATATTTACTAAAGACGTTTATTTTATACAAGCGAGTTAAAACTTGCATTACTTTAGGAAAAGGAAGACTCGATAAGTGGAAATGTCTGATGTGGTCATATCCCTGGGGGGAATAGTTGGAATTGTAAGACAAAGTCCTTGATATTTTCAGCTGTTGATTTATGCCAAGAGCAGAAGGTACTTGTTATGCCTTCAGACCGAATTAGATATGCAATTGTCAATATTTGATGGTCTCATCAATTTAACCACAGTTCCAGAGCCCTTCTTCATGTCACAACTCTCTCTCTCTCACTCGCTCTCTCTCTCTCTCTCTCTCTCTCGCTCTCTCTCTCACTCTGTCTTGCTTGCCTTTGCTTCATTTCCTCAATTTCTGCGCTGAGGCAATTGAAATGCCTGCCACAGTCAGTGGCAGTTGTGGCACTTACTCTTCTCTTCTGGACTGGGGCCAGGTTGTGACCGTCTCGTCTGACATTTGACATGATTATGTACATTTGTTGTGCGGCAATTTGCATGAAGAAGAAGGGAAAAAGAAGAAGGGAAGAAGGGGGTTCTTCAAAACTGAGGATAGGAAAGAGACCACGCCGAAAACTCTAATCTATCAGCGGCTGCTTGACTTTACTGTATTTTTTCTTTTTCATTTTCTGTTTTTTTTGTCGCGCTTGCTTTAGCTTTAGCCGGCCTTTTATTCACACTTCCTTATTCGTGTTTTTCGCTGTCACAAACACACACTCATAGAGCGCGTGTGTGTGTGTGTTTGTGTGTGTGCCTGCTAGGCAGAGAAGTGTCCTTACAACATTTTTTACTTTGTAACGCAAATTCTGAAGTAAGCATGAATAATGCATGCATTGTGTGTAATTCTTCAAGTACTTTGCCATGCCAACGACAAGCACACATCAGCAAAATCTTCCCCCTTTCCCCCTTTGCTCCTTCAAAACCCACACCCTCCCCACCCCTCTGAAAAACCATACTAACCGCACAGAGTCAACCTATTTATATTTTCCTTCATTTTCTTGCGGCCGGGTGTCGAAATTTATTGCACGCTCTTTTGAATTACAAATTTATTTTAATATTTGGCCACATCGCCACAGAAAAAAAGCCCACATCTAAATAGATTATATAATACAAAAATATTTATATATTTTGCTATCATTTTTGCATTTACATCTTAGCTGCTTTTTAAATCGACAGGCGGAGACCCCGTACTTACTATGGAAAAACTTATAATGGAAAAAAACTAAGAACCGCTCCCAGTCCCTCTCCCAGGCCCCGCTCTCAGTCCCGCTCCCTAGTCCCGCTCCCAGGTCCCTCTCCCAGTCCCTCTCCCAGTCCCTCTCCCAGGTCCCTCTCCCAGTCCCTCTCCCAGTCCCTCTCCCAGTCCCTCTCCCAGGTCCCTCTCCCAGTCCCTCTCCCAGGTCCCTCTCCCAGGCCCGTCTGTTTTAAAAGAAATAAGTATTTTTAATCACACACAATAGAGTTTATATAAATAACAGTTATAAACTGAGTGTAATCAGTCGATCATCTATTGATTGCATTATTACAATATTATCTTGGCAATTTCAAATGATGACTTCCACAATTTTATGAATAACAAATCGTATGCACCTCAATCAATAGTCATGCAATGAAAAGAAAATAAAAAGAGGTAAAACAAAAACTAAGACGTGGATGTGTAGAATAGGCCTAAGGAACGCCCATTTAATAATACAAACACTAACATACTCTGAGTTTGAATAATGCAAAAGTTATGTGTATGTCCAACCAGTTCTCAAGCAGGAAAATTGCAATGCAACGCCTACTTGGCAGTCTTCAGTTCAGTTCAGTTCAGTTAAGTTTAGTTGGGTTCGTTTTTTTTTTGTTTTGGCCCGACCACGCCTCTTTTAACATGCGTAACCCACATTGTCAAAGTTCCCACAGCTGTCACTGAGTACAGCTTATTATTGCTACAAAAGTAAATGACAATAAAATTATAGTTAGCTAAAGTCAACAGAAGAAACAACCGTATGACAGATCTCACTCCCTCGCAAAAACCTCCTTCTAGTTAAGATGGTTAAAAACTGCACCTAGAAGACTGCTTAATAATTTAGATGTGCTGAATTTTATAACCAATTGAAGTTCTTTATGAGTTTTGCAACTAGACGTATGTGGATGATTATATCTATACTTATTTCTATATGACAGCTATTGACAATTGCTTAAATTAATATAACTATAACAACCCCAAAGAAATATATATCACTTTATTTAAGAAATCGTTTATTTCTTTTAAGAAGCAATTCATTTCCAGTTCAACTTTTGTTTAAAATTTTCTCATAATTTCAAAATGACATTTTTTTTACTAACTAATAGTAGTAAAATTAATCTGAAGATGAATAAATATAAATATTGTTAAAAAATAAAAATAATAGCTATTTTTTACAGACAGAATATCATTTTTTTAATAAATATATCCTTATAAATAACCCAGATATATCAAATTGGTTCATCAATTTCAGTCTCTGTGAGTATAACATATATATATAAAACTAAGTATTCCTCACAAAATTATTCAACTTTCAGATGAATTTCCATAAATTACAGGGTATAGGCTAACATATATTTAGAAAGGAGGAAGGATAAGCAGGATGACATCGTTATCAGCTTTCTATTCATTTAATTCCATTTAGCTAATGAGTGTTAGCAGACTCTAATAAGGCCACTTATTTTGTTGCTTAAATTTAATGTTGTATTTTGCGTAGACCCAAACCTTAGGTATATATAATGCTATTAGTGACCTCTCCAACCCAGCTCAAAGCTTAAAAAAAACGAAACACAGAGAGAATGAAATGAAAATATATAAGAAAATTTCTGCTGCCATCTACTGAAAATTCACTTTGTCATTTACGCAGCCATTAGACGAAGCGACAAAATGAATTTCCTTGCTTGGGCCGTGTCACGTCAAAAAGTGGCCAAGCCAAGGCACCTGCCTCCCCTTCCAACTCTCCAACCCTGCATCCCTCCGCCCCTTCATCCCTTGCAAGCTGACCAAATGAGCGGCAGCCTTCAGCTCCAAAGTGGCCAACTTTCCAATGGGGCGGGTCCAGCAGCAGCAACAAAGATTCAAACTTTTAAAAGTTTACAGCTTTTCACTTTTTTTTCTTCCATCTTTTTTTTTTGTTGCTTCTTTTCTTTTCAATTTAAGCGAAGTAAAACCCCACTGACTGGGCCCAAAAAAGTAGCCACGGTGCGTCGTTAATGGTTTTTGCAAAAACTTACGAAACAAACTACACCGTTCCTGACATAGACAGCCTCCCCAAACTGCCCATCTACCCAACTGCCCAACTGTGCAGCTACCAAAGCCATCCAGCATTCAGCTGCAGAAGCAGCAGCAGTTTCGGGTTCAGGTTGAGGTTGAGGTCCAGGTCGAGGACCTGTGCGTTGGGCACGTCAAAGTCGTCACTGACTTGATAAGCGGTCGGTGCGGGGTAAAGATACTCGAAATGCGTAGCTAGCAATAGGTTGGCTTGTTAAATAGCCATAAAATAACATAAACGTACAGCTTTTTAGGTTATTTCAATTCCAAATCGTTCCTAACCCCAAAAAAATCAATAATGTTTGAACAGTGTAGACAAAGTATGTCTATAGAAATAGATATAGGAAAGAAAAACATTGTTATTCTTATTAATATATTCAGTTTAACTTTAAAAATTGGGACATATCTATATATTTGAGTTATTTTTGGTATAAATTATTATTATTATTAAATATTTCTACAGCCAAAACTTTTAGGAATAAAGTTATGTAAAAATCACAAATGAAAAGGGTGTCAGGAATTTAAATTCTATGACATTCTACAAAATAGAATTGTTTTAGTAAAGGGTGCATTTATACCATTATTAACAGGACCATTTAAAAAGATTTTGCAGTTCTATGTGGAAATAATGATTTAAGTTCACAAAAATTTAAATATTTATATTAATTCAGTTTAATTATTTACAAAGTGTTTCTATGTCTACAAATATATTATTAAAATATACATTTTAAAATTACTGGAGTACCTAACATATGTTGTACCATTTCCACAACGTTCCTAATCACTCTTACGGAATTTCAAAAGCTAAATCAATCTGAGAAACGTATGGGAAAAAAACAATTCTGTGGAATTAATAACAATTTTACTCGTTTTACAGAAGTTTTTGAGCAACCCTCGTGTCGTAACGCACAATACAACGTAATGTCACGTACTTTCACTTTCTGCTTTCGCCAGGCTCAAAACCATAGGCTTGTCCTGGAGGGCTGAGATGGTGCCAGGACAAGGACAGGGACAGGGACAGGAACAAGGGAACAGGGGAACGGGAACTGTATCGACAACGATCCTATTCAGAGGCTTCATGCGTTTGAATTCTATTAGCCGGAGAAAGGATTTCGCTGTGAAGTACACACAGCAAGTGAAGGCAATACGGCGGGGAGAAAAGCGCGGGTTCTGTTGCTGTCATAAGCACTTTTGCAGCTTGGCCGTATCTTTGGCAATGCCTTCAGACCCCATCTCCAACTCGATTGCCAGCTCCGATGGCAGCCCCAGGCCAAAGGACCTAGTCCATGTCCATGTCCGTGTCCGTGTCCGGGTTTGAGGGCCGTTACGTTTTGCCATTTACCCTGGGGTGTATTTTCATCATTTTCGTTTCGTTTCGTTTTCGTGGGCTTCGCTTGGTGCCTTTGCTCCTTGCTCCTTGCACATCCAATTGACATTTCAGCTTAAGTCATTGTATAAGGCAACAACACACACACACACACACACACATATTTGCCAAAGCTGTCCGCCATTCAAGCTAACAACTAAGCAAAAAAACCCTCCAACCATTAACCCATAGAACACCCAAGTCAGTCAGCTATTCAGACTCGGTTCTCAGTTCTCGGTTCTTCGTTCTCCTTGGTTCCGGAGACGGTGTCGCTGCCTCAAAAACAAAGCGCAAGGAAGGAAGTGCAAAAGTAAAGTGCAAAAGCTGCAACGCTAACAAAGGCGCACACAATTATAGCGCACTGTAGAGAAGAGCAGGAATTGTGAAGGGATTGGAGTAGGAAAGAGATTTCGTGTTTACATAAAAACATTTAGACTGATCCGGAGATATGCGTTGCAACGGGAGGGAAAATGCTACGGAAAATCCACCAAAATGTGGGTTAATGCAGTGTGCGAAAGAGACAAGAAGAGAGAGAGAGAGAGAGAGAGAGAGAGAGAGATAGAGAGAGAGAGAGAGAGAGAGGTGTAAATAGTAAGATAACTTATGTGTCCAGTAAAGGATTTCTAAAGGAAAATCAGCATTGCTATTAAAGCAAATGAAATTCTGCAAAATAACTTAGAAAAAAACAGCAAATCAATGAGCGACTAGAAAATGCCCTGTATTAAAATATATGTGTAAACAACATATTATATCTAAGTCTAAGAAAATTTTTCTATTATAGTACAGAATCTATGCAGTATAACAATTTAGTTTTTTTTTAGGTTCTAATAAAAGGCAAGAAAAATAATTATAATGTAAACTCTCATATGACTTCATATAATCTCATATGAAATATGACTCAAAACAATACTTATGCAGAAAAGAAAATGAATTTAAAGACTTAACTTTTGAGAAATTAGAGTAATATTACTTAAGATTTCCTATAAAGGAACATCAATGGAATAGTTCCGGATTCTCCTGGAGAAAATCTTTTGAAGAAGAAAATTTATTCAAATCCAAATGACATGTAGTAAAATTTGTGTTGGAACTTTAAGGAAATGTCAAAGTCTCCTTTGAGCAAAATTCCCAAGAATTCTTGCTCCAGAAACTGTCGCCGTTAACAACGGACAAAATGAAGGCAATATCTCAAATGGGAACCACATAAACGAAATAATAAATACCAAATGATTTCATTATGAATGTCAGGCAGACATTTATTGCCGAACAACCGTCTATCAGCAGGGCCCAGGGAGGGGAGACAGGCAAAGGCAAACCAGGGTTGGAGTGGGGCAAGCATGGAATACACTCTTATTTGGTGGCATTTCTTTCATTACAAGAAATTGCAAAAGGCAAAAATACAACAGCAGCAACAACCAAAAAGAAAAGAACAGAAAAAAAACATAAAATGAGAGCAAAAAAAAAAAAAAATAGAAAAAATTTCTTAATTTCGTTTCATTTCATCAGCAGCAGCGACAAGATTTACAACATACTGAGAGCATAAAATAAAAATCTCTTTGCTCTCTGCCTCTCTCTTCCACTTCCTGCTCTCTCTCTATTCCTTTTTGTTGTTCTCGGCGAGGGGCGAGCGAAATAAATAAATAAAATAAAAACCTTAGAACTAGAATGAATAAAAATACTCGAACGTACAAAAGGCAGCGTCGAACAGACAATGTCCTTTCTCCCCTCTCCCTCTCGTCTTCCTCTCCCCCGCTGCACAGAAGGCGTTGACAACGTTAATAGTTATGGGTGTGGCTCAGTGTGGTGGATTGGGTGTGTTTGGAGGTGGAGGTGGAAATGCTATAGCATCCAATTGGAACGCATATTTCTGCGAATGCAATAAAACGCACATGTGTTTCCAATCGTTCCGCTTGTCCTCGTCGTGTTTTCCATTCCTTCATTCTCTGATTCCGTCATGTTATCATGCCATCATTCCTTCATTCTTTTGCCTCTTTATCGTCATAATTTCGGTGTGGTTGGCAAATAAATTTGATTTTGAGCAAAAATTTTCCGTAGATTGACTGACTGACAGACAGTCTGACATTTGTTGAGGGGCTTCCAACACCCCTCCCTTTCCCCTTAAGGGACCATCACTCGTTTGTAGTTAACTCTGGGGATCGGTTTGGTTTTTGGCTGAGCTCTGCGATTTTTGCGCCATTGTGGTAAGCGAAACCGTCAAAAAGGAAATTGAAACCGTATTGAAGCAATAATAATTCATACAATGTAATTTCTGGTTCGTTATACAACACTAGACACAATCCAAAAGCGTTGACTAAAACGAATTTCATAAAAGACAAAATGAATAATTTATATGTAGAGTAGAACATTTTTACCATCGACTCGAAATTGGAATCAATACACTCGATTCCATTTGTGGTAAAACACATAACTCAGCGCTCAAAGAACACTCGTCAATTCGACTAATTGACATATTTATAGAAAGCGAGGGTTGCTCATTAAGTTTTTAGTTTACTAAGCTGAAACAACTATAAAATAAAAATAGTTTAATTTAGCTAAGTAAATTATGTTTCATGTTGTAATTTTGCAACTCTGGAAGTTTTAACTCTTTTTCTTGCTTCAAAAGATTGCAATAAAGATAAAACGTTAAAAAACTTTTCAGACCTATAAACTAAAAATAAATGTATGTATATATAAAAACTGTATTTTAGATGTTATTTTTTATAAGACAGTTCAAGATTGTAACTAAAGTTAAGTTAACTTTAAAAGTTGAAAGAGGAAATTTTTGAAATTATGACAAAAGTTTTGATACAAATCGACAACTGGCAACTCTCGCATAAGGATAATTCATTGCTCAGGCCAAGGTAGGGGGAGAAGAAGGTGAAAGGGCGTAAGAGAAGCAAAAAAAAAGGGGGAAGGGGCATTACAAACCAAAGGACAAACATGCCAATGGCAAGGACAAAAGTCAGGCGACTCTCAGAGGTGTTGCCAACAGGAAAAGCTTCAAATCAGCAGAAAAAAGAAAATGCAAAAGGAAAGGGAAGTGGTGAAGGGGGGTGGGTGGTGAAGAGGGTGGTTGGGTGGGTTTCTGGGCATTGGTGGGGTATGTAAGCAACTACACATTTAGTGTTTATTTCGCATTTATTGAGGACAGTCGAGGGGCGATTTTGTGGAGGTGGCAATAAAATGAAATCAGCAAGAAATAAATGTCCTTGTCGCACAGCCTGTCAAAGCGCCCACCATACACACACACACGCACACACACATAATCATACACACATATATATTATATATACACACAATCGACGAGTATAAATTGTTTCCAGGTCATTGATTATCCCAGCCGCAGAAAATACAGCAAATGAAATTAAGTACAAAATGAACTACACCCAAAAATCATATGACATTGATGATTATGATGGCTTTCAGACTGAAATCCAGTCTCGAGAAATGCTCGCTTGAATGATTGCCTAAAAGAATCAGACAGCAGTTCGATTGGAGACGGTTCAGTATTTCTAAAGGAAGCTGACAACTCGTCTGCAAGTTGGCCACATTCAAAATAAATGTCAAATATTTTGGCCTTTTGTGACTGTTGCCTCAACTGATGCGTGCGGTTTTAATGGCCAACAACATTTCGCCAATTACCAATGAGGCACGTTTTAAATCGGCTATCGAATACATTTGCAGGAGCTTACAACGCTTTTCAGAACTTTTTTTTTATGCGACAAGCAGAAGGAATTTCAGAAAATAATTTAAAATCCTTGGTTTTTAAAGAGTTTGACATAACAAGTCGAAAACAATACAGTCGAGCTCAATGAAATAGGATTTAGATTAAATTAAGATCATATTATTTCTATTTTTTCTAAGAAAATAGGATTTAGTTTAAATTTAGATCATAATATTTCAAGAGCTATAAACTTTTTTTATTAAGTAGTATTTTTATTTAAAAAAAAAACACTAACTGTATAAAAACTCATTATCTCGAATGGCTGACTTTCTGACTGTACGGTGTCGATATCGTAACCTGGGAGAGGGACTGGGAGCGGGGCCTGGGACAGGGACTGGGAGCGGGGCCTAAGAGCGGGGCCTAAGAGAGGGGACTGGGAGCGGGGCCTGGGAGCGGGGCCTGGGAGCGGGGCCTAAGAGCGGGGCCTAAGAGAGGGGACTGGGAGCGGGGCCTAAGAGAGGGGACTGGGAGCGGGGTCTAAGAGAGGGGACTGGGAGCGGGGCCTGGGAGCGGGGCCTGGGAGCGGGACAGGGAGCGGAGACTGGGAGCGGGGTCTGGGAGAGGGACCTGGGAGCGGGACCTGGTCAACTGACTGACATTTTGACCGTACCATGTAAGCTCATATAAACGGTAGGAGCCAGAAAGTTGATATTTTTACACAACTGTGATTATATCGTTGGAAATATTTTTTATTTTATATTTATATGGAAGGTTGAAGACAATTTTATAATATCTTCATCTTTAGAAAAAAACTATCTAATATTAAGCATAAGTTTTTAATTAAATCTCCTTGACTTTAGTACTTTAATCATCTAACCGTCAGAGCTAAATAGTCGTTAAAATACATAAATGCTTATGTATTTATTTTTGGCATTTGAATAAAGTGTTTGCTCTTAATAAACCCATTTCGCTAAGCACTTTGTCAGGCTGTGAGTGCTGCCAGGGGAGGAAAGGCGAGTTAGGGAGGGTCGGGGGTAGAACATTTTGCAAATTCAACTGCTTCCGTTTGTGCTTAACGCTCCGACCGAGAATACAATATAGATCGGAAGAGCAGTGGGACGGGAAGTGGTGTGAGAATGGGAGAGGAGGGTAGGGGGTGGGAGTGGCAACCCTCAGCCACACGCATTTTACTGTTATTTCAGCATTAAAAGTTCATTCGAGTGGCAAAGGAAGTGAAAACAATTATCTGCAGGAAGGTGAAACATAAATCCTCGAATCCAAAAGTAAATTGCAAATTTCGTTTATTACTTTCTGTGTCAACAGCCCAACGTCACCCAACCAACTCCCAAACACCCAATACTCAACACTCCACCCACAAGATTTGTGGTTAAATCGAATCGATATTTTATGTTATCGAATTTATTATGCAAACACACTCAACGCTAATGCCAATTGCCATTGAGTTTTGCCAAAAATGACACACGCGCCGAGTGCCTAAGACCAGAGAGATCCCTTGTCCCCTGTCCCTTCTCTTCAGAGTCCTATTCCCACCCAGTTCCACCCCCAGAATAAGAGCCCAGGTGCATACACATACATCTACATCTACATATATATGTATATTATCTGAAATACAGCTGCCTGACAGCCATCAACTTGAGGAATTGTATAAACAAGCAATTCGGTCGGTACTTCCCCCTGTTTAGCATTAAGTGCGATTATGGCCATTCGTATTGATGATGTTAATGGCTGCCGCCTCATTTATCAAATTAAATAGACCTAAAATGCAGCCTACGATTAACAATAAGGTAAAAGCAATGCCTAAATACCTGGAAAAGCACAAGCGATGCTTCAAATGTTAATTAATTTGCTGGCAAACATCTTCACATGTCAAGGAACGACGGAAATGGAACAGAAACAAGCTTATATAAGGTGTAAAAGATAAGGGAATGTAGTCATTACTTACAGGTGAATAAATAAAAAATTCTACCTTTTATTGAACAAAGATAAAAACCACAATAAGAGGGAACATTAAAGAAATAATTTTTAATGTTGAATTAAATATATTTTAGATGAAACGTTTGGAATGAAACAAAAGCGACAATAGTAAGGAAGGGTTATTAATATTAAGTAAACTAATTTCTGGTATACAAATAAATAGCCACGATTAGACCATATAGACCCAATACCTCGCCAAAGATCAGTATCAGAATCATGCCCACAAATAGACGCGGTTGCTGAGCCGTTCCACGTACTCCGGCATCTCCAGCGATGCCGATGGCAACTCCAGCTGCCAGACCGGCCAAACCCACAGAAAGTCCAGCTCCCAATTGAATGTAGCCCTTTTGAATGGTATACTCATGGTTAAGGGAACCGGCTATAAGAACAGCTACAACCAGACCATAGATGGCTATAATGCCAGCCATGACCACGGGAATGATGGACTTCATTATCAGCTCCGGTTTGCTTAGAGCCATTGTGGCAATACCAACACCGGACACGGCCGTACCATAGGAAGCACCCAGCGATGAGAATATTATGGCCGATGCGGATCCAAGACCTCCAACGAAGACGGCATAACTCGGCTTGTTGTCATCTGCAGTGGCATGAGACATTTTCCACACCTTCTATAAAGAATAGTCAGATATATTTTACAGTTTCTTTCAAAATTCTTAAAGAATTCCAATATTTAACAAATTTGCTTTTTAATCTATCGGAAAAGACAGTTCAATTGAGACAAAATTATCAAAACTTTCTAGGATCAACTAAAAAATGTTCCAGCTTTAAAAAGTTGACCTGTTTCAACAGAAAACAATGTGGAGTTTTCCGTTTTTCCATTCTCAAGATTGCAACCAATCGAGTGCAACTAATTTCCATATAGAGTTTACAATTTTCTTTATGATAATTCTAATATTTATGCGGCAGCTGATATACGTATTTACCCATTTTAGATAGCAAATAGCGTTAATAGCATGTGTATAAGCGCTTGCATACCCTGTAAACAACGAAAAGTGACAAATGGGGTATCATAAGTATCGAAATTTTTCTATAATAGCAAAAATATTGATAGCTATTATTATTGATTGTTTTTGCAGTATTATATGATGCTAAATGTGACATAAATGTTTGTTAAACCCATTTTATATCTAATTAAAGGGGTATCTGTTAGTCGTTTCTAATGGCAAAAATAACTTTGGTCTTGTTGCTGCTCTGTTTTTGTTGCTGCTAACGAGGTTTATCTTTATGTGCCGTTAAATTTTCCGGCTATCCAGCAAAAATGTGAAAATTTATGACCCCACTCCCAGTGTTAGCGGTTTTTCGATGCTGTTTTTTTTTTCTTTTTGGTTGGGGCCAACCCCATCGTGTTAACCTCGAAGAGTAAACAAAAACCGCAAAAGCGAATTTTGATTATTGAAAATCGAAGTTGCGGTTTTATTTGAGCATTTTCTTTACTTTTTCGCACTTGTTTCAATTAAACAAATTGGAAAATATGAACCCCAGCTGCGGTCTAGACCGGCGGGGGCAAGGGGGCAAAGGGGCAAGGGAGAAATCTGAAATGTGGAAAATACACAGTGGTTAGCTAGCGACATTTTCCTGCTCGCACACAGAAAAACCAAATGGAAATGGAAATTTTCTGCCACTGGCACCGCTGGGAGCAGCTCAAAGTAGTGAGGAGTGAGAAGTGGGGAATGAGGGGTTAAAAAGGGAGGGATGAAGAGGGAAGGGTGTCTTCGTTTGACAACAACAACTGTTCAATCCCTGCACACCGCATGGTCCTGATATAGCAGCTTCATGACATTTTTATTTGTGCTCGAGAAATGTTTTGCATTTTGAATATTTTGCGTACCGAGGGAACTGAAGACAAGGGATGGAAAAGGGAGGCAACCCTGAGTTTTATGACTTGCGTTAGCGTTCTGTGTGAAGGAGAGGAGAGGGGAGAGAGAAGAGAGAAGAGAGAAGAGAGAAGAGAAGAGAGGAGAGAAGAGCAGGAAACGTCGCACTGATGTGATTGTTAAGTTGGCACAAGGTGCCACAGATTTGTTGCGCCTGGGAATTTATAGCTTTTCAGTTCCTTTATGGCCATAAGCTAGATGAATTTTCCCTAACACTTTTAAGTAAAGTAAAGTAATTTCCCAGAGTTTCTTCAATGACTGTTCAATAGCTGTACACATGTGTCATGACTTTTTTATTGAAACAAAAACGGCAACAGAAACTTCATCAACATTATTACTTCGTATACAAATAAATAGCCACAATCAGACCATATAGACCCAATACCTCGGCAAAGATCAGTATAAGAATCATGCCCACAAATAGACGCGGTTGCTGAGCCGTTCCACGTACTCCAGCATCTCCAACGATGCCAATGGCAAATCCGGCAGCCAGTCCGGAAAATCCCACCGATAATCCCGCCGCCAGATGAATATAGCCTTTTCGTATGGTATAACTAGTGCCCAACGAGCCAGCAATTAGCACAGAGACAACCAGACCGTAGATGGCTATAATTCCGGCCATGACAACGGGTATGATGGACTTCATAATCAGCTCAGGTCGCATTACGGCCATGGCAGCTATTCCCGTTCCCGATTTTGCGGTGCCAAATGATGCACCTAACGAGGAGAATATTATGGCCGATGCTGCTCCCATTCCGCCAAAGAAAAATGCATATGGTGGCTTCTCATCCTCGCCATCAGCTTGCTGCTCATTGCTGCTCATTTTTACGCTCAGTTTTTTCTCAACAAAGTTTTTCCAAATCACAAAAATCTTACAATTCCTTGACGATTGCTCTGTTGAATAAATTGAAATTGGCTTCGAAACTCGTTTGACAATTACAATTCTATGCAGAGCTTGCTGAGTTACAATCGTTAATCATTAAAAATACAAGGGTATTTTATTAAAATCCCTGGATTCGGTTTTCGATTTTAATGCCAATTTGGAAATTTGAAATTTCAGATTTTTCTCATCAATTAATAATAATTTTATTTTATATCACTAGGTCTTATGCTTCGGGCTATAAAATAATCAGTGAGTCAGTCTGGACAAAGAGTTTTATATATATATAGTTATCTGAATCTGGAACGTATAATAATAAAAAATTAACAACGTTTTGTTCACAAATGCATTAAGAAACCCTCGCATTTTATATAACTAGGTCCTATGCTTCGGGCTATAAAATGATCAGTGAGTCAGTCAGGGCAAAGAGTTTTATATTTCTGGGTTTTAATTTTAAAGCCAATTTGTAAATTTTAAATCTTAGGTTTTCCCATCAATTAATAATAAATTAATTTTATATAACTAGGTCTTATGCTTCGGGCTATAAAATGATCAGTGAGTGAGTCAGGACAAAGAGTTTTACATATATATGTAGCTATCTGAATCTGGGACGTAAAATAATAAAATAGTTAACAACGTTTTGTTCACAAATGCATTGAGCAACCCTCGCACAGTTGGTTCACTTAGCTGCTGTGCCGCATTTTGGTGCCAAGATACATATATCCCATAAAAGATTTATGTATGTTGCACTGGGATTTGGTATAACTGGAAAACTTGCTCCTGGCAGCTCACATCTACTGTTCTAGTTGCTATTGTTGTTTTTGTTGTTGTTGTTAGATATTGTTATTATTATTGTTGTTGCGATTGTGCAACTATAAATCGTTTATGTATTTTGTTGAGTGCGAGGATTTATCGCTGAAGCTGAATATGAGAAAAGAATCACATAAATACAAATAAATCAAAAGCATTTCGAATGGGCAGAAATTGAACGAATTGAAAGAGAAATACATACATATATATATATATATCTAAATGTACATATGTATATATATCTAGTTATTACTGTTGTTGTAGTTGTGCGAAAATTGATGTCTTCGCTCATAAAAATAAGGCATCAAAAGAATCGTCAATATGGGCAATAGGAGAAGTGAGAAGTGCGAAGAAGAGGAAGAACGAGCTGAAAGAGGACTTCTCGTCTCTTCAAGCACAGAAATGTGTTTTTGTTGAAAGGCAACATTGTAAATTTTATGACTTTTTTATGCGTTGAAATCTATAAATTATGTAAACTGACACTGACAGCTGTCAACCGAAGGCCCTCTCGCTCTCTCTCTCTCTCTCTCTCTCTCTCTCTCTCTCGCTCTCTGTCTGACAACCGAAACGCTTGCAACTGACACATGTGTCAAATGGCCTGATGGCGCG
This sequence comes from Drosophila falleni, assembly GCA_035045575.1. Classification (NCBI taxonomy): domain Eukaryota; kingdom Metazoa; phylum Arthropoda; class Insecta; order Diptera; family Drosophilidae; genus Drosophila; species Drosophila falleni. Next base: position 14,593,094 of record JAWNOV010000167.1, read on the forward strand.
ACCAAAGGCAACGCCTGGCAAAATTCGCTATGGAAGCAGCTCGACAGCCCAATGTCCCCCTTCTTTCCCCCTCCCCCCTCCCCTCTTACCACTCCCCTCTCCCCTCTGCCACCACTTAGTCGACACCCAACGATAAAAGAGAGGACAACTGATGACTCGAGATGATTAAATGATTGCGAGCGACAATAAAAAATTGATGCTTCAAATTATTGCTAATATATATATAAGTATATACTCACATTCATATAAGTAACTGCCTCTATATATATATTATAGTAGAGTCTGTCTGTTGGTCTGTCATCATTATATTCAAGGCGAAGCAACAGTAAACCAGTTATGATGTTTGTCTTTCCTCCTCCTCATTTTTTATTACACTTTACAGTGGGTCATAAGTTTCGCTATTTGTTTTCAACTCGCAGCAGCTCTAAATGTTGTCTCTAAACGTACTCAAAAACCTATTAAAATGTTTTATATTGACGCATAAAGCAGATGGATGACGGATTAATCCAGCTAATGGAACTATTTTCTTTAGTATCGGAAGCACTGCATGAAATCGATACTTTATTTATGTTTTGTATATCTATTGGTTGATATGATTCTTATTTTTCTTAACCATGGCTATAAAAGTATAAAAATTATTAAATATTAAATGAATAAAATTTGAATACAGCGTGAATTTAGAGGATTATACCATGATCAAAATGACGTTCCGTTTGCAAATCGGCTAATTTTTGTTGGAGTTATGAGAGATCAAAGTTATTGAAAAAATGTCAAGGGGTATGTATGAAAAATTGGATGAGAGATGGCTTAGAATCGAAAAAATATCAAATTTTTTAGATAATAAAAATTTAAATGCAAAATCAATATAGAGGTCAAATCATTAACAAAATGACATGCCACGTAAAAATCGGTTATTTTTTGTTGAAGTTATGAGAGATCAAATTTTTGAAAAAATGTTAAGGGGTAGGTATGGAAAATTAAATGAGAAATGGCTTAGAATCGAAAAAATATCAAATTTAAAATATCAAGTTATGACAGTTGGAAGTTAGTCAACTCTTTCTCAATCTAGTGTGTTTCAGAAAACCAAATATGGCTTCAAAGTCGCGTTGTGGGCAACACTACTTTAAATAAAGAATTTTAACCTCTGATTTGTCCTTATGGAGTGAAAGGCAACTCCTTCCTTGACCTGCATTATTCGTCGTCGTCGTCGTCTTTGTCTTCATATGCTTCCATTAACCTTTTTCGCTCCGTAAACTGCCTCAGTGCGTTCCTGTCAAAGTGCAATAAATGCTGGTGTGGGATTTTGATATGGTATGGTATGGTATGGTATGGTACGGTCTGGTATGCGAAGCGGTATGAGTATGATAAGGTTCTGGGTATGGGTTGTACGTACCGCCAAGTGGAGGCAGTAAAATAACAAACGAAGGAAATTAACCAAAAATAAATTAACTGGAAAATGCGGCCAAAAGGGTTTTCATTTACGCTGTCTCTCTCCTGGCATTTTTGGGGTGTCAACAGCGACGTCGACTGCGCTGGCTGTGTGTGGTTGTGTGTGTGTGTGTGTGTGTGTGCGAGTGTGCGAGTGTGTGTGTGTGTAAGCTTGGGATTCCCAAATGTGCTCTCAACATGCAATTTTTATTATTGACTCGCGTTGTCGTGTCAGCGCGCAGCTTTTCAGCATTTTCCGCTCGACGAGTCGCGAAAATGCCATTACTGTCAATCAAGAGGAGGCAAAATCCTGGAATGAAATCAAAAACATTAAAGCCCTGCTATAGAGTATACGTTTATACGAGTAAAAGCAATGCTTCACTGGCAGATACCCTGTAAAGAAAGTAAACTAGTTTGTTAAAGTGGAAAATAAGGAAAAATTGATAGAGTTTTGAGGTTGAGTTAAAAGTAGAATTTTGGAATAAATAATATTTTAAAGCCCAGACTTGCACTTTATGTTATGGTAAGAGGTGCTATAAAAACCAATTTGGCTTTGTTGTGATAGCTGGTACACTAGAGGGTGCTGCAAGGGTAAGGGGTGATGGGAGACGGGTAGGTTGAGTTGACAGACAGGTTAGCCACTCAGGTGACAGTAATTTCGCGCCATCGCCGGCACAGCAGGAGTTCGAGTTGAGTAGTTTGCGTGTCACGCACACATTTCGATAGTCAGGAGAAACAGCTAAGAGAAAAGCAGGTGGAAAATGTGGAAATGGGAGGCGACAAACGGGGACTTGTGGTGTAGAGAAATTGAAAATTGTTAGGCCGAAGAATGATTGCCAACATGCATCGCATACATTGGCGTGCCAAATCTAACGATTTAGGTATTACATCTAGTTTTTCGGGGGCGTAACACGCTTGTTGATATCAATCCCCACCTCCTACTTCTCCCCTTTCCAACATCTGACTGGTCAGAGATAGACAGCGACAGAGAGTGAGTGAGAGAGCGTTGATATATCTTTTATTATGTAGTTTTGTGTCATCGTAAAACCGTCGGCTATTACTTGATTGTCCTTCATGAAAAGCCATAAACTCGCTGACAGCTCCAAAAAAAAAAAAAAAATGCCTAGGGCCTATAGTCTCTTCTGGCTCCCATTGTAAAATGATTTACTTGCCTCGCTTCGCTCACTCATTTGTGCTGCTGTCTCTTCTTCTTTCAAGACTACTCATTTTTTATGGCTCCTCCGCTGTTGCTGTTGTTGTTGTTTTTGTATTTTTTTTTTTTACGGTCTTTTACAGTTTAACGACGCATTACTGACACACCAACTGAGGCAAACCGAAATCTATTCATGATTTTTCGTCCAACAAAATACTCTTCCCGTATTCCTTTTTATCGCATTTATTCCCTTATTGTCTATTAGGCCTCGTCTGCCCTGTTCTCAGTTGATATTTGCTCTGCTTTTCCGCTTCTATCATTTCTTCATTCGGGTTTTCCCTTTTAATTTTTGGGCGTAGCAATTTTCTCGCATTTTTATGTTATGCCATTTCATTTAGTCATTCCTTTTTGTATATATCGCACTTTAATTTCCAACGCTGATATTTTTTTTCCCTCTTCTTCTTGTTGATTTTTCTGCTGACGATTTCGTTTTTGCTCAGTTTGTTTTTTTTTTTTTTTGTTTTATATATTTTTCACAGTCCAGCATTAAGTAATTTATACAGCCCGTATATTAGAACAATTTCGGCCTAATGGACGTCTTAAAAATGCATTAGATTAATGAAACTGGATTTGTTTTCATACATACTTGTACCTACATATGCTACGGACTGTCATGGTCTCCGACATCGTATATATATGAGAGTTGTTTCCCGCTGTTAGGTCATGACTTTGCTCTAAATGTTTATTACTTTCGCGGCAAATTGAATGGAAATGTTGAGAATTATACAACGATTGAATAAACATGAAAAGAAAAGCATTTGGTTAATATTTTATAAGAAAAAGGAAACATGGTAATCAGTATATAATTACATTTAAATGAATGAAAGATGTATTTGTAAATGTAAAATACATTTTAAAAAATATTACTTTGAATATTATAGGTTGATAAAGAGACGATATTAATAAAAAAATAAATAAATAAATAATTAAACCCCGTGCTTAAAAAGAGTACAGGGGTCTATTGGGTTTGTTTTACCGACTATGTGCGTAACAGGCAGAAGGAGGCGTTGCAGACCCTATAAAGTATATACATTCTTGATCAGCATCAATATCCGAGTCGATATAGCAATGTCCGTCTGCCCGTCTGTCTGTATGAACACCTAGATCTCAGAGACTATAAGAGCTAGAGACACCAAACTTGGTATGTAGGTTCCTCTATACTGCAGGCAGATCAAGAGAGAGAGAGACTGGGAGCGGGGCCTGGGAGAGGGACTGGGAGCGGGGCCTGAGAGCGGGGCCTGGGAGAGGGACTGGGAGCAGGGACTGGGAGCGGAGACTGGGAGAGAGACTGGGAGCGGGGCCTGGAAGCGGGGCATGGGAACGGGGACTGGGAGAGAGACTGGGAGCGGGGCCTGGGAGAGGGACTGGGAGAGAGACTGGGAGCGGGGATTATTATTTTTAGTTTGTTTCCATTATAAGTTTTTTCCATAGTAAGTACGGGGTCTCCGACTGTCGAGTATGCTCGACTGTAGCACTGGCCGACTAGTTAATATTTTATTAAAGAATTGAATAAATTGATATTTTTACTATAAGCATTATACATAATTTATTCTACATTTTACAAAAGAAATAAATTTGCAATCTTTTATAAGATAAATACTATTTCTTTTAAGCTACCCGCTTGATATACTTTAAAATTTGAACAGTTTTTTGGTGTAAGATAATAGGTATTATCAATAACTGCAGTCTGGTTTTTGAAGACATCTATGCACATAACTCAGCTACTTTATGAGCTGCTGAGGATTAGGGGCTTTGGTCAACGTAATGCGGAGCACAGGTGGCACCCAGCATGGAACTCAGGTGAACGAGAACGAGATGGAGAGGGAGACGGAGAGGAGAGGGAGAAAGAGAGGCAGAAGAAGAAAAGTCCTTATCGCACGGCTTGTCAACATAACTCGAACAGCGAAGCGTGAAGTTGTTGACATTGATTAGGGTGAACTCTGAACTCGCCGACGACGTCGTCGTCGTCTGCACCTTGCCAGTGATAGGACAACCCAGCAAGAGCGACAGAGACAGAGACAGGGAGAGAGAGAGAGAGAGAGAGGTTAAGGGTGAGGAAGATAGAGTCCACATAAACATACATATATACTAACTGAGCTATTGTTGCACATTTGTTGGCGATAAGCCGTCGAAATAAAGCAGCGTCTCTAACTCACGACTTGCCCCCGATTGCTGCCACCAAAACGTTGCTCCGTTTTGCTGTTTTTCTCTGTGTTTTTGGTTTTACTTTTTTTTTTCGTAATTCGGTTTTACATTTAATGCCGTGTCATGGTAACTGCCCGCACGGCTGACCGACGGAACACATATTAGATAAATTAGCCGTAATTATATCCAGGCATAGGGTGTTATGAACTTAATAACCCATTCGTCACGTCTTAAAAACAACATCAATTTTATCTAAAAATGTATTAAAAATTACAAAAATGATTAAAATTTAAAAAGCATATTATAGATCAATTATAAAAAAATTAAATTCTTGAAATAAGTATATAAACAAATTTTTTCAACTTTATTTCAAAATTAGAATAAAAAATCTTTAAGAACTTAAAACATGCGTAAATAACTTCCGAAATATTTCAAATTGAAAGCAAGTATTAAGATTATCGTTACAGATCAAAATGACTTCAGACTTTGCTTGTAATACCATCTATAGAGCATAACAAATTCGTCTCGAACTCTGGTCAAGTTTTACCTAACATCGTGTTTCATTTTGACTGCGCTGACAAAAGTCTTTTAATTTTCTACCAAATGTTCTTTTTTCATGTTGAATTCTCAACCATTTTGGCCATAAGTTATGTGTCATGGCCAAGACGTGTAGACTTTGTTAGCCCAGACGTCTTGGGGCAATGTGAGATGGACGAACAATCAGCATAAAGTAAAACTAAAACCTCATATCATTGTTAGGCGGGTGGCTCAAGTGGAACAAATTAATTTCGTTATTTTAATTATTTTTCCTACTGCCTTTCTCACTCTCTGTCTTTTCCAATCTGTCTCTCTTTTTCTATCGTTGTCAAGTTGTTAAAACTCGAGTGCTATTAACTCGCATGCTGTTAGGATCAGTTTATGCTCGAATCATGGTTTAATTATTTAAATGAATCCACTTTTACATTTTACTTTTTTCTTAACTTCATAGAGAAACTGCAATTCATTCACATCATCAAGAATTTAATGATACCCCATCAAAGAATTTTGAACAATCATTCAAAAAAAAAAGAACAGAGAATTAATCTGGACATAAAGTTCAAGCTTACAGATATACAATTATATATAAATCTTTTGATAATTATTCTTGATATATGATATAATAAAATGCTAATAATGCTAATTTGGAATAGTAATAATGATTTGTATTTGTAACTGGAGAACTAACAAATATCTAGATTTGAATAACCCTAATTTTCCAATACTTTAATACCTCTTAGTCAGGTTTAAGGCAGTAGTGTTTAAGAAGTGTAAAAAATGTTATTATAAATTAAGTTTGTATTTTTGTACAGTGCAATTTCTATGCAAATTTTTTAAGGTTCTTTAAGACATGATTTATGCCTTTATAGTATGTCTAGGCTATAGTTTGGACAGCTTTGGGCGTTAATAGCGGACTGTAAATGCAATCGAGCTAAAGGTATTAGCGAATTATATGAGCTGCCAACGATAACAAAGGATTACAGAACTTTTTCACGCAGCCTTTCCGGACGTATTGAACTTTTGACCCCATGACTTGGGTGTATTCTTGTTGTTGTCGTTGTTGTTTGCGTGTGTGTCAACTTGAACCCGCTTCGAAATTCACATTCACACCCAGAGAACACACACACACAAAGAAAAAGAGGCGACTTGTAACCTTTGCAGAATAACACAAGCGCACGCAATGTTTCCGCCGAGAAGAAACCAGAGGAAGACGAACAATAAGAAGAGGAAGAAGTAAAAGCATAAGGCCTGGATCCTGGTCCTGTTCGTGGCCCCCGCCAGTCTAAAGTGTCCAATCAAGTTTTTGAAATGAAACCTAAATAACATGTCATAATAAATAACCTTCAAGCGACCCAGCGAAATGGACACGACCACAGGTCCGGTCAGAGTGTCAGGGACGGACGTTGCAAGGGGCCGGGTTGCAGGTAGTGGGGCCTTTGGCCGGAACTTGGGGCTCACTGCACTGCACACATAAGACGAAAATCCAAAATTCTGTAATTACAACGTAAATCCAAAATGTCTCAACAGCACACTAACACACACACACACACACCAACACACACTCATACACACAAACTCGCGCTGAGACTGAAGAAAACTTAATTCATATATCAAAAAGTTTGTCGGACCGTCCTGTACAGCGTCAGGCGGCACAAGAGTAGCAATTTACGCGCAAGTAGCCCAGCTCCAAGTTGGAGTAATATATATACATGCACTCGGAAAATATATTTTCTTTATTTAAAAAATCGCCAAAAGAATTTGAATTGCCTAAATTTATAAAAAAATGTCAATATTTTTAGGGTGCGTTAGCTATTGAATTAAAAGACCCTGTCATTAACTATAAATTAATGTATGGAAACATTTTCTTATAGTTTTAGAATATTTGCTCCAAGCTTATAAAAAGTTCATCCGTAAACATGTGTAGATAAAACTATTACAGTATACATTAGGATAATTCGGTATAAAAGAAACATTTCTAAAATTACAAAAATGATCAATTAATTTAGGAAATATTTTCTAAAAAAGTGTATAGATTGAAATTTCTAATTTTTAAGGTAATTTTACTGTGAAAATTTTGTTGAGTGTACACACTGTACAGTGTACACACTTTATTGTTCCCAGGTTCCAGGTTTGTGGGGCGCCCCACGAAAGGCGCTCTCTCGATTTGCGGGTGGGTTGGTCAGCCGCTCCAGCTGCCAGTCGGTCGGTCGTTCAGTCGTTCGAGCATTCTGTCGTGTCGAATGAGAAACACAGCAATTATGCAATTTGATAATACTTCATTCTCGGGTAATAAATATTAATTATTTTTGCGAATGTGATTTCATGTTCTTCTTGTGGTCCCCACTTCGCACATACATACTCACTGAGCGCTAGTTTAGGTTAGATTTATGGGGCCCGCCTGCATGCGAATCAAATGAGACGTTTTGTTCTTGTTTCTTTCCATCTCCTTCTATTGCTTGTGCTGTTGCTCTTTCTCTTTCTTCATTTCGTTTGCTTAACTTGGCGATATATTTATTCTTGGACATGTGGGGATTTGCTTAAAGTTTTCGTCTTGTTATTCGTTTTATTTCGAGTTTTCCTGCCCCATTTCCAATTTCGAAGGTGGCATTTTATCAAGCAATCATTTGGGAGCTGTTCAAATCTAGCATATAGTCAAGTAAATATTCAGTTAGCACAATTTCGGGAAGGTTAATTTCACTGTATAATAATTAAAATATATACATATTAATGTAAAATGAATAAATACAACAATGTAAAATAAACAAATATTTATCAGTTAAAATTAAACTTAACTATGAATAAAAGGACCTTCTTTAAAAAAATTTTGTGACAAAGAAATAGATTTAAATACAATATTAATATTATAAAAAATGTATATAAAAATAAAAAATTTTATAATATGAAACAATACTTTGCTTTATATTTGAAATAAAGTCAAAGTATTGAAATTTATAAGCATGAACTGCAGAGAAAAACATGGAAAAGGAACGTTAAAAAAAACCCACATGCCATTCACCAGTATAAATGTCAGATAATGTTGTTATTAGTAATTAATTGGAACGACAAGCGAAATGAAATTAAAATATGGTTCAGTAAAATCAGTTAACAAGCAAATACATATATTGGGCTTTATATACTTCTATATAGCATGCTATGTACTGTTATTTGTAGTCAACATGCATAGACATGAGTTTTGAACACATTTTATAAAAAAAGCCTTTAAATATGTATGTACTATACGCTTTCAGAGGTCGCAGCGCCCAACCCCATCCAAAAGTTCCAGTTATTGTCGTGTTTCGTACATTCTCGGTAACTTCCAGGCCGTTACCTTTTATACCGTTTGCCCATCAGAAATCTCTCGTGCATAAGAAACATTTTAATTTTGAAAGGGACTGACTCCAATGAAAATTGCCATAATATCGTATCACACACACCGAAAGAGACAGACCGACCAAAAGAGACAGAGACAGAGAGAGGGAGAGAGTATGAGTGTGCCTTTACATAAATAAAAATAACACAGCACGGCAAAGAAATGAAGAAAGTTAAATTGAATTGTGTTCGCTCAGGATATTTACTTGTATTTTCTTTCTTTTCCTCCTCTCTCACTCTCCCTCTCTCTCTCTTTCCCTCTATCATTTTTCCTCCTTGGCTTACCACAATTTCTGCTGTCCTTCTGCACTTGAGGCATAAGTGAAGGCAACTTTTTTCTCTGTTTTCTTTATCTTTATTTTTCTTCTTTTTTCGGTAGGTGTAACAGAACTGTCAAAGTTGCTGAAATTGTCGAATTGCCTGCAAGGAATTGCGCATGATTAAGTCTGGGCAACTGGGGGCTGTAACTCTTTATAAGATCATCATTATTATCGATGTAAAGTGAACTTTATAATGATGATAAATACATGCAAAGCATACATACATATAACCCGAGGCGAGGTTAATTTCCTACGCACCATATAAGCCAAATGACCAACCTGTCGCCAGTAAATGGGCTGCTGTCACGTCATTGGCCATGGTCTGGTCTGGTTAGGTCTGGTTTTGTTTCGGTTTCGGTTTTGACTTTGTTTGTTTGCCCAAAAACCCATGTCAATGCTTCTCGGTCTACTCTTTGCAACAATCAATTTCCATATACATACATACATATGCAAACATACATGTATACACTGAGCAAAAAAAATTAAGAGTTTCGTATTGAAAACGCTACATTTGAGACTTGATTTTTAATTAAAATAAAAATTACTATGTACGTTTTTTGATAGTATTTTAGTATGTTCCAACTGAAAAGAAAGTAATTTAATTACTCTTTAAACTTAATCTACCCCTTTTTAACTCTTAAACCCAGTAAAAAACCATGTTAAGAAAATTCTAAAAACTTGTGTGAATACAGAAATTATCCGATTAAATTAAGTGTATATTTTTCTCCAAATTACTAAGTAATATGTAATACTTAGAAAACTTTTACTAGTTTTAGAATTCCTTGTTCTTTTCTATTCTTTATTGTTGGTAATTGAAGAATTTACCTATATCAACTATATATTTTAAGCATTATATATATGTACCTTAATTTAAATATAGTTATAGTACTATTTTTCTCTCTGTGTATGTACATTGCCTCCCCACCCACCTACTTGTTTATGAGTTGATGTTGATATTCGTCGTGGTCACATTAAGCCATACGTCGCCATATTACAACGCGTCACGTCACGTCACGTCATGTCAGTCAGACATAATGTCGCGGCAATGTACGAATAGTCGTACTAACTGCCCGCACTGACGAACTGTCAACTTACTGTCAATATCTCATGTTTGTCCGCGGTGCCTCATTTTTAGTTTGCCGAGTTGGCAGCCCCCTTCCACAACGCCATCTTGTTGATTTTCGGTCGTCGTCGAGTGTGCATAAATTTATTCTTTGCACTTTGTTTGACTTTCCTACAAAATCCCTCTCCGCCTCTCATTCGCTCTCCCTCACTCACTCTCTCACTACTTTTTGTTGTTTGTGATGTGTGTGCGTTAATGTTATTTCTCAACACTCTCTTTGCTTGTTATTGTCTCCGATTTGAAAGCTAATGTAATGAGCCTCAATATTGTGGCAGAACATTCCCAATAAATTGGTATTTGAAGTACTACATAAAGCCCAAATAAAGTCTAATGTATTAACTTTAGTTATGGTGTCAACAATCTGTAGAATTGCTAGCACATTTGCATGTCTGAAGATCTTATTGGGAACTTATCTTAATCGCGGCAGATATTCTTACTTTACGTCTACTATGATTTCTACATTCCATTGACACAATAACTCAAGTTGCAATCCATATAAGATCCAATTGAGGAAAGAGCAGCAAATGACATCCACAAATTCAAACAAAAACTGAAGTTAACATCCACAAGACAACTAACTTCCACTGACATCCACATAAAATGCTATTCATGTGAGAATTGCAGTTGACATCCACATAAGATGCAAATTACGTAAGATTTAAATGTGGAACAGATTGGATTGTGGAACTGAAAGTGGATCTACATTTTAAAGATGAAGAGAGAGAAAGAGAGAGAGAGAGAGAGAGAGAGAGTAACATAGAGAATAACATAGAGAGTAACATAGAGAGTAACATAGAGAGTAACATAGAGAGTAACATAGAGAGTAACATATGTTGTGCAGATTTAAGTATGGATCGCGTCTTAGCTACAATCTGAATGTACTTTAATTCGTATAAAGTTTGGTGAAATTCAGACTCGCTGTTTGTATGTGTGTATCTTATCAAAGCTGCGGACAGTTGAAATACGATTGTGGATAGCGCGTTCAGGAAGAAGGAAGCGTTTTATGTCCGCACAAAATGCCATCAAATGCATTCGGAAGCGGAAGAGGCAACGTTGCGGCATTTGAGAAACAGCTGAAATTTCTCTCCGCTTGTCGCAGGCAGCTGTCGCGAGAGTGTGGGAAGTGAATGGAGAGACAGAGAGAGAGAGAGAGAGAGAGAGAAAGGAAGCGAGAGAGAGGGGAAGATATGGGATATGGCAGCCTGGGGGCATATTGAGTGGTTGATTGCTTTAATGAACGCCTCAATGCCGACAACTTGTTAGCGGCAAGGACATTTTGCCTGCCCGCCAGCTGTCCCAGTCGCATTCCCATTTGTCGCATTCCTTGCCCCATTCCCCAATCCTTATTCCTGTTCCCTATTCTTGATTCTCTCAGATTCCATCCCGTCGCGGTATTCGCTGATTTGTGATGGTTATATTTTGTTCTGCTTACGAGTAAGCTTAAAAGCCAATTGATTTATGGTATTCCACAAGCAAAGTATATATTTTATACCCTTAGAGAGACAGAGCATTATAAATCTGTCATTAAATTGACTACGTTTGTAAAAATAAATATTATACGAAGAGCTTCAACCTATATCTTAAAAAAACGGATTGTATTTAAATTGAATAGAATCACATCTAATAATTTTTAAGAAAAACCATTTTGGAAAGGAAAATAAACTAAATAAACATTAATAACAGTCTATAGGGTATTTAGATTTTGATACTCCGAAGGTAACTCACTACTCGTTGTTTTGAATTCTTTAACATTAAGTACTATTCCTATAAAAATTTTGCTCTGTCTTTTTGAAGCCTAGACCTTGAGGCAATCGCAAGACAATATTGCAAGAAATTGATGTGATGGAATGAAACTCAATATGTGGATTTATATGTAAAGCCAGGGGGAATGCTTAATTAGGTTACTTTCGTTTAGGTTTCGGGCATAATTAGAGCCTGAGGAGTTTTGAGCAGATTTAGAATCGAAGGATGCTGCAAAAAGTCCCGTGCCCAATTTCATTTAGGGTCGGGTCGAATGTGCGAGTGGAAATCAAATTATTTTAATGATACACAAATTGATACTTTGAGACAAAATAACAAACCAAATGAAAATTGCTGCCAGCATTTTCGACTACTTTTCCAGCTGCAGCGTAACGTTGGTAGCATTGGGAACCGGAGGAGGACACAATGGGATGGGACAATAGGAGAGGGAGAGAGAGTGAGAGAGGGAAAATACCAAGAAAGCAACGCTGCGATGAAAATTAAGTGAAAATTGGATTCTATACATTTTGTTCTTTTTTATTATTTTTATTTTGCTTTTGTTCCTTTTTTCTTTTCTTCTTTATTTTTTTTTATTTTATTTTTGCTCATTTTCATGTTGGGCAAATTGAGTTGGAGCAGGAGCTGGGGTGTGGTAAGGTCAGAGGGAGAGAGGGCATGGATCGAGTGGAGTGGAGTGTTTAATACCTGAAGCGTGTGCAATTGCTATTATTATGCAAATTTTCCTTTTCATTGCATGCGTGTGCTTTCTGTCCTCTTCCACTCATTGTTTTTCTTTCCTCCTTTGCTTTTTTCCACGTAATTTAAATAAGGTTCCCAAAGGTTGCGACAATAATGAGAGACAATTGAAATGTCAATAATATGCAATTGTCTGTAAGGGAGAGAATCCCTTTTGCAGTTAAGAGGTAGTTTGTCTAGTATTAGGGGTTGCATCTATCTCTAAAGTGATTTCACGTCAATTCGCTTAAGAGATATGTATATTTAAAATCAGTTTTTCATTAAATTATTTTCTTTATCTATGGAAAAGTTTATCAAAGTTTTTGGATAATCAACTATTTTAGGCTTCACATTTATTCAAAATAAAATTGACTTGTCAGCTTTGGATTTGCATGGGAGAACGAGAATTTTCGCATAGCTCAAATTAGTTTTCCAGCCTGCGAGCGTAGAACAAACAAAGCCGAAAACTCCTAAAGATGATAATTTAAATAAAGTTAGAAACTTTGCAGACGTATGCACATAACATATATACACATTAACCAAAATGTTGCTTAAAAGCCAAACCTCAAAGTCTTCAATCCACGTTGCGTAAGGAATGAAATGAAAGCCGTCTATAGATATATACCGCATTTCTACAGGCTCTGCAAACAGATAAACAAACAGACAAACATACAAGCCAAACAACCAAACAACCAAACAACAATAACACTACAATGGTTGACTGAATGCATGAAATCTTGACCAGAGGCAACGGTAAAGCAAATATGTTAAAAAGGGGATGCGATGATAGCAGATATGAGGTGAGTGCTGACTGTGATGTGTGGAGGAGAGTGAAGGGCGTGGTCGTGTTTATCAAAAGCCACAGGGCATTAATTACGCATACGCAACGTTGGCCAGAGCTATCCACATCCACATCCTTAACGATTGTTGTCGTCAGTTTCAGCAACTTTCATGTGTGTGGGGAGATCGAAGGGTGAATTTCAGTCCGTTAACTGGTCTCCATCACATACAGGTACGTGGAATGAGTAAATTAAAATGATGAGTAAGACCGTTGACTTTTTGAATGCCCAGGGTACATTTTAATTAAGTAAGCAAATCGATAAAATGCTTGTGATACATATAAAACAGGATATATTATAAATATCTGGCCAGCTTTAAGATTTTTTAAGGCTTAAAGAAGATATAAAACCATCCAATTATACGTACAGATTCATTAAAAAATAAGAGCAAAAGAAAATAGAAGAGATGCCAAACAAATCGGATTATGTCCCAGGGTATTCCTAGTTAGTCAACTTTAAATATAAGTCACGTTAAATATAACTTAATATAGACACTCTGCCCAATTTATTGAGCAATATAATAAGTTAATCTTATATTATGTACCAAAATTAGATATCAGATATGTTGGGGGCTTGAATATGCTTCCGCAAAAAGACTTTTACCTCGTTCGAAAAATATTCAAATATATAATTAAGCTCAGAGAAACAAGAAATTAAGTCGAGTATACTCGAATATATTCGTTGATTATAGAGTATTCAATATAAAGACCAAAGTGCGTACATATGTATATGAAAGTTTTGATAGTATTCAAGCTGAGTCAACGGAAGCGGAAGTCAATTTTTGTGTTATATAGAAATTGAAATGAAAATGAAAATTCGAGTATCAAGAAAATGAGAAAAGTTTGCGAAGCATGAAAAAAAAATGTTGCAGAAAATACATTGAAGTGATGACAGAAAATATATATACTTACGTATATAAACTTATATAGTTGGACAGGAAAAGGAAGAGGAACAGGAATAGAGCGCAAGGTCGCACTTCAAACTCAAATTGTGCTGCCTTTTTGTTTGACATTATCGAAGGATGTGGCTCGAAGTTATTGTTGTTGTTGAAGTTGTTGTTGTTGCTGTCAGGTCTACAGTTTGCATTGCCAGCAGAGAGAGATACAGAGATGCAGGATATCGTATTATCAAAAGAAATAAAGAAAGCACTTTTGTTTCCAGCGACCATGCGGGCTACGTAAACAACAACAACAACTGTTCCCGAAAAAACGCGCTTTGATCTGCCGCCAGGATTCATAGCTAGCAGATGTCAGGCTGTACAGGACCAGAAGGAGGAGCTTTAAACGGACATTGAACCGAGACAGCTCCTGGATAAGCATTGTACTCGGCAGACGATGAGACGGGAGCAAGTTACTCAATTATCCAAGTGTCCAGTCGAGCTTATCAGTTGGTTAGACGCTGGAATATGGTTGGCATTTTATGGCTGAACATCCTGTACAGTGAACTGTTGAAAGCGAGGTTGAGGTCCTCATCCAGGAATTTACTTTGTTGTTGCTGCCTCGCTTTGATTAAATGTCAAAACAATTGCGCGCTGCAGCATAATCAAAGCTCTGCTTGCGTAATTGCCCAATGAAGCGCAACTTGCACGAGTAACAGCGAAAAAATAATGTATAAAATAAAATTAAAATAAAATAAGAGCGGACAGCTAAACACAGCGAGCTCCACACGGATACTAGACAAATTGGTAGGGTAATTGACACAGCAGAGCAAGAGAGGGAGAGAGGGAGAGATTGAAAGAGAGAGAGGAAACTAGAGAGTGAGCTCCTCCTGACTGTGGGTAGAATTTAAATATTTACAGAGCATCGGAGTAAATGCGAATTTGTTGTGATTTCATTAAGTATTATTTGCAAAATTAATCTCGATTCCATTTGCCAAACATGTGTCTGAGTTTTTCTCACTTTTTTGCATGCTACAATTATATTTTAACTTTTCATGCTGAGACTAAATGCGGATCTTTAATATTTAATTTATTTCTTGATTTCATTTCGCATTTTAAGCCAACAAATAATAAAAATATGCTTTTAAAAGATTCCTTGAATTTTATGTAAATACTGTATTTAAACCCAATTCAAATATTATCTACCATTATTAATCTTTTCCAATAAATGACTGAGAGTTGCCTAAGTAATTACAAAAGTTTTCGACTTGACTAAGACAACCCCTAAAATTTGCTCTTAATTTGATTTTTCAATTTTTTGGACAGTTATAAGAAATTGTTTACCAAAAATACTTGAACCAATGAACAAGTAAACAAAAATTAAAAAAAAAAGAAAATTATTATTTAAAAATGACCAAAAAATATGGGCGAAAAAAAATGCATAAATATTCAAATGAAAATCCTCACGCCAAGGCGAACAAATCAGCGTCAGGATGGACGAAGGCAAATCAAATTATGGATAATTTATACATACAATTTCCAGTGGACTGCTGTTCCTCCTGTTCCTGTGCCTGTGCCTGTTTCTGTTTCTGCTGCAGAATCGCTCCTGGACCAAGTCAAGGAGCTGCTGCTGCGGCTGCGACGGAAACTGGCCGACGTTGGCTTCACTTCTGCCGCTTGATTGAAACTCATTTATCATCATAAATTAGAGCGGGGTGTGGGGTCGATGTCAGGGTTACGAAATGTTGCACGAAATCAAGGAAAAGATTCATCATGCGCCTGCCCGTTGTGGGCGTGGCAGTCAGTTGGGCAGCGCTATGTAATCCAGCTCAGATTGAAAATTAATGAGGTCATCACGCTGCACACACACACACACACACACACAGATAGAGAGACAGAGAGATAGAGAGAGAGAGAGAGATTGAGAGAAAAGAAATACACACACATATTTAGATTACATTTTTAGCTGTAAAATCAGTGACTACAAAAATTGTCCAGCATCGCATATTTCTTGTCTAATGTTGATTCTTTTTCCATACACAATTCAGCGGAATATGAATCACCCTAACAACAACATCACCACCCTCCTTCTCCCCTAATGCCAGCGGCTCAAGTCAATGCTAATGATTAAATAGTGTTTTCGTATACAGGGTATGCTAGACTTTCAATTCAATTTGTAACAGCTTAACAAATGCTATCGATAATATTATTTACAGTGAAATTTCACATTCCAAGGGAAACTATCGATCTCTTATGAACTACTTATAACTAAAATTGTATCTATAATTAATTTTTATTTGCTAATTTATAATATTTCTAGATTATTGAAATAAATATTTAGCTTATTTGATTTTCCTTATTTTAATCTAAAATTTCACATTTCAAGGGAAAATATCGATCTTTTATGAACTAAGTGATACTATTTATAATTAAAATTATATCTATAATTGATTATAATTCGTAATTAATAATATTTCTAGATTATTGAAAGAAATATTTAACTTATTTGATTTTTAGTATTTTAAACTGAAATTTTCATAAAAAACAATTACTTTTGAAACATTTGCAGGGTATTAAATAGTCGTAGACTACCTAAATTCTTTACTTTGCTCTTATTCCTGGCTATTGTTTGGAGGTGTGTTTATTGCCCCACACTTGTCTCAAGCCTCGAGTGGACGAACGTCACCCTCTTCGACTTCCCCCGCACTTGCCACTAAATATGAACTGCGTTGGAATAAAAATTAAATGTGGACACTTGAACTTGGAGTTGGGGTTGTTTCTTAGCAGTTGTGGGTTGTGAGGGGATGTTGAATGCCATCAACTTACATAAATCAAAATTCTGCACATTTAGGGCATTTAGGCATTTTAATTTCTTCACATTTATTTTTGTTTTTTTTTTTTCGCGCCGAAATGCAAATAAGATGATAAGAAATGTCTTTCATTTAGAGTCCCCATTGTTCCCTCGACTGTAATTATGTGAGTCATTCATGGTGAGTACAATAAATAATGCGTATTTCTAATCTTAAGTTTAACTATAAGCTTGCAAATTTATCTTTATTCTGTTTTATGGAAACTGTGAAAAGGTTTTAAAATAAATAGTTGCAGTGGATTTTTAGACTCCGTACTTAAAAAAAGTACAGGGGTCTATGGGGTTTGTTTTACCGACTATGTGCGTAACAGGCAAAATGAGGCGTGTCAGACCCTATAAAGTGTATATATTCTTGATCACCATCAATAGCCGAGTCGATATAGCAAAGTCCGTCTGTCTGTCTGTCTGTATGAACACCTAGATCTCAGAGACTATAAGAGCTAGAGACACCAAACTTGGTATTTAGGTTCCTCTATACTGCAGGCAGATCAAGTTTGTTTCAAAGTCAAGTTTGTTTACGACTGGGAGACGGACCTGGGAGCGGGGACTGGGAGAGGGGACTGGGAGAGGGACTGGGAGAGGGGACTGGGAGGGGTACTGAGAGCGGTACAGGGAGCGGCACTGAGAGCGGTACTGAGAGCGGGACTGGGAGAGGAACTGGAAGAGGAACTGGGAGAGGGACTGGGAGCGGGGCCTGGGAGAGGGGCCTGGGAGCGGGGCCTGGGAGAGGGACTGGGAGAGGGACTGGGAGAGAGTACTGGGATTAATAGTAGTGATTTATAGTAGCAGTGGCCTGGGAGAGGGACCTGGGAGAGGTACCTGGGAGAGTGACCTGAGAAAGAAGTACGAGTTCGAATATTGAGAAATAATTGTAATGCTAATAGAAGTATGAATAGAAGTAGGACTAAATGGAATATAAATTGGAGTATATAACAAAATAGGATTATTCCTTGACAAGTTATATATTTACTAGCTTTATGAGAAAAAAATTACTTAGACAACAGTTAGTTCGTTAAATTGCAATCTATTATTATTTTTTAAAACCACTTTTTATTATAAAAATATATAAATAAATATCATCAACTTTATCATATAGATTTATTCCCAGGTAAGCTACTGTCTCTGGCCAAATGCGTGGCCAGAAATCTGTTTACAGATATTGCAATTTATTTAAATAATCTAGCAATAATTCAAAATGCCAAAAAAAAGCCGGTGACAAAAAAGGCATTACAAAATGCCCCGAAAAATGTTAACCCTTTTCAACAAGAAAATAAAATGTTGATGCAGCCATTTGCAATCAATTGAATGTGTGTGTGTGTGTTTTTGTATAGATATACATGTATAGCTGATAATTTATTGCTTTTACATTTTGCAATGGACGAGAGCCAGTTGCTGGGCAAGGTAATTATTATCTTTTGGCCAACGTGGCGCATACGTAATGAATGGCCGGTTTAAACGGTTTAAGGTTATGTGACATTTTTTTAAGCAGCCCCATCTCTCCCTCTCTCTCTCTCTCTCCCTCTCACTCTCTCTCTCTCTCTCTCTCGCTTTATCCATTTTCTCCTCACATTTATGCAATTCTTTTGCCAACAATTTATGGCTTTGACCTTTAAGTGTCGCAAGAGAAAAGATTTTCATTGCTCTCATTTCGTTAAATCTCTTTCTTAAAAGCTTAAAGAGATTTAAATTTGAATTTTGCAATTGCATTTGCTGTCAATATAACATAAATACTCTATTTAGTTTATGCAGAAATATAATTCTTTTTTCATAATTAAGCTCAGCAGGCTGTGACATTTCTGTATCTTTAAACGCGTTAAGCTTGTTTTTTTCATTTGAGTTAAGACATTATAAATGAACGAATTCTATATATCTTGGTAAATTATTTTCAATTGTGGGTTTAACTGTTGTTATTTTTAAGTGAACAATGAGCTTGCCGCGTGTTTTCTTTGAGATAAGCGCTGATGGAGAGAAACTTGGACGTATAGTTATGGAGCTACGTTCCGATGTTGTTCCCAAGACGGCGGAGAACTTCCGTGCTCTGTGCACTGGAGAAAAGGGCTACGGCTACAAGGGATCTCCATTCCATCGAGTTATTCCAAATTTCATGTGTCAAGGTGGTGATTTCACCAATCAAAATGGCACTGGCGGACGTTCGATCTATGGCAATAAGTTTCCCGATGAAAATTTTGAGTTGAAGCACACGGGACCGGGTATACTTTCGATGGCAAATGCTGGACCAAATACAAATGGATCTCAGTTCTTTATCTGCACCTCAAAGACCACTTGGTTGGATAATAGACACGTTGTCTTTGGCAAAGTTGTGGATGGCATGGACGTAGTGCGAAGGATCGAATCGATGGGTTCAAATTCGGGTGCCACAACCAAAAAAATAGTCATTGATGAGTGTGGGGACGTTTAGTGAGGAATTCAAATATTTTGTATATAAAACACATATACTGTATTAAAGATAATTCGAACTACATATTAGATTTTTTTCGTTTTGACTCTCCATGGGTGTGAATTTGTCGATATTGAGCGACTTGCCGATAAGTGTGACATCTCGTTTTTGGTTACCCTTTCAAAATCCTCGTCACTATTTAGACTCTCTGTGGTTAGTGGACCAGGGACGAATTCATTTAGCAAACGGGTTGAGTATTTGCCATCAGAGTAGTTAATACGGCGATTCAGATACTTTCTGCAGATGACTTCTTCGGCTTCGCTATCCTCGGAGACATGAGCTGATAGAACGTCCTCGGGATTGACAACATCTATGGGATAAATATTGAGTTTAGATATATGATTATAGCCGTAGTCGGATATTTTATGGCCGGCCACGCGATTGGCAAATTCAACAGCATCCGATAGATTCATTATCCTGATATAGGTGGCATAGATAAAGGCGGCCGTGAAACATGCCCCTGCTCCATGAGTATCCACAACTCGCTTGGCAATATACGGCGGCATCTCATGGTAGATTCCATCGCCTGTTAGACAACCCGCACCTTGGGGACCCCAGGAGCAAATGAAGCAGGGTCTGTGCATTTTTATGGAACGTGGTAAACTCAGATCGGCGTCCAATTGGTGGCAAGTTTGCCTTGCCGATTGCCAACCCAGTTGCATGGCGAGTTGCCGGGAGAACAGCACATAATCGCACATATCGAAGAGATCCCTGTTTTCCTTATAGCAGGAATTCACCCTTAAGCGACATCAAAATGCGATCCTTTTTGCCATTATTATAATCTAAAACAGCTCGCATCATTTGCACAGTTTCCCGAACTTGACGAGCCTCAAAATGAACCCAACCAAAAATGCTGAGATCAAGTTTCTGAAAGTCCTCAAACCGGCAATAAGGAAAGTTTCTATTGCAGTGGATGACGGCACGTAAACCTGTCTTCTTGGCCACCATAATGGTGGAGAAACCCGGATCCTCATCAGTCTTCGGACAATGCTCCATATTAATGCCCCTTCCCTGCATTTCCGTAATGATCGCATTCAAAAGCTGCGAACGACTCAACACGCCAAGAAACTCCGATTGAGCACTTAAGAGACTGAGGACAAAGCTCACAATGCTCGAGTGTCCACCACGTTGCCAATGGACTTCCAAACAGGTTTGATCCACGCCCTCCTCCGGTAAGTTATTACATATAGAAATCAAATCCATCGACAAACTGCCCACACATAATACAGGCTTTGTGACGCTCAGTGCATAGAATTGATTCATGGTTAAATTCAGTTCTCGAAGATTTACTTTAATCTTAAAAAAATTACTCTGGCATAATTTTGAAGGATTGCTTGCCGAAAATTGATTTCAATTAAAGTTGCCGGACATTTCAAATGTTTTTTTAAACCCCGTACTTAAAAGAAGTACAGGGGTCTATTGGGTTTGTTTTACCGACTATGTGCGTAACAGGCAGAAGGAGGCGTGGCAATGGCCGAGTCGAAAAAGCAATGTCCGTCTGTCCGACTGTCTGTATGAACACCTAGATCTCAGAGACTATAAGAGCTAGAGACACCAAACTAGACCTGGGAGAGGGACCTGGGAGCGTGGCCTGGGAGAGGGACCTGGGAGAGGGACTGGGAGAGGGTCTGGGAGAGGGACCTGGGAGCGGGGACTGGGAGAGGGACTGGGAGGAGTAATATTAATAGTAGTAGTAAGTACGGGGTCTCCGACTGTCGAGTATGCTCAACTGTAGCACCGGCCGACTAGTTTCTATATATTTTCGTCAAAAAGTAGTTTTATTATTTATTTTTGACTGTTAACTATTTATATTGACATTCAATCAATAATATAATAATTAATTAAATTAAATATAGTAGCAATATTTAATGTAGCTCATCTGTTGCAATATATAGTAAGAAGATTTGTATTGACTTATCCTACTAGTCTATTATATATTCAATTTTAATCTTTAGTAGGCATTGACTTTTCTTTTAGCCAATATTAGATAGCTTCTTCTGTTGCTTCACCATTCGGGCTTTGGCTTTGCACTTGAACGGATCTATTAAAATACACATTAGTTTTCCTTGTTAATATATTGAAATCGGTAAATATTTGTACAGTCTAGCATTTTTCCCGACTATTAATTTTTGTTTTGAATTACAGAGCTGGCGTTTTTTCGCACTTTCTGTACCGAAGTGAAAATGGCCCTGCCACGTGTGTATTTCGACATTAATGCCGGAGGGGAGAAACTTGGACGTATCGTTATGGAGCTACGTTCCGATGTTGTTCCCAAGACGGCGGAGAACTTCCGTGCTCTGTGTACTGGAGAAAAGGGTTACGGCTACAAGGGATCTCCATTCCATCGTGTTATTCCAAATTTCATGTGTCAAGGTGGTGATTTCACCAATCAAAATGGCACAGGCGGACGTTCCATCTATGGGAATAAGTTTCCCGATGAGAACTTTCAGCTGAAACATACTGGACCCGGTGTACTTTCGATGGCAAATGCTGGACCAAATACAAATGGATCTCAGTTCTTTATTTGCACTGAGAAGACCACTTGGTTGAATAACAAACATGTCGTATTCGGACAAGTCGTTGAAGGTATGGATATCATACGAAAAGTCGAGGTATTTGGTTCCAATAATGGCTCAACTACAAAGAAGATTATTATTGAGGATTGTGGCGCCCTGTAAATTAAATAATTGAAGCAATAGTTTAATTTGATTTAAAATAAAGTATGTTATGAAAGCATTATAACAAAGTTTTTCTTTTTATAGATTAAAGTAATTTTCTTTATATTTGAGGATATAAATTTACCACTATTGTCTATTTAACTTCTTAAAAATCAGCAATGAAAGCTATTTCTAATTATTTTCCTAATAGTTTGTACTAGCTTTTCCTTTTGTGTCATTTCACAGAACCTCAAATTTAAATACAAAATTTTATGTTTGAAAGTAATTTAGAATCTACAAAATGGACAGATGTGATAACAGGTTAAGCTGGGCGGCTGGCAAGAAGAAGGTGTTGTGTGTTGGAGGTGCTGTTATCGATTGCATATCGATTGTGAAGAAGTTTCCCAAGATTATGATGCCCGAGCGTTCTATCAAAGGATTCTGGCAGAAGGGAGGACATGCGGTGAATACAGCCACCGTATTAAAGAATCTTGGGATAAATGTGGAACTATTTGTGCTGCTGAGCAACAATCCGATGTTTAGATTACTTTTGGATGACATGCGAGTCCGGGGAATTGAGATTGACAATTGTCCTCGCTGTGAACATACTCCGCCCTTTTCTTCGGTTATTTTATCCAAGTTCTCGAAGACTTGCACCATTACAAACTGCACATCGTCGTTTCCCTACGTAACGCTGGAGGATTTTCAGAAACTGGATCTAAGCAAATACGGTTGGATACATTTTCGAGGTAGCAAACCGGAAGTAACTGTGGAAATGATGAAGCTTGTGGTAGCCTACAATGAGAATCATGAGGAAAAGATACTTATTTCTATGGATGTGAATACAGAATTGAATTCCATCTGGCCTCTGACCAACTACTGTGACTATGTCTTCTTCTCCAAGCAGCTGGGATTTGAACACGGCTGGCAAACTCCAAGGGAAGCCTGTCGAAGCATCGACGAAAAGCTCCGACTTCGATTCGGCATTAATCTCAAGCGTCCTTTTGTTGTTTTTTTGTGGGGCAAACGTGGAGCTGGTCTCTTAGATTATAATAGCAATTACTCGCGATCCCATGCGGTTAAAAACAGACGAGTTGTAGAATCCCTCGGTGCCGGAGAAGCCTTTGTGGGTGCCTTCATCTATGCCGTCTACGTGAGAGATAGAACCAATTCTGCTGCTGCCGACTTTGCCAATCGCATGGCCAGCCACAAATGCACAAAATACGGCTATGATCACATGGCCGACATTCTAGTAGCACCTGTTCTATAAATAAATATCATTTACGCTCTACCTTTTGACATAAAATCCATAAGGTTACTAAAATAAAGAATGGTAATAGTGTAGACCAACAGTTAAAAAGTTGCATTTTTAGACCCCGTACTTAAAAAAAGTACAGGGGTCTATTGGGTTTGTTTTACCGACTATGTGCGTAACAGGCAGAAGGAGGCGTGGCAGACCCTATAAAGTATATATGTTCCTGATCAGCATTAATAGCCTGTCTGTCTGTCCGTCTGTCCGACGGTATGTAGGTTCTTCTGGAAGAGCGACTGGGAGCGTGGCCTGGGAGCGGGGACTGGAAGAGGGAGTGGGAGCGGGGCCTAGGAGAGGGACTGGGAGCGGAGACTGGGAGAGGGACTGGGAGAAGTACTGGGAGAGGGACTGGGAGAGGGACTGGGAGCGGAGACTGGGAGAGGGACTGGGAGAGGGACTGAGAGAGGGACTGGGAGAGGGGACTGGGAGAGGGACTGAGAGAGGGACTGGGAGAGGGACTGGGAGAGGGACTGGGAGAGGGACTGGGAGAGGGACTGAGAGAGGGACTGGGAGAGGGGACTGGGAGAGGGACTGGGAGAGGGACTGAGAGAGGGATTGGGAGCGGGGCCTAAGAGAGGGACTGGGAGCGGGGCCTAGGAGAGGGACTGGGAGCGGGGCCTAAGAGAGGGACTGGGAGAGGGAGTGGAAGAGGGACTGAGAGAGGGACTGGGAGAGGGACTGAGAGAGGGACTGGGAGAGGGGACTGGGAGAGGGACTGGGAGCGGAGACTGGGAGAGGGACTGGGAGAGGGACTGAGAGAGGGACTGGGAGAGGGACTGGGAGAGGGACTGGGAGAGGGACTGGGAGAGGGACTGGGAGAGGGACTGAGAGAGGGACTGGGAGAGGGGACTGGGAGAGGGACTGGGAGAGGGACTGAGAGAGGGATTGGGAGCGGGGCCTAAGAGAGGGACTGGGAGCGGGGCCTAGGAGAGGGACTGGGAGCGGGGCCTAAGAGAGGGACTGGGAGAGGGAGTGGGAGAGGGGCCTAGGAGAAGGGCTAAGGAGAGGGGCCTAGGAGAGCGACTGGGAGATGGACTATAGCCTCTCCCACTTGTTTAAAGTAGATTGTGTCAAGCACATTCTTCACTGCAATAGCAATTAAAGCACTACACAAAAGCTTTTCTAAACAGATTTCAGTTGCAGCTTTTATAACAGAGCTTCCTTTTGGAATTGTGTGCTTAGCATAATTGTGTCATGATTAATTCCACAGGCTGCCAGAAAGACCAGAAATAAATGTAACAACTTACAAACTTATATAAATACATTCGTATTTATGTATATTTTGTGGTATAAGCAGGACAGTTGCTGTTGCTATTGAAAGAGCAGTGAAAGAGAGGAGATGAGAGAGAGAGAGAAGAGGGTGCTAAGCAGTTAGTGTAAATGTTATGCATAGCTTCGAGTGGTGGACAGGACAGGACAGGACAAGACACAGAACAAGGAATGTTTGCTGGTCATTTATCATGGCAACAACAATAACAACAGCAACAAATTTTTGTATGGAATTTAAGTGACAATTTTCATACAATTTCCACCGGCACCACGCGGCGTATGAGCGATGACGATAATTTCGGCTTTTGCCAAAAGAAATCGATAAGTCTCCAGCCATTTGACATGCGAAAAAGACAAGTACTTCCGGCCCATACAACTTCCTTCGCATAGTTAGAGCTAACCATATGTATACCCAGTAAAAATGTAAAATATGAAGGGGTATACATTTTATATATAATTAATAATCATAAGATACTTAAAGTATATAAAAGTTTGAATAGTAGCAATATCTAACTGCATTTATAGATATTCGGAGAAAGTCTTTTATTTAAAGGGTATTTGCTAGTCGTCATCTCATTACTGTCGCATTTTTGTGTATTTCTGCTGACTGTTGCAAAAGTCAAAGAATGCAAAACCCAAAATTATGCGTCGCAAATGCGGCAAAGTCAATGTGCGGGAATTGGAGGGAGGCGCCACTCAAAGTCAAGCAAGAAGCAGACACAGTTGGAGACGGCACACACACACACACACACACACACAAACACACACACATATATAGATATATAACAGGCCGCCATTTATGTAAATTAAAAATTATTTCCACTGTAAAAATTCAGTGGGAATTGTTTTTGGCAAGCGACGCTGTTGTCTCTGTGCCCCATTTGCAACAAAAACAAATACACACACACACACACACAGACACACACTCAGCACACACACACACATATATACAGTTATACTAGCTGCAATAACAAAAGCAACAAGGAGTTTTGGCAATTGAGAAAAACATTTGCTTTTTAACTACATTGGCTGTTAAGCAGATCTAAAGAATAGTTATTGTTATTATTGGCGGTTGTTTTGAGCCACAGCGCACCACAGTGCCACAGTGCCACACGCCATGCGGCAAGCAACACGCAAAAATAGCAGTAGGGGGAGGGGGGGGGCATGTGGCATGTGGCAAGTACGAATGGCGTTTGTAGCATTGCCAGCCAAAACTTGAATCAAATTTGAATTTCTCTTATTGTTGTTGTTATTGTCTCAAATTGCGGAAACGATAAGTACGAATAGTTATGATTTGAATTACTTATGAATATGACTCGAAATCCATTCGATATAATGTCTTATATGGAGATAAAAGAATCTCGCATTTCAAGACATTAGCAACTGTTTAAGTATTCTTTACAAAGCGTAAATATTTGAGCAAATTATCAAATTTTACACTCTTGACGCATATCCCCCTTTCTCTTTCTACTTTCCTCTCTCTACTCCCCTCTCTCTACTTCCCTCTCTCTACTCCCCTCTCTCTATTCCCCTCTCTCAACTCCCCTCTCTCTACTCCCCTCTCTCTACTTCCCTCTCTCTACTCCCCTCTCTATACTACCCTCTTTCTACTCACCTCTCTCTACTCCCCTCTCTCTACTCCCCTCTCTCTACTCCCCTCTCTCTACTCACCTCTCTCTACTTCCCTCTCTCTCTACTCCCCTCTCTCTATTCCCCTCTTCATAGTCCCCTTTTTCTACTCCCCTCTCTCTACTCCCCTCTCTCTACTCTCCTCTCTCTACTTCCTTCTCTCTACTCCCCTCTCTCTACTTCCCTCTCCATATTCCCTTCACACAATACACTCTATTGTATTTAGCTTAAAATAACTTTGAGATACAATATTTATAATCATTTAATTGTATCTTTATAATGAATCTCAAAGTTTTTTTAATCTGATTGTTGCAGGATGAACTATATAATGAGTTAAGTTGTTATTTTAGTTTTGTTATGTTTCCTATATCTTAAGTTTTATTTTGGGATTTAGGTAATTTTGTCAATCTCTAACTCTATGTTTATGGAATGAACTGAGTTTCTTTGTTCTATAAAATCCTGGAACTTTATAAAATATAAATCTTTTAAAGTATACATTTAGAATTATGAGGCATAGCAGTTCTATCATTATTATTACAATCAGTAAATAAATAAAAAATTAAAAAATAAATAAAAAAACACAAAACGCATTCTTTGAATCCTGAGAAGTTAACTAGGAGTACAGTTTTAAAGTCTTTAAAGTCTTTTCAGTCTTACAACTGGTGCTACATTATATGTAGCTAGGTTCATTTGTGTTGCAACTAGACAAAGTGAGTTTTCAATTTCATGCAACGCCACTTTACATTTAAACCAAAAGAACTTTAATATATTCCATTGGCCTTTTTGCAACTGTCCCATTCACTCGCTCTCTTCTCTTCACTTCTCTCTCTCTCTCTCTCTCTCTCTCTCTCTCTCTCTCTCTCTCTTTCAATCTGCAGTTTGTGGCAGCATTGAGGAGTTGGGGGTTGGGGGGAAAATGTAGTCTGTTGCTGGTTCTGCATGTGAAGTGCATAGATTATGCAGTTGGCTTCAGTTTATGATTGGCAAATCCAATATACGTCGTGCACTTTGGCATGCAGTTGGGCCGCAGATTGGCAGAGACCAGAGGCTAAGATGAGAGGCAGGGGCAGGGGCAGGGGCAGGAACAGAGAGGTAGAGAGGCAGAGGCACTTGCAGCGACTGCAATTTCGACAGCGCTGCCACTTTATGGCAGTTGCACGCATATTTTCCGTACCCTCACACATACACAATCAGTTAAACACACACACTCACACACACATACAAACACACATATAGTGGCGCAGAAACAAGATGGCGTAGCGCCCGTTTCCGGTTGATGGGCAACGGCGTGATTATCGGCAGGCGGCTGGCACAGCCAACACAGCCAACACAGCCAACACAGCCAACAGCGAAGGGCAAACCGCAGTCACTGAAAAAAGCAACTCACTCGGCATATACATATACTGATAGACAATGAGACACCTGTCAAAGTTCCATTTATAATTTATTTTATTTATTTATTAACGATATGATATGATTCCTCACGCTACAAGTCAAATCTTGTAAATTAAGGCGCTAGTCACTTATATTAAAGTTTAAAATTACATATCAGAATTGAAATTGATAATTTAGTTTAACATTGAAATATTAAAATTTACACTATTGTAGTCTTTTGTGTAATTAAAAATAATGAGTATTGAATATATTAAGTTTTAAATTTTACATGTATTTATTTATTTTTATTTATTATTTGTTTGTTTATATGTTGTTTTTATCTATACTTTATATTTATTTATATTATTTATATAAAATTTATTAATTTTATTTAACAATATTTTTAATTACACTCAGCTACTTTTTTTTATCTATACTTTTATTTATTTATTTTATTTATATACATTTTATTAATTTAATTTTAAAATATTTTTAATTACCCCCAGCTATCTACAATTTTACATTTTCAATATTTAACTATGGTTTTCATACATTTAGTTTTCAATTTAAAT
Source organism: Drosophila falleni (assembly GCA_035045575.1). Taxonomy (NCBI): domain Eukaryota; kingdom Metazoa; phylum Arthropoda; class Insecta; order Diptera; family Drosophilidae; genus Drosophila; species Drosophila falleni. The sequence goes on from JAWNOV010000167.1 coordinate 14,621,560, forward strand.
TTATATATGTTTGAAGTTGTGTTTAAAGATCATTTCAATTTTTGTTGCAAATGTTAACAATATACCTTTTAGCGCAACTGTACAGGGTATAACACACACTTACACACACTGTAGTAGCCCCACAAAATTGCTGCCACAGCAGTAAGCTGCAAAATAAGCCAAAAATATGCGTTATCAAGCCAGGCCAATATAAAAAGAGAAACTCTTCACACACACACACACACACACACACAAACACACAAACACACACACACACACACACACAGCTGGGCCGCACAGCTGGAAAGACAACAAGGACACACAGGACTTTGTGGGATAGAGATAGAAATGTGGAAAGAGTCGGGTAAAAATGGGCGATGGGTTTTACCAATTGCAGTTGCCGTTGCCGTTGCCGTTGCCCGTTTTCATTTTGCATTACTTTGCATAACGAAGGGGAATATATATCCCGCTGTGTTTTCTGGAGTGGCAGTTGCCGACACGTCGCGACATGTCGCCTGTTTTCGAGCTGCTCCTTTCCATTCGAGTTGAGGTCTGAAGTCTGCTGTTTAACCATAAACTGCTCGTCCATGGTCATTATGTGAAGCTCTTCTTTCTTTCTTTCACATTCTCCGTACCTTCTTTATTTTTTTCGTTGAACTTTCCACACATTATTCTTATTTATCGGTCCACAGCAGCCTTTCAGCTAGGCTCCAAGAATGGCTATAATATCGTTAGCTACGTTGGAGCCCATAAACTGTTGCATATTATAAAGTTTTCTCTCATAACAGCCCAAGGAATTCAGTTCAGTCAGGCATTCATTTCAAATAATGATAAATAAATATTTATTTAAAATTCATTAAATTTCAATGTTTATAAAACTCGTCAGCGAAATTTTTGTAAAGGTTTAAGTAATGAATATACAATAAAACTTGAGAAACGAATCGGCATAACTTATTTCATTCCAATTCATGCTAAGTTAAAAATTTGAAATTGCCCTTAAAAGTATGCTTTGTTTTATATATTTAAATATTATTTCGATCATTATTTGGCCTCTACTTTGATTCTGCATCAAAATGTTAATTAAATACAAAATTTGAACTTTTTCCCCTATCACTGTCTTTTTTATCCGTACTTTTACTTGACTTACCCATTGATCCTTCCTTAAAAACTTCAAGCTCTCATAACTTCGCTAAAACTTGTCCGATTTTCATACGGAATATCATTTTGATCATTTTTTGTCCTCTACTTTGATTCTGCATCAAATATTATTGATTTAAAAAATTCGATTATTTTCCCCTATCACTGTCTATTTTATCCGAACTTTTCCTTGACTTACCCATTGATCCTTACTCAAAAACTTCCAACTCTCATAACTTCGCCAAAACTTGACGGATTTTCATACAGAATATCATTTTGATCATTATTTGGCGTCTACTTTGATTCTGCATCAAAATATTAATTAAATAAAAAATTCGATTTTTTCCCCTATCATTGTCTATTTTTTCCCTTGACTTACTTGGATTTATATATCCTGTCCAAAGTTCATTCAAATCGGAGCACCGGTCCACAAGCTTTTATATTTATTTTTGCTAACACGCTTTAAATCTTATTTATAAAGAAGAAGAAAATCTCCTAAATTCCAAAGTCTTGTTTAGCTTGTCAGTTTGTAATTTATGGGTTCAGGTTTTGGACATTTCAATCAAGTGTTATCCAATCTGTTGGTGACACCACCAACAACAGCAACAGCAACAACAACAACAACAGTAGCAATAACAACATCTAAATCAGAAGCGTTTCGCATGTTTTTCTGATTATTACGCTCATTACATCATCAAAAGAGACAAAATAAAAAGGAAAGAAGAAAAGAAAAGTAAAGAAAAACATTCCTCATTCTTTGTTTTCCATATATACTTAGTATGGCGATGCTATGTGCTCCGTTTTGTTATTATTTTTGTGCTTCGTTGCGTTTTCACAGCTCGACGGCCAAAATGTGATGTAGATGGGGGAAAGTAAGACAAGACAACGCTAGAGAGGGAGAAAAGCTGAAAAAAGTCATTGTTTACCCTTTTACGCAGCGTTTTTCGATTTTGTCGCCAAAAACTCAGTCCTGACTTAACCTCCTTTCAATGTGTTGAAATCTTTTCAAGTTATGGAATGAGTTGGAGCAAGAAGAAATCAGAGAAAGCAGGAATGAGGGAATGGATCCTGGGTCCTGGGTCGTGTTATAGGGGAAGGGGGAAAAAGGCGCGCGAAATTCATTTGTTAACCCGGAAAGGGCGCCTTCTAATCCACTGGCACTGCAGTCGCGACCCGCCAAACTGGAGTCCAATCCGGAGGATGCAGACCCAAAGTCCCCAGCGCGTGACATAAGAAATGATTGATGAAGGTATTGGCGAAAAAGTTACGCAAAAAAAAAACGACCAAGAAGAAAAAGAAAAGTAAAATGAAACTAGTCGGAGGAGTACAGGAGCATTCTCGATGGGAGCGTTTTGAAAGAAATTTGGTTTCAAAAAAAAATTTTTTTGGGGGGTGGGGGGGGATATTATTTTTTTTTTTTTGGTAAATGGCGTGGGGGGTTGTCAAAAATGGCGCGATTGGGGGGATGTAAATGGGATTTTTTTTAATTGGGGGGGGGTGTGCTTTTTTTTTTTGGGGGGGGGGGGGTGCGGGGGTGAAAAAGACAAAGGGAGAGAACAAAATTCTGATATGGGCGAAGCTAAAGGAAACGCATTTAAAAGCATTAAAGTAAAATTTTTCAAGTCTTACATTGAGCTAACAATGAATACAATAAAGTGAGCATTATACTCAATTACCAGTTAAGATATAGATATGGTTATTATTAAGCTAAAAATATACAAATAATAGAGATACAGATTCAGATATTGGAATTGATAGTAAAATTGTCTATATTTTTATATATTTATTCAATATTTCGAATTTTAAAATTAATTTTTGGTAGTAGATAAATCTTATACCCTACAGATGTTTCATATTGGCAATATACCCCTTAGTTTCCTCTTGATATTTCACCTTTCATAGTTGAAAGGATGGTCCAGTGTACATAAGTATGCTACACTTAATTTGCTTTGAAAGTTTTATGTGCAGTATCTTTTAATAGGCACATAAAGTCATCCGTTAGCTCATTTATTGGACCGCCTTTGTTGTTGACCATTCTGTTTGCCCATCTCCAACTCCAGCTCCATCTTCAACTCCAACTACATCTAGAATGCCATCTCCATCAAGAGTTGATGGCTCTTTGTGGATTCTATTTCAGTTGGCCTTTATAGTTAACCATTTAGTGCTTTTATGGCTAGTTACTCTCCTTTGATGGCATTAACATAATTTATGTATGAGCACGAAACAACAAAGCACCGTTACAAAGTATCTCTCAGTACATACACTTCCTCCAGATGTGTGTAATTGTGTGTGTGTGTCTGTTTGTTGGTGTGAGTGTGTACACAAGGTAATCAAGCAATCGAAGTCAATTTAAGTGTTTCTCAATCCAAAAGTTAAAGACGAACTGAATAACAGACTTCAACTGCTGATGATTATTGATATTGTTGCTTTATAAAGTTGGGACATTGACTGTAACTTTAAACCACCTACAGGAACTGGGAAAATTTTGGAAATTTATCAATTTTTGAAAAAGAAACAAGCTGTAGTATAATCAAACTTCGTTATACAATGGACAATTTCAATTTTAGATAAAAAATTTAATAAACATTTATGACTTTTCGACTGGGAACAAGTATTTTTATTTCTTCTATACACAAATATTAATTACCAAGCCAACAAAAATATATACAGACCGAAAAGATAAAAAAAAATATAATAATAAAAGCCCAAAAAATATAATGAAAGAAAATATGTAAATATTTTTCGTACATTTAATTTTATGATATGCAAAATAATCATAAAAAGCGCAACAGCAACAATGCCCGCAAATATTGCAATAAAAACAAGCAAGTACCTAACAAACAACAACAGCAATGTGTAGCAACTTCCGTTTCCGTCGCATACAGTGGCTAAAATAGTACAATGTGTTCTATAAAATTCGAAACTTGTACAATTAGATGCTATATAATTCGAAAAGTTAGTTTTGTCTGGCAGAAAGTTTTGAAATTATTGTTAAAACTGTATGTACATTGAATTTTGTTGATCTCTTTAATAAAAATCTTATTATAGATAGTGTAGACTTTAGTGTTAAGAAAATTAATTTGAGAAAATATTAAGTTTTCTAAGTTTCAACATGTGTGAAATAATGTAATGTGAGATGAAATAACATTGAGGCATATTCTGCGAAAAATGAAATAATTGTATGGTATAATTGATCGATTTTGACCACTGTGTGCTGTGTCCACTGTGGGGAGTGATGTCCATGCTGGCATTTTTATATACCCGTTAAATTTGGGCGCATACACGTGGTGAAGACCACATGCCATGCCACGCCTACACTTTTGAACCACACACACATACACACACACACACACACACACACACACATATACTCTCACACAGACATAGACATAACCATAACCATAAACAAGCAACGACAACGAGGAGCGCGACATTTTATAGCTGAAGAAAGAGAGAGTGAGAGAGAGAGAGGCGAGCAAGGCGGTTTCTGGGATCCGGGTACCGGGTTCCTGGGTTCCTGGATTCCTGACTGTGTTTCCTGGGTTTCTGGGTTTTTTTTTGGTGGGCAACTCCGGGCACTTGGCATAAATTAAAGCGCCGTTAAGCATAAGCTCATCCAATTACCAAAGTATCCTTTGCCATTATATTTACGGATTTATTATAGTGTTGACTGTCGTTCGCTCTCCCTCTCTCCCTCTCTCTCTCTCTCTCTCTCCCTCTTTTATCGTCATCACAAGTGCCCCACCCTTTTGTCGAGTCCTAAACTGCATTTGAGGTCCGTGTGGAGCCACACCTCCAATGTTGCCACATGCATGCATGTACTTTTATCGGTCCTTTGTCATTTGTCATGTTAATTTAATGATTTTTACTTTTTTTTCTCCTTGTCACTCACGCCTACCATCTCCCCGTCTCTCCTTTCCTACCTTTTTTACCCTGTCTTCCTGTGCTGTCCCAAAGCGCGACTCGTTTGGGTTTTTATGCCTTAATGGCAAAAATTCCTCCCACTTGGTGGGTATATAGCAATATAAGTTATGTCTCTGCGTGTGTATGTGTGGGTGTGTTGGTAATGTAACGGTAAATTTATATATACACACAACACATCGCGAGTTGTCAACTTGTTTGACAGACCCAAACGTAAACACACACACACACACACACAGAAAATATATTCCGTAGTTGTTCAAAAATTAATGTGAACGCCCAACAAATTTCAGTTATGCGTGAGTTGCCCAATTTGTAAGTGGAACCCTTATGGTTCCCTGTAACCCCATGACTCCCAACTTCTGCTTTTAGCTTCCTCCCCTAGTCCCCATACTCCCCACATACATATATAGATTGTACCTAGCGATAGCTCTATCAGCATAATACACAGAGACCCCTATGAATATATATACATAGATAGTGTGCTGTGGTTTCAGCTTGAGCTTTAACAAATATTGTGACAGTATTTTATGAACACCAAAAAATACTGTCAATATAAACCATTGATTATGTCGGCTGGGGAAAGTCTGTTTAATTTTGAAATTATTTTGTATAAATATATATTATTTTAAATTATATGACAATCTCATTGTTGACAATTTAATAAAGACTGGAAACACTTTTAACTTTTATTATTGTAGACTTATTTTCTCTTTTGCAGTTCTCTTTTCGTATCAATGGTTATAAGATTTGTTGCTCCAAACTGTATCTATAGTTTTTTTCTAAAAGATATACTTTACAAATTAGTTAATATACTTTAAATTATTTAAGTAAAGATATTTTTATTGACTTTTTAACATTTATCACAATCAGCTGCTTTAATGAAATACATATAATTAAAATTCTTATTATATTTCAAAAAAAATATTGATTTATTTTATTTATTTAATTTAAAATTATAGTAATCAACAATAATTAAATTGTATCTGAAGAAATAGTAGAAGTTTTCTATAGATAATTTCAACATATATGTATAAACGTATGTGTATTTTTCATTATAAGCTAGTAATGTAGCTCGGATTGGACTTTGTTGCTTTAGAATCGGGTAAGTAATATTGTTTGCCTGGGCAACGTCTTTTAATTAATGTGAAATCTAATTGAAAAACTGATACGCACGCTGTTGCCATATTTTTGCTGGCGTGTTGTTGTTGTTGTTTTTGTTGTTGTAATGGTTGTGCGAGTGTATCTGCGGTGTTAATTGAAATTTAATCTAGGCAACACGCACAAAGCTCTGACACTCTACGAGATACGAATGTGAATGAGAATGTGAATGTGAATGCGAATGCGAATGTGAATGCGAATGGTTATTGGTGTATGGTCTTGTGTCTGGGTATTGGGTACTGGGGTCTTGGATATTGGAGTATCTGAGTTCTGGGGTATGGGAATGGGTACGGGATGTGTTTATCGGCCAGTTGGCGGCACAGATTAGAAACATTTGTGCGACTAAATAGCTAGCTGAATGTGCGAGTATCTCATGGATACGGATACGCGAGGCAGGCAACAGCAACAGCAGCAACAGCAACAGCTTTCTTTCATAGTCTATTGCCAATCATTTTCCCAGCCTCCTCGTTCAGAATACTTGTAAGGCGCAGTGGCGTCGACCAAAGCGGGGTTGCCATATCGATTTAATTTTATTCATTTTTTTATATAAGTGTATTAAAAACTTCGATTTTTTAATAAAAAAGTGCAAATGTTATGCGTATTAAAAAAAGTTTGTTTTAGATTGGTTTTTAAGGTGTTTTTTTATATACCTACTCCGTCTTCTTTTCGTATCTAAAGATATTCATCTCAAAGTATTTTAGAAAATACCTTATAAACGCACTTTTCTATTTTCTTATTTATTAAATTTTTATATTTTTTTTTTTGATGATACGTCAGATTGGCTTTAAAGGGGATTCTTTATTTAAGGCGGCTCTTTATTTACCTCCTCAGTCTCCTCTTAGAATCTAAAGATATTCATCTCAAAGTATATTAGAAAATACCATATAACGAACCCTTTTCTATTTTCTTATTTAATAAATTTATATTTTTTATTTTTTTGATGATACGTCAGCTTGGCTCTAAATGGGATTCTTCATATAACTCAGCCTGCTCTTCGACTGCTCTGAAAATGCGTTTGTGTTGTTGTTCTTAAGCTATCTGCAATTTAATATCTATCAGACAGTTGCAAGTATCTTTGAGTTGGCAGTTCGGTTTACTTGGACAGTTGAACAGTTACTGGCTGGTTAGTGGATCGCTGGGTTCGGTGTGGTTTGGTTTTGGTTTGGTTTTGGTTTGGTTCGTTTCGTTTCGGTTCTGTTTTGTCGTTGGTTTTAAATCAATTGCCTGGTCGTGCCATTAATTTCACAAAGTGCTTTTGCTGTTGCCTTTGCTTTCTACCTTTTTCCTTGCGCTTTGTGACTTGTCGTCGCTTTAATTTATTTTGTCTCCTCATGCGAGTTGCAAGAGTCACCGCTCGTTGTTGCAGCGTGCATCAAAGCCAAGACTCAAAGTCAGCTCAAAAGAGCTACAATCGTACAATGTGGGTTGCCTTGCATTTCTTTTAATTTATTTGAGTTGCGATTGATTCGCTTTTACCCCAAGTGAACCACATGCGATATACCAGCTTGTAGATACAAATGTATCTTTTGTGTACAATGTACACACACACATGCATACATATGTGTGTTTGTTGTTGCCTTGTTTGGCTCCTCATTAATGCCACAAACTGTTGCAGTCGTTGCACAATTACCAACTGCACATATGCCCCACTGCTTTACGACTACAGCGTGCCCTTAAATTTAACTCCTCCCTCCTTTCTCTCTTTCTCCCTTTCCCGCAAACTTTGTGTAACAGTAACCTAAATTGGGTGCAAGTTTCAACAATCACATAAATAAATGTCGTCGTTCTTTGACGTTTGTTTTATGTAAACAAAACTGTCTTTGGTGTCTTAAAGATTTATTGTTTTCGTTTGAAATTTATACTAATATCGTTACAAATATTACAAAAATTTAGATGCATCATCAATTAAAATAGAAAATCATGATTAAGAAGACATTGTTCATTGTAAACGACTAAATTTAGCGAAAATTATGAGAGTACAAGCTTTAACAAAATATGTCAAAATTTCGATAAATTTAAATAAAAACTAGTCGGCCGGTGCTACACTCGAGCATACTCGACAGTCGGAGACCCCGCACTTACTATGGTCCCTCAGTCCCTCTGCCAGGGTCCGCTCCCAGGTCCCTCTCCCAGGTCCCTCTCCCAGGTCCCTCTCCCAGTCCGTCTCCCAGTCCCTCTCCCAGTCCGTCTCCCAGTCCCTCTCCCAGTCCCTCTCCCAGGCCCCGCTCCCAGTCCCTCTCCCAGGCCCCTCTCCCAGTCCCTCTCCCAGGTCCCTCTCCCAATCCCTCTCCCAGTCCCTCTCCCAGTCCCTCTCCCAGTCCCTCTCCCAGTCCCTCTCCCAGGTCCCTCTCCAAGTCCCTTTCCCAGTCCCTCTCTTTGTTGATTTTCTGACCTTTCATTAGCTAATTCTAAAGATACAAGGTATATGTATAGATCAGCAATTTACATATCATAAAAAAAATATACTTATAATTTAAAGAAAACCAGGACTATCTTCTACAGTAGAGCTACATTAAATCAGGTTACAGGGTATGCAAAAAAATAGTTAATCTCTGTATATCAGAGGTTAATATACCCTGTAACAATTTTAATGTGAAATCAGATATTTATATACTTGCTGAAGTTATATAAAACGTGTATAGAAAAGTATACTTTTAGTTAGTTTACAAAGTATCTTCTCTTCGATCATTAGCTCGTTTGCATGTAAATTCGTTGTTCACCGACTGCGTCTGTTTGCAGCTTTGATTTGTGGCCAATGACTAGGCATTAGGACGAGTCATGCCACATATTCTGTTACTTGCGGCAGCTTGTGGCAAACTGCAGTGCACAATGTGTGTATGTGGCATTTACTGTCGCTGTGTGTACACTCTGTGTTTGCAACTAGCAACTGGCAACTGGCAACTAGCAACTTGCAACGTGGCAACCAATTTATTTCATTCATTTCAAATCATTCGAAAACTATACTTGCCCCCGGGATCGTGGCGCAACCCTACGTTGCAGCTTCCTTTCATTATTTATGGCATTTTGTGGAGCGGCAACATCGACGCACTCAGCGTGTGATTGTTTATGCTGACCGTAGCCCCCTTCCCACCACCCAACCACCCCTTCAGCCCCCTTCATCCCCTTCCTTTTCCCCTTCCTTTTGCTGCAGATGAAACTGCAGTTGCAATCATAATAATATTTTTGCAATGGTTCGTCCATTTTACAGAGACTGGAGACTGGATGACTCCGTCTCTGACTCCATCTCTGACTCTGTCTCTGACTCTCTCTCTCTCTCTCTCTCTCTCTCTCTCTTTTTGACTGCTTCTCTAACTCTGTTGTCATCGCATTATTATTCCGCTTCGACGTTTTCTGCTCTTTTCCTTTTGCTACTTTACTATTATGTGTTTCTTTGATTTCATTTCGTTTTTCTCTCTCTCTCTTCATCTTTCCATCTATTTTTCTTTCCTTTGCCATAAATGGTTCATAAAATTTTATATGCTCGTCCATAAAGGAAACCGTTTGCTCCACTTTCCACTCACAACATGCTCAACATTGCAGTCAGCATTGAAAATAAGTTAAGAGATCTGCACGCCGAGCGACAGTTTAGCAGATATTGAAAGTCCCCCCCAAAAGACAAGTTAATAGCACAGAGGCCACAATTGATGTATTTTATATGCTAAAAGTGACTTCCATTTCGAAATTCTATGCGAACACAAAAGTTATGAGCTATAAAAAGTGTATAACAATTTTATCTCTAAAAAAAATAATCAAAATTATTAAGACAATTATTACACTTACTTAAATTTTAATTTAATTGGCTTATAGTTTGATCTAATTTTATATTTAAGCTAAGCATCTTAAATTTGATAGGAAAGCCTAGTTTAAGTATCTAAATATAAAACAGTTTCTAAATGTTTGAATATGATTTATAGAATCTTTTTATTTGTATTAAAAATTCAGGTAGTATTTGATCTATAAAAATCTATAAAATAGGCATTTCAACTGAGCTACGATCATTTAATATAATAGATTTTAAATCTGTTTTATGTCTCTATTAAAAACTAGCTTATTAAGTTATTTAAATATTTAAAATTAATTCAAAAACTACACATATATATTTTCAAAATGTTTTTAGTCCATCCAAACTCAGAGTTGCTTTGAATACGTATTCTATAGTTCTTACAAATGGCCAAATAGAGATTAGGTTTCGCATAGATATCCCCATAGGCCTGAGTGACTGGCATTTTCGATTTTCCTGAAAGCAACTTGCAATTGCATTGTTAAAACCGAACGGCAAAAGGAAAATGGAAAATGGTTTCGAAATCGTTTAGATGCTAACTCTCTGGCTTTGGCTTTGGCTTTGGTTGTGGCTCGTATCTTCCGCGTTGCCAAAATCAAATTGAGAGGCTTATGCAACTAGCCCAGCAACAACAACAACAGCAACAACAACAGCAACAACAGCAAACAACCAAATAAACGAAAACAACATCGGGCAAATCGTAGTTGGAATCGGTGCTTACGTGACCAGCCGAACGACTCAATCTCAGTCAGTAAAACCAAAAAAATCACAAAAAATAAAAACTAAAAACAAGTAAGAAAAGCTGTACCTGGAGTGTCGAATGCATAATACCCTGTACAATTTGTAAAAAATAAATATTTTTATTAGCTTCCATGAAAAGAATACCCCAGATCTAATTCTTATTCTAATTAAAAACTTTTCTTTACAGTTCAAATTTATATTTAATTTAATCTATATTTTTTAATCTTTAATTTCATTTTTATACATGGATTTTTTTTTGTTTCTTGCCGACTGCTTTTAGTCGCGCATAAATAAATGAAAAAAAGAAATAAATATATCGTTGTTATTCAGTTGGTAACTCAGTTCATTATTTATTTTTATTTTTTCTTGATTATTTTATACCCATTGTAGGCAACATATTGTGTACAGGGTATAAAAATTACCGGTGCATGTTGCAAGCCGTCAATATGGCCAGTTCCCGCAACCGTTTTACCTGCGATTTCGATTCGTATTCGTAGTCATAGTCGTATTCGTTTATTCGTATAGTTGTATCTTATTATCAACTCGCGGTACTCGCGTTGAGTTCGCTGGCCGTTCATGAACTACAAACGCCGCTGGCTGCGTTTTCGCTTTGCATTCGACTGCAAATTGGCAGTCGGTATGAGAGGAGGAGGTGTGGAGAGGGGGGAAGGGGGGGATATTGCGGGGTCTGTCCTCGATGCGGTTGTTGGCTCTTGGGCTTTGCCATATCTGACGGATGCACAACCAAAACGCACTGCACTGCGCCCAAAAAAGCGTGTGTACAAGATACAAGATACACAACTTTCAGATACTCTCAATTCAATAGATACAGTGGCATATCGAGGCAATTTTAAGAAGTTGATTCTATCGTGACATTTATTTTATTTTATTTTCCAGCTGATTTATATATTATAATGTGTCACTAGAGAAAAATTATTCATTCTATTAATTTATTTTGCTATCTGCATAGACAAAAATAACTCTGCTCTTTATGATCCGATACTATATCACTCTCAATCTCATTTCCATACCAAAATCTCTCTCTTATTCATTAGTTTTTTATTCGTATACATTTCAATTTCAATTCAATTTGAGTTGTTTTGTTTAATTTGTTTTAAACTATGTACATCGAGTAAGTTTTTGTATTCATTAGTCTATGCTTTGTATTCATTCAATTCTAATTTAATTTCAATTCAATGCATTTCAAATCAATGTATTATATTACCAATTCGTTGTGTTCATTAAATTTAATTCAACTTTGAGTTAAATTTGATTTCAATTGTGCTAAATAAATTAGTGAAAATTATATTCTTGTTTCTATTAGCACAATCAATCATTATCATTTCATTGTTAACTTTTGCTTTCGATTGCAATGAGTTTTTGAGTTACTTTTTTTTTTATCGACATGAAAATGCTTCTCAAGTATTTGCAGCTGTTGATAAGAAGACGACCTTACACTTCATATAACTTACAATCATCATCATCATCATACAAACATTATCATTATTCGAGTCTAAACGATGTCTCACTTTTGTTACAAACCAAAACAAAACCAAGGCACTTTTCCTATATTTTAAATTGTGATGTGTTGATGACGATAATGATGAAAATGTTGTTGATGATGATGATAATGACGATGAAGCAACCTCCAAATTTCGAGTGATAGACAAATATTTCTAAGCATCTTCAGTACTTGAGCTGTGCGTAATGTAAGCGCTCTGTACACCCTTTCAGAATACCCTGTAGCCCCTTTAACCCCCCTCTACATTCCCTCTTCCACAAGTTGTACTCGTTTCTTGTCATTTGCATGGGCCACACTTCACTTAGCCACTTCAGTTCGCCCAACAACTGCGTCGCTCTTCACTCAAGATACGAATACGCTTTGAGCCATCAGAATAAGCCAAAGAAGAAGAAGAAGATGAAGATGAAGAAGCTGAAACTTCATTAGGGCCAAAATATGCATCGTTAGTTCTTTTGACTGAAGAGATCTACTTTGTATCTCATAAGATATATACATTTTGATTTCGTTTTTTGGATCATATTTATAAAATGCATCAAAGTGGTAGAAATGTTTAAATCTATTTATATTTACATCTATATTTTGTATGATATATTTTACAACAAATTAATAAAATAAAATATTAAATTATTCGAAACATTACCACCTAATAAATAAATGTGTATTGTTATTAACTATATGTAATTATATAAATGTGAATTAGACTAGATACATTATAATAAAGATTAATTTATAAGAAAAACTAGTCGGCCGGTGCTACAGTCGAGCATACTCGACTGTCGGAGACCCCGTACATACTATGGAAAAAACTTATAATGGAAAAAAACTACTGCTACTATAAATACTATTATTAATATTACTCCTCCCAGTCCCTCTCCTAGGCCCCGCTCCCAGTCCCTCTCTTAGGCCCCGCTCCCAGTCCCTCTCTTAGGCCCCGCTCCCAGTCCCTCTCTTAGGCCCCGCTCCCGGTCCCTCTCTTAGGCCCAGTCCCTCTCTTAGGCCCCGCTCCCAGTCCCTCTCTTAGGCCCCGCTCCCAGTCCCTCTCTTAGGCCCCGCTCCCAGGCCCCGCTCATAGGTAACTCATACATAAAATACATTATAATAAAGATTAATTTAAAAGGAAATACATTTGTTTGTTGGATTAAAAGTGTTAATATAAGTATAATATGCCTATGGTAATGTCTATAATTTAATTATTATCTGTTTTAATATCTGATACACTTCACCCTACATTGCGTAGAGTACGTTTATTTATTTACACACTTTGTCGATTTGTAATACAAGCACAAGGAAGAGACTTCACAGATTGGAATCGGGTTCACCATATTGAAGGACTGCTTGCCGCAATCCCTTGCAGCCTGTGCACTGGACATTGAGGAGGGCCTGTTCCAGGATCTGAGAGGTCTTTCCCTGATCCAGAGTACGTTGCTCGAGACGCAGTTCCTGTTGCAGGCAATCGGCTAGTTCTTCACGTCCAAAGGGTCGATAGTTGATGATGGTCATGTCCACGGGGAGTTGCTGCAGTAGCTCAAACTGTTGCCAGTAGTATTCCATCTCCAGATTGAAGATGTACACGACGAGCACAGTCTGGTTAACTGCCGCATTGAGGTCTCCCTCCCGTTCCAGTAACAACTTGTTGTAGATAGGAACAATGCCGTAATCACAGGTGGACAGATTGTCAATGATTATCAGATTCTGTCCGCAATCGGACAGATGCTCCACAAAGTTGCGTATCATGTGGAACTTGTGGACTCCATCTGGCACATAGGTACTCCACGAATACGTGTGGACATTCTCCTGCCAGGGAAACTGCTGTCTCAGTCCCATTGTCGTCAGAGTTTTCCCCACACCGGGTGGACCGAGTAAGGCGACAGATTTAAAATTTCTAGGACTTTTCACGACTCGTTCTAAGCGTGCCAGAGCGTGCTCCTGGTTTAGCACCTGCCTGGAAATCTGTCGAAAGATTCGCTTCGTATCCAACTCTTGATTGCAGTAGAAGGCACGAGCTGTTTCCTCTTGAGAAGCTCCCGGCTTTCCGCTCACTCCAAACAGACCGAGCATGCCGAGCCACAGAGATTGCAGCGTACCTCCTGCCACTGACACCTGGGTCGGATCATTGTCCAGGGTCAGCTCCAAGCAGTGGAACCACAGCACTCCCAACACTGTCGCCGCACCCGTCACAATCATCAGACCCTGCATGATATTGGCCTGTTGAGCACTCCTCAACTGCTCCCGGTACGGTCGACAACGGGTCTTTTGCAGGATTCCCCGTTTCCTGGCATCCGCCAGATCGGCAGAGTGTCCGGGATGCAGAGTACCTTCAAATGGCATTCCCTGATGCATTCTCCACGAGCCTCTTCGCATGATCAAGTCCCTTACAAATTAACAACAAATTAATACTTGTAAAATTTATCTTTAAGTTACCAAAAAGGCTTTAAATTAAATTTTGTGGATTTAAATTAATGGAGTTAGTTTAAAAAAAAATTATAATATTTTAAATTTTTGACTATGACAGTACTTTGTATATCAGAGTGTTATTAATCATAATTTCAATTCATGTATATTTTTGTTGAGTGTATTTTGGAACAAGTCTGTATAGCGCTTTAGTTAAGATATTTTGGTACATTAAATCGTACTTTAAACGGATGATTTTCCACCTTTAATACTCTTAAACGAATGCATAATATAAATTTTTCTTTTTTCTCCTGGTAAAATAGCAACGGGGAGGTTTTATTAATTATAATAAGAATTATATAAAAGCTTGAATCTCGGAGGACCTGCAAAAAATGTACTCTAATACTTAAAATTTTTTTCCTTCTGATTATATTATTTTTTTGTACTTTTTTTCTGACTGCAAATAATTATACGCTTTGTTAAAGAAACGCCACATGAATTCAAATAGTGTCTGCGGTTATTTTCTAGTCTCTCAAAGCGTTACTTCGCTGGCATTAAAAGCGCTTACTCATCATTATCAGACAGCAGTCATCAACGAGCAGTCATCAGCTGTTTTGTAAAGAGATAGAGAGAGAAGAGAGAGAGAGAGAGAGACAGACATTACCATTAGACAGACAATTAAGTTTAGACTTGCGCGGAAAGCCGGCAGCCAACAGCGAACAGTCAACAGCCAAGAGGCAAGTGGCAAGTGGCAAGAGAAGAGAGGAGAGGAGAGAGGTACAGAGGCAAGAGGCAAGAGACAGCAACTGGGCCACTCTTTGAAAGCAGCTAAAAGATCAGGCGATCGTGATTACCAAACAAACTGAACAACTGAACAATCAGGCAGCCAAAGAGACGACCGGTCTGGCCAGACGCAAGAGCTCAGTTCCAGATACAAGAGAGGAGGTGAGTAGAGGCGGATATATGTATATAAGTATATATACGTACAGTGTATGAGCCATTTGTGCGCTTGGCAACAAACATGGCTCAAAAGACAACAAAACACTTCAATTCGTAGTCGTGTAATAGACCAAATTGAGAAAAACCTTTAACTAAGCAAACTTAATAGTTCAAGTCGCACTACAAATGCTCTAAACTAAGCAACAGATATTTAACAAATATAAGACTTTTTTTGCCTAAAATTCTTTCAAGGATTTTTCCAAAGATTTTTTTAAAGAAAATATATTTTTTAGAAGTATATTCTAAGCGAATTAAAATATAGTTAAGCTAAGACAGAGATTCATATGCTCTATATATTCTGTATAGTTAAAATAGTACTTCTATTAATTTCTAAAAATTTTGTTTAATCAAACTTATATGGTGAAATATTTCAAATATTAATCAGAGATCTTTTATTCAGAAATGCAAAATTTTTTGTCGAGTCTAAGATTAAAGTAAATAATAGATAACAATAATATTTTTGTGTACATGTCAAAATACTTTTGACAGCACTATGTAAATTGCCAAAAAGAAAGAGCATACAGACAGACAAAAGATCTGCTGAATATGCTGACAGTTGGACAGATAGACAGTTGGACAGATAGATGGATAGGCAGTGAGACAGATAGATAGACAGACAGACTGAACGACAGATAGACATTTAGACAGACAGAGACACTTGTTTTGAGCGCAGAGGCCCGTAACGGTTTTCTCGAAAATCAAGTTGGGCGACTTGCAAAAGTGTCTTTCATAAATCAGTCAACGGTCTGGCTAACAGCGTCAGCTGTCAGCCGGAGATCATTTTTGGTCGCTTGGGTTCAGCTTTGGGTTTGGTAATTATGTCTCTACTCGTTTGAGTACACTCAGACGATATGTGTGTCATTATGATCCAAGACAACAGACGGACGGAAAGACTAAAGACTTGCTAGACTTGTCGGCTCTCTAGGGTAAAAGTTTGTTGGCCCTCAACATTTGGCTGACTTTCCGTTTTGGCCATATTTGATTTGACGCTTTAGCTTTGCTGCCGCTTTTGCTGCTGTTGCCAAGCGATTCGAAGCAGACCAACTGCAACGGCTGAGTCAGCGTTTTTAATTGTTGCCAAAAGCGGAAAAGTTTTGCAAGTGAAAAGTAGGCAATGAAATACTCATTTGGAAAATTTCCAATCAGCTAACGAAATTAACTAAAAAACTCAGTGCGAAAGCATTGCTAATCTAGAGTTTAAACCAAGAAAATTCATTCTTTAACCAAGCGAGCTGTAAACTTATGAAATCTTGCAATTGCTTAAGATTTAATTTAATTTATTAACTAAAAAACATTTCAAATAAATAAATGTCATATAAAATGTCATTATTATGATATCCTTGAATTACTCGTACTTGTGTATTAAAGAATTAGTATAATTCTAACGGAGTTATAGAATATTTATTAGTTTTCTCATGCCTATTAATAACAGTCTATTTATTTTATATTTACATTTAATTTTTTCTATAAAGTCTTACTATTACTCTTATTCCATTTTTTTTTTTTATTATTTTTAAGCTATAATAACAGCAGCTTTTATTTTATATTCGCTGCGTATCAGAATTAAGTTAATAACCGCTTAATGGATATTATATAAATATCACACCCATTAATTTACATATTTTGAATTTTTACAGGGTGTAATTTCGAATATATTCTTCTCTCAATGCCAATAAACGTCGGCTAGAAGAAAGATCGCTTCTTGAGGCTGGCGACATGCAGTTTATTGAACAGGAACCTGAACGTGTTTGCGTCGACGAGTTGACGCTTGAGTACGTGTATCTGCAAGATACAGATACACGCGAGTACGCAGCTCATTATTTCAGGCTCGACAACAATAACAACAGCAACCGCGGCAGAGGCAGCGGCAGAGGCAGCGACAGCGACAGCGTCTGCTGTCAGTTGCAACTTCAATTGAAACGCATTTAATTAGTTTGTGCCTAATTTATGCTGCCATCGACAACAACATCAACGTTCAACAACAGCGTGCAACAACGAAGCTGTCATCTGGCAAACTGCTACTGCTGATACCCTAACCGAGGGTATAATAAATTTATAAAGAAATAAATAGTTAGTTGAAAATAGAAAATAGTTTAAAAACTCCAGCAGCAAAAATTAATTTATTACTGACTAAATTACTCTTAATTTATTTACATTTTAGTTTATAGTGTATTCAAGCTTCGGCTATCTATAGTTAAATTGTTATTTCTTTGCTGTTATCTATTTTATGACAGACATTAGCCGAACATTAGAGCAAATCAACGAATGGCGATGACAGTTACGAGTCTGTCGATTGGCTTAAATACAAAATGATTAAAGACGGAGTGCATTGGTATGTGCTCAATGGCCGGACTTATAGGTCAGTACTACAAGCTGGCATTTGCCTTTTGGCCTGTCTCGGTTTTACTTGGCCTGGCTTGAACTGAACTGAACTGGCCCGGAGCCCCATCATAAGTTGCGCCTTCGCCAAAAGACGTTTCAATTAATTTAATTAACGAACGTGCTTCGAACGCCTTCCAATTGACATTTGTGGCATTTGTTAAATTGTTTAAAGAATGACATAGAACAGAAATCAACAACAACAACAACAATTTTAACAGAAAGAGACAGAGAGATTGTGAGAGCAAGAGAGAGGCAGAATTGAAGATGTGGGTGTCTTTTGCTTTACTTATTTTGATAGCATTGTAAGGCTTCTCAGTAAAAATCTACTGAATGCGTTTCTATGATTAACTTTCATTTGATGAAATATTTTCATTTCGGTTGTCGTTATTCCTACAATGCTTCCATCTCATACCTCCCCTATAATGGGGCATTCTATAATACGGCTTCGCAGTTTTACCCCTCGTCAGACTTGAGGCCGATTTGACCGTTTGACGCTGTTGCTGTTGCTAACCGAGCTGAGGTCATGGGCTTGATATTTTTTTCCATTTTTCCATTTTCCCGTTTTCCCTCTTGGTTATTCTATTGCTGAAATTATATGTCGTATGCTAGCAAGTCTTTCAATAATTGTTAATAAGCTTATCAAGTTTATCCAAGCTTATCCTCAACCTTTTCAACTGAAGTATCTTTCGCTGTGTCGTACTTATTTAATTCCATAAATTCTAATCAGCCTTCAAAATTCTTTTTATACGATTTTCTCTATAATCTTAATTATTTGACTAATAAATAAATGTTATAACAGCTTCTGTGAAATTTTAAGTAAGTAGTGAATATATTTTAAGTTTCTCTCTGTTTTCTAATCATACGAGTGAAAAGAGTAGTTAACAAAATTATACAAACTACAAAATAAAGCTAACGTACAATCTTTAAAAATTTAGTAAATAAGCCCATTTATCAGCTATATAAAATTTCTTTTTATTTCTTTTTAAACTAGTGATCAAAATATTGTAAACCAATATTTTTATAAGTATCGCCCATTTAGATTTTAACATTTTTACGACTTCTTAGTTTTTCAATCAAAAAAGTTATAAGATTAAAATTTAATCATAAATCTATTTATAATACTTAATTATGAACGTTGCCAAAAACTCACACACTCTATTATTTAGATTTTCATAATAATGTTTAAATATAAATAAGCGCTTATAACCATCGCATAATTTATAGGCCTTTTTTGCAATTCTAAAACTAAAAACTAAGCTGCATGACTCATCCAAAGTTTACCTGCTCTTTTAGGCAACCAGGTGGATTTTGCTTATCGACGATGCAATTAAATCTATGAAAACCACAACAAGCTTGCAACAGTATTATTATATTGTTGTTGTTGATGTTGTTGTTGTTGATGATGACGACTCTTTAACGTGATGAAGGGGACATTGGAGCTGGAGGAATACTCTTGTTTTGTGCGGCGATATCGCCACATGTTGATCTTTAAGCTCTTTTTTTTATTATTATTATTATTATGAAAATGAAAAAAAAAACAAAAAAAAAAGAGCAAAAGAGAGGAAAAAAAGAGAGAAGCGGGTAGCTTTGGAACTGGCTCAACTGGTTCTCCTCGTTGGCTTTTGAGGAATATATTTGAGGCCAGGAGAGGCCACTACCGGAGTTACACCTACTCCCGCTGGCGAGTTGTGGACTTGGATTAAAGCTTCAGCTCAAGTTGTTGTCGTTCTTCTTGTCGTTGCTGTTGTTGTTGTTTTTGATGTTGTTCTTTTTGTTGTTGCTGCCTCTGCGGGGTGTGCTCTATGTTGTTTACGTTTAGCGTTGTTTCCTTCATTCCACGCTCGTTTGTTTTGATTTTTCAAAAAGGTTGGGCCTGAAAAAAAAAAATATATAAAAAATGAAAAAAAAATAGAGAAAGAAAAAACTGGATGCCCTTGTTTGTTTGTACACGGTTCGGTCTTTAAATGTTTGGTCTTTGTCGTCGCCTCTCTGTTGCTCTACCTACATTTGCCTTTCTAACCCCCCTCTCTCTCTCTCTCTCTCTTTCTCTCTATCGCTCTCTCGGTCCAAAAGAGACCTTTAGCTAGGCTTTGCATTATTATTATTTTTTATTTCAAGTTGCCATTGTTGTTGTTCTTTGTGCCACAAAAGCAAAACATTTTTTTTTTTTTCGTTCATTCTTTCATTAATTCTTCTATTTGTTGCTGATGTTGTTGTCTAGCGCATTGTACTCATATGATTTGGGATAGAGTTCAGGTTCAGTTTCGGATTCGTATTGGGATTCGGATTCAGATTCAGATACGAGGATTCGTTCCCTGGACTTTTGGCGTAATAAGTTTGAGTGCCGCTTTGTCTATCAACTAGTTACCCAATTGCTGAGAACCCCATCAAGGGATCAGTCAAAGGCACAGTTGCCCTTCTGTTTATGTTGTATATTTTGCTGTTGTTGCTTTGTTGTTGTTTTGTTTTGTTTTCTCCTTTTGCTAATTAAGATTCATGATGGGTTAATCTGTGGCTGGGCTTTGGCCAGTGCCAAGTTAACTAGTCAGTCAGCTGCCTTTTTCAGTTGACGATGGTTTTCTATTATATGCTTGTCAGTTGCCTACACTCAAAGAAAATTACTGTAGGGTTGATACACGTGAATAAATTATCATTAATTTTACAAACGTTCCTTGCATTTAAATTTTTGTTATTTATTTAAACATTATGTAAATTTTCATTAAACTATGGTAAATTTAATATAATATACTTAAAGAAAAGTTTTAAAAATGAGTTAAGGGCAAGGATTGTGAATCTTTTACACATAAAAAATGTTTTTCTGTTATTATATCACTTTTTTAACTGCCAAAATTTTAATAAATATTGAATTAAAAATATAAATATGAAAGATACCTGTGCCTAATAAAAAAGAAGCAGTAAAATAAAAACATTTTATTACAAGTAATTTTTAAATTCAAGAAACTAGAACCTAGAATAAAGCCGATTGCATATGATGGGAATATTCTTTGGCTTGGTTGACTTGACTCCACCTTAAATGGAATTGAGTTTTTATCTCTTGTTTCACATTTCATGAGTGTCAACAATGGGAACTGAAATTTGTTATTATCTAATTGTCTGTTGTTTCTACTACTTATGCGGACCACGCAGCTCCCTACCACATTTGCCTCCTGGGAGTTGTTTGGGGCATCGCTGTTGTTCCCATTTCTGTTGCTGTTGCTGTTGTCGTTTCAGATGTTGCCCCAATCCGCCCCAATGACTAACCGCCACCGCGGGAGCTGCAAACAGAAATAATAAACACCAACAAGTGTCGTAAAAACAAATTAACGGCGCACAAGCAAACACTTGTTCCCTCTGAAGTCTCCCAGCCCCTCTCATTCCCTCCCATCCTCTGCCCCTTCTAAAGCAACGGCAGCCCCTAAGTTTTAAATGAGCAAACATTATTTTAATTTATTGCATCGCATGGCAAACCCCACTACACTAATCCCAACAACAATAACAACAGCGAAGGCTACACCATTTGGTCGACCCTCTCAGTCTCCCAATCTCTCAGTCTCCCATTCTCTCAGTCCCTCCTCTCCCCTTAAAATCCCCACAGCATAGATGCCTTGTTACCCCTATGCTCCCTCGTTGCTTGTTCCCACATTTTCATCTGCAACTCAATAAAAGGGGGGCGTGGCAAACTGGGCGCAGCTTAACAGATTTCCCCATGGGTCTACAATTGAGCACTTCTCATATTTTCGATTTGCAAGAGAGCTCGATGGTTAAAGGGGAGTAGATTTGGGGGAATGTGAGATGGAATAGCTCTTAAAGTGAAGCTACTTAAGTGAAAAGAAACTATCGAAAAAAAATCCATATCTTAATAATAATATTTACTAAATGTTTCTTAATGAAGATTCTTAAATTCTCAGAATCAAGAGTCAGAGTCACTCTAATTAAAATTCACAATCATATTATATTTCTAACTATAGTTAGAGTCTTGAAAATCAATATCTTAATAATAATATTTACTAAATGTTTCTTAATGAAGATTCTTCAATTTTCAGAAACAAGAGTCAGAGTCACTCTTAATAAAATTCACAATCAAATTATATTTCTAAATACAGTTAGAGTCTTACACATTAATATTGTATGTAGCAACTTGGATTGACTTTCATAGGTAATTATATTTTAATTTATCGAATTGTTATTTGCACGTACAACTCACGTCTGCATTGCCACTCGAATATCAAATTAAATTGTCAATTATATAATTAACACGTCGCAAGGTGGAGTTCTGTGTGTGAGGTATTTATAAGACCCTACCACAAATGAGAAGAATATTCCTGCTCAGTCCCCAGAACGTGCCCCGAATTGTTTTATACCCTCGTTGAATCTATTATGAGTTTGAATGAGAACTATACTAAATTTATCTGGCTTTGTTTATTTGGACAGCATTTGGCTGATTTTCAAAAAGAGTACTTCAATTTCGGCTTCATAAATATAGTTTTTGGCATTATTTAATTTCAGTTGATGCCTTTTAAATTGTTGCCTGTTTTTGTGTATTTCATTTAAATTGTATATGTTTTTAATTATAGATTTCAGTTGTAGCCATCACTTCTGGTCACTTAATTGTGGCCGCTTCACACATGAACCTAATTATTTTCAACAAAAAGATATGAATTTCCACAGCATTTCATTTGCATATAAAGAGCGTCGCTCTAATGGATCACATTTGCATAATTTTGTGGGGTTTGGCTCTGTTTCCCATTTAGAAGTATGAATAGAAGTATGGGCGACTTTTAGTTGAATAGATACACAGTTTAGTTCACCCTCTTACTCTCTCCATGTTTATAACAGCCAATTTGGATATTAATAACACATTTGGCTACCTCAGATACACACACAAACACACACCTTAAACTGATGGTTGTGTATACTTAATGGTTGGCATAATTGCATAATTATTTTTACTCACACTAATTATAATAAATTTATGACACTTTTACAACTTATTGTCTAATATACACATTTAATTTTTGCATTTTGTAAACAACGGAACATATTTTATAGTATATTGCAATATATGCAATAATTTAATTAAATTATAATTCAAATAAAAATAATTATAATTTTATAAATAGTAATTACTGACTCTGGTTTAAAATAATAATGAGTTTTCGCTAAAATACAAATTTAATTTTTGCTTTTAGTAAACAATATAAAATATATACAAAAATATTCTGCATAATGAATAAATAATATCATAATTTTACGTTTACTCAATATCACAATTGATTAGTCTAATAATCCTTAATCAAATATGATTACACTAAATTAAACATACCATAAGAAGTATTGAAGTATTGAATATATTTTAGCTGAGGTTTGAAATACTTTTCTTTGGAAAAACTGCCTTATACTGTAGGTAAATCTATATTTATCTGACAGAACACTGAAATTGAAGAGATTCGCAATTGTAATTGGATAACCTGTACAGTCAGTCTATCAATTAGACATGTGCACTGTCAGATCCCTTGATTTCTCCTCAGTTCCCTCAGTTCGCATGAGGCTGTTGAGACAAGTCTGGCGATGGTGCGTGTTGCCAGGGGCGATCAGGCGTGGCAGCTGTACCATCTGGCAGCCTTATGACTCACCCAAATGTCTGTCCCCATTGCGTTGCGATCCGATTCCAACAGAACCGAACCGAACCGATCTGTGATCCATATGTTTTCACTTAGAGCATAATCATTGCTATGCTCCGCAACAAGGGGCAACTTGGGGTGGCTGCGACTCAACGTACGATGGGGCAGAGTCTGTTCCATTTAATGATGCATTTCGATTTAAATTTAGTGGCAAAACATTGTTGAACGCATTAAGTAATTACGATTATGTTGCATGCCTCGACTTCAGATAAATATGAAAATGCATTCGATTCATTGGCTGCAAGTTGTTCAGCTCCCAACAACACTGCAACAAGTGTATGAGGCATGCGTCGAGTATTGTGAGAAGGGAGAGGGAGAAAGGGAGAGGGAAGAAGGGAGTTGGGAAGCAGAAAAGTGGCGATTACATTGGGGCCATGTGCTGGAGCGTAGAATTTAATTGTTCCCACCAAATAAGTTCCAACATTCACATAGAAGATCTGCTGCCTAAAGATGATGTATTCGATCAAGAGAAAACTCGCACTAAGTGATTGAATAAATCATGTTTAACATTTCAAGTAGTTTAGATTTTCTCAAATTTGATCTAATGCTTAAAGTACTGTATTTATAAGTCAATTATTTAAATGAGCTACTCAATGTCATGCAACTTTAATTAAATATAAATCTATGTAGAATAAAATCAATATATTAAAGTCAGGGGTTATTTTAATTAATAAACACTCACATTTCCGATCTTTTTATTCTGTCTTAACTTGGCGGCGTCGCTTTTAAAAGTGACGCTTGCTGCATTTACCAATACAATCATGCGTTCCGAGGCTAATTCTTATTCATGCCAGAGGGCGCTTTATAGTAATCGATAAATGATAAATGAATTATATTTACAGTGCGATAAATATAATTAATAAATAACACTATTTACAATAAAATACAGTCTTACATACTACTTATGACCACGTGTGCTAAATATTACTACAATATGTTGTGTATCTCATAATAAAGAACCATATAGAAGATTTAATATACTTTATATATCACAAGAGATTGAATATTAACTGAGAACTATTATGCAGCTTCTTCATCTAATATCTCACATGTTTGCGAACAACTTGAAAGTTGTATTTTATGCATAAATATTCATGTACTTTAATCTGGTTTGAAAACATTTGAAACATTTGGGCAAGGAATGAAAGGACAACCATTCATTATGGTTCCACCATTTATCAAGTACATAGCATTGGGCGCTGTTCCAACGGAACTGCCTGTCCTGCTTTTGGAATACTGGGAGGGGAAGGGGGTAGGGGGGAGCATAGCCAACTGCCAGTTATGGTCAGTCAGCAGTTGACCGCCGCGCTGCCAGAGCAATCCATCAACTTCATGAGGAGCAAAACGCGCAAGTGTGCGTGTAATTTCTGTGAGGCCGCACACTTATCGAACATGCCAACATGAAAGGGAGAGGGGGAGAGTTGGAGTTAGTAGTGTTAGACAGCACCTAGTATATACTACTATATATGAGAGAGCTAGAACAACCCTATAGAGTACTCATACACATACAGTCTACCATCCATCAGTTAACATCACTCACTCATTCAAGCACTCATACCATTCCCATATCTTTTCCCTTTCTTTCTTTGCTTTACCCTGTTTTGTTTTTGTTTTTTATTTCCTGTTTCTGTAGCACTTCATCAACATCACAATCATAACAGTCAAGTCCTTAAATAAACCGTTCATTTAGACCCAAAGAAAAGGGGTAGCACATGCCAAATGAATCTTGAAACTAAACTAGAACTTAAAGCATCCTTAGCAGAAAGGATCTTTTAATAAAATCAACAAAAATTTGCAAAAATATCTCATCAAATGAGACTAAAGCTTTTCTTTTAGCAATTAGGCACATTTTTCAACTAAAACTTATTTATTTAATGACAGTCGGCAACTAGGGAATTCAAACAAAATATAAGCTCAGATTATAATTTTAAAAACTTACTTAAACCATAATTTATTTTGTGTGTTTCTAATGAAAATCTCGTGTAGAACTGATTAAATATTCAACACATCCCTCCTAAAAAAAAGTTTTAAGTTTGTATCTTTTTAAAAATATGTCCGTTTGCTCTGGAAATATTTGGATGCCCTATCGAAATCCCATTGGCTTTCCCATTTCGATGTCAGCTTAGGACCTCACATCGTATTTGATGTCGAGCTGCTGCCGTGCATGTCTAAGCCTGTCAATCGGGCCAAGCATCCTTCAATCCAATCACCATACTCCCCTCTCCCTCCCCCTCCTCTCTACAACCTGTCACACCTCTCAGTCTCCCACACCGCATCCCGATGTTCTAACTCACACAGCATGCGAGTATTTTTGTATTTTTGTATTTTTTGAATTTGTATCTGGTATTTGAGAGTCTGCACGTTAATATTTGGATTGCGTGTATTTGTATTTGTTTTCTGGTTGTGTTTCCTGTACAGAATTGGTTGCGAGAGGATTTGGTGGTAGGGGCAGGGTCTGAAGATTGGTGGTTTGGGCACTGTGTGTTGCCAAAATAAATCCGCTATAAGCCCCTTGCACAAAAATGTTTTTCCTATTTTGCATAAAAAGTTGCGCTTATCCCTTTCGCATTCGCATATTTAAATTTCGTTTCTCTGATATTTGAAATTCGATTTTTGTATACCATATACATATTTTTTTTCTCCATCTATCTCCATCTCTTCTCTATCCATTTTGCCTTTCACATTCACCGTTCGTCGCCTAATTCGACCGTGTAGCGCATCCGGATCCGAATTTCAGCTTTTTAGTTGCATGCTTATCATTCAATAGGTTTCGTGTGCCACGTGTCTGTTTATTTTATACTTCAAATTTACACACTCCCACACACACACACACACACACACACACACACACACACACACACACATACATAACTACACACGCGTCTTGTGTTGGTTGCGTGTGAAAACTCACAAATGACGAGTGGATTTTGGCATCAGGAAACGGGAAACGGGAATGTGGCTCAGGTCTCAGGTTCCCAGCTAGCCCAGGAGAATTTCCTACGATTTTAATTGCAACTGACAGCGAACTCAGCACAAGCGGCAGTTTAATAAGCAACTCGAGACGTTAACCAAGGTCCTGTAATCATATACCCAACTTGGCAAACTTCTGTGAATTATTTACCTAGGCAAAGTGACTCGGAAATTCAAGTAACATCAATTTTATCAAACTCAATTAAATTAATAAAATTTATTCATCAATGCAGTACATGAATAAAATTAATGTGTAGCTTTAAATGGGTTTATATGACTTGGAAGATATTTGGAGCATTAAGCAGTTAATTCTAATCATCAATTATGACATCTGAACAGTACATTTTACTTTTGGAAGGTTATTTTCAACAGTACAAAATTCCAAAGATATTACAAAAAATTTATCTTACAATTAATGTGATACTTGTAACAAATATCGGATACGGTGAGTCCCTAAATAAAAAATTTCGAAGCATACTTTTTGGGGCAGGATAGTAAAATTTCCGTATTTTTGTATTTTGTAATTATCAATCATGATATCTATTCAGTACATATTACTTTCAGAAGGTTACTTTTAACAGTAAGAAATTTTCAAGGATATCGCAAAAAATGTATTTTACAATTAATGTGATACTTCTAACATATATCGGATCCGGTTAGTCAGGATATTAAAAATTCCGTACTTTTGTATTTTATAATTTGCTGCTGTTCCCAAATGTGATTTGGAGATTATTTCATGAAAGTTTTGAGCTGACAAACTTGGTTATAGATGGAAATATGATTTTGTTTGTGCGAAGACGCAGCTCGAAAGGACACTGCAATGCCACTCAAGGACCTTTGCGGGAGCAGCGAGCAAGCAGTGCAGCCAGAGCAAAGGTCAGTCCAAGGACAAGGAAAGATGCCAGCGAAATGCACAAATGGAAAAAAAAATAAAAAAAAAAAACAGAAGAAAGAAAATGTTTCTCTTATTAAAATCGATATTTAGTGGGTGAGACAAGACTAAGGAAGAATGCTGTATTAGATTGAGGAGGAATGCGGGTGGGGTGGGGGGTATTTGCATTAAATTATGCGACGAGCTGCGGAAATGTTTGCCATCAAATAGGGGGAAAACAGATGAAGAAGAAGAAGCAGAAGAGGCAGTAGCAGAAGCTTTAACAGTAGATGAAGATGAAGAGGGAGAGCTGAGAACGCAGCATCGTTAAGTGCGGCGGAAACAATTTCACTCTTCAGCCCAAGGAAAGCCATAAAAGGAAATAAAAGGAAAGCAGCTACAGACGTCGACGTTAGCGTCAACTGCGACGGCGACGGCGACAGCGACAGCGACTGCGAAACATTTGTTAAAGCGAAGCGCCGCAAACAAATTGTAACAGAAATCCTTCAAACATCTGTGAATAACTCGCCCCCAACCCCCTCAGCCATCCAACTTGCCTACTTACCTCCGCCTACACCCCTTTTCGCCCCTATTCTACGTCACTCTCTTTACTTTTGCCATTCAGCCAGAGCGCACACACACACATACATATATGTACTTGTACTTGTGTATTTGTAATTGTTTCCTTTTTGCTTTATGAGTTTTTCATGTATCGCACAAAGTGTCACCCTATGCCACCCCCTTCCAACCCCCCTAGCACACACATGTCTTGCACCTGCGTGCCTGTCCCCACTCACCCTCTCACACTCTCACCCTCCCCACTCCCCCTTTTCCATCATCCTCCTCCACTTACTGCGTGCAACTTTTGTGGAGCGCATTTTAATCGTCGTCATTAAGGCGGCAGCGCGTGCAAAATGTCCTTTTATTTCACTTTTTTTCAACATTACTTACTCGCAGGATATTTTCTGTTTTTTCTTGTTTTCCATTTTCTGTATTTTTTTGTTTTTTGTTCTCAGTTCTCTTGTCGAGCGCTTAGCCATTGCAGTCTGTCCAAAATCAACATCAAAGTGCTGGAACATCATGTCAAGATGGGGATTATAATGTATGCCTGCATCGGTTGGAAATGAGCTTTACATCCCATTTAGATCACAGGACACACAGCATACCATAACAACTTGATTCCTTTTACGATATTTTTGATTTCTTTGGAATATTGTAGACAATAAAATTTACTGAAAGAAAATTAATTAGTTGAACAAAAGGATAAACAATAATTTTAAAATAAGCAAGATCAAAAAAGGAGCAAATTCTAGAATTATTTCTATTTTTGCAGGTTAATTTTGAAATTTAAAGAAAATTAATCAGTTAAATATTCAAAATAAAATTGTTTAATTAATGAGATTTATTATATCAAATATTTTGTAAGTAAAAAAAATTCTTAAAATTTAATTTGTTTGAACTCTTTATAAAAAATTAATTTTGAAAAGAGTCTGATATTAAATTCGCCTTGGGGCGAAATTGTAAACTGGAGTTGCTCAAGTAAATGCACAGAATAATTTTTAATCTACTCTTTGAAGCAATTATTTAATATGTTCATAAATGTATTTGAATTCTTGCTCTTGTTTTTGTATAAATGAGTCAGTTTATTTTATGGACAGGCTTTTGGCCTTTTCTATTAACATTTAATATCGCCTAAAAAACAAATGAAAAAGCTGCAGCCAGGCGTTAAATATTGTGGGTCAAAAGTGGTGAAAATGGGCGTGAGTTGGTTTGGAAAAAAAGAAAAAACATTAGACACAGCTGGACGCCAACTGAGCTCGACTAATAACTTTCAATTGCGGTTATGATGGACCAAGCCAGAATAGTCTAGGACAGCATACAACACGATAGAACAGGATGGAAGAGGACAGGAGTTGGGCCTTGTCCTTGGACGCCTATTAAATATTTATAAAATGTGTTGTAAGTAGGAAATTGTGTTCGGTCGCTTTTGAATGGTATACAAAGTTATTCAACCTAGGCAGAGCAAAGGCAAAGAACTGTCCCTTCATCAGGCCCCATTGACCATTTACCATTTACCATTTACCATTCAACATTCTACATTCAGCATTCAGCATGTTCCATGTTCATCTCACAGAAGCTCTTCTTATTTATTTATTTATTTATTTATTTATTTATTTTATGCCTGTGCCTCGTTTCAGCCTCTTTGTGTGGCATTTTCAAAAAGCGCAAAACTTATTTTAATTTTAATAGAAATTAATGAGGTAATCTTCTTTTGGCGTTTGCCTTTGCCTTTCTCAGCTTTTCCTAGCCCCCTCCCTCTCCCTGTTCTCACTTCCACTTCCCTTTGGCAAATGGATTTTAATTTTCAGCTGGCCACAAAAGGAAAAACTTTTGCCCAAAACCAAAATTTCTGCCGCACCATCTCTTTGTACAGATTTATAATTGTTGACAAATAATAAGGGGAAGATGTTGGTCGAAGGCACAGTTCAGATTGCTGATATTCTATTTTGTAATATTTTACTGAAAGTCACACGCAGTGTTAAATTTATCTGCTCAAGGGAACAATTTAAGCAAAAAATCAATCATATTAAAAATCAATATTTAAGATAATTTTCTGATTTGAGTAAGTGTCAGGATTAGATTAGAGTAATAATGCTTATGTAAATTATGAGTATTATATCATTTTCATAAACTTTAAAATTTTATATGAAGATAATTTCTTAGTATTCTGAATTTTTTGTCTTGATTCGAGAACATCACTTAGATTCTTTTTGTGGATAAGAGTACAGCTTTATTCTCGCTTACACAATTTCTGTTTCTGAGCTTGTTGAGGTTATTTGAGGATGGGATGGAATGGGAGGTAGCTGGGTTTCCATTTCTTTTCTACTTTAACCATGTCAAAAGCACAAATGAAACTTTCATAACTTTTGGCGGAGGAAGTGGAAAGAGGCAGACGCTCAATTTACCCCATTCGTGTGGCATTTGGAACGCATCGGTAGGTTTAACGGCTCTACTTAAACATTTTAGAAAAAACATACGCGATACCTGTAAAAGTACAACTTTAAAATTGGGTATCATTACAACCTAAGGCATATTAAATGATTCGTATAGAAAATAACTTTCTGTGGTATATTGTTGACTGTTTTCGCAAAGAATTAAAATATATCAGCAAATAAATTACGGCTGCTTCGAAATATAAATATTAATATACATATTAAATAATTATTACATATTAAAACATATTAAATGACATAAATATGAATAATAAGTAAATGAAATTGAGTTAGCCTTGAGAATATATTTCAAACATTTGCTTGCTAATACTTTTGTCAGATTTTGTACTATCTTAAAATTTACATTTGCAAAGAAAATCATGGATATTTCCACAGTGAAGACAAATTTTAGCCAATCGCCACGATCGATTTGGTTGGAAAAAACAGTTGAGCCGGCTAAATCCGCGGATGTGACTGTTCGTTCATTTACTGGAGGAGAACAAGTATTTGATTTCGTCGATTTTTTAACATATGTTCTAATCATGACCGTGGCGGTTGGACTTGTAATGGGTTTAACAATTTGTGCATTTCTCATCTGGCAGCATTTCGCTCGTGATTAAATTTTTAGATGCCATGGGCATATTTAAAATTTAAAATATATTTGTAAAATATTTTTTCCTATTTTTAAAGAAATTCTTAAAGGATTTGACTTATAATTGTATTACATTGTACTTTATTATAAAGCTTTGAATAATCAGCATTCGTGAGATTTTTATTAGACCCCGTACTTAAAAAAAGTACAGGGGTCTATTGGGTTTGTTTTACTGACTATGTGCGCTATAAAGTATATATATTCTTGATCAGCATCAATAGCCGAGTCGATATAGCAATGTCCGTCTGTCCGGAAAAAAAAGTTTCATACCCAAATTATAAGAGCAACTTAAAAGCTAGTGACACCAAATTTGGTGTGTAGAGCGGGGACTGGGAGCGGGGACTGGGAGAGGGACCTGGGAGAGGGACTGGGAGCGGGGCCTGGGAGAGGGACTGGGAGAGGGACTGGGAGCGGGACCTGGGAGAGGGACTGGGAGAGAGAACTGGGAGCGTGGCCAGAGAGAGGGACTGGGAGAGGGACTAGGAGAGGGGCCTGGGAGCGGGACCTGGGAGAGGGACCTGGGAGTTGGACCTGGGAGACGGACTGGGAGGATAACATAACATAGCGATAACATAAAATTATTTTTAGTTTTTTTCCATTATAAGTTTTTTCCATAGTAAGGACGGGGTTTCCGACTGTCGAGTATGCTCGACTGTAGCACCGGCCGACTAGTTTTAAAATATATTTGCATTAATTAATCATAAGATGTATATATTTATACAAGATATTTTTTAATGGAACTGTTGACTGATTAAATTTTAAGATGCCATGGGCATATTTAAAATTTAAAATATATTTGTAAAATAGTTTTTACTATTTTTAAAGAAATTCTTAAAGAATTTGACTTAAAATTGTATTACATAGTACTTTATTATAAAGCTTTACATTATCTACACTCGTGAGATTTTTATTTTTAACAAATTCACATTTACCTAAAATTTATATATTTTTATACATGATATTTCTTTAGAGAAATATTGACTATATATTATATGTAGTCGATTGTAATAACCTATGGTTCTTTATACCTTAAGATACGGTTTTCTTACTTGTTCTAGTTTGATTTTCCCTACTCTATTTTGTATTTCCTTTGCACATTTTGCTCATTTCGTAGTATTTTCTTGGTCGAGTATTGACCGAACGCGTAATTTATGCAAATATTCCAATTTGCTGAACTGAAACACTTGGAAGGGAAGGCGAGCAGCGCTGCCGAAATAATTGCGTCGATTTACATGAGGGAAATCTGTGTTCGGTAAGGGGGAAGGGGGAAAAACTTGGCGCCTGCTGCTGCAGCTGCTCATTACCCTTTATCTGGCAGCCACCCTGCATCCTTAACATAGTTGAGTCCTGTCCTGTTCCTGGGTGTGCTCCATCAAGTGGGAATTTTTCGTACACGAATAAACTTTATGGCGCCATTGTAGCAAAGTGTCGCCTTCGTCGCCGACGGTCCTGCTTCGAGATGACATAATAAACTTGGATATTAGAAATTCGAGTGAATTTGGTAAGCTTTCGCCTTACCAAGTGGGCCCAGTGGCCAGTGTGGAAGCTGCGAGGCTTCATTATTGTGAATTCTCCCTTATTAACATAATGAAACAATGAAATAAGAACAAGTAACAGCTACAGTTCCTGCTTTAGCTCCTGCTCCTGCTCCAGCTGGATGGCATTGCTGGCTGGTCATAAGGGACTCAGTGAAGCCAAGCGGCAACTTGAAAAAGCTGTCAAATGAACGCGATATCTTTACGCATTATGCTAATAAATTTACAACAACACACACACACAAAAAGAACTAAGCAAAACTCTAATGAAAAACACGTAGACTTTCGCTCAGATTGGACACAGATTGAGGAATCACAATGGAGCGATACACCTGCCCAATATAAACCAAGGAACTCGATAGGTTATCAGCCATGGCCAAGGGATTTATGTGTAGATCTTTAAACAAAGTACATAGTTGCTTTTGAGCAAAAATATGATAGACAATTGTATACCCTGTACTCTGAAAATTTTTTATATAATCATTAATTATTTATTTTCAAGAAATGAACTTAAATTTTAAATCTAGTTAAGTTTAAAATTTTAATGTGATGGACAATTTTATACCCTGTATTCTGAAATTTTTCTATATAATAATTATTATTTATTTTCCACAAATTAACTTAAATATTAATTAAAGTTTTATCGTAACACTAATGAACTTCTTATTCGAGACACCAAATAAGTAGTAGGGTATATTTGTGTGACACTCCGTCAGTGCTCAATAGGTCTTAACAGTTCTCTGGTCCTGGATGCAAGAGAAGGCAGGAGAGTCTTTTGGCCAGCTGCCTCTTGGAATTATGTAGCACGTGCGAGCTTTCCAATCATCAGAGACGACGAACGCCTGGAGAGTTCGTCACAGGATTTGATTTGCGCCTACTGAAACCTCGGGCTGCTTTTTTGGTTTATGCTCTCTGATTATAAGTCACAAATTGGCTTGGCCCAGTGGCCGATTTCTTGATACTGAGAGGGGGGCAGGGGCAATGACGATGAATACGGCTCGTTGGCAGCGCAAAATATTTATTTTATTTATGACAGTTCAGTTTACAGACATTGCCATCCGTTTTGGACCTCCATTCCATTCCCTGCCAACAAATGGCCAAAAATTCACTTTCAGCCAAGACCCTGACAAACTTTGAGCTTCCTTCGCATTTGTCGCAATCAATTTAATGCGAGACCATCGAAGTGGAAGTCAACTTTGATTGCGAGCCAACTTAAGATCTATCCCTAGTATTAACCAAATATGAATTCTCAAAATATTTGTTTCGTTAAACAAGATAATTAATTTGTAAAATGCATTTACTAAATTACTACTACAATTAGTTAATTCCATTAACTGGAAAATGCAATCGAGAATTTATTAGTATATACAAATTATTTTGTATCTGTATTTTATACTATCAGTATTTCTTTAAAATTGATTCAGGTTCAAATTCCATATTTCGTATTTCAGATATGAGTCATATTCAAAGTAAGTCTTGTTTTCGTAAATATATTTTACAATGTCAGCATTATTAAAATGCTTAAATAGATACTTCATAAAATACTTGATCTAGATTTATTATCCATCTTAATTTTAAATTTTCTATTAGAAACAAACTTAAGATCTTTTGACTTTTATTTATTTACCTTCGATTTGTTACATAAATAATAATAAAATCAAATTTAAAAAGTGAATTCAGTGGAACGATATTTGAGTGTCTTGAAGATGAAAACATATTCTTAGAATACTCTAGGTTAAAGTAAAATGCTTAGTAGATTGTTGTTGTTACTCTTGAAGTGGCCACGCCTCCATGTAAAATTGTTAAGAGGGCGGTCGTCAGGTGTAACTCTGGTCGCATTTTGCCGCCAAATGCTTTTCGCTTAATGAGTTTTCTACTTGCGGTTTCGAGGAAAATTTTGCGCAAAAATGCGCCACTTTAGGAACAACATGAAGTGGAGGAAACGCCCGAAGGAGGCTTTTACCTTGCGAGGCTGTTGCCGAAGGGGTGATGGGGTTGAACGGGGTCTTGAAGGGGGGTGGATGAGGCGTTTTTGCTGTGTTCGTTGTAAATGTTTTAGTGGTTACTGCGTTTAAGTCATTAGAGAAAATTCTTAGCTAAAGTGCGGCATAAAATAAGTGGGAGGTTGGGAGGTGGGAAGGTTGGGAGGTGGGAGGTGGTCGTTGGGCGGGTGTTTCTATGTCTTAGAATTTGGCATCTTTTGTGATTACTGGCAGGGAGATGCGATAGCTGGGTTTAACAACCACAAAGGTGGCAATGTGGCAATACTAAAACTCGAAAATTACTGGCAGTCAAGTGACTTTCATCGCGATGCCTTGAAAATGCTTCAAGTTTTCATTTATTTCGATACAAGCAATTACGAGCAAGATGGAAGATCTCGTAGACCAACAATGTACTCTCTTTATTTATTTAAGTTAACTTTAAATTGACAAAGTTTCAACATCAATCTTAAAAACGTGATGTTTTAATTATTTTATCTATATAAATATAATTTTATTATTTGATTTCATTGGTTTTTTAATTTTTTTAATGTTAATTTTTAATTTAATTTGTAATTTAATTTTATTCGATTGTGTATTTAATTTATGTAATAACCAAATATTATAACTAAATATTATAATAAATAGGTTGTACTTATCTTAAACTTAATTTCAATTAAAATAAGAATAATTCTACCTGAAATACATTCTACTCACATGTTTCAATTTTCTTTATAATTTAATACAAATTAATCTAACTAGAAAATACATTTGACTCAAAATATGAGTCTGGCAAAGTTCTCTTGAGATTTAAATTCTAGTTAATAAGCAGCAGCTGATGGCACGCTTCGGCTAACCTGTGGAGAGAGGTGGAAAGAGCGCAAGAAATAAAGAGAATGGGAAAGAGAGTGAGTGAAATGCTATTGCTACTCTTGAGCACAAGTTAATGCACTCTCTTAAATATTATTCACTCAAGTGTACTGTGCTCTTAACTCTGTTGGACGGCAGCTCTCTTTGCTTAGTCTCTCAGCTGTAATTACAACTCGCAACGTTTTGTATCTGTGAGTACTCAAAAGTATCTCAAAGGCAAGCAGACAGCGTTGGTCTCTAACAGGGAAAGAGGGAATGTGCCTCAAATCAAATTATAAAATTGAAACTCGTCATGATAATTTCAATTATGAAATGTTAGCAAGTTAAACTTAACCATCACATACTCTCAAAATATAAAATACAATTTGCAAGTCCCTAAAGATTCATATTTGTGTACTATAATGTACTATTCAGTAAATACGTATATCGGTATTTGTATTTGTTCTTCAGCTAGACAGCGTGTCGTTTATTTTATTTCTTATTTATGTCACATTTGCCAGACGTTTTAAATGAAATATATAAATAGCAAATGAACGCTAGTATTTAGCACATATTTATCAATAAGTAAAGCAAATAAATAAAATGGAAAACCGTTAATAAGATATGTCGATAGTTTTCGTATATACTATTTATATCTTATCATAATTTGCTTATGCTTCTGTGGACATTTTTATTTGGAGCTTTATGTATAATGTCAATAGTAATAATATACATAATTGTAGTGATAAAAACTGTCTATCATAATGGAATTTAAATAAAGTTATAGTTGGATCTAAAATTCAAAACTATAGAATAGTGGAGAAAACTCTACTCTCGGTTTTTTTTAGTAATTAAAGTTATTAATGTTTTAGATCTTAAATAACTGTACAAAATTGATTTAATGCATCAGATTTCTCACATATTTCGTTTAGTTATACAAATAAAGGAAATTTTACATTAAAATACGCCCATTTAAGGCTGATTTATTATTGTATCCAAGATTCAAAATTATTATTAATTAATTAATTTAGTTAAAAATAAACAACTTAATATTTCTTTAATTTCTACAATTTACTTTATTTGAAAAATGCAAAATTGTTTTTAAATTTTTTAAATTAGTCGGAAATAGTAAGTATTTAAAAACATTATTATGCTTTACATATGTATTTATTTATATATATATATTTAATTTTAAATTTAATTCTGAATATATAAATAGGAACACCCTTGTTTACATTGAGAACCCTTTAGATGATTGTTAATGGCTAAGGTTATTCTCAAAATATCGCACCTTTTCGGGCTTGAATACTAGAAATTTTCTAAGGGGGTGGGGTGTTTAATGTTAGGGGTATCAAAGCGATTGCCGACGACGCCGGCTGCGACTTCGGCCCCGTGTTGTCTTCCAAGTTCCATTTGAGAAGCAACGTTATCGCTAAGGTCGCACAGATGTCGTATACACACACACTTATACTAACACCCACACCACACACCCAGTTGTATTCACACTCGGTTCTGTTGATGTATTGTACTCATTGTATATATATAAGTACGAGTGCGAGTTCGAGTATTTTGCGGCTGATAAGCTGTGCGTTCACATTCAAATATTTACAATAGGCATTTGTACTAATTGCATTGTACATATTTAGTTAGATTATATATATATATATTGCTCATAAATACACCAGTGTGAGTGCGTGTATGAGTGTGTGTGTTAGTGTGTGTGCTTAAGTGGAACAACACAAGATAGTTGACCGATTGTAATTGCTGAAATACGTTACAAAATGGTCACGATTTGTCAATTTACAATTGCTGAACGACAGTTTGCGAACATAAAATATCGTTTAATTTTGAGATGGCACTTGCTGAAACTTGAGAATAAATATAAAAAAATTATGCATTGCTCTATAAATTATTTCTGCATTTTTAATTAATTCTAGCTAACAAATAGTTTCTTGATAAATTAAAAGATGGGACACAATTATTGTTAGAGTGATAGTTTCATTAAATTTTTCCCTTTTTACAAACTGACTGTTCTATTTAACGATATTTATAATTGTGTCATTTCAAATAGATTATTTTGAAATATTTAAAATGAATTCTCTAATCTGTTTTATTATTTATAATAAAAGCCATAAAAATTGATCAATTTCTCGTACATTGACAACAGTTGCCATTGTATTTGGTCTGGCAATCAGTTATCGTTTCATATTTATTTTTGTATTTTTCATTTTTTCTATCTATCTATCTTTTCTTGTTGTTGTTCTTCGTGTTTCTTGCCTTTCAAGCTGTTCTTATCAAGAGCGTAATTAACGTGTTCTATTTTTAGATGTCGTCTTGTAGTTTGCTCTACGTCTTCAGTCCCTCTATCAATTGTATCATCAATTGACTTTTCAGTTGTCGTTGTCGTTGTCGCTGTCGTTGTCGCTGTTGTCGGAATCGGACTCGAACTCAGACTCGGAATCGGACTGAGACTGAGACTCGTCTGGGTAACGAGTGCGAGCACAAAGAGATTATCAAGCTGAAAAATCAACAGTAGCCGACATTCGAGCTACTGTATCTCGGTTCAACATTGCGGCATTATAAAGGCAACTGAGGCAGCGACAGCAACAGCAACATCAACATCGACAGAGGCAGCATCTGTTGTTGATTGTTATTTTTGCTGTTGATTTAATAAATTAAAACCCGTAAATTAACTGTGAAGGCAAAACGACGCGCGACAAATCAAATAAATAAATAAATGGCAAGCAAAAGCTAAAGACGGACTCTTCGGTTACCAAATGCTACATAAACAGAAAGAGAATTGACACTAGAGAGTGAATAAGAAGAAAAGAGAGTGAGAGAGAGAGAGAGAGAGAGAGAGAGAGAGAGATAGAGAGAGCGAGAGCGAGTATACGAATTCGCCAATTAATGTGACTTGGACGTCAATTGAACAATTCCAAAATCATTGCACGCTTTTTTGAACTCTATTTTGGGCATGATAAAGGGTCACTTTGGGTTAGTTTAAACTGGTTGAAACAGATCAAAAACGATTTTAAATTGATATCGCATATTTTTTATTCTTTTGTATAATCAATTCGATTTTTTCCCTACTGTCTATTTTATGCATATTTTGCCTTAACTTGTCTTTTGACACTTACTCAAAAACTTCAAACTCTCATAACTTTGCCAAAACTTGACCGATTTTCATGCGGAATATCGTTTTGATCATTTTTTAGCCTCTACTTTGATTTTGCATCAAAATATTGTTTATTTAAAAAATTCGATTATTTTCCCCTATCACTGTCTATTTTATTCGTACTTTTCCCTTGATTTGTCCCTTAACCCTTACTCAAAAACTTCCAACTCTCATAACTTTGCCAAAACTCGACCGATTTTCATGCGGAATATCGTTATGATCATTATTTGGCCTCTTCTTTGATTCTGCATCAAAATATTATTTATTTAAAAAATTCGATTATTTTCCCCTATCACTGTCTATTTTATCCATACTGTTTCCTTTACTTTCCCTTTGACACTTACTCAAAAACTTCAAACTCTCATAACTTTGCCAAAACTTTACAGATTTTCATGCGGAATATCGTTTTGATCATTTTTTAGCCTTTACTTTGATTCTGCATCAAAATATAATTTATTTAAAAAATTCGATTATTTTCCCCTATCACTGTCTATTTTATCCGTACTTTGGAATATTGCATATGATTACTATGATGCTTTCTACAGTTTCTTTAAAAAATTGTATTTTATACTTCCAGTTGTATTTAATATGTTTTCCACTGTATATTTTCATCGATTCCTTGCAAATTTATCGTCCCTAGCAGAGTAAACTTTAGTTACAAAAGTTTAGTATTTCGTGCGAAATAACTTTGTAGTTCGAATTTGTTTTTGCCTTGCAGGTTATTTGTGTTATGTCCTTTCACTTTTTCAGTTTACATTTAACTTCCTTTCGTTCCTCGTTATCTTACAGCTTAGTGGTGGGGGGGCAGAAAAAATGGAAACATTTGTGTGGCTTCCCACAGACACAGTAACTAACATTTAGATGTTAAAACCCAAAAATTAGCACACGTGTGCAGGGTGTTTTGGACGAGTCAATGATAAACCCACTAAGCTGAAAGTATGCGACCCTATGGGCACATCAATATCCCTCCCACTTTCCACTTCCACTCCTCACACTCCTCACACTCCTCTCACTGTTTGTTTAGCCTCGGTAAAAAGGGGGCCACAGCTGGCAGCCCGATGACGACTTATCAATGGGTCCCATCTGTGTTAATGATGCCCGGGCGTTTTGATAACCGTTAGGTATCTGGCCGTACCGGCACGTGTGCTCCGTGGTGAATGTGTTTGTGTGTGTGTGTGTATTGGGATGGGATTGGTATAGGGAGTTACCTTCCCTTCATCCTCATGTCCATCTGCATCTCCATTTTCTACTATTTCTCCAACTGCCCCCAACATGATATTTGTACAATATCAGCTGTGATAAAACCATTCGTAAACTCCGAGTCCATTGGGCAGTCAATCGTCAGCTTTGCTTTGAAAGTCGTTAACCCCTTTCGTTGGATAATGCAACATGATTGATTTATCGTTAGGGTCGACCCAGGGTCCATCTACTCTACTCCACTGCAATTCCCCTCACTTAATTGAGTTCGAAGGTGATACGGCGCTGAGAGCTGCACTGAATTACTTTATTTAACTATTAACACGGTGATCGATGGTTCCATGAGGTGTCCCAATATCTTTAATTACGATTTTCACTTTCTGATCCAGTTCATTTATCAACATGACGATTAAAGTCAAATTTATTTCGATTTATCCATGTAGACCTTAAGCATTTATATGTGAACAAAATTTTCCATTCAGTAGATCTATATATTTATGGATATTATATAAATTCAGACTACCGATAGTCTTAGAAACTTTTTTACTGTTGTACATAAATAATTAAATAATTGAATAATTAAATAAATAAATAATTAAATAATTAAATAATTACATAATTAAATATTAAATAATTAAATAATTAAATAATTAAATAATTGAGTAATATAATTAAATAATTAAATAATTGAGTAATTAAGTAATTAAATAATTAATTAATTAAATAATTAAATAATCAAATTATTAAATAATTAAATAATTAAATAAATAAATATATTTATAAATAAATAATTAATTAATACTATCAAACTATGGGAGTATTTCGCTAAACAGAGCAGTAGTATCGATAAATTATTTTCTATCTACTGTGCTTTAATCGTTTAACACCAGTCGAACATTGACATTTGGCTGTATAACATAGGGATATGTAATGCCAGGCGCCATCTAAAATATATATGATTCTCACCCAACCATCCCAATTTTTTTATACCGCTTGAGGGGACAATGTGAAGTGTGGCACTTCAATTCCAATTCGACAGCAGCCAATTGCAAATCGCAGTTGAAACAGGAACGAGAACAAGAACAAGGCTCGGGGGTGCACTCCACTTGGCAGTTTTTGTTTTGAAGACGTTCTCCTCGTTCTCTTCCTCGTCCTTCTCCTGTCGTCGCCTGCTTCTGCTTCTGTTTCTGTCAGTTTGCCTTATCCACTTGGGACACGAAACAGCTGCATGCGAGGAGGGGTCGCCTAAGGGCAGTGCATGCATTGTTGTCCTTCTCTTCTCTTCTCTCCTCTCCTTGTTGCTGTTGTTGTTGTTGTTGTGGAGCTCCTTCACATATCCTGTGCAGAAATTGAAAAACTACTAGAGCAAACTTCAAGTGAGACGTGCTGTGTGAGCTGTGTGTCCTGTCCGAGTCACGGATCGGATATTCTGATTGAAATTCTAAGCATTGCTCCTTCGCTTTCGCCTTCGGGACAATCCATCGATGAGCGATGGCTCCTCTCGCATTACAACTAATTACAAAGCAGCCCATATCAAAGTGTGTATGTTGTAACGCCTTTCAGTAAGACCATTTCGCTATATAGGTATGTGTTTGGCCATATGCCGGGTGAAAGTCGGGCTCGATAACAACCGTTGCAGTTAGTCTTAATTATCGGCAGCATGAAAAGGCTGTTTGGCCAAAGATCTAAGCGGATAAGGATGATGAGGAGGCTGTGTACCGCCAAAGGAATAACAAATAAATATTTACAGTGAGCACTCGCATTTAATTGCCCTGTGGTCGCTCGACCCAAGCAAATGACCACAAGGCTATCAAACCAACACGGCATATGGCGTTGAAATGTGAGTAGTTCACTTTTTTTGGTGGTTCTCTTAATGGTGGTGGTGATGTTGAGATCTATGGTGGTTCACTCCACTCGTGAGTTGCAAAAGCCAGCCATTCAACTCAGAGATCAGCTGGACACAATGTTCTTTATGAAACTGTGAATGAAAAGTGCAGAGTATCCGTTACAGCTGTCAGAGACTGAACCCTCACCTGGGGGGTTGACTCTGAAATTATAACGAATTATACAGGGATTTTAATTATTTATTGAATAAAATATGCATAGTACTACAAAAATGTCCAGCTGTTTAGCGAATTATAAAATATTTCTTGCTTTGATAAAAATTATAAAAACTTCACATTTTACATTCTTTATTAAATCTTTATTAAATCATCATCATATTCTGAAAATTTTATAACATTCTGAAGGTCAATACGGAAGTATATATCATATCGAGTAATATGAATATATCGTTATAATTTAACATATAAATCTATCATATATTAACAAACATTACATCTATAGTTAGGGGTTATTTTAATTAATAAACACTCAGATTTCCGATCTTTTATATTTTATTCAGTCTTAACTGGGCGGCGTCGCGTTTAAAAGTGACGCTTGCTGCATTTACCAATACAATCATGCGTTCTTAAGCTAACTCTTATTCACGCCAGAGGGCGCTTTATAGTAATCGATAAATGATTAATTATATTTACAGTGCGATAAATATAATTAATAAATAACACTATTTACAATATAGTACAGTCTTACATACTACTTATGACTACGTGTGCTAAATATTACTACACATCTCAAAATCGACTTAATTTATAACTTATGATTACTTTCTTTTCAGACATAAATTGTCAAATTTAGTGCTTCATAAATTCTTATTCCTAACATTTCTAAAGGTAAGACTTAAGATTTCTTGCGGCACATCTAAAGCTTCATCCCTTTCGTTTTTCAACTGGATTCCATTATCACACATGCGGCAACATGAGGCAATAAAGCCGTTTACATTAGGCAAAGACTTGGGGTTAGGTTTTTATTTGGAGTTGGAGTTGGTACTGGAGCTGGAGCTGG
Source organism: Drosophila falleni (assembly GCA_035045575.1). Taxonomy (NCBI): domain Eukaryota; kingdom Metazoa; phylum Arthropoda; class Insecta; order Diptera; family Drosophilidae; genus Drosophila; species Drosophila falleni. The sequence continues at coordinate 14,664,380 of JAWNOV010000167.1, forward strand.
AAAATGTGAATGTGACTGTGGATGCCCCGCGGATTGTCCTTGTTTTGTTTGTTTGCATTTTATTTACATGCGGCGTAAGTAATTTTTATATTTACACAATAAATGTGGCGGTCTAATTGAGTTAGAGGCGTTTCGTGTGTGTAAATACGTACTCAAGTGACAAGAATTCTTAAGCAACTCACACACACACACATACACACACCCTCAACACACACATTCCCTTTGCTTGTCTTATTTATTCAGAGCAAAAGTCGCAAGCAGAAAAAATAATCTTTAAAAAAATAATAAGAAAAATGTTTTTATTAACAACAATGAAAGTATAAAAAAATTTAAGTACATCAGTCAAAACTTGACAATCGGCTAAGCTGATTACATTTAATGGAAATCTTAAACATTTTGCGGATATAAAATAAGCCCAAATTGTACTCAAGGAAGGTGGAAAAGGTTCGGGAAAATGCGAAACTTTTTGATTAGGCTTAGGATTAGAGTTGTCATGGAGTTGTCTTTTAAGTTAACGTCCAGTTAATTTCAATGACTGAAAGGCTCCCTTTTAAAGTTATAAATAGACTTCAATAGGGGGAAATAAAAAAAATAATATTGTATTACAACTATTGATTTTAAAATTTTCATACAGTTCCGCTTAAAAATTTATTTACAACATTTTTAAAATAATAATCCTTGAAAATAGGATGAATATAAATAAATCAAGATACCGAAACAAAGAGAACCGATAACAAAGAGAAGTCTTGCAATAAATTAACCAAGGGTCATAATCTAGAGAGAGCCTCGGCGAATTGATTAACCGTGTTTAATTGTGGTGAAGTTTGAAATTCTCTCACTGGGTTTAGTTCAATTTGACCCACTGACAATGAAGAAACATTCTAGGTACTTTCCCATTCGATTGCTGCTTCACGTGGTTGCAACTCTGAATTTGGGATACGCCGTTTATTGTGACTACAAGTATGTAGAGTTGCCAGCGTTGGCGATGGAGCTGCGAATGGTGACGCCATTTGGTGGCAAGTTCAAATACCTGACCTTTCTCAATGGTCTGCTTCAAACTGGATATTATGTGCTGACCTTGGCCTACGATTTGTATCCTCTTCGTGGACTTCGTCAGCTGCGGGATTATTTGTTGGCTAGTTTTGTAGTGCCTCTGGGATTGACTGTGAGCTTGACATTCTGGACACTTTACGGCATCTATGGAGAGTCTATATATCTGGATTTTCTAGATCACATCTATCCTGGGTGGTTGAACCACACGATGCATACTCTAGTTCTGGTGTATGCACTCTTGGAAATCTGTCTTGCACCACATCAATATCCACTTCGGAATAGTGGATTTACTGGACTTGCTATAGCTATTGGATGTTACCTGGTATGGCTAAACTTGGTTCATTATTGGACTGGTATCTGGACCTATCCATTTTTGAGTGCACTCTGGGAACCACAGAGGTGGTTCTTCTTTGCACTGGTCGTGGGTTTTTCCTTTCTATACTATGTGCTTGGCGAGCAATTGAACTATGCTCTCTGGGCACAATAGAAGTCACAAGGAATACGACTTGTGAACGTAATAAAGCAATTTCCGTTACTACACTTCTCCAGCACTTACTTTAAAACAGAGGCGTAGGTAAGATTTTTATTAAAGGGGTTAAAATATATAAAGAAACTGTAATAGAAAAACATAGTTTTATTTTACTTTAGAAGACATTTTCATTTGCCTTACCTTCTCAGTTATATGGTATAAATTAAGCCCCCTCTCGACGCACGCCTCTGCTCTGTGGGGTTGAATTCGCTTGCCAGGTAGAACAATTTGCATAGAAATGCGCCGTCGGCCAAGAAGTCAACGGAAATTGAAGGCAATAATAATGACAATTGACTTGTCAAAATGTTGCGAGTGCGAATGTGAAAAAGAATAGAAAGAAACGAGTGTAAAAACCAACCCAAGTTGAGCCAAGGGTTGGCCACAAACATCGCCTGCAGTTCGTCAGGGTTTGAAGTTTCCTTTTGCGGTTGCCGAAGCGTGGAATTAACTCAAATCGATTCGTTGCACTCGACAAGGGACGTAGCACTCGTTAGGGTTATAAATGTAGAATCCATTTGAAAGTATTCAGTGTGAGAGTGTGTGGGACAAATTGCCAAAAGACTTGGGAAAACTTGACCAGCACACAAGTATATCCTAACTTTAGATTGCTATTAAGATTGATAAGATAAAGTCACGGAAATGGATTATACTTAGAAAATTCTTAAGGGAAATCCTATTTTTTTTTAGTGATTCTTTAAGTCCCTTATCTTTTACCAACTATTTCATAATTACTTATTTAATATGTAAAATATATTATATATATTTCTGAGAAATTAAATTAATGAGAGCGGAGTTTATTTACTTAAGACTAGATTCCCAGTCCCTCTCCCTCCCAGGCCCCGCTCCCAGTCCCTCTCTCAGGCCCTCTCCCAGTCCCTCTCCCAGGCCCTCCCGCTCCCGCTCCCAGTCCCTCTCCCAGTCCCTCTCCCAGGCCCTCTCCCAGGCCCTCTCCCTCTCCCAGTCCCTCTCCCACTCCCTCTCTCAGGCCCTCTCCCACTCCCTCTCCCAGTCCCTCTCCCAGGCCCCGCTCCCAGTCCCTCTCCCAGACCCTCTCCCAGTCCCTCTCCCAGTCCCTCTCCCAGTTCCTCTCCCAGGACCCGCTCCCAGGCCCCGCTCCCAGTCCCTCTCCCAGGCCCCTCTCCCAGTCCCTCTTCCAGTCCCTCTCCCAGTCCCTCTCCCAGGCCCCGCTCCCAGTCCCTCTCCTAGGCCCCGCTCCCAGTCCCTCTCCCAGTCCCTCTCCCAGGTCCCTCTCCCAGGTTCCTCTCCCAGTCCCTCTCCCAGTCCCTCTCAAAGTCCCTCTCCTAGGCCCCGCTCCCAGTCCCTCTCGCAGTCCCTCTCCTAGGCCCCGCTCCCAGGCCCCGCTCCCAGTCCCTCTCCTAGGCCCCGCTCCCAGTCCCTCTCCCAGTCCCTCTCCCAGTTCCGCTCCCAGTCCCTCTCCCAGGACCCGCTCCCAGTCCCTCTCCCAGTTTTTAAGTACGGGGTCAAAAAACACATCTTTACTATGTGTGCATATGTATTTGGTCAAGTTACTCGTTACAACGATGATAAGCAAGAACAAATGAATTTGTTACACTTAGCTGGAACCGACATAGTCCAAATCAGAGAGTAAGGCCAAAGAAACTTGACCATGACACAAATACTTTAAACAAGCGTACATAAGTCGCTCTAGGTATCACAATTTTAAAAAGGTATGGAATTATAATCCCTCTCAAGTCGGCTAGATCGCCTTTGTAGATAACTCTTATATTTGAAGATCGAGCACAGCAAGAGGCAACTATAACGATTATGGAGGATTATGATAAATGAAATTATTTGAGTGGGGTAACAACCCTGACAGATCCTCGAATAGTTCAATTGTTTCTGATTGCAATTCTCTGCTCGATATTTCAAGTCCAAGCCAATCGATTAATCTAATCGAATGCATTTGCCATGTACCCCTTTTTGTGGTGTATGCTTTGATTCGAAATTCGAATACATAAATCATGTCCAGGCAGCTGCTTTGGGTCACGTGGCAATTTTCAGCTGGTTTTATGTCGTTGCGAATAGCTGAGAAACAGCTGGAAAACTGCAGAGAATACGTCATTCAATCCTTTCAGCAGGACCTTTGGTTTGTCGTTTGCCGTTTGTCTACCCCAAAATACTATTTATTTTCCACAGAAAATTCAGATCCTGCTGCGAACTCACACGCGGCACTTGTGCTAAAAATATTTCAATATTGAATGTGAAAACAGCTGAAATTCATTCACAAATGGCAGCAGAATAATGACATAGAGGGAGGATGGAAGAGGAAGAGAGAGAGCGCATGCCTTGGATTTTGTTTATTGTAGGCCGGAACCCATCGGCGCATTACCGGAAACGTGTTTCATATGTCGAAGGAAGTACTGTGAACAGCCTGTCGGCCTGCCTGACTTTGAATGGAACTAGGATCAAACTGAGTTTCGGTCTCGGTCTTGGTCTCAGACTCAGGTACTCGAAACGGGACTCAGCATGCAAATGATCCTTCCTCAATTGAGTCATATGGCGCATGCCTACCCAGAGATACTCATAGAGAGAGAGAGAGAGAGAGAGAGAGAGAGAGAGAGAGAGAGAGAGAGAGGAAGTTCCCCGATATTAGGAACTTCTGTCAGCTGTCGATCCCCGTTTAAATTATTGTTCGGTTCCACGCACGATTGATTCAATTGACGTCATTATTCTTATAGATACAACCACATATCATCATTATGCCATCATCCACACTGTGAGCTCTCTACTTCGCATAGCTTTTTTTCGGTATACACTTTAGTGCAAATATTTTGCCACAATGGGAATTCGCCTTTTGTCCTCTCACCCAAATTGTCAATTTGTCACCCGCGTGTGAAATGCAACTCCCCGAAATACAGAAACAGAGGTAGAAACAGAAACTGAAACAATTACAACTATCTTCCATCTAGTGTAGCGGAAAATTGTTTATTTATGGCTCTCACAAATGCAATTTCACGTTTAATTGCCCGCGTCTGTTAACTGAACCGATTTTACTATATAAACTCCGACCTCCGAACAGATCAAACACAAATGCTGGCTCATTGTTTCATTTGTTTCTGCCAAACTCATTCAGGTAATTCAGCAACTTTTTTATCTCTTTGATAAGTGCTTTCTTTTTCAGAGGGACTGCTAGACAGAGTAGTTACCCTGTAGTCCATAAATAGCAATTTAGTTGCAGAGTGTTTCTTTTTAGTCAGAATTCTATATATTTAAACCTATATATTTTATCTTTTTGACAACTAATTTTCGAACTGACAAAAATTCAATTAATTTAAAATTTAAATTTATAATTATTTTCTGACTTGATTTTGCCAAATCTTAAATTAAGAAAATAATTTTCTAGTCAATTTATTCTCAAAAAACTTCTTTACATTTTTAATAAATGCTCCTTTTCAATAAATATTTGAAATTTTAATCAATCTAGAGGTAAAACCGTTATCAAAGAACACTTGCCACATGAAAATCCGTTACATTTTCAGACAGAGTTATTTGTTGAGATTTGAAAAGTTTGTTTGGGAAGTGTTGCATGGAGTTTTCGTTGGGTGTTGAACGCTTATTGAGTTGCAGTCTTGAAGGTAGTCTTATCGTACAGATTGTTGCAACTTGAACGCATTTTGGCTCGTTGTTGTTGTCGTCGCATCGCTGTTGTAAATGACGCTTTGTTCCCTGCGTTGCATTTCCGTCGTGCCCCATGTTGCATTGTCTTCTGTCAGCATTGATTAAACTTTCTGTCTGCGCTTGTCTCGCACGGCGTCGCTTTTTTACCTCCCCACCCCCTCCCCCATCCTACCCCCAACTTTGTAGCATGCGTGAAATTTCGCCCATGTTGCACAAATTGATGTTGCATGCCGCTGACGTTGTTGCTGCCACTGCCACTGTTGGTCTGTTGGTGGCACTGCCACCGACTTGCCTTTTGTTGTGCTTGCCTGCTTGCTTGCAACTTGCAACTTGCAACGCTGGTGGCATGTTCGCGAAAAGTCATGCGATTTCCTCAGACGTGCGCAATTAAGAAGGGGGATGAGGCAACAATGACTGCGATGACTATGTCGACCCCTGACAAGACCCGAGCTAACCGAGTTTCCTGGGGAGAAACTTGTTTTCAGCTGCCTTTTTCCTTCTGTTCTCTCTGTTCTCTGTGCTCTGTCTTTCTCTCTCTCTCTCTCTCTCTCTCTCTCTCTCGACTTTCAAGTAAAGTATTCCACTGCGGGCGCACACTATTAACCCAATTAATGACTAAAGTTTAGCAGCTCCGATTAGAATCAGCTGAAACATGTTCAGTACAAAGCGTTTCAACAACAACAACAACAACAACAGCTAAACAATTTCACAACTTTCCCCCTTTCTGTTTGTCCCCTTGTAATGCCACAACATCATCAGGCACAAATCAGATTCATTGTTCTTAAGGTTTACACACAGGAATGTCCCAACGAAATTCCTGAAAAATCCCCCCTTATTTCTACATTTTACTTCTTTTGTTCCGCTGGAAGCGTTCATTATTTTGGAATTCGTTGGGCTCTTTTTATAATACGAATAGAATAACTTACAAAGAGGTGTATTCTAAGTAAATAAGCGTAGAATTTTTAATTTATAAATTTACCTAATTATCATATATTGAGTGCCGCATTTAATTGGAGTCAGTTTAAATAATGTTATACTTAGAAATTTAAGTTAAGAAGGGAGTGGTATGTCTTTAAAAAGAACTATTTAATTATAGGGTAAAATGAGTCAAAAGATTCCAAAGAGATTTTTAATTTAGTTTCAAATACATGTATCTTTCGAAATTCTTCATATTTCGAAGTTGGACCCTCTATATTATCTCTATAACTTAAAAAATTAGATCTTACCCAGATATATAACATACTTATATGTACGTATAGAAAACATATCCGGTATCAACAACTTAGTTCAAGCAATTGATTTACACAAAATGTTGCTAAGGGAACAATTTACCATTGAAGCACGTTTGAAAGTGATGCGAATTTTTGCATAAATTTGTAAGCGAATAAAAGCAGAGATCGAAAGAAAGATTGAGAAAAATTTAAAGCATTTCGAGGATGCAGGGGGCAACATATGTTGGACGAATCTGAGCGTTGCAAGGATGGGGGGATGGGGGCGTGGCATATCACGATTGCGGCAATCAACAAATGGAGCGGCAACCTCATTAGTCAAAAGGAGGGAACAATGCAGAGCATAGGAATCACAATCACCTTACTCTCTCTCTCTCTCTCTCTCTCACTCTCTCTCTCTCTCTCTCTCTCTCCCTTACTCACTGTCCGTCTGTTCGTGAGAAGCACATGCGGCATATGTGACCACATTAGTCAGTGGGTTGCTCAGTGGGTGAGCAATCGCACACACTGTCACACACACACACACACACACACACACACACACACTCGTGCGTGTGTTCGCGAAATGGTTTCGTTGGCGTAAACGCAGCGGAAATTGTAAATTTTTTACTCGCAAACGAAAAAATAAATCATATGCGTGAAATGTTTGGATTGCCCTCCTCCCAATATGGAAAAGCGGAAAACGGAAAACAGGATAACAACATCAGGTGCACAGTGGTAAATTGTCTAGCTATAAAATGCAAGAATCACACATCCATTTGCTTTGAAACTCCCTCCATATTTTACTGCTTTTAAGAAAAACTCTTTGGATTCTAAGTATTATTTTATTATTTGGAAAGAGAGAGAAGAATTAAGAAATATTTTTAGATAAAAAAATGCATTTGAGTGAAGGAAGATTCCTGATGAGATAACAGTAGAGATATTAACAATATAATAAATAAATTAACAAAGTCTTTTGTCCTTGACTTTTTTAACGCTCTTAAAAGTATGCAACATAAAATTATACTATGTTGATACTATTTCTAAAGTAGTTCTAAGTTAAGATCGTTTATCAATTACTGAAATAAATTCAATATTAGTCAATTTATGACCATATACTATGTAGTTTATCATTCTTTCATGATTTGGCTTTGAAAACAAGATAATATTTATGCACTGTGGTTAACAGAAACCAAACTCGGGACTTTTAAAGCACGATATAAAACTGGGGAATGAAATGACAAATCTCGTAACACAGTCACAGACACAATTACGATTTTTCTGACTGGGGACCAACATTCGCCATAACTTGCCACATACCTTACCAACACACAAAGAGAGACAGAAAGAGGGAGAGAGGGAAAGGGAAAGGTAGAGTTGGAGAAGTATCTCCTGGAGGACACATGGCACTTGGCTTGGATCGTGCAACGTGCTGAAAAATATTTACATATTCACAAATGCAAACAATCCCTGAGCTCGCGATGAGCAGCAGCTGGAGAAGGAGAAACAGGACAAGGATGAGGAGAGAGAGAGAAGAGGAGTAAAAGGGAAGAGGGAAAGACGGTGAAAAATAAAAACGTCATGTTGTTTGAGCCTCTGCCACATGATGAAGAAAGATGCGAACGGTAAATTGGTGTGTCGTTGATGGCAAAGCCGGGACAGCAAACAGAGAGAGAGAGAGAGAGAGAGAGAGAGAGAGTGGGAGAAGGAGATGGAGATGGAGAAGAGGCTAAAGCTGATGCGGTTGGTGTAGCCAACATATTCAGTTGCCACTTGCCACTTTGTAAAATGCGCGCACAGACGAAATGACAAAAAATTTGCGATGTTGTTGTGAAATCCATAAGCAGCAAGTGTTTCCTGAGGGAATAGCATGATGGCAGAGAAGAGATTGTGGAGAGAGAGGTAGAAAAAGGACTAAGGAGCATAAGAACATAGGGACACAGGGACACAGAGGGACAAAGTGAAAGAAAGAGAATGGGAATAAAGATGAAGATGAGGCAGGATGAGCTGTTGTTGGTTTGCTTGCTTGTCAGAGTTGCTGGCGTGCCACACACACATGATACATACACACACATACACACTCACACACACTCACATAAACTCACCTCGAACCTTTGCATAAAGTAATTTCGAGTGACAAGCGCGCATTGTTGGCATTTTTGGTGGCACAACCGCTCACACTCTTACCCGCTCCATCCCCTCCAACTCACCCCCTCTCTCTCAACTACCCCTCCCCCTAATGCGGCTGCGGCATTTGCTTATAAGAAATTCTATTTCTGTGATTGTCACACACACACACACACACACACAACAACAACATAAGTATATAAATTATGTGCGAAAAGTTTTACGTTGAGCCGCCGCACAGGTGCGATCAAGTTCCTTTTGGGGCAACTCAGCCTGAAGACACATATACCCAATTGTGGGTGGTTTGGTGTTGGGTTGCTCTGTTGTGGCAAAACAAGTGACATTTTTAATTATGTCGCATTTGAAATGATGTCAAAATATATGTGTGTATATAACTTTTGCTTGTTTTGCCGCATTGTTTACACCGCCAAAGTTGATTTATTTAAATGCATTTTATGCGATTGTCACACCATTCCCAGCTTTTTCCCTCTACCTCTGCCATATCTACTGTTTTACTCTCCCTCTCTCTCTCTCTCTCTCTCATTCTCTCTCTTTTTCTCTCTCACTCACTCTTTAGCTGCCCCTTCATCATCATCTGTGAGCGCATTTCAATTTATTGCCTGTCCTAACCTGATGGCAATTTAAATAATGTCCTGCCAACCCCTCCCTCCCCTCCTCTACCCACATACATTATCCATTGTCATGGGTCGCACAGCTGGGCTCCAAATATTTATTTATTTATTTAAGCATTTTCCTGCAACTTTCCATAGCGAACAGCCGGTCGCAGGACATTAACAGGATTATCCAAGTCCATTAATGTGCACGAAGCTCTTCAAAAACTTTAAGATCATCCCACATTCAAGTGCTTGTCTTAAAGCATTTAATTCTAATTTTAATCTTAGGCGAACTCTTCTAAGTATTTTAAATTCTATTGAATTAATATATTATGCAATATATTTTTGATTATAAATAAGTTTTAAGCTTTGACAAAAGATTTTTAACTCTTATATCTAAATAATGAAAATAAAAAATCAATCTTAAAATTAAAAGACACACTATTTTTAATTTGATGGATAATTTGCAACTTTAAAGGTTCAAAAAACAATTATAATTAAAGAGAAGTTGTAATTTTAAGAGCAGTCAAGGAAACTGTGAAAGGTTCGAAAAGTTTTGGGATCATTCGGATCTCTCTCTCTCTCTCTCTCTCTCTCTCACTCTCTCACACACAGTCTGTAAACCTCTTGGTAAACTTCCAATGAATGCTTAGCAAACAGAATACTTTGCTGTAAACATGCTACGATACGAGTTGAAATAGTCGGAATAGTCAGGGATTGTCAGAGTTGAGGCATAGTTTTTTTCTGGGTTCAACTTTTCAACTCAGCGAAACCTGACACTTGAAATGGAGCCAGGGCCCAATGCCAACAGAGGCAATTGCTTGGGGCCTACACACACATACTCACACACACACTCACATACACACTCGCACACACACTTACACGTAAAGAATGCTCAACTTTAATTATCAAAAAATTGTTTTTCATGTGCGACTTACTACAAAGTGTGGGCTATGCCAAGTTGTTGTTGTTGTTGCTTTTCCTCGTGTTGTTGTTGTTGTAGTAGCAATAGTTGATGTTGCTGTTGTAGTTTCAGTTTTAGTTTTAGTGCCAGGCAACAGCAACAGCAACAAAGTTGGCACAAAGTAATAAGTGCACGCCAAGGGAATTTAAATTAAGTTACAAACTTTGCATATTAAGCGCCTTCTATATATATACACACATATACCCCAACCACGCCCACCTACCGCCTTCTAGTCAAACTAAACAAACTCCCTTACAAAAACACAAATACAAACACTCTAATGAAATTTACCAATAGTCGTAGCAACCCTTCAAAGCCAGCACACAACACCACATAATGGTCCACTCTTGTAGGGTCTACTATATACATACGTGTAATGGCCCAAAGACAGCAACAACAACAACAACAGCAACAGCAATAACAATAAGTAATAATGCTTAAACCAAGAGTGCTATACTTGAGATATACCCTTTAATTTATAAATATATTCCACTTCTTTTTATAAATATATTCCACTTCTTTTTATAAATATATTCCACTTAGTTTATAAGAACTACCAAGTACACTAAATAAAATAAAGTATTTTAGAAACTGTGATAACTATTATTTACCTTTAATTTTTTTGTTAGGCTATATCCATTATGTAGAATAATCTCAAATTTATTTCGAAAGTTTTATCATTAATTAGCAATGTAAAGTATTGTAAGAGAAAATAAAAATAATAAAATAAATTAACTGATAAGGTTAAGATTATATTAAAAAAATATATTTTTTAACTATCGTTAATTATATTGAAAATTCTTATATGTAAACAAATTTGTAAATAAAAATTTTTTAAACACAAATAAAACAAATAATAAAATAAAAATTGATTTTAAATAAATCTCTTGACAACATAAGAAAGGTATAAGCTATCCGTTGATTTACAGGGTATGCCGAAAACATTATAAGACAGATTTTTTGGCCCACATTGCGCACTTCAAAGCTCTCGTTTTGCTATGGAATGCATTGGGCATGCAAAGCTAATGCTGAAACTAAGGTTGTTGTGAAAAGGGGAGAGGACTGTGGAGTGTGGGTTGAGAGGGGGGGTGACACAAACTAATTCGGCAACAAGGTCGGTCTTACATGATTTTCATATTAATGCTAGGCTTGCATAGACGTTACGGCCAGCTTGTTAGGCGACAATATTCAAACTGGGACATTCCGAATTTATTTATGCTTCTTTTCCTCTTTTTTTTTTGTTTTTTTGCACTATTTGCATGAAGTACTCCTGAGCCTCTAGAAGCCTATTAAAAATGATGTCTGTGCTGTTTTGAAAACAACATACTTAAGTTGCCTTTGCTTTAATGTTATCTGACCAGACACCAGATGAGATTGTGAATAGTTATACTTGTTTCTGGGACTGAGATTAGATATTTAATGTCAATTTCTGTTTAAGATTGCCCCCAGTTGGAATTTAATTTGAATGAGTCAAATTCACATTTCTATACCCTAACTACGATAACAGTAGAATAGTGTCGACCTAAAGTTAGTAACATATTGAAGATCTTTTTTAGTTTAGTCGATAAAGCCGTATGCGTCAGGTTCTAAAATAATTTTTGGTTCTTGTAGATAAGTCTGGAAAAGAATTTTAATATATCTTTTTGCCATTCTGATAAATTTTTATTAATATGTAACGACTATTTCATAATGCAAATAATTAAAAAATCTTACGTATCATGTCTATATTTCAATAAAAGTACGAGGACTCTAACTACAGTGGGAATCTTACCTTATCCCCACTTCAAAAAGATACTCACATATCCTAAAATTCAGACTATTAAATTAAAGTAGCTACCCTGTTTTTTTTTTTTTTTTTTTTTTTTTTGGAAGACAGTCTGTTAGAGTATTCAAAATTCGGTATACCAAGGAAATGCTTTTTCATATTTTATTGCTCTTTCATATTATCATTGCTCTTTACTTTCTGCTCTTATCAGTTCACAAACACAACACACACACACACCCAAACACAAGTGGGCGTCGTTGGCGAGGGCGTGGTCGTTGGCGAGAAGGTGTTGTGGCTGCTTTTATCTAACGGACATCGGCCCTAGGGATCCGTAAACCCAACAGACACGCTCCAAAATTTTATGATGTGTAAATGGCAAATTAAAACCGACTGACGGCCATCAACTACTCCACTTCTCGCTCTCGCTCCACTCGATACTGACCATTCCATTCCTTTCGTTTCCGATTCGTTTGATATTGAAATGAAATAATAAAATATTATATAAGTATTTGGGGTTTACGAGTACGATATGATATGCACGTAAGCATTTTGCGTTCTCAGGCAAATCAAGAACGGAAACAGCTCGTAAATGACAACAACTTGAGAATGTTTCGCACTATCTCTGTCCTCAAATTTCAGTTCTTGTGTCCTTTACGACCTTAGCTCCCTTGACTCCCTCTCTCTCCTGTGTTTGATTTCCCTGTCTGTCATCCTTTGATATCGTTTTCTGGCTTTTCTGGAGTCTTGGTTATCGAAGAGTGTGAGTCACATTAAAACCGCACGCGTTTCGCTTTTATTATTGCTGCAGAAATCGCTGAAATCGTTTGTTGTAGTTGTTGTAGGTGTTCCCAGGGATGCTTAAGGTCGAAGGATGCTTCGACATCGACAACAACGAAAAATAATCAAGTGCAATCAACTGTTAACAATTTATGACATTTATTACATTTTTAATGTCGAACTCTGAACGTGAAGTTCACTGGATTTTCCCTTTGCTACCTGCGATCCCTCCCTCTCTTTCCTCTAAAAAGAGACTCTGCAGACTCTCTTCAGTCAAAAGCTTTAACTCTGCAGATACCCTGTAAAATATATATCGTATCTAAATATAGCGTATTAATGTAGTCGTTTTTACTTCCTTTTACTACTTTTTCATGCAGAAATAGTTGGTAAACAAATTTGCTTCGATCATTAAATCGAAGTCATTTGCAATGCGAATGTTATGTGTGTGTGTGTGTGTGTGTGTGAATTGTGGGTGTGTTCATTATGTGTGTGTGTGTGTGTTCGAGTGTGTTGTAAGTGGAGGCAATTATTGGCATGTGTCGTGTATCTGAAGTGGCACAATTTGAATAATAAATGGCATAAAGACTTGAATACCCCTGCGAAAATTATAGTGGGAGGTCTGCAAAAGTCGGAAAAGTGTAAAAGCAGAAAAGTCAGTTAAGCAATTGCAATATTCATTGCAGTATTTTTTAATTGATTGCCTCCTGGGCATCTGAAAACTGTATGTATAGACTGAGTTACTTCAACGCAATGCTGAAAAACCAAATGAATGGGAATTTGAACATGTTGTATGCCTTTGGTCGAAGATTGATGGGAAAATTGGGGATTGTGGACTGTGGATTGCGGCAATTTGAGCATCAATAATTGAAAAACTTGCGCCAAATTTGCTGCGTAACTGGTAACTAATTGCCAATTAAAAGTTAAATGAGCAGCATCTAATATTTATAAGTCAACCCGGCTAGTCCAATGAAATTAACCAGAAGTACACTGAAATAAATTTTGACTCGCAGTTTAAAATTCCAGATAAACTTTAACAGTCATAAAGTAATTCCACATCTTTGAATTTTCTTAGTGTATAATAAAGCTAAGGCAGCTTTCAAATTCAAAACACTTGAAACATATTGCCAACAATTTGAATATCTGAATATTTTCGTAACACAAATCCAGTTGACAATTTGCTGTTTTGCAAACTACTTTGTCCTCATTGTTTTGACCCATTGCCATGTCTGTCCTGTCTTGTCGTGTGTGTTGTCCCTTTCCCATCATCCACTTTAGAATATAATTTTCTAATTCTCTTTTAAGCAACTGGAAATTGATGAAAGCTGCTTTGTCACATGCCATTTTCACAGCGACTTGAAAGGAGTCGCAACTTTGCATATCATTTACGATTTACTATTAAAAATTTAAAGCTGTTTTTTATTCAAATTGTTTCTCAACTGTAAGGAACAAGAATCCTAAGTGCAGAGAAAAGTATCAACCACATGACTAAATTCATGTTGTAATATTTATGCCCATTGAAAGTTTTCTGGCTACAAAACAACTAAATGAACTTCAAGAGTTTCGATAGAATTTTGCCAATATGATTTGTGATGATAAAGGAAGGAATAAAGTAAACAATGTATGAGAATGAAACTGAGAGGATAAAGTATCCCAACTGCAGGGAAAAGTAATTTATAACGCGTTAGTTCATTCAACTAATAAATGCAATGCAATGTGTAATTTAATTACGAATAAAGACAATGGTAAAGTACTTACTGTTATTTTAATTGTCTTTTTGACTTATAAAAAAATACTATTCAAGAAAATTTAATAGATGGATGACTTAATTCGCTCCCAGGTCCCTCTCCCAGGTCCCTCTCCCAGGTTCCTCTACCAGTCCCTCTCCCAGTCACTCTCCCACTCCCTCTCCCAGTCCCTCTCCCAGTCCCTCTCCAAGGTCCCGCTCCCAATCCCTCTCCCAGGCCCCGCTCCCAGTCCCTCTCCCAGTCCCTCTCCAAGGTCCCGCTCCCAGTCCCTCTCCCAGTCCCTCTCCCAGTCCCTCTCCCAGGTCCCTCTCCCAGTCCCTCTCCCAGGCCCCTCTCCCAGTCCCTCTCCCAGTCCCTCTCCCAGGTCCCGCTCCCAGTCCCACTCCCAGGTCCCTCTCCCAGTCCCTCTCCCAGGTCCCTTTCCAGTCCCTCTCCCAGTCCCTCTCCCAGTCCCTCTCCCAGTCCCTCTCCCAGGTCCCTCTCCCAGTCCCTCTCCCAGTCCCTCTCCTAGTCCCTCTCCCAGGCCTCGCTCCAAGCATAAAACGTACATAAGTACTTAATAACTTACACAAATGAGTTTCTTAATTAGTTTATTTAAAAATTACGGAAATTTAGAACCCGCAATTGGATCAGGCAATAAATAATACGACAGCATTTTCACAGGACTACAAAACACTTAATCCGAGTTAAGGTTGCACTTTGGTCCTTCTGACAATAATATCTCAAACTTTACTGTCCATTTTTGTTCTATGCACACGTTTCAATGCACACATATCATGGGGCCAACAAAAAACAACAAAAAAAAGAAAGACGAGAAAAACTAAAGGAAAACGGAAAAAGGAGCAAAAACTGCAGAAAAACTGTTTCAGGCTCAACGTGTACATTTCAAAAGAGAATCCGAGCGAAGTTCTTTGTAAACGTGTTTAAAAATAGAGCTGACTGCGAGCCATACAAACAATGCCAAGCATTGTGTTGAGTGGGAGCAAAAAACAGGACGAAAAAAACAGGACGAAAAACAGGAGCAATGGGAATAGTTGTTGGAATTGGAGTAGTACGATATTCCTGGCAAAAAGGACACAGTGCACACTTTGGTGCGTTTTGCATGAGTGCCAGAGATTCGAGATTCGAGATTCGAGAGAGGAGTCGTCCCTGACTTGAATATGAACTATGCGAACTACGTGCACCTCGCCCATCTGAAACAATAGGAGCAAACAATGCCAAAGAGCCGACAAAATCCCGGGCAAATAGTGCTGAACTGAGTGGTAGCAATAACAATGGACAATGGACAATGTACGGACGGAATGGACTGGACTGGACTGATGACGGTGCTGGTAAATATGCAGTACAAGTACAAGTGCCTCGTATATCTGCAAGTAAACACCACTAAAACGAAACTGAACCTGAACCCAAACTACATATAACCCAAACGAATCTCACGTTCGTTTCATTTTACGAAAAGTTTATTCGACTTCATTTCAATGTTGATGAGTCACAAGCCCGGAACTTAACTCTAGCCAATGACTTTGGTTGCAGATAACACTTAAGAATGAGCTAAGGATAGCAAGGAGGAGGTAAGAAATCACCATCCAGTTTCACTTAAATCTCTAACACAATGACACAATATGCTAATCAACAGTATTTTCAGGTAACATAAATGTTTATCAATCACTTTGTTAACTGTTTACTCATCTTCAGTGTTTATTTTATGAATACGTATGCATATCAAAAAGGATCTATTTATTCACTCTTCCTAAGTTAAAATCATTATACTGTATTAAAGTTTTATTTATGTTACATCTGTCACAAATTAATTATTATTTGAAATTATTTAACCACCTAATTTAATTTATTTTTTTTTTATTTATTTATGCACGACTAAAAGCAGTTGGCAAGAAAGAAAAAAACCCCAGTTTTAAAATTAAATAAAATATTAAAAATAAAAATAAAATTAAATACAAATTATTAACTGTAAAGATAAAATTAAAATTTGAATTAGAATTAGATCAGGTCACTTTATTTAAATTTTTAAAAGAAAAACTAACTTTGTTAGCGTATTTAATCGAAGTTCTATAACCAGAATTCTTTAAATACCCATTCTATATTACTTAATCCCCTCCACGGTCTCTTTATTCGCATTGCTTACAGTCTTTACAATTAAATGCATTGGTTTAATCCGTCCAAGTGCTGATAAGTAATGTCATATGTCTATATACTCACCTCCATGGTCACTTTATTTACTCTACACTCTCTCACTCAAATCCAACTGTTAAGTACTTTGACTATCGCACCCTTTTTGATAGGGCCTTATCGATGGGTCGTATCAACGAACTTATCGTCTATCTACTTTTCATATTGATTGTAATATCGGATACCCAAAAAAAAACCTAATGGCAGCTGGCGCGTTATCATCGAATCATGCCCCCGGGAGGTATTTCTATGCCCTAACTTGTATTTCCCCCAACTTCTACTTTGTCAATATGTACGCTTTTCTATTAGCCGACTATGAGGAGTTGTTGTAACCATTCCGGAGTCCGGAGTCCGGAGACCCGGAGACCGAACCCTAAGACGCTTGTCGTCTCATTTAGCCAAAAGCTTTCCATTTGCAATGGCAGTTTTTCTTCTTTTTACATTTTATCCTTTTGGCTTTTCCTTTTTTTCCGTTTGCCCCTTAGACATGTGTAAGCACACATGTGTGTGTGTGTGTGTGTGTGTGTTTCCATATTACATAAGTATTTTTCGCTCTGTTTGCAAAATACGCACATTTTTACTCAATTGACATTTCAGCTAAAAGTCTTTGCCATCACCGGCACAGGAAATTGTGGGCGGGATTCAGACCGTAACAGACCCAAACTCAGTCCCAGTTCCAGAAACAGAAACAGACCCAAGTTTCATTCCCTGTTTCCACAGGCAAAACGACCAACAAACAAAGGTGGCTTCTTCTATCTACACACTGTGTATAATATGTGCTTAGGTCTCTTTTTCCGTTTCTTTCTCCTCTCTCTCTCTCTCTCTCTCTCTTCTCTTTGCTTGTCGCTCTCTCTCTTTTCGAGTATCTTTTCTGGCATTTCTGCTAATGGTGTGTGCCCTATAAAGCTGGCTAATGCCCGTAGAACCCTTTTTTCTACACTCCCATTCACTCCCTTTCACTTTTCTTTTTTCCTCTTTCCTATAATTGCCGTCCTTCGTATCGGGCATGCGAAAAAATAAGTGTAGAGGTTATCATTCTCTCTCTCTCTCTCTCTCTCTCTCTCCCTCTCCCTCTCTCTTTGTCCTCCCCCCGCCGTGTTGCCTTTTTGTTGCAAGGCAACAAAGGCCCTTCTCAAAGGCAAAAATAAAATAGAAAAAAGAAAAAAAAAATAATTGAATGGAAAATGTAACGTTTTGTTGCATTTATATTTCAACTGACTGATGGATAGCTGATACTTAAAATCCCTTTTTAGTACCCCCTTTTGGCCAGGAGTTTGTATACTCGATAATTGTCAGTTTTCGACAGGACGTCGACAATTGAAACGGTTAATTGTGGCCACTCTGTTGCCAAACAATACACAGCAAGGGGTTCAGTTCTTGCCATTCAAATAGCAGAGTATTTGGCATATTGGCAGGAAAATAATTATACGTTTGAATATAGTCATTTGATTTCTAAAGAGTGACGTTTAAAAAACTACAAGCTGAATTATTTTCTTAGAATGAGCTCTTGAACTATTTATCAAGCGGATTTCCCAAGTTATATATAAAAACCTTATTCTATTTAAATGAAAACAGACCGATAAATTAGCAACGTAGAATAATAATTTCCTGAGCCTATCTGAGTTTTCACAATCATTCTTGTTTTCATCTCAAAGAAAAAGATTTGAGCGAACAAAAAAAAACTCTTGAGGCAATCAGAGAAACTCAATTAGGGACAACTTTAAGCAGCTTTCCGAGAAAAATAGCCGAAAGGATTCGCAGAAGGATCTGAACGAAGACGTAACGCAACAGTTAAATGGGTCATTTGGTCTATTTATCATTTTTGACTGGCCCAAAAGGCCGGAATCGGGCCAGGATTGAGCCATGGTTTGAGCAGCAGTTGGTCATTCAATTTGTGCGCGGTAACTGGCAGCAATCAATCAAAATGCGAAATGCGAAATACGTAAAACGAAATACTGTTAAGACGAGACACAAATGGTTCCTAAACCGGATAGTAGAGGGGAAGGGCAGGGGAAGTGGAACATTCTCTGGGGTCTCAACCCTTTTTGAACTACAATCTAAACACGTGAAATTGGGTAATCGTTTGTGCAACTGAATTGGACAGCCCAAGAGTCAACGGCGTCCCCTTTGGGTCCCCTCTGGGTTCGAAGGTCCTTGAATCGATACTCGCAAGACAAATGGTTCGATTTGCCTGCCAGCAGCCCCGAAGCTTCCACCTCCCCCCCTCTAGTCACTCTCCACACACAAAGCCATAAAAATATATATTTTGTTGGCAAACAAATAAACTTGCCCATATATATAAACTTACAAGAGTCTTTCAAATTGGTTGCCCACTGTAATTCAATCTGAAATTGAAATTCGAATCAAATAAAATATACTTGTATTTGATGCAAATTGATTTTGCAAGCATTCACTATATTTTCATTTCCTTTATTATATTACGCATATCTGATTATTAAAATAACATTTTTATAAAGTTGAAGTTGATCTTATAAATCAAATAATGTTGATATTTGCAATGAATGAATAATAACAAATTTTAAGTTAATTGAAATTTATTACTATTTATATGTAATCATTATAAATGTTGATATTATATATTTTCAATTTTAATTACTTTTTAAAAATCATGATGATTACATATAAATAGTAATAAATTTCAATTAACTTAAAATTTTTTACTATTTATATGTAATTATCATGATTTTTTAAATTTAATTAAAATTTAAAATATATAATATCAACATTAATAGGAACGTCTATCGATAGAGAATTCAAACTTAGAGAGGAATCTTAGAGGAAACCATAAAAAAAAAAATCTAAGACTATTATTATACAGCATTTTTTTATATTGATATCTTTAGAGAAAGACACGGACGTCATTTTCATTGCCAGGATTTATATACTTTATAAGATTGTAGTTATCCCTGTCGTACTGTTGTGGATAGCTCCCAGGGCTTAGATACACATGACTGACTAATTGGAGAGCAAACGACTGTTTAACACGCAGACAGACAAACACAGAGAGTGTAAGAGAGAGAGTAAGAGAGAGAGAGAGATACAGACAATGAGAGAGAAAGACAGTGGCTATAGGTGAGACACACCTGTGGCCAGGTAGCGCGAGACAGTGAGACTACCTATGACCCTGTCAGTGACCCTGGAATCTATTTTCCATTGCCGAGTTTCCCAAAAACCTATTGTCAGAGGTTATGATGGATTTTCTGCACATGTCAGAGAGGTCAGAGGTTCGACTCGAACTCGACTCTCTTCTATTCAGATTGTTCCTACCGTTTTCCAAGTTTCCCACGCTGCGAGAAGCGCGCTAAACCTGCAGCCATCACCTGAGTCCTTAGGGGTATTTTTGTGTGTGTGTTTCCAACGATTTTCCGATTGTCTCTGACCTTTTTGTGCACTTATAGCACCCGGCTCAAGGCAGGTTCCCTCGCTCGGAGATCTGGTTCCCAGGCTTCCCTCAAAAGCAGTTGGCGCGCGCCCTAATCTCCTCCCCCGCTCCCGCTCTCGGGTCCATGATCCGTTGATCCTTCTCGCTCTGTAAATCGAATATGTTTTTCTAATTTCTGGCCAGATAGTCGTCATCTTCATCTTCATCTTTCGTTGCTGATTTTCTTTCTTAACACATGCGACTGGCAAGTGCCGTTGTTTTCTAAGGATTATGATCCAGAATCGCATTCAAGTGAATACTCAAATGAGTTTTCTTTGTCTGCTAAATGAATTCTATTCTCAAATTATTCAAATGTGTGATTGCTATTCAAATAAAAGCAATCGCAAATAATTTTAAATATATAAATAGCACATGTTTTCTTTTTGAATTAAGTGTAGGATATATGGCTATATCAGACACACAAAATGCCCTATTTATAAAGATATTAGTTTAAACTATCATTAAAGGGTATCAATTTTAGAGACAATCTTGTGATAGAAGTCTTTAAAGTGCTTCTCCTTAATTGCTGTATTGCCAAAGATTCTTTCTACTACACTCTAACTACATTATTGATGAATTTTGCTCACTTTTTACAGCCTCATAACCTGTTGGAAGCTGACAATTAATTATGAAGAGGACGCACACGGGAAAAAGGACATCCTGTGCAGGCTGAACAACTTTCCTAATTACGGCAAAAGCATACAATAATTAATAGACAATGTGAAGCGAGGTAAATTAAATGCTGTTTTTCTTGTCTTTTTTCCAGACGAAATAACAGCAAAAAGCTTTTAATATTATTATCAATTACAGGCAACAACAAATAAAGATCAAAGCCGCAAAATGAGTGCACAAAGTTGAGCTCAGACTCATCAACGTGATAGGGAAGGAGTAGGAAAAAAAACAAAACCCAAACCATGACCACAAATTTCATTACGGCATCAATCATAGAAGTGGTAGATATCTTTTAAAGACTATATATATTATTACTCTGTCAAAGCTAAGAGCTTCCATTAGAATTGTAATTGACAAAGTCACATTTGCTTACATTTTCTGATTAAAAATATATATTATATATTTATTGTCGCATGTGCCTTCATCGTTTAAATGCCTTCATTCGAAGATCAGGGGTCTTGACCCGTCTCGAATCAGCTGAATCAGCATTGGGAAATGCCAACTGGCCATGGTAAGTATATCATACATGCAACATTAAGCCCAGTAGAAGCTTCTGCTATCCCATTTTCAACTACCAGTAACAGTTTGTTGGCCAAGTCAACACGTAAGCAAAATCCCAATCTGTGCGAAAGGATTGCGATTGCCATTGTCCCATATATATATATACCCATATATATGTGTGTGTGTGTGTGTGTGTGTGTGTGTGTGTGTGTGTGTGTGTGTGTGTGTGTGTGTGTGTGTGTGTGTGTGTGTGTGTGTGCTGACCTCAGTATATTTTGCGAATGTCAGAGTGAAATCCGGGCATTTATCATGATTCGAATGAATTATTGAAGTATATTTCGTTTGGCATTCCCTATTGGGCTATCCAAACTCATCCCCCATCTTCCATCCCCCCTCCCTTCCCTTCCCATCTCTTCCCATCGATATACCCATGTAAGGTCAGTTGGTCGTTGTTTGGTCACAGTATTCTCTCTGTGTGTGTGATTTGTTGTTTTTGGCTTCGTTTCTTGAACTGTGCTCAAACTTGGCTTACAACTCTACAGTTAACTACTGAACAGGTTCTCTTTTTTTATTTGAGCGTATACTAAGGGATTTGGGTTCTGTAAATTTATTAGTTACATTTACAGAAACTTCTGCAACTTATTACTTAAGTTGAGTAAACTTCACTGATTAAGGAACGAAGGTGACATTGTTAAGTTATGCTTTGAATTGATCTAAGAGACATGGCTTATAGGAGTTGTCTGAAAGTATTTTTCAAGGGATTTTCAAATCTAGATTAATAGATATTTTAACTGTATAACAGTTAGCCTACGAACAGTTGAACTATCCAAATGGAATGATCAAATTTCTTAATAAGGAATAAAGAATATTGCAGTAAGAGAAATTTGTTAATATATAATAAAGAATTTGCTTGACTCAATATATGAACTGGACACGTCTGGGAGCATAATTGGAAGTCCCTTTAAATGTCCTTGTCCAGAGAACTTGGCGTGCAGTTAACGAGCTTAAATGTCAAGAGAAATGAGAGAAAACATTTGCTTGTCACGCTTTCTTTCGATTGAAATGCCCAAGACTGTTTATGTTAGGGGTTGATTTGGCATAGTATAGTGAAAGGGGTAAGATGTTTACTTAATTGTAAACACTGTGGAGTCGGAGCCTATGTAAATTACTTAATCTGCATGCAAAGACAATTACCAATCAGTAGGATATTAAGCGTTAATCGCTTTAAACAATGCCAAGGCAAACAATTTGGACACGAAACTGGCATTTACTTGTCTTTAACTGAATATTCCGAGGGACACTTCAAAACAAACGACCAATTGACCAGCAGCATTTAATGAGCCGACTCTCCCTCCCCCTCTTCAGAAGAATCGAAGACAAGAAACGATTTTGGGCAATCAGTCAACAGTACAGCTGGAGAGAGGGAGTAATAGTGGAATGCGAGAGGGAGAGGGAGAAAGAGAACGTGTCCAATTTTACTAATTAGAGCAAATATTTGTGTACTTGATAACTTTGGTGGGGCAATAGAAGGCAAAAGCAACCACTCAACAACAGCACCCACTCATTACAATCACGCACACTTGAGGCAACATTTCGGTGCCTTACACACACCCACACACCCACACACCCCACACCCCACACCCCACCACCCAGTGCACCCCCCACAGGAATTTAATTACGCGTCCAGGTCGAGGAGACAAAAATCAGTCAGTCCCTCTTGCAAGACCCAATTTCTCTGTTCTCCTGTCGTCACGCCCACTGGCAAACATCCCCAGTTATTTGTGAGTATTTGCTAGGAATCACTTTCATGTGCCCTATAGGTTTCCGGGAAGTAACCCCTCCCCTCCCCCTCCCCTCCCCACCCCTCCCCTTCCCATCTGTTCACGTTTCCACAGTGAGTTCTAATCTTTTGTTACGCTTTTGTACTTGTATTTATGTAATTAAAGATTTTGATTATATTTTGAGCATTTTACGATGCTTATAGTCAAGTTTTTAATAACCCCAAATCGCAGTTTTTATTCTAGCTTCAAAATAGAGTTACTCACATCTATACCCTGTACTCAAGAGTAATAAGTAACAACCATCTTAAGCCCAAGCATATTCAGTTTCTCGAAAAGTCTATTATTATTTATGTTTATAGAGTATTTACTAGTCAAGCAATCTGCAGTGTATTCTTTTATTACTCTGTTTTAATGACGTTTCCTTATAATTGTGGCATCATTAAAAATACGTTGCGGCTTTTATGAAGCCAAGGACTTTAGCTTATCCTTAATACTCCCAACAAGCTAATTAAAATTTCGCTAAAATACTTTTTCATTACACCTCAGTTCCCCTCCAGAAACTTAGCGTCCACTCCATTGGGAAATTTAAAAATAATATAAGTATTCGCAAACTTATAAATTAATTGATTTCTATACGAAAAAAACGTACTACTTGTCGCAAGATTTATTAGTATTTTTTTCATTCTTTAAGAATAAAATATATTTTTTTTCCGGGGCACGTGTACGTCCCACGCCTAAAACAGAAACAACTCGGAAATTTGTACGCTTCGCTGATTACTTAAAAAAACAACGCAAATATAAATAAAAAAAATCAACAGAAAGAAATAGTTGAATGTCAAAAAGATTAATTCTATTCATCACTGACAAGTGATCCACACGCGTTTTACATTTGTTATGTCTCTACTTTTCAGATAAGTTCCCCCATTTACCCATCCAATTAGCTGATTTTCTATCATTAATTAAGTCATTATATATATACATGTCTTTCCAAATAGAATAAGCCTAATATGAATATTATATGTATAATTTTTTCGCTGAACTCAAGGCACAAAATTAAGTCATCACACATGATTATTTGAACAGACACAAAAAAATCTAATAACTACCCATAATTAGAATTCTACATTTAAAGTAAAGACTTATCTTTATCTAATACGTATACGTACTTTAAACTTTTACTCAATTGTACTTAGTTAACTGTATACATAAGCTATAAAAAACCTAGTCGGCCGGTGCTACAGTCGCGTATACTCGACAGTCGGAGACCCGCTCCCAGTCCCTCTTCCAGTCCCTCTCCCAGTCCCTCTCCCAGGTCCCTCTCCCAGGTCCCTCTCCCAGGTCCCTCTCCCAGGTCCCTCTCCAATTCCCTCATCCTGGCCCCGCCTCCAGTACCTCTCCCAGTACCTCTTCCAGGCCCCGCTCCCAGTCCCTCTCCCATTCCCTCTCCCAGTCACTCTCCCAGTCACTCTCCCAGTCCCCGCTCTCAGCCCCTCTCCCAGGCCCCGCTCCCAGGCCCTCTCCCATGTCCTTTTCCCAGTCCCTCTCCCAGGTCCCTCTCCCAGTCCCTCTCCCAGGTCCCTCTCCCAGGTCCCTCTCCCAGGTCCCTCTCCCAGGCCCTCTCCCAGGTCCCTCTCCCTACAATACAATAACTCAGGAGAGCTGGAGAAATAATATGCATACCACAGTATGTAATACAATAAGTACTTTCCCCCTTTTGACAATACAAACAACATACAAATGAAGTTTATTGCTCTTTGCTGAAATTGGAACATTTTGTAGATGAAAGGATTATTAAGAGATTTTCCAAAAGAGAATCAAAAGTTTTGCTATTTGCGACAGACTCAATAATTCTCGCATTTTATGGCTCAAGTTTTATTCGTATTGTTTTTGTGTACACGTCGCTTCCTTTGGAACGGGGTTGGTTTCTGCAGTTTGTAAACTTTCCAATTCGACCCATAAAATTATATAAAATATATCCTCCTAACACTTCTCTCAGTCGTTTCAGCTTCTGTCAATGTCTTTTGCCACTGAAAAAGTTGTAAGGAAACCATTTTGTGGCATCAAAACAAAGCAGACTGAAAGCTCGAAGTAAAATATACCCTGTAGAGATTTCAAATAAACTGGTTGAACACTCTCTTCTGCTTCCATTAGTTTTGTTAATTTGTGTTGTCGCTCTGCGGTTTGACACTTAATGAGCAAGAACTATTAATATATATATATATATATATTTAAATATTTGATATATACATATTGATTTAACAGTAATGAAGGGCGATTAATTTTGTCGCATGCTGTGCAGTTATGCATAAATGACACGGTCTGCAAATGTATCTCATAAAACTAGTCTGCAATCAGCTCGATGGGGGGTTATTTAATTAATCGCATTAATTGTCGGCAGTTCAACGGACACCACAACAATTATGCGGTTTCCCCTTGTGACTCATTCGCGATGATTTTACCAATAACTGATGCATCAGAAGTCATTAGACATGTCTACAGATATGGATTTAAATTCAGTACATTACAAGTGATTAAAAATCTAAATATTCTTTACTTTTCTATCAGAATTACTATTAAGATTTTAAAAATTCTTTTAATTTTAGCATTTATTTATATTTATTATTCTGTGTTATAAAGTTTCACTCTAGATACCTCCCATGAGTTTTTGACTCCACCTAAATACCCAAATTAAAGTAGGGCCATTGTACATGTTACCTGAAATGTTTTTCGTTTTATCAAAATACTCACAATTGTCCAAACTTCCGGTGACAATGGGACTAATTCGAGTTTTCCGAAACGAAGTCTTTGAAAAATGTACAAAACTTGACGCTGATGGTAAATTAAATGCTGAGAATCAAAAGACGCAGATTTAAAAATCATTATGAATAATGGTGTGAAGTTTTGGTTTCTTATTTTGAATGACAACTGAGTCTTTCTAATAGCTTAAAATCCACTATTGTAGCTCTATATAGAGAGACAATTGGTTTAACTTTCGCTACTTTACGTGTAGTTCTATTATTCAAACACATTTTAAATTTTACCTGTCACAGATGAAAAATAAATAAATGACAAGTACATATATACGGATATTTCTACATATATTTCTGTTCAAAATTATTTCTTACCTCATCCAAAATGTTGATCTCGCGTGCCAGAAGACGAGGCACACGAGTGTACAACTTGTTCAGAGGTAGATTTATATTTAAATATGATGTGAGGTGCGACAACAAATGGTATATATTAAATAAAAACATGATGTAGTCAAAGTTTAAATAAAATAATATTTGACAAGGCTAAAGATCATATGGTATTCCCCAAATTTTCTTGACATTGACAAACTAATGGCAAGGCAATATCAAATCATTTTCTAAAATCTAAAAAAATCATTTAAAAATCAATCACGAAACGATGTCTATAGATAATAAGTTTCAGCTCTTAGAGCTATATCTAAATTAAAACATTTTGCCCTTACTATTTAGTTAATTTATCTAATTAACTATGTTTGTAAATCTCTGCAGATTTCAATACACTTCTTATTTATTTGCTTTAAATTACTATATCTACTTTTGATTATTTGGCTCATATTTTCTCAAAGCAGAGACTGTTTTTCATCAATATTCAAGTACGACATCATCTGTATCGAGTGGCTGTCAGCTGGCTGTCCCTTGGGATTCCCCTCTCCCTACACTGACCCTTTGGTCCAAATACATAGGATGTTAGTATGTGGCAAGTACTTTCAACACTTTGCCTATCTACATACATACATACATGCATACATATGTAATAAGTATGGGAATAGTCGGATACTTGGAAAATACATATAAAAGTTTCAGAGTTCCAAATTTGTTTACAATACCGAATTTGTTGGTGGCATGTTTACAGCGCCAAATGGGCAAACACAGGAATCTACAAAAACACATTTCAAATTGAATGTAAGAGCAAAAAAGAACAAGCAAGAGCACTTCAGTTGGGAGTGCTCGATGAGGAGATACCCTGCAGTTAGTTTGATCACACTCTCAATCTCTTAAAGTTTGGGAGTACCAAATCTACTAAGGGATATAGTATGTGCTATATAAATGTTTCTAGATTTCGATTTTCCCAAACTTAACAAACCCTTAATATTATATTTAAAGAGTACAGGGTATCCTTATAGAAAAGAAAGATATACAAAATTCTGAGCGAAGAAGAGAAATAAAAAACTACAAGTAAATTGTGAGGAGTATAGAATAGACATTTGTACATACTTACGAATACGAGTACGATATGTAGAAATTCAGAATGTGCTTTGTGTATTTGTGGTTCTGATGTATTCAAGCACTTTCGGGTGTCACTTGAACATGTTTTGCCTGCTGACTGTGCCTCGTATTTATCATTTTTATTTCTTTATTACTTTTTCTCTTTTTTTCAGAAACTTTTCCATTCAAGCTGCAAAATGTCAAAAAAGAGGCATCCAGAAATCAGAGTGTCTTTCAAATGTTTCTCTCTTGACAGTATATGTATACCCTATAAAAGGCGTTTAGAGTGCTGAGACCAAAAAGTATAAAGAATTTAAATGAATTGTAAATGGAATTTTTTTTAAATGTAACCTACTACAGAAACCTTACAAAGATGAGTGTATTTACAGTTGGAATTTATTCTGTTGTTGGTATATGTAAGTATACTTTTAGCATCCACTTTAAACAGTTAAGCCATTAAGTATACGCCGTGAGCACCCAAGTTAATTTCTAAAGTCGGTAGCAGTATGTTTCTGTGAGAAATGTTTGACTTTATATGTACATTGTATGTATGTTTGTATGTATCAATAAAATGTGTTGAAGGTCAATGCGAATAACAGCTGATGGGGCAATAGATATTTGATGTTATGTATGTGTGCAAGTTTGTATCGTATGTGGATGTGCATGCTTGCAATATCATCCACAACATCCACATCTACATCCACAAGCTGAAACGTCGACTGCAGATGCAGCTGCAGCGTGGCAGCGACGACTCTTGTCATATGCTTTTTGTTTGTTTGTTTATTTTGTTGTTGTTGTTGTCGTACTTTTTGGCACGAAAGGCGACATGCATTAAAATTGATAGTCAGCGACGTGGGAGCAGGAGAAGAAATGAAACTGACAGCATAAACAAGGAAAGAGGGAGAGGCAGACAGAGAGAGAGAGAGAGAGAGAGAGAGAGACTGAAGCATCTTTAGAAGCTTTGCCTTTTGTTATGCATGTCCATACACAACACACACACACACATAAATCACAGTCAAACAGTCTGCATTTGTTTTTGCACTTTGCTTTTTGTCGCCTTCTTTAGCTGTTGTTGCTTTGTTGTTGCCTCGCTTTTGGTGCCAATATGTCTGCCACAGCACAATCCAATTGTATTTCAACTTATGTATGTACGTATGTGTGCATGTGTAGGTGTAGATGTGAGCTTTTAAGTGAATGTCGCTCTGTCTATCACCATCTCGCTCTATCTCTGTGTGCGCTACACGTCCGCAGATAACTGACAAAGCAACAACTACAATTACCATGGCGAAACAACAAACAATAGCATAAAGATAACAAAACATCAAAGTTCGTGTTCAGCAAAGAGGTAAAAATAGAAAATCTAAAGTGATCGACTGCAAAATACTCTGCACTTGGTTGTGCTTTAAGGAGCGAGCATTGAGAATGAGCAAAATAAATAATAATATTCATAGATGATATAAAGTCAACAAATTAAAGAGTGCTTATATTATTATTACTGGGTATACTTTAATTGAAAGATATGATCACAATATGTAAATATTCTTACATGTAAAAGAAATAAAAATTAGATTTACACATAATCAAATTTCATTTATGACTTTTAAATTAAAAATAATGCCCTTTATTTAATGGGAATACATATTCTAAGATTATGTGAAGTGCTTCAGTACTTTTTAAGTTCTAAACACATTATCTGAAGGTTAAGTCGATTACAAGTACAAGTAGTTTTGGAAATAATCTCTATTCCATTATCAATTAATCTAACTTTGTTTATATGTTCATGGCGTTTAAAAAATCAGCTGTGAGGCTTATCGATTTATCGACGCTAGAGTTGAAATTAGTGTTGTCGCTGGTAGCGAACATCAAAGTTGCAAAACAACAATAACGCTTAAAAGATGCCCGAAATACGCCCTCTGTCGGCCAGTTTGCAGAAAACAGCCATCGAGGAGCTGAACGAGGTTCCCGAACGTCTTGATGCGGATATTTTGGCTTTGAGAACTTGGCTTAAACAACAGCCGCATATGCGAGCCCGCAGCGACGATCAGTTTCTGGTTTCCTTTCTGCGCGGCTGCAAATTTAGCCTGGAAAAGGCTAAATCCAAATTGGACAAATACTATACGCTTCGCACTCAATTCCCCGATTTCTATACTATACGCGATGTAGATAATAAACGTATCCACGAGTTGCTGAGATTGGGGTAAGTTTTCTACTGAATTTTGTTATATGGTATCCCTAGATATTACTTGTTTCTAAAGAGGTTCTACTGTACTGGTAACCTGACCTTTCTTACGTAGGGTGGGACTCCGACTGCCGATACCATTGAATGAGGATGGACCCCGTCTCATCTATGTACGTCCGGGCTGTTATGCGGCGGATAAGGTACACCTTTGAGGAGATTATGAGCGTTTCCAATGCTCTGAATGGTCTGAGTGTGCAGTATGACGATCACGCTGTAATTCATGGATACCTTGTCATATTGGACTTCACCGATTATACGGCAACCCATTTGCTGCAAATGACGCCAAGCACTCTGAAGAAAGATGTCCAGATTCGCGGAGGATGCACTGCCCGTGAGGGACAAGGGAACTCACATGATCAATGTTAACGCTACCTTCGAGATGAGTTTTAATTTATTACGATCGACAATGTCTGTCAAGCAGCAGGAACGTGTAAGTATATATCCTACTATACGGAAAAATTATATTACAATTGCCATAATTCTCCCCTAGATCTCGGTGCATGGCAGCAATTTGGAGTCTTTGTATGCCCACATTCCTCAACGGTATCTGCCCACCCATCTGGGCGGAGAACAGGGCACTATTGATGAGTTAAAACAACACTCATGGAACATCTTCATGCAGTGCCAGGAATACTTAAGGGAGGAGGCTAACTATGGCATAGATGAGAACCTACGACCCGGAGGCAAATGC
Source organism: Drosophila falleni (assembly GCA_035045575.1). Taxonomy (NCBI): domain Eukaryota; kingdom Metazoa; phylum Arthropoda; class Insecta; order Diptera; family Drosophilidae; genus Drosophila; species Drosophila falleni. Next base: position 14,694,549 of record JAWNOV010000167.1, read on the forward strand.
AACGATTATAACAGCATTTTTGGTGTTGAGGGATCATTTCGAAGACTAAACTTTGATTAACATAATGCAGGAATGTAAGGATAAAAATGAAAAAAAAAATATGCCGAATTTTCACTTTTATTACCCCTTTATTTTATTTTGCTTCAAAATGATTCGAGAGTTTTCTATTGCAATAAATATACACTTTGAATATTCCATTTTTCATAATTTAATGCATTTTCATTTGGTTTTGCATGAATGGGGATTATTAACGCCCACATAACACACAATTTGGTTAAAATTTATGGGAATTCCAAGTCTCTCTATTTGTTGTTGTTTGCTAAACAAGTCTACTACACATATATCAACTGTATAATCCGTTGCATATACCGATTCTTCAATGAAATTATGTGATTACAAATCATTCGCGCCGGCCATTCACCTGCCACAACGCCCACGACGAGGCGCCACCTGCCGGTCGTCTTTGTGTGTCAAAAATACATTTTTCGCAAATGATAAACAGAATACATAAGAATCTATATTTTTGAAACAAATGTTTCGGTTTTCGTCAGATTAATTATTAAGTTCTTGTCCTTATCTTTGGGTACTTGCAAAATTTTTTTCAAACATATGATTGTAATTCTGGAAAAAATGTAAATAAAAATATCATGTATAAGTATATACATCTTATGTCCCTCTCCCAGTCCTTCTCCCAGGCCCCGCTCCCAGTCCCTCTCCCACTCCCTCTCCCAGGCCATGCTCCCAGTCCCTCTCTCAGGTCCCTCTCCCAGGTCCCTCTCCCAGGTCCCTCTCCCAGGTCCCTCTCCCAGGTCCCTCTCCCAGGTCCCTCTCCCAGTCCCTCTCCCAGGTCCCTCTCCCAGGCCCCGCTCTCAGTCCCTCTCCCAGTGCCTCTCCCAGGCCCCGCTCCCGGTCCCTCTGCTAGCATGCTCGACAGTCGGAGACCCCGTACTTACTATGTAAAAAACTTATAATGGAAAAAACTAAAAAAAATTGAAATTTTCTAAATTCTTCTGTTTTTATTCTGTTAATTAACATTTATCTATAAATTCTTTATCATTCTTAGTATCTTTCAAACTCTACAAACTTTTTGGTTATTTCTTTATTGCTTCAATAAATTTCATCAAGATCTTTTTCAGTAAACAAAATTCTTTACTTTTTGGCCTTCGGTGCTGAAGGTATTTTAGGAGGTGGGGAAAAGTACTGATAGAAAAATGATTGTTTTTGTGATTGTTTCAAGTGTGAGAATCGATCGGAAATCGCAACTGTCGGCTTTTCACTCGACTTGTGGAATTCTTTATAAATGTGGGTCTTTGTATTTATAATAATTTGAACTGACTTAAGTAATGGTGTATTATGGCGCAAGCGGCAAGATCGAATGGGCTTTACAAATTGGATTCGATTCTTGGCACTTATGGAACTTCCACTGGCCTTGATTTTGCTGTCCAGGTTAAAGCATTTTATAAATTTTAAAATTAATTTCTGTTCCAATTGATAAATCTCACGTTCAACGATTTAACGATCGTCTCAATTTGCATTTCGTTTTGTTATTTATTTAATTTTTCCTTTCAATTTATTGTCTAGCGTCTGATTTATTTCTAAATGCAAATGTTCATTGTGAAAGTCTTTAGATTTACGGCTCATCGATCGTCGATTGAAAGATATCAATCGAAGCAAATAAAGTTGTCGCAAATATATTTTAATTTAAGTTATTTCATCTCTACCACAGACTTACGGCACTGTAAATAAATATCAAATGGTTGCTTAGACTATAAGTTCTCCAAATTACTGGATTATCGAAAAGGAAAGATTTATCGATTATTTAATGCATTTTGCATCGATTGCAGATTATATTTAGGGGCTTTTCAACACCCTTTTAATGTTAAGATTACATGTTATTTTCGTTATATTTTTCGGCTATTTTCCAATTGGACTAACTGGTCGGTGAATCATCTTTTACAGGGTTTGACCAAGACGACGTCTGTTGATGTGAACTAGGCGATCATCATCCCGACGAACAGTTTGGAGATCATCCCCTTGAACATCTTCAACTCGTTCCTCACGTCCCTCGATATTTTGCTGGCGATTGCGACGCAACATCTCAATGATATCCTCATCTCTTAAGTTGTTCAGACGATTATCCCTGCGAATAAACTGAAGAATGTCCTGCTCGGTCATTGGGTCAACGTCACCGACTCGACGTCCCTCTCCAATGCGACCAATACGACGGGGAGTTACCTCTTCCTGGGTTTGATCTAAGCGGCGTCTACTGATGTGCACCAGACGATCGTCATCACGTCGTAGACTCTGGAGCTCATCAGGCTGAACATCCTCATCCCTTTCCACTTGCTGCTGATCTACACGACGTCCTTCCATGCGTTCCTGACGGGTTTCCTCCTTGCGCTGGCGATTGCGACGCAACATCTCAATGATATCCTCATCTCTTAAGTTGATTAGACGATTATCCCTGCGAATAAACTGTAGAATGTCCTGCTCGGTCATTGTATCAACGTCACCCACTCGACGTCCCTCTCCAATGCGACCAATACGGCGTGGAGTCATCTCTTCCTGGGTTTGATCTAGGCGGCGTCTACTGATGTGCACCAGACGATCATCATCGCGTCGGACACTTGGCAGATCGTCAACTGAGCGATGACAACTCTCCTTCTTGCTGCTGACGCTGATCCATACGACGATTCATACGACTTTCCTGTCCACGACGCTCCTCCAAACGACGTTCCTCCTCAACACGGTTAATAGGACGTGAATTCAGTTCCTCCTGGGTTTGTTCCAGTCGACGTCTGTTGATGTAAGCTTGGCGTTCATCATCCCGACGAACAGTTTGTCGATCATCGTCTTGAACATCTTCAACTCGCTCCTCACGTTGATCCACACGACGTTGCTCGTTCTTTTCCTGGCGTTCGCGACGCAGCATCTCAATGATCTCATCATCGCTGTAGTTCGCTAGACGATTGTCCTTTCGTATGAACTGCAGAATTTTCTCCTCTGGCATTGGACCCACTTTTCCCACTCGACGACCCTCTCCAATGCGACTAATACGACGTGGAGTTACCTTCTCCTGGGTTTGTTCCAGACGGCGCCTGTTGATGTGCACCAGGCGATCGTCATCTCGACGAATACTTTGCAGATTATCAATAGGAATCGATTGATCCCTATTGATATCTACCCAGAGTCCTTGTCGGCGTGACTCCAGCAGGTCGTTCACCTGTCGATCATTCTGCTGTACTCCACGTTGTCCAACACGGTTCTGGGAGAGTTGTTGCTGACGACGACGACCCACGTGCAAAAGACGATTGCTATTCACATCCGTGGTGGGAAGATTGCTCTCAATATCTTCGGGGACATTTCGGTTAATGGGCACACGAGAGTAGCGTTCCTCCAACTCGGATTCTATCTGTTCGTTCTCATCCTGCAGCTGCTGTTCCTGATTGTCCACGATGTTGTCGATACGATTCTGTCGTCTAAGATTTTCCTCCAGATCATTGAGCCGTCTCTCCTCCGCCTCACGATTCTCCAGCTGTAGTCTATTCCAGGGATTCATCAGATAACGTAGTCTTACTATATCCATCAGAGTGGGACGATCGTTTTGACGCTGCACATCCCACCAGGATATGCGATCTTCGGATACTGGAATGCGTCCTGCGATGACCGTGCCCAGGACACAGGCCAAAATCACCAGAAGTTTGCCCATTCTGTTCGATTTCACCTTACTCACTTGAAACTTGGAACTATCTATTTGAGTTTTGTGATTTGCTCACCAGAAGGCGACTGCATATGGATTGAAAATACTGCAACGCTTTTATACCCAATCTTATCTCTAGAGTCTTCGATTTTACGGGTTTACATTCAGCATTACTCGTTCGGATCGGTAAAAAACACATTTATCAGTCATGAATAATGCCCAATATGTTGTTTATTCACGGGTAAATAGGGTCTTAGACCCAATAGGTCAACAGATTGCACGACTTAATGATTACCAGGAGGCTGAAGCACTTCCCGACTGGGATCATTCCATTATTCCGTGATTTTTAAATAACAAGAGTTCAATAACTTTTATGAGAAGAGAGTTGAAACTTAACCTAAACCTGGGAGAGAGAGTGGGAGCGGGACCTGGTAGAGGGACTGGGAGAGAGACTGGGAGAGACACTGGGAGAGGGACCTGGGAGAGAGACTGGGAGTGGGACTGGGAGAGGGACTGGGAGCGGGGCCTGGGAGGGGGACCTGGGAGAGGGACTGGACGAGGGACTGGGAGGAGTAATATTAATAGTAGTATTTATAGCAGCAGTAGTAGAGAGGGTAAAAAAAACAAAGAGAAACTGAGGAAGAAGTACATTATAAGTTTTTTCCATAGTAAGTACGGGGTCCCCGAGTGTCGAGGATGCTCGACTATAGCACCGGCCGACTTGTTTATATTTAATATAAACTGAAATAAAATGTAAGGCATTTTAATTTATATCTCTTGTTGACTTTACGAGAGTTGTCAGTTGTATTTGAAAGGGTAACAAAAACAAGTGGTAATCCGTGAATCCCCCTGCCAACAAGGAAACAGTCTGCGGTGACAGTGCAAACTGTGAAATTAAGCAAAGTACTTTCATTCAACTACAAACAGAACAACACGAGGAATAGAATAGTACAAACTAGAATAGAATAAAACATAATAAAAGGGAATAAAATGAAATTGAATTTTAGTATTTGTTAGATTTATGTGTGAATCGCAGCTGCTCGTTTTTGATTTATGTCCACAAATATTGACTTTGCGTATTTAAATATACGAAGAAGCTTTTTCATTAAAATCATAGAAATAGAAACTAAATAAATATTGCTTATGACAACAAGCCAATATGCCTCGCACTTTTGTTTACTTGTTGTTGGCCAAGGTTATAAATCAAATTGCCAAATTCAAAGCCAGAATGAAAATTGAATATAGCTGAGAGAATAAAGAAGTGTTTTAAGCGAACACTCTAACAAAAATATTTTTTATTAAATTTCATAAACTAAAAATTCAATAGTTTATTTTATTGAATTACATTTTATTCGACTGATTATTCATATGGTGAATATCATTTTGGTTCAAAAAATATTTCTTGAAGATAGTTCCATTATTATCTTGAAGAAAAAGCTACAAGTTTGAAATCTTTAGCTTAATCGACATACTCATTTGTAGGGTACAAAATAAAAGTATTTATTGATGATTTGCGCTTATCGCACATGAGAATCCGCGAATCGCATTGAGTTCTAAAACAAATATTGAATAGTGCCAAATAAACGAATTGGCTCTTCCTCCTTTACTCCCCTACATAAGACCCACGTTTGGTGCCCTTCTTTTGAGATTTTCCAACTAAAACGACAACTCGCAGACAAATTGATTTTCGGTTCCCCCAGTTTATTTATTTAAAATTCTTATTTTTCTTTCTTAACTCGCGTCCGACGTGCGGTGCGCTGACGTCAACGGCCGGACATGAAATTTTTCGTACTTGGGATTCATTTAGGGGCGCGTGCCATAAACAGAAAGTTTTCTTTATCTTTGGGTATGAAGGCAGGGTTAGAGCTGAGGGATGACCGCGTTATATAGAAACATCATCAGTCAAAGCGACGAATCGACTGTCAGCTGGTCAGCTGGTCAATTCGTCATTTGCTTTTGCCTGGCCTGACCTTGAAACAAAATCGAAAAGACTAAAATTTATCTTGACTTGGCATAAATGAAAACTTTTACAGTACGAAAAGCAAAATCAGTTGGCCCAAAAATAATCGAATAATGGCTAAGACAAACCCCAGACAAAATTCATGCACAATTTATTTGTTTTCGAAAATTGGCCATAAATAAAGGCATTGTCAAACGTCAACTATGTAGAGTACTCACAACAATGGTAGAAAACCAACAAGAAGTGATAAAAATAATCTCAAATTTAATTGAAGAAGCTTCACATCACCTCAGAAAATATTTAAAAAGATCATAAATTTAATAATAATATTACAATTTTTTGTAAAATAATATATGCAGAAACTAAGCTTTTGAAAGTACAAGAATTGCTCATAAAATCGATAGATAAATTTTGCTTTGCAGCTTTTGTTGTTCTCCCACTGTGCAACAATAACAACAACATGTTATTTGGTCGCATAGCAACAAAAGTCCGTTTTGAGATGGAAATTACCTACAACACTTCGAAACAGACGAGTGCAATTGACGTGCATGTGGTCTGAGCGAATGTAAACAACAAATTGTATCTTAAAGATACATACGGATTTTGCCATTACATGCAGATCAAGTATGTTTGTAGAAATATATATTGGAAAATTCGTTTAACGGCAAAGTGGAATTATGATGAACGCCGCGTGGGGTCAACTATATATTAGACTCACATCATAGACTCATTTCCAGACCAGATGCTCGATGCTGACAAACCCCCAACGGTGCGCAATATCAGGTAATTATAATTTTGGCAAGGGACCAGATACATTATTATATATTTATTTTTTCATCTTTGGGACCTGATTGCTAGATGTGTGGATGCCACAAGTATCCCGCTGTTGAAAATTTCTACTATTCCATAGGTAAAAATATGAGCTCCTATTATGGGATTCATTTTCAGATACGCGGAAAAATGCCCCCCATCAAACCGATGGGAGGAAACTTAAATAAACATTTATTTACTTCTTGTTATTTATCCTTAGAGAAAGTGAGTATATTTTTTAAAATTGTATTTGAAACTTAGTAGAGAGTTTTTACAGACTTAATAGAAAATACGATATTATTGCAAGAGACAAATTTCTATTTTAATGAAGTTTCTTTATTCCTAACAAGCTTTAACTTTAACTGCGTCTAAAGTGATCTTCTTCATTTATAATCTAGGCTTCAAAATCCGGTCAATAAGACGCATATATTTTATTTTGGCAATTGGCATCATCGACCCACTTAATTACCAATCGGTCGTCGGCCGTCAGTCGACGTGTGGTACACAATGCGGTCGTATTGGCCATTAGATCATTTGATTTTCTGGTTTTATTTTCTTTTTTTTTTAATAACAGATTTCCGTCAAAACAAACAATTTGGGAAGCGATAGAGAGGAAGAGAGATGGGAGACAGAGGGAGAGCGAGTGAGAAATAAGAAAAGTGCGTCAGCAATGCAAATTTTGTTTTTCTGTTTTTTTTTTCAAATCAACGAGTAGTTCGTCTGTTTGCTTTCTTTGCGTTTTATTTTTCATTCTTCTTTATATCTAATTTTTGTTATTTTTTTGGCTTTTTTGTGTACTTGTTTATTTGTCTAGCGACTGCAGAGGATTTTAACCTTTTGGCGTAGACGTTGCTATATGCAATTATAAGTAGTTCTCATCTAGACTGATCGCTTCCAAATGAGATCTGTATCTTTCACTGCAACTATCTGTATCTTTTGTGTGTCTTGTAGGAAGCTTTCCAGTTTTTTTATGTCGAACAATATTTGTAGGTCTCTTAACCATTATAATATTATAACTATTAGAATTAATAGGCTTTTTGAACTGTTCGAAAAAACATTTAATTAATACGACAAATAATTATTTAATTATAAATTTAAAAAAATACATTTTAATGATCAAAGAAATGTCTAATTGTCTCAAAAATAATCTATCTATCTGTAAGATCGTCTCTCTATACACAAATACAATCAGCACAAATAAGAGACGTATATAATTTGTTTTCACTAATTATTGCTTGTATTTAATTTAGTCTGTCTGTCTATCGCTTAGTTGCTATCTCCACAGCCAGCTGGGAACTCTGATGAATCATCATAGTGCCTGGGGGCAAAAACTGAATTCATTGCCAATGTCACGTAGCCCCATGGAGCGAATGACGATGATTATCTAAAGCAATCGATTGACTATATAATAATGAATGATTGCTAAGCAATTTAACTGTAAGCTGAAGACCTCTAAAAACGGTTTATGAAAAGAGAAATTCTAGAGACTTCTAGAACTATCAAATTAAATTTTAGAATAATTAATATTATCAATTATCAATTTTTGCAATTATTTTCAACCAAAAATAAATAGTTTTAATTAATGCAACCGCAGATGACTGAGAATAAAATGTACTTAATTATCATATTTTTTAGCTAAACAATTCTTTAATTTTCAACCAATTTTATTTAAAAAAAACAATGGACAGTGAAATTCAGGCTCCTGTCATTTGAATGTTGACGAGTTGTTGGGCAACTCTTCAAATATTGTTGCTGCCTGACAACACTTTTGTGCTTCCCGAATCACTGAAGCGTTGCCAAGGCATGATAAAGCTGTGTATAGTTATAGAAACTCGACTAGCAGATACCCTGGCTAGAATATATGTAAGTATAAAAAAACAAGTTTTATGACACAGATAATACTTTTAATCATCATCTATTTAGCCTAACTAAGGCATTACTCATTTATTTTGTAGCTTTTGTTGTATGGCATTTTCGTCACACTGTGCCAAATTTACTGTTGAACGCGTCCATTGTTTGTCAGCTTGAAGCTCGACTCATTTCGTTTTGGTTGCTAAGCGGAGACGACGACGACGACGACGTTGGCGACGTTGACAGCGCCGTTGACAGCGACGTTGAATTGGTGATCGGTGTTTCATCTACCGCTGTTGCTGCCTCTGCCTCTGCCGCTGTCGTTGCGACTGCCGCTTGGCAACAGTTAACGTCATCGTTTCGTTGCGTTCGCGCTTGTGACGTCGCCGCTGTCGTTGACGTTGACGTTGACTGCGACGCCGACGCCAAGGAGGAAATGAATGTCAATTACTCACGTACCAATACATATGTATATGTATGCATGTATATACGTACATAAATTTTCCTACAGCGTCTCTTGACGACAGCCAAAGGCAGTTGGCGACGGTGGTCGACGGTTGGCGGTTGTCGGTCGCCTCGATTGCAGCAATCGCACGTTTTTGGCTTATCGGACGAGACGAAATGAAAGTAGCAGCCGCAAAATTTGCATAGGCGCCACAAAGATTCGTTAACCTTTTGAGTTTGTCGCCAGTTGGCCACAGCTACAGCTACAGATAGAGGAACAGCCGATTGATACAGATATACAAGTTCAGATGCATGTACCGTCAAAAGATATATATATTCGAGCAATTGAAATATAATTAGATGACACAGTTGTAGACTCAGATAAATTGGTTGTTACATCTATAGCTATAGATATATCTATCTCTACCTTTAGTTCATTTTCATCTATAACTTGAGATTTTTATAATTATATTAAATAATTTTATCTGCATCTTTAACTAGAAACTTAACTTTAACTTAACCATTTCAAGCATAAGCAATATTTTGTAGTTTTATCTACACATACAGATACATACACAGATCTTAATCATTTTCAGCTTTCTAAGTAAATGTATCTAGCTATCACTATGTCTGTAACTATAGGTACATATACATATAGACTGATATACATATACATTTGATTGATTGTTGCCTCCTCTGAGCGTATGTTAATTAATTTCAAGATTTTCTCGTTTTGTTGTGCTTTAATTTGCAATTTTATTGAACTCTAATCCTCCATCTTTGTCTATACCTTATCCGAGGGCATATGACAAATTTGTATAGCTTTGTGCTGCATCTGAAATTAAAGAGCTTGAGTATTCTGGACTATTAAGTGTTAAAAAATGCTCTATTTAGTAATGTAACGAAATCAGTTTTCATTATTTATTTTTATATGTAACTAGAGCGTTAATAGCTCATTTAAGCTTTAAAATGTATTTTGCTTTTTTCTCAGACATAATTCCGAATTGACAATTTCTTTCATAGTCCCTGATAACGAAAAAACAATCTTGAAATGACCTAGATATTTGCATTGATTGAACTTTTTAAAGAGAATTGCTGAACTCTTATCGACGAGTAATATATTTAAATGAAATTCGCAGAGCTGGCTTTGTATGGCAATTGGAATACAATATTCAGTCTTTATTCATTGCCGATAGAGTGAACCTCTGAGAATTATAATAAAGATGCTGTCAAATAAGTCTTTGTTTTTATGTACGACCGTAACACTGACCACAATTGGAGTTCATTTGGCTGACGAATCTGACGATGTATATATAAAGATTTCGCAAGGAAATATATATGATTAATAAAATTTATAGAATCATTATCATTAGTTATCGGCCTGACTTGGCATTATTCAGAAAGGTTTTTAGCCTTTGATCGGTATATTGAATTGGTTGTTCGCCTATTGTGGACTTTGGGAAGACTATTATTATTAATAGTATTTTCTGTATAATACCGTAAAGTCGAATCGATATCTGATTAAACTGAATCATTTCGACGACATTGAGTATATTTTACTGTTTTGATTACAGGGTATTGCTCTTTTCAATCAATCACCCAATCCGTCGTATTTTCAGACCTTGTCCAACAATTCTTTAGCCAGCTGTTTGCTGTTTATAGATCAGCAATAACAAAACAGATTACATCAAGCAGATCTCACAGTCATAATGGCAATAATAAGTACACAAATCTCTAGGATATACTATATACAAGATGATGATCTTTCATTTTGTTTACTTACAACAGCCCCAAAATGCTGACGCAAAACGCGACGCAAACAACAAGAAAATATATATGAAAATATATTTCAACTATATATGTTATATATTCGATATTTTCGCACGATTTCAAATGCGCGTCAGCAGGCATGTCACATATTCGATGTTAATTGGATCCATTCGCATATACACAGATCGGATAGATAACAGATGGGCATTGGAAATTATTATCGCAGCTAATTGCATTAATAAATATAATTAAATGTTTAACAGATGGGCAAACAAATGATATAAAACTTTAAAAATAAATAGTTTACAATATGAAATACAAACAATAAATTATAATAATAATCCAATGTTTACAAAAACAGCAAACGTCAAGAAAAATGGGGAAATGAAAAACATCTGCTGATTTGAAATAAACGGAAGAATAATTGTCGCCATAGTGATAATAACAAAACAACAGCATTGATTGTTGTTTATATGATAATAGATAAGAATTACTATATATTTAAGTAACAGTTATTAAGCCAATTATGACCAGAAGTGCGTCATTCGGTGAAACTATTTACCCATCAGTCATACTTTCCATGTGAACTCTGTCAATTTGTGTGATCAATCAGAGCTATATAATAAAGTTGAAACTAGTCGGCCGGTGCTACAGTCGAGCATACTCGACAGTCGGAGACCTCGTACTTACTACTATAAACAACTACTATTAATATTACTCCTCCCAGTCCCTCTCCCAGTCCCTCTCCCAGGCCCTCTCCCAGTCCCTCTTCCAGGTCCCTCTCCCAGGTCCCTCTCCCAGGTCCCTCTCTCAGGTTCCTCTCCCAGTACCTCTCCCAGGCCCCTCTTCCAGTCCCTCTCCCAGTCCCTCTTCCAGGTCCCTCTCCCAGGCCCCGCTCCCAGTCCCTCTCCCAGGCCACGCTCCCAGTCCCTCTCCCAGACCCCGCTCCCAGACCCCGCTCCCAGGTCCCTCTCCCAGGTCCCTCTCCAAGGCCCCGCTCCCAGTCCCTCTCCCAGACCCCGCTTCCAGGCCCCGCTCTGTCTCTAGCTCTTATAGTCTCTGAGATCTAGGTGTTCATACAGACAGACAGACAGACGGACATTGCTATATCGACTCGACTATTGATGCTGATCAAGAATATATATACTTTATAGGGTCTGCCACGCCTCCTTCTGCCTGTTTCGCACATATTCGGTAAAACAAACCCAATAGACCCCTGTACTTTTTTTAAGTACGGGGTCTAAAAATATGCATGTCTTGGAAGTGATGGAGTAGAAATATGGAAACAAAGTGATTCTTTGTCGACATTAAAGTCACGTGGAGAGTTTTACCTTTGAGTTAGCCGACGCTAATGATTGGGATGCTATGTTTAGGATACGACCGCACGTGAGTTCATGGCGTTCTTCCTGGTTCGCTACGTCACAGTTTATCCATCACATTAATGCGACTGACGACATACCCGTCTATGTTGTCTATACCGTCTAGTTGTGAGGTAGAACTGTGACGCCATGTACAAGACCTGACCCATAGATGGACCCTCACATCTGTGCGTGTCCATGTCCGTGTCATTTGGGTAACGTGTCTGTCGTCATATTTGCGGTTGGCATTTGAACGGAGAGAGACACCACATGCCCAGGTCTCCGACTGGCTCGTGTGGATCCCGCTTTGAGTACGTGACTGCAGCAACGTGTCGCATATAAAGTTGAAAATTTGTTAACTGTTTTACCCCCCTCCCTCTCCCACAACAGAATTCATTTTTAATAAGCATTCAACTTGACATACGCTTACACAATTCATATATTTTATTTCATCAGCAATTTAAATATTTAAACAAACAGTAAAATTATCTAAGAGCTCTAAATATACCGTGCAAAGAAATTTCTTCATCAGAATCTTTTCTCTGAGTTAGTGTAAGTCTAAACAGGCTGATTGATTTGAATATACTGAATAAAGAGTATACTTAAGGAATATATTCTTAAAACATCTAGATTCAGATTAGGAAATTTTCAGAAACCATTGGAAATAAATATATTACAATGATATTGGCAAGTTCCAATTACAATTTGTAGCCGATTTCAATAAAACACGTCTTTTCATTATCTGGCAACGCTTAAACTAGATATGTGCAATTGTTTAACAGAATATAAGGGATGTGATATCGGTTTTACAGATTTTAAGCCATCGGCCTGCTAGAAATTGTTCTTCCTTAGACAATGTTTAGAAAATAATTAATAGTAGTTGAACTGCCCTGACTAATCGAAAGTTTTGATTAGGTGTCATAGCTTCATTGCAATAATGCGTTATTGTCTAGAGTAGAATATAACTTAATAGCATTCAAAATAATTGTACTACAACATTTCTTTAACTCCTTTCTAGATCTTATATCTCCGCCTAACAGATGACGTAAGATTTTAGTAAATTGTCGAGCTCTTTGATCCATAAACTAAATACTTAAACGGCATTTCAGAGTGCTCAAATCCGATGGCAATGGCCCGGTTAACAGCACAGATGCATCAAGTGTAAAGCGCACAAAATTGCCACCATAAAATTGTTAAACTCTACATCCAAAAACTTTCGCCCATGTGCACACACACACACATAAACACACACTCGCTGATAGGAGATGGTAGATAGTTGTTCATAGCCATAAAATTGGAAATTATGATCATGAAGGCGGCTGGGGCCAGGGCACGCCCAGCCAATGAAGAGCGCCCCCTAACCGACCAAGACAGATTAGGAGAACTTTATTGGACTAGAAAGTACCCTTTAATCAGAAATTAATTTTTATAAAACTTTTCGAATGAATAGGCACAATTTTAACGTTATATTGAAACCAAAAACTTATATAGTCAAGCTACAATGCTGGCAATTAAACATGCCCAATTCTAATACTGTGTTAATTTTTACAGGGTATAAGAAAAAAAAATGGAAAAAACAAAAACATAGCCCAGGTTACGCACTACAAACGGGTGTGCCACCAAGTTGCACAGCTAAAGATACAGATACAGATAGATAGAGATACAAATACAGCTATTACAGCTACAGATGCGAGTCGAGTTGAGGCGAGGCGAGTTTGAGCTCGTAAAAAGCGCTCGCGTCTGGCGTTAAAATTTATGACTAGTTGAGGCGAGAGTGACGCTGATAGATGATAAGACCCCGCCACCATATATGTATGATTATATATACAAATGCACACACATAGCAAATACATGTACAATATACATAATACATATGTATTCGATGGCACCCGAGCCAGGTTATAGTCGTTATGGTAGTCGTAAAGCTGCTAAGTGCCAATGCATTGTCGCAGCGTTTAGGATTTTGATCACTCCAAGTGGAACAAAGTCTTAAAAATTTGATTGAACATTATTTCCTGCATTGTGAAATCGAATTTCTATTAAGTCTTCTTTCCATTTTTCCCCATTTGACATGGGTTTTCATTCAAAACAAGCAGCTTCTGATTGTAAGACTCGGTACTCAAAGAGAACAAGGGGCTAATAAGAAGAAGAAGAGTGATGGTTAACAGTGCTCTCAACATATTTACTATTTGACTGTATTCATTTCATTTTATTAGTCAGAAATTTCAATTTGTTTATTATAATCATTACTTATTTGTTTTCACTTCTTCTTTTGGTCGTATAAGCATCTTAACTCCTGTATAAATGGAACCACATTTCATTGCATTTGCACATACGCCATTTAAATTACTGTGTAAGAAATAAAGTAAAAACATATATAAATATTTTTACGAGCATAAAATTATAATCAGTTAGTTTACTTACTTTGATCGACAATTGCCATGCCACCAACCAGACACCCACATAACAGCACAGTTGGCATTTTCCAAAGAATCTCTGTCGTGATCGAATGTGGAAAATTTCATATGCTCAAAGCGTCTCATCTGATCGGAATTCCCAGTGAACTGACCCAAGCTGCTCAGTTTGTAATCATCCTTTTCACTACCAATTTTAAAGTTATCATATCGAGAGTGAACGACTTTTCCAGCACTGTCCTCCATATGCACGTAGAGCTCGTAGCGTCCAGAATTTGTCAGCCGATGTATCTTTTCCAAACCGAGAAAATAATCACCTGCAAAAGTGCCGAAGCCTTCGCGGTAGGAAGCCCAATTCCTGTTGAAATTGACATCTTCTTTAAAACGTCGTTGGATTATTGTCCATCCAGTTCCGATTGTCGCACTATCGCATTGAACATCGAATGGATCTATTCCGGGAACATAAATTGTACGAATACCCAAAGATTTTGCAAGTGGAAAATTAACATCTATTTGACATAGTCGAGGATCCATATCCTTTTTTAATATATTGTCTTGACTCTCCTGTAATCGCATGGGGGTTATGTTAAAACTTATAGCCTCTCTATTACTCCTGCCAGTCCTTAGCTGATTTTCGCACACTTCCAAATGCAGAGTACTGTTAACCAACTCCTCTCTTAAGTTATCATAACTATTATTAAGATCAACAATCTGCGATCTCAGTTCTTTGATGATCGCTTCATTTGATTCATGTTGAATCAACTTTTCTTTTAAATATTTTATTTCGATATTTTTGAGTTTGCTTTTGTCCAACTCAGCTTCAAGTTCTTGTATATAATTTAGCAATGGATTTACAATCCTATTCGTAAACGACTCGTTATCTTGTTCCAATTCTTGATCCTCTATGACAGTCTAAAAAAAAATAATGGAAGGTATTTAGTTTTAGCTTTTATTCATAGTCATTTTAATAAAGACATTGATTCTTACCTCATTTTCATTGGCAGCAGTTGTGATGGTGACTTTATTTAAAGTTATAGCCAGAATCAGGATTAAATATAATATAATATTGTTCATTTTGATTTTTCAGTACTACACTCAACCCATATCAAATATAGACTAAATGTAGAATCCAGATTGAAGAAGAGCTAAGCTCAAATATTACCAAAAACATTATACAACTGATAAGACAGATTATTTTTTGCTCATAAGGTCCGAAACCAAATTGAGGTCAGGTCAACATTGGCTTGATTTGTGGTCGAGTCTTCTTTCGGTTTTAGTGTGAAATAATCTATTATATAGCATTTGTGATTATTGTCTGAAAGAACATACTATCACTGCGGACGTCAGTCTGCGCTAGTGACGAAAGCAGCATTTTTATATGTATAGAAAGTATATATTTATTTTTGATCAGCATTATCAGTTTGTCTTCTTTAAATAAATATCAAGAATCTCAAGTTTGTTTTTTCTTAATATTGCCACATATTATTTACTTGTATGTCCTCCATGTTCATTTTATTTGTAAGCCTTTTAACAGTTGCCCTCGAAAATTCTCTGTTATGGCTTGCAGTTAAATGCTTGCCACATTTTTCGCTTGATGGCTTGTGAAATATGGCACGAAAAAAGACAACGGCAACGCCAAAATACAAAAAAAAAAAACAAAACGAAACAAAGAAATAAGAAAAGTTCATTTATGGTTTTGTAATATGCAAAGTGCCGCAGTTTGAATTGGAGTTGGAATTGGAATTGAAGTTGGAGTCTCGGTCGCAATCCCAGTTTCAGTCCCAGTTTGTCGCAGTCCCAGTTTCGTTTCCAGTTTCAGTTTCAGTCTGAATCCCAGATTCAGTGGCATATTAACATTTGTTGGGATCGTCGCATGGTTGGCTGCATGAAACGCACCACAGAGTGACAATGGCCCATGGATGGTGGCCAGGGAACCGTATCCGTATCCAAAGTTGGCTCATACAATGGCGCCCAGTTTGGTGAAAAGTTGAGCGCATTTTCAAGCCCAACCAGACAAAAGCCAGAGAGGAAAAGGCCAACATACACACACACACACACACACACACACACACACGTCACACTCATATGAATAGCTTGAACATTCGTTTGTATTCGTTGTACTCGTAATTTGCTCTATTGTTTCATATGCATTTCTCGTGCCACGCAGAACAGTTGCCCATCAAGAGGAAACGTCAGACAATACCCACTGTTGTTGTCAGCAATTAGTTTCAGATACACAGAACACACACACACACACACGTTCAGACACTCAGTAACACACAACGGTACACTTATAGTTTTCACCGTTTTTGCATTGGCGAAAGTTCCATCAGTGGGCGGAAGATCAAGATTAAACATGCCCAACATTAATCCGCAAAAGACCTCAAAAGGTAACTACTCGTCTTTACCTGCCCTGCAATTTTAATTTTAGAGCAGAGCTCTTTTAAATCGCCTTATCTTCATGTTAACTTTATTTCCTGAACTCTATCGCTATTCTTCTTTGTATTATATTTTAATATTAATATTAACATAATTATTATATTAATATTAATTATTCTATAACTTCTCCAAATTTCTCTGATATTTCTCTTTTTTGTTCTAAAGTTTCTTGCAGAATTGTCGAATATTAATTATAATATTAATATTTATTTAATAAGTATAAATCTCTCCATTCTATAACTTCCTTTACTTCCCCAAATTTCTCTCATATTTCTTTATTTTGTCTGAGGTGCTTTTATAATTATCGAGATTAATATAATAATAATAATTATAATATTCAATATGAATATAATAAGTATAAATCTCTCTGCATTCTATAACCTTCCTTTACCTCTCAAAATTTCTCTCATATTTCTTTACTTTGTCTGAAGTGCTTGCATAATTATCGACAAACTTATAATCGTAAATGAATGATATTCACTTGATGATCAGTTTTATTTTATAGATGTCCATAGATGTTGATGGAGACGAATGTGGTTATATTTTCTCAAGTTGGGTTGCTTTACAGCCTGATGCGAGTGTCTCCAATAAAAAGCCTGTCAATCGCTGCGTTACATAAGCGTTGAACTTTTGTTGCTGATTAAACCGCAAAGTCAAACATGACAGAGCGACAGATACGACAGAAAGGCAGAAGGCAGACAGGTGAGAGACAGAGAGACAGGTAAGAGAAAGACGTAACATGGCAAAAGAGGTGGGGTGCTGTAATTGAGGAGGGAGCAAGTTGTTAAGAAGCCCCACAAAGACTCTTTACTGTCGCAGTGGGTGCTCGTGCCCCACAACAACAACAACAACAAGCAGCAACAACAAAACAACAACAGCAACAACAAAAAATCGTGAACATCCACATAGGTGGTAAATGGCCATGGTAATGGGCCCTAGGGCTAAAGAGAGCTGTAGAGAGTGGGTTAGAAGGTGGAGAGGTGAGGTGAGGTGGGAAGGTGGAGAGGTGGGGAAATGTAGAGGGGGCGTAGGCTATAACACCGCATGATACAGGCAATTAAACAATTGTAAACCAATTGATACACACGCTCATTAATTAAATTAAATGATGGAGAAACAAAACTAAAACGAACGAGAGAAAAGCAACCACAGCACCACAAAAGTAGGCGAAGAGGCAAAAGCCAGCTGAGAACAAGAGGGGAGAGAGAAGAGAGAGAGAGAGAGAGAGAGAGAGAGACAACGCCACAACAACAATCAATCATGCCAATTAGTTTTAATGGCCACTCGCACAGTAGTCAACCGTCCAGATGCATCTCACAGTTTGCCAAAGAAGCAGCGAGAGTTGAGCTTCAATTAAAGCCAGAACTGGCTAAAAGAACTGACGACACTGAAAGAAAAATCCAGTCGAAAGTTAAAAGATATGGAAAAACTCGATCAAAATACTTGCAGATACTTCTATTGTTGAAATAGAGAAATAAAATCAAGAATATCTGCAATGACTGACTGAGCATTGTGCAGGTCAAAACATTTGACGTGCAACCTTAACATTTGGGAACAAAATACCTAAGACAATTACAATATTAGTTTCTTAAAATAATAAAAGAAAAAAGTATGAAAGAATGCAGAAATTTTAAAAAATTAAAGTTTAAAATAAAGAAATAGTCTCTAAGAAAATGGTAGAAAAATTGTAAGTTACATATTTAGACAATTAACATAAAATGGTACACGTTGCCAAATCGATTAGTTTAACAGGGTGGCAGCCTTTCGGTCATTTGAGACAGGTGGCAACTTTGTGGGTACAATGCAAATTGATGAAATTATCTCCAATTGCTATTCGTTTTGAATTCGTTTGAAGTATATATATTTCTCATCTACAACAGCAGTTGGTTTAATAGATGTATGCTCACTTGTTTCTCTCAGTGTCTGGCAATGAAAGAGATGCAAGCACAAGACGCAGACCAAGACGATGACACTGAAACAGAAACAGAGCCTCAGAGACTGAAGGCTGAAACTGGTAATGAGTACAACGCCGTTGGCTGGTCGTTAACTTTAACGCCCTGGCCCCCAACAAGACTACAAATCTGGCAGCTGATGCAACTTTCAACTGCCTCCACTTTTGCTACCTCTTCTTATTCTTCTTCTTGTGTTCTTCTTCTTCTTCGTTGGCCACTTCTTGTGGCACTTCAGCTGTTTGGGCCTTTTATGCTGGCCATAAAATTTGCTAAAATAGTCCAACGGCGAGCGCTGCTGCTGCAGCTGATGACATGTAATCAGCCCCATTGCTGATGAGCCAACCAGCTACCAGCCCCATTTCTCTATACTCCCAACTTTACTCCCCATCCTCTCTTCACAATCTCTCTCAGTGTCTCACTGTCTTCTTAGCCACAATCCTGTGCGGTGTCAGAGCGACAATCAAGACACTCAACGGCATAAATTAAACGCCTGCAATTAAATGCAATTCCAAATTCAGACCCCATTTAGACCCACTGAGAGTGCACTCAGTCCGAATGCGAGTACTCATATGAGTCATGGGCACAAAACAGGAAGACATTCACCTCTCTGCGGCTAAATGACTGAATCTTATCGCAAGACGAATGGAGAGACTAAACTGACAAAACTTGGCAGAGTGCCAAATAAAAACCAAAGAAATACGCAATATTTTTATACGATTTAGTTTTGGTAATATGTACTATAGCTATATTTTATATTGCAGTATTAAATTAATATAATTTGCAACTCTATATTCATTTTCAAAGTATATACATATAAAGAAATATTAGTTTAATAATTTAAAAATTTAATTTTGACGAGTTATGATGTTGAATAACCTTGTTGCACTAACTAAATTTTTTTTTTTTAAATTAATCGAAAAATGAGACCGAAACTTAAATTGAACGATGTTTATGGGTATTCCGATTCGTGATGATTTCAAATAATGTTTGTTTTCTGCTGCCATCAACTGTTTTTAATTTCAGTTTCAAATTGTAGCACTTTGAGACATCGATCAAATTCGAAAGAACAATTAATTTTTTATAAAGCATTAGGAAAACATTGACATTGATAAGATTCTGAAGGTTCAAACAAGTTTAAACTTTATCTAGACCAAATAAAAGCTACTAAAACTGCAGTTCTGATAATGTTCTGTCGATCAACGAACTCTTATCGAGCATTCAGTTACTAGACCAAATGGCCAAGTTATTTTTTGGCTAAGACTCTGTACGTACATTGAACTCAGTCAAATGTACGAGTATTCAGTATTTAAGTACTGTCAATTGGGGTGCAATGCACTCGATGCTTAATTTGACGGTAGTCATGATAACTTGTTGATCGTGACACGCTTAGTAAATAACACGAGGACCGATAAAATTGTAAAGGGATGAGGGAGGGGAGGAAGGAAGCAGATCGTGTTTATATGAGAGCCTTACGGCCTTGATTCAGGCGAGTTCACTTAGGTTTGTGTCAATATTTCTACAGCTGGTTGAGTTTTAATTGGTATTTAACAACTTATCGACACGTGTTTGAAGCCAGATGCATTCAAAGAGGTGTCTGAACTTGGCGATTATTCATCATTCATTCATCTCTCAGATTATCACAGTCAAATTTGTAAGAGAATGGATTTAAAGAGAGAATGCATTTCTTGAAGTCACCTATAGTTTGAGTTTTTTTTTAGAAATTTCCGTATAAATATAACACCATATATATTCATTAGCAGATCTTGAAAATACGCTTAGTGTTCGATTTTATTTAGCAAATAATCGTTAAACTATGAGGTACCTGTTAATAAACAATTAACATTTCAATATTTTAGCAGCTGACAATTATTGAGAAAGATATAGAGTTTTTTCTGTTTTTTTTTTAAATTTCTAATGCTCTCGTAAGTTGTGTTTTTAGTATTTTATCTAGTGATATTTTATCGTTTTTTATCATTTTTTTATTAAAAACTAATATATATTAATATATTAATCTTAACTACTACTTAAGTACTTAACTACTTCTTCCAACAGATTCATTATTTTCAAATAATAACCCATTTATATGGTATATGCTACTTTTCACTGACTTTTCAGTAGTGTATCTGTAGCTCTTTCTGCCATTATTTTACAAGTACTAGAGGTGATCATAGACTGCTGCTGCAATTGCCAGTTGCTTGCTAAGTAATCACTTTGATCGTTTGCTGACTCGTTTTTATTTTTTCCTCTTTGGCTTTTTTTTAGTGGGTTTATTCACCGTTGTCGTTGTCGATGTCGATGTTTTTGTCGTTGTTGTCGTTGTTGTTGTCGTTGTTGGTTGTTAGTTGTTAGTCGATTGCTGTCCAGCGATTTGTTGCCAAGCGAAACTTTCCTATTTTTTTTTGTTGTATTCTGTTGTTGTTTTTTTTTTCTTTTTTTCTATTATGATTATTTTTCCTTTTCTTATGTGTTGTTATTTCTAATGCCTTGACTTGGTTGTGTGCTGGTCTGTTTGCTCACTCGCCGACTTGTTGCTGCCACCGCAGTCGCAGTCGCAGTCACTGTTGTTGTTGTTGTTGTTGTTGCTGTTGTTGTTGTTTTTGTTGTTGCTGCTGTTGCTGTTGCTGCCTCGTAATCAACGTTAACGATCGCTTGCCATTGCCAGACTGCGCTACTCCGAGTGGGAGTGGTCGGGTATATTAGCAGTGGCATAACATTCGACTAACAGCTCTTAAATCTGTACTCACTTGGAATTCTGAGGAAGCAATTTAAAAGAAATATGTTGAAGATCAGCTAGCATTTTCAATTTCTAGCTTATTTTTAAGTAAGTACTCAGCTGATTCGACAGAAGTCATCCCATACACTGATCTAATATTTTTTTTAAAGCTATATCTGCAGTAAATAAGAAAAAATACTCGATTCAGCTGTTCTAAAGTCCTGTACTTATCAACGAGCTCCACTAAATTTTTATTTATTTATAAAAATTAAACTGCAAAACCCTCGCCAAAAATAGAAAATATAAATAAACAAGTTATAGTTTTAAAACATAAAATTTTCAGAAATATATATATATATATATACAACTTTTTAACATTTTAAGTTTAAAAGCTGGTTAAAATAATGAATTAATATAAAGGTAAATGTTTAATCTGAAATGGTTATTAATAAGTATGCAAGGAATACTTAAGAAAATTTCTAAATAAATGAATAAAATTTAAGCTGTTTATTTAAGAATGAAATTAGAAATAAATAAGAAGGGTATTCAGGGTTTGTTAAAGTCCTAAACAATATTTAATGGGCAACGTTTGCTGTCTTTAACAAAGTTGTGTGCAGCTTTTCGTTGTTTGCAACGTTGTTGTTGCTGTTGTTGTTGTTGTTGGGTAACAACAACCAACAGCTGATGTCTGTCGTCAGATAATGATGAATAACAGTGCCTGCGGAGAGTGTAACACACACACACACACACACACACACACTCTCACAACTGTTTTTGGGGTTATGGAGTGTAAAGGGGCAGTTAGAAAATAGGTGAAATTCAAAAGTAAGTCGCAGTTAAGCATAGCTACCTGTACCAGAGTCCGTATCTAAGTCGTCTAGTTGCATTTGACACTCAATGGCCATAATTCACCAGCTACAACTTCAGCTCGATGGTCGACGAGGGATGGAGGGGTGATAATTTGGTCACGAAACGGGTTTCATAATAGTCTCAGAGAGAGAGAGAGAGAGAGAGAGAGAGAGAGAGGGAGGTGGAGATGTAAGCAAAGGGGAAGATATCTAACAAGAGCATAGTCGTAACATACAGTGGCCCTGATAAGATGGGGCCACAACATAAATCGATGAGTCATTTGACAGGTTTCCTGTTTAACAGACCCAAAAGTGTTGGCCTTATCGCCTCCAAGCGACTTCACTCTCTTGGCCCATTGTTTTGTGCTCCCAATTTGCATATCTCTTCGAGTCATGTTTTATGTGCTCCTCACCTGTCCAGCCTCATTCTCCCCACGCGAAGTGTGCTCATCTATTTAAAATCTCGTCCAAAGTGCATTTCATTTGAATTTTATTTGTATTTATTTTATTTCTGTCAGCTTGTTGTTTTTCTTATTTCTAATCAGATTTGCATAGAAAAAAACAAACACTATAAATAAGTACGAAACGTGATGAAATCAAATAATTAATTTACCTCATCAGATTGAATGACGAGTTCAAATGTTATTAGAAATGGAATTAGAAAGCTATATTAAAAGGCTTCGCAATCTATTTCTTCTTAGACCACATATAGAAATAGCTAGAGATATATTCAGATTTTACTCTTTTACATATATATTAGTCATAATTAAACCTCTCACGTAGTTACCAACTCTATTAAAAGATACACATAATATGTAGAAACTTCGAGATACATTTTAAGCCCATTTCTTTTGTCGCTTATCGCCCAAAGAGCCAAATTTAATCAGATGTGTCACACTTCGTATCGATTCAATGACTCTTTTCCTGCGGCATTCACATAATTAGCATCTTATCGGACTTCCGACTCATTCATAATGATGTCGAATCATTTCAACTTATCGATGGGCACTTGACAACAGTCAATATCGGTTTGGTCTTTTAAATGAGTCAGTTAGATACAAAGACAATACGCAATAATCGCAACTGCATAAATTAGATCACAGCCGTCAAAAGCTGATGCCTGATGAAATAACCTAGAACACAGAAGCGAGAAACCAGGGAAAAACCAGCTCAGCAGTTGTGCAAATAGTACAAAGTATGGATGGGTCACTTGGCATTATGGCAAAAAAATGACAGACGAAAGCGCTCGACTAGAATATACCCTGTCAAATTTTATAAATTTAGATAAGATAAGCATGGAATAAAAAATAAATATGATATATCAATAAATATAAAAAATGAATTGCATTTGAAGATAGTTTATAATATGAATTCTCAATTCTCGTTACTAATATTCGATCTGTCGATACATGATTAATAAGAGAACGATGTGTGATAAATATATTGCTATTGAATATCAAGATTTATACATATTTTGAACAAAAAAGACTTGACTCAGCTCATATCTAAGAAAATATAGTTTTATTTAATATAAAATAATTTATTTACACGAATCAATGATACCCTCCACAATAATTTGTGTATTCACAGGGTATAAACAGTCGCGTGACGACTGCCAATCTCTGTTTACCGAGTGACTAAAGAACAAGTAAATACGAATAGTATAGTTTAAGGTCAGACTTGTAGTCGGTAACTGTGAAACTGTTGCCAGGCCCGTTGGGCGTACCTCAAAGTGTGCTACCGCTAGGGGGCCGAAAGGGGCTTGCCAGAGGCGGGGAAGGGCAAAAGGGGGTGAGGGGAGGGGGAGGGGACTGAGTAGTACTGTTGCCAGCTTGTCTGTGGCTGCCAATCGATTTTCCTAAGCACGACGTGGACGTTTGCTAATGCCAACTAACTAGCCAAGTTGTACGTCAATCCGACAACAGTTCGTCAAGCAGTCAATCAGTCAGTTCGTCAATCAGTCAGTCACTGTTGGCCACTTAGAACCGAGTGACGGTGACTAACAGTACTTTGTTAGCTGTAGTTGTTGTTGTTGCGACTCTAAAGGTAATTATCTGTTGAGCCTTCAACATTTGTTGCTCGCGTGCTGTGCGACCCCCTTTTTTCCCCCTCTTTTGGACTTACTCCTCTCTCTCTCTCTCCCTCCCCCTCTCCTAACCCCCATTCTCTTGTTGGTCACCTTGTCTGCCTCGTTTTTAGCCCTGTTGCTGAGCTGAGCTAAGCGAGAGCGATTCAACCGGTCGATGAGTAATCATCAATCATGCGATATCATTAAATGTGCTTCGTCTTGCAATCGCACTGAGCGCACACGATCTAAATCGCATCTGATCTGTCAGCAGTTGAAAAATCTCCGTATGACTGTCAAATACCCTGTAAATCTTTTAAACTGTATGTCAATACCTTATCTTTTTATTGGGTTGAAATTAATCAAGATATTTTAAAATATTGTTTCATTTTAGTGGTCTTAATAGAATTTCCTCAACGGAACGATGAAATGAAACGCTGTTTAATGAAGTAGGTGCCCTGAAAATAAAAACGAAAATAGTTTTAGTCTTAATTTATTTAATATTGAATACATATAATATTGAAATACAACATTTTCGGACTTATAATCGATCATTGGTATGTTGGAATGGAACGTCGACTGGAATGATAAACTGAAACGGCAAAAATAAGGAGCAATTTGGATTTTATTGAGTGAAACGCTGGAATGAAACATAGAGTGCAGAAATCGCACAGTTGCGAATGCTGGAATAAAACAGTTACTAATAAAACCAAATTGAAAGTTTAAAATAGCGTATACGAGCTGTTGGCCAGATACAAAATTATATTTAATAGTTTTCAAGAATCTAAAATAAAAATTGGAAAAAAATGAAATGAAAATAATGATTATAGCTTGTAATACTTTTACAAATTTTCAATAATTTTCCAACGAACCGTTGTGTATGACTCGGGCAAACAATGGGAATTTTCTGTTTGCTGTGAGATTATAGAGAATAGCAGAAAACCACAAAGCATTCTATAAACCCAGTCCCCCCATTTACAGTCAACTGTTGTCCCCTTCGCTGCAGCACCTTAGCACAATACAAACCTCAACCCAACCCAACCCAAAACTAAACCCAACCCGAACCGAACCGAAGCGACACGATCCAAACAGAAAATCACACGCTGCCGTCAGCTTGTCTGGCGCGATTTCTGTTTAGTTGCCGCTGCCCGTGTAATTGCAGGCAAAAAAAAAAATAGAAAAAAAAATAGAAAAAAAACATATAGAAAAAAATATAGAAAAAAAGGTGGCACAAATGTCGTTTCCCTGTCCCTAACACACACCCGTTGCTGTACCCCTCCCTGGTTGCTCCCCCTCTAACACTTTGCCCCGCGCTTTTACCATCTTTCGAGAGCTCAAGCTCTTGGCACCGACGGCACCTACTGCAATGTATTTGTGTTGTAGTTGTTGTTGTAGTTGTAGATGTTGTTATTGCTGTTGCTGTTGTTGTTGTTGCTGTTGTTGTTGTCGGTGCTTACGTAAGCGCTTAAGGCGGTAAAATGAAATGAAATTGTTGTAATGGGCGATTTTCATTGCGGCATTACACGCCAACAACTCTTACATAGTCATTCGTACTAGAGATGGTCACAGTGCCTGCAATTTGCAAAGCTTCAGCTTGTAAAGCACAATGCACAAAGATCTTTCCTCATTTAGAACAGAATTTATAATATTAATATAGGTCTCAGATTTAAGTTGAGATTTTTATCAATATTTTAAAACTTATTTAATTGAAATTTTAAAGATTTGTTCATATTTATTTCATTTATGTAGATTCAAGTGTATAGATATTTTAATTTGAGTCGTTTAATCTTTACTGAAGAGACTGTTAGTTTTTAATTAAAGTTTAAAAAAAATATAATATTAAATTTCCTAGAACAAAAATGCCAGAATTCAAGCGATCATTTTACTTGAAATTCGAAATCAAAGTCATTTAGATATATCAAATAAATATTTCAAATACTTTGTTTATTTTATTACATTTTCTTATAAAATAAATTCACTAGAGAACAATAGCTTTGTTTGATTTTATTATCAGCATTTGGATATTCAATATAGCTATAGACTCATGAGGTTTCTGTACTTTTAATATTACAACACTCAAAGAATCTCGAGCCATCAACAATCGATATTTTAAGTCTTAAGAGTGCCAGCACTCACGAGGCACGTTTCGTGCTCATCTCTAGGATGTAGCGTACACATCGTATTCGCATTCGTATGCCCATTTTGGGGTTCCATCTGAACACCCTGACCCGTCCCTAATCTGCCCCCTTCGTTGGACAGTTTGTGAGCTCCTCCTATGTTATGTGTATATTTGTTCTATAATTACAGCCTATTTGCGCTCTATTCTCGGTACACATGAAATTTTAATGGACCTCTGGCCTGCCCTGGCACGGTTGGGGCCTAGCCTGGTCTAACCTAGCGGGCCCTGAACTAAAACGAACTGAACAATACTGAATAATGCTGGACATTTCCAAAGAAATGCTCAATTCAGTCCAGTTTCAGTTTCAGACCATGTCTCTTATTTGTGTGTGGTCTTAGTCGCTGTCTCTATGTCATTTGTCTCTCAGTCTTTCAGATTTAGTCATTTAGATCAGGCAACGCTTCAAAAGGCCCCGAGAGTCGAGTCGAGTCAAGTCTGACACTTACATATGTATTTTAGATGAAGGTTCATTGCGGGT
Source organism: Drosophila falleni (assembly GCA_035045575.1). NCBI lineage: Eukaryota > Metazoa > Arthropoda > Insecta > Diptera > Drosophilidae > Drosophila > Drosophila falleni. The sequence goes on from JAWNOV010000167.1 coordinate 14,721,530, forward strand.
TTCTAACTTCTTCTTTAACGTTTCTTATTGCTGCTTCTGTTGCTTCTCTTCTTCTTCTTCATCTATTTTTTTTTATTTTTATTTTTTATTTTTTTGCAAACGCTTTCTTTGTACTTATCATATGCCACTTTCTTTTCGACGTCTTCGTGTGTGGTCAACTAAGGCTAATGGGTTTCAAGACGAGGTCGTTGTGGTTTGCTGTGGTTTGCTGTGGTGCGATGTGGTGCTGTGACTGCAATTTGCAGCTTAATGTGGCGATGACATGAGTAAAAGTAAATGCATCGCATGATCCACAAGGTTTCCACTGAAATAACACATGCGAATTAGAACATTAACGTAATAAATGTAGGAATTATAAAGGTATTCAGATTACACAAATCTGCCATAAAAGCTATTCTATAATTCACTCATGTGTTATTTAAATTATTTGAAATTTGAAACACAATTTTAAAACTAGTGTTGTAATATTTAGCTCACGTAGTCATATTGTAAATAGTGTTATCTATTAATTATATTTATCGCACTGTAAATAAATTAATCATTTATCGATTGCTAGAAAGCGCCCTCTGGCGTGAATAAGAGTTAGCTTAAGAATGTATGATTGGATAAAGAAATGCAGCAAGCGTCACTTTTAAAAGCGACGCCGCCCAGTTTAGACTGATATAAAATATAAAAGATCGGAAAATTGAGTGTTTATTAATTAAATTAACCCCTGACTATACTAGTATTTAAAACAATGGAATTAAATTCTCTGTAACTGAAATCTGTCAGAGTTAAAATGACCTAATTTTTCAATTTATAAAAATTATATTGTTGAACAACATTAAATTTAAATTCTTAAATGTAAAAAATAATAATGTTATGACAATGAAACATTGCATTGTTTCTTTTTTAACACTTGGAATACTTTAAATAGTAATAATTAAAAGTTTGTAATCTGAACGTTCTCTGGTTGAAGTCAACTTTTCTATTTAATAGTTACAAAACAAGCTCATAAATGTAGAAACTAAAGTTAACCGAACTTTTTTCCATTGTTTCTTTGTTCAATGTTTATGGAGCCAACAGATTTGCTTTTGTAATTGTTGAATTGTTGCACTTGTTCGGGGTCGATCCATAGAATATAACTTTAATTTATTCAGTTAAATATGGCCGAGTATGAGTGTTTAATTTATGTGCTTCTCTATTTGTATTCGTTCGTGTTTTGAGTTTCTTTTGTTGTTGTTGTTTTTCGTTAGCCATAACTATTGCATTTTATACAGCAATTAGCGTAGGTAGCGAGCTCTGTGAGCATTTTGATCGTAGTTAAGATTGTATCCAGGTATTAGCTGTAATGTTAATACGAGTTAGTATATCGTGACATGGCCAATGCGGAAAATAATATCTCTAGCTAATTATTTCACTTTTTTTTTTATACATTTTATTCTTCCCTCTGCATTCATTTTCGTTTAACAACTAATCAACTGTAATTCGCTAGAACTCTATAATTTTACAATATCTAAATCAAAGTACAGATGCAATTAAGAGCAGTTGAGCAGAAAGTAATTAAAAATTAAATTGGGAAAAATTAATTAAATAAATAAATATAAATAAAAATAAATTATAGAGAAAATATGACCAGATTTTTCCCAAAAAAGGACTTTTTAGGATTTTAAATCGACTGGATGAATAATATAATATTGTGTTATAAAGATTTATGATTGTCGATGACAGATTGAAGGCAATAAGCCAGTTTGCTGATGTCTTGGCCACTTTCTTTCGCTCGCGTGTGTTGGTAACAATTCTTGTTCTGGGAATACAACAACAATACAACTTTTGGCTTCCATTCAAATGCAAGTCCAATTGATGGACGAGCTGCAATGTTGGCATCGGGTGTAGAGAATCAATTGGGATACCAAAACATGAACAGAGAGACAGATAGATAAATGGACAGATGGACAGAAGAGAGAGAAATATGGCAATAGAAATAAATGTCATGAACTGATGCAATTCGAAATGAAAGTTGCCAAATCGAGTGCAAAACTTGCGTCAAATCGAGAAAAATAGAAGATGTGTGAAAGCCCAATGAACGAATGTGAATGCACGAAAATTGTATCTGAAAGATGCAAAAGAAAAATGAAAAACCAAATTAAACCAAGAGAATGTGAAAATGTTACAATTTTTATTTCCATTTGAGTGCAGCAATATTTCAGTTGATGATTTATACATCTTGTAATTATTAGGAAAGAACAAAATATCTTAAGAGGGTATCTAAGTTAATAAGTCAAATATACCCAGTGTACGAATTACAGGGTATAGGGTATCTGTTAATCAAAGAAGCAAAACGAATTCAACAAGCGGATTGAATCAAAGGAAATTAGCAAGTGTAAAGGGTATCTACTAGTCGTAAGCACACTCATTGCCATTTTCTATGTATCTTTAAATGACGAGAGGCAACAAGATGTAATAGTTTTATACCCAGAACATTCTGTATTGCCAACTGGTATGTTTACAGGGTGTCTGCTAGTCGAGCAAACATTCAGACATTAGTCGACACTGCCAATTCTTGTGCCATCTTTCACTTGGCTTAGCTACGAATACGTGCGGTTGAATGTATCTGTATCTGTATCTGTGCTTACGTATGTATCCGTATCTGTATCTGTATCTGTAGATGTATCTGTAGATGTATGTGCAAGTTGCAACTGCAATGGTAGCTGACAAGTACGAGGGTTCCCAGCCAAAAGATCAAAAGATATCGCTGCAGTCTGGCCGTCCGCCCAAACAAACTGAGCAAAACATTATTCGCCTTCCTTTTTCTATAATTTCATTTCACTTCTTTTTTTATTTCAGTTGCTGTTTTTTCCTCACTCGACTGTTTCGTTGACGTTTGTTTATAATTTGCGTTTAGCTTGCCTTTTTTTCTCCTTCTCTATTTTTTCCAACGTTTTTTTTTTCTCTCAAAATAATCATTTTAGTTTTGATCGCATTCGACTCGCCCATAAATTATCCAAACACACTGCCCATTAATATCTATTCACGTCTGTTCTTAACTGAATAATTTTGTGAGTGTGTGTGTGTGTGTGTGTGTTTGCTTGATGTAGGGAAGAGAGGCTGAGAGTCTGAACTTTCGGAAAAACTAGATTACACCATTATCATCTAGCTAGGTCAGTTCAATTCTTAAACTAAAAAATTCAAATTTAAATCGCTGATTATGTTCATATTTTATTTTTGTTGCACTATATTAAATAAATTTGTTCAATCTAATCACTCATCTTTGTTTTGTATCTATTTTAGTGAATTCTGCAGAAATGAATCAAGCAACTTCCGTATTAGCGACAATAAACTAAACACAATTGACGAGCTTGCCAATTTGACCGATTGCCAAATAGTTATGACCCACTGTACTGTATAAATACACATATTTACATACAAGTTGTATAAAATACAAACTTAAATTAATATTTCGATTTGCATATACCTATTTGAAGTGTTTGCAATTGATAATATCGCAGTTTATTAGTTTTTTTTTTCGCTTCTGATTTTTATATTAATTTTCACGTGAATTTTACATGATTTTTGCACATTGCATGCACTCAATACGTGTCAGTACATAGCCTCTCTCTCTCTCTCTCTCTCCTCTCTCTCTCTCTCTCTCACACGCTTTCTCGCTCGCGCGCTCTTACTCGATATCTATTTGCTGATTGCAAGCGTGTGTGTGTGTTTGTGTTGAGTGTGTGTGCGAGTGTATTGGTTAATTTAATACGCACACACACACACACAGACACACACACGAACGAACGCGCGTATGCAAATTGTTGTGGGGCAGGTCGCAAAATAGCGCAACGACTTTTTCTATCGCCCGCAAATTGTTCAAGAGCATGGCTGTAACATAGCTGGAAACGGCTGAATAAGTAGCTAAATAGCTAAATAGCTATAGCTAAAGCAAACATACAAAACATATGTAAATACATACATATAGTATATGCAACTATACATATATAATCGTGCTATCGGTCGTTGCGCTAAACACACAGACACATACACACTTATGCAAGTTTGTTGCAAGTTTACCTATATACAGTTAGGCAAGAAAGTGCTTTGGCAAATTATAAAATTTACAAATGTATTGGTTTTTGTTACTTGTAAAAATAATTAAATTCAATGAAAATTACTTTTAACTCTAATAACTTGTTCTAAAAACCATAGACAAGAATAATAAAATAAGAAATAAAATAAGAAATAAAATAAGAATCCAATTAAAATACATATTTTTATCAAGAGAAATTTTTGGATTTTGTCAAAACACTTTATTGACAAACTGTAAGTCTAATAAAAGGCAAACTATAAAAATCTATGTGTAGCTGCAGCTACGACAACGTTGCAACGTGCCACATGCTGCCACTCTGCATGCATGTAAATGTATATATATATAAATATGTTTGTGACTGTGTACGTAATTGTATGTATATGCTATATATTCATGTGCATCGTTACCCCTTCCCCCTGTCGTGCATCCTACAAAATGCACTTATTTATTGTTTGTCGTAAACAAATGTGCTTTTTATATTTTGTTTTTCCTCAAGTTGTTTTTCTTTTATGTGTTTTTGTTGTTGCCCTGCTTTGTATGCGCACACACATAAAAATGTATTTATGTATGCATATTATATACAAATGTATCTCAACCCGTTTGCCGTTGGCATGCTCTTTCTCACTCTCGCGAGCGGCGTGCTCACCGGCGATCGCTGCAGAGCGCACGCCAAACGCAATCTGTGCTAGAAACCACTCAAGAGAGCACATCGCACCATTCTGTTTCTCTCTTATGTAAACCGCTCTCCAGCTGTTAGCTCTCGCGATCGTAATGAGCGCGTATTCGACTCAAGAACTCTTTGTTTGGTTTCGGCTCTCTTAACGCATAATAACTGCTCACTCTTGTACTCTTTGAAGAGCGTAGTTTTGATTAGACCGCTCATTCGCTCTCTCACTCAACAGTCACACACACATGCAGACTTGCTAAACCAGCTGATTCGAGCCTCCGTTTGTCGCTGCTTCTGCCTCTGCCGCTGTCGCTGTCAGCGTCGCTGCTTGGTCCAGCTGCAGCGACGAGAGATCGTTCGACCCAACGAAACGTGAACGTGACTTGACTCGGCTGCTTCGCCTCTATTTTTCATTTTCATTTTGCTTTTTTTTATTTTCCTTCTTTTTTTATATTATTTGCGTTTTGTGTGCCATAAATACGAGTACACAACTTGATGTTGTTGTTGTTGTTTTTTCGCTCATTGCTTACCGCTCCTTTGTTCGGTCGATCGTTTGCCAGCCTCTCTGACTCTGGCAGCCCTACCTCGCCCCCACCCCCCACAAACACCAGTGCAAACTTTGTATTTTGTTTTTGATTGTTTTTTTTTGTTGTTGTTATCATTGTCTTTGTCTTCGTTGTAGTTGCTTTCGGCTCTTGCTCTTCGCATGGGGGCTCTGCCGCAGCGGACGCTCTGCCGCTGCCGCTACCTCTGCCGATGTCGTTGTTGTTGCTTTTGTTTTCAGCTTTATTTTTTTATAGATGCACAGATACGGATACAATTCATAGGCCTGTCTTCTATCTGTGTGTGTGTCTGTTTGTGTTTTCGCTTTGTTTTTTTGCTTTTATTTATCGTTGGTTTCCTCATTTTACGCTGATTTGTTTTGCAATGAAATTAAAGGACTCATCAAGAGAAAAAAAGAAAGAGGTAAAAAATAAAAATAATAAAAAAAGAAAATGATATGACCGTCCATAGGAATATATAAAGTTGAAATTAAAATAGACCTACTTATAATAGGTTTCTATGTAGCTCTTTTCTTGAACAGGATCACAAATATGCTAGCTTTATAGGATCAAAGATATACATATAAAAATTAAAAACAATAATAACTGGAAACAAGCCCCTTTAAAGTTGAGTAAACAAATTGCATATACTGGTTTACCAATTTGCATTTGTTTGCAAATTAATTTATGCGTTCCACTGATTAAGATGCTTTGTCTAATCACTTCACAAATTATTAGGTTATATGTACATAATATTAATTTAAAAATATTTAAAAGTGGTAAGTTCACAACAATAAAATTTGCAGTAACCAAGATTAATGCATTAAATAAGTAAGTTTTAGCTGTAAATAAATTAAAATATATTTAACAAAAGAAGTAAGCACAACACATTTTTAATAAAACAACATAAAACAAAAGCAATTAAACATAACATGATGATAGTGCTAGAAAGAGCCATTAGTTAAGAGCAGCTGAAGAATAGGGACATCATTTGGTAACAGGAACAAGGACATAAGGACATCGCACAGCGTGTCGTATGCGTAATATGCACTCATTGTCCTTTCTAACGGCGTCATTTGTTTAGCTTAATTGTCGATAAATAAATGTATAAAGTGCGCACTATAACCAGGCCAGCACAGAGTGTGTGTGTGTGTGTGTGTGTGTCGCAAAAAAAAAACAGAACGAAAAGAAACTAGTAGTATATTTGCTACAGTCTTAGGCAAACTCGACTGTGAGAGATTCTGTACATAAAAAAATTATAGAAATTCCATATTTTAGCGGGATTCGAATCCAGAACATCGAGCGAAAGAATCTTTCACGCTATCCACTAAGCTATATATTTTATACAGTCAGATCAGCTGTCAAATTATAGTTTTACTTACAATGAATCCTTTTAAGTTCAGTTTGCTGACAAACTTAATACACCCTTTGCTTTTACAAGTGCAGGGCTTAAAAAAACACAAAAATTCGCACATCATTTTTCAAGCTTAACGGCGATAACAACAGCTGCAAAAATAACGAGCAGGATTTGAAGCGTGATGCTGGCAAACCTTTCAAATCTCTGTCTGTCTGTATGTGTGTGTGTGTGTGTGTGTGTGTATGTGTGTGATGTTGCCACGTCATCGGCACCAGAGAGACATCATCAACGGCAGAGACAACCCTTAAGAGTTCTCAGTTGTTGGAGAAGAGGGGGAGTTGAAGTGGGGTATATGGGGGACTCTAGCGTTTATCCTTTCTCCATGGCTGATCAACCGCAAGTTACAAATGTCAAATGTTGTTTTTGTCAAAAGGCTTTCAATGCGACGTCTTTTCTTTGTTGGCAACCCCTTACCACCCCACCCTCCTTCTCCTCCTTCTCAACACGTCTCCCCACAATTCCCGTAATGCCCGAATTCGAATACCAAGTAAAGGTGCCATGACGCAACAATTCTATTATTCACGCAAAAATATCTACGCATTACGATTTGAAGCGTTCCTGACATTGACTGACATTGATGACGATGATGACGCAGAAAGTGGCCAAATTTTACTACTTCCCTTCCCTTTTCACCCCTATCCACTTGTGTTTCGTCACATATGCTAAAGGCATCATTTGTATGGACACTTGGCAACTTTGAAATGCATCGAAAAGACGCTAGTATTCCCAGTTGACCGATTCAAATGGTCCTTCATAATCCTAAATTCCTCATTCTACTCACTCTCCCAGTCCCCGCTCTCAGTCCCTCTTCCAGGCCCCGCACCCAGTCATTCTCCCAGTCCCTCTCCCAGTCCCTCTCTAAGGCCCCGCTCCCAGTCCCTCTCTTAAGCCCCGCTCCCAGTCCCTCTCCCAGGCCCCGCTCCCAGTTCCTCTCTTAGGCCTCGCTCCCAGTCCCTCTCTTAGGCCCCGCTCCCAGTCCCTCTCTTAGGCCCCGCTCCCAGTCCCTCTCTTAGGCCCCGCTCCCAGTCCTCTCTTAGGCCCCGCTCCCAGTCCCTCTCTTAGGCCCCGCTCCCAGTCCCTCTCTTAGGCCCCGCTCCCAGTCCCTCTCCCAATAATGTTTAATATTGAGATAATGATTATGATAATATTATTACTATTTAAATAAATTTAAATATTACAGTGGGAATTGTGCAGTTTTCGTCTGTCATAATAGAATATAATCCACAGTTTAGATCTGTGACATAATCTTTATACATATTTATAAGTAAATTTAATATGAAGACATAAATGATTCACTTTCGTATTGTTTCGCACTTAAATAGATATTTTCAAATTGAAGTATACTTAAATTAAGTTATAATCAAATAAAATATGCTTCAGGTCTGACATAAGATGATAATGAATTCAATTTTATGATTTCCTTATTGGGTCGTGATACTATTTATACTCCTTCCCCATCCGATAGATTTGTGTGTGTCACAACAAACTAACGCGTGTCAGTCAACTACTATCGATAGTATCGATCGTTTTGCATTTGTTTTTGGTCTCAACCATCGTGACTTCATTGTAGTAGACTTTATGCGATGTTTATCTGTCTGCATTATAACGGCAGTGTGTACATACATTGTATTTCAAAAATAAACGAAATCAATCAAATTGACGCCTTATTTGAAAGCAAATTTAATTTCACTTTATAATTTAGTAATATTATAATAAATACTCATCTTTGCGATTATTAAACTACTTATCTGCTGAGATGATTCTCAATAAAATCTTTTAAAGAATTCTTTTTTTCGAATTTGGATATATACGATAAAAGCAATTATCTAGCTGTCTTCATCCTTAATTATACACAATTTGCGCAGCTCTTCGATACAAGCAAGAATGGGTTTGAAGCGATTCTGTGTATAGAAATGAATGCCGGAGACACCCAAATCAGCACCAATAGTCTGGATAATGTTGCGCACCGATAATTGGACAAAGTAATCCTGAACCTTGTCATCATCTTCCTTGATTTCCTCCAACTCTTTCAACTTTTCAGGGGAGAGCACCACCTTGGAAAAACTGGACATACGCAGATATCTAGCATAAGATTCTGGAATCAGGACGCCCAGAACAATGGGAGCAGTAATGCCAGCATCACGAGCATCCCGCAGGAATTCCACAATTGTGTCACCACAGTAACACAACTGAGTTACAATGAAATCTGCGCCAGCATCCATCTGCAGGGAAAGTTAAATAAAATCTTTGGATAATGATTAGATTATGGAACTTGCCTTTATCTTCAAGTATTCAATGTCCTGTGCCTTGTTCGGAGGTCCTGTGGCCAAGCTTGTGTAGCCTTCCGGATAGCCCGCAACAGAGATTGCAAGATCTTCTGGAAACGATCGTTACAAATTGGTATTGTAATTGAATAAGGATAAGTTCAAGGATACTTACTTCCTGCAGCATTTCGTAGATATTCCACTGCCTCATAGGCATAATTATATTCCTGCCCACCCTCCAAATGGTCGCCACGAATGACGAGCACATTGTTGAGTTTCAGGGCCAGGAAATCGTCCAAATGTTTCTGGGTTAGACGGTAAAGAGTCAAGTGTGGCATGGCGGGAATATGGTCAAACAGTTGAGGCATCTGCTGAAGGTTTGGCACATATTTCATGGTCGTGGTTTCGATGTTTTCGGAAAAGGACTTTGTCCACACGACGCTTATCCACAACGGCAAATGAGGTAGGAACATGTTGAAGTCCAGACAATAGGGTTTACCATCGCTAAGTGCCTTTGTTTCGATCCCATAGAAGAATTCCTTACACGCTGTCTTCTTTGCCACAATATCCGCAATGTTTGGATCTCCGAGAGACAGCTCCTTCTGACTATCTGTAAACGTAATGCAATTCTCAAGGATCAGCGAAGGATCCGGGTTGTTATCCATCGTTGTAGAACTGCACAGCCGTCGATTCTGCGAATAATACTGAATGCCGTTGTTCCGGAAGAGTGTCGTTATGTTCCTGAGCAATAGACGCGATGCTCGTATTTGGATTAGATTGAGACACATTGCGATAATTCGTATTTTTATTTTATCACCAGAATGATGTATACACACGTAATTTACAATTTTATATACTAACAGTTTATCGTAAATGAGGCTTATCTTAAATATTTACCTATGTGTACTTCGATTTATTTTAAAACTAATGACATATTTTAGCTTCAGGTGAACTCCCCTAGTGTTTTACATTTTCCCCTCTTCATGCCAGGCGCCTACTTCTTTGTTTTATTTTTTTAGACCCCGTAGTTAAAAAAAGTACATTGGTCTATTGGGTTTGTTTTACCGACTATGTGCGTAACAGGCAGAAGGAGGCATGGCAGACCCTATAATATATATAATATAATATATATATAATATATATATTCTTGATCAGAATCAATAGCCGAGTCGATATAGCAATGTCCGTCTGTCTGTATGAACACCTAGATCTCAGAGACTATAAGAGCTAGAGACACCAAACTTGGTATGTAGGTTCTTCTATACTGCAGGCAGATCTAGTTTGTTTCAAAATTTTGCCACGCCCTGGGACTGGGAGAGAGACTGGGAGAGGGACCTGGGAGCGGGGCCTGGGAGCGGCTTCTGGGAGAGGGACCTGGGAGAAGGACTGGGAGCGGGGCCTGGGAGAGGGATGTGGAGCGGGACCTGGGAGAGGGACTGGGAGGGGGCCTAGGAGCGGGGCCTGGGAGAGGGACTGGGAGGAGTACTATTAAAAGTAGTATTTATAGTAGCAGTAGTAGAGAGGGTAAGAAAAACAAAGAGAAGCACTGGTGAGTCAACTCACATTGTTTACTCGATCAGTTTAGCTATCAAATCTTTTTAATTACTACCAAAATACATTCAATGTTTGTAATTTGCTAAGTAACTTTATTTATGCACCTTTTTTCAATATGGTAATATTGGTTATGTAAATATTATAATTAAGCTTCAACGGAATTGCCGGTTGAGGGTTCCTTGAGTATGTTTCGCGTGCGTAGTTCACGCAGGACATCAAGAACGGATTCGAAGCGATTCAAGGTAAAGAATTGGATGCCATATATTCCCAAGTCGGCATCCATGACATGTTGAATATTGCGCACCGTCAGTTGGACAAAGAAATTCTTAACCTTGTTATTATCGTTCTGAATTTTCTCCAACTCCTCACGTTCTTCAGGTGGTAGACGTACTCCTGTAATTTTTTCAAGGTTCTCATATTTCCCAAAGGAATCGGGTACAACCATTCCTAATACAATGGGAACCGTAATTCCACCACTACGAGCATCTCGTATAAATTCCACAATCTTATCACCGGAATAACATAGCTGCGAGATAATGAAATTGGCGCCGGCATCAACCTGTAACAAAACAAATATGTAATATAATCGAAAGCTTGACTGATAAGACTGTCATGCTGTAACGAAAGCTAAAGCTCTGACATAAATAAGCTTAATCTAAAGATAAGTTAAAGCTGCTTTGAAAGCTTCTCGTTATACAAGCAGTTATTGTTCTTAAGATTTGCAAACTACATAATTATCTTATCAGTTAATGCTAACATATTTTAAAATGATTTAAATCCAAATTATTATGTTCATTAAATAGCTTAGCTAATTCCATGAGGAAATTTCAAGATGGTTTAACACAATGTTTTTAATGTACTTTTTAATCATATTGCTAATATTAAGTGTTTTTTGATCTAAGTAATCAGCGAGTGCTAATAATTATCCTATAATTATCTTTCCAAGTTATTCTCCAAGATTAGGCTTTTATTATATGCTTTCAAAGACAACTTAATTCCAATCACTCAGCTTATCTATCTAAAGATAGTTTAACTGTAATGTAGTGTGGTATTACATCATATATGTATCTTATATGAATTGTGCAAGTGGCTAAGTACTCAGCTAACAAGTTTCTTTAAGAGAGCTTTTAGACAGCTTAAACCTAGTTAATATGCATTTTCTATAAGATCAAGTGTAAATTATGGTATTCAAATTACTGGAACTTGCCTTTCTTTTCAAGAACTGTATGTCTTGGACCTTATCCTGAGGTTCGGTGGTCAGACTCGTGTAACCCTCCGGATAACCGCCCACAGCAATTGATAACTTATCTGGAATTAAGTCTCATTTTGAATTTGGAAATGAATAAGCTAGAAGATACTCACCTCCCCTAGTACGTCGTAAGTATTCTACCACCTGATAGGCATATCTATATTCCTGATCCTCGTGTGTTTGATCCCCGCGAACGACAAGCACATTATTGAGATTTAAGGCCAAGAACTCATCCAAATATTTTTGGGATAGGCGATAAAGGGACAAGTGCGGCATGGCGGATATGTGATTGTTCAGATAAGGAATAAGCTGCATGCTGGCCACCTGTTTCATAGTCGAGTTGCCAATCGATTCGGAAAACTGCTTTGACCACACGATGCTAACGAAGGTGGGCAAGAGGGGCAGGAACAAGTTAAAGTCCACACACATGATTTTTCCCTCATTATGAGCCATTATCTCGATGCCATAAAAGAATTCCTTATTCGCCGTTTTATTGGCCACAATATCGGCAATATTTGGATCCGCCAAAGATAAGTCCAGCTGACTTTTCGTAAAGCTGAAACACGGCTGAACTGCCACTGGTAAATCCGATACGGGCCTGAGACTCGTATTACCCGTTCCCAAATCAAATGTGTGCATTATTGAATAACCGCTAAGAGAGCTTGCTCGTCCGTTGAGTCCGCTCAGACAACTGACAAGTGTTGCTGGGAAATTAACTGATTGCGGTGCTTCCGGCAATTCGTAGAATCGGTTCTAGGTAGCGCCGGCGTGGGTCCGATTTGGGTCACAGATTGTGATTAGCGGCTCTCATTTGACACTCATTTGACGACTGTGGTTTCCATTGTTTACATACAAGTTAGTTAGTTATCTTCATTGTTTTAACAAACTAAACATTCTCTTGCCGACAAACACTTTTTAAAATACACCTTATCTCTTGTCAAACTATAGTTTATGGGCAGAAATTATACAAGAAAGTTGCACAAGTATTCAATTAACAAAGTTTAGATTAAAGACAATAAATAATCACGTAAGATATTTATTTGAAATATAAGATAGCGAACACTAAAAGGAAATAATAAACTTATAAAATTAATGGGCACTTATAAATTAACTACTTGCATATACTTTAATATATCATATGTAAATTTTTGAATTCATTTTGTAAATAATTATCATACTATAGTAAGTATTTATGACTAATGCCTTAACTATTTCTTTTTTTATAGTTTAAAGTGACGATTGAGACATCGACTTAATAGATCTTAAAATTCAAAAGTTATTAAATTAACATTCAAGATTTATAGCTTGTGAGGTTATGGAAATGGATATGTTTTTTGAAGTGATTATTTAATTGTACACATTGCATCTGCATCAATTACAAATGAGATATTTCAATAAAAACAATTTTCAAGTGGCTTGTTGCAATTTGTGGAAGCCAGAAAAACAATACGAAGCTATTCATTTTCCCATTTTACGATCGTTTTACTTTTCTTTTCCTCTTGTTTCACTCTGTCTGAATGGGGCAAATTATTTGATGGCGTTAATTACAAAAATGCAGGCCATTTAGATTAGAGACGCAAAACGCAAATCGATTGCTTGGGGAGCGCATTTAATTGCTGTCGACCACTTGAAAACACACGATGCCAACCGATCGTATCCGATACGATACGATTCTGCGATCCCCCAATAGCCACTTGGGTTACGCTCCAGAGCCATAATCATAATTTAAATTGCCGCTGGCAACACTCGAGAGCCATAAAAAGGAAACCAACAACAACAACAAGATCGTGGGGCGTTGAATGGCAGTCAAGGAGCAACATCGTCGAGCCTGGACCAAAAAAAAAACTTGGCTGCCAACTCTCTGAAATGGAATTGAAAATCGAATATAAAAATCGATGCATAAACCAAAAAATACAAAAAAAAGACAGCCCGAACGGGCGTCAAGTGGCAATTAAAGATTCATTTTACTGCTCGACTCCTCCTCAAAAACATTTTTAATTTCCAAATGTCTGCACTTAGCTCTGCGATCCCCAGATTTCCACATGCTGCCATCAACTTCGATTCAAGCTACAAAAAACAAAAAAAAACGTATCGTTAAATTATCAAGTTATATTACATAATAAATATCTGTGTGTATATATTTCGATTTGTTACCTGTTTCGAAGCACTGTGATATATGATGTTCTATATATAACTATATTATATCATTTGCCTCGACTTATAGACTACTCAAAACTCTCAAATTACTTAAGATTCATTGTTAAAAATTGGTTTACAGCTTGAAGCGTAACATCTTACTTATATAAGGGTGGATTTCTTACTGATTGTAACATTTAACAAAGTTCTTAAAAATTAAATGGTAATTTGGTATTTGGAACTTTTCGTTCGCAATTTTTAGCTTAATATATATAGCTTTTAACTTCTTTTTGTCTTTAGAATATATATATAAATTCTTTTAGAATTGGTATGTATATATATGTATGTATATATTTCAAAGTTCTTACCCCAATTCTTTGGCGTTTCTCGTGCCGAGTTGACGCTTTTTACGAGCTGACATTAATAAAAATATTTTGTTATTTGTGATAATTTCAGTGATATAAAATTGTTTATGATTATTAGTTTTCGCTTTGGAAACAAACCCCTGACACGCAGAGACAATGCGAAGAGTAGCAAAAGGAAAAGGGAAATGGAAATGGACAAGGGACCAACCTGTCCCTAAGTATTCGAGACGAAGGCGACATTGAGAAAGTGGGCACTAAATCAGCAGAGGAGCCGCCGTCTTCACCGCCTAATTACAAATTTGATGCAGCTGCAGGCAGTCGACGATGCCTTCAACGGACCTTGAAATATATTTTTGGGCTCTGCATTAAAATTTGTTCGGTTGCGGCACACATGTGGCAGGGGCAGAGTTGCCCTCAGGATGCGGCACAGCTAATGGTGTCTGTGTTTTTGGGTGTGTATAAGTGTGTGTGTGTGTAAGTGTGTGTGTGTGGGATCGGAAATGCGACGACGCATGGAACCTGTTCCACTGATTTCTCTTTGTTAGAAGGCCGTTCTAAAATTAAACATCGAATCTGTGGGGTAGAGAGAGATGAGATCGTGTCATATCGGTCTCTAATAGGACACAAATAAACAAGAACATAAAAATACATACAATAAGTAGACGCTGTTTAAAGTAAGTTATGCATTTATGTATGAGTTTACGAAATAAAAAGGAAATAAAAAGGAAAGCAACTAAACTCACATTTCAAGACATGATTAAATTAGATTAATTTTGACATTTTAAAACAAAATTACACATATATATATTTAATGAAACAAATTAAGCTATTTGATAGATAGATTCAAATTTTTGGAGGGGCAAAAGTCAGAAAACTTGCAGAAATTATATTAGATTGTAATCTGGCAATTTAAAAAAAATTTAAGACCCTACTAGGCAATTTATACTAGTACTAATGAAAACTAGTCGGCGGGTGCTACAGTCGAGCATACCCGACAGTCGGAGACCCCGTACTTACTATGGAAAAAACTTATAGTGTACTTTTTCCTCAGTTTCTCTTTGTTTTTTTTACCCTCTCTACTACTGCTACTATAAATACTACTCTCCCAGGCTCCGCTCCCAGTCCCTCTCCCAGTCCCTCTCCCAGGCTCCGCTCCCAGTCCCTCTCCCAGTCCCTCTCCCAGGCCCCGCTCCCAGTCCCTCTCCCAGGCTCCGCTCCCAGTCCCTCTCCCAGCATACTCGACAGTCGGAGACCCCGTACTTACTATGGAAAAAACTTATAATGGAAAAAAACTAAAAATAATTTAGTTAACTTTAATGCATATGTTATGAGATTGGTTACGATATCTCAATAAACAAAAAAGTTTTTCATACTAAGATTTGATTTTCGCTGGATCGGTTCTATGACAGCTATATAATATAGTAGATCGATTTGAACCAACTTTGGTAAGGATGTATAAGACTAACTTAAATGCATATTCTATAAGTTAGAATAATAATAATAATAATAGACCCCTGTACTTTTTTTAAGTACGGGGTCTAAATATATACTTTAATGTCTATCGAATACTCTTATTAGATTGCAACAGTTCAATGTTTTATACTTTAAATTTCATCAATATGGCAATATTTTCTGATTTTTATTTTCACGTTAAACCTTTTGCTTGATTGAAGACCTGTCCCGATGATGGATGTGCATTGGACTATGTTTGACTGATAAACAAGGAAAACCCTTGAACAGAGCAACGACGCAATCAGTGAGGATCTGAGAGAATGAATGCAGGCAGGAAAATGCGCTGATTTGGCGCCATACTTCTCATAGAAATGTCTGAAATGAAAGCGCTGAGAGATTAAATTACAAGTCAAGACAAGACAAGACACGTAAATCCGCCCCCCCCACCCAAAAGGAAATGGGGAAATCTTTGATGAAATGCGGCAGCTCAAAGCGCCAGACTCGGCACGCACAATCCCTCTAAGGCAGAAAAAGGGGCAAGGTGCGAGGAGGACGAAGAAGAGGAGGATAAAGAGCAGGAGGCAGGAATATGGAAATGAAAATGGAGGAAAATGCGCTGCAACGCTCACGCATGAGATACTTTTCAGTTGCTCAACTCTGTCGTAATGTATGAGATACTTTGCTCTGTCTAAATTAAAAAATTCCATGGAGAGCAGAGAACATTATAATGCTGCAGGATGAAGAGCGAACAAAAAAAAATAACGAAATGTAATAAAGACATGAGTTGTGAAATTATTAAGATGATTATGAAAAACGAGACGAGTCTGAAATCGCACCAAGGAGCTGAAGCGACTTATAATCAGCAAAAAAAAAGAGAAAAGACGAAAGACTGCCTAGGGTTGAGTTGTGTATCTAGGAGCTAAGGAAAGGCTCCCTAGGGAACGATTTGCTTATGAAAAAGACTTCAATTAACCTAAGATATGACAACATCTGAGAAAAACTGATGAAATTCCAAAGAAAAACATGTCAACAGCGTCAAGGAATTACATATAAATCGACTTACAAGGAATTCTTACTTATTGGACAACCAGCTAACCTGAAACGGATAATAATTGGAAGGGTAATTGGCATTCCAATGAAAAGTTGATTTACTCCAATTGAAATACAGATTATATATAGCTCAATTTACAGGGAATGTTTACTTTGCTGAAAACACAGCTTTACTTTGAAAGATACGCATAATAATTGAAAAATCAGTTGCAATTCCAATGAAAAGTTTATTTTTTTACAGTTTACAATTTATATGGGATTGTTTACTTAATAAATTGACTTGCACTGGAACGATTGCTTATTTGAATGATTGTTAAATATCTACTGAAAAGTTAATTTTTCGAAAATTGTGACGCAGTTTAAAATAAATCATTTTATAAATTTAAATTCCAATGAAATGTAGATTTATTTAGTTTAAAACAGCTTTGCACAACTCAAAAATTCATTTAACTGAGTGAATACTCATGGTGAATAGATTCATATTCACGAGTACTCTCTAGTATGTAGTACGAGTAGGACGCATGGAATTTTCCATAAGCTGCAGGACACATTTTGGGGGTTGATGTGGCATCAACTAAACTCGGGGGTGCATTCACCACATTGCCAGATGCCGAGCGAAAAGCGAAATTATTTTACCTATCGCAAAAAGGGGCGAATTTTATCGCTTGTTGCTAAGCGAAGGAAGCAGAGGAATAATGTACAAAGGCAGAGGCAGAGGCAGCAGGCAGAGAAGGACTAACACTCGTAACTGGGTGAGTGGGTTGCCTTAACTCAGCACAGCTCTCCCACTGACTCACTGACTGACTGACTGACACACACACACACACACACACACACATTTGGGGGTTGAAACCGAGAGAGAAACCGTTGCACAAATCGCATCATTAAAATAGCTGAAAAATCTGTTTAAACGAAATGAATGACGAGCCGGCTGCATGAATGCCTCACTCGCATGGGTTTTGAATGGGTGGCAAAGCAACCCTCAAAAAAAAAGGGGCGACAAACAATTGAAAGCAGGAAGGACAACAACCACAACAACAAACAACAACGACAACGACAACGACGTGTGGCTGCTGCACCTTTCATTTTGTCGGTTGCAAATCTTTGTGAATTTGCGTCATCAACAACATCATCATCATGATCATCATTGTCATCATCGTCAACGTCATCATCACAACATCCCTTGACTGGCTGACGAACGTGCCCGGCACGCATCGCTCTCACTTCTCGAAATATAGTACATACATATATCCTTTGGGTCCTCTTACCTATCCAGGCTTAGTTGCCAGTTACCCGTGCCGACAATCTCGTATGAGTAACTGACATAATTAGGTCTTAACTGGAAGTCACGCGTCGCGCATTCGTAATCCGAGGCGAGCCTTCAGTTCTCAGTCCTCTCAGCCCGATGATGATTCAACGCCGACACTGCTTGATGTCCATGTTGATGATGATGACGATTCTTTTGATTTCGAATTCAAGGTCACAATTCATATCAAGCTGCTACAAAATGCAATTAACCACTCAGCTGGCTTCGATTTAACCTTGACGGTTTCTCCCTGCCATGAGTTCGAGTGCGTTGGGTTATTTTATTTCATGCACAGATCTAGAATTTTGAAGAGCAACTAATGCATTCTACTGTCCTCTGATTAAAGTAAATTTATTTAAATCGATCAATTATTCCGTTTAATTAAAAATATTAGAATTTATAGTCAGGGGTTATTTTAATTAATAAACACTCAGATTTCCGATCTTTTATATTTTATTCAGTCTTAACCGGGCGGCGTCGCTTTTTTAAGTGACGCTTTCTTAAGCTAACTCTTATTCCCGCCAGAGGGCGCTTCATAGTAATCGATAAATGATTGATTATATTTACTGTGCGATAAATATAATTAATAAATAACACTATTTACAATATAATACAGTCTTACATACTATTTAAGACTACGTGTCCTAAATACTACTACAAATTTTATTTCCCTTTAGTTTTAAATAAATTATATCTTAAATCAGTTGACTAAGCATTCGGTTATAAAATTATTTTTAAAATTGAGTTCGATTTGAAATATTTGAGCACTTCTTGATTAATTACAGCCAGCGATAAAAAAAACTACAATTTTCCTAGCTGGAGGTTTCTTCCTTTCTTTCAAATCTATTCTAAGTTTTAAACTCGATATATGTATATACCCTATTTTTTTGAATGATTTACTTGGGATCGCTTTCATTACACTATTTAATAGTAGGGTAAATCGGCAAAAAATAAAGGGCATTATCCACACCAAATATCTTTATAGACATATCTTTAGGCCGTATTATTATACAAATTTCTCAATAAACTATAACTTCAATTTCGTATCCTCAATTTTCTCCCCCAGAACAATTTTAGAAATTTCTTGATAAATTACTTTGGGTCAATCCGATCTATTTCTTAAATACAAGTAATACTAAGCTGTTATTACTGAAAAATCAAATAAATTAGTTATACAGGTTTTTTCTCAGGTATTCGAACAGCCCAAAATCACAAAAGAAAATTAAAAATTGTATTTTTTAATGGGTTAAATGCATTTTGAATGGTCCTGTAGCAGTTTGGGGTACTTACACACACATACACACACACACACACACACACACACACACACACACACACACACGCAGATACGCATATGTGCTGCAAATAAAAACGTAATTACTTAAATTACAAAAACAACAACATTTCGGTGATTACATATTTTACAGTTATGTACACACGGCGCCAAGGCAAAAGGCGTATTCATTTTCCGAGTTTTCGCCGTCGTCAGTTCGTCAATTCGCTGCTGCCGGATGTGTTTTTTTTTTTTTGGGAAAAGTGGGGGGTTTAGTTTACATTGAAGGGGGGAAGGGATGCGGGACACACACACACCACACACACTTACACACACACAGACAGGCCTTGAAATCAAGAAAAGAAAAGCAAGTCAGCAGGCGTTTGGTAACAAAACACACAATCATTGTCTCTCTCTCTCTCCCGCTCTCACTCTCTCTCTCTCTTACACACACACGTGCTAGCAAACTGAATATGCGGTGTTTGTTTGTGTGTGTGTTGTATGTAATTTAATTATGGGCCCGGCCTGGGCAGCGACGCGACGTCAGGACGACGTCAGGACGTCAAGACGCGTGCGGCGGCGGGTGGCAAATTGCCAAAAATTGTACGCATATCCTGCTGTTTAAAAGTCCTGTCCTGTGCCTCAGTCCTATACTATACTATACACTATACACATATTTTTTTCTGGTTTTTCTGCCCCTTTTTTTCCACTCACATTGTTGTTTGGCATTTTGTTCGCCTTATTTTGACTCAAGCTGTGCACATTTTCGGTTTGATTATCGAACACAATATTTTTTCCGCTTTCGTCGCTTCCTTTTTTTTTTTTTGCCATTATTTCTTGTCGGCCCATAATTGACGATTGCGCCATGAGTTGCCGCAATTTGTGTCCCCCTCCCCTCTTGGACCATTGCTATTTCCTTTTTTCATTCAACATTTTCAGTTCTCAGCATCTCATCGTGAGTTTTGGCTTCTGCCTGCGCCTTGTCATTTAGCTTTTTCTCCTTTTAATAAAATTCTGCATTGCCTGTTGGTCGAGTAAACACATTAAACAGATTTAAAAATTTAAATATTTGACGGCCGGAGGGAGAAGAAAATAAGAGAAATTAATTTCCAATACGGAAATTGTAAAAAGTAATGGAAAACGGCGACTTTGAATGTGATTAAATGACCCAAAATGGCAGATGCACGTTAAGTGGGAATCGAATCGAAATTTAATTACAATATTCTATATTTATTAAACGAAAATATAAGTAGTAAAGAGGACTGCAACATTCTGGAGAAAGACCGATTCGTAGTTCCATTTTACATAAAAATATTATTATAAATTTTTCACAACGAATTCTCTTTGAAACTTACTCAAAAACTTCCAACTCTCATAACTTTGACAAAACTTGACCGATTTTCATGCGGAATATCGTTTTGATCATTATTTGGCCTCTACTTTGATTCTGCATCAAAATATTATTTATTTTAAAAATTCGATTATTTTCCCCTATCACTGTCTAACTAAGTTATAGATTCTAAATGTGTTCATACAGTAGTATTAACTAGATAAGTTTGCGCTGACAGATCGTAGCTAATTTGAAAGTTCCTTGGAACTTCTGATTGAGCAAAGGGTTCATGAATGTAAATATTTATTGGTAAATATAAAATCAAACTGAATAAATTTAAATAACTTCGTTGACATTCGATATGGGCGCCAAGAAATTGTCTACAAATTTGATTAGCGTTTTGTATCGTTGTGCATAAATTTCAAGTTGAATATAAAAAATAAAAAAAAAATTTGGAAACCAATTTCGGATTTCGGCGGTTTCTGCGGCTAGCGTTAACAATAGATCATGAGCCGAAAATGGAAAATACATGCATTAATAATAATAATAAAAGTCGTAAAAGAGCAGTAACCGTTAAAGCCATGAAAACCCGTTAAGCGCACGAGCAACACCCACACACACACATTTACACACACACAAATAAATAAAAACGAGTGGTGTATGTGATAAAAAAATATAAAGAAAGAAGAAGCAAGAGCCAAAAAATATTGGTAATACAATGGTTCAGCCCATAAATGGCATTACAAAGGCACAGGCACACACACACACACACACATATATATATACATATACAGATATATTGAAGTATTTTTTATGGTCTCTGGTGCGTTGGTTCATTCGTGCGTTTCTCAATGCTATTGATTTGTGACGCTGCCTAATCAAAAAGAGACAAGTAAGAGAGCTATAGTATATATAGTGATCGACTAGTTGATACCTAGTAAAAGGATTTCACTGATGAGCCTGCTTGCATTCACAGACATTCCCTTTAGCAAGCAGTGCTCTATAACTCGTATATTTATTATATGGTAATTGTGATATTTTAAAATCTAAAAGATGACATGGCTTTAAAAAAAATAGAAAATAACTAAATCTACAAAAGGCATTCACTCATGTATATACCTTTCCCCCTAAGTACAGGGTATCGTAAAAAGCCATAGAGAAAAGGTGTACAGAATTAAGGAAGCAACAACGCCAGAAACCCCATAAAGCGAAACGAGTCTGTTGTTGAATCGAGCCTAAGCTCTATACGCTCCATAGAAACTTATGTGTATCCATAAGATACTCCTGCTACTCGAAAATTGGGTTCTGACTTATTGTTATTGTTGTTGCTGGCAATCCATTTGGCAATGCCAAACTTGATCTGGGCCAAATGAAGCCTCAAAGTAATACCAAAAAAAAAAACAGAAAAAATCAAAACGTCAAATGTCAAACGTGTCCATAACCACTGCCAATTGTTTAGTGCCCTCTTCCCCGACCCTCCGTTCACCTTACCATCCCCTTGTCATTGTCGTACCCCTGCTTGACTCTTGTCACACCTTAAATAAAAGACGGAAAACTAGTTTTCACTTTCGTTTCCAATATTATTATATCTTTTCTTTTGGCTGCTACGACACTCTTTCTTGCCTTTTCGCTTGATTAACTTTTGGGCTGGACGTGTTTAAAAAACAATCAAATTTAATTTCGATATTGTACGCCAACTTACCTATAGAGAAAATATAGACCTAAAAATTAACTGCAATTTGGAATTACTTCGAGTTGAGCTGATGTTAATGCAGAGAAGACGTTGTGAATTGAGTCACAATAGGATTAGGTAAAGATATTTTATAATCTTTTTCAAAAACTTAATCATATTCATTATAAAAAATACTCTTATAACAATTAAGATACCTGAAAAGGATATCTTTAACTCATATGCCCCTAACATACATAGAAATCTGTCAAACCAACTGATCTCAGAGACTTTAAGAGTTAAAGGGTCGAAATTTTTATATGTTAGTTCTTAGATACGATTTTTTTATAACAATTTGTATATGTATATTCCTAAGGCTTCTTCCATCGCCACAGTTCAACTTGTTATATTCAATATTTCTACATTTTGGCTATTTATATGTCTCTCTTTGTTTATTCTTTTCTTTCTTTTCTTTACTCTCGGTATTACGGCCTGCATGCATTTTGAGTTTTATTTTAGATATATTTTTTTTTGTTGTTTTTTCTTCTGTATATATTTTTTTTGTTGTGTTTTAGGGCCACTTAGAGGAGAACACAATGTTGTTGCTGCTCTTGTTGTTGTTGTTGTTGTTCGACCAACAGACACTGGATTCGTCTGACGGACTGACTGACTGACGGACTGACGGACCGAGTGGATGACTGACTGATTGCATGACGAACTAACGAAACTAACGAATCAACCGACCGAACGATGCCATACACAACACACATACACACACACACACACACTACACACACATCATATATAAGTACAAACAACAACAACAACAACAACATCGACCTCTTAAAAGGCTGGCAACGTTAAAGAAACACAATAATGGGCTCGAACTCGGGACCGAGACCGGGCCTAAGTTTACTTTTGCCTTTTTCACTTTTGATATTTTGACATTTTCATTTGACAGCTGATTGAAGGGCCGCATGAAGGCGACACGACGCCGGCGTTGGCAGCGACGTCGGCAGAGTATGGTTCGATTTCGATTGAACGGCAAGCAAGGGGAAGGGGAAGAGCGGTACCTCCGACACGTTAGCGGTACTACAAGTTGACGCTGTTGCTAGGTCCCATTTGGACTCAGAGCCTCGGTGTCAAGTGCCGCACAGTGGCACAAATATCAATTTTTTGCTCGCATTTTTTACAATCTATTTGATAATACGTTTCTTGTTAATTAAAGTTATTTATGAGTATAATGTATTATCCCACTCAACCGCAGCAAGATCGGACAAGTAGAACGGCAGTAATAGCTAACCAAAGTTATTAAAAAGTAAGCCAATACAAGCACCCAAAAGTATGCAGTAGTTTTTATTAAATAGTATTATCTAGAATACACTTTAATATATGTATAGCAAAATAAGTAACGAGTATTCTATGGTCGGGATCTCAACCATAGCCTTACCGACTTGATTTTAATATATCCTTCACCTATCAATGTAGATGAGTTTTCTTCAGAACAGTTTTAGTTCGATAAACAACCGAATACTGCATTGTTTTTTAATAATGTCAGATAACATTTAAGTTTATTTTTTGTTCATTTGAAAGCATTATTTAAATGTCAAAAAAAGGATTAGAATCAAGCGATTATGTTTCATGTGAAATATTTTTTCGAGCACATATTAATAAAATTTGTTCCACTGTGCGAAGCGGTGTTGCGGGGGCGTTGAGTGTTGGCCATATGAATGTGTGACATGTTTGTCGAATATGTTCAATGTTGTTTGGCTCTGCTGTTGTTGTTTTTGTTGTATTTTGTTGTTGTTGTTATTGTCTTGCTTTTGTCCGATGGTTGGGGGAAATGGAGGTTAGGTGTTCGTTGCTGCAGGCCAAGTTGCGCCTAATGGCGTCGCCAGAGTTTACTTTTAGCGTCAAGTGTCGCATGTGTTGTTGTTGTTGTTGCTGTTGTTGTTTGTGTTGTGTCGTGCCTGTGTGTACGTTGTTTTTGTTGTGTTTTCTCGTTCTTTTTTTTGCCGTGTTTGTCTAACTGCACTTGACAGTTGTTGAGCATTAGCCTTATTTAATTTACCACTCTGCCCCGCCCTCTATTTTGTTACCGCCCTCTCCCTTTTGGCCCACCTTGTGTCCAGCTTCGTGGAAATTAAATGGTCGACAGCTTCTTGGAATCGCACTCCATCTTTGCATTTAATTGCCTCGAAGTCAGCGGGTTGTGTGACCTCTGCTAATTAGGTAACAAACTTGGCTCTTACTCGCTCTTCATTCTCTCTCTCTCTCTCTCGTTCCCCTCTATCCACTTCTCTCTTTATTCAGCATACAGCTTCTTAATTGAAAAGGTTTTCCCTTTCATTTGCAGCAGGTGAACACTAACAAGGAACTGAAAATGTTTTCAGCAAATTGCTTAATATATCTATTTCAAGAGATTTTTGATACTATTTTATTCTAGCGATCCATTCCAGCGATTTATTTCCTGTTAGAGATGAATTTTGAACTAACGTTTATACAAATTTGAACTATAGATGATGCTTCACATCATATTAAAAAATTAGTTTAATTGCGCCCTTGCCAACTCTTAGACTCAACATTTTTTTTTAAATAGTTCCCTAGTCGCATTTTGTTGATTATCTGTCAAGAGAGTTAAGAGCTTTTTGGAAACTCTCGACATACTCATTCGCATACGAGTAATTCATATTTGTGAATAGAAAGTGGAAACTCAGACTCTTCAAGTCGAGTATTATGCAGACTTTGCCATATAAGTATACATTTAATGTAATTGTAATCCCCAGGAGAAAAACACCAAAACCAAAATGAAAAGGGGACATAGAGTAGAGAAGTTTAGGGAGGGGAAGGTAAAGGTGGTAGAGAGAAGCTTTTGTAGATGAACTGAAGAACAAATTACATTGCCATTTCCACATTTCTGCGGGTCCTCGTACTTGTTTTGGCTGCACTGCGTTCTGTTTTTGTGAGATTCTTGAGTGCTTGAAAGCGCCATAGGTCGTCGCCTTGTGGGGTGGAAGGAGAGAGGGGTAGAGGGATGGAGGGGTGGAAAAGGGGGTTGCAGGCTCTTGTCGAGGTAGCTGCGTGGCTGGACGAGCGTTTGGAGTGGAGTTCAAAACGAATTTGCCACAGCACTTGAGCGCTTAACAAGCTGCCAAGAAGGACGAAGGACACAACACGAAGGATATGGCAACGCTGGCCATGTAATATTCAACAACAACAACAACAGCAACAACAACAGCAACAAGAACAACGATAATAATGAAGGCAAAAACAATTGCAACAACGATAAACAAGGATTCGCTCGACACGCTCAACACTTGAAGCAGCAACTGCAAAGTGAGAAGAGAAAGAGAGAGACTGAGAGAGTGAGAGAGGGAGAATGTGAGTTGGCATTATGTTGAGAGTTCACTGTAGTAGCACGCAATCACGCGCACTCGCTGCGCTTAAAGGACATCAGACACAAGGAGTACGGGATGCAGCTTGATGTGGAAAGTGGAAGGTGGAACGTGGAACGAGGAACGTGAAACGTGGAACGAGGGATGCGGAGGGAGGCTGCCCATTGTTGCTGTGTAATAAGCATTAATAGGGTGCTCACCGGGTTGGCTGTTCTGGTACTGCTCCTGGTTGACGGTTGCCGGTTGCCGGTTGTCGGTTGTCGGTTGTTGGTTTCCCTATTCATTCCGAAATGTTGTTTTTGTTTATCTGTCAACATGCAACGGCGGCTGCACAAACAACTTGCCACCCAGCCACGTTACCATGGGTCAAAGCTGCAAATTATAGATGTACATAGATACATACCGTATACATGTATATATATATAATCTGGTATATATTGTTGCAGTTCAACTTGCCTATATCTTCTTGGCTTCATTCGTAATTGGTTTTAGTCGCGGAATGTGTTGAACATTTAACTGAAATGTGGCATCGAAATGTTGCCAGTGAAATGACTATTATTGCAAATTACACAAATGTTGTGTGTGTTGTTTAAGTGTTGAGCAATTCCTAATAAATTCTTAATTTTACCTTGCTTCTCGCTTGAACTAATTCTTTTCATTTGAATAATGTTTTAAAATTCTCTGCATTTTTTTACGGTACAAAATATAACACAACTTACGTAACATTTTATAACAATGTCATTCATTATTTAAAATTTTGCATATTATTATACTGTTTTATAAATAGTTAGTTTAATAAAACCGTCTTATTTTATTTATTTATAAATACACGACTAAATGCTCCCGGCAAAATAGGACTAAAAATTATATTAAAATTTTAACAATAAAAACTAGTTTTAAATATAAAATAAAACGAACAAAAATTAAAATTACATCTTGGGTATGCAAAAATTTTAAATGATCAAAAATTTATTGCAAAAAAATTTAATCAAGATATATTCTTTATTTATAATTCTTTTTTGCATTATGCTATATTGTGCTAATTTTAAACTTTGCTTATTTGTGCAAATTTCTTTAGCAAATTTACCCACTGTGCCACGTCAGCATCAATCGTCAATTGCCAGTTTGCTTACCCAGCGTCATCTCCAACTCCAACTCCATCGTCATCGTCATCGTCCTTCCTCATCCTCGTCATCTCCATTTCCACTTCCATTTCCAACTGAGTTCTATGCTTATTCCCATTAGTGTTGCTTCTCTCGCGTTTCTTGCTTTGAGCAAACGTTGTGATGATAATAATGATGATGATGATAACAATGATGAAAACGATGTTGGCGATGATGATGATGATAATAGGAATGAGACTGATGAGAATGAGAATGATGGGAATGACGTTGGCAACGTCAGCAGCGCGTGTGAGAAATCATCTTTTTAATTTTCACAATCAAATGTTGTTTTTGTTATTAATAATAATCATTTTGTTCTCTTTCCACCCATTCGCATTTTCCAGGTTTGCGCTTCGAGTGTCGGTGGCAATAAGACGGCAATAGCACGGTCAGGAACAGGGGTCAGGGGACAGGGGAAGGGACAGGAGAAGGGCCAACACAGCTGGCCAAAAATTGTAGCCGTCGCTTTGTATGGCAGGCAGGACGGGGTCGAGTGTTTGTTGGGTGAAAGGGGAGGGGTGGTGAAAGGGGAGGGGAGGGAATCGGCAGTCGAGACTCATGAGTTTTGTTTTGTGGTTTATTACACGCAAATAAATTAAATTTATGTTTGCTTCCATTTCCATTTCCCCTTCCCATCCCCCCGCCTCTTTGCCACTTCACCTCTGCGTGTGCACATTTGTTTCCATTTGTGTTTTGTAATTTTCCTATGCGATTTTCCCAAACACTTTTACCAACTACCCTCTCCACAGCCTCTACACTGAGAGAAATAATTCAAAGCATCTATAGGTCAATTACTTATGGTTTGTTTTATTAACTATTTCATACATTTAAATATCTTCACACTTGGAGAAATAAGTTTAATTATAATTAAAATAAATATGATTTGTTTTTAATTTTAATTTTCCCCTATATTTGTTTTTTTTTGAGTGTATCTACATTTTACCTCTCTCTCACAATCGCCCTCGTTTTCGTTTTTCGTTTTTGATTGTCTGCAGCTCTTTATTAATTTGATCATTTTATGATTGTTGTTTTCGTTGTGTCGTTGTTGTAATTAACCTTTTGTCTTCTGGCCATTTGGCCAGTTTGTTGTTGCTCATTTGTTCGCTTTGCTCTATTTGCTTGTCCAGAGCCACTTTCTCTTCCCCTTTTCCCCGCTCCACTTTCCAGTATCTGTTAGCCATAAAGTTTCCGTTGTGTGTGTGTGTGTGTGTGTGTGTGTGTGTGAGTTAGGATCAAACCCCAACCCCAAATCCTCTCCCTTGGCTCAACGGGCGGTACTCTTACCTTTTGACCTGTCGCTTGTTGTTTTGAGTTGTTTGACTTCTATTTTGGGCTCTTTGTCGGAAAAGATGGACACACGAAACACTTTTTAGTGGGCAATTATGCACTTGACATTTGATGAGGGCCCTCTCCCAATTTATAATAATGTGATGGTTACCTGTACTGCAGTTTCCTTGACCACCTTCGTGTAATTATCACATAAGTCACATTACGAGAATGAACAGCCCTTTTGTATTTTTGGGATTTACAGTGTTAAATTTTACAAGAATTGAGAGCATGTTAAATAATAATATTTTATATTACAGCCTTTTTTAAATTCTTAATTCTGAAAAGCTTATAATCAAGATAAATTATATTTTCAGATTTTACAGCGAAATTTTTCACTGCGTAACGTGCCAGGATTTTCTTTGAAAAAATGCCGGAATTTTTTTGCTTAATTTGTAAACGAATTTATTTCTTTGTTGTTCAACATTTTAATTCTTATATAAATTTATATTAAGATTTTTCCTCTTTTGGCGTCAATTGAGCAGTAAAAAGGCCGAAGCGGAGTAACCAAAACGTTGAGAAACTCATTAAAATTTTACGAACTTGGGCACAGTTTTTCACATTTTATGACTTTTGCGAGCGTCTTTTTATCCGGGGCACTCTTTCTCTCTCTCTCTCCTCTCTCTCTCTGGCACATTGTCTAATTTCATAGCGAAAACGACTTTCAAGGACCTTCAAAAGAAATTCCAAATTTTGATCACGTTACGTTTTTTAATTGTTCCCCTGCGGCGTGGCTCATTTAAAAAGAGTCTCCTCTCCCCTACTATTTTCTTCCCACCCTCCATTAAACTCCCTGGTACTACCCTCTTCCCCGTTTCCCCCTCGTAATTGAGACCTTGGCATGCGTGTGAAGAATTCTCATTCATTTATTTAAAATAGGCAGAAATTACTTAAAACTTTTATTGACTTTTGTTTTTGCTAGATATTTTATTTTGATTCTATTTTGTTTTCCTTTTCCCATTCCCAATCCCAACTTTTTTCGTTTCCCAATAATTGCATAGAAGTTTTACGAGGGCACCCGAAGTTCTCTCAGCGATTTCCAAATTAGCCTCAAGCAATTTAAATGCTGTAAAATATATAAAAAGAACATTAAGTAAACGAACCCGCCAATCATTCCCCCATCCAGCACCATCATACATGTTCTTTATAGTACATATTTAGCCGAGGATTGGTACGCAAAGGACTCTTTCTTGCCAAGGATGCAATTATTCTTATGCGAATTGCCTATTAACTGACAAATAGCCCCATTTCGTCCTGATGAGTCACTTTTAACGCTGACATAAGCTTATTAACGATACATGGCCTGTAAACACACACATTTCTTGGCTACACTGTGAGAAAATAAACTTTAGTTGACAAGAAATTGTTATTTTCATATAAAACTTTCTAGACTTTTTTTTAATTCTGACATAAACTAAATCTAAATTTATATATTTATCTTTATCTATATTTTTATCTAAGTTTTTATTCATACCTTTTTATTATTATTTTTTTTAAATAACACATTCGTTTTGTTAAGTGTAAATAGCTCTCAGTAAAAAGACAATAATAAACTTCTGTCAGTTTTAACGATTGAAAATCTGTAATCAGTCAAAGTTTAAGTATTATCGAAATTATTTTAATTGCCGCTAATTAAGCTGAACATTAAGAAAACTGTTTAACTTAAGTATTTTTTATTATGCATGTATCATTAATTTTATGTATTTATATATTCATTCTAAGAGTATATAGAACATTTTTAGCAAGTAAAAGTGAAATAAAAAGAAATACTCAAAAATTAAAATAGTTTAAAATACTTAAAGTAGTTGTTTAAAATTCCACTTTTTCTGTATTTAATATTAAGTTTTCGATTAGCAACTCGCTCATAATCTATGGAAAATGTTATGAAATTTTGCTGTGGTAATTATCTGTGGCAAGTGGCAGCAGCTGGTGTTGTTTTAAGCATCTGCCACATGTTGGGGGGTATGAAAATTATGCATTATGCACGTGACTTGCCACACGAAGTGGCAACGTTCGTTGTCCCAGTTTAATTCACGTGCGAATTTATTAGATTTTCATCCGAATAAACAATGCGTCCAATGGCATTTAATTGCTTAATTTATTAATAAACAACTGAGAGCTCTGTCCCTGTCTCATTCGAAACCAGCAGCTGTCACTACGATGAGATGGATGAGGTGAGAGCGAGAGCGAGAGCGAGAGAGAGAGGGAGAGGGAAAACTTGCGCAACAAATTTGATTTTCATCACAGACACCGAATTTCCGTCAATTTTCGCACACGCCCAAATGAGTTTTTGGCTGCGAGAGAAATATGCCCAAAATATGGTACAATGCATAGTGGGATGGGCAAAGGGGGAGGAGTGTAATGCGAGGCGAGTCCTTTGGGAAAATTAACACTCTTTGATTAGCCTGCTTGCCTACTGACTACTGCTTACTGCCTGCTTATTACGTATACGCCCTAATGGCAGTCAATCAATGGACACTTGAGCCTTGCGTCAAGTTCGTACACTCAACACGCTCAACACGGATGTCCTTTGGCTGCTGTTGTTCTTATCCTTGTTATTGTTGCTGCTGTTGTTGTTGTTGTTGTTGTTCTTGCTGCTGCTGCTGCTGTCAGGCAGAAAGTTACGCAATTTTTGCTTATTATTTTCATAATCAATATTCAATTTGGGCAAAACACTTGCCAGTCATCAGGACTTTGGCCCCTGTTGCCACTGAAATGAGCTTCAAAGGATATACAGGGCCCTAACTGCAGATACTATGACTGAACATTGGTTCAAAATCTCGTTATACCAATTGAAATAGGTTTTAAAAAATTAAAACCTTTGAAAAAATAAAATATATATACAAGTTAAGAAATTAATGTATAAATTATTGAAAATAATAAACAAAAAAATTTCAAAGAGAATATTAAACTTGCCAGAAAGGTGTATTAAATTAATTTTACTTTTATTAAAATTAAATTAAATTCTTTGAAACCTTAAAATAAAATTACTAAAGAATATGTTTCATACTACAAGTTAACAAATTAATGTATAAATTATTAAAAATAATATATATGAAAAGTTCAATATGAAAATAAAACTTGCCAAAAAGGTTTATACAATTAATTTATCTTTTATTGAATTTTTTTTGTTTATCATTTTTCATCCATTACATTTTTGAGTATTTTCATTAACTCTTAAACCACTGTGCATTGCCCTTGCGCAAATTTCCCTTGTGGCAGCTTCAGAGAGCGAGCTGAGAGTGGTTGTGGCAGCGGCATCAGGCTTATAATTAAACATGGAAAACGTGGAAAATGTGGCAAACGTGAGCACAAAGAACAACAACAAATGGCGAGAGGTGGGAGGAAGGGGGAATTGAGCGGCAGGCGTTCAAATTGAAAAAGTTATTTTGCATTCGATTATTCCACTGACAGAGCCAACACATTGATGACGACGGGCATCATATTTCAGAAAGCAACCGTACTCCCCCCTCCACCTGCTGTAGCTACCCAACAACCATATCTATATGGTCGATGCTACCCCACAGATCATTTCATTTGCTGTGGCTTCTGTAGCTTCAGGCATATTTTTGCAATTTTGCGTAATATTTTGCTCATTTACACTTCGTTGCATAGTCAATGGTAAAAGAGGATAGAGGGAATTTTCCTCTGCTGGACATACTCTCTCTCTCTCTCTCTCTCTCTTTCTCTCTCTGTCTTTCTCTCTGACCATCCAGCTCAACGGATATTGAACGAGGACATCATCAACAGCTCCCAGAGGAGCATTTTCATTCTATCGAAACTTTTGATTGCCAACGAATGAATAAACGAATGAATGAATGATGTGTGTGAGTGCTCCCTTAGTTAGTTTGGTAAGTTAGTTAGTTAGTTAGTCGTAGCAGCTCATAGCTATTGATACGAACAGTAACACACAAAAGTATGCACTCGCCTATTTGCCTCTTTTAATGCTCCATCATTTCATTAGCATTAATAAACATTTTCTATGCAATTCAATATGCACACAGAGTGACAGAGAGAGAGAGAGAGAGAGAGAGAGAGAGAGAGAGAGAGAGAGAGAGAGAGACAGAGAGAGAGAGAGAGAGAGGGAGGGAGACAGTGTGTGTGAGATAGAGAGCGATACACATGCACTCACTCACACATTCGAGCTGACCATAAAACGAATGAAATTTTTATGAACTGAGTTAATTAGTTGGGTCCAAAAGGGTAAAAATAATATGCTGTCGCCGATAAAGGCAACGACAGAAAGTTGTAGACTACTAGTCACCCTAATTATTAGTTAAACTTGTATTAATTATATATTCATTATGTTTAAATGCTGATAGAGGATAATGTATTTAAAGTGTTTAAAATTGTGCATTTGAATAGATTCTATGATAAATAATATGTAGCTAAATTTGTTTAAATTGTTAAAATCAAAATAATAATTGTTAGTAAAGAAATTAATTTAAACAGCATTAAATATAAATTTTTATACATATAAATTTAAATATAAAATTAATATAACTGTAAGTTTATCATGTTTTGAATTTCTAAGCTTAAAATTATACTTTGCATTTATAGCTAAATTTGTTATTCCCATTTTTAGGCAAATAGTTAACAAATCATTGGAGCCAAGAACAGAATCTGTTCTCAACGGAAACAAAAACAATGAAATAAATCTTTTTTCGAGGGGAACTACGAGGGGCAGAGGAAATAGAGTATAGCCCCAACTGGCTAAAAGTGTCTTGTGTTTGTCTTCAATAAATTTTGAGACATGGCCCTTAAGCAAATTCAACACTCGAACGCAAAGTGTAATTAATATTTCAAAGCGCAACATTTATCAAACAAAAAAAAAAAACAAAAAAAAAAAAAACTAACGAACATTTTCGAAAGTTGGACCCAAAGTTGAGCCAAAAACAATTAATGGCACACTCTGAGGGCCCCTCCCCCCATCCCTGCCCCCTTTTGGAGAAGACAGACCATAAAAAAGGCAACTCCAAACTTGGGAGTTGAAAACTCAAACAAAAATGAACACTCCGTACTCTTCTCGTACATGGATAGCTTTTGAGCCCAATAATACGAAGGGCCCAAAACGAATGGACAAAAGACAAGACACAGTAGCCACTTGAGTATAGTATCTTCTTCTCTCCTCTCTCTCCTCCCCTCACCTCACCTTACCACACTATATGTTTATCCGCCTAAACTTCTCCCACTCCAAAAAGTCGGGCATGTATACATGGCTTGCACAAAGGGCCAACAACTGATAGTTAGCTTATGGAGTGGGAGCTGAGGAGGAGAAGGAGGTGGAGGAGGTGTGGACGACGACGGCCTGTCGAACCCGTTGAAGCCAACTGTGATTAGTGTGGCAATCATAAATTGACCAAAAAGAGGGTGAGGTTCACTCTCTGTCTTTTTTTTTTTAGTTTTTTTAGTTGTTGTGGTTGCTCCGCTATTAAGTTGCCTTTTGAAGTGATTTACGAGTACGAGTATCTGACGAATATCATACGCTACATTTGAATTCGTGAGTGTGTTGAATATGCAGATAGATTTGGATTACTCACAAACATTTGCAGAAACTTTTTGGAAAGAATCAAAACTCAAATGTGATATAATATAAAAATTAAATATATTCTTAGTAAAATCAGTAACTTTAAAATAAAATAGATTGAATATAACTTAAAATATATAAATTTAATTTTTTAAATTATATATTAAAAACAATGAGATTAAAAGTGCAAAAACCGATTCTTTTAAAGATTGCTTCGAATCAAAACTCAAATGTTATATAATATACAAATTAAATATATTCTTAGTAAATTCAGTAATTTTCAAATAAAATAGATTAAATATAACTTAAAATATATAAATTTAATTTTATATATTACTGCATTTCTATATTTAAAATTAGCCAAAACCGAAACTCTTAAAGATAACTCAACTTTTTTAATTCTCCATCAGAAACATGGCAACATTATATCTTCAATTTTGGAGCACTGAGTGACCATTTTAGTTTTCAATTTAAACTTGTGAATTAGGCAACAGTTTTGAAAATAGTTCAGGTATAAATTACACACGAAATCGAAAGACCCCTTTCAATTGTTAAAATTATAGCGCAAAGAGTGAAATAAGAAAGACAAAAGCAACAAATCAGTTTCATTATTGTCAGTTGGTCATTTGTCTACCTCTGTGTCTGCTTTTATATTCCGTTTTTACCTCTTTACCCCTAACACTGTCACACAATAACCAGCATACGATTGTACATATATATATATATATATATGTGTGTGTGTGTGTGTACGTGGTACACGTATATCTTTAATGGCATATTCATCAGTCACTCGTGATAAAATCGCTACACACACACACACACTCGCAGACTTACACACATACACATACACGTAATATACATATGGTCAGAGAGACTATCTTTGGGTCTGCGGTCTGGGGTCTGGAGTCTCGGGGTTTGAGTCCGTCTGGTGCGTCTGGGTAAGGCGCACAGTCATTTAGTTAAGTGGCAGTTGATTGGAACCAGTCGCAGTCATCATCAACCTCATCATTATTATCATCATCATCATTATGATCATCATCATCGTTATCATTATTAACATCGCTGATAATGTTGAGGAAAGCCAAAGCCTATTTGAATTTCTTGTTATTTTCTCCTACAGATTTCGTTTTTGTTTTTTTTTTTCTATCTTTCTTTTTTCTAACATCCTCAACTGAACTGAAGTCTGTTTTGAGGTTTGGGTTCCTCTAGTCTTTGTGTCTTAAATTGCTGTCATTAATGAGTTACAGATATTACACTTTTATAGCTCGCAGACACGCTTATCCACTCTCCATTCTAATCGTGTTTCGCTGTCTCTACCTCCCTCTCTCTCTCTCTCTCTCTCTCTCTCTCTCCTCTCTCTTTCTTCGCTTCTACAGCTTGACTATAGCTACTGTTTGGGTTAATGATGACTTGTGCATTGTCTGTTATTTTCCAATATTTCTCGTCTTTGTCTCCCATCGATTTTCTGGCTACTGTTTTTTTTTTACCTTCTCTTGAGCTTGTTCTCCAATTTTTTTTGTGTCTTACCTTGTCTGTCTAATAGGCTTCAGGTTCAGTACAAGCGTCTTCCACTTTAACTGGGACTTTCTGGCTGATTGATTTTGAGCTTGTGGATCTAGTTACGACGTTGAATACTGCTTTGGATCGCTCTTCTAACTCCTGATTTCTTTAAATTACCTTAATTGATGGCACATTGCCACAACGTTTCCACTTCTACCCCAACTCTATTCCCACTTCTTTTTTTTTCAATGTTCGGCTCAATGATTTCCTTTCATCGTTCATCGCAATCTGTCGTGCATCAAATTGTTGGTTGAATCCATCGATCGATTATTTGCTGGATCGATTCAGTTGGTTCAGGTCCATTTCAAGTTCGATTTTGACTGATCATTCGCTCCAATCCATGTTCCATTTACAAATCTCTTGCGTTTTCCATTGAGTTCATTGTGGGGTCAGTAAGATTAAATCTTGATCTTGTCTATGTAATCGAATTGTTCTGATTCCAATTCGAATTGAAATTTGTAGCGCATGATTTGTAACGATGAAAGCTGCAAATGTGATGGAAATCTCTTTAAATTTGGGGCAAAACAAACTAACAGTCGTAGAGATTGTTCTCAGTTCGATAACAATATATCGGTATTATTTAAACTTATCGATAGTTAAGAGAAACAATTTTAAGAGAACAGGCAAAATGTAAAATATTTAAAATAAAGTTATACAAAGTATTTAAAAATCTAAAATTGAAGATTTGGATTATGGATATAAATTTAAAAGTTAAATATGTACTTATACACATGATAATGATGCATACACTAAACATATATACACAATAAAACATATAATTACGATTTTTTCTTACTTTCTTTTAGTTGAACTACGTCCATTTACCCAAAATGCCCAAGGGACAGCTGTTTATGTGATCTGGTCAGAGGGGGAAGGGAGTAGCACCTATTTATACGTCCTGAACTCATAAATCAGGCCAAATGAGACAATTTTTCGGACTGCTTTTCGGCTGACAAGTCCAAAAGCCACAAGAAAAGTTAATAACATGCAACATAGAAGGAGTGAGGCGGAAAGGGCAACAGGAATTGGTAGGGGCAAAGAGTGGAAGTTAAAAGATAGAAACATGTGCGAACTGTACCTCTAAGGACAGAAAGGACAGCAGGCAGTCGTCAACAGTCGGCAAGGACAAAGACTAAGGCTAAGGCTATGGCTAAGGAAGGCAGTGCGCATATTAAAACCGGAAATAGTTGAACCAAGTGCCACGGCAACCGACTGACGCACTGACACACATTTCGCTAACAAAGGACGCAATAACAACAACCAAAAAAAAGGAGTCCAAAAAAGAGAGAAAAAAGAAGGAGAATGGAAAAAAAAAATCGGAATTGAGGCGAATGAAAAGCTCAAATAAAATGCTTTGTCCAGTGCCGAACTAAACGCCGGCGGCAACAGCAATGGCAATGGCAACCTACCCTTAATGGCAGAAGGACATGCAGGACATGCAGGACAAGCCCGGGGCTGCTTGGCAACAGGCAACTGGCAACAGGACGCTGATGTTGACGTTGACGGCTGCTGCATGCCACACACTCACACACACACTCACTCACTCACACACACACAAAGGACACCGCATAAAATAGAGATCATAATAATGCGAAAACTTGAAACCAAGGATACCCGCCAGGATACCTGCTAGCAATGTGTGAGCTTGCTCTCTCTCCCTCTCTCTCTCTCTCTATCTTCCCATCTCTTGCTCGCTCAGATTGCATCATAAATTCTAAGGATATGAACCCAAAAAGTGAATCATGCCAGCAACAGAGAGGGAGTGAGAGAGAGTGAGAGAGAGAGACAGTCGAGGAAAAAAGGAGAATAAATAAAAATTAACTTATTTGCATATTTCAGTAAGCGGGCGCAAAGGATATGCCGCTGGACAAGGCACAGGGAACTGGGAGTTGGGAACAGAGGAAAGGGAAGCGGGAAGAGGGAACATGGACATTCATGTAGCTGAAATTAAATAAAAACCAAAAACTCACTCACTCACTCACTCACACGCCAGGATGTGCGCAAGGATGTGCGTGCAGCGGGGTTTAACCAAGCGTATGAACATTGCGAAATCCTCACACGCAATTTTTATACTTTATTTTCCATTCCATTTTTTACACCGCGAATCCCCTTAGCACCCAACGTAGTACAACTGAATGAAGTGTAGATGCGGCTAGCACGAACTGCGTGATGAGCTACAATGCACAGTAACAGATAGAACAAAATAAAAATAAAATATTGTATTTAAAATAAATGTTATTAATAATGATTTAGTATAAATAATGCATGTTATTAATACAATGTAAAATTTAATGAACATATATTTAAGATGTTACTTCGAAAAAAGAACGTTATTTATTAAAAATAAGTAGAATTTCAATTAAAATATATAGGTATATGATATTTTAACATTAATATTAACCTATTTAAGTCAAAACCAAATTGTAAGGTGCATATATCGAGTACAAGTTCCTCTATTTATAAGTCAAACAAATGTAGTCATAGATATTATAGATCAGTAAAAAGCGAAGTTTAGAAAGTTGACTTTTGCATGAAATAAAAACTCTATTTACAGGTCATAATTTGTTGAAATCTTGCGTTTAAAAATGTAAAACTAACCCAGTAGTTTGTATATACTATATACTATATATACTTTATACTGTATACTGTACAAAAGTCCTCCCTTATCCCTTGATGTGCCACACAACAGTTTACTAACTATATTACCAGTTATTCAAATCCCATATGCTCAAAGGTAGGGTATACAGTTCTGGCAAAAGCAAAGGGAAGCGTTGGTCAGGACGAGGTGTGCAGAGAAAGAGAGAGAGGGGGAGAGGGAGATGGGGCAAGAAAAAAAGCAGAACTGGTGAGTGTGGTGGCGTGATTAAGTGATGGACGTGTATGGACACATGCAGCGTTATATTTAGCATACAAAAAAAAAACCCAAACATATACATATGTAAATAGATGTTAGTGTGTGCGAGTGTGTGTGTGAGTTGACGAGTCCTTGCGCTTTTAATCATAAATAACAAAGGACACATGGCGCGTAGATGCTCGTATAGCATTTAGCTTTCAACCAAACAAAAGCTTGGCCCACCCTCGAGGGTCGCTTCATGTTGACCAAGTACACACACATGTTTGTGTGAGTGTGTGTCAGTGTGTTTGTATGTATTTGCCTGTTGATAATACTCCAACCCAGTGACCATTCTGTCTCCCCTTTATGTCCCCCGATCCTGTTGCCCTTTCCCCTTCCCCTTCTGTTGCCATGCGCTTTTCATTTCCGCCTCATGGACGCCAAACATGGCACTCACTATTCGTCTCTCTTCCCCCTTGCCTCGTCCCTTGCCCCTCGTTGTTGGCCAGTTACTCGCTGCGATTCATAGCTTGACCTGGCCCCAGGATATATGTATATTTGAAGAAGCAGAAGGGGCGTCCTGTCAACGCTAAACAACTGCGCAGCTGTTGCCCTCTCCCTCTCACTCCCCATCACTCTCTCTGTCTCTCTCTCTCTCTCTCTCTCTCTCTTTCTCTGTGTGTGTGCAGAATTTTGATATTAATAGCTTTGGACAGTTTTATAAACGCCTTTCGGGGTTAACATGTTCAAGTGGTATTCATATTTTCCACTGACCGACCTGTCACTATTGTGTGTGTCAGCTAACTGGCAGAATAAAACCCCAAGTGGACCCATCAACGAGGCGACTTGGTTTAGATTTACCAACAGCAATATCAACAGCAACAACAACATCAACAAAAACAGCAACAACAACAACATCAACTGCAACTGGAGCTGTTGTCAAGTTGACTTCACAATTTATTGATCACTGTTTAACATGATCCACAGGCTGCTTTCAAATAAATATTGTTAAGGTTATACTGAATTTTGTTGTATCTTCTCAAAAACAAGTAATTTGAAAGAAGATCAGATATAAAAAAAAAAATATGTATAAGGTGTTAATAACATAATAATATAATATAATATAATACAATATAATATAATATAACCCACAAATATAATCCTCAAATATAATAATATAATATCTAAAAAGAATGCAATTTAAATCTAACTTCTGATTCATCTGTGAGAAAACTATTCTTCAGTAGTTTAATAAATAAATGATTTATTTTAATGATCCCTGATCTTATTAAGGTTACATTTTATAATGTAAATTAATATATATCCTACAGCTCATAAATTTGTATTTTTGATCAAAAGTATCTCAAGATATTTTT
This sequence comes from Drosophila falleni, assembly GCA_035045575.1. NCBI lineage: Eukaryota > Metazoa > Arthropoda > Insecta > Diptera > Drosophilidae > Drosophila > Drosophila falleni. The sequence goes on from JAWNOV010000167.1 coordinate 14,761,047, forward strand.
ACAATTTAAAGCAATATCTTGGAAGAAATATAAAGAGAATTTAAATAGGCTGCTATTTGTTAGTCTTTAAAATACCCCATAAAAGTACTCCCTTGGAAAGAAATCCTTAAATTCCTAACCGTATGTTTTCGCCCAGCAGGCGATTGCTAAGTATGATTGTTTTTCTTATCAATATACATCCAATTCATTTGGTATTTTCCTACAATTTTTCGTTGATAAGATTTTCCTGAACACCCTTTGAAACTGTACCATTCAAGGAGATAGAGAGCGATAGAGAGAGCGAGAGAGAGAGAGAGAAGGAGCTTGATTGAATTAAGGCCTGTTCAGGCGAAGGATTACAATGGCAACAAGCCGATGTTTGGTACAGGCGATAAAATCGAACGGTAGTCCGTTGCTCAAGGACGACAATCAAGGCATAAATATTCTTGGGGGTTGCTTCGTTTCACTTTAACTTTCAACTTGAACTTTTCGAGGGTTGCAACACAGTTCGATGTTGTGGCAAAAGAAAAACGCAGTTTCCCGAATTGCGTCTCAAAGTGGTGTCTTTGCTTTTCTTTGGAAAAACTGCAAGCTTTACGTACGGTAAACAGTACAGTTACAGGAGGACAGAAGTACAGAAGTACAGAAGGACAGGAGGGCGCATCAACCACCAGAACAGGACTTTATGCTGGCTTCTCGTCCTGCGCAGCATAAATTACGCATTTCCATTTTTATGTTCATTTTTTTGTTGTCGTTTTCTCTGCGACGCAGTTGGCGTTGTTGCTTATGATTTATGTGCTGTGATGACACAGGACGACGACCAGGAGCAGGCTCAAAACTTATACTTGTACAGTTGCAGCCGTCGCCGTTACAAAGTCCTCCTCCTGCTATGTCCTCTCATGTTGTAAAAATTACACGCAAATTGCACGCAACACGCAAAGCCCATGGAAATGACGGCGAAAATGCGATTCATGCATGCGCGATAGTTTGCTGTCACCCAACACCCAATAACCGTATACCCGGTATACCCTACCTATATCCCTATACCTATGACTATCCCAATCGTATCCCTATCCGCATTAAGTCGTGCGTCATCCTTGACGGTCGACACATGCGTGTAAGTGCGAGGCACTTTAAATATCTTCATGCCAACCATAAGTACATTCTTAAATGCTAATCCTTAACCTTATAATAGGACTCGCATATGAGTCAGCGTACTAAACTTAACCCCTTCTAATTGCCGGTCAGGCAAGCGATTGTTGCGGTTGCGGTTACTTCATATTCATATATATAGATATATAGTTATAGGGATACGTGTGTATAAATTTATAAATATTCATTTAGAACTGAAAACTAGCAAAGTTATCTTCCAAAGCGATCTTATATTGCGTGGATAACTTAACAGATCCTTAACTGCTGTCAAAAGTACTCTAAATTTGTGGTTTCCTATCTTAAAATATACTAGGTAGTTATACTGTTAAACTACGCTTAAAAGAACTGAAGGGGTTTATGGGGTATATAGGGTTGTCTTTAATTGTACTAACCATTAAGTTTTAACTTTATCAATATAAAATGTTTATTATTTAATAGCCTCACAGTATTTATATTTTTTATATTAAAGCTTCACACATTTTCATTGGTCAAAAGCTTTAATTTTCAATGGATTTTCCTTGTACCGTTAGCAGCTGGTTGTTCAGTTTTTTCCCCAATGTTTTTGACATTTTTATGGCAGCAAAAGTATGGAAAAACAAAAACAATTTAATAAATATATGGATGTTAGTGTGTGTGGTGTGTGTGGTGTGTGTGTGTGTGTGTTGTATGTGTGGTGTGTGTGGCACATGTGTGTATGGCGGCGAATGGGCTTGCAGCCGCAGTTCACTTTTTAATCACTTTTCATGAGCTTTTAATTACAAGCCCGTAGTTGGTCCGGAGACCGAAACATGTCCGTCCGTTAAAGTCTGTCCGAAATTTATGAAAAACCCAAATGCATAAAATGCTTAACAAACCAACGCAGGATATGGGAGAAGACAGCAGGTAGAGAGTGCGATTGCTTAACTTTCAAATACCCTGCAATGCATTGCAATGAGAACTTAATTTTAATTAAACTACTCCATATGGAATGTGCATTTTTTATAATGATATTATGATATTTAACGTAAAAGTGAGAGGTATCTTTAATATTTAGGTTGTTGGATTTGATTGCTGATTCAGAATAAATATAATTTTACTAAGCGAACTAAAGTAAGAACTGCACTGATTTAATTTAATATAAGGTATACAAGTGTACTAATATCTTTTTTTGATGGACATAGAAATATGAAAACTCTATAAAGATTTCATTTTAGATTGACTATTAAATATATATTTACTCAAGGAATTGAAAGCTTAAATTGCTGACATTTTATTAATAATTATATTTATAATATATATATAATTCAAATTATAAAGTTATCTATAAGATCAGAAAAATAGAGACAATATCGCGATTTTATTTTTAACTATTACTAAATACAGTTTTTCTGAGTGATATACGAATTTAAAAGTAATATTGGTTTGAGTATATACCCCATTTTGTATAATAAGCGTTTGAAAATATGAGATTCAGATACAAAGGCTTGTAGAAAAATATGATTTTTGATTGAAAATTAAAAGATACATTTTTGTATGTTCCGGGACGTTCCTGTTGATTAGCTTGATTTGTGATTAATGGGTATCTGTATGTAGATATACATAGGTATACAGTAGGCATATTCGAGTCCTACGTAATAATAATGTGTGAAAGGATATTAATTATGAAACAAGCGGTGGCAGGAAGCGTTGGCAATAAAAACAGCAAGCGGCAGCCAACACCATGCGTGACCAACAACAACAACAACGAAACAACAACAATAAATGCAATACTCATTACAACAACAACAATTGGAACAGAAACAATCTTGTATATATAAAATATATATATACATTGTATTTTATGCGAGTGGCCACATGACCAGTAATATGGTGAGAGGGAGGAGGAGGAAGGGGGTTGAAATAGCAGGATCATTGGTGGGGATGAGGGGCTGGTTGTCGGAACGGAAACGGGAGCAACATGTGCAACATGTCGAACGGAAGTGTCGGCCATATTCCACACACGCACATGTAAGCCTAAATAGGCCCACGTCTCGCTACCTCTCTCTCTCTCTGTCTCTCTCTGTCCACACTCCTTTCTCTTTCTCTCTCTCTCTCCCGAAGGCAGAACCAGGACAACAGTCATTAGGAGCTGGGCCAAGTAGATTTTTATGTAATGTCGCTTGGTTATTGCTTTTATACATTTATTTTATTTCATTTGGCCACACACACATACACACACCAACATATCACACACATCACACATACACACACTCACTATATGTGGAAATTTCATATTTTTGTTTTTGCTGTTAACATTTTTTTTTTTTGTAAGTCGTAGAGTATACGCAACTTATGCATATTTAATAGAGTTTGTAACATTTAAATTCAACACTATCTTATAGATAAGAGGATTGATAAATTGCAAAAAAAAAACCTTATCAAAAAGGTTGTCTCACTTAAAAATTATTAAATTAAAATTATCTCTTAAAATAAACCATTATACTTTAGTTATTTAAAATACCTCAATAACTTAAACCGTCCTATAATTATAATATATAAATATAATATAATATATAATACTATATATATATATATATATATATATATATATATATATATATATATATATATATATATATATAAATATAATATAATTTAATAAAAATAATAAATATATTATAAATTACAAAATCTAATTTCCTTAAGTACTTCTTAAACAAATTCTTAATTAATGAGTGTTGTTACTGGTACTCCTCCGAATAAAACAGATACATTTTTAGCAATGTAAAACATTTTATTTAAAAATTTCACATAAATTAGATAATTATGCAACAGAAACCAATTTAATTAAACACAAAATACCATAGTATATCGAGCTGCAAAGTATTAACCGTTTACATAATAGTTATCTTGTCGTTTTACTTAATCTTAGTTTAACTATTAAAAGTAAATAAATTAAAACATTTTAATGTATCTCTATTAAAATTTTTCCAGAAAAACATAAAAATGAATCGAAATTTAACGGAAAAATGTTGAAAACAAACAATTTGTTTTTAAGTACAAGAAATTGAGCAAGGTATTCGCAATTCGAATGCTTTGGCTTGGAAAGGATGCCTGGCAAGGTCGGAAGAGGAGCAGTACTAAAAGTGGAAGCAGGACGAAGGGCAGAAGCAGGAGCAGAAGCAGAAGTTGGAGCAGTTCGCCTGTCAATGACAGCGTCGACGTCAGCGTCATCAACGTCAGCGCTGACTGTCGTCCATCAGAGAATTGTGCGTCAGTCAGACAGAGAGACAGACAGAGAGACAGACAGACAGACAGATAGATAGACAGACATTTGGTTGAGCACATTGCCGTTTCACGTGACACTGACGAGGATGCCAGGGATGCCAAGGATGCCAAGGATACCGAGAATACCATGCCAGTCTCAGTCGCCCACGTTGCGGCTGCCTCCTGCGTGTAATTGCCGTTGTAATGTGGCCCGAACGCGAATATAATTGCTAAAATGTTGCCTGGCTCCAAAACGAATCCGACAGGACGTGCCAATGGCCAATGGTCGTTCGTCCTCGCCAGAGAGAAAAACGATGTAGCAGAGATAGAAAAATAGAGAGATAGATAGAGAGAGAGAGAATGAGTGCTACGACACTTTTCCATTTGAATTTAATTTGAATTTACGCCCAACGGCCGTTTTTGCCTCCGGAAATTGGCAATGGCAATGCCAGAGAACATTCCGCACATCCACATGCCAAACCTATAGACAGACCCCCACCTCTTCACCCTCCTCAATGCTGACCAAATACGAGAGGTCGTTCTGTCCGCACCGTTGAGTTAATGAGAGAACCGCCGCCAGACATTTGTGCAACTGGCCAAATTGTAGGAGGAAGTCTAATTGAAGCTGTCCCCCTTCTTGAATACCAATCCCACCTCATCCTCCATCATAAGCAATTACTTAGTAATTGAACCTTCTATATACAAACATATTTTTAATAATAAATTTGAAGGTATCTAAATACATACTTGCATACATACAGTATATCTATATATTTATATTAAATTATCAGGAACTAATAATTGATTTTTAATAAATTATAATTTTTAGCAATTGAACCTTCTATATACAAACACATTTTTATTAATAAATTTGAAGGTATCTAAATACATACAGTATATCTATATATTTATATTAATTTATCAGGTACTAATAATTTATTTTAAATGAATATATTTATATAAATATAACTTTTAATAAGTACATCTGGAAAATTTCTGTTCCTATTGTTACACTTACTTAATTATATCTTTTTAAATAAATAAATAAAATCAAATACCTACAGAATTTTCCACAACTTCCACCCCTTTACTTAATTACCTATCATCGCTATTAGGCTAAGTATTTTTCCGCTGTCCAAAAGTCGTGCTCAAATACGCCGACTCATAAATTGTTAATGTCAATTAACAGAATAATAAAACTAGAATACAAATTTTAATAGAAATACACGTGAAACATCGATTAATGTATACCCTAAAATGCTTCAAAGGGAATTTTATGATAGCTGTCTTTCGACTTCTCTGTTTATTTTACTATACCTGCTATGCTAACCCTTTTTATTTTGGAACCCTTTGGATATTCATTACTTATTTTTATCGCTGTGTTATTGCTAATTTTTCACTAAGAGCTGTGCTGTCTCTTTCCTAACATCTCATTTGTATCTTATTCTCAACGCTTAACTGACTGCTAGGCATTTAAGCTTTCTATGGGAATGAGCATTAATTGTAGGGTATTCTCGGAAACTGTTTGCACATATTAACTCCGGTAGCTGTAAAAAGACATAGCCAACAGGCAAATATACATACATATTTGTGCATGCAAAGATGAAGAAAATTTGTTTTCAAATTTAGTAAAACTATTAACCACGCTATGTTAATTCCATTAGCATGTCTCTCAGTCTTTCTTGTTTTAGTGACCGGGTTTTATATTTATCTTATTAATTGCGCTAATTAGCTAACCACTTAGCGTATCTTTACCGGATTTTCAGAGTGTCTGAACCATCTGTCTGACGTCAACACGAATCTTCGATAATTCCAAACGATGTCACCAGATTAATAAATCAGTTTTAATTAATTAAGTTAATACACGTATTGATGATGCACCGATTGTTCGTACGTTTCATTGTCTTACTTTCAAGTCCAAAGAATCTTAACTTACAGCTGCCTTAAAATGGAATGAAATGAAACCTGATCAGACGTTACTTCATATTCACTTTTCCTGTTTATCAAATATAAACATCATTGCGACTATTTATAGTTATTCTTTATTAAGTAATTGTCTTTATCAGCTATAAAAAAATTTTATATATGTTTATTTTGCTTTAATGCGAATGCTAAGTATTGTCTCATCAGTTTGTTTCTTTCTTGCAGAATCTGGTTCCGTTCTCTTTGTATTATATTGGACTCTTGGAGCGATGCGCGAATCACACGTAATTCCTCAAGTCGTTGAACTTCCAGTTCCTCTGCCAGATTCATATAGGGACTGTCTACATCAACATCTTGTTCTTCATTCGCTGTTCTGTCCGAAATGATATCCCCGAAATTGGATTCATCCATCAACTCATGTGCAAATACATCATTAGGTTCTGCATTGATCACCATTTCTTCCTCAGATACGGTATCCCCCTCTTCGGAAGTTGTCAGATCGATTGCTCGGTTTGTAGTTTCACCAAATATTTCATCCATTATATGAAAGTACTCCCATTTCGTAGAATCTCGATTTTTTCTTTTGATGCCGTTATAAGTACGTTTCATATTACGTATTTTTCTGTCCAGCTTTAAATAAGTGGTTGAGATTCCATGTTCTGCCATATCGTCAACAATTACATGCAATATCTTTGAGTTTTTCGTATAATGTTCAGGAATATCATCTTTATATTTTAAATAAAGCTCGAGCAATAGTGTTGTGTCCTTTTTTGTCCAAGTCGCTAAGAAAATAACATTAATATTAGTTTAAAATGAACTAAACGGATCAATTTTACTTACAGGCCATATTGATGCGTCGCAATTTTATGAAATTTGATCAGCTGTCAGCTGAGCACGGAAAATATCGATTCTGGGTTGCTCTGTTTATCGATAGCTGGGGCCCTTGCATCCTTTATATCGATAGTTGCTTCGCAAATTGCGAAAATAAAAAAACTATCGATAATAGATAATCGATCAATAGAAATTAGTGACGGGTAAACACCGCTTAATTAGCTGAACAAGCTCACTATGATTGTAAAAGGATGAAATTGAAATGGCAGCAAGCGCAAAAAAGAGCAAGAACGCAAAATGAGCAAACCAGGAGCAACTGAGCAAATTTGATCAATTGAAAGGAACATTTGTTCAGTTTAGTGAGCAACTCCTTTTATTCACTTTTGTGCAAGCAAACTCAACAATAAAACGTAGTCAACCGAGTTAACTTTTTATCGATTCTTAATTTTTTATTATATTTTGCAATTTATGTTCATGTTAGTAGTTAGTTGATTCTTTTGTTATTCGGAACTACGACTACTTTCGTGCTGTACATCTTGCCAAAATTCTTGCCATGTTTTTGGCTTTGTCTCAATTTCATCCCCATTTGCACCAGAGCTTTCAGCTCGCTCAGCTTCTTTGTTCTCAAATTCAGCGAGCTTTTGCAGACGGAACTTCCAGCGTTGTTCTAGTTCCGAGGTGCTAAAAGTCGATCTGTTGCTCGGTTTGGCTTCCAGATCAGCGTGATCACCCATCGAAAGCTCTGCATCGGTTTTATTGTTGTTGGCTTTTAGCTTTGAGATGTCGACGGCTGACTTAGCTTTAATCTGGCAACCATCACCAGCAGCCAAACTATATTCAGCCGGTGTATTAAAATCATCCAAGCTGATCACCTGCATTGTCTCAGCCAGGCTCAATTCCAAGTCGCTATTATCGGACATCTTAAGAATGTAATATGTATGTTGTTTTATTAAAATAATAGAACTTTATTTAATATTAAAAGCTTTTCAAAGATTGCTTTGAAAAAGAAAAGAAATCGACAGTTTGGATGTTTGTCAGTATGTTAATCTTTGAAAATTTTACATGAATTTACAGAGGTCTTCAAGAGTATTAAATTTTTTGCGGGGCCTGGGAGAGGGACTGGGAGCGGGACTGGGAGAGGGACATGGGAGCGGGGCCTAGGAGCGGGGCCTTTGAGTGGGACTGGGAGCGGGGCTGGGAGGGACTGGGAGGAGTAATATTAATAGTAGTATTTATAGTAGCAGTTGTAGAGAGGGTAAGAAAAACAAAGAGAAACTGAGGAAGAAGTACGAGTTCGAATATAGAGAAATAATTCAAATGCTAATAGAAGTATGAATAGAAATAGGAATAAATGGAATAGCAAAGACGTAAACGCAGGATAATATCGACTCGAGGCTGACACACATAAGTTAGTCTTATACATCCTTACCAAAGTTGGTTCAAATCTGAGCACTATAACATGTAGCTGTCATAGGACCGATCGTGCGAAAATTAAGTCTTAGTATGTAAAACATTTTTGATTAATGAGATATCGTAACCAATCTGATAACATTTTCATTTAAGTTAACTAAATTATTTTTAGTTTTTTTCCATTATAAGTGTTTTCCATAGTAAGTACGGGGTCTCCGACTATCGAGTATGCTCGACTGTAGCACCGGCCGACTAGTTCTGTTTCTGTTTTCACAGATCTATCTTCTTATATTAGTGGGCCTTCAGCCTAAAAAGCTCAGCGGGATGTAGCCTTAAGCTTCAAATATCTACGTGATCTAAAACTATGTTGAGTAGTGTAAAGTACATTGAGAAGAGTTGAGAGTGGTGAGGGGTAGGAGGGAATGTGTTTGCTTTGCTTGCGGATTGAATGCAATTCTTGCAGGTTAATTATGTGGATTGCCACATAAACAGATCATAAACTTGTGCACCTGCTCTCAAACGAAATGCCAAGGTTCGCACATTTGGCCAACAGCAAAGCAATTTACAGTTACAGCCAACTAACTGGAAAAATATCAAAAGTTAAGCAAACACCACAACGTTCCTCGAGGTGCTTTTGAGGAGGTTTACACGTAATGCATTGCTTGTATTTGCTTTTGGCTTTTGGGCTCGTTTCGACTCGTTTCAAACGTCTCTCTCTCTCTCTCTCTCTCTCTCTCTCTTTCTGGGTTTCAGCTTCAGTTTCAGTTGCTGGGCAATGCAAGCCAACACACCCATTTTTCGTAGAAGAGGAGGACAGAGAAAAAAATAAAATAAAATAAATTTGGGTGCGTTAGTCAAACACTGATAAAAATCATAAGCCAAAGATGAGAAGTAGCTGCTCAGCCTCAGCCTCAAAACTCAGTTGGCTATTGGGCTCTCACACACGTCGTACGTGTCTCGAGACCAGACATTAGGACAAAAGCCAAGCTAAAATATATTAGGCCAATTATGTTTTGGTAAAAATTTACATGTACTCGCCTCTCAAGTGCCCTCCATCCACGTTCCACGTTCCACCTTCCACTTTGCGATATCACGATGCAGCCATCGAATCGTGCAACGGCATAAACGAACCAAGTGAACTCAGAAGACACACCATACTACATGTTTCCAGGGTGTTGCCTATTATACTCTATGAAAAGAGTATATTTATTTTGTCGTAAGGCTTATAAGAAATGTAACTTATACAGTCTAAGTGAGCTATACTGATGAAACTTGGTATATATTTGAATTATATAAACAAACTAAATCATATATCAATTATAGTAACCAAATATGTAAAAAAAATAAATAATCTAATTTTATGAATATTTTCGAGATATCTTACTTTCGAATTTACATCAGTAATAACTTTATATCAGTTCGAATATTAATATCTTTTAACTACTTAATTTAGAGTATTTTGACTTCGTCTTTGCATTGGTCCCATTATTTTTCTTCTCCTTTGTTGTTTTTATTACTATCGCACATTTTTCTATTTTCTATCTACGGTCATGTCTCCTATCTGGACACAAGCATCGCCCACGTCTACGAATATTTTTTTTGTTCTATTCAGTTTCCAGTTCTTTTTTTTCTGGGTAAAAAGAACAAACGCATTATGAATGGCTGCACACGCCGAGGCGTTTGTAATTAATTTTGAGGATTTGAATTTAGATATTTGGCGATAACAACGTCTATAAGGAATTTTCATATGGACACGTACACGTCGTACCTGTCAATGGGTCTGTCTACAGCTCATCTTGATGCCTCCTCGGGTTAAAATGTTTTCATTTTATATTATGGGTCAATGAGTATTCATTCGGTGATAATTAGTCATCTGATTTCTGGTTATTAGTGGGTTACACTCCCCATTGAATAGTTCAAGTGTGTACACACTTGGCCGCATAATTGATACCTACTTTGGATATCATTAATATGGCTAGGATTCTGGGAAGTTAATTTATTCAGAAATTGAGAAATTATTGAACTGATGTCCAATGATTTCTAGAAAGGAGTGTGTGGAGGAGGTGTTAAAAATTGGTATGGCTTATGAATCAAAGAACAAATTAATATGGTAATTAATTGAAAATAAAGGATTTTAATATCTGCAATAGTCGAAAGTCCCACAAAAAGGACAGATAGACTGTGAAATTATAAATATATAGGATTTTATATGGAAAAAGTAAAATACACAAACAAGGTAATTTATAATTTAATTATAAATTCTATTTAATAATTTCCTTATATCACGAAAGCCTACTACTTATGTATATGTGGATAGCATCTGTCAATTATTGGAGCGCTTCGCATGAATTTGCTGCTACCAGAAAGTAATTGATAAATGCGGCCTATAAACATGGCTGATATGTTGATATTAATCAAATCAAGAAAGGGAGAGGAGACAGTGTGAGCGAGTGGAAATAGAAAATGACTTTCGACACGGTTATCAATAACCGGCTATCGATATTTTATGAAAATTGATACGGCCCACAAGCAACGCACCCTCTACTTCTCCCGCGCCCGCTGAGAGCGTTACGAAATAAAAATAAATAATAATAATCGACATTATTACAGTTGATGCCATCCTAAATAGTTTATATTTCTCTCCTTTGTGCTGTCCTCTGTGCGTAGAGTCCTTTACCAAATGCCACTCATAAGCGCACTAATCCGTCAAAATTTATTGCCATAACTGGAGAATCTCCAGTGGAGATGAGATGTTTGAGGCTGGGAATAATGCACGGGATGAGGTTAAGGACGGAGTTGGAGAATGAGAATGAGAATGAGACACTCGTCCAGCCAATTGATAACGTGCGTGTGAAATTTATCAAATAAATTGAGGCCATAAATGTCAAAGCTGCGCATGATTCATAGATAGATACTGATGGAGAGAGAGAGAGAGAGAGAGGTGATTGTGGGACACATAAAGACAGTTAGAGAGAGAGAGAGAGAGAGAGAGAGAAGGAAGGAGATTGTGAGGTGTGCCTTTGGTAATGCTGCTTATTAGGCAGCTTCCGTTGGCAATCAAGAAGCCAAGCAATTTCCAAATCTCTCTTCTAACTTTTGGACAAACTCTTGACAAATTTGTTCGATTTCGATTTCAAATTTCGCAAGTAGCGACAATTTGTATAAAGTCATCAGTAAATAAGCAATATAAAAGGTCGAAAGCTTCCTCATTTTTATAGTTTTTTATATTTTCCTTAGACTATTTAGTTCCCTTAACCCTTTACTGCCTATCATTTTAATTTTCTCCATCTTAACGGTCTTAAAATGAATAATTTGATTTATTTTCGAGCTTGGGGCCATAATATATTGATCAAATTATACATTTAATACCTAACTATATTAAGCCTTAAGCCATATCCAGTCATCCGTTAACTATTTAAACTCTGACCACAACCTTTTCCCTGCCAAGTTTGGAATCCGAAAGGAAAACAAATAATGTGCTTAGACAGCATCATCAATTAGATCAGAAAACTGTAACCGATGCCAATCATAGCCCAACAAATGGCCAGTCCAATGCGACAGAGAAGCCGACCGAGCTCTTAATAAAAGTCAATTGGCAACCACATGAGCGAGGACACAGGGACGACGGAATGGAAATTGTGGGTCTAAGGGGGTCTCGTATTTGAATAAAATGTCTTTTTATCGCACTTAGAGGCCATTTAGTAAGCTAAATTATACGGGAGAGCAGAGTATTAGATGGATAAAACAACCAAAATGTAAAATCCTAGAGCCGAAAGCTGTAAGAGACCCAAAAAACAAAATAAAAAAAATAAAATAAATAAAAATAAAGCCCATACCCGAACTTCGGGTCCCAATCTCTAGGCGAAACCTGAAACCCAAAAATCGCAGTCAAATTGGCCATGTTAAACCGCAGACCATTTGCCTTGGCTATTGTTGATGTTGTTGCAAGTTGTGTAGTTGACCCGACTTATCTTCAAGTGGCAACGGGGCAACGTAAACTTGCCACAAATTGGCCAACAATTTTTGTTGTTGTTGTTGCTATTGCTGCTGCATAAGTCCAATTTATTTTTGGTTTTCTTCATTTTGTTGTTTTTTTTTTTTTGGTTTTTACTTCAAAGCGAAAAACAAGAAGCAAAACCAAATCGAATTAAGCCAAATCTACATAAGCTTTTTCTCTCTGTGTGTCACACACTCTCCCTCTCACTCCCTCTCTCTCTTTCTACCTCTGCCTACGTATGCCGCAACACATCTCCCCATCTTCCTTTCGCTCCATTTGTTGCTCTTGTTATTGTTGTTGCTATTGTTGTTGGGGCATGAATTACATTTCTCTTTGCATTCGCATTGTAGCTGCTGCTGCTGCCTTTCTATATACCCTACATGCTGTGAAAGAAACAATCTATTACAATTACATTGTTTTTAAATTAAGTAATTTAGCAAAATAAAAAAATGTAATCTTTACTAAAAAAAAATATATATATATATTATAGTCAGGGGTTATTTTAATTAATATACACTCACATTTCCGATCTTTCATATTTTATCCAGTCTTAACTTGGTGGCGTCGCTTTTAAAAGTGACGCTTGCTGCATTTACCAATACAATCATGGGTTCTTAAGCTAATTCTTATTCACGCCAGAGGGCGCTTTATAGTTATCGATAAATGATTAATTATATTTACAGTGCGATAAATATAATTAATAAATAACACTATTTACAATATAATGTAGTCTTACATACTACTTATGACTAAGTGTGCTAAATATTACTACAACTAAAAAACAAAAACACATATATTGTATATATTTTAATTACTTGAGATACAAATCTAAAGAGATTCCTTGCTTGTCACTTTTAATTTTCCAATAAATAAATTTAATAAAAGCTTTATCTTTTACCTACCGGAGTACTTAAGCATATATAATTACAATAATTTTGTAGTGTATTCACTAGTCAATAATATATAGTTAGCAATTCTTTCTTCATGAGTTTTTCTTTTGTTTTGTTGTATTTTTTCTAAATGCTAATTTATGGGCATGTGTTGCCATTTGGTTGCCGTTGGGTAATTTTAGTACCTACCAGCAGCAACAACAGCAACAACAACAACTGCAACAACAACTGGAAACAGGAAATGCAGCAAAGCGAAATAAAAAGTTGAGTAAATTGCATATTTATGAATCTGTCAATTGTTTATACTAAGTTTTGGATCTTTGTTGTTGTTGTTTTTTCTCTTTTCCCAGAATTTCACATTTTGTTAGTTCTGTTTTTTTGTTTTTTATTGCTAGTTTTGTTTGCTTGTCTCCCTGTTGACTGCTGTCTTCTCCCCATTCATTTTTTTCCTTTATTTTATTTTTATTTTTTGCACTCGTGAACCGCCCTAATATATGCCCATAACATATGATTCCATTGCCATTCGATGCGCTTCACGAGGGCTTCAGAGTTTCACTTATAGTTCCAGTTCCAGTACGCAAGACATTGACAAAAGCACCCATCAAATCCTGCTGATGATCCTAACTATTCAAATGAGTTGAGTACACTTGAATGAATTACGAGGTAGCTTTTAAAATTTATCTTTAGCAAATTGAAATAAAGATATTCTCGAACTAGTAAAATTGTTTAAATATCTCAAATATTTTCAGATTTTATTTGAAAATGATATTTTATCATGTGTAATTAACTTAGCACCCTTCGTGTTGCTTTCGTCACTAGCGCGAACGGCCTTACGCAGTGATATGTGAAAAAAGTGTTATTAATTTTACTATAAGTATTATTATAAATAGGGTCTCAAATTGTCAATTTGTTAATGTAGCTTGTCTTTGAAGTACGTATAGTAATAGCCCTTGGTTAGATAATTGCAATTGCTGTCAAATCATAAGAAACCATTTGGATATATATAGTATTTGTGGCATGTGGCATGTGGCATTTGGCTCAATGTCTGTGCAATAAACTTAAATCAATAAACCGAACAAAACAACTTCCATTGTATTCGACAGTCTGTCCAGTCCGTCTATCTGTCCATCTGTCTGTCTGTTCTGTCGAATCTGTCTGTTCCGGCATAGGAGGGAGCATGGTTTTAGCTGGGTTTGCATCGGTTTGGCTCTGTTTCCCATTTCATGCGAAAGGCATTAAATAAGTCGAAAGGTATAAACACAAACCGGCAAACAAATACGGCCTGGCCCGGCCAAATGGTTTGCCATGGTCGGTACCAGGGGTGTAGGAGGGACAAGGGCGGAGGAGGGAACGGGGTCTGGTGTGGGGATGCAACCAAAAACAGTGAAAGCAAAAACAGTCGAAATTCCTTCACAGAACATTTATTTCGGTTGCTTTTTCGTTACACACATTGATTTTCGAGGCGGTAACAACAACAACAAAAACAACAACAGCAATTTCTTGGACTAGCCAGGGTTCTGGAGAGGGACAAATGGTAGCAGGAGAGAGGAGGAGAGAGTAGCGGGGAGAGAGCACTAAAAACTGTTTGGCCAAAAAACAACAACGGCAATGCAATAAACTTGAAAAAGGTAAATGGTAAAGGTATCTTGTATCTTTTAGATACCACAACTGCCATCACAACAGATCTTCTCTGCACTCCTCATTTCTACTCTCTCTCTCTCTCTCTCTCTCTCTCACCACTTCTCACAGTTCTCATAAGTGCATACATATGTCTACATAACTTATTTGTACTTACACATATTTGCATTTCGAAGACACATGAAACTCAAACAAAATGCGGTAAAAAGTTTGAACATCTTGAAAAGAGTTGCTAAATTTCTCAACTGACTGTGGAAACCCTTTAAAAACTTACATGAATTTGTATATGAAAGAAAAAAGACTTCTTCCATAATAATCATAGTTTATATCTATTTGGAATTTATTTCTTAAGAATATATTAAACTGTATCAAACTTTAAGCGGAATTTATTCACCAAGTCTTAAGAAACAATATTCTTCAAATTATATAGCTTCATCTGTAGATCTAATCGTGTATATAAAGATTTTCCGCATGAAAATAGCTTCAGTTTTAACACATTTGTGACAGTTTTGAGTCCGGGTAGATTTGCTCACAAACTATATTCTATAGTTAATTTAATTGTACTCGTATTTATCTTTTCGAATTAAATGTTTGAGAGTCAACAAAGAGACACTGCAACAGTACGTGGAAAAGCTCATTGCACTAAAGCAACAAAGTAAAAGGGAGGTAAAGGTGTTATGCTTGGCAGTAATATACCCTGTAATTAAATGTAAATAGCAGATAAAGCACAATACCAATACAGTAATTAAAAGACTGACTTATAAATGTAGTTTGTACTAACAGTTCTTATGCATGCTTTTTGTAGAGGTAGCTTAGTTGACAATACACCCCTCATTATGTCAATATGTTGGGTATAATTACACCGGTAAACCGTTAATTGTGAACCACATCCGCAGGCATTAGTCGCAATGCGCCAACAGCGAATAAAAAAAAAACACTGACCAAAACAAACAACAGAATGGAGGAAAAAATAGAAGAAAAACGAAGGAAAATGAGGCAAGCAGTGGTGAGAAGGGGAGGGAGGGGGGCACAACTTAGTTTGTAGTAAGTACGTTAAGATAGGGAAAGAATCAACGAGTGAAATTCATTGTGAATTCTCATTAGCAGCAGGTAAACACATTTCTGGAACATTGCTTTTAATTAGTGAAACAGACAGTTCCCTGTCACGGCCCCTTCAAAAACGTAACGTAAGGTGACCAACAACAACACGAAGGGTGAACACCCGGTGCCTTTTTAATTGCGAGAACGTCAAAACATTTACCAGATTAACGCAATCCAACTTGAAGGCAGAACAAGAACACGAAAAATAAACTACACATTGCCAAAAAAAAAAAACAAAGGAAAAGAAAAAACAACAAAATATCAAATGAAAACGGAAGAAGTAAAAAAAGAAGCAGAAGGAAAGTGAAGAAGAAAGCCAAATGTCTGTCAATAGATTGCAGGAACCTTGTAAGAAGGTAAAGCAACTGGGGAAGGAGAGCAATACACAGAGTTGAGGGCACAGTTCGAGTTTTATCTGATAAACTTGCACTAATTTGTGTACACTTAGCGAGGACAACGTCGAATAAGGAACTGAAGGGGGGAACTGAGAATGGGCAAGGGTAGAGCTATAGGAAATCTATAAGAAAGTAATGGAGGCAAGGGAAACCAACAGATGATCGTGACGCAAATTGACCGCATGAACGAATAAAAGAAAACCGAAAAATACGAATAATACGAATAATACTTGAATGCCTGAATACTCAAGCAATAAAAATAAATATCAAACTCATGAACGAAATGCCTTATTTCATTTAATTTCATTTGCTCTACAGTACATATGGGTACACTTATTAGTGCTTCACACTTGGTACAAAATATGATATAGGGAAATAAAGTAAATAAACTCTGGGAGAAGGATAAATCGGTTCTATATTGTTTTAAGCAATATAAATTTAATTAAAGGGAAAATTAAGAATCTTTTTTAAAGAGTTTTGAATAAATTTAATTAAATTGAATATAGGAAGTATAAAGAAGATTTGCTCTCAATTATATTTCTTTAAGTCTTACTTCTTCTTAGTTCTTAAATTTTCCAGCATGTAAAAAAATTACTTTAACATTCTTTCGATATTTCTTTCTTAATATGATCATATTCTGTTTAAACTAAATTTATTATTTTTATATGGAAATATATCAATTGATGTTAGGGTATAACAAATTCGTTACAGCTTTACTTTTGTACAAATTGTTTTTCTACATTTTGCTGGCCTCACACAATTCGCTTTGTAAGTTGTTTATTCGTTTCATTTCTTTGCTTTCGGGGCGTAAGTTAAGTGTAATATATATTTTTGGTACTTTGCAGGCAGCAGATACATTTAAAGTCATTCAGTGCAGATACACTGAAGAAGAAGAACAGACGTAGGAGAGATGCAGAGAGATGGAGAGAGATGATTGCAGCAGGGGGAGAGTGCGGAGCGGGGAGAGAAGGCAACGAATTAACTACAAACGACTACACATTAATGCCAACTTAACAACAGAAGCCGTCCAAGCGACCAACGGAACGGACAGGGTAGAAGCGGACAGACACATGGACTGACGGTCCGACGGAAAGACGGACGGACGGAAAGACGGACGGACTGACAGAGGTTTTGCTGGACTGCAGAAAAACACCAGAAGCTATCGTGGCAACGACGACATGCAAACAGAACGGATATACGAACGACTGAAGCTGCGACTGTGAGGAGAAAAAGAGAGAGCGAGAGAGGGAGAGCGAGAGAGAAAGGGAGCGGGAAAAAGTACAGAGATACAAGATACAGATACAAGATACGGCCATGGACATGGTCACGGCATGGTCTTGGCTTTGGGCCTGGCTAAAATACAATATATTATGTGTGTGCGTTGTGTTTATTTTCTTTTCTTTTTCTTTAACATTTTTTTTTATTCTCTTTCCATTTCCATATTTGTTGTTGTTTTTGTTGTTTTTATTTTTTCGGCTTCCATGCGGCGCATTCTTTAAAATTAACATATACATATATATATATATATATATATACCACGAAAAGCCAAGCCAAGATCCGGTAAACAAAAGAAGTAACTGAGGCACGCAGAACTCAAAAAAAGTGGCAACTGCAACCTGAACGAATCGACTTGTCGATATTCAATTCCGATGCCTGTCAGTCAGTTAAATATATGATATAGAGTCTATATGGATAATTAGTAGATAAATTAGTCAGTAGTTTGGAGCGAATTTCGCAAAAGAAATAATTCAAATATATAATATTATGTTTCGGTTATGCGTACAAAATAAACTGTCAAGTTCTTGAATACAAAATAAATATGAAGCAAGCTTAAGAAAATGTATAACCAATAAAATATTATTAAGCAACTTTCAAGTTTCAACATCAATTTCCAAGTTGGATTACTAGTTGCCATGACAATTTTATATAGGATTACGACTTTACAAAGGAGCCTGCTTTTAGCTCTGGGCACACTGAATTGTTGTTTAGTGTACACTAGTAGACAAATCCTTGATGCGTGCATGGGTTGCCATATCAGCGCATTCAGCCTAATCCCTGGCAGCTGAATAAGCCACGAAAATGCTTTGACATGAAGCAACCACACATCCTACACACATCCTTTTAACAGGGTTCAATTATAGAAAATTGCACAAATCCTTCAAACTTTTGAGCAATAACAAACACAACAACAACAACAGCAGCAGCAACAAAAGAAATAAATGTAAGAAGTATATGTATCTTGTATCTACTATCTTGTATCTTATTAGCGCTCTCAACTTTGGTTTGACATTAATCCCCCCATCCCCTCTCCGTTCTCTCTCTGTTGTTCCTCTGCCTACACAAATACACACACACACAAACACACACTTAGAGCTAAAACTTGGCCCTGAGTTGCGTTTGAAATTGTTGCAACTTCAACTTGGTTGCACATAAGCCGATGACGATGGCGAAGACGAAGTTGAAGCTGTAGTTCAACTTGAAAGACGCCTTCGCCTTGTCAGTTAGTCCCCATTTCCCCACCCTTAAATAAAATATATATAAAAGAGAATACATAATAACAACAAACAACTAAACAATACAAAGAAATCGCAACAGAAAATCGACGATTGAATACCCTTCATATTTATATTATTCTATTTCTATATTTATTTTTATACTTATTTTATATATTTATTTTTATACTTTATTATTTGCTGTGCACAAAATAGTTTTGCTAGCACAATATTTTAATATATTATGTGAAATTGAACAAGATAATATTACTTTAAGGATAAAAACAATATTTAATTTAATAGATCCTTTTTCTATGCAACTGTTTAAAATTTAAAGCTTAAACTTTAAATCATTCATTGATAAGGGACTTAAAAATAAAATTTCTGAAGAATCATTAGTATGCTCAAGAAAATTAATAATTTGATAAAAAAAAGTATTAAAGAAAGATTTCATTACAAGAATACCCTTGGTTAGAGTATATTTATAAGCCACACAAGAACCGATTTATATTCCAATTGCCGTAGTCGTTGCTGCAACAGATTAAATTCCAATCCAAAATTCTTTTTGTGCCCCTTGAACGGTGGCAACGAGGGGAACAGGGGCAAGGGGGCAAGGGGGCAAAGGGGCAACTGGCTAATTCCCGCATGCAATGAAAACAATTTTCTCTACGAGTATTTTCAAACAAGCGCGTTGATTTTTATCAAGCTTATTATATGGGTCGGTGTGTTGTTGGATAGATGGGGAAGGGGCTGTGGCAAGAGTAGATGCAACCCTTTATATATGTTGTTTTTTTTTGGCTCTTTTCTTGGGTTTTTAAGCCGGCAGCAGCGGCAACAATGATAAAGGGGCAACCGCAGCAAGTTGAATGCCACATATCAGACAAGGGCTCAGCTGGCAAAGCGGCGTTGCATCCTGCGCGCCCGCATACCATGCACCCCTTCCCCCCTCCTTGCCTTGCCACACCGCGTTGCGGCTCTTGCCACAAGTGCAACGCAGCGCGAAATTCCACTCATTTTTAACAAGTTCTCGGTCGCTTTTGTTGCCCAACAATGCGAAGGTTAAGCCCAGAGCCCAATGGAGTCTCACTTCATATCACAAGCTGTGGCAAGCGAAAGGCAAAACGGAATGGGAATGGGTATGGTTAAGGGGCATGGAACGGTGGCAACTTGCTGGCTTCCTCTGTGGTGGTATCTCATTTTTATGCGTAGCGCTTGAGGTAACTCAAAACGCCGCCAGCAGCCAGCATAAGTTCGAGTACTTGCCACATTGTCAACGTCAGCGGTTAACTGCCTCTCTCTCCCGCTCTACCGCTCTCCCGCTCCACCGCCTCTTTCTCTCCCTCTCCCTCTCCCACCATTGCACATTGAACATAATCAGCTGTTGCTTTGGCCGCTAACAGAGACGGGTCTTCAAAGAGAAGCTACCTACGGGTACTTACAATGTTTTGGCACAATTAAAGCTGCTGCTGCTGCTGCGAGACTCAGCTGACAAAGTACAGTGGGCATAAAATGCAAGGCAAGTACATAAAAAATTTAAATGAAAAATGTATACAAAATTATATACAATATAAACTAATTTATTAATTTGTTCATTAGAAACTTTAAAAAAAGAATAAACTACTTTGAACGAAAATATTGAAATAGATATACATATTCAAATTGATTTGCTTATCATTTTAAGACCTTTTCTCCATTTCAAATAATGTAAAATAATAAAAGCAAGTATAATCTAGAATATTATTAAAATTTTAGCATTTTTTTATATTTTTTTCATGTTTTAGTACTCATGTTGTGGTCCCAGTGTTTCAAATTAATTTCCCCTATTAGTCTGTTCTTGGTCACATGAACGTTGTCATTTTAACAATTCATGTCATTATTGAAATTCTTATACTCGTAGAATTCTAAAATATCCTTTTCCAGTTTAAGTGTAGTTTACCAAACTGAATAATTTCTAACAATTATTTTCATCTTAGTCAAGTTTTTGAAGCGTTGTTATATTCTAATTCTAATTTAAATTTTTCTTTACATTTTAAATTTATATTTAATATTATCTTTATTTTTTAATCTTTAATATAATTTTTATATATAGCGCATAAATTAATAAATAATTTGACTGCTTTTTTACACTATTTGTCCCACTGTCCATGGAAGCTTCAATGTTGTTGCTGGTTGTTGTTGCTGCTGTCATTATTGTTTGCTTTCTTGCTGTCGCTGCTATTGCTGTCGGTTTCTTCTTTATATTTTTTGTTGTAACCTTAGAACTTCTCAAGTTGTTGCTGCCTTTCTCGCCGCCTTTGTAAATGGGCATAATACCGGAAACCCACAACAACGACAGCAGCAACAACGACAGCAGCAACAACGACAGCAGCAACAACAACGACAACAACAACAACCAGAATAACAGCTGAGCGTTTGCAATGCGGTTCAGCTGCTGAGCGGTTCGCTCTGTTGCCTCTCACTCATCGTACAAAGTACAAAACGTCATGTTCAAAGTTTCAGGCCGAAACCTACGTAACCCCAATGGCCTCCTCCTACTTCACCCTACTTACCCTTCAGTAGAAAAAAAAAACTTGCCTCTGGTTCCGGTGAAAATCCACTGGTCTTAAACTTAAACAACTCCGTTTAGCTCCACAATTAATAGAATCCACACAACTCTACACAATTTCACAGTCTGTCTACCTATCTGTCTCTCTGTCTCTCTCTCTTTCTCTCTCTGTCTGTCTCTCTGCCTGTTTGTCTCATTGTTTGTTGTAACAGGCAGCATAATTACCACATATTTTCTGTAAGTGGCACATTGCAAAAGTTCCCATTTAGTCCGAAGTTGTTGCCACTTACCACTGGGCACTTCCCAGCCAACTCAACTCAATGCACGGGAAATGAGATTCATTCTTTTGCTTTTTGCCATTTTTGCCTCTGAATTGCCCACAGTTGAGATGAGTTCAACTTCAACCATCTATGCTTTGCTATAAACTCTCATATGCTTAATTACTCCCTAACCAACCTAAAACCTAAACACTGTATTATATAAAAATGTTAAATCATTTGAAAAACAACACAATTTGTTGCTTCTTTTTGACTCAGATGCATTAAAGTTTATGATATTTACAATATAAAATACAGTTGCTATTTTCTTCTATGTTATGAATTTTATTACCTCAAATTAAAATAGCAATTTAGACACAATCATTCAAATATTTAACACTTCAAAGATTAGTTTCTAAATAATATTAATCAAAACACTTGTAACAATTTAAATATTATTTTAACTATACCTTATATTAATTATAAATTTATTTTACAGAAAAAAAACAATATGTTTTGTACGGTTATTAGAATTTATATCGAATTACTTGCTACCATTGCAATAATCTCTAGAAAATCACATTTTAAAATTAAAACTAATTTAATCCCATCGTTTGATTCGGGCAACTAATTAATGAAGCATTTTTTAATCAGTCCACAAAATTTTCCATGTACAATTATATTTGTATTAAATTAAGCTGCAGCCATATCGAAATGTTCCAGCACAGATCAAAGTGGTATAATTAATAGACTCAGCTCAATGAGCGAGTGAGAGAGAGAGAGAAAGGGTAGAAAGGGAGAGAAAGGGACTACTGTGCGCATGGGGAATTGAAATTGGAGGTGGATTTTATGCTGCATTTAAAGGCATTAACATAATTTCATAATATGCAAATTGGCGCCACCAAAGATCGAAGATAAAACCCATTAAAAGCAAACCAACAAATCAGCAGAGTTCCGGGGTTTTTTGAATAGGCGGGGGGTCCCAAACAAATTGCAGATCGGTATCTTTTGATGCGTAATTAATAACTGCGCGTGAAAAACAATAAAATACTTGGAGGGGGTAGGAGAAAAACAAAGGGAAAATACACAGGAAAGGGTTAACTATAGATACTGGACTCTGTCCAGGTAAGCAACAGCCGGAGATAGTTGTGGATGGATGTATCTGAGAATCAGTATCTGTAACTGCATCTGTGTATCTCATATCTTTAGCTGGATATTTGTAATATGAGAACTGCCTGACCGCGCCCCCAAAAAAACTGGAAACCACAGCCGAGACGAATTTCAAAAGAAAAATCTCAAGAGAACACAAAAAAAAAAATGGAAAAGAATAGAAAAGAAAAGAGCGACAACAACAAGTTGTAAAGAAAAGTTGCTACGCAGAATGAATGGCATTGTTGTTTTCGTTGTTGTTGTAATGCATCTACCTTTAACTACAGCTACAAAAAAAAAAAAAAATAAAAATAAAGAAAATAACCCTTGGGACTTGTCGTGGAAAAGCCGAAGAAAACTTCACTCAAGGGTGAACCAAAGTCTTGTTTGTTATTGTTGTCATTGCGCCAGACACAGCGACAGCCAGGGAGAAGGGAGGAGGGAACCCTACTCCGGTACCGCTACCGGTACAAGTCTAGACTCTAGAGGGTGCACCCTACGCTCGACACTTATTTTCAAGGGGGGCAGGCAGCCAGCTTTATTGATAGATTGCAATTTCTCAGCGAAACCTCTTTTGTTTCCAAATTGTAAAGAAACTATTTTCTATTTTCCTGAATTCAAAAAATTTGCGTAACAATAAACTTTTTTGGCTCGCTGATTTATAGATATTTAATAAAGGGCTTTCCCAGGCGAATCTTAAGCTTCACGGCATTTGCATGATAAAAGGTAAGACACTCTATAAGTACGTCGCGACGTGAGTAACCCTACAAGAGCTATATAAAAAAACTGGGTGTATACCCTGACAATAACAACAAGCATTTGCTGATTATCTCGTCAGTTAAACGGCGGAGAGAGAGTGGGAAATCTCCCTAAGCAACCCTAGTGTAAGGGAATGCAAAGATTTTCCACAAAATTTCTATTCAATTTTCCTTTTGTTTACACGCCGGCTTTCAACGATGAAAATTATGACGCAATTTATAGTTTTCATTTTTTATCGCGCGTTTGTATGATTTCTTTTGTTGAAGGTTTTAAAAAAGCATAACTAAGATTTATTTCCGGATTTGTGAAATTTACACCATATGCCGGCATATTACGATGCCGACTTTCCCAGCTGGCCAGAACTCTTGCCAGTCAACTTCTTTAACAGTCAACCAATTTAGGGGTCGGCAAAATTGTAAAGAAAAACTTTTCCTGTTTTTCGCTCTGCCCTGTTGAAAAAATATAACATATATTTTCAAATTTATGACTATAACTATAACACAAATTCATTTTAGGCTGTGAAACAAATCGAAAACAAAATAGATTTATTAGTTAAAAATGCTTTTGGCAGCTTTGCAAAGCACATTAAGAATGCCTAAAGTAGCTTAAAACTAGTCGGCCGGTGCTACAGTCGAGCATACTCGACAGTCGGAGACCCCGTACTTACTATGGACTAGGCACCGCTCCCAGTCCTTCTCCCAGTCCCGCTCCCAGTCCCTCTCCCAGGCTCTCTCCCAGGTCCCTCACTCAGTCCCTCTCCCTCTCCCAGGCCCTGCTCCTAGTCCCTCTTCCAGGTCCCTCTCCCAGTCCCTCTCCCAGCATACTGGACAGTCGGAGAGCCCGTATTTACTATGGTGTCTCTAGCTCTTAAAGTCTCTGAGATCTAGGTGTTCATACAGACAGACGGACAGACGGACATTGCTATATCGACTCGGCTAATTAGAATACAGACACAAACAAAGTTGAGCTGATTTTGGCTAGGAAAATGCAAGATTAAAATCTTTATGTTACTTTTTTATGGCAGAGCAAAAGCATAACTTTCTCATTTTCATAAATTTTATCTTGTTATTGTTGAAAGAATAATATCACGACAATTATACATAATTCAACTGTGAAATTTTATATTTTATACTTGAGTAGGAGCCTCGGGACCGCATTACGTAATGGGCAACTGACGAAACAATAATTCAACTCAATAAAATATGAAATATGACGACAAGATGAAACCGAAAAAGTTAGTTTTATCGCCGAGCATAAGTCAAAATCCCATCGGAAGAACTTGTTTCGGGCCATGTGTAATCCAATACCAGAGGCTAGAACATAAAGTGCAAAAGATACGAGTATGCGACTTGTTAGACGTCAACTTTGAATACTGTCTCAATATTATAGGAAAATTTATGCTACTTGCCCCATTCTGATGTCAACGCGTTGCTAAATAAATAACAAATTTTAGTTTACGACTTGCCTGACCTTCCCCATTCTGGCTGACCTGAAACCCAAATCCAAAACCAAAAACTGAACCATAGCAATTTGTAATATTTCAAGCAAGCAAATGGATCATTCAACAGAACGCGACACAGCATAAAAAAAAGGCAAAACAAAAATAAAATAAAAAAACATATTAAGTACGCATCATATTGAAGCATAGAACAAAGCATTGTTTGTACTCGCAATGTTCTGAAAAGTCTGTAAATCTTTTATGATTTGTGTGGCATTAAGTCAATTTGAATGTTCAGTAATTATTCGAAATGTCACTGACAAATCCTTGAAGAAATCTAACAAATCTTAAGTTAATTGTTAATATTTTATGATCCTATCTTTAATAATTAATTTATTTGAAATGTAAAATAAACTCGATGTTATTCTCTAAATAAACTATATCTGCAGACTAATTTCAAAACTTGTTCCAAAATTTAGCAAAAGAGTTGTTTCCAGTTGTTTTTCTCGACTACAGTTACTAGTCATCTTTTCTCTTTACTCATCTCTTTACTTTTTACTCATCTTTTCGAACGATATATACATTTTTTTCCATTTTTTGCTCTATATTTTCATATCTCTCTGCCTATGATATTATTCAACTATTGTTCTGGCAATGTTAAGAGACTGTCGGTTTGTTGGATTGACTGTCCATGTGGTTAGTTGTCACTGCTACTTATGTGTAATAAATATGTTGGCAGCAATTTTAAAATTAAGAAACATATTTCAATTTATTGTAGAGTGCTGAACCACAGCTGCGCAGCTGGTTAAATGAGATGCCGCTTCTCTCTTTCTCGCTCTATCTCTATCTCTATCTCTATCTCTATCTGCCTATTTGTCCTCTGTCTGTCGACAGAAGGAAAGAGACAGTGAGACACTTGGACGGACAGCAACTGCAACTGCAACTGCAACATAAATCATTTTCATCTTCGTAGCAAGTTGCAACGGAGCGTTTTGAGTTCGCGTACTTGCCACATGCTGCCAAATGCTGAGAGATTTTTCCACTCTCCGCATTGCATCGCATCGCATCGCTGCATTTTCCAAATATATATGTATATACCCGCCCGATCAGCCGGTCCACCCGTTCCATTGTCGAGAGTGCATGGCTACGCCTACATATCGTTCTCTTGCCCCATCCCCTACCTCTGCCCCTGCCCCTTCCTCCTTCACTTGGAAACCTGCCCCGTTGCCGTCGCAACGCCTTTGATTTATGGGCCAGCTTCCAATATAATTATGTTGTATCCAAAATATTCGAGCGCTAGAAAAATGTGGCAATGTATTTTCGAAACTAGCAACAGATTCAAACATTTTCTATTCTTTGCCTTCTACTTTTGAAAAATTGTCGCTCTTTATACTCTACCTAGAGACTACTTCTAACTATTACATGTAATTTGTAACCTCTCTCTATTTCACTAAGTACTATGTGAACTTATCGAATATTGCAGTTATATTCATAAAACTTGTATTTATCTTATAACAGTCATAAAAAAAATATTGCTAGAAACTGAATTCTCATATAGAAAATTTTCTATATTTACGATTACATAATCTTTATCAAACTTTAGAGATTCGGTTTATTTTTTCTACTACATACTTTATCCAAAATGTAATCTTAAAATGGCAAAAAATATTTTCTTTTATTTAAAAACTATTTTTGAGGGTATTTACTTGTCGTTACCTATAAAGTAGTTTTTTTCTCTAGATTTGATACGAACTGGGATAGCATTGGACCCGGAGTGAAGGGCTCTGGGCTTCAACATTCTATTTTAATTAAAATTTAAGTTGCCAAAAAAAAAAAAGAAAAAAAGAAATGAATCCAAGATGAGAAAAGAAAATCTGTTGTGATTTATGAGGGCAGCATCGATGCACCAGCAGCAGTGATGCCTAATCGAAGCCCATGGAATTGGGTGCTACAAATATGAAATTGAAATTCAAATTGAAATGGTAAAGTAGATATATATGCCTATATTTTGGGGTTGGCCAGAAATTCAAATATTTACATGCTCTTGTGGGCTGACAGACATTTTAATATTTATCTAAGCCAACCAAGGAATGTCCAAAAGAAAAAAAATAAACACCTTAGGGGATTTGTTTAATTTTATATCGATTGAAATTACTATTTTGAAAAGCTCAAATTAATACCAATAATACAAACACATAAAGAAAGTTTACCACAGTGAAGGATTATTTATTACAAATCAAGAATAATATTTTATTTATAATAAAAATATTAATATTTTGATCAAATACTCGTATATACTAAATTTTTCCAAACTGCTTTTTTCAAGTCCCCTTCAAGACTTTTATGCAAAAGAAATAACCAAACTTAAGTTGCTTTCTTCTGAACTGATCTCTACTCATCTCCTTGCTTGTCTTCTGTGCTGTTGGTCGTCTCTTCTCTTCTGTCTTGTACTCTTAATTGTTTTTAGCTTCGTTTTGATGTTGGCTAAAATCAAGACACAAAAAAACATAACCTCAGCATCGCATAAATAAATCTGTCAAGTGTTGCGCATAAATATCTCGGCAACATGTTGTTCAGTTTTTAGTTGTTGCCTCAGGATGTTGTTGTTTTTGCTGTTGTTGCTTAAGTTGCTGCTGTTGCTTTAATTAAATGCTGCAATCAAGTGCGTAGCGCGATATTTCCAATGAAAAATTACACAACAACAACAAGAACAACGAAAAAAAGTGCCAACAGACAACAACAAAGACACATACAACTAGTGACAGTGGTGGGGAAAAAGGGGTGAGAGATGGAAGGAGGAGGGGAAGATGGGCTAAAAGGGGCGCGGCATGTTGAGGAGTGCTCACCATTTGGCCGCGGGCTCCGCCTCATGTTTGTGCATTGAGAAAATTGTGTCCGTTGCACATTTGTTGACTTTGCCACTTGCCACATTCCCCCCACGTTGCCCCCCTCTTGCGATTCAAGCAGACCCTCGTCAAAAGTGCCGTTTGCAGTTACGACCGCATCGCAAGTGGCCGAACCCCCCTCCCCCTCTCTCTCTTGCCTCCTTGCCCCCTTTAACCCGCTCTCCTCTTTTTCATACCGCTGCCCCACAGTTCGTGCAACAAACCGATTGTCCCTCAATAGTTGCTGCTGTTGCCCTAACGAACGGCCCCAGTGAATTAAATTCATAATTAATGCGTTGCATGCACGCACACATACACGCACACACACACACACATACACACACACACTTATACAGGCATACGTAGCACGGACACGTAGCAGCTACCGTTGCCTCTTTGTTGCCTCTTTGTTGCCTGACACGTTTATTAAAACTGATTTTTTACATGCATGCGAAGAGCCTCAACTACAGAGTACATCAGCTAAGAGAAACCTCTTAAATACATATATAATATATAATATCCCTTAACTATACCTACATACATATATCTCTGTGATAAACCTATACCTATAGATCGATAGTAGAGATAAACGTTTATTATTATTTTGACAGTCAATCATTTCAAATAATATCATAAAATTAATAATAAACTTTAAAACAGGATCCCAAAACAGGCATTTTTTCTAAAGAAATTAAAATGATTTGAAATAACTAATATTTTTACACATTTATAAAATTTCCCCAAGCTTATCAATTGTTTAATTAGTATATGTTTCAATATTTCTATGACTGCTATATCAATTTTTCATTTAATTACATATTTTCAACAACTTTTATTTTGTAACTGAGTCTGAATTCTGTTTTAAAATTTCCTAATGCATTTCGAATTGTTTTTTATGTACTGTTGTTACATCTCCATTAAATTTCAATTTTCATAGTGTATACACACTCCGTTGTTTTAAATTTAATTATTTAGGCATGTTTTTGTTGTGCTTTGCTTTTAGCATATTTTATACCAATTTTTGTTCGTTCCTTTTGCACTGCACATTTTACATTTTTTTATGCTGCATTTTGATTTGGTGCCAAAAGCAATTTGAATTTATTTCGCATTTGTTTCGCTTTTTTTCTCCTTTTAATTTGTTTTGCTTTATGGTTTTTTCCCTCTTCTGTACGCAATTTTGACCGTATGGCAATTACAATAACAAAAAGAAGTGAGGATATACAATGTATGTAGATGACATTACGAATGAATTGATATAAAAGACTTAAAACGAAATATTGTAATTAAAAAAAAATTAGTGAAATTTAAAAAAATTGTTTTTTAAATGTAGAACAAAGATACACTCTTTTAATCATTATTTATGTCTATTTTATACAATTTGCTATTTTTAATTTTAAAGATCGCGACTTTCAAAATTTCCCCAATACATTTAAGTATTTTGTTAAATGAAGTAAAATGCATTAATTAAGTAGAATACTTGAATGTTTTTAATGATATAGTGGCATGTTAATATTTGAAATATGCTATAAATTTAATGCAATTAATTGTGGGTATCGTTGTTAAGTTCAACTAGGAAAAAAGGTGTGCAATTACTTATTTGCATAGAGAAAGAGCTCGAAACGGAAAAACGGCACGTAAAAATGCATTTAATTATAATTGTTGCATTTCCACTTAGCCGACCATTCCCTTAGGGTATGTTCCCCACCCACTAGCAGCAGAATACCCAGCTGAGCTTTTTATTGGTCTATGCAATACCCTGTAATAAACACACACAAGAAGAGGAATATGATTAACGAAGAGCAAATAAGTTCCGCTTTCAGTGTGAATATTTAAGTAAGTTAATTTATTCAAGGCATTTGAGTAATTGGTTTTAAATATTATAGTTAATCTTATTAACTTTAATGTTTTAAAATATGTCTAGAGTAGCAGAAGGCTCAGATCATTTAAATATTTTTATTGGCATTTTATTACGTGGTATTTTCAACTCGATCAACGAATTTTAAACGGTTATTTACGACGAACCAGCGTGGAAAATTATAGTAAATATAAATAATAAAACAAAGTGCACAGCAGGCAAATGATAAAGTGTATTAAAATGCACGCAAATGCAGGAGAGTTGCAATTGCCACGCCCCCTTCTCGGCCCTATTTAAATTGCATGGCACGCAACAGGACGCATGAGTCAATAAATTCTTTCTCCCATTCTCTCGCCCATTCTCTCGCCTCCCCTCTCTGTCACAATATCGTGAAAATGAAGAAAATTCACATGAGTGTGTAGCCTCTTATTATCGCCAACTAATTTATTCAACAGGCTGTCAGCTCATGGAGTTGCCGCCTTTCCGCTAAATCCCATAAATTTAGCTTTGCTGGGCTTTTAGATTGGCCGCAATTTAGAATGACCTCATTTAGGTAATTGTATATAGAGCTTAAGCCCGCCGGCGATCGAATTACAAGCTCGTAAAAATACATTTTTATTATACAAAACATTCGAAATGTTTTCAGTTTTTCAGTTTAGGCAAAATTTGTTTACTATTCAAAAAAAGGGAAATAAAAGTTATTTTATAGTATATTATGAGTCAACTTACCAAATTTCAGAAGCTTAGCTATTACTTTTTCGGGAATAAACTACTATTACTTTGTTCATCTGTATATCAAATTTCAAAAGCTTTACTTAACTTCTGAGTTTGAACTCTGATGGATCTTTCAGATTGGAATTCAATGTTATTTGAAACAGATATGTTTTATTTTGATTTTTTTTTTTATATTTATTTATACTGAAAATTATAAGTATACTTACGTTGGATCTTCAACCTCTTTAGTTTATCTTCTTTATTTAGAGTCTGCTGTTCTTATTCTTCTTTTTTCAGAACACAGAAAAGGTTTTTGAAAAAGTGTCAGAAGCATTTAATTGATCGTCAAACGATGCTCATAAAAATGAAGTTCTGTCTCCATTCTCTCGGCAACTTTGCAAAACCGAAAGGTAAACAAACAGTTGAAATGCTTTTGGGTCTTGAAATGGAATTGAGCATCAGCAACAGTTGGGACTCCATTTGGTGTTGGACTCGTTTACCCGCTGGGTGTCTGCGGGGTATGCAACAGTAGCCAAAGGCTGCCTTCCTTCCCCCTTTCCGCTGGTCACTCAACTGCTGCTGATCTTGCCCCAAGCGGCATCTGCATCTTAGTGCGGCATCTCAGCGCATGTCATGTCTCGTATCTTCTGTGCTAATCGTAAATAACTGTCGAAATTTTTTGCTACTGTATGTGATTTGAGGATGAAAAGGAGTTTTGCCAAGTGGCCAACGGATTGGACTGCAGTCCCACCATTATTGTTGCTGTTGTTCTTGTTGTTGTTGCCGTTGCTGTTGCTGGTGTTATCTTTTGACGTTGCCTGAAACTGGGATCTGTGGACTGAGTCTGGCAGTTAAGAAGGCCTCTTTATATGCGCACCTTAAAAAAAAAAGCAGACAACAACAAACGGCAGATACTTAACTTCTCTTCTCTTCTCTTTTCCTTTTTTTGCACACGGGGCACACTTATTGCCACGCAGCCCAAGAAAAACACACACAACCACACACACACACACACACACACACATACGTACATATGTGGGACAGAAACCGGAGTTGAAGCTGCGTCTTTGTAGCTGAAGTTGGGGCCAGGCCGAGAGTCGAGTGAAAAACATGTTTGGGTATAATTCTTCTTTTACTTTTGTAGCTTTTTTTTAATACCCTGTAACCATACAGGTACAAAAAAGGGTGTCTTAAGCATTAACTTCAGTCTTATTCCATTCCATATTAATGTTTTTTCTCCAGTTAAATGCGCGAATTTTGATAACGCCTCGATTCTCATCGTTCTTAATGGAAAACTTTAACCTATAAGTTAAAAATGTGATTTTTAAAAATATGATCTTTAGGTATCTGTTAACTTAACATATGTAACAGGTTTATTCGTGCTTCGCATCTTTAACAAACTGACATTTTAAATACAAATGTAAGCAAAGAAATTATTTTAGAGGGTATCTGCCAGCTCAGCATATTCCGTCCGGCATATTCTTACTTGTTTTTGTATTATTTTTATTATTATTATTTCTTTTTAGCATTGTCGTGCGTTTTTTAGGCTTTGCTTTCTTTACGTTTTGGACATGTATCTGAAAGATACTTTTTTTTTGTCTGAGCGAGCGCGTGTGTGAGTGTGTGAGCTGGTGTGTGTATCGGTGCTTGATGACGCTGACAAAGGTCTGTCCGCCCCAGCGTCGATGAGACTCAGAGACCCCAGCAGCGACCCCAAACCGTGGCCGTACGCGATTTTAATGAAGCACTTAAAAAGCATAAATGAAAATAAAAACCCAACAAAGGCAACACACACACTGCAGACAGACCCACACCCCAAGCCCGCCACCTATATCCTCACCTCCCCTCGCTCACCACTAGCCCACGCAATGCCAGTTTCAAGCCCATCTTCAGAACGACAATTGATGTGGAGCCTGACTGCCTGCCTATCTGTCTGTCCCTCCGTCCGTCTGTCTGTCTGTGTGTCGTGCCACAACCTCAGCCTCAGATACATTACGTTCTCTTCTTCACTTTGCATCTCTTCTCTTCGTTTTTTTTCCTCGGCTGCTGCTTCTTCTTATTTTAATGTCCAAGTTTGCCTATGAGCAGAGTGCCAGCCTCAAAATTAATTCTAATCTAGCAAATTACGTTGGCCCTGAACCGAGCAGAGGTCGGGGGAGGTGCTCAGGACCATTTATGCAGTCGTAAAAATTAAAGACACCGCTTCCAGATAAGTGCGTGTGCGTTCACATATCCCACAGATGCCCTAAAATATAAAAGACAAGGGAAAAAACAATAGTAGCCAATAAAACGACAAACATTAAAAACATTAACAACAGCATTAGAAATACCAAAAGAAGGGGCTACCAAATGGGTATCTGTTGGGCCAATGCCATGCCATTGAATAATTGATGAAGAAACTGTGCGTACTTACGATAAGGAATCCATGATCTCTCAATGTGACCCTCGGTCCATAACAATCTAAACCCAATTCATGGTTAAATTATGCCCCCCACCATAAGCTCATATAAGAACTTTGTATATAAGAAGGCATTTCCCTTTTCTATTGGTCATAAAAACAATCTAAGCTTTGACCCACACAATTCACATACTTTATAGTTATATCTCTATTCAGTTTTATCTTTCTAATTGAATCAAAAACTTCAAACTGTCATTACTTTGTCAAATCTTCACCGATTTCCTTGCGTAATATCAATTTTAATATTATTTGACCTCTATTTTGTCTCTGTAATAAAATAAAAATAATAATTCCATCTTTTTTCCATCACAGTCCATTTTTTCAAAAACTTCAAACTGTTATAACTTTATCTAATCTTTGCTACATATTAATTAAAATAAGTAATTTTATAAAATTACCTAGCTTTTCATTTTCAGTATTTAAAATAAAGGAAATTTTTTCATGATCACCCTACGTAACAGTGAATCACCCTAATGCATTGGCTAAACTGTTGAACGATTTCTCGCCTACTTTTGTTGCCGCTGTTGTAGTTTATTGCTGCTGTGTATTGCGTTGGCAGAACGTTTGCAGTGGGTGCACTCTGCACTAATACAAACAACGCTGTGCGTGTTGTGTGCAATTGTAGTTGTAGTGGCTGCGAAATGGGTTCATTGCACGTAGCCCCCCAAAACGACCAACTGGCCGACAGATCGAACGAGCGACCAACCGACCAACCGACCGAGCGACCAACCGACCGAACGCCCACAACACCCCACCACCCCCCATTCGATAGTCCCCATAGTTGTTGTTGTTTTAGACAGCCTGGCCGATTCTCTACTTAGCTGCGTCTGCGGC
Organism: Drosophila falleni; assembly: GCA_035045575.1. Taxonomy (NCBI): domain Eukaryota; kingdom Metazoa; phylum Arthropoda; class Insecta; order Diptera; family Drosophilidae; genus Drosophila; species Drosophila falleni. Next base: position 14,794,974 of record JAWNOV010000167.1, read on the forward strand.
CTCTGTCTCTGCTTCTGCTTCTGCCTCTGCTATCGTCGCCGTCGCATCGGTCATCGTGCATTTTGCTCTGTTTGCGTGCCTGCATTTTGCTCAGCACTCATCGCTGTTTGCCGCTGCTCTTTTGTTTCGCATTCGCATTCGCGGAGAGCGGCAGCACGAAATTGCCATTGCTTCTAATGCGGCCCGACTGCTCCAAGCCGACGTCGACGTCGACGCTGACGTTGCCACCTTCTATATGGCGACGAGGCTGTGGCAAAAGTATATACACACACAGACACAGAGTCACTCATACAGGCACATGCAAGTGGCCCCAACGTAGACGTCGACGTCTACGTCGGCGTTGTTAATCGTTGCCTTTTTTTTTGCGGGCTGCCATCATTTGCTTGCCTTGTTTTTTACTTCTTTCTTCTTTTAGTTCATTCTGCTGTTGTCAATTTTCTTTTGCTTTATTTTTTGCAGCTCTGTTTCTGTTTCTTCCATAAGGTTCGTCGCTGCTGCTGCGCTGCTGCGGCCTCTGCTGTTGTTTTGTCTCTTTGGTTTCGTTGCCTTTGTCTGTTTTGTTGTGTTCGTTTTGGTTGTCGCCTCGTCTTATGACTGTGTGTGTGTCTCCCCTAGTCTCCCCCGCCCTCACCTGCACCGACAGGCACACACACACTGACGTCGCTGCTGCCGAACTGTTGCTGTCGGTGTTTCTTTTTTTCATTTTTGCACATTCTGTCTGTTCTCTCTTCTCGCTTGCATTTTGTGTATCTCATCTCGTGTGCGCTTTCGCCGCTTTTGCGCTGCTTTTGCCTCTGCTACATTGCTTTCCAATCTCTCGGCATCGCTGCGCCCCAAAAGCAACAACAACAACCACAGCGACAGCAAACAATCGCCGTCGTCGTCGTCGTCGTCGCTGGCGTCGTCGTCGTTGTCGTTGCCCCGACGTCGTCGTCATCGTTTTCTCTATTTTCCTCAATCGCTTTGCCTTTTCATTTTCAATTCGCATATTTTGCAAACTCTACTTTCAGTTATTCGCCGATAATTGATGTCAAAGGACGCAGTTGTGCTCCGCGTTCGCTGCTGTCGTCGCCGCCGTCGTCGTCGTCGTCGCCACCATCGCCTCCAGTTCCATACCGCAACAGCATCCACATTCACAATCGCATCCACATCCACAATCGTATTCACATCCACAATCGCATCCACATCCTGTCGCCATGCCCAAGGAGGATCCATTCGTGAATCGTGCACAGCTGTTAAAGGCCATCAAAAAGTATCCAGAGATTTGGGATTCCAACAACAAGCTGCACTTGTGCCGCAGCGTCACTTCGCCCATGTGGAACGAGATCGCCGAACAGTTTGGCGGTCATGTGCCTACAGGTGAGTGCGACTGAGATAGCCATAGCGTCTGTGTGTGTAACAACAACAGCAACAGAGTGCAAGCTCAGCCTGTGGTCAATTTGTTATTGTTTTGCATTTTGTTTGTTGCTGCTGCTGCTCTCTGGCTCTCCTTCTTTTTCTCTCTCGCTCTCTATTCCCACAAGCAAATGAGAAACACTTTTGGTTTTATGCTCTGCGTGCGTGAGTCTAAAAATAGATGCACTCACGTCGTGTCACAGCTGGTGCAATGCTCAATTTGACTGTAGCTTTATCAAGTGCAGTTTCTTTAAACTTATATATCAATACCCTGTACTTTTAGAATTGTTTTATATTTGAAAATTAAATAATTTTAATTAATGTATTCCTATTTTTTAATAATTAATTAATTATTTTTATAGTACTAAATACAAATTCTTTTTGTTTCTGAACTTCTTTCTTCCACTGTCTTTCTTTTTTTCAAGCAGTAAAATTGCAGTCAATTTGGAGCCAAATGAAATATCATTATCATAATTTGGTGCATCGTCAGATCCTGCACAAGGAGCGCTTCAATACCAAATGGGAACACTTTGAGCCCATGTCCTTTATGTACAACATAACCGTGGCCAAGATTGTGGGCGCCCAATCAAGCGCTGCCAGCTCTGAGGCAGCGCCCCCTGCCGGCGAATCGGTGGTTCAAGTGGGTGGATCACCTCCAACGTTGCCGCCACCTCCATTGCCAAGTGCCTCACATGGACGGGGTCGTCCAAGCGGCAGCTTTAGTTGGCTGCAGTCAACTGCCACGGCGACGCCTTCAACTCCACCGTCCACGACAGAGTTGCCACATCTGATCGCTCAACCGCCCGCACATGGAATGAACTATACCGCCTTCACCGGACTCGTGCCTCCGGCTGCTGTCACCGTGGAGGCAACGACCACGCCCCCTCCTCGCAAACTGGGCCGGCCCAGTTCATTGCACAACAGCATGCGAGGTCGTATCATCGATGCCATTAAGGCGCGCCCCTCTCTATGGGCGGGACGGCAGCGCAGCGAGAAGGGACAAGGCCAGAGCCGCACCTCCGCTGTGTGGAAGGAGGCGGCCACCGAGATGGGTCTGACGCCGAGTAAGTAACACTAAGACTCTAGAACATGGGTGGACAGTCGAATTCTGCAATTGCTTTTAGCAGATTTATAAATTATAGTATTCAGCGACTCAACTCAAAGCAGCGAAATTGCTGTGCTTCTTTTTGTAAGGATCATTATTTTATTTTAATTTTTGGTAGATACTTTTCGAATAGAAATTCATGATATATAAAGGAAAGAGTATTTTTTAGTATTTTATTTATTTATTTATAAAGAGTATTTATTTATTTATGTCAGACTTGTAATCTCTCTCTGTTGAATTTACGAAACAGAACCTCTTTAAATAGTCTAATACTCTTTTAGTACTAACTCCAACTGATATTTTGCTTGCAGCTCTTATGCAGACACGTTGGTCGATCATCAAGCAACGTTATGTGGATGAGCTGCAGAAGGAACGGCATTCTCAATATGGACAGCAGGGATTTCGTTCCAATTGGGAGCACTTTGAGCGCATGTCCTTTATGCGAGAGATGCTGCTGAGAAAGGTGGACGAGCGGGAGCAGACACGAGAGCACATCCAGGAGATGGTCAGTGAGCAGCAGCAACAGCAGCATCATCATCATCCACATTCTCATTCTCATTCACATTCGCATCCTCATCATCATCTACAGCAGCAGACGGGATCTGGACACAGTCATGCCCAGCATTTGCAACTGTATCGACCTCCAGGGCTGGCGGAGCATGCGCAGGACATGCCAATTGGATTGGTGCAACATCAGTTGCCACATCATGGCGCCCTACATCCGCATCCGCATCATCATCATCCGTTGCACGGAGGTGTTAGGCGACGTGTCAAGCAAGAATCGGATCTTGAATGGGATCCCTTCGAGATGATACTCCATGTGCAGGGAAATGGCGAACCGGCGGCCAACTGAAGCAAGACTGAGACCACTGTGGGAATGCAAGAGAGAATATGTAGAGAGAGTGAGAGTGAGAGAGAGAGAGAGAGACAGCCTAGGTCTACACTATAAATATACATACATACATATACTTATATATTTATATATCAATATATCGCCAGATGTAAAACTAACATTATTACAATCCAATTTGTAATTCCAATTTACCACTTTGCTATCAAAATAAACATCACATAAAATGCACTAACAACTCTTTTAATGGGGTTGTTCCAAAATCTATAAGCTCTAAAATATAGGAGTTTTGCTTTTGACTGAAATTATTTCTTTACTTGTGGTGAATTTAATTCTTAAATATATTTTAATATTTTGTGATTCGAATTTTAATGATAAATTCTGTATCTCATTTTTATTTGAAGCGATTATGTAAAATTTAAGGTCATTCTTAAAATCGCCTTGAAAACTAATTTCTCTTATTTAAAAGTTTCAGGGAATGCTTTTCAACATGGTAACTAAATGTATGCTAATTTTTGAACAGTGTGTGCAACATTTGTCGATTGCCAAAATCAGAAACATGTTTTTCTCTTGCCACTCCATTTCCTCCCTCTTCACTACTTACTTTTCCCTGCTTACCCCTCATCCGCTCACTTGGCGGCTCCACATAATCGTAACTCGTGTAAAATTTCCACTTTTGTGGCGAGAATCTGAAGCTGAAGCTGATGCTGAAGCTGAGTCTGAGGCTGATGCTGAGCTGTAGTTGACTGTGGCACGCGTTATTCCAATCACGTGCCACACAGCACAAAACTTTTCAAACTGTAAAGCGTTTATCAAAATACCCCCCATTCCCGTTTTCACCATCTCCAAGAGCAGGCAAGGACTCTCTCTCCCTCCCTCCTCGTTACCCACTAAAGCACTCATCAGGCGAACATAATTGGTTGGCTTGTCAGGCGAAGGATTCCGCAGCCATTTGGCAGCAGCTTCTGCTTCTACTTCGGAACTACCACTTGAAAGGAGGGAGGGAGGGAGGAAAGGAAAATGACGGTACTTCTCGGTATCTTCAATAATAAATGCATTTCACTGTCGAATTTGCCGCATTCTGCACAACACACGTGCCTTAAATAATTCACATCGCATTTAGCGGCGTTTTTGCTGGAGCTCTAATGGCCCCAGCGATTTGGGTGGAAAGCAGAATGCGATTGGGGTAGAAAGGGGGGCGTGGCACAACGCCAGGTAAGTGGAAAGTAGTTGGCTACGTTTTTAGTTCTATGGCGAAAATTTGCCTAAAAACCCCAAAAGTAGTTTTGCCTCAACTTTTATGCTCTGTGCATTTATCAACGCCATCTCTCCCAACAAAAAACGAGATGCGACATGGAACGACTTCACGAAACACTACAGCAGCCCCTAAAGGGGAAAACGGTAAAAGGGGGGATGGCTAAGAAGAAGGGGGATGGAAGGTAAAACTTTACTCTAGTTATATGTGTGTGTCTGTGGATGTTGCCTGATGATGGAGCGTTATTTAAATGGTTTTCGGATGCGTGCGTGCGAAAATGTTAGTTGCGTTTCCTTAAAAATTTCAAGAAAAATGGCCAGAACCGAGATAAGCTAAGATTTCTTACCCAAACAGCATGCTTAATATGCGGAGAGTGAAGTAATAGCCAGGTTTTACGGTCTAAGTTGGCTTAAAAAATAGTTCACAGACTGGTTTAGCATTGGTTTCATGGAAATGTCATTTGTAGATTTGCTTAAAGAGGATGCAATTGATGTACTATATTTAGCTTTTAGTCTCAAATCTCTAACATTTATATAATATTTGGATGATAATTTCATATGTAAGATACATCTATGGTAAGGTTAGTTTATGTAAAATATTTAATTAATTTTCCCCAAGTATCTATAAATAAAAATGAATTCAATTCAATTAAAAGCTTAATAAGAAAATATGATTTATAATCTATAATTAAAATCAAATTTAAATAATTTAAATTTTAGTCCAATCGAATATTGAATATTAATCCATCATTTTTTGCATTAGGGTATTAAGAAAAACTCGCTTTATAATGCGAGATATTATTTTATTTTATGTAAGAAATTTAATTAGTTTTTTCCAACTATCTATAAATAATAATATATTAAATTAAGAGCTTAATAAGAAAATATGATTTAGAATCTATAATTAAAATCAAATTTTAATAATTTTAATTTGAATCCAATCAAATATTAAATATTAATCTATCATTTGTTGCATTGAGGGTATTAGGAAAAACTTGCTTCATAAATGTGAGATAAATTTGAAGTTTATCTTAATTGTTATCTATGCTAAGGTTAATACTAACTTTTCTCTTTGGGGGCATCTTAATAGCTTTGTAGTGGAACGTGCCACAGTGAAAACTTTGCATGCCTAAATGCTTGGGAGGTGCTTTCTTTCCGCAGGAAATCCCAAACACACACACACACACACACACACACACACACATACTTACACCCACATAGATAGACACTCATACATATGATAAGACTGCTTATGTGAATTATCGCACATTTTCTGGTATTGCGAGCGAATCTCTTGCCATCCACGTGCTTCGCGTTCCACGTTCCACGTTACCCCAAAAAACTAGGAAAACTTGTCTAAAAGTGAGCGCTACTCATATCTCTCAGGAGGGGAGGGGGAGCCAAAGGGAGAGGAGAGAGAACGATGGCGGCGCAGGAAAAACTTTTAAATTTACTTTTGCCAAGAGTTTTTCCGGCACCGTGCGCCTCTGCCACGCCCTCGCGCCTATGCATATTCATTTCAAAAAACCCACACATACACTTACAAGTTTTCTTTTAAAAGTTTATATCCCCTCCCCCCACCCCTTTTCACCCTTCTCTCAACAATCAGCGTGTTGTGCGTTGCCCAAAACTCAGGTCGGTTTTCGGCTTCGTCTTCGGCTTCGGTTCGATTCGGTTGAGTTTTTTGGGGTTAGATGTTTGGCAGTTTTTTTTTTCCTGATGGCAACACTTAATAGAGCTTCCAAAAAATTTGTGTGTACGTCTTTCAGGTTGCATTTGCTGGCGTTACATGTGCTACAAATTTCTCACTCCCCTACCGCCCGCATCTCCACCACATCTCCACCCAAGGGAATTGCCAGGAGCAGTGTGCCTCGAACCCAGGACCTTAACCAAAACCAAAACCAAGCCAATTCCAATTCCCCCAGCTGCCAGACAACAAGGTTTTTGGGGCTCCCTCTATGTCTATGTGTCTATGCCTATGTCTGTGTCTATGAGCTAACTACAGTGGGGAAACATCAAATAAAATGGAGCAAAATTAAATTCTTAAATACATTTGAAACTTGTTTAATTTTTTTTTTAAATATTTATTGCTTTCATAAATATCAAATAATTTATTATTAACATACATGATAATATCATAGTTTTAATTAATGAAGCATCAAATAAAATTGAGCAAAATTAAATTTTTAAATACATTTAAGACTTATTTAATTTTTTTAAAATATTTATTGCTTTCATCTATACAATATAACATAATTCTTTATTTACATACAAGATAATATCATAGTTATTATTATTTAATTTTTCTTTGATGTAATATTTAAAAAACTTATAAATAACGTAGTTAAAACCTATTGTATTTTGGAAAAGTTTTCTTTAAAAACTATACTGATTATTATTAGTATTAATCTCTTCTGTAATTTACGGATAAACCCTTTGGGTTTCGAAATATTATTAAATATGCCAAACATGTTTGCTCCAAATTATTGAAAATATTGTTGATTATTTTGTCAATTTGTGCCACTGTGCAACTGACAGCGTCTTCTGGTTTTTTGTCCTCGTCTCCTTTCCATTGCATTGGGAAATTGTTTGCTGTAAAATGTTGCTTCACGTATCCTGCAGCAATTCGTAAACTAATTCTACATACGTGCCCCTGTCAGTTGCGTCTCCCCCCTTCACCTTCCCCCTCCCCTCCCCCTCCACCACTTTCAACCATTACCTTTAACTGGCGTGTGTGCGTCATGTTTTGATTGCGTTTGCCGTTGTCGTGTATACGGATACATTTTCTTCTTTTTTTTTTTTTTTTTTTTTTTTTGCTAATAAATAATTGCATTTTCACCTCAAGAACTCACTGACAGATGGCCAGGGACGTCGTAGAGGGGAAAGGAGATAGGCTAGTTGAACAGGTAAGGGTTTAGACGGGGGACACAATTCAATTTGGCCGCGTATCCGTTTTGGGCAAAGCTGGGAAAGGGGAAATGGGGGAAAAGGGGACTGCCAGTGTCTGTTTTGTAATTCCATTTCTGATTTCATACTTCGCTGTCAGTGCGAAATGATTCAATTTTCTTGATTTTGTTGAGCCTCAACCAATTTGCGTGTCGGGAGCATTGCACGAATATATATTTGACGGATGCAACAATTTTGATATTGTGCAACAACAACAACAACGAAAGCCAAACAATTTGCAATTTGGCCAACGTAAAATGATAGCCAAAAATTGTATGATTGAGGCCAAAGGAAAAAAATTTTATTCTAAATGGAATTTCATATCTGATCAAAAAAAACGCCCTGATTATGATAAATGATTAGTAGGGGAATATCTATAACAAATTTCAGCAGTCTTATTATAAAAGTGAAGGCCTAAGAATGACACGAATGTGCATATTATATTAAAGTCTAGTTATGAGTCAGCTTATGTAGAAAAAATTAACTAGGAAGCAACAAAATTAGAAAGAAAATGAGGTACGAAAAATAAAATTATTTCTTAACGACAAAAGATTCCCAAGAGCATATCTATAACATATTTTATCATTCTAGCTATAAAAACACAGTGACTGACAAGCATAAAAATAGAAAACTCACGTTAACAGACATTTATGATCGTTTGGTAAAAGGAATAAACTGTTTGCGACCTGGTATACAAGGCCTTATTCCAAATAACCACCGAATATGATAATAAATTAGCTACAAAGAAACTATAACAAATTTCAACAGTCTGACTGTAATGACAGACAGACAGACAGACGGACAAAGTGTCAGGTGAGAGATGACAGATAAATCTGATGTTATGTATTCATAATGCTCGTAAATACAATGAGAGAGAGTATACAATGTATTCATTTGGCATGTGAATGGCATTCAGTGTAAGTCGTAAGTCGTAAACGCATTTTAAGTACCCGGCTAATTTCAACTATCCAATTCCCATGCAAATATGCACATTGCGCAGTCTTAAGTAGTTGCATTCAGTGAGAATGAGAGAAAGAGAAGAGTTGACTGTTTTCCCTGTTTTCGACATCCTTGAAGTCGTTAATGCCGGAAGTGTCCTTCGTCCTCGGGCCTCGTCGTTGTCCTCGCACGTGTGCCGGCATAAAATAATGCGACATTTTTATGGCCCAAACGAGTGTCAGACGAGGCAACTTAAAGCGCTGCCTTCAAATTTATGAATGAATTTCAGGGTAGTTTTAGTAGTCGTCGCGAGTCTGAATTACAGGGAATCAGGAGCCAGGAGTCAGCAGCAGTCAGCAGTCGGTTTGGGTAAGGTCATAATTCAGCCTCAGTGAGGTGTTTCTCTAATTTCTTTTTTTGGCCCAAAAACTCCATTTTTCGCTCTTTGCATAGTAAAAATGCCCAGGTAAAATTTATGGTTCAACGTGCGGCAAACGATGCAGCTAATCCCAGAATGAATGAATTGCCCACTTGAATTGTGAATGGTGTTCTGTCCTCTCTGTGTACTGCAGTTCTGAAAATTTCGACTGCAATACCAAATCCATTAAAATTTATGAATGGCTCTATCAATATGCTAGATACTCGTAACGACAGTAGAAGAGTTTAGAAGAGGAAACACATTTCAAATCAAAGTGTGCAAGACAATTTAAGGAAACATATAGGAGTTGTTATATATAAGGTTATTTAAAGGTTGATATGATATAATTTGGTATGTAGAAGAGGGACTGGGAGAGGGACTGGGAGCGGGACTGGGAGCGGGGCCTGGGAGAGGAAATGGGAGAGGGACTGGGAGCGGGAGCGGGGCCTGGGAGAGGAACTGGGAGCGGGAGCGGGGCCTGAGAGAGGGACTGGGAGCGGGAGCGGGGCCTGGGAGAGGGACTGGGAGCGGGGCCTGGGAGGAGTAATATTAATAGTAGTATTTATAGTAGCAGTAGTAGAGGGAGTAAGGAAAACAAAGAGAAACTGAGGAAGAAGTACGAGTTCGAATATAGAGAAATAATTCAAATGCTAATAGAAGTATGAATAGAAGTAGGACTAAATGGAATAGCAAAGACGTAAACGCAGGATAATATCGACTCGAGGCTGACACACATAAGTAAGTCTTACCAAAGTTGGTTCAAATCTGAGCACTATAACATATAGCTGTCATAGAACCGATCGTGCTAAAATTAAGTCTAAGTATGTAAAACATTTTTGTTTTATGAGATATCGTAACCAATCTGATAACATTTGCATTTAAGTTAACTAAATTATTTTTAGGTTGTTTCCATTATAAGTATTTTCCATAGTAAGTACGGAGTCTCCGACTGTCGAGTATGCTCGACTGTAGCACCAGCCGACTAGTTAGTAATCATATAGCCAAGGAGTTCTTTGATAATATTTGTAAAAATCATCGAATAATAAATTCAAAAATTATTAAGGAACAGTTTTTTTTCAAATTCAAATGCAGAGTTCCAATTAATTTTAAATTAAGAGAAGACTTTAAAATTTTTGTAGATATACTTATATGTTGTTAAAATCCAAAGGGTATAAATCTTACCTAGATATCTCTAGGACTTTCAGAAAAATTTCACTTTCTTAGCTGATTGTAAATCTACCTTAATCTTTAATCTAAATACTACCAAGCAAAGATAACAGTTATCGCAAATTTGACCTGAACTCTAAAAGTTTCCTTATTTGAGTACCAACAAATAATAAATAAAAGAGTGAAAGAAAGCAGATAATCAACATTTTGTAGGCGTCGTCACAGTGTTTTGGTTTTACTCGGTTTCGGGTTGACTTAATTTGTAGGAATAGGGTTTGGGATTTTATTTTTTTTTTTGGTTTGGGGCTTGTCTAGGCAGAGTTTAGTTATTGGGTTCGTTTCTTTTCATTCTGCTTGCTTCTGTTTATTTGATTGTCATTATTTTGTGTAAATATTGACGCTCTTGTCATGCCCAGTAGCACTCAACGTTAATTGATTTCGAATTGGAAGCCACTCTTATTGTTATTATAGCAATACTCCCCCGCTTCAGCACTCTATAACGGATCCATATTCAATACCATGCCACACGCTGGAAACACACCTCGGCACTTGCATAAATAAACAACAACACGCAGACCAGCAGAAAAGTTGAAAAAGCAGAAAAAGCATTCACAAATACACTCAAACTCTCACTCACACTCACACTCACACTCACACTCACATTCAATTACCATAGATAAGCCACAGTAACAGTCAAAGCAGAAGTCTCTTCCGAGTCAGGTTCATCAATCTGTATACTATATAATACCCCTATATATTTATATGTCTCTCTCACTGCTATTTATCAACAACTTTTAATTGTTGCAAGTCTACATTTAGTTCAGAAATTTAAAAAATTATTTTTACTTAAATACAAGAATTTTTACAATTTTATTATAGTGATATTAGATTGTCTGTGATAATACAAAATATAATATAATATTTGTAAGTTTCAACTATTTAAGTGAACTCGGTTTGTTTCAAAACTATTTTTATGAAACTTGGTACAATTATTTTCCTTAACAATTACTATTTTTTTTTACAAGATAATTAAAAAATAATTGTAAATAATATTAAAATGTGTAAAATCAAAGTCAAAAAAATATTGTTACTTTAATTTATATCTTTTACTGTTTCTATTCACAGAATCTAGTAAAAAGCTCAATTTAACCTCTCTTATAAAGAAGCAAAATATAAAACCAAGCACAAACAAAGACTTAAGCCTTTCTATAAATAAAAGCGGACAGCTGTAAATAAGTGCAGATTGAGTTAAAGATACAGATACAGACTGGAGGTGAGGCTACAGATAGAGTTACACATATGCAGCAATAAATGATTATACAAGTATAAATATTTGTCAATGTTTTCATATAAGTCTTATCAGTGTGCAAACACTTTAACCATGGCCCATAGTGTCGGGGTTGAGGTTCCAGATGAGGTCTTCAGTATCAGACTTATTCTGACTGCCTAAGGGGGATTTATCTTATCTAAGCCAATGGGCCAAGTCTTGTCGCTGTACTATCATTTCTCTTGCTTTTCCCCTCTTTGTTGTCTTTTCTGTTTGCTCAATTAATACGAACTTTAATTGAAAAACAATGCAATTAACTAAATCAGTTACGCACGTCGCAGTCGTCGCATTCATCTGGCGCCCCTAGATAAACTCGGGAGCACCTCAGCGGGTTCTCGCTTCCAAATACTGTTACGCATTCGGTAGCTGCAAAATGGAATCATTTCGATAACACACCGACTAAGATATGCTCTGTACTTTAACTTATCTTAAGCATAAAATATGATTAACATAAAATGATTAATATGATATTTCGTATGAAAATCGGTCAAGTTTTGGCGAAGTTATGAGAGTTAGGAGTTTTTGAGTAAGGATCGATGGGTAAGTCCAAGAACAGTACGGATAAAATATACAGTGATTGGGGAAAAAAATCAAATTTTTAATTTAAACATTATTTTGATTCAGAATCAAAGTAGAGGCCAAATAAAGATCAAATTGATATTCCGTATGAAAATCGGCCAAGTTTTAGCGAAGTTATGAGTGTTTGAAGTTTTTGAGTAAGGATTAATGGGTAAGTCAAGGAAAAGTATGGATAAAATAGACAGTGATAGGGAAAAAATCAAATTTTTTTTAAATAATATTTAGATGCAGAATCAAAGTAGAGGTCAAATAATGATCAAAATGATATTCCGCATGAAAATCGGTCAAGTTTTGTCAAAGTTATGAGAGTTTGAAGTTTTTGAGTAAGGATCAATGGGTAAGTCAAGGAAAAGTACGGGTAAAATAGACAGTGATAGGGAAAAAATCAAATTTTTTGTTTAAACAATATTTTGATGCAGGCCAAATAAAGATCAATATTATATTCTTCTTAATAAGATTGTATGACTCTGAAAATTCTCAAACTTTGAATGCAAGAGTATTTTGAAATTGTCTTACCCGAGCGAGTAAACTGAGATACAGATACATTTTGTGTGTATTTCAATGCTGTTTCTGCTTCTTCTTCTACTTAACGTGCTTGTACACATGTTGTTGTTGCTGTTTTTGGTTATTTTTGTTGTTGGCTATTTGCTTTTCAGTGTTTTTATCTAAATTACTTTTAATCGCCATTTAATGTTTTTGTTTTTCTTGTTTTTCAGTTTCAGTTTCATGTTTTATGGTCGCGTCTTTTGGGCGGTTTCTAATCTAATTGCAAAATGTAAGCACCAAACGCACATATGTATGTGTGTGTGTGAGTGTGTGCTTGGATGTTTGTGCACATATCAAGGCCTACCTCCTCATCCTCCCCCCTCAAACTTGCCTCCCTTGGTGCTGTAAATAGATTGCTCGCTATCTGAAAAAAAGTTGTTTTGCTCTGCAAATTGTATAAACAATTATAAACAAACAGGCAAAAGCGTTTTTATCTTGGCCTAGTTCAACTATAGATATCATTTTGAAAATCCCGAAACAAAATAACAACAATTAGCAATCTCCTCCCCTCCCTTTATCATCAACATTTCCCTGCTCACCGTTTCCCGTTTGAAGTGTGCCAAATTCATTTAAAAGTAACTTTTTAATTCTAGGTGTTTTTCTTTCGTTTTCCTGTAAACAAAGTCATACATTATGAACATTCGTCTTTAGTCCCGCTCCTGTTTCTTCCTCCTACGCCCTCTATCTATAATTACGTCGACATTTTGTAAGCGACTTTTTTTAAGTTCTATTGACGCATTTGCGATTGTGGATCGCGCCCCATTCGTATCTGTAAATGGGCCATAATTATACATATACCAATAATTCATATCCGTTGACCAAATTTTTAAATTATTATGCATTTTTTACGTCACATAGAATTTAACGAGAGAAATCAATCAAAATAGTAATAAGGATTGTTGAATAACTGATAACTGATATCTGTATTATTATCTCTGTTCCTAATATTACTTTGTCATAACTGACAAACTATCTTAGTGTATATCTGTAGTAAATTAACTTATAATTCTAGAAATTATATCTTATTTAGCTATGTATACAAATTTCTAGCTTAAGTTAACAAATTTATAAATCTCAATCTCATTTGCATTATGTTGTCTAAGCAACGATAATAACCAGCTTAACCTTCACTATACCAAACCTAACTTAATTAAACCATTGTCAGGGTCTTGTGTATAACTACCAAACTTGATCTGATTTGATGAGAAAAAATTTAACGACTCTTGTAATTTTAATTGCTCCAAAAAAAAAATAGATTAAAGATAAAATTTAAATCAATTTATATTCCATTGATGGATACTGCCTTAATAACAAGATATTCTGTAAATACTCACAATATATATCATAATCTCTATTTAGGAATGATAAATACATTAATAATGCTTATTATTATACATTCAACTGAAATTATAACAAACAATGACACAATCTTTATTTAAAATAACAAAATTACTTTGTTATTAAAGTCGAGTTCGATGACACTTTAAAGTATTGAAAAAAAAAATGAATTTTTAAAACTTATATTTAAAATGTATTTTTAAATTTCACTTTAAGACCCGATTGTTTTTCTGATGAAAACAAGGAAATTCAAAATCGATTGGCGCATGAAACTAATTAATTTACAGACAACGTATCTCTTTGTCTATGAAACCCAAAACAGTTCCCAAGAGTCTCAACAACAACAATAACAATAACAATGGACTTTGCTGTTTGTTTAGTTAATCCAAAAGCTGGTTTACAAACCAGGCGCCAAACATGGCATACGAATTAATTGTCTCGATGTTTGTATTTAAATTTAAAAAAATCAAAATTTTTTATTTTCTCTTATTAGCCCAGTACACAAAGGGAACAGAGGCTACAGGGTTTGTGACAATAGCTGCCCGTTAGCATTAACAGCATAGATTAGGGACTAGAAGATGTTAAAGCAACTGAATTGAATATTATAACTACAATTTTTTCTTCATTTTTTTAGCATTTCTTTTGTAAATTTTGTTATTTAATGTAATGTGATTGAATTGAATGGCATTTACTGGGCATTTAACAGTTGAGCTTTATTTTTTAAATCATCTTTTATTATTATAACATTGCAATCGCAACAAACAAAACAAAAATTAAATTAACATACGCCCCGATGCGAACGTGAGGCAAAACAAAAGCCAATTTGTTGTTATTCTTGTGACATCAGCGGTAATCCAGAGTGAACCACTGTGCATCCCTGAGTGGAGCTTGAGTGATAGAGATGGCATCTGAAAATGGGATCCACATCTCTCCCATCCCTTACAATTGGTATGAAAGCTCAGCTGCTGTTGCAAAGTCTGCAAGTTATTGAGCCTGTCTCTTTCTCTCTTCAATCTCAAAGAAAATGGATCGCAAACGGCACTTGGAATCCACCCCCACTGCCCGCCTGTGTTACCTTCCACAATATAAGCTCAGAAACAGGGCGCAGCTGTGTATTCTTTATGTGTGTGTGTGTGTGTGCGTGTGTTAGATAAGTAGGCTGTGCGGGTATTTAAATGTAAATTAGTTGGGAAGCAAAAATGCATAAATAACAAAAGCAACAACAAAGTTTACAGTGTTAAAACTAATCGAATTTTAGACATTTAGACAATAAATGAAAACAGCAAAGCAAGCAGATACCCTGTATTTGTAACTGAAGTCCTTATGCCACAAACAACATTTAATTTCTATAGAAATAAATGAGTCATATTAACAATAAGGCTCAACATAGTAAAATTTTCTAAATTCAATTATTTTTATTCTAACTTGAGCATACATATAACCGTAACCATGCGATTCCTTCTGACGATGCGTTACACACAAATCGCATTATAAACGCTGCTGCCTGAGAAATCATTCCCATTTTCAATTCCTTTTCAGTTCCTTTCCTTTTTTTACAGTTAGTTGACATACTGTATATAAATAAATAAAATATGAAATTAAACTAGTCGGCCGGTTCTACAGTCGAGCATACTCGACAGTCGAAGACCCCGTACTTACTATGGAAAAAACTTATAATGGAAAAATATATATATATATATTTCTCTGTGATTTTTTTACCCTCTCTACTACTGCTACTATAAATACTAATATTAATATTACTCCTCCCAGTCCCTCTCCCAGGCCCCGCTCCCAGTCCCTCTCCCAGGCCCCTCTCCCAGGTCCCTCTCCCAGTCCCTCTCCCAGGTCCCTCTCCCAGGTCCCTCTCCCAGGCCCCGCTCCCAGTCCATCTCCCAGGCCCTCTCCCAGGCCTCGCTCCCAGTCCCTCTCCCAGTCCCTCTCCTAGTCCCTCTCCCAGGCCCCGCTCCCAGTCCCTCTCCCAGGCCCCGCTCCCAGTCGCTCTCCCAGGCCCCGCTCCCAGTCCCTCTCCCAGGCCCCGCTCCCAGTCCCTCTCCCAGGCCCCGCTCTCAGTCCCTCTCCCAGGCCCCGCTCCCAGGCCCCGCTCCTTGTCATTGCTATATCGACTCGGCTATCGAAGCTGATCAAGAATATATATACTTTTTAGGGTCTGCCTGTTACGCATACAGTCGCATACAAACTCAATAGACCTCTGTATTTTTTTTAAGTACGGGGTCTATATATTTTGCTTAGTTTTAAATATTTATAAACAAATCTGCTTTCAAATTATACTTATATTTTCTCCTCATCAAAGAGAAATTTATCATACTTTTGTAATATGTTAGTATAGTGGATCAAACAAGCTACGAACCACTGTGCATAGTATGTATGTACATGTGTTAAGCTTTGGAAGCTTTAACAGATCGTTGCGTTGCGTTGCGTCGCAAAAACAATGCACGAGCACTCAACGAGTGGGTTGTGGATTGTGTGGACTGAGAACTGAGCGACGCGACAGCGCTGCTCGAGCGTAGGAGGTGTTGGCGCGTGTGTCAGCATATTGAATAGGTCGACCCCCAGCTTTGGGCATGAAAACAATAACAATAGCAACAACAATGATGACAACAACAGCAACAGCCACAGCCACAGCGAAGTAGAAGATGAAGCATAGGCAACAAACAACGCGATCTGTTCGCAGACCCAAAGACGAAAACGTAAAGCGATAAGTGACAGCCTGTCGACTCACCCGCTTCCACCCGCTCTCCATCTCTACCGCTCACACTCGCGCTCTTCGATCTCTGCCGTTTTCCATACGTCTCTGCCGGGCGTGACGAATTTAGCTGGGCGCGCATATTGCGTCGCTTTATGTTTTGTTTATAATTTCATCTAATATGCATAGACAGAGCGTACAAACAACAGCATAGAACATTTGGGCACTCTTATATGGATACCCTGGAATTAATTTTAATAGAATTCAAAGCTATAGGACTCAAAAGGTTTCTCTTAAAAATAATAAATATTTTTTTTAATTATTTCTTTTATTGAAGTTTGATTTAATATAAAACAAAGCTATTGAAAATTATTGATTTAAAAATAATGATTATGGATCCAAATAAGTTTCTACCAAAATCTTTTTTATAACCACTTAATATTCTACCGACATTTCATTTGACAGTTATAAGATATAGTCAGCCGATTCTCTTTTCCTCGATGTACTTAAGATACAAAAACAGCTTAAGCAAGTTTTTTAAAGTTAACCTCGAAGTTTTCCGAGTTGGTCTGACATACCCCATGCGAGGATATAGAAAAACAATTCAAAATAATCGTAGATACACATAAGTGTATAGCTATGTTGTGCCATATGCCCCATACCGCTATTAGTGGGTCTAAGGCCCCCGCCAATGCCTTCTCTAGCCTAACTTCTGGCGAAAAGTGGAGAGGGTAGAGGGCTCTTCTATTTGTAAACAAAACGCGCAGCGTACGCCGCTTGAATTTGAATTTTTGCTGAGTTTCGTGTTGAACGCGATTTCAAAATCGCTTTCAAAGTCGCTTCACTCGTTCAACCAGTCCATTTGTCCAAGTGTCCGATTTATTTGCGATTTCTGATGTCGTCCCACTTCATTCCGAAAAGTATTCATAACAATATTGTACAATCTTCATATCATAAATATTATTTTTATTACATTTTACATTTTCTATCGTCTCATTTGCATTCAAACTTTGTTTGCATTTAATTAACCATAAGTATAGTTTTTTAAAGCTTTTTGTTTTTATTTTACCAAAAGCAAACCCAAATAAATTGGGCTATTTCAATAATATGCCCAAAAATAGGCAAAACGACATTGATTTAAGATCTCGCACCTCATATAAGGAAAGATTTTGTTTTTTGTTTAACGTAAAAGACAGTGCTTTAATATCTGATTTTCAGGGATAGGTTTAGCTCAGATTTAACTACATATATTAGTTCGCATATTTATGAAAGTGCTGCTAATAATACGGTGTGATCTGTAATATATCTATAAAAAAATTGCTTTATTTATAACTTTTAATAACAATATAAAATAACTATCCCTATGTAAGTAGGTTGTTTTCGTGCCACAAAATAACTGAATTGATAAGTGAAATTAAACAAATAAACATGTTATTGTTTTGTTATATTTTTAAGATTCGCATTTGTATTCTATGCTCAATCTTATTCATTCATTGATTCATTTGTTCATTCATATCTTGTTGTTTATTTTCCAAAACCAAAACCCCTTCTTTTTTTTTTGTTATTTTTCAAGTTTTATTTATTTATGCAAAATTTTTGTTTTGCACGCCAACTAAAATTACAACCCAATGCAAAAATGCTAGAAATGATCAAATTAAATAAAATAGTTACTAAAATATAAATAATATTACACGACTAGATTAATATAATAACACTAGAAAAATCATAATAAAGAACCTGTTTTAATACTTTGTTTATATTTTTTGCATATTTTTTGTACTAACATTTTAATTTGTTCCACTGTCCGTCAATATGAAACTGCCAAAAGTGTGCCAAATCTATTAAATTTCAACTGTTGATAAACAAGAATGAATGCGAAAAGGAAAAGAAGAAGCAGAATTAGAATTAGAGAATAAGGAAAAAGGGGATAGAGGAGGAGGCTGAGAGAAAAACAACACAAATTGCGCTTTATTTAAGTACAAAAATAACAAGAGATTCCTCACCGAGCGCAACAAGGGGCAAATCAACTTGGGGAATAAATTTAAAACCGCACTAAAATAATTTTCATTTGTCGGCGTTTTGGCTAAAATCAACTTATTGTTCGGTAATTGTGGCGCCACGTTTGTAGGAAGGGGGCAACAACTGCTGCAACACAACATGCACCCCCGTGCTCTCTGTTTAATTTCCCAATTCAATATTTGCTACTAGCAATTTTCTGTTTACCCCAAACGACGTCCAACAAATTCTGCGTCGTCAAAATCGAAGAAAGCCACAGAAAAATTTTGTTTTTATTGATTGCCGACCTCAAAATTAGTTCAGAACGCTATTTAAAAATCTCAGATCGTTGCCAAAACCAAAGAACCTATAAGATTCATATGAAAGACTATAAACTACTATTTTAAACTTGGTACAATGCCTATTTCAATTTATATTTAAATAATATAGGGAAATAAAAGGAACGTGCACTTCTCATTAAGTTTATTGACTTACAGGGCATCTGCAAGTCAATCAATTGCATACTTGTAACACATCTGATTATTTTAGCTTGTGTTTTCTTTATTTTCGGTTCCAACCCACGGAAGTATCCACATTTCAGTGGGTGGTCGTTCAATTTCATCTATTTTTGAGCGCCATGCAAATCGCTTTTCTCACATTTGACATTTGTGTAAAAATTATTCGAAATTTGTTTACATTTTCTGCAACTCTGTGTGAATGCCACAATGTGCATGCGAATTTCAATTTTGTATGGAGAATAAAAGATAATATGGCAATAATTTAAATAGTCTTTATTAATAGTTTTAATTTTGTTATAATAGATCTTAATATTTATATAAAATAGGGGTAGGCTTTAATTGAAAACCTAACTAATTAATTATTTAGAAAGCCATATTAAGTTATTTATATGTATATAATTATACTTAACTAGAAAATATCATCAAAACGAAATCAAGAAACGGAAAAAGAGCAAAATAAGTTATTGAATAATTGATTACTTAAATAAAGATTTTTACTTGAGTATAACTGCCGTATGAATTGGAATTTCAATTGCAAATCATATCACAATTATATTATTTACTCATCTTCAATTTCATTGCACATTTCCTGTTGTCTTTTTCTCAAGTTTTTCAAAACAAACAATAGTATGCACTTGGTGATTGCACAGGCAGATAAAAGATTGAAGATCGGTTGAATGCAATTTCAAATGTCTATTGAATGATGGATCGAAAGAAAAGACTATTATAGAGGAGTAAGAGAAATAGATGACTAGAGGAAAAGAGGAAAAAGAGATCGGCTTTCGTTTAGCTCACAAGTGTTTGGCAACCTGATCAAGGGCTTATCTCGCCGATCGGCAGGCACAGTCAGTCAGGCAGGAGTCAGGCCATTTGTCATGGGGGATCAGGGCTCTATAGGATACTAGGGCCTGTAAAACTCAACAATCGCCTTGCATTGTTGTCATAAATTACACTTCAATTGTTAAACAGGGCTTGGGATAGGTACAGGGATTTGGTATTGGGATTGGGACTGGGATTCGTTATGTGTAATCATCGTATTTTTTAATTTACAAGTCCCACATGGGCTAAAGAGCGAGACGCGTCTGAAAAGTGTCAAAAATATCAAATGTCCTTTTGTGCCTCAAGTCCTGTAGTCGATTACTACACGCTCCTTGCATTTCTATAGAGTCTAGGTACAACTAGAGAAAGGTGGAGAAAGGCAGATATAGAGAGAGGTAAAGATCTGTCTACCTGCCAGGCATAATTAATTTAATCATTGCTCATTGCACACACACACAAAGAGCACGAAGAACCCGAGTGTGGCACAAGTGTACCCATTGTATGTGCAACCTTCTGACGTGCCCCAGACCCACGACAAGAAAAAACAAAAAAAGGTACAAAAAAAACAAAAACTACAATCTCTGGCTAACAAGCAAAGCAAAGAACCGGCTACAGTCCCTCCCTGTACCTGTAGAGTATACCTACAGACGTGTGCAAAATAATAAGAACATTTTCGCAAAATAATATAATATAATAATCGCTAGAGGCGTACTGCAATGGAGTATCCTTGAAGAAATGTTAAGAAATATGGGAAAGATACAAGGAAAAAAAACCTGAAAAATATTTTTTTTCAGAAGCCGATTATATATAGCTTCTATTAAGTTTAGATTCGTCAAAATGATCGGAAATAATACGGAAGCATCTTTATATTAAATATTTAATATAATTAAGCAATAATTAATTAATTAAGAAAGAAATCAACATATCAGCGATACCTACAGCTTGTATCGATGATATGTTGATTTCTTTCTTTGATCTTAATTTTCCAACACCAAATTTTTAGCTTACCTGACAAAAGTATCAGTATTATGTTTAAGATATAGGCATTCATTATTATAAATACTAACGAAATTACATACTCTTATTACTTATACTTTAATAATAAAAGAGATTATATTAGAAAATATTTGTTCTTATTATTTTGCACACGTCTGTATGTATATGAAACCCTAACCCAGACTCTGACTTTGTCTTGGTCTCGAGCATCATGACAGGCAGGTTTCTTAAGCGAACCCTCTGATTGAGCGGCTGAGGTTTCGAGTTGGTCTTCATGATGATCGTCAACATCATCAACTCTTCATTTGTGTGTGACAAACAAAAAGAGAAGAGAGATCTGGAGTTGGAGTTGGAGTTGGAGTAGGGGAACCTTTAATACCCCGCTGCGAGGGTTCCTCTTCCCTCTTTCCCTCTTTCCACTCTCTTCGCTTGCGATCGATGCCTAACCAGAAACTGTTGGCGTATTTTGGTAGTTCAATTGTTGGCCCATTGTTTTAGCGCACGATCAGGGCTCAGACAACGCTTGGCTTGGCCTGGCCTAAGCCCAGACACAGACACAGACCATTTGTACAAACAGTCAACATGCATAAATTGACGCTAATATCGGAGATCTGGCTGGGCCTCAGCTAGGGTCTGGCACCTCTGGGCACCGCATGTCTATAGCCATTATGACTCTGAAACGAAGAAAAAACAAATCAAAAAAAATAAAAATAAAAGATTATTCCACAATCTCATGGCGCGCACTTTGCATATAAATCATGTTTATGACTTGTTATTTTTCACTATTTATTTTGCTTTTTCGCCTTTTGTTTATCGTTAGAAAAACAAATTTTTCGAATTTTTTTTTTTTCGTTTCTGTAAATTACAACATTATTTGGATTTGGCCCTGGAACTACACAGTTGCGGTTGGCAGGGGTATGGAAAAGGGCAAAATAATATGTATAATCAAAGGGCTGAAAGAACATTTTGGAGACGTCGAAATCATCGTAATTGGAATTGTTGGAACACTTCATGCCTTCATTCTATATGCTTAATTAACGCATTTCGACCTTGTCGAGTTCTAATATAAACAAAATATTCTTACCTAAACTGAGTCTACAAATGGCCTGCCGATGATATCATTGCGATGGGTTAGATCTTTGATAATCAAGTGCGAGCTATAAAGAGATGAGGTAAGGACCATTTTGAATTAGAAACTACTTGACCTTAACTCAAATGTATTTTTCAAAGAGTGTATAAAAAGTAGTACTGATTTTCAGTGAATTTTCTTAACACAAAGTAACAAAAGGATGATAAAATACGTAGCAATAAACTAGGAATTTAAATATATGTAAAAAATGGGAGAGGGAGTGGGGCCTGGGAGAGGGACTGGGAGCGGGGCCTGGGAGAGGGACTGGGAGAGGGACTGGGAGCGGGGCCTGGGGGAGGGACCTAAGAGAGGGACTGGGAGCGGGGCCTGGGAGCGGGGCCAGGGAGAGGGACTGGGAGCGGGGCCTGGGAGAGGGACTGGGAGAGGGGCCTAAGAGAGGGACTGGGAGCGGGGCCTAAGAGA
The DNA here is from genome assembly GCA_035045575.1 of Drosophila falleni. Taxonomy (NCBI): domain Eukaryota; kingdom Metazoa; phylum Arthropoda; class Insecta; order Diptera; family Drosophilidae; genus Drosophila; species Drosophila falleni. The sequence continues at coordinate 14,817,422 of JAWNOV010000167.1, forward strand.
GGGACTGGGAGCAAGGCCTAAGAGAGGGACTGGGAGCGGGGCCTGGGAGAGGGACTAGGTGGGACCTGGGAGCGGGGCCTGGGAGCGGGGCCTGGGAGAGGGACTGGGATAGGGGCCTTGGAGAGGGACTGGGGGAGGGGCCTGGGAGCGGGGCCTGGGAGAGGGATTGGGAGCGGGGCCTGGGAGAGGGACTGGGAGGAGTAATATTAATAGTAGTAAGTACGGGGTCTCCGACTGTCGAGTATGCTCGACTGTAGCACCTACCGACTAGTTCTTAATAGCTTTATGTAATTTTTAACGTTTCATTAATTAAGTTTTCTTAGCTTCGTGTTTCCCCAAACGTTTAATGTATATCAATTAAGCTGTACTTAATACCATTTATATGCCAGGCTTACCCACTCAAATTGAGTCCAATCCCAGGGCGAATTCACTGTCAATAATCTGCCACAAAGAGCCTAAAATTTTAATAAAAAGTAAATAGCAAAAAATATGCGAAATGCGTGTAATATAAACAATTTATTGCAGCACACGGAAAGAGAAGAGAAATAAAAGAAAGAACACAAAAAATACGATTTAAAAAGGCAAAAAAATATATACGAAAACACGACTTGCTTAAATTGTGAAAAAGCCATTAAACGCAGCTGGGGCCCCTGAAATAAAAGAAGAAGAGAAGAAAAAAAAATCAGAACCGCAATTATCATGAACGCAATTTTGAAATGGGAATGACTCCCGGCGTGTCCACATCCTCGGCTAGGGAGCAAAACTTGAATCGTTAAATATTTATAAACGAGCTGAAGAGGAAAAGGAATGAGGGGAAGAAGAAGAAGGTGAAGCTCCCGCACACAAGGAATTAGATGCAGAGAGTATGGACAAGGGACAACAGCTGAGCGCTGGTACCGGGCAGTGAGACGGCCTGCGGGTGGTACCTAAGGGGTGTTGCGGTAAATCAACACATCATAATCCCAAATGCATTTCCCTGTTCGGCTTATAAGGCCTAATCCTAAATAATATGGCTTTAATGAGCTGGTCAACAATCTGACAGCCAATTGGGTTGTCCACAATGCGATTGTGGTCAACACCCTAACTAAAAAACCAAAAAAAAATAAAATAAAATAAACATAATAAGAAAGAGAGCTAAAAAGGTATTCTAAATTGTGTGAAATTAATTTAATGCCAAGACCCTTAAAAACGATTCTCTCTTTACAACACTCTTAACTCAACTGCAAAGTGCTTTCAGTCAATTGCATACATATATCACCTTGGACAATCTCGTAACCAAATCCTTTTATACTAACATCTTAACTTAACTGCACACATTGCAAAAAAACCATTGAGTAAGTGATCCCAATTTCTCGAGTGGTTTTTTTTTGCTCTGGTATTTTGTCAGTAGTCGATTTATGGCCCTAACCTCAAAGCTTTTTCGCAGCAACAAGCACTACAATAGTTTAATTAACATTAACGCTGACGCCAACTACTGATGGCAATAAAAAACCATTAAAAGGAATTTATTTTAAGGACCGAACAGGCTATAAATCACATTACACGCCGCTATAAAAACAAAAGCAACAAAAATCTGCACAGCAAGCTAAGAGAGGGTGTTGGCAGAAGGAGAGGAGGGAGAAAGGGAGGCCGTTAAAAACGTACGCTGCTTGTGGGCAGGTGCCCTGTACTCTTTTTGGGGGCGTGGTACTCTTTTGTGAATAAAAATGTTTTGTATATCGAAAAAATCAATGCATCACTTGCGAGTTTCATGTGCCAGACTCAAAGGGCTATACGAACCGTAGATAAGCGACCAGGAGCAGCTGGAAAAGAGATATAGAGCGAGAGAGGGGAAGAAGGGTAGAAAATACATAGTAGTAAAATTTTTTTATATGCATAGTTTGTTGCCTCACTTTTATTGAGGCGGGGGTGTTGCGTTAAAAGCGTTGGCATTAAAAATTACGACGAAAAGTTAATGGGAATACCGGAGGCATAAAAATAACGAATACGAATATAGTCGATATGGAGAGTCAGGGGATGTGCGTGTTCTGCCAACGATAACTTATCGATAGAAATTAAAATATGAATCTTAGTAAAGTAGAATGAGCTAATTTGGAAATAAATCCGAAAACATAACTACAGATTTAATTTTTGATTTATCAATTCTGCTGTATACTTTATTCGTAAAGGTTTCACCGTCAGATCTGCAGACTGATATTTAATGCAGGAAATTTAGCGATTTATCAATTCTTCTTTGTGCTGTATTCGTAAACGTTTTGCCATCAGGTTGTAATTGCAATAAAACTGCTTTTAATGTTTACTCAAATATAATCTATGTTCGTTCATTTGAAAGAACTCGATTGTCGGTCATTGCTTTAGCTACATTTCGAGTTTGTTCAGCACTATGGCTCCGGCTCCGGCTGGGGATAGTGGTGCTGTGGTGCTGTCACAGGATATGGGAAACAATACAACCATAAAATTGACTGGCAGAAGGAAACACATTGATTTGCCATTTGAGCGCAAATTCATGGCAATAAAATCAGCGTTCGCAAAGTATTTTTTCTCCCTTTCTTTCTGTTTTGCTCTTCCCTTCCTTTTTTTAATGCCACTTTCAATATTTGTTTTAGCACCACCTCCCTCCAAACAGTTAGTTGTGGTTGTTGTTGTTTGTTTGTTTTTTTGCAAGGATTCGCGTTCCGCCCTATTCGATATCCATTCTGACGGCAATTGTAAAACGCGTTGTGTAATCGAAACTTTTAACGACTTGATGCGATTCGAAATTGTGTAATATTGAGGCACTAATACTCAACCAAATGGAAATCGAATCGAATGCTCACACACACACACACACACACACACACTCACACATATGTGCAAATAAATATCTGTGAGAGTGTATATGCTCATTGAGGGTCCTTCAGATACATTTCAGAGCGCCAAGTACGCTACGTTTGATTGAGTCTGGCATATCGGTTGACTGCACACATTTGAGTCAATTAACGTTCAATCAATTTACGGCTACATGTGCTCTTTCTCTCATAAATAACTCTTAAAAATTTACATGATTAAGATACTTACGAGGGAAGAAAAATCTTACAATTCGAAAGAAAATTTAAATATTAAAATCAGCTGAGCATATTTGAGATATTCACTGCTTAAAAAAAAATATAAACAAAAATATCTTGCAGATAATTATTATTTATACAATCATTCCTAAGATAGCTATATTATATTGAAATTTTTGAAGGAAATTTAGGGGTGGGGGGGAAATTTTTTTGGGGTGGGGGGGGGGGGGGGGGTGGGGTGGTACATTTTTTTTAGAACATTTCATTAAAGTTTCTGGTAAACAAAATAATTCTACTAAATACATAACACACATTTTCTAACAAAAGTATTTATACTATAAATTAACAGTAGCGGTTTTACCGATTCGTTTTAATCGAACCGATAGAATTTGAAATGCCTTGAAGCTGCGAAAAAAGCAATCCATGTAATTCGACGACAAAGATGTGCTAATAAATTTCAACTTAATTTCCGAAATGTGCATCTAACACATAAAAAGCTGAACATGAACACAAACGGGCACACTACTCCCCAGACTAAGACTCAGTTCCTGAATCAGAACCAGCAGCTTGTTCCGGAAATGAGCATGGTGTATGGGGAGGATTGGATTTGGGTTTTTCTTGGTTTTTTTTTTTTATTTTATGTGTGAAATTGAGAGGCACAAGGAGAAGCTGGTGAAGAAGCTGTGTCAGATTGAGTTGCCAGGCGGCGTATTGTTCTTGAGCGATTCAAGGATGTTGCAGGGAGAAATTGGAAGAGGAAGAGCGAAGCAAAGTTTCAAGTATGGTTTTTGCATAAAACTTCAATTTAAATTGACATTTGAGTGGAAAGTAATTGCATGATATGCAGAGAGCATAAAAAAGGCAGCCCCGTCGACGGGCTGTTACTTATGGCACTTCCTCATGGTCTGAGTTCGTTCAGGGAGGAAGGGGATTCTTAATACTGGGTGAGGTCTCAAGCTGGGCGTGTTTAATATATGTGTATCCCGTTTCGAGCTACTATTTTTAGGCATTTAATGCGATTTTCAAGCCATCATTCCGTTTCCTTTCCTTTCCTTTCCTTTCCTCTTCTTTCCATTCCTTTGCTTCCCACCGCATTCATCCAAGCATTCAACGTCTATCCATCCTACGGACGGAGCTCATTATGCGCTCGTTTATATGCCGAATTTGTTGTTGTGGTACGCCCTGTTGTTATTGTAAAGTTTTTGAGCCCATTATGGGGATCTCGGTCTGGTGTTCCTTCTCTCGACTACAAAATGCCATACGCGTTTGTTCTTTTATTTTCTTTTCTTTTCTACTCCCCCTCTCTCTCTCTCTCTCTTCCTTTGTTTCTCTTTTTCTCTCACTTTGAAATTAAATGCCAATAAATTTGCATTTTTCGAAGCAGCGTTGCGACTAAAAATCTCATTTGTTTTGGGTAACTCGTGTCTTCGATTTGCTTCTCTGGCTTTTTCATTACTCTCTTCTTCTCCTCTCTTATTTGCACAAATTTTTCAATTTCCCACTAACAAATTCCACACGAATTGTCCAAGTTTTAATGTTGCACATAAATGTTGTTAATTTGTTTTCATTTCCTGTCAAACAATTGAACTGAGTTTATTTTAATTCAGTTTATCAAATATATGAAACATACTTATTTATTATTATGCTACTTAAAACTTTGGTTTCAACATCAAATGATTTACTTCTTAAAGAATAGTACAATATTCTAATCCTTTATCCATTCTCGTCCAGTAGTATCGCTCTCATCATCGAAATTGTCGAGAATGTGCAACTTTTCAACATGCGGCGAGGACGAAACATCTTCAATTTGTGGCGAGGAACTGCGACAGGGTTGCGGCATCAATTGTTGCAGCTGGGAAACATGACAGGGCTGCAATTGACCCATGCAACCGTAGTAGAGCACATCGGAGATGAGCTTTCGTGCCAGAAGCTTTTGACGCGGCGCAAGCTCGTTGAATTGACTGCGCCAAGTGTGAGCTAAAGCTTCTGATTCAGAGATCGTGTGCTGACGATGGCGAGGGAAGGAGGAGAGCACGGTCGCAGGTGGATGCAGTAGCCGGAGTTGCGGGCAATTCATCTTTGATCGCAGTGCGCCGTTTCTTTGCATGCTGAGAGAGAAAAGAGAGATACAAATTATTAAGAGTTTTAAAGCTTCCACCTAAAACGCTTTATTTACTCACAAAATCTTTACTTTGCGCTTCCTGATCGGAACTGCTGGACTTGTGGAAGCCCTGACCTGAACCAGAAGATTCCTGGTCCTCGAGAAATCCCAATAGCTCGAAATACCAAAGCGTCGACTCAAATGGCTCCTCTCCCAACGCCTCCCCCTCTGTACGTTTGCGTAAATCACGTCGAAAATTTGTACGGAACGAGTTGATTTTCTTTACCACCAAAGCGCGATTCGCATGTGGTTCAACTTCGCGCAACTTTATCACCAGCTGCTCGTATCCGGCGGACTTCAAGGCCCGGCTACTGTACTCTGGACTCTTGACCTTCCACACTGCTGGCAGCGATCGATAGAGCAGCAAGAACTCTGTCCAGAATTGTCTATCACGTGAGCTCATCATGCAGCCCACACAAATACGATCCACGATCCACAAGTTCTCCTCACTTCGAACTCACACGCACCACTGAAACACAATCGTCGCAATGCTGAGCACAAGCTTGCATGCGCAAATGCAGGAGACAGAGCGACCAGGCAATAAGAGAGTGAGAGAGAGGGAGAGCGGGAGAGCGAGAGAGCAAGTGAGCGAGCGCAAGCTTAATCAGCGTGCAAGCGAGACAGCAATAGCGCAAACGACTGCATTTAGTTGTTTGTGCAAACATTTGCGCTTTGCGCTCACAATTCGCAACAGTGAGTTGAATGCGCTATATTTACAGGGTATATATGTTTCTCAATATCTAGTATTCAGCTTTAATTTTAAGTTTTTTAATTTTTATAATTTTCTTTTAATTCTTTATTTAATGGCATTCTTACACTTTTTATTTTAAATTACTTTAGGTCATTTGTTTTTAGTTGACTTTAATAAATTTAATAAAAATAAGTTTAAAAATCTACAAAATGTGAAATAACTGTAATAATTAAAAAAGAATCGTATGTAAATATATATTTTTAATTTTCTAAATGAAACTTGTATTTTTTTTAACTTGTCATAACATTTATCAGCAATTATAATTAAATAAAATAAACAACTATAACCAGGGATTCTTTTAAAGTCCTCTTGTATTAATTATCGATTTCTTTGATTTTATTTTTTGTTTTTTGAAAACGTTTTAGCAATACATATTGATCCCTAGGGAACCAAGCTCTGTAGTCAATAATATTGCAATTTATAAGTCAAAGGCAAATTTCGACTAATTCAATTTCAAACTAAGAATAAACTTTGGTCAGCAGCTGGCACTGGGAAGGCGATGGAAAGGGGAAAAATAAGGGTCAAAAGGTTGAATTTCAATAATGCAACTGTCCTTTATTTTTATATGTACTTTATCTTTTGCTTTGGTCCTTGCCATAAGCCAGATAAAGTTCCAAATTGTTTGACTAATGCAAACAGGCGATTCTTTAAATATTGCAATTCTTTTTGTTTCTTTGATTCCATTTTTGTTTGTTTCCATTTTTTTTTTTTTTTGTATTTTCTATTTCATATTTCCCCCCTTAATAAAGTAATTTAAATAAAGTTATTTACATGGCAAATGGCAAATATTTGCAAGGATACAAATATTGATGCCGCGAGGACATTTAACAGACAAACAAACGAAGCGAAAGGACCAACAGAATAAAGACATTTTGCACTTGTTTCAATTATGCGTTGAGAGGGAAAAAAGCAAAAAAAAAAAATGATATAGTCGAGGACAACTGGAAATGAAATTGAAGTGAAACTAAAGCCTTTTGCAAATAGTTGTTAAAATATGTCAATAACCTTCACACAGGACAACACCCCCGAACCATAAACCACGATCCTGAAATAGAGTAACCACACCCAAACCACACACCCAAACACACACATCAGAGCATGTCCAGCCATTGGGGTCCGGGAATCAATGGGGTAAGTCAACCCTCCCGAACGCAGATTAGACACAGAGAGAGAGGGAGAAGAGAGGGAGAGGGGAGGAAGTGGACTGGGAGTTAGGTGCCCGGGGTAAATGTATACACGAATAAGCGCAGAAAATGTTTAATTAAATTCCGGGACACATTTGGCATGTTACATTGCTTTGGTCCGGTTCGGTCGGTGGGTCGAACCACAGCCTCGAATGGTTGGATCTGGGCTTGGGACAGGGAAAGGGATTGGAAGTTTTGCAGAGTGAGGGGACTTGAATGTGGACTCCTTGCTTGTTTGTTCTCGTCGCAGTGAACTAACTAACAGAAATTGCAATAAAAATACCAAAACGTAGCAAAAACTAAGCAAAGCAAATTATGTTCTTCATTCTCCTTTCTCTCTCTATCACTCTTTTTCTCTCTCTCTCTCTCTCTCTCTCTCTCTCTCTCTCTCTCTCTCTTTCTCTCCCACTCTGCTTTGGTTAAACTATTGACATTCACTTGGTCGCTTTATTTTAGCAGCTGCGTTTCCTTTTACATGAAATTGGTAGTGGAAATGGAACCACTTTAACACCCAACAGCTTTCGCAAAAGCTTTGAAGAATCGCAGCGCTTTTAACAGATAAAGAGAGAGAGAGCGAGAGAGAGATAAGTTTTGGTGCAACCTTATACAGAACGACCTCGATGGTTGAATATTCTAAGTGGGTCATTAAAGCAGTTGAGGAACAATGTTTCGGGTTTGAATACCAAATAATTGCAATGCTAATTAAATGAATAGTTAGATTTGTAATTAAAATGCGTAATGAATGTACATAATAATTAAGTAATTAAATAACTATGCTGTAGCTAAAAAATGCAATTGCAAATCTTCAGATATTCTGATAATAATTTAAAAATTTATAAAGATATATAATACAATAATATATAATATAAAAAATAAAAAATTTTGAATTCTAAACATAAAATACACAGTAAATGGATAATTTAGGTACCTCAAACTAAGAATTTTTACTTTCTTACTTTTGCTAAAAACTAATATAGCCAAGAGCTTAGACATAGTGCAATCAAATAAGCCGGCAAATTGCACTTAGCTGGTCGTTTCTAACTCATCCGACAATAAGCTTCGGCACATACTCGTAAAATGTTATGACCATACCAAAATTTCAGTATTTCAGTGCATTGTATTTTTATTTTTTTTCTTTATGTTCGGCCATTTGTAAATCTGAAAGACGGCATCTGTATAATGCGATGGCCTTTTAGAGGCCAAGTTGGGCATTTCGACTATGGTTTTTATGAGTGCGGTGCCTGTTAATGATTGATAAACCGCACGGGACCTATCAACACCCAAAAGAGCTATACTACTATGCAATACCCAAAAGAGGGAGAGAAGATAGTGAGCGTAAAGAGAGAGAGCGGGAGAGAGAGAGGGGTTAAGATGGAGACGAGAAGATTTCTAACCATACGAGATGCACATCAAATTGACTATATTGTCGTGAGGTTTGACTTGAGGGACTGTAAGTACGACGACGACCAAGTAGTTTGTATACCAGTTTCTTTATTACACACAACAACAACAAAGACAACAAAAAATAAAAGGGGCTTGGGTCAAAACCACAACAGCAACAGCAACAGCAACTTGAGCTAAAATCGCAGCCAGCAGCGCCGTCGTTAAAAGAAAACAATATTGTAAATAAAGTTTAGAGCTGAGGCCAAAACTGGTTCCAAACAAACGAAAACAACAACAACACCAAACCAAGCAGGCAAACGACGGACCAAACAACCAAACAACCAAACAACACAACAACCAAACGTCTGACAGACCAACCCAACATCGTGACTTCATTGTTGTTGTTGTTGTTGTTGTGGTTGTTTTTGTTGTTGTTGTTGTTGCTGTTGGTTGTTGCTGTTGGTGTTGTTATTGTTGTTGACGTCTTGGTCTTTGATGACTTTTTAACCAAAGTTGTTGCCTCTTGTTGTTGTCGATTTTTATTTTTTTATTAAAAAAAAATATATTTTTATTTTGCCTTTTATATACCCTGTAGACAAAGTCGCATTTTTAGAGGGTAAGGCAAGCATTTACATAATTAAAACTATTATATATATAATATATAATAATATATATATATATATCATAATCCAAATAAATCAAGCTGCAAATGTGTAAATCGAAAGCAATAGTTCTACAGAGTATAACGAATCCTAACTCAAGTAACTCAGCAAATATTCGCGTTAGAGCTGTCAAATTTGCTTTGACCAACTTATTTAAATTCAGATTTATCAAACTGCTAATGAGTTGTTCAAAAAGCTACAGTTCTCTATTGTTTAACCGATCCTAACTCAAGTAACTCAGCAAATATTCGCGTTAGAGCTGTCAAATTTGCTTTAAACAATTGCTGGGTATCTGTCAGTTCAGCTTAAGAGACTAGCTGTTTTATTTTTTGTGTTACCATAAAAGCAGTTAAACCACAAACCACATCCATTGCCGCAAAACTTCTTGTTCGTAAACAACGCTTGGACAGAGTGTTTTTTTTTTTTTTTTTGGGACAGACTCTTTGTTGTTTGGCTGGCCCAACCACTTTGGGTTGTATCTTGGCCCAAACACCATAAACATGAAACGAATCTAAGTCAAGAAACAGGTCTCAGACCATGGCTCAGACTGAGATAAAGTCTCTCTGAGCCAAGAACTAACCTAGGTCTACCAACTAGTTTGACAGCGTTCTACTTGCAACTTGTTGATGTTGATGTTGCTGTTGTCTGTTGCTGTTGTTGTTCGACTCTTTTTTTTATGCACACGCTTATGGCTTTTAAGATAAAGACTATTATGATTGGCGAAACGTGCAAAAACAACATTTCGAAAACATATTATTGACCGACAGATACTCTGCAATAAATGCAAATAAATGATGTTGCTAATTCGATTTTTCGAAAAAGTTTAGAATATACAGATTGAATTCTTAATTACAGAGATTTCAAATGAAAATAAAATACAATAAAGAATACATGCAAAATTAAAGTTAATCTTGTTTGGCTTATTTACATATTAAACTTTGATTACAGGGTATGCAGTAAAAAAGTAAAACCATTCGTTTGTCTGAGTGTGTGTGTGTATGTGTGTGTGTGTGTGTGTGTGTGTGTGTCTGACCGAGACGTGAAATTTATGCCTGGGCATAATTAACTTCAAACATGATCTCATAAATTCATCTCGCGTTCGTATGTGGACTTTGTTTACTTTGTGTTAAGCTCAGATCTTTTCTTGTTCTTCTTCTTCTTGTTGATGCTAAAGTGGAGCATACAGCTGAGTGCACTCCAGTTCTGGGAGTCACAGCACACGCACAACAACAGCAACAACAACAACAGAAACAACAGCAACAACAACAACACAAGCAAGTTAATACTTGTTGAAGTGTAGAGCTGTAGGTTTATCCATTTCCTTATTTTCTCTTTAAGCCAGTCGTGTGTTCATTAAACTACAATCTAAAAATCAATTTAAAATTTTAAATATCAAATCATATTCATTTCGGAAAATATTGAATAAAAATTTGATGAAATATGTAAGACTTGTTTGTTGCATTTAAAATATAAAATTAAAAATAAATTTAAGAATTTATTTAAATAATAAAATGTTTTACATACTAAGACTTAATTTTCGCACGATCGGTCCTATGACAGCTATATGTCACAATTTATATTCCATTTAGTCCTACTTCTATTCATACTTCTCTTAGCATTTGAATTATTTCTCTATATTCGAACTCGTACTTCTTCCTCAGTTTCTCTTTGTTTTTCTTACCCTCTCTACTACTGCTACTATAAATATTACTATTAATATTACTCCGCCCAGGTCCGTCTCCCAGGCCCCGCTCCCAGGCCCCGCTCCCAGTCCCTCTCCCAGTCCCTCTCCCAGTCCCTCTCCCAGTCCCTCTCCCAGTCCCTCTTCCAGGCCCTCTTCCAGGCCCCGCTCCCAGTCCCTCTCCCGGGTCCCTCTCCCAGCCCCGCTCCCAGTCCCTCTCCCAGACCCCGCCCCCAGTCCCTCTCCCAGCGTACTCGACAGTCGGAGACCTATAATAGAAAAAAAATAAAAATAATTTAGTTAAGTTAAATTTAATAATGAAAATCAAAATTAGTTGTCGCATTATTAATTCTAATTCTAATTTAAATCTTTCTTTACAGTTTATATTTATATTTAATTTTAATATTAATTTTATCATTATTTTTTAATCTTTAATTTAATATTTTATATGTTTTTTTTGTTCTTTGCCGACTGCTTTTTAGTCGTGCATAAATAAATAAATAAATAAATAAATAAATTTAAAATAAAATATATTTTGAATTAAAATTAAATTCAATACTTAAACCTATATTCTGTGATTTTATTGACATTTTTTTAATTTTTATGATATGATTGCTTGTCTCGTTTCAAACTCACATTTTGTTAACCTCTGTTACTAAAATGAAATGAAACTACCTTAATAATTGGAACTACTTTAATGATCTTAATTCCAAAACCCTGCAGCGATGAAGCGGAAAATGAAAATTGAGACGAAGACGAAGGCCAGGGTATAGCCATAAACTGTAACTTCCTGAATTTTAGAGGAAAAAAAAAAAAACAACAACAGAAAACTACACATAAATAAAGGTCGATAGGTAGGCGCACACAGTGCATAAAGAGAATCATTGAACAAAAACGAATAGTCGAAAATTTATTGCACTTTTTCCGCTGCCGCACAATCCTTTTGTCATGTGCAGAGACCCAGACCCCCAGAAACAAGCAACGAGATTGAGAAAACGAGAAAACCAAAAACAAAATACATATACTATATAAGGGGCAAACCCAGAGCTGACCCAAGCTAGAGGCCTCAAAGACCCAAATCCAGAGTCAGTGCCACTTTCGACGAGCGGCGCACAATGAAAACTCTTTCAAATGGTTTTGGTGGCGAAAACACAACAGAAAAATACAAAAAAAACCTGATGTATAACCATATAAACATAAATACATATACCTCTATATTGAGAAAGAAAAAATAAATATATATAAAAAAAAAACGAAATAAATACATTTTTCACGAATTAACGTGCCCAGTGGAGCTGAACGGCAAAAGGTTTTTATAATTGATTTCCTGCGATTGCAGCGTCAAAAGAAAAACAACAGCAACAACAACAACAACAATTGACAACAACAATACTAGCAAAATCTTAAACAGAAACAACGACAACAACCTGAATTGCAGGTCGACTATAAAACGGACTACCGTGCAAACCCATTTTATAGACAGAACACACATCTTTGTACTAAACCGACTTTAAACTACCCTAGATAAATATAATATGTGTTAATTCTAAACTATAGCAAAAACATGCATCAATATAAATAACCTTTTTAAAATTATTAATGACAGCTCATCAACTATTTTTAGAATTTTAAGGTGTACACCGAAAAAAAATCCGGGACTCCGGGCTAAAATTAATCCCAACGGTGTCAGAAGTACGGTAATCCCGGATTCTTATAAGCCAAGTATGAAATACTTAAATCAAGCCCGATTTTTCTCAACAAATTTTTAATTTTTGGGGCTCTGTAATAATTGTTTTGAGTTAGATCAAATAATTTAGGCTTCTTTCACTTACTTAATGTCGATTTTCTAATATCATTGCCATTTTATCTACGTATTATCTTAATTTAGGAATTATATTCCGACTACAAGTTTCTTAAACTTGATTTTTAGAATGGATTTTTTTGCTGTGTATCAATTCCCTTAACTAAATAATATTACTCTTAGTTAGAGTATTTAAAAAATATTACTGCAGCAGAAATCAAATTGCCTGGCGATGCATTCGCGCGAACAGCGCCAAAAAAAAGAGAAAACCAACAAATGGTGAAAATAAACTTGCCCAAAAAAGGTTAAAAATCAAGCACCCAATGTAAAGTACGTATAGTTGCAGCGGACTCAACCGACATATCCGAACTATTAATATCCTACAAAATTACATTTTTGTGAAATTGAATTTACTTTTTATCTAAAAATAACTGGTAACTAATTAAAATTTCTTAGATGGATTAGCAATATAATATGTTTTCTAAAAAAAAAGGTTATTTAAATTTGTCAAAATTATAGTTTATGATAATTTTACAGCTATCGCTTGCTAAATCTAAAAGTCTCTACTAAAATTAAATTCCAGTTGTGGTTTTATCTGATATTGCAATAACAATGGCTAAATAAAAGTAAAAAAATATAGAATACTTACCTGATACAAGAGTTTGCTCAGCGAATCAAACAAATCTCCTGCACACACGCATTGCAGAGCATTTCACAAAGGTTACAAATCGACCATAAAAAACCAACAACAAAACAGGAAAAAACAGAAAAAAAGAAAGAAATAAAAGGGGAAAAAAAGAGACGACCATCAACACGATCATCAACGAGAACCATAAATAAGACTTAAATGGCATGAAAAAAGGCAACAGCAACAGCACAACAACAACAACGACTGCAATCAAAACGCATGCTGTGGCCATTACAACAACAACAACAACGAAACAACAACAACAATGAGTGCAGGCCAAGTTTGTTGGTTGAAGCCAATGTTAACCACAACAACAAAACAACCAAGAAAAAGTAGCAAAAAAAAAAAACAAAAAAAAATAAATGAAATAAAAAAACAGCAACAACAAAGGCTCAAAAAAGCAACCAAAACGAAGTCAACGAAGTTATATCAACTATAAAAACAACAACAACAACAACAACAAACACAAAAACAACAACAACAAGCACAGAAACAACAACAACAATCAGCCGCACCTTCAAAACAGACAAGAAGACAGACAGACAGTTGGACTGATATATCTGTGTGTGTGTAAGTGTGTGTGTGTGTGTGTGTGTGTGTGTGTGTGTGTGCGTCTCTCATTTCATGTTGCTGTTGTTGCCTCCAGACCAAGTTGCCAACGTTGTTGCCTGCAACACAGCAGCCGTTGTTGATCAAGCGACCCCAAGAGACAAACCCAAAAGAGTTAAGGAAATAAAACCAAGAAACAGAGAGAAGAGAGAGAGAGAGAGAGAGAGAGAAAAAAAACATGGGTGATATCTTTGACTCGATCTTTAGACGTTTGTTGCATGCAACCTCAGCCTCAGCTTTATAACCATATCCGTACTTGCAACTGCCCCAAAGACGTGTGGCACTGACATGAGGGCGTCAATCAAGGGGTGTGGCAGAATAAAATTAATGACCCTTATACTAATTTTTTTTAAGTCACGGGTATAACTAAAAGGTATATACCAAAGAAAAAAGAGAGTAAGGAAAATAATCTCATTTAATTTTTATCTGCTTTAGTATTATATCTAAAAGAAAATTAGGAATTAAGTTGCGAGATTTTTTAACCTAGTTCAAAGAAGAAGAAAGCATTATTTAGACATTTTCAAAATGATATATATCAGCTTGTCGAGATATAAAAACTAGAAAAACTAAGACTAAAAACTACATTTTCGGAACTGAATACTTCTTAACCAATTTCTTCTCAAATGTCGACTTTTAATCATACTATCTGGTTTTTGAAGCTGTAAATCTCAAATCACAATCGCTCCACTGACACTTTACCCAAAATGAAACCAAACTTATCGCCCAAAGCTGAATAAATAAATAATCAAAGAAATATCTTGTTAAGCTTGGCGTATACAATACTTGTTTGTTAGCTCTCGACTTGAAGATTTCTGTAGACATAAATCTCAAGAGCAACTGACAAGTCAGATCACTGAGAGAAGAGAAGAGAAGTGGAGAGGGGACCCAGACAGCCCACGGGTTAAGACAATAAATTTACGTCTATCAAGAAAGAACTTTTGTATTAAGCAAATCCAAAAACTGTTTTTCCCCATCTTAGACAGAGAATTGCAGCTTTTAGACATGGGCTCAGCTATGGATTTTATCGATATTTAAAATTTACATGGATGTAAAACCCAATGATCCATGAGTTACTTCTTTTAATGTTTAGTCCTCTCCCCTCCCTCTCCAAAGCCCCGCTCCCACTCCCTCTCCCAGGTTCCTCTCCCAGTCCCTCTCCCAGGTCCCTCTCCCAGGTCCCTCTCCCAGGAACCACTCCCAGTCCCTCTCCCAGTCCCTCTCCCAGTCCCTCTCCCAGGTCCCTCTCTAAACATGATTAAAAACTGCGCAAGCTCAATTTTTATATTCATAGCATTGAAAAAATAATTATATCATCTTAATATTGTTCTTCTTCTTCTACTTTATCAAGTTTCGAAGCGTACAATTCAATTTTTTTTCAAAGTTTATTTTTTATGTAATTCTTTGCTGTCTGTCACTCAATAAATGTGTTCATTTGCCTTTGGCTGCTCCAAAACCAGAAACGAGTATCAGTCTCTAGAATTCTTATTCTTCCTTCCCTCCTAATTCCCTTCCACATTCCCCTACAGTACCCTTCCATTTGAAGCTCTATCGTAATTGCGTATAACTTGAAGTACAATCGCAATACATTAAAGTCTAATTGACAGTTGGACTGGCAGTCAGAGTCAGAGTGAAACAAAGCTAAAGCCAGAGGCACAGTGGGACTAGATGGAATGGAAAAGGGACGGGGGAGGGGTGCACAGTGGAGCAGACAGACAGCTCAGTTTCGCATTTGAAAGATGTTGCTGAAATTATTATATGTACTTATATCTAACACATTAAGAGTGCCAAAATTACGTAAGCACTTGTCGACCAGATGCCGAGTATTCTAATACCCCGTAACTGTCAAAAGCTGAAGCGGGTAGCATCAACTTATGCCTAAGTAAAAACAAGAATGTAAATACAAGAATGACTTAAGACTCATGCTTACTAAATCATATGTAAGTATGATTCAGTAATTATAAAATAAAAATAATAAAATTAAAACGATGTACAGGGTATCCTTAAGTTGTGTACTTTCAGCTTAAAACATTTGATTTTGTCTAAGATATAAGTCTTTAGTAAAACTTTATCTTTATCTTTAGTAACTGGTTAATATTTTAATTTCTGATATATTACAGGATATATTTTAGTACTGCTCTTTCAACTGAAATATTCAATCTAGAATTGGATTGAGTGTTAGTTTGTCCTTCGCACAAATGGCTGATATTTATATTTCTAATGCCACAGATGTTGCATTAACTGATGTTGATGTTGAGGTAGAGTCCCGACACTTGATGAGGACCTTCAGATGAGAAGACGAGGTTAGTCTGAGTGTTATTTAGTCTCCGAGTTAATTCCCAAAGTTTCAGCTGGGGCACATTCATCTCCCAGGGCTTATGACAACAGCAACGTATCAAATTTCAAGCCAGACATCAGCTCAAACAGATCCTGTGCTACCTGCTACCCTCTACCCTTCTCTTTCTATTGCTCTTTGCTCTTCCTCTTTCTACTGCCCAATGGCAAAGGGCAGCAAAGAGTTAAAATTTATGTGAGCTGAAAACAAGAGAAAAGTTAATTAAACTTGAAAATAATAAAAGCAAAGGCAAATGGCAAATGGCAAAGGCAAAAACAGAGATGTGGAGAAATAATAAAACACAAAAAGTGTACAACGCTGCCCGCGGCCCATCAAAATTCTGGGCTGTTGGACTGAGTGGGCATGGCCCATCATTAGCATATCGCCCTCGGCGCGAAAAAAGGGTTGCATTTGCAAAGTTAATCGCCAGCTGATGCCGATGACACGACACCAGAATGAGTATGAGATTTGGGGCTAGAGATGAAAATAAAACACTGAAGTTTCGGGAAGTGCGGTACCGTGGAACGGTTCTGGGGTCTGTGTTGATATTGACATTGACAGGGAACCGAACCCATTGCCCATTCGCGGACATTATCTGCAATCGGGGACTGCAATAAAAGCGGACAATAATTAAAACTGGTAACTGGTAACTGGCAAACGACAGCATAGCAAGTTTTAGAGATAGATCTATGTATGTGTTACCAGAGCTTTTGGAGCTAAATCATTTACACTCGAGCTAAAAGAAACATCACAACGAGGCGTAGTTAAAAGTAGATGGCAAGCCTAAGTCTTACTTAATGCGAAATTACAATTTAAGTATTTTAGGATGCATTTATTTATTTTACAAATTTGTACCGGAAGGTGTATTTCAAATGGTGACATATTGATAACACCAAACTTTTTTTCAAAAACTTTAATCTCTCATAACTTCATCAAAACTTAACCGATTTTAAAGTGGAATACCATTAAAATCTTAATTTGGCCTCTAAAATGATTCTGCATTTAAATTTCTAACATCTAGAAAATTTGATAATTATTTCGATTCTAAGCCAATTTTCCATACTATACCCATTGACATTTTCTCATAAACTTTGATCTCTCATAACTTCATCAAAAATTATCCGATTTTCAAGCGGAATGTCATTTTGTTCATGATTTTGCCTCTAAATTGATTCTGCATTTTAATTTTTATCATCTAGAAAATTTGATATTTTTTCGATTCTAAGCCATCCATAATCCAATTTTCCATACTTATCCCTTGACAATTTTCTCAAAAACTTTGATCTCTCATAACTTCATCAAAAATTAGAATCATTAAAATATGAGTTATAATTATGATTTCGAAATCCACTTTAGTTTTACTGCATTTAAAGCTTAATGTGCTCTATTTTAAAAAAGTTATAAATTATATTATTATAATTATCGTACCTCGCTTTCAGCACAGTGACTGCCGGGAATACTTAAGATCTGTTTGCTCTATTGAAATAAATCAGCTGTTAAGCCTTTAAGCCGCGTGGTTCGTCCAATTTTCATTTACTTTTGAGAACCCTTTTCGGTTCATTTTTATTGTTGACCAAAAGCAAAAGAAAATTGTACAGCGAAACGAAAAAATTGATATAAAAATTTATCACAATTTTTGATTGTCGTTGTTGTTGTTGTTGTTGCTGTATTTTTTCGTTAGGTTTGTTTAATTTGTGCAGGTTCGCAACGCATTCAACAAATAAGCGTTAAAAAAAATCAGTCGTAAAAAGGATTTTATTTTAATTACATGCGAGTTTTATTTTGGGCTCCGACTGTGAGCGGATTTTCATTCAGTTGATGACAATAAGTCGGTGGTAACTCTGCCCCTCCCCCTCCCCCTCTCCAGTTAAAACCCCTTCTACAGACCATACCCCTGGTATTGTTGACTTTTATAATTAAGGTCTTTGTATATGCGCGTTTCCAGCTGATGGAACACGAAAACCAGAACCAAAAAGCGAAGGGGTAAAAGTTGCAAGGAGGTAAAGCTGTGAAGGGTGAAGGGAATATAAAGTCTCGACTTACCTGAGTGAAATCAGTGTGGAAACGAAAGCGAAAACGTAAGCGAGAACTCTCATAAAAAGGATTAATTGTGCGCAATTGAAGAAAATATATTACAGAACCTTTTCTTTCGTATGGGAGCAGCAGCATAAAAGTTTTTCCTCAAATGTTTTTCCAGCTTTTTCCATTGAATTATGCAAAATCATTTAAATGCGACGTAACTGCAAAACTCGACTTAACCACTTGGCATGTGTCTACGGATCTTAATGTTATTGTTGTTGTTGTTGTTGTTGGTTATACCCTATCGAAAGGTATTGTATGTTACTTCTATTGTCCTGAAACGCTTAAAAAATAAACAGGTTAAATAACAGGAAAACATGTTCTTGTCAATATATCTTGACTAAATTTATTTAATATCGAACTACTATCACTTTTATAAATGGAAGTAAAGCAACAATTTATCTAAATTTTATTTATTATACGAAAAAATAATTTTTTATTCTTTTAATAAATTTTAAATAATAAATAAAATACGTATGTTTTCTTAGGGGTTTTTGTTAAATATTTCTTATTTTTAATATGTTTTAAAATTAATCAATATGTTTTCTTAGGGAGTATTTTATTAAATGTTTATATTATTAGAAGTTGACAAAGAGTATCAATTTAACGTCATAGTGAAAAAACTTTTCTTGCTTGTTGTTGTTGTTGTTGATGTTGTTGAAGTTGTTGGGGTAACAGCTTAAGTTCATAATGCGCATACAAAGTTGCTGTGGCAATGGCTAAATTGTATATGTGGGTCGATGTTAACCCACCCACCCATCTACCCCTCTCTCAATTGTCATAACCCGCAACAACATCCCTTTCCATCCTACACATTTTGCCACAATCTTCACATGCGTTCTTGGGTTAATTGCTCAAGTTCAAAATTAAAATATTTATTACAATGAAAAACTTTGGCACTTTGACGACGCCACCAAGACGACAGGAATATGAACAAGAAGAAGAATTGGAAGAGTGAGAAGTGAATACAAAAGAAGAAGAAGATGAAGAAATAAGCACAAGTTTGAAGACAATAGAAAGTTTACGTGTAATTTGCAAGTGCGTATCTTATTGGAATTTTGGTTAGTTCAGTAGCTTTTAGTCGATTAGCTGTTGTCAGTGTACTATATTTCTCCCCTTTTTGGTAATGGAATTGGGCTTAAAAGCTAGCTTACCTAGTCTAAGCAAACAAATTACTTGGCTAATCCTGGCATTACAGAAACATCAAATATAATCACCCAAAAATGTATGAAAGTTTTTGAATTAATCAAATTTCTTATGTATATGTGAGCTTTAGTAAGCATATTATAATACCTCAAATAAAATACAGAATTGTATTAAAAAAAAAATATTATATAATTTAAGAAGTTACATATTATAAGTTTAGTCAGTTGTGTAGTTTCGAAAATATTAATTTGTAGATTGTCTGTTTTATTGTATTAGTTGGAAGTTGGAGTTTTTAAGTTATAAGATCGCCAAAAAAAAAATTTATTAAATAAATTCCGAGTTCAGAATAGATATAGATATAATATAAATTCTAAAGATTATTTTTAAGAAAATTGATTAATCTCTCGCCCTAAACTTAGCTATTGAAAACAATTTTATAAATATATTTTAGAATTTAAGTCAATAGCAAAGCATGAGAGCTTAGTGGTAAGGCTTACAATACAAATGCTTATAACTCTTTCAAGATTAGAAATAATATCAAAGCCCATGTCAAAGATCCCCTAGAGCTGTTAGAACAGGTAGATTTAAATGGGACGGTGGGCGGGGACAGCTAAGAGCGGTGTCCCCTTTAATCTGGTGAAAAGATAAGATAGAAAAAGGAAAGAAAAACATGTTTGCCAAAGCTTTAACGTAAATTGTAACGTGCGGCGCTTTTCATCATCTTTTTTTTCCTTGCTTTTCTTTTACCCATTTTCTTTTAGGGGGTGTATTGCAAATTTTAAACGCATGAATAGTCAGTTAGATCGCCCCGGGGTCTTTTTTATAAGCGTATGTGTGTTAGTGTGTGTGTGTATGTGTTTGTGTATTAGTGTGTGGGTCGAGTTTATCTACAAGATACAGCTGGGTGGAAAATGCAGTGGATGAGCGTATGGCCAGGCATATCCGTAGCCAGATGTTTTTCACACAACAACCAGTTACATTTACATACACTACCTTAAGTCTTATTCATTATATCACAGAGCTAACCCCAGATCTAATTCTAATTCTAATTTAAATCTTTTCTTTACAGTCCAATTTTATATTTAATTTTATCTTTATTTTTTAATCTTTAATTTAATTTTTATTTAATTTTATCTTTATTTTTTAATCTTTAATTTAATTTTTATACATTTTTTTTTTGTTTCTTAAAAAAATTAATAAATAAATAATGAAAAAACCCACTTAAAATTATTAGAGCTAAAATCTTTGTAGCACTATACTGAATCTGAAAGATTTGAAAATTGTTGGAAATTGGAAATTGGAAATAATTTAACAAAATGTATTATAAATAATTTTGTTAAATATTATTTTTAAGAAATATTTGGAAAATGCATAATCTATCGGCTATATTCATTCATTTGTTTTTATGTAATGTCTTAAATTCCTTAGTATTTACATTTTTTATAATAATTCTTCGACTGATGAAAGTATTTAATAAATTATTATATTAATATGTATTTAAACGAAGATGTTAACAAATATATTAATAATTAACAATACTCACCCAAATATATATTCAAAATTAATATATTATTTTACCAGTTTAGTTTGTTAGTGAATCATTGACTTCTATATATTTTATATGTTAAATATTATCTAACAATAATTTTCAGGAAGATGTAAGATTGATTAATATTGCAATTTTAATGTAGAGTATCTTACGAGTCGATGTTCGTAGTTTCTCAAGTGTCAGCAGCCATTAACTTTGACGTTATTCAGAAACAAAACAACATGAGTAAGAACACAAAACAACAACAACAAAAACAACAAAGTGAATAAGCAAGTGTTGCGGAAATGATTTGACGCTGACTGCAACAAGAAGAAGAGAAGCAAGAAGAAGAAGAAGAAGAGAGCTCCATCCCAACTTTAGTTTCAGCCTTCATCTCAGTCTTAGTCTCATTTTTAGTCTGGATTTTTAGTCTCTGGGTATTGGTAAGGTTTTGTTTTTGGGGGGGGCTTTCGGGTTGCGGGTTAGTGCCACACGTTTTGGTTGCATGATTGAAAAGTGTTTTGCTATAAATTCAACTTTTCTATTATCTTTATCTTATGAGCAACACGCGCTGCGCTGCGTTGTGGCACAGCGGGTGTGGCAAAAAAAAGTAGCTGCAACGAGCAACGTCCATTACAGTCACAGTCTCATAGAGTGGGTCCGAAGTCGGAGTCTGTGGGGGAATCGGGATGATTGGGGAAACTGGCAGCTGGCAACACTGCATTTGGTAGCTAAAAACTGAAGCTCGAGTTGAATGTGCTGCCAGCCGCTTTCATAATTGCTTCCTCTTGCTGCTGTGGCAGGAAACACGTTGAATGGTTGCTAGCAACGGCATGGGGCATCGACTAGTGTGGCAGGAGGCAGCAGGCAGCAGGCAGGAGTCTCAAAGCACACTTGAGGGTGCCACAACCTTTGAAGATGATGATGAACGCGCGTACACCGAAAAAAAAAATACATTTTAACATCTTTAATTTCATATAAATACTTTGTATAGCATAAATAAATATCCTGCACTGTGCTGATAAACCAGAACTGTTCACCTGATTTATTTCTAATTTAACCCCTACAACATTTAAAGAATTATATAAACACTGTTAACTAAACATTTTAAATTTTAAAATTGAAATTCATAGTTTTTTAACTGATAACTCTCTGTAGTTCTACAAGTATAAATACTTATAAATTACAGTGCTACAAGCCAAAAAAAATAATCTTTTAAGTTAAAAGATATAATATCTGTAAATAAATTTTAATAGGATATTCATTTAAAGTTTGTTACTTAATTTTTTTGAAAAAATTTGTTTTAACCAATTTGATAAGCTCAAGTTTTTTTTTTGATTTTAAATAAGATCAGAGAATTTTTATTAATTTAACTCAAATCTATTTTTAAAACTTCAATAAAAAAATAATCTTTAATAAATACTCTTTTATGATCATTTTGTTGCACGGAGATATAATTGATGAGAGATCCAGAGAGAGAGGGAAAGAGAGAGAGAGAGAGAGAAAAGAGAGAGAGAGAGAGAGCCGAAAAGAGAGAGAGAGAGCCGAAAAGAGAGAGAGAGGAAAAAAGAGAGAGAGAGCGGAAAAGAGAGAGAGGGGAAAAGAAAGAGAGAGAGGGAGAGAGCGGAAAAAGAGAGAGAGAGGGAAAAGAGAGAGAGCGGAAAAGAGAGAGAGATATATATATAGAGAGAGAGAGAGAGGGAGAGAGAGAGAGAGAATTTTCATAAGTTGCTGGACTATTTTTTGCAGTGTATGCCGCAGCAGCGCCAGCTTCTTATACTTGACTACTTTAGCTACTTTTTGCACTTGTGCGTTCTCATTCTGCTGCCCATTCCAGCTGCCTAGTCTTCGCCCAAGCCGCTCCCTCTCTTTCTCTCTCTCGCTGACTCTCTCTCTCTCTCTCTTACCTCTCCCTCCTCCTTTCTCAAAGAGCATCATCCTCGTTCGTCATTATCGAGCGAACGAAACGCAGGCAAGTGAAATTTTTGCTGTCATTACTTTTTATGATCCAACAACATGATGCAGTTGCCGCTGTCGCTGCTGTCGCTGCTGCTGCCGCATGTGGCAGCTAACAGTGGGTGGTGGTGACGGGGTTGGGGTTGGGGTTGGGGTGGTTAGCTGGGAGCCTTACCCACTGGCAGTTAAAATATAATTTCAGAGAAAATCAGCTGGCGAAGGAGACGCAAGGCGAGGCGCTTGTTAAAGTGAAACATCAAAGTGAATGCCACTCCGTCTGAGAGCCAAAAGGAAACTTGGAGCATACCAACAGATATACCCCTACCATTCACCCTCTACCCCCCACCCTGCTTGCCCCAGCGACTTTTTCAAGTGGCAACCACAAGCTCAGCTGACGCTGCGGCAGTTGTTGAAAATTAAAAACGCATTTTTCGTCCTGACAACTTCACTTGGCTACATGAGAAACTCGCCCCTTCCCTTATCCGATTTCCCCCTACCTTTAACCCCTTCTTCTACTGCCCTTTTGAGCTTTTTCTTTACCCACTTTTGACTCTCTTTCCCTTCCCTCTTCTTTGCCCCCTTTTTTCTGGCAATTTGTCAACCGTTTTATTGTATAATTGATTTAGCAACCGAGAAACCGCTCTTACCCCCAACCCCTATGAACTACTTCTCAGTTCCTCTTAGGTCCTCTTTGACAATCCGTTTAAAGTCGTTAGCTAATTAAATCGTCGTCTGAAAAAAAGAAATGGATGATTATTATTTAGCCATTCTCCTCTTATATTCTTACACTATTTTATATGATAAATGAATGCTCAACTCAAGGATACCCTTTAGTAATTTTAAGAATGTGAATATATCAGAGAAAGGAGTTACAAAATTGCATATGCTCCGTAAGGTCTTAACTAAATCCATGTAAGAGTTGTGCTCTGTTAGTTAATAGCATTGAACCTTTGGAAAGAGTATTATTTTTGTATATTACCTGAAAATATATAAAACTAAAAAATACTACGTCATAAGAGTATAAATTCTTTACTTATTAGTTATTCGTTGTGAAAGTCTGAAAATATGATAATATTAAAGAATTGATAGCATTTAAAATAGAAACAAATTGATTTCTAATAAGATTGCCAAATTTTAGTACAGCTAGCTCTTATATTCTTATGATAAATAAAAATATAAGATATAAGATATTAATCTATACAGCATAAGCTCTGACATATCCGCATTTAACAAGTCATATTTATAAAGGGTATTCAAAATTATCCACCGCATAAAAGAACTATTGGGTTCGTTCCGAGGAACGGGCGAAGAGGCGTGACAGCGGCTTGTTTTGTGTGAGTTTTAATTAAATTAAAATTAAAACACAGCGCGAAAGTTTTAACAAGTTCGTGTCCAAAAAGTTGCCACTTTCCGCCACTCCGTTCCTTTCCCTTCCCGTCTTTAAACCCTCTCTCTGTTCTGGCCTGTCATGTTCAAACTGTGTGTGTGTGTGTGTGTGGCATGTGGCAAAAAACCGAAATCCATTTTTAATTATTTTCACATTTATGACACCGACCAAAATTAAACAAACACTGAAATAATAATAATAAATTCATTTACCGCTTGACGTGTTCCCAATTTCCACTTTTTTACACTGTCCAGCAAAAATTTGTATGCAAAAAATTGGATTACTTTGATTTTGCTGTCAAAATTTTTATGAAAATATGAAATATTTGGATTATTTTAAAAATATGAAGACAAATAAGTTTGACAGATACCCTGCTAAATATAATGCAGGTATATGAATTATTTTCGGCAGTAAGAGACCATTTACAAATTACTATCTTAGCTTGGATTTCTGTTAATATATTTCAAATAATTCATAATATAAATAAAAAATATTTAAAATCATATATATTTATTTGATATGTAGATACCCTGGAATTTAATCAGCAATTACCTTATATTCCTATAATAAGATGTAAAATTTTGAAATTGTTAGTTAGAATCTTTTAATACAACCCTCGCACGTAGTGCACAGTAGTGTTTGTTGTTTGTTCTAGAGATTTGAACTTTTTACGCTCGACATATCAATAAAAGCGCTGAAGCATTATCCAGCGAGTGGAAAGGGTGGCAGGGTCAGGGGTTGGGGGGTGGGGAGGGTTTAGTGAGGGTGTTGGGATTTGTTGACGGGTCTTTGACTGCGCGGAGTTCAACGCCATTTTGTTTGCCATTGCCCAATCAGGCGCCCACACAAAGTTACTGCCACCCAAAAGAACCCCCTACCCCCGACCCCCTACCCCCTTCTCCCCTAGCTCATGTACCCCTGCTTCCCACTGTACACACACACACACATAAATACATATATAGAGCGAGAACGAGAGCCACATACAAAAGCGCGAACATTCCACTCGACGTCTCTAATTAGTAGAATTTAATCTTCACACTATGGCAACGTCAAAGAAGCACCCCCCCCCCTCCACCCCTTCCCCTTACCCCTACACACGCTGCCACTGCTCATTATGAAAAATTTCAAATTAAAAAGGGGCAGGCAGCGGGGTAGTGAGCAGGGGGAGGGGAGGGGAGAAAGGGGGCATATAGGGGCTGCTGCCAAGTAAAAGTTTCTCAGAAGAAGCAACGTCAGGATTTGCATAAATGCCACAACACGAATCTGCAACGTGGTTGGCAATGTGTGTGTTTATGTGTGTGTGTGTGTGTGTGTGTGTGTGTGTGTATGTGTGTGTATGTGTATGTGTGTATATCACACATCATGATTACATAATTTAGCTATTAAAACAGCACCAAGTTGAAGCAAGGGAGTTGAGAATCAAGCGGGAACAGAGATGGCTGATGAGAGAAGAGAGAAGCAAAGGGAGGGCAAAAGAGATGGTAAGGGAAAGGGAGAGAAAGAGGAAGAGGGAAAGGGCGTAGTTCGCGGCTTATTTATGCTTCAACACGCCAACTGGCGCAGCTTCAAAGGCTGCGATGGAGCAGTAATAAGAAGCAGTGTGGTGAGAGAGAGAGAGAGGGGGGAGGGGGGCAGTGAAAGATCCAAAGAGGATTCAGGGATTCCAGTTGAACGGCCCACACATGTGCACTTGATTTACTCATTAGCGTTACTTTTCTCTTCATAATAGACGCTTACGAGTAACAAGAACTGCCACTGCCAGTTAACCGCAATACACTTCCCCTCTCCCCCTCCCCCCTCATACCACTTGTTCTGCTTTACAGTCCGCTACAGACCTAATCCCCATACCTTTGCCTCTGCCTCTGCTTCTATTATCCTGCTTCCTGCCAATGCTTACACATAAGCTGCTTAGGCGTATCCTTTATGAAAATGTAATTGTGCAGGCACATGTGTGTGTGTGTGTGTGTGTGTGTATGTGTGCCTGTATGGGTAACCATCTAAACCCTAATAATCAGCACTATTGGATAAAATTGAATATTAGTAATATTTAGATGCGTATTTGTTATAAGCCTTTCCGATTCCCCAGCAAAAGTCAACAAAATTAAACTCTTACATTTGACATACTTACCATGATAATTCCAATACAAATTTCCATACCATACTTTATTTTATTTACTTAATTATTTGATTTCAAAAACATTACAATGTACAGTAATAATATTAAAAATAATAAGAACAAAAAAAATTATAAAATATTACAAAAATCTCTGCATCAATTTTACAGAATTAACAACAACCAATTATAATATATATAAAGATAATTATCTTAAGTGTAACATAATAGATTTTCCTAAACTTTTTCAAAGTTCCTTCAATATCTCAAAACTAATAATTATTATATTAAAATCACTTAAAAACAGCGGCATGCTGTTAATTTCTCAATGCAAGCAGTCTTTGATTGTATGTTTTTCCGAATTAAATCAAGTGTATTACTTGAAAAATTGTATTTTAAAAAGGGTTTTTTTATTTAAAGGGGTTTTTTTTTTTTTTATTTTTTATTTTTTTTTATTTTTTTTATTTCTTTAGAGTGGTTTTCAGCTCGTCACATTCATTCTTAGCTTTTACATTGATACTTTTAATTTCATTATCCTTTTCAATAAGTGTAGAATTGAGTGTCTTTATCTCATTTTGACAACTAATTAGTTTTTCCGTATCACAATTCTCTGTTGTTTTCGATTTTGTAATTAGATTAACCATAAGAGTTTGTTGAAAATCTTGAAGATATTTGTTCTGAGATCTCAATTCTTTGATGACAGCATTATTTGCTTCGTGTTGAACCAATTTCTCTTTTAAATCCAGTATCTCTTTCTCTCTTAATTCACTTTTTATTAAATCATCCTGAATTTGTCGAAAATAGTCTAGCAATGGTTTGACAACCTTATATGTATACGAGCCACATTGTTGTTCCAGGTCTCGGTCCAATTTACAAGTCTGATAGGAATCAATTTAATTCACTATTAGCACTCAGATTTTAACTATCTTGATTCTTACCATATTTTCATTAGAGGAAGTGGCAACTGAAGTTCCATTTCCCAGAATAGTTATAATTAGAGTTATATAAAATATATTTGTACTCATTTCAATTTGTTGTACTGCATTCAAGTCCGATTAAATAAAGACTGACTATAGAGTCCCAATTAAAGCGGTGCTCAGCTGAAAAATTGCCAAATAACATACAATTGATAAGACTGGCAAATAAGGTCAGTTCCAAATTGGCCTTTCTTCTCAAGAATATAGAATATAATTTTTGCACTAAATTATTAGAAGCTTGTGTTGTTTTAATTTAAATAAATTGATACCTACCTACTCTCAAATAAATTCGGAGTCCAGAGAATACAAAAAAGTTGTTTACAGTGTCTAGGGAGTATCTTCAAGTCGATCAGTCTCTCTAGCACATTATTTGATTATTTTTCTTTTTTTCGATGACTATGTCACACTTTCCTTATCTGCGACTTAATTTTAATTATAAAGCAGATCCGTTGTTATCGCCGTCTATTTGCTTCTTCGATTTATTTTATTATTTATTTATTTAGTTATTTATTTGATTTCAAAAACATTACAATGTACAGATGTGATATTAACAATAATAAAAACAAAAACAGATTACAAAAATTTACCAAAAAATCAGCACCAAAAAATCACTTAAAACAGCGGCATGCTGTTAATTTCTCAAAGCAAACATACTCTGATTGTATGTTATTTCGAATAAAATCAAGTGTATTTCTTGAAAAATTGTCAGTATCATTCTTAAGCCTCAAAAGTGAGAGTGTCATGTTCATAATCTTTGAAAATCGGAGTGGAACTGAGTGCTTTTAACTCATCTTCGCACACTTGTAATTTTGCTGAATTATCAACATTTGTTTTACAAGACATTAATTTATTTTGACTCTCTTCTAATTTCTTTTGAGTGGTTTTCAGCTCGTCACTTTCATTCTTAGCTTTTACTATACATTGATACTTATAATTTCATTATCCTTTTCAACAAGTGAAGAATTAAGTGTCTTTATCTCATTTTGACAACTAATTAGTTTTTCCGTATTATCAGCTAAGTCCATTTTAAATTTATCACAATTCTCTATTAAATTAACCATAAGAATTTCTTGAAGATCTTGAAGATTTTTGTTTTGAGTTCTCAATTCTTTGATGACAGCTTCATGTCGAACTAATTTCTCTTTTAAGTCTAGTATCTCTTTTTCCCTTAATTCACTTTTTATTAATTTATCCTTAATTTGTCGAAAATAGTCTAGCAATGGTTTGACAACCTTATATGTATACGAGCCACATTGTTGTTCCAGGTCTCGGTCCAATTTACAAGTCTGATAAGAATCAATTTAGTTCACTATTTGCACTCAGATTATAAATATCTTGATTCTTACCACATTTTCATTAGAGGAAGTTGCAACTGAGGTTCCATTTCGTAGAATAGCCATAATTAGAGTTATATAAACTATATTCGTACTCATTTCAATTTGTAGTACTGCATTCAAGTCCGATTAAATAAAGACTGACTATAGAGTCCCAATTAAAGCGATGCTCAGCTGAAAAATTGCTAAATAACATACAATTGATAAGACTGGCAAATAAGGTCAGTTCCAAATTGGCATTTCTTCTCAAGAATATAGAATATAATTCTTATAGTAAATTAAATTATTAATATAATTAAATTGATACCTATTATACTGTCTAATGAAATTTTTTTAAAAATATACAACTGCAAATAAATTCGCAGTTCAGAGAATACAAAAAAGTTGTTTACAGTGCCTAAAGAGTATCTTCAAGTCGATCAGTCTTTCTTGTGCAAAACATTCATTGAGAGAGGGACTGGGAGAGGGACTGGGAGAGGGACTGGGAGAGGGACTGGGAGAGGGACTGGGAGAGGGACTGGGAGAGGGACCTGGGAGAGGGACAGGGAGAGGGACCTGGAAGAGGGACTGGGAGAGGGAATGGGAGAGGGACTGGGAGAGGGACTGGGAGAGGGACTGGGAGAGGGACTGGGAGAGGGACTGGGAGAGGGACTGGGAGAGGGACTGGGAGAGGGACCTGGAAGAGGGACTGGGTGTTTATAATTTAACTAAGGCGTTGCGTCTTTCACCTCACGCGTCTCGTGCTGAGGAAAATCGTTGGAAAATTGCTCAATTTTCCGTGCGAACTAAGTGAAAAAAATGAATAAATGAGAATGAGAAAGAGAAAGAGCATAAAAAATTGTATGCTAATTTTGAACAACTATCACAATTTAGCATCAGCTTCGCTTCGCTTCTCTTCCACTTTTTCTCCCCCTCCCAATTCCTTTGAATAGCTTATAACGTCAGCGTAACGAAGTAACCTAATTAATTTGTGGCACTCATTAGCAACAATTGAAAATGCCACAACCAAAAGCAGCAACAACAACTACTTTTCCCCCTCCCCTTACCATAAGACCGTCAGTCATCAGAGCTGTCAACTTAGCCCCAAAAAGTTGGAAATGTTTGTTACAAATGTGGATTATTGGATGGCTTTGTATGGCCACTCAGTCCAAAACACTCCCGAAAATATGAAATGTGTGTGAGGCAAGGGAAATGGGCAGAAGGAGGAGGAAGGGCAGGGAAAAAACTGATTGTTATACTTTGGAGAAAAGTTGGGAACAACAGTTGTATTCGAAATACTCTACAAAAACATAAAATTAAATAAGCTAATCTACAAAGTCCTAAAATCTGTAGAAATTAAGTTCCATTATAAGATTAAAACTTTATTTGCATAGCAAAAATATTTTTAAAGTATTCCAATGAATCTTCATACATCAAATGAAAATTATTTAGATTAAAAGTAAGACAAAAATAGGCGAAAAACTGTTTTCAAACTAAATTAAGATATATACCAAAGAATAATCCACATTTAATTGATCTATATAATATTATATTGCAGAGGAAATAAATTATAATGATAAATTCGTTTGGCATTTAAAATGATATATTAGTAGTTTCTCTTTTTGATTAAGACAATTTGTTAACATTAAGAGGCTGGTACTTTACGATTAATTAAGAGACTTCCGGACAACCAGTAAGCACATCAATTAAGATGAATGTCTATAAAGAATATAGAATCAATTGACAGATCAATTTAGTGAAAAAGAACTTCACTTTCGAGATTCTCAGGACTGTGAAAATCCGTACTGAGTGTAATACAATCGAAGCATCAATCAATCAATTTGCAGTCCTCAAATATTTTGTAAACCGATTATATTGCAACTTACCTTTCAGTGATCTGTATTTAATGATCTAAGGGTGGCAGACAGCGAAAATTTTGTAGTCTGTCGAAGACAGCCGTTATTTTTCCCATCGCATTGCCAATGGACTCTATTAGGCACAAGGTGCAGGTGTAGGGCAAATGTAAATATTTATGAAAATACCAAAGAAAAAAACAAAAAAAAAAAAGTTAACTAATTTTCGGCTTTGTTGCCGTTGACGTGTGAACCGAAAGAGAAAAAGAAAATTGACCACCGCCAGCACACCTCACAACACCCTCAGCTGTCCATCACCTGCTAGTTAGCCACAGGTCACAGGTCAGCTTTGAGCTATGCGTGAGTTGGGCCTATTCAAGGCGCTGTCAGTCGTCACTCAACCGGTCCCTGTTTGGACCCATGACATTTTCTTCTATTTTTGTGTTTTTGTCGGTTCGTTCAAACATTACCCGATATGCAAAATCATGTGACCCGGCCACTGGAATGCCCCTGATCGCTATCTGAGCGCTAATATATGCGTGGGCCGCCGCAAAATACCTTTAGTAATGCATAATTCGAGGCACTTTTCCGGCGAGTCGCAAACGAAGCAACCACCGGACACTGGCCACATTTCAGGGGTTTCTTTATATGTATATATATATATTATTGCTTTTATTTTGTTGGTAAACCCTGGCTGGGAATATCATTTAATTAACATTTTTTCCCGCTTTCGAGGCGCAAAATAATCACGCATAGGCGTATATGTGGCACTTTGCTATTATAAGGGGCATGTTGCCTCGCAACACTATGGCCAGTTGTATTTTTCCAATATGAAATAAAAAAAACTAGTCGGCCGGTGCTACAGTCGAGCATACTCGACAGTCGGAGACCCCGTACTTACTATGGGAAAAACTTATAATGGAAAAAAACTCAAAATAATTTAGTTAACTTAAATGCAAATGTTATCAGATTGGTTACGATATCTCATAAAACGAAAATGTTTTACATACTAAGACTTAATTTTCGCACGATCGGTCCTATGACAGCTATATGTTATAGTGCTCAGATTTGAACCAACTTTGGTAAGGATGTATAAGACTAACTTATGTGTGTCAGCCTCGAGTCGATATTATCCTGCGTTTACGTCTTTGCTATTCCATTTAGTGCTACTTCTATTCATACTTCTATTAGCATTTGAATTATTTCTCTATATTCGAACTCGTACTTCTTCCTCAGTTTCTCTTTGTTTTTCTTACCCTCTCTACTACTGCTACTATAAATACTACTATTAATATTACTCCTACCAGTCCCTCTCCCAGGTCCCTCTCCCAGTCCCTCTCCCAGGTCCCTCTCCCAGTCCCTCTCCCAGTCCCTCTCCCAGTCCCTCTCGCAGGTCCCTCTCCCAGTCCCTCTCCCAGGTCCCTCTCCCACTCCCTCTCCCAGGTCCCTCTCCCAGGCCCCGCTCCCAGTCCCTCTCCCAGGAATTAATTTTTAGACCGGAGCTTAAGTTTTTTGACGATTTAACAAAAAAGACTTTATCTTTATCTCAACTTACATTTTCAGACTAATTTTATTAAGTATTGCGTCTGTAACATTGCATGTTTGCCCCACTGTGCGGCTTTCTAAGTCAGCTGTTTTATTCTATGCTTATGAGTGACCTTTCGACGTAAGTTATGATTATGAGAACTGAAAACATTGACATTACTTAGCTCTGTTTCAGTTTGGGGCTACATAATATATATAATTGTATGGGTTTTCAGCTGCTTCGAGCGTCTGAGACACGCACATTCAAGCGGTAAAATTCTGGCAGAGTCAGTTGAGAGAATTTCGAAAAAAAAAGTAAGGGTAACATTTGCATTTGTGAGTTAAGTCGATTTTTTAGGGCCAGTTGAGTGTTGCGTATCTCACGGATACGCATACGAATTATGAACCAAATTTGCATTGGAGCATTTGATTAATTGGAATGTCGTGTTTCCATTGTTCTCTTTTTCTTCTACTCATTTTCGGTCGAGTTCTTTTTAAGTGTGATATTTGTAACACTTAGCTGAGCTGAAGAACAGCGGATGGTTCTCCCCCTATGACTGCGATAAGGCTAATTAACCCATTACGCCATTATTGTGTTGCTCTCTCGGTGGGAGGAAGTTGGTTTTAAATCTCTTTCGCCGCTTTTTCGCTTCTTTTTTTCTTATGTTGCGTTTTGGGCCGTCGCACACGTGTTTCGCATTGTCGACTTACAAATCTACGCAATAAATTTCAATTTTGTGCCCTAATGGATCCTCCAAAAGTGGCCAATTAATTTGGCCAACTGAATAGGCCGCAATTAGCGCAACATCTCCTACCCAAAAAATTTTGGGGCCCTTCATGTATCTTAGGTAGTAACGAAAATAAAGCCCAAATATACATTTTATACTCATTCCTATGACAGCATATAAAATATAATCAGCAGCGTGACCAAATCCGGTATTTTTAATGGTATTGTTGTTGTTGTTCTTGTGTAAGGTATTGTTGTTAAATTAATCTTTTAGGCTGTCTTTTGCGCTATCACCTTAAGTAAATTTTCAAAAAAGAAAACATTTAAATTTCTGAAGCCTTTAAATAGAAATTCTCTTCTTAATTCAATCTCCATTAATAGTGTCACAGTGAAAACAATTAAATGTTGCTAAAACTTTTGCTAACTGTGCGACAATTTGCAAGTTAATTCCTTGAGCTTACTTCCTGAATCATTCCCGGCACCTGTACCATCTTCTAGAATCTAGACCAAATGAAGCTACTGGGAATTTATGTATCTAATACTTGGACCAAGGGACAAGGCATTACTTTCAATTCGCATGTTAGTCTGCTTTGTTTTTTGTCTTTTTGGTTAACAAGACAAATGCAATTTTAACGGCGACAAGGACACAACATTTGTAAGCCCATTGATTAATTTGAAATTTATGAAGCGGTCGTTACTTTTGCTCTCCTGTCACGCAGTTTTCGCAGCTCCACGGCTCATATACATTTTAATTAAACGCCGCACCGGAATAACCAAGGGGAGGGAGGAGAGATCTACTGAGATGCATACTTGACAATTTCATGTTAATCCCGGTCACGGAGTCAGCCCGATCCTATAGACCACATTTTGGCCGTGTCCCATAATCGTAAACATTGAGCGTGCGCAAAACTAGCATAAATATCATTTGAATAACGAGAAGAGGGAGGGGAAAACCTACAGAATAGCAGCAGCCATTCTAGCTATTTTATAGCTAGATTTAGATATTTTAAGGAATAAAATTAACTATGAATCTGAATAAAAATGGATAGACTACTTTTTTAGATTGCCAGATTGTTTGAAATACTTAAGAAAAATAATAAATTCACTAATAATGTAATATAATTATTTAATGAAGAAAGTATTAAGGAAATGTGATTTTTTAGTTGTTAAAAATTTCATTTTGTCAGTTGGGAAAATGTTAACAATACAGCTAAATTTTTATACATTTTGGAAATATTTTTGGAATCCAGAAAATATTATTAACAAATAAAGTTTTTACTTTAATTACTTACCAAAAAGCATAATCTACCCATTTTATCAATATCCTAATATTAAACTTTTAAAATATGCAACTTATTTAAAACAATTTTTATACATTATTAGATATTTTCAGCCACAACCAAAAAAGCTATTTTGGCCCTCAACACTGACTAGTAGGCCGGATGTTACGTTTCCGCATACCAAAAACTCTGTCCAGGATTTCAGTATTTGAACTTGCGATTCTCTCTCTTTCTTTCTCGTCTCTGTCTCTGTCTTTTTGGCCACATTCGAACATGCGACTTAATTACGCGTGCCAAGCCGAGCGGCTTTTGTTATTATCATTCAGTCAGACGGTGCTACCCTGTATTGTAGCATATACCGACTATACCCGGTAGTCCTACCTACGTTTGGTTGATGATAATGTTTTGGACGAGGCATTGGCTGCGCTTAATGAATTTATTTGTTACGCATGGCGTACTTTGAATTGGCGTCCACACACACACATACACACACACACACACACACACACACACACACACCGCACACACACACATACAGACAAAGAGAATCAGCATCAGTACCGAGTCCTTCATTGTCCTGCATGGCCTTAATGAAATCCATTATTACGAAAGCCATTTTCATTCCTTTCACACACACTCTCGCACAAAGTAAATACACTTATTACGCAAAAGTGTTGTGCGCCCGCCCGAACAAGAACCGAGGACATGAACTCTCCCCTTACCATGAGGCATTAAACACAGCAGGACCTGAATATTACGCACAATGCGTTGAGGGTTAGCGTGAAAACAGAAAGCAGAAAACACAAAACAGAAAGCCGAAAACGAAGAAGAGAAATTATTTCTCGTACGATAGCCTTGCGATAATGATACCCGAGTATGAACTGGTCTAAATCGGCGTCAATTGCCCCGTTTTAGAGATGCAAATAGCACGCCCTTTGTTACCGAATCTGGTATCTGGTAACGGGGAGGTGGGTAAGTTAACACTCGCATCGCATTCAATTAACAGGAAACGTAACCCGCATAAAGCACATCTGACTTTTACCCAATGTGCAATCAATCGGAAAGTACTTCAAATTTGCAAATCAAAGGAGTGAGAATAAGGTTCAAAATATGGGTTATTTCAGGGGCAATAGCTACACATTGATGGAAGTACCGGAAAGCTTATAGCAAGGACGATTATTATTTTTATAATAACAACACTTGTCAAGGAATAATCATATTTTGACATATACTCCAATTTATATTCTATTTAATCCTACTTTTTATTCATACTTCTATTAGCATTTGCATTATTTCGCTATATTCGAACTCGTACTTCTTCCTTAGTTTCTCTTTGGTTTTCTTACC
Organism: Drosophila falleni; assembly: GCA_035045575.1. Taxonomy (NCBI): domain Eukaryota; kingdom Metazoa; phylum Arthropoda; class Insecta; order Diptera; family Drosophilidae; genus Drosophila; species Drosophila falleni. The sequence continues at coordinate 14,852,948 of JAWNOV010000167.1, forward strand.
CTCTCTACTACTGCTACTATAAATACAACTATTAATATTACTCCTCCCAGTCCCTCTCCCAGGTCCCTCTTCTAGGTCCCTCTCCCAGTCCCTCTCCCAGGCCCCACTCCCAGCCCCACTCCAAGGCCCCGCTCCCAGTCCCACTCACAGGCCCCGCTCCCAGTCCCTCTCCCAGGCCCGCTCCCATTCCCTCTCCCAGGTCCCTCTCCCAGTCCCTCTCCCAGGCCCCGCCCCCAGTCACTCTCAAAGTCTGTAAAAACAAACCCAATAGACCCCTGTCCTTTTTGTACGGGGTCTAAATATTCAAATAAAGATAAAGTTTATGTTTTTAAATTAAAATTCTGACTTTCTTTTTAAGGGTTTGATTTTGAAATAAAAGCTAAAATAAAAGTATTATTTATAATTTGCATTAAAAAAATCAAGAATAAAAATCCATTTTTAAGCAAAAATATAAACAAAAGTGTAAGATAAAAAGTAATAAGACCAGACCCTCTGCATTGAAGTTCTAACCGACCTTCCCTAAAAGTTTTCTGGCGCATCTCAAGAGTATTCCAGTCACATTGCCTGCTATCTGTAAAGAATTGTTTCTCTACAATCTAAGATGGTTGTATACTGAATTGGACCCTATGATGTCCAAGTTGATGGGATCTCTACTCCTTCTTTGCAGTTTCTCCCTATTTTAGTTGGTTTACTCATCAAAGTTTCAATTTAGAACTCAAGACTCGATGTTTACTTTGCTACTTTAGTACTTAAAGCAATCTTTGGACTGTGAATGGGCGCGAGAGCTACCCCCTTAGAGATGAATAAGGAACCGCAAGTTCGCAAAGGGGAGGGTCGCAACTTTTTCATTACCCATGGCGCATCCTTCCTTCCTATTCACTGGCGCAACTCTATCATTAAAACTTAAATGACCTTCCTGTCGACACAGGACAGAATGACGATGACTTTTACGATGTTGCTGCTGCTGCTGTTGCTGCTTTTTGGGACTGCCTTCAAAACTTTGACTCCTGATATCACACCAAGAGCATTGAAGCATTGAAGCATTCAACCATTCATTCATTCATTCATTCAGTCCTTCATTCAATCTCGCACCCTCTTGTGCAGTCGCAGCCTCCCGTTGTGTCAGCTGCTCATGACATTCTATTACCGGCCAGGCAGGATTGTATCTATAACTATCTCAAGCTGTATCTTGATACGCAATAAATGCTTTCTATTTAATGAGTTTGCTCTCACTCCCACTCTCTCTCACACTCTCTCACTCTCTCTATCGCTTTGTGCGGAAGTTACGTTTATTTCGAAGGAGGAGAAAGCAGTTTCTTCTAACCGACGAAATTTACATGTTCCCAGCTTATAGATACTATTTATGGGTTACCAAAGCGCCTTGCGTGGCTCTTTAATTGCCAAACGGAGCAGGATTCATAGTTGGAACTGGAACTAGCGCTAGTTATGGGGATTCGGGAAGCAGTACTCAACATATGTCTGACCTAATGGAGGGTTGTCGGTTTCCTACGACTCATTTATCATGTGTCAAAATGTTTAACTAAATGGCACTTTGCCGAAAAAGTTTCGACCGGTTGCTTGTGAGGGGAAACAGGGTGTCGGTGTTTGCTAAGTAGTTACTTTTAATAGTTATCCTACTGCTGTCCAACATAAATAACTCGTCTCGTCTTGTCCTGCCTTCTTCTGTCCCGTTTCAACCCAAGTGCTAACCATCTTTGAGATACTTTTCGGTACGTCCGTTGGCAGCGTGATGAATGAGCCTCCTAGAAGCCTTCGGACATAATTATATGCAGACCCCCAAATGGTTAACACATGAAGATGACCGCAAAATGTCTTAATCGGGCGTGTTTCGACTTAATACCGCCATCTCTTCTTCCTCCCGCCATCCTATCTTCTATCTGACCTCGTCCTAGCATTGCGTGTGAGAACGTTTCCCTTACTACTGATAATCTAACTTTATCAAATGCGGCTAAATGCAGGCCCAACAAACAGCACTACGAACATTTTCAAAAGGTTCAATTTGATGTAAATTTATGGACTTGAGGTTTGCTAATCGCTAAAAAGAGATTTAATTACTGTGCAGGCTTCAACATGGTAAGAGATTTTACACTTGTTATAAGATAATTTATGTCTAAATTATACTCGGCCTTAACATATACCATAGATACTCAATCTTTCTAGTTTATTTTTCCTAATCCATATCATTTTTAATTGGTTACTTGACATAAGATATCTATTCAATCATGTTAAAATTCTGTATTTTATTATTTTGTAAATAATTTGAACTATAATATATCAATGTTCCATAGTCGTTAACAAAAAAAATAAAATCATACACCAATAAGGAAGATTTAATACACTTAAAAATAAATTATTTCCATCATAAAGGAATTATTCTTAGAGACTTCTAAGCACGTTTGACAACCATGAAAAAAAAACAAATGTGAGTGTAGAAAATAAAATAAAGTAAAACAAACGAAGCTAATTAAGTAAATCGCAAGTGGTTTAGGTATCGGTATCGGGGTCGGTAGCTGTCTATGGATATTATGTTTATCAGATGTGCATTCATTCGAATGCACTTCCTTCGGGCGCACTCAACGGCGACTTCCCGTTAGCAGAGCAACTGCATCAGATACGCATCAGTTGAAAAACTAAATAAGTAAATAAATAAACACTCGCTCGAGCGACTGCAATTGCCAATTGCCTCCCCAACTCCCCCTTGCCCCTCTTGACCTGGCTTAACTTAAGGAAGTGCATTTTGAAAGGCGCGACAGCTGCGTTTCTTATCCGACAGGCCAAACAATCGGATGGCTGGAGAGCGATAAACGATAAACGATAGACGAATAATAATAATTGAAATAATAATAATAATAATAATAATTGAAATGTACAAAAACAACAAAGCTCTCTCAAACAGCAGGCGAGTGGGCGGTCGGCAAGCAACAACAAAGATAATGTGGATAATGTGGATGCTGTTGATGATGATGTTGACGTTGGCGACGCAGTGACGTTGAAATTGAATAAAAATAAAAAAATATGTATTCCATAGACAACGTCAACAGCAATTTCAACTAAAGTGCACGCAACAACAACAACAACAATCGAGAGCCAACAACACCTCTAAGTTGATTGATAAAAACCGTTCAACTGAGAATAGTACATAAAGTGCAAGGCAAGAAGAGAGAAGAGAGCAAAGTAAAGTGCAAGCAAAGCGCCAACAACACTGTGCCTGTCGAGAGTGGAACGTAAGAAGAGCGAGAGAGTGAGAGAGGGGAAACTGGCATATCGAGTTGCTTCTCTAATGTGACAGCTCAATGCAATTTAGTTGGCAATGACAACCAACAACAACAACACAACAACAGGAACAAAAGCAATGACAACAGCAGCTCATTCTATTAAACACACAGTGCTCGACAGAATTATGTATGAACTGTAATAGCAACTTTAGAAACACAATTTTGCCTTATATTAAATTATGAATTAATTAATTTAATATTGTGAATATATGTATGTACATATATTATATCTCAACTATTGTTTTATACCACAGCAGTATGCTAACATCTATTGCTCAGTGTAATTTGCTTGCATATCCCCCAGCACACACAATACATGCACACACTTTTGAATACACTCACAGTTGCATTTTAAGGTAGCGAAATGACGTGAAGATTGTGAAAAAAATCATAAAAATAATAAGGAAACAGAACTGACAAAGGCAGCGATATGGGGAAATAATGAGGTGCACATGCAGGAAAAAGAGGAGAAGGGGGGAGAGAGGGAGATGGCAGCCAGCAAAACTGAAACTGTAACTGAAATGCTGCGCAAACAACTTTGAACGTCAATTTGTCAACTTGAAACGAAAATTGAATGCAAAGCTTTGCGCCACGACGCGACGCGACGTTACGTTAACAGCAGCAGCGTCAGTGGCAGCAGCAACGTGGCGTCGCGTCGGCAGCGCAGCTAACGTTAGCGCCTGACGGAGTCAGAGCCAATTTTGAATTCCATTTTTGTTGCATTTTTGGTTGCTTTCACTGGAATTGTTAATGTTGATAGGGCTGAAAGTCAAGTCAGAGCTAATGCCGTTATCGTAGGTGCGGCACAGTCGACGACAACAGAGCCAGAGACAGTCGCAGAGGCAGAGGCGCTTGATAATGAGCAGTTACAGCAAGAAGCAGAAACAGAAACAGACACGAAAAGCTTCCGCAATGTTAAAATGTGCTCACATTAATACTGTCAGCGAGTGTCAGTGAGGTTGAGAGAGGTCGAGATAGTGGGAGAGCAATTGCACTGTTAATGCAAGTGTGTGTGTGTGTGTAAGTTCGTCTTACAAAGACAAATTTCGGCAATATTGAAACCTGCACGTGTTGAGGACTTGCATGCAAAGGTGTATGAGAGTCAGAGAGAGCGACAAAGAGAGCGACTCAATGTCGATCAACGACAAAGTTGTCAACTCAAAATGCAAAAACAAACTGCCTACGTGAGCGACGGCAACTGCGACTTCGACGTCGACGTCGGCGTCAACGTTGATGTCATTCTCCCCGCTTATCCCCCCAGCAATCGACTAACCTAACAACCGCCCCTTGATTAACAAAAACAACCAAATTTGCCGTGAAATGCAATTCCTTTTTTGATTCTTTTTGCGTTTCTGCTGACTGGCAAAAATGTGTTACCGCTGTTTGTGAAGCTTTTTGAGAATTTTGTTTTTGGTTTTTGTATTTGCCTGTTTTTTTTTTTTTTTTTTTGCTTCGTCCAACAGCAGCGGCGGCAACGATAACAACTTCTCAACGACGGCAACAATATTTACAGCTGTAGCTGTCGTTGCACAGTGGTACAAGGCAACACCTTTAAAGCCAAACTTAAAAATTATATCGAAATGATTTAGAAACGAAGGATGTCAGCTTAATGACCTTACTTATCAAATCCAATTTAATTTATTTAGTATGTACTTTTTTTAAAATATTTTTTCTCAATTTTAAACTTAAAAATCAACAAAAATAATTTTATTTTATTTTGTAAAGAATATCGTAAATTAAAAATACAAATTAAATTATTAAATAATTTTAATAATTAAATTAAACTTATAGGAGTAGAATCGTTTGTATTTATTATATTTATTTTTCCGTATTTTACTTTAATGCCTTTGATGTTAAAAAAAATAGAATGGGATAGGCTTAACTATTTTTAAAAGCAAATACGGCATCTAAAACGTAAATATGTGAACTTTTCTCATAGTTAAACAATTTTTGTGACAGCCTTTATTTTATAGAGCTTTGTCATTCAGTTTTAATACTTTCTGGTGCCACCAATGACAGATAGATAAGTAGGTATGTTAACGAGCACACGCCACTTCTAGTCTATCTCCTAGTCTATATAAATATCCAGCGTCATGGTCGCCACTTTGCTACACGAATAGTCAGCTAATTTTGTTTTTTTTTTGGCATTGTTCGTCACATGCGCAGAAGAAGCGAAAATGACACACGGCCCACTGTGCAACGTGTTGCCGTTGACGGTAGCGACAGCAGCAGCAGCAGCAACCAACAACAACAACCAGCAGCAGCAACGATCGCCACACGAGCAAAATTGAACAAAACAAAAAGCGAAAAAAACAACCAGAGAGAGTGTAAATTTTTTGATTAACGCGCCGAAATTCATATACCCTTACGCTGGCCCATTGTACAGATAACAGGTTTGATTTGCAGAACTTCCAATGGCGTGGGAGCAACGAAGAGAGTGGGGGAAGAGAGAGAAAGAGGCAGAGAGAGAGAGTTTGAAACGTTTTGTCTGAGCTTTGACACAATGTAAAGAGAGATTAAAAACGCATGATGCAAATTGTGTGTGTGAATAGTTCTCGTTCTAAGCTTTGGGCAAAGCTTATGTTAAAGCTAAAGTGCTTAGCCCATAACAACAACAACAAGGTTGGTAGGTGTTTTGCAAAGTGGTGGCAGTGGCGGGGGCGTGGGGCGAGTAGAAAACCAAGTGACGAACTTACTGCCAACAGCAACAGCAGCAACAGCAACCGCGGCAACAACAGCAGCAGCAGCAACAACAACAACAGCAACTGGCCCGTTTGGAGCAGCGCGCATGCCACACACAGTTTAAATATGTGAAATTAGTACAAATCGTGATTTCAACAGCGAACGACCGACGACGAACGACGAAGCGGCGAAAACAACAACGAACGTGTCGGGGGATCGTAACGTCAACGTCGAGTGGCAACAGCAACGGCAACAACAACGGCAGCAACAACGTCACGTCGCACGTATGTATTGTGTGGCAACAACAACATGCAATAAAACAGCTGATAGCAGCAACAAATAGAAAACCCAAAACAGTCAGCAACCAAGCAGCAGCAGCAGCAACAACAACGACAACAACAAAGCGTCGCATTATCAAGCGAGCAACCAACAGGTCTCCGGCAGAGCAGCAGCAGCGGCAACAACAACAGAGTCGTTGAGTGAGCGAAAAAAAGCCCCCGCGTGCCGCTGCAACCAGCACACTCTAACACACACACACACACACGCAGACAAACACTCGCGCATATGTGTGCACACACACACCAATGCAAAAAGCAAACACAGAGTCGCACACCTTTGCGTTGATTTTGGACGAAGCGACGTCGCACAGTGGTACAATTAACTAGCAAAAACTGATCGCACGTGTTAAGCAAACTATTGACTAAAACAAATATCAGCAAAACTCATTATTTATATTTATTAATATTATATATTGATGCAATTTAAGGTGCATAATTATTTTAAAAGATGGTAAAATTAATACGCAGAAATATATTTAATATAATATTCAATATATTAATGCAATTTAAATTGAATTTTTACTTTAAAAGTCGTAAAATTAATATTCAAATATATTCAATATAATATTTAATATAGTTATGCAATTTATTTTAAGAGTAGTAAAATTAATATATCAGATATATTAAATATTTAAAATTGCCATAAGCACCACTTAACTCTTTTTATTTTAAAATGAGTATAAAATTCAAAGCACATTCGGACAATTGAATTTTGAATTTCTTATAATACTCGTATAACATAGAGAATCTTGTATGTCATCAAATTATCGAGCACAATTGTTAGTTATTCAATTTACAGTTTGATTGTATTTGAATAATTAAAAGTTATCAGTTTTTTTGGTGCATTGCATTTGAATATTGTACCACTGTGCATCGCTCAATCGCGCGCTCTCTCGCACAAAGTGCAGCTGAGCTGCCGTTTGGCCGTCGTCGTCGTCGTCGCCACACTTGCCGCTGCCGTTACTGCTGCTGCTGCTGCTACGCTTCCTCTGCCACACAACCGCTAGCCGCGGCCGCCGCCGCCTCAGTCGAAAGTCAAAAGCAACGTGTTGTGGACGCTTTTTTTTTACGTCGCGTTGCGTTTTGCGTTGCGTTGCGTTTACCTTCCACTCTCTCTCTCTTTCTCTCTCCGGCAGCCGCTTGCGCGCGCGCGCACTCAACCAACCCTCAAAACACTATCCACAACATCCACACCACCCACAATTGCACCACACAAGCCGGGATAGCAGAGCACCACACAGCAGCACCACCGCCTCCTCCTCCTCCGCCTCCGCCTCCTTCTGCCCAGTCAACTTTCTCCACACGATGTCCAGCAGCGCAGCAGCAGCGCAGTACAAACTCGACGCCAACTCCAATGCCATCGCTTTGATTACGGACGTCGCAGCGCTGCCGATGTCGCTGCCGTTGCCGCCGTCACCGTCGGCGCTGACATCGCCTGCGGACCGCATTGAATGGTCGCGCGCTACAATCTTGGGCTTCATCGAGGACTATCGGCGACAGCGCGTGCTGTGGGATCCCAACACCAAAGGCTACCACATCAAGCAAACCAAATACGAGGCACTCAAGCTGCTCAGCGAGAAATATGGCACTGAAATACGTTCCATACGATCCAAAATCAAATCGCTGCGTTCCTCATTCCATCGCGAGCACGGCAAGGTGATCAACGGACGCAACCGCGGCGTTCATTATCAGCCCATGTGGTTTGCCTATGAGGCCATACGCTTCATATTGGATGGCGAACGCGACGCCGACGCCGACGTCTCTGTCGCTGCTCTGGATGCTGCTGGCGTTGATGTTGAGCCGGCGTCATTGGCGCTGACTGCATCGGAAGCGGCTGATAAACTGGCGCTGATGCATAGCCTAGATTTGGAACAGCTGACAGCTGCTGGCAAGCAACAGGTTGTTGAGCAGCAGCAGCATGAAGAGTTTGCTGCACGCGTCGCTGCTGCCGTCGCTGCTGTGGCAGCCGCTGCGGCGGCGAACGTCAGGGAACGGGATCACAATCTGGATACTGACGCAGCCAACTCCGATGCCGATGCCAACTCAAATGGCTGTGCGGGCGTCGGCAGCGACGCGACAGCAGCAGAAGCAGCAGCAGCAGAGGCCGCAGCCGCTGCAGCAGCCGTGGTAAGCGCCTATTGCCTATTGCTTATTGGTTTTTTTCCTTTTGTTGTTGTGCATATTTCTCTCATTTCTTATGATCCACACACTGCAAAGCTTTTGGGGTATTTAAGCATGCATATAAAACAGAATGAATGAGAACAGTTACATCTGCATACAGAATTGTACGCACAGTTGTTGATGAAAGTATTTTGACAACATTAAGCAAACATATTATTTATGGATTTTCATTGTATCTTTTATTTAATGATTCTTATCTGTGATTCTTAGAACAATTTTAAATTAATTTACACAGTTTTTATTTTCAAATAATAATTAATTTGTCAAAAAACTTTCCTGATCAGCTGTGTGCTTATTCCTTTGCAGTTAACTTATAAACTGAATGCCTCTGTTATGTTGCTGCTATTTAACATTAACTCTGTTATGCAGAGTATTTAGTTAACATGTGGACTCAACTGCAGTATTCTTGTTGTTTTGTTTGTTTGTTATTGTCGTTCCGGTGGAGCTTTTTACTTTGCATGTGAGTGCTGCGACTGTGAGTATGTGTATGTGTTTGTGTGTACGTGTGATTATGTGTGCGTGAGTGGTTTGACTTGTTTTGCGGCAGCAGCAGCAGCACACGCGTCGACGCTGCTAGCTTTGTGTCTAGCGGTTCGTCAGCAACAGCAAAAATTGTGGCGCACAGTGGCACGAGCTTATTTTTGTGTATTCACTGCTTTCAACTCACATTCGTATGAAATTAATTGAGGTTAATCAAGTGATTGTTTTGACAAAATAATAAATGCACATAAAGTAGTTTGCAAAAATATCTAACAATTTGAGCTTATCAATTTTTAAAAAACCAATTATATTTCATTTTTTGTATCAGTAGTTTTGAGCGTATACCGATCCTTTAAAAAATATATTCTATGGTAAGTTATTTTATTTTTTTTTTAAATAACTTTTTAACCTGTTCTAAGAATTGGACAAGAAAACTATTAGAAGTAAAAACAATCTTTAAATGTTATATACACTGTTTCTTGAAAAAGAAATTGTGTATATTTTAGAATACTTTTTCGACTTAGTAGCTGTATACTTTTTAAGTTAGATCATTACTTTTTTTTGTGAAAAATTTTGAAAAAATCGAAATAAATTGGAGAAACAGATTTTTCAATATAATTTTCTATGCTGTGCTATTATTATAATAATAATTAATAGTTTGTAGTCACTGTGCTGTCGCTGCTATTGCGTCGCATGCGCTTGATAAGCGTTGTTATAATGTTGTGCAAGTGAGTGTGTGTACGTGTGTGTGTCAACTGGCTTTGATTCGCGCTGCTGCTACCATACATATGTATGCACACACATACATACATAAGTGTGTGTTGCATCAGCCGTAGAAATCGGCAGCTACACGTTTTGCACCGACCCTGCCCCTCAGCTGACTCCGACTGCCCCACACCCACCACCCCCCAAACACCTTGCCCCACTGTCCCACTCTCCCACTGCCTCTGTCCCGCCACACGAATTGACTTGGCAATGGACCCGCCTAAGCAGCAGCTTCAATACTCAATACACTCTCGTAGTAAGTTGGCTGCGCTGCGTTTTATTTTTGCTGCTTTTTTTTTTTGGTTTGTTCGTTTATTCGTTCGCTTTGCTTCGTCCGTCGATTCGTCTGCTTGGCTGGCCACTCGTTGGTCCACTTGAATGTTGACTTCGCTGCGCTGCCACCTTCCCTCTCCCTCTCTGCACACCGCTCTCTCTCTCTCTCTCTCTATCTCCAAACGTAACAACTAATTTAATCGCCGTTGTCCGTGTATGTGTTAGTGTATGTGTGAGTCTGTGTCTCTCACATTTATTTATTTATTTTTTATTACTATTCTAATTTGTTTTTCTCTCTGCTTTGTTGCTGTTATTATTATTATTATTTGTCTGACAAATTCTTTGCATTGCCATTATTGTTGTAGTTATTCTTATAATGTTGCTATTCTTGATGTTGTTGCTAATTTTTTAACGATTTGTCTTTGCTATCTCATTCGCAGACACGTTCCTCTTCCGATTTGGATGGCGAGAATTATTGTAATATCAGCGCCGAAGATGTGAAAACAGAAATTGTAAGTATTGTATTGTATTGTATTGTAGTTAACCCCAACACGATTATTAATTGCCATTTAATTGACTCAACGGATTGGTGTTGAAATACCCTGTACGAATATAAATTGACATTTGAGGTATATTGATAGACAACTAAAACCAATAGGACTTTACTAAAAAAGGCCTAATTATTAAAGTACTTTATACCCTGAATAGTAATAAATTGGGTTACATTTTAATTAAGCCAAGGTTTTTTTTTAATAAGGATCTACAATTATGTACGTGTATAATAAATTACTTATTATAAGTGTAATTACAATACATGATATAGCTGACCCTTTGTAATTTTCAAGTCCAGGGACTAAATACACATTTTATCAAATGTAATGTTGTTTTTATGTAAAGGACAAAAGGACTGTTTAATATACTCTGTATACTTCTAAAACTAAGCAATAAATTGATAAACAGGATATAATAAAGCAGTTTTTAATAGTTGACAGTTTGGTATAATTCTAAATAGAATAGAAAAGAATATAATGCGACACGATTTGTAGATTTTATAAATGTAAGACATACTCTATGGCTGGAATTTTTGCATACCCTGTAAAAAATTGATAAACCTTGAAAAATTAGGACTGGAAGAGGGAGCTGGGAGAGGGACCTGGGAGAGGGATCTGGGAGAATAAGCTGGGAGAGGGACCTGGGAGAGAGACCTGGGAGAGGGAGCTGGGAGAGGGACCTGGGAGAGGGACCTGGGAGAGGGACTGGGAGAGGGGCCTGGGAGAGGGACTGGGAGAGGGACTGGGAGAGGGACTGGGCGAATCCTGAATCCTTTTATTATTACATTTCATAACTTTTGTGAATCAGGAGAACTTGCTAATCAACCTACCTTTTTTTCATATTCTTCATTCCCTTTTCTCTCCTTTTGACTGGCGTAAACACAGATCGAGCACGAAAGTGAGTTGGGTATGCTCGACCGACAGACGAGTACGCCGTTGTCTCTGAGTTACTTTAAGCCCACAGATCTGACTTATAATCATCGGAAGCGCAAGGCGCAGATGGATGAGAATGACGGCAGCGATGTCCGTGTTGGTGGTGGTGTGGGCGTTGGCATTGTCGGGGGCGTGGTTGGGGCGCTGACTTTGACGCCAATCAAATCCACGACACAGCAGCAACAGCAACAACAACAACAGCAACAGATGAACCACAGTCAGATTGCATTTCATGCGCTGCAACAACATTTTAGCCACAATCTCAGCCACAGCAGCCACCACAATGGCAATGGGCAACCACATCAGCAGCAGCACCACCAACAACAACAACACTACCACCAACAACAGCAGCAACAACAGCAACAACATTCCAATAACATGGCACAAAAACGTGATCGTGATCGTGATCTCTCTTCCTCGCCGAGTGAGGCAAACAATATAAACACTAACAATAATCATTCGTCCACATCCTTGGAGTTGCATTCGCTGGCAACAACAACAGCAACAACTAGCAGCAGCAGCGGCATATCCAGCATTGTTGCCACACCCATAAAGCTCAACAGCAACAACGGCAACAACAACAACACCAGCAGCAGCAGCAATAACAACAACAATAACAATATTGGTAGCAATCATGTGGATGAATATGGAGTGTTTGGTGAGTATGTCGCCATCACCATACGCAAATTGAAGACATCCAAGTCAAAGATCGTTGTGAAACATCTGATCAATAATCTGCTCTATGAGGCTGAGCTGGGTAAATATGATCAGGGAATGCCGGCATCCAAGGAACCGCCGCAGCTGTACAAGATGCAATAATAAAATAGTTGAATTCTGTATAGGAGTAACAAACAAAAAAAAAAAAAAAATAAAGCGGCTTGTAGTTAATTAATGAGAGAACGCACTAGTCAGCAATGCAAAAAGAGAAGAAGAAGAAGAGAGAAAGCCAACAATTCTAAGAGTTAATTTAGGGGCGGGGGGAAATTAGCCAAGCGCATTTCATTCAGGGACAAAGACCATTTAAGTACTTTATACAAATATAATAATAATAATAATAATAATTATAAAAATAAACAATAATCAATACATAAGCATATAGACATGATATCAATGACACTTTAGTCAATCAGCAGTCAAACAGTCAGTCAAATCAGTCAGCAACCCACGAAGAACAGCAAATATCAACATACCATTAATTAAAATGAATTAAATAATACATTACCTTATACACACACATATGTGTATTTTGAGTTTTTTATATATATATATATTATTATTTTTATTTGTTTACTTTATTTACATTTGGCAATAACACTTTGAACTCAGGTGCCTTTATTTTGTAGTCAATTAAGAGTTGTTATCTTATGCATTAATGAATCGATATACATTAAACAATATATATACATACATATACCTATAGAAACATATATGTATCTATATATGCTAAGTGCCCACGTTGAATCAGCAACAACAAAACTGTACATTTATTTAAGTTTTTTCTCTTTCGGATCGGATCATATGCCAAATGCTACTTACTAATTAATATATATATATATATATATATATATATATGCATATGCATCCAACTTAAAGTGCTCTGTACATAGAATGATAATAAAAGAAGAAGAAGAGGACCAATTTATAATTATTGCTTAAGTATCTATTACTATTTTTTGTTACTGAAACTAATTTGAATTGAGCTAAAGTTAACTAATAAAAACTGTTGAATTATTTCATTTTGAAAATGATATTTACGCCTTTTTCAATGGGACGACAAATTGGAATTCATTCAATATAGATATGGTATGTATTATAGTATATATATTATCTCCACTTTTATTTGCCTTTAAATATTCCTAAATAGATTTTATTTGAAGATTATTACAGCACTACAATCTTGAATTTTAATCTACAGATATTAAAGAATATTTTAGTAGTTATTATTAAATTTTTTTTAGTTTTGTTTTATATTTTCACTAGTAAATTTAGCATATTATCTGTTAACTTCAACTTTATCAATCTGAATTTTGGCTCTATTTGATTTTTTCAAGTTATTTACTTATCGATTCGAATCGTTTTTAAAGCTCAGCCTATTGCGCATTTCTAATGCGATTGCTCGTAATACTCATAAGCGGGTTTTAGTGTTATGACTTCTCGGTTCTCGATTCTGGGGCACAGTCAGCACAATGGAGTTCGTTGTTGTTCTTGCGAATGAAAACGAAACAATTGTGGCTTGTTTTGATCATAAATCAACAATTCTCTCAACTGTAACGAAGAACCTACACAAAGTACGCTAAAAAAAAATTATAAACAAATTAATGAATTTCTCTAATGTATAAATAATTAATGTTAATTGTTTCTACAGCTTAAGAATTGGAGAATTTATATATAGTAGCATAGTAACTGTGGGAATAAGAGATAATATTTTATATTTTAGATAAGTGCTATATAACTTAAAAAATATCTTTATATTCACCAAGTATTTTAACAAATTCTATTGAAATTGTTATTTTATTTTGCAATCACTTGAAATTTAGAAACAGTCGAAAAATTTAGCTGCCAGTAAGTTGTTTCGGGAACTACTTAATACATTTATATTTAAAATTTTTTTCAGAGCTACTAAATATTTACTTTTATTTTTTCGTTGCACTTAAATATAAGTTGGGATTTTTCTCATCTATATTTTCGTTTTATAAACGGAACAAGTGTAAATATAAAAGTAACAATAAATGTAAATAATTTGTATTTCAAAGGTAATTTGTAATTACTTTCTGTCATAAAATTGATTCTATGGTATTTTTGTTCATTAAAAATAAACACTTGCCAATAAAATAAAAACCTTGAATTCTCAATTGGTTTGGATTCGTTTTTTTTCTACTTCTTTCACTCCATAATTTCTCTATTTTTCTATTTCGTGCAGTTTTCAGTACGGGTATATTATCATAAACTATCAAAGTAACTGAGTAATTTGAAATTTATTATGTACATTTTGATAAGAGCTTAAAGTATACGCCAGCTGATAAGAAATATTGAATGGACTAGGACAAACATACATATGTACACAAATGTATTTAGCTCAAGGCTATAGAAAATTTAATTACACTTTTTAAATAATTACAAATATATAATTGTTTAAGAGCTGTAGGGGAAGAAAGAAGAGATTTTATTAAATTAATTATAAAAGTTAATTTATTTGTCATATTTAAACTATACATAAAGTACTATTCTATTTATCAGTCTGAGCAACGGGGCGTATGCACAATTTGGGTATCTTAAAGGCAAATGAAAAATGTCTTTTATGTCTCTGCAATAGATCTAATTATAAGACAATTTGATCTATACTTATGATCGCATTGATAACAGATACAAATGTATCTTATGCCTTTTTGTATCTTGTTCTACTATTTATCAGATCTAAATATAACATCAAGTTTGTGTACCTATCAAGAAACTCGTTTGTGTGTTGTGTTTGTAGTTACACACACATACACACATACTTATTCGAATATCAATAGAGATACATTTGTATCTATACACTTCATAGTTGATAGCTTCAATTGCTTGCGCATTGTATTATCAGCACAACCTCAATTAGATAGATTGCATGAGGCGCAGAACGCACGTCTGCGAATACGAGTAATTGCCGACAAGAAATATCAGACATGTTATAGATATAGATACAGATACACAAATGTATATATACATGTACTTACGACAAGTACATTGATTGTTTCTATATGAAACTGACGTTGTGAGTTTTGCCAGTTCGCAGAATTTGTGGCGTTTTTCTAGGAAACAAAACGGCGCAACGTGCTTCGATCGTCTGGCAAGTCATAGGGGTTAAGGGAGTGAACGGGGGAGGGGGAAGGGGGGTGGCAAGGGGTATTGAAAATGACGCAATGTTTTTTGAAATCCATCAACAAGCAGCTGTCGCTTTAACGCTTTTGTTTTGCTCGTCGTGTTTCGTTTCGTTACGCGAAGCAACAAAAGCAACAAATGTATAAAACTAATGATAAATTCTACACACACACACACACACACACTAACACAGAGACGCATTGAGAGCACTGAGAGGCTTTAACTTGAGCTCAGGGGCCCCCATGTCAACAATCAACAGTTTGCCATAAATTATTTTTGCAAACAGTTCGCGACACCCCAATGCGGCCCCAGGGAGCCCAACAACAACAGCAACAACAACAGCAACAACACCATCAATGTTGATAAGCAGCCTAGTAAAAATATATATAAAAAAAATTACATACGAGTATATATACATATATAATACTTTACACACTATACACATGGTCCCAGTTTCATAGCGATTGTCACACAATCGCACATTGAGCAAGTCACAGCAAACATCCCCAATAGCCCCCGCAGTGCCCGCACCCAGAGAGAAGTTCGATAAATAAAATGAAGAAGAAATCAAAACCGAAGAGCTGATACCCTGCTTGTTAGTTATATTTACGGATATAAATTTATAAAATAATATAAACATATAGATATACTTTTTAGATACGAATATAGTCAAGTTTTTTAATACTAACAAATTCTTATTTAAAATCATTTACCATCTCAATTATACTAAAAAATAATATGATGCCAATATTAACAAAATATAAATTTATCTATGGAGTATTGTTTTTTTATATTTAAATTTTAAAATTATGTTTTTTCGCAAAGTTTCTCTTACAAAAACTAAATTTCCACATCATATTCCTATGTAAACTATATGATATAGTTAGCTGTTCTCAACAAATCGAACTTATATTTATTAAATTTTAATTTTAATTGAAATATTGCATTCTTTTATATTTAATTATAAATTTATATTTTTTCACAAAGTTTCTCTTACAAAAACTAAATTTCCACATCATATTTTTATGTAAACTATATACTATAGTTAGCTGTTCTCAACGTATTCAACATATATGTAAGCTTTAACAATAACAAGCAGTTGTACCAAGTTTCAACAGCATAGCCATCGAACTGACTGAGTTCACATAGACAGTTCACAGTGTTGATAAGGCATAAGTACTTTTGAGGAGCGTGAAAGTGTCATTATCGCATTAAGAGAGTTACACATTATACGGAATACACGATATGCGCAATGCTAAAGAGTGTCCCGCATTTGTCAGCTTTGGTATTGGGAAAGGTTCGGAAAGTGTTGTAAATCAATTAGCCAAAAACCCTTTCACAACACTAACAACAATAATAACAATAATAATAATAAGAAAAGTAAGTCAAGAAATTGCGTTGTAGACAAAGTCGTTCAAGTGCAAAACTGAAAAGGCCAGCGGGTTGGGAATTGGGTTTGGGTTTAGCTATAGGTCTGCAACAGGATGAAGCGTTAGGGGATGAGAAAGAGGAAGAGGAAGAAGGAGGTAACTCTGGTACGTAGAACTTGCATTTCCGATATGATTTATGGCAAAACCAAATGCACAAATGCTGTTACCAGCTATTACGATAGTCGTCTGCGATTGCTGCCTCGTAAATTATGTGGCAACTTTGCCAGGCCCCCCTCCCACCCCCCTTTCCCTACACGCCTGCAGTGCTCTTGCCTCATGTTGCAACAACGTTGGATGAAGGCGTTGCTTGGCAGGCGAAGCGCTTGCAACTAATTTGTTGCCCTAATGGGACAGCACTTGAGGAGCGTAGACTAGGTAACAGCTAAAGCTACTGACCAACTTGCTGGAAGTTTATTGAAGCCGAAAGGAGAGAGAAGAGAGCAGAAAGAAGAGAGAAAGGGTAAGAGAGAGAGAGGAAGAGGAAGTTGCTGCAACGTAGTTAATCAATGCTGCCAGCAAATACGAGACATTTATTATTTATAGCTTTAACTTGCATTAACTTTAAAAATATGTTTACTTAAATTCAAATAACATTTCCTCTTTTTTTATTCGATGTTTTCAATTACTTAAAGCAATATTGTTTAAAACTCTGACCTTTTATTTTAGACATAAGTCTACAAAACTTCATTCCGTTAACTGTTTTTTATAAACTAAAGAAATTGTATACTATTGACCTTAACTCTATAGCAGTTAAAAATTAAATAGTTTTTCTCATATGTTCGTGTATTTAAAAAAAGATTTTATAATAAATATGATTGAAGTTTCATCCTTCAATTTAATATTTCCAGACTGCGAGACAAGCTATAATAATTTAATGCATTTAAGCATCTATAATTTTGTCAGCTGTCTCATGATTCGCATAATGGCTTTAAAATTATAAGAAATAATTAAAGACCCATTAAATTCATGAGACTAATAATGGAAGCAAGCAATGATGAGAGAGAGAGAGAGAGAGAGATGAAGAGAGAGAGAGGGAAGAAGGGATGTGAAGCGAACAATAGCAGAGCAGTCAAATCAAATTGGCCAGAAAATAAAAATGAAAACAAAAAGGAAATACAAATAAAAAATCATTAAATGCACGAAATGGCAGAGAAATGTGCCATGGCCATTAAGAATACAAAAACAGCAGAGTAACTGGAGATTGGGAGAACTCGGAGAACGGGAAAGAGAAGAACTCGAAAGAGTAATTATAATACGAAGATCACGTATTCGCATTTTGCAAATGTGCATGCCATAATAGAAGGACGATTTATGCTCAGATACAAGTACAGACGGAGCAGCAGGACAATCAAATTTAAAGACCAACAAATATTTTTTGTGGGTGCACAAAAAATAAATTTAAATTCCTTTATATTTTTTGTTTGCTTTCATAGATACCCTAGAGTCATAAAAGTGTCTGACGGGCTTAACACACAAATACAGTTGGCTTTAGTAAAGCCTTAGCTTGATTTCTATGTCTATTTAAATAAGTGAACTCTTCCCATTTTGCAGTTCTGTTCATGAAATATGGTAGATTTGACTTTGATTAAGAAATTTACAACATCTACTAATATATAAAAAAATTATTTTAACTGACGAATATTATAAGCAAACTTGATTGTTAATTTATTTTTATATACTTTGGTCAACTTAAGCAAAGAAATAAATTATATTTACATTTTAAAATAATGTAATAACAGCCATAAGCAAAGTAAATTGAAACCAGAGTTGGGTCCATAAGCATTATCATTACTTTTTGCCAATGAAAAATTATTTAATTGGCTATCAATTAAATTAATTAGCATTGAAAATAATTTTTTTTTAAATTAAAAAAAATAGAAAAGTTTGAAAAATTGTTTTTCCGATAGATTTTTCGATATTTATCCGATAGTCTTATCCGATAGTTTTATCCGATAGTCTTATCCGATAGTTTTATCCGATAGTTTTATCCGATAGTTTTATCCAATAGTTTTATTCAATAGTTTTATCCGATAGTTTTATTCAATAGTTTTATCCGATATTTTTATCCGATATTTGTATTCGATAGTTTTATGCGATAGTTTTCATTAACACTACTTTTTTAATGCTAGTAAAATGACGATTTTATTAAAAAAAGTAGTTAATTAGAAACAATTCTGATTGAAACCCAGGGTATTTTGTCTTGTGTCAATCCGAAAATTAAAAGTTCACCCTTTTTTTGGTTAGCTCCCCAGACGCCGCTGCCCCCCAGTGAAAAATAAATGCTAAACAGTTTGCCAAAACGACAAGCAAACTCGAAAGCCTCCTCCAGTAATTGGCTCAAATTACAGAAATTTCACTGCTGAATCCAAACGGCGAATGCAAACCACAAAGACCATCCAAACCATCCACACCATCCACAGGCAGCAGCTTTAGCTGCAGCCACAGCCACAGTCAGAGTCACAGCAACAACCACAGCCGCAGTTGCAACTTCAACTCCATTTCGAGTTACAGTTCCATGTTGTACTCCAATTCCCGCTCCTTAACCCGGACATGTAGCCGACTCGACTCGACTGTTGGTGTTATTGTCGTGGCAACAATATTGTTTCCAAAAATGAAACGAAACAAAACAAATACGTGACCAGAAATTAAAAAAAAAAAACAAACCAACAACAACTTAAAATAAAAATACAAAAACTGCGCCAGCTTCGAAAAACTGTGCAAAATAAAATAAGGAAACAACAAAAATCGCGTTGATTTGAATTTTAAAATGTTTTCATGGCATTTGTTTTTGCTGTTGCTGTTGCACTGTTTTTCAGCTGTCGCACAGTGATTCAAATGCCAGTGAACAAGTGCAGATAATTCTAAATTAAATAGTCAGCTGAACTAATTAACAAATTGAGTAATTAAACAATTTAAATTAAATTATAAACTGATTACGCGGCGTATACGTTATATCTATAAATAAATCGTATTACGTATACGCCAAGTGCAACGCGGGAACTTATACAAATTGTCTTGAATTGTGTAAATTTGATGGGAAATTGCAATACTCAAGATAATGTCTTGTTTTTCGCTTTTATGAAAAATTGAGAAAATGTGCTCTCAATGTCAATGAAACTTGGTATCGATGTTGCAACTTCAAATGACAGAAAAGTTTTGTCTTGTTTTTTGAACTTGCGATGATAAATCATAAAGCAGCAACTCGAGGCAATGCCAAGGCCATTAAATTGTGGCAACTTTCTAAGCACACAGAGGACACACATTTGGGGCCCGGATTTTAGGGGTACTTTTGGGTCATGCGAGCATTTCGACGGGCTTTGTGGCCTTTATGTGCCTGGTTCCACTGTACACAATTCCACTTGGCTGCTATCACCGAAAAAAACTTTTACACTGCCATTTGGTGTCATTGTTGCTGCTATTTTCGGTTGCGGCCATTATATTTCAGCAGCAACAGCAACAGCAACTCCCTCAACTCCCTTCTACCCCCAATCCCTTGCAACAGTCACTAACAACAAAGTTGCAGCGGCAACAACAGACGTTGCCTTATGTAAATTGTTAAACAAAAAAGTTGAAAATCACATAATATATATATACGTGTATTTTTGTTTTCTTTCTTCTTTTTTTTCTCTCTTTTTTGATAATGAAACTTTTCAACGCAATAAATAATACCATGTACCCGGCAAGAGGGTAGGGGAGGCTTAAGGGAAGTATTTGTGGGGTTGGGCGAGTCGTTTAACAGTTAAAGTAAACGCCATGTCAAATATTGATTTCACATTGAATTTTTGATTATTTCTATAAATAAAACGAAAAAGCGGAGCACAACGAGTTGGGAATACGTGAGTGTAAGGGTGTAGCTGTTATTGCTCCACCCCCTCTCACCCCTTCTCACCCCATTAGCTGTCTCGTTTTCACACCCCACAGCAGCCGTTTAGCGGCACGCGTGCGACGTTGATAATGCCTTCATTGTCGTCTAGGTCAAGTTTCTGTTGTGCAGTGTTCGCTATAAGTTTGCCGTTACACATATGAATATTTTACCCTAGAAGAGGGTGCACGTTTATTGGGCTCCTTTGAATAGACTACAAAAAGAAATTCAATTTACTTTTATTCTTTAACGCCGATTTCGCAGCTTTAGTTAATGATTCTTAATGATTTAAATTGACATTGAAGAAAAATAAAACCATTCAGCTTAAAAGGAAGAAAAAATAAATGGGATAAAATCTATAATATTAATATGAGAAATTATTAGTTTATTTTTTAACATGTTTCCTGTACTTTAAATTTAAAAGAGGATAAAATAAATGGAAAAAAATCTATAATATTAATATGAGAAATTATTAGTTTATTTTTTAACATGTTTCCTGTACCTTAAGTATTTGAAATTGTTCGAACTGTTTGCTTAGCCCACAAAGTATGAAGTTAAAATAATAAAATTATTCATAACTCGATTGATTTCTTATAAACTATATGCTAAAAATAATGGTACCATCTTCAATAGACCCTATAAAAACAATATTTTTTATTTTGTACATTTCTGCAGGGTATTATGCTATTCAAACATACTCTCTTAGCCAATGTTATTTTATGATTTTATTTATTTTTGGCGGTCTTGTTTTCGCATATGGGCATAAAACTGAAAAGTAAACAGACATAAAATGAAATACAACCAAAATTGCTATGCAAATACAGAATATTACCTGAGCAAGAGTCCCCCCCCTCCCTTTCCATGCGATCCGTTAAACATGTAAACAAACAGACACACGCACACCTGGAGCAACAACAAAATGTCGTATAGCTTTGGGTTCTACTTGCCTGTGGACACAGACGAGCTGAAGGTGTGGCCTATAGCCTCGTGTCTCGCCAACGCGCAATAAAAATTATAAAAAAATAAATATAGATATATATAGAGAAGCAAATAACAAAAAAAAAAATATATAAAATTTTCAAAGGCGAGACCCAAAATTATAATGAAAACTATAAACAACAAAAAATCATCGGTTAAGCTGATAAATTGCATGCCCTTTTACCAAAAGTATACGGTATGATAAAAATCGATAAACAATGTTAAAAAATAGTTTAATAAAACTATAAATAAAGTAATAAAAAATATTAATGCTATAAATAGAAATTGATATGTTATATAAAAATTGCAAAAATAAAGAAAAAATCCACCAATAACGATAAAAATTTAAAGATTAAATTTATCACTAATTTAGTGAAATACAATAAATACAATTTCAAATGGAGATGCAAAATAAGTGAACATAAATAATAAAAAAATATGTAAGAAATAGCAAAATGAAATGAAAAATGTATAAGAATGATAACATAAAGATGAATTATTTTAAGCAGTCTCTATACTCTATTTTTCCCTACAAAATATAGTATCTTTTAAATACTATACAAATCTTTCGTGTAAAGATAATTTGTAATCTTTTGATCACGTTTTCATTTACACTCGGGGAGATATATATTTTAAGAGATAAATGTTTATCAGTCGACATTTTATAAAAGGCATTGTAATATTATAAGCTAATTAATGCCTATACAAAATATATTATTATCTTTTGCATTTTTATTGCGCAAATTACAAAACCAACACGACGTATGAGTAATACGCTGAATTATAAAGTCAACACTTGCAAGTTGTGACAGTTAAGTTAACAGAAAATGTATTAAGTCTTTAGTCACTTACTATTCAAATAATGCCTAGAAAAAGTAAAGTAATTTCTTACTGAATAATTATAATTAATAAATATTGATAGTCAAGCATTTTGGAATACTGTCACTAAATAAAAGGTTTGTTTATAACCTTAAAATGGCTCATGATATGCACTTTTTCAGCCTAGACGAGGGTACTTCTATAAGCCAAGTATATTATAAAGGTATTGTCTCAATTTGAAATGCAATGATATGGCATTTATTCAATTTTAGCACAATAATTCAATGACTTGACAAAATGATTAAGAATCAATTAACAAAATGGGGGCACAGATAAGAAAATTTCTCAATTTCTCTTTAGTAAAAAATGAATTTATAATCTCTTTCTTTAATGTAGGGTATCATTTAAGTGGATGGAATGGATTGCACACTTTTGCATAGAACTCAATCATAATTTTGCATCTGAAATAGTCGTAACATTGAAACAACTCGCACGACAACTCATAAATATTCAAAGTTTTGTTGTGTCTACTCGCATTCGGATTTTATTTCGCTTGTGTTTGTGTTTTTAATACCCTATACTGGGCACTATAAATGTTTGACTGCGTATGGAATTAAAACTGAAATTCAAAAAGATTAATAAAATTTAGTTCAAACAATGTTTAGTTATACTTAGAGAATTATCTAAAATTATATGTAAAAGGGTATTGAAAAATCGTATTATTGTCGTCGTTAGTTCTTTGAATTTTGATTTGCATTCCAATATTGATTACGTCTGTAAACAAATAGTAAAATCGTGTTCTCAGTTTGCAAATATTTACTCGATTTTTCAGCACATGGACAATGGGACTTACGAGTACTCAAACACCCAGACATTCACAGCTGAGAGGCGTTGAGAAACTCATAAAGAGAGCGAGAGAGAGAGAGAGAGAGAGAAAGAGAGAGAGAGGAGGGAAGAGAGTCCCGTCAGACATGTGCCAGTTTCGCATAGAATTAAATATAAAATACGTACTTGTACTTGGAGAGGGATTGAGCAGAGGGTCTGCTAGAGGGTCTCTGGAGAGCTCTGTTGAGCTCTGTAGAATCTGCGTAATTTGCTTCCTCGTCTTATCGCCTCAAGTGGCCAGTGAAACGATTGAAACGAGCACGTTTCGTCACGTCTCGTCTGGAGCAGACTTGTTGTGACTTGTTATGTATGCATATCGATCTATTAAATGTCTAGCCGTCTTGATCGCTCAAACTATCGATCTATTTAACAAATCCCATTGCAAGTTAGTTCCGTCTATCGATTTGTGGTCATATATTTCCAGCAATGGAAGAGAAACTGGAGTTTTATGTAGAAAATTGTAAAAGAACAGAAATGTTAATTTAACAGAGTGACGCTAACAGTGCAGAGTGAGTTTAACTCTTAATTTTCTCTTTATCTATTTAAAATTTTTAAGAATCCTTTTAATAAAAAAATTAAACCTAAGGCGATGTTTTATAATGCTGTCTGTTATTGTTATTGAGATTATTAACAGTGTGACGATAACAGTGAACTTTCTCACCCTCTCTTCTCTCTCTCTCTCTCTCTTCCTCTTTTCGTCACTCTTACTCTCTCTATATATCCCATTTCTTTTATGCTTTAATTAAAACATCAAACTTAAGATAAAACTCGAGGCACAAAGTTCTCTGTTAATGTTAAAGTGACGTTAACAGCGCTATGTTAACATTGCTGATTAGACACTCTATTTCTCTCCCCTCTCTCTCTCTCTTTTTTCAACTCTTTGAAAGTTTTCATTAACCTTTTAAATTGCCGCTCCTAACTTGTTCAAGATAAAGACGTCATGTAACATGGCCCACAGTCTAGCTGATAAGTTCAGGCGCACACTTGTATTTGTAGTTATTATGTAAATTTGTTTGTCTGGAACTATAAACACACATATGTATGCATACAGATGTACACATTTATGTGTACTCGTTTCTATTCTTGAACCGGCTGCTCGTATCAATTGCAACAACTATAAATGTTGCACTTCCCCTGCCTTCATCAGACCGTCTGGAAAGGGGCACTTACATAGCTTCAGCTCGCATGTAATTGAATTTACATTTATTTATATATATTTATACGTACATATTTATGATTATTATTTGTCATATTGTTTGACTGACGACGGCGTCATTTCAAAATTTAAATATTTAATTTAACAAGTTTTTCAATTAAATTATTTATGCAAATTGTATACAGAGCACTCAAATGGGGGTTGTCGTTATATACCCCTTTTGCGTGTAATGTGTATAACATTTTTATAAATAAATTTGAAATATTAAATTAATTAGTGCAAGGTATATAAATTACAGCGGTTGATTTTTTAATATTACATTTATTACAAACAATTGTTTAAATTAGTAGAATGAGCGTCTTAGGCCCAGTGTGCAGAGTAATTCAGCAGACAACAGTGTATCTGCTAGTCTACTATTTTTCTGGTCTGTTGCCAAACTCAGTTCAATAGCGTATATACCCAAGTGAAGTTAAGCAAAGTTGTACTCTTAATATATTTGTAGGTCATTTTCATGAAATGCAAAAATAAGCTTTAAAATACGTCAGCTGCAGCAGCGCAGCAGCAGCGTTAGATGCAGCAGCCGACGCAGTTGACGCTACGCAGCGCTCATAGAATTTACTAACGGCAGCAGCGACGTCGACGTCGACGCTTTAAAAAAGCATCAGCTGCAGCAGCGCAGCAGCAGCGTTAGATGCAGCAGCCGGCGCAGTCGACGCTAAGCAGCACTCATAGAATTCACTAACGGCAGCAGCGACGTCGACGTCGACGTCAACGTCTGCGTTCTGTGGGGCGACGCAGCGACTGCGACATTTTTATATGGCGTTGGTGTTTGCCTATGCAAAACAGTTATATAAGAGATTTATGACAACAACACACACACTCACACACACAAACACACACAGAGCTCTGCTCTGGGGTTAAGAAGTTGACATTTGAGGCGATTTAGGCTGACAGGCGACAATGGCACACAACTGTACGTTTGCACCTCTCTCCTCCCACTACTCTAATTCCCCGAGTGCGTCCTTCGTCTGTCGCTCTTTAGAGTTTTATGGGCTACACCCACATGTCCCACCTCTTGCATAGAGATAGGGAGGTGAGGAGGTGAGGAGGTGGTGTTACCAGGGTCAAACTGAACGTAAGATTCGCAGCAAGTCTCGCAGTTCAAGATTTTATTAGCTATATTCGAGGTTATGCATAAATAGTTGAGAACACCCAGAGAGTTATGAATCAAGTGAAGTTATGCTAAAAATACAGCCTCTTTTTTTCTTAGTTGCAGTCGTAATGCTTTTAGATTTATCTTCATTATATCGCTTTACTTCAAGAATTTCATAACTAAAAAAACAGAAATTTTAAGTTACTTATTCAGATGCATATAATGATCATGATGTTGGGATATATTGTATAACAATTTTTTTCCATACCAAATAAATAAATTCTTTACACCGAGTCCAAAGAATCAATCTTTTCGAATTGAAATTTTTGAAACTTTATTATTTTGTTGACTTTACATTGTTTTACATTATTTTAATAGTCATATCTATAGTAAACGTTATTCGAGATTTTAACTAGGATTATTATATTGAGAGAACGAATCATATTTCAAAGAACTCTTTGCATTTTTTCGTTTGAATAAATAAGTTGCCTATCAGCTCAATTTGAGAGTTTTGTTTACAATTTTTGTTTTATTTTTTTGACACAAACAAGTAAGATATCGCAGTTTAAAAGTAAGCGCTACTTAAGTAATACTCTGTATTTCTAAACTTCGAATATTTTATAGAATCAGTAAAGTAATAAAAGGAAATTAAACCAGCAAGGTACTCCAAACTTGAAGTCAAGTGCATATCCTAGATTTTAATTTTATTTTATTATTAGTAAGGTGTACAATTCCTTATATTTTAGTGTTACCTACTCTTAACTTAGGTTTATATTAATTGTTTCTACAACTTACAGGGTATACACTTGTTGCGTAATCTATAAAAGCCCAAACGTCTGCAAGGTTCGCAACAAAAAAGATAGGCATAGACTTCTGTATTAAGATCGACAGTTCTAGACGTAATCTGATAACAAATGCTGACCATAGAATATAAATGAAAGGAATAATAATAATAAATGAAACCCATAGAAATATCAACAACAAAATAGATTACGTGAAATGTTTTTAATGATAGTCTGAAAGTTCTTATCAATATTACCAACTGGTCGAAAATAATATCGACGTAAGCGTCACTATGTCACACTCGACCTTGAAGTTTAGCTCTTTTTTAAGAAGGTAAATAAACCAGCTGAAGAAAACTGGACGATATTATATAGAAGTTGACCAAAGTAACGCCATCGAGTCTAAAGTTTGAACTGCTTTACACGCTAATAATATCCATATTCAGTTCACTGAATCACTGATACCACGTGCTTAGTGTCGCAGTCAAGAACCTCAGACCAGACAGTTTCTGAATGTGCAAATATTTACCCATATAATTCACCAAGTATAGTAGACAATGCGCTTTTCTAGTGCAATCTTGTAGCCATGTGACTTACGAGTGTTCTCCAACTTTGCACTGATATCGATCGATAGAGTCACCATATAACAGTAAAAAGTATTAACTGTCTGCTGATTATTATTTCAAATTTCCCCAATTACAATAGCTCCGCCATTATCTGATTGGTTGTGTAACTATTGAGCTTTATGCAAAGTCATATTCTAGAATATATTTCTGTAGAAAGTCTTTGAAAACTAGTCTTTGATTTACAGAAATAGGACAAAAAATTGTTATACATATATAATTGAAAATATATTTTAGGTAGAAGCTTTAGAAATATTAACTCTCTAACATTTATATTTCTCTCTAATTATATTATAGTTTCTTCTATTCAAAGAGGTTTCATCAAAAAGTAACTAAAACAGTGACTCAGTCCTTAGTCAAAGCACAAAAGAAATACTTCCAGCTCAAGACCCAGCCCCCAGGCAAGACTCTAGCTATACATGGGCTCTACAAATAGACCCGAGCTGTTGTTTTCCATTCTATACTAAATGTTTATCCTATGACTAATGCCACACAACTTGGACAAATGTTTATTTGGCTTGGGTTCAACAACAAAATTCAATTCCAAGTGGATCGCATTTACATGCCGTTGCGAGATATATAAATATGTATAAGTATATATAGTATAAGTATAAATATGTATATGTATATGTAGTACAATTCATCAAAGTATTACTTAATACCTTTGACTAAGCACTGGGCACCTAAACTGAGCCATCAAAAACAACTTTCGATTACGAAATTTAGCACAATTTGTTGCTGGGTCGTCGGGCCGAAGCTGACGCAGAGCCGTACCAGAGCCGTACCGGAGCCGTACCTCGAGCCGTACCTCTAGTTAGGCGCTACGGGTAGCATTTGTGATGATAAAGAGCAACTAAATAAGCCGAAAACAACAAATAAATTGGCATGAATTGAGTGTGTTTAACTAACAGATACTCTGTAGATATTATCTAGATAACTAACTTTTTTTAACAGCATACCTTATAAGATTACACTGTTAGGCTTTACACTAGGTCTTTATATAAATGGAATAAAGTGCTTAAGTCCTTTTACTAAATTCGAAAATTGTAGCTTTTATACCTAAACGTAAGCAACTATTAATAGCTCACCATTACCACTTAAAGCAGTTTCTAGGGTATATGAAACAGAAAACTTAATGAGCTTTGCGAAATGTGTTTGCTTGCCCTTTCGATGGCTGTCAAGTACACAATAAACGACAACAGGTTGAAGACTAACAATAAGAACAACAACAACAACTACAACAATTACTAAAACTCGCCCCGAACAATAACAACTTTAACACTTAACACAGCTGAAATGAAAATTACACAAAAATTAAAAATGCAACCGCAATAAATGTTCATTATGATGTTCAAACCGATAATAATCGAAATGATAATTATAATGATGATGACTAATGCAATGCGATGGCCAAGCAACTCACATGGAACATCGAAACTTCAGAAACAAGCAAGTAAGAACGCTATAAACGAATCACTGACTTAAAGATACCCGGTACTTAATTTAAATATGTATTTCATTTGAATCTATAAATGTTAAAAACTTAAAAGACGGCAGTTTGGGAAAATACATTTATATTTTATTGGATTACAGAGATTGCAGCGAATGCAGTATACCCTTGCATTCTACGAGTACCGGGTATTAAAAAATAAGAAAAACTTGAACGAATTTCACGTTGCGAAGTCATTGCTGCGGTTTCTCAGTCAACCTGACGAATCGTTGAGTTCGTGAGTGATGGCTGCGTGGTGGTTCAGTGGTTCAGTGGTGCAGCAAAAGATTCGACATTGGACGGGTCAAAAAGTATATCTAGTCATGACGTACCCCAATAAACTAGATTTTTGTAGATCATATAGTATATTCAAGAGTAGTTATTATATCCGAAAGTAAAAGGAAAGCGTACTTAATATTAGTAAATTATTTTTTTCATAGTTACATATCCGAGACAAGAAATTAAATAGCTACATTTTTCAAATTAAGAACACCAAAGATATATATTTCTATAGTCTAAGTAAGCGAAAAATTTACTTAAAGAACAAACTAAACTATCCAATTTCTTTATTAAGCTCAAGTGCTTAAAATAACATGTATGCTATTTTTATACACTTTTTTTTTGATTTGACCTTTTTATAAATAATTATTTCCAATGCCAAATGGAAACAAAGAAAATAACAGTTTGTCCCTAGGGACTTATAAAAAATGGAACTAATAACATATCAACACCCACACATACATGGGTAATTTTCCAATTTCCCCAGGGACTTTTGTATACATTTATTTTCTTGTTGCTTTTAATTTGACATTCAATTATGATTGCAAACATTTACTCATAAGCTCCATTGATTAATCGTTCCCAGAGCGGTTGATAACATATTTTTTCTTCAAAACATGTAAACAAATGGGAAAAACAATAATAATAATAAACAAATATAACTAATTCGAGTATAGATTTTAGACTTTTATAATGATGGTTGTGTAATTTGATTAAAACTTCCAGAAACTACATTATTCAAAATTAGCTATCTATTTATCAATCTTTTAAAAAAAGAGAGAGAAGCAAATCTATTGAAAGAATCAATATATTATAGGATCACAGACACTTTTTGCTGTTTCTTGGGCTGTTAATTACCTGCTTTTCATTAAGTACAGGGAATTCAAAGTGCCTAGTAATACCAAAAAGAACAATGCATTGCCTGTGAATCAGTTGTTTCCATGTAGCGATAGCTTCTTTGCCTTTTGTATCTTAAAGATACTTTTGTATCTTTTGCTAATCCCAAAAGCAGTTAACTTAACCAGATAGGGAATACCTAGACAATCTTCAGCAGCAGAATAATAAGAAATCTGCTTAAAGTGTGTATTATTTGTAAGTAATTATGTAGCTGCCAGATACTTTTGCAGCTGAGCACAAATAGATAGACTGGAGGAGTTGAAGTTGGAAGGGGGCATTGTTGGTATAACAGAGATAAGCAGCTATTTGAAAGCCACGAAATTTACATTTTTATTGCGTTTCACTTGTACAATAATTGCCGAGCAGCCGCAGCAGCAGCCGTTACATTTCATATCTTTGAGATACATTTGAGCAAATTTACCAAACTGCCCGCCAAGGGGATTATACTCGTAATACATTGTGACTGCGATTCACAGTGTGTGTGTGTGTATATATGTATACAGTCGCTACCAGCTTACTAGATCCACTACACTCTTGACTACGCTTTGTTTTTATTGCTTAATTGAGATATTAAAAATAAAATTTAATTAATTAGCAAACTGCTTTAATTAATTGTTTTTAAAATTTATAACATAAAATTATAAAAAAAAACATAATGTTGAGGATCTGATTTATCCAAAAATATATATTAAGTGCATTGCTTCACATACGAAATCTCATATTAAAAATTTTAATAAGTAATTTTAATAAGTAAAAGATACATTGCATCCGAGGTTGGTGCTATTTTATTTTTAGCAGCTGTATGAAAAGTGGTTAAAATAAGCTGGGAGTGACTGTTAAAACGTACATATTTTTATGTGCGTGTTTGTGTCGACCTTTTTGGGCAGCGCCTCTGTTTTATCCTCTTGCTCCCTCTCTTTAGCATCTTCTTTTGTGCCACACTTGTTTTCTAGCTTATCTTTTCTTTCTATGCTCAAAATTTTGCACATGTGGCTAATTGTTGTTGCAGTTCATTCAAAGCTGACGACAATAGCAACAACAACAATATGCAGGTCGACATATGCAGATGAGAGAGCGGGAGGAGAGAGAGAGAGCTGGAGGAGAGAGAGAGAGAGAGTGAGCGGGTGAGCGGGTGAGAGAGAGCAAGCGTTAAAGAGGAGCTGGCAAATGACTCACAATTGGTTTGCTGTCGTTTTCTCTTATGGTTTTTGTTGTTGTTGTTGTGTTGTTGTTGCTGTTTTAAGTACTTCATTGTTGCTATTGTTGTTGCTGCTGCGACTTATGAAACCTTCGCTGTTCATTAGTGTTGTTGTTGCTATTGTTGCTGTTGTTGTTGTTGCTTCTTTTGTTATTGCAATGAAAAGTTGTCGTCGCATTGTTGCTAGCCCAGGTACAAATACACACACACGTACACACACACACACACACACACACATCATTCACATTGTGAAAACCTTGGAGCGCTACAATTACTGTTGACTTTTGTTGTTGTTGTTGTTGCTGTTGTTGCTGCTGTTGTTAATGTTGCTGTTGTTGCTCTCTTTGCCCAGTTCGCATTTCCGCTTTCCTGCCTCGGCAACAGTCGTCATTGTTGTCACAGCCACAGCACAGTTGGCAACAACTACAGCACACACACACACACACACACACATGCATACACTGACTGATACAAATGTACAAACATCAACTGCTACACTGGGAGAAATAAACAAGCTTCTTTTCAAAAACACTCTCTTTAAATTTAAACTACAGTCAAACATCTCTACAACGAAACTTATTAAAGGCACAATTAATTTGTTACATTAAAAATTTTAATAAAGTTGACGTATTATTATTGTTGTGTTGACTGAAAAAGAACATAAATATTTTCGTATAAATGATTTATTGTATAATATAATATAATATAATATAATATAATATATTTATTTTTGTAATCAACACATTTACAGAAACAATGTGTATGAATCTATTCTATTAAAACTAGAATGAATATTTTTCTCCAACAGATAGTTTGACAGTAAATTCTTTAAAATTATCCAATATTAAATTATTAAATATTGAGAAATATTGCCACAATCTTTTCGGCATATTATTAAAATAAAAATTAAAATATGTCTCATTATCAATCGAATATATTATTCGAATTATTATTTTGAAATTAAAATCTTTCCAATTTATATGCCCAACCTTTTCTCTCTGTGTACCTTGCCCAAGAAATGTTCGCTTATCAGTTTTGTTTTATTTTGAAATGGGCAAATCTAAGCGATACCAGCAATTGAGTCAGAGACAAAAAAGATACGACAAGTTGACAAACACAGTTCACACAAAACTACAACAACAAAAGGTCTCAAGACTCATATGTGTATCTTTCTATTCGATTGTATCTTATAGATACATAAAATGTAAGAAAAAGATTCGTAGGCTCTTCTCTTTTTGTTGCAAAATGGAAAGGTGAGGGTCTGTCTAGGGTTCATATCAGTTAGATAAATATATATGCTACGATCTGTTGTGGTTGCCTGCTACAAAAAAAAAAACCCTGAGACAAAAGGACAATGGGTAAAAGGTCCTTCGAAGGTCATAGAAACTGACAATCCGTCGGACAAATTACTGTTTTGGGTATAAAACAAAAATTAAGATATTATTTACGGAAGTGCGATAAAAGGGGTTTACTAATGGCTAAATAGTTTGGTTTCCTGTAAATAATTTTCAGAAAGGAATTATAATGGTATTTGAGATCTTTTTAAGTGATCAGCTCAGATATTTTGTTTTTTTATTAACGGAGTTTTCACTGTATTTTTATATATTTATATTTTCTTAGTAGGGTCTTCACTGTACAATCCGATGGCTGTGCAGATTGTATAATGAAAGGCAAATACTTGTGTTCCTATGTACACACTCAAGTGCTTGTCTAAACATAAGATGTTTACCTCCAAAATGAAATAACTGATAGACTGATAAAGCCATTGATAAGGTCTTCTGGCACAGGTATGCGTATGGTTTAAATATTATCTGAGACTCGCCTTAAAAACTATTTACTATTTGCACAATTTCTGATGGATTAACAGCATTTCGTTTATAGCTCTCTCTCAGTATTTAGTTTCTTTTTATTTGAAGACGAGAAATTCTTTCGCATTTTTTGGCGACACGTGCCGCGATTTGAAGAGTCCAAGAATCTGGAAAATTTTCATACTGAAATACTCGAAAACAAGAAGAGAAAAAAAAAAAAACAGAAAACTTAAATAAATTGTCAGACAAGTGTTGTTGAAAATACAAATAGAAATATGAAAGTTGGAATAGTTAGGAGGTGGGCGATCTGAAATAAGCATTAAAATATTGTATAAATAAAACCACGAAAACTTGACTAAATATTTGCCAATTGCTGTCGCTGTCGATATTGAAACAGAGAGAAAATAACAGAAATTCCGCATTTTATAAATGACACATACATTCCATTCTATATTTCATTCGATTTCATTTTATATACGTTTTTTTTTTGTTTATCTTCTGAATGGTAACTTCGGATTAAATAATATTGCAAATATTGTCAGTTTTTTCTGCTTTTTATTCTTTAACGTTCCATATCGGGAAATACCAAGCACTTGTTTTAAGACAACTTGATACAGCTGCCAGAAACTATAGAAACCACTCAAAATATGGCGTATTCTGTGAAGCAGAACAAACATAGAATTAAGAAGAGAGAAAATCAACTAGAAGATACTCTGCAAGTGCAATTTACATCTCTCTTTTCATAGAAATTTTAAACGGAAAATGCAAAAAAATGAGCTTTGTTTTAAAATTTTCCATATTAGTATTTACCATAACTCCAATGATTTCTATTTATATCAGTTACATGCCATAACAAAGAACTAAGCTACACACTTTCTTTATTTGTCGAAATTACAGGGTATTACAGGGAATTACGAAAATAGTTTGTGGAACGCGTGTGTCGCAAATGCGAAATGTTTTTCCATAGACAAACCATAGAATCTTCGAAATATATTTATAAAAACAACTATAAATTACAAAGTCAAGGAAATTAAAAGCGTCAGGCGCGTCAGCAAAATTGATATTGCTTTCCTCCCCCTCCCCTCTCCCCTTTCCACACCCCTTTGCAACGGTTCATCACACGCTTCCCGTTTACGCTGGCGCCGTCACAAAGCGCACAAAAACAAGAGAGAAAAGTTCAAAAAACAAATAATTAAAATTGAACATGTACCGAAAACAAGCAAAAATTTGTGACGTGGCTCGAAATGATTTAATTAACGTTGTATTTTTTATGACGTGAGAATTTTCAGCTCAAAAGAATTAGTTAAGGCTTTTAATTGTACTTAAGATGGAAATGATAATGGAAATTCAGCAAAGGAAATACAGCTGCAAATTGTAATATAAGTTCGATGAGTATTCAGAATTATAAAAAGTCAGACAATCAGATTATTTCATATTATATTTCTGAAAATCAATCAATTAATTTATCATTTTCATCAGCTTAAGAAATAATTTGTCATAGAAATATAGTAATAAATATTTTTAATGATAATATTTCATTGAATAAATGTTTACACATTGAAAAATAATTTTAATCTTAGATATGCTAAGAAAAGCTGAAAATATAAGGAGATATGGCAACCCTGTTAGCTGTTTAATTAATTAGTTTTAATTGAATCTACAGATTAATACATCAAAATACAATTTATTTATTTACTGAGAGAGTATTTAAGTTGCTAATTAATTATGCCGTTAATTTTTATTTAATAAAAGTAACATTTTAAGATATATATTTAAATATGCAAACGCATTTTATTTGAAATTAAAACCGACATTTGTTGGATTTAGTGAGCTGGTCTCTTCATTTCGTTCACACTTTTGTTTAGTTCTTTTTTTCATGAAAAAACTCTGATTTGAGCGCTGTTGCCACTTTTCAGTCAAGTTCATAGTGCCAGCTGTCCCCCTTTCCACTCAACAGCTCTCCATCGATCTCCATCTTCTCCCCCGTGCTGAAAACCGGGCTAGCCAAATGGCAAACTGGTTGCCACCGATCGTTGCAGTTGCTATCGTTGCCGATGCTGATGCCGATGCGCTGTTGCCGCACTTCACTTGGCTGCAAAAGAAAGTTGCAAGCTGCAAGCACCCGCTACAAGCAGCCCGCTTCCGCTCCCTCTCCCCTCTCGCTCCCCTCACCCCTTGCTGGTCACCCTGCCCATGGCATTAAAAAAGAAAGCCGTTTTGTTTTAATTTTTTCCACAATTATTTTCCGCTAGCGCAGGAAAAATTATATGCTTTTATTTTTTGTAATTTTTTTCTTTTCTTCTTGTTGATGTATTGTTTGTTGTTGTTGTTGTTTTTTCTTTTGCCTTTGTTTTTGCTTCTTTTGTTGTATTTTTGTTTTTGTTTTGCTTACATTTTGGTTACAAATTTCTCACAAATTTTGTTTTGTTTTGTTGTTGAAATTACGCAATAAAAAAACTTAACATTAAATACAATATGTGGTTGTTGTTTTCGTAATAATATAAAAAAAATTAATACATGTTTTTTGTTTATCGTTTTTTTTGTGTGGTTGTAATAAATAGTTTTCGATTTTTTAAGTTAAGATACTTTTAGCTGGTATAGATACTTTTGTGTGTGAGTGTGTGTATGTGTATATGTGTGAGAACATTAAGTTTTCTTTGTTACGTTAATCGTAATTTTTAAAAATTATATCGCATTGCATTTTAGTTGCTTCTTTAATTATTATTAATTTTTGCATCTACATTTAAATTTTTCGTTTTGTTTTTTTTTTTTGTTTAATTTAATTATTTATTTTTATCGCAATTGGAGTTTTACACAGACAAAAAAAAATTTTACAAATTTTTCACGCTTTCACATTTACTGAGATATTCTTTTTTTGCCTTAACATTTAAGCAAATATTAATTATTAATCAATTTGTTTTTTTTTTTGTATTTTTAATTTTATCGTGTTGTAATTTTAATGATGTTTTTGTATTTGTTGTTGTAGTAGGCGCTATACATTTAATAATATATAAAAATTGGTTAAAATCCTAAAATTTGTTGCTTTTAATTAAGATTAATTAATAATTTAAAAAATTTTTAATGCAGCAAGCTGCGTCTAACTAAAATTGGAGCGTTATCATCTTCTCTTTCTCTCTTGCTTCGCTTTATCTCCATTTTTTATCTTATGCTCGTTCTACACATTAAACGTACAGTTAAATTTTAAATTTATCAAGATCAAGTTTTTTTGTTGTTTGTTTGTTTGTTGTTGTTGTTGTTGGTTTGTTTATTACTATAATAGCATACAATTTAAAAAAATCTGTTCACATTTAGTTGTATCTCTTCTATTGTGTTGTGTGTTTGTGTGTGGAGTGTGGGTGTGTTTGTGTGTGTGTGTGTGTGTGTATATATTTTATCATTCGTTTTTTGGGTGGCCGTACTTGCGAGCGCACCCAGAAAAACTCTTAGCATCTTAAACAGTATCACATATTCATGAGTTGTCGACTAAGCAACCCTCGCAGCGGCCTGGACAGCGAGCGCGCTCAAAGCTGTTGGCCACCAAGGGGGTGGTTAAATTGGGGGGGATTAGGGTTGCCCAATTGCTTGTCATATTGCTGTTGCTGCCTGTGGCTTGCGGGTTGCCGTCTTTGAATTTCATGTTTTCATTTTGTTTTTTTGTTTTTTTTTTTGTATTTTAATTTTGTTTTTTTTTTCTTGTTTTGTTGAAAAAGGAGAAACAACTTAAAACACTAGTTATTTGTTATTTTTGTTTTTGTTGTTGCTTTTTTATAGCATCTACTACGCATCTAAGTAAAATGGTGGTGAGAGTCACAATTACAAAATTGAAATTCGAAGAGTTGCGTGAGATTCACAGCAATCTTCGAATTGTATTAGTATGAGTGTGTGTGTGTGTGTGTCGTATACTAATTCGTATGCGTATAAGTGTTTAATGTGTGTGTGTGTGTTGGTGTGTGTGTGTAGGTGGGGTGGCTTCGAATACTTGCTTCGTCGTCGCGTTGCGCTCGCAACAAACTACTGCTCTCGACATCACAGGGGGTGTTGGGCGGTGTTGGGCGCGCTTTAATTATAATTCGCACTCGCTGGGCTCGCTTCTATCTTACTCTCTCTCTCTCTTGCTTCGATCGCTCTCTTTTGAGATGCGCTCTCTTAATCACTTATATCGTTGGCGTTGCAATCGCCTGGCTATGGCTGGAGCTTGAGCCAAAGCTGTAGGTACGCCTGGCACCCAAACCATCGGCAGAGTAAAGCTTATGCTTGGTGATGGTATACTCTGGACTGATGGTGATGGTGCGTGCCAGACTCTTCATGAACTGCGGCAACAGTGCCGTCCAGCCGCGATGATCCTGTCGCAGTGTTAGATATACCTCGAATGTGGATACCGTTTCGGGATCCACTTTGAGCGATGCAATGCGTCGCGAGTTTTGCGGCTCATCCTCGAACTCCACATAGATGGTGCAGCCGCGAATGCCGCATGGCTCCTTCTCCGACACACGTATAATTTCCGCCGCAATGCTGGGCGTGAGATCACAGGGTAGCGACACTTCGGTGCATGTCAAATGACGCGCCTTTGCCTCCCGCAGCTTTGAGAGCAGATTGAGCGACAATTCGTTTACAGCCGCCGCATCAACATCACTGCGCACCGAAAGCTCATCCAACTCATCACAGCTGTAGACGCTACTGTAAGGACTGCTGCTGTTCATTGTTTTGGTTTTCTTGCTGACGCTGCTTCCGTTGCTGCTGCTGCTGCTGTTGCTGCCGCTGCTGCTGCTGCGGTTCACTTGCTGCTTGTGCTTAATACTGTGTGTGTTCTGGCTGACGCTCTTGCGTGCTGCGCTGCCGACAGCAGCAGAGACGGCGACCTTCTTGGCCACTGCGGCGGACGTGGGCGGTGTCAATGTGCTGGTCCAATCTAAAAGTAGCGCAAAAACAAAACAAAACATTGATAAGTACAAGTACTAATAAAATTAACAAATACAACTTGAGACAATTTGTAGGCAATGGAATTAGTAGACGATAAAGCGTCGTTGTTGTAGTTGTTGAGTTGAGTTGTTGTTGCTTGCTCAATGTTCACTCACTCACTCACTCACACACTCATACATACACTCGCACACAGATACGCGCTTGGCAACAAGCAGCGAATGAGATAAAAGCGGAACAAGGCAGAGGGCCGAAAAAAAGCAACAAGAAAACGGAAAATCATTTTTTATTATTATAATTTTTTTTTTTCGTTTTTAATTTTTTGTTGTTGCTTTTGTTGCATGTTGTGTACGTGACTTTGTCGCAGCTGTTGTTGCTCTGCTTTTTATGCGACTTTTTATGAATTAATTTTGAATTTCAATTTTATATTTCAACTTTTTTTTGGCAATAAAAAATTTTCAATTTAACATTTACTTTACATTTTAACTTTACATTTCAACTTTTCATTTTCATTAGCAGAAATTTCTCGAATTAAATTTCTAGAACTTTTGTTCGAGTTTCTCTCTTAACTAGTTTTTCGTGAACTCTTCAAACTTACCTCGAGCTTTGTTGGATCCCAGGACAGCACTGTAGTTGTAGTTGGATTGCATTGCGAGAACTTCCATTTTCATTTGACTTTGAATTTATCGCTGTTTATCGGGAAAATGTTCTTTGTCGCTTTCTTCGTTCTTCTTGCTTGCTTCTTTTCTTGTTTGTATCACTTTTATTTTTAACAAATTAATTAATAGTGTTTGTTGCTAATTTGTTTGAGTTGAATTAATTAATAATTTATCACAATTTGCTGGTTGTTTTTATTATTTTTTTTTAAATTTATGCTGCTGATTGCTTCAAATTTGTTGTTGTTATTTATGTTGTTGTAGTTGTAGTTGGAAATCACAGCACTTTTGTTGTTGTTGTTGGTTGTTTTGTGTTTTATCACTTAAATGGCGTTGGTCCGTTGCATTTGTTTGATGGCAATTATTACATTCAATAATTTTCATAAAATTATTATTTGTTTGGTTTTATACAGTTACAATTACAAATACATTTTAGTTGTTTGGTTTTTTGTAATTATTTAAACATAGAATTCTTCTTGAAACAATATAGATTTTGTTGTTGTGTTGTGTTGTGTATTTAAAATCGTCCAACAGTAGAAAATGTTCAACACACGCTAATTTTGCTTTCTTTTTCTTGCTGCTTTGCCGTTCTATGTGTTTACCTCAGCAATGTTTCGAAGCTACTATGAAGCGACGTGCTCTGCACCGGCTATTTATAGGCGACATCGCTCTGCCGCGGCCGCTGCTGCTGCTGCGGCTACTGCTGCTGCCGGTGGTGAGTCGTTGGGAGAGCGGCAGAGCACAGCAACAACAATGCTATATGTGTTTGCTGAGCAATTAGCGGTTGTGCTCTCCGCAAAGAGACCGCTACAAAGCACGTATGTACTCAATTTGGTATATAGTATATGTGTAGCAGTGTACGTGTGCGTGTGTGTGTGTATGTGGGTGCTGTAATTGTAGTTGTTTTTGCTGTGACTGCAGGTAGAAAGAAGCACAGAGCAAAACGGCTGATGTAAGTTGGCTGCTTTTTACAACGCTCCAACGCTGTCGCTGTCGCAGTCGCAGTCATAGTCACAGTCACTCTCTTCACTCATCAGCTGTTTCACTCAACGCTCTTCAACTGGCTCGCTCATGCGCACCTACAACCGGCCCCGGCTTGTGTCTCTGTTTCTCATGTAACTGTCGCTCGTCGCTCTGTCGACCGAGTGCGTGTATGCGTATGTATGCATGTATCTCTCACTCACTCAGTGTATATATATGTATGTGTGTATGTGGCTGCATGCATACGTGACTTTTGTGCCGGTTGAGCATGTTTCGCTGCTGCCGGCGCAGACCGACAGACAGTCAGGCCAAAAAGGATGATGAAAATATTCTCTCTCTCTCCCTCTCTCTCTCTCTTTCTTTTGCTCTCTCAATGCTCTGTCAAGGATGGAAGGAGGCAACGCAACGCAGCGAACGCAATGCACACTCACACACACACGCACACATACAAACATACACCACTTCACACCCTCCCGTTGAGCAGACGTTTCGTTCCACATTACTGCGCTGCCCGCAGTTGCTGCGCTGCTGCCACTTCTGTAGCCGCTGTTGCTGTTGTTGTTGTTGCCCCAGGAGAACGCACCATGTCAAAATTGAAATTTTCCACTGCAGTTTGCAACAACTTCGAAAATCGAAGCCCAGTGGCCAAATGGGCTGCCTACCTCTCTCTTTCTCCCTCTCACTCTCTGTCTCTGTCTCTCTCTCCGACTCCGTCTCCGTCTCTGACTCCGGCAACGGATTGCGGATTGCGGACTCTGTTCTCTGTACGTTCACAATGTGTTGCTAATGGCATATCAAGTTGCAACAAGCACCAAGTGGTAAGTAGCAAAGTCGAGTACTGTTGCACCTTCTCCTCCTCCTTCTTTTCCTTATTTTCCTGCCGTTGTTGTTGTTGCTGTTGCTATGCCGCTTAATTTCACAACAATTACCCAACAGATCTCACAAAAGATGAAAATTCTGTCTCGCTGAAAAACTTCTTCAATGTTGTCAGTTTTCCATAAAAAACAACCGTATTTCAATTGTATTTCAGAGTATTTTCTAAGATCTACATGTTAATCTAGGTTAGGATTTTAAAAAGTTGGGTTAGGTTAGGTCTACTGTTAAAAAAAATTATATTTTCTATTTTTTTTTTGGTTATTTGTTTCTTATTTTATAATAGTTACTTATGATTCTCTTAGAATTATTTTAGGGTCATTTAAATTGCCTGGGGCTTAGCTACTTTTAAAAATAAAACGATCTTCAGATTTACAAATATTATTGAATATTATCAATTTTTTACGTGATGAATAAAATTAAAAAAAATAAATGAATCTTATAAATAAATCTTAAAAAGAAATTAATGAAATATTATTACAATGTGAAACATAAATTAAATATCCAATCTTAATTCTCTAAATCTGTGAGCAGTTTTCAAGAATTTCATCATCATTTATGGCATACATTTTTTTTATTATTTACTTACCACACAAATACAAATACCAATATATCTATGTATATTATGCATGTTTTTATTCTTTATATTTATTTCTTATATGCTCAAGTTGAAATATTACGAATTTCACCAGC
The DNA here is from genome assembly GCA_035045575.1 of Drosophila falleni. Classification (NCBI taxonomy): domain Eukaryota; kingdom Metazoa; phylum Arthropoda; class Insecta; order Diptera; family Drosophilidae; genus Drosophila; species Drosophila falleni. The sequence goes on from JAWNOV010000167.1 coordinate 14,893,784, forward strand.
ATTTGAAAGGCCAGTCGAATTTTATATCTTCATTTCTTCTTGATTTTATTTTAGAATAATTTCATATTCATATCATGATTTCATGCTGAGTCCTTTCATTTCAATTGAATGCATCTTTTAGATTATGCCAGTGTTGTTGTTGTTGTGGTTGCTGTTGTTGCACGTAGATTGAAAACGAAAGATTGAAATGTATCTGAACCTGTTTCCTTGTGTGTTTGCATGTTTGTGCCTGTTCGTTTCGTTGCGTTTCGTTTTGAATTGAAATGAAATTCTCTGAAATATGTATGTTTTTGTGTATGCGTGTGTGTGTATGTGTGTGTGTGTATCTTTGGGTTATGCTGCTGTCAGATACATTAGCTTTTGTATAGATATGTTTGCCAGATAATAAAAGCAAATGAAACGTTAAGTTTGCCTCCTTTTTATATAGATTTTTATTTTTCAAAAATGATGATGCAAATCAAAGCCAGGAATTTCACAATCTATGCAAATATGACACAGCAAGTTTTCAATTGGATTATACTAATATATATATACATATATTTGATTAAACGGGAGCAAAGTGCAACACAAGACAGACGCACGTTTAGCTAATAAATAGACTAATTTAATCACCTATAAACTAATTATTGCTATTGTAATCAGCTATTTCAAAACACATCTATTGCTAAAAAGATTAAAAAAGTCACCTTACTTCTGCAAAGCTGAGAATACAATCAGAAATATTTAAATTTCCAACATTTTTATTATTTCTTAGTTAAAATTTTTTACAATTTAAACACTTTCCAAAGACTATTTTTATAGTTTTTGACTAAACATTCTAATGAAATCTGAGAAAACATCTCAAAATACTCTCAGACTTAGCCATTTTCAAGAACAATCTTTGATTTAATTATTTTTTTCTGTATAAAAAAACAAACCACATTTTCCGTTTTTCCTCAACACTCACACATAAATACATACATAACATGTGCTTACGTGAAAAACGTGCAGAGCAAAGAAAATCACATGAAATTTAACAAGAATTAAGTTGAGTTCTTCTAGATTTTTATGTGTGTTTTAGGTGCAAAATTATGCCAAGTGAGAAAATAAGAAAAATAAAAAGAAACGTGAAAAGTTCTCGGAAATTGTCTATGCAGATCTATTAAATTGTACATAAATTTTCGCGGAAATCTACTTATAGGTCTTATAATAGAATAATATTATTAATGCGGTTCAAGGAGAAAGATTTCGTATTTTTAAATTGAAGAGATTTTCATTTGACTGATAAAAAAAGGTGAACAATAATAATAAAGTTTATCGATAAGGAAATCACAATTGATTGCCATTGATTCATCAATTATACATAATAATACTACATTATACACACACTTACACACGCATAGATATTAAGCGATAAGCGATAAGAAATGCAAAAGAAAAAGTGAAAAATACGAAGAGATTTTCAATTGACGCTCAAAAACGATACGTGTGGCGCCATCTAGCGTGCAAAAGTTTCGAAACGACAGCGTAGCGTCAAACGACGCGTCGCGACGTCAGCAGCGACAGCAGCAGCAGCAGCAACAACAACAGCAACAATGACAATTTGTTTAATTTGTAGGCAATTTTTCATGTATTTTCTTTGTTGTTGCGGAAAATTGTGCTGTGTCTTCGCGGAAATGCTTAAAATTAGATTAAATTATTATTGTATGTGCATGGCATTTAATATGCATGTATTTGCGTTTTCAAAGCAACTCAAGAAAAGTATCTTAAAGATGCATAATTGATTTATGCTCAATATGCAAAGCACTTTGGCAACTTTTTCACACAATTTTGCGTAAAAGTTTTGTGATTTGAATTTGTTGTCGTGTTGACCAGAGAACCTAAGAACCAGTGACCAGAGAGGGGAGGGGGACTCATTAGCATAAATAAATATGCATTTATTTATATACAAAGAAATGAAGTAAACACATTTCGAGTTCTTTTTGCATAAATTTCTACTAAAGAAAATGCTACACAAATTGTCCCAAGTGGACATTTTAACTCAATTTCTCTTCGCTCACTTCAACTCACTAAAGAGCATGTCTACTCAAGAGTTTGCCTTGCTCCGTTGTGCTCTTAAATCTGCTCTTTGAGTGCTTAATTCAATGGTGCGCTCTTGAACTCACAGCTGACGAGCATAGGGAAAATGTTGAGCAGGCAGTTGGTTTGAGTGCAAAACAGCGCACAGCTGATTGAGCTCAAATATTGAGCATTTGCTCTTGCTCTCGCTCTCTGAAAACACAACGGCAACAAGGAGAACGACAGCATTTGACTTTGCAGCTGTTTCGCTCATCATCTGTTTTTCTGGCGCACAGCAGGTTCCCCGCATGTCCCCCGCTCATATGAACGAGTGTATATGCATGTGTCGCATACATATGCATTGCTGTATACAAAGTCAGCAGTGGCCGTGCGCTGCAGCTCTGCCGGCGTTGCTGCTGCTGCTGCTGCTGCTCCAAACGCTCAAGCAGTATCTTGATTTTCCAACTCGTTTCTCGCAGTCAACGCGCCCCCCAAAAACAGACACACACTCAAACATGCATATATACAGATGTATGTATGTGCATATATAAGATGTATGTTTGTATGTAATTTGCCTAAGGTTTTGTTGCTGCTGCTGCTGTGACTGTTTGTTGTTGCTGTTTTCTTATTGCCTGCACATTGTTGCCGTTTTTCACTTACTTTGCTTGCAGAGCCGCCTGCAAACGAGTTGAACAGCGGCAACGTCGCTCTCATCTGTTTTCCACACATGTATGTATGCAAGTAAGTGTGCGTGTGTGTATGTGTGTGTGTTGCATGTTTGTTGCTGTTCCCAGTAAAACTTGGCTCCTATCGAAAGTAACTTCAAACCACATCTAAAGTAACGTAAGAGCAGTTGCTAAACCTGACGTCTTCCATTCGCTATTATACAGGGGTGAAACGCTGAAAGAAGGGTAGCAATGCAAGGTAGTTTGGCAGGGCTTCTGTTAAGGCTCTGTTAACGCCCATTTCCCTTTCCAACGCCCATTTCCAAAAACAACGTTGCAGAAGTCGCTCTTGTAGAAGGCAGAAGAGCAGGCCTGCGGCGTTCGCTACAGCAATAATACAACCAGAAGGCATTGCTCTGAAAGGTATTTTGAATGCATTACAATGCAAGGCAGTAGAAGGCAGTAAAGCAGGCCTGCGGCGTTCGCTACGATTCGCAACGTATATTAAAACACAATAAATATTGAAAAAGCATATTTATTTGTTTAGACAAATGTGATATATATATAATAACATAATGAAAATAATAATATTTAAAACTATAAATAGTATATATTCCCCCCAGTGCGTTGTCTCGTCTTAGTTCGGTTTTCTCTATTCCAAAGGCGTCGGCTTGGTTTTGCGTGTGCATCCACTGTTTAAGAAATGAAAAAAAAAATTAATTACTTTAAGATTTAAACTCTGTATTACATAAAATAGTATCTACTCGTACTTACATTTTAATATAAAGTCGATCCACGCATTTTTACGTATTAATACATACATAAATCATATATTTGACGGCTCCTAAATAAATAAATAAAATATAATAATATACATATAAAAAAATATTAATATTTATTTTAATAACAAATAAATGCAATGTATAAATGCAAAAGAACTTACTATATTTTTATACTTACACGCTGTAAAAATAATATTTTTCCAAGTTTTCATATTTCACAATCACTTTGCAAACGCGTGCGCACTCGACGGCAGCTTCTTCTTTTTTGCGATAGAAAAATTACAAGTATATGAAGATCATCCACAAAAGAATAAAAGAAACAAAAAGAAAAAACGGTAAAAATTCCGCAAATTATGCTATGCCCGCTCTTTCGTTGTAGTTAACAGAAGGCGAGGGCGTGACAAAATACATAGCAGAGCAGCGAACGTTTTGAAAGGCCTGGCATTTAGCCTTCCAAAGTCAGCAAATGCAACGTACTCCTATTGCAAGGTATTTTGAGCTCTTTAAGCACCCTGTAAAGCCATGTACTACTCCTTTTGCATGAATCATAAGGTTGCCAGAAGGAATTGCTTGGTGGAACACGTTGCTCCGGGATTTACTGGGTTGCTGCGGCTGTTGATGTTTGCTTGTTTTCTTTCTTTTCAGCTCGCTTATTTATTTATTTATTTTTTATGTCTTCGCTGGCAGCGCAAGAGAGCCAAAGCCAAGTCCGAGTGGGGCCCGGCCGGCCTCAGTTGCTGTCGCTGTCGCAGTCGCTGTCGGCGTCGCAGTCGCACAGCTTTTGAGCTTGGCTTGTTGTTGTCGTTGTCATTGTTTTTGCTTTGCTTATGGGCAATCATCTGTTTTATTCTGCACAGACACACACACACACAGATACACTGGCTGAGTGACTTGCATGTATGCATGTATGTGTGTATCTCACACAAAGTCATTTCTCTGTATCTTTTGCTTGTGTTGCATTCGCCCGTCAGCTTTTTTTTTACCATCAATAGTTCATTTTCTGCTTGGCAACGGGTTTTCTCTCTCTCTCTCTCTTTCTAGTTTTTTTTTTTTGCTACGTAAAGTTTCATGAAATTGGAGAAAACGTAGCAATGATGAAATTACTGGACATACGTGAGTACCTGACGCGGGTTATCGGCGCCTCCATTGAAGCCTCTCCCTAAATTCATCCTCATCCGCATCCTCATGCTCTCTGTGGACCAGTGCAACACACACACATACACACACACATGCATGCAGTTATTGGACACACATACAGTGTGTCAAGTAATTGTTTTGACAAACAACATTTATGATTTGTATTTTTAAAATTAGTTGAACCCAATGGCTTTTGTTTATTTATTTAAGTAAATGTTATTAAAATGAGAAAACAAAATAATAAACAAGATACGATATTTATTCAGTGAAATACAAAAATTAAATCTTATTTTATCATTTTTACCTCTTCTCACACTCCTCCTTCTCCCAACATACAAAACTCTCAAAACTCTGTAAAATTTGTGCCATAGAGAATTAGGCGAAATGAAAATGAGAATGATGTTGTTGTTGCTACTGGTTTACTTGATTTACACACATACATGCATGTGTATTTATATGGTTGTTGTTGTGCCAAAGCAAAGGTGCGAAAAACAAGAGAGAGAGAGAGAGAGAGAGAGGCAGATAGCTAGAAAAAAAAGAAAGACTTTATCGCCTATTATTTTATTTAAGATCTTGTGAAATTGTCACGCTGATTCAACTTTTGAAATTTTATGGTATTTATTTATTGTATCTCTACTTATAATCTATAAATATGATAACCAACAGATAAGCTAACAAAACAATAATCGTTCATCAACATTATGGGTCATTATAAGTCAATAATCTGTATCTAGTATAACAAAAACTCCTATTTTAACAATAAATGAAATAAACTTGGAATGTACAAATATAAATCGTCAAAAAATACGTTGTATTACAAATTTTTTAAGACCATGAAGAACTGTGAAAGATGTTTCTAATAGTAAGAATATAATTAAATACAAAGACTTATTACCTACTTTCCAATCTAAAGTTAAATTTTAAATACTTATTATAGACTACTTTTAGTGTAAATTTAATAATTAAATAAATAAAAACAGAGATATAATAATATAAGTGGATAACTTAAGCACATTAAAGATTAAATTGAATTTATAAATTATGTAACCTTAAGAATTTTAGCTGATAATTCTCCAAGCAACGTGATGGTCATAAAAATAGTGTCACCCCAGTCAGACAGTTGCCAGTTGTATCTGTGGCAATCGCAGACAGTTCACAACTTCCTTTCCAATAAGGGCAATTTATCAATTTAACACTCAACTCAACGTAACTCCCTGACGTTGTAAGTTCCCCCCTGGCACCGCCCTATGTCCAAAATCCTATCGCTAATCACCCTTAAAATTGCGTGTGCGCCATCCGAAACGAAGGTCATGGATTGAAGAGCAACTGATTCAATGCTCGAACCGGGAGTTAAAAGTTGGGAATGGGTATAGAAATACAGAAGGTGACGACCTGCATAAAACTAACTAAAAATAGCTGTCCCCAAATCCACAACCTTGGGTCATGTCATACTAAATCAATTAAAAAACTCCAAGCGAGTCTCACTACAGAATTGACCTGGCAACAACAACAACAACTCTGAATTGAGTGTACTCATACACACACACACATTCGTTGCCCGGTTTTTGGGTACTCGAATCGCAGCGTAATTTATGCAAACAGTCCCAGTTTGAGTTCCATTTCCAGGGCCAGACAACAACGTCACACACACGGGAAGGGTCCGAATTCGAGTTGATTTTCCAAATTGATGACATTGCATCAGCTGAAAGTGTTTACTGTCATTCCATCTCTCCCCCCGACCATCCCTCTATACAATCCCTTTCCATCTTTTAAGTGGACTTTGCTGTTCCTGCAGTTTGGCATCAAGTACATATCTATCTATATCTGTAGCTCTACCTGATGCCTAGTGCCATCATCCGCTACCTGATCCAGCGTTTTCCCAAATGAGCCGCAAATTTTCCACAATGAGTTAGCCGTCGGGTTTTTCCAGCGTTTTTCTTTGTAGGAAAAAGGTAAGTGTTATATAAAGTAACCCGGATAATTTGTGACCTAAGGCCTAAGGTCATCTTTTTCATAATCTGAGCATTATTTCGAGAAGTTTCTGCTAATAAAATGAAAGCAGCAATAGAGAAGTTAGAAAGCTAAGTCATTATTTTAAAGTAGAAACTAATTATATATATATCCATTCGTTTTGAATTTAACTATTTTTTTTTAAATAGCGATGGTAGCGTAGCGTTATACGAATTTTCGGGTTTTCCCGTCATTAATTAATTTTTCATAGATTATAGACAATAGTTAAATACTGAATCTTCTTAATAACTAAGAACAGCGTGTCGTGACACGAGGTTTTATATTTTGTAATTACAAATACAAATTTTTAGTGACTAATCCATTCTTTAAATACTTTATTTTTTAACTGTCTCTGGAAATTTTCATTTTTATATAAATTTAAATTTAATTTAAATTGCTAGACTAGCGATGGAATCGTGTCGTGACACGAGTTCTTTCATTATGCAATCACTAAGTAAACAGTTTACAGTTTGCACATCAAATATTTGCCTAGAACAATCGGACAAGTTATATTACAGGGGCAAATTGATGGAACCAAATGGAGCTGCTTATCAAATTTCAACAACTTGGACGACAAATCGTCTGACTGTGCACCAGATATTTGTTCTCCCCCTCTCTCTCTCTCCTTCTTTCTCCTGCTATTTGTATATATATCTTCCTATATATATATATACAGTACTTATATGAAAGTAAATAGTTATCAACAGTAGAGCTAAAGAATATTAAATCAATATTTAACGGTGCTAGGGCAAATATGCGTCATTTATATATATCAGATTGTGTGTGTATGTGTACTGATTTTGTTGTGGAAAATGGAAATAGAAAGGGGAAGGGGAAGGGGAGGGGGAGTTAATTTTGCAAGGTCGCGTGTTTATCGCGACGCGTATTGCACTTGAGATATGGCGAAATGGCGTGGTTACAGTTCCCAGTTCCCCAGACAAAGAACCATAGAACCCCAGACCCATGGGCAACATGTCATTGAGCGCGTAGACAAAATGTCTCCACGAACATGAGACTTTTTTGATTAGATCACTTAGAGAAACTGATAAGAAATGTGTGTCATTGACGGGCCTCCATTTCGTTGAGCTATTGCTAGGGTCTGCTTTATTTCTATAGCTCTGTATATATATAGTAAATATAGGGCAATATTCCAGTACTGATTTCATCATGCGCTTAATTATAGAATCCCCTGGCAACAGTTCTCTTTCAATACGTTTCGACTCGAATTACTCAGCTGTCTTTGTGCGACTTTAGCATTTCGTCAGTTTGCGAAGGCTTTTCTGCAGATTCGTGTTATTGGACACGTCACTTAAGAGAATCGCGAAGAAAGACAGAGCAAGAAAAAGAGAGAAAGAGAGAGAGAGAGAGAGAGAGAGAGATAGAGCGGATAGGAGTATTACCAGACCTATTATACAGTTTATATAACCCATTCAAGTCAAGGTGACCTAAAATATTTGCTTCATGACTCAATATTTTAGTTTAACTAATTGCATTTCTTCGGCCTGAGTTTAAAAGACAACAGGTGCTATTCTTAGGGCTGATTGCTATTAGTCATATTTTTTACTGAGTTGCAGTATCGATAAAGGAAATAATAGACTTCTGTTTAGTTGTAAATATTTCATCACTTCATTACCGAAATTTGTGACAGCTGCAAAATTAAGTAGTGCCTATATGTATTCAAATATATCATTTTTGGAATCTCACATATTACTGAAATTTCGAATAAACTGATAAGAGTTCTAAAAGATTCGATGTTGGGCTTGAATAGTAATTTTATATCAGCTATACCAAGCTTAACTAGTCCCCGTACTTACTATGGAAAAAACTTCCCCAGTCCCTCTCCCAGTCCCTCTCCCAGGTCCCTCTCCCAGTCCCTCTCCCAGTCACTCTCCCAGGTCCCTCTCCCAGGTCCCTCTCCCAGTCTCTCTTCCAGTCCCTCTCCCAGTCCCTCTCCCAGTCCCTCTCCCAGTCCCTCTCCCAGGTCCCTCTCCCAGTCACTCTCCCAGGTCCCTCTCCCAGTCCCTCTCCCAGGTCCCTCTTCCAGCCCCGCTCCAGTCCCTCTCCCAGTCCCTCTCCCAGTCCCTCTCCCGGGTCCCTCTCCCAGTCCCCTCTCCCAGTCCCTCTCCCAGTCCCTCTCCCAGGTCCCTCTCCCAGGTCCCTCTCCCAGGTCCCTCTCCCAGGTCCCTCTCCCAGTCCCTCTCCCAGCATACTCGACAGTCGCTTAGTCTCTCTGTTACTCATAAAGTTTAGTATTTCAATTAAATGTTGTAGTTTTTCGTTCGTTAAATTTGCCACTATCGATTTGCTTTATTTTAGTATACATATGAATCGTGATTTTTTCCCAACTTTGATGACATAATGGTGTCAACTTGTTTTTCATTTTGTTAATTTAAGCGTTTTTCTAGTTTTCATTTATTAACAAATCAAAAAAAGAGGCTCGATTGACACGATTATTGTAAAACACATGGACAAAAAACCTACCATTTATATTAAACGTTCCTGCTATTAAATACCCTGTACCCCTGAAAGTATGCCAGAAAATTAGATAGTTTATAAGATTATTTGAAGATTCAATTATTTCTAACTATTTATATCGTTATAATAAAATGATCAATAAATTTTGAATACCACAAGTAAAATTTCTGTAAATATTTTTTTAAATTTATAAAACAAACTATGGAGGCATAAATTGAGATATTACAATTTTTTAATAATATTTAGTGTCCATAAATTTTTCTAATAATAATTAAGTATATTTATGAAACTTCAAACTAAATTGTGGTGTATACCCGTGCTTTCAATAGTTACAGGGTATTAAAATCGTTGGGGCAACAACTGTCAATGTGATTATATAAAAAGCGTCAACGTCAGAGCGTCGAGTGAAAAGAAATAATCGGAAAATAATACTAAAGAACGATATATCAGCGAAATTTGTTTTTATCTCGCTGTTCAATTGATTTACATAATCAACAAAAAAACGCGCTTTATTTCTCTCCCTTTCCTTCCTATCCTTTTCTCCCTCTTTCCCTCCATTCTTATTGTGTTTTTTTGCTTTTTGCTTTGCCCCCCCTTTGAGCTGTTGTTGCTCTGTGCATTTAATTGAATGCTGATTAAGTTTTTATTCAATGAACCAAAATGTACACACATACATATATGTATTCTATAGATACGAGTATATATATGTGAGTGTGAATGTATTCGATGTATTCATAGATTAGTCATTGATATTGACAACGTGTTCGCATTTGACTTGGCACATTTCTAAACGTGAATAATTTAATAATGCCTCATTAAGATAATGAATTTAGTGCAAACAACTCGATTGATTGAAAGACCTCTATCTGCTACATCGATAATATATATATGTATATATATACGCAAGTCGCATGATTGACAGACCTCTATATGTTATTCATTCACTTAGACTCTGATACTAAGCGAATGTGAATATGTAATCGTATCTACGCTTAACTAAAGTATTTAGATACAAAAAGTTGACAATTTAGTTAGTTTTTTATAAAATTTGTTAGCTAAATGAGATGCATCGATTTAAGCTGTTTAAATTAATCAAAGCTTTGTTAAAGACTTAACTAATTTATTTCTTATTTAATTATTAAATTGGGCAGAGCATTGATAAATACAACTTCTATTTTTTCTATATTTAAATTAATTTGAAACGCGTGTAGAAAACAAGAACTATTGGAATATTGACGAAAGCGTGGGAATAGATTTGTATAGAAATGATCTCAGCATATGCTGAAATTTAAATTAAATTAACTTCCGGATTTAAAATAAAAAAAAATGACAAACTTTATTATAGATTTAAGCAAGTGTATTAATTGAATTTAAGCCAAAGAAGCAGCTGTCAAATGTGCAGCAAAGGTGGGAAAACTGTTTGCTAGCATAATCTGTCATAATTTCCCAGGCCATGAAATTGGTAATTTCACACTTTGGTCAATTCGCATCAGATGGCCGCAAGGAAAACTTTAAACAGTAGCAGAACTAATCGATGGACCCTCTGCTGTGGGTGAGAAAAGCATATAGACCACACCATAGCTGCAAAATATCGGATCAACATGTGGATGAGTAGAGAACTCAAGAAACCCATAAATTATGTTGAAAATGTCGTCGTGGAAAAACAAATGGAAAATGTGTCAATGTAAACAAAACGCGAGCTGAATTCGGCACACATTATTGGGAAAATACTTGTGCATTTACCTGGTTTTTGTTGGGTTTGAGTTTTGGGTTTGTGGTACCTGCAGCTAATGGCTAATGTCGACCCAAATAAATCCATAAAAACATGGAAAAGGGCAAACAAGACGACGTAGCAATGGAAATAATTAAATTGCAATTATGTGCAAACAATTCGAAATCCGGAGATTCGGAAAAAGTTAATTACATGACAATAAAGAGCAGATACAGAGTCCAGTCGCATTGGCACTTTAGGGAACAGGGGAACAGGTAAGACCAGGTACATAAGACCTCATATAACCGATATCATTTTGCAATCGAGTTTAGTCTGTTGGCTTTTGACTGTCTTCTGTCTTCTGTCTCCCTTAAGCTGACAATAATGTACATTTAAATGTGGCTTCTGGTCCGTCTCTTAATCGGTTTCTGTTTCTTTTGACTGATTCCTGATGACACGTCTGCTACATAATCATTATCATGCCTCTGTCTCTATGTCTCTATCTCATTCGTCGCCAGGTAATGAAGACAGACAAACTAATTGGCTATGGTGTGATTATGAACTAATTAGTCTGTCCGAATTATAAACCACTTAATTTAATAATTCAAGCAGTGAAATAATCTCTTACGAATTACCATTCTAAAGTCGAATTTTGCTATAAATAAGTATTTTTTATTTTATTGAATTGAGTCAATCTTCCATCTAGTTTGAATGTAGTATTAAAAATCAAAATAATTGTTATTTATTTATATATCTCTGTGATTCTGGAAACAAAAGGATTAAATGACTAAGAGGTTCCTGTTTAATTGCCATTTTTTTAGACCCCGTACTTAAAAAAAGTACAGGGGTCTATTGGGTTTGTTTTACCGACTATGTGCGTAACAGGCAGAAGGAGGCGTGGCAGACCCTATAAATTATATATATTCTTGATCAGGATCAATAGCCGAGTCGATATAGCAATGTCCGTCTGTCCGACTGTCTGTATGAACACCTAGATCTCAGAGACTATAAGAGCTAGAGACACCAAACTTGGTATGTAGGTTCCTCTATACTGCAGGCCTGGGAGAGGGACTGGGAGAGGGACTGGGAGAGGGACCCGGAGCGGGGACTGGGAGAGGGACTGGGAGCGGGGCCTGGGAGAGGGAGCTGGGAGAGGGAGCTGGGAGAGGGACCTGGGAGAGGGACTGGGAGAGGGACTGGGAAAGGGACTAGGAGCGGGACCTGGGAGAGGGCCTGGGAGACAAAATATTTATTTTCGTTTATTTTAAATTGCGAATATCGAGCTTTACAATTTTATAAAGAATAACACAAGCCTTTTGGAATATTTCGATACCAACCGAAAGTGGGTATCGATATGTTAATTATATTACAGTGTTGATTATATTTACTTATCGATAATAACAGTGTTGCTTAAATTCGAATTCAATTAATTTCATATTTTACAACTCTTTAATAAATTCCATAAGAATCGGATATAAAAATGATTTTTTAAGAATATAATACGATTTTCTTAATTTTTCTATACAGAGAACACATTTAAAGTACTCTAGCTGTACTTAAATTAACATTCCGAAGTTTAATTAAATTACATATCGTTGACTTTAAATGCATTAAGTAAAGCAGGTCAATTGACCAGTTGGCCAATTGGCTAGTTGACCAGGTTAGAAGTTGACTGACAGTTTTGGGTTTTTTTGGGTTCACTTGGGGTTGTGGCGAGTTTAATTAGATCTGCATACGGAATGTGGCAAGGAGTTTGGCATTAATGCCGCGTTTGTTGTGCGTGTTGCAAGTATGTTGCGGTTAGTGCTGCTTGCCACATGGATATCTCTCGGAATGTCCAATCTAACGACTCCAATGGAAGTGGATCTCTACCAGCAGGAACTTAAACAATTGTTGCAACAGTTAATGTGGCAGGCGCAGGTGAAACGCTGCTTGGCAATCATCACAGATGATCTACACTCAACGATCTATGATGGGGAATATTTCCAGGCAGTATCGCAATATCCCAGAGCCTTCTACATGCTGCGTGTCAATGACAGCGAGAATCTGAACAAACCACCCTCGCAAATGTTGCACGTGTTGCACGGCATCAAGTCGAGTGGCTGTGATTTGCATGTGATCACCCTGTTAAATGGTTGGCAGGTGCAACAGCTGATCAAATTTGTGTACAACAACCGTGCGTTGCATATGCAACACAAGTTTGTTCTGTTGCACGATGTCAGACTGTATGATCATGAGATGTTGCACATTTGGAGTGTCTTTGTCAGCACTTTATTTCTCAGACGGAATCATAAGCAGAAAAGGTGAGACAACTTTCAATGTTTTTTTTAAGTATATATTTTCTGAATACCCTGTAGTTTCAGCATCTCGACCATTGCCTATCCGGGCATTTTGAGTGGCGTTCTTGTGTTGCAACATCTAAGTAACTGGTCGCCTGGCAAACGCATCAATAAAAAGCTTCTTTTCAAGGATAAAACAAGAAATCTGCATGGTTCGTTGGAAGACCTAATAAGTCACTTTTAATGATCAAATTAATCAAATCTTATACTTCTCTTTAATTTCAGGTGCTTCTCTAACTGTGGCCATTGTCGAGCATGAGCCAATGGTGCATTTAAACAGATCGACAAATACTTACGAAGGTGTTGAGATAATGATAATGAATGCCTTAGCCAAGACATTGCATTTCCAGCCCCTCTACTACAGTTTTAATAAGAGTAATGCCGTTGAATGGGATCAGTTGCTGGAGGAGAACGAGACGCGACTGGAGACGGGTCTAATTGGAGAAGTGGTGAGTTAAGATACCCCACAAATCGGAGAAATCTATACCACGCCCATTCTGATAAAGATAGAAGCTTATTTTTGTTGAATAAAGTTTTCTTTTATTATTAACTACAGCTTATATGTTGATTGCAATAAGATCGGATGAGTTTTGTAATTTTTATGGCTGTTTTAAGTTTTGAGGCAAGAATAGCGCCTAAAAGTATGCACTAAATTTTATAAAGAGATCCCGAATATGGAATATCTGAGGCGCCTCCATTGCTTTAAAATTCTTGGACTTTTTTTGAATTATTTATAGGCACATCACAATGCCCGCTTTGGAATTGGGGATCTGCATCTGTTCCAGAGCTATATGCAACATGTGGAGCTAAGTCTGCAGCATAGTGTGGAGTGTTTGACCTTTCTGACGCCCGAATCCTCGACGGACAACTCCTGGCAGACCTTTATCCTACCCTTTAGCGCCGGCATGTGGACGGGCGTGATGCTGTCTCTCTTTGTGGTCGGCACTATCTTCTATCTCATCAGCTTTCTCAATGCCTTGCTGCTGGATAGCAATCAGGCTTCCAGCTTTTTTCACTGTCTCCGACGGAGTCAAGGACGGAAAAGGGAGCCAAGAAATTGGCGACGTTTGAGTTTTCGCATTGAGCTCGGTCGTTATCGGGGATTGGGAGCTGCAGGAACTGGACGAGAACTCTTTGATGATTATGCCAACTGCATACTGCTCACGTACAGCATGCTGCTCTATGTGGCACTGCCCCGCATGCCACACCATTGGCCACTGCGTGTCCTCACTGGCTGGTATTGGATCTACTGCATCCTTCTGGTGGCCACCTATAGAGCCAGCTTTACCGCTATTTTGGCCAATCCAGCAGCACGGTAAGGCATGACTACTCCTTGCCCCTTTCTCTCACTTTCTATTTTAAACTGATCCTCCGTTTAGGGTGACCATCGACACACTGCAGGAGCTTAATCGTGCCCGCATTCCGCCCACAACGGGCGCTATTGAAAACATACAATTCTTTCGAGAATCTAGCGATGATACGGCTCGTGAAGTGGGAGCCAACATGGAAATTGTGGAACCCATCGATGATTTGGTAAGCTTTCTTAAAAATATCGAAGGGACCCGCTCCCAGTCCCTCTCCCAGTCCCTCTCCTAGGTCCCTCTCTCAGTCCCTCTCCCAGTCCCTCTCCCAGTCCCTCTCCCAGTGCCTCTCCCAGTCCCTCTCCCAGTCCCTCTCCCAGTCCCTCTCCCAGGTCCCTCTCTCAGTCCCTCTCCCAGTCCCTCTCCCAGTCCCTCTCCCAGTCCCTCTGTTAGTTTAGTTTAGTTTATTTGTTTGTTTGTTTTTTGTTTGCTTTTTTTGGTTTTTGTGGGGTGTGTTTTGTGTTTGGGGGGAGAGGGAGGAGAGGGTTGTATTTTTTTCCCTCCCTCTCCCATCCCTCTCCCAGTCCCTCTCCAGCCCTCTCCCAGTCCCTCTCCCAGTCCTTCTCCCAGTGCCTCTCCCAGTGCCTCTCCCAGTCCCTCTCCCAGTCCCTCTCCCAGGTCCCTCTCTCAGTCCCTCTCCCAGGTCCCTCTCCCAGTCCCTCTCCCATGTCCCTCTCTCTTCTGAGCAGGTTTTAAACTTTATTTATCCAATTAGTTACTGTATGCTACTTAATTTTTAGAAATTGGACGTATCATCATTTTCAGCTTTTTGATAGTGTGAGGATAATTAAAATATATGGAACTGTAACTATCTGTAGCCCGATTATAGTATGCTCCATGCAAGAAACTGAAATACAAGACAGCAATATATATAACTTATAGGCAATATAGATTACAATTGAAACTTACGAGGTAACACAGCTTTCGTACCACCAACCAGCTTCTCGATGATGAGCACAACTTCCCTCAGCCCAAGCATCATTATCGGAATCAGATGTCGAGAATTTCATATATGCATGTGACCTCAACTTGTCCTCCACATTGCCAGAGAACTCACCCAAAATATTAATTCTGTACTTATCATTTTCATTGGATATCCCAAATCGATCATATCGAGCGTAGTCAACACGTCCATCAAATCGTTCCATATAAATGTAGAGCTCATTATATTGGTTATTAGTCAATCGATGAATCTTTTCCAGGCCCAGAAAAAAGTCGCCATCAAAGCTACCAAATCCTTTTCGAAATGTGGCCCAATCTCGGTTAAAACTCTCTCCACCATTGAATCGCTGTTCAATTACTATCCATCCAGATCCAGCTGTTTGATTATCGCATAGAACATCAAATGAATCTATTCCAGGAACTTGTATTTGATGAATACCTGAAGAATCTCCAAATGCATTGCAACTATTGGACTTTCGATTCTCTTCTATCTTATTAAATTTTTCAACATTTTTTTGACATAATTGTAAATCTATCTTTTGTTTTGCTAATTTATTTAGATTCTCCTCTAATTGCAATTGAGTTGTTCTCAGAATGTCAGTATCATTTTTGGCCTTGACACTAAGTTCCGCAATCAATTTATCCTTATCAATTAATTCTTTTTTAACTTGATCACATTGCGCTGTTGATATCACATTTGTAGTTAATCTATCTATAGTTCTTTGTTGAAATTCTATCTGAGCTTTTAATACATTGTTAATAGATACATTCGAATCTTGTTGAATCAACTTTTCCTTTAAATCATTTATTTCTCTATCTTTGATTTTATTTTGATTTATCTCGTCTTTAATTTGTTTTATATAGTCGAGAAATGGCTTGACAACCGTATACGTATATGAGCCACATTGTTGTTCCAATTCTCGGTTGCCTTTACAAGACTGATAAAGAGAAAGTTTATTTACTTTTAGCACTCACTGTACACTACTTTCATATAAGATGTTCAAGTTTACAATATTTACCTGAGTTGCGGCTGCATTCAGTACATTAATAGCCAAAATAAGAACTATACTCTTATAGAAAATAATTATATTCATTTTCAGTATTTTACTGCACTCAAACCTGATGAAAATCAGACTAAATCGCGAATTAAAGTCGTTACTGAGCTTAGGTCAAAAGATTTTCAATGAAATATACATTTACGTAGAACTGATAAGACTGGACGGTTATTGAATGCATGTTGAACTTGCAATAAGGGCTTTCCTACATTTTATTACTCTGCAATGCTTAATAAATAATACTCTCCAAATCATTTTAAATACGCGTAAAACCATCGGATAAAAATATCGGATAGTACTATCGGATAAGATTATCGGATAAAAACTATCGGATAAGACTATCGGATAAAAATATCGGATAGTACTATCGGATAAGATTATCGGATAAAAACTATCGGATAAGACTATCGGATAAGACTATAGGCTAAGATTATCGGATAAAACCATCGGATAAGACTATCGGATTAGACTATCGGATAATTTTCGGAAAAGTTATCGAGAAAGCAATTTTCCAAATTTTTCTATTTTATTTTTAATTTCCAAAAAAATTATTTTCAATGCTAATTAAAATAATTAAAATTAAAATACGCGTAAAAAAATTAATAAATTTATTTTTTTAAGAGCAGTATTTATTAAATCTTTACTTTCTTTCTTTTTATAGACTGAGCGAATTGCGAGAGGTCGCTGTGCGTACTATGACAACGAGTTCTATCTGCGGTATCTCCGTGTGGCAAGTGAGGCACGTGGCATGGGTTCGACGGCGTTGCACATCATGAAGGAATGTGTGGTTCATATGCCTGTAGTTTTGGCACTAGAAAAGAACTCAGCGCTTAAGCCGCATGTGGATGATATAATACAGCGTTTAAGTGAAGGCGGTGAGAAGGAAATTTTCCATGTATACTTAAAGAATTTTATAATTATTTTACTCCCTTGCAGGATTCATTGCCAAGTGGTTGCGGGATGCAATAAAGCGTCTGCCGGCAGAGGAACAGGCACCTCAGGAGGCACTCATGAATCTGAACAAGTTTTGGAGCTCCTTTGTGGCGCTTGGTATTGGCTACTTAATCTCGATCTGTGCTATTCTGATCGAGCATTGGCATTTCAGATATATAGTTATGCAGCATCCACTATATGATGTCTATAATCCCATCATATACTACAATTTTAAGCGTCTCTATCCGGATGAATAGATAATAAGAATTACATGTTTGAATGCTATCTATATAAAGTATACGCTTTACTATACGAATTTAATAAAAAAGAGATGACAAATGGATTTCTACTCACATTCAGATGGCCATTTAGAACTGACGCCATCAATCGACCCCTCTTTTATAATGCCATACCATGACATTCCATAGCATACTATATATCAATTGGATAAAAGTGCCCTCAAGTACCCGCAACAGCAAATGAAGCAATGTGGCTTATAATGTTCGAGAGTTTTCCATAATTTTGATCAAATTTTCTAAATAATAATTCACATTGTTTATGATTGCATGCACATTAAGCATTATTTGTTTATTACCCAACTGAAAAACTGAAAACAACAACACAGTCCAAATGCTAAATAATCGTAAATAATAAAGCTCTTAAGTGCCAGACTAAACAGAAAAAAATATTAAAATTAACATTTCAATAGAACAGAAGAACTTTGAACGTATCACGAGACTTTCAAAAGAGGGGGAAGAACAATATATGGCAATAACAATCAAAAATTTTAAGTTGAATTCTCTTTTCTTAATTAAATCAATTGCAAATGGTATAATATTAATTTGTAAAAAAAAGCTCGTGTGAAGATATGGCTATTTAAAGTTTTAAAGAAATGGTAGCGCCCAACAGTATAATATAATATAATATAATTAATTTCCTTTCGGGCGTATCATCATTTTAACTTTTTTCAGCGAAGTTTTGGTTCCCCAAAATATGCTTTGCTCATCTTGAACATCCTGAACATCTTGAGCATCTTGAGCATCTTGAACTTCAGAACTAAAGTAGGGGAGGGGGGGGGGGAGGGGGGAGAGAGAGAAAAGGAGAGAAGAGAGGGGGAAAAAAGAGGAGGGGGGAGGAGGGGAGGAGAGGGGGAAAGATTTTTTTGAGTGTTGGGGTGGGAGTTGTATGGTTAGGATGGGGGGGGAGAGGGGAAAAAATTTGAAGTTGGTTTTTTCTTTTTCCCATTTAAGTTAACTCAGGGTATAAAAAGTAAAAGAAATGATATTTAGTTTTAATAAAATAGTCGTATTAGTTATGGGTTCTCATTATCTTACGTATTGACGTGATGAGCGTACCACCATTCGGAACCAATATAGATTCCACAATTTAATTCATGTAATTCGTCATTAACATTATCGAAAGTGATAAAGAAACCAGAGCATTTCCCCAAGCTGATAAGTCTGTAATTATCTCTCCAGCCAGCAATTTTGAAGTTGTTGTAATGGGCATACATGATAGATCCATCGAATTTTTCCATATGAATGTAAAGATCCTGACGACTGTTGGACGTCAACTGATAAATATTTTCTAGACCAAGAAAAAAGTCACCTTCAAAGGAACCAAAACCTTGACGATATGAGCCCCAATCTCTGTAAAAATTAACTATTCCATTAACTCGCTGCTGAATTACTGTCCATCCAGGTCCAGCTATCGTAGATTCACATAGAACCTTGAATTGACCATATCCAGGAACAGAAATTTGATGAACACCCGAGGAGTCTTCAAAATCAAGACAACTTCTAGAAAAAGATGACCCCGCAGTTGCTTCGTCCGTGTCCTTTAAATCCAGATCATATAATTTCGATGGAATGCGGAGATTTTTTTTCTGATTCTTAAGATCTTTGATAGTCATTGAATCGCGATCTTTGGTTGTCGTACTTCCCTTGTAAAAACTGTGAGATTCGCGTAAATCTTCAACGTGGGCTTTTAGATCTTGAATTTGGTTTTTATACGAGTCGACGAGTTCCTGAAGTGAATCCAATTTTGCCCGTAAAACAATTGTTTCTGTATCTTTGCATTCGCTTTTACTCATTTCTTCTTTCAACTGATGTACATAGTCAAGCAATGGCTTAACAACACTATATGTATATGATCCACACTGATTTTCCATTGCTTTGGATGCTTGACAGACCTAAATATAGAATTTGTGCATGTATTATTGATAGCTGTCAGTGACTATAATCAGACTATGGAGTTTCTTGATATTTACCGAATTTTTGCCATATACTTCAGTTATGCCCAGTAACAAGACTATATATATACTAAATAGAATACAATTCATTTGCATTGTTTTCAATAGTAAACCGCACTCCGTGTTTATTTGTGAAATAATTTTGACTGACTGCTTTCATAATGAACAAAGCTCGAAACATATTTTCTTTCTAATGATAAGACATTGCGTACTAAGCCAAAAGTCAAGAGACTGAGCGATTACGTATATGATGCTCTAAAATAATACATATTTGTTGCATATTCTTTAATTATTAAATGAAAATTACTTTTTGCTAAAATAAACTTAAAGACTTATAAAATGATATTTTAACCGAATCAATTTAAAAACTAACTACATGAGATTCAATAGTTTTCCAGCTCAGTTCAGTAATTATAACAATATTATTCATAATTTGAAATGTTTTCTCAAACTTCTGTATTTAGGTGTTGCCGCATAAAAACTAATTAATTCATTTATCAGGCGAGTTGCATAACAATAACTTTTCATTGTTCTTAATTTCTGGAATTTTATTCTCAGATTGTTTTGTTATTTTTTTTGATAAATATTTATGGCGCTTTTATTTGTTTTGTTGGTGTTTCTGTTTTGTTTTGTTTCGCTTTTGTTTACAACTCTATTTTATTTAATTTAATTAGTTTTGCTTCATTTTTTACTATGCTTTGTTGTTATTGTTGTGTTGGCCCCTGAATTTTTTCCCTTTGCTCGTCCTCGTCCGCTGCCAGTTCATAAAATTGCTCTTTTCCCCGCACAGAAATACTTTTATTTCGTTTTGGTTTCGTTTGTTTAGTTTGCGTTTTGAGTATTACACAAAATCTCTAATTGGCATTTCCGTTGCTAAATCCCGACCCTAACATTCCCCCTCCAATTTTTCCCCCACTCGTGCTTAGCTTTGCTTATAAGTGGAAATTTTCAAGTACATTATATAAAACTTTGTTATCATTGCAGCTTTTAGCTTTGCCAAATTATTTCTGAATTTGTAGAGATAATTATTTACTAATTGAAAAGATGCCACAGTTTTCTATACAGAGATTTTAAATTTAACAGCCACATTTATTTATTTTTTTGTATCAGCTCAAAAGTAGGCAACACATTGGGAAATATTATTTCTGAGCATAGCAGATACAACAACCATTAGCTAAATTTAAAATTTAGGTAATGAAAATTGCAATACATTTTCTGACATTTTACTCTCATTTTTAGGGAGAGGGACCTGGGAGCGGAGCCTGGGAGAGGGACTGGGTGAGGGATTGGGAGCGGGGCCTAGAAGAGGGACTGGGAGCGGAGCCTGGGAGAGGGACTGGGAGAGGGACCTGGGAGAGGGACTGTGAGCGGAGCCTGGGAGAGGGACTGGGAGCGGGGCCTGGGAGAGGGACCTAGGAGAGGGACCTGGGAGAGGGAGTGGGAGCGGGGCCTAAAAGAGGGACTGGGAGCGGAGCCTGGGAGAGGGACTGGGAGCGGGGCCTGGGAGAGGGACCTGGGAGAGGGACTGGGAGAGGGACCTGGGAGAGGGACTGGGAGAGGGACTGGGAGAGGGACTGGGAGCGGGGCCTAGAAGAGGGACTGGGAGCGGAGCCTGGGAGAGGGACTGGGAGCGGGGCCCGGGAGAGGGACCTGGGAGAGGGACTGGGAGCGGGGACTGGGAGTTTTTTCCATAGTAAATACGGGTTCTCCGACTGTCGAGTATGCTCGACTGTAGCACATTCCAAATAACTAATTTAACAAACACATTTTCATTTTAAATATTCGCATTTTATTTATATCTGCCTAGAAATAAAACAACAGGAAACAAGTTGTACAATACATATTGTTTTTGAAAGTTACAAAAAATTTAAAATTATTTTTGACCTTTTTTAATTTAAAATATATAAATTTATATATGTTTGTATACATTTATTTATTTAATTAAAATCAAGAAGCTGCTTAAGAGTATCTCAAGTGAAATCAATTGAACCTAAATTTTTGGTTCCACCTAAAGCTTAGATTCCACTTGAAGAGCAGCAGTTAAAATGGACACCGACACCAGTTTTGAAGTATAGTTATAGTACAGTACTAAATAGATTAATCAATTATACAACCAATCAATCAGTTTTGTTCAGAAAGCATTGAAAGCTGCTTAAATTATTAACGCGATTTAAAAGCAAATACCACATAAATAATCCCTACTCGTATATTATATATAAAACTATATTTTTATCCATATATCTTTATATATAGTAGGTATGCCTTTAGTACAGGCATATTATGTATACAAAATCTACTGACAATTCGTTTGTGATCAGCATCTGGGCAACTGGAACAGTAATCGAGCAAATTCATTCAATTCCGTATAGTTAGTTTTATAGCAAATTAAATCCGCTCGTTTACTGTGACTTGACCAGAGCTGATTTTGAGTATTGGTTGTTATACAAAACTGAAAGTATGACCGTAACATAGGTAGATCAGTTATTTTGATAATTTTCATTTAAAATCGTTAGTCGATAATCATAAAATGTATATAAGTAGTATTCTTTTATGGCGTTTTGGACAGCATCGTAAATAATATTTGTTGATATTTCAGAAAGCAATTACTCATTTTATTTCAAACTTTCTTTTGTTTTTCTTTATATATATATGTAGTGTATATACTTCATTTCATATAAATAATTCAGTTAAGCAGATTCAAAATCATATCATGATATCAGGACTGATCAGATTACAACTAAATCGCATTGCGCTTGCTATCAAATACAATATATACTCGTATTGTTATTCATAATGATCATTAGATCGTTTAAAGATATCACTGTTGCTGGTATTAACTTGTTGCATCCGCTGTTTCGGCCTCAAATACATCGTCAGACTCTTGGCCGGCCACATATTCATCGTCCTCTTCGACATCCTCGTCGTAATCCTCAGGATATTCACCAAACTCCGATGATTCACCAAGCATCCAGGCGTCGTTTTCCATCGAGTTTCTTGGACTGTAGTTTATGCTGCCCGTAATTGTCAAATTGTTTGCCGGTCTGAGGACACTGTGCGATACCGAGTAGAGGAATAAACATATTAGTGAGTTTGTATTTAAATTATTCGAATGTTATAAATGTATTCAATGAATGTGGTGAATACAAATTGAGTGCTAAACTAGCAACTAACTAAGCTATTAATTGTTGTAGTCTAATTAATTGTGTGAATGTTGTGTTAGTTGATTTGTTAGAATTGTTCCAGATATCATAAATAATATATGTAGAATATATATGGATTTATGACTGTTATGGATGAGTACGAGCTAAAAAAAAGCAAGGCAAACATTTGTACAGTTAACAAACGATTGTTTAAATTGTTATGGTTACTTCGATTGTTAGCAGTTAGAGAGGTTATTCCAGATGCCAAATGATATGATTAGACTAAGTACTTTGTGTTTGTTAAGGCGCTTTTCAAAGCGGCACAAGACATACGATTGCGAGAACGAGCTGACGATCAAGTTATTCTTAAATTAACGAGTGGTATATATACAAATATGTCCAGACATTTGCACAAAAGGCGAGCAACAAGAGCAACGAATAAAATGAGCTAGGCAATGCAATCATAAATAGTAACGAGTAACGAGTAACAAGTAACGAGCAACGAGTGAAAGTGTAGCGATTGATCGCTTAATGTGACAATTTCTTCATTACATTGGCAACTCGTCGAATTAATGCAGCATCGCAGCAATTCGTTGTCGTTGAAGGAATTCGGAATCGTATATATATATATATATGTCATATATACCAAGTGTATATATGTATATATCCTTAATTAATTACGTTGATTTTGGAGGTTGCCTTGCACTGGAATTAACTTCTAGTGTCACAATCAAGATTAATTACGCTGTTAGGGAACCGCAATTCGCTGGAGTCTTCTGCTTGCACCGTGTATTAAATGTAGAGTGTGTATTATGTGTGTATTTGTGTGTGGAAAGATTGTTGTTCGAATGTTGTTGGTTGTTGTTTTGGTTTACAGATCGGTAACTAGCACACCATCCGTTGGTCATAACTGTCCACGGCGATAGTGTGATCGTGATGGTCTACAGATTGTGTGTATTTGTGGTGTTTTGTTTTTGTGGTTATCGGTTATCGGAATTGGATCAGGTGTACAGAAATTAAAAGAAAAGAAATCAATTAGCAAAATTATAACAGCAAATGAATATTTTATCTATTAGGACTTCTCAATATGCTCTCTCTACATTAACTAAGTTCCTAGATTATTTCGAGGACTCTACAATAGATGTGGGTCGTAAGCGTGGAAATTCAAAAGTGTATTACAATTTGGACGATTATGTTTTAATGGGCATAAGAAAGAATATATTGTTATTGTTGCATCTATGGCCGTTAAACGCACCTTTACCTCTAGCCGCGAAATTACCCAAAACCTTAAGCTAATAATAAAAGAAATATTAAAAAAGAAACAGAAATATTACGCATAATATACAAAAAGTAAATACAAACATAGGTCTCATAACTCTCTAATATTAACTAAAATTCTATATAATCTAATTAATTACTTATAAACTAAATGAAGTCTGTTTCTTGCAAAAATTTTAGTTACTTTCTTAATTTTGAACTCAGTGAGCTTTTAGCTTCTATAATTCTACAGTTTATTTGATAGAATAGTTTCGATCTGTCAATAGATAAATAACTGTATAGATATAGATAAGTAACTGTAGTATTTGTTATTTTAAAAGTTAGTGAAGATCTAAGTAAACATATAGTATACATATAATATATCATTGTTATACACAAAATCAGTTGAAAATTCTGCAATAAATTATCAACTCATGAGTTATATTTTAATAATATTCCATTATAATGTAAAAGTAATTTCCCTTATAGGGAAAAACCTTCGAAGCTGAGATCTTTTTAGTTTCATTGTGTCTGTTTACAAATAAGGAAGTTACTATTTATTTAAATAAGAAAATTTATAAGTGCCTTTCCAGAATTAATTTCTCAGCTAATTTCAATTTTATAAAGCATACTTTTTGGGGCAAACTGAGAATGAAAATCGTTCAGTTCTTAACGGAAATATAGGATTTAATCAGTTTAATTTAACTATAACTATTAATATAGAGTTTCTATTCTATTTTCTGCCTAATAGGTAAACTACAGAATCTGGGTTTATAGGAAGAATGTTTGGGGTAACCTTACTGATACATCTGTAGGAGACCTAAATAATGTTATAATCCTATTAAAATTATTACTTCAACCGCTCGCAGGTGCTGAGAATTTACCTTTCGAAGGGCACATCATTGACCACATCGTTGAGCTGACGCTGTTCCTGAATCTGATTTTGAGTCTGATTCTGAGTCTGGACACGACGCGCTTCCTCCTTGCGTCGTCGATCCTCGGCAGCCGCTTTCATGGGATCGTAGGTGGAGCGTCGCTTCCACATGACCATCTCGGCCTCCTTTTGTTTATTCACTGCTCAGAAAAAGATAAACAGTAGATTAATATCTTTTTTTAATTGGAAAGTTTGTTTCTACTTACTGGAGGCATCTCGTCGCACAGCGGATGTGGCACGTGTACCGCCACCGCCACCGCCAAGGGATGTGGTGCTGCTGTTCATGGCGGAGACAGTGGAGCGTACACTGCGATTGCTGGCACGATTTGATTCACCACGACTCAGACCCATTGAGGAGGCGCTGGGACTGCGTTTCATTTGCTCCGCCGGCTTTAATGTGCTCTTGGCATCGTTTTTGCGTAGAAAATTATTGGACTGCGCTGACTTGTACTTGGATATGTCCAGATACTTGGGCTGCACACGCTGCTGCTCCCTCGCCGTTGCATTGGCCGTCTGCAGCAGCTGCTTCTTGGCATTGGCCAGACTGCTGGGCACCTGTTGGGCCAGTCGACTCAGGCTCGTCTCGCGCGGCATCGACTGACGCAGCTTGGGGCCACAGCCCGAGGCAGCACGTGGCGCACTCTTGATGCCACGACGCGGCAACTCCGGCGTATTGGGACAGGCTACAAGTCCTACACTCAGTTTGCCCGCTGGCGCTGAGCTGGGCTTGGCTGGCGTGTGTCCATTACCACTGCCACCTCCGCCTCCACTTGCTGCGCTGCCTGCCACACGCTGCTTGCTGCGCTCGATGCGCATGAGCAGCGCCTTGTTGAGTCGCGTGTTGCTCAGCGGCACTGTGGTGTCAACGGCAACATGTGGATGCTGCTGCTGCTGTTCATCCTCCTCTGCCAGCTCTTCCTCGCCGCTGGAGTAGTAGGGACCCGTGGTGCCCAGTTCATCCTCATCATTGATATAATATTGCAGCTCGTTGTCGTAATCGCTGTACGAATGCTCAAAGTTATTGCTGCTCGCCGATTTCTTCAGCTGCAACTGTTGCAGTTGTAGCAACTGTTGTTGTTGCTGCTGCTGCACATGACGCGCTGCTGGCGGCGTATATAAATTCTGGAAATTGGGACGCGCCTGTCGCACACTCTGCAGCGGACGCTGCTGCTGCTGGAAGGAGCTGGAACGCCGCAGCGGCGACACGGAAGCCGGCAACTCATCATCCACATCATCCAGTGAGTTCTTGCGCCGATGCAGCTGCTTCAGCAGATACTCGCCGCTCGTGAGCAACTGCAGCTGCGCCTCATTGATGCTGCTGGTCATGAGCGCCCGATGCAGCGGCGATCGACGATAGCCCGTCTCCAGACTATGCTGTGGACTGCACTGAGCTGCCGGCGATTTAATCGAGCTGCGACGTGACGTTGGCGTCTGCTGTTGCTGTTGTTGCTGCTCCTGGTTGCCTGCTGGTCTGGATGAGCGACTGGCACTGCGTGCACGTCCCAGCGTGTGCAGCGGCGAGGGTATCTTGCTGGGACTCTTCGGTGGCTTATACGGCTCACCACCGGGCAGCTGTCCCTGTCCGCCATGGCTGCACAGCGCCGGATCGCTCGCGTAGTCACAGTCGCCCAGCAGACGATAACGCTCGGCCAGACTGCGATTGAGCTTTGTTGCTGCCGCATACTGTCGCTGCTGTTGACTGTATAGACTGAGGCTATCATCGGTCAGCGAATCCGCTCCAGCACCCGTATCCGAGCAGTTGTAGCTGCGTGTCATCAACTGCAAAAAGAAGATAGAGTTGAATTAAATGCTCTTTTGATTAGACAATACTCTTAGCTTATTAGGTTATTCGACTGAAACTCAGATGAGGCATAGATCAAACTCAATCTTGTGCCTTTCAGGCTTCGGCCAAGCATGGAGAGATGAGCGACTGAGCGACGCTCAGAGAGAGAGAGAGAGAGCTTACGAGAGAGCATTGGAGTGGCCACGCAGCCGCTGAGCAACGAGCGAATTTCTTGAGCGTCAGAGCGACGTCACTCAGCGCTAGAATTAGTTTTAATATTTAGTGCATCGTTGAGCGACGAAATGCAAGCAATGCAAAAAATATGAGCAGAATCCGCACTTTTCCATTATCTTTCCCTTAATTCCTGACCTAAGTAACACTAATAACTTGTTTTATTACATTCTACTTGTTTAACATTCTCACAATTACTAACAACATTACTAATCCTTATTGATCTGATTGGCTTTTTCTGGGTTTTTCCCAATCCTTGCAACAAATGTTGGATCATTTATAATCGAATTCTATATCTAATTTAAATCTTTCTTTACAGTTTATATTTATATTTAATTTTAATTTTAATTTTAATTTTATCTATATTTGTTAATCTTTAATTTAATTCTTTATATGATTTTTTTCGTTCCTTGCCAACTACTTTTAGTCGCGCATAAATAAATGAATAATCTTTCATTTCGGCTGTTCAAAGCCGAACCGTTTTATGGAACGACACTCATAAAGAGTATAAAAATAAATATACTACTGATAAGCAATGGAATGATCATTATGGTTTCGAAGATTTCCGATAAATTATGAAACTCGCCATACTCATTTCTCAATCGATTTATGGGATGAACGCGAAACCTACGCCTTTGAATTCTTTTTAATTGCCTATATTTACAATAATGGCAACAAGCAGATTTTGTAGAACCTCTACAGAATAAGACATTTTTAATCAACTCCTCACTCAAAGCGATCGCTTATTAACGTCGCTCGAGAGAGCGTCGCTTAGTCGCTCAGTTGCTCAGTCGCTCAATGCGTGGCCGAAGGCTTACTCTCTTACTGACCTGTGCCTGAGCCTGCGCCTGTTGCTTGCGTCGACTGGCGGAGCTGCTGCTCACATCCTGGGCCAGACTGCGAGCGCGTGCATTGCGTGCCCATTCCTGGATCCAGTCCTGTTTCGTTGGCGCCGACTGCAGCAGCGCTGCCTCCGTCATTGTTGGCGTTGTCGGAGTCTCGGGCAACTGATGATGCTGACTATGATGATTTTGTTGAGTGGTGCTGGTGGTGAACACATTCAGTCGATACTCGGCCTTCTGTCGATCCGTGGCACTGGCAGCCATTGCCTGGGCATGCCTCAGCTTGGCCTCGTTGCTCACGTACTCGGAGCTGTCGATCTGTGAGGTGGACAAGCTGTGCGTGTGCCGCGTCAGCTTGGGATGCGTGTCCAAGGCACGCTGTTTGGCCAACACGCCGCTCGTGGTGACGCTGGTGAAGCAGCCCACATCGGCGGCTGGAGTACGTGGCGATGGTGGTGTTGGTGGTGCCTGTGGTTGCTGTGGATGCTGTCGCTGCACACGCGACTTGAGCTGCTCCAGATATGCACCGGTTGTACTGTTGCTGCTGCTGCCCTTGTGCTCCTGCTGCGGCGTCTCGTGGTAATAGTTGACCTCCAGCACATTGCTAGCCCGACTTGGCTTCACTGAGAGCTGTTTGGGTCGCAGCTTGGCCGCAGCAGCTGCATTCCTATCGATGTTCATGAGATCCTTTTGCTCCTCCGTATAGTTATCCCCATCCAGCGTATAGGTGCCCGCCTCGCTGACCGCATCCTCCTCCTCCTGCAGCCGCTGCTTCACATCGTCCAGCGGCGGATGTGGACACAGCAGCTCCACCTGTTGTAGCGCCATTTGCATGGCCGTCGAACGTGGCATAAACTGTGTGGTGCGATTGGCCAACTGATTGGCAGTTCCCTTTGGCGGTGCAGGCTGTGTCGTCTGCAACGGCATCTGCTTCGGCCTGCTGCTGGGCACACGAGGCGCTGCCTCTGCCGGCGTCGCTGCTGTGCTGCCAGAGCTGCGTGGCGACCAGCTGTGCCGCTTGGAGGCGTCTCGAACCCGCGACGCGCTGCGTTCGCGTACTCGCAGCTTCACCGCTGGCATTGCAGACGTTTCATTTGTGGGCGTGGCAGCCGCTGAGGCAGCTTCTGTTGTGGCATTGCCCTCCGTTTCCAGCTTGGAGAGTGAGGCGCCACGTTTGTGGCGACTCTGAAAACGCTCCATCATGTTCTTATAACGCGCTGCCTGCGCCGCTGCCTCGTTCTCTGTGGCGTCAAAGTGATCAATGGTGAAGGCCAGCGATTGCTTTGTTGTAGTTGTTGTTGTCGACTCGTCTTCATCCGCCGTGGAGATATCTTTGTTGTTGTTGTTGCCACTGCTGCAATTGCTTTGATGGCTTTGATGATGATGATGATTCGTTCGGCTCAGCACAGTCGCTGCAATGGAACAGAAGCGAAAGATATACAATTAAATTAACATTTATTTACAGTTATTATTATTACCATTTAAGCGGAGAAAACGAGTCTAAACTTGCAACCGAAGAATTCAGTATTCAGTTGAACACACAACACAACAAAAAAAAACAAAACAACTCAAGTGGCAAGCGAGTGAGCACAAGTGCAACACAGGGCCGGTTCTATCTGCAAGCGGGTTATTGGGCGCCAACAACAGAGTGGTTCCCGAAAATTTAGCAAAGATTATAAACTAAGCAAGGCCATGACTGGAAAATATGTTAGGAATTAGCTTCATCTGAATATAAATAATAAAATTATTAATTCTACAACTAAATTAAAGAATTGAAGATTTGCTGATATTTTACAAATTTATTTATTATATTCATAACAATTGCTATTATAGGCGAAATATAGAATTTTTCAGACATATTTTTGTAGTTATAAAATTCATTTTTAAGCAAGTAATGGTAATAATATTGAGAAGAGAGACTGGGAGAAGGACTGGGAGAGGGACTGGGAGAGGGACCTGGGAGAGGGACTGGGAGAGGGACTGGGAGAGGGACTGGGAGAGGGACTGGGAGCGGGGCCTAGGAGAGGGAGTGGGAGAGGGACCTGGGAGAGGGACTTATGTCCCCTTTAAGATAAATTTTTAACAGGTTTTCTAAATTACAGTTTTCAGCATTACGTTGAAATGTACACAACACACTTTCCACTATTTAACAGAGTACCAATTTCCCCTAAAATTATTTTTATTGAAATTGATTGAAAATGATATTCGTAACACACCTAAAAATATGAGAGCTTTGGTTAATTAAATGACTACAGTGACTCCAGCCATTTATTTACCTAGCTGACCATTCCTATCGAACCTGCCCTCTAAACCTTTAATGAAGCTATTTCCCCACTGTTTCCGCAAGCGAATTTCTATACGTTTCCGCGCCAAAGGCAAAGTAAAATAGAAAATCAAATGGTTTGCTTTATGGTTTGCCACGCCAGTGCCCAGTAGTAGTATTGAGAGAGAGGGAAAAGTTGGGAATGAAGACGGCACTTGTGATCTATGGCATCTTATAAGGCAGAAAATGAAGGTTAGAGTTCGTTGATTTCGTGCACATTTATAATAATGCTCTTCCTAACAGCAACTTTGGGGCGAACGTGTCTTCCGTTCCGCCGTTCAACTTTTCTGTTTGCTCACAGATGACCATATTAAACTCACGCGATTTCACTCAAAAAAATTTAATTTTTGTTTTGTTATTTTGGCTAAAAATCAATTTATTTTTGAGTCGAATTAGTTTATTAAATATGGATTAGAATTCAGGACGGGAAACGTGGGCAAAAACGACGCTTTCGCTTTAAATAGCATGTGATTTAATTAATTTAATTTTTTTATGAAAATTAAAGACATCTATTTTTGGTTATTTTATTAAGGGAAATATAAAAGATTGATGAATAGATTTGGTGGAATATGAATTATGTAGATTAAAGTTAACTAATACTTTAAAATTCTATAAGAAAAAAATCCATGGGTCAAGATCGGCATTTGAATAAGGATACTTCACGAACAAAATATTAAATTTAAATATGCAGTTCATTTTGTCAATATTTCAAATCTAACTCATCACTAACTACTCGAGGAACAGTTTTTGTTATTCTTCTACACAAGATTCTATAAAAATTCGTAACTTTCCTCTTATCTTTAAAAAAAAATTCTAATTTCTCAAGTCCAAGAATCTCCACAGTCAATTCAATTTAAAGACTTTCCATATACTGATCAACTGAATCATCGCACGACAAATGGACGAGGCGATGACCTCAATCAAAGTTGACAATTGATGATGATGGGGGCTTTCTCTGTTGTTAAATATACATATATAAATAATATAATAATCAGATGCAAAACCGCAAGATTAAAGCATTTGTTTTCATTTACGGATTGTTTCTCAATAAATAGCAACTAAGTAAAAGGTTCAAAACTACAATAAAATAGCAAATACATTTTTTTAATGACTTTCAAAGCTGCGCATGACATAAGACACGCGATTAGTGAATCCAATTAGAAATCAATTGGAACCTGTTGCCATTTTATTATTGTAAACTAAAAAAAAAACGATGAAATCAATGCTCTCGCTTGTCAATTGCTCGATTAAATGCTCTTTCTACGGTTACTTTGGAAATAGTTGAGTACACGCAATTTCTAAAGCGTTGCCCAAGTTAACAGCAGGCGATAGACCCTTCAATTTCCAGTAAACAGCTTTCCAAACGACAAAAAGCACAAAAAACCAAAACAAAATAATGACTTAAAGTTTCAGCAATCAGAAAAAAAAATAGCCAAATATGGTGTAGCAAACATTTTTTTTATTTACTGCAAAAAGTAAAAGCGCACGTAACAAAAAAATAAATAAAACTAATAACAAAGTTTTAAAAAAGTGACCCAGTTAACAAAACTCGACTAGGAGATACTCTGCGTGAAAATTTACTATAAAAACAAAACCAAATTAAGTAATAGCCTCTTTCCACTACAAAGTTTGTAAAAAATGTTCTCACATTTAACATAATTATCGCTATATATAAAAACTATACATATATTATTTAATATTTTATGTGTAGGGTATTAATGCAGTCTATAGATATTTCATACTAATGCACGCTATACTCTTTTTTAACAGGTATGTGAAACTGTAACAAAAGACTTAAATGTCACTTGACACAACGTCATTAAAGTGAATACCTCAACTCGATGAATATTGACGACAATCCACAGACAAAAGACAACATTTTGGCATGCTGGTTGGTCAATGTAATTACTGTTATTATTGTGGCTACATTCAGTAGTAAATTTACAGCGGAACAGTGGAATAATGGAACAGTGGAATAGTGCAACATTTCCTGCCACAGTTCACTGCAATCGATCATTTTGTGAGGCAACAATGCAAGCTAATTTCTGTTCTACTTTGCAATAAAATTGCATAATGCATTATACCTAGATTGAAATATTTAAGTGGGTTAGTTTTGCGAAATAACCTTAAAATATAACTAATAAAGGTAGCACTAAGTAGAGAATATCTTTAAACTGACTAATCTGATTTAAGGGTACAGGTTAAAGTTAAGTGGTATATCATTTGGTATCCAATTTTATGGCAAACGTAGCTAAGTTTAAAGCATACCTCTCGATAGTACAAGCCACAGGGTATTGTACAGTTAGTTGAGCAATTTATCTTTTAACTCTTTCAACTAAAACTGATTGTAATGAAGGCTGTCAAGTTTTGATTAGATATCGCTGGTTATAACATGTTAAAAAATTAATTTAAAGTTGAATTTGTTACTGGGTCAAGTGCCTAAGTATAGAAGCTATTTAAATATGGTTTATTATCTAGTTAATATTTGAATTTAATGTTCATTATCAACAGATCTTAAGCAGATCTCTATATTTAAGAGTTGCAGTCGATAATGCTCATCAGATCGTTAAATATCGCTTGATATTTTGCAGATCTGCTGAGATACCAAATGTAGAATAGCTCAATTAATTGATAATTGCCCAAAATGTTTACATTTGAATTTCTAAAACTTGGCTACAACTTAGCTTCCCCCTTATTCAATCGATCATTGTTGGTGCGATGAGTCACACTCAAAAAATCGTTTGAAATTGTATTTTTGCTGTGGGTAAAAATGGAAGATAATGACAGCAAACTGGCCGGTTGTGTAAGATTTATGTCCGTCAAAAAAAAGACTGATAAACGTTATGACAACATAGAAATACACCGCTGTGGACTGGATACTTCAGTTATAGAGTATTACTGTGGAAAGCTGGCAACTTGCAGAGCAGCTGATCGGTTGATTATGTCATCTGGGTTTAGTCGAGATTGTTGCAACCACATAAACAATCAGAGCTATTGAATTTCACAGAATTAGAACAACAAATGTTTTTATTTAAACAATTGCTTAAGTTGCAATTACTGGAATAAACATTTTATTATTGTATTCAAAATATTTGCAGTTTTATTATGTCATGATATTAATATATAAAAACGATGGGCAACTTGCCAAAAAATGCTGCAAATGGCCTTGTGTCCAAATTGATAATTTCTACGCACGCTTGATTAGACCACGTTAAGGTCGTCATAGACCAAAAATAAAATAAGGTTAACAAATGTAGAGAAATTTCAAATATTTCTTGTACATTTATATTTCGTCATCTAATTTGTTTCAATTTGATTTAGTATCTGCATAATTGACGTCTAACAAATTGATTTTAAATTGTTTATAATCACAAAAAGATTTGTTCTAGAATTTGCAAAATTCAATTCGATTTTTCCCCTATCACTGTTCATTTTATCCGTACTTTTTCCTTGACTTTCCCGTGGACACTTACTTAAAAACTTCCAACTCTCATAACTTTGCCAAAACTTGACAGATTTTCATGCGGAATATAGTTTTGATTATTATTTGGCCTCTTTTTTAATTCTGCATCAAAATATTATTTATTTAAAAAATTCAATTATTCTCCCCTATCACTGTCTACTGAAGTCATTGCCCCACTGTGCAGCTGCTGTCTTTTCCCGTTTGTTCTTTCATGGGTGTGTTGTGTGTTATGTGTGTGTTTGTTTGTGTTTGTTTGTCATGACTAGTGCAATAAATATTTGCGTTAAAGCCGTGGCCAAAACTCGCCAAATGGCTTCATTAAAAATTCAAATTAAAAGCAAAATAAAAAGAGACAAGCAACAACAATATGAACAACAACAAATACAATAACAACAGCAAGCTCATGAATAATGACGCTAGCATATTGGCACATTGTTGTTGTTGTCGTTATAGTTGCTGCCTTTTGTCAACAGCGACGTCAACTGCGACGGCGACGGTGACAGCGACAGCGACCGCAACTCTTTATGGATTTGCTCACCTTTTTCAGCCGGTGACGGCGGCGGTTTGCCAAGGCAGAATTTAATGTTTGACTCATCGATGGCTGCGCCAAGTCCTACAAAGCCCGACGCATGCAGTTGCTGCTGCTGCTGCTGCAGTCGTTGCGTAGGTGAAGTAGGCGTCGCTGCTGCTGCGGCTGCTGCAGCGGCCGCTGCTTCCTTGTCACTTATGATCTCGGCAATCTTCTTGATGTTCTCGGGTGTCGTGTCGGCTTTCTCTCGCCCATCCAAGCTGCTGTTGTCGTCCTCGTCGTAGCGACTGCTATTGTTGTTGTTGTTGCTCGACATTTGCTTGTTGAGCTGCGCAGCAATTGCGTCGACTGCAGGCGCTGTTGTTGTTGCTCCTACTGATGCTGTTGTCGCTGCAGCTCCTGCGTTTGCCGTTGTTGTTGTTGCTGGGGCTGCTGCCGTAGTCGTTGTGTCATTTGCGTATGATGTCATATTAAAACTTGGCTAAATGCTGACTACGATATTCGGGTCTTCTATTTGTTTGGTGTGGACTGAGACAACACCTATTTATTCCTGTTCCCTCACTTTATTTTAATTAGTTAATTAACGAGCGCGGCATGTTGACTACACTTTCTACTACTATTTCCTACTACGTTTTTCGCTTCGCTGCTGTTAATGCTGGCGTTGCTGCGCTTTGTGCGTACGCAAATTCCTGCACGCCTACGTTGAATAAAAGAAATGTTAAAAATTACATAAAGAAATCAAGAATACACGCACAAAACAGAACAGACACAAACACACTCAAACACACATACACAGGCACTGAGAGTCATCGTCGTGTTAATGACCATGCGACGATATGTTCAATTGTTCTGGCCGCTCTCTCAGTTGCTGGCTTTACTTTTCTTATTGGACACACAGAGCATAACACATGGAGAACAATTGTAGCATTTCCACTTGAAAACAAAAATAGCCAAGTCAGTCGCTGTTTTGCCTTTTTCAAGGTTGCTTTTGTTGTTAATCGAATTTTGCGTTTGCTTTGTTGTATTTTTATATTTATATTTTTACTTTTACGTTGAACATTTTTGGAAACATCACCCGACACATACACACTTACACACACACGCATACAGAGGTAGACAGTTTACATTTAAGGGCGCCGTCCGCTGGGATTGGTTCACTGCACTTGCACTTGCACTTGTTATGCACCTTTTTTAGTCACTGTTGATAATGAACTTTATCTTTATAGAGCTTTATTTGAGTTTTTTCATTCTACATTAATTTAATTCTTAACACGCTTCGCTTTTGCTGCTTGCCGTACGCACTCCAAACGTTGACTCACGCCAGTAGCCACAGTTAAGACTGAAAGAGTCAGTCGCTAGCGTGTTTTGGCCAAAAGTGACGTATGGCAACGGGTTGAGAGCATGGAGAGCAAGAGAGAGAGAGAAACAAGTGCGCGCTCTTGACAATGGAGTTGCCGTTGCTCAGAGGCATACTTAGGGTTGTCGAGTCATCGTTAGTTATTCAAACAGTTCACGGAACTGATCGAATTGAACCGAACTATATTAATTATTCACTAGAGTAATTAATAGTTTTCTTAATAATTTATTTCAATGTATTTTATAATTTTGATAGCTAAATTACATTTATTTGCTTTGCTGAGCAGTCACTCCACATAATTATGCAACTAGGTGGCAGCGCTTTAGATAACGACGCTCACACAATTTGTTTGTTTTCGCTCTTTATCTCCACCCCAAGCCGTACTCTTTGGGGAACACACACACTCCCATGACGCATTGATTGTTTTGGCTTTATATGCCCGCAAGTTAGTCCATTGATAATTGTTTGCAAGGCAAGCACAAATCAACGCTAATTAGCCACATCCAATGATTGCCACATTGAGCACCTCATAATTCACGGCTGAATAAGCACAGGTTACTCAGTCAGCAGACAGTGCACACGACAGGTGGCCTTCGCATGTCGTCGTTTTTGCTATTTTTACAACGAACGTTGTATTGTTTTCACTTTTACAAACGTAGAAGACACAAACTTTGCCGCAGCTGGACAAACGACAGTCGCAGTCATAACAAAAACAATTGCCGCATCATTTGATAAGAGCATTTCTAACACACGCACCCACGCCCGCAAGCCCTGCTCTCACACTCTCCCTCTCTTTGTCTGTTTTTGACTTTCGCTCTCCCTGGCACGCGCACGCTCTCTGAGTATTTGTTGTATTGGTATTTTAGCTGCCCCTGCACTTGTTCAGCGTTCAATTTTTTCTATTTTATTTTATGTTATTTTAAAAGCTAGCAGCTAGCATTTTTCTTTTGGCAAGTGCACTATAAAACTTAATTAACAATTTAACACAAATTTCGTAACAAATATTAAACATTTACGTGTTGCAAAATGCAAGGAAAACCCAGCGCCAGAATTTGCAGCTTTTCGTGTTTGTTGTGCCAATCAGACTAGAGATGGCTGAACTTGCGATATATCGCCATTGACGATGAATAGTGTGACCAGCTGCGACGAGCGCAAAATTCCTTAAAATATGAAGCAAAAATACTAAGAAATACACGAAACTGAATTTTAAAGGCGCAAATTTTAAACGTGAACTGAATTAAAATAAATAGATTTTTTAAACAAATGTAATATTGAATAAAATAATGGTGTTGATATTAATAAAGATTTTAAGTCTGTCCTTAAATATTTAAAGATTACATAATTTTTTTTAATTTAAGATAGTTATTTTAAAGGTCCAAGCGAAATCCAGCCCTCGTTTATCAATATGATGTTTAGGTGGGAAAGCGATGTGCACTTTATTGTGACTTGATGTCCACTGTGAATGGTAACGGTTAGTTCAAATTATGAATGACGGGAATTTTAAAATACAAACCGATATCTTAGTGTCCTCCATGCCCAGCATAACAATCTGAGTTGTTTTCTTGTTAAGCACATCGCTATCGCTGCCCATGTCTAGACCCGTAAGGAGCACATTACGGAATATATTAATTTCCTTGCCAAGCGGATAAATATCCAGCTCATTGGTGTCGTAGGGATATTCCAGAACAAAGGCGTAGATGACAACGCTGGTGTTGTTAGACTGCTGACCTTGGGTGTACCATACATTGGGAGTCAGTGTATCATTCTGATAGATCCACGGAGAACTGCTGTAGATGCCCTCGCCATTGATTTTCAGCCAGCGTCCCATGTCCCGCAGACGCTCCTCGAATATGGGCAGAATGGTGCCATATTTGGTGGGTCCCACATTGATCAGAACATTACCGTTACAGCTGACAGTGGTGACGATCTCTGAAATAGACATAAATTTAATATAAAATGTTATCTATATATATACTTTGCTGCCTACCTTTGATAACATCCTTGGAGCTCATAAAGTCGGATAGCGTAACATCAAAGCGTTGTCCCCAACTGGTGCGATCCAATGTGAAGGCATTCTCCCATTTGTGGGTCTGCAGCACGCCAGGATTGAACCGATCTGCACAGTTATAAAAGTCACCATGCATGCAGGCGGTACCAAATCCCCAACGATCATTGGTCACCACCGTATCCCTGACCGGACTATCGTTGTAGAGCCATGCAATAAATTCCTCCGATCTCCAGTATTTGGCCGGTGCCTCCCAATCCCCATCCGACCATATAATCTCCGGTAAATAGGTTTCTACCAGCTCCCTTTGCTCGGGTCTCACTTTAAAGTCTACGAAATGCTGTTGGAGCAGCAGATGCAGCTTATCATCGATCCACATGCGATTGAACCACTCGAATAGGGAATAATACAATCCAAATTTCAGATCCGTAGAGCTACGTATAGCTGCTGCCAGTTCCTCTAGAAATTGTAAAGAAATACTTTTTGAAATTGCAGTTATGAATCTTCTTTATATGTACAGTTGAGTTTTCCTATTTTGTAAAAAATAAATAAATTATAATACTTATTGAAAAATAAGTTAAAATTATTACTTAAAATTTTTTAAAAATATTTACATTTCTACTTTGTTATATTATATATAAAAAACTTATTATCAATAAAAATTATCAGAAATGAGAATATTTTTTGTAGAGAAATAAAGCTTTCAGGGAGCTTAAAGCTTTTTAAATTTGGTATTGAAAGTCTATATATAATAATTATGTATAAATTATAATTAGAAGAAACGTAGATAGTTAAGTGCTTGAGCTAAGCCAAATTTAAAAACAACTTCATAATTTAGAAGTACAATATAGGGAAGTTCGACTGTACTTAGACTTACTGATAATGTCTCGCTTGGGTCCCACATCCATTGCATTCCAGCCGAAGCTATATTTCGAGGGCCACAACGTATAGCCATCGTGATGTTTGCTGGTCAACACGACATATCTAGAAAGATATATAACTTTATAGCTTTAAATATTTGATCTATTTTTAACTAGTTACATACTTGGCACCGCTGTCTCGGAAGAGTAAGGCCCACTGTGTGGCATTGAAAAGCTCTGCGGTAAAATCTTCTGCGAATTGTTGATACGTAAAGTCGGGCTTATAGTTTCGTTGCATATAGCTTATATAATCCGGATTTCGCAGAGCTGTAATGTCAAAAATCGTTTATATCGAGCTCATATATTTATTTTTGGGTTTACACTTTTAATTTTTTAAAATAAATTATTTTAATAAATTTTACTATGTTAAATTTTACCCCTATTCCTACCCACATTATGTCTGTGGACCTGCTTCTTATTAGTTCTATTAAAATTTATAAATGTGAGGGTATTTTTTTATACAAAAACAGTAACTAAACAATTTATCTACGAATTTTGTTTTAATTGATTATTTTTTTAAATTCCATGTCATATTAAGTAAATACTTCTACTTCAGACTCACATTTCCAATTGGTCCAAAACCATTCCGATCCAAAACCGGGCACTGAGTAGACGCCATAGTGCAAAAATATGCCCACCTTTGCCTCATCATACCATCTAGGTAGAGGTCTTTGATCCAAACTCGCCCAATTCGGCTCATACCTGCTCCGTTGACCCGGCGGAGCCTGTCCAGAGACTCCGTAAATAAGTGCTACGAGTATAAGCCAACAGTTTCTCATGTTTCTTATCTGAGTTTTATGTATCAGCCCCTAATTAAACCAGGGAGAAATACGTTTCGCTTCGACTGCGTTTCCAATCCAAACTGAATTGAGAGAGTTTACAATTTGAGCACATCCGTCACTCTACTAAATCACGAACATGGCAAATTTCTATACCCTAACTAAGGGTATACATCTTTTTTAAGTAGTTGTGTAACGAATTAATAATTAAGTTAAAAAATTATGTATTCGATCCTCTTTGCATCAATTGTATCACTGCGGACGGCAGTTCGCGTTAGTGACGAAAGCAGCACGAAGGGTGCGAAAGGCGACTAACAACTATATACAGCTAAGTTGGAAAATTTGCTACGACTGTCCGATCAGATCGAGTTATATACCGATCGAAAGGTTTAGTCCTAACTTACAAAATGGCATACTAAAACTTTTGCTAATTCACCTGGGTCATGAGATACGGGAGTGTAAGTGGGAGGGGAAAAATTTATATGATCGCAGCTTATGGAGCCGTTGGGGCTTTTACGTAAAACTTTTTATTTTTTAAAAATTCTTATCAAAAATACGCGTCGTTTGATACCTTGATGACCCAAATCCGATAACTGGTTCAAAAGATAAATAAATTTGAAAATTTTAGTAGAATACTAAAAATGAAGTGAAAAAAGTTTCTTTGTTTGTCTGTTTGTCTGTTTGTATCAAAGCGCTAAAAAAGCGTAGATGTTATGATGGGGATTTGTTCATTTTTGAAAATCTAGAAATGTTTGTTTTACGACTTTTTCAATTTCCCGCTAGTTTAGCGGGAAATCGCTAAATCCCGCTAAATTTGAAACCTCACCAGTTTCCATACCATAGTAGCTATAGATATGTTCTGGGTATCATTGGAAAGGTGTGCTTGAGGGCTTTTAGGCGTACCTTTAAACTTTTTTTCTAAACTACTCAGGTAACATTTTACAGGTGAAATTAAGTTTTTTAGCTTACATTTTGGCGATTTCTGACAAAACGGCTCTAACGATTTTAATTAAATTTTAGTATGTTGTAGTACGTAGAATTTTGCGTTTTTTAGTATATGAAACATAAACTTTGACCAAGGGGTTTGGAAGATATTGCTTGTTAACTGAATGTATACATTTTTCTATCGGTCGAAAATCAGGTTTTAGTAAGAAAAACTTTTTGGTTGTATGAGATATCTCAAACAAACTGACACAATACGCATTTAACTTGGTTTTATATATTCTGTGCAAAGTTGGTTCAAATCGGACCACTATAACATATAGCTGTCATAGGACCGATCGGGGGAAAATGGAGTCTTAGTACGAAAAACTTTTTTGTTTTATGAGATATCTCAACCAAACTGATAAAATATGCATTTAACTTGGTTTTATATATTCTGTGCAAAGTTGGTTCAAATCGGACCACTATAACATATAGCTGTCATAGGACCGATCGGGGGAAAATGGAGTCTTAGTACGAAAAACTTTTTTGTTTTATGAGATATCTCAACCAAACTGATAAAATATGCATTTAACTTCGTTTTATATATCCTGGCCAAAGTTGGTTCAAATCGGACCACTATATCATATAGCTGTCATAGGACCGATCGGGCGAAAACAAGTCTTAGCATAAAAAACTTTTTTTTACAAGAGATATCGTAACAAAACTAATAGAATATGCATTTAAGTTAGACTTATAGATCCTGAAGAAAGTTGGTTCTAATCGAACCACTATATCATATAACTGTATAGGACCGATCGGGCGAAGTCTAAGTCTTAGTATGAGAAACTTTTTTTCTCACAGTAGGTAGGGGCTTCCGACAGTAGAGTAGCAACTTAAGCAATGCGAGCAGGGGGCGGAGCCCCCTACTTTTCTTTATAATTAAAAAAAATTTTTTTTTTTAAATATGAAAAAATATTCAACAATGATAAATTTACAATGTCAACAGCAAAAGCAATTGCAAAAATTTCTGATATCCCACAAAAAAAACCTCTAAACGAGGTAAAAGTCTAGTGACGAAAGCAATTTCCAGCCCCAAAATTTCTGATATCCAATTTTGTGACGAACAAAATTGAGTTTAATATAAAAATTTTAAATAAAAATATAAATTAATAAAAAAAAACAATTGGCATTCGGCACTGTGCAAAAAGTAATTTTTATGTACAAAGAAGCTCACCCTTTTTGCGCACAGTGCACAAGGCCAATTTTTTTTTTTTATTAATTTAGGTTTTTTTTGTGGGATATCTGAATACAAAAAAACAAAACTTTTTTTGGTATACGAAACTAGAGAATGTGGTTAAAATTAAAAAATATTTGTATATTTATATTTTCCATAAATCATTTCAGAGTATTCAATCTTCGACAGGCAACAAGTTTAAAATTTCATACTTGTTTATGTTTGCGACTGGAACGGGAACTGGAATGCATGTATACGTATATATATATATATACATATTTGTCAATTTAAGTATATTCTCATGTGTATAAGTATGTGTTCAAGTTGTTATTCTATTCATATTAAGTCTTATGTGTGTGTAGTTCCAAATCTATATAGATTTATGAGTGAAAATCAAGTGAGAAAGAAAGTCTGTTAAGACTTCAGATATGAATATTTGCACATGATATTGTAAATATGTTTGTTTATTTGAGAGTAAATACGTATTTATATGTGTTGATGTTTGTAATGTTTGTTGTGATGCGATCAATCTTGTAAATTTTTATCACTAGATACCCTAAAATGAGTTTTAAAGCAGAATAAGCAGTAGATTGCTACTTACTTCTAGAGTATACATTTTAAATAACTTCAATATTTTACGATCATACTTACAATATTTCCTATTTACTCTGAAGTGAAAGAAATTAAAAAATATACTAATCAGATTTAAATAATTAAAATTAGTAATGTTATCAATCAATTAATAATTGTAACATCCATTGATTTGATAATACTACTGTGTATATATATGAAAATGTTTAAAGATTTCAGTCGTATTCTCTCCAAACATCATCGATATAAATATAAAATAACAGACATGACGCAGTTTTTGTTTTTTTTTTAATTGAACATAACAGTTTATTTTATTATCATTTTTGCATTTTGTTTGTTTTTGTATTTTTGTTGATTTGTTTTTGTTTGTTTTTTGTTTTGTTTTGTCTTTCATCATAAAATGTATTTGTTTGCTTTAATTCCATTTGGAAACTCGCACAGTATCTCAAGATTCTGTCATATCCCGTATGCATTTAATAATCATTCACATAATTTGTTTCATATTTTGTTTAGGTGTCAACGGATCTAAAACGTTATGTGTATATAGGATTAAGTTAGGTTGGTTTTTGGTAAGGATAAAGCCTAAAGCCTGGACTTTTTTTGCAGTAAACTGAATAATGAATGTTGTTGTTGTCTGGGTCAAAAAACTACAGCACAAATTAAGCTCTCCAACTAAACACGCACACACACTAATACATATACGCACACACACACACACACCTTCAAAACTACATGCACACACACGAACATACAACAATCTAATATACACTGAACTTTTGTTTTGTTTAATAGTTTCGTTTAGTTTTGTTGCATAGTTTATAGTTTA
This sequence comes from Drosophila falleni, assembly GCA_035045575.1. Taxonomy (NCBI): domain Eukaryota; kingdom Metazoa; phylum Arthropoda; class Insecta; order Diptera; family Drosophilidae; genus Drosophila; species Drosophila falleni. The sequence goes on from JAWNOV010000167.1 coordinate 14,936,620, forward strand.
AACTTTAAAGTAAATTAGCTTCATTGCCTTTGGTATGTCAAGTCGTTATATTTATTTCAGTTTTAACATCTTTTATTTTATTTTAGTGTGTATTTTTTTGTGTACTTTTGGCTAAAAACTGGTGCAACATTCAGTGTGTTAGAAAAGGTATGAGAAGTATATGAGGTTAAGTTAAAAGCAATTAAGAGAATATACTCTATAAGAAGTTCAAGTGCTCATTTAAGTTCAAGGCCAAAAGCTGTTCTCATTTTTTTTATTTTAGGAATTCATGAAAGCTTTGCGAACGAAAGATATATTAAACTAACCTCAAAATATAATAATTGTACAGATAAGAAGAGAACTGAGAATTACTATATACAACATGTTTCTTGTTATTCTTTCTTTATCAACATACAAATATTTAAATGTGCATAACATTGCTGAAATATGCTTCATATTTATAATTTTTTTTTTGTTACAAAAAACATTTTAATTTTTATCATTTTGTTTTTCGAAAATTGACGACAAATAGTTTAAGGCCAAAGAGTTTGCTTTACTTAACATAAACGTTAGAAAATAAGTCGAATACTTAAGATTTTGCACATTAAAATATTTCTGAGGTATATAATATAATCATGTGTTTTATTTTTTGTTGGTTTTGAAATGATCGACAGATATAATTAGATCCCATATATATGTAATAGTAGAAGTATTTTGTTTGGATTATTTTGCTAGGTAGTAGTATAAGCTGCCAGTGTGACCGTGCCAGTGTGTACTTAAACAATTTAGTAATTTATTTGATAGTTTCAAGTTTTTGTTTTTTTCAAGTGCTTTGTTTGTGGCCTATTAGGCTATGCCTATTTATTAACTGTCAGTTGTGTTGAAAACGTTAAGGGAAAGGGATTGTTAGGTAAGGGACAGGTAATACTTTGTAAAGCTTAGCGTCTTGCACAGCAGAAGACCCCACTCTCTATCTCTTTCTAAGTCTAAGCTTGCAGCTCTCTCTCTATTTTCTCTCTCTCTTTCTCTCTATGTCTGTCTAACTGTCTATACATTTTATATGTCTCGACTGAACGTGTGTGTGCTCTATGGAACTACGCAACTATCGACTGCACATCGATAGTTAATTATCGATAATTGTGTTGCTCTTTTTTTTTGTATTTTGTTTTTTTTTTATTATTTTTACAATATTTTCAACTTTAGGATCATAGAAGTAATAACATTAAATAACATTTTTGCGTAATTCTAATATTTCTAATGTTCTTTTGTTGTTGTATTTGTTTATGTTTTGTTGTGGTTGTTGCTGTTGCTGTCGCTGTCACACTATGTGGTTGCTGTGGTGTTGTTGCTGCTACTGCTGTTGCTGTTGCTACTGCTGCTGGCGTTGGCGGTGGCACCAACTCCCGCCGCTGCACCCGCCGCATTGCATTGTATGAGGCCGCTATGTTGCGTTGACTGCGCTGCTGCCTGCGATGTGGCATGTTGCAGATGGGTCTGTGGATGTTGTCCATGATGATGATGGTGATGATGGTGATGATGATGATGATGCTGATGTGGTTGATAGTGATTCAAATTGTGATTGTTGCTGTTATTGTTGCTAAAATTTAAATGTAATGCGCCAGCGCCATTTGTTGTTGCCACTGTTGTTGCCCCCGACGTTGCATCTAACGTTGCATGTTGTTGTTGTGTTGACGGCACTGCCGAGGTGCAGTAACGTGTTGTATCACCAAATTCACCGCTCGTCAAATCGCCCAGTATGCCACCCAATAAGCCACCGCTGCCAAGTGGTTTTCCACCTGCCCCCGCCTCTGGTTGTGTACAAATTGGCGGCGCAGCGGCATCGCCATCGATCAATGAAGGCGTTGCTGTTGTTGCTGTTGTGTTGCCGCTGGTGCTATGTTGTTGCTGTTGTTGTTGTGAATTGACATGCAACGCCTCTGCAGATGAATTGCTGTTGTTGCTGCTGTTGTTGTGATGTTGTTGCTGCTGCGACTGTTCACAGTTGGAACTGTTGTTAGTTTCTGTTGCAGTTGTTGCATCTTGTCCACAAACACTAGTGTTGTCATCGGTTAGACGCAGCGCCACCTCCAGATCACGCAACACGTCCGTCTCCTTCTCGTCAATCAAATTGAAGCGGCGATGCAAGGCCGTGAGGTGCATGAACGTCAAATTTAAATGGGTGTGCAAGCCGAGCAGCGCGATTTCTCTGAAATGCGCCGCATACAGATGCGCTATCACATGAAATTGCAAGCGTAATATTTTCCGGGCTATCGATTCGAACGATACTGGGAATTCGTTAGCGTATTTGGTTGGAAATATCGACTCATCGCTGACCGTCTTCTGTGTGAAGGTCATCACATAGTCAATATATTGCGGCGCTGCGACCCGCGTCTTCTTCCCCTTCTCATCGAACCATAAGTACGTTCTGCAATAAGTACAAATTATATTAATAAAAGATAGAATATTTAATCGATTGATCCGCTTACCTGTTGCCTGGTCCGGTCATGTCTGCGCAACCGGATTGTGTACAAAATTCACTAATAGTTCCATAGACCAAGTTCACATGCTCGAAGAGAGCCAGAGCTGTAAAAAACATTTCAAGAGAGCATTAATAAAAGTTATACGAGTAAAAAGAGAAATGCAAGAGAATTAATGAAATGAAAGGATATAAGAGAGTCAGAAGACTCTCTTTTAATGAAATGAAAGACCGAGAGGTGCTAGAGAATAAGGCAAGAATGAGAGAGAAACCAGAAAGAAGAGATTATGAAAATGAGAGAGAATGGAATTTAAGAGCAGAGGATAAAACGAGAGAGATTTAATAAAATGAAAGAATATTAGAGAGTCAGGAGACAGTTGAAAGACCAAGAGGTGATAGAGAAAAAAGCAAAAATGAGAGAGAAACAAGAAAGAAAAGTCATTTAAAATAAGAAAGAATGGAATTTTAGAGCAGAGGATTAAACGAGAAGTAGAACATTTAAAATAGTTAAATTATTAAATTAATAGAGTTATGGCACTTTTTCGGGAAAAAATCGGAAAAGTTTAAACACTTTTTATAAACCGAAAATTTCCTAATAAATGGTAAAACAAATAACTAAAATATATGAAGAAAAAGTGTCATTTCATAATCAGCTGCAGATCAATTGCAAATATTTGTCAAACTTGACATTTAAACAGCTGTTTATTAAGCAAATTAAGGCTTCTTATCGATTATAAGTTCAATGTTAAGACAACATTGGAGACAGATAAAAAAAATAAAATCAGGGAGTATAATATTACGTCAGACGAAATTGCATTCTCAGCGCTGTTTGAGAAGACAGCGGGGGAGAGGTAAATAACCCATTGGATGAGCTCACTTTCCATTGAGAGGGGTACGAGTAAAGAGAGATAAAAAGTCCACTGGCGAATTCTTTTGTTTCTCAGATGACGACATTTCAAAACCTCTCCTCGAACCAATCACAAGATTATTAAGAAAATTGTATGTTAAACAGATGAGGGGGTTCAAGAATAATATACGATACAAATTGCTGAAACATTGCCAATTATTTACAACCAACAACGCTGCAAGCCATTTCTATTTGCGTAGCTATAATTTTTCAACAGATTAACAATAAACCAACCAGATGATGTAATTTCCGACAAATTTGGTTAACAGACAATGATGTAAGACAGGGACGGGCTAAAGGGGGTAAGCAATTAATTAAAAGTACCCCCCATTGATTGACTAACTAACCAACAGCTGGTATCACTAAGCACCCAAAAGAGGGGGGCTTAGTTAATCAATTTTATTAATTTAGAAAGACTCTTAGTGTCTTAATTGTTTAAGGGAGGTGTAGTTAAAACAACCCCTAAAGTTTTAAAACTTTCAAAACTTTAACTAAACTTTCTTCTACTTTCTCATTAAATTCTGTACACTTTCTTTTCATACTCTATCCTTTAAATATCAACGGTTTGTAGCCTTAAAAGCTGCTTTATAGAACTTTTCCATATTCCTTTTATATTTTTGAATAGATAAAATAGAGATACTTGAGTTTATATTTATGTCTATCACAATCTTAGTTTAAAAAGTCTCATAGCAATTCTTCTTTCTATTTTGTAATCTGTCTGGGATTATTTTCTGAAAGAACTTCCACTTTGTCAGCTCTGTAAACCGTGTTTAAAGATAGCTCTATTGCAGCTTCCTGTTGTTGGCCAACATTGAGCACGTTTAGTTAACCAAATTGGTCTAATCAGTCAATGCTCTCTCTACCATTCTTTTCCATTCTCTTTAAATAAGTCACGAGGGTCTAGACTCTATCAAATTTCGAAAGCAAGCGATAACAATAGAGATGTGAATAAATCAAAATTGAAAATGAGATTGGATTGGATTGAATTGTTAAAGATACTCACTGTGTGAGGCCAGCCATTCATTGTAGTCCAAGCCAGCTGGAAGATCGACAAGGGCTTTGAGATCAGCTTCAGGTAGTTTACGTTCTAGGACGCTCTCCTCCAAATACAATTTGGTATCTGTTGAATTTTGATCGCCATCGCGTTCTTTGCGACGCGCTTTTCTGCAAAGATAGAAAGAAAAATAAAATAAAATAAATTAAAGAATTCAATAGTTAAATAAGGGGAAAAGACCGTGTGATTGGTTCTCACCCAGCTACGCATAGAAAAGTGTCAACCGAATCCTGCGCATAGCGATACAGGGTGCCTATGGTATCACCGATTTTGGCGGGTATCGTTGTCACTTGCCACATAAATCGTGCGGTTCGCAACAGACATTTAATCACAAATGATGCAGGTGCGGGAGGAACTGTTGTTGTTGTTGTCGTGGTCGTTGTTGCTGCTGTTGTCTTTGACTTTTCAGATTTACTATCGAATTTGTTATCGATTATGGATTGCGTTTCGTATTCTATAATTTTTGGCAACTTTTGATTTGGCAATTCTTTCATTTTTTATTTATTCTATTTCATTTAGGCATTTTTCACTCTTTCTGCTTCCGACAACAACTGCAGAATGGGGAAAACGTAAGCGTAAGCTTAACCGTAACCGTACCACAAAAAACCCGTAATCTACGGCCAACGTTATCGCCCAAACAAAACCGACACACAATCGACTCTAACGACCGTCGTGCCCATGGACAAAATGCTACTGTCCCTGGCATTACAGAATATACGACTACATATAGTAATTTAACTTCTGTATATGCTGACTTCTTGATAGCGCTCTCTATGCTCTCTTCTCCCTCCCTCTCTCTCTCTCTCTCTCTGTCTGTCTGCTCTCTCAATCGAACAAAGAACTTCGGTGCACTGATATTTCAAGGCTACAAAATTATATAGGTTTTACATGAATTCCACATAGAAGACTGTCAAAACTAAAAGAGAACAGACTGCAGTGAGAGATCTTTCAACAGATCATCAATAGATTAGCGCTTAGTAGAAACGTTTACGAATGCATCTCAAAGCATAAATGAAAAAACAGAAACTTTGGAGCTTTTCAGAGGAAAAAGCGCTCAAAATTATATAAATATCTCAACGAATTAAGAGAGTAAAAGTCACGCTTTCTCTCTTAAGAGCATACAAATAAGATACAGATAATATTCCTTTAAGTCTAGACTCAGAGAATTAAGAGAGTAAAAGTCACACTTACTCTCTTAAGAGCATACAACTAAGATACAGATAAAGTTCCTTTAAGTCTAGACTCAGAGAAAACAAATTTTCTAAATAAAAATCACATCTCTCTTTAGGTAACCACAAACAGCAACTTAAAAGAACAGATAACTTAGTTTAAATGTAAAGAAAATATAAATAAACAGAACAATAAAGAACTGGTAACGCTTTCTAAGCGAGATAGAACACATCGTAAGACCTTTTATCAAAGACCAAAAATCAACAATAACAAACTAACAAAACATTTGAATTTAAATTTACATATTACTGTTACTCTTGTTGATTTTATTGTTGTTGTTGTTGTTACTCCATTTGTATAATTGCTGTGTGGAGAAGCGGATATTTAGGCATTAGGTTTAACAAAGATAAATCCCATATAGAGTATGATTATTTTAGTATGTACATTGTACAACAAGGCAACGAAGCATGCTGACCAAATTTGCGCGATAAGAGCACTAAATACAGCATAGGGAAAGAAGAAGAATCAAAGAGTAGAGAATGGGAGGGAATGGAAGAGAGGTAAGTGCCATTATTTGCTTGGGTAAACAGGTGTACACAATCGACTTGTCAGTTCACTGGCCCCCCATTGTCTGTGCAGGTGATAATGAAAATTTGCGCCCTCCTCCTCCCATTCTCCTCCCCTCGTTCCATTCAAATTCTCCTACAAGCGGCCCCCATTGTCAAGTTGACAACAGAAACTAAGGGCAGGCAAATTTAAAACGTAACAAAATAAATAAATAAATGGAAGAAACAAGTAATAAAAAAATAAAAACAAAAAAAGAATTAAATATTCATGGACAAGGTCGCACTCTGATAACAGTGGAAAAACGAGTCGCTGTTGCCCCTTTTTCAACCTTTGAAGCGACCCCAAGAAACGACCCTCCATTCGACATTTCAATTTCAATTTGTTAGTAATTTGCGTGTCGGAGGCGCTTAAAAGGTCGTGCTTCAATTTTAATGCAACTCTGTTGATGGCCCAAAAAGATTTGAACCAGGGCGAGGCACGATATTTCCGACAGCTATACAAATTTTAGGTCAAAAAAATTGGAATATTGCAATCAACTAATCCAAATCAAAGTTAAACACTTGTTTAACGCTATAAAAACTTTATAAATTGTGTTGGGAAACTAAGAAGAGAAAGAGTGTGAAATATATTTGACAACTTAATCAAGAAAGAATATATTCTATTCCATTCATTTTTTAATAATCACAATTCACATCCATTCATTTAATGCACTTTTAAAGTTCTTTGACCCAAATTCAAAATGTGGCAAATACTTTTCAATATGGTGAAATTGCATTTTATCTGTAGATAAAATCTATAGATAAGATCCATTTCCTGTTCATACTCCCAATAGATAGTAATTGTAGTAGTACTCACTGATCTATAGATTGTACTTATTTATGTCGGTATTACCAGAAACACGTGCTATACGATAAGACGACACTATCTCTGGGATGTGGCAATTCGACTGTTAAATCTGAATGACGTCGCGATAATTCCAAAGAAATTCACAAGAACTATAAGCACATCGCGAATATATAGATATTATGTATATATACGTACATTTGTGTATAATCTATAATAGACCTCATATAAATGGGGCAGCGTAGTCCGCAAAAAAATTGGCACGTTATGTTTTTCAGTCGCATTTCGCTGAGAGACTAAAAACACAAGACGGAAATCCAAATGAAAACCCAAAATAGGGTTCATAAAACTGGCGATAATACAATTTTGATTAAACGACAACCCTGACCCACACACCTGATATACAGTTAGTTTAAGTAGAGCACACCGTTAGCTTCATATGCCTTTAGGTGGGAGAGAACCTGTCCCAATAGAATATTTATTAAACATGTGGCAACATCAACATTTGTTGCAACACAACAACAACTTTTTTTGGGCCATATGCAATCACTCACAGACCTGTATTCCCCATCACCACATCCACCTATATTTGTTGGCTGACCATGAGCCCATATGTCGCATACCTCCTCCTATCTTGCCCCTGCCCCTTTCCCTGCCCCAATTCCACCACGTTAGATAAGTGCAACTGTTCCCCCGTGTGTTCTATTTATGCCGTACATTTTTCGATAGACGCCAAATTGATCCATCAATTTTAAAAGCTTTTTCGTATCATTTGCCCCATAGCTCAAATAAACAATAATATAATTATAAGAGTATTGAAAACTCGCCAGTCTATTGAAAGGTCGAGCTAATTATGTCAAATGCTTGAGAATATTACAGCTCATGGAAACTTTTTAAGGTTAAGTTCATTACAGATGATACATGGAGACGAATAAATAACGATAAAAGCAGAAATAAAGTTGCATAAATTAAAGGTGCAGTTATCGGATAATAAAAAGAGAGCCTAGTTTGGTTTGGAGTCCCGGCGAATTTTTATTTATTTATTTTTTGTTGCATTTTGAAAACTTTTTCATACTCTTACTTTATTGAGGCCATAGATTATTATATGACTGACAAGATCTACAGAGCTTTGAATATGGTGTGACAGTCAAACCAAAGCTTAGACTTGTATTTGTTTAAACTATATTTCACAATTGTGAAAACCCCATCTTCATATGTTTCTAATCTTTAATATTTATAGAACTTGACTTGTCCATTATAAAAACATGTTTACCTATATAGACAGCATATGGCAAATCATAACGAATAAATAACAGGGGGAATCAGTTGTAGAATGGGGCTACACACATTGTATATATATATATATATATACTATATACATATATGTATAAATGATGATACAACTCGATTGTTTAGCCTAGTCAATTGTGATTCTGTTTGTAAGAGACGGGGTTACGGGGTTAGGGGATCGTCTGATGAAATCAAATGAGTCTAGCAAATATGGTGGACTGATTACAACGGTACCAGGAAAAAGACTATAGCATAAAATGGAAATGGAATTACGATGTACAATAACAAAATATTACCAAATATCAGAGACAATGACTTACACGAGTATCTCTAGTATAGAAACAAAGCAACTACAATAGACAATGAGGTTCCTTTTTCTTCTGCTTCTTGTTTTTCTCCAACTATTATCAACACAACAAACAAGTGTGTGTGTGTGTGTGTGTGTGTAGGAGTGTGGGTGTGTTGCTGTTGACGATGTTGAAAGCAATTGCGACGGTTCCGCGTGTCTATGTAAGTGTCCAAAGGTGTTGAAACGACAACAACAACAACAACAATAGATAGTAGATGTTGTAGTAATAGCTGACTCGTATGATAAGTTAATAACCGTAAAAGCTCTACAAATGAGAGCTAAGTAACTTTTGTTAATAAAATGCAGTCGTCACAATATCAGCAACTCAATGCCCGATAAGATATATATGTATATAAACTGAACAGAACTGAATTTTTTATTTCGCTTTTCTCTCTCAGTTGCTTTACCCATAAATTATACACAAAAAAAAAAATAATAATGATGACGTTGATGATGTAATGTTACGAGAGAGCCTATAAATATGGGCTTCATTGCTTGAGTTCACTTGGTTCTCCAGTTGCTCGTTTTTTGGTGTTGCTGTTTTCTGTGCCACACTTGAAGTAAATGGCCCAAACCAAACCAACAACAACAACAACAGCAAACACAATGACGACCCCGACAACGACGACGACTAAACAATTGAGTCATAGTCATGAAAACGTGACAGAATAATGGCAAAACATTAAAGAACCCATTGATATACTCATTCCATTGAGCCATATACAAAGAACGATACTCATTTGGTACAACTTGATGCCATATCGTGTTACAACTAATGAACAAGTGTGAATTATTACAGAGTTATCGATAACGATGAGCTTTCTCCTCAGCAAAAGTGAATAGGTATTCCTTAGTCTATATTATAATGATGATTTATAAATATTTAAAAAATATAAAGAAAACTAGTGACAAAAACAAAACCTATGCAGAAAGTCTTTTGCAGTTTATTAGAACTATGTCATGATGATAAACAAACATTACTAATAAGAAATTACCAAAACAATACTACCAATATTGTTAAATTTTACGATATAATGAGAGCTCAATTAAATACATTAAAAGTATGCATCATTAGAGGATTATTATAGATAACAGTAGCGATAACAATAATAAATGGGTATTTAGAGAGAAAGATATATATGGAAAACTACTCTATTATATTATACACCAATTACTCTATATCAATTTTACAACTCATTTCAGCCTGTACAAATATCGCATGATATTGTGACTTACAACTAACCGGTTTGTAATGTTCTCACCAAAAATACAACAATAACAAAATATATGTATGTAGTACTATAAAACTGGTAGTCAGCTGATCAAGAGGATGACGTCATGCCTGACAATGACTTTCTCAATTATTGATTCGCCTTCACATTCGGTTCAGTTTCAGTTCACTTCACTTACTACAAACGACAAACGACGATCATCGCAACTATTGACACGAATAATTTAATAAAGCCAATTTAAATTTGCATAAAAAACACACACACATAAACAAGTCCAAGCAAACGAGCTGTAAATAAATTCAAAACGAAAAACAAAAAAATAAAAACGAGGGGGAAACAAGTAAATTTCGCATGTGCGTATAAATTATCGTATAGCAAATATCGAACGATTGCAGTCTTTAATTAATGGCAATTCTACAAATGAACAACATGATCGTCAAGTACGAAGAGTGTTTGCCCCCTTTTGATCGATGTCAATTGTGAATCAGCTCTCAGGCCGTAGAAAACTGAAAAGCTGGAAGACTAGCTTTTCTAAAGATTGCAACTGTAAAGATTAAAAAATCAGTGTGTACTGCAGTAATCTACATTCTACAGAATGATAATGAAATCTTTCTATTTATAAACAATACTATTAAATACAAAATACGATTTTAAACTATATAAAATCTGATAAGAGTCGTATATAATTGTAAGTAACTAATAAAGATAATTTTTAATTTTTTTTTGTTTTTTAATATTTACATTTGAAAATATCAATAAAACCGTCTTTTGATTTCCTTACAAATGAAATTAGGTTAAAATAACATGACTCACTAATGCACATTTATCGAAACATGCACAACACGTATCGATAAAATAAAATTGCACGATTAATTTCACCAGCTGCAATCTGCGATCACGTGAAGTGTCGCATACAAATGCAAACAGACACACGCACAAATAAATCTAACTGTAACTGTTTTACACGCATGCTAGAGCAAGAGTGAGTGAGTGAGAGAGAGGGAGAGGCCAATGAAATCATGGCATAGACGCATTGGCGTCATTTGCGGGGTGGAGAGGGAAGCGGAGGCGACAAACTTATTTTGAAGGTTACGTGCGGGGGCGGGTGGGCGCAACTGGATGGATGACCGAGCGTGTGAGCGAGCGGACTGATCAGGCCAGTTAGGCGAGCGATTGTGGATTGTGGAACGCGTTTTTCAAGTCCACTTGATGATGATGTTTGTCACTTGGTCAACTTTTGTTGTGGTTTCGTTAACTTTGGTTTAGTGCGGTTTATTGCGCTTGCAGGCAGCTAGCGAGAGAGATAGAGAGAGAGGAAGAGCGAGCGAGCGAGTCAAAGTTCACCTCAAAGTCTTCAATTGATATTCATTTATTTTGATATTTTTGCACACACACACACATGTTAGATTTGTGAATGCGCGCACCGTTAAATGGAGTAGGAAGAGGAAGCGATCGTTATAGCAATTATGTTATTTTTGTTTTTATTTTTTTCTTTAATTTTGTCTGCTTTATTTATGTATTTTTTGAGTTTTATTTAATTATTTTGTTATTTTGTTGTTTTTTTGCTCCTCTTGTTTTGTTGTTTGCTTGCGTGCGCGCGCGCTTCACTGTCGGCAGCAGCAGAATCAGAAGACTGGCTGACGCGACCGCGCACCTTTGCCATAGCGCAGTTCGCTTTGTTTTGTGTTTCTGATTGTGTGTAAGTGGCTATGTGTGTGTGTATCGCTGTTAGAACCGAGCGTGTGCTTTAGCAGAGACAGAGAGAGAGAGAGCCACAGAGAGCGCAAACGAGAGAGTGAATGAGTCGAATCAGCTGTGCGCGCTCTCACAGGCCTCGTTTGAGTGCTCGTTGCACTTTGAATGAAATTGGTAACGGTAGTGTGTGCTTTCCAATTGGATTGCGCAAATGTAAGGCAAAAAAACAGCAAAAAACAACAAATAAATTAAATGAACATACGTTATGCAAACGGCTCTGCAGCGAAATCGACGTCGACATCGCCGAATGACGCACACAAAATGCCCCAAAAATTGTGCCGGCTGCTGTTGCTGCTGCTGCTGATGTTGCTGTCGCTGTCGATGATGACTGCGGCAGACAAATGAGCGTAATACAAACAAGAAGAAGAGAAGGAAGAACACGTACGATTTGCCTGTCAGCGTGCGACAATAAAACAGCTGCGCTGACTGAGACTGAGACTGAGACAGACAGAGACAACGACGACGCTGACGATGACGGCGACGGCGAAGCTGCTGTCAACAAAATATGAATTGAAGAGTGTGAGTGTGTGTGTGTGTGTTTGTATCTATGCCTTTGTCAAGTTCAAAATATTTAAAACAATTAATATTCATTTTGCTTGAACACTTTCAATTAGTTGTTGCCTTGTTTCCCTTTCTGCCCACATGATTGCTGCTTTAAATGAAGGTGTCAAAAATTGAGCTATAAATTAATAAAAATAGACAATCAAAAAAGAAAAAAAACACAGAGACAACACAATAAAATAAATAACTGTGCCATTTACAATGATTAGAATTTTCGAAACAGGCACAAACATAAACCCACTTAAAAATACAACATCTTAAAAAGATGACAAAAAAACCAGTCTTAAAGCCAGAATTAACAGAACATTTTGTGATTTCCCGTTAAGCTTGTTTAATATTTGATTAGCTTAAATTTGACTGTGATCGGATAAGAACCAACAATCGATAATCGATAAATTGAAATAAATATCTAACAAGGAAACAAACCTATCAGTCTTATCGGACACACACACACATATACATGCAATGCCTGTCAGTGTGTACACACAATAAGTAAATTGCTTAAATTGGCATGTTGTCTACACCGTTTTTTATTGATTTTGGATGTGGTTAGTGAATATTGATGATGATTTACAAGCAAACAAATAAAAATGTGGCCAAAGACAATAATCCATCAAAGCCACGCTCCATTTACGCCCTCCCAAAATGGGTGGAGTGAGAGGGAGAGGATGGGGAGGAGAGGAAAATACTCAAATTAATGTGTGTCACAATTAACAATACCAAATTACGCGTTAATCAAGCGTAAGCTCATACCACATTTACATACATACATACACAAGCATTAGAGCGTGTGTGAGTGTGTGTGAAAAGAATACACAATTTAATTAAGTTTTTGAGTATGTTAGCAACTGTCGCTTCCACTGTTGGCAAATGGGGGAAATGGCCAAATGGTGCGATATGAATCAGCTGCTGCCAAAAAGTGCGCAATTTCCAATTGATATTTTTTTTTTTGGTATTTCGTTTGTTTGTTGCCGAGAGGCAAAGACAAAACCAGCCATAAATTGCAAAGTACCGTTTTTGACCGCACTCTGTTAGCATACTAATAAGAAAAAGAGCACAAGAAAACCAGAATCACACGCTGTGAGAGCAACAGACTGAGAGAGAGAGACAAACGCATTACAGTGGGTGGGCTGGGAGAGGGAGTGGAGTGAGTGACAGAGCGCGCATTGATGACAGCAGCTTTTGTGTGTGTGTGAGCTTTTGTATGTGTGTGTGTGTGTGTCGTGTGTAATGATTTGTGAGTCATGAGGCCATGCAGAGAAGAGAGCCAATGTTAATTGTCATCGCTGATGAAGGTAAAAATCAACAAAATTATAATAATAATAATTATAATGGAAAGTATTTAAAAGACAGACAGCTAGACAGTTATGTAGATAGATGGCAGGTAGATGATGTTGATGATGGGCGATAACATGCAGCTAAATGGATTAAAAAAGAAAAGAAGGTGTGAAGCGGCTGACAGTTTTAGAGAAAGAGAGAGGGAGAGAGTGACAGCAGAGGTGGGGAACAAGAAAAAAACAGAAGCAAAGCAGCACAGCGTAAATGAGCCACAGCCGGAACTTGACGAAGCGACGCTCGCGACGCTGTCGACGTCAGACAGCTTCAAGGTGAAGTTTTATGACACTCGTGTTTTTCTGTTGTTGTTTTGTTTTTTGCATGCGGGTGAAATTGAAAATAATATTGTGAAAATAGCCGAGTGTGTCTGTGTGTTAGCAATTGCAGTTGACAGAGTCCAATAAAAAACAACAACTCATTATGCTCTTGTTTTTTAATGAACTTTTTTTAAATGTTTTCCGTTCGCCTTTGGCTCTCTAGCGACTCACAACAACAAAAACAACAACAATTAAGCAAATGAGTTTCACCTGCAACCACTGAACTTTGCTGCGGCCAACTTAACATTTCTATGTAGTTAACAGAGCGCTGTTAACATTGCTACCAGAACTAGAGATGGACACGTGAGTGAACTGTTATCGTCAACATAACAGAGTCCTGTTAACATATGTTAAAGTAAATCGAGATAAACTGTTATAGTTAAATGTTATCTTTAATTTACAAAAATTTTATTTATTTGTCCTTATAAATTTGAAACGTTATTATTTTTTTATAATAGCAGCAACAAAAAAATTTAGATTATATCTTGTCATTTTTAGGATCCGTATTCAGAATTTCCAAGGAAATAATGGAAAATTTCTTAGATATTCATCGCTTATCAACGATGACTGAAATTTCTAAGAAAATGAATTGAAAACAACAATAAAGATGCTTGAAATATGAAAAGCCATAAGATTAACCCAATTTATTCTTAACAATTGCCGTTACATGCAGTTTTATTGTACAAATCGCACTTAATTGTCAACATTTTGGCATCTTTGTTATTGTTGTTGCTCTTCTTGGAAATAGAAATTTCCGTTGATGTTGACCTCTGGCGCTCTGCCATTGACTCCCCTCCGGTGTCGTGTTCCAAATTTGTAACAACTGCCACAGCTAATGGACAAATAATTACAGTCAGCATCAGAACACAAACACAACAACACACATACTATAATACTAACTAACTAACTAACGCTTTTGACCTGGCTACCGTTGCTGCCAGCACAATGGACAATAGACAAATGACCTCGGGGCATTGGCAGGAAGGAAACTAGTTGGTTTTATGGCAATTGTTTATGCATAATTACGGTAATAGAATTGACAAATGACTTGTGACAACGATTGGACTATTGTCCTTAATTCTTCGCACAGATATCAAATCAAAAAAAAAAGGAGAGAGAGTAAAAGTGATATGTTAAACTAATCTTAATTACATCAATTGAAATTGTAATTGGAATTGCAACTGGTAAAAATCTGGTATCATTTCATATTGTAGCTTTATAGATGCTGATTGTTAATTGGTTCTTAGAATAATAAATACTATTTTTAATTAATTTAAATGGTAGACTTATCGATAGTTTTACAGTATCTCTCTTTAACTAGTGATGTTAAACTAATTCAACACAATTCAGCAAACTTTAAGCTGCTGCAAACTGTAGTTCCTGCTGATATTTCCGGTATGAACGTTCTACCTCGTTGATCGGCTTTTCTTGGTCTTGGGCTGCTGCTCCAGAGTCTTTAAGCCGACAGTTGCAGATTGTAAAGGCAAAAAAAAAATAAATAAAAAAAAACTTTGATACGCCTTCTGAGTCTGCTAATTTCAGCATAATCTGAAACTCTTTTGTCTCAGCGAACAGAGTCAACAGCTGTTCTTCTTGGCCCCATAATCATCTTGGGAAGTCATTAAGTGACTTCGTTTGGAATGTCAATGAACGCGCCGACAAACGGTCTGAAGGCAATGAAATAAGAACAGGTGTTCCAAGAGGTGTTCGAGGTGTTAGGGACCTTCTTGTAAATAAATACGAGCTCAAGTTCAGAGCACAGAGCAGCTGTTCATCTGGCAGGTTAAGTGCAAACCTTGGCTACTCTTAATGAGGTCCAACATTTGTCACTTCCCAAAGATACAGATACAGATACATATTTCACATCGTCTTTCAAAATCCAACATATGAAACGGTAAATAGAGCAGGAAATTAATGTTGTTTCTTTTTTGCCCTAATTCAAATATAGGCAAACTTTTGTTAGCCTGGCTCATAAATTCAGTCAGTTAGTGGCAAAGAAAGTAACTGGGCCGAGCCCAAAAACACCAGATGAATAATGAAAACATGGAGAAATACGAGTGTAAAGAGCACAAAAAAACACACATTGAAAAAGTGCAAGTAAGCACATAAAACATGTCCAGTTTGGAAGGGATGTTAAGAGGAAAAGGGAAAGGAGACTTGCTTTATCGTTTTTCTTGCCATTCAATTTAATACTAAAGTAGTCCACATATGAAAAAATTTCTCAAATTTTATACAAAAGCTAAATAAACTATATTAAGTTTTGGTTGATGCCAAGAAGGAACACTTTTAGGGTCCACAAAAGCCTTTAAGGTTACACAAGTTTTTAAAACTAAAATTATAGGTTTTTAAAAATTAATATATGTATATTGTATTTATAAATAAATTAAGAGATTGACCAATTATCTTAAATGATTTTCTAATTTTTCAATAACCACAGTTAGTTCGTTTTATACCCGTCAATGTTGAACTTGTGAATTGAATGAGTCTCATTCAGTCCAATTGGGCTTTCAATTTGCCAATTGGCAAAGTTTCAATGCTAAAAAGCTGTAAACTGACCGCCACACTCCAAAGTTTGTCACAATGTAACGCTTGACAGCAGTCACTTAATTCCCTCTCTCCCCTCTTCACACCACTCTTTTATCCGATACCCTTCATCAGGCAAACAACAAAGTACAGTTAGCAACAAAATGGTAAATGAATGACTGGTAAAATACAATATTACTTATTTATGAAGATTTCTTTTTCTTCAGCTTTGTTTGTTTACATCATTTTTTATTCAAATTTGGACTTCTTGTAGAAGTCGTCGTTGGAAGCAAAGAAACTGAAAAAACGCATATAGATATTATTATGCAAATTTTCCTATTCTCTTTCATTGACACTTTGTGCCGTACGCTTTGACAGGTTTATCATCATTGCTCTTCCTCTTACAATAACAAATGACTTGTTACGTGGTTTGCTGCTTGTTCTTTTACTTTGTCCTCCTATTGCTACACACACACACACTCGCTCAACTTTAGTCATTGTTCTCAAATGCATATACAAACATACCAACAGACATGCAGAGTCATCAATGCATGCACAAAGGCAACCTCCACAGCTCCAAAGTTTACGCTCTCAGAGAGTGCGAGAGTGAGTTGGAGGGCGAGAGAGCAAAAATTTAAAACGCGCCTCCTTCACTTGTGTATGAGTGTGTGTGTGTGTATGCGTGTTACGTATGTATTTATGCATGCTCACTTCAGTCAATATTTACATTTCTAACTAATTATCAGTTCAGCGCACTTTTGTGTTGACTGAAGCAGCATCAGCGACGTCGACGTTAACAGCAGAACAGTGTCAACGCTTTGTGGTTGCCTTCATCTGCCACCTTCACAATTTGAGTTCGTTTAACTTTGCATTCTAAAAGAGAACAACAACAAAAGTAAAGCTAATGTTGTTAATTGTGCTTAAAATGAACTGCTTACGCATATACAACTTTTTTTTGTTTAATAATTTGAGTAAACCAGGAAGCTGCATTTTAACAGTTCCGCTTACAGTTCTTAACAGCATTCTGTTAAATGCATGTTACAGCAGTTTTATAGCACGTGTGTCAACACTGGCACTGACCCAGAGTTGACCTTCAGTCAAAATGCTTTTTAGGCCTATTTGCCAGCTTGAGTCGAAGTTTTGTGTGTAAACATTAAGTTTCTTTTGTTTTTGTTTCTCTTTGTTTCGTGTTGCCTTTTTGATACTTTAATTGCCCCAAAAGCCTTGAATTTGCACTACAAAGAGCTTTTAGTGGCTTACCCACAAAAGCCGACTGAGAAATTATACTAATTAAAGTCATAAAAAATGAGCAAATAAGACTGAATATGTTATTTATCTTAGACCCAAAAAATCTCTGTTGTTCTTCGGTATGACCTTTTGACCAGTGTGCTGCAACATTTTTTTTTATTCTAACACCAAACAATTTTAGATACCTTAATGGACTTTAAAAGGGTTTAAACATAAATATCGTCTCTTTGTTATCTTCTAGGCAACAAATCTTAAATATTATGACAACGTTTGCAAATATATAAATACGATTTATTATGATATGAATCAGTCGACTTTAAATATAAAGCCAAACAAAAAAGATCTGGATAAATGAATGATCTGGTTTATTATTGGATGAAATATCTTTCAAATAGATAAATTTGTATTTAAAGTTCCATGTTAATCAGTTCAGCCCCATAGATCTTTTGGTTTGGGCTCAAAATCAGTCAGTGAGTGAATCAGCGCAAAGAGTTTTATACTCATAAATTCAAAATAAGCATAAAAATCAACTAATCATTTTTATTTGGAAATTCAAAATTAATCTTAACGATCCCTGGTATTAAATAACTTAAACTGAACTTATTATTTCAATTTTCAAACGTTTGTAGTAATTTCAAGCAAATCCCACGCTTGGGAAGAATGTTATTGCAAACGGGTTTATTGATGCCGCTGCCATAATACATATAGTATTAGTAGCGAGGGAGAAGGGCGGGGCAGTCTTAGTTAGTAGACATATCAAATGGGGAGTTTCAACTTACGCCACTAAACCGCCCAAGAAGGCAACTGGACCGCCGCCAATTAAACGGATCTTGCGATGACAGGAATCGAAGAGCGATGTTCGTGTTGGCGCCTGTGATGTGGGTGACATGTTGTTGTTGTTGCTGCTGTTGCTGTTATTGTGGATGTTATTGAGTCGATTGCTGCTGTGTCTATTAATGAGCAGCTGTTGTTGTGTTGTTGTTGTTACTGCTGCTGTTGTTGTTGTCGTTTTCCACGCTTGTTGTTCACTTGTTTTGAAATTGTAATTACTTATGTAGTTGTTGTTGCTGCTGTTGTTGCAGTTTTTACTGTTTTTATAATGAGTGTTGCTGTTGTTGTTGTTGTTTTGGTTGTTAATGCAACTATTAGACAAACTGTTGTTGTTTTTATTACTATTACTATTACTATTAATGCTGCGACAGCTTTGATTGCTGCTGCTGTCGTCGTCTGTTATTGTTGCTGTTGTTGTTGTTGCTGTTGCAGTCACTGCCGCTGCTGTTGCTGTTGTTGTTTTTGGCTTCTTGTTGCGTCGCAGCGCTGCTGCAAAACTATAGCTAGTGTGCTCTTTCTTCTTCTTCTTCTTCTGTTGCTGCTGCTGCTCGTCTGCGTTAAGTGTTGTTGCCAGCAATAGCAAACACTTTTCGCTTGTCTGCTTTTGCTGCTTGAAATAATAATCAGCTGCTACTATCGCTGCTCTCTTTTGATTTGTCTCCTGCGCTTCCGTTTGCGTCGCAGTCGCTGCTGTCGCTGCTGCTGCCGTCGCTGTCAATGGCTTGTGCAGCTTTTGCTGCTGCTGCTTTAGCTTTTGGAGTAAGCTTTTGCGCTGTTGCTTTTCGGTTGTCGCTGTCGCTGCTGCTGCCGTCGCACCGAAACCAAGTTCCACAATGTGCTGTGTGGGCGCTCTCAACATTATTCACAGTCACTTTTGCTTTTAGCTTTTGATTCGTTGTTGTTCCAGTTGTTGCTATTATTGTTATTGTTGTTGTTGTTATTGTTTATGTTTTGCACATTTGTTCGCTGTTTAATTTTCAATTTTAGTAGCATTTGAATTTTACACTGATTTAAATTTAGCTCAACTCGTTTTGTTTTCTTTCACTTTTGAGCTCAACTTTCTTCTAGAAAATAAAATATTGCAAACTCCAAATTAAAGTAAAACACAAAAACAAAATGATTTTCGATTTTTGCTTAGTTCACAACTTTCAACATAAGTTTTGTTTAGTTTCCTTTTCTTGTTACCAACTTCAGACCAAAAAAGAAAAACGCTATTCGCGCACAGTGGTTTAAGATTTGATGAAAATGGAAAACAGTCTTAAAAATAATCATTTTTATTTAAATTTCTTCGCCAAGTTTTAATCTTAATCTTTAATTTATTTGAAGACATATATTTTACTTTTTATTTCTGTTAGTAATATAAGAATATGACAACTGTCGTTTTCACTAGTCTTGAAGCACTGTGCAACGATTGGAACATTGGATTATGTTTTATATTTATTATTTAGTTTATGGTTGCTTTTATATATATATATATACAAATGTGCGCGTTTCTATATTGGAACTTTGCTTTTGGTTTTTCTTATAATTGTTGTTGTTGTTGTTATTATAAATATAATGCGCCTTTGGAAAAAAACACGATCGCGTGAGTTTTTCTGCCTCATTGTGAGCTATTTCACAACTGCGTGAGTGTGAGTGTTTGTGTGTGAGTGTGAGCTATGGGTGAGTATGTAAATAAGTACATAAATTAAATTTTTTCGCGAGGTTGCTAAGCTAAAATCCGCTTATTCATATGTATGTTAATTAGATTTACTACAAAAATGAATTAAAAAGTATTCGCTGTGGACTTCTTTCTAATCTTCTTTTTTCCTTATTATAACTTGTATTTTTCTTCTTCTTTTATGCAAATTCACATCATCAGCAGCAGCAGCAAAAAAGTGTACATATACATACATTTTAATTGTAAATCAAATAAAAGCAATGGTAATTTCCATACGAAGTCTGCCTCATCTTCTGTCTACCTATCTTCCCTTTCTTCTATCACATCATAATCTTCAAATTGCTTCGTTTTTTATTTTTAAATAATTTTTTTTAGCTTTGGCACGGCCCAAAAGGAAAGTAAAAGGTGGTGTCATCCGCACTGCTTACGCAATTTGCAAAAAAAAAAAAAACAAAACACAAAGCCGAAAAAGACGAACCAAAATTAAAACCCATCATTAAAGTAGGCACAAGCCAAAAGGGAAGGGCAGAGGCAGAGGCAGCTCATAAAATCTGGGAAAGCGCGTCACAACATACCGTGAGATGTTTTGAGGGCAGCAGAATTGGCAGCATAATAAAAATCGAACGGGAAGCATGTCAAACAGGAGTCAAAACCGGATAACCTTCACCCAAATATAGCTGTACAAATTAAACCTTTACGATCAGAAGGCTGGGCCCAAAAGTTGGACAAGACATCAAAGAAACTACAGTTTTAAATTCTGATTACTCATTTAAGATGAATCATAATAAAATCCCCCAAGGGGAACTTATGAATCGAGCGACATTTTAATTTGAAACAGGTCAAATCATGTTTTTTGTAAGTATACGCAATGATTCCAATGAATTTATTTTAATCTAGACTTTTTTTTGTTTATTACTCAAATCTTGTAAGAAAATTTATGAATAATGTAATCAGAATTTATCAAAATGCGTCAATAAAGTTATTCCAAAAATCACTTTAATTTCAACAGAATTTTTAAGCTTCAAATTGTTTACAAAAAAAAACTCTGAGTTACTGACTTTGCAACATGAAATCCCAGCGAGCTTGTTAGTTCTAAACTATTTTATATTAAAAAGAAATAACTACTAAAAAAAGATTTCTGCAACTCAGATTGACACAAATTGAGAATTTTTCGACATCCGTTGTCTTTGTCACATTGATTCTTAAAGAGTTGCGATTTCATGACTCAAAAAGCCAACGAGGCGTGCATCTTTAGATTTTTCTTTATGAAAAAGCAAATAAAAAGAGGGGGAAAAAACGCACACAAGATGCGAAATTCCCAACGCTTGTCACAGTTAAACGCGCTTATCTGCAATTCTTGGATGGGTAAAACATCGGTATGAATAGACGTGCTATAGCAAAGTGGCAAATTGATTCAATCAAGCAAACTGCAAACACGCAAAGACATCGACTATGAGAGTATGGGATATCTGGTAAATGGGGCGCTCTACCAACAACAACAACAACATTATTAAATAATAATAGCAACGACAACACGGAAAAGTAAAAGAAAAAGGCGTGAAACCAACTAAAGTGCTCAAAACGATTTGACACTATTGTTTTAAAGAAGACGAGAAGGAAAAGTAAAGAAAACTTTCACAAAGAAGTTGAAAATAGTTATTGTTAAGATTGGGCGGGAGGGAGTTACAAATCTATTGAAAGTTTTCGGATAAGATTAAAAAGCAAAAGTTCAAAATCAACTTGCCAATTTCTGTAGAAACTTTCTACAATTTCAATGGAATCAAAGGGCGCTTGTAATTCTCAACTAATTCATGCTACATATTTGGTTTTTTTTACTCGCCGAGCATATTCTTATTTCAAGGCACGTTCTAAGACCTCTAGAATTTCAATAGAAAATGTAGCTCATATGCGAGTACGGTTAATGCTAATGATGACGATAAAGATGGTGATAATGAACATGTTGCTGTTGCTGCTGTTGATTTGGGAAGCAGATGAGCTACAGTTGGAGACAGTTAAAGAGAGTCAGCGGTTCGTTGGTCTCATTTTTAATGCACAACTCGACAAATTGACACTACTTGAAATTGGTAGGAAGTGGGGAGAAGGGAAGAGAGATAGGGGGAAAAAGAGAGGGAACTGCGCTGCTAGACTGCTAGAATTTTAAAATGAAAGTTCGTGCTTATTCACGGTTGAAGAAGCATGCGGAAATCTCTGAGCTTAAATCCAAAAAAGCAAAATGAAAAACTCAACTCAATGAAAGAAAAAGAGGTAGAAATGGAATAAAAGTCTAGCCAAGAGAAGAGTTGAAATAATAATAATAATAATAATTATATTATTTTAATGTGTTTTTCTTTTCTATTTTTTTTTCCTTTTTCCCAATCCAAAACACACACACACACACAGAGCAGCTGTCGTTTTCAGCTTGGCATTACACAGCATTTTCAATTAAGTCTCCAACCTCAACGTTTCTCAATGATGAAAGTTTTCCTTTTTTCCACTTCTTTTTATTTTTCTTTTCTTGCTGTGGCAAGTGAAGGAGAAGGGTTTGCGGCAAGTGTCAATGTACAGCGAAGCAAGACACATCGTCAAGTGGCAAGGTTATGCATTGTGAATAAGCAATTAGCTCTGCGGTTCTTTTCCGTAATCATCATCATCATCATCATCATCCTGATGATTAAGATTAAGACACACGCTTAGCTTTGGCTTTAACTTTGGGGTCCTTGTTATCTGTGCAACAGATTGAAGATGACCGAGAATATCAATGATACAATATCAATATACGGGAAGAGGCTATAGATTACAATCTTATTTCAAACTAACTCGAAGAGCAATATTCAAAGTCATTAAATTCATTCCCATTCAATTCATAAGAAAATAGAGAAACAGTTGGTATGTTATCGACAATTTATTAGTTAATTTAAATACTAGTCAAAATTACTTTCTTAATGGAAAGTATTTCGTATACTTTTTTCAATATCAAAAATTTAATAAAATGATTCGATTATTTAAAAAATTTCATATAATAAAAATTCAGACAGCTGTAAACGATTATCGATTTGTAATCGATTACATTACACTTCCCCTATGGCTTTGGGGATGATATGCTTTAGTATAATAATTGAAACTGATGCGATTCACGCTCGATCAATCTAATTGAGACACGTTGCAACTTGCAACTGCGTCTCAAGGCTCTCGATGCATGCCCCAAGCAGCGATTGCCTCAATCTTCACACTTTGAAGGCCACAAACCGATTCGAGTCGAGTGGAGAGTGATTAGTGTGCCACGTACAGACATATAGACATATATATATGTATCTACATATATATAACTCTATCTGTATCTTTTTCTGCATCTGTTTCTGTTGCAATTGCAATCGTCAATCGATCTGCATACTCGCTTTATTTCGTATTTACGTGCAACTGGGCAGGGTTACCCCCTCTCCACACTCCTCTCCCCTCTCTCCACAAAATGAATTGAAACTTGAGCGATTGCAGGGACTGCGAAGTTCTCACGGCGAATTACACAAACTGCCGCACATCACGTTTCCAGTAATCATGAAACTCAGTTACCACTCAGGGCTCTCCCCCTCTCTCCAACTCTAGCTTGATCACTTTGGCTCCACTGTACTCCCCATCCACTTCATTTACTTCACTCACCACGACGACGCTCTCAGGCAACGGCAATAAATGTGTACAGAGCTCAAGACGTGAGAGAAATGCAAAAATGTCAAATAAAATAGAAATAAAAAGAGGCCTATTGAAACTACCAAAAATAAAATACAAAATTGAGAAAACTACGTAGTTTGTTGCACTGCAGTGTGCTCAACAAGAAGATACTCTACACATTTATGTCAAATGAATTTGAAATTTAAATAATAAGAAACAAAAAAAAAGATTGAGGAAATTAGCAGAAATGCTGCGGATATATTGTCGTTATATCTCTATTTATAATGAGAACTTAATCAGATTGTTGTTTTTTCCAAAATAATACTAGCATTTATTTCTCAGTCTCTGATTTCAAAGTATTCATAAAGATAGCGATTTAGCCTTTAAGAGTATATACCTAATCGTATTGTCTTTAATTGGTATAGGATATAAAAACAAAAAAAATATAAAAACAAACACATAGACCCAGTTCAGGGCACAAACAATGAAATATGTAAGACGCGCTAATTAAGCAAATTAGTAAAAATACAACAAAACCAATGAAAAAATAATAATAGTATAAAAACAAAAAAAAACTCAGCTGTGGTCAGCGTCTCGTCTGCTTTTGTTTTACCTACTTTTTCAGTTGTCGTTGTCGTTTGCCGTTGCATTGTCAACACAACTCGGCTGAAATTTGACCCATAAAATTTCCCACCAAAATTATAGTAATTTTCAGTTAACTCAATTTGGCTGAAATGGCAAAAGGGAAACGTGAGAGGAAAACAACTGAGGGAATCGTGTCCGCTCAACAAAAGTAGCCGAAAATTAGCTAGAGAAACGTTCAACTCTCAATGGAAAATCAGCTCAATTTTCACTATATCCAGTAACCAGAGAGACAGGCTGCCTCCATCTTTCTTCCCACTCTCCCTCTCTTCTCTGCTGCCACAAGATGCCGCATAATTATAGTTGTTGCGTTGTAGTCGCCACAGATGCCAACGTTGTTGCCAGTGGGCGGCCATTTGGACAACAACGACAACAACAAAAAGAACATCCAACAACAATGGCATTAAAACAACAACGAAACCTTCAAATTGCACAGTGGAACATTTAGACAATGTTCCACCAAATGAGATGTTGCCACATGGGAAGATCTTTAAGAGGGTCTTTCATCAACTAAAACAGACAATAATGAAAAAAAATCGGAAATCTTTCATAATTTATTGCAACATTTTCAAAGGCAAAACAACATTGTAACGCTTAAGAGCTTTTTATACCCTATAAACTGAGTTAAATGGGTGTATTTGGTTTGTAAAACAAAGATATAGCTTAGAGTAAAAAGAAGACAAATACAAAATCTAAAAAATGAGAACATTTTATTCCATTTTCAAAATAAACTACACAATTTATGCTGGAAAACTATGAACTACAGAGTCAATCAACGCTGCGTATACGTTATATTCAATATATTACGAATACTTTCTATTCTATTTCTATGTCAAATTGCATTCACTAGCATTACTCATACTTGTTTTCGAGTGTCCCATTAATATTGCTATCGATTATATTTTAAATTTTTTATAATCAATTGTTATTTATTGAAACGTTTGCTATACGGAAATGCAGCTGTTGTTATTCGGAAAATGCAATTAACGTTTCGCTGTGTAGTCCCTTAAGGCCAGTTTTTAAAGGAAGGAGGAGGAAGAGGAGAAGGGAGAGAGATGGAGACCGATTTCCGCCTACTACAAGACCACTGTGCATAGTGGGTCACGCTGTCAGTGGGTGGAACACAATTGGCACACAGTTGTGGGAGCTGGATTAGAATTTTTATTTCATTTTATTTTTTTTTATGGTGTGTTAAACTCTTAGACTATCGCAAGATTTTGTGGCATGTTAAATAGCATGATTGCAACATGAATTTTATACACATTTTCTTAATATTTTTAAAAAAAGAAAATAGGAAAAAATAACAAGTGACAGCTGGTAATTATTTAAAAAGCCTGCCAACACAATCCGTCCGTCTCTCTCTCTCTCTCTCTCTTTCTCTCTCCTGTATTGCAATTAATGGCACGTGTTACCGTTAGAATGTGAAGAGAGAAAGAGAGAGAAAGCGAGAGAGAGAGAGAGAGAGAGAGAAGAGAGAGAGCGGGTAACCCAATGCATTGCAGGCTTTGATGAGAATCGAAATGAGAGCAAGTCCAACAACAAGAAACAAATATGAGAGCTTTTCTTAGGGTATGTGTGACGTGAAAATACCCTGCACAAGTCTATCGACTAATATATTGTACAATTGCAGGCTTGCACTGCTTGTCACAGTTTTTCCTGTTGTCCTTTTACAAACTTTAGCACACATTCAAACTACCCGCCCTTAGGGTATTTTTTATGGGGTATAGAAAAAACAGGCCCCCATGACGGCAATGGCGAACAGCTAAATAATAAATTTAGCACAGCTCTTCGATTTTTTTTGGTTTATCTTTTGCCTTTGTTGTATTTGTTATTATTACTTAGGGGGAAACAACAACAACGACAAGAGTATACAAAAAAAACAGCTGAGCTGACATTGACACTTTTCATCGTTTGCTTGAGGCGCACAAAAATCATTTAAGGTTATTTATAGTAAAAACCAAAAGCCAAAAAATAAGACAGAAATGACAAAAATCATAAATAAATAATAAAAGAGAAATGTTGTCCACGCGATAAAAGTTGAACAAACTATACATATGTATGTATGTATAATATTTCTGCACATATCGGAAATCAATAAAAGTGTCGTTTTGGATAGTTTATCGCCCACTTCCCGTGTCTTATGTGTGCATTATTTATCAATTTCTAACCACAATCAGCTGCATAATGTATTCATTTACATATAATTACACCCTTTAATGCCTTCCTTCATTGTTTCCGTCTCTTGCATGCAAACTCCAATTCCAATTCGCCAATTTGCCAACTGGCAATTTCAATTCGTATTCGAATTTGAGTTCCCCTTTCCCAGCGTTCAATTTCCGTGTCGCCTTCAACGCGCTTTAACCTTCAACTCGCATTGAAGTCAATTTGCTGGTTTTTTCCTCTCCCTCTCTTACTCTCTTCCTCTCTTCCTCTCTCTTTCTCTCCTCTTTGGCATTTGTGTTTTCACAATGTGCCAAAAGCAAACAGCTCAGCAATTAAATCAAAATTTATGAAGTGATTCTAATTTAACGGCTTTGAGTGTACGTTCAATTTCCATTGCTCGCATTTTGAATAAGCTTAATTGTTGGCGACTTTACTATATATGTGTGTGTGTGTGTGTGTGTGTAAGTCGCGACCAGGCAAAGTACCGTTAAAGGTCAAACGAGCATTTAGCAAGAGTCGCAGAATGAGACAGCAAAAGCAAAGGCGAAAAAACGAAATGAAACGGCAACAACAATCAATGCTTTTAGTCTATCTAGCCAACTCTTTCTCTCTCTTTCACTCTCTCAATCGTTCGCTCTCGTTCTCAGCTTAGACATAGAATTATTACTATTAAGAGAAATAAAACAAGTTTCTCCAATTTCAAGTTGTAAACCTGTGTTGTTGTCTCTGTTGTTGTTGTTGTTGTGGCAGCTGCTGCTGCTTTTGTGTGACGTGAGCGAAAGATGCACATGCAATGACACGATTAAACACGTTTAAACATGCCGGCAATCGTTTAGATCGCTGGGAAAGTCCCTAATGCGAGTATTACCCCATAGTTTCCCTTAGTCAATTTATGGTATCTCAATTACCTTAACTTTTAACAAGCCTCTGAAAATTGTTGAAAATAGGTAAATCCCAAAGAGAAATACTAAAAAATTGCTGTAAATTGGTTGAGTTACCTTTCTGTTTAGCTTAAATGACAAATATCTAGTAGGATTTTTTAAATTTGAAGAAATAGAATTTTTTCTTTCTTTTAAGTTTACATTAATTTTAAAGTTTTAATAAAAGTCTATCCCTTTTTGTTAGAAAATCTTAAAATAAGTTTTATCCATAGGTTGCAATACTTATTTTATGAAAAACAAGCTAACATAAAACTTACTAATTTAATTCTTTTAACGATTTTATAAGTCTGCGCAAATAAACTTTGACCCACTGTATTCTGAGTCATCAAATTTGCAAAAACATGTACACTGTATAATGTAGCACGCAAAACACTGAAATCGATATTTGCCACACTGTGGCATACTGCCTGTGGAGGTGGTGACGCATTTGCATTGACACACTGAGGAGAAAAAGCGGAGAAGAATGAGGAGGAAGAGGGGGAGAAGAAGGAGGAGGTGGAGAAGTGAGAAAATTGGCGCAACTTGAAGTGGCTGCGTTGTTGTTGTTGAGTGGCATGTTTAAGGACTTTATATATTTTTTTTGTGTTGTTATTTGCGAAGGGTTGCCACCTGACGGTATAAAAAAATGGTCTTTTAGAAGGGGATGATGCAGGAAGGAGACAGGAAACACGTCCGGAAAGGAAGTGACAGACAGTGGCTGAGAGTGTGGCAAAGGAAGTGGTTAAAAAACCGACAAAACGATAACAACAACAATTGGTAAATGCTGCTGGCGCTTACAGCTGCTGTTATTGTTGTTGCTGCTGCTGTTATTGTTGTTGTTGTGATGCTGCTTTGTCTGCTTAGTGGTTACAGTTAGTGGCCAAAGCAAAAGCTCGATGCAGCGTAACAGTTAATGTTGTTTGTTTTGCTGTTGTTGCTATTGTTGTTGTTGTTCGCTGTGCCAATTCTAAACGTTGCATTGGCAACAGTCGCGCTTCGCCGGTTTTGCCAACTGCTTTGCTGCTTGCTGCATTGCGCGTAATCAGTGAAGCAACAAACCGTGGCAACAACAACTTCAACTACAACTACAACAACAACAATTATAAGAGTTGTAATGCGGCTACTGCTGAAGAGGCAGCAACTAAAGAAAAAACAAATAGAGTTTTTGCAAGTATTGAAAACTCGTATGCAGTTCGCTGTGAATGACACAGTTTACACTTACACACACACACACGCACACTCAGCCAAACACAACAATACTGGCACAGTGGTGTGAACTCCTTGCTTACTTGAATATTTGCTTTGTAATTGTTTTTCTTTTTTCTTTTTGCTTTTCACAATTATTACATTTTATAATTTATATTCATTTTAAATGCATTATTTAATTGTTTTATTTGCACACACATAGAAGAGTTGTTTATGTTGAAACTGCGACGCTGCTGCGCGCCTCCAAACAAATTAAAACGCGTAGAGACGGCGACCCGACGACGACGACCGTACGACCAAACATGCCAAAGGAAATTTCTAAACTGAAGCAGCGGCAAGACTTTGACAGCTGCTTGACTGACTGACTGCCAACAAGCACTAATACACACACACACACTGAGAAGCTGCCGAACGAAAGCAGAGCAGCACTGAACTGAGCAAAGCAGAGGAGAGGAGAGCCAAAGATGATGATGATGATGGTGTTGTTGCTGCAGTTAGTTTCTTTTCATGCTGTCTGCGTCGCAGTCACAGTCGCTGCCGAAGTCAAACGCACACTTGCACACATTAACTGGTTTGCTCAGAGAGCAACAACAGCCAGCAGACAGAGAGCAAGTGAGCAGCCAGTGAATGTTTCTATGTGTGCTTTGCATACAAATGCGGCAGTCAAGCAAGACCAGAACATACATACATACATGCATGCACACCTTTAACATATACACGACCACTTGTTTGACAGCTGAGCATGCTCGCTCTCTCCCTTACACACACATACACACATTTCCTCTCTTTCTGACTTATGCTCTCGCTGCGCTCCGTCTCAACAGCTGAGCTCCACATATACAGAGACAATATTCCATTTTTGCGATACGCTTGCCCGCGCTCAGCAGCTGACAGCAGACAGTGCTGCCAGATAGTCAGATATTTTAGTACTGAATGAAAAATAGTAGTAGAATTTACGACAAAGTGGCGAAGGTAAAACAGGACGTTGTTATAAGTTATATTTTAAATTTAAATTACCTGCTTTTGGTAAATGAAATCATTTCAATTATTGGAACACTCACCTGTAAGAAAAGAAAAATAGAATGTTTATAAAAATAGAGAATAGACAAAGAGACAAACTTAAATGATGATATTATCAGGTAACAACACAAACAGGGATCCACCATTATAGCCCGCATGACCTTTTTAGATGTAATATCATTAGCACCCTCTACCCTCTACCCTTGTGTATAATTATCACACACTCTGTGTGTGTGCCATTGATAAGCATAACATAAAGCAAAGAACAAAGAATAAACAGAATAACACAGGAACTGCATTTGGTTCCATGGCTTCCATAGAATCAAATGCCAAAATCAAAAAGAGGCACCGTCATTCAACACAAATACAGGAACTATAAGAACAACAGCAACAACAACAAACCAGCCAAGCAGATGTCAGTAAAGAGAGAGAGATGGATGGAAAGAGAGAGAACAAGGGCAATTCGTTGCGTTCTCTTGCATCTTCTACTTCTACTGCTGGACAGTAAACACCTGTGACCGCCCGCAACGCAACTGCTGTGCGGCAAGCAAGTTCATTTGCACTGAACCTCTTCATATTGCACACACACACAGACACACACACATACAACGGAGAGTGGGCTGTGCTGCAAACTGCGATGCTTGGCTGCTTTCTAGCGGTTACACCAAAGCAAACAGCGACGCTAGCGACGCGTCGCCTCAGCAGCAGCAAAGCAATTCGCCATTATTTGAATTGCTTTGCGCTCATTATTTATTGCAGCGACTGTTGCAGCCTCGTTGCAGTCGAGTGCAGACGGCCAGCAATCAAACGGCACACGATCCTCCGCCATTCCCTTCATCTCCCCCCTTCCCCCGCCACCAACTGCGGCGTCTCTTCGTCTGTTACTTTAAGTAAGAGCTTGTGCCGAAAAGTAAGAGCATAGACGTAGCAAATGGGTCAGAATCAATGTAAAACGGTAAATTATTTAGTTCAGTTTATCGATCATAACCGATAGCAATCAGTAAGTGCGTAAATAACTCATTAAGAAAGTATAAATTAAATTGCATGCAATTGCAAGAGAGAGAGAGGGAAAAAAGAGAACGAGGGAGAGATAAAGAGAGTTTATTTTCTGCAATAAATATAAATATCACACTCTCTCTCCATCTCCTTCTGCCTCTCTATTGTTTTGTTCTTGCGGCTTGTTGATTTGTTGCTATTTACAAATCTTTTGTTTCTTCTGAGCTTGCGGTGGCAGCGCTGCGACAGCGAAGGCAGTTCCGTTTAGTCGGTCACGCCACCACATAAATAAGACAACAACAACAACAACAACTTAGCAGCAACTACAGCAGCGTCCGTTGCTTTGGGTCATGCGCACTTTAAATGACGTCAGATGTAGCCATCGAATTTGGAAGTGCGCAAAAACCAAATAAAAAAGGCACAGCTTGGACTGCTATCAACGAGAAGTAGGCGACTAGTAGATGCCCATTGTTAATGAGATAACACACTATTATTAATTTTTGCCATGCTAAGAAAATAAACAACTGTGATAACGCATAACCAGTGTATCAAACAGTTAAATAAAATTCGCATTTTGGTTTTTGGTTATCGGTTAAATTCTTCTTATAACGGTTTTGGAACGTTTGCCGGTTTTTTAATGTTTCAGTTATAGCAGTATATTTTTGGGTTAAGAAATATTGTTAAAAATATGTTACTTTCGTTCAAATACTTTAATTTCAAAATGAAGATCTGTTTCATTAGCTCAATTGTCATATTTAAAATAAAAATCTATCTAGTTTGAAAAACATTAATAGCACCCTAACAACTTAATTAAATTAAATGCTAGATTGAACGGATTTAAGCCGTTATACATCAATAAAGCAGTTTGGGTATAATTAAAATTTGTAAGCTTCGTTTACGGTTTTAGTAACGCTTTTCAATTTTAATCGGTTAATATCGGTTAACAATTACAAGTCTGTTTACGGTTTCAATACCAGACGCATACCCTTCTAGCCAATTCTTATTCTAGGGTATATAGTGTGCTAGGGTATATACTTGTGCAATACGCGCCAGCAACCCAAAAGGGGGCGTGACAAATCGAGCGCTTTTTAAATGCGTCGTAGGTGTTAACCGGCATTGACCCCTCCCCTCCCCCAGCCATCCCTCTCCCACTCTTCAACTACACACATACTCTCTCACACACATAGGGAATACCCAAAGTACATTTAATAGTTGGGACATCAGCTTAGACCCATTGCGGGGTTTCTCTGCAAATGGAAACCCTACAAATAATACAGAAAACGTAAATAAAACACGGAGAAGGGGTGTGTCTGCTAGGCAGGGGAAAACTTGGAAAATGCGCAGTATAGATAGGACACACACACACATACAAATACACAGATACATGTTGTATAAGACACAAAAGCAACTTTAATAGCAATAACAATAACAATAACAATGCCAAAATGAAAATCAGCTGTCATTGCAAACAAATCCAATGCGAAGAAGAAGCAGTTGAAGAACTGAAGGCGAGAGCACTAAAAGTAACAACAACAACTAGGAAAGCAGTAAATGCAAAAAGAAGGCTTCATCTCTCTCTTTCTCTCGCTTATTTGTTGTTGTTTATGCAAACTTTGATGATTACTAAAAAGAAGACGATGAAGATAAATGTGTGTGTGTGTGTGTGTGTGTGTGTGTGTGTGTGTGTGTGTGTGTGTGTGTGTGTGTGTGAGTAGGCAGTAAAATCTGCAGTGCTGTGTTCTATATACAATTTACTGATAAAGCTAGTTCAAAGTTACATCTGCTGTACACAAAGAACCTTTTCAACTATTCCCATGTGACTAAAGTCAAACTATAATATAGTAGGATATTAAATTATATATTTATGTCACATTTGTAATCAAAAAACTTTGTAGAAAACTTAAATTCATTTAAATGGAAGTTTTCAGATATTGGAATATTTAATCTATGCTTCTCATTTTTAATAATTGACACGGAAACAGAAAGTCACTTTATTATATAGGAATTTAAATTTAAAGAAATAGATATCCTTTTCTTTTTCTACATATTTTAATATAATCAATTTTTTTTCCTGTTTGTTTCTCAACAAAAACCTAAATTTTAGGCCCTTAAATATATTTCGGAATGTATACAATTGTTAAAACAAAATTTGTTGATTAATAAACTATCAGTAATTTGAATCTTTTTTGAAAAAGAGAACAAAATTCGCTAAAAGTAGAGCCAGAAAGTCGTAGTTAGTAAGTCTTTTAGTGGTATAGAAAATCTGAAAAATCTTTTAACTTGCATTAAACTATATAAAAAAGAATGAAAAATTGGAGAGAGAAAAGCGTGTTATTTTAAAGAGATTTGTCTGCAATTTATCACTTCTATTTCTCCCTCCCTCCCTGCCATTCTGCGTTGTGTGGCTTACCGACAGAAACAGGTGACGGTCTCCTCCACATCGAGAGGCAGCGACAGCTGTGTGGATTGATTGCTGGCAGCTCCACTTGCAACACTTGCACCTCCACCTGCTGCACCTACAGTATTGTTGCTGCTGTTATTATTATTATTATTATTATTACTGTTGCCATTTGTTGCTGCTGTTGTTGTTTTGCTGTCGCGGCACATGACGAGCAAATGTGGCTGCAAATGTCGAGGAGAGGGACGAATGCGAGGTGGAGGAGCGGGGAGTTGTTGCCGCTGGCGTTGAGGTGCCATCATCCGCCAAAGGTACCGAGGAGTAGCGCACGAGGAGGGCACGACTCACCCGATTGCCGCCCGTTAGATTCGAGATGGCCCAATTCATGGCCGAAAGACGATTTAGCAATGTGGAAATGGAAATTGGTACTAGACGCGTGCAGGTTCCAAATACAACTGAGTGTCGTGTAGTGCAGTGCAACACAACGATACAGTGTGACCCCACCTCATCCCGCTCTTCCCTTGACCCCCTACATACACTTCTCTCTCTCTCTCTCTTTCTTACGACAAAGCAGAAAATTGATTTTAGCAAATGATTTGTCAAGCATGTCAATCAATTCCAGGCGCCAAATGTTGCCAACTTATCTGTCTCACTCTCTCCCCCCCCTCTCTCTCTCTCTTCACTTGGTGTCCGCTTATTGTCTAATTTAATTAGAGTTGTACTAAGTGCGCCTCAAGGCCGAGGCCTCCCAACCCCCTTTACCACCCCTCTTTCCACCTATTTGAACTCAGTTGGCGACAGTGCTTATCCCCCACAAAATGTTTACAAATACAATATATTTTCCTATCTGTATTCCCAGTAAAATTGCTAATTGTTTTCCTCAACACAAGGTTCATAATGACACTTGCTGGATATGAGCGTTGTTTTGATTTAGCAAAAAGTTACATTTTAATGAAATTGTGTATAAAAATTGAATTTATAGTATTTGTAATTTAGATCGAGAAATGTAACTTTATTTTTTTTTAGTTTATTCATATATATATTTAAATATATTTCTTATTTTAAAATAGTTGCTTATGATCTTCTTCAAAATTCTTCGCTATTAATAATAAAGATAGATCTTTGATATATAGATATTATAAGTTGAATTAATCTCAATTGTATTTATGCAACAGTCCTTACTGCAAATTGATTTGATTAATTCTAAAAATTATTTATAAATATATTCTTTGCAAATAATATATTTTGTATGGATTTTTATTTTATTTATATGTAAAAACACTTGCATGACTAACTGGAGTGCAACTATTAAGAGTTTAAGAGTTATCTTACACATTAATCAGATGAAAGTAAAAACCTTTCACAGATACAAATTTATGTGGTGCATCTGTAAGTGTTTGAATGATCTATGTAACTGTTTATTTTAGTTGCTGTCGCTGTTGTTGTTGTTGTTGTTGTTAAAGCTGTGTGTTGTTTTAGTTTGTGATTGGAAATTGTAATGAAATTGGCAAGTTCATTAAACCGGCTTCTCTTATCTCCTTGGCGTCGCCGTCGCCTGCGTAGAAACATAAACAAGCGATGAACGGCGAACAATGCCAGAGAGTGAGAGGGAGCGAGAGCGAGAGAAGGCGCGCATAGGCGAGCGAGTGAATGAGCGAGTCAAAGATGAAGACAAAATAAACGCAATCAAAAGAAAAAAAAACTGCAGTGGCCTTGATGAATGGACGAGGAAGCAGAGTGCATAAATGCACAAATACCTTTGCATGCGTACGTGTGTCTGTGTGTGTATGTGTGTGTGTTTGTATGCGTGCGAGTACATAAAAAATCAAAACACTTGCGACTTGCGTTACATTTGAGAAATCGATAAAAATTATTTGCCTTTCATTGATTTAGCAGATGAATAATAACAACAACGAAAATAATAATAATAACAGTAATAGGGGCTGGCGAAACTCCTAATGATGAGGGAAATGAGCAAATTTTTGTAGGTAGTCGGAGGGATGAGAGGGAACAACAACGAAGAAATGAAAATTTCTTTTGGATGACAGAGAGATGAGAAACGAGGCCAATTGGCAGAATGCCAAATGGCGACGAAGTATGAACGCAGAGGACATAAAAGACACCACCAAGAGACGGCGAAGACGGAGAAGACGAAACGACAACCAAGCAAACCGAGCAGCGACGTAACGTCGCAACGTCGACGTCGCTGTCGTCTCGCTGTGTTATCGCTATTTATAAAAATAATCATAATCTGCATTTGCATTGTTTTATTTTTGTATCCAGTTTGGATTGCAATTGTTACTTACCCCATCAACCAATCGACCGTGTCGCGCAAATACTCCGGAATGCGCTCCAGTTTGACGGCTGCTGCTGCTGTTGTTGTTGCCTTTCGCCAAAAATAGTTTTCGATTCTTGCCTATGGCGTTTTTGTCGCCTAAAAAACCACACACACACACACAAACACTGACACACGCACACACACACACACTCACACAGCTAACACACCCAACAGCACCACAACATCAACGTCAATAGCAACGGCACTGATTTATTACCGAGCAAGACAGTTGACACTTTTACTTTTTTTGTTAATCAATAATATACGAATTTCGTTTTAAAACTTTGCACATCAAATTTTCACGCTTCTTCTTCACTTGTTTTGTGGGAGCCCGATACGTTTCGAGCGATAGCAAGGCCAATCGATAACTATGCATTCGATAGTGGGATCTAAAAACGGATGCATTCAGCAGTGTTGTAACTGATAGATTTTAATGTAATGTATCCCACAACTGTTGCTCAACTGCTGAACCACTGTTTCTTAACCGTTCCACAACAGTTGTTGCTGCTGAGCTATCGCTGCAACCCTGCCATTGCATTTTATCGATAACAGCTGTTTTTGTTATAATAAATTTGTTATTGTTTATTTAAATTAACTTAAAAAAAGGAAGTATATTGTTATGCTAACACAGAGAAATGACCTTTCTGAATCTACTGGAGTGGGAAGAGGAGTTCAACTGTAATTTTTTCCAAAATTAATTAATTATAAATGCAGAATAAAATAAGAAAATCGGTTTAGTTTTGACAAATTTATGTCGATTTGAAGTTGGTTAGACATAGGGTCTAGTAACTTTGCATTACCATTGCTAGCCCAGACATATTTTATTGTGCAACAAGAGCTTTCTTAAACATAACAAATCTTAAAAATACATTTATTAATACTGTAACTACATATATTACATTAACATTATTAAATTTACTTTTTACTCTTCATTAGGGCTAGAATTTTACTATGAAACTCTGCATTCTCAGCTGCCATACGTTTTGTTACCTCAAGTCTCCACATGGCAATATCCGTTAGTTTCTCTGTGCGATCTCTTTCAATTTCTAACATTGCAAACTCAAAAGGCGTCATTTGGCTTGTATTATCCGACTTCCGTTTTTTGGATGCGGGACTTACTGCTGCAGCTGGAAACGTAGTTGATCTCTTAATATGATCCTTATTCGATTTCTCGTTCACAACTGATGATCTCGATGCGCCCGAATAGGAACTGATAGGCAAATCTTCATAATCAAATGGATCATCCTCTGTCGAAATCGTACCGACTGTTAAAATTTTTAATGTATTATAGAGCGTCGTTTGGTTTTTGTCATCTGATTTACGCCTTTTGGGTACAGGACTTTCTGCTGCAGCTGGAAATGATGTTGAGGTCTTGAAAGGATCTTCGGTCGATGCCTCGTTCACAAATGAAGATGTCGATGCCCCAGAATAGGAACTTTTGGGCAAATCGTCATAATTAATTGGTTCCTCCTTAATGATTTCATCTATTTTCACTTAAAATATATTAATAGAATTTTACTGAAGTAAATTCGATGTACATACCTGTGACTGCATCTTGGGTAGACTTGATGTACTCAATCTTTTCGAGGATTCTACGGATTGTGTTAAAGTACTTCCAGGTGGATGGACGGCCCTCTGTTTTCTCCTCCTTCAATTCTCTCCTGTATTATAATTTCTATTAGAGCAAGGCATAAGTTATTAAGGCTACAAAACATACCTATATTTTCCGATAAGATTATCAGTTTTGGTTCGAACATCCTGCCACATGAGTTCCAGGCCATTTTCAATAAGTGTTTCACCTATTTTCTCATACATTCGACGGTGTTTTTGATCCCTCAGAATATATAAATTTTGCTCCCAAAGTTTTAGGAGCATGATTTCATGCAGTTTTCCCCATGTCATGGGCGTTTTTCGAACTCGCTCCATTGGAAAGGTCGTCAGCAATGCACACAAACCAAAAAAATTACTTAATTTATCACAACAAATGGTATTGTTATTGATGTGCTCGCTATCAAAATAACAACATTGCGATTGCTAATTAATCGATAGCTGTGCAGCGCCACACGATAGCTCAGGTATCGTTAAGCTTTGTTCACACTGCTTTACACGATGGCACAATGGTTTTCGACAATTCGTTTTAATAGTATGTAGCCTGCATGCCGCTTTAAAATGCACAAAAATAAAATTTTAAAAGAGTTGAGTTCATTAAAAATGAGTCCATTTGTGTAAAAGGAGCCAAATTATTTATTTTACTATAAAACTCTCACTGTGTTGAGGTGGCAACGCCACACGATAGTTAATCTATCGTTTTGTTCTGAGCAATGAACACAAAATCGATTGTCGATTGCTGTGTAACATTCAGATTTAAGTCACAGCTGGTTTCGACAACAACATAACATCGATTACATAAAAATGGTACAAAATTGCAAAATATTAGATTATTTTAAATTATAACTAAACTGTTAACTAACATAATATTTCGCCAATCATTCCATATACAAATTCAATGCCAACGCATCACGTCTTCGATCGGAAATACCACAAGACGAGCTCGATTATTCTAGCCGGTCTCGGCGTGGCAGCTGTTGGCTTCGCTGGGAAACACTTGCTGCGCCGCATGCCACAGATGACAAGCAAGTTCAATGAGGCCCTCAAGAATCTACCCAAATTCGATGCCGAAAGCATGGCCAATGCCAAGTACTACAAAGGTGGCTTTGATCCCAAAATGAACAAACGCGAAGCTGCTCTCATTCTCGGCGTCAGTCCAAGTGCCCCAAAGCTGAAGGTAAGTGATATCTTATATTAAGTATTAAGAATAAATAATATAATCAACTAATGCTGCAGATCAAGGATGCCCATAAGAAAATCATGCTGCTCAATCATCCAGATCGCGGTGGATCACCATATTTGGCGGCCAAAATCAACGAGGCCAAAGACTTTCTGGATAATGCTAAATAAGTATCCAACGCCTTGTAAATAAAGTACTGTATATAGAGTTTAAGAACCGGAAAAACTGTTGTTTATACTTTTATTCATCGAGTAGAAATGTAAGTATGAGTATCTTGTTACGTTGCATAGATGTCTTCTAATTAAATGAATCTATTTATTTACATTTTAATTATCATTTAAAGTTCCCATTATTTTTTTTTTCTACTTTTCAACCTTCTAATATCTTGACTTTTTAAGACATTGAAATAATACTTTTATTAACAAATCTTATAATTTTTCCATGCTTATTTTTATGCTTATAATTTGTTTTTAATACGATTTTGGACGTATGAGCATCTTGATCTTCTTGAGAGCCAACTTAGCATTATAGATATCGGATTCATCTGCCTCTATTTGAACGTACCAGTGATTTCCATTTAGATTGCTGCATAAAAAGTTAATGGTAAATTTATGTAAAATATTAAAATTAAATAAGTATTTTGCTAACCTCTTTGCACAAGCATGGAGCCACCATCCCCCAAGGGGCTGTTTCAATGGGCACTTTTCAAACGCCCAATCATCATCATCATTTTCACGGTCAAATGTTGTGAATTTCTGATTTTCGTGTGGTCTTAACATTAGCGTATCAACTATTCCCTCGCTGCCGGAGAACTCTCCCAAGCTGCTCAGTTTATAGTCTTCTTCTTCTCCGCTCACCTTAAAGTCATCGTAGCGAGCGTAAAAACTAATGACCACTAAAGCTTACCATGTGGATATAGAGCTCATAACGCTGAGAACTCGTTAGTTGATGGATCTTCTCTAGACCTAGAAAGTATTGACCGTCGAAAGAGCCAAAACCTGCACTGTATGTGTCCCAATCTTTATTGAAATCCCCTTCGCCGTCTATTATTCTCTGCTGGATTACAGTCCACCCAGGTCCAACTGTCTCACTGTCACATAACACTTCGAAAGAGTCGAAGCCTGGTAATTTGATCAGATGTCGACCTGGATCTTCTCCAAATGGAATGCAACTAGCAGTCAATTCAATCAGTTTAAGCTCATTTTTAAATTCCTTAATTTGTGTTTCCAATTTTTGATTATTTTCCACCTGACTTTTTAGCTCATCAATCTTCTTCGTCTTTCTCGGCAAACTCGAATGCCTTAAGGACATCGGAATCTAATTTGGTGATCAAGTTCCTCTTTAAATGTCACGTATTTCACTAATTCCTTTTGTAATATTTCAGTTTTCAGTGCTTTTAGCTGATCGATCACATCTTTAACTGTTAATTCCATATTATTTGTTAATTGTTGCACAGTTTTCTTCAAGAACTCATTGGTGTTTTGCAATTCGGAATTATGGCCTTTCAATGCTTGCACATAATTCATCTCGCTGGCATTGGGTTCAATTATTTGATAGATTTCCCCGATTTTTTCCTTTAACTTACTCAGTAAGGGTTTCATAGTATCATAGACAATCAAATAATGAGGTGCATCTTTTGTGTCAACTATCAAGTCATTCTAAAACAAATAACAATAATTAAACAAGCGGAATAGACAGGACAGACATATCAACTAAGGTGTTGATACTGCTTAAGAGTGTATATATAAACTTTACTTTGCACAAAACCATTATACCCTTTTTAGACACATCATCAACATTTTTAGCACTCACTGTTTCAGTATCCTCAATATCGGGAATTAAATAACCTGACGTTGATTCCCATGATACCAGTAGTAGGAAAATAAATAGGAATAGATTCCACACACTTTTTAGTAACATTTTAAAGACCGAAGCAACTGAATATTGTATTCAATCTGATGTCAATTGCAGTTTCGCATGACTTTTATAGGACCCAATAGAGCTGATTAAGCGCACAATAAGATATACACCTATTGCCTGAGATCAAAGGTCTTGAATGTAGTAAACGTTTTTTTCTGCGAATTGATTCCGGCTGCAATTTGTTATCAGTTAAATTGTAGAATTCTTAATAATTGAATTTAATTTATTCACATATTCAATGGAAAATGGGTATTTTTTTGTTTATTTTAAATTTGGGTTTGAAAACATTTCTCTTTATTTTTATTAGACTTAATTGACACGTTATGTTACGTCACTTAATTTATTTTATAATTTTTTTCTTAAGAATTTATATATATGTTGAATTAAAATGAATTTAATCTTTATTTACTAACATACATATTTATCGGACGTGAATGTCTTCTGTGATTGATCAGATAATTAACTTGAAAGTTATTTAAGAAACAATTTGCTTTGCGATTTTTACAAACAAAATAGACTTTTTTAAGTACAGGGTCTATTTCTTATATTTTACTTTAAATCTTGAACGTTATAAGAGCTAAATTGAATCGAATTGAAATATGAATTCATTCGATTAAAATTTTCCTGATTTTCCACATTAGTTATGAATCCAAAAATGTACTTTTAATCAGCTTTCGGACGTATGAGCATCCTGACCTTTTTGAGAGCAACATAATGTGCCCAGTAAACGGTTTTGAATCCCGTCTTTTCAACGTCCGAGTATATTCCATTTAAATTGCTGCATAAAAAAAGGTATAGTTAATACATATATGAGTTATATAAATTTTTATAATATTTTTCCAACCTTGCAGCACAAGCTTTGTACCACCAGCCACCATGGGAGTCATTAGCGCAGTTACCATCCGACCAATCATCATTTTCACGGTCAAATGTTGTGAATTTCTGGTTTTCGTGCCATCTTAACATATCATCTATTCCCTCGCTGCCGGAGAACTCTCCCAAGCTGCTCAATTCGTAGTCTTCTTCTACTCCGCTCACTTTAAAGTCATCGTAGCGAGCAAAGTCGGTGCTACCATTAAAGCTCTCCATGTGAATATAGAGTTCATAACGCTGAGAACTCGTTAGTTGATGAATCCCTTCCAGACCTAGAAAGAAGTCGCCGTCGAAAGAGCCAAAACCTGCACTGTATGTGTCCCAATCTCTATAGAAATCCTCCGAGCCGTCTATTCTCTGCTGGATTACAATCCACCCAGGTCCGACTGTCTCACTGTCACATAACACTTCGAAAGAGTCAAAGCCTGGCAATTTGATCTCATGTGAACCTGAATCGTCTCCAAATGGAATGCAACTAGCAGGCAATTCAATCAGTTTAAGCTCATTTTTAAATTCCTTAATTTGTGTTTCCATTTTTTGATTATTTTCCACCTGACTTTTCAGCTCATCAATCTCTTCATCTTTCTGTGCAAGACTTTGTTGGCATTGGTAGACTTAATATCAGCTAACTTGTCCTCAAATTCTTTTTGAAGGGCATCGAAATCAGATTCGGGTTTCAGCTTTGCTATTTGGTTATTAAGTTCCTCTATAGTAGCCGCGTTTTCCGTAATTACCTTTTGTAATTTTTGAGTTTTTAGTGTAATTAGCTGTTCGATCAGATTTTGTGCTGTTGATTCCATATTAATAGTTAATTGTGCAACAGTTTTCTTCAAGAACTCATTGGTACTTTGTAATTCGGTATTGTGGTTTTTCAA
Source organism: Drosophila falleni (assembly GCA_035045575.1). Classification (NCBI taxonomy): domain Eukaryota; kingdom Metazoa; phylum Arthropoda; class Insecta; order Diptera; family Drosophilidae; genus Drosophila; species Drosophila falleni. The sequence continues at coordinate 14,978,519 of JAWNOV010000167.1, forward strand.
CTCTTCAATTAATAATTCTTGTTGCTCACAATTATTTATTAATTTAATTTGTTGAGTTTCCTTCAAGAACTCATTGGTACTTTGTAATTCGGTATTGTAGTTTTTCAATTCTTCAACTAATAATTCTTGTTTCTCACAGTTATTTATTATTTTAATTTGTTGATTTATCTCGTTATCATCCAAGTTTTTCAATTTTTTTAAAGGCCTCTTTGACTTTTTCGTTCAGCTGATTTAGAAGTGGACTCAATGTACCGTATGTGTAAAATTGATAGGCTGCATCTTTTGAGTCAGTGTCAGTCTAAAACACATAATAAGAATTTAATAACTTTTTTAGCACTCACTTTTTTCGTATTTACCTCAATATCGGGAATTGAAAAAGCTGAAGTACATTTCCATGTTACCAGCAGTAGGCAAATAAATAGGAATAAATTCTGCACACTTTTTAATATCATTATGACGACCGAATAAACTGAATATTGAAATCAATCTGATGTCGACTGCTACATTGCATGACATTTATAGGACCCGACGTGATAACGTACACAAGAATATTCTGTCTGAGATCAAAGGTTTACGCATTCGAATTCTTTATAACTGATTATAGTGAATACCCAACGAGTAAAAAAATATCACTATCTGGAATATCATGAATCATAACTTTGTATTTGTATTATTTATTTATTTTTATATATTTGAAATACCCATGGTATTTCCACAGAAAACTAAAGTCAAATATATATAAAATGGTTTTTGATTATTAATTTTTTGTTTTTTGTATAATTTAATAAGCTTTTTGGGGTTTAATTATTGTGAAAGCTTAAAATTTTTTTTATTTATAATAATTGCAAGTTTTTGCTCATATGTATACAGAGTATATAAGTCTAGTACATATTTCCCAAAGATAATCAACATGTACTTTTTTTTAGCATTAGAATAAAGATTCGCATTTACATTGTTAATGTGAAAACGCATTAAGAGCTTTAAGTCGTTACTGATTACGCTACGAAATTGACTTTTTAGACTTAAGTTAGCTCAATTAGTTGAGCATTTGGAGAGTAATAAAAGCGGAAAAGTAAAGAACTTTTGGTAGATTTACTTCAGTTTCAGTTACAAGATGTGGTTCGGATTACTGGTGTGGAGTGTTGTGCTCCATATAAAGGTACAAGCGGCACCTTCGAGCAGTACAGTGAATGCCGATCATATAATAACCAATGGATATCCGGCAACATTGGGACAAGCGCCCTACATTGTGGGCCTATTGTTGCGGGCGGGTGCGGCTGGAAGTTGGTGTGGTGGTTCCATAATTCACCACAGATGGGTCTTGACTGCAGCACACTGTACCGATGATATTGATAGTGTGACCATATTTTATGGCGCCACCAGACGTTCACAGCCATTGTTCACGGTGAATGTGACCGTTAATAATATTATCCAGCATCCGGAATGGCCAAATAGCATTGGCAATGATATTGCCCTGATTCGTACACCTCATGTGGGCTTCTGGTCTCTGGTTAATAAGGTGGCACTGCCACGGCTCAAGGAACGCAACAAGACCTACGAGAAATCATTGGCCACCACCTGTGGCTGGGGCAGCACCTCCGATGGCAGTACTCTTCCCGACTGGCTGCAGTGCGTCGATCTGAGAGTGATTAGCAACCAGTTTTGCTCCCGCAGCTATGGTACGTTGCCAGAGAGTGTGTTGTGTGTGGATACACCCGAGGGCAGATCGATATGTGATGGTGACTCTGGTGGTCCTCTCATCGCCCATAAGAAGCTCATTGGCATTACGTCCTTCAGCGATGCGAGCAGTTGTCTTTCTGTCGCTCCGGCTGGTTTCACTCGGGTCACTGCTCACTTGGATTGGATTAAAAAGGTCTCCGGCGTTTCATACTAGTGCTCTACACTGCAAAGATTACATCGATATGTACTTCTTCAAATATACTACCCAATTTAAAAGTATACAAACTTTTAATCTTATTTCAATTTAATTTAAGTATTTGAAAACAAGTAGGCGGTTACAGTCGAGCACGCTCGACAGTAGGATACCCGAACCAGGGTTGTGGGGGTTTTTTTGGTTTTTCCTGGGGATATTTTTTGTTAACAATTGGGGGGGTACTTTTGTGTTTTTTAACAAAAAAAAAATAAAAATTTGGGGGATTATTTTTTTTATGGGTTTTTTGGGTGGCAAACAAAAATATAAATTGTGGGGTATTTTTTTATTGCTTGTGGAAAAAATTATGGGGGGAGAAAAAAAAAAAAGGGAACAGGGGAATATCCTAATAGATACTCAAAGGTAAGAAAAGTAGTGCATCTGATTCTACAGTATTCGTGTTATAGAAGAAACGGCTCTCCTGAAACTCGAATGCATCGGATCACTGTCTTTTTTATCCGTACTTTTCCCTTGACTTGTCCCTTGACCCTTACTCAAAACTTCCAACTCTCATAACTTGGTTTTATATATGCTGTCCAAAGATGGTTCAAATCAAACAACTATCTCATATAGCTTTCATAGAACCGATCAGCCGCTCCCAGTCCCACTCTCCCATGTCCCTCTCCCAGGCCCTCTTCCAGGCCCAGCTCATAAGCCCCGCTCCCAGTCCCTCTCCCAGTCCCACTCATAGGCCCCGCTCCCAGTCCCTCTCCCAGTCCCACTCATAGGCCCCGCTCCCAGTCCCACTCATAGGCTCCGCTCCCACTCCCTCTCCCCGGCCCCGCTCCCACTCCCTCCACTTCCAGTCCCTCTTCCAGCATACTCGACAGTCGGAGACCCCGTACTTACTATGGAAAAAAACTAAAAATAATTTACAGACAGACGGTCAGACAGACGGACATTGCTATATCGACTCGGCTATTGATGCTGATCAAGAATATATATACTTTATAGGCTCTGTCACGCCTCCTTCTGCCTGTTACGCACATAGTCGGTAAAACAAACCCAATAGACCCCTGTACTTTTTTTTAACTACGGGGTCTAAATAACTTTCAATTCAATCTGCTTCATCTAATTAAGCATTTAGAACATTTATTAATAAAACTAAAATAAGCATTGTGCTTTCTTATTGGAATACTTTTGAAAATTAGAATGATAATAGGTTTTCAAATAATTTTTAAGAAATTATTAATTATTTTCGTTCGTTTCTTTTGTTTGTCTAAAACTAATATCAAAATCTCTTTTGTGAATATTCGACATAACAATATTTGAAATGTAAACATAACTTTGAATTTATTTTGTGTGTTTAAAAGTACATAACATGTTTGATCTGTAAAGATTCTACTTATACATTGGCTGGCTGTGTGTCCATGTTGTCCATGATCTCACGGAACTGCTGAACGGAGAACAAACCATTTTGTTCCTTGTGTCCATGAGTCTGCATGAGTTGCTGCCAAATCGATTCAAAGTCTTCCTTATTGACTATATCCTTGAATATCTGTTGCAATTGTTCGCGGGGACGCAACAATTGGAAATCACTTGGCGCCAGACCATATAATGTGGATATATCCGGTGAAAGTAGATCCTTGACATGCGTGGAATCGTCATCCAATTGTTTTGGACGTAATTTCCGCATAGGCGGTGCTTTTACTGGTTCCTTGCTAAGATCGGAGCAGAGCAGGCGATAGGTGGTATCCTTGTTATACACATTAGCCGGCATGGTGGAGATATTGCCCGTGGTGGGCAGAGGATTCTGAATGTTGAGCAAGCGGCAAAAGTCATCATAATTCACACGTTCCGTGGGACAACCCTCGTCCAGAATCATTTGAAAATGGGAGAGCGTTGTGCGCATTTTATATATATCGATATACAGATGCATCTTGTGCATAACCTCAAATATCTTATTCAGCGGCAAATAACGGGTCTGCTCCTGATCACTATGCTCCAGTACCGAAATCAGATCAAACATTTGAAAATTCGCTCGTTTCTGCAGCTTATGACGCCACATATTAAGATGTCCCAATGCGTCCAGCAGATGTTTATTACTCTTACATGGCGATATATCCTCGATCAGCATTTTGCAATCGCAATCTGGCACAGGAGTCGGTGTACCATAGCTCATATACTGTGGCACCGTATATGGATATCTAAAACAAGAGATTTATAGTTTATAATATCGTATGTAACTGTAATATTCAATTATTAGCTCACTTCTTAAACTTCTTGCCGAGTCTCGAATATTTGCGATCGATAAAGTCCATCTGCTCTTTGCTAATAATGATCACATGACCGGCACATTGTTGCATGCAACGCTTGGCCGATTGTCCAGAAATATCGCCTTGGGTTAACTCACCATAAGTGTTTTGACGATTAAAGGGCTCAGCGTATCTGGAAATCAAATATAAATTAAAGTATATTAGCATATATAGCATTTGAATTATTTCTCTATATTCGAACTCGTACTTCTTCCTCAGTTTCTCTTTGTTTTTCTTATCCTCTCTACTACTGCTACTGTAAATACTACTATTAATATTACTTACTCTCCCAGTCCCTCTCCCAGTCCCTCTCCCAGCCCCTGCTCCCAGTCCCTCTCCTAGGCCACGCTGTATAACTTTAAATATTACTGTCCGATTGTGAGGAAATGTTAAGCAGATTGAGTCTACATTATTTATCATGTATGCCCAAATTCAAGGCTATAGCTTTTGAATTGCCCCTGTTAATCGTTTTTTCGACATTCGGAGTCGAAAATGGTCTGCTTACGATATACACACATGATATACTAAGTTTAGAGTTTTTTGTTTTAAGATCTAGGTCTTTATACAGACAGGCATGGCTTTATCGACTCTATTGTTAATGCTAATCAAGTTTATATGTTAATATATACTTTATGAAGTCGGGAGATGTCATTATCCTTAAGACTATCATAACTTTAACTCACTTGCGATTAATCTGCTCCGAGGGAAAGTAATGATTGTGACTGACAACATATTTGTCATGGAACTCGCCATATTCCTGATTGACCTGCTCCGCTTTCTTGGGTGGCAACACCAGATCGTAGAGTCGCTCCTTGGCCTTGGTTTCCCGTCCGAATGTGCGACTCCAGTTGGTAACGCTGTCCGGTTTGGAGTGCGTTGGCTTCGCCTCTGCCAATTTGGCCTGCTTCAGGTACATGTCCTCGGAAAACTTTTCCTTGAAGACGGTGAAACGCGACTTGGACTTTTCAATGGACAGCAGATCCGGCACACTTATACCCGGCAGACATGGCGACTCCGGCCAAAGTTGTCCCGCACTCTTCAATCTCAGACGCTTGCATTCAGCTCGAATTAATTGTTCGGCAACTTCCTCAGGATGCGATATAATCATGCAGCTTCCAGTTGTATTCTCATAATCCACAGCTGAACTCACACCCGCAGCACGCAGATCCGCATTACGATCCTTAAATCGACCTATATTGGCCATATCTGAAGACTCGCTTTGCTTCGCTTCTTCTTTTTAATATTAAGGGAAATATATGTGTGTATTTTTTACTAAGGGTTTCACTAGAATAAAGTATTTAAATTCGAAAAGTGATTATAAATGCTTGTCTGAAAAATTGTTTGAATTGAAAGTTGCTGGATCGACAGATACCCTTTGAAAAAGATTAGTTTTTCTATTGGTAAACTTTAAGGACAATAATTAAAAAGTTGTCTCAATTCAATTAATTTCAGATGAACTATTTCTATGGATTTAAATTTTTCGATGCTTACAGAGTCGGATAATTTCTTCCAATTTTAGTACAATACATTAATAAATATTAACGTAAATAAATAAATTGTTTTATTGGCGAAACAGAATAAAGTATATAAGTTATACATAGCCTGGCTCCAGCCCAGCTGTTTGAGTGTCTTCTCAGTTAAATCATTGTGATTTATTGTACATGTGATAGCCACCTTCTAAGTGGCTTAGTTCAGCGCATAATTCTTCTGTAGTATAAAGTCCCAGGTGTCCTTCCAGCGTAGATTTGTTATCTCCTTGGCGGACATCTTTGTAGAGCCGTAGCTCAGGGGCAAGAATTTGACAAAGACATAGCAGACAGCGAGTAGCCAGAGAATCAAAGCCATGCGATAAATTCGCACCGTGTGCTTCAGTAACGCACCACGTCCAATGCAGTGGCGCCTCAGCAAGTAATCCAAATGCTCCAGCACATAGCAGAGTAGCAAGAGCTTAAAGACAAATGCCGGCAGATAATTGTGCAGGAAGAGAGTGCGATCCACAAAGAAATAGGGCAAATAGTGCATCAGGTAACCCACGTAAAAGGTGTCGCCCACATTGAGAAAACGCTGCCATTCCTCCGAAGACACATCGAAGCAAAGACGACGACGTCGAACGGCATAGAAGATAAGAAGAATGCTGTAGACAAAGAATCCCGCGCTGGCTGTATACCAGATGAGTATGTTGCCAAGCAAATAGATTTGGGCATTGGAGGAAGAGTCGAGCCAGTAGGCGATACCCTTGTCCAGCAATGGCCACTCGTGCGGCTGGGAACTGTACATGTGACTCTGCACCTGTTTTGCCTGCCAAAACATCTTCGTTTGCAGCTCGAGCAATTTGGCCCAGAACGAGAGTTTCGTTCGCTTTGTGGGAATCATCTCGGCGGACAGCAATTGACGTTCACGTTCGCGCTGATCCTGAGCTGTTAAAGTGTTTGGATTTGATTAGTTTAAGATGTAATTTTTGATGTATTGTTCGACTTACTTTTGGTGTAGCGATGCTCCTCCACATTCCAGATGGCATCTTGATGCGACTGCTCGCGATCGCCGACAACTTCGTGCTGATTGAATCCCCAGCTGGGCAATTGACGTCCACTGAAACGCAGAGCAGCTCCCGTTGTCTCGTGTATGAGACGAATCTCAGATTTGATGGCATGCCAGCGATTTCCCTCCGTCTGCCTGTTGAGGATCTCGACGCGCCACAGCAGTTCGCCCTTCATTTTGATCTCGTAGTCAATGTAGCAGCTGATCTCCTGACACTGCGGCGTCATCGGTGCTGCCACATCGTGTGAGTTCAAGGCACGACTCGTGATGCCGTGCACCAACTGAATGATATCGCCATGCTTAATGGCCTCCGGTTGATCACCCACAACGAGATCATCACGATCGGGTCGCTTAACAATCCACCAATTATTCACATCCTTGAAGGAGTAGCACGTCACCTGCTGCTGATGCGATGAGCCACGCTGATCCTTGTACCTCACCGGATAAACCGCCGCATGGGAATGCAGCCAACAGGTGCGTCCATGTGTGTGCCGCAACGTGATCTGCGATCCGTGAACCACAGCCAATGGTTGACCCCGAGTAATCGACGCCAGGCCACCATCCAGCGATGCCTGAAACGCACTCGTCATAATGCTGTCGTGTGGTCCAGCTCGATGTAGCGTCCTCAAATGGACATAGAAGATGCCCAGGTAGACGGCCAACGGAATTCCAACAAATAACAACACTCTGCCCACAGTGTGCATCCAAAGTTGACCAGCTGCAAAGGAAAAAAACATTTGCTTATTAAGTCAGTAATTCCATCTAGAACTTCCTCTTACTCTATTTACATATTCCCAATCCTTCTCATTCTTTCTGCATTTCTTCATCTATCTTCCGAGCAAAGTATCTTTACTTTCCGCTCTATAGCTTTCTTATTTCATGAAGCTTTCTTTCCAAAGGTTTTCTACTCTTCTTACTTTATCTCTCCTGTCTGTCACTGCATCCTTTTTTCTCTGGCCTATTTTCTTTCTCAAACAAATACTCTAGCCCTCTCTCGCTACAGTTATTATTCCTCCTTATATAATATACACAAAGCTTTCTCTTCCTTTGATTTCCAGCTCTATTTCTACATTTTTTAGCTCTCTTTTTTCACTTATTTTTGTAAGCAGTGTGTAGAACTTTGAGCTATTCTTGAACTGTTTTCTCTTCACTTGCTATCTTTTTCTTCTCTCCCTCATTTTAATTCTCTCTCTCTCACTCTTTATCTTTTTCTCTCCGTTTTATCTCTCTATCACTCACTTTTAATATCGGTTATCATTTGTCTAGTTCTCTCCCAATCTTTCTCTCCATTCATCTATTAGTTCTCACACATTTTCTCTCTTACTTTTTCCTGTGTGATCCTTTCTCAGTATCTTTTCATTTTGACTCTCTCACTCTCTCTCATTCCTGCAATCTCCTCTCTTTATCTTTCTATTTGTTTCTCCCTCTCTCTATCTCTCTCTACCTCTCTCTCCCTCTTTGTGCTTTGTTTACTCACTTGTCAATCTTGCATCGTAGAGTAGATTCCAGAGATGACGACACAGCAGATAACCGGCAAGAACCAGGGCCAGAAATCCAACATACTTGATGCATCCGGCGCAGGCAAGAGAGAGCGCAGCTGCCGCTCCGCTGCACAGCCAGGTGAGGCTGCCGAGGGAGCAGCGCTGAAAACGCAGCAGACAAGCAATGCCCACTGTGCTGGCCAGCAGAAGCATCGATTCCATTAGCACGAAGCGTGATTGCGTCAACAGGGAATTATCGAGGACGACAAGAAGACCGCCAAGTGCAGCTGTCCAGCGTCGCAGTTTTGCCTCCTGGAGCAGCTTATAGACCGCTGGAGCCAAAAGACTGCCACAAAGAGCAGGCAAGAAGCGCATCCAGAAGATGGGCACATTTGAGGCATAACTGGCACCGATCCGTGGAAATGTATAGTTGCCATCGTAGCCAGCGAAACTCACCAGACCCGCAATCAGCTGCTTTCCCAGCGGAGGATGCTGGTCAAAGAAGAAGACGTTGCGCATGTAGTGGGAAATGTACTTGCCATAGTGGAGTTCATCGAAACTGTGGAGAGAATAAAGAGTTGAGTATTTTGTAAAAGAAGTCAGTAAACGAACTACACTATATCAAAAAATGTATTTTCTATATTTAAATAAAGTCACCATAAGATTCAAAATGTTCTTTACTTTAGAAAAATGCCTTAAAATTGCGGAGAATTTTTTTTAAATAGAGAAAACATTTCTAAAATGTTAAATTTTTGTAAGGAAATAAGTTCTTGTGCATTCCATAACCATAATAACCATCTAAATATTAGGAAATCATTACAAAGTTGTAGGAAATCCCTTTTTTCATATTAAGAAACAAAGTTGAGAATAAAGTACGCTTTATCTGAACCTTCTAACTGTCATAACTTTGTTAAATCTTAACCGATTTCCTTGCGGAACATCACATTTATCATTATTTTACGTCTATTTTGATTCTCCATCAATATTGAAAATTGCAATTTTTTTCATCATTGTCAATTTTTTCCATACTCTATTCTTGACGCTTCTTCAAATATTTCCACATATATTCCACATTTGTGGAAGAAGAAGCAATTTTACTGCATTGCAAATTACACATTTACTTACACAACATGCGGCGGTGTTGCCAGTTTGTAGAAGCGCGTGAAGAACGCCAACAGAAAAAGACCCCAACTGAAAAGATCAATATGCAGGCTAACGGTAAATTGCGCTGCTGTTGCTGCTGCTGCTGCTGCATTAATGGCACTGTCTGCGCTGCCAGCGCTCTGCTTCGCATTGTCTACCACATCGCCGACGTCACACGAACAGGAACGCGATCGTGAACGCGAACGTGACGACTTCTTGGACGCAGATGTAGGCAAAGCTGAAGATGCTGTTGGCGTTGGCGTCGGCGTTGGCGTTGCCGCTGGCGCAGCTGTTGAGTTAGACGTATCGCTTAGAAATGATTGCCGGCTCTCAGAGCGTCGACTGCGCTCAACGCTGCCGCGCAGTGGCGCATTCAGATGGCAGTTAACGTCACGACAGCAGTTGAACATGTTCGCTGTGGTGGCGAGCATGCCGTTACAGCACTGTGGTGAAGGTGAATTGCAATTGCCTGACGCTGTTTTTGTTGTTGTAGCTGCTGCTGCTGCTGTGACTGAGGTTGCTGAACGGCTGCGAAAGTGAAGTCTTTCGTTTTGCTCATTGCAGGCGTTTTGATTTTCGATAAGGTTTTCCGCAACATTTTGTTGTTGTTGCTGTTGTTGTTTAGACTTTGAGCGCGTTGTCTTACGTCGCAGTACGTTGTTGTGACTGGACATGTTATAAAAAACAACAGCAATTGTTGCAGCGTGCGAATTATTTTGTTATTGTTTTTATTTAATTGACAGACATTTGCTGGCTGCACTTTCACTTTTTATGTATTTAATTATTTATATCACTGCACACTCCCTTTGTTATTATTACACATGTGATATGTATTTATATTTGTGCCACGTCTGCCAAGAAACCTGCTGCCAGAAACTTTTGCACTTTTCTTTGCTACTTTCGTCAAACAACAACAACACATTTACATTTTTGTACAAACAACCAGCAGCTAAAAGAAAGTTCAACACACACACGCACAATTTAAAGAGCACCAAAAATAAATTTAATGTATATGTATGTATGTCTGTATGTGCTAAGGCACGCGCATATTTTACGTTTCTTAATTCTATTTTACTTTGCCTTCGCTTCCGCTTGCCAATTCGCCGACTTGCTCGCTTAAGATCTCGACGCTAACTGACGGCACAGCGGCTAAGGCGTCTGCGCAGCCGCTGCCTCCGCCGCTGCTGCTGTTACTTGACTATTGACTGCGCAGCCTGCGCTGGAATGCGGCAGGTTTGCTGCGTGTCTTTGGCAGCGTCTGCGTTTGCGTTGCCTACTTTGATTCTTAACCCATTTTTGGACTCTCTCTCTCTCTCTCTCTTGTTTGTTCTCGCGCTCACTGTGTGCGCTTTTGTGGATTGCACAGCGAAAAGCCAATTGCTGCAAACAACTGTTGTTGTTGTTGTTATTGTTGCCACCTGTTGACACCTTTTGGAATAACGCTACTTCAAGGTAGCACGTGACAAACCTGTAACAAGTTCAAAGATAAATATTTGTTGCACTCAACAAACATAAATGCTTGTCTATATTGTTTGCTTATATATATGTCTACATAACATACAAGTTGTTTGAGCTTAAACGGTACTTTATTGACCAGGTTTAAACGCTGACTTTTTCACTGTAAATCTCAAGAAAATATTGTTGTTTTCTAGATGAAGCGTGTGATACAAAGGAATTGAATAAATAAATAAATTAGTAATTGGATATTTAGTATATAAAATAAAAAGAAATTATAGAATCTAATCAACACAAATTGAAAATATATAATTTAGGCAAAACTTTTTATTTTAAATAATATAAAATAACAGGAGTATTTTACAAGAAAGCATTTTCTAAATGTTTCTTAAAAATAATATAAATAAATTGAAATAACACAAAAGTATTAATTTCAAACGTATTAATTAAAGACATATCTATTTCGGATTCGAAAATAAAAGCTTCTCGCATTGAATAACCCTACTGCAAAAAGTAGTTGTTGTCCTTGTCGACATGCCATGCATCTAGCCAAACTAGAGACTCCCCACATAATTCACACACACACACATTTAAACATGCAAGAGAATGAGTGTGAGTAAGAGTGTGAGTGCGAGAGAGAATACTTTATGGAGAGAACTTTATTCGAATACGAAACGAAACGAAAGGAAGCAAACGCTTGAAACTCAAACCATTTTGTCTGGCTTTATGTAGACTTTGTCTGGTGTTGATGGGTGGCCACCGGAGAATAAAAGAGCGCACTATATAAAGAGGGAGATAGCTTAACCGAGTTGCAGTTGTGGGTTTGGGTTCAAAAGTCAAAATTACGGGTATGGGACTCTGAAGGGGATTTGGGCAAACGACTGTGGTGCACATTTTCAGGTCTGACGATTGCGATGCTGTCGCTTTTGGTTGTGGGTGTGTGTGTGTGCGGGTTTATATATATGAGTGTGTGTGTGTGTGGATGCAGCTTGGAGTGCAACGCGATTGCCAACTGTGTGGCATGACTGGGAGTAAGGGGAGAGGTTGATGCTGGGTACTTGCAACCGGCAAAAGCAAAACAACAACATGGGCCAAAAGGAGGCAACGAGTTGAGGTTGTTGCTGCTGCTGCTGCTGCTGCTGTTGCTGCTGTTGGCGGATTGGCTGCCCGGCTTTTGTGTGTGTGCCCCAGCCTCGCGAGGAGGCACAGGACCCGCACAAGTGCAAGGATATTGTCGCCACCGGCCGCCTGAACCTGCAACGCCAATGCTGCAACATCGTCGCATTGACTGAGCCTGAATTCTGTGACCGGGGATGCAACGACTGGTGGCACTGCAACATTTGTGAGGTGTGAGTGCTGCTGAGGCTGAGGCTGATGTTGTTGTTGTTGCTGTTGGTGTTGCTGCTGTTGCTGGTGTTGCTGGTGTTGGGTATTGGGTACTGGGCCCAGTGCCGTGTGCCACTTTGGGCGAATGTTCGTGGCCGTGGCCGTGGCCTCGACTCGTGCGCTCGTTTCCACTCCAGCCAAGGCCAAGCCTGTTGAAAGGACGACGTCGCCGTCGCCGTCGCCGACGATAATGTGGCACAATGACATTGACATTGAACTAGGTCGAGGACGTTCTCCACTTTTAGCCACCATTTTTGGTTAATGTTTGACTTCCGCATACGCATTCATTTCCTTCTTTCCATCCCTCTACACAGTTAGATTGCCTGTTTAACTGTCTTGATTATGGCACATGTTGTTCATTGTGTGCTTGCAACCGTTATGTTGCTACCACATATTGACTCATTACATACAGTTGCCGCATAACTTGCAGCTTATGAGTTTAATTAGAAAGGTAAGACAGACAAGATTTAATATGGAAAATATGACAATAATTAAGGTGAATAACCAAATTGTTGGTAAAGATATTAATTTTGAATTCTTAATAGAAAGCTTAATAGCAACTTAATAATAATAATAATAATAATATTATAAATAATAAAGTATTTCAAAATTATTATTGTAATTAAATTGACTTGACTTACAGAAAAAAATATAATTAATTGAAAATATCTCTATATAAAATTAAATTATTATAATAATAAAAATAAAAGGTATTTAAAAATTAGTATTGTAATTAAAGTCACTTGACTTAAAGAAAAAGATATAATTAATTTAAATACTCTCTATTATAGTCATAATATAAATAATAATAACTAAAGAAATAATAAGGTATTTCATAATTAGTATTGTAATTAAAGTCACTTGATTTGAAGAAAAAAATATAATATAATTGAAAATCTGTCTATATAATTTCCTCTTCTGCTTTAGACTTTCTTAAGTGCATAATTGTAGCATACTTATTTGTGCAGAGCATTTTAAACTCTCCATAAAATCGATTTTAGTAGAAAATCATTTTATAACAAATTTAATTAAAAAAATATTTAAATTAAGTTGAAGAAAATTCATTCTGTTATCTAGCTGGTCAGTTGTATAATGGATTATATTATGAATTTAGTTTGGAATTTATTTCAGAAAAGGGTAATAGGTATATAAATGGACATGTTTAAGATATATTTTTGTATGTCGAATTATTTGTAAGTTGTATAAGAAGTTTTATTTATATATAAATACGACATAAATATAAATATAGAATGAGATAAAGAAAGAGATAGAGAATATAACTTGAGCTTAGTGTGTTGTTGCTTAAGAAGTTGTAGTAAGTTAATAGGCGATTTTGATGTAATGCAAACTCAACTAATTGCTTCCATAATCTCCACTAATTGCAGTTGCAGCAACAACAACAGCAACTAATCCATTGCCTTGACTAAACCTAACCTCAACTTGAAAGCCCCTTGAGTCTTCGCCGCTTTGAAGTGGAAATGAAATTGATGAAATTTCTGGAATAAATAAATTACTTGAAATTTAGTCAGACTTTCAGATACAGCAACAACATAAAGTATAAGAAAGAAGAACAACAATAATAGCAACAACAACAACAATAACCACAGCAACCACAACAACAATAGGAACAATAAAAGGAAGCTCGGCAATCAATTAAAATGCATACGAATGAGCTGCATTCTAATAGAAATTGCAAATCCCCCCTTTCCTCCCTCTTCCCTAACTTATGTTGCCTTTGACATTTTTGCCAGTGTCTGCAGTTTGTCTAAGTCTTTGTTTTTGCATAGGCGTAGAGGGGATATCAATTGAGGCGGGGGGAGAGGAATATGGGAAATTTTATTTATTTTAATTGAAATGAAATTTATTTTATGCACATTTTATTCAAGCTGCAGTCAAAAAAGGGATGCAATTTCTATATACTACATGGATTATTTATATGTCCAAAAACAACAAACATATGTAGATACATGAATATACTCACACACACACACACTCATACACACTCACACTCGTTGATATGTGCTGAAAATATTTGTTATATAGAAAATGCAACTAAAATGTTTGCAGGCTTTTTGCTGTTTTATGACTCGTCTGTCTGGCTGCCCCCTCCATGGAATCCCCCCTTGCCCCCTTAACAACTGCAGTTGCATGCCACAGCAACAGCAGCAACAACAACAACAACGTGAACATTTTGTTTTTAGTTGCATTGCAGTCTGGCAAAAATTTTGCCATTTGATTGCCGCCTTTTTGTGTAGAGTTTGTTGCAATTTGCTGTTGCTGTTGCAGTTGCAGTTAGGTGTTGCACACACACACATACAGATGCACATGTGGCATGCAGGCAGAAAAACGCATATCTGCATTTTGCGCACTCTCACACAGAAAGAGAGCACACACACAAACACACACACACACAGCCTTAGGGTGTTATATATGCATATATATATATATATATTTCTATAGAATATAGAAAATAATTTTTTATATACATATGTAAATAAGCCCATATATAATATTATCAGCCCATCAGTTTTATTATTTTTGCATATATATATACAAATTTCTTGCATTTTTTATGCTCCTCCCTATTTTTTAGTTTGATTTGAACAGCTAAAAATATAATCATAGTACAGTTGTGTTCAAAACATTTAACAATCTGCCATTTTTGCATACTTTTTTTGGTTTTACCGTTAGCTGCAGTGTTGCATAACTAAACAAATAGTAATATACTACGAGTGCTTTAAACTAGCCCCAAAAATTTTAGGGGGATTTTTTACGCGTGCACACTACAAAAACACACACTCGTACACACACACCTCTGCACACACACACACAGCTCGACACACACACTCATAAAATGTGGGCGAATTGTTTAGAATTTTAGATTTTAGCGCGTTTTAGAATTTTATGAATGAAATTTTTGGCGCAGACATGTTCCAACTCTGTTCCCCTATTCCCTGTTCCCTCAGTCCCTCAGTTCCTCTGTCTGCTGCCTCTGCTGCAATAACGCTCTGTCCCTGTCAGAGAGTCACTTTTAGTTTTTCGGTTAGTTTTCGGTGTCCATTTTAGTTAAGGGGGCCTTGTGGGCGTTTCTAGTTTTTTTTATTATCGTACGACTCGCTCGTTTTGACCTTGGATAGCCCGGTGGGCTCTACGACACTCCAACTCCAACTGGGACTCCGACTCCGACTCTGGCTTGAACTTGTTTAGATTTTGTGCCAACATCGTGTTGCAGTTTGTGTTTTGGCCCGTTGGTTGGTCCATTTTTGCAATGACCCTTGTTGCACTTGGCACACATATCTAAAAAGGGGTTGCACTCGGTACTCTTTAAGTACATCTCAGATAAAGTTGTCTCAGATTTGTTTTGCCCATGACAAAGTTAATAATACAGTACAATAAATTGTTATCGTTTGGGAATACTTTTTGGGAGTTGGGAAAATAGTTTGAGGCCATAGGATTCATCTGAAATAAAATTAATATGGAAATTCAGACAGAAGAACACTTTAATCAGTCACAAAGTGATGTGTTCTGAGTTTTTACTTTAAATGTATTTTTAAAAATATATAGCATACTTTTTGGAGCATTTCTCTAATTATAACCGTTACTTACTGAAGAATGCAGAATTTAAGAGAATATTAGTAACTTATAGTTTAAAAAAAATTTAGAAAAAAATATGCTACCTGCAGAAATATCATGAGTAAAGAGATTTCGATAAAGATTAAGTATATACATCAGAAATTTTCATATTTATATTTAAAGTCCAATTGTGACAGACTTTGTCCTAGGCTGATAAAATTTTTTTGTCAAGTACTGAAAATAAATCAATTTTTTTTAATTTCAATACATAGAAATGTTAGAAAGGGATGGTTGTAAATAGATATGTATATGCAACCGCAAACATACATATGTATAGACTTTACATAGCCACAATCAAAGCAGCTGCCTGCTATTATCATTCCTATGCATTAAATACAAGTGCTTATGTTTTTTGCCATGGAACTTATGTACATACATAAAGTCCGAACACACGCACACATGTTACATATGTATGTATGTGTTTGCTTTAATGAGTTTGCTAGATTTGGATACATATACAACAAAAACAAATACAACAACAAATGCGACAAGCTAATAAAAATCTATAGTGAAAAAAACTGTTGCATTGCCGGTGCGCGCTGTAAATTGACAACGAGGCAAAAGCCAAAGCCAAAGCCGAAGCTCAAAGCAAACTTGCCAAAGTTGAGCGTGTGTGAGTGAGAGCAAGTGCTAAAGAGAGAGCGCGCGCGGCGAAGAGCATAGTTGCAAATATTGAACGAAACGAAGCGAAGTGAAGCCGACGACGATGGCAACAAACACAAAAGCGAAAGCGAGCAGTGCGTGACTGTCAACTGTATGCGCTCTTTCTCTACTCTCTCTCTCTTGCGCTCTCCATCATTGTATTTGTGTACGAATGTGCGTGTGTAGGCAATAGCATTTTAAAGAGTTCACATGGCCTTTAGCAAACCTATTTGGGCAGCTGTATAGCATCCTCCCCTGTGTGGCTCCTCGCTCCCATTGCCGACCTCATCATCGTCACCAAACTCTACAAAATTTTAGGCGCCCGGTCATCGGCACAACAAGCCGGCCGGCTCGCATCGCACTGGACACACTTTCAATCAGTTTACGTTAAAGCGTCAGCAGCGACACTACGTCACGTCGCGTTATTGTGTTTTCCACATTTATATTGTTCGCCCGTCTCTGCACCCTGTGTCTCTGTCCCTCTCTCTCTCTCGAACACAGTCACTATCTCTACAACGACGCGTTTTTACTTTCACGCGGACAGTTTAAATTTCGGCGGGCGACTCAACAGTTCGCAGTGCAATTCAACAGTTCGATTTGTCAGCATTGACGAATTCAACACAAATTAAATACTACGATAAGTCTCTAAAATAGTTAAGAGAGTAATGTTATTAAATTAAAGTGTCTCTATAAAAAATATGTGAGTATTCTAATAGTGCAAATTTTCATTCTGAAGATTATTTACAATTTAAGTAGATAGCAAATGAAACTTTCCAATGATAGATGTGTTCTTAATGTATTTAAAAAGTATAAAAACTAACATAAACTCAGTCAAAAAGTATGCTATTAATTTCTCTGTATAGAAGTCACAAATAAAAAACTTTTTTTAAACAGCCCAAATCTATTTTAAGGCTTTATTTATTTATGTTCATAAGTAAATTTAGCAAAGAAAAATGATATATATTTAGACGAAAATTTAAAATACAAATATTCATTGTTTTATACTAACCATTTTTAAAGATACAAAAGTGCCATTGCGCCATAATATTTAATTAAGTATTTTTAAGGTAGTTAAGAAAAGAGTCTGTAATATTCAAAATTTTTGGAGATAGAAATATATCTACAAGACAGAAAATTGTATGTAAAAGTCAGAAGTATCCTCAGCATAGAAAAGACAGTAGGATAGAAATGTGTCTGAAAGCTGTGAAAGTATCTATAATAATAATCTATTATATTTAAAACACTTTAAAAGTTCAGAAAGTTAAATTCACAAAAGGATAAGAAAGAATTTGTATAAATTAAAAGAAGCCCGTTAGCAAAAGTAATTTATCTTTATAATATAATAAAAAAAATGTTTGAACACAGAATTTCTTGTTCAGGGGTGTTTTAAGAAGCCCAATCTAACTAAAGACCAACCCGAAATTTATAGACTATCCTGTGATTATTTATCAAACTCAGTCATTAGTTATTAAACTCAACATTTTTAAGTAGAGGTATTTGCTTAATTACATTTTCGTTGCTAGTAATTATTTAACTATAGTTTATGTGTGAAATCTTTTGAAATTGTTACAAAACTTAAAAGTGAATACTCATTTCAAGCTGTCTTAATTAATTCTATATAATAAGTGTGAACTACAATCGGTAATATATAATTAGGAATTAAATGCGTGCACATTACGCATACGCCCCCATAGCCATTCATGCTCGTAATACAAGTGTGAGTGAGTAAATGTGTGTGACCGCGTTTCCGGCTGCTACCAAAACCTGTGAGTGCGTGTGTGTCTCTGTGGATGTGTGCGGTGTGTGTGTGTGCGGTTCTGAGTGCATTTCGCAGACGGGTCATGGCCACGGCCACGGCAACGACCATTGGCTTTTCGGTTTCTGCCTCTGTCTCTGTCCCTTGTCTCTGCCGTGGCATGCCGTGCCGTGTGGCAGAGTTTCACTTTCATGCCACAACAGAGCATGGCACATACACAGAGGAGAAACCGAGGCCGGGATAAACAACAACGCGAGACTTGCACTCAGCCTCATTTTCGTCTTGCCAAATGGCAGAGGCATGCACCCCCAAGTGGCACCCACTTGACAGCTAGCTGCAACAGCGTCATCCACTTGTAACACATTTGTGGCAACAACGAGGAGTGTGAGGGAGGGAAGGAGGCATGTTGACCAGCTCGCGGCAGTAAGCGGGCACAGGCGCGACTTGGTTCGCAGCTCACGACAACGATGATGACGCAATGCAAGCCAACACACACACTCACACACACACACACTTGCAGAGACAGCAACAGAGACAGCGACAGAGGCACATGCAGATTGAGCATACGGGAGAGTTGCAACACGGCACTTCCTCAACCGCAGAATGTGTTGCACGTTGCCGCTCTCCCAACTCTAGGCAATGTCGTGTGCTCGGTTCTTACTCGATGCCGATTGCAACACTCTCCTCCCTCCTCCCCCTCCCTACTCTCATTTCTTTCGACCCCACAGAGTGCAGAGTGCATTTACCTCTGCCTGAAAAGGCTGCATGTGAGGCATGATTGGAGAGGGGGGTAAAGGGATTGGCATTGCTTTATGGCTAACAGAGCTAACGTCGCGTCGTGTGCGTGGCCTGATTTTGTCGATTGGCTTTGTGTGCCAACAGGCGGCAGCATCTTTGTTGATGCCACACCATTCATGCCACACCATCAGCTGCCACAGCCGCCCCCGAAATTTACTCCCATCTGCATTCTCATATGCAAATCCGTTGGCATTGTGTTTGTGTGGCCAGTGAACCTGTTTGCCACACAAGTTGTTTTGCCACAAAGTGGCATGCAAATTGAAGTCATCCATGACCCACATCTTAATAGACGCTTTCCTTACTTAATCTAACCAAGTTAGACTAGAAGACACCCTGTAAATATATATATATGATTTAAAAAAATATAAATAATATATGTTAAACAAAAATAGTTAAAGGTATACGTAGATTACAAATTAAAATAATAATCAGATTAAAAATTAAAGATTGTAGATTGCAAATATATTTTGAAATATAGATCAAAGTTAACAGATTAAATTCTTTTTTCATACACTAATCACAACGATTACAGATCAAAGATAATAGACAAAATTTAATGACTTTAGATTAATCAAAAATAAATATTTAATATATGAAATGAGATGCAGGGAGATTTTAGAATATGAGTCATAGTTAACAAATTATTTTATGATTAAATAAAATAGATTAAAAAAGGGACCATAAATTGAACAGAAAAGTTAAAGAATGATATAAAAAAGTTATAAATTGGGTTGTTTTAATTATAGAATATTTACAATTGATTAGAAATTATACATTACGAATATCAAAGATCATAGGTCCTTGCTCCCAGATTATAAGTCCTCAGTTTCTTGACACATACCCCCTTGGCTCTACGATAGCCCCGTCGACAGACGCACTTCGGATTATAGCAGAAGTCTTCAGCCGGGCAATTCTGTCCAGTGGGACATTTGATGATCAGACAGCTAACCTCCTCGTTGACAGCACAAGATACGTCCATAACCTCATAGTTGTCTATGAAAAAATAACCTTTACTGAGGGTTCTTTTAAAGACCTCGAATTATTCACCATTCTGTGGAGAAGATAACACAATTCCGAGAAAACCGAGAGGAATAATTAACCATTTGTACATAACGATATTTAAAAGAATTCTAAAGAGTAAGGTTTTTAAATTTTTCCACTTTTAAGTAACGCTTGATTATAAAATTAAATTAAATGAAAGCATGAATTTTACATCAGTTTCGCACAGAATTTAAAAATTAACTTAATGTATACAAACAAGTGAATTCTCTTTAATTTTCTACTTTTTATGAATTTTTACTTTGACTAAAAATCTTAGAAAATCTAATATATTTTATAAATTGCAATTTTAACAGAATAAGTACAGGTAACTTTCTGTGTACTTACCTAAAGTGCTATCATTAATTAGTAACTACCCACATTTCACTATAATTTGTATTTTTCTATGCAGAATATAATCTTTTTCCACTACTAAATACTTATTGTATTTTGTTGTTGTTTTTAAACGCTGTAAGGAAACCAACAACTAAACGCCATTGACTTTGGCAATTACTTTAAGAGAGCGACGAGTGCCGCTCTCAGTCTAGTTCGCTCTCGTCCCTAGCTCATACACTCACACACGCACACAAATATAATAATGCCGGCACGAAGCTTTTGTCTCGTGTCTGTCGCACACACACACACACCAAAAACACATACGAGCGGCTCACTGGAGAGAAGTTGGGAGTGAACAAACGAGATGGCGGCGGGTCAGTAACAAACTAACGCCACACGCCGCTAGGTGGCCCTGTCGTGAGTGCGGCAGCCGACACAGACATAGACGCTGTGGTGGGGGCTGCATGTGGAGGACTGCACCAGTCGCAGTCGCAGCGACGTTAGCGCAGACATTGCAACGGTAGTTTGGGCACCATACTCTTCATTTACCCGGCCTAGCTAGGGAAACAATACAAGCATTTTTTGTCCTTTTATAAATGCCGCCGCGTGGGCATCTCCTTTTGACTCTCAGCAATATGGTGTGGTCTTGAGTGTGTGTATGTGTATGAATGTGAGTGTGGGACGGAAAATGAAAAAAAGTAACGTAAATCAAAATACATTGCAAATCGGATGCACTTTCACACTGCTGCCCAGCCGATCGGCCGCGACGTCAGCGTCGCAGTCAGCGTCGCCGTCAGCTTTTCTTTGTAAACGAAGAGCGCGCCTTTCTGTTGCCTTTCAGAGTTTTGCCATTTATTGTGTCACGCGTTCGCGAAAAATAAACCCAAAATGTAAAACAAAATACTGCTGCTGCTTCCAAGTGAAAGTCCAATTTTCAACAGTTTAAAAAGATGTCCTCGATACTTATAATATCGCGACAGCTGCCGAAAAGTGCGTGTCTGTGTGTATGTGTGTGTTTGTATTAGTATTGGTTTTTGTATTTGTATTGCTCTCTCAATTAAAAACGGCACTAATTTGCGTACTTAGTGAAAATCGATATGGCTGAAACTTGACATTCATGGGACACTTTCGCACAGCTTTCGCTTACTTTTCTAAAGGCGAAATATATAAACAAATAAATATAAAAATTAACAAACAGCTTGTAGACTATTTTTTATCAGTTTATGCAAAACTATTGTTACAAAATTACGCACACAAATACACATACATTCTATGTACGCGAACAGGACAACCCTAACCTAATCTCAATGTTGCCGACATACTAAAAGAAAACAGCCGCACAGTGGTAGAATGTTTTCAAAATGAAAAATTATATTTCTATCTTTGATTTAATAAATGGAAAAATTGTTATATAATTAAAATAATTTAATAATTTATAATTTAAATACAAATAAAAGTTTTATTATTTATTTTATTAAACTTATAATTATAATAAAACTAACCTTTAATTGCGATCGCTTAGTAAAATATGTAGGAAATCAAAGGGAAATATTATTTATGCATTAATGTATTCGTTTGCTTTATGCTTTTGCTTTATTACATTAATATAATTAGTTTATGGCTAGTTTTGTTAGCTCTCCATTCCCATTGATTGTGGAGCAGTGTACACACTCGCGAGCTAACTGTAGTTTGTGTTCGTGCCTTTCTCGTATTGAGCGCAGGTTTGCCGCTCTTTTTGTTGCTGCTCACGCGACCGGCATATGTACACATGCGTATGTGTGCGTATGCGTGTGTGTGTGTGTTTGTGTGTGTGGGTGCGCGTTTGGACAGTCAAAATAATAACAGCGACTGCGTTTTCACTTTTCATTGAGCAGTCAAATTGGCCTAACCTTAAAGTCTATTCCAGATGATACGGATATTACCTCATGATAGATGTTCCCCATGCTTAAATATATAGGTTTTTATAAATACTATACTCTTTAGACTCACTTTAATATTAACATATAAATGTTATAATTTAAATTAATTTATACTTGTGAAGATTCATACTATAAGGCCTGATGAGATTTCAATTTAATTAATTTAGTTTAAGCTGATAAGATTTTAATGGGCTATTTTATATTGATCAAGGACTGTTCTCAAAAAAAAGCATCCATACTTCTTTGTTTACATCTTAAGCTAAGGATTCTCTTTTATTTGCAGTTGCTTCGCATTCAACGCACAATTGAATCTTTAGTTCTTGGGAATACGTTAAGAAAGCCTGGAATTGACGCACAATGAATTTCACGCCGTTTGGAAATAGTTTTCCGGGTCTGCCGCAGTTCACGACGACGACGGCGCCGCTGGTGTCGACGGTGACTGCGGCTGTGACCGTCGCCGATGCCGATGTGGCTGCAGCAGCCAACAATCAGCAGCAACAGGAGCCCGGTGGCAGCAACAATCGCTACCAACAACACCAGCAACAACAGCAGCAGCAGCAACAACAACAGCAACAACAGGTTGCATCCGCTGTGACAATGACGCACTTCAGCCAACCGAGCATGGCCAGCGCACAGAGCAGCAGCAGCGGTAATAAGTTTCGCAGCGGACAGGAGGAGGTGTTGCAGGGTGATAAATACAATGGGCACTTGGTGGCAACTGCAACACAGCAGCAGCAGCAGCAACAACAACCGCAATATGCAACGGTTTATGCTCCCAGTGCCACGACGAGCGCAGCGGATGCATTGCAGGCGAGCAGCTCCGGCCAACAGCAGCAACAACAGCAGCAGCAACAGCAACAGTTGCAACAACAACAACAACAACAGGTGGTGGCACCGCAGGAACTGACACAGGATCTATGCAACGCCATTCTGCAACAACAAGGTGAGTTTATGTCGGAGTACTTCCCTAAGATCCCGCATAGGATTAACTGTTTTTCGTCGCAGTGCTACAAAATACCTCCTGGCAGACGATCACGCCGGGCACCACAGTCGCCGACTACCTCTCGCATCTTCCAGCCAACACGTTGCCACTGTCGCTGCACCACTTTCTCAAGTACTCCGCGGAGACTATCAAAAAGGAGAACCAACAGAATGTGGTAAGTAAAGATAACTTTGTCTTAAATTAAATTAAACACTTGCAATTTCTATTTACAGGTGTTGCAGGTACAGACGGGACCAGGAGCAGCCATTGGCATCAATACCATTGGTGCAACCACAACCATAAGCATACCTCAGCAGGAGCAGTTGCCGTTGCAGCAGCAGCAACAGCAGCAACAACAGCAACAGCAGCAGCAACAACAGCAACCTCAGGCAACGCTGCAGTTACAGACGCAGGCAGTTGTTGCAAGCAGTTCGACAGCGGTTAGTGGCACCAAAAAGAAGAAGCGCAAAAAACGTTCCAAAGAGCGCAAACCGAAACTGCGTCCCGGCGAGATTCGCATGAGCACCGCCCTCGATGGCAGTCCACTCTACATGTGCCCCGAATGCCACGTGGCATATCCCGAGCCGGAGTTGCTCGAGGTGCATCTGGTGGGTCACAATCTGGAGCGGCGTTACGTGTGCGACATCTGCCAGGCATCGCTGAAGCGCAAGGATCACCTCACACGGCATAAGCAATCGCATAATCCGGAACGTCCCTACATCTGCACCGTCTGCCTGAAGGCCTTCAAGCGCAAGGAGCAGCTCAGTCTGCACTTTGTCATCCATTCGGGTGAGAAGCGGCATCAGTGTCAGGAGTGTGGCAAGGGCTTCTATCGCAAGGATCATCTGCGCAAACACACACGCTCCCACATCGCCAGGCGGGTCAAGGCCGAGCTCAACAGTCATGTGAGGCGTGAGAACGGCACCAGCATGTTGCAGCCTGTGGTCACAGCTGCCACAACGGCGGCCGTGCAACATGCCAATCAGCAGCAGCAGCAGTTGCAGTTACAGCAGCAGCAACAACAGCAACAGCAGCAGCAGCAACAACAACAACAGCATCACATTGTCGTCAGTCAACAGCAGCAGCAACAGCAACAACAGCAACAGGCAGCAGGTCAGCAGCAACAACAGCAAATGATAAATTAGCCAAATGATTTTTGTAAAGTCAGTTAAATCAAAATTCAAAACATGAACCACTCCCTCAAACCGTCTCTCGTTCGAAACGCCTTGTGGCATGCAACAATTGTTGTTGGAAATTATATTTTTGGCTAAAAAAAACCCACGCTTTCGGTCCACATCATTTAATTGACTCAAACAAATCGGATATTTGAATATCGTATACGATATTCAGCAATGCAATAGCAAATGCTTGTAGGACTCTCCTCCCGGAGATCCTCATGAACACTGTAATATTATTCCTAACATCGATTATCGTTTACGATATTCAGCAATGCAATAGCAAATATTAGTAGGACTCTCTTCCAAGAGATCCTCATCAATACTGTACAATTATTCCTAGGCAACAACGTGACACAAACTAAGGCATTAAAGTGCTAAACAGCTGGGACCATAAACCTGATTAACTTCCAACCACCATATTTCTGTCTAATTCATAAGCACTTGTGAGGTTAATCTGTGGTTTAATCACGGATGTTGATAAATGTTGATATAATTTACGATTTACGATACGATACGCTATAATTTACGAATTCAATTAAATACTTAAACAGTGATAATATTATAAATATTTAATTATGTAGCATCGAAAAATACCCCCAACATTTAGTTTAATCTTACTTTTAAGTTTCGCAATTTTAAACTTAACTCAAACGCATCTGCTTCCAAGTTTAAATTATTAAATCCATCTCCGTAAAGTTTTATTTAATATCGTACAACTCAAAATGTCGGTCCCAGAACGCCGATCTGTTATGCAATCGGCCCATTTTTCCACAAGTACTTTAAGACAAGAAGAAATTATAATTTTATATGCGAATCGCGTATTTTAGTGAATGTATTTTTGTATAAAATGAATTCTATAGTATGTATATGTAAATGATATGAACAACGGTGTAAATGCAGTAAACTATTTATTTATGTACTCGTAATACCTAAACAAAGCGCAATTTAGATATAAGTACGAATTTAGATACTATGGATGTACTTAAACTTTTGATAACACCGATTAAAAAATTTGTAAATACAACTGATTAATCTTTTACTTGGTTGCTGAAAAATGGAAAAGATTACCACACTTTAATGAGTAAGTCGAAGTCAGTCAATTCAATAGCTTTTAATAAACATATTTATATGTTGAACGCTGATTACGAAAACTCACAGCAATAATATACATTGTTTTCCACTTTCTGTAGAACCAAGAATTTCCCCACATTATCTTTCACTCTGAACTTTGTAACTTCTTTATAATGAATATAGTATAAACAAGTAAGCGGTTACAGTCGAGCACGCTCGACAGTAGGATACCCTGAGCCCAGGTACTCTTCAATAAAAGTTTATTTTCGACCGAACAATTGGTCAGGCATATGATATATAAAGCCGATTAGAACCAAATCAGGTCAGAATGTACAAAACTAACATTAATGCATATTCTATCAGTTTGGTTAAGATATCTCAAAAAACAAAAAACTTTTTCATACTAAGACTTCATTTTCGAAGCATCGTTCCTATGGCAGCTATGTGATATAGTTATCCGATTTTAACCAAATTTGGTCAGAATGTATAATACCAGCTCCGAAACATATTATATCAGTTTGGTTCCGATACCTCAACAAACGCAAAACTTTTTCATACTAAATCTTCATTTTCGATGTATCGTTCCTATGGCAGCTATATGATATAGTAAGCCGATTTTAACCAAACTTGGTCAGGATGTATAATACCAGCTCCGATACATAATCTATTAGTTTGGTTCTGATATCTCAACAATTACAAAACTTTTCCATACTAAAACTTCATTTTCAATGTATCGTTCCTATGGCAGCTATATGATATAGTGGTCCGATCCAAAAATAAAAACAAACTTGATCTGCGCCCGGTATCCAGGAACCTACATACCAAGTTTGAAGTCTCTAGCTCTTATGGTTTCTGAGATCGACGCGTTCAAACAGACGGACAGACAGACGGACAGACGGACAGACAGACGGACAGACAGACGGACATGGCTCAATCGACTCGGCTGTTGATCCTGATCAAGAATATATATACTTTGTGTTGTCTGCCACGCCTCCTTCTGCCTGTTACATACATCCTGCCAAACGCATTATACCCTTTTTTGCCCATTTTTAATGGGCTCAGGGTATAAAAACGCGAGTACCAAGCTAATTTGCATGCTACATTTAAATTCAATATTCAGTCGCATTTTGCTTAAGTCGAGTGCAGTTTTGTGAAAAAATGAATATCAATTGGACGGAGTATTTGATTCTTGTCCTCTGCATAGCCACAACAGCTAAAGGAAAAGGAGTAAGAAATACCAAGTGATAGCTAATCCGCTCATTAGATTTCATTATATCAATTACAGATCCTAGAGAATGAAAAAAGTGATAAGAAAGTGCTAGAAAAATCGATAACTGGTTGCCTGCCCTTTGTAAATGCTTCTGGTGTTCACAAGATTGATGCTCCCGGAATAGATTCCTTCGATGTGCTTTGTGATAATGAGGTAGCTGGTCCTGGGTGGACAGTTATCCAAAAGCGTAGCAATGGGACAAGAGAACAGCTTCTCGAAATATGGGACAAGAAGAAAACGAGGGAAGACTTCTTCAGGAATTGGAGCGCATATCGTGAAGGATTTGGTTCATTTGATTTTGAATTTTTTCTTGGTTTGGAAAAGATCCATCGCTTGACAGCCAATCAACATCACGAGCTCTATATACAATTAGAAGACTTTCAAAAAATTGTCACCTATGCTCATTACGATCATTTTGTAATCTCTGGCGAGGATGAACAGTATAAGTTAAGCTCATTGGGAAATTATTCTGGCACTGCTGGAAATGATTTATTCTGGCATCTGAACATGAAGTTCTCTACATTCGATAGGGATAACGATCTTTGGAGGAATGGAAACTGCGCTGAAAGAAATCATGGTGGATGGTGGTATCATATGTGCGCTTCCTGGTAAGGAGCTCGATAAAAATTTGTAATTAAATAAATCATTATTATTTTATTTAATTCTCTTTCAGTAATTTAAATGGCAAATACAATATGGGTGGAGTTGTATACAATGATACACGGTCTATCTATTGGGAAGATCTGGATCCTCTTAGTAATGTTATGATGCTCATACGTCCAAAAATGTCTGTGAAATAAATTTTCGCGCTGTTTTCTCTTATTTTTGTTCGGAATTTAGTAAATAAATGAATTATTGCGAATTGACAATGGGTATTTTAATTTTAATAATTCTTTCTTAATTTATGTTTATTTTTATGCACCATTTATTTTATTCAATCAAGTAATCAATATTATTATAACGTAATTATAATTAATTATTCATGTATTTTAATTTATGTAATTCGTGTATTTTTATGTATATTTATGTTGTATTTATATGTATAGGTAGCGTTCATGTATTTTATATCGTATGTACGTGCTGTTCTTTTTTATACTGCATATGATCCTTGCACACGTATAGCTTAAATTTAAGTTATAACAAAATACGCGTTAGATTAATTTTAAATTAGAGCAAATATATAGAAGTGACTGCTGCATTGCAGAGATGGAGCAGGGACATGGTAAGGAAGGATATAATTACTAGATCGCAGGAGGAGATGAGCGGATTTGAGTCAAGCCTTATCAAAGAATGTCTTCTCAAATCAGCCATATTTTAAAACTAACGAATTATTTCTTAATTCAAAACATATGCAGTTATATAAAAACATATATAAATATATATGGAGATGTGTGGATGTGTGTGGGTGTGTGTGTGGGTATGTGTGGTGTTCCAACAATTGCAAGGCGCCTAAGACATGCAAGTCTTGCAGCCGCTTCATCACTCAACAATTTTTATTATTACTCGTACAGCATGCGTGTGCGTGTGTGTGTTGGGTATATGTGTATGTGTGTGTGTGTGTGTGTGTGTGTTTTTGGTTAATTTATTGTGTTTCGTTTTCGTTGCGAAAATGACGACTTCAATCACTGTACAAAAGAACAAGACGGAGCACTCCAGCACTTTCCTGTCTTACGGTCCACAGAAATATTTCCGCTTCTGATCGTCGATGTAATCACGTGTGGACATTTGAATAGCCTGTTGCAGCATCTCGCTCTCATTGATACCTGAAATCGAAGTGCGAATTTGTAAGTAATACAGATTTATGTGGAGTCCTGGAAATATTTTCATTCTAGTCTCTTAAGCTTTTAACCATTATAAATCAAACTTAACTCATTAGACCCAAAGTAAACCTAACGTAGTTGTTAGTTAGAAAAAGTAGAACTTTTTAATAATTCATTAGCTTATAATAAACCGTTTTGTATATTGAGCACTGATTGCGAAATAATCGGTATTGATTTCGTTTTCTGTAGTCCCAAGAATTTCCCAACATTATCTATCATTCTGACCTTAGTAAGTTCAATATTATGTTTACAGTTATAAAATTGCGAGTACTCAGCTGATTTCGATGCTACATATTAATTCAATAATCAGCCTATTTTTGCTTAAGTCGAATGCGTAGTATTTAATTCTTGCCTCAATAGTTAAAGAATATAGAGTAAGGAATACCAAGTAAGAGTTAATCTCTTATTAGATATAATATTAATATAATAGATATACTATTAACTACAGATCCTATTGAATAAAGGAAGTGATAGAAAACCCGATAGCTGGTTGTCTGCCCTTTGCTATTTTGTAAACATGATATTTGTGATATTTTTATGACCATGACTGTGCTAGAAATCTCTGCTACATTTCTACATTCCTTACCATCATTGGCATAGGATGCCTCGAGCAGCTCCTGATAGAAGCTAGAGTAGCTCTGCTTGGGCGTTGTCTGCGCATCGACGCGCTTGGGCGGCGACTGGGATGACTGCTTGGAGGTGCAAGGTCGCTGTTCCGCCTCCGGGGTGTGAGCTCTTGGTGTGGCTGGCGCTGCATCACGTTTGGGACTCTTACGTAGCGGCGTCTCAAGTGTCTCCAGGCTTTAAGGTGTTGCAAAAAAAAGGCGTGAACAACGTTTGTAAAGATTGTTACCAGGTTTACATACTTGTTGCTTGCCTCACGCGCCTCGTGGCGACGCTTCTTGCTGCTGCGTAAGGGATTGCTGCGACGCTGCGATTTTGATAACTTATTGGCACGCTGGGTAGTTGCTGAATTGGGCGAGGAGTTGCCACCGCCGCCACAATGTCCCACCGAGCTGGTGCTGCTCATGTCCGTTGCATCGCTTTCATAGCCACCCAGATCGTTCATTTCGGGCGGCAGCTTGTGCGAGAATTGGCTGAGACTTTTCGGCGATAGCGTAAAGCCAACGGTTGGGCCATCACTGACATTGGTGCTGCTTACGGCTGTGTTGTTGCCATTGTTATTATTATTGCTGCTGCCGCCGCATCCATCACTCGAGTACTTGGAAGGTGAAGCATCCGAATCGGTCAGTGCTTCCGCTGAGGTCACTGTCGATGATGTAGTCGAACCGGCGGCTGTGTTGTTGCTGCGTGAACGCTGCATGTTATCACGACACCACTGTAAATAGGATTCGCGTGCAATTTGCTCCTCGATGGCCTCATTGGTGGCTTCCCAGTCTGTTGTCTTCAGCTTATCCTCAAACATGGTCTGGCAAAGAAAATAATGATAAGTGCAATGTCTGTTTTATTTGTGGTTTATTTACCTGCTCAATTTCCAGCTGCTCGCTGAGACGCACTGCCTCCTTTGTCTGAATCTCGGGCTTGTAACCAGCCAAGCCTAAGCCGACGCCAACAGTGGCATTATAGGGATCCAGTATGGCATTATAATGTGAGCCTCTCTGATAGGAAAGACGCAGCGGCGGGTAACCAGCCTGCGATTGCTCCGAATTGAAGATGTTAATGGGGGCTAAGGAATACAAAGCAAAAATGCATAAATTAATGAAATAAAATAGATTAGAAATAAGCTAGTATATCCGCTTACTCGACTGATAACAATAGACTTCCACTGTGCGACTGTAGATCTCTGATATGGCCTGTATCTCGATGTGATTGCCGTGCGCATCGCGTGCTCGTTTACGCTGAATGTAGCCATTGATGTCCTCAGTGACAAATTGTCCAAAGTATTCGCGATTCTCATGCTGGAAAAGCCAAGGCGATTTCTTAAGAATCATTGATCAAATAAATTAGTTTTATATAGTTACAATATAGTCCATTGTGTGCTGCCGTATGACATCGTGCATCTCCTCGTCTCCGTAGATCTGTAGAGATATTGAGCGAAACAGGCAGGCGCCATCCTCCTCAACGGGTTTCAGTTCATAGCCACGCTTTTCCATGCACTTGGCAAACTCATCGTCGCGACGCTGCCATTCCTCAATCGATATGGTACGCTCCTTGGGCTGCAGATGCTCATCGCCGCTATTGTAGCCAGAGAACGTCTCCTCCACAGCCTTGAGCATATTGGCAGCCGCCGTCGCTGGAGTCATCTGTGTTTGTGCCTTTGGAGCGCTGGCCAAATGCTCTGGCGATTTGCGGCCCACAGCCGTTGGACTACTATTACCCACGGATGTGGCAACGGCAACTGACACAACGGCATGCGGACTGTTGTTGGTAACGCCGGGAGTACCGCTGCCCACCACCGACACATGATTCAGATTCAATTTCTCCCGCTCCAAGCGATCCCGCTTGTGATGATGGGCATGACTGTCATGATGCTCGCGACGCTTTGAACGTGAGCTGCTAAAACGACAATTATATATGATATTAAGTAGTTTTAAATTTATAAATGACCTAACACTCACCTCTTGTGTGGACTGCAACGATGGGTGCGTGACAACTCCTCAAAGACCTCGCCACGACGCTGAGGACTCTGTGTGATTGAAAGAAAATCATAGGTTATTATTTATTTTAAATGTATTATAAAGATCAGCTGCTCACCTGACCATGTCCATCGATGACGACATTGCGATGTGCCTGATTGACAACAGATTGCTCGACAACCACCTGGCCAGCGACATGCGCCTCTGTGGCATCCGCATCAACGACACGCTTGCCACTTGGCGCACTAACTGGCTTAATAGTCATGCTGTGGCGACTGTTAGATACCACGCAAATTGCAAATATCAGCGAGTCTTAAAAAAAACGCTGCGTCTGCTTTCTATTCAATTGGGCTCCAAATGTTGTGCGAAAGTTGATGACATATGTATTGATATATGGAATTCGCTTAGCTGTTTGGCCAGCTCAGAATTAGATTTTCTGCTGCCTATGTGTGTGTGTGTGTTTTTATTTCTGTGTATTTTGCACCGAGTTCTTTGTCCGTGTGGCAATTATTGATGCTTCTCCTTTGCTTGGTTGCTTCTCTTTTGAGATTCTTTTTGTTGCAGTCACTTCTTCTTCGTCGTCGATGTTGTTGTTGTTGTTTTTGCTATCGCTGCGATTGTTGCTAAATTCAGTTGCTGTATTTCAGTTTTGAAATAAACAAGCTATGAAATCATATTCATAGCCAGCGTAAATGGTGAAAATTTTAAGGTTTTCATTTAGGTGTATCTGTGTGCGTGTGTATGTGTGTGTTTTTGTCTGTGCGTTTGTACATATGTGTATGTGTGCTGTTCGTTCGCAATCGCCTTTGTCTCTGCACAGTTGCAGAAACGATTAATTAAACACTTTGCTTGTCTATTTCGTATTGTTTATGCGCTCTGCTCTTTGCAAAAAACACACTCAATATTTATTATGCTTTTATGCAACTATGTTTTGATTTTGTGATAGAAAACGTTAACGACAAGTTGAGTCAGTTCGATTTTTATTTACACCAGCCACAAATTTGTCAGATGCGCACGTTGTTCTTCTTCTTGTCTTTTTTGGGATTATTTAGGTATTTACCATTGAGTCAGCTTGTGCGAACATCTGATAGCAGAGTTGCCCTTTTTTTGCACGACAAGTGTATCAATAAGCGATATTATTTTATCGAATGTATCGATAACTTAGATATAGATAACTAAATTTGTGTTACGAATGACGCAGTACCTACATTTAAAAATAAGTAGCATTTATTGTTTAGTTTCATTTTATTTGAATTAATAGCCTTAACAAATACAAAACAAATATTGATTTAAATGTTTGTTAACACAGCTGTGCTTGCGAATATTTGCTATTAAATAATTAGCATAACAAATCATCTAAAAAACAGTTGAGCTAACAGCGATATTTTGTTATACTTAAAATATAAACTAAATATGGCTAAGTTTGATTTAAAACAAATCCCTTAAATTTGTTTCCCTATTTAGACCCGATTAAACAAACAGCATGTAAATTAATTGTTTGCATATATATTTAAAAATCGGTACTGAACTCAGCTGTCACATATGTTGAACATAACCGTTATACAAGTAATTTTGAAAGTAACTGTGAATGTATTAATTCGTTACATAACGACCATTCCATGCGCCAGCACCCCATCCAGCTCCATAAGGATATCCCCATGCCGGATTATGTCCCATCCAACTTCCTTGCGATCCCCACCAATAAGGATAAGGTCCACCTCCGAACTGAGCTCCGGTTGTGCGTTTCATGCCCGTGGAACCAAATCTTACACCTTTATTGATTGCGTTGAAATTTCCGTTGTTTATCTGCGAATTGTCAGTGCCATCGTTTGATGAAGAGCTCGATTGACGAGTCCAAGTTGTAGCTCCGGTATGTCGAGCATCTCTACCATTTACTCCGAGTGGAATTGATTCCTGTACCCTTCTTATGACCTTTCCAATAACGCCAGGAATACCTGGTTGATAGGCGTTTCCGTTTGTTGAGCTGGAATGTTTAGTCCAAGTGTGAGAGCTGTGAGTTCCCGACTGGGGACCACCCTGGTTGATACCATTTCCAATCACCTGAGTAGACGGATTAGTTGAACTGGACCACGTCTTTGAAATGACTGTCTGGGAGTTAACACCACCTTGACCAGGCATAACGAATGTACCCGAGTTATTCTTCTGCTTGTCAGACTGTACAGTTTCCTTAACTACGGTTGTTGTTGTTGTTGTAGATCTTGACCCTCCTTTCACGGAAGAACTTGATTTTTCAGATTTTCCAGAAGTTGTAGTGCTTGAACCTGAGTCAGATTGCTGTGAACTACCACCAATATTACCCTCCGACCCAGAATTTATTGTTGTCGTAGTGGTTGTTGTTGAGCTGGACTGGTGTTTTTTGCCGGAATCAACAACAGTGTTAGAGTGGCTGGAGCTATCATTTACAACGGGTTCTGCAAAGGAGTTAGATTTCTCAGAGGTTGTTGTCGTTGTGGTTGTTGTAGATCCAGACTGGTGGGTGTTGCCGGAGTCGACAACGGTGCTAG
Organism: Drosophila falleni; assembly: GCA_035045575.1. Classification (NCBI taxonomy): domain Eukaryota; kingdom Metazoa; phylum Arthropoda; class Insecta; order Diptera; family Drosophilidae; genus Drosophila; species Drosophila falleni. Next base: position 15,012,272 of record JAWNOV010000167.1, read on the forward strand.
AGTGGCTTGAGCTACCATCTACAACGGGTTCTGCGGAGGAGTTAGATTGCTCAGATCTTTCAGAGGTTGTTGTCGTTGTGGTTGTTGTAGATCCAGACTGGTGGGTGTTGCCGGAGTCGACAACGGTGCTAGAGTGGCTTGAACTATCATCTACAACTGGATCTGCCATGGAGTTAGATTGCTCAGATCCTTCAGAGGTTGTTGTCGTCGTGGTTGTTGTAGATCCAGACTGGTGGGTGTTGCCGGAGTCGACAACGGTGCTAGAGTGGCTTGAACTATCATCTACAACAGGTTCTGCAGAGGAGTTAGATTTCTCAGAGGTTGTTGTCGTTGTGGTTGTTGTAGATCCAGACTGGTGGGTGTTGCCGGAGTCGACAACGGTGCTAGAGTGGCTTGAGCTACCATCTACAACGGGTTCTGCGGAGGAGTTAGATTGCTCAGATCTTTCAGAGGTTGTTGTCGTTGTGGTTGTTGTAGATCCAGACTGGTGGGTGTTGCCGGAGTCGACAACGGTGCTAGCGTGGCTTGAACTATCATCTACAATAGGTTCTGCAGGGGAGTTAGATTGCTCAGAGTCTTCAGAGGTAGTTGTCGTCGTGGTTGTTGTAGATCCAGACTGGTGGGTGTTGCCGGAGTCGACAACGGTGCTAGAGTGGCTTGAGCTATCATCTACAACAGGTTCTGCAGAGGAGTTAGATTCCTCAGAGGTTGTTGTCGTCGTCGTTGTTGTAGATCCAGACTGGTGGGTGTTGCCGGAGTCGACAATGGTGCTAGAGTGGCTTGAACTATCATCTACAACAGGTTCTGCCGAGGAGTTAGATCCCTCAGAGGTTGTGGTCGTTGTGGTTGTTGTAGATCCAGACTGGTGGGTGTTTCCGGAGTCGACAATGGTGCTAGAGTGGCTGGAGCTATCATTTACAACGGGTTCTGCCGAGGAGTTAGATTTCTCAGAGGTTGTTGTCGTTGTGGTTGTTGTAGATCCAGACTGGTGGGTGTTGCCGGAGCCGACAACGGTGCTAGAGTGGCTTGAGCTATCATCTACAATAGGTTCTGCAGGGGAGTTAGATTGCTCAGATCCTTCAGAGGTTGTTGTCGTCGTGGTTGTTGTAGATCCAGACTGGTGGGTGTTGCCGGAGTCGACAACGGTGCTAGAGTGGCTTGAGCTACCATCTACAACGGGTTCTGCGGAGGAGTTAGATTGCTCAGATCCTTCAGAGGTTGTTGTCGTCGTGGTTGTTGTAGATCCAGACTGGTGGGTGTTGCCGGAGTCGACAACGGTGCTAGAGTGGCTTGAACTATCATCTACAACTGGATCTGCCATGGAGTTAGATTGCTCAGATCCTTCAGAGGTTGTTGTCGTCGTGGTTGTTGTAGATCCAGACTGGTGGGTGTTGCCGGAGTCGACAATGGTGCTAGAGTGGCTTGAACTATCATCCACAACAGGTTCTGCAGAGGAGTTAGATCCCTCAGAGGTTGTTGTCGTTGTGGTTGTTGTAGATCCAGACTGGTGGGTGTTGCCGGAGTCGACAATGGTGCTAGAGTGGCTTGAGCTATCATTTACAACAGGATCCGTCAAGGGCTTAGATTGCTCAGAGTCTTCAGAGGTTGTTGTCGTTGTGGTTATTGTAGATCCAGACTGGTGGGTGTTGCCGGAGTCGACAACGGTGCTAGAGTGGCTTGAACTATCATCTACAACAGGTTCTGCCGAGGAATTAGATTGCTCAGAGGTTGTTGTCGTTGTGGTTGTTGTAGATCCAGACTGGTGGGTGTTGCCGGAGTCGACAACGGTGCTAGAGTGGCTTGAACTATCATCTACAACAGGTTCTACAGAGGAGTTAGATTCCTCAGAGGTTGTTGTCGTTGTGGTTGTTGTAGATCCAGATTGGTGGGTGTTGCCGGAGTCGACCACGGTGCTAGAGTGGCTTGAACTATCATCTACAACAGGTTCTGCAGAGGAGTTAGATTGCTCAGATCCTTCAGAGGTTGTTGTCGTCGTGGTTGTTGTAGATCCAGACTGGTGGGTGTTGCCGGAGTCGACAACGGTGCTAGAGTGGCTTGAACTATTATCTACAACAGGTTCTGCAGAGGAGTTAGATTCCTCAGAGGTTGTTGTCGTTGTGGTTGTTGTAGATCCAGACTGGTGGGTGTTTCCGGAGTCGACAATGGTGCTAGAGTGGCTTGAACTATCATCTACAACAGGTTCTGCAGAGGAGTTAGATTCCTCAGAGGTTGTTGTCGTTGTGGTTGTTGTAGATCCAGACTGGTGGGTGTTGTCCGAGTCGACATCGGTGCTAGAGTGGCTTGAGGTATCATCTACAACTGGATCTGCCATGGAGTTAGATTGCTCAAATCCTTCAGAGGTTGTTGTCGTCGTGGTTGTTGTAGATCCAGACTGGTGGGTGTTGCCGGAGTCGACAACGGTGGTAGAGTGGCTTGAACTATCATCTACAATAGGTTCTGCAGGGGAGTTAGATTGCTCAGATCCTTCAGAGGTTGTTGTCGTCGTGGTTGTTGTAGATCCAGACTGGTGGGTGTTGCCGGAGTCGACAACGGTGCTAGAGTGGCTTGACCTATCATCTACAATAGGTTCTGCAGGGGAGTTAGATTGCTCAGATCCTTCAGAGGTTGTTGTCGTCGTGGTTGTTGTAGATCCAGACTGGTGGGTGTTGCCGGAGCCGACAACGGTGCTAGAGTGGCTTGAGCTATCATCTACAATAGGTTCTGCAGGGGAGTTAGATTGCTCAGATCCTTCAGAGGTTGTTGTCGTCGTGGTTGTTGTAGATCCAGACTGGTGGGTGTTGCCGGAGTCGACAACGGTGCTAGAGTGGCTTGAACTATCATCTACAACAGGTTCTGCAGAGGAGTTAGATTCCTCAGAGGTTGTTGTCGTTGTGGTTGTTGTAGATCCAGACTGGTGGGTGTTGCCGGAGCCGACAACGGTGCTAGAGTGGCTTGAGCTATCATCTACAATAGGTTCTGCAGGGGAGTTAGATTGCTCAGATCCTTCAGAGGTTGTTGTCGTCGTGGTTGTTGTAGATCCAGACTGGTGGGTGTTGCCGGAGTCGACAATGGTGCTAGAGTGGCTTGAACTATCATCTACAACAGGTTCTGCCGAGGAGTTAGATTTCTCAGAGGTTGTTGTCGTTGTGGTTGTTGTAGACCCAGACTGTTGGGTGTTGCCGGAGCCGACAACGGTGCTAGAGTGGCTTGAGCTATCATCTACAATAGGTTCTGCAGGGGAGTTAGATTGCTCAGATCCTTCAGAGGTTGTTGTCGTCGTGGTTGTTGTAGATCCAGACTGGTGGGTGTTGCCGGAGTCGACAACGGTGCTAGAGTGGCTTGAACTATCATCTACAACAGGTTCTGCAGAGGAGTTAGATTCCTCAGAGGTTGTTGTCGTTGTGGTTGTTGTAGATCCAGACTGGTGGGTGTTGCCCGAGTCGACATCGGTGCTAGAGTGGCTTGAGGTATCATCTACAACTGGATCTGCCATGGAGTTAGATTGCTCAAATCCTTCAGAGGTTGTTGTCGTCGTGGTTGTTGTAGATCCAGACTGGTGGGTGTTGCCGGAGTCGACAACGGTGCTAGAGTGGCTTGAATTATCATCTACAATAGGTTCTGCAGGGGAGTTAGATTGCTCAGATCCTTCAGAGGTTGTTGTCGTCGTGGTTGTTGTAGATCCAGACTGGTGGGTGTTGCCGGAGTCGACAACGGTGTTAGAGTGGCTTGAACTATCATCTACAACAGGTTCTGCAGAGGAGTTAGATTCCTCAGAGGTTGTTGTCGTTGTGGTTGTTGTAGATCCAGACTGGTGGGTGTTTCCGGAGTCGACAATGGTGCTAGAGTGGCTTGAACTATTATCTACAACAGGTTCTGCAAAGGAGTTAGATTCCTCAGAGGTTGTTGTCGTTGTGGTTGTTGTAGATCCTGACTGGTGGGTGTTTCCGGAGTCGACAACGGTGCTAGAGTGGCTTGAACTATCATCTACAACAGGTTCTGCCGAGGAATTAGATTGCTCAGAGGTTGTTGTCGTTGTGGTTGTTGTAGATCCAGAATGGTGGGTGTTGCCGGAGTCGACAACGGTGCTAGAGTGGCTTGAGCTATCATCTACAACAGGTTCTGCCATGGAGTTAGATTGCTCAGAGGTTGTTGTCGTTGTTGTTGTTGTATATCCAGAATGGTGGGTGTTGCCGGAGTCGACAACGGTGCTAGAGTGGCTTGAGCTATCATCTACAACAGGTTCTGCCATGGAGTTAGATTGCTCAGAGGTTGTTGTCGTCGTGGTTGTTGTAGATCCAGACTGGTGGGTGTTGCCGGAGTCGACAACGGTGCTAGAGTGGCTGGAACTATTATCTACAACAGGTTCTGCAGAGGAGTTAGATTCCTCAGAGGTTGTTGTCGTTGTAGTTGTTGTAGATCCAGACTGGTGGGTGTTGCCGGAGTCGACAACGGTGCTAGAGTGGCTTGAACTATCATCTACAACTGGATCTGCCATGGAGTTAGATTGCTCAGATCCTTCAGAGGTTGTTGTCGTCGTGGTTGTTGTAGATCCAGACTGGTGGGTGTTGCCGGAGTCGACAACGGTGCTAGAGTGGCTTGAACTATCATCTACAACAGGTTCTGCAGAAGAGTTAGATTCCTCAGAGGTTGTTGTCGTTGTGGTTGTTGTAGATCCAGACTGGTGGGTGTTTCCGGAGTCGACAATGGTGCTAGAGTGGCTTGAACTATCATCTACAACAGGTTCTGCAGAGGAGTTAGATTCCTCAAAGGTTGTTGTCGTTGTGGTTGTTGTAGATCCAGACTGGTGGGTGTTGCCCGAGTCGACATCGGTGCTAGAGTGGCTTGAACTATCATCTACAATAGGTTCTGCAGGGGAGTTAGATTGCTCAGATCCTTCAGAGGTTGTTGTCGTTGTGGTTGTTGTAGATCCAGACTGGTGGGTGTTGCCGGAGTCGACAACGGTGCTAGAGTGGCTTGAACTATCATCTACAACAGGTTCTGCAAAGGAGTTAGATTCCTCAGAGGTCGTTGTCGTTGTGGTTGTTGTAGATCCAGACTGGTGGGTGTTGCTGGAGTCGACAACGGTGCTAGAGTGGCTTGAACTATCATCTACAACAGGTTCTGCAGAGGAGTTAGATTCCTCAGAGGTTGTTGTCGTTGTGGTTGTTGTAGATCCAGACTGGTGGGTGTTGCCGAAGTCGACAACGGTGCTAGAGTGGCTTGAACTATCATCTACAATAGGTTCTGCAGGGGAGTTAGATTGCTCAGATCCTTCAGAGGTTGTTGTCGTTGTGGTTGTTGTAGATCCAGACTGGTGGGTGTTGCCGGAGTCGACAACGGTGCTAGAGTGGCTTGAACTATCATCTACAACAGGTTCTGCAAAGGAGTTAGATTCCTCAGAGGTTGTTGTCGTTGTGGTTGTTGTAGATCCAGACTGGTGGGTGTTGCCGAAGTCGACAACGGTGCTAGAGTGGCTTGAACTATCATCTACAACAGGTTCTGCAGAGGAGTTAGATCCCTCAGAGGTTGTTGTCGTTGTGGTTGTTGTAGATCCAGACTGGTGGCTGTTGCCGGATTCGACACCAGATGTAGAGTGACTTGAACTTTCATTTACGATATGATCCTCAGAGGATATTGTTGTGGTTGAGTTGGAGCTGCCACCGACAACATTGTCAGATTGTGATCCAGATGTTGCTGTTGTTGATCCGCTGTTGACAGTAGAGCTGTTAGAGTGGTTGAAACTTCCATTCGCTGAAGGAATAACCGAGGCTGTCGAGGTTGTAGTAGTTGTGGTTGAGCTGTGGTTTTTGGTTCCTCTTTTAATATGATGGCCAAAGCGACCGGATGTTCTGTGATTATGAGGAAGTGACCTCCTTATATCGTTTAGGATCGAATCAAATTGCACAGCTCCAGAGCTTTCGCCGGATGTTGTTGTTGTTTGTTGATTTTTAGCACAGGGACCGGAAATTTCACCATCATGAACGAGAATTAATTTACCGAAGAGCCGATCTAAGAGCCATAAACGAATATCCTTTCGAATGTCTAGAAGAGTTTGCCTAACACTTTCACAACACGGAGTCGTTGGTGTTGCCGACTGAGTCTTTAACACCTTAGAAGTGCTCACCGCGGTCTGGGTATGGATATGAGCACCGGCTGCGAGTGCCACGAATGCGCCCAAAAGGGCGATACAATATAAACGCATGATCTACCAATAACCAGATCACCACTTTAACTGTTTGCCAAAACGATAGATTTGGATGCTTTTATACCTTACCAAATGATACCAGAGAGTGTTGACTTAATTAAAAAGTAGTTGTTTGCCTAGATGCTTTGTGCAGTTAAACAAATTTCATATTATTCGAAAACATTTGGTACTTTCATTGTTCTATGCCAAAAATAATGATATATTAGATACTTACTCGATGCTAAAAGTCACGATCCCATAACATTTTGGCAAAGAATTTAAAACAGATGTGTTAAATATTTGCACTAAGCTTAGATTAAACAATTGTCAGAATTTTAACGATTTTACGCAAGTTAAAGATATACATATATATATTTCAGACGTCAGATCTGCATTTGTCAAATAATCGGAAAGCGTGTTGATTAGACAAAGGTCTTGTTTATTTGAGTTGTTCTCAGCATTTTATAATCATGCCAGCATATTTATTCTCTTATTCAAATAATATGTAATTGAAGACCATATATTTAAATAACATGTGTACAATATGTATAGGATTCATCAAAAGAATGGTGCCCAACTAGTACTCATCCTTCTCGAATGGATGATGTGGATGACCGAAATGACTGTAAAATATTAAGAAAATAGAACATTAGAAGGTATACAAAATTTTTTAAAAAAGCTTATGTTTAACTACTTTGTTACTGGAGAAAATTTAAATGAAGCGGGTAATAAAAATCAAATAAACGAAACATAATAGGCCAAAGAATTGGTAAATTAAACATACGTCAGAGTGTATTCTCATATAACCCATTGTTATTTTCGCCAGAATATTTACTTAACTATTATATTGAACGAAAGGTTTCTTTTTGATTGAACTTAATACTCATCGTGAAATGGATAGAACTTATGTGTGCCAGCCTCTCTAAGGAATTATTGAGAAATAATAAAATTGTAAGGGTAAAATGGATAATATCTACATTACACCAACTACTTAAAATACCTTTAATTTAAAGTCAAAATTTAGTACTACTTACTTCACCAATGGAACCAGACGACCATTACATTCAAATCCTTCAATGGTCTTGATTTCCTCAGCGGTTAACTCAAAGTCAAAAACTTTGAAGTTCGATTCGATGCGCTCTTTGGTCACAGATTTGGGAATAACAATATTAGCACGTTGGATCTGATAGCGAATCAGAATCTGTCCAGGTGTCTTCTTTTTGTTCTTAGCAATTTTCTTGATCTGGAATGGAATTACATTTTACAAACCTGTTATAAAAAAATGTTGTGTGACTTACGGCTTCTTCTTCCAAGATGACGGGATCACCCGCCTTGGCCCAGGGACGATTGGGGCTTCCCAACGGACTGTAGGCTGTTATGGCAATATTCTTTGATTTACAGAACTCGGACAGTTTCTTCTGTGTCAGATATGGATGGCATTCGATCTGATTTGTGGCTGGTGGAATTTTAGCAACCGCCAAGATGCGTTCAATTTGTTTTTTGTTGAAATTGGAGACACCAATGGACTTAACCAGACCAGCTTCAACCAGTTTCTCCATTTCCTTCCAGGTGTCCACATAATCCACGGGCGAGTAAAGAGTGTTACCATCCTTATCGGCTGGGAAGAGATCACATCCCTCCTTGAAGCCCATTGGCCAATGAATGAGGTACAGATCCAAATATTTGATTCTTAACAAGTCCAAGGTATTCTCACAAGCGCCTTTCACCAAATCCGGACGATGGAAAGTATTCCACAGCTTGCTGGTTACGAACAGATCCTCGCTACAATCAAAATAAAAAAAACAACCTTTAAGTAACTAAAATATTGTTAGATATAAGGATTTATCTTACCGCTTGACAACTCCCTCTTTGAGCTTGGCCTCAATTCCTGCACCGACCTCAGGTTCATTCTCATAAACATAGGCACAGTCAATGTGACGATATCCCACATCGATAGCAGTTTTCACAGCCTCAGTAACTTGGCCGGGAGGGCTCTAAAAACAGAAAAAAAAACATCTAATTTATTAGCAATAATGTGAGAGCATTAACAGTAATTCATTTAAAACTTAAGTGTTCAATTATTATCTATCATTATGTCTAAGGTCATTGCTAATTTCACAATATTTCACAATAACTTAAATCTTAATTGGACTTTCATTTTGATGGAACGTGATTTAGATGAAATTAAAATTTGATTGCTTATCAGCTATTTGACCTAAAACTTATCAGCAAGGGTAAATTTACTATATTACCCTTTGGATTACAATCAATAAATCAAAAATAAAACAGAACACACCCATTTAATTATATTAAATTCAAATTATTTATAGACTTGACTATCAAAGTATTAAGATAACCCTTTTTCAATTAACTAAAACATTAAAATACTTAAAATTACCTCAACGGAATTGAGTATTTATGTATTAGAATAAAAGGTACATATTTACAGCCCTACAGTTATAAAACCTTGTTATTGTTTGATTAAATAATGTCTTGGCATGCACATATACTCTACGTGTTCCTTGCAGTATAGGGTATGTTAAGATACTTCGAAAACAAACACTTATGAGCGTTGATAAGAGATAAGAGCTTTTATCGCTTTTATTTGTGCAAGATGTCTATAACTTGTATTATGTTTGTAATGTAGCTCCCATATTTTAAAAAGTTGACATTGCAAGCGTCAAAAAGTTTCCACTATCATTTAAATGACGCGACGTGACCAGGGGTCACCTTTGGTCAACATGTAAATAACTACATTATAAACAAAATATATTATACACAATAGAACTTTGTAGAACATTGCCGTAGGTCCAATTATCACCTTTGTAAGCAAGGCACGCCTACACAGTGAGTAACAAACACGTAGTGTATACAATTGTGTTACAAATAATAGTTAAATTATTTCTATTTTTAAATTGTTGGAAAAACCAAAAGCAACAATAATAATTAAGAAAAATATATAACATACAAATATTTTTTTTCGCAAACCTAATTTAACTATTGAATTTATTTTGTAATTGTCAAAACAAGGGAATGCTGATATTTTGTACATATGGAACATTATCAGTTACAAGTTCTTATAATCATTTTAAAACGCCTCTAGATGCATTGCAACTATAATATATATACAGAACTAGAACTTTGTAGAACTATGCCGTAGGTTGAGTTATCTCTGCTTACAATATCGTTTTTTAAGTCAGGCACGCCCACACACATAGTGTATACAGTTTGCCGAGTAATTATTTTTCAAAAAATGGATGGGCTTAACCGTTTTTTGTAAAACAATTATTAACAACGGTTAAGCCCATCCATTTTTTGTATAACAATTATTCGGATCTCTATATTTCTTTTCTATACCTTTTTCCGATATAATAATGGAAATTTACATTTGAATATACCTAAATTTATTTTAATAATAATATTGTAAATTTTAGTATATAATTAAAATTCATATTGTGTCGGCTGCTAAAATAGCTTCTCAATAAATAAATACACAGATGAATGAAATAATTCTTTCTTTGCTCACAAAATACCATTCTAAATGTAAATTTTTTCTTTGGTCAAAACAACTATATGACATACTGTACAGACAAACACAGCAGCCGGCAAATGAGAAAAAAAAAAACAGCCGGTAGCGACCGGCAGTTTATCAGCTGCGCGACAAGTGCAGCACTAGTTCTAATTTTTTGCGATTGAATACAACGGAAATATTTACGATTAGAATTGAATGTCGTGTATATATGTATGTTTGCATGTTTTGCTACTTAACATTTTTCCTATCCATTTTATATTTTCATTTCTAATACTTACATTCCATGTTCCCAAACCAAGGATGGGAATATTGTGACCACTGTTTAGCTTTACGGTTGGCACTTTGCTAGTCATTTTGTACGAAGTATTTAATTGTTTTTGCCTTTCAAAGGATACAGTAAAATAATCAATGCAAATTTATATTTGATGAACGCGAGAACAGACAATTGCGCCTTGTGCAAAAACTGAACTACGAGCCACAGCTGTTTGCCGCTTTTATACAACAGCTAAAAGCTCTGCTGAGCTTTTGCACGAAAGAATATTCATCGATAACAGCTTTGCGATCGATACGCAATGAAATTATCTATCGATAGGAACAAACATACGTTGATAATATTTTTAAACTTAAAGTTTCAGCGACCATTTCTCTCTTCTTCAGTTCGGAATATTCCAGAAAAGTGAGCCGTAAGCTTTTTACAATTCGAATTACACATGATTGAATAGAAATTAGGTATGGTATTTGATTCATTATAATTTTAAAGAGAATTTATTTGTAATTTCGCCTTAAAGTTAACTGGCTTTTCAAAGATATTTAGATTTATTATAATAGTCAAAAAAGAAGAGACTTACCCCCCAAGTACCAAGTCCTAAAAGCGGAATTTCATTTCCATCGGCTAAAACGGCTTTCGGTGCTGCATATTCACTTTGGCACCTAATATAAAAATTAATCTCTAGAAATCTATAAACTAAACAACTCACCATTTAAATCGCTCAGGTTCTGCATAACCTCGAATTGCCGTTTGGACTGTAGAACGAATCAGTTGAAAACGAAGGGAATATTTTAGAGCGGCGATCATAGTGAAGACAATCCTGTTTCTATATTTTGTAGAAATTGTATGTTATGTATTAAGGTCTAACAGTTCTACGACTGCTTGGATTGTATTTATATTTGTACAGTAAAATTGAAGTTAATAAAGGCATTTATTGTGAGAAATGACTAGCTTTAATCAGTTAAGAATGACCTCTATAGCCTCTATAATATAAACACAAGTACATAAGCGAATTTCTTTCAAACACTTGGATAAAGTTTTATGCTTGCTTTGGAGCTTCAATTTCGAATGGATGATGAGGATGTCCATAAGCAGCTTTCATAGTCATGAAGCGACCATTACAATCAAGATCATCGATGGCCTGCAAATCATCATTATCTAATCCAAAGTCCCAGATCTTCTTAAAATTCTCGTACATATGATGTTTGCTTACAGATCGAGGTATTACAATAATTCCAGACTGTGTCTGATAGCGCAATAGCACCTGGGCAGGATTACGATCATACTTGGCGGCGATTTCCAGTATAACTGGATGTTTTAAAAGCGGATAGGCACCGGGTTTCTCGTAAGGCGTGTGGGCTGAACCCAGCGAACTATAAGCTGTTACGGCTATGGCATTATCGTAGCAGAGTGTGATTAGTGATTTTTGACGAAGATATGGATGACATTCGATTTGAAGTACGACTGGTTTCAGTTTCGCCATGCTCAGCAATCGATTGATTTGCTGTTCATTAAAATTGGATACTCCAATTGCTTGACAAAGTCCATTTTCCACTAATTCCTCCATCGCCTTCCATGTGTCCACGAAATCGATGTCCTCAAACACGGCCTTGCCAGTGTCGGGGCATGTGGGATAGAGAATATCCCCGGACTTGTATGCCATTGGCCAATGCATCAGGTACAAATCCAGATAATCCACTCCGAGATTCCTCAAGCTCGTCTCGCACGCTGGCCGCACCAAATCAGGTCTATGGTGGGTATTCCAGAGCTTGCTTGTTATAAACAGTTGATCACTGAAACTCTTATAAATCCGTTAATAATCAATAACTTAAGATAGATTAATAGTGATTACCGTGTCACAGCTCCTTCTTTGAGTTTCTCATTAATGGCAGTGCCAACTTGAGCTTCATTTCCATAAATGTGAGCACAATCGAAGTGACGATAACCAATATCAATCGCATCCCTTACTGCTTGTGTTATGACTTCCGGTGGACTCTGAAAAAATTAAACAAATACCACAAATTATGTCGGTTTAATTCAAATCAAGTTGGCTTTATAAATACATTTTTAATTTGCCTTGAAATGAAAGTGATTAAGCAAAGTTCGCTTGTTAGATCTTTTTTTTAATGTTCAAAGTCAAAATAATTTCGGTTGAATACGATTTAGCTGCTGTATAAACTTGGCAATTAAAGATGGTAAGAGCTTAAGTGCATTATTGAAAGTGCAGCGTCTGAAAAGCTCAAAAAGCTCACAGTTGCTATTGGACAGAGACGAAAGTTCTTTGGCATTGACATTGAAAATATACACAAACAAATATCTAGTTTTAGTGATTATTCAATAATTCCACAACAGTTTCAATTCGTTTACTTACACGCCATGTGCCCAGTCCGACCATTGGCATATTTTTGCCATTGCTTAAAAGAAAATTTGGCGTCGACATTTCTGTGTGCGTTAACTAACTGCGTTGGGTTAATATTAGGGAGCTTGTCCATTTACCAAAAGTAAACAAAAAGAAATAGGTTTAATAATTTTCTACAAATGAATTTCATTGACATCTAAATAAAAACATTTATATATGTGTATAACATACAAACACACAAAGTGTAAAATTAGAAATTTGTTGGCGACCACAGCATATCGTACTACCTTGACTTCAAACACGATTAGTGCGACATCCACTTAATATTGACAAAATGCTTTTAGTGTGCTTCTTTTTCTTTAACTGATTAACAAATTTGAATTTATTTTAAAAATTACTGTTATTTTTGACTAAAAGTAATAACTATAAGAGTGTGTACGCACTGTTGTCTAAGTTGTTATCTGTCACCCGACCGCCACAATCATGGCGCGCAATTTACATCAGTGATGGGCACAGTCTCACACGCGTGCAAGTCAGCAGTACAATTTGCAATTTGTGATTCAAGTACTTAAATAAACATTGTTAAAAATAAAACAGCTATATAACTATTCTATATTAAATATTACATAAAAAACAATTATATATAAAACTATATTATTTATGAAACTATATTATATATAGTTTATGTAATAAACTATATTATATATAAAACTTTATTATATACAAAACTTTATTGTATATAAAACTATATTATATATAAAACAATTATATATAAAACTTTATTATAAATAAAATTTTATTATATATAAAACTGTATTATATATAAAACCTTATTATATATAAAACCTTATTATATATAAAACTTTATTATATATAAAACTATATTATGTATAAAACTATATTATATATAAAACTATATTATATATAAAACTATATTATATATAATACTATATAATATATAAAACTATTCTTATTAAATAATTTTTACAATTAGCTTATAACTATCTGCTTCTTGTCCCAAGATGTTGCCCTCCGTTGCAGATCCGTCCTCCTCGAGCGCCGAACACCGACTCCTGCCCACTGCCAGAAAGGACGGCTTTTTATATGCTGCGTGGGGGTCAGTTAACAGAGCTATGTTATCTTAGCAGTGCCATTGTGAGTTTAACAGTGCCAACGTTAGTTTAACAGTGCCAAAGTGAGTTTAACAGTGACAATCGAGTTTAACAGTGCCAATGTGAGCTTAACAGTGTTAATCGAGTTTAACAGTGACAATCGAGCTTAACAGTGCCAATTTGAATTTAACCGTGTCAATGTGAGTTTAACAGTGCCAATGTGAGTTGGCACTGCTTAGATAACAGAGTTCTGCTAACTAACCACCCACGCAGCATATAAAAGGCGGCCTTTCTGGCAGTCGTTAGGACTTGGCGTTCGGCGCTCGAGGAGGACGGATCAGCAACGGCGGGCAACTTTGTGGGATTGGAAGCAGATTATTATAAGCTAATTATAAATATTATTAACCGTTATTTTGTAAGCTTAAAAATTATTTATAGTATATATATAATAGTTTTATATATTATTTAATAAAGTTTAACAAAGTTTTAAGTATAATTAGGTATTAAAGTTTTATATATAATAAAGTTTTAAATATAATTAGGTATTATATATAATAAAGTTTTATATATAATAAAGTTTTATTTATAATTGTTTTATATATAATATTTAATATAGAATAGTTTTATAATAACTTGATCGAGCTTATTCTAAATGATTCGATACAGCTATTATTTATCGATACCAGCATCGACCGCAGTTCATTTGAATGATTAAGTTCAGTAGCTCCATTTTTGATGAACGAACTAATCTATTTTATTGATGATAAAATTTTACTGGAGTGGCACCACTCGGTTTATGGACGCTGCGCCGAAAAACAACGATAGTTAAGAATGTTTGGCACCGTAAATAATTATCTTTCTGGAGTATTACGTTCTGCCGAGGACTACGATGGCGACAATTTGGGTACATTCCTATCGCTGCGCGACGTACACGTACAGAATCACAATTTGTACATAGCGCAACCGGAGAAGCTGGTAGAGCGCATGCTAAAGCCGCCATTGGACGAGGTGGTCATAGCGCACCTTAAAGTGCTCTACTATTTGGCCCAGGAACCACCCAGCTACATGGAAGCGTACAGTCAACAATCAGCCAGCTGCTCAGCGGTAGTGAAGCTGTTGCAGCAACTGAAGGACGAGAATTGGTGCCTGCCACTCATGTATCGTGTGTGCCTTGATCTGCGGTACTTGGCGCAGGCATGCGAGAAGCATTGTCGTGGATTTACACCTGGTCATGTGCTGGAGAAGGCGGCCGACTGTATGATGGCCTGCTTTCGCGTGTGCGCCGCCGACGGTCGCGCCTCGGAGGAGGAGACAAAGCGTTTGGGAATGATGAATCTGGTGAATCAGCTGTTTAAGATCTACTTTCGCATTAACAAACTGCATCTGTGCAAGCCCCTCATCCGTGCCATCGACAACTGTGCGTTCAAGGACAGTTTCCCGCTGCCGGAGCAGATCACCTACAAGTACTTTGTGGGTCGTCGAGCCATGTTTGACTCCAACTATCGCATGGCCGTGGAGGATCTATCATATGCATTTACCCACTGTCCCGACCGCTTCACAAGCAACAAGCGACTGATTCTAATTTACTTGGTGCCCGTGAAAATGTTGCTCGGTTTCCTGCCACGCAAATCTCTGCTGGAACGCTACGACTTGCTGCTCTTTCACGATCTGGCGGTAGCCTTGAAGGCCGGCAATGTAAATAAGTTTGATGAAATCGTGCGGGATCAGGAGATTGTACTAATACGCAGCGGCATATATCTGCTTGTCGAGAAATTGAAGTTCATTGTGTATCGCAATCTGTTTAAGAAGGTTTTCGCCATTAGACAGACGCATCAGTTGGATATGGGCGACTTCCTGTCGGCCCTACAGTTTGTGGGCGTAACGGACGTGTCCCTAGATGAGACGCACTGCATCGTGGCCAATCTTATATACGAAGGCAAAATCAAGGGCTACATTTCACATGCTCACAACAAATTGGTGGTTTCCAAACAAAACCCGTTCCCTCCATTAATATCAACATAGTTTAAGAATCAGACTATTTTTTAATAAAAAATAATATAAAGTGTTATTATTTACAACTTTACTTTTATAATTTAAATAATTGAGAATCTCCAAATGTTTGATTGGGGGAGAAAAGTTATAAATTTAATTCTTAATTTAATTCTAAAGTTGAATTAAATTTCAAGTTATCAATTTTGACCCAAAATGGTACATATTGCCAGATCGGAACATTTAACAAGGTGGTAACTCTTTAACTAGGTGGCAACGCTTTGTTGTAGACGTATGTGTGTATTATTTTCAATAGCTCAGCTGACAACAGTTTTTGGTGTCCAGCAAGGAAAAACCGCAATTTAAATAAAAGCAAGTGTGTATATTGTTAAATTAATAGTATTAAAGACATGCTTGCAGTAAGAACATTATCACAAAACACATTTGATGGGCGAACACAAATTTAAGCATTCAACCGGCGCTGTCACATACGCTTTGTGCTATCGTAAAATCAATATTACTAATTTTGCTTTACAGTTTCAAATGACATAACTAACTAAAACAAAAGCATTTCAGAAAGTATACATTTTGTTGTCGTCTCTGATTTTCAGCAACAACGCACTGCGCACCTGGGACTAAACCACTGAATATTGCTGTTGTTGTTTTTGTTGTCGTCGTCGTAAGAGGCTAAAAAAAAGGGGTCACAATGTCCGCACCGGTAATTGTCGAGGCCACGGTCAAGCAGACAGCGACGGTAAGTGATAGTGATACAAAATTGTGTGTGATATGCAATTCTCACATATTTCTATTTCTATTTTAATGACAGCTCATTTTCATGCACGGATTGGGCGACACTGGGTAAATAGTGAAACTATTTGCAGTTTTGCAGACTGCAGTTGAATTTTTATTAAACATTCAATTCTTGTAGTCATGGCTGGAGCAGCGCCTTGGCTGCGATTCGGCCGCCGTTCATGAAGGTTATCTGCCCAACGGCGCCAACGCAACCAGTTTCCTTAAATGCCGGATTCCGTATGCCCTCCTGGTTTGATCTTAAAACTCTGGACATCGGTGGACCCGAGGATGAGCCGGGAATTCGATCGGCCCGCGATGATGTGCATGGCATGATACAAAAGGAGCTGAGTGCAGGCATACCAGCCAATCGGATTGTGCTTGGTGGCTTCTCCCAAGGCGGTGCACTGGCTCTCTACTCGGCGCTCACCTTTGATCAGTCGCTGGCCGGCGTGGTGGCGTTGTCGTGTTGGCTGCCGCTGCACAAGCAGTTCCCAGGTGCCAAGGCAGCCAGTGATGAGGTGCCGATATTCCAAGCTCACGGTGACTACGATCCTGTGGTGCCTTACAAATTTGGTCAGCTAAGCGCCAGTCTGCTCAAGTCCTTCATGAAGAATGTCACCTTTAAGACCTATAATGGACTGTCGCACTCCTCGTCCGACGAGGAAATGAACGATGTCAAGGTGAGTCCGGCATGAAGCCTGTTACAACTTAATTGATATCACAATTTGTAATCGTTAAAGAATTTCCTCACGCTCTCTTTGCTCTTATCTTTTGCAGGACATAATCAGTAAATGGGTAAACTAAATTCCAATTAGCACTTTAGCACTTTTATCGCGCCCCTCCCGTCTCGTGTGCATTCCAGCAAAGAAATCAAACAACAACTACAACATGAATATAACAACAGATAAAAACAATAATTATAATAATTACAAAAAAGTACACAAAATTGAGCAATAATTAATAATACGCAACGAGAGCAAGTCTCAGATGGAAGACACACACACACACACACAACCAGAAAACACACTCACACACGACTATAAAGAAATGCAGTTAAAGTCGTCTTTTTAGCCAAATTGAGAAACGTTAGAGAAGCAATCAATTATTATTATACGTAAAATACTTAACAATAGAGTGATGCGAATATCCAGGTTGTTTGTGCATACGTTTTTATTAATTATCCTTTGTATAAGATAAAAAATATATATCAGCGAAAGTTACTTTCAAAACACACAAATTATGTTCGGTATTTTCAGTTGATTTTGAAAACAATGAAACCATGAATATGAATTACAAATTATTAATTACTAATAAACTTACTTAATCCATGAAAAAAAGAAATCCTTAACTTGAAATGCCATTCGATTGTCAAATTTTTAAATATTAGTAACAGTTAGTACTCGAGAATTACTTAGATCTACGTTCATTTTACAGAAACAACCTACAAAGCGTTTGCTTTTTCGCTCAAAATACCTTTCAACTTATTCAATTTCATTAATTTCGTTTGTTTTTGTTTTTTTTCTTACTTTATTTTGTACAGCAAGAATCACAGTCCCACCATCTATAGTTTTGCAGCCGATTTTAGTTAATTTTTCATTTAGAGCTTGTGCTTTTTGTTGTATCTATATAAATAAATTCAAGTTTATATTAAAAGCAATACATACATAAGTACAATTTTAATTCTGTATTTTACACATATTTAATAATCCTAACTAACTGATTAGCAGTCGCACGACTCATCCACCTCTCATCTATATATTTGCAGACGCATTGGGAGGGACAGAACATGGCTAGAAGGGCACAATGCTGCCAAATATCATAGTATCTATAGGCTATGAAATGTAGTTGCAGTTCCTTCCACATAAAACAAAGCTCCTCTTCGCCCCCTAGTCAAGAAACGCGCTCGTGCAGATGTCTGAAACTAAAGAGAATTGTATTTTAGATATTATTTTGTACATACATACACTATTTATGTAGTTTTTAGGCATATACCATATATGATTAGCTATTGGATGTCTCCACATGGTGGTCTGACGAGAAGCAGATTCGCTTAAGCGAAATAAACTAAATAAAGTTATGTGAAGAAAAAGCCATGAAAAACTCGTTAAGGGAATGTGCCAATTCTATGGGTTTTATTTATAAACAGCTGGATTATTTTTTATCTGCATTTATTTTATTTCAATTCGGTTGAGCCGTTACGAATCAAAATAAACGGCTGAGCAGCGTACCAAAAACCGATAATCGATAACATAAGCACGAGCTTGTCACGACTTCCAGTCGCTGTAATCGTTTATGTTATCAAAGCTTGAGCGCCAAAGTTGCAGCTTTGAAAGAGAGATCTAAACAAGAGGTAAGAAAACAAAGCAAATGATTTCTGTATTATTGTCTAAGCAGAATGCTGATAATGAACTTTGTGCAGCAAACGGATGCGAATAATAAGACAATGAACGCAGGTAAATTGTTGATAACAATTGATTTGACGCCTGGCAACTAAAGCCGGCAAATTTAAATTAATTTGGCGGATTTAAAGCATAAGTAAACAAACAGAGTGTTGAGCTATGCTCCTGCCCCCCACTCACAGAGAAACACAAGCGCACCCATTCTCACACACAGATACACACGCACACACACTGATGTAGTTGACGAATGTGAACATTCACGACTTCGTTATTTTTCGCTCAGTTGTTTCCGTATCGCCGCTAAGTTTGGACGCGTTTACTTCTTCGGTCTTGTGGTTTGAAAACTTCGCGATTTTTGCTGGTTTTTTTGATAACAATAATAAATACGAGAGTGTGCAGCAGCGGATAAACAAAATTAATGCCAATTGTGAGTGAAATCAATTTGACCAAACACAAATATTCACATAGTTAAGGCAAGAAAGATAACAAATAATTATAATCAAAATAAATAAATAAATAATAACAGTTTGTTGAAAGCGAAAGTTAACTGTTGCACTTTTGTGTTGCGCCTTCTTTTCCTTGTGTGGTGTGTGTACTTGCGGGCCTTTTGTGTATTATTGTTGTTGTTGTTGCTGTTGGTTTTGGTTTTGGCTTTTGGTCACAAAGGAAGCTTCGTAACGTGTTAAATGCATTTGTGTGTTTGTCATTCGCGCATAACATCTGCAAAGTGCAATAAAAGATACACATACACATGTGTAAATATGTAGGTGTAATTGTGTGTGTGTGTGTGTGGGGTATAAACACAAAGATATATACGTGCTTAAGAAGTGCGTGCAAGTTATATTGCAATCTTGCTTTATTCGTTTGCTTTTAGTGTTTACACACACACGCTGTTGTGGGTGTGTGGAGGGGCACTCCTGTGCGGCGCCCTGTTGCGCCCTACTGATACTTACAGTTGGTCAAATAACTCTTTTGACATTTTCAAGAAGTGCATATTTTATTATTCAAAAAAATCTTTACAAATTTTGTTTTATTTTTTATTTTTCTCTTATTACTGATTACTGTTCCAAGAACAAGTTTAAAAATAAACAAGACCCATTCAGTTTAAATACTTTAAAATCAAAGCATTATTTATTTATTTTTTATATTTGTAAAAACAGTTACTGACATCCTGTATGTGGGTTCACCCCAGTTTTTACGATACATATATGAGTATGATAATTAAGATCGAATCCACAGTACTTCAGACTAGGCTATATAGATAAGCAAAATAACATGCTATAAATACTAAATAGGTAATTTGGTTATTAATACTGCAATATAGAAGCACTCTAAGGAATAATCAAGAAAAAGGCTCTTTAAAGGCACTTTAGCGTAGAAATGTCAACGATTGAAAAATTTAATTCAAACTAGAATAGACTCCATTTAAAATTAAAAAATTAAATTATATTATGTAAAATTAGAAATTTGTAAACTGAAAAGAGAAATAAGTGATGAAAAGTTAATATTTAAATAACAAATGTAAAACAATTATTTAGATTTGAAAATACTTAAATATATCACGCATAATACAATTTCACTGGTTATACACTTAATGAGTAAAAGTTAAATACCTATATTTACAAAAGAGATAACAACTATAATTGCTCTGTGGTTATTAACAGTTCATTGGCGACAGTATAAATTAATTGACACGCGACTTTAGTTATAAATCTCTGACGCAAGTTAATTAAACAAGTATTTTAAGAGGCTGAAATCCTTATAAGCATATGTAATGCAGTAATAAAAAATGCTATCTTAAATGAAAATAAATGTATTAATTTCTAGAGTTTTCGGCATTACTCATATTATTATTCTTTGTATAATTATCAAATATCCAGGAACCGGAATTATTCATTAAAATAATTGCACTTTGGAACTCTGAACCCTTTCAAAATCATAGAAAGAGAATCAGTCGCATATTGTTATTATTAAAAAATTAGCTGCTCCACAGTTCCCACTCATTGTGTCAGTTCTTTGTTATGGCTGGGAGACGAGCGGGAGTTGCGGTTCCCGTATTCGTATAGACGAATGTAAATTCAACCGATCGGAACGTGATAAGCACAATGATGAGTCTGAATTCATTGTTCATAGGTCATTAAAAGGCAATCAGACCTGTGATTAATGATTTTGCAAAGTGTGATAAATGCCACATATATTAAGCTTTAGCTACTTAAATTTTACGATTTGTTATAAAAGCTGTATCGTATATCAAATTTCCGTTAAGTGACTAAAACAATTGCAAAATAATGCTCAGGTTGACATTTGACATTCTAGAGAAGGGTTTCTTTCACCCATAAACACAATTTTTGGCCAATAACACTAGGCAACAGCCCAAAAGTTACAAGAACCAAAACCACTTTTTTGGATAGATTTGGGGCCAAAACCAACGAAAAACATTTTTTTTTTTTTTTTTATGGAGAGATTTTTTTTTTAGAATTTTTCAAAAATCTGGCTTTTTTTTATTCCTTTTTTTTAGAGGTGCGCCCACATTTGTAATCATTACTCTAGAATGCCTAAACCGATTTATCAAAGCTTTACTTTATCTAAAAGCTAATGAATATATCTACATTTCATTTATACACAGTCTTAGATTTAAACCAGTAGTTTTTGAGATATCAATTTTTGAATTAAGAAAATTATGATTTTTTCTTAGCTTTTTTCTTAGCTTTTTTCACTAAAAAATTCGAGGAAAATTCGAAACAATTTTTTTACATTTTATTAACTATTTTATTTGCGTAGCTGTTGTAATTACGCGTTGTTTAAGATTTGATTCATTAAAATCTATGGTGAGACGGCGATATGATATTATGTTGAATCGAGGCATGTTTTTGTCGACTTTTTTGACTTCGTTGTGGTGTGGCATGACCTTTAGTATGAAATTTTTTTGTGTTTTTTAAGATATCCCAAACAAACTCACAGAATTTGAATTTGTTATTGTTTTACATATTATGACCAAAGTTGGGTCAAATCGGATCACTATATCATATAGCTGCCATAGGAACGATCGGTCGACAATCAAGTCTTAGTATGAAAAACTAATTTGTATTTTGAGATATTTCAACTAAACTGACAGAATATGTATTTAAGAGGGTCATTAATTTGTTATTATATATTTAGCTATATTAATTACCCATCGTTTAGAATGTTTACCATTAAAATCTATGGAAAGACGACGGAGTTATTAGCATATAAGCAATGAAACAAGTTTTTCGTAAAGGTTGATTTTCGACTGATCGGTCCCATGGCAGCTATATGTTATAGTGGTCCGATTCCAGCCAAATTTGGACAGGTTGTATAAGACGATACGAGATTCTTAATTTGTAAGTTTGGTACAGATAACTTAAAAAACAAAAAAGTTTTTCATACTAGAGCTTGCTTATCGACCGTTCGTATCGATTGTTCCTATGGCAGCTATATGATATAGTGCTCCGATTTCAACCAAATTCGGTAAGGATGTGAAGAGCAATTAAAAATACTCAATTCATGAGTTTAATTGAGTTATCTCAAAAAAACAAAAAGTTTTTCGTACTAAAACTTGATTTTCGACCGATCGTTCCTATGGAAGCTATATGATATAGTAGACCGATTTGAACCAACTTTGGTGAGGATGTATAAGGCTTACTTAAATGCATATTCTATAAGTTTGGTTACGATATCTCATAAAACAAAAAAGTTGTTCATACTTAAACTTTATTTTAGACCGATCGGTCCAATGGCAACTATATGATATAGTGGACACATTTAAACCACAATTGGTAAAGATATAAAGGACAACATAGAATACACAATGTGTGAGTTTGGTTAAAATTCTTAGAAAATAAAAAGTTTTTCATATAAAGGTGGATTTTTGACCGATCGTTCCTTAGCAGCTATTTGAATAGTGATCCGATTTGAACCAAATTTGGTAGGGATATGTAACACATTTCCAGATATACAACCTGTGCGATTTGTTGATATTCTCAAGAAATAACACAACCTTTCATACTAAGCATGGATTTTCGACCGATCGTTCCTTGGCAGCTATATGATATAGTGATCCGATTTGAACCAACTTTGGTCACAATGTGTAAAACAATAACAAATTCAAATTCTGTAAGTTTGGTTGGGATATTCAAAAAACACAAAAAATTTTCATACTAAAGGTCATGCCACACCACAACGAGTTCAAAAAATTGACAAAAACATGCCTCGATTCAACTAATTATATCGCCGTCTCACCATAGATTTTAATGAATTTTCTTAAACAACGCGTATAACAACAGCTACGCAAATAAATAGTTAATAAATGTAAATTTTTCGAATTTTCCTCGAATTTTTTAGTGAAAAAAGCTAAGAAAAAAGCTAAGAAAAAATCTCATTTTTTAATTCAAAATTGATATTCTTAAATACTGGTTTAAATCTAAGACTGTGTATAAATGAAATATAGATATATTCATTAGCTTTTAGATAAAGTAAAGGTTTGATAAATCGGTTTTGGCATTTTCGTTTAATGATGACAAATGTGGGCGCACCTCTGAAAAAAAGTATTTAAAAAAAAGCCAAATTTTGAAAAATTCTAAAAAAAAAATCTTCCATAAAAAAAAAAAAAATGTTTTTCGTCGGTTTTGGCCCCAAATCTATCCAAAAAAGTGGGTTTGGTTTCTGTAACTCGCAAAAAGTGCGATTTTGTTGCCTAGTGTAATCATTATCTTTTTGAATTTTTTTCGGTTATTTGTAAAGCTATTCACGTTTGCAAGGATTGTCAATCAAGTATTTATTCAATTTGATATAGCAATAATGCAAGATGATTATAAAATCTATGTACAATTATTTATAGTTTTATGCAACTCATGAATTTTTTATAGCATTTCAAATGAATTCAAAACTACTTTATTAGATACCAACAAAATAATCATATAAATATTTAAAAACAACTTTTTTTTTAGAAAAAACGTGACAAAGTGCAATTAATTTTAAAAATATTAATAGATAGGGAAGACGAGGGTACTCAACTCAACTACGAAATAACCTGTAGTCAGCACAAATATATAAATATATGGCATACATATAATAGCATTTCCCATTGGGCTTCACTGTGAGAATTATTTTCTTTATATATTATACGATCAAACAATAGAATAATTTAATAACTTCCTACTATTTAAGAATGCAGGTTATTGAAACCTTAATTAATTCAACAAAAAGAAAGTTTTTTTATTTGTCAATGCAATTATTCAATTACTTCTGTAACTATAAAAAAAACTGAAATTTACCCACACTTATTTGGAATTGGCAATAAAACAGGTATTTTTGTAACTCGATAAGCAGACACCTGAAAATCACAACGTACTTTAATGAATTATTGAAATCGTACTCATGCCAAGTTAAACAAATATAATACATCATGCTCAACATGAGTCAAAAGTTCCCCAACCTAGAAATTGTAGTTCGACATGGGGGAATATTTGACATTAGCAATTAGCATATTATTCTTTGAATTTGTGTATATGCAAATTGATGCATTTCAAAATGGAGCACTTTATTTCCTAGTTTATTGCACGTGAATTAGTTTGGCTTTCATTTGATTTTTTATGATTTTCAGTCTGCAGTCTTAAAAAGGCTTCTTCTCTGGAGTATTTATAAGTGTAGAAATTCAAAAAACAAGTTTTTGCTCGACAGGCAGAAGTTTTTGCATTAATCCAATGTAGAATCAGACGACGCCAAATACATTAAAGAGGTAAATAAATGGACGCAAATCAGAGCTGAAATCAAAGTACGCGTATTTTGTGTTTGTATTGACGTGAGAATACCTTATACAGGGTGTTCCCCATACACTGGTTTTACCTTTATGTTACTATAGCTTAAGATGAACTTAATTTATAGATGTTATTTATTTAGTTAACGTCAACTTTAAGCAAACGAAAATAAAAGATTTAAATTTAAGAATTTTAAAAACTTTCATATTAAAATTTATATAAACTTGATTTATATTAGTAGAAAATAAGAATATTTAAGAACAATGTTCTGAGAACAAAATAATATATTTGAATATGTATGAAACTATGTATGTTGAAATTAACCGAAAATTATCGAAATTATTATGATAAAAACCAATCCAAGGTTATAGAAGTCAAAAATATTAACATAATTGGTATTACGGTATAAGCAATTGATTTGCTGTTATTTATTGTGCATCTAGGAAGCGTTTTTTAAATGTTAATACAATTAATGCATCATAACAACTATTTTGTTATTTTGTTTACCAACAGTAAACATTCATATGTTATTACCCCATTTGAGCGACTGCGTTGAGATGAGACTTGATAGATCTGTGATATGGTCGCGGTGCTAAAAGCGGAACAAACGTGATCAAACTGACGGGTTCAGCTGACAGACAACGAGTCACAATTCTGATGAGCTTCTCACATCTCTTCTTGCTTCACTTCACTTCGCTTCTCCTCTCGTCATTGTCTTGCTCTAATCCAACGTCGTGAGTTGTCTACACGCAAGCGTGTCTTGATATATTTTAAACGTTTCTTCAACTCGGCTTAACGGTCAACAATAAAGACAGCTTGTAAGGATCTGAATTGACAACGGTTGACAGTTTAGCTTCAACATGAATCATGCGTCTGATTATATCGTGTTTTATTAATTTCAATGGGTAACCATGTCAACTAATCTGATCCTCAGGACAACATTAAAAGTTACCGATTTTAATCAGTTCCTTTCAAAATCAAGAAGTAAACCCTTCTAATTAGCAGATCGCAGGTTATATACAGAGTCCTATTCCAGTTTTCAGCTTTGACTAATCAAAATCATTAACCTGTTTTCATTGACGCGGAGAATTCGCCAAGTCACTTAAATTATACTTAATGGGACTTGATGAAAAAGAACATTTGCATATTTAAGTGTCATACATGCTAATGATCTCAACATTTAAGAAAAACAATGAAATGAAATATTTATTAGTATAAAAAATATTTGTTATTTTTTAATCATCGATTTCAACTTGTGATTTACAATTAAAACAAAGTTCAGTTGATGTTGCCATTTTTGAAAAAAGGTTGTTAATGTACAATTTTCAAAGATTGGGTCATTGACATGTTATAATACTAAGAAAAAGTGCCTGCTCCCTGCTTTGGAACGCCCACACGCAAATAAATATTATTAATAAAATAATGGTAGAGCCTTAAGTAGATAATAAAAATGCATAGATCGATTCGAGTGCCGAAATTCTGAGGTTGGCACATGGTTTAATGAGGCGTGTGGTTGTAGGAATTCCAACTGCGAATTTATGCAGCTGATATTACTAGCAACAGCAACAACAACAACAAACACCCATTATAACAACAATCCCAACAATAGATTATCAATGTATTTTCAAGGCCGAAACAGCAAAAAAAAAATAAACAATTGAAAAGAAAGAACCCAAAACGAATGCAGAGATAACATTGCTACGACTCTATGTTGTTGTTGCTGACACGCTTTACAACTTCGATCCCCTTTTCCCCCCTCTTCATATATGCCATAAAAGCAAAATTGATAATGATTAATTTAATATTTTCAGCGCGTAATCGGCGGCAATGCAGACGCCGCACAAACCAAAACAAAGCGATCCGTAAAATTCAGCAAATTTCATAAGCAAAACAAAACAATAACAATAATAATAACAACAACAACAAATTATGCGTGTTGCTTGGCAAAAACAATAGCAAAAGCAAAAAACACAAATAATATAAAAGTAAAACCTTTAACTAATCAATCTCCGTTCGGTTTGCGCAGCTAATGAAACATTCCGCAAAAGTGACACGTAAAATAGCTACAACAACGACAGAAGCCTAGATAAATCTTTTCCAAATTAATCGTTTAATAGCGTACTACAAAAGTTGCATTAAATATAAATAAAACAATTTTGCTACATAACCGTAAAACATTGCTAAAAATAATCCAACAATGGATACAACGCGCGGCCTTCTAACAAAACAGTCCAAGGATGTGGAATTTCAGGATGTTTTTTATTCAGTCGATCAGCGCACAAATTTTTGTAAGTATTCAAAGACAATTTAATTCGAATTTTATATATTGGTATAAATGATCAAAAACTCTTATTACTCAGGGACCTGGGAGAGGAACTGGGAGCGGGGCCTAGGAGAGGGACCTGGGAGAGAGACCTGGGAGAGGGACTGGGAGCGGGGCCTGGGAGAGGGACCTGGGAGAGGGGCCTAGGAGAGGGGCCTGGGAGAGGGACCTGGGAGAGGGACTGGGAGAGGGGCCTGGGAGAGGGACCTGGGAGAGGGGCCTGGGAGAGGGACCTGGGAGAGGGGTCTGGGAGAGGGACCTGGGAGAGGATCTGGGAGCGGGGCCTGGGAGAGGAACCTGGGAGAGGGACTGGGAGAGGGACTGGAAGGAGTAATATTAATAGTAGTATTTATAGTAGCAGTAGTAGAGAGGGTAGAGAGAGTAGAGAGAGAGAGCTTACCAAAGTTGGTTCAAGTCTGAGCACTGTAACATATAACTGTCATAGGACCGATCGGGCGAAAATTAAGTCTTACTATGTAAAACATTTTTGTTTTATGAAATATCGTAACCAATCTGATACCATTTGCATTTAAGTTAACTAAATTATTGTTAGTTTTTTTTTATTATAAGTTTTTTTCATAGTAAGTACAGGGTCTCCGACTGTCGAGTGTGCTCGACTGTTTTTTTAATTTTTACTCTCGCAATAAAATTTGCAACTATCTTAAGGTGGTGCAACTAAACCGTTTTCCCTGCGGGATTTCTTTATAATCGTACCTTGAACCTGTCTTGAATAAAATGGCAACATTTCCTATTACATTTATATTTTATGGTAATTATATAAAATTTAGTTTGTATTTTAAAGTTGTAAAAGCATAGAGCTGTTTTATAATATACAGTACATGAACCTGTTAGAAATTTCACAATCCAACAGCGTAATAATAATATCATATAAAGTCTGTAGTTATACGAATATTACTTTCCTTGGTTTCCAACTATGGTTTATGAGTTGTAGGTATTGCCCACTTTGATGGCTCTGTTCCAATGTTAACCAGATATTTGGCATTGTTTGAAGTTTAGTTTCTAGTTTATATGTTTTATTTGTAGCTCTTTGACTTTATTTTCCATTTTATTTAGAGGTGCATTTTTTTTATCGTGTTACAAGTCTCGTGCAATTTAAATGTTGCGGTCTTTTAAGTTATTTAGCAATTACTTGTTGTCTGGCCAAGCGCTAAGTGTTCCATAATTATTCGAGCTGGCGGGTAAATAAACTAAAAAAAGAAGTAGTTTACGCTTCTATTGTTGTTACAGCTAACATCAATTGCAACATACAATTTTAAATGTATACCTTGTAAGCTAAAAAGTCAGGCGCAGTGTTCAATTTAACAGAATGAAAAAATGGGACTTTAATTCGGAAAATATTGCGGAATTCACAAAATAAATGATTTCTAACACTTTTAAATCAGAACTTTAACAACAACAAAAAATTATACCCTGTAATCGCGTAAGAAACAAAAGCGAC
Source organism: Drosophila falleni (assembly GCA_035045575.1). Classification (NCBI taxonomy): domain Eukaryota; kingdom Metazoa; phylum Arthropoda; class Insecta; order Diptera; family Drosophilidae; genus Drosophila; species Drosophila falleni. Next base: position 15,040,466 of record JAWNOV010000167.1, read on the forward strand.
TGAGTTGTGTCATTTATTTAAAAAGAGATTTTATTTAGCATTTGCATGTTTCTATTCTCATTCGCAACTTAAATTACAATTTAATTAGAATTGTAGATGTATACCCTGTACCCTTCGACTACACAGATAATGTTAACTTGGCCTGTTAGCAGCAAAAAGTATATCTTTTATATAAATTATCTTCCACTTCATTCACATGCTTAGTGACATTTTGTAATGCTTGTCAAATGCAATTGCAGTGGCATTTGTTCAGTTAGACGTTGCTGATGGTCAGCTGAGTGGACACATTTGGTATTTTGGCTTCTTCCTCATTTTGGTATTGCGCCCAATTCTCGTTTCTTGCAATTGCAACTTGCCGCTTGCAACGTGAAACAAGTTTTGATCGGCCAATGTCTTGACTTGTTGTTTTCCCCATAGAGCACACAGTAATACTTGACACACAAAATGGAAACCAACCTGAAATCAACACGTACTTCATGCCAAAATACTTGGCAGTCACTCAAGTTCAGAGTACGATTCGTTTGTCATTTGGTACTCGTATTTGAAATTTATTGGATTTGATTTGCATTAAAAAATGCAAACAGTTCAGCATATTTCATTCGATCAGCGTTCTCTTTACCCAAAGATTCGTAACTGATCCAACATAATATAAGAAACTGATTTCCAAAATCCTCTTTAATAGTATCAGTTGAAATTAAGTAAAAAGTATATACACATCTTGTAGTATAAATTCTCGTATATATCTCGGCTGAACTCTCTCAGTCTATTTCAATTAAAGCTGTCGCTCACGTTTTAAGTTACTGTGGGCATGACAGGCTAATCAACTGCTTAAAAAAATAACTATTTACATAAGCCAATAGGATTATAAAAACTGTGTAATGGATTTTCCAAAGTACAATTCTAATCATTTTCAATTATGTTAAATGATTTTTAGAATCTGGCTTATGTGTGAATTTTTTTTCCCCCTTGCATTTTGCTTTAAAGTGTTAATTTATTTTGAAAATTAGCTGAAATTTTTTAATAGCTGCACGTGTAATTCTTTTAATTAAAATCAATCATTTTTTCGCATATTTAGTTTTTTTTTACGATTTAGTATTCTTTCTGTAATAATGTGAGCACGTGCAGCTTTAATTATTTTGTATAGAAATTGTTTGGTCTTACGTAAAAAATTTAAAATCCAGTTTGTTTCACAACTGAATATTGGCCACATAGCTCTTCACGTTTCTTAATAAGTTCTGTTGCTATAAATTATAATTAATCTGTGTTTCCTGCTTCCCTGGGTCTTTATCTTGATCGATTGGCAGGGTATTTATTAATCGTATGCGCTGTAATTGAAAAATTTGATATTTTCTCGATTCTAATTCATTTATCATCCAATTTTCCATACCCCTTTACATTTTTTCAAAAACTTTGATCTCTCATAACTTCATCAAAAATGAACTGATTTTCAAGCGGAATGTCATTTTGATCATTATTTGGCCTCTAAATTCATTCTGCATTTAAATTTTTTTCATCTAGAAAGTTTGATAATTTTTCGATTTTTTCCTAGTTTTACTTCTTGCATTCGTCAACGGCAGACTTTTTGTTGTTGCCGAGTTATTCATGAACCACTCGTGGCTTGGGCAATAATCACAGTTAATCAACGTCACTCATACGCCATGTGCAACGTGCAGTGGGAGGCGAGCGATGTCGCTAAATGTGACTCGTTTGCCGCATGTGAAATATCACAATAGGCGATAAGTATGTGCATAAATACATATGTATATGGTATGTATTTATGCATATTGTGTATGTATAGATAGATATACAACTGTATATATGTAACTACAAATTGTGCGCAGCAACTTGTGTATGCGACTTCCTCAAACTGACGACGCAGGCAGCAAATGAAAATAATATTGTTGGCACAAACATCGTTATGAGCATGAGCACAGCATCAACATCATTATGAACCAAATGGGGCATGAGCAACAAAAACAACACAACCAGATTATGCTTAGGCCTTACAGCGCAAAAAACACAACTACAACAATTGACCAACTGTGATTGAATAATATTCCTCCTTTCCCCTGCTTTCGGCACCTTTTCTGCTCCTCTGCAACCCCCTTAAATCGACGCTTTGATTGAAACTCGCTGTGGAATTTCCCATTTTACTCAAAACACTTTCTATCTTTTCCTCAAACAATGTGAAAAAGCAAAAGAGAGCTTTAGCTCTTTGGGAATTTTTATACTAGGTGCATAAATATATAAGTCACAGAGAATCGAATTTGTTTTTTGTTCATATATATAGGATAACAGTTTTTAAAACTTCGAGGGTAGCTCTAGAAATTCCTTTATGGATCTGTGTTTATATGTATAGAAAGAATAGCTCAGAAACTCTTTAAAATCATTACGCAAAATTTACTTTATACTTGCTTCCCCTTAAGGGTTAAAATTTCAAGATCCCATCTCAGTTCTTACTTACATTATGTATAGAAAGTACTGTAAGCAATGCAGCTGATTACTAATCAATCTTTCTCTCTCGATCTCTCTTTCTTTCCCTCTTACTCACTGTTTATTTTTCTCTTCGTTTGCAATGCCGACAAAAGTGCGGCAACTTCCACAATGCAATCAATGTGAACTGAAATATAATATAAACCGAATGGGGAAAAACAAATTAAGCTTATCTCAAGGTTGTCTTTACTGCATATAAGCATACATTTGGTATAATATGCAGATTAATCTCAAGACTTCGTAATTTCGATGTGAAGAGTTCATTTTCCTGTATTATTAATATATTATTGTTTGTTTGATTTATCGATAATATATAGGAAGGAAAGAAGTGGGAAATGTTTAATTTAAAATAAAATAATAATTTTATTAATAATGTACGCCTTATAGTTTAACGATGCAAATGTTTAGAGATATCTATGAATGTAATAGAGTAATACAATTTATTATAACTATAATGACAATATTAGTCGTTATAAAAAAATACGAAGCACTTTATATAAAACTTAATCGAAAATTTAATGAATTCATTGGATTCATTTGTAATTGAAACATCAGACATATCGACTAATATGTATTATTAATGCCAGAATGCATCATAAGGGCAATTAATATAAGCAATTACTATAAATATAGGTCAAACACTTAGTTAACTAGTTGTTTTACATAAGAATTAAGTTTAAGTCATAAAATTGATAAATATATTAATATTACTTGAGCTCATCTTATAATAATACGTTGGAAGCTGCTATTAAATTTAAGATAATCGTAAAGATATATTGTAAAGCATTTATATGATAGATGAGTATTTGACATTCGAGGAATCTAAAGCAATTAAATCTTATTTTATGTAATTTGTTAAACTAGGCTTTCAAAGGCGGCATCTAATAACTGACATTTAGGGACTGCTCGGCAATTAAATAAGACGGTTATTAACTACCACTGCGTACACGATATAATTGATATAATTGATCAAACACTACTAATCGTTTTAATTCACTTACAATATAATTGCAAATTGTGTATTCTACAGTTCGTTAAACCCCCAATAAAGACTCTCAATAAAGCTACTTCTAACTATTTTGCCCTTTAACTAAAGGGTTCTTATACAATAGGTATAGTTAAACTTGTCTGGTATTGCGATCTTACCTACAACAATGTCGCGTTTGGCATATTAATTTTCAGATACTTGGTAATAAAATTTAAATTTGTAGCAAACTTGCGCTAATTGCAATATAATATCTCAGAAGATAAAAAAAAATTCTTAAAGTTGTATATGTAAGACAGATGCATATATAAATTTTTAATGAATTTGCACATTTTTTTTTAGTTGTATGAATAATTCGAGTACTCGAAATGCGATCAAAACTGAACTGAGTTATCTTGTCGGCACGTTTTACAGTCTCGTCAAGCCTCGCTCTGCCCACCCGGACACTCAAATTGTGTATTGAATTCACAAATTGGTCACGTCGCATTTTGGCTTTGTGACTCACTTGATGTTCGGGTACTCGTACTCGTTATCGTACCCAGACTTGTATTTTTTTTCTTTAGGTTAACTCCGCCGGCGCCTGTGGGCGTTATTAGTAACCAAAGATCACAATTTGATCGCATATCGTGTTTTTTTTTCGTGACACGATAAATAAGATTACGATTTTTATCGATATTAAATAATCAAATATTTTAATTAATATAAAATGTTAAATAATAAAACAAGCTTATATAAATTTTTTAAAGACATTAAAATATTCATATAGTAATAGATATAAATATTTAGATTTTTCAATAAATTAAAAATTTTCTACCTTACACGCACCCATCTCTACGATGATATCGAAATAAAAATCAAATAGATTGTACAGCTAAAAAAAAACTCGATTTCAGAATTCGCCAGTTTTTCTTGAACAAACTCAAACAGAATATGACAACGCAACTCTTGTTGTTTGATCAACTGACAGACAAACAGATGGACAGAGGGACGTACTGACAGACAGAGTACTGGGGAGTCTAATTGATATGTAAACTTGGCCACTGGTCTATAATCGACAAATATATATACTCACATCGTACTCCGCTCTTAAAAATTTACTACTTTTCGTATTCGTACTTATTGACAAGTTATGGTGTTGTCACTGACCTTCTTTGATCTACGATCATTGTGCAAGGAATTCCAATTTCAAATTGATTACCCCTGGGAGGTCCATTCGAATTGCTAGTGTCATTAATCGATCAACTACGAGCCTTGGTTCTATAATTAGTCGGAGAACTTTAATATCTTTTTAGAAATATAAATCAAGTAATTAATATAACACAGATGATTAATGAGCCAAACAAACTTGAGAACCATGAATATTATTTAAAAGTTTAAGCTACCTAATAACTGCTAAAATGTCTATTCACATTCAATCAATTCACATATATTGACATAAAACAGCCTTTCTAGTTAGACAGCTGTCTGAACCTCTATAGCTAATATGCTGAAATTGATAACAATATATTCGCTATAAAAAGTTGCCCTTTAAATTTAACACTTTATGACTATGACTTTTATTTTCTAAGACTTGTGCATCCCTTAGCGACAATGTTATATTTTAATTCAATGCAATCTATGACAAATTTATAGAAACAAAGTTCAAGTTTGCAACTTAAACTATTGATTGTGAAATCTATCTCTAGACGGTGAGATTTTTGCATTCAATGCTCAAGGTTCTATAATCTCGAGCAGGTCAGTGTCAGATCAATTGTAAATCCTAGCTTTCTTTTAAATATAATGACAGTCGATTAATTTGGTTACGTAATATGTTATTAATCAATAGTTTTTTTTTTTAAATGTGTCAGATTACGAAATGTACAATCTCTCTTATTTGTAGGGATGCTTACAACTGTTCCTGATTGCAACATATAATCTGATTTCAAGCTATACTTAAGTTTAACAATATTGTGCACTCGGTAGAAGGAAGATGACATAAATGTAAATGGTGTCATTTAATGTAACCTATTTATTCGCATCATATTCGCAGACTTATTCAAGGCTTCTGATAAGACTCATTGAACATTGACACATATTCGCACTACACGTGCTTGGAGATTATGGAATAAATGAATTCCAATAATATAAAAAAATTTTAATGTAAATCTGCTTTGCTCATAAATACTTATAAAAAAAAATCTCATTCTTTCAATTAAACGTAATTAACTCTAAACGTTACCAATTATCATCATTAATCAACACTTCACTCGTAACTATTTCAAAGCTCGTTTAGATTATCTTATGTCAGCGGATACTTTAAACTCTTAATTACGCGTGCCGTTTCTATAAACTGATCTATATCAGTTTAGTTTTAATGGCACTCCCTTTCGGGTTACGCCAAAATTTGTTTATCGTAGTAATTAACATAATAAACTATGCTTTAAGCACACAATAACATGTTTTGAATAGTTTGAAACGGAATAACTTCAGTAAGTTTCCGATCGGTGATAAAAACATAATAAACTCTTTAAATAAACCATAATAAATAGGATTAAGTCTTCTTCAAAGTAAACAAAATATTCAGAACGTAATTTGCAATATAAGCTCAATTTATTATTAGATACGACAATATTTTAAGACAAGAAATCATCAGTAGTGGGAGCTTTGTCATGCTTATAAATTGTCGAAACGAATGGAGCTTATAAACAAAGAGTTGTCTGATTGACAGTAGAAATTGAAATTGCCTCGTCATCGTATATTATATTGACTTCTTCTACTCAGCATATTCTTCACAAGTTCTTAACTAGAATTAATGCGACGCATTCGTTAACGTGTTTTTCTCGAATTGTTAGCGCCTTTCAAAATACCTCATTCTAATTCGTATTCTAATTTTTCATTTTTGTTTTGATTTTGCAGTTCGCGTAACCGGACAACGGCAAATTTTGAAAGGCGTAAGCGGCAGTTTCCGTAATGGACAACTCTCGGCTATTATGGGCCCCTCGGGGGCAGGAAAAAGCAGTTTGCTGAATGCGATTTCGGGTTTCAGGTAAGCAAAAATTATGAAAAATCTAACATGACTTCTGTAATTTAACTTAATGTGCGCTATAAACTAGTTAGAACTGGTTGGACCAAATTTAAATTTTAATATTACGTATATCTCTATTCTCTACAATTACGACTAGCATAGAACAAAAAGATATACAAATTTTGGACAGCGTTTTAAAACACATTTAATCTTTGCATGCAACTATAGCAATAATGACAATAATGACCAATTTAAAATTAAACTTTTTAATTTGCTAATCACTTTGAATATTAATATTCTTATCTTCAAAATTCGTTATGTGTCGATTGGCACCAAAAATAGTTTATAAATGCCAAAAATGATATATTGATTAGGAATCCAATATAGTATATATTTATTTAGTTTTAATAGGTGCTTAGTCATCGTCCCATCATTTTAAAACCAAAGTTCAACAATTAGCATTGACTGTTTCAATTCATTGTGAAGGTCAGTCAAATCTTTTGGTTACGTTATATGTTATAGTTCGTTATAGGAAAGATGAATTTCTCGTTTGTTTTTATCTTAGGAAAGAGGAATTTCTGGTTTGTTTTTATCATATTTTTTTTGTGTTTCAGTTCTTAAACTTGAATTTGTGATTTGTTTTTTTTTTTTTGCAGAACAACTGGCGTGAAGGGTAATATTAGAATGAAGCGGGACAACGCCTGTTATATAACGCAGGACGATCATCATCAGACACTGCTCACCGTCGAGGAACTTATGAATCTCTCCTATGATCTGAAACTCAAGCAACGTCATACAAAAGAAGAACTCATCACGAAAATACTCAAAAACCTCAATCTCAATCATCGACGCAACGTCACCGCCGACAAATTGAGCGGCGGTGAGCGCAAGCGACTCTCGATTGCTCTCGAACTGGTGGACAATCCCAATATCTTCTTCCTTGACGAGCCCACGAGCGGATTGGATGAGGTGACAGCGGCACAGTGCATACGCCTGCTTAAAGAACTGGCGCGCGAGGGTCGCACAATCGTTTGTACCATCCATCAGCCCTCGGCGACAATTTACAACTGCTTTGATAGCATATATGTGTTGGCCAAGGGTCAGTGCGTCTACCAGGGCAGCCCCGAAGCAACAATACCCTTCCTGCGACTGGCCCAACTCGATTGTCCACGCCACTACAGCCCCTCGGATTACAGTAAGTATACGTTACGTTGACCTTGGGAGAGGGACTGTGAGCGGGTCCTGGGAGCGGGGTCTGGGAGAGGGACTGGGAGCGGAGCCTAAGAGAGGGACTGGGAGAGGGACCTGGGAGAGGGGCCTGGGAGAGGGACTGGAAGAGTAATATTAATAGTAGTATTTATAGTAGCAGAGAGAAAGCAAGTAGCAAAGAGAAACTGAGGAAGAAGTACGAGTTCGAATATAGAGAAATAATTCAAATGTTAATAGAAGTATGAATAGAAGTTGGACTAAATGGAATATAAATTTGAGTATATGTCAAAATATAATTATTCCTTGACAAGTGTGCATTTTCCGAAAGATCTCTCTTAGAAATAAATTGTAGAAATATTTTTACTATATTGTTCAGTTAACATATTTTATATATACTTTTTTTTAATCAATAACTTTTCGATCGGTTGTTTTGCTTTTGATTTACTACAGTTATCGAAGTAATCGATGCTGAGGATGGACAGTTGGTGCCGCTGCTGAGCGATCTAACGGACAATGGCAAACTGACTTATCGGGGCAAACAGCCGGATTTGATGGGCACACAGATGGAGCCACAGCAGGCAATAACGACGCTATTTATTGAGCAGCCGAAACGTCAGTTTCTGCCCACTTTCTTTGCCGGCAGCGCTGCCTCCACAGATGGCACATTGATGGGCGCAGCGGATGCATTGCTGGGACAGGTGAAGGCCTTCACACAGCGTCTGCATAAGGATCGCCGTGAGATATCCGGACTGCAGCAGTTCCTGGTACTGATGCGAGTTATGCTGCTGAAGATAATGCGTGCCCGTCTTGCCTTGACCATTCAGCTGGTTCATCACTTGCTCTGCGGTCTGTTCTTTGGCCTGATATTCTTTCAGCTGGGCAATCAGGGTGCACGCATGTTTGATCATCTCAAATTCTGCATTGGCGCCGTGCTCATGATCGTCTACACCCAAGTGATGGTGCCCATACTCAGCTGTAAGTAATGCTTAAAAAGATCTTTGAGTAGATCAACAAACTTATGACAAATCCTTACAGATCCTGCCGATGTCAAGATGGTCAAAAAGGAGACCTTTAATCGCTGGTACACGCTAATGCCTTACTATCTGGCATTGACCATATCTCGATTGCCTCTGCAGGTGCTGCTCAATCTAACGTTTATGGCCGTGACTTACTGGATGTCCGGACTGCCGGAACAAATGTGGCGCTTTTGCATTTTCGTGGCTGTGGGTCTGATGGTCTCCCTTGTGGCCGAGGGCATGGGACTGGCCATTGGTGCTACCTTCAGCATAACAGTAAGTACATCCCTGAAATGCTGCTACACTAAACTAACATTAGTCAAAGGGTATAGTTTTAGGTGTGATAATCTACTCAAAGTGTTTTCTTAAAAGAATTTCAACAAATAATAAGAATACTAAAATTTAAAAAAAAGAATTCAGAAAAATTAATAAATAAAAATTTTAAATCAAAATAAGAAAACAAATTGGAAAGTTAACATTGTTAATTGTTAAATTTTTAAAATTTTATCTTACCATTCAAAACTAATATGATGTTCTCATTATCCGCAGAATGGCAGTGTTGTGGGTCCGATGATCATAGCGCCGCTTATGGGATTAGCAGTATATGGCTTTGATTTTGCGCCCCAGATTACTGGAGGCATGAATCTGCTGATGAAGTTCAGCTATGTGCGTGTCGGCGTGGTGGCCTTGGTGCTGGCCGTCTTTGGATTCCAGCGCGAGGAGTTGGACTGCGACGAGATCTACTGTCACTTTAGTGATCCACGGGTGCTTCTAAAGTTCCTCGATGTTGATAAGGTCTCCATACTGCATCAGTTCGGCATCTTGGCCCTGATAATGATATTCTTTCGCGTCATTATTTATATCAGTCTACGCAAGCGCTGTTACGCCTGAGCATATCTGGTATATCTGGTACATATAGCAAAAAATCTATGCTGTGATTATGGTTTTATACACCCACAAATTTAATAATAGGATTTACTTACCGCTGTACATACTACTAACTATTGTTGTTATACTTATGTATTATGTGCACAGTTGATTGCCCCATTATGTAAAAACTCAGATAATTTGGTGCTTAGATAACCCATTAGGTTCTTAATATGTAATTATCACACCGCTCACAAGTACATTCACATTTACGTTAACTGCAAACTTTAAAAATATATATGTTGTAAGCATTATTAGATGTAAGATTTCTGGTTAATAGTGTCCAAAACAATACCTTCTAAAGACAAATATATTTTTACACATTGAATTTCAAATGTTTTTTATATCAAATTCGATTCAGATTTACAAAATTAAGATAAAAAATGGATAAAAACGAGACTTTTATTTATTTTTACAAACTTTTAACCTCTTTAAAATACCAACACAACGCTGCAGATAGTCCAATCGCTGTTATCGATAATTTGATTTAAATTTGTGTTGGCAATGCCCGAAGTTGGCATTTTACCGTTGTAACACTTATCGCTCTCAATTAGAAAAAACGAGCGGACAATTCCAAATGAATTCACCAAAAGCAAATCCATTAAAGAAGGGCGACTTTGTATTTGCCAAGATGACGGGATATCGAGCGTGGCCGGGACGAATCCTCCAGTCAGCTGGCGATATGCACAACGTGTTTTTCTACGGAACCTGCAATACGGCAATGGTGGCTGTCAAACATATTTCCCCATACGAATCGTTAAAACGCCGTTTGGGAGATCCGAAGAAGCTGCGACAAAAGGAGTTTAAACGTGCTTTGATGCATGCGGAGTTGATGAAGGCAAATCCTACAGAAGATATGGCCTACTACTACTTTTTGGCCAAGGTACCTAAGGATTACACACAGGCAGATGATATTGACTTAGATCTAGGCAATGAATATGTTATGAATGATAATGATAATAAATAATTGCTACTAAGCAGATCGGAGTTGTCTTCTTATGTCTTTTATTTAAAAAGATTACAGTTGTACAAAGTATTTGGCATTTGTTGTTCTCTAGAAACACATGTCGACATCGGTCTCTTCGGTGACCACAAGACTCGTTGTTTCCGACTGTTGTATTTGGAGTAGCTGCTGGCAGCGATCCGTTTCAATCTTGTGCATGACCACAATTTGCTCACGAAGTGGCTGCAACAATGCGACAACGGACTGGAAGTCGTCATGCAGTTGTGTTGGCAAATTGGACAACATGTTGGCCACATAGTCCTCCAATACCTCATCCAAATCTTGGTCCTTGCCATTTCGCATTTCGGCGCACACATAAAGTAAGGTTTGCAGGCGAAGGATTAGGTCGCGTGTGGCCTGCAACTTGAGATTGGGCAGGCCAGGTGACGCCTTCAAGTCCAGTTCAGCTAGAAGGCGGCACTTCTCGTAGATCTTCTTGCGTGGAATGCTCTGGCACTGCTGGGCATCCTTCTCGCACTCACTCAGATGATTGTGCGCCACACGCAGCGACTCCAGAATATCGGCGTTGACTCGATGCAGCGTTATCATATTGGCGGCATAGCGACGCTGCAGCTTCTCCCGCTGCGGCGTCAGTTTGATTTCGCGTCGGTTGGACGCTTGTGGTCCACTTGCCTCCAGCTCCTCGTTCATCACAGCCATATCCTGCACGGTTTTGCGCTTCAGGACCAATAGTTTTTGCAGCTGCAGCACAGCATCGAGCAGTGGCTTCGACTCCTTATCAGTATCAGTAGACGTGTCTGCCGCAGCAGATACCGGCGTCTCATTGGCCTCCTGAATGATGCTAGCCAGTGAGATGGTCTTGCACTCGTGCACCACATGGAGCAGAGAGTCGGCCATGCTGAGCACAATGTGTTTGCCCGCAATGTCGAACTTAATCAGGTAACTGCAATCTTTGGGCTCGTAGCCAACGACACGTCCCTTGTAGAGCAGCTCCAAGGGAGCTCTCAGCAGACTGATCACCTTGGTGTCCACAGCAAGTGGCAGAGGTATTATCTTTGGCATCACATCCAATGGCATGCCAAACTCTTCAACATCCACCTTGCGCTGCTGCAGCATTCGCACCATGTTGCGACTGCGGTTTAATTCCCGCTTCTCGCTCTCTATGAAAGCCGGAGAGAAGCGACGTGCTTTGCCCATGTCCCGGCGCAGCAGCTGCCAGCAACGCAGGGGCAGCAATTGATTCTCCTCTAACCTGGGATAGACGCTCCGCAGATACCACTTGACGTCAAAGCCACTCTCTTGGGTCGCCTGGTCAATGAAGGAGTCGACAAACTCACACCAGATCCAACGATGACTGTTTGGCTGCTTCAAGAACTTGTAGAGTCTGTCGTGAGCCTCTCTCGGCACCAGCTCCTTCGCACTGGCAACGCTCTCTTCCTCCTGGTTATCCAATGTGCTCTTGCCACGAGCACGCTTGCTAAACTTCGGCAGCTTGACAAACAGTTCGTCATCCTCCTTGTCGGCTGTCTGGGATCGGAGCAATCGCTGAGACTCGTTCGTCTTGGACATATTTGATGATCGGCGCAAACCAAGCGTTGAAAGTTGAGGCGGCGTCTCTGCGGATTCACAATTGGTAGTAGCTGTTCGGTTAATATCTATAGGATTATTTGACATTTTGTGCAGGGCAATTAATTAGTCAGCTCCCTTCAAAAGTGACACAAAAGTCACAAATTACCTATTTCTTTCTTTCTTCTCCAGTTTGCAGTTTTAATTCTCTGAAAGCTAGTGATGTAAATTCAAACTGACAATGGAAGCATCGCCAAAAAAAACAACATCGAATTGTCGATTCATCGAAAATATTTGACGTCGATTCATTTCGTTTTCATTTACTTTTTTTTATATTTAAAATGTAGAAGGTATGTTCATGGGGTTTTTAAAGGTTATTATTTACAAGCCATTAATCATTACTCATTTTCTTCCCTTTTTTTGATCGATTTGAACGAAATTATAATAAATGTTGTTTGTATATAAAATAAAATTGAATCAAGAGATGTTTGCACTATTATAATAATATAAAATTGATAAACAGTAAGAGCAATTAACTTTTTCAAAATCAATATATTAATATGCTTCGCTCCCAGTCCCTCTCCCAGGTCCCTCTCCCAGGCCCCGCTCCCAGTCCCTCTTCCAGGCCCCGCTCCCAGTCCCTTTCCCAGGTCCCTCTCCCAGGTCCCCCTCCCAGTTCCTCTCCCAGGCCCCGCTCCCAGTCCCTTTCCCAGCCCCTCTCCCAGTTCCCCCTCCCAGTTCCTCTCCCAGGCCCCGCTCCCAGTCCCTCTCCCAGGCCCGCTCCCAGTCCCACTCACAGTTCCTCTCCCAGTCCCCGCTCCCAGGTCCCTCTCTCACTCCCTCTCCTAGGCCCCGCTCCCTGGTCCCTTTCCCAGGCTTCGCTTCCAGTCCCTCTCCCAGGCCCCGCTCTTAGTTCCTCTCCTAGGCCCCGCTCCCAGTCCCTCTCCCAGGTTCCGCTCTCAGTCCTTCTCTCAGGCCCTCTCCCAGGCCCCGCTCCTAGTCTCTCGCCCAGGCTCCGCTCCCAGTCCCTCTCCCAGGCCCCGCTCCCAGTTCCTCTCCCAGGCCCCGCTCCCAGCTCTTTAAATTAGCTCAAATGAAAACACAGAATGGCACTGCAGCGGTGAATTTGAGCAGTCATGACATCTTTTTTATTCACGTTTATACGGAGCATTCATAAATGTAAAATCTAAGTTCATAAATCAAATATCACAAAATTAGATGACATGAATTGCATTATATGAATTGAAAATTTACACATTTTTGACGGAATTTTATGAAATTAATTTACAAATTGGGTACTTGTTTCTTTTTTAAAGAATAAAAGAATTTATGTATTCCATCAGTTCTTAACAAATTGTTAATAATGCTTAAAACTTAATCTAAAGATTTCATAACTTCTTCATTTAGAGTCTTTTAACTTCAGTTTTTGTTTCAAAAGACCAAAGAGAAGCTTAAACTTGTCCAGATCAACTTCTGACTTTTTGTTCATTTTAGCCCTCATCTTTGCGAGCAATATATCGGTTTTGGCGCAGTCCGCAGTAAGAGCGGGATGAGCATCAAAGTTTACAATATGTCCACTATTCTGGGCAACAGAAACTTCTGTGAGCTTCAAAGAGCCATGAGTATTCATCATCTAAAACAAAGATTTACAAAAAATAATATCAAATACGTCTCTTATAAAATGGTAGCTTATCTTACGTCCATTAGTTTTAGACTCAGTGGCCGATCTGCCTGATCTAGGCCGTATCTCTCGCAGAGATTAATACAAGTGTGCTTTAGAGCATGAATTCCAATGGTGCTCAGTGTCCCATTGCCAATGCTCAGCATGTAAAAGAGACGCACTACGAGACGCCAGCGTTCACGCTGCTCGTTGTTGGCCATCTGCCAGACATGGCTTCTTCCCAAGTAGCTTAGGGAGTTGAAGTTAACATCGAAGTGGGTTACGGGAAGTGCCAACCAATAGCTCATTCGCTTAGCCGGCAATGACTCTGGCAGTGGCACGCTTAACGGTCTCGGATATTCGGAGATAGCCAATTTTATGGCAACCAGAAACTCAAATACGATGCGTGAATTGTTGGCATTCTTCAATTGGGTGGCAATGATAGTGTGGGCACTGATGGGATACACGGTGGTGTGGTAACATAGCTGGTAGCTGCGTCCATGGCAATTAACTATGGGAAGGTTTCCCAGTAGCTTGTAGAGATCGTCGCGAAGTCGATTCTGCAGATGTACGGTGGATATTATGGATTCTCTCAATTGGTTCTTGCAGTGTAAATAGATGCAACCATCGTTTTTGAATTCCGAATAGAATGGAAATTTCAGTTCCAGCTGCAAATAACAGTTAAACTTGGCGGGCACGTCTATAACATTCCCGCACATATAGGTGGCTAAAAATAAAGGCGAGGAATGAACTAAATAATCAAATTACATGGTATCAACACGCCTTACCAGTTTCTTGCAGATTGCTGAAACTATCTGCAAATATCGACTTATAGTCCTTTAGAGCCCCATTTATCCAGTTGGCCAGCGATGCGGTATCACTGAGAAATATCTTGTGCTCCTTCGAAGGAATAGTCAGTTGTGTGGCAACCAAATCAAGTGCCGTTTCGAAGCTTAAGGACATCGTTGCTTTAATTTATACTTTATTTGCTATACAATCGTTCTTCGTTGAATGACTCTTCAAAAAGTGCTCAAAAAATAAAACTACGCTTTTAAATAACGATGAAAACGATTAGAAATTGAATGTTATCGGTATGCTTAGTATTGCCACTCTGCTTGTCACATTACGAAGCTGCCACCTAGTCAAAATATCGGCAGCCGGCGATGTTATTAGCTTTGATAAATATCGATACTGAATTTGAAACTGTTAAGTTTAAATTCAAAAAAAGTGCAATACCCTTTCCAACCAATTAATAATTTGATGAAAATAAGTCCCGCTCCGAGTCCCTCTCCCAGGTCCCTCTCCCAGGCCCGGCTCCCAGACCCTCTCCCAGGCCCCGCTCCCAGTCCCTCTCGCAGGTCCCTCTCCCAGGCCCCGCTCCCAGTCCCTCTCCCAGGTCCCTCTCCCAGGTCCCGCTCCCAGACCCTCTCCCAGGCCCCGCTCCCAGTCCCGCTCCCAGTCCCTCTCCCAGGTCCCTCTCCCAGGCCCGGCTCCCAGACCCTCTCCCATGCCCCGCTCCCAGGCCCCGCTCCCAGTCCCTCTCCCAGGCCCCGCTCCCACGCCCCGCTCCCAGTTCCTCTCCCAGACCCCGCTCCCAGTCCCTCTCCCAGGCCCCGCTCCCAGTCCCTCTCCCAGGCCCCGCTCCCAGTCCCTCTCCCAGGCCCCTCTCCCAGGCCTCGCTCCCAGTCCCCGCTCCCACTCCCTCTCCCAGGCCCCGCTCTCAGTCCCTCTCCCAGACCCCGCTCCCAGTCCCTCTCCCAGTCCCCGCTCCCAGTCCCTCTATAGCTTTAAAATTCAGAAAAAGGTATTTTTTATCTTCATAGGTTTTATTAAATATTTTTTAAAGGCTAATTGAACAATTTACTTTTTCATGCTGCCAATTTTCTCCTTGCGCTTTTTCACATGTTTCTTCACTTTGACCTTTCGTTGTTCCGCCTTGGCTTCCTTTACCGCTTTCTTGCGCGCCTTTTTACTTTCCGGCGACTCATCCCGGGGTCGAGCTGAGTTTTTAAATTTTGTCGTGTCGTCATCATCCTCAGATTCATCACTTTCGCTTCCACTCTCTCCGCTTTTTTGTGTTGTGTCCAGGATGTCTGGCTGTTTTTGGACATCGAGCTCCGACGTTAGACCTGTGATCTTAGCATAGACAAGATTTTGTTGGACACCTTGCTTAGCTTTCGCTACATCTCGCTCAAAATGGGGCACCTGTTAATTGAATGCATAAAATCTGGTTAAGATCAATAAATATAATATAAATAGATGAATTAATTACCTCGTCTAAGCGTTTGGGAATGTATGTGTTCTGCCAAACAGCCTCGTCGATCTTCTCTTGCGCTGTGATTGCATCGAAATCCCGATCCTTGATACGCTCAGAAATGCGCTCCAGGCACTCCTCCATATTCTGTTCGGTGATCGTTTGGTCCGTTATGAAATCAAACAGTTCCTTGACGGTCATCGTGGCCACTGATTTCTTGCGGAAGAACTCAGATATGTTTGTACAATCCTTGCGCAAGAAGTCAAAGGCATGCGGATGATCGTGCTCGACAGACTGGCTGACATCGATGATGACCAGCTGGCCATCCTCAAAGAGAATATTGAACTCGGAGAGATCGGCATGCACGAGTCGGCATTGGTTATACATGCGCCACATGATAACTACACAATCGCGGTACAATTCTCTCGCCTTCGATGTGCTTATTTCGACATCCTTTAGCTTTGGCGATGGCCAGCCGTCGTGGCCACAGAAACGCATGACCAGCACATGGGAACGCAATAGAATGGGCTCCGGGACGGGAATGCCAGCGTTACGCATACGCAAATAGTTTCGCATCTCTTTTTCGGCCCAAGTGCGTACCATCTTGCGAGGATTATGCTTGCAATAGCCGTGACGGAAGCGAAACTCGCCAGACACATACTTATCACGATCCTTGAACACCAGAATGGATGTCTTGTAGATTTTAATGGCAAACTCCTCGGTGCCATTCTTGGACACGGCATGATAGACGTTCGCCTCCTTGCCGGTGGAAATGCATCCGTTGATTTCCTGGATAAGACCACGGTTCAGCAGCTTGAAGAGTATCATACGGGTGCGTGGATCCATGACCTGCTCTGCCGTAGCACGATCGTGCTTATCCCGAACTCGGACTCGCTCAGTCTCCTGTCGCCGATCGAAGCTGACGAGTCGATTGGCCGCCTGAGCACTCATATTGGCATTTGGATCGTATTTCTCAACATTGATGCGGGCTGAATACCGACGCAGCAGCTTCTCATTTGGCTGGTAGCTGCTTACACGCTGCGTCCCTCCTCCTGCTCCTCCAGAGCCGCTGCCTGCACTGTTGCCACCCGCAGTCGTTAACTGAGACTGTGCGTTGGGCTTGTTAAAGCCACTGTAGGCTTCCTCGTATGCATCGTAGCCATCTCCAAGATCATAATCGTCGTCTTCATATTCATCTGCATAATCCGAAGCTGGATCCTCCTCAGCTTCGACTTCTTCAATTACTTTCTGAGCAAGGTCATCGCTGGCTTCCTTTTCATTCAGCTTAATGTCTTTGAATATGTTGTGCTTCACCGTCAGCGATTTAAAATCATTCAGCCACTCTGACTACATAGCAAAGTAAAATACAATATTGCATAAATTTGCAGCTATAATTCTCGTTAAACTTACGTTTTTCAGCTCATCTTCATCCTCCTCTGGATCGCTGTATTTGTGTGCATCGGTCATGATACGAAATTCGGTTACAAAAATACGTTGCTGCTTTATTTAATATCCAATTATAATTATGACTTATTCAGCAGCAGTGTGTGGTTTATATATTCAAAAGCTTTCCAAGTTTAAGTTGTATTTAATAATAATTGCGAAATTGAAAAGCACGCACGTGTTATTTACGAACAGCTGTTGCACTTTGCCATTCAACACGATACGTCGACATTGTTTTGGTATTTTTTAAGTTCAGCAACCGGCTATCGATAAAAACGCTAGGTTATTATCGGTCACATTGCAAACGAACTCTGAAAATAGCCAGAAGTAGCTATAAAATAGTCAAGTTCGCAATAGTGCATGTAAATAATACAAAAATAAATAATTTTAAATTAAGAATTCCAGCTCAATATATGAAAGATTGAAATAATAATAAAGGAAGTAGATGAATATTAAACCATGTTTGTGTTGGCGGAACTTAAAGATAACGTTCGTATTGGACCAGACCAATTTAACTTGAAGCTTGTCGATGCGGTGCGCGATGAAATAGACCGCAAATTAGCAAATAAGGTAAGTAATTTGTATAATTGAATGAATGAATTATTTATATGTATGAAACATGCTTCATTTCTCACAGGTGCTGCTTAATGTTGGTCTTTGCATTGCCCTCAAGGAGATTGTCTCGCTAAAAGACTCAATTATTTTGCCTGGCGACGGAGCCTCGCACACTGAAGTTCTGTTTCGCTATGTGGTGTTCCGACCCATGGTTGGCACCGTTTTGACGGGTAAAATACGTAACTGCAGCCGTGACGGAGTGCACGTCACATTGGGCTTCTTCGATGACATACTTATACCACATGCGGCACTACAGCATCCGTCACGCTTTGACGAGGCGGAACAGGCGTGGGTCTGGGAATACCCATTGGAGGATGGAGCCAAGCATGATCTCTTTATGGATGTAGGAGAGCCGATCAAGTTCCGAGTGTCCCGCGAAATATTCGAAGAGACATCGCCGATAGGACCACCCAAAGCAGAAGGTCAAGCCTCGCAGAATGCCAGCACTTCAGCAGCGGCAGCGGCGACAGCAGCATCGCAGGAAGTGAAGGCACCCTATAAAATAATTGTAATCCTCTACAATAATCTCTTATAACAAGCATGCTGACACATTCACATTAATTTTTATTTTAGGGAGCTATTAACGAATCCGGACTGGGTGTACTTTCCTGGTGGGATCAGCAGGGCAAGGAAGAAGATTTGGATGATGAAGACGGTGAGGATAATACGGAATATGACAATGATGAGGATGGCGAAGGGGCCTGTGAGGAATAGCAGCAAAGTCGAAAAATATCCTTGTAAATATAGTCGAATAACGAATTTAGAATAAGAAACAGTAAACAGAACTAATTGATCACATGTTAACTTAATTAAATAAAACAAATTAATTTCAATTCTGCATTGGTTTATTTTCTCATGTTTGTTTTAGATTTGCAAATCGCATTTAGTTTGAAGTATTTCAAACAATAATGCTCACTTTGATAGCGCAGCTCTCTATTAAATAAGTTAGTCATACATATGTATATTTAATAATTTTTTTTATAGTTTATATTCAACATTCTGTCATTAGCGACATAGTTCTAGGAAGGGCGGCACAGGAGCGTCATTAAATCTTTCAAACAGGGTTTTCTTTCCAGTTTTTCATGTCTAGATTGAATATTTATTCATTTGTTTGCCTTGCGTGCACATTCGTTTACATCGACTAATTCTAAAACTTTTTTGAGGGAATTTTTATTGTTGTTATTGTTAGCATAGTTATAGTATGGTACAATTAGTGGTCGGGGCTGCAAAAGTGAGCTAAGTGTAAAGCAGGTTAGCAATTTTGCCTATAAATAATATTCACTTTATTTATTTACTTTAATTTGTATTTTGAAAATTGTTGCTTTGAACAGTAAATTGCATTATTTTTGATTTTATTTGCATGTTGCATTCGCTTTTTTTTATCAACATCCCTATCTTTTAAATATCTTTTGTCTTTTGGGCGCAATGTTTTATGTTAATTTAAATTTACATATATTTATATATATAAATATCTATGTAATTTGTTTGTCTCCTTTTGCACAATTTTTTTTATGGTTAATTACAGTGAGATTAATTAAAATTTTTCTTTAAAAACTACAGTAATAAGTATATATAATTATTTATCTTAGAGTTCATCTCGGTATTGTACTTTATTGTAAATATATAAATAATTATCCTTTGGGGTTCTTAAACAGCTCTCAACTTAACTTATATAGTTAGAGTTCAGTTAAAATCACAGTAGAAATCATAAAAAAAATTGTAAAACTAAAACTATATAAGGATTTAGAATATACATTTTTATAGCACAAAAAGGAACTTCCCGACTAAAAATAACAATTCTAAAAGAAGAAGTTAGCATACAAATAGAATAAAATTTGTTACTGAATCCTAAAACAAAATCAGTTTCACTTTTCTTTTCAAATTACGAAGATTGAAATAAAGTAATCAAAAGCTCGCTCTTATTCGCAATTATTCGATTATCAAGCAGCGTGGCAAGTGCTCTTTCAAATAATCAAAGAGCTCGTGCGAGGCGCCAGGGCAATTAGTCAACTCCAGTTCCTGCAAATGACGCAGCTGTATAAGACTGGATAAGCCCGATGACGTCAAAAGCGGGCAGCCGGCCAGCGAGAGAACCTGCAGATTCCTCATCGAGCACAAATGCTGCAGTCCAAAGTCTCGAACCTGGGAGCACCAGCGTAGGAAGAGAGCGGTCAGTGATAGCATCGTCGAAATGTACCCAACTCCAATGTCCGTTATGTGAACACATCTACAATGAAAAGAAAAATTGTTTAAATATAATTATTTTGTAAACAATAGAATATTTGTTGCAAATGAAACTAAGGAAAATATTAAAAAGGTTTTCAACAGAGAACTTTTGAATCACTTATAAATTAATCTTTTACAACATTTTAATAAAAATTTGGTGATACAATAGATATTACACTTTTATTTATTTCGTCAAAAATTTAAATCTAAGGAATGACGGTACGGGACACACTCTATTTAATTCTTGACTCATTTCTTCCTTAGCTTCTCGGAATTGATGCTAAGGGTACCGAGGTTACTTGCAACTTAACGAATTGCGTTCGATATTCAGTCAATAATTGTATAAACTTTCAACAAGTTCAGTAAAAAACTTATTCAAACAGCCGCCATCTAAAAAAATCTTTTTAAATATATATCTACACAGAGATTCAAAAATTGATAAAAGATGCCCATAAATACAAATGAAGGCAATTACGTTGTAAGCATTACATTAAAGCTATCACATATAAAATAAGATATTTTGTAACGTTTTCTAAGGCAATAAAAAAGTTTTATTTACAAAAAAAAACAACAAAGTAAGTTAAATAAAATGTTATTCCTAAGAAAGTCCATCTTTATAAGCATGCCCGTATTGAATGAAAAACAGTAGCAGATGCCAATAAATAGCAATACTGGCAATCACGTCATACAGTTTGGGAACTTTTGATGCTGAGCAACATTTTTTAGTTCCTGACCTACGACTGGATTTCTTATCGGCACATTTGGACATACCCTACAAATCTTAAGTTTGCTTATAATTTTATTATTTCATTATTTTTTACGTCAATGTGATTAATACGAAGAACAAGAATGTAATTGTAATATTCATTCACAAATAATAATAATGCGTTAGCACGTTCAATCCGTATTTGGGTAATAGTTATGATTTAATACTAGGACTTTACAATCCTTACATATATTTAATGCACTAGTCATAAGCACTATATAAATTATATTATGACTACTTACAATCGGATTAGTAATTTCTAACTATACAAATTTCAAACTATGATCCATAAAAAATAAAGGTGAGCAGCGGAAATTGTGCAATATTGCTTAGGATATTACGTAGGTTATTTCTTTTTATGCCAAAAAATTCCATTTTCTTAACTGACAAGATGCCTATCATTAATGGATCCGTCACTTTATACATAGAAATCCAAATAATTGTGTGTTAATTTGAGTGATTTGAAAAAGATCCTACGATAATTTTTGAAAGACTTAATAAATGTTCTATTTGATTCTACTATGCTCAATTATTAAATATTACCGTTTAATTAAGATACAAAATTTGGGTATTTTCAATTCCAATATAATTTGGCTAACGGGGAAATCACGACTTTTGGGAAAGTTTTGATTGATTTTATCCAATCGTGCAGGTCGGGGAAATTTGACGTTCTAAGGAATGACGTTGAGCGACACACTTCTTTCGTTCGTTGACTCACAACTTCATCTTATTATCGGATTGGATACTACGGGTACCGAGGTTACTTGCAGCATAACGAACTGCGTTCGATATTCAGTCAATAATTGTATAAGCTTTCGTGAAGTTCAGTGAGCAAGGAATTTGAATTTGAGTTGGAGAATGTATTCGCATAGCGTATTCATAATCCTTGGAGTCTGTCTGGCAGTTGTAACTGGTGGAAATGCACATCCTTCGAGACGAGAAATTCAGCAAATTAAGGATAACAAAAACTGATTTCAATCCCCATAAGGATAAGCTTGACAAAGTCGATATATCTAAGATCGAAGAGGAAATTGATCAGTTGGCAATGGAAAAATGTCAAGAAATGAAAGAAGAAGAAGATATCAATCGGGATATTATAAAAAGATTGAAGAGTCTTATCGAATTACTCGAGACCCAAAAGAAATTTGATGACAACTATTGTCAGTCTATAAAAAAACAACTGGCGGAAAAAAGTTATACAAATTCATGAAAAAGTCTTACAAATATCTTATCTGACAAAACAAATGACAGACTCTGAAAACGAACTTCAAAATTCTCCTGAGCAGCTTCCAAATAGTTGCATTTCGTTTAAAAATTCTACGGGTGTCCGTCGAATCAAAGTCAAAGGAATCGATGCCTTCGATGTGTTGTGTAATAATGAGATAGCAGGAAAAGGTTGGACAGTTATTCAACGGATTGTGGGAAGGCAGAACTCTAATAGGGATTGGGACGCATACCGCCAAGGCTTTGGCTCCCCATACGCTTCAAGCGGCGACTATTTCCTAGGCCTAGAAAAGATTTTTGCCTTGACCAAAGAGCAACACTCACCTGGCTTATCATTCGTGTGGAATCCGGATGATAAAAGTAAATTCACCTACTACGATAACTTTACAATCTCTAGTGTCGATGATCACTACATAGTCACATCCTTGGGGAATATAACCGGCACTGCAACTGGATACGTGTAAGTAATCATAGCATACAATAATAAAAAGTTCATTGCACTTACTATTTGTGTTTCTTTTTCACAGTAAAATAAATGAAGAATTCCCTAATGAGCGCGCCAAGAAGCAAGTCTATATGATGCTCATACGTCCAGCGACTGATGAAGTATATTACAATACATACAATACATAAAATAATCGTTGGCAACTAAAAAACTGTTAAAATTTCCCAAATACAGCTGTAACTTGTACTTTAATTTTAATGTCATTAATTAAACTAATTTTGAATACTTTATTTTCAAATAAATATTATTTAATCCGCATGAAAATCTACCCCTATCATTTTTTTAATTCAAACACGTGACGGATATAGCTGAAAGTCCGGAATTCCATAGGCCAGTATGTTAAATCTATAAATTCGGAGAACTCTACCCAGAGACTCGAAAACTGGTTGCATTTTTCCATGAATAGCATTGACGGCAATGACGTTAATTCTTTGGCATAAAACTATTAAATGCAATATTGAAAGGTATATGTAAGAAAGTCCACCCATATCAGCTGCTGTCGAATGTTGCTAGTTCATAAGGAACTAGAGTCAAAAACCAGTGGCAGATGCCCATATATAGCACTGAAGGCAATCACATCAAGCATTTTGGAAACTGGGCAACATTCTTTAGTTCCTGACCTACGACTGACTTTTCTTATCGGCACAATTGGTTATACGCAGCAAAGCTGGAGTAATACTTATAATTTTATTATTCATTTTATTTACGTCAATGTAATTATAATTTTCATTCAATAATAAGCAAATAAATTTATTGTAACAATAAACCGTTAGCAAGTAGTATTTTAGTTTAGTCATGTTTAAACTGTTTACAAGGGACGAGTGAACTTTTATTTCTAATTCGAAAACTAAACACAAATGGATTGATTTACTTGTAGAACTTGGATGCTGATTAAAAAATTAAGTTAAATGTAATTGTAATTTTCATTGAATACTAAGCAAATAAATTTATTGTAACAATAAACCGTTAACAATTAGTATTTTAATTTAGTCATGTTTTAACTGCTTACATGATATATATGCGGGTTGAGTGAACTTTGATTTATAATTTGAAAACTAAACACAAATGGATTGATTTACTTGTAGAACTTGTATTGCTAGAATGCTGATTAAATAAATAAAATTGATATATTTAAGAACTCATACTAGGTTCGCAAAAATGGTGGTCAAAATTGGAACACCCGCCTAGTATTTGTTTTACTTCTGAGGGCAGTTTATTTTTAAATCAAAGTTTAACTCCATGGACCCTGTTAAACAACAAAAAGAATTAACCACAGCAGATGATGGCTGCAAAGAAGGGTTTCAAAAAAACAAACTGTATAGATATGGCTAATCTTGTTAATACTATATGTAATAAACATTAAATAATATGAACAACATTTGTAAAGAAGTGAAATCAAATCAATTTATTGTTTTATGAGATATCGTAACCAATCTGATAACATATGCATTTAAGTTAACTAAATTATTTTTAGTTTTTTTTCCATTATAAGTTTTTTACATAGTAAGTACGGGGTCTCCGACTATCGAGTACGCTGGGAGAGGGACTGAAAGCGGGACCTGGGAGCGGGACCTGGGAGCGGGACAGGGAGAGGGACCTGGGAGAGGGACTGGGAGCGGGACCTGGGAGAGGGACTGTGAGAGGGACTGGGAGAGGGACTGGGAGAGGGACAGGGAGAGGGACTGGGAGAGGGTCTGGGAGAGGGACTGGGAGAGGGACTGGGAGAGGGACTGGGAGAGGGCCCTGTGAGAGGGACTGGGAGAAGGACTGGGAGAGGGACTGGGAGAGGGACTGGGAGAGGGCCCTGTGAGAGGGACTGGGAGAAGGACTGGGAGAGGGCCCTGTGAGAGGGACTGGGAGAAGGACTGGGAGAGGGACTGGGAGAGGGACTGGGAGAGGGCCCTGTGAGAGGGACTGGGAGAAGGACTGGGAGAGGGACTGGGAGAGGGACTGGGAGAGGGCCCTGTGAGAGGGACTGGGAGAGGGACTGGGAGAGGGACTGGGAGAGGGACTGGGAGAGGGACTGGGAGAGGGACTGGGAGAGGGCCCTGTGAGAGGGACTGGGAGAAGGACTGGGAGAGGGACTGGGAGAAGGACTGGGAGGAGTTATATTAATAGTAGTATCTATAGTAGAAGTAGTAGAGAGGGTAAGAAAAACAATGGGGGATGTTGGAACTTACCTGTCCAAAGTCAATTCCTCCAGCTGGTTCAGATCACAGGCAATATACTCGAGCGAGGCGTCCGTTATACGTGGACACCAGGAGAGGTCGAGGGCGCGCAGCTTCTGCAGGTTCTCGGCAATCAGTTCGACGCCGTCGTCGGTGAGTTTGCTGCAGCCGGACAGACTGAGTACCGTTAGATGCGGCAAGGAGTGCACTGCAATAAAAAGAAGCAAGAACAAAAACAACAGCATGATGATAAAGTTCATGATGACGATGAAGAAGAAAACTTTACATTAACTTTCAAGTGGAAACTGAGGCCAAAAAGTTTACACAGTCGCAGCAGCAACAACAATTGCTGCTGCTGCAACAACAACAACAACAACAACTGACTGCGGCAGCTGCCCCATTTAACCAAGAGCGTGTCCTGTGCTGGTTGCTGCCTCAAATTCTGTGACTGCCGTATCCTTCAGTTGCTGTAGACCAGGACTTTTGCATAGTTCATGAAGCGTATAATTTTAAGGCAGATTAGTTCCATTCTGAGCTTAAAGATGTTGCAGATATGAAGAAGAAGCTCGACAACATCTTTATGCGTATTATGGAATATTTATACTTTAGCTAATATCTAACTATTAATTTATTATTTTTTAATGTTAAACATCTATTATTTATTTAGAAAATATTATATATTTTCTAATTTAATTGGCCTTATTTTTGCCAAAAATCATTTCTGATCAATGAATTTATTCTCTAGTATCTAATATCGATCATCTTAATATAGCATCTATAGTCTAAATTGTATAATACAATATCAATCAAAAACTAAATATTTTAAAATATTAATCACCATCTATTATCAATATTTCATTATCTAATATCTATCACCTTAAGATTTATCTATATATTATTTATTATCTGGTATCTAATATTTATTTTTACTACACAGTATATTTTCAGATTAGCTTTTGAAACACAAATTAACCAATTTTTCGGAAATATTGAATCCTGTTAAAAAAGTAGGGCAATTTTATCACATCTATAAAGTTAAGCATTCAGCAGTTAATAAAGTAACTTTCTCTTTGGCTCATATCATATAATAAAAAAAGAAACAAATTGAATTTATGATGCGAGCTGATAAAGTGTTCAATTTCCTGCATAGGAAAAGATAATGAAAGCCTAATTTTATTAAATACTCGTATTCTTGTGTGCGTGCGTATTTTCCATATGCCCTTGGTCATTTAGAGTTGCGCTGGAACTTTTAACAATTAAACAACCTCCACACGCATGAATCTGAGCTGGAGCAGCTTGTGTTTTAGGGCCAAACTAATTGCATTTACGCTGTAATTACATTTTGCGGCAATACGGCGAGAATATGTTGGCTAAAAGCATTTGCATAAATTCAATTTGTTTCCAGTGCTTTGTTCAATTTGTTCTAGTTACTATAAAGTCAAATATTTGCAAATGGACGTGAAACTATCTTATAGATAAAGTAGCTACATCTTTTAGTTTTCTACTCTTTGTTTTTACTTTCTTAAAGCTGTGTGATGTACCCAGCCAAAGGCTGACAACTGACAATGACAACTTTGTTCCATTTGTGTCTGCCTCAGTTTTGTTCCACATTTCGTGTGCCACATTTTGTATCTTTCAGCTGCAACTTGCAACATTTGACATTCTTTTATGTAGTTTGTAGTTGTTTGCACTACTTTAAGAATCGTATGCTTTTTATATTACCATTGATTGGACATTGGGAAATTGCTTTTATTGCGTTTATATTCAGGTCGGAATGTTGGGGATTTAAGATTGGAGTAGAATTTGAGGCAGTTCAAAGTAATTATATATACAAAATATAAGTATTTGAGAAAATTCTTCTGACAATTCAAAAGTTTTATATCAATCAGAAAATCGCAAGTCTGTTCAGATTTCATTAGGAAATTCAAGCGGCCAAGTGAAAAATTTCAGTTTATTCTTAAGCAGTCAGATATAGTAAATAAATGTCTCATATTTAATCCAAAGATTATTTAAGGTTAGAAGTTCATTGTAGACTTAAATAATAATTTACTATACATTCTTAGATCCCGTACTTAAAAAAAGTACAGGGGTCTATTGGGTTTGTTTTACCGACTATGTGCGTAACAGGCAGAAGGAGACGTGGCAGACCCTATAAAGTATATATATTCTTGATCAGCATCAATAGCCGAGTCGTCTGGGAGAGGGACCTCAGAGAGGGACTGGGAGAGGGACCTGAGAGAGGGACTGAGAGCGGGACTGGGAAAGGGACTGGGAGCGGGGCCTGGGAGAGGGACTGGGAGAGGGACCTGAGAGAGGGACTGGGAGAGGGACTGGGAGAGTAACTGGGAGTGGGACTGGGAGCGGGGGCTGGGAGCGGGGCCTGGGAGAGGGACTTGGAGAGTGGGACTGGGAGCGGGGCCTGGGAGAGGGACTTAGATTTCATAGTTGTGAGTGCCCTTTTTATTTTTACAATTTTCTTTAAAAGCTCGTATTTTTGATTAAGACTAAAACTTGACTTCAAGTTTCTTGACATTCCTTAAACATATACGAGCATTAAAGGGTTGTCTGGAATGCTGACAACTTGGTGGGTCTTAGGGGTAAAGGGGAAAGACATAGCAGGCGGCTACAATTACCGTTCGTAAGCGGCTTAAACCAGTGAGGAGCTTGAAAAGGGGAATAAAGAGAGGGGAACTGGGAGATAGTCTGCAGTTGATTTGGCCACGTGCGTCAGATTTCCATGGGCGGCGGCTGCATAAACAAAGATAAGAAAAAAACGTGAAAAAGGGCCATAAAATAAACCAACTTTGAAGAAGTAAAAAGAACAAGCAAGAACAGAAGAACTCGCATATGGCGGAAGATGAAGTCCAAAAATGCAGTTCCAAAGTAACTAAGCTGCTTTTCACTCGACTTTCTGAATAGCAGTAATAACAGGAAAAAAAGAAAAGATAAAGAAACTATAACAACAACTAATAAAGGCTGCATACAAGATAAACAGTGTCCCACTTTGGTAGCCGCCAGAGAGATACGGATTCGAATACGTGTGGAAAAGTGCATCCCTTGTTTGGCTTCTGACCAAAAAAACCACAAACGGCATACAAAAGCGATTTGAATTACAAAATGAATACACTCGCTTGTGGGTAGCTTTTTATTCATATTTGTAAATGAATAGCTGCGTTTCACACATATTAAAAATTCATAATCAGCTCGGCGACTTCTGTTGCCAAGCGTTGCCCTAAAAAATCTATAGACGACATCTCTGATGAATCTAACTAATAAGTATTTAGATCAGGATGAGTTGAGGTTTTACAGAATAATTTGGGAAACAAAAATGTTGAAGTTACTCGTATCAACAGCTAGATGAAATAAGAGAAACATGTTTATATGAATAGCTACAGATATTTGACAGTGAGAAAACAATTTAAAAATTTGAGATTCAGATGAACGCTAATGATTGGAAAATTCGAGTAAAGCAAACGAACCTTTAAGGATAATGCGCAAAGAAGAATTAGAAAATACTGTCGCTTAGGAAGATCAAGACAAATCCAACAACTTAAAGAAAAAAATATATATATGTAAAGCTAGAATAACGAATGATGGATAAAGAATAAGAAATAATACGTTCTATTCAGGAGAGCATAGAAAATCGGAAAAATTTGGAAGAGTACAAGAATTTAAGTAGTAAAATGCTAGTTCTTTTGACGAAGATAGGATACCAGAGTCGTGTTCTTTTTCTTACTGATTTCAACACAGAATTGGCCTAAAGCCACAGCAATGAGAATAACAGTAACGATGACAACGCGACAGGAGGCTGAAGCTAAATAAGTAGATACCTAACGGCTGTTAACTGTAATTGTATCCACTGGCAACAGTTGCAGGCAGCATTTGTGGGTTAACTCGACTCAAAAAGGGGGACACATCAAAGCTAAAAACCGCAAAAGAAATATATATGAAAATTCAGTCAATAACAAAGGCCTGTGTGTATGAATTTATTTAAATGAATGCTGAGCATTTCATACATATGACAAAATGCCACAACAGTTACAGATACAGATGCACGAATAGAGCTGGAGATGTTGCATTAGATTGAGATAATACTACTAAGCGCCAATATTCAGTAAACCACAGAGAGCAGAAAAGGGAGAGAGAGAGACAGACAGAGCCAGAGAGTGAGTATAGGAAAGAGAAAAGGAGAGAGATGGAGATTAGAGACGGTTGCGTGAGCATGCACGAATTCTTGCAAGGTATATAGAAAAATGTTAATAATAAATACATTATTTTAAATTTAAAAATATAAATTTTTTTAAGAGTGGAATATTCTAACCAAATAATCCAAGAGAAATAAAGATGATCATAATCCAAATCTAAGTAATTTAGAAAAATTGCGACTATACTTGCGAAATACTATCGCTATTATTGAAAATCGTAGAGAGACACGAACGGAAAGCACGACGCGCGCTCATCTCTAACAAATTAAGATAGAGAGAGAGAGAAAGAGAGGCACGAACGGAAAGCACGACACGCGCTCATCTCTAACAAATTAAGATAGGAGAGAGAGAGAGAGAGAGTGGGAGAGGAAAAGAGACACGAACGGAAAGCACGACACGCGCTCATCTCTAACAAATTAAGATAGAGAGAGAGAGAGAGAGAGAGAGAGAGTGGGAGACAGAAAGAGAGACACGAACGGAATGCACGACACGCGCTCATCTCTATCAAATTAAGATAGAGAGAGAGAGAGAGAGAGTGAGAGGGAGAGAGAAAGAGAGACACGAACGGAAAGCACGACACGCGCTCATCTCTAACAAATTTAGATAGAGAGGGAGAGAGCGAGAGAGAGAGAGAAAGAGAGCGTCTTGTCGATTGAATTACATTTTGAGCTCAATCACTGCATTGGCAGTAGATGCTGCAATTTGAATTGGAATCAGTTAGAATTCTCCGAGATTTGCGCGTATTTATCACGCCTGTAATCGCCGCTTCAATTCATTTCATTATCAGCTGCACTTTGAGACACAACCAAAGTCGCCACTGCAATGCCAATAAAATAAATAAGTGTAAAGAAAAACCAAAAGAAAATAATGTGATTGTGTCCCGACAAAAAAAAGGACTCTAGACAAATGTGTTGCAGTTTCATTTTGTGACCGACACTAACGGGTATTTGTTCAATTTATCCATGCACTGCATTACTCGTTTCTGCGATCACAAATTCTGAAATTGCAATGAAAATCAACAACAACAACAGCAACAAGAGGAATAGAAACTACAGACAGTAAAGTAAAGTGATATGATACGAGTGCGACGGGGGTCAATGTGAGTTCAGTGATGTGGCAAATGTGTATAGTGTGAGATATTTTCACATCAAATTGTATGGGGATAGAGAACTTGGAATTAGTTGATGTACCATATATAATGTAAGTATTATGACACATACAAATTTAAATAAATCAAAAATCTGAATCACTTGTTATGCAAGTGATCACAAAATGTTCACAGACAATCAACCATTATCAGCGATTGCGACAAATCTGACTTTAGTTTTCGATTAATCAGTAGATAGAAAAATACAGAATTAACTAGATTATTCAAGCAATTAATACAAAATTTGGGAGATTGGTTATATATTCTCAAAGATTGTAAATATGTTTTATTTGTATAACTACAATTTAAATGAAAATTGTTATAATTTATAGTTTTAAGTTTTTATTTAAAATCTAACATTTTTAACATTTTAAATGTTAGAATGTCATTATGTCATATATGGACAAAGTGCTTACAAAGTTATATCATCATTTGGCTTATTATTTGTATTAAGCTAAAATATAATTCAACACCTTTTACTTTAAATTCATATCAGCTGTCTAAATCGAATTCAGTTCCTGGAAATGGGCTGCTTGATATGTAAATGGAAATTTGCGCATGGAGAAACATTACGAGGACCTTCAAATAGTGACATCAAACATGAAACGAAAAACAGCACACATACATGTACATACACCCATACACATATACGCTTAAGCTAACAATTTGTAACTTGTGTATCTATGAGATACATTTGCCATAACAACTAACGACATTTGTGTGAACGCCTCGTTTCGTATTCGCTGTTGCCTTTTTATTTTATTTTGGAGGCATATGTCCTTCTTCCTCTCTCTCTCTCTCTCTCTCTCTCTCTCTCTCTCTCTCTCTCTCTCTCTCTCACTTTATATGCCTGTCTTGTTTTTCTAGTTCTTATCCCTGTCCCATCTGCATTTATTTAAAGCTCTTGCCTCTTATCTGCTTTTACACGCTGATGTTGTCAAAACTGTCGAAACGAATGGGAATAACTTTTGCTATTGACATTGACATCAAATTGTTGACATAAATTCGCGTATTTATTTATTTATGAATATAGTTTCTTTGGGAGCGTGATATTACTTTTAATAATAACACTACTGAAATGAATACTAAATTTTGTTTTAAAGTTTATTAACAATTATTTTAGAAAAAAGACTTTAGATCTGAGAGTCTTCCTTTTTTTAAGAGAAGTATAGAACTTTGTAAAAATCAGACTACACTACAATTGGTAAAAGTATAATATTTTTTCAATAATCAAATTATTTGAAGAAATCGTGTGAGAGAACATCAAGTCATATTCTTACTTTTCTTCAAACATAATAAAAAGATTGTTAAAACACATTTTCTGATATCTTCACTCCAACTCAATTTCACAGTCTTCATAAAGATTTATCACAATAATAATATATATCTTCTAGTGACATAATCTCTCAGTTAACTGTCACTTTTACTCCATATTACCAATATGACAAATCCGCGACGCACTCATAAATTTTCATGTTAAATGTTAGACACGAGGCAAACATTTCTATTCCCCAGCATTTTTTTTTTCCTTTGTTTTTATTGATTTTTCTTTGTCGGTCTGAAGTTTTGCATGTGAAAAGCTGTTTAACATTATGACGAACATTATTATGGGGAAATAAATTCGAATGGCCAAAAAGTTTGTACTAACTACTATAATTGATGACAGCTGGCTTGAATTTGGCAAGGACTTAATGTAAATTGTAACTCATTTAAATTGTTTAATTGACTAGATATTCGTTTTAAATTGAATGTGACACAAATGAAGTATGGAATGTGCCACAAAGCGGCTTAATTAGTGGCTGTTAATGATTTGAGTGCATTTTTGTATCTTTTATTATTTTTTTACATATTTTTTTCATATGTAGATTAAATCATATAAATACATATATTTACGTACATATATTTATTTCTCAGTTCAACTTTCTGACGGCACCACGGAGCGTATGAGTAATTTAATTGCGAGTTTATACACTCAAGTAAATGCATAAATTAACACAAATTAAAAGAGTTAATATACGCTGCTCGAGAGCATTTGAATAACGCTTGTGATGAGCTGTTCTGAGTTACATTTTCATTTGAATTTCAATAAAAAATTCATTGCATACATTTGTGAACATTTTGGAAAACAAGTAAAAGCAACAGGATATTCTCTAATGCACCAAAAAGTAGGCAATATTTATTTTTGAAGACTCGGTAGATAAGTCTGAAAAATTTGTCTCTTTGATTAAAATAAAATAAACACTAAACTTTGTAGCAACAAAGGAATTAACACTCCCACTTTAATTTTTTTTTAAATATATTTTGTAGTTGTTTTTTGTTTAAAGTTTAATTAAACAAAGCTGAATCAAAAGTTTGACTGTCGTTTGTTTTTCCGTTTGTTGCATGTGGCATGTTGCATGTTTTGTGCAACTTTTTCGCGTTGTTCAGAATTTTAATTGCAGTTTGTTGCAAAAAACTTCAACTGGGACTTTTAAAGTTTTAGTTAAATGTGTGACTGGCTGAAAATATATTTCTTTTTGAGCTTAAATGAAAAATGAGAAATAATCTGAGGACAACAAGAAAATATGCGCATCAAAGCAAATTCCAAACATTTTTTCTATGTTTTAAAAGACGATACCAATAGCTGGTATAATAAAAAGAACATTTTAAATATGTCAGACAAGTTTTATAAGATAAGTTTCCAAGAATAAGAGAGCTCAATAAAACAAAAAACTTATGAAATTATTTATTCTAAGGCCGAATTCAAAGTCCTGTCAATTCAGTTGAATTTAGGTTAAATAGTTGACTTTAATAATTAAGCCTTAAATCACAAAAGTTAACAAAGATGGTGACTCAAACAGGTAACCAAGTTGGCAATTGCCCCAAGCGGAAGTCGAAAATTGGCCAACACACAGCGGAACAGTTAGAAAGGAAAAGGAGGGAAGAGAAAGGGTAGAAAATGCGTAGGAGCGCTGAAATAATGAGCTAACTAAGGCAAATACTTGTAGTGCTTTAGCGGAAAACGCGTGGGGCTCATTAGGCTGATGTCTTCGTCAGTTGCCGCAAAATGCCGATAAGGATTACGTAACGCAATCAACAGCAGCAGCAGCAGCAGCAGAGGGAGGGAGAGAGAAGGGGCATAGGCGATTGCGAGGAGAGAAAAGTGTTTAAAAATTAAATTAGCAACAGCCACTAGACCAGTTTTGTTCTTTGGTTCTTTGCCACGTTCTTTGGCTCAATTTCTGTTTAATTAACTGTAAATTTTGCACACGAGAGCAAACAATTTGGCAAACAATGTGAGTGAAAGAGAGGAGAAAGGAGAAGGGGTTGCGGTGTAGGTCAAATTATTCAACAATTGACAAAACGAATTGCAAATCGCTTAAAATTTCACTTCTGGCAAATTGACAAATTTGAATGTTGTCTGCGATTTCAATCAAAAAATAAATAAATATATCAATTGTGCTATATGCAAACAGATTTGCAATTTGCAGCAACATCTAATTTGGTATTATTTTGGTATATATTTGGTATTTGTTTTAAATTTATTTGGTATTCTTTGCGACAAACTCACGTTGATACCTGATAGAAAGTATGAAATTTCAATTAGCTTAGTAAAATATGATAAGAAACCGTTTTAACCATATGTATAAGTGTAGCAGGCCAATAGCTTGCTGTTAACTTTAACATTAAGACTATCGATAGTTTATCGATGAGAGAGCGGCGGAATAAAGACGCAATTAGGAAAGTAAAGTGTTTTTATTATTTATACACTTAAGCTTATTCGATATTCTGTATTTTTGTAAAGTTTTATCTAACTGATCTTGGATAATATCTATGATTTTTGATATAATAAGTGTTTCATACATCAAAATATCTAAACTACAGCTTAAGACTGCAATTAGGTCAGTATGCTATGCGTTTGCTTAGAAAACTGCACTAAATACATGTTTTAAAAGCTTTATTTAAGTAATTTCCGGTGCTTTAGAGCGAGTGAAGAACAAACAAAAAAAGGGTAAACAAGTTTTAGTTTTCTAAAAAAAGAAGAGACCAAGAGAAATGGGATTGTGCTGATGTTAGAGTCGCAGACAAGACAGAACCTGCCAATCAAATGCAGGCACACACACACGCACACACACACACACACACACACACATACCACACACACTGACACATAGACATAATACATCCACATGACCTGGAAAGCGATGCGCGTGGGAAACGCAACAAAAGGGCACTTCAGCACTTGTAGACAGAGTACCGTAGAAGCGTAGAAGAGTCATAGAGAATGCAGAAGATAGACGAAGACGAAGAGAAAAAGAGAGATGGTTAAGTGTATGTGGACAGGCATTTGGCGTGGGTTTGACTAACGGCCAGCCTGGCTCTGGCTCTGGGGAGTCATTCAGCGACTGTGGAGCTAAGCGTTTTAATACATTTTTAATAAGGACGCGTAACGCGTGATCCACGTCAAAGCTTCACCTCAGGCAATTGCTTTCACTCCCTTGTCTCTTTCATTCCCCACTGCACAACCCGGGGGAATGCCAGCAACTAAAAGTTTAACGAGCAAAGTGTTAAAAATAATGTTGTAGTTTAAAAGGCAGCAAAGCTTAAGCAAATGTAGTTAAAAGATGCGAAAAGTTTATTAATTCTGTGTTGTGTGGAAAAGTATGTCACATAAAAAGTAACTTAGTAAAATCCTTTAAGAAGTTCAGGATAGGATAGTTTTGTAACTCATACCTTACGATAAAATTGCTTTCATTTCTTTCGGTCATAATATAATAAAAAATTTTTTTTATAAATTTCTGATGCTTATATTAACAAAAAATTTATCCTTTCTTCCTTTGAAAAATATTTAGTTCAATTCGATTGAACTTTTCATTAGTATTTAATTTTCTTTAACTTTTCTAAATAAACTTCATTAATATTAAAATTGTCCTGATTCTCATCAAATATTCTGTGTACAAATAGTACAGTCGTTAATTAGTATTTAATTTAATATAAGATATTCTTAGTTTCTTCAAATTCTTTTTTTAGAGTTGTCTTAAGTAATTTCTTCTTTTTATCTTACTTATCTATCGTTTCCTATTCTGCTCGATCTTTTTTTGGAGCAGATCATAATAGATTTTTTCACTTTTCCTATAACAAACCTAATAATTTAATTCTTAAATCAATATTTAGTGAAATTGTGTATTGTTTTCATCCTTATTTTCACTCTCTTCTCATTCCTTACTCGTTACTTTCGCTGTCAAGTGACTTGCAACTGCGTCACGGCTGCACAAAATGGACGACGTGAAGAAAGTGTTTTTTAACTGTGTTTGACAGTCACCGCTGACGCTGACGTTGGCGTTGGCGTTGATGCTGACGTTGACGTTGACGTTGTGCTTTGACGTCGCTGTTATGCTGCGGCAATCGTGCTTTGACGTCGCCATTTTATCATTGGCAGCATCATGACTGTAGCTGCAAGCAGTAATTTTTCCTTTACCCACCACCCCCCTCCTCAGAGTCCTGGTCACGTTGTGTGAGTGTCGGCATTTTTTGTTGCCTACTTTAAAGCGTCACACTTGGCCTGCTTTGTGCGTCATTGCGTGCAGTTATTTACAGCGTGTGTGTGTGTGTATGTGTGTGTGTGTATGTGTTGTAATTGTGGCTGTCATTAAAATGCAATTAAAATGCAATTCATGTAGGCAGCGATTACAAGTCAACGAGGGCAGTTCGAATAGTTCTCATGTTAGGCCAATTTGTTCCTTATCCATTAATCTTTCCTTCTCCCTCTCTCTCTCTCTCTCTATCCGTCTTTCTCTCTTCTCTTCTCTTCTCTTCTCTACTCTTTTCATTTCTTGTTCTCTTGGCAGCCTCACAAATGTGCATTATATAAACCCGCAATTACTGCTTTTAGATTTACGAGCTTATTTCTTGTGGCTGAACTTTTAACTAAGTTCTCCCTGCTTTTGTGGTGTGTGTGTGTTCAGTTGGTATGTATGTGTGAGAGAATGTAGTTTTGTTCATGTTATCACCGCTTGACTTTTTGCTCCGGCAATAAGTTTATGTTGCTTTCTAACTTTTTTTTACTTATCCAAACTAATTTAATTTCATTTCGCATTTTCCTGGCTTCTTTTTGCCAATTAAAATTTATCTTCATGTTAATTACATTATTTTCTCAACTATATGTTAATAAAATACTACAACTATGGCAATGAATTTAACATAACATCTAGTTAAAGAATAGTTTCATCTAAATGCAGAGCAGAAAATCAATTTAGCTTATAGTAGTAGGTTAAAGTTCATGTTGACGTTAATATGAAGTAGATAAATCGAATTTACCCAGCAATAGCTAATGCAGAGAGACTTTCCTATCTTTTTCGAGAGGAAGTGTTTATACATATTCAGGAAAAGCACTTTGAGGCGGGTTAATGGAGTCTGAGTCGTTGTCCAAGTTCATTAGCTTGGTCTGTCGCTTCTGGCGCACAAGTCGACATTGATTGATGTGGATATGGTTATCGCCTGCCCACAGGATATCTTTTGAAATCATTCAGTTTTCTCTTCTGCGGTTTACTGACCTTAAAAGTCACTCACACACAATTGGCTAAAAGCTTTTAAAGTGAACTACTAATGGAACTACTAAGGAACAAAGAACATGAAATTGGACATACGTTTTTAGATACATGAATACAATTCTGAGACAAAGAAATGTTCATTTAACTGAACAAAGGAATTCTTTAAAAATAATTGTTTACAATATATACACTTTAAACGTAAAATAGTCCTAAATTAAAAACAAAATGTTAATTTAATTTAAAAAGAATTTTCAATACTTAACAACACTCTTCCGAATAAACATCATAATCTCATTATCTATTTGTAGTTAAGAATAATAATAGAACCAAGTAAAAAAATAAAGTAAACTTTTAATATAAATAAAACTAAATAAAATATGTTGTTAGTATACAAAGTTTGTGGGGAATTATGTAAAGTTCATGGCCAAATACCGTGTGCAAAACAACCAAAAAGCCAGCGACAATTGATTGACAAGTTGGCCGAGTGGTTCACAGAGGCGAGAGGAATCAGGGGAGGGGGAGGAGGTGCGTAGCCAACAGCACGCGTCAAGACAGAAATCGTTCACGTTGAGCTTTTGCTTTTTCCTCTACTTATAAATAAGTTAATTAAAAATTGCGCGCGACAACCAAAGAAAACACACAGAAACCACGGCAATGCCAACGTTGATCACAGCTGATGACAACAACAACAACGACAACAACAAACTACAACAACCTAAAGAAACACCTTGAAAATTTTAAATGTAATTAAATAAAAACGATGCTTGGTGACAAGAGGAAGAGAAGCAGAGTTGCGGTTGGATATATCTATTTAGTATATACTAAATAAATTCCAACGGCTGAGGAAAGAGCGCACCGACCGCTTGTCTTGATAAAGAAACAGTAACTGCCACGCCTCACGCCCTTTCCTACCCCTTTAAATAATTCTCAGACAATTTGGCTGGCATAAACTGACAAAGATGAATTTTCTCTCTGGTTTTTATAAGTCCTCCCAGGAAATTCAACCAAGATAAATAATGTAAAATAAAAAAACAGATATATTTTATAGTAGAAATGAATGAAGCGAGGGTAGTTCTTGAAGTTAATCTGTTGTTTTATATTGTCTGTTTGTATTTATTTTGTATAGTAACATTCAACAGAATTAAACTCTATTAACGAGAGACTGTAATTAGTAAATTTTAACAGATTTACAGTCTGTTAAAATAGTCTCATATTAACATAGGCTGTTACTGTTATACAAAGCAAATCAAAGAAAATTTTCAGTCTTTGAGAAATGTATGTAAAGATTTACAGTCTGTTAACATAGTCTCATATTAACATAGACTGTTACTGTTATACAAAGCAAATCAAAGAAAATTTGCAGTCTCTTTGCAGTAATGTATGTAAAGAAACTTTGATATGCTTAAAGATAAATAATAATTTAAACATCTATGTTATCTCGTTTTAGTTCATCTTTATTTGACAGTAGTATTATAAAAGCACACCTCGTTGCATACGTCACTTGCACAGTGGTTTTAGTAACAAAAATCAAAAGATCTAAAAATAATTTTAAAGGTTCTTTAAAACACAATGGTAAGTAGATTTTTTAGGAACATAGAAATCTATTTTAAATGCATTTACTTCTATGTTATAAATGTTTTATTTATTTTAATGATCTTAGATATTATATTTAATTATTTTTGTCTCCCTTTTCTAGGATATTCAACCCACAGTGGTCACAACTGATTTGTTTATGTTTGCGGACAGTTTGCCGGGGAGAGGGGTTCATCATTTATCGGAACAGTCGGGACACGGACGCCGAGCACTTGCGGCGACATTGATGGACATTTTCGTTTTTGGCGGCGACATTAATGACAATTGCGATTGTTCAGGCGCGAAACGAACCGCAAACCACTTTATTAGCAACGCAGACTCAATAACAATGATGTTGATGATGCTGATGAGCAGGATGATGATCAAGCTAATGACAATGATGATGTTGATGCTGGCTTCTGCCAGGTTTTTCGTTTCGCCTTGGTTATGCTAAATGAATTTCGACATTTTTGTTGACACTGTCATTTAATGTGAGATTAACTAGTGCTTCCGAATTTGCGAATTTCGTTCTGGTTGCGTGTTAATAAATCACGCATACGCCCGGTTGAACGAACTCGCTGCCAATTAGCCTCAGGGGCGCCTTTTTCAGCATTCATATTCACACATATGTATCATTTGAATGTTTCCGTTTCCTGTGCTGCCAAATCTAGCGTGCCAAACGAGGTGTCACCTGTCCAAAAATCCCAAAAAAAAAAACAAGAATAGACAAAAAAAATGATAGAGATCCCATGGCTCGTGAGTGAACAATAAAAAGTACGTTGGCATCTGGCCCAAAAACAATCGAAAGAGGGGAAGTGGGAACCTAATACAAATTGGTAGTTTTTTACCATTTGGTTGATATTAAAAAAAGAACTCGCACCACTTTAGGAGCTGCTGCTGCCTCCTGTGAGAATTGAACTCACGACCGCTGGTTTACAAGACCAGCGCTCTGCCACTGAGCTAAGAAGGCGCTTGGCGTGGCAAACTCTTTGGCAATATATATTGAACTCTAAAGAGTTGAAAGACTCTACAATTCAATTACGAATGCAATTAGCTAAATGGCATCCTCATGTCGCTGTGATAAGAGGGAGGCAGCTGCTGAAACTAGAGCGTCACAGTGTCTGAAAGCTTATCAAAAACTTTTGCAGCCGTTTCTGTTTTTTGTTTTTGTTGCTCTCCAGATTGTGGGCTGACAAGCAGCGCAAAAAGGTTTATGAAACTTCTGACAGGATCTTTGTGTTTACCTTGACTTGACAACGTTGTCCTTCAAATTGTGCAAGAATCCGAAAAGTTATTCACAGTCGGAAAACTTAATTCACTTTAGTTTAATTTTGTTCCTCATTTCCATACGAACAACTGAATTAGCCTAAAGAATAAAATTTCAAATAATATTTGTATACTGATTTCGTTTAAAGTATGACATTTTAAATTAAAAGCTAGTATTATTTATTATTTTTAGTAGTATTGAGGTTACTCTCGACATTTCAGTTTTCATCCGTTGAATCTTTTTTCTAAGCTATTTTTTTTCAGGAATTTAAAGCCCTCACATTCCTTTGCACATTTGACGTTCAATAAATAATTTAAATTGCCTTTATTGGTGGAGGGACTTTTTTTTGTTGATGGTAAGCGGAAATTTCAATGCTGGCCATTAATTAAATATTTCCGGATATTGCTACAATGCGGTAAACCGTAAAGCATTTAAATTAAAATGCCAAATAAATAAATTGAAGTCCAGGGAAATAAAAAATGAAAAGGTAGTTGTTTTTTTATTGTAATTGTTGTTGCCTGAAGGACAAATCATATTTCATGGTCGATGTGACATTTGCTCATTAAATATGTCAATTATTTATAACACTCGTATTGTAAATTGACAAGTATAAATATTATGTGGGTGGAATATTATTTCTTTTATATTTTGACATTTTTTCTGTGTTTTATTTGATAGTTCAAGGGAAATTATAAATATTTGATTAGGTTTTTGTTATGAAAGAAATTACATAACCTTTGGCATTTTGTCTTAATATAATGAAAATAAAAAAATATACAAAAAGGAAAAGATAAACAATAACAATAACAAGCAGGATAGGCTAAGTTGAGTACTAACTATAAGTTGCTTATACACACTTAAAACAGCTTTAAATACCATTGTAAAAGACTGAAATTGTTGAAATTAAATAGTAGAATATATAGTTATATTTAAAAACGGAAATTTTAGAATTTTTGAAAAAGAATTAAATCTAAATGACTACTGCAATTACCATAAGCTTAAGGCATAATTTAATAAATGTTCTGCCAACACACACACATACACACAGACAAGCACACATGCACATGTACATACTTATGTTAGCAAACCACAAACAAGTTGGCAGGTCCGGCAGCAGATTCAACGAGATGCAATAATTTAATTTTCAATGCTCAAGCATTTAGCTGAGAGGCTAACTACAGTTATAGTTATAGTTACGGTTACAGTTAGTTTTGCAGCGGGAGAGAGAGAGAGAGGAGTAGGGTAAGGAGAGGAGAGAGGCAATCATGCCACATAATTGGACTCCGGAGAGAAGCGGCGATGCGTGCTGTCGGGTTGGCAGAGTTGGCCAAGTGGACGCCATTTGGCCAGGAGCATGCTGCAAACTGGCTGCTTAATTTGCTGCACTTCAATGGGCCATGAAGCAAGGAGATTAAAGTGGGAGTCGTGGTAAAGGGTGTTAGTGAAAGGGGTAGTGAAAAGGGAAGGCTGGGAGCCAGAGAATGTATTTCTTTGGGTTGATTGCGACAAGTTGGCAATGGGGAGGCTGAAAAAAGTGCTGAAGCGTATGGCAGCCATTTTGTAATTTGTAATAACCACATTCCCATGATATTACAAGGTGAACTTAGTCAGACAGTCGACTAGCAGATACCCTGTAATAACAAATGAAGCTTAAAACTTGTTTTTCCTCAAGTTACGGCAACATTAACATTTTAAAACGAATATATCCTGCCATAACTCTGTATACAGAGTATTTAAAAGCCATAAAATACACAAAAACGAGAATGGGAAGCTGTGGCAATTCCTAGAAGCACACGAAGTGCTGCACAAATTGACTGGTGTCCAGGATACGGGTGGGCGGGGTCGTGAAAAGGTCCAAACAAAGCGACAATGGGGAAAAGCTGTCAGGTAACAGACCCCAAAAGTGTTGAAGCTCTTGAGCTGGGTATTGTAAATGAGTGTATGTGTGATTTAACAAGTGTGATTGTAAATACCCTGTAGTCTTTTATATTATTAAGGCTGGAGAGGGTTGATTGAAGAATAAATATATCGAAATTTGTACTCTTAAATATTCAAGAATCATTTAAATGCATATTATATTAATGGGAACTATTTTAGGTTCACTTCATTAATGCCCTATGAATTATAACAACTATAAATTTAAGCGAAAATCGAATATCTTTAACAAATACTCTGTCATTTTCCAATACAACAACAACTTCAATTGAAGTATATAGAAAGCACCGTTACAAAGGCCCTCAACCGTTCGGCTGTCACATTTGGTATGTCAGATTCAAGGCTGACATGGGTGAAAGCAATTGTCTGTCAATGACGTCAAAGGACCTACTTGAATAGATAGCATTCAAATGATGTTCGTCCAAAAGGTTGGCAAAAAAAAAATAAAAACAAGATAAAGAGTCGTACAGAAAATAGAGAGAACTTCAATTAGCTGAGTGAAAATGTTTTGAAATGTTCGAAAATAGTACAAAATGATTCAAATGATTCGTGAGGCAACAGCTGGGAATTACTTATAGATAGAGAAGTACGCATTGTGCTTTATTGTTGTTTACAATGTGTATATAAATAAATAAGTATCTATAAGCCTCTTGATAGCTCCTGCTCTATTGTACAAACACCTGGCGGGTATCCGACACAGCTCTTTTGTATGACTGACAGCACAGTTATTTGATATAATAATAAAGAGCTACCTCCTCCAAGGCATAGCGATTCCCA
This sequence comes from Drosophila falleni, assembly GCA_035045575.1. Classification (NCBI taxonomy): domain Eukaryota; kingdom Metazoa; phylum Arthropoda; class Insecta; order Diptera; family Drosophilidae; genus Drosophila; species Drosophila falleni. The sequence goes on from JAWNOV010000167.1 coordinate 15,082,924, forward strand.
GAATTCTCCGAACATAACTTGGAGTCGAGGAACTTTTAGTTAACAATGAGACTTGTAAATTGTATACGCCTCAATAAGCTAATTGGTTGGCGTAGAAAATTAAGCAAATTAAACTGAAACGCTACAATTACTTTTAATTAGCGCTTTAGTCACCAGCGTAAGCAGAAAGGGTCTATCTTGAGGTCTGTGGTTAAAACAATGAGGAAATTAGGAACTCTATATAGTTTTTAGGACTTTTTACCATTAAATAAACTGTTCTTTACATTTTATCTTCTTTTAAATAAGCCTAACACCAGCGTAGGCAGAAAAAGTCTACTGATAGATAGCTAAAAATAGTATAAATATTTAAGCTCAATTATAATTGTTTTAATATTCTACCTTAAAAAAAATAATTCTCTACAGCGTACGCAGACAGAGTAAGAAGATAAATTCGTAGGAGTGCTGATATTATTTAATACTTACGACAAATCCATTAATATTAATCATTTAATTTTTCTTGTCATTATATTGCTTAACATAGCAACTTACCGATATTAACAATGCCATGATTGGTCAGTTCCCAGCATGACTGTAAGCGTAATATGCTCAAACTGTGACTTTGCTTTGGTGAAAAATATCCGAGGGCAGCATCTGTGACATGGTAAGCCTGTTGGATACGACAAAAAGCGGCAAAAGCGACAAATTCAATTAAGTATGAGTTCATGTTCTATGTTAACCATTTTCTTCCCTCTTGGGGTTACTTGCCTGCAGTGAGAATTCGTATAAGGATGGCAACAGCTGTGCCACAGCACCAACTGCCTCGTCCGCTATGTTGATGCAGTCCGCCAGTGACAAGGATACGATCCGAGGAGTCAAACAGGCCCACAGTCCAGCCTCGGTGACCTCATTGCAGCCGGCCAGCTCAAGTTCAAATAAACTCTGCAATTGTCATTTTATTTATGAAATTATTCCTTTGTTATATATCATTTTTATTGCTTTCAACTTGGATTTTAATTAAAAATAAACAATAAAGGCGAAGTATTATTTTAAAGCATTAAAAAATAAGTACATTTGTTAAATAGATGTATTTTCCTGATTCATTGTAACTTAAGAATGTTTACACAAATAAAACGTCTCAAAATTAAATTTAAAGTATTGTTTTCTACTAAATACGATAAAAGACGTTAATTAAGACTGCTCGACTAAAAAATACCTTGTATTCGGTTTTAAAATAAACGATTAAGTTTATAATATAATAATATATAATACAGAGTTAGAAATATATTACTCAAAAATGTTAAATTTTTTAAAGAACCGTTACAGATCTTTGCACAATTTTATGGCAAACTTTGTAAGTACTTTATGGGTGGAGAGTATAAAAATCTGAAGTTTCTGGCAACTGACTCAACTTTGACCTTTGCAGAAGCAAAGCAGCCAAAATGAAAGGCAAATAAAACATTTTACAATACTAGAAAGTCGACCCACATTGCGTGCCAGACAATATGTCGGGGGTATTTGATCTGACTAGTCACAATTTTGTACCTACAATGTTTCTATTGTTGTTCGTGCTTCTCTTATTGTTGTTGTTGTTGTGGCTTCTGTTGTTTTGGCCAAAAGTTTACTTCGTTTCGTGGCGACACTCAAGAACTTTGGCTCATAAACGCCTAGCGCAAAAAAGCACGTCAAATCAAAGTACAATAGCAATAAATGTGGAATAGTAAACGGGAAATGGGAAATGGTAGAGAGTATAGCGGAAATATGGAAAAATAAAATATGTATATGCGATTGGTGACTGGCGACATAAACAAGTACGAATGACTAAAACTTTATCGCTAAGTACATCAACAATTACACAATACCGAACAAAGCAATTTGTGTTGAATTATGAACGTTTAAATATCGGAAAATGAAGCAACTTTAATGTATTTATTATATAGAAAAAGTTGTAAGTTAAATTGCACAAGGAATTAAAGAATCTGTAGATCTGGTTGAACAATCTCATAGGATTTATTACTATATTTTTTAGCTATATCATCTATTTTTGGAAAAGCTTATTAAGTTCATAGAATGCAAAGAAATTTTAAATACCTAATATTCCTCTCAGAATTCCAAAATCTTGACTATAAATCAAAATATGCATCATTATCTTATCAATTTAATAATGAATCTATGAACCACAAACTCAAACCATGGAACAACATATGTTTAATTATCTTATCTATATTGGTTCGTATACAACTTATTTCAATTATACAAATATATTAAAAGATTCCTTCTTATCAAAAGTTCCGATATGTAAATGACATGCTGTCTAATTAGATTCCAGCTAATTGTGGCTAAAATGACTTTATTGTTAATGCTACAATGGTTTCGTATTTTCGTATTTTGTTTGTTTTTATGGCCAACATAGCGGAGAAAAAGTTTTGTTATTCGCCTGGCCAACTGTTTGGCAATACACATGTGTATCCAGGATAACTTTGTTCCACATGTCAGCTACAAAATCGATAGCCAAAAGGCAAACAACTATGAGCCAAGAGTATAATGAATTCAGTTCTACTTGTTTTCCTTGTTATTCCTGCTTTCCTTTTGCATAAATTTATCGTATATTAATAAATTAGTTTGTAGCTTTAATAAATTTGAATTTTTAGATCCCGTACCTAAAAAAAGTACAGGGGTCTATTAGGTTTGTTTTACCGAATATGTGCGTAACAGGCAGAAGAAGGCGTGGCAACTCTCATAACTTTGTCAAGACTTGAACAAATTTCATGCGGAATATCGTTTTGATCATTATTTGGCCTCAACTTTGATTCTGCATCAAAATTTTATTCATTTCAAAAATTCGATTATTTTCCCCTATCACTGTCTATTTTATCCTTCACTTGTCCCTTGACCTTTACTCAAAAACTTCCAACTCTCATAACTTTGTCAAAACTTGACCGATTTTCATGCGGAATATCGTTTTGATCATTATTTGGCCTCTACTTTGGTTCTGCATCAAAATATTATTTATTTAAAAAATTCGATTATTTTCCCCTATCACTGTCTACTTTATCAGAACTTTTCCCTTGACTTGTCCCTTGACCCTTACTCAAAAACTTCCAACACTCATAACTTTGTCAAAATTTGACCGATTTTCATGCGGAACTATCGTGTTTGCTCGATTGTAGTATTGGCCTCTACTTCGATTCTAGTCATCAACTTGATTACTTCGATTTAGCAAATATGTCGATTATTGTTCCCTATCACTGTCTATTTTATCCCTACTTTTCCTTTGAAAATGCTGTGCTCCTACATAACTTAAACGCAGATTCGTAAGTTAATTAGCCGTACTTTTGCATACTTTCATAATTTGTTGGCCAAACGTGCGACTGGCAGGAAATGCTTAAGAGTATCCGGCAATGGCAAAGTCGCGGCCTTCTTTATGGGTCAGCAGGGTTCAACAGCAACAGCAACTCCAACAGCACGTCTAAGGGTCAACTTAAGAGCCAGCAATGCGGAAGTTACGTATACGCCGTGTGTGCGCTAAAGGCAATTGCGGGCATATGGCCCATTAAATATGAACTCGTCGCATTTCCGTCGCATTTTCAAGCATTTTCATTTCAAGTGGCAAATTATGAACGCTTGTTAATGCAGAAAACTATTGGATACCGCAGGGACTAAAAGGGTCGCAGCTGCACAATGCACAATGCACAATGCACAATATGCCCATTCCCCAAGGTCAAATATTCTATATTGTTGGAAGCAGTCGACTGTCAACTGTTCCAGCTGCTTTACGCATGCCATTCTTGTTGACATTTCCAGTGACAACAATTTGCAATCAAACCATTTGTCAGGCACAGACACACACAGCATAAACATACACCCACACACACTTAAACACACACACACTTACAGAACAAACTGGGCTCATGAACATGACATGCATTCACATTGAATTAATTCCGACATTGCAGATTGAACACGCAGCCAACTGACTGACTAAGAGACTGACACAACCGCAAACACTCTGAGATAGACAGAAAGAGCTAGGAGAAGAGCGAGAGAGAGAGAGGAGAGAGAGAGATAGAGAGAGAGAGAGAGAGAGAGAGTGAGAGAGAGGCAGATAGAGTAGGAAAAGCATGTTCTACATTATCCACTTCACTCTGGACAACTGCTGTCTTCTGCTGAGCTCCTAGTTGATTACCCTGTTAGATTGCCCTGGATTGGGTCAGGAAAATGAATAGATTAGTTCCTTATGTCCTCGAACTTGGCATTGCCAACACATCTGAGTGCAGCAATTAACCCAACTAACTTGATTTTAATCCAAAATGGTTTCAAATTATATATAATTTAAAGCACTCTGTAACTAAAGAGACTTAAATGATTTGAAGTCATGTGACTATAAAAATAAAGAGAGTGTACAGAATGATAATATTGCATGAAAATTGAGCCAACTTTTTTAAATTCTGTGTTGATTTTGACAACTGATTGACAAAGATTGAAATAAAAATATAAAACGCATTCGTTTGGCCACGCATCTTATAAAAGATTCAGCATGCGAATCAGCACTCATTAGAATCATGCACACATGAATTTCAATTTGAATATTTGATGTGTATTCGTTTTCACATTTAGCACAAATTAGCTAAACGAATTATTTCACTAAATTAAATGAAATTTATGGGGCTGCTTTGATGTGATTTGCGCTTGAAATTGATCGCATCAATTCGTTATGAGATTGCAGAGGAAAAGTGTAGAAATAAACACACGACTTCTCTTCACCTGAACATTCTCTTTTATCTTCTCCCTCTTCTGAGTCCTAAGATACTGGGGATACTCAGGGGACATTTGATGACACACTTTTCCGTTTAACACGTTTCATTTCGTTTGTCGTGTGGATTTTAAATATAAAATGCAAATAGTTTTCACTTGCCAGGCAGGAATTTCGGTAAGTTTATTTTAAAATTACGTATACGCCGTGTGTCGTGCGACTAACGCCTTCTGGTCGTGTCCGCCCGCCCACGGTCATGGGAAGCTGGTTCGTTGTTTTTGCTCTTTCTCATTTGTCGGACAAAAAGCGCCATATGATAAATATATAAGATTCTATTCAATCTATCTTGTGAGCAAGTACAAATCTTCTAAAAGCCCAAAGATATTCTTGCGTATTACTTTGGAATTTTGTGTTATTCAAGTATTTGGTTGGGAAATATTTCATAAACAATGCATAGGATTGAAAGAAATGTAGAATAAGGTATATCATTAGTCATAGAATATTGACAATATTTTAGAACTTTTCTATAGTTCAATGAACTTATGTGAGGACAGAGATGAAAATAATGAAATAATGAAAATTTAACTTAAAGAAAATTAATAACCAAGGGACTAAGCTTTTTTCGATGTTTTTCTTGAAGCAAAACTCGCTAATTGAAAATTCCTTTAAAGTACACTTGGAATTTCGTTGCTTCATACTTTTCCCATCTAAAAGGTACTTTTTCTCTCTCCCTCTTCCGTCTCTCTCTCCCGTCTCCCTCCCCCCTCCCGTCACCCTCTTCCTCTCCCGTCTCCCTATCGCTCTGCCTCTGCCCTTGCCTCTCCCGTCTCCCTCTCCCGTCTCTCTCAGTCCCTCCCAGTCCCTCTCCCAGGCCCCGTTCACAGTCCCTCCCAAAGGCCCCGCTCACAGTCCCTCTCCAAGGCCCCGCTTACAGTCCCTCTCTCAGTCCCTCCCTCTCTAGTCCCTCTCCCAGTCCCTCTCCCAGTCCCTCTCCCAGTCCCTCTCCCAGTCCCTCTCTCAGTCCCTCACCCAGTCCCTCTCCCAGTCCCTCTCCCAGGCCCCGCTCACAGTCCCTCTCCCAGGCCCCGCTCACAGTCCCTCTCTCAGTCCCTCTCTCAGTCCCTCTCCCAGACCCTCTCCCAGTCAATCCCAGTCCCTCTCCCAGGCACCGCCCCGAGGCCCGCCCCGACACCACGCCCCGAGGCCCGCCCCGAGGCCCCGCCCCGAGGCCCCGCTCCAGGCCCAGGCCCCGCCCCGAGGCCCCGCTCCAGGCCCAGGCCCCGCCCCGAGGCCCCGCTCCAGGCCCAGGCCCGGGCCCCGCCCCGAGGCCCCGCTCCGCTCCAGGCCCCGCTCCGGTCCCCCCTCCAGGCCCCGCCCCGAGGCCCCGCCCCGAGGCCCCGCTCCAGGCCCCGCCCCGAGGCCCCGCTCCGAGGCCCCGCCCCGAGGCCCTGCTCCGAGGCCCCGCCCCGAGGCCCCGCTCCGAGGCCCCGCTCTCCCAGTCTCTCTCTCGGTCCTTCTCTCAGTCCCTCTCCCTGTCCCTCTCCCAGTCCCTCTCCCAGGCCCCGCTCACAGTCCCTCTCCCAGGCCCCGCTCCCAGTCCTTCTCTCAGTCCCTCTCTCAGTCCCTCTCCCTGTCCCTCTCCCAGTCCCTCTCCCAGGCCCCGCTCACAGTCCCTCTCCCAGTCCCTCTCCCAGTCCCTCTCCCAGTCCCTCTCCCAGGCTCCGCTCCCAGGCCCCGCTCCCAGTCCCAGTCCCAGCTACATATACTACAGATCCCGACCATAGATATTTACATATTTTAATTTTAAAACTGTCGGTATGGTGGTTTTTCGCTGTTACATACATTTTTTAAATAATATTTAAACTCATAAAGATTTATTTTTCTTTAACATCTCTTTGGTTAAAGATCGCAACTCACCTGCAAGTGATCGAGTAACGTTTCCAATCCTCGATCGCTGATCGAGGAGCAGCGCAGGCTTAACGAATGCACATGCTTGGAGGCCAGTGGAAAGGAGTGCACCACATCGAGGGCATCCTCATCGGAGGCACCCACAAGGCCGAGAGCATGGAAGCCCCGTCGAATGAGCGAATTGTAGAGCTTGCCACGATCACAGGCGGGCATCTGTCGGAGTTCGCGACATTGCAGCGTTGGCAACAGGCCGGACCAATAGCGTGGACTGCGGTACAGTATGTCCCGCCACTTGATGCACACCTGGGCGAGTACACGTCGCTCGTACGGCGAGAAATATTGAAAGAATCGATTGAGGAAACGATCGTCGAGCAGCAAAGCATCGATACTTTGGATGTGTGGCGGGTGCTTGTGGAGAATCAAGGCGGATTGGGTAACAGCCGCCGCTAGCTGGGAGGCCTGTGCCGAACCAGGAGCAGCTACCACCCCATACGGATGATGCAGGTGCGGATTGGGCAGCTGTTTACGCATCTGCAGTGGCGTGCCACCAGCGCTGACCTTCTGTGCCGCAACCATGCCCATGGTACTAAAGGTGGGCGAACCCGGTACCGGTATCATGATGTTCATCTGCTTGGCAATCGATTTAACGGTCGGCGTGGGTGGTGCACCAAGTGGCATGCCACCAGGTGGTGCAGGCACGCCACCTGCCATGACCATGTGATGATTTGAATTAATCAATGTAGAGCCGGCCATGGCCTGTAACTGTTGTTGTTGCTGTTGCTGCTGTTGTTGCTGTTGTTGTTGCTGCTGTTGTTGTTGTTGCAACAGATGAGCGGGCAGAACATTGGAATTGGCTTGCGGTGGTGCAACGGACATGGAGATGAGCGTGGCGCCAGGAGAAACAGCTGCATTTTGGTTACCAGCTCGCGTTGGTTTATCCGGCGTTTGTGGCGTCACTACGCCGGTATTTGAGCTGCTGTTGGAGTTGGAATTGGTATTCGAATTGGAATTGGAGTTAGAGTTGGAGTTGGAGTTGTTGCTGCTGCTGCTGCCGCCGCAGAGAGCGTTGGTGACACGCTCCATTACTGAGGTCTTGCCACTGGATGAACTCGAACTGGACGTGGAATTTGAGGAGGCGTTGTCATTGCTGTTGTTGCCACCGCTGCTGCTGTTGCTATTACTGCCGCTGCCATGATGATGCTTTGAGCGTAATCCTAATCCGTTAATGCGTTTCGATAATTCGGCGGAGGCACGCTCGACCACGCCCTGCGCCGAGATCGATGACATTGTATTCTGAAACAAATGCACTTTGCCTCTCTCTCTCTCCCTCTCGCTCTCTTGGGCTCACTCGCTCACACGCACACAGACAGAATGCTAACGTTGTCTCGCTCTCACTCTCGCACTCTCGCTTCCTCTAGCTCTGTCTCTGCTTTACATAACGTGCAGTAACAGCATGTTGCGAGCTTTTGACCTTGTTACGCCTCTTCTTCTTCTTCTACTTCTGCCTCTGTCTCGTGTTTACCTGCAATGCAAAAAGTAATGTTATTAAGTTTTCTGTTAAGCCTTCGTTTAAGCTGTGTTTTTACAACACTCTTTCTGTCTCTTTCACACTACTGCAATGGCTAACGAAACACGAATTTATGTGCCACATTCATTACTCTGTGCATTTTGTTGTTGTTGCACGCTATTGCTTTAATCCTCCATTCCGTCATTCCGCCATTCTTCATATCCTATTCATCATTCCCCGTTCGCCATTTGCGATTTGTTGTGGCTACGAAAACTTCAGGCGATAAAGCAAACAATGTAAAAACAACAATAACAACAATAACAACAAAAACAACAACAACAACTGCAATAGAAAGAAAGAACAACAACTATGCCAAGGTAATGAATGGAACAACGGCGAAATGTTTGTTGCTATTGCAGTGTAAACTTTAAAGGCCATTTCGGTTCTCTGAACTACCATAAAGAGAAAGAACCTAAAGTTTGCCTTAAACATTTTAAGGCATAGATACTTGATAACAACTTTATTAATAGTTATAGTACTAAAAAGTCAAAGATATGAACTTCAAGACCTACAAGTGACATAATCTACATGTTTCATTATTTAGCAAAATAAAATACATACAAAATATTGATATTAAATTTTACATTCACACAAATGAAATTAAACTACCTCTATATTTTTATCATCTTAAAATAAATATTGAACAACCAATTATATCTTTAAAAATTGCATAAAATTCTAGATATTTCCAGAATGAATTATTTGATATAACTAAATATTCAAAATTACCAAGAGTTTTTTATTTGTACAATTTTCTAACAACAAATATTACTAGAATAAGATTAGTTTTTTTTTAATTCTTTTTGTCTTTGGCTTGGAATAAATTTTATAAGAAGTGTTGATATTTGCTTTTCATTTCAGTTTTTATAAGTACGCATTTGTTTAATGTTTACAGTATGCCAGAATTCTCAACTATTCATTCTTAAGTGCCCTTATCATGAAATTAAAATAAAATATTCCTAGGAAAAAAGTAATTTTCCAAATATTATACTGCTGTGGAATTTAGCTTTAACAAGAAGAAAACTTTTTAAGCGGATAAAACAGTTTCAGAACACATATATCTGCAGAGTACTCATTTCCCTGACGTATTTTAGTAATTTAATTTTAATCTGCAACTTATTCACTTGAATTGCAACTATAAACAAACTGTAATTCTCTAATTGAGTTCAACTTTAAAGTCAAGGCTGACAATTCAATTAGCTAAAAGGCAATGCATTTTCAACTATAGGGACACAAATAGGAGTAGAAAAATATGTTTTAAATGTAAGAATGGTAGTACATTTGGTTGGGCCATTGGAAACATTCCTGGTCAATGATTTAAGGTGTCTGAAAAGTTTATCCACTTTACACAGCTGACAAGTGTCATTAATAACCAAATATCAAAACTGTTGAGGCTATACTAAGTAAGTAAGTACTTGGAAATCTGTTCACAGTCAAAACCAAATTATGGGGGTTAAAGTAAGAAAAAACAGAGCAAAGGAAAACACATGAAATCATAAGCATGTCAAGTATCTAAGTGTAATTATGTATGTGCAGCAATTTAAGAACTTAACCTGCTTCCAATCTCGAGAAAAATGAGGTTATTAAAAAGCTCCGACAGGGGAAGAAAGAGACAGGGAGAAAAGCAACAGCAAAATGCTCATCAGGTCGAACAAAGGATCCTGGTCATGAAAGACAATTTAATTGCCATAAATGGGGGCCCTTTTATGCTTCTTCACATCCGTCTTCCTCTTCTTGGAACATGTGCCACCTCATTGTGAATTGAAGGTGAACGACGCGTCGTTTGTCGTGTTGCAGCCACATCGTCATTCTCCACTTGACGGGAGCGGGAAAATCTTAGCGTTTGCTTTCTCGTCGCCTTTCCGCTTGTGAGCAACACAATGGGGCAAGAGCACAAAACAAAGAAAGGCAGCCTCACAGCTGGGAGCAGGACGATTGAGGACCCGAGCAGGACCAGAAGGGTAGCCTTTGAAGTGCCATTGTCTGTGATTTCCTTATCGTTGAATTGTCCCTGTGTATGTTCAATTTCCGCTTCTTTAGCCGTCTGCATTTTGTCCCTCAATTTCTTGACCTATCGAACATACTTCGTGGGCAAGGTTAACTATTGTTACGAACCCTTCTTGGAAGCAACTAGAAGCGCAGTCTGAGATTTCTTACGTCAAAGTCAAATAGGAATCAGAAGTTTGCCTTACATAAGTCTTATTGTATTTATTTTGCCTTTGCTACAAAGTTTCATAAATCCCGCTGACTTTTGAACAAAGTTGATTTCAAAGTCTCAAAAGCTTCGTCTTATTTATTTGCTTTACAAGTAATAAAATGCTCTTCAAATTTACCAACTTTGCACACTTTATTTGAATACATTTGAACTCTAAATATTCAAAGAAAATTTTCTTTAAAGTTATGCTACATTTTTTTAAACATTTATAATTTTGAAATTCTATTACTAGTACAATTTATAAAAATTATTATTTGATAAAATGAATATCAAATAAAGTATTTTCTCAAAAAGGCAATTCTCCAATAAAAGCAGAATCATTTTATGAATGTGAATATTTTTAGAAACGTAGCAGCAGCAACTATGTTATGAGACTCAGCTGCGTGGCATGCAACGAAAATCGAAAAAAAATAAAAGTTTTGTGTAGAAATTCCAGAAAACAAGCTAGCATACTGTGCGGCGACTGAATCTGAATGAAAAATCTAAATGTCATCCCACCACACGCATACACATGCATACACGTACATACATAAATGCGTGAGTGTATTAATGTATGCGTGTGTACTCGTCCGTACTTATTTCATTTTTATGCGACCCTCCATTTTGTTAGCATTTTCCGCCGCTTGGCTGTGAGTCTATTTTTGGAGTTGGTTTGAGTCGAGTCGAGTTTTTGTTGTTGTTGCTATTGTTGTTGTTGCTCTTGATTTTCTGCTTTTGTTGCTGTTTCGCGTGCTTCGTGCCTTCTGCTTATTGGATTTTACTCCATTCTCTGCTACTTCGCCGCGTAACGGCAACTAAAGCACGCTTTAAGTCGCTCCACAGCTTTCTGCTTTCTGCTTAGCGCTCTGTGTCAGGTCCTGCTCCACATCCAAGTCCCATGCTTGTTACCCGCACCCACCCACCCCTCCAGCCACCCCTTGTTTGCTGTCCATTTGCTAGGATTTGTATGCGTGCTGCGACAGCTTTATATATCGATTTTCGTCCTGTTGTTTTTCATTCCCATTTGCGCTTTGATCTAAACGATGAAAACAAAATAAATCTCCCGGATAGGACGACCATAAAGCGACTGTCAATCTTTTTTTTTTTTTTATATCAACGAAAGTTTAGCATTGCTATAAAAGTTTATGAAAAATTTGTAGAGAACGAAAAAAAGGACTCTACATCAAAGTGCAACACTCGTAAATCTAATTATTTAGAAATTCTCAGTATTATATTTTGCTTTGTATTTGAACCTGTTTAAAGTAATATTCCTTTTAATTCTTAGTTTTAAAATTATTTTTTTTTAATGTGGGTGAAAAAGAATCTTTGCAGGATAGTTAATTTATGCATTATTGTTCCATAATAAAACAATAATAATTGAAATTAAATTTAATTTAAGAAAATATACCTTAAACTTGACAAAAATATAACCAAAATTAAAATTTTATTCAAGTATGGTACTTTTAATGAACTCTTGTGGACTGAATGAAATTTACCATAATTCTACCAACACATAAGAACCTAGTTCTTCAAATTTAATGACAGTTTATGAGGTTAGTCTAATTTACTTCAATTCCTTTAGAAATGCATAAAAACTGTCAAGTTAGGAATCAAATAAACTCGATTTTCTGCAGATATCAATAGGCTGATTCATGATTCAACACATGGCAGCTGTGCGTCAGTGTCTACGTAACTGGGTCAAATTGCAACTGTGACCCGATTCATAGTACACAGGATTGTATATAAGCAAACGTATAAATATGTACTTCTGTACATCTGTCGTAACCAAGAGTCTAAGTAAGACTTTCATAAAGCCTTATGTGTTTGTGCTGGCTAATCAATATGGAAATCAGTTGGAGGTGCAATCAGGTGTGCGTCCTAAAGCGAAAATTGAGCCAACAGCAGTGAGCACAGTTAGGTAAAGCAACGGGTCGCGCCAGAGTGTCTAAAGTCCCTTATTATTATGGGTAAATGTCCCTGCTATGACATCACAACCTCAACCTCAAGCTCAAGTGAGCGGGCGAGCGGGTGGGCGAACAGCCTCCCACCCCTCTAAAAATTGGGGGGTGAGAGGGTGCGCGCCCGGCTTTCGCTCGGGGGTTGCAAGTACGGATAGCACTCGAAGATGGAGGCCTCTCTGGTTAGTGTAAATGGTCTAGAATTGTGCAGAATGGAGACGAGTAAAAAGCAGACAAAAGCAAAGGCAAACAAATCACGTGCAACCCAAATGTTGAAACGGTTCAAACGTAAAATTTGGCAATGTGAAACGACAGAAATCTGCTACTATGGAAACTTTTGTAAATTTTTCAAGACATATTCACACACCTTATTATTATGTTTTAAATTTATATATCTTTTTTTGAGGATATATATACAAGTATATATATTTATTTATTTTTTGGAATTTTCTTTGCTTGTCGCACGCAATAAAAATCAATTTTTACAAACGTCGCGCCGTATTTGTTCTTGTTTTGTTTTTAATGGTTTCTTTGGCTTTATTTTTGTGCTTTTACTTTCGACCACTGAGCGCCGTAGAGACGATATTATATACAGTGTATCACTAAAGTCCCCGTACAGCAGAGCATTTTTTCTATTTTGAACTAGAAAATTTAATCCATAAGTTTTAGAACAAAAATTTAAATGCAATATGTTAAATTCATTTATTGTCTTTCATTTAAGATGTATATATATTTAATATTCGATATTGTTCTTTACATATCAATGTTTTAACATATTGAAATGCATATTTGACTTCACTAAAGTCTTCGTACAGCAAGGAAAATTAATAGAAAAAAAATCATATTAATTAAATTAACTTTGAAAAAATTAAATTTAATATTTTGTGGGATAGCCTTTGTTCTTTATAACAGTTTCAGTCGGTCTGGCATCGAATTTACCAAATGTTGTGTATAAGATTCCTTTGTTTTTGCCCACTCCTCCTGTAAAGCCTGGATGAGCATTGGTTTTGAGGTTATAATGCGGCTCCTTATTTTTTTTTCGAGCCTATCCCACATATGCTCAATAGGATTGAGATCCGGGCTTTGTGGCGGCGTCTTTAAAAAATGTGGTGTATTGAACAACAGGTACATTCTTGTGTTAAGAGCTGTGTGTTTTGGGTCATTGTCTTGCACAAAATAATAATCGCTGGCCAGACCCAATTTTTCGGCACTTGGTACTAAATTTCTTTTGAGAATATCAATATAGTACTTATGGTCCATCACACCATTAAGTATTTCCAGGTTTCCAACACCGCTGGCCGCCATACAGCCCCATACCATTACTCCACCACCTCCATGCTTGACAGTCTTAATAGTGTTATTTGGATTATAGGCTTCGCCAGGCTTCCTCCACACACGTATCCTTCCGTCCGACCCGAAAATGTTGTATTTGGATTCGTCCGAAAAGATAACTTTTCTCCAAAATTCTTTGGACGCATTTTTATACTGCCGGGCGAAGTCCAAACGTTTTTTTCTATTTCTTAGACAAACAAGAGGTTTTCGACGAGGCGTGCGCGACTTGTACCCGGCATCTGCAATCGCTCTCCTTACTGTCTCGGGGTGGACTCTTTTTTGACTCCACAGAGCAGTCTGTCCACATATTTTTGAAGCACTAATAAAAGGATCAGTGACCACCATTCTCTTAATTTTCAGCTTGTCTCCATGTGAGAGAGCTGGAGGTCGGCCAGATTTGATTTTATTTTTCACACGCCCTTCATACTGAAAACGATTGATTACAGTTTGTACGGTGGATCGTGGGCTGTCTACCAATGCGGCAATTTCTGCATAAGACTTTCCATCCTTTCCGTGCAACTTAAGGATGAGCTGCCTTTTTTCAATAGATAAATATTTTCCTGACATTTTTGCGCTAAGTTTGTGTGAAATGTGTCAATATCAAAAAAATTTTGGCTAAACTAATGCATGTGCGTCGCAACGCATTAAAATCATTCGTATTACGCTCTTTTTGCAAGACTCTGTTACATTTCTAGTACGTACTAGAATGATCTTTCTTGCTGTACGAAGACTTTAGTGAAGTCAAATATGCATTTCAATATGTTAAAACATTGATATGTAAAGAACAATATCGAATATTAAATATATATACATCTTAAATGAAAGACAATAAATGAATTTAGCATATTGCATTTAAATTTTTGTTCTAAAACTTATGGATTAAATTTTCTAGTTCAAAATAGAAAAAATGCTCTGCTGTACGGGGACTTTAGTGATACACTGTATTATTGTATCGTTAACCGTGTAGAACTTTCTATTATTTGTTTAATTTAATTCACGTAAAAACTGCACACAATTACAAAATGCTTGTGGAAACCGCAAAAACAATCACAAAACTATTTGCACGCATTTGTTTGTGTTTATTTGTGTGGAAAATGTTAACCGCCGTGAAAAAGATTAAACGATTAAAAGGAAAATTGGCCAACCGAGCGTAAGCGCGCACGACTCATAACTGCAGGCCGATGCGGCCAGCGAAAGTGGCGAAAGTAGAAAAGCTCCCACAGCGAGAAAGAGAGAAACAGACTGAGCGTAAAAAAGGAGCGTGCGCTCTCGCCTTGTCTCTCACACAAAAGCTACAGTACATTGACGTGGTTAAAATTCCTGCAGGGCCGAGACTGTTAATGTAACATTTTCAATCCCTGTTAACGACGCCACTGTCTGTTGACATTGTTTTTGTTGTGTGATACTAGAGGATGCGCACTGAAGTTGTTGTCGTTGATTTGTAAAGTAAACAAGTGAAATACACCCCCAACTTGGCTCTCTTTACTTTGCGTGAGAGCACTGAAGAGAGAAAGCTTAATGCTATTCTAACTCAATCAAAAATATTATTTAATTATATATTTTCAATCTTATAATACTATTTTTTGTTAGTTTTTGATTCAATCACATTGAACATTATTTTCTCAGTTATTTTAATCAGCAATAATAAGGTTGATTTTTGAAGAAATATTCAAATGTCCAGATTCGTAACGGAAAAATAAGCACTCATGTCTCTGTATTTGTTTTAGCCAAATGCTCCTTAGATTTTAGTAGGTTATTACCCTTTTAGCAGAAAAATTTACTTACCTTACGCTCGTTCAGCTTACCGTTTTTGGCTTTGTCCTGCAAAGGTACTTCATACGAGTTCAAATGCATGCAAATAATCCAACAAGTTCTTTTCCCGCGGCTTCTTTGTGTATTCTGGTAATGTGCTTAATATTTCATGCTCTGCTGTCTTCGCTTGCTGAATTTTTTTATTACAAACTCCGTCGTGTGCTTCTGTGCATTCTACCATAATCCGCCGTAGTCTGGCTTGGGATGCAGGTGCCTCTGTAGACAGCTTTTATGTTTATTTACCACTAAATATATATTCGTCGCTTTTATTGAGTTGGGCAGACAATACGAGCGACAAGCCTGTAAGCAAAACTATATTTGCAAACATGAATACACGTTTAATATTCAAAAATTATGTTCTAGAAAATTCTGAACGGGTCTGATATTATAGTTTGAGTCCCAAGATGATGTGTTTAGTAACTTACTATTTTTATAGTTGTTCCAGATATAAAAATTTCATGTTTATTTAAATTTACCGCCACAGTGGTAAATTGACCCTTTGCAGTTTTCGATAATCCGAGGCATTAATCGATAATTAACAGTGCTAAAACAGACTTATTTTCTGTAACTTTACATATGCGCATTCTGTAATTTGCTCTGTAACTTAACATAACGCGTTGTTTGTATTATTGCTGTCAACTTAGCTATTTTATAGCTAGTTTCGGCTGCATTAAAAGTTTAAATGCTAGAAAAGTTAGTTTTCGGTCAAAAATAGCCATTTTTCCTAAAAAACTGACAGTACTGGTTTGCAAGAAGAAGCATTTCTGACAAGCGCAAGAAGAAGAAGTAAATAATAATAAGACTAATATAATCGCAGTCTATTAAAAATGTCCTCGACATCGGCGGCTGCATCAAATGCAGCGCCCGCTAAAACCGAAGTACGCTATGTGACAGAAGTGCCCAGCAGTCTCAAACAACTGGCCCGATTGGTGGTTCGAGGATTCTATTCCCAGGAAGACGCGCTCATCATTGACATGCTGGTGCGGAATCCGTGTATGAAGGAGGATGACATCGGAGAATTGTTGCGCTTCGAAAAGAAGCAGCTACGCGCCCGGATCACAACACTGCGAACGGACAAGTTTATACAGATACGCCTTAAGATGGAAACGGGTCCGGATGGAAAGGCGCAGAAAGTGAACTATTACTTTATCAACTACAAGACATTTGTGAACGTGGTCAAGTACAAGCTGGATTTAATGCGTAAGCGTATGGAGACTGAGGAACGCGACGCGACCAGTCGAGCCAGTTTCAAGTGCTCCACGTGTTCCAAGACATTCACAGACCTTGAGGCAGATCAGCTGTTTGACATGGCCACACTGGAGTTCCGATGCACGTACTGCGGCAGCTCCGTGGAGGAGGACAGTGCGGCGATGCCAAAGAAGGACTCACGTCTAATGCTGGCCCACTTCAACGAGCAACTGCAGCCACTCTATGATCTGCTGCGCGAGGTGGAAGGCATCAAGTTGGCGCCAGAAGTGCTGGAACCGGAGCCTGTGGATATTGACACGATACGTGGCATTACCAAGCCGAATGCTCTGCGGCCGGACAGTATGCAATGGTCTGGAGAGGCGACACGTAACCAAGGCTTTGCCGTGGAGGAGACACGTGTTGACGTCACCATTGGCGGCGACGATAGCTCCGAGACGGTGGTGGAACGCAAATCGCGACCCATTTGGATGACGGAGAGCACTGTGATAACCGATGCGGATGCCAGCGATGGCAACTCACTTAGTGAGGCGGCACAGCCGTCGACCACATCCGGGCATCGCAGTAAAAAGGAGAATGAGGACATTATGTCGGTGCTGCTGCAGCATGAGAAGCAACCGGGACAAAAGGAGGCGCATATGAAAGGCCTGCGCAAAGGATCCTCCAATGCGAACTCCAGTGATTCCAGCGACGATGAGAACGACATTGACAACACCAAGATTCGTAAGTTCTCTCAGGTTTCTCAGCCTTTCCCTATGGACGCATTCTAACAATCTGTACTTTTATAGCAAATGTCAATTTCGACAATTATATTAACTCGGAATCGGAGGAGGACGACGACGATGTACCTACAGTGCTGGTGGCTGGACGTCCACATCCGTTGGATCAGTTGGACGATACGCTGATTGCCCAAATGACGCCACAGGAGAAGGAGAACTACATACACGTCTATCAGCAGCACTATAGCCATATATATGACTGATTCTTCTCCATCTAGGGCTTAAGTATATAGTCTCAATGTTAGTTTAAGTGGCTTATTAAATTGGCACACAAGTGACGTTATTCTTAATGTTCTTCTTAAGTAGTTAAAATTAAAATTCTAATTTACATTTTGATTTTTGAAAATTTGAACTTGCAACAGTCAAAACTGTTAACGCAAATTTAAGACCAGATTAGGTTAACATGATTATGTTAACGCATTTTCGAGTCGCAACAGTCAAAACTGTTAACGCAAATTTGAGACCAGATAAGGTTAACATGATTATGTTAACGCAAATACGAGTCGAGCAGAACCGGCTGTTGACGTTACAGTCACGCAAAGTTGGCTGCAAGTGCGTTGGCTCAGTGCTAACTAGAATGCTAGGGCTTGCTGACCAGCTGTTTTTTCTGCCAGTTTTGTTTTAATATTTGTGCATACGCATTTAAAGCATGGTCGGCCGTAGAAATGGTGTTTTTGTTGTGGGCGTCTATTTGACACATTCGCCAAATTGTGTGCACTAGATAAGTGTCCAATGTAAGCAGTATTAAAGATATACGTATACCTACGTATATATGTAAAATCAAAACGCCAAACATTGCCGCTAGTGCTAATAAAATTCCAACTACAAAGAGAATTATATTGCGCTTTTAAAAGTGAATAAACTTATATTTGGCATTCGTTGCATGGAAAATGCCATATTTACAAACAAATGTGTAATGCTGACACCTGCACATTCATTTGGAATACAAGAAACGTGATCGCTTTGAGCAATAAAGTGCATATGTATGTGTGCTTGAAATTAAAGATAATTCTAACTTCTCGTGTTGTTAATTTGTGGTTATTCGGGCTTTTTTATATGAATGAGTAAATCATTTTTTAAAACAACTACAGAAATCTTTGCTATCAGATAAAAACGAACAGTCGATCAATTGGAAACTGCCGAATCTGAAACATACATCTGAGTCTAATTGGACTTTGATGAATTAATAATTAGACCGATATTAAACATTGAAACGAAAAATCAGTCATTATGAAGGCCAAAATCGATAAGGAATTGGTGCCTATGAAGGCACATTACTTTCTTTTCAATGCCGGTAAGTAACCTATACAACTAACATTACTTAATTAGAAGTGCCCACTAATCACTTACACTATCTGATAAGAATCTACTACACGCACTTTTCATATATTAGAAATGAACCTTTGTGGAAAGTGTTCCGCGATAAGAGAACACTGATAAGGCATTTGTATTGTTATGCTAATAGATACAAACATATACATATGTACTTAATAAGCTTGTTGGCTAAATATCAATTGTTCAGCATTCAATTCAATCAATATGATCCCAATACTACAATAGAAACACTGCTCAAAAAAAGTATGCAGACATCAAATCTTTCATCCATAAAACTATTATTAATTAATAATTAAAATTGCCATATTTTATAAATATAAATAATTTAAAATAAAAATAGGATATTTGTATCAATCGTTAAAAGTTCACTCTTACGATCAACAACATTTTTATAATATTTAATGTTTATTTATTTATCTGTTTATTAATTTATTTTGTATCATACAGAATATTTCAACGCACTTTTTTAGAAATACCTGAGCAAGTATAGGCTAGGTCCAAAGTAGACATGTCAATTAACTTAGCCGTCAGTCCCCACGGTGCTTAGCCCCTTGGTGACCCTCAGACAAGTTGCTATCAACAATTAAACTAACTTTCTTACTTTTAAATTAATTAAAAACGTAACGTAGCAACGACTGGACTACTTAATACTTGGAAACAAATAGCTTTACATATCTTTATTTATCTTTATTATACTCCCAATGATTCCAATTGTCGCTACTTAGGAATGCTACAAATTCTCATAGTTATACACGATGCTTATCAGGCATAAACACCCACATTTAATATTTTGACAGTTTTCGCTTATCGTTGACCGGTTCATTTGTAATACCCTGTACAATATACACTTGGGATATACCATAGTAGAATGACTGCTCATCTATCTAATCTCATCTTTGTTTTGTAATTTAAATTAACACACTATAAGGTTATCTTTTTTGACCTAATTGAGTACTGGATATTCTCTAGTCAGGTTGCATTTAGTTAAGCACATAAACATCACGTACTTATCAACGCCCACACATCCAACTAATCTACATATTTTGTTTTCCTTTACTCGCACTATATTATAAATGTGGCAGGTACCGCACCCGTTGTACCCTTTATGCCACAACTGGCGCTACAGTTGGGATATTCCTCAGTTGTTGTGGGCACCATGTACATGATATTGCCCATTATTGGGCTCTTGACTAAGCCACTCTTTGGGTACATAGCAGATCGGTGAGTTCTATATTCTAATGTTTACAATTAAAGACTATGTTTAAATACAAAAATGTTATCAAGATTAAAATGATTAGATAAGTTTTTTAAATTCCTTGTTGATATCTATAAATCTTAAAATAATCTCTGCTTTTATCACAAACTGTACGAGTCTAAAACAACAGTTTTGAGTTCATAAATAAATAAATGAAGAATGGTACTTAACTAAATGAATACCTTCAAAATAATACTCAATTTTAACTAGATATACCCTTATATTAATTCCACAGCTATCATCGCCATCGATTCCTCTTTCTGGGTGGACAACTTCTTACGGCAGTTGCCTTCTTCATGATAATGTTTGTGCCTGCCGTGGAGCCGGAAACGCAGTTCCATTGTCACGCTGGCGTGTCCAACATACGCTACTGTTCCAAGTATTCGGCGGACACGGAGAAGAATCTGGAGACGCACTTTGGCAATCGGACATTGAGTTGCCAAATGCACTGCCAGATGGTGCCCTCGATGTGGGATGTTGTGTGCCAGAATTGGTTGCACGACAACACGACCAATTGCCAGACGAACAGCAGCAAAACGTGGATTGATTTTGTCACTTACATTAGCACGAAGGACATCATTGATTTGCCAAACGCCGATGGAAATGGCAAATGTCTACATTTTCTAATACCGCATGATCTCGGCACAGTGAACTCTCAGAATGTGACACTCTATTGTCCCAAGGAAAAGGATATTTTCCAGTCCAAATGCAAGATTAACTGCAATGACACGTATTTTGAGCAAATGCTGCCAGCAACAGAGACGATCAGCACACGGAGTGCGATGGAAAAGCCGGAGTTTTGGTTCTTCTTTGGCATGCTCATCATCAGCTGGGCGGGAATGGCCGTTGTGGTGAGCATTGGAGATGCCATCTGCTTTGGCATACTCGGCGATCGTCATCATCTGTATGGGAAGCAACGATTGTGCGGTTCCTTGGGTTGGGGACTCTTTGCCCTGCTCGCTGGTCTGCTGGTGGATACCATGTCAGAGGAGGGTTCCACCGTCAAGAACTATACAATTGTCTTCTGGATGACTTTAGTCATCCTCGGCTTCGATATGTTGGCCTCCACCAAGCTGAAGGTAAGTTTTCAGCACTTACAATCGGGGATCACAAATGAGATGAATAACTTAAATGTTGAATCCGCTAATGCTATTTCTCATTGCAGCATGTCCAGACGCACATGTCGTCCAACATATTGAAGGATGTGGGTCAAATGTTTCTATCAATGCGCTGTGTTGTCTTCTTCCTCTGGTGCGTTGCCATTGGCCTTGGTACGGCCCTGATTTGGAACTTTCTGTTCATCTATTTGGAGGAGTTGGCTATACCTTATGATGGAGGCCAGCACATCAAGACACTGGAGGGTCTTGTGATGGGCATACAATGCTTTGGCGGAGAGTTGCCGCTCTTCTTTCTATCCGGCTGGATATTGAAGCGTATGGGACATGTGAATGCCATGAGCCTTGTGCTCTTTGGATTTGGTGTACGGTTCGTTCTGTACTCGGAACTGCAGAATCCCTGGTATATACTGCCAATTGAGCTGCTCAATGGCATTACTTTTGGCCTCTTCTATGCCACAATGGCATCGTATGCCAGCATTGTGGCACCTCCAGGCACTGAAGCCACAATGCAGGTAAATTTATCGAATCCTCATAAGGATACCGCAGTTCTTTAACTTGTTTTACATTGCAGAGTCTTGTGGGAGCAATCTTTGAGGGTGTTGGCGTCTCCATGGGCAGTCAAATTGCCGGTCAGCTCTTTGCCGCGGTCAGTGCTCGAACTACCTTTGAGATCTTTGGCATTGGTGCTTTTATTATCTTCATCATCCACGTGTGCGTCCAAATGTATCTGCAGCGCAATGCCCCAGATGAAAATGGTAAGGGTAGGTCCCCTACAGACTCAGCTCCCGCTTCCGCTTCTGCTTCTGCTTCCGCATCTCCTCCTGCAACGGGGACAAACATAGACAATGATGTTGGTCACCCAAATAGCAATAAGAACCTTGATGACTTTAGAGATGTCGACTTAAGCTGATTAACAAATTTAGTTCGATTTTTTCTTAGATACAGATACAGTTACAGTTTAAGATACCTGTATCAGTTCCAACCCCAAAAATACTTGATTACTTAATTACTGCAATTAATTAATCAAATCTGAAATATGAGTTTATTTTTCTTATCCTTAGAATGTAGGATTAGTCTAGAGTCTAGACAAAAAACACAGACAGGTAACAAAAAAAGATATTAATTGAAAACAATTTTATACAAGTTTTCATTTAAAAAAATGTGGAGCATAAGAAACATTAGAATAGTCTACAATCAATTGAAGCTGTGCTCAATTTCAAAGTTAGAAGCTCATAGAGGTTCCGATAAAAGACAAACTTTTAAATCGAAGGTTGAAAATAAGAGACCAGGTTTAAATAAAAAAAAACTTTACACGTAAGACCTGAAAGTTCCTCAGTTCTGAAAAGAAATATAAATAAAATGTAAGCTGTGCTTAATAGTACAAAATATGTTTGTATATTCCAAAGAGAAGATAGTTAATGAGAAAACAGCTTTTTAACCATTAAGCGACATGAATTTATCGATAGTTTTAAATTAGTTAGGTGAAAGCTCTCAACAATTATCGGGGGCTGTCCCAGAAGTACAAGGTATAATTTTTACAACCAAATTAAGAAATACTGTAATAAACGAATTTTTGATATGATATAATATATCATCCAGATAAATATAATATATAGTTATAATAATTTCATTTACTATGCATAGTACAAATCATTTTGTATACGATCTTCTGTTTTTTTCTATTTCTAAATTTTATTAAAAATTCTGTAAAATAAAAGCAAAATAAATTGGTTTATGCACTTTCACCAAATTTCGATACTTACTGTAAGATTAAAATATAATGTAAGAATAAATAATAATAATTCTGAAAACTTGATACTAATAAATGTTCCAAATACTTTTAGGCACTGTCAAATATTTTGCACCGACAGATGCAATGCACATGCTGAATGAACAGGAATATACAAGTTTTGCAAGTAGTGTTAGCTAAGCTGCTCTTCTGTGATCCGTAAACTTCAAACCGTAATCCGTATCTCCCGGAAACAACAACACAACTGAAAGTTCTACGTCTTCTTCTTCCAATTGCTGCTGCATGTTGAGATTAATTTTAATCTTTCAATGTATTTATAATGATTACATCTAGTTGTACTCTAATTTTAGCAATTGTAGAAACAAATTACACACCTATACACATTATGCATGCAAATTCTAAGCGAACACATGAAATAAACTTAGTTTATGCGCTGCTTATCGTAATATTTGTCAAAGTCTTATATAAAATATATGCATAGAGCTTTTTGTTTATTTTTTTCAACTTTAATTCGACTCAAAATCTCCTAACACAACTGGCTTGAACTTATCACGATAAGCTACGGCATAAATTAAATAAGTACGAGATTTGGCATGTTTTAAACTTTATTGTAAAACCTAAGAATGTAATTGTCACTGTATTAGCGCTGTGAATGTTATTTTTTACACAATTATATATTAAAAAAACGTAATTATTAAATAGAATCAACTGTAGCTCACGTTGTGAAATTTAATTTTTTTTTGCATGTATATTCATTTTAACGTTTTTGTCTTTATGAAAATCTCAAGGGTATTTAAAAATTATACAGATATATATATAAAACGAGCAGCAAAACAAACAGTTGTTTAATGTTGTTATAGTATTAAATCTATAAAATGTTATGTTTATTAAGCTTAGCTCCTAATTTCTTTGTTCCCGTTACCAAAGGAAAAATCCCAAAATGTTTTCGTGATTGAAATAATGAAGTGCTTAGACCTAAAGCCAATCAGCTAATGGTTCCCAATAAGCGATTCCTCGTGCTGTTGCTTCTCAAGTTTGCGCTGATAATCGCGCTGCTTGCAGGTCGCCACATTTGCCGCTCGTTTCTGTAATTAGAAATACGATATACACTTAATTATATGGTAGTTAAGCAATTGCGTGTGCTTTGTGCTCCACGCTGTAATCATTGTTAATTACTATTATTTTGTTTTTATTACATATACTGTTTATGGCTTTATAGAACAATAAAGTTACGTTAATGGGTTTTTCTTTGTTACTCACCTTCAAAACTTTCGTACGCTGGTAAATATTCTGCATTTCCTTTTTAATTCTCGTTAGTTTCTCTTTATAACGCCGCACATCATTCATCTATATTTGTAGATAGTAAAGCAAATGTATTTCATCATTATTATGTTCAGAATCATAAATATATTTAACAGTCAGTGATTACAAGTTATTAATTCCCCCAATTTAAATACCCAGACTTGTTTTTAAATTGATAAGAGCAGTCTCGTTTAGGAGGGTTGTTGGAAAAGTACTGACTACTTAGTCAAAACTGAACCAGATTCCATTGGAAATTGTTTTATCCTCGTTTGACTTTTAAGTTAATACAACGGTTAACAATTAAATTTTTCAACAGGATTAAAATGAAAGATGACAATCTATTGTGTATTTATTATAAAAAATCATAATATAACTCTTATTTAAAATTTTTATTATTTAAATTTTAAAGTTTTTTAAGTAAAAATTAGAAAATTAAGAATAAAATTGTATCTTGTTTCTCCTCGAAACTGTAACCGGAAAAAGATATATTTAACATTTTTCCATTTATTAAGATCATTTTATTTAAGTTAGACCTCCCAATTACTTACCATGTCATTAAGTTTTGCAACCTCACTACAATCCAGTTTATATTTCTCTTTGGACAAATCTATGTAGATTTTATTTTGCTTGCCGCTGCAATAATATATGTTTATGTATTATATTATAAGTAATGCATGCAACAACTACACTACTCACATCAGTTCCTTGAGCTGTCCTCGAGCACGAGCCAAAGGAGGCTCGACAATTTGTAGTACTCCATGGGATAACTGCAAAGCAGCCAGGCTGCATTCATTTTCACCAGTAACTGTTTGCCTGCTGTTGTTGTTATTTGTATGCTCGGCGCCTGGTACGGCGTTGCTAGCTACATGATCAGCATCGAGTTGGTTTATTACGCTATACAAATTTACAATTGAATTATTTTATATTTGTAAAATAATACTATTTTCAAGATACCTGTTTAAGTTGCTGCTTTTCAACATTCCGAAAATGATAACAAAACAAAACAAAGAAAGCTGCGGTCAGCTGTTGATGAACAGTGTTGAAAACGTCACCGAAATAGGCGAAGTACCTATCGAATTATCGATAAAAAGGCTCTAACAATCGGATTGCTAACAGCTGAAAGAGCAATAAGACTTTTGTTTATATGTAAAAATAAGTACAAAACAATTGTTTAATAAGCTTTAATATGCGTTGTGCTGTAAGTAACTGCGGTAACAACAATCGGAATAGCAATAGAACCAAATGGCGCTATTTTCACTTTCCCAAAGATAAGCAGCAGCTGCAAAAATGGATTCAGTTTTGTGAGCGAGATATAACAAATACGGCAACAGGTATACATTTATTAATATTAATGTTTCATAGGTAATTAATACAAAATTTACTAGCCTGTATATGCAATGAACACTTTACACCGGATGACTTTGAGCGGAATATGCAATATGAACTGGGTAAGCGTTCGCAATAAATATAACCAACTTTATTGTTCAATGACATTTGCAGGTTTTGCGCGTAAGAATCCAACCAAATTAAAGCCTGGCTCGTGTCCAACAATACATGGACCAAAGCACAATGGGTCATTAAAAATTGCTAGACGGAAAGTCAAGAGAGCGAAATGTACAGTCGCCGAACCCGACTCTTCCCCAAGTAGAGATTCTAATGACTCTCCTAAATCTGTGCTCGTTGATTGTCTAGATGAAATGGAGGACATAGCTGAGAGCGTCAGCAGCTTGGAGCAAAATAATGAAGTTATTGAGTACACTATTAGCGAAATGGAAGAGTACTCATTAGCAAATAATGGCTCTCCCGTTGGGCGAATGGAACTGGAAATAATTGATCCCCTCAATTCCCAAACAAACTCAGAGGACGATGTGGAGATCATTGACTCAGAGAGTGACAACTACGTGAAGCACTTGGAAACCGAAGTGTATGTCGCTTAAAATATATTATAGCTCTTGTATACACTTATTAATTTGTAAACTAATTCTTCCCGAAACAGTATCACGCTAAGACGTGAGGTCTTTTTTCTGAAGGATGAGCGCAAAAAATTAGTTAATGAAATAAAAAACTTACGTACAGCAGTTCACAATGCTCGTGAATAAATGTGAATGCAAATGGAATGGTAAGCTCATTAAACAAAATTTGTCATTAATTCTGTTTTGAAATATCATCAGAATAAGCTGAAAATTATATTTATTTCTTATAGATAACAAAGAACAGAAAGGGGTCAACAATGAAGAAGACAGTTATAATATATACGGAAAATATAAATAAGAACAGATAACTACCTAAATGAACTAATTCGACTGACTAAATAAATAATTGATTTTGTAATAAGCTGAGAAAAACCATAATAAATGTTATTAGAAAATTATTAATATACAGATTTATTATTATAAAATTTAGCTTAAAAACATTTCTTAAGTATGAAGATGTCAATTAAACAGATTTTATATCTTTAACATAATTGCAAGTGTGTATTTTCATTACAAGGTGTGTTCTTATGAAAAGAATAAAGATAGATACTAATTTAAAGCATTTACTTTCTATAACTATTTGTCCAAATTATTTCTTAAATTTTCAATACTTTTCCACAGTAATAAATCTGACATTTTGTACATATGAAAGATAAAAACTTCTCAGGAATTTTACCTAAGGCAATTGTGGTATTTCCCTTGAAAACTATACGATAATATTTAAATGTGTTGTTTCTCAATATCTTTCGACTTTGTCCCGATCCCAAGTGAACCTTAAATAAGCAGGCAAATGTAACTGCGATAAATGCAGGCTAAAAATTTTCCACAAGGTCAAAGTCATTAGGAGTACTTCAAGATAACAATGGTTTTTCTATGGTGCCGTGACTACCTGAAGGAGTATAAAAGATCACTACGACTGACAATCGATCTGCACTGCAAGCGCAACTCTCTGGCGACCAACATCGTGAGCGTTCTGGATGATGACTCTAACAATCACAAGGAAGCGCAGCAGGAGTTCCAGCTGAAGAGCCCAGAATGTGACGAAACTGGAACCAATGGATCCTACTCGCTTGCAGTGTCAGCAAATTAGAAAAATTTTTAGTCAATTGTAAATTTTTAGTTAAAGTTTATAAATCAATTGTACAAATTCCCTCTAGCCTTAAATAGTCAAAATATTTAGTTAATCAATTGTATATAAACCCCAAACTAGACAAATATCAAAATATTTAGGTAATCAATTGTACATAATCCCCAAGTTAGACAATTATGACAAATTTTTAGTTAATCAATTGTACATAAACCCCAAACTAGACAAATTTTTAGTTAAATATTTTATGTATATTTAATATACGTGATATTTTTGCAATAAAATGAAATTTACACACCTGCAAACTTAAAACTATTTAATTTTTTATTTTTACACAATGATTTTACAAATTTACCGTTCCTATGGATTTGTTTTACAGAATAGAAGTATTTACAGAGTCCCTTGAAATAAATGAATCGTTTGTTACAGAGAAGTAACTAAGGATAAATAAAGATGTTCCTAGTATAATAATTTTGTATGTTGTCATATTCCTAATAGATAGAATATTTTTTCATATAAAACTCTAAAGTTTTATACTTTTACAGCTTTCAGAAAACAAATTTCTATACTTACTTTATAAAAAAAATTACTTAACTTATAGCCAAGTATATTTGAAATTTAATTTTTTTAATTTCAAATCAAAATCTTAAGTATTTCGCATTCCCATTGTTGAAAAATCTCTTTTTATTTATTTTTCCATGTCGGAAAGCGTATTATTAACTCATTATTAAAAAAATATGCCTACTATTGATAAAACAGTTATCGGTTTCCAAGGAGTCCAATGAAATCCTTCTGCGAGTAATTCCATAACCAAGTTTTCGTCAAAGAGTTTAATAAAAAGTTAAATTTCTCTGCGGGAATATGGAGTATATATTTAAAAAAGAGCGTCGAACGTTTGGAGCACGTGTGCATTTCGAGGATAAGGATGACGTGGTTTTTAGCGAGAATTCCAATCCGGAGCTGGTCAAAAACTATATACTAAAGAATCCAGTGGAACAATTTACACAATATGCGGGTCAGACTTCGCTGAGTGTGGCAAACACGGAACGTGCTACATACAAGAGCACAGGGATAACTCATAATGAAGGCGGCTGGCCAAAGGATATCAACATGCATGATCCGGAGCAGACGGTGCGCTATAAGCGTAAAATTGAAAAGGACGAGAATTACATAACGCAAGTGATGAATCTAACAAAGCCCATGGAACACTATATTCATCAGAATAATGCTGTCAACATTTATGAGAATTACTTTGAGAATATGGATCCAGCGCCATTACCGGAACCGTGCAAATCGCGTACTGTGAACGTCTATCGTGATCCGAATCCTATAAAGGTGCCCGTAAAACATTTATCCTGGTCCCCAGATGGTGGCATTAAAATGGCCGTTAGCCACTGTGACATGAAGTTCCAGGGTGATAAAACCGGACAACGCTGCAATTCGTATATTTGGGAAGTGGAGAATCCCAACGAACCGTTCCTTACGCTGGAGCCAAAGGTGCCATGCGTGTGTCTCGAGTATAATCAAAAAGATCCGACCAGCCTGGTCAGTGGCATGTACAATGGTCAAGTGGCTGCCTGGGATACGCGACACGGCAAGCATCCGGTGATGATTAGCGAACGTGAAGTCTGCCATCGGGATCCCGTTAATTCGGTGCTCTGGAATAACTCAAAGAGCGGCACCGAATTCTTCTCCGGTGGCTCCGATGGTCAGGTGCTCTGGTGGGATACGCGTAAGCTCAGCGAACCCCTCGATCGGCTGCTCATGGATCCCGTCAAGAGTGATGAACAGGATCTATCGCGCTCCTACGGTATCTCGGTGTTGGAATATGAGACTACCATTCCAACGAGGTTCATGGCTGGCACTGAGATGGGCATGCTCTTCTCCTGCAACCGCAAAGGCAAAACGCCCACTGAGAAGATACAAATCCGGGTAAGCACGGATCCGGCACTGGTTTCAATTGATATGCCCTTCTTCTTCTTGCATAGATGATGTGCCACTTGGGTCCCGTTTATGCCATCACACGGAATCCGGCCTTTGTGAAGAATTTCCTAACCGTTGGCGATTGGTGTGCTCGCATCTGGTCGGAGGATTGTCGAGAGAGTTCCATTATTTGGACTAAGAGCAGCTCCTCCATGCTGACAGATGGCGCTTGGAGCTATACCAAGTAAAAGTTGTTTGAATTTTAATGAATTATTTGTAATTATTCATATATCTCAGGGTTTCCCAGTTCTTCATCACTCGCATGGACGGCGTGCTGGACACGTGGGATCTGCTGCAGCAGCAGAATGAGCCGGTGTTGACCGTTAAGGTCTGTGATGAGCCGCTCTACTGCGTCCGCACCAACGAGAATGGAAAATTTGTGAGCTGTGGCAGCAAACTGGGCGCCACATTCCTTATTGAGGTTTCCGATAACATGATCATGTCATCTAAGAATGATAAGCCGCTCCTGACTGCGGTAAGCTTCAATCAACAGTCACTGCACAAACATAAGATAATAATTAATGTCTTTTAGATGTTTGAGCGAGAGAATCGACGTGAGAAAATATTGGAGGCAAAGTCTAGGGAGAGCAAGCTTAAGATTAAGGCCAATCATGGCCAGGAACAAGCTGATATGACCATGTTAAATGGCAAGATTAACATGGCACCATTTGCCAGTGCCTGCGAACAGGCTGCCTCGGAATATTTTGCCGCCGTGGAACAGGAACGTCTACGAAGACTGCCCGGAGGCAAGCGTAGGTGAAAGCATAAAGATTTTATATTACTGGCCATATTTGTTCTAAATATCTCTTTTATTACAGAGGATGTGGAGGAGGTTGATGTATCGGAAGCGGAAAGCTCAAAAGTATAGATTTGAATTGTTCATTACATTATGCACTGTTAAACTGTTAAATTATAAAGTTCCTCAAATAAATGTAAACCAAACATTTCAAATTGTACATTTATATATAACGACTTTTTCAACACTATTAACAAGTGTCCGATAAACTGTGGTGGTCAACCGATAGTTAACAATGTAGCAAATCGATTGCGACTTCATCACATACAACTGAATCATCGAAGAGAGCGTGTGCTAATCTATTTTGGTATTTGTTAAAGTTAATAATAAATGTAAGTGTTATTACTATTTGTGAGCAACAGTAGTTATTTACAATTGATCAAAGCAAATATTGGTTGAGTGCGTAAAGATACACTCCAAAGGGCAGTTTAAAATTCGCGCGCAGCAAAGGCAACGTTCATGTTGCACGTTGGTCTGCGTTTGGCCTACGTGACTCAGAAACAGTTATCAATGGCGCAACAACAGCTGCTTCAAAAGTTCACTGACCAATTTTAGTGCAACAGCAACCCCTGAGGCACACAGTATTCAAAAATATCAAGTTGATATCATTATCGCAGCATTCAGTTGACAAATGATAATACATATAAATATTATTGTGACTAACAGTTTACACACGTGTTCCCATTAAATAATAAGCAACAACAGTTTTCAACAAATACAAACACAAAAACAAAGAACAAAACAAAAACAAAGTGAACGTAGAGGAAATCGCTTGGAAAGTGCACAGAAAACCTTGGCGCGTTTGCAACGCAAAGTAATTCTAAAGTGAAGGTGAGACCTCTGGTCTGATTCATTTAAGATTTAAGTGTTCCTTTGTTCGAACGCACATCTCTTTCCCCCAACCTCTTCTGGCCCATTTACCTGTTAATTGCCAAAACCGCTTCCAAACGCACAGTGGTTGCACGTTACATTTGCATGTCTGCAGTCACGTAGACAAATTTTGGAAGTGCAATGTAAAATTTCCATCATTATTATTTGCGTATAAGAACTACATATATGTGTTATACAGTATGCCAAATAATACAACTAAGAGACTAGAAAATTCCCTATTTTTATTCTTAAAAAAAAACTTTATTTTTTTTTGTTCTATTCTATATATTTATTTATAAATATATAATCAATAAATTGTTTTCACAGAATACAAATTCTTATCTTATATTTCTTTCTAAAAATAAAACAGAAAGATGTAAAAATAATTGTTGAATCAATATAAATTTCCCAATATTTTATGTTGTAAAGAAAATCACATTTCTTGTTAAATTAAATTTTCTTATCTTTTTAACTATTTCTAAATATAATGTAAATTTTTCTTCTGTCAAAACAATTATTTGAATTGTTGTATATGATGCACTTTTGTTTATTTCTTCAAATAATAATCAAGGTCATATTTGTTATTGTTACAGATAAGCCAGCGGTCAGAATGTTGGACATTGTCCAACCCAGCGAACAGCTTGACAGCACCTCCAATAACAACAACAACAACAGTAGCGATGTTGTGGTCATCCGTGCCAGGCCTAAGAAGGTGTTCAAGCCCAAGGCTCGTATAAATCGCATTCCCCAGGAGCTGCTAGATGATCCTCAGCTGCAACGCGCCATTGAACGGCTGCCAGCGAACTACAATTTTGAGCTGCACAAGACAATTTGGCGCATTCGGGAGACGAAGGCGAAGCGTGTGGCGCTGCAGCTGCCGGAGGGACTCCTGATGTATGCGATGGTCATAAGCGATATCATTGAGCGCTTCACCACCGCCGACACCGTCATCATGGGCGATGTAACCTACGGCGCCTGCTGTGTAGATGATTACACGGCACAGGCATTGGGTGCCGAGCTTTTGGTGCACTATGGTCACAGCTGTCTCATACCAGTGGACCAGACATGCGGCATTAAGGTGCTCTACATATTTGTGGATATTAAAATTGATCCACTGCATTTCCTGGATTCGGTTAAACTGAACTTTAAGCCCGATGTGGGTCAAATAGCCCTGGTCAGCACAATACAGTTTGTAACGACCCTGCAGGCAGCTTCCACAGAGTTAAAGGCAGCTGGCTACGATGTGCTTGTGCCGCAGGCGAAACCTCTCAGTCCGGGTGAGATTTTGGGCTGCACTTCGCCACAGCTGCCGGAGACGACGCAAATGATCATCTACCTGGGTGACGGACGTTTTCATATTGAATCCGCCATGATTGCCAATCCACTGCTGAAGGTAGGCAATAGTTTAGACGCAGCTGGTTTTGTTTATTGCCTGTACTTAAATCTGTTACTTTTGCAGGCGTACAAATACGATCCGTATGAGAAGAAATTTACCGTGGAGCATTACGATCATGGCGCCATGCAGGGCCTGAGACATTCTGCAGTGCAACGGGCCAAGCAGGCACGCCGCATTGGCATCATATTGGGTACACTGGGCAGGCAGGGTAGCTCCCGAGTGCAGCGGTTCTTGGAGAAGCGTCTGCATGCCAAGGGCATTGAGTCAACCACCATACTGCTGTCCGAGATCTTTCCACAAAAGCTGTCGCTCTTCACGGATATTGATGCCTTCGTGCAGATGGCCTGTCCACGTCTATCCATTGACTGGGGATCGGCCTTTGAGAAGCCGCTGCTGAATCCCTACGAGCTCTCCGTGGTATTGGGCGACATCGAGTGGACACCGGACAATGCCTCGCCGCGCAACAATGCATATCCCATGGACTTCTATGCCAGCGGTAGTCTTGGCCCCTGGACGCCAAACTTTAAGCCGCCAGCACCAGGAGAGTGCGAGAATCGACCCTCTGCCGACTGCTGCGGTCGCTGCAACCGTGCTGAGCTGGAAAAGGACGATACTGGCAAGGCGGAGGCACTGGCAGATCTGCTCGATTTCAAAAAGGGATAAGCAAACGTTCCTATAAGCTCATAAGCATAACTTACTGATAACTAAGTGATTTAGTTCATGTGCCCGCCCAGCCCAAATGTAATTTACCTACTAATTTAAGTTAGTACAAAGATTGATTTCTAAGTTAGTAACTTTTTTAATTTAGATACAAACATTTGTGTTCATCTCATTTCCAACTGTCTTACAATTTCTTTACACAACGAGACAAGAACTTTTAGAACAACATTCATATATTAGTTAAGGGTTTAATTGCATTCACAAATGCAAATGCAATTGTTTAAAAACATTAAATTATATATGTGTCATTATTAAACGTTTGTGTATCAAATTATTAATCAAAGGATGTAAAGTTAGTTAAGCAAAACTATAATATTTTGCCTAATACAAAATTCAAAATTTATTAGTGTGTTTTAATTGAATTTAATTTTTTTTATACAGAATCTGCATCTGAAAAGCCTTTAGCCCTTGCCCTTTGAATAACAAACAATTGTGATTGCCTCATAAATAGTTAAGAATTTATTTTCAACATAAAAATGTACGTACAAATACGATCACGTATAAGAACATGCAGTTTGAAGCAGAACTAAGTGCATTCTGCGCATAATATTATTTTTATAATATATTTTTGGGTATAAATTAAATCGAAAGACTTTTACTGATCTCTGGACTTGAGAAAGCCTTTAAGCATTAATCTTGCATCGTCTACGTATGGAAAACATAGTTGTTATTCGATTTGTTTTATAGTGTTTATCATCGTAGTTTACCCGCTTAACATTTAGAGAATCTTAACTTTATTTTGTATATATTATTTGATTAAATTAGGCTTGAATTTGTATGCACCTAGAGTTAATATTGGGACTCGTATTTGATTTTGATATAGTACATGCATTCGTTTAATTTATTTTGTATTTTTTTTGTTGTATTTAAGATTTGTTTGTTTTGTTTATATTTAGGTAGGTGTATTCGTTTCTAGCTTTGCTTCCTGCAACATCACATGATTTCTGTATCTTTATTAATGTTAAGAATCGTTTTTTTTTTTTTTTTTGAGATTGTAAATAGAGTTTTGGTTTGGTAACATTCCGGGCATTCCAGGATAACTTGGTAAATTGGTAATTGGTAACTTATCATCGAATGTAGCACCAAAAGCAGCTGATAATAAAATAACTACACTTAAATTCTAAAAAGATACGTTTAAAATTCAAAATTCTTATATGCAACAAATTGGTTTTTAGAACGCTTTCGAAAATAGTAAAATCTTGGCTTTAATTTATTTATTATCTGTTTGTTTTGTATTTTTTTATACTCTTTTGTGGCAGTTCATTTTGCATCTTTGAAATACATTTCGGGACAGATGTTCTGGAATCACAACCAATGTGATGCACAATTCTAGCTTCGTTTCCATCAAATACTCAAACATGTGACAATATAATTATCAGATCGAGGTACGATCTATTTAAAAAAGAGGCTCGAAAACAAGTTAAGAGTATATTTATAGCGTCTACACACTGTTGAAAATCTAGTCAAGCCATTGGCGGATCTGAATCCTAACAATAAACTATACGAACTCAACCGAGAAGTGAGCTCACTTAAGATTTAAATAAAATAATGTAAGTAGTGTCGTTAAAACTTTATCACTTTGCTTTCTACTCAACCAAATTCCCTCTTCGTTCACTTTCTGCTCTTCTCTCTCTACTTTAAAACTTTAACATACACAATAAAATTCTCATATTTCTCTTTGCACATTTCCCTCTGTCTAAAAATATGAATCTATCTCTTTGCTCTCTCTCCCCCTAGCCCCCCCGCATTGGTCAGTTTTTAGCTCAGTATTTTCCTTATGTTTGTTTTTGGTTTAGTCTGCGGGTCTTACAATGAGAAGTACTTCAAGAACTGTGCAGGCGGCACAGGCTGGGCAAGAGCCAATTGACCGCCAGCCTCCTCGACACGCTGTTTGTAGTCGGGACTCTGGTCGACAATGCACGGATGACCATCGGAGGGCCAGAAGAGGCAGCAGCAGGAGCGGCATAGGGCCAACACCTCAGCGAATTGATAGTCATCATTGACGCCATAGGTGCGTCGCAGTTGATGATAGATCTGTTTCCAGTCTTTGGTCTCGCCCATCAGCTTGATCTTGTCCAGCTCCAAAATGGTGTTAATCTGTCGCTCATTGAAGTGGAAGCGTGACAACTCGCGCCAAATGCGCTGCTCCGACACCAGCTTGGCCATTGTC
The DNA here is from genome assembly GCA_035045575.1 of Drosophila falleni. Classification (NCBI taxonomy): domain Eukaryota; kingdom Metazoa; phylum Arthropoda; class Insecta; order Diptera; family Drosophilidae; genus Drosophila; species Drosophila falleni. Next base: position 15,118,164 of record JAWNOV010000167.1, read on the forward strand.
TCCCAGGCCTCGGCGGCCGATTCCAGATCCCGATGATCGGCAATGCACAGAATTATCTCGCGTACACACTCCTCGGGCAGCTCGTGCAGCTTGGGCTTTGCCTCCGGATCTGGCTCCCTGATCTCAATCTGACTTGCCACGCGCTGAATGCGCTTAATCCTTGCCACATGCTCCTGCCACAGATAGGTGCTGCCCAGCGGCTTTCCCCAACACTTTTGGTTCTCCTGGTTCACAATGTGCTCCAGCTTCAAGGCCAATCCCCGCAGCACATTCGGATGCTGCTGACTGTCGTTGACTGTGAAAAAGTACAAATTAAATTAAAATTCTAGTTAGTTTCCAGTTCGATTACTTACCATGTGAGGCCACCTCCTCGACCATTTGGAGCAGCTGACGTTGTGCACTGCCCGGCAGACTGGCTATGCCCTTGTTGGAGACCAACAGAAGGAACGCACAGATATAGTGGAAGCGCTTGCGATCTCTCACAGATCGACGGAAATCGAGACGCTTTACTGCCTCGGTTAACCCATTGAAGCCGGCTATCTCACGGGTGCAGCGTATTGTGATGTGATAATGCGGTGGCATACTCCCGGATTCCTCATCTTCTCCCTCGCTGGTGCTTCCAACCTCTGTGCCCTCTGAGCTGTGACTGCAATTGCATCAAGATATATGTTTGGATTAATTGATTGTTTGAATATAGTTAGGTGATATGTAGCCTAATGTGGTCAGTTTTTTACTGTACTAATAGTTTCAAATATAGTTATACAGTTTTACAGTACACAAATATCTTATGCAGTCGTAAACGCCCGCTTCAATGTTTTAACAGGGTATAATTTGGCCAAAGTCACAATTCGGAAGTGAATGCAATTGGTCTGTCCAACTGTCTGACCCTCACCTCTCTCTCTCTCTCTCTCCTTCCTTTTAGTCAACTGTCTTACCAGTTCAACAAGTTTAAAGTGTTTTTTGAGATTGAATTATTTGCTTTTTTTAAGAGATTCGTAAACTGCTTTTTAAGAGGCGGAAACGTTTTTAAGTTTTTCCAGCAACGGTTGCATGTATGTGAGACCCGTTTATTAGATTAAGCTGTTAACTCTGCAGGTCGTGAGGGGAAGTCTGGCCTCTGAAATTGTCGTGTTTCCTTCAATTACAAGTTTTTTACCAATTGCCGCTTGCACAATTACAAGAGTTAAGAAAAAAAACTACTATTATCAAGGCAATAATAATAGTTTACAATACCCTATGCTTTTGAATTGGGAAGAAAACGTATAAATAAATAAATGATAGCTAAAATAAATAAGTGAAGGACAAAGAATAAATCTCAAATTAATTGAGAATTTTATACGAGTAACACACAGGGTATAATCCATTATTATAAATTTGCTGACTTACTTTCTTTAAAAAGGCAAAACGAATAATATTATTTTTTTATATTTATATATTTTATTATGCCGAAATTCCCACGAGGCTTACTTAGGTTTATCTCCACAATGCGTACTCTCAATTAAGTTATGTGTGGTAATTTTAAGAGCTGTCAGTTAGTTAATTGGGCTGACTAGCTGCAGTCAACTGGCCAATAGATCGATATGCCTTGACCATATTTAGAATGCGGCTGAAATTGTACGCCAACCAGGACGAGGACATGTCCTTCGGCGACTGCATTTTAATTTTCGACCAAACTGGGTCAATTTTTCGCTCTATTTGTGTGAGAGAGTGTCTGTGACAGTCCATGTAAATGTGGGTTGCAATTTATTCAAAGCTTACTTGAATAAACTTTTAATTGCAGTTTCGTTTAGAAAAACTTCCTGCGCCATTTTTCTATCTTTCTACTCTGTATGTATTATATTTAAATTACAGGTCCAACTTAAGTTAATTGATGTTTAGGGTTGTCAACCTACCGCACAGCGTAGTTCTATTTACAATTATTTACAAATTGCACGCTGTGCAGAAGAAAGTGCAAGCTCTCAAGGCCCCGCCTCCTGGTTTATTCATACATATATAATAATAGCCTATGAAACAAAGAAATTGTTATTGTTGCGTTCAGTCAAGAGACTCCAGCTCCAAATTTAAACCAACAGACCATGGAGTAAGAGAAATAGACAGGAGTGAGAGAGGGAAAGAGTGAGAGAGAGAGAGAGAGAGAGAGAGAGAGAGAGGGAAAGAGTGTGTGTGAGAGAGAGAGAGAGAGGGAAAGAGTGTGTGAGAGAGAGAGAGGGATAGAGTGAGAGAGAGGGAGATTGTTGGGGGGCCGACGACCACGTGATTCATATATAAATCAGTCAACGACGTCATCATCAAGCGTTCGTTTACCTTTCTTTCAAGCAAATTAAACAAAATGCAATGGGATCGCATTGGACAGCTGGCAACTTGGGAATTGGGATCTGAGATCTGGGGATCAGGCACTCGGGGCAATTTCGGCTGCAATTCGCTTCTCTATTTTTAAGTGTATGTGCGACCTTTTTCGACATAAATTATTGTGATTCGGGCGAGTGGAATGGCGTGGACTCAACTCGAGACTCGAGTCAACTTCTAGTCTAATTTTAGAGGAAGTTGGAAGCTATCACATGTCGCTGTCGCTCTCTCAATGATACAATCGGCCGCTATAAATAGACTTCATTTTCGGGAGTTCTGGTAAATTGGAACCGATTTCAGAGAGCTGCCAAAAGTTTGCAAGTTCCATTAGTTTCGGTTCACAGTCCCATGGAAAAAATAAGACAATTATTGTAACGAGAGAAAGAAAATAAGCTATAAAAAGTGAGTGCGATAGATAGAAATGATTAATGCTCACATTACACTGTTCAACAAAGTCAAAGAACGGTTGTTTTTTTTTTAGTAATAAACAAGTTTTCTCCTCTAAAACCTCTTTAAATACAATCTATTATTTTACATTGAACTAAAAGCTATTTAAAGTATATTGTGTTGTGCTTTATCATTTTATCCGACTTGCTTTACCATGTTGTCTAGTGTATAAAATGGATTTCAACGCATTTCCATTGGCTGCACCCGACTTTTGAAAGTGTAGAAAGAAATGAAGAAAATGAGAGTCAATTCAAAAGGCCAACAAATGTTCAGTGGTGAGTGCAGTGAAAGTGGGTCCAAATCTACATCCACATCCACGTCCGCATCTACGTAATGCACATTGATTTGATTTTTTATGCAATTTGATTTTTTTTTTTAATTTTTAATTATGATTTTCGTGCATTTGGCAATTGCATTTTTAATTGAGAAACGGAAAATGAAAAATTATTTCGCTGAGCCACTTAACACAGTTACGAAATTTCCTTCTATATTTCGAATGGCATTTCCTAATTACATGAGTTTTATTTTTGGAAAAAATAATTTTTATTATGCATTTAGTAATTGAGGTTATGCATGAACGACATTTCCTAATATTTCGACTGAAATGTACATTAACGCTTTACTTTTCGTTTCGTAACTTTTGAGAATAATATTGTAGATAAGTAAAAATGTAAATCTGTATAAAATTGAAAGCTTTACAGATTTTCTATTTAAAGTTTCTTTAACTCTTAAAAAAAATAAAGCCTCTCAGTGAAAAAATGATTGTCAAATTTCTAAAGTCTGCGAGATAAAATTTAGCTGGTTTCTGAAAATCCTTCTTAATTTCATTAAGTAAGTTCCTTGTACTGATTTGGCTAAGAGTTCGACAGTTAAACGTCATTAAAAATCGATTTGAGGTGGAAAGTCGAGTTGATAAAAGTGAGACGGAACCTTGAGCTTTCAGTGCCGTTACCAACTGCCAAATACACACGCATACAGACGCACTTTGCCTAAACTTGACCGAGTTGCGGCCTGTTTACTTGTGTGTGTGTGTCTGTGTGATGGAAGTTTCCAAGGTTATTAGGTTTTTGTAAAAACCTCAGCTCGTCCTTCAGCTACTAAGAAGGTTCCCAGAACATACACATGAGTACTTAAATATTCACAATATATAATTAGAGTTTATGTTGGGGTAAAAGCCCGTTTGCTTCTATAGCTAAATTTGGAATTTAAATTTCTTGTTGCTTCCGCATTTTCCTGCCATATAAGTAATATTGTACACCGTGACTGCCTGACAAATGCCAAAAATAGTTTCCCTTGTTGCATTCGGAAAGTCTTCTTTATGACATGTCAAAATATTCACTTTAAAATGACTTATTCCGTATGCCTGTGCTTTTTTCCTCGGCTGCTGCTTTATGTAAATCGTTGAAGGTTTTCAAGTGGATCGACTGCACGTTCTCCCTTTCCATTCAACTCCCAGTCGCTTGAGATTTGAACGGGAATTGAAAAAAAATTATAGGAAAATCAAACTAATGTTTTCTTTCTTTTTGCATTTATTGCGATATTTTTACCCGCACAACGGGCAATCAATCAAATGGGAGCGTCTATCAAGGCAACTCTCCCTACCATTTATTTACAATTTATTTAAACACTAGCTATTGTCACTTTCACACTCATTAAAAGTGAGTCACCCTAATGATTATAGGTACACCGTATCAGGTATATTACTAACAATTAGTGTATGCCAAATGCTTAAAAAAACAACTCTACGGACTTAAAGGTAATGCTGTATAATACAATTAATTATTTCAACTAATCATTTCGTATAATTAAAGAAACATTTTGTTTAATGCTGGCATAAACTCATTCATAAAAATTTTATTTTACTAAAGAGTTTCGACATTTTCCGTTTCGTCATTGTGGTTTGTTTTGTTTGCTTTGATGATGTTTTGGGTAATCATTAGCTTTAACTTTTAAAAATAAGGTGAAGGGTAGCCCACATTTTGTTATCGCATACATCAATAATAAAGTACTGTTATGTTTTATTCTAATTATACACTTAAGTAAATGTTGAATTAGTCAGATAAGAGTTTTAGTAGGTCGTTCAACGACCTTGGTATTTTCAATTTCTAAACACGACGCACTTCCGGTGGCCTTGGCCTTTAATCTGTCAAATATGTTGGGTTATCTTATCGATAAATTGCAAGTTGCGCCAATTTTGACAACAGTGAACAGATTTCAAGACATATGCAGGAATATTACAGAAATAGACTATTTCCACAGATGTTAAACATTTAAAAATTCAATTGTTTTATTTGGGTTAATTTCAAGGTGACTGCACTACGCAATAGAAAAATTCAAATCGATTGTCATCAAGTGTGTTTTGTCATCGGTGAATTGATTGCTAATCAGAGATATCAACAAAAAGAAACACAGCAATAAACAATACACAATAAGACTCACCGTTTGCGTTTGCCACCGCATTCAAGCACCTTTAAACGCTCCCAGCCCTCCTCGGTTTTGACCCAAGCCTCGCCAGGTGACCGAAAATCTTTCGAAATGAACGCCATGTGTAGTTTTATTATTTACGTAGCTTTTATGATGCGTTGCTAATTACTCTTTATTACGTATAACGAATATTATTTAATTACTCGTAGGTTTTATTTTGTATTAAGTTTAATGTTTATGCGGACGGCGATTTGACTGCTGCAAAAGTAAGAAATAATTTTCTTTCATGAATTTCAAAATTTTATGCAATTTTTCAAGCACTGCTACAAAAATTTGTTGCGCATTTTCCAAGTTTATTTACAAGTCGCACTCTCTACACTCTTTTGCCTCGGCAATGCTCTTATCAGTTAATGTGAAATAATAATCAATATTGTAAAAAACAACGCGCTTAATTTGATGTTTTATTACTTTTGCCCAATATTTTCATTTCCTACTTTGGGCTTGTATAAAACTTTCTTGCGAAAGAGTATAAAAACGTTGACAGTTCGTTGAGCTGCGGAATCAAAACAAAATGAAAAGCAACCAAATAAAGGCAAAGCAGCAGAGCCAGAGAGTGCACAACAGCAACAAAATGAGAGCGAGAGAGCGCACTACCAGCTGTTCGTTCAGTGTTTTGATGAGTCGTGAGTGGTGGAGAGGGTTAACTGTTTGGCGCTCATGTGGAGCACAAATCGTGCGTTGTTTTGTTGTCTCTTCTCGTAAGTCGTGTGCTTGTGTGTGTGCGTGCTGTAGGTACACAGCTGATTTCTGCAATTACGCGTTTGTTTTGCTTTTGTTTTTGTTATTTTTTTTTGTTATACATTTTTTCCAGCTTAGTTTTTCTTAAGCACGCAACCAAATTTTTATATTAACATTTGAGCAAACTTTACTTTCATTTCCTTAATTAAGTAATTTTAATTCACACACTTACGTACATATGCTAGCTATACACATTTGTAAATACCTACAAAAGGTAATTGCTTCGCAATTGTTCAATGTAAAGCGTAATATCTATTTTGTATATAGTTATTGTTATTATATACTGTTTTTATTACGCACTTGTAAATATTGGCTGGTCGAGTTTTGGATAGATTTCCACGCTGCTATTTCTTAGCAGTGGCAGTACTCCAGCTCCCACTCAGTCAATTTATAACACTCTGCGGAACTCAAATTATTATGCTAGCGCACAGCTCCACTGACTCCACGAACTGTTTCACTCGGCGCGTTTTACGTTGCATTCGAGCCCCAAAACGGTTTTATGTGGCGCCTTGAAACAAAAGGCTGCCACCCTGTTAAATTCACCGATCTGGCTGCATTAACCAATTTAAAATGCCCGCAGCATGAGCTTAGCAACATATGATAGCAGCATGTTGCCTAGTGATGAGAAATTCGATGTATCGATACTGATACTATTTGGAGCTAAAACTGAAAAGGATCTAATCAAATTAGACAACTAGCGAGAGTAGCCAACTTTGGCCTCCCTGCAATTATTGCTAAGGCCCCCAAAAAAATGTAAACTGCGCCCGTTTGCAGATTGTAAGTGAGGAGCAAATTTGTAATGAGGAGTAGCTTGATTAACATGGGAATGTTGCCGGATCGGAAAATTTGGCAGGGTGGCAACCTTCCACACCAGTGCTGCCAAGTTTAGTGGGACAATAGACACTAGCTATTTTGAAATTTTCTAGCAAGTCAACTCTGAAATTAGCCAGTTCTAGCTATAAAATAGCTAAGTTTGCAACTGTGTTTCATAAGTTTTGCCGAAAAATTTTAATCACATCAAGAAAAATATTATCATCAAGCAGGTGAACTTAAGTAATAATGTCGGCATCGGAACAAGCGCCCAAAATTAAGTACGGAGAAACCGCACCGAAGCTCGACAAGGCGCAGCTGCAGTTCATGAAACTCATCGAGGAACAAAACCTAGATCGCGTGCAGAAATTGAAGCGTGTGCGACGCAATAATTTGTTAACAGCCGGCGCTCTTGGCCTTTCAGTTTTGGCCATTTACGGCTACTCCATATTCTCGGTGCAGCAGGAGAAGTTCCTCGACGACTTCGAGGAGCCCAAGAAGGTGACCACCAATTAAAGCAGCTGCCACAACTCGTTTTCTGTTAATCCTCTAGTCGTTAAGCGTTTTTTATTCAATATCTGTACACATTTCTGAAATCGTTAAAGCAATAACAAGGTAAGTGTTTAACGCTTTCGTTTGAACCTGTTGGTAATCCTCTTTGGCTTTGCAGATGTCCCAGGCAACGGCACGCATCCTCAAGAGCGGCGTGCGATTGCCTCCGTTGCCCAGCATCCGGGATCTGGTCAAGCTGTACAAGCTGCAGGCCATGAAACAGCTCAGCCAGAACTTTCTCATGGACGAGCGTCTGACGGACAAGATAGTCAAGTCGGCGGGTCGCATTGATTCCCGCGACATTGTCCTGGAGGTGGGTCCTGGTCCAGGTGGCATTACACGCTCCATACTGCGTCGTCAGCCACAGCGTCTGATGCTTGTGGAGAAGGATGAGCGCTTTACGGAGACGCTGCTGCTGCTGCGGGAATGCGCCCGTCCACTGGACATGCAGGTGGACATCTACCACGAGGACATACTGCGCTTCAACATCGAGCAACATGTGCCGGACACCGAGCAACGCATCCATTTGATTGGCAATCTGCCGTTTGCCATCTCGACGCGCCTCCTTATCAATTGGTATGCGGATTTGGCTGCACGACGCGGCGCCTTCCGGAGAAACGACACCTGCATGACGCTCACCTTTCAAAAGGAGGTGGCGGAACGCATTTGTGCCCAGTTGGGCAGTGAACAGCGCTGTCGTCTGTCCATCATGTCACAAATCTGGACGGAGCCGGTGCTCAAGTTTATCATCCCGGGCAAGGCGTTTGTGCCCAAGCCCCAAGTGGATGTCGGTGTTGTCAAGGTGATCCCGCTTAAGCAGCCCAAAACGCAGCTACCCTTTCCACTTGTGGAGCGCGTCATGCGTCACATCTTTAGCATGCGCCAGAAATACTGTCGTCGTGGTTACGGCACCTTATTGCCGCCGGAAGGACGCGAGGAGACCACACACCGACTCTTCCAGCTGGCTGATGTCCAGGATACGCTGCGTCCCTTCGAGCTGTCTGTGACCGAGTGTCTGCGCCTAGCCGACGTCTATGCCGAGCATCTGGTCACGCATCCCGAGGTGGCCACATACGATTACCGTGGCCCAAAACAGACGGCCAATCCCGAGTGCCTGGACTGAATCAACGATAGCGATTTCATAAATTTGTTCTTTATATTGTATAAAGTTTATTACATAAGTAGTTCAGTAAATATAAACTACGAAAAATTGTAAGGCAACCCTTTTAAGGGAGTCATTGTAAATTGCTTATAAAAAATGTTGTACAAAATATTTGTGTGTGTTCGGACGGAATGTTGCTAGACGAGATTCGAGTACTAATTGAACTGTCGTTAATTCTAAGGCACTTTGGTACTACATTTAGTACGCTGCAGTTCAGTGAAAATGGAATGTGCTGAGGAGCAACAAGAGTACAACTGAGATTCCGGCCAGACCGCTGGCTCCATTGCAGCGGTGATCGAGGAAGCAAAAGCAGAAGGTCGTATCCGAGAAATAGTCACGTTTTACGTCGTGCTCCTTGATCGTATGATTGACGTAGTGTGCGAGTCGCAAATCCTTCGCTGCTGGACGGCAACCTTCGTACTTGTCAGCGGGTATATCTGTGCGGAAACTCAAAGCGCTGAGGCAGTCGCGAGTGATGGTTTCCTGGGAACCACGTCGTTCGGTCACTTTGACGCAGATGTCGTTGCTCTCGGGACATTGTTCGCCCAGGAAGCCAATGCCTCGCCAGTTGAACTTCTCGGCGCAGCCTGGAGTGGCCGAAGTGCAGCGATAACACCAAATGGCAGCACCTATTTAAAGCGAATTCAATTTAGGTAAGTCAATTTCACTTGATTAATGGAGCTCCCTGTTGTTCTTCTTCTTCTGCTTTCTTATTTGTTTACTTTAATTGATGATTCATTTACGTACCTTCGTGTATAAATGCTGCGATTAGCAGCAGAATAGTGAGTGAGGCCAACGCTTGCATTGTTTATTAAGATATTTTAATAAATTAAACACTTAAATACAATTAAACAAAATACAAATAAAATTACACTTTTACGATAAAAACAACGCCCAAGCATGCGTATATCGGCCACAGATGTTATCGACTGTTGATTTATCGACAACCGCCCCATTTACTCAACACCAGAGTCAGAGTACAGCCAATGGTGTTGGCAAACGTTTTGCATATAGCGCGCCAGTTTGAAAGCTATTCCAACCAACGTTTGTTTGACTTATTTGGAAAGTAAGAGGTTTTGCTTTTGTTTACTGCTATTGCAACCAAATTTCGTTGTGACTCAGCGCATTTAACAGTTTGTTTGTTTTTTACACATAAGTTATTCATTTGGTATCAGTTTTGTGATTTTACAGTCTTCTTCCGACACACATATTTTTGGAGATTCCTACGAGTTGTCATGTGTATTTATAGAGCTATGAAATTAATATGCAAATCAGAGCTACAAAAAGGGGGAACAATAAACTTTTGCTCGTATTTGGTGATCGCTTTTAAAGTATTTTTTTTTTTATGTGTGGAATGTGCGATGTTTGCCAATTTAAAGGCCAAGATGAATCAGCCGGCCAAAATAAGGCGGCACTGCCAATTAAACGAACCGCTGGCAAAGTCCAAAAAGAGCGACAAGCGCGTAAGACCAGTGGATGTTGGTATTGAATCGTCACGCAAAGAAAGATGCTCAAATATGGAAATGACGAAATATCTTCGTGGGGGCACAATTGAAATAAGCTGCACAATAATTAAATTCCATTCAAATACAAAAATGAGTTGTTTATATTTCCGAATTTTTATTATTATGTTTTTGTTTTTATGTTTATAACTTAGAAACTAAACAATTTATACAGTTAGTCACATTTGCAAATATCGCATACAGTGTTTTTTGAATAAATCAAAATAAATTAATATTATAAACTAAAGAAGATAATATGTTCACACATGAGATATGATAAAAGATCATCAAAGGGTTTTACAAGAAATTATGCAAATTGAGGTTTTTTGTTATTTACAAATTGGAATAATAAATAAATTATGCTTGCTTAATGAATCATTCACACAAAATAAACAAACAAACAAAACTAACTAATGCACTCACATTCATACACACACATACAAACTAGAAAACTACGAATACATTTTATGTAAAATCACGTTTCAGGTTGGGGCCCCTCCCCCATCTGGACCCCCGTTGGACCACTGGACGATAGTCGCCTAGACAGAGACGACAAACTCCTTGCCGGTCTTAAAGTCGACGCACTTGAACTGTGGACAGCATTTGGGGAAGCTCCAGTTGAGGTCACTGGGAAGCTCCTCGCAGCCGGGCATCTCGATATAGGGACAGGTCTCGATATTGATCTGACGCGCCTCAATGTCGCACGTCATGGCGGCACAGATGCCCTTCGGCTTGTATTCCTTGTCGGGGAGCATGAAGCGTCTGGTCAGCTTATCGAAGCATTTGCCTGGATGCGCTGTAAATATATATATAAAGAAGAATGTGAATGTTAATGTGAATCAGTTAAAGCGGAAGTTGTTTATCTGTTTTGTATTTTCTGTTGTTTTGCTTTATTACATCTGCCTGCAGTTTTTCTTTATGTTGATATATTTATGCACAAGGAAGTTAACTACAACTACGTTATGCAAAATCCACTCAAGCTGCCATATCTTGCGAAATATATTTACGAATATATATATATATATATATATATATAGTTTCCATAAATAACTGCAAGTATTTACCTTACTTTCAAAACGATTGTATTTTTTTTTTGGCATGACTTGTCGAAAAGACTTAAGCAACAAACTTGACAGAAGACTCAAAGCACGAACTTGACAGTCATGACGAAACAGAATTGGAACCAAGTAAAAATACATTTAAATGCTCTCTTGTGGCATATTTATAAATAAAAATCTCCAACTCTCAAGTGGTAATTGCAAACAATTGACTGGCTTTTATTTATAACAATTTGCCGCAAGCTGGAATTTGCCGTAACAGCAGCTGTCGAAGTTTTGATTAATGGTACTCCCCATTTGCCATTCAGGTCGTTGGCGGTACTATCTCAAAGACTGTACATTAATTTAAATTTATTTATTTTTTTCGTTTTTTTCTTGTCTTTTTTTTTGCACTTAATTGAGTTACCGATAAAGAAATTCGCGTGAACTCATCGCCTATGTTTAAGCGATAATTAGTCAGCATTTTGCTAGTTATTCCTGGCAGTAAACCCGGTCAATAAATGGACGACCTTCAGATAAACAAATCGAGAAACTATTTTATCAAGATCTGCTACGTTTTTGTAACACAAATCCGCATAGCTATGCAAATGAATTTAAAAAAACAAGAAAAAAAAAATCAGCACATTTCTTATGCTAATTTTTAGCAGATGCGAAAAACCCAAAAAACCGAAATTCGTACAAAGAAAAATAACAAATAACTAATTTAGTTGTTGTCGCCAATTTGGTTTTGCGCTGTTTAAAATTTGTTTATCTCTTTTTGACGTCAACGAAAACAGCAAAACAAAATATAAATCAAAATATATATGTATATACGCGTAAAATAAAAACAAAAAATGTATACATTTTTTAATAGTGTCTGACGTCGATGGCAAACAGTTACAATTATAAGTATAACAACTCTTTAAAAGTCAAGAAATCCAAATAAACATGAGAATACTAAGCGTATGTAAAGAGACTATCCTCAACCTGTTCCATAAATCAATCAGAGATACTGCCAACTGCTTTCAGCTTTATGCGATTTTTATTGTTGCTAAAGGTCGTTTAAAGCATCTGACCATGTTTATGACTGAAATTAATTAAAAACTTAATTAAAAAGTTTCCAATTAAGTGACATATCGAGCTACCAGCGACCCGCAGATATTTAAACCATTTGTTATATTAATCAAAGTAAAATCAACGAAATTTTTAAAACATTCTAATACTACGCACATCCTTAAAACAAAACTGTAACATTTTTTAAATACTAACCAGTATGAATAACCGCCTGCTGAGAGTAAACAGCCGCTTCAGCAACGCAGACGATCAACGCGAGAGCAACACAAACTTTTTCCGCGAACATTTTGATTTGTTTATATATATATTAATATTATATATATAGATTGTTATCTCTGTTATTGTTTGTATGTAAAGATTTTGCAGTTAATTTGTCACTAGCCGTAAACAGACGTAGTTGTCTAGCTTAAGATTTTGTTTTAGATAGGGCTTTGATTTTTGTAGAGCTTTGCACTGGTCACTTCACAGTCAGCAACTGAAGCTCAACAGCCAGCGACGCTCATATTTAAGCGCGCCAGCTCCACCTATTGTCAGCGTGCTCAAGCTCTCGTGCACTCTCTTTAGTGCTCTCGCTCTCTCGCTCTCTGAGTGCTGTTGTTGTTGCTGCAGAGCACATGTTTTCTTTTTGATTGCGTTGTTTGCCAGCTTCGCTTCTTTCGCCACACATTTTTGCGTCTTGGGTTATTCCGAGCCTAACACGCACCATAAATCTTAGGGCACACACACACACATATATGCATACAAACCTACATATTTAAGTACAAGCTTGGCTTGCCGGCGAAATGCTTTTCCGCTCTCTTTTCCGTATCTCTCTCTCTCTCTCTCTGTTTGGTCGCCATTATTATTCTATGACTCTCCCACGCTCAAAGCACACCATTGTTCTGCATTATTTGCAATTTGTGTAATTAATTGTTTGATCATTTCAATTGGCAGCGACTTGCCGGCGGGTTTTATCCAAATCCGTATGGCTCTAGGGGTTGCACGTGGGTGTGTCTAACTGCTTGGAGGCGTTGTGGCATGCTTGTAATTTAAGCACCCAACCTTCTTTTGCTTTCATTTTATGGCAAGCTCCGCTTAGTCAGCAGAAAAGTTAGTTCTCTTGTGTTCATTTTTGCTATACAGTTAGTCAAGAAAGTGTTTTTATCAGGGAATCAAGCCGAAATAGGTTATATCGAAATAACTTTTTCGGTAACACCGTTAAGTCTAAAAATTAAAGAAGTTACTGTTTTAAAAGAATTTTAAGTTGGCTAAGAACAACAGCTTCCTTTTTCTTTTTTACCCTTACCCGCCTTGAGAGTGTGTGTTAAATTGCCCTGACAGAGCTTGATGAACCTGCCACGGCGATGTGTTCACTGTACAGGCTAACAGTGCTTATTATCCCATTCGAGCGACGCCAAGTTGACGCCGCTGGCCGTCAGGGGGCGTACCGCTTAATGGAAACTAGTCGCCTGCTGCCTGTTTTGTTTTATTGCATACCAGAATTTATATACAACTTAGTTAGGCCCGGCATTGCCCGAACAAATAACAATATAGATGAGAGCAGAGAAAATTTAATGCAAATAAGTGATATTTAGCTGAATTCACTGACACTGACAGAGTTATCTAAATTATTTAAATTAAATTTAACTGCTTTATTTACAATTCAATTTTTTAGTTATTTCAGATTAATATTTTGATTTAAAAAAAATAGAAAAGTAATTTGTATAAAATTAAGTTAAAATTTATTTCATGATACGGTACCTAGTGCTCTTCAAAAAGAGTCAATTTTATGATACAACTTCAAGTGGCTTTACGTAACCCAATTGACTTGTGTAGCTTTGATTAAAGTCTCTCGATGTTGTACGCTTTGTTGTTATTTAGGGGTTCATTCTCACTTGATTGCGTCTTGGAGCCCCCACCGAATACCCGTTAAACCCGTTTGAAGCCTTGATACGCATGTCACACTTGCAACCAAGTCGCAAAGTCGCAGAGTCGCGACAGGCGATTCCAAGCTCGGATTCGACAACGATAACAACGACGACCGTGTGACGTCAATTTGTTGTTTAGCTGTTGCTGTTGTTGTTGGTTGTTGGTTGTTTTTGTTTGGTTGTGTTTGGCGTTGTTTTTGACATTGCCTTGGCCTGGCGAGACTGAAACCGAATTTATTTAGCGGCGCACGCTGGAATTTATTAATTATGACCGGGTACAACATTTTAGCACAAGACATGGCAAGAGGGGGGAGGGGGGGATAAAGAGGGATGGGTAGGGGCCTTAGGGGGCAGCTATGCTAAAAAAAATTCCATTCCAAGCCGCCGTTTTATAGCTGATTTATTGTTTATTCGTTTTAATGTTATTGCTCATTTTTGGTCTACGTGCTGAGCCCCAATGTAACTAAAAGATACAAAAAACAAAGAAAATAAAAACAAGAAAATAAAAAAATAAAAATAAAGAAAACAAAACAAATTGATAAATATTTATGGACTTTAGGTTTTTGTTTTGACGTGACGCATAATTAGTAATAAATTGTGTATTAAGACAGACCCAAGCATACAGTAGCATGTTTTGATACCCCTGACTCCCCCTGCCCCTTTTCCGATACGTACTTAATAAACAATTAATTACTGATTAATTTCATTGGACGTGTGCCGCATAAAATCGAATCACACAGATTTATTTCAATATTCTCAGTCTAAATGCAAACATGTGCTCTTCATGGTAATTTTTAAACGATTTAACTAAAACAGTTGAAATTTTCCACTTGAATATGGGGCCGAGATTTATTTAAGAAATTCTTGTACTTGAGAAGTATTTATGAATTCAGTGACAAAGTGACAAAAATCCTGGGAGAGGGACTGGGAGCGGGGCCTGGGAGAGGGACTGGGAGAGGGGACTGGGAGAGGGACTGGGAGAGGGACTGGGAGCGAGGCCTGGGAGAGGGACTGGGAGAGGGACTGAGAGAGGAACTGAGAGAGGGACTGGGAGAGGGACTGGGACTGGGAGAGGGACTGGGAGCGGGGCCTGGAAGAGGGACTGGGAGAGGGACTGAGAGAGGGACTGGGAGTGGGACTGAGAGAGGGACTGGGAGAGGGACTGAGAGAGGGACTGGGAGAGGGCCTGGGAGAGGGCCTGGGAGCGGGGCCTGGGAGAGGGACTGGGAGAGGGACTGGGAGAGGGACTGGGAGAGGGACTGGGAGAGGGACTGGGAGCGGGGCCTGAGAGAGGGACTGAGAGCGGGGCCTGGGAGAGGGACTGGGAGCGGGGCCTGGGAGAGGGACTGGGAGAGGGACTGGGAGCAGGGCCTAGGAGAGGGACCCGGGAGAGGGACTGGGAGAGGGACTGGGACTGGGAGCGTGGCCTGGGATAGGGACTGGGAGCGGAGCCTGGGAGAGGGACTGGGAGAGGGACCCGGGAGAGGGACTGGGAGAGGGACTGGGAGAGGGACTGGGAGAGGGACTGGGAGAGGGACTGGGAGCAGGGACTGGGAGCAGGGCCTGGGAGAGGGACTGGGAGAGGGACTGGGAGAGGGACTGGGAGCGGGGCCTGAGAGAGGGACTGAGAGAGGGACTGGGAGAGGGACTGGGAAAGGGACTGGGAGCGGGGCTTGGGAGAGGGACTGGGAGAGGGACTGGGAGCGGGGCCTGGAA
This sequence comes from Drosophila falleni, assembly GCA_035045575.1. Taxonomy (NCBI): domain Eukaryota; kingdom Metazoa; phylum Arthropoda; class Insecta; order Diptera; family Drosophilidae; genus Drosophila; species Drosophila falleni. Next base: position 15,133,939 of record JAWNOV010000167.1, read on the forward strand.
GAGGGACTGGGAGAGGGAGTGGGAGAGGGACTGGGAGAGGGACTGGGAGAGGGACTGGGAGAGGGAGTGGGAGAGGGACTGGGAGAGGGACTGGGAGCGGGGCCTGTGAGCGGGGCCTGGGAGAGGGACTTTGAGGAGTAATATTAATAGTAGTATTTATAGTAGCAGTAGTAGAGAGGGTAAGAAAAACAAAGAGTAACTGGGAAAGAAGTACGAGTTCGAATACAGAGAAATAATTCAAATGCTAATAGAAGTATGAATAGAATTAGGACTAAATGGAATATAAATTGGAGTATATGTCAAAATATGAATATAATGAATAAATTGTAATATGGTATTCTGTTATCTTTAAAGATGTTTTAGTGTAATTTACTTGATTTCCAAATATTATGTTATACTGTGTTTGGTATTCCCCAGAATTGTGTGATGGGAATTGAGTGATGGAGAAAAAAATTTCTTTAAAAGCGACATCGGAGCAGATTTCATAAATTAATTTAAGTTAAATTTGCATATTTAACACGTTTTTTTAGTATTTCGTTTAGCAAAAAACCCCGAAAAACCAAATCCGCAAAATAGAAGCTCTCAGACTGACTCTCAGCCAGAGTCTGGCGCCAAAGAAATTGTCAATAATCCATCAAGCGGTTAGAGTGGTTTTGTTTATCACAGTTCACAGTCCGGTCCCCCGTGTCTCAGTCAGTGTTTTAGTCTAAGACTACGAGTATGACTTGGATTCAGCTCCAGTCTTTGCCATGTGCTAATCGCTCGACGGAACGTTGCGTGAAGTTTTTATTACACGTCGCCGACGTCGCTACCGTCCAGACCGGTCCAAAGATGAATTTTTTGAATTTATTTCCCGGTCGAAATGTTGATGCGATTGTCTCTAATTATGCAGGAATTTTAGACGTGGCGACCGTCTTGAAGTCGCCATGATAAATTCTGCGAATTTGACACTTTTTTTTAATTTTTATCATTTGACAAACTGATATCATAAATTCATTTTCAGTTGGTCTTATCTGTGATGTGACAGACTCACAAGATTTACTTTGAAGAACCATTGAAAAATATCATCTAGTCTGCTTTTGTATTCTTGATAAAGACTATTGAATTCTGATATTAGTTATACAAACTTCTAAAAGCGCTAAAATTGTTTTTTTTTTTTTTTACGAAATTTGAATATATCTTATATTTATTTTAGTTATTTCTTACGCAATAATAATGTCTAAAACGGTGCTAGTTTCAGATATTAAAGATTTTGCTATATGTCTGGGCCAATTTAATAAAGCGGTTACAGTTGAAGAAATTCTTAAAGTTTGCAATATAATCATGAAAAATATAACCGAGAGTCAAAGTCAAATAAAGGAACAATTAGAAAGTATCCTCGAAATGGGGGTGAAGCTAGGATATTTACAGAAATGTAATGATCGCTACAGTGCATCTACACTTGCCGACAAAGAGGAGGACACACTTGTCGATGAGGTGGTTACGTTGAATTTCAATAGCAATCCGCAGTTACGGGATATTACTCCTGACGAACTAATTCAAATGCTTTTGCCTGAACCACCGATTAATAATGATGATGATAGCAGTGAAGATGAGACTAAAGAAAACACCGCGCTGTAACATGTCAAATAATCAATGCCAACGACAAGTTCGACCTATTAAAAGGACGAAAATACCGGTGAGCTTCATTTGTCAACTAATTTCATATGCATAATATGGTAGAGTTAATTTGTTAACTGATTATGTCCACAGTGGCTAATGGCTTTAGGAGACCTGCGTGTCTCCCACGCGTTGTGTTTTAGAACCTGCACGCTCCACTGTCAAAAATCACTTAGCAGGCGACTTTATAATGGAATGTGCATTTAAATCAAATTAACTGTAATATAACGAAAATTAAATTACATTTTATATCCACAATATGAGGGCAATCAATTCATTTGCCAAATTCTTTTTGTTTTGTTATTTTTTTTTTTTTTTGCGTCTCCGTTGTCATTTCGGGTTAAACCCAAAGAGCATCATTTATCCCCCGTCGACGTCTCGCCTCATACACAATCCATAAATAAACAAAGTCGAACTAGTTCAAAACGCCGGCGACTCTTAGACGCCGTCACAGTGACGCCGCCGACTTTCACGATCCGGTCTGCGTTTGAATTTTAAATGAGTGACGTGGATTTACCAAAAAAAAATAAAAACATGAATGTGAGCATAAGGTTATACCTGTGAATCTATAATCTAAGACAATTTGCCAAAGTTAAGTTTTAATTGGTCGAATTTGTCAAGTAAACACAAACCCAACAAACAAGACGAAGGCCAGAATACCCAGTTGAACCTTAGGAATTCCCATTTGCTTGTTTTTGTGCAGATTCGACTTTATTTCATTGAATATTTAACAAAATTTGCATCTCAAATTTGTTTGCTGTACAACGCAGTTTTTTTAAATCATTTTTTCATAAGATCTGTTGTATAATGACATATCAAAAATATATCAGAGAGTTCCAGTGTCTAGGAACAAATCGTTAAGTTTAAATTTATCTTGATAACGAGACTTATTACATAATTATTTTTATATTTTTTTTTGATAAAAGGCACTAACAACCAAATTTGTAATATTTCTGCTAATAATAATGAATTAGTATAATATTATGAATATAATATGTAAATATCAATATTAAAAAAATAACCATATTATAATATCAATATTAATAAAAATAACGGTTTCTTTTGAACTTAGATTTTTCGTAATCTGAGTTTATGTAGAAGTGTAAATATCGATAGCGACCTATATGGATGCAGTACAAATGTATTGATAGTATCGAACGTGCAATTTAATCGATATTTCGCGGGAGTACGCACAGTCAACTTTTTAGTAAAGCTGCCGAAAAATAGCTAAATTTGCGCTGCAAAAAATCTAAAATCCTAGCCAACTGTCTCAGCAATAAATTAGAACAAGTTGCCAGATCGTTGAATTTAGTAGGGTGGCAGCCTTTGGACCAGGTGGCAGCCTTCCACACCCGTGCTTTCAAGTTTTTAGGGGGGGTCAAGAACTGTTTCTATGTGGAAAGAGTGCGGCATGTTTGTTGCGTCGTGATTTTCTATATTTCTTGTATTAATAAAATCAACGAACGGTGTCCACGGAATTGCAAGCACTCAACAGGTGCACTTGCTTCTGAGGTCATGGGTGAAGTCAAAGACTGGCGGCCATTTGTTTATGGCGGTTTAGCATCCATAACAGCCGAGTTTGGTAAGTTGATGGAGCGGCAATGATTTGTTTGGATTTGTGATTTGCGGGGCTTATCACTACCCAGAATCTGGTGTAAACAAACACTTGTCTTATTTGTGTGATTTATTTTTGATGCAGGCACTTTTCCAATCGACACAACAAAGACTCGCCTGCAAATTCAAGGACAAAAAATTGATCAAACATTTACACAACTGCGATACCGTGGAATGACAGATGCATTTGTCAAAATCTCAAGGGAGGAAGGACTGAGAGCATTATATTCTGGGTAAGGGTAAGATAATTATTTGACCCAAGAATGTGTTAACCTCAAACACCTGTTTGTATATCTATACAGCAGCTCCCACAGCTTATTAGACCCACTATTAAATCATGCAAATTTTATATGAATTTATATTTCAATACATATGTAGGTAGGTGACATAAATTAAATTTAATAAATAAGCTGTCAGCCACTGTATGTATACACACACATATACAATATGCATTTGTATGTATGTAAAATTGTAATGTGTGCATATTGATGATAAGGAGAAGCACCAAGCATACGAAATGGTCTGTAAACTTTGCCCCCGCCTGATAAGCATAGTCAAGAGAGCAACCCCTTAGACTTTGTTACCAAAATGCTGTTGTTGTTGTTGTCTAAGATAGCCAATTAATTGTTGTTGTTTTCCTCTTCCGGCAGCATTTGGCCAGCGGTGTTGCGGCAAGCGACCTATGGCACTATCAAATTCGGCACCTACTACACACTCAAAAAGCTGGCCAGTGAGCGTGGTCTGCTGACGGATGACGATGGCAGCGAGCGTGTTTGGAGCAACATCATTTGTGCAGCCGGAGCGGGAGCTATTTCATCGGCGATTGCCAATCCTACCGATGTACTAAAGGTTCGCATGCAGGTGCATGGCAAGGGCACCGATCAGTTGGGTCTTATTGGTTGCTTCAGGGAGATCTACAAATACGAGGGAGTGCGTGGTCTGTGGCGGGGCGTGGGTCCAACAGCGCAACGAGCGGTTGTAATTGCATCCGTGGAACTGCCAGTCTATGATTTTTGCAAGCTGCAGCTGATGAGCGCCTTTGGCGATCATGTGGCGAATCATTTTATGTATGCGCACCTTTATGATTTAACAACAATTTATGATCTTAACTAATTTGGAATTCTCTTACAGTTCGAGTTTTATTGCTAGCCTGGGCAGTGCTGTTGCCTCGACGCCCATTGATGTGATTCGGGTGAGTGTCCTTCAAACCATGCCCAGCACAGATAGTATATAGTGTATTCTATTACTTTTCCAGACACGTCTGATGAACCAAAGGCATGTGACAATGCTAAATGGTGGCATGGCCACTGCGACGGCATCAGCACAGAAACTTTATAGCGGAAGTCTCGACTGTGCTGTGCAAACCATACGCAACGAAGGTATCCTGGCGCTCTATAAGGGCTTTATACCCACATGGGTGCGCATGGGACCCTGGAACATCATATTCTTTATAACGTACGAGCAACTAAAGAAACATTAGCATTCTCGTTGGAAATCGAAGGACATCAAGTACAAGGTGTATTCAGCATTTGAAACCAAAAATATCTATTTTATAATACCTAGAAGACGGTTAGCTAAGAATCATAGTGGAAATCTTTGAAATCAACCCAGGGAGTAGACACTAAAGTGCCTCTTGCATATTGGCTATCTAATAGCCACATTAACTCCTTTACCCAGTGGACAAAAGTGACAACAATTGAAATAATACAAATCTTGTTGCACCTAATTTATAGTATTTGCATTTGACCTAAGGAGTCATTGACAAGTGGAATTAAACCCATGTGTTCCTCTAGTCCCAGATTCCTTATGCAATAACTAGCATTTCTTTGTTCTCATCTAATTCGCATTTACCTTAAGAACAAAATGTGACGAAAATTAGTATAATTTAGCTTCGATTTGGTTTATTTTTTATTATTTTTAATAGAAAGTTTAGTTTGAAATTGTATTACATCGCGCATTTCATTGTATACAAATCTGTACTGTAAATATGTACATTAAGAAATATATAAAAGCATGCATGTATCATATACCATATATCTTATGTATGTACTATTAAATAAATAATACATTTGAAATCTCAGACCATTTATTTCAATCTCTACACAAATTTAACTCAATCGCAATTAATAATATTAAATAATTGTTTAATATTTATCGATTGTCTTAGCATCAATAATAATCGATTTCGGTTTTACTATAGCGATGGTACTTAGGTTCGATTAGGACTTATCGAAAATTTGAATTAAAGCGGTATTCCTAAAGTGTAAAGTGTATTTTAATAAATTATTGAATACAGCTGTTTAATTATATTTATTTGTTTTATCCGATTTTACATTGCTGGCATAAAAATACTCAACCTAGCGGACGTTCACTAAATAATGTTGAGAAATAGGACAGCTATACTTGAAAATCATTTTTTATAGAATCGTTTTGAGATAAGGATCTCATGCGTAGACTGTATGAAAATGTTGTAAGTAGGTGTGCATTTATATGAAATTGAGAGCTGTATACTAATTCATACATACATATTTACCAATCAATACATATGTGTACAGTGGCTCTTAGCTTATTTGACCCACTACTCTTTCATATTACTAATTTTAAATGAATGCATCTTTTAATTTTATATTTTATATGAATTAAGTAATAAATATAAAGCATTTAAAAATAGGTGGAATAAGCTAATGATTATAAATAATAATTTTATATCAACTATAATGGAGATATTTTTATCTTAATAAAGAAAATATAAAAATCCTGAAATCACTTTTTGAAATATTGCTTGCAAATTTATTGCATTGTGTTGAACACAATTTACGACAAAATATACGAATGTGCAGTTTGATTAGCGCATTACAGCCTGATAACCGCATTAATCATATGTCGTACTTGGTGAATAACCCTTGCTTCTTATAAGCAAATATGAGGGCTATACAATATTCCGAATAAAGTTCTCGAAGTGTTTGTATCATGGAGCTTGAGCTGCGTGAATTACAATTATCCCGAGCATTAGAAAAGCGAGATGTAAAGCTATTTGAGGAAGCGTTAAGACTTCACGGCAATCCCAATAGACCGGATGGTAATGGTATTACAATCTATGAGAAGGCGCTGGCAACCACTGGCTGCGGAAAGTTCATACAACAATGTATTCGATACGGATGCAAATCGAACTACGTAAGGCGAATTAATCTGTAATATAATAAACTGAGTCATTGAAATTTCAAATTTACAGATTAACGAGAATGGCAAAGCAGCAATTAATTTTGCCAGCGATTCGAGAGACAGTGAAAATATTAGGATACTGCTAGAGCATCAGGGAGTTCAGGTGGATAACAAATACAATGATCTTACGCCACTCAATTCGTTGTCCAAAGGCTTAAATATCAAGAATGTAGACCAGGTGAAGGAATGCATAAAACTGCTTCTTCTCTATGGAGCCTCACCGAATATTCTCGATGACTCAGAAATGAGTCCCATGCATTATGTGTTTTACAACAAAAGTCTGGAATATAATAAAAAGCAGGAAATCATTAGCTTGCTTCTGCAACATCAAGACATCTACATAGATGATGAACTCCGCAAAGAGCTGTTGGAATGGAATCCCAACCTGGTCCTTAAACCGAATCGGCAACCGAACCCTTCTACTGAAGTTAATCGTGTGCTTACGCTCGAGGAGTGCATCACGAGTGGTAATCATGTAATCTTCGATCAACTGCTGAATGATCAGTTCGATGTCAATAGGAAACCGCAGGGATTTGATAAAACTTATGTGGAGATTGCTACTGCATATGGCAATTGGTATGCTCTAAAGAAGCTCCTGCAGCATAATGATCTGAAGATGCCCAATAACTTGGAGTTGCTTCATCAGCTAACTGGCAGATTGGATGAGCGGCCACAGAAGACTTTTAGCGACTACAATAAGTGCTTTGAGGTGCTTCTGGCCAGTGGACTTGTGGATGTGAATGAGAGGGACAAAAGTGACAGGACTCCACTATACTATGCCATATCATACAACAAAGAGTTCGGTGTAAGGGAACTGCTGCAGCATGGCGCCTATCTAGGCATGAAGAGCTACTTTAACGAACTGGCCATAAATGACATTGATCCGGGACTGTTGGAGGAGCATTTCGATGACTGCATCACATCGGAAGGTTCGAGTCGCGCCGATAAGAACTTTAAGATCATTCTTAACTATAAGAATCTAAAGGTGCCCAGCAACATAAAGTCCAGCGAAATGGAACCCATTTGTACCATGGCCAAATCAAAGGATCTGCGTCATCTTCTTACACATCCGTTGATAACGACGCTTATAACTCTCAAGTGGCAGAGTATTTCGTTACTATTTTACCTCTACACTGTGGTTTCGGCACTCTTTAGCATTTTTCTAATACTACACATATACTCAATGTTTTCCCATGATTGGATGTTCAACCTAGTATCAGTTTTTCAACTGATCTCCTGGCTAAGTGTTGTATATATTGTAATGGTCGATGTGTTTATTAAGTGCTGCATCACAAGATTCACCAAGTCCATGATATTTAGTCTAATAATGAACATTTTAATCATTGCATTGACAATTTGTAACAACATAATGAACAATCCTGAACAGTATCATAGCCGCATCATCGCAGCTTTCACAATACTATTGATTGCCGTAAAACTTACCCGACTTATAGGATCGCTGCCCGTATATTCACTATCGATGTACGTTCTGATGCTGCGCGAGGTCAGCTTTACTTTCCTTAGAAGCTGCATACCTTACTCCATTTTGGTGATTTCTTTCGGACTGTCCTTTTATGTACTCAACTTTCATAATTTATCAGAGAAATCAATCTGGGATGCTATTATGAGGACGATCTCAATGTCAACAGGTGAATTCAATGAAAACGAAATTGGATTTAAGGAATTGTTCTTCGATCGCTTAATCTTCGTAATTTTTGTAATATTTATTTCGATCGTGCTCATGAATCTGCTCTCGGCTTTGGCTTTTAGTGATACTCAGGTGGGTGAACCCCTATATATATATTTTTTCATTTATTTTGTTTCTATGAGCCTTATAATACTAAATCACAATAAATTATTCTTTTTTATTGCAGGCTATCCAAGCTTTAGCTGAAGTGAATTGTCTCATTCACATTGTCAATTTGTTGACCTTCTACGAAGAACTTTTAACAAAATCATGGAGATACTTTGAATCAATCCGCAAATTGATTAATCGTTTTGGAAACTTTGCAAACTTACCAGAGTCGGTGTACACATTTCCAAATAAGAAACATATTGATACTACAGCCACAAATTCTTGCGAAATGACGCCTTTAACTAATAACAACACAAGGACTCGTCAAGATAATCAAAATAATATAAATATGCCAGAGGATCACTTCATTATGAAATTTAGCAATACGACGATCAAAAGTTTCCTGCAAGTGATAGATCAGAAAGCAAAACTAGACCGCCAACGTCAACTAAATTCGACGATTGCCAAAAAACTGGAAAATATTGAAAATATGTTAAGCATTCGGGAATAAGACGTCACTAAATAGTTTTTATTACATTGTTTTTCTTTAGATTGTTTATGTTTCAAGAAAGATTTAAGATTCAACCTTTATTGAATTGAACTGTCGAGAAGCTAGTTTTAAAATTGATATTAGATAATTTCTCTAACTGATATTGGCAAAATAATAGCCTTCGATTAATATTTGTGCGATAGCCTTTCCCTTTTCCCATCACTATTGAAAGTAACGGATCTTGTAAGCGGCGTCGATAATTCTTGATAAGTAATAAAAGTGTGTAAATTGCATATTTGGAATGGATTTTGTGACTGCTATTTCGACGGGCGCTACCGTAAAGGTGAATAATTTGTATTAAGATTGGCAAATAAATAATTGCAATGTGTTTTTAGTATACGACAGAGGAGTACGCCTACAAATTTATGGAGACAGTGGCACACAATCCACATAACTGGTTGGGCCAATTGTCGCATCACTTTGTTGGCCAATGTTTTCGAGTGGTGGGTCTCAAATTTACAGTGAGCGTTGAGGCGTTTAAGCATAGCTATGATCATCCGTATCGTGATGATAATTTAACCTATGTTTTTAATGCCGTGCCATTTGTCCTGAAAGGCGTTGAATCGTTTCTGAAACAACTGCCGACACTGTTGGCATATTATGGAAACGAAGTATTAAAGGATATGCCAACCACACGCCTTGGCAAGCAATTCTACGAGCTGACACAACCTGTTCCCTGTTACTTGCGTGTAGTGAATGCCTGGGCACACGTGGTACGCAGCATCACCGATAACTGGCAGCGGGAGGACAATGGAATTGAAAAGTTCCTGACTGAGCCGCTGGCCAGATTGTCATTCAGCATATTGGCTGGACTAGTGAAACTGCTGCCCAACTCGGGCGATCCAATGCTCAAAGAAGTTTGTCTCAACCTTGCCGTTATGGCGCGTTATGGCATATTGTAAGTGGATACAATCAATACTATATCAAACGTGTTTTTTATAGACCCCGTACTTAAAAAATGTACAGGCGTCTATTGGGTTTGTTTTACCGAATATGTGCGTAACAGGCAGAAGGAGGCGTGGCAGACCCTATAAAGTATATATATTCTTGATCAGCATCAATAGCCGAGTCGATATAGCAATGTCCGTCTGTCTGTCTGTATGAACACCTAAATCTCAGAGACTATAAGAGCTAGAGACACCAAACTTGGTATGTAGGTTCCTCTGGCCTGGGAGAGGGACTGGGAGAGGGACTGGGAGAGGGACTGGGAGAGGGACTGGGAGAGGGACTGGGAGAGGGACTGGGAGAGCGGGGAGCCTGGGAGAGGGACTGGGAGAGGGATTGGGAGAGGGACTGGGAGAGGGACTGGGAGAGGGATTGGGAGCGGAGCCTGGGAGAGGGACTGGGAGAGGGACTGGGAGCGGAGCCTGGGAGAGGGACTGGGAGAGGGACTGGGAGAGGGACTGGGAGAGGGACTGGGGGAGGGATTGGTAGAGGGACTGGGAGAGGGCCTGGGAGAGGGACTGGGGGCGGGGCCTGGGGAAGGGAGTGGGAGCGGGGCCTGGGAGAGGGACTGGGAGCGGAGCCTGGGAGGGGGACTGGGAGAGGAACTAGGAGCGGGGCCTGGGAGGAGTAAGCAAGCAGATCAAGTTTGTTTCAAAATTCGGCCACGCCCCTTTTAACGCCCACAAATCGAACAGTACAGTATCTGTACTGTTTCCTTGACTTGTCATTTGACCCTTACTCAAAAACTTCAAATTCTCATAATTTTGCAAAAACTTGACAGATTTTCATGCGGAATATCGTTTTGATCATTATTTGGCCTCTACTTTGATTCTGCATCAAAATATTATTTATTTAAAAAATTCGATTATTTTCCCCTATCACTGTCTATTTTATCCGTACTGTTTCCTTGACTTGTCATTTGACCCTTAGTCAAAAATTTCCACTGTCGAGTATGCTCGACTGTAGAACCGGCCCACTAGTTTATTATATACATTAACATATCTTTTGTTGCACAGCTATGAGGAAACCTTTGACTTTATGCTGACACCGATGCTGGACATGTTTGAGGAACATTTTCAACTCTTCTGTGAAAAATCAGCTCTTAAGTTTGTTTACACCGCCTTCAATTGCGAGGTAAGTTTCCAGTACAGGAGTTTTAATATACTAACACATTTCCTCTTAGATGTCCAACAGCGCCGGTTATATTAAGCTATACAAATTTCTAGAGAAGATGCTGGATAAATTTGGCGATGGACATCAGCGCGATTCAAATGGGAATCTGTATTTAAGATTGTTTACCAATGAATTAATCACTGATAACTATCTGGCCATTCAGTTTGAAACTCTGAAGCGATCGAGCACCAATCCTCTGGTGCTAGCAACACTCCAGTATCTGCAAACGCTGCAACGGTAGCTGTAATATTGGTTACTCTAATCTATTATCATATTGAGAGAGATGTCTGCTTTCCTTTTAGCCATCTGGTCAGCACGGAGGTCTTTCCAACTCGCTTTCTCGAGCAAATCCTGCTCGTGTTGCTCAACGGTTCGTCCTTGACAGTTGTGTGCTCCTTGGCGGCACAACTCTATGTAACGTTGGCAAGACGCCAATACGACGAGCAGGAGATAGTGGTGCATATTATAGAAACATTCCTAAAGACGCAGCACAACTCACGCAGATGTACCTCGTATGAGCAGGCCATATCCTTGCTAGAATACTATCTCTTGGAATTAATGGCACATTTTCCGGCACTGAAGAACTATGACTATTATATGTACGTGCTCAATGCGAGCCACGTACGCGATGAGCTCGTCTTATTCACTGCCCACAGTATGTATGCGCTCTTTCGAATCTACACAAAGCAGTATGCTAGAGAGGAGATGGCCCGCCAGGAGATTCACAAGCTCCTAAACAATTGGCCTCGTCTTATTGAACGCACAGCCCAGAGATTGTCGGCCCGCGCTGTACTGTATGGCATTTACTTCGACATCGACTTTCAGGCCTTGGTGCACCGTTGTGGCGAGGTGTGTAGTTCACATATTTAAAATTATCTACGAAACTAACCAATTTCATTGCAGCTATTGTGTCAACTGGAGACATTCTGTTTTAGCACATTTCTGACCGATCAGACGTTGACTGAATCTGAGTTTTCATCACTTTTTAGCAGTATTTGCAAGTCCATTAAGGCGACTGGGAATGAGAATCTACTCGTAATTACCGCCCAGACTTTGCAAGATGAATACACCGAGATATCAATGCAGTTATTGACTCACGAACATGAGCAATCTCAGTCAATTTCAGGAGAAGTATTCCAGTCCTATTCCCACTGTGTGCGTCGACTCTATGCGCTGCTGAAGGAGAACATGATGCGTGGCCATCAAGTGTGCAACATGTACGAGACTTTAGCTGTCCAGTTATTGGAGCCTGGAAATGTCACCCAGTTCCTAGGTAATATTTGCCATTACTGCATGTTCCTCATTTTATATAACGTTAAGGTTTTTAAAGCTCTTTATGGGTACGAGAGTTTGGCTTTAATGTTAATACTGATTCAACGCGAGCGAGATCAGCTGCAGGAGGCTGAGATCCACGAGGCAAGGATCCTTCAATTGGCTCAACAACTACGTGATGTTTGTGTTTCCGGTCTGCGTAACATATCCGACAACTTGCCGCAGGTCAAGTCAATGTTTTGTGCGATTCTGGTGCTTGAGTTGGGACTGCATCATTGCCTGCCATTGAATGCGATTACGTATGGTGTCTTGCTAAATCAGCTCTCAAATCCAGTTCTGGCAGATAAGGCACGGACCAATACACTCTTCTGCAGCTATGTACAGGAGATGCACCTACTCTTCCGCCAACTCCACAGCAGAGTTCGGATGGCATTGCCCAGCAACCGTATATGGAAACCCTTGCAGCAGTTTAAAATGGTAAAATACAATACGAAATAATAAAAATGTAATTGGATTTTAATACTTTAAGAATACAGCTTACAAAACTTCCAGATTTTATAAGTCCTGAGTTGGGTAAACTGATTCCAGTGTTAATCAAGCGTCACATTGAGACCTATGCCCATTGTCTGCCCGTCATCCATCTGCACATATGCAATGAATCCACGTCTAAGAAACGAGTTGAGATTGCACAGGCCGCCCATCTGCAGCTGATCGAGGAGCATGCTAGTGTCAAGGAGGCTTGGCTTTTAAAATTGCATGTCTTTAACGTCAGCCTTGAGTTGCTGGTTAAGAATCTGGCTGTACGTCCGTTGGAAACAAGTGCTTCACGTCAACGCAATCATCTTTTGCCATTACAGCATCTGATGCAGCTGTTGTCCAGATTGCGTCTGGAGAAATCCCATTTCAACAATATGTATGTAGTGCTTACATGTTTACAAATTAAACTCTAATTGAAACTTCTTGTCGCTTAGCGCCCGCTTGCTCTACAGCTTAAAGTCAACCGCTATCGGTGACCAGGATAAACAGGAACTGGACAAGTTTTTGACACAGATCAGCACTCATAAATATCGTTGCGAGGACGAGCATGTCAAGGAATTGACTGCTGACGAGCTGAGCTCCTCCGAGTTGAAGTCTCAACCTCCGGGTCCCTTGACCTTGTGGCAAGCTGAAGCGTTCAGCAAAATAACTGATGACTCTTCTGGACCTTCCGATATTCCTATATATTCAGATTATATGTAAATCAGTTATTTAAATACTAGCTGAAGTTGTCGGGCATTTTCTTTATTTTCTTCTCATTCAATTTCACTTAATGATATGAATGAAATTTTGTAAAACAGTTATTTTTGTTCATTTTTAAAATTACAATAATGGCGTATAATTTCAAAAATGATCAGTTAAATATTTTATTCTATCATATTATTTGACATAACGAAATGTTGATTTTGAAAAAATTTAAATAAACTATATTTTTTTAGATCGGTGACAGTTTTGAGTGACATTTCGTTTACAAATTAATTCCGATTGTTCTCAGTTCTAAAAAATAATCATATTTAGTGTGTGGAATTAATTCTAGAAATGTTTTACAAGTCGTAAGTAAGAAATAATATCAGAATTTTATGAAGATTGCTAAAAATAATATTTGTTTTTCCGATTATAGTGAGATGAGGAAGAGGATGTCTTCTTACGCCGGAGCTTACACGGCCACATCACTGACAATCGAAGAAGAGCTGGCGACGATATGTGAAGCGGAGCGTTTGGAGCGCAAATCTCTGGTTGTTTGGCGACGTCCCTGGATGACTCTAAAGTATAGCACCTTGGAGACGTGTCGACTGGGTTTAAGACTGGGATTAAGACTTTGGGATCGAAGGATATTGGGGGGACTATTTATATTGGTTGTTATTAATTGTGCTCCGGGTCCCCAAGCACCTTACTTGCTTATCTGCTGGCAGAATCTTGGATTCGCTCTCTACTGGTTGGGATTGGGCCTGTTGTCTTCTGTGGGATTTGGCACTGGGTTACATACCTTTCTTTTGTATCTGGGACCACACATTGCAGCAGTTACATTGGCTGCTTACGAGTGTCAGACTTTGGAATTTCCCATGCCGCCCTATCCGGATGAAAAGATTTGTCCCAAGGAGCCTTATGAGCGTCATGTGCCGAACGTGTTGCAGATCCTGACAAAGGTGCGCATCGAATCCCTGTTGTGGGGCGTGGGCACAGCTTTGGGCGAGTTGCCGCCCTACTTTATGGCCAGAGCAGCACGGTTGTCCGGCAAGTGCGTGGAGGAGAGGCAAGAAATGGCGGAACTTCACCGACGCAGCGGAAATCTTAATCTATTCGAGAGGAGCAAAGTTCTCGTTGAACGCATCGTTTTGCGCATCGGTTTTCTCGGCATCCTTCTTTGTGCCAGTGTTCCAAATCCATTGTTTGACTTGGCTGGCGTGGCATGTGGCCATTTTCTGGTGCCATTCTGGAAGTTCTTTGTGGCCACGCTGATTGGGAAGGCGTTCATTAAGGCCACCATACAGCAGCTTATCGTTGTGGTTGCTTTTAGCGAGGATCTGGTCAGTGTTCTGATCAATTCCCTTGGTCGCACTCCCTGGTTTGGCCCAAAGCTGCAGCTTCCCATCCAGAATCTTTTGACGTCCACCAAGCTGCGAATGCACCGCAAAATTAAGGACGAATCCGTCACAGGTCTCGGCCTAGTGGCCCATGGTTTCCAGCTCTTTGCTCTCATCATTGTCGTTTACTTCGTGGTGTCCTTACTTAATGCGCTGGCACAAAAACATTGCCAGCGTCTACAGGATCTTAAGAGAGCGCAACATGCTCAGGAAATCGAAATGGAAATACGACCAACTGAGAACGAGTCGGTACAATTACAAGAAAGTAGCGACTGATTTTCTCTACTCTTATACTTTCGTCTTATATTTATTGCAGTTGAAGTAGAAGAGTTTTTGAATACTGCCAACTCTCATACTTGACTCATGTTTCTGAAATCTTATACTTTCGACTTATATTTTATTGAACTCAAGAGGAAGATGTACACTCGGACAACTCTTATGTTCGATTGGTATACTCTTACACTCTTGTGTTGTAAAAATGGAATAAATGTTACATTCGGGCTTTTTTTTGTCGAGTATGCTGGGAGAGGGACTGGGTGAGGGACTGGGAGCGGGGATTGGGAGAGGGACTGTGAGCGGGGTCTGGGAGCGGAGCCTGGGAGAGGGCCTCGGAGCGGAGCCTTGGAGAGGGCCTGGGAGCGGGGCCTGGGAGAGGGAGTATGAGCGGAGCCTGGGAGAGGGACTGGGAGCGGGGCCTGGGAGAGGGACTGGGAGCGGGGCCTGGGAGCGGAGCCTGGGAGAGGGACTGGGAGCGGGGCCTGGGAGAGGGACTGGGAGCGGGGACTGGGAGCGGGGCCTGGGAGTGGGGACTGGGAGCGGAGCCTGGGAGAGGGCCTGGGAGCGGGGCCTGGGAGAGGGACTGGGAGCGGGGCCTGGGAGAGGGACTGGGAGCGGGGACTGGGAGCGGGGCCTGGGAGTGGGGACTGGGAGCGGAGCCTGGGAGAGGGCCTGGGAGTGGGGACTGGGAGCGGAGCCTGGGAGAGGGACTGGGAGCGGGGCCTGGGAGCGGAGCCTGGGAGAGGGACTGGGAGCGGGGCCTGGGAGAGGGACTGGGAGCGGGGACTGGGAGCGGGGCCTGGGAGTGGGGACTGGGAGCGGAGCCTGGGAGAGGGCCTGGGAGCGGAGCCTGGGAGCGGGGCCTGGGAGCGGGGCCTGGGAGCGGGGCCTGGGAGAGGACCTGGGAGAGGGCCTGGGAGAGGGACTGGGAGCGGGGCCTGGGAGAGCGCGGGGAGTTTTTAAGTTTTTTCCATAGTAAGTACGGGGTCTCCGACTGTCGAGTATGTTCGACTGTAGCACCGGCCGACTAGTTATAAATGAAACATTTTGATGAAATTTGTTGTATTCTTTATTTCATTATCATTAGTTTTGTTTTGTATTTGGGTTTCTGTTGTTATACTCTTTTATTGTTGTTGTTGTTAAGTATCCATTGTACATTTACATTCAACAGCAATTTAACACAAAGCTAAGCATTGACTTAACGTAACCATTTTAATTACTATAATTATTAAGTACATATATTATCTGGGGATCGAAATTGATTGATTCATTTATTATGATTCGTATAAAATGTTTTGGATTTAAACTAAGCACATACACACTTACATTCAAATGCTGTATGAATTTATGAGTGATGACTAAGGATTTCCAACAAATTCTCTTCTCTTTAGGGTACCCGATCCTATAGGGGTTCCGATTATAAAAATGCCATACTTATGCACACCCATACACTTCCTACGCCTACACATCTACAGCTAAATTTCGTCTAACATTTGCACTACGATGATATTCGAGTACGAGTATATGGCATGTCCTTCATTTTGTAATTGTATTTCTACTTGGATATTTCATTTATGAGAGGGGTGCCTGTCTAGTACCCGGATTTTAGTCGAGCTTATCGCTTGGTTCGGCATTATCTTAACATTCCTTAACAAAAATTAAACATTTTATGAAATGCATTTGATATAAAAATCATCAATATATACGAGTACTAAGTATGTATATGCACATTCTTGTTGGATGATTATGTTTAAGTTACGGATACAACAATTTTACATTTCATATGCTCATATTTATGCTTTATCTGATTTCCCCATATTATGTGATTCTTTTCATTTTTTGTTTTTATAAGTATGTAAAATGACTTTAGTACTTATTGGGAGCTTTTTATTAGAAAGTTTTTAATATCTAAGTACATACATACATATACATACAAACATACGTAAAGTTTTTACTAATTGCGGCAAAGTCTTTTCAATAGAGAGAGAGAGAGAGAGAGAGAGAGATTGGGAGAAAAAGATAGATATAAAAAGAGAACATTTACAAATAAATTACAAACATTTTTGGGATCGCCATGGAAAGGTACTTTCCAATCTTAACTCATTTCTCAAGCAATTGGAAATTTTATCAATTTTCGCACAATTTTCGCTAATTCGATTTAAATGTCTTTTCTTTATTTTTATTAATTTTTGTATATTTTAGCTACATTCATTCATATACGACACGATCGTTAAGATATATCTTTTCCCTTTGTTTTTTTATATTAATTCTTGCTATATTATATTCCTGTAATGCATAAATTAGTTTCGGCATATGAAACAGTTTTATGTTATTTTTAAATTTAGTTTCTAATCATTTTTAAATAATTGAGATTATTTTGATATTACTTTAAGTATTTGTTGCATTTGCTTTTTGAGTTATTTTCGAGCTCTTGTATTTGGTTTCTTCTAAAATTTGACGCCTAATTCAATATATTTGTTTTTAATTTTTAATTTTGGTTAAAAATTCATTTTGCCATAATACCATCATTCTATAATTTACGATACATATTTATATGGATTTCATTTTATAGTAATTTTTTATGCTTAATGTCCAATTGTGATAATAGAAAAAAATTTAAATAAATTATCCAGAAACATAATAGAAAACAGATAATGAGTCATAAACCTTTTAATTGAGAAATACATGTTTATGGTTTAAAAGAAGTTCTAATTGTTGCTGGAACATATTTTATTATGTTTATTTATTGCAGCTAATTCTTTTTCGTTAATCTTTACAAACGCCTAGACATACTGAGTATTATAACTTTTATGCTATTAAATTTCCAAATTAAGGAAACAATGCAACGAACGGAAATTTTTACTTCTTTTTTAGTTTATATTATTTGCTTGATTACTCTCTCTGTTTAAGTTTTATGCTTAAAGCAAAATGTATTCAACTGACTTATGGAAGTGGTTTGAAAGACGCATCGTAAGCAGCGATTGTTGTTTATTTATATATTAATCGTATTTATTTAGTATTCAACTTGTTTTTTTAATGATTAGTTCTTTTTGTTTTTATTTAAAAAATATTAACGGCGGGAATTACTACAATCGTTTTTGAAGCAGTTTAGTTTTCCTTTAGTTAATACAGCGTAAGTATATATAATCGTAACCATTCGATTTGTAGCAAAATCTTAGACTTTTAATTCGGTTCTTGATTGTAGAAAAATGTATGCGGACTACTTTCCCAGTAATTTTACTTTCAAAAATGCATTTTGTGTCGTTTGTTGTCAAAAAGAGCAATAATGTGTGTGTTTCGTATTGTCCTTTAATGTCTCAGAAATTTGTCATTTAGCATTGGCTGTTGTTCCGTTTATTGGAATGGTACGATGGTACAAGTATCGTGAAATTGGATGATGGTTGAGTCTTAGCTCTGTTAATCTTATGTTATCCAAGCTATGGACAATGACAATGAAGTGTGAGAATGTGTTCCTTGAAGTACTTTTAGGGGTTTTTATTTTAATCTTTCGTTTCAATATTGTCTACTACTTATTTACATCCCTTGTTTATGTTTTTCTTGTGTCCATTTTATTATTACTCGCATTATTTCTTTATAGTCATATTAAAAATTCGGTCTAATTTTTATTAATTTCTTTAAAAATCATTTGCAGCTTCAAGAAATTGAAATATATCTGTTAATTTTATAATCGATCGTTTATTTATGTATGTTAATGACAGTACAATGGTTATTGTTAATCGTTAAACGTTTTCATATTGAGCTTTAATACTTTTAGCGGTTCTGCATCTGTTCCTGTTCCAAAAATACTTTTAAATGCCATCAATTTATATTTTGTAATGTCCACTTCTGATGCTTACTCAGTTTCGGTTTTGTAATTTCCCATAAACAAATTGAATACTACGAAAAGTGTGCTATCAATTACATATATATAATATTAATATAAACTGAATTAATTCCAAGGACTCTTTGTGTAGCTGGATGCTGTTGTTGTTAGACTCTGACCTTTAACTTCTTTTGTCCTATAATCTAATATAATTGTCTCTTCTGTATTTTGGGGTTGGATTATTTCGGTATCGTTATCGGTATCGGGTTTAACTATCTTTCATTCAATTCATTAATTAATTAAATTAATTTTTTAATATATATTTATAAACTATATACAATTGCATTGGATATCCGACAAAATTATGCGTTTTCACGTCACATTTTGACCAACGCTTCGAGATTCTTCCTGGGTACGAGTAGATCTCTTAAATATACACCCTGCGCGGTGATGTCCACATTATTTGTTGTTAAATATAGTCAAACAGTCCTGTAAGAGAATAAATAACGTACAGATTAGTTCAATGTTTAAACAAGTCACGATAATTTACTTATAATAAGCTTATTAATTATGAATCATTTAATCTATGGAACTGGTAAGGGTATTTTAATAAATTCAGTCGTACTTTTACAGAATATTTTTGTGACTTACTTCATTTAATGCTCTGCAAATATCCATAAAATCACTTAATTAAGTGCAGATTATTGTGCTCAAGTCAATTATTTAGTTGGTTGTTTTGTTTGTTGCTTTCGTTCTTTCACCCGGAACCGGAACCAGTTTTGCTCATTATTTTTATAGTTTGTTTGTTGGTTAAGGAGCTGAGTCGTTCTTAAACGAACCACTCGTCCTTTTGGGCAGCACCGACAGCGGCATTGGCATTCGGATGATTGCCAGCTGCTACGGAGATGTTCGTCTGGCTGAGTCCGGCGGAGTTTTGTGAAAGATCTTGACCTAATTGACGGAATTTGCCAAGCACCAAATGGGACGGACTTTGGTGGCCATCTTCAAGTAATTGTGTGGAATGCGGTGGTACCCGTATGGTCCCGCAGGGTGATGCCAGTTTCCCGAAACTGGCGGCAATTGTGTATGCTCCCTCGTCAGCGTGCCCCCCATGCCTACGCCCATGCCAACGCCATGATAATGCAGGTGCTTCGACGAGCCATTCGTCTCCGCATTATGATGTACTGCAAGATGGATCATTTATTTATTTATTTAGCGTGAATTTAGAGAAATATAAAATAAATAAAAAGTAATTTAAAACTAGGAAATATGAATAAAATTACAAATTAAATAAAAATGAAAAATTAAATAAAAATAAACTATTCAAAATAAAGTACAAATTTTAATTTCAAAAAGAAATCAGATATTTTAAAGAAGAACGGCAAAAGAAATTTAAAATTTAAAATAAAACTGTCAATCAAATAATTTATTTATTCAAAATTTTAAAATAAATGAAATGTAACTATAGGATAATCTTATCCCTGAATGAATATGAAACTTACATTGTAGGGCCGTATTCTGGTTGGCGGCATTCTCATCCTGGCGTCGACACACACAGATCGCAATGGCCACAATGATGGCGCTGAGTACCAAGAGTACTCCAACGACAATCAGGACGAACCAAGTCATGTCCACGCCAAACACTGTGCTGGTTGTTTCATCTATAAACAGGATGTGCGTAAGATTTGATATTGTAGAGTTATTCAATGAATAACTTACTCTGGCACAGATTCTGCACAGACTCGTCGGAGTTGTCGCCACAATGGTTAACGCCATCGCACAACAGATCGGGATTAATGCAAAACTCACGTGTGGCACAGGTGAAGTCCTTGCAAGTGTGCTCTGAAAATTAAGGAAACAAAAGAACATTATGGATATTTTCTGTGTATTTAATATCCATTTTATACGCACTTGGATCCTTGACCGATGTTATCACCAACTTGAAACCGTTCGCATCTGTTCCCCATCCATCGGTCACGTATTTCAGCGTCACGAAATTCGTTCGTGTCAATATCGCGTTTACCGTGTTCTTCGTGTTTCGACAGGAGATGTCAATCTGAAAATTCAATCAAGTTATTAATACATATGTATATTTACGTTGAGAAATGTTTTTTCTTCTTTCTTTAAGTTTACAGTCTGTTAATATTTGTATTTAATTTAGAATATATTATTTCTTATATCTTTTAAAATTTACTATATAAGCTCTCACAAATTTCGCTATTTGTTGTTAAGGAATTGCAGAATCTCTTTTAAAGTTCTATGCTTTCTTCTCCTCTACAGCTTTCCTGTCGTTTCAGACTTGCGGAATATTCCCTTTGCTTGCTTTTAGCAAAATGCCATCTTCTTCATTTTCTATCTGATACATTAGCCACGCCCCTTTCGCCCCTGTTGACTGCCCGTGGAGCACAATTTGAAGAATGGAAGTGTCGAGCTGTAAGCAGCTTGTTGGCAACGTCACAAAGACGAAGTGAAACCCACGTAGAGCATCCCCGTGGATGCTCCATCAATGCCATCGTGGATGTCATCGTCCGCCCACATATGCCACCATTTGGGGGGCAACATCAGCTGACAGTGGCACGCTGCATTGGTTGTCGTAATGCTGCGGTTAACTACGCATATACGGGCCGTACTCCAATCTCTCCCCCGTATCCCGTCACCACTTTCAATCCCAGTCTCAGCCTCATTTTGCAGTCCCTTGGGGCAAGTGTCCGCATGCAACTGTGCAACAGTCAGAAGAGACCAGCAAAAATTCGCAACGGAGATAAATTCTTGTAATACAAGATAATTAATAATTAAAATAAAAATAAATGGAAAATTTCTTCGAGAAGTTATTCCAAATAATATTTATTTAAATGGTCTCCTTACAATTGATAACATATTTAGTTTCAGTTTTGCAAATTGGTTCCACGGTTTCGCTTGCCACCTTGCCACACATTACGGTCATCCCTGATGATGATGATGACTGTGATAATGATGATGTTGTCTGCCGTGGCACGTGCACGTTCTGTGTATAAATGTGTAATGTGGCAACTGCAACCCAAAAGTTGCAACAGGGTTCATCAAAGTCCACACACACACACTCTGCCTCTCCCTTCGCCCTTCCTCCCTCTCTCTTTCTCTCTCTCTCTCTCCCTTTATTGCTGTCTCTCTTTCACTGTGCGTGTCATCGTTGAGGCCTTTGCTGCGGTTGCTTTTCTTGACACAACGCTCTGCTTTTTCGCTGCCAGTGTTGCTGCTACTGATCCTGATGCTGCAGCATGTGGCAGGAGGCAAAGCCTCAAAGTTGCACTGCAGCCTCTGCAGTTGGCCGGCATCTTCGACGTGCGGCGCTTTGTGGCATATTTTAATTTTGTTTCAGCCCAAAAACGCCCAAAACTTTTCAACTACGCCTCCCCAACTCCCTTCCTATTTTCTACTTGCCCCTTTGCTTTGTGTATGCCACACAAACACACACACACACACACACACCCATACATACATACACGCTGACAGTGTAGCAAAATTTTAATTTCGCCATTTTGAAAGCAGTGACAAGTTCTTTTGTTCCAAAATATTTACATAACAAGAACTCTTTCGACTCCAAACCAAAAATGTTATTAGTTTTTTTGCGGCTTCACTTTGCTGTGGCCGTTGTGGCATGCAAATGAGCCCAAGACTTGAATTAAGTCGCATGGCAAATTCATAAATCTGACTCCGCATTGCTCATACGCCACATAGTACAAAGATACATTAAGAGCCTGCATCAAATACACACCTTGAGTGGCAAGGTGGCAAGAAATCAAGACTGCAAAGCTGCTTAGGTCACTTGCAACCGACTCTCTGACTCTTTGACTTACTAAGTCTGCTGCAAAACAACGCACTCGACAAATATTTAAGCAAAGGCTTTCCAGATATGATTGCAGCAGGTGATGAGGCAGAGGAGGACGAGGACGGAAGCGGAAGACGGCGGCATTTTCAAGTGGAGAACCGCAAAGTGAATACACATTTATAATCGGATTTCAGCTAAGTCGAAGTACCTTCTTCTAAAGACATACGTGTTTATAAGTATAAAAGTGGTTTTTATTATTATTTAAGACTACAAAAAAGTTGTAGTATGAAAACTATCCCAAAAAATTTGCTAAAATAAGGCAGCTCTTTACATAAATTTTAATTGGAATATATTCATAGCTAGCCAAGATCTAACAGTTAGATAGTCATAATATTGATTATAAGAAAATAGCTTAAAAATATAATTTATTGTAATATTTTAAGGGCAGTAAGAAGCTTTTTCTCCCTATTAACAAACCTGCCCCCCAACTGTCGATTTTGAAGTAGAAGGTTTTTTAATTGACAGCTTAAGTTCCCATCGATTTTGACGTAAACTGTGACACGTTAATAATTAATGCAAAGCTTTGGTCATCAGCAATTATGTTAAGAAGTGGAAAACGAAAGTTAAGTAAAATACCCTGTACTTTTATAAATGTTGATAAGATGTTAATATTAATAGTATTTCAGATATTAACTTAAAAAAATTAGATTATTTTGAATAAAAAGCTACTATTTTCATAGATAAAATCAAAAATTATATTTTTTTTCAGCGAGTAAAATGTATTTTAACATACTGTATGTTAAAGGAGTATTTACTTTAAAACAGTTATACTGTACAGTGTCATTTGTGTATTACAGGATATCAGCTAGTCGAGTTTGCTTGCTTTAGATTCTATATTATATTTGGATTGTCCCTGGGCTATAAAAGATTTAGCTTCTGCTAATGTGCTGCATTTCTGGCCACTTGCCTTGGCTTACATTTCCACACACACACACAGCACACATAGTCACGCCCACATGCGCATAATATAATATAATGCAGTCCCAGGCTGTGTGTGTGTGTTTGTGTGTGTGTGTGTGTATTTGTGTGTGGTGGTGAGTGGCAAAAACAAGGCGGTGGGTGGTGTAATGAAAAATGAATATTGTTGCTGATAAAATCGTAGTGCTATCAGCAAACTCAGCCGGCAGTTGGCATGTGGCAGCTGCCAGTTGGCGTCGCAATGCAACCGCTGTGGTGCAGCCAAACCAGAACACCCCAAAACCACCCAACGAAGCAACCCAAGCCACACAACTAACCATCCAGACAAACCCAACGAACCACATTCTTGCCCGTTGTCATCATTGCAAATGTTGCAACTGCTAAAATTATGCCTACATTTTGTCTGTCTCTGTCGCTCTTCCCCTTTATCACTCTCTCTCTCTCTCTCTCTCTCTCTCTCTCTCACTCTATCTGAATGTGTGTGTTTGTGTGGCAGAGCAGAAGCCCCCACAGGGACTGAACCTAAAATGTCAGAGGCATCAACGTGCTCTGATTGTGTATGTGGATCATGAGGCTGCGACACAAATTTCCCCGCAATAACTTTGCCTTTGACAACTTTTCCGCAATGATTGCCCTTAACTTTTGCTATAAATAATACTGTTATAGTAGGGTTTACCGCTAAAATATATATGTATAGTTCCTAAAACTACTTTGATATGACACTTAAAAGGGAAATTGTAAAACTTGACATGAAGCTATACTGAAAGTTTAATTTTAAATTTTAGGTCTATATTAAATGTAAGTTTTTTGATGTATTATTCCCCGATTAAAATCTTAAGATTTGCATACCTTGGGCGTCGATACCGCATGTGCTCCATCGTAAACAAGCAGATGATCATTGCAGTCCAGTTGGAGCATGTCGAAGCGTAGCATGAAGCGCTGCAGGATCGAGTGCGTCTGAAAGGTGATGACGCAGTCCAAATTGCGTTCATTCTGGGACCAAAGTACAGCTCCATCAATTTTGCGATAAAGTTGCTGCAGAAAGTGATTTTTGCACAGCGATTGCATATAGTCTTAAAGAAAGGAAAAAAGTTAAGAGTGTGTCAGATAACAGCGTTTTAATAACATATGTTAAACTTATGTCATAGTCTTAAAGAAAGGAAGAAAGTTAACAGTGTATGAGTTAACAGCGTTTTAATAGCATATGTTAGACTTATGTTATAGTCTTAAAGAACGGAAGAAAGTTAACAGTGTATGAGTTAACAGCGTTTTAGTAACATATGTTAGACTTATGTTATAGTCGTAAAGAACGGAAGAAAGTTAACAGTGTATGAGTTAATAGCGTTTTAGTAACATATGTTAGACTCATTCTAACATATTTCGGTAAAATAATGATAAGAAAAGTTTAACAAGTTTAATTTATGAACCATAAAATGTTGCATATCTAGCTGACTCTGTAAAACTTTTAATAATACTTAATAATGCATTAATTTAGTGGTGAAATTCAGCATCGACTTGTTCAAATTTCATCTACTGCTGTCTCAACTTCCATCAACTTCCTTTAACTTAATGGCTCTGATTTCCACAGTGACGGTCCGACCGTACGGCAGCCTCTCGTGCGTTGCGCCGGAAAATGTGCACTTAAATTTTAATGGCAAAATGAAAAATTCATTTACGCTTCGTTTCACGTATAACCCGCACATGTTTCCCGTGCATTTTGCTCAAGTACAGTTACCCGAAACTGTGGAAAATTTTATAAATTGGTATAAATATGCCTTGGGCAAGTAGCCAAAGCGAAAAAAACTATGAAATAGTATAAAATGCAGCAAAAGCTTGTATATTTTACAACATATTAAAATAAACTTTTATTTTTTATTTTTAACGTAAAAGTCACGGAATACCTCGCAACTGTAACTTTTTGAATAAGAATTGAAAATTAATTAAAGTTTCTATTTTATGAACAAATTTAAATTTTGGAAATGTTAGATTGAAATTATTATTTTAAGACTTCAAAAAGAAACGGTTCCTGCATATACTAATTCGTATTACAAACTTAACTACAAGAAAAACGTTTACGAAGCTGATTCAACAGTTACAAGAGAGAGAGAGAGAGCAGAGAGAGAGAGAGAGAGAGCGACAAAGAGAAAAGAGCGAGAGAGAGAAAGAGATATGCATTAGATGGAAGCTTTGTTAGCTCAATTTAAAGTCAATGAAATGGAGCTAATGAAGAGGCACAGCTGGCCAGGGAAATGAGTATATAAATTGCATTATTTAAATGTCTGTCAATTAGTTTTAATAAGCAAAACTATGGCGCTTAAGTGCGAAATCCATTAACATGAAATGAGCACCATTACCTAGACAAGAGAGGGGAAGCAACAGGGGGTTGGGGGGGTGAAAGTTGGAATGGAGCGGAGATGATGGCCATCAGTGTTGGCCATTGGCGGTGCATGCAAATGAAGTCAAAGAAAAAAAAAGAAAACTGTGACAAAAGTAGCGACAAAATTGTCACATAAAAGCCAAAAGCGTGCCAGGACCAGAAATGGCAATACGAATATTTGAGATTTTAATGAAACACACGCATACACATTCTCTGTGTGTCGGTGTGTGTGTGTGGGTGTGTGTGGGGCGTGACGACGACGGCTTACGTGCGCCTGATTTCAGGCAATTTCCTGCTTAGCAACCGCTTCCGTTTTCGCCGTCGCACTAATTCAATTTCGCTTCAATAAAGCGCACACGAAGGCGACACACCGCGGCGAAGGAGGCGAATCGGACGAAAGAAGCAAAAGAGCAACTGAAAAGATGTCGTCGCAGCAGGAGAGTTCAAGCGAGGGGAGCGAATGAGAAGGGGAGCGCTAAGGAATTTAGTGCAAATTCGTTTTGCGCCTTCACCACACACTCTCTCTCTCTCCCACACACATGGAATGCGGGAAAGCAGCACAGCTCATGTGGCGTTGCCACCCAGTCATAAACGTTGGCGTTGCCAACTTCCAAATTGAATTCACAATTGAATTCAATTGCCGGCAACAGCAGACTTTTGTTTTAGAACGAGACTCTCCCCCTCTCACTCACCCACTTAACGTATCTCTCTTTCTGACTCTCTCAAATACCGTCCAGGTGACCGGCACAGACAATTTTTGCGTGTTTTATATGTAATTGGCAATTTTGTTACACATTTCGCTTTGATCTTCGCCGCCAGGTGAGGCAGCCATCACCTAAAGCGGGCGCACCCAAATTGTGGGCGGCTGCACAAAATGTGGCCGGCAGGTTTTTGGCAAATAATTCACGATTTGGCCGCTCAAACTAAATGAAACTTTTCCTTGCGGTTCGTTGGCTTTTCCCCTTTTGCACTTTTTTTTGTTCCTTGTTTTATTTATACTCCATACACAAGATTGATTACAGTTTCAGCTGATGATGTGCCCGGAAGTTTCTGAATAATTTAGAGGCAAAATCTACATGATGCATTAAATTAAATTTAACCGGCTAGGATGCGGCAAATCTACATATATAAGACACCTTAAAGGTGTACGCTGTAAGTCCAGTGTGTTTCGGGCCACATTTAAAAAATAATCAGTTTATAAAGATTTCATAAAGAATACGTATACGCAATGTTTTCAATATCACGCTATATAAGCAGGATTTTTTATCAAACTACAAAATACAGTTAGTTACGAGTATTTGATTTGATTGATGAAAACTAGCATAAACAGAGTTAAAACAAGCGTGCTTATGAGCAAACTTTTAGCTGCCACTGTCTGCATTGGCAATCAAATGCAGTGCAAAAGGATAAAAGGACGTCACTCGGAGACAGCTATAAATAGAATTTCTGCACAATTTGACACAGAGACAAGACAGCACAGGATTGAAGATGCCGGAGGATACAGTCAGAGTCGGAGTCGGAGTTGGAGACAGAGTCTGACAATAGTAAAATATCAATTACGGATGAGAGTAAAGTGCTCAGGCGTACATATTTCCATGTAGCCAAGGCAACAGGAGCGAAATCCTTCAATCATTTCTAGCCGGATTGCAGTGTTGAGTTGGGGGATAGATGGAGAAGTCGGAGGAATAGGAGGAGTTGAGTACACACCTCCTACATAGCATCAGGATTACTCGTATTGCGCAGCTGTGGCACCACTGACATTGGGGGATTCAAGAGGAGTATACAAAACACGACTCCTTTGGGATATGGGCAAAGGAATGAGAAGCTCATGTGACAACTGAAGCTCGGATAGAGTCTAAGGATAAGAGAGCAGTGCCAGATACATTTTCTATAAATTGAGCCCGAAAACAATTCCATTTACAGCGGATGACTGAGGATGGGGGCGTGGCAAGCGCGACATTGCAGTTGCCCTTCCCTTTCTACTCTATTTATGCAGTCAAAATGCTTCAGGGGAGTAGCTTAGCAGTGAATGTCACTTCGGAAATATGGGATTACACCTAGCGCCTAATGTAGTAATTTTATGGGCCTATTACCTACTCGGGAATAAAGAAGAATTGCCCAACAGAATGACACCCTTGAAACATCTAACGCAATGAATAACCGATAATAAAGAACAGAAAGTCAAAAAGAATTATTTCTTTGTGTATGGTTATAAATTTATAATAAATAGTAATTTAAGCATACCCTGTAATCAACTGAGAATGCTTGCCAATACTCCATATACAAACTACACTAACCTAAGAGTCGCAGGCAAAGGTCTAATCCCGCCTACTCCGTTGTTTGGTCACTCGAAATGGCCCCAGTTGAGCCCACTTAATGGTCTACAAATCCAAGGCCAAATTATGGCTCAAAGTCTTGTTTGTCCTAAAGCTCCGCCCACCCAGACAAAGATTTGTTTCGTTTTTTGTGGGTTATTTTTGTTGTTGTTGCTTTTGGTGTATTAAGTGCTCAGCTTGCAGAAAATGAGTTTGTCGAGGTGGGAGAATTCGGAGTGGTTCTGCTTTGGTTCGGTTAATGGCCAGATTAGTTAGTCGCAATGTCATTTGTTAGCATGAAAAGCACTGCCAAAAAAGGATTAAAATTAGCATAATTAATTTCAAGGACTTGCTCCTTACAATGTTTTATGCGCATGTTATTAATCGAAACTGCCTTCCCAAGGCCAAAGTGCGTGTCACAAGATTTGAGCTGTGATTCAAATAATTTGGCAAATGACTTTAATGAATCAATTCTGAAAGCTTTTATTAAATGAAAGGCAGCTCTTTAAATTAAAAAATAAAATAAAGTAAAAATAAACACAACTTGTAGCATAAGAATACTGAGACAAATGTAAGGACTTAAAGAAGTTATGGAACGCAACATACTCGTAATAAAAGTACTAACTAAAGAGTAGTGCTTCAGTTTTACGAAAGAAGCTTAAAAGAAAAAGCAGAAATATTTTAAAGATGCTAAGATCTAAAAGAAGTTGTGCAAAGAAACATAACGAAAGTACTAAATAAGTCATTATCACCATGAAACATCCTCTCAAAAATGTTGAGATACTTTGCTTTTTCACCTCGCTCCTCGTTTGGCAACTAAACTCAGACCAAGCCCAAATTGTGTCATCAAAAAGCTGCGGCGAGGCACTCAAAAAGGAGCAACCACAGAACCGCAGGACCGCAGAAGTAATAACCAGCTCAAAAAGGATACTATGGCGCTGCAAAAAACCGCGAGGATGTCCACAGACTGCTTTTGGCCTGGCTATTTGGGATCCTTAATGTTTCCGGCCAAGTGTCGCGTTGAGCTGCCGGAAGTATTTGCAGCTCTTTAATGCGTTTACTCAAACTGAAATGACAATGCTGCAATCGGGGGCCACGCCCTCAATCCCAAACCCACAACTTGGGCTTCTCTTTTGGCCAACTCTTCGATATGCCCCCATTATCGGTTAGTACTTTAGTTTCTGCTTGTGCAGTGCACACAACACATTGGCGTTGATTTCTCTGGCAACATCCCTGACAGCTGAATTGGCAAAAGGAATTCCAATGCACTTCCACTCTCATCCTGCTTCTCTTTCTTCTCCCACCCTTTCTTCTCTTTTCCTCTGCATACTCTCTGCAAACAAGCGAGAACTTTGTGCAAGTAGTTTGACTAGAGGAAAATTATGTTTACCTTGCCACAACGTTCTGACGTCTAATATCAAGCTTAGCGTCTTCGTTTGGATTTATTTTTACGTTCTTACAAGGATACGATGTACATATGTACGTATGCAGCTCCCTAGTTACCTAGCCTGTGCTGATGTCCCAATGTCCTGACACGGGCGGACAGCTACTGTGGGCACCTGCTCAGTCCCCCATTACTCAACCATTAGAAAGCTTCTGTCTATTTCTGGGTAGCTTCCATCCATCTGCCTGACACTTGCCCCAACTGGGTCAAGCCTAGATCTACGCCACTAAAAGCCATGCCCGGATTACTTCAATCTGTCAAATACTGAATGTGCATTTGCTATCTATCCACAACATGCTGAATGTGTGCAGTGCTAAGATTCTATAGAGAACTTGGCAAAATATAACTAAACGTAAATATAAGAAAGTTAAAGTTTTTGATATTTTTTTATATTCTTTTTAATTTTTCATATTTTGGTTGGGACATTAGTTTTTGAGCTCTTTATAATACTATAAATAATATCAAAGTTTTCTTCCCATCATAATATCAAAGTTTGCTTCCAATTTTACCAAATAATTAATCAATTTTGAATTTTAATATTACAAATATTTGGTATTGTTATCATTTTAAATGTTTTTCGCATTTCGGTAAAAAAATTAAAGTATAAATACATATAAAGGTAAATTTCGAAACTAAAATTGTGCTCGCCTTGGGAAAACTGAAGCGCTTAAACATTTGGTCTGGAATTTACGAAATCCCTTAAGCTGTGTCCGGGATGGGGGCAAAATAAAAAAGAGGAAATCAGCTTGACCGCCGACATTGAAATGCAAATGCAATGTAAATATTTTAAACTAATTTTCAGTGATTATGCAAAACCGCAAATAAATCTGCAGCAATGGCATAAAATTCATAGGCAACCCGAAGCCGAAGCCAAAGCCAGAAAACCTTCCTACAACAGAATAGTTGAGGACCAGGAAAACAGCAGCAACAACGGCAACAATGGCAACTAACAGAACCACAACAGAACCTAAAGGCAACCAGGATACCAACTACCAGCTGAGTGCGTGACCTCGGGTCAGGCAAGGAATGGGGAGGATTCAGCTTGGGGCTTTGTACACTTTCAAGCGTGTCGAAACTTTAGACTGGTTCAGGAGGATGCATGGTAGGAAGGGAGATAGGGAGGCAGGGAGGCATGGAGGGGGAATGGCGGTTGTTTGGGTTGTTTGGCTATTTCGCTGCAACAAAATAATTTCGCTGGCTCGTTTGTCAAACTAATGGCAGGAATTTGAGCAATTCAAGTAACAAAGGTTAAACAATGAATTTCCTGTACGCCAATATTGAATTTAGCTAACCCTCTTCCCTTCACTCCCACACGCTTTTCGCATCCCTTGACGTGCTGTGTGAAGATGTCATTCAGAATTCCTCTCTCTCTCTCCCGCAACTCTCTTATCCAATCTTACACACACACAGTTGACTAAACCGACCAAGTGTTGCCAGTATTGAGCTTGGTTTTGGCCCTGTTCCTGGTCTACAGCTGCTGCTGCTGCTGGAGCTCACACGCTCCATTAGCGCGTCCAGAATGTCGCCTCGAGTGGTTGAGTAGCTTGGACTTTTGCTTTAATGAAATATTTGTATATACATATACTCGAATGTATACTCAATTCTAATCTGAAGTAAATGCTTGCGCGTTAGTCCACAGTTCATGGCATTTGGCAATTCTCTGCTCCTCTCATTCGCTCCATGACACGCCCACCGCCCACTGTCCACCGCTGAGTAACACATCGTCAATTTAATTGAGCCTTTGGGGCAATGTTGTGGGAACTGCCACAGTTTAAGCAGTAATCCCAGCACAGAAGTGGATCGTGTTTAATAGAGATGACAGCGTGACACGCTATTGACAGCTTACTTCACAACAGTCTGTCCAGAGTTGAAATATCTTAAGAGCTATAAAATGGTTGCCAATGTAGTAACAACTGGCAGAACAAGCAAAAAAAATATTACATAACTGGTCGGTGTAATTATAACACAAATATGATTGGAGCTCAACTTATTATAAATATCTCACTTAAAAATATTATAATTTTATTATAATTGTGGGAACGTTTTTGATAACTACTTCAAGATAAATAGTATTGCCAGAGATACACGTTGAATACTTTAAAATACTTTACAATTTACCCAACATCGTATTTACATATAATACAGTTGGTCATGAAGTTATTTTAACCAATAAAAAATCACATATTTTTATTCTTAACAATACAAAATATAATATGTTAATTTTTAATTTTTTTTTTAACAACTGGACTGTTTTTGGTTGTATTTTTCAATTAAAGGCCCCCTTAAATGGAATTCCGTGCTCATCTCTAGCTCATAGCTGTCCAGAGGTGTCAACCGCAGCATCAACTAAATTCAGAAGCACGTTTTAAGCTCACTAAGTGCCGCTGCCAACTTGTTTAATAATTCATAAAGTGCAACAAATATATGTAGTCTCATTTCTCTGTTGAGTTTTCTGAAACTTCATCAGAAAGCAAGTATTTGGTAAGAGGACAGCTTTAACGCATCATTAAACTTTTGTCAGCTGGCAGAGTAACGGGTAATTGCTAAGATGTGGCAACCTCAAACGGCAGCTAGTCGAGTGAGGAGCAAACTAATGAAAGGACTGTGCCTGAGTGGAAAAAGGACTCGACGGACTAATGGCCATCAAGTTAGCCCCCGTCGGTCCCTTTCGCATCGTAGTCTTTCACTTGATTCCATTGCAATAATCAAGCAAATTGTCGCCTGTCAAAATGTTCAAGTTGCAAAAGTGCAAAACTTTTCAGCAAAGTGTCAGGACATCAACTCAGGACTTTCCCCATGATCAATTGGGTGTCGGAAGTCGGCAAATTACATTAAATGAATGGCTATAAAATAAGTAATGAGATCTATTCATAAACAAGTCCATGGAATTCACTTCAGATACATACATATAATTCACATTCGAATGTCACAATTTTTTTCGTTAATTTAACTTGGTTCTGGATGCCTTTAATGCTCTTTTTTTCCATCCTTTTCTCTCGTTTTTTTTTTTTTCGTTATTCAATCTCTGGATTGCTCTTTGCGCCTGCCTTAATGCCCGGGAGTGCCATTACAAATGTCACTTGGGCAATTAGCGCTTCCTTCTCGGGTTCTTTTTTTTTTTTTGTTTTCTTTGTCTTTGCATGATTTAATTCCCAGCTGGTCAGCGGTATCTTTGGCTATCTGTCTATCCAACTTTTTAGCACTCTAAAACACTCTAACAAACTTGGGCACAAAAAGTTTTCCGACAGCTGCTGCAAACTGTTGACAAGCCTTTTCAAATTATGTGACCAATTTAAATAACTTACGAATAAAGGCTTTGCAGCTTTTTAGTTTTCACAGCTAACTGTTTGGCTATTTTATTGAAATTCAATTATTCAAAGGTGGCAACGCTTGTCGTTTAGGTGCCTGCAATTCTTGTCGGCGAAGTGGCAGCACCACCAGTTTAATTTCAAGTCAACTTCTCTATCTACATCATTTTTAAAACAGATTCATCGATATGAACAACTAATTCTTATTTCTGTGTTGTTTTGAAAAAATTCATTGGATGTTATTCAATTAGTGGCATAATTTCCAGCTCGAAGAACACTGCGAGAATAACAAGAAAAAAGAAAAAAAGTAAACTGTCCTGTGAGGCTTATCAAGTTTTATTCGAATGCCTTTTGAACTTTTCTTTGTTTTTCTGTAGCAAATTGTTAATTAAACTTGCACTGCCTTTAGCTGCTTTTCCTCTTTTGCTATCCTTCGTCCCATTCTCTTTGTCTGAAAAAAGCTCTTAAATATTTAGCAAATAATTTATCTTTATTCATTTAATAAAGAATTTGTTTTGCGTGCGGCGAAAAGCAAAATGTGAAAGACAGGATAACGAAAAACTAAAACTGAAAGAAAACAAAGCCAAAATTGTTTGCCTATAGTTTTTGCTGGCAAGTTTTGCTAGTTTATTACGCTATTGTTGTATTTCTTGTTGTTGTTCTTGTTGCTTTTTTTTATTATTGTTGTTTAATTCTTCTAGGCTCTTGTAGTAATATTTTCTGGGAGGGGGCGTGGCAGGCCGGAGATAATATTGCCGCTTTGTTTTGCGAGCGCGCGAATTTTTCTTTTATGTCGACGGCTTCTTTTTCGCAACTGGAGCACTCACCAGGGCGAGCGAAAGAGATAGGGATACAGAGAGTGAGAGAGAGGGAGGGAGGGAGAGATACATACAGATACACAGTTACACGGACATACAGGATATACACGGAGATAGCCAGGATACACCCACAGCACAGCCGCCAAAACACAAAGCCCATCAGAGCCAACACGAAAAAGGTTTGGGATTCGCATCGTTTTCTTTTCATTCTTTTTCTTTTTTATTTTCCCTTTTTTTTTGTTGTTATATGGAATAGAATTTTCTGTGCATTTGATTACAAAAGGGACTCACGCGCCTAAGTGAAAAGCATAAAGAAAATGCTCTACACATTTTCATGAGCTCTTTCCTACTCAATTTTCCGAGCTACACAATTCGCAAAACTCTGTACTTGGTGTACATGTTTGTTTTTTTTGGCTATGCTACTGAATTAATTTACTATACGATACTTGAATAATTACTATATAAATGTTTACTTTTAAATCTATTGTTCGTATATCTATCATCGTAATGTACTTTAATAAACTGATTAAATTGCAAATAGAGACAATAATTAATTATAATTATTGAAAACAATGAGAACAATTAGTGTGGCAAGCAAAATTGTGAATTGAATTCGAATTCAAATTATGATTACGATTTATTATCATCAACACAAATTACTCAATTTTGCAGCCAATTAAAATGGAATTCAAATTTGCAAAATTCATAAATGTGTTGTGGCTGAAATAAATGTTCAAAATACGGGAAATTCGTATCACATATCAAATATCGATTTCGAATAATGGCAGTTTACTGTTTCTCGTTTGACCGGAAATATTGATAAATAACCCGAATATCCAACCTCCTAACCCTCACCACACAATCGCTGCCCCACCAATCACCCTTAGCCACATTCATGGACAATTTGGCCAATTTATTGTTTGGCTTTTACTCTGCCAAAGGGGCATGGGGAAAGGGGTATTGCCAATGGCAATAGCCCAAAAGTTCGCAACGCATCAATCGTCCATTTGGCATTGGCTTTGAGAGGGGGGAAAAAACACAATCCCCTCCCGGGTTCCCTCAACCACTTGGCAAAAATGTTTAGCTATAAATGACATTTGTTATGCCTTGCTTGATTTCATTCGCGCTTCGATTTCACAGCTATGAATTTATCATACCCCCCAACCATACATTCCATCGTACATATAAACATTTATCTATCCACTCGACTGTGAATCGAGTTAACGACTCTGAACTCTGCTTATTTTCCAGCTCTGTGAATGTATGAATTTCATACACACTTGACTTTGTAGGCAAATAGGTAAGAGAAATCAGCATTGATTTCAGTTAGTACGATATACGATTTAAAGTCGATTTTTATATTTTTTTAAATAAAATTCTTTAAATTCCATTCACCTTAAAATTTTATCTTAATATTTACCTTTCTGTAACAAAATAAATCTGTAAATAATAATGTGTAAACACTGTTTTACTGATACCAAAATCCAAATTTCCTAATACCGTTTTATCGCTATTTATCGATAAATCACAAAATGGACAACAAAAGGTTTTCGACTCATACAAAATTTCTGTGGTATGTTGCAAATTTTAAATCCTTTTTATTTCGTATGCGGATGAATTGTTATAAAATTAAAATTTATTGCTTCCGCAAAGCTGTCATAATGTTAACCCCCATCCCTACACACTCCCAGGGCTGCAGACTCGTACGTGCGACGTCCATTGCCAGCTGTCTTCGCTTTTGGGCTCATTCAGTTTTGTCGCAGTGGCAACTGGTACTGTCTCCCCCTCTCTGCATCCCTCCTTATAGCAGCAAGTCCAGAGCAGACCCAAATCCATCCATTCATATTTATGCCAAACAAAAAGCAAAAGTTTTATGCCATTTCTTGGTCGTCGACAGTTGTTTTTCTCACAATTTTATTGGCAGTCGGCCATCATCAGCTCTTGGAATTTGCCCAAAAGAAAATCTTTTCTCTCGCCATCCCCCTTTCCATTCCCTACAATTCCCCTTTCTCAGACTGTCACCCAAACAACGTGACCCATTTTATAAAATTGTGTAATGCTCGTATTATTGCACAAATTCGCACAAAGCAACACAATTGTTTACAGCTTCAGGAGGGAGCAGAGGGATAGAGTAAGAGTGATAGAGAGGGAGAGAGAGAGTGATAGAGAAGGAGAGAGAGAGTGATAGAGAGGGAGAGGGAGAGGGAGAGAGTGAGAGGGAGAGAGAGAGAAGCTTATTTCGTTAAGCAACTGATTGCTTCTTCAATATTCAACAAAGTAGAAGCAAGAGTAATGGAAATACAGACAGATAACCATAAACTCAATGCTCAATACTCCCAAAGGAGAATAAGTTCAACAGAAAATAAAATATATAGAAACAGAGAGAGTGAGATAGATAGAGAGAGAACAGTGTGAAAGGAAAGAGTGAAACACGGGAAAAACACACTCATCAACTCAAACCGTTTACGAATGAGATATAAAGAAGAATAGAAATGCTGCTTTGAGATATAGATTTGGAAGTGATATAAATAAATATGTATAAGAGCTGACTTGAGATATATATTAGATCACTCTATAAAACGTTTACGAATGAGATACAACGAATAATTGGAAGAGAGTGAGACAGAGAGCACAAATTCAAGTAGCAAAAAGTTAATTATAATACGATGATGTGGTAAACATTCAACAAATTGAATAAGTCCTAAATTGTAACATTCCGTAGGAGCTATGAGAGAAGAGGAGGCGGAGTTTTGGGACGCAAAACTCAAGCACCGAGCCAACTTGTGCCTCAGATAATTTGAAGTGAACACACAAAGTAATTATGAAAACCACTTGCAAATACGAAAGACAGACAGACAAACACACACAAGCACACACACACACACACACACACACGGAGTGAGTACATATTTACACATGTAAGTGAATGTTTGGTCCTGGAACCAACAAGTTTAGCTCGAGTCGCAGCTCATGCGAGTCATTACAAGTTACGCTAATCAAGTTGAACGTGCGCATCAAAATTCGAGGACAGGGAACAGAACCGGAAAGCTGGCAGACCGCTAGAGCAGGAGGAGGAGGAGGAAAAGGTGTAGGAGTAACAGTTGAGCGTTGAGTGTTTTAGACAGGAAATGACAATTCAAATTAAAGACAACGGGCCAACAAAAAAAAAATATGCACGAATGTGGCAAGTAACGCTTGAGGATGGGGCATAAATGAAGTGAAAATTGAATTGGTAGAATGGGAAAGGGAGTTGAAGTTGGAATATGCAGAGGTTTTGAGCCTACGTAACGTTCGCATTGCCACTTAACATGAAATTAATTATGAAACTTTTGTGCAAAATTTTGTTGAACGAGTTGAGAGAAGCCTTCAATGTTGCCGACGTCGCTGCCAGCAGCAGCAGAGAGGCCAGCTTAAGCCTTTGGCCGCGCCCCTTTGGGGCCAGCAATAACAAGAAAAAAAATATAAGGAAGAGGAAAAGTTTCAACACGCCTGGCAATGAGCCTGGGGAAAATTAAGTACACGCCACGTGGGCCACAAAGTCTGCTGAGGACAGTCAACAAGGGGAAGCGTGTGTGTGTGTGTGTGTGTGTGTAAGTGTGTAAGTGAGTGTATGTGTGTGACCACAGAGCTAAGCATTGATGCTGTTGTTGTGTCGCCCCCGGAAATGAGCAAGTAAAAAGCCAACAACAACAACAAGAAACAGCAAACCAGGCACCAGAGCAAATCCGAGACGTCATCCGAACTGCGTTTAGAGGGGGGGACAGTGGGGAATGCTGCAATTAGAGGCGCGCAGTGCCAGCAGCAGCAGCAATTCGCCATAGTCGGTAGCCGGAAACAGGCCCAAAAAAGTATGCAACAACTTTTTTTTGCCGGCGCAAACTTTTGCTGTCGACGTCAACGTCGCTGTCGACGTCGCTGTCGCAGTCACTATCGCTCTGCCGCAGTCGACGACACTGTTTGCTGGCTTGTAAGTTGTTTTACTTCAAAAATTTTTTAATTATGATTTAATGCTAAAATACGGAAATAATTTGTGGCAACAACTTGCGTCGCGACGTGTCGCAACGCTTCAGCAATTTCATTTAATTTCCCAGCAATTGCAATGTACGTGCCTTTTCACTTTCCCCTGTCTCTGCCTCTCTCCCTATCGTTTCAAGCAGTTGAAAACATATGGGTATCAATGTAGCAAACATCTTAAGGTGAAGCAAATGATTGAATCTTATGCAAACAGCTCATTATGGAATTTGTAAGAGATAGTAGAGATAAATACAATCGTGATTTGACGATTACGAACTTGTAGAGACATCATAGTAGAATATATTATATTAATCTTAATGTGTATTTTCTAAATAAAAATAAAAAAATAAATAAAAAGAGGTATTATTAATAAAAACTAAATAATATATTAAATTTAATATAAAATATTTGCAATAATATTAAAGACCCAGAAAAACGAGGTCTCGGCTGCGTATTCCGAGCTAAGGTTTGTTTATTGTTATGCCTTGACTTATTATGATCTTCATTTTCTTTTGTTATTGCTGCTTTGATTAAAATGTTTTGGCCAAAGTCAATGCCAAGACAAATGTATCACAGACACATACGCAATAACACACACACACACACACACACACACACACATACGCGCAGGCACGCACACAGATACAAAATAAGCTGTTTAGTATGCAAGTTGCCTTCTCATCGTAAAATTGTATTTATATGTTGTTTATTCTTCGCATAAACAATATGTAAGACAATGTGAACAAATTACCACAGAAAAAGCAACACAACAACGACACACACACGCACAAATATGATACGTGTGTGTGAGTGTAAATTTTATAGTTCCAGCATATTTGTTTTTGTGCGCTTTTTAACAACATTTTCATGCACTTTTATTACATTTGCTCGTTGCTCGATGATGAACATTTTATTGTCGTGCCAAAAGAAAAGCAGAAGAAAAATCTCACATACTCGAAACAAAAAAAAAACGTAAGGAAAGATTGTGTGCAAATATTTTGATATGTTGAACCGAAAAACAGAAGCTAAAACACATAAAAAGCATCGCATAATGTGACAAAATGTAGCACATTTGAGATGGGAGCTTGAATTCCTAACTTGTCATCACATTTCGTTTATTGCATTTCTAGTTTTGGCTTAAAGAAAATTGTAAACATAAATAAATATATACTATCCATCTCTTAATAGATATTGATCGAATGAATGAAAATAAAAGACAGAGACCTTATTGTATTATATTTTTATTATTTTCTCTTCAACGTTTTTAGACCCCGTAAAAAAAGTACAGGGGTCTATTGGGTTTGTTTTACCGACTATGTGCGTAACAGGCAGAGGGAGACGTGGCAGACCCTATAAAGTATATATATTCTTGATCAGCATCAATAGCCGAGTCGATTAGCCTGCGGGGCCTGGGAGCGGGGCCTGGGAGAGGGACTGGGAGCGGGGCCTGGGAGAGGGACTGGGAGCGGGGCCTAAGAGAGGGACTAGGAGCAGGGTCTAACAGAGGGACTAGGAGCGTGGCCTAAGAGAGGGACTGGGAGCGGGGCCTAAGAGAGGGACTGGGAGCGGGGCCTAAGAGAGGGACTAGGAGCAGGGTCTAACAGAGGGACTGGGAGCGGGGCCTAAGAGAGGGACTGGGAGCGGGGCCTAAGAGAGGGACTGGGAGCGGGGCCTAAGAGAGGAACTGGGAGCGGGGCCTAAGAGAGGAACTGGGAGCGGGGCCTAAGAGAGGGACTAGGAGCAGGGTCTAACAGAGGGACTGGGAGCGGGGCCTAAGAGAGGGACTGGGAGCGGGGCCTAAGAGAGGGACTGGGAGCGGGGCCTAAGAGAGGGACTGGGAGCGGGGCCTAAGAGAGGGACTGGGAGCGGGACCTGGGAGAGGGACTGGGAGCGGGGCCTGGGAGAGGGACTAGGAGCGGGGCCTAAGAGAGGGACTGGGAGCGGGGCCTAAGAGAGGGACTGGGAGCGGGGCCTGGGAGAGGGACTGGGAGCGGGAATGGGAGCGGGGCCTAGGAGAGGGACTAGGAGCGGGGCCTAAGAGAGGGACTGGGAGCGGGGCCTAAGAGAGGGACTGGGAGCGGGACCTAAGAGAGGGACTGGGAGCGGGGCCTAAGAGAGGGACTGGGAGCGGGGCCTGGGAGAGGGACTGGGAGCAGGTCCTGTGAGAGGGACTGGGAGAGGGACTGGGAGAGGTGCCTGGGAGAGGGACTAGATATCGTAACCAATCTGATAACATTTGCATTAAAGTTAACTACATTATTTTTAGTTTTTTTCCATTATAAGTTTTTTCCATAGTAAGAACGGGGTCTCCGACTGTCGAGTATGCTCGACTGTAGCACCGGCCTACTAGTTTTATTAATATTTATCACTTTATCATAAAACTGACTTATTTGCCCTTTTATTTATTTTTACAATATCATTATCTGTCTCAATTTTTTTAGCTTTCATATATTTTCATCATTTAACATTAATTTATTCCTTCAATGACTTTTGTTATGTCTTCAATGATTTTAAATCCTTGTATATGTCTTTGATATAATGGAAGCTATGATAGCCTATTAATCACGTCTACAAGTTTGCGAAATATTAAATATTTACCTTATGGAATACTCCAATAATGTACAAATTAAACATTTCATTAAAGTGTCCAAAGTGCATTAAATTTCTCAATTGAAATGGTGGCAAAACTTTTTATTTGTTCGCCAACAAAATTATTTGTTGTAGAAACGAGAAAAAGGGACAAATTGTTTTCAAAAATTCAAGTGGACAGCGAACAAGGGTAAAAAGTTGAACAAAACTTTGATTTTAAGCCAACGTAAATACATACGGATATGTTTATAGATAGATAAATAATTGTATAGATAGATAGTTGGGAATACTCACAGTGTTTGCTCTTCTCGGCGGCCACTTGACGCTGCGGCGTTTGGGCCACAATGACAAAGAGCATGAGGAGCATTAGAAGCCATCTGGGAATGCCCGTGGCTTGGATTTGGGTCCTAGTCTGGGTCTGGCTCTGGCTCTGGGTCTGGGTCTGGGTCAGTGTACGTCGCCGGATACGTGCACATTGTTCGTGTGGGGTTAAACTTAGGTCAACAGCAGCATCGTCGTCCATTGGTGGCCCCGGGCCACATGATGTTGGCATCAGCAGCATTTTGTTCGCTCAATTTTCGCGATTTTCACAATTTTCACTGCTGCAGCTGGCCAAAGAATTCTTTGTTGTTGCTTTTGTTGTTCTTGCAAACAGTTTTCATTTCGATTGTTTCGTATTTCTGCTGGCAAATGTCATTCTATTGCAATTAAAAGCATTCATTTATGACTTTCCCTCGGTGGCCCACACAGCGTATGCGCAATGTTTTCAACGTTCATTCAACATTTTGCCCCGTTGCCGTATTAATTGTCAGTTGCTGCATTTGTCATCATGCCTGCAAAAAGAGAAGAATATGAAAAACAATGAAAGAACGCTTAGCAATTAGAAAAGCAAAGGAAAAACCATAAACCAAAAAGCAAATCGATATTAAATCAATTTTTTTTTAATCAAACCGATTTTTCAATGGAAACATAGAAAAAAACTATCACATTTTGTATCTATAATAATATGTTAATCCTATAATATTCTGTTATTCAGAGAAACTTGACTTTAAAGTTGAATAAAAAATCGATCATGAACTCTTAAATCGTTTCAGCAATAAAATTTATTTCAGTTATCAAAATTAAATTATAGTTGATAATTTTCCGATTATATTCCATTTTTCTGCAATATGATACGATTGATATACATCTCATATCAAGCATAAATTCGCATTTCTATTTCCATTTCAAAGCACTGACAAATGAAGCGATTGCACACACACATACACACTCATTCTCTCTATCTCTCTTTCATTTTGCCTTCTTGCGTCTCTTTCTTTTTAGCTGTAGCAATGCGCAGCGATTCATAAGTATCACATAAATGCTGAAATCGATGCATAAATTTAGTCAGATGGCAGAGACGAGCATTGGCGCAATATAGTCAATATAGGAGCGTGCAACGGGGGCGTATGCGCATTTAAAAGTGCATTGCAAACGTGATATTACGTATACGCAACGGGGGCACAGTTTATCATTGAAATATAGTCGCTACTCATGTGTGTATGTGTGTGTGCTTGTGTGTGTGTGTGTGTTTGAAATAATAATGAGGCTCAACTGCATGAGTGGGTAATAAGAAACTAACGTTGATTTTAAAGAGTCGCCCGACGCAGCTGTTGCCGTCAAATGATTCCTTGAGCAAAAGGTACGATAACAAGAGGGCAGCTAAACATGGAGAGGAGGAGAGTCGGAGTTGCGTCTGGCATACAGTGGCCAACTGCAGGCCAAGCTCTACGGGACAGCGGCTGCGCCTTTGTGCCATCAAAAGTTTATCACATTAGAAATCAACGGCAGGCGCCGAGTAGACGCAAGCTCCTCCCACCCACTCTCCTCTCTTCCTCTCTCCCTCTCTCCCTCTTTCACTCTCTCCACGCTACACTCATTCTATTCTTGTGCCACATAAAAGGCAAAATAATAATGAGAAGCCAGAAGCAGCAGCAGCAGCAACAGAATCAGGAACAGAAGAAAAAGAAAATGAAAAAAGCAAAAAAAAAAATACAAAATTTATCACACATATTTTGTTGTGCTTTATTTGCTTGCAGCA
The DNA here is from genome assembly GCA_035045575.1 of Drosophila falleni. Taxonomy (NCBI): domain Eukaryota; kingdom Metazoa; phylum Arthropoda; class Insecta; order Diptera; family Drosophilidae; genus Drosophila; species Drosophila falleni. The sequence goes on from JAWNOV010000167.1 coordinate 15,176,620, forward strand.
GTTCTTCTACCAGTCCCCTCTCTCTCTGACTACTCTCCTAGCTCCTCATTTCAGTTTCTGGACCATTCAGGACTCGGACTTTGTATGTGTCACATACACGCGCTCAGCACTGTTTGTTATCCTTCGAGCGTTCCAATTTCGCCTTTAATTAAATTTGATTATAGTTTTCCTCATTTTCCCGCTATACCGTTTCGACTTTTCCGCCAAGTTGACTCCCAACATTTTGGCCTCGGGCCTTATTTTTGATGCCAATTTTATTTGCTTTTCATTTTCGTTTCTCAGATTTTAAACTGGAGCAGTTGCTATGCTTGAACCAACTGTATTATTTGAGCTTAAAATGAGATTGTTGATTTTCTTTAAGTAAGAAAAGTATATCTTTTACTTTCGAATTTTGAACTTAACAAATTGTTTATAAATAACTGATGTAATGCCATTTTATTCTATTCATTTTCTCTCCTTTATTGTAGATTTAATAGTTTGCCAACTAAAATAGTTATTAACCATAAAATAAAAATGAAATAAATATATTTAAGGTATTTATTTTAACAATCGTCTGAATCAAATTAAAACTATATTAAAGAGCTAACAAAATCAATTACAAAAAACTAGTTAATGTTAATTATTTAAGTGCTAATTAGAATTAATGTTTCTATATATATATATACAGAAATAGAGTTTTGTAATTGTAAAGTCTGCTGAGTTGTTGTTTTTCCTGTTATTGCCTTGGCAACCAGTTTGCTTGGCCCGAAGCGTGATTAACTGGCAATTGGTAATGGAATACTTACAAAAATCCTTCTTTATCTGAATATACTTTTTTTTTAATGAGAAAACATTGTTGGGTTCATGTAGTTCAAAGAGAACAACAACAAAAGTAAGTCCTTGATAATAGATTGATACAGTAATAAACATAGAATATTAAATATCTGAGAAGCTTAAAAAAGCCAACAGAGTACAGTTAACAAAGTTGGAAAAAAGCTTTAAAAAGCGAACACAATGTAACTAACTACGAGAACCATGAAATGGGTTAGTAACGAGCTGAATTGGGGTTGGGATATGGTTGCCCCTAAAAGAGCGTAAAATGTAATTGTTTTTGTTGTTGTTGTTTTGGGTGAGCGCAGGAGGTCGAGGGAAGCCGCATAAATTACAAACACCGGCAACATATCAACAAAAATGAAAAAAGAAATAAAACAAAAAAAAAACAAAAGCCCAAAAGCAACAAACGCGTCTAAAGCCGCTTTAGACAGGCCAAACAAACTAACAACAACAACAACTGTGAGTGTGTGTGTGTGTGTGAGTGTGTTGGTGTGACTGCGTAAAATACAATAGAGGAAAAAAGGGAAAATAACTACGTAGACTGGCATACAATTAATGGCCCTGTGGGGTTTCATCGGGCCATCGCTTTGGAGTTTCATTCCTGACGCTTATTTAGGCCTTCACATAGATGACAATACCATACATATATCTATTTAGAACGGTGCTTTGTTATTGTTTAAATTTAGCTGACATTATTCCGTTAGTATTATTTATGGTGCACTATCAAAGGAGACAATATAAAGTACAATCATAAAAGCAAAAAACTAATTGAAATTTGGAACATGTATTTTTCTGGAAATGTCATCAAATTTGATAAATATGATGCATTGTACTCAATGTGTTCTATTATATAGAAATATTGCGGTAAAAGTCATTCATTTAAAAGTGAATATAATTTAACTCTTTAACGATTGAGGAATTAAATTAGTCAACAGATTCTTGTTTATCGAATTGTGTTTGAATAAGTATTTAAATAGTTTATAGATGAAAAGCAGGTTTATTAACAGGGATTGAATTTTAAAAACAAACTGTTGACAAAAATAAAACAACCAAAAAATAATTTATTATATAGCTATTAACAAGTTGGTAATAGCCCAGCTATCACACATAAGTCTTTTTTACAGGGTATGACTCACATTGCGGCGAGTAAATATTCACAAATTTCCATTAACAACAGTACATTAAATCCACAAAAAAAAGAAGGGCAAAAAGCACACACGCATACATATGTACATACAGGCATACCTATATTAACTGCTGGTCTGCTATAAACAAAAGGAATTACTTTATATGTAACGGCAAAGTGTTTTTATGTGTGTTGGCAACACTTCATCCAACTTCCCCACGTGCAAATGCAAAAGTACTCCTACTCCCGATGTCTCTGTCTCTGTCTCAATTTACCCCAATCCCCCTATTCTCCAAATTCCCCCCCTGTTTCTTTCATTCGTCTCGCTTGTCTGCCAGTCTGTCTGGCCGCCCTTCTTCTTGGCCATGTCCATTTGTCTGCTGAATGTTGACTACCAGCAACAACAATACTGTAACTGTTGGCGCCACCTACAAACACACAGATACTCACACACACACACACATACACATACACGCACATTAAGCACTTGCCCGTTGTGCGTTCGTATTTCATTGCCGTATGAGTAATTTTTCAGGCGAGTCGTCGAAAAGCCGCATTGTTTTGGCCAGCACACCCACAACACACACACACACACACACATACACACACTCAGACAGTCATAGAGTCAGTTGCATGTGCAATTTTTAACTGGTTTCTTCTTTATCCTTCTATCCACTCTTTTTTTCTCTCTTTTACGCTTTGTTCAGGTGCCGACGTCTGGCAGAGCTTTTCGCGTTACTTTACATCATTTCTCATTTGACGTCATCGCTACCTTAAATAGCAGACAGAGACCGGGAGGCGTGACGGGGGAGTCATCATGCAAACGCCTATGCTAAGCACGCACATACAAATACAGAGAATTAATGTTAAACAATTGCCAGGCTCTTAAATATTGATAGATGACCTCCTCGTTGGGTTACAATTGATGTTTCTTGCTGTTCGCTTTTTCTCTCTCAAACAAAAAATACATGTTATCTATTGCTTTTCCCAGAGACTGTTTTTTTCTGGAGCGCAAAATATATTCTTATTGATATCTTTGATAATCTTGCACTCCGACTTTTGATAAACTTATATTTCTTCTCTTCTTTCAAAGATTTGACTCTTTTCATCCCCACATTTGGAGCACTTATAGCAGAAATTTTCATAAAAAAACTTTTAATATTTTACAGATCTATGTAGATAAGTTTTATAGCTATTATATTTCTTTTGACAGATTCAAATCCATTCAAGATTTTTTTTTAATGTTACCTACAAGTCTATTTAAGCAGATTTCCTGTGTACTATTTCTTTATGGTGTATTTGTTAGTATCTTCAATTACTATTACTTCTACTAAATCCTTTTATTAACTTCAATTCAAATTATAACTAATCAGATTTTCTTTGGACTATTTCTTGAAATAAATATCATTATAAGGACATTTTTTAACCAACTAAAATTATACTATTGATATTAAAAACTGAAGAACAACAAGTAATAGTGTAATATATATCTAAATAAACACTAGTTAAGTGCAAACAAGGCAGTCCTTGCCTCTATGAGGAAAACTGTGAATGAATTTTTCGTAACTGTGTTAAGCCAAGAAAATTGGATAAATAATAAAAGGCGTAAAGTTAAGACAACATGCCGGAGGTCATTCAGCTAGCTGGCGTGCTGTCCGGTCACAGTGGTTGGGTTACCCAGCTGGCCCCGCATCCCCATGATCCGGATCTCTTGGTGTCATCGTCACGCGACAAGACCATCATCGTCTGGCGTCTCACACGAGAGGGTCTAAATAATTATGGGTATATGCTGAAGAGGAACTACGGTCATTCGCATTTCATCAGCGATGTAGTGCTCTCATCTGATGGCAACTTTGCGTTGTCTGGGTCTTGGGATCGTACTATCCGTTTGTGGGATCTTACAGCTAGTGCAACGACACATCGTTTCGAGGGACACACCAAGGATGTGTTGTCCGTGGCGTTCTCACCGGATAATCGCCAGATAGTATCGGGTTCACGTGATCGCACCATTAAGCTGTGGAATACTCTGGCAGATTGCAAGTACACCATAACCGATGACTGTCACAGCGATTGGGTATCCTGTGTGCGCTTCTCCCCCAAACACAACAATCCCTTAATCGTCTCCTGTGGCTGGGATCGCACTGTCAAGGTCTGGGATCTGACCCACTGTAAGTTGCGTAACAATCATCATGGTCACACTGGCTACCTAACCACAGTGGCTGTCTCGCCGGACGGTTCGCTGTGCACCTCAGGTGGCAAGGATGCCAAGGTACTCTTCTGGGATCTCAGCGATGGTCGCAATCTCTATCCCCTAGACCATCATGATGTGGTCAATGCCATGTCCTTCTCGCCCAGTCGCTATTGGCTCTGTGTCGCCTGCGGCTCATCCATTGCCGTCTGGGATTTGGCCTCAAAGAAGGCTGTCTTTGATCTGTGGCTAGAGGATGTGCCGGCAACTGCCAAAGGAGATTTGCCACAGTGTCTGTCACTGGCCTGGTCAATAGACGGCCAGACTCTCTTTGCCGGCTACTCGGACAACAAGGTGCGCGCTTGGCAGGTACTTACTGGTCAATAGGAAAATTCTGGCTAACTAAAAAATAACTAAGCTGATTTGTTTATTCTATGTACTTGTAATTGGACACGAAAACACAATTGAAACAAATATTACACAAAATTATAATGGTTTAAATGAGGAACCAAATTAGTTACAATTTAGTCAGAGTTATTTTATTTAATCGCTGATTCGCTGTCAATATTTGAGTAACCACCCCCGAACCAATCTTATCCCTTTTATGCCACTTGTAAAGCGAATTTCCTAGAGCGCCTAAAAAGTGTCATGTCATGAGTTTAAGATAGGAATTTGGCGATAGGAGACGGCGTTGACAAAATGGGTGGACAGAGTGACAACTGGGTCAGGTCACAAGACGAAAAAAATTAGATACAAACAGCAGAATGATGATGAGCGGATAACCCAAAAGCAAAAGCCCAAATATATAAAAAGAAACGATGTATTCGATTTGGATATGGACTGATTAATAGCGAGAATAGAGCATAACTCGCAATCGCAATCACATTTATATATTCATTTTTATATTTAGCAATTGACAAGTTTTTTTTACTCGTGCCAAACGTGGCAAAGAATTCTGACAGACGACAGAAGTATCAAATATACCTGGTAGGACATCCAAGCATACTTAGAAGAAGATGAAAGGGAGAATATCCATTGAAAGGGTCGAGGTCATCCTAATGATTAATACGATTGCCAAACTGAAGTTACATTGAACAAGATGAGGGAAAACTAAGTTAACATGGATCAACTGTGCTTTCCTTGCACCTGCCACACACACAGTAAAATATATGTGTGTCTACCTAAACGAGCCTACACACAATGGGAATATACATAAAAACGCAACAGAATGATATTCCGTTACACACATCCTGACCCTGGCTACCAAAATTCCACATACTCCCATTATACACATAAGTATGTATATATATAAAAAGCATTGTATGTACATGACTTATGTACAACGCTTGGCACTACTTTCACAGTGTACATACATAACATGCACATCCACACACACACACTCACACTCACACAGAGCTATGTGAAGGACTTTTAAAATCGACCACTAACTACACCTAAGCACACTGTGTGCAAGCGAGATGGCTATGTTAACAGCGCCTTTGAGCACTGCTCTCAGCACTCACAGAGTTAGAGAGAGCCACTGTGAAGGTGGGTGAAAGATGGATAAGGGAGGCGACTGAGCGAGGAGGGGGTAAGCGAAGCCAGGCGAGTCATCGGCTCTGCTCGTTTGCAGCGTTACTATACTCACAGGCGTAAAAATGTGTAAAACTTAGCTCTCTGATGAATGAGATTAACCGTCACACACACACACACAAACAAACACACACACGCATAGCAAGCAACCCCCTGGCACAGGCGCACACACCACACCGAAGGCTACAACAAAAGCAACAACGACAACGACAACAACAACAACCACCAAAACCGACAAAGCACTTGCTGCTGCTACTGTGCTGTATTTTTTGGGGGGCGGCGTAACGGTTTACTCGCTACTTTTTTGCTTGGCTTTTGCCTGATAGCTGTCTTTTTATGCGCCTTCTCTGTTTTATTTTAATTATTACTCCTCCTGTGGTTTGTTTTCGGACAATTGTCGCTTTTAGAACTTTTAAATGTTTAGATACGCTACCGTTATATAGTTAATTTGAGGGAACTTAAATTGAGCTTTGCGTCCTTAGTTGACGCCCGTCGCAAATTGCTAACGAGTTAATACTCACACAAGTCTATAAAGTATTGTCTCACTTCACGCGCGATATAATGTTTTTTATTTCTGCATTAGCTTTGTCAATGTTATTTTGTGTACTTCAAATATTTTATTTCAAATGCATAACACATTTTAACATCTCACAGGACTCAAACACACACACCACAGAGTCTAGGACTGCTCTGTAACCGTTCCGTTCTGAACGTTTCAACGTTTCCACTGTGACTGCGACTTCTACTCGTCAAGTAAGCAGTTTACATTAAACACGTCAAGTTGACAGCCCACTGTTAAGTTTATCGATTTAATGTTGTGTGCAGTGTTGCCAGAATAGCTTTTTTCGCGTCAAATCTGAACTTATCAATGGGCTAGCTGTGCGAAAAGTTTTGAAATTGTAGTAGCGAATTTATTTAGTAATGGACTGCAATGTACTGCAAAAGTATCTACTCAAAATGTGTTACATAAGATACCTACAATGACGATAACGATTAGGACTTTTCGACAAATTATTGGATATATTATAAATAAATTAAAAAATTGATGTTAAAAATTTCAGGATGCTTTCCGACCAGAAACTGTTATTTTTTTTCTTAAAAAAAGTTGGCAGCACTGGTTGCGTGTGTTGCTGTTGTGCGAACGGAACAACACTACTGGAGACCGCCTACTTTTGGGTGTTGGGTGGCAAAGGCAGCTCGTCAACTTGTATTGTTTCTATTATTACTGCCAAAATACGCAGAAACAACGCGTAAACGCTTAATTTGCATAATTATTATTATTAACGCACTGGAAACTTTGAATTTCGATTTGCTTACACAAGTCTTCACTTATTCTTTACGTTATTTACGCTATGACCTTTGACTGCGTTTTGACAAAAACCGGCAATGTCGCCGCTAATTCTGCAAAAGCATCGATAGTGATTACATCGATAACTAAGACTTTCAATATATCGATGGCTTCATTCAAAAATAATCGGATCCACTACATCCATTGAGGTGAGGTAATTTTCAGATCATTTATTTGAGAATAATTTGAGATCTAATCTTCCTCTAATCTTCCCACATATTAGAATAATATTTTCGGCCATTACCGAGCATTCTTTTCAAAGTCTACCATTTTAAAAACCTTTTTACTGAACTAATTACCTTACACACCCTAACGTAAAATTGTCATATTCAAATATGTTTAGAGTTGGTAACGATCGAAATTTTAAGTGGATGCAGCATTGTACTTTTTAAAGTCCTTGTACTTTTTGTCGCAGTCACACGTTTTGACGAGGGCTGCTCTTCCGGGGTGTCTTTTGATTATGTGTCGACGTTTCCTTACAACCATGTCATGTGTATCTCGAATCGTTGGGTGTCTTATGTCTCTGACTTACAATCACAAGAGTCGACCAGGGAACCAAATACAAAATTATTGATATTATGATTGGCAAAATATACATATACTTATATACATATAAGAAGAAAAGATATAGTAATCAGAAATTTATTCCCTGTTAAAGACTAATAAGTAGGATAAAACTCTATCTGAATACACTGGATAACTTTATATTTATAATATAGTTAATTTATTTATAACAAACACCATTACCAAATCTATAATATATTGTTTACATTACGCTAAAATACGCCACTTGCCTTATAATTATTATTAATATTCCCCATCACCATAAATATAATACAGTTATATCATTGTTATATTACTTTCGCATCTCTCTCAGTTATTACAATCTACCATTCGCTTAAGCTGGCAAACTTTTTGGTTGAGGTCAAACCATTTTCCAGGTGAACAAAAGTGGGTTACTGGAGCTCCTTTCAGGCAGACGTAATACTTATTGCACATCTTTGAGTCGCGTATTGTGGAACCGTCAGCTTTGTCGCTACAATCGAGGGGACCTGTCACCGGAGCTGGTAGAATTGGTAAATTTTCGGTACTATCAATAGAACACTGTACTCGACTCGGGAAATTACAGAACTTTATCTTTGTGTCTATATAAAGACCTTTGGGACATTGTCGTGGTATAGCTCGGCCATTAGCACATACAAAGAATTTGTTACAGGACCTAGAATCCCGAATATATTCACCGTTCGCTACGGAACTACAATCTGGCATGAAGGGTACTTCGGAGGGTACTTCTGTTGTAGCAACAGTTACTTTGGTAACAGTTTGAGAGGACGTTGGGTTCTTAGCCACATAGCTATATTTTTCATCAGTCGAGCAGTCTACCAAACTGGGGAAGTTGCAAACCCTCTTCTTGATATCGAAATAAAGAGATCCGGGACAGTTGTGGGGTATAGCACGGCCATTTGCACATACGTAGAACTTGCCGCAAGACTTTAAATCCCTGAGGAATGATCCGTTTGGCAAGCCCGTACAATCTGAAGGGTCCTCAACTTCAGAAGAATCAATCAAGGACTCCTTTTTATCTTTGAGGTGTTTAGAAATCGATGAGTCATTAGATATTTCCGTTTTAGTGGTCAGTTTAGATGTATCTTTAGAACTGCCTTTGGCTGGTTCATTTGAAGAAATTGGTGCTTTTAGGATTGGTACTTTAAGAATTGGCTTTTCTTTGTCGGAGATACTAATTAGATGGTTTTTATGTAATGATAGACTTTTAGCTGACTTGCTGGTTTCCTTATTATCGATCAAACATTTTACTAGAGTGGGGAAATTGCACACCCTTTTCTGAATATCGAAATATAGACTTGATGGGCAGCTGCGGGAAATAGCGCGTCCATCTGAACATATATAGAATCTGTTGCAGGACCTTGGATCACTTAGATAGGCGCCATTTGGTAGATAGCTGCATTCGTTAATTTCTTCTATTTCTGCAAGACCTTCCGATAAAATATCTTTTTCAGGTCTTCGTTTTACGATGCCGGAAATGTGATTGCGATCTTTGGTGTTTAATAAGCTTGAGTAAGAATCGGTCCATGAATCTTCTTCGGAATCCTCTGTGGATGAGCTAAGAATATTGACTTCAGACGTCGATTCTATTGCTGTTGAGCTTGTAGTTGGTTCCTCGTAGATGATCTCTTCCGTTGAGCTGTCTTCGGTTGAACTCTCGGTTGATTCCGTTACCTCTGAAGTTGAAGCAGAAGAATCCTCAGAACTTGAGCTGGAGCTTTCAGTTGAATCCGTAACTTCTAAAGTATCATAAAAAACCTCTGAAGTTAAGCTTGAGCCTTCTTGATCGGGAAGATTATTTAACAATGACTTTAGTGAAAAGCTTTGTTTCTGATCCTCAAAACAATTTACAAGTTGGGCAAAATTGCAAACTTTCTTTCTGATATCAAAATAGAGATTCTTGGGACAGGTTCGGGAAATAGCTTGACCATTTGCACATACATAAAACTGGCTACAGGACTTTGAATCCCTTAAATGGGCGCCATTTGGCAAAATTCTGCAATATTCACTTGCCTCTATAATTGAAGCGGAAGACGATAGTTTGAAAGGGAATGTTCGTATCTCCAATCATTGCGTTTTTTCTTATTGAGTTCTTTGAATTAACGTTTAGTTTTCCAGCAACGGATCCAATTTGAACAAGTAATTTTTCCTTTGAGTTCAAATTCAAGTTATTTATACCAAAGAGTGATGGTTCTGCTGACGTCATAGTAGAATCCTTAGAGCTTGAGCTCAATTGTTTTGTTGAACTTTTCGCTGATTCCGTAACTGCTGAGTTGAAGGAAAATGCCTTTGAGCTTGTACTGGAGCTTCCATAATCAGAGATACTATTTAGCCATGTTTTTAATGAAACACTTTGTTCCTGATCTTCGAAACAGTTTACAAGTTGGGCTAAATTGCACACCTTCTTCTTGAGATCAAAATAGAGGTTCTTAGGACACTTTCGGGATATTGCTTGACCATTTGCACATACATAAAACTGGCTACAGGACTTCGAATCTCTTAAGTGGGCGCCATTTGGCAAAATTCTGCAATATTCACTTGCCTCTATAATTGAAGCAGATGCCGATAGTTTAACAGGAATGTGAATATCTCCGATCATTGTTTTTTTCTCTATTGTGTTCTTTGAATTACCATTGAGTTTTTCAGCATAGAATCCGATTTGAAGAAGTAATTTTTCCTTAGGGCTCAAACTGTAAAAATTAACACCAATTAGGTGTGCTTTCAGTTGAAATCGCCCATAATTCACTAAGCTCTGAAGTTGAAGATAAAGTATCTGTACTTGAGCTGGAGCTTTCAGTTGAACTCTCTGTTGATTCCGTAACTTCTGAAGTTGAGGAAGAATCCTCAGAACTTGAGCTGGAGCTTTCAGTTGAACTCTCTGTTGATTCCGTTACTTCTGAAGTTGAAGAAGAATCCTCAGAGCTTGAGCTGGAGCTTTCAGTTGAACTCTCTGTTGATTCCGTTACTTCTGAAGTTGAAGAAGAATCCTCAGAACTTGAGCTGGAGCTTTCAGTTGAACTCTCTGTTGATTCCGTTACTTCTGAAGTTGAAGAAGAATCCTCTGAGCTTGAGCTGAAACTTTCAGTTGAACTCTCTGTTGATTCCGTTACTTCTGAAGTTGAAGAAGAATCCTCAGAACTTGAGCTGGAGCTTTCAGTTGAACTCTCTGTTGATTCCGTAACTTCTGAAGTTGAAGAAGAATCCTCAGAGCTTGAGCTGGAGCTTTCAGTTGAACTCTCGGTTGATTCCGTTACTTCTGAAGTTGAAGAAGAATCCTCAGAGCTTGAGCTGGAGCTTTCAGTTGAACTCTCTGTTGATTCCGTTACTTCTGAAGTTGAAGAAGAATCCTCAGAACTTGAGCTGGAGCTTTCAGTTGAACTCTCTGTTGATTCCGTAACTTCTGAAGTTGAAGAAGAATCCTCAGAACTTGAGCTGGAGCTTTCAGTTGAACTCTCGGTTGATTCCGTTACTTCTGAAGTTGAAGAAGAATCCTCAGAACTTGAGCTGGAGCTTTCAGTTGAACTCTCTGTTGATTCCGTAACTTCTGAAGTTGAAGAAGAATCCTCAGAGCTTGAGCTGGAGCTTTCAGTTGAACTCTCGGTTGATTCCGTAACTTCTGAAGTTGAGGAAGAATCCTCAGAGCTTGAGCTGGAGCTTTCAGTTGAACTCTCTGTTGATTCCGTAACTTCTGAAGTTGAAGAAGAATCCTCAGAACTTGAGCTGGAGCTTTCAGTTGAACTCTCTGTTGATTCCGTAACTTCTGAAGTTGAAGAAGAATCCTCAGAACTTGAGCTGGAGCTTTCAGTTGAGCTCTCGGTCGATTCCGTTACTTCTGAAGTTGAAGAAGAATCCTCAGAACTTGAGCTGGAGCTTTCAGTTGAACTCTCTGTTGATTCCGTAACTTCTGAAGTTGAAGAAGAATCCTCAGAACTTGAGCTGGAGCTTTCAGTTGAACTCTCGGTTGATTCCGTTACTTCTGAAGTTGAAGAAGAATCCTCAGAACTTGAGCTGGAGCTTTCAGTTGAACTCTCGGTAGATTCCGTAACTTCTGAAGTTGAAGAAGAATCCTCAGAACTTGAGCTGGAGCTTTCAGTTGAACTCTCGGTTGATTCCGTTACTTCTGAAGTTGAAGAAGAATCCTCAGAACTTGAGCTGGAGCTTTCAGTTGAACTCTCGGTCGATTCCGTTACTTCTGAAGTTGAAGAAGAATCCTCAGAACTTGAGCTGGAGCTTTCAGTTGAACTCTCTGTTGATTCCGTAACTTCTGAAGTTGAAGAAGAATCCTCAGAACTTGAGCTGGAGCTTTCAGTTGAACTCTCGGTTGATTCCGTTACTTCTGAAGTTGAAGAAGAATCCTCAGAACTTGAGCTGGAGCTTTCAGTTGAACTCTCGGTTGATTCCGTAACTTCTGAAGTTGAAGAAGAATCCTCAGAACTTGAGCTGGAGCTTTCAGTTGAACTTTCCAATGATTCTGTAAATTCTGCGGTTGAAATGGAAGCCTCTGAGCTTGACCTGATGCTTTCAGCTGAACTCTCTGTTGATTCCGTTACTTCTGAAGTTGAAGAATAATCCACTGAGCTTGAGCTGGAGCTTTCAGTTGAACTCTCGGTAGATTCCGTAACTTCTGAAGTTGAAGAAGAATCCTCAGAACTTGAGCTGGAGCTTTCAGTTGAACTTTCCAATGATTCTGTAAATTCTGCGGTTGAAATGGAAGCCTCTGAGCTTGAGCTGAAGCTTTCAGTTGAACTTTCCAATGATTCTGTAAATTCTGCGGTTGAAATGGAAGCCTCTGAGCTTGATCTGATGCTTTCAGTTGAACTTAGTGAAGGTTCAGTCGCTGTTGGCAGAACTTCAGTGGTAGAAGCAATAGATGCTGGTGTCGAGGTAATTGGAGGCTTTGGTGCAGGTGTTGGCCATGGAATTGGTGGTTTAGGCGGCTTATTCCAAAAAGAGCCAAAGAAATTGAAAATAATTGGCCTATCCATGGTTATATTCTGATTGATGTTGAACTCATTTTTCACACCGCTGCCATCTCGTTGTGCAAGTGTATTGGGTAGATTGTCTTTGTCGCAGATTTGAGCTTGTAGGTTAAATCGATATCCTTCGTGACAGTTGTTTCTGATCTTTCCAAGCAAGCCCAGGCATAGATAGTATGCATTTGGATCGGCTGGATCGGCTGCTTTATATCCAAAATTCTTTCCAGTGCATACATCCAAGGCAAATGCCTGCGGAACAGTCAAAAGACCAATCCACAGGAAGTTCACTAGGGATATCCATTTTCGGTTAATTTGTTTTTCCATCAATTTTCACTTTCACAATTTGACTTACCCAATTGCATTTTAAATGGTCAATCGTTAAAATGCGACGTGCAACGACTCGACATTTCGTTATATACCTTCTGAAACAATCAGCTAAAAGCCTTTCCATTTTCTATTGCCAGTTACCAATCGCTAAGAACTTGTTTACAACTTTCTGCTAACAACATAATTATTTTAAATATATTATATCACAGTTTTCTAATGTATTTGCACTTCTTCAAAATACAAGTAGTCGTAGAAGAAGATGAAGAAGAATTTCTGTCAAACACATGTTCAGTTGCGGATGCATGTCATCTACATTCCATTTGCTATCTTTCTCTATCTTTTGACAATTTATTTCTCTCTTTTTCTATCTAGACTGTGTTATTGTATTTGTTCAAGATTTATCAATTTGTCCAATAATAAAACGCATTTTACAATAGTGTCATTCTCAGTGGATTTCGGTTAGAGTCGCTTAACTTTCAAATAACTAAAACTTAATTTTGAAAAAAATCAAGTTATTATTACCGATAAAATAAAATTGTTATAACATTTACAAATCATAAATATAATAAATTTTAGATAAGAAAATAAAACTTTAAAATTTTAAGTGAAAACATTATTTTGTGATAACTTTATTTAATCACTTTGCTTCACATTACTTCATCCCTTTGATAGATCTTAAAGGTAAGCTTATTTTCTTTGTTAGGTTAGGCTTTTTTTGTTAAGTGCTGTTAATCAGTAATCATCTTGCTTTGAGGTTTTGTTTGCTTTGATAGTGTAATTGCCTTGACGTTACTTTCCGATTTGTACTATAATCAAGTAGCCTACTCCCCTCCATTTACCTCTCCATTCATCACTTACCTGCTCCTCTATTTTCTAGCTGTTTGGCTGGCGGGTACCGTGGTCCGATTAGTTGATGAGATAAGGGTACCGAGGGCTCTACTTATCGTAAGTATTCTTGCAATGATTACTACAATCGTCAGAGCAGTTGTTGTTGTTTCTATTTTGTTACTATTTTTAGAATTGGTAGAAATAGAGCTTTCGGGGTAGAAAGCACAGAGCTGTAGTACCTATAGGCCTTTTAGTTCGGGTTCTTATCGTAACTTGTGTGGCTTCGAATGTACCTGGTTGAGGAAAACGAATTCAATGTTGGATTTTGTTGCCTCTGGTATTCGAGCCAATAAGTTCGGCCACCAATTCGCATTTTATCTTTTGCATTTTTTTATTATTATTTTTGATTTTTCTTTTATTTATTTTTTTTTTTTGTATTATTTTTACTGCAAGTTTTTTGGCAAATCAACAGGTCACCTGCACCTATTAAAAGAAATGTTTTCAATGTACTTGATAGCACCTTTCATGCCTGATAGCAAACTCAAATGTGCGAGTCATTATCAAAAATCAAATTTAATACTTATGATCGCCTATTACCATGTCTACCTGAAATTATCTAAGAAATTTACGACAACTAATCCAATAATATTTTAAATTTAAATAATTGCATGAGTAATTGAGTTTCACTTTGGAAAATTGTTAGCTTTTATGAACCCTATATTATTTCTGTTTCTTAGAATGACAAATGTTAGGTAAATGATGGTGATGAAATGGTAATTTTCGACGGCTTTTTTATTTAATTATACTTACATTCTCTTACTGTAGGATTATCACTCCATAAATTTATTAAGGAGTTATTAGAGCGATCAAACTGTAGATATAATTATGGATATATTACTCTAGAGGTAATCTTAATTGGATAAAAAAATTGTTATCTGTAGATAATAGATACTATCTATATTAAAATCTATATAAACAATCATTGCAAATCCCGTTCTTAATTACATGATTATATACAAAATAACTAAATTTTAAGACAACTAAAGGAAACAAGCAAAAAATTTTCTACTATTCAAGGAAATTAATCAACTCAATTTAAATTTTCTGTAATTTATCAATCATGTAAACTTACAGTTTTTTATATATTATAAATAGTTCTGTTAGAAATTGTAATAATATCTAATAAAGCAATGACAAACTGCATTGTCATGGTAAATTTTAAAAATAAAGCCAAACTGGAACTGCACAATGATTAAAATTTGCATACGACAATGGATGATGCAATGGATTAGAGTGGTCTCGAAACTACACAACGCTGTAAAGTGCGTTTGGGTCATCCGTTAGCTAACGAGACCATTCCAAACACGATAACGATCGCGGAATTTTGCACATATCAAGCTGAAAGCTACCTCCTGACAGATCCATTACAAAACTGAGGGGGAGCGGAGGGAACTTCCATTGCAACGTGGTAATCAGTGCTTATCTATTGCCAGCGTGATAAGGCGACTGACTTTGGTAAGTGGGCTCGTCCAGCTTGAGATTAAAAGACGAAACATTTGACAACCGAGCAGATCAAAAATTAAAATTGATTCAAAATCTTATTTAATTGAATGGAATTTATACATGGTATGTCCGTAGTTCAGTTTAATGCATCATTCTGCAATGATTTGACCTGTTCACGCTGCAGGCGATTGCCATAGGTGCGCGAGACGAGGTTCCAGGTATCCAGAAAACGATCCATACACTGTGTTATGCAACGCTGTTCGGAACCATCTAGAGCCTTGCCAGGCTTACTGATGCACTTCTTGAAGCACTTCTCGGTCATCTTGGATAGCATCTCCTGGGCATTGGCCAATGCAATCTGTTGCTTCACTTGACTCATCAGCTCACCCTTCTCCAAATTAGCATGAGCCATCTCACTTAATGGTTATTTAACTTGCAATTTCCAAAATAAAGTTCAATTTCACAACACTTGTTATATTCTTACAGTTGTTTACAGATTTGATTTTATTTTTTTAACAGCAAAAGCCTACAGTGTTTGAAGCTCTAAAAATGTTACTCGTAAGAAAATAAAAATTTATAGAACTAAGAGTACCCAAAATTTCCCCTGAGATAAAACATAAAAGTATCCATATTATTTTAAGACACTTGCTTAGTTACATTTATTTTCTTTAGCATTAATACAAATTGTTTTAATTATATTTTCATTTATTACAGAGCTTTTTAAGTTTCTATAAAGTAGGGCTAAGTTTTAATTAAACATATTATATATTTTTTTTATTGCATAAAAATTAGTTTGCTGTTAGCGTATTACATTTATTTAAAAGATCATTTGCTCAGTTTGATTAGAAAAATATACTATAAAAAAGAGTGTTTTTGTGTTTTTTTTTTATTTATAACATTTTGTTAAGTATTTTTTATTTCATTTATTTTTCTGTCTGTACGACAAAAAGTCAGATTGTGTATAAAAATAAAAACTGTATAGTTTTATTTTTTAACATCATTAGGTGCGACCCAGTGAATACACTATTGATCAGATAATCATACGTATATTAGATAATATTCAATATTCTTTGGAACGCATTTATTTAAGAATTGTTCGAACAAATTGCCGGACAGAAGTTGCTTTGGCAGTAAGCGATGTTAGGATTGGCTCCACAGATCTTTATCCCTTTGACTGAGGACAAAGAAGAGTCGTATATATTTCCTAAGCAAATTGAACTTGTGCGTTTTGATCTAAAATCATATATATTTAGATACAAAAATTGGTCACTCATATTTGATACTTGCCCGATCCTAATTTAATTAAAATCAATAATATATAGTATACGAAAATCCGACCCACTTTTAATACTGTAATAAACTCGCACCAAGCCCAGGATAATGAACTATTTTTTATGAATATTTAACTAGAATTAGGTATATACGAAATGTGCACACTACGGCATCCTAAGGACTGACCTGAATAATTAGATTTCCTTGTATATATAGAAATATATGTATATATACTTTTGATCAGCATGTATCACTTATATTTGGTTGATTTATGTACATTATACAAAAATTTCAGCTGATCTTTCAGTTATTTTGTGCAATAGCTAAACACGATTGGAAATGAGTGTTTATGTATGTGTGTGTGTGTGTAAGAGTATATATATATTATGTACAAGTGATAGGTACAGTTCTATCGGATGTCAGTTTAATTCTAAATATAAGTAAGTATATGTATAAGTAAATTATATATAATTTAAATTGCATATGGTATATGGAATGTACAATCACTTTGAGTATGTAAGTATTATTGCGTTGAAAAGACAGGCACAGTATGCGTATGTGAGTGTGTGTGTGTGTGTGTTAGCCAGATTGTCAGTTAAACGGATGTTGCAACATTCATTCAATTCCTAGGCACGGAACCCAAACGATGCCAATCGACTAATTCTTGGCGCAAATCATGCTTGGAGAGATCCAATTCAAAGCCGCCAAGAAGCTCGTTTTCCTGCAACGTATCGTGTGACCAGACCGTCACCTGCAGTCTGCGCTGTTGCACCACATCCAGCGGCATGCGGTACTCCAACTATAAATATAAATATATAGTTAATAGATAGTCAATCCTTTACTTGACATTATCTTACCGTCTCCATGAAGCTGGGCACACAGGTTTTGCGTACGACTTTAGTCTTGCGTTTGGTGGCTTTGCTTGGATCAGGTTTCAGGTAGCACTTGACATATGTGTTGGGCTCTTGTCCACCCTGCAGCATAGGCAATCCTTTGGCGTGGTGTATCTGCAACCCGACAAAAGATATTTCACATTAGTGTATTTACCAATTGGGAAAAATAGGTTAACTCACCATCACAGTAAGCACGCCGCGTTGATATTGCAGCGATAATCGTATCTGGCCAATTTCATTGGAATTATCTCGCGATGGCTGACGCTTCACCTCTGCAAAGTTAAAGAAGATATATCAATCCTTTCTCTTGACTGTAATTTTATACCACTTACCTCTAATCTTTGGCATCTCCAATTTGGCCTCCTGCTGATCACGCAGGAGAGGATGAAAGAATGTGTAGACCAGATCTGAGTGTGCTATTTCCTCTGCCGCATTAAAGAGGGATTTTAGGAACCCTTGTATCAAAGGCAAGCGCTTCTCAGCAACAGACTTGATATTGGAACGACCCACATGCACGCCAGCAGGAAGACTTATGTAGAAATAAAACAAATATAATTTATAATAAAAATACTTTATATCTTGCAAGTATAACTAAAAAAATAAATTGTGCTTATATATATAATAGAAAATATTTGGTTAATTGCATATATCTAATCATAATGCTATCTTTAAGATTTGTAACCCCACCTATATGATATCTATTTGTACAGATAAGAAAAATTTAGAATATGACAAGGCTGATTAATAAATATGACTTAAATAGGAGTGGTCCAATTATATTGGATAATACAACCGCATTTTATTATATTTTAGTATCTTGTTATCTACCGCAGAAAAATAAATATAAATATTTGCACAATTACTATTTACTATTATAATTGTAATTATTTACAAAATTATTCTATTAATTCTAATTAATTAACTAAATTTATAAAATCATTTAAAAATCATTTTAAAGAAGAAGAAATGAGATAGAAGCATAATTAAAAGTGAAATCAGTATACAATCAAGAACCTTGATAGTTGAGATTGGGGAAATGAACAATGAGTTGTAAGAAAAGTGGCCAAAACAGACAGGCAGATAAATGATATATGAGCATAGACGAATGCTTATCAGTTGACCGCCAAGTGGGACTGTCAGACTGAAACAGGTAACACAGCTAACGACTGATAAATCAGCAAAAAAGACAACAACAAATAGTGGTTGCGGCAGAGTTTTTGACTCGCTGAAGGCCGCGCAAACACAAAGAGCGGCAGTGGGTGAAAGAAGAGCGGGCCAGAATCGAGAGTCGAGTCGAGTAGAGAGTCGAGCCGAATCGAGTAGAGCAGAGAGTCGAGTCGAGCATGGGGAGCAGCGTCGTGATATCGCTTCGATAAGCGTTGACGTCGACCGCTCGCTCCAATCAGTTAACGAGCGAGCTGCAAAGCGGTCGGCAGAAAAAAAAGCGCTGAGAACGCGGGAGCTGCTGCTGTCGAGAGTCGAGAGCCCAAGAGCTGCGGCATTGGCGTTCGATAAACGACGACGTGGAGAAGTCAACCAAAGACCAACAACAAAAACTACACATATAAATATATAAAACGAATAAAAAAACTTTATTAAAATCAGGTGTACAACTGCGAAATGCTGGCCAAAATCATTTAACAGCCATGGCTCAGCTAACGTCTGTGGGCCAAGGTAAGTGAATTCACTCTCTGGAGAAAGAGACGTACTTAATCCCGCCAAAACATCATTAAACAATTAATTCCTGACACAGGTCAACTGGCGACCTTTGGTCCACTGCTTGCCACGGCCATGGTACTGGTGAGTCTTGTCCTGGCGCTGCTCGGCATTAAATTCTGGGGATTCCGGCGACGACTCACCTTTGATCGCGCACCTGCGTCGCAGCAGCCGCAGCAGCAATCGCAGTCGCAGCAGACGCCACGTTATGCTGCTTACGAATCGCAGGTGCGTTAATTGCAACAATAACAAAAACCAAAACAGACAAAAACAAATTGGAAATCTCGATAAAGGTCAATGAGGTATCGCGATACCTTTTAATACCTGACAACAATAACAACAACAAAAACAACAATGCGACTCATTTGTGATAAGACAAACAGCAAGTGTTTGTGTGTATTTGTGGGTGAGTGTATTGCTGGTGCTGACAATCAACATGCGATGTCAGCCTGAAAGTCGTAAGTCGTCCATTGTTTATCGATAGAAAGCTTAAAAGGTTTCTTGAAATGACTAACAGACATCGATAGAATGGCTTTACAGGCAGAGTTTACAATTTTATATAAAGAAAATTCACTGATATATTTTATGGATAAAGCTATAACTTATAATTTGTTACATTTTAAACCAATTTGAAAACAAAACATATAATACAAATTTATAAGCCCCTTGACTATTTAAATTTTTCAATAATGAGATTGATTTTAAAATATTCACTTCATCTTAGTTTCATAATTGCAATTAATTATATAGAAAGTAACATAAGTCCATCTCTATAACGAGATATCGCTTTGAGTGTATTTGTGCCTGTGGTCATGTGCAACGCTTTTACAGTTATGACGCATACGATAGTTGTTGCTGTTGCTTTTGTTGTTGTTGTTGTTGTTGCTGGTCCAACAGCTGAGGCCACAGCTGTTTTAGCTGTTCGTTACAGCGAATTATAGTAGCAAAGCAAATTGCGGGGGACGTAGAATTTACCTAGTGGAATGCTCGTTAAGAAAGAAACAAGTTTCGAAAACAAACTAACCGAATAAATTTGCAGGTTAACGGCACCGACAACGCTGTACATGGAGTATTTCGACAGCGCAATACGGACGAATTCGAAAGTATCAGACCTACAAACTCGGCAGGTAAAGCAAACGATCGTTTATACGATATTTTTATGTGGTACGAGTATTTCTCGAAAGTGAATGGTATTGCAAATATTTAATGAATAGTTTGACAAAGACCTGATTTCAATTAAATATACTACTTTACATTTACAAATTATCTATTATCTAACTTCAGTGTTATTTAAAAAAAAAAGAAGCTTGTTCCTGGTAAACTTTTTCCTCTAAGATATAAACAGAATATACTAAGACTAGTTTTATTTGCAGCAAGTAAATATCTCACAGGAAGCGTACCAAATTTGACACTTGCCTCACTAACACCTCGAGAGCCCAAGGAAGTGCCCACAATACCGGAACTGTCTGGCACAGTTCCCTATCGGAGTGGACCAGAGCCACAAGCAGCACAACGTCGACGTCGTGAAGTGCATAGCGCCAACTACGAATATTATGCAACGCCACCAACGCGACAACCGCCTGCACCACCAGCATCAACAAATACACCAGCAACACCTACTGCTCCACTGACAGCTGCCGAGCCTGCTGTGGAGCAACTGGATATACCCAACTTTGATCATTTTGCTGAGAAATACGAACTGATCAGTGCCAAGCCGGCTGAGCACGGAGTGCCAAGAGAATCACAGGTAATCCACAAGCAGAACGGACGTTATGTCAAGTATGAGCAGGTCGATGATGTTCCAGAACTGCTGACCCCCGATGATGATCAGGCAGGAGCATCCATTTCAGTGGCTGCCATGGTGCATCATATCCCAAAGGAGAAACAGCAGGATCTTCAGCTGAAATCCCAAATGCCAATAGAGGAGGAACCCCAACTGGAACCAAAAGTAGTCCACAACATTCAATTAAATAATCAGTTGCTTCCGCTGGAGCACACAGATTCAGCTTTCGTTGTGGAGATCATTGCGGGCACTCCAGATTCAATTGAGCAAATGGAGCCGGTGTTAGCTCCCAAATTGTTTGATGATCTGGAAGTGACATCGCATCAGCTGGATGCTAAATTTGAACAAATGCGTTCTTCCTACGAAATGAACGAGGCAGACATTCTGGACATTCAGCCAGACTTTTCAGGACTGCAACCGATTGAGCCAGCGCCAAGTAGTCCGCCAGGATTTGGCAAGAGCATTGATGAGGATTGGGAGAACTTTGAGAATCTAGATCATGTGACGGATTTGCCCGAGCCCAATTGGTCACTGCATCCCGCTATGCTGGAGTCGCCCTTGCAGGATGAGAGTGAAACCAACTTGGAGTTGGAAAATGTGGTACAGCAGGAGACGCTTTTTCAGCAACTCGAGCTAATGGAGCCGGCATCTGAGGTACCGCAATCGGAGCCGCCTCCATATGAAGCACGACTGCCTCCTCCCCCCATCCTACCCGACTACGAGTCTCTGATGCAACAGGAGAAGTCGAAAACTCAACGAAATCTACCCAAATATGCGGATGTCGTGGGTCAAGATCGGACAAACAATACAAGGTATGTGAGCAGCATAGAAGATCTCTTTGGTGAGCTGCAGGTAAATGGAGAAACGCCCACAAGCAATTCTACCCAGGTGAGCAATTTCGAGGAGCTCTGCGAGGAACTGGAGATCGTTCGATCGCCAGTGCCAGCACAACGCGCACCTCAGCCAGCTCCACGTGTCTCCAAGCCAACCACTCTCAATGCCCGAGGCGATGCACCGCCTCTGACATGCTACGAGCCCGAGGAACTGCCCAATTCCAGCTCAAGTGAAGAGGAAGCAGTTGGTCCGGCACCACAACCACAACCACAGCCTGCCAAGCGACAGCGTCATGTGCGCTTCGATGTAGAGAACCTGCAATACTATCAGTCAGCCGAGGTGCCCAGCTCAAATGAGTCCGAAGCGGACTTTCAATCCGCCGATGAGTCCGACACAGAGTTGCCTCCAAGACCTACACAGCGCATGGTCCCACTCCCAACTGAAGAGAATAACAGTGTGCCCAGACTCTTTGGCACTCAGGTCTCTCAGGAAGAGAGCGACGATGATGACGGAGCATTTGGACGTGCCATACGAGAGCATCGTACCATGACAGAGTCACTTCGTCCAGTTGCTCAACTGGATCGTAACAGTGATAGAGGCACTGAGGCTTAGGATACCCATTAGCAAAGATGCTGCTCTTCATTTCCTTAGCAAAGACAGTATTTAACTTGTACATAATATGCTATATATATATCCAAATATATATACTATAGTCAAATATATCAATATAATGTAAAAGATTGCCATATAATGTTGACTATGTTTAAATAAAATGACCATAAATACATATGTATAAATATATTAAAGAGAGCAAATTTCTCCAAGAGAAAGAGTTGATGACAGAGCTAACCACTGTTAATAAGGATAATGGGATGCCAAATGGGCTACTGTAAGAGTTCAGCATGTTAAAATAACATAATGTGTGGCTGTTACCAATAGGATTGCTCATTCTGTTGTACTGATTGGTAAAAATGTGTCTATTTAACATAATAATCTAGGATTGACATACCTGTGCAGCTTGACCAGAGGAAAGTGTATGCACAACTTCTGATGGAACTCGGTGAATTCGCGATAAGAACGAAACAGATGTGTAGGATCGCGTTGTCCGTGGCGAGTCACTTGCAATATGTACATGTAATACTTCTCCATGCTGTAATGCTTCTGGAATCGCACCACTTTAACGATCTTCAACCGACCGTCCTGCTGCATGCTGTAGACATAATAAAGCAATCATTTCTGATATGTTCTTGCAGAGAATTTGACTGAAACTCACGTGTATTTGCGAGGCACAAAGGACAACAATTCACCAGTTCCTTCGTCATTATTAAAGCGCATCTGCGCCAAATTGTGCAAAAAGAAATTGAACTGAGTGAACCAACTCTTTAGCGAGGATTGTATCATTTTGGCGAATGTGGCTGCCGCTTCAGGATTCGACTGCGACGGCAAGAGAGCACGACGCACATAGGTGACGGCATTGGAGTTGACGCCAGGCATACCCGCTGTGGCCATGTGAGCCAGGGTATGAAGCAGCAGATCCGCATTCTTGCGCACAATATTAAAGGCACGACAACAAAGATCAACAAAATAATGAAAATCGGTTGAGGGCTTATCACCGCCATTTATTACATAAGCCATATCTGATGTGAGCACAAACGGAGTGCGATCTCTGTAAAAGTAAAAGACAAATTAATATGCGATTAACATAAATGTTAATAAAACGGGAGTAAAGCTTTTAAAAATAATGCATGTTGATTAACAGTTGTAATTGCAATTTTAAGTAACAGTTCTATGCTAACCCAAGAGCAACTGCTATGCTAGTGAAAAGCTATGTTAAATAACAACTGTTATTTTTAGCAGCTGTAGAAATGTTAATTAACACTTGCTATGTTCAGGTCTTAGTTATGTTAAGAAACAGCAGGAACACTATGTTAAATTATAAGCTATCTCACCTCTTGAAGTTGCCAAACATCTGAGCATCTCCGAGGAATTTACCAAAATCAATGTGAAACAAATGTCCAGAAGTCTTGAGCATAATGTTATCGTTGTGTCGATCACAGATGCCCAAAACATAGGTGGCAACGCTGTAGCCAGCGCAAGAGAGCGTGAAATTTCTAACAGCACTTTGATATTCCAATGGACTTGGATTCTGTTTGCCCAACCACTCGGCAATGGGTCGATCCTTAAATGATCCAGTCAGCCCACATTCCACTTGAATTTTTCGAAGTGTTTCCGCCTCAGAGACGAGCTCTATCATGCCGCTTTTGTAGCCAGTGGGCACACAATTAAAGGTAACCATTTTGAGATCCAGACGCTCCGCCAGCCACATTTTGTTCATGATGCGTATCAGCTGAATGGTTAGCATGTCCTGCTGCAGATCGTCGCCACACTATTAAGAAAATGATTAGATCATAATAAGAGTTGCAATTAATGCTATGTAGACCAACCTTAAATATCGCTGGAAGTGGCTCGGCATCGGGTCCCACGAATGTGATCTTGAGAGGCAACGTGTTGGAGTTGAAGTAGCTGCAGTTGCGCACATTGACGCCAGCTACCTCCAGCTCTGGGCCCAGGGGCAGACAGGTGGGCTCCTCCAGCAGATCCTGATGCACCTGATCCATGCCTGCAACTAGACTCTTTTGTCGCATCGATTCTTTGGCTTCCTTAACATTCTCCGCTATCTTTGCCAGATTCTATGCAACCAAAAGAGAGGGTTTAATACAGGGAAAGGATTTCTAATACGCATGACTACGCACCTGACACATACGATGCTGGTACATGAACCGCTTGAGCAGCTTCTCGCCACAGATGGCCATCAGAGCACGCAGCATCATCTTGTTGCGGCGATAGTAGCGTGCCTGTGTGATCTGAGACTTATCGTACTCCTGATCTACCACCGAGGCTCCAATCGAGTTGAGTGGATCATCGGGCAGACTGTGGACCAACAACCAATACATGTAGTGCGCAAATCGAGGCGACTCCAGGCACTTGGACAACAGAAATCGCGCCATGGCGGAAGCCTCATAAGTGTCATGCTTCAGTGATTGAACAAGTTGGGGCAGAAAGTCAACTAGCTGATCATTGGGCATATGGGAGATCCACTCGACGGCCTTCTCGCGCACCTTAGCGTCCGGATAACGTGGAAGCAGCAGTTCCAGTGCCTGCAGAGGCGATAATGGTGTCCAGGAATGCAATAATGAGTGCAAATCGATCAGATTCGCGTAATCCCAACTGTGAGCTGCATGCAGAACCTTGGGCAGTGCATTGGGATAGTTTTGCAGATAGAGACGCTTCTCCCAGAATACTTCACGTCGCTCCGTAGCACCCGTATAGCCCAGCTCAGCAGTATCCAACAGCTCCTCCTGCAGATTTGCATCCAGCGAGGCAAAGTCATAGCTGCATGAATAAATTCTCAAGGAATAAGTGCATCACTAGTGCTTAATAGTTATAAATAACTTACTGCGGTGCCCGCTTGGGTGCCTCCTGATGCTCAGGGAATTCAATGCGGCCACCATAAGGTGGAACTTCAATGCTCAACACCGGACAAAAATCAGAATGCGGATGACAACCACGAGCTGGCGCCGGTCCCAGCATTTTGTCTGTAGTCGGCGGCCACACGGATAGCAGATAAGGGCCACAGATCATGGTGCGCTTAAAGTCAAACAGCTGGATGGAACACCAGCCGAGCTCTGTGGTCACCTGTCGCCTCTCTCCATTCGGCTCCGTATTCTGTTCGTTCTCGCTGGCCGCCTGCTTGCCATAAAGCACAATGGTGAGACGTGCCTCCCGAGGCAGCGTGCAAATTGGATGCTGCTCGAAGGTCAACCACGCACTGAAGTTCAAACGAGGAAATAGACCGCCGGAGGTGTCATTGGAACAGTTCAGCACATGGGGCTTGGACAACAAACGTGTGCCATATACAAGCTGCACGCAGAGAGAATAATCGTCATACTTCCAGTTGGGCTGTGGCCTGTGCAAACAATTGATGCTCACAACAATAGGCTTGGAGACACAGGAGATGGGTATGGGTGCTGTTAAGGAAAGATTTATTGAATATTACCCCGGTATGGACACAAATTACAAGGTCACTTACTGGTGGAATAGTCCGGCGTCTTTACCGAGAAGGCAACTCGAAATACATTGGCATAGAGTTCGACAAGCTCCTGGACAGCATCACGCAGTCGATTGCACTTCAGTTTGATCTGCTCCAGCATGGAGCGCGGTCGCAGCGTCACCTGCGCATATTCACCATAGTCGCTAATGATTTCCGGATTATTAGCACCAGCCAGAGGTGCATATTTGGACTGTGCTTCCTCACAGACACGCTTCAGCTCGGCAATACAACGGGCTATCTCCAGCGTATCAATTGAACCGAGTAGGGCACAGATGGCTTTAACAGCCTGGACGACTCCCGAACAACTGACAACGCTGCTTCGACCCGTTGGAACGCCATCCACAGCTGATTCCAGTTTATCAATCTCCATTTCAAGCGTCTCGATCAGTATCATCATGCTGTCGTAGGTGACAATGGGTACAACTTCATTGGGCAACACCTGCTCCGGCAGCAGATCCCCATCATGAGCATCGTCCTGGGCTGTGCGAGCAATAGACTGCATATTGGCTGAATTGCTCACGCACAGTCCCAAATGCACATCCTTCTCTAGCTGAAAGCTGTTGTGCACACACTCCAACTGACTTAGCTTCGATGTGGGCGCCAACCATTCCAGCAAACCAATGGGCTGTCGAAGAGAATAAATATATTAAAAAATATAGTCATGAATATGAAATTGTAAACTGAATACGAACCTTGACTGCAAAATCTGTGACGGTACCCTTCACCTGACCCTCCAGCGAGGCCAAAGCTTGAGCCACCACCTGCGCCACCACGGAGTCAACTGCAGAAAAAGATCAGAGATTAATGCAACCTATAATTCGAGTTATTGCTGAGTCAACTTACTGTCGCAGGTAAAGGTCACAGGTGTGCCGTAGCCCTTGAACTGCTCGCCGAGCAAAGAAGTGGATACAGCATGCGATTGCAGGGTATTCACAGCCGGATGCACAATTATCTTAATGCTGGTGTCCATCATATAATGATAATTGAACTCGGCGGCAATGATGTGACCCACATTTGTGGCTTGATCATCATGACGATAGCTGCTACGCAGCTCTCGCACCATATGATAAAACTCCAAGAGTTCGCAATCATCCGTTCGCTGTTCACTGATCAATTCGTAGAGGCGTGTACAGGTTTTCCGGCGATCCAGCACCACTTGAGCTGGTATGCTGTTGGTATAGCTGTCCGTGAAGGGAGATGCCTGCTGATGTGGCTTTGATGTGGAGGCACTGCTGACGCCCATATCATAAAGCTGCTGGTTTCGCGGCGGCAGCGGAGGAGGCGGTGAAACAGAGCCAGAAGTGGAGCCACCTATTGCACCTGCACTTGTACCCGATCCTGATCCTGTTGCTTGTGGTGTGGGCGATGCTGAGTGGGAATGCGTGGGTTGATTTAGATAATCCGTTCGCCAGCCAATGGAACTGACACTGACGCTACCGCTGCCACTATTTGTGGCATTCTTGTCCCACCTGTTGACCGCCTCGTACATGGGATCCGAATACTGTGTGCCATTGTCGCCGCTGTACAGAAAATCAAATGGATCGTACTCCGCATAGTACGATGTGCAATCGGAGGCGTCGTCGTTGCCTGCAAGTAACGAGTGCATCATTCAATTAACGAATTAATCACACAAAGAAACGAATCAATCGAGAAACGATTCACATATCAAACAGTTATGCAAATGCCACACGATCGAGCCGATCGCCGTTTGTGGGGATTCAAGCGTGTAGCCACAAATAAAGACGTCACCCCAAAGGCACACGTATTGAACACTGCGAAAGTGTGCGAGAGACTACAAATCATGCTGAGAACAAATCGCAAATCTATGCTAACAAATCCATTCTATGGCAAAGACATCTCTCTCTCCTCTCACCTCCTTCTCTCTCTCCTCTCACCTCCTTCTCTCTCTCTTCTCACCTCCTCTCTCTCTCTTTCTGTCACTATCCTCCTAATGTCCAATTGTACGCCTACGCGATGCGACACATACACTTTATTATATATACAAACATATACAAATATAACTCAAACATAGTATACGTCATCTTTGTGACCTTTCCTTCGCATCTGTTATAACTCATACTCCTATGGCATATATCTATATATCTTATTTTCCTATCAAATCTATTAACAATCTCATCTAACTGAATTTAAATATGTCTTCCGTATAAAGTAGATGCTATCTATTTATTTGTTTCATCAAAATATGTAGACAATCTATTTATAAAAATTTATTATAGGAATCTTAAAATACGAAATATAGAAAACATATTTTATTAAGTGTAGATTGCATTTTTAAAAATACAGAACACTGACGATTAATACCGATTTTTTTATAGAAATTAAGGATAAAGCAAACAGAAATTCTATATATACATACATATGTTAATATCTCTACAGTTTTAAAATGTTAAGATCAGAAATCTCATTATCTAAAACATGTTAAGTCATGGACAAGAACTACTGATGATGAGTTTAGTATACAACATCTTGGATGAAAAAAATGTTTAATAAAACAACATAAAATTGGTATTGTTTATTCTCAGACATAATTTATTATATTGGTCTCAACGTTATACAAGTTTGTATTTAACATATGTACGTATATATTAAAAATATTAATTATGTATGTATATATAAATGTGTATGTTTTTATGTATGGACCGGCAAATCACAATTTGGTTCATTGTAATACTCTCAAATAATAATACAGAATTCAATTTGATTTAGCAATTGGAAAAACCAAATGAAATTGGACAAATTTGTCAAATTCGTAAGGAAATTTAAATAAAACATAACTAATTTAGTTAAATTTTTGTGGTCATCTGTGGACCATCAGTTGTTCAAAACTCTTTACTTATTTGAACTCTGTATATATGTATATATATATATATATCTATATTTTGCTCAGCTGCAGTCGTGGGAAGGCACGGATTTGAATATTTCGTAAATATTTATATGTGTCGATGTGTGTGTTGTGTTTTTGTGTGTGTGTGTGTGTTGTGAGTGGTGCAAGTAGGTGGTTCTATTAACATATGCATGGTATGTATCTTTGTTTTTGCATTTGTATCCACACCAAAAACCCTGAGCCCATTTTGCCGTTAGCTGGTGACGTATTCTTATCCGTCAACTGACATTTTTTGAACATTATTTTTGTTTTGTTGGTGGTTGTTGTTGTTGTTGTGGGTGGTGTGTTAAGTGGTTGCAGTTTTGGTAGTAGTACTTTAGTATGGATAGTAGTAGTAGAAGTATTCATTTAAATGTATTACTTTTGCGACACTGCAAGATAGAAAAACAGAATGTAATAGTTTAACAGGTTTTTTTTTAATTTTTTCTTTTTTGTTGTCAACCCAATCTATATTATAAGTAAACAACAACAACAACATCAGCTGCTTCAAACAGTAACACCTATAAGTTTAATTTATTTATAATGGAAAATTATGAGAATAACATAGGCAAACCCAAACTTAATTACCCTGACTTAAAAGCGCAATAAATTGTAGCTATTATCACAGACGGAATATAAATTTGTAATTACTGTAGAACAAGAGAATTTAGAGAATGATGAGAAAAATGTATCAATTTATAATTTAAAGAGTATACAAAACCACAAGACAAAAGCGAACAAAGAAAAAAATAAATGAATGTAAAAAATCTAATACACTAATTGTATTAAAAATAAATTTTTCTAATGGTAGCTTTTCTATAGATGCTGTTTTAGAGAATACACTTATAAATTTTATTGTTTTGTCATCATTTTCACCTATACAAGACTTGGAATTTTAATAAAATATCAGTACTATCCATGGGGTGACGGGAGAAGCTCTCTAACCGCTTTATAAAGAACAATTCGCATTGAACAAGTTTATAAAAAAAAGATTATGACTCATAGCTTACCAGTGTTCTCGTTGAGCAGGGGATCAAATGCCTCCAAGACACTCACACGGGAACTGCAATAGAGAAATTGTCAATTAATGGTCTGAAGACAAAAAAAAAACAAGATAATGCATACTAATCGTCCTGGTTTAGATCGATCAAATCGTTGCCAGTGCGTGGAGGCGGCTGCTGCTGGCCTCCAACAGAGGGGACACCGCCAACGGGGGGCGTGGCGCGTCGCACATTGAAGCCGGGAGCAACACTTGGAGCTGGTGTTGCTGCAGCGGAATGTGAAGCTTGATGACTCAATGGGCTGCTTCTGTTGGACACAGCAGCTGATGATGATAATCCTGATGCTGATCCTGTCACAGGTGTACTGTGAGGTCGGGCGAAGTCCACGTGTGTAGTGCCACCATTATTTGGTGCATAGCCAGCGAAGCCATAGCCAAAGCCATGCGACGGATACTGAGGTGGCATATAGGCAGCTGAGCCGGGAACAACTGGAGCTGAGAACGTTGGATAGTACACAAATCCTGCAGGCTGAACTGGCGCCACTGGCTGCAGTGCCAGCTGATTGGGCATGCTATAGAGCCGCTGCAACTCCTCCGGATTAAGAGGACGTTGCTGTGGCTGTTGCGCGGCAGCCTGGTACGGCACCAGCTGCATGCCCACTCCACCGGCCACACTGCCGTATGTTGGTTGTGCTGGATAATGGACGGGAACGGACGTTGCAGCTGCCACTGGACCCACTGGCACCAATGCCGATTGCGGATTATGGGTCTGCATACGTTGCAGATCCTCAATTAACCGCTCAAAGGTGCTGCCACTTTCCTGCGCCGGTTGTTTACCAGTGGGACTGGCAAAGCATATAAGATCACTCTCCCCATTGCCATTCCCATTGCCAGTCTGTGCCGGCGGTGTCCGTGAACGTTCCACGCTACCCAAGGAGGCGGCCACCTGATGCACATCCGAGTGGCGACGCTGCGTCACATTGAAACTTCTTTGTTGTTGGTGGTGTTGATGTTGTTGCTGCTGTTGGGTGTAGTAATCGGCAGTGCCGCCTTGATAGGAGCTCGTCCCATATTTCTTGTTTCGCCTGTAATCATCGAGCGCCTGCTGCTCCAAGCTTAGCGCCGTTGCTTTGGCCAAATCCTCCTGGAATTGCCTGTCGTAGTCGACCTGTGCCTGATTCGACATTATCCACTCCGAGTCTTCGTCCACGACCAACTGAAAAAGGTATTTCAAGTTTAATCAAAGCGACACCAAAATTATATGAATTTCTATTTGTAAATTAAAATTACTCGTATTTGTTTTCTGTTCGACTCAAACCGAACAATGCCGTGGGTTATTTTTCATAGCTTCTCTTATCTCTGCCACATTCGGTTGTGCGATAACAGAAAGCCACGATAAAAGCGATTACGCTTTGTAAACCAATTTCGTGTATGGCTCCAAGAATATGCTATAGACAATAACTTGATATATGTACTTTTTTGGGGTGATCAGAGTACTAGACCAAGGCCAGACATGATTCAACAGCAGTTAAAATGCAAGCAAAATAATAGAACTTCTATCTATTCCACTAAATTCTGGAAACTTTGGGATTTTCTTGTCTGGGTGTTACAACAATAGAAATTATTATTCATACTATATCTGTAGATCTATAATATATAATGGGAATTCCCATGCCAAAATTCTATTAACAGATAACTAATACCTTTGATAGATCATAACTTGAAGATGTTCTCAAGGGCCAATTGATAATTTTTGAATACAACTTTAAAATTTTATGTAATGAAGATTTAAAGCCATTTTTATGGTCAAAAAACGTCATTACGAATGTTTAATATTGTGAATGTTTTTCTAATAAATAATTGGGGTATTCCTATCACTTTCTATCTACACGTACGAAATATTGTTGTTGTAAACAAACATTTACAATGACATCTAAGGATTTTGACGAACTAAATACTGGTTACTGTTTGAATTTTAAATTAATAAAATTTCAACTGCTATATCCAATTTTTTTGTATTTCCTTACCTGCTGATCGGCCCACGCTTGAGCACACACTGAGAGAAATGTCCTAGTAACTTACATATCTAACAATAATTACATATTTATTTTACTATTGATAAGAAATTCAGTTGTTAAAACAAGCAACTGTTTCGCATAATATAATTAAAACAGAAGCTTTAGTATAACTTATATTACTAATATTTTATAATAATAAAAGTTAAAATACCATCGTTTTTTTTTACAAATAAATTCTATTTAAATCTGCCAAGCCCTTTTATTGGAACTGTTTAATTAATCAACAATTGCGGATATATATTATATAATATATGCCCTGGTAATCCAAATAAATGTTTGTATGTTACTACATTGAAATATATGAGCGATAAGGAAATTGTTTTTGTTGTGAGACTGTGTGTAGTAAATGAAAATAAACAAATATGAAACTTTCTCACGTTTGCCTTAAGAGGAACAGCTGTTCAGCATGAATGCTTACCGCACACTTACACACGCGTACATAAACACACCTACGTAAGCACACAACACAGACGTGAAACCGGTGCATACATACATACAATATGAAAACCTATGAAAATGAGGGCATGGCAAATTTTAAAAGTTAGACCGGCAACGGGAAAATATTAGGCGAGGTGGCAAAGGTTATAACAATCAATAAATTTTTTTTGGTGACTAACAAGCAATAAATATTGCAGAGAAGAGCAAAAAGTTCGTCGAGTTCAAATTTGCATACGTACAAATGTTCATACATAAGCACAAAGGTGTGGATACACATGTACTCAGAGATTAGTATGTGTTGGCACATCCAATATGTATAAAGAACAGCAAAAATGCGAATGATAAAATTGCTTTGAAAACTTTTATATAATGATAATGGAGCTGGTCGTTGAATAAAGGAACATACAAATATGTACATCTTTAAGTACACTATTGTAATTACATGACAATGTACAGACATAGATTGACTGTATGCATGTATGTATTTTCACTTTTTGGCAACTTACTTGCTTTGTTTTTGTTTTCTGGAACTTGCTCAACGCTGGCGTCAAATGTTGTTGCCTTAAATTTCATATGCTATATATTTATTACGTTTTCATTGAATTTCTCGTCTCTTCCGCGGCTTTGGAGCTTCCTCCACTTACACACACATGCATATATACAAACAGATATAACACTAAAACTTAGACACGGAGACTTGCACAAAAAAACGTTACTGAAAAACACATTTAACACGCAAAATAGTTTTTAATACATTTTATTTACAATCGTTGATTAATAAGCGATACCTAATTGTTTCTAAATTGATACCATCACTGCGACACACACACGAATAATAACAAACGCCACGGAACAATGAACAAAAAGGAATGCAACAAGCAGAAAATGCAAATTACTGAAAATTATATGTACACACTGGAACTCGACCAAAAGCGGGTATTTTCGATTATACAGTTTGCCAGTAATCGATATCAATAGGCAGTTTCAAATTTGAAATTTAACTTTTATTTTCTTTATTCGTTGCTCAGTTTAAATTAAGATTTGCTAACACTAAATCTTCAATGTCCAATGTATTGCCAGTATGTAATGCCATTTTCTTGGAGTCATCATCTAGTCCAACTGTTGTCCAATAATCCAAATCTGCATTTCCCGATAAATTGTACATTCGACGATAGGAGGCATCGATGTTTTCATCAAGCATACGATCCACAATATCGCTAGCGGGCAATACCTGTGGACCGGCAGATGCGTTCCCCGTCTGCTGCAGTGCATCCGTTGTAAGATTGCCTTTGTTGTGAGCAGCCATACGCTGTGAAAATTCCACATTCTCAACGCCCATTTTGCAGAGGGCGCACTTGCTGTGGCCAATCTGTTCCTTCATTTTATGCAGAGCGATGCGATCCTGGGCAAGTAGCATACGCTCCTGTGACATTTGGGCCTCCTTCTCGCTCAACTCGTGAGCACGTTTGCCCAGCAGCTGCAGCTTGGCGTGCAACAGCTGCTCCGCTTCCCGGGCTTTGTTTTCGGCCATATGGGAACGGTTGATGGCAAGGCGGTAAGCACTGGATGCCTGCACCACCTCGTCCTCCTTTACACTGAGAGCATTCTCTTTGTCCAGCAGAGCACGCTTGCGTTGCTCCAACTCCCGTTGTAGCTTGTGGCAACGATCTCGCTGCTCATCCGCTCGTTTAATGGCATCTCGTGCCACCTGAAGTTGGGCCTCCAACTCCAATCGCTCCTTGTCCGTATCGCCCTGCTCATGCAGTTTGTGCTGCATCTCTAGCTTTTGTTGCTCAATCAGGAGACGGTTGCGCTCCTGCTGTACATCCAACTGCAGACGTTCCATCTCTGAGAGTTGCATTGTTTTGAGTTCCTCGATTCGCTTCTCATCTCGCTCCATTTGGTCGCGATGGAAGATCTTCTCCTGCTCGAATGCCTTTTTCTCAGCCTCCAGGTTGGCCATGCGCTGTCGCAGCTGCCAATTATCCTCAGCTGAGTCCTTGGATAGCCGACCCAGCTGCAACTCCAGCGTGCTAACAAGTTCCATGAGACGTCGCTTCTCCTCATCAGCATTCTCTTCGTCAATCTTCAGACGTCTCTCAGAGTCTGCCAGTCGTCGCTCTCGCGCTTCCAGCTGCTGTTCTCGCTCTCTGGTTGTGTTCATGCCCTCTCGCAGCTCCTGGAGATCACTGGACGCCATTCGCAGCGTCTCCAAGTAGCTGCCATGATCCCGCACAGCTGCCTGCTCCAGCATCTTGGCTTGCCTTATGCGCTCCATGTCCGCCTCATGAGAGCTGCGCAGCATCCGAAGATCATCCTCATAATCCTGTTTTAATGTGGATATCTGCAGATCGTAATCTCCTTTCAGTTTCTCCAGTTTACTCGTATAATACTCTCTCAGCTCGGAGTTCTCCAGCTTTAGACGCTCCTCCACTGCCGCCAAATGATGCTCCAATACCTTGAGCTGTTTTCTAAGTAAGGAAAATCAAACAGGATTTTATTTTATTGAATATATGAAATATTCGTTATATATTAGAAAAAACAATGAAGTAAAGATTAAAAAATGTATGCCTTTTTATGAGAATTACGGACTTTATTTGAGAAAAACCTAAAGTCCCGATTATAATAGTTTATTTTAAATAAAAATAATACAAAACCACATTAAATTTATAATTGATATAATAATAAAAATAATTATTAGTGTCAGATATTTATATGTAAATAAATATAACAAAAGTCCAAAAATAACTTGTTTAATAGACTTAAAAATAAAAATATAAAGATTTCAATTCCAGATTTGAAATGGAATCTACTTACTTGTATGAGTTTTCAATCATTTCAATTTCCTGTTCATAGTTGACCTTCATGTTGGTAACCAGCTCTTCCAGTCGCAGTTTCTCGAGCATGTTACGCTTTACTTCCGTCTCCAGCTGCAGTAGCTGTTCCCTGCTCTCGTCTCTAGCTGATTCCTGCGCCTTTTCCACGATGGCAACTGCTGCTGGGGCTGCTGAGGATTCTGTTCCTGCTGCATTTCCCATGATTGGTTGCGTCATCATCAGCTGCAGATGCATATTGATGCGTTCCTGCTGCGCCTTTATGTGCTCCTCCATTTGAAGTTGGCGTTGCAGTTGTTGCTGCAATAGTGCCTGAAATTTCTGATCCTGCGAATCCTGTTTGCGCTGCATTTCCACCAGAGCCCGCTCCTGACTCTTCATTTGGGCAGCAATCACCAGTTGAGTTTCCTGCTGCTGCAGAGCACTATAATTGTGACTGCTCTCCATATTCATGCTGTTCAGCATCAGAATCTGTTGAGCTGTGTTGTCTGTCACCGGCCTAATCCTCGCCTGCTGTGGTTCCAGCTCAGCCTCATCAGAGTCCGGCAAGCGAAGTATATCGGTGGTTACCTTCGGTGGATGTGATCCTGTGGATTCTCTAGCCGGCACAGGTGTACGTGGTGTGGCAGGACGCTCCGGCTCTACCTCCGGCTCCACCTCAACCGCTGCGGATGTCTCCACGCCCAATCCCAGCCAGTCGGCTGTGCCTCGCTTCTTGGACACGGGCGTAGACATGCCCGAAACGGTTGCGTTTGTCTCCTTGTCTCTGCCAAAGAGACCCAATGGATCCGCATTGAGATTGATCGATTGCGCAGACGCGGAACTACGTCTTCCAGGTCCTCCAGAGGTTTTGGGTCGAGTCTGGAAGTAGCAATGTAAATAATACAACGATGGCTGACTTATAGATGATTTTCGACCTGCCTACCTGGGAGTGCAGATTCGAGGTGTCCGTCGTGGTATCCGTCGATTGACGGGACATTGATGGCTTCGCAGTTGCAGGTCGTTTTGCCGCTTCGGCACTGTTCACTATGTCATCAAAAATGTTCCTCTTAGGCTCTGCAGCCACAAGTAAATCGTCCAATAGGTTTCTTCTTGCACCGCTCTTCGGCTGTTTGGGATCGAATCCCAGGTCATCATCATCGGCATCGTCCATGGAAAGTGATGGCTTCTGTTTGACAATACGGGGAGTACTGCTGGCACTTGGTTTTGTGGCTGTCTTTCCAGCTGCAGAAGGACTCTGTACGTCAGCTTCAGTTTCCTCTTTTATGCCAAAGAGATCTTCCAGTTTTCCTTTCGCTCTGCTGGATTTGGGCAACTTCTTTGCATTGCCACTGTCGAAGAAGTTGTCATTGTCCAAACTATTATCACTCAGTAAATCAGCAAGAGGATCGTCGCTAAAGTTCATATTAAACTTAATTTAATTGTGTTCAAATAATGATTAAAAAATACAAACAAATTGTCAAAAGCAACCGTTGCTAAGTAACGAGTTTTGGTATTATTTGACACATTTCACTGATTTGTGATGTGTACACACTGTAAATTGCCAATGCAACAGGTGATCCAGGGCGTCTGCAATTCATCGCAAAATTTGCGTATCGATATATGGTATATGTGCATATCGATAAAGTATAAACAAACTTGGCAGCCCTGGAGTTGCCAACTATCGATTACGCCAAGAGTTGCCAACTATCTGACGACCCTAAGGTGGACAAATTCGTAGCGATTGTTAAATTTGCTTAAACATGAGTAATATTTACATTCAAGAGCCGCCAACTTCAGGCAAAGTGTTGTTGAAGACCACAGTCGGCGATATTGATATTGAACTATGGGCGAGGGAGTGCCCAAAAGCCTGCCGAAACTTTATCCAGCTCTGCCTGGAAAATTACTACAACGGAACAACTTTCCACCGGCTGGTCAAGGGATTCATTGTGCAGGGCGGAGATCCAAACGGAGATGGCACTGGGGGCGAATCAATATATGGACATCCGTTTAAAGATGAATTCCATTCACGTTTGCGGTACTCGCGTCGTGGTTTGGTCGGAATGGCCAATTCTGGCAAAGATGACAACGCATCACAATTCTTCCTTACGTTTGGAGCGACGCCGGAGTTGGAGAACAAGAATACGCTCTTTGGCAAAGTCACAGGTGACACAGTGTTTAACATGCTCAAGCTGGAGGAGGGCGACGTTGATCACCAAGAGCGTCCCATGTACTCGCATCGTATAATCTCCACGGAGGTGCTCAGTAATCCCTTCAATGATATTGTACCACGAGCGCTGCCCAAAGCAGCAACAAAGTCCAAGAAAAGCAAAAAAGATAAACAAGGTGTTAAGTGAGTTTGGCAGAATAATTTAAATTAATGTTTAATAACATAAAATTCTACTTAGAAACTTTGGATTACTTTCCTTTGGAGAGGAAGCCGAGGGCGATGAGCAGGAAACAACTATATTTGTCAAACAGAATGCTGGCAAAGCGAAATCCCTGCACGATGCTACAGATGATCCCAAGCTGAGCAAAGAGCCAATAAAGGTGCCCAAAACAGAGCGTGCCCAGAGCGAGGAGCACTTGTCCGAGGACTGCGAAGAGAGTGATGTCAGCAAACCAAGGAAAACTAACTGCTCTGATATCATTAAGAGTAAACTCGCCAAGTCAAAAAGTAACACAACAAAGAAAGTTAAAGTTGAAATTAAAAGTGAATCGGAGGACGACGATGAGGACGTTTTAATGACCCGCGAACAGGAAGAAAGCCTAAAGAAATCAAAAGAAAAGTAAGTTTCTTTAATATATGTACGTATATTTTATTTTAAGTATCTGCTTTTGTCTAGGAACAAAATACGTGAGGAAATTGAGTCCCTGAAGCGACAATATCAAATGGACAAAGTCGCCAAGGATAAGCAACTGTCTAAGGAGTCGGATAAAAATGCCAAGAGTGCTGATATCAAGGGAGCCAGTGAAAATCATTATATTAACGATTTTATTGAAGCTAAAGAGATATACACAGCCAAGACCAAGAATAAACTCAAAGGTCAAGTTAGAGAGAGCTTCACATTAGAGTTGTTATCCAAGTTTAAATCGAAATTGGACAATCTCAAGTACAAATCAAACACTGAGAATGGCGATGCAGAGCCCAGTGAATTGGACGATACGGTTGTGGAAAAGGAAATTAAAGGAGACGACTGGCTGGCGCATACTTTAAATTTTAATAGTAATGCTCCTGTATTAGCCAAAGATGCATCAACTAAGGGAGATGATTGGTATGATGTCTACGATCCCCGAAATCCACTTAATAAACGGAAACGCGGTGACACAGGTCACAGTAAATCAACTAGCAAGTCCAAATCTTCCAGACGATAAGACTGATTGAATGAAGTTGTAATAAATTGTAAATCGCTTATAATAAGCATTTTTAATCAAAATATAGCTCGAAATTCAAAATTAGTATTCTCTTTTTCAATCGATATGATATAAAAATACGAAATATACCGCTTGGTATTTTTCGATAATTTACCAAACGATTACTTTACCCAAAACGGTACATGTTGCCAGATCGGAGAACTTAACAGGGTGGCAACCTTTGGGCCGGGTGGCAGCCTCTAAAAATTTGGTAGCAGCTGAACATTAAAAAAAAACGTACTCAAGGTGAAGTAATTTGGCTTTAAAATACAGGTAATTGTTGCAAAGAATGAACTCCAAATTGTGCAGAAAATCGTAGCTAAGAATGACGTCATTTACATAGAAATTAAAAATAGATTAGTGCAACAAAGAGCACAAAGACTTTGCATCACCGTCGATTTATTGATTTTATTTGACATTTGTTTTCGTTGTCGTCACAGCTACACGAATCTTGGAGTGAGCGCGGGGGTTGACAAGGGGGACAAAGGCAAGGCTGCTTTAGTCACCAACTCCAAAACAGCTTCAGTTCGAAAAGTAGCAGCAGAATGAGTGCAAAGAGCAGACGCCCAGGGACGGCGAATAGTCAAACACCGAATGAATGTGTTCAGGTTGTTGTCCGATGTCGTCCCATGAGCAATCGGGAGCGCACGGAGGGATCCCCGGAGGTGGTGAATGTCTATCCGAATCGTGGTGTGGTCGAGCTGCAGAATGTGGTGGATGCCAACAAGGAGCAGCGCAAGGTGTTCACCTATGATGCGGCATACGATGCGACGGCAACGCAGACAACGCTTTACCATGAGGTGGTCTTCCCGCTGGTCAGTTCCGTGCTGGAGGGCTTCAATGGCTGCATCTTTGCCTATGGCCAAACGGGCACGGGCAAAACGTTTACGATGGAGGGAGTGCGGGGTAACGATGATTTGATGGGTATCATTCCGAGAACCTTTGAACAGATCTGGCTGCACATCAATCGCACCGAGAACTTTCAGTTTCTGGTGGATGTATCCTATTTAGAGATCTATATGGAGGAGCTGCGGGATCTGCTGAAGCCCAATTCCAAGCACCTGGAGGTACGTGAACGCGGCTCTGGCGTCTATGTTCCCAATCTGCATGCGATCAACTGCAAAAGTGTCGACGACATGGCCAACGTCATGAGGCTGGGCAACAAGAATCGAACTGTCGGCTTTACCAACATGAATGAGCACAGTTCACGGTAAGTCATTCGATCCTTTTATTGGAATATATCTATTTACATTTTGAATTCTTGCAGCTCACATGCCATATTTATGATTAAGATCGAGATGTGCGACACAGAGACGAATACGATCAAGGTGGGCAAATTGAATCTTATCGATTTGGCAGGCAGTGAGCGACAATCCAAGACAGGTGCCTCGGCGGAGCGTCTAAAGGAGGCCAGCAAGATTAATTTGGCATTATCCTCGCTGGGCAATGTCATATCTGCTCTGGCGGAGAACTCCCCTCATGTGCCGTATCGTGATTCGAAGCTGACACGCCTGTTGCAGGATTCACTGGGCGGCAACTCCAAGACCATCATGATAGCCAATATTGGACCCTCCAACTACAATTACAACGAGACATTAACGACGCTGAGGTATGCACAGCGTGCCAAGAACATACAGAATCAGCCAGTGAAGAACGAGGATCCACAGGATGCCAAACTAAAGGAGTATCAGGAAGAAATCGAGCGACTCAAGCGTCTCATTGCGCCTCAGCAGCAACAACGCAGCGAGAAACTCGCAGCGGCTGCAAAGAAACGTGAGAAGAAACCCAAACGAGATACCGTTCGCCGGGAGCTGACGGGCAGTGTGACGCAGGAGCTGCAGCAACCGACGGAGGAGGACAAGGAGAGTGAGGAAGAACTCTCAGAGCCCGAATCGGACAAGGAGAACGAGGCGGAAGTGGCCAAGTCCAGTGAGCAATTGGAGCGGGAGCGTGTGGAGAACGCTAAGCTGGCGGCTAAATTGGCCGAACTGGAGGGTCAACTGGTGCGTGGCGGTAAGAATCTCCTTGACACATACAGTGAGCGTCAAATTGAGCTGGAGAAGAAGCTGGTGGAGATTGCAGAGCGTAAGAAGCGTGAGATTGAAATACAACAGCAGCTGGAACTGCAGGAGGAGACGACACTGGAGATTCGAGAGCGCAATGTGTCGTCTGGAACAGGAAGTAGAACTCAAGAAGCGCAAGCTCTCCAAATGCTATGCCAAGTATCTGGCACTGCAGCAGGAGCTTAACGATTGCAAACACGATCATAATCAGGATCTGCGCGAACTGGAGATGGCACAGAACGAGCTGGTCAAGGAGCTGAAGCGACAGCTCCTCATTATTGACAATTTTGTGCCCATCGAGGTGAAGCAGCGACTCTACACGCAGGCCAAGTACGACGAGGAGCAGGAGGAATGGAAATTCGCCCCTTTGCCGCCACCAATGATATCCAGCGATGGCAAGTTTAGCAGCAAACGTCCCGTCTCGCATCCAAACCGACGCCGACCCACCTCCGAGTATGCAATTCAGGAGGCCAAGTCAAGTGGGCCCGGAGCAGTGCGCTTCAAGAGCGAGAACATTGTCAGCTACGAGCTGGACATGCCATGTCGCACCACCCAAGAGTATCGCTCCCCCAAGGTGTCCGCCTCATTGCAGGCTGTCCTGGCGCAAGCCATGCAGCCCGGCGATGACATTGACATCGTTGACACGCACACCAATTCGTTGCGTCATCGTCTTGAGAATATCATCAATGGCAATGCCAATGCCAGTGCCGCTCCAACTCCAACAACTGCTACGGGCATCGGTGCCGCCTCCAATGTGCGTAATGTCAAATCCACAAGGAGTGGCCTTCCCAGCGCTAGCTCCGCTCTAGATTCCAATCGACGACCGCCAACTGGACGCATGCCAGTCAAGAAACCGGCTTCCGCCTATCCCAAGGCGCGTGGACTGGTCAACAAGTAGTCCAACTCAGTCACACTCACACTCACACAAAGAAACACCCCACACACACATACTAACCAAAGTTCTCATAGTCACAGTCACAATGTAAAAATCGAATATTTGTTCTAGTTGCGCATTCTATGCAAATCTTATCCTTAGCCCAAATCTTCGCACATTTCGCGCTTTTTAAAAGTATTTTACATTTATTGTATTATTTTTTCTCATTTTTTTTTATTTGTTATTGTAATTATAGTTTAAAGTTTTGTTGTTATTGCTTTTTGGTGCGTTGCAGTTGCATTTTGTCCCACTGTGGCCAGTCATTCATTTAATGTGCAATTTAATCTTAAGTTTAATGTTTATGCTTAATTGTTTATTATTACTTTATTATTATTATTATTATAATACTTACTTAGTACAAGCAGCTTAGTTAATCAGATCAGACCAAATAAAGCAACTCAAAGCAAAGTTTTGAAGTTACAGTAAAGTCTCACAAATTAGAAACACTTGTTATTCGAATTTACAAAAATTGTCAATTCTAAAACTTTTTTTATTTTTCCATTTAAAGAGATCTCTAAACAATTTTGACTTATTTAAATGTACTGTTTTAAATTCGAAATTGTGAGAGTTCTAACTTGTAGGTCTCTACTGTACTTTGTTTACTTTTTTAAATACATAAAGACGCTCAAAACGTTTTTCAGCAATTATTCAGTCATGGAAATTTCTGTTAAAAGAAAGCATAAAAAATTTCTGAACATGAATTTGGGCAACTAATTTGCAATAATGGTAATTGAATTAATAGGAAATTCATTTAGCTATTCATTTATTTGAGGAATATATTACTTATTCATAAACATATTTATGAATATAATATTGTTCAATTTTCAAATCGTACAAAAATGTTCACTCATTTCACATCTATTAACTTGTTCCATTGTGATTCCACTTGGAGAATTTTCTTGGATTTTTATTTTATATAGTTTACAATTAGTAAATGCCAACATATTCCTTGAGTTAATTTATAAATGCAGCAAAAAAATACTTGATCCTTAGATTCACTCTCTTTGGAAGAGCTCACTGGATAACTTTCAGGCTGCGACCGACCTCAATGAAGGCCTGGACAGCACGATCGATTTCCGCCTCCGTGTGGGCAGCAGAGATTTGAACACGTATACGAGCCTTTCCCTGTGGCACAACCGGATAGCTGAAGCCAATCACATAGATGCCACGAGCTGTAAGACAGAAGAAAGTTGTACAACAAGATGGAGATGGAAATGAATTATAAAGGAGACTTACTTAGCATTTGGTCAGCAAAAGTGGAGGCTAGACGAGCATCACCCAGCATGACCGGACAGATGGGATGATTCTCGCCGGCAATGGTGAATCCTGCCTTTGTCATCGCATCCCGGAAGCGCTGAGTGTTGCTCTGGACACGCTGGCTTAGTTCGCTAGAGCTGAGCAGCATATCCATCACCTTGAGGCCCACACCGACCACGGCCGGTGGCAAGGTGTTGGAGAAGAGATAAGGACGCGATTTCTGGCGCAGAAATGAGATGAGTTCGGCGGGTCCAGTGGTATAACCACCAGAAGCACCACCCAACGCCTTTCCCAGCGTCGAATTGATAATGTCCACCTCACCCATGACATTGTCGTACTCCTCTGTGCCGCGTCCGGTGGCACCAAAGAAGCCCGTGGCATGACACTCGTCAACAAACACCAGGGCGTCATACTTCTTGGCCAGCTCCACGATGCGGGCCAGTGGTGCAATGTTGCCGTCCATGGAGAAGACACCATCAGTGGCGATTAGCTTCATTCGGGCATCGCTGGAGCGCAACTGCTGTTCCAAATCCTTAAGATCGCGATGCTTATAGCGCTGTTTCTTCGCTTTGCACAGACGGATGCCATCAATGATGGACGCATGGTTTAGCTCATCCGAGAACACGGCATCCTCCGGCGTAAGAATCGCCTCAAAGATGCCCGCATTGGCATCAAAGCAGGAGGCATACAATATGGTATCCTCCCTGCCATGAAATTGCGCTATCTTCTGCTCCAACTGCTTATGTATATCCTGAGTGCCACAAATGAATCTCACCGAGCTCAAACCGGCACCATAACGCTCCAGCATCTGTTGACTGTACTTGACAATCTCCGGATTATTCTGAGTAGTTTGGGAGACATTTAAGATATTTATCTAGGGATGCAGAAGAAGATTCACTCACCGCCAGACCTAGATAATTGTTGGCACAAAAGTTAAGTATCTTCTGATCACTGCCCTGCACCGTAATCTGTGTGCTCTGCGAGGATGTAATGATGCGTTCCGCCTTGAAAGTGCCCGCCTCCTTGATCCCCTCCAGCTGTTTGCCTAGCAACTCCCGCAGCTGCGACTGCGCTGCAGCGCTGTAATGACGTACATTTCCCACAGCAGCTGTTGGGGTTAAGATAAGTAGTTGCATAATAATACTGTATACAAAATTAAATAAACTAGCAAATACCCTGTAATCAAGTCAGAGCTGCATCTACTTTTCGCACTTTCTTCCCGCTACACCATATAATTATTTATAAATTGAGAGTAAACTTACCGTGCAGTGACAATATTTTCGAAAAAGCTGGCATCATGCGGCGTATACTTAATATTCGTACGTATACTTAATATGTAGACAGCAGGCAGCACAC
The DNA here is from genome assembly GCA_035045575.1 of Drosophila falleni. NCBI lineage: Eukaryota > Metazoa > Arthropoda > Insecta > Diptera > Drosophilidae > Drosophila > Drosophila falleni. The sequence goes on from JAWNOV010000167.1 coordinate 15,220,732, forward strand.
ACGTCCACTCAACGCCTCAAATGGAACTGAGCGCTGACAACGACGACAAACAGGCCTCCCTGAAAAATAAAATAAAATATATAAAACAATAGCAACAACAATTTAAAGGCAGCTGGCAGCAAACAAGTTTGTTGTTGTTTTCCGATTTATAAATAAATAAGCATCATACATAAGACTATAACTATGTACTCATGCACATAACGGACTGTTATTATTATAAATATTAATTGAATTTGCTTTCATTTTCGTTGTCATAGCTGCCGTTGTCAATTGCTAAATTTCATTTTCTCTACACTCAAAAAAAAAGTCAACAAAGCTGCGAAATAATAACGAAATTAGGAGCTAAATAAATTAATAGAAATAGTATAAAAATATTGAACATAAATTGTTGTTTGAACTAAACGTTTTGAATCAAAACTATAGCACCTAAGTTCTATAAAAGTATTTTCCAGTGTAAAATCGCAAAAATGTTCAACAAGTATATTTGAGTATTTATTTTCTATTTGATCATTAAATTTTATTTCCATAGGGAATATAATGTATGTCAATATCAATCAATAGACACATGCAAGTAGCTTGTGACGTAATATAATCACTAAATATCACTTGTGTAACCTTGTTAGTTTTACGAACCATGATGTTTATATTTTCAGCTCTTTTAATGCAATTACTGTGAAGGTCATTGACAATAAATTTATGCTGTTATATACATAAATTGATGTAGAAATGACACAAAGAAGCAAATAAATACATAAATATGATAATACATACATTACTACACATTTGTGCATCTAGTGAGCACTTTATTTGAACTTGATTAAGCAAAGCTGATAACCCAGATTTATACATTGACAAGCGCATTTTTTACTGTCAGTACATAATCCATAATTTTTAATAAACTATAAATTACGATTTAAATAGCTACTAACGATCAAATGCAAATATGATCAATTTAGACAAAAGTATCTACCAACTTAAATTCATTCTGCATTTAAATATTTTTCATCTTAAAAATTTGATCTTTTTTGTCATCTTATTTAACCTTTGTTTTTTAAAATTTGTTTTAAAATTATTAAATTGTCCGATTTTCAAGCGGAATGTCATTTTCATCATGATTTGGTCTCTAAATTCATTCTGCATTTAAATATTTTTCAACTTAAAAATTTGATATTTTTTCGATCCAAAGCTATCCATCATTCAATTTTCCATACATCCATGAAACAAAATTTAATAAAAATTATTTTTTGTATTTTACTTATTTATTTTGTTCGATTTTCAAGCTTCATGTCATTTTTCATCATGATTTGGTGTTTACAATTAAATCTGCATTCAAACATTTTGCAACTTAAAAAATCGATCCAATATCCTACAAAATACAACTAAATACAAATTACCACATTTGGTACAATGTACTCAAGCATACGAACTGCTTGCACAAACATAGTATTTCTGCAAGCAGTTTACTCCTTTGTAGCTTACTGTTAAGCTTATGTTATGTAAATTAGAAGGCTGTTATTGAAATAAATATCAAAATATAAATTATAAGCCTATATGGTTTATGAGCTCAAAGTTTACACCAGTCCCAAAGCTCGATAAAATAAATAGCCGGGGACGTGAAAAGAAGAATAGTTTGACAATTGCGTCCACTAACAGACATGTTTGCAAAAGAATTATTGAATTATTTCCAAGAATTATGGAGAAGAAGTCCGATTGTCTTATCAACACGTTCCTTTCTTGGTGATAAGAAGATAGGGGGCAAATACATAATTTATCACCATCCAATTTACCCCCTTTTCCAATACGTCCCCTTGTAAGACGTCCCCCAATTTAAACTTTGAGACGCTTCAGATGTTGTGTTTGTTCTTGTAGTGCTTCCGTTTTATTATCTTGTGCCCATAGCAGGCTTAAACAATAAATACTGATACCATTGGACATATGGAAGGCATATAAAAGGCGCAACTTGGTAGAAGCATATCAGTTTCCCATAGATGTTCTACGGGTCTTAAACTCTATCAAAATGAAAGCAGTAATTGTAGTTTTGTCTCTTGTCGGATTTGTCCAGGCAACTAACTTTAAAGATGAACTTAAAGCAGAGTTTGAGTCCTTTAAGGTTAAGCATGGTAAAATCTACAAGGACATATACGAGGAGCTGCACCGCATGCAGATCTTCAAGGACAACGTGGAGATGATTGAAAGGCACAACAAACGCTTTGCTGCCGGAGAAGAGACCTACGAAATGGGCGTGAATAAATTTTCGGACATGTTGTCATCGGAATTCAAAAGACTTATTCTAACAAATATGAAAACCGATCACTTAAAGGAAGACATTAACAATATATACAATGTTTCGGCAAGGGCTGGCATTCCAAGTGGTGTTGATTGGCGTTATTCAGGAGCTGTTCCCCCAGTTAAGGATCAGGGATCCTGCGGTTCTTGTTGGGCTTTCTCTGCCATCGGTGCACTCGAAAGTCACCATTTTCTTAAGAAAGGGCAGAGGTTATCCCTGTCCGAACAAAATTTGGTGGACTGCACCAGACAATCTCCCTATAACAACTTCGGCTGCGTAAGTGGCTGGACGGATAAAGCCTATGAATATATAAGAGATAATGGTATAAATACTGCAAGTTACTATCCCTATCAAAACAAAGAAAATAGTTGCCGCTACAATAGGAACTACATTGGCTCACAAATCTCCGGTTATGTAACAATTCCTTGGGGAAATGAATACGCATTGGCATCGGCCGTGGCCAATGAAGGTCCAGTCTCGGTGTGTATCGATTCCAACCACTTTCAGTTTTACAAAGGAGGTGTCTTCAATAACCCGTCGTGCTCTAAAAATACAAACCATTGTGTGGTAGTCGATGGCTACGGAACAGATAAGACCGCAGGAGACTATTGGCTAGTGAGGAACTCATGGGGCACGAATTGGGGTGAAAACGGGTATATTCGCATGGCTCGCAATCGGAATAATCAATGTTCAATTGCCAGTTATGCATACTTTCCTTTGGTAATATAATTCAAATAATTTTTTACTGTTAACTTACTTATCTGCAAATAAATAATCATGTAACTGATGTATTATGCAAGCAATTTATAAGCTGTAATGTTAATGAATATATACAAAAGTATGGTAAGTTAAAGCAAAGAGGCTATTTCGTACAGTCGAGACAGTCGTTAGCTGATTAACTGTAGTGGGAAGTATTATGATAGAGACGACAGTTTTAAAGGTTTTTATACTTGTAACTTAAAGAATAAGTTAATGAGAACATTGTATTCGTTGAAATGTATGTAGCAGGCAGAAGCATTCATCAACCTACAAAGAATATATATATTTTCGATCAGCATGAAGCATGTCCATACCATGTCCGTCTGTATGTCTGAGTGATCGTCTAGATTTTAGGTCTACCAATATTTGGCAGGCAGATTTTTAAGTATGAGTGTGGAGTAGATAATGTTTGTCACTCCTTCGCAAATCGTGATAAACCACCACAACCACAGTTTATAAAATAATAATTTTTTTTTTGATAATAAACACTATCTATTTTAATAGCATTAAGATCGCGCAAATAAAACTTTGGTCTTGTCTTTTTTATGTATTTAAAAAATGTAAGCGCCTAAAAGTATGTAACAGGTATCCAATAGTCGGAGTCTCGACTATACTCTCTCCCGCTTCTTTTATTTTGGATGCAAACCAACCAACTTTCTCTCGTCCCCTCTTTCTCCAGCCGATTTATTCCGTCACGTTCTCTTCTCTTTCGGAAACAAACGAAATGACATTAATCGTAGGCTTTAAGGAGCGTACAAAATAGTTCATGGAATAACTTTTAATTATTTTGTTAATGGAAAATCAATCATTTAAAGTGTTCATTTATGTAATGCGCACAGTTTAAAATGCTAAAGCTTTGTATAAATTATGCAGGTTGTAAAACAGAATACGAGTTCAACTTTTCCAAACTTTTTGACAATATGTCCGATTTTAGCAAGGTCACTTATCAATACGTCCCCTTCTTTATGATCAGTCTAACATAAAAAATTATTAAAAATACATTAATTGTCACCATTAATTTTTTTTATATTGCACTCTCTTTTGTCTAATAACTCTAATACGAAATTTGTTTTTAATATTGCACCGATTATTGATATGAAGGTGTAATGCACTTCTGCTTTATCTATAGATAGATAGGCTTAATCAATAAATCTTAGCACCATTGCACATATGGAAGGCATATAAAAGCGCAACTTGGTAAGAGAATTTCAGTTTCCAGTAGACATTCTACGGGTCTTAAGCAGTATCAAAATGAAAGTAGTAATTGTAGTTTTAGCCCTGGTCGGATTTGTCCAGGCAACTATTTTTAAAGATGTCCTTAAAACAGAGTTTAAGTCATTAAAAGCTAAGCATGGTAAAATCTACAAGGACATATACGAGGAGCTGCAGCGCATGCAGATCTTCAAGGACAACATGGAGATGATTGAAAGGCACAATAAACGATTTGCCGCCGGAGAGGAAACCTACGAAATGGGCGTGAATAAATTCTCGGACATGTCGCCATCGGAATTCGAGAGACTTATGCTAACAAATATGAAAACCGATCACTTAAAGGAAGAGATCAACAATATTTACAATGTTTCTACAATGGTTGGGATTCCAAGTAGTGTGGACTGGCGTAGTTTGGGCGCTGTTAACCCAGTTAAGGATCAGGGATCCTGCGGTTCTTGTTGGGCTTTTTCTGCCATCGGTGCACTGGAAAGTCACCATTTCCTTAAGAAAGGGCAGAGGGTATCCCTGTCCGAACAAAATTTGGTGGACTGCACCAGACAATCTCCGTATAGCAACTACGGCTGTGGAGGTGGCTGGTCGGATAGAGCCTATGCATATATAAGAGATAATGGTGGTATAAATACTGCAAGTTACTATCCCTATCAAGGAATAGACAATTTATGCCGCTACAATAGGAACTACATTGGCTCAGAAATCTATGGCTATATTACAATTACTGAGGGAAGTGAAGACGCATTGGCTTCGGCCGTCGTCAATGAAGGTCCAATCTCGGTGTGTATCGATGCCAAACAATTTCAGTTTTACAAAGGAGGTGTCTTCAATAACCCGTCGTGTGCTAAATATTCAAACCATTGTGTGGTAGTCGATGGCTACGGAACTGATAAGACCGGAGGAGACTATTGGCTAGCGAGGAACTCATGGGGCACGAATTGGGGTGAAAACGGATATATTCGCATGGCTCGCAATCGGAACAATCAATGTGCAATTGCCAGTTATGCATACTTTCCTGTGGTAGTCTAAAATTATTATATAAATTTTAACTCACTTATATGCAAATTAATAAACTTACATAGTTTGAGAGGATTAAAACAAAACTGGTTTTTAATATAGCACTGATAATAGCATTGGACATAGATTCCATTGGTCACACCGAAGGCATATAAAAGACGCGATTTGGTAAGAAAACATCAGTTTTTCATAGACCGTCTAAGGGTTTTAAGCTCTAATTAAATGAAAGCAGTAATTGTAGTTTTGTCTCTTGTCGGATTTGTCCAGGCAACTAACTTTAATGATCAACTTAAAGCAGAGTTTGATTCCTTTAAGGTTAAGCATGGTAAAATCTACAAGGATAAAAACGAGGAGTTGCACCGCATGCAGATCTTCAAGGACAACATGGAGGTGATTGAAAGGCACAACAAACGCTTTGCTGCCGGAGAGGAGACCTACGAAATGGGCGTGAATCAATTCTCGGATTTGTCGCCATCGGAATTTAAGGAACGTTATCTTATGACAAATATTAATTTCGACCATTTAAAGGAAGATAGCGAAAATGTAATTTTATATAATCATTTCTAACGTTTGTTCACTTATCTGCAAATAAATAACCTTGTAAATTGATTAACTATGCAAATTTATTAGCTGTGACGATAATGAAAATTTACCGATGTCTGAACTTTAGCTCTTTTTGAAACGGATTGATAATGAATAGTGAAGTGCTCTTTATAAGCTGCTTTCATTGCAATTTAAAAAGATTATTAATAGAAATAACGAATCTAGAAATATACTATTTCTGTTCATAGATATGATTATAATATACTCGAAAACCAGTTCCCACAAAGTTGGGCGATTTCTTTGCGACGACCTTCAGCCGATTGGTGTTCATTGTGAAATCCTGGGGCACCTCATGTCCACAGAAGGTATGGCGAAGACTTTCGCTGTTGTCGGCAAGAAGTTCATAAATCTTCACATTATCGAGCGCACAGTTGGAGCTAGGACCCATATCAAAGCCTTAAGAGAATGAAATATGTATAATACGGACCATACAATAAATGACTGCTTACTTCTGAAGTTGAATTTCAGTGAGTTGCCCGCTGGAACAGAGATTTTCCAGGTGCATTCCGAATATTCATGACTTTCGTAGGGTGGATTAGAAAAGTAACCCTCCAGACCTGTAAGCTGCCCTCCACAGCCAGTGGGCAGTGTATTGATATTGGAATGATAGAATATTTGGATATATCTCACTCCAGATGCCGCAATGCGTACTTTATTTGAAGTACTCAAAATGGTAGTAGGCGAGCCTTCAAAATTATCTGTTGCATTAAAAAGTGTGCGGTTTCTTCCGAGATCCGTAATCTACAAAATGATACATTGAATTGCATTTAATTGTCCTGTTTTTGGAAAAAAAGACCGTTTTACGTACATTCAAATAAGATGAATTTTCACCTTGCTCAAAATAAACATATTCCAGATCAATGGCCACCGCGAAACCGTTTGGCACATGTATATCATTGATGCAGTTTTTAAGATCGTCTTTTTCGACGGCATAATAAAAAAAGCTACCATCTAGATCGGTGTGTGTGCGATTACAATCTAAAAAAATTAAAATAAAATGTTAAGATATCAAATATATAAAGAGACTGTTATATAATAAGGAAATAATAATATATATATCCTGAGCTCATTGAATGTGGCCAAAAAAAGTATTATGTCGATTGAGCCATGTCCGTCCGTCAGTTTGAGCGCGTCGATCTCAGAGACCATAAGAGTTAAAGATTTTAAACTTGGTAGGTAGGTTCCTGGATACCGTAAACAGATTAAGGTTGTTTTTAGTGTTTCGGAAGTCTACATCATATACGATACATCGAAAATGAAGTTTTAGTATGAAAAACTTAGTGGTTTTTTGAGATACCTCGACATCCTAATTTATATCCTGACCAAATTTGGTTCAAATAAGACTACCACTATATCATATAGCTATATTTTTCGAGATATCTTAACCAAACTGATAGAATATGCATTTAAGTTGGTGTTTTTTATCCTGACCAAAATTGGAACAGATCAGTTTTCTATATCATATAGCTGCCATAGGAACAATCGGTTGAAAATCAACTTTTAGTAAAATAGCTGATACTTAAAAAATGGTATATGTCATTATGTTGTTAAGATATGTTAACTTACATTTTTGTATTTTAACTGTTAGGTCCAATGCATAGGTTTCGCCTCCATTGCTGTGGAATGTTATATCAAAGCCATTGACCACCGTTACGTCTAAAGAGGTATTGCTGAATTGTCCGCAATATGTTCTGGAAGTAGTCTAAGTAAATATATTATAGAAGTAAGTATTCGTGAAACTTTCTGGCTGTGTATCTCTCACATATTCCCCCTTAATGAGCAGGTATTCGTTGCATTTACGAGTCAACTGGGAGACATCCTGAAGTTGCACGGTTTGCATATAGATTGTGACCGACTTATCCGAGATGAAGTGCCATTTACAGTGAATATTGCCTTCGTAGTTGCTGAAGGTGTAGCTTGAGTTCAGCCGAAGATTGACGGTCTTAGATAAGATGATAGAAGGGATTGTAAAGAGTCTGTGATTTGGACATGATTTGGGTTACCCACCTGATTTCCACTCAGCCTATACTCTACCTGACCACAGAGCGTAGCCTCCATTTGTAGCATTAACTCAAAGCTAATTGACTGCGAAGGTTTCCTTCCGCTGACCTTAATAATCACATCATTTGCTGAACTTAGCAGCTTTGTGCCATTGTCCACACTAGCATAGTAGATGCCCAAACTGGGACTTTCCATATCGAAGCCATCGACCACTTCCAATGAGTTACAGTTCCGACATTGTGGACCGTTCAGATGCAGCTGCTTCAGCGAAATCGAAAGGCGGTAACCTGGCGTTGCACTGGCTCGGAAGTAACAGTGTAGATCCTCAGTGCTATTGGTGTCATTCATCTGGAAGTGCCGTACCAGACTCATCCGGTTGTTGCCCTCACTCAACGCCAGACGCTCATTGCAGTTGGGCGTAAAGCTAACAGAGGCCAGGAAACCACGTCTATTTTCATCTATATAGTTTACCAGATTGGCCACAATCAGCGCCTCATTGCTGTCAATCATAATGGATGGTGTCGTTAGGTTGCCACGGAGTCGATTAACACGGTTCTCCTCACTGGGACTGCTGCCACGATAAACGTTCAGTTCGTCCATTTGATATTGGGTATCCAGTTCGAAGTACTTGAAGTGCAGGAAAATAGCATGTTGTGGTGGCGCCACCACATGCCACAAACATTCAATACCATGTTTATAGGAGCTACCAGAATCGCTCAGTGGTGGACGTAGCATAAATGGAGCGGTGTGATTACCACCACAACCAATTAACTGATACTGAATCTCGAAGGGTCGATGTCGATAATTGGACTTATGCACCAGACGGACAGCTCCATATCCGCTTACCTCAAATATGGGACATAGTCTGTTATTTATCAACTTCTCCTGCTCGGTATCATCTGCGATCTTGCGATAGGCTTCAAAGTAGGCGAAGCGACAGGTAATCGGGGACCATTTTTCAATATCGATACCTTTAACCATGACCAGCACCTGATGCTTGGTATCTGTGGTGAACTCATAGTTGCATACATTCTCCCTCATCATGTTGCGACCGCTGAGTATAGTTTGCAGATCGTAGGTGGCCTGGTGCTTCACATCGCAGGTGGAGAAGACCACAAATGTAAAGCCATCGCCAGTGACGTTGTCATTGGTGCGGAATATAATGCGCATTCGATCCGAGTGAACGTGCAACGGCTGTGGTAACTCCCTGCCGCAGAAGGTGGCAATCGGTTGCCAGATATTCGACTTATAGGATAGCACCTCGAGCTGATCATTGCTACAGTTGGGCGCCATCTCAATGAAGAATCTATCCTGGAACTTCAATCGCAGTGTCCTGTATTGCGTTGCCTTAAACTCCCAGGTGAGCTCCATGTTGTTCTTATACCTCTTCGCATCGACGGTAATTGCCGGCGTTGGAGAGTTTCCAACCCTGACAATGTCGCCAATGCCTATTAGAGTATCTGGTTTGGTTGCCTGCAATTGGAATTCACTGCTACCCGAGTGATATTGGGTTGCATGGTAACGCACGTGGAAAACTTTACGATTCAGAGTTGTATTGTTGTGCTGGGTCATTCCACGACAGAATCTTGCCACCTCACGGTTCGCATAGGAGATGACCAGATTTTCATTATCGCAACTATCGCTAAAGCTTGAATTGATCTTCAGCTCGTAGCCATCGCTATTATCTAATCTCCACATGCAGTCTAAAAGGCCAAACTGCTCTGTCAATCGAGGTGCCTCAATAGTCATACCCTCCGTCAGTTTGATTTCTCCTCCGCAGGCGTACCGTTGATAAGTGGCCCGGAAACGTAGCTGGGCGCGCTGTGCGCTCTGGTCGATCACAATGTGTCCAGATGTAGTAGCCACTGAGAAAGTCGCATTGCCAGGTCGAAGAAACACGTGCTCCCCTCCATGCACATCATCCAAGAACCGAATTGAGCCCAGGGATGAGAGATCCCTTGAATACTGAATATTAAAGCTGATGGTTACGCCTGGTTCAGCCACAAATTTAATGGTGCAGGTATAGCTGGCCAGGTTGATAAGCTCCTGGTTGGACAGCATGCCAGATGCCTGTCCTCCAATGTCCGGCGGACAAGGTGACGGTTCATTGGAGCTAAACCGCGCCCGGATCGTTTTCTGTGCCATGCTCGGCGATTGCATGATACGTACACCCATATAGTTATCGCTAGACTCAATTATTTCGCTGCCATTGTATAAGTTCAAATTGAAATCGATTATCTTCGACAAGTGGAAATGATCATTGTAGGCGGTAAACTCATTACGCGGTGGGACATTGAATGCGATTCTTTAAAATAGGATCAGGGGAGTACTATATTAATTAACTGATTTAGAAAATGTTTGGTTTAACTTACCGTCGATCTGCAGGGGTTAACGGATCCGAAGTAGGCTCCCGTAAATCGGCCAAGTTTAGGAACTCGAGACGGACACGTTGGCCCTTGGGCACGAAAATACGCCATACACAAGTTCTCGTCCACCTCAGGGGAACCACAGATTTTTGTATTTTCAGTTCTCCAGAAGCAGCATTGATACTCCGATCGCAAATACCATACTCTGAATTGTACTGAATCCTAAATCCTCGATAGCTGTTAGTATTTGTGCTCCTTGCAACGAATCTTATGGCAACTTCATTGGTTTGGAGTGAATCGGTATAAGGAAGCTGAGTCATGTTACCATATAGAACCAACATAATGCGACGCTGATCCATCAGATCCAAAAACTCAATTCGATCTAAATCATCCGCTTTAGCATTCGCATTATAGGGCAAATGAAGATCGGTTATATTCACTACAAAGTGTGAGGAATGTAACGTTTTTATGGTGTACTCGCAGACAGCTGGCTTGGGATAGGCTCCCAAAGCCGGATAGTGCTCAGAGGTGATGAAGCCGGATCTGCTAGGTAGCTGTCCGCCACACTGGCCAAGCGATACATTCAGCGTGAATCCAGAATGCGGCTCATTAAGTTCGGTTTGGTAGTGCACGAGTAGAAAGTTTGCCGAGGTGCGTTGGGTAACCGGCCTGCGACATGATTGTAATAGACGTCGAGCCAGCATTGTGGAGCCATCGTATAGCTCTACGAACTCCTTATCACAATCACGAATGCTCAGGTCAAATGCATCTACAAAGTTGGCAGCAATGGATTCACCCAATGGGCGCTACTACCAGCCAGGTGCAGTCAGTGTGGGCATGGGGGGAATCGGGATAACCAGGTGTGCTAAAGACATAGCTGGGCGCTAGATGGGTGAGACGTATCTCGGTATTGCAATCCCTAAACTCGCGGTACGTCAGGGTCCAATTGCTTAGGATATGATGCATTTTGGGAAGGAAATCCGGCATGAAGTATCTAATTGTAGCATGAGGTCCACTTGTCCGGTAGGAACCTGTATTTTTACCCAACTGATTACAAAATTTACCATGAGGCAACATTGGGGCTCCGACGTCTAGACCATCGTAGATAATACCGTAATAAGTACAATTTTTATTGATGGGCTGTCCATTGTATGCAATATTAATATCGATGACTCTGCCAGGCCTCACATCAATGTGCCACTCGCAGAAGCTACTTTCTCCCAATGTCACGGATGGTAGCACATTATTGCTTATTATGGTGCCCACAGATTCTGTCATATTGGAGCCACACTTTGTGTTTACGATTGCTCTAAAGCCAGTTCCATTCGCCGATATGTCAGTGATAAACTTCAGCCTGAGATTCGGTGTGCCATGCACACGTTGCAACGGATTGTTCAATGGATCGGCGCTCTTATTACAGACTCGCAACTCCTCTTGCCAACTAGCCAAATTGCTAGAGCTCTGTATGCTTAGATAGTCAAATGAACACTGATCCGAATCCTCTAGCTGAGCTTCATACAGATCCACAAAGACGTGTTGTGCTACATCCGACGGCTTAAATGTCCACTCGCAGTTCAGTCGTGGCCTATAGCCATGCGGGTAACCTGGTGATGTAACCTCAATTTCTGAGTCCTTGTCCACAATATGAATCTTATTACACCCTTCAGTTAGCGTTACATTTTTAGTCAGCTTATCAGTCTCTATTATTTTCCACTCAAGCCGGAATGAAACGAAATCGGTATTTACGGTTTTCAAATAAAGCACACTACCGCTTGAGATGAACTGCCAGGGTGAGTTCTCAATGTCGATTCTCAAGCCGGTATCATCAAAGCCATCAAACAGCTGAAATGAATAAAATAATATCAACAAATGGTCGAATCCAGAGTACCCAAAATCCCTATCACAAACATATCACAACAGAACTTACTGTTTAATTTTTAGTACCGAAAACGGACCTCTATTGTGTTTTTTAAAGTTCAAAATTGTGGATCTAAAGCAGTGGTCAGTACCAACACATTCATATGTTTGATTACGCGAGTGTGCGAATTAACAGAACGTTAACAGACATCAAGAGTCTAACGTTTGCTGTTGATTCATTTTGCCTCGTTTCTACAGCCGCATAACAGCATAACAGCATTATAACAGTGACCTAACAGGAAAATGTCGTAACAGCGATGCATTACAGCGTAACAGCCCTTTAACAGCGCCACGACAGCGACCTAACAGGAAAGTGTCGTAACAGCGATGCATTACACCGTAACAGCCCTATAACAGCGCCACGACAGCGACCTAACAGGAAAGTGTCGTAACAGCGATGCATTACAGCGTAACAGCCCTATAACAGCGGCACGACAGCGACCTAACAGGAAAGTGTCGTAACAGCGATGGATTGACGAAAGCTTACGTTGTACGTGTGCAGGCAGCGCTGTAAATTTCTTTTGATCAACTTTTTATGTCAAATCATTTTTATATAACTACGCCTAAATGTCACGGCTACAACCCTCTTTCCCTGCTTACCAGTAATCCTGTGAGATACTCCTTAAAGTCCAGAACAACAACTGAGTCCCTTTGGGCGTAGATTCTCCAGCTGTAGGGCTGCTCATCGCCACGAACCGTCAGCGTGGGAGGCGATTCGATAGTACCACTTGTGCGGTTTATTAGCTCGACATCGTGGACTGTAGCAACTTTATGTTTAGTAACAGAATACACTGTTTTCGCTAGTTGACTCACCATAGTTCCAGCGCAACTTGAAGCCATTGCCGCTACTGCCCGGTAGAGTACGAAATTTAAGCCAGATGTTGGTAGTGGAAACAATTGGTTCAGTGGGCAGGATATTGTCGCAGTAGAGGCCCAACAAGGGGCCCCGACGATCGGCCCGCACCTCCAGGAAGTCCACATTGCAGTGCTCCGACTTGGTAATATCCATTGCCTCAAAGTTTAGCTCGATAGCATTGCCGGCACGAGCCGAGATTAACCAATCGCATTCCACATTCGAGGGATAGGATTCCGGATAGTTCGGAGAGCTGAGTGTGCCACGTGCAGAGGTAATATTTCCACCACAAGAATTATCAATGGTAGTGTACTGCGCTGAAAGCACAATTCCCAATGCCTCAATGCGTGCCTTGTTGTTGGGGATCATCAAATTGGCCGGATGCTCTCGGCACAGATTGTAATAGGTCACTGCACTGTCTTCATTTAACACACGCAATCCGGCCGTACAGTTGCCTGCAGGAGCTGTACAGGCCGGACATTCCAGTTGATTTATATTTAGGCTGATCTTGCTGCCCTCCGCTCCATGGATCGCCCAATAGCAATTTGAATCCAGTCGCGAGTTAAGATAACCTTCATCCGCTGTCAGCAATTTTCCGCAAGTCCGTTTATATTGTAGGGCAAACTTTCCCCAAGATCCCGCCTTCGCCTTAAAACGCAACTCGAGTTTCTTTGTTAGGAAATTAACAATTTCGGAAATTGTATCGCATTTACGGAAAAACAGTCTTTTGTCATTTTCGGTACCGACGCTAAGAGATTTCAAGTACGGAATCGTCGCATTTGCCAGTCAAGTTGAACGTCTGAAAATCCAACCTGATGCCATAGGTGTCCGGTACCTGAAATCGCATTTCAAATGAGATACACCTTAATAAACCAAGTGTTGTGGCTTGGACTCACCTCTATGGTCCACACGCACTCCACATCCTTGTCGTAGACATCCAGGCCTGGCTGATAATAGCTGGGAGATGCAATCATCCCGTTACTAGCAGTTAAATACGCTCCACATTCAGCTGTAATCGAATCATAGGTGACATTGAAGTATTTGCGGGCTCGTTGAGAGCTACTTAGAAAACGGACATTAATTTCGTTGGCAGGCGATACAAGGACTTGGCTGGAGGACTCCACTTGGCAGCTACGCATCAAAATCTCAGATGAATTGGATCCAGACCAAACGGTTAGCGAATCCTGACTGCAATCGCGTTGTGGTGTCTCGATGTGTAGATCCTTGAACACCAGACGGATCCGTTTACCCTCGGGCACAACGATCTGCCAATGGCAGTCCATATCCACACTATATGGAGCATTGGGTGTCTCAAAGTGACCTTCCTCATTCAGTAGCGCTTCACCGCATCCCAGGCGCTTGTATTCCGCATGGAATCCTTGAGCTACTATGGTGGAGTCACTGTTGAATTGCATCACCAGACGATTTCCCACACTGCTGATGATCTCATCCTTGAGGGCGCACAGACGTTGCTCACTAATTAACTGATTATCCCGATAGTCTCGCAGCAGGACATAGTCGAAATCACATTTGGCATCCTCCTGTTCCACGGTCATGTGTGAAAAGGCCAATTGAATGCGATTACTTCCCTGACCACCTCTAATATCCCACTCGCAGCTCATGTCGGGCGGATAATTATCCGGAAAGTTGGGAGTTTCGATAGCGCCTTGCAACTGCTCCAACCGCACTCGACAGTTTGTCGAGTAGTCGAGCACAAAGCCAATTCCATCAGGTGAATTTGTGCCGACATCATAGCGGATCAGCACTTGATTCCCACTGGACGATAGCGTTAACATCTTTTCCAGCGGTTCCTTAACGCTGCTGCAGTTCATCGACAGCTTGGGACTGCGTGTTGTGGGTCCATCGTAGATGCTTAACAGTCCATTGCACAGATTGTCCCGACTCTGCAGCTGCATCTGAACCGTCGAACCCAACGACACGCTGATCTGCCAGTCACAGGACAACGCACCACGATTACCTGCCATGCTGTGAGGAGAGTGAATGGCACCCACTGGCGATGTCAACTTGCCACCGCATCCACTGGCCGCCATCTGCCAGTTGAGATAGAATCCCGGCGTCTCTATCACAGGATCCGAATGAAAGTGCACATAGAGCGCATTGCCGAAGGATGGTATTCGCGGTGGTATACTATAGCCACAATATCGTCCAATTAGAGGTGCTCCTACATGGTCTCCATTTCTATATCATAAACAGAGGAGAGAACAAAAAGGAGATAAAATATACTATAGTTACAAATATATATATACTAAATATAGTTAGAAATATAGGAATAAGAAAGAGAAACTACAAAGAGTGCAAGGGATCCAAGGATTAATGCTTAAATGATAAATGTTGATAAGACTGAACATTATTTTGATAATCGATAAATTTTCAATTCCAAACCAGGGTCTTTTTATAGCAAATTGAAGATTCTATAGGCTATTGTGACGAAATTGGAATACATGGAAAAGAAGATTTTGTTGGGGTACCTTATTTCCAGATAGTCATCGTGGCACGTGTCCGATGTGGTTTCAACTGTGAAATTGTGAACAATTAGCTCAATGCGCTCTCCCAACGGAACCGTAATGATCCAAGTGCAATTCTCCTCTGATCCATAGTTCTCGGGCCAATTGGGACTTTTTATGGTTCCGTAACGAGCTGTAAAATTGCCACCGCAAACTGTAAATAAATAAACAAATAAAAGAATCTTAATACAGGATACGTTTGAAATTATTGAGGTTATGTTACCTTCTTTGGCTGGCTCATATTGAATATTTATAATATACATAGATCTTGCGACACAACTTATGCTTAAGAGACTCGAATCTGTGTACTCATCCATTTTGAATTCTCGGATGTCCTTATTATTAAATTGGAGGCTCCTAAGAAGTTTAGCCTCCCCAGCGGTGCTGTTATCATAGATATATACATCTCCACCCATTGTGATGAAACTCCGTATTGAGACTACCAAATGCTTTCTTCCCGGCACCTCAATGATCCACTGACAAGGGTGACTAATAAACGTGTGTATACCCCCGCTTGCAGAAGTCATTACACCTCCGCAACCACTTCGTATAAATTCGTACTCAACACGGAGACCCCGGGCTCGCTGGGGATTCTTGGCGCCATGAAAGACCAAGCGTAAATTGTTATTTGTTGAGACCTGCAGAAGATTTGTCAAATTCCTAGCAAAACGTTGCCTTTCGCCCTCATTCCGAGAGAGATAAACCTACAAAGAAAACTTATATGAAAGAGATGCAAACTCTGGAAGATTCACTTACGTCCAAATAGTTAAGTTCAACTTCCGTTCCGCTAAGCGAGAGGTCAGTTATATTAATCTGCACTTTTGTGTTCAAGGGTCCGACTATATTAAAGGTGCAGTCCATGTCCTCGTAATAACCATTCGGATAGTTTGGAGTTGTGATAATGCCGCCTTTGCCATCGCTGAAATTGGCGTTGCAAACTAAAAGAAACAAAGAAGGAAATTGATTAGAATCATTGCACTATCTGGACTCAAATTAATTTTAGAGATACGCTAATCATTAATTCAGCATTTCCCTTGATGATGTTGTTATTATTCCCAAGATCGGAGGTTCTTTCCTTAACTTTTCTTCAAATTTGTCGCTAGCACACCAGAAAAAAATGAATTGAGCTAGGCTTTTCGACCATTTACAAATTTAAAAAAATTTAACATAAAATACTCCACATGTTTTTGTTGCTAATAAAGTGGAGTTTCCGATTTTTGATTACCTATTGACTTTTGAAATCCTGCCCTTAACGGAAATAAATTATATTTTTTGAATTCAACTACTCACTTCGATTGTAACGTAGCTCAAAGTTGTAAGGAATATCAAGGCCCCTTAATCTATACTCATAGCGCACCAGGACGACATTGCCGCTAGATATGAAAGACTGAAGTTCGCTCTCCTCCGGTTCTCCACAGAAACGTCCCAGTTGCGGCTGATCCTCACTGCCTCCATCAAAGATCTCCAGTTGCTGTATATTGCAATTTGCGGAGTGTAAGAGTTGAAGTTTTTGGAATTTCAGCTCAATCTTTGTGCCATTTGGCTGTTGTATGAGATATAAACAGACATTCGCATGCGTGTGGCCATAGATGAGGCCACGGGGTTCAGTAAAAATGCCACCACAGCCGGGATGACCCCCTATGACCTCGTAGTGCAGCTGGAACGAGCTGTCCATGCGGATGAGATCCGTGTGAAAGTGTATATTCAATTTATTTGATGAGCTGTACACTGGCTCCGGCTGTGCCGACTGGCAGGTCAAGTACAGCTCTCGATCCGAATCCAGTACCTTCAGATAATCAACATTGCTGCAGTTCATCGATGGGGTCGGTTCACTGTTAGCCAGGCCAAGGGTAATCTCGTAGAAGTGCAATAGCAGACGGGTGCCAAACGGAGCCTCCAAATGCCAACGACAATCGATGCCAGGTCGCGTCTTACCAGGATAGCTGGGTGAACGTAGAACTCCGCTTTGTCCCAGTTTCAGGTTCAGTTCTCCGCCGCACACCATTGGCTTTGAGGTCCAAGTGAGATTGAAGCCACGACCCTGCGTGGCATTGTTCGAAAGGAACCAAAGGAACATCTGCTCCTGGGTGGTCATCACGGTGCCATTGCCCAGGGGCAACTTGTTGCCACAGAAACGCCCAATGATGCGGGCGGTGAGGGAGCTACCATCGTGTATCTGGAGGAAATCCGCAGTGCACTCGTTGCTGGACTCCAGGTCGAAAAGGCCAAAGGTCACGTTCAAGATCATGCCCCGCTGTGTGGCGATGATGAAGGGACAACGTTCACTGGGCTGATACTCCGTTGGAGTGACATCATGGCTGGGCGGGAACTGCATACTGCCCGTCTCGTTGCGCAGGATCATTCCACAGAAGCTGCGCAGATTGGAGCAAGTGCTGCCCGAGTAGCCGGCGGTACAGACGCACATGAACTCATTTTTGGGTAGTAGACGACAGGTGCCACCGTTCTGGCAAGGATTCGGATGACAGGCGTCCGTCTCACCGCACAGTGCACCCTTATAGCCAGGCTGACAAATGCAACTGGTGCCACGACCGCTGAGCACACAGGTTCCATTGTTCAAACAAGGATGATTATCGCAGGGTTTCCGATTGGCATCCTCGGTGCAACCATCGCTGCCATAGCCATGTCCAAAGTATCCAGCCGGACAGCTGCAGACGATCGTGTCCGAGATGTACTCACAGTTGGCACTGGGATGACAAATCTTTTCGCCATTACATGAATTCGACTTGGCCTCCTCGCAGGTGTGTCCATCTCCTGTCCAGCCAACCGGGCAGCGTCCACAGCGATAGGATCCCTCCGTGTTGATGCAGTTCACCGTCGGTTGTTGACTGCAGCCTCCGTTGTTCCCATCGGCGCATTCATCAAGGTCGTGACAGAACTTTCCATCACCTGTAAGTAAGAATAAGCTGAACTTTAGATATACCCGGTATTTGGCAAACATTTTGAAACTATTGAATTTATCATACAAAAGGAGGATTGATGAAACAAATTGATATAGGTAGATCAATAATTACTCCCTTTATCCCACTAAGTACCGGGTATTTAAAAAATGAGAGTATTTCACCTGTATAGCCCGGCGGACAGGCGCCACAACGGAAGCTCCCCGGCAGATTGACGCACTCATTGTGACAGGGATTAACATCTGGAGCACATTCGTCGACGTCACGGGTACACGGACTGGGACTTGCCACGCTCACATTGGTATCCGCCCACGTCCAGCCCTGATCACAGATGCACACAAAGCCTGCGTCATTGCTGGAGGTCAGACAGGTGCCGTGGCTGCCGCACAACTCCGCAGACTGATTGGCCAGGCAGGCGTTTTGTTGCAGTCGACAGTGGGCGCCCGAGTAACCCTTGCGACAGACACAGCTGAAGGATTGGATTATAAATTTAAGCCAGAGATTGAGGATTGAGTGTGTTCCATCTCGAACTCACCGATAGCTGCCGGGCGTGTTAATGCACTGAGCATCGTTCATGCAGACAGCCAAGTCGGTGCTGGCCAAGTCGAAGCATTCGTTCACATCGTCCTCGCAAGTAACGCCCTGAAAGATAGGATAAGAAAGGATAAAATCAATTTAAAACGGTGTCAAAAGTTCGGTGATCTTGTAATCATAACTTTGTCAAATCTTAACTGATTACCTTGAGAAGTATCTTTTTTTCGTTAATTAAATCTGCATCAAAAATTTCAAATTTATTCCAGCACTGTCCAAATATCTATACTTTCTAAAAACTTAATCGATTTCCTTCCGGAGTGACAATTTTATCGATTTTTGTCCTCTATTTTAATTCTGCATCAAAATGTAAAATATTTCATTTTTTCGCATCATTGTCCATTTTGGTTATTACTGATACAGATAATATTATAAATTTAAGATCAGAATACTCTAGATAAAAAATAATGAAAGAATTTAATAATAAAATAAGATTCAAATTAAATCACTATAACTTCCAATTTGACAGTCTGGTAGAAACTTGATCCATTGTTTTATACAGTCTTTAATAAAAGAGAAACATCTAGCATCTTTACTATGTGCATTTTAAAAGTATTGTCAACTCGGTTTTTGGACTGAGATAAGAGTTGTGACAGAGCTATGATATACGCCCCATATTTTCAGTGCTCTCGTGGAAAGGAAGACGCCCCCTAGCGAGGGACTGAGTACTCACTTGCCAGCCAGCGGGACAGTAACACTGGAAGGCTTTATAGGCATCCTGGCAGGTGCCGCCATTCTTGCAGGGACTGGAGCTGCACTCGTCCTTGCGTAGGTTGGCTTCCAGAGTTAGCAGAGTATCTCCAAGAATCTGGACACGTTGTAAAGAACGGCGGATCACCCGCGGCGTTAATCTACCTCGAAAAGTGCCATTGTGCATGTTGAGTAGCACACGGGACAGACGGGAAAGATCACGTTGGACCCCGCGAAACTGTTCCTTGAGTGCGTCCAGGGATGGAGGCTCCCTCTCCACATCTGTTGACTGGGCTGCTGCCGTTACTGCACTTTTCCGTCGCTGCAGTAAGGGTACGATATCCATGCCGTTAAGGAGCAATGTGGACGCATCACCCATAAGGCGGAATGTTATATTCTGATCCTTTGCTGCCTCAAAGCACAGGGTTCCATCGTCTCCTCCATGTAATAAAGCCTGGGCAGAGGGATTACTTGCCGTGACTTCCGGCAATTGCAGCCAAAATATAAGACCACAATAGATTGTAGTTGTAATCCAATAAATATTTTTACACATTATTCACAAGTTTTCATATTCAATATCTAAAATAAGGATAAGTTCTATAATTAATTAATTAAAACTGACACTTTCCGAGTTATGCTTAGCCGTATTGTCGCGCGGAGACTAAAGTCGCCGGAGTTTCCCGTTTCTATTTATATGCGGCGTGGAAGGGGCGTAAACGCTGAGGCTACGGCTATATTATTATCAGTTACTCTTATATCTCATATGGATCTCAAAATATATGCAACGATTTTGTGCGGGCACAGCTTTAATATAATAATATTTAAACATACATATTTTTGGTGGCTTCTCTCTACATTTTCGTTGTTTATAAAATATTTTTGTATGATATCAAAGAAGTATAAGTATGTCTTTGCAGTTATATTTGCCGGACTATTAATAAAGTTGTTCTTTTAAAATTTCTATTTTACATAAAAGTGACATATTTTTAAAATTTCGTATTCTTTTATAATTCAAGAGACTTCAAGCAATATTATCTATGTATTTCACAATCAAATTATTCAATTTTATCACAAATTAAAAAAATTCTAAAATTTCTTTGTTTCAATTGTTGTTATTTTTGTTTGAAATATTATTGAGCTCATGATATTGCTAATAAGCACATTAACGTTATGTAGGCCGAACTAATCTCTATTTGCTTTTGTTTGTTAATAAATTCTTGAGACAAACGTGAGGTTCTATGGTGTAATGGTTAGCACTCTGGACTTTGAATCCAGCGATCCGAGTTCAAATCTCGGTAGAACCTGTAGCATCGTTCTTTTTTAATTTTGATTTTTAATATTTTGTATTTTAGTTTAATTATAATTTAATTAAATTTATTAATAACTTATTTGATTTTTCTAGTAATTACAATTTTTTAATGTTTCGTTATTGTTTGCTGATCGTGTGTGTTTAAAGAGAGCGACTGCTGTATTCGTAAGTGAGATTAAGGTGAAAGCGAGATAGCTAGATGCTAATCATCCTAGAAATTGAAAGGAAATGCTAGAGTTGCCAACCAGCTACCATATGCAGGTAATTTTAAAATAAATTCCCCATGGAAGCCAATTCCCAACTGCTGATAAAAACAAATCAACTCAAAGCCAAGGGCGTCACAGCTATTTTGAACTCTGGGGAATTTGCGCTGTTTCGTTTTTGACCTACATCAACAATCTGTTATCGGCTAGTAAAAATAATTTAAAAATATCTGTCGTAGCTTATGCACAACTTACATATGTACATAGATTTAAGAAATTATATTTATTATTGAAAATAAAACAAATTAATTATTATATTGATTTGCAGTTCTTATTCCCATTTGTAATTGAACTTTATCGATGATGCTGCTGAATTTATATAAACAGTTTTTTATGAAACATAATCGATATTATTTACATGCTTAAAAAATTAGTTTTAATGTTTGCTCTTCTTTTTCTTTGCTTTTTGCTTGGATTTCTCGCTTTTCTTGGTCTTTTTCTTAGACTTCAGCTTTGATTTCTTGGACTTTTTAGCGCTGCTTTTCTTGTGTGACTTCTTGGATTTGGCACGCTTGGCTTTTGAGCTGCTGCAGTCGGAGCTATCGGAGCTGTCCTCTTCGCTATCGATGCTATCGTCGCTATCGCTGCTGCTAAGCTTACGTTCCACCCATTTTTCCGGTTTGCGTTTGGTTGTCGCATGTTGTTGCCACAACTGTTGTAACTTGGCATCGATGCTGGCCTCGGCTTGCTTGGTGTCATCTGGAGGCGTCTGTTTCACCTGGCTGGCTGGCAACTTGGGTCCATAGAGCTCTTCGGCGGGCACCTGGGACATTGCCAGCTCCTTGTCGTTCTTCAGTCGCTCCTCGCGTGATTTGTACGCAATCTTTAATTTGTTGCCTTCAATGGGTGCAAATTTAGCAGGAGCTGCAGCGGAAGCAGGATCTGTCTGAGGCACTTGCTCCTCGGCTGGTTTAAAGAGCGCGGCAAAAATGCCACGCGGCGGTGAATTATTGCGCAGGACATTGGCTGCTGCAGCGGATGTAGAGCTGCTCGGCAGGCCCAGAGCAGCCTGCATGGCAGCCAATTTGTCAGCAGCCGGCTGCTGCTCCTGCTCCTTCTCTAAGGCAGCTGGTGTATCCGTCTCCTCGTCGCTATCCTCGAATATGCTCTTGAAGAGATCAGTCTTTTCCGAAATGGGCTTATCGCGTGCCGCATCCACAGCTTGTTCCAGTGGCGTTCTTGGAACAAAGCTAGGTTTGGATATGGATGCGGATGCTGACTCCTTAGCAGGCTCTGGTTTCGCTTCCTCCAGTGTCACAACTGGCTCAACAGGCGGCAATGTCACCAGTTCCTTATGCTGCTGCTTGGATACCTCGATGTGCTTGGGTATAATGCTGGGAGTTTGAAAATTTGCCTTGGTATTGATTGAAGTTTCCAGGTAATCGAATATGGACATTTTGGGTTTGGCTTTTAGCTCCTTCTCGGGATCAGGCAGAGCACCACCAAAGGGTTCGGCTATATTGTAGCGCTTGCACAGCAAGGCATTGGGTTTCCACATACTCTTGGTCCGCTCCATTACAATTTTCTTGTGCTCCGCTGGCTGAATTTGCTCCTGCACCTCTTGCGCCTGCACCGTGGCTTCCGAGACGAATCTATCGAGCATGAGACCAGCTAAAGGTCGATAGATTTTTGCTGCTTGTATAAATTCCTTCTTTTCCATTTCACGATCCCATAGCGAAAGCGTCACCGGTTGCAAATCCGCCAGAAATTGCGTAATCTCCGTGTCATCTTTTAAATTGGCGTCCAGAAACTGCTCATATCGCTTTTGCTTGGCCTCATCCGCAAGGAATGGCTTGAAACCGCTGGCAGGTGTACTGGAAGCTGTCATAAAAAGAAACCATTAGTTTAATTGATTAATTTTAAGATTCTAGATGGTATACATACCCAGGTTATTGGTTTTGGCTGCGGCCTGTTCCAGAATTGCTGCATTAGATTTCTGCAGTTCCTTGCTGATCTCCACTCTCGCCACCGGCTGCTCCTCGCCAGTCGTGGTAATAAGTCCACCCTTGGTAAAGTTGTCACTTTTGGCGCTGATTAGCTCTAGCAAAGACTTGCTCCGTTCCTGCTGATTGCTGACGCTGTTGGCCGTTTTGAAAGGATTCTTCTTGGTCTGTGTTTCGCCCAGCAGCTGAGCTCGCTGATCTGGATTAAGATCGTGCCTGCCCAGACCCGCCTTTCGATGCTCCCCCTCCTCGGCCAGTTTGCGTGCCCGTTGCTCATCCATTGGAGCAAATCGACTCCTACGTTGAAGCCAGTTACGTGGCTGAAAGTCGCGGGGTAAATCGATGGAATAGGGTTGAATGTTCGTTGATCCGCTCTTATCCTCGCTGAAGCCATCGATGACATTTCGCTGCTGGACATGCTGTATCTTCTTCTGCTTCGGCTGCTTGTCGGCCAATGAGAAATCGTAGCTAGTCATGTCATCCCTGGCATAGATGTCGTCGTCCTCCTCCTCAAAGGCGCCAACACCAAATGCCTGACCACGTATGGACAACTGTTTACTCTTGGCTGCCGTTTCCATTTGGCCAAATAGGTTTATGTGCTGCATGGGCGCCGCAGGTGTACTTCCCTTGGACAGCACGGGATCTCGACTCAATCCCGAGTAGCTCATGCCAAAACGATTCTCCTTGGGCGTATAAAAAATGGGCTCATAGTCATCGGGTGCAAATGTAATATCCTCATCCTCGTCCTCGTCCTGCTCCTCATCCATGTCATCGTCACTTGCCTTGCTGTTGCTAGGCAATCCCTCAGTGCCATAGTGCTCCAATAGATACTGT
Source organism: Drosophila falleni (assembly GCA_035045575.1). NCBI lineage: Eukaryota > Metazoa > Arthropoda > Insecta > Diptera > Drosophilidae > Drosophila > Drosophila falleni. The sequence continues at coordinate 15,244,832 of JAWNOV010000167.1, forward strand.
TCCCTTTTGTTGCGTGCACTTGTCTGTCGCTTTTCTTTGCGGGTCTGTCGTGGACCGACACCCTGGCCAGGCTTCCAGCCCATGCTTTTCAGTATGCGTACGGCGACCTTATCCCGCACAGGACGCAGCAGTTGCTCCAGCACGGGAACACCGGGAATAGGTCCATCGGCCTGTGGCTGCATTAACTTCCGCTTGCGTTGACCCGTACGCTGCTCCTTTTCGCTCTCCTTTGCGAACTCATCGCGGGTGCGTATTCCCTGTGGCGCAATGCCAAATTCACCCAAATCCTCTTTGTCCATAAAGTCCTCCGGTCGTTGTTGCACTTTGCCGGCCTTCTCGCCACGTGAGCTCTTGAAATTCTGTGGCGTCCAGCCTTCCAGTGAACCGACGGTATTCCAAAATCCAGCGCTAAAGCCGCCAGTGAAGGCACCATGAAACCGACGTTTACCATTTTCATCCTTAACAATTTGATCCTCAATTGCCAGCGGCTTCTTGGCGGGTACTTCATCTAAACGTTTATACATGTATTAAAAATGTGTTTACTTACATTTACACCAGACTTACCCTTCTCTATCGGATCCAAAGGTGTTCCAAAGCGATGCAGATGCTCCTCCTCATCCATGTTTGCAATATATTATTTATTTTGAAACGAACTAATCAGCATACAATTTTATTAATGCTGCCACTTCACGCTCAGCTGGCATACTAAACGTAAACAAAATGCAAGTGCTGCCAGATAACAGAATTTTCTTTTCATTCGTTTACTTGAGTGACTGAGTTCAATTGAACTTGATCCGAAAGCAGTGCTGCCAACCTTTTTAAAAGACCAAATGGCTGAAAAGCATCTAAATCAGTGATAAGCACAGTCTCGCACGCTTGCAAATCATCTGTTCGATTTAGCAATATAAACGCAAACCCAAGCGCATTGAGCAACGCGAAATCAGTAGCAGCCAGAACGTCGAACGGGGAGGCCTAAAAAACATTAAATATGCACTGCGAGATATAGTTGAGAATCTCTATTTGAAAAAAAAAACACATTAACAATTTGAGGAGGAATAAACTAACCGATTTTGCATAGAAATCATGTACAATTTGCAAAGCTTGTGATTCAAGTACTAACATAAACATTATTAAAAATAAAATAGCTATAAAACTATTCTATATTAAATAATATATATAAAACAATTATATATAAGACTTTATTATATATATAACTTTATTATATATATAACTTTATTATATATAAAACTATATTAAACAATATTATGATTCAAGTACTAAAATAAACATTGTTAAAAATAAAACAGCTATTAAACTATTTTATATTAAATATTATATATTAAATATTATATATTAAATATTATATATAAAACAATAATATATAAAACTTTATTATATTTAATACCTTATTATATATAAAACTTTATTATACATAATACCTTATTATATTTAAAACTTTATTATGTATAAAACTACATAATATATAAAAATATATTATATAAAACTATTCTTATTAAATAATTTTTAGGCTTACAAAATAATGGTTAATAATATTTAAAATTAGCTTATAACAATCTACTTCTAATACTACGAAGTTGCCCGCCGTTGCTGATCCGTCTTCTGCGAGCGCCGAACACCGACTCCTGAATACTGCCAGATCAGCAGTTCCACACCAGGAGTTGGTTCCACTTGTCACTTCACTTCACTTCACTTGCCACTTCCCGTTGATCCGCCTGCTTCGAGCGTCGAGCACTAACTGCCTGCCTACGGCGAGATGGCCTCCTTTTATATGCTGCGTGGGGGGTCAGTTAACAGAGTTCTGTTATCTTAACAGTGCCGACTCACATTGGCACTGTTAAACTCACATTGACACTGTTCAACTCGAACCAACCCTGTTAAGCTCGATTGGCTCTGTTAAACCCGATTAGCCCTGTTAAACTAACGTTGGCACTGTTAAACTCACATTGGCACTGCTAAGATAACAGAGCTCTGTTAACAGACCCCCACGCAGCATATAAAAAGCCGGCCGTTCTGGCAGTAGGCATGACTCGGTGTTCGGCGCTCGCAGAAGACGGCCCCGCTCCCAGTCCCTCTCCCCGGCCCCGCTCCCAGTCCCTCTCTTAGGCCCCGCTCCCAGTCCCTCTCTTAGGCCCTGCTCCCAGTCCCTCTCTTAGGCCCCGCTCCCAGTCCCTCTCTTAGGCCCCGCTCCCAGTCCCTCTCTTAGGCCCCGCTCCCAGTCCCTCTCCCAGGCCCCGCTCCCAGTCCCTCTCTTAGGGCCCGCTCCCAGTCCCTCTCTTAGGCCCCGCTCCCAGTCCCTCTCTTAGGCCCCGCTCCCAGTCCCTCTCTTAGGCCCTGCTCCCAGTCCCTCTCCCAGGCCCCGCTCCCAGTCCCTCTCCCAGGCCCCGCTCCCAGTCCCTCTCCCAGGCCCCGCTCCCAGTCCCTCTCCCAGGCCCCGCTCCCAGTCCCTCTCTTAGGCCCCGCTCCCAGTCCCTCTCTTAGGCCCCGCTCAACAGTCCCTCTCTTAGGCCCCGCTCCCAGTCACTCTCTTAGGCCCCGCTCCCAGTCCCTCTCTTAGGCCCCGCTCCCAGTCCCTCTCTTAGGCCCCGCTCCCAACCCCTCTCTTAGGCCCCGCTCCCAGTCCCGCTCTCAGTCCCTCTCCCAGGCCCCGCTCCCAGTCCCTCTCCCAGTTCCTCTCCCAGGCCCTCTCCTAGGCCCCGCTCCCCGTCCCTCTCCCAGGCCCCGCTCCCAGTCCCTCTCACTCACATTGGCACTGCTAAGATAACAGAGCTCTGCTAACAGACCCCCACGCAGCATACAAAAGCCGACCTTCTCGCAGTGTTCAGGCAGTTAGTATTCGGCGCTTGCGATGGACGGATCAACGGGGGACAAGTGACAAGTGATCAAGTGACAAGAAGTAGTAATTAGAACCTAGTAAATAAGCTTTAGTAAAATAAATAAGTAACTAGTAAATAAACTTTCCACTAAGAAGTAGTAATTAGTAGTAGTAGTAGTAGTAAGCTAATTATAAAAATGTTTAACCATTATTTTGTTTGCTTAAAAATTATTTAATAAGAATAGTTTTATATAATATTGTTATATATATAATATAGTTTTATATATTATATAGTTTTATATATAATATAGTTTTGTATATTATATAGTTTGATACATAATATAGTTTTATATATAATAAAGTTTTAAATATAATTAGGTATTATATATAATAAAGTTTTATATATAATTGTTTTATATATAATATTTAATATAGAATAGTTTTATAGCTGTTTGATTTTTAACAATGTTTATTTTATTACTTGAATCATAATATAGTTTAAAATAGTTTTATATATAATTGTTTTATATATAATATTTAATATAGAATAGTTTTATAGCTGTTTTATTTTCAACAATGTTGATTTTAGTACTTGAATCACAAACATTGCGAATTGTACATGATTTCTATGTAAAGTCGGTTAGTTTATTCCTACTCAAATTCTTAATGTGTTTTTTTTTTCAAATAGAGATTCTCAACTATCTCTTGCATTCATATTTAATGTTTTTTAGGCCTCCCCGTTCGACGTTCTGGCTGCTACTACCTTCGCGTTGCTCGATGCGCTCGGGTTTGCGTTTATATTGGTAAATTGAACAGCTGTTGTGCACGCGTGCGAGACTGTGCCCATCACTGATCTAAATTAGTTATTGTTGGCACTTATGCAGAGTTCAAACATAGCTAAAAATAATTTTAAATCTCTAGCTTACGAACACTGAAAATAGCCAGAACTAGCTATAAAATAGCTAAGTTGACAACAGTGTCCGAAAGATATAATACAACTCTAGATGTCACTACATCTCTATCGCACAGCTGTTTTGGTGTCTGAAAATTTGCAATTTTACAACTTTTATTTAACGAGAATTTGTTGAAAAATAGCAGACAGCAACAAAGAATTGTTCTCACTTTGTAAGTACCACAAACAGCAACGTACACACGCACTGCATTTTAGACATTTGGCATTTGTGGCTCTGCGGCAAGTGTATATGCGTGTGTCGGTGACTAATGATGTCAACATTTTTTCGTTTTCTCTTTTTTGCTATTATTCTGCAGCTACCTGGCGTTTGCCATATTTAAAGGCTGGACGTGACTGCGGCAGGTGCATAGAAACAAGACGTAAGTTTCTGCAGACGGCTTTTGATTATAAACTTAAATTTAAATTTAATGCGTCTGTTTTTTGCACACATTTTACACACATACAATACACACACAAACAACGACATCTTACTGCAGTTTCATAACGCACACACGCACAAAACTGGCGAGGCGACAGTAGAACCATCAACATGTCGGAGAAGAACATTAAAGTGGGCGCCCGGGTCGAACTGACCGGCAAGGAGCTGTTCGGCACGATCGCCTACGTGGGCATGACCAGCTTTGCCGTTGGCAAGTGGGTGGGCGTGGTCTTGGACGAGCCAAAGGGGAAGAACAGTGGTTCCATCAAGGGCCAGCAATACTTTCAGTGCGATGAGAATTGTGGCATGTTTGTGAGGCCAACACAGCTGCGTGTGGTGACACCAGCTGGCGGCGAGCAAAGCGGTGGCGGTGGCTCTGGCAATGCCACGCCCACAGTACAACCCACAAAGGCACGGCTGAGCGGATCACGCACCTCACTCTCATCCAGTCGTCAGTCATTGCTTGGATCACGCACACAACTCACTACATCGCTGAGCGAACGCACCGGATCCAACAGCAGCTTGGCCACACGCAAATCTCTTGCGCCGCAGAGTAGCAAGGACAAGGATGCCTCCAGCACGGGATCATTGGCTGTTGAAGGCGGCCCAGCAACATCTGCAACTGCATCCAAGCGTGCTTCGTTCGTGGAGACGGGATTCCTGGAGATTCTGAAGCCACAGTTTACACCATCGCAGCCAATGCGTTCGCCCTCTTTCACAGCGCCGCCAAGCTCGACAGAGGACAAGGTAGCTTTGCTGGAGGCGCAGAAGACCAGCGCAGAGCTGCAGGCACAGCTTGCGGATGTCACTGAAAAGCTGGAGACGCTTAAGCAGCGTCGCAACGAGGACAAGGAACGTCTGCGTGAATTCGACAAGATGAAGATTCAATTCGAGCAGCTGCAAGAGTTTCGTACCAAGATTATGGCTGCCCAGGGTTCGTTGCAAAAAGAGCTGCAGCGTGCCAAGCAGGAAGCAAAGGATGCCATCGAGGCCAAGGAACAACATGCTCAGGAAATGGCCGAGCTCTCCGACAACGTGGAAATGATCACGCTGGACAAAGAAATGGCCGAGGAGAAAGCTGACACACTGCAATTGGAGCTGGAGTCGAGCAAGGAGCGCATTGAGGAACTGCAAGTGGATTTGGAACTGTTACGTTCCGAAATGCAAAACAAAACAGAGTCCAACATTTCCGCTGGCGATGGCGGCATGTCCACCTATGAATTCAAGCAGCTGGAACAACAAAACATACGCCTCAAGGACACTCTAGTTCGTCTGCGGGATCTGACCGCACACGACAAGCACGACATACAGAAGCTCACCAAGGAGCTGGAGATGAAACGCTCCGAGGTTGCCGAACTGGAGCGCACCAAGGAGAAGCTCAGCTCCAAAATTGATGAGCTGGAAGCCACAGTCGCCGACTTGCAGGTGAGACTGAACTTTCTTATTGTTTTAAACAGTCATGTTCCCCAATTTCTTTCTTTCTATCGGATGAAATTTAAATTTTAGAAGATTACTAGTTTCTTTTATCTGCTTGATTTAATTTTACTTCTAAATGTTTTTCTTACTTTATTTTTAATCATTTAGCTGATTAACTTTGAAATTGAAATTAAAGATTTGTTAATTAAGTTGATAAACCTTATTTGGTAGTGCAGCTACTTTTACAATGGTTATTAATCATTTATCTGGATGTATTTAAACTAAACTAATTAATTTTTGAATGAAATCGGGAACAGGTCTGAATATGAATAATGTATATGTGCACTTTTTAAGAGCACGCTCACAAATCTGCTTTTAAAGCTCCAAATCTCTCTTACACTCCCTCTCTTTCCTTTCTCCTTTTGCTTAATCGCTTTTCACTCACAAATTTGCAATACACGGCTTCTTTTGCTTTGCTTTAATTTCCTTTTCCTTTATCACTTGACCTTTTTTAATAACAGAAATTATACATTTGCTGTTCTTTCGCTCCCAATTCTAAATAAATCTTCATTTATTTTCTTTGCCGGCCTACATAAAAATAAGGAGGTAAATTCAAATTTGTACAATTTTCATAATCATATTCATGTTCTTTTGTGTTTCCCCGAATTTTTGATTTATGCTATCCCATTAACATTTATAACTTAACTCGAAGAAAACGAAATTATTTAAATGGAAAACAATTTGTTATTGCCATTCTAAAGGAACAAGTGGATGCTGCACTGGGAGCCGAGGAGATGGTTGAGCAATTGGCCGAGAAGAAAATGGAATTGGAGGATAAAGTAAAACTGCTGGAGGAGGAAATTGCACAACTCGAGGCGCTGGAGGAGGTGCACGAACAGCTGGTGGAGAGCAATCATGAACTGGAGCTAGATTTGCGCGAGGAACTTGACTTGGCCAATGGCGCCAAGAAGGAAGTGTTGCGGGAACGTGATGCTGCCATTGAGACAATCTATGATCGCGATCAGACCATCACGAAGTTCCGGGAACTTGTCCAGAAGCTCAACGAACAGCTTATCGAGCTGCGAGATCGCAGCTCCAGCAACGAGCAAAAGTCTCTGCAGGATCCAAGCCTCAAATTGGCAACGGAAACCATCGACTATAAGCAAATGTTTGCCGAATCCAAGGCATACACGCGAGCCATTGATGTCCAGCTGCGACAGATTGAGCTTAGCCAGGCCAATGAGCATGTCCAGATGCTGACTGCCTTTATGCCCGAATCGTTTATGAATCGCGGCGGAGATCATGACTCCATTCTGGTCATACTGCTTATCTCGCGCATTGTCTTCAAGTGTGGCATTGTTGTCTCCCAGACACGTGAACGCTTCCCCGCCGTCGAGGCGGTCACCAGGGAAGCGGTGACTCAGGGTTATGCCGTGCAGCAGTACGCCTTCAAGTGCCGCCTGATGCACTACATCCACAATCTGCAGTGTGCGTTGCATCAAATCCTCTATGGGCTCAACAGTTGCCAGCCAGAGACGCTGCTCCGGGCGGGCAGCTCGCTGCCAGAGATGGTTGCCCAGGAGAAGATCGTTGATGGCATTATTGAGCTGCTTAAGTCCAATCAGCTGGACGAGAACAGCACCACAGATAACATTGAGAAGTGTGTGGCATTCTTTAATGCCATGAACTCTGTGCTGTTGGCGGGTGAGCAGCTGCTGAACGAGACGCAAATGATACGGGATTGTGTTGCTTCGCTGGGAGCTGCCTGTGAGTCCATATTGAATGATACGGCAATTGCCAAGGTGATTATCGAGGAGGCGGGAGCCACCAGTGATTCAATGCTGCTCATACAGTTCCTCAACGAGCACATGGAGAGCATCAAGCAGCAGGTGAAGCTGATCAAGCGTCGTCTGCCCAACGATCAGCATGTGATCAAGTGCGGATTGCCGCCCCATAAAATGGATGCAATGCGTGCTCTCGCCCAGCATATCAGCCGGATAATGTCCGCCATGCATTTGGCCACCAAACAGGCGCTGGCTGCCATTGTGGCCAACACGGAGAGTGACAATGCCGCCGAGCATACGCTGCCCCAGGACAAATACTGGTCTCTTCTCTCATCAGCCTGTGAGCGTATCTACGAGCAGGACGATCGTGGGCCAACGCAGAACTTCAAGGCGCTGCTGGGACAGGCCAATGCGGATCTGCAGCACATTGCCCAGCATCTGCTGGACAAGGAGTATGAGATAATGTCAGCAGCGGGTGGAACTCCACGTGTCCAGGCCCAAAATACGCCCATTAATCAGCGGGCGCAGTTGATCAAGAAGCAGCTGGAGCAGAAGAATGTCCTGGCTGCAACACTGGAGAATCGCGAAGCGGACATTAAACAACTTAAGCTGGCGGCCAAGATGAAGCTGAACGAATTGAGCGAAATGCAAATACGCAAAGATCTCGCCGAGAAGAAGCTGAGCGTGCTGCAGTCCGAGTATGAGCATGCGGTGAACAAGTGGAAGCAACAGTACGAGGAGACGCATCAGAGTCTGCTGAAGAAGGAGAAGGAATTCGAGGAGACCATGGATCATCTGCAGAGCGACATCGATGCGCTCGAGAGCGAGAAGAGCGATCTGCGGGACAAACTGAAGCTAAACACCAGCGCCGGAAAGAGTCAGACATCCGATTCGCACTCCTCCTCCATTCACAATCTATCTGGCACGGGTCTGGGCCCGGGCAGCGCCAATGTCAGCTACACGGCGCCCGCTGGCACTGCTCCTTTGGTCGCCGAGGAGATGCAGCTGCTCAAGTGTGCCTTCAACAATGAGAGGAGCGAGCGATTGCGTCTGCAGGCTCAGGATATGCGCGCCAAGTTGCAACAATTCGAACCCATCCATGTGCCACAGCCACAGGATCACCGCATTAATGCACTCGAGTCACAGCTGACCAAGATGAAGCATGCCTGGGTGCTGTCGCTGCTGCAGTTGCAAGCCAATGGCGCCACTGCCAATGTGAACACGGTGGCCATGCAACGTCGCCATCAGCCGGTGCCACAAAAGTCAGAGATTAGCACACAGGCATCGCGTCTCGCCTCGGACATCCTGACGGAGTATCTGCAAAGGAAGCCACATCGTGCTGCAAGTGGACAGTTTGCTGCCTTTCCCACCGTCGATGTGAAGCGTGTGCTGCAGATTTAAGAGTTGCACGCGGGGAAAATGGGGCAATAGCTAGGCTAGGTCACCTTTTTATTAATTTATATGGCTAGCACAAAGGTTTTAGGAAAGGGAAACCCCCTAATTGGCAACACAGAAGCAAACACACACACACACACACACAGATACAGCAGCTTATCCCCAAACGCAGCACTAACATCCACTAATCCCTTACTTCTTCTCCTGCTCCATTTATTAGTATACACCCTATGTGGTAGCCTCAACGGTCCTTCTGATAATTGTATTCATCTATTGGCTGCGCTTTCCCAAGGGTCTTCGATTTTTCTGGAACTGGGAAAGTCCCTTCTTTGCTAAGCTATGGAGATATTGATGATGATGCGTGTAAAATTATTTTTATTCTAATTCTTATTTAATATATGTTTGTATAAATATCTATGTAACTTATGTAACTGTGTATCTTTAACAAGGCCTATTCTGAAATCAACTCAAGCGAACCCCTTTTTATAGCTATTTATATATTATATAAAACAATATGTATTATCTATCCATGAAGAGAGAACAATGTGAATAAAAAAGACACTTGAAGACACAATCTAAATATTTGTAACTAAATCCAAATTCAATTTGCATATGAGAAATATATACAGTTATATACATATATACAGAAATAAACGAGTATATTTTCCAGATGTTGTTTAACACATAATAAAAATGGTTTTTATTCATGATGGTATAATTTAAAAACAATTTGTTACTTTCAGAAAAATATACAGGAAATCGATCCGAAAAATAATATATTTAAATTACAAATTTGCTCTTCACTTTTCAAATAGTAACTGCCATTGGGCAATCAGCAGCTTATGTTCCACTTAGCATACACTTGTCGCTCTTAAGTTCCAACAAACGCAAGAGCGTAAGTGTCCATGTTTATGCTCTTTTCTGATAGGCGTTCTCCCTTGCTCTGCACGCTCTTGCGGCCGCTTGCTCAACACAAAAGCAGCAACAACAACAACAGCGCTCAATGCCGCTTGGTTACAGCAACAACAACAACGACAATAACAGCCACAATAATAACAACAACAGCTGCAATAGACATAGAAACTATTACACTAGACGACCATAAACCATGATGGTCACAAAATAGTAGCACCCCCCTCCACTTACCTCAGACCCCTTTACCCTTAAATGTAAACAGTCTTCCATCTCTTTCATTGGCCTTTCCCCCTAAGCCTGGTCAAAAAAACTGTGAGCCTTCATCTGAGCATATTCTGTCTCCCTCTCTTGATGTCCCTGAGTACGCTGCAAATGCAGTTCTTTTAGTCTTTTCTTTAATTGAGCCGCTTGCGGAAGCTCCATTACAATTCTAACCCAAGTGATCCGCGCATTGGAGCATGTGAGCTGACCATTCTCTAAGAGAGAGAGAGAGAGAGGATGTGAGGAGGAGGAAGGGGGAACGGAAGGGGCAACTGTTCATTGTGTTGTTTTTATAGAGCGACTTTAATGTGTGTCTGTTGTTGGGTTCGCTGTGCTGCGGTTCACCTTTTTTACTCTGTCAATTCTCACGCCCAGTTTTGACCTTTTTACGGTATTTTTTGTGGAGTATATTTTTTTGGGTTTTTCTCTCGTCTATTTTGTAATATGCTGCCCAAAACCGTCTCATTTCTGGGTTAAAAGCCAGACTTACAAGTTCTAACGTATGTTGAAATTGAAATGTATCTGTAACTACAACTGCAATTGTAGTACATAGATATTTCTGTAGATGTATCTATATCTGAATACGATTCGCTCTGCTTGCGACGTCCGTCAAGATTTGACGAGAGATCCTTAACTGTCACTGACATACATATCCAATAACCAACCCAACAACTGACCCAAGTTCTCTTGTCATTGGCTTACATTGCGAAAAATGTACAAAAAAAACCAAAACAATAACAGAAAAAATAATCAAAACAAAAAGTTGGCTCATAAAGCAAAACTTGTAATGCCCCCGGAGATGTTGACTCATGCCAAGTGCTATAAAAAACAACATAATTATGGTATTATAAGATATGTTCAAACAATCACTTTTGATTGTGATCAAGTGATGGATACCCTGTATTAAGAAAGCTCTAAAATATAATTGCAACTTTATTACTACATATTATCTAAGAAATATAAGAACAATAAATATAAATGTTTTACTTGGAGTATATTCCCTGTACATGGGCATTTTCATAGAAATTATTATAAGAATCCTTGGGTCTTATAAAAAAAATAATTAAAAATAACAATAAATTTTAAGTATAAAAGCTATTTTTATAGAATTTCTTTTAAAATATTTTAACACATATTACTTATTTTTAATACTAACACAATTCAAATTATTTAGACCATTTCTAGAGGTTATTCGGATGCCATGACCTACCTTACAGCACAGTAATTTGTAGAGTATTAAAGAAATAATTAAACAGAATTGTACGATACGCAGCAGAGCAAAATCAAAACCGAAACCAGTTTGGGGCGAGACCTCAGAAGGGGCTTATCGAGTGACCACAACAAGATCGAGAGTGCAGCTAAGGCAGCTCAAGAACTCATGCAACATGGTTACAACTGACTGAAGATCGCACAGAGCTCCAAGCGGATACCCTACAAATGTTCGAGCTGCAGAGGAGCATTAACTTAAGATCAAGAAACGGAAGCGCGGAAGAAGTTTCACTAGCATTCTTTTGGGGTTCTGTTAGTTACGCCTGGTTAATCTCGGTGCTCAATTTGGTAAATGACCAAACAGAAGCCATCGGCCATCAACTATCAACCATCAACTACCAAGAGACGCCCCCAAAACATAAACAAAAGACCACGCAAGACATCCGAGTATGCTACTTGAACCATCAGACTAATGGCTTGTGGATATGACTTCGACTTGGGCTTTGGTTCCGTCTCCGGGTTCTGAACAATGGGGCAAGTGCTAGATTCGAGCTTGAGGCATCTTCACTTGGCGCTTGGCCACTTGAAACACTCAATGTGCATGTTGTTTTGGTCTGGCGGAGTGGTGAAGTGGTGAAGGGGGGACAAGTCTTGAGATTTGTTTAGTAGCACGCACTAGACCCAATGTCTATGTCTGTGCTCCATTGTTATTGACGCTCTTACATGTGTGTGCCCATTGTTGTTGTTCTTTTTGTTGTTGTTGCTGCTGTTGCTTTTGGCCTGGCGTCATATGAAAATTGTCGGTTCACTTGGGTGTTTTGGAGGTCCAGAGCGCATCCGTTCTCCCCTCTCTACCGCTTGCCAAGTTGCATTGTAGTTCACTTGAACGCTTTCGTAAGTCAGCCACAAAAGGGTTAACAGAGAGAGAGAGAAAGAGCGAGATAGAGAGAGAGAGAGAGAAAGAGCGAGAGAGAGAGAGAGAGAGAGAGAGAGAGAGAGAAACAGGCACAAGAAGTCTGAGCGCAAGAGAGCAATATATAACAGATGGCAGTTAAGAGAGCGCTCAGGTAACGCTTGTAATTGGTTGCATTTAAAGTCGAACAGTGCTTAACAGGGTTGCCAAGCGTTTAAAATTACATACAACTTAATATGCGTGTAATATTTAAAATAAGAAAGCAAAGTCAACAATTAAAATTTTAATATATTTAATTAATTAATTATTATTATTATATATATATTTGTAGAAAAAAAATATACTTCTAAATTGCAGATGGGTTTAAAGCTAAGGCCATCTAGCTAATTTGGAAATTTTAAGATAATGTTTTGGTTTGTTGTATGTAATGTGTGTTGATTAATATAATATGTTGTATTATGCTCCATAAATATTAGATTTTGTTGAGCTCAAAAAATTTTAGTAGTTATAAATTTATTAAAATTAGTTTAAAATTATTGGCTATGGCTAATTATTATTTTTATTGCTATAGCCTAAACTATTCCTCACATTGTTTGTGTGTATAGGGTACAACAATTCTATAAATATCCATAAACAATTGCATTTCTAATCTAATTCTTATATATTGACACATAACACACTTTTGATAAACGCATATCTCAGCAGCCTTGATTGGTTGCCTTATCTTTGCAGGGCTTAAATAAATTGCACTTTAACGACACTCGACAACCCTGTTGGACTCTCTCTTAAGCATACGCGCTCTTTATACGCTCTTTGGTCGTTTGTTTAGTTGTTGTTGCCAAGTTACCAAGTTGACTTGGTTACTCATTTGTTTTGCCAATTTTTGTAGCGTTGTTGGCCAGTTTCAGTTAACACCGAACACTCGCGCCAGTCAGACGTTGTGTGTTCTTCCCACACACACACACACATACTTACACTCACACAGAGAGTTGAGAGTCGAATAAAAACGATAGAAAAACCCAAAAAGCGAACTTCAAACATCGCGTCGGCATCGAAATCGGAATCGGAAGTTCTTCTTGGCCTGCCGTCGTCGTGACCGAGGTTTCTGACTGTCTATTTACATATACATATATAAACATAAGTTTGTGCATATATACATACATATATAAATGTGTAGTTATAACTATAGTTAGTTGGTTGGTTGCGAAAGTGGAAAGTATCTCATAGATACCTTACGATTTGAGCGCGCGTTTGTTTTGTTGTTTTGTCAATAAATTGCAAAACTGAGAAACAGTCGAATCTATCCAGAAATAATCCCCAGGTATCTACTTACGAGTATGTGACTGTGACACAAATAACGGAAGTGCTCGACTATACCCAATAAAAACAACAACAACCCGTCAGATTGTTTGTTGCTAGCCAACAACAATAACAACATTAATCAAATGTTGGCCAAAACCGAACGCTTTAAGCGCATTATATATTGGCAAAAACAACAACAATAACAAAAAAAAAACAACAAAAACAAGCTGCTGCCACCAAATGCAGCAAAGCGTGAAGTGCTTGCCAAATGAATTTTCTATATTATAATTTTCAAAAAAACAAAAACAAAGTGAACGAAACTCTGCGCTTCAAAAATAAATTAGAAATTTATGCATAATAAACTGAATCCAAAATTGGCGCGTTAAAACTCGGTTTGTAGGCAATATACTCGCAACTTGGTTGGTATTAAAGCCAACAAGTTAACAACAACAACAACGGGTTCTTAACCCTTACAAGGTCTCATAACTTTGCTCTATTGACGTGAAAGTGTGCTAATTTTAACCCCAGAATGCGATACATTTTATATTTGACATACTACTAAAACTGTACTACATTAACCCTTGGCTGCTTCTAACTTAAAAGTAAACTAAGCTAAGCTAAACTAGCGCCAATTTTCTTTACATAAAACCCACGTAAGCTCACGTAATCGATGAATAATAAGTTAAACTATACATTTTTTCACGTAAAATACTTTAAAAATTTTAAAGCTTAGCTTTAAAATGCTGTTTTTTTTAGTTGTGTAGGTCAATTTTAATAATAAATATTTAAAATAAATTACAAATAGTTAAAATTTAAAACTGAAAGGTATTCGCACAAATCCCAATCAGATCAGATTTGAAACCCATCAAAACCTTAACCCTTACCGTGACCATATTAATCGCATGCAGATTAACTAAACTGTCATTTCACATTTGCCTTACCAGATATATACAGTAGTTATATGTCATCACCATGTAAATACTGTCTTAACCCGCCCCTGTCTGCTGTTAACCCTTCTTGCCAGTGTAATCGAAAACGTGCTTGTAAATGTGCAACGTGACCGGCGCTCCTTTTGGTTAGCTTAGCTCAGTTTACGTGCCCCTCTTTTGGGGCGAGAGCAGCTCTTGTATTATATTTCCACATGCCATGCTGCCAATTCGGCTCTAATTCTCATTATTGCTATGTACTTACTAACTTACCAAATATATACACCCAACTACAGTTAAATCGTCTAATACAAAACGCATGTTGAGCTGCTTTTTTGGGCAGCAGACACCTATGGAAACATCATGTGGCTTGGACTTGTCAACGGCGACGCACAGCAACAACAATATAAGCGGCTACAACAACAACAACAACAGCATCGATTACATTTGAAAACCTAACCAATACAAGTCAAAATAAATAATAATAATCGCCGCTAACAAAATAAATCGCTAATCGTTAATCGTTTGGTCGATCGCCAACATCAAACATCATCATCATCAGCAATATTATAAAAGTATCGCATTTGTGTTATGTTTGTGTGTGTTTTTATTATTTTATTTGTTGTTTGTAATACCACCCAATCACCACCTGCCTGCCGTTAACGATCATGCATAGACCAAAGCTAGCAAATCCTATAACTGCTGCCGGTATTGCCTCATCCATATCAAAAAACAACAACAACAACAGCAACAGCAATAGTAACAACAACAAATCAAAACGTTCACGTCAATTCAGCAATCCAGCAGCAACAATCGGTACAGCAGCAACTAACGAGTCTGCATTGAACTCGTCATCGTTATCGTCATCGTCACAATACGAACAGCATTCGCACTCCAAACTAATAGACGCTTCAATTGATTTAGAACATTACATCAGCGCCATGGAGGCACGACGCAACGACAACGAGCCGGATGTGTGGGCTCAATTGCAGCAAAAGGAATCGGATATACTGTTAGCCGCTGAGCTCGGCAAAGCACTGCTCGAAAAGAACGAGGAGCTGGTCAAGCAGCAGGAGAAACTAATTGAGGATTATTCTGGTAAAATTGAGGTGAGTTGAAGTAGAATTATTGTACTATTAGTATTTTAAGTCAACTTTACGCTATTCATATTTAAAATTTTCAAATTGATTAAATAGAACTGATCGATTGTACATGCTATCGATTAACTTAACATTGATCATTTTAGCTAACATCCTTGTTATGTTAACTTTGTTCTAACTGAACGATTGTACATGCTATCGATTAACTTAACATTGATCGCTTTAGCTAACATTCTTGTTATGTTAACTTTAACAGCTTTGTGTTATTTCCATTTTACATTGTCCCTGATCAAACAGAATATTTCCTGCTGACTCATCTTTAAAATTACCTTGATTTTTTAATTCGTTGATGTGTGCTTAATGAATAAACTGTGAGCTCTGCACACACGAGGTTTCAATTCCCAGCGATTAATTTAACAATCGACATGAATAATTTATGGAATATTGATTTCTCTGTGCTGGCCAATTGCAGTCATTTTGTCAACTGCACTGAGCTATGCATTAAATATTTAGACGCACACGTATTGCCTTACATACATATGTATATATATAAACTACACTACACTGTCATACATATTTCCCAAATGGATGGTCAACGAATTGTTTGTCTGTCATGTCATTTTGAATTCACGACAAAAGTGCGCAGTAAACTACTAAACTACATACAGTTAGTCAAGTAACTATTTTGTCAAATAATAAAATTAGCATAGCATAGAAACAAAATAATCTTTTTTTGGTTTTAAAAGTTTTCTAATTTTATTATAGTTGCTTTTGCTCTCTTGATTTAAATAAAATACATTTAATTCACATATTTAAAAAAAAATGGCATTTAAGGTAATTAAATTTAGTATATTTTTCCAAACCTTTTTTACCTCTCTTTTTATCTCTATCAAAATAAATACTTGACATACTGTCTGTATATAGTTTAGTTATAAAGTACACATGTACTTTATGTATTATCTGCATAGTGCTATCGATTTTTCAGGCAAGTTTACTTTGCATTTGTTGCATGTTAAAGAATGAGTTTATGAACCGTTGCAGCCGTTACCGTGCCTTAGTTCTTTCTATTCGTATTATCAGCTGAACACGCGCTAATTCCGATAACGTCAGCAGCTAGATTCAAACGTAAAAAAATAACAGCGTTAAAGTTTTGTTTGTTTCTAGCAATGTCTGCGCGTTGCGACCTTGAACCACAGTGGGTGTTGTCTATGCCTGCACCTGTTTACACACACACACACACACACACACACATACACACACAGCACACTCGTAGAATAGATAATATCCCAGACCTAATGTTCAGATAGCTTTCCAAATGTTCTGGTTCAAGGCATTACAAGTGCCCGGCTCAAGTTCGTGGCCGTTCATTAGCATATTACTCCGTACTAACTGTGCACTTACCCAAAACTATTTTCCCCTTCCCGAAACGATACTTTGACTAATGGCAATGTTCTCTATTGTTTTTGTTGACATTTCCCGACGAGCGCACAATGTTTTTTTTTTATCAATAATATTGACTTTTATTTTTGTTGTTGGTTAATGTGTCATGTAAATGGCCGTAGGCGGAATCGGAGTTGGAGTTTGGGGCGTTCTCTAGGAAGTGTAGTGCCCTCAGGTGTCAGTAACCCAGACAGAGGACAGCACAAAACGTTGAACTTCAACTATCGATGCGTAGAGCGGGTTATTCGGGAAATTTACGTGTTGTTTTAGTCATGCCAAGAATCCAATTTTCTATATTTGTACTGAAAATTATGGCATGACTTCATCTTCATTTACGAAATGAAAGTGCGAAGGTTTCTCCTGGGAACTTTATCATTGTGTCATAATTCCATGAAAAACATTTCTCAAGGATAAAATATACGTTGAAATATTTATGAATATTTCCCATGTCTTGGAGGATGACCTATTGATGATCGATTGTCTAATTGCATGCTTATTAAAAATCCATAAGAAAACAGGGCCAAGTGAACTATTTACCATCTGTTTAAAGTCGATTGCTCATTACAAATCCAAAGCGAAACAGAAATATGTTCCCATGTTCCACTTTTTCATTAACCAAAAAAAAAAAGCCTTAACAATTCGCTTACAGCTTTTGCTCTGGCCCAAATGAAATTGGTCAAGCCGCAAAGGTCAACTGTGCGCCGTTGAGTGGGTCAATTTGTCACTCGGGCGTTACGAGTGAATACAAAATGCTCCAAATATATTAATTAATATGTAAGTCTCAAAAAGAGAGAGAGCTCTCCTTCTCCCTCTCTGTTATGGTCTCAGAATTCCTGGCATGTGGATATAACATAAATCTCTCTTGGCACCTTGACAATATTTAAAGTTAGCTTAGGTTTTGAGTTTAGCAAGTGACGTTTGGACTTTGTTTTTCTTTGTTATATTGCTTGAATTTTGCGAGTTTTTTTGGCATATGCAAAAAATAAAATAAAAAATGGTCTCTAATTAATTTTGGGCTTCTACGCGTCTTTTTAGACTGTTCGCTGATGCGTCATAATCACAATGCCATTTGCCATTCTTGTTGGTCACTTTAGTTAATGTCCAGTCGCAGAAATTGTATATAGTATATAGCATAGTTAGTAGTTTTGTATAGCTATGGCTGACTGACGTAATTAGACTTGGGACTGGTCGATGTAGGTGTTGGTCCGTTGTTCGAAATTCGAATCATCAAGCGCGCCTTTTTTTTGCGGTCTGGTGAAGCGTGTGTGCCAATTTACGAGCATTAGGTTTTTATTTTTAGCCAACATTTGTAACACATATAACATTTTATGGCCTATGCCTAATTTTGCTATGTAAATCAGACGCCTATAACTACTTGGAAATGGTCAAAATCCAACATTGAGCCGGAATATATAGTCTAGACAAAACTGAAGTTATTTTCTGCATTCACTGAGAACTTTAATTTCAATTCAAAGCGTTATATCTCATTCACAGTTGCCATTGTCTGTGAAACGTGTTTCTACGCCCAACTGGCTAGCCAAGTTATTTCTAAACAATTTTTTAACTAAACTCGTTCAACGGAGAACAATTGTCGATTCCAGCGTCTATCAATTGAGCTTATTTCTCAAGTCTCTCATTCGCTTTTGATAATCACGATTTACAGCCAATTGTTGTAGTTATTTGTTAAGCGTTAAATCTGAAAATACTCACCTCCATCTAAACTACTTTACCGCTCGATTTTATGACGCGTTTTGTTTGTCATTTTCGGAGCAGTCGCACCAAAAATTGTATTGAATGTTTTGTGTAGGCGTATTTATGTTTTATATAGATATATAAATAGTACGACTTAAAGTTGTTGTGGTTACCCCTGGCCTTTTCGAAAGTGTATGTCCGTCTATCTGCTTTAATAAGTTGTTTTAGCTTACGGTTTTAGTATTTGTTTTGATTCGTTTAGAATAACCAGTTTGTTTTTTCTAATTTATTAAGCCCGTTGAATGGAACTTAAATGGACTTTTCCATTGTCTATAATTTGTTCTTGATCAATTACGATATACAAGCTTTGCAAGAACTTTATAAAGCAATTTAAATTCACTTTGATTAGCCTTGATTGCAACAGGATGCTTTAATGACTGAGTAGAAGTGAAAAACTGTCATTTTTATAATTAGCGGATATCTTGCATTGATTTAAATGGTAATTTAAAATTAAAACAGTTGGCAATGCGATTTATCGATAAATTGCAACTGAAGCGCAGTCAACATAGCTGGCAGGATCTATCGATAACCGCAATCTCAAGTCGGCACTTTACAGTTGCCCATAAAAATAACAATTTCAAGCGTTCTCATTATGTTTTCCGCCTTTCGCCCACCCATCAACTGACTCACTCACTTGCTGACCATATAAAGCAATCAGATCTCCAGTTTAACGCCAACGCCTAAGAACAAATCGTTCAGAATCGTGTGAATTATAAAAAAACCTACACAACAGCTACACTTAAAAGTAAACATACACATACATTTACATGCACTACTGTCCAATGCTCTGATTAGATAATGTGTATAAAAATAATATAAAAATATTAACTTACTTTCAATGCTCTAACAATATCCACAAACTTGGCTCACGTACGCGTGCAAATTTCGGGGTGAAGTCATCAACACATCGTCGCTCCGTCCGATGTCCGACGATTTATTGACGAATTTGCTAAAACAAAAACAAAATAAAAAAAAATATATACTGAATAAAAGAGCTGCAAAATTTCAAAATTAACTCATTTGCATGTAGAGTGACTGTGCGAGCTCGTCCAGCCGTCCTCAATTGTTGAAAACCAGTTTTATAAATGTTTTAATTTTATTTTTACATATACATATATACATTTTTTTATTTTTATATGTAGATTTGTTGTTTTTTATTCTTTAACTTTGCTGATTCACATGCAGAGAGTGAATCTTCGTATTAAAGCTCATTTACCTTTCATTTCTTAAAGTCCTCAAATTTGCCACATTCCTAGACTTGAGTTCTTTATAAATTACGTAGTGCGGGCAGTTATATGACTTGGAGAATTGCTCCCCCTCAATCCGTAACCTGGTTAATAGTTTTTTTTTGAGTTCGTAGTACCCACAGCAAATTAAGGTCGCTCAACATAGTTGCTATGATTATAATACATACCCATACATCTCGTGCACTCAGTATGGTCACCCCATTAACCACTTACCACTTGTGTCCAGTAATAGCATTTCTTTCTTTTGTTTTTGGTCTCTTGTATGGGCCTGCAAATGTCATGGTGACTGTTGGATTCGTCGTCTATTGCAAATTACTTTCCTTGTTGTGCTGCGTATTTTATTTTATTTTTTTGTGTGTCACAAGGGAAACTCGAGTTTTTAATGCGGATTTTCCGTATTGTTTGTAGGGCCCCTTTTGCTTTTTAAATGGTTGGCATACTCATATGTGCTGCTAATGAGCTTTATGCATATAAAAACTATGAATCTTACATTGCCGTATTGAAAACTGTCTTAAGAGGGTTTTGAACTCAGCATCGTAGCGGCATCGGCAATTATTACGTGAGCTGCAGTTAGTGTTAACAAATGCAAGTATTTAGTGTTGACAATTGTAGGTATTTAGTGCTGACAAATGCAAGTATTAAGTGTAGGCAATTGATTGCTGTGAGTTACACAGGATCAAAACCCCTGCAGACCAACTCTGAGCAAATTTTTAATTATTGTTTTTTTTTTTTATAATAAATTGACTTTTTTGAATTTAATACTTAGCCAAATAAAAAGTCAAAACACGTCGCAATCGGCTGCCTTATTTGTTAGCTCATTTTAAAGTTTTTATTGGCAACCTTGGATAGATTTAATCTGTTAGCATGTTGCGTTGTTATGCAACACTGTGCCTTACATACTCATTTTTCAGTGGGGTGGTTTGGTGGTCCAGTGGCTTAGAGGTTAGAGAGTCGCGGACCTGCCACAATAAGAACTGTCAGTTTTGTCTGTAAAGAACTGGGTTGGAATCCTCGCGGAATTTGTGACTGTTGGAATTATAAAGCGAGAAGAAGCGTATCTCTTATTAAATTTGTGAGATAATATAAGCAGCAATGTTACTTTTCTTCTGGATCCACGAGCTCCAATGTGTATCTCCAAGAGCATGCCAATGTATTCATATAAATCTCAACCTAATGTTGGAACAATTGACAATGGGAATATTGCAGTTTTGGTTCTGGCGAAAACTACCTATGTTTATAACAAGTGAAATAAAAAATTAAAAAAAGTGAAAAAAGATGTAAAACAGAAAATAAAGATATTTATTTTTTGAAAATGATTTTCAATTGAAATTTATAAAATACGTCTCTTAAAATGCTTCTCATATTTTGTAAAGCCCAGCTGTAATTGTCATAGTGTCTGCGCACCGTTGGCTCTTCAAATTACAGATCTGTGATCTGTAGAGTGGGCCTTCATCTTTGATTCATGATCAACTAACTGTAGCTAAATAATTATTACATATTTCCATGTTATTCAATAAGCTTAAAGATTATCAGGAAGTATAATATTGAATACAGCTATGCATGTCCGGTATAAATTAAATAATAATTGCATTTGATATTGATTTAATTTGGATAATTGTATAATATAGGCCTGTCTCCTATCCGTGGGCAAACGGTAACAAATTATCTTGTTTTCTTGTGGATCGTCTTGCAATATCAAATTTTTATTGATGTGCAAATTATAATAGAAATGTTGTTGCTGTTGAGAGTCAGCCTGTAATTATCCAACATGCAATGTCGGGTCGTGAATTTTGTAAAAACTGCCTAAGAGCAATTTATGACTGACATTGCTAGCTTGTTGACTCCAAAGACTCCAAAGACTCCGAATACTCCCAAGACTACCACAACAATACGACACCACCTACTGCCACCTTTTGCTTATTGTTATTGCTTGGCTCCCATAAGTGGAGTGTGCTTGTGTATGTGTATAATTTTATTTAATTTTTCTTTCTTACTCAAATATTTTTTTTATAACGAATTGCTGAAGGTGAAAGCCTTTTCACTTTCCAAACCAAATTTAATATCAAAGCGTGGCTTGGGAACAATACAAATTTTAGAGTTGATAATTTGATATGAATGAGTTGTTAAGAATGTATATCAGTCAGATTTTATAGGTTGATTTTAGATAGGTATGTTAATAAATTTGAAATTTAATCAATAAAAAATTAACATATTAATTTTGAATTATAATGCTCATCGCTTTTAATATTGAAAGTTTCATAACAATCAGATCATAAGTATAGAAGTTATGCGATAATACATATATAATAAATAAAAAAAAAAAAAAAATTTAGTTGCATAGGGTATTAGCATATTGTAATTATAAAAACTATTTAAGCCTCATAAGCATATAAAATATTTATATAATAAAGTAACTTATTTATTATTACATTTATCATAGCTCTATCATAGTATATCATATCATATCATTTCCATATCCGTACTTATCAAATAAATAACCCACTCACAAGCCTTTTTTTTGATAGACTCACTGACTCACTGACATTTAATTAAAAATATCGGTTATATAGTGAATAGTACACACTCCCCTCATGTACAAATAGAATTACATATCTGTGTGTAAATGTATGTACATATAAGGCTGTGTGTGTATGAGCCTTGCTAATTGGCCAGCTTTCATTGCAATAATAAAAATATTTGAATTGTGACTAAGAGACAACAACGAGACCAACGAGCGACTCAAACTGCCAACCAATTGGCAATTTCAAAAGCCAAATACATGTGCATAAGTACATACATAGATACTAATATATTTACATTTATATATACATATTATGGCAAATATTCATATACATATGTATATGCCAATCGAACGTTAGCATGATGACAATAATAGACGATTTCACAAAATACGATACCCTGAAGCGAAAAAATAATAAGTTTCAGATTTTCAGTAATGAATAGAAAATACCCTGCACTTAAAATTAGACAACATTTTATTAAGCTCAAAACTAATTAACGCAAAACTAGAGCTATAAGTGTTAAATATACAACTAGAAGATATCCTATACTAACATCTTAACTAATTCAATAACTTACCGGTTTTAAACTTGTCGGCAAAAAGTTTACTAACAAATAATTCTGATTTTTACAGAGTATATGAAAAATAATCCTATTTTAATCTTTTAGCTAGCGTTTCTTTTTAAAATATATACGAGCAAAAACCCAAAATTTGAATAAGCAACTAATTTGAAGAATTTAGTACTCTAAGATCTTTTATAATACCCATTAGGCATGATGAATACAGGGTATAAAGGAAACAAACATAAATACACATATAAATACCCTGAGCTGAATTGCTAAAACTTTTGTCTTGCCTCACGCAAAATCTGATAGCAAATTTGAGTGTCAGCCAAAGTGGCCTAAACAATGTGTCAGAGTTGGTGGCAACTGCGAGGGGAGGCAAGTGAGTTAACGGGTAAGGGGGAGGCTCTTGCGCTTTGCTTCGAGTCTTTTGTCAGTACATTTGGCGTGTTTAATTTAATTTGGGCTTGTTGCCCCTCAACTCCCAGTGCCAACGACTATAATTTATGCACCCCTCGAACCCACCAGAAATATAAGCTTTGCCTTCTCTCAGTTCGAATGTGAGCGGTTTAACTATAACCATAGATATTGGTTAATTACTAAGCTGTCTTGATTCTGTTATCGCGCATAGATCAAAATATTTATGTATTAAACAGAATATGCCGGATTCTGTGGGGGGAAATATGACCTAAAAGTGTCCAAACTTAATAAATGAAATCAAATTGAACTTCACGACTTTTTTACTACACTTGAATTAAATAAGTACGAATATTTTTTGAAAATGTTGTAAGGCTCGAATAATAGTTACAAATGTATCTGAGAGATGTACAGGGTATCTCATTAAAATGAAATTTACAACTTGGATTGTAAAACTATTGACAAAATTACAATTTGTTTTGGCTACTAATATTCAAGTTAAGAGAACTACAAAAATATCTCATCAACGACAACCGAAATGAATAAACCACAAGGTCACAGAAATAATAACAATTAAATACCAATTTTATGCCCAATTAACAATCTGATCAACTTTAAAGATTTTAGTTTAAAAGAAAAAGATGCTAAACCAATGCCTCTTGGGCAAGTTCAAATTGACTGCACATTGCACAATTCAATAAAATTAGTTAAACTACAAATTTGACCCATTTCGAATGAGTCAGCGACTGCGACGCCAACGTATGACGGCGGCGTCAGCGTCGACAGCGACCGCGACGTCGATGCTCTGCTGCGCATGCGCGACTGCGCAGAGAAGTAGAAATAGAAATAAGTTAAGGAAATAAGACTGCTATGTTAGTAAATACCCTGTATTAATCTGTTTTTCTGCATACTTCTCTGTTTATAAAATGATTTTTCTGAAATTTTTAGATAACAAGTATGGCTTAAAATTAGAATATGGAACTGAAAATCTATTTTTGGGTTAAATATACGGCTAAAAAAAAAACTTACAACTTTTCTAATGTGAGAAACTACATACTAAATTTTGGGTTTTTAGCTTTTATCGTCGCTGAGTTCAAATAGCTAGCTAGATAGACTGTTCTATAGCTACTGAAAGTAATATTAGCTTTAATTTTTCTTGTCCTATCCTAGTTTACTGTTTCGCAAGTCATTTCAACCCATTTTTTAGATGCCCAATGCAGACACAGGGTATAGCGAGTTGCATTTGAAATAGTTTAAAAGACTTCGATGTGATAGAGTCGTCTAGATAGTACGAGCATATAATGCAAGTTAGTTAGTTCGTTTCGAAATTATGTAACGGCTTTTCGTCTAAACGGCATTATTTTTGCGCATTTGGCAAAGTGTTTTATAGACTCTTTTTGGATTTGTTTTTTTTCTCTTCGTCTTCTTTCCATTGTTTTTTAGCGTTGCAATTGCGCTAAAACTGTACTTTAACTTGCTCTCTCTCACTCTTTCTTCCACTCTTTCGCTCTCTTTCTCTCTGTAATTAGCGCTATTTTGCTATTGTTTTGCCGTTTGCGTAAAGGTTTTCTCCCCCACATGGAACATGAAGAAATATGTGGAGTGTTTTTCTTAACTTTTTTTCGAGGAAACCATTTAGCATAGCCTGAGAACTAAGCCGATTGTCACTTTGTTGAAACTCCTCTGCAATTACTTGCAACTAGTTAAAAGGTGGCAAGTGCCTGCGATTGTTGTTGGATAATTTGCACCTAAGTTATAGACAGATTGCCACATATCTTTAACTAACGGGGACTGTTGAGTCAAGAGCTGCTATCATTGTTTAAGTTAACAACCTCCTTACACGGTAAGCGATAATGTTTGCCATAAACTAAACTTGTCTGGGAGCTGTTGGATAAACCTAGAGAAATAAAAACTCTTTTAAAAGAGGCATTTTAAATTTATATTTACCGTAGAGTAGAGTAATTACTCATCTCGGGTATTTAAAGCTCTGGGAAAATAATGCTATAAGTAAAGATTGTACTTCATTTTAATTTAATTTTTTAATAATGAAGTTTTTGAAGATATTTTTGATTTTTAATTTACTAGATCAGCAGTATTCATTTTTCTTAGATATTTTTATAATTTAAATATTATGTAATAACTTAATCTTCCGAAAACAAAAGAAATGTGTTAAAAACTTGTTCTTAAATTTCCATAACTTTATCACTTTCAATGGTATTCTAGATTCTAACACAAATTAGTCAGCTTTAAGCATATGAAAATAAATCAATATTGTTGGGGGGAATACACAATTACAATGGCCAACAATTTAACCAACTTATGTTGATAAAAACAAACTAAAAGGCAAAACAATCACAAATTAATCATCAGAAAAAAGACATAAAACATTGTTTTTCCCATACATAATAGGCTCATAAATTTTTCTTGTCTTTAGTTGAACAAAGGAACTTGCAGTCTTTAAGCATAAGACGAAATAATCTGCCCGTCAAATACTTGAATTGTTGTTCGAGCTGAGCTCATCCAACAGAAGCTGCTTCCCCTTTTCCATCCTCCCCCTTTTGTAGATTTACCCTGACTCTACTTAATGGTATCTTCTTTGTTTTTAAACAAGCTATTTTAAGATTAATGACAAGGAAGTATTAAATAAACAAATTATTTATAAATATTACTGAATTAAAGGTGCGAAAGTGAAATTGTTGTATCAGAAATAAATACATATAAATAAAAAGAACTTGCTAATTTTTTTTCTTTTGGGTGCGGTTTTTGACAAAGATACAAATAACGCAATTTGCATATGAATGATTTAGATTTACAGATTTATTGTTTACCTATTCAAACAATACAATTTTAAGATATTCCATTTAAAAATTTATGCAGTCAAATAACTATTTGATTTTTATTTTCGCTTTTTTCTTGACTTAATCTTTCCTTTCGCTCGTTATTTTTACACCAAATTGTGATTGAATTTAAGAAATTTTTAAAAATAAATCAATCAACGAAAAGTTGATAAATTTTCGACTGTTTATCAACATTGTATAATCAATATTATTATTTAAACAGTTGTTTTTTCAGCAAGTTCATTTACTTCTTCATTAGCTTTAACTTCATCGCATAGTGATAATTTTTCATAATTTTGTTATATTATTTGTACATTTTTCATCAGGTTTCGCAATGATGTTTTGAGGAGCACAATTAAAAAACTGTTCAAATTATAGTTGTTGTTATTTTTGTAGTTGTTGTTTGTCTTTTTTCTTGTTTGTTTTTTTGAGGAACACAAAAGAATTGCGAGCGAAAAGCCTCCATTTGGCAGTCAAAGCGAAGACAATTAAAGACAAAACAACATTTTATTGTTTACTTGTGCAATTTTTAATCATCTGCTGTAAACCATGTGAGAATTTAAGTTAGACAATCTAGACTGTGACAAAAAGTCCATCAATGACCTTGTCATTAATACATAAAAGTTAACAAATCAAAATGTGGTGACGGAGAAAAGATAGAAAGATTACATAATTAAGAACTCTGCTAAGAACTTATATCCAAAATAAAATCATCATAGCAATTGCCTTAGAAATAAACATAAAGAAATAATTATTTCAAAGTTATTGACAAATTATAAGGCAAAAAAAATTAATTTTTTATCTAAAAATTGAGTCTATTTTTGTTTTTTAATTGAAACTATATCTTTAAGCTTAAAGGTAGCCACCAAAGAGATCATGAAACTGAATTTAAAAAAAGAAATAAAATAACAATACGAAACACTTCATACAAAGTAATTATTTGAGCATTATCAATAGAATTCCTATAGAGATTATTATAGAGGTACATCAAGTTCAGTCATTTTTGAGTACTATTTTTAAAGCCTTTTAACTTTTATTGTAGTCGTTGGTGCTTTATTGTGCTGAACTTGTTTGGTCCGCAGTCATCTTAAGCTTCAACGGTGACTAATTGTTGAAGTTACCTGAAAGTCGAAGCTACCTCAGTCGCAGCTACCTCATCAACCATACCGCCACTTGGTAACTCTCTTTGTATTTTTCTATCTTTCTTTTGGATTCTGTCTGTAATTTTTGCGCTTTGTTGACTTGACAAGAGGCTAAAACCCACGCACTTGCTTCGAATGCGACATGTGAAAGATGTCTGGGAATGCGCTGAAACTTGCTGTGGTAACTCTGAAGAAACCCCTGCCCTACTACGCCCCTTTTTTCTATATTCCCTTTTGCCACTCCGCCTCGACTCAGATCTGTGCGCATGCGCAGTGGGCGTTACAATTTGCCGTAACATCTCGTATTTATGGCCTAATAATTTTGACTCTGCTTTGGGGGATTTTTTTAATTAAAGACATTTTGATTTAGAACGTTTCCTATCCCGCCTGAACCCCTGATCCTCTACCCTTTGGCAATATTGTTGTTATTGCATTTTCACGCGTCAAACACTGCAAATTGACTCGAAACTGTTGCTTGTTTTTGCTTATCAGAACTCTGATATGAGGTCTGATTTATTTCTACTCTTTCCGTTCTTTCGATAAGATAAAGAATTGTTCGTACTTTTTTTTAATTATCAGATGAGTCATAGGGGAAAATATAATAGGTATGCCAACAATACACATTAATTAATCATAATTAACTGTATGCATTTATTGTAATGCCCTCTGCAGAATCCTACAATAGCCAAACGTAAGCCCAAAACCTTAGGGCTTTTGAATGAACATATGCGGGAAAATTTGCAATATTAAATGATATAACTTTCAGAACAAAAATATTATAGTTAAATAGCCCAAAAATTTTAAATTTATATCTTTAATTTAATGCTCTACAGGGATCTTAAAAGTTTAAGGAACTATCACAAAGTACCTTATGCATTATCCGTGTTGTTTTATACTAACTATGAGTTGATTAAAAGCAAAAAATAATTTTTTTTTAAAAGTTAATAAAATTTAAATGCAGAATGAATTAAGAGGCCAAACTATGGACAAAATGACATTCCGTTTGAAAATCGGTTTACTTTTGACAAAGTTACGACGGATTGAAGTTGGTCAGAAATTGGATCTAGTAACTTTACAAGTCAAAATTTTTGTTCAATTTCCCATGATTTTTGACAAGAAAATGAAAGGTTTCAGAATCAAGTTTTAAGTGTTGTTTTATACTAATTACGTTATAAGGAGTTGATTAAAAGTTAAAACTTGAGATTTAAAATTTTTAATTTTCAAAATTTCAAAGGGGGGGGGTATTGACATAAAAATCGAATTTTAGCAAAAAATAATTTTTTTTTAAAAGTTGATAAAATTTAAATGCAGAATGAATTTTAAGGCCAAACTATGATCAAAATGACATTCCGATTGAAAATCGTTTTATTTTTGAAAAAGTTGTGACGGGTTGAAGTTGGTCAAAACCAAGATTTAGGGGCAAAATATTCGCTCAACTTAACTAATCTATTCATTTTTCCTTGCCACTCTCAATTGCGCCACTCGAAATATACCCACAAAAAAGGCTAAAATGCTTTTCACCTAGTTTTAATTAACTGTTTTTCTTTCTGTGCTTGCAGTTTACATTAAATTTAAGTACCACAAAAGCGACAAAATAAAAATTAACTTGCTCAATTTCGTTCACTTTTTTGCACAATTTTATTAACAATGGGAAAAAAAACAACAAACCTACAGAAATTGTCAATGCCAAAATAAACATAAAATGTAAAATTAAGTGCAATGAATGTTTACATTTTAAGTTTTTGTTTAACTTTTAATTTTTCATTTGTAAGAAAATCGAAAATAAATAGGTTATTTTAGTGCAACGAATGTGAAATATTTAGTGCAAAAATGGTAATCAAATAAAAATAATCTTCGCGACTGATTAATACAGAAAATAAAACTATATTTTGTAATAAACTATTTATAGGACAAAAATATATACGTATAATTGAAAATGATTTGTAGATTTTCAATAGCTACAATCGCATTTTGAAACATAAGAAAACTTCGAATCATCCGCAATGAATGCCAATCGAAACGAATGAAAAAAAAAATATGGATGAGTCTTCTTTATTTTTAGTTGTCTTCCTTTTTATTTATTTTCTGTGTCTTCTTTTTTGGTTGCAACGCATTTGGCACATTGCGAGCAACTTTCAAAGCGGCCGACACTATTTGGCTTATTTGCAAGGCCAACTTCAAAGCCCATCCATCCTCTAGGCCCATTTGATCGCCTACATCAACATCAGCAACAACAACAATAGTAACTACAATAGAGCGTATTATATGCCATTATTATGATGGTTATTATTATGGCTGCTGCTTTTTGGCATTGCTTTGGCTAAAGGGCCAGCAAACTGGGCAGTCGACTGTGGCAACCACGCCCACTAAAACAGCCCACAATCAAGTCGAAGTCGAAGTCGAAGTCGGAGGAATTGCGACTACAGCGACGTGACCTTAAAGCTCATAAACAAACTTTGGCAATTGTTGGAGAATTAGCATGTCGCATTGTTATTTTCATGAGTTTTTTTTTGGTTTTTTGTTTTTGCGACCCATCAAATACATATGGTGAGGGGTCATTGTCGCAATGAATGAATAAATTATAGTTCTTTATATGTAGGATAAAATAAGGTCAATTGAGCTTTCCGCATTGCAAATGCTGCATTTTCCCTGCAAAACTTTGATTGTAATTGATATCGAAAGCTAGCGAAATCAGCAAAGAATATCTCTAGGCATATTTCTTTTTTTTTTAATAAGCTTATGGCTTAATTGTGCATAGTTAAAGCTTTGCAATGTGGAAACTCACTTCATTATAGCTAATTGTTGAATTTCTCAGATACGCTTTCAACACTTTGGCATGCATAAGCCAACTTAAATGCCATCTTTCACAAGACTTCCCGTTTATCTGTTTATCAACGAACGGCAATTAGCCATCATTTAAATGAGCACAAAATGGCCAAAATACATATGCAAATGCATAAATATGTATTATTAAACGCTTATAGCTAGTAATTTGCATAATGCTTTTCATGCCAATAAAATGCAAAATGCAATTTGCTATTATGTGTGAAATTTCATTTGATTTTATTTCTTCTGCTAATTAAAATAAAATGCAATTTAATTGCAAATCGAGTAAAAAGTAGGCGGCATTGATGGACGAACAAAAGCGAAACTTATGTTAAAACGGGCGAAGAGCACTTCAAAATGAAACTGAAAGTTGGATTGGTGGCCACATTGCGCATACGCAACGTTGCAGGATGAGCAACGCTGTGGAACAGAGTGCAACTGATTTATTGGGGTTTTAGCCCCAGGAAAATGTGCATTAAATACGCATCACTCGGAAAATGTTGTGCTTGTGGAAATTGGCCAGATCAAGTCAGCGTACAATTTTTACCTGGCCATTGACTCATGCTACAAAAGCTGAGCTCACGCTCCTGAGTCATTGCCGGTTCAGTTCGGTTCGTTTTGCTTCGGCTCGGCTTTGAGCCACTTGAGCAAAGTGTTTATTAATAGGTCGCTTAGGTAATTGCAAGCATTTGACATTCGTCTTTTTGCCTCATTCTTTTTTGGTCGTTTTAAAAGGCACGATTCTTGCAAGTGCCGTGTAATTTACTTAATTATTAACAGCAATTATCGAATGCAGTTGCCGCAATCGCTTTCAACACCCAACAAAATAGTCAGCAAGTGCCACAAAAGTGTTCGTCATGCAGTTGATGATTTTGTGACGTCACACTTTTAGTTGAAATGTTCAAAACTAATTAGCAATCGATTTGGCAATGCGATTCGTTAAATTTGGCAAGTAATCGCATCAACAGTTTGTTATCGTTGCGTTAAATCTATCGATTGCTGTTATTCTTTTTATGTTTGAGTTTAACTCAAACATTTCTTGTTGTTTTATTACATTTTATTCAAAGTAAAAAATTTGCATTGATGACTCAGCTACGCAGGGCTTGCGGCATTTGTGTCAATTGCATTTAAGCATTTCCTGCCCCCAGGCGTTGCAATTTGTGCTGCAGAAATACAAATATTTATAATTTTCTTTGCAAAACCAAATAAGCACTCGCACCACACAAAAGTGGGTCATGTTACGTCGCATTTGAATACAACAACGCGGCGAAAAGCAATAACTAACATAAATATATGTGCGAGGGTCGATCGGCAAGTAATTACAACTACATACTACATACAGTTAGACAAGAAAGTACCTTGACAAATAGTTTTTGTTGATAAATATGGGTTTTTAATACGTAATATTATGCAGAAACTGTATTTATTGCAGTTAAATACTTTTAGGAGGCAGAAAATTAATTTGCTATTTATTAAATAATGTTAATGTTAAAATTTAGAGAACACGATAAATTTGACTTTATTTTGAGTTGAAGGGATAAAGTGGTAAAGTTGTAATATAACGAATTGATCGACCCTCGTATGCGTGTGTGGCGCTTAAACAAATTACAACTGCCGCCTGGTAATCATGCAATTGCAATTAGCTATGACTGTGTCTAAGAAATTCAAAAATACGTAATAAAATTAAGTCAAAAACAAAACTGGCCAACTCGACTAGAGATCATCTTATTGTTGTTGTTGCGTATCTTTTCTATAGAGTACACTCTTTTAATTTGAACAAACAATTGAAATGTACAAACGCTCGCTCGTTTGTTGTGAACTCATTTCTGCGGCTGAGCTGAGCTGATGCCAACTTCCGCTGTTGTTAGCTGATTTTAAAGCCGCCACCGCAGCCACCGCTGCTGCCCGCAGTCGCTGTCGCAGTCGCAGTCGCTGCCGCTGTCGCTTACAGCCAGCCATCATCAACACATTTCATTGAGCGTGAAATAGAAACAGAGAAAGTATGCACAATAATTTTATTTTTATTTTGTATATTTTCTTCTCTCCTCTCCTCTCTTCTCTCTTTTCATTTGATTTTGTTTTGTTTTATTTCGCTGGCAAACTGTCAGTGCAGTCGCCTGTTTTGCAGTGTTTCTTTATTTTTTTTTTCCTATTTAAGTTTTCCATTGTCTGGCTGCAGTTTTCTTTCTTTCTGCTGCAATTGCAATTGTTAAGGCGTGATCCGAGCGTCGCCCCCTTTAACCAACAACAACAACAACAGCGACAGCAATTTTTGTGGTTTGTTAAATTTTTTGGCGGCGTCGTCGCATTTTATGCAAATTGCCGGTAATTTTATTAAAGCTTTTCATTTACAGTTTTGTCGCTCCATTTTATTAACGGCAATAATTTTCGTTACTTTTCTGCTGCGTTGACTTCTCATATTTATTGCTGTCTGTTAATTTGCTACGTGTTGTTAGTGCATTTTCCGCACTTCACTTTACCGATAAGTCAAACTCTCTTTTAAGAGATTGCCATAATTTGTATTATTTTTAATGAGATAGTAAATAAGTATTCTTGTATTTCATTATGGCCTTTATCACTGCTGGCGTGCTCTTTGTTGACTTTTGAAGGTTTCTCACATTTATCGATTAAACTTTGCCTGCACTTTTCAATGTCACCGCAAACCTTGATCCAAATACGCCCCACCTGCCCCAAGCGAATGTCAATTATGCAAATTATATCAATACAAGTAATTATGATTGACAATCGAAAGCCGTTTAGACTTGAGAAAAAGTGACCAATTGTACTTATCGATAATTAAACTTGCTTGTTAGAAATGTGCCGATCAAAAGAACCAACGATTTCACTTATTGTTATCGCTCAACTGAACTCAGCTAAAGCTCAGCAAATTGACGGCTAAATTGAATGTCTGCAGTTAATGGCCAAATCCCACAGACGTTTTGGAGTTGGATGCACCGCAAAAGAAGTGAAAATTCAATTGCATTTTAATTTAGTTGAATGATCTGAATTTTGTGGTTGTGTTGTTCGTCGGGCAATGGTGTCAAGAGTCAAGGCACCATTGTTAGCAGCAGTCAAAGCGAGGGAACATTAAAAATGGATCAAATTGTAACTAGTAGACCCTGTACTTATTTGGATTAAGAGGTAAACTAAAAATAATACTATTGGTAAATTCCAATTTAAACCTCCAAAGCAAAGAATCTTATTCACTCTCCAGTAGGATATTAAGCATTTGATTAAATGATTAACTTGATTTGTTGATTCCAGAAAAATATAATACAAAAAAGATTATTTGAAGTACAGGGTCTAAAAAAAGACGGTATTTATTATGACATTTTCTGGGAGCCCCATTTTGCTAGCTATTCGGCACTAAGACTATCTCATTGCAATTATTATAATTACCTGAGGCTTGAGGGATTCCACTCGATAAGGTTTTCTTGCTGCTGCAACAAAAAATAGAAGAAAAAATATTCAAAATGCAAATGGTACCTGTGCAATTAGTTGTCGAGTTGTGTTAACCTTGCGGTTGCCTTTGTTGGTTGATTGTTTCTTCTCTTCTCTTTTTTTTTTTGCTTTTAATTTTGTGTACGTGCACATTGTTTATTTTACTAACTTGTACTTTCATTGTCTAGCTGGTTAGTTGCTGTAATTGCTGAAGCGTCATAGAACAAACAATAACTTATTTTTTTTTTGCCTTTTTTATTTATCTTTGCTTATGTGCATTTAATTAACTTTCCATTTTGTTGTTTCTTTGCAGAAACTTGAACAGGAGAAGCATGTGCTGCGCCAGAAACTGGCCATAGCGGAGGATGAGAGCGATCAGCGTGTCCTGGAACTGCAATCCGATCTCAACGAGTTAAAGGATAAGCTGCAGACACAGGATGCGGCCATCAGACAGGCGGAAAAGGAGAAGACCATACTCATCGATGAGCTGCAGCATCAGAACACCCGACTCACCGAGCAGATACAGGAGGCACATGCCACGGAAATGAAGCTAAGCGCACAGATACAGGAGCTCAAGGATCAGTATCACTACAGAAACAGCAGCTTACAGGTAAATTCCCTGCTATTAAATCCATTTAAAGACAATTGTTTGACATGAATGTTTATTGATAGGAGCACGTCAACAGTCTGGAATCCATCAAAACCGAACTTAACCTCACCACAGGCAAGCGACAGGAGCTGGAGCGTCGTCTGCAGCACGCGCAGGAGGAAAAGGAGAGCCTCACCTCATCACTGGAAGAAGCATCCGACAGAATTCACATGCTGGAGCGACATGCTCGCGAGCAGGAAACAAAATTAGAGGTGAGCTCAGCATACAAATTTGAAGATGTTATCACGTCGCATACATTTCCATTTCGACATAAATTTAAACGAAAACGAAATCGAAATCGTGATTTCCAAAACACTGAGATTATTTATGTCGTTCCCAAGAACTGCGCAATTTCTCAAGTGTTCAACTTATCTATATTTATGAATGACTTTCTTTCACTTATAATTTTTGCAGAGATAAGTCGAAAGTTTGTTGTTTTTGTTTTAGCTTTGAGTATCTCTTAACTGTTTGTTTCATCTTTGCAGACCACCTTACAAGCATTGGAGCGATCTCAGCGTGAGAATAATGTGCTCAGTGAGCGTTTGGGCGCAGTAAGTTCTCTCTTTCTCTCTCTCTCTCTCTCTCAAACAATTTTTTTTTTAGTAAAGATCTTAACATAGTTACTATTTCATAATATTTACATATATTTATTTTTCTAAAGATTTCAATTGCATTGTCTTAAGCGGAATGCATTATTTAAATAAATGACAGATATTTTATATTCTTTATTTATATGTTTATTAATATAATATTTGCTTTTAAGAAAACTAAAATTCGATCATAATTTTATAGCTTCAGTAAGTTATATCGAGAAATACAACTTGTTCTTTAGAAAAAGAATTTGTATTAACAAAAATTATAACCGTTTTGATCTCTGATTCTGATCAGTTTTTATTAGTTTAAGTAAGCTTTTCTTTTGTTTTATAAATAATTAATTCTATACGAAACGTTACTTAAATAACCTATTTAATTTTTGATAGGACACCAACTCCATGCCCGGCAAGAAGAGTTTGCAATTTGAAATGGAGTGCGATGAGGAAGAGGCGAGTTTCTCGGAAACGGGTAAACCCAGTCAAATGTGGATTGAAGCGCGATCAGTTTATATACAGCTAAAATCCCTGGTGGATTCGCTTAAAGTGAGCCATGATGACGACTCAGGTGAGTGATTGCTAGATTGATCAATCATAAACTTCATCTAACCATAAGTCCTTAATTTATTAATACAGGTCTTAACTCTGACATATCGCTGGATCTGGAATCCATGGATAATACAATGTCAAGCACAGAGCGAAGTGAGGGGGACCATATCGCCATTGACTTTCGTCAGGGCATGTTGTCCTCCATGTCCGATGAGTTGACGCGACTGCTGCTTAATTTGGATGCGGGTAACTTTAAGAAAATGCTGGACCAAACCCGTAATCTTGTGCTGGAGCAAGAGGATGAGATCAAGCGCAGTCACCAGCTGATACAGCAACTGGAGGCCAAGGTCACGGTCACCGATGTCGAGCTGCAGAATGTGAAGGAAGAACGAGATCAGGCACGTGGCGATCTGGTCGATAACACCGATCGTGATGAGCTGCTAACGAAGGCGCAAAAGGAACGCGATGCGGCCAATGAGCGTCGGACCAAGGCCGAGGTGGAGCTGGCCAAAAATCGAGTCGAACTGATGCAGGCCAACAGTCAGCTGCTCGAGTCTATACAACAGAAGGTGGAGTTATCCCAGCAGCTGGAGCAGTGGCAAATGGACATGCAGGAGCTGATCGATGAGCAAATGCGCTCCAAGCTGATCAACAATCGCCGTGTGGCCACCAGCGAGACGACAACAGCGCCTCCAAGCAGTGCCGCCGCCAATCTGGCCAAACGGGTGTCCAGCTACAAGCTGTGGAGTTTATTTCAGCGGTAATTGGACTAATTTGACAGCGCGCTGGAAGATCTACGCAACTCTTATATTTTTAATGTAGAAAAGACATGAAGAAGTTTCAAATGAGCTATATATTTTTAATATTTATACACACACATACACACAAACACACAAAAGAGAGCCTAGGCATATATATGTATATGTATTTGTACTTAAAGATGTTGTAATTTGTATGTATATTGAAAAGATGCGCCCTTCTTCGGTTTTGTAGTGAAATCTATATTAATTACGCTTTATTAATCTTAAAACCATTATAATGTATTATTGTAATTGTACTCTCGTACCTATGTTTAAACAATATTTCTGTACACAAATTATCTAATCGCTTGCTCTCTAACTATACCCTTGTTTAGTTAATCTTGTAATTGTTTAAGCTGTAACGGAAAATCAAAAAAACATATCGCGCCATTTGGTTAAGCGTCTGGCGAATGGCTTTTAAAGCCTTTTCGCTAGTTCATAAACTTGTGTTTGCGATTACTGAAATCAAAATGTTAATATCGTATCTCTAACCTATAATTGTATTTAAGCATATTTATATGTAAGCAAAGCATTTATGTTAAAACAAAAATATTATGTATATGAGGAGTATATATTTTTCAAGTAGGCAGACAACGGAATTGTACGCGGACTGCGCGTCAGACAACTTGCCTTAAATACGGACAATGAAACGGAAAGTTTAATATTTTAGATTGTTTAACTACATAACTTACCAATAAATCTATACAAAATAAAAACTCATTTAATTTAAACGTGACAACTTCACCACAATGGCGGTTATTTTAAAATACCGATAGGCAAATTATCGTAAAAATGTCGATAGAAAATTAAAATATATGATGGCAGCTCTAGCGATAGTATTATTGAAAGAATTTATTTTGCCGATATTGTCGCCCATCACTGATAAAAATTTTAAATTTAAAAACGCAAAAACCTCAATACAAAATTTATAAATTTGATGACAATTTAAATTACCTTTATATATTTATATATATAAACGGTACACAAAATGTAGAATACCTTTTTTCGGAAATAAACTTATTTTTTTAAGTAAATAAAATCAAACTAGATCGGAAATTGGAGTGGCAACACTGAACTAAATGATCTACAATCAGGGATTTAGTTCGTTTGTTCACTTTAATGATTAGTTCAATAGAACTTAATCCAAACGATTCGATACAACTCTACATTTGAGCCATCCCTAAGTTTTTCGAAGAACAAAAAGAAAGAACGGCAGGCAGGACAAGGCAGCAGTTTCAATTTCATTCCTAATTTATAGTAACCGTAGTAAGCAACCAGAAGAACACACGGCAAACAATGCCTTCGGCTGCTACCACATTCACCAACAACAACAACAATAGCAAGGAGAAACGCGCCTCGGTCAGCTCAATTGGTGCGAGCAGCAGCGTCGGCGGCGGCGTGGGTGGTGGCGGCAGCGGCGGCTGCAACAATAGCAACGCAAGCAACGGACAGCATAGCAGTAATACCAATCTAGCTGAATGTGCCAAGAATGTTGTTGT
The DNA here is from genome assembly GCA_035045575.1 of Drosophila falleni. Classification (NCBI taxonomy): domain Eukaryota; kingdom Metazoa; phylum Arthropoda; class Insecta; order Diptera; family Drosophilidae; genus Drosophila; species Drosophila falleni. The sequence goes on from JAWNOV010000167.1 coordinate 15,282,550, forward strand.
CGCAGCTGGAGCAGCAGCAGCAACCGCAGCTGGTAGCGGAGGTAGCCAAACTGATTTGACCAACAACAATAATGTCAATGCCAAAACGCTGAAACTGACTGCTGCCGCCGCCGCCGCGGCCGCTGAGCCGTACAATCCGATGAAGCAAATTCTGGTCACCATTGAGCACAAGATTCGCAACTTGGAGAAGCGTAAGGTGAGCGAGAAAGAGGCATGCAAATTAAATTGGGGCAGAGGATTGGCATTGTCCACCATTTTATTATTTTCGTTCGTCGCCCGCTTTGTTTCATTTCGTTTTTTTTTTTGTTGCTCGTGTTTGCTTGTTCCCCTTGTGCACGCAGATTTTTCGCGACGCCATGTTTGCTATCTTACAGAGTTGCCAGATCAACGACCGTGACTGAATGAAATTAGCAAGTCAATGAAAATAAGTTGATATGTTGTAAAGAATGAAAAAAAAACTAAGTTAATTAATTTTTGTTTGATTACGAATTGTTTGATTATTGTATTTGTGCGAAAGTAATGTGATTAAATTAGATGTGAGTGTTTTGGGAGCGAGCTTACAATGTGGCAACACTGTCGCCGCATGCGGCCCGACATTTTTAAACTATCGTTTTTCGTATTGGTTTCGTTTTCGCTTGCGCTTTGTTTGTTTTATTTGTTTTGCAACGCAAAATGCTTAAAATGATGCGTCGCCAATGTTATTTTCTAAGCAATGACTCATTCTTCCAACTTGTTATCATTTATTATGCATATATAGACCAAACTGGAATCGTATCGGGCGATACAGAGTGGAGGCAAGGAACTGAGCTCCGACCAGGCAGCTGCCGTGGCCAAATACGATTCTGTCCTGGCCACTATGGAATTCGCTCGCGACTTCTCCAAGCAGACGCAGCAGATGTTCAAGGAGGCCGAGAAGGAGCAGAAGAAACAGTTGCGCAAGGTAAATTAATTACATATAAAAAATAGAATTTAATTTGACTAACAATGGCTTTTATTTGGATGCAGGACAACCAGGCTAAGGCGGTAGCTGAAACTGCCAAGATTCGCGATCTCTTGGTCATTCAGAACGTTCTCACCTGTTTTAACGATGAGCAGGTGCGCAATGATTTCCTGGCCGGTGAGAATGGCGCCTGTAAACTAGAAGCCAACGAACTGGCAATTCTTGAGAAGTTGTAAGTTTTTAAACAAAACAAACTCAATATTGGAGTATAAGATTACATTACAGCTACAGTGGTCTGTTAACCCCTTACTGTTAAAATTTGCTAACAGCAACTTAACATAAAAGTCAGATAAGATAAGAATACTCGAAACTAACAATGATTAATTATAAGTATCTTTATAGATCATAATTAATCGTTTGTGCTTCTGTTTTGTTATATAGCTGCCTAGAGGTGCAAACCCGTCGCCCGGAGACGGCAGAGGATATTAGCTTTCTGACGACCGCCCAAAAGGCAGCCGAACTCTTTGCCATGACGATCAATGCTCGGGCCAAGCCGTACGGTGAAGTAACGTTCGAGAAAGTGCGCGCGATCTTCCAACAGATTCAGGACTGTGGCTATTTGGATAAGTACTATTTGATTCCACTGGCGGATCAGGGCAACAGCACGGACAGCGGCACGGTAAGCGGTGAAGGTGAGACGTTGCTCAATGATGCGCCCGTTGCTGATCCGGATACGCTTATATCGGAGCCATCGGCACATAATTCATTGGAGGAAGGTCTGGACAAGCTGTCTATTGGCGATGCGGGCACTGTCCTGCCGGAGCTGCATCAGCCGGAGCGTGCTCATCTGCTGCACGAGGCGCAGCATCAACGTGCGCCACATGATCAGCAGCAGCAGCAACTGGTTGTCCAGCAGCAGGCGGCCGTCTATAATGCTGCTCCTCCAGCGGCTGCAGCTGCAGCTGCGGGTAACACGACGCCTGTCCATGTGGTGTATGCAGCGGCGCCACCGCAGCCACAGCAGGCAGCGCCACCGCCAATCCAGCATCCACATCCGCACCAGCTGCTGAGCAGCCCCGTGAATCTCCAGGCCTTGCACCAGTCCCAGGCGGGCGTTGCCGCTGTGCCATCGGGGCCACCACAGCAACAACAGCAGCAGCAGCAACAACCACAGCACTTTGGTCCACCCACTGTGCGTGCTGTGGAGCATAATTACTTCAAGCAAGCGCCGCTGCAGCCACCACAGCCGGTGGCCACTGGCGCTCTCCAGGCGCCAACGCCACAACAACAGGAGCAGTTCATGCAGCACATGCGTCCGCTGACTGAGGTACTTGGCACCGGCAGCTTCCACTTTCTGCAGGACAGCGAACTGGATGCGCCGGAGGTGATGCCACCTCCTCCTCAGCAACAGGCACCGCCACCACAGCAATTGCCGGTGCAGGGATTAGTTTTTGAGCAGCAGCAACAAGCGCAGCAAAACCAGAATCATGTGGATGAACCGCAGACTATAACCACGCTGACCTTTACCAATCAGTCCTTCCCGTCCCTGCAGCAGCAGCAGCAACAACAACAACAGCAGCAACCACAGCAGCCACTGCAGCAACAGCAACAACAATTGTTCTCGCCTGTGCTGATACACGATCAGCAACGCCAACAACAACAACCGATGCTGATCATGACACGTTTGCCACCACAACAACAACAACAACAGCAGCAACCACAACAGCAACAGGCACCGCCTGCTCCTCAGGGAATTGGCATGCAACCAGGTGATGTCACCGCAGTGTTCCCTTATGACAGTGCCGTTGTCAGCTACGAGCAGCAGCTGCAACAACAGCTGGGACTGAAGCAACAACAACAGCAGCAGCAGCAACAACAACAGCAGCAACAGCCACCACAGTCAAAGATCGAGGAACAACAGCTGACTCTTAATGAGGTGGAGGAGTGGCATGGACGTGGTGGTGACACCAATGCAGCTGCTACAGCTGCGCTAACCAATGTGCTGAAGACCCAATCATCGGCATTAGTAGATCAGGTGGTGCCACCTGTTCCTGCCCACAGCAACAACAACAACAACAAGTGGAGCAGCGAAATGAATGCGATGAGCAGCGCAGCATCCAATGGCAGCAACAGCAGCAATGGCAACAGTGGCAGCAAACAGGAATGGGCCACGCCCAGGGACAATAGCAACGGACGCGGAGGAGGTGGCTATGACAACAACAACGATACTGCCAACAATCATTGGAACAACTCCACACAGCAGTCCCAGGATAATGGCAACCAAGTGCGTCGTAATTCCGGCAACTATCAACAGCAGCAGCAACGTCGCAATGGCGCCGGAGACGAGCGTGGACGTAACGGCGGAGGAGGTGGCAATTATCGCACCCGACAATACGGAAATTCATCGTCAACGCAGCAGAATGGACGCAACAGTGGCGTCTATTTCCGCAACAATGAGTCGAGTGGAGGAGGCGGAAACGGCGCTGGCAACGGCGGCGGTGGAGGCGGCAACAACAACTACTATCAGAATGGCGGTGGTGGTGGAGTTTACAACAAGGAATCACGCTATGATTCATCAGGTGGCGGCTCCTATCGCGGTCAGCGCGGCGGCAATCAGCGCAACGGCAACGGTCCCTTTGGACGGCCAATGGGGGATCGTGGACGGAACACGGGTGGAGGATCGGGGCCGGGCAACGGCGGCGGAGGTTACATTAATTCAGCGTCAATCACAGCAGCAGCAGCAACGACTGCCGCTGGGCTTGGAGAATAAAAACTAAGCAGTGAACTAAGCGTCGCAGCTGTTTGGCCGTGGCACATGTATTAAAAGAAAAGCTCCTCTCACACATCTACATCTACACACATCCATTTACATATAATATACGCATTACACACCATTAACACACTCCCACTTTCACCCTCACACACACACATACACATATTTAAAAGCAGCGTTGCCACGTTGGCGTTTAATTTACCGTTAGTAAGCAACGCGAAAAAGCTCCAAACAAAAAAAGAAAACAAACGGAAAGTTTGCGCATTTTTTTTCAAATACAATTAAATGTTTCTATATAATTATGATTTATTTAATTAATTAATAATAAAAACAACATAGTTATTAGAACACCTATAAAAACAAATACAACACATACAGGAAAGTTCAAAAACAACAACAACAACAACAACACACACAAAAGCAACAACCAACAAGAAAATAATGCAAAGGGGTTTTTAAAACCCAAAAGCAAAACAAAAAAACAAATAAATAAAAAGAAATGGAATGCAGAGAAAAGTAAAGTGCATGGGCACTGGACAAACAGCTGCAAAAAAGAAAGCGGAAGAAAGGAATAAGAAATAGAGAAAGAAGTGGAGAAAAGTGCGCGAAACTTTTCAAGTTAATAAATACAATGGAAACAGAAAATAAAAGTATTTATACGTCTTAGCAATTAAATTACAATTTCGAAACATACAAATTATATTTAATTAATTAATATAAAACATTGCGAATGGATGATGAAAATATGAAAAACAAAAACAAAAAAAAAAACCGAATGCAACTTATGTAATTTACTATAAACAAATATATTTATAGTTTGTGCTCTTACTACCATTTTTTTCTGTTTATATCTCTTTATTTTCTGCAAGCACACAACAAAGCGAAAAACGCGCATATTAAATAGATATATATATATATTATATATACATTAATTGTATGTAGAACTGTATACTTAACAAATACAGAATACAACATTATGCCCCACTTATGTGCATTATAAAAGAAACAAACGAAAATTATGTATTTGCAAAATAGTACATTAAACAAAATGATATAAGTAACCGATGTCATTTATTTAAATCCAAATGAAAGCCAATTCAAATTCGAATATCGTTTCGTTAAGTTTTCAGTTTGAAAATCTGAGTGGAATGTTGCTGTTATCATTGGAAGAATTTTTATGATTGCTTGCTCTTAATTTCAGGTTTCTTTTGAATTGTCGTGTCCGTAGAAGTATCACATAGAAACCAGAGTCCAGCCAAAATAAAAGTCATGCCCACGCCGGATAATGTCGTCAGCGGCTCCTGAAAAACGAGTGCACCTAAAATGAACTACATAATCAATTGTAATTAACGGTTGCAAATGTTGTAAGCGAAGCAAACTTACCGATAAGACGTAATTGGAGGCGGCTGTTAAAACGGTTGCCGTTAGTGTTTGTTGGGTCATTTGCAGTGCCTTAAGAAAGTAGCGCAGGTTGCACACATTACAAATGAGCATCAGGCCAATTGGAAGCAATTGCACTAGTGCAAATTCTGAGATAAGAGAAATCAAATTTAAATTGGTTTTTTGATAAATCTCTCATGCAAATACGCACCCATATACGAAAAGCCGGTTGTTGGTTGCAGCAAGTGTAGTGCGCTTAAAAAACTGGGCAACTTGCCAAAAAAGCTGCCGCCGGCAGCGCAAGCGCCAGCCAAAAAACTATAGCGGTATTTTAGTAAAGCCTCCATTATAGCGTTGCCAACTGTTGCAATCAGCTGTCTTCTGCTACTAAGGCTGCCACACGTTTACCTATCAATAAAAATCAATTAAAATCGATTTTTAACCAAATCGATTACACACAATATAATTTAAATCGATGTAAACCAAGCCTGCCAGCCCGTTTTTTGTTGTAACACGGACTATTAAAACAAGTTGGCAGCACTGCAACAGCAGCACATTGTTCGCGTTTTGCAACTGGATTTTCTTTAAAATTAAAACGTGAAATGTACGAATTAAAAACTTTGTTGCCACAATTCGATATTAAACTGCCGACCTGTATGTACGAATTAAAGAATGCCAGTCTCTCCGCCGGTGCTGCAACAGGCCCCGCAGTAAGTGCAAAATTTCATCAGCTGCCGTGGCGAATACTAGAGATGAGCGCAACTGTGACTCAAAAAGTCACAGTGCAAAAGTGACGGAGATTTTTGTTATAGCGGTTGCCCTGCCTCGAATTAATTTAAATCTGATATTAGCTTGTGTGTAAAAGGAAATCTTTGATAACACTTACATTTAATTTTCAAAATCAATAAAGGGCAAGTTATTTCAATGCAATGGCGTTACGGAGAGTGCGAGCGAAACGACAAAGTCAGTCACTTGTGCACTTGATTTGGACATTTTAGGCCGACAAATACAACAATTGCTAAAGGTTAAAATCAATATCTATGTCTAAACTAAACACAAAATTATAAATCTATTTATAAACATTACTGACTAACTCAAACGCATAATACGCACGGTGCTTGCCAAATTTGTGTTGCTTACTGTGATCACTATAGAAATGGGCGCATGATGAAATTTTTGTTTATTAATTAAATAATGGTAAGGTTGTGAAAAGTTTTCGAATCTTGGTAAAAATGTGAAATCAATTAATTTATTGGGAGACTGTTTACGAACTAATGACGATAATGTTATTGTCACGCGCCCATCTCTAGTTTACATGCGAGTCAATAATATGTGTGTGAACGTCTTGCACCCGTCTTATGTTGTCCTCTTCTCTCTTGCAGCAGGAAGACACAGCAGCGGTAATGCAGCGCCAGGAAAAAGTGCTGAAGCAGCTGGAAGAGCTTAAAGCTCAATTGGGCAAAATACGCTCTAGCTTGGGTGTGCGTGTGTGTGGCAAGACGTTGCAGCATACGACAGCCTATCAGAATGGTGGACTCAAAGAGGTGAGTTTACACTGTAATCTCTGTGGTGTACTTAACTAAATGGTGACTTTATTTAATAGGTGCCACTCCAGGATGTTGTCGTCAATGGTCATCCCAATTTCATACCCTATGCACTGTTGGCATTGAAGAACGCATGGCGCGATCTCTACACCATCGATGTGAAGACCTTCACACACTCGACAATGGCTGATATTGGACCAGCTGCCAGAGAATTCGAGGCTAATTTGGCCAAGGTGCCCGTCAATGCAGCGCTGCCCAAGATCAATGTGACACTCATATGGAAGAACTGTAAGCTGAAAACATTAGTTTATTAATTAATGCTTTGCTAATTTAATTGATTTACTGTGCAGGCGAGCACACGGAAATGATCAGCTCACCCACCATGTATGTGCCCATCTACGGCGAGGTGAATATCATTAGGTATTTGGGTCGTGTCGGACCCACCGAATATCGTTATGAGAACTCACCACTCTGCAATGAAATCGATGCCGTGCTGGACATTTGCTATCAACTGCTCCGCTGCAGCACACACAAAAGTCAAGTGGCCATGGTTCGTCTGCTGGATAAGCGACTGCAGCAGCAACAATTCTTTGGCGGTGATCAAATGTCCGTAGCGGACATTGGCGTCTACAGTTCCCTCATCCGCATGCCCGCCATCACAGACAAGGATCTGACACCAGCGCTGCTCGCTTGGCGCAAACGAGCAAAGCTCGTTACACAAATCTAAGATTTCATCTACTCAATGCGAATAAAATAAAGTTCTAACTACAGAGAATATATGCTTGTTAATTGCACACGCAACAGTGCAGAGCGCATAACTGTTGACAGCCAATGTAAAATGCTCTCTTTAAATTCACCATACCTCGCTCAAATGCTGCTTTTAACGCAAAGCAATCGTATGCACTGTAAGCAACACGCTCTCCCGCTCAGTTACTCTTGCTGATAACAAGTCGCTCTTCATCTCACACACACACTTGGGCGTTTGTGCGCTCTTCAATATACACTTACACATACATTGACAAATTAGTGCGACACACGCATACAACTTCAGCACGTTCTCCCACCTAATAACGCCTTGAGAGAGCAGCTTAGACTCTCTTCAGAACATATAAATTTAGTTTTTCCTCTTTTATTATTCGTATAAAGTATTCTTAGCTTCAAATGGCACCCATGGAGCGGGCTTAACCTCTCGAGCGAGCACCTCGTACTTGTCCGACTGCCTCAGAGGCTGAGTTCCATTCTTGACAATGCACTTCCTCTGGGCGAGATAAAGAGTGCCAATGAAGAGACCATTATCGGCTCTGAAGCGACAAACGTAGACCCGATCGTTGGTAGAGTTTGTGCCTACGGAGACGGCATTCTTCTCCCTGTAGCCATCGAAACTGCGCACCCAATGATAGCTAACGGTCGCGTTCGATATCAACAATTCGTAGGAAGTGGCTGTGTTGCTAACCGACTCGGTGTTGAAGGATGCAACTCCCGTTTCGGCAATAACACGCGCTGGCAGAATGTTGGCACCGGAAACTACGCGACCAACGAAATTCTCATAGCCGTTCGAATCGAGTCCACCCAGAACAGCGTTTTCAGGGAAGTTCTTCGTCTTATCAGAAAGAATCCAGCTATCCGTGTTGTCATAAATGCCACAATGGATGGAACCCAACAGCTGGGAAAGAACCAGCGCCAGGAGGGAGAGTTGTTTGGCAGAGTACATTGCGAATACTGTCCAGTAATTGATTAAAGTTTGTGCTCAGGATTGTGATTGTGCATTAGGGTTTATATACGCCTTCGGAGGGAATTATACCCTGATAAGAGAATGTATTATAAATTTCCTAGTGTTGTGGGTTAACTTTTATTAGAGTTAGATGTTGATTAGATATGCCAACATGTTTTTTTTAATTTTTCGGAGAAAAGTAATGCTAGACTTTTCAGGGAACCCCTTTTTGATAATATACCGCATTATTAATCTCAATATAGTCGCTTATTATCAAAATTTCAAATTAATAAGCTATGGAAAAAAGCAAGTATTAGGTTGTCAACCATTTCATCAAAGTTCCAAGAAAATGATAAAGACAAATTATAAATTAAAGTCGATGATCAAATAAATTATATATACAAAATATATTCTGGATTAAAGTTATGTCAGAGCCTATTGGACTGATAAATTTGTCAATATGCTTGTTAAATGTGAATCACAAAAGTCTTTTTCAAGAACACGGTGATTTCTTGACTGATAAAAAAGTAACCGTAGACATCCTAATTCCCGTATCAAAAGTGTTATCAATAACATGGTATATTTCTGTACATAATGTATTTCTATAAAAGAAGGTCCGCCCGGGTATAAGATATCAGTTTTTCGAGAACTCTTAAGGATGTACAAAGTTGCCTGTCTGTTGCTTCTTGCCCTCTTCGGAGTGGTTTACGCCGTGCCCTCCCAATATGGTAAGTAATCCTAATAATTATTTATATAATTTAATAATTTGAGTATTTAATTTATGCAATAGATTCGGAACAGGCTTGGGTAGCTGGAAATCTGTCGTATCCTCTTCCCAGTAATGCACTGGTTGGCGGACTTGATCCTTTTGGATATAAACTCTATGTGGGTCGGGTAAACTTCACCGGAACAATTGCACCCTGCAGTGTGAAGGCGGCGACTGGAGTTGCCGACGGCAACACGGATTTGTATACGTTCACAGAAAGAACATATCAGCTTCTGACTACCAAGGACAACATGGAATACGAGTGGACTCGCAGCTACGATGGCATCCTCGAGGACAACGCTGTTTCTGTGGGAACTTCCGCCTTGAACGAAAGGGTGTTCATCTGTCGCGCCAAATCGGAGGACGGTATAATCATCGGATCTTTGTTTCTGACCAAAAAGGCGTGCTTGATTAAAGGTCTAACTACCTTTAACTACATACACTCATTCGACAAGTACGAAGTTTTGATTGCTGTAAACAAAACTAATGCTAAATATTATTAAACATTGACAAAATATACTTAATACGTGTAAGAGAGTATGTACGAGTATGTATTAATATATAGCTATTTTTTTCGAGTATTATAAGTTCAGTTTTTTGTACAATTGTGTCAAAAACCTGTAAATGGGAACAAAACCATATTGAATCAACACGAAAATAATGCTACCCAAAGCTGATTGTGAGGTGATTATTTCAATAGTTTCACCTGCACATTTGAAAAGTTTTGCAGAATTCATCAATTAAATTATGCTTTTTACTTATTTAAACGAAGTCATAAGGTCCCTAAATTAAGAAATTTGACAATGACGCCATTGGAAACATTATTTGAGTAGGTGATGCTATTTTATTATTTAGCAGCTGTATCAACAGTTGTTTAATTTGTTTAATTTGTTTATATTTGAAATTAATTTATTGCAAGCAACTTTTGTGTATTCGCAAATATGTTTACGACCTTGATAATTACATGAAGTATCTGTATAAAAGAAGGTCGGCTCGGATCGAAGTCATCAGTCTTACGAGAACTTTTAAAGATGTACAAGGTTTCCTGTCTATTGCTTGTTGCCCTCTTCGGAGTGGTTTACACCGAGAACATCCCCTCACCATATTATGGTGAGTGATCCTAACTACATTTTAATATAATTTATTAATTTCAGTATTTATCTTTAAAAATAGGTTGGACAGAACAAAATTCGTCGAATCCTATTCCCGATAATCCTGTGGTTATACCCAATTCGCTTGGGGATAGATCCTATATCGGGCGTGCAAATATCAACGGAACAAGTGTACTCTGCAAGGCATATGCGGAAGCCGGAGAATGCAAAGGCATCTCGGAATCTGGTCCATTTACGGTAACAGTCTTTGAGATTCTCAATTTTTTGACAAGCGTCGTCCCTAAATGGATTTTTGGCACCAATTGCCCTCCCAATCTCTTACCCGTTTCATTGGGATCTTCCGACTCAACCAAAAACTCCGTCTGTAATGTCCAGTTGGGTCCCTACGGACAATTCGGGCTCAAAGTCGTAGACGGGTGCTCGGTTACTTATTCGGCTCTAGGAAAAATTACAGATCTAGTCCTGAAAGGCTATTATTTGTGTTTTAAAATCATTTAGAATTGAATTATTAACATTGACAAAATATTCTATATACTTGTAAGAAAGTATGTATGAATATAAATTTTTTTGTTTGTTCTAGTATTTTGATATCAGCTTTATTCCTTGTCTTTCCAAAATTTAAATATGCTGCTCATAAAAAGTTTTTTAAATAAATACCTCAATCGCAACTTAAGCTCATTGTCTTTTTCTTTAAGTCGAAAATTGCAGATAATGCTTTCGTCACATTAAATAAATACTTTATTTCTTAACATTCTTTTCTGTTTTATTTCGCATTTCGTAAAAAAAAGTCTAGACTTCATAGGGCATCCAAGGAGCAGGCTTAATCTCCCGAACGAGCACTTCATACTTCTCCAGCTGTCTCAGGGCCAAGGTTCCAATCTTGATGAAACACCTCCTCTTGGCCAGATATAGACTGCCAATGTATTGACCGTTATCGACACGGGCCCGGCAAATGTAGATGAGATCGTTGGAAGAATTTGTGCCCACGGCGACCGCATTCTTCTCCCTGTAGCCATCGAAACTACGCACCCAATGATAGATAACGGTCGCATTGGACACCAACAATTCGTAGGAGTTGGCGGTATAGGCGGTGGCATCGGTGTTGTACGATGCACCTCCGGTTTCGGAAACAACGCGAGCTGGCAGAATATTATTGCCGGACACTACACGTGCGACGTAGTTGTCGTAACCGTTGGAATCAAAACCACCCAGAACTGCATTCTCGGGGAAAGTTTTGGTCTTGTCGGCGAGAATCCAGCTATCCGTATTGTCGTAGATGGCACAGTGTATAACAGCCAATAGCTGGGCAAGAACCAACACCAGGAGTGATAGTTTTTTGGCGGAGTACATTGCAAATACTGTTCGGTACGGATTGAAATGTGTGTTGTTGATTTTGGAATTGCGTTTCGGTTTAAATACTCTTTTGGTACACAGTGTTGTAAATTTTCTAGTGTTAGTATTTTGAGGGTAGTTGTTGATTAGATAGGCGACTATTGTTCCTTGATTAATCAAAGGTTTGAATGACAGATGACTAAACTATATATGACCAAAATAAGTTTGCACGTGCCCACAATTGATAAGTTCACGTACTTAATACAGTTGAACGTCATTAAGACGAACATCTGTAAGTTGTATTTGTTTTGTTTATTATTAACATCTTAAGTTCGAAAATAAATTAAAGTACGATAAAAGAATTTTATTAAAGAGTACTTTTTTAACTCTTGTTTCTTTCTTCAGGTGGTTTCACTGTGTCATTAATACTTTGGTCTATGTTGTTAGATTTCTCAGGGAATCCCTTATTGATAAGCTACGGTATTATTATAAGATAAGTGCTTATTATCAAAGTTTAAATTGATAAGCTTTGAATACAAAATAAATTTCAGTCAGCCATTTCATCAAATGATGTAGTCAAACTATAAATAAACGTCAATAATTATTGATTAATTTTATGTAGTTAATGAATTTTTAAATGCAGCACTTATTCCTTGGGAACTAATAAATAAAATAAAAATATGTCAATTTTATTATTTGGCCTCAAGTCTGATTCTGCATCAAAATAGAAAAGTTTAATTTTATTCCCCAATTCCAATTTCTAATTTATATAAAATTCGAACTTTTGTATTTAATTTTACTATCCATTGAAATAGTATCCAATCAATTCTACAAGATACATAGCATACTTTTAGGATCAACCTATTTGTAAAGTCTTTAATAAATAATATTAACTTAAGCATCACTAAATAACAAACTTAGCGAGTTTATCACATTATAAAGATAGTGAAAGCAAACTTTTATACAATTTCCTGCTATATTTTTAGCAAATACCCGTATAAAACTAGTCATAATAAAATAAGTAAATACAGCGAAAGTTCGATAGATTGAGATTGTCCGTGTCGATAATCTTGTTACCAAGAATATATCAATAAATCTTCAATCCCCTGCCGATCCAATCTAATCGAGTACCGGTAATTGCTTATGGATACGGCTAATATATAAACTGCAACCAAATAGTTTGTTCCCTCAGTAGTTTTTTCGGAATCACTTCAAGATGTACAAAGTTGCTCTCCTGTTGGTTTTCGGGTTATTTGCCGCGGTTTATGCTGTGCCCTCGTCATATGGTAAGAGATCCTAGGAAGGAAACTGTCATAGTTGCTGGATCTAATCCTGGTTTTTTTTATTAGATAATAAATATACTTGGGTGACTGGAAATTTGTCGATTACCGTGCCAGCTAATGCTGTGATTGGAGGATTTGATCCCTATGGATATTATACATATATAGGACGCGTTGTTTATTCTACCAACATTCTGCCAGCTCGTGTTGTGGCCGAAAAAGGTATTGCCTACTTCAATACAGATACTGTGAGCTATAGGTTGGTCAACTATCAGCTGCTAGTTGCCGAGGATAACGTATCCTTCGAGTGGATTCGCAGCTTCGACGGTTTCCAGGAGAAGAATGCAGTTTCTGTGGGAACAACACATTGGAATGAACCTGTTTATATGTGCCGTGCCAAGGCCGATGGTGGTTTGTTAGTTGGAACTCTATTTCTATCCCGGAAGGTCTGCATTATCAAGAACGAGGATTTGCCTCTGCGTCAATTCGATAAGTACGAGATCCTCATCGCCAGATCAAAGATCAATGGAACAGTCTGTTAAATGAAACGTATTTAAAAGAAATTATACTCATACAGAAATGTGTTAAGATTAAATGCGATTGATATTTATTATAAAGAGAGTACTAGTTGTGGAATAATTGAAATGTTATATCGGTTATAAAAGTACCTTTAACAGGGGCTTTACAGTTGCATGGTTTACTCTTAAATTGTGAGCACATTTTATACTTTAAGGTAAATTATATTACTATGGAATGTCAACTAATTAATTAACTACTCTTCTGATGTGGGTAATATACAATAATATACATATGTGTCTACAATAATAAGGACAATGAATAGTAAGACCAGTTATTATACAAATACATACATATAGTTATAGTTAGTAAACCAAACAAAGGCTTGATAAAATTACTAGAAAATACTGGAAAATAGTTGGTAATACAGAGACACCTATGTTGCGTTCGTCCTGCCACCAGGTCCACTCGTTTTTGTAATAACGTGGATCACAGTTGGGATCAGATGGCTTATTTCCGGGTGGACGTGCATTGCTTTTGATTTTCTCGATACGTGCAAGATAATCGGCAATCAAACGTCCATCGCGAACCTTCTCGTATATATTGTTCTGTTCACAGGGATCCTCGTCCATATCGAAGATACAAGGACCCTCCAGAGGCAGACACGGTTTGTCATCGGGCTCTGGATTACGACACTTCACTGTTGCCTGCTCTCGCATTGAGGTGATGTTTATCGATGTCAGGTTGCCACGAAGCAGCTCCAGTTGCTGCCACACGCTGGTGTTTCTTATCAGTTCCTCATAGTGATCAGCCCGTGGATCGAATTCATTGTGACGCACCGATAACCAGCCATCGTATTCACCTTTGTTGGTGGTGCCATTCACAATCTTCCATCTGCCGTCGACATAGGATAAATATGGCACCGAGTCGTCTATGTTGTGCACAATCTCACGCTCCACCGAATCGTAGTCATACATGAGGGCTGGCCACAGATTTAGTCCGTCCAATTGTAGTGACTCCTTCAGATGGATGCCCGCTGCAGCTGCCAGAGTTGGCAGTATGTCTCCAATGTAGAAACGCTGTCTCCAAACTCTGCCAAGACGTGAGAATCTCTTGCTCCAAATGGCTGCCGAGGAGCGTAGTCCGCCTTCCCAAGGCGAGTTCTTTTGCTGTCGAAGGGAAAATATCAGTTTTATTTTAGGGTAGATCGAATCTACAGAGCATTGGTAAGGATCAGAGTTGTTCCTAATTAACTACTTTTTTAATGAAATCGTCATTTCACTAGCATTGAAAAAAGTAGTACTAGTGAAATATTATTTTATGAGCAGTAAATTAAACATTTCTCGTTGGCATTAAGTAATGCCAATGAAAACCTATTTTAATTAGCATTGAAAATAATTTTTCTGGAAATTAAAAAAAAATAGAAAAATTTGAAGAATTGTTTTTCCGATAGCCTTTCCGATATTTATCCGATAGTCTTAACCGATAGTTGTATCCGATAGTTTTATCCGATAGTTTTATTCGATAATTTAATTCGATAGTTTTATCCGGTATTTTTATCAGATACTTTTATCCGATAGTTTTATCCGATAGTTTTAAAGGATCAATCTACTCACGCCTCTCAGTGGATAGTTGGATGCGGTGGTTGAGTGCTCTCCCACAGTGGGACCTCCGTTGTCCGACAGAAAGAGTACTATGCTCTGCTCCAGCAGCTGTTGGCGAGCCAGAGCATCAATGACACGACCCACGCTCTTGTCCAGCCGTGAAACCATCGCTGCATAGTAACGCTCTGTCATATTCGTGAGATACTCGAATTGAGATACTTCCTCAATCGGCGCTTGCATGGGATCATCTGTATTGGCGGCATGTGGAGCCAAATGACTGAGCAATAGGAAGAGAGGTTGAGCGGAGGCATTATGATTTTCGATCAGCTGCACAGCGGCATCCGTTAATACATCCGTCATATAGTGACCCATGTGTTTATGTGAGACCTTTAAATCGTCGCGAAAATCGTGTCCTCTTGCATAGGGTTTGCCCTACAGTAAGATATAGCTTAATGGAGATAATAGTTCTGAATATATCATTTTCATACTTACATTTTGCTTATACGTCTGATCATAGTAATCCACATAGGCACCCAGATATCCCAAATGGTGATCAAAGCCTCGTTCGGTGGGTGTAAAATTGCGCTGCGACATTCCCAGATGCCATTTACCCAAGAGATTTGTGTGATAACCACTCTCCCGAAAGATGTGAGCCATGGTCGTTTCATTTAAAGGCAATCCCCAGGGCTGATCATTCACGATCACATATTGCTGCATGCCTAAAGTTGCAAACAGGTTAATTAACCTTGTAGTTTGATGAACTCTTTAAATTGAATCACTAACCCGTATTGATTGGATATTTGCCTGTAAGAAGAGCTGCTCTGCTGGGCGTGCACATGGCGGGTGTATATAGTTGGTTGATTATAACTCCATTGTAGGCCAACGCATCGATGTTCGGTGTGAGGAATCTATTCGATCCCCGGAAGCTCACATCATCAAAGCCCTGGCAAAGAAAGTGTCAACGCAGCCATACAAATTATAATATTTGCATCTGGAGTTACCAAATCATCTGCCATTATGATAATAATATGCGGCTTGCGACCCTCATCATCGTCTTGGCCATTTGTTATCGTTATGGCCAATATGAGATTCAACAGTAGAGCGATAGTTCGCATTACGCTGACTTAGAACGGGGACGTGTAACTAAAAATAAATTAGCAACTAACAATCAACAATAGCGATAAATTTGCATAATGAGTGGGAATACGATAGTTTACTTTTTTAGTTTAATTACTTTTTGAAAGCACTCTTCTGTTATGTGAGTTTCGTTCTTATTTGGAAGTTATTTTCTTTAAAAAATTTTAAAAATAATTTTATAAAATTAAAAATCAGTAAGTCATATTGCTTTTTTAGAACATAATAAACTAAGCTAATTTCCAATTAGCAATATTTTGAGTAATATGTTATTTAAATGGACCCAATGCCATGAAATTAAATAATGCATTTAATGAGACTTCTGAAATATTTAAATATGAGTATTTTACGATCATTTGCACATTTTTTAATTATATTTTCTTAACTTCGGAAACTTATTAACAATACTCATCGCAACTTCAACAAGTTCTTGCTGCTCAATTAATTTACAGATTATAACTCGAATGACACGTAAGTTGCCGTTATATAAGGTGTTCACGATTGGATGTTACCCTGTATTGAGGTAAAAAAATTAATTTTCAGAATAACAAATTGATTTGTCTAATAATATTGATATTCCTATTCTTTTTTATCCATATTTAAAAGTACAGGGTATTAGAATATCGGTAAGCAAAAATGTCATCAATATTTAGTTTTCATGAAATTATTTATAACGAGCTGTGACAATTTGGTGTAGAAATTGTAGAACCATATCAGATATTGCTCTGTACGTGAAAGCAATTCTAATTGGTTTTACAAAAGTTCATAAGTCTTAGTAGATTGAATAGATATAATTTTTCTTATAAAGTGTGAGTAAACATTTTTGTTATGACATTGTTTTTTACAATTGTTAATTATATTTAAAAAATGTGTTAATTATCTGTTGATAATTTGTATTGTATATAAGTTGATAACTAACTGTGTACTAACATTTTATGTAAATTCACTAGTGGATGGCAAAATAACTATAAATAAACAATTTGAATAATTTATTATTATTATCTTTTCGATCCGTGCGTGAATAAATGCTCAAACAATTCATAGTCTAATCAATCGGTTCGGTTCTATAAACAAAGTTTTAACGTTCTTTCACACACACACACATATTTAAAATAAAAGTTGAGCTTATCAGCTTTGCAAGCGCATTATATGCTCAATTATTAATGCAAATACACGATTTACAGGCAGAGCTATAATATAATACTATATTTGCCCTCGAGATCAAATATTTAGCAGGTCCCTCGTCTGTTACCGTTGAGAGCGCGCACTCTACTGAAACTGCATGTGGGGATTCCGAACTGCGAGACCGGTTGTTTTCATTCATTACTTTAGCATTGTCTCTCGTGCGGGTGATAAATAAACATTGAAGATCAGAGTAAAGAGCGGAGAGCGGAGAGCCGAGAAAAGATAAGTGATATTACAACCATATTTTGTAGCATACTTTTAGGAGACAAAATAAGTGAAACTTATATTAGTTGTGAAGGCTTTATGTCTTATTAGAGAATAAATAAATTGTATATTCTGAAAAATACATGTTTTATATGTAAATAAAGAGTAGAAAATCAGAAAAGTGTGTGTTTTTGTCAGTCTTTGACATCCTTAGAATTAAAAAATAATTGGTATTTAAAATATCTTAACGTAAACTATTCAAATTAAATATTGATTTAAATTATCGTCTTACATTCAAATGTATGATTCAAATAACTCCACACGTCATCGAATTGTGATGATGATAAACAACAAACCATAAAATTGGAGCTATAAATGTGGTGAGTATCAGTCAATGGACGTGTTATTATAAACACATATTAATTAGCAGAAGAGGGTTAATTTGTTGGTTATTGGCTAAAAAAGTGCTTTATATGCGTCACGCTGTAAAACCAAAACAAATGCATCCCCAAACAAAAGTTTCTAACGAAAAAATAAGTCCAAAGAAAATGGGCAAATCTGTTCTGATGCAATGCATAACGACAATTGAATAAGCTAGAAGAGGTAAGAGAGGAAGTGTGAGTGAGAGAGAGAGAGAGAGAGAGCGAGAGCGGAACTTGGATTTTGCCGGCTGCTGAAAACAGAGAGAGAGAGCTTTTTCTTTGGGGTTGTCAGGTCAACTAAAGCCACAGCTAACCAAAGTCAGTAAGTAGTAGTATATGGTCGCTCTCAGCGTAGCTGGCAACCCAGTTACTCTCTCGCGCCAAAAGTAAAGAGAAGAGCGCCAGAATAGAGCAGCTGACAGCTGCCTGAATTGTTTTTGTTTTGCATGCGACCCAACATGCTTGTTACCCAAACCAAACCAAAGCAGAGCGGAGCACATGTGTCGACACTCTGATTCTGCAGTACCTCGTTCACTTTCCTCGCAGCTGCTTCTTGCACGCGTGTGTGCTCCGGTTTTTCTATATTCCATGTGGAAAATTTAACTTAAATTTGATGAAAGAAAGCAGGCAAATCAATTGAAATTAATTGAACTGATCGAAATTGAAATATTGAACACACAAAATGGATGAGTTATCGGAGTTCTTTGGGTAAGTAAGCTGCCAATTCTCTGGCATTGACACGCACGCTACAAGTGTCTAAAATTAGCGGTAAATGCATGCAAATAGCACTTTTATTTTTAGATAACACTTAACACCCACCTGACGACCACGCGAAATGTGGCATATATATCTATAAACAAAAGCCCCGCTGAACTGCAAATCAGTTTTCCAAACAAAATTTAATTAGTAATAATGTAATAAAACAAACTGCAAGACTCCACAACTCAACAGTGAGTGATCAACTGAGAAATTCCCTGTAGAAAGAGCATAAGAGGGAAAGATAGAGAGAGCATGCATACAACAAGCCATAGATAAAAAAAAAAAATAATTTGAAGAAAGCTTTTAAGAAGATAATAAACTATCTTCAGCTTGTTAAAAAGAAAAACAAATATTTTAATTATATTAATTGCTATTTAAACTAACATTTAACAACGATTTTTGTCATAACCACCCTTAAAATTGTATAATACTTATTCCCTTTGGGGCCCTTATTATTTAAAATATCTAAAAATTAACACGCTAATCGATCAAGACAGTACAAGCAGCAAAAGGTTGTATAGGCCAAGTTGTTAGCCAAGTAGTTAGCCAGATTGACCGACTGTTAATTAGCGATATCAACAAACTCACACACACACACACACAACCTCAACTGGGCAGCCGTCACTTGTGTTTACCAGCGAAATCTCTCTCTGCGGTTTCACGGCGGGTCAGTTACGAGGATCGATCTGATCGCATCAGTAGAATACCACCCGCCACCCCCAAAAGCGTGCTCAACATTTCGACTTTCCAATGGCTGGAAACTCACCACGATCTCAAGTCGGTACGATTGCCGGAATCGTGCTCGTATTTAACGGGCTTCGCATTCACACCAACTGTTCAGAAGTAATTTGAGCGCAAGAGACAATCGAGTTCTGAAATTCAATTTACAACGAAATCGAAACAGTTTATTATTATTAATATTGATATCGTAATTTGATTCGGTACACTTGCAAGCCACCAACCCCATGATGGGCTATTTGTTGTGATATTTAAAGAATTCTTTGCAAAAAGAAATATTTTGTGCGAGAAAAGCAAACAAGTGATCGATATTAAGCAAGAGTTTTGACAGAAAGGATTCAATTATTTGAAAAAGGTGATAATTAATAGCTGAAGTTTAGAAATTATATCTAAAAGAATTTGTTATGAAGCTTCTTCATTTATAATATGTCGACGTGTTTTAGTAGACTTTTAGATATCAGAACTGAAAATCTTTAATCTTGTAAAATACGATCCTTATAATACATTTTATACAAAGAATACTCTAACGATTTGAAGAAGATCTTTGTGTTTATATCGATCTATCAATGATCTTTAATTATTCTGTCACTTAGTCATAATGGATATTTTCTCAGACGATCACAAGACAAGTGACTTTCGCGTTCCTATAAATGAAATCTGAACTATAAATCGTGCATTAACACCCGCGCACTAATTATCTTATGGCTTAACGGTTATAAATGCCAAGTCAGGGCTGGGATCCAAATGGAACCACCCACCGCGACCCGCTTTCAATATTATCATTATATACATAAAATTGACATACAATTGGGAAACGTGTTAATATGTCGATTCGATTAACATGGGTATACAAATAATTACACGGGGTAAAAACAGATACATACTCGTATTTCGTATAGCTAAGCAAAAAGTATTCGTACCTCAATTCAAGATTTGCGTCTTGTCATCAATTATTCCAGTATGCCCAATTGGAGCGTGACAAATGCTTTTCGCGTGCTCACACGCCGTAAGCCGCTGGAGGATTCTTCGGAATCGAAGCTGGCCAAGGTGTTATCCGCCTTTGATCTGACAGCCCTGGGCATTGGTAGCACCCTAGGTGTGGGTGTCTATGTCCTGGCCGGTGAGGTGTCCAAGAGTCATGCTGGTCCTGCTGTCGTCATTAGTTTCCTGATCGCTGCAGTCGCCTCGATCTTTGCCGGACTATGTTATGCGGAATTTGGCGCACGTGTTCCCAAGGCGGGATCTGCCTACATTTACAGCTATGTGACCATTGGAGAGTTCATTGCGTTTCTCATCGGCTGGAATCTCATATTAGAGTACGCAATCGGTAAGTTTAATTGGCGGCGCCGACAACTAATTGATGAAATTAATTGGTTAGAACATGGAACAAAAATATTAATATATTTATATTGATTTATTGATTCACCGTATCGATATTGTAGGTTCCGCCAGTGTCGTCAAGGGACTGAGCACGTATCTGGACTCATTGTGCGGATATGCCATGCGTGATTTTCTTGCCGAGCATCTGCCCATCAATGTTCACGGCTTGAGTGCTTATCCGGATCTGTTTGCCTTCATTGTCACCATACTGTTCTCCTGGGCAATTGCATCTGGCGCCAAGGAATCCACCAGGGTGAATAATGTTTTCACCATGCTCAATCTGGGCGTTGTGCTGTTTGTCATTATCGCAGGACTTTTTAAAGGTGAGTCAGAGAATGCTTATTTATATATCTTTTTCTTTAAACAAAATACAACATAAAATTTGCAACATACTGCA
Source organism: Drosophila falleni (assembly GCA_035045575.1). Lineage (NCBI taxonomy): Eukaryota > Metazoa > Arthropoda > Insecta > Diptera > Drosophilidae > Drosophila > Drosophila falleni. The sequence goes on from JAWNOV010000167.1 coordinate 15,303,727, forward strand.
ATTACAGTGTAAATATATCCTCACCATAACATTAACTATCGTTTAACAGAGCGGCTATGTTATCGATAAGCTCTGAAATTGTAACGTCACGCCCGCAAGGATTGATGATCGCACATAATTTTTGCGATAACAAATCGATAAATTGCACAGAAATGAGGCGCGCTTGCTTAAATGAAATCGATCATATTGTTTCAATTTATTTAAACTTAACTATGCTGCCTTTTAATTTCCGCATTTAATTTGTCGTTATTTCTTCTAGTTTCCAGCAAAAACTGGAGCATACCAAAGTCGGAAGTGCCTGAGGGTTACGGCGATGGCGGCTTTATGCCTTACGGAGTCTCTGGCATCATCAAGGGAGCCGCTGTTTGTTTTTATGGCTTTATTGGCTTTGATTGCATTGCCACTGCCGGCGAGGAGGCTAAGAACCCAAAGAAATCAATTCCATTTGCTGTGATCGTATCGCTGGCGATGATCTTTCTTGGCGTACTTTGGTGTATCCACCGTGTTGACCATGATGCTGCCGTACTACGCCCAGGATGAGAGTGCTCCACTTCCACACGTCTTTCGCATTTACGGCTGGCATGTGGCCGAGTATGTGGTGACCATTGGTGCGATGTTTGGACTGTGCGCTAGTCTGATGGGTGCCATGTTTCCATTGCCTCGCATTGTGTTTGCCATGTCTAATGATGGACTGTTGTTCAAGTGTCTGGGCGAGATTAGCACCAAGTACAAGACACCCTTTAAGGGCACCATGCTGACGGGTCTGTTGTGTGGCATCCTGGCTGCCATCTTCAATCTTAGCCAGCTGGTCAACATGATGTCCATTGGCACACTCTTGGCCTACTCCATGGTGGCCAGTTGTGTGCTGATGCTGCGTTACGAGGTGGACGATCGTCGGGATAGTCGCATTATCGGCAACGGACGCGTGAATGCGGGCCAGGAACAATCCTGCTCCCTGTGGCGGCGTCTATTTAATCTCAATGGCCAAACGATATCCACCAAACAGACATCGCGAATTGTTACTGTCGTGGTTACTTTGTTCTGTAAGTTGAACTGAATACTTTGAGCTGTATCTTCAATTTAACTTATTGTTTATTTCTTTTAGCAATCTGGAGTCTGATCTTCTCGCAGATTCTCACCAAATTCGAGGAGGATCTGGCCCATACTACTCAGTTTGATGTGCTGCTTCTAATTCTCGGTGGAATTCCTTTGATACTCATGCTGTTTATCATTTCTCGTCAACCTACCTCGGGCGTTCAGTTGTCCTTCAAGGTGCCGCTGGTGCCTTGGCTGCCCGGCATTTCCATACTGATTAACATCTATTTGATGATCAAACTGGACATTATGACTTGGATACGTTTTAGCATATGGATCACCATTGGCCTGGTCATCTTTCTGTCCTATGGCATTCGTCACAGTCGCTTGCGACAGAGGGAACAACGCAACAATTCCATTACCCTGCTGCGGGATTCCAGCGATACAACGCTTCTCAGTCAGGATCGTTCCAAATATGGCAACGAGGTGCCTCTGATATTGATGCATAGCTCATCTTAAGTATTTTTTACATGCTCTTATTTTGCTTTTTACTGCAAAAACATATGAAAAGAAAAGATATTTTTGTTAAGTCTAGAACTAAGTTGCACTTTTTATCATCCAGCATATGCCCACACACACAAAACACTCATATTTGTTATGTATGTAAATATACGTAAATTTCTGTCCTGCTCGAAACACTATCATATATATTTAATAATTATAAATAGAAACCAAAAATTGTTTACAAAGTACAATAAGAAAAGCTTAAAGCAATAAACAAGTATGAAAACAGCATAGGTATTTGCATTTAATTTATTACGTGTTAGAGATTTTGAATATATTTAATGATTAACGTTAGTTTTGTGTTTATGGGTATTTTGAATTTAGTTTGGCGCGATTTTTACATGCTGTTATCCATGCTAACGCAAAATTGAGTCTGTTAACGCACTTGGAGTTAACAGCTGCGCTACTTTTAACATGCTGTTATCCATGCTGACGCAAAATAGAGTCTGTTAACGCACTTAGAGTTAACAGCTGCGCTATTTGAAGTTGGCTGTGAACGGTTTTTATCCAAATTAGGGTGACCATGTCATCTGTATTGTTGAAAGGCAGTTAATTTAAATTTTGATAAGTTTTAAATTTGTATGTAATATTTGATGCGTACAAATAATTATTGTTTCACTTATATAACATAAATTACTTATAGGAAAATGCTTGAGTTTTCTTCTTTGAATAAACTAGAGAGACTTCAATACTATAGAGTAGTATAAACGAATTTCAGCTCATCAATGCGGCAACAGTTTGAAATACCGGTCAGAACTCATATGTTTACTTTTATAAAAGTAGTTCAACATGAAAGTGCAAGGCCATAACAAACACGATAAGTTCAAGTTTTTGTTTGGCAATCCACAAGTTTTGCGTTGATTGAGGATAAGGACGAAAGAGACTTGTTGAGCAAATGCAACAAGTTTGATGTCCTGGCAACTGATTGTAAACAATAAATTGAGCTCAAGTTCAGCTGTTGCATTGGCAACGCTCAATTCAATGGAATGTTTAATCGATGCTCACTCGAAGGATAAAAACAGACAAGAAGCAAGTGCACAACGCAAATAAAACGTGAAAAAAACGGAAATAAACTGTGAAAATTCAGCAATGTCGCGTTATAAAAATTAGAAAAAGCTAAAAAAAGCTGAAAGATTTGCGGTGAATTATCATCGGATCGCTTATCAGCTGAATTTTACCACTGAATCATGGGAAATACCGAGAGCAATGTGACCAGCGGAGTCAAAAAACAGGCGGGCGTCTCCACTCAAGCCCTCTACAAATTTGTGAATCTCAAGGGCGGTGGCCTTTTGGTGGACATGATGAAACGCGCCTGTCAAACCAAACAGTTTGCGGAAATTGACCATGCGATCAAAACGAAGGTTGAACCCTTTTTATATAACAAGGGCGCTGGCCGTTATTTTCCCATATCGAAGCTGGTGCTGCTGCGCAATCGGGACAGACCCCGAACGAGGCAATTACCCGAAATACGTGCTCTCGAGAATCCCGATGACGACTTTAACATACACGATTATTGTCCTGAGGTATCCGAGGCGGAATACATTTCGAATCCAAGTGCCTATCGTTACGTCTGCTGGGATCTAAATGTGAGTTAAATTGGTTATTTTATTATTTAGATAAATTTAAAATATATTTATTTAAACGAAAATGAGTTTTTTTTTATTTATTATAGTTTTTTTTTAATTTTATTGATTTCCTATGTAATATACTGTATTTTTTTCTAGTTGCGTGGAGCAGTGGGAGAGACCATTCTACATCTGTGCCTGCTCAATGCCTCCTCCTTGCATGCGGATTTGGCTAAGCGTCTGTTAAAGTTTTATCCCAAACTCATACTGGATATCTATATGAGTGATGAGTACTATGGAGAGAGCGTGCTGCACATTGCCATTGTCAATGAGGATCCAGCGATGGTCAAGTATTTGCTGGATGCCAATGCCGATGTCCAGGAACGGTAAGTGGAGTAGTAGTAGTTGTAACAGTAGAAGTATCTTTTATAATTTCATCCTATTAAAAGTTGCTGTGGCGCCTTCATGTCCGCGGAGGATACAAAAGCTTCCCGAACGGATTCACCGGATCACGAGTACGTTGCCTTGCAGCCAATTACCAACTATGATGGTTATGTCTACTGGGGGGAATATCCCTTAAGTTTTGCCGCCTGTCTGTCTCAGGTGAGAAAATCAGATCTGCCTTAAAAGCAGCTATTAAAATTTATACTTTGCACATATTAAGAAATTGTGTTTTAAGGGTTCAACTATTTTATGAGCCCAAGCAGCGTTGTGTGATGCGATATTTTTTTAGTTGGTGTTATTGGTTAGGTTTTTTTTTTTTTTTTTGCGAATTAATATCGAAAAAAAAACCAAGCGTGGCTTCGATTGAGCAGCGTATATTTTCGTTAACAGCGATTGAGTGATGAGTGATAACATTGTATGATGCTTAACAGGCCACAAAAAACATTAAGAGAATTATTTTACATAATGTTAGCAATATGTTATGCCAATGTGCAGGCTAGACTTTTAACAGATGTTAATTATGCTAAGAATAACATGCTTAGCTCTGCTCTCTGACAAATTAAATGCAGTGTATATTTTTTAGTCCTGCACTTACAACTAACTAACTCTATACTCTCTTTAGGAAGAGTGCTTTCGCCTGGTGCTGGCTCGTGGCGCCGATCCGGATTTCCAGGACACCAATGGCAATACCGTGCTGCATATGCTGGTCATCTATGAGAAGATCGAGATGTTTGACGTGGGCTACGAGGTGGGAACCAATATTCACATCAAGAACGTGCAGAATCTGACGCCATTGACACTAGCTGCAAAGCTGGGACGTGTCGAGATGTTCTTCCATGTGATGAGCATTGAGCGGGAGATTTATTGGCAACTGGGAAGCATTACATGTGCCGCGTATCCTTTGCTCATGATCGACACCATTAACGAGGAGACGGGAAATATTAACAAGGATTCGGTGCTAAATTTTGTTGTCTTCGGGGATAAGCTGGAGCATTTGGAGTTGCTGGATGGAGTGGTCATTGATCTGTTAAAGACCAAATGGGATACTTTCTGCAAATCTCGATTCTACAAACAGTTTTACATGTTTGCCTTCTACTTTTTGATATCGCTGTTCAGTTTTATATTGCGACCGGGTCCTGAGGCTAAAGACGATGAGGATGAGGACCAGGACGGTACATCCTTACCATCGTCAAATGGCAGTTCCCAACATGATCTGTACATCAACGGAAGTTTGGGAAATCAACACTCCAAACGTGGCACCTCCAGCACCGAATACAGTTAATACTATTTATATTTCCTAAATAAATATTTTTTCTTATCATCTTAATTTCCTTTTGCAGAAACCTTTTGGCTTAACTTCACTGAGTACTACGATCCTAATGAGGTGGAAACCTTGCCTGCCTGGTGGCAAACTTATGCCCAGTGTCCACTTATGAATCTGGAATCCGATTTGGCCAAACTGCGCATTATAGCCGAGTTAATTAACTTTGTTGGTGCCATACTCTATCTACTTGTGGCCTTGAGAGAGGCTCGCTTTTTAGGATACAAAATGTTCATTGAAAATTTGGTAAGCTTAAAGTGAACTCTTCAGAAGAATTAAAAAGAATGCAAGAGAATTTTAATAACTTATTACAAAGTTAGCTAGAGTCAAAAAAAATCACGCCAAGTCAATTGAACTCTTTTCGACCCATATCTATATACATTCTAAAATTATACTATAATACTACTATTAATATTACTCCTCCCAGTCCCTCTCCCACTCCCTCTCCCACTCCCTCTCCCAGTCCCTCTCCCACTCCCTCTCCCAGTCCCTCTCCCAGTCCCTCTCCCAGGCCCTCTCCCAGTCCCTCTCCCAGGCCCTCTCCCAGTCCCCGCTCTTAGACCCACAAAGTCGGTAAAATAAACCCAATAGACCCCTGTACTTTTTTTAAGATGTTAAAGAATTAAAAAGTTAGGAACAACGAAAGCCACAATCCCTGATAAAGACATATACACAAGATATATACACAATAATACACTAAATACAAAATCTACATTTTTTTTTTCCTCTTGAAAATTAAAGACTATGAAATATTTTATTTCAGATGACAGCCCCATCGCGTGTTATGTTTCTCTTTTCCTGTGCGCTGATGATGACCATACCCTGGCTAAGAGTGTCCTGTCTAACCGAAATCGATGATCATGTAACGGTTGTGATAATGTTAACCACAGCTCCCTATTTTCTATTCTTCTGTCGGTGCGTATAACTCCTAATCTTAATTTTAAGAGTATAATTCCTATCCATACTTAATTTTTAGTGGCTTTAAGACCGTTGGACCCTTCGTTGTGATGATATATCGCATGGTAATGGGAGATTTGCTGCGATTCGTTTCCATCTACTTGGTGTTTGTCTTGGGTTTCTCTCAAGCCTTTTATATAATATTTCTCACCTTCGATAATCCTTCGACGCCTGAGGATCAGGATGCTGAATCAAATCCAATGCCCTCGCCAATGGAATCAATTGTGGCCATGTTCCTTATGTCCTTAACGAACTTTGGGGATTACTATGGTGCAATGGTGTCCACACAGCATGAGTACGAAGCGAAGATACTCTTCTTTCTGTTCATGGTGATTGTGAGTGTGCTGCTGGTCAACATGTTGATTGCCATGATGGGTAATACGTATCAGAAGATTGCCGAAATTCGCAACGAATGGCAGCGCCAATGGGCACGCATTGTCCTCGTCGTGGAACGGAGTGTTCCTCCAGCGGAACGTCTCAAGAACTTCATGCACTACAGTCAGTCCATGTCGGATGGAAGACGTGCTCTGGTTCTCCGTTTAAATATGACGGTGAGTTGGACGATGGATTTTCATACTAAGCACTTAACAGAAAAAAGAAGGCAGCTACGATCCTATAAAATTTATAAATTCTTTATTAGCAAATTGATTCAATTGAGTTCTACTTCTGTACTAGTTTGTCTGTCTGTCTATATAGCAGAGTTATGTCCATAAGCATTATCATTACTTTTTAATTAGCATTAAAAAAAGTAGTGCTAGTGAAATGAAATTTCATTTCACTAGCATTAAAAAAAGTAGTGCTAATGAAAATTAATTTTACTAGCATTGAAAAAAAGTAGTGCTAATGAAATCGTCATTTCATTTGCTTTTCATTTCATTTTAGTTTTATCCGATAGTTTTATCCGATAGTTTTATACGATATTTTTATCTGATAGTCTTATCCGGTAGTCTTATCCGGTAGTTTTATCCGATAGTTTTATCCGATAGTTTTATCCGATAGTGTTATCAGATAGTTTTATCCGATATTTTTATCAGATATTTTTATCCGATAGTTTTATCCGAGAGGTTTATCCGATAGTATATATAGTGTATAGTGGCTTGGTTCAAAGAATCTGTAAGAGCTAGATATATCAAATATTCGTAAAGCTAAAAGAGGAGAAAGCATCAAGTATCTCAGATCCTATACAGTATGTATATTATTGATCAGATGAAAGACTCAGTAAAGACGTTAATCGCAGAAACTTTAAGAGCTAGACACATCAAATATTAACAGTGTGAAAGGGCTAGACACCTTAAATTTGCATAGTGTGAGGCTTAAAGAAGAATATATGTATATATATGTACGATTACTGAATATGTCACAGTCGATATAACTCGAATGTAGCAATCATACTAGTCTAAATTGTACCTTTGATTTAATGCGATTCTTGCAGGACGAGGAGAAGGAGGAGATGAAGGAGGTGCAGGAGATGAAGCGCATTCATCAGCGCTTCTCCAAGAAGCGTCAAATGGAGCGAGAAGCACGAGCTCATCGTCGCCAGCAGGAATACGAGAAGTTCTTTGGCACCATGCCCAAAACGGACAGCATGGAGAATAACAATCTGTGAAGTCCTGTGAATTAAATTTAGTTCAAGTTTTATTGAACCAAAGGCGGTCGCTTGTATTTTGGAATTGCTGTTAACCAAAATTTGTTCACATTGTGCAATAAATGTTTAGTCTATGAGCGGTTTCAACCACCAGCAAACAATAACTAGTCCTTAGAAACTAATGTCCTTAATTGGCATTCGTATGTGTATCATAAAACTCAGCTTTACGACATGACAAACAGTCCGCCTTCTACTATGGAGGGTGCCAATAATGCGCCATTTGAATGATAATAATCATTTTTATTATGCACGTCTGGCCAATAAATCCGATTCAAAGGATGTAGGAGGGAGTGTAGAGTAGAGTGCTGTCTTGCTGTCTGCTTCTTCGGCATATCCTTGGTAACATCCGTCTATCGAACAAGAGATTATTTTCTTCTTTTTTTTCAGTTCTCTGCATCTTGATTACGTAATTGCAACTGTTGCAAAGGACCCATGACACCTTTCATTGTCCTTGCTGCGATTCATCAATGGCGAGGGTGCAAGTGCACACAAACAAAGGATCCTTTGAGATGGCTCTAAATCGATATGATGATCAGCGATCAGCGATCGACGGTGCGTGGGATTCTCTTCTTTTTGATTATATTCTTCAGCGAAACAAAAATCTTATATCTGAATACACCGGAAACGTTTAGTCCTTATTGTTTGTTTGTGAACGCTATAAGATCTGTAGTTGCCAATCCCTTTGAATGTTTATTCGCGCTATTGAAAGTGTTAAAAAGCAGCGATCTAGCTCTTGAATCACTGCATGCTTTAGTCTTTTAAATCCTTTGCTCAGCAAGCGCAGCTTGACTTTAATTGCATCTGAATAGAGCAATTTAGAACATGCTGTGAGTAGCACGATACTTGCCAAGACTTGCATGCACTGTAAAAAATATATGTAGGGTATTAAAGGTACTTTTTTTAAATTTCAAAATTTACTTATGTTTGTTAACATAATTATTTGCAACCCTATTTCCATTATTCTAATTATATTAAATGAAACTCTTACCATTTCGCTCAGTGTAATTGCTTTGGTCAGCTTTTTGCGACTTCGCTGAACAGTTCCCACTGTCAGTGGCAGCTACAACCCTTGAGCTGCGGTTGCACAATGGGCACCACAGCGCGGCTAGCGGCGTTAATGATATGGTGGCAACCCTTGCCGATCACAACAAAGCCCAGCATTTGAATATATAGGATTTTAGTCACATCCAGTTTTCCCAGCTCTGAATTGGGTTTTGGTCTGTTCTCACTCGGTTCTCTCTCTCTGTCTTTATTCTCGCTGATTGTTCGGGCAGTTGATTCTCGGCACTCTCTCTCGTCCTTTTTTTGCTATGTAATTACAGAGTCCTGGCGAGGTGTCGAATTCGTTGTAAGCGACAATTTAATCACATGTTTTGCCAGCAATGTCGCCAGGACCTTTGTTGACACACCATTGTGCCTGCTAATGGGGCAGCTGGCAATGGAATTGGGATTGGGTGCAAAAGGACGCCCACTTCCTTTTGTGTAACCCAAAATAAAAAAATATAAAGGTAAAAATTTGTATAATTCTTTTTTCGTATTCCTTTTTATTTTGGCAAGACTTCGGGTTGACCTCCCTTGGGCGCTTTCTAGTCTGAAAATAACCGTGCGAGTTTTTGCATGTCCATAAAGATGCCCGATCCCGTTCCCGTTCCTGATCTCAACTTGTTAATTTCCCAAGTCGTAAAAGTCGTGACTCGGGTAAAAACTCAAGTTCGAGAGCTGCACGAGAAAGTTGGCAAAATTGTTTAATTACTCAAACACACACACACACACACACACACACGCACACACACACCCATACACTCCATAACATTGTAAAACAATAAAGACGTAAAGAGGCGGAAAATGTTGCCGACATTTCCCGGGAAAAAATCAGTTTATGAGGCACGTTTAGCGGCTTTCGAGAGGCGTTGCAAATGACTTTTAAATGCGGCAGTCGCGTTCCGTTGATTGCTTTGATTTTTATTATTATTTTTTTTCACATTTCTTTCACTTTTTTATTTTCATTTTTTATTTATACTTCTTTTAAACTAACTAACGCGTTTGTTTGCGACTTGTTCTTTTGCCAACGTTGCCCAAACACTTGACAAATCTTTGGAGAACAAACCCGAATACCCAAACGAGAGTCCTGAGGGACTTTCTTCTTTTTTGGGGCCAAAAGAGAAATGCAAAAAGTATTCAAATCAATGGTACATTTAAATAAAAATTATTGCTGGGGTGCCAGCTCACCTGGGAGTCCCCCCTACTCCTCTTCTCACTTTTCTCGGCGTTTCTTAAATCTTTGCTTAAAAGTTTCAAGTGTTCTTTGAGTTTATTTAAACTAAATTATTTATGCAAATAAAAGCAAAGCATAAAAAAAATGCTTGCAATTTATTTTGACAGTTTGAAGTGGAGTGGGAGTGTGTGTGTGTGTGTGTGTGGGTGTGTGTGGGTGTAAATGGCAAGGGTTGCTGAATTTGCTTGACCTTTGTTAATTCTATTTGCATTTCAGCTTTTTGACTACTGATTTACGCTGTCAAAGCGATAAAACCAAATCGTGCTATAGGTGGCAACCCTAAAAGGGTTTATTGTATTGTGCTAAACATATTTATTTAAACTGTCAAAGAGAAGTAACTAAACTCTTTTAAAATAACTTTAACACAGATGTCTTTTTAAATAAATTTAAATTTCTCACCATATGGAAATATTAAATAACAAAGTTAACTTAACTAATAAATCATTCTAATCAAATAAATTTTAGATATAAGATATTAAAGTATTTTATTCGAATTTTGTCTCAGTGCAGAGTATTTAACTTTACCATGTGACTATTGTGTGGTTATTACTAATGGTTTTCTATTGTATTACAATATTTTCATATAAATATCAGTTTATTTTTATTTTATTTTATTTTTTTTGAATTTTGGGGTTTATTTTGATTGTTTGTGCTTGTCATTTGCATTCGCACTTGTGTAACAGTTTTGAAATCATCTATCGATTATATGTCATTGGATTATGGAGTGCATTGAAAGGTTGGACAATACATATTTGGTTAGGTTAGTGCTGTTCGGTTCAAGAGTACTTGAGTGAGAAAGCTAGAAATTTAGTAAAAAGTTGAATTCTTAATGGTGAGGACCTTAAATGATTAGAAATTAAGGAAAAAGATATAAACGAAATGATCTTTTAAAATCTATTTAATTTTCAGAACTATATTGTATTTATTTTGAAAAGTATATGTAGCAACTACAGTCTAAGTATACTTTTAATTATTGGGATTAATTATTTTATGATTAGGTAATTTTGCTAATTCTTTAAATTGTTAGAATATATTAAAAAATAAAGTTATTAATACGTAGAAAATAGTAGAAATTCAAGGACAGTATATTTTTAAGAGATTTTCTTGGAATTTAATAATATTTTTCATAAGTTAAATATCCAGTCTTATCAAACTAATGCCTTAATGCTAAATAAATAATTTAATCACAGATTAAATTGTGAAAAACTCACCTTGACTTGTCTTGCTCTCTCTCTTTCTCTATCTCTCTCTCTCTCTCTCTTGCTCTCTCTCACTCTCTCTCTCTCTTTCTTTCTCTCTCTCTCCCTATCTGAATTTTATTCTCTACTTTTCTACATTCTTTCCTTGACTTATCTTGCTCTCTCCCTCTCTCTTTCCCTCTCTCTCCCTATCTAAATTTCATTCTCTACCTTTCTACATTCTCTATTGTGAGAATACGCCTCGCTTTGATTGGGAACCACTTGACGTTTATTTGCGGGGGGTGTTAACAAAAAACCGCAAAGTTTTAATTGAATTTCCTGAACAAAATAATGTTTTGCCACTTGAGTCTCGCGGGAGACGCTAAACAAACAAATCGACAAACGAAACAGACAGAGAGAGAGAGACTGACTGACTGACTGACTGACTGATAGATTTTGACTGATAGATTGAAAGGCGATAGAAGGTATGCATACATACTTAAGAGTCGAAATGAAATAAATTCAATTCGCAAAATCAAATCACTTGAGTGAAAATACGCACCACAATAAAAGTTGCATTTAAAAAGAAAAACACAAATAAACAAATAAACAAATGGACTCTGAGAGTGTGGGTGGTTTGTCGTATTTTTTGGTTGGGTGAATTGGACTTGTTGGTTGGTTGGCTGGGTGAATAAAGGTGTCGAAGCGGTTTTTCTATTGCTATTGCTGAAATTCCACTTTGATCTTTGACAGCATTAAGCACGCGCAATGAAACCCTTTGACTTTGAAACTGCATCAAACCCATTTGCCAAATGAGTGAAATTAATTACAAGAAGCCACAGAAAAGCAATGAAAATGAATGGGCTGGCACAACTACAGAGATGCTCTGTAAAAAATTATTAAGTACAATTTAAATGTTGTTGAAGTGAATAATTTAATTGCATAGACAAAATCAAAGTTAACTTTAGTTACGGGTAAGCAATACTGCCAGAGATACCCTATAAGAAATTGATAGAGTCAATTAAATTTATTATTGATAAATATTGAAATTGATAATAGACATTAGGGTGCATCGATTTTTTTTGAAAAAAAAAATGGTACCTCAAATTCGTAATCTACGGTCAATTCTAAGAATTTTTTACCAAGAAAGCATAGATCTAAAATCAATTTCTATTCCCTGCTTTTTATTTCGAAATTTTAAGGTTTTTTTTTTTGCAAAGACAAAAAATGTTTTTAGGACAATTTTGTTTTTGTATTTGAAAGTTCTGCTTCTAACACAAGTTTTGATACCTATCTTTTCAGGATCGGACTAAAAATACTAAAGATATGGTAATAATTCATTCTAAAAATACCAAAAAAAATCGTTTTTTCAACTCAAAATGCAGGGCACTAGGAATTTGATTTTAGAACTATGATTTCTTGGTGAAAGCATCTTCAGAATTTACCGTAGATTATGTAATATAGGATACTACTTTTCTCGAAAAAATCGATGGATTCTTATGTCTATTATCACTTCAATATTTATCAAAAATTTATTTATTGTCAGTTTTTTTTGGGCCATACAAATTGATTCATTCTATTATTTTCATAGACAATTGCTCCCTCATTACCAAAATTCAGTTACAGGGTATAATTATGAAAATATCAAAGTGGTTAGCTGTCAACACTTTTGGTTTAAATTTGCGGTTCTGTCATTGACAGGCCTCACCACGTGTCGACTCTGTTTAGGACCTCATTTGCCTGTTGGTAACGCCCACTTACGCCCACCCAAAAACAACACGGCTCTATGTACTTCTAGAAAGGAACTTTGACTGAATAGATGATGATTATGATGATGATGATGTTGATGATGTTGATGATGGTAGCCTGAGGCAACCGCAGAATTTTGACACTTTTTGGGGGCAGCTAATTCAGTCGGAGAATCGTTTCAAACTGTGCTTGTTGGTCGTAAACACACACCGTGGGATTCGGAATCTGGCAACAGAATTCCGTGGTCGGAATCGGCACTCCAGAAATCGCTTGGAGTGGCCACTTCGAGGCGGCGACGTTTTGCGGATCGAGCGACAACAAAAATTAGACGAAACCAAAGCACTTAAATTGGACCAACCCCTAAAAATGACCCCTAATACGTAAGAAGAAGAAGAAGAAGAAGCAGAAGAAAAAGATGACGATATGCAAAAATGAAAAAAAATGGAGAATTTACAAAGAAATTTGCTCAAGTGTAGGACTTTTACGAAAAGCGGCTCTTAAGTGGCCCGTTTCGATTACATGACGAAACTTAAGTTGAATTCCGGCTTATGAAGTGCCTCGACTGCGTTACCATCAAGGTTCGTCATTTGACTGCAACCCTTTTCTTTTTTTTTTTTTTTCTTATTTTTTTATTCGCGCTGATTGAGAAATTAACGTCGTTTAGCCAAGTGGCTGACGTGGTCTGAAGTCAAAGATCTACACTGAAAAAAAAGACCAACTTTTAATATCAAGAAAAATAAATAAATATTTTAAGACCAAATTATTAAAACTAAGATTATTAATCTAAAAAATCTTATCTTCTAATTATAAGATTAGAAATTTTAAGTTGTAAGGAAAGTATAAATAGTTACTATTTCGTAGACCAAATTATAAAATCATTCATCTTAAATATTTTGTTCTTAAAATAAGATCATTTTAAGACTTTTTTGGTCTAAGATTATAAACAGATTAAAATAACATTTATAAAATTACTATAACACAATAAAATGTAAATAAATCGAAATTTAAAAATAAAAAATTATAAATATAAAAAAATAATTTTTGTTTATTTCATATTTTTATTTTAATTTTTAAGAATATTTATTCTTAAAATAAGAACTTGGTGTTATTTAAAATGTTCTTAAAATCAAGATGTGTTCTCTTAATTTATGAATTTTATGTTCTCGACGTATTTTTTAGACCAAAAATCTTTGTTCTGAGACCAAAATCTTGATTTTAGAACATTTTTATTTTAACAGTGTAGGGGGATTTTATTTTTGAACAATAGCCTACGATCCTGTAGGACTTTTGCATATACGGAGCACATACAGAGCATTTCTTAGTTAATCTGTTATGACATCTAAGTATATGTAGATGTGGAGGAATGGCAAAAGGGCAAAGGTTAGAGGGCAAAGGGTCAGAAGGGAGCTTCTCCTAATGAGCTCAAATCGAGCATGCCTTATGAGTACCATCAATATCCTACGCTCTGACAGCTCCTCAATTGCATTTGCATTTGCATTTGGTTTTATTTTTATTTTCCCAGGCGAGAACTTCTCACAGATTCTCACACTTACAACTGGCAAATCTCATCAGAGAGACTGACTTTTCAGGCCTTATTACATGTGGGCTTACACATGTTTTAGCCAAAATATATATGTGTATGATCCTTTTTGCAAATTGTATGTGGAGAATAGGTTAATTGTTAGCTGAGCATTTCCGGCCAATACGGAAACACACATGCAATACAATGTAAACAAAATGCATTTATTATTATTGTTTTATTTATTTGTTTTTTGTTTTGTATTTTTTCTGCCTTGGCTGAAACAATTTGCAGCATTGGCCAACAAACACAATTCGAGTTCCGTTGAATTGCAGACAATAAAAGGACGACAAAAGGAGCTGCTGCATTGCTGAGACAGCACAATTGACCAGCTTCGTTTCGACCTGGTCAAATCAGGTGAATGCGAACGGAAGTCCGAACCCAACAACCGACAACATGGCACATGCGACCGCCCAATGTTTAACTCTGTCTCCTCTGTCTTCTCTGTCTCCTCAGTCTCCTCTTCTCTCATCTCTTTGTTTATCCCTAATGGGATGAGCCCTACAGTTAGTTCCTTGGTTATTGCCAACATTTTGTCCTTTTTTTTCGTCAGAACTAAACAACAAAACCATCTAGATCTATAACCCTAAAGAATGTTCACAGTTCTATTGTCACTACTTAAGATGCTTTCTAATATTGGATATACTATAAATACCATTATTTTAGACTGTCAACTGAACTTTATTTTCACTTCTCCAGAGTTAGCTATTCTCATATTAGAACCCAAGTGATTATATAAAAATTACGATTTTTAAGTTCCAGGCTTCTAATTTAAGGACTCACAAAATAAGAGAGGGACTGGGAGAGGGCCTGGGAGAGGGCCTGGGAGCGGGGCCTGGGAGAGGGATTGGGAGCGGGGCCTAAGAGAGGGGCCTGGGAGCGGGGCCTAAGAGAGGGAGTGGGAGCGGGGCCTAAGAGAGGGTTTGGGAGCGGAGCCTAAGAGAGGGACTGGGAGCGGGGCCTAAGAGAGGGACTGGGAGCGGGGCCTAAGAGAGGGGCCTGGGAGCGGGGCCTAAGAGAGGGAGCCTGGGAGCGGGGCCTAAGAGAGGGACTGGGAGCGGGGCCTAAGAGAGGGACTGGGAGCGGGGCCTGGGAGAGGGGCCTGGGAGCGGGGCCTGAGAGAGGGATTGGGAGTGGGGCCTAAGAGAGGGATTGGGAGCGGGGCCTAAGAGAGGGACTGGGAGCGGGGCCTAAGAGAGGGACTGGGAGCGGGGCCTGGGAGAGGGACTGGGAGCGGGGCCTAAGAGAGGGAGTGGGAGCGGGGCCTGGAAGCGGGGCCAAGTAAAAACATGTTCATTATTCCAAAGTAATGATTTCTAGCTGCAGAGCATAATATATCATTTTTTAGCCCAAAAGAGAAAAAAATGGTGGAAAATGTAGAGAAAAAAAATATCTTTAGATTTCGTGTGCATGCAAAATGCTCTTAACTCGAATGACACGTGAAAAGCGCAAAATCTGTTAAGTAATCAAATGGACACGTACGCCTAGGAAAATGTAATCAAATGCGAGTGTGTGTGTGTGTGTTGTGTGTGTGGGGGTGTTAGGAAAATGGAATTGAGAAATGGGCAGTGGGAAATGGTAAATGGTAAATGGGAAATGGAAACTGCAAACTGAACAAAGGATCTGACTACGTGAGAAAATGTAAGTTGGAATAGCTGTAAACATAATTGCCAGGTGATGTGAACACTCCAGGATTAAGTGAAAAATGAATGTAGATTAATACATAAATAAATAATAATAAAATTTAATTTCTTTGCATTGAGAAACGAAATTGAAACGATTCAATTAATGTCGAAAGTCAACACAATTTAACCTCATTTAATTTATATAAAAGACTCGCAGACTTTTGGCTTTTGTTTTGCTTTTGTGTTTATCTTTATGATCATTGTTATTATCACATTTGTTGTATTGTTCGTGAATTTAATTTAAAAGGAAATAAAAAATCAAATTGTTTGGTATGTGTATGTATTTGTGCCTTAACCAGACTCAGAGCCCCAATTCACAATTGAAGAATTCACAATGACAACAACAACAACAACAATGGCAAAGAACAACAACAACAGATGTCAAACAATGGAGCGCGCGACTCTCGGGATTTAATGCAAAGAGAGAGAGGGGAAGAGAAGAGAATAAAAGAGAACTTTGAATGAAAGAGAGCGCGTATTGAATGCAGGCAGAGAAAGGCAATACTCATAAAGGGTTAAGGTTTTGGGTTAGGCATTTCATAATGGGTTTCATAATTACAGAACTGTTGATTCTACTCTGGACTCGAAATTGAGTGCTCATAAGTACATATAACACCTGACTGCCTTGCCATTATGTTATCACAATAAAAATAAAATGAAAATAGAGAAAAAACATATTAAAACGGTAACTACTCGCATTCTATGACAATCCCCAACCACTCTCTCTTTATCTCTGTCTCTATCTCTTTCTACACAAGAACAGCTACATTTGAGTGCTAAGTGTGAGATGCGTATGGCAAAAAGCAAAAGTCTGTCCTTCTTCTAACTCTTCCCATGTCTTTAATCTCAGTATTCGTCCTTCTTTTACGTTTCTCTTGTCCGTTCAGTGCTAAGTGAAAAGTAGAATGGTTTGAAAGCAAAACGCTAGCTGAACAAAACTTTTTCCATTACACAACACATCAACAGTTTTTTTATTTTTTCGTCCTTTCTATATTTATACTTTTTTCGGTGGGCAGCACAAAGGAAAACGTTGAAAGCGCTGACAGCTTTTTATGCCCTACAAGCAAAAGGGTAAAGTGGGCATATCAGTTTGCACAACAGCCAAATACAGGTGACAACAAACTTATCATATGTCCTTAAATATATGAGAAGTATCTTAAAATATGTTCAATTGGAAGCGAACAGAATTGTACTAAGCATTACCAATAACTATATTGCGAATATTATTAGGTAATTGTAATTCTTATATAATGTTATCACAAATAAATAATAAAGATACTTCAGTTATGCTACTCATTATAATTGATTAGGAATCATATCATAATATGTGCCTTCAGGCAAGAAAAACACTTCATTTTGTATGTTTTTTCTTAACTTTTTCTATTGTGCATTGTGCACTCAAAGGAGGAGGAGAACTCTCCGTCCCTCTCACCCACATGTACATACATACATAAACGTACATATACCTAGGTAAAGTTTATAAGTATGTATATAAATTTGGCTAGCCATTCAGGGCGTTTTTCTCGTTTCTCGTTTTGTTATTGTGTTGTGTGGCGCATTGTGTCGCTTTTGCTTTTCCACTTTTCTTTACCAAATAAGTAAATAATTGCAGTAATATCCTTTCGTGCGCAAAAAAAGGAAGAAACGAACAACGGCAGAGAATGGAAAGCGTGTTTCCATGTTCTTTTCACAAACTAAAATGTGCTTTTCACACATACACACACTCACACACACACACACACACAAACACACATACAGTCATTGTATGTACATGTGGCTTGTATATAGCACAGAGAGTCACACAGACACCCACAATGGCCAGAGCATACAAAAATTCACACCAAGGCGCTATTGTGATTGGCTGAAAAGGCAAAGCCAACGGGCCACGCACACATACACGCACATGCATACACACATATACACATCGACTCTCTGAGCGTATGCGTTTTAGCTCTCACACTCTCAAAGCTCTCTTCGGACAAATAACAATACATACCGCGGAAGTGCAGCGCCAGGCAAAACAATAACGGAAATTGTGTGCCCACTGTGTGCGAAAAATCAATGCAATTTTAGAGAGCGGGAGAGAGAGAATGAACAAAGGAGTGATAGAAAGAGAGAAAGAGAGAGAGTGTGAGGGAGAGCAGTAGTGTAGGAGTGTAGGAGTGTATAATAAGCGGGAGTTCTCGGGCGCTCTAAATGAGGTCGCTGCCGCAAAAAATGGGAGCAGCGCAGCCAAAAACTACTAACAAGGCGACCAGACACGAATAGAGCCGAACAGTGAGCGAGCTGTTGTTATCGTTGTTGTTGGCTGCTATTCAGTCATTCTATTGAACACACCCCTCAATGGGCAAACAACTACAACGAACAAGGCGGCCGATATAAAGGAGCCAATGGAACAAAGCCAACAAACAGCGTAACAAAGCAGCAACAGCAGAAACAGCAGCAGCAGCAGAGAGAAAAGAAAGAGAGAAAGAGAGCACGAGAGCGAGCACAACAGAAGAAGAGGAAGGCAGTGTGAGCACAGGTATGCGAGAATAAGCAAAAACCTGGTTGCCATCTCGCTCCGACGCACACATTTACCTGTGCAGAGGGTTGATGCTGTTTTGTTGCTGCTGCTGCCGCTGCTGCTGCTGCTGCTGCGACTGCTGAGAGAGGGAGTGAGTGTGAGAGTGAGAGTAACAGTGTGGACTTAACAGAAAACTGGATTTGACTGTAGTCGTGTCAGTCTCAATTATTGCGCAGACAAATCAGTCAGTGTGTAGCTGTTGAGCCGAACAGAAGCAGTAGCAAGAGCAACAGCAAAGCAAAGCAAAGCAAAAGCAACAGTAAAGCAAAAGCAACAGCAACTGCAGAACACTGAGAGAAAGACGCAAGCACAAACAGCGTTTATATTAAATACAAAAAAAGACAAGAGACATTGTGAATACAGTGAAGTGACAAGAATAAGAGAACAAGAACAACTATAGAGTGAACATTACGATTGATTCGAGACAATATCAAGTGATAAACGAACACATAATGGCCACATTATCATCACATCCCAACTACGGTTTCCATTTGGGACCTGGTCAGGGTCTGGAGCTGCCCTCACCCGGCGACTATGCCTCCCAAGGTCTGGGCAATGCTCAGCTGAGTCCCAGCATGGACATGGATATTAAGCGTGTGTTGCATTACTCCAGCAGCTTGGCTGCCATGGGTGGATCACCCGGTGCTGGTCCAGGTGGAGTCGGCAGTCAGGCAGCCAGCAACATGAGCCACCACATGGCTCACCACATGCACAATGCGGTGGCCGCACAGCAGACGCTCTCGCCCAATAGCTCCATTGGCTCCGCCGGCAGCTTGGGCAGCCAGAGCAGTCTGGGCAGCAGCGGCATGGGCGGCGGCTTGGGCATGGGCGGCACACATGGCGTCGGAGCGGGCGTGGGAGCGGGAGCGGGCACAGGCGGCGGTAATGGCTCGATGCACAGCTTGGCCACATCTCCCGGCCAGGAGGGACACATCAAGCGGCCGATGAATGCGTTTATGGTCTGGTCACGTCTGCAGCGTCGTCAGATTGCCAAGGATAATCCCAAGATGCACAATTCAGAGATTTCCAAGCGTCTGGGCGCTGAGTGGAAACTGCTGGCCGAGTCCGAGAAACGTCCTTTCATCGATGAGGCCAAGCGTCTGCGCGCTCTGCACATGAAGGAGCATCCGGATTACAAGTACCGACCACGTCGCAAGCCCAAGAATCCGTTGGCCGGCGGAGCACAGGGTGCACTACAGATGCAGGGCAACATGAATATGAATATGAACATGAACATGAACATGAACATGAATATGGCACAACAGAAGCTGGGAGGAGCTGGCGCGGGTCCAGCGGGCGGTGGCTACAATCCGTTCCATCAGCTGCCACCGTATTTTGCACCCTCGCATCATCTGGACCAACCGTATCCGGTGCCGTATTTCACAGGCTTTGATCCCTTGGCATTGAGCAAACTGCATCAGAGTGCGGCGGCCAACAATCAGACGCACAAACACCTGGAGGCACAACAAGCACCACAATTGCCACCCACCTCACTGAGCAGCTTCTATTCCGGCATCTATTCGGGCATCTCGGCGCCATCGCTGTACGCTGCCCACTCTGCGAACGCTGCCGCCGCTGGACTCTACACCTCATCCTCCACATCCTCTCCAGGCTCCTCACCCGGCACCATTACGCCCAACGGCATGGATGGATCCATGGACAGCGCGTTGAGGCGACCGGTACCAGTGCTCTATTAAGTGAGAAGGGCCGGGCCGTGTCCCAGAGTAAAAGTACAATTTGCATTGTTGAAGCGTTCCCAAAGTGATCCAACTGGTTTTAAATCTTTAAAAGCTCTAAGTAAGCCAAGTACAGTCTAGTAGTTCTCTTTCTATTAACTCGATTTAACTATATCTATTAAAGCCCATTTAAGCAACGCTCGCAAAAGTCTAGTACAATCTTTGCACAAGAAAGAAAGAAACCGTAAGAAACATTCCTAGCCAATAATAATAATACGAGTAATATTACTACAATACATATATGTATATGTATTATCTTATAAATAATATATATCTATAATTTATACATTTTGTCACTAAACACAGCCTAATTGTATATTAATTTTATTTAGTTTTAAGCGAGTGCTCCTTGTTGTTTTTATCAGCACCATATTCTCATATCCTAGTTACAAGTCCTGTGACTTCCTCTCTTTAACCCCACAAATTGTAAATATCACGCCCAATTCGTTATAGAGTCGAAACACAGCCCAAAAATTAGTAACAAACACAAAAAAAAACGAAAACGAAACAAAAAACATTTATAAATGTATTATTAATTGTATTAAAATTAATGAAAAACGAAAACAAAAACGTTAATACTTAAGATGAGAATTGCAAAATATTTGAAAATTAATAAAAAACGACATTTATGAAAATGACAAAAAAACAAACAAATCTTTCGATCTTTTTCATTTTTATTTTGATATTTACAGCGATTTTATTACAGATAATTTATTTATGGGAAGTGTGCTATTTTCTTAGCCTCAATTTTATTGACGATATCGACTTAGATTAGAATTTTTCGTATTGAAAGATCGAAGTATGGATTTATATCTTGAAGCGATTGGTATAAAGAATCTATTGGATGTGTAAAAAACTTCGGTTTGTGAAATAAATGGGTTCGATTCCTAAAATGCTAAAAATCTTGCTATGACACTGAAAATGTATCGTGTTCATCAAAAAATAATAAAAAGTATCAAAGTATCAAAAAAAAGAAAAGAAATATCAATTTAACAAGACTTTTTTGGCAATAAAATACAAATTTTAATTCAGGTTAAGGTTGACTAAGTTTATAGATAAACCAGTCAACTTTTTTTTTAATTTCTGAAACAATTACTATCTATCAATATTAGCTTTCTCTCCACGTGTATTTTTTTGAAATCCAAGTAAATATGAAACCAATAATTTTGCTCATTGTATTTTATTTTTGTTGTGATTTAAAATACGTTAATTTGATTTGCACACAGATATAAAGAGATAGAGAGAGAGAGAAGAGAGAGAGAGAGAGAGAGAGAAAGAGAAAGAGAGAGAGTGATCGGGAGAAATAGGAACAGATTTGAAGTATTATACAACTATTTGGCGTTGTGTATTAATTTCTATTGATTAATGCGCTGTTTATTTAACGCCTTGACCAACAATGATATAGGGGATCCGATGGAATAACAAAGATCGCGCGATTCGCCTGGGGTAAGGGGCATCTCTTTTGGCTATATATGGGGCCTTTGTTTTGGGCGCAACGGGGGCCTAGACCATTGAAATCTTAGACGGCAAACATATCCCATAGATCTCTAGCGTAGAAATCAACGCGTTTTTCGTCATTATTTTTTTTTTGTTTACTTTTTCTCTGCTTTTTATTTCAATCTTAACTTGTAATAATAATAAGAATAATTGCGGTCATTAATAAATCTACTTGCATTGTCTTTCCGTAGATTCCAACTGTGTGTACGATTGTCTCTATGCTGGAAATGTGTTAAAACATCAAATATTGTGTTTGTTGTTTGTTTATTCTCAATTCTCGTGTCGTTATAAATTTGGTAAATATTTACTTTTCATTGACGTGATATTGAATAATTATATAAAGTGTGAGTTTTAGGCTACGCTCTTGGTAAAACAATTCATAAATGCTTATAAAGATTGTATAACAAGAGAGGGAGAGAGAGAGAGGGAAAGAGAGAGAAAGAGATAGTGATAGAGAGAAAGAGAGAGAGAGAAAGAGAGAGAAAGAAAGAAGTTTTTCTAAAAAAAATATAACATATTTAAAATATAATTCTAATAGAAAATAAAATAATAAATAAAATAAAAATTCTAAAATATTTATTTTTGAAATATATTAAAAGAATATAAAGGTAAATTGATTACAATGACCATAAACTGCTTAAGAAAACAAATACAGAAACCCAAAAAAATATAATATATTTAAAATATAATTCAAATAGAAAAAAAAAAAAAAATAATTAAAATAATTTTTCTGATATATTCTAAACTATTTATTTTTGGAATGTATAAATAAAATATAAAGGTAAATTGATTATAATTATCCATAAACTGCCTTAAGAAAACAAATAAAGAAACCTAAGCTAAATATAGTTATTTCCTAATATTATTTAGGAACTCAGTTCATAATTCAATAGAAATGTTACGTATATATTTTATTCATAATTTTTTAATTCACAAATATCACAATAACTATGAATAACTAATTTCTTTAGTGGATCGGAAGTTCACTCGCTCTGTTAATCTGCTTACCAAATTTAATCTTAACTAGTCCCATACAAAATACAAAATTTCACTTGAAGCATTTCTTAACTCTGTGCAATTTTATGACCAGGTTCAATCCCATTCTCTGCCCACACCCACACCCTACTATATAAGTTATATAGCCTCGTTTCGGGGATATGTGTACGAAAATAATTTCGCAAAACAAAAGCCGATGACAAAAACAAATCGCAGGCTATAATATTTTCCTTTTTTACGACTTTATTGGCGGATTAGCGTCTCGCCGTCGCCGTCGAAAAGCAAAAGGAGTGTGCAATCTAAGGTGTTTTATATGTCGCTCTCTCTCTCTCTCTCTCACTCTCATACGATAGAGGTATATACTTTTTTACCTGCTCTGAGAAGTACCCGGATTAACCACAGAGAAGTAGAGAGAGAAACGTCGCGACGTCATCGTTTGGTCTTCTTGTCTGATTTTCGCCGTTTTTCCAAATTGTTTTCGTTTTGTTTTGCCGTCTATTTTTTTAGACGAAACGCTAATCCGGCGGATTAGCGAAACGGATTAGCATAAAGGTGATACAATTCGCTACAATAATTTGCCGCGAGGCTGAAGGCAACACATCGTTGTCGTTTTTACATGGAAGGTTAGATGCCATAAACGGCAACAACGACAACAACGACAACGATGGCAATAACAACAATAACAACAACAATGACAACATCCAAGACCAGACTGCAAAGGGGTCAAGAAGCAGTTGGCGTTAGCGGGTTGTTGTTGTTGTTGTTGTTGCTGTTGCCGATTCGCTGTTAACCAGCCCTTGGTCTAAATATGGCGACCGATTCTGAGCCAACAAAGTGGGTGGAAAAGTAGGCGGAGAGGGAGCGGGAGAGGGAGAGGAGGAGAGAAAGAGGGAGAGGGGGAGAGAGAGCGGGAGCGGCTTGTCTGTCGCCAGGCCAGTGTCCTGCGTCTGGTTTTACAGCCTAATTTGTGGGTGGTGGCTTTTGTCAAACTGTTTCACATTTTATACAGTACACAGGGGTGATTCTCAATATACACTAGACAACAAAATATTGCACTAAAGCCATACTCGCATTTATGACAATTTTCGATGAATTTTAAATATCTTACAACAATTGTTATAAGTTTAAAAAATTATTTTATTTATTTTAAATTATATTTCTTTAAAACGCCAAAAACTTTGGAAAATTGTAAAGATAGATAAAAAATAATACATAAATATTTCCATATAAAGTTAAAATTATGATATTATAAAAGGAAATCAAAATATATTACATAAATATTTCAATATAAATGAATGAATATAATAAATAAATATAAAAGAATAAATATATTTTCATGAAAATTAGGAATTTTAGTAAATATTTGTCTTAACTCTGAAAGCGATCTTAAAAAAATTAAGTAATTATTAAGAACCTGATTTTCATATCTATTAGCTTAAAAATTCGTATCATAGAGAAAAATAAAATTCTTAAATAATGGAATATTTATTGATAATCTTAAAGCACAAATGCATATAATTATATATATAATATATATAAATATATAATGTATCGAAAAAACAACTAAAATACGATTTTTATATAGATTTGATGAAAGTCTGTGAGTTAGAAAAAAACTATGAAAATGATATTAAAGAAATATAAGAACTAATTAAAAGTAAATATTTGTATGATCAATATATATAATACAACAGAATTTTAACATTATTATATTAACACAGAGTTACTTAAAAGAAGACACATATTAATTGCCAAAAAGAAGTTGCAAATGTTTTGCTAATGAGCATAATATTTATTTTTTATTTTAGGTATTAATATTATGTTGTTTTGTGTAATTTATGGACTTGGGTTTTGTGCCTGGACGTAAAGCATATTGTTAGGGGTGGTTGGGGGCGGTTTGACAAGTAGCAAAGCGTGGCGGCTTTTAAGTGCTAGTTTGACATTTTTTTTCTGCCTCTCACAGTGGTTGTTGTCGCTTGTTGTTGTTGTTGTTGTTGTTGTTGTCGTTATGGGCAACCGAGCTAACCAACCAGACCGTCAATAAGTCGCAGCTAACAATTAATTAAAAGCCTCCGCCGCATACTCGGCGCACTTAGGCAAATGAGCAGCGTAGCATTTTTTACAGAGCGGCCCACGAGGCGTATGAGCGATGCCAACTGGGACATAATTTGTCAGGGCGCGTCAAAGCAAAATGGCAAATGGTAACTGGTAAATGGTAAATGGCAAATGCAGTGGGAAACTGCAGTGCAGTGCAGTGAAAAGGATAACAGCGATTTTGTCAGCTTCCTCGTCTCGAGACGCAGCTCTCGAGTGTTGTCAACAACGTCATTAACATGGCACGACGCCAAATGGAAATTAAATGATGATAAATTTGCAACTCGACGCGACTGATTTGCAGCAACAGGGGAAACAGGAGCCTCCTCTTTTTGGCATTTGCATAATAAGCAACGGAAACTGTGAGGCGCATTCAGTTGTACAAAATTTGATTAGGTGTGAGACATTTCATTTGTCAAGCGACCTGGCGACAACGTCAACATTCACAGCGACATAAGATTCAGCAACAGCTTCAACTTCAACATTAACATTAACATCAACATTAACATTAACATCAATGTCAGCGACACTGTGACCACCGCTGTGTGTCATGTTGTGGTTGTGGTTGTGGTTTTGCCTGGCACAACCCTCAATGACGCCTGACGTCGATTGATGAGCCAAAAACTGGACTTCTGTCCATATTGACGATCCGAGGATCTTCACCAGCGGAGGGCGCATTCAAATAAACTGACGGGAGGTAAACGAGTTGAGATTGATTGCAGAAATCCAAAAACTCAATTTACCAAAGTTACTGTACTGTCAACAGCGCTGTAATTACCACTGTAATTACTCAAGTAATTAGATAAATACATATTGATACTATTAATAATCAGAGTATCAATATGTAATCATATAATTACTTGAGTAATTACAGTGGTAATTACAGCGCTATTGAGAGTCAAAGGAAAATCTGGTTCCTAGAACTGACAAACCTGTAATTATTTCAACAATTACTTAAGTAATAATTTATCAATTCTATTCTAAATATTTATATGCGTTTATAAAAATGATTTAGCTTATAAAAAGACAAAAGATTAAAAGATTATAACAATAATAATAATACGACAATAAATAAAACAATTCAGTAGTTCAAATATGCCCTTGACAATTTTAAAAAATCATATTGTAATTATAAGATTTGATTAGCTCATTGTTAGCCATCTTTTGGACAAGGTTTCATTAATAAAGCAGCGTATAAATAAATACAAATATTTATATTTATTATTTAGCTTAAAAAAAGTACAGGGGTATATTGGGCTTGTTTTACTGACTATGTGCGTAACAGGCAGAAGGAGGCGTGGCAGACCCTATAAAGCATATATATTCTTGATCAGCATTAATAGCCGAGTCGATATAGCAATGTCCGTCTGTCTGTCTGTCCATCTGTCTGTATGAACACCTAGATCTCAGAGACTATAAGAGCTAGAGACACCAAACTTGGTATGTAGGTTCCTCTGGTCTGGGAGAGGGACTGGGAGAGGGACTGGGAGAGGGACTGGGAGAGGGGCCTGGAAGAGGGACTGGGAGAGGGGCCTGGTAGAGGGACCTGGAGAGGAACTGGGAGAGCGACCTGGGAGGGCCTGGGAGAGGGACTGGGAGAGTGACTGGGAGCGGGGACTGGAAGAGGAACTGGGAGCGGGGCCTGGGAGAGGGACCTGGGAGCGGGGCCTGGGAGCGGGACTGGGAGCGGGACTGAGAGTGGCTTTTTTCCATAGTAAGTACGGGGTCTCCGACTGTCGAGTATGCTCGACTGTAGCACCGGCCGACTAGTTCTAATTGAAATTTTAAGATTTCTGATTTATTTATTGAACATTTACTAAAGGACTTAAAAATTTGTTCAGAATTTCCAAATTGAATACTACAATTACTACTGTAATTACTGAAGTAATTAAAGAACTTTATAATAAAGTTTAAATACTTTAAAGCTTATCAAGAGACAACTAAGGAAAAGCTCAATTCGTTTCCGTGGGTAAGGGGTTAAAGCTGCTAGCGGGTGTCCAGTGTTCACATGGCAATAGTCAAAGGGGGATTTAAGGCGCGGCACATCCTGCATGCCAGGATTCTCCACGTGCACGGAGGAACGCCTGCCGTTAGCGTTAAGCTGAGCACACAGGGTGAGTCATTGGAAGGATCTCTGTACAGGCGCATCCTTACCAATATGCTCATCCTGTGCGGCAATAAATGCGGCTGTCTAATGCATTATTGTTCCTGTCCAGTGAGACGATGATATGGACCGAGGACAAGGCGCCCGGGCAATATGGAATTTCATAACTGCTCTCGAGCGTAATTTGTTTCCTGTTTACGCGCAGCAGGACATCTCACATCCGTATTCTATTCGCATCCGCGTGCGCATTGGCGTATAAATTATTGCCCGAATCATAAGCTAACCCACCACCACCACCACCAGAAGCAGGAGCAGGAGCAGGAGCAGGGGCAGGAGATTGACCACCACCAGAGACACTACACATAGCACTAGCCCATGTGACCCGGGTGAGAGACCGATAGATACCCTCGGGTATCTCCGACTCAACTCAAGTGTTTGCCCATTAATTTGCTGGTTAGGGTGGCTCACAGCAAATATTTGCATAAATTTGTAATAATTTTATCGTCAATTTGTATTTTATTAGCATGTTGCGAGCCACTCAACCACCTTCCATCTCCCCCCTCCTCCTCCTCCTCCTCCTCCTCCTCCCCCTCCATTGTGCAACTAGCTCTCATCTCTCATCTTTTTTTTTGTGTCTGGCTTTGATTTGTGGTGCTCATCTGCCCAATGCTAATGTGGTTTAGGAGGGTGGTTGAGGCGCTTGCGGGTGCTTCACAACGATTAATTCATTTTTATTTTTTATTAATTTGTTAAAAATTTGTCACTTTGACATTGTTCGTTTTGCTATTCAGTGTTTCTTTTATTGAAAGATGATGAAGATAAGTGGTTTCAGTCAAGGAAGATGAGGGGAATAAAGTAAGAGAAGTAGAGAAATATGATTTGTGGGGTTTTATTAGTAAGGGTATTTAACTCTAAAGTTGAATTAGGTATAAGTTAGTCACTCTTTTATCATTTGTATATAAATTCTTGAAATACAAGATCAAGTATATTAAACTAAATTCGTACAACCTATATTTTAAATGTCAGAATCTCAGAACAAATATTTTGAAACTACTTCTTAAAACAGGAATATTTTAAAACTAATGATCTCAAAAGTTAACCAAGTTTTAATTTTTATTTTCACTAAAAATATTTTAATAAGTAAGGGTATTTGTTTCTAAAGTTGAATTAGATATAAGTTAGTCACTCTTTTACCATTTGTATATAAATTTTAAATATAGAAGATTAATTATATTCAACTAAATTCGTACACCTAGACTAATATTTTAAATATCAAAAACTTAGAACAATTATCAAAAACTTCCTTCTTAAAATAGGCAAATTTAAAAAATTACAATCTCAAAAGTTGACCAAGTTTTAATTTACATTTTCATTGAAAATATTAGAAAATTATTAGATATAATTGTAACTACAATTTCGCAATTCCAAATATTATTATTAATAGACTTTTAAATCCACTATTGAATGTCTATTAAACAGTTGTGCGAACAAAGTATTCGCATTTCTTTATGTGTAAATAAAGCAGGAAGTTGATTGTTGGCTCTGTTAAGACTTAGGCACGCTCTATAGAGCTCCGAGCTATAACCTAGTCTGTTATCGGAGGGACTGAGAGCAACAGCTGCGGCTCCAATCGAACGGCGTGTGCTCTCAATCAAAACAACTGATACAAAAAGAGTACGAGAACGAATACGATGTATGAGTAAAGTATGAGTAAAGTACTCAGTCTGTACAATCGAGATCTGTGCTATTATGACATAATTAACTCCTCGTTTACTCGACATCGGGGATTACATAACGCAATTGGGCCTCAAAGCTGGCGGGGATTACGCACAATGCAAACTGTTTACATTTTTTTTTTTGGCAACACAAAAACGGAAATGCAGGCTCTAAACTGCTTACCAAACTGGGCCCAAACAAATAACCCGTACAGACACTGGACACAGAGGGAGAGAGGGAGAATAGAACAGAGAGGAGTTGAAGTTGGAGTAGGAGAGGGAGAAGGAGAAGGGTCTGATAATACATTTGTCAGACAATGGACAGAGACCGTTGTCGATTTTGAGCGCCAGCTGCTGTGACAAATCCAAAAAGAAAGCAGTTAGAAAGCAACAGCAAAAGAAATAGAAACAGACAGAGAAATAGAAATAGTTTATATTGATAACTGGGTTGCTTGTTTGTTGTTGTTGTTGGTTGTTTGTTAGCTTGTTGGTTTGATCTCATCAATGGGTTAAACGCCACAGCTGTTGTAACTGTTGTAACTGGCAATAGCTTAGGGATTATAACTGTAACTGGACCTGAGCAAATCTCTGCAAGCAATGACAATAGAGATACAACACAAGAGCGAAGAGTAAAGAGCAAAGAGTAAAGAGCGAAGAGAGAGAGGGGAGAGAAGAGAGACAGTGCCCACATAATTGTTGCCCATTGTTGATCACTAATAATATTTAATAACATTTTGGCGTTAACTTGGCGAATTGAGTTTCCCTTCTCCTTCGTCTCTCTCTCTCTCTCTCTCTTTTCATATTGGCTGAACGTCTCATCAATGCCTTGACGAATCGTAAACAAAGCAAAATTTGAGTAATCAGCTTCATTCAAGAAACGTGTTGCAGAAAGACACAGGGACTAGTTAAATAAAAGAAACAAGCTACAAAATATGATAATAAGCTTTGACGAATATGGGCATACTCTATATGAGCTTTGCATAAAGGTAAAGTATTAAAAAAATGGTAAGTATACATATAAAAATGAAAAAACACATGACATTTATGTATATTTTAATTTGATAATTAATAAAATTTTACATTTGTGTAGAGTCTATTATAAGTTCGACTATAGTTTTAAATTTAGTACAATTTATGTAGAATATATAAAAATAAATATTTAATTATAATGCTTAAAATTTTTAAAATTTACAGATATTTTATTTTTATTTTAATTTGATTTTAAAATAAATTAATATAGGTATATTCTTGTTTAGTTTTTATTATTTCGAGTATAGTCGTAAACTTAGTACAATTTATGTAGAATATTTAAAAATAAATATCTATCTATAATGCTTTTGAATTTTTAAATTCAACAGATGGAAATATTTTTTATTATTTTTTATTTTTATTATTATATTATATATATTTTTATATATATTTTATTATATTTTGTCAAATTAAACACACGATTATCTTTAGAAATAATCAAAAATTTAACAAACATTTCTTAGCATTTCGTATGATGTTTATTAAATAGTTAAAAAAAATAATATTTTGAGTTCTTTAGACGAAGCAAAGCACTAAAACTTACTCACAAAGGAGTTAATCTAATAAATATTTAGTTTTAGAAACTTGCCTCCACTTGAATTTACTTCAATTTGAATAATCCAAAATATTAAAAGGGTATTGAGAAATGCCCAGGTTTGCTATACAATATTTTTGTTTCGCTTCCCATCGGTCCGTGTGGAGGTGAATGGGGCAGTGGTCAGGGCCGGGGATTACGGAGGGTAGAAGGGCAGAAGGGGGGGGAAGGGGGAAGGGGAGAGGCTCAGAGCTCAGGGCTTCGCCGAGTGGCGAGTTCGAAGCTCTCTCGATGGACAACAAAAGCGCTTAAATGAAACAAAGCAATCGAACAATGGACTCGCATTATTTTCTAATTTATTGGCATTGTGCGAGTGCTACGGGATGGGATCGGCTTCTCGGTTTGTTCAGGCATTTCTTGACCAACAAAAAAAAAAAAATAAAAAAAAAAACAGTGCGCATTGTTGTTGCTTGTTTTCATTATTGATTTAAACAAATCGAAGAGCGAACAAGTGAAGAGCAGTCGGCATCGCTATTAATGCGCTTTTAATGAAGTAATAACATCAACGATGACGATGACGATGACGATGAACATAGAGAGGGGAGCATGACGATGATACCAAAGTTATTCACAAGGTTCATTCATTAGCAAACACTCGCTATTTTGACCAACTATTTGTGGCACTTGGTAACTGTATAAACCAAAAAAAAAACAAACAAAAGGCTACAATTATCGTTAATCTAACTGAACTGATCTCAGCTAGAATCACGACTATTAATTGCATTTTGTCACAACAAATTTGCTAGTTGCATTCTAGACACGCCATGGGCTGGGCCACGTTAACAACAATGTGGCCAACAGAACCAGAACCAAAACTCGGGCTGGGCAACACTTTCGCTTACCTCCATCCTCCTTCTCTGCTGGACACATTTGTGACAAATGTTACGTTCCAATAATTATGTACAGAACCGTAAATGTCTAAACTCTCCCTAGTGCATAGGTTTGACCATATTGGCGACCTAAATTTGAGTTAGGACAAATAGTATTGAACGCCTAAAAACAAGTGGCATGAATGGGTGTGGTATTAGCCATAGAAACAAACAATTTTTTCAGCTTGTAAAAAACACAAAAAACATTGGAATTTGTGAACCCAACAAATGTCATATGTTAATTTTACAAATAAATTTAAGAATTCTTTGTAACATTTTCTGATTTTTTGGGATCAAAATTTTGCATAAATATATCAAACTTCTATAGAAATGTAATTATTCAGGAATTAACTGTAATATTGGCATATTTTATAACACACTACAGAAATAAGAAGTTTCTTAATATGATTTTTCATTTTAGTAAGATTCATAGATACATTTTAAAGAAAGTTCACTAACCCAATAAGCTGTAAGTTTTAGTAACAAATGTACAGGGATTTCTAAAAGAATTCTAAAAGTTACCACTTAATTTTAAAATTTTCAAATTTAGATATAATTTTGATTTTGTACCTATACATTATAATTAAATTCGCAAACATAATTGAATTTTAAGTAAATTTAAAGCTTTGTCCATCAATTAAAAAAAAAACCCATTCCAAATTTACGATTTGTAAGTTAATAAAATAGTGACTCCCAAAAGGATGCATGTTTGTTATTGTCAATAGACTCAGTCCCTTTTTACAGTGTTTTAGGTTATTTAACAGCCCTGTTCTGTCAGTCAGGCATGTTATTATCAGGAATTGTGTTATCGTTTGCTTTGTCTCCAGACAGGCTGTTAGCAAACATTGATCTATCGCGACAAAGTCAATCGAGAAATATCCTTGCACCTGGACTGTTAATTAAAAGAATGCCTTCAGACACAATGATGCGACAAATTCCTGTGTAATACTCGCTCTGCATAATACTGCATACAGAATCAGGCATAAAATACCATCAAAAATGTGAACAATCAATTAACAGAGAACTAAACGTTGCCAGACATTCAACGCCATCGGACAATGTTCAACTACTGTTTGGTAATACCTCGTATAGTTACATTTGTTTGTAGTGGCATCTGGTTGGCGCTACACTTACAGAACATCGTCTGCAGGCTGATATATACACTATAGTGAAGGCAGAGTGACTATGTAGTGGTGTTTGTTATAGAGAAAAAAAATATTATTGAATTTATAATTAAGTAAAACCTATACCTGTATTATTTTCTAGCTGAGACTTTAAACAGAGCCTCACTAATCTAACTTTAAAAATTTATAGAATTTCATTCGCTACACTGTTAAATTGAAATGTAATAATTGGTTATTTACAAACAAATCAGCTAAAATCTTATCACCTTCATATAATAGTAATATTGTATAAAATAAAGAGATGATAATAAAGAATGTAAAAAATATATATTAAGTTACATTAAAAATATTAATTAAGTTTATTAAATAAAATTCAAATTTTAATTTTAATGATACTTTCCAAAATATTAATTTAATTTAAGTTAACTGTTCTTAGTTGACAATACATAAATAAATAAATAAAAAAAATAAATTCCGAATAATTTTTATAATTTCTGTAGTCTTCTATAACTTTCTGTCAGTCTCTTTACTATCTTGAAATTTCAATAGCTCTGTGAGGGTATTTTCTTGTCGACTAGCTGAGTCTATTTCTTTTTTAGCTGTCTTAAAGTCTTGTTTGACTTGACTGGTTGCCACTAAATGATGGCAAACAGAGCGCGGGTTGCGCTTTTGGGCTCGATTAGCTTCTAATCAGCTGTGGCGGCGTCAACTGAATCTGGGCAACGATGTGGCAACTGCTAAATGCAACTAAAGCATAGACTCGTCAGTCAGAGGACTGTGGCAACTGCAATATGCAAATGAGCTGTAACAACAAGAGCAGAAGCAAAGTCGCCTCAACTGTTTGTCTTGGCCATTTGTAGACTTTGTTTTGTTTGAACATTTAATTCATAGGGCTGAACGAGTTTTCCACTCAGTTGTTGTTGCTGTTGTTGCTGTTGTTGTTGGCCCGCTTAACACTCGATTGGTTTTGTTGTTTAGCACAATCATAGAAGTACAAGCTCATATATCAACGAACGAACTATCGGTCGATCGAACGAATTTCAATGTGCCCCACCCCGTATAACTCTCAAGCTGTATCTGTATCTGTTTCTGGGTTGCTCTGGCTATATCATTAAGGCTCATTATGTTTTATTTGCGCATCGATGTGTCCATGTCCAGATAAAGGTGTTTTTCTCTCTCACTGTTTTTGTTGTATTTCGTTTCATTTTCGCTTTATTGTTTGATTTCTTTTCGCTTGTTTTGTTGTTTTTGTTTACGCTCGACACCATTGCAAATTTTGATACAAAAACCTCGTCATTTATACACATGCGAACATAATTACGTTAATTCATTGTGTTATGAGGGTAGCCAGTCCAGTATCCCTTTCTCTTTCTCACCCTGCCACAGCCCTTATCAAATCATGTGGCGGCCTCTGATTTCTTCTCTTCTCTTCTCTTCTCACTTTATTTATTAGATTTGTTTTTGTTGGGTTGATTTATGATGTGACGGAAGTTTAGTGTTTCGGAATTTATTAGACAAAACATTGTGCGAATATTAGGTAGAGATTCCAGATTCCAGAAATCGAATAACGAATAACGATCGTCTCGAAAAGTGAACAGCAATTGCCAACTTTTGGAGGAGGGCAGCAAAAACATGGCCAAGCACAATGCAAAAAGCCGCCAGCAGCAAAAAGGACTCGAAACTGTCACAAAAAGGAGCAACAGTCAAGCGACCCATTTTGGCCCATTTTTGGGTGCTGACAGCCCGAATATGGAATGAGGGTGCTCAGTGTTATTTGAATGGCCCATACAAATACCATATCAGTTCAAAAGCCACGCAGAAAAACCGTCGAGACATTTTTCGCTGAATATTGAGTTTTCATATGGAATGCAAACGGATTCAGACAATAATAAAAAAAATACATTTCAATTCAATGCAAAAAAGATATTTCTACTTTATATCGTTCGTTTAAAGTTGGACCAGAATATTTTTATATATTTATAGAGACGATTAATTGAGAAGTATTTTATATGTTACTTTTAAATTAATTTAAGGCTAAATAAATATTATTAAGATTCATCATAGGAGTATAAAAATATAAGGCAAACTAAAAACTTTTTATTTAATTTTTTCAAGTGTTCCTAATGTTCGAAAAATTATAAATATTAATAATTTTACAAAACTGCAAGTCACACTTGCTAATTAAAACTGTCTCACTCATAAGCAATAGGTTTAATAATGCAAGAAAAATATATACTCAACAAATAAAAGTTCTTAAATTATTCTAATATATAAAATTATATTTCTTAAAAATATTTATAAATGTTTTTCTCTCCTTATCAATTTATCATATTTTCAATTGTAAGCTAGGATCTACTTCCACCAAGTAAAATTCTGATACAAGCTCAAAAAATAAAACTAACTATACAAAATTAAATTCAATTTGTTGGAACTCTTTTTAAAACCGGTACAACTCGGTTACTCCAGTTCCAGCAGTTCTATAAATTACGCAATGAAACGGGGCAATCGAAATTGAAACTGCGTCACTTACAGCTTCAATTGGCGATTGCACAGGTGTGTCTCTACCTACAAACATACATAGATACAAAAGTATCTATAAGCCCATCGGATGTCGACGTCACAGAGTTGTGCGCTGAATACTCGCAAGTATTTACAGCAATTGGACTGAGAGTGACAGAGTGAGAGAGTGAGAGAGAGAGAGAGAGAGTGAGTGAGAACGGGAGAATACAATTAAATTGAAACAATTGTCTATTATACGAACGTGGCCCAACAAAATACGCTGGCATTGTCTGTTTATGATCTCTTTTCAATTGTTATTTGTATTTATTTTTATGTTCAGTTTTCATTTGATAGTAATTGAAGCAGAATATAAGCAATGCTTCAGGTAACTCTTATTCTGTTACTTGTTAAGTAAATACTGATTGATTGACAATCAATTGAGAGTACAAATTGTAAGAACTGAATTATGTTAATAACGTAAAATTGACAAAAGGTTGTTTGGATAAAAGTTCCAATTATGAAAAATAGTTCACTAATTTTATATTATATAAATTAAAATGAATAGTTAAATGTATTTAAATGTAAAATGTATTTTAATTTATAAAAAAAGTAAAAGTAATAAAATGTTGGAATTTCTTAATTTTAGTTAGAATGTTAATCCAGAAATTCCATTATAAGTTAGATTTCTTTCAGCTGTTTTCATTTCCTATTTGTTATGTCTCTCAAATTGTGCGAAAAACTGCGTTTTTTTTATATTTGTTTGCCTTTAATAATATTATTTACACTTTGTTGCGTTATTTTTTTGTGTGTGTCTTTCTTCTAACTTTGATTTTTTTGTTATACTGTGATTTGGGGCGTGAGTCGTGTGGATTGTTGTCAAGGACGATTTCCGGGCAGCAATTGCAACCCCTAATTGCTGCCCACTTGAGAGGAACTCAACTCGGCTCATCTCAGCTGCACTTATCTGTGTCAGCCATCAGTTGGTTGAGTTCTCATCCACTTCACTATCCACTATCAGTCGGGGCTAATCGGCAAACAGTTGCCTTCCATGTCCTTGTATCAGTCTATCCTTCTATCCTTGTATCCTTGTGTATACTTCTGTCAGTTGCAGGGGCTAATTTTATGTTTATCGCGGCATCGAAATTAACCAGACGCCCAAAGGGGCGTTTATTTAGCTTTAGTTTTGCGGTCGGTTTTCTTTTTTTCTCTCTCTTTTTTATTTTAGTTTTTGTGACTCTTTCAATTCAGTTTGAACCTGGTGTTTATGGGCCAATTTGTAAGTTCTTTTGATGGCCGTTTACCGCTGATTCGGTTATCTCGACTTTATGTTTATTGTTTATCACTATCATTTGCCTAATTTGCCTCATTTTATTGCATAGTTTCCATCACAAATCGTATCAATTCCATCACATTCTTAGATGTTTTGATTTTTTTTCTCTATTTATTAGCTTGTATTTATCAAGATTTTTTCTTGCTCTGCTTTATACTCGGTGCCTGCTAATTGTCTTAAAACTCTTTCTACTAAATAATATCAATAGTGACCGAATTATAGATGCAGTTTATTCTATTTTATTATGATCTATAATTCAAAATACTATTATATATGTTTATTAAGAGTATCTGCTATTCGTTTTGATGTCATTCTTTATTAATTTGCCTGTTGTTCATTTTGGTAATGCTGATTATTGCATATAAATTTTCCATATTGTTGAGATCTGTGAATTGCTTTATATTCGTCTATGAAGATCACAGTTGGCGTTACCAATTAGCACTGATTATTTTGATTCATATTGGCTACACATTGCTCCATTGGCAACGACAATTCTTCATTGTGGTAACAATTGTTAACATGGCCATTGATTTGAACAATCTTAATATCAATTTTAGAGTTCGAGTTTCTTTACGACGACTAATACCCTGCAGAGGGGCATTATTGACTTGTAGAGTATAAAAAACAACATCAAATTCTATTTAGAATTATTATAAAAGTTCATTTAAAATATCTCTTACTCAAAATTATATACAGTATTAAAGGAAATGTTTTTTCAGGGTATTCCAAGGAAATATTTAAAGGAAATCTTTTTCCAGGGTATTCCATAGCTCTGCT
This sequence comes from Drosophila falleni, assembly GCA_035045575.1. Classification (NCBI taxonomy): domain Eukaryota; kingdom Metazoa; phylum Arthropoda; class Insecta; order Diptera; family Drosophilidae; genus Drosophila; species Drosophila falleni. The sequence goes on from JAWNOV010000167.1 coordinate 15,340,655, forward strand.
TGCAACTCTAGCTGCCAATTTCCATTTGATTGCAATTTGAAAATATGTTCTCACAGAGTAACAAAAAGGAAGGCTACGCCTTGGATCCATATACTCTGGACTTGGTCTCAATTGCACCCACTTAGCGGAATCGCACAATGAAAATGTTTTGCGCCGCTTTTTCCACCCTTCCGCCCGCTTTTCTCTCTCCCTCTCTCTCCTCCAATTGTCGACCTACGAACTACGACCACTCGACCAAAATCGCGCCCATTAGAGCGTGTTTAATGTTATTTATTCATTAGGTTTAAGTGTGCGCGAAAAATAACAATTACAAAAGCAACAAAAAACGAAGCGTATTTTGTTGTGCGGGGTCAGATTTCCCGAATATATAAAAAATGAAAAAATAGAAAAAAACGATAATTGAGTGGCAGCATCAACGCTATGAAAATACGAGTGTACTCATAGCATATTCATTCATAAAGGACGAGCATATTTTCGGCAAGGATCTAGCAATTTTCAGCAGCTGTTGTGGGATATGAAAAGCGCAGGAAGTTCGCCAGTTCTAGGGCAGCTGTGTTATCCTTAGACAGACAGCATTCAATGGATGCCATTATTTAAGCCCAAACAAGCCGCTAAATTGGCCAAAGAATGAGCTTAAAAACCAAGTGCTTGCCGCATTTCTAAGTACTTTTCAGGCGATACAAAGTAACTACTTTTATGCTTTATAGTTCTATGGGAATGAAGTCAAATGGAATATGTACTTTTAGTTATTCTTTAAAGACTAAATAATTATACTTTTTTTTAATTTAAGGAGTTTCTTTTCATAAAAGGATAATAATATACAGAAGATATTAAAAATGATTATATTTAAGATTGTTAAAGGTTAAAAAAATGTACAATACAATTGAAATTAATTCGTTGCTAAGATACATTTACTTTTTATTTAAATTTTTGAAAAGAATTAATATTTTTCGATAGCAGAACTTTTTAAATTATTTGCATTTAAAACCAGTGAACTTAAATATTATAATTTTTTTTATATAAAAATTGAAATATAATAAATATTTTTGATTTTTTATATAAATTAATATTAATAACTAAAAATGAGTTTTCGAATTTGCCGTAGAAAAATATATTAAGTATTTGTATTTTTCTCTACACTTTTTAGAGGCTTTTTGGACTTTAAGTTTTAAAAACTCATAATTATTATTATTTCAGCAAAGTTAAGACTGTATGTTAACTAAGAAAATATAAAAAAATCGGTCTGTTGCTTTCATACGTAGGAACATTATAATCAGGTGTTACTAAACTGTTACTCTGGGACTAACACACACATTCATACACACACACACACACACACACATGGCAATTGTAGCCTTTGAGAATTATAGGCTCACAGGAGCATGAAAAGCTTCTCGACTAAAACTGAGACGCAGTCTGCGATTGAGAGGAGTGTAGAGTCAGAGTGGAGAGTGGAGAGTGAAGAGTGAAGAGTAAAGGGTAAAGAGTAAAGAGTGAAGAGTGAAGAGTGAAGAGTAAAGAGTGAAGAGTGGAGAGTGGAGACTGAAGAGTGAAGAATGGAGAGTAAAGTCAGTCATGCAACTAGCGAGAGTTGCAGCACTTGTGAGGCTTTCATTTAATTAGCCACAGCTGACAGTTACCTAAAGAAAGCAGCAACAATGTGAACAGCACACACACACACACAGATACACATACACATACTCACATACACAGTGAGTCAAAGCTGTATGTTACCGTCGGCAATCGAAACGAAGTCAGAGTTTTGATTTTTGAGTTGAAAACTGAAGTTGCCGCACTTGAATTGGCGTGCGGCCAGCTGTTGTTGTGTGTGTGTGTGTGTGTGTGTGTGTGTTGCATGCCCTAGCCTGCAACGAGGCTGAAGCACTTGACTGCTGCTTCAATGGCTACAAAATGCAATATATAATATACAATAATGACATTTCACTTTGCAATTACAATATAAATTGCGCGGCCTTTAAACGGCTTCAACTTGCGCCAAATGCACTCGAAACATTTCAAGTGAATCAAAAATGTAAAAAAATACAAAAAAATGAAATGAACACAAAATATACATTCGATATGATGCTTTTTTTATGCCATTCGGCAATAAATCAAAATTCTGTAAATGTGCAGATCCAGTCAAGCATTAAAAATTAATTATGAAATTTCTATTCTCTCGCTCTTTCTCTTACTATAGTCCTTCCTCTCTATCTCGCTCTCGCGCTGTAGGTTTTCTATGATTTATTGAGAAGGTAACTTCGAGTCGTAAAATTGAGTTATGTAAGGAACCACAATTCTTAGGGAAAAACAAGACACACACCCCGGAAAATTCGATTGCAGGCGCCAAAATGTTTGCCAAACAAAGCGTAAATTATGAAAATTATGAATTGCTTTGGTTGAGTTACGTACGAGTATAAAGCATTTTTATCGAGAGGCAAAAGAGAGAGATATCTTAGAGGGTATTCTGGTTCTAACCATGTCGATTGTCTGCCAATGACATCTTTATTAGTTTCCACAACGTTGGGCCCAACCATGGAAAATGTCAAAAATTTATAATGAATTATGATGAATTGGTCATGTCGTTACAAGCTAAAGACTTTTCAGCCCAACAGAACAACAGACAACAAAAGCCAATTAGAAACTTCATTTGAGCTTAACTCTTAAGAACTTATCACAGCGAAAATCCTATACCCTCTTTAATTGTTGAACTTCAAATCGAATTCTAGCGAAAAATAATTTTTTTTAAAAGTTAATAAAATTTAAATGCAGAATAAATTTAGAGGCCAAACCATGGTTAAAATGACATTCCGTTTGAAAATCGGTTTAATTTTGACAAAGTTACGACGAATTGAAGTTGGTCAGATATTGGATCTAGTAACTTTACAAGTCAAAATTTTTGTTCAATTTCCCATGATTTTTGACAAGAAAATGAAACGTCTCAGAATCAAGTTTTAAGTGTTGTTTTATACTAATTACGTTATAAGGAGTTGATTAAAAGTAAAAACTTGAGATTTAAAATTTTGAATTTTCAAAATTTCTAAGGGTCCCCCCTTAGCATCAAAATCGAATTTTGGCAAAAATTAATTTTTTTTTAAAAGTTAATAAAATTTAAATGCAGAATGAATTTTAAGGCCAAACCATGATCAAAATGACATTCCGTTTGAAAATCGGTTTAGTTTTGACAAAGTTACGACGGATTGAAGTCTCAAAATCGAATTCTATTTCTTATAGGATTTTCTAGAGATTCCTCGACGTAATCCGAAATGATCTTTTCTGGTAGCCATTTGCAGTAGCAAAAAAGAGTACAATACTGATAAATACATACGTGTATAGAAATCTAACACATATGTAATGAGTTGTATAGGGTTATTTAACATGAATGGCGGCCAGTCTTTTGACATGGCCAGTGACATTTGAAAGCGCTTTAATGCCAAGTTGAGTCGCATTTTGACATTAATTGTGTAAATTCTTTAGGGTCACCCAATTCAAATCATTTCAAATCGATGCTATAACAATTGCGTCAAATTAAAATAAAAATAAAAATTTAAAAATAAAGAAAGAAATAAATGACAACGAAGCCAAGTGCTGTCCGGATCTAGAGCTGGGGTTGGGCTGGATTTTGATTTTGGTTTTGGGTTAGACCCCAATGTCTTTGGTCTCTCTCAAGTGGCACGTGCTTTTGTTGGCGACGACGGTGAAACCGTTGCTCGACATTTGTCTCCGCCATTGGCATTTGTCTCATTTAGAGAAAGGTGACTTTTCAAAAGGTGCTTATTGAGCTATACACACATCCATACATCTATACATTTATCTAAAGTAATAGTATCGCGTATATGCATAACACACTGCGCACAATGAACTTGGATGCCAGAGATTGATTGTGCGACGCCATTTTGTTGTGCTCAAGTAGCTGAAAGTCTATAATAACTATGGTGGTATTAAGATAGATCTATTAACATCTGAAAAAATGAAACGTAAATGTTGTGATTGTCTGACAGAGATAAGTCTATAACCTTAATACTGATAGCTTTCGAAATTATGATAATATAATTTATTACAGAAATTTGTAATCAGCTGAGCGTTAAGCTTAACAAGAAGAGTTGACTATAAGTCCTAAAATATTCAATTATTGTAAAATCATATAACATTTGGTATAAAAAAATATTTAAAAGTTATCTTAATTTGTTTTACATTTTATTAATTAAACATTTTTAATATTATTCTTTATTTAAAATAAATACAATTAAAGATCTACAGCTCACACATACAACACACGCACGTGTAAGTTAGGTGAGCTTAAAGCTCCGCGCGTATGAAATGCACTGAGTCAAAAGCACACTAATACTTGCACATTTACCAACACACAGACAAACTTTAAAAGCTCGCTCTCTCTGTCTCTCTCTCGCGCTATCTGTTCCTTCTGCAGGTTCGTCTAGCCTTGATCTGACTCATAATAATGGACAAGTAATTAACACAAATCGCAAATTATAACAAATCCCAGCGCCAGTCCGTCTCTTGAAAGGAGTCCCTTTCCCAACTCTCCCCGTCTTCTCCCCCTTTGACAGTCCTCAGGCATAAACGTACATAAAGTTTTCTTTATTTTCTTACTTGTTTGTTCCCTTTTTGAATGGCCATTTATCATTGAAACTATGACGGTCCATTTGCTACGCCAAAAAGGAAGTGGACAAAAGTGACCATCCGACGAATGTAGCCAGTTTGTTGTCCATTTATATGCGATATATTTAATGTCATTCTCAAGCAACCAGTCTAAAGTCCAGGAGCAGTAGCCAGTATCTCTTTATCTTTGTCTCTCTCTCTCTCTCTCTCGCCTCTCTCTCTCTCTCTCTCACTCGCTCTGTGCAGCATCGCAAAGTATGTGCAACAATTTGACCGCAGTTGCCGCACATTTGAACCCAAATTACTTGAGATAAATGCGTACTTAATTTGCAGACTTTGAGTGGTGGTATCAAAATAATAATCAATGTTCCATTATCCTTTCAGCAGGCGAGTCGCTGCGTGAAGATTATAAGCGACACGTCGTCCACGTTGGCCCCTTTTTCCCCTTTTTCCCGTTGCCCCTAAGGCGCCCCATATATGTACCTTTGCCAATTCCAGTTGAACCCGTTTGCAACCTGAACCCTTCTCAAGCCCATTTACTCAGTGTGTATATGTGTGTGTGTGTGTGTGTGTGTGTGTGTGTGTGTGTGTGTGTACGTGTGTGTGCGAAAAGTTTGTCTTTCGTCGTTCCTGTGGCCTGAGGCGGCGCGAAAATTTGGACATGTTATGTGTTTGCCAAAGTTAAATAGCTGCCGCTTGGGTTCAAAGGTTAAACAAGGATTTGGCATGTTTTTCTAGACGTGCAAAAGTGGCAGCTACTCGTAAAAGCAACTTCACATCGAAACGAGTCTTTTAAGCACTTCTGATTGGCCTAGAAAGGAGACCATTTGAATACCCTGTAGCCAAGCGACAGAAAGTGTGTTATATTATTTAATAAAAAATGTCTATCAAATTGAAAAATTACGGAAAATAAATGGGTAAAAATTTTTAGAAAAGTGTTTCCAGAATTTTGACTTTTTAAAATAATTTGAAATAACCATATATCCTAGGAATTATATCATTAGAATACCCTGTAGCTAGGCGACAGAAGGCAAGTTGTAAATTTATTAAAATATGTCCATCAAATTGGAAAATTGCAGAAAATAAATGGGTAAAAATTGTTAGAAAAGTGTTGCCAAAAATTTTTTTTTAAATAATTGGAAATAACCATATATCCTATAAAGGAGACCATTTGAATACCCTGTAGCCAAGCGACAGAAAGTATGTTGTATTATTTAATAAAATATGTCCATCAAATTGAAAGTTGCAGAAAATAAATAGGCAAAAATGTTTAGAAAAGTTTTACAAAATTTTGACTTTTTAAAATAATTAGAAATGTCCATGTATTAAACTAATAAGTGACATGAGGAAAAAGAGAACAAAATGGCTGGAAGAGGATCCTTATAAGGCTCTAGAAATTCTCATAGTATAAGATGTACACTCGTTGGATTTTTCTTTTTTTTAATTCATCTCCAATTCTTCTTCTGAAAAGAACATTCTTAAAAAAATTCATTATTATAGTTACAGAGTATCCCATAGTTGTATAACTCTAGCTAGCTCATATGCCTATTTCATTTAAAATTTTAAGTGCCTTATGCAAATCCAATTTGAATCAGTTAAAGATCCCGCCAGAGGCAAGACAGGTAGGCGTCATCATCATCAACTTTATCATCTTCAGTTTGATATCGAAATCGAAATCGACTTCGATTTGCATTGTGTATCAAGTGGAGAGCACAAAGACGGCGACATTAAAACAAAACTAAATCACAGCTTAGCGTCAAAGATGTTAATTTTATGGGAGCTACGGCTACCTTTTCGGGTCTCTCACTACATCTATTTCTCTCTCTCTCTCTCTCTCTCTCTCTCTCTCTCTCTCTCTCTCTCTCTTTCTATAGCTGAAATTTATGCAGCAACTGTCAGAAGGGGGCGAGCCAACTCGTAAAAATTTGAAACACGTTACAAATCGAACGAGAAATACCAAAAAAAATTATGCATGTATATGAAAAATTATTGAGTTTGGTTAAATTTTTGGAGCGTGTGACGCGTAACGGTCAGGGACTATGTAGTGACCATTGACAATCCCCGATCCACAAACTTCAGCATCAACTGATCCCGCATCAATGTTGCTCGCCTATTGTCACACCAAAAAAATATCAAAGAAAAGAAAAGAAAAACGGATTTGATAAACAAACAACAGCCAAATCAATGGCAAAAAATCAAATGAAATGATGAAACTGATCATTAGCATGGTTTCAATCAATATATTGATCATCTAACTACCAGCATTTAGTTAAAATGTGATCTGTGTGAAATGATCAAAGTCTATCGTAATGCAATTGCAAAAGCGGGTCAGTTCTATTGCTAATGATGTTAGCTAATTAATGCTAATGATAATATAACATTTCAGTGCAATTTGAAGTAGTCGAAATTTAAGGGAAAAATCGACGAATAAGTTTAATTATCATAGTTTAATTATCATAATACTAGTTATTAAGTTAATATTTGTCTGCTGAACAAAATGTTTTAAAGTTTCTGAAATCTTTTCAATTTTTTCGGGATTAACTACAATTTAAATTAATTTTAATTTTATTTCATTGATTTCTAAGCTACAATTTTAAAATTGTTTTTAAGTTTAACTTTCAAGTTTTGATTAATAAAAGTAAATTATTAGATATGACAATGTGCCTTAATGTTTATCTAGTTAAAAGCTGTCACTTTTAACACTTCTCTGTATCCATCTCCTCCCTCTTCTAGTTACCATCATAAAAATAGATGCACGCATTAACGCAATATCCAATTAAAATATTTCGCCTTGATTTTCAATATGTTAACATTTTAATTTCTATGCGAATTTCGCGCTTTAATGTAGAACAATGACTACACATATGGATTATAAACATTTATATGCGTATATCGTCAGAGATTTGGAGCAATTAGAGGAACAGGAAAATGAAAACAAAAAACCAAAGTGTGCAGATATATCAGAGAATGTTTAGGTCTATGAAAATCTGAATATGGTACTCTGTATGGAAAAGGTTGCTGGTGCTGTAATTAATTTACGCCACTTGACTTTTGGGGGGCAAACAATGGGTTAACGGTGAACCAACGAGCTGAGCTGATGGCGCCCGGCGGAAACCGGAACGGGAATGGGAATGGGAACGGAAACGGAAATGCCAAAGCATGTGGAAACATTTGCCAATGTGCGCTGAGTGTAAAGGATAATGCTGAGGCAGTAATTAAAAGCGGCATGCAACTAGCTAAGCTGTGGCCATATCCTATATGCTTTCTGCTTTCAGGCTTCTGGCTTATGTCTGTTGTGGCATGGTCGAGTGGCAATTGGCGCGATGCAATTTTTTCTTTACGCGCGACTCGTTGTGCTAATTGAATTATTTGCCAGGTGGACGAGTCTAGGACTAGATTTGCATACGCTGCATTTAACCCAAAAGGATGCTTAACAGTACAGGACCTGAGTGGACCATCTGGTTAGCCTGTTTTGATGAGCATTTACCACTAAATGCGTCTTAGACGCGACCTCTTTGTCTGTTTTCGTCTGTTCTTTGGGCCAGGACAATGAAGGACCTCCCAATATGACTTTGATGCTAGGCAGCGTTGACAATGCGACATTTGTCTCAATTGTTGCGGCCCGCATTCACAATTTCTTTCAACTAAAAATTACATTTTTAAATACGCAATTGTCCTTTTTACACTGTTTGTACCGCTCTGTCTACTTTCGGGTTACCTTTTGTCAATTGTCAATTGTCAAAGGGAAATTTGCATAGTTTCAGTTCAGTTTGAGTTTTCAGTTTTGAATGTTTTCAAGAGAAATGTGCACTCCTAAGTGTCTGTAGAGAGGCTGAAGACCCACCGCAAGGCATCGAAAGAAGACCATAAAACTGGCTGAGACCAAGTACGGTAATAAACGCCGGGGAATGGAATCGGGGAATCGCAGAATCGCAGAATCGGAGAATCGTGTAGAATCGCGTGCCTTGCAGCAATATTTACATATTTGCATTTGGTGCTGAGCTCAAAGAACGATTCTGTACGATCTGTAGAATCCGTAGGATCTGCACTCAACCTCACACCTCTCTCATTTGGTTAGCCGTGATTTATAACGTTTGTAAAAATATGACAAGTCTGTCATATAAATTCTCATATTGTTAGCATACCAAAAGACATCGTTTCGACTCGTTGCCTTTGTTCATCTCCTGCAGCAAAAAAACAAAAAAACAGAAAACAGAAACAGAACCAGAACCTGGTCAATGCCAATGATGCAACGCACTCCACAACGTCGTTGTTGGCGCTTTTGTTTGGACCTGGCTCTGAAAAATATTCTGGCCATCTGCACGTGTTGCATGCTGCAAAAAACGGTTATATGCCTCTCAAGTGCCAACAGTAAATGGCACATAAAAATATTTTCAATTTCAGTTTCAGTATCGGTTCTTTGGGACGTCGTGAAACAGTTCAGGAAGTTACTTTGCTTTAAAATTACAGAAGTCGCTTTATTACCCGTTCAGTCCTTCAGTCTTTCAGCCTTTAAGCCGTGAACTGTGAACATCGCCTTGGGTACTCATTAGAATTGTTTTCTTTTGCATCCGAAGGTGTTATTAAATTCTTACATGGACCCAAGCAAAAATCTTTATTTACTTTTTTTTTCATTTTAGTAATTGAAATATAAGTTTGAGTAGAGTACTATTATTTAATATGGCAGCTTAAGCTAATGTGAATTTAAATAGGCATCGCAATCGCTAATTACATTCCTGAGAAATTTAGTACAATTTCCCTTACTTTTTGTTTCCAAAAAAAAACCCTCTTTGCCTTTGTTTATCAATAAATTCGTGAAATACATGTGAGGTTCTATGGTGTAATGGTTAGCACTCTGGACTTTGAATCCAGCGATCCGAGTTCAAATCTCGGTAGAACCTGTAGCTATAACATCTTTTTGTAATTTTTATTTTTAAATTTTCAAAATTTTTTATTCGAATTTAATTCTATATGCATTTAATTTATAAAAAAAATGATTGATTTTTTCTAGTAATTATAATTGTTTTTTTATATCATATAGCGCCCATATGAACAATCGGTCGCAAATCAAGTTTTAGTATGAAAAAATTTTTGTTTTATGAGATATCGTAACCAAACTTATAGAATATGCATTTAAGTTAGTCTTATACATCCTTACCAAATTTGGTTCAATCGATCTACTATATTATATAGCTGTCATAGAACCGATCCAGCGAAAATCAAGTCTTAGTATGAAAAACTGGGAGAGGGACTGGGAGAGGGACCTGGGAGAGGGACCTGGGAGAGGGACTGGGAGCGGGACTGGGAGCGGGGCCTGGGAGCGGGGCCTAAGAGCGGGGCTTAAGAGCGGGGCCTGGGAGCGGGGCCTCGGAGCGGGGCCTAAGAGCGGGGCCTGGGAGCGGGGCCTAAGAGCGGGGCCTTAGAGCGGGGCCTCGGAGAGGGACTGGGAGCGGGGCCTGGGAGAGGGACTGGGAGGAGTAATATTAATAGTAGTATTTATAGTAGCAGTAGTAGAGAGGATAAGAAAAACAAAGAGAAACTGAGGAAGAAGTACGAGTTCGAATATAGAGAAATAATTCAAATGCTAATAGAAGTATGAATATATAAAACTCTTGTATATTTTCAGATCCCTTTACGACTTACGAGTTGTACTTAGTTCAGGGTGTTGCTTACCTTATGAGAAACCTATACACAACACCCAATTGAGGCAAGGGCCATCGTAAAAGTGTGTCAGGAGAGGTGAGGAGTGAGGAGAGTAGAGGGATCGGATCAGCAGTCAGTGCTTCGGGTAGGAGTGATTGTGAGGCGTATTTGTGACCTAAAGTTATTAGGCAAAGTGACCTTTTCTCACAAATCGTCGATCGTAAAGCACTTTTGGCTAAGTAGAAACAGATTTCTCTGGCTGTTTGGGAATTTCCTTTGGCAAGGACGCGTGTCCTGCATAAAAGCTAAATGGCTAGCATGTCCATTGTTTGGCCTAATGCTAATGCCTTGGCAGTGTTCGGCCTGTTTGGCCTTATTAGTGGGTTTATTGAGCACAGGAAATTCCTGAATTTAACCCGAGACTTCCGAGAAAACATAAGGAAGCCGATACAAAAAGGAGTAGCGATTAGCGTCCTCGACTGATTTCTTGTCAAAATTCACTTGAAATTTCACACTTTAATGTTGAAATGCCACATTGAATTGCCGGCTGCTGTTCGATAACAGCCGCCTGCCGCCTATCGATAACAGTGAGCAATCGAATTTGATACCAAATCCATGAAGTGTATTTTTGTAATCTTTGAACTCTCGCCCCGTCTGACATATTAGACAATTCAAAATACAACAAAATACAATGGCAAAAACGCAATACAAAAACATTAGGAAACAATTGAAATTGTTGAAACATAAATCCCCTTCCCAACCCCCTCTTTACCCCACACCCCTGCAATGTACGGTGTGTCCTTGTATCTATATCCTGCGCAATATGTGTTGCCGCCTTTGTTGTGTTGCTTTGTGTGTGTGTGTGTGTGTGTGTGTGTGTGTGCTGTTGTTGTTGTTGTTTTTTCCTTCCTTCTTTCATTCACAATCAACAGTCGCAGTCATCGCATCGTTTTGCTTTGTTCGCGCTTTATATGCCCGAGCATTATTACGTCTGATATTCCCGAAAAAAAATAGGGATGAGGAAGGTAGGTAGGGGGTAGGGGGAAGGGGGAAGGAGAAGTCTGTCTGAAGTGGCTACAATGGGCATTAATTTATATGGAGCATGGCACTAACAACAACTAAATGCGCATTATGACAGCATTTTAATTGATCCCTTAGACTAAGCGTAACTGTACCTTCCTCTCTCTCTCTCTCTCTCTCTCTCTCTTAATTTTCCCTCTCATTTGTATCTATCTCTCTTGTAGCATGAGATGCTGTCAACGTTGATCTAATCTGACATTTGGACAGCGATGCATCGCTGCACAGATTTTCCAATAAACAAATTTCAGAATTTCAGGACCCTCTAAAGTTACATATATAGATACAGATACACAGCAAGCGATACAGATACAGCTACAGATACTTTCTGTGGCAGAGATTAGCGTTTTACGCTCGTTTGAATTTTTATTATGCTAAGCTTGGATTTAATTTTCGCATTGTTTTTCCCACTCAAGAGGGGTTGTTCCGTTTACAGTCCAGGGGGTAGAAACAGGAACAGGAACAGGACGAAGACCAGGGTCAGCTTTGTCAGTCAAAAGCACTTGCTCCCTATAACCTATAGAGTGAAACTATCTACATATATCGATATAAAACAGTTTAGTGAATTTGTCGCAAGATGATTAACCCTAGACAATAGAACAGCAAGAATACGAGAAGAAAATAAAAAGAGAAAGAATCGGAATTTGTCTAGTGATCCTGGCAGACAGTCTGTCGCCGTTTTTGGGCACATTTCGAGAGCATATTTAGTTTGATTGTTGGACATTTAAAAGAAAATCGATTATTACAATGAATGAAACGAAATGAAATTTCAGAATGATCTGCAATTCTATACTAATCTAACAGACAGCAGGGCGACTCTATCCATTGTTCCTGCCAGACATGCTGGCGACCCTGTAGCAGGTAGATCACTGCGAGTTGCCTCAAAAGGAAGTCCATTGTCCATTGTCCATTGGGCATAGTTTATGTGTCTGCTGCCTAGACCATACACGATCCATTTCTATTGTTGACCACGCTTTTCGTAGAACAGTGTGTGACAAAACAGTATAACAAGGGAACAACAGAACAAGAGAACAAGAGAACAACTGGAGAACTGTAGAGACTGTAGAGACTGTAGAAGAATGCACAGAGACAACGACTTCTTCTACTTATTCTTGTCTTTTCTCTTTTCTCTCTCTCTCTCCCTGTTGACTGCGCCCCATTATAAAAATGCATTTTCCTCATCTTTTCTTCTTGCGTTTTTATGACATTTATTTAGTTGGCTTTTATGGCCAATGTGTTTCTGCTTATTAATGTGGAAATGCCTCTCCAAATTGGAGTGTCATTTGGGTTGAATTCGACAAAAGGAAATGCCCAACCAAATTGTTAGGGTGCATCATCAAAATTGTGTGAGGAAAACTCGTTCAAAATGAAACTACAATCTTTTAAATACACTTTTGTTCACATTGAGACAATTTTGATATGACGAGAAGGAAAGGAAATTTGAGAAATCTATAAGGAATTAATATAGAATTATCATCATTTTGACAGTACTGAATTTATTTTGAGGACAATAAACTATTGCGAACTTTCCCACACAAGAAGATAACTTGGAAATTAATGAAGAAAGTTTTTTAGAATGATATAAGTCAAAGACTCAGTTTATCTTTCAATTTCATCAAGTTTTTTAAGATAGGTCTTTAAAAAATATACTTAAAACAATATACAAAAAAAAAGCTTGAAGATTAATGAAGAAAGTTTTTTAGAATAACATTAATTTATCTATCGATTCTACCAAGTTATTAAGACAGATCTTTAAACAATATAGAATAGCTTCGTTTTAATAAGAATAGTATAAGCAGATCTCAAAAAGATTTCAATAATCCCATAATATTAATGATATCCCGCTATAGAACAACACACTTGAAGTATGTATTTATGGATATACCCTGTATATGGGGTACTTAACTACAAGCGAGTCGAACTCAGAAGCCGACACGCCAGACAGTCTGTCGCCAGCACACGAGGGAATGAGAGAGATGGGGAGAGTGAGAGTAAGAGTGAGAGGGAGGCAGAGAGACAGACAAGTAGCTGAGCGGACATAAAAACACGCACAATAAGAGCGAGACAAAAGTAAAGACACAAGAGACTGAGAGAAATGTAAATAAAAGACAGAAGAGGATCACTTACACACAAAGAGTGACAGAGAAAGGGAATACAAAAACAATGGCCTCCTACACAGTGGTAAGTGATCAGTGATCAGTGACCCAGACCCAACAAAAACTACAGAGATGAATATACTATAATACTAAAACCAGAAATAGAACCAAAATTGAACCCGTGCCCCGAGCATTTGACTTTTGTTGTGCGTTTCACTTTATTTTCATTTGTTTTGGGAAATTCCCAAATAAAAGGTAGTTTAAGCCAGACAATGCAATGCAAACAGGTAGACTTAAGCATAGCCCGAGGTACAGTCAACCGATCCGAGGATGACATCGACAACGACAACGAGGATGACAACGACAACGACATCGACAACACCTGTGATATGGCTAAGAGAGTCGGGAGAGATCGGAGTTTCCCAGGCTCGCACAGCTGGTGCAAAAACAAACACAGGAAGGAGTAAGTAAGTTTAAGCCTAAGCCGGCTTTTACTTATCAGGCAACAGGACTTAGCCAGTTAGCCATGGCCAGATTTAAATGACCGCAGCTCAGCAGCGATTTGTATAATTAAAAGCCGCATGCAAATTGTGGGAAATTTCATCGAGTATCGACAACGATCTGAGATCTATATAAAGGCGTACACAATTAACGTACTAAAATTTTGTATTTATTTATTTTATTTAAATTAGGTAAGCATGACTAAAAGCAGTCGGAAAAGAAAAACATTACTAAGAATAAAAATTATGTTAGTAATTAACATTTAAATATTAATATTTAATAAAAATTTTTAACTGAAAGGAAGAAAACAATAAATTAAAATTGAATAAAATATAATCATTAATATTTCAAAAATAATATATCATTGACTACAATTTTGAGAAATTTAAACAGCGATCCAAAATAATAAATGATTGAATTTAAATTACAATTACTTTTGACTACATTTTTGAAAATTTTAATAGAAATCCAAAAAAATAGATGGTTAAATTTAAATTACAATTATCTTTGATGTATGGATTTATACAGAGAGTTTTCGCCTATGATAAAAAAATAATTACAGATAACCTTATTATAAATACAATTTAACTACATTTTAATTCAAAATCTATAACAATATTTTTATCATATAGCTATAATTTAATTCTAAAACTGTTACAAGGAATTCTGTTAAAATCGAAATAAAATTCACACGATGCAAAATTCGCTCATGTTTTATGAATTATGGATTTGTGTTCACAGTCAAAACCATTGCAAAAACCCCTAAAATGGCAAAAGAAAATGAAATTGAAGAAAATCAAGGTATTCGTTAGGCAATCGATTGTCAAAGGACGCACAACCCTTTTTATTGTTGTTGTAGTTGTTGTAGTTTTTGTTTATGCCGTCAAGAAATCAATGCGCTCCGAAGTTGAACCCTGTGAAAGATCAGCGATCAGCGATCAGCGCAAATTGCGAACTCTCACCTGCGTAGTTGACAAAAAAAAAGAGAGGAATCTTAAAGGAAAGAGATCTGTTCTTGAAAAAGGGTCACATACATTTCATTATTATGTGTTTTTTTCATTTGCAAACTGGGTCGTAGGTCGAGCGGGGATTGAAAACGGGGTCGCATCTTGGGTTTTCGACTTGATTGAGTTTATGCGATCGCATCGTCTGATCCTTCGATCGGTTCAAAAGGTGCAAAATAATTGAGAACGGCGAAAATGAAAATTTGCAAGCATGTAATTGTCTGAGATTGAGGATTGAGGATTGACAAAGGTCGAGACAGAGTTGTTGCAATTGAATTTAACTCTTTTGTTGTTTATTTATTGGTATCAGCGCAACATTTGACTGGCAAAAAAAAATATATATATATATATCTGTAGATTGATGAAAGGGGTTTGATTTTTGCATTAGAGGGCAAACAATGTTTCCCTGATTGCAATAACATGCAAAAGAAAATACGGAAAATTAAGAAAACGCGCCAAAATAAAAAATACATGCGACTTATATGGAAATGGAAACGGGATCAAAAAATTCACAAGACTTAAATTGAATGATTTTGTCAATCAAAAAAAATAACTTAATTAACGAACATGCAAATTATTCAAGTAAGAGTAATAATAGAATTTGCATATATCAACATGACATTTAAAATAAGAAATGTCTTTGTAACTGCTGGAAATTTATGAATCTATGGAAAATTATAAAATTACTAGAAAGAATCGATCGTTATATACAACTAAACTTTTATTTTTATTGACAGGAATAATATCTTGATTTAAAAATTTGCATTCAATATTTAAATGAAAACTCAGCTTAATTTTTAAATTTTTTTCTATAAACGAGAGATAGAAAAAATCTTTGAAAGTCCAAAAAAAATCGGTAATATAAAGAATTTCTTAATAAGTTTTAGTCTTTAACTCAGATTTAAATTTTTAAGGCCATTTTCTTGATTTTTCTCTCGTAATCTACTTCGAATAGTAAGATATGATTATAATGAGCTGGGAAACGATATTCTTTTGTAATCACTGCGAAATGAACATCTTGAAATGACTAGAAAACACAAAAGGCAAACGCGATCACTGAATATCACAGATCAGTCCTGATCTGATATTTGTTACCTTTATTTAAAGTATCAACTTACGTAGTGAATGAATTTGCAAATGAAATGCATTGATTTGCGATTCAAAATCAATCGAGTGTGTGTGCGATCTTTATGTCGATCTATATGCAAATCGCAAACGAATACCCGAAAACAGATTCAATTTCATTGCACAACAAAAGGAAATTGCAACCGTGGCGAAATGAAGCAAAAGTTCAAGTTAGCTCGGATTCATTGCCAATTGCCGAAAAGAAAAAGAAACCCCTAAAGATCGATTGTGTGACATTTGAATTGCCTTCAAATGGCAAAGATGTCCTGGTCCAAAAAGGACCCAGAAGTAGAAGAAAACTCCCTCCGAAGGACAATTGGCCCGCTCGCAATTTGCATGCATTTCAAATTCATTGACGTGTCGTCTGCTGTTTGTTGATTTTTAATTTATTTTTGATTTTTTGCGCTCTTCTAAGATCTATCTTTTAATGATTTTTTTTGTTTTTTTGCCAGGCAGCTGTCTATTTGCCTTTTTGTTGTTGTTTGTTGTTTGGCAATTTCCTTGCGGTTTTCCTGAAGTGCATTGCACACTTCCAAGTTGACTATCAAAGTGTCATCCATCATTTTGATGGCTTCTTGCAACGTACTCTTCCTCTTCCTCTTTGTTGTTGTTGTTGTTGTTTACATGTCTGGCCCACTCGCCAGCTTAAAAAAACGAAAAATGCAAAAAAAAAAAGTCACACGAATCAAGACTCATCTTGTAATTGAATCTTTTATCCTGACTGAAGATCGCTGGGAAAAAAAAGCTGACTGCTGTATGTTGCATGCAACAATGTGGCAACGCCTGCGCAGAGAATTTGCATGAAATTTGAGTGCCACAATGTATGCGTGGGTCGTTGCCACACAATGCCCGGCAACTTAATGGGGCAACACAATAATTTTCCACTTTGCCACATTGCCACGCACCATGAAATTGCCCCCTCCACAAAATGCTGCACTGTGCAACTTCAACTAATCAGCTGTCAGTTCAAATAACTCAATTAACTTGATCGCCACAAATACAAATTCCATGGAATTTCAAATGCAACCGAGTGGCAACTGTCAAAATTCTGTACAAAATTCAACGAATTTCAGATCAAAACAATACGAAAATGCATTGCCACAAGACAAGAAAAGAGAGACAAGAAAAGAGACAAGAGACAAGAGAAGAGACAAGAGACAGGTCCAGGTCCAAGATCCAGCCATTGATCAGCCTCTCTTATAAAGTGGCGACTGTCATTCGACGACGACGATGACTTTGTATGAAATGCGTTTCGAGTGGAGTTTCGAATTGGAGTTGGAGTTGGAGATCTCCAGGTGCCCCCAAAGATCTTCGTAATGGCACAGACACACAGCTGGTGGCTCCACAGCCACGGTCTCCACACTGTCTGGCCATAACCAGACCAGTCGGCGACTCCGAGACTCCAGCTCAAGTGGACTCTCTGTGTGTAGACTGAGTGAAGAGCGGGGAGAACCTGGCTCTTGGAATGTTTTCATATCAATAATTTAGCTGTGCTGCGCAGTCGGGGAAAAATGCATTTATTTTTTTATATTTTTTTTTTATTTGTCACTGCTCGCCTCAATAAAAAAGCGAGCCACACAGCAATCAATATGCAATAATCAATAGAACAACAACATTTCCATTTCATTTTTACTTTTCCAAGATCTGACAAAAGCGCATCCACAACTTGTTACACTACCAACAACAAAGACAGCAACAACTGTAGCAACAACAACAGCAACAACAGCAACAAAAGTGCAACTCAGTCCAACAATAACAATGACGCGGCCGCAAAAGTTTCTTACGAAGTCCCCCAAAAGAAGAATCGAACCCTAATGAGTTGCTGGCGGGGCACAGGCCATTGCATATATGAAGCGTGCACTGAGAGAAATTTATATACACTTTTCACAATTATTAGTAATTTCTAATGCATTCTATTTTTTTATATTTATTTCTTTATTTATTTAATATTAACTAATAATAGTTGACTAAAAATATACTAAAATTGTGTTAAATTAAAAATTAAAATTAAAACTGAATTGATAAGAAAAAAAAATGAAATTAAAATCATTAAATGAATATATAATTATTATAGCGTGATTTTTAAAATAAAACTTATAATGAATACTGTCCCTGATATTTTCCTCTCTATTTGTAGGGATTTTATACTGATCTGATTATTTTAATCAAAATAATCAAATATTTATTTTGATTATACAGAATTCTCTGCTATTAATTGTGATCTTCAAATTTTAAAATCAGTCTACTGTAAAAAATATTTTTATATTTGCTGAATCGTTTTTTTTTTTTTGTCTAAGTTAAACCTTTTCATAATGATTCAATTATACTTACTTTATATAACTACTTTTACTTAACATTACTTCTTTAACTTAACATTACTACTTTTACTTAACATTCCTACTTTTACTTAACATTACTTCGTTTACTTAACATTACTTCTGTTACTTAACATTAGCTAAAGCTTAACATATCGTTAACAGCATGGCGAAAGAGTATTCTAAATACTCTAAAATTATTGAAATTCTAATATTAATCAGACTTCAAAATCTTTTTCTCTTGCTCTTAATTCTATTCTAACAAATTTTAGTTAATTTTTTTCTCAGTGTAGGCGAACCGGTTCCTTGTCGATTGGGCACGGAGTGGCAGCTCTTGCAGGTCTGATTGAATCCACTATTTATGCGCTTAAGGTTAATCAAAGCGCGGTCGTGCGATGCTTTACACTCTACAGCATGGATGCGGACTTTGACTCAGCAAAGGATCACAAAATGAAAGAGAGAGAGAGAGAGATGTGTGTGTGTCTGTGTGAGTGTGAGAGAGAGAGGGAGTTGGGGATAGGGAATAGGGGAAGCAGCAGCAACGGGAGCGGCAGAAACAATTGGAATTTCGGTCGTGTCATAAATGCCACAGGATATGGCACTGGTTGCCATCCATAAATAATAAAATTTTATGTGCGCGTTCTTCTGCCTTTTTGGCTTGGGAGATTAACAGCAACAGCAACAACAGCAGTAACAAAAGTACAAATTTGTGTATATGTATATGGATATATATACATATATATGGCACCATGGGGCGCCAAGCGATTGTGCCGACTCAACGGCCTGTTTGTTCTTATTAAAAGGCTCCACAAAAGAAATCTAAAAAATTTTAATGAAAATCCACAAGAGCTGGGAATTTATGCGAATGCGTTGATGCCTCACAGTCTCTCTCTTTCTTTCTTATGTGGCATGCAACTGTAACTACTTATATAGGCTGCCACTTATTTATCACAACAAATCAGCGCACGCACCCACACAAAACCCAATTCGACACGCGCCCGTGGTGGGCTCCGATCGGACCTGGAACTTACTCCATATGCTCCGATTGCTGTCCACACGATCAGCGCAATTAAGCCTCCTCGGGTCGAATCACAGAATAGAGAGGAGGAGAAGTAGAAGAGGGGTGAGGCGGGACGTCTCTGTAACAAGGTACTAAATCATTGGCGCGACATTAACCCCAAGCTATGGCACACTTTATCAATGCACCAGCAGCAACAACAACAACAACAGCAACTGGGAAAATCCAAATGAAAGCAAAGCAAACCAAATATGTTGCGCCTATCAGCGCCCAAAAGGATAATGTTTCTCTCAGCATCAGTAACAACAACAACAACTGTCCATTTGGTTGACCAACCATCAGCTAATGAAAGCGAAATAGCTGAATTATGACTTCGTCTGGCATACTGGGTCAAATTATGTCAAAAACTGAACGAAAATGCAGAGCTCATAAAGTATGTCTTTCAGACTTAAAAATTAATATCAATTAAACGATAATAAAACCCAAAACCCAAATCATGCGTTCCTAAGCTAATTCTTATTCACACCAGAGGGCGCTTTATAGTAATCGATAAATGATTAATTATATTTACAGTGCGATAAATATAATTAATAAATAACACTATTTACAATATAATACAGTTTTACATACTACTGACTACGTGTGCTTAATATTACTACAATTTTTATATTTATAGAATTTATAATAATATTAAAATATATAGCTTAATATGTAATAGGAATTCAAGTTTAACTAAGAAGCAGATTTCAGGTTCATTTTGAAATTATTTTTTGAGATGTTTATACTTTTATACAAACATGCTGATAACAACAACTAAATTTTTGGGTTTCAATTGAACTCTTACGCCATAATAAGCTCATCATTTAATCCTTAAGCCGTAGAAAATTTAAAGATCTATTTTAGGCTTTCATACTACTCAACATTTGGAAAAGTTGTCATACGAATATGAATTGTAAATACTTGTAGCAATAGCTACACTGTGCCTCCAGCTCCCATGCTAGAAATCGCAACTCCATTGAGATTCCAGAGTGCGGCAAAAATGCGCAATGCGCTCAGCAGAAAAGGCAAAAAAAAAACAGCTAGAAAAATGTGTTAAAAATGATTTTGCTTTATCTTTTTTCTTTTTCTTATTCTGTAGTGTTGTCGCAATACCGTGCGTTACTGCGTCCTGTCTGTCCCACTCTCTCTCTCTCTCTCTCTCTGTTCTCCTTCTCTCCCTCCTCTCACTAACCGTGTCCATTTGTAGTTCATATCGCATGTTGATCCAACTGTAGTCAATTTGGCGGAGTTGGCAACTTGGGCGGTTCTGCAAGGCAGTTGGCAACTTTGTCATGGATTTAAATTTATGAGCACAGTTGGAAATGCCACAAGGTAGAGCCTGCATTTATGGCAGCAGTTACTCCCTCTTCCTGTGCTCCCCTTCCTCTCTCCATCTCTCTCTCCCTCTCTCTCTCTCTCTCTCTTACGCTTACCCCTTCAGTCTTCCACTCTGTTAAGCTATGAAATTTACGCTCAATGGTAAATTGCGAATATAACAGAAATTGGGTCAATAAGCGTTTGTAATAACAAAAGGCAAAACTAAGAAAATCAGCAGAAGTGAGAAATAACGATCGAAATACTTAATAATAAGTAACAATAATGAGTGTGAGCGACAAAATTGTACAAAAAGTTCAAAATACAAAGCATTTTCTATTAACTGTAGCAACAACAACAACCACAATAGAGCACGAGAAAGCTTAAAAAATAAATAAATAAGTTTATGACAACAAATGAAATGGAATTCGCAATCAATCAAATATTGCTTAATAATTAAACAATTCAATAAAGTCAACAAACGAAAAATAAATTGTTATAATAAATTGTCAGCATAAGATACAAAAGCGCTAATAAGCAAAGGGTAACAACGACTATTAAATGCACTTCTAAAAAGCTTCTATTAATTTTTAGAATATTACAATTAATTAATGTGAATCAACTTTCTTTTGCATTCATGTTTGAATATTTTATAGAAAGAACGTTCTTCTTTAAATTGTTAAATAATTCGTAGATGTCAAATCTAGATTAGAATTAATTTTGAAGAGTCAATTGTCTAAAAACTGTTTGATTTACGAAACTCTGTCAAATTATTAAAAGATTAAGGTGAAGTTTCTATTTATAAGGAAATTAAACAGTGGTCTCATTATGAAGTCTGTTGAGAATATATTTCTACCACAATTTATATGCGAAAATGGAATTCTTAATATGTGAATAGAATTCTTCAATTAATTGGATGATAATAAATATTGAATATAAAGCACAAAATTACCATATAAAAGATAAAATGTAGATCTCATTTCTAATGAATACAGACAATAAATTGGATTGTTTTGTTCTTTCTCACACATGACCACTTGAAATTTATAATATCTGAACTTTAGATAGATATAGAGCATATTAGTAAAGCGCTGACAATTGGTAATTGCGCAAGCCTTTCAAGGAGGGAGTAGGGAATAGAGGGGGTCAAAGTCTAAGCTGAGAGTAGACCGCTATATAGAACGACTTTATAGCAATTGAAATCAAAAGTTGCAGAACCGCTGCTGAAACCGTTGCGTTAACTCTAACTAGAAATAGAAATAGAAATGCGTTACAGATACAGATACATTTACAGAGCGAAAGATACAGTCAGTTGGCCATATTACACGTTTCAAATAATAAAGATTGGTTTCTTGTTTAGTTTATTTATTGAACGGCATGAAAAGGTCCAGGCCGCAATCCGATTTGTGAGCTTTTGTCATATGATTGCTTTGCTGTTTGTTGTTGTATTTGCTTCTTGTTGTTTTTGTTTTTATTGTTGCTTGTTGCCTTTCTCTCGTTTGTTGCTATTGCTTTTGTGACATTCGTTTCGCTACTTTTTCGAGCCGTTTCTTTTTCGGTGGCTCTAAGTAGTTGCTGTTGTTTGTTGGCCCTTTTGTTTGTGCCACCAAATTTTAATTATAAGCAACTTACACAAAAAGCCAATTGTCATTGTAACTGTCCAGCGAGCTAAGCTCATTTATCAATGCGACAGTTCTGAGTGGAAAAAGCGTGGAAAAACAATGACAGCTAATGTATAAGAATAGCTTGGGAAAAGGTTTACTTTGGGTCGAGACTGAAAGTTGTGATCAAATAATAGCTATAGAAATCTATATATAGAAGTTGCGCATTTATTTTGAGAAATACAAAAATATTCTTAACTATTGAAATAGTTTTAAGACGGTAGTAAAATAGTTTACATACATACCAAATTTCAGCACGCAAACTTTAAAAGTTCCTGAGATCTAAGACCGAACCCTTTTTTTAAATAATCAACAATTAATTCTAAGCAAATCTTTAATAAATTTTATAAAATATATGCTTATATTGATATATTCTTAAGACTAGCTTTTATTTTCTATTAAACTTTGTTATCGATAAGTTATCGATAAATTCATTAACTTGCTGTATGCGTTTATTTTGAAGTCCAAGCTAAATACTGAAGTGTGAGTCTTGCATATTAAGTACCCAAACAAGCTGCTAAGCAGCCCTTCTGCCTACACTCTCCTTACCCTTGGCTTACCATGCGCTAAAGTATCTTACAGATACAAATCGCCTCGACGCGCATCTTTCAACACGCGCGCTGTGCGCATCAATCACAACTACTTAAACAGCATATGAAAATATGCCCAAAAAACTGAGATGCAACAACAACTAACCAATATTTATTGTTATTGTTGTATTTCACGCCTTTAAGCCGACAGATACAGCTACAGAATAATAGAATTGAAAGAATTGAAAGAAAAGAAAAGCCCCGAAAAAAATGCGTTGTGTTATGCATTGCATTTTTCATATCTTTTCCAACGAGTTGCAGCTGTTGTTGTTGTTGTTTGTTTGTTATTATTATTTGTTGTTTGTTGCTCTTGTTATTAAGTTCTCATTGTTCTATTGGTTCAAGCAATTTCTCATCGCCAACGCTTGCAGCACTGTTCAGCTGAAAAAACCCAATGAAATTTCTATCTCATGGAAAGCACTTTCCAATTTGAGCGAAACAATGGAAAACTTTCGGATCAAGCATGGAAATGTAGCATAAACACATAAATTTCGCTATGCTTTCAGTCGATTCTTTCCCTTTCTTACTTTCGTCTACTTCCCCTTCCTTGTGTTGTAATTCTTACAAATTTTTTATTATCCTTTTTGCCCCGATGTGACAATCTTAAAGGTAACATCCGTTCGCCCTTGGGTCAGTCCTTGATTGTCTTTTTTAGACTCGGGCCAACCCCTTTTCGGGGCGAGGACATTTTCTCAGCTTGTAAGTTGCATTTTATGGGCCTGGACTGTGGCATCATTAGGTTTTGTGCCCAAAATTAGGGTACAATTTATGGGATGCGCTAATTTTCATTGAATTTTCCTACTAAAAAACCAAAGTCAACCCATTGGCAAACTTGTAATTTATGTTGCTGAGAAAAGGACACAGGATGCGGCCAATTAATGGCAGCAAATGTCAGTCAATGATACAGGACTCGTTCCACATCTAGATTCCCTTTTCCTTTCTCCTTCCCCCTGCTCTTTCCTGCTCCAATACGTTTCCCATTTGACCAGGCAATTTGCACCTTTTAGCTTCGAGCTTTACTGTCACCTAATTGAATTGAGAACGAGTGCTAATCCGATTTGTGGCTGACCATTCAGTTACGGGTAGTTACACGCATCAGTTGCCACTTTGCAACTCAAGGATCCCCAAACTGGACACCCGCAAAATCTTGGCTTTTCGTTCAATCCAAAAAAAAAAGGACAAATACTTGAGTTTTCCTTTTTTTTTTTGTATACTTTGGTTTTGCCTCTTGTCATATTTTCCATTTATTCTTTTTTATTGGAACTTTCATATTTTTGTTTGTCATACCCAGTGACTGAGTCAGGGTGGGGTATATTGGCTTAGCTTATAAAATGAGTAACAGCGTTTGTAAATATTTTTCGGCTGTAAATATATATAGATAAAATATAAATATAAAATATGAATTAAAGATATCTTGGAAATGAACACTAGAAAATTTACAATAATTTATTTTATAATAATTATCTAAAGTTTAAATGTTTAAAAAAATTTACTACTCGGTTTTTTCTAATAATTATTATAAGTATAAAGTTGATATTAACTTTATAAGTCTTAGCTAAAAACAAATTGGGAAAGGAGACTATTAATTAAAGATTTGTAAATATTATTATTATATATTTATTATTATATTATTATATTAATATTGTAGTATAAAATTAATATTAATTTTATAAGTTTTAATTTAAAAAAAATAGTAAAGGAGAATATTAATTAAAGATTTGTAATTATTATAAAATTACAATTAATTTTTATTTGGCAAACCAATACTTTGAGATGTCAAGTTTAAATTAAATATTATATCAATAAGTCAATAATAAGAAAAAAGTAGAGACTAATTTTCAGATAATCTGCAGCAATCCAATAAAATTTAATAGAGGGTAATAGCTTAGTCGAGCAATGCTTAAACTTCTCAGCTGCTTACACGCTGCTGCTTATAAGAGTGTGTGTGTGTGTGTGTC
Organism: Drosophila falleni; assembly: GCA_035045575.1. Taxonomy (NCBI): domain Eukaryota; kingdom Metazoa; phylum Arthropoda; class Insecta; order Diptera; family Drosophilidae; genus Drosophila; species Drosophila falleni. The sequence goes on from JAWNOV010000167.1 coordinate 15,365,613, forward strand.
TGTGTGTCTGTGTGTGTGTGTCTGTGTGTGTGTGTTTGTGTGTGTGGGAGTTGAAGTGGCCAAGAGGTGGGTTGTCCCTTATAGCCTGGTCAGTCAGGCGCAAATTATAAAGGAATTAATAGAGGCAAGGTCCAACAATAGGCAGATATTCTTCATTTTTCTTTCTTTTTCTCTTTTTTTTTGCTCTTTCAGGCTTTGTATGCAGTCAGTTCAAAAGGAAAAACCTCAAAGAAACTTAGAATGGAGAGAAGAGGCAGAGTGACAGTCGGATTAGGCATTGAGCATCTTGACAATCTTGGCATAAAAATTGGCATTTGAATGCATTTAAATATGCGAATATGCAGAATATAGAAGGACAAACCCATAATCATAATCATAATCATAATCATAATGAAGCTGAGCGCTAAGCTGATTGATTGCTTCGTAGGAGCTAAAGCAAAAGAATGGGAAATTGTGTATGAAAAGAAGCAATGTAAGGTTGCATATAGTATTTAGTGCTATGATGTAAGAGAGAATGATGAGATGAGTTGAGTTGAACTGAGTTGAGTTGAAGTGAGTTGAGCTGAGACAGACAGCTATCCATCAAGGCGTCGAATCGGATCGGTCGGATTTACATAAATGCAAAATGCACAATGGTTTGTAGGGCCGTAGGGCTAACCCACTTAAAACTGTCATTATGATTATTATTGATCATCAGTTGGGTGTTCCCCCCACCCCTCTGCCCCTACCTCTGTCCTTGGGAAATAGTTTTTAAATTGCTGGGCAATTTACATAATGCTGTTAGCGATAGGGCCAGTAAAACAGGTTAGCGGGATTAACTTGGCAATGTTTGTTAAACTTTCTAAGCAAACAACACTAAAAAAAAAGAGTACAACAAAGCAAACAGCAAACAACAAATGAAACTGAAATTGAAATTTGAAATGGAGAAGAAACAGTTGAGCATTTCCTTGGTACACTGATAAAAAAAATGTTCTAAAATCAAGATTTTCGTCTCAGAGCTAAGATTTTTGATCTAAAAAATGCGTCGAGAACATAAAACTCTTAAATTAAGAGAGCTTATCTTGATTTTAAGAACATTTATAATAAGATTAAGTTCTTATTTTAAGAATAAATGTTCTTGAAATTACAATTAAAAAATAAAATAAATAAAAATTATTTTCTTAAATTAATAATTTTATTTATTTTTAAATTTTGATTTATTTACATTTTATTCTGATTTAGTAAATTTATAAATATTATCTTAAAATAATCTTATTTTAAGAACAAATCATTTAAGATGAATGTTCTTGATTTTAGAAGTTGGTCTTTTTTTTCAGTGTAGAGCTTACTTACGTCTATGATGGGATTAACGTTTCGCGAACTGTCATAAGGGGCTGCCAGCTGTCAGCTTAGATGGCTAACTTGATCTTAAGCTCTTTTGGTCATGTGAAAATTATGAGAAGTCTCGACTCGGACTCGGATTCGGACGTGCAATATGGAATTGCACAAGGAATTGAAGAGAGTAGAAGATTGTGTTATCGCTGCTCGTATTACGATCAGGTAAAAGGACTCGACTCGCATTCCCACACGGGACAGAGAACAGTCCATAGTAAAGCGACCTGAAGTGTTTCAACTAATCAAAACTGACAAGGCAACAGACCGGCTTGAGATCAAGATCAAGACAGATCCTCATTCTCAACGTCATCCTTCGCCTGATCCAGATTCCGATTCCGATTCGAATTCCAAACCGATCCCGAAGTTGATGCTGAATCTTTTTGGCTTGGAGGCTTGAACGGAAGTGAGTTCATCAAATTAAAAGGTGACAAAAGGGTTGCAACTCGCTGCTCTTCTCATCGGTCAGGTAAAGACAATGCGACAAGGGTCAAAGTTCTCTAAAGCAGGGCCAATTGACAGCATACGGTACACATCTAGGGCTAAAGTTTAAATTAAATTAAATTCATAGGTTTAAACGAGTTCAAAAGTTGAAAACGCAACTCATAAAAAAAAAACAGGGAAAGATAATGAATCAAGAATGCCAGGATGCTGTTTTCCTGCAATTAGCTGGCATTTGTTTTTTTAACTGGGGAGAGAAGGTTGAACGAAAAGTGACCTGAAGATAGAAATAATCAAGACGATATGATCTATGATATTTTAGAAATTACACTAGCTATGAAGTTACGAAAGGGCATATTTTTTTTCGATAGTTGGGAAATTGATAAGATTACAAATTTATTACAATATTAGCTATTAAATTAAATAATTTTATATTAAATTTTGTATTTAATTAAAACTCTTTATGATACAATTGATTTGTTCAGTTTTACTTTGTTATTTTATAATTGTTTTTAAATGTAATCTAATTTTTTTTCGCTGTTTATAAAATAACTAATAACTATTAGTAAAATTAATTTATTTTATTTAAATATTGATACATAAAAATTACAATGTAAATAAAAAAAATATAGTTTGAGTGTTACAATTATATCCAACTCGTAAAATTTTGTATTTTTTCAAATAGGAATATATAATATAATAATATATAATATATATAATATAATATAATTGATTTGTCAATTCAACTATTCCATTTAAAAATTTTATTTTAATTTAAGTTAATTTTAAAAACTATTAGTAAAACAAATTTATTTTGTTTAAATATTGATACATACAAATTAAAATTAAAATAACAAATAAATAGTCTTGAGTGTTACAAGTATATTCAATTCGTTAAATTTACTTTAGTCTGAAGAAGCTTTCTGTCCCTGAATTATAGGCAATGACTAGTCAGCAATTAGGACTGACTATTGTCATATTTAGCTGGACAGCTGCGAGGCACTTGAGAGAGACAGAAAGAGACATAAAGAGAGAGAGAGAGAGAGAGAGAGAGAGAGAGAGAGTGCGAGAGCGAGAGAGGGAGACGTAGAAATAGGTCCATAAGCAAGGCGGCAAATTAGCGATCCTGAAAGATCCAGAGAGAGAGAGAGAGAGAGAGAAGAGGCAGGGGCAGGGGCAGGGACACTGGTCACGGTCCTTTGATGAATTGCATGCCAACCTCTCGAAGAGTTACGCATCGTTTTGTGTCAAGAGTGTCGACTTGATTGGATCTGACAGCGCGCGAACTAACCTGAAGTAAGTAAGGACTGAAGGACTGAAGGACTGAAGGACTGAAGGACTGATGATATGAGGATTCCAAAAGGAGGACTGAAGGACCGTTGGATCGAAAGGTTGAGTCACAGCAGCTGCGTGAATGCGCTAAGATCGCGACGTAAATTGATGTGGATGATCTTCAGATCATCATGATGATGATAATGATAATGAAGATGATGATGAACTTGCGAGGCGCGACATAAGTGTAGCAAGTTTGTTTGTTTTTTGTCGGGGAGCTGAAGGGTCAGAATTCTGATTGTTACTGTTGTTGTTGTCCGCCTTATATGCAAATCAAAGGATATGAATTTACCGCCCTTTTGAAGCTGCGCCGGACTTTGAAGAGGAACTAAAGATCAAGAGCAACCAGAGCAACTAAAGAAGCTGATGAGCTCGATTGTTGTTTGCCAGCGAAAGTGACCGTGAATAGTGAATAGTGAATAGTGAATAGCCATGGAGTGAATACTGAATAGTAAATGTTGAATACTGCATACCGAAACCCTTTTGATTGAATTCAAATTAAAGTTGATACGTTTACATTAACGCTCCCTATTCGCGTCCATTTTTTGGCAGTGACAACTTTGTCTCATGGATTCCAGTTTTTCTTTTCTTTCATTTGCTTTTTATTTTTTTTTGATTTTTGATTTTAATGCCCTTTGTTGTAACAAGTGAGCGCCTTAACGGATATATATTTCTTTTCACTGGCCATAGAAATTGTAACGGTTGTAACTGTTTAAAAAAACCTGAATAGAGCATACAGCATTTGGCAATTATAAAATTTCAGGCGTGGCAAATTTAATGGCCAAACTTTGTACAAAACTGGGCAACATGCACGCGGCCCAAAAGGACAGAAATGGAAACCAAGATGTAACCCTTTAACACCCCAAAAGACCAACACACAACAATCGATAGATCTTTCCATTACCCAAAACCCAAAAAAGTGGGCGTGGTGCGGCAACAAATTTGCCAATTTAACAATTTTACAATTTTATTGGCAACGCCCCGACAAACCGACAAATGTCAGCAATTTTTAATGGCTTCATTAAAAATTGGCAAGGCCCAACAGACTACAGTCTAACAGTCTATAACCCATAACCTAACCCCCTCTCACCCCTCCCCTCTCCCTAATGCCAGTAACCCTTCCTCGATATACGATTTGCATTTACTCAGAAATACAACAATAACAATTACAATAACAACATCGATTAATGGCCGTTACAAATGTTTTCCATTTGTCAGCATGCGTCGTCTCGTCGTGTCGTGTTTTCCTTTTCAATTTTTCGCAATTCTCCAGCTCCCTTTTCTCTCCTGAATATTATATCCAAAATTTGCGTATCGATTTGGCATACCCGGCATAATTTATGCGAATTTATGATAGGCATCTCAAAAACTGTGAAATGAAATCATATGCGATTTTCAATTTGTGACTTGTGTCCGCTTTTTTTGTAGGCATTTGTTGGGCGGTTTTGGATTGATTTCGATATGGAAACTAAGAACAGCAGAACTGGGAAAAGAACAAATCGTTTGTCTGGCTGACATATGTCACAGCCAACATTCAGTTTGAAGGCTAATTTAAATAATAGTCAAGAATTTATGACTTTCGAGTAATTCTAGGTAGTTAATAAAGTTATTTTATTTATTTTGTCGATGATTAAATAAAATTTTGAAATAATGTGAATGAACTGTTATTGTTGTCATTGTATTATTAAATAAGTTAGCTTAATATTTAAATAAAAGTTTATAAAACATTTGAGTTTCCATTTCAATTAATCTTTTTTGTTCTACCAAAATTAAGCAGTTTTCAAGATTATCTAAATAATAGTCAAGAATTTATGACTTTCGAGTAGTTTAAGATAGTTAATAATGTTATTTTATTTATTTTATTTTGTGATGATTAATTATAATTTTAAAAAAATGTGGGCATATAAATTAACTATTATTGTAGGTCTTTTAAGTTTGTTAAATATTTAAATAAAACATAGTAAAGGATCCATAACATTATAAGTCATCTTATTTTATGCTTAACCCAAATTGAGATATAGATTTTTGTTCAATGGTATTTTAACATTTTTAGTTCCTATAGACTAATCCATAATTTATTTAAGATTTGCATTTCCAAACGAAGTATCAGAATTCTTAAACCAATTAACAGTTATTTAGAGATTATATTTATAAAAATTAAAATTAAAAGTTAATAATCTTTTGAATTTTCTTTAGACTTATTTTTCCATTTTCAATTTGTTTTATTTTTATATAATTTTTTGGTAAAAATTTTTAAAGTTTAACTTAAGAAAACTGTTTTTAGTTGACCCTTAATAAATACATGAATAAATAAATAAAGATATTCTTTCAAGTATACTTCCACCTGGAACTAGACCTTAGTCATTTTAGCCCAGACTAGTCAGACTAGCCAGACAGCCTGTCGCGCTGACCAATTGATTACTGGAGCTACCTTGTCATTAATATCATTTATTCTTTATTTCTTTTCAGCTTTTTACTCCATTTTCCTTGATGCTAAAATGCCAAATCATTTACAGATGCTGAGGTTGCAGCAGATTTAACAGTTGGACAGTTGGTCAGTCTCCCAGACAAGGTAGATGTTCCAAATTGTTGGGTATGCCTAATGGAAGTCAGCATTCAATAAGGGACTTCAACGATCGATCGATCGATTTAAATACAGATGATTACGCGGCAGGAAAAAAAAAGAGGCTGATATCAGAGACATCATCAGGAATTTTGTTGGGCATGGGAAAAGTACTTATCGAGCAGACTGTGACTGTATGGGCAGCCACTTGACCTTGTCTCTGTGGCAAGAAGCGTGCAGCACTTTTGTTGGTTTTTATATTGTTTATTGGTAGCCGATGCTGAGAAGAGAGAGAAGCTAGTAGAAAAAGAAGAAGAAGAAGAAGAAGCAAAGTGTTATCCTGTCGGCCATTCGGCCATTCGTAATGCTCACTGCCCGCTGTTCCATTGTTCTGGCCAAAAAGGTAGAGACAATGACGCGTACAAAAAGAAACAAAAAAAAAGAAAAAGAAAAAAGAAAAACACCTACGTGCCACATTGAATGGCAGGACGCATGTTGCACGTTGCACGTTGCACGTTGTGTCCGTTGCCAAGACAATGCACTGAAGCAAATTGAAAATTCATTCATGTGAAACGCACAAGGCACAAGGTGGCAAGGCAGAGGGAGAAGGCGAAACAGAAAGAGAAGAAGAGAGAGAGAGGGAGAGAAGTTGAAGTTGAAGGTGGAGAAGTTGTTTGACCGGCTGGGCATTAAAACACCTTTAAGCGGATTATACGAATTTTGACACTTTTTCGGCGTATCCTTAGCAAAGCAAAGAGACAGCGACTGAGAGAGACAGAGAGAGTGAGTGAGAGAGAGAGAGAGAGAGTGTGTCTTAGACACCGCACGTTGCGCCATTGAGAGACCTTTTTGACCATTGAGAGATGATTCGTTAGGGACTCGTTTAGGCCAGGTCGCCAGGCTGTCTGGCTATTTGGCCTCAATGAATTGTCGCACCGGCTTCTTTTTACTCTTTCTCCGTTGTTGTCTGGCCAACGATGAATGAAAGATGCTCAGACAAAAGTCAATTACATGCGTTCTTCTGGCGTTCCAACTGAATGGAACTATTCTCTAGCATTATCCTATTTTCATTTTTAATTCCTTTTACTTAGGTTTTTTTGTGTCTTGTTGCGCTTTTCAGCAGTTTCCACGAATTCTTTTTCATTTTTGACAAAATCCCACGTTGAAGGGTTTTCTTTATTTTCAGTTTGTTCTCTCTAGATACATCATCTCATTTATGTGGGCGTTGACGGACACTTTGGAACCTGCTGCAAGTATGCTTATACCTCCTTCTGATAAATGGTTATAGGGTATACATTAAAACTTCCAACTCTCATAACTTAGTCAAAACTTGACCGATTTTCATGCGGAATATAGTTTTGGTCATTATTTGGCCTCTACTTTGATTCTACATCAAAATATAAACTATTTAAAAAATTCAATTATTTTCCCCTTTCACTGTCTATTTATTTGTACTTTTCCCTTGACTTGTCCCTTGACCCTTACTGAAAAACTTCCAACTCTCATAACTTTGCCAAAACTTGACCGATTTTCATGCGGAATATAGTTTTGATCATTTTTTGGCCTCTACTTTGATTCTGCATCAAAATATTATTCGTTCCCAAAATTCGATAATTTTCCCTATCACTGTCTATTTTATACGTACTTTCCCTTGACTTTCCCTTTGACCCTTACTGAAAAACTTCCAACTCTCATAACTTTGCCAAAACTTGACCGATTTTCATGCGGAATATAGTTTTGATCATTTTTTGGCCTCTACTTCGATTCTGCATCAAAATATTATTTATTTAAAAAATTCTATTTTTTTCCCCTATGACTGTCTATCTTATCCTTACTTTTTCCTTGACTTGTCCTTGGTTTTATATATCCTGTCCAAGGTTGGTTCAAATCGGACCACTATATCATATAGCTTCCTCGAATTTCTCAATGGATTTGTGTGCTTTGTCTATTTTCCATGGAAATCAAGGACAACACATATGTTGGCTTATATCTTGATATATCAATCGCTGTATCGAAACGTTGTCATAACTGTTTTTATTTTTTGGTTTTGGCAGATTTGCTTATCAATTTGCTGCAAATCTTATAGAACCGTTTGAGCCGCATTGTTTAACTGCAACCCAAAAATGTACCCATGAAATCTACATATGTGTGTGTCAGTATGTGTGTGTGTGTGTGTTTCTATATGTGTTTAGTCCTTGTTTGCCGTTTGAAATTCGCAAGGATTAAACGCATTCAGCCAAAAGATGAACATCTCTTTTGTTAATCGTGTGTGTTTTTTTTATTGTCATTTTGTTCGATTGATTACTATCGATAAATCGATCGATTGAGCCTTTTGCAAAACTGTTTGCTTTGTGGCCTATGTAATTGTAGTCGATGTTTATCTAAAAAAAAAAAACTCACCAGAAGCAGGGAATAAAGGTAACTCAAATAGGTGATATACATTTGTATGTTTCTTTAAGTATTGCAAACAATATAAAAAGAAGGGTATTTTATATTTAAGAAAGGATTTAAAGAAATAACAGCTGAACTCAATTAATATATTTATATATTTCCTAGCTTACATTTTCATTTTAATAACATAAGAAATCAACTTAAAGATCGCACAATTCTTCTAAATTCTATGTATACCAATACACACAGAAAAAAAATCGCTCCCAGTCCCTCTCCCAGTCCCTCTCCCAGTCCCCGCTCCCAGTCCCTCTCCCAGGTCCCTCTCCCAGTCCCTCTCCCAGGTCCCTCTCCCAGTCCCTCTCCCACGCTCCGCTCCCAGTCCCTCTCCCAGGTCCCTCTCCCAGTCCCTCTCCCAGGTCCCTCTCCCAGTCCCTCTCCCAGTCCCTCTCCCAGTCCCTCTCCCACGCTCCGCTCCCAGTCCCTCTCCCAGTCCCTCTTCCAGGTCCCTCTCCCAGTCCCTCTTCCAGGTCCCTCTCCCAGTCCCTCTCCCAGTCCCTCTCCCAGTCCCTCTCCCAGTCCCTCTTCCAGGTCCCTCTCCCAGTCCCTCTCCCAGGTCCCTCTCCCAGTCCCTCTCCCAGTCCCTCTCCCAGTCCCTCTCCCACGCTCCGCTCCCAGTCCCTCTCCCAGTCCCTCTTCCAGGTCCCTCTCCCAGTCCCTCTCCCAGTCCCTCTCCCAGTCCCTCTCCCAGTCCCTCTCCCAGTCCCTCTCCCACGCTCCGCTCCCAGTCCCTCTCCCAGTCCCTCTTCCAGGTCCCTCTCCCAGTCCCTCTTCCAGGTCCCTCTCCCAGTCCCTCTCCCAGTCCCTCTCCCAGTCCCTCTCCCAGGTTCCGCTCCCAGTCCCTCTCCCAGGTCCCTCTCCCAGTCCCTCTCCCAGGTCCCTCTCCCAGTCCCTCTCCCAGTCCCTCTCCCAGTCCCTCTCCCACGCTCCGCTCCCAGTCCCTCTCCCAGTCCCTCTTCCAGGTCCCTCTCCCAGTCCCTCTTCCAGGTCCCTCTCCCAGTCCCTCTTCCAGGTCCCTCTCCCAGTCCCTCTCCCACTCCCTCTCCCAGTCCCTCTCCCAGGCCAGAGCAACCTACATACCAAGTTTGGTGTCTCTAGCTCTTATAGTCTCTATGATCTAGGTGTTCATACCAAACCCAATAGACCCCTGTACTTTTTTTAAGTACAGGGTCTACAAATTTCTAGAAAACTTATTCTCAAGTTTCTTTTCAATGAACACAACATTCAACAGAATGAAGCATACTTTTGGGCAACTGTAGAGTGTTTTTCTAGTTGGTCTACAAACGGATATCTTAGCTGAAAACACCTATCAGAAGTATATTTAATTTTATGCCACTTTACAGGGTATTTTGCTGCTTTTGTTGTTGCTCTTTCGCATTTTCTTCCCCCATTTTGATTAACATTAATGAGCGACCAAAAAGTGCAAAATTTACATGGCAACGTTGTCGTCTCTTTTTTTATTTTGGGCTTTTGTTGTGTTGGTCTTTAGAAAAGCGCCATTGAAATGAGTTGGCAACAAAGTGTGGCAGCACAACAACAACAACAGGAGTAACAACAACAGCGATTTAGGCATTAGATTCCATTCAATTGCTGCTGATTTGTGGCATTTGCATACATTTAAAGCTGCCTCAAGACCCCAATCTGTAGTATTCGTATTTGTATTCGTATTCGTATTCACATTCGTATTCATTTTATTCACTTTATTCAGTTGCATTTTAAAGGCAGTCAGTCAGTCAGTCAGAAGACGAGTCTCAGATTGCATTGTCAGCGGCTTTTTGTTCAACTACTCATTAACATTTATTTGCAAGTGCAAAGAGAATGCAATTCCAAAAGCAACTGCCATGATAAATATGACAAACAAACAAACAAACAAAACAAACGGACGAGCAACAACGAGCGAATAGACAAACAGACAACGGACAAACAAACAAAATGCATTGCGAAAAACAAACAAAGAATGAACAACATTTTTTTGGGTGCAATCAACGACTATGTAAATGCCCTGCTAAATAGCGGTAATAAATTAATAATCTTAATATACTTTAAGATTTTATTTAAAAATGCAGCTTTTATTTAAAACTTCCACTGTTAATCACTTCTCAGCTAATAAAACTCTTTGGCTTGTTCTAAGTACAGGGTATGCTATGTCATAACAATGGCTGCCTAACAGTAAAAGAGATGCAAGATAGGGACAGTAGCATTGCCAAAGACAATAGCTCAGAGCCAAGTACATACATAGAGAGTACCAAAAGCCAGCTCCAAATGCGTTCCAGGAGGACGTTTAATAAGTTTTCATAATTAATAAAAATTTAGATTTTTTTAGATAAGCCAAAGTTTTAATCAAAAGAAAAAAAATTCTCTTTTAATTTTACAGCATTTAATAATATGCAATTTTTAAGGGAATCAAACATAAATAAATATCTGTTTTGATTTCGGTTGCGTTCCTAAACGACTATTTCAGAAATAGGTTATATTTATATTTTTTTTGACTCCTTGAGATTCGGAATTATTACCGGTTCGTATCGGAGCAATATATCTACAAGCTTAAGAAAATTAATTAGAAGAGATTAGGGCTATTAACTTTTAAAAAACATTGGCTAAAGGACTGAGCTATATTTAAAATAAAATACAGATATATACAACGTTTTAAAACAAAAATAATAATTTTTCTTAATTCAAATATTGGTATTTTTTTTATGACAAATGTTGTTATTCTAAAAAAGAAAATCCATGATAATCTAAAATATAAATATTGATATATCTTAACTACTAATGGATCTGCTCTCGTATAGTGAGTGGCACAGTTGCAATCGTCATTCAGTCAGTTAGTTAGTGAAAAGAGAGCTGGAAAAACGTGAGCCATTGTTCAGAACTTGCAATTGTTGACTGACAATTGGCAAAAAAGGTAACGAGTACAGAGATGAGCTCCATGTACTCTCTCTCTCTCTCATTCTCTCGCTCTCTCTCTCTCTCGCTCTTTCTTTATGTATAATCTCTCCTTTTAACTCTCTCTCAAGAGCAGCTCAAGTCATTAGAGCCAAATTGAATTTGAATTGAAATTAGAATTAAAATTAGAGCATTGCGTTGACTTTTGTGTGCATTTGTCATTAGTTTGATGTTAATTAAAATGAAACCCAAGTAGCAGTCGAACAAAATTAAAATCAGCGCTAAAAAGCGCCCCATAAAACAAAAGCAAACACCTGCACAACACACACACGCACACACATACACAAAAAGCTCTAAAAACAATGGCGACAAATGGAGCTGTCGCTGTTGCAGTCGCCGCTGACGTCGCCGTCGCGGTCGCCGTCGCGGTCGCCGTCGTCGTCGTCATGGGCAACAGGACACCAAGGAAATTAACAGAACAAAACGCTGCATGAATATGAAAGGGACATGGGCCAAAGCAGATTATGTCCTGCCAAGGATTTAAACGTTGCATTTTAAAGCACAACACGTAAATTAGCCAAAAAAAAAAAGTTTGATTTATATTTATACTACGCATAAAGGGAAGCAGTCTAAAGATGTCAGCATCGTTCTGAAAAGTGTCCATTAAGATTAGTTGATTTTGCTTTCGATAGTTGTGAAGCGCTAAGTAAATGCGTTAAATAAACAAAAAAAAAGAAAAGAACTCGACAAAAACAAATAATAAAAAGAAAAAATAGTAGCAAGCGACTCCCATTTGACTTCGACTCCCATGCCATGTAAAATGCTTCCCCCAACCAGAAGCAGCGACGTCGGCGACAGCTGCTCGCAGTCGCAGAGCCATTTCCAATTGGAAACGCCCACAAGCCAGCAATAGACGACAACAACGATGGCGAGAGGCTTGACAGTAGTGTCGTCTCGCTTGCACGAGAAGACAACACCTGCTGGGCTTGGCGCTCAATTGGCGCTCTTTGCACGCGCTCTCTTGCTCTCCATCTCGCTCGCTCGCTTGTTTGTTCATTTGTTTTGTGCTCTCAGCTGTGCTGTGCTCTTTTTTCTTTTTAAGCGTCACATTTCTTTGCTGTTTTTTTCTTCGCCCAAGTGTCACCTGCACCTGGACGCTGACGCTCACATTGACTGCGCTGCTTACACACACATACATATATTTACATGTATATGTAAGCCTCTCTCATTTGCATGCATACAAAAATTTTCTTATGTTTCACATGTTACAAATTGTCATCAGAAAAAAATACTTATTAATCAACAACAAAATCAAACAAATAAACCAATAAAAAGCTGCTGCCAGCCAGTTGTATATGTGAGCGCGAATGTGTGTGTGTGTGTGTGAAGTGAGAGAGAAACCAACGCTGAGCGAATAACTAAAAGTTTGCATGGGCTGTGTGTGAGTGTGTGTGTTGTTGTTGTAGCTTTTGCTGCTGTCGCTGTTGGAGTCGCTGTCGCTGTCGGAGTCGCTGTCGGTGTCGCAGCAGCCAACCCCCCAAAAATATGACAAGTCCGTGCGACTCGTTCGTCTGTGGCTCGTGTGAGAGCGCGCGCCAAGTTTTTAGTTACGCGTCGGAAAGTATCCGTTGAATAGCCGCTAAGCCAAAGGCAGCGCTTAGAAGTCGCAGCAGCAGCAGCAACAGCAGCAGCAGCCTCAGTCGCAGCAGCAGCAGCGACGGCCTTAGTTTTAATCCATAGTTAAATAATAATAGCAACAACAACAACAACAAGACCGGAAAAACGTTTGTGGCAATAAGCAAATTTGTTGTTTTGTCGTGTTGCAGTTGCCAGTTGCAAGTATTGGCCATTGCATCAAACTTGACGAAACGCTCAACCGACGGTTAAACTCACAATACATAACTGACCAACAACAACAATTCACTTTGTTCCAATACAGTGTTGTACAATCTCAGAAAACGGCTCAATATCCAATCGGAATAACTAAAGTCCATCAAACACAGCAAAACAAAATCAAATAAGAATTCAAATACGGAAAACGTGTTAATATTGCTCATAAAATCGTTAAATCTTGACCATAAGCTACTTATATCAATGTTTAACAACAACAAGCATCATTCCCAAGTCGAATGAATGAATAAATGAATGAGAGAAGCGCTCAAAAATGCCATCATAAACAAATAAAGCAAATAAATAAACATAAACTAGTGATATCCCCAATATGTGTAATGTGTAAAACAAACAACAACAAAAACAACAACTTCAGTAACAACTACAGATAAAAATACAAATACAGATACAGATACAACACGTCAAGCAGCTCAGTTCAGTTAAGCTCATAAAAGTCGCTCGTAAACAAAAATTGTTTAACAAAAATTATACAAAACTCAACGATTTATGGAATTTAAAAACTACAAATCGTCACAGCAGCCATAACCACAACCATATATCCCACAGTTATTAGGTATTACTTATAGAGAATATACATATATTTTGATTCTCATTGTGGCCCAGTAAATATAAAGGCAATGCAGCGCCATTCAAGGTAAGTTTAAAAGGAAGTTTGGAGAGCACTAATTCCAAATATTTTACATAAAGAAAGATTTGGAATAAGTAGGATCTATCACAGAGAATAGAAAATGCTCGTAGTTGAAAGAAAAAACTGAGAAGATAAATATCATATGAGAACTGCAATCTAGAAAATTTATTACTGATAAGACAATTATTTATTTAAAACATAACACTACATTTTTAAAGAGTTCCGAAAAAGGAAAAAACATTTCTTTGTTTAGTAATTGTTCTGTTAGTAAATCTATTAAAAAATTAAAAATTCTCTTTCACAATTAAATTGAAATATCGAGTAATTATCTACATAAAATAAAGTAATTTCCGAGCTTAAATCTTTTGCTCTTAAAATAGTTATTTTTTCTTTGAATTACCCATTTAAATTTTTGGATTATCATTATATTTATGCAGAATCATCATTGTCGGAATCTTTATGCGTTCGTTTCGCTCGTGTCAGTCTTTCTCTCTCTCTCTCTCCCTCTCTCTCTCTCTCTCTCCTCTCTCTCTCTCTCTCTTCCTCTCTCTCTCTATCTCTTAACAACTCTAACATCCTTCTTCCCCTTTCTGTGCTCATTCATTTATTGTTTTTCTTTTGCTAAGAGGCTGTGGAATATTAAATGTAAAAAACAACTCAATGGGTTAAGCTTTTGGAAGCAAGCTCTATAAATATTTACTTAACTTTTATTATTTGCGCATTTTTTTTTTTAAGAAATTTAAAGTTTAAATTTTAGATATTGGATTTTTAGGAATCTATATTTTTATTTTTTTTTTGTCTTACACAATTATGAATGCAACATTTTTTCTATTTAGTACAATTCGTTAACTATTTTTTCTCTTTTAAGTTTTAAATTTCAGATTTAAGCAAATATAAGACTTAGGGCTTTTCTTCATAATTTCTCAAATCGTTTCTTGTATGTATTTTTATACTAGAGTTTCTTTCTTATCGGGGTCTTTGCTCTACTAAAGTTTCTCTAGTAAAAAATTACGCAATTTGTGCAAAATACTTAACATAATAAACAAATAAACGATTTAGTGACGTGCCTCTTAATAAAATATCAAACTGTGGCACTAGGCACAACTGTGAAATGTCAAATACAATTGTGCAAATAGAGTTTTTTTCTTCTATTTGTTGTTAACAAAATTCAAAACAAAGGCGAATCTAAGTGTGGCTACAAATGAAATCCAAATAGAGAAACAAGTGTTCTTTTGAATGTTAGGCTGTACTTTGTATATCAACTATGAATATATTCGCACAAGCCCAAAAATAAAACAGAAGAAAAACAGAAGAATAAAACTTGGAATTCTAATTAATATTCATATAAAGTTTTGTTGTTGTTGTTGCTGTTGTTGTTTAATTTGGTCTTGAGTTTTGCCCTTGGCACGAACTTGACACTAAACCAAGAGATACATTTACGATGCGATTGTTGCGAGTGTGAAAGTTCTTAATTACAAACATTAGGGGGCCCCAGCGGCTTTAGGGCTACGGATCACAATCACAGCGTGTGCCCAAGAGACACTTTTCAATGGTTATGAAAAAGGGATTGGAACTGAGACAGAGACAGAGACAGAAAGAGAAAGAGTAACAGAAACAGAGAGCATAAGTGGAAGCAGAACGATACATTTCAACACAAAGTGGAGACACTTAAAGCTCTACCTGTATTGAATTGAGTTTCTCGATTCACGATTCACAATTCACAATACTCGATTCTTGATTCTTGGCTCTTGATTCTTGAGCCTAACTGCCACTCCAGAGAGTTGTAGTTGCCTCTGGGTCTCAGCATGTGGCTAAGCCGATCATAATTCTTGTTTGACACTGCAACAAACGGATGAACAAATGAACGAGAAGCCAGCAGAGAGTTGTCTGGGGACCCCAAACTGTCCAGCTCAACTGTTGATCAGTTGCATACTCTCTTTCCCCTTACCCTCTTCCCCCTCTCCTTTCCACCCCACCCTTCGCATCGTCATGAAGTCGCAGTCATTCAGTCTGCAAGTCTCGCGGTCTGGCAACGACAACGGGTAGCCACTTACCAGTTGCTAGGTAACAAACGCAACGCCTTCTCTGCTTCTCTCTTATCTGATAATATAAATATGTTGATCGACTAGTAGATACCCCGTAACAGAAATAATGTATTAAAATTGTACGAATTTGAATATGTTACTTTAAGTATTTAATCACTCCTTTTTTTAATATTATTATCTATATATATATATACAATTCTTTGACCTGACTTACTGATTGATCATTGTACAGCCCAAACCATAAGACCTAGAAGGCTGAAATTTGGTACACAACAAAGATAAGAAAATTTTATCGTGCAATGAGAATGCGTTTTGGGAAAATCGAGCTAAAAATGGGTTAAATTTGGGATCATTTGTTGAATATTCATAACAATATTGCTACTTTTATACTATCGCGCTGATCACATTAAGAGTCACTCTAAGAGTCACAGTAAAAGTCACTCTAAGAGTCACAGTAAAAGTCACTCTAAGAGTCACCGTATGAGTCACAGTAAGAGTTACTCTAAGAGTCACAGTAAGAGTCACAGTAAGAGTTACTCTTAGAGTCACAGTAAAAGTCACCGTAAGAGTCACAGTAAGAGTTACTCTAAGAGTCACAGTAAGAGTCACTCTAATAGTCACAGTAAAAGTCACTCTAAGAGTCACAGTAAGAGTCACAGTAAGAGTCACTCTAAGAGTCACAGTAAGAGTCACGGTAAGAGTCACAGTAAGAGTCACAGTAAGAGTCACTTTAAGAGTCACAGTAAAAGTCACTCTAAGAGTCACAGTTAGAGTCACTCTAAGAGTCACAGTAAGAGTCACAGTAAGAGTCACTCTAAGAGTCACAGTTAGAGTCACTACAAGAGTTAGTCTCAGCTTTAGCATAGCACTCCCTTTGCTAACTAACAGTACAGGGTATAAAGATTTGCTCCCATGTCTAGCCGGGGGTAATTTACTCCTACTGCGTGGAAGAATCGGCCGCCGGAGATTTGCATAACAAAGCGAAACGCGTAGACGAAGGCAGCCGTTGCAATGATCATAAATAACTTGGCTGATATCTATTAACGCTTTTACTGGTGTTACTGGATTAACGCCTAAGCCAGGCAGACAGAGAGAGATGGGTAGAGAGAAAGTGAGAAAGAAAGCAGAGCATTTGATTGAAGTTGCTTTGGGTACTGCGGAACAGAACCTAAAATAGCCCACGCTGTCTATATTGATAAATAAAAATAAATTTCTTGGTCAACAATTTGCCGCTAGTTGAGTGGGTAGGATTGGGGTTGGGGTTGGGGATATTCTGAGCGTTTTTGGCTAAGAATTTTGGTAGCATTTGCCGTTGATATTCACAGCAAATAAAAATATCTGGAGTGCAATTTGTGCACAGCTGGTGGTGCAACCGTTGCCTGGTTGCCTGGTTGCCTGTGGTGCACAACAGCAACACAAGCGTGCACCACATTTGGCAGCAGCAGCAGTTGCTGCCACAATTCCGCCCCTCCTCCTCCTCAGTTGCTCCCCTTTTGGACAAACTTGACAACACTGAAATTTGTTTGCACTCCATAAAGATTACAAATATGCGTGTCCCTACAATCCTTAACCCTTTCCACCTTTTTATTCAACCCTTTCCCCCCGCTCTTCATATCTTCAGCAGGTTGTTGTTTCTCTTTTAAATAAATTTCATGCTTAATACGCATGCCTGAGCAATTTTTACTTTAACACCAAGTGGATAATGCCCGGAAGCAGCCGCAGATGTCGCAGTTGTCGTAGCATACAAGATACAAGAGTTATGGACACGAAAGGGACAGAGACAGGGACAGGCAAAGGATAACGGACAGTAAAGGATTAACACTGTCAAGCCCAAAGAATAATAACGGATATTACAGTTAAGATAAACGCACTGCGAATTGACCATAAAGTCTCAATCAATTGACCGCATGTTCCCTGGGAATATTTTTGATATGTGTACATCGAGTCTGAAAAGAATTTGAGATTTATTAATCTTACTAGCTCTTTAATGATCAAATAAATAAGAATTTAATTTTATTTAATTTATGCGTATTTTTCAATCAAATATCTGAACTAAAAAACTGTAAGAGTCCGAATTTTAAAAGTTCATCAAAATTAAATGTTAGATTTATGAAAGTAATGTTACAGATAGATTATGATATTTTTGACAAAACTAACTCGATTTAAATTTAAAATTAATTTAAAAAAACCTGACATAACTAGTCGGCCGGTGCTACAGGCGAGCATACTCGACAGTCGGAGACCCCGTACTTACTATGGAAAAAACTTATAATGGAAAAAAACTAAAAATAATTTAGCTAACTTAAGATGAGAGATCTTACGGAAAAAGTACACTTGTCAAGGAATAATCCTATTTTGACATATATTTCAATTTATATTCCATTTAGTCCTACTTCTATTCATACTTCTATTAGCATTTGAATTATTTCTCTATATTCGAACTCGTACTTCTTCCTCAGTTTCTCTTTGTTTTTCTTACCCTCTCTACTACTGGTACTATAAATACTACTATTAATATTACTCCTCCCAGTCATTCTCCCAGGTCCCTCTCCCAGGTCCCTCTCCCAGTCCCTCTCCCAGTCCCTCTCCCAGTCCCTCTCCCAGGTCCCTCTCCCAGGTCCCACTCCCAGGCCCCGCTCCCAGTCCCCGCTCCCAGTCCCGCTCCACTATACGTTTGGTTACGATATCTCAAAAAACCAAAAAGTTTTTCATACTAAGACTTGATTTTCGCTGGATCGGTTCTATGACAGCTATATAATATAGTGGATCGATTTGAACCAACTTTGGTAAGGATGTATAAGACTAACTTAAATGCATATTATTAAGGGCAAAAATTAAAAAATTATTAAAGTTTAACAATCGAAATTAATAATGAAATGAAACTTTAAACTTTAAATAGTTAGATTTTAAAAATGCTACAGAAACCAAGAAATAGATTTGGCATTTGTAAATAAAAATATAAAATATAGGATTTTAGTTTTAATTTAAAATTTAAGTTTATAGCTCAAAGTATTTTTTTTATAAATTTCAATTCAATTTTAATCAACTGTTCTTAGTTTACACTAAATAAATTATTTAATAAATATGCTCTATTCTCAGCATATTTCGCAATATCAATAATATGGATGCACTTTCAAATTTAATTGCTTGAAAGATTGTTGTTGGAATGGGGACACACTCCTCATCCACACTCCTTCTCCACACCCCTTCTCTATAGACCAACACACACCCACACACCCATACACCCACACCTTAACCCAAGTCATCCCATTGAGTAGAAGCTTCTTCTATGCAAATATGCAGTGCAGATGACACATTTGTTGAGCATTATGTAGACTAAAGAGCATAGCATATAGACTGATGACCATGGGGACTCTAAATCGAGACTCAAATGTCTTTCGCACACCCAACTCCATTGTACTCTAAAATCGAAGTCGGAGCGTCGTCGTCATCCTTATTGGACCATTAAGCAAATTGAAAGCGTTTAGACGAACGCTGGCAACTGCAACAGCTTCTTGACCATAAAGCTGGGAACCCTTTTTGGCACAACAACATATGTGAGTGTGTGTGGTGTGGTGTGTTGTGTATTTAAAACATTAATGCGATGCGACCCACACTTGGAATGGGGCATCAAGTGGACCACATAAATCCCGATTATAATGCACGCACATCTGAATTGAAAAGCCGAGAGTTTTGAAACCTATCAACGCCGACGATGACCTGACCTGACCGTATTTAAAAAAAAAAAAATAGAAAACATATAACCAACTTGGGGTTAAAAAGAAATGGTTTTCAAGTGGCCCGATGCATAATGAACAGGACGTTATGGATTTCATTTTGGACGACGTTGTGACGGCGTGTGCAGACCGTCCTTATAAGGGTTGACATTCGGCCAATACAATGGGCCTTAGAGAAAAAGGTTTCGAGTTCCAGTCTCGAGTTTCGAGTTGAATCGAGTTGAGTTGAGGTGGCGACTGCCAGCCACCGTTAGCAAGTGGCCCTGGGGCAGGTCCATTGTTTTCTTTAGAGCTGGATGGGGAGGGGATTTGGGTATGAAGGTCAGGGCGACAGGCGACACACTTTTAAGAGCTCAAATCAATTAGTTAATTGATTAACAAAAGCCCACAAGGCATAATTGAGCAAGAGACGAATCGACTTTATAGGATTCGTCACAGACTTGTAAATTATTTGAAAACTTTCCAATTGAAAAACAAAGAAAATTATTGCAGAATAGCCGTTTTTCAAATCTGTTGAACATTTTAAATAAAAACCATTCCAGATGCATATTCTATCAGTTTGGTTCTGATATCTCAACAAACAAAAAAAATATCCATACTAAATCTTCATTTTCGATGTACCGTTCCTATGGCAGCTATATGATATAGTTAACCGATTCTAACCAAATTTGGTCAGGATGTATAATACCAGCCCATATGCATAATCTATCAGTTTGGTTCTGATATCTCAACAATCAAAAATCTTTTCCATACTAAAACTTCATTTTCGATGTACCGTTCCTATGGCAGCTATATGATATAGTTAACCGATTCTAACCAAATTTGGTCAGGATATATAATTCCAGCCCATATGCATAATCTATCAGTTTGGTTCTGATATCTTAACAAACAAAAATCTTTTCCATACTAGAACTACAAAATATTTGTAGTAAAAAGAACATATAATTTATAATGAAAAGTTATATCTTTGAAATTACCCATCTGAAAACCTTTATAAAAGTCATTTCTATGATTTTTGCTCCACAGCTCAACTTGTGCTCTTCAAATCAGATTAATCACCGACACCTTTAGCACCACAGCAGCAGCAGCAGAAGAAACCACACAAATCCGGCCAGAAGCAACGAGAGCTTCAATTGCAATTGCAGCTCCATCTGTAAAATGATGGAACGTCTTTCGACACATCTGTCGCTCTCTGGATTATCGCTCGCACATCCTTTGCAGAGTCATTTGAGCTCGGTGAGCTCCAGCAGCGGCACACATCTTGGACAATTGATACAGCATCATCAGCAGCAGCAGCAACAACAACAGCAACAGCAACATAGTAGTGAACAGAGTCACAGTCACGGTCACAGTCACAGTCATCATAGCCAGCAATTGTCGCTGGGTCAGTTGGGGCAGCAACATCATCATCATCATCAGTGTAGCAGCAACAGCAGCGGCGGCTCACCCGGAGGCAACAACAACGGCAACGGCAGCAGCGCTTTGGGGTTGCATCCACATTTGCATCACTCGGCGGCAGCTGCAGCAGCGGCTCATCACCTGAGTTCACAGCACTCGCAACTGCATCAACATCATCAGGCGGCAGCAGCAGCGGCAGCAGCACAACAACAACAGCAACAACAACAGCAGCAGCAGCAACCACACTCCTCTGCCTCACATCACAGTCAGCCAACGGGATCAGGATCGAGTTCTCTACACGCTGCATCCCAATCACAATCGCATCAGCCCCACAGCAACGGCATTGGCCATCATCTGGGAACAGGAGCAGGTGCTCATAGTCTAGCCAGCTCCAGTGCCAGCTCCAGTGCCCCAGTGCATCACACGTCCACGTCCAGCACCACCAGCAGCGTCATGGCAGCCGCAGCCGCCGCTCATCTGCACCACAATTCACAGGCATCGCCCATCAGCAATCTGCACCAGAATATGGGCAGCCTCATGAACAGTGGCAGCAGCGCCAGGTGAGAAACTTTCCAATCAGCACTGTTGTCCTTACGTGTGTTCAACCTATAAAGAATTTCTGTCAGATATCAGATGTTCTATTTAAGGTCTAATAAATAATGTTAAACTTAAAATTATTTTGTTTGTAATTAATTTTTTCTATAAACAGAACCTATAAAAAATTACCTCAGATATCAGATATTCTATTTAAGGTCTAAAAAAATAAATAATGTTAAACTTAAAATGATTTTGTTTGTTTAATGTAATTTTTTCTATAAGCACCTATGCTTATATATATACCTTATAGTTCGAAAACTAGATTTTCGCGGAAGCGATTTTCAACTACTTTAACTTGATTATTCTATTGCAATTAATCGAGATCAATAAACGTAAAAAGAATTCACTGTAAGAGTTGTAAAGTGCAGCTTTAGGAATAAATACATTTATTAATCTAGACTTGAATTATTAGTTTAGATATATTAGATATTTGTGTATTAAAATAGGTATAGATTCTATGCTGAATTACAATAGGTATTAATTAATTTTATTTTATGGTGTATTTCACAGCGATGTCTTTTTTAGTCTGATGATACAGAATACAACGAAACGCCAGAATGAGGAGCACATAAAACGTCCAATGAATGCGTTTATGGTCTGGTCGCGTCTACAAAGACGTAAAATAGCACAGGATAATCCCAAAATGCACAATTCGGAGATATCCAAGAGGCTGGGTGAGTGCTTCTTTCCAAATATTAATCAAAACAAATGCTGCAATTCGGTTTTGTTTTCTTCCCTTTTCGAAATATCAAGAGCAAACTCAGCTGGTAACCAACTTGTTACCAGATTGCGCATTATTCTCACACATATATTTTTTGTGTGATATAATAAGCTACAATAGGTACAATCCGTGGCTTTCCATAAGTACTTGGGTATGTTTGTAATCTGAAAACAATGAACGAAATCTCACACAAAACTAAATTAAGAGGCGGCACACGACCTGCCAATCTACGCTCGCGCCCACTCTCTCCCCTCTCTCACTCTCACTCTGGCTTTCTCTCACTCCCGCTTTGTGTCGCTCTCAGTTATGCAAGTTAAACTAATCAACGTAATACCACCCCATCTCTAAAGTCGATTTGGAAGAATGACAAACCAAAAACACGCTCTCATCGCAACTGTCAAAACTGACAAGCGGCTGTCAAACAATTGCAGGAAGATGCCAGATCTTTGCCAAGGAAGCTGTGTTGATTATGCTTGTCGAGAAGGGTTGCCACCCCCGCCCAATTTCAATTTCAACCAATTTCAGTTTGAGCTGTATATTTTTTGGGTCTGTTACTTGCCAAATCATTGCCGCCTGCCACATTGTCTCGCCGCTTAACTAGTTGCAAAGTTAAGTAGTTTATTTCTACTGGGGCGTTGGCTAATCCCGGGCACAAAACCGTCGCTGCTTTCTTATCGGTCTGGTCTGTCTGGGTGCTGGGGATTCAGGGATTCAAGGATTCATCTTTCGAAGTTTGCAACTCGCATCAAATTCAATTTCAATCACACACGCAGCTCGAAAGTGGCACGTGGCAAGTGACAGGCGAGATCTTTTAGCATAACAATGCAGGCAAAAAGGCGCTGCTTTACCTTTGGCCAACTCATGCATATTCGATGAGTTCAGTTCTCAGCAGCAGAAGCAGCAGCAGCAGCTTCTTCTTCTTCTTCTTCTTGCCACTAATCAGCCCTGAAAATGCTGTCATAACAGTGATAACAATAAGCCCATCGATAACACTAACTGAAGAACTTCTTGCCACACACACACACACACACACACACACACACACACACACACACACACACACACACACACACACACACACACAGTTTTGGGGCAGCCATTTGCAATTTGTGCAATTTTTTAATAAAACTCGACTCTCTCATTCTCATTCTCTGTCTCCATTCTCCATTTCTAGCACTTGTGAAATGACTTTTTCTTCTCTCTTTTATTTTTGCATTCTTCGCATTTTACCTTTGTTTAAGCAAAAACAATGCAAATTAAACGCGACTCACTTGCAATGCAGTTGAGCGCAACAACAACAAAAACAAAAGGCAAACTCATTGCAGCACTTGAATGATGCCAGTGGGCGTGGCACAGCGGGGAGGCATACTCAAATTAACACATATAATCGACTAGAATATACCGTGTAAGCTGAACTTTCGAATATATAAGTTCCAAGAGAATAATCAATTAATTTTTATCTAAATTGTTAAAGAATTGAAGTTTAAATAGCTAAAAATTTAATTACAAGTTGTCAAAGCATATAAAATAACAATACTAAACAATTTTTTAAAAACTAATAAGGAACAAAAAAAGGAAAAGGGAATAATTTAAAAAAATTAATGAATTACAAATTACAATGTCGAAATCTAATTCATGTTTCAGTTCAAGGATACTGATCAACAATCTTAGAATATTTCTTTTAATATGAAAAGAAATGACATGAGAGAAAGAATTAATTTTTTTTTATTGAATTTTAATATATAAATTTAAGCATTTTTAAGGGCTTACTCTGACCTAACCCAGCATCTATCATATGCCAGGGTATGACCAGGCAATGAGGGTTGCTACAGCCAAATGACGATTAAATTTTTTATACAGCCATTAAAGAGGATTTCTTAATCAGGCAATGGGCCCCGTTTCTCAGACTCTCCTCTCTGAAAAGCAGCCAAAGTTCAAGTAGCAAACCGAACCAATATATGAAAATCGATGCGCAACAACAACAATGGGCTAAACACAATATACACTCCACAACAAACTTCAGTTTCGAAGTATTCATTTTGTTTGTGGGTTGAATTTTACATTTAGGAAGGCGCGAGCTTTTGTTCGCTTTTCATTTCACCTTTTTCTGTTGCTGTTGTTGTTGTTGTTATTATTGTTGGATTTTGGCAAATCCATTATGTCAATTGACAGTTCTGTGTAATATTTGCTGTCAGTTGCAGCTTTTGTTGAGTTCTTTTTTTTTGAGAACGAAAAAGACTCCAGTTTCCCTTGTGCCCAACTCTATAGAATCAGAGAGTGGGTCACAAGGAGCTGGTTCTAAAAGTAGGGTAACTCGCTTAAAATAACAAGGAAATCGAAAAGAAATATGTTAAACTTTACAATCTTTTGTAATTGACAGTTTGCAGCAATTGAAATCAGATTGAAGATGTTTTAAAGTTTAGTTTAATGCTTTTATATGTTTAAAAATATGATTCTTTGATACAAACTATCATAAAAAATGCTATTTATTTTCCAAATACTTTATTAAATTCTTTTTAAAGCTTTTTAACATTTTTACAGTAAATTATTTAATACTTTTACCAAAAAATATACTTTTTTCCAAGCCGAAATAATTTATCCGACGCTTTGGGGTTAAGTTTAAAGTTACAACAATCAAGTGGGAAATGTGCTGAAATAAACCATTAACCATTTGCCACATTGAAACAAATGACAAAGTTTTGCACTTGAAAAGTTGCTCTGGCATTCAATTAAATGAATAACACAAAAATAAAACGAAAAAATGAAATAAAATAAAATATAGAAGGCTCATTATGAAAAATTGCGCTGAGAAAAGGCACAAACAAAAAAAAAACTGTGGCATCAACAAAGGCGCCACAAAAAATGGCGGCGCGAAAGCTACTTTTCACACACACACATACACACAGACACAAGCACACACATAGAGAGAGACAGAGAGAGAGAGAGTGGGGAAGAGTAACGGTAACTGGCGACTGGCAACTGTGAAGAGCTCTTCAGACGCTGCCGTCGCCGTCGGCGTTGCCATTTATTTTATTATGCAAAACAAAAGGCAAACAAAAACAACAAAAAATTAAATAAAATATAGAAAAAAGTGGAGAAGAGGAGTAAAGAGAGAGAATTTGTTATAGAAAACAATTTTGTAGCGCGCGAGCTTAATTGAAATTGTAACTGTCATTAATTACTGTCTGGAAATTTGAATTAACAACAATGCAAACAATAGGCGACAACAACAATAACAACAATTACAAACAACAGCAACAACAGCAAAATGACATTCGTCTGCATTTTTTATTTTATTCTTTTCGAAAATAATTGAAAAACCTGTCGAATCGGCAATCGAGCGCCTTTGGTTTGTTGTTGTACTTATTATTCTTTCTTTTTTTTTTAATCAAGGACTTGTGTGTTCGCCCAGCTCCTGCGGGAATATTAAATAATGTTAAACACAGCCCCACGAGTAATGGATGGACTGACTAACTGACAGACCGACTGACTGACGGCTGCTGAACAATGGAAAAGACTTCGACTTCGAGTTCGATTCGATTGCGACTTTGCACAAAAGGTCGAGCTCTCAAGCCTTTTACCCAAAACCTCCACCTTCCCATGAAGATGCTTTTGTTGCACAATAAAGCGCAAACAATTGATTAGTTTGCAATTGGGGGAAAATGTAAGCAAGGCTTTCCCCCTTTTTCTCAAGGGGTTGACGCTAGCAACTCGCAAATCGACCTGGCAATTGACAGGTGTGTGTGTGTCTGATGTGCTAAGAATTATCTGCAGGGGAGTTGAGTCCGCTTTTAATTACAGCACGCTCAATCAGCTAAAGCAAACAGAAATATTAAATAATTATTAAAACTTATTAATACTTAGGTACGAAATAATTTTAAGGGAAGTCGCTGAGTGAAACTTATTAACAGAATTTGTAAAGCAGAAATAATAATTTAACATATATAAATTAAGCTGCATTACAGTAACATTCACACTCTCTGTTGGCTAACATTATTTTAACAGACGTTGCACTGATCGTTAACAGATTTCTAGAGAATGAATAATGAGAATGTAAAGCAAAAATGCTAATTTAACATATATTTTATTCAACTACATTATATTAACATTCTCACTCAATCTGTTGGCTAACATTATTTTAACAGACGTTGCCAGACTGATTGTTTACAGATTTCTAGAGAAAGATATTAACAGAATGTAATCAATTTAAAATCGTTTTAAAAGCTAATAAACTAAACTCTCTCTCTCTCTCTCTCTCTCACTCTCTCTCAATCCCTCTCACTCTCTTTCCCTTTCTGGTCAAGTTATGAGTTCAGCTCGAGTGGCTGGCGCCCACCGAGGGGTAAATAGAACCCAAAGAATCCCAAGAACAAATATCATAATCCCCTTTAAGTAGCCCAATTGTGGGGATGTGTGAATGTGAACTACAGTTTGAGATGTATCCCAAAAGCGAGTTTGGGCCAAGTTGGATTTGATGGAATGCGTCAGTCGCCATGTTCAGGCCAATTGTGAACTGTGTGAACTAAATACAAACTGCAACTGGAGCCGACTTTAGTTCAATATTTGCTTTGTGGTTAGCAGACAGTTGAACATTTTCCAGGTCTGCGACTCGGGAAAAACTTGTTAATTATGCTTAAGGCCAGAGGCACTTTTGTGTGTGTAGCACAACTTGCAACTGACAGTTGCAACTTGGTCTTATACGAGCACTCTTGTACTTGTACTTGTACTTGTTGTTTTTCATATCAATTATTAAGCTGGCTTGTCCACTCCAAACAACTGAAATGAGGAAGAGGGGAAGAGGGGAAAGGGTCTGACGCCAGACACTGTCAATTGTCATCCTTTTGTGGCACGTCAACTCAGCAGTTTGCCCTCCTTAGTTTATTCAACTGAACAACTTGTAGATACTTCCCCACACACACAAACACACTTCCTCTTGCTCTCTCTCTCTTTCTCTCTCTCTCTCTGTCTCTGTCTTTATCTTCATCTAACTGTCCGTTCGTCTTGTTTATTATTATGTGAATTGTCCCCCCAGCTATTATATATAGAGCTATAGTCTATAAGGTGTCGTAGCCAGGAGCTGAGTTGCGCATTTGATGGCCACTTGCCACTTGCCACTTGCCACTTGGACGGCCTGTCAATGTATCTATAAATTAGTATTTTAGCAGCAGCTGCCAGTTAAGACCAGCTACTTACATTATAAGTGGATCCCCAACTTCCCAGTTATTGTTGTGGGCGTTTTTTGTTGTGGGCGTGCCATTTGTCTAGTCTTTGGGGCACAATTGTGCTTTTGTTTGGCATTTATTGTTATAGTTTTTGTCAGTGCAGTGTGTGTATGTTGTGTGTATATGTTGTGTGTGGGTGTGTGTGTGTTTTGGCCTGACATTCGTTTCTTTTGAGGCCCTGTCAATGTCCTGGTTGCTGCTGTTAGCTTGTTATTAGTATTGTGACCCACTATTGTTGTTGCATTGTCCCATAACAATGCAATTTGTGTGTTCTCTTTGTTCAACTCGACAGACACTCAAAATTACACGTTATAACTAATTAGTGAGTACCCCAAAAAGGCTCTCTGGGTATTTTTTCTTCTTGCCAAACTAATTTACTTACAGTGTGTTATAATTTATTAGATAACACTAATGAATTAGCTTAACAAATAGATTTATTGCTTTGGCAATTAGAATATTAAGCTAAGAATTTAATTTTAATTGTTACTCCAAAATCTATAAGATAAAAAATTTATTTAAGAGACAAAACATGAAATTCTTATACACAGCTAACATTTTTTAGGTAGAATGAAAGAAATTGATCTGAAATAAAGATAAAACAGTGTCGACTGCAGATATTTGTAATCTCTTTAAGCTATTCTTAAAAGTTGAGCACTATACGGCTCAAAATAAGAGCAAAATGTAATTATCTTTTATCTCTAAAAATCCTAAAATATATTATAAATTCGTTAAACAAGTAAGCCTAACAGAGTATTCCCTATTTCTTAAACTGAACAGCTAAAACAAATAAATTAAATAACTTCATTGTTTAATATCAAATATTATGAACAAATTTTTATCTGTCTTTTAAATCGATTAATTTTAAAAACTCCAGCTCTCTTAATTAATATAGTTGTTCATAATCTTAAATTCAATTATTTATTATTTATTATTATTTAATTATTATTATTTTCTTTCACTTGGGAGAATAATCTTAAAATAAATATTAAGTAAGCTTTAAAGTAATAGATTTCTTTGTGGCCCTTAACAAATCTTAAAACTAGCCCAACAAATTCTCAAATAAGTATTAATATATACAGATGACTCCTTTTACTTTTCTCTATCTATATTCTCTCATATATCTGTCTCTCTCTCATCTTCACCATTTTGTTAATAATTGACACAGCTTAGAACAGCATTTCAACAATTTATAGACTCATTTGGGGCAAATAAGTGAAGGACTCTTTGTGGCAACAACTCGACCGTTCCCGTTCCCGCTCTTCTCTTCATGTCATTTGTCCCGCTTGTGAGGAGAATTTCAGGCATTATCAGCAGCCTTGTGACACATGTCATTATAGCATTTTACATTAACTTAAAAACATTTGCAATTTCTGTGTACACAATGAGAGAAGGCCCCACACAAGCTGCCACTTGCCACTTGCCACTTATGAGTGTGTGGCACGTGCATATGCCATGTACAATGTAAAATACATACATACATCCTTGCAACACAAATACAAATACAAATACGAATACACAAATATGTATCATGTTGAGTAGAGACAGAGACAGGAAGTCGGGACAAAAGCACGCCCCCAAATGGGCTCAAACCACCTGCTGGTTTTGGGCCATTATCTTGTGCAAGGACTCGGCCAAGTCCTTGCTCTGAGACGGTGTTGCAGGGGTTGCAGGGGGTTGCGGGGGGTGAGTGGTGAGCCAAGCTGACTGAACTGACAAACAGGCAACGAGACAACAACAAATGACAATGCCAAAACTGGCAACAATGGTGGCCAAATAGACAAGGACAGACTGGCAATTGCGAGAGGGAGAGACAGAGAGAGAGAGAGAGAGAGAGAGTAAAAGAGAGGGAGTTGAAGACAAAGATAGAGATAGAGAGCTACGCAAAAGGAAGAGATGACAACAACATTGTTTGGTATTTGGTATCCTTCTTGTTAGTGCAGACAAAACAAGTTTATACTGCTTCTATGTGTGTGTGTGTATGTGTGTGTGTGTGTGCTGTTAGGAAATTATGTTTATGTGTGTCCAATTCTGTGGCAGGTTGCCATGAGTGCGTCTCTCATTGTATTGTCACATTGAGTACAACAGCCTCAAGTGCCCCAACCTAAAAGTATCTAATGGATTAACGACTTTGCTCACATTTAATATACTATATATCTGACAACTGACAACTTGTCTCGTTTAACTCGATTGCAGGTGCCGAATGGAAGCTACTCACCGAGGAAGAGAAACGTCCCTTTATCGATGAGGCCAAACGTTTGCGGTAAGTTCTATTTATGTCCTGTTTCCCTTCTCTCATAGTAAACTCCCCTCGACTGCACTTTTTGTATCTGTATCTGTATCTGTATCTGTATCTTGTACAGCGCCATGCACATGAAGGAGCATCCCGATTACAAGTATCGACCCAGACGCAAACCGAAGGCTCTCAGACGTGATGGCTATCCATATCCCATGCCATATCCATCGGTGCCAGTGGAGGCGTTAAGAGCAGGTAGGCAAAATTATTAACTTAAAAACTTTAAAGAAACATCTAAAGTTCGAAAGCTTTATTATTAGTAAAACTTAGGAAAAAGCTATGAAATCTATAGAATTTATGCATAAAGTAGAGTTCGAATAGAATCCAAATAATAGCAACAGAATGAATAATGAAGATATATAATCCTTAAAGAAACTATAGACTTCCTTAATAAAAAATATTTATATAAAGAAAAGAAATTTAAAATAATAAAAAAAAATTAACACAGCAACTGAATATTGGGTTTCTTTGCAGATTTGTATTAAATAATATAATAATTATATAAAATATAGTTTATTGTAAAATAGACTAGAGACAAATATATACGAGTAACTTTTTATTCATTAAAACAGAACAATAAAAATTAATAGAATTATTGAAGCTAAGTTACCTTAAAGTTAGTTTATTTAATATGAGTTAGGAATAGGAATTATCAACTAGAAACTTGTGATTAAACCCTTTTCAAATGTTAGTTTTCGCTGTTTGGAAATGAATAAAAAATCTATAAAACGAAAATTTATTTATAAAAGTTTCTTTTTTAAGTCGTAGTAAATTAAAGTAAAAACAATCAAAAAATAGTAAAACTATGCAATGTAAGCAGCTAGTTTTATGAGCTTCACATAAGACAAATGCAAATGTGGCACGAAATGTGGCATGCCCCACCCAAAAAACAAAAACCAGGAAGTGAAGCAAGAACAAGAACAGGAATAAGCAAAGAAGTGAATGAAAATATGACAAACTATCCGCACACTCGACTGGTTGACTGGTTGACTGGTTGTTGCTTTTGTTTGTGACACTCCCAAGCGAGCGGAGGTTGATGGCTTGTGGGTGGGTGGGTGACAACTAAAAAGGGGAGAAGCACCCAACCAACCGTTCGCATGTCCTGACAAACTGTGAAGTCATCATCCTGGCTTAACAACTCATTCAAATGACAGCACAGACAGAGAGACAGAGAGAAGGACAGATATAAAGAAGAATCCACAGCACAAGCATAAGTTACCGTTCATGATTTCCCCTCTCTTCCCTCTCTCTCTCCCAGGGGGTGGCACTTTCACATAGTTCTCTCTCTCTGCATAGTTTTTACTTTGGTCTGGAGGTTTTAAATTAGCATTTGTCACGTTTTTTGTCTTTTTCTTTCTTCTGCTTTCTCTCCATTCTCTTCTTCTATTTTTTGACTAAATTTAACGCTAGAGTCTTGGGTTTCTGATGTGACAGCAAATTTGTGCGTTGGCGGTTAAGGTTTAAGGATCAGTGGCCCACAGGGTCGAAAGGACACAAAGCCAACCATGTTGATGATTTATGCGCTACGGAAATGATAATAAAAATGCTAGGAAATGCGTAATAAATAAAACGAATTAGTCCTTAGCCTGCATGGACTTGCGCTTCAATGCACGCAGCACAATGTTAACATGGCTTAGAGCGAAAGAGATGGAAATAGCTGTTAACTATCCGGGTTAGAAGTTGACAGCACTACGGGCAACTGTAGCATGCAACAGCCTTTAATTATAGAGAAGGGAATTAAACAATACTCAAAACAGAATTATTTTCTCATTGTCTGTTTAGAATTTGCAAGTGGAAAAGCTTGAGTGAAAAGAAGTAGAGATAAAAAATATTGTGATAAATTGTAGATAAAGATTATGAATTTAAAATTTATTTATTTATTAATGTATGACTAAAAACAGTCGGAAAAATTACCAAGTATTAAGTTAAGAATTATAAATATAAATAAAAATAAATATAAATTTTGAACTGTAAAGAAAAAATTTAAATTAGAAATAGAATTAAAATAAAAAACTAGAGAATTTTTAAGGTATGGAAATTAAATAATGTCAAATAAATAAGATCAGAGACACTACTTAGCAAAGAGAATTTTTTAAAAAATTCAAAGATTTTAAATCAATCAAAGTATCTACCAAGAAAATATTTGAAAATTAATTAAATAAAAGAAAAAACATAAATTTGCATTATTAGAACTCATAAAAGCTCAAACAGCGTAAAAAACAAAAATTTCAAGATGAAAAATATGCAAAAAAAAAAAAAAAAGAAGAAATAATATGCTTTTCAGGCTTGAAAGGCAGCTAAATCTCTAATACCGAAATCCACAATAGTTTTATTTGTATTTTAGATTGTATTGTTAATTTGCTGAAAGAAAAGAGAAACAGCTACCAGTTAAAGTTACAAGTTTTTTTGGGGTAGTACCTAATCCGCTATTATGTGGATTAACAATAGAGATGATGCCATCTCGAGATGTCGCTACTTGAGATGGTATTTTTTTTTGTTTTTTTTTTTGGAAACCGTCTTTCAACTTGTTGTTGTCTAAGCAATTTTAATTGCCACAGCATCGAATAATATAAACAATTAAATGAATGAAACGTATTCGTAATCGTAATCGTTATTTCAATAACTCTTTCAATAAGCGGCGCTTGTAATTATCGAAATGCCGTTTACAAGAGAGGGTCTGAGAGGGTTAAGAGGTACAGCTGGAAGACTACCGTTTAGGGCAATTGGTAGTAACTGCTGCTGCTGTTGGCCATCTATCAGATACAAACTCTTTCAGACACTCTACTCAAACTGAAATAGCTGATTCAGCGCACAATTATAGAGGAAGGAGAGAGAGAGAGAGAGAGAGAGAGAGAGAGAAGTTTAAAGAGAGAAGCCGAAAGAGTTAAACGCACAAAAGGAACGCATAATATTTCGAGTGGCAATTATTTTAAGCACACACAGACCCAAAAACCATTGTCATAGTTATTATAAACTTATTTCTTAACATCGTTTTATATTTCATATAATTTTTTGTTGCTATAAACCTTCTTTCACTTGCAGGCATCTCGCCGGGTTACTTTGCCCCCGGACCCACAGCGGCCGCCTATCATCTGGGCAGCCATCTCACGCAGACATCGACGCCAAGCTCAACGCAGGTGAGTACACTGAAAAAAAAGACCAACTACTAAAATCAAGAACATTCTTTTTAAATATTTTGTTCTTAAAATCAGACCATAATATTAAAACTAGGAATATTAGTCTAAAAATCAATGTTCTTAATATAAGAATAAAAATCTTAAAATGTTAGGAAAGTACAAATATTTACTATTTCATATAAAACAAATAGTGGCCCCGTGGTGCCGGCTTGAATCCCCCTCGCAAGAAATTTAAATAACATTTATAATTCATTTAAAAATTTTTTTTTTCATTATTGAATTTTCATTGTAACACCATTTATTCATAAAATAAGAACTTGGTCTTATTTAAAATATTCGTAAATCCAAGATGTGTTTAGTTTATTAAAGAATTTTATGTTCTCGACGCATTTTTTCGGCCAAAATTCTTAGTTTTATAGTCAGGGGTTATTTTAATTAATAAACACTTAAATTTTCGATCATTTATATTTTACTCAGTCTCAATCGGGCGGCGTCGCTTTTTAAAAGTGACGCTTGCTGCATTTACCAATACAATCATGCGTTTTTAAGCTAATTCTTATTCACGCCAGAGGGCGCTTTATAGTAATCGATAAATGATTAATTATATTTACAGTGCGATAAATATAATTAATAAACAACACTATTTACAATATAATACAGTCTTACATACTTGTGACTTCGTGTGCTAAATATTACACATTTTTTTTATCAGTGTAACAGTTACCATACGAAACTCAACTCTGTGAACGGTCGCCGAACGGTAGCGAACCCATACCGAACTCTGGTCACTGTGAACGGTTCCTGAACGGTAGCGAGTGCAATTATTATTGAACGGTTTGGGTCAGAGGAGTCTCCTTAATAACATAATTACACACACCCCGAGCAGACGCCCACTTTAAAAGGCGGAAAACATGACCAGGCCATGACTAAGCGTAACGCTTCCTCATCGATCTCCGGTTGCAGTGTGATCCTGGCCCAGTTAAGCAAACTGACATGTCATGCTAAGGATTTGACCACAAACTTGTCATTACACATTTAGTCCTTTTCCGAGATCCCCTCGAGGTGATAACAAGTTCTCCTTCCCAAGCATAAACAAACACCTCAGACAGGTGCTACACCCTAACCAGAATTACTAAAACGAAGTACTCTCCTCTGCAGCCAGCTGCGAGGCGTCAAACCAAAAAAAAGAAAATACAGAAAAAACAAACATAAAAAAATTGGCAATTAAAACTTAAAACTGGACAAGATGGGCGTGTCCAGTGCCGCCCTTTTGGAGCCCCGTTTGGAGTTCCTCTTGCAGTCTGTGGTTTATTAACAACCCATTAAAAGTCATGACTGTGGTCTTGGCATTGTTGAACTTGACTCTTCTCTTGGCTAAAGCCTATTTGAGTCTGTGATTGATGTCTGTGGCTGCGTGTTGCGGGTGTTGAAAGCAATGGCATTAACTCGCTTCTCACTTCTCAGTTCTCACTTCTTTGCTTTTGGGTTAATAATATGCTTCAACACTCAGAGCTGACCATAATAATAATAATAGACCAAGTTAACAGGCAGCCAACGTGAGCGTTACTCAAATTGAAATCTCTATAGGAAAATTGCATTGTGGGCGGAATAGAAGTCGGCGTTTATGATTCCAACAACTCAGCTCCTCCTTTTCCCTGCTTGCCTGAGAAACTTTCCATACAGCGAATCATAACCAAAAACATTCCAATGCCTTAAAGGCTTTGAAATAGAATTTACAAAGGATTTGCGATGTGTTTATTTGGTAGGTTTTAAAAAGAGGTTAATGCTTACCGGAGAAAGACTTTTCGCAAGAAGAAGCATATCTTTATAGGGATCTTATCTTAGTAATACTGTTAGTATATGTAAATCAAGTGAGCTGGTATATATTTACAACAAACAATACTTTTGGTGACAATAAATAACATACATATATTAAAATGAGCTGCAAATATCGGAAAGAGTCAAGTGAGCTACTCCATCCCTGGTAGAGTAAATATTTCTTTATTACAATCTTTGCTTTAAAGGACTTAAAATAAAACTTTATCTTAATAAACAATTCGATAATCCACGCATACAAGCATTAGATATTTAAAACTTTTCAGAAATCAAAAAAAAAAAAGATGTAAAGAATTCAGGGTTTGAAAGAAATATCCCAAGTCTATCGTTAACTCCACAAATTATATCCTTATTTCGACAATTCTTTTCCAATTATGTAATTACAAAGAAACCCCAGAAGTAACTTGTTTGCACAGCTGAAAGAGAATTTTAGCGACATTTTTACCACCTGCCCAGACCAGTTCAGACAGACCTGTTCCAGACCTCAAACTGATCCCTAAAAACCACTCGTAACCAAAGAGCTAAATCAATTAACTGTTGAAATAATAATATAATTGAGAGGAAAAGGGGAAGGCTAACTCAAACGAAATCCAAACATAAACTCCGCTTAAATCGCTGAGCATCAAAATATTTACCAATCCACACTAATTCCCAATTGGGCGCAAATCAAATCAAATCAAATTGTAATCCAAAACGCTTTCGGGCCAAAAACATATACACACACACACACACACACACTCCGACAGTGTCTGTTTGGCGCTGAGGTTGTTGTGGATGATGATGATGATGATGATGATGATGATGATGATGACGATGACGATGTGTTAACAACATAATTATAGCCCTGAGCAAAGTGCTCTGTGAAAGGGGGAGCAACCCCTCGAAAGAAAGCAACCACTCAAAACAAAACGGATATGAAGCAAAAAAACAACCCCTAACTTCCATATAAACGGAGTTACAGTCCTCGTTCCAATCCCAATCCCATTTCTGAACCCATTCGTAAACTCTGCCAAACTGGTGTCGCAATGAAAAACGTATTGCAAATCAAATAAAATTAAACTGAGACGCGTTGAGATGTTAAAGAGGGGGAGAACTTTTCTTCCTGCTATTCTGTGGGGTTGTGTTCATATTGCATCCACAATTAGTTGGTCAAATAAAGCCGCAAAAGTGTTAAGCAATTTGCACTAACCAAGGGTTTCCACACCCACTGTCAAGTTCAGTTTGCTACAGTTAAAATAATCTTGGCAGGGGAATTTTGTTCAACTTTTAGCTATACATAATTTAGATAGTTGAAGTGGTGAAAATATATATTCTCAAAAGTAACTATCTATTTTCTTAAGTAACTTACAAATTAAAAATATATGCTAGAAAGAACTTTTTAATTACAGCTGTCGAATGTGGTTCTGTCTGTATCAGATAATATTTATTTTTACTATCAAATCTCTTCTGTTATCTGGACACAACATAACTCAATTGGGATTAAGATTGAGGACAAAGACTTACTGCAGTCCAAAAGTAGTATAGATACAACAGATATAGAATTTAATGATCCATTTATCAGATTATGCCCATCCAATTATCAGATTGGATCATTAAATTCTATATCTGATGTATCTCAGGATTTCTTAGATTTATCATTATTTTAATTAAGTAAAGATACAATTATTTGTATCATTAATAAAAATTATTCCTCAGGGTAATTTCAATTCGAGATCTTAAAAAGTTTTTCTTTCAGGATATAAAATATTATAATATAATTAGAAAAAAAAAATTAATTATTATTAAATATGAGAAATAAGGAAATAAGACCATTTCAATTTTATAGAAGATAAATTCATAAATTAAAAAGATGTTTTATTTATATAATATTATTTATAATATATTACAATATTAAGTGTTTTTCACAATACCAAGTAATTCCCTAGACGGATCTTAATATCACTGCAGATTTTGAAAGGATTCATATTCCGAAAATTTTAAATTAATATCATACTAATTTCAGGCCTCACTTTCCGGACAAATGGACAAGTTTGCTGCTCTGGAGCGCAGTTCGTATCTGAGCAATGCAGCAGCTGCAGCGGCGGGAAGTCAGGCGAGTGCTTATAGCGCCTATTTGGATCCCAGTGTG
The DNA here is from genome assembly GCA_035045575.1 of Drosophila falleni. Taxonomy (NCBI): domain Eukaryota; kingdom Metazoa; phylum Arthropoda; class Insecta; order Diptera; family Drosophilidae; genus Drosophila; species Drosophila falleni. The sequence continues at coordinate 15,402,307 of JAWNOV010000167.1, forward strand.
CTGACCAAGGCGTACTTTGACTCCAAGATGTATCAGGATCGTGCCAACTATGCCTTTGATATCTCCAAGATCTATGGCGCTCAGCAGCACGCGGCGGCGCATCATCAGCAACAACAACAGCAGCAGCAGCAACAACAACAACAACAACAGCAGCAGCAACAACAACAGCAGCAACAACAGCAGCTGCTCATGGCCAGCAGTGGAGCAGCAGGCGGGGAGGAGGAGGAGGAGGAGGGGGAAGTGCGGGTGGCAGCTCGCACAATAACAACAGCAGCAGCGGACTGGATGATCGTGATGCCACGCCCCAGCTGGATGCGGGCGGAGGCGTTGAAGCCAAGCCGCATCTGCATTCGCCCAGCGATGTCGGCTTGGATTATGCCCATCAGTATGCCCAACAATATGGCGGACAATTGGCGGCCAGTGCTGCTGCTGGCGTCGGCGTTGGCGTCGGTGTTGGCGTCGGTGTTGGTGTTGGTGGCGGTGGTGCAGCTGGTGGCGGTGGTGCTGGTGGCGCCACTGATTTTCGTCGACCGCTGACGGTCATCTTCTGACCACCATCGTCCAATGGTAGCGAGGAGTTAAACTTGTCTATGACTTAGGAAATGCGAGATTAAAGTTAAATGTAGCCAACTTTACAGTTAAGCCTCGAGTTGTAAACTAATCATAAGCTTTGTTAAATCGAAGAGCAGCTGCAGCAGTGCGGGAGAAGTGCAAAGAGGAGCAGGAGGAGCAAAAAGAGAATCACGAGAGGATCACGGGAGAATCACGAGAGGATTCGACATTTAAGAGAGAACAACGAGCGGTGCAATTTTTTTATGTTTTAAACGCTGAACGAAGTGCATAGCATAAATTTAAATGTATTTAAATTCTACATATATACAACAACAACAACACAAACAACAACAAACACAGCAAAATACAACAAAACAAAAATGAAAAAATAAAATGCGTATTGTCATAATCCGTAATTGTTGAGAGCACACACACACATAGAGAAGGGTTTGCGGGGTTTCATGGAATTCCTTTCACCTACAAACACTCATCAAACTGCCCTCGAACAAAAAATGGCCTGTCTTTCTTTTAATTGCCCTCAATTTAATTTTTAATTAATTGCAAACAAGTGGCTTGGTTAAGTATGGTGCTGGGTATAAGGGGGTAGCTCTGCTCTGCGGGGGTTGTTGGAGCCGACAAAAGTCAAGAAGGCGCAAAACATTAAACGCGTTCCTAATTACGGCAACTTCCTGTCGCAGAGTCCTTCTGGCCAATCACGTTGGGCGCTTGTTGACAAACATACGCGAAATGCGATTTCGTTTGCTCAAGCAGCGGCAACAACTCAAAGAAATTACCGTTAGCCACTAATTAGTGCGAATCAAGGTGCAGAAAGGTGCAAAAATCTTGACAAATTTAATTAATTTCACGCCGTTTTGAGCGCCTGCCGCAATTAGCGGTTTTATGGGCGAAGAGGAAGCAAATACTTACTGTAGGCGTGTCCACAGCGTAAGAAAATCAAAGTTAAATTGAATTCGCTTTTAGCGAAAGAGAGAGGTCTGAAAAGCAAGCGAAATATAGCTGAACTTGCGATGAAACTTTGCTAAATAAAAACTAGCCAAGTTTCTTACCGGCCGAGACTTACAAGTGCTGCCAACTTGTTTAAAAAGTCATTTTACTTGAATAAAATAAAATACATTGCACGTCTTTTCCTGATTTTGAGACATAGATGGCGACAGATTTGTGTTTTTCCAGTTAAAACACAGATGGTGCATCTTATCTGACAGTGTAACTGAGCTGTTGTATTTCTACATAGGTGGCGCCAGCTTGAAACGGTTACGCTTAGTCATTAATGGTCAGCACTTCTTGTGAGTCTTAAGGCGCTTGAAGGAACCTTTGGACAAATTATGGGCAGCACTGTTTGTGCAGTATGCCTTAAGCGACATCTCTAAAGTTAACCACTTATTTCTTTGATAGTTTTAAAATTATATAAAAAAACTAGTCGGCCGGTGCTACAGTCAAGCATACTCGACAGTCGGAGACCCCGTACTTACTATGGAAAAAGCCCGCTCCCACTCCCTCTCCCAGTCCCTCTCCCAGGCCCTCTTCCAGTCCCTCTTCCAGTCCCTCTCCCAGTCCCTCTCCCAGTCCCTCTCCCAGGCCCCGCTCCCAGGCCCCGCTCCCAGGCCCCGCTCCTAGTCCCTCTTCCAGTCCGTCTCCCAGGCCCCGCTTCCAGGCCCCGCTCCCAGTCCCTCTCCCAGTCCCGTTCCCACTCCCTCTCCCAGTCCCTCTCCCAGGCCCTCTTCCAGTCCCTCTCCCAGGCCCCGCTCCCAGTCCCCGCTCTTAGGCCCCGCTCCCTGCCTGTTACGCACATAGTCGGTAAAACAAACCCAATAGACCCCTGTACTTTTTTTAAGTACGGTGTCTAATAAACCAACAGAATAAAAAAATATTTAGAACAAAAATAACTGAGTTTGTGTAATTTTTAGAAAATATATTTATAAGAATACATGTAAGCATCATAATTGTGTGTCTTTTGCGGTTACTTAGCAATCAATATATAATTTATAAAATCTTTATAAGCTTCAACTTTAGTTTCTTTCCATTTAGTGTGAGTTTTGCCCTTGTTCAGTGTGCAACGTAATTTTGAGCAGAAATGGAATATTTAAATATCGTTGACTTTGACATATATGTCTTAGATCGTATATTCAGGGAAGTAGACGACCTGGAAGATCAACTAAATCTGGCTGAGGCTCATCCATATCTACGCGAAGCATTTTTGTGGAACAATCGTCTTCGGCGCAATTTTTTAAATTGTGAACTGTACGAATATAAACATATTGAATGTGTTCTACAACATTTCGGCAGAAATGTATTAGCTTTACATGCTAATAGCGCGGAAAGATCTGCTGAAATGCTGGAACTGGCTGAAGTATATTGTCCCCACTTGGAGAAGCTAACAGTTCTTGTTTCTATGGACAATGTGAATCAAATGGAAAGAATTTTAACTCATTTCAAAGAAACACTTAAAGAAGTTGAACTAATATACAAGGGTTTTCCTTCCCACTGTGCATATGATTTGGACGGACGTCTGCAATCATTTCCACATATATGTAAAACTATAGTCAGAAGTTGGCCTCTTGGCCGTTGATCAAGATTTATTTTATTAATAACCGAGATAATGTTTTTGATTTAAGAATATTTGTTCTTATTATAAAAATAAATGTTCTTATAATTTAAGTCTAAAAATAAAATAAAATTAATACTTATTTTTAAATTTCTATTTATTTATTGCTGTCTCAGTACTCATAAAAAATTCTCCATTCCTTTTACCTAATTTGAAATTAAACATTTTCATTAAATTGTTAATTTTTTGCCAAACACTAAAAACCACTTAAATAACTTGCCTTTTGCAGATTTGAGACACAGATGGCGCTTTGCTAATCTGAACAAATACTTCAATAAACACGCGCTAAGAGCGCAACTGTGCTGCTGTATTTCGATCTACATAGGTGGCGCCAGCCTGAAACGGTTACGCTAAGACATTAAATGATTAATGGTCAGCACTTCTTGTAAGTCTTAGTCAACTTATGGGCAGCACTGTTTATGCAGTTTGCCTTAAATAGTTTTAAAATTAAATAAAAAATAAACCAACAAAATGAAATAATAATTAGGACAAAAATAACTGAAATGAGTTTGTGTACTTTTTAGAAAATAAATATATAAGAATACACGTAAGCATCATGATTTTCTTTTTTTGCGGTTACTTAGCAATTAATATATAATTTATAAAATCTTTATAAGCTTCAACTTTAGTTTCTTTCCATTTAGTGTGAGTTTTGCTCTTGTTCAGTGTGCAACGTAATTTTGAGCGGAAATGGAATATTTAAACATCGTTGACTTGGACATATATGTCTTAGATCGTATATTCAGGGAAGTAGACGACCTGGAAGATCAACTAAATCTGGCTGAGGCTCATCCATATCTACGCGAAGCATTTTTGTGGAACAATCGTCTTCGGCGCAATTTTTTAAATTGTGAACTGTACGAATATAAACATATTGAATATGTTCTACAACATTTCGGCAGAAATGTGTTAGCTTTACATGCTAATAGCGCGGAAAGATCTGCTGAAATGCTGGAACTGGCTGAAGTATATTGTCCCCACTTGGAGAAGTTAACAGTTCTTGTTTCTCTGGACAATGTGAATCAAATGGAAAGAATTTTAACTCATTTCAAAGAAACACTTAAAGAAGTTGAACTAATATACAAGGGTTTTCTTCCCCACAGTGCATATGATTTGGGTGGACGTCTGCAATCATTCCCACATATATGTAAAACTATAGTCAGAAGTTGGCCTCTTGGCCGTTGATCAAGATTTATTTTATTAATAACCGAGATAATGTTTTTGATTTAAGAATATTTGTTCTTATTATAAAAATAAATGTTCTTATAATTTAAGTCTAAAAATAAAATAAAATTAATACTTATTTTTAAATTTCTATTTATTTATTGCTGTCTCAGTACTCATAAAAAATTCTCCATTCCTTTTACCTAATTTGAAATTAAACATTTTCATTAAATTGTTAATTTTTTGCCAAACACTAAAAACCACTTAAATAACTTGCCTTTTGCAGATTTGAGACACAGATGGCGCTTTGCTAATCTGAACAAATACTTCAATAAACACACGCTAAGAGCGCAACTGTGCTGCTGTATTTCGATCTACATAGGTGGCGCCAGCTTGAAACGGTTACGCTAAGCCATTAAACGGTTAATGGTCAGCACTTCTTGTAAGTCTTAGTCAGCTTATGGGCAGCACTGTTTATGCAGTTTGCCTTAAGCGACATCTCTATAGTTAAGCATTTATTTTTTTGATAGTTTCAAAATTAAATAAAAAATAAACCAACAAAATGAAATAATAATTAGGACAAAAATAACTGACATGAGTTTGTGTACTTTTTAGAAAATAAATATATAAGAATACACGTAAGCATCATGATTGTGTGTCTTTTGCGGTTACTTAGCAATTAATATATTTTATCTTTATGTTATTTAGTTTCTTCCATTTGTGTGAGTTTGCTCTTGTTCAGTGTGCAACGTAATTTTGAGCAGAAATGGATATTTAAACATCGTTGACTTGGACTATATGTCTTAGATAGTTTTTAGGGATTAGACGACTGGGAGATCAACTAATCTGGCTGAGGCTCATCATTCTACGCGAGCATTTTTGTGGCGTCCTCGGCGCTTATTTCATGACTTTATTTTGTTCTCAATTTCGGAGAAATGTGTTAGCTTACTGCTATAGCGCGGAAAGATCTATTGAAATGTGGACTGGCTGAAGTATATTGTCCCCACTTGGAGAAGTTACAGTTCTTGTTTCTCTGCGAATTGGAATCAAATTGAAGAAATTCAATCACTCAAAGCCTTAAAGAATTGAAATAATATACCGTATCTCGATAAACATTTTGTAGGTTGTTTAAAAGACGTCTGGAATCACTCCCACTATATTTTAAATATAAATATTTTGTAAACGTAAAGGTATATTTCCTATTTTCAGTAACTTACAAAGATTTTATTTTCAGATCTGTCGCTATGGGCCGTTGAAACGATACGTTGTATTTGATTGAGTTTGTTCATGATCTGAGATACAATCAGGATTATGATCTCAACTAAGATTAGGTCTAAAATATGCATCGAAAACATAAATTTGAAAGTAGAAACACATTTGGGTTTGGATTTTAATTTGGTTTATGGTCTTATTTTGAGAATTTTTGATGATGTTTTTTTTGAGTTTGGTTATTTTTGTTTACTTTTTTTTCGTTGATTTTTTATGTTGAGTGTTTTTTTAGTTTTGATTAGTAGCTTTTATTTTGTGATTAGGCGATTTATATTCCAATATTTTTATTTGACCACTATTATTTTAAAAACAATGTGTTTTTACTTTTTAATAAAATAAAAATTACACTAGCTATATCTTTTTGCTGTTATTCTTTTTTATAAAATTTTTTCATTGTTCGTGATGCCCATCAACGTATTTTCAAATGGATTTAACATCGTTGACTTTGACATATATGTCTTAGATCGTATATTCAGGGAAATAGACGACCTGGAAGATCAACTAAATCTGGCTGAGGCTCATCCATATCTACGCGAAGCATTTTTGTGGAACAATCGTCTTCGGCGCAATTTTTTAAATTGTGACTGTACGAATATAAACATATTGAATTTGTTCTACAACATTTCGGCAGAAATGTGTTAACTTTACATGCTAATAGCGCGGAAAGATCTGCTGAAATGCTGGAACTGGCTGAAGTATATTGTCCCCACTTGGAGAAGTTAACAGTTCTTGTTTCTCTGGACAATGTGAATCAAATGGAAAGAATTTTAACTCATTTCAAAGAAACACTTAAAGAAGTTGAACTAATATACAAGGGTTTTCTTCCCCACTGTGCATATGATTTGGATGGACGTCTGCAATCATTCCCACATATATGTAAAACTATAGTCAGAAGTTGGCCTCTTGGCCGTTGATCAAGATTTATTTTATTAATAACCGAGATAATGTTTTTGATTTAAGAATATATGTTCTTATTATAAAAATAAATGTTCTTATAATTTAAGTTTAAAAATAAATTAAAATTAATACTTATTTTTAAATTTCTAATTATTTATTGCTGTCTCAGTACTCATAAAAAATTCACCTTTCCTTTTACATAATTTGAAATTAAACATTTTCATTAAATTGTTAACTTTTTGCCAAACACTAAAAAGCACTTAAATAACTTGCCTTTTGCAGATTTGAGACACAGATGGCGACAGCTTTACTGTCTTTTCAGTTAGTACACAGATGGCGCTTTGCTAATCTGAACAAATACTTCAATAAACACACGCTAAGAGCGCAACTGTGCTGCTGTATTTCGCTCTACATAGGTGGCGCCAGCTTGAAACGGTTACGCTAAGCCATTAAACGGTTAATGGTCAGCACTTCTTGTAAGTCTTAGTCAGCTTATGGGCAGCACTGTTTATGCAGTTTGCCTTAAGCGACATCTCTATAGTTAAGCATTTATTTTTTTGATAGTTTCAAAATTAAATAAAAAATAAACCAACAAAATGAAATAATAATTAGGACAAAAATAACTGACATGAGTTTGTGTACTTTTTAGAAAATAAATATATAAGAATACACGTAAGCATCATGATTTTCTGTTTTTTGCGGTTACTTAGCAATTAATATATAATTTATAAAATCTTTATAAGCTTCAACTTTAGTTTCTTTCCATTTAGTGTGAGTTCTGCTCTTGTTCAGTGTGCAACGTAATTTTGAGCAGAAATGGAATATTTAAACATCGTTGACTTGGACATATATGTCTTAGATAGTATATTTAGGGAATTAGACGAACTGGGAGATCAACTAAATCTGGCTGAGGCTCATTCAATTCTACGCGAAGCATTTTTGTGGCGTCCTCGGCGCAATTCATATTCAATGAACATATTCATTTTGTTCTACAACATTTCGGCAGAAATGTGTTAGCTTTACATGCTAATAGCGCGGAAAGATCTATTGAAATGCTGGAACTGGCTAAAGTATATTGTCCCCACTTGGAGAAGTTAACAGGTCTTGTTTCTCTTTGCAATTGGAATCAAATTGAAGAAATTCAAATCCAACTCAAAGCACTTAAAGAAATTGAAATAATATACCGTAATCTCGATAAACATTTTGTAGGTTGTTTAAAAGAACGTCTGGAATCACTCCCACATATATTTTAAATATAAAATATTTTTTAAACGTAAAAGGTATAATTTCCATATTTTCAGTAACTTACAAAGATTTTATTTTCAGATCTGTCGCTATGGGCCGTTGAAACGATACGTTGTAATTTAAATGAAAGTTTGTTCAATGATCTGAGATACAATCAGGATTATGATCTCAACTAGAAAACTAAGGTCTTAAATATGCATCGAAAACATAAAATTCTAAAAGTAAGAAAACACATTTGGGTTTTAGGAACATTTTAAAGAATTATGGTCTTAAAATGGTCTTATTTTGAGAACAAAATATTTATGATGAATGTTCTTCATTTTAGAGTTTGGTATATTTTTCAGTTTACTTTATTAAATATATCTGTATGATTTATTCAATAACTTTTGTAAATAAGTAGTAGTATAATTATATCATCAGTATTTGATTCAGTAGCTATATTATTATTTTGTGATTAAGCGCGAAAATTTATAATTACCCCACATATATATATTTTATTTGACCACTGAATCTATTTATAATTATAAAAACAATGTGGTTTCCGTTTATTTAAACTTTATATATAATAGAAAATAAAACAATAGCTACAGTTTCTATGCATATAATCTATTGTCTGCTGTTGATTTGTTTTATTTTAATCAAAATGTATTTATTGATCTCAGGTTGCAGGTTGACTGCCCAGTGAGACACCCTACTGTCATTCCATTACAAAATGGCTCTCACATTGTACACCCTACGCAACCCTTTTAATTTGGGGAAACTCGGAGCTCATTTAATACACAAATCACGATTAGCGAGCCACATTTCCTTTTTTTGGCCAATAACTGGCATCCACACATGCAAATTCTGGCAATGAAAATGGAAATGGAAATGACGATGGTTGAAACTCCTCCATAAATTATTGCAGCCAAACAATGCGCCGAGTTGGAGGACAATGCGAATGGAAATGGAAGGCAACTCAAGAGTCGTAAAAAGTGCTGCGAAAATACCCAAAATTATGGCAATCACATATTTGCTGGCTGTGGAGAGAGAAGGGAAAGTGTAGGGAGAGTGAAGAGAGGGGAGGGGGGGGGGAAGGGGGAAGGGAGCAGCTTCTCAGTCTGCTCATAAGTAGCGCAACGGAATTGAACGATGCTTTCGTTTCATTGTCCCAATGCTGGACATAATAGAGCAGCCATAATGTCCATTATGCGAGAACAAATGGCAGCTGGCATAGTGTGCCAGGAGACGATAACACTTGACGACAGCAGGAGCAGGAACAGGAGCAGAAACAGAAACAGGAGCAGAAGCAGGGTACAAAAAAAAAGGAAGGAACAACGCTCACAGCTCACAGTGAGCAAACAGACGAAGTCAAAGCCACCAGTTGCTGGCCCATTGTTTTGGCCATGTGCCTTGGCCAATAAAATGCATTCAGCTCGCATGCAAAACCAAAACGATAAAAAACGCCGTCACCATTGAGAACGCGTCTAAGCAGCCGCAGCGCCATCCACGGCACCCAAATCCTCCCACTCCTCCCCAGCATTGTCTATGCCATTGGCCAAAAGCGACACTCGACACTGGAGTCGAGCCGTCGACATGCGCGCAACGTTGCCACACAAAAGCTGTGCCAGTTGTGGCATGAATTGGTTGGTGGTTGGGTGGTTGGGTGGTTGGGTGCTGGAATTGGGTGGCTCAGTAGCTGAGACCGTTGATAGCGCTGCCATTTTATTGCCAACGGTCTGGGAAGGCGGTGGTTACCCCCTCCATCACTCATTTCCATTCTGGCCAAAAACTCTACACAGCAATCGACGCGACTGGAGAGCGACGCATGCGCACTATCTAACTATATAACTTTTGGCGCCAAAGAATATTTAAAATTTTATTCTAGAAAACCTTTCTAAAATCTAACATAAGGAAAATTAAATAGAGAACTAGACACTATTGAAAATGTCTGGTTTACAATTAATAAAAGATACATTATCTCAGTTATGTACATTAAATTATGGCAGTTTTTAATTTCAATTTATATATTTTAGTATAACTTATTTTAGTTGTTACATTTTATTCCAGAAAACTTTTTTAAAATCTTACATAAATAGAGAACCTAAAGACTATTGAAAATGTCTGGCTTACCATTATTGAAAGATACATTATCTAACAGTCGAAAATTTAAATTTAAATTTAACTTTTTTTTGTTTTTACATTTTATTGTAGATAAACTTTTCAAAAACAAATATATGAAATATGAGTCCTATAAGTGGAAAATTAAGTAACACTGGAGACTATTGGAATGTCTGGCTTACATCAATGAAAGATACATTATCTACCAGTCGAAAATTTTAATTTTAATATAACTTATTTTATTATTATTAACAATTACAAATGATACCCTTGTTATAACGCCCTGCCGCATTTTAAACTTAATCATAAGCGTGACTAAACCAATCGATAGCATTTATCAATAGAATTCATTTTTATAATGGCTTCTATTATCTTCATTTTATTATACCAAAATTTATAAAAAGAATTGACTTTCTTAAGTTATGATCTATTAAAGGGATTACTTCAAAAAGGTAACTGCTTGTTAAGAACTCTAATTTCTGGAATAACAAATATTATACAAAGATTATAGGCAACCCTCATTGGCAAATCGAAGTCTTTTCGATGTTTTATGGTCTCAATTATGTGGAAAATAATTGAAACTATCGAATGACGAATTTCCTGTGCAATTTGCAACAAACAAGGAAAGTAATTGAAATTGAGAGCGCTCCCCTTGTGCCCCCGTCTAAACAAAGGGAACCAAAGGGTAACAACATAAGTGCAACTACAATTGCATACGATTACCCAGCTAAATATATATATATATATGTATATAAAGATATACACGATCGGAGCGTCGATCGATTGTGGGAGCAAACAAGGCGTCAGGCCAAATTGATAAGCAACTGAATATGATTTTTGGTCGAGATTATCTTTTAAGTCTTACAATAAGGAAAGCATACAAAAAATATCAGATATTATTTGTATTGTGGCTGGAAGAAAGGGACGCAGGACAAACAATCGTTCAAAGAAAAGCAACAATAACAACAACAACAATAACAACAAGACAATTTCGACAAGATGAACAAATACAAATACAAATATGAAATGTTAAAGTTACTCGAAGAGATAGTTTAGGGTAGGGGTAAAGAGGGTAGAGGGTAGAGGGTAGTGGGAAGAGAGAAGAGGGAAGAGAAAAGAGGGTAGCGCGAGGAGCAGCAGCAAATTTTATCACTTAGCCGCCACGTTGTCGTCGCGACGTCGTCCTACAACGAGAGGTGTCAAAATGAAAACTCTACAAACACCAGTCTCGATATTTCGCTCTTTCTCTTTCTTTTCTGCTCTCTCTTTTACTCCTTCGCTGTCTTTCTCTCTCTCTCTCACTCTCTCTCTCGTTCGCTCTTGTGAACGCACAAGCAACTTGCAACCACTACAATAACAACACCAACACACACACATACACACACACACACACACACACACACAACATTGTTGTTTGCCGTTTTTCCCTCTGGTTTTTTGTGTTCCGCCAACTGTCGCAAGTTTTCGAATGCCCATCCATAGATTGTGGCACAGTCCATAGAATGTGTGTGTTTCAAATCAAAATTGTCGCGCACTCGACACGGACGCACCGGCTCCGGCACTCGGCACTACGGCACTCGTCTCCGGGTTTAGTTGTTTAAGCCAACACAATACGCAAAAGGAAGAAACATATTTTCAATTTTCAAGTGTCGCTCAAAAGCGTTTTGTCAAGTGTTAAGACCAAGATCACAATTCTAAATACAATATTATAAAAGAAATATAAATAGAAATATTAAATCAAAGTGTTTGTTTAGAAAGTGTTTAATAACTAAACCCATTTACGATCATAATAATTACGCGGGATTACGTATAAAATCCACAACTGTACATAAGGTAAACATTATTTCAATATATCATTATAGGTAGACTAATTTAATTGAAATCGAATGTGAATCATAATTTTGTTATTTGCACAAGAATTGATTGATTGATTCGAGTTTGATATTAATAGTGATTTATTTACTATTCCATTTCTGCATAGATAAAAATCAGTGGAAAATAACGTAATTTTTAATAATATTTAAAGTTATTAATAGAGATCTTAGACTCATAATATTTCTACATTCAAGTATTCAATTTTATCTAAAATTTGTGAGATATAAAATCTACCTTGTTTACGCTTCTCTCTATTAGAAATCTTTTAATTTCTAAATACAATGCAATTTTTAAAAGTTCTTTTAATTTATTTAATTTAATTAATTGACTCCAGATATAAAATTATAATTTCATTTAAGGATTTATTTATTTTTCTTACAGTTTAAAAATCTCTGAATATCCGCTTCTAAAATTATTATGAGCTATGTATAGAGATGTTTCGTAATATTATTTCCTACGTTAATGAAAGTTTTCAAAACGATTGTCAGCAAATAATGCTTACTTTATTTTTAAAAATATGTTGTTGACATAAAATTTTCAACTTAATATTGAGATGTCTGACAACATATGATTCTGTAAAAAAAGTAAGTCATATATTCTCAAAAATTAATTCGTAGTTTATTATTGCTATTGTAAATGTCTAGTGATGTCATATATTACAATGAACATCACTGTAACTATGAATTAAATATTAAGATATGTTTATGAGTAGATTATGAATACATAAATAATTCAAAGAATCAGCCTGAGTCAGAAACACAATGCAGACATGACACAAGGGAAAAAGGGAGTTTTTGGATTACCTCATTTGAGGAATTGCAAAGCTCCCCCAACTCAAAACCCCCTTGCAGAATACAATGTGTGTCTGCTTGACATTTTGGCTGAAAACAAAGCGTGTCTATTGAACTCTATTACCGTTTGCATTTCAGCATTTCAGTACTTCAGTATTTCAGTATTTCAGCACGGTCAGTGCTGCCCATTCTCCCGGTTCGAATCCCCCAACGGACAACAGAGAAACGAGCCACTCACCTGACACAACATTTTCAATATGACGAGCATTTCGGCACTGCTGCATCGCAGTCACAATCACAATCACAGTCACAGCCATAGTCACGGTCACAGTCACAGTCACAGTCACAATAGCAATGGTTATACGAGCAGTGGAAGTAACAGCAGCTGTCACAGTCATCACAGCAGAAGCAGTCTCTCACCTTTGCCAACAACAACAACGACAACAACAACAATCGGAGGTGCCACAACATCGCCACCACCACCGCCACCACAACAGTCAGTGGTGCCAAAGCTGCAACAACAACAACAACAGCAACAACAGCAACATAATGGCAACAACTCAAATGGGAGCTCGCATCATGACCACATTAAACGACCAATGAACGCGTTCATGGTCTGGTCGAGAGGACAACGACGCAAAATGGCCCAGGATAATCCCAAAATGCACAATTCAGAGATATCAAAGCGTTTGGGTGCCGAGTGGAAATTGCTTACCGAATCACAGAAGCGTCCATTCATTGATGAGGCCAAGCGATTGCGGTGAGTATCTATGTGTGTGTGTGAGTGTGTGCGAATGTGTGTGCTTTTGTATGTGTATGTGTGTGAGGGTTTGTCGTCTGGTTACAATTTAAGCGATTAGCTAAGACAATGGACAGCTATTGTGAGGCTCTAAAGTGGCATTGAGGAACGTACTTCGTATTTGTATTCGTTTTTCGTATTCGTATTTCATTTTGGTTGCATATCTTGGTTAAACAATTCAATACAATTCAATACAATTTTTGTGGCTTAGGTGGAATGAACACAGAGTCTCATTTTGATTGTGACTGTCTAAATCCTTTTATTGATTGTATTTGACTGCCAAATGATATTATTGTGTAAACTTTATGACTGACATTTATTAATGAGCCTAGTTCGCATTTTTTAGGGCTTAAACTAATGGCCATTCGATTTTGGTTTGCTTGCTACAACAACAACAACAACAACAATAACAGTAAACACAACAAACAGTTGAAAAACAAGACACACTGTACAAATATTTGCCAATGTGCGAGGTCTCGATAAGGCGACAGTATTTTATATACTTACTTTTTCTTTCTTTTTTCATTTCAATTTTTTTAATTTCTTGTTGTTGTTGTTTAAGGTTGTAAGATAACAGGGGCTGACCAATTTGTGTATGGGAACTGCAACAAAGAGCCAAAAGTATATTTAGGCAAAGAAAGCAAAAGTAACTACAACAAAAACAACAACATCGAGTATCTATAATAATAACATACACACCTTTTATCAACATTTATCGTTCGTCAAACAAATGTCAACAATTGCGCATTGTTGCAGCTGGGAATACGAAACAAAACTCCAGAACTCCAGAACTTTAAAGACTCACTCTCGCCTTTGCTAAATGGTCAGATAAGCATTGAGGAGAGAGGCATTACAGGAGAGGTTTTATAGAAGGGTTTCGGCTTCAGTTTATATACTCTACAAACAAGATTGAACGGGGCTTAAGCGACTTTGCAGTTGATAAACCATATTTCCGTTCCTAAACAAATAAAATTTCTTGGAATACATTGATTTTTTATTTTTGGGTAGCAAAAAAATGAATAATGAATAAATACAGTATTAGATTTAAGAAAATCTTAAAAACATGAAGTTTAATATTTTAGTAATTTAAAATTTTTAAATTATGACCGAAATATTTGCATTATATTTTTAAAAAGTCAACAAATTATTTTTATTATAGTAAATATTTATTCAAGTACTCAACAAATAACAGTTGTTTTAGATTTTATTCCTTTGCTAACAGCTATATATGATTATTATTATTAAAAAAAGTAAGGTGATAAGGATAAACCAAAAATTTTCATAAAAAATGGGATTTTTATATTAAAAACACATCTTAGATGTATATAAGTAATTTTTATCAATTCTTGTAGAGGAATAATTAGAAACATACAGATAAAAATATTTGTTATCATTATATCAATTGATGATTTTTTAAATAAAAAATTATTTATAACTATTACACTATTTATTTAGTTTTTTAATGTGAAAATATGGCAAAGGTAATAAAATATTAAGCTCGATTTTTCAGAATTTAATACAGGGTATCTTGGCAGTTCTTAATAGTGTAGCTCCACTTTTATGACTTAGGGAAAGAAGGGAACGATATTCAATAAGTGATTGACTTTATGATATCATCGCCATCGTTCAATCGTTCAATCGTTTTAATATCGATGCCGTTGCCCGATCTTTGATCAGTGTTTCAACATTTACTCAATTTACAGCGCGCTGCACATGAAAGAGCACCCCGATTACAAATATCGTCCGCGTCGCAAGCCAAAGACGCTCAACAAGTCACCGGTGCCGGGTGGCAGCACTGGCGGAGGAGGTGGAGGAGCCGGCGGAGGAGGAGGAGCTGGCGGCACAGCTGGCAATGGAGCTGGAGCCGGCGGTCAGTTGGGCAAGGAGCAGAGTCAAGCACAGCACTCGCCATTTGGGGGACACAGTCTGTCCCATGATCATCATCACCATCCGCATCATTCGCATCCGCATTCACATCCGCATCCGCATTCGCATGCTGCTCATGCTGCCCATGCGCATCATCATGCTCAGCTGAGCGCCGTTGCAGCTGCTGCCGCTGCTGCCGCCGCCGTCTCCCACTCCCACTCCCACTCACATTCCCCCACCTCACTGGCCGCCAAATATGGCTTTGGTTCACCGCTGGAATTGTCGCTGCCACGCGTTCCAGGTGGATTTCCCGGGCTGGGGCATTATCCATTGGATCCAACACTGGCGCTGGATCTGCAGGCACGTCTCCAGGCCATGTACGCCGGCGTCTATCATCCGTGGCGTTACATGACACTCATGAGTCCGGAGACGCCACCATCGCCGCCCAGCAGCAGCAGCACTGGCATCTCATCCTACGGCTGCGTCAAGTCGGCCAAATCCTCGCCAGTTGCGGTTCCCATGCCCGCGGTCGCCACAACGCCGCCCAACATCATTTGACCGACTCCGCTGCGCTTCGGCGCTGCTGCCGCAGAGCATGCGGTCTAAAGTTACACCCGGACTAAGTACCGCCCCCAACAACAACAAAGAAAAAAAAACCATTCCCCACCCAGAAAAACTGGTAGCAGCACCAAAAGGCTGCCCACTTGCTAGTGTAGAACCCTAGTGTTAGCTGAATCTTTGTGTGAGTTTCTTCTTTATTTTAAGTTGCATGTTTTTGTTAATCCTCCCTCCTTACCCCCTGGTCTATGTTTGAACTATTGATTTTGAGACGTGGACTTTTTAAAAAAAAGTAAATTACTGCAGAAATAGCGAAGAATTTATTCTACAGTGATGTATATAATACAGACTATCGATAACTAGTAGTTATTAACTACACATGAACTGTACAAAACATATTGCAATCACAAAATTCTTTAAAAATTTGATCACTTTACGACCGATCACTTTAATTTTTAATATTCAAAAACCTCTTTCAGTTGCAACTAAATGAATCTTTAATTTATATTCCTTGATGTAATATGAAATTGTATACATTTAAAGTCAATTTTTTTGTCCTTCTGTCAGAAAAATGAATATCTTTCGATTAAATTCCCAAATTTATTTCTAGCACTATCGAAAATATAATCTGAAACTACATAAAATAATACAAATACAGGGATTGTACTGTGCATTTTCAGATAACATTATAGATAAAGTCCAAACTCTTTTATATATTTTCGTTACCATTTGCTTTTTCCAATTTACCACAATCGAAATCAATTGTTTAAATATAGCGCCTTAATTCGCTTCTAAGTTCTTAGTGCTTTATATTTAATATTGTTGAGACCCGATTTTGTGTAATATATGCGTATATATATAAAAATCTATATTTTAATGTGATATTAAAATTGAAAAGAAACAAAATATGAAAACTGTAAACGAATAAACGATTTTTAAATAGTACACGCCCCACTGATTGATGAAGACACTTGTAAGACCCTTTGTAGCCCCCCATCCACCCATCCAGTACGAGCTATATATAGACCGATAGAGCGAGCGACATCAACCAGCCAGGCAATCTGTCAGCAGTCAACCGACAGGGGGCGCCACAGGCGCGTGAATAATAACGACAATGTTTGCTGATGCGTTGATTATTAGTTTAAATTGCCAACCGCTCGGGGGGTTGTCTACCCATTCAGGGGGTGGTTGCATTTACAACTCAACTCTCAACATTCAAGTGAGAGTCGAATACTGTTGCTTAATGGGATTCACTACGCCCACTTGTTTATGCAACCGACTGTGAACTGCGATGAGGCGTGGCAGACGGGCACAAAAAAACAATTGACACCTTTTCAGGCTGACGACCAAAACAAAGAAGTAACCAACCACCCCTCCCAGGAGAGAAGGGGAAAGGAAGATGATGGGACAAGCGTGGCAATCGCGACGGCATCATAACCAGCTCAAAAGCCGCACATAAAACTCACACAAATGCCACGCTGCAGCGTAACCAAAGTGCTGATAAGAAAAGCGAACGTCGCGCGTTCTGTCTGCCCAAAAGAATCCCATACTCTCACCTCAAAGTCCCCCCCCCCATTCGCATCCCTTGCGTCTCTCCAACTACAACTACAATTCCAACTCTGACAATTCAACCCGGCAGCCAAAAGTCGTGCGCTGATTGTCAGAGAGACAGAGCGACATAAAGACAGAGAGACAGACACACAGACAGACAGACATACACAGCGAATGAGAGCTCACGTCTGGTTGCCTTTTGTTGCCGCAAGGTCGTTTTTATAGTGTCCTGTTCCGAGACCGAATCGAGACACAGAACCAGACCGAAACAGAGACCGAGACCGAGACTGAGACCCGGCAATAAAGACATTTAGCCCCTCGTTGTTTGTATTTGACCTCAGTCACAGTGCAAATCACTTGTGCGAAACACTGCGAAATGCTACAAAAATATTTACCCAATGAAGATGTCACAAGCACTGAGAATTAAACTGCCCACTGCCCACTTCTCACCCTACACAATTAAATAGTAGCATTCCACCATGAAAACAGAACTATTGTAAAGAAAGGATACAAAATGAGCCAGAAAATGAGAGAGAGAGAGAGAGAGAGAGAGAGAGAGAGAGACAGACAGAAATTAAGTGATAAATAGTTAACTATGCAATAAAACAATTAGGCCCACAGACGCTTTTGGGATAGCTTAAATGTATGCTACATTCCTATAGTCAATTCGTAATTCATATAAAAGAGTTTCAAATACCATATCTTTTGACTTGAAATTTGGAACAACATAGTACTCAAAAAGAATAGAAATTGAAAGTTGCTTAGTCAACATGTATGTGGAAAAGAGAAGGGATGCCAGACTTTTGTAGAACCCAAGTCCATCTAAAATGGTTACCCAACATTTAAATAAATGTACAAAAATAGTTATCGAAATCAGTAAAAAATTAACCTTTCACTATAAGATAATTATGTATTTATCAACGGATTTTTACCGTACAAAAATTCTAAATCAACATAAAATGCTAAAATTTGACTGTCGTTCCAATTAACATAGCATAACTCTAACAAAAGAGATTTAAATTTTGCTAATATGCTATCTCTGTGCAGATTCAGCTTATCTTTGTGAGCACAACAGACTTGCGAATCAATTATCAAAATTTAACGGGTCAACTACTTACAGTCCTATGTAAAAGTCAATAGCTATCAAAACTAACTGACACGCGCAGGCCACGTGCACTCACACTAATACTTACACACACAATCACATACACACACACACGCATACTACTCACACTTATGAAGCTCTTTCAATTTCGCATTGGATTCTCTCAAGTCAGTTGTTTCAGGACAAACAACAACACAAAAAAGTACTGGGAGAGGACAAACGAAAAACGTGTGAAATGAAAGTTGTTTGATTTGCTTTGTGCGCTTTGAGAGTGGGAGAGCGAAAGAGTGAGATAGAGAGAGAGTGTGAGTGTTGGAAAAGATGCTTAGAGGTGGAGAGGCAACAAAAGTAGCAATGAGAGCAAAGTCACCATCTATCGAGATCTTTCTATACTACTGTACAAATTTTTGTTTTATTTATTTGGAACGACCTCGCACTGTGGTTGCCCTTCCTCCAACTCCCTTCATTTCTTTTTCTTCTTGTGCTCTTTTTTTTTTTGCTATTTCATTCCTGGCACACTCACATCCGTTTCGATAAAAAGAAATATTTTCTTTTTGCCATGCGTTTGCTGTGTGGCACTTTTCTTTTTGCCCAGCTACTTCATTATTACTAGTACTATATTTATATTTATTTTTTTCGCTTTCTTCTCCTTCTTCTCTTGGCATTATTATTATTATTATTTTGCTGAAGTTGGCTCTTTAAGGTAGCCTAGACCATTACCCATTACGCAGAGGATATTGTGTGGCCATGAATCAATTGGGCAATGTCCATTGCCCGGAAATATGGTGAACCGAAAAAATGGCACTCCATTTGCATTCCAACATTGCGCAGAAGAGCAGGACATTTGACTTTGAATCTCCTTCCCTCTTCTCCTTAGGGGCATCTGCCCCATAATCGCGTGTAATAAATATTAATTTTTTAAGCATTTGTAAGCAGTTTTATCGGGCCAACAAAGGACTACATTTTTTAAGTGCCAAGCCAGCCAAAAAAAGGATATAAGATTAAGACACCAAGACGAAGATGAGACATAAAAAACACCAAGCAAATTAGCGACACAGTCCTGGTGGCGGCAAAGGAAGGAGGACGTTCGGGATGAGGTCGAGGATAAGACAGACGCTGCTTCAGCTACTGCGGTTTATCACGCCCACTGCGTCAACGGATTTCCGACGCATGAAAGACAAACAAAAAAGGCATTAAATCGCATTTAAGTTAAGGCAAGAGACGCAGCAGGGAAACATCGCAGCGTTAACATCCACCCTCCCAGACTTATACGGGCTTATACTTCATTTGCCTGGCAGAATAAGCAGAATGAGCAGCAGGATGACGACTACCGAAGATACGATATGATGCCCTGACAGTCCCACTTCGGAATTTATGAAACTCCCAGTTTATCATGTGAATTTTGAGCTGCGGCAACAAAGTAGCACAAGTACATCTTATAAATAAAGAATTTTTCTCATTGTGAACTCTGAAGAGTTTTATTTGCCTAAATATAATATGTAATGAAAATCATCTCTAATAATTTAAAACGTTATTTAAATATGACAATTTAAAAATATACTTAAGACTCTGCTGAATAATAATTGTTTTACTGTAAAGAATATTTTTATTTTACTTAAATAAATAACAATTATAACTATATTATACATGAATCGCGTCCTTTATAATAGAGTTGTAGGAAAGTAGGAAGATTAAAAATGTATGAAAATAGTTGAAAAATAGTATAAGAGAGTTTGGTAAAATTACTATCACACAACTAACCTAAATGAGTACGGGATCTCCGACTGTCTAGTATGCTGAGAGAGGAACTGGGAGCGGAACCTGGGAGAGGGACAGGGAGAGGGACTGGGAGAGGGACTGGGAGCGGGGCCTGGAAGATTGAGTGGGAGCGGGGCCTGGAAGATTGAGTGGGAGCGGGGCCTGGGATAGGGACTTTGAGCGAGGCCTGTGAGATTGAGTGGGAGCGGTGTCTGGGAGATTGAGTGGGAGCGGGGCCTGGGATATTGACTGGGAGCGAGGCCCTGGGAGATTGAGTGGAAGCGGGACCTGGGAGAGGGCCTTTGAGCGGGGCCTGGGAGACGGGGCCTGGGAGCGGGGCCTGGGAGATGGGGTTGCGGAGCGGGCCCTGGGAGAAGGAGTGGAAGCGGGGCCTGGGAGATTGAGTGGGAGCGGGCCCTGGGAGATTGAGTGGGAGCGGGCCCTGGGAGATTGAGTGGGAGCGGGCCCTGGGAGATTGAGTGGGAGCGGGCCCTGGGAGAGGGACTTTGAGCGGGGCCTGGGAGATTGAGTGGGAGCGGGCCCTGGGAGATTGAGTGGGAGCGGGGCCTGGGAGAGGGACTTTGAGCGGGGCCTGGGAGATTGAGTGGGAGCGGGCCCTGGGAGATTGAGTGGGAGCGGGCCCTGGGAGATTGAGTGGAAGCAGGGCCTGGGGTCTCGGAGCGGGGCCTGGGAGCGGGGCTTCGGAGCGGGGCCTCGGAGCGGGGAAGATTGAGTGGGAGCGGGCCCTGGAAGATTGAGTGGGAGCGGGGCCTGGGAGAGGGACTGGGAGCGGGGCCTGGGAGATTGAGTGGGAGCGGGCCCTGGAAGATTGAGTGGGAGCGGGGCCTGGGAGAGGGACTGGGAGCGGGGCCTGGGAGAGGGACTGGGAGGATAACTTAACATAACGATAACATTTGCATTTAAGTTAACTAAATTATTTTTAGTTTTTTTCCATTATAAGTTTTTTCCATAGTAAGTACGGGGTCTCCGACTGTCGAGTATGCTCGACTGTAGCACCGGCCGACTAGTTTTAACAGACTTAGAAAAATCCAAAACAATAAAGTTCTTAAATTAAAATGGATTATTTATTAAAAATCGTTTCACAAAACCCTTTAAAAAGTATTGCAACATCAGCGATTACACTATGGTTTTCCTCTGCGCATTTTGATGCACCATTTATAATAAAAAAGGTTAAAATAATGTATGAGACAAAGAGATGGCATACAGTATTAATGAAATTGCCCATGCACAGCATTACTATATGTATGTACATAAAGCATGGGACTGTCCTCAAATGAGTCCATGCAGCAATTAAACTGAGAACTGAGCAGCGGCAGCGCAGCAGCAGCAGCAGCTGCAGCTTTCGCATTCAGAGCGCAGCAAATGCATTTGCAAACAATGCCAGACAGTTTTTTTAAGCTTCAATTTTTTTCAGTAGGACAGCGCTAAAAGTGGCAACCCCGCCGCCCACACAACAGTCGGCACAAAGGAGCAATTAATGCGAAATTGTTGCTGCATAATTGCTGAACATGCAGCTGGAGCAGCAGCTGGACATAAAGAAGCAATTAATGTCGCACAAATGCGCTTGGCATGCATAAAAATGCTGAGCCCTCATCTTGCGCCTGGCAAAAAGTGCACAAAAAAAGAATGATGTTAAAGAAATAGTATGCAACAGCAATGGCAAATCAAAGTTGCTGACCATTTGGCACGCTGGCAAACAATTGCAATTACATTAGAAAAGGCAGGCAGGCGGCAGTTGTAGGAACAAGAACAGCAACAATGGCAACAGTTTTGAACTTTAGGCATGTGGCACCCACGTAGCGCGTTGACTTCCGTTGCATGCC
Source organism: Drosophila falleni (assembly GCA_035045575.1). Taxonomy (NCBI): domain Eukaryota; kingdom Metazoa; phylum Arthropoda; class Insecta; order Diptera; family Drosophilidae; genus Drosophila; species Drosophila falleni. Next base: position 15,424,304 of record JAWNOV010000167.1, read on the forward strand.
AGGCACGTTGCAAATTGTCGCAACGCAGCGCATCCAAAGAACGGTTGCTAGCATACAAAAGCCACGGCCAAACGAATTGCCAATTTAAATGTGAATAGAAAAATTGCAAGCATACTCAGTCACACACACACACACACACATACAGATCTGTTCACAATTCACCCAATCAAACAACAAAAAAAGAGCTGAAAATGGCGAATAAAAAGCATTGGCTTTTCCCACTTTTCATCGCTGAAAAGCGAAATTTTACATAAGAGAGCCTTAGCTTAACAGACGCGTTAACATGATCATGATTTGATCTGTGTTCTGTTAAAAGGCTAAGCGATATATCGATAAAGATAAATAGTTACATTTCTCATGCGCGCTGTTAAACTTAACAGTTTCAATTTAAATGAAATGAAAGAGGATTCGCATATCAATCATTTATTTAATACGCTAAATTAAACTGCAAAGAATCTGTTTATTTACCGAATATTCGAGAAGTGCATTGAATGTACTTTTTGTCAGATACACACTTATCTATCAATACTGACCGCAACGATTGTCTGAACTCTGTAAAATTGTACAGATTAATTGCAGTCTGCATGGCAGCAAATTCGGGCTGTATTGAAAGCGTCAACAAGGGCAACAAACAATAGCCACAAGGGTGCAGGCCAATGGACTAATTAATTATTAAGCAGCCTCAGTTGCTTTGTACGATTATGACACGTTATCTACAGCAGTCAAAAAAAAAAAAAAATCAAAAATAAGATCAGCCAAACAAATGGATTATTTGTAGCATCCAGCAATCAATTGACCCATTGAACCCAGTTTCTGCTCAGCTGTCTGTATTGCATAATATACATACTGATAAACATTTCACTGTTAGTACTGAGTGGGCTATAAATGGGACATTTGGAACAGCTGAATCTACAGTCGCCTTCTGGTCTTGAAAGGAAGAAGCTACTAACAAGATGAGCAAGTTTTTTGTGCTCTTGGCCTTTGTGCTGGGCATGGTAAGTGCTGGACGCATTCAACAACGTGAATCTCAGCGTGACATAAACACTGGTAAGTTTTTCAGCTGAAGGAAAACACTTAATTCCCAACCGATTTATTTTCTTTTAGCTGGTCAGCGTGTTGAGCGCATGTCCTGGCAAGATTTGATTAGACAGAAGTTTCTACTCGACATTGTGCATCGTGTGCAGGAGCCATTGCAGCGAGAGGATCTTATAGAGCTCGACCAGGGTCTAATTACGGATGAGAATCGATACCGATTTGGCATTGATGAAGATATAGAGCATATCATCGATTTGGATCGCCAGCGTCGGCTGCTGAATCAACACCAAATCTACAATATACGCAACGTGGATCATGTCCTGCAACTTCGGGGCATTATTCGCATCCTGGCCTCTTCCAAAGACTTTGAGACACTGCAACGCAATGCCATCTATCTGAGACGCAACATAAATCCAGTTCTCTTTGTCCATGGACTAAATTTAGCTATTCGGAATCACCCGGACACTCAAAAGTTGATCATGCCTGGCATGCAGGAGATATTGCCGGACCTGTACCTCGATCAGGAGATGATGCAACGTATCCAGAGAGCGCAACTGGAACACAGTGCCCGTCCCTCTCTCGTGTCTGTGGTCAGTCGAGTCCGGAGTTCGCGAGGAGGCAATCCACTGATGGATGAGATAATACCCAGCCGATTGGCATCGAAAGCCCGACAGCTTCTGGAGAATTCGGGGCGTGTGACGTTGCAGATGCCAACTAAGAATCAGGACATTTCTCTGCTAACTGAGGACATTGACATGCGCATCTTTGTGCAGAATCTGGTCAGTAATCTCGCTCTAAATGAGGACACAACGGAAAATCGTTTGAGGAATCTGCAGAGAATGGGAAATAACAACGACATGGAGTTGGAGATGGAACAGCGACGTCAGCAACATGAGAACGTTGGGAATAACATGAATCGCAATCAGCGAGAGCGTTTCGCGGATGCACTGCGTCGCAAAGACAACAACAACGAGCAAAGTCAATCTAGAGCACAAATCTCTGGCCGTCGTCTCTCTCTGGAGCGTAATATAGGACAAGGCATTGAGACAGATGACGAGTCGTATCACCGATGGCGATGATCTATTACCCACCGTGGATATTAAGGACGATCGCCTGTTGCATGTGGGACGTCGTCGCCAGAATTTGAACATCAGCGGAAGACAAGAGATGCAGCTTGAGAATCGTCTAAGCGAAGGACGTCAAAATATGTGGAACATGAATGATAATGTGGAAGACTTAATCGACAATCTGCCAACCATTCGCCGGGATGACGAGCGTCTTGTGCACATCAATAGACGCCGCCTGGATCAATCAACAGAGAATAGGACTCCACGACGCATGATGAAGGAGAACATTATGCAGCTGATTAGCCGTAGAGACCGAACTGAAGAGGAGCTCGACGAAATGCTGCGTCGCAATCGACAGCGTGAGGAGCCAACAGAACTGGAGCGTTTCATATCAATGATAAGTGAGGAGCGTCTGGGTTCAGGAAGGCGTTTTAATCAATGGCAGCAGCAACAGAATAATGTTCAAGAATGGAATAATAATTTGCCACAATCGATCGATTACGAGCAAGTCACGCGGCATAGTGAAGTCCTGGCACACACTCTCCGCCAACTTGTTGGCCCGCTTGAACCAGGAACGGATCTCCTTGCGCCTGGGCAATGAGGAGATTCAGCTGATGGACTACTCTCACTTGATTCTGCCCAACCAAAATCAAGCTCAACGCTATGCTCTGCGTCTGAACGAGATGCTCTTGGACTCACGTCGCAATCGTGCTCTGTTCGATCAGATCAATGCTATCGAAGATACTTTAAGACAGGTAATTGATAATTTGATTCGTGACAGGAACAGCCTTTTGATAGATGCCGCCCAGAATCCTCTTGATGAATCTCTGCGTTTGGAGCGTGTGATTGGAGAGATTCTAACCGGTCGCCTGGGTGACACTGGTATTCTGAGCATCCTGCGTGAGCAACTCCAGGACAGCAACGTTATGCAGATGGATCCCTTGGGACTTGGCGTCAGTCTGAACAATCGCCTGCTTCAATACACACTGCGTCGCATCCTGAACGTTGTGGATGAGCAGCGGGAGCAGCAACTGGGTGCCTACAGGCGGGAACAGCTGGACATGGAGGGAGTCACCATCAATGATGTGCGCGTCAGCAAACTGAGCACCTGCATCGAGGAAGGCGACATGGATGTCAGCAGTCTGCTGAAGGAGCCCCAGCAATTGCAGCTGCTTGTGCGTCAGCGTCGCCTCACTAATCTTCCCTTTACCATTGACATGGACATCAACTCGGAGCGGGCAGAGGATGTCATCATTCGCATGCTGCTGGGACCTCGTCAAGATGCTGAGAGTCGGGATTTGAGCTTGGAGCAGCGTCGCAAGGACTTTGTGCTTCTGGATGCAATTAATACCCAACTACAGCCGGGTCGCAATCACATCCAGCATCGATCCACAAACATTGGCTGGACCACACAGAATGTCACACTCTACAGCGAGATCTATCGTCGTGTGATGACCACAATTCGCTGGCAGCAGAGAGCAATTGGTAATCGATGAGCTGGTTGGCCAAAACGGACGCTTCCCGCAGCGCCTGCTGTTGCCACGCGGTCGTCCTGAAGGTCTGCCCATGCAACTCCTGGTAATTGTTTCGCCCATAGAGCGACAGGAACATCGAATGATCCAACAACGCACTGGTGGCCTTATGATAAGTCAGGCTTCCATCGAAGACAAACGTCCGCTGGGATTTCCACTCGACCGTCGCATTGACAACGAACAGGAGCTTCTACGTTTGTCCAATGTGCAATTGCAGGATGTTGTTATTGTTCACGATAACTCCAACATATATTGAGCGACAAATTGACCATTCGACCGATTTACCGACTTCGTTTCATCGAGATTTTTATATTTTTTTATAATTAATTCCTAAATAAAACTATGCAATAGGTGCATAAATGCATTTTAAAAAGTAACGAGATTTTTGATTACTAAAAACTGGTCATACTGAGTTAAAGATAGCTTTAATAAATTGAACACTTTATATTGTTAGAAGTTTTATCAAAAGTTTTTAAACAGTATATGATCACATATAACGATCATAACTAAAGTATCCTGTCTAAATATGTACTTCCTATCCCAATATTTCATTTATATTTATGTTGTTAATCCATTACTTGTTCAAAATTCAATCCAACTCATACTTTTCAAAGATTTGAACATTCACACATCACACACACACTCACACATAGTTCCCACACACTTGACTGGATTTTCTAATTTCGAAAAACAATTTTAATGCAAATTGCTTGATAGTCTGTCGAAGATGAGAAGAGGTTTAGGTGGGATTAGGGCGCCCCCTAACAAAAGCCGCCCACAAAAACACTTTCATATTATGTTGAGGGCAGACAATGCAATGACAAAATAGCTGGCAGGCAGAGCTATTTCTAGCACTATAATAGACTTTTCTTATTCTTGCCACACAACTCAATTTGCAACAACGACATCAGCTCAACGTCCGGAAGCACCCACTCGTATTGCCATACATACATACAGACATACTCGTAGTCGTATATATATGTACATATATATATCTGTTCTGGCGCAGACGCCCAGCGAAGCGTCAATTGCCAAATTAATTGGCCGTAAAAAATTGAAAATGAAAATATAATCACACTTTCCGTTGTCAAGCTATCTCTTTCTGTCTTTCTCTCTCTTTCTCTCTCTGTCTCTGTCTTTCTGTTGTCACTGGCTTAAGCTAGAAATGGATTGAGCTTTTAACCCACCCGTTCTGAAAGCGTTTTCTCATCAAGCCAGACAGAACAAGTGTTGGCCAACCATAGAAGAGCAGACATTTCGCTGCAGGCAACAAAATGTTGCATTTTTTCAGGTTGCATCTTAGCACAGTTTGAAATTATTGATACCCTGTGAGATATATTGGAAGGCACAGCTTCGAATGCTGCTTCAAGACAACTTAAACCTAACTTGATCATTTAAGTTACATCTCAATTAAAAGTGCAGATATTTAGACATGAGTATTCTTATACATTTTCATATATAGTGGGTATCATATAGTCGTGTTTTGTGCAGCTATATTACTTTTTGTGCTGTCAAAGAATGTGGCGCATCGCATAATGGAAAAATGTTGGCACTCGACCTGTCTCTGACTTTTGCCGCCTCAATGCACTTTCATTATCTTCGAGTGTTCCTCGGCTTATAATTCAGTTTCATTTTTTATATCTCTCTGTCTCTCTATCTCTCTCTCTCTCTCTCTCTTTCTTTTTTTGATCTCTCCCTTTCTCTGTCTGTGTGGAGAGTCTGATGAGCTGATTAGGGGGCAACAAGTTGGAGCATTACACGGCCTATTAGCTTAGCGCTTAATGCAAAAATAATTATGTCTCGTTAATCAGTGCTGCAAAAAGTTGAAGAGACTTTCGGCAAGTCTATTTAACCCTTTTGCCCCATTGCTCTACCGAAAAACTTTCTTCGAGTGGCAATTGAAGGTAGCAAAATGCAGGCGCTCCCCCTTCCCCTTCTCCCCGCAACCCTGTAAAACTTTTGTGATTAGCGGCCGCAGCAAAGATAGCGGCAACAGCGGCTGCTGATGCGGAAAATGTTCGCATAATTTATGTTGTGCGACTTGCACTCCGCTAACAGTTAACTCAGCTAACGGAAATACTGTGGCGCAACCGTTTCCACAAATTCCATAGCATACATTCGAGGGCCGCTCAGCGAAAAGTTTTCGCCACGCAAATTAGCGGCCACATTTGTTTCGCTTGACTGTTGACTGTTGCCAGCAGCCAGCCAGGCAAGTGCATTCCACATGCCGCTTAAGAGTCCGACGCCACAAAAGTTTTTCAGTTATGAATATAAAGTTTATTTATTAAGCAAACAACTTGGCGTTCTTATCTGTGTCGACTGTGTTTCTTTTATTTATACCCTGTGCATCTCTGTGTAGTACTCAAAAGAAAGTTGTATAAAAGATATTTATACACATAAAGAGATCTATTTCTACATTCATCTAAAGATATTTGAAAGATTAACTAACCAATTACTTTAAATATTTATTTTAATATTTTTGGTTGCTATACGTTGATTTAACAGAGAGCTAGTTTTGGGAGTTTGGAAGCTAACATAGGTCTTTAATTTAACGTCGCGGCGTGTCGCTGTTAACTGTACGAAAATCAGTCGTTTTAACAGAGAGTAATTTAACAGAAGATTTAAAATTTTACGCTCTTAATTTAACAGTCGCTGTTAACTGTACGAAAATCAGTCTCTTTAACAGAGATATTGAGAGCGTTTAATAAGAGTAATTTAACAGAAGATTAAAAATGTAACGCTCTCAACTGTTAACTGTAAACAAAAGAGACTTTCTGCAATATACCAGAAGACGATAATTGTAAAAGTATCTAATTCTCATACAGGGAATCGTTTTCTCTATCAATATAAGCTAATGCTTGATCATTTTAGATTCAGTTGACAAACAATTTAAGTGTGCAAAACACTAAACATTCATTCGTTTGTGAATCTGTGATTTTTAATTACAAAGTAATAATGGCTTATCGAAAGCAAAATAATTAAACAATATGATTTTGTAAGTAAGAAAATACAAGTATATTACTATTAAATTGATTATTTTACAACTGTTTATGTTAAAGATTATTTAGGATACGATCAACTTGTAATGAGCTCAAAGTAATTGACGTAACATCTAGGAAGAAATCAATGAAAAAGTTTAGTTTAGCTTATACCTTTTGTGTAGACGTGTGGAAAATATTGACAATCGGAATTCTAAAAGCAACTGAGGAAGGCGTGAGCTGTTTTCAAATCACAACACAACACGGAACACACAAAATAAAGGAAAAGAAAAATGAACCCTTGCCCCAGTCAAAATTTACAATAAGAATTTTTGCATGTTGTAATAGAAAGAGGTTGTGATTGGGGTTGGGTTCTGTCTTCTTTTCTTTTGGGTTTGGGGCTATCAAGTTGAGCATAAAACTTCTTGCTATTCATACTCATGCGAGTGAATATATGAATGTACAATATAGAAGAATGCTAACAAACGGAAATGTGATATACGCGACGCAGTCGAAATACAAAGGCTAATGGTGGAGGGACGGGGCAGGAGTGAGGCGAAAAGGACTGCTAGGAATCGAACCAATTGCTTACAAGCTATTTACAATTTTTTTTTTTTTTTTTTTTGTGTAGGTGATAATGCTACATGGCAATCGTCACTGTCGTCTATTCAATTTGTTGCGAATTAAAGAAAAAAATATATGTATACATAAAAAACACAAGTTAAATTGACCCGCTTAAAAAAGCACGACTAACAGCTACTCTATAAAAAAATAAATAATTTTCTATAACTATAAAAAAACTGATCGTTCAACATATTCTAAATATATAACTAAAAATAAAAATTAACTACGTTAGTTTATTATAGAACATGAAATGTTTCGTTTAATAAATAATAATATATTTGTTATCTTAAGGTTTTTAGGGTTCCACCAAATATAAATATCATTTTGTAAAAGAGAATTTTCGATGTAAATCACTTGAGTTTTTAAAATAGGCCCGATTTAAGTAGTTTTCTAGTAAGAGGTATCAAATTCGAAGTCGCAGAAAATACATTGAAATTCGTGGGGTGCATTGTGAAAAGGCTTTCCTGCTATTGTAATGGGAAAGGAACCACAATCGCCATTCCCCTCACACCACAGAGCCACACAGCTGACACGCTTTGGCGCATCGATAGATAAGAATGAAAGAGGAACCTCTTGAGGCTTTTGCTTGAAGTGGGATTAAAAATTGAGGAGAAGCTGTCGTGGGTATTACGGAAATGTGCACAGGAAGGGATGCCTGACGCAGGTAAGCAGGTGCCAACGGAACACAAATTCAATGAGGGAGGAAACTGGATATATATCGGTAAACTAATAGTTAACAAATATTTTCAATTACTGTTGCTGTCACAGCAAAATCAATCAATTTTGCAACCACAGACACGAAAGCCAACGCAAATGCATTTAATTTTGCAATATATTGAGGTAGAGGACTTTAGCTGATATAAATTTGTAACGCAAATTGATTTTGTGGCCACAGAGATTACAGCAAATGCATTTTGCATTTTCCGTTTTCCATTTTACAAGTATTTTATTTCATTTCATTGGATTTTTTGCTCATCACACGCCAAATGGACAAACATTTTGTCAACTAATGATGCTGAAAAATGTTGCAATTATATTTGCTGCGCTTGCTGAATGTCGTGTAATTAGAATAAGTGTACATTTCCATGCCCTCAAAAGTATGCTATATAAAAAAAACTACCTCGACAATACCACATATAACTTGCCCATTCAAATCGCATTCGTCTCGGCTTATTTGCTATTCACACCACAAACAAAGTAAACAAAGCGCTCAGTTCCCAATTCCCTTTCCCCTTCCTTTAAGCATTTCCCCTCCCCATGTGCTAAGGACAACCCTCCCGGCATACCCTCAAGTGGCAAGTGGCGAGTGGCGAGTGCGAAAAGCAATAAAACGTTAAGCATACACCGACACACACCCAAACTCACACACACACACACACACACACAAACTGTCACAGCAAATTTTTTGCAAATCAAAATAGATTCCTGGCAGCACCAAGAAAAAAAGGAATCATAAGAAAATATTAAATCTTAAATAAGTCGAATATTGTATGATCTAAAAAAATTCGAATTTTTCTCTATCACTGTCTATTTTATTCGTACTTTTCCATTGACTTTCCCTTTGACACTTACTCAAAAACTTCCAACTCTCATAACTTTGCCAAAACTTGACCGATTTTCATGCGGAATATCGTTTTGATCATTATTTGGCCTCTACTTTGATTCTGCATCAAAATATTAATTATTTAAAAAATTCGATAATTTTCCCCTATCACTGTCTATTTTATCTTTACTTTTTCCTTGACTTTCCCTTTGACCCTTACTCAAAAACTTCCAACTCTCATAATTTTGCCAAAACTTGACCGATTTTCATGCGGAATATCGTTTTGATCATTATTTGGCCTTTACTTTGATTCTGCATCAAAATATTATTTATTTAAAAAATTCGATTATTTTCTCCTATCACTGTCTATTTTATGCATATTTTCCCTTGACTTCCACTTTGACACTTACGCAAAAACTTCCAACTCTCATAACTTTGCCAAAACTTGACCGATTTTCATGCGGAATATCGTTTTGATCATTATTTGGCCTCTACTTTGATTCTGCATCAAAATATTAATTATTTAAAAAATTTTATTATTTCACCCATTACTGTCTATTTCATCCGAACTTTTTCCTTGACTTTCCCTCAAGTACAGTCGACGTTAAATTGTAAAAATAAATGCATGGATCAAAACTCTTTGCAACTTATATAAATTATAGAGTATACTATGAAATAAAAAGCGAAGGCGTTGTTTTCCACTGACAACAATCCCTCAACGCGATATAATCCCCCTCCCTCTCGCCGAGTCCTTTGCCGCTTCTAACAATGACATGTGAAGTTGTCCTTGTCGCATTCAGAGTCTTCAAAATGGGTACTCGTCTATGGCATTCCATAACAATTTATGCAATCAGTTGGACAATGCGTAGACCAAGCGAAGCTGTTGGATTTGCAGTCATCCCTCATCCCCTCCTCATTTTCGTCCTCGCCCCTGCCCGGAATCGCAGCTTAATCCTTTTGAATATTTTTGACACGTGCGCTGCAATTATTTTATTACCCCCGCAAGTGCAGTGTGCATAGAGAAAACAACAATGAAACTGTCCAACGTGCAACCAGCCACGCCCATTCAATAGGGCGTACCAGTTTTTTTTATTTATTTTTATTTTTTTTTTGTTGGTTGTAGCGCTTTAACAATGGACCGGCAATTGATGCAATTCAGTGAAATTGTTGCCGACTGTTTAGACTAAAATTGCATTAGTCTCTGAGGCTTTTATTGTTGTTGAAATTTGATGTTGTTGCTGATGTTGATGTTGTTTTTGTTGTTGCTGTTGCTGTGACTGGTCGAGCACAAACAATTGGCAATAATTTTCGCGGTTGCATTGAAATTCAAGCGGCGCAAATTGTAAGCACAATTTTTAAATAAGCGCGGAAGAGAGCTCTCTTTGAGTTCAAACCCCGCCTCCAATTATGGTCGCTTTGCATTATCACACAAACACATACACACACACACACACACACACACACACGCACACACACTTAGGTACATATATTTTAATAATGATTCCATTTGTTTGGCCATAGAATTGTGTTGGCAATAAAATTTGGCTTTGCCACATAATTCAAATTGTTAATCGCGTTTAATGGGCGGCATTTATCAATATTTTGAAAGAAGCCAAAAATATAAATGAAATGAAATAATGATAATAATAAGAATAATAGCATGCAAATGCGAGCAAGACAGCAAATCTCCCTATCCCTCTCACACACACATACTTTACTTAGTTGCCATCCAATGACAATGTGTTGACAATGCGAAAACAAAAATGGCGTCTAATATGGCGACTAAATGTGGGGCGGAAATAAAAGCGCAACGGTCAGCGTTGCATTGGAGCAGCCAACCCCGCCACAAATCCCCCCTCTCTCTTTCCCTCTCTCCGACGGTGACATTGTAGCAGCGCCCTTAGTTATGAAGTTTGCCCATCTCGCTTTTAATGCGCACCATTGTGTCAAGATAAAGCAACGGAAATTAGCACGATAGCAGGAAGTTGGCAGCGTCGTTGGCGTTGTTCTTGACGACGAAGACGACAAGGAAGACGGCTGCGATAAAAAAAAACGAGAGAGAGAGAGAGAGAGAGAGTGAAAGAGAGAGAGAGTGCAAAAGCCAAAGGCAGAGACAACAGCAAAGTCAATGGCAAAAAGGCGTGAGCGACAGTCAAACGACAGTCAAAAAGAACATTCAGTGACGGTCCAACATTCAGCCACAAATAATAATGAAAACGGAAATGAAATACAATACCCAGGAATGCCACAAGAGATGCTGAATAGCATCAATGATGATGATGCTGATGATGATGCTGATGCTGACTCTGATGTTGCCATTGCCAATGGCCACTTTACAGCATTCCCCTTCCCTTATTGCCCACTTGAATGGCTGCACTATGAAACCTACAAAGGTTTCCGTTTAACCCAAAACAATGCTCTAATCAGTGCACTCTACTTCAAGTTGAAGTATGCAACTTAGTTTATTTCAATAAAACATTTCTGTCTCTCTAAATTAACTAAATCTTCACCTCAAGTTAGTATAAGTACTGTATTTGATTTTTTCCTTAGCTAGATACTCATTCCGAAAATGTAGCTTTAATTAACGAATATTTTTGTAAGAATTACAAAAGCAAAAAATTAATAAACTAAAAAAAATGTTAAGTATCCAAAATAAATATAACTAGTCGGCCGGTGCTACAGTCGAGCATACTCGACAGTCGGAGACCCCGTACTTACTATGGAAAAAACTTATAATGGAAAAAAACTAAAAATAATTTAGTTAACTTAAATGGAAATGTTATCGTTATGTTATGTTACCCTCCCAGTACCTCTCCCAGGCCCCGCTCCCAGTTCCTCTTCCAGGTCCCTCTCTCAGTCCCTCTCCCAGGCTCCTCTCCCAGGCCCCTCTCCCAGTCCCCGCTCTCAGTCCCTCTCCTAGTCCCTCTCCCAGGCCCGCTCCCAGGACCTCTCCCAGGCCCCTCTCCCAGGCCCCGCTCTCAGTCCCTCTCCCAGTCCCTCTCCCAGTCCCTCTCCCAGGCCCCTCTCCCAGGCCCCGCTCCCAGTCCCGCTCCCAGTCCCTCTCCCAGTCCCTCTCCCAGGCCCCTCTCCCAGGCCCCGCTCCCAGGCCCCGCTCTCAGTCCCCCTCCCAGGCTCTCTCCCCTTTTTCGAAATTCTTATAGTGAATCAAACTAACAAGTATTTGATAAATACTAAGAACTAACTTAAATACCTTTTAAAAACAAAATTTTTAATTATTTGTTGTTTAAATACATATGTTTAAATACATATTTCTAGCTTCTATATCTAGATTTAAGTTTATTTAAATTGTAAATGATTAAAAGCAGATTATAAAATCGTAATTAAATTTATAGACTGACTATTCAAAAAGTTTTCATTGCAATAATTTACCTAATCTATTTTTGAATATTTTGCTTAAACAACATTTTTTGGGGTCAACAATCAAAAATTAATAAGCCATGGAATGTGCAACAACTTTTCTATAGAGCAAGAGATGAAGTATATATATATATATATTTTCATCATTTTGACAACGGGACGAAGTAGAACTGAACCTGAAAGCGGAGTTGGAGCAGTTATTCTTTTCATAAACCGCACACAAATTAGACGCATACAAAAAAGGCAAAAAAAATGAACGCTGATTGTCGTCTATTCTTACCAAGTTTTGGACGGTGGTGGTGGTGGGCGTGGTTCACTCAAAGTCAATTAGGCAAAGCGACGATGGGCAAACAAAACTGAAAACAATTCGCATTTAAATTTGCGCATTCTTAGAAAATTTACGCGAAATTAGGGAGCAACTAAATGAGAATGAGGGAAGCGGAATGCAGGGGGAATTCGGCGTAAAATACGTGCATATTATTGCGCTTATCTGACAACAAACACGCCCGGACCGAATACCCATTCCAGAACACAGACCCAGGAACCAGGCCCAAGTTGATTTCGCTTTTCTTTCACTGACAAGAACTGCTATGTTTCAATGCTGTTGTTGTTCCTGTTGTTGTATTGTGTGCATTTGTTTTTATGTGTGTGGCATGACTTCCACTCCCTTGATTCCCCCCTGTCCCTGCTCCTGCTCCTGCTCTTCAGTGTCATCTGTCCTAAGCAACACATCCTTCCTTAAACGTTTATTGTCTGCCAAATGTTTCCATGGGCTATATGATTGTGTGTCCTGGGACTGTGTGTGTGTGTGTGTCTGTGTGTGTGTCTGTGTGCGTGTGTGTGTGGTTTTATGTGTGCATTGTATTGCTGGCATAATAGACACATTTAATTTTACTATTATGCCTTTTTGTTGTCATCGCATTCGCATAAGCATAATAAACCGTTTCGTTTTCAAGTTTTCTTTGGGGACTTCCCCATTTGCCCATTTGTCAGTCATCTTATTTGATTTCTCCCCTAAAGAGAAAAAGAGAAAACAACAAATATTATATTCCATTGAAATTAGAGATATTCTGGTAGAAGATGGCACTAAAATATTCAAGTGTGAATCAAAGTCAATTTTATAATGATGAATTTTTCTTTTCTTCTAATCATCTACGTGACTTTCCTGCAAATATGTATGTCACTACCGTAAAAACTATTCACAGCCAGCCTCGAACCAAATTAGTTTGTTATGTGTTTACTACTAATTAGTATTATTCGATTACAAGTTATTTACATAAATTTGCTTTTAATTGAAATAGTGTCTAATGTTTAATTAACACATTACTATAGTGCACTACTATAGCAAATCTTGATAAGGGGGAAATCCAATGAAAAAACCTTATGCATATATGTATATTAAAATAAGATAAGATTGCTTAATTAATTCATTGTTAAAGTTATTGTTTCGACAGATTTTATTCGTGGGCAGGCCATTTTCCACGCATTGCAACCTTTCGTTACTGCATGGAAAAAAATACCTATTTTATTAACTAATTTTTTTCATTAAAATACACACCTTTCTCTTATTTCGAATTTAAATTTAATTAAATTGTGAATTTATTACTCACACTATATTGTTGCCTTTTGCAAATCTTCATTGCTTACAATTTTCATGGCCTAGCCCATATGTGTATATATTTGATAAAGGCAATATTAATAAAGATATCAGATGATCAAAGCAAATAAAAAAGGGTCACAGTTTAACTACTTTCTGTTAAATTCATTCTGCGTAGTCATGTTAAATATATGCACTGTTAAAGCGCTAGATGGCGCTTGTACAACAGCTGTTGTACTGCAATGCCAGCTGCATGATTTTCGATAACTGTCGCTATCGATAATATCATTTTGTTGTCTTGAACTTTTCTTTGTATTGTACTTTTTGAGTTTCACTGCTAAAAAAATCAAATATATTTTGACAATAATTGAATCTAAGTATTAAAGTTCGGGCTTTTAAGAAACAATAAAATTTAAAAAGTGCCAACACAGCTAATTGTTTATATTTATCCAACCCCTAGGTGTTGTACACACAAAAGTCTTGTGGTAGGTCAGGAGTCGTTATCGTAAGCAAGATTTGTCATTAGACATTTAATTCTAAGAGAATGGAAATTGAAAGCAAAACTACTATTTTGGATCTTAACTTGGACGTGTTGGACATAATATTCAGCAAATTCTTCTGGGAGGATGACAAGTTAAATTTCGCTAAAGCTCATCCACATCTGAGTGCAGCATTTGTACATCACAACCGGAAGCAGTACAAAGAAATCTGTACAGATGACAAAAACTGGCCATTTATTTTAGAGTGGTTGGGACACACAGGTTCTAACTCTAAAGGATAAAAGTTACCAAACAAATCAAATGCTGGAACTTGCTGCAAAGTACTGCCCAGATGTGGAGGTTATAGAATTTCTAATCTCCGAAGAAAATATGAAGAGCTTAGCAAATAATTTAGTGAAACTGAAGAAGCTAAATTATGTTATTTTAAACGGAGAACGACCTTCAATAAATATTGAAAATATTTTTGAAATCCTTAAACAGTTGCCAAAGTTAAGGAGAATAGCAGTGTATAATTTGGATTTCAAATATTGTAAGATATACATATTTTTTATTATTATTTCGTTAATGATTTAATTTGTATTTTCAAGTGGCACCAATGAACAATTTAGAGAACATAGAGCATTTGGATTTTTGGGAACTGGACGAAGATGACGTTAGAGTACTTCCCAATCTTTGGAAAAATCTAAAATGCTTAAGAGCACATGTATTTCCGGGAACACTTAACCAGTTGGCGAAACATTGTAAGCAACTTGAGTATCTCAGATTGTGGGCTTACAACGACTGTGAATCAATGTTCCCATATTTTCCAAAATTAAAGCGCCTGAAAATTGTTTCATGTGGTGACAAAGATAACGGTGATTATCTGAAAACTTTACACGGAAAATACAATAGTCAACTGGAGACACTTGAATTTCCAAGAGGCTTCATTGAAACGGCAAAGACAGCTAGGCGAATCGCTAAGCTGAAAGCTGTCAAAACACTCTGCTGTCTATATATAAGGTCGAGAAGCATAAGATATATAGCCCAAATGCCGTTAGAGAAATTAATATTGCATGAGCTTGAAGAAAATAATCTTTTAATATTACTACGCGAGTGCAAGACACTGAAATGTCTTCATCTTGATCGTTTAAAATTGGAAAAAGACAGTCTTCACACTTTATTGGATATTTTAAAATCGAATGGGTTTGAACCGGAAACCCCATTTGTACTTTATGTACGGTGTTATCAATCACGTGAAAGCATAATACAAAAGGTAAACATAAACTATACGTTTGTGCATAGTCGTTTTAACATTAACCATTTATTAATACTTATTAAATTTGGTTTCAGATGACATCGTGCTCTAATGCAACGTTATTGGATATTCAAAAGGCATCATTTAATCTCATGTACCGATATTAAACCTATGGAATATTATTATACAATAAGGGAAAACTCGAATTTGATTTAAAACAACCAAACACTTGTTGCATTATGGTGGTGCCATAATATTACGTTAGATGGCGCTAAAGTATTGTCAGCTGTATCGACTATCGAAAGTGCGATAATGAAAAACCTTTGTATATACTTTTTATACCCTGAGCCCATTGAAAATGGGCAAAAAGGGAGAGGGACCTGGGAGAGGGACTGGGAGCGGGACCTGGGAGAGGGACTGGGAGCGGGGACTGGGAGAGGGACTGGGAGAGGGACCTGGGACCTGGGAGAGGGACTGGGAGCGGGGCCTGGGAGCGGGGCCTGGGAGAGGGACCTGGGAGAGGGACCTGGGAGAGGGACTGGGAGCGGGACCTGGGAGAGGGACTGGGAGCGGGGACTGGGAGAGGGACCTGTGAGAGGGACTGGGAGCGGGGCCTGGGAGAGGGGCCTGGAAGCGGGGCCTGGAAGCGGGGCCTGGAAGCGGGGCCTGGGAGAGGGACTGGGAGCGGGACCTGGGAGAGAGACTGGGAGCGGGACCTGGGAGAGGGACTGGGAGCGGGACCTGGGAGAGGGGCCTGTGAGAGGGACTGAGGGCGGGGCCTGGGAGAGCGACTTAACTTGCCAGTTCCACATTTGTCTAGCCAGTCATATAGTATTTAATCTGTAGCCAATTTAATAAATTATTAATGTGCTCGACTCTAACCGCCCACTTGTTGATCATTTAATTTAATACAAAATTCTGCCAATAACTGCATTTTATTATCTAAGTTCTGTTCACTGCAGTAACTGTATAAAAAGAAAACTTAGCTCTTAGTCAGATTGTTTTATCTCGGTAATCCGGACAATGCAGTAAGCCGGACACTACCTAGTTTTCAATTGTCCGGATTACCAAGATATATTATGAACATAATTTATTAAAATTTTTGATAGTTTAGTGATTCATTCTAAACTTTTATAATATATAGCTATTGATTGCAGTCTTTTCGTCTTAACAGTCTTTCTTCTTGTCTTTCTTGCTCTTCTTAGTAAGTTCAATAAGCGCATTGGTTGAGTAGGATTTGGGACGCTCAATCGGCAGACCAAGAGCTCGATCCCAGACAAGAGAAGCGAGCACGCCGAGAGCACGTGAGACGCCGAAAAGAACGGTGTAATAGTTCATTTCCTTCATGCCGTAGTATTGCAAAAGAACGCCGGAGTGGGCATCGACATTGGGCCAGGGATTCTTCACTTTACCAAGCTCGGTGAGGATTGGTGGCACCACCTTGTAAATATTGGACACAAGCTGGAACAACTCATCTTTGGGCAGATGCTTAAGGGCAAACTCTCTTTGGCAGGTATAACGAGGATCAGTTTTACGGAGCACAGCATGGCCATAACCAGGCACAACCTGTCCTGATTTCAGTGTCTTCCAGATGTAATCTTTTAATTGTTTCTCTGATGGATTTTTACCCGCCTCCTTTTGCAACTTACTTAACCAGACGAGCACCTCTTGATTGGCCAGACCGTGAAGAGGTCCCGCCAGCCCGTTCAAACCGGCTGCAAATGATAGATATGGATCACTGAGAGCGGATCCAACTAAATGGGTGGTGTGAGCAGATACATTTCCGCCCTCATGGTCACTGTGAATAGTCAGATACAGACGTATCAGCTCGACGAAATCAGGATCATCATAGGTGAGCATTTTAACCAAATTGGCAGACCAATCCAACTGTGGATCTATCTTATCCGGACCCTTTCCCTCACGATAAACGTTACGGTAAATGGTGGCAGCCACCACTGGTATTTTGGCAATCAGATCCATGCTATCCTCATAGGCATACAACCAGTACTTGGTTTTGGGCAAACCTTTTGCATACGCCTTGGCAAATTTACTGTCATGATTAAGAGCTGTAACTGCGGCAGCGAATTGAGACATCGGATGCAACGTTTTGGGCATATTCTTGAGCATGGTGATCACATGCTTGGGCACCTTGGACCGTTCAGCCCATTCGCATGACAACTGCTTAACCTGTGAGTCGGTTGGCACATCACCAGTCATCATCAGCCAAAACAAACCCTCCGGCAGAGGCTCGCAGCCATCTTCGGCGGTCGGCAGTTGTTCCTGGCATTCAGGAATGGATAATCCACGAAAGCGAATACCTTCCTCGGGATCCAGCACAGAGGTCTCTGTGATTAGAGCACTCATGCCGCGCATGCCACCGTACATCATATCAATTGTTGTTTCTCCCATCTTAAATGATCCAAACTCCTTCCGAAAGGCTTTAATTTTCTCGTGCTCCTCCGCTATCTTACAAGTCATCACCTCGAGCAGGCTGGCCTCCGTTGCCATTTTGCGTGAACAGGTTTGAAGAATACGTAAATTTCGTGGCACGACAAGTCCGCGCTTGCATACAGAACGCAACGACATTTTTAATTTTATTTTCTGTTTTTTTTTTTGGTTTACGAAAAAAAAAATAGTAAAATGTTAAATACAAAAATTTTGAGAAAATAAAATATGACCTGCTTGCCTGCTTAAGGCTGACTGTAATGATATATATATAT
This sequence comes from Drosophila falleni, assembly GCA_035045575.1. Classification (NCBI taxonomy): domain Eukaryota; kingdom Metazoa; phylum Arthropoda; class Insecta; order Diptera; family Drosophilidae; genus Drosophila; species Drosophila falleni. Next base: position 15,442,512 of record JAWNOV010000167.1, read on the forward strand.
ATATGTGAGTACAGAGGTTTACACACATGAGTACTCGATTTGATACTTTGCTATAAAATAAATCATAAAACATGATGTCAAACATCAAATCAACTCGATCAATCTGACCTCTTAGTTAAATCATAACTCTAGAATAGACATTTATGTAATTTTTCTTATAAATATTATTATTTATCATTAACTTCATACAGAATAAGACTCGACTGTATCCTTTTCGATAGGTTTAATATCGTGATGTTGGACTTCCACATCTAATAGCGCACCGATCACGTTGTGAGCTGTCCAATCCTCAACACTAGGGAACCATTTACACTCTGAGCTCCTGAAATCTGATGAAGTCCAAAGTGAGATCTCCACGAGTAGTTTGAGTTTAAGACCATCAGCAGTGCCTCGTGGTAGAAGCAAATGTTTGGGGAATAAACAGGGCTTGAAAGCATTTAAGGGATGCTTCACTTCATATAGATCGCTTAGAGTATATCCATTTGGAACCGTAGGGAAATGTCGTTCCAGTTGATGCTCCCCTGCCGTCAAGTTGCTGACAAAACTATCAATCGGCAGTCGATGATGATTATTGATTCGACCAGGTGGCAGTAGATAACTTCTAATTAGCACTGCGATAGGAGCGGGAGCGAAGAGTTCGTAGGTGATGTTGAATGGTTTGTGGTTCAAACGGAGCTGACGTGCCACAAGACGACGACGCAGCAACTGCAAATTGTTGCGCTGCGTCTGAAGCAGCTGTTGATCCATTAGATTGATCAGATCGGTGTCCTCAAGCTCGTCATAGGTTTCCAATTGATCCCACACTGATGTGTCTCAATTGCAGTTGCTGCATTTGATGTGTTGTCGTCTTTATCCGTGGCTCGTATTGCGCAATCAGATCAGCGAACTGGAAAAGCAGCAAGCGGTAAATGGGATCTCTTAAGTTGGATGTGGCCATGCCCAGAAAATTGGGCTCGACATGATTACCATTAATGGCCTGGCTGAGATGTCTACAGATCTGCCAGTACTGTGTTGATATTACTTGACTTACTATCCACATTGCCTGCATATTGTTAGCTTCTGTCAGCTCCTTATCAATCTGTATGCGCAGTTCTTCGATAGACTCGCTTATCAATTGACGCACGGCCTCAGCGTTGAGACCTGTTGCCCTATAGGGCACACCTCCGGTCGTCAGCAATGTGGGCTCGATCAACTGTAGCGATCTTGTGTCTGTGGACAGTTCCTCCAGCAGGAACAGAGCTACGAATTGTTTGATGTTGTGCATAAGCAACAGATGGTCTAGAGAACTGTTTGGATTTCTACGAAATATGCTCTCATCATTATCGTCACCAGCAGAGCCCTTGGCTGCAATCATTAGACGACTGAGGAGTCTGCTCCAATAACCATTCAATTCCACATCCAAGCTGAGCTGCGTTCTTAGAGGCTTCACCTCAATTACCATTGGATCGGCGGGAACAAACTCTACTTCTAAACTTGTCTCTCTCCAGCCGCGTTTGTTGCTGTTCTTTGGAACTGGCGCCAACTGCTGCCAATTGACTCGTTGGGCCTTCAATATAACCTCTCTGTCAAAGTACAGCTGCGGCAGTACCTCGTGCATGGCAGGCAACATTAGATCCTTCGCATCCGACCGCTCTCCAATTACCAACTGGAGGGCATTTACAAAGAGAACGGGATTGAAGCGGATGCGTGCGTAGCAGGCATTGCGTTGAAAGGTCTTCCAATCCTTGGCTAGCAGCAGAAACCGATAGACGCCCAGTAACTGCTGTGGCAGATCGTCCTGCAGCTGGCTATAGATGCTATATGGACGCAGTATACGTCCTTGATGCACATCATCCATAAAATCCAACAGCAATGGTCCACTTCCCTGTAAAATGCGAACTCACGTGACTCTTAATCTTATCCATATGAAACTATACTCACCTCCTCATAATCATTTAAATTTTCATTTAGCTGACGTCCCATTTCGATGAGCTCCTGTTGCAACAGAGGCTTGTGCACCTGCAGCATCAAGTCCAGCAGGAAACGCTGTCTCAACTCCCACTGTGACGTCACCACATCTTGAAGAGATTCTGCTGACCGCCAGCGTGGCCGTAAAATCCATCCATTGATACCGTAAAACAAACTCAGAGCCCAAACAAACGCGAGTGTTAATCCCAGCATTTCAATTGAATGTACTTGAATTGATTTTCGAAAACAAATGCATCATATATATGTATATATATATAAATGTATATTATTGTCCATGGTTGATCCCAAGCCTTATCAGAGTTATCAGTGCATTCTTATGGATTTTACTTTCCAACATACTGCTGGTATTTGAATACACCGCAAGGAATTCTTATCTTATTTTGGTTTGCACTCTTTTGAGCTTAAGTCTACCTAATAGAATGCTATATTATAATCAAAATATTAAATATAATCAAAACCTTGATATATTGAACAAGAAACAATTTGCAAGAAAGGTTCACATTGTTCTCTTTAAAACTAAACATATATAATAAAAAGAATTTTAAATAATATCGCATTTATATATTAAACAAAGAATCTTTAATAAAATCGCATATATTTCGCTTTAGTCAACAAATATAAAAAAAGAAACCCAAAAACATGAGTAACACTTAAAAATTAGTGTATTTACTCGTTATATCCCATTGAACCGTTAGTCAGTTAAATAATTTAAGCTTAGGTTAGTTTCTAGAGTTATGCCAATGTGGCCCTTTTGGCCACAAATTCCCTGGATCCCTTCTCCTTGTTCGTGAAGCGTGCGTACCTTTTGAAAGAAACAATAGATACATTAGAGATACAAACTTATTGGATATATTAGATCTATTTGGGCTCACGTTTTCTTATATTTGGAAACATCGGCGACGCTCAGCGACGGGCGGGTTGATTGAAAGGATTCGATAAGATGTTTTTGCTTCACTAAAATTTTCTTTGGTAGTTTCTGTTGGGAATGTAAAAAACATTTAATTAAATTGTTTAAATTATGTTGTTCGGACGTAATTTTATTGATGAGTATTTTTTTGATTCGATGCTCGATGAAAGTTTCTTGTTAAAGCCATACGTTTAAATTCTAATTAGTTAAATTTATAGGTATATTGATATCTAAGTGGTAAAGTCTCTCGGAATGTTTCAGTTTCAGAGCAATCCTCCTCATCACTTGAGGACGGTGGCGTCTCCAGCATTGGCATCGATAGATCCAAATAAGCATCATTTGGATTACTGCTATACTGTTGCAATATGCCATCAAAGCTCTCCACCAGCTCGGCGAATGTCGGCCTCGCGGTTGATTCAAAGTTCCAGCATTGTCGCATCACCAAATATATGTTGATCGTACAACTCGCCGGTTTCTCCATCCGCTGACCGGTAATTAAATAGCTGTACAGCTCCTCTGCCGACATTATGTTGGGATAAGGCTGTTCGCCATATGTCATTATCTCCCACAACAGGACACCATAGCTCCAGACATCGCTCTGCGAATCGTAGAATTTCTCCTGCAGCGATTCAGGTGCCATCCATTTAATCGGCAATCTTCCATTCGTATTCTTGCGATAATACTCCGTATCCTGTATATCTCTCGCCAATCCAAAGTCCGCAATTTTCATCACATAACCATCGCTAACAAGCACATTTCGCGCTGCCAAATCACGATGAATGCACTGTAAGATTCAGATATTTAGATGTTTGTATTTGACATTTAATTAAAATTATCAACCTATAAATTGAGGTATACTATCTACATTTTTCATTCTTTCACGTCCTAGCGCTCTTAATATTCTCTTAACATTTTCTTAAATTTTTATAATACAGTATCTATTTTCATATTTTTTTATTTTTCTTTTATATTTTTATGTATTTTGTGAGTTTCATTTCTATAAATTACTTTTTAACCCATTCTAATCATTTAATTTCTGTTTAAACTTCATCTCTCCCATGTCTTACTTCATCTTGCTTTTTGTAATCTTACTTTCTTCATTTTACTTTCGTTTCAATTCTTCCTCATTATTTTTTTCCTACTATGATATTTTATGTTTACTCATCCCTTCTTTTTGTCATTCTCTTCTTCCTATATGTACTTCCATTTTCTTTTTTGTTTCTTTTAGTTTAACGATATTCCCTCTATCGTTCCCCTACTGAGAAGAAGGCTTAATTGAAGATTGTAGAATTGTAAAGAGGCTTACCCGTCGTGAGGCGAGATATTCCATGCCGCGCGCTATTTGGAAGGCAAACATGATGAGATCCTTTTCGCCCAGTTGCTGATGTCGCACCATGGACCTATCATCCAAGTAACCATCGCTGTCGCTGCGTTTTTGTAGAGTTCCTGGTCTATTTTGTTTAAGAAAATCCTTGAGATTGCCATGGGGTGCATACTCGACGATGACCCACAGGGGACCGTTCTGGCTGCAGCAGCCCAACAGATTGATGATATTGATGTGCTTGCCAATCATTTTCATGACCTCCATTTCCCGCACCAGACTGGCCATGTCGGCATCCGTGTGCTCCTCCTTCACCATCTTGACGGCCACAATGGTGCCCATGGTACTGCCAACGGGTGGCGGACTCCGAGGTAATCCATCGGCTTCGGCCATGACGACACGCCCAAAGGCGCCCTCGCCCAAAATGGAACCCAACGATAGCTGTTGCCTGGGTATCTCCCAATTCGAGTCCAAGGGGAACTCGTATTCATTGAACGCCTGGGCGGGATCTGATGAACCGCCAGTTGTCGTATTGGAGAATGTTGTACGCTGTTTCTCAATCTTTATCACGGGTATCTGTAGATCTCCTACGGCACAGGAGCTACCCTCAAGGCTGTCTGGTTTATAGATGATCACCTTCTTGGTCCATTGATGAACTGTCTCAATGCGATGCTTCAGCAGCTTCTCCCGTCGTAATCTTCGTAAGATGTACACAATAAAGGCGCTTCCAAGCAGCAAGAGAAGCAAGATCATTACTAGAGTGACACTGAATCCCATCAGATGGGAACGCAACAGATCTTGCCAGAAGGGTAGACGATCGACCACATGGAGATAGAAACTGGCATTATTTGCGCCCAAGGAATTGGCGGCAATGCAGGTGTACCAGCCCTCATTGTTGTGCGTCACATTGTTGAACACCAGCGATCTCTGTTCTCCAGTCGTGTTTAATGGGATACGAACCACATCTTGGTCCTGGCTCAGCGATCGATTCGAAGGGACCACACGTATCCAGCTGATCTTTGCCTCCGTGTCCGATATGACATTGCAATTGAGCTCCACCTTGGTGTTGATCAGCGCCGTTTTGTTATTCGGTGGCGGGATAATTGGGGCTGATCGGAGGCGATCATTGATCACAACGCTGAATTCAAATTCAATGCAACCGAGAATGTTGCACACTTTGCACATGTACAAAGCAGAATCCGTTGTGATGGGATCGTCAATAATCAAAGAAGACCTACGGTATTTATAGCTACCAATATGTCGTTCGAGCGGTCGATACCCTGTGTTATCCTTGTTGAATGTCCAGGTGATGTTTGCCGGGGGATAAGCTTTGGCAGGACATGCGAGTGTGACTGTCTTGCCGGACACAGAATGTTGCAAGCGTAGCATTTCTTTTTTTTCCATGTGGGTATACTCTCAACGGTCTTATCCCCATTGTCATCGTCGTTGTCATCATCGTTGTTGGCTGCCGGACTGACAGTAGTTGTTGTTGTCGTCGTAGTTGTTGTCGTTGTTGTTGCCACTGTTGTTGCAGATGATTTGGCAAGCACATTCAGGTATGCGGCAGTCACAGTGCGTCCAACCTGATTCTCAGCCACACAGATGTACCAACCAGCATCTTCGTGCTCCACGCTGCCCAGAATCAACACCTGAGGCGCATCCTTGAGAGTGATCATCGTTTGCACCTCGTTATCATCCTGTAGCGTCGCTTGCTTCTGCAGTCGTTTCAACAACACATTTATATCACCTGGTTGCAGTTGTCGAAGCCATGTAATCTGCGGCTGCAGCTGCGAATCCTCCAGCGTGCAATTGAATCTCGCATGCTCCTCCGCGACAACAGTCACATTGTGTGGATAACCTGGGATAAGAACCGGTGCCGTATGTTGCCGTGGGATGACCTTCAGGCGACTGTTGCTGCTGTAAGTGCAACCACGGCTGTTGCACAGACGGCAACGATAATCGCCAGCATCTTCCGGTTGCAGCTGATACACGGTCAGCGTCAACTTTTTGAGTCGAATGCGACGGCCGTCTAGCACTTGAGTATTGTTGTGATACCAACTAATGTTGAGCCAAGGGGGAGTCGATGCTGAACTGCAGTTCAGCTGGAACATGCTACCCAAACTGCGTTGCACAAATGCCTCCAAGGGTTGCGACAATCGTGGCAATAAACTCATATTCAACGGTTGAACTGCCTCAAAGTTGGCCAAATCACTACCAACCTCTTTGCTGTTGCCAATTTGCAGTGTGAGATTGGCCCACTTGACTTGGTCATAATGGCAGGCATATTGGCCCGATTGTTGAGACCGTGCCCGCTCCAGCAACCAAGTGCTGCCGCTATGCACGACCTGATCCTCATAGTACCAGATGGCCATCTTTGCCTCACACAACAATGTTATATCCAGATCGGCGGGCACATGATGTGGTTGCTCCACTTGTGGCGCCGCCAGCACATCGATGAGGCAACTGTGTGTCTCGAATTTGCAGCTCGAAGTGTTGCTGCCTCCGCTGATGCTGCCATTGATGATGATGATGATGATGATGATAAAGATGATCAGCAGATTTTGCATTTTCAAGTCAAGTGTAGAACTCTCGTATTGTTGATATATAAATGTGATTGTTGTTTACTTTGCTGTTGCCAAATTGTGTTGCCTTTTTTTTATTTATATATATGTTTTCCACATTTTGTCTTTTACATTATTACTATTATTTTTTTTATAACTTATGGACTATCAGTTAAGCAATTGCTGTTGTGTCTTCTACTGCTTCTTTTCAATATTCGAAACAAAAATAAATTCAATGAAAATAATCAGGCAAAAATAACAACAACAAAAGAAGAGGGGCACATCCAAAGAAGAAGAAGAAAAAGAGGTAACCATTATGTGCACTGCCTTTGTAATGAGCTACACTGGTTTGTTGTTGCTTTTGTTGTCGGTGTTGTCAACGCAATGTATTTGTATAGCCCAAGTCCAGTGTCTATATTTGTTGTCTATATATACATATATATATATATATATATATATATGCGAAACATCGGGCCACATGCCAAATGCGTTAAATGTCGTCATTTCCATTGATAAAACTACAACAGCAACAACAACAACAACTACCACAACACCTACAACAACAAAGGCAACAATTGCATACAGTTAGAAATTTTTGATGCAATATTAATAATAATCATCGGGTGAATTGTTAAGATCAACACCGACAAACTTCCATCTGGCACAGTGGTTCAAAGTTTACAATAAGGGAATTTTGAATCTTAATCCGAACTGCACTCTCAACTCTGTCATTGAATGCTTTAAACAAACAACAAATAATAGTTTGACTTTTAGAAAAGGGTCAAAATTGGTATTTTCAAAGGCAATAAATGACTGCAGAATACTACGCAAAACTACAGCTCATTTCTAAAATATCGTTGTTGTTGTTACATAAAACAACGGTTAAAATTCCTCCTCAAATTTTAAGTTGCAAAATCCTAAAGTGAATCATCAGAAGATACTTTATAAAACTGCAACTCATTTGTGATAATAGTAGAATTAAAGAGATTTCATTGGTTAAATTATTTATAAATCCATAAAATTCAGAGCGGAAAAGCAAAGCAAGGTATTTACTGTCTACTGATAAGGACATGATAACAACATCTTATAATGCACTTGATACAATTACTAATCGTTTTATTTGATTGCCAAAAACAACACTTTCAAAGATTGATTAATACCATAAAGCAGGCTAATATAAATAAATTAACTTGGATATTTTAGGAATATTATTATCGCAAGTGCATTAAGGCATTGATAAAAAATTGAATTTAAACAAACTTAAGATACCCGCACAGTGTATAAACATATTTCAAAGTTATTTCTAATTCTTGATAAAAATTAAAGTTTCTAATTTGTAATTTGAATATAAAAAAATTATTCTTTAGTATAATAATCTTAAAATAAAATTTGAGCACATGTAAATTTTATTTAAGAGTTTCTGCATCTTAGATCACTGTGCACTAATGAAATTTATATTTTTTTATGGAAAGCCGTCAACTGTTACTGCTTGTTGTTTTTGTAAATATTGTTGCGCTTATTGTTTTTGTAGTAGCATTTGGTAGTTTTCGTAGTTGTTGTCTTTGTTGTCGCTGATGTTGTTGTTGTTGTTTTAAAGCAGCTTTTTGCCGGTGCTGATTTTATTTGATATATGCACACACGTCTCGATTTTTAATTTATTCAATTCCTTCGTTTTTTTTGTCGGCAGACAAAAAGCGTGTGTCTTGAAGTATGTATTATTATTATTTGCAGTATTGTTTTTGTTCTTTTTTGCTGCTTTTCTTGTATTGCCAGTCATTGAAATGCTGGCCGAAAAGAAACACTAACACATGGCCCAAAACGTTTAGGTCTGGCTTCAGTCACAGTTTTATTAATTATTAGAAATGAATGAACTTTGGTTTTTTGGTGCGAACATTTGCAAAATTTATCACCTGCTCGCGAATGTAAAATGGTTGAGACATTTTTGGACTAGGTGAGAACTTTATTAGGAAAGTTTAATAAATCTCTTATTAAATTTATTGAGCACATTTCTCAGAAGAGTTAAGAATTCTGAATTGGTATTGGAATGATATATTAAAGACATTTGCTTTTCATTTACAGTCAATGCACGCTTCAATAAAATATATAAGACATATATGTAAATGTATAATTGCTTATTAGATTATTTCACTATAAAAACGTTTTCCAGTTATTGCATACTATTATAAAATTTGAAATTTTATTTTAAAACATGTTTCTTTAATATTTTTTAGCACTCGACAGACATTTTTATGAACTCATTGAGATTGTGTTTATCTTTAATTTGAATTTTTTATGTACTTGACTTGACTTTATTTATTTTCTTAAGCGTTCTGTTCACATTTGGGAACATAATTCTTTCTTTCCACGCCAAAAAAATCACGTTCTTTGTCTTTTGCCACAAAAAAGAACAATAACAACAACAAATTCACAAAAAAGTAATCAAAAACGTCTTTTTGACAGTGCTTTTATTTGGTTTGTCCCTGTGCTGGGCGCCCTTTTTGAACTTTGGCGCATTTCCGCTTCGTTGGCAACACTTCTCCCCCTTTCGACAAGTGTTGCCAACTTCCGTTGCACTAACCACACAGTGTGTGTGTGTAGTTTGTGGTGTTGTTTTATCAACCAACCGATTTGCTTGAATGTGCGCGTACAACTGAAAGTAACGATCGATTTAAAACTGAAACTTTTTGACGACGATGATCATCGGGTAACCGACGAAGTTGTCGACGACATCGTGAAAACGCACACACACACACCACACACACACACACATAAGCATATATCTTTAGAATCATGAGTACTTGGCAACTTCAAATGTATTTGTTCCATAATATTTATACAAGTTGCGCATAAATCACACACAGCGATCCTTAAGATCCTCCTTTCCTTTCCTTGTCTTGTCTTCTACCTGTTTAGCAAGCGTGTGTACTTTTTATATTTTCCCTTTGTTTTTCCTTTAATTCTAAGCATGTTATAGTGGTTGTTGAGGTTCCAATGTTTTTTTGGCTTGCATTCTTTATTATCGCGGCCCTTGGGCTATGTTTGTGCGCCGGCTTTAATTTATGCACAACAAAAATAAATTGTTTCCATTGTCTTTTCAGTTGTCGTAGTTGTAGTTGTAGTTGTTGTTGCTATTGCAGTACGTGCGCATGCGCGATAATCGCATATCAATAAGGAAATATCCGTTACGTGACTTATATATCTAAAAACCCCTCAGTCTGCAGGTTGCTTCTTCTTCTTCATCTTCTATCTTTTCTTCTTTTTAGGCCCAACAGCACCCGTATTTAGAGGTAACCTAATCCTGATCCAGATGCCAGTCACGTAATCGTACTTACAAGAGAAAACCCCAAAAATAGTAATAATTTCACTGCACTTGGCACTTGGGAACGGAAGGGCTTTAACAAGAACTTTCTGCATTTCCGGCGTAAATTTCACTCGAATCTTTCACACTCACCTCGTGTCCGAATTGCGCCAGCGCCTCCTTAACCGCAGCCATGTTCGCCGAGGTCAGAATACTTTGGATATCAGCGCCAGTGTAATTTTGTGTCCTTCCCGCAAACCAATCAAAGTCCACGCAATCATCCAGATTCAGCGTAGCGCTGAGTGCCTCAAAGATACTCACCCGAGCAACTGCATCTGGCAGTGGACACTCCACAAGGCGATCAATGCGTCCAGAACGCAGTAGGGCTGGATCAAGTAGCTCAGGTCGCGATGTTGCCGCTATAACTGTGACCCCTTGCAGTCCCTCAACTCCGTCCAGCTCGGTGAGCAGTTGATTGACCACACGATCTGTCACACCCGTCGAGTCGTGGCCACGTTTGGGCGCCAGACTGTCAAACTCATCGAAGAAGAGCACACACGGCTTGGCACTCCTCGCTCGATTGAACAGATTGCGCACATTTTCCTCGCTCTGGCCAATATACTTGGCCAACAGCTCGGGACCCTTGACCGAAATGATGCGCAGACTCCAGCAGCTGGCCAGTTGGGAGACCAGGAAAGTTTTGCCTGTTCCAGGTGGACCATAAAGCAGCACACCCGCCTGATTACGCAGCGGCGAGGAGTTGAAAATTGTGGGATACTGTAAATTCGAAATCAGTTAATTAACTAGTCGGCCGGTGCTACAGTCGAGCATACTCGACAGTCGGAGACCCCGTACTTAATATGGAAAAAACTTATAATGGAAAAAAACTAAAAGTAATTTAGTTAACTTAAATGGAAATGTTATCGTTATGTTATGTTATCCTCCCAGTACCTCTCCCAGGTCCCTCTCCCAGGCCCCGCTCCCAGGCCCCGCTCCCGCTCCCAGTCCCTCTCCCAGGCCCCGGTCCCAGTCCCTCTCCCAGTCCCTCTCCCAGGCCCCGCTCCCAGGCCCCGCTCCCAGGCCCCGCTCCCAGGCCCCTCTCCCAGGCCCCGCTCCCAGTCCCTCTCGCAGGTCCCGCTCCCAGTCCCTCTCCCAGGCCCTCTTTCAGTCCCTCTTCCAGTCCCTCTCCCAGGCCCCACTCCCAGGCCATCTCCCAGTCCCTCTCCCAGGCCCAACAAACAAACAAACTTGATCTGCCTGCAGGCCACCAAGTTTGGTGTCTCTAGCTCTTTTAGTCTCTGAGATCTAGGTGATCATACAGACAGACGGACAGACAGACAGACAGACAGACAGACAGACGGACATTGCTATATCGACTCGGCTATTGATGCTGATCAAGAATATATATACTTTATAGGGTCTGCCACGCCTTCTTCAGCCTGTTACGCACATATTCGGTAAAACAAACCCAATAGACCCCTGTACTTTTTTTAGGTACGGGGTCTAAAAAAAAACGTAACGATAGGAAATTTTAAAATACAAATTATCAAAGATTAAATAAATGCTTCAATCCGTGCTTTTAAATGTCATTATAACTTACCATTGAAGGCCACATTAGAACCTCCTCGAGCACAGTTACCACTGATTCCAGTCCAGGCAGCTCCTCGACGCGCATTTCATTGGCATTCGGTTCGGAGCCATTCTTTTGATTGCTTTGAATGCCCTGCAGGCAATAGGAATTCGTGTGCTCCAGTGACTCAATGAGCTGCTCATTCGTAAGCAGCGGTTGGGTTTTGCCTAAAAGCAGAATGGGAGCATGTGAAAGCAGCTGGACAACTGATAAATAGACTTACTTATCCGATAAGCATAGAAGATGGCGCGTTCCACAAACTGCACGAGATCACATTTTCGATAGCCTTCGGTTAGATTAGAGAACTTGACCACATCGAGATCTTTGGACGCAATATGACTGCACAGCTCTCGCAGTATAATCTCACGATCAGCACGCTCCAGACTGGGCAATCGGGCTATAGTTTGGAACAGATGTCGACCACGTGGTGCACTCAGACGTTTATTTAACGTCTGTAGCTCACTGACGGTGGCAATCACGGCAATGGCATTGCTGCTGGTATACTGCATGATTAGCTGATGAACCGTGTCCGCCATGCGATTAAAATACTCGCCATCCTGGCTTGTCTGCTCACCGGCTGCATGGGCCAGCACATCCAGATTCTCCAGGACAACAATGGCAGGTGCATGTTGCAGGCAGCTGGTGAAAATGTTGCGCAAATCCTTCTGAATGGATTCCGTTTTGCGTCCCTTACTCCGTGAGCAGTAGAAGATATCGAAATAACAATAATCTGGCTGCCGCGATAGCTGCTCCAGTATACGCTCTACAAGCACCGTTTTCCCAGTTCCAGCAGCTCCAGTCAACAGGACATTTCCCTGTCGCAGCACTGAGTTCTGGGCATTGAGACATAGATTCATGCGTAGCTCGCTAACCACATGATCCACAATCTTATCGTACTCTGGTAATCGTATTAGATCCTTCACACTTAACGGCGATGTGACTGCCGGTTGCTCCTTGATGATTTCATTGACAGGACGCACCAGGTCGGCAGCATAGATTTTGGATTCTTTTAGAAATTGTGCATCCACAACGCAATAGCGAAAGTGTTCGGGAAGAATGCCCACTGTGACCAGGAGGTCATCCTCCAGGCGCACCACCTCCTCCTGGTTAAACAGCATGGGCGTCTTTTGGGTTTTCTCAATCACAAATCGCTTAAATGCATTCTCAATGATCTTGTAATGCATCTTCTTGTGCGCAAACAGCTCAATCTTCTCCACAAAGTTAACCACGGTAACCTTTGGGCGCAGGACAACGCGTTCTAGTTCCTTGATGTTCAATAGCTTCATCAGATTCGCATTTAGTTCGATGGAGGAATGAATGGTGGCGGGCAAATCGCCATTCTCATCGCTGACCAATCGAACACGCACATAGTATTCCTTATCACCAGCGGTTTTCATGCTATAGAACTGCTCCAAGTCCATAAATTCGGGCAAATGTGTTTGCCTTATATACACATCTGATTCCTGTGCCTGCTCATGCCACAGTCCACGTATGACCCGAAATTCAAACGCACGCGAGCTCTCCCGCCGCAAATCCTTCTTCAGGCGCTGCATGTGATCCTGTCGTTTATTCCGCTGCAAATTATTCTTCACATTGCTCATCGTGGCAGAATGGGCAAGAGGTGTTGGAGTTACTAACTCATCCCGCACCTGTGCACTGGTCTTACTTCGGGATAGTTTGCTGCTCTCCTCATCGTTGCCTTTAGTATTGCCATTAGTCAGTCCCTTGTAGAGATTAGGCGCCACAATCAGCTCAGTATTATGATCAATGCGTCCATAACTAATAACCGGTTTAAGGCGATCTACGAATACAATTAAATGACAGATATTTATCTGTGTTGCACCTTGAAGTTAGCAATATATTTACCCACTGTCAGCGCCACTTGCATCGACTTGTTAATCCAAACAAGTAAAATTTGCGACGAGTTTACAATGCGCGTCTGCTCCAGGACACTGCCAGAGATTTTCTCGGTGCTCAGCTCCTGCGGATGGGAGGTAAATACCAGAAAATCTTATAAATAAGAGTGATTTAGTGTATTTTAAATTCCCTATTGACACTTAATCAAAAACTTCCAACTCTCATAACTTTGCCAAAACTTGACCGATTTTCATGCGGAATATCGTTTTGATCATTATTTGGCCTCTACTTTGATTCTGCATCAAAATATTATTTATTTAAAAAATTCGATTATTTTCCCCTTTCACTGTCTATTTAATTCGTATTTTTTCCTTGAATTTCCCTTTGGCACTTACTCAAAAACTTCAAACTCTCATAACTTTGCCAAAACTTGACCGATTTTCATGCGAAATATCGTTTTGATCATTATTTGGCCTCTTCTTTGATTCTGCATCAAAATATTATTTATTTAAAAAATTCGATAATTTTCCCCTTTCACTGTCTATTTTATCCGTACTTTTGCCTTGACTTTCTATTAATTACAGTCGACGTAAAATTGTAAAATTAAATTTAAGTTTGGAATAACATCACCACACTTAACTGACATTTCCATATATTGTTATTTGTATATCGATAGCTTTTTAAATAACTGTTACGACTTAAGTTGTTGTCCGTTAATTTAAAATCAGTCATCACTGAAAGAGAAAAGCCCCCACTGGGGTCAATGGCAATGCCGGCACAACTAACAACCGAACATACATAAATAAACACTTAAATCACGCCCGCGCCAAAAGCTAATCCGATATAAAATTATTTTTATCTGATCGCAGCAGCGTACACAAAAATACACACAAGCATTAACATACGCATACATACCATACATACACACACAAGCAAAATCAACACTCACAATGATCTCCCAATCTTTGGCCGAAACGGGAGTGACGTGAACACTGCGCAGATTTAAGACGTCAGCGATGAGGGCGCACTTGACCAAGTCATTTTCATGCAGACCTATGGCAAAATTAAGAGAGAGAGAGAGAGAGAGAAATGCATATTAGCATAGAGAAGCTACATATATTATGAAATTTTGGCAACACAACTGCACATCTGCACATCCGCCAAGTTAAGTAACTTACCGAGCTCCTTGGCCGCCCTGGCATTGATCCCAATTTCAGTGTCTTTGATTCCACCACCGCCCCCCTGGGGTGCCCACGAGGCGTAGTGCACACGGCCATTGTACTGTAGGCTAAGGCAGCCAGTATCCTATGAAGTAATACCACCCAGTCAAATCAAATATGCATATACTTAGCTTATCTAATCTTCGCGCCATTGCCCATATGAAGTGGACTTTTGGACACTTACATAGGTTGAGACGACGCCGTAGTACTGATCCGGCAGTAGTAGAAAATTGTTTTTAATTGGCCGATAAACCACTTTGAATGTGCGTTTGAACATTCTTCTTGTGGGCGCGCACGATGAGACACTGTTTAACGTTATATTGTAAAATGCACACGATTTTAAATCATTTTTAAATTTAAATTCCAATGCGAGATAAGTTTTCGTGAACAGCTGTGCGACTCTCGCGACGCGACTGAACTGGTGTAAGCTAGAGATGGGAGAATCGATGACAGTATTCATCGAACTAAATCGGAGCGATTCGATACAACTCTGGCTCCGACGATAAATATCGAGATCCATATGAACGGTGCACAATTCAAAAGTGAACTTGTTTTTAGTTCATTCACTCTGTTATTATTTCAAAATGAATAAAACAAAATATTTCTTTCTTTTGGCTAGTTTATTTGGTTAATAATAATTTATTTAAAATAGTTAAAGTTTTTATATATGTATATGTATGTGTGTGTATATATATATAAAATGCGGCATTTGTTTCTCGTTCTCGTATACCATGCTGTTTGCTTATCAAATTAAATAACACAATATTAAAAACTAACAATGCAGCGTGCAAATTTTTTAAACGCTTCGCCCTCATTTTCGTTTCATTTGCATTTTATTTTTGGCAAATTAAAAAACGTATAACGAAAAGATATGCATAAGGACCATGTCATTAATGCCAATGGCACTGCGTACATAGATATATGTTTTTATTTAAATATATATGTATATATATTAATTTATATATACTTGTAGTAAGTGCTTATAGTTCAACTAAATTCGTTAAGTTTTGAGTGTTAATAGAAAGAAAGACCCTAGACGTCTGTCTGTTCGAAAAAGATCGTTACAAAGCTTTCAATAATTATATAAATATGTATGCATGTATGTGTATATACGTGTATTTGTTGTATATTATTAACTGCTCCATATCAGTCTTCGTCAAAGATTTCGTGGCTTGTGAGAATAAATTGGCTCATAAATTGCATATATGTTTAGTACATATACTTATGTATAATTTTGTATAAAAAATCTACATAAAATGTTATAAAATGGATTTTTAATTATGCGTATATATTTTTAAAAAACTTTCTAAAAATGTATTTCGTGTACAAAAATTGTTCATGTTGCTTGCCATGTTTGGCGATTACATTTGCGTTTATTGCATTTTCTCCTTTTGCTTTTTTGTTTTTGTGTTCTTAAGCAGTGTGCGAAATGTGTTAATATAATACAACAAAAGTAAAAACATATTAAATAATTATAATAGAAAATGTACAATTTAATGCATTATACTTCATACATCATACAATTCATAAGCTTAACTAAATGGTGTAAATATTTTTAAAAAATACAACTTAAAAAACAAAATAGTGCCATCTCGGATGCAAATAATATTTCCAATTTGGTTTAAAAACTTACAATCATTAAATATTCATATATGCATATTTTCATATATTTACAGACCTTTAATTTAACAATTAAAATTTGATAAATACACTTTGTAAACATTTTCAACTTATTCGCTATGCAACCAAATATAAAACGTACTTTTACAAAATTTTGGCGATCGATTGATTATCATCTCAATATATGAGATTCACAGAGAAGGGTACTTCATAGATTAGGAGTACCGAAAACTTTAAGACAGAATTTGGAAATAGCATGCAAGAAAAAAAAACTAGAACTGATAAATATATATTGTAAGAAAAGCACAAGAAAAGGGTGTGGGAATGTGTGTGTGTGTGTGTCTGTGTATGTGTGTGTCCAAACAATTTAATCGCCCAATCACATAATGCAGTATCTCATTCTTAAACGTTTACACTTTTCGTTATTAATATAATTTTTTCTTTCTTTTTGTTTTTTGCTTCATTTTTTTTTTTGAATTTTGATTTTTGCTGTTGCCCTTCTTGCTCCATCTGATCCTGCCTGCCAACCAGTTGGCCAACTAAGTAACCAGTCTAGCAGTCCATCTCCTCCAGAGTGCGTGACAAGCGATTATTGTCAATTCGTCGTCGTTGGGAGCGCCTGACGGCGTCTGCCCGTCGATACGGCTCGCTCTTGAGCCCCAGTAGTATATCCTCCAACGCTCCATTGTATACCTCGTCCTGCTGCAACAGCTTTTTCTCTCGCACCGAATGAGTTTTGCTCTTCAGCTCATTGATGACGGCATCCTGCAAGGAGAGTGCGCAAGTTGTAGGCAACTGTTCGAGACAACGTGCATTGAAAACAAAAGAGAAAAGTTTCCGCATTAAAGATAAGCCAGCACCATAGAGAAGCTACCAAAAGGCTTAGCATAGATTAGTTACAGAATTTTGTTGGGAGATTAGTATCAGGAGAGAATTCATGTTTTTTATGTAGGAAATGTTTTTAGACATGCTTGGGGGAGAACTTAAAAATAATTGTTAGACATTTTACAATTTAATAGTGTGCAGTATTATTTTTTCATACCGAGTATTTTATAGAAACCAAACCAAAACAATGTTATAAAACATAACATTCTATCAATAACTAGATCTAATAATTACTAATTATTATTATTGGCTTTAACTAACATTTAAGGATTTACAATTCTGGAACAATATAAAAACATAAGGCTAAATATTCATGCAAAAGATCGTTTGGATTAACTAACAGACTGTATGTGCGCATGCCTGCAGCTATCAAAATACTCTAATGCGCTAAAAAATGAATTAAAATAAAGTTATAAAGCTTCCAATAATAAAAAAAACGGCCATCAAATTAAAATATTCTATAAATATTAACAACGTCTGCAATGCATAAATAAAAAACATATTTATTTATATTTCCATTTTAGCTAAAGTTGTTATTATGAACATAAATAAATTTAAATTTTTCCAGCATGGTTTCATGTCAATTGAGAATAGAAACTTGTTAATACTATATGTTAAAATCCAATAAAGTGTCGAATAATTTATTAGTACATTTCTATGTTTTCCACGTGTGAGATCAAAGAGGATTTGGATTAGAAGACAAAGATATGGCAAGGGAATTAGAATGAGGGACAAACCAATTTGTTAGAGGCAAGTTAGAAACAATACAGTCTCACACACATGACAAGCGACTTACACTAGAATATTTATATATATATGAACACAAACAACTTCCGTCACATGCCTCCCAAAAAGGTGTCTAGGTGCTAGTGGATTGGTGGTATTTGGTTGTGTTGATAGTGGTGGTGGTTGTAGTGGTTTTGGTGGTGTTGATGATATTGGTAGTATTTGTTCAGGTTTAGGTAGCTGTTTGGCCTAAATTCGCCCTGCATCTCAGCACCAACAAGCCTTGCCCCGCCCCCAATTGAGTATTACTAGAGGTTGTTAGCCAAATAACCAGGATACGTGCTAAAAGGTTGAGGTTGCCTTGTAGATATACATATGTATTTAGGTATGCAGTTAGGGAGACATATCCGCAGTGCTATTCTGCTTGGCAAAGTCAAGCAGGCAATGTATTTGCTGGATAAATCAAAAGCATAACAGATTACATTTCCAGATCAGAACAGAATAGAATCGAAATCGAAATTGAAATTGAATCATATGAATGACACAAACTTGAAGGAGTTGACCGTCTTGTTGGCCGTTAAGCTTCCACTTAGCCGTCCACTCACCTGTTGCTTCTTCTGATTGAACTTGTTGCGCAACATGACCTGATCACTTTCCTTTTTCGAGGCAGCCAATGCAGCCGCCTGCTCCAGACGACGACGCTGCTCATTCTCCTGATCAAGTTGCTATAAATCAAACGGAAGTCAACAATTAATCAGACTCAATAATTATAAGAATTAACTCCTACCTTAAAGGCGCGTGTAAAGCGAACAATCAAGGCAAAGAAGGCAGCAGCATCCGCATTGCGAGATGAATCGCCAAAGTACTCCACGCACTCCTTGAACGCATCCTGCGCCAGACGCAGATCGCTCTTAATCTTCTTTAGCTTGTCCTCGCTGTTGTTGAGAAAATCCTTCAGTATATGCGTCTGTGTGCCCTTCACACGGAGCTCGGCCTCCTTTCGCACTTGTTCCATGCCCTTATCCAGTTCCTGAACGTCCGCCACAACATTCTCCAGCGCCACAGATGCAGCCTTATCTGTGCCATACAGCTCACACTCAAAGTTCAATAACTCCGGAAATTTGGCCCTTATGGTCGCCACTATATAATGCAGTAAAGATGAACGCTTGTCCGTTGACTTTGTATCAATCAGTGTATCCAAGGATTGCAGCTTAAAGCCATAAGCTGGACCACGTTTGTTACTATTTAAATAGTTGCCAAAGGCCAGAACTATTTCCAGTACAGCTTTGAACTTTCTGGATTGTTTCAGCGAGTTCGAGGCGCTGGCAATCGATTGCACTTGCTGTGAAAGTTATTGAGATGATTAACATCTATAGTATACATACATTTGTATATAAAATATACTCACTGGACTAATGAGATGAACGATATCGACAAAATTGCCCATGTAGTTCATAATGGCTAGCTTTGAGGAAATTCGTTCCACGCGCGACAATTGTAACATGAACTTGTCCTCCTCGGTGAGCAGCTGTTGATCCTTGCGCTCAATAATATACTCCTTGTAGGACTTCACCTCGGCATCAGTGGGTACCATCTTCTGCAGTAACTCCACATTCTCCAGCGATAGCTTCTTCAAATCCAAACTGTGTATTGCGGCAACGACATCGTCAATGGGCATGCCCAGTTTACGACGAGAGATTGCTAAGAATAAAATTTATTTTATAGTATATTGATATATGATTTATATTGAATTGTGATTTACCTATGTTTCTTAACCTCGTGTGTTCTAGCAGCGACACATTATCGGGCTTCTTGAAACGTTTACTGGGATAGCATGATAGGGTGCCATCCACCTCGCTGCCATTGCTGCCATTATGCAGAGCACCACCAATGCCAATCTTGAAGCGCTCCTCGAACTCATTAAAGTCGATTTGCTTGAAGATCTTCTCGTCGTCCAGCTCATTGAAGATGGTACCACGCACCTGAAAGAAATATTAAATACAATCCTTGTTAGAACTAGTCGGCCGGTGCTACAGTCGGGCATACTCGACAGTCGGAGACCCCGTACTTACTATGGAAAAAACTTATAATGGAAAAAAACTAAAAGAAATTTAGTTAACTTAAAAGCAAATGTTATCAGATTGGTTACGATATCTCATAAAACAAAAATGTTTTACATACTAAGACTTAATTTTCGCACGATCGGTCCTATGACAGCTATATGTTATAGTGCTCAGATTTGAACCAACTTTGGCAAGGATGTATAAGACTAACTTATGTGTGTCAGCCTCGAGTCGATACTATCCTGTCGTTGTCGTTTGCGTTTACGTCTTTGCTCTCTCTCTCTCTCTCTATCTCTTTTAAGTCTCTCTACTACTGCTACTATAAATACTACTATTAATATTACTCCTCCAAGTCCCTCCCAGTCCCTCTCCCAGGCCCCGCTTCCAGTCCCTCTCCCAGGTCCCTCTCCCAGGCCCCGCTCCAGTCCCTCTCCCAGGCCCCGCTCCCAGTCCCTCTCCCAAGTCCCTCTCCCAGGCCCCGCTCCTAGTCCCTCTCCCAGGCCCCGCTCCCAGTCCCTCTCCCAGGCCCCGCTTCTAATCCCTCTCCCAGGCCCCGCTGCCAGTCCCGCTCTCAGGCCCCGCTCCCAGGCCCCGTTCCAGTCCCTCTCCCAGGCCCCGTTCCAGTCCCTCTCCCAGGTCCCTCTCCCAGGCCCCGCTCCTAGTCCCTCTCCCAGGCCCCGCTCCCAGTCCCTCTCCCAGGAAACAAACATGATCTGCCTGCAGTATAGAGAAACCTACATACCAAGTTTGGTGTCTCTAGCTCTTATCGTCTCTGAGATCTAGGTGTTCATACAGACAGACGGACAGACAGACAGACGGACATTGCTTTATCGACTCGGCTATTGATGCTGATCAAGAATATAGATACTTTATAGGGTCTGCCATGCCTTCTTCTGCCTGTTACGCACATAGTCGGTAAAACAAACCCAATAGACCCCTGTACTTTTTTTAAGTACGGGGTCTAAAAATATGTAAAAAATAAAAAAGACATAACTTAAAACAACCCTTTAACTGGATTAATGAATAAGCGGGTGTCTTTAAGCAATAATTGATTGTTGCTCACCTGATTGGGCTTCAGCGCTATCCAGTTGAGCGTGGGCAGCTTGTACTTGGTGGGCACCTTGCGTTTGATGGTCATGGCGCCATCCGGAGCTGGCATAAAGCCCGCAACTGGTGGCGGTGGTGGCTGGAAGGAGCTCAGCATGGGCGGTGCATGGGGTGGCGAGGGAACTGTGGAGATGACGCTGCCATTGGGACTGCCCAGGGGACTGAGACCTGGCATCATCGGTGGCGGTGGCGGTGCAGGTGGCGCTGGTGGTGGAGGTGGCGGTGGTGCTGCTGCTGCCGTCGCTGTGGCCAAGGGCGGCGGTGGTGGAGGCAGTGGTGATGTTGAGTCCGTGGTTGTACCTGTCAACAGGCTGCCATTGACCAGGGAGCCATCACCGCTGGACGCGGAACGTGGCAGGGAACGTGACAACGTTTGCAACTCCAGATTCTTGTTGTGCAGCAACGTGTCCCGTTTCTTCAGCTCCTGTTCGTTCTGTTGCAACATGCGTTGCAAGGCATTCAGCTGATCCTCCAGCTGTTGTCGCATCACGGCCAGCTGTTCCCGTTCCGCCTTAAGCGTTAGATTCTCCGTCTCCAGCTCGGCGTATTTGTACAAGAACTCTGAATTGCGATCGATTTCCCGTTCCAGCTGATCCTCCAGCTCCTGTACACGTTCCAATGCCGATGTTTTCGTCTCTGAATCTTCCATCAGAGCAGCGACATCAAATACATTATCCAGATACGCTGAGATCTGCACCTTGAGCTCTTCGGACTCGGTCATTCGTATCTTCTCCAAATACGTGTCCAGTCCCAAGGCCGTAAACTCATATTGTAAATGGACGCGATAATTCATATCTTCGACGGAGTGAACCACAATGTTCATGAACTGCATGCAGGCGACCATAAAGTCAATGTTAAAGGCCTCAAAATTCATAAAATACTCCATGAGCGTCTGGAATCGTCGCTTCTCTTGGCACACATCCTTGAAATTATCAAAGGAGCCGAGTATGATCTCATGTCCACCCTTGACCAAACAAATAGCCGCCAGCAGCTCCAGGACCAAAGCCTTGGTCCTCAGAGATTTGTGTATAAGACTCAAAGCGATGCAGTTAATCGCCTCCCGATGCTGGATGACCATATTGAAGCCATATTTATTGTTCATAATCGCACGCAGGCACATGATCGACACATGGATGTCATCCGTTGCCGCACCCATATTCAGTTTGGCAATGTGACGCGATCGACGTTTCAGACTGGGACTGTCGAGTACCTCGGCAATGGTGGGTCGAACAAAGCTATAGGAATGCGAGTGATTGCCATGGCCAACCACCGACGGATGACGTGAACCATCCAGGAGAAGTGAACCATTTGTCAGACTGGCATTAACGCCACCAACACCACCGGGACTCAACGAGCTGTTGCTCAGCACCACCTCGTTGGCATCCAGGCCATTGGTGAGATTCAAACGCTCCTCGGAGGCGCACAAGGCGCCCTGCAAACGCTGCTCATGTCGCATCATCTGCAGCCGAAAGTTGAGATAATCCACGAGAGCGTCGAGTCCCTGATTCGTATCATCCAGAAACTCCTTCACCCACTCAATGTGATTCGTGCGCAACGAGATCTCAAGATCCCGCAGCACCTGAGTGGATGTCGATTCGCCGACCATTTTGCGTTTCTGGCAAAGAAAGTAGAAGAGATAAAGCTGTAAGTGTACAAAGAGAGAGAGAGAGAGAGAAAGAGAAAGTGTGGGGATGGTAAAAGGGACAATGAGTGCAGGGTAAAACATATAATAATGATAATGAATTGATTAAAATGGTTGATTCGATGATATGTTGGTGCCGGAAAGAGAGGAAAGGAAGGAAGAGGATCATGTTTTTGTTGTGTGTGTGTGTGCGTGTGTGTATGTTGTTGTCAGTGTTGTGAGTAAAGAAATCGAAATTTAAACATTAATATTGAAAACAAACACAATAGATTTTCTATGATTTAAGAATTAGATTTAGATTTAGAATTTAATCGAATTATAGATTAATGAAGTCGCTTCTCCGCAACAAACGCACCACACAGCAAAACTAAGTGACAACTATAATAGACATAGGAGTAGACTACACAGTACTACAAAGGACAGAGATCACAGTAGACACCCAACCGGACAACTTACCCGATGACTACGCGATGCCTTTGGATCCAAATATGTACGCAATTTGCTCAAGTAATGGGAGGGTGGATCCTTGGCCTGCACCATTTCCTGTAATTAACAAAAAATAAAAAAAAAATATAAATATATTATTTATTCTTTTACAACCATATTCATTTAATTTTATTTCGAAAATAACTATAGAGTATTATCATACAGTGTTAAATATCATTTGAAATATTATTAAGCTTCTTCTATTTTCAAAAAACATTTTTAAATATCAAAATACGTAAGCAACCAGCTGCAAAAACAAAATAGCCCGACGGTTATTTTATTTTATTTATTACTCGCCATTCGGATTGATCAATGACTCAAACTGTGGTTTTTGTTGTAGATTTTGTTGTCGTGATCTCGATTGAAGACGTCGTGCCCCTACAGCTCTATAGTATTTTTAATAATTCTGAAAAACCCACAACTGCTCAATTTCAATAAGCGCTTCATGTTTACAATTCTCGCAGTCTACACTTTACAGCTGACCGAGAAGCAACTCTCGCTTCGTTTTTGATTTCGCGTTTTTATCTGCGTCGCCGGAAATCGCCAACGATAAAATGGATACAAACATTTTGGATTTACATTTTGACATTCTAATTCTGATTTGCGAACAAATTGAAACATTCGATGATAAGAAAAACTTTGCTAGAACACATCCAAAACTTTGGAATGTATTTACATATCAGCACCGTAATGATGTTCGAAGTGTTATTAATTTTGATAATAATGCAAAAGACATTATTAATCACTGGGATTTTATTTTGGAATGGTGGGGCTCAAGTGTCACATCAATCTACAACAGATATAATAATGTAAACTCAGGAGTTTTGCTGGATTTTGCAGTTAAGTTCTGCCCCAATTTGGAGTTTATAAATTTCGTGATCGACAATTGCAATATTAAAAAAGTTTCCGAAAATTTGCCAAAACTGAAACAGCTTAAAGATATTCGTATGAATATTAAAATTGAGTTTTATGGATTATGGAAGCTATATTATAAGAAGGAAAACTATATTGCTGACCTAATCGAATCAATGCAAAGTTTAACAAAGCTACGTCATCTCAACTTTGGTACCCATTCATTAAAAGGAATCGAACGTAAGTGAACTTGGAGATATTCTTACAGTAATTCGAAATAATTTAAGCTGTTTTGCAGGAAAGCAATTGAACAAATTGATTCAGTTGGAGGAATTAAAAATTGGCCCTATTCAAGACAGTGACGTTGATGATCTCTCTACTTTACTGGGACATTTACGTATATTAATAATTGGATACTATCCTGATACTAAGACAATAAGCCGTTTGGCTAAGTATTGTATAAATTTGGAGAGTTTGAGCTTAGAAGACGATAGTTTCAGATCTTATTGTCCTAAGTTTTCTTCAAACTGGAGAGTATCATATTTTCCGAAATTGACATGTCTTAGCTGTGATGGAAACGGTAAAAATGATTTTCTCTACAATTTGGATAGCCGCTACAACAACCAGTTGAAAGTCCTAAACATACCTTGCTTAACTATGAGAGAAGAGGAAATCGCTCGTATTGCTAATCTTCGAGCTCTCAAGGAACTCTTCTGTGCGGATATAGTACCAAGTTCTATTGATTTACTTGTCACAATGCAATTAGAGCATATTGATTGCACTACATCGTTTAGCTTAAACCAAATAGATATTTTACGATTAGTGAGAGAATGCCCATCGTTAAAGGATTTAGGATGTGCTACTTATAACATCGATAGTGAATTTCTTTCTGATCTGTTGGATATATTGAAGGCGAAAGACTTTCAACCTAATCGACCATTTAATCTCAAGTACGAAACTTATTTTGAAACCGAAATCAACAAAGATCAGGTAATTAATAGATTCATTATACAAAATACATATATACTGATTTAAACATTTTCAGTTTGCATCCATGCCGAATTCAAATCTAATGAACTTGCTCCACCGCCGAACACTTTCCTGTTTAAATATTAATAATAAAGTTGTTAGATAATAAAATACTTGTTATATACGCTATTACTCTTTATTGGTTGTTTTTGAGGTTTGCTGTCGAGACAGCAAACAGAGCAACAAATGGAACAAAAGAGAATCGTAAAAGGCGGTCCCTGCTTGAGCGCATTGTCTATCGAGCAGAAGCAGATTTTTTCGCTCTTTCTTTTCGCTCTTTCTTTTCGATGTGTCCGTGAGAGAACTGTTTATTGCGAACCCGCTGTAGGTGATGACTGTTATACTAGCGAGCTCTGCAAAATATTTAAAATATTTATAAGCTCGGTCTTATCTCCTATGCGGTCCCCTATGCTCGAAAAATTATAAAAAATAAAATGCTGGCATATGCATCATATACAGAACACTCCGTTCTCTTAAAAGAATAAAATAATTAAAGCTCTTTCTGTATTCGCAGTTCGCGAGAACTTTAAGTGACTCAGTCTGAATTTCACAACTGAAACCAACAGTAACATACGCATTGTGTTAGATTTCTCATTTTTAACCCCGTCGATGGAATTCTTCAACGATAAAATGAATTTAAACATTTTGGATCTACATTTTGAAATTTTAACCCTTGTTTGTGAACAAATTGAAACATTCGATGATAGGAAAAACTTTGCAAGAACACATCCAAAACTTTGGAACGTCTTTGCTTATCAATATCGAAAAGATGTTCAAAGTGTTATATATTTTGAAGACCTTAAAGATGATATGATTAATCATTGGGATTTTATTTTGGAATGGTGGGGCTTAAATGTCACTTCAATCTACAATAGATATAATTATGTTGACTCGGGTGACTTATTAGAAATTGCTGCAAAGTTCTGCCCCAATTTGGAATTTGTAAAGTTCGTGATCAAGGAAGACAATATTAAAAAAGTTGAAGAAAATCTCCCAAAACTCAAAATGCTTAAAGATATTCGAATGAGGGTTGATTTTATTAGACTACCCTGAAGCAATAATTATAAACCCGTAACCCACATTGCTGATCTAATTGAATCATTGCAAAGTTTAACAAATCTACGTCATCTCAACTTTGGTGTCCATTCATTAAAAAGAGAGGAACGTAAGTAAACTTGGAGATATTTTTAAAAAATGTTAAAATAAATAATGCTATTTTGCAGGAAAGCAACTAAACAAACTGATTCAATTGGAAGAATTAAAAATTGGCCCTATTGAAGACAGTGACGTTGATGACCTCTCTACATTACTTGGATATTTACGTGCGTTAATAATAGAATACTATCCGGATACAAAAACAATAAGTCGTTTGGCTAAGCATTGTATAAATCTAGAGAAGTTGAGCTTAGAAGACTATAATAATAGATCCTTTATGCCAGAGTTTTTTCAAAAGTGGAGAATAGCATATTTTCCGAAATTGACATACCTTCACATATTTAAGGGAAGCTGTCAAAATCCTTTTCTCTGCCATTTGGACGACCGATACAATGACCAGTTGCAAGTCTTAAACATACCCTGTTTAACTATGAGAGAAAAGGAAATTGCTCGTATTGCTGATCTTCGAGCTCTCAAGGAACTCTTCTGTGCGGATATAGTACCAAGTTCTATTGATGTACTTGTCAAAATGCAATTAGAGCATATACATTACTGGGATTCGAAGACCCTATTCAAATTTCATCTTTTGCGATTGGTGAAAGAATGTTCATCATTAAAGAATTTAAGATGTGCTTGTCGTGATATCGATAAGGAATTTATTTCGGAACTTTTGGATATATTGAAAGCGAAAGGTTTTCAGCCTGATGAACCATTTCATCTCAACAACGTAACTTACATTCAACATAAAATCAACAAGGATTTATTGATTGAGGTAATTAATCGATATATTATATTAGATATACTTGTAATAAATTATGTAATTTCAGTTTGCATCTATGCCGAATTCAAATCTAATGCACTTACAACTAGGTTAATTGCAAAGTATAATCTCAATAACAATCTTGATAATAAATTGTGTTGACAGCAGAATTAAAATATAACCGAACTTGAATACATATTCTCGAAATTGTATTGAAATTGAAATTAAAATATAATAAATATCAAATCCTAAATGATGACAATATTACCATTCGAAATTAAAATACTTGGTATGGTTGTTGATATGCTTTGGCTGAGAATTATAACACAATATAGTACAAGAGTTTAAGGATGTGTCCAGGTGTAACTGATGATTTTCTTACTGGGATTTCTTATAGAGGAAGTAACCGCATACTTGTTTTGAGTTACTTTTACCACCAATTAATGTCTATTAATTGAACGCGGTAGCTAGCGTAATCTTTAGATTTTAGTAGTGGAAAGCAATGAGAGAAAAAATGTGTTGAACGTGGGCCAAATGGAAATACCTCCTCATGCATTAACACTAACTTAGCGGCTTTTACTTTTGTTTTGGCTGTTGGGTGTTTTCTGTGTTGGTTTTGACTCGCCAACTGCATATTTGTGTACCATGTTTACGGTATATAGCTCTGGGTTTCCCCTGCCCCCGCTTCACCTGCCTCTCTGTTTCTCTCTCGATGTTTAACTTGAGACCATGAGGCGTTCATATAAGCATCGATAGCTTGCCTAACTTTTAAACATTTTTAGGCATGAAGCGTGGTATACATGTTTTTGGCTTTTTACTATGCCAACAACAACAAGACAAACTACTACTACTACAACAACAATAACAACAACAGCGCATGACTACAACTAAAACTATGTGTGGGTTTTTGTTGCTTTTGCCTGTGCAACTGACATAAAGGAAAACCAGTTTCATTCTTTTCCTAGTCGAATACCACAACAACAACAACAACGGCAACAAACAAATAGAAAAACAGCAAGAAGAAGACAAGAGAGAAAAAATAGAGATATACATATACATATTTAAACCTGGTATGGGGCGTCCAAGCGGCTTCAGCGATTAAAAACTGCAATTTATCGCAGTCATAATAATTTGCATTTTGTCACTGTGAGCCACCACTGCACCACAGCACCATCAACAGGCCGTGTGAGTGGTGCTGAAGTGGAGTCGAGTGGTTTTTGTATTTGCCAATGTTGTTGTCGTCGCGGGATTGGCAACAAGAGCAAGAGAGCAAGAGAGAGCAAGAGAGAGAAAGAGAGAGAAAAGTCCTCGCCGACGACGACAACTCTTGTCCATTGTTTGTGGGCTGCGTTTTCATTCAAAAAGTGCCTGAATTTATGGAAAACAGGTCTGTTGGCATGCAGGCGGTTAAGGAACCGCCAACAGAGAATGTCTATATACCCTATACTCACAAAATGAATGGGGAACGACAGGCAGTTACGATATCATTTTAAATATATCAATTTGATTTGATTTTCTTCTTTATATTCTCACAATTTTATAGCGATCGTAGTATCTTTAATTTATGCATTTTTAATCTCATTTCTAAATTTCTAAATCAATCTAACTTTTAGTATACAAGCATGTTTATTTTGTCATCTCACCAAGATCGTAGAGAGTATCTTTGTGTTGTTCATTTCTATTTAATTCCAAACGCATTTCTTAATATATTGACTTGTTTTTCAGAAAACAGGCATGTTAAGATGTGGTCGAAACATTATGAATATATCACAGCAATCGTAAGGGGTATCCTTTAGTTCTGAATTCACTGTTGCATAGTTAAGTATACGATAGATCATGGGTTACCTGCGATACTCCAACGCCAATGAACGCGAATATTTTCTAGGCGCAGCTCTTGAAAATGCATTGACCCAGTTTAATGCTCTGGCCAGGCCAGACTCAAGAACCGTCAAATCGAAACCACGCTCTGTCGCACACGTTAATAGTTTTGTCATAACTCCAATAAAAGCACAGCTCTAACCCAAAACAGAGCACGCAATGTGAATTTGTAGACATGAGCTTATATACATGAGCTATACACATGTCTGGATGTATCTCCCCTCCCATCTGTTCCAATGTGCCCAATCATTAATACTGAAAATGTTATATTTTTAATACCCCATTGTCAGGCATTGTTCCAACGCCATTTGGATTCAAATAAGCACCGAAAATTGTTTTGAAATTGGATTCATTTTGCATCAAATGAGAGCGACAACGACGACGACGATGACAACAAATAAAATAAAACCCAACTGTCGAGCACGCACTGAATAATGATATATACAAAGCAAATATATCAACACAATTGTTTCTCTAACATATAAAGTTCATGCGAGTTCAAATTCAAGATAAATTGCACACATATAGCAATTTCAAGTGCAGGGGACAACGTCTCAGATACTTTTGTACCTGTAAGTGTCTCAGGTGTCAGCTGAAATAAATTACTCTAAATGATCTACATAATGTGTCTCAGCTTAAATTAGAATTAAAACAGTCGAGGGAGTATCACTAAATTCCAAACTAAAAATGTAGGAAATTCTAACTGTCAAAGTTCAGTTGCAAAAAAAGATCATTGAATGTATATCAAGTTAAAAAGAATGCCTTTATATAATACTTAATATTATTTCAGAAATTTCATCTTATAATATAAAAATGAATTCACGTTATGTACCCACGTGTAAACGTAGGCTAGCGTACTTCAAGTTGTTTTTATATAGCGCTCATGCAACTTACAACTAAGGCACATGTCATTTGGCATAGTTAATTACAGCTGTGACTTTGTCGTGTATCTTTAAGGTCATAGTTCAAGGTGCAAACGCTTAGAGTAAATAGTTTAAGGCGTTGGCCTTCAGCAACAGTTAAGGGACAGTAGAGCACAGCACTTTTAATCTCTGAAATTTGCGTTTTTGCCATAAACAGGAAGTTTTGGACTCAAACGATAATGATAAACACGCAGCCACTGAAATTATGAAGGCAAAGCAGACGAGGAATGAAGGAAGGCGACACTTGGCGACGCAGTTAAATTGTGAATTTATGGAAGTCTACTTACTTGATCGCATATCATGTCCCACTTCTTCTCGTCATCGTAATTACGCAACAGCTTGGCTTTATCCGGCGGCAGATCCATTGAAGCCTGCAATTAAAAGAAAAACCAGGTTAATAAATGTCAGTAATCGGCATAACATTTAAAAGTCATTAGTACATGGCCATAAATCTAAACTGGACAAAACTAGAAATATATAAAGACGTAATATTTTCTGTGGGAAAACCTATTCAAATTAAACACAATAATATTACAAGTATGTCAACTTATTATTAATGATAGAAGTAATAATTCGAATATATATATTTTCAAATGAGATAGATGATAAGAACGTTTAGAAGGGTGTTCCAAATTTCGTTCTCCACATAAAACTGCGAAACAACTAAGAATATTTTTAATTAACCTGGTATTAAAAATATGCAAAAGATTTTTTATCGCATATCTTAAACAAAGTGGAATCTCAAAACACATTTTAATATAATATCATATTATGAGAGCATCAGTTATTATATGAAATGAAGAAACAGTTGGGGATTTTCAAGAAATATGATTTAAAACAAATATTATACTTATATGGGGTCTGTAACCTTATTATATAGGCAAGCCCTAGAAATATCATGACAATAGGACATAAAAGTTACACCTGACTGCTGCACCTGTTCTACAACACATTTTTTGCCATATGATTGTACGAGAAAAGCTTTAACTGATGGAGCATCTGCGGGTGATTTAATGATTTCGAGTCACTCAACCAAAAACATCAATCAGCACAAAAAGGAACAATTTCCAGTCAAGTGTAAAGGTAAATGTATTATATATTTTACATTCAACATTCTATGGAGTACGGAGAATGCCCTAATGAAATCAGCAAATATGCTTACGTGACTTCAATTTGGGTGCAGCTGCAGGCAACTTCTAATTAAAGTGCCAACACACACTACACACAACTCAGGAAAGGGTGTGGATGAGCAACCATAAGGGAGGGAGGGAGATGTTAATTTAAAGAGGACGTTGATAAAATTTATACAAATTTCCAAAATTTTAGACAATTTAAAGTCACAAGGCATCAAAATCAAATAAAAAACAGGCTTACAAAATAAATTTCTGATCGACTAGCAGATACTCAGTAGTGTTAGTCTGTTTCCACATTTTCAAAGAACTACTTGCTTAATATTTCATAGAACACTTGATTTAGGCATTTTGAGAAAATATTTTGGTATGAAACAAAGTTTATTTATATACTTTCCAGTTCTCGAAAATTTGAATGCAAAACAATGATTGCAAGACCATATTTGCGTAGGAAAAAATCACTTAATGAATCACGGCAAGCGGTCTGGATGTAAATATTAAAGAGAATCAATAAAGCAAGGAAATATATGGAATAATGGGCTGAAACTCATAAAATACCCAGCAATTATTAACAAAATAAAATTGAGAAACTAAACAAAACAAAACAAAATCACAACAAACTTTGACAAAGGAAGACAATCCTAAAACTTCAAATAATATTAAAATTTATAACGAAAATAGAAAATTATTCTTTGTTATTTTTATTATATCATTAAATTATAAATAATTAAATGGGCTTCAAATTGTGTAAAATAGCATCCTTAACCTCCTGCAAGGAATATAATCAAAATAGAATATCCACATAATTTTAAAGAATATATTCGAAAAATAATTTCATCATTGTATATTTTTTAATATTTAGTTAATTTCTTAACGAAATAAAATTACAAATTTAGTCACATGAATGTAGTAAAAGCATAATGGACAAACTCATATACACATAATTATTTCATTGTCGTGGGGTCATGATATATGCCGGTAAACAGAGTGGCGTTCGATTTTCTATCGTAAATTAGGAACACAAATGGACGATCGCATTTAACTGCGGGGGGAAGGCTGAGGGGAGCGAAAGATACGGTTGCTGCCGCCGCAATGCTGCCCTCCTCATCCACCTTGATTTTGGCCAGGTGCTCGACATCGCCAAAATTGATGCCCTGATCTTCGCTAAAGTCATTGAAGCTGGCGTCATGATCAAACATCTTGTTCACGCCCATTTTACGCAGAATGGGTCCGATATTTACACGCTGCTCAAGCTCAAATTTGGGCAACGTCACTGCAATGTCCTCTATACTGGCTTCCCTCAAAGCCGCCTCTAAGGTTTCGGAGCTCAACTTTGTCAATACCTGCTCAAGAGCATTATCGACGAAAGGAAGTATGATGACCATAGAAATATCAGAATCTCTATTATCCTTCTCAAACGATGTGCGATATGGGAGTTGCAGCACTACGGCCCCCAAGCGCCTATCATAACGATATAGGAAAATTTCTGTCTGATACATCATTGGTACAAACGACACTTTACCAATGGCCGTATGGAATGGCTTCTGACTTGTGTATTCCACATCGAAGGGATTTAACCATTGCCCCTTGAAGTACGCCGCATTGGCCAGCACCGTCTTAGTACCTGCATCGATAACATCTTCAGCAATCATGTTTATAATTTGATTCTTTGTGACATTTGCAATCCAGCCATTAATCTGTTGTCGTGTTTGCTCGACATTATCCTTAATATTTAACTGAACAATTTCGTCGTAGAATCGCGTTTTTAGGCAGCTGGCCAGCTTCACTTGCTCGTCAAAGTACATCCGATCGACGCATGAGAACTCCAGAGGCATACGTTGCGCACGTACAGCACGTTCCAATTTTTCCAAATGATAAGCACTACGCACGGTTTCCTTTGATGGCGCCCAGCCTAAGCGAAGTACCCTGGAGAGCTCCGCTTCCGTCTGACCTGTGGCACCAAAATAAGCCAACAGGAGTGCATTATAGATGCTGTAGGGTGAAAAGAAGACATTCTCATTGGGTGTTGCCTTGCTCATGGCCTTCAGCATGTCAATTGAGAACTCCTGTTGTCCACGATACAAAGTTGGGCGTTGGGTGTTGGCCTTTTCAGGCGGTTGTTGAGGGTTGCATAGCTCAGCGCTCAGCAGCCCCGGCAGCAGCAGCAACAATGGAAGGCACAACTTCATTCTCTTTTTCAAAACTGCAAATTGCAATGATCGCGCTAAGATTCAGCTTCGTACTGCTATTCGTACTGAAAAACCGTGTTATTTAAACATTTCATGATTTTCTTATCAGTCTTATTTTTTGCAATTGTAGTTAGATAACCTGAGCTTTAAGCTTATAAATAAGTCATCCATAAGTGTGAGCACTTTTCGCCGGTTTCTAAGTCGAATACAACATTCAAGGCCTTTGCTCATCTATATAACGAAAGAAGATGGAACACTACCATAGTCGCTACATTATGCACACACACAAACTTGGAAACACACACCCATACTCATTGAACAAAATTTTTAAAATGCGTATCCGGTGCGACGGTCAGGCACATGGATTATTATGTGTTGTTGACTAATTTATATAGAAACAATTTTTTTTTATGCCTGCTCTGTCATAAGTATATAAAAGAGAGAGGTAAAGAATGCGAAGGAGAAAGAGCGAGAGAGAGAGAGAGAAAAAGCAGAGATCGAGAGAGCGAGGCTTTGTCAATTATTATTCCGTATATACAATCGTATTTTTATTTATATTGTTTGCTATTTAAAAAGCGCGTCGAGGCAAATCAGTCAGCGTCAAGGGGTCCGAGTATAACAGACAGGAAGGCAGGGTGAGTAATGCCCAATGGGGGGAGAACAGGGTGGGCAGTTTGCGAAAGGTAACTGGGCGTTATGGCATTGGATGCCGATCGCCACAAGGGCAGTCCACAGCAATACCATTTACTTAGCTTATAAAAGGCGTAAAAAATTATTAAATCAATAATAAACAAGAGGAATATAGGCATTGCAATACTTTTCCATTTTCCATTTTCCATTTTCATTTGCATTTTTATTACACACATCATGTGAAAAATATTTATTGTAAGACATTACATTAAACACGTTTCGTAAAACGAAAACAAAACAAACGAAAAAAACATAATAATTGTAAGAAAATTGCATGACAATGAAGTAATTGTTTGGCTTAATTAACACACAGTTAAGACTCGGAAGACTCGTGTAAATTTATAATAATTGACTGAGAAAAAAGTGCGATGCGAAAAATGTATTTAATTAGCATTTTGCTTACCGAAAGTAAGTTTTTAAATAGAAAAAAATAAGCAACAAAAACTAAATAAATTGCGGGTGCGACATTTCATTTGCGAAGTAGGAAATCATAGGCAAGCTGACTGCTATGAGATGAAATCAACGTTTAATTATAATTTGTTATCAAAAATACTAATTTATTTAGTTTAACATAAATGAGTAATTGTTTGAATTTCTAGTCGAGACCCAAGCTATGAACCTTTCTAATTTACATTGAACTAAATAATAAATCATTTTAAAACCATAAATCTAATTACTAATTGAAATTCCTTGGTTCTTTTTCAACTAACTAATCAAATATATACTAAACAAAGCACTACAACTATTTTTACAACTATTTTTACAAATGTTTTCTACTTATATTTTCTGCTACTAGTTGCTACTACTAGTTTATTACAGTTTCATTTTACTATTAACTAGCTCCATAATATAGTACTTGTAGCGCTTATTTAAAGCAGTAAAGTTGCACAGATTTCGCTAAATTATGAGAAATCAAAGCAAATTTGCAAATCTTTATGCGAATTTCTAAATTGAAGTTGCAGAACAAAATGTTAGATAATTTATGTGTTCTACTTGACCCGTTTTGAGGTCTTACTTCAGTTCACATCGAGTCTATCTCGCTGTGCGCTTTATGCGCAAAAGAACTGATGCATTCAAGTTTCTTTTTTTTCATATTTGCAAACCGCAAGAAGCAAATGCTCCCAAAGGGCCCGCCAAGGAAGTTGAAGTGCAACGATAAACAAATGCTCGCTCTATATATAAAATAGATAAATCCACATATACTCACACCACACAGTGGTTGTGTGTAATAATCATTGTTTTAATTTTTTTTGCAGTTTTATTAGATAAAGCCTGAGTCGAGTCGAACAAATGTACAAATGCTGACAAAGTCATCAAAGTGCTGAATGACTGACTACAGACAATGGGTATTAATTCAAAACAAAAAAAACAACAACTGTTGTGGTTATTTTCTGCTTCTTCTATTTTGTCAGACCTGTGGTTTGTCAGTCACACTGAAAATGCCATTAGTAGACTCTATTATGATGATAAACTTATTCTAGACAAAGATGTCTGAAACCCAATGATGATCATGATGATCATGATGATCAAACGAGTGAAAGTCATTTGTTGTGGCTGTGTGAAAGCTTGTAAATTAATGAGGATTTTATGTGGTTAGTCTAACCGACACCCACAGCAGACATCACATATGAATATGCCACAGACAGAGACAGTGGTGAGCATTAAGTTAAGCCTATTTAATTTTATGAGCATTCAAAGGCAATCAAAATATTAAACAACTATTAATTATAATTAAGTCACAGATTTTAATGTGAAAGCTATAAAAAATTGCAGTTTCAGCAATTTCAATATGATTGTAAATTTTATTTAATAAGACAGCTCTGGTTGTTTCTTCAATAAGTTTGTGACATTTTTACTGTGCATATCCTAATCTTTACTTTTTATTACTTTAAGAAATTCTTTGGAAAATATCTTTGTTACAATTTTAAGGACGGCAAAATAATAACTTGCAAATAAATATGTAAATTTTCAAACTTAAAACCGTTTATAAATAGGAAATGTCTTATTAGTAAACCATTTTAAAAAAGAATTAAATAAACTAATTTGCAATATATTGATAATTTCATAACGTTCGTTTGGAAAAAAATAACAATTTTAAATACCAACTCAGTCTGTGCATTCTGTTGGAAACCTTATATTGTTAATCGAAGACTGTCAGGAGACTGCGCTGAGTGTTTGCTCAGCTTGATCCTCAGTCAATTTGCCGACTGCATCTCGTCTGATGCAAAATGTTAAGTTCAATCAACCCACGCACTGGGACGCTGCAGCTAACCGGAAACATCTGCGCCAACTGCCGCCGATTAGACATAAAACGCAAATTATTAGCGGCAAAAGAAAGAGAAGAGGAAGAAGAAAACCTAAACTATTTATTTATAGCCATGAATGAGGCAAACAATTGCTTTCAATTGAAGGCACTTTTGGCACGGACAGTGGCAAGGGCAGAGATATAAAAAGTAAACACAAATTAGCCTAAGCCTTTTAGCCTGGCCTGGCCCAGCTTGACTTGGCCAGCTGAGGCTAGACGAGGCCACAACTAGACGAACGCTACCGAAATGACAATACACATTTTGAGAAACTGAAATACAACAAAAGAGCAGAAAACCAACAACAACAAAAGTAAACAAAGTAGTCAAACAGTTTTCAGTGCCAAAAAAAGGGGCAAACAAAACAACCAAGAATAATCAACAAGTGTTATCTTATGGCAAATTGAAGTTTGTATACCCTTGGAAAACAGCTAAAGACAATCTATAAGCGATAAAAACAGAGATCTATAACAATATTTTAACAGCTACCGAGATAAGGTGATGTTCAAAGAAAAGTAAATTTGAAACCCAATCTAATAAATAAAGGCATTGAAAAATCAATATTCTAAATAATTTAATAGCATATATGCATATTTATAAATTAAATTGATTCAGTTTTATATTTGTAAATTCTCATCTTTCAATTATTTGTTAAGCATATCATTTACATAAATTGAAAGCGAGATCATTAAGTCTGAATGAAATATCAAAATATATCTCAAAAATGTGTCTTATCTGTTGTGTCAAATCAATTCATAAAATCTAAGCGAATCAAGCAAAGAATTCAATATTTTCCCACACTTACTACACACAGAGATCGCATGCATAATTCACCTACATTTAGTTGATGTTGCATGCAACTTGACAAAATAATAATGCCCCATTTTGATGACACGAAAAGGTAACACAAGCGTAAAGTGTAAAGAAAGAATTGTTGAGCGGCGTTTCATATTACAGCACAACTCGAAAAGGGGAACAATGATGATGATAAGTGAGAAATTGAGCTGAGCATATAAATATAAAGAATTCGTGTTTAATACTCTTTTCTTTTTTCGATCCATATTTATAACGAAATCGGCTGAGATAAGCCCATAAATGAGTCAGCATGTGGGAGAGAGAGCGGCGACAATCGATCAATTTGCTTTTAATTGCCATTTGCATGTGTTTGAATTTGGATTGGGATTGGGAATGATTGGGTATGTGAATTGGATTGAGATTGTGTCACTCTCATTTGTTGTAGTTTTATGTTGTTCATTTTATTGTCTCTTTTTGGCAATCATAAAAGCACGCTCCCATTGTTTAATTAAGTTCGACTTTGTTGCCTGGGGTTCTCTGAAGCAGCACTTAACCATGGATGACAAACAGAACAGAACGTCGCCAGAGCGAGAGGGATGCAGAGGGAGAGAGATGGAGCACGCAAGCGAGACAATACCCAGGAGAACTTTAAGGCGTGCAACACAAACAGAAATTCACATAACTTTTCTCACTAAGTACTGCATAGACAGACATTTGGTTTTGATTTTAAAAAGTATTGAATGCATACAAATAAACATTTTATTACAAATTGTTATTATTTGTTTAAGATATATAAAACTTATGTAGTATTGGTTTTAAAATATAAATAAATATATCTTTTTTTAACAAAAGGACTTTGAATTTATTTTCAAGTTAAAAAACAATTAATTTCATAATTTCTAAGATAAAATACATATTATATCTTAAAACTATTTCGTTAACCATCAATTATTGGAATTTAAAATGCTAAAACATGGAACTTTAAAGGTTTCTAAAAATAAGTTTATTAAAAATAAACTCAGAAACATATTGTAAGATCAGCTTATGTAGATTTTTGAACTTTGTACCGTAAACAAATGACAAACAAATTGACATGAAGAAATCGCGGGGAATGCAACATAAAAGTTGCCGAGAGTTCAGTTCAACTGGGGTTATCAACTCTTTCACACACACACACGCACACACACACATACATCACTGAGAGCATAGAGAACGATGAGCTCATCAATCACATGCACTGCGAGCGTTAGACTGAGTAAACAAGAGGAAGAAAGAGAGAGAGAGAGAGAGAGAGAGAGAGAGTAATGGTTTGAGGGGGTGTAAAGAAGATAGGGGCATGTTATACCTAATTATAATGGTCCTTTGTATTTGAGACTTACCAAAACTTTGGCAAATCGCCGATCCAGCTCATCGGTGGTGGGCATCGGCTGTTGGCTGCGACTGCGCACGCTCGGCTGTCGCACATGATGGTATTGGGAGCTGGAGCCGATGTCGTAACGCAGATCCTGCTTCTGCAGCGTGCCGCCGGTGGAGGAGGCACTGTGGTGGCCATTACGCAGCATAGAATGGGAGTTTGGCGTTTGTTGCTGCTGTTGTGCATGATGTGGATGTGGATGGGAATGTGGATGATGTTCATCTCGATCGACATCGGCATTGGTGATGCTGCGGGATTTAACTGCGCCCATTATGGTGGCAAAGCGACCGCCGCCGTTGCTTGCTGATGCTGCAGTTGCTCCGTTCGAAGATGTTGCTGTTGTTGTTATTGTGGTGCACCAGCGGGCGCCAGCACCAGCATAACCGCCACCTCCACCGTGTCCACCTCCGGCGTAACCACCTCCGCCGTCGTCGCGGTCGTCGCCGGCTTCGATGCTCGCCGCAGTTAGCGCTGTGCTAAGGGACGTTGATACCGCGCCCCATACAGTGCGGCAGAGTGCACGGGTGCGTTCGGGGCAACTTGAAAGTTGCTCTCTGATTTCGTTGAAGATATCCAAAGCGATGTTGCTGTTGCTGCTGCTCCGCCTGCGCTCCTCCTGCCCCTGCAGCCAGTGAATTTATTGTCTATAGATTGGCCGAAAAATTGTCGATTATCTGTTGTTTTTGTTTATTGTGTGTTTAGCCAAGATTTTTACTTCTTTTTTGTTTTTGTTTGTATATATGTGTATATATATGAACTTTAGCGAAAAAGTTGCTGTGTTGCTGTTTGATTTTTTAACTTGGACTTCTTATTTATTTGTATATTTTTTGGCAATGTAAGCACTTTTAACTGCAATATATAAACTAATACATTCACATACACTTACATTTACTTTAACATTTACTTTTACATTTACATTTACACGCCCTAAAAGAATTTTGTTGGAAGCACAAATAATGACGCAAAGTGAGTAATGTGCTTGTTGTTGCTGCTGCAGCGACGTCTGCGGCGGCGGCGGCTGCTGCCGCTGTTTCTTCTTCTTATGTGCAACTGAACAAACACATAGACACACACACACACACACGAGAGACACGCATACAACCACAATCACACACTCCAAGCACACACACTCGCACACAAACACACTGGAGCACAGACAAAGCGCAGATTTCAATAGAACGCTCCTTGAAGGCGTCAACTTTTTACCGTTGCTGGTTATTTGTGCATTATTTGCTTAATCGTATTAGCTTAGCTAAAAACGTTTTAAATTTCTATTGAACTCTTCATCATAAATACTTAAGTATTGAACGCGAAATTCCACTGCAATTGTTTAAAATGCACTTTGCATGCGACGGCGCGACTACAGCTACTTGCAACTTCGTATGTACTGACCCGCAAAAACAAATTTAGATGGAAGGAGGCTGCCACCCGGCTCAAAGGCTGCCACCCTGTTAAATTCATCGATCTGGCAGCAGTACCATAATAATATACTAAAATACTGTACACTTATCGATAAATGTTCGATAGTCAATTGCCTGTTATCAGAGTAAAATACATTTGTTTACAAACTTTTGCAAATCGTACAAAACATGGGTACACCGCGTAAAAATCTCAACTATTATTCGCCCTATTCACAAAATGTGGGTCAGTATCCTTCCCAGACATCGGACTACATGTCACAGCACACTGGAGGCCTGCAACCGCAGCCAGACAGACAACAACAGAGTTCCCAAAGTGGGACGCCACATTTTTATCAAAACAGAACGCAGCAGCAACAAAGTTGTGGATTTTTCGAGGACAGACAGAGTTCCAATGCCAAGAACACACCTCACTTTTACCGCAACAAAACACCGCATCAGCAACGAGGCTCGTTTAATAGAAATTTTGGCCATCGCGGCGGAAGACGAGGATTTCATCATAACCAGCAGCATCAACGGCAATTCAATGATAACAAAAATACGGATACGTTTTCGCAGTACTTTCACAGCTCGATGCTAGAAGATCCGTGGCATGACTTGATGGAGCGCTACAATGCAATACACGGCAGCATTGTGGATGATGACCAAAGCAAGCCAAAGGAAGATTCGGATACATAGTTTGAAGTTTAACATTTTATACATTTATGCAACTGTTTCTTATAAAATTCAATGGATAAACTTAAAGCTAAGGTGTATTTCGTATTCGTATTTCGTTGTCATTTCTGCTTCTGACGCTTCTCAATGTACTTCTCCCAGTCGGCTGCAATTCGATTATATATGCTCATTGCGGCGCGTGCATCCTCAACAGAATTGTGCTCGCCAGTTTGGATCTCCTGGCCCAATACCGCCATGGTTAGACGCTTCAGACTTGGTGTGTGTCCATTTGAGACAACCTTGCACAGCGGCTTGTAGCGAGATGTGTCACGGATGTGAGCCATTGGATGCTTAATGCCCAGCACGGCGAGATCATTGCGCAGTGCGTGACCAACAAGGATTTTGCCCTGCAGCAGCTTGACCACTTCCTCCTGCACGATCTTAAAGTCCTCGCCATTCTCGATGTCGTGTGGACGTATGCCTGAAACGCTTGTGCGATAATCCGTAACCGGCTGCCGTGGCTTTACGTGCTTGTCCAGCATCACTTCGCCCACTTTGTTCACTATGGAGACGCGGGCGAGCATGGCATCCTGACCATTGGGTCCCACGCCCACCATCTCACAATCCATGGCTAGGTAACGATTGCGCTGTGCCTTCCGCTTGAGACGATTACGCGCCGATTTGGTCAATGCCGCATTTTCATCATCGTTGGCTCCATCTGTGGCATCAGTTGCTGCTGACTGACTCTGGCTCTGATTTTGGTTCTCGCTGCCAGTGGCCATTTGCCAATTGGATCCTGCGGCACGTCTGTTCAAATTTGGCTGCTTCATCTGCAAGCGTTCCATCGAGGTCTGAAGTTTTCGCTGTCCAGGGGAATTCGAGTTTGGGTTCATTGTTTTGTTACTGATTTGGCAGCTTCGGTTCATGTCAAACTGCTTTTGACGCTGTGTTGACGACATTAGACAAATTCGACGTTATATTCATCAGTTCTCCTGCCTTCGCGGATCTGTGGCTCCCCGTTTTTAATACGAATTATACGTTTCCAGCTAAAACATTACAGAATGTGTTTTGGTCAGTATTGACACCGTAGCTATTTTATAGCTAGGTTTGGCTATCTATATAAATTTAAGTATTGCTCTTAGCCGGAAATTTTATCAATTTAAAAATATTTTCCGCTATGTTTTGTTATGAATATTGTTTCTAAAACTATGCAAAAATGTCTTCAAATGGCAATTTAGATACTTTCCAGCCAAAAACAGCTATTTTTTCTCTAAAGCGTTGACAACACTGGTGTAGAAGCACTGTATTGGCTCAAAAGGTTGCCAGCCAGTCTAAGAGTGGCCACCCTGCAGGATTTTCTGATCTGGCAATATGCACTACTTTGGGAACAATGTTAAAAATAAATATTTTATACCTTATTCAGACAATTTCATAATTTTGCTGCTCTAATTTTTTAAATTTTACCCAAATTTTTGTTAGAATTTTGTCGTTTTTTTAAATAATTTTAAGATGTTTTTTAAAATGTTTTCTCTAATTTGAAATATTTTCGAGTGTTAATATTTATCATATTATTAATTTATGGCAGTTATTACAGTTTAAAATTAGCATTACCTTAAATTTAAAGTCACTGTTAAAAACACTGTTAAACAACAGCCATTTAAAAATATGCACTGTTAAAAACACTGTTAAGCAACAGCCATTTAAAAATATGCACTATTATCCGCTAGATGGCGCTTGGTCAACAGCTGTTGTGCTGCAGTGTTTTCGATAACTGTCGCTACCGATACTTTTTTTTGTGGTAGGTCAGGAGTCATAAGACAATTAATTCTGAAAGAATGGAAATTGAAAGCAAAACTACTATTTTGGATCTTAACATAGACGTGTTGGACATAATATTCAGTAACTTTTATTGGGAGAAGGACAAGTTAAATTTCGCTAAAGCTCATCCGCATCTGAGTGCAGCATTTGTACATCACAGTCGAAAGAAGTATAAAGAAATCTGTACATATGACACAGACTGGCCATTTATCTTAGAATGGTTTGGCACACAGGTTTTATCTCTGAAGGATGAAAGTTACCAGTACGACAGTTATAACCAAACAAATCAAATGCTGGAACTTGCTGCAAAGTATTGCCCAAATGTGGAGGTTATAGAATTTCTAATCTCCGAAGAAAATAAGATGATCTTAGCAAATAATTTGGTGAACCTGAATAAGCTTAATTATGTTATATTAAACGGAAAACCGCCGTCAATAAATATTGAAAATATTTTTGAAATCCTTAAAAAGTTGCCGAAATTGAGAAGAATAGCAGTGTATGATTGGAATATCAATTATTGTAAGACATACATATTTTTTTTTATTATTATTTCGTTATTGATTTAATTTGTATTTTTAAGTGGCACCAATGAACAATTTAGAGAACATAGAGCATTTGGAGTTCTCGCACCTTGGCGAAGATGACGTTAGAGTACTTCCCAATCTTTGGAAAAATCTAAAATGCTTAAGAACACATGCATATCCGATAACACTTAACCTGTTGGCGAAACATTGTAAGCAACTGGAGTATCTAAGATTGTGGGCGTATAACGACTGTGAAAAGTCAATGTTCCCATATTTTCCAAAATTAAAGCGCCTGAAAATATTTTCATGTGATGAATACAATGATAACGGTGCATATTTTCAAACTTTACACGGAAAATACAATAGTCAACTGGAGACACTTGAATTTCCAAAAGGCTACATTGATACGGCAAAGACAGCTAGGCGAATCGCTAAGCTGAAAGCTGTCAAAACACTCTGCTGTCAATATATGGAGTCGAGATGTTTAAGATATATAGCCCAAATGCCGTTAGAGAAATTAATATTGCATGAGCTTGAAGAAAATGATCTTTTAATATTCCTACGCGAGTGCAAGACACTGAAATGTCTTCATCTTGATCGTTTAAAATTGGAAAAAGACAGTCTTTACACTT
This sequence comes from Drosophila falleni, assembly GCA_035045575.1. Taxonomy (NCBI): domain Eukaryota; kingdom Metazoa; phylum Arthropoda; class Insecta; order Diptera; family Drosophilidae; genus Drosophila; species Drosophila falleni. Next base: position 15,485,967 of record JAWNOV010000167.1, read on the forward strand.
TATTGGATATTTTAAAATCGAATGGGTTTCAACCAAAAAACCCATTTGTAATTTTCTTACAGTGTAAACAATTACGTGAAAGCATAATACAAAAGGTAAATATAAACTATACGTTTGTGGATAATTGTTTTAATATTAACTATTTATTAATACTTGTTAAATTTTATTTCAGTTGACATCGTGTTCTAATGCAACGTTATTGGATATTCAAAAGGCATCATTTAATCTCATTTGTCGATATTAACCTATGGAATATTCTTATACATATTATTATTATTAGGAAAAAACTCGAATTTGATTAAAAACAAACAAACACTTGTTGCATTATGGTGGTGCCATAAAATTACGTTAGATGGCGCTAAAGTATTGTCAGCTGTAAGCTTCTTATTGCTATCGACTATTGTCATCGTTAAAACAATCTTTATATAAACTTTCGATAGCTGATTCAAGCAAATGTATCGACTATCGATAGTGCGATAATAAAAAACCTTTGTTTTTACTTTTTGCTCATTTAATTTAATACAAAATCCTGCCAATAACTGCATTTTATTATCTGAGTTCTATTCACTACAATAACTGTTATCACATGTGCCTTTCAAATATAAAGTCGTATTTATAAACGGGCAGATTCAATAAGTTACTGATTTTGGAAAACTTTTACAAGAGTTTCACACCCGACTGTCAGTAAGGTAGGTCAGGGTTTATACTCTATCTTAAACTTTAAGTTTTTCTTTTTTTAGGTATTATAAACATTTGGATGACTTGTGCATTAAATTTGTCATGAAATAATGGAGAGCAAAACAACTGCTATATTAGATCTGCATATCGAAGTATTGGACCTCGTCTTCGAAGAATTGCGTCAGCTCAAAGATAAAGTGAATTTTGGTCGTGCTCATCCGTTTCTCCGTGAAGTATTTATATATCACTATCGGAATCGGCTCAAGAATATCTCACTGCAAAATGATAGATAAGGATGAGTTGTCCTTTGTTTTGAAATGGTGTGGTACAAACGTGACTTCAATCACTTGCGATAACGGCAATGGTGAACTGACCGGAGAGGCGGTCCGGATGGCAGGAGAATACTGTCCTAATTTGAAGATATTGGATATTTTAATAACAGCTGAGAATGTTAATATCTTAGAAGAGAATATGATGAAACTTCAAAATCTTGATGAAATTGAAATATATGGTCAAAAATCAAGTTCTGATGTTAATATTGAGAGTTTACTAAGAACTTTTCAGCAGTTGCCGAGGCTACAAAGTTTGACACTGGATATATACAGTTGGAAGTTGAGTTATTGTAAGAAATTTACTAATTTTTAAAAAGCAACTAATCAAATTAATGTTTTATTTTCAGTAACGCCACTGAACAACTTGACAGAGTTGAAATGTTTGGATATTTGGAGTCTTCTCGAACCGGAGGATGTTGAAATCTTCAGCAATTTATGGGGAAATTTAACGAGTTTAATTATTGATACTGATTCAGATGTTTACAATATACTATGTGACCTCTGTATCAAGCTAGAGACACTTGAAATGCGCAACCTTAGCGATTATTATAAAGAAGGTATTGGATATTTTCCAAAATTGAAGCACCTTTACTACGAACACATGGTTGGAGAAGGTGACAGTCACGGCTTACATGTTTCACTTTTAAGTGATAAATACAATAATCAACTTGAGAGCCTTTTATCTAATACAAGCGAAGTTACCACTGTGGAACAAGCAAAGCGGCTTGCAGAACTAAGAGCGCTTAAAATGTTTCAATGCTATACTATTGCTTCGAGTTGTATAAAGTATATAGCTAGTATACCTTTAGAGAAATTGGTAATGAGCCTCATTGATATGGAAGACCTGTTTATATTTCTACGTAAGTGTAAGACCCTCAGATATTTAATAGTCGTTTGCATCGAAAAACCAGAACAAGATTTTACTTACAAACTTTTGGATATTTTGGAAGCAAATGGAGTACGACCTGAAAAGCCGTTTGTTTTGGAAATTAACAGGAAACATTTTAAGAGTATTGGAGGAAAAATGCCACTGGTAAATATAAATAGCATCATAAACAATCCTTTAAATGAACTATTATTGAAATTGTAATTCTTTTTTCAGTTGGATTCAAATTTGAAATGTAAATTGTTAAAATTAAAGTGGAGACGTTAATTTTTTTTTGAAAATACGGTCTATAAATTTGAATAACATAATGATTGAGGTTAATATTAAGTCATAGAATTTTGTAAAGCTAACCTATACCTAAATATTCAATCTTTTTCAAGCTGACCTCTAATTCAATTTTTTCTATAAATAATTTTTTTTGTATGTGTACTTTGTTTAAACTTTTTACAATTAAGTACAAATAAAAAGATACAATTTAATTATCCGTTTGTGCACAATCGTTTTAATGTGATCGTTTTATTAACTATCAATTTTTTTTCAGCTGACATTGTGTTTTAAAGCAAAGTTATTGGACATTCAACGAGTTAATTTAATCTATCAATACATATTTATTATAATAAAATTGTGGAAAAATTCGAAGTATAATTTTAAAAATTTGCAACTTAGGTGGTTCCATAAAAGTACGTTAGATGGCGCTAAAATATCTTCAGCTGTACGCCTATCGATTACAATGGCTTACATTTATCGGCAGTGCGGGTTGTGTCTAGCATTTATTATAACTTTTACCTCTAATTTAGCAGCGATTTTTCAAAATATATTGGTCACTGTTAACTAACAGTAGGTCAATGTTAAGTAAAATATTTAAGCACTGTTAAGCAGCTGTTAAAAAAACCAATATAACAAATAAAAGACATAAAAAATAAGCAGACATTGTAAGCAAAATACGTGTATAAATAACAAACAATAAATAGGATTGCGGCTCGTTTCAAAATATTAATGTATTAATATACAGAAAAGACATGTACAAAGTAAATGCATAGGTATTATGCATAAAAGGGCGAAGAACTGCATGTATTTTGTGCAGCTTGCAATTTACATAGAATGACAATCGGAATTGATTTTTTTATGCTGCCGCTGAGCGCATAATTAAACCAAATTACACACTGTACAGTGTACACTCATACCCGACTCATTCACCAACTTAATATGGCTGGTGGGACAGCAGCGGGCTCCATGCAACGTTTCCACACACGTTGCGGGCGCTCTATAACATTGTGGGATGGAAATCGGTCCGCCCAACGATTGATGCGGAACTTCAGCCATGCCCTTGTATTCAGTGCCGAGCCGCTGGTGGATGATGTCCTCTTCGAGGTTGTTATCGAGAAGAAGGTGAGCTGGTTGCATTGCGTCCATGGCATTTAAATGATTTGGTTATTTGGTTACTCTCTAACTGCAGAGCCATTCTTGGGGTGGCAGTATTGAGATTGGCGTCACCTCGGAGTCTCCTGATGACTTGGAATTGGTTGCCTGTGCGACGGCAATGCGTAACGGCACTTGGGTAATGTCCGGTATTGATGTGCGAAAGGATGGACGCCGTTTGCTTGAGTTTTATGGCACAGATTTGGAGACACTAAATGAGAACGATCGCGTTGGCGTTATGCGCACCTCCAATCATGATCTCGTTTTCTATGTCAATGGCGAATCGCAGGGCGTGGCCGCCAAGAACATGCCGAAGCCGCTCTGGGCACTTGTCGATCTCTACGGACGTTGTGTACAGGTCTCACTGTGTCCCACGGACACTAGCACCACCATCAATAGCAGCACTGAGGTAACTGAGTCGCCACCGTGTCCTATACCTTCTTGAATACCACCTTTGTCCTTTAACAGCTGGATTCGCCTTTACAACAGCCATTGCAGCAGGTTGTCCAGAATTTAGATGTGCCCATGAGTGTGGATGTCAGTGTGGTGGATGGCAGCAATCTGGACGCTTTCGCTCGTCTTAATCTCAATGGCACTGCCAGTTGCAGCTCGAGCAGCGGAGGCGCTGCCGGTGAATACTATGATATTAATGATCGCTTACGTTTTCACACGCGTTGCGGTTCCTTGGTTAAATTGGTGCCCAACTTTCGCTCCGCGGAGCGTCGTCGTCCGCTGGATGAGTTTAACAATGGCGTTGTCATGACACATCGTCCGCTGCGGGATAATGAATTGTTTGAAATTCGCATTGATAAGCTGGTGGACAAATGGTCTGGGTCCATAGAGGTGGGCGTCACCACGCACAATCCGACAGTGCTGCACTTTCCAGCCACTATGACCAATATGCGCAGTGGCACCATTATGATGTCCGGCTGCGGCATCCTCACAAATGGCAAGGGAACACGCCGTCAATATGGCGAGTTCAATTTGGATGAACTGCGCGAAGGGGATCGTGTTGGCATGATGCGCAAAGCCAATGGCAATCTGCACTATTACATCAATGGTCAGGATCAGGGAGTGGCTGCGACACGCGTTGCTGCCACACTATGGGGCGTCATCGATCTCTACGGCATGACCATCAAAGTGACCATTGTGGATCGAGATGAACGCGAGCAACAGAATCTGGTGACCAGAAGAAACAACATTGTTGCCGGCATGGCCTTGGCCTGCAGTCATGCCCAGTCCGGCACGCCCACGTTGAGTCTGCTCAGTCCGGAGAGCGAATTGAATGTGGCCGGTGCTGCCGGAGGTCTCAGCGAAACCATTTCCAGCACACGCGCCTTGGCACGCAACGATGACAGGCTAACGTTTCATCACATTTGTGGCAGCCATGCCACCGTCACCCAAAGTGGACGCACTGCGTTGCGGCCCAAGTAAGTAACATTCTCTTTATATATAAAACTCTTTGTCCTGACTCACTCATTGACTCACTGATCATTGAACAGCCCAAACCATTAGAACTATGAGCCTGCAATTTTCACACAACGTAGTTGGGACAATTTTGCGAAATTTGATTGATTTAATTTAATATCTTTTGTTATTGCAGTGCTGCGGATGACTTTAATAATGGTGTGGTGTTGACACGACGTCCCTTGCGTCCCAATGAGCTGTTCCAGGTGCGTCTCGAGCGTGTGGTTACCAAATGGGCGGGCTCTGTTGAAATGGGCGTGACTACGCACACAGCCGATGAGCTGGACTTTCCATTTACCATGACAAATGTGCGGTAAGTGAAGCATCAAATTTATTTAACTCAAGTTGTTATAATTCTAATCATTATCATAATTTGTGACAGCTCCGGCACCTGGATGATGACTGGCAATGGTGTCATGCAAAATGGCGTCACTGTCATCGAGCAATATGGCCAGAATCTGGATCGTTTGCAAGTTGGAGATCGTGTTGGCGTTGTCCGCAAAGATGATGGCACTCTGCACTTTTGGGTGAACGGTGTGGATCAGGGACCAGCTGCAACAAATGTACCGGAGCGTGTCTATGGCGTCATTGATCTCTATGGCCAGGCGGCACAGGCGAGCATCATTGACACCTCTGAGTGCGGCAGTCCGGATACGGGCAATTCAACCATTTCAAATACAACGCTATACAGCGAAGTTCCGCTCCGTTTCCATAGCATTCATGGTGCCAATGCGGGCATTTCCAACAGTGGATTGACTGCATCACGTCCCAATTCTTTGGCCGAGTTTAATGATGCAATTGTGTTCAGTAATCGACCATTGCGAAATCGCGAACTCTTTGAGGTGGAACTGGAGACTATGGTTCGCCATTGGTCCGGGAACATTGAGATTGGTGTGACGGGCACACGGCCAGAAGACATACAGTTGGCGCCCAATGCGACGGATTTGGAGGCGAATGATACCATCATTTTGTGTGGTCCCATGATCTTTCACAATCGCAAAACCATACGCACCAATGTGCTCATCGATTTGGACACACTTGGAACGGGAACACGCGTTGGCGTCATGCGTAACGGCGACTATATACACTTCTTTGTGGATGGCATGGATCAGGGACCGGCTGGTGAATGCCATGCGCCCAACATTTGGGCCATCATTGATCTCTACGGGCAGTGCGCACAGGTTAGCCTGACCCAAACCCAACTGGACATACGTGCTCCGTATGCCACCAGCGAGAATTCTCAGAGCTGCCAGGCCACATCCGTTATCCAGCATCCGGCACTGGAGACAAAACATCGCTGGACTTGCGTCTCGGGCAGCGTTAGCCTGACCAAGGATTGGACAGAGGCATCTCGTTTCACTGGCTCCACCGCAGCGCTGTCGCATTGTCTGGTCTTCTCAGAGCATCCATTGAGCGTTGGTTCACCCTTTGAAATCAAGCTGACCTCCATCAATCCCATGTTTGCCGGTAAGCTTACAAATCTTCAATTAATTCAAATTAAATTTAGATCGATCATCAATATAAAATATTTTCCTTTCAGGCTGTCTCAGTATTGGCATCACAGATCTCAATTTGGCGGATGAGAGTGTGAGAAAGAAGCTGCCAACCAGCCTGAAACGCATTCCAGCCAATGTCTGGTATGTGAGTGGAAATGAAGTGCGCTACAACTCCAGCTGCCTTCAACGATCCCTGGCATCCCTTGAATGGCTGCGCGTCGACGATCGCATTACGTTGGAGCGTGTGGAGAACTCGTTGAATATTCTGTTAAACTCGGAGAATGTTAACATACAGTTCCATAATATACCTAACGATGTGTATGTCGTGGCCGAGTTACTCGGCTCCACAATGGCCGTACAGGTGATTTCGACCCAGGGCCCAGCGTCACCATTACGTCCCTGCAGTCTGCGTCTGCAGGATTCCATGGACTTTGGCATGGATCCGCTGAACAAACAGGATAGCTCCATGTTGGAATCTATCGATTCCGAGGCACAGAACTATGAGTTTATTGATGTGTCCAATAAGCATGTGCGACTTGCCGATGATCGACGCAGTGCCTCGAGAAGCAAGTCCTTTAACCAGGCCATTGTCTGTCTAAACAAGCCACTGTGCAAGGGCGATAGCATCAGCATCAAAGTGGACGCAATCAACAACAAATGGAAGGGTACACTTAGCTTGGGTGTCGTGGCCACGTGTCCACAGGCAATGTCTATTCCCATATCGCTGCTCAACTGCAAGCGCAGCTGTTGGCTGGCCACACATGACTACATCAACATCAATGGCCAGGTGATGGCTTCCAAATATGGAGAAGCACTCGATAACATCCAGGTCGGCACTGTGATTACCATGACGCTGACTCACGCCGGCATGTTGAGTAAGTAGATCATCTAGAACTCAGCGTTTATAGTATAAACATATACATTTTTCTCTTTCGTAGTCATCATGGTTGGCTCTACAAATCTGGAGGATTTAGCCAGCAGTTTGCCTGGTCATGTGTATCCCATTTTCGATGTCTATGGAAAATGCGAGAAAATCACTTTGTTGACAGGCAGCGATGCCACACGAAATGCCAATGGCACGCCCATTTTGGAGGCACCCGAAGCATTGGAGCTGGACAACATGCCGCAACAGTGTGAGAAAGCACATCTGGAGATGCACGAGAAGGAGAAGGATACGGAGCAACTGAGCGATAGTGCCAGAGAGTTGCCCACAGGCGCCTCCACATCCGCAACTGGCAATCTCATGTAAGTAAACTCAAGGATTTCATTTAAAATTGTTTTTTAATGGTCACTCCTTCCACACAGGACACGTTCGGTTATGGAGAGCGTTTCGGAGAATCTGCTGTTAAACATTTCTATAAAGAATCGCACACTGGAGCAACAGCGCAATGAACTGGGAGGTTCCTCATCAACTTGGTAATTAATACATGCCATGCCATTTATAACGACTGCTAATTCTGCTCTTCCAAATCCAGCTGCTTGCGTGAGTCTCTGCAGCTGCAGCACAACACAAATCTCAATATACAGCGTAGTCAGAGCACGCATCGATTCCAGAACTCATTGAATACTTCAACGGGTGGAGGAACCAGCTGTTCCAATGCCACAGGACAGATGCATGGATCAAGCGGCGTTTACGATACGAATAAGGAGTATGATGAGCAGCCACTGTGTTCCAATGTAGTTGCACCAACAATGATTGCTTCACACGAGTCGGAGCACAGCGAGAACAATGTGGAGGCGGTGGTGGAGATCACCAGCGAAAGAGAACGTGAACGGGAACGTGAGCGTGAATTGTCAAGCGAATCCGGTGACAATGTGCTAGAGGATGATGAAATCGATTATATGAATCATTTGTTGTTACTGCAACAATTGCAACAGAATGAATACACACGAATGCAACATCATTTGATGCCAGATCAAATGTCGCTGCTTAATCTGGATCTCTCCTCGCTCAACTCTGTGGAATCGGACACCAATTCAAGCAGCAATGCCCGGGAATCGTTACGTTCAGCGGCAGCTGCAGCTGGAGTATTGGAACAAAATGATTGTGAGTATCTGAAGCAGGTGAAACGCTTCTGTGCTTCCCTGGTGCTGCCACAGGCCTTTTTCGATGTCCGGCTGGAGCCGATTTGCTTCTGCTCCAAGTGCAGCGGCAACAGCAACGGCAACGGCGACAAACTGGAGGGCTGGGTGTACTTTAAGCTCAACCAGCAGACGGTGAATGCGCTGAGCTCATCCACTTCATCCGCTGCTGGGTCTTCAGCGGCACAAGTACACTTGGATCTTAATGGTGACTGGCTGCCATTTTATTATATGACACGTGTGGACAAAATACGTGCCATATTGGACCGTGGTCAACCGCTGCCTTTGGAAATGGACGAGGATGCGGTCGCAGCTACGCACAAAGATGAGCCAGGCACACGCCTTGAGCTTTATTATTCTCCTAATGCTACAGTCATTGAGCCGGTGCTCCCACAGCATCATTATGTCTCCGAGCAAGGCGTGCATCGTATTTCCACCTCGTTTGAGGTCTACGTACGACGTCAGTCCATCTCTGGCGTCACAACGGGCAAAGCAGGCGGCGAGAGCAAACGTCGCAGCATGCATACGACCGAGCACGAAGCAAACAACGATGTTGGTTCGGGTTGCACCTCTGGCGGTGGCAACAGCTCTGCTGGCACCATTAACGAATCCTCTCTCCATCTGCTCAACGATCTGTGCTGGTTTACCAAAGAGGCAGGCGCCTGCATCATAAATGCATTAATTATTAAATTGGATCGCATCGAGGAGGCCTCAAGCGAACCCTAAATATAGATAAATACACACAGATAAAGATATTCTCACTAGTCACCAGCTTGCAGCCGCATTTCCTATTTATCTCGAAAATAATAATCACAACCACGTTACGCTTAACCCTCACTAGCATTCCCATTCCCATTCCTCCTTAATAAGTCAAAACATGTTTTGTATTGTAAGTGCAAATGAATATCCAAATATAATCTCACTGTTTTGCATAGTGTCAAGTGAAGAGTGTATTTTACTTAGTAAATGATATTTTAACCATTTACAGTTTAAACTAAAATAGCTGGCGAAAGTTCTTGAAAGAATGTTGAAAAGAAAATGCAAAGAAAAGGAAAAGGAATTTGCAAAGATCCGTTTTTTCCCAATAAGTTTTTAATTTAACATTAAATAAAATCCTTTTAAATTTAAGTTCCGATTAAAGAAAACTCACTCGTTCCGAAAGCTATCACAAATATTAAATAACAAACAGATAGTTGATATGTTCTTTTATTTTAAAAAAGAAAATTTAATTCAGAACATATTCAATCATTAATTGTTTCTTTTTTTAGTATTTCTTTATTTTTGCGGCTCTTTAGTTCCCGAGTTGATCTGTGTAATGTCCCTGACCTTGTTCCTTATTGCATCGATTTTTTGGCTTATGCTTGACACTAGATCATCAGTTGATTGAATTGTATCTTCTTGTTCAGCTTCGTTTTCACTGAACTCAACGGACTGTTTGGCTTGTAGTTCGCTTATCTTTGACTGAAGTTGCTTTATCTCTTCATCCTTGTTTTGAATTGTAATTTTACTAGCCTCAAGATCCTTTTTAGCTTGATCTCCAGTTTGCATTACGGTTCTTAATACGGTATAACAATAAGAGCCGCATTGTTGGTCCAAGCTCGAGGATATTACCGGCGACTGTAATGTATTTTGTATGAAATACTAGACAAAATTAAAACACATTTGAAACGTACCGGGGTAACTGTTGGTGTTGCTGCGGCTGCTGCCCAAAATATCTGCAGGCCCAGCAACAGAATCACAAATATTTTCATTTCTATAGATTTCCAACTTTTCACGCTTTTAAACAATTTCGAAATGTATATAGTTATTGATGCGATACGATTCGTAGAAAAATCCCAACTGAAAATCAAACGCAATGCTTCTAGAATTTATACTCAAGATGTACGTCGTGAGATGATATATATATGCTATATACATATACACATAAATCATTTAATTTTATGGTCAAATCTTGGAATTTGTTTGTTATTGCTTAAATACCCTGTACACCAATCGCTTCACATGAAGGTATATATTTAAAACTGTCATTATATTATATATATATATATATATTTTTTTGAAATAAAAACACTATTCGTTGCTTTTTTGGAATCATCATTTTTGTTTTATTTGATTATTTTAATTCCATTCATTTAGTGTCGCTGTGTTATTATTCAACTATACTCAAAAATGGTCGATTAGAAATTGTTTTGTTTGTTTTTTTATTTTTTTATTACTTTTAAATTGTTGCATTCATGCAGCTTGTTGTTGTCTGCCTCTCCAAGTGTCAATTACCGCCTTTCGTCTGCTGCACTTGATCAAATCGTTTGTTTTATACGCCTACACATGTATCTTATGTTTATAGTTGCCAGTTTGCTGATCCTGATGCGTTGAATAAGCAAAAGTGCATATACAAATTGTTGTTTCATGTTTTTTTTTTTGTATACGTTAAGTTAATTTTGTTGTTTGTTTCTATTTGTTGTAGTTCTTGTTGTTGTTGTTTATCGTTAGCCAATACCATATATATGTATATATATATATTTAAATATATCCATTACCGCCGACGATGAATCGGGGAACAAAGCTTACTCCACATCCATGGCAGGATCGTTGGCGGACTGTGCATTGTTGTCCACATCCATTTTGTCACCGGTTGCACTTGGTTCACCGCCATTCTGCTCCGCATTTGGAGCATCCTTTGGTGGTGTCGTTGTTGTCTTGGCGGCTGGCTTCGGTTTCGCACGTGTAATAACCGAATTAACGCAGGCGTTTAAGGTGTGCACCTCCTGCCGCACGCTGGACATCTGAACTGGACTGTCGGCGGTGCGAGGCGCTTGCGTAAACTTGGACAAATTGGTATCGAGCCATTTTTGGGCCTTGTCCGCAGTTTCGGAAATGTTAATAAACTCGGTTTCCGTCAAATGATCGTACTTGGCCACACCCTTGCGGAAATCAGCGACAGCTTGTCGGGCATAAGCGATGGTATTCTTCAATTCATCAAATGCAGCCGGACACTGCTCGTAATCCTGAGAACGATGCTTAATGGGATCCGTTTGTTGCTGCAACGTCGATAGCCGATTGGCGTAAGTCTCACGATCGCAATCTTCGCCATCCTCATACAGCCAATTCTCGAGATCATTAAGCTGCGAGACAATCGATTCGCGTTCCGACTCAACCACATAACGTTCAAGTGCACCACCCTGTAATTGAAAATTAATGTTAGTATTCTCTTTCTATATATATTCATATTCAGTCCATTCGAATCGTACCTGCAACTTGTTGCGCATATCGTAAACAAACTCTTCCAAGGCATTCTTGGCATCAATGCGTTCGGTCTCCTTCTGATCGTTGGAAATCATCTTGGTCTCCTCTTGCGTATAGTTACCCAATTCGGTTAAATTAAAGCCATGGGTGGACACTTCCATTGGCAGCTCAACGGCCTTGATGGTCTTCTTCTTTGCCTTATCAGTGCCCTGCAGATAACAAAGAAATAAAGAGAATGAAAACAATTAAATGGGATTCTGCATAAAATTGTCCAATTCTTTGTAGCCAATAGAAAGAGGAAATATAGCTCGAAGCGGAACAACAAACAAAGCGAAGAGGAAAAACAGCTCAAGCAACAGCCTACAATATGAGCAATAGATTCGTGATCGTGTCTTAAGTATGTGAATACATATATCTATTAGCATTCATTGGATTAAAGGCGCATTGTACAACGTATTTGTATTTGTATTTTTATGTTTCTTTTTCTATTTTCATTTTTCGAAATAATCAAATAAATAAATTCAAAAATTTAATTAAGCGTTTTAGGCAAATTGTGTAAGCAGTTTTTATATTACAATAGGTTTAGATTTGTTTCTGTTTCATTTGTTATTTGTTATTGATTCTGTTCTTGTAGGAGCACACAGGGTAGGCGGCTTATGAGCGGTCTTCATCTTTCGTTTTATTGTCGGTTGTTGGGTGGGGAAAGAAAGCGCAATCAATTTGTGCTTAATTTTATATTAATAATTTTCTTAAACGACATTTCCAATTTCGTGACATTTCTCATTTTTTTTTTTGGATATACTTTGAATTTTAAATTATAATTGCATTAACGATTTTAATAATTGTTTTTTTTTTGTTTGTATTTGAAAACGTACCGAACCAAACCAGCCCTTGACCCGCTGTGCCCACCCTTGTCCGCCAGGTGATGTGGCTGTTGATGTATTATTATCATCCTCATTCTCACAATATGCCTAAGAGAGAGCAAAACGCGAGCGCACAATATCCAATATTTGGGATAGTTGTTGTAATAGTTGTATGTATATATATAAATATATATGTGCCACATATAAGTATGTATATCAAAAAGTACGATATTCATATAATATATAATAATAATAACAACAACAAGAGCAAGAACAGCAACTACAACAAGACTAGATTGAGAATGAAACCATATGAGGTAAACCCAAAGAAATATCTACAAAAATATAATCTTCGGTAATTAAAATGAAAAAAGATAATTCTAATTACCAAGAAATAGCCATAAATAAGTAAAATTATAAAGAATCACTTGTGAATAACGTTATATTGACAATGTAATCAATACCCTTTTAATACCCATGGGAACTGTTATCTTTATTTCAGGTCTGTCCGTTAAGTCATTATTTAATTATTGAATACAAGACTTACTGCATTTATCAAAGATATTGTTGGGATTATATTGAAATCAAAGATATTGATGAAATGTAAATGTAGGAAATAGTAAAAAGTCTAAATACCCATGAAAATGTTTTATAAAGAGAAGTTCAGTTGTTCGTGTGAATTAAAATCTATGAAATATTTTAAATAACATTTCCAATTCTCTATAACATAAACTTTAAAAATTAAAGAAATATATTTCGGAAAATATAATTTATCATAATGGAAAATAAATATAAAATTGAATAGTTCATGATATCTGTGAATTAAAAGTGATTTACTATGGAGATAAATAAAAACTAAAAATTTAGATATGGTTTCATTCCCAATCTATAAAACAAAACTCAAAGTTGTGAAACAGCAACATAGAAGAAAGTAAATAAGAAAGGTAGATAAGCAAATGATTTGATGAATTGGAGTGGTTAGAAGAAGAAACACTTGAAGGGGTTAGAAAACTGCGAAAGGAGAGCAGCACCTGGGTAACAGCAGATTGATGGCACTAACGATGATGATGATGATATAGCGTTGATCATGATATATATATATATATATATCAAAAATGAAACTCACCTCCTGCTGAGCATCCGCTTGCTCGCCAGAGTTGGCAGCCGGTTGCTCGCCGGCGGCCTTCTCCTCGGCAGCAGCTTGCTCTCCAGCGGCGGCAGCGGCGTTAGCCTCTTCCAGTTCCTTGCGATCAACAAGTGTGGCCGATGAAATCAGAACGATGCCATTTTGATTGATGCGCACCTTCAGCTTAACCTCCTGACATTCGCCACGTTCCGTTGGCTTGACATCCTTGATTTTCCACACGCCAATGGTTTGATCCGGATACGGAACTTGTTGGCCATACACAATGGATGCATTGAATGGACTCTTGCGAGCAATGGTTACCAAGCGGCTAAACGGCGCCGGATGGAATTGTGGGAAAATTTCAACTTCAGCATTGTTTCCTGCACCTTCAGTATCCCAAAGTACTTTGACCGCATAGTTTTGTATATCAGTCACTCCAAATTCACGGACGCGCACAGCCGGCGACATAATGGCGCATTGAAGAGCCGCGCCACGTGATACAGCCTCATCCTGGTTAAGTGTGGTGCTGGCCGGCTTGTTGAACACCTGGATGAGAGATAATAACACCGAGATTAGAGTGGAAACATCGTATATATATGTAAATAACATTGTACTGACCTGTTCAATGAGCTGCTTGATGGATGGTATACGAGTGCTGCCGCCCACAATTTCCACCGAGTGGATATCATCTATGGATAATTTAGATTCAGCCAATAGCTTCCTAAAGGTTTTCTCCACCCGCTCGAGAACAGGAGCGACAAGCTCTTCCATTTGGGAACGTTGCATGGATGAGCTAACGTCCACGTCATCCAAGAAGCATTCAATGTTTAGTGGCAGTTTGGTGCTATTGGCGGACATCTGCTTCTTGAGCTTCTCAATTTCGGTCAGCAGACGCACATTGGCGCGAGCATTGGTTTTGGCATTGATCTTGTAGCGTTCGAGGAACTCCTTGCTAAAGTGTTCAGCTAATGCCAGATCAAAGTCACGTCCACCAATCTGATCCCAGCTGCTGGCGAGCATCTTCAGCTTGCCCTTGGTAAATACACAGGCGCTGACCTGCAGCGCCGAGTGGCCAAAATCAACAAAGATAACATTACGCGGCTTATCCTCAAACAGATCGTTCTTATAGAAGCCATATGCCAGAGCCGTAGCCGTTGTCTCATTCATAAGGCGCAGCACATTGAGGCCGGCGATCTGTGCGGCATCGAGAAGTGCCCGACGCTCGGCGTTGGTAAAGAATACGGGACAGGCGATGACACAGTCATTCACCTGCGTTTGCATGGCCGCCGCCGAGGTTTCCTTCAATTTGGTGAACAGCATGGCAGTCAGTTGCTCCGGCGAGAAATGCTGATCCTCACCCAAATAGTTGACTTTGTAGCCAATGCTGCCATCACTACGCGCCTCAACGCGTCCTGGAATGCTCTCGAGTTCGTGTTGTACATGTGGATCGTTGAATTTGCGGCCAAGTAAACGCTTAAAACCGCCAACTGTGTTTTTCATGTTTGTCACCTGTTGGTTTTTGGCGGCCACTCCAATGATGCGCTTCTTTCCATCGAAGGCCACAAAAGAGCTGTGATAGCGAAAAAGATCAAGAAATACATTTTATTAGTAAGAGTGAGACAAAATTTGGTGCATAACATAAATATGTTAGAAACTAATTACAAGGATTACAAAATATTATTATATTGCCTGTTACAAGTTTAAATACCCTACCTATGTAAGTACAGGGTAGCAAAAGTCAAAAATATCGCGTCAAATATGGCTAAAAGCGTAGCTACAACAAACTGAATCAATCTGGCACACTCACACACACACATAGGGAGCACATGGTGTGCTTACATATGTGTGTGTATGCGATCGTGAGTTTTGCCGGCTTTGATTTTATATTCGACAAGTTTGGTGCGAACGCTCTTGCTCTCACTCTCTCGCTCTCCCCGCAACAGCTGCTGCTGCTTTGCGCTCTCTTCTCTGATGCTGCTCTGCTCTGAGTGACCGCATGACGCATGCAATGATATGCGTGTGACTACGTTTGTGTGTGCACACTGGCCAAAATTAAAGAATTATAGAAAAAAAAACATTGCTCATATTTGCAAAAGTGGAAATTGCACCCACGCAGTCTACAACATTTATAAATTAAGAATGTTTGTCAAAAATTGGGGCGAAGTCTCATTTTATATGGAACAGACGCAGCAACCAGTGCAACATTTCAAAGTTGCCTCTTGATTAATTGGCAATGCTTTTTATGGAGCACAACCAGAGCCAAATTTAGGCCTAAGGCAATCAGCGCACAAATGCATTCGACACATGCACATTTCATACATATTTATGTACATTTGTTAACTTTTTTTTTCTTCTTTATAAGCGTTGCCAGTGACAACAACAACACTGGAAATTTCTAGGCGCACATACAGTGGTTCACGGCTTATTTGACCCACTACACATTTTAAATAAATTTGTTGTTGAATGTATTTTATCTAACAGAATTTAAACGAACATTTGTAAATTAATGTTTAAGCTTAAGCTAATTATTTTTATTCACTCTTTATATACATATGTCTTTTATATATGGATTAAAAGTTTTGAATTCAGCGAGTCAAATAAGCTGAGAACCACTGTACACACTCAGATACACCCATACACACGCACACAAACAGTTGGGCATGACTTACATTTGTACATAACCTCAAAGCAAGAAAGGGAGCAAAGATTATGCACAACGAATTTAGAGGCTACTACTATTTAGTCAATAAGGTACTAATAATCATAATCATGGTATATTCTGGTACACGGTACTTACGGTGTCGCACGCAGACTGTAGTCATTGGCCAGGGTCTCGATGCCACCGGACCTGGCTGCCGCAACGTAGCAGCCCTCATTACCGAAATCGATGCCAATCACAGACATTTTTCTTTCTTCTAGTTTTCGACTGCCGATTCGTTAAGTTGATTGATTTAGTTGAACAATTTATTGGGTTAGACTTTCTTGCCTAGTTAGGTTGTTGTTGTTTCTTTCTTTCTTTTTTAAGGGGGCGGCTTCTTTGTTATTTCATCAACTGTAAGAAAAAATAGATATATTAGTTTAAAAATCACCACTAAGCACACACACACACGCATCAAAGCTATTTAAATTGACATATGATTCGAGAATCTCCCTGATCGGAACATTTTTCACATTAATTATGGATTTGCCAGTGGGTTGCTGGCTCATAAAACTAAAACTGTCCAAATTGAAGCCCCATGATATTTTCCAATGGTTGTTAAATGCTTTTTTCCATCGATATTAGCTTTGCTGACATATTTACGCACATTTTTTGCAATTATTTATATATATAAGCTTTATGCTTATTTATACAATATATAAACGCTTCAATTTATCTAGCGCGACCGACACGTTTTTTCAGCGTAATGAAAATTCAAGCGGCGACGTCGACGTCGGCTGAGAATGGTAGCGAAACTTCTCGAATGCGATGTATCTTCATATCGATTAATCGATATTCAATTGTAGCAAGTTATATCGCAGTAGTCCGATTGCATTTTGCGATAGACCTTTTCGCGATTTAAACTTTGACCGGTAAATGTAAATAAATTTAAAATAATTAAACTCAGCTTTCAACAGGAATTTTTATTTTACATATATATATGCATTGTCTTTTTTTTAGCTTAAAATCAAGTGCGCAAAACAAATTGTAATTAGGAATGGTTGACATCGATACAATACCGAAAATAATTAAATACTAATAAACTTAAGCTAGGTCGCATTACTATGCCTGTCAGGAATAATTTTGAACACATTAAATAATTACGAGTCAGTTATATAGATAGAGATTCCATATATATATATAGAAACTAAGACGAAACCGAAAACAGTAAACTGTTACTGCTTATTGTAAAAGGCTTGTTTCATCTTGGGTATTTCGATTCTTTAAATTTTCACTGCAAAACTCATCTAGATATGTACTAAGGCCTTAAACCGATCTCTATCGTTGTTCCGTTCCATTTGAATTGAGTACGTGAGCATTTGCCGGCGTCCATTGTTCATGTACTGAAGGTAACGCGTTTCTAAGGTCACTAAGGTGCTAAACAGCTGAGTATAAATGTCTGTTTGTTAACAGTATTTAACAGGGAATGTTTTGAGATAGTGGGTCATGGGTCACGGGTCTTGTGTCCTGGGTTCATCATGCGGGTAACTACTCGAGTCTTTTTCAATCGTTTATAAATATTAAGCAGTCTTGCCGGTATCAAAATAATGCTCGTTGTCGTGGTTATTGCTTTTGTTTTTACATCTGCCTCACAGTTGAGCCACCAGTCCAGAGGCGGATATGTTATCTCCAGCGCCTGCTGTCTTTTTAGCTACCCGACACACCAGCACGGGTGCCACACAAATCTCCACTTCGATTCTTTGCCTCCGCGGACCGAATTGTATATATTCCTGCCAGCAGGGCACAGGATTGGCTGCACTCATGCGCATTCGGGGTGCTTCCTCCTGAGCCGAGGTCGCAAAGCTGTCGTCCAGCACTAGCAAAACCGACTCCGGATTCACCTATGTATTGAAATAATAATAATTCAATATAAGAAATATCAGTTAAGAGATATATAACACTCACAAACTGCGATTTACAGACATAACGATGAGCTGTTAGGGCAGCCTTGGCAGCAGCTCCACGGGTATTTTTCCACTTGGAGTTGGCAATGGTCAGGATGGCCTGGTAGGCCAAGGTGTGTACATGAATGCGGGAGACGACGCGACGTTGCGTATCTGTCTCACGTTTGGTATGATAATCCTCTAGTAGACTGATGAACACCTGTCGCATTTGATCTAATGTATTGGCTATACGTGGATTCCAGTCGGTGGCAAGCGTGGTGCTTCCATGCTGCAGCACTTCGCGTAGATTGGACAGCTCCTGTTCGTTCATGCCCAGAGAGTCCACGTAGGGCAGCACATACTGACGTAGCTGCTGCAGCAGCTCCAGCTCCACATAGCTGGCCAATTCGAAATGCTGCAGTGTATCGCTGGGCTGGCTGATCAGCTGCCTTTTCACCTGATTCAAGCGTGCCTCGCGTACGCCAGGGCTGAACTTAAACATATCCATCATTTGCAGACCGCTGACGACCAACAGTTGTGGATGGTATTGCTTTAATGCATCTGTCAGCTGCTCCACAGACCTCAGATGTGGATTATTCTTATCATTGTGCAGTATATAACGATTGGCACGTGGCGCCTCGTATGGTCCCCATTTATCACCAGCCTTGTACTCCAATATCAGATGTATATCATCGTCAGGTATCTCATCCCCAGCCAGACTTATCTCCTTGGGCAGCAGTGGGCGCAATCTACAAAGATGAACGCTTATCAGTTATTAGTTCAAAGTACGCTCTTAGTATAAAACCTACTTCTTGGACATGTGTGCGCCCAGGAGCACATCTGCTCCCTCCATGACGAAGCGCACGGCCATAAGGGGCGCATTGCCACCCATGTACCAATGGATGCGCTCCTTGTCCAGCTGCTTGGCATACTCAATCAACTGCTTGAACAGCGTGCCGTTGGCAATGACGCGTCTAAAAGGAATATATTAAGATAATCACTCATGTCAATATAAAGACCAAGTGGATGCACTTACTCCGCTGCGGCGCCATTCTTAAAGTAGTAGACAAATGATTGCAGCAGCTCATTTTCGTTGTTCACATCATTCGCCGCAATATCTGGACTCACGTTGGGCACACGCATTTTGTAATAGGTGTCCAGAAATTCAGTAGCATTGATCTGCAAATCCGTGCAAGCGCCGTAGCCAACAGCAATTTTGGGCGCCGGCTCAAAGGCGGATCTCTTGACCCCGCTCTCGATGGCCAGGAGACCAGCTAGAAGTACGGTTGTCTTGTTAAGCGCCTGCAGTGACTGAAATGCCTGCCAGATGATCGATATGAATGCCGTGAATACTGAGCAGCCGGTTACCCAGCCCATATATTTTAGAGCTCTCATATTTCTTCCGTCTTTCTCTTTTGGCACTCAATATAACTTGTTGTTGTTGTTTTTGCCGGCTGCTGCGTCTGTGTGTCTATCTGTATCGCTGTTCTCTGTGTTACTCCAGATTTATTTTTGCTGATGTGGCTGCTGCAGCGATGCTGCTGCTCTGCTGCTGCGACGCTTATCAATTTGAATGCTGTTTGCCTTTTTTTGTTGTGTTGTGAGTTGAGTTTATTAAAAGATAACGACACAACTCCCATTTGTCGACTACTAGAATTAAGAGTAAGAAATCGATATACGTGATTATCGATGTGTCGATATTCTTACTACCAAAAGCATATCAGGGATGTTCCCTTTTTAAAATTACAATTGATTTATTTGTGATAACTTAAACTGCGGCAACTGATTTGTTAAAAAAAAATTATATAAATTTAACATATTTATAAACAGTTAAAGTTCTTTATTTTTGTGCTATAGAAAATCACGCAGCCGTTCAGCTCACTTTACCACATGTGACGACACTAACTTAACTTTAAACCACTCATCACTGTTTTAATAAATTAACCGATTTTGCATAGAAATCATGTACAATTTGCAATGTTTGTGATTCTAGTACTAAAATAAACACTAACAGTGTAAAAGCAGATATAAAACTATTCTATATTAAATATTATATATAAAACAATATATAAATTATTTATATATAAAACTATATAATATATAAAACTTTATTATATATAAAACTATATTATATATAAAACTATATTATATATAAAACTTATAAAACTATATTATATATAAAGCTTTATTATATATAGAACTTTATTATATATAAAACTTTATTATTTATAAAATTATATTATATATAAAACTTTTTTATATATAAAACAATTATGTATAAGACTTTATAATATATAAAGCAATTATATATAAAACTATTCTAAATTAAATATTATATATAAAACAATTATATATAAAACTTTTTATATTATATATAAAACAATATTATATATAAAACTATTCTATATTAAATTTTATATATAAAGCAATTATATAAAAAACGTTATTATATATAAAACTATATAATATATACAACTTATCTTATTAAATAATTTTTAAGCTTACAAAATAATGGTTAACAATTTTATAATTACCTTATAACCATCAGCTTCTAATGCTACGAAGTTGCCCGCCGTTGCTGATCCGTCCTCCGCGAGCGCCGAACACCGACTCCTGAATACTGCCAGAAAGGCCGGCTTTTATATGCTGCGTGGGGGGTCGTTAGCAGAGCTCTGTTATCTTAGCAGTGCCAATGTGAGTTTAACAGTGCCAATGTCCGCTCCCGCTCCCAGGCCCCGCTCTCAGTCCCTCTCCCAGGCCCCGCTCCCAGTCCCTCTCCCAGTCCCTCTCTTAGGCCCCGCTCTTAGACCCCGCTTCCAGTCCCTCTCCCAGTCCTTCTCTTAGGCCCCGCTCCCAGTCCCTCTCTTAGGCCCCGCTCTTAGGCCCCGCTCTTAGGCCCCGCTTCCAGTCCCTCTCCTAGTCCCTCTCTTAGGCCCCGCTTCCAGTCCCTCTCCCAGTCCCTCTCTTAGGCCCCGCTCTTAGGCCCCGCTCTTAGGCCCGCTCCCAGTCCCTCTCTTAGGCCCCGCTCCCAGGCCCCGCTCTTAGGCCCCGCTCTCAGTCCCTCTCCCAGTCCCTCTCCCAGTCCCTCTCCCAGTCCCCGCTCCCAGTCCCTCTCCCAGTTCCTCTCCCAGGCCCCGCTCCCAGTCACTCTCCCAGGCCCCGCTCCCAGTCCCTCTCCCAAGTCCCTCTCCCAGTCCCTCTCCCAGTCCCCGCTCCCAGTCCCTCTCCCAGGTCCCTCTCCCAGGCCCCGCTCCCAGTCCCCGCTCCCAGTCCCTCTCCCAGGTCCCTCTCCCAGTACAGTGGCAGTGGCAATGTGAGTTTAACAGTGCCAAAGTGAGTATAACATTCTGTTAACCTTACATTGGCACTGCTAATATAACAGAGCTCTGCTATCAGACCCCCAAAGTGAGTATAACATTCAACAATAACTTGATCAAAACTAAACCGATTTTTATCGAAATCGTCACTTGGAAAAATTCGGTTATTTAAAATTTTCGCGCTTTTTAATGTGATGACAGCGCATTTATTTAAAAAAATGCCGGTACACAATTAAAAGTTAATAACAGTATATGTATTTGTAAATAAGCTGATACTATTTGTGATAAGCTATTATTTATATTGAAACTTAAAGAATAACTGGTTACAAATAATAAAATAAACCGGCTAACTATAAACATGACAAGCATAAAGTTAAAAAAAAAATAATAACAATAATAATACCACAAAGCAATAACAATGCTGAAGATAATTTGGGCTTAGGTAAATGGAGTGATGATATATCAGCTTAAAACTGGTATAATTCATTTAAGTATCTTTAACAAACTGTTGGCACTTAATGTCCACATCTGATATATTTGATATCTGTACTAAGCGATTTTTAAACGCTTTCAGTGTACTTAAATACGTCATCAGCGTTTATTTGCGTTTCGTTTACAATTTTGTAGATGTTGCCTCGTTTAAAGGCGGCTCCTTCTTGTTTCTGTTGTTAACTTAAAACAAGTTGTTGCTTCTTCGTTGTTTCACTTTAATTGCTTCATGCCGTTATTATTATTGTATTATATTGTTTTATTATAGACAAGGTTAACCAATGGATTGCTTGTAGAGGAAGTAGAAGTGATATTCAACTCGTGGGTGCCTGGCAAAAATTGATAAAGTGCAATTATTTTATTTGACAATTGATATTGACTTCTCACAAAGTTAATGCTTTAATACCAACACTTTTTTTCCCTTAACTATGGAATAATATGAATTTTTGAATGTATAGTGTTTAAATTTGTTTTAATTGTATTATATTTATTTTATTCTAACTTAATATTATTAGCTTATGACAATTTTTATAATAAATACGATTTTACTTAAGCTGAATGTTTTATTTTAAATTCGTCAACTTTTGTACGCTTTTTATATAATTTTAATATAATAAAATTAAATTTGAAGTTACTTATTTTTGCTGTTCAGTTTTCTTCTAGGTGTATTTTTCTATTTTTAGTAAGACTTTCGTATCCGTTCAAATGTTGTTCCAGGTGCTAACACTCGAAAGCGTAAAACGACATGTTCCAAAGGTTCATCCAGTAAAGTATTTTTTATAGCACTTCCACTGATAAAATCAACAAACGCCAATTAGTGCCAGTAAATTATATAAGGCTACAAAAATCCAGACACTATTTATAGCGACATATCACGTACACTTTATGTACAGTTTTAGACTGAGCTTTCGTTTCGGTAACCAACTTAAAATGCTGGAGATGCCACTAAAGTCGGTGAGTTGCAGGTCTCGTTTTCTTTACCCACATTTCAACAGCTCCTCAGATCAGACTTAAGACGCAAACGCGCCCCTTTTGATCATTTCTGGTCTGGTCAGACTATAAAACTCGCTTCTGGCTGTCCACTGATTTTCCAAGTGGTCAACGATAAGCGTTCATTCTGACAAGTGGAAATGTCGTTGATTTTGTCTCGAAACTATTTTTAACTGGCGAACGAAAGTGAATTTCAGAAATTACGCTTACTCAGACGACGACATCGACTTTAACCGGCTTGGCGCTTCGGTAGGCTTGTTATTCCATGAGTATGTGTATGAGAATCGCAGACAACCAATTCTGATATATTTATACCATATAACTATTTAATAAATGGGCATATTGAAATTGCAGATGATAAGATTGTTTTGAATATTTTTATTAAAAAATTAAAATTAAATTCATTTTATGTAAAATTGAATTATTAATATATTTAAAAGAAATCTCAGATAAACTTAGTTGGTTTTATAACTAATGAATTAATATTTTATACTCAAAATATGACCGACTGCTAAAGGCATTTTTTATATATAAAAAGAAGATCCTTGAAATAATTTATACACAATTTAAAATAACATTTCAAATTTATTTTATTACTTGATTAATTTTCTTAAATATTAAAATTTTAATATATAAAAAAACTGCATTTTACTGCAGTTTTATTTGTAATAAATGAACTTAATTTTTTTTAAGAACAAATAGACTATCGTATTCTCTAGCAAACTATTTAATTTTTTTTTTGTGTAAATTATAGGATATATATAAGCTGAGAAGTCTCAACGCCGAAATTCGCACTTAATTTGTATTGTATTTTGTTCTTTTTACGTGTTTCGTATGCTTGTGCGAACCTTTTTTATTCTATGCGTAGTACGCTGTCCGGGCATCGTCTCTGGGGCTATCCATATATAAAATCAACATAATCAGAAATTCTAGCGAGCAGTTGATTCTATGCGATTGACGGAGCCGGACGCGCTGCTGCCTTCTGCGGCCTTAAAATATTAAAAATTATAATATATAGTATATAAAATTCAATTTTGTACATTTAAGTAATTGTGCAATTCTTCGGGGAACTTGCAAGATTTACTGTTAAACAATAGAGTTCCTAAGAAAGTAAAGAAATTCTTTTGAATTAAAAGTGCTGAGAAATAATTTTTAGAAATACTAAAAGGTAATTTGCATACTTAATTGAATTAGTAAAAAACAGAGTGAATTGTGTTAATAATAAGTTGCGATTGCATCTTTGATCTGTTCATTGTGGCGCGTTCGTTTCCTAAGTCTTTTGTTTGGACACCGTGCATTATGCAAAAAGGAAATAGATTCTAAATATATATATGTGCATGAATATGAACTGGATTTAGCACGCCGTCTAGCGCTATATATATAAACTTATTTACCGCAAAATTCGTGCTGCTTTTACGGTCCAATCTTCCGTCACTTCCGCCTGCCAACCTATTATAAATTGATATAGTAAATGTTTTTCGAGATATTTCAAAAACGTTTTTATTGTTCTTTCGCTGGCCAAAAAAGCGTGGCAAAATGAATATTGAATCGGTTAAAAGAGTGACAATGATTGTTATAGCTTTGTAATGAACTCCCAAATGATAACTCCTGCGATTCAATGTCATTATGAATCATTATCCCAAGAGGGCAACTATTTTAAGTTTTTGGCAAAATAATTGGTCAACATAAATTTGCATAAATTTTGTCGACATTCTTTTATGCTAAATACGTAAATTAGCCTAGCAAATAGACGAATCATCAAAACAAAACAATCAGCGAAAAGGTGAATAAACTAACAATACAATCGCCGTCACTGTAATGAAAACATCTTCTGAGAACTGGTTCAGCATCGAGGACGTCACCAACGAAAGCAAGAGTTTTTTGGCAAGTCTATTAATCTTAAATTGATCTTATTTTAAGCTGTAAAACAAGATGTGGAAGGCGTCAATGTTCCTGTTGCTGCTCATCGTTGTGGTTGTGACGTCACAGCGTACCTCATTGGATGTGGCTCTGAAGCATGCCTATCGTCCACTGAGATTGCTGGGTTTGACCTTCTTTGGTCGCTCTGGCGACGAGTCAGCGAACGTGCAACGTGTGCGGGATGCGGGAGTAAGTTTAGAAGAGAGAAGATTCTCGCTCATTTTAATTATATTCTCTCTTTAGAAAACTCAAAATTCGAATGCACGCACGCGCTCTTTGCTGCAATTCTGTGATGCAGAGCATGGACCTGGCAGACGCAGTGATCAGCGACCCGAGAGTGTGCATCGTTTGAGACCCGGTGACATAGACATCATTGGCGGCATGGGTGACTCTTTGACCGCTGGCAATGGCATCTTTGCCACCAATTTGGTGCATGTTACTGTGGAGAATCGCGGTGCTTCGTGGTCCATTGGCGGTCAATATAATTGGCGGAAGTATCTAACGTTGCCCAATATTCTCAAGGAGTTCAATCCCAATCTCTATGGTTACTCCCTAAAGGATGGTCTGTCCACAGAGCGCTCATCGCGTTTCAATGTTGCCGAATTGGCAGCCATGTCCCGAGATATTCCCTATATGGCCAAAGTGCTGGTAAAGCGCTTGCAACATGATCCCAAAGTGAATATGACCCACGACTGGAAACTGATCACATTGTTCATTGGCAACAATGATTTCTGCACCGATATTTGCTTTTATCCCAAGCCCGAATTGACAGTTTCCTATCATGAGCAGAATATGCTTAAAGACCTATCGCTATTTGAGGGATCATGTGCCGCGCCTGCTTCTGAATGTGGTGCCTGCACCCAATCTGAGATTTCTAGCCAATCTCTCGGGTCTGCCGCCGGTTTGTTACAGCACCTTGAGGTTCGAGTGTCCTTGTTTGCTGGGCAAGACCAAAGCTCACTTGGATTACTATGAGGGCATTATGAAGCGTTGGATAGCCAAGGATTATGAGATTGTCAATATGCCAGAGTTTAATACCGAGGTGAGTCTGAAAAGTTTCCATTGCTACACTGATAAAAAAAATGTTCTTAAATCAAGATTTTGGTCTCAGAACTAAGACTTTTGGTCTAAAAAATGCGTCGAGAACATGAAAATCTTAAATTAAGAGAACACATCTTGATTTTAAGAACATTTTATATAAAACCATGTTCTTATTAATAAGATAAAAAAATCTTATATTTACAAGACCAAAAATATAAGTATAAGATTAAAACGAATTAATATTTTAAGAATAAATGTTCTTATTTATAGACCAAGCAGTTTTAAATTCTCAAGATCCCAAATCTTAAAATAAGAATAAACTTCTTAAAATTTTAAGAAGAATTATTCTTATATGTAGTCTAAAGAGTTTTGAATACTCAAGACAAAAATTCTTAAAGTAAGATTAAACTTCTTAAAATTGTAAGAACAATTATTCTTATTTATAGACAAAAAACTATTAATATCCCAAGACAACAATTCTAAAAGTGAGACCAAAGTTCTTAAAATTTTAAGAAGAATTATTCTTATTTATAGACCAAAAAGGTATACCTTACTCCCTTTGACATCTTCTCTTTATTTTTATCTTTTCAGACCTTTACCATCAATGTGCAGCCTTTCTCGCAGTTTAAGGACTTTCCCCGCACCCAAAGTGGACAAACGGATACGCGATTCTTCTCCGAGGATTGCTTTCATCTAAGTCAACGTGGACATGCTGCCGCAGCGAATGCCATATGGAATAATATGCTGGAGATGGAGGGCGAAAAAAGTGGATTCAATCCGCATTTGTTTGAGAAGTTTCGTTGTCCCACCGAGGAGCGTCCTTTTCTGATCACTCGGGTCAACAGTCGAGCCGATTTCATAGTCTAACAATCGTCAACAAATCTGCCCTATTATATAAGATAAGAACCTCTGTGATATCTGTCCTAAGTCTCTTCTATCCATATGTTTGTCAAATTCATTTACACTTTGATAAATATACATTTAAGTATCTGAAAACTTCAGTTCCAGCTACGGCTAATGAGTAAATCAAACAAAGTGTGCATAATTTATTAGTTCTCCCGCCTTCTCACTTTATTGGCAATCTTTAAGTATCAGGTAGGAAAAAGGGGCGTGACTGCTGTTTAATTTACATATCATAATGTCTGGAATGGAATGCGCGTGATTTACAGAGAGAATTCGCCCCCAAGTTACATTTGCCCCATAATAATTAGCCACTGGGGTTACTCACTGAACAAATAAACAAAATTCATTATTGTTAAGAGTTTATAAATCTGAAAGGGTTATTAATTGAATACAATTACTAAGTAAACAAAAGATAAAAATGCATTAATTTCGAGTGTTTATTAATCTAAGAGTTGAGCATATGTAAAATTATTCAAAGTCAAGTGATTAGCTCAGGGTTTATTTACAGACACAACTTCTGTTCTAAAGTGCTTGGATTTATTGACAACAAATTGTGAAGTTACTCAATTTTTAAATTACAAATAACAAATTGTAAAATCATTAATTCGACAACCAATTACATTTTTATTTCGGGTCTAAATGGAATTACAGACTTTTTAATTTATTATAAATTTGGACTAATAATTTCAAAAATTTCAAAATCTTGAAGTATATATAGTTATATTTTAAGCCTCATTGAATTTTTGGACGAATAAACATTTGAACTTTTTTTATGAAAATGTCCGAAGTGCAGAAGATTCCTTGTTGATTCTCTGTAGAATATATTCCATTCAAATTACTGAAAACATAGGCAAGATTAGATGAAATTTCTATAAAGTACAGGGTATTTTTTATTTACCAATCTGCACAGCTGCCGTACCACCAGCCTCCTTTGTAGATTTCCGTGCAATTCTTATCGGTATTGTTATTATTATCATAATCGAATGTTGAGAATTTGTTAAGTCTGTGCTTAACAAATATATCGTTATTATCTTCATTTTCATAAGGGTCCAAAGTAATTATTCTATAGTGTTCATCTTCACCAGCAATTGCAAAATGAGAATAGTGAAGATAGCCGTAGACTGATTCATTGAATGTTTCAAGATTTATCATAAGCTCATGTGGTTGATCTTTCGTTAGGAGATGTATCTTTTCCAAGCCTAGGAAAAAATCACCATCAAATGAGCCAAAGCCATCCCTGTAAGCGTTCCAATCCCTTTGGAAATCTTCATTGCCATTGATCCGCTGTTGAATAACAGTCCATCCATTTCCAAACAACGTATTTTCACACAATACTTTAAAGGTAACATCTAGAGAAAGTGATATTTCATGGACACCCGGATAGTTTTTATAGTGCTCGCAGTTCTTTACAAGATTTGCTTCGTATTTTTTCAACGTATCTGCACAATTTTTTCACTTCTATTTCCATTTTTGATAGTTGTTGATCTTTTTCAGAAATTATTTTGTCTTGCATTTTTATTTTATGTTCATACTCTCGCAATTGTCGGTTGATATCGATAGGATCAATCATTTTGCTTTCAAGTGTATCATTATTTCCAGAGACTTTACTTATGCCCAGAACTAGGGTCATTAAAAGTGGTAGAAAACATTGAAATTTCATTCTATTCACACTTCGTACACTGATGAATACAGACTGAATTTTTGGAAGGCAATCCCGAATCTAGCATAGGTCGGTTATTAGGCCACTATAATATACTAAGCTGATAAGAAGTTGCTCGGTAATCAGGTCAGCTATTTCGAAAGTAACAACACTTTTGGGTGTTCTTTTTGGTAATCTAAACTCAGTGTAATTCAAATGAAAATAATCACAAAAAATATGTTAATACATAAAAGTCAATAACAATAATGAATGTAGGTTCTCTTTGGTAATCTAAAGTCAGTTTAATATAGCTATTAAGAATATATAATGACCAGTCAATAAAATGTTTGATATATTTTAAAAATTGTCAATTCTTGTTAGTTATGAATATTAAATAATAATTCCACAAATTTTTGCAATACTTATTATTATTTTATTCTCCTACTTTCAAAACTGCCCAAATTTTACTATCTATAAAGGAGCAGTTATATTTTTTTAAAGTTTTCGAGTTCACTTAAGGCCGAATTTACGGTAATTCCCCCAGATTCTTATGCTAATTTGACTTGTTAAAATTGTAAAAAAGTTATTGTTGTCAATTTAAGTTTAAAAGCTTCGCGCACAAGGGAAAGCACATTTTTAAAGATTAATAATAATTTACAAGCTTAAATTTTTCATTGTGTAAAAGAAAAAGTAATTAAATGATTATGTAAAAAAGTGTTAAGTGTACGGGATTTTATGCTTAACACCTTTTGAGTACAGCTATATAAATTATTTTATTTTTCATGCTCTTTTCCTGAGTAACCCTCTTTACAACTGATAACTGTCGTGTGTTTCCCTCGACTTGGGTGGCAATAAAACTTGTTACAAATGTTGGAGCATCAATAGCGTCTGCTCATAATAATTGTTAATTTTAATATCGTAACGTTGAGTTATTTACGGTTTCGTTGTTGGAACGTGTTTTTCTGGGTAATGGGATACCTCCCTCTGGGCCAATCTGCCACTTTCCCTCTCCTCATTCCCCTCATTCTCCCAATTCTCCTCATTCTCCTCACGCTTTGCGATGATCAACGGTTTCGCATGCAAGTGCCAAAAGGTAAATGAAACAAAAACATCAATTACGTTTTTTTTATTGCGTTTTTTGGTTTTGTATTTTTAGCGCTGATTGCAGCACTTAATAAAAAAGTCTGCCCCTTTCAATGTTCCACTCCCCTTTCCTATCGCTCTAGGCGAAATACGTCTATAAGGTCTGCCGTCTTTCCATGTAAGTCGGTCAGTGTTAAGGTTAATGCCAGCGATATTCCGACTTTCGCTTGACTTTGAACTTGACAGAAATTGAAACGATTTTTTTTCACAGAGCATTGTGCAAATACATTGCTAGATTTACGTAATATATATGTTTTCTATCTAACATGTTTTCTATGTTTGTGATCGTAGCATGGCAAGCGAGTCTTTTAAATTCTTGACTTATAAGTCATTTCAAAGTCATGCCCGATTCATTTGTCATTTATAGTTAAAATTTCGAGTAGATATTGGCATCTCTGGTATAGCACAATTATAACAAGTAAGCGGTTACAGTCGAGCACGCTCGACAGTAGGATACCCTGAGCCCAGGTACTTTTCAATAAAAGTTTATTTTCGACCAATTGTTCCGATGGCAACTATAGATATATAAAGCCGATTTGAACCAAATCTGGTCAGAATGTACAAAGCTAACATTAATGTATATTCTATCAGTTTGGTTAAGATATCTCAAAATCAAAAAACTTTTTCATACTAAAACTTCATTTTCGATGCATCGCTCCTATGGCAGCTATATGATATAGTAACCCGATTTTAACCAAATTTGGTCAGAATGTATATTACCAGCTCCGATACATAATCTATTAGTTTGGTTCTGATATCTCAACAAACACAAAACTTTTTCATACTAAAACTTCATTTTCGATGTATCGTTCCTATGGCAGCTATGTGATATAGTGAACCGATTTTAACCAAATTTGGTCAGAATGTATATTACCAGCTCCGATACATAATCTATTAGTTTGGTTCTGATATCTCAACAAACACAAAACTTTTTCATACTAAAACTTCATTTTCGATGTATCGTTCCTATGGCAGCTATATGATATAGTGAACCGATTTTAACCAAATTTGGTCAGAATGTATAATACCAGCTCCGATACATAATCTATTAGTTTGGTTCTGATATCTCAACAAACACAAAACTTTTTCATACTAAAACTTCATTTTCGATGTATCGTTCCTATGGCAGCTATATGATATAGTGGTCCGATCCAAAAATAAAAACAAACTTGATTGCGCCCGGTATCCAGGAACCTACATACCAAGTTTGAAGTCTCTAGCTCTGTGGTTTGAGATGACGCGTTCAAACAGACGGACAGACGGACAGACGGACAGACGGACAGACAGACGGACAGACAGACGGACATGGCTAATCGACTCGACTGTTGATCCTGATCAAGAATTATATACTTGGGGGTCTGCCACGCCTCCTTCTGCCTGTTACATACATCCTGCCAAACGCATTATACCCTTTTTTGCCCATTTTTAATGGGCTCAGGGTATAAAAATATATCCTGTTTCTAATAAAACTGCCTATAATGGGTATTTAAATTGTGAATGCGTTTATGTTAAAAGTATTTTCTCTTTAGAGTTCACTTTCATATTACTATAGTTATTATTACGTAAGCGCAGGGTATTGTCAAGTCGAACATATTAAGTACATTAAACTGCCTCTGCTTGAATTTTATTTGTTATATATTTAGTAGTTAAACTGGTGTAAATTTGATGTGAAACTTAACTCAAGAATTAATTGATGAATTGATTGGTTGACTGATTGTTCAATATATTGAAGGCGTAATACATTACAGCGACAGAGAATAGCTAATGACTCTGGATTACATTACTTAATAAATTGCAACTTATTAAAAATTGTTAACGACATGTACAATAATTATAATTTTACAACAGTTAATACTAATTATTAAGAGATATTTCGGGAGTGCAAACCAATTAAAACCCAATCAAAAATACATTTTTAAATAAATAAAATTTTTCCAAATATGTTAAAATACTTATTTCTAGTTTCAGAAAATTATAAAGTATTGCATACTTTTAGGAGCAACTTAAAAATTAATTAAACGGTCAGAGCAATGGAAGTACTTTCAAATGTTTTATAATTTATTTAACACTATTTACTTAGAATATATACAATAAATATTTACAGTATTAAGCTTTGGTTAATGTTAACCAAAGCGACTGTTGTTGTCCAAGATTTCACTGCTAGCTCCAGTTGGTCAGAGTATTCTGACTGCACTTGCAATCCTCGCCATCGATACGTCCTTTCCCAGAGGTTAAAATGCGAACACCTTCGGCAAACTTAGGGAAACCAGACATGGTTTCCTTTAATGTGGTCATCATGACAGGCAGATACATGAAGAAGTCTTTGAAGTGACCCACAACTGTGTGATAATCCACAGGTCGACCATTGCCACCATTTCCCCCTGCTCCCTGATAGTTCCCATCAATGTCAATGTCATTGCCAGTCTGGCCATAAGGCATGGCCCAACAATGTTGCATAACTGTGAATTATTCCAATTTAATTGTTAATGCTATAGTCATTGAGTGGATCGGATTACTTGAGACTTACCCAACAATAAAATAATTGCAACCACTTGAATCTGTCTGCTGTACTGTGCCATGATATCAACTCTTGAGATTGACGGATTTTCTGGAAATGCTCAGCTCTTGCCATTGCCATTAACAATTTATAACATTTAACAGTGCCGCCGTAAGCAATTTTTCGATTTCAAGTCTTTATCTCACCCATTTTTGTTGTGGTTTTCTCTTTTGCGCTGAGCACAGCAGAAAACTCGAAACTCTTAGCGAAAATTTGATTTAATGTCCAATGTTATTACTAAAGAACTTTTTGGCCAAGAACGTCAAGAACAGCTTCTTTAATTAAAGAACAATAACTATTTTATAATAACAACAAGTACCTATTTAAAACGGTGAACTTAAGTATCGAAATACGATTAGCCTTTTAATTTATTTATATTATTGTTATATGTCAACAATAAATTAATGATTTACACCATTCCTGCTGTTTCGGCTATACTGTTGTCAATAATAATACAAGTGTATTATATTTAATTATATTTATTGTATAGTTCAAAAAACGCGCTTCGGTGCTGCCAGGGAGGGAGAGAGACTGAGCGTAAGTCTGGCATCACTGTAGTTGTTTTCGCTTGTCTGGTGGAGTGTTGCCACACTGGTTTATTGTTAGTTGCTTTACCAAACAACAGATGGCGAATGGATGATCGAAAAATGCAACGGCATTTTAAAATTTTATTTATATTTGTTTTTGGCAAAAATTTAGTCCCGCTCTCAGTCCCTCTCCCAGGCCCCTCTCTCAGGTCCCTCTCCCAGTCCCTCTCCCAGGCCCCGCTCTTAGTCCCGCTCCCAGTCCCTCTCCCAGGCCCCGCTCTCAGTCCCTCTCCCAGACCCCGCTCCCAGTCCCTCTCCCAGGCCCCGCTCTCAGTCCCTCTCCCAGACCCCGCTCCCAGTCCCCCTCCGAGTCCCTCTCCCAGGCAACGCTCCCAGTCCCTCTCTCAGTCCCTCTCCCAGGCCCCGCTCCCAGTCCCGCTCCCAGTCCCTCTCCCAGTCCCTCTCCCAGGCCCCGCTCGCAGTCCCTCTCCCAGACCCCTCCCAGTCCCTCTCCCAGGCAACGCTCCCAGTCCCTCTCCCAGGTCCCTCTCCTGAAACAAACTTGATCTGCCTGCAGTATAGAGGAACCTACATACCAAGTTTGGTGTCTCTTGCTCTTATAGTCTCTGACATCTAGGTGTTCATACAGACAGACGGACAGACGGACATTGCTATATTGACTCGGCTATTGATGCTGATCAAGAATATAGATACTTTATAGGGTCTGCCACGCCTCCTTCTGCCTGTTACGCACATAGTCGGTAAAACAAACCCAATAGACCCCTGTACTTTTTTTTAAATTAATCATTATTGTTAACGAAAATGTTTAAAAATCATAAAATTCCAATACTTTCTGATTTTTATAACTAACTCATATATTTTTGTGAGTTACTTATAATTTGTACTTTCCGTGCTTAAAAGACTTTATCCAATAAAAACTAAATCGAAATGAATTAGCATTAAGTCTAATTATATTATATTCTTTAAAATACTAGAAAAATTGCAGCTATTTTACGTAAAATTCCTATAAGTAATAGCTTAATTGCTTTACATTTCATTTAAATTTGTTTGAGTTGGTCACATTTTGTGTGTAAAAAGTAACGATTTATGAGCATTTAATTTCGCTTGGTAATCAACTGTAATTGTGGCACACGAATATTATATAGACACGTATTGTAAACTTGACCCACAGGATATGGAGTGTCCTTGAACATGTAAGTTTCTTACATCAACTTGAATAATATTTGTATTTTCTTAAGCTTTCGATAGACGCGTCTCGTCGTTTCATTAGCCAGCCAATAATATTGGAACAACTTTGACTGCGACTACAATCAAGTTATATGAATAGAAACGGTAGCTAATCAAAGCTTACAAATCTCCAGGGACTACGGCCAGAGGGGAGGTGCAAAGGAACGTGTCCTGTTTCTGCTCATGTTTACACTTGTCATTATTGTTAATTGTGTTTGTAGTGGGTCAAGCATACATGAACCAAATTTACACATTCATATGGCCACCAATTTTATAGTTCAGTATCGCTCGTGGCTCAGTTGTCAACGGTTCGTTGTGAAATCCAAAAGAATCAAAGACAGTCTGTACTTTGAACAGTATGCGAAAGCGTAAAAAGTTTAACAATTAAAGAAGTTGCTAACGGAAATAGGTAAAAAAAAACTAATTAGTAATGTACAAGTTACTTTTCCTGAACTCAAAAAAAAATACTAAGCTTTAGTTCTGTGTAAATTTTATAATTTATATCAAGTTTTATGCATATAAATATTTATAGAAGTAACGCTTGACTTCAATTAAACGTTGAAAAAGTAACTGGAAACTATTAATTACGGAATAAAAATAATAACTTATCTGTTATCTACAATCAGTTTTGGGAATTTTGATTTAAATTGCACTGATTGAATTATTTTTCAAAGTTATTTGATGCAGTTTTTTAAGCATTTCAACAAACACAAAATTCCTTGAAAATTGTATTAAATTATATCTAAAATATATTTTCGAAATCAGTTGCTTTTTTATAAAAAGTTAACAAATAGTTCAAAAATTCTGTTTCCAGTAGTACTAAATAATTATTCACTGTGCAAAGCTAAAAACTAATTTTCGTACTCCTGTCTTGTAAATCTAAAGTTTTACTTGATTTACAAATTTTTTCAAGTTGTCCATATATTTTTTCCGAGTGCGTTTAAATGAAGTTTAAATGAACTTATATTTAAAGTAGATTTGTTACTAAATATTATTAACAACTTTATGATTCCTGTGTAGTTGAAATGGGAATTGGAATAGAGTTGATGGTGGCTGCCGCACTGTGCTTGACCTGTCCGCCATTGAATGATACGATGCCCGAGGGCTTAATACAGTTGAATCCGGATGGGAGTCTGGTTACAGAGATGCCCATAGATCTGGATCTAGAGGATGCTGGATTGGTTGAAGAGGCGCCAATGGAAACGCTGGAAGTGCTGCGAAACAAAAAGGAGAAATTGCGAAATATGAAAGAGTGGATTAATGGCAAACATCTGAAAATTGCAACGCTCGAGGATTATCCATTGAGTTACACCGAAGTGCTAGAGAATGGCACGAGGGTTGGTCGTGGAGTTTCCTTTCAGATTATCGAATTTCTGCAAAAGAAGTTTAACTTCACGTTTGACGTTGTTGTGCCGCAGGATAATATAATTGGTTCCACAGCGGATTTGGATCGCAGTTTGATTGAAATGGTCAACAATAGTGTAAGTAGTTAACTTGGGGAATCTCAAATGGAATCCTTATGCTTCTGTTCCATGGCAGGATGTAGATCTGGCTGCTGCCTTTATACCATCGTTGTCGGAGCAGCGAACTTTTGTGTTCTACTCGACGACCACGTTGGATGAAGGAGAATGGATTATGGTCATGCAACGTCCCAGGGAATCGGCAAGTGGCTCCGGTTTAT
Organism: Drosophila falleni; assembly: GCA_035045575.1. Taxonomy (NCBI): domain Eukaryota; kingdom Metazoa; phylum Arthropoda; class Insecta; order Diptera; family Drosophilidae; genus Drosophila; species Drosophila falleni. Next base: position 15,521,595 of record JAWNOV010000167.1, read on the forward strand.
TGGCTCCCTTTGATTTTCGGGTCTGGATACTCATCTTTGTGTCCTTGGTGGCCGTTGGACCCATTATCTATTTGCTGATCATCATACGCAATCGCCTTACGGGGGATGCAGTGCAGCAGCCGTATTCCCTTGGGCACTGTGCCTGGTTCGTTTACGGAGCTCTCATGAAACAGGGCAGCACACTCTCCCCGATTGCAGGTGAATCATTTCCGCATGCATACTATATACTATATAGTATATAGTATATGCATATATGCATTTATTTACATGTGCAGCAATTAACCCTAATGCAGCGATAGCTATCAACAATTTGCATTGGGTTCTTGCTCGATTCACTTTTGCCTGTACATGCAATCGTCCAGTTTGTCCTTTTAATTATGAAATAGTATGTTTATACTATATTCGATTCAATTGCAGATTCGACACGACTGCTATTTGCCACCTGGTGGATATTCATCACCATTTTGACCTCGTTCTATACAGCCAACTTGACCGCCTTTCTGACCCTCTCCAAGTTTACGCTGCCCTATAATACGGTTAATGATATTCTCTCCAAGAACAAGCATTTCGTATCGTTGCGAGGAGGAGGAGTTGAGTATGCCATACGCACGGTGAGTTTGAGACTTCTTTTTCTTTTCCTCGATCTTGTTCTTAGAGCTATTTTCTATAAAATGAAAATAGTAGTGATGTAAGTTCACACTGTGTTCGAGCTGAAAATCTAAATGTAAAAATCGACAAAAAAATAATCGAGTTGTCGATTAATATGATCGAAAATAATAGATACATATCTAGAAATCTAGCTTCAATTTCTTAAATAAACTAGTCGGCCGGTGCTACAGTCGAGCATACTCGACAGTCGGAGACCCCGTACTTACTATTAAAAAAAAAAAACTTATAATGGAAAAAAACTAAAAATAATTTAGTTTACTTAAATGCAAATGTTATCAGCTATATGTTATAGTGCTCAGATCTCTCTCTCTCCCAGTCCCTCTCCCGGTCCCCCTCCCAGTCCCTCTCCCAGGCCCCGCTCCCAGTCCCTCTCCCAGTCCCTCTCCCAGGCCCCGCTCCCAGTCCCTCTCCCAGGCCCCGCTCCCAGTCCCTCTCCCAGTCCCTCTCCCAGTCCCTCTCCCAGTCCCTCTCCCAGTCCCTCTCCCAGTCACCCAGTTTATTTATACTTTACAGGGTCTGCCACGTCTCCTTCTGCCTGTTACGCACATAGTCGGTAAAACAAACCTAATATACTTTTTTTAAGTACGGGGTCTAAAAAAATAATAAATATTGTATCTGTCATAATTCCAACGTTTTCCTTACGCAGACCAACGAATCCTTAAACATGCTCAATCACATGATCCACAACAATTATGCGGTCTTCACGGATGCCTCCAACGATTCCTATAATCTGCAGAACTACGTCGAGCGCAACGGTTATGTTTTTGTACGGGATCGTCCAGCGATCAATATAATGCTCTATAGGGATTATTTGTACCGCAAGTCACTTAGCTTCAGCGATGAGAAGATTCATTGTCCCTTTGCCATGGCCAAGGATCCGTTTTTAAAGAAGAAGCGAACTTTTGCATATCCCATTGGTTCCAATCTGAGTGAGCTTTTTGATCCTGAGTAAGTTGATCATTTTAAAATATATATCTATACAATAGATTTGCCCTATATTTTTTACAAGCTATAAGAGAACAGATAATTCTTATTTTTTTTACGATACGCTTTCTTTTTTTTAGATTTTACTCAATTTAAATTTATATATATGTTTTATATATAGTTTCTCATTTTTATATTTGCTAGACTTCTCAATCTGGTAGAATCTGGCATTATCAAGCATTTGTCGGCCAGGAAATTGCCAAGTGCGGAGATTTGTCCACAGGATCTGGGCAGTACGGAACGGCAGCTAAGGAACGGAGATCTAATGATGACCTATTACATAATGCTAACGGGATTCGCAACAGCATTGGCCGTGTTCACCACAGAGCTGTTGTTCCGCTACATAAATGGACGACACGAGGCCAATCAGTGGGCACGACATGGCATCGGACGGACGACCAATGGACAGAGTATAAAGCCATCTCGTTGGCTGCGAGGATTGCGAGGCTTGAATAACGGAGATAAACAGCTGTTGGGCACTTCGACACATGGTCAGAATGTGACACCTCCTCCGCCATATCAGAGCATCTTCAGTCATAACGGTGGTGAGCAACGTTGGCGTCGTGCTGTCGCCGCCAATGGACATGGCCTAATCCTGGGAGGGGAGCAGAATTTGCCCGGCGTGAGACGATTGATAAACGGACGCGATTATATAGTATTTCGGAATTCAAATGGACAGAGTCAACTGGTGCCTGTAAGATCTCCTTCGGCAGCCTTATTTCAATATACTTACACGGAGTAGGATAATCAACTTATATATGTAGAAGAAATTTTTTCACTTTTATAACACGAACACAAATTAAGCCACATTTTTATCATAGACGTAGACAAAAGATCTAGTGCAAGTTTAATAGGTCACCTAGGAGCGTAGATATATATTATAAAGTACATAAAATGCAATAATTAATAGAGTAATTGGTAATATGATTATTTAAATCAGCGGTTGGAAATCTTAATCTTTATCGTTTATGAGAAATTAACTATGTATGTAATTGCCATTGGGTTCTCAAATTCTTCTGGAAACTTCATAATCAAAGAAATTAAAAAAGAAATAGCGAGAATAGTAATATCTTATCTAACAAGAAAATGGTCAAATTTTGTCTAACTTTATTAATAATTGCATATAACTTTATGAATTATACATTATTATTAGATTAATCACAATAAACGTTTAGCTGTTATGTGAGCAAAACTTTAATCTATTGTACTACGAGCACTGAATGCGTACGAGTTTGAGTGCATGTCCAAGCTGCTCTGCGAGGAGGAGGAGCGAGGAGCTAATGGAGGGAGCACGCGTTGAGGAAGCCGAGGAGCTGGCAGAGGAGCCACTCGAGGAGCTGACCCAAGCATGGCCACTGCGACGACGACGTTGTCGGACCAATCCCAAAACGGAGCCTGCAACAGGTGTGGAATTTATGGACTGACGTTGATGACGCACTGCATCCAATGAAACCAAAGCAGTTGCTGGGCGTGTATTATTTGCGACAAAAGTTTCGCTGTGTTGTTGTTGTTGTGGTGCCGTTGCAGGACGTGCCGAGGACTCGGACTCGCTTGACAACGAACTGTGTGAATCCTCTTGCTCTGTGTTGGATTCCGCATCAATTGATTGACCGTCTAGCTGCTGTAGCGTTGGCACACTGCGTCTCAGTGTATCACGATAGAGGGGCAAACGACAGACGGGATTGCCGGTCAGTTCCACCTCCATTAGCTGCGGGCACAATCCCAGAAACGAGAGCAATCCCAGTTCACTGATGCGATTGTTGCGTGCCTGAAGCACTTGAAGTTGACTCAATTCTGATAAAGGGCCGACCCGTTGTATCATATTGCCATCCGCAATGAGTACCCTGATGGCCGGAAGGCCACTGGTGCCATCGAAGCTGTTCAGGCCACAATTGCTAATGTTCAGATGTGTGAGCTGCATTAGCCCATAACCCAGATCCCTTAGAGAACTTAGCACGCTGCCACTGAGATCCAATTGCTGTAGACGGGGCAGAAATAGCGAGAGTCTGGAGAGGCTGATTGAATAGGAAATGACGCGAAGACGCACAGACTCCACATGCTCCAAATCCGTGCGCTGAGTAACGCGACGCTGTAGAGAATGAGAAAAGGAGAATGCTTAACAGACTTTTAGAGAGACAAACAAAATGTTAAAGAGGTTGACAGACTGCTGAGAGCTTAATATACTGTCAGAGAGAGGATAACAGCCTGCCATATTAACAGACTGTTATCAAGACGAACATAACGTTAGACGGCTTACAAGAAAAGAGATAGTAACAGACTGTTAGAAAGGTTAACAGAATGTTGGGAAGCTTAACAGACGCTCAAATTATTAACAGAGTGAGAGAGAAGTCAACTGAGGAATATCGTTTGATCAACGATCATGTTTTGTCTAGACTAAATCCGCTCTCATAATCGCGCACTCAACTTACCAATAGTTCATCTAGCGTCGGCTCTGGAAATTGTGGCGGCAAAACAACTGGCAACAGATGCACAAAGGCTGGGAAGTGTTCATTCTCCTCTGCAATGGGCACATCACGATCGTACGAATTTCTGCGTCCCAATATGCGACGATTTTGACGTTCCACTTGCTGCTGCTGTTGTTGTTGTTGTTGTAGTCGCACTGCAGCTGGGGGCGGACGTAATTGTGCTAGTGCAGCCGGTCCTGGTAACGGTGGCAGCAATATCGGTATTTCCGGCTGCAGTGAGTGTTCCGGCGAGGACTCTGTGTACTCGGCAGGCGCCTCCAATAAAGGCATTTTATTGTGTCCTTACTTAATGCGTAGTTTTAAGGCTAAGCTGCGACCGGTTGTGCCTTGAGCAAGTGTATTGACTAAACAATAGAGCAGTTGCCTAGGACAACGTCTGCTGGCAGAGTTGCCAAAGTGTCGGATGGCAGTGTTGTGAAACTTGTAATTATTGCTGGAACAGTTTAGGGATTGATATAAACATATTTTTATTACAATAATATACATTTTATTTTATTAATTTGTATGTATTTATGTTTGTTAACTTTATTAAAAGAACAATTGTTTAATTATTTTAGAGTTTATAAGGAGCATTTTTGAAATTTTTGAAAACAAATTTTCTTAAGAATACCTGGTAGCTCGATAATTTCTCCCGGCATAAGTCTTGATTTTTGGTACTTGAAAAAGAATTTATTTTGGATACAGTTCCTGTAGCGTTACTTAAAAATTAAACGGTTATTTTCGGTTAACCGTTCTGATACCATTTTCATTAGTTATTCCCTGATTTTGAGCTTTTCTTTGTCCGCACTCCTGCAAAGCAAATAGCATCAGTCTGCTATTTAATATTTTACGAAGCCCTTACACTCCGTAGCTTGGTCCTTTGCCCTCTCAATGTTTTTAAACAATAATGTGCGCACACTGACGTCAGTCTGTGACGTCACAGTAATGACGTATGCTCAATGTCGTTAACTTGCCAGTGTCTCTCAGTCACAAGCAAAAATCGAGAGCGAGAGAAACATAGCAAAAGAAAGCAAAGGGAGCGACAGAGAACGAAAGAGTAGAGCAGTTCAAGTGCCCAACGCCTTTTGGCATTTCAAGGGCCATTAGCTGAAGCGAACGACAACAACAACGTCAACGTCAGCGCCAGCGTCAGCGCCTGAGAATTGATGTTGTTTTTGTGTGTCTGCTGCAGCGCCAGACGACGCCTCTGCAGGCGCACGCTTTACGATAATAAAATTTGCCTGACTGACGCCTTCGAAATGGCATGCTGGAAAAAGCTCATTGCCGGCTTTTGTCTGAGCTTTTGTTGTTGTTTTGGCCAGGCAAGCTTTTTTCAATTGACGTCATCAACATGATGTACAGGCTGAAAGCTGCGCAGTAGCTTGAACCAAGCTGAGACATAACCACGCATTTATCGATTCACCGAAAGAGAGCGCAATGGTGAGAGAGAGTGGGTTAAATTGTGGAAGGTGGGAGAGAGAGGTGAGTTGGTGTATGTGTTTGTGTGCAAAATGTCGCAAAATTCACGACAGCTGCTTTGTAAGTGTCAAAATGAGGTTGGGGTTGTTTCACGCCAAAAATTATGCTAAATGTTGATCAAATATAAGAGAAAAACCTTATATTAATTACAATCAGAAACCTTAACCATTAGAAGTTTTAAAATAAAAACTATACATATATATGTTAATTTTTTATAAAAAAAAAAACTGAAGAACTGTATAATGAAAATTCAAAATTAATCATTGTTTCAAAACTTTTGTAATCGAAAAATAAGAGTTAATATAAATTTTTATAAAAAATGTGATATAAAGATTATCTTGTTTTCAGGATGTCTAACATTATCCTAGTCATTTAGATAATTCTTTGTCAGGTTTATAAAAATAGTTTATTAGTTAAATTATAATTATTTATCATTTATTAAAATTCTTTTTAATGCAAAATCATTTTTTCTAATTTTTCATGTTTATAAATTTTAGTTTACATTAAATAAAGAATTGTTAGCAGCATATTTTGTGGACCTGTTTCTCTAAGTGTGGCCAGAAAAGCAGCTGATGAAATTTTGGGACAAGGTGCTGCTAAAAACAAAAATCCCCCACCTATGCGTACGCTGGCGGCTGCCTAAAAATAGAATTAGTCAATAATGCCAGCACACCGATATACACACACACACACACACACACACACATACACACGGGCAATTGTGTGTGGGTGTTAATGCTCACCACGCACAGCGACTGACGTCATTGTGCAAAGCTTTTGCACTGCGCTCGTTACTACGATTCAGGAAGCAGGACACAAACAACAACAACAAGAACAATAAAAGCAACAACCAACAACCACCAAATGTGAGCCAAGCCAAGTCAAGCCAGGCCAGTTTAGGCCATTTTGCATTGCTGTCTCGGCCAGGCCAAGTCAGTCGCTTAGCAGCCGCGAACGCGAGCAAAACACACGTTTTCAATTCTCTCTAACCGGGCGACCTTCATAGAGACAGACCAAAAACACTAGTGCTATCAAATTGACTAACAATTGTTATTGTTTAAATAAGTTATAAAATAATAATAATTCAATATATTGAATATTTTGGCAAAATAAGTTTGATAAAAAGCCTTGAAATGCACAAAAAGGACTTTGTGGAAGCTCAAGTGTTGTGAGAGCGTCTGTGTGTGTGTGTTTGTGTGTGTGTGTGTGTATGTGTGTGTTGTTTGCATGTGGGTGTAGCTGCAGCTGTGGTGCATAATTATTTGGGTCAAAGCGAAAAGAGCTGCAGCTTTGCCAGGACATTGCTCAAAAGTTCAAACATCCATCCTGCTGGACTAATCCACCTGTTATGAAGACACGCGACAGCAACAACAAAAGAAACCACAGCAACAACAACAGCATTAACAACACACTAGTCTAGGCTAATTGGATTGGCGAATACAAAAAGACAGAAAGAGAGAGGGAGTGAGTAAGCAGGCGGAGGGATTGCAGCAATGGAGGCCACTCAGCCCAAGGTGCATCGTCAGCATCAGCGACAACGTCGCACGGAGGCGCGTCAACGTCGCCTGGAACGTGAGGCAGCAACAGCAGCGGCATCAACACCACCCGATGCCCAGGAGTCCCAGGACATTACCGAGACACTGGAGAGCTGTGCGGCGGCACTCAATAATGATACCGCATCGACCACGACGGCCACAACGGTGGTGGGTCGCATCAGTGCACAGAGCTCGGCGGATAGCATTGAAATGGTGGGTTCACCCAGTCAGACATCACAGCAAACGGTGGTGCTGGTCAATGGACATGCACCGCCCACGCAGGATACGCTGGAGGAGAGCGTCTCGCTGGGTGCCGATGTGCCGGAGATGGAGACCACGCACCTCGAATCACCCACACAGTCCACACAGCCCACAAAGCACAGCGATGGCAGTCGCAATTCATCGGGCGATGCGATGAGTCTCAGAGAGACGTTGCGTCAGTTGCCTGCAACACACGGACATCGCTCGAGGCGCACACATTCACCACAGTCGCCGGGATTGCGTTCACTCGAGGTGGACTCGTCCTTTCATCGCGGCATCTTGGGCTACATTGATCGGGAGCTCAAGCAGAGCTCGCCCACGCCCTCGGCATTGAGCAGTGGAGGAGCAGGTGGCTCCGGTGTCGGTGTCGGAGTTGGTGGTGGCGCCTCCCGCAAGCAGCAATCGCTGTCAGATCCCCAGGCTAGTCCCGCACAGCGTTCGCTGCGTTCGAGGAACAGCTTTGACAAGAGTCCGCGCCGTAAGCGTAGCAAGTCCGAATCTCGGAGGCGGCGCGAACGCAAGCTGATAGCTGCCGGCGAGATGGAGGTGCGCCAGGCCAACGAGACGCTGATGCGTTACCTCAAACAATGCTCCGATATGCATGATGCATCCCTATCGGGTGAGCTGGAAATCGATCAGAGTCTGGAGGAGCGACGTGTGCATCGCAAGACGAAATCGCAGCGGGATAAGCGGGGTCAACTCATCAGTAAGTAGTATCTCCCGAAGCAATCTTAAACCTATTCCCATTCCCGGTCTCGTTGCGAGTCCAAATCCAGGTTGCAAATGCTATTCCATTGAGGAAAAAGCTTTGGCTAGCTCGCAGCTGCGCAGTAACTACCATTCTCTCTCTCTCTCTCTCTCTTTCCCTCTCTTTCTGTCTCTCTCTCTCTCTCTCTCCCTCCCTCTCTCTCTCACTCACACATTGTACATGTGTCTCTCTCTCCTTGTCAACCTACAGGCAAACTTTACTCAGCTGGTGGGCTATCATCCATATTGAAGGAACTGGCGGATGACATTACGCCCGCTGAGGGCGATGAGATCTACAATCCATTCACTCCGGTCGTCTCACCCACGGACGATACGCCCGCCCACATCGATAAAATGTTTCTGCAGACGTCATCGGGATATCGACCAGTGGAGCAGAGCTACTACAAGCGTTCCTTTGTTGGTGCCGCGCGTGCCGCAGCTGCTGGCAGCTCCACATGCATTGGTGGCATCGATGGCTACTCGGCCGCTGAGTTGGGTGGTGCCGGCTCCCGTCTCTTTCGCTCAAATGGCACGGGCGGTGGCGCCAGCGGACGTGGCAGCTATGGAGACACACGTTGTCTGCTCGATGCTCAGCTCAATCGGTGAGTTTCCTTTGGAGTGAGAATGGAGATGAGAAACCATTCCTAATACCGTCTGCTCTCCCACATAATCCCATGCTCGTTCTTATTTTTGCCGGCTGTGTATTTATGTAGGTCTATATTTAGATCCCTGGAGTCTCTCCTCTTCCAAGCAAATTGCTTCGGTCTTTACGTGTTTTTCATTGTGGGATTTTGCCTTGCCAAAGCATATTTGATTTGAATTGGTTTTTGCGTGTAGAACAAGCCAAGGGACTTAAGCCAAATTTGGCTGATAAGACAATTTGTCTGCTCAAATTGCATAAGACTCGTCAAGGTTGTAGGTCAATAGGGGATTTGTTATTAATTCGATTGGAAAGCAATTAGTTTTATTAACTGATAACATGTAAGGATAAATATAAATTACTTTAACTATGCGTATACTGGATTTTTAAATATTGGGTGCATTTTTGCGAAATAATGTTTGTTTGTTTTTTATAAATGAAAATAGACAAAATATTAGAATTATATTCTTGATTACAAAACGAAATTTAACGAATAAAATGAAAGAGATATTTTATTATGAATGTAGTAAATTTCTACGATGTGTTTTCATAGATAATATTGTTCAGAAAATGATGTGATATTCTTTCATCAAAATTAAGATACTTTAATAGACGTTTATTTAAATGGTTAAGCTAGGTATTGCTCTTGATTTAATTTGATAAAATCAATAATTTAATTGTGAAGTAAAGTTAATTTTATAGTCAGGGGTTATTTTAATTAATAAACACTTAGATTTCCGATCTTTTATATTATATTCAGTCTTAACCGGGCGGCGTCGCTTTTAAAAGTGACGCTTGCTGCATTTCCCCAATACAATCATGCGTTCTTAAGCTCATTCTAATTCACGCCAGAGGGCGCTTTATAGTTATCGATAAATGATTAATTATATTTACAGTGCGATAAATATAATTAATAAATAACACTATTTACAATATAATACAGTTTTACATACTACTTATGACTACGTGTGCTTAATATTACTACAATTTGTTGGATTATATCACTTTTAAATGAATTCTTCGAAATGTATTTCAATAACTAATTCCTTAATTTTTTTGATCTTTTAGTAATGGCATCTCAAGCAACATTCAACTTGCCTGTGTGATTCAACGAATTTGGCTGCTCATATCGAACATATGCCATGGGCTGCTAGCTGGTCTAGCCTTGGCCCATCTACTCTTTGTGCTGAGCAGTCATCCCACGGATTGGGCAAAGGTTATCAATAGCATGAGTCTTGCGGGCGAGACTTTAGCAACAGTAGCGGTATCGACAACACGGCCAACAACAACAACCATTACAGCAGCAACAACAACAGAGATGCCAAATTTGGTTATAGAACTGAGCAATGCAAATGCGGCAATGGATAATGGAATAGGAGCTGAAACGGGAACTGGATTGGGAGCTGGAAGTGGTACGACGACAACAACAACAACGACGACAACGAGTAGCGAAACATTGGCATTAATAAGCGATTATGCTGGATTTGCGGATATATATTTAAATACCTTTTACTGCTTGGCTATCATATGTCTAGTTTCGGTATTTGATCGGTAAGTGTGAGTCTAGATAAGAATTCCATTTCACAAAATTATATAGATCTTTGTGCAGTCTTATCTACAATATTCTTAATTAAGAAATTTCTAAAAGAACAACATTATCATCTTGATCTTTTGCCAGTCTAATGACGGTCTTATCTGTAGTGTCCTTAGTTGTTTACAAGTCAATTTCGTTGACTTGCGACCTTCGTCGGCTGTTGCTAAATATAGCAAATGAAAGTCAAACTAATTTAGTTGAAGTAGTTAGTGTGATGTGCGTGTTAATAAAGTGTTTGTGTGTGTGAGTGAGTGCTGGGACCCAAGAACACATTGACCTCAAAGCGTACCGACTTGCCCAAGGTGGAGACCCTCAAAGAGAACCGCACATTTCATTGAAAAATAAAAAACCCACACACATAAAGAGGGATATATAGAATGAGGTAGCTCCTTCAAGTCAAGACCACATAAATAAGGGGCACCTTCTAAAAATTTGTGGTCTAGACTCTACACACAATGCTGTAAGAGTGTTGTTTGCGTGGGCGTATTGTGTGCGTCAATATTGGCAGTTGTAAAAGAGAGTGAGGAAAGGTCGCTGAAAAGTATGCTATACTTATTAAACCCTGCGCTGGGGGTATACTAAATTTGTGCATTTATATATAACAGATAGAAAGAAGCGTAAGATGGTATATATATTTTTGATCAGCATCAACAGTCTCATCTCAGAGATGGTAAGAGCTAGATGTAAGCAGGGTATTTCTTTGTCGAGCACTCTCGACTAAAGAGCCTTCTAACTTGTTTAGAATTGCAAATTTGAAGAGGTTCGCTTTTTGTTTGGCTTCGTGGCTGTTGTCATTATTGAAATAATTTGTAAGTGCGCTCGTTGCGTGGCCAATTTCATCATCTAGCAAATATATATTTTAATGCCCTTAAACTTTGCTCTTTTTGTGCGATGCCCACACACACAACACACACACATTCACTTATTTTGCTGCACTCTTGACCTTTAAATACTGTTTGTGTGAGTGTGTGTGGGTGGCTTTTTTGGGTCGTTTGGTAGACCAAACAACATTGAAATTGTCTGTTTCTGGCAGCTCGTTTTTTTTGGCTTGCCGCTTTTGGTTTGGCATTTTGTCGCTTTGTCTCTGTTGTTTTTGTTGTTTTTGTTGCCGCACCCCCTTCTCGACCTCATCACGTTTCACTTTCTCAATTCTGTTCATTCTCAGGCGGCAGCGGCGAAAGTGTAAAACTGAGTGTGACATTTCGCTACGTTATCCTGTGCTCTGTGATTTATGTGTTGATGCTGCTGCTGCTTTTCTAAATGTCAGATCTATGTACACAGCTCTGGGGGCTTCACTTGAATCTTTTGACCTTTTGCATCTGCAAATAATGTGTATATAAGATAAGCAAATAATGTTTACTGTACATCCACTTCAGAACTTAATTATACCAAGTTTCCACAGACAGTTGAATGTGATAGGTCACTAGCTGTGGGTACGAATTTGTATTAGACTAAAGTTTCTTTACATTAAAGTAGTAAGGTAGTTGACATGTTTTTTATGAAAGGAACTCGTTATAGGTGTAACATCCTTTTAGACTTAACTTTTTAATAATTAAGTTTATTACAGTCCGCTCCCAGTTCCTCTCCCAGGTCCCTCTCCCAGTCCCTCTCCCAGGTCCCTCTCCCAGTCCCTCTCCCAGTCCCTCTCCCAGTCCCTCTCCCAGGTCCCTCTCCCAGTCCCTCTCCCAGGTCCCTCTCCCAGGCCCCGCTCCCAGTCCCTCTCCCATGTCCCTCTCCCAGGCCCCGCTCCCAGTCCCTCTCCCATGTCCCTCTCCCAGGCCCCGCTCCCAGTCCCTCTCCCATGTCCCTCTCCCAGTCCCTCTTCCATAAGACATATAATTTTATTTTAAAATATTAAACAATTTAAAGAAATTACTTGAATTAATTACTCTACTTTCTATCTTTTTAGTATGGACGTTTGTCGCTGGAGCTTCTCAAATGCGAGTGAATTAATCTCGTTTCGTTGGCTTATCATCACAATGATTTATATAGCAACAATAATCCTAACTATATGCTCCGATTCGATTGATGAGAAGCTCTATCTGTTTAATAATAATGCAAATATAACGTTAACCCAACAGGAGCTGGTAAGTGATAAAATGAAATAATCCTATCAATATCCCCACATTAATCCTGATTAATCTCTTTAGCTAAGCAACAGTGTGCAGAGTGTGTGGAGTAGTTTGTCCGTGACGAGAAGTATTGCAGCTATATCGGGTTGGATAATGATTGGTCTGACGCCTCAGGAGGATATGCTATATGAGCATCTGGTTGATCTAACCAAATATCAATTGACAAATAATTGAATTTAAGTAATGTAATGATAAATAGATTGAAACATTTTGTAAATATTTATGTGTAGTGAGAACTCTTAACTAAGTAGCTGCTGTTGTTCAGTAATTGGCTTTTTATATTGTATAATCGAAATGAGTTAGCTAAAAACAACTATTTCAAACAATAACGCATAGAACTTGTATACCTAGAAACCAAACAAACAATGAGAATAACCAAAACTTAAGCTTTAAAGACGTGTAAGCATTAGCAATTTTCTAATTGCATTGATGCCCTTCACTGGCCGCTAGAACAAAATTTAGTTCGTTAAGTGAATTCCAAATCCGAGGATTGGTACAATATAATTCTACTATATAATATTAACGATTTACATATGGATATGCGTATGTGTGTATATATAATGATGTAGACATATACCTATACGATATACTATTATTATTATAATTTTAGTAAACATATCGTCTTTAGTAAACATATTTAATATTATACAAGCATATATATAAATATATGAACGTCATCGTTGTGGCAGTTTAACAAAAGGCTTCTTAGCTCTAAGTACTTACTACAGTTGGAATCGAATATATGCAACCGAAATGATCAAAAGCAATACATATTTGTTTATAGAAATATTCAAATGGTTGATCTTATTTTATATTATCTAATATCAATTTGTGTGTGTTATAGTCAGTTCTTTTTGAATTCTACTTAAGCATTAACTTCACATAAATTAAGCAAACACACTTAAGCAATTGTCTGCGATTCTAAGGGATTTCCATTGTTAATCTCCATGAAGTATGCTATTAATTTTCTTGTGAAATTGATGCTTGAGTAAAACGTCTGTATACTATTCTTATACAATACAATTATTTGTTATATTACCGATATCCACTGTAGTAAACTAAATTTATAATTGCGAAAGAAATTTGTAAAGCGTTAATTACATACATAATACAAGTGTATATAAATATTTATTATATGCATATACTCGTATGTATATGTGACTATTTTGAATAATATGTATATAAACGAATCAAAAATTGTATAAAAAGAAAATGTTAAAATTATTTATCCATTATATAAAATATTTAATTGCGTTCCAGAAAATATTCATATATTTCTATGTTGATATTTTACTTTAGTTTTAGATTTTACAAGAAAAACGTTTTGGCTGTACATTTTTTTTTGTGCTATACATTTCAAGATAATACGAGTATGAAACAATTATTATACAATACATATGGATAAAGACGACGCAAAACGGATGGACAAATGAGCTAATAAAACGAGACAAATGTAAACGACACAACTAGCAAAACATATTGTAAAATTGTATATAAAATATATAAATGCAAATAAAAAATTGTAAAAACAGCAAAACCAACTTGTTTATTTTCTGAAATGGAATAACAGAAATATTTATGGGTATACACAGTAACTAGAAAAACAGTGTACAACTTTGTAGATACACAGATTATCTTTATGAAGTACCTCCAGTTTATTAAATTTAAATTGATGCTATTCTAACAATTTATTTAAATATTTCATGTATTTGAATATCTTATTGTTTTTTAGTTTATTTTTACAACTAGATTTGTTGATAACAAGTTCAAAAATTGAGATTAAATCGTTGTCTGAAACCTTTCAAATATAAGTAGATGCAAGTAAATATAATGTATATTTTTTAATCATTATAATAATTTAAATGTTAAAATGATCAGAAGAACTTTTAAGGATTGCTTAAGACCTATTCAGTACTACTAAATCTCATACCATGCCAATTGTATTTCATAAAGAACATTGTAAGGGTCATTTTAATATATGTCCTTTTCGAAATTAAAAGGAAAGCATAACAACAGACATCAGGTTTGCACAATAAAGCAGAAAATCTAATACCAAAAACTGGCAATTAAGGAGCTTACCTCAGGCATAATGACTTTCTCACCTTACCTTTCATGTTTACCCAATAAAACGCTTGAGTACGTGTCTGATCTTTATGTTCAGCCCCATCCTTGGACTTCCATTGTCCTTAGCATCATAAAAACTTTTAATGAGGTGCTAAATGCCTGCAAAAGCAAAAAACAAAGCTGTCAAAATGAGAGAGACTCAGTGGTGGATGTTTTAGTATAGTGTGAACATGTGTTTTCCAATTTAAAATTAAACTTTGTACTTAACATAATTTGTAATTAATTTGATTTTTGTTTGTCGTGCGGTGCAAACGGCTCACAGGGCGTATGCATGATGCTTTGAAGTGCAAATGCAAGATATTAAAATATTAATTAGCCAAATTTTGCTGGAAATTCAATAGGTATTCTATCCAACATGTCTGGCAAGCGTCGTTCATTAAATTTGCATAAATGATGTTAAAACAGTTTTTCATCTTTTTTGATATTTTGTTTTTTTGCCAATTTACACAATTTTTTCGTGTTGCTATGGCAAAAGTTTTGCCGTGGCAAAAACTTTCAGCTTGTTAGCCAAAACGAGGACGTATATTATATAAAATGCATAAATTTGCAAGAGAGAAAAAGGAGAAGATGGTCCTTGGGCAGCTTCGTGAAGTGTATTAAATGTGAGTTTATCAAAGTACACTTTTTATTTATTTGAACAAAGTTGTGTTGTAAACCAATAAATTTAATAATGCTAATGCTGTTAAATCTAGATAATAAACTGACTTGTAAGTCTGCTTTGCAGTGCCTTATTCTGTACCTTT
This sequence comes from Drosophila falleni, assembly GCA_035045575.1. NCBI lineage: Eukaryota > Metazoa > Arthropoda > Insecta > Diptera > Drosophilidae > Drosophila > Drosophila falleni. The sequence continues at coordinate 15,536,968 of JAWNOV010000167.1, forward strand.
TCAGGCACTGCTGGGAGCTGGGAGTTGGGGATGTGTTGAGGTAAACGCATTATCATCATTAGGCACTTGCTGCAATTATGGCGCTAATTGAATTTATAAATGAATATAATGAGACAACAAAAACAACAACAGAGGAGCTAAATAAATGATTCTCCAGCAGGCAATTGCTGACATTATAATAATAACAATATATGTTGATCATAGCCGACTTAACAAATGCTCTGAAATTAATGTTGGGATATATTTAAAATCAAACGTATATACTACCATGAACAGTACAAAATGTATTCCGCTATTTAATTTTAATTCAATTATTATTTTGACGTTCTAAAATTATTTTTGTTATTTTAATATTTTTAATATTGAATGAAATTAAAAAATTTTGCTATTATTTTCCATCACTGTCTATTTTATCCGAGCTTCCTCTTGACTTGCCCCTTGACACTTACTCAAAATCTTTAAAATCCCATAACTTTATTAAAACTTGACCGATTTTGATTCGGAATACTGTTAAGATCATTATTTGGCCTCTACTTTGATTCTGCATCAACATATTGAATAAATAAAAAATTTGATTGTTTTCCCCTTTCACTGTCTATTTTATCCGTACTTTTTCCTTGACTTTCCCTTTGACACTTACTCAAACACTTCCAACTCTCATAACTTTGCCAAAACTTGACCGATTTTCATGCGGAATATCGTTTTGGTCATTATTTGGCCTCTACTTTGATTCTGCATCAAAATATTATTTATTTAAAAAATTCGAAATTTTCCCCTATCACAGTCTATTTTATCCGTACTTCGATGACAAATAAACTGCAATTATTTGTATTTAATATCTCAGTTTAATGAATATTTTAGACTTATAATAATTTATTTATAATTTAATATTAAATGTTTTATTTTCTGTTGAACTATATAAGTTTTAGAGATTAATTTGTTAATCATAAAATATAAGACTTAGCTAATATTGTATGTATACCTTGAGTTACATTAAGAATCACTTAGCCTATATTTTGAATACATAGAAAGGGAACTAACTGAAAGAGGGCACATTGTCATCTTCTGTAATTAGGTTAAACACACACGTGGCACAAAGAGCCCTACTTATGTGTCAGTGTGTGTGTGTGTGTGTGTGTGTGAGAGTATGACCAGGCTGGAGATAAACCGCTGTGAAAATGAGGTGAGCAAATGAAATAAAACAAGCGACGCCTGGCAGCTGAAATAAAAACGGCACGTAATTTGCACATTTAACCGCATGACAGCGAAAAAAATTACACCGTACAACAAAGATAGGACACAACCATACTCGTTTACTTGTGAATGTGAGTGTCTAAATTACAATTACATAGCCAGGCTGTCAGGCTGGCAGGCACTCAACTGTCATTGGGCTAGCTGCTGTTTTGGTTCTAGCCGGACATTCCAACATATGGCCAGATAATTATCCTGTTGCTTTCACTAGAGCCACATGTAGCTCGGTTTACATCCTCAGTTTACCCAACAGTGTTGTCCTTTCGCCTTCCCCACATCAAACTGATGTTTATCGATGTACTTACTTATGAAGCTGCCGCTGCCACAAGATGATGTGTTTCTTATTCGTTATTTCGCAGTTGGTAATTGCTGAGAAGGCTGAGTTGATTAAATAATAGAAGTGACACAGCATATACGAAAGTTATAATGAAATTCTCTTAGTTTTGAGTGGGAATATACAAATACAGTGGAATGAAAGAATATCTGTAATAAAAAGAGTCTTTCATTGGAAGCAATGTCAGAAGTTGGTTTTAAATGTGAAATGTGAATAATAATTTTTAATTAGTTTTTAGTAATTCATTATCAACTTTTCTTGTTACATTTAATTAATTTTAACTTATATAGTAATTTTTTAATATTTTTTGAGTGGGAATATACAAATACAGTGAAATGAAAGAATATCAGTTATAAAAAGGGGTCATTTATTGGAAGCAATGTCAAAAGTTGGTTTTAAATGTAATATGCGAATAAAAATTCTTAATTAGTTTTCAGGAATTCATTATCAACTTTTCTTCTTACATTTAATTAATTTAAACTTATATAGTAAATTTTTTATATTTTTTAAATATGTTCTATTGTGAATTATTTTCACAACTTAATAAATTATAATTCATAAAACTCTTTTCTCACATTTAGACTGACACGACCTCCATGGTTACCTTATTTGGTTGTGGAATTGCAATTAATGTGCACATTTTAGCCTTCAACCTTAACTTTGTGAATTATTCAACAGAAATGGGAGGATAGAGAATATAAAAAAAACTATCATAAATATTAAAGATATGCAGCAGCTGACAAACTGAGCAACAACCATTTGTGGCACAAAACTTTTGAATGTGGCATAATAAATATAACTGTGAATAACATTCGCTGAAGGGTATACAATTGTGTGTGGCTTGGGCCGAGTCAAAAAGCGAGCTTGTGGTCTGGAACTTTTAATTAAGCGAGGAGTTTTGTCGAGCAACGAGTAGCGCCCCGAGTGCTCACAAAATGAACAAATAAGCGTGTAAATAATGCGACAAGAGGAACGGCAACGGCAACAACAACGGCACACAAAACCATATTGAGGCACCAGGAAGCAAAGGGAACCAGAGACTGAGAGAAATATGAGTAGCCAGTGGAACAATGGCGACTCAGACTTTGGGCGACCGACCATCGACATCGACATTGCAGATATGCTGTCATTGTCATCGATGGAGCCGACCCAAATGGCTAGCTTCGGGTTACAATGCCTTTAAAATGCAGTCCAGGCCATTGTGGTTGCTGTTTAAACATGACACTTGCTTAGACACACAGCAACACGCACACACACACACAGACACAAATCAAGTGCCCAAGACGAACGCAGCGTATACGTAATATTAAGTATCAGCAACGGTCATTAGCCCAGTTTGGCGGTATAACTACCTGGCATATGAACCCGACTTAAAAGCATGCCATAAAATCATTTATGATAGCTGCCTCATTGGTTCAATGCGATAAGCATTCGCTCCTTTTTTTATTGTTTATACTCTGCGTATTTTACGAGCTGCGCTCTAAATAAGTACGTGTCTATAGACAAAAGTAGACACTAAGTGCAAATGTTTTCCTTGTTGCAGTGAAACACCAGAAATAAAAGCAACAAACAACTGCAGAATGCCTGAATGAGCATTAAACTGAACTATAGCTGACCACAAGGGCTTAAATGGTTTGCTAAAAGGCCAAAGGTTATTGTTGTTTAAGGCCAATAAAAAGGTACTTGGTAACTTGGTTAACTGCAACTTCTAGTTAAAGAGAAGATATATTTTAAGGAGGAAAGAAGCATAGGAAGTTGACAGAAAATGCAGCTGTTGACAGAATATTCAGTTTTTCCTATCACTGTCTATTTTATCCGTACTTTTCCCTTGACGTGACCCTTGACCCTTACTCAAAAACTTCCAACTCTCATAACTTTGTCAAAACTTGACCAATTTTCATGCGGAATATCGTTTTGATCATTTTTTGGCCCCTACTTTGATTCTGCATCAAAATATTATTTATTTAAAAAAATCGATTTTTTTCCCTATCACTGTTTATTTTATCCGAGAGAGGGACTAAGGGACTAAGAGCGGGGCCTGGGAGCGGGGCCTGGGAGCGGGGCCTGGGAGCGGGGCCTAAGAGCGGGGCCTGGGAGCGGGGCCTAAGAGCGGGGCCTAAGAGCGGGGCCTGGGAGTGGGGCCTAAGAGCGGGGCCTGGGAGAGGGGCCTAAGAGCGGGGCCTGGGAGCGGGGCCTAAGAGCGGGGCCTGGGAGTGGGGCCTAAGAGCGGGGCCTGGGAGCGGGGCCTGGGAGCGGGGCCTAAGAGCGGGGCCTAAGAGCGGGGCCTGGGAGCGGGGCCTAAGAGCGGGGCCTGGGAGCGGGGCCTAAGAGCGGGGCCTAAGAGCGGGGCCTAAGAGCGGGGCCTGGGAGTGGGGCCTAAGAGCGGGGCCTTGGAGCGGGGCCTAAGAGCGGGGCCTAAGAGCGGGGCCTGGGAGCGGGGCCTAAGAGCGGGGCCTGGGAGCGGGGCCTAAGAGCGGGGCCTGGGAGCGGGGCCTAAGAGCGGGGCCTAAGAGCGGGGCCTAAGAGCAGGGCCTGGGAGCGGGGCCTAAGAGCGGGGCCTAAGAGCGTGGCCTAAGAGCGGGGCCTAAGAGCGGGGCCTAAGAGCGGGGCCTGGGAGAGGGGCCTAAGAGCGGGGCCTGGGAGCGGGGCCTAAGAGCGGGGCCTGGGAGCGGGGCCTAAGAGCGGTGCCTGGGAGCGGGGCCTAAGAGCGGGGCCTAAGAGCGGGGCCTAAGAGCAGGGCCTGGGAGCGGGGCCTAAGAGCGGGGCCTGGGAGAGGGGCCTAAGAGCGGGGCCTAAGAGCAGGGCCTGGGAGAGCGACTGGGAGAGGGTCTGGGATACGACTGGGAGCGGGGCCTGGGAGAGGGACTGGGAGCGGGGCCTGGGAGAGGAAATGGGAGCGGGACCTGGGAGAGGGACTTAACTTGCCAGTTCCACATTTGTCTAGCCAGTCATAAAGTATTTAATCTGTAGCCAATTTAATAAATTATTAATGTGCTTTCTGCGTGGCAGCCATGAAACGAAACCTTTAACAAATACAGTCATTATTTATCGACCAAGTGCTTGGATAATATTTGATCAGAATGATATATTGAGGAATGGGTGTCAGGTAAGCGGAGCCATTCAATAACTTGCAAGTTGCCAACGTGATAGACGAGGGTTGGAAATCAACCTAAGTGCCTCGATTTGAGACATTTACGTGAGCTGTCACAAAGTTGCCAACAGTTCAATTCAAGTGCAAACCAAAGTTCACAATATGCCTGAAATTTAATAAATACAAACACAATTGTCACAGTCCAAATAAATATGTTTACAAATACATAAAAAAAATATAGGTTCATACATGTATATGGCAACAATATTCAGGATATCTTTTAGGTACATGTATTGCAAATGCGTTACGTTCGTTTTTCTTATTTAAACTATGCTATACTCTGTAAAATATTATTATTCAAATAGGGTGATTTAATTTCGGATGACTTGAGATGTTTTAGAATATCTGCGAGCTTTGAAAGTTTGATTTTAAGAAATTTCTGCTGTTTATTATTTGAAGTAACCTATGTTTTACAGGGTATCTGTCTGGTTTTTGTACTGGCTCGCATCTTATAGTTCCTGCTATGCAACAGACGGAGGCAGTGAAGCCAAATTACCGTTAATACAGCAGAAAGTACAACCTGGCAACCGAGGACTCCACGTGCCCGGCTTATTAGAGTGAACATATCGTAAGTATGGACCATGCTTTGCATATAAATGACCCGCATATGGTAAGTGGGTGTCACTACCTTGGCCCACATACACAGACACACACACACACACATCAACATACATATAAGCGAGAGAAGAGAGAGAGAGAGAGAGAGAGACTCACATATGATGTGGTTGCACGAATTTCAATTTGGAAGTCCTTGACTAGCACTTGGGCCACTTTAAGAGCCACTTCCTTCAACTTCTGGGCTCATTGACTGCACGCAAAACGCTGTTAAGATTGTGGTCCTAAAATCCGCTTTACATACAAATACACACATATATATACTATACATATATACATGTATATTTTGGAGTCTTGCCTTTGTCTTGTTGCGCTCTGTTTGCTTAAGGACACGCTTCCTGCCACAGGACTCAGCTGCATTCTATCTCCATAAAAGTCGCATTGAGCACCAACAAAATATACATAAATTCATTCGGGGATCGCGTTCAGACAGCAATCAATGAACACACATAAATTCAACGCTATTCGTTTGCAGTTGTCCTTTGTATATTTCACTTTTTTTTTTTTTGAAAAGGTTGTTCCACATTGTAGGACATTATTTTGCCATCTTTCGTAAAGTTCTTATCGGCGGGCTTAGCTGCCTCGATGTCGATGTCGAAGTCGTTGCCATTTTTGGGGCATAATTTATTTACCATAAAACATGAAATGAAACATTTTCGGTCGTAAATTATGAAATAAGTCAAACCAACTCGAAAATGAAGGCAACATAAAAACAAATTTCGCTCACATATTTCAGCAATGTTACTTTACCTCAGGCGGTACATATTTATTCCAATTAGGCACAATATAATCGCTCAGAAATGTCAAAAAGAACGCCAGAAATACCATCAAAAGACTTGCATTTATTTATTTATTTGAGTCACTGTATTCCCATCGTCTGGAGGGCGCAACGACAACAACAAGCACAGCTGAAATTAAACGTTTGAATGAGTTTTTTTATTTTAAATTAAGTGCTAAAAATAAATCAAGCAGAGATATCTCTATATATACATTATAAATAGATATATATATTTTTATATGCGCAAGAAACATCAGTCGAGAAATATGCGGCAAAGGTCAGTGACGAATATTACGAGTGCTTGTGTAAAGACAACAGCAACAACAACAAAAACAAAAATACTTAATAATAATGTGGGAAAGAAATTTGTACAATTCTCTGGGGCACAAGAAATACAACAACTCAATGTTGAGATTGGGCATGTATATATAAAAAATTACGATCAGCTCTTTTTTAAAACATTTTACATAATATTTTGCACAGTTTTCTTAAATTTATTTTACAATAATTGATTTTACATATTTAATGAAATGAACATTTTTTTAATTTACTTTCATTAATGTGTGTATACAGCTATTAATTCCATATTATTGTATTATTTATTAAATTTATTTTTTAATATTCTAAAAGCAAATTTAACAAAGATTTTGTTCGTCAAATTTAAACAAGTTTTCGAATCATAAATAAATTTTAAAAAATTCTAATATAATTTAATATTTTTAAATAGAATAAATGTAAATTAAAAGTAATATAAGTTTATTTCTATTTCCTTGATATTCATAAACATATCTTTTAAATATAAAATAATTATTAATGCACTTAAGATTGTTATAAAAATTAACTTGATAATTTTTTTGTATGAATATATATCTAAGTACAACACTAATGAATATAAATCATAGCTAATAATTACAAAGAAAACATTCTGCATTTATTCTACATCAATTTTATTCGTTCTTTTAAGACGGTGGTGTTGATGTCAAAAGTTAAAGAAAATTTAGACAGCCTTAAATGATGTGTAAATAGTCGAATATAAAGAGCAACACATGTAAATTGGCCCACTGGTTTTAGCCAGAGTTAGCAAAAACCCGCAATGACTTTGGCTAAGCTGCTGTCGAAAGCAGAGAAAGCAGTTTGCCTGGTAGGCACATGCGGCGTATGCGCAACGCGAATTTACTTTACAATGTCAACAGTGTCAGCAGACTGGTTGGATGGCTGCTCATATGTCACATACACTCACACCCATGCACACACACACAGACAGCTACACTCTCACACTCATGCAATTCAAGTAATGCCAGCAAAGTAAATAAAAATTCATACAGGCGAAGCGAGGCTTGAAAAATCTTACAGAATTTGTTTGATGCTTTAAGGATGAGTGCGAACATGTGAAAGTAAGAGAGTGAGAGAGAGAGAGAGAGAGAGAGAGAGAGAGAGAGAGAGAGAGAGAGAGAGAGAGAGAGTGAAATTGTTAAGAGGTACAGGTAAGAAAAGTGTCCTTTGTTTACGGTCATATGGGTATTGCAAAGGGGAGCATAAGGAGTAAGGAGTAAACGAACGGCCACTATTCACTTCACTTTGCCTCGCATAAAATGTGTCATGTCATGTGCTTAAAAAATATGAAGCATAATGCCAAAGAAGTGAGGATACGTGCGCACTTAACTGAGAGTAACCTACCAGGAGTATCTGCTTGACAAGTTTGAAAACGAGCACAAGTGCTGTAAAGTCAGGCAGTAAGGAAGTAGGGGAGTAAGGGAGGGCAAGTCGTCGGGTTCTTAATAAATAAATCGCAGCTGCATCAGTTGACAGAGTCGTAGCCGTGGGCCTCTTGACAATGCCCCTGACATCTTTGTGATTTGCTGTGGAACGCGGAAAAGCAGATAACAAAAATTAAGTAAGTAAGTAAAGTAACTGAGGCAAGATGCTTGCGGCATGTGTTAAGTGCCAGATGAATAAGTAAGCAAGCCAATACCGTAGATTGAATAAGTCTCATCCATGTTCCAATACAATCAAGCAGATTCCGGGCAAAACACTTGGACAAGTCACTTGGGCTCAATAAATTGGCAAGAAATTCTGTAAGTATTGCAAAGTAGCAAAATGCTTAGTCAATAAATTCAATTTTATTATTGTACAATTTTATTGAATGCTATAAGTGATGCAAAACTACTTCAAATAGAAAATGAAGCAATTGAATTTACTTATTTTTATTTATAATTCAAAATATAAATAAGGAAACCAATAAATATAATTTGAGACTATTTCTTAATAAACCAACGCAAAATTAAATTTTTATAAATTACATCACTTTTATCGTTATTATAATAGAATTTTTTATTTGATTTAAATTTTAAATTATGATATTTAAATTTTGTAATTATTCTTTATTTGAAACTCTTTCTCAGCAAGTAATAAATGCAATTAAGTATTAAATTCTTTAGCAATTAATGTTATGGTTTCACCAGAACCACAAAAACCACAATGCCTAACAGCTCGCAAACAGAAAAAAACTCACTCAAATTTGTAGCTCATTTCAAATATGACTCAACTCAATTGGCGATGTTTTCTATGCTGCAGCTGCGTGGGGAAACCCTAAAAAACTTCGTTCGCTTGATGGATAGAAAATTGCAATGGCATCGGCAGTGAAGCCGAATGCCGAATAACGAATGCCTTGGACTCGAGCGCTTATCAGTAACTAACCTGTTGGTTAACGGCAAACCTAAAGCGAGCAATGGTGACGTCGCTGCTGCTGCTGACGCTAACGACGACGTCGCAGCGGCATACACGGCGTATGACAAACAAGAAATTGTGAATCGTGAATCATGATTCGTGTATCGTGAACGAAGGCAACGAGGGTCGAATCCGAGTTCGAGGCTGTCGTCAGTTGCTTGTGTTTCCTCGTTGGCGCTAGACGCGAAGCGGCAAAACTGAAATAAATCTAAATGAAATATAAACATCTTCAAAATATCTAAATAAACAGTCGAATATTACGCGTTGCGTATACGCCGCGTTTGTCTAGCGAAAGGTGTGACTCGCGTGTGCTTTTGTGCGTGTCTTTGTTTCTTCTTTCACGCTCTGTGTGTGTTGGTGTGCGTGTGTGCACAACCGGCAAAGACAAAATCCAAGTACCGGAGCGTGCTCGAGTAGCATCCGTAACATAACGTTACGGTCTACGGTCTACGGTTCCGTCTGCGTTTGCGGTTGTGTTTCGCGTTGTGTTCTGATAAACTTTCGGCTTTCGCTTTTGTTTAACTGCCTGGCACGGACTTAAGCTTCAAGTGCAAGTTAAACATTCAACTTAAGCTTAAACTGGAAATTAAATCCATTGTCAGCAGGTGGGTAACCCCAACTCCACAAAAAGATTGCACTTGCTAATAAGTTCGACATATTTGAGATGCTCGATCCCAGATTCCAGATCCCAGAGTGAATTGAATTTTTTAGCCAACTTTTTCTGCTAACCCCAATAGAAATGAAAAGTTTTATTTGTACTCAAAGCGCTCCAATAAGAATACATAACAAATAAGTTAGAAAGAAACCAAGAATGCCAAATAAAAAAAGTTGTAGAAGAACAAGACAAAGATGAAGAAGAAGATAAAAACACACAGTCCCATGCTACGTGTATAAAAAGTCAAATGCATTTCGGCCGAGCAAATAAAAGAAATGCGAAAGAAATGAGAAAATTTTTATGCTCTTTGTTGGTTTTTATGACCCGTAGGCTGGTCGACTATACCGACTGTTTGCTGTACCTTAATTAAAACTGCAAATGTTAATTTAAATGGGGCACACTCAAAAGCAATTAGAACAAATGTTTATAGAGTAGCATTCGACACCTTGACGAGGTTAGGGCCCAATAGCAATGCCAACTTTATATTGATGACGATGATTGTTAAGCTGAATATTGATTTTAATTGGACTCATCTGACAATGATGCTTGTCATCAATTGAAGATTTGATAATTTATCAACACACACAAATACTGAGATACAGACAAATACTTTGATTGCATTGTTTCTGCTTCAATCTTAATGAATACGGGCTAAAACTCGATGCTCACTTGGCCATCGTTATGACAATCTGCATGCGTGTGTATGTGTGTGTTTCTGTGTGTGTGTGTGTGTGTGAGGTCTCTGTGGATTCATATTTGCTTAATTCTACAGCTTATTGTCTTGTGCCGAGCCGTTTTCATGTTACTCGCTGCGTATACGTAATATAATTAATGCATATTATACAATGACTGTTGAATAATTGTCTGGGTGTAAACTTTATAATCGAATTGTTGTGATAACAACAATTGTCGATTAGTACGACGTTAGATAATTTATTCTTTGGTCATGTCATTGTTTTTGATTTAAATCATATTATTATATAAAGAATGCATTTTATGATCTAATATGAATTCAAATGTTTTTTTTATTTTAAAACAAATTTAATGTGAGATTTAAAATATGAAATTCAGTATCTAAAGCTAAAAACCTTAGAATTTGCTCATATATTTTATAATCCTTAGTAAGATTTAATAAATCTGATAAATTTAAGTCTTTTATACCAAATAAAAAAATCATTTTAAATATTTAATAATTTAGATTGATGAATTTGAAAATCAATATATGATTGGGGTCAGATAAAAATAGAAAGGTCATATACAAATATATAATTTATAGCCAGCATTATTTAAATTATTATTTATTTCAATCGCGCAATTCGACTTTTTTATTTAATTGCTGAATACAGAGTGATCCTTAACCTATCTTCTTCTTCTATTTATTTACAGAGTATGTTATAATCTATAATAGAGTATGTTATGTTATTTACAGTGTATAGTATGTTATGTTATTTACCGTGTATGTTATGTTATTTACAGTGTATGTTATATATTTACATCAAGCTGCTGTGTACATATAACAGCGTGATGTTAATAAGCGATAATTATATTTAATCGATATCTAAATCTATATTTCTGCTACAAATTTGAACAATTCATTTGAAGATACAACATTTTATTTCCTCTAATATTAAAGTTTTATATATTCTATTTTCGTTATTGTAAGTATGTAGTTTTTGTGTTACATTAAGTTTAAGATGACAATTTCTTCTATTTAATTCTATCTTTTGGCTGTGTTAGCTAAACACTTTCAATAAGACAAATCCAAAATTCATGGCATTTAAATGAGTGCCAAAGCCTCAAATAAATGGCTAGCAAGCATTGAAATGAAGTTTGGTCAATTCAAAGCGTTAACCGAAACATTTGCGGCCAGTTTGGTGTCGATGAATAGCAGCTCAAAGGAATAAAACGAAAGGAGTGCCAAAAAAAAAAAAAAAACGAGAACCAAAAACGCATTTCAATTTGCATATCAACACGCAATGAGAAAACGCTAAATGACAAATGGGAAAATGGGAAAACGGGCAAATGGTCGCTGATAGCAACGAATTTTCGTGGAAAACCACCGAAGCGACCAAGAACGAAGAAAATGAAGAGGCGATGATGAAAGACGTTCCAAGAAGGGAACGATGGCGACGACGTGCAACTTGACGTTGACGTTGACATTGATGTTGTTTTGAGAATTTAGTAGCTACGGAATGTGTTGAGATGCCCAACGAAGCTTTCACAGCAGCTCGCAGCTGATGTCTATTTGCATTTAAATCAAAGAAGCTGTTTCCATGAAGAGAGGTGTTGCTAAAAGTGGGAATGTCTGCACTGACAGGAAAAACATTTCATGCTGCGTCTGCTTGAATACCCTGTAAAGACCAGTAGCACAAAGAGTTTACGCAACTACATGATTTACATAGCCTACTTTTCAGGGTAACTCGTATTCCATAAGCCGATATCCTTTTCTGTTTTTTATTGCGTCTTTTTATAGCTTTCTAAGTTTTGCATAAATTATGCATTGCAATGGGATTGTGTGTGATGTGTGTGTGTAAATAGGTTGGAGCTGTAACAAGAGTTACCTGCTGTTTGAATTCATTTGATTTCTCACAGTCAGTCAGAAGTCACTGGTGACATTTTTATGGCCAATCTGCGCTGGCAATAAAACGATTGCCGTTTTCAAGGCGCATAACCCCAAGGCTAAAACGCAGTCAACAACATCTGGCACAATCTAATCTACTTGGCTTGTTACAAACATCAACAGTAGTCGGCCAGTCAGTGAGTCAGTGAGTCAGTCAGTCAATCAGTCGCACAGTCAGCTCTCTGGGTCTGACGTAGAGAATTTCAAAATTTCTCTAGGGATCAGGGACAGCAACTCATACTCATACTTAGTTTGCCCGCACTCATACAAAATGAGCATTGGGATAGGTTATGCCATTTCAATTTACTATCCTACCTATTGCCCATGCGACTCTAGCTCATCTAGAATGTTTTTACGTCTGCCTTCTGTCCTCAATTTTCTATATTTAATAATTCATGCACTGCACAAGGGAATCATGTTGACTAGCCTGAAAGACCCTAATGCATACCGAACATTAATTATATTTCAATTAAACGAGAGTCGCTCAACGGGGCACCATGGTCAAAAGATTGTACCCCAAATTGAAATAGCCACAAAATCACTATGGCTAAATTCAAGTTATCAAACTGAATTCAGCAAGCGACATGTATAAATACTCTAATTGGAAAATTAAAGTAAATAAAATATATAAAAATAAATATAAGTCGACTATTTAATTCGTAAACAATATATAAAATAATTTTATATAAAATATTTTGAAATTATAATTATAGTATTATATATTAAATCTCAGCCCAAGAATATTCATTAGCTTTTTATAAAATTTATATGCACTTAAAATTAGAAAACAGTTTTGAGTAAACTCTTAAAATAATTATAAAATTAAAAAATAATTTTATATAAAATTATTGAATAATAAATTTATATAAATTATTGAAGTATTAAAATTATAATTATAGTATTATATATTAAATCTCAGCCCAAGAATATTATTTAGTTTTTTATAAAATTTATATTAGAGAATAATTTTGAGTAAACTCTTAAAATTATTATAAAATTCAAGAAATTATAAAATAATTTTATATTAATATTATATTGAATAATAAATTAAAATAAAAAATTATTGAAATATTGAACTTATAACTATAGTATTATATATTAAATCTCAGCCCAAGAATATTCATTAGCTTTTTATAAAGTAAACTCTTAAAATAATTTTATATAAAATATGTTGAACTTATAATTATATTATTATATATTAAATCTCAGCTCAAGAGTATTATTTAGCTTTTTATTAAATATATATGCATTTAAAACTAGAAAATCCATTTTGAGTAAGCTCTTAAAAGTTGCAAATATCTCTTGAAACAAAACCGCAAATCCTCTGCTAACTTTGGTTAAAATACGATGGCTGAAATTCGGGTCTGCTCATCGTGACCATAAAACAGCGCGTGCGTTTTTGATGTCGATATCGAATCCAGCTGAAAATAGAGTACGCGGTCGGATGGCGGTTTAAACATCATTAAAATGCAAAAATTGATGAGCGCAGTGAGGACAGCAGGTCAACTTGTGAGCTGAGGGACCAACGGATAACAGAGACTAAAGACAGAGTGGGAAGGAAATGAGAATTTGGGAAGGAGACAAGTTGGTAACTCCCTTAGTTGATGCTGCGCGTTTTGGTTTTCAGTTTGTCTATGTTGAAGTGAGCATTTAATTAATTTTGCTTGTTGGCTTGGTTGCGTTGATTAAAACGCCATTTACAACATTTTTGCTAGCATTTCAGTCAAAACGAAGTTAGTTGCTCATTAATTTGCACAGACTAAGCCGGAAGTCAGCTGAGCAGAGAGCCAAGTTAAGAGCCATGTGTACATTATGTGTTGCATGCAAATTGGCAGCTTTTTGTACTTAGTTTCGTTAGATGAATGAGCTTATTGCAAAATATGCAAAAAGACAAATGATAATCGAAACTGTTGAAGGTCTTTATAAATTATGAAAAAAGAGCTCAGTTAAAAGAAACGAGTATTTAACGCTCAATTTAAGCTGGTTATCTTCATAGCACAGATACAAAGATACAAAGATACACAGTGAGGTATAGAGAGAGAGAGAGAGAGAGAGAGAGAGAGAGAGAGAGAGAGAGAGACAGAAAGAGAGAGAGAGAGAGAGAGAGAGAGAGAGAGAGAGAGAGTGAATCTTTAAAATAGCCACACCCAAAAACATGACTGTTGAAATTCCATGCTACCATGAAATTCCCCTTTTTGGTTAAGACCGTCAAATGGCCACTCATTATGATTGTGTCCCTGACAATCTCTTGTGGCAAGTAAAGACATTTTCACAGTGCGTTGCCTTTGATAAGGCCGCTGAAGACAATGATAAGCTCAAAGGCAGCGAAAAGGTTGAACAAACCCTTACAAAGGCAGACAGTGTGAGTGGGTGTGTGTGTGTGTGTGTGTGGGTTTGTGTGTGTGCGTATAAAATTTATGTTAGCCATTGTCTCCCTGCTTTAACCGCAAAATAGTTGCAATGGCTGACACAGCAGCTTCTGCGAGCTGCAGCAAATGGTCAATTAATAATGGTCACTGGCCCTTGAATCGAATAATGTCTGAGTGCAGTTTCCCAACCCCATATCCATATATATATCCCATATATATTAACCCATTGCATGCTTTTGAAAATGAAAGTTACTTTAAGCCATCGATGTCGACTTGCTGGCGCACAAAAGTAGGCAACAACATGCGACAACAACAACAACACTTTTCGCAATAAAACTCATTGATTTTAATTTACGTGGAAGAAGAGAAGTGAAGAAAGTGCGATACGTGTTTTTATGTATAAGTTTTAGTTGTATTAATATTGGTTTTACCCGCTGCCTTGTACCGGGTGTATGTGTGTGTGTGTGTGTGTGTGTGTGTGTGTGTGTGTGTTGTGCAAGGACCGTCGTTACTGAGTACGGAGAATTGACAAAGGTTAAGCAAACAAATGGCGTCAGAAGACAAGGGAAAATCGCTTGAATGGCTGGGCATACTGGAAGGTCCTTTGACTTGCTCATATTGGTGCCAGCTACAAAAAAAAGAAAGGTTAAACGCCTAAGCAAGTGAGCAATATAAACAATGAAATGGCATAAAATTCAAACAGATAAAGGACTTGCTTTCGACCGGGTTAAGCATATGAAATTTGTAGATTACGAAAAGTTGTTCTGTTCAAAACCACTTTCAAGTATAGTCATTTTCAGTATTAAGTTGAAGGATTATAGTTTGTGGCTGTAGTCAATTGGATATTATCAAAGATTTTGAATGACGAAAGCAATATGCTTATTTTAAAATAATTTATTGTTCTAATGTTATCTGCGAGATACTTTTTAATGGATTATTAATTTCTATTTCAAAATATCTTTTCGATAGTTAGACATTAAAAAGTAATATTATTGAAACTTTTATAAAATCCTTAAAAAATATAGCAACAAAGATTAAACAATTCTTAAAATATTGTCTTCAATATTATATAATTGTAAAATTTAAAGATAGATGTTATCTTGAGAATTTCATTTCATGCTCTTCATGCTTTCTACCAAACTCAATATAAAGCACAATTGAATGTGGATAAAGAGACTTTCAAACTGACTGTAAAATTCATATGTTATCCTTACATTATCAAAAGGCAATGCACACACAATTCAAAAGACACAAGTACAGAGAAGACAGTTAGAGAGAGAGAGAGAGAGAGAGAGAGACAGACAGAGAGATGGAGCGATAGACAGTCAGATATAAGTATGTCTGTATGTATGTATTTCTGTGTAGATATGTCTCCTCGTTTAGCAGACCGGTTGCTATTTGGTAAATTACTCATTCTTCTGCATGTACGCCTCCTCTCTTTCCCTCTTTTCCTCCAGTGGAAGGGGGGGGGGTTAAGCCACCACTTTCCTCTCTGGCCAGGCATATGACACTTTGAGTTCAAAGCTGCCATCGTGTGTCCTTGGCATTTTATTTTAGCAATGGCTTGCGTTTTGCTTATTACTTGCTCAACGAGGTCATTACACAACTCTCGGTACAAACTGACACATCAAAATATCAAAATATCAAAATATCAAATGTGGGAATACGAATGCGAATGCGAATAATTTCCCAACTGTTTTTTGCTTAGTCGTGCAAAGAAACGCAATGCCTGCATGGAGGCAGTTATAAGTTGATGCCTAAAGGAAACTGTCTCGATAAAAATATACTTAAATATATAAATATTATGATTATTATACTAAACCTTAAAGAGTGAAGCATGCTGAAAATTTAAAAAGGTTTATCATTTTGTCAAAGAAATGGAAAGATACAATATGAAGATGATATTTTAATTGTTAATTGAATGCAGAAAATATTTAATAAAGTCAGATACAAATTAAAGCAAAAAAGAAAATAATCAAATTTTAAATAAATAAAACTATTGTAGGTATTTACTGGCACTAAATTTTTGCTAATCAAATTAAAGCAAATAAAAAATATGCAATTATTTTATATGAAAACTATTAACGTAAAATAATAATTAAAAAGTTGTATATTTAAAAGTATTGCAGAAAATAAAATAATTCAATTTATTAAGCAAGAAATTCATTTCTAAGAAAGTTTAAAAATATAAGAAACAAAGCATTGAGACAACAAGAAAATATGAACTGATTTTAAATCACATATTTATGTAAATTCTAACATACTGCTGAATTTTTAACAATGACACTCATAAAAATCAGTCTATAAACAACCTAAATATCTCATTTACTTTTTCCGGATTCATTCTTTGTTCTTAACGCTAAAAGCTCTACAAAATGTTGTTTATTTTATTAAAAAGTGAATTATTTTTCATACAAATTGAATCAAAATGGTTTTTCACAAGTAATTTTGGTCTCTTTAGCTCTTCAAAGTTAACAAAGCTGATTTATAATTGGCCTAGGCACTTGCCGTGTGTAGTGGCCGTAATTGCTGGCCATATTCAAATTATATTTGAGACATATTGAAGGCAAAAGAACTTGAAAAGAATAAAAGAATGCATTAGTTGGATGGTACTGGGGCTGTCCAAATGTCTCTCTAGCTGGATTTTGCCTGTCTGCATGCCTCGTTGAACCTTAGCCAAAAGTGGTCCGTGTAATTTATATACAATTCAGCGTTTTGACTCGAGCACTTTAAGTGCTCTTCCGTTGTTTGCAAACATTTCAATTTACGTATCAAATAAAAAAAAGTAGAAAAAAAAATAAATATATACAAATGAAACACAATGAAATAGCGCAAGCAACGGACTTGCCTCTTATTTACATTTGACTTCTCTTCACTTCTCTTTCTTCTCACTTCTCGTATTTTGTTTGTTCACATTTTGGGATAAGAGGTTGGTGGAGGAGGGAGGGGGAGGGGGCAGGGTCACAAGATGGTCTGCCCTTGGCCATAAATTCATGCAAAAACAATCTTATTAATGGCTATAAGGGCCAAAATCCGCACACTGTGTTATTTGTGTTAATAATGTTTAACTGCGATTTTTTTTTCTACGAGCTGTTCTATTTTTTCTGTTTCTGTTTTATTTTTTTATCAGTGCGTGGATTTCCTGTTGCTGTCTCGCTGTTGTTTGCCAATTTTAGCCATTTAGTTTGATTTGAGTGTTATCTTTATGTGCCGCTGCTTATCGTTCCCACATACTATATAGTATATAGACAGTAATGGGCTTAGCTCATAGCGCCCAAAGGTCCCCTCCCAGTGAGTGCACGATATTTATCACATAATGCGATCGCCCTCGGCATCAAAGTGATTCTCACATGTCAAAGCAGTTGTATCTTGGCTATTTAGACAACGGGTATTCTAATTTTTAGTGCTATTGAGATAAGAAATAACTAATAGAGCAAAATACTTAATTTTATTTTATATGAAAAATATTTTTGTAAGGATTGCAATTTAATTTTTTGATCAAACATATTATTTTTATGCAAATTAAATATTGGTAACATTTATATTACAGGGTTTTATCTTTAAATGAAAGTTAGCCAAGAGTATTTCGAGTTCGTTGCTCATTTAATTCAGTTTCATTATTTATTGCTATTGTTTTATACATATAAGTGCGGAATTTATGTGTCTATCATAATAAAAAATTAATGCAAATACTGAGTCACTCAAATGTTTAACGACTTGGCCCCATTTCGAGTGCATTGTGCGCTTAAATGGAAATAAATTCTCTAATTAGTTGTTGGCCACATAAATCAGCAAATAAATAAGTGCGCCATCTGAATGCGAATGAGTGAATGACTGAATATGGTTGAATATGAAGTACACTCATGACAATTATATACATGAATAATGTTCGACATTTCAACAATTTACAAAGTGCTTGGCAACAATTTTTAAGTGTTCCAGCGAATTTTTTAATTAAATTCAAGTTGATTTTGAGATTCTGATGTTAAACACATGTTTTTTTTTCAACTGTCTATCTATTTGTCTATCTGTCTGTCAGCTGCTGAGTAATTTCTTTGATGCGTGGCACAAGTTTGTTTCTGGGGAAACAAACTATCGCAAAAGTTTGCTGTGAAAACTTTGTAATTGATTATCATAAAAATAGCCATATTAATTAGTTGAAATGCTGAAAGGCGTGTGCTGCCCATCATCATCATCTACATCATTATCATCTACATCATCGTTATCATCAGTCAGCTGGACATTGATCATTTGTAATAGCTTAACTAGCAACTGTCTCTAGTTCTGGCTCTGAAACTTATCTGGGGCTACTGGCATCATTAGTGGAATTTATGGCCAAGTTAATGGCATAGTTTTCTCAACTGTCTGTGTGTGAGTAACGGCTTAATATGTATTTAAGTCAACAAGGGTTTGTTGTGTTTGTTAGTTGTGGTCAATTTCGTTTTTATTTACATTCTTGGCATACGTTATCCTCTAAACTCAACATTAAATCATTGTACGGAAACGAACAACAAATTAAATACTCAGAAATTTTGTTACTTGGAATTTTAAACTGAGCTACTTTTTCTATTTCACATGCATAAATTTAATAGAGAGAATTTTGTCGAAACCAAGTTTAATTCTAGTTAACCGGGTTAAAAATAACAAATGGAATTTTGATAGTTTCCTGGTAATAATATTGAGCTACTCGTTACTTTTATTCGAAATAACAAAAACTTTTAATTTTCAAATTGCTTAAAATACAATTTCGATTGAAAATGATTTAATTTATATTGTTGGAATTTTTATATTGTATTTAAGCCTGCTTGTATTACTATCATATAATTGTGCTTGCTTTTTTTGAAGTGGCCTCTCAGAAACCTGTATTTTTCAACTACAAATTGAATTTCTTAGATTTGATATTTTAGTCAGAATTTTTCATTTTAGGCAGAATTTTTCCCTCTTTGTTTAGAAATGGTCAAAAATGTAGATTAATTTCTTTAAACTAAGAATTTTGTTCAAAAAATGACTCAAGAACCAAATAAGACCAATTTTGTTTTTTTTTTCTTAAACTTAAAGTTACATATTTAAGACTAATTATTTTGAAATTTAAAACCAGTCTTCTTGTATAGATTCTTTATTATTATTATTATTACATATCTTACCCGATTCTACCCAGTTTAACACTGCTCTCTTAGCAAATTTATTCCGATAAACTTAAAGGCGAGAGCGGATGAGATGAGATTTAAAGAGTTAAAGAGAGAAAAAGAGAGACCGATAAACTTAAAGGCGAGAGTGGATGAGATGAGACTTAAAGAGAGAGAAGGAGAGCGAGTGTTAAAGAGTGAGAGAGTGAGAGAATTTGCAATAAAAGTGTCATTTAATACCCTGCCATAATGAGCTATGCATCACGGGACGTACAGCTTCACAAAAAAAAAGCATAAAATGTTTCACGTGCCCCAATAAGTAGGCAATATATGTTGTACATATAAAAAAAGGAAAATGACAGCCATTCGATGGAACAAGTGACAGGTGAGGGTTTGGTGAAATTCAGCTACTATAAAAACGGCGAAGAAAATCCCATTAAAGCTAGCGGCTGTCCAGGCAGCGCCTTGTTTCATTAT
Source organism: Drosophila falleni (assembly GCA_035045575.1). Classification (NCBI taxonomy): domain Eukaryota; kingdom Metazoa; phylum Arthropoda; class Insecta; order Diptera; family Drosophilidae; genus Drosophila; species Drosophila falleni. Next base: position 15,557,071 of record JAWNOV010000167.1, read on the forward strand.
ATTGCCAGCCCCAAGATAAATCGTTCCGAAAAGAATGGTGTGACAAATGCATCAAAATTAAAATTACCAAGTGCCGCAGAGACAGAGACGCAGAGCCCAAGTTGGATCCAAGCTGTGACATCCGACAAGGCAACTACCGACAGTCGACAGTTGAGAGTCGAGAGTCGACAGGATGACACACTCAAGCTTCTTTGGCTCTGTCTTGTTAGTAATGATAATAAGTATGAGCTGTGTAGAGAGAAGAGTATAAAGATGATGTTCATGATGCTTGTGATGCTTGTGATGCTGATGATTATGTTGATGCCTGATAATGATTTCGATGAGGTTTATGGCTTGAGTAGTTGCCGCCTTTTGTTGTGGTCCCCTCTTTCCACCGCCTGCGTTAATAAAAAATTGTTAACTGCCATTTTTTACACAATATCCCGAGGGCACACTTTGCTGTGTAACCTGTGGGTCTAGCCTGAGTTCCGGACAAGCGTTTGCTTCTCATACTTCCGACTATTAATTTATCAACATTAATTCGTATATTTTTTCTGACCCTCATGACATTTCTTCATTTTGCAGCTTACGGATTGCAGAACTTAAGTTTATAAAACTATTACATTTTAGAAATAACACTTTTTATAAGAAATATTTTTCTAACATTTTGCTTTAGTTTTTGAATAAGAAATAACCAATTTTTTTAAAATTTTGTTGATCTATTATATTAAATAAGACTTTGAATAAGAAATAACCAATTTTTTTTAATTTTGTTGATCTATTATACTAAATAAGACTTTGAATAAGAAATTACAAATTTTTTTTTAAATTTTGTTGATCTATTATATTAAATAAGACTTTGAATAAAAAATAACCAATTTTTTTTAAATTTTGTTGATCTATTATATTAAATAAGACTCGTATACTGATTTTCTATCACTTAGTTATTAAATATTAAATCGATAATTATCGACAAAGTTGCCAGACTGCAGAAATCTCTATAGGTACAGAATGAGATTGAAACACGATGCTGTCGATGATAATAATGCAGTTGTTATCTATTATGATACAGTTTTCGTAATCACGTAAAGAGCATTAATTATAAATTCATGAATTGCATTTGGTATTAGCAATTTGCATTTACGCTTGCAACCGCTTAAGCCTTAACTGTTAGCCAGGTTGCTGAGGTAACATGGCTGTCAGTTAACCAAGTAATGTTCCAACAACATTGTTTAACGAACGTAATTCGTACACACTCTTCTTGTTTTTGATGCTGTGGTTTTTGTTGGGGGGGAAAACCTGAAAAGTTTTAGTCAGTTAGTGGCAGAGAAATATTATGCCAAATCCAATTAGATTTGCATTTACATGCATCATTTTTAACAAGTTCCCACTCACTGTTACTGGCTCTGATTGAGGGTTAAATTCGGGCTTAGATTCGGTTTCTGGTTATCTATGTGACAGAATTTTGTCAGTTTTCCTATGAGGGTCATGTGGCTCTTGTTATTTGGTTGATAAAACTAGTTGCTCTTATTGCACACAGGAAATTAATTGCAGTTCAAATGAATACCAAAATCCAAAAAACCCATTGAATTGTATTTTAGACTTCAAATCTCAAATGACAATCATAGAATGCAGTTCTCTAATTACGTGTTTTTGTTTTTTTCGAGAAATTGTTTGGATTGAAACTTACACTTTAAGTCGTTTAGATAGCAATTATTTTTCCAGCTAGATGCTTCTATTGTTCACTTGAAATTAATTGCAGTTTAAATGAAAACCAAAACCCAGAAAAATTATAGAATTGTACTTTGGGCTTCAATCTCAAAGTTCAATCAAACAAAGCAGTTCGCTTAACATATTATTTTGTTTTTTCAAGGAATTATTTGGATCGAAGCTTACATTTTAAGCTGGCGTCCACACATTTGGGTATAATTTTGTAAAGACTGTGGTTTGGCTTGACCTCCTGGACACAAATCCATTCTGTAAATTTCCATGTCCATTGTGCGAATTTTTGGAAAGATTTTGATAATAGCATATGACCTTTAAGTCAGCTTTAATGAATTTTAAAATGAAAACGCAAGTAAAGCTAAGAAAAATTAATCTATTTATTGTAAAACAGAAATCATAATCATTAATAAATTCATATATACTTTAAATAAATATCAAACTAATTTGAAACTAGGTCCTCTCCCTCTCCCAGTCCCTCTCCCAGTCCCTCTCCCAGGTCCCTCTCCCAGTTCCTCTCCCAGTCCCTCTCCCAGTCCCTCCCCCAGTCCCTCTCCAAGGTTCCTCTCCCAGTCCCTCTCCCAGTCCCTCTCCCAGTCCCTCTCCCAGTCCCTCTCCCAGGTCCCTCTCCCAGGTCCCTCTCCCAGTCCCTCTCCCAGTCCCTCTCCCAGTCCCTCTCCCAGTCCCTCTCCCAGTCCCTCTCCCAGTCCCTCCCCCAGTCCCTCTCCCAGGTCCCTCTCCCAGGTCCCTCTCCCAGTCCCTCTCCCAGTCCCTCCCCCAGTCCTTCTCCCAGGTCCCTCTCCCAGTCCCTCTCCCAGTCCCTCCCCCAGTCCCTCTCCCAGTCCCTCCCCCAGTCCCTCTCCCAGGTTCCTCTCCCAGTCCCTCTCCCAGTCCCTCTCCCAGGTCCCTCTCCCAGTCCCTCTCCCAGTCCCTCTCCCAGGTCCCTCTCCCAGTCCCTCTCCCAGTCCCTCTCCCAGGTCCCTCTCCCAGTCCCTCTCCCAGGTCCCTCTTCCAGTCCCTCTCCCAGGTCCCTCTCCCAGTCGCTCTCCCAGGTCCCTCTCCCAGTCCCTCTCTCAGTTGCCACTAAACTATAATAAATTATGCTAGAAACAAAGACATTGATACATTTAATTTTCAACGAGCAGCCACAGAGTTGAAGACTGTTGTTGCTTTTAGATTCTAAAAGCTTGCTGATTTGTGCTGACACTATGTAAACGCGTTTACCAACACTGTAGCTCTCAGACAATATAAACTAGATTCCTAATGCCGCACTTTCACTTCCGCTTTGCTGAATTTAGCTGCCACATTGTTTTTAATAAGGACAACCGACATCGTCTCGCCCCTCTGGCAAAGTGCGAGCGTGACAGCACGAGTGTGTAAGGGAGACAGCAACTAGAATAAATGTCAGCCAAGGCAACAAACATAATCCTTAGAGGAAAGACGAAACAAAAGCGAAACGTAGCGAGCAAAAAAACGACAAAAGCAAAGTTAGTTTTAAATTCCAACTAAGAAGTAATTCCGGACTGTAAACTTTTACATTTATACAAATCAAATGAATGTTGTCTGAGATGTTTTTTTCTTCTTTAGATTCCACTTTTTATATTCTTATACTTATTATATTCTATTTTTCTTATGCAATTCTTCTTACTTTTGCAGAGTCCACGCAATTAGCAATAAGCCAAAGCAAATATTAAAGTAAACTTTCTCAATAAATAAAACATTGAAGATAAAACTTGAGACGTGCCTGAGCACAGACGACGGAAATGGCTGCTTAAGTGGCGCACTTCCGGTAAAACCGGACTGGAATAAGCAACAACAACAACAACAACAACAAGAGTAACCCGTAAGCATACTCCAGCTATATTAAGTTTCTCCTTGACATATTATGATTCTAAACAAAGTCATGGCGAATATAACCAACGAGACGGTTAATGCTTTCTTGATATCGGTCAGCACACAGCTGCCTCAAATGCTTGGAGCCAATTGGAGCAGCAGCAGCACCACAATTGACCCACTGAATAGTGGAAGTACCATCAGCACCATTAGCACCACAATCAGTCCTTCGTCCAGCGATTCGGATGCAGATAAATCAGATATAATGCACAATCAATTTGTACAGATCTTTTTCTATGTGCTCTACACCACCGTCTTTGTATTGGGCGTATTTGGCAATGTCCTGGTTTGCTATGTGGTATTACGTAATCGTGCCATGCAAACAGTTACCAATATATTCATTACGAATCTGGCTTTATCGGATATTTTGCTCTGTGTGCTCGCCGTACCCTTTACACCGCTCTACACTTTCATGGGTCGCTGGGCATTTGGGAGAACGTTGTGTCATCTGGTTTCCTATGCCCAGGGCTGCAGCATCTATATATCAACACTGACCCTGACTTCAATAGCGATCGATCGTTATTTTGTCATCATTTATCCGTTCCATCCGCGCATGAAACTCTCCACTTGCATTGGCATAATTGTGAGCATTTGGGTTGTTTCCCTGTTGGCCACATTACCATATGGCATGTACATGAAGATGTCCGAGGTGTCTGTCAATGGTACCCAGTACAATGAGACACTGAGTCTGGCCAGTGCCACGCCCAATGATACATCTGCCGCCCAGGCCTATATGCAACTGCTGAGCGATGAGAAATACCTGATGGTCTGCGAGGAGAATTGGCCAGCGGAACAATATCGCAAGGTATTCGGTGCCATTACCGTGGTGTTGCAGTTCCTGTTGCCCTTCTTCATTATCTCGATTTGCTATGTCTGGATCTCGGTCAAATTGAATCAGCGAGCCAGGGCCAAACCGGGTTCGAAGTCATCGCGGCGGGAGGAGGCGGATCGGGATCGCAAGAAGCGCACGAATCGCATGTTGATTGCCATGGTGGCGGTTTTTGGTCTTAGTTGGTTGCCCATCAATCTGGTCAATATATTCGATGACTTCAATGACAAGTCAAAGGATTGGCGCTTCTACATCTTGTTCTTCTTTGTGGCTCATTCGATTGCCATGAGCTCCACGTGCTACAATCCCTTTCTCTATGCCTGGCTGAATGAGAACTTTCGCAAGGAGTTCAAGCATGTGCTGCCCTGCTTCAATCCCTCCAACAATAATATTATCAACATAACCCGTGGCTACAATCGCAGTGATCGCAATACCTGCGGTCCTCGTCTCCATCATGCCAATGGCGAGGGCGGCGGGGGAGGAAGTCTGGATGCGGATGATCAGGATGACAATGGCATCACACAGGAGACCTGTCTGCCCAAGGAGAAGCTACTCATCATTCCACGGGAGCCGACCTATGGCAATGGCACTGGCGCTGTCTCACCTATACTCAGTGGGCGTGGCATCAATGCAGCCCTCGTCCATGTACGGCAGCCCCAGTTCCAGCTGGAACAACAGCAACAACAACAGCATCAACAACAACAACAGCAGGTGGAATTGATGCAACGCATCCGACGACGCACAGATGACGATGGCGACTACATTGACTCGGGAGATGAACAGACTGTGGAGGTGCGATTCAGTGAGACACCCTTTGTCAGCTCCGACAATACGACGGGCATCAGCATCCTGGAATCGAGTAGTCATTGCCAGGAGTCGGAGGCATTGACCGAATTGGGAGTTGGCATTGCAGGACCAGCAGACGACAATAGACGATGTAACTGAGATAGGGTGAGTACTATTTAATTATCATTGGTCCGATCTTATACCCGCTCCCAGTCCCTCTCCCAGGTCCCTCTCCCAGGCCCCGCTCTCAGTCCTTCTCCCAGGTCCCTCTCCCAGGTCCCTCTCCCAGTCCCTCTCCCAGTCCCTCTCCCAGGTCCCTCTCCCAGGTCCCTCTCCCAGTCCCTCACCAACGAAATGTACTTTATTTAAGTACGGGGTCTAAAAATGTTAATTGTCATAACTCGTCAAATATTTACGAATTTATTTGTATAATCGTTTTTGTCAATCGGTAATATCATTAATTGGTTTAAATAAAATTCCTTTAAAGCGTTACACACTTTGTAAGAAATTGATAATATCCTTTGCCAGAGTATACAAATATTAATATAATATTTGATGAATCAACAAATCAGATATCATCAACATTATTTTCATCTTTGTATCTGATTTCTGCTGAATGAAGTTAAAAATTGCCTTGCCACAAAAAAAGAAGCATTTTTCTTTTCCATTTTTCCATTCCAATGATGGAATCTATTTCCGCACAAAGCAAAAAGCATTAGAATTGAGTTAGCTACCTGCATGAATTTTTATGAATTTTTCAAATGCCATGAAGCACTTTTCGACGAACTGTTTGTATAGCTTGGAATTGGTTTGCATTCCTCGAAAGCAGAGCAAATGCCAAGGCAAGAAAAAGAAGCAGCTGACATGAGTCTCTCAACTGCCTTTTAATGCTGGCAAATTTCATTTGCTAAGCTCAAGGATGTCAGCTTCAGTTCTGGGGATTGAGAGGAGGAACACATACACACATCCAATTCAGTGCAGTAAATCAAATGTCAGTAGCAAAGTAAGAGCAAGCTCTTCTGAGTTACTCACAAGTCTCTCTCTTGGCCTGTCAGCAAACAATTCTCGCACAGCTGCATTTTAAAAGTGGCAATAAAAGTTTATTAAATTGCCTTAGAATTTAAATTATTCTTTTATTAAATAGAAGCATGCAGTTGAAATTTTATTAAATTTATTTATTAAATGTATTTTTCTAATTGAAAGATAAAAACAAACAAGTTAGAACCATGTCTTTTCTTTTGAATAAATTATACATTGAATAAAATCGCTTTATATGCTTGAAAAAAACCACTACTTTATTTTTTCACCTTTTCTATCTAGATATCTTCAAGTCACATGTTTCTTATATGAAATATAAAGTTGCAAGTTATGTTGACAAATGGCAACAGGCAGCAAATGGATTAAGAAAATATGAAACACGTGCCGACCCTTTTTGCCAGGTGTCTTCTACAACAACAACTAGAGCAACAATACAACAACAACAGCAACAACAACATCTACAACAGTAGTAATAACAACATAATATATGTACACAAATTACCAGCTGAAGCTGTCAGATAAATGCGCTGCAAAATGGTCAACAGCCGGGGCCAACGATAAGTCGAAAGTCCCTCATAAACATAATGCTTTGACGCAGTATAATTTACATTTGGCTTATTTATTTATAATTTTTTATGGGAGCACGTTATGGGCTATCTGTCTGACTGCCTGAGCCTGAGGGGCTTGGTTCTCAGTTCCTCTCAACTCGAAATGGCCAAGTCATAAAGCCTATAAATAACATATATCGTTTTGGCATTGAAATTCTATTTGATTAAATGAAAATTTACTACTCATATAAAAAGTCGCATTTAATGTGCATTTAAGTTATAAATAAATGTATTTAAAAATTCTTTGAGATTTGTAATGAAGAATTTATTTATTTACGAATTTTCATATATGTAATCTTTATAATTTTATTTTTAAATATAAAATAATTAAGAAAAAAAAATTAATAATATTAATTTTATTTTTAAAAATAAAATAATTAAGGAGGTCTTATTATTTATATTGAAATATGTATTATTTGGTGGCAACCATTATATCTTGAAATCTGGTCACACTTAAGTTTACCTCTTCTGCATTGTTCTTATTCTTTTATGTGTACACTTGAACTCTCTCTCTCGCGATCGTCGCTTTGAATAAGACGCACACGCGTATAATAAATGTAAGCCTAAAAACCATTGCTTGTTTTACTTTACACAAGCTTCCTGAAATCTAACAGGTTATGGGCCCAGGGCCTTGTGTGTGAAAAGTAATATTAATTTAAAATAACAATCATGAATGGACACGGGCAGTATGCCATCGATAGGTTGGATGGTGAGAACTATGCGGTGTGGTCGGTGCAAATGAAAAGCGTCTTGGTGCAGAACGATTTGTGGTCGGTGGTATGCGGCAGACTCATTAAAAACGAAGGTGACACTGAGAAGCAGAAAGCTGAGTTTGATAAACGTGACGAAAAGGCATTAGCAAGTATATTGCTGGGTGTAAAGGCGTCACAAATCAACTTTATAAAAAACAGTGTAACAGCAAAAGCAGCTTGGGAGAAGCTCGCAGCTGTGTACCAACCGCGTGGACCTGCAAGAAAAATATCGTTGTTCAAAAGATTACTTCGCTTAAGCTTATCTGAAGAATCGGGAGTGAAAGAATACGTGAATCAGTTTTCGGATTTGGTCGATAAGCTGAAAGAAATTGACATGGAAATTTCTGAAGACATTCTCTCAATTTTGTTGCTGTCGGGGCTCAGCAAATCGTTTGAAGGTTTTGTTGTAGCCATAGAAACTAGGGAAGAGTTGCCGTCTTGTTGATCTGAAGATCAAAATTATGAGGAAGGAGAGAGACAAAAAGTGAGCAACGATCAACGGGCAACAGTGTACAGCAAGTTTTTGTGTCGCGCACGAAGAACACGGGCAAAAAGAATTCGCAAGAAAAGAAAAATTCAAAAAAGTGTTATAGATGTGGCCGCGAAGGTCATTTTATGGAGTGTAAAGAGAAGGAAAAGAATGAAGAAGGCAAGGTAAAAGTGCTGAAAAGAAACAATCGTTTGTATTCTCGCGATGTGCCGAAAAATGACAATATGACAAATCAATGTGGTGTCTAGACAGTGGTGACTGCTCAATGTGTTGTGTAAGGTCATGGTTGTGGATTTTAAAGAGACAAAGAGAATTGCTTGCTGGAGAGAACTTTTTGCCGACGGTATTGGCACAGTGTGCTTTATTCGGGATTTTGTTGAATAAAGTGTGTTGTATGTTAAAGAGCTAAGCTAATTTGTGTCAATATCAAAAGTGTGAAAAAGGTTTAAGTGTTGACAAAGTGTGTGTAATAAAGAAGGCAAGATAATAAAATACTGAGGAAAGAAACGTAGTGATCTGTTTGTTGAGCGAGCTGAACCGTTGTAGTTCAACGACAGAGCGGTGATTTGTGGAAGTGGCATTATCGTTTTGGATTAAAATGGCAGTTTAAGAAAAATGGCAAATGAAAATTGTGTATGGGTAATGATATAAAAGTTGATTGAAGGCGATTGTGATGTGCGAAAAGTAAATGAGTGTTAAGCCATTCCCAAAAGGCGGGTGTGAGATGAAGTATTGAGTTTATCTACAGTTTGTGGACAATGATAAACAATCAGGGAGGAGCGTTACTTGCTAATTTGATACTATTCGCATATACTTTGTGTATTTTTAAAAACACGGGAAAATTTGAATGCGTTCAAAGATTTTGTTGTGTTCGCGGAGAGGCAATGCGGAAAAAGATAAAAAGTTCGAAGGAATGGCCGCGAATATGTGAGTCGCGATTTTGAGAATTTTATGTCAGAGAACGGTATAAAAGACATGAAGTACCTTACACCCCGCAACAAAACGGCGTTGCTGAACGTGCAAACCGCACACTGGTAGAAATGGCAGAAGTAGCTGTGACTCTGGAATAACGAATCACTTTGGGGTGAGGAGTAGCCGGAGGTATTACGGATGGTAGAGACAAAGGATACTGCAAACGCCGTATGAGTTTGGATGGCAAAAACATTGTGTCAATTACGATTTTTGGCTCTAAGGCAATTGTCTAAATAAAGGACAAAATGAATTTAGAGCAAAGGGTACCGAGTACGTTATGATTGGTTATTGTGAAGCAAAGGTATGACTACTGTCAGAGTCAAAGAAAGTGTCGAAAGCAGAGTGTCGTTTTTCTGGAGAATGATTATGGTGGGGCAAGCGACGTAAAGGATATGTTCTATTGATGAAAGTGAGTCAGTTCGTCGCAGCAGACAGTCGTGAGGGTAGGGACGTCGAAGAAGAGGATTCAGAAGAGTAAAGAGTAACGGAGTGAGGTGCGGATGAGGGTGAGGTGAAGGAGCATCTACACCAAGTGAAGCTCGTGGTCGAGGACGCCAAAGATGTTACCGGAGTGGTCGACCCGTAAATTGACTGGGGAGAGGACGTGTCCACTGTAGTAAGATGAAAAGGAGGGTGTCCAGAAGGAGATCGACGGAAGCAATAAAACATGGGAGCTTGTGTTGCAGAGGGCAAGAACTAGGCTGCAAATGGGTATTGGCTAAGGTTGAAAAGGCGGTTATGTGGAGCGCTTAAATCCAGATTGGTGGAAGGGGTGGACAACTTAGGTGTCGCTATTTTGAAACATTTTCTCCAGTTGTGAGATACTCGTCCGTAAGAATGATCATGGATGGCTGTGAAGAATAATTGTTTTGCATCAAATGGACGTGTATCTGCTTACTAAATAGTGAGTCTGGAGGATGTTATATGAAGAGCCAGATGGATTGGAGTGACGATCCCAAAAAGTTTGAAGCTGAAGAAATTATATGGGCTAAAGAGAGCGGTAGAGAGGGAACGTTAGTCAGTCCTGACAAAACTGGGATTTGTTCCATGTGTCAGGAGCCCTGTGTTTATACGCGCAATGGGCGGTAACTTAATATAATTGCTATTTGTCGACGATCTTTTTGTGTACAAAGAAGCATGGTCAAGGCGTCAAACGTTTGAGTAGTCGATGGAGGCAGTATATTTCTGGGTAGAAGTTGATCGTGAAGGGAGACGGGAATAAGATTGTACAACAGTCGTCGAGCAGATGACATGCTTGGGGCATGTCAACGTGTAAGCCTGTAGCCTCGGAGGCGGTCAAGTCGGTGTGATTGCGAGACTGTTATAAAAGAGTTACCAGTAGCTTTTGATGTTTTGGCATAACCACTAGGCCAGATTCATCGGGGTGGCGAGGAAGAATCCACACAAGGAGAGAGTTGAGCAAAGCGCGGGCGTCAAGGATCGAGTCTCCAGGTATGGAAGCCGCTGACGTGAGTGGGATTAGAGGAATGTAGTGGTTACGTGTTTCTGAAGCAGGCGGAGCTATTTCGTGGGAGTCCAAAAAACAAAGTTGGTGGCCTTAAGCAGACAGAAGCTGAGTTTTGCCTTAGCGGGACGGTATTGGGTTTTGTAATTAGAAGTTATGGTTAAGGATTTGTAATCTTAATCAGAAAATTAAGTTCTAGAGATTTATTTTTTTTTTTTCTTATAACCAATCAAATTATTCAATAATTTTTTTAGTCGTAATAAGTTTTGTGAGAAGGAGTATTGAAATATTATGGTGGCAACCATTTATCTTGAATCTGGTCCTTAATTTACCTCTTCTGCATTGTTCTTATTCTTTTGTGTACACTTGAACTCTCTCTCTCGCGATCGTCGCTTTGAATAAGACGCACACGCGTATAATAAATGTAAGCCTAAAAACCATTGCTTGTTTTACTTTACACAAGCTTCCTGAAATCTAACAATTTAAAATGTCTGAAATAATAATTTTATTAGTTTAATTAAGTAAAATTATAATAACAGTTCTAATAAAAAACTTTAAATTTATTTAGAAATATTTTTTGAATTAATTTTATTTAAATGAATGTTCGATTTTTGTGAATATTCTTTAAAACTTGAAATGTTTTCATTTAAATCAAAATAACAATTATTTGAATTTGTCTTCTTATATTTGACATTATGACACCCAGACTAAAATTCAATGCATTAAATCTATTTTGGATTTATATATTACAAACTAACATATATAAATATGTAGGTTAACTATTAAAATGGCTTTGGATTTTCTTTAGCTTAGTGAAGCTACAACTGCTGGCTTGGTTATTTTGTGCATATTTGCGCAAATATCTTTGGGCTCTAAATGACCATTTTTTTTTTTTTGTATCTCATTGAGTCAGACACTATCTATATATGTATGTATGTGTTGTGCTGCGATGTTGTTATTTACATTTTTGTCATGTTTGCAGTAAGCTTTGCAAGCAAAACAAACAAAATATGTGAGCCTATTTCAGGGAGATGACCGAAAGGCCTTTAATTTATGAATTATTCAACGGCGTCGTTAGTTGCACACACTATGCTTTTCAGCCTAATTACCCACTAGGTGGTCTGGGTCAACAAACCACATACATATATACAAGTACTCCCACTCTTAGTTGGATCTGCCCTATATATGGGACCTGGAGTATAGAATCACAGCGACCGGTGAGTGAACGGTAAGTGATATAGTTGATGGTCCATGCTCCGAGTGCCAGTGCACATTTGATGCATTATGCATGAGAACTGCAACTGAAATTGCAAACAGCAATTGTCGGACTCACTCTTCTCTCTCAGACTCAGTCAACAAAGTTTCCCACCCCCAAGGGAGGGTCTTAAAGGGTCGGGGGTATATCAGAGTCACCGTGTGCTGTCTCGGTAAACAAGTTTGCCATCGAGTTAGTGTAGAAAACTTTTTACAACTAAATTGTATTTTGTTGTTTGCTGTCTGGTTTCTGTGACTGGCAAATGGGCCAAAACTTGACAGCTTTGGGGGATGGCAATTTAGCCAGTTGTACATTTGTATCTGCAATAGCACCGCAAACTTTACGATTGCATATCAAGCGATAATTTTTTTGCTACCAGTTTGTTAGTTTTTAAATGCCATCATTCTTTTGCCCCACAGTGCAATGGCTTCGGTCGCTGTTGCGTTTTGATAAGCTATGTTATGCCTGGCAACTTGCCAGACCAAGTGCTACACTTGCAACTCATCATTCAGCTGAAAAGTTGTAGCAGCTCCATTTTATTTAATCAATTTTATAACTTTTGAAATAAGTTTGCCACTATTGCAATAATGAATAGTGAGAAACTGAAGCCAAATATGGCACGAATGGATTCAAGTTACAAGCTCAGGAATCTTTTATGTTACATTGAAATGGTTTCAAATCATCAACTGTTATTGCAATAGTAGATTTCTGTGGCTTTGGAGTGTATTTTCTTTGAAAAGTTGGTAATTTACTTTGGACTTGAATATAAAATTCTATGAGTAACAGTTCCATTTCAGAATAGTTTATTTAATACTTTGATGAATTAAATTTAAGCAGACCTGAAAAATATTAATTAATTTTTATAAATTTTACTAAAATGTGTGGCATACTTTTAGGCAGCACTTTGATATATATCGCAATTTTGGCAACTTCTTATTCTGTGTTCCCCACTGTTATCTTAACAGAGTTGCAATAAAATCTCAATGTTAACTGAGTTCAATGCTTTGCTAAGTATTAATCTAAATATAAATATTTTATTTATTTTGTTTAAGTGCATTTCAGCATTTCGAATACCAATCAATCACACTAAAAGTGCACAAGTGTGTTATAAAATCTAAAGAGCCTGATTAAATCCGCACTAAATCGTAGCGTATAAAAATCAAACACATTCTGCCACGCCCCTTTAGAAGTGGGCTAATGTTGCGCTCGTTACTGTTGTCTTTGTGCGCTTTGCATGTGTGTGTGTGTGTTGTGTGTGTGTGTGTGTATGTGGCTTTAATGGTTACAATAACATGGCGCTTTGGTTGCTTATCATGCATTCACACACACACACATACACAAACACTTGCATGTATGATTTAAATATGTACTTACTTACACTCAACGTAAAATGTTTTTCGCATTGACTGACTATAAAAAAATTATTGCTCAACATTTACGTTTTTCTTTTCGCGCGATCATCTCAGTTGTGGAATTTGTTTTTTGAAGTGTCATGAAACATGTGTTCTGTTTGGGGTAAAAATCATTTGATGCTGAGCTTTCATTGGTGATACGCATTTATTTTATAACATCAGTAACATCAATATGAGTATTAGGCCATCGCATTCATGTTGACGTCAGCTGGTACATAAGCCAACCCGACTGACAGCCTGACAGTCTGACAGTTGTGAAAATAAATGCGATTAACGAAGTTTCTTGCACACAAATGGCAAGTGTCTAATTGACAATTGAAATGGGCACTTCCTCTTTATATATATATGTACTATATGCCTCATGCTGCACAGCTGTTGAAATCTATAGAAAAACAGCTGCCTCAGAGATTTACGGAAACGCCCTTTTGCTGACAGATTAGTGTAAACAGGCCAATCAAGTCAGCGTGTAGATTACACAGATTACATATTTGATGCCATTGAAAGCTGATCTCTTGTTTGCCCTACTTTACCAACATGAAATTGATAAAACCATATAATGATTACAGGCTAAGCAGGATAAGTCCTAGCTTTATGTTAGTTTACATCTATTTATAATATGACTATGTAAAAAAACAGGACTGTTAATAGCAGTAGCTGTCTATTTTCGAATGTTAACTGCCAATGTTAGTTTAAGTATTCTGTTGTTTACATAGGTATAACAGATGATTGCTCTCATTATTCTCATTAACAGTCAATGTTAGTTTAACCTTTCTGTTAGTTTACATAGGTATAACAGATGATTGTTCTCTTTTTGTATGCCACTTTAGCTAGACTTAACAGTTTAAGTGCACGTTGAGATTTAAGAGAAACGAATGAGAAAGCATAGCATAAATATTAGACTCTGATTAGAAAGAGCATATATATATAATAATATTAATTAATTGACCACAAATTATTATTTATTTTACTAATGTTGTCTAGTTGCTCGGCATAGTTTTAAAGCTTGGATTGCGTTAGGGTATAATGAAATGAAAATGCAATTACCGTTTTGCTTTCACACTCTGCCCTAGGGTGTGAGCTAAAAGTCAGCTCAGTAATGTAAAACCCAACACGTTCCATTTCAATATGTGCGTATGTGCATGCGTGTATATGTGGGTGCGTGTGTGTGTGTGTGTGTGTGTGTGTGTGTAAGGTACTTATATCCACATGGCTCTATTTTTATTCCCGCTGCCCGTGTCTAATCAGTCTAATGTGTTGGGCAGAGAAAACAACATTTTCATTAGAGCTGCTTTGGCTTTTGCTAGCATTTTATCATCTACCTCTTCACACCGTTGTCCAGTGCACTAGTTGGCCAATTAAGCAATTACGTTAACAAGCTTTTATTATGTTGTATGGCCATGAAGCGAAGCAGCCAACAATAGCACTACCTGGCAGCCCTTGGCAATGGCAATGGCAATGGCAATGCAGGAAGCTAGCCAAAGGTGTTGAGCAAACAATTAAAAGGAATTGAGGAAGGAAACAGCAACAATAACAATGCTTTCAGAAGGTAACTATAAAACGGATGTAGCTGCGGACGAGCGGATTTAAAGTGTCCAACATTATGTGCTAACTCCCACAAAATTTATGAGCGAAAAGTTTTCTAGCCGTTGTCGGCATAAGTTTTAGATACACAAGAGCAAGTCTCCAAGGAGTTAAGTGGGATATTGACAAAAAAAAAACATATAAAAAGAAGAAAAACTTTAGGCATACATCAAAATAAAATTGATGGTCATAAATTCTATTGACTTGTTTTGGGGACAGGTTCGAGTTAACCCCAGTAACTATGTCCAATGTCCCATAAATAAACCATAAAAATTACGACAAAACATATTAAATTTAGGGTATGTCTCCGCTGCTTCCTAAGAGGTCATCACATTTATCTAACATTTCTTTTGCGAGGCAAACAGAACATTTGAAGCATTTAACTCACTCATCAAATGTGGCCTACGACGACTGTTACCATGGCTTAAAGGTATTAGAAACGTTACTATGCGAGGCACGTATGTAGCACCATACTAACATTTCCATTTGACTTCTCTGTCAATACACACTGGGATGCATATCAAAGTTAACTAAACAAAAAAAAAAAAATCAATTCGAATAAGTTTGAAGGCGCAAATGATGAGATGACAACTAAGACAAATCCCCAATCACTTATATGATTTGATTACTTAAGATAATTGAATGGATTGCAACAGCTAAAGTCACTTATCACTTAAACATATAATTCTGTTGTCAATTTGAATTAATCTTAATTTTATTAATATTTATTTCTCATTTTTATGCAATTTATTATATTATCTAATAGTTCTTTAAGAATACTAAGATATAAAGCAAATGAAAACTTAATTTATAAACAACACTTGAAAGTTAGCAAGATAAAAGTTTTCGTGACTTTTACTTGAAAGTACTTGAAAGCTTAATCTTTAGGAAAGCTAATGCTTTTGATTGAAAGCATTAACAAGTTAAACTTTTAGAAAACTGAAAGATCGCCTAATTTTAATAGAATTAAAACTTTGACTGTATATTAAATACACTTTTTATATATATTTTATTTTATTCATAAATAAAAATGTATTTAATTTATCATTTTTATAAAAATTTGTCCATAATTCATCAAAATTTATATCAACTTGTCAAGCTAAAGTAAATATATATTTTTTGCTTTAACATATGTGTATCAGGACCAACTGTGCAATATGTATAGCTGTTTGTGAAGGTGTTTGAAATGACATTTAATGGGCGATTGCAGACGCCTTTGTTATTGATGAAAAATGTCTATAAAAGCGAACAGCGTTTATGCCCAATTAAATGTGGTAAATGCTCATCGATGTGAGTTATGTGCATGTGTATGTCAAAGACATGTTTGTGGTGAACACGTGCAGCTTGTGGCAGCTGCAGGTGTGTCCAAGCCAATGTGGACTTTTCTGGTAAAACACGTGCCTGGTGAGAGATTGGCCAGATCAGCTGGGTTCAGCAAAAAATTGTGGCTGCTTATACATAATTTATGGCGCATTCTAAAAGACAGATTCAGCTCATATGTATATATGGAGGAAGTCTTAAGCTTGTATGCTCTTCAGTCTGATTTTCCCGGAATGTCTGAGACGACGCATTGTGTTAGTGTGTGTGTGTGTGTGAGAGTGTGTGTGTATGTGTGTGAGAGTGTGTGTGTATGTGTGTGAGAGTGTGAGAGTGTGTGTATGTGTGTGAGAGTGTGAGAGTGTGTGAGTGTGTGTGTGTGTGTGTGTGTGTGTGTGTGTGTGTGTGTGTGTGTGTGTGAGTGTGTGTATGTGTGTGTGTTGACAGCAGAGCTTAATGCCACTTAATATGAGCCACAGGCATTTGGGCCAACTTGACAGGGGCTTAGAGGGCGTTGGTGGGTGCGTTTATTAGCAACTTTATTAACAGTTAATTAAATTTTGTGTTTAATGATTTGGCCAGTAGATAAAGAAGAAGAAGTCAGTATGAAAGACGTACGCTGGCTAATAGAAAATGCTTGCGGCTATGCTTTTATTAAAGTTGAAAAGCCAATTCTGGTTCTTAGGTTAGTTTTACGCATTGTCCGTTGCCAGGCAGCAGCCAAGTTAACAATTACAAGTTTAATGAAACGAAAAATGCCTTTATTAATTGCCAAAGCCATTGGCCATAGGCCATAGGCCAAAGCCGTCTACAGTTTGGCCCCAGACTGGCTTACTGTGAAGTGCCATTAGTCGGAATTGCTGCTTGGCCAAATCTTTGAGATTGAAATTGCTTTAATAGTTTACATTTTACTTAATAATCAACATTTGCTTTGAGATTTTATTATTATTCAATCGTTTGAATTATTCATTATCATTTATTCAAAAACAGACAAGACTATAAATTTATTCTATAAATTTAAATTTTGATGATTTCAAATGATGTAATAATATTGATGCCTTTTTAGCTTTTCATATTTTCACTTCAAATTTAATTTGAATGCTTGTAATTTAATGCCCATTTTGTTGTCAAGCAAACAATATAATTATGTATACAATCATATTACATGGAATTATAACAGCATCTGTGTGTTTGGTGTTCAAACTTAAGACTGTCTGGCACTTTAAGCCAGAAAAGCAGACGCCTTCAAGTATTCGGCTTTTGTCAATGCGTAGCTGACATAATTATGCAGCGGCGAATATAAAATGAAATGCTTCTAAAAACATAAAAAGTCCAAGTCTATGGAGACAACAAAAGTAAACAAACATAGTTAACAGTCAGATGCACTGAGAGAAAAACAGTACATGTTTAATTTTAATGTATAGTGAAGTTAAACTCATACAATTTAAAGACTCTAATATTAAATTGAATTTAAACAGTGGTACTTGAATTTGAAAATATACTTTTTCTCTCAGTGTACCCAGTGCAGTGCACTGAGGCGTTGTAATTGCGTTGAGGCACGAAGCACCTGTCATCAGGTGGTGAACCTACTGTCCCGGGGTCGTCACGTCAAAGTTGCCTAGCCGGAGCTGAGGCTCTTCAGAGGCTGTCAGCCTAGGCAGTGACAACAACAGCAACAACAACAACAACATTCAACAAATAACAACAACAGCAAACAGTTCAGTGTTTATTCTTTTCAACGTCATTTCTTAATTTATGTGGGAAAAGCAAAGAAAACGCAAAATATGAATGGGGGAAAGTAAACAAAGACATCTCAACGTGGCAGCCATAATTTCCACGTGCCACAAAACATCTACAAGTTATGACAGTGAGCTGATAGACTTTGAGATATCCTAGAAATTATTTACTGGTTTTTATTTACTAAATTTTATAATCATTCGTTTATTTTATATTCTTTAATTCTATTCCTATTCCTTAGTCTAATTTATGTACAGAACATTATTTATATTTGTATTTTAAAGAGCCAGACTTGCAGTTACCCATTTGACAAATTTAATGAAAATTTCAGTCATATTAACTATTCCTTTTGAAATTCTCCAGTAACATTTAAATTTCTGTTTAAAGAGCTGCTAATGCCAAAAAATCTATGTTAACGTAGTGAAAACTTTCGCATGTCAAGTTGAAGTCAGTTAAAGTTTTGAAGTAAATTTAGATGGCCGGAAAAGAATCTTGGCTAAGAGCGTAACAAAAGCTGTTAAAAATATTACCATAAATGTGGGACGATTGCAGCTGTGAGGATTCCTTTTGAGGATGGCCAGTTGTGTGGGCGTGTCCACAAAAGGAAAAAATGCGGGGATATAAAAAACTGACAGCTGCACGGCTCATAATTTATGGCCCAGGTACATACATACATACCTGTGCCTCAAGGTATTAGGACATAAAAACTTTTGCAAAAAAAAAGGGGGAAAATATTGCGTAACTTTTCCTTTTTTTATACCTTTTGTAAACCACAAAAACTCAAGTGTGGAGCTTAAAGTGGATTTCGATGATCATTAGACATTTCCTTTGTGGTAATTAAAGCAGAACAGAAACAGGGCCAAATGCCGAAGCTCAATCATTGAGCAGACGGCAAAGAAAAAATGCCATCAAAATCAAGACAAAGTCAACAGAAAATGATGGCAAAAAAAATCCCCCGAGCTGCACATTATCATTATTTTAATCAGAGTTGGCTGCACTTTGTGGCGCACGATTTGCGATTGATATCAGCGTCAGACAAGAGACCTCAGCCGTGGCCCCAATAAGTATGCTTTACTTTTTTTTCTATACGTACATATATATTTTATTTTACGACCGACAGCTCGTCAACATGTAGACGACCTGCATGTCATTAGGGCTCAAAAGAGAGACTGGGTCTGGATTTTGGTTTTTAGATATGTACTTGTATCTCTGGATGTGTGTGTGTGTGTGTGTGTGTCCTTTTGTGTGTATCCAAACATGAGTGCGAAATAATCATTCATTTTGCAAAAGGCTTTTTCTTCAAGCAAAGTAACATATAACAATCAGTTGTGCACATTGGGGGAATTGTTGATGAAACAGGTTTTTATGTACACAAGTTGTTAGTAGATGATGTTGTTATATATAAACTCCCGCTTTGACTTGTTGAAGTTATTAAAGCACCATTGAAAAGCACATTAACACATTTGTTTGTACAACAAAAGTTAGAAAGATTGTTGTGAAAAAATGTTCTAAGTCTGTTCTTTCAGATTAATTAAATTGATTGCATATTAATTTACCTTAAGTTGAAGTTAAGAACTTAATCTTACATAATGAAACAAATTTTTAAAAAACACTTACTCTAATCTCTGGTAACTATAAATCAAGTTAAATATTCTCAGCTGAGTGGTTTTCGGAAAAGTTGGAATAAACTTCCTAATCTTCTTTTTTATATTTTATTAAGACTCAATTTACAAAGTTATCGCTGGGAGTTTTACTCGTCAATCAATCGATACATGCCTGATCAACTTAACTTAATTTAAATTCGAATTGTAAATATTGTTTAAGAGTTTGCCAGAATTTACAACTGACGATTTATTTCTCGCCCAGAAGCGACGACATTAATATTTTTATTATTTTTCCTGCCTTCTTTTTGGCCTGCAACAACCTCAGCTTCCGTTTCCTTGTTCGATTTGTCGTTTTGCTTCCCGTTTCGCTTCTCTCTCCTTTGTCTTTACGTGCTTAGCATATCAATCAAATCTCTTCTTAAATCCCAGTCTGGGTAACTTATACATTATTTAATCGCTGTGAGTGAATTAAAATTAAAATTCCCTTTTTTTTTACATTTTAAGGCTGAGTTTTGGACTTGGCGTCAACTAAGCCGCAAGCTTTGCTTCATCCATACATTTTTGGAGGGCACTGTGTGCTTGCCGCAAGCAAATTAATTTTATAAACTCTCAAACAAACCGCAGGCAAGGTCTAAGTATATCCCAGGGCAGGGGGTTCCCTCAATTCCCACAAGTTTCACAGTGTGCGCGTTAAAAGAAGCCACAACAAAAAATGGTAACAAAAGAAACGAAAATAAAATTGAGAATTTAATTTTGACTGAAATGTGCGTGAAGCAACTAATAATGACCGAGTGCCACTTCAAATTGGACCAGAAGCCACCACAGATAGAGGTCAACAAGTACAGGGTCTTCGCCTGCTTGTTGTTGGCCTTGTGCGAAATCAAGTTAATATTTTGAATAATGTCACATAATTTGAGCACATAAGCGACTCGAGCTACTTTAAATTTATGTCAGCACATATTTTAGCGACTATGACAACAGCAATAAAAGAAATGCTGAAACGAGGGGTGTTGTTTTTATACCCTAAGCCCATTGAAAATGGGAAAAAAAGGGTATACTGTGTTTGGCAGAATGTATGTAACAGGCAGTGTTGCCTACTTATATGGGCAAAAATAGTGTTGCCTAAGAGGGGAGAGGGGGGGGGGGGGGGGATATCTTATATGGGCAAAAATCATAGTTGCCTAACCTTTTAAGCGAAATAAGCTATAAATGTAAAACATTTTTGTTTTATGAATATCCTGAACCCATTGAAAATGAGTTTTCGTAACTGCTTCAGTAACTTATACACGTACTTACCAATACCAAAAAAACAATTACTTTCAGTTGCTTCAAGATCTCAATTCACCTGTTGCTTTTTCGGTGACTGATGCTGTAATTACCAAATGATTTTCCCTGCCCACAGGGTTAACAACTACATGAAATATGAGTTGGAATAACTTCAAGTCAACTTCAGCTCATTTCAGTTTCATTGGAAAGTTGAGTCCTTTCAAGCTGGCGCCGCCTGTTGAAGCCTTTTTGTTTGTCTTTTATTCTGTTTAATTTTTTTGTAGATGATAACCAAAACAAATATTTGCATGTGCGCTGTCCAAAATACACCCACACACATAAAAATAACCACACATACTTATATACACACTGATTAAATTGCGTGACAATTCGAGGATCTGGTTTAATTTTGGACGCTGCGTGGGCTGCGATATATAGTTTGTGTGTGTGTGTGTAGTGTGTATATATATTTTGGCTTCCTTATGCGCCTGATGATGATGTAATGCAAATCTATTGTAATGTATGCAGCAATTAAAAATACATCAGTTTACTTTTGTGTCCTTGATGGCCGTTGTCTACTTCCTGGCGACTTTTATGTATTTAAAGTGACACTTTTTTTCACTCATTTAATTTCATTGCACTGAATACATATATAATATTATGTGTATATATAATTATGTATGTGTGTCGTAGATGCTATTGTCTGCTTGTCATTTGTATTTAAAAGTCTTTTTAGTAATTATTTTGTTGTATGCGCATAATTTAAAAATTAACAAGAGCAGATGAGAGAAAGTGGAGAGCAGTCTCAGAGTTGCATTTTCCTGTACTATTATTAAAGCTGACATGGCTGAATATTAAATGACAATTCAATAAGCTGAAACTTAATCCGTTTAAGAAGGAACATCTTCATCTGTTACTTAGATAAACCCACGAATATCATCTAGTGAAAGTAAAGAATATTTAGATTACAGAGATAGTCAAAGAAATGATTACATACTCTTACGTTCTCTATTTGTATAAACTGTAGACAGCAAATTTAATGCCAACAAAAATGTTATCCAAATTAAGCAGCGCATTTTACACTTTACAGATTTTTTTAACACAACTTCCAGTTCGATTTTATATTAAATAGACTGTGTGCTGATTAGACACACTCAAAACCGAAACTAATCTTTAATTATGTGTAAATATAATAACAGACTGTGAAAATGGGTATTTAAGATTGTAATTTCACAACATTTGCAGCATTTCAGTGTTTGATAAAACCATTAAAGGATGATGTCATACTATCCACAGTTTTTTTGCCAGCCACACCCAATTCGTATTCTTTTTTTTTTTGTATCTATGCTCAGGTTTTGTCGCATTCATTCTATTTACTTTCCTGCCTGCCTAATTATGTTCTCATTTACGTTTTCCCCATTTTGACATTGTGAATGTTTTGCTGTGTATATATTTAGCCCACTTGCGATTCATTAAAAAGAACATTCTTCACCATGTCCCCTCAGTTTCGTCCATACGCCTACAGGCTGAGGACCTTGCTCAGTCACATCCTTAGTCTACACTCGACAAGTTTGTTTATGCTCGCCTCTAATTGCGGCAACTTAAAGCACACTCAAGGCGACAGAGAACGAGAGAGACAAAAAATGTAGATAGAGAAGAGAGGAAAGCTGTAAAGCAAAATTAGATGAGCTGTCTATGATGGCAGTGACTTCTTTAGCTGCCAAGAGTGGACTGACAGGTGAAGTGTTATGTTTATCTAAAGCAAAACCAGAAGAGTAAATAATATGAGACTTTGGGGAAAAATAACATATAATAGTCAAGTTATCGAGTAGTAAATCTAGCTGCCAATTTATGGTCGCCTAATATTATTAAATTTGTGAGAAAAATTTTACTGTTTGTAATTTAGTCAGTCTAAATATAAATTGCTCAGAACTTCTGATAATAGTGAATTATATTTTGAAAGGTCACTCTAAATTATGCCTAATTTTATACATCTCTGTATAAGTTAAATTATTGAATAGAAATATTACTTTAATTAACGATAGCTTATAGAACAAATTTATGAATCTTTAACTACAGGGTATCTATAAGACGCACACTCTTAACTAAATTAATTTTGTGACTGTTATTGTTAAGGTACATTTCGTGCACACACGTGTTTCAACTCATAGCTTTTGCTCTTTTTGTATCGAACCATATGCTCATTGATTTATTTATTGCTCATACGCCCTATAGTCCCATAGTAGCTAAATATTTTATAACTGCTATTATTGGCATTGTTATTGATGATGTTGTGTGTATTTGCGCCGAAAACTTTGTCAACTACAAACAAAGAGACCAAATGTTACCTACATATAGTAGGTAATAATGAAACTGTAGAAACGACAACAACAGAACGGCAATAAAATGAAACTTTTGGTGGGGCACATTTGCTATGCCTCGAGGCAAACTGAACCGTGATGTGGCAAACTACAGCCATTAAAATTAATTACATAAACATCAATGTGCCGCTGGCAATTAATGTTTCGGAGTCGTAGCAATGTAGTCCCTATACAACATAACTTAAAGTAATTTAAGCCCAGACTCACACACACAGAGTAATTGCCACACACCACGCCCACAATCAGCCCACAATTCACAATACAAGCTGACAATAATGAATACTTAATAAAGTGGCGTTAAAGGTAGTTGCCTCGATTTAGTTCCGGACTCTGCTCACTTTGTGTCAAACTGAGGCGCCAAAAAGACTCAAAACCATTGAAGACCTCCAGGCAAAGTTTACCTTTGTTGTTCTCCTCTCAGTTTATGTTGTTATACTGTCTCTTATTGCCCTTGTTGTTGTTGTTGTTGTTGTTGTTAGGCGACAAATTTCATTTCAATTATCAACACCAATGTGGGCAGAGCAGTTAGGTCATCTCAATTTTGAGTTGTGAAGAAACAGGCCCTCAGGTGTTATACAATAATTAATATTTACTTTAATTCCTTAATTATTACGCTAAATAAAATGTGTCGCCAGTATGTATGATTGTCAATAATTAATTATTATAACAAGAAATTAAAAACGATTTAAAATTCTATAATTTCATAAATATTTTATTGCTCTTAAACGTTGTGATGTCACCGCAGGGAATTTATAAAATAATTAAAATTCCATAAATAGTAGGAATTCGTTTATTAATAATTATATTCAATTATCAACACAATTTAGTATTCTTTTCAGAAAATTAGTGAAATTTTATTGAATTTATAACAAACTTTTTTATGCTATTTACGTTTCTCATTTAACGTAATTTCTGTTATAAGTGAACAATAATCAGTTACACAAACTCAGATTATAATTATTTTTGTTTAGATTTTCTTTATATACTATATATGTATATTTAAAATATTATTTCGTTTGAAAACAATTTAAAAGCAACTACCGAAATCAGTCAGTTGTTGACATTTATTAAATTTTACATACAAAAATGGAAATTTCAATAATAACATTATAAATATTTATCCAAGCATATTCTACAATTTATCATTTTAATGAATTTTAATTAAAAATCAATCAGAGCCGATGTAAAACACGAAACAAAAGCAAATCAATTAAAAAAAAGAAGAAAGAAAAATTAAAGGGGTTTTTTGTAGGTTATAAAATGGGGGGGGGGGGGGGGAGAGAAAAAAAAAAAAATTATGCCAGGCTCCGCTCCCAGTCCCTCTCCCAGGTTCCTCTCCCAGGCCCTCTCCCAGGTTCCTCTCCCAGGCCCTCTCCCAGGTTCCTCTACCAGGCCCTTACGCCCCGCTCCCAGGCCCCGCTCCCAGGCCCCGCTCCCAGGCCCCGCTCCCAGGCCTCGCTCTTAGGCCTCGCTCCCAAACCCCGCTCCCAGGCCCCGCTCTTAGGCCCCGCTCTTACGCCCCGCTCTTAGGCCCCGCTCCCAGGCCCCGCTCCTAGGCCCCGCTCTTAGGCCCCGCTCCCAGGCCCCGCTCTTTGGCCCCTCTCCCAGTCCCTTTCCCAGTCCCTCTCCCAGTCCCTCTCCCAGGTCCCTCTCCCATCCCTCTCTCTGTCGGTAAAACAAACCCAATAGACCCCTGTACTTTTTTTAAGTACGGGGTCTAAGAAGGGGAATGCAATAAAAGCACAATTTAAATACAGGTACAATGGTGTATGAGGACACTGATAAAGGAAAATTAAAATATCGTATTGTTGCAACTAGGAATATATGCTTAGATTCCGACAATACACTTAGGATATTACACTCTAAATTCCCCCATTGTTTTATGGTGTGTTCTGCAAATGTAAATACAGACTTTACTTTTTAATTGATAAAATAGTAAAAGGTATTTAAAAGATTAATGAACTTGGCTGCTGAATGTCAATGCCAATGTCGCGTATACGTAATGCAATTTTATGATGTATATATGAGAAGGAAAATAGATAAAACTAAAATAGAAATGAATGATAGAGGAGCGCCCACATGCAAATGACGTGTTTAAGCTGCAACAAGTAGCTAATGTTAATTGCAAGCAGCGGGTGCAAGTCTAACCAAGTAGTTCTATGTGGGCGTGTCTGTTGGCTTTTATTCATTAACCGTTTGCCTTGAGAGTCATGACGATTAACACGCCATGACACGATGGCCATCAAGTCGAGGACATCAGACAACGAAAGCATCCTGTTCTTTGGGACATAAACAAAATTTAAATATTTGCCTGGATGCCTCAAAGATTGCCATTGGCAACGCCATGCGCTTTGTCAAGTAGACAACAAAAGTTGGCAAGACAAATTGGCCTAAGCTGCTTTAGCTAACAATGCACACCCACACCGAAAAGTACACACACACACGCACACTCGTGTGTGTAAAGAGCCACACAAAAGACAAGCAAAACTGAAGGTACAATTCAACAATTTATGTAAACAAATTTACTGCACAAATTTGAATGCTTCCCGTATACATATTTTTGCCATGTCAAATACATCATATGTACAATTTTTATATATTCTAAAATATTTTCCTCTATTTAATTTTCACAATTTTTTTTTCTTTGCAGATTTTTGAAACGCATTTCTAGACGAAGTTGCTGGTTGTTGTGGAGCTGGAGGAAGTCGACAACAACGAGCAGACTGGGAATGTGACATAAACAACAAAAGTGAAAAGTGTAAGCTTCTAAAGTATGGGCGTAAGGGTGTGTGGGCGTGTGGGCGTGTGGGCGTGTCAGTTAGTCGTATAGTCCTACAGTCGTACTGAGTTGTATGAAAAGTGCTGATAAATGCCAAATAAAGTGACAACGATGCGAAAATTGCTGCGCTGTTGCGCCAGAGGCATAAAAACTGTGCCGTCTCCTTCAAGCAATTGGCTGAAGCAGCCGCTTCTCAAATCGTTGATATCAAATGTGTGTAAGTGTGTGTGTGAGTGTTAGGGTGAGTTGCCATCGCGTTGACAAGCAATTCAATTTTTATTTTTCTTACCACTTTGCAGCTATTTCTGGTGCCATTTTGCATATTTGTTGGGAGCCAAGTGAATCGTGGAGTACAAGGTCGTCTCTATGTGTCACTTTCAGCTTCAAATTTGCGTTTAACTGTCGCTGGAATTAAATTCCGTGTGCCAATTTTAGGTTCAATTGCTTGGAAATATGTAAACGCAGACATTTCTTCATTCTATTGTAAAACAAAACCACAACAAAAGACCAAAATAGCAACAAGGCAAAGAAAATAATTTTCGTAACCTCCAAAACAAAAAAGAGAGCAGAGAAAAGAAAATTGAGAACTGTCGGCCAAAGCAAATAAGCCTAAGCTGACATTGATGGGATTTGTCCAGGCCACAAAACAAGTCAACGGAAATATGTTTCAGCCTACACTGACAGCTGGTTGAATAAAAATTGAAAGGCAAAGACCAAAGGATCTATATAGTCTCCCGGCTGAAATTGACAGACGTTTCAAAGTTGTTGTTACAGGCATTTAATTGAAATTTAGCTGCTGGTTTCATGGTCATGAACTCGAGTTAAACAGCCAGATAAAGAGTGACAAGCTAGCGGAAAAGATGTAGGTATTTTTTCAGTATTTATTTGGTATATTTGCAGTATTTTAAAAATAGTTGCTGACTATTTCTTTAAGCTTCTTAAGAAATAACATATATATATTTATAAGCTCTTTAAGGCGGGTTTCTCTAAGAAAATATAAGATGGAAAGCACACACTCACACACACAACGCAATTAGTTTTAAAGTTCTTAAATCTGATGTGTATTTCAATATTAAACATTATATGTACTGTTTTATGGCTAGCTGTTTTATAGAAATATATTTAAAAAATATATATATTTATAATAAATTTAAGCTAAATGTAAGCAAACAGTTTGAGGCGCTTATAAAGTGTTTTGACTGTAGTACATAAATAAACTTACAAAAACTAATTAAATACTTTTGAAATTTGTAAGCTTAGCGCATTTTATGCTCTTAACTATGTTGATGTCTATGAGAATGAAAGAGAAATCTCAAAAGAACCTAAAGTATACAAGATTCTGATGACCATGAGCCCCTCTTTTGAAAGTTTATGTCATGGCGATGTTGCAACGGAATGGAACGAAATGAAACGAAATGAAACAAAACATTATGGTTATGACACACCGTTGTTCTCTATTCAATTGCCTGTCTCTCAAACATCCTTGCAGCCTTGTGGAATTAAGCTTTCAAAAAAAATGTCATCAAGTTTTGTGTACTTTTGGTTTGTCATGTGTAAAAAGTTTCACTGCGTATACGTAATATATGTATCTGTTAGTTGGTAAGCTAGAAATACAACAACAATTTAAACATTTTAAATATTTGTTGTAGTGAATATAAAAAAAATACTCTTTGACAGGTGGAAAAGCGAGTTGCAATTTTAAATTGCATTGTGAAGCAGGGAATTCAGCTTAACCGAAACATAAAATTAAATAATATATACGATTGGTAATTATAATTATAGAAATAGTTATAGAGAAGTTTGAAGAGCACTGAAAGTTGTTGGTTTAAAATAAATATAATATCTAGAAAAATTAAACTTAAGCTCTCATCTAAGACAAACTTTGAAATTATAAAACAAAATACAAAAAAGTACTATAGAAAACTTTTGGTGAAAGACTCACAAGTAAAATGTCTCAGACACAAATTTAAGCAAATGTTTGAAATTAAAGAAATTAAAATATTAACTAAGAAATGTTCGTTGTATGTTAAACACTTTAGGAAAATTAAATTGTAATATTTAAGAAAATACTGAAACATAAAATTAAGAAATATATAGTTATTTAAATGTGCAAAATATTTCAATGTATGTATGTATATCGAAATGTTTGAATGTAAATTATAAATTAATGTAAAATCATAAATCAATTGGTAATTACAATATTGAGATTATTTATATCAATGATAAATGTGTATTGTTGAGTTAATGAAAACAAAAACGAAAAAAGCCGTCGCAGTCGAGTATTAAAATTGGTTAAAGAACTAAATGATTTGAGTTTAATGCCAAATATAAAACGTGTTTTAAAGATATCAATAAAGAAATAGTATGAAATAAATAATAAATGTTAAAAAAAAACTTAGTGTCATTTTATTTTGGGAATATTTATTTTTATATTTTAAGCTGGAATTAGTTGAAGTTTTTTTTAGAAACTCTTAAGTTATTTGTGTTAGCAACTCTTCCATCTACCAGTCGGAGTAAAATGAGTGAGCATTTTACAGACAAATTAGACAGTTCATTAATTAGCTGCGACAATTAAGTAATTTTCCTTCATATTTCTCATTTTATACTCGCATTCCAATTTCTTTTACTATTTCAATTCCCATTTCTCACTCTGCTTAGTCTAGAACGATGCCTTTATAGAACTCCCGAGTTGGCCACATGTGTCAATTGTTGCGTGTCTTGTGTGTGTGTGTGTGTGTGTGTGTGTGTATGTGTATGTGTGTGTGTGTGTGTGTGTGTGTGTGTGTGTATGTGTGTGTGTGTGTGTATGTGTGTGTGTGTGTATGTGTGTGTGTGGCAAGCCTGTCATGTTGCCACTTTGTAGAGCAAACAAGCAAGTGGCATACGAGTGCTCATAGCATAGGACAAATGTGCAGACAAGCTATTTGTCACTTGGTAAATTATGTGCCTGTTAAGGAATTCAAACTGGGTCGACTGCATCCATGAAGAACAGCAACAAGTCGCTTTCTATCTCCATCTTTGTATACTTTAGGTGTGCCAGTTATTTTTGCGTTCAATTAAAATGTTGGCGAACATGTTAAAGTTTTGACAGCATCGAACACGCGGCGTATGAACAATTTCCAAAATGCTCAAAGTTTCTGCGCAGCAAGTAAACAATGAAGAAACTTTTCGGAATTACATGCTCCAGACAAGTAAGTGAAATAACTTTCTGAAGGCACGTTAAATAATAACATATTCTTTCACACACACAAACATCAGACTCACACACCGTCACAGTCACGGTCACAGTTACAGTCACAGTCACGGTCACAGTTACAGTCACAGTTGTCAGCAGTTACTGTTTTGTTAATTAAATTCCTACATAAGTAAATAACGCTGAATAAGCTAGTGTACATTAAAACAACCATACAATAGAATAAAGCTGGGTAAGAGTTAATTACAGTTGCAATTGTTTAATTGATTTTGATTACATTTTAGGTACATTTATTTACCCACATTCGTGCTTTGGGTCATTCCGTTGACCATTAAGTTCAATGGGCATTCGTGACATGATAAGGATCCAATTTGTAGTCAATATAAACTATTCACACTCGAGATAAATCATCTGCAATTAAAGTTTTGAGGTCCTATCATTTGGCTAATAACTTGCCTTTGTGCTCTGTGGACTTCATTTCTGTTTTTTCTGGAGCAAAGAATTCTTATATTTTATTTATTAAATTTTGTTTAAGCATTTAATAAGGGGTTGTAACTGTAGGGCAGAATAACTTGCAGACTTTTGAAAGAATCTGTTAAAGTAAATGTATATTGAGACAGCTCACGAATAGATTGTATAAATAAATGATTGAAATTTTCGCAGAATGGTAAAGTTGTGTCTGGCAGTTTTCTCTGGTTGATTGCATCGATGTGGCAAAGGTATTGTACTTATATTTGTTATGCCATTGAATTGAGGAACAAAGGTTGTCGAAAGCTACGGATAACAGGGAACGAGCTTTGACCTCTCACTGACAGAATAAAATAAATTCATATGCAATAAATCATTGATGCAATTTCCAAATTAACAATTGCATTGGCTTTTTGATATTTCAGCAGGAAAATATATATATAAGTTTATACATATGTATGTATGTAAATTCGTTTGATAAGGTCTGATAGAATTCTGATTAATTTAAGACACTTTCAAAGTGACTTTTAATACCAATTATTTTAATTAAGTTATTGTTATTAAAAATGCACATTAACGCACTTGTTAACCTGTATTATATGTATAACTTGATTTCAATTTGAAATTTATATATCTGGTAAGCAATTAAGTTGCACAAATTTGTATTGATTGAGTCAACAAGAGAAGTACATTGAATACTAAATAAAATGCATCAGGTATCAGAACTATTTAACAACAATTAAACTAGAAAACATGGTAAAGGTAGAAGTGAATAAAAAAATGTATAATTTACAGTTTATTACAGTACACTAATTTATAAATTATTTTATATGTATGTAATAAAGATTAATTTAAACATTTAAACAGTTTTGTACAGTTATATATATATTTAGGTTTTATTTTTAATAAGCTAGTTTTAGTTCTGTGTTTTTTAGTGTAAGCCATTGAATATACAATTAATTGCCTATAGGACCAGTGATTACGCTGATTACTAAATAAAATGACTTTTATGTTTAAAGTATTGACTTACCGCAATTGCAGCCACAGCCGCAACGACCGTAGTTTAGATAATTTTGCAATTATATGTATAATCAGGGATATAAATCAGGCAGCAAAAATTCAGGTGCATTAATCGAAAAAGCCAACCACTTTAACGAAACGGCAAAATATTAAAAAAAAAAAATTAAACGTTATTATTTAAGAATTTGTAGATAAAAAAACATCTTAATTTCTTTATATAACAAGTGAGCGGTTACAGTCGAGCACGCTCGACAGTTGGATACCCTGAGCCCAGGTACTCTACTCTGAGGTTGATTTTCGACCAATTGTCTCCTATGGCAGCTATATATGGAACTGAAGGCAGCACTATTTTTGCCCATTTAAGTAGGCAACACTTTTTTGCCCATATAAGTAGGCAACACTATTTTTGCCCATATACGTAGGCAACACTATTTTTTTACCCACAAAAGTAAGCAACACTATTTAATGACCTTTTACGTAGGCAATACTATTAATACCAATTACATCAGAATATTTTTTAACCGTACCATTACCTTACACCATAAAACTGCTTAGACTTCAACATCAAAATGCAAATCGAATCAGAGATTCACAAAGAGAAGTCAAATCCTATCAGCAAGCCGAACAACAAGGATCATTTGGCATCTGTCAACAACAAGGTCATGTCATTGGCCTTGTGAGATTTTTGACCACAATCAGACAGCTGATTGTCTTTTGTGGGAATTCAGTTGGGTAACTTGGTAACAACGTCGGAATGTCCCCTTGCCCCAAATGCAGGCTGGTCAATGCAATCAACTCATCAGATTTCCATGGCAACTATGTGGTGAAATTTTAAGGCCAAATTAATAAACTGTTTTGAACAGAACAGGAGAGTACTATTTGCCCTTGGGTACTCGTACTACAACAGCTAATTGAAAGGCTGCTTGCTGATGTTGGGACCACTCCTGTGTGCGTTCAGGTTGGCGAATATCTGTCGGACAACTGCTGCAACATAATCATTACGAATGTGTGGCAGTAACTCATGTGGTGCTGAGGAACAGCAGCTGGCAACTCCTCAACTCGGCAGCTCGGCAACTTGGTACCCAACTGAGTACATTACAATTTTTCTTTGGAGCGGAAACCATAACAGCCTCATACATTACGACCACCAGGCGGTCGAATGGAAGTTCTAGCTGCTGTTGGATAAATTTCTTACGCACGGTTGGTTGGGAAACATTATTTGGTTGCCCAATATCAAGAGGTTGTGTTTTGGCCCGAAAATTGCCAACGCAGTTGTTGATTCTGCTAAAGAATGCCAACCAACCCCAATTCCCATTCCATCCTTACCACATGTGCGACAAGCAAGCATTTATACACAAGTGTGTATGAGTTTGTGTGTGTGTGTGTGTTTGAACCATGCTTTAAAATATGTGCCTCTATTTGCCTTGGACTGGTTTGTTGCAATTCGTGTGGTTGCAATCCACAAGCCAACATTTTCAGAGATGGTATGGTATAACTGCGGCAAGAGAACCAAATGCCAAGTTAAATTATACTGCACAACGAAACAATGTTAATAATTAAGCTGAATAAAAAATGTTATAATTAACAAAAACAAAACGCGTTTAAATAAACGGATTTGTTCTTGCAAACTGTATGCTCTTTGAATTTTAATAAATTTGTATCATTATTTTCAATTATTTGGTTGCTTATTGTTTATATTATGTGCTTTTTTGTGCTGAATTATTGGTGACTTAAAATGAGCAGCAACCAAAAATGGGTTTTAAATACAATTAATCAATTGAAAATTAACAATAAGTTGAACAATACTTGGTTTTATATTTTAAAGCGAATAATATTGAAATTCATGGAATCGAAATAATTTATTTATTTACTTTTGACTTTTGTATCAATAAATATATCAAAATCATTACATTTTTAATTGTTGTACTGTCTGACTGACCATAAAAACACTAAGCTCTTATAGTTGAAAAAGTCAATAAAATTAATTTTAATTTAAAGACAAATTGTCACATGTAAACAGCCAAACAACCGCTGTAATTGTAAAACGCCAAATAGCCAAAGGCCTTCTGAAGCCAGAGCTATACCCAAACTAGGTTGCACATTCATCTGTAATCTTGTTGTATAATAAATAAATAAATTGTAAAACGCGCATAAAACCACTTAACTAAAATGCACAACAATAAGAACAACAACTACAACTGCAACTTCAGCTACAACTGCAACACGAACTTAACGTTGTAAAAGTTGCACAGTACAGAGATGTTTTTGTGCAAAAAGTGTCACTCAAAAGCAGCAACAAAAGTTTGTGGCAAGTGAGGCAACATAGTCCAAGGGCTAAATCTATTTAACAAGCCAACGCAAAAAGTTGAACTTTTCAATTGTCAGTCTTATGTTCTATGGAATTTACTTGGGATCGCTTAACGACTTCAGAATTGGGTGGACTGTATTTCATGTTGCAATTACAACTTTTGTCTGAATCTAGCAGTCAACTATACTGTGTATTATCTCTAACTTAATTTCAGATTTATTTGTTCATAACAAATTATATTCTATTTGCAACTAAAAGTATTAATAGTATGCAAACTTTTACCATACTTAAATATCAAGTTTCAATGGAATAATAATTAATTTAAAGTTTAGTTTTATAGTTAGAAAAGCCTTCCAAGGTACCAACAAAAAGTAAATGCAAGTAAAAAGTGTTGATGATGCAACTTTGCTGAAATGCAACAAAATGAAATCTCTAAATGGCTCAGCACGTGCCATCCAGAGGAATAGCAGAAAATTGTTTTAGCTTTTGCGCAGCGAAAAAAATGCTGCATATTTATTACACCTACACAGTAGAAATTGGTTTATTTATTTAGCTGGTACGCTGAAAAGTATGCTATATTTTTTAATTCTACAAAAATTGCCGACAGAGGGATAATTTTCTTCCCTTTGCGGGGATAAATGGAATTTTATTATACAATGTTATTGAATTTCCAATAAATTGGAAATATTAACAAAATTAACAGTTTAAATTATCAATATAATTTAATTTAAATTCTTTGGGAATTTTTATTTTGTTGACCATAATTGTGACAACATAACGAGATTACAGTATTCATATTCTGACTATTCATGGATCACTGGATTATTGACAACTGTATAAGGAGAATCGAATATTGCGTATACGTTCTCATAAGCTATTGATAGTAAATTCTAAGAATATAAGTACTGTAAGAAATACAATATAAGACTCTCAATATTATTTTACAATTACTTTGAAATACTGACGAATTTTTTGTTGTAATTTCCTTCCACATTAATTAGCTAGAATTCAGTGGAAAAAATAAATTCATCTGGTCCACTTTGCGGATAAGATATATGTGTGAGTCCAGTTGATGTGTGATTGCAGCACACGGAACAATAGCAAATTAAATAGGGAGGAAGAGGCAAACACAGACATTTAAAAATAAAAAAAAATGTATGCCACAGCGGAGATCATGCTCAGTGGCAGCTGTGGCGGAATCTAAGTGAACTCTATTCCTCGTCTGTTCACGTCCTGCGTCCTGTTTACGTTTACTGCAACTAATGACTTTTAGCTAGAGGCTGCCACGCCTGTCCACCACGGCAGTCGTTCCGCTAAGCTGCTCCGTCAACCATCAACCAAACACAATGCCACACACAAAGCGATGGAGCACTTAAGTGCAATGTGGACCAGCCCAGAGGATGCAGGCACTAAAAAGGAGAATGGGTATGAATGAAAAAAATATATATAGAATTAACAAATAATATGATTATAGTTGCAATTTTTAAGCTAAGTGATATTCTGAAACTGCAAAAGAATCTGAGAATTTATCTCAGATCAAACACTTCAACTCAGCTATTATATTAAATTTTTTTAGACCGTTTCACTTATTTGAGTATACTTTATTATGTACTTCTGTACAGGGTATCAAAGTGGCAGCTGGCCAGTAAACGGAGACTTGTACTTGGCGTTCATATTTGCGAGTTTGCATATAAATGTCAAAAGCCATGCACGTTTGTTGGCAGCTGCCCAGGCACTCACACACACACACTCACACTCACACACTCACACACACACTCATCCATCCATCCATCCACACACACACACAATAAGTAATTGCATCTTTTGCTGCATAAAACACTTCCGGCTCATTTAACCGACTGCCAAAGGAGCCAGCAGCCAGAATCCGGTACATTGTGGCAGTTGCATGTGTTCGTTGAATGTTGTGCTTCATGTGGCGCCGCTTGACTTTTTGCCTTCATGCGAAATTGATTTCAATGTGGCAGAATATTTGCATATGCATCCAGAAGCCCCTAACAGGTTGTAAAAGTGCTTGCAACACTAAAAGCCACATCGTGTTGCACATTCCATGCAACAGCTGTAAAATTTTAGTTTGCTCTTTTTTTTTTGAAACGAAATTGAATTGAAACAAAATCTGGGAATGTGAATGTATCCATAAAGATTCACATCAGATAAATAACTTTAGTACCACTTCCTCTCTATGCTTTCCTCATATATTTGCCATTCATTTATTTACTTAACTTTACTTGAGTTGACTTTCAGCGGTTGTTGCTCCACATTTTTCCTAAGCCCTTTTCCCTTTTCGCCATATGGAAATTGAAGCGATTTGTTCAACATGAAGCATATGTTTAATGTTGATTTTTCATTTGCTCGTTGGGCATGTGGCTAAATAGAGTTGCTCCCTTTTACAGTCTAGTGCTTGGCAAACAACAACAACAACAGCAACAACAACTACAAGTACAACATGAGTAACAGGCGGTGAAACCAGAAAAATGGCAACCCAACCAAATCAAATGAAACCCTTCATCATGTTCAAACATTTTTGGGCCGACCAAATGAATGTCGAAATCGAACTAAAGCTAAAGAAGGTAGCGCGTAGGGAAGGAAGATGAAAGTTGTTGGGGAAAAAATGCCAGATTCGATACTCGAAAGAGACGTGCGTAGAGCTAGTTGGCCTTAGACCCAAACCAGTCCCAAAAGGGGGCTTACAGCGTCGCACACTGTGACCTAAGGCTAAAAAGCTTGGCAAAATTAAAATTTATTTTAAAACATTAAAAAATTTTAAAAAAAATTAAGAATTCAAATTTTTTTTGATGTCAGGTAAAAATTGTGAATGTTATATCCTCTCAATCATAGTAGTTTGCAGAAAAAAAATACCAACATTCGAACTATTTTTCATGTCATCTGTAATAAATGTCAATTTTTAATGAATTACCATACGATATTGTGTCTTGATTTTGTACATTTTTATCAGAATATTTTTACATTTTAAAAATATGATTCTTGGTTCCAAATAGTATAAAAAAAATAAGCTAAAAAAATAAAATAAGAAAAGGTTCCACTGTGCCTTGCTTGACAACAATTTTGGCGACAATGGAACATAACACGAAGTGTATGTATGTGAGAGAACGGTCGAGCAAGGAGACTAAAACAAATCCCTTTCCAATTCCAAACTCTAGGCTTGTCGACTGAAAAACGCAAACATTTCGGCATATTTGCGGGTTTTTGTGTTGTTAGTCTGCTGGTTGTTCTATTTGGTTCGGTTCTTTCATTTGGACCATTTATTTTTGCACTATGGGGAACTAAAAACAAGTCAAGGGAAACAGCTGGGAAAGCTCTTCTTAAATCCGGAAATGTATAGCAGCAGCACTTTAACTACTTTAACTTAAACTTTGTGTCTGTCTCAGCTTAAATATCAAATTCTTTGAGGTATTCAACAATCAAAAGCTTAGCAATGTCAACTCGCAGAATTTGACAGCTACTCTGGTCAATCAAGCAGTTGTCAGTATGAGGAAACATTTGATTTGTTTTGACTGTTTGTCACAGCCAGCAAATCAACATGACATTTCTTTTTGCAGTAAAAGATGGGATGTATTAGCTATAGAATACACTTACTTATTTTACAAAACAAATAAATATCATCTTAAATATGAAACGTAAAGCTGCAAATTTACAGAAAATCTATTTATATCTACTTACATTTTGAATATGCCATTTGAAATACAAATTTTATCGCTTTAAATACTTTGAATTTTGTCCCCTTTTTCTTTCATATTCTTGCCGAATAAAAAAGCAACAAACTTTAAGACCCTTTTTCAAAACATTAACATTTACCTTCCCAATTCTCTTTTCTTTCGTTTTTACGAATTTAATTCTGTTTAATGAACTTGGACATCAGATCACAAAAGTGACTACAAAAAGAGCCGACGAAACGTGTCCATTGGCATATTGAGATATTGATTGAATTTCAATTTGATTCACTTGATTGACAGCTTATGATGCTGCTGTTGGTTTCTTGTCTACTTGACTTTCCTTGATAAATTAAAAACTGATATCAATTTGACAGAGCTCAAATTTGTTCCGACAACTTAACTTAATGAAAGTGCAAATTTAAAATGAAAAAAAAAACATAAATTTAATCCAGTATTACTGTCTAATAAATATAAAATATAAATTCATACCTGCTATATTGTATATAAATCTCTCTCTGTTTTACAATAAAATATTTTAATGAAATTGCATGAGTGTATCGAATTCGTTATTAGATAGATTTAACTATTTTAAATTTATATTCTCACATAGTCAATAATTTGATTAATGCTGATAGCTTAATCTTATAATAGGTACCCCAATGAATATGGCTTTCAAATATTCAACAGGAATTTCAGGAATTTATATCTGTTATCTGTTAATACTCACATGCCTTCCTCCTCAGCTCATGCGTGACAATCTTACAATCTTCTCACCTGTCTCCTTGTTTAGGCAATCACAAAAGTGATGACAACAGTATTGAGCACTTTGTTGGTCGACAATTATTGATGTGAACTCAATCAGGCGTGCTTTCAATTCCAATAAACTTATTTACATATATTGCAGTTATGGCACATTAATTTTAATTGGCTTCCTCAACGCCGTTAGCTTTTTATGTACTAACTTTTTAATATTTTTATTAAGCCTCAATTGTTTAATAAATAATTCTATATAGTTTTTTATGACCAGAGAAGTCATTCTATCTCTCTTTGTGGCTAGGGAAAAATTGTGCGTGAAATGCCTTTTGTGAAATTGAATTTTCAATTTATGCATTTTTTTCGGATGAATGTTTTGTTGTTTGTTCGCGTTCTACAGAGCAAGAACAAACGATAAAGGCTCGGAAATGGGAAGCAATCCCCCCAATGCCAACACATTTCACACAAAATATAAATATTTGCTTATGCCACATGCGGGCGACACAGAAACCCAAACAAAATGCCAACAATGGGGGAAAGGGTGACCGCGGAAGTAAGGGGAGACAGACGTTTATGAATATTGCAAAAGTGTGAACACGAGAGAAATAGCAAGAGCAAGAGAGAGGGAGAGAGAGAGAGAGACGGTGAAAGAGAAATGTCCTCGTCGCATAGCTAACGCTTTTTCTATAGACTCGAATCGTAAATAAATATTTTGATTTATTGTCTGCTTCAGTATTTTCTTGCCATTTATGTGGGAAGTCGTATGTATAATTAATATGTTTACCCGGCGTATACTTCATCTTTGTTCAAGTCAATTCAATGCTAGATATTTTCAAGTATACTCAAGTCTGTTCAATTCTTACTTTAAATTTCCGATAAATGACAAACTGGTAAGCAAAAGTTCATAGTCAAGAATTGTGAATTTCTCTTATTTGAATTTTTATTCAAATCAAATGTGGACATTTTTAAAATTTGTAAATGCATTTGCCAGTTACAATTTATAAATATTTTTCCAAGCTTTTAACCTGTCACTGGTCAGTAACCATATCCCCTTTCTCATTTCCCCATTGCCACTCCATTAAACGCTTCAATAATTTATATTTCAATTTCCAAAATTGACTTTCAATGCCAAACTGACAAAAATAGAAAAAAAAACATGAAAAGATGTAGACAACTAGTGGATACTCTTTACGCTGCATATAACTCATGGTTTTTATAAGTGAAAGTATGTATATTTTAGGGCATACACAAGAATGTAAACTCTGACTTAGACCAATAAAAAACATTGCCTACTTTTATGCGCATAATTACTTTTACTGCCCAAATTTGGTCAAGTCGAACGAACGAGTTGAGATAAAGGAATAAAGGGTAAGAGAGGGCAGTGAAAGGGGACAACTTTATTTCATGTTGAAATTTAAAACCAATTTGTTTGAGTTTTCTGTTTTTTGTCGTAACTCTCTGTGTGTGTGTGTGTGTGTGTGTGCCCTTTCGTACTAATTAAGCCAAACAAGCGAAAGGAGAAATTCATTTTGAAAGGCAGACCCGAGAAAAACCTTTTGGGCACTGAAATCTGAAAAGTATTGTCGAAAGTTTCGAATCGACCCAAAGATGGGGTGCTAACATTTCACTTCAGCTCTTAACTCTTAAGTGTGCTTCCTGTTGCGCCTGTTTGATGTTCGTCTGTCTGCCTGTTTGTTCCGCTCAGTTTTTAAGCTGAACTTAAATGCAAATAAAACAAGTACTTAGCCATGGAATAATCCCAAGGACGCGACGCTTCAGTCATTTTATTAATTACTTGCTCAATTTTATTAACGGTATTCAGTTGACATTTTTACAGACACATATGTATATATTCTGATGGATAGCTGGACAGAAAAGAATAATTACACATAGAATGAAATAATATTAATTTTGTTGTACTGAAAATATTAATTAAAATGATAGTGAAGTAGATGAATTACACACAGTACAAATAGTGACTAGACCTACGGTATATCGTAGTCGAGAACTCTTGACTAAAGTTTTCTATACTCGTACAACGGAAACCAAAATACTAACGACCAATTAAGCTGTTGAAAATAATAATACTGTCGACTTTAACAGACGAAGCACTCATAGTTTATAAATGAGTACTCCTACTTATAAATAACATACATATATAGTCGTATAATTGCGCACTTGTGATTGCAATACAAAAATTGTCGAAACAATTGCACATGAATGCTTTTCATGCATCCACATGACTGACTCTGATTACCTCCTGCACAGAAAGCAGATTTGCGTTTGCCCGATTAGCACTTTTCAGATGGAATACAGTACAAATATACACACATACTATATATAAATATTCAGTAGTATGAGTTATGTTTTCTTCTGTCGACGTATATATAATATTTGTATGTTTTGCAACAGAATAAATATATATATTTTTTAAAAATTTATGTGCACACACAATCGCTATTGTGTATCCAGAAAAACGGGATACGAGCAAGTATGTTTGTGTGTGTGTGTGTGTGAGTGTTCACTGTATTTCAATTGCACCGAATACAGGATATGCAAGCTGGCTGGATACTGGAGGACGCCATTTTGGCGCAAAGCTCTGCCGCCTGGCAACAAACACGTTTCCTTAGCAGCGTTTGCAGCTTCCTCGAGTTGGTCGTAAAACTCAAAGTTGCCTCAGCGTGGCATGCTTTAAGTGGCATTCCCAGCGTATATATAAATGGATTTCCTGCGACATCAGACCACATAACTGAGCATTGACATTAATTGCATAAAATGTGCAATAAATGCCAAAATGCTCAATGCAAGCACCATAAAAATCAAATAAAAATGCCACACAATTTTGCACATTAGGAAATGTGTTACTCGTTTTATTGTAAATTTATAAATAGCTCAATTGCAGCTCCAATTTTGAGATAAAGTCAAGAACTTCTTTAGATAATTATTCCAGTCCAACTGCCACTTGATTTGATCCTTATCATTAAACCACAACATCATCTTCTAAGTATCTTCCGGCATATATAGCAACAATAGCATATTTGGGGCTACCTTGCTAACCACAAAACCGAATCGACAACGCATTTTCAACGCCACAAAGTCAACTCACGTGACCCCCAAGCACACGGAGCAACCGACGCGACGTTCACTAATTAAACTTAAAAAGCCACAAAAGCGCATAATGCTCATTGGTAGCGACGTATGGCGACTTCATCTTAGCCAAGTTAATGGTATGTGTATGTGGTGTTGGTATTTATACACTATAATACGCAACAAAGATGATGCGGGTATGTTACAAATACGTATACTTAATATTAATGCTTAAAGTATTTGCTAACACTTAAATTCGTATTTTATTAATATTTAGAAATATCTTTTTGATTATTTATATATTGTAAATATACAAAATTTAGCTTAAATAATTATTTATATTTTCTATAAATATACAACATTAAAGTTGATGCGGGTATGTTACAAATACGTATACTTAATATTAAGGCTTAGAGTATTTGCTGAAATTTAAATACGTCTTTTATTAAACTTAGAAAAATCTTCTTGATTATTTTTTTCATGCAATAATATTTATATTTTTTGTAAATATTCAAAATATTTTAATTTATTTTAATAATATTTTCTAGGGTACTTACTTTGAAAATAATATTTATAATCTTAGATTATATAGTATCTTTTTTTTTTTTCTTGGACTTTCTTTGTTGAAGTACTTTATTTATTTATATATATTTAAATCTTAAATAGAGTATCTTCACATTGCTCTAATCTCAGTTACTGGGTATACTGGGTTGGCAGTGGTTTTTGCTTTTGGCTTGCACAGCCGTTGAACATTGTGTTTGCTCTGTCCTGGTTTAGACTGCGCTGTTTGTCATATCACCGCTAATATTGTCAAGCCGGTGGCTGCGGCTTAGCGACTGTCTGTCTCATCCCCTCTCTCTCTCTCTCTCTCTCTCTCTCTCTCTCTCTCTCTATGTCTGTATGACTCTCCCTCTCTCTCTCTCTCTCTCTAGCTATCGCTGTGTGCGCACGCATGAGTGTACTTGTTATCAAATGTCAAATGCCAAGGCAGAATGGCAGCTTGAACTTAATTGCCAAGCGAACACGAGGAGAAACCAGCACAATTTTCAATATCGGATGAGACATTGAAATGTTATTGCTCACATTCTAATTGCATATGCATAGCGAATACTTCGTACCACCAACAAGTACATATGGAATAGCTTATATATGTATTATTGTATGGTTTTAGCGGTGCACAATTAGTTTGAGCATTTCCCTAATTGGTGTTAATCCGAAAAGCGCATTACGCATGCAGATACCAAATGCAATAGACTTGACATAGAATATTAACCAAAGCTTAGTGACTAAGAGGCTAAAAGACTTAGACAGATATCAAATGTAAAGGGAAGACAAAGCAAGTAGCTAACTTAAGTACAGAATGTCAATCCTCATAGATTAGTTGTGCTGCGAGCAAACACAATAGTCCGATTAATATTAGAGTGAACAAAAGTATTATATGTTATACAATTCTTGTTTACTTTTTCTGTTGAGTATAGAATATTGTACTTACTCGGTTTGCTTGTAGTTTGTCTTGTAGTTTTTATAGTTCCTGAAAATGCTTAAAGAATTTACCAGCAATTTCTGTTGACTCCAGTCAACTTGTTGATATTCTGGCGTCAGTTCATGTC
This sequence comes from Drosophila falleni, assembly GCA_035045575.1. Classification (NCBI taxonomy): domain Eukaryota; kingdom Metazoa; phylum Arthropoda; class Insecta; order Diptera; family Drosophilidae; genus Drosophila; species Drosophila falleni. Next base: position 15,599,068 of record JAWNOV010000167.1, read on the forward strand.
TCTGGGGCAATCGAATTGAAATTTATTTCTTGACCTTATTTGGCTCTTAATTTATGCCAAGCACAGAGAGAGATTAAGAGGGAGTGGGAGAGAGATAAAGAGGGATCGGGAGAAAGAGAGAGAGAGATACAGTTACTGAGCTAAGTGGCCCAAGTACATGTGTATTTAATTCAGGCTGACAGCTTTACCCACAACACATACAGACACGTGGTCAACCATAAAAGCCACATTTATAACCCGCAAAACAAAAGACAAAAGCAGCTGGACACTGGCCACGACAACAACTAAAAGGATATATACTGCTGGTCCCTGCTATCCATGCTCCCATTTTGCCATTTTTTCAATCTTTACTAATTTATGTCAATTTGTTTATTTATGTGGCACGGTGCTTGGCCCGAAACTCCATTAGCTCTTACTCGGCTCTTGGCCCCAATTGCATGTCGTGCCGTATAATTACAATTTGTTATCGTTTTAATTTAATATCGATAGCAAACGCAACGATACCACCCTCTGTTCTTATTCCAATACATTACGATTCCCTGCTGACATCGATCGAAACAATCGAATTTCGTTTTTCCCATGAAATTTTTGTCAGTGTCAATCTTATTAACAAAGTAGAAAGCACTTATTGAATTTACTCGAACTATAATTACTTTGTTTATTCTCTAAGGTGACAAAATTGTTAACACGTAATTACTTTTCTGATTTATATTTAAGATTATAGCTTCTTACATTCTATATGTTGTATTTAATAGTTCTTATATAATTTGCAAAAATTAAAATATTTAAAAATAAATTAAATTCTTACTGATAATTTTACAAAGACCGCTTTCAAATTGCAATTTAGTTAATTGAATAAATAATTAATAAAAGCAACTCTAGAAACATCTCAAAAATTCACAAGTTAGCCAAATTTATATCCCTCAAAAATATGCACAGTGACCCCAAAAAGGCATCTGCCAGCGACAATTTGAAGACTTCATTAAGCATGCCAAGCCATAGAAAATTAGCCAGATTTTTGAGGGCCAACAAGAGGCAGTCCCCATCAGGATTATTCCTTAGCCTAGCTTAAAGGGGAGTTGTTATGTAAATTTTTGTTGAAAGGTCTTCAGTTGGTGCGTGTCAAGTTCTTAAAAGTAGTTTTTGGATTTGTTTGCTGTTTGTTGTTTGCTTTCGGTTTATGCGTCCTTAACTCCCGGCATGTGTTGTATATTTATGGCTTATAAGCGAAATGGCAAATGGTGTCTATTCGACACTTTTATAGGCTAAGAAGAGTATGCAAATGGCTGCGAAAGAAATGAAGGCAAGCAGCTTAAAGAGAATTTAAATTGCCAACAAATATTTGACATTCTGTTGCCTTCGAAATGCTGTAAATATTTTAATAAGTCCTTTCGAATTTTATGATTTATTAAATAAATTTAGAGACTCTACACATGTATGCTTAACAACAATAGAAGGTCATATATTTGATACATTTGCTAAGTGGTGAGAATAAATATAAAATATACATGTTATAAAATGCAACAATTTAACTTAAAATAAATGCTGGCATATTCTATTTATCTCTAAATGTACAAGTAATATTAATCCCTTAAGGAAATCTGCATTTTAAGCAAATCTTGGTCTATTTCAATTTCATTTTCAATTCACATCTAAGTGGTGTTCTGTTCGTTTGAATATTCAATGAAATGCCAAAGTTTCTTGAGTGTTTAAGCCAAAGTGCAGCTGCTGGCAATTGCCAAGTTGCTTGAAGCAAACAAGCAATGCAAGTAGCATGTTGCATGTTGCACGTTGCCTCTTGCACAATCCTGGCTTCCACACGTGGCTGCTTATGAGCATATTTTATTATTATTTACTCGTCGGCTGTCCTGTCAACTGGCTGCCAACTGTCGAACCCTTTGCCCTAATGGCCCACACGGCAAATGGCCAAAAGGATAGCTCTCACTTGGTTCTTAGTAACTACGTGTGAGGTAGTATATTTATGATTGTGTTTTATGCATATTGCATGATTGATTGCGATTTGATGCACATTGAAAATTGCTTTTTAGTGGCCAGTAAAACCCATTACATATTCCCTTCCCAGATGAGAATCAAAAGTAGTTTTCCAACGAATTTGCAATGGAAATTCTGCTTTCTTGACAACAAAGATAAAACCACAATACACAGTTTCAACTAAAGTGGAGCAAATTTCATGCACTTAACTTAACCACATCGAAACAGCAATTCGCGTTTCCTGTCATTCTAATTAGCACACAAACACACACACAACTCATTAGCCAAATGACCATGAGTTGCAAATTGACCAAAGAAAGAGTAAATGAATTTTCCCGCCTGACAATGATGCGGGTATTTAAAAAAAAGCACCAAATGAAAGCCAGTACAAAGTATCATTTATCCCTAAGCAGCACCACCTATAACCACATCAAAAAAAGGAAAAAAGATCGCATGTGAATGGCGCTTGTGGTTGCCATGTCTGGCGGTCTCTGTAAAAAGTGTCATTAGCATGCTATGAATACCAAAAATAGCAGAAAAACATCAGAAAATTCAGCGAAACTCGAAGGAAAATCAAAAAAGCTGCGACACTGAAATACTTAACTTTAAAGGATATGAATATTTTGCTGGTCTACTGAAAAGTGTTTTTATAAATTGACAGCTTTAAATAACGATTTATGTTTGGAATACAAAATTGAAACTAAAATAAAGCGAAATCTAAAATTCAGGATAATTTATTCAATAATTTATTCATACATCTAAAGAAAGTTTTGCTTTGAAATATTTAATAGTGCAATTCTAACTGATTCAGAATAAAAATCCATAAAATATTTTCAAACTGCTTGGTTGAACTTTAAGTACAGCCACGTCGCATGCAACATCCGGTTGCAGAGAAGGGCAAACATTGTTGTGGCAACTAAAATCGCGAGTAACATGCTGATGTGGCAATATAGCAAACAGGACGCTGTCGATGACAATGACTAACTGAACAGCACAGGATAGGACAGGACCAGAGCTAATGGACAGGAGGCAAAGTTCTTTCGGAACAGGAAACTACATACTATATATTCATCTATGGAAATGAACTGCAATGAAATTTGTTAGAGGACATTGCAGAGTTTGCATTTCTTCAGCTTTATTTGTTCTTTTTTTTATGGATACAACTGATGTTTGGAACTTTTGAGATTTTAGGGAACTGTTTTATGCCCCTTTCTTGGACTGCGTTCAAAGGCAGCAGAGCCATAAAATTGGTCCAGACGAATGGCGGTGAATGTTTCAATTTTTTCCGTGATGCTAATAAAACAAAAACAGGAAAGTTTTAAGTGTATTTTTGGGTGTGGAGTTAGCTCCCTCAACAATAACAACAAAAACAACGAGATGAAATCACTTGAATGCATAACAAAGCATAAAGTCGCGCCACGCATCAGCAGGTCGCCGGGTAAAGTCCGAGCACCGAGTTCCGAGCACAATTCGGCAACGTCAGCGCTTTGTTATGCTTCAGCTGAAAAAAAAACAAGGACTAAAAAGGATCAGCTAATGATACAAATGACAACGCATAAAAATTTGCATAGAACAGAATCGAAATAAAATAAAACAAAACGGAAGGTTGCAAAAAAAAAGAAGTAACTGAAATTGTTTTGCGAGTCAGGAGGGTCAAATAGTTGAAAATACTTTGTTATACTTGGTTGGCTTGGCATCATCAGAAACCTATTCACTTCTTCCCAAAGAGCCATAAAGTGGCAACTTGGTATAAGGTAATAGATTAATACTCCTAAAAGTAACGATTTCAAATATTTATGAGTTATATTGATATCAGTAAAGGCAACAAAGACATTCGTAATCAGAAGATGTTTCCCAAGAGCTATAGAGCGGAAAGCTGGAAGAATTGCCAACAAAAAACAATTTGAAATATTTAAAATAAGAAACAGAAGAACAAAGAAATTTTATTAATTTAAATCATTTTAAATTAAAGAAATATTAAAAAAGGAACTGAAAACTTTATAAGGTATTATTAAATGTTATACGAAACCAAGTAGAGATTATAAACTGAGCCACAATTTGTGTCAAATTTCTTTTATTAGCGTGCAACGAACACAAATCTCAGCGACAGGACTCAAACGAGATGAAATCATTTTATATTAAATAAATAGTTAAAAAAAACCCGTTTTTGCCCATTTTCAATGGGCTCAGGGTATAAAAATGCATTTAAAGCTTACGCTTAAAAATAGGCTACATTTTTTTGCCCATATAAGTAGGCAACACTATTTTTTCCAAATAAGTAGGCAACACTATTTTTTTTCGCCCATATAAGTAGGCAACACTATTTTTTGCCCACATAAGTAGGCAACACTATTTTTTGCCCACATTATCATTTTATATTAAATAAATAGTTAAAAAAAAAACTGAAACCCTAATAAGAGTATTATTAAATGTAATTCGAAACCAAGTAGACATTATAAACTGAGCCACAATTTGTGTCAAATTTCTTTTATTAGCGTGCAACGAACGCAAATCTCAGCGACAGGACTCAAACGAGCTGGCAGGATTGTGGTCGACCTGAGAGTTGGGGCAACTCTTTTGCATAAATCACGACTAGGATAACGGGAAGGCAGAGGTAAAGGATGCTCGCCGCAACAATGCCAGAAATGTCAAATTAATTTAGCACGCTGGAAGCAACCGGAAAATGGCGCGTGCGTCTTTTGGCTTTTCAATCAAGGTAAGCACAGACAGAAAGGCCAGAACTGAGCGCCAGGACTAAGATCTGAGGACTATACTGAGCTGGATGCTAAGAGCGGTTGTCGTTTCTTGTCACGTTTTATGAATTTGCTGCGCTTGCCAGGAGGAGCGACATGCAGCGACTGCAGGACCTATGCCGGCCAAAAAAAACGGGCTGACTGGCGAATTTGTCAACGGCATCTGCTTAGATAACGCGCCGCGAGGCTCAAACGGCTTTTCGGGGCACAATGACAAAGCCTGAGTGGAATGGGACTGGGAATGAGCCTGGATCCTGGACTTAGACTTGGATAGCGGAAGAGCAACGACAAACACGCATAAATTACTCAATTAGTAGTCAAGATACGAAGGCAAAAGGGTCGCCTAACAAGACAGCCGGAAGTGGCAAAGCCAACGCCATTTCCCATATTGAGTAATCAAATGTCAGAGCATTTAATTCATTCTCTAGCCTCAATTCATCTGGCACCACAACACATAAATCAGTCGATTCGCCTCGTCGATTGTAACTCTCCAAAAGCTGACACATTATTAATGGAATCGTTGAGATTTTCTAATTACAATGAGTCTGACTGGAAAGCAAGAAATGCCTAAGATATCTATCGAAGTATGAGTATCCTGCCAACTTCTTGCCAAGGTCTAAAAGTAAACAGCGGCAGAAAATAAAACATATTTCAGACAATGCGAATCGAAGTGAAATTCCTTTTGAAAAAGGCGCAGACAGGACGCCCCTAAAAATTCTACCATACAATAGAGAAAATTCCAAGTAGGAAAACAACACACGCAGCTCTCGTTGTGTGTGTTTGTGTGTGTCTGTGTGTGAGCAACGCAATTTCATTGCGCCCAAAGAAGGTAGAGAATAGAAGGAGTACTTTAGTTATATCAAGCTGTTTGTGACAGGTTGAATTTCAAGTTTACTTTTAAAACAGTGCTACATTTATTTTTTATTTTTCTGTCTTGTTAGTGTATTTAATAGTTGTTATTTCGTTGCTAGCTTTGTTCTTGTTGATAATTTTGAACATAATTTGTTTGCCTAGCCCAAACAACAGCCCTTGTCGCAGTTGTTCAAGTGGCAGCAGCGTTGACCATTAGCCTGTCCAAGCCTGTTCCCTCCTGTCCATGCCTGTTCACTCCTGTCTGTTCCTGTCTGCTCCTGCACCTGACCCACACTCAACAGTACGTGTCCAAATTGTGACAATGTGGCTATTTGTTCATGTTGCCTGTACCTCGGGCTTGGCCTTTTGTTGCTGTTTGCTTGTCATAAGCAATTAGAAAGTGCACCCGGTTATTATTAGAAATGCCAGCAAAATGTACTTAAGTCCAAACTTCATAAACTAACCCAACTGATGGCTATCGGCTTAGGCAGTAAGCAAACCGCCCTCGTCACACAAATACGACTTATTACGACTTATTAACTTGATGAATTTCAGTTCGTCTCCTCCTAGCAAATTGTAACAGCCCGTTTGGCAAATAACAGATGGAAAAACATGAGGAAACTTTCTTGACTTGGAGTTTATTCATTTGCGAATCACTGACTCTTATATACTCTATTAAATAAAAATTTGTATTAATAGAACTAAATAAAATTAAAAATTTTGTCAAAATTAAACATTTTTCAGTTAAAAATACATACATTTATAACTTTATTTATATTTCTTAAAATAATATACTTGGTAACAATTCCTTTATCAAATAAAAATAAATAAAAACGATAGTTTAATTTAATAATTTAACTACCTTGATGAAATTTCCTCTGGGAGCTTATCAAATTTCTACTGAATCTCTAATTTGTAGGATACTCATATAAGTAGGCAACACTTTTTTGCCCATATAAGTAGGCAACACTATTTTTACCCATATAAGTAGGCAACACTATTTTTGCCTATATAAGTAGGCACACTATTTTTTGCCCATATAAGTAGGCAACACTACTTTTGCCCATTTAAGTAGGCTGCACTATTTTTGCCTATATAAGTAGGCAACACTATTTTCAATGGGCTCAGGGTATAAAAAGAAACATATAGCAACGTTCAACTATTTGTTAGCCTGGCAAAGGGCATTGCTTAGTCATATTAATAATTAATTAATTGTCAATTTGCTTATTCAAATTATGTGAATGTAATAACAGTGTGTAGACAAGGGTGTGGCATCAACAACTGAAATCAAGGTCAATTTTCGCTTCATTTATCACAGTGTGGCAGTAGCAGTATAGGTAGGAGATGTCGAGGTGACAGTTAGACAGACAAACAGACAAACAGACAGACAGCGAGCCAAAAGGACAGAAGACACACCCAAAATCCACTTCCCAGTCCATTGTCAGTACCATTCCAGAGCGTGACAAAGGTGCTCACTGACAGGTCTGAGATGAGTAGCTGCAACATGAGCAAATACAGTAGAATACCGACCACTCCAAGATATTGTCTGTCTTGAGGCAATGTGCGAGGCACAACGGTGCGTATGATTGATGTTGTTCAATGCGCGACTGACAGTGCCATTATCTGAAAGTGTGTAAGTATATACAATGTGTGGGTATTTTCTGTATTGCAAAATGCACATGACGAACAACATCAGCAACCACAACAATATTAACAACACCAACAACAACAACAATAGCAGCGATTCAGCAACCGAGTGCCTGCAAGTGAAAGCCAGTAAAAATAAGAAGAAAATAGAGCAGAAGCAATAAGGTAAAAAACGAATGTGTGTATAAAATAAACTAAAGGGCAGAGCAACATTCTGTGACGACTTTGCGGCAAAATTGCACTTCTATATGGGCTGCCCCTAGGTCCGAGATCCGACACTGCTCTCTGCCCGCTTTGCCCCTTCAGTCACAGACTTTGACACCGAAAATGTTGACTGGTCTAAGAGGAAGCGGCAGGTGCAACCCAGAGGGCATCAGAGCTGCCAACTTGACTCAACCAGAGAAAATAACAAAAGTAGCAAAAGTACTAAAATCAGACATGCTCAACCTAAAGATAGCCTGCACCAATATTAATCATAAGATATTAATAAATAAATTTACGGTATTTAAATAAAAAAAACTATAAAATTTATACGTGATTAAAATCTCAATAAATTAGTATTTTAAAATATTAATATTAAATTTTTAAGTAGACTTCTATTTATTCTTCAAACTAAACGCTTTTCAAATGTTATATATTCTTATTGAGCTAATTAATTTATGATAAAGATTATGTGTTTCATCTTTTTGATATTATCTCTTAATGCATTTTTAAACGTATCCTTACATATCCTTATAGCTGTAACAGCTTCGGCAAGGATATAATGAGGTAGCTCACAGCTAATTAATATTAAATGAAAGGAAGTTCAGTTTTTATGCGGCGAGACTTTTCGCTTGTCTCTTTGTGCATTTTTATGCTGTTGATGCGGTTGATGAATTAAATAATCAAGAATTAATAATGTCTGGGACATTGGGAAATTAACTTTAAATAAATTCCACAACTGTGTGTGGACAGAGACCACGATGTCTGGTTGCAGGTTGCAGGTTGCGGGTTTTATATTACGCGGACAGATAAAAGAGGTGGCAACTGTTTAATCATTGAAAATTGCGATAATTGTTGAAGCGTGCCGAAGCGTCAGGTTACAGAGAGAATCAATTACATATATGTATACATAAATGATAAAAAGAAATTAATTTGTATTTAATATGGTAAAGCCTTTTTCATTATTGTTCTTTGCAGTTGTCGTCATGTATTTTCATTAGGCTTTCACTGCACATTTTTCTTTGCCCCAATATTAAAAAACCCCTTTAGAAAAAAAAGAAAAGGGGTAATCGCGGGGAAAGAGAACGGCATTTGCTAGCGGCATTTAAAGTTATGCGCGTGTTCGTGCAGGTCCATAAATATTGCAAACAATTTTTATAAAATATTTTTTATACAACATCAAAAATGTTTCGAAAAAAAAGCTCGGAGGGGAGGGAATGATAGGTTGGTCAGCCGAGTAGCCGACAGCAATCTGTAAGAGCAACAACAGCTCTGCAAGTGGCAGCGGGCAGCGAAAAGGATATGATTATTCATCCATTCCATTTAAAACAATATTTCTCAGTTCGTAAAATTTAAATATATTGTATTGAAAAAAATCAAGTAAAAAGCGTAATCAGTCTTTTAAATCCCTTTTCATATTAAAATAAAATTAAACCCAAAAATTCACTGAACCGCAAACTTAAATAAATACTATACATTACTCCAACAGCAGACATTTTTTGCTGAAGTAATAATATATGTATTAAAAAAATAAAACTATTTATATAAATCAAATAAATATTTGCATATATTGAATAATAAAATTTATTAAAATAATATTTGCTTAGCAAACACAAATTTTTTCCTATTTAAAGATATATTTTTATAAAATTGAATATCTGTTTCCCTCTCCGATTAAATTTAAGTAAACTGCCAATTCAAATACGAGCACATATATTGGCAAACTATTGATTTTGTGTTCGAGGCATGAAAATGTAAATAATTATTTGACACAATGATTGGCATTTCGTATCGCTTCGGCGGAAAATGCATTTGGTTTATCATTTGGCTGAATCGCGCATAAATAAGATAACTTTTACAACGACCTTCATTCCAAAAGTATGAAAAATACGTTTGGAAAGGGAGTAGAGCTTACAATTTTAAATTCACTGTGCCGCAGCTGGTGTCAGTTGGCCTCGTTTATTTAAATCAGTTAAATCAGTTTTCAGTTGCGACTTGGCTTTGAGGCGTATACGCAATCTGGCTTACAGTTGAATAATTCATGAGTAAAATACCAGAAAGAGAGGTAAAATGCAGCGAATGTGCAGTCAATTATCTAATTCAAAATGTCACCGTTGTCAATGGAAGCTTCTGGACACGTAACCATTAGCTGGAAGTACGGAAATATACAAGGACAAGGACAAGGACAAGCAAATGGTCAGGCAACAACTCGGCATTGGCTTACCTCGGGCTAAACACCAACTTACCAAAGGATTTCAAGGCAGATTTCTCAAGAAAATTATGCTTCACAACATACTTATGTTACAATATGTCTGATGTCTGGGCATAAAGGCACAAAGTGGCCTCTAGAAAGTCGCCTCTTTAGCGAGAAGTTGTAAGCTGTCTGTTGCCCACGTAATTGGCAGCGGATCAAAAAGGCTCAATTCAAGTGCCCTTTGCCCACACAAAAGAAGCAAGGGACAAACACAATTGGGAACTTGCAAAATAGTCGAACACAACGAGATCAGAAAGAACCTTCGACGATTTTATCGGTGAACTGAAAGTCAACCATCAACAACTACTGCTTATGGTCATACTGAGAAAATCAGACTTAAAGTTGGCTCTGTAAAAGTTTATGGACAAGTATTCCCAGAAGGAGACGGTAAACAAACTTAATGCAAATTTTATTACGCCGATGCAACTAATCTCTATCATAAAATAAGTTTCAAACTTTTTATTGAATTAGTTTTTCCTGCCATAAATGTACTGACTTAACCATTTCTGAATTTTATAGCCGGCCCAGAATACTTTGCACCTTATTAAGTAATAGTGTTTTAATTATCTGTCCAATCAAATTACACGGACATTTCTCAAATTAAAAAAAGGAATAAAAATATAAGATATATTTACAATACTCAAAAGTCAAAATTAGTTATATAGTTAACTAATCATAATAATATAATAAAATATATATAATATACAATATATAAAAAAATATTTATATTAGTTTTTTATAATGTATTAAATTCTAATCCGAATTGTAATTCAGTATTTCGAATCTAATCACATTTGACTTAAGCAACAGGTCTGTAGGATTCTATGAAAAACATGGAATGTTGCACAACTTATGGGGAAGTTGCTCCAATTTTTTAACTGTCTAAGGGGAAATCAGCGCATGCGCTTTTCAAAGACACTCAATGAATGATTTGAGTGTAATTGTTGCCATTTTTTGGGTGCTTGAATGCAGGCAAATGCTTGAAATGAACAAAGGACGACTTGATTTTGGATGCTGAACAAGAGCAACGACCGGGGAAGAGACCGAAGAGCAGAGTTAGTAAAGCCATATATGTATGTTTTTTTCCGGCCCATTAAGAGACAAACAGAAACCATAAGTTGACCGCAAAATGCGTCTGCTGCAGGAATTGTTGAACTGCAAAAAGTATAACCAAATGAAGTCTGTGTGTGTGTGTGTGTGTGCTAGCGTGTGTGTGTGTGTGTATAAAGACAGGAGTATCATTTTGATTTCCGCATCAAATTAAATTAAATGTTGCTTGTAATATGATTGCAATTGAGGCAACGACAACGGAAGCAGTCACCAAGTGGACAGCAAACTGCAGGAAACTAACAATAAAGGCATTCCAGCATCAGCCATCAGAGAGGAGCAGCCAAAGAAGCTGAAATGCCACCAGGAAACAGGAAGCATTAGCCAGCTGCCCCACTATTGTCTGATGTGGCCCCAACAACACCACCAACACCACCACCTGACCGAGAGCTGGACGAGCATTTAAGTGCGTCCATGTGACGACTTCTATGACGCGGTCGACACTTTTTATTGTAAGTGCTTTGCTTTAACATTTCATTGAATGTTCGTTCTTTGCTGTTGTTGTACTTCATGGGGTGGTCGTTGCTATTGTTGTTGTTGTTGTTGTTATTGTTGTGTGCATTGTTTTGTTGCTCTGCTGTTTGCTTTCAACTTGTCGCTTTTGTCGCCATCGTTGCTTATCAGTCGAGTGTCAAGCGACATTGGCAACGGCGTCGTTCTCCTTAAACTCGTCTCAAGTGCCAACGGGAGTAATGTGAAATCTGTATGGGTGAGTGCGTGTGTGCGTGTGTGTGTTATACAAGTGTATACGCATCTATGTGTGCTTATCCTTAGATAGGAGTGCGTGAGTTGTCGTGATCATAAACAGTAATTACGTACTTGAAACTCAGTTTTAAGTTTGCCATCTCTAAATCATATAAATTTAAGTATCATCGTATAGTTTTATGTATTTTTATAGATAGAAGAATATTCTTAAAACTAGGAAACCAAATCTACGCTTAAAAGAAGGCAACACTTTTTTACCCATATAAGTAGGCAACATTATTTTTTGCCCATATAAGTAGGCAACACTATTTTTGCCTACATGAGTAGACAACACTTTTTTGCCCATATAAGTAGGCAACACTATTTAAATTATAATTATAATACAGTTAAAGAAGTCAACACGTGTCGTGAAATCAGTTAAAATCACGTTACTGTCTCTAATATTGTACTTTGAATTGCTTGCGTTGTGGCACATCTAGAATGGCGGAAATCTTAAGCATGGCTACACTTTGCAATTGGAAATGTGCGAAAGAGACTTACTGGGTACATAGGTCTTTCCCTCGAGTGTTTCTTGAAGCACATATACACTAATTGCCACACAAATTACTTTTAACCAAACGGCTTTTGTGTTTTTGAAATTGCTTACATTGTAATTGTTGTTATTATTGTTGCAAGGAAACAGAACATATTTAATAAGAAAATATATGAATGAAACAGATTTCTTGATAATGGAATCATGACAGCAATTATATTTGTTAAGGATGATAAATTGAATTGTGTTATTTTACTTGTGTTATAATCCTACAATTTAAAAGATACAATTCCCAGCTCTGTGCTTCTTCGGCTAATAGCACAGCTTGCCACCGTTTGCTGCATACAAATTGCAGTATTTAGGAGCAGTTGAGCTACTAAGTGCACTTCAGGGTAACCTTATGCTGTTCTTTTATTGCCCTGTAATCACAAATAATAATAAAAAAAGGGGTGAACTCAAGGTCTCTTTAAACTTATTTCTTCATATAAAACAGTCGATACGTAGCACAACTATAGCAAAAAAATAAAAAACTAAAGTTCAGCCAAGTGTAAATTATTAATATTTAACGCTCAAAAAACACATTTGAATAACCGCTGCAGAATGCTTTGAAGTATTATCCATAAAACCATTGGAAATTGTGCAGTATAAAATAATAAACGTGCTTGCACATAAAATCATTACAACGAACTATGAAGATGCAAGATCATAAAAACTGGTATAAAGCAATCGTGCAACGGGATGTAGAGCTGCCACACGAGGCAACAATATACGAAAAGCAATAACGTGAATTGTCCAGAAAATGGGAAAACAAGAACCATAACAACGAAAACCACGTCAATAACGTTGCATTCTGGTCAACAACGAGTTCAATATAATGCAAGACAGCAAAGTTATTAAAATAGCAACAACATGCCCATATTTAGGGTATGCTAAAACTGAGTTTTCCTGCCAGCTCTAAAATAAATAAGCTAGTAAATTTTTAAGTATTGTTTAGAGAAAAATGATAAAAAATAAAAATAAGAATGTTGCTTTATTTGAGCTGTGGAAGTTGCAGTTCATCAGTCAGCAGGCCAAGTTGGCTTTCCTGTCAATGCCGATGCAGTTGCCTGTCGCTTTCATTGATGTTGTTGTTGTTCCACTGCTGTCAGTCAGGCAGTCAGGCAGTCAAGCAGTCAGGCAGTCAAGCAGTCAACCAGTCACTGGGCGATGCCGTGCACGAAATTCCGGTTGCAACAAACGGAAATTGCATTTACACGCTTGCTGGCAACGACATGCCCCAGGACTCAGACTGTCTGCCCCAGAGTGTTTCATTTTTGCTTCTTTTGTTGATTACAATGCCAAAAGCGTAAACAACACATCTACACATCTCTTTACATATACACTCTTATTAATCCTGGCCTTATTGAACTTGGCAACATGGCCGCAAGCGTTGATAGCACTAATCACCTGATAAGAAAACCTCTACAACCCATAACCAACCCATGTGAGGGCCAAGTCAACAACATTGTGGTCAAAGCTGATTGAAAATCCTTTAAATTGCCTGTCTTAGCAGTTTGTATTAGAGATGCGCTTTAAGTCACGCCAATCGATAGTCCGATAGTCCGATATTTTTAATTCATATTTATGGCAGTTATTTTATTTAAAAGCTTAAATTAAATGCTGCAAGCTTCATTTAAGTTGTGTTTCTTTTAGAATAATTGTAATTTAAATGTAGATTCAAATTATTTTTATTTATTTTAGGAATACATGAAAATTTACACAAATTATGGTAATTGAAAATCTTTAATATAATTACTCTCATATTAAATTATAAATTAAGTGCATTTAAATATTAGACAATTGTTACTTATGACTCAGAAAAGAGTATTATAAATGGTTAAATTTCTGCCCATTGTAAAATTTGTAACGTTCACAGCTCTAACTTGGTCTTGTTGCTGGCACGTCAACTTGTTGGCCACGCCCACTCGAATGGCCTTGGGTGTTAAACCGACAAGTAAAACAAACACAAAACTGACATTAAAAAAAAACAAACTATAAAAGCTTGTAAGTACAAAATATCTATTTCCAAACTGTGAACAAACAGTGAAAGCGAAAATACCCCAAAGACAAACCCTTCACATATGCACAAGATTAATCGACGGGAGTTTTTGTCTTTGTGTGTGTGTGTGTGTGTGTTAGCCTGCCACATGCAAATAATTTGCGGCTAACTGAACCAACAAACAAAAGTCTTAACGGTAAGCAAGAGTTGGTGATAGGAAGAAAGTTTTCTAAAAACTTTTCCTCAAATCTGACACACACTCTGGCCGTTTTTCCTGTGTTGGCCAATAAAGAAACGAAAACGTAGCATACATCAAAGCGCCAACGAGCCGCAGGCGAAATCGCCGATGACAGATAAAGAGAGCAGCTGTCGGTTTGCTTGATGGCAAAACTTTGTCGGTCCAACTTCAATTATTTTCCACCTGCCAACAACAACAACAATCAATTGTTAAGACAAATATGCCAGGCATAGACGGTAAATATTCGTTTAACAAGAAGTGGTTGAAATAAAAAAAGGTGACCATGGAAGAGGAAACAATTTTTAATAATAGAATAAAAACTGTAAAAAAAACGCATTAATTTGGTTGGTTTTCAGTTGGTTTACATTTCTGGAACACCCTTGAATATTATGAAAGGCAAAGAAAAAATAAGTAGATTGAAACGTGTCTAAATCAACAAATAGAAAAAATTGTCCAAAATTGCAACCATTCACATTTATTGCTCAATTGCAACAGTAAAGCGGAAGAAAAATAGTTTGAAATATTGAGCTAAAACGTACTTTTCGGAAAATCAACAAATTAAATAAATTGTTCACATTTTTTACTATCGATTTATTTCAATGGAAATAGAAAATCGAATTTAACAAACCAAATGAAGTAACAAGGAATGTACAAATTTGAGCTGATGAAGTAAAAAGGATAAAATTAAATATATATCTATTTTCGTAAATTAATATAAATATTATTTATTAAATATTCTTCTACCTAAGCATTATTATAGTAACTATTTCCGTTAAAATTTAACAATTTAAAGATTTACTTTTCCTAACTAACTAACTAACTGATATATGCAAAAAAATGCACTTTTTGTACCGTCACTTAACATAATGTTAATTGCAAAATAGAACACGATAATCTACTTTATGTACCGTTAATTGCGTGACAGTCGCGTCACGTTTTTGCAATCGAAATGCATTTGCATTTCCAAATGGCAACAGATTTGAAAAACAGCTCCAAAGACAGGTAGATCTGATAGAGAGACTAAATGGGCGACAATTGGCGCAATATTGCTAGAGGGATTTTTCCATCGGAGAGCTTCTGCTCGTGACACTTGTAAATTAACTGGATGGCAAATTACAGGGACAGCAGAGAGGGGACAGAAGAGAGGGGACAGAAGAGAGGGGACAGAAGAGAGGGGACAGAAGAGAGGGGACAGAAGAGAGGGGACCGAAGAGAGGGGACATAAGAGAGGGGACCGAAGAGAGGGGACAGAAGAGAGAAGCCAGCAGAAAGGGGAGACTGCAACAACTTGGCTCCAGCGCAAATGTTCAACGACTATTTGGTGAATTAAGACTCACAATCAATAACCAAAGTACCCAAGCGACGTGAAAATGTGGCAGTCGCTTTGGCAATAGGATCGACCAACAACTTCCAAGGACGATGCCAGACCAAAGGAAATTGAATTGCATTTCAAATGCATTTGGCGCACGGCTTGCCGCTTAAAGCTGCAAATGCGACGTGTGTTTCGGTTTATACTGGTGAGAATTTGTAAGCGAGAAGCTTAAGACGGTTTAGGCCAACACATTTCAGGAAGATTAACTTTGACAAAAAGTGACAAACTACAAGAGACAGCAAGATAATTGGAATGCAATAATGAATTAAATCTTCATGGTGAATTCCATCAAATTCAGTTTTGATTTAAAAGATTTAAGATTTACATAACATAATTTAATATTTATAAAATTAATTTGTCAAGAAATGTTAACTTATTATTATATTGAAATTAATAATTATTCATGTATATCCTTAATCAGAACGACGAGCTGAGTCAATATATTTCTATTTAAACTATAGTGCATCATATTCGAAGCAATCTTCTTAAAATTTGGAAATGTGCAAATATCGTACATCTATGTATTCCTTGTTAATAATAAGAGGCGTTATAACTCAGAATTACCCGTACTAACCGTATATATTTACAAATTGCCGTGAGGAACTTACAATTTTGTAACCAAATGCACATGACAATAACAGCAACAACAACAATGCCGTGTCATTTGCATTGTGCCAAAAAATAATCAACTTGAAGTTTATTACATTACAAGACGTTTATGAGCTAGAGTAAACCGGCTAGACCCGGGGACAAACTTCAACAAAATGAAACGCCTTTAACCAAGCGAGAATCAAGGCGAAGGGGGGAGTGTGGAATGCGATGGGGGGGAGTGGAGTGGAGTCTGCACATTGTAGCCAGTCAAGTGAAGGATAAAAGTTTGAGCATCGGCATCGACAATATTATGCAAGTGTTGTGCATACAATTTTTTCCTTCTGCTTGTGTAAGTTGGCCAGCGGGGGGGAAGGAGGGGGGGGGAAGGGAAGGGAATCCAGCTGGTGCATCCGGGATTGTGCACGAGGCACAACGTTGTTGCATAGTATTAAAAACGCTGCAGGCGCACTTTGCGGCAACCATAAGGCGACTTGATGCGATAATCGTTAGCTATTCTATGTAAATTGGGTTTTATTTTTGTTGCTTTTGTATGCCATCATAATGGCCAAGTGGGTGTGCTATGGTGTTGGGTTGACCTAATGGGAAACCGATAAGGTTATAACTTTAAGAAAACACTAAGCTTACACATAGCTAAATTAAATCACAGCTGGATGCTGGCCTGGCCTAAATTATGCACATGATTGCGTTAATCAAGTTAAATTAGATGCTGTCAGTGGGGGAGCAGTTGGAGCCTTTCATTCGTGATTCGTCCTTCTTCAGCTTCAGCTTTTCTCTACATTTATTTTTGGATGGAATTTAACTATAAATAGCACGCAGAAGTCTGCATGTCCTTTTTATGAAAAATGGAAAAGTGTAAAAATAATAATAAATTATAAATGATTTAGATTAAAAGTAATTGGTAATACAAAATAAAATATGTTATATTAGATAGCATAATAGAAACATCCAATAATAAAGTTAAAAAGCACATCAAATGATTCAAGTCATTGATTGTCTAGTCAAGTGGCAAGCAGCAAGATGGGGAGCCTCATTAAATTGTTAATGTGGTTGGCTTTTGGAGCCCTTGTGGGCGTTCGCCGTCTCATGAATGTTTTCATATGTTCTTGCTGACAGCGCATGTCGCGCCACAGAGCACGAAAAATTGAAAATGCAATAAGAAAGAAAAATCCAAATATCTAC
Source organism: Drosophila falleni (assembly GCA_035045575.1). Taxonomy (NCBI): domain Eukaryota; kingdom Metazoa; phylum Arthropoda; class Insecta; order Diptera; family Drosophilidae; genus Drosophila; species Drosophila falleni. The sequence continues at coordinate 15,616,550 of JAWNOV010000167.1, forward strand.
AAAATCAGATGGAACAAGTTGCGTTCATATGCGAGTGTATTCAATTGTAGATAGACGATTGATGAGTATGCTCTGTGAATTTGACGAACCGACAGGCAATTGAATTATACGCGAGGCTGCTTGTTGTGGCAGTTATGATATTTGGCGCTGCTTCCGGTAACCGAGCGGAAGTAGAAGACTCACTGGCAGGCAGCCAGCTAACAGGTAACTCTCGTTGAAGCTTAATGAAGTTAAAGTTGCTAACTCGTGTGTGAGTGTGTGTCGGTATCTGTAGAGCAACATAAGAACGAAGGAAAAACAGAAACCTGACCTACCTAACGCACTTCTTTACTTTAGTAAAAAATTTGTATTCTTATGAATTGTTTAAGGCTTATTGTCAGGCAAATTATTATAAATTCAAAATGCTTTATTTCTTAGCTAAATATTTGCCATTGTTGTATTTATATTTATTTATTCGTTTTAAAAATATTTAATTTGAATTTTACAACAGTCGTAAATTTAAAAATTACATTTCAGTTACAAACACAATAAAATCGATAATATGCAACACAACCGATATATTTTTAATCGATAACCTATGCAAAGCTCACACGAACTGGTTCTGGTTCCGTTCACAAGAACTATTAAGATTGCCATTTTTGCCGCATAGCGTTGCTTTCTTCTGCGAAAATATGGAAAAAGTGTAAAAATAATTGTTTCAAATGCAATTTTATTTGTTAAACTGTGATTAAATATAGAAATGATAGATTGATAGTGTAAAAGAAAGAAAGCAACAAACGGAAAAATGAGCGGAAGCAATGCAAAAACTAATTCAAGTGCAGGTAAAATTTTCACTGGACTGAAATAGCGATTTGGTATACATATAATTGTAATTATTATTTGTTTTCAATTTGTGATCTGCATAGCAGGAGGATATGGAAGTCAGATGGGGCAGACCACAAGCATGGCAGTGCACATTCCCAGCATTGAGGAGAAGAACAAGCAGATGCAGCAGGAGACGATGATGGAGAAGCTGCGTGCCAAGTACAGGAACAAGCCGAAGACCTACGAGGAGATTAAGAAGTCAGTGCGAATGTACTTCATTGAGAAGCATTATCCGTTGGATCCACTCTGCAAAGCGACGCTGCAGTCGGCACTGGACAAGCTGCAGCATTATATCAAAGTCACCTCCCGACACGGCCTCGTGGAGCGTCTGGAGAGCCTGTCCCGCCAGCTGGGCCTTAAATTCATGGAGGATCAGCAGATGCTGTTCATCTCGACGGACATGTTCTATGTGGAGATACTGCTGGATGCGAGTGGCAATCTCAACGACGTCAAGGTCCACCACGAGTGCAAGAGTGAGCAGCAGTCCAATTCCAGCTCCAGCTCCCCTGAGCTCCTCAACTGCCTCAAGGCGGGTGACTTTGCCGACTTCACAGTGCAGCTGGAGGGACTGTCCTCCATCTACCAACTGAATGCGGAGCCCAAGGTCAAGAAGAAGGCCTTTGTAGCACTCCAGGCCATGGAAACAGACATCTACAATCTCTACCAGCAGCAGCTGCAGCGCCAACAACAAATCGCTGGCAATAGCGATAGCTACCACATCATGAACAGATCTGCCGTGGGATTGGTGCTGCCACGACGTGGTGGGCATCCCATGAAACTCACCTATTTCTGTCCTCCTTTGCACCTCGTGGAAACACAGGTGAAAGGGGAGAAGTCGTCCACTGCAGTAGGAGCTGCCAGCAGGGATTTCAGCATTGAGCAGGTGATGAAGAGTCCATGTGGACTCAGTGCCACCCTCAATCTGGAGGGATCCTCTGCGAACAAACTGCAAATCCTGCCCATTGTCAGTTTCACCAGCGAGTCTGGACTCCCCTTGGAGCTGCCTTCCTATGCGCCGCTCACCCAGAACAACTCCATGTTGATGCCGGCCACCTACGTGCTCCGTCTCAGCAAGCCCATGCCAGTCTGCATCGAATCTTTACGGGCCTTGGCTCTGCCTGGTCTGGGAAGTCTGTCGAACGAGGGAGCGACGTCTGTGATGAATCTCATTGTACAGACTGCTTCGAGACAGGCCATAAGGAGCATCCAGAAGGGCCTGTATGTCAACCTGCCAAAGGAGACGCACTGTTACTTCCTCACGGATAACCGCAGGCTGCAGGGCACCATGATATCGTCATTGCAGTTCACGGAGCCGGCACAAGTGCCTAGGATCATCGCATTCCTCAAGAAACAGGCTCTGTTCTACACACTCCTCGGCAGCTGCGTCAGGGAACAGCAGAAGCAGTATAATGGTAAGTGTATCAGGAGATCGGCAGACGTAATCTTATCTCATTCTGAATTGCTTTCAGACATGGACAGCACTGTGATCTTAGAAGTTACTGCAGTCTCGCTCACACAGATCACTGTGGAGCTCCAGCATCCGTATGAGGAGTCCCTGGCTACAGTCGACTTTCTGCTGGAGGAGGGAGAGGCCACCTGCACCATCTATTGCCTCAGCAATGACTACGAAGCACTCTCCCAGAAGCTGACCAGGACAGTGCGTCAGGTGGTGTCCATTCCCATGGTTATATACAAGCTACTCAAGTGCTGGGACGAGGAGCATCTCCAAAAGCTGCATGGTGTACCTGCTTCTGGGGCAGGGACAGGCAGCGGAGCAGCAGGTGGTTTCAGTGGCGCTGGAGGAAGTGGAGGAGGTGGAATGCATGGAACAAGTAACTTTGGCCAGTTTGCCATGGATACGGGTACTGGTACAGGATCTGGAGAAGGCGGCAGTGGACTTGGCGGAGGCTTCAGTAGTGTGAACAATCTAAAGATGGACTCAAAGGTGCGGTCCTTGGCAGATGCCTTTGCTGCCTCCACTTCGGCGGCTGCGGCCATTGCTGGAATCATGAATCTGAAACGGGAGACGGATCCACAAGCTCCCTCTGGGAGCAGTCCCATTCCCAGCTCAGGTGCATCGGTATCCTCATCTGCTACTGCGTCCAAGTCTAGCGATAATGAGATTGCGGACAAGTACAAGAACATTTGGAAGGATAAGACGCCCAACCTGAAGCACTGCGTCAGCATCACGCCCATCCCTGGCGATGGCAAGACGCCTCTCCAGCAACAGCAGCAGCAACAGGTGGATGTGCAACGCACGGGAGGCATTGAGATTATTCCATTGACTGCACAAACTAGCGTAGGAGCCACTCCAAGTGCTCCTGGAGGCTCTCCAGCCACTACCATCACCATCACCCCCATTACTGGAATCAGTGGAGGTCAAGTAGGCAAGGAGACATCCAAAGAGCCCAAGAAATCTGTGTCTGTGTCGAGTGCCAGTGGAGGTGCTCCAAAGCGACCTCATGAGAGCAGCTCCTCCTCTTCCTCGTCTTCGACTTCATCTTCCTCTTCTAATTCGAGCAGCAGCAGCTCGAGTGACCAACAGAAGGAGAAGAAGCGCAAGAAGAAGAGAGATGACTCTCCCATGGGTCCGCCTGAGAAGATCTATTCACGGCAGAATTCGCCCGCAGCTGGCGGGATGGGGATCGGCATCGGGATGACGGATGCTTCAGCTGGCAGTGGAGTAGTGCGAAAGTTCTCGTCTCCCTCAGCGTCCTCTTCATCCTCACCCAAGGCGGGAGTTGGGCCTGGAGCTGGAGCGGGAGTAGGAGTTGGAGCTGCTCTTGGCTTGATGGCGAGCCAACCGTCAGCTCGTCCCAGTCCGAAGCACTCGCCTGTCTACAGCAGTCCCAAGCACAACAGCAACACCAACACCGCCTCCAACAGTCCCAAGTCGCCATTCGGCACTCACTCGCCCAAGCATGGATCCTCCGGCAAGCCGAGCATGTCGACTCTCAAGAGCGCCACGGCGGCCACAAGCCTCAGTCCCAAGTCGGAGAAGTCCTCCTCTGGCAGTGGGGGAGTGGGCTCAGGTGCAGTTTCCCTGGCAGTACCTCTTTCTATGTCTACAGGCACACCTGGTTCAAGTGCAGGGGGTAATCCCTCCATGATGAGACCCGTGCCGCCCTTGGCCAGCAGCAGTGGACAGTTGCCGGTTGCCATCAAAAAGGACAAGTCCATAGGCAGCTCCTCCTCCTCATCCTCCATCTCGTCATTGGCATCGGGGGGAGCATCTGGAGTCGTTGCTGCTGCAGTCGCCGCCCTCAAGAGTTCCCAGCAGCATCAGCAGCAACTGAAGTCGTCTGTGGCCAGTTTATCGCATCTGGCAGCGGGTGGCAACCTGGGCAACTATGCGGCGCCAACGGTGTCCGCCTTGGAGCTCAATGCTCTGCGCAAGGGCATGGCGGGATCGGGATCTGGAGTGGGAGTGGGACCGGGAATGGGCGTGGCAGCGGGAGCGGTAGGTGCGGTAAGTCCGTTTTCAATTTATGAGTAGCTCTCGCCTCCGCCTCCACCTCCCTCCATCTCCAACTGCACTTTTTAACCCGTAGTTGCCTGTCTCTCTGAACTAAATCCAAATTGAAATCTGAATAATGTATTTAACTAGTGCAACCTAATTGAATAATTGTAATTTATTATTATTAATTATTAATATTAGTAGTAGTTCTTGAATTCTGATTTGAATTGATTTCTGATTTATTTCGTTTGTAAATATATTTACTGCTATTTTCTAATCGCATCCGTTTTATTTTTTCTTAATAATCCCAGTGCTGGACTAAAATCACAATAAGGGTTTTCCCTTCCTATTTACGCATATATAAATAGTGCAAGTTTTTCCTTGTTGGTTTTAATTCTGATTAAAAAGCAATTTCCTGTTAGTATCACGTCTGTTAATTAACAGACCTGTAATGTGATCGATTCACTTTAACTCTGTTAGCAAACAGAAGTGTTAAATGTAAGCAACAGGACATTCCATTAACATTGACTTAACATAGCAATGGAATCAACTTTGCTTTTTCCGATCACTCTGGAATATAGCTGGAATTTGAATTTAAACTTTCTGTAATGTGAACTGTTAATATGAAGTTATATTTTTCTCGTAGTTATAATATGTATTTTGGAGCTATTGATTAAGTTACAATTATCATGCTATTGATAATCTGACTAAATACTAACGGGTTTCTCTCTCTTTTTCTCACTTGCCTCTCTCACCAACTTTCTCTCTCTCTCTCGCTCTCTCTCTCTCCTTCTGTCTTGCATGACACGGAAAAACGGGAAATGTTTAACCCTCTATCGACACTTGTTCTTTTTTTGACACGTTCATCGTTTGATTGTTTTAATTTGCATTTTCGGTTCGTTTCTCGTTCGTTTGTCTTCACACACACCTACACACACGCACACAACCACGCGCTTCCTTTGTCAGGTTAGTTTGATGACGTCGACGGCAGTTTCGACGGCAACCATTCCAACCACAGCAACAACATCATCAACAACAACATCATCATCAACAACAGCAACAACAGCAGCAGCAACAGTGGATTCATCACTCTCAGCAGCAACAACAGCAGTGGGAACGGGATTGCGAGTGGCAACACCAACAACAACAGCAGCAACAACAACGGCAACACAGCAACAACAGCTGCAGCAGCAACAACAGCTGGCAACGGGAGCACATAGTACCGACAGTGGCAACATCAGCTCGGGAATGGGAATGGGAGCGGGATCAGGCACTGGACTGTCCACGGAGTACATGGTGAAGCCGAGCAGCCAGGAGGGCCTTAAGCTGACCATCAATAAGACAGGCAGCAGCAGTAGCAGCAAGAGGGAGGGCAAGGGAGGAGCATCTGGCTCATCCTCCTCTGGCAGCAAGAAACAGCACACGGGATTGAAGCCTGGAGTGAACAGCGGGCCAGCCTCAAAGAAGGCACACTCATCAGGCGGAGGAGGAAGCAGCTCCAGCTCTAGTTCCAGTTCCAGCAAACACCTGTTCCAAAAGGCCAACTCATCTGGCAACCTGAGCAGCAAACTAAGTGGTTCCTCCAGCTCAGGCGGTGGTTTGCCTCTGACCAAGAGCAACAGCACCAACTCCTTCCAGGAACATGGCGCACCCAGAAGAAGACCGAGCATGTGCAGCCTGGGAAGCAGCAGTGGCAGCGGAGGCCCAAGTGGAAGTGGAAGTGGAGGCCAGCGCAAGACATCCTTAGCGGGACCTGGGTCGGGATCTGGGGGAGTGTCGCCAGCAGCGTCAAGTGGGTCAATGTCACAGCCCCCACCACGTTTCGATCACCACACGGACATGATGACTATTCTGCAGTATGCGTCGCCTAGCATGGCTGCCAGCATGGAGGGCTTCATCAAGGGATTGCACAACAAGTTCCAGATACCCAAGTTGTCACAACGCAGCAACACTGGATCTGCAGCAGGAGGAGGAGGACGCACCACACCCAACACAGATCAGACAACAGCGACAATGTCTTCCTCTTCTTCTTCGCAAGAGCTGCAGTCCAATGTGGAATTAAATGCCTTATCAACTGGATCCAGTGGACAACAGAAGCCAATGACAACTGCTCCTCCTGCAGCGAATGATTTGCCTTTCAACTTAAGCAGCACTGGAGTATCAGGATCAGTTCCAGGTCAGGGTCCAGGCGATGGTATTGACGAGGAGCTGCTCGCCAGGTTGGCAGGCGAATGACATCGGCGATCATCATTTGGTTTGATTGTTAGGTAATTAAATATGTATCTTGTATTCAATAGATTCTACAAATGATCTTGGACTGTGAACGTATCTAAACATAGATCTAATAAGAGAAAAGACAATGTTGGGCAAATGTGATTAATAAATCTTTGAAATCTTCGAGCAAGTTTCTCTCTACTTGGGTCGCATATGAATCTAAATGTGATGTGGTTTATGAATGAGTCCAATGCAATTCCAGGCGATAAGGCAGTCGGAGCTGTTGGAGGTCTATGGTTTCCAACTGCGTCAGAGAAACGTGCGGAACACGAATCGCATTGGAGGTCAGTGAACTCGACCTGTTGTAAGCAGCGATAACCGCATTTGGATTGGGAGGGGTTAAGGGAGAGCAGAGGAAATGGGAGAGTTAGGTAAACATGTTTACGCATAGATAATTTCATTTGAAAAATAATAACAGTGTATTTAATAGCTTTGAGCTTAAGGAATAATAATAGAATGTTGTTTAAATGATCAGCTGGACATTTTGGACGCTTCTCAGGGCATCTGCGTAATGGGCCAGCACTGGCTGCACCTCCTCCTCGAGAAACTCGTCCACCTGCTCGCTGGCTCGGCCAGTGAAGGTGCGTGCATCCAGAATGTCGCCCAGTTGATTCAAGATGGGGGCAAAGTAGGGATCGTTGCGTACGCGATCGACCAGATCGTTGTCCTTGCCGTGTTGCTTCACCTGGGCACCCGCTTCTTGGGAGAGGACTCGAATCTTCTCGTGGCACACCTGACGATCGCCACCAGCCTTCACCATGGCCATGATGATGTTCTCCGTGGACATAAACGGCAGCTCCTGGGCAATGTGGCGTTCAATGACCTTGGGATAGACCACAAGTCCCTGCGAGATGTTCAGCAGCGTGAGCAGTGCTGCATCCGCCGAGAGAAAGCCCTCGGACAAGGTCAATCTCCGGTTGGCCGAGTCGTCCAAGGTGCGTTCCAGCCACTGGGTGGCATGGGTGTTGGCGGCATTGCTGAACAGGGTGATGAGATGGCGGGAGAGGGCACAGCAGCGCTCGGAGCGCATGGGATTACGCTTGTAGGGCATCGCGGATGAGCCGATCTGGGTGGTCTCGAAGGGCTCCTCCAGTTCCTTGCGTGAGGCGAGAATACGCAGGTCGGAGCACATCTTGTGGATGGTGCTGCCCAGACTGGCGAGTGCAGCCATCACCTCCACATCCACCTTGCGGGTATAGGTCTGTCCAGTAACGGCATAGGGTTTGCTGAATCCGGCCATTTGGGTGACCAACATGTCCAGCTGCTTCACCTTCCGCCCGTCGTTGTTGAAGAGCTGCAGGAACGAGGCCTGTGTGCCTGTCGTGCCCTTGACTCCCCGGAAGCGCAGATCCTCAAGGCAGCGACGCAGTGCCCGCTCATCCATCAGCAGATCCTGCATCCAGAGGCAGGCCCGTTTGCCCACCGTTGTCAGCTGAGCCGGCTGCAGATGCGTGAATCCCAGAGTGGGCAGCGCCTTGTGGGTCTCGGCGAACTGCTTCAGCTGTCCCACAATGGTGGCCAGACGCGGCAGCAGCAGTTTAAGTGCGTCCCGCAGCACGATGAGATCCGTGTTGTCGCCCACGTAGCAGGAGGTGGCACCCAGGTGGATGACGGGCGCAGCAGCCGGACACTGCTGGGCAAACACATGGACATGGGCCATCACGTCGTGTCGGGTCAGTCGCTCCTCGGCAGCCGCCGCCTCGAAGTCGATGTCCTTGATGTGCTGCTCCATCTGCGTGATCTGCTCCTCGCTTATCTCCAGTCCCAGCTGCTGCTCCGCCTTGGCCAGCCAGACCCACAGCTGCCTCCATGTGGAGAACTTGTTCTGGTCACTGAACAGGAACTGCATCTCCTTGCTCGCATAGCGGCTGCTCAGCGGCGACTTGTATCCTTCGTAGTTGCTGCACATTTTCCGGTTTTCTTTGTTCTTTCTGCTCACAAATTAAAATTATCAACCAGTTTCCTCGATCAGCTTTTCACGACTGCCATGAAAAAAATCCCACACACATGTTGCACGCATACCAGTGCTGCCAGCTTAGCTATTTTATAGCTAGTTTTGGCTATTCTCAGAGTTCAATTTAGATGCTTTCCAGCCAGAAACAGCTATTTTTCGACTAAGAGGTTGGCAGTAGTGGTGATATATCGCATTTATCGATATATTCGAAATATGGCTTTCGTAGCATAGACAGCAACCTTGTAGGCATAATCAAATACAGCAACCACTTCGTACCAAATTTTACAAGACAATGTACCCTTTGCCTTAAATCAGTGATGGGCACAGTCTCGCACGCGTGCAAATCAGCTCAGCTGAATTTGAGGAGCAAATTAACCGATTTTGCATAGAAATCATGTACAATTTGCAATGTTCGTGATTCAAGTACTAAAATAAACATTGTTAAAAATAAAACAGCTATAAAACTATTGTATATTAAATATTTTATATTAAACTTTATTATATATACAACAATATTATATATAAAGCTATATTATATATAAAACTATATAATATATAAAACTATATTATATATAAAACTATATTATATATAAAACTATATTATATATAAAACTATATTATATATAAAACTATATTATATATAAAACTATATTATATATAAAACTATTTTATATATAAAACTATATAATATATAAAACTATTCTTATTAAATACACTACAATGAGAAGATCAGCAGCTTCACACCGAGTTGGTTCCACTTGTCACTTCCTGTTGATCCGCCTTCTTCGAGCGTCGAACACTAACTGCCTGCCTACTGCAAGATGGCCTCCTTTTATATGCTGCGTGGGTGGTCTTAGCAGTGCCAATGTGGGTTTAACAGTGCCAACGTGAGCTTAACAGTGTCAATCGAATTTAACAGTGCTAATGTGAGTTTAACAGTGCCAATGTGAGCTTAACAGTGTTAATCGAGTTTAACAGTGACAATCGAGCTTAACAGTGCCAACTCGAGTTTAACAGTGTCAATGTGAGTTTAACAGTGCCAATGTGAGTTGGCACTGCTTAGATAACAGAGTTCTGCTAACTGACCACCCACGCAGCATATAAAAGGAGGCCATCTCGCAGTAGGCAGGCAGTTAGTGTTCGACGCTTGGTGAAGACGGATCAACGGGAAGTGACAAGTGAAGTGAAGTGTAGTGACAAGTGGAACCAACTCGGTGTGAAGCTGCTGATCTTGTCATTGTAGTGGAAGGGATCGCATTCCTCTGGGTTGGGGGTCGGAGAAGGGGGGTTAGGAGGGGGGGGCAACTTTGGGGCTTTGAAGACAGTTGTTTTTTATCTATTTTAAAAATTTTTTTTTTATTTTTTTTTTTTTAAAAATATTTAATAAGAATAGTTTTTATATATAATATAGTTTTATATATAATATAGTTTTATATATAATACAGTTTTATATATAATATAGTTTTAAATATAATATAGTATTATCTATAATATAATTAAATATATGATATATTATTATATATAATAAAGTTTTATATATAATTGTTTTATATATAATAAAGTTTTATATATAATTGTTTTATATATAATACAGTTTTAAATATAATTGTCCTATATATAATAAAGTTTTAGATGTAATTGTTATATATATAATTGTTTTATATATAACATTTAATATATAATATTTAATATAGTATAGTTTTATAGCTGTTTTATTTTTAACAATGTTTATTTTAGTACTTGAATCACTAACATTGCAAATTGTACATGATTTCTATGCAAAATAGGTTAATTTATTCCTGCTCAAATTTTTAATGTGTTTGCATTAAAAATTAAAAACAAATAAATACATTGTTTCCAACTAGAGATTCTCAACTATATCTCGCAGTGCATATTTAATATTTTCGTTCGACGTTCTGGCTGCTACTGATTTTGCGTTGCTCGATGCGCTCGGGTTTGCGTTTGTATTGGTAAATCGAACAGCTGATTTGCGCGCGTGCGACTGTGCCCATCACTGCTTTAAATGGTACACTTTTATCTTGTTATCTTCATTGCATTTTCAATTTGCATTTCTCAATTTTACCATGGATCGACATTTTAAAACGCTGTTAAGTATATAATTTCATATAAATCGCATAAGGGAAGAGATTCAGTTTTATTTTGCTATTGCAAACAATTGTTAATTAGAAAATTCTTTAAATTCGTATTATTATATTATTATCTCTGTCTACCTAAGTCTCTTATAATCGTATTTATGAAGTATAACAAACTAAGTGATGATCGCAGAAGGCGTCAATTGCCAGTCGAGATGTCATTCGCCTGCCAACCTGGCGAGCAGCTCCTCGTCAATACCATCGCCTGGACCCGGACCTGGAACTGATCCTGATACTCCAGTGCTGCTTAAGTTGAAAGGCAAATCACTCGCTGCTGGAGGAGCAGTTGTCATTGGCTTCTGTTGTCCACTGGATCCAGCACTGATTCCAGCTGATAAGGCATTTAATTCCACATTGGATTGCTGTTCCTGCGAGGAAGAAGAGGAAGACATTGTCGCTGTTGTCTGATCTGTGTTGGGCGTGATGCGTCCTCCTCCTCCTCCTCCTCCTGCTGATCCAGTGTTGCTGCTGCTCGTGCGTTGCGACAACTTGGGTATCTGGAACTTGTTGTGCAATCCCTTGATGAAACCCTCCATGCTGGCAGCCATGCTAGGCGACGCATACTGCAGAATGGTCATCATGTCCGTGTGATGATCGAAACGTGGTGGCGGCTGTGACATTGACCCACTTGACGCTGCTGGCGACACTCCCCCAGATCCCGACCCAGGTCCCGCTAAGGATGTCTTGCGCTGACCTCCACTTCCACTTCCACTTGGGCCACCGCTGCCACTGCCACTGCTGCTTCCCAGACTGCACATGCTCGGTCTTCGCCTGGGTGCACCATGTTCCTGGAAGGAGTTGGTGCTGTTGCTCTTGGTCAGAGGTAAGCCACCGCCTGAGCTGGAGGAACCACTTAGTTTGCTGCTCAGGTTGCCAGATGAGTTGGCCTTTTGGAAAAGGTGTTTGCTGGAACTGGAACTGGAACTAGAGTTGGAGCTGCTTCCTCCTCCGCCTGATGAGTGTGCCTTTTTTGAGGCTGGTCCGCTGTTCACTCCAGGCTTCAATCCCGTGTGCTGTTTCTTGCTGCCAGAGGAGGATGAACCAGATGCTCCTCCCTTGCCCTCCCTCTTGCTGCTGTTGCTGCTGCCTGTCTTATTGATGGTCAGCTTAAGGCCCTCCTGGCTGCTCGGCTTCACCATATACTCCGTGGACGGTCCAGTGCCTGATCCCGCTCCCATTCCCGAGCTGATGTTGCCACTGTCGGTACTATGTGCTCCCGTTGCCAGCTGTTGTTGCTGCTGCAACTGTTGTTGTTGTGTTGCCGTTGTTGTTGCTGGTGTTGTTGTTGGTGTTGCTACTCGAATTCCCGTTCCCACTGTTGCTGTTGTTGCTGCTGAGAGTGATGAATCCACTGTTGCTGCTGCTGTTACTGCTGTTGTTGATGATGATGTTGTTGTTGATGATGTTGTTGCTGTGGTTGGAATGGTTGCCGTCGAAACTGCCGTCGACGTCATCAAACTAACCTGACAAAGGAAGCGCGTGGTTGTGTGCGTGTGTGTAGGTGTGTGTGAAGACAAACGAACGAGAATCGAACCGAAAATGCAAATTAAAGCAATCAAACGATGAACAATCAAAAAGAAGCACAAGTGTCGACAGAGGGTTAAACATTTCCCGTTTTTCCGTGCCATGCAAGACAGAAGGAGAGAGAGAGAGCGAGAGAAAGTTGGTGAGAGAGGCAAATGAGAAAAAGAGAAAGAAACCCGTTAGTATTTAGTCAGATTGTCAATAGCTCCAAAATACATATAGTAACTACAAGAAACATATTACTTAATATAAACAGTTCACATTAAAGAAAGAAAGTTTCAATTCGAATTCCAGCTGCATTCCGAGTGATCGAAAAAAGCTAAGTTTATTCCATTGCTATGTTAAGTCAATGTTAATGGAATGTCCTGTTGCTTACATTTAACACTTCTGTTTACTAACAGAGTTAAAGTGAATCAATAACTTTACAGGTCTGTTAATAACCAGACCTGTTACTTACAGGAAATTTCTTCTTAATCAGAATTAAAACCAACAAGGAAAAACGTGCACTATTTATATATGTATGCGTAAATAGGAAGGGAAATCCCTTATTGTGATTATAGTCCAGCACTGGGATTATTAAGAAAAAATAAAACGGATGCGATTAGAAAATAGCAGTAAATATATTTACAAACGAAATAAATCAGAAATCAATTTAAATCAGAATTCAAGAACTACTACTAATATTAATAATTAATAAATTACAATTATTCAATTAGGTTGCACTAGTTAAATACATTATTCAGATTTTAATTTGGATTTAGTTCAAGCTGTAGGCTTAAACAAAAATATAGAGACAGGCAACTACGGGTTAAGAGGTGCAGTTGGAGATGGAGGGAGGTGGAGGCGGAGGCGAGAGCTACTCATAAATTGAAAACGGACTTACCGCACCTACCGCTCCCGCTGCCACGCCCATTCCCGGTCCCACTCCCACTCCAGATCCCGCTCCCGCCATGCCCTTGCGCAGGGCATTGAGCTCCAAGGCGGACACCGCTGGCGCCGCATAGTTCCCCAGGTTGCCACCCGCTGCCAGATGCGATAAACTGGCCACAGACGACTTCAGTTGCTGCTGATGCTGCTGGGAACTCTTGAGGGCGGCGACTGCAGCAGCAACGACTCCAGATGCTCCTCCCGATGCCAATGACGAGATGGAGGATGAGGAGGAGGAGCTGCCTATGGACTTGTCCTTTTTGATGGCAACCGGCAACTGTCCACTGCTGCTGGCCAAGGGCGGCACAGGTCTCATCATGGAGGGATTACCCCCTGCACTTGAACCAGGTGTGCCTGTAGGCATAGAAAGAGGTACAGCCAGGGAAACTGCACCCGAGCCCACTCCCCCACTGCCAGATGACTTCTCCGACTTAGGACTGAGGCTTGTGGCCGCCGTGGCGCTCTTGAGAGTGGACATGCTCGGCTTGCCGGAGGATCCATGCTTGGGCGAATGAGTGCCGAATGGCGACTTGGGACTGTTGGAGGCGGTGTTGGTGTTGCTGTTGTGCTTAGGACTGCTGTAGACAGGCGAGTGTTTCGGACTGGGACGAGCTGACGGTTGGCTCGCCATCAAGCCAAGAGCAGCTCCAACTCCTACTCCCGCTCCAACTCCAGCTCCGACTCCCGCCTTGGGTGAGGATGAAGAGGACGCTGAAGGAGACGAGAACTTTCGCACCACTCCACTGCCAGCTGAAGCATCCGTCATCCCGATGCCGATCCCCATCCCGCCAGCTGCGGGCGAGTTCTGCCGTGAATAGATCTTCTCAGGTGGACCCATGGGAGAGTCATCTCTCTTCTTCTTGCGCTTCTTCTCCTTCTGTTGGTCACTGGAGCTGCTGCTGCTCGAATTAGAAGAGGAAGATGAAGTCGAAGACGAGGAAGAGGAGGAGCTGCTCTCATGAGGTCGCTTTGGAGCACCTCCACTGGCACTCGACACAGAGACAGACTTCTTGGGCTCCTTGGATGTCTCCTTGCCTGCTTGGCCTCCACTAATTCCAGTGATGGGGGTTATGGTGATGGTAGTGGCTGGAGAGCCACTTGGAGCACTTGGAGTGGCTCCTACGCTCGTTTGTGCAGTCAATGGAATGATCTCAATGCCTCCCGTGCGTTGCACATCCACCTGTTGCTGCTGCTGTTGCTGGAGAGGCGTCTTGCCATCGCCAGGAATGGGCGTGATGCTGACACAGTGCTTCAGGTTGGGCGTCTTATCCTTCCAAATGTTCTTGTACTTGTCCGCAATCTCATTGTCGCTAGACTTAGACGCAGAAGCAGATGAGGATACCGATGCACCTGAGCTGGGAATGGGACTGCTCCCAGAGGGAGCTTGTGGATCCGTCTCCCGTTTCAGATTCATGATTCCAGCAATGGCCGCAGCAGCCGAAGTGGAGGCAGCAAAGGCATCCGCCAAGGAACGCACCTTTGAATCCATCTTCAGGTTGTTCACGCTACTGAAGCCACCGCCAAGTCCACTGCCGCCTTCTCCAGATCCTGAACCAGTACCCGTATCCATGGCAAACTGGCCAAAGTTACTTGTTCCATGCATTCCACCTCCTCCACTTCCTCCAGTGCCACTGAAGCCACCTGCTGCTCCGCTGCCTGTCCCTGCCCCAGAAGCAGGTACACCATGCAGCTTCTGGAGATGCTCCTCGTCCCAGCACTTGAGTAGCTTGTATATAACCATAGGAATGGACACCACCTGACGCACTGTCCTGGTCAGCTTCTGGGAGAGTGCTTCGTAGTCATTGCTGAGGCAGTAGATGGTGCAGGTGGCCTCTCCCTCCTCCAGCAGAAAGTCCACTGTGGCCAGGGACTCCTCATACGGATGCTGGAGCTCCACGGTGATCTGTGTGAGCGAGACGGCAGTTACCTCCAAGATGACAGTGCTGTCCATGTCTGAAAGCAATTCAAAAGGATATAAGATTATGTCTCCCGATCTCCTGATTCACTCACCATTATACTGCTTTTGCTGTTCCCTGACGCAGCTGCCGAGGAGTGTGTAGAACAGAGCCTGTTTCTTGAGGAATGCGATGATCCGAGGCACCTGTGCCGGCTCCGTAAACTGCAATGACGATATCATGGTGCCCTGCAGCCTGCGGTTATCTGTGAGGAAGTAACAGTGCGTCTCCTTTGGCAGGTTGACATACAGGCCCTTCTGGATGCTCCTTATGGCCTGTCTCGAAGCAGTCTGTACAATGAGATTCATCACAGACGTCGCTCCCTCGTTTGACAGACTTCCCAGACCAGGCAGAGCCAAAGCCCGCAGAGATTCGATGCAGACTGGCATAGGCTTGCTGAGACGGAGCACGTAGGTGGCCGGCATCAACATGGAGTTATTCTGGGTGAGCGGCGCATAGGAAGGCAGCTCCAAGGGGACCCCAGACTCACTGGTAAAGCTGACAATGGGCAGGATTTGCAGTTTGTTCGCAGAGGATCCCTCCAGATTTAGGGTGGCACTGAGTCCACATGGACTCTTCATCACCTGCTCAATGCTGAAGTCCCTGCTGGCAGCTCCCACTGCAGTGGACGACTTCTCTCCCTTCACCTGTGTTTCCACGAGGTGCAGAGGAGGACAGAAGTAGGTGAGTTTCATGGGATGCCCACCACGTCGTGGTAGTACCAATCCCACTGTGGATCTGTTCATGATGTGGTAGCTATCGCTATTGCCACCCATTTGTTGTTGGCGCTGCAGCTGCTGCTGGTAGAGCTTGTAGATGTCTGTTTCCATGGCCTGGAGTGCCACAAAGGCCTTCTTCTTAACCTTGGGCTCCGCATTCAGTTGGTAGATAGAGGACAGTCCCTCCAGCTGCACTGTGAAGTCGGCAAAGTCGCCCGCCTTGAGGCAGTTGAGGAGCTCAGGGGAGCTGGAGCTGGAATTGGACTGCTGCTCACTCTTGCACTCGTGGTGGACCTTGACGTCGTTGAGGTTGCCACTCGCATCCAGCAGTATCTCCACATAGAACATGTCCGTCGAGATGAACAGCATCTGCTGATCCTCCATGAATTTAAGGCCCAGCTGGCGGGACAGGCTCTCCAGACGCTCCACGAGGCCGTGTCGGGAGGTGACTTTGATATAATGCTGCAGCTTATCCAGTGCCGACTGCAGCGTCGCCTTGCAGAGTGGATCCAACGGATAATGCTTCTCAATGAAGTACATTCGCACTGACTTCTTGATCTCCTCGTAGGTCTTCGGCTTGTTCCTGTACTTGGCTCGCAGCTTCTCCATCATCGTCTCCTGCTGCATCTGCTTGTTCTTCTCCTCAATGCTGGGAATGTGCACTGCCATGCTTGTGGACTGCCCCATCTGGCTGCCATATCCTCCTCCTGTGCAGATCACAAATTGAAAACAAATAATAATTACAATTATATGTATACCAAATCGCTATTTCAGTCCAGTGAAAATTTTACCTGCACTTGAATTTGGTTTTGCATTGCTTCCGCTCATTTTTCCGTTAGTTACTTTCTTTCTTTTACACTATCAATCTATCATTTCTATATTTAATCACAGTTTAACAAATAAAATTGAATTTTAAATAGTTATTTCTACACTTTTTCCATTTTTTGCGAAAATCAACGATTTTTGCGAAAATTTGCTGTTCACTATGACTGGCTCGCGTGAACTGAACTAGTTCTGTTCTGCATCTGTATTTCAGTTTACAGCGCTTGTCTGAACTGTTAAGACTCTGTTATCAATTCCAGTTGTTTACTGCAAATGCGCCCTGTTAATAACAGTTTATCTTGAGTATTTTAGTCGGAACAAGATGAACGAGGAACTAAGTTCGTTCAATTAGTTTAGCTGAGCTAAATAACTAATCGCGAGTCAATTGATCAAAACAAGTCAAAACAGATTACTCCAATATCTAGTCCATATAAAAATGACATCTATTGCTGGCGGACATGGCGAAACAAATCCAAATAGCTCCTGGCTAAGTGCCCGAGGCTTTTGGCTTGCCTACTTCCTGGGATTACTGTTTGTGCACTTGCTGCTCTTATCAGTGCCCTTTGTTACCATTTCAATGGCATGGACAGCTACCAATTTGCTGCATAACTTTGTGAGTATCCATTCTCAGTTCACGTCAACAATGTTAACTATTGACAAGTTGTTTTATTTAGGCACACTTGTATTTTCTACATATAATAAAAGGTGCACCTTGGATGAGCATCGAGAATGACGCCAATCGACGCTGGACACATTGGGAGCAAATCGATGACGGCGTTCAATTGACGACAACGCGCAAATTTCTAACTGCTGTGCCAATTGTACTGTGAGTACTATAGTCCGATTTATCGTATTTACATATATGTATGTCTATTAATTAAATTGTGTGTTTTTCTTACAGCTTCCTCCTAACTTGTTTGTACACTCGCAACAATACAGAACATTTCATAGCCAACTTTATTTCCTTGGTTGTCGTTACGCTGCCCAAGTTACCGCAGTTCCATGGCGTTCGATTGTTTAATATTAACAAGTATTGAAAGGTGCTTTTACTTGTATAATTGGTATATGCCTGTAAATATCATTCACAGAACAGGGAGGCTTATCAAAGCCTATATTGTATATATTTAAAGATAGTAGACTGACCGATTTGATGGTTTTGTTTTAAATAGCTGTTGAGAAATCGTAACTATACTTCTGTATTTGGCGCTGTTGTACTTGTATTTAATACATAAATAATATAAATAAAGAGCAGAGCTGAGATATGCATAAATATTCTCTCTTACTCAATGGTTCAGAACTATACAACCGAGAGAGAGAGGCTCTCTCTTTTTAAAATAAGAGCTTTTACAATTACAACTGTAGTTTTTGTATGCCTATTGTAGATTACTACGTAACTTACCTAACTAATCTGTATATATGTGTGTTGTATTATATTCTGTTATCAATGTCGCTCCTCTATATTAATAATCGCTGGCATTGCAAGTCGCATCAGTTTTGTATTTGGCGCCAGAGAGATTCGTCTATTGCCCTTTTTGACTTTGCAACTACGAATCGCGACCTTAACGACTTTCAAGCAGGTGTGTCAGTCTGCCTGGCAGTAGTTGTTACTATAATTCGAATGAAAACCTAACAAATTTTTCAGCTTATACAGGTACCAGAAAAGCAGCAGCAGCTCAAGAATGTCGGTGACTGTGGAAGAGGAAATCTTTGGGTTGGCCAAGAATCCATACACCAAAGCACCCGAAATGGTGCGTCGCTTCACAATGACAAATCCAAATCAAATGTCGGTATCTGTGATCCAACTGGGTGCCATTATACAGAGCGTACGTATGCCGGATGCGTATCAAAAGATTGAAGATATCTGCCTGGGTTTTGATGACATTGCCAGCTATATGAGCACGAGATCGGCTTACATTGGTGGCACTCTCGGCCGTGTGGCGAATCGTGTGGCAAACGGTGAATATTCAGTGGGTGAGAAGGTGTACAAGTTGACCAAGAACTTTAAGAATACGTATCAACTGCATGGTGGCTTCGTTGGATTCGATAGCGTAATTTGGGAGGTGGTACATAAGTCGGATTTGGGAATCACCTTCCGACATGTGTCCCCCGATGGCGACGAAGGTTATCCGGGCAGGCTGACGACTACGATTACTTACTGGCTGGACAACCACAATCGTTTGGGAGTACGCTACGAAGCGTATACGGATAAAGCGACCGCTGTCAATCTATCCAATCATGCTTATTTCAATTTGGCCGGCCACGCAGCTGGTCCCAAGGGACTGGCCGAGCACACGGTGGAGATATTGTCCAAGAAGATTGTCGAAACGGATGACGCTCAAATACCGACGGGTAAGCTAGTCAGTGTCGATGATACGGTCTTCGATATGCGAATTCCCGTGCTGCTCGGGGATCGCCTTAAGCAGTTCGACAATCATCTGATCAAGGGCTACGACAATTGCTTTGTGGTCAACGAGGGCAAAGACAGTGGGACTAATCTGGTTGCCAAGCTACAGCACAAGCCCTCCGGGCGGGCCATGGAGATTTACACCAATCAACCAGGTCTACAATTCTACACGGCCAACAATTTGCCGGACGAGGTGAATGGCGATAGTCCAATGATTGGCAAGGAATGCACCCATTATCGCAAGCATGGATCGTTTTGTGTAGAAACTGAAAAGTTCCCAGACTCAATGAATCATCCCGAATTTCCATCGATCTTTCTCAATCCTGGCGAGAAATATTTCCACGAGGTCATTTACAAATTTAACATAGAAGAATCTTGGAAATGCTGCTGTAATAACAAATAAACCAATCCAATAAAGCTGTCTGTTTCTATAGGTACCAAATATAAAAAACGGTTCTTTCTATCTAACTTACTGATCGCTTTGATCATTATTTGGCCTTTACTTTGATTCTGCCTCAAAATATTATTTATTTTAAAAATTCGATTTTTTTTCCCTATCACTGTGTTTTTTAGCCGTATTTTTCCGTCGGCTTACTCCTTAACCCTTAGTCAAAAACTTCCAACTCTCATAACTTGGTTTTATATATCCTGTTCAAAGTCATAGAACCGATGGGGCGAAAATCAAGTCTTAGTATGGGGCCTCGGGGCGGGGCCTCGGAGCGAGGCCTCGGGGCGGGGCCTGGGACGGGACCTCGGGGCGGGGCCTGGGACGGGGCCTCGGGGCGGGGCCTGGGACGGGGCCTCGGGGCGGGGCCTGGGACGGGGCCTCGGGGCGGGGCCTCAGGGCGGGGCCTGGGACGGGGCCTCGGGGCGGGGCCTCGGGGCGGGGCCTGGGACGGGACCTGGGACGGGACCTCGGGGCGTGGCCTGGGACGGGACCTCGGGGCGGGGCCTGGGAGCGGGGCCTCGGGGCGGGGCCTCGGAGAGGGAATGGGAGAGGGAATGGGAGAGGGAATGGGAGAGGGACTGGGAGAGCGACTGGGAGCGGGGCCTGGGAGAGGGACTGGGAGCGGGACCTGGGAGAGGGAATGGGAGAGGGAATGGGAGAGGAACTGGGAGAGGGACTGGGAGAGGGACTGGGAGCGGGACTGGGAGCGGGGCCTGGGACTGTAGAACCGGCCCACTTGTTTAATTTTAAAATTCCTAACGGTATATCTTATTTGTGTCACAGAGTGTCACAGAGTGTCACATTTTAGTGCTACTGTGCAGCAGTGTTGCATATGGAAATCCGAATCCGCCATTTTGATTCTGTCTATGCTGTCAACTGTCATAAATACTTTTCGTTGAATCAAAGTAGTCTCTGAGATTTCTGCGTAATTTTTTCTTTATAATTTCTCACCTCGCTAGACTCTAACATTTCTAAAATACCAAAATGTCGTTCGATCAGAAGGAAATATTCAATATAATATATAAGCTGGCCCGTCTTACCCAGACGGAAATGCGTGTCGAATTGGATGCAATGGGTGCTGTGAATGTTCCCTTGGATCGTTTGTATGGACGTCATACAGCGCGTGCCGTTAAGAATTTCACCATTGGTGGCATAGAGGATCGCATGCCGGTAAGTAACCCTTATTTCTGGATAAGATTACATTGTGCTTTATTTTTCAACTGCTTTCACAGCGTGCCATTATTATTGCCTTGGGTCTAATCAAGAAAGCCGCATCGATTACTAATCGAAGCTTCGGATTGGAGCCCAATGTATGCGATGCCATTTCGATTGCGGCTGACGATGTCATTTCTGGAAAATTATACGATGAACATCATTTTCCATTGGGCACCTGGCAGGAGGGCGCCGGTGCCCACAGCAATATGAATGTCAACGAGGTAGTCTGTAATCGGGCCATTCAGTTATTGCGCGGTCAGATTGGTGGACATTTTCCAGTGCATCCACAGACTCACGTTAACTTGGCTCATAGCCCCCACGATAGCTTCTCCTCAGCTATTAACATTGCTGTGGCCATGGAGCTGCAGAAGAAGCTATTTCCATCCCTTTTACTGGTGATCGATACTTTGACCAAGAAGGAGCAGCTGTGGAGAGATATCATTAAGATGGGACGCACTCATCTGATGGATGCTGTGCCGCTGACATTGGGCCAAGAGTTCGGCGGATATCGGCAAATGATGGACAACTGCTCGACGAGATTGGGCTCGGCATTGAAGCACTTGTATCAGCTGTCCCTTGGAGGCACCTCTGTGGGCACAGGTGCAAACAGCCCTGATCAGTTCGGAATCAAATGTGTCGGAGAAATAGCGAAGCTCACGAAACTTCCATTTGTTTGTGCTCCCAATCTATTCGAAGCTATCGGCTCACGTGATTCTTTGGTTGAGATCCATGGCGAACTCAACTCCATTGCTGTCAGTACCATGAAGATCGCCAATGACATTATGTTCATGGCTTCTGGTCCCAATTGTGGTTTAGGTGAGATTGACCTTCCCGTGAACGAACCAGGAAGTTCTATAATGCCGGGCATGGTGAATCCCACACAATGCGAGGCCATGCTGATGATCTGTGCCCAGGTGATGGGCAACCAGACGGCAGTCACTGTCGGTGGCTACAATGGACACTTTGAACTGAACTCGTTCATGCCAGTGATCGCCTCCAATGTTCTACGCTCCATTAACCTCCTGAGTTGTGGCCTCAAGAATTTCTGCACCAATTGCCTCGTTGGAATCGAGCCAAATATGAAAAGGCTGGAAAAGACTTTGAACGAATCCCTGATGCTCGTGGCCGCAATCACTAATCATATTGGCTATGATAGGGCAGCCGAAATTGCTAAGGCAGCCAACATTAATGGAACTACAGTTAAAAAAGAGGCCATCAAGGTTGGCATTGTCAAGGAAGATATCGATACGTGGCTCAATCCTTTGAATATGCTAGGACCCTCAGAATAATGTAACTTACAAAGTTGATTCAATAAAGCGAATGTCATATTTAATAGCTGTCAAGTTATTGGGTTTTACTTTATACTTTATGAATTTTAATTTATTGATATTATTATTGATACGTTTTTGGCAATTTTGATACATAAATCAATTTTCTACAGAATATATTGTTTAAATTTCTTTGAGAAAGGAATACAGTAAATTTCATAATTTATTGGCTGATATTTTTATTCTACCATCATATTTATTATATAAAAACAATCTGATCTTAAACTTTTTTTATATCCTTTTTTTTTAATAAAAATTTTTTAATTTCGAAAATTTGTTTAAATAAAACCTCTTTCTGGATTTTAGAATACAATTTAAGAATATTTTCTCTTTGACTTAAACTTTAACTGAGCAACCTTTATAAATCCCCAGTTATTCAGGCGTTGTCCAGAATTTTCATAGATATATTTTGAGCATTCTATTTACATATATTTTTCTATGTAATATATACATATATCTATTTTGATACGAGTTTTATTCAGTTTAAATATGATGCCAAATAAGGTGCCCATGCGCACAGAGAGCGATACTCTCGGTCTAGTGGAAGTACCAGGTAATAGCTACTTTGGCGCCCAGACAGGACGTTGTCTGATCTATTTTCCCATTGGCGGCGTCGATGAGCGTATGCCGGTAACTGGTAAGGTTCAATTGTCTGCTGAACTATGAAACTAAGCTATTGTCATTACAGAAACCACTTATACAGGCAATGGGCATATTAAAGAAGGCTGCAGCTGAGGTTAATGAGGAGTTTGGACTGGATAAAAAGATCAGCACAGCCATATCGAGTGCTTGTGATGAACTGATTTCGGGTAAACTCTATGACGATGGTCACTTCCCATTGCCCATTTGGCAAACTGGATCTGGCACTCAGACCAATATGAATGTCAATGAGGTGATCAGCAATCGAGCAATCGAAATGCTTGGTGGCGAACTGGGTTCAAAGAATCCAGTGCATCCCAATGATCACGTGAATCAGTCACAAAGCTCCAATGACACGTTTCCAACTGCCATACACATTGCCGTGGCCATTGAACTTAACAAGAGTTTGAAGCCATCACTCAAAAGGCTGCACGAGATGCTCATGAACAAATCAAACGAATGGAAGGACATTATTAAAATTGGTCGCACCCACACTCAGGACGCTGTTCCTCTGACCTTGGGTCAAGAATTTAGTGGCTACACTCAGCAGATAGCCAACAGTCTGGAACGCATTGAATCTGTTCTGCCCCATGTCTACCAGTTGGCATTGGGAGGTACTGCTGTGGGAACCGGACTCAACACTCGCAAGGGATTCGCTGAGAAGGCCGCCAGTCGGATTGCCCATCTCACCTCTTTGCCATTTGTCACTGCACCCAACTTCTTTGAGGCTTTGGCCGCTCGAGATGCCATGGTTGAGGTGCATGGAGCATTGAATACCATTGCCGTTAGCCTCATGAAGATTGCAAATGATATTCGCTTCTTGGGTTCCGGTCCACGCTGTGGCCTAGGTGAGCTCTCATTGCCGGAGAATGAGCCGGGCAGCTCCATAATGCCCGGCAAGGTAAATCCCACTCAATGTGAAGCCCTCACCATGATCTGTGCTCAGGTCATGGGCAATCATGTGGCCGTCTCCATAGGTGGTTCCAATGGACACTTTGAACTCAACGTCTTTAAGCCGTTAATCGCTTCAAATGTCCTTCGTTCGATTAGACTGCTCAGTGAGTTCTGATAAGGAAAGCGTTTATAAATTATACTATTTCCAAAAGTCTTTGTTTTAGGTGATGGCTGCAACACTTTTACTAACAATTGTCTGAAAGGCATTCAGCCGAACAAGGAAAAAATTGCTGAAAAATTGAATCAGTCTCTGATGCTCGTGACAGCTCTCAATCCTCATATTGGCTATGATAAGGCGGCACAAATTGCCAAGGCAGCATTTAAAAATGGAACCACTTTAAAGGAAGAGGCAATCGTGGCTGGCATCTCGGAGAAAGACTTTGATGATTGGGTGCGTCCTGAGAAGATGATTGGTCCTACCTAGGTTACTATAACACTTTGTTGAATTTACAATTCTGAATAAATGGATTATGAGATTAGCTTCGAGTTTCTCTAAAGGAATACTTAAAAAAAAAACATTTTTGAAGTTTCAAAATATAATGTATCTTATTTATTAACATAATAAGAATATAGCTAAAATCCCAAACATTTAAATTTAATTTTTATTAATAGAAAATATATTTACTACAAAATATAATCAAACATGCATAATCTTAAATGGCTTTAACTGCTCTTTTTTTAAATTACAAAATCATTAAAAATAAGTGATGAGTTATTGAGCCCTTAATACATTTTACATTGGTTCAATTGGAAATTGAAAATTTAGATACATAGAAACGGGATAATTTTGATTTTGGAATAATGTAATACTTTTATTGAACAATTTATGTTGGCTTTGGCCGTATTAACATTTGAACGGATTCTACAAAAATATATTGGCCTTTTCGACGACACCACCAAACGCCGAACTCAGATTTATTATCAAAAACTCCATTTAGATTGCTGTAATTATTATATGGTTATTAGATATTATATATATTAAGATTACAGACTTACCAAGTTGGATACTCGTGATGCCACCAGCGATTATATTCCGTAACATTCTTCGCATCGTATCGAATGGTCTTGAATATATTATGCTCATGAGTACGTAATCCATCGCCGGCATTTCCGAAATAATTTCCCAGGGACTTTAGTTTGTAGTCGTCATTTTTTCCACTAATGGCAAAGTTATCATAATGGGCATAGCGTGTTTCGTTATTGGGAAAAACGAGATGGACGTATAGTTCATGTTGTTGCCTCTTTGTTATAGCGTGTATATTGTCTAGTCCAAACCAGAAATCACCATCCATGTCACCAAACCCATCAACATAGGAGAACCATCCCTGATTGAAGTCCACAGTATTATCAGTACGCCGCTGAATAACTATCCAACCTGGCCCAGAGTGACAATTCTGGGCTAGCACCTTCAAGGAACCAATCCGAGGTAGAGTTAATTCTTTGATCTCATTGGAATCATCTTCAGTAAGGCTTTCTTGAAGTTCCTTGATCGAATATTGTAGTAAACGATCATTCTGCTTCTTAATCCTTTCAGCACTGCTTCGCAAATCAGCTTCTAATTTGGCCTTGCAGTTAAAAGTCTGTGTAAGAATGTGAGCTTTCCAATTTCTAACCAGATCTTGACTTGACTTCACCTTTTCCACATTCGTTGCGAGTTCATCTCTTAATGTAGCGATCTGATTTTCGTTCTCTTTAATACTTGCTTTGTAATCTGCAATTTTGAGATCCCGTTCTTCAATAACAGCTTGAAGTGCAATTATCTGTTTCTCATAGTTTACCGATAGATCGGTTGTTTTCTTAAGTTTTTCTGTATTTTTCTTCAGTTCTTCCTTTAACTCATTTATATTGTTATCTTTTTCTTTAATAATGTCATGTTGTTTGACAATTTGATCATCTTTATCTCTAATGCAATTTTTATGTTCTGTTAACTGATGCTCAAAAGACTTTTTTATTGCGATACAATTTTCTTTTCTTTCGCACAATTTTGATTTTAGAAACGCTATCATGTCATTGTTATTCACATTGGTGTTTTTATAAGTTTCTAAACATGTTTTCAGAGCCAAGATTACGTCATCTTTAATCCTACATTTCTCGTGATATAAATTGAGTTTCTCCTTGAATACAGATAGTTTTACTTTCTTTAACTCAGTCAATGTACTATAAGAATTTTCTCTGATATGTTGCCACTCAGCTGAAGACTGCATGAAAGGGATATATAAAAATAATATCTTATTAGGGAAATTCTATATAAATATGTTAGCATCTTTATGGATTCACTTACCAAAGCACATGTCTTCTTGTCTTCTTGAGAATCGTGCAGTTGTATAGTAAATATATTTGTATTATTCATTTTAAAAACAAGTTTTTTTAAATTGTTGAAATATTGAAATATTTATATAATATATGAATGATCTGGTTAGAATACCCAGAAATAATTTGACATATCAATTTAAAAGGATGCTTTATACCAGAAAGTTTTTATTTTTATTTGTAGAAACAAATGGAATTATGATTTCGGGCAGTTGGCTTTGGAAACGATTCCATTGTTGATTTACTTATTTTTATTAAAAATTCTACAGTTTGATTCATGATATACGAAATTTTAGTTTAGAAAACGTTTTGGAACTCACCAAATAAATTCAAGCTTAAGCGATGGTACGAGTCACAGAAGATGTGTTCGGCATTGCCGTCAATCCAATGTCGCAGAAGAGCGAACACATTCGACGATTCACGTTGTCCGCAGAGAAGGGCATGTCCGTATCAATACTCACGTTAGGTGCCATCGTACAAAGCATTAAAGTGCCAGATCACAGCGGTAAGCTGGAGGATGTGTGTTTGGGGTACGATGATGTCGCCGGATATTATCGCAATCAAAAATGCTATTTTGGTGCCATGGTTGGACGTGTGGCAAATCGTATATCTCGCGGCCAATTCAAATTGTGCGGCAAGGATATTCATCTGTCCCGTAACTTTAAAGACCGATACCATCTGCATGGTGGCTATGTGGGATTCGATAGCGTTATCTGGGATGTTGTGGGCATACACAAGGATGGCGTTACCATGCAGCATGTCTCGCCCGATGGTCATGAGGGATATCCGGGCGAAGTGACGGTTAACATTAACTTCTCGCTCAACGAAGCGGGATGCTTTGGTATGAGAATTGAGGCGCGTGCTAAGGCCACAACCTGCATTAATATAGCCAATCATTCATACTTTAATTTGGCTGGTCATGGATCTGGCAGAGATACACTCTTCCAGCACATGGTGATGATTAAAGCAAGTAAAATTGTTGACTCCGATCAGGAACAAATCCCCACTGGCAAACTGATGCCCGTGCGTAACACACCCTATGATTTCTCCACCTTGACCAATCTGGGCAAGCGTATCAATCAGATCTATCGTTGTCCCATCTGTGGTTTTGATAACAACTACTGCACGGATGTGGATCCCAATCAAGTGAAACTGGTGGCCCGTGCTGTACATCCCTGTTCCGGTCGCTTTATGGAGGTTCACACCAATCAGCCGGGTTTGCAGTTCTACACAGCAAACAATTTACCCGATGAGGAGCGTGGGGATGTTCCCAACGTTGGAAAAGACGGTTGCCATTACGTGAGGCACGGCTCCTTCTGTATGGAGACTCAAAAGTATCCAGATGCCATGAATAACCCAGAATTCCCAACGATCATGTTAAATCCAGGACAGTTGTACGATCATCAGGTGGTCTATCGATTTGGTGCATGCCCAAAGCGTGTCTAAAATTGCATTCTCAGTAAATTCACTAATCGTAAAAAAATAAATTAATCATCAAATTCTATCTAAATTTGGTGGTACCAGAACAACCCGACTCTGTTAAAACTTAGCAACTAAAGAGACATGTACCACATCAAGTGTATGAGAAAAATATATCAATACTCTCAATTCCTTATATTTTTAATTTGAATAACATAACAGAACCAAAATGAAGGGCTGTTAAGTAACAGTCATCGCCCGACCGCCACAAACAGTCGACTGTTAGCAGCTTAGCATTTTTATCGATTTTGATCCGAACGACTCAATACGATTCTTATCGATTCTGTTGCAGCAAATAAAACGAAAGTAATTTGTTGAAAAATAGCTAGCCGACAGCTGTAAATTGTTGATTGTGCCACGTCCAAGTCAGTAAACTAAAACCGCCTTCAAGCTGTTTAATCTACCGCAAATCTACAAGCATACCACAGCGGACTCCAGTCGTCCTACTAGTAGCAGTTGCAAAATGACCGTATGAACCAAATATCTGTGATATTTTCTTCAAGTAACGTGAACTAATTAGCAACTACTCTATTTATCACGCTAAGGTACATGAATTTAAAGTGGAAATGACCTGCGGCGGCTGTTCCAGCGCCGTAGAAAAGGTCTTGGGCAAATTGGGCGGTAAGTACACAATGTACACAATGCACACATATGTAGACATGCATTAAGTGTGCGTGAACTATCTTTGTTTGGAGCTTGGAGGGAGCTTAATTTTTGTATTATATGTATACATATGTATACAGATAATACTGGGGAATTTGCAGTCCACCTTATCAGGCGGCGGTTATTTGTGGTTGCCAAGAAATGAGTGTTATTTTTACTTTTGTTTTACAGATAAGGTGGAAAAAGTGAATGTCAATCTGGATGAGAAAACTGTTACTATCACCTCAAACTTATCGGCCGACGAACTGATGGAACAGTTGCGCAAGTCGGGAAAGGCGGTTTCATATGTCGGTGTGAAGAAATGAGACGAGTTTCTCAGCAAGTTTCAGAAATACGGCAAACTGAAGCTTGAAGTATAATCGATGGATATCCCCTCATAGGATTCACTCATTGTCGTGGCTGTTGATATAGGATCCATTTGAGAAATCATTCAGAATACAGCGTGATGCATATAATGGTTCAACGAAAATGTTTTTAAAAATTATTAGACTTAACCAAATTATGAGATACATAAACATGAGGAACTTATCTACACATTATGCTCTTGCCCAAATTTTACGTAGCTCGATATTAAATTATACAGTATATTAAAAGCGTTATACAACCAATAGATTCAGAATTTAAAATTCAATTGTTTAATAACTAAGTAGAGAAATGAATTAATCAAATATTTGCTCTTATTAAATATTTAGAAATATTTAAAATATTTCCAATGTAGTTCAACTAATTAAATATATGCCAATTATCATCTTATGATATATGTATAATAATTATATACATGCATACTTATTACAAATTTTAACATATTGCAATATACATATACTTATATTAAATAAATAAATCATTTATTTGCATATCTTAACTTAGATTGCTTATAATTTATAAACTATAAACATTGATAAAGATTCTTTCAGCTGCCGTGTTATATCAACCCAATTGTTTTACATATCTGAGACAAAAAGAGAGTCACATTTCAGGCGAATCCCATGAAATGCGGGCACTTAGTCAAGAGGGAGAGAAGCTGTCCAAACGAATCAACGATAACGACAAATATCTTGCTAACGTTTTATAATAACAATAACAATAGAATAGAGGCTCGAGCATGTCCATAACATGTCATAAATCTTGGGAACGGCAACCCAAAGTTATCAAAATGTATTTTGAAACATGTTCGAGGCGTAACGAAATTATCAATCAAATGCCACAATGGCATGCAAAGAATGCAACACACACAGTTAACACACAGATGCACACACACATGCGTTCACAACTAATTGAGTTTAGAGCTGAGTTGTTGCCTCGGAATTTGATGTTGTCGTCGTCGTTGTTGCCGTTGTCGTTGTTGGTGTCGCTACCTGCGTTCTACCTTTTGCTTTGTTGCGGTTGCATTTTGCAGCTCGTGTTGATTTATGCCCCATGCGGCGACACACAGGAACGGAACGGAACCGTAACCAAAACCTAAACAGCAAGGAACCCAGAATCAGGTCTCTTAGCCAAAAGGTCTGAGAGAATCCGTATACCCAAATCGGTCACTGCCTGTGCGGCTGTCACAACAAAACGTCAACAACACAGTCACGTCCTTGCCCCATGATTATTTTCAAGTGATGCAAGAGATTTTCTGATTACACTTCCAGCTCTCTCCCTCTCTCTCTCTCCCTCTCTCTCTCCCTCTCTCTCTCCCTCTCTCTCTCTCTCTCTCCCTCTCTCTCTCTCTGTCTGTCTTTTGCTCTTGGCCATCTCACCATACAGTAGGTAAGAGCAAATTATTAGCGCTAATGCCATTTAAATTACCTTAGTAAAAATAACAGCTGGTGCCTCTGTCTTCTGTCTGTCTGACTGTCTCTCTTACTGCCCCTGTGCATTGTTTTGCTGCATAAAAATTCCTGGCAACAATGTGGCTAATGTGTTAGCCAACTGACAGTTGTTTTACGACTTTGAAATGCTCTTATCTAATTTAATATCAGATTTCCGTTTACTCTTAAAAATAAATTAAATTCCTGGAGTTCTCCAATTTTTGATTATTACTTGTGGTATTGAAGCTGTAAATTTTATATTTATTTTGTTATTATAAATATCTTGCAGCCTTTTAATTTATATTTAATTTTCTTCTAGACTCAAAAATTAGAGTATTATAATTTCGTTGCGAAAGCTGCGAGTGTATTTTTTTGTTTTTGGTGTTTGCACACTTGGTACATTGAAAACATTCCAAAAATCGCTGGTTAAATTCTTTGGCGCATGCTTTTCAGCAACTCTCAACCAGTTGGGCAGTTGGCTGCCCAGTTGATCAAGTGGCTGGCGGACGTTCACGTTTCGGGGCATTGGCAGGAACAGAGCATTGAGTACACGGACCGCGACTGGTTTCCACATGGCGGCAGCTTCAAGCAAAAAAAAGTTAAAAAATAAAGAACGAAAAATCGAAAAAATACCGCGACCGCAGTTGCCGCTCTTTATTGTCATAAGATTTGAAAAGAACCGACAGTCAGAACAATGGCACACTAAACTAAACTAACCTGGCCAACGGCTGAGCCAATAAATTCCAAAAAAAAAAGCAAAGTTGTGACGATGCCAACACAAATCTCAAACACGACAAGGTCGTTTTCAGCTCTCTTTTCCTCTCGATCTGTTACCCTTTTCGGTTGTTTTGTTAAAAAATTGCCAGGCTCAGTTCATTGAACTTCCGAAGACTCCTACGCGGTGGAAGCAGCAAACTAAATGTACATTTGGCCAATTGCAACTGGAAACAGTAGCCAAGATTTTTACGCCAAATGTGCAAATTGCAATGGACTTCGAGTGCTCGCTCGATTGCTGTGGTAAACCTGTCGCTGTTGCCGCCATGGACATTCCTTGTTGCCCCCACCAAACATTCAACAGGGGGTTGAGGTTAAGCGTGTGCCAAGCCCACGACAACGAACAACCAACAACCAACAACCGAGAACCGAGAACAACAACGACAACAACAACGACAACAACAACGACAACGACAAAAGCATCGAAGCAGCGGAGTCATGGAACGTCTGGTCATAACAAGAGCAAAAATGCTAAGCGTAAATAACTCATAGATAATAATGCCATGCATTTACGAGCAAAGCAATTGCAATGCAGCCAAAACAAAAGACTTAGGACACGAACTTGCCAAAAGGAGCAACGAGCGGCCGAAGCAGCCATCGAGTCATGTAACAGACATAGTCGCAGCCTCAGTCGAAGCAGTCGCAGCACCAGTAAAATTGGCTCAAAAACAAGATCAACTGGTTTCATCAGCAGTAACAAGCAACAGAGAGAACAACAACAACAACGAAAAAAAACTCACTCAAAAATGTTGAGCTCAAGACCTGTTGAGACCCAAGCAAGACCCATTGTTGGTCTATTGCGCGTGCCGTGTGCGCTGTAAAAATACTTTTTCCCAAAGAAGTTTCAGTTGTGTTTTTGACTTTTCGTCGTGCAGAACGATTCTCCTCAACGTGATTAACGTCAAACGCAGCCGCCGCGGGCGTTATTTGGCTGTATGTATGCGTGTGTGTGTGCGAGTGTATGTGTGTGTATGTGTGTTGGTGTAATATTCGCGAAAAGTTGTTTTTCGCTACAACTCATACTAATATATGGATGAGTATGTGTAGCACATGCATGTATATATAAAGTCAATTTTCCTGTTAACGAAACCTGCCAAAACTGCTGCAACAACCACAACAACAACAGAATACATCCACAAAAGTTGCATGCAACATAAGTAAATTTTGGTGTCGAGTGCCCCCTCCTCCTGTGTGTTTTGTGCTAAATGCTAAGTACATAAATGCCTGGCCGATCGTCAAGTCATCGTGAATATATTTTAATAATTGTGTGTTGAATACTCGCAGTTTTAGGTGAAAGTAAAGCAATTTGTTTAATTAATTGCACGCAAGCCTCAACCAGTCAGCAAGTAGATTTGTGTGCCAAGTTTAGACCAAGTTTACGAAGCGGAATACTCCACAAATCTACTTAACCAAAACATTGAGAATATATACTCTATAACTGGATATCTGAGAGCGTTAACCTATTGGATATTTCAACGAAATCTTTGGATAAAACAACACAACAATAGCAACAATATTTGAGCATAAGGATTTAACAATTGAAGGTGAGTGTAAAATGTGTGAGGGAAGAGCTTAGTACTCAGAGAGATTGTGGGAGGAAGGGGTTTGTACAGAGAAAAAATAAAGAGTAAGAGTAAGAGAAAAGTAGCTTTTAAAATAATAAGATTATTAATTAAAGAAGAGTTCCAAAACATATTTATTAATAAAATGCTTAATATGTGTATGTACATTGTACAATTTTAAATTTTGATAAGGAAGTTCACAAAATGATAACCCAATATATGTAGCTTACACTTTATTTTTTGCTGTAGAGAACCGTTTAATTCCATATGTTGAATTATTTAAAAGTTGATCTTAAAGTTCTAATTCCAATCAGTGTGCTTGTTCCTGAAACAGTAGTTATAACTAATGCTCAGTTAAAAAACATTTGTTTAGCCCTTTTGCAGATCTTAAGTCGAGTAGCAAATTAGCTTCCACACCTAGAAACGCATTACTAATTAGTTGATTCTTAGGCTAATATGATAATAATAATACAAAGAAATATGAATAAATTTATGTGCAGATCAAAATTGAATAGAATTAGGCAAATATGCAAACTTACAGCGACTTCAAAAGCCACTTTCTGTGTCGCAACCCAATTCAATTTCAATTCTCAATCTCATTCCCATTTCAATTCGAATTCATGTCAAGCTGAGTTTTGTATCTTTTATTTTTCGATGACTTTTTGGCAAACGGTCAAGCCGCCTTTTTGTCAGCATCAGAAAATATGTCACATACACATATAGTATCTAAAAGATACTTTTGCTATTTTGCCGTTCTGGTTTTAAGTGGCTAACAAACAAGCTCGTAAATAGCCAAATACAAAAATGTATCCATATGCATAGAAATACGTAGGTATGTGTATTTGTGTATACAGCCAATGGTTAACTATTTTTATTGACTTAAGCTTTGACGTTTGACACCTTTGCGCTTTTGTTTACGATCTCGAGCAATGGGAAAGAACTGTTTTTATTTAAAATGAGTCCATGTAAAACATATAAACTGGTAAAACAACATGAGGGCTTTACAATCGTTGTTTAAATACGCTATCAAATAAATTTTGATATTTTTATGCAAATTTAAATCGAAAGCTGTCGATATAGACAGAGATACTTTATAAATAAATGTATATTTTTATAAATATAGAAACTATTAAAATATTTTTACAAATTACAGATGTAATACTTGTTAATAGCTTGAACAATTTAATTTTTT
The DNA here is from genome assembly GCA_035045575.1 of Drosophila falleni. NCBI lineage: Eukaryota > Metazoa > Arthropoda > Insecta > Diptera > Drosophilidae > Drosophila > Drosophila falleni. The sequence continues at coordinate 15,649,960 of JAWNOV010000167.1, forward strand.
CAATTTTGCTTAAACTAAAACTAATTTTATAACGTTAAAGTAGATACTGATTTATTAAAAATATCTATTCTTTTCAATAAATCCCGGAAAAACATGTTTCGGAATGTTTCAAAACTGCACACAAAGCGTACCAAAATTCTATTGTATAAAAGCCTTTGAGTCGAATTCAGATTGTAACTTGCGATTGTGTGAATAGAGGCCAAGCTAGGCTGAGAAGAGAGAGAGAGAGAGAGAGAGAGAGAGAGAGAGAGAGGGAGAGAAAAACATGAGTCGCTCGTGCCGACACACCTGAGACTTAACCAAAAGTGATTCAACAGCGAGCAGATCGAATGGCTGGCATTATTGAAACATTACGAGATCATTTTATAGGGTCGCAGTCAAAGCGAAAGGGCCACAAAAAAATAAGAGAATTTATACGCAGAGAAACAGACACCTTTGTCAGTTCCAATCAAAGATCACAGATCGAGTTAGCTTTTTTAATTACCAATGGAGCCATTTGTTGTTTTCATTGTTGTTGTTGTTGTTGTTTGGGTGTTTGATGGGCGCATAATCGAGACCGTTATGCTGTGGCGGCGACAACTTGATGCTGACCCTCTTGCGGCTGTCACCTGAGCGGGGAGCGGCCCGTTGTCTATAAGGCCAATTGTCCGTTAAGTGCAGCAGGCCAACTTGATCTGATCTTGTATTGCATAAGCTGCCAGTAAAACATATTTTTCACTGTCAGAAATTTTGTTGCTTTGTTATTTTCTCTGTTTTTTTTTCCTTAAGCTATTTGCCCCCACGGCTGACATCACGCGACAGTCGCAGCAGCAAAAATGCTGTTTCGGTGGCATTTTTCGTGGCCCAAAAAATAAAAGAAAAGCACACGAATTGCTCCTACATCATTTAAATGTCAATGAGCGAAAGAGCAGACAGACAAACGGACAGACAAACAGACAGACAGACAGTCAGACAGAGCTGGCAAACAGCTGGGCTGTTAGCTGGGCTCAACAGAGTGACCTAATTTCGAGGAGCCACTGTTGCCCCAGCATGCTGCATGCAACTATAAGCTCAAGAAATATACAACAAAAATCAGAAACACTTTCTCTTGATCGGGTTCTGCCCGACTTGGAGCAGCGTCTCGTCTGTCTGCAATTAAGAGAAAATTTAATTTTGAATTTATTAAACACACCAAAAAATACGAGTAGAGGAGCCAAAGTCATTTGGCTCGTTCGTTTTCACATAAATCAAAAAAAAAGTTTGCCCTGCTCTCATACCATAATTATTTACAGGCCAGGTAGAAGAAGATACTGGTATATAATCAAGTTCAGGTTAAAAGCAACAGAATCGTAATTAGCCACCTTATAGATTGAGCTTCTTTAACGAATGATAAACAATCGCATTGTTTATCTTTTATTCTTTTTGCTTAACATTTTCAGCACAATTATTAATCAGAACATTTTTGTATTTAAGATGGCATCGATATTATCGATATAGGGCCGAGTATATCAGAGATCTAGGGAATGAGACTATAAGCTTGTAGTATTATTTATTTTAAATAAATTATATATTTACGTTTGATGAAACCTTATTTAAACTTCATATTTAATTTTGTAAATAATTTTTAATATTTTCTAAAATATTTTAATATTTTACATTTGTTCATATGGTTTAACAAATAAGAAAAAAATTATTGAACGCAGTGATTTAAGAAATACATATTTAATTTTATTATTAATTCGGTTCAAATAGATTTTTATCCAATGTAATATTTATTCAGACTAAAAAATCACAAAAAGTCATGTTTTATGAGTAGACTTAAAAGTTACCATTTTATCATTGATAGTAATATTCCATGCAATAAAATATAGCATCTATGACTTGAAATACCGCAATCGAATCAATTCCTGTATTCGTATTGAAAAATTCTTTTCTCATAATCAAATCGATTGATTTACTCCCGTTTAGATGCCTGGCTGCCTGAGTAGCAGACCCATGTTAAGTCGTAATGCCGCAATCAAAGTAAAGTTACAAGAGTTGTGGCAAATAGTCTAATATCTCAAGAGAGTTAAAAAAAAAGAGGAGAAAAGAAACCCGTTCCATATTCAAGTGTTTGCACTAGGCTTGACAGCAAAGCGCAGCCGATGGAATTCCTTGAGAGTATCAGTTACAAAACGTTTCAATTTTTGCTGCCTCACTGCGCCGTGTCCATTTGGAAAAAAAGTAATTTCGGATCGGTTATCGTTGACCATTTGTTTGTTTTGAGCCATTTTAACACGCGCTTGCGCCCCCGGCCATAAATGAGACCAACAAACAGTCAGACAGTCAGGCAAAGAAACAAAGAGACAGACAGAATAGATAGATACTTGGGTTAACTGAGCGAGCGAGGTTGAACAGAGAAATAATGGGAAGAAATAAGATACTTTTGGCACATAGTTAAGAATGTTAACCAAATTGGTTATAAATAAATCGATGAAATTATTTAAAAAGCAAATAAAATGAGTAGCTAAAATAGCAATCTGTATCTTTAGCTTTATCTGTATCTGTATCTGTCTGAATGTATCTGCGCATAAACTGCCACCGCAATGTGGCTATAAATGGCTAATGACAATCGATTTGCATAAGCAACGCAATTAATCTTTGTAATAACTAGAAATCGAATCGAATCCGAATCCGAAACCGAAACCAAAAAGACAAACACAAATCACAGCCAGAGGCTTGAAAATTATATGAAATTTTCAACGTGAATCTTTTAGTATGATTAATGAATGGAACCAAATCCAAATCGAAACGAATGTTTTTTTTTATTATTTAAATTATCATCAAAGGGCGTAGAAGGCCACATCTATTAGTGTCACGTCTAGCGGCTAGAACATAGAGAAAGAGAACCTTAATAAAAGAAGCCACAAACTTCAATAACCCATTGTCGATAACACCAACGCCTGGTCAGTTCTTTGCCACATTGTTGCATATTAATGTGGCATGTCAGCTTCAAACAGTTAGTTCCCTGTGCGGCATATTAATTATGAAATTTCTTCCTCAACAACATATTCCAGTCTCCTGCCCGTCTGCGTATGAGAATGTGTGTGTGTGCGTGTGTGTGTGTGCGTGTGTGTGTTTTGAATCTTTCACGGTCTCTCTGACTTTCTGGCCTTTCACTTCGGAATGCGGTAGCCGCAAAAAAAAAACAGCCCATAAAGCACATAAAATAAAAAACCAAGAAAAAAACTCAAGCCGGTCAGTTCAGATTCCATTTAGCGGTAAGCAGTGCAATCAGATTTAGCCAAATATTTTGGCCAGCCTGTTACGCGTTTTTGACCATAAGATATAATAAATTTACTGATTTATTTGTGTAGATAATGGAAACAAACATTAAGGCATTATAATGTGTGCAATTAAATGCAGAGTTTATTATATATTCAATAAATAACAGAGAGAAAACCGGCTTTAGTTTCCTTTAGAATTATTTGCATATCTAGAATAATTAAAGTAAGTAATAAATAGTAGTTTATAAAAGAATAACCATTTATTTTTTTTTAAGAATCTGCTTTCAGAAAATTCTACATTCTACTTTAGTTTTGTCTCAAAGTTTGGTATTTGCAATACCAGAACTTTTAAGCATTCCTTTCGCAGTTGTGTTTCCGAAGAAGTTCTCAAATTTCTATTTAAAGAACTTACCTCGTAAAACAAAACAAGCTATAAAAACATTTTTAGAATATCTTCAACCAAAATCGCAGTTCGTGAAAAAAATAACCAAATAGAGAGAAATAATACGGCTGGCTATAAACTGTGTAAATTGATATCATTGACTAGACAGAATCATTGAGAGAGTTCACAGAGCTTTCTCGCCGGGGTCCCATAAATCTGCCAATAGCATCCGAGAATCTGTTGGAGCAACTGGAGAGCTGGTCAACGACTAATGCCGTTTAAAATGCGGCAGTTTAGCTGCTATTTATATGGGTATCAATCGATGTTCTTTCCTTTATCGACTGTCAAAGCAAGCACACTTAATTAATGCACATCCAGCAGAAGAGGAACACATTATAAACTAGTCGGCCGGTGCTACAGTCGAGCATACTCGACAGTTGGAGACCCCGTACTTACTATGGAAAAAACTTATAATGGATAAAAACTAAAATAATTTTGTTATCTTCAATGCAAATGCTATCAGATTGGTTACGATATCTCATAAAACAAAAATGTTTTACAACAAATTAATTTTCGCGGCATGACGATTGTTGGTTTTAATTTTTGCCCCCCCCCAAATTAATATTACTCCTCCCAGTCCCTCTCCCAGTCCCTCTCCCAGGTTCCTCTCCCAGGCCCCGCCCCCAGGCCCCGCTCCCAGTCCCTCTCCCAGGCCCCTCTCCCAGTCCCTCCCCCAGTCCCTCTCCCAGTCCCTCTCCCAGACCCTCTCCCAGGTTCCTCTCCCAGTCCCTCTCTCTGTCGGTAAAACAAACCCAATAGACCCCTGTACTTTTTTTAAGTACGGGGTCTAAAAATACGAAAACCAAAAAGAAATCTCTCCGAGATGACCTCAAATAATCCAATAAAGCTTTTGATATCGATAAAGGGCCAAGAGATTCAAATGCTGAGCAAATATTTAAGACACGTTTGTGAACTCTTAGAGTGCTCTTCGGACCCCATTAACAGCGGAAGCCCGCACAATAAAAGCACTGCTAAAATTATGAAATTCATAAGGTCGTATTGACGAGAGACTGAGCCAAGTCATTAATCATAAAACTTATAACGGATGGTTTAGCCAGACATCTGTCGATGAATTTTTTGCTTGAAACTTGTATTCATAAAAAGCTGAAATGCTGAAAACTGAAACATTGGCATTTCTTTAAAGAGTTTTTTGGATCACCATAGAGAGTATAAAAGGCGTTGGCAATGCATTCTCATCTCACTCTCACATTCACCATCCATCCTAAGCTATCTAAGCATCCGTCCCCTTGGGCACTTCCGATAAGATCGCACTACGGTGTTCAATAGAAAACAGAAAACAGAACAGAAGACGGACAACAGACAACAGACAGACAGACCCTGCTATTTGCCTGAACTTGAGCATTTTTACCGGGAACGATAACACAACTAGCTACATAACAAGTTGGTGTGATGCACTTGAAAACTGCTCAACCTTATGATGCCCTGTTGCACAAAGAGAATAATCATATATTAGGACTCGAAATTACTGTGCACAGAGAGAGAAAAAAGTGGGTTCAGTGAAGTTGAGTTATGTATTTAAAAGTATGACAGTAAAACTTAAGTGGTTAAGAAACAATTCCAAACCAAAGAACGAATGTAAAACATATTAGAAATCTACAAACAAGATAAAAATCTTGACAAAGAATATTAATACAACAAAAATAAGATGATTTATTGTTACAAATGTCATATAAGAGTTGTGCTGCTAAGCCGAATTGAAAGACTGTCAGACAATTTCAAGCCGACCTATGTCAAAGTTTCAAATATCACGTATACGATTAAATAGGTTGAGATTTAAAAGCGCAGATTGTTTAAAAATAGCTTATTGTTGATTTTTAGTAATTTAATAAGAACGACAGATTTCAGCACGCCATCTGCTTGTATAATTAATTTAATAACAGTGTATTTAATTATCCGGAAGATACCCAAATTAGTTGTGTATCTATCTTAACGGAATTCTAGAGATGATTTACATATACATTTTGCAATAAAAAAATTGGGCTTATAATATGCCCATTTTGTTAGATTATTGGGTGCTGGGTATAAAAAGCATTTTATAGCAAAAATGCCTGACATTATGGACGGCAACAATTTCCAACGAAATGAAATCGAACGGCATTGATTGCATGCCAATGTGGCTCCAAAGTTCTTGGCTGACACCTGCAGCCAGAGCCCAGACAAGTAACCATTTATAGAGTAGCAAGACGATCAACAGACGATCAAGAGACGATCAACTTTCAAGGCGAATGACGCAAAGCACGCAATGCTACCGCTCCTGCCTGCCTCACTCTCCCTTCCTTCCGCCTCTCTTTCTACCATTGCTCTGCTTCTGTTTGAGTCTCTCAGGCATCGTCTCCAATCTCAGTCGGCGACTCTCGTTGGCTTTCTCTGGCGACGCTGCTGCCGCTGCTTCTGCTGCTGCGTTAATTATTATGAGCAGAGGAAGTGAAGACGACTTTGGCAGCGACTAATTGCACTCGGGGTGCCTTCCTTAATTTGTAGAATCAGCCTTAGAGGCTAGACAACAAACAAACTGACGACAACACAAACACATTCAATGTCTGCGCTTTGTCAATCCACTTAAATCAACTTTTTATATCATTTTTCCTTTCCATTTTTTCTGTATTTCTCTTGCAGCTCGGACAACATGCAGCGTCAGCAGCAGTTTTAAATTGTAACTATCCAACTTCTGCTGCCAAAATGCCCACTCGCCACAATTGGGATTCGGAGCGCGTGGGCGTGGCACATTTAGCGGGCGCATTAAGTCCACTTTGCATAACCGATGCCAATCATGAGATACTTCGGCCAAAGCCACGCAGGTAAACTTCAAAATCTCATATACTATTTATATAATATTAATATTCGTATTTAAACTTAGGCTATTTAAATTATTTCCGTTTGCTTCCTTCGATCGTCCGCGTCCTGTTTATGTTTTTCTGGGTTTGCCATCCGGTAAAAATTTCCGATCTGGTTTGATTATTTTTACTTAAAAAAATAAGTACATTTCCGAAAAAAGAGGTATTCTGAACTTTTGTACGTTTTATTTAAACTTTAATAAGGCTGGGCGAACTTTAGTAAAATATTTAGCTTAATTTTATCTAATTTTGAATTTTACATATAATTTATTAATTTTGTATGAGTTCTTTTGCATTTTTTAAATTTACAATATTTATCAGTGTAAACGAGCTCTAGATGGCGCTAAGAATGCTTTGATTTTGAGGCTGCTGCCTAAAAGTATGCTACATATTTTTATTGTTTGCTTTGTAAATCGAACCAGATCGGAAATTTGATTTGTTTTATTCGCCACGTTATTAAACTTTTTCGTTGGCGGTTTTACTTTTTGCCAGTTAGGTTAATTTTTTTTCTCACCTAAATGAAAACTGTAATGCAATTTCCAAAAGCTTAGAATTTAAAATTCGTATTGAATTCATTTTGTCTTGAACTTCAGACAATTTACAAAACCTTTATTTATAATTTTTCGAAAGCTCTTTTATTTTTCTTAGGAATATGACTTTATAAATAGACCTTCCTTCTGTAAGAGTATATAAACATCGATGCTTCTAATTGAGAAGACCTTCAGACAGATGTATAAAGGTATCGATACTGCTTAAAGAGATAGTTTTTTTTCGTTCTGGGTTCTCGTTTGTTTTGCTTCTTGTTGTAGTTTCCGATAGGTCTCGAGTCGAAACCCAAACAATGGATACTATTTTTGGTCTTGGACACTTGCATGCACAATTGTGCACAAAAGCGTGAAGCATCCAAAGTTAAATGGACAATAAACTTTACTTTTGTTTATCGTTGGTTGTTTTTGTCTTTTGGTTCTGACCAGCGACCAACTTCTTTTCGGAAGTAGCAGTAATACCATTACACGCAACAAAAACACAGAGAATAGCAGATGCCAGACTATTTTAAGGAAATCTACAGACATTTCATGTTGTTGGAGAAGTAGAAGAAGAAGTAATTCAGAAGAAGAAGGAGAAGCAGAAGAAACGGGCACAAGACGTCTAGATATCTTTTTGAAATCGCATTGTGAAGCCGGTCAAGGTTAATTTAGGGAAAATTAATGCTAACGTTGTCAGTGTCAGACTGAATAGAGCAAAAGATCTTCACTTGGTCAGCGGATGTGGGCCAAAAACAATAACAAATAACAACTTGCTTTATGACTTAGAGCGATGAATATTTAAAAATAACTTGCTGATACTATTGCCAAGTCATACAAAACATAAACTAATTCAATTTAATTGAAAACTCTGTAAACTGAACATACATATATATCAATGCGATTTCCGACTCGGTTTCTCAATCAAACAAAGCCGCAACAATTGAAGATTGAAATCTCTTTGAGTGTGAATATCTATATATGTGTGTGTGTGTGTGTGTAATGCATGTGCACAACACAGGAAGCCAAAATATGACTGGCATTTTGGAAACTTTTGCATGGACAAACAATTAAAAAAAGCAAAGGTTTTGAAATACGTGTAACAACAAACAAATGACAGTAGAAATTCACACAAATGAAAGTGAAAATGGCAAAATGTGAATAATTAGCTGCAAACAATAACAATAATAATAATATATACACACAGCAAACGAACTCGAATAGGAAAAATATACTCAAAATTCGCCACACAATTCCCCCAACAGCAATAACAGCAGCTAATTGTATCTGTCTCTGTATCTGTATCTGTATCTGTCTCGTTGTATCTGTATCTATAGCAGCCAAGTCAGCAACAACAACTACGCCAATGACAATGGCATATGCCGTCTTGGCCTGGCTTTAAGCCTGGGTCTCGGCCTGGGTCTCCACTTATCTCTGGGCCTGGGTCTGGGCCCTGGGCCTGGGCCTGCAGTCGAGGGCAATAAACCCCGGCATAGTTGTTACATTTTTCTATGAAGCATCTTTATGCGACGACATGAGGCAAGTGAAAATGTTGTTACCTTTTTTACATTGCTCGGGCCGCTGCTGCCAACACTTTCTTTCACACAAACAGAGACAGAAACAGAAATAGAGAGACAGAGTCAGAGTCAGGCACATTAAAGTCAAGCGCAATGAAACCAGGCACATTATCCATACATATGTACGTGTGTATCTGTGAGATACTTTTAACGCTTGTCAAAATATCTTAGACTGCAGTCAGCATTGCTGGACGCGAAAGTGTGGGAGTTGCTTGTGGCAAGCTATAGTCAGCTGTTGCCCAGTCTTTGCCACATGCCACATGCCACATGCTAGAGATAATCACGTCAACATCAACGTCACTCGCTTGATTAATTAAGCCGTTAAAGCCCAATGCGACCCTAAGTTGAGGTCCAACGGAAGCATTGCCCCTCGTCTCATCCAATGACCGCAACTGTTGCTCCTCTTGCTCCGGGTTAATGGGGGCAAATGTAAAGCAGGCGGAAAGATACGGAAATCTTGTTAGCGCTCCGACACAATCAACGCATATGTATCCATAAATGTATCTGCAAATCAGGTGCCAAGACATAAAGAGATGTAATGATAGCTACTAAAGCATGAAATCTGATATTACATAAAAGTCACAGATAATAAAAGAAAAATATGAATAAAAATTCAAAAGAAAACTGCCAAAGTACTGTGTACGTCTCTTGGCTGATTGCTTTGGTTTTTCGACCTTATATAAGCACTGCAATTAGCTGCATAAACAAAACATCAAACACAAAACTCGAATGCCAACACACAACAAACGCACATCAAAGTCTCGGCTGGTCTTTAACCCCCTTTAGGTTTCCTGTTTGAAACTATAAACAAATAATAGTTTATTTTATTAATCAAAACTTGTATGTGTTCAATGGTTTGCCAATATTTCCAGTTTTTTATAATTAAAATAATAACTTTATAAATTAATTTAATTTACTTTTAATGTCCTTATATATTTTATATTAATATATTTCCTTAGTTTGTTCATAAACATATTCTTTTTATTTTTAGTAGTCTCCTTCCTTACTAAAGCAATTATTTAATGTAGTTGACCATTTTATTTTCTTACAATTTCTTTCTGTATATCAAAATGAGTTTCTTCAAAGCAAGTATAAAATTTCGAAGCGATTTGAAATTTACCAGATGAAATTCGAATTTTCTGTTCCCAGACTTGAAGAAATGACTCGACGAAAATAATTTCGGCTTTAACACTTTATGTCAAAAGCTGTGATGAAAAGTTTTTCTTTATTGCAGCAAAATTTAAAGTTTTCCAACGACTAGAAATCTTTGATAAACTTAAACTAACCTTGCCGGAACATGAACAACTTATTCTAATTATATTTATGTCTTAACGATGTTATTGATGACCAAAAGGCAAACGAGTTATGCCTCAAAGACCGAGTTCTAATGATCTACTAACTTAAAGCAAATATCATAAACAATTTCCTGTTTAACTGACGGAATGAAAAACGAAAGTTCCTTAAGCTTTAACTTGGGCTTGGTTTTCGGTCTGCTTGGGGTAACTGCAGTAATCTCATTAGTTGATCAACTCAAATGACATACATACTCAACAGTTTTGGGTATATAAGATATTACTGCAGCCCCCAAAGGGTCGGGCAAGACTAATAGGTTTTTTCTTTTGAATTTTTCTTTGAGGTTTTACCTTTTGGCTTTATGAATTGCAGTTGCCGCCTTCGGCTAGTTTTTCCACCTTCTTTCTCTTTCTCTCTTTCTCTTTCTATCTCTTCATTTTCTGTCGAGTTGGTCGAGTTGTTTTATAAACACGCAAATCTTACATTAAACTTTTGCTTTTTCGGGTCTTTTTGTGTAATGGGTGTAAGCATATTTATAGTCTGTCATTACAATTCCGTAAATTAAACTTTTTAATGCGCAAATTGTTTCGTTCATAATTTTGTTTTTTAAATAATTAACTACGCCAGCAAGTTAAGCTAGAAACCCAAAGAGTACAGAGAAGAAAGTTATTGTATAATCCAAGTAAATAAATAAATAGAGCCTCGACTTGACTTCTCGCTGAGTTTTCCGCATTACGTGGGCGTTATTTTTTCATTTCTCTTCTTCATTTCTCTTTTACTGACCAAATGACCAGCTATTGGTCATAACTTTCTAATTACGCTTTCTGTATACATTTTGGGGTTTAGCTGCAGGCCCTAGGATGCGATTCTTGAACAACAAAAGAGTATGGTAAAGCCGCCCAATAAAATAAAGAGAACCTCAAAGTACCGTTAGATCAACAACATGAGCTGCTATAAATCATTAGAAGCAGGTTACGCTTTAACAATTTATCTCTGGTACACATGAAATGTATCTACAAGATGTATCTTCAACTCAACCTACGCGTGTCTGCACATGCTCAGAACATAAAACGTGATCTTGGACCTGTGCCTGTTATACTCTGCCTCTCCATCTGGCTTTGAACAGGCGCGGAAGGAAGGAAGCCAGCAAAACGATCTGATAAGTGTCAAGATTGTATAACCTTCGAGTGCGTCCCAGGCCACAGCACCTCGGCCCCTCAAACAGTTGTACATAATTAAATTCACAAAGTCAAGGCATAGAGATGAGCAGCAGTTCGCCAAATTGAATTTAAATGTGATCAAAAATAGAAAAAATTTAAAGTTGATAAAGTGGGATTTAAAAAAAAACTAGATATAATATAAATAATTTAGAAAAAATTAATATAATCTCATTAAAAGTATTTCAGTTATAAAATCGTGTTATAAATTTAACAAAATAGCTTTTATTTTGTTTTAAATTTTAATTTTCTCATTCTTTAGAGAACCTAATTGATTTTTTAATAATTTTGTGATTAAGGCAATCACAGTTAAGTCTATTGGACTTATATTTTTAAATTTAAAAAATCAAATTAAACTTAAAATAATAAATTTATTTTTGCACAAATATACCTAAACCATCTCTGCTTTACTATTATTAAATATTAATTATTAAATATTAATTATTTTTTTATTATTTACTATTTATTAATTTTAATTTCCATTAATTTATTATATGTATTATTTTATTATAATAAGAACTTGAATACTATTTTTTGGCAACCTGCTGATCTTCATAAAAATCGTTTCCCAGTCACAGTGACTGACAACGAGTATCGCTTTCTATGGCAACAAACAGAGCTGATGGGCTCTGCCCTGGAGTAAATCTCAGCCTGCTGTTGTTGTGGTTGCTGCTGTTGTTGTTGTAGCTACCTGCCTCATAGCTGCTGCTGTTGTTGCCAGTTGTAGTTGTGTTTTGTCTGTTACAGTTGTGCCATTGTTTTGGTCACACAGCTGAGAAACAACAACTCACGGCAGCTGAAATTACCCAAGCCAAAGACCTGCAAGGTGGCATGGGCCCCAAAGGCCTACGCTACGTTTATACGCTCTGTGAAAAATCACGGAAAACTCGACGTTTTGCCTGCGTCGCATCGCACACAATGACTCGTCGACAGCGCTGCTGACGTCGACAGCGCTGCTAGCGTCGACAGCGAACAGCGTAGAGCGTAGAGCAGCTGGGTTTTTGGCTTTGAGCCGCCGGCTGGCAGTTTTCAAGCTTCAGTCGAGCTTGATGTGTTGAACGCGCGTGGAGTTGAGTCGGAATTTGAGAAACTGAGACTTGGAGCAACGGAGTGACGTTAAACGATATTTTGGATGCGGTTACGGAACGTTGCGCAGACGGCGCTAGAGCAATGATAATTTATAATTTGCATAATTGTTGTTATTATTTTGTGTATTAAATTGTGTATGTCGAGAGCTTCGCAATTTTCAGTGCAAAGTGAAATGAAACCAAAGTGAAAAATATATATATGTAAATATAAAATCTAAATTCTAATTCAACTTGCAACTTGCAACTTCATCTGCATCCGCATCCGCATCATCATCATCTTCAACATGTACTGCACCAAAGATTGCACCTGTCGCTTGTGCCGTGAGTTGCGTGATTACAAGCTGAAGAAGGCACCGCCACAGCCCAAGCAGAAGTCAGGAGGAGGGGGAAAGGGCACGCCTCCGAGTTCCCTGCTGGGTCGCATGCTAAACGAGAACTTTATATTGAGGCGACGGGGCATTTCGCTAAAGAACTTTCAGCCGCAATCGCTGCGCAACAGTGAAATGTGTCAGTTGCCTCGCGATCTGCCACGCCCCACACAAACGCCCTCGCCCACGCCCATCGAGGAGCTGCCCGACTGGGCAACCACACAGCGCAGGCGGGCAGATAAAGACAAAGGCAACGGGAATGGAATTGGGAATGGAATTGGGAATGAGAATCTAGGCGATCGAGAGGTCAAACCAAATCACAAGGTGGTCATCTATTTTGGTGACTCCATGAATCGAGGACAAGCAACACAGCAGCAGCCCGCAGATCCAGCCAATCTTCACACACAGTTGCTGCAGGAGATGTGCCACAAGCTGCAGGCCAATGACAAACTCAAGACGGAGCAGGCAACGAAGGAACTGGCAGCTGTACCGGAGGTAACGGCGGAGATGGAGGCGGGGTTGGGACTGGGGCTGACTGCGGGTGATGATGAACTACCGCCCTACATTGAGAGCGTGCAGAATGGCGTAATTAATATCAAAATTGAAGGCAATTACCGGCGTGCCAGTGCTCTGGTGGAAACGGTGGCAAAGCCAACTCTAGCAGTTGTTGGCCAACTGAAATCTGATGCTAATGCTGCTACAGATCATGATGATGACGATGACGATGACGATGATGACAGCGACCCTGGCCACGATGCAGAGACAGCCAGTCAGTCGGATTCATGCGATTGGAGCTACGTTCAGGAGTGGAGACGAGCGGCGAGACGGTAGTGAAAATATTTCAAATGATTTGCCATTTTATTTTTCGCCCATTTTTCACTGTATTTTCTACTTGTTGTTGCTGTTGTTGCTGTTTTTGTTTTTCACTTTATCAATTGTTGTCTGGGCTCCCATTCTAGTATTGTGAAAGCAACTGGAAGCAGAGGGTTTGTCCAACCAAACAAACAAGTGAAAACACTTTTACGAGTACCTTAAAATTCCACCTCTTTTTTGTGGCTCATTTGCATGCGATTTTACTGAAAAGGGAAAACTTAAAATTACATTATTAAATTCTTTTTTAACTTAACTATAAATTATCTCAACTGCCTCACAAACAATTTAATTAAGGAAAGGATTTTCAATTTGGAAATATTTTTAACTAAGTATCCACAAAAAAATGTATTTTTAAGTATTTATCTTTGGCAACTAAAAGTATGCTTTATAAATTTTAACACTTTTGAAACATGTTGACATTAATTTCGAATTTTACAAAATATTATTATATGATAGAAAAATAAACCCAACTACCGTAGATAGTTAATAATGGAAAGATAATATTTATCTGAAGCTAAAGACATTTTGAATGAAATCTAAGAAAATTGTTTTGACTTCTGTAAGAATGTCAAAAGGTCGGTGATCGTTGTATAAAGACAAGAGGCCATTAAATGGAAGCATGTCAATGCATTGTAAAAACAATTCAAAAGCAATAAATCGCATTTAGCTCAACGCATTGTCAAATTGGCAGAGCAAAAGAACAATGGGCACTTTTCAAAAAAATATTCCCGCAAAATTCTGGGTCAATCAGCAACAAACATAAGAAGCAAGTTTTATATTACAGCATGAAATCAAAAATCATAATAAAAGCAAAAGATTTAACTTGAATCTTTTGGCGGCATGCAAATGAGTGGTCGTAACTGGCTTTTCATTTTCTTACCTCTTTTTTTTGTTTTGGCCAAACCCAGTTAGATGATGACGCTGATCATCGTTATGAAGACGATGATGAAGCTGAGGACAGTGCAGAAATGTGAGAACGATTGGCAACCCACTTTCATAAACAAAAGGAAACGCTTATCTCAGTTGGAATATAGAATGGGGAATACTCTAACGATCTATTGATTTTAAAATTGTTTGATCATAACATCAGAACTATTTTGTGTATATTATAAATGTTGATGACAAAATCACACCAAATTTGCATAAGGATTATTTAAGATTAGAAGTTTATTATTTAATAAAATAGAATTCTTCTAACGCGATTATTATTCCGTAGGCTTTTAGTTAGTTGTATCTGACGACTTCAGTAAGTCGTAATATCTCTTTTGTTCTTCAGGGTATTACAAGAGTGTGCCTCTGCTTTTAATTAGGTGCCACCGCCTAAGCTCGAGCTTAGATCTAATACGAAGCGCGAGCTGTGTTGAGATACTTTACATATGCAGATTTAAATCTGACAAAGCTGATTGGCAAGACAGTGCGAAAGATAAGCGGTAATATGACAGATATATGACATTCCGTTAGGAGAAGCTTTGTGTGTTTTGGCTTTGACACTCTGAAGCTCTCTTGCATTCTAATGAATTGCGTAACGTAGTGCTCTTTATAAGTATATAGGCCAAATATTGTTATATTGTATTGGGACTTGGAGAGGGACTGGGAGAGGGACCTGGGAGAGGAACTGGGAGAGGGACTGGGAGAGGGGCTGGGAGCGGGGCCTGGGAGCGGGGCCTGAGAGCGGGGCCTGTGAGAGGGACTGGGAGCTGGGGCCTGGGAGAGGGACTGGGAGCGGGACTGGGTGGAGTAATATTAATAGTAATATATATATAGTAGCAGTAGTAGAGAGGGTAAGAAAAACAAAGAGAAACTGAGAAAGAAGTACGAGTTTGAATATAGAGAAATAATTCAAATGCTACTTTCCGACTGTCGAGTATGCTCGACTGTAGCACCGGCCGGCTAGTTTTTTTTAAATTTGATTATTTTCCCTATCCCAATTTTTGTTTATTTAATTTTATTATTTTATTTATTTATTATTATTTTTAATAAATACAAATGTAATTTTACATATATTATTATTATTATTATTATTATTATTATTTTATATTAATAAGTATTTAACAAATTTTTATTTCTTATTTGTTGACAGACCCACGGGAAATTTGCCGCCAAACTTCGCTGGGCAGCAGCCGCCCAGTCAGATGAGCGGGTTGCCACCAGTTCCGGTGCCGCTGCAGCCGCAGCCGCAGCCACAGCTGCAACAGTTGCAGGCGACAGCGGCACACACGCCTCAGGCGGGCAACGCTGGACTCGCGGTGGCGATGGCGACACCAGCGCCACGTGTCTTCAAGGAGCTGGCACAGCAGCCGAACAAGGCGCCAGTGGCCAGCAAGACGGCACTGCATCCGGCGGTGAGCAGTCCTTTGCCACAGCAACCACAGCAGCATCCGCAGTTGGCAACGCCCGTGGGTAAGGGGGGCATGCCACAGCGGGCGGTGCAAGGACCCGCACGGCTGACGGTGCAGAGTACGCCGGTCAAGTCGCAGCCGCCGCAGCTGAGCGGCAGCTTGCAAAGCTCACCCAGTCGTCCAACGCTGGGGATTCCCACAGCGACGCAGCAGCAACAGAAACAACAACAGCAACAACAACAACAGACGACACCACGAACTCATCAACATGAACAGTTCCGAGCGTTGCAGCGGGTGCAGGAATGCCACAGCTCGTCGGATGAGAACCGCAGCTCGGGTCATGCCAGCATGTCGGACACGGGTGGACATAGCTCCTCTCCCGCAGGTGGCATGACCTTGGGCCCGTTACCGGAGGATCGCTTGGCTGCCGGGGTGACCAATCGGAGCACACGCTCGAGGCGACATCGTGGCATCATGCCGGCTGGCAAGGCACCGTGGAGCGGCAGCGGACTGGAGGACATCAAGTTGGCCATACAGCAGCTGACCATGCGCTCCCAGACGAGCAGCAGCACCTACAGCAGCCTGAGTGCGGGATCGGAGAGCTCAGAGCCGGCTAGAAGATTGGGACGCTACTCTTCCCTTGAGACGGTTATTACCAGCACAAGTGCCGATGAGTTTGTCTGGGTGGATTCGCACAATCGGCTAGTGGAGCTGCAGCATCCGCCTTGGAGTCAGCAGTGCATCATGCGCGTCCTGCGCAACGGACGTTGCAAGCAGCAGGCGGAACATGTCTCGGTCGAGGTCATCTCCAGGCTGGGATACCTGCTGCAGCGTGCCTTGGTGCGCATTGCCCGGGAGATTCAACGTTTCTCGGCGGGATTGGGACTCTGCTCCAAGCAGGAGGTGGCCGGTGCCTTTAAAGTGGTGCTCTGCTCCACATTGGCCGACTCCTGCACCAAGGCGTGCCTCCGGGCCGCTGCCATGTTCGCGGTGCCCGGCGAGAGTGCTCTCAAGCAAAGCAAATCCGCTCGAGCCGGTCTCCAGCTGTCCGTGGGCAGCTTCTTCAGATGGATGACGGATGCGAGACTCGGCAAGTTTATTCACGAGTATGCGGCGGTCTATCTCTGTGCCGGCATTGAGAATCTTCTCGAAGAGATCATGCTGCAGTGCGGCAATGGCGGCAACTCCACAGCTGCTGCCTTGGATCAGAGCATTGCCAGCTCCGGCGACTTCTGGGGCTTGTTGCAGCCATTTGCCCATCTGAATGCCGGACGCATTGCATCCGGCGCCTTGGCCATGCCACGCTGGGCGAGTCCCTTCTCCCTGGCCACCTGCGTGGGCAGCATCCGGGAGCTGAAGGAGAAGGCCCTTCGCACCCAGCAGGAGTTCCAACATGCCGCCGCCTTGTCCAATGCGGCTCTCAGTGCCCTCTTCTACTTCATGCGCTGCTCCCAGCTGGAACACACGGAACTTGCGGCCCAGACCTCAACGGCTGGCCAAGCACCACCCAACAGCGGCACCCAGAATGTCCAGGAACTGTGCTACGAGCGCGCCTATGTGGTGCTCCCTCCGCTCGCCGAGTGGCTGCGTGTGGCATCCGCGCATGCCGAGCACCGCAACGGCCTCATGATCGACAAGGATGACATTTTGCAGGTACGATAAAAATAAAAAATACTTTTACAATTTTCAAAAAAAAATTAATAAAAAATAAATTAAATTAGGAGAGGGACTGGGAGAGGGACGTGGGAGAAGGACCTGGGAGCGGGGCCTGGAAGAGGGACTGGGAGAGGGAACTGGGAGAGGGACTGGGAGCGGGGTCTGGGAGAGGGACTGGGAGCGGGGCCTGGGAGAGGGACTGTGAGCGGGGCCTGGGAGAGGGACCTGGGAGAGGGACCTGGGAGAAGGACTGGGAGAGGGACTACGAGCGGGGCCTGGGAGAGGGACTGGGAGCGGGGCCTGGGAGAGGGACCTGGGAGAGGGACCTGGGAGGAGTTATATTAATAGTAGTATTTATAGTAGCAGTAGTAGAGAGGGTAAGAAAAACAAAGAGAAACTGAGGAAGAAGTACGAGTTCGAATATATATATATATATATCGTGCGAAAATTAAGTCTGTAAGACATTTTTGTTTTATGAGATATCGTAACCAATCTTATAACGTTTGCATTTAAGTTAACTAAATTATTTTTAGTTTTTTCCATAGTAAGTACGGGGTCTCCGACTGTCGAGTATGCTCGACTGTAGCACCGGCCAACTAGTTTTCCAGAACTTTTACTGAATATTTTTCTGAAAATACCTTGCTTTTGCAGGCTGCTCGTTTGCTGTTGCCTGGCGTGGATTGTCCCATACGTCCGGTGGCCCACGACGAAGAGCTTCCGACCAAGAAGACGCACTTCAGCGGCAGCAGCAGCAGCTCCGTCGTCGGCGGCGGCAGCGCCACAGGAACTGCTAGCAGCTGCAGTTCGCCGGCAGTGAGTAGCATTGGCGAAGACACCTCGGAGCTGGGACGTCGTGCCACGATCGGAGTCGCCTTTAAACTGCTGCTCACGGGACGCGCCGAGCTGTTGGCCCAGGCTGCTCAACTGTTGCCGCCGACGACGAGATATGATACCCAGAACAGCGCAGGATTAACCGCCTTGATGGTGGCCAGCATCAGGAACGATGAGGTGGCATTGCATGCTCTGCTGGATGCGGGCTGTGATCCCAATGTGGAGGTGCCGGCGGCGGGCAGCAGCGGCTATCCGGCCATTCAACCGGACACCCAACACTGGACAGCGCTCAGCTTCGCAGCCAGTCGGGCCAACTATGTGGCACTGAGGATCCTCCTGGAGCGGGGTGGCAAGGTGGAGGGCGGAGCACGCAGCAGCGAGGAGAAGTGCACGTTGACACCGCTGCAGCTGGCGGCGGGAACGGGCAATCTGGAAATGGTAGCACTACTCCTGGCCCATGGCGGGAATGCCTTCCTGTCCACGCAGCAGAAGGATACGCTGTGCTTTGCCGGAGCCGCACAGAAGGGTTGCTTCTGTGCCATCTCTGTGGCGGCTGCCCATGGACATCGCTCCTGTCTGCGCAAGCTGCTCACGCATCCCGTCTCTCCGGGCACACGGGACGTCCTCTCGCTGGAGGAGATGCTCGCCGAGGGGGATGTGGTAGGAGTACGCGGCACGGGAGCTGCTGCAGCCGGAGCAGGAGAGGATCTGCTGCCGCTGCTCAACAAGACGCAGATCAAGCGACTGCAGGAAGCCATGTATCACAGCGCTGAGAACAATCATCTGGGTGAGTAGTGAAGACCACTTCTTGAGAGGATCTTCTAAAGTTTGACATATCTTTTAGACATAACCATTGAGCTGCGCAAGCTGGGCGTACCCTGGACTCTGCACTGTTGGATGCACGCTTTGTCGGCGGCTCATGAGCTGCGTCTGGATGCCGTCATTGATCAGCTGTTACAGGACTTTCTCCAGGTCTGTCCGGATGATTACAGTGCCCAGTTTGTGAGCGAGTGTCTGCCCCTGCTCTTCAACATCTTTCGCAATAAGAACGAGGGTACCACTCTCCTATTGGCGGACATCTTTGCCACCTGCTTTGGCTGGGAGGCACTGCATCCACTGAAGGAACAGCCGCCCATGCAGCCGGTTCAAGGCACTCGCATTGATCCAAAGTTTGTCAACAATCCGGAACTGAGCGATGTCACCTTTCGGTAAGTAAATCCTTCAACTCTTATATAAGAGCAACCATTTAATTATGCTAATCATTTGCAGCGTCGAGGGTAAAATCTTTTATGGCCACAAGATTGTATTGGTCACCGCATCGCCACGTTTCCAGAGCATGCTCAGTTCCAAACTGAGCGATGCCAACAGCACTCCAACTGTCCAGATCAATGACATTCGTTACCACATCTTCCAGCTGGTGATGCAGTTCCTCTACAGCGGCGGCTGCAATGCTCTCGATGTCTCCCACTCCGATGTCCTGGAACTCATGGCTGCCGCTAGCTTCTTTCAGCTGGAGGCTCTCTTGCGCTACACAGAGGCACGCTGCTCCGAAATGGTCGATGTGGACAATGTCGTCGCCATGTATATTCATGCCAAGGTGAGAACTTTTAAATTTCTACTGAGAAAAAGGATGACCAGTTCTTAAACTCATTATTTATTTATTATTCATAGAGTTATTTGTTATAGGATATCTATATAGGGAATACAAGTTGTAATGTTTTTATTGATTCGGGATATTTTCTCAAGCGAATTACTTAACATATAATGACTCTTCTCCTTCACTCTGAGTCGTGAATAAACGTAAAATGAACTAGTTCTATAAAAAGAGCAAAGCTAAATTGACTCGGCTGATACAGTATGCAGTTTCATAAAATAAAATAAAGGGTACGCTGTTTCAATCCTATTCTCACAATCCTACATCTATTAGCTTATTAGAATTATTATTGATCGTTATGCAAATATTTTAATCAGGGGTGTTCCAAAAATGTAGTTGTAAGTTGTTTACCTTCAATATTTACTGGAATTTGACAATTTATTTTGCTTATAAGATGCTCAGCTTTATAATTTATATTTCTAATATTAATCGTACTGTTTTAGAGATTTTGGCTTTTCTATTAGCTGATTCGATTTACTATCAACCTACTAGGCAAAAGTTTTTATTCAATTTTAGATTATTGACAGTTAACGATATTCGCCACTAGAAACAGTCTTTTAGGTATTTAGACCCTGTACTTAAAAACAGTACAGGGGTCTTTTTGGTTTGTTTTACCGACAGAGAGAGGGACTGGGAGAGGTTTCTGGGAGAGGTTTCTGGGAGCGGGGCCTAAGAGCGGGGCCTAAGAGCGGAGTCTGGGAGCGGGGCCTAAGAGCGGAGTCTGGGAGCGGGGCCTGGGAGCGGGGCCTGGGAGCGGGGCCTAAGAGCGGGGCCTAAGAGCGGGGCCTAAGAGCGGGGCCTAAGAGCGGGGCCTAAGAGCGGGGCCTAAGAGTGGGGCCTGGGAGCATGGCCTAAGAGGGGGCCTAAGAGCGGGGCCTAAGAGCGGGGCCTAAGAGCGGGGCCTAAGAGCGGGGCCTGGGAGCGGGGCCTAAGAGCGGGGCCTAAGAGCGGGGCCTGGGAGCGGGGCCTAAGAGCGGGGCCTGGGAGCGGGGCCTAAGAGCGGGGCCTGGGAGCGGGGCCTAAGAGCGGGGCCTAAGAGCGGGGCCTGGGAGCGGGGCCTAAGAGCGGGGCCTAACAGCGGGGCCTGGGAGCGGGGCCTAAGAGCGGGGCCTAAGAGCGGGGCCTGGGAGCGGGGCCTGGGAGCGGGGCCTAAGAGCGGGGCCTAAGAGCGGGGCCTGAGAGCGGAGCCTAAGAGCGGGGCCTAAGAGCGGGGCCTAAGAGCGGGGCCTGGGAGCGGGGCCTAAGAGCGGGTCCTGGGAACGGGGCCTGGGAGAGGGACTGGGAGCGGGGCCTAAGAGCGGGGCCTAAGAGCGGGGCCTGGGAGCGGGGCCTAAGAGCGTGGCCTAAGAGCGGGGCCTGGGAGCGGGGCCTAAGAGCGGGGCCTGGGAGCGGGGCCTAAGAGCGGGGCCTGGGAGCGGGACCTAAGAGCGGGGCCTTGAGCGGGGCCTAAGAGCGGGGCCTGGGAGCGGGGCCTAAGAGCGGGGCCTGGGAGCGTGGCCTAAGAGCGGGGCCTGGGAGCGTGGCCTGGGAGAGGGAGTGGGAGAGGGACTGGGAGAGGGACTGGGAAAGGGACTGGGAGAGGGACTGGGAGAGGGACTGGGAGAGGGACTGGGAGAGGGACTGGGAGGAGTAATATTAATAGTAGTATTTATAGTAGCAGTAGTAGAGAGGGTAGAGAGAGTAGAGAGAGAGCTTACCAAAGTTGGTTCAAATCTGAACACTATAACATATAGCTGTCATAGGACCGATCGTGCGAAAATTAAGTCTTAGTATGTAAAACATTTTTGTTTTATGAGATATCGTAACCAATCTGATAACATTTGCATTTAAGTTAACTAAATTATTTCTAGTTTTTTTCCATTATACGTTTTTTCCATATGCTCGAGTATGCTCGACTGTAGCACCGGCCAACTAGTTTAACTATAAGTTCTATAAAAATTTCACAGATCTGTTCAAAAATTACAATTTTTTTTATTCTTTGTAGGTTTACAATGCCAACAATCTCTTGGAGTACTGCCAGAGCTTTCTGCTGCAGAATATGGTCGCACTCTTGACCTACGACGATTCCGTGAAGCGTCTGCTGTTTGCCAAGAAGATACCAAATCATGATGTTCTGGCCGGGCTTTTGCAAACGTTACAGCTACGTTTGAAGAGTCGTAAGCCTGGAAATACTGGAGGATTGCTCAACTCCTATCGATCGCCGCCGGCGACGCCAGTGAAGAAGTAGAATTAAGTCTCTGTAAATTCAGATTTATGTTCTACTTACTTAAACGTCATATTTATTGCATTGTTTTAAACGATAAAACTTGAGCTCTGTATTATAATGCCTTATTCGTAGATACCAACATATATTTTATATGTATGTATACCCTATGTAATACCCTGTAGTTGTATTTTGTACTATCAACTTGTTCAGCGCACTGTTAATTTAAATGCTAGAAAACGTGGAACAGATTAGCAACCGTATCCTGTAGTTAGTGGAAATTGTTTCTAAAAAAAATAAATATACTTAAAAAATACTCCAAAAAATACCCGAAGTTGTTTTCTTTTTTTAAGTATGATTTAATATTAGAGCTTAAAACCTTGGCGGTTGCTTGTAGTCTGTATCTGGAACCGGCTGCACTTCACTGGCCTGCTTGGCGGACAAGGAGATCTGGGGCAGGATGCTGTTGCCCTCGGGCACAAAGCCATGGTTATCGGCCTTGTAATTAACCACGTTCTCCTTGCCATCCAGATCAAAGTACGTATAGGAGCCACTTATTGCCAGATAGGCATCCTCAGTGCCAGGGTTATGGACGACAGCGGTCTCCTCGCGATGTGTGCCATCCTCGTTCTGGTAGAAAAAGTGATAAGATCCATCTTGACCCTTCTCATTGCCCGATTCCAGAATGGCCACTGGCGGTTGCGTAGGATATTTGTCAGCAGGTGCCGCCAAAACGCCAGCCAGGCACAGGACAAAAAGACTAAGGAACTGCAAGGACAAGTCGAAAGTCGACAGTCGAGAGTTGATCAGGATCTCAAAGGGTTATCCACTTGGTGTGCCTACTTACAAGCTTCAACATGTTGCTGCTGATTCGTCTGCTCGGTTCACATTGACTGGATGCTGTTGAGTAGACGTCTTATATAGGCCATCTTCCTTACCGGTTTGGCAGTTGCTTTTTTATTCGGACAGTTGCTGACATACATAAAGTCGCAAAGTCTGGAACTGAAACTCGTTCTAAGAATTAATTTAAGATCAATTAACCGCATGCATACGCCCCTGTAATTTCGGACACGGCAACAGTCGAGTTGCGAATCCATTTGGTACTCATTCTGTGTGTATTTATGGATATTCATCGCATTCCTTGCACTTGTTTACTTTGCTCTTAACGCCATCCGACTTGGCGATTCGGTTTGTATTCATTAATTTAACATGATCATACTTATAATGCTCATAATGATGATGATGCTTTAATTATGATGCGGTTCGTCAATATTCCAGCATGCATTGTTACAGCTTCTCCCATTCCTCCATCACCTCCTCCTTCTGCTCTATCACATTCACTTCCTCTTTCGTTTTTTTTATTTTAATTTTTCGGATTTATATTGGTTGCATTCTGTTGGCAGTATAACTGCTTCGATTTTTCTCGAACAAAGATTTCTCAATTGCAATTGTTTATAGAAAAACTATAAACAAATCTCTGCCCTGCACTTCTCTCCTCTCTCTCCCTCGCACAGCCTTTCAAACATCTCTTCATTACCCTCGCTACAGTTTTGTTTTATTTTTGGCTCAGTTCGTGCGGGAATACTAAATATTTCCAGTCCCTACACGGAACACAATGCGTTTCACATAACCTGAGATCGGAGCAATCGTCTGATGAGGCATCAAGTTGTGTGGTGGCAATGGAGGGGGTTACGGGGGAAAGATACAAATCGAAATACTTAAAGGTGCCACATGCGCTTCGGTTGCGTTTCGTTCGATTTTCGATTCGGTTTCTTGGCTTTTGTTTATGCAACAATAAATTATACATTTAATTTGGTTTCATTAGAAATGCTACAAAAATATCAATGCCCCGATTTCGGGGGCGGTATATTTCTATATATACACATTATGTTATATATATTGAGAGCAAATTCAATATATATTTCTATATGAAACTGGAATTATTACTGAGATATATATTCACACACCAAATATGATATATGGCTACGTAAATATGTATCGACTAATAACGGATTTTAAATATATTTATATTAACATACATATCGTATGGAAGTCAATTCTGAATAACGGAATTTTTCGATTATTCTTTTTGTAACTCATTAACATTTTTTGGTGCTTTTTTTGTGCTTTCATTCAAATGAATTGTGCAATAATTAACATACCAATTGTTATTCTCCTGTATAGAAAGTCTGCATAATAATTTATTTTTAAACAGTTTTGATTCGAATACAAGCTTAATAAAGCTGGGTAATTAGAATAAGTTTAATACTCCAGGAATTAAATCTTTTTATATGTATTATGAATTTAACAAAAATATACATTTATAAAGTAACCAAAATTATTTTTATAATATTTCCACATATGTTTATCACATGGTAGACTACATGAATACCGCAACCAAAATCTCTTTGTTCACTTTTCTAAACACATATAGTAAATGTGTTAATATACCTGTGATATTTGCCAATCATTATAGTGAGAATTAGAATTAATTACCCAAAAATTAGCTTCATTATTATTTTGAATTTGTTTATATAAACTCTAAGAATCAAGCTAGTGTTCTTTTTCGTATAGTCAATAAATTATCAAAAAATTTATAATGATATAGAAGAAGAAGAGAAAGGTGTCTGTTTGTACAGATCAAAAGCTTTGACGAAAAACAGATCTAACTTTTATGATTGATTGCTTCTGATACACTGTTCAAGTATCTTCAAGTATGTATGTTTGTTTTTAGAATTTTATTATGCTTTTAAGTTATACATTTATTTCGGCATAATTAAGATGAGTCATTTGTGAATCAGATGAATCATTTGACTAAGCGTTAAATTGACTGAATGCCTCGTTTAAGCTGTCGTCTCTGTTTATTCAAATTAAAAAATCTTTATAAAGGAGATGAAATGTGCTATATCTGAGGAGATACTTACCAGCATATGTAGTAGATACTATATCAATTTAATTATATATATTGAGTATAACAGATTCGTTGATTTAATTCTTAGTAAATACGCCTCTTTCCCTTTCCTGTCGTTGTTGAATAAAAAGACAGTAAGCGGAAAAAGACAAATCGACTAGAACTTTAACAAGATAAATCCATACATTTTATCATAAGTAGATATATATATACAGTTGGATTCAATATCTTGCTTAACACATTGCTGGGGTAGAACTCTTTAATTTCGTATTTTGTATGTGAATTAGAATTTGAATTGAATTAATTGAATTTGCCATGATTGATTTATGAACTCTCGTGGGGGAATCTGGAAAACTGTGCCAAGAGGCTGATGTCTTTGCAAAAAGCAACGACTGCTCTACGCATGCCATACAGAAATAGTTTTATTTTTATAACTTGTGTGCTGGTTTTGATTTTAGTTTCATTTATTTTTTTTATGGACTTCCCCCACATAAGACACAGCTGTCTTTCCATGCCATGTCGTGCCAGCTTCGCATATTTATGTAGTATATATAGAGCTATATAGTCAAGGAAGTTGTAAACTACGCGCACTGACTATTAAATTGTGATTTGTTTCATTATGCCGAAGGCAGCTTCCATTCCACCAAAGGCCGCGAAAAGCTGTGAAAATGCGAATGTTTTGCGGGGGTAAACAAAAATGACGACATGCCAGTTGAAAATGAGCAAAACGTAAATGCGAAATTGACGAGAGCAGAAGAAAACACATACGTGTATATACTAAACATATACATAAGAATATTTGCATATACGTATGTATGTGATAAATAAATAAAGATGAAAAATTATGAAAAACAGGCGGCAGCAAAGAGATTTCTGTGTGTGTTTGTGTGTGGGGATCGCTCTTTTCTTTTTGTTTTTGGATATTTCAACGTTTTTAACGGAAAATATTTTTAGCCAAAGGCTGAGTAAAAATATTGGAAAGCCGAAAATTATGTACATATATGTACGCCTTGTCTGTACACACATACAGAGATATATGGAACTTGGCAACAGTGGGAAAAAACGCCCACTTCCGTAGTTGAAAGTCGGAACACTCCAATCCAAAATTTGTATCCTGTTTGAGCACTTGCAGCAGCAATTTTCAATTTTTTATAACTTTATCGCTCAACTCTTCGACGATTTGAATAACTTGAATATATTTTTTTGGAATATTCCTTTTTCTCAGTAGGGTTTTTTTGTTGGGGAAAACTTAAAGCGCACCGATCCGTACACGCTGACGCGTCGCGACACACTGCACCTACGCTCCAAAATTTTGAAAACTCTAAGACAGCCCAAATTGTTGAAAAAATTCTATTCGAAAACGCGGAAGAAGAAGCAGAGTACGAAAATCTAATGAAATGCCGACACGAAACGATACGAACTGTAAAGTGATGGTGCGAGCGAGAGGAAACGAGAGAGCGGGAACGCGCCCGGAACTCAAGTGCACGAACGATCCACGAGCACGGCAATTCATATGCGATGTTCAGCAGCTGGCCTCCCATGGTCTCCCTCCCTCAATCCGCCCCCGTGAAGCCCACAGCATTCCCTCCTAGACATCATCATCTCCCACCCACACACACGTTTCCGCTGTTGCTGCGTTAGAAATTGTTTCTAAAAACGGACAAAATAGCTTATTAGGGAGGAGTCACACACTCTCAGCCAGACCCGATGCCATACCACCGTACTCTGTGCCAGATCCGATGGCTGCAGTTCACGTCAAAGTTCAAGCGGTTCTCCTTAGGTAGCTGAAGGAAATTCTGTTGGCTTTTGTTTAGACTAAACTGGCACTGGCCACACCCAAGAGCACACCATGTATCTGTCAGTTCTCAGCAAAAATAAACAACAACAGCACCAGCAACAACAACAACAACAACAAACTAAAGAACACACAGTGGAAAAAAATAAATGGAAGTAGAAAAAAGAATTTGGAATGTGTGTTCGCCTGGAATATGAATTTTTATTCTCTAAACATTCCGAATGTTTATGTTTTCGGGGCAGAGAATGATGATGCTGCCTGCCTCTTTTTCTTGCTTTACCTCTTACCTCTATCTTTGCCTCCTTTTTCCTCAAGTGCTGGGGATGTTGGAAACTCAAAAGAACTCGGAAAACTGCTTAGCTGTTGCTTGCCAGCTTCCATTTAACTTTCTCTCACATTGTAAACATTTCACTTGACGCGTTGCTAAATTTAACATTCTCGCTTCACAAAACATCCAAATAAATTACAGAAATAAACAAAATCAAACAAACTAAAAAACAAAAATCAAAACAAAATTGAAAAACTATACAAAATTTACCTGCGCTTTGAGATGCGGTTGCTTTTATCGCTGGAAATTCTAAGGAAACTAAAAAGACGATTTTTATTTAAAAACTAAAACTATAATAATAATAGCACTACTTTTTTATGATTTATAATTTATAAGCTACTCTAATAGTTAAGGAAGTTAATGATATATTTTAGAATATTTTCATCTCAAAAAGAGCTCCTCTATTTCGTCAACTGTCAGAATATCAAATCATATACGAGAATATTTCAATATACTCCACACATCAAATTTTGTGAATTTACCAAATTAAGCATAATTTTGTTAAGATTTTTATTGCAACAATTTGATTTGGTTGAGATCATTTAATTAAATCAACATGAACGAAATTGATTCGGAGGCAAAGAGCAGCATGGGCACCGTTGAAGGTGAGTCCTCGATACGGAACATGGAGCATGTGGTCGAGAGTATCTGTAAGCGTCTCAAGGTGATCGCTGTCGATGTGGATCGAGTGCAGAGAGCCAAGGAGCTGCTCTCATCCTTGCAGCGTCGCAAGGCATTCATCAATCTGCTTGGCCTGGATGATGATGATAGTTTTCATGCGAATTCGGAGGATTTCCAGAGATTGACATCGATGCACAGTTTGAGGATAATGTCACGGGCCTCGATAATGTCAGCGGAAAGTGAGGAGATGAAACTGGGCGAGGAACTAAGCGAGGATATTTGCCATATGCCCTTCGAGGAGGAGCGCTGGGGTAATTACTTTACGGGATTCCAGATCCTGGACACACCCGCGGGTGTAAACGACAATGAGAATCGCAAATGCATTGAGCTAACCGCCGGCAAATGCAATCAGGATTTGCATTTATATTTGTGTGAGTATACATTTTAGATTAATCCTAAGTAAGTATCTAATATCTGTCGACAGTATCTGGCATACGTTGTTTCATGCTGAATCTGTTTGTTGGTCCCTTGCGTGAGAATCAGGATTTAATTGTCCAACTGCGCGAGGCAGAGATCTGTGTGGCCAAGGAATATGGCTTTCCCGTGGCTTCGACCATTTTTGCCAAAATGTCGCCACGTTATCAGTTCACCGGTTATTTGAGTGGCAGCGAGGACAAGTCCATTGAGATGAAGAAGGGTTACAAGGTAATCCTTACTGTGGATCGCAACTATTCTCGACTTTGTACTTCGCGTGTGATCTTTGTAAATGCTCGTTTCCTTCTGTGCGATGTTCGTCGCTTCGATATTATACTTATTGGGGAAGATATTCAGTTGATGGTGCGCTCGGTGCGTCAGGATCATCTCTACTGTTGTGTCTGTCGTCCTGGTACTCTTGTCTCCTTCATGCCGGTGCTTTTCCCGTCTCGTTGCAGCCGATTTCGTGTCTCCTACGAAGAGGTGGAGGACTTGACATTCGCCCGTGAAGTGGGCCTGAATGTGGTGGTTTCCTATCTGGCCGGCAGTGTTCCGTATGTCGACGATCTGGAGAAGGTAATGTCCTCACTCCAATGTGAAAGCCTTCGACTTTATGCACGTGTTGTGCTCAATGAAATGAAGGGTTGCGATGGAGAACTTGACTGGATTGCCCAGCGTTACGACGGGTTTCTGGTGGAGCTGGCTGAGCCTGAAAATAGTCCGGATATCCTGCGATTGTGTCCCAATGCCGAATGCTTCATGCAACAGGCCTATGCGGCCAAGAAGCCCATCATCCTGGATGCCTGGGCCATCAATGAACAGCATCTCCGCGTGGATCCCGCCCATTATTACTACGCCTTCTACTATCCGGATAAATATGTGATCAAATCTCAATTGTGCCGTCAGTCCTTCTACTTTAGCTTCCTGCAGAGCGCCATTTTCGATCAGATTGCAACGACGGCGCTGTCCAAGATGCCCCACTGTGACAGCTCACACACTGGAGCCGATGGACTCGCCCGTGCCATTGTCACCGCCTCCATTGAGGTGCAGGCCAAGGTGATTGTGGTCTGTGGAGTCACGACACGCATGATCCAGAAGATCTCACACTTCCGGCCCCATGCATCCATTCTATTTGTCAGTCAGATGCGTTCAGCTGAGGATTACGTCTCCATCTACCACAATGTGACCATGCTCTCCTTCCGCTCCAAATCATTTAGCAGCCATCGTCGAAATATTTTCCGGAAATCCGTCTTTGCCCTGGCCTACCTGGCGTCCCGGAAGATTGTAAAACATGGGGAGCATATTCTTTTGGTTTATAACTACGACTCGGGCACCACGTTTCCAGAAAAATATATGATCTATAAGTTTGACAAGCTGCATTTTGTGGAGCACCTATCCACTTCCCTATTTCCGGTGGGTCAATAATCTCCAATATTCATTGATAAGATTAAGTACCAGTATTCGTAATTGTTGTCTGAAAATTTTAAATAAATGTAAATTTCATTGTTCTTTTTTATAGCAGTATATAGATATAAATCTGGTCAAACGACATACGATTAGAGTTTTGTCTTGACGCATTAACTACCCTATATAATATAATGTAAATATAGTATGTATTATAGTAAAAGAACTGCTCAACTCAAGTTTCGATAAATAGTTTATTTAATGGGAATGTGTTAGTCTTAAATTTTAAGCTAATTTGAAGTATTATGACAGATATATAATTACATATACATTACACACAGATCAACAGATCGACAATATGCGATCATAGCAACCCCTCGACCTTTAAACTGTACATTTGAACGATAAGCCTAAGCTATGTGAACAGTTGGTTTGGTTTTTCTATATACACTCTATATAACGATTACATAAATATTGATTTAAGATGATAAATTAGCAATTATAGGAGTAGATTGATCGATGCATAAAAAGCCATAACAATAATAACAAAACAAAAAAATACATTAATAGACGTGTCCAGATTTGGTTTGAGTTCGAGTTCAAGTTGTCCTTTGGAGAGTCCGCATTGTGATATGCTCGTAGGCAGCCTTGAGTGTGGTATAACAATAGCCGGCCATGCCATTCATTTCGGCCTGGAAATTAGGGCCACCCGTCAGATCGTCCAATAGAGCCAACTCCGCACCCAAATGGGGCACTGCGGCACGTAGCATGCACAGCATTGAGAGCGGTATCATATTATCCGCATTGAGCTGCGACCCATTTGCTGTCATAAATATAAATAATTAGTAACTTTATATAGATATTGACAATATATATTGGGTAATTACTTACTTGCCATGGCGTGCTCATAGGCTTCCGTTTGCAGCTCCATGCTGCGCTGTATCACAGTCAACATATCCTGAGGACTAAATTTCTCCTGCAGCTGCTTTAAAGTCTGCACCGCCGCATCGAATTGCGTTGCCAGCATCACGGCATTGAGGCAACTGCAAATAACAACATCAAAATAAATCATTAATATATTCACTGCATATGCATGGGATAATAGAAACATGTTAAACATGTTTTTGTCTACAATAAGATTCACTTTTGTTAGTCATTAAACCAGGTCAACAAATCTTGATTGAACAACATATTCTACTACCAAACAAAGTGTTAGAACAGTTAGTTTTAATTGTACGTATCAATAGGTGAGTTGAGAGGTAAGTTCAACAAGTACAGAATACAGAGAATATTATAAATGGTTTATTAAAAAATAAGCAGTCCCTCTCCCAAGTCCCGCTCCCAGGTCCCTCTCCCAGGCCCCTCTCCCAGGCCACGCTCCCAGTCCCTCTCCCAGGCCCGCTCCCAGGTCCCACTCAAAGTCCCCGCTCCCAGTCCCACTCAAGGCCCCGCTCCCAGGCCGCGCTCCCAGGTCCCTCTCCAGGCACCGCTCCCAGGTCCCTCTTCCAGTCCCACTCCCTCTCCCAGGCTCCGCTCCCATGTCCCTCTCCCAGTATTATAATATTGTCGAAAGTTGTAATACTTTTTAAGCAGCCCTCGATATGTTAATTTTCTGCGCATGCATACAAGAACTTAATTAAATTTTAATGAGTATGACTTTCAAAAGAAAGTCTGCGATTGTTAATAAGGCAATAAATTAAAATAGCCGTCAAATAATACAAGAGTCAGATCCCAATTTAGAATTGAATTAAAAAGATTCTTATAATTTTGTTTACCTGTCATGGCCCAGCAGTTGGACCAGTTCGTCATCGTTAAGCTTCTCGGCATGGTTTAAGTTTTGTCTGTATATCTCATCCTTGCGATTATATTTGTTGGCATAAAGTACAAAGAGAGTGGAATAGATGCCCTCGGATAGCACCAATGGATAGAGAAGTGTCATATGGGAGATAACCTCCCTGGTGCCCTCCAGATGACAGTAATCCTCGGGCAAGGCAGGAAACATTTTACGCACAAAGCGATAAATACGTTTCGATATGGATTCCCATTCACGCATCGCCTGCTTGGCCAGAATCGGAGTGGGTTTCACCTTCCAGTAGCCATACGAGTAATGGAAACAGTTGGCAATGCGTTCGTTCAACGCATACAATGGATGATAACGATCCTTGAAGGCCTGCTCCAGATACAAGCGTATACAAGTCACATCATGCTCGGTGAGTGTCGACGACATCCCAAAACTGGGCACCTGGTCCAGCATTGTGCTGCTCGTGGAGGTTGTTGATGTGATCGAACAGTTGCTGTTGTTTCTATGCTTCGATATGTTGTTATTATTGTTGTTGTGGTTTTGGTGCGACATGTTGCTGAAACTGCTGCTCAGATTGCCCGCATTCGATTCTCCATTGAAGCTATGATTCAACAGACTCTCGTCGAGACCAAAGCTAACCAAACTTCGCGTATCCAATGTGGAGTTTTGACCAATCGATAGCAAACTGTCCGATCTCTGTAGGTTTTCCAGTTTCCGGCAGAGTGTTTCCTGCGAGTGAATGCGACGTGGCGTCGAGTTAAGCAAGTCCAATGTGAACTGTTGTTTGCCGGACACAAGCGAAGCCTGCGAAGTCGGCGTGCTGCTCGTAGCAGGCTGCACGGGGGACGATGACTTCGGTGGCAGCGGCAGACTGAGCAGAATGTTGTTAAAATAGTTGCCAGGCTTGGAGGCATCACGTGCTCGATGCTTGTTCATGTAGATGGCAATGCAGCTCCAGATCTGCGCCGTGCTCAGCGTCGTTTTCGCAGATTTCTTGAGCGTGCCCATCGAGATGCCAGCTAGTGAACTGCTGCTGCTTGTGGAGATGCTGCAGTTGGCCACATCTAGCTCAAAGTTGTGGAACAAGGCGCGCCATTTACGATTGTTATCCAACACCATGCGACCAAGTGCGCTGCAACCAACAGAAGAAACATTTGAGTATAAATCTAGTCGGCCGGTGCTACAGTCGAGCATACTCGACAGTCGGAGACCCCTTATCCTCTCTACTACTGCTACTATAAATACTACTATTAATATTACTCCTCCCAGTCCCTCTCTCAGGCCCCGCTCTCAGTTCCTCTTCCAGGCCCCGCTCCCAGTCCCTCTCCCAGGCCCCGCCCCCAGTCCCTCTCCAAGGCCCGCCACCAGTCCCTCTCCCAGGCCCGCCACCAGTCCCTCTCCCAGGCCCCGCTCCCAGTCCCTCTCCCAGTCCCTCTCCCAGGCCCTCTCCCAGTCCCTCTCCCAGGTCCCTCTCCCAGGTCCCTCTCGCAGGTCCCTCTCCCAGGTCCCTCTCCCAGGCCCCGCTCGCAGGCCCCTCTCCTGAAACAAACTTAATCTGCCTGCAGTATAGAGGAACCTACATACCAAGTTTGGTGTCTCTAGCTCTTATAGTCTCTGAGATCTAGGTGTTTATACAGACAGTTGGACAGACGGACATTGCTATATCGACTCGGCTATTGATGCTGAAAAGTAACTTAACATCACCCACCTGGGATACTTTGGAAATCTTCGATTTAGCGCCAGTTCGCCAGTTTGAATGCGCACCGTTTCCCAGGTGCCACTGAGATGTCCAAACATCTTGTTGCCAATCAGCTCATAGTTGTCGTCATCCTCCTCGCTGGCACCCAAAGGATTGCCGGCATCGCCGCTGGGCATATAGTAGTCGCCTCGTCCGTTGGGACCTTGCAGAGTCAGTTCGCCCTCGTAGTAATAATCGTTTTCGAAGACAACGACTCCGCTGCCAGTGAGATCATCGGCCGCAAAGTTGCCCTCGAAGTAGTCACCACGATTCGTGATGCAGCTGCCGATGCCACAACGTTTGTTATCCAAAAACATGCCCATATATTTGTCGCCACTGATGAGATCCTCCATGACGCCATAGCCACTGCGTGTGTTGGCCATGTACTCCCCAACGTAGATGTAGCGATTGTTCCTCATCATGCCGTGACCATGGAAAAGTCCCTCACAGAAGTTGCCCTCATAGATTTCGCTGTCGTGAGCGCCATTTCCATTGATCTCGTAGACGCCATAGCCATGAAAGCGGCCACCTTTGAAGTTGCCCACATAGACGCCCGTCGAGGGAATAACCATCTTTCCATACCCTAAAAGTGAATTAAATGTTAATTAAGTCATCTAATGATAGACAACTGCTCACCTTCAATGATGCCATGATGCATCTCGCCACAGTAGACACTGCCATCAGGATACTCCAGATAGCAGTTGCCATGGAGCACTCCCTTGCGCCAGGTGCCACAAGCCCTGACCCTGCTAAACTTTGGATGCTCGCGACTATAATCATATGCCGTAGATCTTACACTGGGTACGGGACTGCCCAGAGGTCGACCCAAGGCGCTGACAATGCTGGACTGCAGCTGATCGAGCCAAACCTTGCGGGATTCCGATTTTCGCGTGATCAGGACAAAGCTCTTCTCAGGCGTGGTAATCCTCAGTCCCAGTTCGCCCTCTGTCCACACCCACAAGACGTTCAATGGATATGTATGAAGGGCATTGCTGTCCAGCTGGCAGAGAAAGTCGGAGAAGAGTATAAAGCTGTGGCTGGACATTCTGATGCCAGTGTTGCCCAGCTTGAGCGGCACCAGGGCGGATGTGAGGATCACACGACGTTGACTCTGTCGCAGATGGGCGATGCGAGGCGTACACTCCTTACTGCTCCAGAATTCTTTGGTATTCACGGCCAGCTCTTGGCTAATGCAACTCATCCGCGCAAACTCGGACCAGGCCACCCGATGCTCATCGTATTCCGGCTGTGTCTTGACCAGCAGCTCCATGAACTGCATAAACTGTTGATAGACGCCAAATGGCTGCTGAAATAGACGCGTCAGATAACTCTCCTCGGCCAGCTCCGCCAGAGGATTGTGGTTACTCAATGGCGGTGATCCAATGGTGACCACCGCCTCACCGAATCCATTCACCGACAGCACATCACAATAGGACTTTGTGTAACTCTCAAATAACTCGATATACTCGCGATGGTAGCAGATGAAGAGCAGATCCGCCGGCTGCACATAGTCTGCTCGATAGAAGCCCTCCAGGGAATGCAATGTGGCTGCCACCAGGCAGACAATGCGCTCCCAGTTAAGCAGCAGCGGCGCCAGTGCGGGCAGCTCCCAGATGAGCAGGATTTGGACTGCCTGCCGCTGTTTGAGCAGCAGCTGCAGCTGTGATTCCAGGTGACTGAGAAAGTAGTGATACTGTCGCTGGAACTGCCGGCAATTCTGGAGCGTGTAGCCGCCGGCACAGTGCAGTAGACGCATCTGACGTGGCCAAGCGGCCCCCATTTGCAGATGCAGCAGTGTCTGCTCATAGGTGCTGGACTGGGATTGGGATTGTGTTTGAACGTGGGGCAATGTCTGTATCTGTCCAGCCGCATTGAGCAACAGCGTTCGGTAGTCGCCACAGGTGGCCTCCAGCGCTGTGTGCTGCTCCGGCGTCAGTTGCTCGGCCAAGCAGATTTCCATGGGCGAGCTGAGATCATCGCCGAGCTGCTGCCGATTGTTGAGACCCCAGTGGTAGAGTCGTCCGTCCAGGGTGCGTGCCACGCTGTGTTCCCTGCCCGCCGCAATGCTGCACACGCCCATGCCGTCCAGTTTCTCCAGACGTGCAACATGGGCGCGCTTGATGTGATCTCCAGTGCCCAGCAGGCCACCATTGGAGGCGCCAAACGTGAAGAGCTGCGTGTGGAGGAGCGCATAGCCTTGCTGCAGCAGATGTCGCGTGTTGGCTGCAAAGCTATGCTCCGAGCTGCCGCTGTGCACGGATTTCAGAGATCCTCGCTCCTCCTGCTGCTCCTGCAACTGCAGCACATCGTCGGCGGGTTGATGCGGCGCCAGCAACATAACAAAGTGCTCATCGCCGGCGACCAAATCCAGCAGCTGTTTTCCCTCCTCGCAGAGACGCATGTGACGTGGTTGCTCCGCGTTGAACACCTCTCCGCAGCTGCCCAGCACATAGGTGGCGCCACTGACGCTGACAAAGACCACGCCCTGTTCGGAGCAGCAAACTCGCCGCATGCTGACGCCCTCGTCGTGCAGCTCGAGCGGATCAAAGCTAAGCGTTTGCCAGGCACTTGGACGATAGCCACCTGTGATGAGTTGCCGCTGCACGCTGCCATTGGCGAGCACCACAAACAGCTGGCGACTGCCGCGACAGAAATCCACATCCACAATGTCTGTGCGTAAAAGACTCAATTCCAAGATCTTGCTGCCTGTCGCCAGCTGCGCTGCATAAAGCGAGTGATCCGCCGTCAGCAGCAGCAGCCAATTGGAATCGTATCGACTTCCAGTTGGAGCCTCAGTTACAGTTTCCTCTCTGTTGCTGCCCATGTAGCAGAGTCGCAATGCGGGCGAGCGGGACAGGGGCGGCACCCCCTTCCACTGTAGCTGTAGGGCATTGCCATCGTAATAGATGACAAATGCTTCGCCAGCATTGTTGTCTCTGTTGGACATTGTGCTGCTTCTTCCACTCTCTATTTTGTTTTTTGTTATGATCTCCTTCTTCTATCCAGTTTTGTAACACGCAATTTGCAACTGCACTGATTAAAGCTTATTTACACATATTATTTGCATGGCGACCAATTTCACAAGACATTCTACGCACACATTTTATCAATTCTGCTACTTAAACGAAAACGGAATCTCGGATTCCTGGAATGAGTTTGTAATGCGAGCTCTTTTAAAATTGCCAAATTTCTAATCAGATATTTTTTATTTGTGTTGGTTTTCCGAGCCAGTATGACCGTAGCAGCAATATAAATGCAATACCAAAGCGCGACATGCATCAAAATAACACTGGTCAACATAATTCATGTACAGACTTGCTTACAAACATACATCTGGCCAATCTCTATTAATGCTATTAAAATTCTGTTTACTTTTAATGTTAACAGCACGCTAACGCTAACATTTCTCTTTTAATGTAAATGTTATACAAATTCTAATTTAATTTTAATGTAAGCTGCAGCCCTGCCGCCTGGTATTTTTTTAGTCAGTATTTAAAGTTTAATCAAACGCGGTCACACTTTCGCGTAAACAGCTGCGCTGCTGGCAGAAATTGTTGTTAAATTGTTGTCTTTATTGTTTACAACGCCAAAAATGTAGTTAATTCGTTATAGTGTAAAGCAATTATTATATAAACAATTTAGCACCTTGCAAGGAACGGAGAAACTGCTGGTGAGCACTGTTTTTTAATGGAGTTTGCGTTGCTTATAAAATTTACGTTTAGATTTCGACGGGAGTCGAACAATGGATTCGGATAATTCTGGCGCTGGAGCGCTGGCAGATGATTCCGGCCTGTTTAGCTGCAGCAGTGAAGCGGACGATGCAACAAACCATTCCATAACATGGCCAGGGGAACAGGAGCAGGATCAGGAGCAACGGGATTCGCTGTTTCTGGTGACACAGGAACTGCGAAAATCCCGCAGTGAAGTGGAACGTTTGAGCAAGTCGGAGCAATGGTATAAGCAAGAACTTCAGTCACAAAAACACAATCGGCTGGAAACGCTGGAGCGTCTCTATGCCCAAGAACGCAAATATATGCTAGAAAACCAGAGATTACAACAGGAATCGCTAAATCTAAAAGCCAAGTGCGCAACGCTTCAGAGCTCCACAGAGCTGCAGACAGCGGCTGTTGCGACATCCCTGCCGTTAACAGCTGATCAGCACAGCAGCCCTGAAGATGCCTTTGAGGCGGAACAGCAGCAGGCGAGGCTTATGGATCAGCGTCAATTGATCGAAGTGCTTCGCAAGCAAAAGAAAGGATTACTCGAGGATATACAACGGCTGAGTCTGGACAACGATGACAAGCTGTTGGATTTGCAGCGTCAGCTGGCCGGCGTGGAACTGGAGAACAAACATATGACGCGGCAGTGTAAACAGCTTCTAGATGAGCAGCGGGAATTTGTACACAAGCTGGAACTGAAGGCGACAACGCTGCAAAGTGTGACAGCGGAGCGAGAGCAACTGCGTCAAGTTATTGCAGAGCTAAACGAAACACTGCAAACTCAGGAGCAGCTGTTGGCACTAAAGGAAAAAGAATTTCTGGACTTAAAGCAACATTATCAGGAGAAACTGAGCAATGAATGCAGCATCGATGCCATGCACAACTATAGTCTGGCATTTCACGGCGAGATCAACGCCAAGACCAGCGAGATAGCAACGCTAAAACACGCTCTTCACGACCTTCAAAACGAACTGTTGTTGATGTCCCAACTGCAGGCACAGAACGAGGAACAGCAGCGGCAACTTGAGCAACTGAATTTCCAGCTTGAGGCACAACAATTGGAGCAGGCGCTAAAAGACGCTCGCCTGGAGGATTTGACGACAGAGAAGACGGCACTCTTGGAGCAGCTGCAGGAAACACAACAAACCGTGCACAACTTAGAGCAACAACTAGATCAAATACACAAACAATACGAGGAGACTTGTGCCAAGTGCGAAGAGACCAAATTGCAACTGGAAGCACAGAAGGGCCAGAATGATGAGCAACAGCTGAAGCTAAAGGATCTGCGAGAACAACTTGAGAGTTATGTGCAGCAATGCAGTCAACTAACCAATGCACTAGTCCAAACTGAGGAACAACAACCGGAGGACGGTGAGGACAAGGGCACACAAACCATCACGGATAACTCTGAATTGGAGCAACGCATTGCGAGCCTGGAGCAACAGCTGTTGGCTGTCAGAAAACAAAAGCAGCAAACTGTTGCACTGCTTCAGCAATTGCTCCAGCAGCAAAATGAGAAGATAAGAAACACCAATGAAATGGAGGCCGACTGGAGGCAGCTACTTGAAGCGCTTCAGGTTACGCAACAAATGGAGCAGCAAGTTCAACTGCAGCTACAGCAGAAATCCGAGGAACTGCAGCAGCTTAACGAGCTATTTGCCCAGCAAAATGAACAATTGCAGCAGCTGCAGCTGCTCAGTCAGGCACACGAAACCCAAAACACTAAGGAGCTGCAGCAATTGAGAGAAGCACAGGTCACAGATGCCGCTAGCTCTAAGTCAACTGCGGGCACAGGTGCAAACACTGCTCGAGGAACGCGAAAATGCGCCCAAACAGCGGCACAAAACTCTGTTGCAGATGCTGGAAATGGAAACGGGTCGCAAGCTGCAGCATGTGAAGAATTGGCCGCAGTTGACCAAAACAATGCGACAGGAGCTACGTGCAGCAAAAGCTGCAGCGGAGTTGCCTGCGTTGAAAATGAAACTGGTCAAAATAAGCGAAAAGCATGAACAGGCGCTGGCCAGGATTAAGGTGAGTTAAAAGAGATAATCAAGCAGAAGAAAACATTTTCATTTTTACCTATTTGCTTAGCATCTGGAGCAAACTCTGGCAGCGGAACGAGCTCGCTTCGAGGCTTCCGATTTGGGCAAATCGACAGCAAGCTCAACGCCTTTAGAGCCAGCACATGAGGTGGCCAATCTTATTGATGACTACAAAAAGGTAAATTAATTTTATAGTTTGGACTACGCATACCAAGTCTTAAAGTCTTTTTTTTCGCTAGCTCATTCAACAAACAGCCCAGGAGACGGGACGCCCACGCAACAGTTATATACTGGAGCTCATTGAGCGCAGTCAACGTTGCCAGCCAAATTTGTGCCAACTAAGCGATGATCTGGACGCTTGTCGTGAGGATATGCTGGATCTCAATAAGCTTCTGGTCAATCTGGAGGCCAGTTCAACACGACAACCGCCCATGCCTTCCCTGATGGAGGAGCTACGGGCCGTTGCAGAGCAAACTTGAGCTGTCTAAAGTCAGCCACATTCATTAAAAATAGTCAACATAATTAGTTTAATTAGTCACAATTTATGTTTGTACTTAATTTGTGTTTTTTTTTTTTGTTTTGTATTATTGTCTTTCTTTTCAAAAGAAACAATTTAGTTTTGTTATTTTTGTCAATCTTTTGTGCAATTTTGTGAATGAATTAATGTGCTAAGCATTAGTCTGACCCACCTAACTTCTTCCAGACTAACTAGTCCCACAACTTTATGTTGATCCTTCGAAAGCTGCCTCTACAAAGTGAACTTTACACTCAAAAGCTATAGCCAATAACCTTTATTATTATATTTATTTATTTAAGAAATCATTCAAAATATATTGAATATTAAAAAGTTCTTGAACATTTCTTCAAGCATAAACAATTTCGAATATAACCATAAAAGAAACACAAATATATTTTTGTAGAAATTATATAATATTAAAAATTCCAATTATTCTAGTACTACAATCAAAATATAATAACATTAGTTGATATAATGATAAGATTAGAGAAGTCTATATAATCAAATTTTGTGTTGTTTATTTTTTTGTGAATTAATCTTTAGTTTAGAAATTGTCTGATATATTTATTTAAACATATACACATATTTATATTACCCTTAAATAAAAAGATAATAAAATTCGAATGAAAGATTTATGCTGGTATGCTGTTAAAGTGGCGTAGGTAAATAGAGTTCAACAACAGATGTTTAAGTCAATTCAAATCGATTTCTCACATTTCCATTGTCGGCGGCATCGTTTTATATGGGACTTGGCATTGTCAACGCCTGAGACTGAATCTGAACCAGGCATTGGCAGTGATATTGGTGGTGCTGGTGGCAATGCTAGTGGTTAAGGTAATGTCTCAGATCGCATAGTCGCACAACGGCCACTTGGGTATTGATAAATGCGTTGAAAACTAAGCGACCGCCCAGTAGATTTGCACCCAAACGTTGCCGTTGTCCTCGTCGTCGTCGTCGTCGTTGTTGCCCTTCCGCCTTTTGTGGCACAGGGCACAATCGCTGGCCAAATTCAATTGGCGCAATTTTTCATCGTTTCTTCAGTGCCTTTAAGGGGTACCGCGGATCCTTTGCTCTTGTCTATTGTTGATGTTGCTGTTGAAGCTGTTGTTCTTGTTGCTGTTGTTGCTGCTACACTAGCAATTGTTCTTTTGCAGCGGCTCAAGGTTGTTTATTTTGAAAAATCACCAACTGTAGAGGAGAGAGAGAGAGAGAGAGAGAGAGCAAAAGAAGAGAAGAGAGGAAGGTCGGTGGAACATCGTGGCCATGTGGACTGGACTGGGATTTAATTCAATGCCTGGACATTTATAAATTGCATTCAATTTATACACAACACGAAAGCGTGATTTTTACATTTTTACAATCTGGTGAATAATAGATCAGCGTCCAATCGTTACTGCCCTTCTGCAA
The DNA here is from genome assembly GCA_035045575.1 of Drosophila falleni. Classification (NCBI taxonomy): domain Eukaryota; kingdom Metazoa; phylum Arthropoda; class Insecta; order Diptera; family Drosophilidae; genus Drosophila; species Drosophila falleni. The sequence continues at coordinate 15,690,882 of JAWNOV010000167.1, forward strand.
CAGACGGGTACACTCGTACTTGCCACACTGCCACAATAATTCTCAAGCTACAAATGTCATAAATATTATTACATTTAATTCAATTACATTTTATTTGTAACTAATTTAAATTCAAAATTATTGAATTTATTTTATTAACTAAAATTCAAAAGACGATTGTTAATTTATTTTAATTAGTATTCTATTTTTAAATTTTAGAAATATATTTAATATATAGAACGTAACATAAAAAATGTATAGCCCTATTAATTATTTAAATTTTAAATATTTAAAATTACTTTGTATTGGTTAGCTGAATTGAGGTCACTATTAATAATTATTACTATAACTAAATTAATTATATTTGAATGCTATTTCATACTATTTATTCAACGTCGTTTCACTCTAGCAAATCCTAGATATATATGCTTATACATGCTCGTATCTCTGCGGACAACATTGTTTCTAGAATCTAGATGCACTTAAATTTTAAGCAACATTTTAAGCATTGAAATGCTCCACGAAAGGATTGTATTGGATTGGGTTGTATTGCTTTGGAGAGTTTCAAGAGTATCAATTGCTTCGCTTGAGAGTGCTTTTTGCTGTCGCTGTGTCGATGACTGCCTTTGGGATGCTTTGGTATTGGGGGATTTGTTGGGGTCGCTCATTAAAATGGTTGCTGGGCAAACAGTAAAGCCATAAACATTTAATTCTCACCGAAAGCGATTGATGCGGTTCGCAGTCGAAAGGGTCGTCGGTCGTCTGGTCGCAGTGTTGAGGTCCCAAATTGCAAATGCAACTTGTTAACCTTGAAACTAAGCAGACAGCATGGACAGATAGTTGGCCAAGTGCCTGGCAGGAACAACAGCAGCAGCAGCAGCTACAACAACAACAACAACAACAACAACAGAAACAGTCGAACCCACAAGACCCCAGCACAGTATGAGGCATTTAGTCAGACGTCGTCGTCGTCGTTGCTGTTGTTGTTGTGGTTGTTGTTGTTGTTCGTCTGCCGATCACTCGTTTGTCTAGCTGCGGCAGTCCTCCAACTCCAACTTCAACTGCAGCTCCTTGCATCGACTTCCTTCTCGGTTCCCACTCCGCCTAGTACAAGTATATTGAATAATGCGTTTATGGGCAGATGAATGACACTTCATACAGGCGGCTGTCTGTTCTAGCTGCCTCCACAGCTCCTCCTGCCTCCTGCCTCCTCCTGCATATCCTCTGTAGTTGGTGGCCAAATGGCCGGAGCTGCATTTTTCATGCGTAAACTTCGGCCCCAGGCGGCGGTGCAGCCAACTGACTGACTGACTATTCGTCATATGTGCCGGGGCCATGTCAGTGTTGTGTTTGAAAGAAATTCGTTTAAATTGTCAATTGTCTGGGACTCTGTGCCCCTGAAACTGGTTTCCAGCCACTCCTAATGAGGTGCATCAACGCAACAACAACAGCAACAAAAACCAAAATAATAAAAAAAAAGGAAGAATAATAATAATAAAAAAAAAAAAATGCAGAAAACTAAATAAAATAAACGAAACCAAAGCAAAACCCTTTTAGCATTCAGCTGCGACGGTGGCCACGGTGCTGCGTTGTGTGTTGTGTGGTGTGTGTGGTGTGTGTGTTGTGGTGCTGGCTGCTGTGCGTTTGCATTTAGCAGGCAAACTACATTAAACTCAACTTACCCACACACACACAGACAAACACACTCATAGAGACACATATGTACATATAAAATGCATCTTTAGTGGCTGATTCTGTGATTCGAATTCTGACGCTGATGCGGCTTCTTGTGGCAGCAATCGGGAGTGTGTGGTGTGTGTGTAGTGTGTGTAGTGTGGTGTGGAGTGTTGCAATGTCATTCGTTGCATTTTATGCACTTTTTGCACTTTACGGCCAGAACATCGTGAACTTGGCGCTGGCCATAAACAAACTTGTATCTTTAAGATACAAAATAGTCGTAAAAAATCAGCGAAAATAACCCCAAGCCCCTCTCCTCCCAATAAGTAATTGAACTTTTGAGCTTTTAGCTAAGCACGCCCATTAGCCCAATGCACAGCACAGTAAAAAGCCTGTCCAAGAGAGATCAGAACTGTGTAGAGCCAGAAGCCGCATTCTGTTGACCATCTTCTTCATTTGGCCTTAAGTACACACATATGTTTAAAAGCTGCAATATTAAATTTTATATTTAGCGCACGTTTTGAGGCTTTTGCATACAATGGCCAATGGCACCACAGGAGAGCTGGCAACGGAACCTGAACAGAACACATTTCAGAGAGATGAACAGAACACATTTCAAAGAGATGATTTGGACCGGCAGCCAAGCAGATGCCAAAGAGGAGAATCGTGATTGAAGCTTTAAATAGATCAGCGATCAAAGATGTTTTCAAAAGGCAGCTGTCTTTTAACCTCTTAATTGCAATCTCATCACGAATTGAACAACATTTATTTATTTATTTAAATTAACATGGACCCATTTCAATTATAAGGATGAAGACCTTCAGAATCTCATCTTTAGTTTAAGAACAATTTTCATTATTTTTAGACCCCGTACTAAAAAAAAGTACAGGGGTCTATTGGGTTTGTTTTACTGACAGAGAGAGGGACTGGGAGAGGGGCCTGGTAGCGAGCCTCGGAGCGGGGCCTAGGGGCGGGGCCTCGGAGCGGGGCCTCGGAGCGGGGCCTCGGAGCGGGGCCTAGGGGCGGGGCCTCGGAGCGGGGCCTCGGAGCGGGGCCTCGGAGCGGGGCCTAAGAGCGTGGCCTAAGAGCGTGGCCTAAGAGCGGGGCCTGGGAGAGGGGCCTGGGAGAGGGACTGGGAGCGGGGCCTGGGAGAGGGACTGGGAGAGAGACTGGGAGGAGTAATATTAATAGTAGTATTTATAGTAGCAGTATTAGAGAGGGTAGAGAGAGTAGAGAGAGAACGCTTACCAAAGTTGGTTCAAATCTGAGCACTATAACATATAGCTGTCATAGGGCCGATCGTGCGAAAATTAAGTCTTAGTATGTAAAACATTTTTGTTTTATGAGATATCGTAACCAATCTGATAACATTTGCATTTAAGTTAACTAAATTATATTTAGTTTTTTTCCATTATTAGGTTTTTTCCATAGTAAGTACGGGGTCTCCGACTGTCGAGTATGCTCGACTGTAGCACCGGCCGACGAGTTATAAATAATTTTCCTTCAATATAATTAACTTCTATTGAATATACTGCCTTAAATATTTTAATTTTAATATTTTTCAGACAATTTTCTTTGTGAAAACGACTTATTTTAAGCCTGGCTAAACAGTTACTTTCTTTATACATAAATCACAATTAAACGACCTATTTTCCCCTCTTTCTCTCTCTCTCTCTCTCTCCTCTCTCTTCACCTCACTCACTTTACACACAATCATTTCAACAACTCTATCACCAAATCCAAAAACAACAATGACTCAATGAACCTGCATTTCATTACTAAAGGCAGTAAAAGCACAGAAAACAAGAGGCTAAGTAAAAAAAAAAACACATTTCAATCTTCTTAACGCTGCTGAAACACTTTGGCCTAATTCAATTCAACAATTCCAAGCATTTAAAGTTCAACTACACGAGTTTTCAACCCAAAATTAATGGCATACAGATAATTTTAAAGGCTTGAATAGAGATAGATGATGGTAGATGAGGGATAAGAGATGAGTCGGTAGCCATTTCACTGAAGATCATAAAAAATAATTACGTAGTCTGTACTTCGTTTGCTATTGCGTAATGCTCTAACTTTTAGCTGAGAATTGTAATACTTTTACTTCATTTTGTCTATTCTATTTTTTATAGTTTAAAGATCTTTATTCTTTAGCTTTTGTTAAATATTTATATAGGAACTTTATTTTAAAACAGAGTAAATATGGTAAACAACGATTTCTGTGGTAATTATTTTTACATATTTTAAATAAATACCAATAAATCATTTTAAAATTCTATAGAATGAAAATTTGTTTTAAATTGTGTATAATTTTAATTTAATGCTTCCAATATAAATTCTACTATTTTTATCAAAATATTAAATAGTGAGAGTATTACAATATGTATAGCATTTTTAAATTATATTGTACACATTTACTTAATTTTTGTTCTTTAAAGAAAGTGTATTTATAGGGCTACGTGTGAGAAGTGAAATGTCTCTCGCATGATTGTTTTACTGTGAGATTATTTAATCAATGGAGCATGTACATAAAAGGGCATGAGAGCATGAGAGCAGCTGGATGATACTCCAACGTGCGCTCAACTTCAGAGTCAGTTCTTGTGGCAGTGGCAGGAGGTAGGTACATTGATCTCGCGCCTCTAAAAGAAAAGAGAGAGAGAGAGAGAGAGAGAGAGAGAGAGAGGGAGGGCAAGAGAAATAAAAACCGTTAAGATTCAAAGATACGTAGCAAAAGAATTCAATGACCGAAACATTTTGGGCCATTGTGTTGATTACGTCAAATGGGCGGCTGCTGCGTCGATCTGGGCGGCTATTTTGGCCCGTAATGCATTAACATTGCTCCAAGATAGATGCCAAGTCAATGGCAATTCTTGTTACCTGACTGCCTGCCTCACTGCCGCATGCAAATGCCACAGTGTGTGAGAGATGCAGTCGTCGACGCAATCGCAGTTTGAGCTGCAGCCAAAGGCAAAGTGGCCCTGTCCATGGCCATGCAATTTAGTCAAAGGCCCTAACGGCATTTGAGCCAAATGCGTTTACGCATCCGCTATAAACTTGTATGCCGGCTTGTTGCCGGTTCTATAAGCTTAGGTGTTGCTTTGCTTTGCTTTGGTTTGCTTTGGTTTGCTTCTTGGTTAGTTGACTAGCTGGTTGACTGGCTGACTAGCTGGTTAGTTGCTTGGTCTCTCGGTCGCCAGAACCAGTTATATATATCTATATATATATATATATATGTATGCTATAAGCAGGAGCATGCGACAAATGCCGTCCAAGTCACTGGTGACTTCCTTCAGGACGGCGACGGTACGCGACAGGCACGACACGTAGTTAGAGCGACGTCTCTGGGCACTCTGGGTACTGTTAATTGGACTTACACTGGCACGCCTGTCCAATTCCTCCAACTGTCCCCAATCTCCCCCCCCCTCCTCTCGTTTGGCTGACCATCAGACTGTGCGTGGCGCACTTAAACAAGGTTAACTGTACTCACTGCCCAGGCTAAAAATGGGGCCTTACCTCAAATTTAATTTCAACTTACGTCAGCTACAGTTCCAGCTTCAGGGCCGCGGTCAATGCACGCATTACCAGTTCTGCTCAGCTTATCAAACAGCCGATCGCCAGACTAACTTTAGCTTCAAACTGTGCAAACTCCAAACTCAATCTCCATCTCCATCTCCATCTGCAGACCATCAAATCAGCAACGTGACGCTGCCCTAAGGGCCCATAACAGTGTTATGGTCATTCCCTGACGTCTCTTATATATAACACGGCCATAACATTTGCACCGCAATAATAGTAGTAATAGTAACTGAGGTGCCTGCCAGTGGCTTTACTGCATCCATTCATTCAGGGATTACGTTACGGCTCAGCTAACTAATTTAATTTGCCCGCAACGCGAATTATTTTAAACTCTCCCTCCCAAAAAAAAAGAGAAGTAAGAAAAGAAAATTACAAATAAAAAATAAAATCCAGACATAATATCCAAGGCAGACAAACAGTTAGACAGAGCCAAGATCTAGTCACAGTCACAGTCATAGAGTCTTAGAGTCAGACTGTAATACCCGCGAGCTGCAATTTCGGTAGATGCAACATGGGAGATGAGTCAAAACGGGGATCGTTCTTTCGTTTATGTAGAATTTTCAGCACTGTTCTATGTTTTGGCTCGTAAAGTGGCTATTTTTAAAGCCAATAACAACAAACAATGCAGTGAGAAATACGTGCGAAATAACAAGGAGCCAGCAAGGCAATAAACCTCTAAAAGACCAGTTAAAGGTGTTCAATAACATCTTGGTTAACAACTTAACAAACCAAAGTTCATGTTACATCACTAAAAATTGCGCAAGTACTCCGTCCAAATTACTAAAAACAAAAAAAAAAATAAAATACTCAAATGCATAGTTTATGATGCTTGTTATTGCTTTTAACGTATTCTTTCCTCAGTAGCTCATATATTTTTTTACCCTTTTTTTTATTATTAATTTATTATTTATAGCTTTTTTGAAGACTCTCCAAATTAAATAATATTATGTGATGGGCCTAACGTTTGACTTTCTAATTTTAAATAAGTTTGACTGGATTTCAGCCGAAGGATAAAATAAATTGACTAGTTTTATAATAACTGAACTTAGCTTAACAGAACCTTTGATAAAAATATTTAATGGTTGCCTTATGAATCTTATTAAAAATAGTAGAATAACCCTAGATAATCTTGGAGAGTCAAGAGTACCTTACAAAGTCCAAGCGTATAGATACGCTTTTAATATTTTTTTGATTTAATTTTTAAAAAAAGAAAAACTAGTTAAATAAAATTATTTTTATTAAACTTAAGATATGCTTTCAAGCTGTAAATTCCGGCCGAACATAATCAAAACATAAAATGCTAGAATGTTTTAAATATTATTACAATCTGGTAGATTTCAGAAAAATATAACCTAACATTTTTTGAGTATTTTCTTTCTTTCACTTTCCCCCTCTGTCTGTTTCGCTCTGTTAAATTAACTAAACAAAAATCTTTCCAAACTTATATACTATTGTTAGTATTAAGTATTTTTTTTCAGCTATTATAATATTCTATACTCATGATGCCGTGACTTTGCTCATCTCTAATATAGTTTCAATGTTTGTTGGCTTTCCGCACTCTCGTCGAGCATTTGTGGCAAGTCGTGTTGCCCCATTAGGCCATAAAGCGTTACAAAACGCCATTTGCACGTAAATATTGGCACGCCCCTAGGTAGAGATAGAAATAGGATCGAAATTGGAGCTCCATATCGTATACGGGTGAGCGATTGGTGATTGGCGATGGGTGATGGTTGATGATGAGATGAGATGAGATGCGATGATGCTGATAATGATGATGGGCATGATGAAATGAAATTGTTGCTTTCGATTTTGGCTAATTGCGGAGTCCATTGAAATGCCTACTTAGGGCTAATTGGTCCCATCGGAAGCGCCGCCGAGACATGTACAAACATTTCACGCTGTGCTGTCATAGATGTTGTAATTGATGCCGCCACAGTGCCATGTCAAAGATGTCAACCCGCCAGACCCGGCCAGTCACTGCTAGGACCCAGACCTAGACTCAGATCTGGACATAGACATAGATAGAGATAGAGACAGAGGCAGAGACAGAGGCAGAGACATAGTCCCAGACCTAGACTACGTTTCAAAACTAAGGACGGCAAATCTAACAACTTTGATTGACTTGTGATTTGAAGGCGCGCCTAATTGAACCGAGGCGACTCAACGAATGGAGTCGAGTGCGGAGACCAGAGATGCAGACACTGACATGCCTTGGAGACTGGACATCTGGACATGACACTGTCTCTCTCCCTCTCTCTCCCTCTCCCTTTCCCTCTCTCTCTCTGTCTCTCTGTCTCTCACTCTATGTCTGTTGTCGGTAGCTCTGGCAAAATGTTCGTGAGAAATGTCATTAATACGAACGACGTGCTGTGGAAGTGACTCTCCATGCGGTTCTGTTAACTATGTATGTAAGTACTACGTATGTGTCCATCTTCAGGCTGCATTCGGATCTGTACGTTGTTCACTCTGTAAGCCGCATTGTTGCACTTAATTAATGCGAGGCTGAAAGTCTGTGGATCACTTCATGCCTCACTCTACACGCCCTCGGCTTGCATTTGTATGTGTATCTTTAAGTTGCCTTATAGGGTCAATTGATAGGCGTTGGCTAACACAGAGGCTTAAGCAAGAAGGGGTATTTAGAGTTTGATTATAAGATCCTCTCTTAAAGTGTGCTATGTCAAGTTGAATTCCCTTTAAGATTTGTAAATCTTTAATTTATACAAGCAATACTAAAAAAAGTAGCCAACAATTCAAATAAAATATTTATTTAGTCCCCTCCCCTCTTGGACAACTGCTTTCCTACGCCTCTGCTTCTGTGTAATGGAATTGCTTTAAGGCACTTACACTTAGAACTTGGCAATAATAGCTCAACATTAACGTTTAACCAACTGGCACCCAATCTCTCAAAGCGTTAAGAAATTATTTGAAACATGCAGCGCCGCTGCCGCATTGGCATCCAATAATATAGCCCCCTCCCCACCTCCCCCACTGATAAGTAAAGTATAGTCTATAAACAATACCAGTTACAGGCTCTTGCCTGTTTGTTTGAAGGCGTTAATAGGCGCTGCAATGCCAATAATTTGCAATTATATATAATTGTAATTGTAATCGTAATCGTTGTGTGATACAACAACTCGTAATTGAGTGTAAGTTGTTTTCTGTTTTTCTTTTTTTTTTTTTGTTTGTGTTTCGTTTTTATTTTCTTATTTCTTATCGGTTTTTATTGAGAGTATTTGCTCATCGTGTGTGTGTGTGTGTGTGTGTGTGTGTGTTGCCTGAAGGCAATATGTACATATAACACATTTTGTGTGTGTTGGCTTAAACGATCTTTTACTTGGCTATACAAATTATTTGCTTACAAATTGTGTTGGGCATTATTCGGGCTTAATTGCTCATGAAGGCATTAATCTTAGTGCGTTATAAAACTGTTTGAAATGATCAAGATTAACTCGATTTGAACATTTGAAATATTACAATTATTAAATTTAAGTTCCACACAATAGTATTTCAATTAAAATTCAACACAAAAAATAATCATTTGAAATCATCTAGACTTGATATAAGTACTTAGGTCTATTTTATTTTAAATTTCACATAATAGATATCGATTGCTTAACTTAAAATTGAATTGAATGTTATATTTAATAATTCCTTAGATATACCATACATATATATTCTATTCGATCGGCTGCAACAATCGATATCTACTATATATCTAAATTTCACCATTATTGCAGACTAAATGAGAATTGCTATAGTCAATAAAAACTGATTAGATCAACGTAAGTATAAACTTATATGGCCTGTGTAAATGGTGAAAAATTCGATTTTTTTATTTTGATCTAGGACTACAAATTGTAAATCCATTTCGAGCTCATGTTGTAGCTGAAATATATCAAAATTTCAGCACATTTGTATTAATTCGATGTCTTAGGAATATATATTTTTTATTTAGCGTAACTTAATCTATTATATTGTTTATATAATCTAAGAGCTTAGCAATTATGACAAATGTATTACACTATTGAATTGAATCATCATTCACTTATTGCTGCTCCTTGGGAGCCGTATAAAGGATATATGAGTGAGTGTAGGGGAACGGGCGAGGGAAAGGGGGGGAGCGCTATGTGCTGCGTCTTAATATTAAGAAAAAATACTCAGTTCCAGTGTTCTCGATAGCTCCGGTGGCTCTCAATTTTCTCCTGTTCTCCTGCCTGCAGTCAGTACAATATTCCCGGATGCACAGCGCCACTGCGCTGGAAATAAACATTCGGATTGCTGCTCAATGTGGGCTCCAGCGTCGTATATAGATTCGTTTCGTCGGGTCGTATAAACATGCCTTTAAATGGAGTAAGAGATATATATCAAAGTACAACTTAAATAAAAATAAATTCTAGTATGAATTCCAAGCTAATTTTTTTCTTTATAAGTAATGATATTATTGGTATATATTGATGTCAATTCTAAGGTGCAATTAAAATTTAAACTTAGACAAATAATGAAATTTTTCAGCAAGTGTAAGTAATCTTTTCTTTTCATTTTACTCGTACTTATTGATTATGGTAAATGAAAAAACAAAACCCCAATAAATCAACTATAAATAATTTGGATTTAAGACTTTCAGAATAAATATTTTATTTGATAAACTGTCAATCGTTCCCACTGTTACTTGGCTCGAAATAAAACTTTATCGATCTATAGAACTATAAAACAGAATAAGCTATGTTATTACCTGGCGCATAGCGTAGCGTTTTGGCCAATTGCGCCGCCTGTGTCATGGAGGTAAGCGAGTTACCCAGCTGTTTGAGGGTCAACGGTGTGGCCAGCTGTGTGGGCGGTGCGGGCGGTGGTGGTAGTGGTGGTGGTGCGGGTGGGTAATAGCAAAACGGGTGCGCGCTCAAATGTGCTGGAAAATAGTGATACATACGTGTATAGCTCGGCGGTGCGGCGGTGACCAAAGCGACTCGATCTGGTGGCCCGGAACCCGATGTGGTTGTTGGTGTGCAAAGGGTTTTGTTGTTGTTGATGTTGGTATTGGTATTGGTTTTGTGTGTGTGTGTGTGTGTGTGTGTGTGTGTGCATGTGCGTGCGTGTGTGCGTTTTATCGATAGCAATTCCAAACCAAACCAAAATCAAAACCCAGACGTGACCCACACACACAGACATATGCATATAAATATATATATATAGGGTAAATATATGTACAATAATTATTTGATGATGTCGCACATACAAATAACAGTTGTTGTTTGTAGTTTTGTATTTTTTTTTTAACAATAAATGTAAATTTAATTAAATTTGAAAAAGGTATAATACCGGAAACAAAACCAAAAATGAGAAAACGATATTCAAAATGATTGATGAATAAAATAAGAGAAATAAGAAAAACAACATGAAAAGATTATGTAATGTATGTTGTGTGTACATATATGTGTGCGTGAGTCGTGAGCGTGTCGAGAATTTTGTATAATGTTGACAAATTCGATGAGGGTGACCATTGAATATTTTGGATTCGTGTTGTTGTTGCCATTGTAATGATAAGTTTGTGATTGTGTGTCGCAATGATGATGATAAAATGATGACGATGATGATGTTTGATGGATTGAAAAAAATATGTGATAGAAAAATAAATACATGTATATATAGAAATTAATTGAGTGCAAGGTAAAAAAAAGTCTAAGGTTTATAGCAATCATAAAAAAAACATATTTTATGTATAATATAAAAAAAGATGTCACAATTGCCGCATTGAGCACACATTGCGGCTCAAACCACTTACGTCCGACCACTAATTAGCCAGACTGACCCAACTAGCCAACTGACTGAACCATACAGACAACCTAAATTCAAAAATTACTTTGTCATATTTCACACTTTTGCCTTTGCCTAAGCGCCAGAGCTAAGCAGTAATTTATGAGAGCCTTAATGATGCCAAAATCTGAGCTAAAACCTTTCGTGTCAATGGGCCAACTTTATAACACCCTCAAGCCATAGAGAAAGTCTGCTTTGCATCTGTTGATTATTGTTCGCTTTTCATATTGAGCAAAACCTTAAGCGTTTGCTTATTACAGTTTTTATACTATGTTCAACAAGGTCATTAACAGCATAACAGCATATCGATCTTTTATGACACTTTTTAGTTCACATAAGCATATAATTGATTACACTCATCAAAGATCAGAGTCCCCTCAACCATGTTCCGACTGTTTATATAACTCACATGTCATTGAACTATGAAAATATCTCTAAATATGATGTTTATCTTTAACTGAGCTGATTTACTAGTTTCCATTAGTTTTAGCTATTTAACAAGATGGTTTTTAAAGCGAATGAACAGCAAAAGTAAGATATGCGGATAGAAACAAACAAAATAGACCTTAAGAAGATAGAAAAAAGGTAGCGGCTTTATTTATACCGGGAATCTATAGCTAAAATGATTTGTTGCTGAAATCTCTTGATTTAGATAAATTCAATGTAATTATTTTTTTTTAAATAACCTTAAATGGTGTATTTATAAATGTGAATAACAGCTGCAGTCTTATAAATATTAATCAGTTTAATAATGATTTACTGCACTCAAGTTTGTTGCCTAAGTCTTTCTGCTAAGCTTAATTGCAGTTCGAGTTTGTCGCCTAAGTCTTTTGTTTAAGCTTGTATAAGCCCTGTAATTAGCATATTAGCAACAATTACATTATAAACCAGACAAACTTGTCAGTAATTAGGTAACAATTCCATCAAGTTTGTCGCTTGAGTCTTTTGTTTGACAACACTTGATGTTCTATTTTTGTGTGCGAATTTGGGCTTATCATTAGCCGCCAGAGACTTAAGTTCATATATAAGTTTAAAAATAAATATTATTAACATAAAAAAGCCAAACAAATGCGAGCCAATCAACCGGCTGTGAGCCTGGCCAAGTTGTACACGCCTGTCGCCGCTGCCCGATTTTTCAGACATGGCTTATAAATTATGATTATTATATTTTCAACAGCTAGCAGGCCCAATGTAAGAAAACGGCACACACAGACAGACACACTAACAGACAGACACACGTAGTACTCGTAAACTATGTTAATGACATAAAAACTGAACAAAAATAACAGAGGCTGAGATAAATAAAAACGTTGACTCGCAAACTCTGCTAAGCTGGCCGGCTTCTGTGTCTGAGTCTGGAGCTGGAGCTGGAGCTGGTACCGGGATTGGGGCTGTGACTGGTCTCTGGGTTTGACTGGGCTGCCTGCTGAACTCTTGACAGTGTTAAATGCAGCAGTTACACACATGCGCCAGCTATCTGGCTTTTCTTTTTGCCATTGCAAAAGCTTATGCCCTGACTGGCCTCTGTCCTCCGTCTCCTTCCCCCCCCTTCCTCTCTTACGCCCCTGATGTTTTAGTTCGCGGTCTTGGTTTTCTAATTAACTTAGAACAAATACTGCAATTAAGCTCGCTTGTTTCTTCTGCTTGCTCTGGCGGCGCACGAGCTGTGAATCTGGAATTATGTGTCAGAAAATGAAAATACATGTGTATATGCGCCTCGCTCACTCACTCTCTGTATGTTACTGTGTGTGTGTGTGCGTGTGTGTGTGTGCGTGTGTGTGTGTTTTTTTTTTGCATGTGTGTTGCACATTTGCAAACTTGTTTGTTGCGGCTGCAGCTGAAGCGGCAAATTTGGCTTAATTCTTGGCTGCTGCCTGATTCCATTCGCAGAGCCCGGAAAATGAGATTTTTCACAAATGAGCAGTAGCTTCTGCTCATCTGCTAAAGAACTAAAGTGTCTGTCAGCTCGCCTTACTATTATATTATGAATTATGCTTGCTTGCATAAAATATGCCACATTGTGGCTGCTGCCTCTTGCCTCGACTATCTATTGTAGCCAACAAAAACAAAAAGAATCACAGCAAAAAAAAATAAAAGAACTAGCTAGAAAATGAGCCACAACAACAAAAAAATAAATGACTAATTAAGTGCAAATATGTATGACCAGGCTCAACTCGTGCGTGTTCCCCAGTGCATTGGTATTAGTGCATCTGTGCTTGCATGTGTGGGCGTAAGATCGCAGTGTGCTAGCGATGACAGTGACTGCTAGTGATGGCCTGTCACTGTTGACTTATTGAAGTTACTTAAAGATTCTAAGGATATGTTATTTTAAAATGTGATTTCATACATTTTTTTAGTTATCTATATTCAAGAAATTATTTTTAGATGTAATAAACAAATAATAATTTATAAACAATAATTTAACAGTGAGTTTAAATTAATTTATGCTATGTTAAATTATATATTTTATTTTTAATTGTGTTTCATAGTATCTCTTTAGTTATCTATATTCAACAAATTATTTTTAAAGTAATAAATAGATAATATTTTATAAACAATAATTTAACAGTGAGCATAATTTAATTGGTGCTACGTTAAATTAATTTTAAAATTTAACTAAAATCGTAAAATGTTTTTATTAGAAACTTAAAAAAACTGTATGTAAAAAATTGCAAGCCATAATAGTTAAGTTAACAGTTTCTTTCATTATTATTTAGGTATTTTAAAGCTTTTCCGGCATTTTCCTCTGACATTTTGAGCAAGTTCAACGATTTTTCTTTCTTTCCACCTTGACCATGAAAATCACATAATTGCCCATCTCTATTGACAGTCAACTAACCGCTAACGTTTTTCCACGTTTTGCATTTTGCTGTTGTCGTTGCCGGATCTACCTGCCTCCCTCTCTACCCCAGCTTCTTTGTCTCCCTCTCTCTCTCCTCTCTCTCTCTCTCAGTGTCTCACACGTAGTATCGCTGGCAACAAGTTAAAGTTAAACCAACTGCCGCACGTTGACTGATTGCTACGTGCAGATTGTCATTGTTCGCTCTTGTTGTTGTTGCTGTGTTGTTACTGTTGTTGTTGTTGTTGCTGTCGTTGTTCTAGCCGCTGCAAAGTATTCTTATTGTTGCTACATACTTTGCAGACTTGAGTAATTTCCTTGGCGAGCGTCGAGTTTTTCCTTATTGGCTTCAGCTCGAACTTCAACAACAGCTCTGGGCTCTTCCGTACCAAGTACTTGGTTACTCTGGGCTTTACTATGACTACGTATGTATGTGTGGCTGTGTGTGTGTGTGTGTGTGTGTGTGTGTGTGTGTGTGTGTGTGTGTGTGTGTGTGTGTGAGAGTTCTTCGAGAGTGAGTTGCCAGATGTTGTGATATCACGAAGCAGCATTATAACTAATTGGCCACGTTCGTTGGGAGCTCTCACCCTCTCCTCTCTCTCTCCCTCTCTCTATCTCTCTATCACTCTCTCTCTGTATCTGCATCTGTCTGTGTGGAGTTCATTGTCATGAACGTGGCTCGCTTTTGCCAGCAAACAAGGGTCATAGCCACAGTTAGATTTAAGTTCTAAGCGGAAGAGTTGCACTTTTTTCACATGATCGCAACGCAACGTTGGCAATTTGCATATTTCGACGAAGGGCGTATGACCTTCAAATTGCTACAATTCAATTTGCATTATATGCGTGCTGGCATTAACCGCAAAATCAACGAGTATCTGATACCGTACGCAACAGCGTTTGCTCTTGGCCAATTTAGCGTAATAATTTAACGTATGCAGTTGGCATGGCTCATTGGCTGCTGTGGTGATGCTGATGGTGGTGGTGGCTGCTGTAGTTGCTTCTGCTGCTCCACTCGCTTGGCTAGCTAACTGACTGGCTCGCTGCCTGGCTGGTTGAGTACTTCAATCGCTTGGCTTTTCCGCTTTCGGTTTCATTGCAACAATTCGGAACTGGTTATCGATTACGTTTACAACGTCGTCCACATCGTTCGCTCCAGCTCTGACTCTTTAGCTGTGGCTGCTATTTCTAGGCGAAAACTTAAATATCATCCATGAGTTTCAGGCTCTGTCTTACTCAGCCATCGACTGGGACGCTGTTATTGCAAAACCGCTATAATTTTGTGGTAATATACAGTGACGCTCGTTTCAAGCACGTGCTGCAGCGTTTACTCGACTCATATATTAAGTTACCAACACACACATACACCCAGAGATACTCAGCAACACGTACTTCACAGATTTGTACGTTACGCCATAGACATCGTCGGTTCTTTGCTGTCCATTTTCTGTTCAATTCAATTTGTTTTCCTTTTTTTTCCGTTGTTGTTGAATTTTTCAATTTCAAGTTCGTTGCCTAAGTCTTTGGTTTTTTGTTTGAAGAGGGCTTAGAACAATTGAGGCTAATCGATTTTTTTTTCATCTCCAATATTTGCTGTTTTTTGACAGCTAATGCTGGTGGTCATAGCAATTCAATGAACCACTCGAATCGATCAAGCCAGTTTTTTTTTTATAGGTTCTCAAATTGCAGAATTTGACAAAAGAAAAGTATATTTTTATATAGGAAAACAGTTGAATAAACTCTAGATGATCGATTATTGATTAAACCTTATAATATTATTAAAAATATAACAAAAAATATTGAAAAAGTAATCAATAACTATTTTTCATTTAGTTTTCGATTATAAATTGTTGTTATTCTGTTTCAAACACAAGTTTCATTAGTGTGTTCTTTTTTTTTTGTGGTCTTACGGAGAAGCTTTCGGAAAGCTAACTTTAGGAATATAAATGATCTTTTACTACTAAATCATCTGACAAACTGGTTTTTATATAGCAAAAACAATTGTATTGTACAACTTTTTTCGAAGTAAAAGTTGAATATTTCTCACCTTTATTTCAAAGAAAACAGTTGCTTTAATTTTTCTAAAGAATTATAAACTAATTTAAACTCAATTATCAACTCATTTGACATGATTTTCGATGACCTACGATTTGTTTAACAAAAGACTTTGGCGACCAATTTAGGTAGGTTAAGGTGATTCAATTTATGAATAATTCTTTTAAATATCGAGAATTATGTTAATCATAACAGAACTTTCTTTCCATTTCTCAAGCTCCCAACACTTTAGCTGTTGTTGACATTGAAAGATCGATCAGTTTTTTAAGTGTTTCAAGTCTCAAAGTCGGCACAGTTAATCCGATATTTCATTATGGCCTCCTCTGGCGGCTTATTGTACAGATAACTATTGACATATCCCAAAGATAAACATGCCAGCAAGACATAAAAAACACAAAAAAAACTTCCGCTCAGCTCTTAACCTTCTCCCAGGTAACCAAGTTGACAACACAAGTAAGTGAATTAGCATTGTTGTTGCTGTTGTTGTTATTATTATTATTATTATTATCATTGGTTGTTATTGTTATTGTTATTGTCGTCGCCTCAGCCATTGGCATGAATGATTGATTTTATGTATGTATCTGCCTGGCATAAAGTCACTCAATAAAATTACGAAAAAATGCGCCGTCGCATAGAACAAAGGCCATGGCAGATGCATCTACCTCATCTCTACCTTACTGACCAAGTGGCCATCGCCAGTTCAAGTGCCTGACGACGACACATCATTGAAAAACTTTAAAAACAACAACAAAAAAAAAAAAAAAAATGATTTCATCATGCAACCGCGGCGGAAGTACCTAAATAATGGGGTGGTTCATTGTGTACTTACTTAGCTTCAAAATGAGCTTATCTATCTATAGGCAAAACTGATTGTCATCTTATTTTGTGACTTTAAATATTTTTTATTTATTATTTTTTCACACATAAGTGGATTTTTCTAGGTTTCTGTACTTAATTACTTAATACATTTAAAGACATTGTTAGTGACTTTTTTCTTGGATAAAATATAAATTTTTATAACTTTATCTGTTAACTTTTTAATTGATAATATTATGATATATTTATAAAAAGTCAGTATATTTTAACTTCAATAAGTATCAAGCTTTCATATAAAATACGGATCATGTCAAGTTAATTTTTTAACTTTTACCTATTCATCATTATACCTTTTTCATCCAGTAAGTTAATGTATTTATTTAGCTGATTTACTACTTTTTTCACTCTTAGCAAAACCCACATATTTATTGAACCTCCCTCTGAGTGTCTATTTTTGTGACTAGGCCTGTCATCGCACAGTTTGTTCAGTTGCTCCCTGCTGCTGTCGTCGTAGTCGTCATCGCCATCGCCATCGTCATCATCATCGTTGTCGTTGTCGTGTCGGCCAGGTTGGCGGTGTTGTAGCTGTTACAACAATGCGCCTTCAATTAAAGCGAGCAACCTTGAACTCTTTTCAAGCGGTTTATGCGCGTTCAATCAACGGCAACCGCCGGCCTGCTCATATCGGCCATATCGCGAGTCAGCAGCTCGCCGATCCTTGGCCATGTTGGCGACGCGTCGCAACAACAATAACAAACAGCAACAGCAGCAACCACAGCAACAACAACAACCAGACCAGTGAGCTCTGCCAAAGATCTGAAACCGAAGCTGTAGCTGTAGTTGTAGCTGAAGCTGTCAATCTGCGTTCCTCGTCTTTGGCTTTGCCTTCGCCTTTGCCTTTGCCTTCGCCTCTGCCTCAACAATCATCGAACGATTCCAAGTCTTCGACTTTGGCTCAACCTCGACTCCGACTTTGGCTCATTCCTTGGCGTCAACGCCGTTAGCTGTCGTTTAGTTTATTGTTGCAAATTGCTCAGTGAATTATGTGCCGAACTGCTTACTGGGAACGACACACACACACACACACACACAAACACACACATATGCATATACAGTTGCAGGTATACTTATGCTATCTGTGCTTGGTATAGGGTTTGACAGGAAATTTGATATTGTGGGTTTATTAGAAACCATTTGACTGTGGGTTCTACCTTACCTATAAGAACGGTTATTTTTTTTGGCTTAGACTT
Organism: Drosophila falleni; assembly: GCA_035045575.1. Classification (NCBI taxonomy): domain Eukaryota; kingdom Metazoa; phylum Arthropoda; class Insecta; order Diptera; family Drosophilidae; genus Drosophila; species Drosophila falleni. The sequence continues at coordinate 15,708,882 of JAWNOV010000167.1, forward strand.
CATTATCGATTTTGATTTAATGACTGGACTTCTGCTGAAGTTGAGAATGGTTTAATTAAATCAGAAAACTAATCCTTATTATAAATAAAATGCATTTCCAGTTAAGCCAAATTTTAGTTCCTTATATCGATTTTTCTAAATAAATAATATTTTGATGCAGAATCAATATAGAGGCCAAATAATGATCAAAATGGTATTTCGCTTGAAAATCGGTTGAGTTTTGGTAAAGTTATGCAAGTTGAAAGTTTTTGAAAAAGTGTGAACCAACCAAATAAATTTTTACATTACTAAAGAATTTGCCATACTGTTCTGTAAGCTTTCAATCATTACAAATTACCAGACTGTGCAAGTTTGTTGCCTAAGTCTTTTGTTATTTAACAACTTTTGCTTTTGACTTTGGTTTATGTAAATTTGTTTGCTGTTTTGATTTCTTTTTTTTTTTTATATTTTACTTTTTTTTACTTGAGCAGCCCACGTAGCTCCAGTTTTTAATTTTATTTTTATTTTGATTTTTTTGCCCTTAATCAAGCAAAAACCCTTTTGCCTGCACCTCACTCACTTCACTCAACGCGACTCGACTTGGCTTTGGCTTTGGTTTGGCTCAAATCACAACTACAACCCACACACATGCCACAGCCCGGACATGGGACGGTACCCGATAATGTCAGCTCAGCTCGGCTCAGCTTCGTCTCCCTCTCCAGCTCCGTTTGCTTGTTAAGCCCTGTGCCAACTTTGATTTTGTGCTCTGTGTCTCCAGACATTTGTCTTTGGGTTTCAGTTTGCTTTATTTTTTTTTTTTTTTTGTCATAGCTGATATTGTTGTTGTTGTTGTTGCTGTTACCCTCAAATGCACTTTCAATTGCAGACAGTTTGACGTATATATGTAGCATGGCAAAAGTACTATATCTTTCATTTATCTATCTATATACGTACCTACCTATATTTTGTCTGTCTAGTTGTCTGTCTCAGTCTGTCGGTCTGATTGTCTGACTGTCTCGCTTTCTTTGTACAGCGATAGCAGAGACCCAGACGCAGAGTGAGGCTGCCCACAGGCACTTGGCGTGAGACGAAGCGTTTCAGTTGTGGGCTGAGAGGCTCCAGCTCCAACTCCAACTCCAACTTCAGCTCTAGCTTTGCCTATGCTTTGTATCGGTTGTATTTGCTTTCATGCGTGGCAAGAGCTGCAATCTTACACACACACACACACACAGAGAGAGTCATCGTCGTCGTCGTCGTCAAGTAGCTGCCATGTGCAACGCTTCCTACTTAAGCCCAGCGGCGCAGTGTTATAATTCGGTAAATTATTGCAACATTTATACCCTAACCATAAGAATTGTTATGTAAGTTGGCTTAAAAGAGCTTAAACGCAAGTCAACAATTGCACTCTTAATATGACTAATCAGTTATTAAATAATGCGATTTACGAACGTATTCATTTAAAAATCAATAATTAATTAGTGTACAGATTTAAATTGTTATTTATGATATGGCTAAGACTTGTTTATCTCAATTAAAAAAACTGTCAAGCAAATTAATTCAATTCTCGAGAAACTTTAGAAAAAAATCAGAAAAAAATCGAAATCTTGCTTGTCATCAAGAAAGCTACAGAAAAAATTAATTATTTTATTTAATTTAAGTAAGATTATAAGAAATTAATGTACAACACTATCTGATTTGCCCAACCCTTGAAAGCGCATTTAAGATTCGCCTTTGTTCAATTATCTACTTTCTTTTGGCTATAAATATTTCGTTAATTGTTTGATGTAATCGTAAATTTAATGGAATTTTATTAATTAAATTACGTAAAGTGTAAAAATGTGTGTTACATGTTTCGGACACGCACATCTATCCATTACCTTCCTACCTTCCCTGTATCTGCCCCTCTTCTTTCCATTGCCAGCATATCCAACTGTTTTTGTTTTCATTAGAAAGCCAACATAAAAGACTTTTTGTAAGCTTATCGGCTTTGTTGCTATTATTGTTGTTGTTTAGAAATTTTAAACAAATAGTGTGAGCAAATATTATTGTTAAGCGGTTCATAAATCGCGAAATGATTTCCTTTGATGGCATTCTTTTTCCACTTGCCACTTTTCACTTGTCGCTATGACAATGAGCTTACTGCCTCATTTGCCATTTGCCGGAGGTCACGACCAATTTCTACAAATTGACAATGACATTTAACACCTTTTAATGACCAGATGTGAAATCTGGCTAATAAATATGATCTCGTTGATGGCCACATTTTAACCGCAACAACAAAGCCATCAGCAGCAGCAGTAGCCACAACGGAGCAGTTATCAAAAATTATTAAGAAAGCCGCAGCAGCAGAGGTAACTAAATCAAAAGACTTAAGCAACGAACTTGTGCGACGTTCTCACCAACGAAAATGAAAGCAGCCGTGCGAGCACACAAATGAACATAGAGATAGATACAGTCAGATAGAAAGACATATGGACGGACGGACAGACAGACTGGCAGATAGACACATGGATAACTCCATGTGTGTGCTCTTTTTACACTTGGCTTACACGACGGCCTCGAGGAAATTAATATGCCAAACAATTACACGGCATGGCAAAACAATTTTAAGCCCAGTTGTTGTCGCTGCACAGTGGTGCCAAGATTACAATATCTGGTGAAATAACATGATTTCTAAGAACTTTTTGAATTGATTAATGTCAAACTGGAATTTATAATTCGAAATGAAAGTACTTCAAGTTCGTTGCCTAAGTCATTTGATTTCAAATCTTTAGAAATACCGCAACAATATTATAATTAATGAGCTGACTCATTAATTAAGGTATCAATGCCTACAAGTTTATTATATTGAATTTAGAGTGCAATTTGTATTTTTGTATATAAAACGACAACTTTTGGTTTTTTTTACTGCATAAAATTAAAGGAAACTATATTTAAAATGCTAAACAATAGCTCAAAACGCTAAGATTAATGAGCTTTATTTATTTGTTTATTTTGTGTTAAGATTTTGTACCACTGTGCAGTGTTGGCTACCGTTTGAAAGTTAAGACTTTTGCTTTTCTATGTTTTTGTTTTTGTATTTTTGTTTTTTGTTTTTTGTTTTTAGAAAGACTAAACGAGCAGATAAACAACAAAGAGTTCAAGAGTTCGCCCTGAGGCTTGCAACACACAACAACAACATCCCAACCCCCCATCCCCCGGCATACGCCACACATATGTGAAGCAAGAAAAGAAAGTTATTACAAAATGAATAGCAACTGACAGCTGAGTGGAGGGACACCCTGTAGTTAAGGCTGGGTCTGAATTTGGGTCTGAGTCTGGGCTCGACACGTAAATGTGATTCGTTGCAGACAATTGTGACAAAACTTGAAAGTGGATAAACTGCAACTTAAACACTAAGATAAAATTAATTTTGACATGACTTACCTCCGCCATTGTTGGCACTGGAGCAGTGCTTGGAGCTGAGTCCCTGGCCAGTGTTTGTGGCCGAGTTGGGCAAGCCACAGCCACTCATTACGCCGTATTTGATGGGCTTGAAGTGGAAAAAGGATGGTGAATAGCCCGAACCGGCGCGACTCAACGAACTGAACTGCTCCTCGCGATCCTCGACATAGAGTCCCTCCTTGCCCATGGCCGCCAACTGTCTGCCCTTGGGCATAAACATGACCAGAAAGACGGTAGCCGATGTGGCAACCAATCCAAAGGCAATGCAAGCATCCTTATGCCGCTCCGCCACGGCCAGGCCACAGAGCATCCAGCCCAGCCAAATGGGTATAGCGCCGCCAATGGCCAGGCCAATATATGTCGCCTCCCGATAATTGTCGCGTATGCCACGCGATTTGATCGCCAGCACCGCAATGAACACGATGAGGAACACAATGTAGATCAGCGAGAAGAGCAGCTCCGAGAACTGTGTCTTGCACAGTGGAATGAGCACGGTGCTCACTGCGGCAATTCTCGTATAGATCTCCGGTGTACCATCCAGCGTTGTGTAGGACGTGGGATAGAACAGAGCCGAGTAGTTGGTCTGTGATGCCACTGTGGTGGATAGGAAACCACTGCCCATGACCGGCACACTTGTCGTATAGATCTCCGGTGGCTGTGTGAGCAACCACTGTGCGCCAATGGCCACCTGGATGAGCAGAGCAAACAGCAGCAAGAGACCCTGATACGGAGCCGGCAAATAGACGCCACCATTGAGGCTGATCAGGAAGACACATTTGACCAGAAGGGCGGCGAATACCAAAGCATAGGCAACGCCCACACCAAAGCGAATGGCGCCACAGCTGAGCAGTGTGGGCTGAGCCGTAATGACAGCTCCCAATCCCGCACAGGCGAACAGTCCCAGCAGCAGCATCTGACCCAGAAACAGATGACGACGCGACGGCGACGTGCGCCAGGCCTTGAACAGCACAAAGATCTCAAAGGCGCCCATCATCAGCATGGTGAGGCTGGCCAGCACCAAAACGGGCACCACCCAAACCTCCTTGCGCAGTCCGGCAAACGGCAGCTGTGTGGTGGACACAATGCTCGGTGGTGTTGCACTGCCGCCGCCTTGTGTGGCACGCGGCGTATTTGCGGAGCGTGCTCGGGCGCCCTGACTGCGTGTGGGCGTGGCAGTTGTGGCGGTGCTGCTGTTGTTGTTGTGGCTTCTGGTCACTTTTGGTTTCATTGTGGGCACCACAAAGAATTCCGTGGACATTTCCAAGCGTGCTGCACTCGATATGTTGCTCTCGTGCACATTGAGATCCTCGCGACGCAACAATTGCTTGGCACTGCGACGTGGTGGTGCAGCTGTTGTTGTTGTTGTTGTTGATGTGGTTGTTGTAGTTGTTGTTGTTGTTGTTGTGCTGCTACTGTTATTGGCCTTGAGCAGCTGATAAGCATTGCGCTCACGCTCCTGAACTGGCGAATTGGCACTAACGCTCGTCACGAGACGAACGCGTCGCCAAATATTGTTATTGTTATTGTTGTTATTGTTATTATTGTTGTTATTGCTGTTGCGCGCCGCTGGCGTTGCTGCAATCAGCTGCAGGATGATCAGAAGCAGCAGCAGCAGCCTGCTGGCCTCGATCCAGCGTCTGGCCAGAGTCCAGTTGGCCATTTGGATCGAAGTAGCCGTTACTCAAATGCTGCACATGCTAAAACAAACATACACACACACTAGCATACATACACGCACACACGCACAGTCGTTACACTCGCGTCGCTTTCAGTAATACTACTACAACTTCGTCTTTCTTTCGTTATTTTCGTGTTCGCTTTCGTCTTCGTTGTCGTTGTCGTTGTTCGCTTTTCTCGTCTTTTCTCGCTCTTTTCACGCGCTCGTCACGTCCGCTCGCCAGGCCCAACCAACATCGACTGCTGTCTTGGCCCGCTCTGCAAGTTCGGCTTAGCTTTGGTCCGATTCAGTCTTGTGCCGTTTGAGGCATGTTTGAAGTCAGTTGCAACTCATACCAAATTGTCTTCACTCCGTCTCCGTCTGTCGTCGTCGTCGGCAAGCGAATTGGAGCTTGTTATAGAGAACACTTTCATTCGTTCTGCATACGAGTACGCGAGTATGTGAATACATTTTCGGCTGGAAAGTGCTATTAGCCGCACTCAGGCACATTTATTGTGCTAACCAAGCCACAAAGCAGCAAACCACTCGCCAAAATTGGGCCCAACAAAGAACAAACAAAGGCGATTGTAAATCAAAAGCCTGCTAATGATATATCGATATAGTTCAGCTCAGCGGAGGCCACATTCAGACTTAAACTCAGACTCAGTTCAGTTCATACTCAGACTCAGACTGAGCTCAGCGGCAAACATTCTGATCTTCAGCTTTTATTGTTCCCGAGCACCGTTAGATTCAATTCGATGTTACACTTGCAAATCCATTATAAACAATGCTTGTAATATTCGAAAGTCCTTGGAAATTTCCAAGAGATTTGAATTATTAGAAATGGTAACAGTTTAAATAGGCTAATAATCAAGATACTTTTAATGCAATATTTTAAAAATTACCTCGAGTTATTCTAAGAAATCACAACTTCATTAATCAATTATTAATTATTTACCAGCATTTTAACAATAAAATAAGTAAATAAGCAATGCTAAGCTACAATTTCTATTTATTTTATTTAATTACTTCATTATAAAAAAACTGCATTTGTAAATATTAATTAAATTAATATTAAATAAAGAATAATAAGCTTAATTTTCTACTTTTGTATTGACCTCATAATAAACTAGTCGGCCGGTGCTACAGGCGACCATACTCGACAGTCGGAGACCCCGTACTTACTATGGAAAAAACTTATAATGGCCCCGCTCCCAGTCCCTCTCCCAGGCCCCGCTCCCAGTCCCTCTCCCAGGTCCCTCTCCCAGTCCATCTCCCAGTCCCTCTCCCAGTCCATCTCCCAGTCCCTCTCCCAGTCCATCTCCCAGTCCCTCTCCCAGTTCCTCTCCCAGGTCCCTCTCCCAGGCCCCGCTCCCAGTTCCTCTCTCAGTCCCTCTCCCAGTTTTGAAACAAACTTGAACTTGTCTCAAGCTCTCATAGTCTCCGAGATCTAGGTGTTCATACAGACAGACGGACAGACAGACAGACAGACAGACGGACAAACGGACATTGCTATATCGACTCGGCTATATATACTTTATAGGGTCTGCCACGCCTCCTTCTGCCTGTTACGCACATAGTCGGTAAAACAAACCCAATAGACCTCTGTACTTTTTTTAAGTACGGGGTCTAAAAAGTTAAAATATTTATATTTAAGTAAATTAATTTGTTAATAAGTAAGAAATTTATATACAAAATATGATTTATTTATTTATTTAATAAGCAGAATAAAATGAAGCACTCTGATTTGATTTAATTTAATTAATATTTTATAAAATTTTTCTAATACTTACTATGTATTATATTGATTTGTATTTTATATTAAGTTTACTTACCTATATACTTTATTTGATTTGGATATTCTTTGAATTAAATTCATTTCTTAAAGTGTAAGCACTGTTTTATTAGACACTCTGCCTATTGGTCATCCAAGAGCAATCTAAATCCAGATTCGCATCCAGCTTCAACGCCATTTCCATCTCCATCTCCATATCCATCCATATTTGGCACAGCGCATAGCGAACCATTAGCCGCAGCAAATGTTATGTAGATCGTGTCGAGTCGTTTCGCGGTCTGTTGGCGGTTGGGTTGTAGGAGGGGGAGGGAGGTAAGGGAATGCCCCGCATACGGTATCGTTAGTAGAGATCTGTCTGAGACAGAACTGCGGCCAGTTGTCTGTCTGTCTGTCAGTCAGTCGCCTTGTTCTCCATTATTGACGTAAAGGCGGGTAAATAACCTTTCGGCATGCCCCAACACTTTTGTCCCGTCACATAAATGAAGGTGTAGTCCAAGTTGTGCGTCGTTGCCTGCCACAAACGGTCGGCATCAGACACAATCTGTATAGTACTATACATGACTGATTGTCAGATTGAGGTGTCAGCATATCTAACACTCATTTATGAGTACTCGCAGTTCAACTCGCACTCATATTTGTATTCACATTGTTGTGTTGAGTTTTATAAAATTTTCTAAAAAAAAGTTATAAGTTCAAATACTGATCAGAAGCTGTCTTAAAATATTGACCAGCGTTACACTAATAGCTTGGGTATTTAAATTAAATAAATAAATTTAAAAGAAAATTTATTTGAATTTTTATGAAAAATGATCTAAACATTGCTAATGGCTAAAATCTACATGGAAATCTTAGCCCATTGGCAATGAAATGTGAGCCCAAGATAATTAACTCTTCGCCTGCGCACGAGCCAATTCCTGTCCATGTGCAGTCATCAGTTATTAACGCAATATGTCTCCGGTTTGTCAATGAGGTACACTGAAATTTGATCATGCAACGAAGCGGAAAAATGCGTAGACGGAGCTCTGACTCAAGCTAGCTAGAATTTGTTGAATATAGCTAAGTTGAGCTTAAGGTTGAGAATTATGCTAATGCCAAAGAGTTTGCTAGAATAACAGCCAGGCGACACTTTAATTAAAGATCTGGAAACAGGCTGATATTAAATCAGCTTAAGCTGGAATTAGGCAGTGGCTAAGTTGACAATGACAGAAAAGATGAACATGTTATTTATTTTAAATGGGGTTGTAATTTAGGAATTCTTGGTAGTAGATAAATTACAATTTATAATTACAACTATTTCAAAAGGATTAAATATTAGTTAGATGAGTAAATCAGAAAAATATATGATTACTTTAAGGAGTTAAGAACTTTAATTTATATTTCCTTTAAAGTATATAAGACTTTTGTAGAGATAAACTAAATTGATTGGCAAACCAGATTTTGGTTCTTAAAGTTGCTGATGTTGGTTGTTGTCTGCCTTGCGGCATATCTTTGAACACCTTAATTTATTGGCAACAAGACGAGCCGGCGCCAGGGTCAAATGTCAGGCATGGACGCCGTTTGAAATGTGAATTGTTGTTGAATCCAAAGGTTCTACCGGGTTCTTTTTAATTTGCATCGTAAAGCATTCTGATATTAATTTGGGCAACACACAAAAAGGCGATGCGACGTGCAGCGAAAGATGCAGCACATAAATCAACCGAAATGAATTTTCAAATTTTTAATTTAAACCAGTTGCACAAAGTGCATTGAACTTTTTACAACAACAAAAAATAAAGCAACAACAACAACAACAACAAGTCCAACAACTTAAGTTACTTGTAAAGACAAAAGCCTTTGGCAAAACTTATTTATTTATCAATATGTGTTGCGTACCCGCAGTTGCTCGGCTTTTTCGAGTTCATTGTCGACGTCATTGGGAGCATCAGAGAATTCTGATTTATAAGCAGAGCTCGCACGCCCGCTCCAGAGGGGCTCTCTCCCCTCTCCCTCTCTCTCACTCAACGGGGCTGCGCTTTAATCACGTGCGTGCAATGCGCACATGATGCGACTGCTCTGCCCACTCTCTCTCTCTCTCTCTCTCAACCCCCCTCAATCCCAATTCCCCATGCATGCCTCCAGCTCTAAGCTGTAGCTGTAGCTGTAGCTGAAGCTGAGGCCAATGCCGATGCCGATGCTCATGTCGATGCCGCACTGGTGTTGCAAATGCTGCCAGGGCAAACACCCAGCCAGCCAGGCAGCTAGCGAGACCCCTCATACTATGCTGTCCACTAAAATAAGTTTATCTAATATTTTAAATTTAAAATTAATGTCTAAACGATACGGCTTTACAAATATAAAATTAAATGTTCACTAAAGTATCTATCTACTTGCTTGATATCCATTAAACTAATTATTTAAAAAAACTGTATGCAATGCCCTTGACTTTCCCCTTGACACTTACTCAAGAACTTCCAACTCTCATAACTTCGTCAAAACTTGACCGATTTTCATGCGGAATATCATTTTGATCATAATTTGGCCTCTACTTTGATTCTGCATCAAAACATTATTTATTTAAAAAATTCGATATTTTTTCCTATCACTGTCTATTTTATCCGTATATTCCCTTGACTTTCCCCTTGACACTTACTCAAGAACTTCCAACTCTCATAACTTCGCCAAAACTTGACCGATTTTTATGCGGAATATCATTTTGATCATAATTTGGCCTCTACTTTGATTCTGCATCTAAATATCTTTTAAATAAAAAATTTGATTATTTTCCTTATCACTGTCTACTTTATCCGTATTTTCCCTTGACTTTCCCCTTGACACTTACTCAAACACTTCCAACTCTCATAACTTCGCCAAAACTTGACCGATTTTCATGCGGAATATCATTTTGATCATTATTTGGCCTCTACTTTGATTCTGCATCAAAATATTGTTTATAAAAAAAAATCGATTATTTTCCCCTATCACTGTCTATTTTATACGTACTTTCCCTTGACTTTCCCCTTGACATTTACTCAAAAACTTCCAACTCTCATAACTTTGCCAAAACTTGACCGATTTTCATACAGAATATCATTTTGATCATTATTTGACCTCTACTTTGATTCTGTATCAAAATATAATTTAATTCTATTTAATTTCTAAAATTCCTTGCTCTAATATAATTTAATTATGTTAAATTTATGAAAATTATGCTGTTATGTTTACATAATTGTAAGCAAATGTTATTAACATTTTAATTGTACCTATGCAACTGTCCAGCATAGTTCTTGTGCTGCTGCCCATTATGCATCAGCATCGCTAGTGCAGTGTGTGCTGTGTGTGTTGTGTGTGCTGTGTGTGTTGTGTGTGTGCGCGCATGCGTGAAGAGTCCGTTTTAATCGTTGCCTGGCCATCGAATATTTCTTAGCCACGACGTCGTCGGCTTGGCTCGTAAATCCGCCGTATAAAAGGCACATTGCTCGCTCCATTGGCTCGGGCAGCCATTGTTGTTGAATCTCTTTTGGCTAGTTGGGCAGGGCTAACCATAGTCTAAGCCTGAGTCTTAGCTTATGCATGGGCCATCGTCTGCCTACCAAAGGCTGATTTACTATGATCCGCTTGAGTTTTATGTGCAGAAAGATAACATTTTTAAGATATTGACACCTTGTTAGGCGTTTGAGCGAGAGCGAATCGAGCGGGTCGAAAAAGTTAGCAAGTACCTTTAAGGCTAAAGTTAGACATGGCCAACAGCAACAGTTCTCAGGGCTTTAGAATTTGCGTGGCTAATTGTTGTTAAAATTAAATGCAGCACCAGCGTCAAATGCATAAACATTGCCAGATAATCAAAGCGGCGACGTGCCAGATGCAAAGGGAATAACCGACGAATAAAGACACTGAAGCGCTTTCCTGTTTCCTGTCCCTGCACCAACTTCCCCTTTGTCTCTATCCTGGCTGCATTTCCATGTGGGTGTCATAGCCAAAGCGCAAGGCGGCTCAGCTAAATTTATGGCATAGGAATAATACATATCTTTATGGCTTCATTAGCGAAAAGCCGTTCAGCAACCAAAACGCCCCACACCAAGGCATACACTACACTGCATATCACATTCGACACGCTGTCTGCAAAAACAGCTGCAGGATCGACATCGACGCAGTCATCAAGTCAAGTCAACGTCGCGTCGTCGCTGTCACTATACTTGGACTTGGACTTGGACTCCGACTCTGACTCGGAATTCGAACTCGACCCGAACTCGGCCAGCATCACATCACATCGCATCATGGTCGAAGCCAAAAGCCCCAAGCACTTCAGACATTGTATGCACACTTCAAAGAGGTTCTTCTTAATGCCCTTGTGTCATATGCAAAGTGGAGTGTTGACTCTTCGCGATCCTATGTAACAAAACCATCTTCAAAATGAAATAATAATATTATTTAACCATTTTGCATATTTAACTTATGTCTGGTTTAATCTAAAAATATTTTAAACTTTTAATAAATCCATTCTTCTAAAAAATAAGTGTTAAATTAAAGTCAATTATAAATTTCATTGTTATAATATATTTCAAAGGTTTAGTATTTAAGTAAACAGAAAATATATAATAAAAAAATAAATAACTGTTAAGATTTGTCTCACCTCAATTAACTTTAACTTAAAAGTTTAAACAAATTAAAAAAATTTTATCTTTACTTCTTATAACTATTTTAAATTATATTTTCATTTTTTTGTTTATTAGCTTAGATTTCTTCTAAAGAAGTTACTTTGAATTTATTGGTTTTAGTTTATTTGTATATTTAAATTTATAATTACATTTACTGGCTTCAGTTTATATGTAAATTAAATTTTATAATTATTTAAATATTGTTTATTAAAATTTACTTAAGAAATTAAATTGTATAGTTTAAAATAAAAATATTCACTAAATTTTCTCATAAATAATCACCATTACATTTTAAGCAACAACTATATTTATCAGTATAATTATAATATATATTTGTTAGCACATTTCAGAAAATTATCATTAAAAGTGAATAGACTGTCAAGAGCATCTTCGAGTCGAGCAGCTGTTAATATGATGCTCCCACATGTCCGATTTCTTAGGGTTTTGTTATATTCTTATTGTTGTTGTTGTTGTTCTCTCTGCGCACAGATTGATTGAGCCTTTTATTAAAGCGCACGTACAGCATATTAAATAAATTGTTAGTTACGTTCATACTCCATACTCCATACTGAATACAGAGTCAAGAGATCCCAGCCCTTCTTAAGTTCTTATGACTGTAGATGTTGTTGTTGCTGTTGTTGTTGCTGTTCATCTTTTGGTGTCGTATGGCAAACGGCACAAAACGCCCCCGAGGTGTTGTATAAGAAAATCTGCGCCGAGAAAAAACACAGCATGAAAAAGCCGCTCAACGTGCTGCCATTTTTACAACGTCATTTTCTGAGATCCAAGTGTCTAGTGTCTAGTCGATATTGATGTGGATGTGGCTATAGATGTGGTTGTAGATGTGGCTGTGAATGTGGTTGTGGTTGTCTATGCATTTTGCTTTATGGCTCGGCCACGTATCAATTATGTGCCAAAGTGCTAATGGCTGTTGACGGCTCAACAAACGGTCAGTCCAGCATACTCAATACTGAATACTGAACACTGAATACTGAGTGCCCATTGTGGGTGTTGTATTCGTACTCATAGAAATTCCAATGCAAAATGTTCTCAGCACAAATCTGTACAGTTCACATGAGAAGAGAAAATGTTGTTACCCTTTTTTTTTCTTGAGAGAGGTGAGAAAGGGGGAGGGCTTGGAATATTGGTAAAAGTGAAAACTGGTTTTAATTGCTGGCGGTAACTTCTTGCAGTCTTTGGATGCACTGATGCGCTGAAAATCGCGTGCAGTGTTTTTTGCCTGCCACCAACATTTCAATTATGACACAAATCCATTGCATGCCACAGAAAATCACCAAAAAAAAAAAACTCAACGGACCGCAAATCGCAAAATGTGGCCAAAAAATGTTTCGGCTTTGGTCCGTTATGCATCTGCATCCAATTAGGCATTTGTTGAGCTGCCTGCTGCTCTACGGACTTTACTTTCTTTGTTGTTGTCCTGCAACTACAACGGACGGAGTACAGCATCAGCATTGACCTAAGCCAAGGCTCAAGAGCCCCATTCCATTGGCCTTTTTTGGGCCAATGCGCTAGTAACTTATACGCTTGTCGTTCACAGCGCATGATTAATGACCAACAAGGGCCGGGGCCAATCCCAAATGGAAGTCGTGTAAGCAAAGAGCAACAAGAAAACGAAAGAAAAAAGGATGCCAGCCCAGCAACGTCCAGCCAGAAGACTCTGACTTCTTGGCAATTGGTTGGAGTTGCTGTTGCTTTGTTGCTGTTGTTGTTGTTCGAGAACTGAGAGCAATGCAACCGGGCAAATGATATTTGAGCCGATTCTTCAATGAGCTACTGTAGTGGCTAACTCTGAGTCAGATGAAAAGATTACTATTACCATTGAATCTATAGAATGTACTGGCATGGCAACAAGTTTGTATCGCATTTACCAAAAAATTTATTTGATGAAAGTTTAAATTGTTAACTGCAACAGTAATCAGTTTATGATGAGCAGATATTTAAATTTTATATAAAATTCTATAAAACCTTCTATGCTGTGGCAACTCCCAATTGGAGTGTGTGTAGTGTACAAACAAGTAATTCGCTGCGATATATGTAAGTTTCACACCTGAATGTAATCGAATTTTTATCATTTTACCTCCGCATTGCATTGTTGCCAAGCAGCCTAGACAGACACAGATACAGACACAGATACAGATACAGACATAGTTCCAGGCCCTGGCTCAGTCTCAGTCTCAGATCTCAGTCTTAGGCTGAGAGCGGGCAGCAAATTGAAATTTATTGCCACTGAGCCACTGGAAATGCAAGCGAGTTCCGTAACAAGCCCAACACAAGAGACTTGAAGGGGGAACATTGTTACAGGGGGGGGGATCAATATAAAATTTGGTCAGCCAACTGTTCGCGTATGTGGGTCGCATTTGTTAGGCGTATTGCCAGCAACAACAACAACAGCAGCAACAGCAGCAACAACAACAACAGCAGCAACAGAAATTGCGATTGCAAACTTGGACGGGCTTTATTTGCTTGATAGGAAGTGTGACATTAGCCCATTAGAGGAAAGGCAGACGATCGCCAGGAATTGGGCATTGATCGCGTATCAAGCATCGAGTTGATTGTCAGACAGTCAGTCAGTCAGTCAGTCAGTCTTCAGCTCAGTCAGTTGGCCATCAAGTGGCAGTAGCATTGGCAGTGGCAGTGGCAACAGAGTTGGCTAAAGGTAAAGCCAACGCCCGCACGACTTGGACATGAACTGGGAGCTAAGACCTGGAAGCTGAGAGCTGAGATCTGGGAGTTGGGAGTTGAGAGTTGGGAACTTGCCACCGCCATCGAAGATTTATTGCTTAGATAAGCGCGAAAAGTTACAGATGCTTATGCAGCGACAGCCACCGCAAGGCGCGTCTCAGGTTCAGGTTTAGAATCTACCAAATGGACGAGGATTGCTCAAAAAGTAAGCCAAAATATTATAACCAATTTTCAAAAATATCACAAAAATATGAACAAGTTAATAATAAATATTTTAATTAGTTCTGTATAAATACTTGAATTATTCAGTTTATAATACTATTTCAAAATGCAAAATTTAAACATTTATTTTAAAATACAAAAATCAATAAAGTACTAAACTTAGCATATTAACTTATTTATTAAATTTATAATTTAATATAAATTATTTATGAAGCTTAAAAATTATTTTATTTTTTTAATAATTCTGTTAACAATAGTATAATAAAATTTTCTTAAACTCTTTTTCTTGTTGTATACATATATGTTTTATATACATATTTTTTATATACTTAAAAATATTTTATTATTCGGTACTTAATACTTTTCCTAATTTCTTCGATTTTAATTAATATTTATAAAAATAAATTTACTGAAGATACTTTCAGCATCATGAAGAAATTGCGTATTTATTTTATTTGCTCACTTGTTTATAAAACATTAAGAATTTTGTAAAAATATGAATCAAATAAAAGGTTATAATAAAAAAGGCTTTCAGTTAGTGTGAAGTTAAGTGAAGACTGACTACAGAAATGAAATTGTGAAGTATAGTCATCATATATGTCAAGAATTATGCTTGATACTTTTTGCAAAATTGTTTAATTTTGGTGAATACTTTAGATCAACCCTCGATGATGATGCCTGCAGCACGTTGTCGTCGTCGTCTCGTTAGCGAGGCGCGATTGCTGCCTGCGATTGGCAATTGGCAACGGCAGCATCAGCAGCAGCAGCAGCATCAGCAGCATCAGCAGTCGCATCAGCAGCGGCAGCGGCAGCAGCAGAAGCCAACGTCAAAGTCTTTGGTCTAGGCTTAAGGGCCGCTCGATAAGCATCACACAGCCTTGCTGACTGGCTCACTGGCTGGCTGAGAAGCCTGTGCAACTGGTTGTGACTCGGGTCCTGGCTAAATTAGTGGATGCCGCTTTTAATTCCTATCTGTCTTATCGCAGCAGTCTCATCTTAAATGAGGTCAATTATCAAAAGTGCAAGTTGTTGCTAAGCCTAGGCCTAGACTCCGCCCCAACCCCAATTTCAGTCTCAGTCTCAGACTCAGACAGAGTCGCAGCCGCAGCTCATAAAGCTAAAAGTTTCACTTTCAGCTGGCAACTGCAACACCAAGAAGTGGCGAGAGTAATAGAAACTGCACATTAAACGCAAACGCAACACGTGCCACGCTTCATGGGAGAAGTCTGCGGCAACAACTTCAGCTCCAGCTCCAGCTGCAACTGCAACTGCAGCGAAACGTTGCACTTGCAATCAATCACAAAAGCCAGCTATAGCTGTAATTAGTGCAGGGAAAAACAACAAAAAAGAGCAACAGCAACAACAACAATGCACATTGTGCATTGAAACAAAGAAAGCATGACGAAGTCAAAGCAGCACTACAAATTTTATATGCAGACCCCGAAAGAGAAGGCCGCAGAACAGATTGCAATTTGTGCAAGCAATGGAGCAGCAACTTCGGCCAGTTTCATTAAAATTAAAATTATTTTGGTTGAATAACAATAGTAATAATGCTCGAGACAGAAAACAAAGCTTTACAAAACAAAAGTGAAATTTTCACCTGATCATGTTGCCCATGAGCAATTGAAAATCGACAGCGGCAACAAGCTGCAGCAACCACAGCAACAACAGCAACAACAACAACAACATCTGCCTTGACTGTTGATCAAGCAGTAATCAGCATGGAAATTTTCTTTTATACAAATTGCAAATGAGCGTGGCTTCATCTCAGAGTCAAAGCCAAAGTCAAAAACATTGCCAATGCCTCTGAATAGGTACATTGGCAGTTGAAGCTATTAAGTTAACAGATGCAGCTTTAAAGTGCTTCCCATTTCTTTAAAATTTGCTACAGTTCCGGCACATTAGAGCAAAAAGTTGCCAAATTAAAAAAAATTAATAAGTTGAAAAAGGACTCAAAAATAATACGAAAATATGAGCTAAGAAAAAACTTAAGAAAATACTCAAAATGCTAAATATGATATCAATATCCTTTAGAATTCGCCATATTCTAGAGGAAAAAATTAGTATTATATTTTTTTTAGACCCCGTACTTAAAAAAAAGTACAGGAGTCTATTGGGTTTGTTTTACCGACTATGGACTATGGACTGGGTGCGGGGCCTAGGAGCGGGGCCAGGGAGAGGGAGTGTGAGAGAGACTGGGAGCGGGGCCTGGGAGAGGTACTGGGAGCGGGGCCTGGGAAAGGGCCTGGGAGTGGGGACTGGGAGAGGGACTGGGAGAGGGACCTGCGAGAGGGACTGGGAGAGGGCCTGGGAGAGGGACCTGGGAGCGGGGCCTGGGAGCGGGCCTGGAAGAGGGACTGGGAGCGGGGCCTGTTAGAGGGCCTGGGAGCGGGGCCTGGGAGCGGGGACTGGGAGAGGGACTGGGAGAGGGACCTGCGAGAGGGACTGGGAGAGGGACTGGGAGAGGACCTGGGAGCGGGGCCTGGGAGAGGGAGTGGGAGCGGGGCATGGGAGAGGGACTGGAAGGAGTAATATTAATATTAGTATTTATAATAGCAGTAGTAGAGAGAGTAAGAAAAACGAAGAGAGACTGAGGAAGAAGTACGAGTTCGAATATAGAGAAATAATTAAAATGCTAATAGAAGTATGAATAGAAGTAGGACTAAATGGAATATAAATTGGAGTATATGTCAAAATAGGATTTTTCCTTGACAAGTGTACTTTTTCCGTAAAATCTCTCAGCTCTCTCCTTATCATACTTACGTACGGGGTCTCCGACTGTCGAGTATGCTCGACTGTAGCACCGGCCGACTAGTTTAAAGTAATTTTCTTTGAATTTTAATTAAATATTAATTGGAATTTTATTATTTAAATAAATAAGCTTGTATAGTTTTAAAGATGATAGGTAGCAAAATTCTAACTTTTATATTTCTACTCTACTTAGTTTATAATTTAACAGATGATTTAAGTACATTTCTTAAATGTATTTGAACAGAGTTTAGCATTTTTAAAGAGTCTATTGATGCTGCAGCTGTTCAGTTCTAATTTGCCTTTCCGTTTGTCTGTTCATGCCATTGACAACATGCACAAATGTTGACCTTTAATTACGACAACGAATGCAGCAGCAACAACATACAACATACTGACAACAGCAACAACTTGTTTTCTGTTTGGCTGCAGCCACTGTTTGCATAACTACGCACATAGCAACGAGCAGATGCTGGCAGAAATATTATAAAAGGGGCCAAAGGAGGCAGCAACAGCAACAGCAGCAACAGCAACGACAACGACGACAACTGCAATTTGTCCAGCTGCATGAGACAACCACAGACAGAGACAGAGAGAGAGACAGAGAGAGAGAAACGAAGAAACACACGCATGCAAGCAGGAGCTTGGAGCATGGAGTTGGAGCTGTAGCTGGGTGACAAGTGCTTAGTGTCAGCACCTCGGTTAGCATGCAGAGTGGAGCGTAGCCTTCTCTCCCTCTCTCCCTCTCTCCTCTCTCTCCTCTCTTCGCACTGTTGACAATTTTGTTCTGCTTGGCCAGGATGCTGGCATGACATGCTGACTGTCGGTAAGGGGAGGAAAGGGGAGCAGAAGGTGAACGGTTTGGGATTCAGTTTACACATTAATTATCACTTTTGTTGTTGGACAGTAGCATGCCACATGTATAAGTAGTAGTCGTTGAAGAAGAAGCAGCAGCAGAAGAAGAAGACAGACAGGCGACAGATGAGAACATTAGAAGACAGGCGCACTTAGTTCGTTGCTTAAGTCTTTTGTTTTCCACCAGCAATTTGCCAAGTGATAAATGAACTGCTGAAAGCTGAATGAAAGAGAAGGCGGAGGATTAGGCTAAGGAGTGTTGCTGTGCCCTACAGGACACACTCTGATTTATGCTTGCCAGGCATAAAAGTAATCGATAATAATCGATAGCAACACCCACTTGATAGCCAGACGTCGCGACGTTTCAGGCGTTCGTATGAAAATTAAATTATAAAATGCTTTACAAGTGGGTCGGCCACATTGGGTTCCAGCCAGAAAGTCAGCGTGCCACGCCCAACACAGCACACAGCGCACAGCCTTTCGTAGCCTTGATACTGCAATAAAATTGCACACAAAACGAGGGTGGACATGCGATTTCCATGACATTTATGCAATGCAACTGCCGACGCAGTGGGGCGGGATTCAACTTGTCTGCTGCAGCCACAGCCACAGTTGGATCCTCGCAGCCTCTGCCACGCCCCACTCGTGTTGCAGATGCGTTTTGGCGAGCGAGGCAAACAAGCGAGCAGCCAAAGCAAATAGCCCGCGGCCAGATTTTGTCTTTGCGCACAGTGCAACACGTATCAATTATATTCAACTACAACAACAACTTGCAACTGCAACAGCTACAACAATTGCTTCAACAGCTTGCAGCAACAACAAAAAAACAAAAACCACAACAACATAAGCATAATCTCAATATGGTCAACGACATCAAATTATTGGTTTTGGCTTTTAGGGCAATGGGAATTGCTCTAGAAAAGCATACAATGCGCTGCAAATAAATAGAAACATCGGTAAAAATAATATGAGAAAAAACTAACAGTAAATAATATATTTATATTTTATGCAGCAGCAATAATAAATCATGTTTTTTAATGCACTTTTTCTACTAAACCCAAAAGTTAGTTAATAGATTTGCATTTGCAATCAGTTTAACAGCAATGTGTGCTAAAGGCGCCAACAACAACAAACAGGCAAGAGGCAATCCTAAGACAAAGACAAAAATTTAAAGCGACTTTAAGTGCCCACAAGCCGGGGCCAGTTAGAGTCCGTGCCAAACTATATGAGTATGTCTGAGCTTTGGTACCTAATGGACAGGACAGCGCTGAACTAAACTAAACTAAAACTGAACTGAACTGGACTGCATTCGAGGAGAGTCAAGTCGCAATGCTAAGAGTAGAGTGGTGTAGAGTGAAGTAGAGTGGAGTCGAGTCGAGTCGAGTGGAGTTGACTCGAGTGGTGTGAAGGGGCCATAGCCGCAGTCCTGCATAAAAAATGATTAATTCCTGGACTGATAATTTATGTAGACACATAATTCACAGCGGGACATATTTTAGCCAGAGTTCAGGCCGCGAACGCGGTCGCCACTTAAATGCAGCTCTAAAAATAGCACAAATACACAGACACACACAAAAATACCTATTAGGTGCCAGTGTGTGTGTGTGTGTGTGTGAGAGTGTGTCGGTCATATGCTTATGCTAAAAATAAAAGGTAAAACTTCATAGCCAACGCAGGCATCGGCGCGCACATTTGATTTAAATTGAAGTTAAAGCCAAAGCCAACGCCAAGCTAAAGGCTAAGATCAAGGCTATTTCTATGGCCATATAGGGATTAGGGTATGTGGCATGTGGCATGTGCGCGCGCCTCGCCATATCATCATTATCATTAAATATTTATGACGCGGCGGCTGAGCACAAAACTGAGCAAAACTTAAGCTGGCCGTTTGCCTTTTTACCTAGAAAAGTTTGTCAAGTTCGTTGCTTAAGTCTTTTGTATTCATTTAACTTTTTCTGCAGAATTGCAAAAGGATATACAAATTGGTTATTAACAGTTGAAACTGCTGCTAGCAAACGAAATAAATGATCAATTTAAAGAATTTAATATTAAAGCCCTTAATAATAAAGTAAAATTCGTATAAAAGTTATATATAATTTGATATAGACATTTAAAATAATAAAAGATGGATAAACATTATATGCAACATATTTAGGCTCTGATTTTTCTGAGAAATATTTTAGAATTTAAAATTAGTTTCAATGAATTTTACCTCCAAATATATATCGATAGTTATCAGAGGTATTAAATAGACTTTGAACAAAAGGACCTGAAAAGCTTATCATATTAAATCATTGATTTGGTTATTATAAATTTATACTACTGCTCTTAAGAAATAAATTTTAAGAAATATTTAAATTTTAAATCTAGAGTTGATTTTAGAATAATCTTAAATCTGTAACTCCTTAATAAGAATCCGTCTAATACTATGTACATTGTCTTGACATTTTTTACATATTTAATGCTGAAGTTTATTTCCCTTTCCTAACGTCATAAGTCTTTATAACTAATATGCACCTTTTTGCTGCAGACGAACTCATGAACAATGCTAAACACACACTTCCTACTTAAGATAAACAATCACAAGAGCTGCATAAAGAAGCAGTAGCTGCCGCTGCAATTCCCCGCATTTTGACAAGTGTCCCCAATGGGGTAGCATCATCAGCATACTGTTGACATTATTATGACGATGGAAGCGCATTAGTTATCTACAGGTAGGGATACTTGAGCTGCACTTCCTACCAACCAACAACCACCAACCACATTGAATTGATCTTCAATAGATGGTCAAGAGCGACTCCTCCACTGATTGAGTCAGCGGTGTGTGTGTGTGTGTGTGTGTGTAAATGTCGCAGATATGTACAAGAAGACCTCAATCCCAAGCCCATAGCCCAATCCTAAGTTGTGTGTAGAGAAGAGAGGAAGGCGAACTGGCATAAATTCTAGGTAGGCAACCCGCTGGCTTTCATTTCTAATTTTTGCATTTGGACCAGTGGCTGAAACGGCTACCGTCCAAACGGATGGGGCTCATGTCGATGTTTTAGCGCATTTTATTGCTTTATTTGAGAGACTTTGGCCAAGCGCAACGCTTGTCAATTTTACAACTTTATAGAGGCGAGCGAGCGCCTTATCGTTTGCATATTTATGCCTTTACCCGCTCAATGGCCATGTCTCTTAATATTTTTGACATATTGGCCATGCCGTATGCGCGGCCCAAACCATTGTCTGTGCCTTTTGGCTATAACTATGGCTATATGGTGCTGCTCTCTGTCCTGTTGTCTGTGCTGAGCTCTGTGAGAGGCTCATTGTTGTCGTCATTTGTTGACTGCGCCTTCCACAGAAATTTGTGCAACTCGAGTCGAGTCGAGTCGACTTCGAGTTGAGTTCTGTATTTGCGTTTCTGTCTGAGTCCGAGTCCGAATCCGAGTTGGTTTCTATGTCTGTGTCTGTGTGTTTGTGTCTGCGTTCGCATTTGAATTGCAAATCCTATTATGACTTGTGAAATTATAATTTTTCTAGCCAGGCCGCACAGCCACTCCAGGTTCATGTCCATGTCCATGTCCAGGCTGCAGTCTCTCTCTCTCTCTCTCTCTCTCTCGGTCTCTCTCTGCCTCACTCTCTCACTTTGTACTCTTTGTTGTTGTTGTCTGTGTGTAGAGCAGAGAGTTCAATAGCATGAATTATGCATATGCAGGCGCTTTCGGGGAGCACACGCATCCCATGCACTTAGTTATGATAACGTTGCACATTTTGTAGCCACAGCCTCATCCTTGTGTATTTGTTTTGGCCAGCCCATCCGCAGCAGCATTCGTATTCGTATTCGCATTCGCATCCAAATGGCCAAATGGCTTATGCTTTATGCGTAGCAGCTGCTGCTGTACACTTTGGAGTACACTCTGTGTGAGTTGTAGACGCTGACGACGCCCCCTCTTTTGGCTGCTACCGCAACTCCAACTACAACTCCAACATCGACTTCGACTGCAACCAAGGCCCAACCATTGCTGACAGAACAAAGAAGTCGTTCATTTGTAATTGTTGTTGCTGTTGCTGCTGATGCAAAGGGCAGACATGGCCAAGGATTACCAGCAGTAACAACAGCAGATGTAGACGCACATACTCCAACACGTAAGTATGTATACTATACATATGTATGTATGTATTTATATACACATCTCTCAGTACACATTTATGCTCATATAGAGTCAGAGTCAGAGTCAGAGTCTGTATGCTTGCATATCTTTTATGACTTTTGACTTGGCTTTGACTTTGGTCAGGTTGAGGTAAGTTCAATGACCACAACATGTGTCGGCAGATGAGCTTTTGTCCAAATTCCATGGTCAAGATCCATACATGTTCATAAACATAAAGGTTAAGATCTAGTAAGTAGCTGCAAAAGCAACAACAAATTTATACTTTAAATATTTACAAGCAATTTACAGCAAATACTGTGTTCAATATATCAAATGAATATATAAAAAACAATTAATATTTTCTTTAAAAAATGAGGGTTCTCTTTTTATAAACCAAAGTTTAATCAGCCAAAACTTAGTCATACAAAACTAGTCGGCCGGTGCTACAGTCCATTGATCCATTTTAATGAGAGTCTGTTTGAGGTAAGGAGTGAGCTGAGAGATCTTACGGAAAAAGTACACTTGTCAAGGAATAATCCTATTTTGACATATACTCCAATTTATATTCCATTTAGTCCTACTTCTATTCATATTTCTATTAGCATTTGAATTATTTCTCTATATTCGAACTCGTACTTCTTCCTCAGTTTCTCTTTGTTTTTCTTACCCTCTCTACTACTGCTACTATAAATACTACTATTAATATTATTCCTCCCAGTCCCCGCTCCCAGTCCCTCTCCCAGTCCCGCTCCCAGTCCCCGCTCCCAGTCCCTCTCCCAGCCCCTCCCCGCTCCCAGACCCTCTCCCAGTCCCCGCCCAGAGGCCCCGATCCGAGGCCCCGCCCAGAGGCCCCGATCCGAGGCCCCGCTCCGAGGCCCCGCCCAGAGGCCCCGCCCAGAGGCCCCGCCCAGAGGCCCCGCCCAGAGGCCCCGCCCAGAGGCCCCGATCCGATGCCCTGCCCAGAGGCCCCGATCCGGGGCCCCGCCCCGAAGCCCCGCTCCGAGGCCCCGCCCAGAGGCCCCGATCCGATGCCCTGCCCAGAGGCCCCGCTCCGAGACCCCGATCCGAGGCCCCGCCCCGATGCCCTCTCCCAGGCCCTGCTCCCAGTCCCTCTCCCAGGCCCCTCTCCCAGGCCCCGCTCCCAGTCCCTCTCCAAGGTCCCTCTCCCAGGTCCCTCTCCCAGTCCCTCTCCCAGTCCCTCTCCCAGTCCCTCTCCCAGTCCCTCTCCCAGGCCCCGCTCCCAGTCCCTATACTTTGTAGGGTCTCCCTTGTCTCCTTCTGCCTGTTACGCACATAGTCGGTAAAACAAACCCAATAGACTCCCGTACTTTTTTTAAAGTCTAAAAAACTCTGCGTTCTTAGAAAATGCCCATTATTGGGTTCATTTTAAGTGGACTGACTACTGGCAATTTTGTATGCATTCTTACAACTAAATAAGCAGCCCATTAGCTGGGCTTCTATTTGTTACGCCAACTATCTACACACACACACACATACACACATACACAAATCACACACAATTAGATGTCAGTCAAGATTCAAACTGGTCAACTGGCCATAAGATTACTGCAGTCCATTTAGGTTTGGGTTTTGGGTTGAGAGCTTGCAACATTGTGGGATTTTAGCTATGACATTACCTCAATGTCAGCGAAAATTTGCAAATTAGCATCAGACAACAAAAGAATTATATATGCACATTATATAATGCGGTTAGAGTCAACGTCAACTGCCTGGTTAACCGAAATACAGAGAGAGAGAGAGAGAGGGAGGGGGAGAGAGAGAGAGATAGGGAGAAAAGCAAAACCAAATCAATTTGCTGCGCTATACAAAATGAAAACGAGAACCAGAATCGTCACTGCTCCACAGCACTGTCATTGGTACTGATCCTCCTTCTCGTGGTCTGCCCTCGTCTCCGTCTCCGCCTCTTCACCGACTTCATTTCAAGCGCGCAGTTTTCCCATCATTAACATTGCCCAGGCGAAATCTACATGCAGATGAAGTTGAAGCCGGCCAAGAAACATGCGTACTTAGTTACAGAGCTCTTGTGTCTGCGACTATTTGTTTCACGAATTCGCAGCGCATTAAACTAGTGGAATCACAACAGGAACAACAACAGCAGCAAATAACAAACAACAAAAATAACAAACAACTTAGAATGCAACTAAAATTTTAGCATGATAAACCCTCAAATATCCTGTGAAAAAATTTAATTATTATATTTAATCATAAATTTAATAAATTACATTTTGACATACAGTTAGATAAATGTTTGACATTTTAATTACAAATAAAAAATGAGAAGTCTGGGAAAAAATTTAATATAAATGTAAAATTAAAGGTTTTTTAAAAACATTCTCACAGCTAGTTCAGTTAAATTTGGTCGATTATTCTAATATTTATTAACATTTTAAAAAGATTTATATTGAAATATTTTCGATGAGTTATTTATTTTGATATTTTTTTTATAATATTTAATATGCATTTATTTTGATTTACTTTATCTACTCTTTATTTAAAAAGAAATTAATATTGTAACTAAATAAACGGTTTAAAAAATTTGGAAACAATTTATATTAACCATTTATTTTAGAATTAGAAAAATCTGTATGATTTTTTCATTATGGCCGGCATATGCCTTTTACAGGGTATATAAGAGCGGCAGCAGCAGCAGCAGTGGCACTCTGTCCATCGGTCCAAACAAGGCAAGAGGCATGTCCATCCTCCTATCGTAACAAGAACAATTTGTTCTAATGCGCCATGGCAGCAACTGGAGCCAGAGTTAAAGTCAAAGTCAAAGTCAAAGCGAAAGCTTTACCTGAAGCTGCTGACGTTGCAGGGAAGGAGCCGAGAGGATCGGTGGAGAGGAAGGAGGTGGGTGCATCGTGCATGGCAAAAGGAAAGGGCAGCCACTGAACACGCAATGGCCAGAACAAATGTAGACATTAAGCTGCTGGCCGTGGCCAAAAGCAGACGAGGCGCACCTTAACATCCAATGACACGCAATGGACAAACGCCAACGCCACAGCCATTTGGCTTCATCATAAAAAATCATATTACATGCATACTCATGCACATACATAGTCATAGACATATGTATGTTATGCTTACTATATATATTAGGTATATAAAATTTTCCATATATCTCGCGCGTAAGTTTTCCCAACTGGCATTTACGATCGTTTCAATAAATTTGCTGTGGAAATTTCATTAATCGCCATTCGACGGACAAGGGGCAAGGAAGGTGGACGGTGGAAGGTGGGGGCAAAGAAAAGCCTCGGGTGGGCAGCAGGTGAATGTTTAAATGCTGAGCTGAGGAAATATGCCACTGTAGTTGTAACCACATGGCCATAAAAATATTTGCCGCCTTAATGTGAGTGGCTTATAAATTTGCACAAGCGCGACCATATATAGCATTACAGCACTGGGCCCATGGGGGCAGAGACACTCCACGGACCACCAACCATCAGGCACCAAGATCCAATGCCAGGCGGTTGTACATAACTGTTATTGTGGTTTGTTCATTGGCCTTCCAGTATGTCGCTTCCCTGGGTGTGTTGACTGCATGTTTCCTATTTGTAATGCTTAAGAAAAAGATCTTCTACTATACTTAATAAAAGAAAAAATCTAAAAAAAACTACAAATTATTATTGTTATAATATTTCGTTTTTGATTTTATATTTATTCATATTTTCTTTAAGTTTTTCTTTGATTTACATTTCTTAACTTGTACTTTTGCAATTCATATTTGGTTGCTTGATTTCTTAATCGATTTTGGTAAATGGTTAAATGATAAGGGCTAACGGCAAGGTAGCTAATAAAAAACGCAGGTCGTTAACATTCAAGTGAATACTCATGCATGGCCACATTGAATTTAATTAAATTAAATAGAACTTATTCTAAGGTTCAAGCACTGCTCTGGCAAGTTGTTACTTCATTTGGATTTGTTTGTTACTCACTTTTTGGTAATAGCTTAACTAAGCTTAATAAAAATTAGGTAAATTCACAATAATTCAGTGCTTAAGTGTTTATATCTTTGGGCTAAAACATTTGGTTATAGGATTTTTGGGCTAAATTAAATGGCAAGAACTAATGCTAAACATGTTTAGTCTATGGCACAGTTGCTCGGAATACTATTAAAGTCTACTTTCTACTTTTGCTGCATATACATGGTCGCAATCTTATCGAGTATCGTGTCTATCGACAGCAGCTCCTCGCTGAACTTTTGCATCTCGGTCGCCGGCACAATCCACTTTAGGAACTCCTCGACATTTAAACGAAGTCTGGCCAGCGGTGTCAAAGTTGCATCATCGTGCGACGGACGCTGAGCTAACTTCAGTGAGGCAATTATAACATTATCAATTAAACGCTTTTCGTAGCCCAGCTGTCGAAGTTTCTGGGCCGAGCTAATCTTCTTCAGAACCACGGCCATATTAAAGCGTATGCTGGAGAGCGTTTGTGCATCTTCTGTCGGACTATCGCTGGGCTCCTCCGTCGTCTGACATTTGGAACATTGCTCGACATGTGCCTGCAGCTCCACTTTGATCTTGAAGAACTCATGGCAGCCATCGCACATATAGGGCTTCTGCTGTTTATGTATCTTCTTCATGTGATTCTTGAGATGTGCCAGCTGTGAGAAGGCCACCTCATCCGTACAAAGCTGGCAGCGAAATGGCTTTTCTCCCGTGTGCTTGCGTATGTGCAGCTTTAACACGCTGGAGTGGGCGAAGGTCTGATGACAGATCTGCAAGAGGAAGCAGTATTAGTAAACATTCAGAATAGTCAAGACTTTTAAAGACTTACCCGACACTGATACGGTCGCTCTCCCGTGTGCATTCGCATATGAACATTGTACTGGGATTTTTGTGTAAAATACGAATTGCACACCTCGCAGACGTGTGTCTTTACTGCAGCATGTTTCTGCATGTGTGTGGCCAGATCCTCATCCGGTTCGATGGTCTTGTGGCAGATTTCGCAATCAAATTGACTCAGTTTGTGGTGCTCCTGATTGATGTGGGCTCGCAGCGCCAACTCATTGGCAAACTGACTCTCACAGATGGAGCATCTGTGCTCCATGCCCTGCTCGTGGCGTTCCATGTGCACGCGGAGATTGGCATTAGTCGAGAAGCTGGCTGAGCATTTGGTGCAGTTAAATTGCTGTATGCTCGTCTTATGATGCGACACCATGTGCTGCTGCAGCTGTTGCAATTGGAATAGAAGATTAATTAATTGATTAAAGGGTGAAATAAATATCAACTGCTCACCTGACCACCTCTGGCAAATCGTTTGTCGCACAACGCACATGGATATGGCTTCTCGCCCGAATGCAGACGCATGTGCAGCCTGAGGCGTTCCTTGAGAGCAAAGGACTTGGGACATTCTGTGCAGGCGAATTGTTTCTTGTGTTCGTGTGCGGTGGTTATGTGGTTCTTCAGATTCACCGCCTGTCGATAGCATTTGCCGCACTCTGTGCACTTGTGTGGACGCTCGTCCGAATGGATGAGCATGTGACGCAACAGATCTGTCTTGCCACCAAATTCCTTGGAGCAATGATTACACACGTGCTGCTTACGTCTCGTTGTTTCTGTTTTACGTGGTGATTTCTTTGGTTCCGGTTGCACGTAATCCGCATCCGCATCCCCATCTCCATCTGCATCTGTCGATTCCTGTTCGGCATCGTGCTCTCTATCCACATACAGATCTTGCAAGCTATTGAGACTGCTCTTCCGTCGTTTAATGGGCGTATCCGTGGGCGATGAATCGCGTGCCGCCGGCGGCGATGATAGAGAAATGCCGCTATCCGTGAGCAGAGATGTGGCATCCTCCTTCGAGAGACTGCGACGACTGCGCACCATGCTGAGTTAGTGTTATGGCTACGATTACAGAGCTTGCTGCACCCGGCACCAGCTGCTTATATACTTTTTGGGGAGGGGTTAATAATTCTACGAGAGGTTGTTGTTTAAATTTTTATTTTTAAAGATGGAGATATTCCCAAACACCTTGGATTGTTATAGCGATTTAGTTAGAGTTTCGCTGCAAGAAAAATTTAAGTACTATTATTTATTTAGCTTGCAATGCCACGTTCGAAACAACTCAAAATATAAAACAAAACAAAAACTGTAACCGAAACGAAACGAAAACAATAATAAGAATTTCAGCTGTGTCCACCGAACTTTTAAAACTGAAGCAGACGATAAGAATAATTTCAAGTGGGGGCGCAGTGCGATCTGAAGTACGCACACTGAGCGAAAATAATGAGAAAAAGAACATAAATGAAGAGTCGAACCAAGGAAAATCAAACTTGAGAGCAGCAGTTTTTCTATTTTCTTTCATATTAACTGATAAACTATTAGAATTAATTATTTTTTAATGTAATGAATTTTTTCTCAGTGTGGAAATACCAAATATTTATTAGCTAGAATTTCTAGGAAAATACATATATAAGAGTCTGTTCTCAGTTAATATTTATAAAAATAAATGTAATGAAATTTTTCTCAGTGTAGAAATACGGAATATTTGCTTCTATCACTTTATCAGCTAGAATTTCCAGGTACACATACACACACACATATGTTTATATATGTGGAGCTGTGTTTTATGAGCAATGCTGATGAAGAGTTGTTTAGTTTGTTTTCTCAATCTTTTGTTTGAAAACCATATGAGAGGAAGAAAGACAGAGAGTGTTGATGATAAGCGCGCGACAAAGGCAATAACTGATAAGGTCTAGTCTGATATGTACTTACAGGGTGCCTGATAAGAGTTTAAATTATAGATTATGTGGTAACTTTTTCACTATAAAACGATTTCTGCTGCTGCCGCTGCTGCTGCTGCTGCTGCTGTTGTTGTCGCAAGTTCTAATGAAATGGCAACGGAAAATGCAATCGACACAAAGAAAAACAGTAAAAATCAAGAGTAGACGACGACGATGACGATGACGACCCTGGTCACAGTTAGCGCTAAATGTATGTTAACATCTGGCGGCCAGATTGCTTATGTGAGAGCACACACACTCCAAGACACACACATACACAGATGCATAATCTGAAGGTTTATAGACCTTTGGCGACGCTTCATTGAGCCAAAGGGTGGCGCATGCCAAAACACAAAATGAAACCAGAACGTACTGTACAGTGAGCATACACAAACACGGAACTTTATGAACTCGATGACGACAGCAATGAAGCATGATTATTCCAAGTGCAGGGACAGGGCCACAGTTCACACAGCTGCACGTTACGCAAATGAAGCGTAAAACGAAAATGAAAACAACTGTTGAAAAGCGAATTGAGACCCATCCCAAAAGAGCTTTAACTGTAACTACGAATACGACTGCGAAATACGAGTGCGAGTATGAGTATGAGTTTGAGTACTATTGCAGCTGTACGTTTCCCGCTCGTACGGTAGCCAGCGATTCATTAAATTAAAAGAGAACATTGGAAAAAGCACGAACGACAGCGAAAAACATTCACAAAAGGTGTGGGGCACAAAGAATAAAATAAAAAAAAACAGCAACACTGAGTTTTGTAATGCTAAATAGGCAAATGGGCAGCCGCAGTAGCTGCGGCGAGGCAGCGCAGTTGCAGAGGGGAGGCGCTGAAAGTTCGACTGTCTGTGGGTCAAAGCATTGAAGTCTTTTGTTTTGTGTAGCGCTGAAATAACAACAATAGAACAACAACTACTGCAGATAGAAATTTGTAAGTTAGTTACCAACACCAATAACAATTGTTTACATCTATAATACAAATAATTTACCCAATAAGTAGCCAACACCACAACTAATTCGCATTATTAAGTGGAAAATCAGAGCAAAAGGCAACTTACCCGCAATGGAGTGCGAATATTTATGGATCAGCTTCAAGCAAAACCACAAAGCTAACGCAAACACACACACACAGCCAGCACACAAGCACACACATCACTCACAGCACAAGGGCAGCCTGGGCAGGCTACATTTTCTGCATTTTATCATTTGTTTATATACACATTTGCTAGCAAATGGCCAATGAACGCCCCTTTTCACAGCAGATTTCACAATTTCTTTTACCTTGAGCAGCCGAAAAGGCAACATTTTGAAATTGCAAGCACAGACCACAATGTTATGCATCACATTCCACAGGGCAAATCAAATTAATTGACTTATTTAGTTTTGTTTAATTAGTTTTCTCCATTTACTCCCGCTGAGTCGAGCATTTATTTAAGAGTTGTCGTATCGTTTTACTTTCAAAACTAAACGGTGTGGCAGCCTTAGTTACCAGAAAACGTGTGGGCAATCTTGTTTCCCCATAAGAAGATCCATTTCCAATTTTAGGTCACATTGCAAAGTTTATAAAACCAAACCATAGATGGCGTTTTGTTTCGCAAAACACAAATACTTTTGTTTTCACAAAATACGGACAGCAATTTACAAATATTATGGATTTATTATAAACAATTTTAAAACGCTAATCGCTTCATCAGCAAGTACATGTGTTGGTCCACTTCAAAACCATGCAGATTGTTAGCATCACCCTGCAGACGCATCAGCAGTCCACCAAATGAAACATACGCTGACAGACGGGAAGATTCGTTGTGCGCTTCATCACCCTCGATACGATAGATTTTGCCAAACATAACATACTCGAAGCTGTCGGCACGTGTGCCTTCGTGCTCCATGGGATTGTATTCGCCACTGTCCGGGCAGCCGTCTTCGCGCAGCGTTGTGGCCAGCACCAAGCGGAATTTGTCCCCCAACTCCATGGGATAAAGCCACGAGTTAATGTCCAGTATGAGGTCCATTTTGAATGATTCAGATTCGCAGTGCAGGCGGGATACACGGTCGAATTTCTTGCCCTCAGGATCCATATCCTTAACGTTGAATATATCCTCAAATAGCACGCCAGCCATTTCAACTAAATAAATAGTTTATTAATTTACTTTATTTTACGTCAGGCCGCCAAAAGTTACCTTGTGTTCAATTCCACGCTGTCGATAGATTATAGTTGTTTAGTTCCCAGGGATCGAAAGCTCAGCAGTCACTTAACTTAAATACTGTAACTATATTGCTGAGTTTAACTTTAATTTCTTTATTTTATTAATTTAATAGCGTTATTACTAATCTTTTCCGGCACTTGTTAATATTTTTATTTTAGCGTGCGTTTTTTCGGCAATAACCAGGGCTGGAAAACTGAGTTGGTGAATTTCTAGCTCAATTTGCTTAGTCGTTCATTTAGTTCATTATCATTTAGTTCATTAGTTCAAAATCGAGCCAGGTTGGAAATTTTTGCCGGATGGGCAACTCTAACCGACAGTGCAAAACTTGCAGAGTTTTTTTTTTATGTGTTTAAACGTTTTTCTTGTATTTAGAGTTTATCAATAAATACAGCGACAAAATGCCGCGCATAATGATCAAAGGCGGCGTCTGGCGCAATACAGAGGTGAGTGGGAGACATTTGTTATTGAATTCAAGAGAAACCACGCGACCTCTTTCTGCTCTCTTACAGGATGAAATTCTCAAGGCGGCTGTCATGAAATATGGCAAAAATCAATGGAGCCGCATTGCCTCATTGCTGCATCGCAAGTCGGCGAAGCAGTGCAAGGCGCGTTGGTACGAATGGCTGGACCCGAGCATCAAGAAAACCGAATGGTCCCGCGAGGAAGATGAGAAACTCTTGCATCTGGCCAAGTTGATGCCGACGCAATGGCGCACGATAGCGCCTATAATTGGACGCACTGCAGCACAATGCCTGGAGCGTTACGAGTATCTGCTGTAAGTACAATGCTGCTAAATCCCTTTGACATTTATTAATATTTAAAATCCCTACAGCGATCAGGCTCAACGCAAGGAAGATGGAGAGGACACAATGGACGATCCGCGCAAGCTGAAGCCCGGCGAAATAGATCCCAATCCGGAGACAAAGCCTGCTCGGCCCGATCCCAAAGACATGGACGAAGATGAGCTGGAAATGCTGTCGGAAGCACGTGCCCGCCTTGCAAATACCCAGGGCAAGAAGGCCAAGCGCAAGGCACGCGAGAAGCAGCTGGAGGAGGCGCGTCGTCTGGCAACTCTGCAGAAGCGTAGAGAGCTGCGTGCCGCTGGCATCGGCAGTGGCAACCGCAAGCGCATTAAGGGCATCGACTACAATGCGGAGATTCCCTTTGAGAAGCGACCGGCAGCCGGTTTCTATGACACCTCCGAGGAGCATCTGCAGAAGCAGGACCCAGACTTTAATAAGATGCGGCAACAGGATCTGGATGGTGAACTGCGCTCCGAGAAGGAGGAGCGCGAACGTAAGCGTGACAAGCAGAAGCTCAAGCAACGCAAGGAGAACGAGATGCCATCGGCCATGCTGCAGAACATGGAGCCAGAGCGTAAGCGCTCCAAGCTGGTGCTGCCCACGCCCCAAATCTCCGACATGGAGCTGCAGCAGGTGGTCAAGTTGGGCCGGGCCAGTGAGATGGCCAAGGAGATTGCTGGCGAGAGTGGCATCGAGACAACAGATGCTCTGCTCGCCGATTACTCCATCACACCCCAGGTGACTGCCACGCCTCGCACGCCGGCTCCCTATACGGATCGCATTATGCAGGAGGCGCAAAACATGATGGCTCTAACGCACACGGAGACTCCGCTCAAGGGCGGTCTCAACACGCCACTGCACGAATCCGACTTCTCCGGTGTGCTGCCCAAGGCGGCGGCCATTGCGACACCCAACACCGTCATTGCCACGCCTTTTCGCACCCAGCGTGAAGGAGGCGGTGCTGCCACGCCTGCTGGTTTCCTAACACCCGCATCGGGAGCTCTAGTTCCCGTACTGAAGACTGGAGCAGTTGGCAGCGCCACGACACCTGCCTTTGTGCGGGACAAGCTAAGCATCAATGCCGAGGAGAGCATGGGCGTCACTGAGACGCCAGGTCTGTACAAGAATTACCAGAAACAGCTCAAGTCGACGCTGAGAGAAGGACTCGCCACTTTGCCGGCTCCACGCAACGACTACGAGATTGTGGTGCCGGAGCAGGAGGACAGCGAACACATGGAGACGGGCACAGAGCCCGCTATCGAGGATCAGGCCGATGTGGATGCACGCCTGCTCGCCGAACAGGAGGCGCAACGTAAACGTGACCTGGCCAAACGTTCCCAGGTCATACAACGCAGTCTGCCGCGTCCCACGGAGGTCAACACAAAGATCTTGCGACCACAGTCGGAGAAACAGAATCTGACCGAGCAGCAGCAGGCCGAGGAGCTGATCAAGCACGAAATGATCACCATGCAGCGTAAGTGATAAGAAATCTCTCTTATCCCAGTATAAGGATTGCAGTAATAATGAGTTTGTTCGTTAGTCTTCTTTCAGTTTATGACTCTGTGAAGGATCCAGTGCCCGGTCAATCGCAGCATAAGCTGGAGCAGCTGCAGAGCTACTTCAAGGCCAATCCGTATGAGGAGATATCGGAGGAGGAGCTGGCCGATGCTAAGCAAATGCTGGCCGATGAAATGGATGTGGTGAAGGAGCGCATGTCCCATGGCGAGTTGCCGCTGGACGTTTACGCTCAGGTGTGGCAGGAGTGTCTTGGCCAGGTGCTCTATCTGCCCTCGCAGCATCGCTACACACGTGCCAATTTGGCCAGCAAAAAGGATCGCCTGGAGTCGGCTGAAAAGCGACTGGAACAGAATCGCCGTCACATGGCCAAGGAGGCCAAGCGATGCGGCAAGATTGAGAAGAAGCTAAAGATTCTAACTGGCGGATATCAGGCGCGTGCTCAGGTGTTGATCAAGCAACTCCAGGACACATATGCGCAGATCGAACAAAACTCGCTGTCGCTGTCCACATTCCGGTTTCTTGGCGAGCAGGAAGCGATTGCCGTGCCACGACGCCTCGAATCCCTACAGGAGGATGTGCGCCGACAGATGGAGCGCGAGAAGGAATTGCAACAGAAATACGCCAATCTGGCCGAGCAACGTGAAGCATTGTTCAATGAAATCGAGCAGCTCTCCGGCGTGCGACCCACAGCACAGCAGCTACTCGGTGTGGATCAAGATCAGGATCAGGATCAAGAGATGCAGCCACAACAGGCCTAGAAACGCAGTCATCATTTAAATAATATATTATCCCAAAAAGAAAGATTTAATTTACAAATACACAATTTATTCACTTTAATTTAAACCAGAATTTGCCTAATGGCCATATTTTTGATAGACCCACTCCTTGTTGTCCAGCGGACAGACATGTCGCGTCTTCAGCCAGCGGGCAATGCAATGATAATGGAACGCATGATTACACTCTCCCCAAGCCACCGTGCACTCGTCCTTGTTGGCATTGGGATCCGCCTGGCATTCGATGCACAGATTCATGATGTGATTACGACAAATGGCACAGTTGTCCACTGCCACATCCCAGGACCAATTAGCATGCGCCACCCACTTTTTCACCACAAAACGTTCGCTTTTCTTCTGACCATTGCTGCCGGATGCAACGTCGTCGTCATTGAACTCCTCCAGGTCATGAAAGTCCTCGGTTTCCTCCACTTCAATTTCCTCGGTCGTGGATCCATTTTTGTTGGGCGTTTCCATTATTCTCTTATTTTTTTTTTTAGCAGCTTTTACTAATAATTTAATTGTGTTTACTCCGAATATTTATTTTTTCATCTCTAAGTCTGGATGGAAATTTCAACGCCAGCTGAAAACTAATTTTAGAATATTAAAATAAACTGAAAGTTTTAATAATTTGCATTTTAAATATATTTATTTAGTTCTGTTTTCGGCATAAATA
Source organism: Drosophila falleni (assembly GCA_035045575.1). Taxonomy (NCBI): domain Eukaryota; kingdom Metazoa; phylum Arthropoda; class Insecta; order Diptera; family Drosophilidae; genus Drosophila; species Drosophila falleni. The sequence continues at coordinate 15,743,783 of JAWNOV010000167.1, forward strand.
CATGTACATATACGATTTGAATTTGGTGCTAAAATACTAACAGTTTTTACTTTCTCGTTTTTTATATCTTTTTATGTTAAATCTATTCGTTTTTGTTTATGAATATATTCTCTGTAATTTCCACTTGGGGTATATTAATAAATAATGCAATTTATTCAATTCGCAAACGCGATTAGCTTTAGCTTTTTTTGTATACTTGATTTAGGTAGTTTTGTTCTCTTTGTTGTATGGTTTAAAAATTTAGAATTGATTTCTTAGAGTTTCTCAGCAGCACTTGCGTGGATTATTGCCCATATGCGACAGACATATACAGAGTTAAGTTGATTATTATATAGACAATAATGATAATACATAATAATAATTATAATCGTAATGATATACATAATGATTGCAAGCATAGATACTTATGTATTTATGTCTCTAAGGGGTTTACTAACATTAAGATTGATTTCATAAGTATTTTTGTATAATAATTGATAAAGATTGATTGATTGAGAATAATCGAAGGCGTCATGCAAGACGGGATAAATATATATTTATAGACAGGAAGATGTGTATTATAGATTGTCCACTAGTAGAACTCTTAGAGGGGAGGGATAAATCCAGTTAATCGTCGTCGTCATTGATCGCAGCGCTGCTTCGTGAGATTTTCATGTAGGCAGCACAAATACATTCGCAAACGAATCGATATTGACTCTGAAAATAACAATTAATCATTAGAATGGGTCCAGAATCAATAATAGCTGGATACTCACCACATTCTGAACCATGCAGGCACGTTGATCACGCATGGTGCGCACAATATCCAGAGGATAAACGGGTTCACGTGCCTCCATCAGCGCCAGAGCAGTGTCCATGAGTATGAGCACACCAGTGCGTCCAATTCCCGCCGAGCAGTGCACAATCACTGGAGGATTAGCAGCACTAATGCATCTGGAAAGGGAACACATTAATCTTTACACTTTCCACCCAAATGGAATTAAACATTTCTTACTGATGCACGCTGGTGGAGACGGGAGTTTCGTCCTCGGGTGTTGCACCATTGCTGGCCGCACATTTGCGCTCACTCATCAGGCCGCCGTTCTCGTCGGCATCCGCGTCGAGTAGTCGCACCTGCTTCAGACTCTCCTCAATCTCCTGGAGCAATGTGCGATTGCGTGCGGCGCGCACACGTTCCGTGAACTCAAGGAACAGATTGGGATCGGAGGGTACACAGTGATCCGGCCAGGCAAGATACTGCATGTGATGAATGTGCCGCTGTTCGTGCTTATCCCGCAGCACAAATTCCCGGAATACAAAGCTGCCCGTCTCATCGGGCTTCTCGCTAAGACAACGCACAGAGAAACCATCGCCCAGCTGCAGTTCATCCCCTGTAACGGGCCAATACTGGTGACACTTCTGTCGTCCCGCTTCCATCACAGTGGTGAGCATGACCAGCAGATGACTGCTCTCCTGCTGCACCATGCGCCAAAAGTCCGTTGTGGTGCTGGCCAGTGGACCTTGGGTGGCTATATAGCGATTCACCACGCCTCCTGGTATCTCCATGTTCACATAGTTGGCATTGATGTAGTCGCCAGTCAGCGAATTAACCAGCGACACACGCGTACAGTCATCTGCAAAGATTTATAGACGAATCACAATTAAATTAAGATATCCTCTACAAGATAAAGATTTACTTACAGGGGGAAATGTCGCGGTAACGATTCTTGGGTGCATTCGATGGCTTGCGTGCCTCCGTGATGGCCAGATCGGGATTCTTGCGGTACATGAGCTCGTACTGGGCAAGTAAAGCTCCCGAGGCGAGTCCATCGCTGAGCAACAAGAGACTCTGCGTGAAGAGAGCATCGCCATCCAGCAGATTCGAGTGAGAACCAATCTCATCGCTCTCGGGCACATATTGATACAGTGGCTCCTCCTCCAGCAGCAACGGTGCCGATCGCTTTGGCCTCACGGTCAGCAACAGTTCGCCGCTCGATTGGTGTCGACAGTCGCGTATCATGGCCACCACTTGCTCGTGCCGCAATCCGTGCACATCGCGGCCATTGATCATGAGCACCTCGTCGCCCTCGCAGACACGCGGCGAACAGCGATCGGCGGGTGTGTGTGGCACCACTTTGGACACCTGTACGGGCAGACCGAGATCAACGCCACCCTTGACATTGAAGCCATAACGACCCTGTTCGTCGGCCAGCAATCGCATGGTGATCAAATCGCTACCACTTTCCGGCTGCTGTTGACCCACTGCATCCGCTATTGTCGTGGGCAACAGCATTGGACTGTGCTGACCCGAGCTGTAGGCGGGCGGCATCGGAGAAGGCGTTCCGGATTCAAAGCGTCGCGTACATTGGTCGATGAAGCCAACATCGCTGTTAAATAGAATCGATTATAATGAGTGAATATGCAACATAATTTAATCACACTTACAGCTGTATGTCGTACTCGTCGCTGTGCTGCTCCCAGGCCTTGCGAGGCATTGCATCCGCCTGCTTGGACGTAACCTTGGACGTGTCATGTGGACGGCTTGTTTTCGTGATGGTCAGTATGGTGGACGGTTTGCCATTGTGAGAGACGGTGCTGTCGGAGCCGCTGCCGTTGCCATTGTGCAGCTGATGTGGCGTCCCATCGACGGAGCTGCCTCCTCCGCCGCCTCCTGCTCCTGAGCCAGCAGCAAGCAGTCGCTTGCTGGGAGAGCGTACAAAGACCTTGTGAATCCGACCACGTTGCTTGGACTCCTGCACTGCCTGCAGCTCCGTGCGGCCCGAATAATAAAACTTGCTGCCCAGGCTGATGTTGAGGAATCGTGAGAGTCGATGTGGTCTCTTCAGCCGGAAGAAACTGTGATGTTCCACGCAGGATTTCCACAACGCCTTGGCATGCTTGTGGCTGATCATACCAAATCCCAGCAAGGTGTCATAGCTCTCGCTTGGCTCCCGCCGCAACTGGATAAAGAAATCCTTGCGCTTGAACGACACCTTGACCATTTTGCTCCAGGAGAAAGTATTAACGCGCAGTGCATGCTGGAACACCAGCAAACCCACCGCAGAGACGCCCAGCTGCAAATCCTTGCCATTGGAATCTGTCGCCTTGTGCAGATCAATGCCATACAGTTCCAAACGCTTGCCATGCTCCAGATAATTGTACTCCGCATCCGCTGGCAACTGACCACGATGCAGCTTGTGCAGCTCACAGATTTTACGCTCCGCCTCCGACGTTTGCTCCGCCAGCAGTTGTAGGCCACTCAAGTAGCCTGGTTGATGCTCCACGGCATTAAAGTCACCCAATTCCGCTGCAAGATTAATATTGTATATTAGTTTTTCTGACTGGACTTTAAAGCTGAGCATGTTACTCACATTGCACCGTATAGCTGGCAAGCAGACACTGGGTATTACTGGAGCACGGCAGTTGACCCAGCAGAATGTGGCGCTTAATCTGCAGATAGAACTGGTAGCGTGTGAACTCCTCCTGCAAGCGACTGGGATCGCTGACAAAGAACTGAAATGATGACAGAAGGGAAATTATTAAAAATAACATCTAGTAAGATAAAATAGACAGAATATAAATGTATGAATGAATTGAAGGCGGAAGGACAAGACGAGGATCATATGTACGAGGAGTATAACAAGAAGAAGTTGAAGTTAAAAAAAGAGGTATAGGATAAGGAAGCTTACCTTAACTCTAAACTCTAATAATGGAACGGCATCATTGTCAAGCGAGACGCTGCTGCATTGCTTCTTGAATTGCTTCTGTGCGTCAACCCATCTCTAAAAATTAAATAATATTTTAACAACTGAAATACACAATAAATACACTCATCAATTCACTTACCACAACGTCGCCAGGCTTCTGTGGAAACAGTAGACCAAAATAATCCCTTTCGGAAAGCTCGAGATATTGAAAGACCTGATCTAAGAGCTCAGAGCCTTTCGCACGTTTCTGAAAGAATAAAAAATATAATATTATATAGAAATTGATATTTTCTAAATTAAATTAATTTAAATAGGTGACTCAATTTTTTAATGACTTTTTAGATCATCTCTATTATTTTTAATAGAAGCTTTTCCTTCAGCTTAATTGACTAATGTTTACTAAATGTTTTTCTTGAGAAATTTCACCGAGTTTCTCGCTTTTCAGTTGACTAAATGCCTGCCATATAAAAATGATGGCAATTTGGTTGCAATTTTGGTAGACAAATCTCATCTGGGCATATCGCAATTCGCCATCTCTTGAGCTGGAGAAACGAAACGAAACGAATCGTGTTTGGCATTTGGCCAAGTGCGTGTTGTGTCTGTTTTGTTCCGCCCAAAAAAGATGAAAGTGAGATTTAGATTGAGATGCACTTTTCAATTTGAAGATGAGTACAAGACAAACAATAGATGGATAATACACGCAATGCACGACATGACGACTTTCTATGTGTTATCTTTGAGGTCTTTGTTTTATTTACACATTTTGCAAACGTTATTATTATTAACAGTATTATGATTATGCGCATTTCAATGAGCAACTATTGAATATGCAATTAACTGCAGGGGAAAAGTATTAGGGAGTTTAGGGGAACTCACCTCAATCCGAAAGGTGTGCGTGATGTCATCTAGGAACAGTACGGTGACGCATTGTTGTCGTTGTTGTTTCTTGTCGCGCGCCAGTTCTGTAGAGCCTCCGGAGCGTAATCGGTAGTTTCTGCTCAGGTTGCCTAAACGGAAGCGTTCAAACATGACAGCCCAGCTCCATACTGCCCCCAATTAATTGCTAAACTTATATATCGTTGTTTGTGTGTGTGGGATTTTTTGCCTTTTTTTCTGTAGCTCCTTTTTGTTGTTGAAAGCAAGGCTCTTTCTTTTGGCTGGCAGTTGAGATTGTTTATTCGATAAAATGGCAAGACTTTGACTTTGGACGTGTAGGTTCACGTTATGGCTAAGACTTTGGATGGACAATGCTCTTTCCTGTTATTTATTGCTGCTTTTGTTCGTCCTATAATTAAAAGAAACAATTTGGTATAAGCTAAAATTGTCATTTATAAAAATATTAGTAATTATTAATATGATATTCACACAATATAAAACAGCACCATTAGCTCAAAAATGTTTGGTTTTTGGCTTACGACAGTCTTGAAGTAGATAAGCAAAATGTGCCAAGCAAACAAAATAAATATAGTATTGATATTTGCGACTTGTTAGAGTATCTGTCAGTCGTTGGTAGACTTTTATAGCTTGTTACCGCTTTTCCCTTTGACTTGTCTAAGTCCATTGTTTACCTTTGCTCGGTTATTGCTCAGGTGTGCGAGTGCGGGAAAACACTTCACATGACAACGTTTTGGCCTAAAGGTCTTCACTGGGCGCATAACTTCACGCGCTAGCGAACAAGACACACACACACACACACACACACACACACACGCAGCACACACCTAGACACACACTTGGTGTGGACATGTCATCGACAACTGTAGAGTGACTAATATCGTCTTTGACTTCGTCTTCGTTGACTTCCTTTTTGTCTTTTCCCCGCAATTGATTCAGTTGAACCTGAGTGAGTGTGTGTGTGTGTGTGTGTGTGTGTGTGTATTTGTGTGTAGATAAGACACTGGCCCACACATATACCCACAGCACACACACACACACTCTGTCTTCATTGATGATTGATGCACCGTGTAATTGGCTTAAGAGCTTTTCAAATGATATACGAACTAGTTATAAATATCGAATTATGCATTTGTTCACAGTTGCTTCTTTTGTGTCTATTTTGCTTTAGTTGACCTTTTAAGATAATTATTATTTTTTATCTGAATCATCTATATATTTAATTTTGTAGAAAGTATCTTTCAGATCATTTTTATATTGATAAAACTATTTCTTATCTCTAAAATCTGTTGCAAATTTTTGTAAATAAAAAATGATATATTTTCCAACATCTATCTGATTTTTGATAGTTTTTATTTTTCTGTAGTATCTTAAATAATAACCTATGACATATACATATTTTGTGGTTTTGTTTAAATTCTAGTCCTTTATTTGATTTTGTTTATATGACAATATATTGACTGCTTATTAATTTAAGTGTCTTTAACCACTGTGCCTTAAAGAAGATTGCAAGTAAAGCTCTTTGTTAGTCGTCGCTTTCTTCTGCACTCTATCTTCCTATATTGAACTTAGTACAAACACCCACACATACACACTCACTCATACTAGGCTATTAAAGCGTGTACATACATATATGTTATTAGTTATAGCAAATACAAATGTTGCTTATACGTAGTACTTGTATGTACATGTGACAGATAAAGATATTTTTGTTTCTCTGTTCTATATTAATACACAATTTCCGGCTGACAGCCAAACTAAAGAGAAAGAAATCGAGGAATCGAGGAAAAGTCAAGTACATAAATTTCTGCGCATTAACAAAAGTTTTCATATTTTATTTATAACGAGCGTCATTTTTACGATTTTATTCGATTAGATATATGATATATGTATTAGATGACAGGAAGTAAGCGTTAAAACAATCTACACTATTGATATTTGGGAGTGTTCCATACATTTCTAAGGAACTTGATGACAATTACTTTTAAAAACAATTTCAATTTTCAAATAAATACAAATGTATAATCAATTGTATAAAAATAAAGACAATGAGGCAGCAATCTCTCCTTCAAATTGTCATTGGAAAGAGGCTTAAATTCTACTTTCCAATTAGTCTAATTTACAACATCAAACATTACAATCGTTAGTCTAATTTTGGACTCAATTGTTGGCACAATGGGTTAAGCTGCTTAGACAGCATTTGGAGGCCTTTTATACAGTGTTATTTTTTTGTTCGTTATCAGCAAATTAATGCAAATTCGTTAGGCACACATACACATTAGAATGAGAAGAAGAAGAAGACTAATGCCCCGCTCTTAACCTCACCTTGTTTTTGTAATGGGTCGATAATTTTTTAGATTGCGCTCAACAGGTTGAAGAACGGTTGAACAAAATGAGGTTGCGTCATTTGCGACGTTGACGCCCACGAGGCCAAGTCGCCTCCCCTCCTCTCTCTTTCTCAGTTCGCTGTCAACTGATTCAGGGAATCGACTGTTGGCCATATTTGAACGGAAGCCTTATAGACTTGATGTTGTGGTTATGACGGCTTTTGTAATACGCCGCGTTCGAGTCGAGTAGTTACGTTTTCTTTATATGGACAATGCAAGTCAGGAGAGAAAGAGAGAGAGAGAGAGAGAGAGACAGAGAGAAGACAGAAGATCAAAAACTTTGATCTCTCATAGCTTCATCAAAACTGAACCGATTTTCAAGCGGAATGTCATTTTGTTCATGATTTGGACTCTTAATTGATTCTGCATTTAAATTTTAATCATCTAGAAAATTTGATATTTTTTCGATTCTAAGCCATATATTATCTAATTTTCCATAGCGTGGCTTGACTGGACTTCATTTGTTTGTATTTATTACATATTTATTTATTTATTATGCTGCTTTGTTGCCATTAATTGAAAACGAAATGAGCAGCGACAACAACAACTTTGTATTGTTTAAATTGCATAAACAAAAGTAAACACACACTCCCACCCACACACCTACACATGCACAATTTTATACCTTGAATGCATTTTCCTGACAACAAAAGCAGCAAAACTTTTGGTTCGTTGACCGACTTTTGGTAGCTCCTCTCCCCTTGCCGTTTCCCTTCCCCTTTCACTAAAAATGGGAGTCATGGTGCCAATTTGTTTATTATGTTTAAATCTTTGTATGTGTGTCTTTGATTGTGTGTGTATATAAATATGTGCATATATATTGTGCTTATGTTTTTGTATGCAGATTTTATTTGCTTTTGTTGATTTGAACACTTCGGCAACTGAAAACGCTGTTGGAGCAGCTTCCGTTACGATCTACAGTGGTTCGAAACATAATTGTAGACATGTAAATGAAAAATATGTATATATTTAACAAGGCGTGCTCTACATAAGTCTCTGACAGCTCAAAAGTTAAAGCAAAAGCAAATAGTCCGATAGATTTAATAAAACTTAAAGTATACTGAAATAATTTAAAATCATTTTAAAACAGAACAGAAGTTCTTAAAAATTATTAAATTAGAGTGAATTCAATTTGAAATTGATAAAGGCAAAAAAATATATAAATAATTATAAATATTGTTCAAATATTAAATAAATTTATGGCACCCTATTCTTGTAGCTTCGAAAATGTTCAAAATATTAAATAAAAAAAATGTAGCATTTAAAATGCAATCAAATTTATAAGTGAGTATAAGTAATCTTTTAAGAATCATATATCATATTTAAAAAAACTATAGAATTTAAAATCGAATAAAACCGCATTTAAAATAGTTTGCGAACTAATGTACGACTTGTGCTTTTTTCTTTGTTCGCGTGACCCGCTGAGCAAATGGGGGAAATGGGAACGTAAGCAAATCCAATTTGCTGGCAGATGCTGGAAGTGGATCGAGGGGGAAAAGGCAGAGTGGGGGAAAGAAACTAACTGATGTTGAACCGGTTGAGAATTTGCCAACTAGCGAACGCAGCACTTAAAGAAAAAAAACTGAGCTTTGATGTCTGCCAGGCGGTTGGCAGTTGGTCAGTCACGTAGATTTGGTGCAGATACAAGAGATGAGTCAACTTGATAGGTAACGAGGTAACAGAGCGGGAAAATGACGTTTGCCAACCTCTCAAGAGGTCACAGAGCTCTCTCTTGTCTTTCTCTTTGTCTCTCTCTCTCTCTCTCCCTCTCTGTGTGTACACTGTAAGTGAGTCAAACATTAAAAAACTCACATTAATATAAAATAAGAGTGAAAATACATTTTCTAGTTTTTTTTTATTTTTATTTAAACAATTTGTTGGTAAATGTATAAAAAAAATAAATAATGAGATTCATTGGGGTTAAATATTTTCAAAAATTAAAAAATATCTGAGAGCATTGTTTTCTTTATTAAAAAATAAATTACCTGACATACTGTACTTAAAGGAGGAACCAAAGATGAAGAACCCGCTATGGAATAAGCTTTGTACTCGAAACTCGTTGTGAGTAATTGAAACCGCAGGCGTTGAACTTGTCAAACATCGCGATAGGAAACGTAATATGAAACTGCAAACCACATAAACATAATGAACCAAACAAACAGAAACAGCAAAAAGAAGAAGGTGGCACACAGAGAGTGGGGGAATACGAGTAGGAGAAGGAAGAGGAGTAAAGAGGTAGATGTATATACAGGTCTGTGTCTGTTATTCAATTTCAATTAGGGCACATCACTCAATGATGTCCATCAAAGTTTACAGGAGCTAACAGCAGCAGCTCGCAATGGTGGCAACCCTAATCAAAGTCAAAGCTCAAAAGGGGCTTTTCAAATTAAAGAGAGTGAGAGCGAAAGAGAGGGAGAAGTGGGAGAAAGAGGAGTGCAATTGAATTTGCCGTGCCAGAGACGCATCAATAATGTTGCCTCATGCATTTGCATTTGTTTGGTTTTATGTGCTACACCGTTATGCTTCAGGGTTGCCATGTGCACGCACCAGCAAAAGGGGGAGGACAAGAAAGTCCAGGGCAGAGCAGAATGGAGCAGGGCTTAGGTGGGCAGGGTTCCCGCTTATCGCTGTTTGCCTTTTAATTTTTATTGCTGCTGCTGACGACCGTTGCGCACCCCGACAACGAAATTCTTATGCTATTTTTGTGTTCATATTTCACATGCAACGACAACGACAACAGCCCCCAGGCCCAGCAGACAAGACCCAAGCAGCCCCGGGCAGCACACACACACACACACACACAGACAGACCGACAGTATTCTGGTTGTTTACGCTTGCGATATTCTTAATTCTCTTCAACTAAAACCCTAAGAGTCTTGTCTGCCCCAACTCACTGTACTTTGGTTGGAAACTATGCTAAGCTCAATGCGAGAACAAATGTAGTTTAATTAATTAAACGATTTGTAAACACAATGTAATGATTTATTGCACATACAAAGAAAAATACATGGGTATGTGTGTATGCAGGCTATCTGTTTCTTTATTACATTGCATCTCTCTTCTTCATCTGCTTCCTCGAATCAATGTAGGATGCACTTGTGCATGTGTGTGTGTGTGTGTACGCTCCCTCTCTCTCTCTCTCACTCTCTCTTTTCAAGCAAATCAGGCAGAGACGCTGCGGTGAGTAGGCGGCATCTTGAGATGACAGCGGGAAGCGCGAGCGAGAGCGACACAAGCGAGCATAAGGAGAAGAGAATAATAATAATAATCAAAGGGCAGCAGTGCAGTGGCGTTGATTCTGCCTGCGGCAGCAGATAAGCACACACAAAGAGTAAAATGAACCGCTTTCGACAGAGATCACAGTGCTCACCTTGTTTCGCTGGTATCTTATGTACATAAATACGCAATTTGTTGCATTTGCTTGCAAGCAAGACACTTCTTTAATTCACTGTTTGACTTTAGCAGCAAAACCACATGTAGTTTACAATGCTCCTTCGTTTAATTATAAAAAAAAAAAAGTATAAACGCACGGCACACACACATCCATTGACTGGTCACAATACACCGCCACACACGCACACACAGGGAGACGCGAGTTGGAAAGAAAACAATGAAACAAAATAGAAAAATGTCCAACAATGAAGCCGCAATTGAAATTAAATTCTTTTACTTTAATATTGCTGTACCGCAAGCAAATTATTCATTTGTTAACGAACCAAATTAACAAAAAATTAAAATAAATTTAATTTTTTCTTCTCCGAAACCGAACAACCGAACGAGCAGAGACGAACTAGTGAAGTATTAAATCGTTCGCAATAGGTTCAATTAAACAAAAAAACAAGAACTGAACGAACGAACTAGATCCCTGATTGTAGTTCATATCGTTCCATTCAACGTCTGGCAACCTTTAGAGTACACTTGAACGTCTGGCAGCCTTGCTTATGGACCCAGCACGAATTATAATCGATATATTGAAACATATCGATATTTTTAGTTGCATAAACTTTTTGGATATTTTCACCTGGTATCGTATCTTTTTAATATCAATCAGAAAACTGTCGGTATGCTTACATTCTGTCCAAAGCTCACTGTTACGCTTAACAACAATTGTTAAACTGATATATTTTTTAATATATCGTACGAAAATTTCAAATGCAATAAATTAAAAATATGTTGACAATTTGAAATAACAAATAAAATAAAGTCCCCAAAATGAGAGAGAAGTTTCACATTTAATTCTAAATAAATATATTACTTTAATAATCGAAATAAAGATCGAATATGATGCCCAAACTGAATGTTTTCTTCTAAATTCTAAAAAATATATTTTATTTAATGGGGTCATCAAAATTTTACTTCATTAAAAAAAAGAAAAAACAATAAGTATCTATCAAAAATAAATCGAGTTGTTCCATTCAGTACACAATATGGTCTTCAATAACTGTAAACACACAAAGAGTTTAATTCGAATTATCATTCATTTATTTGCAATAATTTAAAATACAATAAAATACAATTGAACTACTTTCACTTTTTCTCCAATTGTTTTGGAACAGCTGAATCAATAACTTAGCTTATTTCTGTATTATAACTTTACTATATAAGGGAATGTACTAATAGCATTAAATCAGTTCAAACTGAATACGGTTTAATTACACTATTCCTCAGAATGAAATTCTTCTTAGTCTTGGTTTGTTTAGCACTCTACGTGGCCCATATCCAGGCCCAGAGTTGTCGAGGACTTCCCAGTAAGTATATAATAATTAGTTTTTTATTTTTGTACTGAGCTTAACATATGTATCCGGCTTTGCAGATCGCCAGGACTGTAATGGTGGAAGAGAATCGGGACATTCAGGACATAACTGCGGAAGGGACTCCAACAACAATATGTGGTACTGGAATGGGCGTGAATGCCTATCGATGAATTATCATGGATGTGGCGGCAACAATAATCGCTATTGTACCAAGAGACATTGTGAGGATCGTTGCCATCATCGTGGTTAAAATTGAACTGAAATGAGAATATTTGAATAAATTTATACTGGCATTTTACACAATATTAAATTTTATTTAGAAATCCAAATAATTTTTTTGAGATCAACAATAACAATTATTTGGTATACAGAACATACCATACAACAGAGTTACATACCTATTATACTTATTTTTATACCGCTCAACTTAAAAATCCAAGTACAATTTTTAAGGCAGAATAAATCGGTATATTTGATGTACAAATTTTATATTTATGTCTGGTATCGTGTTACAGTCGAAAGATTTTGTATTTTTACTGCAAAGTCATGTGTTTTAAGTAATGACATTCTTAAAGTATTTAGGCGATATCATATAAAAACGAAAAAAAGGTTCGTGAAATTTATTTCCAACCCTTTTCTATCTTTGACATGGAAATTTTGACTTTATTTTTCTTCATTTCATCTTATAATATTTTATAATATGATTTTCTCAACTATTTAAATCAACATAAATATTTCGACAAAAATATTAATTTCTTCTCTGACACTTCCTCTGACAATCGATCAGATCACAATAGCGATTCGTATTGCCTCCACAGCCATAATAGACCATTCCCAAACAGGTTCCATTTCTCTGATCGTAATACCACATTTCGTTGTTGGTATGCCTATGGCAAAGTCGACCAAACCTATGTCCTTCATCCTTGAGGCCTTGGCAAGTCTGTCGAACTGCAGATTAAGTTCAAAATAAATGTTAAGATATATATTTAAGATATTGAATTACTTACTTGTTCGTACATATCCCCGACAACTGTTCTGGGCCCGAGACAAAACCATATATAAAGCTAGAAAAGTCAGGACTAGAATAAGTTTCATACTGAAATAACTCAATAACACTGCACTGATTTTATACTGAAATTATAACGCTTTATATAGCAAATTTATGTATGTTAATATTGTTGATTCAAGTTTTTCAAAACAATGGAAATAACAAGATTTAAGCGTGTCTTGTAAACCTAAATGTTAATAAGTATAACAGTTGTGTATACGAAATTATATGTATATAGCATACTTCTTTTGGGACATTTTGAATATACTTATGTTACTTTACTGCACTAATCAGTGGAATGTTCGAAATAAAATGCAATTTTTTTTTAATAACGCCAGTATCAGTTTATTTTTATATTCTCATCGTCTAATGCAACTCCGCTCGCATTGCCTCTTGGTGCAATAGCGATTATTGTTGCCTCCACAGCCCAGATAGGACATCGATCGGCATTCACGACTGTCCCTATTGTAGTACCACATATTGTTGTTGGAGTTTTCTCTGCATGTGTGTCCTCCTAGATTTCCCGAATTTCTGCCACCAGCACAGTTTTGGGTAACTGTAAAGAAGGATATAGTCGTTCATTAAGAAGTTTTCATAAAATCAATGTTGAAAAATAATAATATTTATATACTTACGGGGAAGTCCACGACATTTCTGTGCCTGTATGTGGGCCACGTAGAGTGCTAAGCAAGCCAAGACTAAAATGAATTTCATTCTGAAGAATATTGTTAATTAAACCGTATCCAGTTTGAACTGATTTAATGCTATTAGTACATCCCCTTATATAGTTAGGTGAAAATGCAAAAATATGAAAAAAAAAGAATATTGATTCAGTTGCTCTCTCTCAGCATAAAACGTAATTCCATTGTGTTTTCAAACTTGAAAGAAAATTCATGTTAAATATATGCTATTTAATGATTTAAAAATGTTTTTAAAATTTGTTACCTATTATTATTATCCTATATTTATTACCTTCATATTATTCATATCAATTTCTATGAATGTATCATTATTTACCGTTGTACGTGATAAGTTCAATTGGAATAATTCCATTCACAACTCAATAACACTGTTTAAATATAGATCAACATTTCGTGTCTATTGTTAAGCACGTTCTGAAACAGTTGTTCCATTAATTTAATCAATGAAGACAATTCGATTTGCTATATAAGTGCTCAAATTTTAGGTACTTAAATGAATTAGTCTGAACTGAAAGTAGCTACTATTTTTTTTTCGAGATGAAATTTATTTTAATCCTGGCTTGTCTGGCTGTCTATGTGGTCCAATCTCAGGCCCAGAGCGTATCTACTTGCCGTGGATATGTTGCAGCTGGTAAGTAATTGATAAAGACAAAACATAAGATCTGTATCTATATCTTATTTTACAGTTAATCAAACTTGTGTTGGCGGTTTGAATGAAGGCCATAATCGGTGGCGTCATTGCCCTGGGAACGCCAATAGAAATATGTGGTATTACGATACGACAAGTCGTCGTTGCTGGCAGATGGCCTATAAAGGATGTGGAGGCAACAACAATCGCTACTGTACTCAGGACGATTGTCGCGTGCAGTGCAGGCGTTCCAGTTTAAAATCCAAAATTATAACTAAAATATCAATAAAACACTGATTGAATTGAGCAAGCAAAAAAAATTTTTGGTAGAACTAGAAGGTTATGGGATCGCAAAAAAAAATCTAAAGTAAAAAATAAAACTGTTCTATATTAAAACTAGTCGGCCGGTCGAGCATACTCGACAGTCGGAGACCCCGTACTTACTATGGAAAAAACTTATAATGGAAAAAAACTAAAAATAATTTAGTTAACTTAAATGCAAATGTTATCAGATTGGTTACGATATCTCATAACAAATATGTTTTACATACTAAGACTTAATTTTCGCACGATCGGTCCTATGACAGCTATATGTTATAGTGCTCAGATTTGAACCAACTTTGGTAAGCTCTCTCTCTCTCTACTCTCTCTACCCTCTCTACCCTCTTTACTACTGATACTATAAATACTACTATTAATATTACTCCTCCCAGTTTCCTCCCAGTACCTCTCCCAGTCCCTCTCCCAGGCCCCGCTCCCAGTCCCTCTCCCAGTCCCTCTCCCAGGCCCCTCTCCCAGTCCCTCTCCCAGTCCCTCTCCCAGGGCCCGCTCCCAGGGTCCGCTCTTAGGCCCGCTTTCAGGGCCCGCTCTTAGGCCCCGCTCCCAGGTCCCTCTCTTAGGCCCCACTCCCAGGGCCCTCTGTTAGGCCCCGCTCTTAGGCCCCGCTCCCAGGCCCCGCTCTTAGGCCCTCTCCCAGGTCCCGCTCCCAGTCCCTCTCCCACTCCCAGTCCCTCTCCCAGGCCCCGCTCCCAGTCCCTCTCCCACATTTTCCTTTAAAATTTAAAACTCATATTCGTAAAAAAAAAGGAAAAGCAGATGGAGCTATAAAATTCTGTCAAGGTGGTCAGGCAGAAGGGTGTCTCAAAAGGACATCAAATGGGATGGCCATTGAGAAAATGTCAAAGGGAAAATGTCTACACTGACTGCCAACAAAAACGCACACCTGGCACACACACATACTCACACTCAATGATAAATGTTATTTTCTTGTCTTTTACTGCAATACGAGCACATTGAGTTATGATTTCTTATGGCCAAGTTGAATGATGATTAATTGCCTCTGGTCAACCAATCGGTTCGCTTAAAAAGCCATCATAAAAATGTGACATTCAGTCTGTCGAGTCCCCAGATTCAGGGTTAGACTTTGCAAAAAAATACGGAAAAGTAACCACAACCGGACACGGGAATTGGGCGCAACAAATGCGGTAAATTGGAATTTTATGCGTTTTTTATGTTAATCAAAAGCCTAATGGACATTACGCCTGATGGGTGGCTGTCAGAATGTCAGAATGGACATGTGTCTAGTTGTATTGCATTAATCCCAGCTTGATGCGATTTTAGTTTTATTTCTTATTGTAGTTAGAGCCTTTAAGACTGTCACATCAAAGCAGAACTAAAAAGAGTAAAAGTATTTGGATTAAAGAAAAAATAAAAGAAAAATAGAGCAAAACATTTAAGAATTGACATAAGAATATTAGAAATAAAAAAATATATAATAATAAAAGTTAAAGTCACGTTTGTTTATCTTTATATTTAATATTTAAGCCTTTGATGGAATTTGTTTATACAAAATTTAATTACACATTATAGCTAATAATTTGATAGACTCATTTAAATATAATACATATATTCGATTTTTTTCATATTTTTAAATTATCATTTAGGCAAAAACAAAACACAAAACGAACATTAGCAGAACTCTTAGAGGTATTTTATTTTTACTTTATTTTAAGTAAAAATTAATTTAATTATTTTTCTGGAGAGTGTAGAGTTGTGAGTTGTACAAAAGGGTTCGAGAATTGTGTTCGGTTTTAAATGCGTAATCGTAATCTAGAAGAGGAAGCATTTGATATGTTGTAAAAATGTTGTTAATTATAATATAGTATTGTCCATTATGTTATTAGGTAATTATTAAAAATGTACAATTAATTTAAATAATTAATAACAATTAGAATTAGAATTATGGGAATAAGCATTACTTTTTTTGCTTGTTTGTTTGATTTTGTTTTTGATTTACGAGTGCTTGACGTTTATTAAATGCTATAGTTAATTTATTTAATTAATTAGTTATAGTTGTAATTATAAATATAATTTATAATATTGTTGTTGCTGTCCTGTTGGCACACTATCCAAGTCTTATGCAAGAGTTTTAAAGTATGTTAATTTAGTTAAATTTAATTTAATTTAAATAGTTAATTGCAGTTATGCCGAGTATTTTGAATAGAATTTCAATGGGTTTTCTTATTTGCCGTGTGAGTTTTCCGCGCTTATCATTTTTCTTTAATTTACAAGCTTACAAATTATTTAACAACATTGAATGTTTTAACATTTGCATTTAGCCAAAAAATAGTTTATAAAAACTTACTAAATAAAATATATAGAAATTGTATATTTAAATTAAACTTTAAAATAAGTTGGAAATGTTTGTTTTAGTTTTTTTTCTTTTTAAATTTCTATTTACAGTTTGCAGGGTTGTCCTACTACCCGCTAGATGGCGCCTTTAATGGTTCTTGCGTGCGCTGAAAAACATGCGTGCCACTTTTCCCAAGGCGCCCACAAAGTCCCAGCTCTGCTGCTGCGGATGCTGATGCTGACAGTCTGGCAACGCTGGAACTGTCTCATCCAGAACCTAGGAGGGTGTGGAATACCAACCACTCGGGCTGCCCTTATGATACAAATGGAAACTCGAATGTGGTGCAAAATATTGTGGTTGATCCAGATTGCTATAGGTGACACCTCCCTCCGTTGTGGTTGTAGCATGCCCCGCATGTGGATGCATGGCAGCGGAATACGCCTGCGGCTTCAGTGGCAGCGTCGTGGGCGTCGACCCATCCACGGGCGTGGCATACTGGCCACGCAAGGGATCGGCGTAATCATAGCCACCATTGCTGGTCACGACCAAAGCAGCCGAGGGCGGCGCCTTTGCCGAATTGTTGCTGTCCCGTGGCGACACCGAACTGGGCGGTGTCATGGCATTGTGGTAATCAATGGAACTGTGATAGCCACCGTAGGTAGACACCAGATTGGTGAAGGCATCCGCTGAATTGGCCGCCTTCTGGCTGCCCGGATGCGTCACCGATGGCGCCGCTACCGCCGAATGCAATTGTAGATATTGATTCTCATAGGAGGATTCGCTGCCGGGTGGCGTCGGCAGCGGACCACCCTGTTGCTCCCCATAGAACACGCCCACTCCGGTGGGCGTTTGTCTGGCCGTGGCTCGGATTACGCTCTCCCGATGCGCATGGAGCTGACGGAGCAGCGCAGTCGCTGGCATCGGAGCTGGCTGTTGGTAAGGTGCTCCAATCCATTGGATGGTGCTGCTCTTTTCGTTGGGATCGTGTTGTTGTTGTTGTTGCTGCTGCTGCTGTTGTTGTTGTTGGTGTTGTTGTTGTTGCTGTTGCTTCAGCAATGCATCTGCGCTGAAATCCGTGTTGGGCTGGTTGTTGTTGTTGTTGTTGGATGTTGGGGATGGCAGATGCTTGGACATGGCATGCTCCAGATCCTTGACAGCCGAGTCAGCACCTCCAGTCGCCGGTTGCTCATCCACAATGGAAGGCAGACGACTACGCGGTTGTTGCTGGACACTATTTGCATCCCGCTCCAATGCCGGCAACTTGCTGAGTGGTTGTTGTTGCTGCTCCGCCTGCTGCTGCTGCTCTGCCTGCTCCTCTGCCTGCTGTGCCGCTTTGCTCTTCCGCTTCCGCTTGGTGGTGGTGCCACTCGCCGGCGTGGGCGTCGACACGGGCGTGGCCACCGTCACGGGCAGCACGCCGTCCACCTCGACGCCCAGCGGCGTCGGACTGTCCTTGATCAGAGCCAGATTATTGAGACTGCTGCCATGCGAAGCGGCTGCATTGCGTCCTCGGCCACGTTGCGTGTGTCCCTCCGGATCTGTCTTGGGCGAACTGAGTCCCAGCTTCATGTCGCCCGCACTGAGATGTGTGTTGCCCTCGCCGGTGGCATCTCCTCCAGGTGATCCACTGCTCTTGTCATTGCCCAATCCCTCCTCATGCTTAATGCTGTCCACACTGGGTTCCAGCTGACAGCAGTCCAGAATGAGATTCTCGTTCTCGCGATTACTTTAGTAGCAAAAAAGAGTAACTAGTTAGCCACTAGTATTAAATTTAAATGGATTTGTAGGGTATTCACCTGATGACATAGTTGACGCATATGATGTTCTGTTCGTCGGCATTCTTCGTGCTGCACACGACAGTGGCGCAAGTTTGTAGCCAAGTGTAGCCCCCACTTTTGTTCATCAGTCGATAGTAACCAGTCAGCACTTGACCCTTTTCAATCACTGTACAAATAATTAGCATTCGTTTGGATTAAAGGAAATTCTTTCATGGATAGCTTAAATAATTTCTGTATTAATATATTAACTTTTATTTTCAATTTAAATAATACTTTTTTTTAAATTTCATGGCTAAAAATTATTAATAATCAACATTAAAAGGAAATTATTCTAAGTATAAAATAAAGACCGTATTATGTTGTAAATAGTGTTATTTATTAATTATATTTATCGCACTGTAAATATAATTAATCATTTATCGATTGATAGAAAGCGCCCTCTGGAGTGAATAAGAGTTAGCTTAAGAATGCATGATTGGTTTAGGAGATGCAGCAAGCGTCACTTTTAAAAGCGACGCCGCCCGATTAAGACTGAATAAAAATATAAAAGATCGGAAATCTAAGTGTTTATTAATTAAAATAACCCCTGACTATAATATATCTATTCTCGTTTTCTAAAATAAATTAAAATCAATTGAATTACATTTATGCATTCAATTTATGCTATAATTTTAAATTTCTAAAATGCCGACATATTTATTAAGTCTTTGTTTTTAATTTTTATTCTGCAATTATCAATTCTAATAGAAAATATAGTTAACGAACAAAAATTAGCCATGAAATTAATTTCTAATTAAATTTTTAAAACTTTTCATTGTCTAAAATATGTAATTTTACTTAATGTGAATAGTTTTTAATTTGAGTAATAATCAATAAAGTAGAAACTTACGGTCTGTGTGACTTTTGCGCAGGCGATTGGCATCCTCGGCATGGCACAGCGAATACAAGCTCTTGTTGACCAGATCATCGGGTGTATAGTCCAGCAGATCAGATACCCTAAACGAAAAAGGAGAAACACTTGAGTAAAGGTCTATAATTCACTTTTATTACAGATACACTTACCTGGGCTCACAGTGTGCAACACGCAGATCAAAATTAACGCGGGTTACAAACATATCGCACTCCAAACGAATCTCGTGAACCGACGGAGGAGGCAGAGCAATGGCCAGAGCGACCATGCCCAAAAGAGGCGGCTGGGACTTGCGTGTGTGTGAGAAGGTGTATTGGGGACGCAGTTTGCAGAGCAAAAGCACAACCTAAAAAGGTAACAAAAAAATAAAGATTGAAAATTAGATTTCAATTCGATTAAAACCATAAAAGAGAAGCAGCTTAAGAGATAGAAAATTTGCAGCATTTGTCAGCTTACAGAGAGCTTTTTCCGCAGAGCTTTTACACAGATAAAGCACACGCATGAGAGATGCTCGTGAGAGCCGTAAGCTCACCAATACTTATGCAAATCAAAAGCTCTCGCTGTAAAGTGACAAATGCTCTGAGCGATGGCAGCTGACAATAAAGTTGATGATGATGACGATGATGATGATGAGAGGCTGCAGATGATGAAGCTGATGAGCCTTAGTCTGTGCCGTGATAATATTCGATACTGATCAATCTAAAATCAGTTTTTGCATTGCCTTACAAACAGAATATGGCCGAAATTTGAAAATTATAAAACTGATTGATTGAAGAAGTAACTTTGTTCCGGTTAAATCATAAATTTTGTTTTTAAAATTGTTGTATAAATTTGATTTGCTAAAATTTGTTTCTAAAATTTGCCTTGCTTTTTGTCGTACTGATTTCAATTGATACGTACCGAATAGTTTGAGGCCGGGTTCTTAACATTTTTACCATTGTTATTGTTACCGTTGCAATTGCTCGTTGCATCGTTGGCCTGTAGATAAGCAGTGGATGGGATGGTAATACGTATACGTAATAAAAGCACAATTATCCTTACTGACGAATCAACCAAAGAAGGTTAGTCTAAGTACGTGATGCCCCCCGAAACCAACGGAGAAAAGTTAGCAGCACTACGAAATCATAATGATAACAAAACCAAAAGGAAAACCAAATAAAAAACAATAACAATGACAAAAAGAAGAAAAAACCGTGCTAGTTTCTACGATAAACGACGCAATTTACACTACACTACATGGCACCGTTAAATGCTTAATAATTGTGGTACGAAATACACTAGAATGAAACTGAAAACTCACCCGATATCCGGAGGATTTAAAGTGACAGCCACGTTTGGTCAAAGTGGATTTCATGCGAATACAAAAACTGCGATCGTAGCCTTTGTAGCCACTTGTGGAAGCCTGTGTCATGGAGGCGGCAACTGTTGATTAAAATAAACATACAAGAGATTAGCTAAAGATTCGAGAATTGTTATAAGAAATTAAACTATGCCCGGAAACAGGAACAACCCCTTTAATAGTCGGAACAACAACTCGGACTCGACTCACCATCAGGATTGTTCGTACCGTGTGTGCCACTGCCATCATCGGAGGCGCCCGATGTGGGTGATGCCAAGCCTGCAGTACCGCTGCCACCGCTGCCACCACCACCCCCTCCTCCTCCACCGCCGCCACCACCCGCACCACTCGTTAGACTTAGGCCCAGCTGCTCGGCAATTTCCGCATGATCCGCCTGATGGATATAGTCGAATATGCTGCTGCCCGTCATCTCCACCTGCGACAGTCCCAGATAGATGGACACCGTCTCCGATATGTACAGGAAGCGTCCATCCGCTGCCACCGCCAAGGCGAATCCGTCCAGCGACTGAAATGGATGATTAAAACAAAAACAAAAAATGAATTCCATATTGAAATGACATTTACATATTCAGTACAAACATGGCTGCAGTTTGTCGTCTCCCTCTCTTTTTATATCTCCCTCTCTCTGTCTCTTTCTTAGGTTGACTTACCTGTAGTATGTGGGTGCCCTGATGTTGCTCGAACAAATCAACAGCGGGACTGCGTCGAATGGCTGCACCTGGAAACGAATACAAAGCGAATGCTGATGAGTGTTGGGTAAACAACAGTGAACAATAGTGTAAATACGACTTAAAGCATAAGAATTCAATTCGGTCAGACCGAAGTTATAAACACTCTATAGAAATTACTTTCAAAGAAATATATAATTTACAGAGACTTATCATTGCATTATCATTATTTTTATAACTTAATATAATTGAAATATAAAATTCGAAAATCAATTTTTTTTTATAAAGTTAATAATATTTATATGCAGAATCAATAAAGAGGCCAAATAATGATCAAAATGGTATTCCGCAAGGAAATCGGTTAAGATTTGACAAAGTTATGACAGTTCAAAGTTTAGTAATTGCTTGGACTGTCAACTTTGCAAGTCAAATTTTTTGTCAATTTCGACATGATTTTTTACAGGAAAATGAAGTCTCTCAGAATCAAGTTTAAAGTGTTGTTTTATACTAATTTGGGCACCAGGAGTTGATTAAAAGTGAAAACTCAAGATTTAAAATTTTGAAAAAAATATTTTTTCAAAAAAGTCAAAGGGGGGAGTACATGATTTTTTCGTGAAAAATTCGAAATTCAATTTTTTTTATAAAGTTAATAATATTTATATGCAGAATCAATATAGAGGCCAAATCATGATTAAAATGGTATTCCGCAAGGAAATCGGTTAAGATTTGACTAAGATTATGACAGTTCAAAGTTTAGTAATTGCTTGGATATTTTCGATATTTATTCTTAATATTTATTTATTTATTCATTTGTTTTATATCTTTTAACACATTTATGCACATTCAGTTTCTTATAAAGATTCCCCACACAGTCCAATCATGTTCTATGCTCATCCTTGGTGCTTCATTAGCTAGTCATGGATGGCCAGTGCCCATAATGTTGTTATTGCTAGCCGAAAAACATAAATGATACCCATACTCCCAATCAACCCAGGGATAAGAATAACAGAACCGCAGTGTCATACTCAAACTCATAAATAAGAACTGAGTTCAATATTTTCTCAGCTGATGCCCATTTGAGCATATTTATTTAATTCAATTATTGAATTTTACGATTATGTGAGAGCAACCCCAACAACTTTGGCTGCTGACCAAGAAGTTCAGGTCATAATTCGCACAAGTGCAAATCGCTTTAGTCCCCATTCCCACGAATACACACACGTATATATATATATATTTATATATACCCTTGTCCATTCCCGTTTCCCGTTTCGTGTTGCAAATCCCCAGCGATTTCAATGCCTTAACGCAGTCGCTAAGTTGGCAAACAGTTTCCGCTTCCGCTGACCAAATGTGTGTGTGTGTGAGTGTGTGTGTGTGTGTGTGTGTGATAAAAGGGGGCGGGTGCGGTGGCGGGGGCGTGTTCCTTCTTTAACACAACTGTGGGCTTTAATGACCTTCGGAGATGCCCCCTTTCCGTTTCAAATACATATGATATTTCTTTTTTCTTTCTTTATATTTTTTTATGTTGCTGTGGGTCAAATTGAAGTGCTTTTTATTGCCCACAGCTTGTTGCTGCCTTTTGGGTTTAGTTTCGCATAATAATCCAATTCAGTGTGCCCGGTTCTGCCCCCCTTCTGACCATAACCATAACGCCCCATTGATTTTGGATTATTTTTTAGTGCCTTGTCTACCTTTTTAGCTTTTGCCAGTTGCCATTCAAAATCGTCTCTTGGCAACTGGAACCCTGTTCGTGTTTTGGATGTGGCTTGGAATGCTTTTGACGTGACAATAACTCGCTGTTGACGTGGCCAACGATGCACGATCCATGACGTGGCAATGTCGAACAATGCTGCCACCTCAACCTGACAGAGTTGGCCAAGTTACTGACAGACCCCATCGTGGGGCTTTCCAATAAGCCAATATAAGACTGCATATAAAACAAGGTCAACACAATGGATTTAAGAGTTCGAATTAAGAGCTGGAAAACTATTTTCTACGATTCAAACTTTAATTTGAAATGAAGAATTCATAAATATAAACACTCCTTAAACAGTGAGATGACTTTTTTAACTCTATACATAAAATGTAATAAATTAAACATATATTTTTAAATTTTAAGTCTTTATATGAAACCATTTAAATCAGATTTTTAACAGAAGTTCCAATTTGACAGGGTTTTAGAGTCTAATTTTAAGTTACATAAAATTACTTATATTTGAGTAACTCTAATATTTAAATCTAGGTCTATCTGCAATGTTTTTTCCTAAATTCAAATTTTAATAAATCAGTTGAAATATTTCATTTGTCATAAATCGGTGCTTATTTTGATTTCGAAAGATTAAAGCAATAACATTCAAAGTGGCCAAGCTCTAAACCCGTATTTAGTTTGCTTAAATTTGGTATATTGTTTTATATATAGTGTTATTGTTTTCATTATTGCCACAACAAATTGTGAAAGCTGTTTTCCCATTCCCTGTTTCAACTGTTATCGACTATAATCGATAGCTGCCCAATTGAGTTATAGTTAATGGGCTCTATAGCTGGAATTTGATTGGGTTAGCTGCTTGGTTGGCCCCTTTGATTGGCCTTCTGAAATTCCACAATGGCAGCGATGACACAGCAGCGACAACTACAAAAAAAACTATACAAAGTACATAAATAAATGAATAACAACAACAGCAACAACAACTGCGACAATGACAATAAAAATGCTCCAGTGACGTGAGCAAAAGCAACAAAAATAACAAATACTTGTATATATATATATATATATATATATATATACAATAAATGGCTGCGCATGCGCGGCAAATAAAATAAATTACGCTTAATAGCGATATTTTATGCAAATCGGTAACTCGAGGCCCCCATCGTCATGGCATATTTCTCTCTCTCTTTTGCCGTCTCTGTCTTCTCTGCGGGCCAAAAGCCCAAAAAATAATACCAATAAATTGCAGGTCGCTTGTCAAGCGGCTTTAAAAAGTTTTTAAGGTGCGCGCGCATATTACTTTTGTTTTTTTTTTTGTCTTTTGGCATAGAAAAGTTGACAAATTTTGATTTCACTGAAGCTAAGTAGCGTTCCCTCTCCTTCCTCTCACTCTACCTCCCAGCTGGCCATCAAATGTAGGCAAATGTATTTCCTGCTTTGTATTGCTCACTTCTTTCGCCGTTCACTTTGCTCCCCTCTTCGCCCAATATGGCGTCCAATATGGCCGCCCACGCATTTGTACAGTCGTCAATGCAAATTAGCTCGGAAATTTCACTGCACTTACAGTTTTTGGCCTTACTTAAAAAATACGATAAGTCAAGCAAGTTTTTCACTTGACAACAAACTGAAGTAACTATTTGTAGAAAAATATGAGGAAGAAGACTGTCCAACAACATTACAATTAAAAGTTTTAGATGTAAACATCTAACGATCAAATACATTTTTTAATCTGCATTGTAAGAACAATACAAATATTCCAACTTCTGCTTTCTTATAATTAAAACTAGTATTTCTTAAAGTCAAGAAAATATTTAATATATATATATAGTAGTAATATTTAGTCTATTTTAATGCAATCAACATGAAATTTGGTATGATAAATAATTGAATATTGAGTTTTCATTATATAAATTTATATACCATTCTACTTCCATTTTCAGTTAAAATTCAAATTTTTTTAATATTGTTAAAACAATACAAATATTCCAACTAGTATTAAAATTAAATTAATTAAAACTAGTATTTCTCAAAGTCAAACCAAAATTTAAAATATGGTAATAGTAGTAATTTATTCTATTTTAAATGCAATTAACATGAAATTTGGTATGTTGAACTATCAAATATTTAGTTTTCATTATATGAATTTATATTTCATTTATATTCAATTTTCAGTTGAAATTCGAATTATTTTAATATTGTTAAAAACATTATTTTCTATAAATATAATCAATAAGAAACTTACTTTTTAGCTTACTGCTGCTGGATGCCTCGCGGGTCCATGGTGGATCTCCGTGACCGGAAAAGTCTCTCAATTTCAAATAGCTTATGGTCAGTCTTATAATGGAAGCCTTGTCCAGTTGGCTGGTGATGGCTGCGGGAAGTGGCAGCATTTTGGCCAGCTCATAGAACTCATAGTTCTCCTTGCCACGTCTCGAACGCGCTGCATCCCGTGACTTTTCTTTGCGTAGCTCAAGAATGCTGCAAGTAGAAGAAGAAGAAGAAGAAGAGAAAATACAAACAAATGGACACATTAGCAACAATTTGTGGCAATAAATATTGATATAAGCTATAAGTAGACACTGACAAATTGCTGAGAAGAAACTGTAGAAAGAGGATTCTACAGAGTCTTCCACTCTCCCTCTCTCCCTCTCTCACTCTCTCACTCTCGCTGTCCCTCTCTCTTAGCTCTCACCTGTCGTGGAAGCTGTCAGCGTAGACAATTTGGCAATTTGTTTAGCTTCTCCTCCCTCTCTCTATTCTCTCATTGCATTGTGATGAAATGGTGTCAGTCCAAACAAATTGCCACACATTTGTCAGTCTTTCAACAGCCAGTGGAAAGAGACAACCAAGACAACCAAGAAGGACCCAAGACAATCCACAACTCTACCATTACAATACTGTTCTCACACTCAACGATCGGTTCTAGCAGCCAGCTAGAAAAATTGCCTCATTTTCAATGCGTTACATTTTCAGAGTTGCCATTGTTCATTTAGCTGGCAGTTGATATTTGTATTATTATTGTCTTACATATTTGTACAGTCTTTCCCTCACTTCCCTCTCAACTCAGATGCCGACTCTCAGATACTCTGATTTGATCTCAACTTGAAGACGCGGTCTTTGCTTTATTTCCCCTTAATGTACAGACTTTTCATTCAACAACTGTTGCTGCAATCCACAAAAGATTGAAAGACCTAAAGACCGCCGCTGGAACTGGAACTGGAGTCAAAGTTGGAGTTGGAGTTGGAGTCGGAGTCGAATCTGTTGCTATCTGAGCTCAAGCATCTGGCCATCATCTTCGCCAGAAACTTGACTTTAAGCGTTCATAATTTAAGTTTGTTGTCATCTTCGTTGTCGTCGGCTTTTTTCGGTCAATCTTGTTTTTGTTGTTTACCCCTTTTTCTTTGTCTTATTTTTATTTTTTGTTATTGTAGAGAAATTTGTATGCTCTACGTTATTAAGAGTTTATTGAAATTATCAAGCAGTCTGTTTATATTATTACAGTTCATGATAGTGAATTATTCAACTGTATCTCAGCTTTTGGTATAATTATAGAGTTGGTAGTTATTATAACAAGATTTTCTTTAATTTTTAGATTTATTTTTCATATTTTTTAAAGTTAAAGGAAACTCTAGATTTTTTTTTAATAAAAATTTTGCTGATATTATTACAAACTTTAAGAGATAAATTTATATTTATTAAAGTTAGTAGACACAGTGAAAAATTATATAAATTATATACCGTTAACTTGAGATAGTAAAAATATTTATATGCTATCTATTGTATTCGCTCTAAAATATTGGTTATTATGATAAAACTAAAACAGTCCTTAAAAATCATTTAATAATACGTATTATTGTATTATTGGATAATTTGGCTTGGTTAGGATCTAGGAAATTTACAGCTTGGATAAAAATAATAGATGTCTCTTAAATAAAATATTTAGCCAACTTTTTCTTTATGAATTTGCATTTGTATAGTTATAGTCAGTTAAATGCAGGGTATTACTGCTACTCCCATGGCCTAAGTGATCTCTGAGTTGGCTTTGCAACATTTTGTGGTCTTTTAAATTTATTTTTATGTCTGTGGGGCATCTGTAAATGCGCTCATCACAAGCTCGAGTCTCGTTTTGTGTAACTTTATTTGAGCCGCGGCGGCTTCTGCGCTCAACGATTCTCTGGAGGGGATTACATATATATATATATATATATATATACTTGTGAGCTGCTGCTGTTGCTGCTCATCTCTGATGCTTATCTGAGACTACGTCGTTGGGTTATAAAAGTATTTTTGATAATTAAAATGAAACCGACGTAAAGAGAGAAACCCGTACAACATGCGTCTGCCACGGGCCAAGCCAGTTTCTGGCCTTTTTTCATACTTCACTCCACTTGCTTTTCGAATAACAAATTTTTAATTAGTTTGTAAAATCTCAGCTGTGTTTCTGTTATTGTTATGTTGAAATTATGTTTAAAGATTAAAGTACCTGGTTTCCTTATAAACGTCTGGTTCAAAGAACTTATAGAAATGGAACTGTTAGAGCCCAGACAAATTTATAATAAATAATTGGTCGACTAATTCGCTACACGTTTCGCTGGGCAAATTTCGTTTTTTCAGTTTTGTTGAGAAAAAAATAGAAAGCATCAATCTTTCAGCCATCAATATAAACTCAATTCAAATTAGCCTCGAAGACGTGTACATATAAGTGAGAGTAAGTACCACGAGAGAACAGCGAAAGATCCCTTAACATTAGTCATCAAGGCAATTTCAAGGTGTCGCCTTGATAAATGATTTTTGTTCTCTTTTTAATTTCGCTCGGAAAGAGCAAAAAAATTGGCAAACAGGGGCTGCAATTTTTGACACTAACAGCCGTGTAAATTGCTCGTCATTAGCAAATTGACCGAATGCAGAAATGAGACAGCTTCAGTTGTCTTTGTATTGGTGAGCTTTCAAAGCTCTTCCAAGTATTTAACATCTGTTCTCATGCGTGTGACATGTCTGTGTGAAAGCTTCTCTTACTTTTCCACTTGATTAGCTGAGACTACCTAAAATGTTAGGGAACTTAGGGTATTAGCGCTCAATATTGTCGTTTGATCGAATTAAGAACCTAAGCGGATTACATGCCCTAACATTGCGGTTTTCTTAACATCATTTTGGCACATGATTTTTGCCAATCAAACTAAAAAATCATTCGATCACGATAAGGGTAAGAAAATGAAAAGAAATTCAGAAAACTGAAAAAACTGCAGCTATTTTCTTTTTGTTTTCCCACACAAGAGACTGTCAACATAAAAGGATAAGACTGTATCAGGCCATTGTTTATGGGCTGTGAGAAGTACCGTTATGGCTTTATCAGTTCTTCTTTTGTTGTTGGCAATAAACACAGCGGGACGACTCTAACTATAGCTGATATTATGTAATCGTAATTCCCAGAAAAGAAGTCAAATGAAAATGTTGACAAACACTCATAAAAGGTGTTTCAAAATATGTCAAATTGAAAGTGAAATACGCAAAAAAACTTAAGAAATTGAGAAAATAGAAATATCATTATTTTGAAATTTTTCAGGAAATCATAATTCGTCACAAGAAATATAATGTTATATGGTGCTCAAAGAGCTTTTATAAGATAACTTTTTTCAATATTCCAAATTGTTTTAAAACTATTTATATGTTATATTAAAATAATTAGAAAGTATTTTAACAAGTTGCTTAATCAAACAATATAATAAATCAAATTTCCGTGATTTTGAAAAAAGTTTGCACGAAGAACCGAGAAAAATCAGGAATCTATAAACCTTCTTCTATATTATCTTTGAATAAATGTAATTATAATCTTTGATGGGGACCGAAAACAAATGCTGTCATCAGTATATCAAAAGTTTTGAAAGAAAAATAATTAGATGTGGTTTTGATTTATTTTGTAGTCAAATATCATAATGTAAGTGCAATTCTTTCCGGTGCCAAAGATGATATGCGAGTTTAGATATCATAATATTATAAAATCACTAATAAAATTAGGCAAAAATCACTTATAAAATTAGGAAACTAATCCAACACTTTAGTGATATTATTTCAAGATTTGTTAATATCCTATTTCAATTTATTGAATTTTAAACTTTATTGTTAGTTTAACACATGATACTTGTATTTTAATTAATAGTTTGTAATTTACCCCGTATCAACTAACCCTGGTTCGATGGGTTGCTGTTGTGAATGCATTCCAGGTGCGCCCGGTTGATGTTGATTGGGCATTTTGCTATATGGTGGCATGCCACATAGATCCTGGGCGGGCACCATCCACGAGTGACCGAATGGCACCGCTGACATGCCCAAAGAGCCGACCATGTGACTACCCGGATGACCCGGCGTTGGCTGCCTTTGATAGCCGGCATAGTCCATGGCCACCGCCTGATAGGGCAACATTTCTGCACTTGATCTGGCCTAGAGATTTGGCTAAGCAATGAGTAAGCTTGGTAACACTTCAAGTTTAACTAACACTGGCACATTTTCAATATTGCACTTGATTTGGGTTTGGTTTGGGATTTCTTTTGATTGTGGCACACTTTTCCTTAGCCAACTGGGCAGAAGGTCAACGACGCATCCTTTTGTGGCTTACGGCTTACGGCTTTTATGCTGTTGTCTGTCTGTGAATTGGAATTGGAGCACGCGTACGTGTCAGTTGCTGTCTTCAATTATCCTTGGACGCACATGCACACACACAGACACAGATACACACACACACACACGAACACGGAGGGTGGCGTGGGCGAATCACGCACGGAAAACTAACGCCGGAGTGCCACTGACAGCTTCGATTGGCATTCAAATTAGCGAGCTATCAACTAAGGCCAGTTAATATAGATTTTTTCTTTTTTATTTTGTCCGGAATACGGATCACAGCACACGGAGCACGTCGCTTGGCGAAAATTGCAGCATCCAACTGAGAGCTGGAACTGTGATTGGTATTGGGACTGCGTTTGTGATTGGGTTCGACTCCGGGGTTTGAGTTGCGTTCCGTTGAGACAAGTTGAGTTGAGTCGCGGCCTGCAAACAAATGGGTGCCAATTACGCACGCACGGGGCACGACCAACCGTGCCACACACTTGGAATACAGATGGAGATACACACGGATACGTTAACGGATACAAATACGGATACGTTGTTACGTTGGCTACAGTTGCACGGCCGGGCAGCGTACGTAAAAACTGCAGCAATGATGATGATGAAAGTAACGTAAATGGCAAAGAACTAGAACTACGCGCCAAACGAGAGACGAGAGAGAGATGTGCTTACGCTTACGCTTTACGCTTTACGTTATACGTCCGTTGCGGGCGACGAGTACGTGCAGAATAATTCAGAGTCACGTTCACGTCACGAACAAAACCAAAGTAAGGCAAAAAAAGGCAGCGCTGCCCCTTACAATAACACTCACTCACACAGAGCCAGAGCGACAAAGCGAGCAGGCGAGTGAGCAAGCGAGCGAAAGAGAGAGAGACAGTGTCACGCACACAAGCAGACAATTTTTGGGGGTGACATCTTTGACTCGACACGAAGCAAAAGCGACGAGCGAACGACAACGGCAACGACAACGACAACGGCCGACGAACGTGAGCAGCAGCAACGCAGCGGCGCCAACATAAACATCTATGTATATATGTGTGTGTGTGTCTCAGTCTGTCTGTTTCTGTGTGTGTGTGTGTGTGTGTGTGTGAGCACCTGACACAACGCCTGGTCATGTACTGAACGCACCAGTAGCATTTTAAGCAGCCTCACGCTCCAATTCGCCGCAAGCTCTCTCGTTTCGCCGCAGCGCCACTGTGTGTGGGTGTTGTGTGTTGTCTGTGTTGTCTGTGTGCATGTGTGTGCGTGCAAATGGGCGGGACGTGACTGCCGTCGAATCGGAATCAACATAGCGCGCATACCAAATGAGCATAACAGTGTGTGCGAGCGAAAGAGCAGCATGCTGCTGTGTAAAAGAGCGCAACTCTATAAATGTATGCGAGAGTATGTGTCTGTATCTGTGTACGTGCAGACGACGCGTCTGTATTGTAAACTAAAACTGGTTTCGCTTCACTTCTCGCTCGCACTGTAGCATTCGCCTAGTGCGGACTCTCTCTCTTTCTCGCTCTATTATATACTTAGTGGATACCCAGTTTTGTTGTTGGAG
This sequence comes from Drosophila falleni, assembly GCA_035045575.1. Lineage (NCBI taxonomy): Eukaryota > Metazoa > Arthropoda > Insecta > Diptera > Drosophilidae > Drosophila > Drosophila falleni. The sequence continues at coordinate 15,775,104 of JAWNOV010000167.1, forward strand.
CTGCGTCACGCGCAGCAATTAGTTTACTTCTTTACACATTTGGGAATTTGTTTAGCGGCTTTTTCACTATTTGTCTCTCGCTCTCGCCCGCTCTCTCTATGCGTGTGTGTGTGTGTGTGTGTGGGAGTTTTGTCTGTCGTTCGCCTTTTTATGTGTGTTTGTGTATGTGACCGAAATGCCAATGACAAAATGCCAATGGTGGAACAGTCTAAAGCCAACAAACTGAGCCCCAAAAGTACGCGCTCACTTCCAGTTCCAAACCTTTGTCATTGCCAGGAATCCTTACGTGTAAGTCAGGCAGTAATAAAGAGGGAGAGGGAAGCATACAGGTACCAACCAACAAATCGTTTCCAACCGTAGTGGGGGGAGTTTTAATATTCCGAACCCGCACAGACAGCGACCGGGCCTGAGTTTTACTTTTTCGCCTCGTTTTATTATGCGTTTATAATAATTTTCAAGCAATCCCAGAAATTGTTTAATTTCATCAATGGCCAAAGGGCAACCACAAATTGTGAAAGTCTTTGGCAGCCATTTTGTTCTGGCGAAAGTTTTCAATTCGCCTCAAACGTGCCGCCTTCAAAGGCCATCATCGTAACATATACACGTAATATGTTTGATTTCATAGACAGAATAATTTAATCATTTACAGGATGTGTCTTAAGTGTCAACGTGAATGGCTTTAATTCGTTTCAAGCAACAGTTTAGTTTGTAACTATCTCAAACTAACTCTATTAAAATATAAAGAATACTTTACAGTATAAACAAAAGTATAGAAACCATTTCGAAAACCTAGTAAATTCCAAACATTACAATTTTCGATCATCCCATTAAAAAATTAACATATCATATCTTTTAAAATGTCACAGTTTTTATTTTTAAATAAAATATTAAAAGAAAAGAGAAATAGGTTAGGCAATGATTCTTTGCTATATATTCACATATAACATTTGCTATTATAAGTAAACTTAAAATTCGTAATATCAATTTATGCATTCACATATCAATCATTCTGCGTTTATACGTATACATATTATGAAACTTCACATATTTTTCCATGAATTTGTTAAAAATGTTTGATTATCTGTAAACTATGTGAAAATATCTAACAATTTGTTAATTTAACCAACTGTATACCTAAACTAATGGAAACTTGAAGGTAATTGAAGCACTTTCGCTAAATTGTAGTTGTAAGCATTTTGGTATCGATTGCGGTACAGCTCTAATTGGAGCACCCAATGACTTGCAGTTTGATTTTCTCTCTCTTTTCTTCTCCACATCCTCGAGTTAAGTTGCAGCAGCTGCTGTTGTCGCAGCAATAAAGACATTACGTAAGCGCAACGTAACGTAACGTAACTGGAACATGTGTAGAAACGTGATCGATTTCTTGAGCCCAGTTGTAGAGTTGGCCAAAAGGGGAGCAGGCGGAGATACAGAGAAAGAAGAGAGAGAGAGAGAGAGTGAGTGAAAGAGAGAGAGAGAGACGGAGTCAGAGCCAGACAAGTTGGCGTAGCGAAATTCTCCCACAATTACGCGTCGCTGGCGGCAATTGTGAATTTTAAAAAGGAAACGTGCCAAGTGGCAAACGCGGGACGCAATTGGAGGACGCCGTCGGAGTGGAAGTCGGAGTGGGAATGGGCGTGTGTAGGTGGAAGGCGTAGACAATGAATGAGGAACTAAAATTCAACGCCCGTTTGAGTTCGTCCGTCGCCGTTTGCCATAAAAATCGAAACGTGAACGTGGAGCCCGTTGAGCCCGAAAGCGTTTCCGGTTTTTTCTATCAGCCGGACCAACGATGATTCCACGTGCAGACAGCGACCAGACCATCAGCCAGACATTGAAATTGGCTCTGACTGAAGCTGAGGCTGAAGTCAGCAGCGAGTGTAGGTCGGCAATTGATGCGTGTGGATGCCTCGAGGACAATGGCCATGGACGTGGACGTGAACGTGCAACGATGCGTATGAGGCGCCAGTGACTTCCCCCTTCACTCACTCCCTCTCTCTCTCTCTCGCTCTTTCTCTCCTCGATATCCCAGTTGGAGAGTCTGAGCAACATGGCCATATAAAGGTGCGTGTGGCGGACTCGAGTGCGTGCTGCGGCTGTTGATGGACCTATTGGACATGAGTTTGAGTTTTTCATTTCGGTTTCAGTTTCGGTTTCTGTTTTGGTTTTTCAACAAAATATATCGCACACAAAATGTGTATTCCAGTCAGGAGTGCGACGCCTCCTACGACACTCCCTCCCCTTCCCCCTACCAACTCTGCGTGCTGCCAATTGTTGCATGACTTTATGAATGGGCTGTCTGTAGTCGCCGGCACGTATGCAAGTGCCTCTCTCTAATCAGTGGGCCACCCCCCCCCCCCCTCCCTTTGGCCTAACAATGCCACATACAACAGGAAGAACCGCAAAGTGAGTGAACTGGTCAAGATACAACGTGATGAGTGGTGCGGGGGGAAGGGGGAAAGAGGGAGAGAGAACCAGGCACTTGCCAGTTATCATCCATCACGTTTTCTCGGACACACGAGGCATCCATTTCAAATAGCCAGCTGCAAAACGGGGCAACGTGATTTGCGAAAAATCAAAACAAATTCAATGAAGCGGTCAACGCTTTGGGCCAAGTTTAAGGCGCTAGCGATCGATCGATAAGCCAATCGATAATATGTTAATTCTGTATTGTAATGAAAGCAACAGTTACTTACAGATAAATATATAGATAAATAAGGATGCAGCATATAGAACGATAAATATCTGATAGCATATCTTCCAAATATCCAAAATCTTAAGGATTGTTATTTTTAAAAATTGGGAATTGATAACGATGTGGTCGAATTACTTATTCAATGTAAGTAAATTAATTAAATTCTTTACTTAATTTTACTCTACATTTAAAAATATATACCGATTACTTTACTGATAAAAGTAACGGAAAAAGTTAAATTCCTCTAGTAAACGATAAATACATATTTTTAACATTTTGAAACTCTTATAACTTTGTCAAGACTTGACCAATTATCATGTGAATTGTCAATTTAATCATTTATTGCTTTCTAAATTAATTTCGTATCTAAATTTTATATATTTTTATAAAAAATTTGTAAGTATTGTAGGATATATTTAAATATTATAAATGTAAATATTATAAATGCAAATACTAGAATTACTATTAACTTATAAACGATACGCGCAATTGATTTAAGCTTACAGAGGAATACCCATAATATGTTATTAGCATAAGAAAGTAAAGTCTGGCAACGCTAAAAACAATAAGAAGAAGATGTAACGTACATAGAGTAAGCGTCACTTTTGAGAAAAACTTAGAGACAGTATAGATCACATTGTGACAAACACCGATACGTTTATATTTAAAACATTTAAGAAATTAAGATTTAATATTAATATACGTAATTGATCTACGAGTAAGTTTTAGATTTACCCTTAAAATATGTTGTCTGTACTAAAAAAATTCGAAGGATGCAGTAAACAGTTTAAATTCTATTTCCAGTTCTAGTCTTTATTTCAAGCGCCAGTTGTAGATGCAGTTGCTTAGAGGAAGCAATAAACTAACTGCGATCGCTGATCTGTCACGATCTGTCTACCGGGGTACAAGCCCACAGGAGAAAGCAATAAAACTGACACAGGTGATAAAATAACACAACGAGATGATTCGTTTTTGTTTTTTTTGTGGTCATCTTTTTTTTATTTCTGTTTCGAGTAGCAGAGAAATGGGAGTTATCAGCGTGTAGGATCTGTCAGGGAAAGATTTTATGGCGCAGTGAAAGGTACCATAACTGTTCTTGAGCCCTGTTACACAATCGAAATACAAAGCGATTCATAATTCACAAAAAAAAAAAAATACAAAACAAACCACAGAACCCAAACAAACAATTAAGCAATAAAAGCAAGACAGAGACAGACTGCTAGAAGGTGTGCGAGCGAGAGAGTGAGTATTGGAAATCGGAGACAGTTCAGCTCGGGAGCTAAGGAGTTCTTCTCATTCAAGCAGTTAGATTCTTATCATTATGTGCGTGCTTCTGAAGAAACAAATTTTTTACTGGTCAGCTACCACAAATTTGATTCATCCAGAAATGTAGTAATTATTTTTATTCAACATTTATGATACAAAACTAAGATCCTAGTCTGAAAAAAATTAGTTTCACTGATTTTGCTGGAAGGATTTTAAGAGATAGAAGAAAAAGAATTAAATACTTTGTTGCTTTGAAAGTAGAAAATTTGACTCTATAACTTTGAAAATTAAAATTTGAAGAAGAAACTTGATAAAAACATAATAATATGATCTTAAGAGCTTTGAATTTCAAACTATTCATATATTTATATAATAAATAATTCTTAACAAACCAATTACTCAAGAGAATTTCAAATACAATGATCCAAATAATTCTCCCCGCAATTTAATTATTGTATAATAACTAAAGATATTCAAATTAGATACTTAAACAATTTATTTTAATCGCATTCCAAAGCTGTTTTAATGCCCAAAATTAGCAAATCAATTTTAATTGTTATTTTCAGATATTTTATAAGTTGAACATAAATTTGGATGTGTCAGTTGAATCGATTGATTGATCGTTTGATTGAAAGTGATCAGCTGCGATCACTGGCTCTTTGTTGTTATTTACTTGGCCGTTATATGAGCTATAAATTAACTTTAAAAAGGCAAAACAAAGTCACAAGCCAAGCCAAGTCTTCAATCTGCACCTCACAAATATGCACTCTTATTGGCCCCTCCTTGCAAGTGGCGATCTGCTTGTTTCTCGTTCACTTTTCTGGTATTTAGCAAATAATTCGCATGCCAAACCGTAGCCGTTAACTGCGGCGACACAAAGTGTGCAGTTGTGATCAGAATTAATAATTAATATTCTTGCACCTTCCGAAACTGTGTCGCCGCCGCCTCAACTCAACTCAACTCGACAGTGTAAATCTAGTTCAGAAGCCATACGCTGACAGTATTGATGAAGATTCAACGAGTCCAATCTGCACACTAGCCTCAGTACAATTCAAAAACATGTGAAAATAAAATTCAAATTTATCAATTTTTAATATATTCTTTTTATTATAATTTTGCAGATAAAATTATAATTTTTAAGAACTATTTGTCAATCAAAATATATATTTTTGATTGAAGTGTTAAAAGATACAAAAAATAAATTTTACATTTTAAAAAGTATGTAAATTTTAGATAAAATCAGATCATGTTCGCTGTAATATGCGGGAATACATAAAGAAAATAATTAAATTATAATAAAGAATTAAGTTATGCATTTTAAATTATAACAGTAATTCAGTTCATTATTTGTCTAGTATTGCTTTTAAAGCGCAATGTATGGATCTTTCAAAATTTGATATATATTTGCTTATTGACTCAGTAAAATTAAAATTTTTTTTTTAAATTTGTGATATCCAAAATTAAAGTTACGCACAAAGTTGACACGACAAATAATTTAATAAGTAGATATTTGAGAAGTGAATAACATGATTGAATCAGTGTATTTAAAGTTAAAGCAGAGTCAACAGCCCCCAGACATGACCGTGACAGCTGTTGGCAAAAACAACTAGAATTAAAATCGAAGGATGAACAGCAACAGAAAAAAGAGACTGCAAGAGAAGGAAAAAGGCTGCAAGAGAGAAAAAAGGCTGCAAGGAAGCTGCGACGGCGACTGCGAAAACGACTGCGACTGTCGACTGCGACTCCTGCTGCTCTTGCCTCGTTTTTATGTTGCAGAAGCGAGCTGGAAGCGTGTTCGGGAGCAAAGTGCATTCCTCGAATGTTTGTTGCTGTTGTTGTTGTTGTTTTTATTGTTGTTGGTGGTATAGGGGACATTGTGGTTCAGAATTGTTTTTTTTTTGTTTCTTTTGTTTTTTTTTTTTTGTGAACTGCTTTCAGTTTGTCATTTGCGTTGTTCAATTAATTGCAGAAATCAATTTAAGTAATGCAACTTTGCCTCATTGTGACATTGTTGTGTTGTTGTTGTCGATGTTGTTGTTGATCGATTCATTGGAAATGTGCCTTTGGGTTGGAATTGGGACTAACATTGGCATTGGCTGGGTGCTTGGCCCATCAGTTAACAGTCCGTTCCCCCTGTTTGTGCTAATTGTCAACAAGCTAGTAAACTTGGTAGTAAACTTGACTAGAAACTTGTCTTAGGATTCGTTTGATGCCTTGCAACATCTTCCGGCAAGTAGCCAGGCATGGCAAAAAGAGTGTGACAACGCGCGACAGCCTCGAGATAAATCCAATTAGTCTGATATTTGTACTTTTTATGTGAGAATTCCCATTAAAAATGTAAAATGTCATAACAACGAGAACAAGACAACAGACAAACAGCGGCAGCGGCAGCAGTTGCTGCAATTGACAGCAACAACAACAACAGTAACTATCAGACAAGCCGAACTGATAATACGCTAAAAATAACCATGTAATAGGTGTGGGCTTTCTGTAAATCTCGATCGATTCTGTTGAAATTTAGTATGCTTATCATATATCAGGCAATTTATATGTGTACTAAGTTTAATTGTGTTAACTGCAGTTTTGACAAATTTATTTTATTTATCAATGACGAATACTTGCTTGTAGCTTTCTAATATGACACAGCTAAAACTTAGAAAAATTATAGTAAATATTTTAATACCATATTTGATCATATTTTTGGCTTCACGATTGGATCTGTTGGATTTAATCTTATTAAGATGGCAAACTGAATAGCAAAGTTTCAACACTTGCAGTTAGATCAATACATTAACGTTGACAGCAACGGTTTCTGCTAAGCTGCAGATACAACTACAAGTCTGAGTCTGAGCTTGAGTCCGAGTATCTCATAGATGCGACATGCGCCTTTGACGTCTGGCGGCGTTGTTGGCGACGACGTCTTTGGTTTGGCATTCAATAATTTTATGCTAACAAATGCGTCGCCAAGTGGCGCTGCTTGAGAAGCTGCCAGCGACCGAAGAGAGTTGCCCAGAGGGAGGGGGGATTTCAGAAAGAGAGGGGAAATGCAGAGAATCGTTTACGGTAACATTAACACTTACCGCGCATTCACCGAGGACTGTGCAGCTCCGATCTCCTCCATGGACTTTCTGCGAAGAGAAACAGAAACAGAAAGAGATACAGATACAAATACAAATACAAATACAGATACAAAGATACATTTAAGTTGAGTCTGTTGAATATTCGATTAGCGAGCGCATTTGGGAAAAAGTTGACATTTTCTAAATAAATTAAATTAGCCGATAAATGTGTCGGCTATCGGCGTTCGCAGCGTGGCAGAAAACTCACCTGTCGCCCCAGCAAAGTGCATCTTCGCGATACCTGTAAGTAAACAAAATGTACAAATAGTCGATTAGCTACGCAAAACAACTCTCTCTTTCTCACGCACCACTCTCTCTTTCTCTTTCATTGCAGAAGGTCAACAGGAAGTTGAGATCATCTAATAAACAACAATCTGTGGCAAATTGCACTTCAAAGTTGCCACAGAGCTGCACATTATCGGCCAGCTTTATAATCAAGTGCATCAGTATATAAAATTTATTGATTTTTACCGCTGCTTCTCCAATTTCCCCTTCCCCCTTCCGCCCCTGGGTCTGTGTCTGAGGCCGCACAGCGCCAGACAATTTTCGTCATAGCCGTCGAACAGACCGTAAATCATTACCCCAAAATCTGTGCCACAATACCCGCGACTTTCGATCCTTTTAAGTTGTCCCGTTTTCAAAAAACCGCGAATTGTCTGACCCTAAATCGATCGCGCTTTGATGGAGTTGAGGTCCCAATCGATACACAGATTCAGGAAAGGAAAAGGAAAGAGAAAGGAAGGGAAGGGGAAAGGTCTTCGACGCGCCATGCCAATTATCAAAATTGTAATAATATTCATAAGTTTCTGTGTTTCTTTGCCTCTCGTTTTGCTTGCAGTTTATCAATCGTAGGTCAAGTCCGATTAGCTCTAAGCAATTATTGCCAACTGCCTTTTTTGGCAAAGATTCTGCGAGAATCAAAAGCGGAAGCACTTGCCAAATGTCTTCCCCTCAGCAAAAAGGGGCTGTTCATTTCCTTTCATCACCAATTATATGGCAAGTTTTCAGTTTTCCATAGAACTGTTTCGGAATTATAGAGCAGGTTTTGGGTTAAGAGACGTAAGAGAAATATCATTAATGATTTACGATCTTATAGTTTAACTGAGCTTGGAAAGCTTCAGGTTATTTGATATGAATTATAAACATTTATTTATAACTATTTCTTAGTTGACAGTTTTGGCTTAGCAATCGTTTATTTTCATATTCTAAAGTTGGAATATTTTTTATAATCGTTCTCCAATTTAAAGTACAATTTTAGAAACTATAAATCTTTTATTTTATTTTCTTCTGTCTAGATGAGTTCAAATTCATTTCATGATAAATCTATTATATTAGATTTACCCCACAGTTTTTCCTGTTGTGTTTATATTTTTAGCTTTCGCATAAACTAATTACTTTGGTTATTGTTTCTTTTTAGTAGATTAGAATGTAGTTCTTTAGGGATACTCTTAAATGTTTTGGACCATGTTGTAACAGAGTCAGCAACTCTTAGTACCCTTTTTCACAGCCCTTTTCTGTAACTTAACTTAGCCAAAGACACGTGTTCTCCCTCAACAACTGATCGATCTTTCAAATGGATAGAGAGACAATTGCATCTCCAGAGGCAGCTATTTTTAAGAGTTGGCCTAAACGGCTCACTTGTAATGGTTATGGGAGGTGAGGAGAGAGGAGAGATGAGGGAGGAGAGCAGTCAACAATGAGATGTCATTGTCGCTGTAAAAAAAAAAATAAAAACAGACCACTGAAAACGCTGATAATAACAGATAATTGTGTAGAACATGGCCCAACTATTTTGCCACAACTATGTGGAGTTGGCTGGAACTGTGGCAGGGGGACAGGGGCAGAGACTGAGGCTGGTCACAATGCGATCTTGCAAGAAGCCACAAATCAAAGCCTCATCAGCGTTATAAAGTTCAAGTGATCGATTCGCGATACCAAGTCGATCGCTTGGGTTTTTTTGTGTGTAGTTCGTCTGGTTCTGACCAAGTTTACTTCTCTCCCTCTCTCTCTCTCTCTCTCTCTCTCGGACGCTCTCTCTCTCTTTCTCTAAACGTTGTCGTCGTCACTTTGATTGCGTTTCGTGCCCAATTAGTCTCAGAGCACTTGAGTGCGTAAAAACTTGTACCGCACCATAAATAAATTGGCATGAGGAAAACAGGAGCCACAGAGAGTTTTGAGACAGAGACACAGACACAGACACAGACCTAGGGACTTAACAGAGTTGGTAGAGAAGGGGAACAACGTCATCGTCATCGTCTTCATCGACAGCTTTGCGACGTCGTTGAGATGTTGTCGCCAAGCCAGAGACGCCGGCATTTTCAATATATGGCACACAGTCAGTTGCCAGTTGCCAGTTTGCCTGGACTGAGGGATAGGGCTCTTTGCCTCTTGCAAGTTGGCAGTTAAAATTACATAAGGGCTCTACCAACTGACTATTAAGAGGTTGTCCCAGACTCAAAAACTCAAACACGGCGCACTGCCAAAGTGGCCATAATTATGGAACATATTTCATAATAATAAGGTGTGTAATCTCCACATTTAACTAGACTACAAAATGTGCTACCAATTAACTGACCATCCACAATCAGTTGCTTCTCCGCTTTTGCTTCCTAAGTTTCTCTTGTTTGCCTTTTCACTAGACAAGCGATTACTAAAATGCTTGCAGATACTTTAGAGAAGTTATGCGAGAAGTTATTAACAAAATCATTTCATATTTTGTGTAATCAAAAGGCTGCCAAATTAACTGCAGACTGAGACATTATTAAGTCAGGATGTTGGGGGAGTTGTTGGGTATATAAAGGAATTTAATAGCACAAATTAAATAAAATATAGATATTTGTTACTAATCTAATTTTTCTATTAAATTTTTCTTTTTATTATTGGCAAATCTTAAAAAAATAAATAGACCTCTTAATTTAAAACCAATTTTAATAACTTCAAGCTGATAACTCTCAATTATTCTAAATAATATTTTTTTACAAAAATCGTAGAATCAAATATTTTCTATCAAGGATCCATAATATTAAATTCAGTTCTATTATTTCCCTATTTTTTTTTTAATATTATTGAAGTACATCTATTTAAATTTTCTATTCAAACTTAAAACATTTTTTTCAAAACTTTTCTGCTTGACAAAAAATAAGACAATTTCTAGTTTTTATATTTTACTTTTAAAATAATTAATTGCTTATTTGCCAAAAAGACAATTTCTAGTTTTTATATTTTTTTTAAAATAATTAATTGCTTATTTGCTCCACTGTAAATTGTTCTCGTCATCTCGTCAAAAGAAAAAGGATCAAGATCGCGTTCATTTTTTGAATGATGCTGTCAAAGTCCCCAAAGCGATTTGTGGTCAGACACTGATCGCACGCGTTGCCCGCTTGTTGACAGGCAATCCCGATCCCATCCCAATTCCATTGCCTCCCCCTCATCCTCCTCCAAGTGGGAAACCAATTGGCTGATCTATCATTATTGATTGTGCCCAAAAGAGATGCAGTTTATTTCTCTCTTTTAATGTCGCAGATCCACTTTGCGGTAGCCGTAAACAATTATTTATATTAAAGCGAAAGACGCTGACGATCAGGGAATAGTTTGATAGAGACTAAGAATTGAGAACTGGTAACTGAAAAGCTGAGGGAAGCTAAAACTTGGCTCTGAGTTCAAGTGCAATTCCAGCTGCAATCAATTCACAGAGGGTACCTCAAAGTCTGCGCTCACATTGGGGCGTTTATTTCTGTTTAATTTTATTTTAACAATTTTGTACGATTTTTTTGATTTTTTTTTTGATTTTTTTTATATTTCTGCTTCCTTTTTGCAGTAATTTTTGATATTTTTTTTTTTGGTTCCTGGCCTTAATATCAAATTTTCGCTCTAAATTCCGCTGATCAATGATTGCCTTTTGCCTTCCTGCATCGACGCGTACCCTGACACTCCTCTCCCCGCTCTTCCCTTTCTTTCTGTACTTCCTTTCCCTCCTCCTGCCCCTCTTTACCTTACTGAAACATTCGACTGTCTGTCTTTTTGGCTTTTAAAGTCCGAGTCCAAGTCGTTGACTGACGAACTGCTCTCTGATGATCGACTGAACTGTTCGACTGATCGACTCTTACGATCATCGACCGATCGCCGCCTGTCTTCTTACCGACCTTGTGTTGTTGTTGTTCTGCTTCTTCTTTTTCATATTGGTGTTGTTGTTGCTGTTTCTGTTTTGTTGCTTGTCGGCAGGGATTCCAACAATTTCGAAACTTCTCATACATATTTATAAGTTGGCAAAGTTTTGCGAAAAGCGTAAAGCTCTGCCCACAACAGTGCCGGAATACCCTGCTTGCAATGGGTATATGGGTTTGATAAGTTGGGTTGTTCATTCTTTTTTTTAATAGTTTTCTAAATTAATTAATTTATTGAAAAAGTCTTAAAAAAAATAATCACTATTTCTCCCTGAGTTTTATCTTTTATTTGTTGGAATTATTATATAAAATAATGATTACAAAATAAAATATTTTAATGTAGAGTATTAATATATTGGTTAATCTATATTTATTAAAATGCTGCTTGATTTTTAAAGTTTTCTGACGAGTTGTTCCCAATGTTTATCTCAATTATTTGATCACAAGAAGGAAGTACCAAGAGAGAGGGACAGAGTAAGGGACAGACAGAGAGAGAGAGAGAGAGAGGCAGGGAGAGACGAAAAGCAAAAAGAGTTTTGATTTTGACTAAGTTCAATGTTCAATGTCCGTTCAATTCGAATTTATGAATCAACGCTAATCACAAGAAGGTAAGTAAGTAATTGTATTTGATATTCCAAACAGGAATTTGTACTTTTGCACTTTGGGTGTGTGTTGCAGTTGCACTTGCAGTTTGCAGTTAGAAAAAGTGCAACTGGAGGACAGGTGGTGGTCAGGTGCAGCTCTTATGACCAAGGTGGGGGGGTGATGGAGGTGGGGAAAGGGGTGTGGTTCAGAGCCAAGGGCCAGCCCTGGCAATGTGGCTCATGTGTGTGCCGTTTAATCATTGTTATTGTAACACGGCATGAATTTCAATTAATTTGTACGCGCTACCAGAAGAAGATGGTGCAGGGGGGGAAGGGGAAAAGGGGGAGGGAAGTTGGCTGGTGACGTTGCCGTCGTCGCTTGGCGTTGATGAAATTGTTGGCTCACTTTGAATTTGCCGGCAGCAAGGACATCAGCCAGCACTCTTATACACATGTGTGTATGTGTGAGTGAGTGTGTGTGTGTGTTTGTTTTGTGTGTGTAATAGCTTCATGCCTGGCGGCTGTGTGAACATCAAGCTCATCAAGCTACAACCGCCACGGCAGCCGCGGCAAATGCAACACAAACAACAACATTGAAGCTGTAATTTACTCTACTTGACGGCAGCCAGCAACTCTTGGCTGAAAACGTCGTGGCCTGGCTCAGACTCTGTCGCAGTCTCTGCCTTTGGCGGAGTGGGTGGAGTGTCTTGACTTGACTTCGGCATTGGCTTTTAGTCTTTTCTTCGCTTTTCTCTTGTCTCTTGCAGATCGTCGAGACAAACTCAATTTCCAGTGCCGGACTTTGTTCCTGGCTCAAGTGTTGCGCTTCATTTACATAATTTAATTGAATGTGACGTAGGCTGGACCCCAACTGAGACTGTAATGATGAAGGAGAAGAAGAAGGAGAGAAAGATGGACTCCTTGTGCACTTGCAGCCGTAACAAGTGCAGCTGGTAATGCATTTGGGGTGGAACTCTTGTAACACCTTCAGCTTTATGATGAAAATGCGCTCTGCAAATGGGAAAAGGGCAAATGCAAAGAGCTATCTTTAAATTACCAAAAGGAATAGCGCGTAAAAGGGCAAAAAGATTAGTTAACTTAGAAATTCTTTCAAATACATCTGAGTTTAGTTGTAACAATAAATTAAATTGCAAATCGTGTATTTTTTCAAAGTATAAAAGGCGGCTGTATATTAACATTAACATAGCGTCATCGCTGAAATGCTAACAGAGTTCTTCTCTGGTGCTTGGACTGAAAATTAACATTAACATAGCGTCATAGCTTAACATAAATACTAACAGAGTTCTTCTCTGGTGCTTGGACTGAAAATTAACATTAACATAGCGTCATTGCTTAAATGCTAACAGAGTTCTTCCCTGGTGCTTGGACTGAAAATTAACATTAACATAGCGTCATAGCTTAAATGCTAACAGAGTTCTTCTCTGGATTTTACATACAGGCATGTATGCTGTTATATAAACTTTGTATTTAATTCATATTCGCAACAAAATTTGTTAAACTTAGTATGAAACTATAACAGACATAATAACAGTGCGACTCCTTTAAATATTAAACAATTTTAAAGCTCATAGCAGAAATAGTTTGGATCTGCGACTATTGCATTAATTTTCAAGAATTTTTTTGTAGTAGTAGGAAAAAGGATAATTAAATAAAGAAATTATCCCTCGATTAGCTTGATCAGAAAAAATTAACTTACATCTGAAAAGAGTAAAATATGTAGCAAATAAATATTTAGTGTTCAATACATTACATTTAATTAGAATATGTGCTGCCTGTCCCTCTCCGGGGCCACGCTCCCAGGCCCCGCTCCGAGGCCCCGCTACAGGTTAAACGGATTTAAAAAAAAGCAAACTGTACAATTAATTAAATATAATTTTATATCCTCCTCTCTAGATCTTATAAAAATAGACATTTACTATTTTTGGGGGCTATGTACAGTGTTAATAAAATTGTTTTGCCTACTTTAACTGCAATTTGCAGCATTAAAATCTAGCGAATTAACAGCCAAATATGTGAGCAAAATGAGAGCTGTAAACAAGCTTACAATGCCGCAACACAAATCGATTGAAAACGCTTCCCATAAGGTCAATCCATCGAAATTTCCACTGTTGCAGTTGTTACACACACACACACACACACACACATGTATACCCATCACATATGCTCACTCCCAGCTGCATATGAGTAACTCCCCTCTACACCCATTCTCTCCTCGTAACTCCCTCGAAAACCTCATTTCGCTGAGCTTCCAACATAATCGCAATCATAATCTTCAGCATTTTATTTCATTTTCTCGCAATGTTGTTGTTGCTGTGTGTTGTTGTTGTTGCTTTTGGCCGTTGTTCGGTTTCATTTTGCTCTTTATGCTTTACTGCAATTTCTTAATGGCCGACTGCACTATTCCCCCCTAGAGTGTCGACTTCCCCGCTGAGATCCCCACCAAGCAATACAACTCTACCAATCACGTTCGAAATATAAATTGTGGAAATGATGGTTTTTCTGCTGCAGTTTCAGCATTTTCCCCTTATTGCCGGGAATATGATGGTTAAGTCGACCTCGAAACCGCAAATACGCTGCTGACCATCTTTTTGGGGGCAATGCCGTGGAAAATTGCGTGGCGCTCTACGGCGATCGCTTTGTGGAATGAAAATGCCGTTCGTGCTCCTGCCACGAACTGGGAGTCTTTCCCCTACCCACTCCTCACTACTCACTTCCCGCTCTTCCCTCACAAAACAATGTCGGCACATCTTAATGAAAAACAAACGTCCCAGCAATTTTCCAGTTAGATCACAATGACTTTGACTATAACTTTAACTTCAATTCAAACTTAGAATCTTATTTTTTTGGTTGGTTGCCTCGCATTTCGCTGAGTGTAATTTTTAATGTGCAGCTTTAACGAATTGTGCAAAGAAAAGTGCACAAAAATAAAGGAGAGAAAAAAAATAAATATAAAAATAATGGGAAAAAAGACTAAAATGAAATTGAGGCATCCACATGAAGCGGCCACAATAAGAGGCAACTAAGAGTAGACGAAGGAGGAAGAGGGAAGGGGAACACAACAATCACAGTTTAGATTTCTGTATTCAGTCGAGTCTCAAGCTCTTATTGTTGTTGTTGTTGCCTGTTGTCGGTTGTTGTTGTTGCTTTTAATATTACTTTGGCGTTTTCGTATGTCTTCGCCAATATTCGCCAAGGTAATAACTCAGGTGATTATAGTAATTATGCGTTCTGACGCGATCCAGCCACGGATAACGCTATTTCGATATAATTGAAAAATGCTGATAGACGCTGATTGTGTCGAGGCGACTCCAAGAGTCGACTCTAAAGTCAAGAGTCGGGTTGAGAGTCGAGTCGAGAGTCGAGGCGGCAGATTGACTAACTGTCCAGTCTGCCTCGGATTCGGTTCGGTTCGGGTCTGGAACAGCAGTTGGCACTGGTAGCTCTCAGTTCGAGTCTCCAGTCTCGAGTCTCGATCTCAGAGTCAGAGTCGGGGTCCGTCTCGGTTCTGGCCCTGAGTTAATGGACGCGCCACCAATCACAGTTCATGAATTACATCGCCATCGCCATATTGTTATGGGAATGTCTTCGATGCGGTCTGCTCTTCTTACTTCTCCGCTTCTCACTACTTACTTCTCTCTTTACTTCTCTCTCTCTCTCTCTCTCTCTTTCTGCTCTCTCTTCCTGTTGCCGGCAAAATGTTCTTTGATGCCGATTTCATTTTTCGATATTGAAAATAACCATGCATTATGGGAGCTTGAACCTAACTGAATCCGACAATCCGTTCAACACCCAACGAGAGAAATAAGATAGAAAGAGAGGGGGAAGAGAGAGAGAGAGAGAGGGAGAGAGTGTGAGAAGTGGAAGAGTTCAACTTATCATCTCGTGACAATCTCAACTCGTTTCTCCCTCGTTGAAAGTGTTATTGTCACGTAAATTCAATTAGTTTAATTATAAGTTTCATCGATGTTGGCACCTCTGTAACGGTCCTACCTCCACCTCCTCCTCCTCCCTCTTCCACAGCCTCTTCTTACTGTTACTATCCCAAAATCTTCCTACCTCCTCCTTTCACTCTCTTTATTATTATTTCGGTAATTTTAAATTCAATCGTAAGGCGCAAGTTTTTGTACTCATTTTAAATTTATCGCGTTCTACAAATTGGACTTGGGTGGTTCAATTTCTACTGTCTTGTGAGTGGCTTCAAAGGAAAAGTGGCTGATTATGATTGTGGGTGTACTAACTTGATGGTCACGATGCCCAACCAGTTAAGCTAAATGTTTAATAAGCTTCAACAAAACTCAACAGCCCATTCAATTGAACTGAAAGTTGAGAAATTGCCTCAGCTCAATATACTTTAATCAGCGAGGGGTTATGACTGGATATTTATAATTTTTATAAAACAAAAATGAACTAACAATAAATTGATACAAATTAGTTTTAAGATTATAAAAAATAACAATTTAAAAATGTATTACATTATTGACCTCAATATGCTTTAATTATAATTTTAATGAAAAATTCTAACCAGCCGATTTCTCATCTGAGATACATGGTATAACTATTATTTGATTATTGTATGAAATTGGAGTCTTAATCGTTGGAGTTATTGTTTATTTTCTTGCGACTATAAAAATTGTGGCTAATAATCAGACTTTTAGTTCAACCTTTTAATTATTGATATTACATTCATTTTATTTAAATTATTTTCAAGACAACAGACTATTGGAAACTATTTGCTTCTAATTAATAAATATATGTTTATATATCAATATACTGTATGTTATTAGATAATTTGTTTCTTTTAAGGGATAGTTACATTAATAAAAAGTTTTGGTTTAAAAGAGAAGAAAGATAAAGATTTGATATGATACATACGAAACTTCCTATTCGCAATCTCCCATATATTAAATTAGCTATATTTTAATTCTACCTAAGATTAATAGTTTTACTAGTTTTAAATTTAAGTGTAATTAAAATTAAAATAAATATAATCATTTAATTCATGTATGAAATTTCTCTTTTTAAATTAGAGTTACAACAATTTTAATTTATAAAGATAATGAAATGGATCCCTTCCAAATTAATTTGACAGCTAAATATTTCATTTTACCACTCTTTTATCTTACATAGTAGGTTGACTATTAAATGATTGCTCTCCTACATTGTAAGCTTGATTTATTTACCGTCAATTAAAGCCCAATCTATTTGCAATTTGCACTCATTTGTCAGTCTGTCCCACTCACACTCTTTAGTGTATCGCTTTTTCTCTCACTTTGATGGGGTCCATTAGTATTGTATATAGGGATTTAAGTGAAATAATTTCCTATATATGCAGTGCAGTTGAATTTCCTGCTATTGGCAGTACAATTTGAATATGGCAACGCCCACAAAACAAAGGCGACAAACTCACACACACACACACACACACACATAACACATAGAGATGGAGTGCACCTGTATGTGTGTGCATATATATTTGTATCCATGTGCAATTGTGACGTTATTTACCTATAGTAGGGAAATCCCTGGGGCACATGCAAATCCATTGGCATCCCTCCGCTTGCCGCCGCCGCCAGATGATGATGATGCGAGTGCGGATGTGGATGCGGATGCGTGTGCGGATGCGAGTGCGGATGATGATGATGATGATGACCTGGGATGCATGGGATGCGTATGATGTGCGGCAGCCACATTCTGGACATGCGCCGCAGCCGCTGCAGCCGCGAATCCAGCATCGGAGGCCATCGAATGATGCCCCAAGACGGCTGCCCAAGGTGAGGCGACAAAGCCGCTGCCATGATGATCCATAGTGCAGGCAGACAGTAATCGGTTATCGTTAATCGCTAATCGGTAGTCGTTAATCGGCTTGCACTGCCACAATCTTAGCTCTTTAACTATATTTATTTATGTGTGCATATATATATCTCTTATGTATGGTATTATATATATATCTATATATTGCTATGATTTGATGTCGCACTCGACTGGCACGCCAAGATGGCGGCCATTATTTACCGTTAACGCGCATGGCCGCGACGTCGACGTCAAGGACGATGATGTTAACGAAGCGACGGCGAATTCGCACACACACACACACACACACACACACTAATACAGAGATGGACAAAACCAAAACAAATGACAAGACGTTGTTGAAATTGTTTCGTCTGCCGTCGGTTTATGGCTTTTACCGTAGGTTCTCCACCCCGACAAAAAACAGGACGAATTTCGCGGCGATTCGTTGCAACGATTCGTTTTCTCGACTCTCAAACGCTCGATTCTCGATTCTCGAATTGCGAATCTCTCGTCTCTCGGTTTCGTTGGCTTTCGCACGTTTTTGGTCCGCGTTCACCTCTGCACGGCACGAAAATTGGCGATAAACTATCGCCTCGCATCAGGAAACATGGTCGCTTGGTCGGCTTGGACGGTTGGTCGTTTTGGTCGTCTGCGGGTTTTGCCGCTGTCTCTGCCTCAGCCTCAGACTCTGCTACCAGCCTCGTTCACAACAACAACAACAACAACATCATCATCATCATCGTCATCGTCAACATCTCTGCTCCCAGAGGCAGCAACAGCAGCAGCAGCAGCAGCTGCTGAGCTGCAACAACGATTGCATGCTGCAAATGGTGGTGGAGCAGGTTTTTTCATAGTCCCCAAGTGAGCGCAGCCAACGCTGCCTCAGAGAGCAATCTCGCAATCTCGCAGGCCGGCCCCGCTGCGTCGAGGTCGACGTCGACGTCGTCAGCGGCAGCATCCCAGCAGCATCCAAGCACACACACACACACACACACAGACACAAGCACAAATACACGTATGCATACAGAGCTGG
The DNA here is from genome assembly GCA_035045575.1 of Drosophila falleni. NCBI lineage: Eukaryota > Metazoa > Arthropoda > Insecta > Diptera > Drosophilidae > Drosophila > Drosophila falleni. The sequence goes on from JAWNOV010000167.1 coordinate 15,793,778, forward strand.
CGTTTTGGCTTTGTTTATTGTTTTTGCGTTTGCTGTTTTTGCCATCAAAGTGTTGCACAAATCGGCAGACACTCTCTCGACAGCAACAACAACAACAACACTTGCCGCTTGTTTATGGCAATGCGAAACAACAACAACTCTGCTGTTGGCTGCCTCAGCAGCAGCTTAATCGCATTCGCAGCTTCTCGCTCGCCTCTGCTTGCCCCACTTGCCACTTACCTGTATGCTCTCTTTCTCTCCATCTAACTCTCTCTCTCTTTTTCACTCCCTCGCTCTCTCTCTTTTTCACTCCCTCGCTCTCTCTCTCTCTGTGTGTAGCTTCTCAGGTAGCCAAGGATTCCTCAGCAGGCAAGCAGCATCCTCTGGAGATTTCGTTGCCTCAACAACAACATTGAGTTGTGTTCTTGGCGATAAGCGAAACATACTGTGGAGTCATTTCTTCCTTTTTTTCAGCTGTTTTATTTTTGTTTTTCTTTGTTATTCGTGGGTTTTGTGGGAATTGCAATGTTTTTTAAGGACAGTATTGTTAAATTGTTCAATATATTAATAAAGTATTATTTTACTTTTTATAGTTGCCGCATTGGGAATTTGCAAAAAATGTGAATCTGTTTTTCTATGATAATCGAAATTAATATTCAACTTTTACAATTTTTTACTATTTTGGTTCGCGACATTTCTTGTATTTTTTTTATAAAAAAATTCTAGAACTGTTAAGCTTTTCTAAGGTTCCTTTATTACATTAATTTACAAGACTTTGAATATTTTTTTTTATTATCAACGTCATCAGAACAGTAAATGTTTTAAATATTCTTAAATGCATTTCTATTATTAAATTCTTTATTTCTTCTTATCAAACTGACTACACATTTATAAATTCATTTTATAAAATAGACTTTTTATTGACCCACCCGGTAATATTTTCTCTCTGTTTTTATAGAATTATCAATCAATTTAAAATTTTTTCAATGTCCCCATACTTTTCTCTTATATGAGTACTTACCTTTACTTACCTTTTATGAGTAACTAATCTTCGTTATAAGTTTTCCCTCTTCTTTCATAATTTGCTATCCAAGTATTTTATTTAACAATTTAATCTTAAAAGAATTTCCATGGCCATGTATAAACACAATCCCAACAATTCCCAAGCATTGCATTTATATTCATAATCAAATCCTGAACTCACAAAATTCAATTTCAGCTCGCAGACTCCTACCCTACAGTTTCCCCTTCCCGCAACTTTGTTGTTCCCCCCCGCCTGAGGAGCCAATCTGCTGACAACTTAGTTAAATAAGGCGCCACCTGTCAAGTGATTTTCAATAAAATAAATTCGTGATTACACGACAATATCGACGACGAAAATCGAAGATCAGCCCAACAACAACAATAACAAACAAAAGACTCCCACGGGGAACGACTGAGGACCAGATTCTGAGTCTCTGGTCTTCATCTCTGGTTTCTCTGATTCAGCAGCTTCTTTTGGCACGGCAATCGCACACGACTTGAGTTGAGCTCCAGAATCCTTGGCACACACACACAGATACACACACACAGACACACTCGTATACAGAGAAAGAGAGTTGAAACTTCTGTATGGGAGTCGTGCAGGGTCAACGTCAATACTGAAAATGTCTGTCCACTGTACATTCTGTCTGTGTTGTCCCACTGTCTTCTTGGGTTGTTTACAGTGTGCAAAAATCATTTAGACAAGTTGACAAAAGCTCGTTTGGAACGTGAGTAACATGACTCGGCCTGAGGCTCGCTACAACAACAGCAACAACAACCAAAACAACTGAGAACTGCGAACTGAGAATTGAGACTTGCCTTGCATTTGGTATGCTTTTGGTTTGGTTTTGTTTTGACTTCGACTTCGACTTCAACTTGGGTTTGGGTTTGGTTTTGCCTGGCTTGTTTGTCGCCGGCTCAGTTAAGTCTTAATTCTAAACATGGCAAATGTACTCGTAGTTGGAGCGTGCTGTAGCTGCGCCTCAGAGCACAAAATGAGGCCTTGCCCCCAGCATCCGAATCGTAGCTGACCTTTTATTGTAATGAAAATGATATCCACTTCGGCTGCTCGGCTGTAAAGTCAACGGTTACAAAGCATAAACATTTAATCGAGAGTTCTTAATGTCAATTTTTAAAGTGTTGGCAGATAAGATTTTAATATCTTGAAATGTATTTGATTGCCTCTTAACATAATGATTTAATAAAAATAGTTTTAGGTATTTATGCTGAGAAAAAATATAATGAAAATTGGAGTTCAATTATGTTTGGAATTTTAGATAGACTTTATAACAACTGTTTTTTTTTTCAAAAATAAATCTTAATGAATTATCGAATATATTATTAGTAAATTAATGCAAATTAATATAAAATTTTATTTCGAAATAATATTTCGAATTGTTTATCAGAAATATCCAATATTATATAATTGGACATTCTTCTTCGGTGTCTAAAAATATATCGGAGAATAAGACGTTATTATATAAGTTTAATTATTACTGCATAACTCTAACTTCTGGTTTAAAAGTTTAGTTTTTGAAAATTTAAACTCTTTATAACTCCCGCATTTAATTTCCATAGCACTTTATCCGGAATTTCGCTATTTTTTATGTTCAGAAATTAAATAAAAGAAGTTGTGCAGGGTAAAGTTATGGTTCCATATAAGTGAAATACATAACCATAATCGGCACATGGAACTATCGAAACTATGTGCTCCTGCATATGTATTTATTTTTATATAGATAGATGGATATGCTTTTGATATCGGCTGTGAAGTAACGACGAGTAGACAAACTCTCGAAATATGTGCTAAAAAGTACACAAAACTTCTTGATGGGATATTTGCTGGGAACTTTGCCAACGTCGCCGTTGGCACGTGATGAGAATACTGGATGGAAAAACTGTGGAAATGCAGAAAGCTAAGAGTTTCACGTCAGGATTACAATTTTTCAAAGAGGAAGGTATTTTCTTTGCTCCCAGAGTTGAGTTGAGTTAAGTTGAGTACGAGTATTGATTTTCTCTTTTGGTCACACATAAGTTTAATGAAATTTCATTTGCGATTTTCATTTAGAAACTTTAAAAACTATACGAACTTGATTTATGCACCTGCCAAGCTTGACAGCTTTATCTTTGGGATCAGAGACTGTAAGACCTTCCCTGGGGTGTTGTTACTTGATTGATTCGCTGAAAGTCGAATGGAAATTAAAACGGATTGACAGACGGACAAAGAGACAAAGAGACAGACAGACAGACAGTCGGAGAAATAAACAAATAACTCGAGTCGCGGCTTTAACGACCTAACCGTTGAATCGTTGGATGGGAACGTGCCTATAATATTAAATCCCGTAAGCGACTTGGATAATACTCGGTACTCGTTACTCGGTTTACCCAGTTGGGCCTACAATTTCGGTAGTTGATGCCGTGCATTTAAAGCACACACCTGACCAGACCCAGGGTCTTGAAGACTCTCTTGGAGTCGGCGACAAACACACAATTCGTAGAATTGCCGATATTTATGAGTGTGTACTTTTTATTTTAGATTTAAATTTGCATAACTGGGTCTCAGACATACCATACATGCTTAATTTTCCCCCAAATACGAAAGAAACTTTCGAAAAAGAAATGCGTCTTTAATCTGTAAGGGATGCAACGGAAGTTGAGACTCTGTCAAAGAGAACGGCAATGGGAGCGACAAGGAAGGGAAAGGAGAGGAAAGGTGAGCTCCCAGGCTATGATATTGATTTCCTGCTCCGAAAGACTCTTGCGCTTGATGAGTACGTGACCAGCATAGAGAAGTGGCCAAGTGTGACCATCAGATGGTCAGCGGATCCTCTTCACAGGCTCACCATCCCTCTCCCTCTCTTCCTCTCCACCTCTCAGTCTCTGTCTCTGTCTCTCAGGTGTTGTATGCAAAAGTCGCGTTTGCGGAACGTGTGAACAGTTTTTAGCAATTAACTAAGGCGTGCAAGACAGGGAGCCACTTCTTGAGCATCTTCCCTTTCTCTGCAATAACTTCTCTTCACCCATCTCTCTCTCCCTCTCTCCCTCACCTCTCTCTCTCTCAGTCTCATCTGTTATTGCGGCACGAGGCGTCATGCAGTCTGGAACTGTGGGGCGTTTGGCTAGCAGAGAGCGGCGTGCGCCAAAAGCCAAACATTCATCCTAATTGGCGTTCAATCTTTGCATCCCGCCTGCGATTTGCATGCACGCGATGCTTCAGTCGCGGCCACGCTCTTAAATTCCTGCACAGTGGTTCGACTGAGTCAAAATATTGCGTTAAATATTGATTAACTGAACTTAAAATTATTTTAAAGTATTTAAATGAATTTTACAATATATAAATTATAACATTTCTAAATCTCTGACTTTATTTTGATTTTAATTCTATTAAAATTTTAATATTTAGCCAAATTGAACTACAAAGTACATTTTATTTAGATTTACATTCTACTCAAAATTTTAATATTTAGCCAAATTGAACTACAAAGTAAAATAATGAACAATATAATATTAATTATAATCAATAACAATAATATAATAAGACTACAAAGTATTCATATTGAGATTATAGAAATTTCTTCGTTAACAGATTGCAATTTATTTTTAATATTATCCGCCCTAATGTTTTTTATAGAAAATCTGTTGGTTAACATCTTCTATATAAATATAGCTATAATTTTTAACATATAAGTTATACTAGAAAAATTGTATTATGACAATTCTTTTATATATATATGTATATTCTAAAATTAATTTAATACAATTTCATTATTTTTGTCTAGTGCTTAATAGCTCTTGTTCCACTGTAAACAGGTCGTAACAGTTGCGGATGATGCTCAATCGCAAATGTTTGCAATGTTTGCGCAACTAATTAACATTTTTAATGGTGAATCCTTGTAAGACGCTGCACAGTGGCAAACTTAAGGCTATGCCTGATGCCGCACCTTGCTGTCCCTTCCCCTTCCTGTCTCCTCCCCCTTACCATAACAGGCATCCTTCAGCGCAGGCAAATTGAAAATCGACTCGCTGCGTTTTTTGTTTGTGTTTAAAGGATTTGCGTTGGCAAATGTCAAATGTTTTCTTTGTTGTTGTTTTGTTTTTTTTTTTGGTTTTCTTGTTTTTTGTTTATATTTAATTTAGATTCATGCCGCCTGATAATTTATGCGGCTTCTCTGCAGTTTCCGCTTCAGGCTTGCCGGCAGACAAAACGGAGGCTTTTGCATGAAAGTTGCCGACGGCGCTTTTGATTTAGGGTTGTCATATGCTCGTAAAGCGGGCGCGCTTTTGTAGATAACAAATCTGGCGACGAGCGGCGACTTTGAGACCCGATTCGAGCTTCGAGACAAAGCTGAGACAGAGCTACAGTTTTGTCTACAGTGTCCATCAACATTTAGGATCTGGGATCTCCGATCTCCAGCCTCAACTTCAACTCCGACTTTAGTTTGAGTTCCAGTTGCCAGCTGTCACACGGTTGCTGTTGCCGTCTGTAATAGAGAAATATATCACTCGGAATAATACGAGTATTTGGACAGAACAGAGAATTCTTATCGCCAGACACAATCGTTGACTGCCTGCCTGTCCTGTCGAGTCCTGTTCTGTTCTGTGAGTGTCCTGCAAGTGTGTCCTTGGGCAGGTTTTTACAGTTATTCGACCAGATTCACTTTCTAGAGAAAGCAAAAAAAAAGAAGGCCAATAATGTCATAAATTTCATAAAGTGTCAAAAGGAACACCTGAAACGGACAAACAAACTCAAACATTATCCATAGGGGCGTTTGCCCTTTATCGAAAGGCAATCAAAATGAATTCTTGAGCAAGATAAACTGTTGTTTTTGGGAGGGAGATAGTTTATCCTGGGAAGTGTGGAAACTACAACTGACTTGGTGGTTCCAAAATAGTAAATGAAAAGTAAAAAAAGAGATTTGGTTCCAAAATAGTAAAAAAATGAGATATGGAATTCTAAGAATTCATTGCCAATATTGTTAGCACTTTTGACTAAAGAAATCTCTTTTAAAATAATAATAATTTAACTTTATAAATTAAAATTGAGTTTTGTTAGTGATAATTTAGTATTTTTATTTTAAATTTGATAATTTTGTATGTTTTATTAAATATATAATAAATCTAAAAAATGTTAATTATTTATTTAAACGAGTAAAGAAATTGCCAAAGCAATTTCCGATGACACACACATGAAAGCCTGCGCTCTGGGCATAATCATCAAATCACCAGAAGCTGAGTAGGAAGACAGATTCCAGACGGAAGCCAAGGACAGTTGCAAGTTGAAGTTGCAGGCGCCAAAGCGTTGGTGTGAACTGATTATTTGATTAGAAAGCATAACTACAATTGAGATGAAAGTATAGATGAATGCTGATAAGAGATTAAGCGAAAACGGAAGTGAGAAATGAGAGTTGAAGATGAGATTAAGGAATGAGAAACTATTCGGCCGGTGCTACAGTCGAGCATACACGACAGTCGGAGACCCCGTACTCGAACTCGTACTTTTTCCTCAGTTTCTCTTTGTTTTTCTTACCCTCTCTACTACTGCTACTATAAATACTACTATTAATATTACTCCTCCCAGGCCCCGCTCCCAGTCCCCGCTCCCAGTCTCTCTCCCAGTCCCTCTCCCAGGCCCCGATCTCAGTCCCTCTCCCAGGCCCCGCTCCCAGTCTCTCTCCCAGTCCCCGCTCCCAGTCCCTCTCCCAGGCCCCGCTCCCAGGCCCCGCTCCCAGTCCCTCTCCCAGTCCCTGCTCCCAGTCCCTCTTTATGGGGTCTGCCACGCCTCCTTCTGCCTGTTACGCACATCGTCGGTAAAACAAACCCAATAGACCCCTGTACTTTCTTTAAGTACGGGGTCTAAAAAGTATTCAGTTTTAATCTAAAGAATTCAATTTTCCATTACTATTCACTTCTAATTCTTAACAGTATCCTTTTTGTCTTGTCCAAAATCAATATAAAGCGCACATGTAAGTTTCCCTTCTTTTATTTTTTTAACATCTCGAAGAGAACTGCAACTTGACTGGTTCATTGACCAACGACTTGGACACTCCTTAACACATACCTGTTAATAATTCATGACTGTTTTATGTGCTTTGGCAATGCCGCAAATAAATTGAAGTAGCAATTTCCATTTTATTTTTATGATCGATGAAATTCCCAGTTCGAACATTTCGAATACTCAATGATGTTGTTGTTGTTGTTATTGCTGGTGGTCATCGGCAACTGTGAGTGTTCAATAACAGTAAACAGGAATCGACAACATCAACAACAACATCAACATCATCATCATCCCTTGTTTATTAAAGCAGTTGAGAAGTTCAATGTATTTTGAGCAATTCTTCGGCTAGAACTCTCTTATTAAAGTAATTAGCATACAGAGGTATTATTATATGAAATCTCTTTATCTCTGATCATGTTTAAAATCCAGTTAACATATAAATTGTTAGCTAGTTTGTTAACAATTTAATAACCAGCTACACATACAAAATGCTCAAATTGAGTTATTAAAAGATTCTTTCAATTTTTCGTGTGCCTCGGATCGCTTCTCGGTTTTAATTCAATCAAACGGGTTGGTCCCCCTACCCCAACTGCTTCTTAGAGGGTTTGTGGGCAGGGGAGGGTCCATGGTCTGGCGCCGTGTTAATTAAAATGCAATCAGCGTCACGAATACTAATGAAATATATTCGCTACGAGTACAAGTACCTCTACCCCTTGCATCTTGTATGTAGATGCGAATAACTCAATTTGTCATATCGCCAGAGACAGTCGCAGTAGCAGTAGCAGTTTGTGTAGCAGTCACAGTTACCCAATCACAATTAACAATTTAAATTAAATCCTTTTTGTATTGTTTGATTTTGTTAAAGCATGAACAAAAGGAAGGTATATTCTGATTTTGGAGTACCCACTTAACTATATCAGTATATAAAACAACATTTATATTTATTTGCTTATATATATTCTATAAATATACAAAATGAATTTGTCTCAGCTATGTTACGTTAAAATTTCAACCTCCTAGCTCTTACAGTTTTGGCTAGAGCAAGATTAGACAGTCAAAACAAAAAGTTATACATATGTATACAGATTTATATTAATATACATGTATTTTTATAGCTTTCTCACTTTCTCCGTCTAGATTTACTGACTTTTTTCGCTTTAGCAACCTACCCATTTACCACCCCTTGATTACAGGGTATATTATTATTTAATCAACAGCCTGTCAAAGTGTTTTCATTTGCCTCACAATAATGTTATTGTTGCAGAGAAAATATAGAGAGATTTTCCGGATTTTCAGCCCTGCCTGATGTCTTCCGCTTCATTAGACTTTGCTTCATGGAGATTCTCTAGCCCGAGGGCTCTGAAGCTGGCCAGGAAGCAAATTACCTTCACTTGTCCGCACACACTTCGTTGCCGCTGGCACATATGAGTTTTTTGGGTTTTTTTTTTTTGTTGACGGGGTTAGGGGTCAATCAATGCGAGCGCGGCAATTGAAATCAAAGTGAGTAAAGTTAAAGCTGCCTGTCGGATTGTGGGCTATAATCGGGCTAATCTGCTGCAATAAAAAAAGAGGCGAATAAACAAACCTGGTGCTGGCCATGTTGTCTCTAGAGATTAGGCTGAGAGACAGCTGAGACAGTTGAGGAGGAGCTAGAGCTAGTTATAGATTCGCAAAGCGTTTCACATCAAAAACAAACAACATCAAAGTGAGCCGAGTTGATTTGCTTCTCTACCAACATATGCAAATTTCAAACTTGACTAAGGAAAAGTACGAAAAGTTGCTCTTTCCCTCGGCTTGAATCCAAGATTTTATTGTATTAATATTTTAGTATGTGCTTAGTCTTTTAACCATAAACATTCCCCAATCGTAAATCATAGTTTAAAATAATTCAAAGTTCTTTAACATTTGAGTCAAAGGGCCTACATCACGATTTACATATTATGTGAACAATTTGCAAGAAGTTGGGCAATAAAACTAATCTTCCATCTAAATGACCTCAGACACGGTACACTGACTTTTGTTTGCTACTGTCCCCCGAGAAAGAGAAAGAGAGAGAGAAAGAGAGAGAGAGAGAGAACGAGAGAAAACCACAAACAGTAGCCACAAATCAGAGTCGTATTTGAATTCAGATTCTTCCATAAATAACTTGACCAGGATATAAACCTTGGGTTGACCATTGAAATTAATTATTTAAAAGAGCCGAAAATTTGTAGGGCAATTATTCAGCATGCTGAAGCGATTTATAAGTTCGATTTCAGAGAAAGAGAGAGTTGATAGATAACTAGAGATGGTATTTCTTATATGATATGGAGAAAGTGCTCTCAGCACTTTGTGTGTTGACCCAAAAGTCAACCCCTGTTCATTCTGACCATTAGTTTGCTTTTGTCACAGCTGAGAGCCCGAGGGAATAGTTTCATAGCTCCTCGAACTGAACTCGTCACGCACTTTGAGGCCAAACATTGGACGCCTTTACTTGACGCTTTATGACGTCCTTCGAGTGATGAGTTTGATGAGAAGGAGCAAAGCAGAACGAGAATGTCCCTTTAGTGCAGAGTCAGCAAATTTCTAATTGAAAGGCTGCCCTCGACATGTGAGACAAACACTATAAAGATACAAAGATACAAAAGCATCTTAGGTGAAAGTTTTCGTAGTAAGCATAATGTGCTCAAGGTAAGTAAGAAACGCAATTTAGTTTCCATTAGAGAAAGGAATTCCAGTTGTTATCATATGCCTAATGAGTTTTTTATGATTTACAAAATATATGTACATAAAGGCAAAACATTTATAGTTACTTTAAGTTAGAAACTCTAAGAAGTACATTAAAAATAGGTAGATTTTCAAGCCAGAACTCTGAAAGTTTTTAAATTATCATTGACTGTTCATCTTTAGAAATCTACAGTTGGGAACGTAAAAATAATAAAATATAAAAAATAAAATAAAATATTTGTAAACCTAGAATGCAAACTATATTCAATAAAATATTCTCGATAATATTAAAATTTGGGTAGTAAAAAATCAAACTAATGTCAATAAAACATCAAGCATTTTGCAATAAATTTTAAAAATCTCTGCGACAATTTGTGGTAAGTTTAAGGGCTGCTACCCATCACGAACATATGCCTCGATCTATCTATGTTCCTGTGTATCTTCCGGCAGCCCGTCCAGCTTTTTTTCCGGAACAAGCCGCTTACAAGAACACAAAACAAGCCCCGAGCTCTAAAATAAATGGTGTGAAATATTATGCGAATTTTTTCGCCTTCCTTTTGTCCTTTCAGCTTATTTTTAGCCCACAGTGATTTGATTTTATGTTTTACAAATTTTAAAATGTTTTCACGGTGGCTGCGGGCATGTCAATAAACAACAACTGTCACCAATTTCCGCCGGGCAACTGTTGACAAAAAAAAAACAAAAATAAAAAATAACAAACGGAAACAACAGGAAAAAAGACGCGAGTGTGCGAAATTGTTGCAAATTTATCAAGTCGCGAATCGGCAGGAAAAGTCCCCCACCTACATTCTCCCTTCATTCTATATATATGACAATTTCACGGCGTATTATTCAGTTTGGCAATTTTGGAACGCTGTTGAGATATTTAAATAAAACTGCAATTTGTCTGTCGTTCCCCTCGAGCAATGTTAATTTGATGTTATGCGATTATTAACATTTAGCAGAGTTATACCCAAGATGCGAAGCTGATTTCTAGGATATCTACAAGTCGAATTGTGTGGAACGTTTTCTCGATTTCTTCACGTTTACGTTCCAAATGTGAGAAATACTTTGTAAGTGCACTTAAAAATGTAATTATTTTGTTGTTGAAATTACGTGAAATGCTGTTAAAAATATTTTTACAGCAAAAGTTGTGACATTAAAACAAAAACAAAATACCCTGATTTGTGCTGCTGTTGTTGTTTTTTCTGCAAACTGTAAAACAATAAAAACGCGGTAATGATTTCCCATTTGAGATAAGGTGCGGTATAACTTACTCTACTCACTGTACTTACCTCTCGTGCTTCTGTGCGCCGTAAAAACCCATCGAGAAACCTCCAACTGACCGAGAAACAGACTCTAAAGCTGCTCTCGTTTAGATTTGGCCTGATTTTCAGTTTTTTTTTCTTCTTTTTTTTATCTGTTTCATTTTATTTTTTCATTAGGTATTTTTGGGGTTTTTGCTGTGGAAAATTAACAAATTTTATGACCCCTTCGATGTGAGGCAAATGATTAAGAGGGTCGACGGGGCAGACGGATTATATGACAGATACAAAGTACGTTCAAGCGATCAAGCTAAAAAATACGATCTAAAATAGCTATAACACTTATGTGAACCGTTGTTTAGAGATTACAATCGAAAACAACTGTGCTTAATGATGTCTGACGAGAACTATTAGACTTACTTATAACAGACTTTGGGTTATATATATATATATATATATATTTCAACTTAAAGAATTTTTCTAAATTGCAGAAATAATGCTGTTTGGCACTGATCTTTTAAAAATTATTTAACTGTTGAAAACTCACTTATTCAGTAAGTATTCAGATATTCAAAGATTAAAAATGGAAACGGAATTTGGAATTCTTCGACACTTCGCTCGAATCGTCTTTGATTTAACGCTTACAAAGTCACTAATATGACAAATTTGGATTGTAAATAATACATATAACCATATAAGAGTGTTCTTGGGACAAGCGTTGAGCAGATGAGGAGATTCCTTAAAGATATCCAAGTATCTTTACTTAGTGCTAACCCATTCGCATTAACTGAATACTTTTGCACGCTTGGCTTAACTAGGAAATTTCATACTATCGCCAGAAGCAGCCATAATTTTCCAGCCAAAGACTTTAGCTGCTGTTGTTGGAGCTTGTGGAGCTGCTGCTGCTGCTTCTTTTACAAAGACTTTATGAAAAAATACGAAGTATTAAAATCATAAATCTAATTGGAAATGCGCGTCACGTGCGCGGAACGTTAGTCTCTGTCTCTGTCTCTGGCAAAGGAGCTGCCGCCATCGATGTTGTCTACGAGCGTTGCATGCAACACACACTCAAGTGCGTATGTATGTGTGTGTGCTTGTATTACAACTACCCCACCCCATTGCCCATACCCGCCCATCATCAACTGGGTCCAAAGAAAGCAGCTTGTACTTTAATTTCAGCAAAGAATTTACTTAAAAAGATTAATTTTTTCTATGCAAAAAATGCGGTTTATTTGTGAGTATATATTCATGCTGAGTATGAGTACCCGATTCGCTGGCATAGTGCTGCGTAGATTTTTGAAATATTCATGACACTGATGAGCAGCAGGACAATAAAACAATGAAGCTCAAGTAGCAAAGGCCATAAAAATATTTAATGCAAAGAGCAGTTTGGGAGAGGGAGAAATAAGTTGTCATGGAGCTGCCACCCGGATGACAATTGTTTCATTCCACACACACACAACCAGAAGCACAAACACACCCACAACCAGAACACACCCAGCAGCCGCACAACAACAAATAAGTCTCCAAAGACATATGGGCGGGTGCTGCCATAAATTCGTTTGGCGTCGCGTCGCGTCGTCCTGCCACACTGTTTGCCACTGCGGTGGCAGCGTTGCCAGCTTGCTCAATTATGCAACGGAATGTTTTATGTGGCTGCTTCCCTCAGCGCCGAGTGCATAATTCCTGCTCAAAGGACTGCACGCATCCTTCGTCTGATAGCCAAGTTACTTTACTTGATTAGTGTCGAGTGCCTGATGAATAAATCAACAACAACAACCATAAACATTAACACAATTGTAGATTCTTTGAATTCACCTGCTTTTTGGCCTCTTTTTTTTCGTGTCGAATTTACATAAACCTTTTTCTTCGTTAAAGTTCTGGTTGTTTTCGGTGTTTGATTCAACAATTGTTTGATCCGCAGACAAATTACCGCTGTAAGAGAACAAAGCAGAGGTAAATATTCAAATGTAGACCCCAAAAGCAGAACGCAGCCTACATATTAAAAAGCAACAATTATTTCTGTAGAAATAAAATGAACTTTTGTATTGAACTTGGACATAAATGGAACAAATAGCGTAGCTATTTTAAGTGTATTTCTGGGTAAATAGATTGGCCGTCTGCGGAATTACAAAAGAGTAATTTATTTAGTATTGGATTTTCGTGAAAATTGGTTCATTTGCTTATGCTGCATTTTAGATTAATACATTTTTTTTGAGTAATTATACAATTTTATAAGGCTTGGATGGTTTTGTAGTCTTTATATTTTAGAGTTGGTTTTTGCCGCTCCCAGGCCCTCTCCCAGGCCCCGCTCCCTGTCCCTCTCCCAACCCCTCTCCCTGGCCCCGCTCCCAGTCCCTCTCCCAGTCGCTCTCCCAGTCCCTCTCCCAGGCCACGCTCCCAGTCCCTCTCCCAGGCCGCGCTCTCAGTCCCTCTCCAAGGCCCCGCTCCCAGTCCCTCTCTCAGGCCCCGCTCCCAGTCACTCTCCCAGGCCCCGCTCCCAGTCCATCTCCCAGTCCCTCTCCCAGGTCCCTCTCCCAGTCCCGCTCCCAATCCCTCTCTCAGGCCACGCTCCCAGTCCCGCTCCCAGTCCCTCTCCCAGGCCACGCTCCCAGTCCCTCTCCCAGGCCGCGCTCTCAGTCCCTCTCCCAGTCCCTCTCCCAGTCGTGGAGAGGCAAAATTTTGAAACAAACTTGATCTGCCTGCAGTATAGAGGAACCTATATACCAAGTTTGGTGTCTCTAGCTCTTATAGTCTCTGAGATCTAGGTGTTCATACAGACAGACAGACAGACGGACATTACTATATCGACTCGGCTATTGATGCTGATCAAGATATATATATACTTTATAAGGTCTGCCACGCCTCCTTCTGCCTGTTACGCACATCGTTGGTAAAACAAACCCAATAGACCCCTGTACTTTTTTTAAGTACGGGGTCTAAAAAATGTTATTGAATATGTTATTGTTATTCTCAACTTCTTGTTGCAGTTTTTAGACTTGACCTTCCACTTTTACTTATTATAAGCGTAGAGGACTTTTCCTCCTGCCCAATTTTCGATCTATTGTTAAAATGGCAGACATTGTTTGTCATTAACAGCAACAGTGGGGGAAGAAGAGGAAGAAGAAGCAGCAGCCCAATAACAGTAACAGCAGCAACTGGCGACGCAGTAATCAGTCACATCGAGCATCGACTTTCCAAGTGAATGGGCGGGACGTGACTGAGCTTTATACATACACATGCACATACATACACGTACATACCTATGTATTTAGGAGTGCGTTAGTTGTATATGTAACAGCGCCGTCCTTTTCTCGCCCGTTTGCCCCTCGCTGGAATGCACATAAAGTTCGTATTCTATTTGCTTATGTAAAGCGAAGCGTTAACATGGATCCCACGTCTCTCACAGTTCCATGCACTCTCTCGCTCTCTATTTGATTTCGCCTCTCTCACTATGCTATGCTGAGAGACTGCTCCTTGTTGTTTACTTATTTACTTTCGGGCGGTACTGTTTTGTCTGTCTGCCTTTCAGTCTGTCTTTCTATGTATGCTTGTCTGCCTTTTTTTTCGTTCTTCGTTTGAAATGTGACTGAAATTTTAATGCAAAATGCTCTCTCGCTCCTTATCAGCAATGCGCTCTCTTTGTGGCCTTACACACATACTTACACACATTTGCATATGCATGTAGAGAAGAGAGGAGGGGTAGGGGAAGGGGCAACGTGCGTGGATTTATTATGCTGATTTTTATTTGCTGTCACTGCGTTTTTAATAATAAAGAAAACATTTATTAATGATTAATAAAGCTGGACAGCAACAACAGAATTGACGCTGAGTCAGTTTCATTTCCAATTACAACAGTGACGCATGTTTCAATTCCAGAGTTTCCACAATACCTACAATTTCAATTTCCGCTCCCCTTCAATTTCAAGTCGATTGAAAGCTCATTCGTCAATTTGAAATCAAATGATGGCCATCGTTCCACATCATTTCAATTTCATGCATAGCTAATCAAGTTGCACGCTTTTCAGCTTCCACACATGCCACACAAATGAAAACTCAGTGGCAACATCAATTTCAGAGCGTGAAAAGTTTTCGCAAGTTTTTCTTAGCTTTGTTGCACTGTCAAAGTGGCGACACGAAGAAATGCGACAACATTTATAATTTGCATACAGCGACTTCATCTTGTGCTCCATTTGCATCCCGGGGCACATTTCCAAGTCGGAGGCAACTTTTTAATGAGATTTAATGGTGCCACTGGGAGCAGCAACAGCAACGGAAACGGGAGCGTAAACGAGGAACGATGAACGAGGAACAAGGAGCAGTAGCCACTGTAAGTGAGCATTAAATCATTTGCGAGCGGATAAGGAGTTGAGCCTTGAGTGCCCCCAGGTATCGGGTTACCAAAAGTGCCAGACATAAATCTTTCCCTCAGCGATAAGCGAAAAGTACGAGTATTCAAAATGAATTATGAAACTGCCCGCCTCAGGGGGAGGGAGGAGGGACACACGGGGGGATCGGATCACAGCATTGGGCGCCACATGTGTTGACTTCTGAGACGAGATTCATCATTTCATAATTAGAGAGTTTGACTCCAACCAAAAAAACAGTTGCCACAAATTTTTGACCGACTTTCTGTGGTCGCAAGTGTTAATAATGGCACATTTGTCCTGCTTCCAAGTCCTTCTCCTCCCCTCGTGCCTCGTGTGGCTGCGGTGGTAAATGAAATTAAATTGTCCTTTTTCATTCTGATGCATATCAGTGTGTGGCAGTAGCAAGTGGCAGGGGCAGGGGCAGGGGAGGCTGGCAGCATTGACAATAAATTAATATTAGCGCTTGTCCAGCAACAACAACAACAACCCCCGGGCTGGATAAACTAATAAAGCATATGTAGATGGGGAGCAAACGCAAGTTGCAAGTTGCGCGCCACGTACAAAGTTGTGTAACATGTGTCTCTGTGTGTGTGTGTGTACAGAGAGAAGAGAGGAGGAGGAGGATGAGAGCTGAGCTTCGACTGGTGTCAGTTTGCTGTCAGTGTGCTGGAGATGGGGGAGGGAAGGAGAGGAGAGAAGGGGAAACATCAGTGTCTGTCAATTTGTGCAAACAAAGCGCGCTTAGATGATGAGCGGAACCTGCTCTATGGCTAATTGAAGACACAAGAAGCAAACAATAACAATACTAATGGAAGGTACCACATGAGAGCGTGTGGAATGAGAGAGAGACAGAAAGAGAGAGAGAGGGAGAGAGAGAGAGACAGACAGAGAGAGTGAGAGTGAGCGAGAGAGAGAGAGAGAGAGAGAGAGAGAGAGAGAGAGAGAGAGGAAGAGAGAGCGAGAGTGAGTATGTGAAACTTAAGTAATTGAACCACTCTTAAACTCAGAATATATTATGAACGTATACAATGATCAAATTCATATTCCGGAAAGAAATCGGTTAAGTTACTTCAAAGCTATGATAGATTTTGAAATTTATCGAGATTATGTACGAAAAGTATTAAATAGGATTGAAAAATATTATATCTCGAAAATAAACAAAACTTAAATACTGTCCATATATTTCCATATTTTACCCCAGACGCTTTTTTGAATCTTGTTATAACTTTGTCAAATCTTAACCGATTCCCTGTCGGAATATCAATTTTTTCTATTATTTAGCTACTATTTTAATGTTGCAACAAATGTTTTAGTATTTTTCTAATCACTGTCCAATTTTTTCCATACTTCTCTCTTGAAGCGTTTTCGAAAATTTCAAACAATCATAACTTTGTCAAATCCTATCCGATTTCCTTGCGAAATGTCAATTTGATTATTGTTCGGTTCACTATTTTGATTCTGCATTAAAACTGGATAGTTCGAAATATTTTCCATCACTGTTCAATTTGCTGCTATTTTAACGAAACACACACGAACCTCGAGCAATAACATCAAAAATCAGGGGAGTGAGTAGTAGAGTGGGAAGAAGGAACATTTAATGACACACACACACACACACACGCACACACGCACACACACACACACTCATTCACTCACATTTGTAGACAGATAATCACTGCCCGCCGCCTTCCCCTTCCCCTTCCTTTTCCCTTTTCCCATTGCATAGAGCTTCATTTAAAAGGCTTTGTTGAAACAATTTCATGCATTATTCATTACACGCCTTCACACATTTTTCCTCATTTTGTTTTTCCGAAATATTTTCGTTTGGTCTGAGCGCTTCGTCAGCAAGTCAAAATTTAATAAAGAAAAATTCAACGTTGTCTACTTTTAGCTCAGGACTAACGAACTTCCTGTTTGCTGGTCATTAGCTGGCCGAACGAAAGAAAGAGAGAGAGAGCGCAATAAAAAGTGAGAGATGGAGAGAGCAATAAAGAGAGAGAGAGGAAGATGGGCTTAAGACTGAACATTCTGTGACTTCCCCGAATCGAAGAGCAATTAAAGTTGCTGCTGAATTTCGTTTATCGCGATTAGAGCTCAAATTTATCGATTGGCCAAAGTGTTTGAGGTAATCCCATCATCACTGTGTACCGTTATAGATGTATTTATCTGCTTATTGTGCTGTTGCAACGCCTTCATTTTCTAGTTAACTGCACATTTGGCCAATTCAGCTGACGCTCTTATTGGCACTTGGCCACAATCTCTGCACTTTGATGTGCATTCCAGGCAGGTAGAAGAGCTTCCAAGATTCGCATGTGTGTCTCTCTGATTTCTATCTACACATCGTTGACAGTTTAAGCAACAGAAAGAGAGGCAAAGAGAGGGGAAAGACAAAGAAGATGTAAGAAAAAGAAAACAATTTCAGCTAATGCCAGTGAGTGTCGAATGCGGAAAATGGAAAATGGAATCGAATCGGAAACACAGCAAATGGAAACACGTGCAGGACACAGAGAGTCCTGTTCTTCTGTTGTCCTGTCGCTGAAATTTGTTGGGTGCAAACATTAATTTTATGTTTGTTAATTTCTTTTATTTTCAGCATTTTTTTTCCTGTTGTTGCTACCAATTCCACGACTATTTCACGCCCATTTGCATAAATTCCAAGGCGTTTTAAGCCAAAAAAAGAAAAAAGTGTATACAAAAGAAATAAAAAACGAACCCAACAATTGTTGAGAAATTGCGTTAAATTTATCGTCTGTGAAAGGCAGCAAATAAAAACTGTTAAAAAATGCACGAAATTAGTTCAACTAAACCAAACCAGCTGCCACACCCCCTAAGCAACCCTTTTGTCAAGGGTGAGTCCAGAAAAAAAAAATAGAAAAGAAATGGAAAAAATAAAGAAAACCCGCACATATGTTGCCTAGAATCCACTTGAGGTTGGAGAGGGAAGTGGAAAAGGGGGTACACTTGTGGCTGGAAATAAATCTTCCTCCATTTCGATTTAAAATGTAACAGGCCGCAGTCATCGAAAGATTTATAGCCCACATTGTCGAACAGTTCGATTACAAGCCATAATCGCAGGCTAAAACCCTAAAAAGGACCTCAAATCGCATATGTAGACAATAAATCTTTGTTCATGTAATCAATATTATGACTTGTCAAATTATTGTGTACTTCACTCTCATCCTTTAAGGACAATCGAGCGATTTCTTTAGTTTTTTATATTATCGGTTTTATTCTGCTCCCTGGGGCAACATTTTTGGCAGGCACTGTTGGTTTCTTTAAAGAATTCGTCGCTACCTTTTGACTGCTTTCAATGACCAATTAATGCTAATTTGGTAACCCTTTCGCGTTGCGTATCGTTTAACTTGCAACATTTGGTGGCACTTGCTGTTTAATTAGCGCAACGCAATGGACATTTTTATGGATTTTCCAGCATTTTCCCCATCCATTCCCATTAAAATGTGATTTCAAGGAGCCAGATGTTATGACTCTCCATAGTGCAATATGTGATTGATGGGGACCAAAGATTATGTAAATCCCGTTTGACCTTTGCCCCCTTGTCCATGGCATAAGCACAGCAAGTGTGCAGAATTGCGAAATTATGGAAAATTGGCAACTGGGCGAAAGAACATCATTTGTCAGCGGTTTTGGTGGATGTTATTGACCCATTCTCAAGGAGGCAGGAGACTGTTAATGAAAACATGTGTCGGCAATAAAATGATAATCATGATTTACATCCCAACATCATCTTCAATATGATTGCACATCGAACGTGATCAATTTGTATGCCAAAAGTATTTTAATTGCTAAAATCCCCCAAAGTAAAGACATTAATGAGACAGAAATGCTTCTAGCAATTTATGACCAGCTATGTCTCTATCAACACTCCTCGATTGAATTAGCATTCAACATGGATCAGAACAGAGTCTTAAGTTCCCTTCCCTCCCCTCCTCTCACCTTCAACCCTCTCCTCTGCTCCTGGTGAAACCACTAATTTGTTGCATTAGTGTAAAATTAAATTATTGTTTACACACTTCACAGTTATGCAAAAACTTTCCCTTTCAAATTCGATTTTGGCAAAAAAGGGGCGCCTTTAAATTGTTACCAGCCGAAAAGGCATAAAAGGGTTGACATGACTCGAGGGTTGAGTTCAGGGTGTCAATATGTGAACAATGCTGAATTTGCATGTAGCAAGGAATCGAGGTGGCAAGGAGACAAAGGAGGAGGAGACAAAGGAGGCAAGGAGACAAAACAGTTGAAAGGACATGCAATACTCTTGGCATTTATTAGCTTTGACTTTGAGTATTGCAATTGGCTTTATACTAATTACCTAAACAAACATTGAGACAATGGAATTACGACAGTTGAATTAATCACTGAAAGGCCCCGCTCCCAGTCCCGCTCCCAGTCCCTCTCCCAGGTCCCTCTCCCAGTCCCTCTCCCAGTCCCGCTCCCAGGTCCCTCTCCCAGTCCCTCTCCCAGTCCCGCTCCCAGGCCCCGATCCCGTCCCTCTCCCAGGTCCCTCTCCCAGTCCCTCTCCCAGTCCCTCTCCCAGTCCCTCTCCCAGTCCCGCTCCCAGTCCCTCTCCCAGTCCCGCTCCCAGTCCCTCTCCCAGTCCCTCTCCCAGTCCCGCTCCCAGTCCCTCTCCCAGTCCCTCTCCCAGTCCCTCTCCCAGTCCCGCTCCCAGTCCCTCTCCCAGGTCTCGCTCCCAGTCCCTCTCCCAGGCCCCGCTCCCAGTCCCTCTCCCAGTCCCGCTCCCAGTCCCTCTCCCAGTCCCGCTCCCAGTCCCTCTCCCAGTCCCTCTCCCAGTCCCTCTCCCAGTCCCGCTCCCAGTCCCTCTCCCAGTCCCGCTCCCAGTCCCTCTCCCAGTTCCTCTCCCAGTCCCTCTCCCAGTCCCTCTCCCAGTCCCTCTCCCAGTCCCTCTCCCAGTCCCTCTCCCAGTCCCTCTCCCAGGCCCCGCTCCCAGTCCCTCTCCCAGTCCCGCTCCCAGTCCCTCTCCCAGTCCCGCTCCCAGTCCCTCTCCCAGTCCCTCTCCCAGTCCCTCTCCCAGTCCCGCTCCCAGTCCCTCTCCCAGTTCCTCTCCCAGTCCCTCTCCCAGTCCCTCTCCCAGTCCCTCTCCCAGTCCCTCTCCCAGTCCCTCTCCCAGTCCCTCTCCCAGTCCCTCTCCCAGTCCCTCTCCCAGTCCCGCTCCCAGTCCCTCTCCCAGTCCCTCTCCCAGTCCCGCTCCCAGTCCCTCTCCCAGTCTCGCTCCCAGTTCCTCTCCCAGTCCCTCTCCCAGTCCCTCTCCCAGTCCCTCTCCCAGTCCCGCTCCCAGTCCCTCTCCCAGTCCCTCTCCCAGTCCCTCTCCCAGTCCCTCTCCCAGTCCCGCTCCCAGTCCCTCTCCCAGTTCCTCTCCCAGTCCCTCTCCCAGTCCCTCTCCCAGTCCCTCTCCCAGTCCCGCTCCCAGTCCCTCTCCCAGTCCCGCTCCCAGTCCCTCTCCCAGTCCCTCTCCCAGTCCCTCTCCCAGTCCCTCTCCCAGTCCCTCTCCCAGTCCCTCTCCCAGGCCCCGCTCCCAGTCCCTCTCCCAGTCCCTCTCCCAGTCCCTCTCCCAGTCCCTCTCCCAGTCCCTCTCCCAGTCCCTCTCCCAGTCCCTCTCCCAGTCCCGCTCCCAGTCCCTCTCCCAGTCTCGCTCCCAGTCCCTCTCCCAGTCCCTCTCCCAGTCCCTCTCCCAGTCCCTCTCCCAGTCCCTCTCCCAGTTCCTCTCCCAGTCCCTCTCCCAGTCCCTCTCCCAGTCCCTCTCCCAGTCCCTCTCCCAGTCCCTCTCCCAGTCCCTCTCCCAGTCCCTCTCCCAGTCCCTCTCCCAGTCCCGCTCCCAGTCCCTCTCCCAGTCCCTCTCCCAGTCCCGCTCCCAGTCCCTCTCCCAGTCTCGCTCCCAGTTCCTCTCCCAGTCCCTCTCCCAGTCCCTCTCCCAGTCCCTCTCCCAGTCCCTCTCCCAGTCCCGCTCCCAGTCCCTCTCCCAGTCCCTCTCCCAGTCCCTCTCCCAGTCCCGCTCCCAGTCCCTCTCCCAGTTCCTCTCCCAGTCCCTCTCCCAGTCCCTCTCCCAGTCCCTCTCCCAGTCCCGCTCCCAGTCCCTCTCCCAGTCCCGCTCCCAGTCCCTCTCCCAGTCCCGCTCCCAGTCCCTCTCCCAGTCTCGCTCCCAGTCCCTCTCCCAGTCCCTCTCCCAGTCCCTCTCCCAGTCCCTCTCCCAGTCCCGCTCCCAGTCCCTCTCCCAGTCCCGCTCCCAGTCCCTCTCCCAGTTCCTCTTCCAGTCCCTCTCCCAGTCCCTCTCCCAGTCCCTCTCCCAGTCCCTCTCCCAGTCCCTCTCCCAGTCCCTCTCCCAGGCCCCGCTCCCAGTCCCTCTCCCAGTCCCGCTCCCAGTCCCTCTCCCAGTCCCGCTCCCAGTCCCTCTCCCAGTCCCTCTCCCAGTCCCTCTCCCAGTCCCGCTCCCAGTCCCTCTCCCAGTTCCTCTTCCAGTCCCTCTCCCAGTCCCGCTCCCAGTCCCTCTCCCAGTCCCTCTCCCAGTCCCGCTCCCAGTCCCTCTCCCAGTCTCGCTCCCAGTCCCTCTCCCAGGCCCCTCTCCCAGGCCCCGCTCCCAGGCCCCGCTCCCAGTCCCTCTCCCAGTCCCTCTCCCAGTCCCACTCCCAGTCCCTCTCCCAGGCCCCGCTCCCAGTTCCTCACTCAGTCCCTCTCCCAATTTGGAAACAAACTTGCCTGCAGTATAGAGGAACCTACATACCAAGTTTGGTGTCTCTAGCTCTTATAGTCTCTAAGATCTAGGTGTTCATAAAGACTGACGGACAGACAGACAGACAGACAGACAGACAGACGGACATTGCTATATTGACTCGGCTATTGATGCTGATCAAGAATACATATACTTCTGCCTTCTGCTTGTTACGCACATAGTCGGTAAAACAAACCCAATAGACCCCTGTACTTTTCTTAAGTACGGGATCTAAAAAAGTTTTAAATAATATCAAAATCGAAAATTTCTCATTTTCCCTTCCATCTTATATATACATTTATGTTAGATCCATCTTACACTTTCACTTGAAATTGCAACATATTTAAGCGTTTATCTGGCATCTCTCTCTAATTAAGTAGCTTCGTGTTTGAGTTCAGGTTTAAGAGCCCCATAAACTTTGAGACATGCTTATCAAAAGTGTTTTGTTTGCACTTTTTAATTTAGTGCAGTTTAGCTGCCAAATCAAATCGCGATAAGAAACGCATAAAACTTGGCCAAGACTCGAATCGGGTTCCATGTGTGCTGCCTGCTCCAAACTAAGCCAAGTGCAATAATTCAAAGAGTGTTCCCGTAACCACCCCGAAAGGAGAAAGCAAGTCTCGCAGTTGGATTTATTTTTTAAAATGCCGCAGGGATCGATTATTACCGTTCAAATTCGCATAAAACGTGCGAGTTGCCAAAACGATTTTAAACTCGAGCAACGGCAAACAGGCGACAGTGTTAGGAATTGGGATTGAAATTGGAATAGGAATAGGAATCAGAATCAGACTTACAATCAAAATCGAAATCGGAGTGAGTTTCTTTAGTCTCAGCATATGTGCTCCTATGGGTGTACTCATACATTGGGGGTAGGCAATAATTTAAGGAATTTGAAGTCAATTCAAAGTCGCATTCAATTCTTTGCACAGTCTGCGAATTCGCGATATGAATCTCAATAAAAATGCATTTAAAATGTTGACAAAGGATCTGCCTACACTTCATTTACCCCCAAATTGCCTGGGCTTTACCTATAACTTTAGGGTTGGGCCATCGACAATAGCCAAAAAAAAGGTTCTCCATTTTGCACGCAATTTGGCAGTAACTCAACTACAGCTGAGTCCGGTCTGAGTTTTCTCTTAACCTGCTCATAAATTTTAAATGAAAAAATTATTCAAATACTTAATTTGAAACGAATTTTCGGAGCATATTGAAACGACACAATTGAGAGTTGTAAAATTTGCAAGACGTTCTCACTCTGCAGAAAAACGATTTTATTTACAATTTAAATCACATTCTTATTGACTAATTTTCACAGTGAAAATATGCTTATCTTAATTCGAAATTCAGGAAAAATTTATTTTTGACAAGAAGATCTTTATTATGGCGCCTGAAAGAACAGTTAAGATCTATTTATTATGATGGTATTGTTAATATTATGACACTTATAATAAGGACAGACTAAAGAATCTCCTGCTGTGAGTACATCATGTACAGTTAGCCACCGAAATAATTTTCCAAAGAAAGGTCAACTTGTACACAATAATGTCATAAATTTTGAAGAAAAGCAATGTCAGAGACACCTGCCAGAGACAGATCTACCTGAGCGTGTCGATAGGAACCAAAAGGAACAAGTTCTGATTTTAGTTGATTAAAGTTGATCGACTGAACTCATTTGTGATTCAGTTTTGTGGGATGACAACATCAAAGTCAATGTCAAAGTCAGTGTAAACTTGTTGAATGGCTGCAAGTGCTGGGTAATTATGTTGAACAATGAGCAACAATTCCAGTTGCAGCAGTTCCAATTAGTCACATTACACGACCAAAGGTAAAAACATGTTCCATACCATAAATGGTCAATAGAATGATACAACCCACTGTAACAAGTCGACAGCAAGAACAACAACAGATACACAGATACATTCAAGCATCTCAAAGAAAATTGATTTGAAGTTGAAGCAGAAGTCGAAATTTGAGTTCGTTAGCTGATCAAATTAATATAGCTGTATTATAAGCGATCAGTACTTAAAGTGATCGTAACTAGAAGTAATTTAATTTATTTAAAATCAAAGTTGAAGATTTCCGATTTTAAATTATTTTTCATTTTAGTTCATCGACAAATTAAATAATAATTGAGGTGATTATGATCTCGTATCTAATAGTTAGTACAATTTAGTTTTTTATTTCTTCATTTCATAGACATATAAATTAATTTAATGTGACTATGATCTCGTATCTAATAGCTAGTACAATTTAAATTAAATCAAGCTAATGCCATTTGACAGCCATTTTGACAGTTTGTTAGCCTTGTTGTTGATGATGATTGGCAGTATGGAACCGTTGCGATCCAAATGCAGTTCGCTCGCTAATTGAATGCAATTAAAAAGGAAATTAAAATTTAAATTACAGAACTGCGGCAAGGCACGTGTCCATCACTGGACGCCAGTTTTAGAAGTTGTCTGCGTCTGTGTCGGAGACTCTCTGGCAAAAGAGAGATCCCTAAATGGTTCGATCATGGCGATCAGCTTATAAGGATGCCAGCGATCATACGTGGAATTCTATTTTAATTTATGGAAACTCTCTAGCCGCCCCGTCGTACGCATTTTCAGCCAAATTTGGCCAATAATTTAAATGGAGATACTCGATATCTCGATGCAGATACTCTTTTAAGATCGGTTCATTAAGTTTTGCAAGGACTTTTATAGTTAAGATTATCTTTAACGAACCCGGAAGAATCGACAAACGATTCCTCAGCGGTATTTCGGTATATATTACGTTGATATTCGTAAATTCTGAACACGATTATAGACTTTCTTATATTTCGGCAGAAAGTTAGTTAATCTCTTTATACCAAGATCCTTTTTCCCTAATTCTCAGTTTAATAGTATTAAATTGATAAGCATTTCCTCTATATTCCATTTCCGCTGCCACTGGCGATGATTTCCAAGATCTTTCTACCTGCCAGTATATTTCTTAAGAATGAAACCATCTCTGGGGTCTGATCAATTTCATAGCACGACAATTAACAAGTCTAGGGAACAGCTCCGCTAACGATAATGGTTCCATGTTGATACCATGGTGATTTCTGGTTGATTCCAATCTTGTCGCAGCACGCGCTCTGAATTTCACCTATTAAAAAAAAGTTTTCATTCACTTTTCTCAAGATTTCAATTACTCCCGCACCTTTATTCGTTCTATCCCGTGATTTTTCGTCTCTTTCTCTTAATTTCTATCTTAAATTCTGTTTCATTTATGATTCCTCTCTTCTTTATTTTTTGTTTTTTTTTGTATTTTTCTGTCAACTTTGGAGATGCTATCAACTTCCATAGCAAATAGCGCGACGTTGCACGTGCTTCACATTTTAAAATGCTGCACAGCTCTTTGAATTTTATGAATGAAACAACGAGACGAGAGACAAAGACTCTTCAAATATATATTTGTTTCATTAATACATTTGGAACTACTCAGAACGTTGAATGTATCCAACAGGAAATGACTCTTCCACCTATCTGTAGATACTCTTACTCCAACTTGTATGTTGTTCTCATATATTCTCATCCCTCGCCTGACATTGCCAAGGTTAACTTTCTGCTTGTATCTCAGTTTTAGCTATGATTTATTACTGCCAATAAATTGAGTTCCCAGTGTGTATTGCTCGGTTTATTTCACGCTCTAATTTTTTGATAAAAGCTACTTCATTTCTCTGGTAGCAGATGGAAAACCCTATACATCTATTTTGCCACACACATTATTTCTGCATAATTTTCCAATATTTTATATGACAGCCATAAAAATTGTCAGCACAATTAGAAGCAGGTTGCAAATTATCCAATGCCACTTGTTCTTGATATATGCAACAATCGATATATCATAAACTTGGGGTGATTTTCTAAGAAAACTATAAAGAAAGTAAATATTAATCAAGCTTTCTTCGAATGCATGAAAATATATGGAAAGTATATATTTTATTTTATTTATTTTATATATTTGGATTTAATATAACTGAATTGTTTCCGTCCTATTGAGATATTCTTAGGGAAACTGATTTCTTGTAAATTATGCTTATTAACGAATGGATTCTAAGCAAAATAGATAGATATAGGAATACTAATTCCTATATCTCTAAACACGGTGTTTTATCAAATGAAGTCAGATGTTTCCATTATTGTTTTCTCTATTTCTTTTCTTTTCTTCTTACTTCATTTATAATAGTTACCCATCAAAATATGCCAAAATATGATTATGTTTATCTTGTTTGCTCTCATAAAAATGCAGCTAATCAAGTTGACCAAAGGGTTGTGAGCGTGTTCTGGCATATTAGCAGGGCGTTATATCACTCTCTGGAGGGCATTAAGCGTCCCAATGCCTCTTTCTTATTTCAAACAATACGAACCATAACTCATCTTGGCCCTCAAAGGCGAAAGAAGGTCATTTGTTATGTTCCAGCTGAAATCGCCCCAAAAATTCAACTTTGGCCCATGACGAAAGTGTCGCACATTTGACCCAAGTTTCGAGATACTATACATATAAAGAGATCTGTGTGCATATGTGTGTGTGTTTGTCTGTGTGAGTGGGTGGTTGAATAGTTTTGGGGTTAGATTCCAATATGCACTTGCCTTTGACAAATGACGCGACCAAGAAATCAAAATCTGTGATTTATCAAAAGTCAAAAATTATAACAATTTTGCAACGCTTTGCGAAATATCTAAGAAAATTAATGATTGTCATTTCGAGTTGAAGCCAAGAAATGTGAGTGAAAGAGTTTAACTTTAGGCTGTTGGTTCAATGCACCGTTACACGGGGCGTGTGGGTGTGTGAGTTGGGGGCGAGGGGGGCGTGACATTGCCCCCTGTTGCAGCAGCTGTTGAGCCGCTTTTGCCTTGGCCTCTGTCCGGTCGCATTCGTATCGATTTTTTACTCAGACAGCGTCGCAAACGTGACGAGCATTTGGAATTGAATGCAGACTGTAAGAAAATAGAGCTGATAAGAATCCAGAACAATAACACAGCCTCTGCTTAAAGTTCAAAGTGTCAAAGAAATTAGTTCATAATTACTGACTTTACTTTCGTTTACTTGGCACTTTAAGAGCAGCTACTAGAAATACTTAAGTCTGCCTTTAATTTCAGTATTCATATTCGTATTCAAACTCGTATTCGCACTCATTCTTGTGTACTCGTAGTGGTAGATGGCTTAAGTGCGGACATGCTGCGAACATTTATCTTAATTGCCATTCAATTGGGGGACACCTCACCTCAGATCAGATCAGAGGACAGGCCACGCATTCAATTTGCATACACGCGATGTCGGCATTTGCTTCCAGTTTTCAGATTCGCAGTTGGCCATTTCAAGTTCCCTCCTTTTCCTTGTGGTTCCTGTTCCTGGTCGTGTGTCTACCAAATTCCACACACTTCTTGCCACTTCTCTCGTTGTTGTTGTTGTTGTTGTTGCTGTTGCTGCAATCACCGATGCTCAATGTTTGTGCAACTAATTAACATTTTTAATGGGCAATCCTTGTAGGCATTGAAAACTCCGCTCATCGCCGACAAATGAAGCGAAACAACGGTCTTTCACTAAGTGGACTAAAAAAGATTTGATTTAGAGCGCAATTAACATTTATTCTTTTTCAATTCAATAAGTTCAATTTATGACCAGTTTTAGTTCATATTAAAAAAGATATATGCAATAAAAAATATTGAATATTGATACCAACTTCATCTATGCATTTATAGAGTACATTATTCGAATTTTTTTCCCTATCACTGTTTAATTTTATCCGTACTTTTCCTTGACCTGGGCCTGGGAGAGGGACCTGGGAGCGGGACCTGGGAGAGGGACCTGGGAGAGGGGCCTGGGAGAGGGACTGGGAGAGGGGCCTGGGAGAGGGACTGGGAGCGGGACCTGGAAGAGGGGCCTGGGAGAGGGACCTGGGAGAGGGACTGGGAGAGGGACCTGGGAGAGGGACTGGGAGAGGAACTGGGAGCGGGGCCTGGGAGCGGGACTGGGAGAGGGATTGGGAGCGACCCTATCACTGTATATCTTATCCGTACTTTTCCAGGGACCTGGGAGCTCCGGACTCGGGAGCTAGCGACTCTCGGGACTTTGTCAGGGACCTGGCCGATTTGTACTGCGGAGTAGCGTTCTGATCATGATTTGGACTGGGAGAGGGATTCTGCGGCCAGAGATTATTGGGTTAGAAGGATTCGATTAGCGACCCTATCACTGTCTATTTTATCCGTACGTTTCCGTTGACTTGGCCCTTGACCCTCACTCAAAATCTTCCAACTCTCATAACTTTGTCAAAACTTAACCGATTTTCATGCGGAATATCCTGTTCGATCATGTTTTGTCTCTACTTTGATTCTGCATCACAATATCAATTATTATCATAAATTAGATTTTTTTCCATAGAACCGTCTATCGTGGCAAAAATTCAAGTTCTTATATATGGCACCCAATATATTTAATACCTATTTACTAAATGCTGGCAATTTTTGGGCATAAAAAGCGGCATTAAATTCAATAAAGCTGTCAAAGTTCCGCAAATGTCATAAGTAAATTATTCGTAATAGATTTTTTGTTTGTTTGATTGACACACACGCGTCGCTGTGGCATTCGTTTGATTCGTTCGATTCACAACTAATTCACATGAAATTCGAGGCATTAAATGGGCAGATATTTTTGTGGTGGAAATGCCGTGAGATTGACACGTGTTGGGGGCGTGTGTGACTCTATTAGGGATATGTGAGAATGTGGAAGGAGATGAAGTCCATTCGGGGCGAACGAACGGAAGTTTCAGAGCTCTTTATAAAAAAAAATAAAGTCATTTCATTAGTTGATTTCTTGCGCTGAAGTTTAATAATCTTAACTAAATGGCTTGACATTAAGTTGACAAATGTCTTAATAAGCAAAACTGCAACATTGTCACGCGAGATGAGTTAAAATAATTTCATCAGACTGCTGATCCCCCAAGGAACTAGACCTCAAGGAATGCAAATAGAGTTGTTGCCCGGGGAAGGATGTTGATATCGTCGCATCTACAAGACGATTCTAGACTCGGCCAAGTGTAAGACTATGAATAATAAAAAGGGTTAAATTAGCATTTTCACATTTATTTGAGCGATGACATGCCCAGATACGACTTATAGACGATACGCCCTTCCTCCTCTAAAAGGGTTATGTCCCATCTCTCTGGGTTTATTAGCGAGCGAGCGCAGCGCGTGCGGCGGCAATGATGAGGCGTGTTAGCAACAGTTAGGGAGGGAGGACAGAGGGAGAAACGAGTTAAGAAATTGCCAAAGCAATTTCCGATGACACACACATGAAAGCCTGCGCTCTGGGCATAATCATCAAATCACCAGAAGCTGAGCAGGAAGACAGATTCCAGACGGAAGCCAAGCACAGTTGCAAGTTGAAGTTGCAGGCGCTAAAGCGTTGGTGTGAACTGATTATTTGATTAGAAAGCATAACTACAATTGAGATGAAAGTAAAGATGAATGCTGATAAGAGATTAAGCGGTAACGGAAGTGAGAAATGAGAGTTGAAGCTGAAATTAAGAAAGGAGAAAAACGAAAATATTGCAGTACAGTTAACAATTGAGTATATGTTCTATATATATTATGAAATGTCACAAATAAAATATCACTAAGGATTATAAAAGCTAAGTATAAACTATTCAACCATTGCTACAGTCGAATCATATAAGATAACTATATCTTATAGTCGAACTCAGATTCTGCACTCAACTTCTGGTAAGGTTGTATAACCACTCCACTTATGCTACTGTCAGCACTCGAGTCGATATTACTCCTGTCAGTTGTCGTTTGCGTTTACGTCTTTGCTCTCTCTCTCTCTTAGTCTCCAGGCCCCGCTCCGAGTCCCTCTCCGAGGCACTGCTACCAGGCCCCGCTCCCAGTCCCTCTCCGAGGCCCCGCTCTCAGGCCTTGCTCCCTGGTCCCTCTCCCAGGCCCCGCTCCCAGTCCCTCTCCCAGGCCCCGCTCCCAGTCTCTCTCCCAGTCCCTCTCCCAGGCCCCGCTCCCAGGTCCCTCTCCCAGGTCCCGCTCCCAGGCCCCTCTCCCAGTTCCCTCTCCCCTCTCTTACGCACATAGTCGGTAAAACAAACCCAAAGGAAAATATTGCAGTACAGTTAATAATTGAGTAGATATTCTATATATATTATGAAATGTCATAAATAAATTAGGACTAAAGATTGTAGAAGTATGTATAAAAAATCTAAGAGAAATATTCAAAATTGAAATGGAATCACTTATACATTTATAATTTTTACAGAAAATTTTAATTAAAGAAGAAAATATAACTAACGGGCAAAAATTCTACCACCAACAGTCTTAAACAGAAACCCAACTCTATAGCTGATTCCGACTTCTTTCGGTTTATATTTGTTGTCCTCACTCCTTGAACGCGTTAAACATGCACAAAAATGTAAAAAATTTGATTTAATTTATCGAGAGATACTTTTGTTGAGATTCGATTCAACTCGATTTGATTCACCTGCACATTGCCCCTGACCGAACTCGTCCGGCTTCAATCAGGGGAACCATCGGAGCACCCGGTACACACTTTTAGCGTTCGACAAAAGTAGCGCAAAAGGGCCTAAAAAAAAGAAATCGCAGACATTCAAACAAAAAACTGAACAGAAAACATATTTGAGTTTTTCTCTCAACCCAAAAGACGCCAACTGAAAAGATTTTTATACCACGAGTACAAGAAATTCCGCGCATATTTTGCAATTTGAAATGTTCCCTCCAAACGAGAAGACCAAACCAAACAAAAAAAAACCCCAATTCCAATAACAAAATCAATCAGACAAAAGTATACCAAATCAACTCCAACCTGGACTGTGACTCTAATGTGTCTCGATTGCCATCAGAGAGGAGAGAACTTCACGTTGGGATCATTACGAACCGAAACTTAACCCTAATAAAGTACAAATGGGACCAATTCTATTTCATTCACATGGAAATTCCTGTTTTCTGTCTTTTGCTGAAAATGCAAATGCAAATTACACATGAGGGCCCAGATAAAAGCACTCTGAGCCATAAAATATGTCATATTTTAACAAAATGTTGCAACATAATTACAATAAACCCATTCGCCACGCTCCCCTTCTCCCAATTCTCCATTTACCTTTGCAACTCTTGGCGTGATTCTCATATGGGACACACTCGGATAACAACGACAATGTCGACGGTGCTTTGCCTCCAATTAACTGGAACAGCCAGGAGAAGGAGTTGCCTCTGTCTGGAAAACAATTTCAAAAGTTACATTATCTATTAGTCCATAAATGTAGATGCAAAGATAACAGCAGCACTTGGTTTCAAAGTTATGCTAAAAAGAGAATTGTAATGTAAGAGAATTATAACAATGAAAATTGTCAATTTTTAGGTTGAATTTATCAGAATTTTAGTAAGGCACAAAGCAGAATTGAAGTGTTCAGCATGCATTTCAGTATATTTAATATAACAAATGTTTATGATTCATTCAATATGTAATGGTAAAACTAAAACACACTCGTAGATCAATTACGTATATTAATATTCGATTTTTATTTCTTAAGAGTTTTTAATATAAACCTTCCGGTTTTAGTCACAACGTAATCTATCCTTCTCCAAGTTTTTCTTAAAAGTGACGCTAACTCTATAGATATGTTACATCTTCTTCTTCTTATTGTTTTTAGCGTTGCCAGACTTTACTTTCTTATGCTAAGAACATATTATGGGTATTCCTCTGTAAGCTTAAATCAATTGCGCATATCTTTTATAAGTTAATAGTAGTTCTAGTATTTACATTTATAATTATTTAAATATATTCTAACAAATATTTCTTTAAACTTTAATCTACGACTAACTATTTAATTTCCACAGTATTATTTCAACTTGGCAATTAGTTCTAGTTAAGCGCAACTTAATGAGTTCCTTATTTGGCAAATCAGCCCAATTTTATTGCCCCCATTTGTGTATATATATTTATATGTTTTAGGTTTTTCCTGTTTTATTGCTAATGAGAGACACGTCATAAAATGAAGTTGGTTCGTACAAACAAATCTCTCAATTAGTTTATACAAATTAGTTTACCGCCCGCTCGGGAATTGTTGAGTTGGGTAATTCCCCGAGCACACTCTCTCTCTCTCTCCACACACACACACACACACACACACACACAGACACATGTGCACTCGACAGCCTTTTAATTAGTTTCTTTTATGCAAAAATAATTAAATGAAATCGATAAGCAAGCTTTGAACTGTTTCCCTACAAAAATACAGAGAAGCTGAAACCAATAAAAAAAAATGTGTAACTTTCTTCAATTACCATAAAAAAGAGATTTGTTTGTGTTTACACCTACCCCGCCTGATGTTTTTTAAGAAAGTGGAAAAACAAAGATTAATGAGATTCTCCCAAGGTGAATAAATAAAAAGTTCTTCCTGTCCAAAGTGACTTAGCAGGTGTCAAAGTTGAAATGGTCGTTGGAGCATTTAATTGCTGCAGTTCAAACTCCAAGTTTTTTCCCCCTATAATTAATATGCTAATAAAATGTCGCGTGACAGTTGAACAAGGACATGATGACAGCAAGGAGATCTAATAAAGTGCTTTGACATAAGTATGCTAAATTGGAATTCCAAAAATGTGAATGCTGTCGGTAAATCATGATTATCTTTTTATTGCTCACACATTTCAAGGGAAGAAGCGAATTCTCCCTGTTTGCCTGTCGGATTGTAAAATTCCGGGAGCATTATTTCGCAGTCATAATTCGAAATGAAATTTATCATCGACGTAATTAGTGGCCATAAATTAAGGTTCGCTTCCAGAGAGATCTCCACATATGAGAGGGGATAATATAATATGTATGTGGCCACAAGTGTGAATTATGGTCGCCGTCCTTTGGCATTTTGCGCATATCCTTTCAGGCTGTCCGCTGCGGCAAATTAAATTAAATTGTCCTTTTTCATTTCGATACACTTTCGAATCCTCTGGAGGCCGAGGACGAGGCCGATGATGCCCACATGCTGTCTCCTGCTCCTCGTCAGCTCCATTAAGCCAATAAAGCATTCGTTTCATTGGATTACGTATGCTGATGTGAGGCAACAACAGCAAGACTGAAAGAGAGACCGATAAAAAGAGAAAGAGAGAGAGAGAGAAACCGAAATTGGAGCAGGGACACTGTCGCATCCGGTTACACAAATGGACAACAATTTGTGGCCAGATGAATTGCGCAAATAACGAAGGTTCTCAACTTATTTGCGCAAATATTTTGCTCAAATTCATTTTCCAATATTGTTGCCAGCAGTAAATCATTTTGCAAAGTTCCAGGCTCAAAGACTTGTTCCGGTTCTCGACTGATTAACACCCGAAGTTTGGTCTGGGTAATTACGAGTCCCCTTCGCAGGAATTAAATGCCATCCACCCACATATAGTACATGAGGAGAGATAATCATTTAATCCTGAAACCATGCACTTCTCTACTATTAACCGTTTCATGTATTATTCATCAAAGTTTCATTGGGGCTGGTGCGATATCTAGATTTAATAACCGAATGCAGCGAACCTAATGAACATCCTGTTCCAGGACTCGTTTCTTCATTTAGCTTAATTCAAGCAGAAGCGATTCCCTGTCGCTGATTGTGATTGTGATGGATAAACTATCGAGTTCTCAGCTCTGTGTTCTTTTGGGGACCAATCTATTCATTGCATCCCTCGGTTAGATTTTCCACAATTGAATGGTTTTCAATTGGAATTCTTTGCTTTTTTGGCATTGACGTCTGCCACGCCCACCAAGACAGTTGCCAAAATCAGTGTTTAGCCTTAAATGATATGTGGCAACATTGGCTTGACTTTAACTTCAAGTACCAGCTGCATTTTGAGGCGTTTTGCAACACTGCGAGTTGTGTATTTGACAGAAAAAGGATTGATTGGCTGGCTAATGTAAAGGGTAGTGGCAGAAATCAATTGAAATAACTTCTTGCTACTATTTTAAAGATTGATTTTCGTTAAATTATAAAGAAATCTACATTACTAGGTATTTTTCAACACTATTATCTGTATATTTTATTTCAAACTCTTTAGTATGAACTAATATCTGAATTTTAACACGTTTTTCAACATTGTTTGCAATATTACATTTCCTACATTATTTATTGATTGAGCATTGGAAAAAGGATTGTTATTTAGGGGAACCATAAGGGCATAACATAACAGGCAATCAACGTGTGACATAAATGGAACAAGAAATATACCCTATAGATACATTTTATGGTGGCAAGCACCTTCACAAGTGTTGCATGCCACATGGTCTTGTTAAACAAAACCCGCAATCAGCCCACAAATTTGTTGCATTAGTGTGAAATTAAATTATTGTTTACATGTACGTAATTATGTTTTGAGAGAGAGTGAGAGAGAGAGAGGGACGGAGAACACCCTTCAGTACAACACGAGCTACTGTTGCAACCCTTCGCATTGTTGCATGACTATAAAAAAAAAAGGAGATGCCGTCGATTGCGGTGTGTGCTGTGACCATGTGAAGCAGACACCCTTTTGAAATTCGATTTTAAAATTTTGCGACAACAATGAAAAACTGTATAAAGAGGATTTCCCGCCTCTCTGTCTCCCTCTCTCTCTCCATCTCTCTCTCTCTCACCACTTCTGTGGGTTGTGCTGACTTTCACAGCTCGATTAAATGAGGGCTATAAGGGGGAAACTGACATAGGGATTTGCATATGGTCAGCCAGAGGTCAATTTCGAATTTAATCGTATTCAATTTCGAGTGGATTTGTTTTTAATCCTTTTGGATTTGCCTACAATGAAGAGTCAACAGTAACGGACAAATATACATAAATAACTTGAAAACATGCTGTCTCTTAATTCGAGGGTTTTACCTAACCTTAAACCTGAACTTTAAGCTTTCTTTATCTGTTCTGAGTTCTACTTTAGAGCACTTCAACCATTCAAAATCGGATTTATTCTTTTTAAAAGTGCCACAGGGATCGATTATTACCGTTCAAATTCGTATAAAACGTGACCGTGCCCAGGATGCGACACCAAAGAGAGAGAGAGAGAGAGAGAGAGAGAGAGAGCGTGAGAGAGAGAGAGAGCGTGAGAGAGAGATAGAGATGGCAATGAAATATTTTTGCAAATCTGTCAATACAAATGCAAACATTTTCAGCCTTCTGCTTTGTGATAACTTTAAGTCTTTTTCAGTCTATTCATTGAAAGCATCCCCATTGATTGGCGATTTCTATCACTTTAAATCTTAACAAAAGAATTCTTTATCTGCTCTAAAAATGGCAAAGGTGAATGCGCTTTTAGGTGAATAGGTTATAAAGTCAGACTATAGAATATTTACTGTGCTGAGAAACTATTAGAATTGAAGGTTATAGAAGCAAAAATTTATTGAAATGTTGAAAATTAGGAATTTCATTTAAACAACAATACATTTAAACAACTTAATAAAAATAGTCAATATATTTCAGTCCTTTACTATAGTTTAAAACTCCATTGAATTAATTATAAATAAATAGAGTATTTAATTAAGAAATCCTTGATTAATATACTTCAATGTATGCAATCTACTTTAACATATCTAAGAAATTCATTCAATGAATATATTTTTCTTCATTTTGAGTATGAAGTTAAATTGCGATGATGTCAACACTTTCCCTAAAAACTAAATAAATATAAATTCCAGTTGGACTTTCATTACAAACATTTGCAGAAAGGCAACTGAAGGACTGCTCTAATGAAGTAATTTATATGAAAATCATGGATTAATATCAGACTCCGACTTTGAGGGTGAACATTAAACTGTCGCCAAGAATTCAGTTAAGTTGAAAAGCGTGCTGACCTCAGAGTGAGGAATTGTTTATACTAACTCATGGGTCAATTTCAATTCAACAGTGCTGCAAGTAAGTATATTGCACTGTAGACTAAATTAGCACATATCTGAAATATATATATATATATATATATATCTACAACATCTTGAGAAGACCACTTTGTAATTAACATGCTAGACTTGAAGCTGGAACTGATTGTTAAAAGATATTTTTTTTTTGGCTGGAGGCTTTTGTGGGAGTTCATGGAGCGTCAACTTCAAGTCGAATAAGCAACAACATTGTTGCGACACTTAAATTTGCATAATCAAAATCAAAAACATCATTTCCATTTCGATTGCGCCGTGCGGGATTCGAGAGTCCTGTTCACCGTGTCCTGTCAATATGCCCAACACACTTAGCCACTTGGAAGCCGCAGTCGGCTTTTAAAATTATGCAAATTCAATTTGGCGACACTTTCCACCCCCTCCCCCTTCTCAGTCCTTCCTTCAGTTAGAGTTCCAACCACCCCGCAGTCGAGTCATAAATTCGAGTAACTGTATTAATATAATTGGTGGGTTCACCCTGAGGGGGAAGGCAGGAAGGCAGCTCTTAAAATTAGATCTACTCCCATTCAAAAGTACCCGTTGTTCTTGTTATTTCTCCCCCTCTCTCTCTCTCTCTCTCTCTCTCTCTCTCTCTCTCTGTTTATTGAGTTTTGTTATCCTAACCAAGAGCTGGAGTTTCTAGCTCCACTTTAAGACATAACTTTGAAAAAGTCTCTCATGAAGTTTAACTCTGGCTCCATTTAACATTTAACCGTCATAATTTAAACTCATATCTTATCTGCAAGTAAGTAATATTTTTGGTTTATCCTCGAGCATTATTCATGTTCAGTTTCGGACTTGCAAATCGTTTTATTATTCAGCCCAATTGCACCACAGTGGACTCCTATCCTATAAATAATTAATTTAGATGGTTGTTTTGTCCTTTCTTAGTTTATTTATTGTCCTGCTTCACTTGTGGGACCATCCAGCTTAACTGTTGCTTCCACAACTGAGTGAGATTTGTGGTCACCATTTGGCACACAGAATCATTCTATTGATCAAGCCATGATTCACTCAGCTAACGCCATTAAGATATGAGATTAGATTTTATTGCCTAAGCAGCTATTGGTAAAATATATAGAGAAATAAAATGTAATGTATTATTGGACTGGATTGTAACAGGTGTAAACTGAAAATTATACACAATTTTTGATATTTTCCATCTGCATACTAAAATTTTATAGTATGACAACGAAATTTTACTAAAACTAATAAATTGTTATATTATATGATACTAGTCTAACAATACAATTACTAATAACTACACTAATCTTTATTGATCTGATTGGGTTTTTCTGGGCTTTCCCCAATCCTTGCAACAAATGTTGGATCATTTATAATTTCTGCATACCTCTGATCTAATTCTAATTTTAATTTTTTTCCTTACAGTTCATAATTTGTATTTAATTTTATTTTTATTTCAAATCCTTAAATTAATTTTTATACTTGTCAATTTTTTTTCTTTGCCGACTTCTTTTAGTAGTGCATAAATAATTAAATAGAATGTCTTTTTGAATTTATTTTATTTATATGATCAACTTAAAAATATATATGATGGATATTTTATAACTTATATATTATATTTATTTTTAAGTTTATTTAATTTTGAGATCCCTTTAAGTACATCTAAATTTAAAACTCTAATGCTAGTATCAGAATTCTGTTTAGATTCTTGAGCAATTTCTTAAAGTTTCTTGCTGTTAACTTGGCTGTCAACTTGGCTCTCATATGGCTCTCTTTCTTGGCATTGGCATTCCATTGATGTGCGCTGGATAATGCGTTTATGGCATCTGCAGCCGTTAACTGTCCATAAAAATGCACATTATTGTAATGTTGCATTGTCGCCCGGATGGCACTTTGAGCCCGGCTAACGACAGGACGTCCATTTCGGCGCATTCCCCTCAGTTTTGCCCTAATCTTTGGCAGTTGGCTTCATGCCTGGACAATGTAAGATGTCCTGCTGTTGGTGTTACTCCTGGCAGGACTTGGCAATGGGTCTGTTTAAATGTTTGACTGGATTAACGTGTAGCACGATTTCTATCATCGAATGGCATTCGATTGGAATGCCTTTTGGCAGCGACTGCAAAGTGCGCCTCAAGGTATGCAATGGAAATGTCAATTGAGAGTCCTGCGAGCTCTGACCCCAAAGTTAAGCCATGTCCATTAGAGTGCCACCCAAAAATAAAAACCATTGCAAATCTCGTTAGCCAGCTTTCAAATATCCCCTTAAGAGGGGGAAAAGGAAGGATGCGAGAGAAGTTCATAAAGAGGCCGCAAATGTCGGCAATAAAAAGATAATCATGATTTACAGCCAGACTCAATATGTAGCATGGAATGTCAGTCAAACATGCCGAGAACTTTATTGCACAACATTCCACAGGCTGTGGCAAGTACAAGGGAGTAGAGTGTGGGGAGGCGGGGAAAGACTGTCAAAAGTTCTTGTTCAGCTGTCATGAGTTATTTTATTAGCATATTAATTATAGCAAGGTCCTGACACGCCCAATTAAATGCCACAGCGAGCATTTAAACTTTGACACCTGACAAAGTCGATGAGAGTGTGAGAGAGCCAGAGAGAGAAAAGTGTGGAAGGGAGAGAGAGAAAGCGCAAGTACTCCATTAATCTTACTTCGACTCTCTGGCAAATAAATCGCTTTTTTATGTTAATTGAACAGCGCCCTGTATTCTTTTCTTGTTTTCTACAGCTTTACAAGCAAATTACACTTAGAAAAATTGCAAATGTAGTAATATTAAGCACACATAGTCATAAGTAATATGTAAGACTGTATTATATTGTAAAAAGTGTTATTTATTAATTATATTTATCGCACTGTAAATATAATTAATCATTTATCGATAACTATAAAGCGCCCTCTGGCGTGAATAAGAATTAGCTTAAGAACGCATGATTGTGTTGGTAAATGCAGCAAGCGTCACTTTTAAAAGCGACGCTTAATTTAATTCTTATTATTAAAAAGTGAGTGACAGCATCTAAAACGCTCAAAAGAAGCCAAAAAGAGTCCAAATAAGATTTTTCTCTGTTGTTTTCTCAGTGATCCGAGGGGATTGTCCAGGACATCTTTGGATCGGCTTTGATTAACGCCAGACAAATATTATCTTACACACATGAACTGAAACTGAACTCAACTGAACTGAAACTCAACTGCGCTGAATATTTTTGGGTAGCTGGAAGTTTTATTTATTGGATTTCGTTCAATTGCAAAAGGAATTTGACAAAGTCCCAGGACGATTGGACTTGGAATGTCCATCAAAAGGCGAAGGGAAGGCGCATAAATTATCCTTTGCTTTTCTTTTCTTTTACACTTGGCTACAGTTTGGCAAGTGTGAAAATTTGCTCAGACAAGTGCAAAATAATGATATGCAATCCAATTTACTTGTCCCGGACATGAACTTGGACACTTCGTTGAGGTCCAGGAAGGTGCACATTCATCACTTTGTTGATGGACTTGGAATCGGAATCCGAATCGGACTCGACTGATGTCCCTTCTTTTGGGATGACGAGGCGATGCCTTCGTTTGGGCCAAGTGTCAATTTGCAAAGCATTAACTCGAGTTGAGCGCACTTTTTATTTGTTCAGAAAAGGGGCAGCAACACAGGATGTTGTTGCCTCAAAGGGAAATTGTGTGTGTGTGTGTGTGAGTGTGTGAGTGAGTGTGTGTGTGTGTGACTGAGTGTGTGTGTGGGGAAACTTGTGTGGCAAATGTTTTCAAAGGTGGGCGGAGAAAAAAGGGAAGAATGGGTTAATTACAGTCGTCGTTATCTGTCCCATATGAGAAGTCGAGTCCTGACAAAGGAAAGTAAAAGTCCTTGCCATGGCGAATGCGTTTATTATAATTGTGTTGCAACATTTGGCTAAAATATGACATATTTTATGGCTCACAGTTATGGCTTATCTCTGTTTCTCATAAGTGTAGTCCTTACATCTGAAATTTGCATAATACAAACTCCATAATGAAATAGAATTGCTCCCATTTGTACTTTATTAGGGTTAAGTTTGTTTCGTTATTATCACAGATAATGTGTGGCATGTACTGGGAGTAAAAAGCTTAAAGATTTCCCTTGATTTTCATTTATTTCATTTCCATTCATTTCTTCACGTTGTAACGAATTCTAATTGACTTTTTTCTTTTATTTATCGCATTCACAAATTCATTTCGTTGCATTTTTTCTAAATGAAAAACATTTCTCAGTCCATAAAATGCATCGTAAAATCATCCACCTGTGAGCTAAAAAACAGCAAAAAGTAAAAAAAAACTTCGAAATATACCCCAAAAAAGTGCGATTCAAAAAAAACTCTGCTCCTTCCCTTTGTAAAAATTTGCATAGGAAAATCGTAAAAATTTTCTTTCTCTCGTTTTTTATGTGCAATTTGAGGCGTGACGAAGCGAAAACTCCAATGAAGGAGTTAAGTGAGAGATGAGAGCAACTTTTTCAGCAGTTCCAAGAAGCCTTGCTGAAATTACAGGACGAAATTAGTTAATCCCGCAATGCTGGAAACGTGATGAAATTTTGTAAAGACAAATTTAAGAAGTTGACTATATTTAGACCCCGTACTTAAAAAAAGTACAGGGGTCTATTGGGTTTGTTTTACCGACAGAGAGAGGAACTGGGAGAGGGACCTGGGAGCGGGGCCTGGGAGAGGGACTGGGAGCGGGGCCTAAGAGCGGGGCCTGGGAGCGGGGCCTAAGAGCGGGGCCTAAGAGCGGGGCCTGAGAGGAGTAATGTCAATAGTAGTATTTATAGTAGCAGTAGTAGAGAGGGTAGAGAGAGTAGAGAGAGAGAGCTTACCAAAGTTGGTTCAAATATTTCTATTTTTACTGAGCACTGGATAGTTTTGGGGTTTAAAAAAAAATAACATATAGCTGTCATAGGACCGATCGTGCGAAAATTAAGTCTTAGTATGTAAAACATTTTTGTTTTATGAGATATCGTAACCAATCTGATAACATTTTCATTTAACAAAAACAAAAAAACAGATACTTCTTATCTATCAAATCAATTTGATTCAAATATAGTTTTATAGCTGTTTTTCTTATTCTTAAAAAATATTTAAAATATTCTGCTAGCAAATGAAAATTTTCATAACTTTATTTCAGTTTTGTTAGAAATTAATCAAATTTTAATACTTCCGGAAAACAGTAAGGTTCTCAACATTGACCTACAGTGGAACATCGTGTGTGGTACCCGTAAAAGTGTTTGGTTTTCCTGTGGGAAATGCAATGGTCAGCAGTTTGAAATTGCAGTGGCAACAGTAAGATGGGAAGTCTAAGGACACTCTGGATTGCATAAGCTATTGTGGCAGCCGCAATGTTGACACTGTGGGGTCACAGCAATAGGAATACGAAAAGGAATAGGAATAGGAATACTCAATACTCGCAGCAATAACAACTGTCGGTTTTAATAGAGGCGAACACTTTGATGGCCGTTGAATGTTGTCGAATGTTGTCCAATGTTGTTGAATGTTGCACGTTTGTTGCTGTGTGGATTCGTGTGGTTGGTCATCGATTTGGACGCGCAAATATTTAATACCCACGGGAGCTGTTTCTAATGAAGGACAACAGTCGTGGGGACAGAGAGAGAGAGAGAGGTCGAAGGAGTAGGTCGAAGTTCGAGTGCGGACAGAAGTTGCTCATTTGCTGAAATTTTTGACGCTTTATGAGGTCCCTTTAGTGCTGAGTGTGCGCAAAAATGTAATTGAATGAATGAATACAGGAGTGCAGGAGTATGTGTAGAGGGGGAGGGAGGAGTTGAGAGAGGGGAAGGTGGAACGTGAAAAGGGAAGTCAAGGAACTGTTCTAAGGTCAACGTCAGGCCGTGACTTCTTGAAGCAAACCATAAAATGTTTGTCTTCCATTAGGACAACACATGATGACGCACAGCATAACATGATGACAATCACAATAATGATAATGATGATCATGATGATGATGATGATGAACAAGTTAACTGGCAAGTTGCAACAGCTTCTGCTTGAAATACTTCAATGAGAACATCATAATTTTTTGGGCTGCAAAAACCCGAGAAACCTCTGACAGAGTTATGAGCATTTTATGCCTTTAAAATATATGTTTAAGTTGTATTGTTGTTATTGTTGTTATTTGTTGTTGTTGCAGTTCTTGTTGTTTTGTTGCTGTTACTGAATCAATTCGCGTGACTCGCGTTGTCTCCTGTCATGATTTCAGTCACGAATGCAAATGAACATGGGATAAAAGTCCAGATTTTATTTTAGTTTCTTTTATTTTTTTGACTAAATCTCATGTTACAGACTTCAAACGTAGCTGTTTCCTCTTTCTCAATACTCAGTCAGGTTTCCTTGCTTTGCTGACAACTTCTTTATGCCACAGCCGAAGTTTTGGGGCAACTTTGCTGTCTTGGGGCAGGTATCATGACAATCCTCCTCCCTTTTCCTCTTCCTCTTGGCTTTGTGTTTGACCTCCCTGTGAAATTTCAACTGCCAAAAAGTTTCAAGTTTGCCGCACTGCAAATGTTAATTAGTGGCTGTGGTAATTCGTTGGGTGAAGAGAGAGAGAGAGAGAGAGAGAGATAGAGAGAGAGGGAGAGAGAGAGTGTTGCAAGTGGCAAAACTACTTCTCTCCCACTTGGCACGTAGAGTTCACAAGCTGACACCTTGGGCAGAGTCTCCGGATTCACAAAGATGAGTAACCTCAAGTAGCCAAATTAGTTGGTCTATGTAATTATATAGTAATTTTGATTGCTGTAAGGCGTTTGTATAAAGTTTTATTAGGTAAGAATTAAGGCAGAATAAATATATATTTGTACACTGATAACAGAAATGTTCTTATGTCTAGATTTTGGTTTCAGAACTAAGATTTTTAGTCTATCTGATAGTCTTATCCGATAGTCTTAACCGATAATTTTATCCGATAGCTTTATCCGATATTTGTATCCGATAGTTTTATCCGATATTTTTATTCGACATTTTTATTCGGATAAAATTTATATAATTCGATATAAATTTCATTAGCACTACTTATTTCAAATGACAATTTCATTAAAAAAGTAGTAATTTAGGAACAACTCTGATAATCTA
Organism: Drosophila falleni; assembly: GCA_035045575.1. Taxonomy (NCBI): domain Eukaryota; kingdom Metazoa; phylum Arthropoda; class Insecta; order Diptera; family Drosophilidae; genus Drosophila; species Drosophila falleni. Next base: position 15,836,850 of record JAWNOV010000167.1, read on the forward strand.
AGTTTTAGTCATTTGGTCTTAAAATAATCTTATTTGGTCTTTTTTTCCAGTGTATATAAAAATATGTTTCTCAAATTGTGGATAAAATCTTATGGGATTGAAAATGTCACGACCTTAAGAGGAAGTTAAAATAAACATTTGTAATGGATTTCTGAAAAGCATTATAGAACAAAATTTATATAAAAAATAATAATATAACTTTAAAGTAATATATTTTAATTTACTTCTAATATTTTCAATATTTACTAAAACATTTACATAACATGTTTCAAGATAAGAAAATAGTAAAAATAAAATACATTTTTTAACAATTGCTGTTTGAACTTTAATGTAAATTTCTCCAAGTTTTCCATATTGTTATCATTGCATTTCATTTGCTTTTTCCCGACATTAGCATTGCCTTGGCTTTGACAGGTCTTTTTACCTTTTACGGTGCTATATTTTTTTGGGTTCTAAGGGTTTTGCCATCTTACGAGTTGCCAATAAAATTGGAATTCGATTCGTTTTCTTGCGGGTCGTTCGATTTGCCCTTAAACAGAGAAAAGGTCTTACCATTAAATGTAACTGCACTGTAATTTGCATAATTTTCTATTCATTACATAATTCTGTCAATTTTCAATACATTATAATTTGTTAAGAGAAAGAGCCACCCTCGGAAAAAGAGAGAAAAAAGAGAGAGAATATGTAAAACAGGCAGAAGAAAGGAAAAAATGCAAGGAAAATGTAAAAATGGGAACAAATTATATAGAGGGGCTCTTATTTGTAATTTGTTTTCGGCTTAAAAAGATTATTTTATGGTGAAAACATCCCGAGGCCAAGTTGTTCAATTTTTTATGCGCAATATGTCTTAAAAATAAAGAGAGAGATAACAGAGAGAGAGAGGAGGGGGTGAAACAAAAGAGAGATAGAGAAATTAACACATTCGGTTGGATATGGATGAATTTGCTGAGATAAACACAAATCATAATGATTTTTTTTGTCAATCTCAAAACTGTAAAGTGAAATCTAAAAATCACGTTTCCATTATAAATGCAAATCAAATGTCAATACTCTTGAGTTCTCTCTCGCTCATTTGAATACATTTCGCACAAGGATTTTTATTTGGAAAATTCGCAATTTTTGTAGGCAAATAGAAAACCAAACAAAATGCGAAAATCAGCAAAGCAAACAAAAATTCGAACAGCAAATCAATTGGAATCCCAAATGTCAACTGTGAATGTGAATTTCGGATTGCAATTCTCCACAAAGCATACCAATAAGTTCTACCTTCCAACTTCCCCCTCTCTTCTATATTATTCTTAACTGGACAGTCGGTGTGGAAATCTTGGCCGGAAATGATGAAATGCTTCAGTTCATTAAAGCGTCGTGCATTTTTATCATCAACTGGGGAGCAATAAGTAAAGTTTTTCTTCAGTTTTCCTTCTGATCTGTTCTGTTCCGCATTTTCCATTTGCTTTTCGCTCACTTATCACGACTTTATCGCTTTTCATATTCAAATATGCGACTTCGCTGTGGTAATTAATCATTCTCGCTGAGGGGAAAGAAAAAGAAAAAAAATGTCTCTTGAGATAATGTCAACATAAATTGTTTTGGCAATTTCTAACAATTTTCCTCACATTATTTATGAACATTTTCTTTTTTTTCGTTTTTAAAGCTGCCTAAAATTAGCTCTGCTTTGTTAGTGGGCGTAAGGGGCGTGGCAAACTCATAACAGAGCAGTTGTTGAAACCAGGGAGGCATTCAATGTGACGTGTTGACTTTGGCCTGCGGGGACAGTGTGACCAGTCCGAAAGTAGTGGACGCAGTTGCCGAACAAACATACACTGAAAAAAAAAGACTTACTTCTAAAATCAAAAATCTTAAACATTTTAAATATTTAATTAAATATTTATTAAATATCTTAAGACCAAATTACTAAAGCTAAGATTATTAATCTAAAAAATCTTAAAATCTTAATTAAAGATTAAATATCTTAAATGGTTGTTAGGAAAATAGTTACTATTTCGTATCAGGTTGGAGAGGCCGCTTTAGTTGTGTGAAGCAGCAGACGGCGGTTCGAATCCCACTCGTAACAAATGAAAATAACATTTATAAAATTACTAAAACAGAATAAAATGCAAATAAATCAAAATTTAAAAATAAAAAAAATCATTTTTATTTATTTTATTTTTTGACATTTTAACATTTATAAAATTACTAAAACAGAATAAAATGCAAATAAATCAACATTTAAAAATACATATATATTATAAAAAATAATTTTTATTTATTTTATTTTATTGATTTTAATTTTAAGAACATTTATTCTTAAAATAAGAACGTGGTCTTATTTTAAATGTTCTTCAAATCAAGATGTGTTCTCTTAATTTAAGAACTTTATGTTCTCAACGCATTTTTTAGACCAAAAATCTTAGTTCTGAGAGCCAAATCTTTATTTTAGAACATTTTTTTTTATGAGTGTAGTGGACGCAGTTGCTGAGCAAACATAGAGAGAGAATCCTTCTCAATTCTCTCCCACCACTTTTCTCAACTGGTCAGGGCCAACTGAATGCGGCATTTAATGAGCCTGTCAGCAGTCAGTTTATTCAGTTGAATGAACAACCTCAGTCTCAGTCTCATCTGCTGCCTTTGCTTGCATAGGAAATTTGGCATAGAAATTGTGATTGTTGTTGTTGTTGTTGTTGGTGTTGTTGTTAGTGTTGGGGTTGTGGCTGGCGAGTTAAACATGGGCGTGTGTGTGTGTGTGTGTGTGTGTGTGTGTGTGTGTGTCCTTGCCATCCCCTTTTTCCTTCTGTGGTCAGTGTAATCACAAAGTTTAATGAATGGATTAGACCAGGACTTTGGCAATTGGACGCTTGCTATTTATATACCCTGTAAAGGGGTGTGTTTTATGCAGTGTTCGCCAGTTGCTAGGATTTGCTTTCTTGGCAACTTGCTGGTTTGCTTACTTTTAAATATATTTTGAATTTGAATTTTTGTCTCTTTAAATCTATAATTTATTTATAAGTTCTATTTCCTACAACAGCTTAACATCCACACTTGACCCTGTCTTCCTCTTATTTTGTTACCCTTACTTTACGCTCCCTTTTTTTAAAAAAAACATTATGCAAATTCAATTTTGAGACACTTCCGTTTTGGCACGCGAACATTTCGACCTGTAACTTCCCCCTTCCACTGCCACGCCCCTTTTTTTGGCAGTCAACGTATGATTATTATTAGTAGTGTTGTTGCTGCTCAATTCAAAGTCGAATCAGCTGTGCCCGCGGGCCAAAACAGCACAGGAATTAAACATCCAATAATCGGGGTTGATTTTGTTTCAAAAACTAAGATCTATAGAATACTTTAGTCTTTTATTGTCTTTTATTGGTCTGAGAGCTGTCAACTGCTTGATTTTATGATTAATGATCTTGTGTACACAGCGTCCTTTATTATATTTAACGGAAATTGCTTCGACTCCCAAAAAAAGAGTAGTCTTTTAAGGAACAAATTCATCATGTAAGTTTGCTTAAAAATTACTTTTTGTGAAAATAAGCGATTGATATTTAAAATTTAATTAGAACTTTAGACTTGCAAACTTTTGTTCATTAAATAAACATGTTTTACTGTAAAATCTCCTCAAAAACATTAATAAATCTTAAAATAGAAATGCATAACAAATTCAATGCATTAACATAGGCATAACATGCGCTTAACATTGGTTTGTGTCCCCGCTAGAGCGTCTGTGTGCAGACAAGGATAGCATATGAAAGAGATATGTAAGAGAGCAGTGCAAGCAGCTAAACTAATGCGCTCAACACAATGCGCTAGAAAGAGCGCAATATACATGTGAGCAAAAGGGGAAATTGCTATATACAAGCGTGTATTCCGATTGGTTGCGGCGAAAGTCTGTATATAACTGGGAGTACACACACACATTCTCAGTTGGTATCCACTTGATTGTGGGTGAATTGTCATCTGAGAACGCGTCTCATTTCGCACAAATCCATCATCGTCAACAGACGTTCCAAGTTTACATACGATTTGTAGATTGTGATGAGTCGATAAGCAGCCAGGACATCAAAACGATTAATAAAATACCAAAATAAAAAAAACCAACTTGGAATTCTACAGCGAATAGTTAGACAAAATAAAGAAAACAAAAAAAGGAAAAGCACTTGAAAACCAAAGCAACCCTTGCTACAATCGCTAAAAAGAAAAGCTACGAAAAACCGCATAAATTTGCTCCTTTTTTTGTGTGTGTTTTTGGAGGTTGAGGGTTGAGGTTTGATTCATAGATTATTTATGAACTACGTATGGATTTGTTGGTAATGCATTTGCCATAAATTGCCAGGCGTGAATAATGCGTATTACCAATTATTGGATTACCTCTAGAGTTTTGCAAACAAACATAGAAAAAATAAAAACAAGAAGAAAGAAAAAATTAAGAAATAATAAAAATAAATAAAAAAAGAAATCTTGGAATAATTTGAGTAAAGTCTTTCTAGTCTGGTTTATTTTCCTTAGTATTTTCCATAGTCAAACTACCCCTCACTGGCGTATGAAAACGTAGGGAAGCTCCCTGATCCGTTTCGATTTGTGTGGCATTCATGCTATTCCTGTGGGATTGTGGGTATCTGGTAACGGTAACGGAACCTCTAGCCGTCGAATTCCTTCGACTTCCCCCCACTCTTGGCACTGAATCCTTTTCTACTGCGAGCCACACTATGTGCCACACTGATGTAATCATCGGCATCTCGATATTTCTGAGTCTCTTCTCTCCGCCTCTCTTCAGCCAGCTTTCTCCATTGGAGAGCCGTCTCCCGGACACTCTGCTGACTGCTCTCCGCATACATTCTCTTCCTTGGAACGTACGGTTCATCCAGCTCCGGAATCCCACGCTTCAGAGCGGACGTCTTGTTGGAATAAACCATGGATGCATACCAAAAATTTAGACAAACACACAAAATTTGAACCAACAAATTAAATATAAACTATTTTTTGATTTTACTACATAGTGAAAATAAATAAACTGACTAAAAAAGCAGAGAACTTGAAGGGAAATTATACATATAATAATTAAAATAAACTGTTTAAAAAAGCTGACAATTTAAAGGAAATTTCTAGGTATTAGTTTTTTGCAATTGCAGTGAATTAAATTAAATTTGTTATTTGATATTTGATACTTAAACTGATTTATTTATTTATCAAAGAATTTTAATTTATTAATTATTTAATTATACATATAATAATTAAAATTAAACTGACTAAAAAAGCTGAGAATTTGAAGGGAACTTCTAGATATAAGTTTTTTTTGCAATTGCAGCGATATCAATTAAAATTGTTGTTTGATATTTGATTCTTAAATCTTATTTATTTATTTGTCAAAGAATTTTATTTAATTCATTTATAGGTTAGTTACAGTAAATAAGTATACACAAATAATTTTAAAATAAGTGTTATCATTCTAAAACCAAATTTAGTTAATTTTAAAAATTATTTTAAGATAGTTCTCGAGAAGTTGGTGCTGGGTCGTTCACTGGTGGATCTAAATCGAACTTTAATCGGTTCATGATAGCATATATCGAAGCCTTGATCGGAATTGCTGATCCTAGTAGCCTCGAGGGTTTTAGCCTTCTTCTTTTTGAGTTCCGTCGAGGCTCTCAAGTCGGTATTACTGTCGCTTTCGATCTTGGAAATGCGTCTCGTATATTCCGAAAAATAGTCGGTTGAAGGTCGAACTCCGGCTCGTAGATGCGTCATTTTCCCTCCTCTCGGATGCCTTTTTCTGCCAATTTTGAGCAGTTAACCTGAAGCTGAGCTGGCTGTCCTTATCGGTCATATCGATTTGGGCCCTTCATTTGGGCCGATTCATTTGGGCCGTGTACCCACAATTATCCTTAAATTTAAAAATTACATTCTTGGCAATTCCATTTTGACAAACTATGCAAAGTAATCAACTATACTATAATAACATTTTATAGATTTAAACATAACTAATAACAATTCTCCATTATGTTTCTCTCTTCTCCATAACGCTTAATTTAACGATTATATATTTATGATCGGCTTATCGATACATTTCGTTTCGATAACGGATATATATATTTATTATAGGCTAATCGATACTCTTCGTTTCGATAACGGTTATATATTTATTATAGGTTAATCGATACCCTTCTTTTCGATAACTCCTTAACGATTGACACGCTACTCAACACTAACGATAAATTGCTATCGAAATCCACTGTCAAAAAATAAGAAGGCTTTGCATTTGAAAGTATTGAAATGGTTTTCATTGTGTGTAAATGAAATGTCGCCGGAAAAGTAAAAAATAATATATAAAAAAGTTATAAAAACTGCAAATTTTAAACTAAAAAGATAAAGAAAGAATAAAAGTTAAAATAAAACATGTCCGGCAAGAGACCGAATAAATTCATTGAAGAACTCAAACCGGAACGAATAAAAAAATCAGATACTCTCGTTAAACTCGAGGTAAATTTGATATAGTTTTATGATAAAATAGCTTGAGATATATTTATAATTGTAGTATAATATACTATTTAAAATACTCGATTTTGGTAGTTATTGTATAGAATATGATAGTAAAAAGTAATAAAAAGACAAGTGCAAAAGCAGTTTTCAGTTTTGAATAAAGATTATTTGAAGATTTAAAAATTTATATTATTTTTAGGACTAAGAACATTATTAATAGCACTAGCGAAAATATTTTAAGAAATTTGAATATTTCTTTACGAAAGAATTTTCTTTGATATATTTCACGAAATTCGACTAGTTCATATATATATTCCGATCTTTTTAATAATCTAGAATTTTATTCGCTACGCAGATAGAACCATTGACTAAAGAACAAAAAAAGCGATATAATGCGGAAATCGAAAAGGCGCTAGAAAAAGAACGACAGAAATTAGTCAAACCCTCTAATGATAGTTCTCTACGGTCGGAACAGAGTGATAATGACCTCAGATTCCTACTCGATTCGATGCCATTGATTTCGGATGAATCAGAGAATCAAGTTGTACCAGTTGAACTTGCGGAAATATTGCAACTCGATCGTCGATCGAATCCAATCAAAGAAGATGATGCGGATATAGATGCGAGACTTTTGGAAGAGTTGAACTCACTGCCGATGGTGGAACCCGAACCCGATATGGAACCCAAAGAGAAAGCCGCTATTACAACAGCAACAAAAACAACCGAATCCGTATGCCTTTTAAGTCCGTACAGAATACACACAAGTTAGCCGTACAATCCGTATCCGGCGATGCTCAAAAGTTGCAAACCAATTCTAACTCCAATTATGGAATGCAATTGAAATCAAATTTGACTCCACAGTTGCAAGTGGGAGCAGCTCAATCTCAATCCTATAAAATGGGACTGAGTTCTCAGATGCAGGAACTCTTGAAGAAAACACCACGTGCAAATTCCGTACCGCTTTCCATGAGAAGTTTCCGGGCCAGTGGAATGACCTTTAACCAGGCGATGTCGGACTTTCTGAAGGCCAAGGGCAGCCTGGGAGCAATGCCCCCCGCTCAGATGAGGAACATGTCACAGATCCAGCTGCAGAAGCCAATCCTTAATCAGTCCTCAACGAATCCTTTGTCGGTGCGTACGGGAGGCGACTCCGCTGCATGCGCCTCTTGTGGAGGACGATGAGGTGGACTTTGAGGAGATTGGCGTAGCGGATACCTATTCATCGTATTGGCCCAGCAAGCTCAAAGGTGGCTCCAGGCATCCCGATCCCGTTGTGGAGACAGCTACACTCTCCTCCGTGGAATTACCGGATATTACCTACGAGCTGGCTCTGCCGGAGAAGGTGAAGAACTCGGACCGCTTGAGTGCCTTGCAGTTGGAGGCGGTGACCTATGCTTGCCAGGCACATGAGCAGCTGCTGCCGAGCGGACAACGTGCCGGATTCCTGCTCGGCGATGGCGCCGGAGTGGGCAAGGGACGCACCATTGCGGCCATCATCTATGAGAATTATCTGCGGGGCAGGAAACGTGCTCTGTGGATATCCGTGTCCAACGATCTCAAGTTCGATGCGGAACGCGATCTGCTGGACATTGGAGCGAGCAAGCATCTCAAGGTTGCCTCGATGAGCAAGTTCAAGTACAGCAAGATCAATTCCGAGGAGAACGAGTATTTCAAGAAGGGCGTCATCTTCTGCACCTACACGGCACTGATTGGCGAATCCGCCAATGCGAATCCCAAATACAACACTCGATTACGGCAACTGATCAACTGGTTGGGCACGGAATTTGCCGGCGTCATTGTGCTCGACGAATGCCACAAGGCCAAGAATCTCAGCCTGATGAATGCCGGCAAATCCACCAAGACGGGCACCACAGTCCTGGAGCTGCAGCAGCTCCTCCCAATGGCCCGTGTGGTCTATGCCTCGGCAACGGGAGCCTCGGAGCCCAGGAATATGGCGTATATGGTGCGGCTGGGACTGTGGGGTCCTGGCACCTCCTACTCGGAGTTCTTCAAGTTTGTGAATACCGTGGAGAAACGAGGCATTGGCGCCATGGAGATCGTTGCCATGGACATGAAACTCCGGGGATCCTACATTGCCAGGCAGCTGAGTTTCAAGGATGTCAGCTTTCGGATTGAGGAGGTCCCAATGTCCCGGGACTTTCATAAGCTCTACAATCACTCGGCGGAATTGTGGGCCGAGATCAACGAGAAGTTCCTCAAGGCCTGTCGCCTCATGTGCATCGAGAATCGTGTCCAGAAGATCATCACCTGCCAGTTTTGGTCTGCCCATCAACGTTTCTTCAAGAATCTCTGCATTGCCTCCAAGGTCAACCATGTGGTCAAGATGGTCCGTGAGGCGGCTCGTCAGGGTAAGGCTGTGGTCATTGGTCTACAGTCCACGGGAGAGTCGAGAACCTTGGAGCATCTGGAACTCTATCAGGGTGAACTGACCAACTTTGTGTCCACCTCCAAGATGATTATTCAGTCCTTTGTCGAGAAATACTTTCCGGCTCCAACACGCGAATCCCTCTACAAGTTACTTAGCACTGGCAAATTTGAACCCGAAGCCCGAACTCGTCCTGCCTCCTGTTCGAAGCGTGTTCGCATGATCTCCGATTGGTCGGACGATGACATGGACGCCGATGGAGGCGACAGTGACATGGACATTGACAACAGCTGGAATGTGGACGACGATGACGACGATCGTCTGAAGCTGGGACGCAAGCGACGCGGTCGTCCCCCAAAGCCAGACAAAGGTAAGACTTCGATGATATATACAAATTAAACTCGAAACATTGGTCGCATTCACCAGATAACATGCACCCTGATCAAGTATCAAACTAATTTTATACTGCTGATACTTTCTGGTGAACGTTTTAGTACTTTTATCTGCCAACAGCTGATAATCGAATTATCGATAATAAAAAAAGATATGAACAGAGCAGATAGGAAATTTAATAAAAACTATCTAATAATTTAAAATAAATTGTATGTACTTGAAGAACTGCTGCTGCTGCAGTTCCACATTAATAACAAAGAAAACTTTCGATAATCATTATTTCGATTAAACTGTCTGCGGAAAAAAAGCTATCATAGTTATCAGGGATCAAACCTGCCTGGTTAATGCGGCCATTAATAAATTGATATTTGCATAAGAAATTTTAAATCATCTTTTAATTGCCGTTAAATCAAGGTAAATTAATCGGTATTCATAACAGATCAGCCTGTTTGAAAGAATAATTTAATTTCAATTGAATCGAACTCTTTTTTACTTTAAATTTTAATAATTTAATTTTAGTTTCAATTAAATCGAATTTTTTTACTTTTAATTTCAATATTTTAATTTTTATTTCGAAAAGTAATCTTTTCTTATGTCTTATTTTTAAATAAACATTTATATTTTATAATTATTTCATTTGTTTTTTTATTAAAAATAAGAGTTAAAACAAATGATAACTCTTATTTACGTTCCCTGGTTTTTGTTCAGTTTTAATTTTTTTTTACTACATTTTTGACATTCCTAACAACCCTTTCCTCATTTAGTGGAGAAGATCACGATGCAGGATCGCATTTTGCAGCATCTGTGCAACAATATGAATGCCAAGAACGATGGCGATCTTAGCCGCATCTTTGATCTCAACAAATCCCAGGCGGCTAAAATAACCGAGCGGGATGTGGAACGTTGCATAACCGTGCGAGAGAAATTGCTGGACAAGATCGAGCATCTGGGACGTCGCATGCCACCGAATACCCTGGACAAGATCATCTCCAAGCTGGGCACCAAGGTTGTAGCAGAGATGACGGGACGACGGGGACGTGTCATCCAGACAGATGACAATACGTTTAGGTATGAGCAGCGAGGGGAGGCGGAAACTACCATGGATCTGGTTAACTACAGAGAGAAGCAGCGTTTCATGGAGGATCAGAAGCATGTGGCCATCATCTCAGAGGCAGCTTCCAGTGGCATCTCTCTGCAAAGCGATAGACGTCTCTTAGTACAGCGACGACGTCTACACATTACTCTGGAACTTCCCTGGAGTGCCGATCGTGCCATACAACAATTCGGGAGAACACATCGCTCAAATCAGGCCAATGCGCCCGAATATGTCTTTCTCATCTCGGATCTGGGCGGAGAGAGCCGATTTGCGGCGACGGTTGCCAAGCGCTTGGAGAGTTTGGGAGCCTTAACTCAAGGAGATCGTCGTGCCACCGATGCTCGTGATCTCTCCAAGTTCAACATTGACAACAACATCGGACGCAGCGCTCTGGAGAGCGTTCTTCAGCAGATAACGGGAGAGAAGCCTCTGGAATCGGTTCATGTGCCTGAGAACTACAATGGAGACTTTAGCTTCGATTGCTGTGTGGCTCTCTCGGGTGTCGGAATACTGAGTGTCTCGGAGGACACGAAGGGACAACAGATGTTTGTCATTGAGAAGGATAGCAATAATATACCCAAGTTCCTCAATCGCATTCTTGGCTGTCGCGTTGAAGTTCAGAATGCGCTCTTCAAGTTCTTTCTGAACAAAATGTATTCCCTGATCTCTGCAGATGAAGCGTTCGGGACACTTTGATTTGGGTATTTTGGACTTGGATGCACACGGTGCGAATGTGACTGCCATCAAGCTGATTCGCTTCATCAGGCAACATGCCACAGGCAGAGCTGCCACAGAGTTGCACACGATGCAGGTGGTGCGGGGCATGGTCTTCGATCTGGCATTAGCCAAGTGAGTATATTTTTATTATGGGCCAGTTTTTCAAAGCGTCCTTAAACTCTTTTTTGGCTATCCATTTTAAGTCTTCTATAAGCATTTTCAATTTTTTTTCTGACATATAAGCTATACATCATTTTGAATTGTAAACTGCTTTAAAGCAGTTCATTTTTAGTGAAAGGTGGCAACATTAAGTGGCGACGTCAAGAAATTGAAATAATAATTTACAAAATCGACAACTGAAGCGACAAGTTGTGCCCCAAAAATGGAGCAACTACTTTTCCCATAATATTCGTAAATAAAAAATGCAATATCAGATAAAACCTCAAAAAAGTTTAGTATGACATCATAGACTCTCTCATTTTTAAAAGCAGAAACGATAGTCATCTGTAAACAGAACAAACTTAATCCCAATGATACAAGTACATTAGAACTTATAAATTATTGCATTGCTCACTAAAATTCAACATGCAATTAATATAAATGATTTTTATTTTTCTTTATTTGATTGATTCTTACTTATTTATTTGTATTTCTTCTAGTTGATTTTTAATGTTAATTAAATATAGCATTTTTTATTTTTATTTATTTATGTATTTTATTTATTTTTTTCTAGATTATTTACTTTATTTTTACAATTGATTTATTATTTATTTATCTCTATCTTTTCACCCCACAGATACAACAAGGATGCTCGCCGTAAACATGAGGGCTTCTATATTTACAAACAGGAGCGCAATAACAACAATTGTGCCATTCTTTGCCTGGATGCCCAATCGGAGGCAGCTGAAGCGAGCAGTGACCCCACCAAGATCAACCTAAAGATCTACAGACCCAATACCGGACCTCAAGTGCGCACTGAAACCCTTAGCTCGATAACCACTCGATATGTGAAAGCAAATCCCGAGACAGTGCAACAATTCTGGGATATGCAGTACAATCAATGCCTACGGATGTGTTCCCACATCTATTGGAATCGCAGATGCCCCTTTGGCATCAAATGTGGTGTTGGTCTCCGGGTGCGTACTTATCATGTCCTCTCGGGTCTCATGCTGCCCATTTGGGATCGCATTGCGTTAATCATCGAGAAGGACGGTCGCAAAATCCAAATGATACGCGTCAAGACGGATGACAATCGGAAAATTGTTGGTACCGTTGTGCCCGAGTGTGCTTATCATCAGCTTGTGGCGGATCTCTCGGCGGATTCAATTGTCGAGTGCAAGGATTTCAATAAAAGCAAGAATTAAGCACTCCGTCAAAGCTTAGAATCTGATCGTAATCCATTTCTTGTGGAGAAATGAATTCAATATTATATAGGTTCAATAAAGTTGAACCTGCTGGAGCTTTAAATAATTCTTATTTCTTACTCTTTTCATAATCTTCAATGCTCTCTTTCTCCTTAGCTGTGTTTTCTGGAATATATCCTTATATAGTAGTACTCGATTGCCTACCCTTTTTGACCTTTAAGAATTACTAAAACAAACAACAATGTTAAATTTTCTTTCTTTAATACTTTTTATTTTTTGCTTTTTCATATAGATTTTTTTTTGTAAATTTTCTGTTTTGTTTTCAGTAAATTGAAAAAACGCACAAGGATATACGAAACTTAAAAGTAGATTATAATTTAATTGCTTTCTTGCCGAATAAGTAGTACATATTTAGTAGTAGATCTAACAACTTTTCAGATACATTATAAATCTATATACTCTATCTGTTCTGCTCTTTTTAGTTAATTTTCTTGCATCTTATACTTTTCGTCATATTTTTTTGTATTTTGATTTGAATTTATCCTATTAATATAATAGACATAAAACTGAATTAAATAGAGCTTAAGATGGACAAAAAATGTGACCAATGCTCGTTCCATATATAAATTGCATTCTTGCATTTGCGTTGTATAAAAATAGAAACTCTAATTCTCAACTGGTTTTTGTTGAAGTTAATATTGCCCAAGGCCTCTCTGGTGCCTTCTATAGATTGGCTTAGCTTCTTTTCAGCTCTATATGCCTGGCTCGATATGCACTCTGTTTCCCTCTCTCATTTTATCATTCTTTCTGTCTGTTTCTGAGCCCTTTTTTTTATTGTTGGGTCTTGTAGGCACTTTACGTGTTTTTCAAACCGAAAAGTTTACAAAATAGTCTCAACAAAAATTGAAATGATTCTTTCTCTTTTATAAATTGTATTTCTAGTAACTGGAGCTTGTCATGGGTCTCTAACTCGATGGGGCGGGACGGGAAATGCTCCCATTAACTTGGTTGTAAGTACATAACGTAATCATCTTCATAAGTCATGCAATGATCCTTTGATCTATCTGCACCTAAAGTTTTTGTTTTCTTGCACTTAATTTTAAACGCTTTTTCTCAGTTGAATTAAAAAAATTATTGTAAGAACCGCAAACTAAATTCCTAAGACAAATACCAAATGAATTAATCAAACGAATCAAAATCTATTTAAGTATATCTTAAGTATATCTTGCGTTGCATAAAAAACTAAGTGCCTCCGTTTCATAAAAAGACAACCAAAAAAAATCTACTAAATCTCCTTTCTTACGATTGCTTCAAAGTCGCGTTTGCCAAGGTAACGCGCGGAAAACGCGCTATAAAACGCGTGCAAGTCGCGCGCTGGAGTCGCCTCATTGTGGAGGTCGCCTAGTATATCGGGTATATATCTGGCTATTGACCCGCTTTAGATCCAACTTGTAGATCACTTAACGTACTTCATAATGTAAATTATTTGATGCCTACTTAAAAACGCGCGCGTCTGCCGCGGCGACTATTCAAAATATCGCGTGCAAAACGCGCGCAACTCGCGACGCTCAAATTGGAGGAGGGCCGCGTATATAACGCAGCTGAGGCGTAAAACTCATGGACAGATTGTTGAGATTGTCACAGCAATTGGGCTGCATCATGCAGGCAGCACAGAAGAAGGTGAACAGCGCCAATTGCATCGGCACCGCCGCCCTTGCAATGCGCCACGCCCATCCACGACGCTGCGATTTGGGAGCGTTTTCATCCTCATCCTCGGAGCTGTCAAGCAAGGCTGCCTCATTGGCCGGATCCTCGGGTGGATCATCACCACCACCGCCAGCTGCAACAATACGTTGCAGTTGCTCCACCACCTGTTGCTCCTGTTGCTGCTGCAACTGTTGTTGCAACTCCAATTTCTCTGCCGCTTGACGCGTTTTGCGCGCGTTTCGTCGCTTGCTGGGCGAGTTTTGGGAATTGGGCGACTTAACCGCCTGCTGCTTCACATGTCCATTGGCCAGCTGCTGCTCCACTTGTTGCTTCTGTTGCTGTTGCTCCTGTTGCTTCTGTTGATGGGAGGCAGCTGTGCGCACAATCAAATCCCGGCATGTATTTTGCAATTGCTTCAACTCCGCCTCGGCGCTTTCCATACGTGCGGCAATGGAACGCATGGCAGCACTGCCAGGTGCCAAAGCCAGCTCCAGTTGCTTCGCCAGACGACGCAAGACGCCCAGACGACGTTCACGCTCGGACAAACCACCATCGGAGGTGGCGCCACCATCAGAGATGCCCGAATCGGACAGCGAGCCATTGGAGGCTGTGAACTTGGCAATGTGATAAATGTGATTGGGATCAAGATGCTGTTGCACGGCCAACAGTTGCTCCTGGCTAACGTTGACCTTCTCGGACAGCAGCTTGGCAACGAGCTTCACATTCTGTGCCAGCTCCACAGGTGTTGCCTGTCCCTTGTCCAAAGCACCCTCCAATCCTTTGAGTGTGCCACGATCTTGGCCCAAAGCCAATTGGAACTCACTTAATCCACACTCGAGTTGACGCCAGGCAATCAAGGAATTTGTGAGCATCTCCAGCTGTGTGTTGATTCTGTTGGGGAAAAGAAAAGGTGGATTAGAGAGGGTATCTTTTACAGAATGGGAATCGAAATTTATTTTATTTAAATTCAAAATCTCTTTCTACAATTTTATTAAAATTTTAAATTTTTTGAATTTTTAAAATAAAATAAATATCGTTACACATGTCAAATTCCTTCTCAACTTACCTCGCATCTGCTTCGTCCCAGGCGCTGTACATGTCGCTGACCTCATCCTTAAGATGCTTGTGGAACTCCTGCTCGGCGCTCATTAAACTCTGCACATCCCAAGTGGTGCCAGTGGAGGCTTCCATCACCTGGTTACCATTGCTGTCTGTTACCGTGATGGCCACTGTAGCAGTGCCGCCTGTTGTAGCCATCTCTTCCTGTTGCCTTTGCTCCTTCTCCTGTAGCTGCTCCTTTTGTAGATTTTCCTTTTGTTGTTGAAGTTGTTCGGACTCCTGTTGTTGTTGCTGCTGCTGCTGCAATTGCTCCTGTTGCAGACGACGCTCCTGACGTGTCAGCCAGCTGTGAACGGAGGCATTGAGGCGCAACATGTTGGTGCGATAGCTGCCCAGTTGTGTCTGTTCGTGCTGCAAATGATAGAGATTAAGATTAAGTTCAATTTTAAATAAGCTAAATAAGTTTATATAATACAAACTACATTATATATATATTCAACATATTGTAGTAATATTTAGCACACGTAGTCATAAGTAGTATGTAAGACTGTATTATATTGTAAATAGTGTTATTTATTAATTATATTTATCGCACTGTAAATATAAATAATCATTTATCGATTGCTAGAAAGCGCCCTCTGGCGTGAATAAGAGTTAGCTTAAGAATGTATGATTGGATTGAGAATGCAGAAAGCGTCACTTTTAAAAGCGACGCCGCCCGGTTAAGACTGAATAAAATATAAAAGATCGGAAATCCAAGTGTTTATTAATTAATTAAAATAACCCCTGAATATAATATTTAACTTAATTTTTTTAAACCTAAATAACAAGTATAATAATTTATAAAGATATTTTGGCTATTTGTATTAACAAAATCATTTCGATTTTCAAGGTTTTCTTTAAAGACATCGAGAAAATAAATAGTTTTATGTAAAATAGTTACCGGAACTCTTTATTCAAACGTTACAAATTTATAACTGCATATAAAAGTTATTTTTGGCATGCAAAAATAAGTAATTAATCTAGTCAATTATTTACCTTCAATGCCTCAACGGCAATTTGTATAGCCGGCTCCGTGTCGAGCAACTCGGGTGTGGCATTATCGCCGAGTCGGCACAGCGTGTGCTTCAGTGCACTCATCTCCTGCTGCAGTTTGCGTGCGGCGGCTGCATTCTCGCTCCAGTTAAGCAGATCCTCCCAAGCAGCCAATAGATCTACAAAATAAAACGAAATGATGATTCATTTATTATAATTAAGTTAACAGTGCACGCCAAATTGTAGCTAAATTGTAGTGAAAGCCAAACAACTCCTGGTCAATTCATTTCATTTTGTAAATGCTGTTGAGGTAGATTCGTTATGGGATTCAGTTTGTGATTTATCTGCGAATTCGCTCTGGCAATGGCATTTCCCAGCCCTTCAGGTAATAAATACCTTTCGTGTTTTTCTGCCGACAGCTAAAAGCCGAAAAGTGAAACTTTTATTTGTTTAACAAGCCAAAAAAAAGAAAAATAAAGTACAAAAAGCAGCAAAACAAACAAAAAGTTTTCCACTAAACGCTTGAGCGCAGCTGCAGGTGAGGGAAGGTGTGTGAGAGAGTGTGTGTGTGGTGTGTGTGACTGTGTGTGTGTTTGGTAATGTGAAACTGGGAGATTGTGTGGGAGCAGCGGTTTTTCAATCGCAACAAAAATGGGCTTCAAATGCAGCTCTTGGTGACGCCCAATTGCTAAAAGAATCTGTAATACCCTGTAAATAGTGGATTTATGCAAAAGGGTAATAAAGACTAATAAAATTAATTTATTTTATTAGTAGAATTTTAACTGTTGAGTTTATCTGTACTAAGATAAAGTAGTTTCACTAATTACCTTAGATTATTAACCATCTCGAATTTATTATTTAAAAGTTTATTTTTTTCTAATTCATGCTTATGCTAAAAGATTATGAATATTTCCCATTTTAATAATTAATCACTTTGATATTCTTGTTTAGACCATTGCTAAGAGATTGCTTACGAATTGTAAATATTTATTGTATTATAGTGTCTATTTTCTTCAAAAAAGTTAACAATAAATGATGACGCAACTCGCACGATGAAGCTAAAAATATATTAGTTAACTATTAATATTATTTATAGCAATCAAATTTAAGGGCATGACAAAAGAGATGTATAGATTTATGTTTATCTACAATATTGTTCATAGACACAAGCAACTTTATAAAATTATTCGTGTAAATTTAAATGATATGTATTATATTTCTAAACTGTTATTTGATCTTGACTTTTCTCATATAAACAAACATTTATCACTTTTAATAATAGCATTAACAGGGTACTTTTTAGTCACACTCTCTAGCATTTACACTCATTCACGTCTTTGACATTGCAACATTTTCGGGTGGGCAGTTCTTAAACTTGATTAGAGTCCACAATGGGCGGACTGGCATTGGAATTATAATAATATAAAGCGTTTTTCAATAGGTGCGCTTCAACTTTTTTTTTGAATAAAACACAAACGGTTTGACTTTTTTAACTAATTTTTTTTTTATTATCGAGTTTGAACATATACATTTTAGTATGAAATTCGATTTCTTTTGCATGACCACCGCATGCAGGTCTTACGAAGTCCAATCCTTGAACCCAATTTTCGACCACTCTTTTGCATATATCGGCCAAAATTCCAGCAATTTCGCGTTCAATATTGGCTCTGAGCTCACCAATCGTCGCCGGCTTGTTACTGTAGACCAATGACTTCACATAACCACAAAGAAAATAGTCTAAAGGGCGTCAAATCACACGAGCGCGGTGGCCATTCCACCGGTCCATTTCTGGAAATAACGCGCTCATCGAACCTACTCTTCAACAAATCAATTGTAACGTGTGCTGTGTGATTTGTGGCCCCGTCCTGCTGAAACCACATGTCGTCCAAGTCCATACCATTCAATTGCGGCCAAAAATAATCGTTTATCATATTGAACTCGAAATTGCTGGAATTTTGGCCGATATATGCAAAAGAGTGGTCGAAAATTGGGTTCAAGGATTGGACTTCGTAAGACCTGCATGCGGTGGTCATGCAAAAGAAATCGAATTTCATACTAAAATGTATATGTTCATACTCGATAATAAAAAAAAAATTAGTTAAAAAAGTCAAACCGTTTGTGTTTTATTCAAAAAAAAAGTTGAAGCGCTCTTAATGAAAAACCCTTTATAAATGGGCAGGAAATGAATAAACTTACAATCCAATGCTAACTGCGATTAAGAACTTTTTTGAAAACACGCCAAAATATTTGAATTATCTGCAACTTGGCAACTGACTTGGTGCAAGGACCCGAAACAACTAATTGAATTTTCAATGCGTCGTTGCAATTACTTTCACCCACAAAATATGCAGTTGCAAGCGGCAACAGGTGGAGCTGGGTTTCTTTTTGATAATGCAACGCACTTGTCAAGCAAATCACGAACTACGCACTATAGTACACACTCTATAGATGGAACAGGATCAGCTGAAGCGACAAAACCGAACTTGTTGGCAGCTGAAACGTAACTGGTTGACTAAACTTGTGGCTGCAAAGTTGCAAAGCAAACAGCCTACAACAAATGGCAACAACTCGAGCGCAACAAAACGATCGAGCAACAAACTAAGAGAGAGACAGAGAGAGGGAGTGAGAGAGAGAGAGAGAGAGAGAGAGAGATAGAGCAAGATAGTTAGGTAGGTAATTGACTCAACTGAAAAATCTTGTATTAGATGATTGCCACTTGGATGCGTTGCAACTACGCACTTTTTCAGTGACTCGTAATCTTCATGGATTGCATAACTTGCGGTCAGGTTTGGTCACTGATAGAAGAAGGGGAAAAAAGAGGGCAGAAGGCGAGACCTCGCGGCAGGAAGACATTATCAGGCATCAACCCGGGCATTTAAAATGATATAGGGGCGTCACCGGGCAAAACTGACTATCGACTATCACGATGACTTTCAGTGTATATATTCAATAATCTCCGTTCAGTTGGCTTAATAACTTTAACCAACTTAATGACTTTGGGGCGTACTGTGCATAAAATTGATTAGCCATTAGGAGAAATGGAAATGTAAATGCAAAAATAAATGGCAAAAGACTTTCACTTTAATCAGAAATTAATTGCCCATTGCGGCGATTTTCCTGAATTGAGCTCAAAGTGCATATTCTAATGCAGTCAATGAATGGAGAGAGAGAGAGGGAGAAATCTCTTCCGGCTACTGTGCGATCTCTTCCCCCTCTTAACTTGGCCAAGTCATTGCTTGGCTCATCACAGACTGACAAGTGAAATTGAAAAATTGTTTACATTTCGTCACGCAGTAAAAATAGCAAAAAAAAAAACAAATAATAAACACAAAATGCAAATTCAACCGCAAAACAATAAAATGCAACTGCAGCTATAAAAAACCAAATAAGCAAGGGCATTGACATATCTGTGTTGAGTTGTGTGTGTGTCGTTGTGTATGTGTGTGAGTGTACACTCAAAACTTGGCAAAACATTGAAATCAAATTCACAAAGTATTTTGTGTGGGAGGTTTAATCCAAATATACTTCTCTTCTCTCAATTGCAATGGTCAAAGAAAATACAGTGAAAAATACGCTTTCTTTCTCTATTGATATATATTTCTCTTAATAGCTATTTTGTCTCTCAATTTTATTATCTATCTCACAGCTGTTGCTATACTCGAAATCCAGATGTTTGAATTCTATTGAATGCAGTACAACTAACTTTATGCAGCTATATAAGCTGAAGTTAAGATACGAGAATCCGTGTTTGAATAACACAGCTCTGTAAAGTCACTAGTTTTAATGGAAATATTATCAGAAGTTAGAATACTACGTTGAAACTAAACTGAAACCGAGCATTACATCTATTTATTTATATGGTTTGTTATATTTAGACTCAGAACTTATGAATAATATAGACAGACGTATATTATTCAACCATTTCCCAAGTGATAAAGGTATATAATAATGTAGAAACGGTAGTACAATGGCTTATTGAATTTCAATTTGTTATCAAAGAGCTAAATTTAATTTAAAATTGTGGCCCGGGAGGGGGGCCTGGGAGAGGGGTCTAGGAGCGGGGCCTGGAAGCGGGGTCTGGGAGCGGGGCCTGGGAGAGGGACTGGGAGAGGGTCAGGGAGAGGGACCTGGGAGCGGGGCCTGGAAGCAGGGCCTGGGAGAGGGACTGGGAGCGGGGCCTTCGAGCGGGTCTGGGAGAGGGACTGGGAGCGGGACTGGGAGCGGGGCCTTTGAGCGGAAGCCTGGGAGAGGGTCAGGGAGAGGGACCTGGGAGAGGGACTGGGAGCGGGGCCTAGGAGAGGGACTGGGAGCGCGGCCTGGGAGCGGGGGCTGGGAGAGGGACTGGGAACGAAGCCTGGGAGCGGGGCCTGGGAGAGATTTTAGATTGTAAATTAGTTTTCCCCACTTCTTTTGTCGTTATGCCTATGACAATAGAATATAACTTGGGCAATATAGAAAATAAGAACCTTGTAAATAGCTCAAGGAACTCTAAGTCCTGTTCTCTGTTGAACCTGCGTGACAAGAAGCCATAAATAAAAGGCAATGCGACAAAAGGGAGTGCCAAAAGGAAGGCGGTGCCAATTTGTTACCAGGCACGATAATGATTCTTATCCCGCCTTTCGTTATTTTTACTTGTTTAAAATAAACAAACTAAACGTAAACGAAACCGAATAAACATATGTATTTATTTACTAATGAAGCCGAGGGCCTAGAGATGAGGTAAGAGCCAGAGTTGCCAACATAAGCTAAGGAATTTGTAAAGTCAAAATGTCGGCGACCAAAATAGGCGACTTAAATATTTAACAACAAAAAATAATAATCTTGAATAATTATGTGTGACACAGACAACGAAAACAGCGGTGACAACAATTATATACAAGTAGCAAAAAATACACACAAAATTAATAGCAACTTTGTTGGATATGTTTAAGAAATGCTGATTAAGAAGAAGAGAGGAAACAAGAAATATGTATGTATATTTGGAAATACAAAATAAGGTTATCGCAAGAGGTCGTAACTCTGGAGAAGTCGTTAACCCGCCTGGAAAGACTTCAAAATTTATTTGTTTTATGCTTGAATGCAATGCCTCTGGCAGATGGGGCGGAAATACGCCCTACAAACTCGAGAAATAAATGCAATTGCTATTATGGTAATTGGAAAGGTGTGTTCCAATCATTCCTTTACTTCAACAAAAAATGAACAACCACATTATTAAGTCACTGTAAACCGTTTATCAACACTAATCTAAATTCAAAAGCGAATTGATTTCAATAATTCAATGACTTAATAATTCTAGCGAATTGAAGGTCGACCACAAATGAGGGCAAAACAAAAACAAAAAAACAACAACAAGAAAAAAGTTTCGAATATAATTAATGTATAAAATGACGCCACAATTTGTACAACAGCATTAATTTGTTGTTGTCTTATTAGAACCTGCCTGAAACTGGCGACTGTTTTGGTTTTGTAACCCACGATGAACCGGGTTCCGGTTTTTCTTCTTCTTCTCCATAGTTAGCCATATAACTTCAAAAGCGGAACGCTTTACAATTGACCATAAAAGCAGAGTCCCGTGTACCGTTAATGAGAGTGCCAAGCTAAGCGTGAATGCGAAGTGAGTACAACACAGAATTGTTGGCTATAAAGCAATGTGGCCATAATGCAACGCCCTGAAACATGCAACTCTACTGCATTCCCTTCTTCTCTCCATTCTCCTCATCCTCCTGCTCCCTCGCAACAATGCTTAATTAGCAATGCAGCGGGAAGAGGCAACTGAAGAAGCAACTGCAAAGTGGCAAGAACCAGGCCAACCCAATGGGGCAACAAGTGGCAGCCAAAGTCGGTCAAACTGTCTATCAAGCAACAGCAGCAATAACTTAAAAATAAAATGTGGCACAGCAGGTAACTGCAGATCCATCAAGTAATAAATGCTCTAATGATTGCAAATTAATTGCAAATACGTTTGAAGATGACTAAATTTTTAATATACTCTTTCTCTTTTCATTTGAAGAGTTTCTCTTATTTTATTTTAGATGTTGATTACATTACAATTGCTGTCTATGATCATCATAATTTTCAACTTTTTCTTTCATCACGTTCAGTTTATATATTTTCATATATATATAAATTTTGTATTTTCTATTGTTTATAAAGACCCATAAAATTGAAAATTGAAAGTGATCATCATTTATATTTTGATAATAATTATAATATTATATAATGTTTAGCATTTTCTCCAATTTCTTTATATGATATCATTACGTAAGTGGGTACTACTTTGGAGGTACTTAAAAAGGCTTTCCCTTTATACTTTTACTAATTCTGAATTTATTATGAGGAAAAGTCAAGAATTGTTCATTTTCTGGACTGAGCACATCTTTCTCGCTGTAATTTTGATGAATAATGCATTAGTTATAGCTATCCCTTTCTACAACTCTTTCTCTTATTTCCCCTTTATCTCTATTTCACATATTTGATTCCAACCGAGTGTATTGCACTTTTGTCAGCTTTAAGTGTCCAATTAGCTTTTTATTCGTTTTCATCTTATCTCAAGTGTACCATCTTCTCTCTTTTTGTATGTCTCTACTTCTTTCTGCCTCTGTCCACATCTCTTACCAACATCATTTACACCTGTTTTCAATTTAAGCGATAAGTTCACTTTTGGTTGCTGATATTAGCTCTCTAGCATAAGTCCATCTCTATGCACATAACAGTATCGCTCTTTGTTTGTGTATTAATGAGTATTTACCTTGCTCCGATGAGGAACGCGATGAGGAGGCCGATGAGCTGGACGAGGAGAGCATTCCAGAGATATCCGTTTGTATGGCGACACTCACTTTACCCATTTTGACAAGAGCTTTTCTATCGCTATCTCTTTTGCTCCTGGCAACCCTTAGCGACCTAATGTGACCCACTTAAGCGTTTTGGCTTTTGCCAGCTGTCTTTACCAGGCGGCGCCACTTGAAATCAATTTTTGTAATCAATTTGCGTATTTAAACATTTCAATTTGTTTACTTTGAGCACCAGACACACACAAAAACCGAAGTTTCTTGTAGAGATTTATTTACACGCAGCGCGATGACCTCGAAAAGTTGGGAAACTCATTTGTAAACAATGTGAAAAACCAAGAAACGTTTCCCACTGCAATGTCTCTTATAATGAAATGCACTCTTATACACTTATACACCCTTATACAGATAAGGAAAACACGCGACTTTTTATGAATGGTGGCAAAAGTTTTAAATTTTAGGGAGATTTCTTGAGCTTCTAGAGATTTTTGTAGTTGTTGCTATCACAGTTATTATATAGGCATGTGTTTAATTATTAAACTTTATTGGATATGGAGATTCGATGATAAATAGTGTGAGTTCTTAAAGCTCGCGGAAGCACATTGAATTACAGTTAAAAGCAAACGACGACGACAGAAACGGCGACGACGACGACGGAAGCAGAACCGCTTGGAACGCACGCTAAAAATGAACTGAGACGTCAACGCTGCGTCCGCCGTTTCAATTGTTTTTGGCGCAGCAGCTTTCAGGTACGGTGAGAGCAGGCCAAAGAGAGAGCGCCAACGACAGAGAGAGAGAGGAAGGGAGAGGCGACAGCCGCAAGCAGCGTCAACTTTTGAACTTGGCTTCACACGCAAAGCTATTCGGCTAGAGTCCGCGTGTGTGTGTGTGTGTATTAGCTTACTCATTTATTCGTAGTTTCGACAGCCGCAAAGAGAGCAACCAAAACAACAACAATAACAACAGCGCATGCCTCAATATATAGAAGAGATGACGGCGACGACTACGTCATTTTCAAAAGCAGATGATGCCGAGATTAAAAGAGCAGCAACAATAATAACAGATGACGGCGACCCACAAATACAGATACAATCCACACAAGATACAATACTACAAGCTACAGTTTGACAATC
Source organism: Drosophila falleni (assembly GCA_035045575.1). Classification (NCBI taxonomy): domain Eukaryota; kingdom Metazoa; phylum Arthropoda; class Insecta; order Diptera; family Drosophilidae; genus Drosophila; species Drosophila falleni. The sequence goes on from JAWNOV010000167.1 coordinate 15,860,999, forward strand.
ACAATACAAGCAACGTGGAGCGGCGCTTTAAGCGCGACATCTAGCGTAACTTTCTGGTACTCTTAATCTCTACCGTATGCTAGAGCTAATAAATTATTTAGCTCAACAGTTTTGTGAGACTCTTGGCATTTCTTCAACATACATTTCAATAAATTTTCACCCATCAACATTTTGTTCAAAATATTTCCGCTTTTTGCTACAAATGACGTCAGCTGCCAAAATAATTTGCTCTTGTAGGGGTCAAAGTAGCCGTTTCTCTTAATGCGCATATATAATCCAAAATATTAAGCTAATTTATCACATTCCTATACTTAATGCTTCATATAAATTTTCTTTTACGTATTTTCCTGTGATTACAGTTTTAGTGCAATATATATAAATTAGACACAGTGCAGCCGCAACTTTAGCAAAGGCACAGTTGCTTGCAAACTGCGTAAAGTGACTCTGAAACATCCGTCAATTTGATTGAAATAAAGATTTGAGTACAAATGTGGCCCATTAACCAGGTTCGAAGTGCGACAGCTTAAATAGATTAGTAAAGATGACGATCACAAAATGAATTAGAGCAAATTCTAAACTAAAATAAGAAAACTAAATTAATTTTGGTTAAACATTTGACAAAAACACAAGCATAATAATATTAACAAATTACGAGTAGTTAAACGAAACAATAACACCATATTAATATATATATATATTAAATAATAAATATTCATGTACACTATAAAATAAAGTAATCAAAACTAGAGAACAATTTTAAATGCTTTTGGTGTTTTTTCTTGATATAAAAACGGTAAATTTTATTTGCCAAAAAAAGAAATAAATGCGCAAAATAAATAATATTTTTGTGTTTTTTTTGGGTTGTTTTAAAATTAATAATATTAAACAAATGCAAAATAGAAATTCGATGCAAAATGCGTTTTGTCAAATGCAAAAACAAAATTTTTCCAAATTATAATAATACAAAATAATACAGAATCGTACAAAATAATACAAAATTAATGAGCTTTAAAAGCTGCTGTTTCGCTTGGCAAAAAATAAGGCAAAGCTCTTGTTGTTTCTATCTGTCTTTGTTTTTCGCTGTGCCGCAGCAGTTTGAGAGGCACTGCTCTTTTAGAGCAACCCTCGAAAACCGCCAAATAAACGCTCCAGTCGCCCCATTGGCCGATTGACCAGCGCATAGAGCGACCTCAACGTTCCGGCCAGAAATCTATAGATAGTAAAATGCTCCAGCAAATTGCCCACATCCAACACAAACTCGATGACACGGGCCACAAATCGTGTGATGGGCGCACACTTGCACTCAACCATCGGCTGCACTTCGGCTCTAGTTGTGGCTGTGGTTGAGGTTGTGGTTGAGGATGTGGTTCTAGTTACGGTTGCGGTTGCGGATGAAGCGCCACCAGCCATGCGCACAATCAGACGGCAGCCTGTTGGCAAGGACTCACCTTTTGTCTGGCCGGCGCAGTGTGTCGATAGCACCGTACCAGGCGGACCTCTCAGCACGGCCTCCAGGCAGCGTATGTTATCCCGGCAAGTGTTGATAATCTCGTTCTGAAAATTAAAAGTTTTAACGATTAACTTAATGCTCGCAACTTTAATTAAGTTAGACTAGAGATAGGTGTAATAAAGCTGATGACAGTTGCCGAAATCTTTACTTTAAATGCAAGGTTTCACGAAAAATAGTTTAGCACAATATTCTTAACAATTTGAACTTTCTATCAGCTTGTTAAATATACGAAGCTTGGATCTACTTAAAAATTTGAACTGGGATTAAAAATGTTAACTACCTATAAACTTTTATCATTTCTAGCTGATTTATTGTATTTCTTTATTTTAAGCTAATTAATCAAATTTAAAATGATATATTGTGCTTCACTTTTCCTTTTCGTCTAAGTTACCTTATAATAATCTTTATAATATTTATCTACGATCTGTTTTAATTTTCACGCTCAATTTTTAAACATATTTTTAACTTTCTTTCTTCTTTTAGCTTCATTAAATTGAAATAACTAGAGAATTTATTTTATTTCTCAACTCTGTTAATAGAATAAATTACTGTTATATTCTATTAAATTAGTCTTTTATTTAATTTTCTCCTTTTATTTTATGCATAGTTTTCGTTCAGCGAACAATAAATTGTCATTTTTACTTAGTTAAGCTAATATTACTGAATATGATCTCATTCAAAATTAATCTTATATTTTATCAAGTGTTATTTCATGTTATTATTTTCTTCACATTCCTAATATTTCTTTTTTCCCCTTATAATTATTTTGTCATACTAATTTATAACTTTTTACACTCTCATCTCTTACATATATATTTCCGATATTCAATCACTTACATAATCCTCAGGTCTCAGCAGATGACAGCGTACTCTTGAGAGCACGCGTATCCTCAAGTCGATCGCGACTCTGCTGGAGAAGAGAGCGCATCTCCTGCTCCCCATCCTCGGAGTCATCGCCACTCGAGGAGGATGTGGCTGGAATCAGTTTAATGCACTTCTCCAGATTGCGAGAGGAGCGTCTTCGCTCATCGGCGGTGACAGTGCGACGACGACGTGTCGATGTGTCGCTCTCCGAGGTGCGACGCAGCAGCGACTGCGCCGAGTGACTCATGCCGGCACCAAACTCCAGTTTACGGCCCACAGATTCATTACGGACTGGCAACTGAGTGGGCGGATTCTTGGGTGTCATCAGCGCGGTGGCCGAGGAGGAAAGATTCGCAGTAGTCACCTGTTGTTGTTGCTGCTGCTCCTTCTGTGAGCTGATGGCCTCAGCCATATCTATGAGTAAAAGTTAAGCATGAGAGCGAGTTAATTCTGGAGAGGATTAACCTTACCTTGACACGACTTGCGTCGCACCTCGAGCGTCTTGCGTCGTCGCTCGTATTGCAACTCGAGAGCACGCTGGCGACGAGCGTGATCAACGCTGCTGCTGATTGTCTCCTGATTGATGTGCAACGCCTTCAGCTCGTGCTGCTGCAGTGAATCCATGCGAGGTGGCGAGAATGAATCCAGATTGTTGGCCGCCGACAGCGAACTGCAGCAATCCGACTGAGAATCAATGAAATTGCTGTAACCCAGACAAAAAAGTATATAATGATTTATGAGCCAACTATAAATAAAAATCCAATGATCTTTTTGGCACGCCCCACATCAAGGTCGTCCAAGAGAGAGAGAGAGAGAGAGAGAGAGAGATTTCTTTACTCACCGATAGTCATCGCCAAATTCCAACAGACGACGCGCTGCATCCGAATCAAAGCCCTCTGAATAATTCTCTGAATTATATTTCTCTTGATAATTATCCCATGCCGTCTCCGAAATGCTGCTGTGATGATCCTCAGTGCTCAGTTCTATGATCAAAGAAAATTTAGAAATAATTAGTTAATTAATTGATGTGGACATTATGAGATTTTATTTGAGGGGAAATTGCTTTAAAGGGTGCATTTAAGGTACCTTTTTGCCTGGGTACGGGCGTGCGTGCTTGTGAGAGAAAGATTTTTATACAATAGATAGAAAATATTACAACAAATAGTAGAGTATTTTGATGAATAGCTTTTAAAACGATCAAGTTTTGTATAAGGTGTAAATTATAATAATTATTTTCTTTTATTTCCCTATTTAAAGTAATGAGATTTAAGTTATGAAAGGAATACAAATCTTAAATATTTTTTACGATAGAATCTCACTATACAATTAGTAAATATATTATGATGTATTATGAGAAAAGTATTATTTTATAAATGAAATTGATTTCCGAATCTAAAATCTATCTTAAATTTTGTTTAAGAAGTAGAGAATTTCTTACTATCAATCAATCAACTAATTTTGATAAGAAATACAATAGAATAAGATAACTTCTATTTTATCTTTTCAACTCATAGCTATCTCCATTAACTGATAAGTTAACAGAAATATTCCTAGAATGCAACAAACAAAGGAAATTGTGGACATATATATAGACCATATATGACTCTAAGATTAGTAATTGTTTTTCCTCAAATACTCTGATGATTAATTATTGTTATTGGACAATACGTGAGAGAGAGAGATTAGACGGCAAATTCGATGATATCATTATATACTTTAAGTAGTTAAGGAACTAAGCTCTCAAGATCGTTCCAAAAACGTTATTATAATAAATTTAAGAGATTAAGGTGGTGTCTCTTTTTAAATCTAATCCCACTTCTCTTACCAGCTTGCTGTTCATCCTCATTCATATAGTTGGAGAGTGCTGCCAAGGCGCCCAAGCGAATCTCACTTGCCATCAGGGCAGCTGTGGTAAAGGAACCCACTCGAAATTTGGGCACCATCAACTGGGATTCCGTCTCGCCCTCGGGAACAGGTTCATCCAACTTGGGACTGACGGGAGAGCCGCCTTTCTGTATGTTCAACAAAGCGTTGGTGAACTCCTGCAGCTGCTGGGATGACATTGACTCACAGGACTTCATCAGGGTCTGTGTGAGATCCCCGTGTGCCTCAGATCCCGAGTCGGACTTCCTGCCACCCGAAGCAGCCGATATGCGCTTCTTGCGTGCTCGACGACGTCGCAAGGATCCCTTGCTGTCCGCCTTCCGAGCGGCATTGCTGCCCGTGCCCGAAGAGGAGGCAGCCCGAGCTCGTGGTCCCGGCGAGAGAGAATCCAAGGCGCTCTCACTGATCGAATGGCTGGCCAAGCCCGGCGGAGAGCTCTGGCCAACGGCTGCAATTGTTGTGGTCAACTGAGCAGCATCTGTGGTCAACTGCGACAGACAGGAGACGGACCAGGGACGCTCCGACTTGCGACGCGTTTGTGGACGCTTTACAATCTTCACATTCAGACTCTGATTGCTGCTGCCGAAGCCAAGAGGAGTCGCTGGTTGGCCAATGGGTTCAGCGGAGCCGCCAATGCGTTCCGTTGAGTTGCCATACGAATTCGTGCTCGTCTGCATGCAGGTGGCAATGGAGTCGGTGAATCCCTCCGAGGAATCCGAGCCGACACCACAAACAGCATCCTTTTGTGGCATGGAATCTGTTTCAGATGCCTCACCGGAGGCTTCACAATCATCCGGCTTTGTGGGTGCCTCATGTGAATGATGATTGCGGTTCAAAAGCTGCGGTGTTGATGGCTGATGTTCCAACCATTCCTGTAGAGAAATTGAAATGATTAGTATAGTTTAAGATGGGGCATCTGTAGGGCTGAAAACTTACCTCGACACGCTGCTTGATGGGACCGGGCATGATGATGTCGCGCTTTTTGACCGTCGAGGAAATCTTGATGATGGAATGTTTCTGCTTCGTTGGCGTCTTCAATGCTGCCTCCTGAGCGTCGCGCACCAAATGCTCCGCTTCGAGTACAAGCTGCTTGATTGAATCATGCGAGACCTTGCCCTAAGAGAGGGAGAGAGAAAACCGAGAGAGAGAGTGAGAGGGAGAGTAAGATAAAAACATGAGTTAAAGTTAATGAGCATGGCGAATTGAAGTGCCCTCGGTTAGGTCACACTTCCCAAATGACGCACAGCAAGAGCAATTGAGAGAGACAGAGAGTGAGAGAGAGAGTGAGAGAGAGAGTGAGAGAGAGAAAGAGTGGTAATGCAATTGCAGTTAGTCTTCTAGTGTTCTCTCTCATTTACTCTCTCACTGCTTATCAGTCAATTCACAGATTCTAGGGGAAGGTTCGCTTATCACTTCAGTTTTTTTTGTTCTATACACTCATTTGTTTGATTTGTGCATTCATTATTCATATTATTCACTTGGCAAACACTCAGTCAACTCTTTTAATTTTTTATTTCTGCTTATCGTTTGCATTTAGCTTTCTTTTCATTTTGCTTATCTCTGCTGTTCTCACTGCCTGTTGTGTCTTAACGCCTCAATCAAGCTTTGGCTAATTGTTGTCTACATAAATGTGATTTCATTTGTCATACCCTGTGATCGGACTTAATGAATGAGTTGAGTCTTAATATCTATAGAAATTAATTTTAATTTTATATTTATGATTTTTTAGATAGTATTTTTTAAAATTTAGGTTTTACTATCTTGAAATTGTGCCAAGAAATACTCTATTAAACAAAGAAACAGAGTTGCGTTTTTGTATTAAGATAGGTCAACAACTACAAAGAATATAAACAGTTCTAGCAATCAATTTAATGTGACCTCCAAAAGAAAACCCCATTGGAAAACATTTCTTGGGAACCTAATGTTAATTTGACATAATCAACACAAGAAACTTAGAACTTAAAAGACAATCGAAAATTACAGAAATAAATGGAGAAAAAACGCAGTGAAGCGTTGATAATGATTCGATTGCCTTTTGTTTTGTATTTTGTTTGTAGTTATTACAAAACTTGTAGCTACTCAAATATGGTATTTGAACCAAAACTTTGGGGTTAACCTTTAGGCAAAAAGGCATTAAATGAAATAAATTAATGGGTAATTGCAAATAGTGTTGCACAATTGAACAATTCCAATGTTGTTTGACTTTCAAGTAATTCACAAGTACAAATTAGGTATTATCTGCATGTATATCTTATGTTTTGGTCTTATCACATTTTATTCAAAAGTCTAAGCCGATTGAACACGCTTCGACTTTATTGCTAATCTTTGGCTTAATTTAATTAACAGTTTCCTGTCGACACGCCGACAGTTTGAGTTGCACTTCAGTGATTGTCAAACTGCAACTCACACACAGAAACACATACATGCACACACACAACGGAAACAATTTTCCAAATGCTGTGCCAGTGAAAATGTCGACGTTTTACGACTCTTGCAGCCAAAGTGGAAGCAGCAACAAGAGCAACAACAACTTAACTAGCAACAACAACAGCAAAAGCAACAAGAGCAACAACAACTACGACTACAAGAGCAACAACTACAAGAAAGGCCATTGCGATTGGGCGTTTGCGATAATTAAAGGCAATTATATGAGTTTGGCTTTTTGTTTAGCCAATGGCCAATTAAGCAAACTGGAAACTTAAACTGCAAACTAGAGCTGGCAACACGTTAGTTAAACTAGGCGATAGTATAGGTTGTTTTAGAATTAGATGATATGAATAACGATCGAATTATACGATAGCTTCTTTATAATATAAAAAGTCAGAAACTTAGATTTAAAAACCGAAAGTATCTTGGAGGATAAAAAAATAAACGAATTATTATAAATCACTTTTTTGTAAAAATTCTTTAGCCATTTAAAAAAGAAGATTAATAAATAAATTTACTACAAATATAGTTGACTATTTTCATAATATGTATAAAAAAGAGGTAGATTATTTCAATTAATTATCAAATTACCAAATATCAAAGCTAGTCTTCAATGATAGAATTTATCGATATGATTTCTAAATTTAGCAGAAATATTCACAATAATTATAATCGATTATCAAGTTTGCTATTTAGCAACTATTCAAAAAACTATTAAAAAAATAATCAGTTCTACAAGTCCATACCTGACTTGATTTACAACTTCCTTTGACACGCGCTCATCTCTAAGTCAGACAATTCGCAACACACAGTGGCTGACAAACTGTTGAAACTCGGTTGAATTTAACTATTTGGGGGCCTTGACAATAGACGTTTCTTTCGCCGTGTTTTTTGTATGTTTATGACCAAAAAATAAAAACTAATTTAATTGCACTGCGACACGCACGTCAAACGCAAATCGCAAAGTCGCGAAACGCGAAATCGCGAATTTAATCGCAATGAGTGTGCACACACAGTTTGACAAGCGTTGAGCGGGCTTAATTACACACTGTTTTTGTTAAATATTGCTAAATGCAAATTACGCGAAAACGACAATAACAACAATAGCAATAACAATAGTTAAAACAATAATAAATAACAACAAAAGCGGGCAAAAGAAAAATAAACACTTGACAATAGCGAATGTTGTTGCGTTTTTTGGCTTTCTATTGTTGCGCGACAATTGTTTGTTACGTTTTGTATCTGTAACTGAAACTTTGTATCTGTATCTTTGTATCTCTGAATGTATCTGTATCTGTACGTGTGGGTATCCGTAACTCAACCGTTAACCGCGACGTCGCAAAACGTACTGAAAGTTTGCTGTGAATTCAAATCAAACTGACAGTCAAATGCGTTTGATAATAACACCAGCAACAGGCTGGTTGCGGTGGTGCAGGGAACAGGTGCCACCACCGATAAGATAAAAGCCGGCAAGCATTAAAAAAAAATTGGCAAAACTTTTACAATCGAAATTGGCGCTGGTCTTGTGATCGATCATTGATCGTCATCGATTTTCGGGCGGGACTTTCCTTTTATTTGTCTAAAATTGTTATTAATTTTTTAACAGTATTTATTACTTTTTAATTTTTTTTGTTAACAAGTCAATTTAGTGCTCGTTTTTATTTTAATGTGTGACACTGAGTGCGTTGCGATTAGATAAGGCGTCGATTTGATTTGATTTTCATTGGGCAAAAAGCAACGTCATCGATTGGGTTCGGTTGTATTTATTTTATTATTGATTATCTCGGTCTCATCGCAATGGGAGGCGTTTTAATTGATATACGACTTTGCACTGTACTGCAAAAATGCATAAATTAACGAGAAATAAAACGAAATTTGTCATTATTAATCAAATGTTGAGCAAATTTCACTCTCAATAAATCAACGCAGCGGATGCTTGGGACAGGAGAAGTCTAAAACTGGGAGATGCAGATGGAGTTGCAATTGAAGCTGCCCTCGGGTGGATGACAGTGAAAACTGCGTAGACAGACTGTATGAGAGGAGATTCAACTTGTCAGCGACAAATGCAAATGCGACGCACACAACGATCAGCTAAGCAACATGTTGCCGATATATATGTTGCACACTGCACGCGACATGTTGCTGATAAATGTTACCGATCGTTGGGGACAGGTTAAAAGTGAGAGTGTCCAACGAGTGCCAAAACATGTTGAGTAACAAAAACTCAGACACTGATAATAAATGCAGGCAAACGAAACAAAGAAATAAGACCGAAATATTGAGGATCACTTTAAAAAGCGCGGATTTTATATTGATAAGAGATTGAGATAGATATTTGTACAGTATTTTTTTATTAGAGAAACTACATATTTTCGTTCCCTTAAAAAGTTTAAGGAGTAGATATTTAAAGAATGATCTACCCATTTCCAATTGAGTCAATGGAAATTCAGAATGAAAACTACATAATAATAATAAGACACGATCGTTAATAAGCATTCGAAACTTTTACTAAATGAAAACTGGAGGATTTTATACTGTATATATGGAATCCATTAAATATAGATTAAATTTAAACTTGATTATTATAATCAATCCCTCTCTATCTCTCCAATGATCTATCTCAATTTTGCTGCATAAGCAAAACTTTGAAGAGATTATTAGGTACTATCTGATCATCGGCATGATTAAAAGCAGAAGCAACAAATTGTAACAGATTATATGCTCCATAAAAAATTCCAATTTGTGTCAACATTTATGAATCGAACCACAATTTGCCAGTTTTACTGATTTCCACCCGCTGTTTTTCACAAAAGGCGGCAATGAAATGTCTTAAATTACCAAAAAGATGATCGTTTACAGCCAATTACACTCAACAACTTGTCGGTGGACATGTTTGGGGACATGTTTACCAGCAAATTGACACGAAAAAGCCACAAAAAGAGCTTAGAGAAATTTGAGGCGAATCCACATGCACACGCACCACACACCATTGCACCACTGTGCGCATTGGACCACCAACATGGTCAGTTGAGTTGATTCGTTGTATCGATCGAATGCTGCTCTCGTATGCATTTCAAGCGAAACTGAAACCATGAGAGCCTCTAAGCCAACTCAACAACAAAGGCAAGCCGGCTGGCGAATTGGTGAGTCGACAATCCAATGATCGAGAGAGCTGGCCACCATCGTTGGCCTGGCTTAAACTGGGCATGGTCATGGTTGTGTGAATGAGCGACACGCAATGTAGGATTCGCTACGGAGTCTGCCATCATCTGATGACAAATTGCAAGTGAATTTTACTCTGGCTGTTGAAAGGGAAAACGTTTCAGTTGTAGGCAGCTACACTGACAAAAATTAGAGACTGACACTGCTAAAAATGAAGCAAAAAGAGTGCTTAAGATTATTATATTCACATTATATTTTTACTGAATTTTCAGATCAATTTTTCTGCGAGTTTAATTCAAACTAACTACCTGATTTTTTGCAGTGCATAGCTCTTTTATAAGTCATAATAACATTTGTCAGCGTGAAACGCAAATTGCAACTTAAAGTTAGAGAAAGCAGACTAAGAAGTCAATCTTCTTAGTGTTACAGGAAATGCTTCCGCTTCCTTTAGCTGATTTTTATAGTTATCTATCGCCTATAAATGATAGTTGTACCAAAGTATATATCTCTCAAGAGCTGGCGACTTACCTTCGATGGCGACATTGTGGCATTGCTGCTGCTCGCCTGCGACTTGGCCGACTTGGCTGGTGATCTTGGTGGCAAGCGATTTCCATTGGCATTTAAATGGACATTCCCAAAGCTAATGCAGTTACTCATCTCATTGGGCCAAACACTAATATTGCAAATGTCTGCGCGACTGTAGAAACTACAATTGTTGTTGTTATGCAGCTGTAAAAAAATAAATACGAAAAGAAAGCATAATTTAATTAAAAATGAAATCGAAAATTGGTAAAAGCAAATGTCCTCTTTTGCTGTCTGTCTGTCTGTCTGTCTTTCTTATAATCAATCTGTGAGAGAAGTTGGGAGCACTTCCTGTGCTGCATTTCGTGTGCATGGCTTTATTACAATGCTGGTCCCATAAATCTTGGCCAGTCGAACGAATGAACAAACGTGTCCTCGTCATTGTCTTCTGTCGTCCCTTTCAATTGTTAACTGTTTGCCATTTCTTGGTTTTGTTGCTTTTGCAATGAAGAAATAAATCACACGTTTTTAGTTAATTTCGTACTTTCCCATTTTTGACGTGCGCTGCTCAATTTCCACCAGTTTTTCCTGGACACAGAGACGACGCTGACTGACTGCCCTGTCTGACTGTATGTCTGTCTGTCAGTCGGAATTGGGATTGGGAGACGGTAGTTGGTAACCAATATTTGAATGGCAGCTGCTGTCGGGAGTCGGTGCATGATTCGCTTTCATTAACCCAACTGCTTAATCATCAGGTGCAGGCAATAAGAGGCGGTAGCCATTTATTGAAAATGCGCCCCCCTTTTAGACCAGTTTAGTTCAACCGTTCCCTCTCTCTCTCTGTCTCTCTCTCTCTCTGTCTCTCTCTCTCTCTCTCTCTCTGTTGCTGGGCTTGCAATGTTGCAAGAAAACCAACCAACTTTATTGACACAAGTCAAGAGACCTGCCAGACAGACAGTGATCGAATCGAAATGCAACTCAGAGGAGACTCAAGCCTTAAGCCAACTGTGGCAACTGTGGGAAAAACTGTGCAATACTTTAAACTTACAACTTGCAAAGTTGCAACTTGTGGCGTTGTGGCATGTCTGTGATTTGTATTTGCGGATTGTGGTCTATAAATGGCAGGGCACCACATCCACTTGAGTTCTCAGCTCATTTTTGGAGTGCCTCTTGCTTATTAGCTGATATATCAGCCCATTAAGCCAACTGGCCAATACCAAAAACTAAGCCAAGCATGATTAGTAGAGGTTAAAGACAAAGTTCTCATATTATGTTAATGATTTAACAGCCTTGGACTTTCAGATACGATTATATTGTCTTAAGCTAAAGAACTTTGCGGTTTTAGTTAACAATTAAAGTAAAGGGTATCGGCATTTCTTTTAAATATCATTTTCATATTTAAATTCTAATAACTGTCTACGGTAGTTAACCTTTCTCATTCCATCTGCTAACTGCACATTCCCCGAGCTCTACTCAAATATCATCATCCATTCTAACATCAAGAGTCTATTGAAATTCAAATCCTAAAAGAATCACTTGACTTCACTCACCTGTGCTGCATTTCCATTTGCATTATCAGCCGCAGTTGCCTCATCAGAGTTCTGTTGCAGTTGCAGTTGTTGTTGCTGTTTAGAGTCAAAGCGCGACTGTTGCTGATGTTTGTGATTATTGTTATTGTTGTTGTTGTGAATGTGGATGTGGTTGGCATTCAGTTGTTGCTGTGACTGTTGACTGTTGTTGTTGTCGCTTTGCAGTTGTTTGTAGCAATTGTTGCTAATGATGTGTCTTGTGTTGCTGCTGCTCGAGCGACTGTTGCTGCCATCGCTGCTTGGATTGTTGCTGTTGCTGTTGCTGTTGCCATTGATTTGCATGTCCATGTCCATGACGCTGACAACGATGCCGCTGCGCTGCATTTGAGTAACTCGCGAGGTTGCCGAGGTCTCAGTATGAACACCGTTCGAATTGGACGATGAGCAGGCGCTGCTGCTGTCGTAGTTGCTGTTGCTGCCACTCCCACTGCCAACCAACACGACACCAACAGCAACAGACGTTGTTGCTGTTGTTGTTGTTGCTGCTGCTAATGTTGCTGTTGCTGTTGTCGATGTGGTCACCAGCGTCTCTTTGTTCTCCTTATCAGAGTCGTCGCTGGGCGATGTTGCTGTTGCTCCTGTGGCGCCAGAAGTTGTCGACGAGATGGCAGCCGACTGCAGACCATCAACTGTTGTTGTTGTTGTTGCAGTTACTGCTGTTGCTGCTGCAGTTGCTGTGGTTGCTGTTGCTGCTGTGTAGAGCCAACCCTCGTCGTCGTCATCGGAAGAGGCATCAGCCGATTTAAGTATCTAAAGGTTGCAAGCGTAAAAAAAAATAAAAAATAGATTTATAGTTAGTATGGAAAATTAAAATCAAGCAACAACAACGACAACAACATGCAAAATATGCTGTGTGGGCTGTGGATGCAGACGATGGAAACAACAACAGCTGAAGTTGCAGCTCAATGCAATGCAATGGCAATGCCAACAAATGAAGATGAAGATGAAGTAGTAGAAAATGAAGTTTAATTAGCGTTACTTGCGCAAAATGGCAAATTGTAACTTGTAGTCACAACAGCAACAACAATTGTAGCTACAAATTGTTGCTGTTGCAGCACGTCGCATGAGTAGCAAAAATCTTTTGAGCTTCGTCTCAAATGCCGGTTGCCTGGTTGCCTCCCCCTGCCCCTCTCTTGCTCCTCATTTGCTGTTGGCCGTGGCCCGTTGCAGCAGGAGGAGGAGGAGTTGCTGCCGTGCCGCCCTCAACGTAAAGCAGCTGCCAGCAACAGTTGCTGTTGTCGTTTTCTCTATGTTTGCAATTTATATTAATGCCGCAACGCGACGGTTCGTTTGGATTGTGTTGGCAAGGCGGCGACCTTAGGCTTTAACTTTGCCTCTTGCCTCTTGCATGTGCTGCCAATGCACTTGTCAATGCTCTGGCTGTTGCACGTGAGGCAACAACAACAGCAATTGCTGCTGGGAGAAGCTGTCGAGCTGTTGTACCCATCATTTCAAGACAAAATTGTACCATGCAAATAAGTGCATTTTTTTCAAATTTATTTCACTCCAGTTGAAAGTGTAACGAAACCTTTATAAGCAAATCTATTTGAAAGTTTCGCTTTCTTGAAGAAAGTTACTGAAAATTCAATTCTATTTCTAATATAATGTTAAATATTTCTTAAAACAACTAAGTAACCTATATAGATGAAGTATTTTCTTCTTTCTATAAGCGAAAATTTAAAACATTAAAAATATATTAATTACCGAACTTATCTGTTTATTAATTAAAGTAATTTTACGGAATTATATTGTTATACTGTTGGTAAGAATTCTTTGAAAAAAATTATACTTTAAAATTCTGTTCGATCGCTTTTTAGACCCCGTACTTAAAAAAAGTACAGGGGTCTATTGGGTTTGTTTTACCGTCTATGTGCGTAACAGGCAGAAGGAGGCGTGGCAGACCCTATAGAGTATATCTATTCTTGATCAGCATCAATAGCCGAGTCGATATAGCAATGTCCGTCTGTCCGTCTGTCTGTCTGTCCGTCTGTCTGTATGAACACCTAGATCGTAGAGACTATAAGAGCTAGAGACACCAAACTTGGTATGTAGGTTCCTCTATACTGCAAGCAGATCAAGTTTGTTTCAAAATTTTGCCACGCCCCTATATCGCTGGGTCTATAGCGGGACTGGGAGCGGGGCCTGGGAGCAGGGACTGGGAGAGGGACCTGGGAGAGGGAGTGGGAGAGGGACCTGGGAGAGGGACTGGGAGAGGGACCTGGGAGAGGGACTGGGAGAGGGACTGGGAGAGGGACTGGGAGAGGGACTGGTAGAGGGACTGGCAGAGGGACTGGGAGAGGGACTGGGAGAGGGACTGGGAGAGGGACCTGGGAGAGGGACTGGAAGAGGGACTGGAAGAGGGACTGGGAGAGGGACCTGGGAGAGGGACCTGGGAGAGGGACTGGGAGAGGGACTGGGAGAGGGACCTGGGAGAGGGACCTGGGAGAGGGAGTGGGAGCGTGACCTGGGAGAGGGACTGGGAGAGGGACTGGGAGAGGGACCTGGGAGAGGGACTGGGAGATGGACTGGGAGCGGGGCCTGGGAGAGGGACTGGGAGCTTAAATTATTTTATTTTTAACTAAATTATTTTTAGTTTTTTTCTATTATAAGTTTTTTCCACAGTAAGTACGGGGTCTCCGACTGTCGAGTATGCTCGACAGAAGCACCGGCCGACTAGTTCTAATCTGAATTTCTCTAATCTGCTATTGATAGCGCACCCAAACTATCGATATGAAATCCTTACCTTGAAATAAAGACCCGGAACTAAATATGTTTTGTTTTAGCTTAGTCTAAAAAATAAATTGACCTCTGACATAGTTGAAAAATAAAACTATAGCCTTAGGGACAGGCGGATTGTAAATTGAACTTTATGAAAGTCCATTGATGATTAATGATTAATGATGATGCGGCATAATAATGACTACCAGATAATGGGGCAAACAAAGTTAATTAAGAAATTGTTAGAGGCATGCCAATGACTACATAGATATACGAATATATTTATTTTTTCGATAATAATATATTAATTAGTTTATAAATTAACAAAATTTAGAGATGCAAAAACATGCAAATTAGTTGAGGCCAAAAAGCGGGACACATTCATGACAAATGAATGTATAGTATGTATGTTTTGGATGTATCTTTGAATGTACCATGGTTGCTAATGAGGAGGCAATCGAATTGTGTGTCGATTGTCGATAAGTCGAGGTCGCACACCGATAACCGCAACGAATTTTGCGTTGCTGATGAGAGAGAGAGTTCCAACACCAGAGATTCAGAGAGTGAGTGAGAGAGTGAGAGATCGCAGACCGATCACCAGGTAATAGAAAACACCTGCTGATAACGGTACTTACTTGTTGCGGGGCAACGGCAACGGCAATATCAGTATCCCCCTCGCCCGTCGCATCCGTCCCAGCGCCGCTCGTCTCATTATCCGTATCCAGATGCTTGAAATAGAAGATGGCGCAATTCTTGGACTTGCGATTGGAACGATTGAACTTGGAGGTGTCATTGTGGCCGACTTTCGACTTTCTCAGCACCGTCGGCGACTTGTTGAGGTTGAGGTCATGACCATGACCATTATGATGATGATGATTATTGTGATTGTGATTGTGATGATTATGGGTATTGGGTGTAATTACAGCGACGGCAATGCTTTTAGGCTTTGCACTATGATTGTGGCACTGTGGCGGCAACATTTTGTTGCCGTGTCGCGTCTGCAACAGCGACATATTTGTTAAATTGGGCGTGGAATTGCTGCTGCTGTTAGTCTGCGACATATCGACATGAAGATGTTGCAAATGATGATGTCTGGAACTTGCAGCAATGATGCCTGAGCATCCACCTCCGCCTCGTCGCAGTTGTTGCACCTGCTCCAGATCGCTGCTCTCAGAGTCTGCCTCAAAGTCGGTGAGTGTTGCAGGTGCGGTGGGTAAATTGCTGTTGACTTTCGACGGGCGCCAAGCGCGTTTTGCAATCACAAAATCAACAACGTCTGCGTCGTCGTCTTCCTCTTCGGGCTCCTCGTCTGCCTCGTCACCAGGCTGAGAGAGTTTTTTGTGTTACGGTTAGGCAAATGCAAAAATTGCAGGCAGTTAGGTCAAAAGTTCACACACATACAACACACATAGAGACAGACACACACGATAACGATTCACATGCTACTGCAGTGCTGACAACTTGGTCGAATTTCGAATCATTTGATAGCTTCAGTTTATATTATACCCTTGCAAAAGGTTTAACAATTTTGTCACGAAATTTGTTTAATTTTAATATCTAGGAATGTTTCAAATCGGATCACTATATCATCTATCTGACCCAGGAACAATCAGTCGAAAATCAACCTTAATTTGGAAAAGCTCTTATTTTATTTAAAGGTAATGTACTTGTGTATTAGTTAAAATAAAAATACTATATTAAATAGATGTCACAGCAAATTGGTCGAAAATTTAGTAAAAGTCTCTAAAAGTGTATAAAATATTCGGCGTGCCGAGTTAACATTTCTCACTAGTTTTCTTTTCTATTTCTCAAATTTGGACTTAAGGATAACGGTTGTAGTTAGGTTTTTCATTACTTGTTTTTGGAATCAAGAAGTTGACAATACTGTAGAAGGCATGCATAATTCTAACTAGCAAAAAAACAACAACAAGAACTACAAACAAACGCACAAATTTGGCACAAACAAAATATATGCAAATTATATTCGGTTTTTGTTTTTTTTTGGTGTGTGTTTACCTTTTGGGTTGCGATACAATCGCGTGACTGATCCTCAGCTGGCACGTTGGCGGAGACAATCTCTGTGGCAGCAACTTGACAACGTTGCAACAACTCGCCGGAATTGTGACTGGGTGCAACACTCTCGCACTCCAGATCCAAATCGGAGCCCACTTCGTTTAGATCGTCCTCGGTGGCAGCGTCGCCTTCGCCCTCGTAACCAAATGAATCGTCTTCCGTATCGTCGTCGTCATCCAAGCCGTTCTGTAGAAGGAAAAAGACAAAAAATAGGTTGCATGAGTAACTATTTAAGATATTGAGGATAAGATCTTATAAATAAGATATAATAGGCCAACTTGAACTTGAAATGATAGTTGCAATATAAATAAAATGGAAGAATTTTAGTTTTGTATATCTTAATACTTCAGCTAACTTTTTTAATGCTTTAATTGTTAGTTCCAAATCTTAATATATTCGTTTTTATATTTCTTAGTTTTCACATATTGTTTATTCATTATTGTCAGGTTACACATATAAAAAATTATTTCATTTTTCAACAATTACAGAGTATTTTTAACCTAAGTTTAATTGCAGCTTATTAGTCTGGCAATATGAATTTCAGTTTTTAATTGGTCAACTTGATAGCGATCTGAGGAAAAAGCATAAATGTTGTTGGTCACTTTGCAGCGTTTTCACAATTTTCACACAAATTTTCCCATTGGTTTTTCAACGCTTTTCGCTTGGCCATCACGTAACCATCTCGCCTGTTAGCTGGTTGGCATGATTTGAGCTTCCTTCTTCACATATGTTATAATTGCTTTCAATTGCATGGGGCCAAGAGCCAGACAAACACACATAAAATAAAAGGAAAATGAACAGACAGACAGACAAACAGTTGTTGGGCCAGACAGATGACAGATAAACCAAAAAAAAAAAAAAGAGTTGATGAAAAAACAAAAAAGAGGCGAGCGAGGCGCACACGTCATGTGGGTGACTCTTAAGAAGGGAGGTGAAGAAGAAAGGGGCGGAGAGAAGTGTACTCATCATATGCGGGGGCGGGCCTTGACGCCCCCTTGAAACATGAACATACAAGTGTTAAGTTGTCTAAAGCTTTTTATGTTTTTTTGGGAAAGCAACTTGTTCGCATCTTAACCTCATATGACCTTGACGCTTTATATTTTTCCCTTCTCCACCCCTTTACCAACCGTTCTAAAATACTGTTACATTTTTCCAAAATTTCTGTTCATAATAATAAACATAGCATTTCATTATTACCTCATTCAATTGAGGCAAACGATTCGATTTTCTTTATGCCTTGCGCATTAACAAGTTTTTCTAGCTTTTAGCGGATTTGCGTAATGCGTACCAAAAGAACTTTTATGTTAACGAGGCCTTCTGAAGGTCAAGCGTATATACATTTTATACTCTTTAGAGGCATTAAAAATTAATGATTAATAGTGTGCTTCAGCTACTTTAGATTCTCGAAGGCGCCTTTTTGATTGAGTTTGTTTATGGTAAACAAGACATCAGCTTTTTACAGCGCTTTTTCATTTTAACACAGCAGGTGAAATTGGGCCAGACAAACAAACAAAGTCAGGGAGAATTGTAAATTGCTTTCAGCTGGACACTACCAATCTTATAAATGATAAACAAAATGTAACAACAGTCCAACGATCTCTCAACCTGTAAACAGTTTTCAGTTTCAGCTTAATCTGAACATCTGCCTAACTGCATCATCACTTTCTACAAATTTACATAGCTCACCCGCATTTGTAACGCTCTCGAAATTAGCTGAAAGACGGAAAAAGGTGGGGAAAACCATGACAATAATCCAATAAGATCTAACGAAAAGCTGCTAAAGACGACATAAGAGAACTTAATCCAAATGCGACCAATCTTTTTATATATTTTGGTCTTAGCTGGAAAGCTAAGCTTAGTTACGACATCAAAATGAAAACTACTTAAGTATAGTTAAAAATATTAATTTTATAATGATTAATATCAAATAATTTAGTATATATTTTCCTAAATTATTATTTTTAAATTATTTTTATCTCATTTATATTTTGAATTTTAAGCCAATAAAATAGGTTAAAATATTTAATTTTATTATTTTTAAATAATTTATTTGCAGTCAAATATTTAAAATAATGTCAAAATCCAGCGGTTAAATTAGGTATTCGAATAGAAATAAATAGTATTATAGAAAAATTGGAATCAGAATTTTTTAAGTACATTTTACCATACAGTTAAATATTTATTTATTTTAGAATTTTTTATTACGTGACACGACAGAAAACACGAAAATTTAACAACTCTAGAAGGCAGTAAAACTTCTCTTTACTGCACTTCAATTCTCTGTTGCTTCTCTCATACTTTCCCAAGTTAAACTTCAACCCACAGATGCTTGTGTCTTGTTTGATCTCTACCTTCGTTTTGTTGTTCCTCTTTTTCTTGTTCTACACAATTTATGAACTTATTATGCAAAATGGCTTTGCCTGGGCAACAGACTCGATCAAGACACGGGCAACGCCTGCCACTTTCAACCATGCAACGTGCAACGTGCAACGTGGCGGGTGTTACCTTTAGTTGGAAATTAAGTTCAAGTTTATCGCGACGCACTTCACGCGAACTCTGCGAATGGGGCGTATCGGGTAGGGGGCGTGGCACTGCAGGGGGACACGTGACTCTCTTGTGTTGGCAGCTTAGCACCTCATTTGCGAGTAACTTGGAGCACAGTGTTCTGTGTGTGTGTGTGTTTCCTTTTGCTCTGGTTAACTATCATTAGGGTTGCCTTTGGGGCATGCTCGATAAGCATCTGCCACGTACACGACAACTACAATAACTATAGTAACAACAGCAAGAGTCGCAACAACAACACGCAATCTTTCGCTCTGTCACAATTCTCATGTCATTTTTCATTTGGTTGAGAAACCTTCCAAAGAACTTTGTTTTCTTACATCGAAATGTTGAGGGTACTCTAAAAGCCGATTACTCGATAAGTCTTTCTGTTTTTTTTTTTTTTCTCTTTTTCTTGTGTGGGAAAATTTGTCAAGTCTCTCGCTTGTTTGTTTTGGCTACCGTTTTTATTCCACTTTTCATCATATATTTTATGGTCTCTTTGTTTGTTTCTAGTTGAAAATTATGAATTTCTCACACGCCGACATTTAATTATCGTTAAACACTTTCATGTCATCGATGTGGGGGGGAACACCTCTATTAACATACTACGTTTGTGTGTGTAATTATCGTGCAATAAAAACGTGATCTGCAACTGAAAACTGTTATTTATAGTATACTGAATATTAAAGAGCATAACAACAAGTGAATACATGTATTCGTTCATGTAAATTCGTTGACAGCTCAGAGTTTATGGTAAGCGACATTGTGTATTCTACACTTGATATATATTTAAAGAAAGTTTATAAGATATTAAATTTTTTTTTATCTAATATTATAATTAAATTGTTAAAGTCTTAAGTGAAATACATATATGTTGGTATAAGTTTTAAAACTATCCTAATATACTTTATCTGTAGTTTATTAAATGCTTGTTGTTATTTTGATATTTTTATATTTTTTGAGTAGTATAAATATTTATTTAAAATTTTATCTTCGAGCTGGCTTTTTTTCTCAGTGTAGAATAGTTTTCTCACACAACTAGTAAAGTTCTTATTGTTTGCTTTGCATTTAACAGGTTCTATTGTCTGATCAACTAAGAAATTAATGTTATGCAGTATCCACAAATAGATGCCTTATATCATCTAACCATTCAATTCGCTTTAAATGCCACAATTATTAAATAATTCGTTTGGAATTCAAATCCCCATTTACAGAGCGTCAACAAATGCCATGCAAAAGTCTGAATGGTGCGAACGAAAAATTGCAGACAACAGACGGCGGCAACAACAACAAATGACAACACTGTTGCAACAACAGCGAACACGTTGACAACCCACAGGCAACATGGGACAACAACATGAAAACTTCCAAGTCATATGAAAGAAAGAAATAAAAGACAGAGAAAAACCAAAGCAAACACAACATGCAAAGCTTACTTGTCTCCCTCCCTCTCTGTGGCAACAACTGTTGCACCCGCAGCAGCAACAATATTATTACTTTCATTGTTGTTGCTGTTGTTGTTGTTGTTGCAGACAAAACATTTCCTGGTACAGTGGCTGAGGCAACTTCAACATCCACATTGTCCACAATTTAGCGCAAATTTTACAAATCGCATTAGACGCTAAATTTAGCCAAACGTCTGCCTCAAGCTGCGTTGCCTCGTGCAACAGTTGCAATCGTTGCAACAACAACCACAACAACAACTCCAGCAGCAGCAACAATCGACAGAATGGCGACAATATTTTAGCAATGCTTGTGGCAAATTCTTGTTATGACTTTGGCATAACCCCAATATGTTGACAGCGTCTGCCATTAGCAACATGTTGCTGCAACATTCACTGTGTGGGCGTTGGCAGCATGTTGCCAGCCGACGCCAACTCTTGTTGCCCACGCAGCAAATGATTCTTGTGCCACGCAGCAATTGCTCATAATTTGCAGGTAGTTTAAGTTGTTGTTGATGTGTTGCATGCCCCTTTTCCATTTTTCCCCTCTCTCACCCTCTTATGGCGGCGCGTGTGCCTTTGAGCCTTTGTGGCAGCAACATTTGCATTTAAGGTGTTGCTAGTTGATTAATGGCAACAGTGCAGCATTTTGTATGCCATTTGTGGCACAGCTTGCCACATCATTGTGACAATTGCAGCCCAATATAAATCGCAAAAACAATGCCAAAAACAAAGGCCGCAAATTGACATTTTGGCCAAAATGTCAATATACCATAAATGCATCATCACAGGGCATTGCAAGAGGAGTAGTTGCCCCTTCTTGTTGCATTTGCCACATTGCTGCAATTGAAGATGTCTCTGTCTGCCATTGTTTTTTATGTTATTCATTGATTTATCTCTCTTCTTTTCTCTGTGTATGTTGACAACAGCAACATGTTGCAAGTTGTTATTGTTATTGTGGTTGTTGTTGCTGCTCCCATTGCTGCTTTTTTTGTTTACATTTTGGCTTCAGCAGCCTCTCTGCAACTTCTGCATTGTAATTTCCCCCATTGATTATATTGTGGCCACATCTCGTTTGACTTGTGCTCGTCTCAGTTTCTTTTGTTGTTGTTGTGGTTGGTCTTGTTGTTGTTGTTGTTGTTATGGATTATAGGAACTGAAAGTCGTGTGTTTACCAGCTGCTGCCACAATGAAGCAATTTGGCCATGTTGCCACTGCTGCTTTTACTTGTGTTATTATTATTCTGGGCTTCTTTTTAATGGTTTATGGCTAGTTTGCATGTGGGGGAAATCTCCCCCTCTGCCTTCCCTTGTTGTCTTTGCAATTAATCATTTATAAATTGCATTTCTAACTGGAAATACGCAGAAGTAACGTGCTGGAAATTACTTTCTTAGTTTCTCGATATTATTTAGTTTATTATTCTTAATTTAAAACTAATTTGTTATTCAAATGAAATGAGAGGGACCAGGGAGAGGGGCTTGGGAGAGGGACTGGGAGCGGGGCCTTTGAGTGGGACTGGGAGCGGGGTCTGGGAGAGGAACTGGGAGCGGGGCCTTTGAGTGGGACTGGGAGCGGGGCCTGGGAGAGGGACCTGGGAGAGGGACTGGGAGCGGGGCCTGGGAGCGGTGCCTGGGAGAGGAACTGGGAGGAGTAATATTAATAGTAGTATTTATAGTAGCAGTAGTAGAGAGGGTAAGAAAAACAAAGAGAGACTGAGGGAGAAGTACGAGTTCGAATATAGAGAAATAATTCAAATGCTAATAGAAGTATGAATAGAAGTAGGACTAAATGGAATATAAATTGGAGTATATGTCAAAATAGGATTATTCCTTGACAAGTGTACTTTTTTCACTTTCATTCACTTTTATCGTTTTCTATTTCTATTCTAATTTTGACTACAGTCTGCATATTTTTTTACTTAAGAATTGAAATATATATTATAAAAAAGTTAAGTTCTACATTAAAGAGTGCTAAGCATGTTATCTTTTAATCTTTAGTTGTTCATAGTTCCTTTAGTATTCTCATTAAGCAACTTTCAATACCATTTCCCCATCTCTGCCACTTTTAATATATCTAATAATTTACAACCTGTTCAATGAAGTTTGATTAATAATCGTAGATCGCAGTTAGCCAATCTGCAGGAATAATGAACAATAAATGGCACATGGAAGCCCACATTATCTGGGTAATTGAAAATGAGCCAAGAGACAAGAGACTGCACCACCATAAGACAACACCAGACACTACTGCACCACACTTTGAGTTCGATTTCAAGCTGCATCATTAACTGCCACCAAAAGTAGATCAACTAACGGCTTGCAGCAATTGTTGTTGTGGTTGTTGTTGTGTGTGTGTGTGTGTAAGTGTGTTGCAGTATAATGTGCTGTGCTGTGGTTTTTGTTGCTGTTATTGCTGTCGGGGATGTGGCCACATTATAAAACAATTTCTCACAAAAACCCACCCAATTTGCCTGCTAACCGCACACACGACCAAAAATTTCCAATTACATGAAGCATTTTGGTAACTGTTTTAGCTGCCATTGTGGTTGTAGTTGTTGTAGTTGTAGTTGTTGCTGTTGTCAGCGTTGGCTAGCGGCTAATTACTGAGTCTGTGACCAGCAGAAAGTGAGACTCGTGTGGTAATTACTTTGGCTTGTGTGGCAGCTGCAACACGCTTTTAACGGCCTTGCAACGCGCGTCAGCTAAAAGTGAAACTTAAGCTTTTTGGCCATTGTTTTAACTTTGCGGCATGTGGCAAGCAAGTCAATATATGAGTGTGTGCTTCCGCATTGCAAGTTGTGGGTGGCACGCCCCAAAACAGGCACTACAACTTAAATTTACATAATTATTGTGATTTAATTTGCGGCACTTGCATCTTCCGGGAGCTGCCATAAAATTCATACACACACACACACACAAATTAAATAGTCACAATTTGTAAATGTCGGTGGCAACAACATGCAAATACAGTTCCGATATTCCCAACACGATTTGCATGCAACAGCAGCAGCAACAACAACAACTAAACATTTGTTGCACGTCAATTTTTATTCAATGCGCATTAGTTCATTTTCGTGCCTTTTGAAAGCAATAAATACCCATTAAATACTTAAAATGCGCTACTTTGGCCACTCTAATTTGCATACCCCATTTTCTTACTATATTTTTTTTATGAGTTTTATTTGAATTTTGCTGTCGCTACTGTTTGCTGGAATAACAAGATTGATTTATGCTTTTTGCATGTGATTGATGTGCCGCAGCAAACATTCAAATGCCTTTTTTAACTCACGAATTGGCAATTAAATTCATAAATTGTAAATATTTTTATATTGATCGACGTTAATTGGCCGCTCGAAAATCCAATTAGCTGCATATTGTTTAGCAACTGTTGATAAACGACGTGTAGAATGTGTCTAACACAGTTTAAGTTGCGATAAATTATTTCCTGCGTGCTTTCTCAAGATCATTTGCCGTTTTTAGTTTCTTTGTTACGCATATTCGCAAACTTTTAAATGTCAAGGCTTTAAAGGAAAAATATCGATGTCTAGTGTTGATAAATGTTTTAGAAGAATATACTATTTACCACAGGCAATATAATGAAGTGTTGGGTTCTTAAATAATGTTAATATTAAAAATGCATTCATTGTCAAGCTATAGCAATATTTGACTTGTTAATTTATTTATAACTGCATATGGCCAAGACCTTTGTTTGACTTATATTTTAAGACCTGTGAAAGAGCTTTCTCGATGTTAAGCATGTTAAATTTTGTATACAGTTATACAGCTGTTGCCAGATGTGAATTGCTTTCAACACTTTCCCACTTGGCTATGTCTGCTGTGCAGTTGTGGCCTTCAACTGGCTAACTAATGATGAATCAATCAAAAGGTGCATTGGCCCTCAATATTTGTGGCCAAGAATACACAACAAGACAAGGGCCAAGAAACAAAAAAAAAGGAAGCAGCCACAAAAAGCAAATATAATAATCAAGTGTAATCAATGTAATTCAACTGCAAAATGCATTTGTTTATCGAGGAGCAGGAGTAACAACTAGATGGTGAGAGAGAGAGAGAGAGAGAGAGAGAGGGAGACGTAGGAGGTGAGAGGGAGATGGAGTGCTGGGAAGCAAAGACAAAGGCCAAAAGAAATAAAATGCACAACAGCAAAAATGCATTTTATGAGGAGTCGCGATCGTCTCGCTGGGCACGTCGTAAATTTGATTTGGTTTATTTTCATTTGTTGTGCTTATTTTTCCTCGCTTTTTTCCTTCTTTTTCTTCTTCTTCATTTTTTTCTTCCTATAGCCACTTTCCACTTTTTTGGCGGCAGCTGTTGCAGCAGCAGCTGATGTGGCAAGTTCGAAGTGGTAAGTTGTAGGTGAAGAGTCGACCTCTGGGCCAAGTTTGTTGTTGCATCGGGTCGACATAAATTTCACTTTTACTCACCCCCTCGAGAGAGTGTAGGTAATTTGATTTTATACTGGGCATAATTTGTTAAGCAACTTTTTACAACACTGGCAGCTGTTTAATATGACTCTGCTTAGTTTATTGACGGCTAGCAAAAAAACAAAAAAAAACAATAATTAATGATTACATTGGACATATGTTGATTACGTATTGCCCCCCGCTTGCAACATTTTGCTGCCCCATGTGGCGAACTTATCTATAGGCTTATCCCCAAAAATACTAGCTAAAGCTAAATGTGGAGCACAGGAAAGTGTTGCAAATTATAAGGCAACATCGTGTCCATATACAGAGGCGGCGTCAATTGGTCATACTATATGAAAAGGAGACGGGAAGAGGGGGAAGAGGGGAAAAGGGGGGTTTTGCTTAGCTGCAGGCGATCAAATGCAAATTGTTGCATCAGAGAGCGAAGCCAAAAAGCGGCTAAAATGAAATTGTTTCTTCACTTGGAGCCAAGGAGAAACTCGAGTCAAATGAAGCGATCTAAAGCTGCATCATGAACTGCTCCAGAGCCGCAGGCTTGACAGCCAACAACAACAACAACAATCACAGCAACAACAAAGAGGGGGCAGCCAAGTTTGCTGTGTGGGTCAGAGGCGGATTCTCTGGCTTCTCTTTCTGGCTAAAAGAGTGCGTGCCTTGCATGAATTACGACATTCAGTGTAAATAATCTGGCACGAGTCGGAAGCCAAGCCGGGAATAGGCAGTCCACTTTATTCTGAGCAGTTACTATACCTATCTCTCTTTCTCTCTCCCTCTCTCTCTCTCTCTCTCGCCGACACAAATTATACACAATTAAAATGTTGTTACCGAGCGTTTACAAAGCGATTGCAATTATATGCTCAACAATGCTGCCGGCTGGCTGGGAGGGAAGCAGTACCAGAACTTTGGACCAGGAAACGTTTAAAGTGCTTCCAAATCAGAGCATTGTGCAGGGAAAAACAAGAGCAGTAGGTGGAGTGGGAAGGAGAATCACAAAACTGGGTCAATGTGATTATAGGAAAAAACTTTCACTACCAGCTGTTTGTCAAGTGAGTGGGATGCATGCACATAGAAGTAGAGAGAACGCAAAATTGAGAGATTTGTTGTTGTTGGTATAGAAAGGCTAGAAAGGAACTCGTTATGTCAAAAAAAGGAGAAAAAAGACTACACATAGAAAGTGGAAAATTTCTTTCTTTGTCGTGTTCTAAGTAAAAGTAAATGTAAATTTAGATCTTGAACTTGGAAATCGTACTTGGGTCAAGCAATTGAGAGTATTTTAAATAGTACAATTATCCTTACTTTTCTCTTGACTTGTCCCTTGACCCTTACTCATAAACTTCCAACTCTTATAACTTTGTCAAAACTTGACCGATTTTCATGCGGAATATAGTTTTGATCACTTTTTGGCTTCTTCTTTGATTCTGCATCAAAATATTAATTATTTAAAAAATTCGAAAATTTTCCCTATCACTATCTATTTTATTCATACTTTTCCCTTGACTTGTCCCTTGACCCTTACTCAAAAACTTCTAACTCTCATAACTTTGTCAAAACTTGACCAATTTTCATGCGGAATATAGTTTTGATCATTTTTTGGCCTCTACTTTGATTCTGCATCAAAATATTAATTGTTTAAAAAATTCGAAAACTTTCCCTATCACTGTCTATTTTATTCATACTTTTCCCTTGACTTGTCCCTTGACCCTTACTCAAAAACTTCCAAGTCTCATAACTTTTTCAAAACTTGACCGATTTTCATGCGGAATATCGTTTTGATCATTTTTTGGCCTCTACTTTGATTCTGCATCAAAATATTATAAATTTAAAAAATTTGATTATTTTCCCTATCACTGTCTATTTTATCCGTACTTCTCTAGTTCTGTTCGATTACTTTGTATTAAATACTTTCCATTCCAGATGCGTATTCAATTCTCAATACAATCTTTATAACAATAAAAGATTTTTTTTTCAGTTCTATTTTAAATAAATAGTAATTTATTTTATTCAGACAGCAAAACATTCACAAGCCCAATTTAACCATCTCCTGTTGTGAATTCATGACATTCGATGAGTTTAATGGATATATCTTTTTTACAGCAATTCTCTCTCCGCTAATGCGAGCTATTAAATCAACCATCTATCGAATTACATTCTCCAACGTAAAAATAAATCATTTAATTAGCTACAATCACAAGACAATTGACGACAGAATTTATGTCTATCTCTCTCAGTGGTTGCCAGGAGGTGAAATTGTATGTACTTTTCCAGAAATGCATTCATAGTCTTAGGATTGAAGTATCTAACATATCTATCATTGGGATTGGTTAAGTTGCCTAGCTGGTCAAGTTGATTGCAACTGTGGCATTTGCGGCTTGTTGGCAAACGCATCGTCAGCATTTTCACCAAATGAATTAATTAAATCAGTGAGCAGAGACACTTTTGTAATTAGAAATGCCCGCATTTGGCAGAGGCGGACACAAAAAAGGCCAAAAGGAAAGCGGCGCCAATATATACCACAAAATCAGCCATTAAAGTGGTTGCATTTCTTTCTTTATATATTTCTTTTCTTTTATTTCCAAGAATTTAAGAAATGCAACACGTTTTCGGCTGATTTTCTATACGAAAATAGAAAACGGAGCTAATACTAAAAGTGCATTTTTACGACAAATGGGAGACATTTGGAGGGCTTTTATTTCTGTGCAAGTTCAAGTCGACAGATTCAAGGTGAGAGATTTTATTATAGAGTCTATACTATATTAATGGGCTATAAACTTACCGCTGTGGAGCTGCGTTTGCGCAGTAAATTGTCCAGGCAGAGTTGCAGCTCAAAGGCCTTCAAATAGAGCAGATGATAACGATCGCGCAGACGTTCCAAATTGCCTTCACCTTTTCTTGGATGAACTGTTGTGGTTGCTGGTACAGTGCCTGTTGTTTGTACTGTGCTGGGCGTGGTCAATGGAGCTGCTGCATCAGAGGCAAAGCCGCTGCTAAGACTATTTGATTTAGTCACAGATTCGCTGGTCGACTCACTCGAACAATTGCTGGTGAGGGAGGTGGGCTGTTGGGTTTGTAACTGTGACTGTGACTGTGACTGCGATTGTAACTGTGACTGTTCCCGTTCCCTTTCAGAGGCGGCACGTATACAAGCGCTTACAACTCGAGCGTGTGATACAATTTCATGGTACAACACCTGGAAATACAGACAAAGAGAGAGAGAGAGAAAGAGAAAAAGTCTTAATTGAAGTTGACAAGCAATTGGAAAGCGAACACATGACGTATACTTAATATGACTATGATTTCAGCTAAGCATTATAGATGAAGTTGCTGCTTATTGTGTGGGTTTTTCTCAAGCTAAAAATCCTATTACTTGCCTTTGTTTTTGGGTGCAGCTTAGAGCGCAGACTAGAACCCAGAACTTTTATTAACTTGACTGCACCTTATACACTTAGCAAAATAAGCTAGCTTGAGGGCAGGTAAAAGTGAACTCAATGAAGAGTTAAGTAAAAATATTCTTGACTTTAATTTAAACAAGAAAAATGTATATTATCAAATAAAATTATATTTTTATTTGTTATTTAATTTTTATTTTTAGAGGAAATATCTATTATAATATTTTTTTTATTTTTCATTTATAATAATTTTTAATAGTGTAGCTAACTCCCCATTTGACTGTCTGCATTTTCGTTTATGGGCAGCAGCATTGTCTTAGATTTTCATCACTCATTTGTCATTTTCGCCCCCAAAAACACAAAGGTCAAATCCCACACATTATATTGCATAAGCGCATCCATCCATTGTATTTCTTCTTCTTTGAAGATTAATCGATAAATTGAAATTGGCGAAAAGTCTCTGCCTTTCCGCATTGTGGCGTTGCCAAAGCGTCGGAGTGCGATATTCAATTTATCAAAAATAGAAAAATAATTACAATGTAATTGACACGCACCGGTCAGAGGTGACCTTTGAAAAGGCGGTGTGGAGTCGGAGGCGTGGCAGTGCCAAATGCCGCACAATGACACCCACCAAATGGCCAACGACAGGCAAACCACACACAGCACACACACCACACACATATGAGACCTTTGACGGTGGTAATCGCACATTGATCTTCATACAACAGTTTAACCTCAATGAACTCTTGCATCATTTTGTCTGCTGGCTAAGTAAACAGCAACAACAATAACAACAGCAACAGCTACAACAACAACAAAATAATGTCTGTCTTTTCTGGCATTGGAAATCGATAAATATGATGAAGCGTCTAAGAAATATGCATTTTCAACTCAAGTGCAAAAATTCCACAACACCTGGACGCTTATTTATAGCAGCGAATGTTGTGAACTCTGCACACATCCTTGCTCAAGTCATAAATATCAATTTTCACCTGTTAAAGACTCTCCTTGTTACCCTTCTTACTTGCGTTTCCCTCTCAACAAATTGAAATGTCACAAAAGGCGATCGTCTATATCGAATTTGAGTCGCTCTCTCAACAGTTTTTCGTGAGTTTATGAAAATGATTGCCATCGACATTTTGACATTTTGGCAAACATTTCGACAGCTGCCTTGTCCAATGAACTAACAAACTCCTTGGCCAAAATTGACACTGGCAAAGACCTCGACTCCCAGACAGAATGATTTGTTTGCTGCTGGAAAAGCGGCTGTCGAAGATTTATGGAAAGTCTGGCGCGGGAAAGTTTTGACGATCAATTTGATGGGTTGTGTTTACTTTTACTCTAATCAGAGTTGGACTGCAATCAAAAATGACAGCTTTAACTGCTTATAAAGCAAATATTTACATGATATTTCGACTTAGGATTTTCACTAGAAATTGTAATAATTTAATATGGTTTAGTATAGACATTAATTCTAAGACTTAAGATCTATTCAATAAGGTATGTTTTAAGCGGTCTTTCCACTCCCATGTCAATTCTCCTCCAATCAATTTGGATTCTTATCTTTTAGTAATTCTGTTTCTACCATTTTCCATCATGTTTATAAGCAAACTGCCTCCCACCAGCAAAAGAGCCACTACAACACTCTCTTCCAGTTCAATGGGCTTTAGTCAATAATCTTGATCGCCGTCAGTTTAAGTAAATATTTAAACGAGCAGCACATTATGCTTGCCACTTTTCAGAAATATCTAAATTCGCAATGTTTGGAATTTTCCGCTAGACAATTTTCATCGTCATTACAACACGAGCTGAAATTGTTTGCATTATGGTTATTTTTTTTTTATCATTATATCTAATTATGAGCTGTAAGCCGAGACTCTGCAGTGAAAACAAAAGAACTTGTTGAGGATAGTTAACAGAGGAAGGTGGGGAGTTTATATATTTTAGAGGCTTGGCCGTTTGGGCAAATAAAAATCAACTTAGCTTCAGCGCCCAGCCAAATTCGAAGCCATTAGTTGAGACTGAGTTTGAGTTTGAGGAGAGTCGAGTCATCGCAAGTCGTTGAGGTTCTTGAGAAGAAGCAACCAAGTCTGGAGTCTGGGCAGGTGTGTGGAGGCGGTTGGGGGTGTGGCACAAAAAAAAAGCGGCTGCTTACTTGCGATAGTTGCGGCTCATTACTGAACTGAAGAGGAGAGCGAGAGAACAACAACAACAACAACAACAATAGCAAGACACATTGTGGCTGCCACAGAGCAACGCCTTTCTCTTTGTTTAGTTGAGTTTGAAGTTGAGTTGAGTTGAGTACAGTTCAGTTCAGTTGTTGCCTTGCGGTGGCTTGCCACCACTCCCAATCTTTGCACGACTCTTGGTCTTGGCAATTTGGCGAGCCTCTTAATGCATTTTCCACACGCTCACTCACTCACTCACTCACCCACCCACCTGAAAGCTAAGCCACCAAACAAAAGCTGGCAAGGCAGCAAAGAATCAACTCGGGCTAAACAAAATATGAGACAGAATTATTTTATGCAAAAAGTTCGTGACTAATCGACGACTGAACTTGAGATGTTCTGCACTGTTGTGATTGCAATTGAGACTTTGAGACACTCAACCGACGGCGCCCATTGGCATAAAAGATACAGTGAAGACACAGGTCGGAAAAGTGACTTAAAAGGGAAGGGAAGTTAGTTAGAAATCATGGCTAAAGAAAAGTGAATGCACAGTGGGCAGAAAAACTAGAGAAATACAAACTAAATATTAGATCAAAGCTGCTAATCAATTTAATATATAAATAAATTAAAAAAAACCTATATTTCTTACAATTTAAATTATAAGAAATTCAAAAAGAGCAATAAATAAATTATTAAATTAGCAATTTAATTCTAGCCTTTTACCTAATTTTAAATTAGTAATAAGCTTCTCATTATATCAACTTGAGTACTCATTTCTTTATCTCATTTATTTTCGCTGCATATTTTTCGACATTGTTTTATACATTTTGTGCAACGCGTCGTATACGTTATATGCCCAATTTGCCTTCTACAGTGTGCCCTAACCATGCTGTAAGCATTTTTTGTATTATTTCTCATAACTTTGGAGCTTGATTATGATTTGTGTGTGTCCATTAAGCATAAACTCGAGCAATTTTTCCAGCTGGCGCCCAAAATGAGAAATGAGTTTTGACTACAGTTTCGCCACAGTTTGCCAGCTAAATGCTAATTGGGCAAATGTGCTGGGCACAGACATAAATTCCACACCGTCTTTGCTTTTTCGTCGATTGCAACATTCACACAGTGTCCTCCAATTGTTGTCTGCTTGCCACTAACATGACGCACAATCTTTTTTGTATTTTCCTCTTTTTTTATTCGGGGCACATTCATGCAAATGTTGTGCGAGTTGTAGAAATCGTGTGCGTCTGGCCAAAGATCTTCTAATGCGGCATCTATTTATATAACGAAAATACTGGGCACGTATCTCTATCTCTAGATCTTTGGCAGACTCAACAGCAAGAACAACAACAACAACATAGTTGTTGTGTGAGGTTCGTTGACTCAGAACTTTGTGCCTATAGTTAGTTGAGCAATCGTTGCTGCAACAACAACAACAACAACAACAACAGCAATCATTAACTAGCTGCTACAATAAAAAAACAGCAAGAACAACAACCACATTATCATTCATTATCGAAAATGTCAGTACGTGACCTCGACCGCGTTTCTTAAATTCTTTATCGCCCCTAGACTTTTATTTTGTGGGCCACCTCCGCCCTCAGCTGCAAATACAGATGATTCGCCACTCTCTGTGAATCATATCGTGACTACAAATTGTATTCATAAAATGTCATTCACAAGTCGCGCTTAAGTTATAGTTATACGATTTAGAAATGAGGCTTATAGATTAAACATGTCATGCCAAAAACAGCTAAAGAATTTCCACAGCAGGAAGTCAATGAACGAATCCCCAAGACAGCAACAACACTAACAGCAACAACGATAATAATAACAAGAAACATTTCCAACATGTCACATAAATTGGAACGCGCACAATTTTTTTTTTTTTGCTCACACGGAAATTTTTACGAAGTGAATTAGTCACGGCATTTGGAACACTTCCAAATCGCCATCGAAAGCGCCTTTAAATAGACCAAATACACTTAAGAAAAATCTGGCCAGTTTGCTTCTATTGGTTTGTTTTGTGAGACTAATTTGAGCGTGCAACTCGAAGATGCAACGACTCTAATTACCTGGACAAGCCGGGGAAACATCATGTTGTTGGGGGAGTTGAGATTCTCTCTCTGTTTCTCTATTGACAAGTGTAAATGACAAATGACAAGCGGAAACAATGGAGATGGAAATGGAGACGGAGACAACGAAATTGACACTTGCGACAGCGAGAAGTGAGAAAAAACAAAAGCGTTATTCGTTCGAGAGTATTTAACCAAGATATACCCTGTACAACATTTTAAATTTTAGATTTCTATAAACTGTAAATATAATTTTTTAAATAATTAAATATAGATGTATAATTTATCCATATCGTTTAATTATAGATCTTCTGTTTGAAGTTTTATTTATAACTTATAACTGAAAATTGCTAATTAATTTTATGATAGATTTCAAGTTCAGTTAGAGAGATACATACACTTTAATAGGTTTAGCTCCAGGGTATATGGAGGTGGGAAATGACTCTATTTAAGTCACTCGTGTGTTGGGTGTTAAGTGCAACACTCTCTCGTCTGATGTTTGTCACCGATAATTAATCTGCCTGGGAGTCTTTCAACAAACAAATGACCCATGTGTTGATGTTGACCCAGAAAATAGGCCAAAAAGACAGTGGAAATGATGTCAGCGCATCTGCAACGTGATGGCTTTAAATGCACTGGGAATTAACCCACAAAGAGAGAGAGGGAGAGAGAAATATGGAGGGAGAGAATAATTCTAGAAACTGTTCTAGGAATGCGACAGACTGAGAGCGAGAGAGAGAGAGAAAGAGAGAGAGAGAGATTGTCCAAGCACAGTTAAAACCCGGCTCGACACAGCCTATTGAGTAACATATCAGAGAAAAAGAGAGAGAGAGAAAGAAGAGGGAAGGGGGGGAGGGGGTGAGCATAAGGCTGGCTGATATAAAAGAGACGACAAAGACACGGTTGACATAATCACGTTCGAGTGTCACGTTCGGAATGGAGCACGATAAGACGACGGCCGAGACGAAGCTGCCGCCGCCGACGACGATGATGATGATGATGAAGATGATGATGATGAAGATGATGATGCTTTTGTTGCCGTCACGTTCTTGAAGAGATGCTGCTGTTGTTGTTGTGGTTTTTGTTACCCCCATGTGGTCCACTCTTAGTTTTGGCCCGAACACTGAGAACAAGTTTCGTCGGTTGTTTGTCAACCGTTTGTTAAGATTTTTCCTTTTGACTTTTCGCTGTGTTCTCATTAAAAACATGTTACATGCTTTTTTAATGCTTAAACTGATTACGAAATTGTTGGCTTTAACTGTTTATATAATTAATATTTCGAGTGTAACTAACCAAAGTTGGCGAAGTGACAAACAATTTATTAAAGTAAAGTTAAAGTGCTAGGTTAGACTTCGTTACTCTTCTTCTATTCTTAGGTTCTTAGATTGCATTGATTGATTATCTCAGCTGCTTTTATTTCTTAATTTCTTTCTGATTTAAAAGAAAATCCTTTGATGTCGCTTTCTCTCTGGCTGAGCATAGCAACTGAAGCATTAAATTTCAATTATTACAACATCAAGGGGCAGTCTTTTGGATATGGTAGAGAGGTCTTTGTCTTGCTTTGAGTTTGGGTCGCTTTCTATTTATTGCACAATTAACAAGTCGTTAGCCCAAACTGTTTTGGGATCTCCCAACTACCAACTAGCCAGCGGTACCTGGTACATTGACCACAAGAAAACCAAAAAAAAAATAGAAAAGACCGTTGGTAATAATATCATTTTAATTGCCACAGGCTGGCAGACAGACCGACCACAAAATGAATACCTTTCGACTACCGAATTCAAGTAACTATTCACTTAGTTAGTCTGCTGGCAATAGAGATTAAAACGTAATCTTTCAGACGAAAGTAACCACGCTTAAAGTTTACCAGGCTAACAGATGTTTATACCCTTGGCAGAGCAACACATTTCGGCCAAACGTAACCTTGTCAGTATTTTGGCCAAACTGTTTTGATGGTTGATGTTGAATAAATAAAGTTGCTGGTAGTTGGGTCATTTGGCGCTGTCTTTTATAGCCCACATTTGGCCAAGCACTTAATTGCACTTGAGTTGGTTTAAAGACCACACGACCAGTTATTTTGATGTGTTGAAAGTGGTCATCAGGTATGTTGTTATTGGGGCCTTGTTTGGTAATCTGATCTGTTTCCAGAGAGTCTCACAAGTGGTGTCAAATGTGCCCGAGATTTAGGTGAGCAAGTTCACTGAACTCCAGAAGGTCGACACTTGAACTAATTTTTCATTTTGTGTCATTATAGAAAGCGTATGTATACAAATAAACATATGTGGACTTAAAAATTACTCGTATTGTGGAAAAATCAAATAACTCTTTATTTTCCGCTTTGCACAAAATCCAAATCCGATTTCAAATCCATTGTGATTGATTTTCCAGCGCATTACAAAAATGGTAAATAACCACATAAAGGCCGGAAAACAACATGGATATAGTCGCATTGGAGGGGACATTTTCTTAGCTGCTAAGCTGGCTTTCCATTTGACATTTTCACAATTTTCTGGCCGTTCGACAGCTAACAAATGGTCCAAAACCATAAGCCGCCTTTGACAAATGTTCATAATCGACGCTGACCAAAAGCGTAATCACCAAATGCAAATGGTCAAAACAAATGAAAATGGTAATGGAAAATGATTCAACTGCTCGGCACATTTTGGCTAATTAGCTTAAAGACACAAAATAATAATCATAATTATTATGCAACATTTAATTGGGCAATTACAATTTATATTTATGCAACAATTCAAATGTTGCAGTTGCTTGTGCTTTGCAGCTCTGAATGAAGGCTGCACTTAAGCGTACATTGCAACGAGTTTTTACTGTATGCAAGTCAAGGTTAATATTGTAGATTATAGCTCATTAATCTGAGCATGTAAGACTGTGGGTCATTGATTGGGTTAATCTGTTGTTGTTGTTATGTTATGTTGTCAATTAAGGAAATGATAAGAAATGTGGAAGACAGACAAACTGACTGTAGTTGCAACTCCAATCAGTAGAGTTTTATGGCCCAATTGAACTTAGGGTAAAGTTTTTAAGAGATAAAAATATATAAAACTATGATAAGTGTTTAACATGTTTCAACTATCGAAAGAATTAACAAAATAAAGGATTTGACTGTCTGTTCTCTTTCGAATCTTTAATTTTGCATATTTTATGATAAACATCAATCCATTTCTAACTATAAATCTCAATTGTTCCAAAATGATTGTTATATTTGTTATTATAATAATTCCTCATTCAAATACCATTAACCACACCTCTTAAATATTTACTTAACAAGCTGTCATCATAATTTTTCCAAGTGCCTAGTTTGATTATGATCATTTGATCATTTATCTGAACTTTATTGAACTTATCGTCTGCTTAACTAAACCAACTAATAAAAGCTTACATCGGCTACATCTTCAAATTTCCACTTACAACTCTCTTGACAAGTTGCAATGGGGCGTGGTAATACAAGCATTATAAACAACTATAATTGAAAACCGACATTTGGCAAATTAAGTGCCCATAAAAAGAGTTGTACAATGGACAATGTAATTACCAAAAACTAGCCAAAAGTCGCATAGGTAATACCAAAAAATAAATAAATAAACAAAAACAACAGTGTTTGGTTAAAAGAAAATAAATTAAACGAGACAATGAAAAGCTTAAAGTAATAAACCGAAGCTTAAATACGCTTACAAACAAATAGATAAATATATTCAATATATTGAAGATAGCAGGAAACATTTTTGAAATTGCTTAAATAATTAATATAGAGGTGAGTTTGAGAGATGAGAGTTATTTTCTTAAAAAGTTTTATTGAATATCTTGTTTATATATAGAGAGTCTATTAAATACCATTATCAATTTTTGCAAACAAATAATTTTTGGACATTTCATTACCATTGCAAATGAGTTTTTGGGCTTAGTTTGAGTTTTGTTGATATGTTTTTGTTTTTGGGCAGGCGAAAACAGTCCTGGGGGGTTCCCAATCGAAGCCTGGCACTATAAATACAACAACATTTTGGGGTGAGACAATGGAAAAACTTTTGGTTGACTTTCACTATCAACAGGTGGAGATGAACAGCAAACAACGGCCAAGTGAAGTCAGCCAAGTGAATCGCATATTGCTTGTTTTCCTTTTTTCTTCCAACAATTACGACACCTCAATTTGCGATGATGCTGAGGGAAATAAAGAGAGGGAACTGTGGAGTCGCCTTCATGCCCAGAAGCTACAAAATCAAAACACAGGCACATACATAACTCCAAGACCCCAAAAATATTGGATGGCATAGTGTTTGGACCGCCTCCTTGAGCTGCTGCTGCTTGAGTTGCTGCCCTGAGCGACAGGCTTTGGAACTCATTAAGCGACAAACGGGTTCATAACTCACTGCACACTGGGGTCACATGGGGGTCAGTTAGTACCAACAGTAACAGCAACAACATCAACAACGGCAACAACAACAACTGCAGCTTGTCAGAGTTGTTGCTGGCACTTCCGAAAGATAAACGACAATCAACGCCGTGTTGATCGACGACATGTGAGTGCACTTGTAGCCACGATTCGATCAGACTCTTTGGGAGAGTCTCTTCGAGAGTGTGTGTGTGTGTGTGTGTGTGAGGAAGAGTTGTATAAATTGATTTTTAAAAAGGCGCATCCTCTCTGGATTTAAGCCAAGGGTTACCACATCATCCATTTGTCTGTTACCCACAAATAACTAAAGTAAAAGTTTAAACTGCGCTTGGTCATGCTCTCCGCTCAATCTCCATTTCCATCTCCATCTCAATCTCAATCTTTGGCCTGGCGTTGACTTGGACGTGGTCCATTGTTGGCAACACTTTCCTGTACACTGTGCACTTTTGGACGTGATTTGCTACCAACAGCAATTTGTGCGCAACCCCAGCGACATTATTTAAACTCTATTTAATCGCCAACATAAATATAAGTATATATACATAAACTTTTTGTTTTTTCTTTCCTTTCGGGGCGTTAATAATGTGGGCTCGGTTCAATAACATTCAAACAAACCAAATAACTTATGTCTTGGGTCTTGGGTCTATCGGGAATTACGTTTTGATGGGATGTGAAAGAGATACCACCGACCGCAGCCCAAGAAAACCAGCAAATCAAGCCACCCAACACCGAATCAACTAAACCACGAAACAACCAAGCAACTAAGCGTGTTTAATGTTCAATTGTTTAGAGTACATTGAACTGAAACTGCAGAGAAAACAAACTGAGATCAAAGCTTGCTAAAGTCAAGTATTAGATTTTTGAGAAAGGGAAAAGAGAACAATCAACAATTCAATGCAAGTAACACAAAAGGGCTAACCAAAAAAGGTTAAAGTAACTAAAAAAAGGTAGTAGAGTCTTAAGATATTAGTTGATATCTGAAAGAGCAAGAATATCTATTAGTACTCTGTAATTATTTCAGTGCTGATCCTCATCTATTTTATAATTATTATGCTCAAAACTTATAATCAATTTTTAATCCTTATACAGAACATTAAATAAATAGGAAAATAAAAATTTTTGATTCTATTAATTATTATTATTAAATTAATTTAGTTCTTTGTCATAATATTTACATCAAATCTCGTTGCATTCCTTTCTTAAATGTTATATACATTTCTTTAACAAAATGTATCTCCTGCGTAGTTTTATTTATCATCGGACAGTTAACTTTATTTAATCAGTTTTATTGTTCAACTTTCTTTGATTTTCAATTAGGTGATCTTTATACTGAATAAACTAACACTGCCTAGTGAAAGTTTAGCTTATCCTTCCTTGTCTGCCTGTGACAATAGGTCGATAACGAAGTCATCCTATCAAAATATACACACATCCAAACACTCACTTGACATAGCTGCGAAATAAAAGCAATATTTATTGGCAACGCGGCGATTGGCAATGCGACTGTTGGCAACTTTATTAGCAATTTGTCAAACGACAATTTGAATAATACGAGGAGTGCAAGTCGTCGAACGACATGTGCAGATTGTGGCAACAAGAGTGGGCAGAGAGAGGCACATGGAGCACACCTTCCTTCCTTCCTCCAGTCACACTTGCAACTGTTGCATGATGATTGAATGTTGCAAGTGAAACGAGTCGCGTCGGCGACGACAGCAGCTCATTGGATTATGATGTCGCGCAATCTTTGTGGCATGTTGCAAGACTTAACAAGAGTTAATCATGCATAACTCCTAAACGGAATCAATTTTTGGGTCATCATCATCACAAATGTGGGAGAGACAAATTTCAGAGACGCGAGATGCACCCTTGTGATACATGGGGCAAGTTTGGACAGACTGAGACTGAGACTGAGACAGCTGATGGCATTAGAAAGTCGGCAGCAATGAAAATTTGCATCTCGTGCATGGAAATTTTCAATTTTCACCTGAAAAAGGTAAAGTGAATTTATCACGTGGCGATTTTATGATAATTTCCACCTCTCTCCCTGTATTTTTTTTTCTTTGGTTTGTTTCGGGATTGTCACGTAAATCTTTGCCGTTGATCGCAAACAAATATGAGGGTTCATAGCAATGCTCTTGGGGCAGACGTGCCCGGTTGCCAGGTGGCAAGTTAAGAGGTGATAGTTACACGTTCCCAAATCGTGGTGACTCAATTGCCAGACCAACTTCAACTTCAACTTCAACTTTTGAGTGGCAACAACGGAAACAAAACCTTTTTTCTTCTTCTTCATTTCATTTAAAGCTTTGACATATCAGCTGCAAATCGGTGAACAGCAAGCAGAAGCAGACCAAAATCTCCCCTTTTGCATTGACAGCGATTGGCAAATGCAACAACAAAATAGAAAAGGCCGAAAAAAAATACCAATGACAGCTAACAAAACTGAAACTGAAATTGAAATTGATGCAACAAAAACATTGTAACATTGCCGGAAGACAGACGCTGCCAAAGTCTGCAAAAAAAACAAAAAAACAAAAAAGTTCAAACAACGAATTGTGTTTTTATTTTCTTTCCATATTCCAAATGCTCTTGCTGCCTTTGACAGACAGCCGGACAAGAGTCTCCGAGTTAGAGTCGAGAGTCGGAGTCAGTTGCACTCAGAGATACACAATCTGACAGCGACAGATGCAGACAGCATTAAGGGGGGAGACTAAGGGGCATGTGGCATGGGGCAACTTCAGTTCATATGCCCTGCAATCGAGCGCATCTTTCTTCTTCTTTTTTTCTCTGTTTATAATCGACGACTTGGTGGAAAACTTTGTTTTATACTCTGGTAGCTGCCACTAAATGTTCAATTTAAGCAAAGTAATTGCTTGCACCATGTTCATCATGATAATAATGATGAAGATATAGATGATGATGATCGGCATTTGCTAATAATAAAAGTTATCTGCGAGCAGAGATTGCATCGATAAGTTGGCATTACTTGTGGCTGCGTAATTAGCTAATTGAATGAACTGCATTGAGATATGGAAAAAGATAAGGAAACAAGCAGAAAAAGCAATCTTTGAAGCAGTGAATACTCTAACAAATAAAGTCTTTTCAGCCTAAGTACCAAGATTGTACAAAAATTGGCTTGATATCATTGAAACAATATTTAAATCAAGTCAAGAATCAATACTTCTAGATTTAACAAATTGCGTTACAAATTCTCTGACACAATTACGATAAAACACTTATAATACCATCTGAAGCATTTTGAATTAGTTAAGAGTCTCTTGGCAAGGGAAAACCCACAACACTTTGAAGAATGAAAGTAAAATGGGTAAAACTTCTGAAGAAAACTCTAAAGTGCATAAGCAAGTGGAATATCATAAAACTGAAAAGCTGCACATAAAATAAATTATACAACAGATGGTGGAAATTCTCCCAGTCCCTCTCCCAGGTCCCGCTCCCAGTCCCTCTCCCAGGTTTTTTTTCCAGGTCCCTCTCCCAGTCCCACTCCCAGGCCCCGCTTCCAGTCCCACTCCCAGTCACTCTCCCAGGCTCCGCTCCCAGTCCCTCTCCCAGGCCCCGCTCCCAGTCCCTCTCCCAGTCCCTCTCCCAGGCCCCGCTCCCAGTCCCTCTCCCAGTCCCTCTCCCAGGTCTAAAAATTGACTAGAGCGAAAACTTCTAATTAGAAGATGAAAATTCCCTAGAAAAAAGGGAAATCTTAAAGATAATTAAAATTAAAACTCTCGACAGATTAAAAAGTTACATTTTAATTAGCTCTTAAAATATCGATTATTTGCGACAATAATTATAGATAATTTGGCAATAAATCAGACAAAAAATGCGAAAGTGCTGTACGAAATCGAAATAAATCGCAATAATTATAGCATTGCACGAATTCGAATACGAAATGCACTCGAAAAAAGATGAGTGAAAGCGAATGAATGTTAATTACGAATCGACGAATGACAGAAACACAATTTAAAGAGGGGTATATCTATATAGTGATACATATATATATCTATATAGTGTACAGATTTACAGTACATACATACAGTTTTAGTTAATCTTGGTAGCATTTTTGGTATTTTCGTTAAAGCGAAACGTTTTTCCCTCTTTGGAAATTGCCATGAAAAATTTAAATTTGCACGCAATGCCAAAACAAAAAGTTATGACAAGCTGCAGGCACAGGAGAAATGGGGGAATTATTGGGGAGGTGTGTGTGTAAAATGGCATCTCGTTTTGTTGATAGTTCAACATGAGAAATGGCAATTTTAATTGCGGAAGCAAACAAAATGTTAACAGAAATCCAAAAAAAAAGTCTATATCTCGAAAAACTTACGCAACATATGTGCAAGCCCAAAAACAAATACAGTTTTTATACAATGTATGAGAGCCTGATGATTCTTACCTAGAAAGAGAAGAGAAAAAAGAGAGAGTTAGATAGGAATATTTATAAGGCCGACATCATTAAAAATACACTTCAAAGATATATGCGAGATTTATGGAGAGCAGACAAGATGGCAAGAGAGAGGGAAATGAGTAGAGTAGAGTGAGAAACCACTTCCATTTCTTCTGAAGACAGCAAGTGACATTGCCAACACTATAAATTTATAATTTATTTCTAAATAGGGGCGCTTTTGGAACTTGATGATTTGTTTGCCTCAATTCAAAGTGAAATGTTTGGACACACTTGGCGGCCAAATAATCGCCAGATGCCAACAACAAAAGTCACGCAACCTACAACATTTTTAACAAATCTCCAATTGACAGCCGAATTAAAAAAAAAAGAAACCAAAACAACCACAACAAAAAGAAGGAAAAGAAAAATACTCCCAGATATGGAAAAACAATTTCCAAGTATGTATGTCTCTCCTCATTCCATGCAACCAAAAATGGGCGCCGTATTAGAATTTCTAGAGTGGGTGTTGAATGCAAGAAGAATTTGGAGGAGTCAAACGAGACATAGTTTGTTATGCTAATTGAATAGACAAAAAAACGAGAGAAAAAGCTTTTTCCAACCATGAACAATTTATGTATGACCAGAAAATTTGTTGTGCGGAAAGAAAAAAATAAGACTTTTCACCCAATTTTCTGGCTCTGTGCATGTGGTGATGGTGCATGACATTTTCCATATCTACTATGTGTATCTGCGGTGAGTGTGTGTGTGTGTGTGTGTGGGGGCGTTTCTGAGGCATGAAGGTGCTGGGGAGAGGCACGCGACAAAATGCAGCAAACTTCCATTTGGAAATGGACTATGGTTCATTTTTTTTTTATATACTTGGAAAGTGCTTTCGATAGCATTGTTGACATTGTTGATTCAGCGATAGCATTAAAATCGATAAAGCATATATAGTTGGCCCAATTTCAACACTCACAGGCCACGATAAGTGGGCATATATAGAGGAAGCGCAGTTAGTTTGAAGTGCATTAATTAGTGCCATAAATTGTGGTATCATTAGCTATTAAAGGCAGCTAATATACATATAAAAAGAATAAAGTATAGATTGTACAAATGACAGATAAGCGTAATCAAATGATAAGATAGGGCCATAAAATTCAT
The DNA here is from genome assembly GCA_035045575.1 of Drosophila falleni. Taxonomy (NCBI): domain Eukaryota; kingdom Metazoa; phylum Arthropoda; class Insecta; order Diptera; family Drosophilidae; genus Drosophila; species Drosophila falleni. The sequence continues at coordinate 15,903,763 of JAWNOV010000167.1, forward strand.
AGACAAATCTCTGATTAGGTTCTGCATTTTAATTCTTTTTAAAGGTCAGTTTTGTTGTTAATTGAAACAATGTTTAGTATATACTACAAGTAAATTGTGAATGAATTTTATAACAATAAAATTAAATTGTTAACGTTTTCTACGTTATTTCTGCACTTTTTTCTATTAGTTGAGAACTCTGAACTGATTAAGAATTTATGCATTAAACTGTAAAAAATTATTTAACTTGAAACAATTCTATTGAATTGCGAGTTCGATAAACCATTCACTCATTAATTCATTTACACCCGTTTCAAACAATCCCAAACACTTCCTTCCTTCTCCTCTAAAGTTGGCCAATTCTCAATGCAATCTCATTTTCAATTCATAGCACGTTTTTGAATGTATATTTCTTTCAGGGTCTGTTGCGCTCCAACAGCTAACAGAATAGCAAAAAAAAAAAAAAAAGGAAAAAGATTTCAAATTTATTATTGCACGAGTCAACAGCAGAAAACTGAAAAAGACATCACTGAGACGAACTCTGCAAGCAACACTGCAAATAAATCCCCTCGCAAGGCGTTGATAATAAATAAACAAACAAAACAAAACAAAAAGCAATTGCAACTGCAACAAAATGTTTATGCAAACAACAATAGAAAAATGGCCAAGAGGAAGGAAGCCAAGGCCACAAATAGGAAATGTATTTGCTAAAGACAAATGCTTGGGTGGCATTGCAAGTTCGGGAGGATGTAGATAAAGTGAGGTAGGTGCTGAGGCAGATTTGTTGTCATGTTCATATTTTTAATGTTGCAACAACAACCATTACAACTGATCGTTTGATCCAATGATGCATGAAGCCCAAACGATCACTGCTGGAGATCGACTAATACTTTGGAAGCTCTCTCAGAGATGCGACAATGATAAGACATTTTCTATTGTTTACAGGACATACAGAGAAAGAGAAAAGGACGCTACGCTCCCAGGCAAATCAACCATGGGGAGGTCAGAGTTCAGTCTTCAACTTTCTAAGACAATATTAATAAAAAAATTCCATTACAAATTTGTCAGCGCCAAGAGCAAAGGCAATAGGCAACTAAAATGCAATTTCATGGCTTGTCAATCAGTTTTCTGTAGTTGTTGTTGCTGTTGCAGTAGTTGTAGTGTTTTTTGTTGTGGCAAAAGGGCGCCATAAGGCGGCCAAAACTGTCGCAGCATTAACTGATTTATGTACCATTTTCGCTGACTTTTGTGGCCAAATAGTTTTCATATTTTTTCAATCGTCGCGATTCTGTGCAACATTTTCAATTTTATGCTTTGCAGACACAGTGTCAGAGGTTAACGTAATATTTTTGATTGCATTTCAATTTTCATATTGCCATAAATCTTGCACAAGTGGCAAATTAAAAGTCATAAATTATTTACTGCGATATCATTTGGCATGCGAAAGAAGCAAATTCAAAAGCAAAAAAAAAACTGCAACAGCAGCAAAAGCAACTGCAATTCCAATTGCCATTCCCATTTTCCCATTCCATTCCCATTTGGTGCAGTCAGCAACATGCTGCGCGGCAACATGTTGCCAACATTTGTTGGCTAATTTGCGCTGCGGTTTGCTTTGGCGTTTAGCAGTCAGTTAGCCACTTTTAACTTTGTCAGCCAGCCGCCAGCTCCCCAAAAAATTGAGAGAGTCAAAGGTGTCTGAATTGTAATTTAAATTTGTGTTGTCATTCCAAATAGACACATGTCAAATGTAGCAGCAACAGCAGCTGAAACAGCAACAATTAATGAGCAATCAACATGGGGCAAAGCATTTCACTTATATGCGAAAAGGGAGTGCCTGACTAAGCTATACGATGTTAACTAAATAACCAAGTACTTTACTTCAATTCAGCCTTAATTTGTATGTAATTAGTCAAAGTGCAAATTCATTTAGGTTTAAATGTGAATAGACAATTTTCAGAGATTTCAAGAGGTAAAGAAAAGATTCATTTAGGACTTTTCTTAAGGACTAAAATTTAAGTTACTTGTTAACAAAAATGCTTAAAAATTGGCAATCGTACCTCTTTTATTCATTTGGCATTAGAAAAAATGGTAATCGGTATTTATCATTTTATTTTCATTCAATAAATCCAAACTCAACTTTTTTAACTGCACAATAAAAAAAGAAAACCAGTAACAGATCATTCATATGCTTATTTATATAATTTATACAAGATGTATTGATTTAGAGCCCTCTTTAATGGCGAAATACGATATCATAATGTATAACACAAGATCGTTTGTCTCATTTTCTACACTTCCGTTGCATTTTGATTTATGATCAGACGCCCCACGCATCCTCAGTCGTAACCCTAAACCCCAAGAGTAGCACACAGATATGTTAAGCCAAGGAAAGGGATAGAAAGAGAGAGAGCGAGAGAGAGAGAGAGAGAGAGAGAGAGAGGGAGAGGGAGTGAAGCATTAAATACGTGGGTTGTGCTTCCCCTGCTGCTCAATTGGGAACAAAACAACATGAGCTTAATTATTTTTAAATGATTTCTCAAGCAACCCACGGGAAATGGTACACGTTGCTGCTGTTGCACATGTTATTGATCCATTGTTTGATGAAAGGTTGCATTTGGATTCCCTTTGGTATATCCAAAATCAATATATATGTATATTGAACCCACGCAGGGAATTGCATAAAAGCATCGCCAGTTGTCGAAGACACAAATTAATCTTTCTTGCTTTGCTTTCACCCCTCGCTGATTGTGATAATGCCATAATAAAGATTTCAGCGCTTCCAAGTGAGCAATGCAACACATTCACCCACAAGCTGCATGCAACAGGCAACATGCAACTTGAAGATGCTGCAGAAAATGCAATTGAAACTTTGATGACTTTGTCATTTTGTTTGCGTGACGATTTCACGAATTCGATTGGATTCAATTGCACTTCAATTGATATGTTTATAGTGGGAAAAGCTTTAAGGATTTCGTTTTGGCATAAGCAATAAAATGGAAATGAATTTAAAGTGCTGAAATATGCGCATACTTGAAATTGAAAATTAAAAAAAAAAGACTTTCCACAACAAAATGAGCTGCATTTCAATGAATCTCATTGAATCGCAGCGCACCTCAGATGATGACTTATCGAATGCAATTTACTGTTAACCTAATGCCAGAAAGTTAAATTTTAATGTTATTGGCGCCTTCAACTTGAGACAAAGTTACTTAGATATGACCCAAAGACAAAAGACAAACCCAAAATCAAAAGCCGCACCCAGCATAAAACTCATCATTTTCTTTGATTTGCTCCTCCATCATCAAATCGTGGCACAATCTTTATTTCTTTTTTTTTTCCTGGGGGGTATTTGTAATTCAAGAGCATCGCGATAAAAAGAATTGTAATAGATGTTTAATTTTGATACATGGCGAATGGAAAGGCTTCCAGGTGGGCAGAGTTCAAACAAATTTGTAATGATGATGAGCTTTCTTTCTTAAACGGGAGAAAGCTGTAGAACGCCCGATTCGAGTGTGGAACCGCCCACATATCATACTATTTATTTATTATTTTTTTGGGTAAATTAACTGCACCCCCAATCGTACAATATTGCCAATTTCAATTGAATTTTTTACTGTTGCTTTAATTTGAAATTCGTGTTTTTATTAATTTAATTATTAGCAGAGTTATGTTTAACTTGAAACTGGATTTGCTGGAAAAACTAATTACAGAAAACAATTTCAATTAACCAAAAGTAAAAAAAAGTATACACGGACTGCACACAGGTGAGTTTGATTTGAGCAGCAGGTGGGTTAGCAATTCCCGTATGTTGACAGGCACTGCAATTTTCCAACGCAGTTGGCAACACTTTCAACAGCTCGACACGCCCACATTTACAGTTACACAAATGCTGGCAACTCTAATTGCAATTGCTGTTATTGTTGTTGTTGTTATTATTTTACTTTTTGTTGCTTGGCGCGTGAAAATTTTGTAGCAATTGTTGTTGGTAATTACAGAGTTGAGTTGAGATTCACAGTCAAATCTCTGGTCACGTTCATGAGATTCTCAGCGGCAGTGACACCAAGTCTCAAATCGCAAATCTCAAACCGGAAGCAATTGGTTTTGGTTTGAGTTTAAGCTCAAATACTGGTCAAGATCACCAATCATTGACAATGAGTGTGAAATGCGAAGCGTGTCGATGTTGCATTTCCTAGAGATTATGAAAATTGCTGTTGCCTTTGAGCTTGTTACCCCAAATTGGGCTACTGATGTTGCAACTTGCAACAAACAGAGACGTGGCAAATTCAGTAGCTGCACTTTGCAGCTAACCACATTTTTTCTTAAACTAATTCAATGTTCTATTCCCTCTATTTGAAACGAGAGCAACCTGTAATCAAGGCGGGTTGGTTGCATGCCCTCAGGACTGCCACTGTATTTCGAGTGTTGCAACACGGTGGCAGTAACCTGGGCCAAATGTCAGTGGGGATCCAAGGGGCAGCCAAATGACTTGTCCAAGTGCCACAATCAGCGAGTATTCGCTTAGCCAACATTCCTATTGCTGTAACTTTTATAGCGAGGAAGCATTTACTTCATTATTAGGTGTGCCTTCTCTTCTGAGTTTTCTTCCCTCTTTATCTTCCTTTCATTCTCTCCTCTCTCTTTCGCTCTCTCTCTCTCTTTTGCTCTCCTTTCATTTGACCCTGCACCTGCCGCTTTTTCAAACAACTTGAAATATACGCAGTGAGAGAGTTCCGACACTGAAATATTTTCCCCTTTGGCCGTCTTCTAAGATACACTGAGCGAAAAAATACCACAAATTTTAAGAAAAGTAAAGTAAAGTAAAGTAAAGTAAAGTAAAGTAAAGTAAAGTAAACATCATTTAAAAAAGAAACTAAACATTTTTTGTCTTGCAGTCATGATTATAATTTGTAAAAATTTGTTGATTTAAACTGTCATTCGATAAATTTATATTTTAAAGCATACATTAATTTCACACAAAGGTATTTCTCTCAGTGCACTTGTCGCTGCCCGTTCGTCCGGAACAATGCAGTTCATATTATTTAAGGTGCATTCTTCTTCTTTCACTTCTGTAGCTGCTTCCTCTGCTGCTTCTTTTGTTTACGATTATTCAGGCAAACGGACATGAAACATTTTCAACTTTTTCACACTCACTGTGAAAAACTATTTCGTTTTGCATTTCCGCACTTTCCACATACACTTTAATGGGGCATGCAACGAGCTGAAATTCGCAGAGTTTGAGAAAGGAATTTCCGGGGTGTTTTTCCATTATTTCTCTTTTATTTTTTTGTTGTTTCTGCATTTTATGAAAATGCTCAAATAGCATTCGTCAATCATGCAAATTGCGAGGGCGACTCTCGACAATTGGCCAACACAGTTTGGCTTCCTTTTTGGCCCTGGACATGGCCAAGACAAGTCAAGACGTTGCGTTTGCTTAAGCCGATTTTTGCATAATTAGGCAGCAGGGTGGCAGGCAAGGGGTCGACTCAGTAGTTATCGTTAGCAGTTAACCCTGCCCAACCTTATGATGAACCTTTGCCGCAACACATTTGCATAAGTTAGTCAAAAGTGCAAGACACGAAATTGATGCGGGTGGCCAAGAGAGAATTAACCACCAGAGGGAGAGAAAGCCTTGAGACAGTGTCTTCTTCAGAAAATAAAATATAAAAAAAAGGGAGGGAAAGAGAGAGAGACAAAGCTTGTGGTGGGTGCTAAGCTCAACCTTGTGTTAGGTGTCGACAGGGTTAGGCGAATTAATTTCTTTACGGCTCTGTTGGCCCCATCGAGATGGCCCCAACAGCGATAAGCTTAACAACAACAACACAACTGAGTTTTGGCCGAGACAGAAGAAGAAAATGGAAAAAACATTTCATTTGCCATTTTTTGTGCAGTTGTTTCTTCTGTTGTTGTCACTTTTACCCGAGGTTATCAACAGCAAGACATCTCTACAAAATGCAAAAGAGGAGAGCTACAAACACTACGCAATGTTGCCAAGACTCGTTTACTCTCCACCAAATGTTGTCTACAAAATTTTCTTCACTAGCTTCCGTTGAACTTGTGGGAGGAGGAGAGACGGAGATGAGATGAGATCCTCAGCAGCTACTCAGTGTCGCCGTGTCGGCATCTTCCATTCCATTAACAATAGTGCACAGAGCATAGCTGAAGGTCAGCTGCGTCAAATGCCTTTTCATATTCAATGTTGGGGGCGGCGTTGCAAGTTGCAAGTTGCATGCACCATGCAACTGGACACGCATCTGCGGCATGCCACAAGCGACAATGAACTCTACCCAAAATTATGAAAATGCAACTTGACGATGCAACACTTGACTTTTTCCACAAAAATAAAATAAAAAAAAGAAATATTGGTGGTGTAAAAGCAAATGGGAAATTTTCATTAGAACCGCAGCATGTTGTGAAAATATGTATAACAACAACAGCAGCAAAAACCATAAAAGGAAATTGTTTTTAGTTTTTCTCAGTGGAGTGAGAGATCAGTCACTGGAACGAAACTATTAAACAGTCTCCGCGTGCGCGCTGGCAAATTGAATTCGAATGGGAATGAGACAGAGAATGCGAATGGAATGAGTTTGAGAAAATGAGAATGGAAATGTGAATGAGAACAACATGGTTCCATGGCGATGGTTTGGCATTTGCCAGCCACTTACACTTGACCCTAACTGGGTCTCGATTGTTGTAAGAGAATGACAGACGAAGGAACTAAAAGCCGGAGCTGCCATATGACATCATTTTTTTAGACGAATGCAGACTATATAATTTCTACAAACTGTGCCATTAAATATCTATTAAGTGCTATTTTATTTTAAAATTATTTAAGCTGTGTTATTTATTCTTTTTTTTAAATTATATTACATTTATTTTATTTAAATTTAACAAATTGTAGTCTATTTTTAAAAATTACAGTTGAATTTTTAAATTGTTTTATCTTTATAACTCTACTATTTTTATTTGGTTTTTGCAAATGTTTTTAAACTTTTTTTTATATATTAAAGAAAATAGAAGGTTAAAATTAGAATTAGGGACTGGGAGCGGGGCCTGGGAGAGGGACCTGGGAGCGGGGACTGGGAGAGGGACTGGGAGCGGGGCCTGGGAGAGGGACTGGGAGAGGGACTGGGAGAGGGACCTGGGAGAGGAACTGGGAGCGGGGCCTTTTATTTTTAAGACTTTTACATTTAATATGATACTTTGACATTTATTAAACAAAAGATTTAATTGATATTTAAGGTCCATTTTAAATTCTGAAACCCAAATTTAAAATTACAGGATGAATTCCACATTTAACATATAATGAATGTTTCATAACTCTTTTTCTTTGTTTTGTTTTTTTATTTTGTTAATGGATGTTACGGAGCTGTGAAGCGCTCAAAAACAAAGTGGGTTAATTGCTGTAGCAGTTAGTTTGTTATTATGTTGTTGCTGTTGCTTTTTTTTGTCATAAAGTTGCAGCTGAAAACGAAGCAATTTTGTAGCAAGTTCGGGTACTACATAGATAATTCTCCAAATTAAACTCACTGGCTCTCATTCGTTACGCATTGCGAGTTGTGAGTTCGTATTTTTTTATTATTTCTGTAGATGTTTGCGGTTTCCGGTCGCATTTTGTGCTTTATTTTTATTTATTTTTTGTTGTTGCTATAATTTAAGTGCTGAGCTTATATTTAAATTATGAAGTGAGCTGTGTGGAAAGTTGACTTCTTTTCCCGGTTGGTCAGGAAAAATGCCGACAAACCTTGCCATATGGCTGGTCAATTAATGGAAACCCTCTCCGCCCTCTTCTCAGTTCTTTATCAGTTGCATTAGTTATGACAACCTCCCCCATCGCACGTCATATATCATGCTATAATAAGGCCCTCTATATATAAGGGCTTTAGCTGATAAATGTAGTCGGAACTCATACAGTGGGCGTTGCATTTGTGTTACGAGTATGTGACCAACGACAGGTGCAAGCAATTATCCGAGTGCTTTGTACCCTCTATGAGTCGTACCTAATGTGATTTCGACTGTGAATTGCATATTATATGATAAAAGTTCGTTACAGATAAGAATTATTTTTTATTTCTATAACTTTGTTATGAATATAGCAGCAAAGAGCTAAACTGTAATAGCTATAAATAGAAAAGTAGAGAGAGAGAAGTCGAAATGCTAAAGTGCAGCTACAAATGAGTTTATACATTAAAGTATTTTGAGTGGAAAACTATAAAGTTGAGTGTAATTCAACCATAAGAGAATGCATTATTGGCTATAAGTGTTTTTCTGAGTGAAACTTTAGAATTTTGAAGACCTATTTCTTTTCTATGAAAATAGTTAAAATGAAAGAACATATGGAATCTATGAATTTTTTTTAATATTCTGAACAAATATAAATAACTCTCATGTTTAGCAATTTTAAATAAATAAATAAATCATGCTTAGGCTTCACCTAATTTTTCCTTTAGTTCTCTGTCTCGCTTTCTTTCTTTCTCTCTCTTGCCCCCCCCCCCCTCTCTCTCTCTTGCCCCCCCCCCCTCTCTCTCTCTCTCTCTCTCTCTGTCTCTTTCTTTCCCCCCTCTCTCTCTCTCTCTGTCTTTCTATGCTGTTGCTCTTTATAAACCTGTGCCACACTCTCACGTATTTGTATACGAGTCTGGATACCGTTTTTGAGACTTTTGCCTACCAATTGAAGCCCTTCTTGACGTCAAGAAGTGGCAATTAAAGCGTTGACGCTGCCTCAAATGCCACAATCTCTCTCTCTTTTCAGACAGTAGGAACGAGTACTTGTCGTGTTTGCCTCCCTTCATTTCTTTAGCCCCTTTCTATAGGCATCTTTGATAGTACCGCAATTTGCAAATGAGGTAAACGTGTGGCCAAAAAAAAACTAGACACAAGACCAAAACAAAGAGATCTTTGCAACGGTATAATTAAGTTGGCCTCATCAGCCATTTACGGCTACAGCAGCAGCACCAACAACTACAACAATAAAGACAAGTGCGCGTGTTTTGTGGCATAGATCCTCTTACCTTGCCCCCTTTCTTCCTTTCCTGCTTAACTCTCCACTTCTTCTGTAGTTCGTCAGATTTTTATTGTTTTATTTGCATAAAAGCGAAATACGGGCCCCGGAACTAAGCAACTTTCCAAGCCAAAATCTATCTCTGTTCTGGCTCTGTGCGCCTTTTATTTTTGAGCCAGCATTTTTTATGGCCATAACTAAGAGCCAACAATGCTTTTGTCTAATTAGATTTTTAAGGCCATTCATTATGCATATGCGTTGAACACACACATACACAAGGCAGTGCTGAATTTGGCACGCAAATCGCACTCGAATCGAGTCTAGGCAAAAGTTTATTCGACTTGGTTACAGTTACAGTTAACTCTTGCAACGGACTCTTGTGCAACTTGCCGTGGCGGCATTTGGCAAAAGGCATACTATAACGATCATTTGGGACACGCAGAGCAATGCAGAAACAATTGCCTTCCCCGCCAAACTCCAATCCGCCCCTCCAACAATCATATAATCACATAATGCTCACAAATTTGTTAAAGCCAAATGCAATGGCGAGACTTCATAACTGCCAACGACTGCAGCCTATCGATAACCATTTAAGCCACAGAAATTAAGCCAAATACACAATGGAAAAAAAAGAAATATACAAAAAAAAAAAAAAATGATTTCCATGGAATTTTGTTGCGGTTTATGTCAAGCAACGGCCAAAAGGCTTGGCCAACAACAAGAAAACCAAACAAATGTATCTATTGCTTACCAAACCTCGAAATACTCTTTACAGATTTTTGATGTAATTAAATTCTTTTTCTCCTTCATTTGTATTGTATAAAAAAATCATAATACCCCTTTAAGAGTATAGCAAATGAGCTATGCTCTGTGTTGTACAATTTCACAAATTATACAAAGAAATACTTACAAATGATTATTATATTTTATGTTCTTTTTTAGTGTTTAGTTTGGGAACTTTTTGCTTACCTGCAATGAGAGAAAAGAAGAAAAATGTTAGAATTTTACTCATAAAACTCTCAACTAACAGACAAAAAAATTTTGAACCTTTCCACTGCTTTAGTCTAAATGATGTTATATATGTATATTCAGGGTAAAGGGGGAAGAAAGATCGTAAAGTGAAAAGAAGTCCATTAAGAAAGGGGAAAGGTCTCTTTGAGGTTGAGACACATTTATTTAACGACAAAGTTGAGTTGAATTTTATAGTTTGCCAGAGTTTTATGTGACTGCAGTGCATAAATTTTACACTAATTTAATTAATGCTGGCGTTGAAGAGCAAATTGTAGATAGAAGCGCAGTAAAAACGTATTTGTTCTAATGCTAATGTGAATGATAATAAAAGATGAACGCCCACGAAATGTGCAGCTATTCACTGAGTGAAGATTGAATAAAAATGCTACTCATAAGTGATTCATGCATTCAATTATTCCACGTTCTGTTCAAGTTACATTAGATGTGTTTCGGTTTTTCTCTACAGAGATTTCTCCGTTACTTGGTGATATTTAAAATAATAAATTAACCAATAAAGATTTTAGATATTTGAAGAGCCCGTTTTAGAGAGTTTGAGAAATAAAAATAAAATATTGGGAAATTAATTACATTAGTGATTGATAGAAGTGGGGAATATCTTCTTTAGTTTCAACCTTTCTTCCTTTTGTATATTATACATTTTTCCTATAAAAATTCACTGCAAAAACATTGGTAATGAAAATCTATATATACTGACTTGCAATAAAGCCAAGCTGCAATTCCATTGCCATTACTTTCATTTAATGCATTAGCTAAAAACAATTTCTTACTTTAGCCGCAAATCAAAAAAGCCGCCAATACGTATTGTCGTCGTTGAGACAATGTGTGAATCAAATGTAACTGGCCAAAAACCAATAACAGCATTCATTCATTCACTCACTCGACATAGCATTCATCCATCATTAAGCCAAGTCAGCTCACACACGGTAGCATCGGGTCTAGTCTATGGCTTTTATATTGCGCAGCCGCCCCGTTGTCTTTTGGGCCATTGTCGTTAGACTTTGTTGAAGTAAATGCTTTTGGCTTTTGCTTTTCTCTGGCAATGTTTTTTTCATTACTGAATATCGAAAATAAATATTTTCACAGTTTTGGCGTTAATTGGAAAATGGAGAGAGAAAAAAACCAAAAAAGACGGCGGGAAAACTTTGAGGCCAACAACAGCCCCGCCTTTTTATTAAAGCTTTGTTTTTAATGACCATACAAAGAGTATCAAAAAAAATTCGACCATTTGGTTTATTAAAATTACAACATAAAGCGCGATCCATGAATGTTCCAACTGGAATCGTGTTGGAGATATAGACTTATAGTCTATGCATGTGTGGGCCACTATTTGGGGAAGGGGGTTTAGATAAAGTGCTAGGTGTGTCTTAGACAAAAACTAGGACAACATTTAATTGAGCTGTGCAAAGTTTGGCAACACATTTTGTCAGGCTTTAATCTAAGCTTTATAATCAATTAAAAAACAACTTGAGAGGTGTTTAAGCCGAATTGTAAGCTTTATTTTTGACCCAGAAATATGAAGTTTTTGAATTGCTTCATAATGCAGACACAACAGAGGCAAATGCATTTTGTTGTTGTTATTGACTTTCCTTAGTAGCCGCAAGGCAGCTGCCAAGTCTTGACTTGGGGAAGCCAAACAGTTGCCAGCCACGTCGGAAGATATTGTGGAGTCGAAGCTGGAGCTTGTTGTTGGTCTCTGGCGTGGCATTTGATATCGATGATGTCTTTGTTTCATTTACAGCTCGAAAAATTATGCAAAATGCAATCACAGCAGGGGGCAGACACAACATACAACACACAACCACCGCAAATACAACAAGCCCAAGCCCAGACATTCAACAAGCAGAGATTGCAACTGAAAGATGTTTTTCCTCTGAGAGGGGGCATCCAAAAGGGGCAACTTTGGCTGTGCAACAAGCTAAAGAAACTTGTCAGCCTTATGACAGTAGACAGAAGAAAACAACACAGTTTTTTTTTCCTCTTTTTTTTTGTTTTTGCGGTTAAAAAGTCAGCGGCAAATTGATATGTTTTAAACTTCAAGTTGTGGGCAGGATCATAAAGAGAAGCCAAGAGAGGAGAGGATAGCATATCAATTACTTGCTGAAAAATGAAGAATGTTAAAATAGGGAATACTAAAGAGCTCTACATATCAAATTTGTATTTGTGGCTGGCAAAAGTATTCAAAAAGAGTTGAATTATACATATTAAAGTGCAGAGGTATCAATTAAAGCATTACAACTGCAAAATGCAGAAAAAGGTAAGAGTTATGAAACTTAAAATTGTTTATGTTGTCAGTCATGCAAAATGCACACAGCTGATGTGATAATAGCAATTCGAATGTGGACTCCAGAGTCTGTCGCCGACTTGAACGGAATTGGCAGCTTTTTAACCGGCGGTTTTCTTATCGCTTATGAAAAATCAACCAACCTAAAAAAAGGGCCACTTTCGTTTCTGTTTTACACAGAGGGAAAGAGAGTGAAAAAACGAAAGTGTTTTTCATACAGATACATTGTAGAGTACCTCATGGTACCAAAGTTCCTCAGCTGCCCCGCAAGTGTTGCCAAGTGCAAGTCGTGTGCGTGATAAACCAATTAACTGCACTACACTACCCCAAAAAATCCGTTGGCTGAAAGTGAAATTTATGGTAAAAAAAAATAAAAAAATTAAAGAAAAGCAAGCGCACTTTTGGCCTATACAAACTCAAATCAAATGCCGAAACAAATAAACTAATGGATAGTTTCTTAAAGAAAAGAAAGATATTTCTTTAGTTTATTTTTACAGACTTCAATACGTCAGTCAGATGTCATCATTAGAAAACTTTGAATGGTTCTTTGCTCACTGATGACTAAACAAAAGAAAATTGAAAGGCAAATCTTATAAAAAGAAATGGGCAGGAACTGTTTGAAAAGCTGAAATAAGTCAATCAATTCATTGAAAAGACAAAACATTTTTTTAAGAAATGGAAAGAAATTGTCAACTGGTTAAGTTAAAAGCAGCATAAAACTAGTCGGCCGGTGTTACAGTCGAGCAAACTCGACAGTCGGAGACCCCGTACTTCTATTAGCATTTGAATTATTTCTCTATATTCGAACTCGCACTTCTTCCTCAGTTTCTCTTTGTTTTTCTTACCCTCTCTACTACTGCTACTATAAATACTACTATTAATATTACTCCTCCCAGGCCCCTCTCCCAGTCCCTCTCCCAGGCCCTCTCTCAGGCCCCGCTCCCAGTCCCTCTCTCAGTCCCTCTCCCAGTCCCTCTCCCAGTCCCTCTCCCAGGCCCCGCTCCCAGTCCCTCTCCCAGTCCCTCTCCCAGTCCCTCTCCCAGTCCCTTTCCCACTCCCTCTCTCAGGCCCCGCTCCCAGACAGACGGACAGACGGACATTGCTATATCGACTCGGCTATTGATGCTGTTACGCACATAGTCGATAAAACAAACCCAATAGACCCCTGTAATTTTTAAGTACGGGGTCTAAATAGAGCAAAATGGGAAAAGCTAAATTAAAATTTGTTTAAGATCATACTTTCTTTACGAATATAGATTTTTAAAAGTAAAACAAGTATTTATATATGCAAAAAAAAGCATAGCCATAAATAAATTTAAATTATCAATAAATTTCACAGCTTTTCACTTTGCTATCAGCTTTATCAGATTGAAAAAACCAGAACGACTCTACTGGCAATTAAAGCTTAAGCTCTAGCTACTTATATTCAATTGCGTTCTATAAGATACACTGTAAAATCACACTGACAACAATCTGAGAAGTCAGACAGATAAACTTAATTGACTCATTAAGTGCACAGTCGAAGCGTCACTTTCCCCAAACAAAAACAACAACAACAACAGCAAGAGGTACAACAACTTAATAGATAAAAAATTGTAAGTAATTTATCACTTAAGAAGAGAATAAATAATTTAAAACTGAAACTTGACAGACACACATTTACACACACACAATTGCAAAATTAACTGTAATTGAATACATCGATGTTAGTATCTTTAGCTCAAGATGTATCTTGTATCTTGTAGCTGTATCTTTAACTGCAACTGCTGCTCATCTCATCAATCCCTAGTCAAAGTAACTCGCTTGCTCACAATTTAATTTGGTTTCCAAGAAGTTTTCAACATTGAATCGAGTAGTTGGTTGATTTTTCTTTAGCTTTTTTTGGGCTTGCGTGTTGAAGCTCTAACGGAAATGTTTGTCTTGGTCTTGATATGTGATGTAAGCTTGTAAGGCTGATGGGCTAGGCTAGGTTGGGCTATTGGGTAAGTAATCTATAGACTTGGGGCTTGGCTCGCTTCTAGTTAGTTCCGTCCGTCCGTCTGTCCGTCAGACGCTCATCAGTGTAGCCACTTTATTATTACAACATTTTCCATTTCGCTTCGCTGAAATAATAATTCGCGCTTCGTTGTTTTACAACTGCCAATGCGCTGAGAACAACAACAAAAACAACAAAAACAAAGACAACCACAACAACGAGTACAACAACAAGAATTGCTGTAAAGAAAATGCCATTGACCTCAACTCAAAGCGAGACAAGGAAAGGCAAGGCAAGGCAAAAGGCGAGTCGAGTCGAATCCCAAGTCGACAGTCGACAGTCGCCAGTCGGGAATCGTTCTCAGTCTCTCGAGCGGTGAGAGTGAGGAGAGGGAGGAGAGGAGTAAGTCCGACTCCAATTCCGAGTCCCAGTCGTCGCTCTGGACAACGACAAACGTTGCGACGCGTCGCCGCAAAGTTGACGTTACTGCGGCTATAAATCCAGAGCAGACTGTCCACCACTTTTGCCTTGGCCTGGACTCGCGTTAGTTTGGAGGAGCAGCTGCAATGTTGTTGCACGTTCAGCTGTTCCCTGGAATTGCGAGAACGCGTTTTGTTGTTGCCCAACACACACTCCACACTTGACACACACACACAACACACTCCACTTTAAACTCAATTCGAAACACACGGCGCATGACGACTTTGACTACGTCGTCTTTGACTTACATCTCGACACACTTGTCGCCTGTCCGCATTGCAACATGTTGCCAATGTTGTTGCCCATGTTGCCATGTCCAACATCTCAACATTTTGCGGCAAATCGCTGCAAACAAACTAGTTTACTTCTTTTTTTACTAATTACAGAAACGTAGCGATCAAGACAAGCCATAAATCGGTTTGGTACTACATAAAACTCAAACGAACTGAAAACCCCAAGGCTATTTGACTTTGGAAATCTTTAAGTGCTTCTGGCCAGATTAAAGCATCAATCTATGATTAATGATCCATTAAATAAATACATGTAAGTTGAACAATCAAAAGCCCTCTAGCTGCAAAATGCAAGTAAAAACATTTGAACGCTTTTGAAATTTACATTTGTCAAAGTAACGGAACGATTACTATGGATAAGTAACTTGGATTAGTATCTTCTTATGAAATGATATAATCTTCAAACAAAGAAATAAGTAAAGAGAGACAGTAGATTGTTGAAGATTATAAGGTATATTTTTAATACTATCTATAACTGTCTATCTATCGATATCTCTCCAGAAAGAGCTGGTCCATTTAATAATTAATATTATTTCCAATTTCAGTAATAGAATATGTTGTTTATTTAATTTAATTAACTTAATTATGTAGTATAAACTTTAATCTAAAGACCGGTTGTCTTTAAATTTAAACGAACTGAAAAATGAAGTTATTCTGTTTATTCTTTACTAAATTTTTCAATTTATTTAATAATAATTGTATAGCAGAACCTACAATCAATAGATAATAATAGCTTCAGTCATATAATATATCTGTGAGCCTAATGCAAACATCACGTTTTATTATAAGCATCGTTAGCAAAATAAAAGCAAAGTATTTTGAAGGCACTTACTCCCCCAACCACTTAAGCAAATGCAGAAAAACAAAAGCAAAATAATAATCGAGTAAAAAGATCATAGAAAAACTCATTACTCTACAATAATGAGGTCGTTCCGAGTTGCAGCACTGACCACAAAAATGAAGCACATCAAGAAAAGATGGAAAAAGAAAGAAAAGAGCTAAATTTACGAGTAAATTCCAATTGGTTCCCAAAGCTCTTAACTTGGTGGGGGCGTCTCTAGCAATAATTTGAATGGGGCACGAGTTTAGGTTTAGCTTAGACACATGATTATTAAATTGATTTGTAGTTGATTTTTCCTACCAAATTTCTATCGCTTTTCCTATGGAAAAATTGCTTTATGGCTACGAAAAGATTTCACTTTCATTGACCGCGCAATTTAATATGGAATTTTTAAGCAATTTCAAACAGTTTTGTGGCTTGAAAGATTTCAATGTCAATGATTTAAAGTGTGGGGCTGGCCAAATTGCTTTTGTTTCGGGCCAAGACAGTTGGAGAGTGCAGTTGAATCGTATTTTGTGTATTTTCAGATTAGATTGTCGGTCTTGGGTAAATATTTAAGACTTAAGTAGAGATTTTCAATTGCTGGTATTTTCCATTTTCCATTTTCTCTATTTGTTGTACTTTTCTTTTCTTTTTTTGATAAACAGTGTCAATTGTAGGCTGCTCTTAAGGGGCGTTCCGTAAAACACCCTGTAAGGTAGGAAGGAAATCCATAAAGCAAATCTCATTAACAACTGGCTAAACGACTTGTCAGCGGCACGCAATATTCATAAATCTTTGACGAGGCCCAACATAAATGCCAAGAAATTTAAATAATATTAACAGCCTGACTGGAGCCAGCCATACTCTCGCTCTCGCTCTTCTTTTGAATGTCTCGCTCACTCTCTCCCTCTCTATCTCTCTCTCTATTCTCTCTCTATCTCTTCCAAGATTCCTGATGTTCTTCTGGTCACTTTTCTTACTGGTTTGCCTTGTGGTGTGATCATAAAATCTGCAGTTGTTCCGTCTGAAGTTGCAACTTAATGACTCTCTCCCTCTTCCTTTTCCTCTCTATAAACATATCTGCCATCTTCCATTTTTGTATCTCTATTTCTATGTTGTATCTTTATTTTATCATTTGTTTTTATTGCTGCAGTGCTTGCTGCATTTATTTCCACTTACTTTTATGATTACGTTTGCATTTTATTTAGCCTACACTTTTGCTTTGCAGCTGGAAAAACTCTAAAAAAAATTCTGCAAATGAGTTTTATTTAAAAAAACGCCAGCTGCCTTAGCTCTTGGCACTCAGGAGGTAAGTACTTAGATTCAATGGCCCAAAGGGGTCGACACGTGTTGTATGCCACAGCGTGCGGCACACGGCAAGAGGCTGAAGGCAAAAAAAAAAGCTGTCAGCCAAATGCGAATGCGCGTTTGTCATTCTAAGAGACAGCAATCAAGCGTTTGAAAGGGAAAGAGAGAGAGGGATGAAGGCAGAGAGATTGCAGGAACCTAATGCGTTAATTGAATCTAAATGTTTGAAGCACATATGCGAAATCTCTAATAACTGCAACATCCACAAACATACAGCTAAGACCATAGAAAAAAGAGGATCATCTAAAAAGAGACAAAAAGGAAGCAAGATGGTAATCAGGAAATAATAACATTAGTTTTCCTATTATGCAATTTTAATTTATCTTGCTTAATCATAGCTTAATCCTATTAAGAAAGATCAAATTTGACAAAAGAATCAGCCTAGTATAGTCAGTCTCAAGTTCTCCTAGGTCAGTTAAAGCTTAAAATAAATATTTTTTCTCTCGCAATATCTTTTGCCTCGACTCAATTTCTATTTGTTTTTCCCAAAGGCAGGTATGTATTTACTTTTAATTAGAAACGCCACATCTGTTCTCCATATCCGCATATCCCTTCACGGATCCATAAATCTGTGACTAGGTAGAATGAGTCATAAAACTTTACGCAAATTAAAGGCAAGAAGATACAGATGGAAATGGAAATGAAGATGCTGCATGAAGAACGTCCTTAAAACGAGTTTATGGAGCCCGAAAACACAAACAAGTTTTGTTAACTTAACGAAATCAATTCAGTTGGTTTGGAACTGCAAAAACCTGAGGCTAAAACGCTACAGACAGAAGCTGCACGTAGCACGAGTTTGTCGTGAAGACAACTTGAGAATCTTCCAAAAGAGAGAAGGAGAGAAAGAAATAGAGAGAGAGAGAGAGAGAGAGAGAGAGACAGCTCAACGAACTGAGCCGAAATCCAATAAGAAGCGACGATAAACAGCAGCTGATAAAGACGAAAAGGTAAAGGCCGAAAATTAGTGAAGAACCACAAGCCAAATAAGAAGGGGAAAACCCAAACGAAGAGAAACGAAACATTGTCCAAAGGAAGCGCCAAACTGACGACACACCAAATGAAAATATATGTTGGGACGGAAGGGAGGGGGAGGAAAATGAGGTTCACGTTGGATGGGTTTTGGGTTATGGGTATGGTGCAACAACTTGTGGCACGAGTTGACAAGTTCAGGGCCTGCAGATTGGTGTAGAATGACAGGGTGACACTCATAACAATTACGACTCTACTCTACGGTCTGGGAAAGAACTATTATCTATATATTTGTGAGTGTGTGTGTGAGTGAACCATGTGGGTGGCTGAAGTGGTAATAAAATAATCGATGAATCGCATTTCAGGGGTTCAGTTCTATCAACACTCGTCTCACTTATTGAAAAAAAAAAAGAAATGGAGAAAAATGAAAGAAATAAAAGGAACGTTTGATTAAAGTTTGGTGAGCGCTAAACCAACCACCGATAACTAACAACCATGACCAGAAAAAGACAAGAGATTGTACTTATAGCTAAAGAAACGAACAGAAGATACTCTAAACATAGAAATATTATAGTTTCATGATTAGATTGCAATTTGTTTAAGTTCAGTTACTAGTTCTTATCAATTTATTTCAAGAATAAAGTTAATATTATATGATTAAAATTAAAAGATCGATACAACTATCACTAGATACTAAAATTAAAATTAATGAAAGGAACTCGAAGAGCCAAGTTTACATTTTAAAAGATTTTCAGAATATATTTAATTTTCAACCATTTTTTTTAAAAGACAAGTTGCATTTATAATTTTTTTTTATAACATTTCTGTTTACTGAATAGATCAAAAAAATATTACTTTATAGGTATAAATATTACAACTTTAAATCCTTGACAAACCTTCTAATATATTCGTAACGCCCGTGTCGATAGTGTATAACAACAATAGCAAACACCTTCATACAGCTGGCATGCAGGTTGCTGTCGACCATCAAATTTAATTGCTGCGCTTTGTTGTGCCAATAACAATAACAACAACAACAACAACTACACTTACAGCAACCACAATGAATTGAAGCAACCCTCGCATGGCAATTTTTGAGAACCGAAACACGCAACCAAAAACAAAACAAAACAAAACGAAACGAATCGAAACGCGCAATGAGATGCGTCGTCGTCGTTGTAGTCATTCAAAAAGCTGTGAGTACTCTGCAGATATAGATGCAGATGTATCTGTATCTTCACGTTTGTATCTGCATCTGTATCTGTGCCTGTTTCTGTTTCTGTTCGAGGCATTTGTGAGCAGCTGCAGCAACGTTATGACTCGCACTTGGATTTGTTGTGCTTTGCCAAAAAAAAGTTGCAAGGGGAACTGAAATCCTGGGGGTGACTCAGCTGTTAAATTTGTGGAATTGTAATTGTGATTGTGTGTCAATGAAAGCATGGATTCTGAGCACTGCAGGACGTCAGGACATTGACAACAGTGCAACAGGATGTTGCAAATTTAACTTAAAGCCACCGAAAGCAGATGTTGAATGTGCTTGCGTGCGAGAAACACACAGAAATAAAAAGCCAACCAAAACACGCATTAAATTTATATGGTTTTTGTTGTTGGGGTTGCGGCTTAAAGTCTAGAGCTGTTATAGTTATAAGGGTTAAGCTCTGGGTCGCAAATTGCGCAGAGCATTTATCGAATTATAGAGGGAAATCAATTTAATATTTTTTTTAACATATGTTAGGAAATACGAAACGAAGTTTGACTTTTTAACGATTCGATTGTTCTTTTTTTTCGACTATGATTAATGCAAGGAAGTAACTCGAGATTTGTATAATAAGCTACAGCTGTTGATATAATAATTATCAGACAACTGTAGCCAATTAGATTAATTTTAAATTGGAAACCTTAAAGAGAAGAATACAGCTTCATCTGCTTTAGATTTTAGATCTTGTCAGACACAACCCTCGTCCTCGTTTGCCTCATAACAATCAATTTGCTTAAGAAAATTCCACTTCAAAAATACAAAAAAAAACTATAAATTAACTGCCCAGCAGAGGCAAAAGTTTTTGCTGGTTCCGCTCAACTACACAAATATACATATAGTATATATACATAAAGATACATTTGTATCTGTGTCTGCGCTTTTTGTCACTTTTATAATTAAAAAACGCGCACACACGAGTTTATTCACATATGTCCAGAAATATGTCTAGATACAGACGTACCGCATATAGAACACTCAAGAGTCGAGTTATTAGCAACTAAAAAATAATAATTATATTCGTACGTCGAAACTCTCAACTAAAAACGAACACTATAAAAAATCTGAGAAAAACCACTACTAGAAAGAATAGCAAACATTGGGATTTGTAATTTTTAAATAATATATTTAATTATATTATATATTCATAATTCAAAAGTTATTTGCTCAACTAAAACCGAAAGTTTTCTATTAAACAGAACAAAATTTCGAACCAATTTCTTCAGGAATCTGACATAAAAAGACTAAACATCATAATCTGAAGAAGAGTTTATAAAATTTATGAACTGTGGCTTTATGAGTAGTAAAACCTCATCAAAAAGTTATAAAATAAGCTCATGTTGAGTATGTGCCCTCATATTTTCGCTACATAATAAAAAACTGCTAAGCAAACAGAAAATTTATAATAATAATAATAAAATATGAAGACATACCAAGTGTGTAGAAAAGATTTGCGTTAATGTCGCTTAAATCCAATTCGGGATAAGTAATCGACAAAACAAAACAAAGACGATGATGAAGATGAAGAAAAAGTATCCACAAGATGCGACCGCGTGCGCAACTTTTTCATATGGTAGTATGTTTTTTGAATGCAGCAGGCGACAATAGTCGAAGGAAGAAGTTGAAGATGAAGCACAAAGCAAAGCGCAGATGCCGATAAAGAGGAAGTGCTTAAAGAGGCAGTAAATCAGAGCAGAGGCACAAGAAGACGCAGACGCTTTGATTTAATGTATATATAGCGCAATGTTGTGTATGAGATACTTCTTGCTGTTGTTGTTCTTCTACTCGCTGTTCTTGTTTTTGTTGTTGTTCTTGTTGAATATAAAAATTTCGGTATGTTTTTCGTACACTTTTGCGGCTGCTTCGCCAAAAGGCAGGCAAAGTAGGTAGTTTACCTTTTATTTTCGTGTGTGTTTTATTTTGTATATTTCGTCCGAGAGTGTTTTGCGCACGCACACAGAACCGACGACGACAACAACAGCACCGCTACGGATACAGCTGCAAGCGGTCTCACAGATACAGATACAGATACGTTGACACACAGATACACAAACGAAGTTGGGGTAAGAACAAACACACAAAACACACTAATACACGGGCAAACAGAAATGCCGCCTGAACTTCTCTTTCAATATTTTTTAATGCACTTTTATACAGTTTATATAGTCTCTCAATGTGTGTAAGTGTGTGAGTATGCACAAGTATCTGTGTGTGTGTGTGTGCAGTGAATATTTCTAGGGAATTTTTATGCTGGCGTTTCGTTCTTATTCACTTAATTCAGCAGTTCTTGCTTTATTGAACATAAAATGCAATTCAATTTGATTATAAAATGCCGGTAAATGCATTACAATTTTCAGCTATCCTTTTTCACTTTATTGGATTTTATGCTTAGCTTTGCGTAATTTTTTTAGCACGTGTTTTTTAGCAACCGTTTTTCATTTATGGGAATTGTATTGAAAATATGTTGAAAATCATTCAAAAATACTAAAAAATGCGGCGAAACGCGCGCGCGCTCTTCGAAATTTATTCGAACATCGATTGTCCGTGGCGACGTTTGCATTTGAGTAGCGCTCGCGTGTTACTGAGGCCAACGCTCACTGCGCAGATACATTTTGCTGCCTTCTCAGCCTGGCGTGTTTATCTGCGCGTTCGCGTATCTGTCAGATACAAACACTCTCACAAACACGCACACATACACCAGAGAGAGCAATACACTCAGAGAGGTACTCAGTCGCACTCGCTTCAAACATGTTCGAAGCGCACAATTCGAGCGCAACATAATGTTCGCAACATAATGCCAGCAACATATTCATGTTGCTTAGCAACATTTATAGATTCGCAACATGTGCTGCGCTCTTTTAGGTTTTTCACGCATATTCCTAGCGTCTGGGCGGGCAGCTTAGGTTATTTTATGACCCCGGGTTCTATGCACTGTGATAATTGCCAGCTACAATGTATCTATGGATCTGTAAAAAGTATCTAAAACTGTGCGTTCGTGTGTGTGAGTGTGGGTGCTAAATCATCTGTTTTTGTTCTGTGCGCCTGGAATTTCGCGCATTAACATTGTTGTAGGAAATGCCTGGCAAATAGGAGAAGATTCTCATGAACTCAGAGGGATATTTGCCACAAGGTCTTTGACTCTTAACACCAAAGCAGTTCGAAGGTGTTAAATAGAGGAATGAAAATCAATATGAAAAGTCAATTCGAAGTTTGTTTGACAGTATTTAAAACTTTAGATATATCAAGAAATATTTTCTCTGTCTTTTTAAAATATTCGTCATCATTAATAATTATTTAATTAAAAATGAATGCCAAAACGTTGTTTATTTTTATCCAAAACTATCTTTTGATTCCCGAAATTACCCCGATATTTACATACCCTGAGGCTACAACAATCATAACCCCAAATCTACTTCTCTAAGCCTCTTTACCTCTCTCATGTTTGCATAATCCGCACACCTTTAACGCACTTTACTAATGATCTTTTAATGCCAACTCTGCTTATTATCTTTGCAAATTAATCATATCACACAAAAGAGATCCAAACCAAATCAACTAATGCCAGATGTCCGTCAACTACATTTTGTAGTTATGCAATTTACTAGCCAAAAAATGTTTAGTTTAACAAACTATTAAGTCATTTACGGCATTACAAAGATATATTTTTTTGAAAGTCAAGAAATAAAAACAAATTCAAAGTGGCTGCGGGCGGTGACAGTAACGCAAAAACTATCTCAATAAAAAAAGCAGGAAAAAGAAAAGAAAAAAGATTTGACAAATGATCGGCATACAGAAAATCGAGAACGGGTCGCGGCAGCTGTCAAAATATCAGCCAAAGATACATATCGACCAGACCCCAAAAACATCAATAAATGGCCCCCGTGTAGAACCCCTGCCCAGTTTTAGAGAGTGGGAAAGAGAGAGAAAGGGAGGAAGGTCTCCATCAAAATTATGTAAATTTCATAACAAGCCCAATTATTTATATTGTAAAACATTGCACAAACTTTGATAGGCATTGAAAGCTTGCTTGAAGCTCGTTCGTTTCTCAAACCAAAAAAACCTCATTAATTTATTCAAAAAAAAAAAATAAAAAAGAATGCGTAAAATTATTTTGAGAGAAAAGAAATAAAGGTTTATGGCAAATTTGCCGCTATAAAGTCAATAAAGTCAGGCCATGATGATCCGAAAGAAAAGGGAAAACTCGTAAAACTTTGATGAATTTTTGGGCATTTGTCAAAGCTGTGAGACAAATTGTGTCCAACGTTAAAACAGATCTTCAGTTTGCGCAGAGATGGCAAGTGGCATTGTGATGGTCAGTTGAGACTTTAGAAAACTATCGTATAAATATCGAACAGAAAGAGATTTTTGAAGGCATATCAATTTTTAACTTAAATCTGAACCTAGTTGTTTTGTTAAAATGAACTTTATCAGAAACATACATTAATTAAAAGTTGGAACAATCTTTGCCCAAAAACCAAAATAACTTAATATTTGTAAAAGAGTTTTGTAATTTACTGTTTAAAATTAATTAACATTATTTATATCTATCCATATGTAAACTTTATATATCAAGATTTTTATATTCAACTCATAATTTTTATCGATAGTTTTATTTGTTCTACTTTCATCATTAATATTAAAGGGTTTTTGCATAAAAATATTGACATCATCAAAGTGGAGTATGTATCTCCGCCCAGTCCATAAACCGTAGACCCTTTCGGTCTTCCCCTGCTGCCGATCCCCCTCCCTTGCTTCCCACCACTTCCGCCATAATCCGTCGCCGTGCAGATGTATGCCTGATTTATGAGCGTGCTACTTACGTGGCAATAAAATACGAGTAAACCAAAAATCAGCTGTGGGTAAAAGTTGCTTTTTTAGCCCCAACATATTGCTTACCTGAAAATAAACAGAGAGTTGGAGAGTGAGAAATTAAATTAACACACAAGATAATAGTTGGAGAAAAGATTTTGTATAACAATATTTTAGATGCTACGCAAAAAAAAAAACATACAGAAAAGAAAAATGTAAAAAAGTATGAAGAATCAGTTTAAAATGCGTTTAAAAGTCGACTTCTGCATTCCCAATCCCGTTTAGATATTTGTGGCTATGCTGATCTAATCTTACGAGGTCGTTTAAATTATTTATTGGGTATTTTTCGCTGGCAAATACGTCATGCGGCGTTTTGAGATACAAATTAGCGTTGCAATGTGCAGTTAATTAACCGATGTGTAAATACAGAAGAGGAGGGCGGTGTTTTGACCAAAATTCTCTTGGGAGTCTTTTCGATTTTAGTATTTGCATATCTGCGGGAGAGTTTGAACTACTTTCGTGAATGTCGCTTGGCCTTTTGCGTACAATTTATGCATTGTTGTTTGAACAGAACTGTTTGGTTGGCCAACTTGCAACTGCCGGTGAGCCGTGACGACCACAGTGCGGCACGGCGGCAACTACAACGACGACAACAACAACAGCAACAAAAGCTAGAAGCAGCTCAAAAGCCGAAGCGCAAACTCATTTTCCTCGGCTATGGCAGAAGCTTTCACAAATCGCAAAGCAGACGGCGGCAACGACGTCGCGATGTGGATAAACAGTTAAAAGTTGCGAGTTCATTGTGGCATGCACCGACCGACCGAAAGAGGCAGAGTCAGCCAGCCACCGTTTGTCTAAACACCCCTCGCTGCAAACTCTCCATCCTTTTCCCCCTCCCCCTTTCCCCCCGTTTCCCTAGCGAATTCATGCCTCTCGCGTTCTACTGAACTGCCACATGAACTCTGCGTTTGTTATGAGTTTTTCCCAGTTCAGTTGAGTTCAGCTTTGGTTTTGGATTTGGAATCGTAGCAGCTTCTTTATAAACACATAACGAAGTCAATGTTGGAAAACAGTTAGAATAATGGTGATTGATAAATATGGTCTATGCACGATTCTCAGTCGTTTAATTGAAGTCGTCTCTCTCTCTCTCTCGCTCTCTTTCTTTCTCTCTCTCTTTTTCTCTCACTCTCGTTATTTCTCTCAGTTTCTATTCCAATACCGTTTCCCTTTGCTGCTGTGCAGTGTCCGCTCTAATTGATGACTGCAAAAACAGTTACCAAAACGAGAAAGAAAGGTTTTGTTTGCCAATCCGAAGCTTTAATATCCTGTAGTCCTGTATTTAAATTTTGACGGAACATTCCTATGACAGCTTTTTTTTTAGAATTTTGTATAAAATAATGTCAAATACACAATCTGTGAAAATAGTTGAAATATCTTAAGATACAAAAAAGTTTTTAATACTAAAATTAAATTATTGAAGATAATAAAGTTAGATTTTCAATCGTTCTTCTTAAAACTTCTAAAGATTCGTGACAAAATAATAATACCCTCTACAAGAGTATTAAAAAAGACCAAACTTTATTCTTGCTTTCTCCGCCCACACAACGATCAAACTGCTGCTGGCCAAAAGGAAGCTGTCAGGTAAAAGTCGAGACTCGACATTCAGTAGTTGATTCCATGCCTAATTGCTGCCAATTTTATGAGAATTTTTATTATTTCTACTCTTCAATTTCGAAAGACGTCTTCTGTTTTTTATTCTGGCCCGTTGTACCAGTTTTTTGAGTCTTTGACTTTCTTTTGTCGAAACAAAGATCGGTTCTCTGGTCAAAAGACAAAAACTTTAATTTTTTCGTTCGCAATAAATAGAAAAGTGAAATGCCTGCAGTTGTAAAATAAATAAATAAATAGATCTGCAAAACTTTCATGTTCTCAGCAGTTCTCTTTCTATTTCTCTCACTCTGGGAGACACAGAGTGGAAAAGATGCGACAAATGATAAGAGCGAATGCGTCGTAAAGTTTTCCATTTCAAGGCATCAGTTTAGCAGCAATGTGTACAGCAATTTTCCGCATTTTCCTGTCGAGCCTCTCGTGTGGAGAGCAGAGCTACAGGAGCAGTAACGTCGACAGATAAAACATGAACACAAAATGCCAACAGCAATAAGAAGAAGAAGCAGAAGAAGAGGGGAAAGAGAAGGAGAAAGAGGGGGAGCAGGCCAATTGCTGTCGTTGGCTTTTCCAAGCAAGCAAAAAAAAAGAAAAAAGCCTGGCTTGAATGTACCAATAAAAATAATAATCAAACCGCAGCCGTGTTGCGTGGTTGGAAAGTTATGGCCATTTGCCGATAGATGAAAGGCAACCTGGAATCGAATGTTTATAACTTGGCCAAGAACGAACAAACGAACGAACTAACAACACGCAGAGCATATCAAAGCAAAAGCCATGGCAAACCGATTGTAATTTGATAATGAGAATGGTCTCAAATCTGGTTGCTCTTCTGACCAAGTAGCTGAACGGCCAACAAGCCAACGAATTGCATAATATCTAGAGCAAAAGTCCAAGGAATGTGAGTAACAACTCTTCAAAGATCGAGAAGAGAGACAGAGAGAGCAATAGAGGAAATTACAGCCTAACTCTGGGTCTGCGTCTAAGCTATAAAGTGTGAAATTACATTTACCATTTTTAATGGTACAGTTAACGTAATGGCTTTAATAAATAGAAGTCAATAGAGCAAGGCCTTCTGCATTTGATAGTTACATCAGGTGCCAAAGAGGTTTCGCAACGTTTCTTGACGTTTTAACATACTTTCAGCTATTTAACTTAATGACCAAATTATTGCAGAATATAGATACATTTTAATGATCATTTTATAACATTTATCATTTTTCTTGAACAAAAAATTAAAAAATTATTGACAATACGTTATAAACAGAAATAGGTGGAAGTATTATAGCTTCTCTAGTTTAATTTGTATCTTAATTAATTGTTTTGTCGACTAAAATATGAATCAAAACCTTCTTTAAATTAGGAAAGTAATATAAAAGATAAGAATATTTCCCGATATATTGCTTTAAAAATCAATGTGTTTTCATCTGTATATCGTACTGAATATTGCTATTTTATTTAAATATAATTTTTCTGAATCGATAGCCAATACAATTTCATCTCAAATCGCACTTTCCTTTAAGTTTTGTTCCCACAACTAAACCCAGTGAACTTTTGAACTGCAAAATGATTTAAAAATCTCAAGAGATGCAAATCTCATTAAGCTGACGTTAAATGTTGGCCAAAGTGTTGCGTTAAGCATTTCGCACGCCAAATTGAATTCAATCATTGAACAATAAACAATTTTCATAGAATTTTCGCACTTCAATGCCTTTCAATCAGTTTGCTGACTGACCCAGTGCTCCACAAAAGCGCTTAATCTTATAGACTGGCCAATCTCCGACAGATCCAACAACAATAACAACAACAACAACAACTACAGAAACATTAAAGTGGCAAACAAAACGCCAATCTGGAACAATATGAAAATAGCAAATCACTCGACACGACGCCTGCGAATGTTTTCCAACCAATTTCTGCAGCTGACAATGAGTTGGGAGAAACTTACAATGCAACAGGAGAGTGAGTGAGAACAAGGGGGAGGGGAAGGGGGAACGACAAGTTGGGAGAGGGGGAGATGAAGTTGCGACAGCTGCGCCTGCGTAAGCTTCTAATGGACTCTGGCAACGCCCACAGTCGCCTGAGCGATGATTTATGAGCAGCTCCTCCAGTTAAAGTCGCTGAACAGTGGGACAAATAAGCCAACATTACGTGCATTAAAAAGTTAAAAAATTTCAAATTTCTAGATGTTATTTATGTATTATCTACAAATTTAAAGGCTCTCGCGTTCTACTGAACTGCCACATGAACTCTGCGTTTGTTATGAGTTTTTCCCAGTTCAGTTGAGTTCAGCTTTGGTTTTGGATTTGGAATCGTAGCAGCTTCTTTATAAACACATAACGAAGTCAATGTTGGAAAACAGTTAGAATAATGGTGATTGATAAATATGGTCTATGCACGATTCTCAGTCGTTTAATTGAAGTCAGAGAGGCTGACTTCTCTCTCTCTCTCTTTTTCTCTCACTCTCTTTATTTCTCTCAGTTTCTATTCCAATACCGTTTCCCTTTGCTGCTGTGCAGTGTCCGCTCTAATTGATGACTGCAAAAACAGTTACCAAAACGAGAAAGAAAGGTTTTGTTTGCCAACACGAAGCTTTAATATCCTGTAGTCCTGTATTTAAATTTTGACGGAACATTCCTATGACAGCTAAATGATATAGAAGTGCTCTTTTTTTTAGAATTTTGTATAAAATAATATCAAATAATAATATTAATCTATGAAAATAGTTGAAATATTTTTAGATACACAAAAGTTTTTAATACTAAAATTAAATTATTGAAGATAATAAAGTTAGATTTTCAATCGTTCTTCTTAAAACTTCTAAAGATTCGTGACAAAATAATAATACCCTCTACAAGAGTATTAAAAAAGACCAAACTTTATTCTTGCTTTCTCCGCCCACACAACGATCAAACTGCTGCTGGCCAAAAGGAAGCTGTCAGGTAAAAGTCGAGACTCGACATTCAGTAGTTGATTCCATGCCTAATTGCTGCCAATTTTATGAGAATTTTTATTATTTCTACTCTTCAATTTCGAAAGACGTCTTCTTTTTTTTATTCTGGCCCGTTGTACCAGTTTTTTGAGTCTTTGACTTTCTTTTGTCGAAACAAAGATCGGTTCTCTGGTCAAAAGACAAAAACTTTAATTTTTTCGTTCGCATGATAAATAGAAAAGTGAAATGCCTGCAGTTGTAAACATAAATAAATAAATAGATCTGCAAAACTTTCATGTTCTCAGCAGTTCTCTTTCTATTTCTCTCACTCATTTAATGATCATTTTATAACATTTATCATTTTTCTTGAACAAAAAAATATAGGCAATACAAATTATTGACAATACGAATTATAAACTTATTGATAATAGGTTGTACATGTATTATAAAGTTTACTCCTAGTTTAATTTTAATCTTAATTAATTCTTTTTTAGACTTAAATATGAATCAAATCATTCTTCAAAATAGGAAAAAAGATAAGAGTATTTTCCCATATATTGTATTAAAAATCAATGTGCTTACATCTGTATATCGAACTGAATATTGCTATTTTATTTAAATAGAATTTTTTTAAACCGATAGTCAATACATTTTCTTCTCAAATCGCACTTTCCTTTCAATTTGCAACGCCTTTAAGTTTTGTTCCCATAACTAAGCCCAGTGAACTTTTGAACTGCAAAACGATTTAAAAATCTCAAGAGATCTTGATGCAAATCTCATTGAGCTGACGTTTAATGTTCGCCAAAGAGTTGCGTTGAGCATTTCGCACGCCAAATTGAATTCAATCATGGAACAATAAACAATTTTCACAGAATTTTCGCACTTCAATGCCTTTCAATCAGTTGCTGACTGACCCAGTGCTCCACAAAAGCGCTTAATCTTATAGACTGGCCAATCTCCGACAGATCCAACAACAATAACAACAACAACAACTACAGAAACATTAAAGTGGCAAACAAAACGCCAATCTGGAACAATATGAAAATAGCAAATCACTCGACACGACGCCTGCGAATGTTTTCCAACCAATTTCTGCAGCTGACAATGAGAAACTTACAATGCAACAGGAGAGTGAGTGAGAACAAGGGGGAGGGGAAGGGGAAACGACAAGTTGGGAGAGGGGGAGATGAAGTTGCGACAGCTGCGCCTGCGTAAGCTTCTAATGGACTCTGGCAACGCCCACAGTCGCCTGAGCGATGATTTATGAGCAGCTCCTCCAGTTAAAGTCGCTGAACAGTGGGACAAATAAGCCAACATTACGTGCATTAAAAAGTTAAAAAATTTCAAATTTCTAGATGTTATTTATGTATTATCTACAAATTTAAAGGCTACAGTAATAGAACAAATTTAGATTTATTAGTTGTCCTCACATATAATTTAATTCTTTCAACTCTTTCTTTTCAAAGAAAAAATTCTTTAAATTTTATTAATAATTATTTTTGATATATTACAGTGAAGAAAGTATTTAAGAATATTTTGTTTAAAAATATATTTAATTTATTATTTAGTTTTAGGCAACATTTTTTAATTTATTATTTTATATATTTCTTAAATTTTAATGAAGTATAATAATAGTTCTTGACGCATAATACATTATAAAAGTACCACATAAATAAATAAAAATCGGCATATTTTGCCCCACTGTGCTCTGCAAGAAGTGAAACTACAGTCCCTCTCGTGTCAAGGCTGGGTGTGAAATGTGGCAATGTTATTCCAACCAAGCCAGGTACCCATTCAAGCCCGAGAATCTTGTCCAAGCGAGCGAAATGAACGCAAATTGCAGATTTGTGGAAGTACAGCGTATCCGGGCAAATATCTCTGGCCAAGATTAATCGCTGCGCTTTGAAGTTCAGCGTGTTGAGTGTCAAAACGGCAAAACGACGAACAAAGAGCCGACGACAACGAACAACTAGCGAGTGTTAATGAAGCACAGCCGGCAAAAGGTTGCCTGACAATGATGAGCTCAAGTCGCGTCTCTCTTCGTCTTCGTCTTCATCTTTGTCTGTTGGCCACCCACGCATCACTTGAGCGAGTGTTGTTGTTGTTGCAGTTGCAACTTATGCAGCTGTGCAACAACTGCCTCGCATAACGGCAGTTTGCATCCCACCCACTCGATTCGGGGGAGGGGGAAAACTTGTGGAATACATTACAGATTAAATGGCAGGAATCTGTTGCGACTGAGTCGTTGACTGGCAAAAATCTTTGCAGACTTGAACTTGCCACCGACGTGGGGTTATGATCTTCAGAGTAGAGTTATCGATTACATAGTGCAAGGCAAGTGCATGATTAATGAATCAACTCGATTCGAGTGCTAACCAAACAATGATGATCATTTTAATGTGAATATCATGTTAATGTTGTCACTACTAAACGTTGTAAAAATGCAAATGTCATGAATCGCTTCAAAATTGCAATTATTGGTTAACATTGGTATATGCGCTATTTGTTATCGATAACTTTCAACTCCACTTGTGAATGAATTTTTAAACTTGCAATTTAACAGCTTAATTTAAGATGTCGTTTAATTTATCGATATCGGAAGGTGTGCTATCAATCGATCACATCTCAGCTGTTTTTATGATACTCGACACAGATAACAGACGAATTT
This sequence comes from Drosophila falleni, assembly GCA_035045575.1. Lineage (NCBI taxonomy): Eukaryota > Metazoa > Arthropoda > Insecta > Diptera > Drosophilidae > Drosophila > Drosophila falleni. The sequence continues at coordinate 15,935,284 of JAWNOV010000167.1, forward strand.
TGATAAGAGATAATTATAAAACAACATCTTTAAAAAAATATATAAATTAGTATTATATAATCTTTAATTTCAAGCCGAAACGTCTAAAGTACTCTTGTCTAAAGTATTAAAATTAAGTACGTGGTTCTCATTAAAAGAATTAATATATTGTGTTTGATATTCATTCGGTCTATAAAGTATCTGTAGACTTAAAAAAGACAATCTTTAGATAAGTTAAGAGTTCTATTTATAGGTAGTTGCTTGGTTGTTCTTCGAATAATATTCATTTTTAAAATAGTAATTCTTTAACTAGATAAGAGTATGACTTGTAGTTGCTTGCTTAGTTTTTGTTTAAAGAATTTTCTATCGTTCAATTTTAGTTCTTCAACTCTTTCTAACTTTTTAAAGCCACATTTCACTCTCTATTTTTCCCATTTTTTCTAAGTTTTTTTACGTCAATAAAAGGGTAATCTAAGCCACTGACCCCTGTTATGTAAGCTGTCGTTTAACATTAGCACCAACCACTTTTGCACCACCGACCGCACCACCCACAATGTAGGAAAACATAACTCGCATAGATTTCACACCAAGAAGCCACACAAAACGCCGCTTTTGTCAAGTTTGCTTAGTGTGCAACAACTTTTACCACAAATCGGATTTCCTGCAACGATTTGTGGTCACTTCGCACGCGCTTCGTTGCCTCCCAAACAGCTGCAAGCTCCTGGTTTGTCCAAACACAGAGAGTTTCAACCAAACACTTGGACTAAAGTAGATCAGACAGAGAGCAAAATGAAAAATGGAAAAAGTGGCACTGAATGTTTGTTAAAACCGGAGCAGGAAGAATTACAGTAGCAAGAAATCAAAGTAAATCAAATGAAAGACAAATGCCACAAATATTTCCCAAGGAAATGCAACAGATTCTTTATTTGTATTCCAAGAAGCGAGCAAAGGAAACGCGATGCGATGCAATGTGCCGACAAGTTTTCCCTTATTTGATGATGCCAAGAGAGTTGACAACCAGTTCAGGCCAAAGACAATAACCGAGAATAGAACCGCCAACAGGCCAACAAGAGTTTGTTAAAACAATCACGAAACAAGACAAAGCCGCACTTTAATAGAGAAGACATCATCAAAGTAGAAGAAGGCCAAAGCACTAGAAGTAGAAGTAGAAGTAGCAGAAGAACCAAGAGGGGAAATAAAAAAGCAAACGAGTTTTCCGCCTTTTTGCTTGATAACGTGCCAAAATTGCGAACGCCAGCTGCAGGGCCAACTAATTGCGCAGGCGCGCCTCTAAACAAGCAGCCAATAAATTGGAATCAGCTAGGAGAATGATAAAATTGCTTAACCCAAGAGAGAGAGAGAGAGAGAGAAAAGAGAGGGAAGGGAAGGGTACATAGATCTCATCAAAGCCACATTGCATATTCATAGTCATAACGAGATGAGTCTTGTTGTTGTTGTTAGTTGTTGTTACTTGTAGATTTAATTTGCTTCGCCTTGTTCACACGTCGTGAGGCAGCTGACCCACTGCCCCCCCCCCCTCCCTCTTTCTGCTCTCTTCTCAATTGCCCTCTCCCTCTCTTACCACTTTATGACAACCAACTAACTAACTGCTCATTTGCCTGGTCATTTTAATTAACCCAAAAAAAAACACAATTTGAGCAAGTGTGCAAAAAAGTAAAGACTAGAAACAAGGGGAACAGAGGGAAGCAGTGGGAATTGCCAAGTGGGGTGACAACATAGGAAATGTCTAAATACAAGCAAAGCGCTGGCCAAGATTATGTTGCCAAATGGGCATAAATCAGGCAGCAGGCAGCAGGCAACTGTAACTGCAAAGCAGGCTAATGAATGTATCTGAAAGATACATCTGCATTGGAGTCGAGTGACTACGACAAATAGACTTATAAAGCGGCCAGCTAACCAAAAAGCTAACACCAAATGGAAGAGGCAATAAAAAGCGTTAACAAGACAACAGCAAACAAAGCAACAACTGAACAACTAACAACAACAATTGGCAACGTCAGACAATAAAATACGCTTAGCCAAGGAAAATGTGTGCAAAAAAACAACAAATTTGATGAGCTGAGCACAAGGGGAAGGGGAATCGAAGGGGCATTTAGGCAAACCGCTTAAATTGTTGTTAACAATTCTGGGACCAAGTCAAGCACATAAATTTTCTTTCAAGCCAACAAACAGATAACGTTAACAGAGAGAGAGAGAGAGACAGAGAGTAAGAGATTGAGACAGAACGAAAGAGATGTCTGGCAAATTTGGGTCAACTTAGAGGAAGTGCTCGCTGATCCATTGCCAATTTACAAACGTATATACACTGGGAGAAATTAAAATAATTCCCCAATGAATGACAACTTCCTTTACTTTTTATATCTTCTTCTTTTTATTTCAGCTTTCTTTCAGTGTATTTCCTCATCAGTTGCAGGTGTTGCATTAATCAATTTCAATCAGTTGCCACTTCACTCGGCAAATTCTTAACAGCTTGCCAAATGCTTTTTTATTTTTTAGTGCCTGCCACTGCCACTGCCACTGCATTTGCTGCATTTGCTGCTACCTGCAACCTGCCACACAGATTATTTTTATAGACTGACGCAAAACTGTTGCATCTCGTGGTAAATCTATCTCGTGCATGTGCAAACTGCATTTTGACCATTGAATGAATGACTATTGGATGTTGTGCCTGGAACGCAATTGCATTTGGCTTTTATCATTTAACGCTCGAATGAAGAAGCTCAAAACCACACATTAAACACATTTGCACTGCTGGAATCAAAGAAAATATTTGCTCCAGATTTTTTCTTATACCCTGTGGCGGAAAGAAATATAAATAGTTGGATATTCGTTGGACAAAAAAATAAGAAGAGATACAAATATTTTTAAGCTTTTCTAGCAAATATTCCCATTAAAATTACACGTCTAAAAAAGCACTTCAATCCAAAAAATCTTAACTTTTGTTTAGTAAATTATATTTTAGTCTCTATTTTAAGTATCTTCCTTTACTTCTGATAAATGGGTATTCTCTTGTTGTGCATAATAAACAAATTACTTTTCCTTTGCGTGTCTTGAAATAGTGTGAAGAATTTTATGAGCATTTGTAATTGTCCGATTTGTAATTTTAATGGTTTTTCTGCAGTTTTGCAAAAGAAAAAAGAGAGAATGCAGAACAAATCAACAATTACCGAGTGAGAGAATATTAAAAGTATGCAGTATATCAACATTATTAGAGTTCAAATTACACCAGGGAACCACTAAAAACGTGTCAAATAATTACATGATGCTTTGTTTTGTTTATTTTGATATAAAACTCGATTCAAAGTTTGGATTTATGTCATAAAAAAAGTTCTTGATTATTTTAACCTTTTCTCATACTTTATTCATTTTATTTAAAATTTTTAATGTTTAATGTTGAAGACGATTTAACCATGATAGATGTGTGTATAGGGAGATGCGGCTACGGCGTAAGATTTAACGACGGGCACATAAGTGCGGTGGTAAACAGGAGCCACAGCAACAGTTTTCACCACAGGCACTACAGTCTTCACCACCGGTACTACAGTTTTCACCACAGGAACCACATGTTTCACTACAGGCACCACTGGCACATGTTTAACGGCAACAACGGGTGTGGAGATTAGAACATGTTGCTGTTCTACGAATCCAGGAGCTGCCACAACGATGGAAACCAGAGCAAAGAAGGCGACAATCTGCAGTTGTGAATAGTTTAAAACATAGTTAAGATATTCCTGCATAGATTAATTTTTAATAGTTTAACTACTTACAAAGCGGAACATATTGTAGACGTATTTTTGTCAAGTATTTGCTATTCGCTTGAAAGACGTCGATGAACTGATGCTTCTGTGGCACGAGTTCAACCATTTTATATACCAAAATATTGGCCAAACTATCGAAAATGAAAACCAACAACAAAGAGAACTTTTGTGCGAAGATCAACCAATCTCTTAGATCTGAGGTCAAAAATATACTTTATCTTGTCCACGCGAATCGCTGTCAATTAATGTGTATATTTATAATTGGCAAAGTGTTAAACTGACAAATGGTTAGACGGATGCAGAAACATGTCAAATTATGACAATTATGAGAATAGTATAAGATAGAAGACAAATGGAGGCAATCAATAATATAAAAAGAAAAAAGATTAATTGCAAAATATTGATGTTATATAAGCAGATAAATGAATAATGTAGGCTAGTTAGTTTCATAATAAAATGATAAATACATGTATATAAAAAAAATAAATAAATAAAAATGATTTTATAGGATAATTAGTTAAAAAGAGAGATACTGATAAAGGGAAATAATCAAAATATTTAAGTTTATTTTACAGGGACTTCTTAAGGTCTTAGTAAAGTTCATGAAAATTAATGTCCAGTTCTATGATATCTCACAGTTACATTTAAACTGTACTATTAAAAGACGGAATTAATGGAAAAATATTATATGGTTAGGTGTAGAAATAAATAAAATAATTTGGAGATAAATATAAAGATGAAAAAAAAGTTTTAAAAAGAAGTTAAACTCATTTTTATTAATAAAAGAAAAATGTATACTACTTATCTATAATTAATCTATAATTTTGTCGAGTACATCCAATAAAGTGAAGATAATCAGTTTGTGGGTCAGTAAAGAGTTTTCCTAACGCACTTTCTATCCAAGTGGTATTAACGGCTTTAAAGTGTCTGGGCCATATATCAAGATTAGTCACATTTATAACCCTAGCAGAGAAGAGTCTTCCACTGCAACGGCAACTGCAATTTGCAGTCATCATTTCATGAATGTTTATCATTTTATGTGCTATTTCATAAATTTAATTTTCTCTACAGTCATTTGCAAACAAAAAGACAAAAAAATAATAATAATAAAAAAAAGTTGCACATAAAGTCGTTAACAAGGTGGTGAATACAAAAATATTGTCTTCATTAATCAGCAAAAAAAAGCTTAAGAGTACTCCCCCTGCCCATTACTAGCAGACTCTATGTACTTCTCTATGCTTCTCTCATCCTCCTTAGCTTGGCTAAGCAATTGGCACTCATCCAAGTATCGTCTTTGACTCGAGTCGAGTTGATTCGAATCGAGTTTTGAGCCAATTAAATGGCGACATTCGCAGACATTTGCTGTCCGCCTTTCCCTTTTCCTCAATGCTTTAAGTGCTAATGATGAAAATGAATGAATAGTTTCGAATTTTACGGATCGACAGATCGTACATGCATTTCTCATTGTTTCATAGCGGAAAAATGATATCAAAATAAATTGTTGTATGCTTGAAAGTGAGTTTTATGATCGGTGGCTTTTGGTTTTCTTTTTTTTCTTCAAGCATTTTTTTTATTGCTATGGAGATTTATTATAAAACTTTTTCTTCATCCTAATTTTCGTTTGCATTTTATTGACTTCAATTTGGTGTTCAGTTTCGTTTTTCAACTTCCTTAACTTAACCATTTATTTCAAATATTTTAACCGCCGTATTTTTTTTTGCCTTTTTCTATTTCTTTTACTAAAATGTAATTATGTATGGTCATAAATTTTATATGACTCGAAAATTGGCTTGGAGACGTCTTTGCCCGATGACGAAATCGACTTTGATTTGCTCATTTATGACGTGGTTTTGGGTTCCAACTTTTGGGACAGACCTCATCAACTATTGGGGATTGGTCAAGTCGAGCTTTTGTTAACCGTGGTAATGACTTCATTTTGTGCTTCGTTGTCGTCATCGCATTTGTTGTTCAATTTCAAGTTGAGCTTACACAAATTATTTGAAAAATGGCTCATGGAAATGGACGGTAACATGTGATAAATTGTTTTTATTATTATTGTTATTAATAATTTTATTACGTATTTTTTGTGAGGGGGCGTGTGTGTTAGTCTGAGATGTTGTTATTTTCGTTTTGTTAATTATCAACTTTAATTGTTAATTTAAATCACAATGAATAAAAAAAGTTGTAATAATAATAGCAAGACATTTAACAATGATGAAAAGTGAAACTCTGCTGAAATTGGATATACACCCCCCACTTTCTACCTCTCACTCTCCCATTCTCTCTAGCTTTTTCTCCTGTTGAGATTCTCTTATGAATTGGGCGTGTTACAACAAAACAATGTCAAGTTTTGTGAGGCAGTCAGGAGAAAGGTTTTTCGTTTTAAGAGTTTGATTGGTTGGCCAAGAGATTGCGAGCAGTTTTGGACTGAATTGTTTTCTTATCATATAAGAAGTGGAAATCGAATAATCGATAGTTTTTATTTGAAAAAATATTAAAAGTGGTTATTGAATTAGGGTTTTTAGTTGGATTTCAAATGTAAATTGCTATAAGAAAAAATGAATAAAGCTGATATCGAAAAAAAACCGAATATTGTATTAGTGATCTATATAATTATTATCTAACTTTCATCGTCTTTTTATTAGCCATAAGCATTTAGAGTTGCCAATTAGGCCAAATATGTGCAATAACTAAGCATTTTGAGTAATAAACACAAATAACGACTTGTATACTAGTTAAAAGTATCCATGACTAGTTAATTCGTACTCCTTTTCCCCTCGCCTCAATAAGCAATTGGACAATATACATTTATCTTAACGATTATGTTGCAAATATGTGAAAAACACCAGCAACAACTGGAGTTGAACAAAACTATGGAGAAAAAAAAATAACTTTTAAATGGAAAGTTTATTTTAAGGTTCATTTGGTTGGGACACAATCTCTCCCACCTCCAAGTTTCGCGTCTCTCTCTCTCTCTCTCTCTCTTTCTGTCTCACTCTTGAAAGTGCATCAAATGTGGCAAACAGATTTTACAGCTAATTCGGTAATGTTTTATTGGTCAGCTGGGCCATATGGTAACCGCGGGCCAAGTTAAGCCACTGGTGTCCACTGGAGCCTGTAACTTAACTTGGGCGAAAGGTTTGGGCCAGCAATTGTTATGCAAATCGAGCAGAGATTGCGGCTCAATGGAGGACATCGAAAACAGCAACAACAACAATGGTTAGTGGGTAGAATTCGACAAAACAATTTGGCAACTGGCAACTGGCCAGATCCAAATCGAATTGGCGGCAACTTTAAGTTATGGCCGGCCATAAAGCCAAGCTAGCGACAAACTCGACCATTTCCTGGGCGACCAAAACTGGAACCCGCATAATCAATTGTCATTGTCATTAGGTTATAGACTGTATATTGCCAACTCAGACAGTCAGACAGCCGGCTGTCCAGGCTCTTGGCCAAAAAAACAAATCCCGGCAACCGAATTGCGCCACCTTCACTTTTTTTTATGTTGGCAATACCCTGTATTTAAAAAAGGAAGTCAATAAAGAGTTGTCGTATAGTGTATATAATTCAATCTTAAAAACTGCTATAGGGTATCAAAAGTATTTTTTTTTATTACAAATTTTTAAAATTACATGATTCATTATTAAATTTTGTTTTGTGATACTCTGTAATTTAGTCTACTAATCAATAAATGTTTCTACCCACACTGCTTTAAAGTTTGATAAGTCCTAATATCCTGTAAAAGTCCAAAACTATCGAAATTATTTACTACGTCAGATATTTAAATTGGGTATAACTATTTAAAAGACATTCAGCTATTTGTTGCAAAATAGGGCCATTAAGATTTTAATTAAGTTTTTCAAAAGTAAATAATAAAATAATAATATGTTTGATTTAATGAAATGGTATGTCTTAGTTTTCAATTAATATTTGGAAAGTCCCTGTTATGTTATTTTTTCGAGGGAATGAGCTCGTTTTCAAGTTATCCGAGGGGCAAGCAGCAACTCATCCTTGCAATGTGGCAAATAGTATTTTTTTCATATTTGCCGTTGGCTGACAAATTTTTCCTTTCCATTTGTAAAATGAAATTATTGCTTGCCACATAGGAAAAGGGTGGCAGGTGGCAGGTAAAGGTGGCAGTTGCTGTTGTAGTTGCGGGTGTAGATGCGTCTTGTTGCAAGTGGCAAGCAAGCGACAACAACAAGCGGCTAAGACAAACGCCTAACAACTTATTGAAAATATGTTTAACCATTTTGGGCAATTGACATTTCGGCTGCTGTTGGCAGTCCCTGTAAATTCCCCTCATAGTACCCAACCATTCCCCTCCCCCTCTTCACTGCCTTTACCTGCCTTCCAATTCCCCAATCGACTACGTGACAAAACAATTGTCGTAAATCAGTGGGCCAAAACGGAGGCGACGCTGACTGTTGACTGTTAGGTGATTGCACTTTTTGGCCAATGGAGCATTTTGGTTAACAGCCCACATTGAATGAACTGTCGTAGTGTTGTTTTTGTTGTAGTTGTCTGTTTGTTGTTTTTGCTATTTGCTGCTGTTGTCTGTTTGTTGTTTACTTTCATTTGGCTCGTGGCCCGAGAGTTTTCTGTGCAAATAACAACAGCTGGCGGGGAGTTTAGATCATAGTGTGAACAGCGTGGGAGAAAGGGAGAAATGCAGAAAGAGAGAGAGGGAGAGAGAGGGAGAGAGAGGGAGAGAGAGGGAGAGAGAGGGAGAGAGAGGGAGAGAGAGGGAGAGAGAGGGAGAGAGAGGGAGAGAGAGGGAGAGAGAGGGAGAGGGAGAGGGAGGAGGACTGAAACTGGGACTGGGAGAGGGACTGGGAGCGGGGACTAAGAGAGGGACTGGGAGCGGGGCCTAAGAGAGGGAATGGAAGCGGGGCCTAAGAGAGGGACTGGGAGAGGGACCTGGGAGAGGGGACAGGGAGAGGGACTGGGAGCGGGGCCTGGGAGCCAGCTAACCAACATTTAAACAAGTAGAAAGGTCGACAAACCAATTTGATATTGAATTATAAAATGATATGCATTGAATAAAAATTCTTAAAGTCCCTTTTATTCATAATAAGGGTTTATTTTTAACTAGCACCAAATTTTTATTCAAATTATCTGTCAGTAAATTAACTGAAACCTTAACTAAACATTAAATAAACGGCCTTAAAAATCAAATATATAAATAAAAATTTTTCTTAATAAAAGAACTCTTATTTTCACTTCAACTCTTTTCTTCTTTTCAGAGAAATTTTCACCCCCAGCTATACTTGTCTGTATTCTGTTATTGTCTGTCTACCTTATACCTGCTTATATAACTCCCACACACACACACACACACACTTAAACTGACTCACACATCACATTACCCAAGCAGCTGTCTGGAGCTGTCATGGTCATGTTCAATCAGCCAATGCAATGCAATGACTTAAGCCAAGCCCAAAGGCTCAAACAGCTCTTCCGTCTTAGATTTGCCTACTTTTACCCCTCTTCCCCTTCCCCTTCCACCACGGCCATTACTTACACTCACACACTGAGAGCTTTTCTCACAGGCTTTTCATTGCATAATTGCCAGCCCAAAGCCACGCAATGAAGCGTTGCATATAGCTAACATATTGTTCAGATAGATAATAATCCCCCCTCCAACAATAAAAATAAATCTTTAGGCAACATTTGGCAAACTCCTCTCAAAGGTGTTGCAAGTAACGGCTGCCACTCTCAGTGTCGTCCACTTCTGCGGGCCAAAAACTGAAGCTGGAGGTTATCAATGTACAATACAACAACAACAACAACAAGTGCCCCTTTTTTTCTTAGCCAGCAATTTTCACTTTCAGTACAATAAATTTTCGTAACGCCAAATGAAAATAATGAAAACAAGGGAACATTGTTTTCCTTTCTTGTTTTTCTACTTGTTCCCCTCAATTATTTTTTTTTATTTTTGTTGGGTTGTATCTCTGTCTGAGTAACAGTTACACAATCTTACAGATACTTGCATTTCAATGGGCGGCAACTTTAGTGGCAACAAGTGGCTGCAGTTTTCTTTAGCTTCATGTGCCACGCACTGACGGAAAACGAAAATCAAATATGTGTATATAATAATAATAAAGAAAAAATAAAGTCAAAGTCATTGCAAATGAAAAGAAAAATGAAATGCGTGTAATATATTTTCAGTGTTCAACTTCGTTACACTTTTACCCATGATTAGTATCTCAATTTTGGTTTGGTCTTAACTGGTCTGGCATTATGACTTGTTATCATCGTTATGTATCTTTCAAGGTTTATTTTCTTTATTTTGAAAGTTGAGGAAGCAAATAACAAGCTTATAAAATATCAAAGTTTGTTAAGTTCAAAGATTTATCTAGAAAACTGCAACATAAAGGCAAGATATATTTTTGAATAATTATTTCACATTTATCTTCTTGAAATTGCATAACAAACATTACTTTAATCACATCTCTGACTCTGCCTCATGTTGTGGCAATACGCATGTTGCAGCAACATTTGTGTCTTAACTTATGCAACAATATTTGAATTTCAAAATGTCAAAACTTACCGAGTGTATTGCTAGATGGCGCTGCAACTCCGAATTACTATACAAAGTTAATTCCGAAATTGTTGGTGAAGTCTCCAATTTGTTTTCCATATCGCGTAGCCAACGCCGCAACTCCTTAGGATCTTCACAAAGACCTTCTTGTCGTTGGGTTTCATCCAAAATCTACAAAAGCAAAGAAATGTTAAAGTGGTTTGCAACTTGACTACATGTGTGCTTAATAAATAACATTTGTTAAAAATGTACCAATAAGTATGCACTTTATTTAACATAAACAGCCAAAAGTATGCAACAATTTTAACATAAACTCAAGTATTTGCTATCGTACGCTAGATGGCTTAAAAACTGTACTCACATGAAGTTGGCTGCCCGTAAATTTACATTCGCGTGAAGTTGGCTGCGCCTCCTCAATTTCAAACCTCGCCTCTTTGCACGTATCAAGCAGGTTTGTGTCCATAATATAATTGTAGTTTGTCTGTATGGCCGCCCAGAGGTCGTCTTTGCCCGACGAGCCTAGACCAAGGGTGGCGCTGCTGTGCAGACTGGTGGAGCTGCTATGACTGTGGCCGCTGCCCCAAGAGTAACGATGCATTTTGTTGTTGCTGTTATTGTTGCTGCTGTTGCCCAAAGAGCACTTGTTGCCGCCGCTGCTCTGTGAGTTTTTCTGCGTGAATAGTAAAGAGAGAGAGAGAGAGAGCGAGTGTTATTGTCGGGGGAAACCATTAAAAGTTGTTAATAAATAAGTAATTTGAGCTGCCAAATATGGTTGCGATAATATGCTTAACCATCTTGGGGCTGCACAATACAACAGCGTCAATCCCCCAATATAAACCGGTTCACAACGCTCCAAATTGCAAAGTGCGCGCAATTAATTAATGAATTTTTTATTATCGTGCTCAAGAAAAAATCAAACAACTCTACAACTACAATTTTAGCCATCAGGAAATTCCTAATTCACACAAAGCTGTAATGCTCAATCAATGCCGAAAATAAATACTCATTGTAATGGCATTGCAATTGTATATTTGATCTTAAAATCTTTGAATTGATTAAATGGCGGTGCCATGTGTAATTAATTGAATTGAATAAACAGCTCGGTGTACCAGCCCCCTGAATGACTCGAATTTTCTGCGAAATGTTTGCGCCCACTCAGCGCATACAGTGGCAGCAATAAATTTGCATACAGTTGCATTTTGAATTGGCAGCTGCAGAGCTGCGAAACGGTTGAGAATGCGTAACAAATCTATAAATTAATATGCATATTAACGAGCAATTTTTTGGAATTGGAACGTGAGATTTTAGGTATTTTGCAATTAAATTTATTTTTGTTTCATATATTGTATAACTTATGAAAGAATTGTTAAGCCTTTCAGATTTATAACTTCTTTCTATTACAAAGCTTATGAATTATTACTAACAAAACCAAACAAAATTTATTAAATTAAAGATTAATTTTCTTTAAAGAAATAAACAATTATATAGTTAAGGTTAATTATAAATATCAATATCACTTAATCAAAGCTCAAGTTTAGTTTCTTAATTGATGACTAAGCGCTCTGGAATTTAATGGAATTCGAAACGTGTTGCAAATTGGTTACCGTTATGTCGCCTTTAATAGCATGCTAATAATGAAAATTTATTAATAAATTATTAAACCAATTTCCGCTGACACACAGCGAGACAGAGAGAGAAAAACTTTAACTAGAACAAGAACAAGCGCCATAACATGGACAAGAATTCATATTCTAACGGCAGGTTGTCATTTAAGTCACCGCCATGAAGACATGACCATGAATAGAGCAATGTCCCCCTTACCTCCTCCTGCCTCCCGCTCCATACTCCCCCATTTGAGCAAGATCAACTACTCGTTAGCGTGTGGAACGCAAGCAGTGAGAGTAAGAGAGGGAGAGAAGAAGGGAGAAAGACATTTACACTGAGAAAAAATCTAAATATTCCGTTTTAAAATTCTTAATATAAGCAAAAGGGATATATTTGTGAATTAAATTATTCAGCATTTAAGAACATTGACTGTATATAATGATTACTTTGTTTTTTTTTTAATGAAAAATTTATTCACTTCTAGTAACTGTAAATAAACGTGAAATATAGTTGAAAATATTTAATTGACGTAAAAAATTCGCTTAGTACCTCAATAATCAAAATATTGTTGAAATGGAAATAAAAAAACCGTATAATGAAATAAGTATTTCGTAAGTATCTAGAATCTAGATCATCAAACTTTTAACAACTTTTGGGATTAATTTCATTAATTTATTATTTTTAGTCAGTTGACCTCAAGTTTTAAAATAAATTAAGTTTGTAATAGCAAAATAATTAGCATGTAAATACATTTTAAATTGAAATAAAATGAGATTAAGAATTAAATACTCAATGTGTAATATTTTAATAATATAATTTAAATTTACAAATCGTTAAAATTTAACATCTCGAACTCCTGTACAATTTTTCTCTGTGTAAAATCAAAATATTATTCAACTCTCAATTACAAATTTATGCGCACAGCCCACGGCAAAGAGACATTGAGAAGCCAGCAATCGCAGTTGTTGCTGAGCTGAACCCAGTCCCTCTCCCAGGCCCTCTCCCAGGCCATCTCCCAGTCCCTCTCCCAGTCCCTCTCCCACTCCCTCTTCCAGTCTCGCTCCCAGTCCCTCTCCCAGGCCCTCTCCCAGTCCCTCTCCCAGTCCCTCTCCCAGGCCCCTCTCCCAGTCCCTCTCACAGTCCCTCTCCCTGTCCCTTTCCCAGTCCCTCTCCCAGTCCCTCTCCCAGGTCCCGCTCCCAGTCCCTCTCCCAGGTCCCGCTCCCAGTCCCTCTCCCACTCCCTCTCCCAGGCCCCGCTCCCAGGTCCCGCTCCCAGTCCCTCTCCCAGGCCCCTCTCCCAGGCCCCTCTCCCAGTCCCTCTCCCAGTTCCTCTCCCAGACCCTCTCCCAGGCCCCTCTCCCAGTCCCTCTCCCAGTCCCTTTCAGGCCAACTGCACCACCTGCACCACACTCACCTTGAGGCTGTTGTAGGGCCGCTCCAGATGCAACTTGGCCTGAATGACATCACGGCGTTCCTGTTGCAACTCATCCGCTGGCAGCGAGGTCATCGATTGCGATGTTTTCATATCGTTGCCGCTGCCCTTTGGCTGCCCCATACCAACACCACCGCCACCGGCACCACCGATATCAGCACCACCGTCGATATCCAAGTGATGTCGCTGTTTCCTTAGCGAGCTGCTGCGACTGTTGCCAGCTGATTTGGTGGCTTTGGGCATTATGCCTGATTTGGTGGTGGTGCGTGTGACTGTTGTTGTTGCTGTTGTTAGTGGTGGCGGTGGTGCCGGCATGACAAATGCAACCACATCATCCAATCTCATAGTAGTCGTTGTTGTTTTAGTTGTTGTTGTATCGATGTTGGTGCCGTTGGTTGCAGTTGCAACATCAGCGCACTTCATCATGGCCGCTTTTTCAGTCTCTTGGTTGCTACAAAATGACGTTGCAATCGTAATCGCAGTTTCTGTCATTACACTTTCTTCTACATCTTCTTGAACTTCTTTTTCTACTTCATTTATTTCTCCTTCCGTTTCATTTTCATGTCTCGCTTTTGTGGCAACAGCTTCCATAGTGTTGGTTGCTAATTGTTTTTATTTTTGTTTTTTGGTTCCGATTTCCATGTGTATGTTAATTTAATTAATTTGCTTAAAATCTGCTTTTTGTTGCTTTTCGCGTTTCGTTGTTGTTGTTGTTGTATTTAAAATGCACAAATTTGCATGTCTGCCATCATGTTGTTGGTTTCGTTTCATGCCACCGTTCCGCTGTGTGAATCGCGACCTTTGTGTGGGCTCAGTTCCAGTTCCTGCCTCGATTTACTTTTTTCCTCTTTTGATTGTTTTCGTTTCCCTTTTTTCCTTTGCTTCCTTCGCTTTCCGTTCGCTTGTTTTTATGCAAAATACGTTTTTCGTTATTTTGATAAAAATTTAATTGCTAATTTCACTGTAATTAAAAAATAAACAACAAAAGCGTTTAACGCGAATTAGTTAAAAGGTAACGTTTAAAATAAATAAAGTTTAAATTGATCAATTAGTTTTTTAATAAATATTATTAGATATACCATTATTGGGAAAAGCGTAGCATATTGAATAAAACACACAAAAAACTGTTATTAGATTTTCTTTAATTTTTTGTAAGACTTGGTAACTATTAAATTTAGCATTGAATTAAATTAAATTTATTCATAAATTGTAGTTTTTTTTTCAATTTTATGAATACTTGAACAATAAAATCCAAAGGTTTCATTATTTCTATAATTTTAAATGATCATTTGACACTATAAATAGCATATTTAATGCGATCAATGGTAACTTATCGGAATATTTGGAACTAAACAATTTTGCTAAATTGTATATTATAATAAACAATTTGTAAGTATTAAGGTTTTACTGCTAAGCAAGCTCTATTTATTTCCTTTCTCACTCCTCGTTCTCTTTATTTTCATCTATGCTCTACCACTAGTTTAACAATTTTGATAACATTTCAACACACACATTATTTATTCATCTAGAAATCACAGCACTGCTAATTGGGATTACCAAATCAGGTGTTATCATTTAATCTGTTGACAATAGAAAACATTAAAAGGGGCTTTCCGAGTGCAACGTTAGACAGTTAAGAGTTGTTAAGTCGGATCATATCTTATATCACACCCACAACACAACAATGGTAACAATTGTAAATGGCAATTAAAGCCAACTGTAAACTGACAACTACATAATTACATGGGAAGGCCAACGACTCTGGACGCTTATAAGGCGAGACTGAAACCAAAACACAAAATTATAATAATCACGAGTATTACTTAATTCCAAAAGAGAACCAACATTGGCAACAAAGCAAACAAAGAGACCAACAACTACAAAAAAACAAAAGCAAACACTTTACATTTATGTAGGGGCAGTTGATCAGCGGAGAGAGAGAGAGAGAGAGAGAGAGGCGTGTCGGTGGGTGGTGGTTGGAGGGGAGTCGCTGAGTCGGCACCCAAAACAATGAACACGATTCTAATCGCGAGCAATCAAATTTTCATACGAAATTAGTCGCCGAAACACTTGTGGGCCATATTTGTATGCAAATCGAGTTGCACGCTAAACTTTGGGTCTCCAAAATTGGCTGCCAGCGTTTATTTAGCCACTTAAGATATGAGGTAGCAGCAGTAGTAATAACAACAACAATAACGCTAACTTTTGCAGATCTGATAGTGGCTTTGCATATACCCTGTAATGCAGTGAACAGAAAATAAAATTTTTGAATAGAATTAGCATGATCTGGAGGAAATTCTATTCCATTTTTGTACTTTCCTTTTTCACAAAGAATTTATTAAAAATAATATTAATATTTCGGTTTGCCAATTATTATTTGTTCAAGCCTATAGAACTGCTTTTTTTTGAAGAGTTTAACTCAATAAAAATATTTAATTAACCCAATTTAAAGACTTTAAACTGTCATAACTTTGTCAAATCTTAGCCGATTTACATTAATGGTTTCTATAATTCAGGAAAGTCCTTGTTAAATATGGATGATTTATCATGGTTATCATTATACAACTTCATATTTGACTGCTGACCTAATATACCACACTTACGACTAAAAAACAGGCAATGATAAACTGTAAAGCGCCGAAAAACCGCAACTGATCTACAGAAAAGTGGGAGGGGGCGGCACAATTGTCGGCAGTTGTCGGCGAAGGCGGTAGCAAAGGGGCTGGGGGGCGTGCCCCGACACACAAATCGCCGCTAAAAGCAGTAAATAATGTTTTTTTTTCTGTTTTTACAGCCATTATAATTGTTAGGAGTTTTGGCTTCAGGCAAAACTTGAGCCTCCAGGCAATTTAAAGGGGACTCTGTCTGCCTCTTTCGCACTTCCCATCTCTCTTTCTCTCTCTCTTTCTAGACTTGCACTTTTCCCTATTGTTAATTCTTGTGTTTTGCGAAAAATTGTTGGCAACAACAGCGTGATTTTGGTCAAGCGAAAGCGAAACTTTAACTGCCAACCTACACATGGCCAAATGAATTGGCTAAAACACACACACACACACATGTACACATAAAACATATCGTTAACGTATAAATACGTCTGTCTACGTATAAATAATGTATTTATGGCATTTACAACGTCGCCGATTATTACATTGAGGAGGAGGAACTCGGCACTTCTCTGCTCAGGCCTTTTTAGCCACTTCAGCAGCTCGAGAAACACTTTGAGTTAGTCACTCAACAAAAGCAAAAGCAACCATAAACAGAAATAGAAATAGTCAAGAGCAACCAATGCTCCCTCACCCACTATTTCCTTTTCCCTTCCCTCTCAGTTCTCTCTCAGTGTTTGACATGCATGCAAATTGCGAGTTTGCCACAAACCAACACCACGTCATAGCCCTCTCCCACTCTTATTGTCTCTCTCTCTCCCTCTCTCTTACTCTCTTCGTCAGGCCGGTCATTCACACATGAGTCCAAGCCCATGACTCATTAAGAAATATTAACATTTTAAGGCTTGACGTGCTTTTTTTTCATTATTATGTATTTACATTTGCAAAATTTTAATGCAGGACTCTGTTATTTAATAATACTAATTAATATGCAATTTAATCAATGTGGGTTTTATTAATAAATGTTTTTGATTGTAAAACATCCAAAACAAAATAAAGTTTAGCAATTAAAAGAAACAAAGAATAATATTATGGAAAATGATATACAATTCAATATCTCTTTTAAAGATACTATTATATATTATCTATAATTAAATGTTAGTCATTTAAATTTCCTTATATGTCACTTTCTAAAGCTTCATTTCTAAACTTAAAACTTAAACAAAAGACATATTTTATTGGTATTAAATCAAACAATTAACTTTCAATGTCAATTTAATTTTTAGACTCACTGGAAATAAATCGTACTTTTAACAACTTAATTAATATAGATGGCCGATAATGTGATAAAAATAGTAATACGACAAACGAAGCACTTAACAACAGATTTATGCAAATTTTTGTTTATGACCCTTGAGCAAATTAACAGGCAGACAAAAGTGCTTTAACCTTTCGCCCATAACTCAAAAGAAAAATCCATTCACATTTCCGAGTGCTTCATGGTGTCATTATGTGTGTGTGTGTGTGTGTGTGTGTGGGAAGGGGGAGGTCGTCTGTCACCTGTCTTTCAGTTGGTCGGACATTACATAAGAGACTAAGCCACTGGAACTAAACTAAAAACTGAGTGAGCAAATATGCGGTAATAGACGACTTAATTCCAGGAAAAGTTATTTGGACCCAAGTTTATGCCAAACATGAACAGCACACATAAAGACATCTATAGACCAAAATACACGCGGCCGCAATTAATAAACAAAGCAAAGCAGCAAAACAGAAAAGAAAAGTAAAAAAAGTTAATAAAGAAATAGAGGCATAAAAATGATGACAGCAAATATTTGGATAGAGCTAAAAACCACAAACGACAAAACGACAACAAACAAAGCGATTAACAAACAAAAAATGAAGTCAAGTTCCTAAAAAGCCAAAGAAAAACTTTAAAAACATTACAGAAAAGTAGAAAAGAGTCGAATGTGTGGTGCACACAATGATAAGCTCGTAAATCCGCCAAAAAAAAAAAGAGAAGACATTCCAGAGTTTAGTTTTCTTATATAAATATAAATAAAAATAAAAACGAGTTCACAATAGAACTCAAATTGAATGAAAATGAAAACAAACTTTCGTTTTCATTTCTTTTTGCTTTGCCTTAATAGTATTTTAGAAATCTTTTGATCTCATATATTATATTATCTAATATTTGGTGTTTATTTCCTGCGGATATTAAGTTCGTTCTATATAGAAAATGTTGAAGTTCTCACGCTTAATTAAAGCAAATATCGTAGATAATTGAAAGCCATTGTGTAGCCACTTGACTTGTTATGGCTTTGTGAACTTTGAGCACTCGTGTCGCTAGATTAGTTAAGAATCAAAATGAAATAAAGATAACTAAAGGTCTTAAGGGGACCGTCAATATCCAATTAACTAAAGCTAATCAATTAGTAGCAAATATATATACAGCAGAACTTTGTTAATTTGTATGAAAACGATTCGAGTTGAAAAGACTTTTATTTATTTGGATTATATTGGAAACAAAGAACTGCCTGAAATAAAATAAATTTGAATATATAATTGAATAAGCCTTGTCGTCTTAAATAAATTAAATAACTTTTCTTTTACAATGGTTCTTTTAAGCGAAGTTTGTCATTCTTTCAAACTAACTTAATTAAACGTACCTAAATAACTTATCACTTAGCCAAGTATGACTGTACAATGCCATAAGCATTGTTCTACTTATCAGCCGTACGAACTTGGCCAAAATTAAGACATCCGGTTTTGTCGTAAGAAACTTAGAATAAGACATGACTAAGCGTCAGGTATTTGGACAAAAAAAAAAAGAAATAACGAAACTAAGTAGACAAACTGTAGACCGTTTGTGGAGGTCAGACATTTTTTGAACAAACAAAAAAAAAAACAAACAGCAGCTGCTGATGACAATTTATGACACACTGTGAAGCACAGAGTCGACATTCCAGAGACCGTTTGAATATTGTATTGCATAAATTATCTATTTGATCTGTGTGTCTTAAGCTCTGTAAATTCTTCCAAGAATCGTTTGCGACGCATTTGGCGCGTTGCAAGTTGACCAAGTTGACCACAATTGAATCAAGTTAGCTGCAAGGCACAACATGCCATAAATTATTACTTGCCGCTTGCAACAAGTAACAGCAACTACAACAACAAACAGCAATGCAACACCTAATGAATTGTTAACTGCCTGGCAACATGTTGCCAGAGTTGGGCACACACACGTAAAGTTGTCGCCGTTGCAGTTGCAATTGCAATTCAAGTTGCAGTTGCCGTTTGTCGTTGCCAAATGGCCAAATTGCAGGCAATGCGCCAATGACAATAACAATAACCATATTGACTTGTAAAAAACAACAACAATTGGCAATCAACAATTACAAAAAAAAACAGAAACAACTACAGAAAACGAAACCTTTTTGTGGCACCCTAGGAGGTAAATTTGGTGGGTTCAAGCGGCATGTCAACCTCAACCACAAAGCAACCACAACAACTGCGACTGCGACTGCGACAACGACAACAACTTGTGGTCCAACTAGTAAACTAGAGCAACCAACTGAAGAGTGGAAGAAAGAGGGAGTCAAGTTACCACCTTAAGACAATGAATTGTTAATTTATAGTTTGTGGTTGCTTGGACAACTTTTTGGTGAGTTGAAGGATGCTGTTTTGGCTAGTGTGGGAAATTAAGGCTTAAACAGTTGCGCTACAATTAGCTAAAGGTTCCCTTTATCCTACACCTAAGACACAACTATTGTTTTATGCTTAATTAGAGTGGATTTTTCAATGTCTAGATAAAAACAAAAAATGACACTGTTTCACAACAGACTAACTGTCTACTAAAGTGTCCAATAAATAACTTTATTTATAAATTGCATGATAAATTTATGATGTCCGATTTAAATACAAATGACAAAAATTGTGGCAACGCAATTGCTTTTAACTGATTTTTTAAAGAGCTCAAAATTAATAATTAGAAGATTTTTTGTTACAATAAATTATTGTCTAGTCAATAAAAATGACACAGTTAAATATACGCTATTTTAAATGGTTTTCCATCAATTGTTTTTATTTATCTGGCACATATTACCTTTATGTCAGATTTTGTTCCAAATAGCGCTTATTTATCACAGCTTTTAATAGGGCTATTATTATTATTGTTTATTTATTGCAATTCCTTGTGCCATTGCTTAATTTTATTATTTATGGTACTATTAAGATAGTCTATAATATAGTCTATAATAAGTAAATAAATATAAAAATGACATTTATATTTTTAGCTTAAAGAAACTACTTTATCTGACACGTAGGATTTATAGGGAGCATTTAAAAATCGACCCTTAAACTAATAAACAATGCTCAACTCACATAGGGTACAATTTCGAATAAGTCTTAAAACATGTTCGAAAATGTCAACTGAAAATGAAAACATTGCAAAATTCCTTAGGTAAAGTTAAAGCTAATGGCTTAGCCTACGTGTGCCACACATGCAACGCGTTGTTGCAAATATTTGCAAGCCAAAGGTGGCTAGGTGGCAAGGTGGCAAGGTGGGAGCAGGCAGCAACAACGTTATATGGGCGACATGAACATGGACAGAAAACAGAGCGAGAAACGCGACAAGAAAAGGCCAAAGTAGATCAGAGTGAAGGGGGGAAACAATGCTTGACAAAGACAAAGGCAAAGGAGGTGAAGCTGTTGCAAAGCAATTAGAGAATTGCCAGCACATAAAACTTGGTCCAGGAGAAACGAAAGTTATCGAGCAGTGTGGACAAATGTTGAACATGCAAACACCGTTTGTTGCCGCCCCAAAAAAAAGACAACGAGGCACCTGCAACGAGCAACGTGCAACGTTCAACGTGCAACAACAAAACCGAGGCTCGACTCCCGCTCCAAAGTGGTCGCTAATCGCCCAAAAGAGTATTTTTTTTTTTTATTTCGATCGCCAGCAAATTTGTCTACAAGTTATAATACATTTTGGGGTCCCCATTCCACACAGACAGAGTTATGTAGATGATAAATGTGTCGTGTTTTGTGGCTCGAACATGTTTCCATTTGTTCTGCGCTAGATATTTAAAAATAAAAAGAAATAAAAAAGCATCCAGAGATTTGACCACGCCCCACCAATCGCCCATTTCTGTCAAAGGGAAGTCGTTTGTTATGGTCAAACGACAGGTGCTCGCTTTGTGTTGTAAATAACTCCCAAAAAAAACAAGCAAATAACAAGCTACCAAATTAGCGGTTTCTATGCAACTCGGCATAAATTATGAAACAGATACGACAGAGTTGATTAGGCTACAGCTCCTGGAATGTCACTTTTTCCAGACTTCAGAAATGATGTATATACTTTACTTTGGAAACTGGGTGAGTTAGCTAAATCAAAAAAAAAAAAGAATCTAGTCGAAGAAATGGTAAGGGGATTTCTGTAACCCACTTACTTCAAATATATCAAGCTACTTGCTCATTAGATGTGGCAGCTCTTTAGAAAGGAAAACAAAGCATAAAAAGAATACGATATATGGAAATATATAGAAAAGACTGCACTATCGTGCTTTTACTATAATAAATTTTGTTTTAAAACAATTTCAAGTATTTCGTAAATAACATAACCAATTATATTATAAAACTAGTCGGCCGGGGCTACAGTCGAGCATACTCGACAGTCGGAGACCCCGTACTTACTATGGAAAAAACTTGACATATACTCCAATTTATATTCCATTTAGTCCTACTTCTATTCATACTTCTATTAGCATTTGCATAATTTCTCAGTTTCTCTTTGTTTTTCTTACTACTGCTACTATAAATACTAATATTAATATTACTCCTCCCAGTCCCGCTCCCAGTCCCTCTCCCAGTTCCTCTCCCATTCCCGCTCCCAGTCCTTCTCCCAGTCCCTCTCCCAGGCCCCGCTCAAAGGCCCCGCTCCCAGGCCCCTCTCCCAGGCCCTCTCCCAGTCCCTCTCCCAGGTCCCTCTCCCAGGTCCCTCTCCCAGGTCCCTCTCCCAGGTCCCTCTCCCAGGTCCCTCTCCCAGGTCCCTCTCCCAGGTCCCTCTCACAGTCCCTCTCCCAGGTCCCTCTCCCAGGTCCCTCTCCCAGGTCCCTCTCCCAGGTCCCTCTCCCAGGCCCCTCTCCCAGGTCCCTCTCCCAGGTCCCTCTCCCAGGCCCCTCTCCCAGGCCCCGCTCCGAGGCCCCGCTCCGAGGCCCCGCTCCGAGGCCCCGCTCCGAGGCCCCGCTCCCAGTTCCCCTCCCAGTTCCCCTCCCTGCTCCGAGGCCCCGCTCCGAGGCCCCGCTCCGAGGCCCCGCTCCCAGTTCCCCTCCCAGTTCCCCTCCCAGTTCCCCTCCCTGCTCCGAGGCCCCGCTCCGAGGCCCCGTTCCGAGGCCCCGCTTCCAGTTCCCCTCCTAGTTCACCTCCTAGTTCCCCTCCCAGTTCCCCTCCCAGTTCCCCTCCCAGGCACCGCTTCCAGTTCCCCTCCCAGGCACCGCTTCCAGTCCCTCTCTCAGGCCCCGCTCCCAGTCCCCGCTCCCAGGCACCGCTTCCAGTCCCTCTCCCAGGTCCCTCTCTTAGTCCCTCTCCCAGGTCCCTCTCTTACTATCGAAAAAACTTATAATGGAAATAAACTAAAAATAATTTAGTTCATTGACAACTCTCTTTCCTATTTTTCACTCCTCGCTTTTCATATATTTTCACTCAATTTCTTTACGATCACTATAAACTTTATGAAATTTCCTTGACCTAAACACCTATATATTCCATTGTTTGCAGTACATTTGAAATAGTTTCAATGTCAAGCGCTTTGTCTATTATACCAATCATCATTATGATCACCATTAAATCATTAACAAGCGAGTTAACTCAATATTATCATCATTATGATGTTTATAAACTAAATAAATACCTTTTTGTGAAAAGTGACCAACAATGTTGTCGGCTCCACTCCAATCCAATGTTGAGGATGTGGATGAGGTGATTGTCAGAGACAGAGAGAAAAACGTGGTAACTACAGCAATTGCCTTTCAATTCACTTTCTGTGCCAAAAACTCTGTAAAGATAAAGAAAAAATGTCGAAATGCGTGTTAATAACAAATGTGCAGAAATGATTTTAAAATTGTGAGTAAAATGAAAATCGAATGAAGCGGAAATTACAAACAAGTTGCGTTGTCTTCCACTTTTGACAAATGACAACAAATGAAAATTGTTAACTGATTTTATTAGCACTTGGCCAAAGCACATTGCATAATGCAGCAACAGCAGGCGATCAAGGAAAGCAAAAATCAAAAGTGAACCATAAAGAAAAACTTTTGAAAACTTTTACCTTAGCTCCAATGGGGCTGCGTCAACATTTGTTTAGCAACATTTTTATGGCAACCTTTCGCTCGCCACTCGAGTGATAAATCAACTTTACTTCAACCTCAACTTCAGTTTCAGTTTCGGCTTCAACTTCAACTACAACTCCAATTCCAACTCCCACTATAAATGAACAAGGCATAGGAAAAAAAAACGTAACTAAAATAAAATTAAACATAATTCGCAAAAGCTTCCCGAAAAATTCGTCGCACGACATTTGCCTGCCGCCAAAAACAAAATATTTCCCTAGATCTTTTGTGGGCGTCTCGGAAATGCGGAGCTGGTGGGCAGCTTAACTTTATCCATGTCCATAACAATTCATTATCATTAATTATATTTGCACTCCACGGCGACTAAGCATGAAAAATGCAACCAAGTCGATTAAATTGAAAACAATTTGAACGAAAATTTCAATATTTCTTTTACCGGATTGCCGTTAGGCGTTTGCGCAAAAACCAAAAATCGACCCCAAAAAAGGAAAAACAAAAGAAAAATACATGACTAAAAAGTATGGCCCATAAAGCAACGACGGCCAGAAATCAGCAACAAATCGCCAAAACAATTTATTGGCCGTATTAACCCCAACGAACTCTCTCACTTGTTGGGGTCCCACTAAAAAAGGAAGGGGGCGCCTACGGGGCCATTCATTTACGGGCAATTTGTAAAAGCTACAAAAAATGCACTAATCAAAGAATCTTTGTCGCGCCGAAGCTTCAATACTCTAACTGCTCAAATTTACTATAAGGTTAAAAGAGTATGATGAATGAAATTGAGTTTTCTTTTCCAAAAGAGTTTACAAAATATTAAATTAATAAACAGAAAACTAAATTTATATTTAATTTCAAGTTTCTAGAAACAACTTCTTAACAGAATTTAAAACTTTTTATAAAATATCAAGTCAACTTTAAGCAGCTGCCTTACTCTCACAATTGTTAATTAAATTGGGAGTTTGTTACACCATAAAACGATTTAATTCATTAATTTAAACCGTATACAAATAAATAGTTAAAATACCTGCACTTAAACTTGGCTATAAAACTGAAATCTCAGCAAAATTTGCACGAACAACGCGATGAAAAAACAAATGACCGCCGATTTACTTTGGCAACACCAAAACAACGCGAGATTAAGGGGTAAGGGGAAAACTATACCCCAGCTTTTTTCACATCTCTATCTCTCTCTAGCACTCTCGCTTTATTTAGCTATATACATTTTTTTATTTTGTGGTCAAGTTGAAGTCGGAAATGGGCACAATTGCGCTGCAGCGCGTCGATTGTCAGCGGTCAAGCAGGCAAGATCCGACAAACTTGGTTTGTTGTTGGCCAACTGACGACGTCAACGTCAACATCTTCGGGCGATAATTGGGTTCCCTTTCCCAGCCACGAAGCGTTATGGTGGGAGTTTGTAGGGGGTAAAAATTCAATTAAAGCTGTTTTCTGCAAGAATTCTCAGCTCTTTTTCTTTATTTTCAGCAGGTCGCTAAGTCAAAGATTTACAGGAAAAGATTTTGAAGCATGCGGGCGAATTTTTGGCGTAAAGAAAAATTTGTGAATATTCCAAATGATTAATATTTGTATGTCAAAACAATTTAAAGGCCAAAAAATGATCAAAAAGACTTTCCGTCTGCAAATCTGTTGAGTATTTCTTAAAGTTAAAGCTGAACTGATATATTTATTCTAAAACAAATCTCTTATTTATTTCTTCTTCGTTCTTTTCACACCTTTTTGCTGGAATTGCATAACAGTATACTCAGCTTTCCGAGCCATCAAGAGTCATTTCAAAGTATTCTCATATCTTGAGTTTTGTTTGCGTCTTTTCAAAATGAAATTCAATACGTTTGTCGAGTGCAACAGAAGAGCACACGGAACCAAGTCGGAAATTCTGTCAGGTGTGTAAATACAAATGCGTAAGAAAAAGCAAAGAAATATTCAAATCAAAGCAAAGTTTTTTTTTCTTTTTTTTTTTTTTTGGCTGTCTGAGCACAAACAAAGCTGTGACTCGAGCATGACATAGAAACTGAGAAGCTGAGATGTTGAGAAGTTGACAGAACTGACAGAGAGACTCTGATTGCAAGTCGAGTGTTTAAGTCCATGACATGTGATATTAGAGAAGTGTTAGATTCGGATGTCAAGTGGCAACGCCATGGGAATATTGCAGCTAAAACGTAGTAAAAATTTAATGAAATGAATATGTATTTTCATGGTCAGTTAAAAAATATATGGTAAAAGGAAACGCCAAAATGCGCTAATGAAAGTGAAAAGCGTCAAGAAGAAAAGTCAAAGTTGTCGATTTCGGCCCACTTGTCGTCACAACAACAACAACAACAACAACAGTAGCTACAAAAATGCATTCGAAATGCAGTAGAAAGTGAAATGCGTTGGCAAAAGAAAAATAAAATATATACAAAAACAAAAAAAAAATAAACAGAAAAGTAAAAACAATATAAAAAGCAAAGCAAGAGACAAACACCAAATGAGCCAAAAGATGCTGGAGATATGACCAGCATATGGCTTGGCCAGAAGGATGGGAGGCACTGAGGACAGACAACGACATTGTTAGTTGGGCGGGAAGGGGAGGTGAGGGGGAAATCTCTCACATGACCTTGTTACATTGCATTGAAGCCGATATGCGAATTCGGTTTAGCCTTTTTGCCTTGGGCGCAGCTAACGGACAGCTTGCTGCCACAATCTCTTGGTTGCACATAATCAAGAAATATTTGAGATTCACTTTCAGGAAAGAGACGACGACGCAACTAGACGATGCCAAACGAAAGTCCAACAACAAATAACGAACAACGAACAGCGAACAACGAACAATGCACAAGCACACACACAACTCATAGATAAAATATCTGCGGACTTCTCATTGACGACGCTTGAAGTTGATGTTGAAGTTGCAGTTGCAATTGCACTTCATGTGGCAAAGCTCGCTGCAAAGACATTTTGCGGCAGATGTGTGGGCTGCAGAAGCAAATGAAATGCCACAGATTCGTTTGATAAAATGGCAGGCGACAAGTTGAGAAAGAAAAAGTGACTCAGCAAGTGAAGCTGAGGGAGAAAGATACAGACTGCTGACTGCTGACTACTGACAGTAGCCAAAGAGGCGGCTCACTCCCCCCCCCCCCCTCTCCCACCATCCCCTTCACCTCTTTTGAGACAAGTTTAGTTTTGGCATTTGATGGTTTGCCTCTCTGTATGGCTGTCAATGGAGCCATAGATAAATCTTCAAGTTGTCAATGCGGCGCTGCAATCGAAAGAAGACAATGCATTAACAAGGGGGGTGGGGGCGGGTGGAAAAAGTCTCTAGTGCCAGAAAGAGAGGAAGAAGAGCTAGAGAGCGAGAGAAAGAGCCATAATTGGGCCATGGCAACGCATTGAAATGTCAGTAATTGATATGTTTACAGCTTTATTAACGTTCACGTTTCAAACTTTGTTTTCGCTCCTTTTGCTTCAATTCAATTAAAATCATATCATGCTGTGCGTGTACAAATGTGTGTGTGTATCTGTGACAAAATATATATAGACATCCAACAATTAGATGCTACATTTGTTTGGCCTGGCAATTCACTTTCGATTTCTTGCAATCAACGAGACAAACTTCAATTCGAATAAGACATTAGTGAACAACTCTTGGCATCTCTTAAATATCAGAGAATTGAATTAATAACTCTTGGCATCTCTTAAATATCTGAGAAATTGAATTAACTTAAAAAAGAATGTATTATGTAGTTAAATGGGATTAACAAGCTTTGCCTGTGTATTATACTGATAAAGAAGTTTTCCACACAGTAAACAGTGTTTTCTTTTTAATAATAAAACACGTGTCGATTCATTTCTGATAAGAAATTGATAGAATAGGGTTAAATCTAATCGAAATATGAAAGAAGAACAAAATATTAAAAAAAGAGTGCAAAAATATTGGTAATTTTTAACACCCTGAGAAAAATTTTCTTAATTTCGTCTCAAGTTGTTTTTTGATACATATCTTAAGCTAAATTTAAAGGTGATCGCTTGGAGCTCGTATAATAAATAATTTTAAATTGATTGACAAGTAAAATGCTTTACAAACAAATTTATACTGAAACAAATTATAGTACCTTATTGCCAGCTTAACTATTTTCCTTATAAGTCCACACAATAAAATTGGGTTATTTCTTACTTTATTTTAGGTCGACTGGTTATGTAAGGTCCTCGTCCAAAGGCGTGTGCGCAATAAACTGGACACGAAAACAACTCTTATTTTTATTTTTGGTTGTTGACTTGACTAGCTAACTAACTGACTGAATGACTAGACGACTGATTGACTGAGTCATGGATTAGCAATTGGGCAGACTCTAAAGTCTGAAGTCTAGACATTTAACTTTATGACGGCGGGTGCTATAAATAATAGAAAAGTGCAACAATTAAACTGTGTGTGGAAAAACAAGTTTCTCAACTGAAGGAAGGCAGGAACCCAGAGGAGATCTAACGAGGCGGCCTTTGTAATAAAGTCAGTTGTTGGAATTTGCGAATGGTATCTGAGAAATGTCTCTAATTGTGCAACTATTGCACATTGTCGCGGCTTCTTTTCTTTTTTTTTGTTACTTTTACTTTACACACATTGCGAGACAGACGCCAATGCGATGTTTCCTGTGCCACAAACAACAACCACAACGCAACAAACAACCGCAAACAGCAACAGCAACAACAACCACAACAACGGTAACAAGCTCGACATGCACATGAACACAGTATTTTCTTTAATGATTAATTGACTTTTGCACTGTAGAAAACACGTTCGATCTCTGTTTAATCTGGTCGGAAAATTGCCTTTTAATTTCCCGCCACGCTGTTTCAATATTTATTCATTTGCAAATGCATCCATGTATCTGTATCCTATGGATACATTTCGGATATATATAACTACATCTGTGTTTGGCCATTGTTTATATGACGTTTTTATATATTCGTGTGTGCAGCTTTCGTTCGTGTGATTAATTTATTGTTCAATACAATTGCGTATGAATTATTGAGATACCGGTCAGAAAATGGCATGCAACAGTCGCTGCCATTGCCGACATCGCCTCAGGTGGCCAAAAAACCAAGAGATCTCCTCCTCTCATTGTCTAAATATTGCCGGCTCCCCTCCACATTCCATACTAAAACAATAAAGGAGAAAAAGACTGCACCAAAAACATGCATTTTCTGTTTCTTTCTCATTTCAGAAATACAAGTATCTATCAGATACTTGAGCTCACCTCTCTGCACACTTTCACATTGAAAACTCAATGGCAAAAGGCACTGGGCCAGGTGAAACGTGCCAATGATCTGAGGCCTAACGCTAATACAAGTAATCTTTAATAATCATAGGGGTTAAATTTCATCAGATTGCAACTAGCCAAAAAAAAAAACACATGCAAACAGCTGGAAGTGCAACAAAAAGGAGCTTAAGACCTCAACCCGTAAGATTATTAAGAAGAAATCTTATTAAAATGAAATTAGGTGTTGACTACAAGAAAGAGAAATAACCTATATTTTAGCATAAGTAAAATAAGTATTAAATTTCCTCATTATTATTTCAAATTTAAAATTTGATTCAATTTAATTAAAGTGTCTATTTAATTCTAATGTAAGAAAGTAAACAGGTTTCTCAGCCTAAGAGTTAATATTTAAATTAAGATAACGATAGACAGATATGACTTAACAAATTCATCAGCTTAAAACAGAATAAATTCATTTTTCAAGATCTACCCAACATCATTTGTAAGACAATAAAGCTGACTAAACAAACCTTAAAATCATCTGCAGTTATTGCTCTAATTTTAGCTCAACCTATTTGACAATCACAACCAAAGAGAAGCGCCAAGTCCAATGAGAAACAGCTGCCACTTTTGACAGTTGTCTTCTCTTGACACTCTTCCACACACACACACACACACACACACACACACATACAAATACAGTTGTGGCATGTGCGTGGCAATGCAACTGAATGTCAATGTTGGGACTCTCTGGACTCTTGTCAACTATGTCGTTTCATTTTTATGGTCTTCTAACATGCAAACTTTGACTTTGGCTGCAAAATTCGTGGCGATCGCGTGTCTTGGCCATGTTTAAAACATAAAGTAAAAAACCGGCAACTATTTTGGCCTATGTTTTGTTGTTATTGCTGTATTTGTTGCTGTTGTTGTTGTAGTTACCCCTAAATTAGTTGAACAAAAGTCGTAAACATTTGTTTTTGCATTTTAATTAGCAACACTTGAGTGTATATATATGTCTGTGTGTAAGTGAGTGTGAATCGGGGTGTATGTAGTTGAATTGTGGGCGGTATCTGTCTTGGCTGTAACAGCGATAAATATTCGAAATGCTCCACGTGAAAATTTAACACGTTATTATTACAACAACAGACGGCAGCAACAACAAATAACAACAGCAGCGAAATGTTTGTTTGTCTACATATGTTTAATATTTCTCAATGGTATTTTGGTTGTTGTTGTTTGTGGAAAAAATAGCGTGTCCAAGTGACGTTCAACGACCGCCGCCAGGTGGCGTTTCTCTGCAATTTGCATTGTTAATTGTCAGGTAATTAAAGAAACCAAATATTCAAATGTACATACATTTATGAAAAGTGTCTGAAGCGCTCAAATGAATGAGATTTCAATTAAATGGAATCGAAAGTTAATATATATTTTTTCAGTACTTGCTAATGACAGTTAAACAAGGCTTAAATGAGGTAAATGCTGTGCTGGAAATGCACATCGAAGCAGAAAAGTGAAATTGAAAGTGCTCGAAGAAGTGATAGGATTTTGCATAATAAAGAGGACTGATTACAGTAAATTGGGAGTTAATAAAAAAGGAGCCATAACAGAGGGCATTATTAACAGCAAACATAAAAGATAACAAAAAAAAAATATGATTACAAAGTATGGGGTATTCAAAAATGAAACACAAAAAAGCATTAAATCATTTGTTTTGTCAAACTTAATTTTTTTTAATGCTGTTTTTTAATATGTTAACTCCTTTTTCAGACCTACAGATTTTAAACTTGAAATTACAGAATTAAACGAAAATTCCTGAGATCTTAGGAGAGAGTCTCAAAAACTTTTCACTTCGAGTGCGAATTCTTGTACTCAGAGCACAGATATTATTTTTACACATCGTACAACAGTTTCTATAAGAAAATTTTCATTTAACGAAAACTAACACACACACAATTATAGAGTGGGAATTTGGAACTGTCCAAGTCATTTGCATAGCAACTTTAGCAGCCAGCGGTCTGGCAGTGTCCATTAAGAATGCAATTTGCTAAAATCGCCGGGAGGCTGACAAATGGTTGCAACGTCTGATCGGGGGGAGAAGAGAAAGGAGGAGGACAGGAGGGAGAGAGCATATGTAGCAAATGCTGTTGGAGAGTTGTTGAACAGTGTGTCGAGGGGTCCACTTGATGGCTTGTTTATTAATTTGTCAAGACTTTTTGGGCTATGCGCCAAAACTGATGGGAGAAATTGCAGGCAGGCAGCAGGTGAAAATGTGAGAATGATCAAAAGCCCGTTAGAAGCAGCAACAACAACAACAACCACGACAACAAATTGCTGGCAGTTAGGCAGGTCGACAGGTAGGCAGTCAGGTAGGAAAGTAAGTCAACGATTTGTGAGTGTGTGCGAGAGTGTGTGAAGAACTTGATGATTTGGTGTGCCAAAAAATCAAGTAAATAAAAAAAAATCGCTGCATTCGGAAGTTTCACTTGACCAGTGACTTTCCCAAAGTGGAAATGTCAATTGGTGGGACACATGGCGCCGTCGAATTACGTGGGAGACGCTGTCTACTAAATTACATGATATAAATTTCATTTGCAGCTAATGGAAAACAGCTCGACAAGGAGCCAAAAATTGTTGCCAGCAGTCTACATTTCACATTTTGGCGACTGACCATAGGAGACTAAACAGCAGACAGTAGCCAAATGACGATGCCAAACTCCTCCTCTGTCTCCGTTTCCTCTTCCTACTGCTTCATTTTCAATTCCATCTACACCTTCATCTTTGCCAGCTGTGTTAACTCCGCCTCCGCATTCCATTTTGGCCATTGCATGTTAAGTCAGTTGTTGCTTCTGTTTCAGCGCCATGGAGACAAGTGAATGTGGACTCTGCGGTCTATGAAGACAACACCCGCATTGATTTGACTTTAGCCTCAAAGACTCTCCACTCTCCGCTCTCCGCTCTCCACTCTCCACTCTCCACTCTCCGCTCTCCACTCTCCGCTCTTCTACTGTCTTTCCGCTCAACTCTCTTTCCACTATCTGCCTCAACATTTGACTCACAATATCTTCTCTCACTTCTCTATCCTTAGTCATTTCTCTATGTCTCTCAACTTTAATGAGTTGATTTTTACTGTCTGTCTCGTCTGCTGTAGTTGTTGTAGCTGCAGTTGTTGCTATTATTGGAAAATTGCTGTTGGGGCCAAGGTGAAAAGTCCATCGTCTGGGGGTTAGCTTAATGTTAATGTTAATGACGTTTTTAAGCGACATTCATGACTTGAAGCTCAAGTAGCTGTTGATTGTTGTTTTAGTTGATGCCCAATGTTGTTGCTGTAATTGCATTTACAGGCAATTTAATTAATTTGGCAGGCTGTCTCAACTGTTATTTCCACAAGGTGCTCATTTAAAGCCGAGCAAGTGCAACAAGCACAATTGATTGGTGGAAAAATTAAGAATTACAGAGGCCAAAGAGAAAGACTTTGACTATGGCAAGAGCTTTAGGATTAATGAATGTACTTATGATTAATAAAAAAAAAGATTTTAGATTAATAAAATGCAATTTTAATCAAAGCATCTTATATAAAGTACATAATAACTAGTTTAAAATCTATTCACACTCAAACGAATATTTTTATAAGCCAACTGCGCTTCCCTATTTATTACCAAAAGTAATCAGTCTAAAATGACCTCAATTTCAACCCATAATAATGCATAATTGACAGTCTATCCCACTATGGGGAATCTCTGAGCTACTTTCAAGTAAATTCCCACAATTTAGCTTAGCGAAGACAAGCCTAACATACTTTTAAGTACATATACGATCTTATAGTATATTTCTCATATTTACAAACAATCAAATTTGTGCAACAGTATAATGATGAGTTGCCTGGCATCCCTCTCTCGCTCTCTCTCTCTCTTTCCCTCTCTCTGTCTATATTCAGACTGTCGTCCCCTAGGGGCCTACGTTGTGCGTTTTGTTGTTAACTACAAAATTCGAATTAAGGAAACGCCCGACACAAACTCAAAGCCAACTGACATAATTCCCAAGGAAAATGTTAATGTGCATTAAACTACAGTTGCCGCAATTGGCTTGAAAACCAGTTTAAAACAACAATAACAGCAACTGCAAACTAAATACTTAATAAAAAAAACAAACTAAAATTAAGTTAAATGTAGGTAGAGAAAAACTTGAAGAAAAAAACCTGGAAGGGGAAACCTTTCCTGATTGCCATTCCCAGCTAAAAATACCAAAAGAAAAAAGTTGGTCAGTGAAAATGAATTTCCTTTTTGGGGCTTGTCGAGAAAAAACGCACACAGCACACAAAGTTATTGTGGGGAGTGTGTAAAGGATGCAAATGCCGATAAAATCATTAAAGTTTAATAGCAAAGATCTCAAAATTTCACAGGGTAACTTGAGCTCTCTCTCCCTCTGCTTTTGCCTTTGTTTCTCTCTTTATCTCTGCATCCTCTCAAAAATCTTAAAATTTCACAGGGTAACCTTAGCTCTCTTTCACTCTCTCTGCTTTTGTCTGTGCTTCTCTCTTTATCTCTGCATCCTCTGTTTGCCCACGCATGCTCAGGCGCCTAATGGAGACTTTAATTTGAATGCGCCGACAGCAAAAAAACAGTCTCCCGCCTCCTGCTCCATTTTGCTCTTGGTTTAATGTGGCGCTTCAATTGTGTTTAATGGTCACGTTTCCACCCCTCCACTCCTCCTCTCACTCTTCTTTCTCCACTGCCACTGCACTTTCCGTTCAACTGTCGCAACTTTGTTTACTGTGCGAGTTTTTTATATTTATGTGGCCTGTCGCCATTGGGGGGCCACTCCAAGAGCTCATTGCGCGCACGCACGCCTCCACATTAAAAGAGTAAGAGGGAGAGAGAGAGAGAGAGGGAGAGTGAGAGAGAGGGAGATAGATACCCCCTCTGGCTATCTATGTATATCCCCTTGGCACACTCACTCTTTCCCCTCTCTTGTCTCATCACATACAAAGTTGCAATTAAAAACGCGTGCAGTTCCCTTGTAAAATGCCAGTGGAGCGTGGAGTGGACGCCACTTCCAAGTCCACGGTCCAAGTTATTTCAAATTGCTGCAATTTGATTTACGAGTCGATTGGAAGCTGCTCTCCCCTCTCAGCTCCTCCACTAGTTAAACAGTTGATGTTTGTTCGACTGCTTTATTTGTTTATGTTTTTTTATTTTTTATATTGTTTGTTACTCAATATCATTTCATATTTTTCAATAAATCATATGTGGAAACTCGCTTTGGCCCTCTTCAGGGTCGTTCCATTTGGCGTCCAGCGCACTTGGCACACAATTAGCATACGAATTTTGTGTATTTGACTTTAAGGTCTTCAAATGTCGTTTGATATTTCATTCACAGCAACGATTTTAATGGGCTTGGCTTTATAATTTCATAGCACACGCAGCAAAAGATGGTCAAACTGAGAAGGCAGACAGAGAGACAGACACCTTGGTTTGGAGAATCTTAATTCCATGCCTGACCTTAGCATTAAACTGTGTAATGAGTTGTAGATCGTTCACATTAACGTTAAGTGATATAGAACATAAAGGTTAAGCAACAGAACTTGATAATTAATTCTTTAGAAACAGTGTTGCAATACTTTATGAGCACGGATGATGTTTGGGTATTTTTATAGATAAATAAGACAATGTTTACGAAAAAGTAATAAAAAAATATGGACAGTGATCGAAAAATATGAAATTTTTTAACTAAGTAAAATTTTGATGCAGAATCGAAATAGAGGCCAAAATATGATTAAATTGACAATCCGCAAGTTAATCGGTTAAGATTTGACAAAGTTATGAGGGATTGAAGTTTTGAAAAAAAGTGTCAAGGGGTACATATGAAAAAGGAATGAAAATATGGACAGTGATCGAAAAAAATGAATTTTTTTAACTAAGTAAAATTTTGATCCAGAATCAAAATATAGGCCAAAATATGATTAAATTGACAATCCGCAAGTTAATCGGTTAAGATTTGACAAAGTTATGAGAGATTGAAGTTTTGAAAAAAAGTGTCAAGGGGTAATTATGCAAAAGTAATAAAAAATGAACAGTGATCGAAAAATTACCGTAAAAATGCGCGACCCAACTTTAGATCAGGAACTGGTATTGTTTTAAGCTTAAATTTATCATTAGCAAACTTAAATTTACATTTAGCAAACACTATCACTGTTTGCAACACTGTTTCTAAACTTTTTTCGCCTTTATTAAATTTCTCTAGCGATCCGTATAGTTTCTACATGGAAAGCACCTGCTAAAAGTCAAGATAAAACACATCCATCAACACCTTGTGTCACAGCTCAGGTTATACGGTTACCTGACAGCCTACAAGTCACATTTCTGAACTGAAAGCCCATGCAGATAAAATACAACCCAACTTTCCAATGACCCCATTATCCATAGCACAAAGTGCGACTTCAATTCCGTTTGCACCTTATCTGGTGCGAAACCCACACACATACACTTGTTTTCTTAACCCATTTATTTCGATTGACTGAGCCAAAGGGGCACACACATATTCATAAGCCATAAGCCAGGCCCTATTCAATGGGAGCAAAAGAGAAAGAGAGAGAGAGAGAGGGTGGAGACTTGACACATAAATCTTTTTAATTGCCTCACGCAACAAAAGTCGAAAAGGTGTCTTGCAAGCAGCTATTAATTAAAGCAAGCAACTCAAATTAACTTAATGCTTTATCTTTCAATCAAAAAAGCGCCGTTGCATCATTAGCACTTTGCCAGCTGCTCTATAAGACTCAGATCTGAATCTGGCAAACAATTGAGCAGCTTAACCGAATATATCATAAGAGTATGTAGATGATAAAGATAAGACCCACCTGTAATAAAAGAAATATAAAGAAAAATTTCTTAAGCAGGGTGCGAATTTAAAAAATAAGTTTAAGGTGATAATAGATAAAAAATATTATAGACAGGGAAACATTACTAAGAGAAGAATATATAGAGAAGAATATTAAGAGAAGAATATTAAAAGAAAAATATTAAGAGAAGAATTTTAAGAGAAGAATATTAAGAGAATAAATTTAAAATAAAATAAAACCACAGATTTAATTTAAATAGTTCAATTTTAATTTCAACAATCTGTCAATTTATATTTGAAGAAAGGGGAAAAATCTGATAAATTCCCAATAATCGATTTAACAAAATAGAAAGCTACATCGATCTAACAACATAATAGCACAATCAAATTGAGTAATTAAAACCGACAACTGTCACCTTTCTGATTACAAACGCGAGTTTGAGTTCTAATTGAATGCGGGTTGTAAGAGGGAGGCGTTTCTCGTGTTTACCTATGACCGTTAGATAAACATTGACAATGCAATCTATTTGCTTGGGTGTATAAATAACAGTAAAAATTGTATCCATGACTGCCACCATCATCATGATGCACGCATTCACGCCCCGCTTCGACTCCAAACACACTTCAAAACAAAAAAGTTGCTGAATAATGGCCACGCCCCGACAGCCGACATATTAAAGCGTGTAATTAGTTTTGGATAGACAGATATGCAGCTGACAGTTGAGGGAAGTAAACGGGGAGAGAGGAGTCGACTAGACTCTGCATGTTGCATGCAGTTTTCTTGTTGATTGACTGACAGCCGACATTGTCAGTCGACGGAGCCATAGCCGGAGGTCAAGTGCAGCAGCAGCAGCAAATGTTGTGGGAAATGGAAAATGGTTTCTGTTCTATTCTTGGCCTCCCTCGATATTGTTACTGGCATTGTCATAGTGATATTCAATATATGTTCATGGAAAACTTGCGCTGCACTTGGCAGAACATTAAGACAGCCCTTGACTTATCCATGGGCCAAGTGCAATGTCTAGTTTTCCCTTCAGTCTTCCGCATATGCTTTATTTATAAGTCTAGTGCATGCAAAGCTAAAATCAATAACAATTAGCTGTCAGTTTAATGGAGTGAGTTGGTGTTAGGGGGAGTGTAAGCTGAAAGTTGAGCGATTTTAATGCACAAGTCACTCAAACGTCGTATAAAAGCGGCTTGAATAGCAAGTAAAAGAGTTAATGGATTTTAAAGTAAATTTCTAAAACTCTTTATTATTATCTAAATAAAACAAGATCTAATCGCAAAGAATTAGCAACTTTTAAGCCCATTTAATATTTAAAAGAGTGCAATAAATAAACAATTAAAAGTTGAATTTTTTCTCTTAAATAATTTTCTCTTTATCTCGAAAAGCTGTTAGCATTATACTGTTAGCTGACATAATACTGTAAGCTAACATAATACTGTTAGTTAACATAATGCTGTTAGCTAACATAATGCTGTTAGCTTACTTAATACTGTTAGCTAACATAATACTGTTAGCTAACATAATACTGTTATATTTCTCCTATGGAATGTAGCACAATTTCTTTTCTATGTTTTTAATTTATCTTAATCCCACAAAAATTTCAAATATTTAAGAATTATACAAATATATATCCATCATGCTTATCAATTAACTTTCAATTTCCTTAATTTCGTCATTTTCTTATTTATTCATTTGCATAGCAGTCACAGAAAACATTTGCCTGTCCCTTTTTCAAATTCGTTTAATTCTCACATATGACAAAGTTGGGAAACAACAGAGTTGAATTGAAAAAAAATTAACTGAAATTTATACGGGTTGCGCCGCCCCCGTATTAAATTGTTGTTCACACAACTATTGTTGTTGAATTAATTTTGTGTATTTACTTTATTTGTTTCTCTCTTATTTTGTTGACAACTAATTGAATTTCGGGAAACGATTGCAAAGTTCTTGTCGCCTTTGGCTATGACATCATTCGCTGGCAGTTTGCCTGTGTCTTTTTCTTAATTTTTTTTCCTTCGAATTTTTTGATTCATTCCCACAGCAAATTTTTAGGAGTGGCTGTCGTTGTTGACTTGTAACAAAATCCTGTGTCGAGCTCAAGTCATATTAAATTGTATTAGCAAATTTATTGCATTTGTTAACAGACATGACAACATTTTCAATTGCAACGCAACTGCAACAAATAATCGTGAAAGGAGATAAGGAGGGGGATCTTATGTTAAAACCACGCACTAGAAACCAGCTGGAAGCAGTCAACACACCCACATGGCCAAGAAGGAGCAGGTAGGGAGGTAGATAGGTAAATGGCGACAGCTTGACAGAAATGTCAAATTGGCAGGCACAAAACAGTTACAAAATTTGAATGAATGACTGGCAAATGGCGGGGAAATGAATGGATGAATCAGTGTGTGTAAGTGAATGTGTGAGTGAGTGCCTGTCGAAGTAGTCTTCTGGCCTATGCAAATGCATTTAGTCGATTGCCAATGCAATTGGCAAACAAGGAAGCAAAACGGCTGCCTGTCAATTGAAATGAAGGAGACGCCGGCGGCAACCAAAAGGTGGAGCAACTGAGATGCTGTTGCACCTACAGTGAGAGAGAGGGAGACATGCCGCCAGCTAGACGCCACAACAACGATGCGGCAAATAATTCCACATAATAATAACAACAACAACCACAACTCTTGTCTAAGCAGAAAAATTAATGAAAATGCAAATGGAAAACGACGTTTAACAAAATAAACGTTGCAGCAAATGGAGCTTAATTGTTCAGGTGATCGGTTACTATAACTATCAGCTAGTTGGTCATTGAACTGGCAGCTACTCGTCTACCTGGACATGGGAATGGCAGAGGAGAATGCGTACATTCATAATTAGCGACACTCTTTGACTCTCTCACACACACATATGAAGACTCCCAAAAAAAATCTCATGACTGCAACAGCAACATCTACGCTAAGAGCATTAACTGGTCAAGAGTCTGGGCGCGTCCCCTTAATGAGATCTCATTAATTTGATACGAAACTATCAAATTATGTTTCCGTCTAGCATGATAAATGAGCTTAGACCAAAATGCGGGTTTCTCAAAAGAAATTACAAATGTTTAAGCGATCAAAACGTTGCGAGATCAATCATGAATGAAGTTCAATGTTAATTTGCTTGTCTTTAAAAATTAAATATAAGATCCATCTACACGAGGTAAAAGTGTAGTGACGAAAGCATATTCAAGTCCCAAAAGTTATGATATGAAAACAAAAGATATTGAATTAATATAGCCGTTACCTTATTTTTAAGCCCCTATATCAACTTGAAATGAAACAGGCGCGAAAAGAAGATTTTCAATTCGAGCCTTCTTCATTTCAAATGGATTTAGGATGTTTTTTTTATTCCATTTGCTAGTGGTAATAGTTGAAATATTGAATGGCAAAGACAATAGCTACAAAATACATGTAGATAGTCAGGGCAGAGTGCAGCATATCGCGCAGGACCACAAACTCCAGACGCCCATGAATATACTGGGCATGGAAAGGCATTACGAGGAGAGAACAGCAAAACAGCGATATGGCAAACACCAAGTTAAAGATATGATACCCGAAGGTGATCAGTACGACGCATACAAATACAGTTACACCAAAGACAAAAGATACAAAATATACAAATAGATATCCAG
This sequence comes from Drosophila falleni, assembly GCA_035045575.1. Lineage (NCBI taxonomy): Eukaryota > Metazoa > Arthropoda > Insecta > Diptera > Drosophilidae > Drosophila > Drosophila falleni. The sequence continues at coordinate 15,974,332 of JAWNOV010000167.1, forward strand.
GCAGCAGTTTTTGTGGACACATAGCACCATAGGCATAGAATATTCCAACTATCGCAAGGGAGCCTACAATAGAGGCAAGTACGCGGAGAGAAGGAAATAAATGCATTACACAAGCTCCTGCCAAGATTACTAGAATCTGTACCCAGATCGTCAATACCCAATTAAGTCCGACAATGTGTCGCGCTTGTGGAAAGCAATTCATTATCATCTGCAAAGTGAATGCCAACAAGATCCACACGAAGTACGGCACAGGAACTTCAGGATAAATGGAGCATTTGATGGCCGACATCACCAGTAAGGTCATCGATGTAACCAATATGAAAATAATCGAATACATATAAACATTTTGTATAAATATTCGCAACGTTTCAGCGTCGACTATAATAACGACTTGCGCTCTTTCACGTTCCCGTTCCAGTTCAGTTGACTGCTCCCGTGTCCGGATCCTATCCCAGAATTCTTGTAAGGACCGTGGTACTTTATGCTGTTGTTGGCTATGCCGGTTCTGTTCTAGCCGCGGAGGATACATAATCTGTTGGAATACTATTCCTTCTAATTAAACTTTACGAATTTTGTGCAACGTTATACAAATTGGTAAATTGTGTGAGTGTGTGTTTGTTTAATGACATTTAAAACTAAGTTAATTTATTCATTTATTACTTTATTTAATATCAGAATTTTTTGAAAAGAAATTAAAACTAGTGGGCGGTTACAGTCGAGCACGCTCGACAGTTGAATACCCTGTGCCCAGGTACTCTGTACTGAAAGTTGATTTTCGATGTACCGTTCCTATGGCAGCTATATGATATAGCTAACCGATTCTAACCAAATTTGGTCAGGATGTATAATACCAGCGCAGGTGCATATTCTATCAGTTTGGTTCTGATATCTTAACAAACAAAAATCTTTTCAATACTAAAACTTCATTTTCGATGTACCGTTCCTATGGCAGCTCTATGATATAGTTAACCGATTCTAAGCAAATTTGGTGAGGATGTATATTAAGAGCCCAGATGCATATTCTATCAGTATGGTTCTGATATCTTAACAAACAAAAATCTTTTCCATACTAAAACTTCATTTTCGATATACCGTTCCTATGGCAGTAATTTGTAGTTCATTATTAAATAATAATATCGGTTCATTTTTTTCGGAAAATATAAATTTTCTATTGCTTTACGTTTAAGCGCATATTAGTTAACATATATTTATATAATTTCCGATCAATCCCTCACTTATCCAATCCCGAATTGGGTTTCATGGCAATGACGCACTCTTCTCCACAAGCAGCCAGGACAGTGCACAGTAGATCCTTTCCATCGCCGAATTCGGTGCGTAGAAATCCGCCCAATTCACCCTCGGGCACCTTGAGATCCTCACGGATCTCGCCATTATCGGACATGAGAGTAACGAATCCATCGTCGCTTATGTCAGTCAATTGGTAATCCTCTCGCTTAACGTGTGGCACATCCATGTTGTGGGTCGAGGGGCAAATGTCCTCGTACTTCTTCTGGGTGAATATATCGATGCCAACGAGATGAACCTTGGCATGTCCATGCTTGCCCGTCTTCGAGGTAGACATGTCCACAATTTTACATGGACGTCCCTTGAGCATTACAAATCCATTTTTACGCAATGCCGAGCATTGCATTGGAAATGTTTTCGATGCACCTGAATCGACGGCATCGAATTGAACCTCATCATCGTCGGCCATCGGAATAAAATTCGTTTTCCTATTTGTACTTTTGGAAAAATAAAATTATTATAAAAAGAGAATTCTGATTCTCGGTTCTACAGTGTGATAACCGAACTAATGACAAGTTCCAAACTCTTGACAGTTAAATCAACGTCAACTTGTCTCAATTAATCGAAATTCGACATATTTTTTTCAGGGTTTCCAGCCTAAACGGATTTCGTAAAAGTTGTCATTTTGTGAAATTTAAAATAAAATATTTTAAAAACTCCCACAATATTTATTTTAATATGCAGTTGAATAGCTGCGTGTAATTTAAGCATACAATTTATATTTCCTATGGTCCAAACTTGGTCATACTCGTTAAATGACCGCAGCAATCTACATACGATTATCATACGATAGTCATATGACACATCCGGCCTCTCTATCGTTATCGCTGTCTCTGTTTCAACGATTGCACGGAGTGCGTGGGGCTTTCTTCTCTGATCTTTACGACGAACGTGTTCAAGTCGATAAAATAGTCACAGAAACTCTTTTAATTAAAAAAGTGTTGAGACATACGCGAAACTGATTTTAAAAAAATATTTAATAAACAATATTTAAAGACTTTATTTTTATAGATTCACTAGAATTATCGTTGTCAATTTATTAACCAATTACCTATTTAACCGTAAAAAACAACTGTTATGAGTCGATGATTTTTTAAGACATAAAACCATGTATAAGTTGCAATGTTTTCGGTAAAAGTTTATATAAAAAGTGCCAGAAGGGGGTGTGACGTTGATCGCAATGGTAATCAACGCAGCTTACACTTCACGCACAACCAGCAACTACAAGATGCAATTGCCGTGGGGGATTTACACACTTACACACACAGGCACACATACACTTACGCACAGCAGCCACAAAATGTGGGCCAATGACGTTGGCCAAGTTGGTCGTCCACTTTAGTAATTAAAGCCATGGAAATCAGTGCAAGGTGTGCATGAGAAATGTGAAATGGGGAAGAGAAAGAGAGAGAGGGAGAGAGACGAAGTAAGTGGTGGAGAGAGTGCAGAGCACTTGGCGCCACTTGTTGCACCGTTGATGCCACGCCTACATTTTGAGCACGTCGAGTGGAAAATCAACTTCCAGGAAGAGATTGCTTGAGGATTAACCTAACAAGGTGTGTCAGATATGAAGACCTCAAACTGACCTCAAACATGTACATTTATTTGAGTGTTCTTTGATTTATGCTGTGGTAAGTACAGTCATACTTCTCTATATGGAAATTGATGGAGAACTGAGAAGTTTTTTTAAAAAGTATATTTTGATATTGAAATTTAAAGATACATATTATGAATTTAAATTTAACGTAGTGTCTTTTAGTGATTTCTATACAAAAAGGTTGTCTGATGATAATTACATGTAATTTGTATTTTTTTGCTTTACAAACCTGCAAATAGAAAAATTGGTTAATAAAGAAGTTGCGTTTCAAAATTAATTTTTGAATCTATTTTATAAATATTGGAAAAAGTAGAAAATTTTGCAAACCTTACTCTGGAATTTTAGGCCATATTTTAAAGTCTTACAACCCCAATAAGCTGGAAAAAATGAATTTGTCTATGCGGCTGCCATAAATCATCATCAGACCCAACCCAAAAGCCACTTAACCTCCATTGCATCTAACGTCAATTGCTTGTGCGCAAGTTTTTCCGAGTTATGCGCAACATGGATAAAGCCAAAACGTAAACATAAATTGAGCTTAAACATTCGCAAAACTTATTAAGCCTGACAAATGTGACAATTGACGAATTGACTCTTGAGAGGCCTCCAGTTAGAGAGACGAACAGACGGATTTTTGTCTGTTTGTGGTTTAAGCCTGGCCTAAAAGCATTTGCGGTACGGTGGCTCAAATTGTATGCTTGTTGTTTGATGGCTTAAATGTTAAATTGGTTTAGTGTTGCTGCTGCTGCTTTGCAAATGCTTCGCAGCGACATTAATTTACAGTTTGTCAATATGGCCAAAGAACATGAAAACTCATTAAAACATGCTGCAGAAAAGCGGCTACAAACAGCAACAACAACAACAACAACGACAAGCAATAACAACAAGACAACCGGCAATAAGACGTGGCTATAATTCAGTTGGCAGCACACAAATACACACAAACTGACACAGTCAACAATTTATTGACACTTTAAGACACTTGGCCAATTTGTATACCCTATGTAAATGGTGGTAAAAGGGATATTGCAATCTATGCCAAATACTTTAAGAATTTAGAATCGATAAAAAACTTCTCTGGATTTTTCAATCTACAGAAATAATCATTTACATTTTAAATAAATTTTAGAGAAATGAACGAAAATTTTTGATTACGTCAGTAAATAACTTTTCTAGATTGTAGTTTTGAAAAGCACAATCGATTGACTTATTAAATGTAATTTAAGAACTAAACTCTTATCATCATAGATTTTATAATCTACAGGAATAATTATTTACATTTTAAATACATTTTAGAGAAATGAATGAAAACGTTTGATTACGTCAGTAAATAACTTTTCTAGATTGTAGCTTTGATAAGCCCAATCGATTGACTCATAACAGGAAATTTAAGAACCATATTCTTATCAATATGAGACATTTATTACGTATATGAGTATCTTTAGTTTTTGCAAGATTGCGTTATAAATAGTTGATATAGTTCATATCTTATGGCAACACACACTATTGCTTTATGTTTCTTATATCTTATCGATCTATCGGTATACTTTAAATTCTATAGAGTTCACTAGGGTACGCATTTAACGATAATCTTTCCGTCTATGTTTTTGTTGTTATTGTTGCTGCATGTGGCAAGCAGGCGACACGTTTAAAAGTCGGCTGATGGATTGATGTGGCTTCACGTGCCCACAAAGTCCACATGTGAACTGCAAGCTGGCAAATGTTCTGCCAAAGTGAGTCACCACCAATATTGTCACACCCGTACCTCTCGCTTCCATCCCCTCCCCTGCCCCCAGAAACATTCAACACACTTAACAACAACCCAACCCCTCAATAAATACGCGCTCAATGGCCGAATGAGCACAAAATTGAACCACATGCAGCACTCGGTGAAGAAAGAAACTAAAACCGAAACACAGACATAAGGAGAAACATAAACAGATATAGAAAGAGAGAAACATAATAAAGAATGTATATCTTTGGTACAACGAAGATTTAGTACTCTAGCAGAGTTCAGCATTCAAATTGTTACTTATTACAGCTCAACATATTTTTTATTTCTTAAAATAAGAAAATCTATTATACTTCCAGAAAATAACATATCATTTTGGAAAAAATCTACAATACCGTGACAAAATGAAAATACCCATTGCAAGGGTATAATAAGCGTTAAATGGAAGTGGCAACTGCACAAGCAACAAACAGACAGAAGCTTCGTCCCTGAAAATATATCGATTTCGCTTTGGGTGTTGTTGTTGTTGTTGTCGTTGTCGTTTGGTTGACTCCTCTTCGTTCGTGTTCCGATTGTCGCTTTGCCACCAAGAAAATGAAGAAGGCATTCACCTCATTTCCTGGACATGCGATAAACTGGACAAGCAGCTGCCCAGTCTGAGTCTGAGTCTGAGTCTCAGTTGCCAGTTGCCAGTTGCAATGCCAGTGGCAATTCCACCTAATAGCTATTATGGGCGTTGTCAGATCAAGACAGCAAAAGATGAGGCAGAGGATCATTGCATAATCAAGTATTATTGTATGGGGAGTCGGCAATGCTTATCTTAATACGAATCCATTCAACTTTCCTTCTCAAATTGCTACGCATTTATTTTCAAGCAAAACGCATCTTTTCAATTGATCTGTCGACTGTGAGTGATCTCATTACGTACGATTCAAGATAAATGAAAGTTCCTGTCAAGGCTTGAAATAAAATGATTAATAAGATAAGAATGAAAAAACGAGTCATAATCGTTATGAATGCAAGAAAAAGTATTATCGACATTAAAGTCAATATTATAGAACAGGTTTCTCTATGGGAATTAACTTCTATATTTACGTACTATTATCAGCATTAATACCGATCAGTTGAAATATTAAAATGAAAAATTAAATTGTTTGACTTAAAGTCAGTGACCTTAAAGAAAACTTCTACATTTGAAAGTACTTTTTATGTTATTCCTATCTATCATAAGATCATTCATGTACTTTTCTGATTATGCCCACCTTTTACTTGTTTAAATATTCCTTTCTCAAGCTCTCAACCGATCAGCTCGTTGATATCTTTCTAATCAACTTGTCAAGAACAACATTGACTACTTCGGAGTCAAGTCACCTGCAGGCAATGTGAACAATCCCAAATGCCATACCATATAACCATAGATCGGGTTAGAAGGATAATCATTATCAGTTAGCACATAATAACTGCAAAGTGGTCAACTTGAAGAGTCATCCCCGGAGGCACTTTGGTGATTAGCGGCATCATAAATTGTGGACTTTATCTGTGCAGCATGATCTCCGCAAGACTTTTTTTGCCACGACAAAAAATAAAAAAATAAAAATAAAACGAGTGAAGAGAAAATATTGCGTAACGGTTCTTCAGCCACCCAGCTGCTGGCCAATGGCCAATTTCCCAGCCAGCTTCCAGTTTTCCCAACTCACAAAAGCCATAAATGGCTAGCGCTAATTGCTTTGCTGTCCACAAAGTTGCAGCTTTTTTTTTTGTTGTTGCTGTTGTTTATGTTGTTATTGTTGTTGCACTTGGGCACATTATCGTTAGGCCACAATGTGCGCCTTTAGCACTTGAGCTCTCAGTTATATATATATATATATATCTATCGTTGGCCAAATGCAAATATCAAGTCTCAGATATACAATAATGCCAGTGATTGAACCTGGCATCAAGTCCAGTGTGTCCACAGGGGGAGGATTGGCAATCATCGATTGGACGATTGCTCGATTGCTGAATTGCTCGATTGCTGGATTGTTGATCGACCTGGGTTGGCCCTGAATGCCTGAGGCTCAACACTTTTGGAAAGTGCGCGATTGCATAAGTAGGACAGCGAGGCGTTCCTGCAACATGCAACCTGCAACCTGCTTCCAAAAATTTGGGTTATACACTTTCTCAGTTCAGTTCAGAGCCAGGAAGCGATAATAATACAGCAATCTGTTATTTTTTAGTGTTTCTCTTTTCAATAATTTATGCGCAGAACTTTTGATTTTATGTTAAGAATTTGTGACCCATTTACACGCTTCATTCTCACGAGTTCCCTTCTCGCTCTGCCGTTTAAAAATGCAATTTAAATGTCAGAAAATGTCACAGAGATCGCAGCTATGTGGCTGTTTTATGTGTCCCCAGATACATTAACCCGCCCATCGCCCACTCTTCCCCTTCTGCTTCCCCTTGCCACACTTGATTAAGTTGTGAACAAATATGTCTCATTCTTAGCTTTTTTGGAGCTGCTAAAAGCCACACGTTAACAAATTCAATTAAATTCTTTTGTATCTCAAGTTGAGTTTGTCGTTTTGTTTGTTTTTTTTTTATAGTGTTGCACCCATTGTAAGTGAATTTTTCTGGGTGTGGCTTTTTTCTTGTGAATTAAATTGAGACATTTAAGACTTGTGCAAATGAATTCCATGCGGAATATTATTTGAAATGCTTTAAAGTTAAGAAACAAAAACTAAAACTACAGAAAAATACTAAACAAAAGTATATAAGAAAATATAAAAAAAAACTTTTCTTAAAATTAGATTGTGATTATTCAATAATATTGTTTGTAAGTGAAAAGTTGCGTATACAGAAATTAACATTTACATGTTTATACCTTTTAAATATATATCGATATACACTGAAATTAAAATATATTTCTAAATGTAAAACTCTTGTTGACAATCAACTTCAATTCCAATTGGGAATGGGCCACTCGAGGTCTGCACTGCACTGCCTTCCGAAGGCGACTGATGTCCGCTTCCCTTTGATTGCCCCTTTTATACCTCTCCCTCTCCCAGTCCCTCTCCCAGTCCCCTCTCCCAGTCCTTTTTCCAGGCCCCGCTCCCAGTCCCTCTCCCAGGTCCCTCTCCCAGGCCCCGCTCCCAGTCCCTCTCCCAGGCCCCTCTCCCAGTCCCTCTCCCAGTCCCCGCTCCCAGTCCCTCTCCCAGGTCCCTCTCCCAGTCCCTCTCCCAGGTCCCACTCCCAGGCCCCGCTCCCAGATCCCTCTCCCAGGCCCCTCTCCCAGGCCCCGCTCCCAGGCCCCGCTCCCAGTCCCTCTCCCAGTTCCCTCTCCCAGGTCCCTCTCCCAGGCCCCTCTCCCAGGCCCCGCTCCCAGGCCCCGCTCCCAGTCCCTTTCCAGGTCCCTCTCCCAGGTCCCTCTCCCAGGTCCCTCTCCCAGGCCCCGCTCCCAGGCCCCGCTCCCAGTCCCTCTCCCAGGCCCCTCTCCCAGGCCCCGCTCTCAGGTCCCTCTCCTAGTCCCTCTCCCAGTCCCTCTCCCAGGTCCCTCTCCCAGGTCCCGCTCCCAGTCCCTCTCCCAGGTCCCTCTCCCAGGCCCCTCTCCCAGGCCCCTCTCCCAGGTCCCTCTCCCAGGCCCCTCTCCCAGGTCCCTCTCCCAGGACAAATATTTTCCCGCAATTGAATTTTAAAAGTGTCAGATTTGACGATGGTCTGAAGCACCGATAAGAATCGCGACTGATTTACCAAAGAGGCTATAAAAAACACTAATAGAGGAATAATCAGTTGATTAGTAAAGAGTTAATTAATTTTATTATTTATATTTAACACAAAAAAAAAAAAGCGACAAGCGGAAAGTCATTTGGGCAGCCTTAATTTCCCGTCTTAATATTTTTATCTCTATATTTATTATTTTCTTTAACATTTACAAATTTGCATATTGAAAGCAAGCATAAAACATGAGAATTAAGTGTGGACATGAGACCGATCCTGGACTTTTAAGCGAGTGTAATGGATAATGGATAATCCATTTCAATAGCCAACTTGCCACAAGATTGAATGCCTCATTTAAACGATTTATGGGCTGTGAATGTCTGGTGAAAATTGTTTTTGTTTTCGCTTGTTGTTGTTGTTTTATTATTATTGTTATTATTTTGGTTGTTTGCTGGTCAATCCGTTAAAAGGATAATCACCGCACGGTCGCAGCATGAAAAATGAATGTTGAACCCTCGCAGCGAAGTCTCCACCTGAAACAACGCGTCCCCTCCCCCTTCCCCTCTTTCAGCCCTCGATTCACACGTTTGCGCAATTTGTGGCATGCAAACTTTCACATGGCGGACAGGCAAATTAACAGCAACAATAACAACAACAACAACAATAAAGTGCATTTACGACAACAAAATGCCCCAAAACACCCACAAACTATAGACGCAAAGTTTGGCCAACTATACCAACTTTGGTTCCAGCCAAGCAAATGAAAGTGAAGTGAAGTGAAGAATTGATGGACATGGTGTGTTGACTCCATTTCCAACAACAACTGCAACTCCTAGTTAGCTTCAGTTTAGGCCCAGTTAAGGAGGCGGGCACACATTCACATGACAAAGCAGGCAAACAAATGCGCAAACTCAAGTCGACTTTTAATTTATGATTCAGCTGCAGGAGCTATCGATGATTACAGTAAAGATAACTATCGAAGCGTAACGCCCTGTCGCTGTTTCAAACTTCCGAAACTCTAAGCCTGGCTATTGAATCTTCCTCCTCCCCTGCATTCACAGAGTTGATCGCTCGATAAAACAGTGCTCATATGGCAACCAGGATGGTGGACTGCCCAGGATCGAGCCCACATTTTGTTATCGCTTTGTGACTTTAATGCTGCCTCGTCGCAGTCGTCTGATTTGCTTAATTGCATAAATTTTTATTTGCTCGAGTCGATGGTGCATGCGATATGCAAATGCCTAGCTCAAGATACCCACAAAAGCCCACGGGCAGCTGCCGAAAAAAAAAGCGAAAAGTCGCGCATTAAATCACACACATAGAAATTGTAGCAGGAGCCAAAGCATAGCCAAAGTCAGACCCAGACTCAGACCAAGAGCCAGACTCCACCATGACGTTGCCTCTATGACGATGGCAACAGCGACTTTCGCTGCCTTGGAAATGCCCAAAAAATGCATGAAAAGCAGCCGGAAAAAGATCAAATCGAGTAGCTGGAAAGTGAATACTCTGCAGGAATTATTACAGAAAATATTTCAGAAACAATAAACACATTTCATATAAAAAAGTAAGTGACCTAAGAATAAAGTAAATATATTAAAAATCCATTCAAGATACATTTATCATATTTCTGGTTATATAAAGCACTGCAAAGTCAATTGTTATATAATATTATTACCTTTTATGCATTTCTATTAACTTATCATTCCATATTTATATATTTCATATTTACAGAGTATACTAAAATGCAAAAAAATAAACTAAATCGAAATATTTAAGTCCGACATAAAGAAATTCTTCATAGCGTGTGAATAACAGCAAATTCCACAACAATAAAAAAAACTAGCAATAACAACAACAACAACAACAAGAAAATCAGCTAAGCTTTAGCTTTTCTTTCGATTCCAAATTTGACAGTCAGCTTTTGTTTGTCGTTGCATCCTACAAATATTCATGTGGGAATTCAGAAAATTTGCAAGTTGGACCTGGGCCAGGGCCAATGTTGTGTCTCTTTGCGGCCTCCCAAAGGTCATATATATTTGGACTTTTACTTTTATTTTAAAGATTTTTGTGAGGAGGATTTCAGTTTTATGCTCGATACTTTAGAGGAGTTTTATTATTATACTTATGTACTTTATTGTGAGTTATTTAAAATGGGGAAAGTGAATCAATTAAAATAGGTATTTATTTATTGCTGAAAATAATTGATTAAACAGTTGTAGATAACCGATTAACAACAATAAATCAATTAAGCAAACGATAACGATCAACTGATCGATGATTATTTTCTTAATGAAACGTTGCTTTATAAATTATTTTATTTTTATGTCCAATTGTAAAATCGAATCACAATAAATAAACTTTCCTATCTAATCACATCTTTAACTGTAATCCTGCAACCGTAATATTCTATCTCACTATTTACACTTACCAAGTGTTAACCTCACACTTGAGGTGTTATCTTTAAGTAGAAGAATCGTGAATAATTTGTGAGCTCATTAAATGAATTCTTTCTCATAAAATTCAACTCCTGCTTCAGCATTAACTGCAACTCATTGTCAGCCTCGCCCTCTGGAACGAAATTCCAGTCCGACCGTTATGCATTTTATTTCGAGGAATGCGTTAGTAAATCATAAAACATAAATGGACTCCCCTAACTTATCTGAAACTTGGCCCCTATGTGAACTTAATGCTTGAGTTTATCTGCAATTTCTTTGGCGCACTCGAAACTATTTTTAAAATGTCCCAACAAGAAAAATAAGAACTTGTACATATAAAAATGGTTCAACTTCAGATGAGAAGACACCGCCTTATCGTTAGAGTCTTCTTAAAAGCTGAAACAAAAATAAAGACAACATTTGTGGTTCAGAGAGCGCTAAGAATGAAGCAAAGCGCAGAGCAGCAATTAAAGATGAGGCCAAAAAGCAAACTGACGATTATGAGAAACAAGTCGAAAAGATGTAGGGAAAAATGATCGTCAATTTGTGGCCCTCAACATAAATTGAGCAACTGCAACAGAGTTGATAATAAAAATGGATCACTGCGTGTTCTTATGCTATTCATAGTTGTTGTTCTTCTTCTTCTTTATATTTTTGTTGTTATTGTAAATGTTTCTCTGGTGTTGTGATGGAAGGGCTTTTGCGTTTATTTTTAGCACACGCTGCAGTTTTGCTTTGAAATGTATCTACAAGATGCAGCAGAATAGCCAAAGGCCCATCCCTATTCGACGTCAGTCACAGCGTGCCTAATTCAAGAAAATGAAGACGCATATCCCCAAGAAAACACACATACACACAGTAACTCATACACAGACACACACACACACTCTCACATGCCAGCTAGACATTCCCAGATACAAAGATACACAAAAATAGTTGCACATTCTAAAGATAAAGCATTGAAAAATGCAAGTGTCGCCATTGGCTTGGCTCATTTCCAGTATGTGTGGCAGGCATTGAAGTGGCATTAAGTGCATTTGTGGCATGAATACTCGTATCTACTCTATGTATCTATGTCTAAACACAAGTACTCGTATCTTGCAGATACTCCTTAACAGCTGACGTCGAATACCACTTGAGTTTTATTAATGACGTCAATTAATGCCTCAAATTCTTCTTGTTATTTACACAGTATCCCCTTTGGGGTCCATAAATTTTGTGGCCAAAAAGAAAAACTGCAAACATTTCCACGCTAATTGCAACTATTTTTAAGCAACAAGCTTTGACAAACTTTTTTTTTTTGCAACAACGGCGTGTCCCAAATACTTTTTCGTCTGCATTTGACAATGGAAATGTTTTTGGGGATTATTTAAATGTCTGACCCCAATGCCGGCGTGTAGGAAATATCATTTGGGAATTGACCATTGAAAATTTGTGTGTTACTGCATTTTCAACCTACGTGCGTTTGTCATATGAATATAAAAGGCTAACAAGGCAGAAAGGTGTCATAACGAGCTGACTACATTTAACTACATTTTTCTATAGAGCTACCCAAATTTATGGGAAAATTTTAGTTATAATTTGATAACCCTTTTACGCTCTATACTCTCAAAACTTGTTTAATTTCCATGGTTAGTTATTAAATTAAATTTTTTTAAAAAATTTGAATTTTTTTTTTGTGTTAATTTTTTTTTATTTTTTTTAAAAAAAAAAAAATTTTTTTATTTTTTAGCAATTTTCGCAATTCATTTTCAGCTGTGACTACACCTTTAAAATATTTTAACTTTTAACAACTTAAGAACCAATAAAACTATTTTCAAAGCTAATTCTCCGATTTGTCAACCTATTAGGCTTAAAATCCAACTTTTAAACGTTTTGTTTTGTGGCAAAAATTAAGCAGATTATTTAATAAAGTAATCATATAAAGAAATAATTTAATCTGCTGACAAACTGCGCCCCTCAGAATGCGTTAGCTTACTGTTTGTGAATTATGCAAACTATTTGGACAAAAACAACAACGAAAGCATTAACAATGCGAATGAGAGTGAAAAAGGTAAACAAAAAAAATTGTTAACCGGTTTGAAATTAATTTGATTTTTTATACTTTATCCATTTCAAGGTTAATTTTGTATGCAAACGGCAAAGCAACGTTGACAGAAACATTATAAATAGGGTCTGTCTTTGGGACTGGGTCTCTGCGAGTTTCTTTAGAAGATGAGCACTACCAAGTCTGATAATAAATTCCTATTGCCAATTGACTATGGCCAGCTATCGGCATACATAATCGTTTGCCAACTATGCAACATTTGACACAATTTGTAGGCGTGTCACAGTGGTTGTTTGGTTTACGCCTACTTCACCTCCATCTCCTCCTCCAACGTCAAACACGCAATCAGTGAAATTTACAAACTCCGCCCGTAAGTCACAAGTGCAATTGCAAAGTTATTTCAGCAAGCCGACTAGGATAGACTCTACCTTTAGTAACTTGATTATTAGGTTTTTAACAAAGATAAAATGAAAAAAATCTTTAAATAATCCAATTAACCATTTATATTATGATTTAAGAATAAGGATGTCATCACATTATAACATAGATGCTGAAAAGATCAACTATTACTATTGCTAATCAATTTAAATAAATAATATAAGAATAGATTAAAAGTAGAAATTATAGTTAATAGGAATATGTAAACAACGAAATTTTCCAATTAGAATAACAAATTGCCTGACAATTTAAAGTAAGCCGCAAGAAGAGTATAAAAACAACAAAATTAACAACAACAACCACAGCTGACTGTGCGTGCAGTTAAAGTAAAATAAGAAAAGCTGTAAGGCGATGCGGAAATGCAGATAAAACCTTTGGGAAATTAATGAGCTGCAAACAATGCGGACATTGTTAAGACACTCTTGCTGAGGGAGGAGATGGGGGCGGAGTCTACACAATATTTTGACACAAAATGCCAAGGAGCAGCAGCACCTCCGACAACAGTAATAGCAACAACGACAATATTAGCAAAATTAACTGCAGGAAAAATCCCTCAAGGAAAAATATTTATTTTCGTTGAAGTATTATGTTAAAATCATCAAAGAAAAGTAAAAGTTGAGCCCACAAATTCATTTTCAAATGCAATTGGCCAGTGCAAGCGATTTAATAATGATGATTATGCTGCTGCTGCTAATCATGTTGCTGATGTTGCTGATGATGATGATGTTAATAATGATATCGCAGACATCAATCAAATGGCAAAAGCGAAACGCATCAAAAGCAATCAAAACAAAACGGAAAATGTGTGAAAAAATGCATAAGGGAGAGACTAAGTGAACGAAAGAGATAGGGAGATCATATTCAACAAAAGGTGGGTCAAATATTGCGCCACAAAAGCATTAACAACAGCAACAAACCACAGCTAAGCGGTTCACTTTTCATTTTACACCTTCCACGAAAAACGGCAACAGCAACAGCAACAACAACAGCAATCTTCTCCTCTACCCCGGACTCAATGATTTTCCCGCAGTGCCAAACGCTGTAAACAAATCAAAAGGAGGTCAACTATATTGGCACACAGATCGGGACTACAACAACTACAAGCTCCAACTACAACAATAAAAAGCACAGTTTATAGCTGTACGTTGTTTTGTTGTTGTTATTGTGATTGTTGTAAGTGCCATAGATATTGCTGACTGGGACTGCCAACTTGTCGATAATTGCAAAATTCTTAAGTGCTTCCATTTGCCAAACTAGAAAATGTGGGAGCAGAAGAAGAGGAGCTGGGAGCTGCTAGTGGGAGGAAATTCACTCTAATACTTTAGCATTTCCTCAAATGAGATTCGATTGATGCATTAAAATTGAATGTAAACATAAAGCGCTTTACGCAATTGGAATAAATTCAAGATAAAGCAACTGGGGGAAGAAAAACAGCGCGATTCTTAGTGTTGATGGACGATTTGTATTTACTGAGGTAAATGTTGCGGAATTCATTACTGGATTTATACAGTTAGTGGGAATGAAGCAAGTTTATAGGGGGAGAACTCGATGAGTCATGCATCGCTGAGATCGCCAGCCAAGCAATTGAATAAACGGATCGAACAATTATTCAGAAAATATATGTATATATTTATAAAACTGTAAATGAGAACAAAGATCAACAGCTAAAAAATGTAGCTCCCTCTCTACAGTTAGTTGGCTAAGATGATCTCATGTTGTACTAGAAAAAGTGAGTTTACCTAGGAAATAAATATGAATAAAACATATCGATTATATTCTTGTAGAAAGAGTTGATACAACAAATAATTAAGAGAAGGTCTGGCAGTCAATTAATCTTCATCATTTCTAAATTGATGATAAATTCATGTTTAGTACATTCTTGCAATTCTTGCAAGTAAATTTCAATAGTAATTCAAATCAAGAATAAATCATTAATGCGTACTTACATATCGTTTTTCTTTTAAACTCATACTTAAAAGAAACTAAAAATTATTTTTATTATTATTTATTATTATTATTTTTCAATATATTTTTTTTTTAAATTTTTATTTATAGTTTTTTTATTGAAGAATCAATTTTTAAGAAATGGATTATCGTAATTACAACTCTTCAAGTTTTAAGAAATCAGCCTTTAACACAATGCTCTGACCTAATTTTAATATTCTTAAAGATCATTCTTTGAGAGTTTTCCTCGTCATCTATTTACTCATCAAGTCATTCAGTTCATTCGTGTCATCTTTCCGCTTTCTCGACAATTAGATACATCGGCATTAATAGAAACAGATCAAACAGATTTGTTCATCCAATCAAATAGTCTCACTGAGCATTGCCACTTGCAATTAGAGTTGTTTTTAAGACATTACGACTTCCTGTTTTAATAAATTCAATTGATGATGTGCACTTCAGTTATGAGTCTTGACTTTTATGGACACAAGAAGTCTCTCAAATGGCAGCCGATGGGTTCGATTGGCTTTCACAGCGTGCGAGTTGGGCCAAAACAGGTGTCTCCCACGCCCGAACAAGTTAAGAGTCTGCCGCTAAACTCGTTAACGTTTTTTGGCCTAAACTCTCCAAGCTAAGCGGCTAATGAGCCATTAACACGCTTATCAGCCAAATCCGAAGCATAGTCTTCTGGCGGCGGAGAGTTGAAGCCAGCACTCAAATTGGCCACGCACATGACATAGGCCCAAACGGAGCTGCGACTCCCATGACCAAGCAAGACCTGGCACGTGAGCGGGCATTCCATTGCTTTCTACACCCTGTAATTTAAAAATACATAGGGTGTATTAAGTTTATCAAAAGGGGAGGGTTATTAATACGTAGAGGAAGGCGTGGCAGTGCTTATAAAGTACACATTCTTGGTCAGCATCAAAAGCTGAGTTTACCATTTCAAAACAAAAGAATTTCATATATGATCCTGAAAATATTCTCCCAATTGGATAATAAACTAGAAAGTAGTCATAATTTGCTATTCATAAAATATCTACAGGGTCTCTCAAAGTCGGGCCCGCATGCCTTTAACCTTTTTCACTAGTTTTTTTTAGGGTCAACGGGAAAAATATGAATTTCCTCAATTAGATTTTCCAGCCACGACCCGCAGGCTGCACCAACCAAATGCAAATCGCATTAGGACGCGCTTTTAATCAGCTGCGAGGCATCATCTACTCTCTCTCTCTCTCTCTCTCACACTCTCTCTCTCTCGCACACTCTCTCTCTCTCGCACACTCTCCTTCTCTTTCGCACACTCTCTCTCTCTCGCACACACTCTCTCTCTCTCTAGCACACTCTCTCTCGCACACTCTCTCTCTCTCTCTCACACACTCTCTCTCTCTCTTTCCCCTTACCTTCCCCTCTCTCTTTCACTTTGTCGCTCTCATTCGTTTGAGAGAGCAAAAGTAGCTTTATGTCTCCGCATGCAGTTTAAGCATTTGCAATTTTGCAATTGTTGTTATTGTTGGCTCGAAAACGTTAAAAGTCGAAATCGCCGTAAACGTAAACGAATCTCTTGTCTGCTGGGTCAGCGGGTCAAAAGCGAGGCGCCCATTGAAAGTTCCGTAAAGACAAAACCACAACAACAACAGCAGCAACAATAATAACTACAGTCATTGTAACTACAGTTAAACAATGTGTGGCGATCAATGAAATAAGTATAAAAAATTTAAAAAATATAGTATAAAGGGCATAAGAAATGCAAGAATCTCTGGATGGCAAGATCACGAATCTGTTGAAAAGAAACAAGAGGCAGTAAACGAGTGGAACACTTATACTCAAGTGTCACCCTCTGGCGTTTGTCAGCGGCATATAAAATGGCAACAGAAACAACTATACACAGAAACAAATACAAAAATAAACAAATATCTAGACACAGCTGGAAAAAGATACAATTTGAAGATTTCGATAACCTCAGCAGGATCGTTCATGGAATGAAGTGTGTGCATTTGTATGTGTGAAATGATGTGGGTGAAAGAAGTGTTTTTAAGTAAATAACTTAATTATCATGAATATGTGTAGATACTTTTGTATTTTTAACGTTATCTTTTATTTATTTGGGTTTTCCCAATCCTAGATTCGAATTTTGAAACAATATGTTTAAATTTAAGTACTTTCAAAGCATTTGTACTTTGTATAAAAATTAATATTTAATTAAAATTGTTTCCTTTGTCGAATTAGATCAAACAAAATATTATACACATAATAGAAATTTATAATAATTGAGATATCTATAGTTTATTTTTGGGTTTGACGCTTTAAGTTGGCAATAGATAAGTGATTGAAGAAAATTAATTTGCTGATATCGTTATCAATCAATCAATAATAACTGCGTACACATAAAGCACAAAGTATACATTTCATCCTATCGCACCTATTTACTCACACTCAGCTGTATATTCCTTTTAGTCACGTGTCCTTTTGCTTTTCACTTTTCTCTGCGTTTTCATGAATATTTTATTACTTCAAGTTTAACATCAATCGCTTGTGGCCCACACTGCTGATAGCAATCGATAGACAGATAGATAAATAAAGTGCAGCCCACGCATAACAACAACTACAACTGCTGTTGCACAGTTATGCACAAATACAAATGCACACAGCAGGTAAGCACTTATTGGTATGTGTGTGCGAGAGAGCCAACGAATGTTATCGCAGTCGGCGGTCGGGCAAATTCAAAGTTATTACGAAATCGCAATCGAAACATAACGGTAGATAGCAAAAGCAGTACAAATACATACAGTTATGTATATGTATGTATGCATGTAAGGCAAAATGAAATTGAAAAACAAATGGAGCAAGCAAAAGGCAGCAAATTTATTGAACGCATTCAGCAATCAATAGCTCATTGATAATAGAAATATAAATAAATTTAGCAACAGGTATCTGTATCTGATGTGATATTGGCAGGAATATGAATCAGATTGCATAATTTATATAACTATTATTAAATTGTGATAGGTTGGAAATAAACTAAGCGAAGTTTGCCAGCTGAATGCGTCCACTTATGATTACGATTCAGTGCAAGCGCTGCAGCAGAGCTAACAGCAGAGGCAGCGACTGCCCAAGCGAATGCCAAGACAATGGCGTAAAGCACAAAACAAGCGAATAAGCGTAACTGGCAAAGCAGCCAGAACAAAAGTTGGCCGCAGTTTGGACGTAGCAGCAAAATAGAAAAGAAAAGCCAAAGAACCAAATGCCAGAGAAAAGAGTAGCAGGCAAAACTTACACATGCACATTACACATTACACACACACACACACGCATGCACAACAAGTAAATGAAGTTTTCAATTGAAGAGAGCAAGAGAGAAGTTACTTTAATTTCATTGCTCTCTCTCACAATAAATTCTATTTTAGCAAGTGTTCACTTTTATTACCTTTTTATTATTCTTATTTGATGTATCGCACAAAGAACAAACACAATTTGGTTTTTACGACAACGCATGCGCAACTTTGCAAATTCAAATTCAAATTGGAATTTGAACCCCGGGGACAGCAAATACACATGTAATCGCAAAATCAAATGCAAAAGCAAACGCAAAACGATGGTTTGCTGCTGCTTCTTCTTCTTCTTTTCTTTTTTCCCCTCACACACACACACGCGAGCGAATTTGTCGCCCTCACACACACAGATGTACGCACTGCATTCGCTGTCGGTTTTTCTGCATATGTGTGTGCATGTATCGATACCTGCAAGATGCTCTGCTTGTTTTATCCTTTGATTTTTTAGCACATTTATCAACTTGATTCGTTGTTAATTTGATACACAAGAAAACATTATATTTTTCTTTAATTCTGCTTTTATTTGCGGCACTTTATTTCCGTGCACATGCACTTTGTCGACACTTACACACACACACGCGTGCACACGAATGACTCCAACACATACAGGCAAGTACGAAAACGGCTTTGCATTTAACTGCTGCTTCATCAAGATTTCAAATAAATAAAAAATTATACGCTGCATACACTTAACAATTGTTGCTCCACAATAACAATTAAAACATTAAACACTTATTTTTGACTTGGGCACACGCGTCGGCGGCCATTTGTTTGAAAATACAACAACAAAACGACGCGAAGCATCCGCACGCGTCCAACCCGCTCGATGTTGTTTTTGTTTATGGTAAAATTAGGGATGTTCTATCTCCGCATATATCGCGCTTATATCGAAAGTATATACTATCGATTGCTAAATTATAGCGATATTTTGTTGTACCTATCGATATTATTTATTATTATTATTGCTAGTTGAACCAGATCGAACATTTTCAGCGGATGGGCAGCCTTCTAAAGGTTTTAACGGATGGGTAGCCCTCTAATTTTTATCAGACAACAAAAAAACAGCTGATTTTCTTATATTAATTTGTAAATTGTTTTAGAATGTCGCGTCGCAGTCAGGACATTCCTATACGACCGCGCTACGGCTATACGGACGAAGCTGAAGGCGACGAAGCTGCCGCCAGTCACAACAACAAAATGCAGCAAAGAAACAATTGTGGAACGCCCGCGTCCTACTCTGAAATTCCCTTCCTGGCACAGTATGCGGGTCCTGTGCCCGACCATGTGCTGCAGGACATAACGCCCACAGCGAATAAGGTGCCTCCGATGGACAACGAGAGCTACGTTAATCTGGACTCTGGCGAGGATGACAACGATGAGGAGGAGGAGGAGGAACAAAGCAACAGCAACTCCAAAGACAGCTCAGGAGAGCTGAGCAAGCCTTCGAGTCGACCAAAGTCACTGCAATCCAGTGAGTAACAAAGAATTTCCCTCTCTCTCTCTCTCTCTTGAATATTCCTCTCTAACTTCGTTATCCTCGCAGCATTTCCATATGAACTGGAAGGGGAAGGCGCTACGAGCAGCACAGGTGCCATGCATCACTTTGTGGCCCACAATCTGGAGTCGAAGCTGCGAGCTGCCACAGATTACAGCATCGCCTCGGAGCACACAACACCGTCGACTTCGACGGCGCCAATCTCTAGATTTCTGCAGTCCCGTCATGTGCCCGAAGTGGATGGCAATGTCCTGAGTGACATTGAGCTGGAGGCACAGTATTTGGCCACCTCTGTGGACAATCTGGTCGAGAATCTGGGCAATCTGTTGCATTCCATCTCTTCGATAACCGCCGATAATGTGGAGGTGCA
The DNA here is from genome assembly GCA_035045575.1 of Drosophila falleni. Lineage (NCBI taxonomy): Eukaryota > Metazoa > Arthropoda > Insecta > Diptera > Drosophilidae > Drosophila > Drosophila falleni. The sequence goes on from JAWNOV010000167.1 coordinate 15,994,717, forward strand.
CAAGAGTGCGGTGAAGAAGCTCACCGATGCCCTGGATGCCAATATTAAGTGTCAGTATCAGCTGCTGGCCAAGACCGAGGAGATATCCAAGTCGATGAAACCCACCGAGCAGCTGAGTCAACGCATGTGAGTTCCAAATGAGAGTGCTGCATTTTCATATATTAATATTCCCTTCCTTCCTTCTTTCTAGACGAGAGATAAAACGCCTGGTGGACATGCTGGACAGCACAATGTAGGAGGAAGCCGGCAGCGAAGGCGGCGTCAGAGTCGGGGGCGTGGCACTCTCTGCTGCTCTTCAGCTGCAACTGGACACGCCCATAGAATTTGGAGGCTCTCCTTGTGCTTTTCTTTAGTCGTTCATTCCAATTTGCTGCACTCTTCTAGTCATATTTTTATGTATATTCAATATTGTTAATCAATTAGTTTGTAAAATTAAATCAAATTAACTTAAAACAATTTATAATTCGATGCAGTTGAGAAATTCAAAACCACGAGATTACTAACGTAATTGAAAACGACTTTGATTAAATTTATTTTATTGTTGGTATTAAAATTAGGTATTTCTCGATATATTTAGCTTAACCATGATCAGTCACACTAGTAAATTTAAATTTTAGTTATGAAAAATTGCTAAAACTACAAAATTATAACAAAAACTCTTCAAAGCTTAATAATTCTAGATTCAAAATTAATAAAAAATTAAAATAAAATAGTTTCATTTTCCAATATCCTCTTTATTTGGCAATTCAACTAAAATTAGTACGACTTGCCAGATCGGAAACTTTTTTCTGGACCGGGTGGCAGCGCCGTTTATCGGTCACTGAGTTTTAACTCAGTCTACTAAAACTCTCTGAACAACGCGGACGCAAAGTCGCTCGTTCTCGGGCGCGTGTTAAAAAAGTGAGACAAATTTTTGATTGTGATTCATGCGTGCGTGTGTGCGTGTACGCTTAGCGTGAGTGAAACAGAGCGAGCGAGCGAAACATGGCGAGTGTTTTAATAACGAAAATTCAATTACACTTTCTATAATTCAATTTTGTTTCAATTTGTAATGCGGCTTAAGTGTTTACGCGCAGTGTGAATGCTTTTTTTCCTTTAATTTCCTCGCCTCCAATATCATCAAAATAAATGAAAAGTAAGCACAAATACACTTGCATATGCTATAATAATGTCCATGTGTGTATTGAGTAACTGTGCATGTGTGTGCGTGTCTGTTTGAGTGTGTTTTTTTTCGTTGTTGTTGGCAAGAAGAAGAAGCAGCAGCAGACTGAGAGAAACTCAAAATGAATTGAAAACGATGAACTCAAAGTAGCGCACGTAGCGAGTGAGTGAGTGAGAGGGAGAGAATGTAAACGAGCAAATTTTTACACGTTTTCAATTACATACATATTAAAAATTGCTTTTGGCAATAATTTTAATTATTAAATGTACACTATCGATACAGGGTGTTTCTTTAATTGTGTGTGTGCGTGTGCCAGCTGCATTGTTGTTGTTGGTATAGTTTGTAATAAACTCACCCCTCTTTTATACTCTACAATTTTCCTTTATTTACTTTGTTTTTCCACTCGCTTCGAGAACAATTTTCTGATTTGGCTTTTGTATTTGTTGAATTTGTATTTTGTCAACTTTGCTGAGGGTTTTCCCATATGCGGGCGACATTTCCACGCTTTTCTTCCTTTTCTCCCTTTTCCTTATTCCACCACTTTGTGGTATTTCTTGTAGTTGTTGTACTTTCATTCTAATGAAATTCCAGACAACATTCATTCACATTTATGATGGCTGTATTGTTGTTGTTGTCCTTCTTGCAAGGCAAAAGGAAGCGTAGGCTATGTGTGTGTGTGTATGTATGTGTTTGTTAGGGTCCTTCCTGCCCAGCGCTGCGTCATCAACAAAGTTATCAAAGAAATGCCGCCATCGTCGCCGGTGCGCGCTGCGCTGCTCACGAACACACAGCGTGACTGCGAGAGAGCGCAATTTACTGACAGAATGAGAGAGAGCGCGTGAGTGAGAGAGCGTGGCCATTCATGCAAAGGATACTGAAAACAATTTGCTGCCTGCGCTGACGCTGACAGCGCTGCTAGCGTCGCTGTCTGCCTTTGGGCTTTACACAATTTTATGTAAAAGATTTAAATTGTTGCACAACTTTAATTTGTTCGACAGGCTGTTTCATGTTGTGGCTTCTTCTTTTTCTGTTTTGCTTCTCATAAGCATAGGAAGCACTACATGAACACCCTACCCCACCTCCTCCCCCAACCCCATACACTTGTCAATTAGTCGTCAAAGCAAACAACAAAAAAAGGGGGCCAAAACAAGTTGACAGCGACGCCTGTTACTGTGCCATATGTACAGTTTGTAGAGTGGGCTGATGGAGAGGGAGGAGAAGGGATAGGAGGGGGTTGTTAACTCAAAGTGAAATTCAAGGAACCACAAGCTGGCAACCGACTGCCGACAGCTGTTAGAAACTGGCCAATGAGATTACAACTTGGCCAACAGTGGGAGGTGCGTTTATTGGCCCACTAATTGACAACCAGGCTGGTGTTAACATTGCTTCTAACTGCTTCAAAGTGGTTAAAAATCAATTTACGCCCAGAGTATATCATTTAGATAAGACTGATTTTAACTAGATTTCAATAGACTTGATTAAAATAAATTTTACCTTGTTAGGTGGAATTTCTTATATGAAATAACTAAAGATACTTTGTCTTTATAGATGCGGATATGGGTAACTTTAGACAAGTTTGATTAAATAAAAAAACTATTTTAAAATAATAAACTAAATATTTCCATAGAATCTTATTGTTTTTATGAACTGTCTCATCTTAAAATTTTTTTTCTCTTGATCTTTTCTGAAATTAAATGAGAGAATGAAATTCTTAGTATTACAAAAATTTTTTCGCAGAAATACCAGAGTAAATCCCCAACTTTCCTTTGAATTGAATCATTTAGCTGCATTAATTCCAATTATCCTTGTTCAAATCATAGTATATTTTTAGAAATTTTGATTTCAACAACTTTCTCCTTCATTTCGTTTAATATCTTCAGATTGAGTTTTTCTAAGGAAAACAATTTATTTATTTTTCCAACCTTTCTATTAGCACGATAAGCTTTAACCGCATATTAAAAAACAATTCAAAATCCTTTAGCTGGCTTTTTCAAGTGTTCTTGCTACACACAGACACAAACATATGTATATAAATGTTGGCCATATGCTTGCCTCTTGGTGTCCCTCCTTTGTCCTATCTACGACCTCAAATGTCTTTTAAAACTGTAACTGTGCCATTTTGTGAGCTAAAAATACAAACATAAATATTCATATGTGTGTGTTAGCCATAGTGTGTGTGTGTGGGTGTGTGTGTGAAATTAAGTCTGCCCACAAACCGCGACCTACCCCTACCTTTGTGGCACCCCAACATTCATATGCACCCTGTCCCTTTCCCCTTTCTTCTAACGTTCGCGTTGATTGTGCAAAAGAAACTATTTCTGACGCGCCCGTAATCCACTTCCCCGAGCTGCGAAACTACGCAAATCCTTACGTGTCTGTTGAAATAAGCAGGCAACCCCTTCACCCCACTTCACCCCCCCACCCATTACACAAACCCCTTCCATTTGTCGCCTCTCCTCTTCCTCAAGGTGGCGCGCCCACGTCAGCAACTGCGACGATTTCGCGAGTCCCCCGGGCAGAGCCTGAAAGAGTGTGAGAAGGAGAGTGTGTGAGAGCGCGATAGGAAGAGAGAGAGAGAGAGAGCGTGAGACTGTCGCTTGCGCAGGCGCCTGGGACGAAAACCCAACGGCGAAAGTCAGCGTCGCAGCCTTCAGTCGCAGCTGCAGCATTGGCAGCGTGGCAGAGTCTCAGCACACGGCGTCGTTAACGGACGCAGCAAGCGGTAGCAGCCAAAAGAAATTTATATTAAAATTATATTCAAATTACAAGTTAAATACAAATAATTAAAGAAACACGCGGAAAAAAATGAAAAATAAAAAATAGCTACAGCATAAGGTGTTAAAAATAACAAATATAATATTTAAAATAATTATTATAAAATTTGAACAGCAATTTTTGTTTGTCAACATTTTCAATGATCTTGCTAAGTGTGTGTGTGCGTGTGTGTGTAACGAAAGCTTGTGTCGCAATTTGCAAACAAATTTAATTTATTTATAAGCGCTTGTATTTGTTATTGTTGTTTGCGACTCGCCCAGCAGCAGGGCAACAATAACAAAAACAAACCAACAGCAAAAACTCGTTTCAACGTTAGCGGCGACGTCGACTTCGACGCAGACATCCCGAAGCTTCGCTCTCATACTCGCTGTCGCTTTGCCTGCTGCTTCTTCTTCGTTTTTGCTTTGTTGACGTCTGCGCCGGTCGATGTGGCGCTGACGTTGGCGTTGCTGCTGCCGCCCATGTGTCCATATTGGTGTATCTGTGTGTATGTGTGCATTTGTTTGTTATGCCTTTGCTTTGCGCTCTCCCTCTTTCTCTCTGCTTATGTGTTTGTATGTATGTATTTGTAACAAACGGCAGCTGCAACTCCTTGGCTTCGCTCTCTCTTCCCAGCAGCGACGTCGACATCATCTTTGCAACTTTTTCTCGCTTTTATTAACATCCATGTGTGTATGCATGTGAGAACCGGCTTTTTGCTTGCTTTAATTTTTGTTTTCTCACCGCACATATTCATTATAATTTTTTTTTTTTTGAGTGTATGCTCCGCCTGCCCGCCCCTTCTCAATTGCCTGCCTCTCTTGCCCAGCCCAACAAGTTGTTAATTTTGTTTTTAACACGCACATACACACACACACACACTCGCACACACACATAAAAGTTGCCAATTGGCCAAATATTTTTTGTTTCTTTCATTCAAAGTGCTTTTAAAGTTTAGTTCCAAAGAACTTTTTGTTGTTTCGTTCAGCATGAAATGCGTAGAAAAAGTTTTTGCGTATCTGTGTACACGCACGCACACACAGACACATATGCATATCTATCTTTATGTATGTGTTGGTGCGTAATCTACAAATTTGTTATTGCTATTAAGTTTCGTTGTTTTGCTTTTGGCACTACCATTTAGGCGTTCTTCTTCTTCTTCTTGTTTTTGCTGTCGAGTGTTTTTATAGTTTTTGCGTAGTTTTATATTTCACACACACAGACACGCACACACTGACACGCACTCACCCAAAAAGCCGCCCCAAAAGATATAAAAACAAAAAAAACCTCAAATTGGCTGCTTCGCATCGTCTGGCAGCAATAATTTTGTTGTTATTGTTCTCATTGTGGGTTTCATTGTTTGCACAAAAGATTTCTGAATGGAAATTTTCAAATACAAAAAATAAAAATAAAAAAACATCATAAAAAACAAATTTTAATTAGAATTGAAAATAGTTCCGTAGCCTGAAATTAATTGAGTTTCCGTTCTCTGACCTAAACTAAATGCAAACATCAACAAACTGCCCCCATTTCAACGGAATTCCGTTAGAAAATTACATACCGAATGTTCAATGAGAGTTTTGTTAATCAATTTATGAAATTAGCAGCCACAATGTGTAAGTTTATGTGTGTGTGTGTCACGCTTTCTCCATATCCCTCGAGATGAGTGTATATGTGAGAATTTTCAGCGGAAACAAATAATTTCTTTTTAAATCCTTTTTGTTTCGCATTCGTAATCGTTTTACTGACAGCAGATTCAATTTTAATTCTCTCTATATGTTCAATTACTTTAGCTCAAACTCTTGCCAATCGTAAACATTTTACTGGCAGCATTTTAACTATTATATATTTAACTTTCTTTTATACAATTAATATGTAGCAACAACTGTTAGTGAACTGTTAACAGGTTGTTTATACAATCCTTCTCTATGTCACATTCGCAAACGTTTTACAGGCTGCTGTTATTTTGTTTTTTACATATTTATTTACATATAACACATATATTTACTACAAATTCTAGCTATTGTTTCTCTTGCTAATCCTCTTCTTTCCTTTATTTTCTTGCAGATTCTCTTTTTAATTTGACATAAATTGTAAATGTCTTTAAAAATATCTGTAAATAATTAATCCATCAATAACAATCTAAAGGCAGACCAAAGTCAACATTTTGGTCACGTTTAAACTGCAACAGTAATTTTTTGTACAGTAAATTAAATTGTAAGAAGGCAAAATTCTGATGAATATTGAGCCAAATCAACAACAGCAACAAGGCAACAACCGAATCTAATCAAATCCAATTAGAAGCGAATTTTAAATTCAGCAAAAAGAAAAAAAAGCAACTGGCAAAAATACAAGAAAACACGACCGAAACGAGGCTGCAACAAATTGCAAACGAAACGAGTCGATCAAAAGCAACAAGCAAAGCGAAAAAGAGAGATAGAAAGAGATTGGAGAGAGAGAGAGATATATAGAGAGCACCAGAGGATCGTTCAATTAATTCGGATGCGCCAATGAAAACGTCGCATCATTCACACGCGTCCGATTTCTTGGTCGACTACGCCGTCGTTGCCGGTTCCGGTTCCGGTCCAGAAGGAGGACTCTTTTACAGCCAGAGTCAGAGCCAGCATCAGCGTCAGCGACAGAACGTCTATGCAGCCGCTGTGGATGTGAATGTAAAGCCAAAGATTGAACAGGTTAGCATTGGCATCAGTTGCGATCTTAAGCCCATTGTCTACCTGGACACGGAAACACAGCAGCCGCGTCAGCGTAGTGTGCTCATCAAGCAGGACCAACAACAGCAACAACAACGTCATCAGCAGTCACAGCAACAACAGCTACAACAACCACAGCAGCAACCGTTGTCCAAGTCTGGAGCAGCGGCCAACAGCAAGCGAAAGCGCGAAACAGGTGAGTCGAGTTCGATATTCCCCTACATATAGAATATATTGAGTCTTAGAATTTAAAATTATTATCCCAGAACTTTGAAATACCCCAAAATGATTTGCAGGAAAAATATTATTCACCACAATTTATTATTCTTACAAAGTTTTAATTAATTACAAATTTTTTATTCTGTTTATTCCATATCAAATTTCTACTGAAATTCGCATGGAACAAGATGCAGTAAATTTCGCAATCAATTGTCATGAAAGCATTTAGAAATGTCTGATGCATTTCTGATTGACTATTTCATCAGCTGGTTTATGCCATTATCTTTACCAATGGGCAAAAGTCAAGGGCTGTTTGTTTGTCTCTAAGCACTTAATCTATTCTTTGAATTACATTAAAAAATTTCCAAATCTTTTCTATTTCAACTGTAGTTGACAGAGACAATTTTTTGGAAGATTTTAACCGTTTCTTGACTATGCGATTTTTGGTAACAGCTTTGAGGAAAGGGATAAGTGATAGAAATGCATAAATAAAATTATGCGCTATTTTAAGAAATTTTATTATAATTCAAACAGACTGATAAAATTTCTGGTATAAGAACAATCTTTGAGTGTACTAAATATACGACAACTTATAGGTAACTCATCTACTGAACCTGTTTTAATATAACTTTTCTTCAATTTGCGGTCTATCAAATAATATGAAATATTGAAATTGGCAATCGTCAAATATTTATTTGGGTTTGACATTCGTACATAGGCCGTTTATTGGAGCTGCCAACTTGATGTGTGCCAAGTCATTATTGTTATCGTTTTATCGAGCAGACAAACAGCGCCTGGAGACACAAATTTATTATGATTATATGGGTCTATATAGATACAGATAGAGATACAAAAGATACATATGTATGTATGGCCTATTGTTGTTACCATGTGCATTTTTCGTTCTCCTTCAATTGACTCTTATCTCTCCCTCTCTATATGAAATGTCGACTTTATTGATAATCAAACAATAAAACGCTACGAGAAACCATGCGAAATTGTGATGTTATATTTTCATTGTTGTTGTTTTTCTTGTTGTTGTCAATGGGCTTCAATTGAATGCGTTAAGAATGACCCAAAGCTAACGAAAATGTTTTACTCGGCGGTTTTGTTTGGGCGCGTGTGAAAACTGAGACGCTTATCTTTGTCCTCGCCTCTTTTTATTCCATTTCTCTATGCCATTCTCGTTGTTTTGTCTCTGATTACTTTTTCAAGTTAAAGCATGTCTGTTGTTGCCTCTCAAGTCGGCTTGTTGATGTTTTTATTGCCCCTTTTTATATATACATATGTATATACATTTCTCTTTTTTTTGGCTATCAGTTGAAATAAACTTCCTTTTCTTTTGTATTGTCGTTTTCTTTTTTATTCGGTTGCCTACGCTTTTGTTGATTATATGTTTTGCAGTTTTCGCATTTATTTTTTGTTAAATTATTACAAGCATTGTTTGATACCAAAACTCTCAATAGGACAAGATTTCTTTCACAAAGAAGATAACTTGAAATGACAAATTAGGAAATTAGACCTCGATTCCGCACGTTTCAATCACATTTTATTTAATTTTCAGTATTATTCTTTGAAATAAACACTTACACAACATTCTTTGTGTATGTGAAAATATTTTTTCTATAGAAAAATAATAAATAAAAAAGTTTTTAATATTGCATATATTGATTCTTTCAGCTTTATATTTTTAAATTTATTTATTTGCATCTAATTTGTTTTAATTTTAATTTTAAACTTTCATTTCCTTATTTATTTTAAACTTTTAATAGTTTATTTTCGACTGGTTGATTGACTTAAGCAAATAAATGAATAAATATCAACAGTGCAGAGAGAATTGTCGATATAATCGAAATAAATAAAGTACGCAAAAAATTCCATTAATGTTTTAAACAACATACCAGATACAACTAACTAGAACCCTTATAACCATTCTACTTTTAGTTCCGTCACCTTGAATATATTGTCTATTTCTTATTTTTATTCTTTCCTTTTAGGTACACTATACCAGACAATTACCACCCTAGTTGTCTCCCCGTCAAAGTAAAAATGATTTTGTTATTGTATTTTTCTTACTTTATGCTTTTGCTTTTCCTTTTCGTTTTCATTTTATTTGTATTTATATTTGCTTTACGCTTATTGCGACTTTAAAAATATTGTTTGTATTTCGCGTTGCCATTTTTGTTGTTGCTTTTGCTGTTACTGTCGTCATCGGCGGCGTCGCTGGAATATTTTTATTAATTTATGTTTTTTTTTTTACTTTTCTTTTTGGATTTTTTGCTTTTTGTTTTTGTGTTTGCTGCTTTACTCAGCCCTGTTCTTGCTGGCGTTTATCGTGATAATACGTTTAAATACTTTTGGAGCTGTTTTTGTATGGCGATGTGTGTGCGGGCTGCATAAAAATAAACTGTTTTTGTTATTTGGAAATGTTTTTCCACCAAAACGATAAGAGAAACCGCAAATTGTGCTAGTTTCCTTCGGTACCGCCATATTTTACCACCCCAAATAACAGCACAGTGCTGGCAGTTAGTCATTCCCAATTGCCTTGCGTGTTAATTAATCTGTTTTCTGTTTTGTTTCCTCTTTTCTTTTTTATGGTCACTCGCGGATTTTCCCAGCAATCATTCATAACTTGTTTAATCTACCAACTGATCGTTAATACTACTCTAATCTCGCGCTTTCAAACCAGATGTGTCTAAGAGACTTTTGCAATAACAAATAAAGTAAATACTTTTTCAGATTCTTTTAGTTTTATCTATAGTTTAACAGAGTTAACAACTCTTCTGGAAAGCTACAATCGCTTTATTCTTCTCGCCTTTTTTTTACTTCACTTGCCGTTCTCAGTCTACACAATTCTCAACTTCCCGTTTTTATTTTTTTTGGCTTACACTGCGACTTTCGCCCATAAATCTTTGTCCAACAAATTGCCAAGAAGTCACACAATTTGTGATCTGCAATGGCAGCGGCAACTCTGGCTTTGCCCTCACTTACAAAGCTTTTTTCGCTCCGTCTTCTTTGAGTGGGTGAAAGGAGTTAGACAGCTGCGAATCCAGACACTATGTAGGCGTTGTTGTTGTTGCAATTTCACTCAAGCCACACACACACTCACACATACATGTTTCTGTATGTCCAGGTAAAACTGGCGCTTTTGCTGCTCTCGGTAGTGCTTGTAATTTTTAACAGCCTAACAAGATTCTTTGCTTTTCTGCTTTCTCTGCTCCTTCGCGGAAAGCAAAGTAAAACTCAAGGAAACAAGTAAGAACGTTACAGTAGAGATACTCAACTGTTAGATGCCTAGTATCAGTATCTTTATTCGAGTAAATCTCTATAAATTAAATAAAACTGTCACAAATCCAATAGTCTCTGCACTAGTTATGTACGGGGCTAACAACAACGTAGACACCTACGCACCTAAACTTTGACAGAGGTAAAGAGCGCAGAGCGAGTGTCAGGGAGAGCAGAGAAAAGCTCTCATATGCCAATCAAAGCTGCGACATTTTCGGCTGTCAGCAAAGTTTGAATTTGTTATTTTTGTTGTTCATATTCGGATGAGTGTGCCTGTGTGTGTCTGTGTGTGTGGTGTAAGAGAACTTGTAAATTCAACGAAAATGTAAATGAAATATTCATGCAAGACATCACGTAGCTTTAATATAGACACGACTACAAAATTCCATTCCATGACATCCAATCGAATTAAATCCAATCCATATGGAAATTTAGCTTTTTGTAAAACAAAGGGAGTAAAAGAGTTAACGACCGACCCTATTGAATATGACATTAGGCCTAGACAAGTTAATTGGTAACAAATGAAATGCAACGGGTGAAATTCCTCACATATGTTGGTATGTAAATCAATTGAATTAAATGCCTAACAGATCGATCGATTGGCACTCTAAATGGATTGTGGACTGTTTTTTTTTTTTTGTATTTGTAGAAGGTGTGTGGAAGGTGTTTGTGGTAGGTGTGTAGCAATCAATAAACGTTGCTCGCTTCATTACAACTGTTGCCATTTGCCTATAAGCACAATTTTCTAGTGCGAACTTTGTGAGTTGAGACTGAGACCTCGACAAACAGTTAAATTGAGTCGGGCTAAAAACAGAGCTGTGTTGAGCTTAACGTGGCTCAAACTAAGCTAAGCTAAGGTTAAGGGAAGGCCACTTCAAGTGGGCGAGTGAGAAAGGTAACTACAATACATACAAACACACACACACACAAATTTATGTCTCTATGCAAATGTTGCTAAACATATAGTGCTTTGTGTATCTATGAGATATAGCAGCTGCCTGTCGCAATACAGATACAGATACATACGAGTACAAGTGTGTGCAAAATTTCAATAAGCCAGCGGCCAGACGAGCGACAGAGACAGAACACAATGTCATATCAAATAAAAAAAAACATTTTTTTTTGTTGCTTAGCAAATAGTTCAAACGGGTATATACAGTTTATGCAAGAGATTCAAGTACGTAATGTGCATCTAAGATCTATTAAACATATATTCGAATAGATTTGAAAACTATGTTTATGGTATATTCAAGTCATTTTAAATTTAGAAATAAGGATTTGTTTGGAATTACAAATTATATATATTCCCAGTAAAAGGAAATCTAAAATTAAAAAATACAGATGCTCTAATAAAAATTAAAGGGTATTTTACAGACATTTATCATGTAATCTCAATGTGTTTTTTGCATGTGAATTTTTGACATTTTTTAACAGTTTGTTTTTTTGGTTTTGGTGAAATCCAATTGAATGATGTGCTTGTCGGCCTTAATGTCAGTTTTACTTTTATTTGGGCCTAGAAATGTCTAGTTCTACACAAGTACATATGTTTATATAGAATTTATTTTGTTAAAATGACTGATTGAGTTTTCTAGAGCATACACATTATATAAATTGGCAAATAAAATGTGATAAATGAGTGCGAATACAGAAACAATAATTTAATATTAATTATCTATTTAATTTGTTGTTCATTTTGCAATTCTAATTAATTTTGTTTCTCTTGCGCTCTTCTCTTGCAGGTAAGCAAATGCTCACTGTACTTGGAATATTTTAATAATAAGTAAGTTGACGATCATATTTTATGAATGATATATGAATCTTTTTCATATAATTGTGAATCTTTTTTCAAAGCTATTGTTGTGTTATTAATGATAGAACCTCTCAGTTCATGGCTGATTACTTTCAAAAAGTCACAATCGCCCCTCTCGGCTGCCCGCTCTCTCATTGATAGTTTTTTTATTCAACTTATTTTGGTTTTGAAAGATTGCTGGACCAGTTTTCGTTTGAGAACTCGTTTTCTGTTGTTGTCGTTGTTGTCGTTTTTATTATTTTGGGTGCACACTTGCACAACGATCGCAATTTACCTGTACATACAATGTTGCTATAATTGTGCTTTTATTTGGGAGATTTTTAATTGAGCCGGCCTCCAACTGCAACTTCAACTCCATTAACGGCCCTCGGGCGGCGGAGAATGGAGGTCAACTCAAATAAAAAAAACGCACCAAGAAGCGTTGAAGAGAAAATTTGCCAGCTACGATCTCTATCTCTCTCTTTCTTTCTCTGTCGCACGTTTGAGCGGTAAGCCTTGAAGTTGTTATTATGGCTGCTGTTTTTTTTTTTGTTAATGGCAGCGACGCCAACGACAAAGCCAGCGTCGACGTCGACGTTTGCGTCACTTGCTTTAATATTGTTCTTGTTGCTGCAGCACGTAGCTGTCTCTCTTTTTTCATATATGCATAGATGTATGTGTGAGTGAATGTGTGTGAATTGCCTTTGAGTGACAATGGACTATGGGGATTTTATTCATATTTTTTGAATTAATAATTATTTAAAAATCGAAAGAAGACTTAATACTTTATTTTGTTTAAGGAACAGTATTGTTTAAGAATAATATGAAATATTATAATATAATAATAGATATAACCTTATAGAAAAGGAAAAATGTACTCATTCCAAGAAAATAGAAAATGTGCCCACAGTGCAATGCAGGGCATTGCTGCCTGTTTGGTGAGTCGCTCAACGTTCCATGTTTCTCACACACACACACAGATACACTCAATCACAATACACTCACAGCAACGTGCGACCGTCTATGGAAATTGAATCTAAATTGGGTTAACAAGTGTTAATGGACAATTCCCAAGCCCAGCAGAAGATGCATCATAGCGAGTGCAAAACGAAACGTACAAAGCAAAGTACAGTAAACACGCAGTACCGTTATAGCTAAAAGGGAGGCTTGGAATAACATGGAATGGAACACTCACGAAATACGATCCATTATGAACTTTCTAGAGTGCTTTTCTCGGTATTTTCTTTGCATCAATGTTGATAAACCTAATGAAATCATCAGCAGTTATTCTGTGGCGCCACCTAGCGACCTGTTTGGCATAGATTACGCAAATCAGCTAAAAGGAAAGAAAAAAAATGATGCAAAACAGCAAAACAAAACACTTACAAAGTAGATTCAAATTAAATAATATCAAAGCTGCTTAAGTTTCGTTACGGGGCAAAAAGGAAAATGAGCGGGTCAGGGGAGATGAAGGAATCTTTTGTGAAAATGAAAACGCTGTGCATTGAAATGTGCGATAAAAAGCGAGAGAAGGAGGCACACACACAAAATGAACAAAAATAGAATTACCAAGTTGCACAACAGACAAGTGCGGTAGTTGGTAAAGCGGGTGGGAGGGAAATGTGTTGGGGGTGGGTAATTGTCAGTGCGGCTCCGTCACAACACATTAAACGCAATTATAGAAAGTCAATTGAGAAACAACGACAGCAATGAGAAAATTGCGCGGGCGTTGAAAGGCAAAAGCCGCTTGGGGGCCGTCGATTTCGACGTCAACGTCAAAGTCGACATTGCTTACGCCTAACGACGACTAGCAGTTAACTCTCTCTCTCATTTCTAGAGATTGTGGGCGTTAAGCTTCTCTCCTTCGTCTTAGTTTCCCCTAGCTTGATTTCTACTTATTTGCCTGCATCTCAATTCACACTACAAACTAATCCTTTTGGCATTAGGCAGCTCTTTAGAGCAAGTGAGGGAAAGTGAGTGAGTGTGAGTGAGAGAAAGAGAGAGAGTGTGAGTGAGAGAAAGAGAGAGAGGTCAGTCAAGAAGAGAGCTGAGCTTACAATTGCGTTGCTCTTTGTGCTGTTATCTATTTTGCCTTTGGCAGGCTTAGTGCTCTGAGGCGCTTGGGTCTTAGCAATTTAAGGACAGTTGGGACATGGTCATCTACTCGCTGGCAAATCATCCAGACAGATCTGTCCTTTTTTTTTTATATTTGTACTTAATTTTCCAAAGATGTGTCAAAGAAATCTACCTAAAAATTCGATGTGTTTATTATCTCTATGATAATTTATTAATTTTAATTATAATTCTATAACTGCTGAAAACTATCATCTTACATATCTTTTTTTCTCTCTGCATCTCTTTTTCTTTCAACCGCACAAATAAATGCTATCTTGTACTAAGCTTGCAACTATTTTCTTATTGGATTGTTGGTGCTTTTATTGTTTGCGTTTCGCTTTCTACAGGTGCGCTGTCGCAGTTGCTGTTGACGTCGCTGCATCGATGACTAATGGCAAAATATTGTTATTGTAGCTATAATTAGTTTGCTGTTTGCAGCAGCAAAACAAGTTTTAAGCTGACGTCTCATAAACCTTTATTGTTATTCTCCTCTTCTTCTTCTTGGTGTTTTTGATCAAATTTGGTGTCAATATTAAGTGTTTTAGACATTTCCATGTGTGCTTTTAGCTTTATTTGTACAAGTTCTCTACATATTTCTAAGGTTTTCTTTTGTGTTTTAACTTTTTTTTATTTTGAAACTATAAAATTGCGGATATTTATCTGAACAGATCTGTGTACAGATATTTTTAACTGAAGGTTATATCGTTTAATATTAATAGTTATTTAATGGAACTTCCGAGTTCTTCAGAATCGCTTGTTTTTTTAAAGTCTTATTTTATTAGTGTATGAGATACGATTATACTCTCTTAACTTTAGCATTTTTAATCTACTTATATTTCTATCTCTTTCTTAATTTATGCATTGTTCGCCCAAGTTTTTCAACATTAAATCGAGCATTACAAAATATTTGTCGCTAGTCTTTAATTTATGTTTAGTTATACCCTGTAGATTATAAGGTACATGATAGGATATTCAACGCATCTGTACAAAATATGTTTCTGTTGATAGTAAAGACTTCATAAAAAATATGAAAATAAAATAATAAAATACATTAAGAAATCCTATTTTCGTTCCATTTTGTTGACTTTAAGCATTTGAAATCATGTTACAGGGTAACTTTAAGTACATTCGCTTGAAATATATAGTGATTCTTTGTCTTCTCAAATAGAAAAACCTGAATAATATTAAAATAAAAACACGGCAGAGTTATGCGACACAAATGTCGCACTGATTGAACCCATACCGCCAAATATTCCCCCTCTTATGCTCTCTCTTTCCCACTCTTTCTTTCCCTTTTACGCCCCTTTTGCGTTTGTTCTGTCTGCCGTTCGGCGACTTCGCTGCAATTTGTGATAAATTCTCGTGTTGGAACTCGTCCATAAAATGCAACGAGCAAAATTGTAGCCGGCAACATTGTTGCAAGTCGTTGTTCAGTCTGTTGTTGTATTATTTGTTTGTTGCTGTTTTTCTTTTTATATTTTTCTTTGCTTTTGTTTTTGTACTCTTGTTTTTGTTGGCATATTAAAAATATTCTTGGCTTATTACAGAATTTCAGTTAAGTGTGTCGTTTATTTAAAAATGTTGTCGCCCACTTCGACGCCTCCTCTTTCCCCTCCCCCAATAAAAATCCTCACTTTGTCTACGCGGTTCAACCAACAACAAAAGTTAAGGTGATGTTGTTGTTACTGTTGCTGTTGACTTCCGCGTGGCTTTTATTATTGTTGTGTTTGTTGTTGTTGGCATTGTTTTTGTTTGCTTTAGCATACTCGTAATTAAGCTGAAAATATTCGTTCGTTTGCTCTTCTTCTACATCTCCCCTCCTCCGTTTGCCACTGCTTTTGCTTTTCTCTTGTGACTTCTTTAGCTGCCTTTTTTTGTTTTTTGTGGCCATTTGCACGCATTTTATGTTACGCGACAGCGGCGCCAACGTCGCTGCTGACGTTTTTTTGCTGTTGTTGACCGCTGAGTAGGCCAGTTGCCTATTGTTGTTGTTGCTGTTGTTGTTTGTCGTGGCTTATGAAAATGGAAATTGCTTTGTTACACGCCGTCTCTGTTCTCTGATTAGAACTTTGCCTCAGATTCTATTTTAAAACACGTCTGATTATTATCCCACATGGAAGATGCTACAAAAACAAACATATATTTGTTGTAAGTTGAGTGTGTATATGTATAAGATCTTGTGAAGAGGTTGCTTGATTGCCAAGACACCGTACACTAATGAAGAGAGCATCAAATTACAAAAAAAGAAAAACCCTATAATAACAAGATTTCTGCTTCTCATTCACTCTTTCAAAAATCATTATAAAGGCTTCCAATGTGTTAAAATGGGAAACAGCATATATCCAGATTTGAATAGTTGTCAACAAATGATTTGTTACTCTGAAAAGAGCTTATTCTATTGAGATTTAACAACTTTGTTTAGAATAGATAGAGATAAGAATAGTTTAAATGGAGAAGTAACAAAATTTCCTTAAAAAAAGTATAAAAATGCTTCACTTTAGTTAGTATTATATTGAAATTTAAATCCATTTTAAATTTAGATTTCCTAACAATCTTAATGATTATTTAAAAATATCTAATATAATTTTTATTTAAACAATTTTATAACTTTCTCACATTACTTATCAAGTTTTCCTTCAGTGTACGCTCATTAAAGAAATTGATATGCAGCGTATTAAATATCAAGTGCGACTTCTATCTTTGATAACTCTCGCTTTTTAATTTTTTAATTTTACAACGTTTCGCTTCACTTTTCACTCATTTATCTGAGAAATTCGTGCTGAAAGCTCATTAAAATGGTTGAAAAGTTAGGCGACGATATTCCACAAATAAAATAAATAACAAGCTTTAGATTAATTAAAACATTTTTTATAATTTATTAAATTAATGATTTAATATTAAAATGAATTGCTTTCGTCTTGTGTGCTACCCCTTGAAAAGTCTCCTTAGTCTGTCTCCATTTCTCGACATACTCTTCCTGGTGTAGGTTGCTTTTTGACTTTGTGAGATATGGAAGAAAATGTTTCAGGCGAGCTCAAGGAAACGTAGGGAGAATGGGCGATGGTCGACGGCAACTGTCAACCCAAATTGAAAAGCTGTCGACGGCGCCAACTCTGCTCAGCTTTCAGCTCTTAGCCCACTCGACACGCCAAGTGAGTTTCACTGCGCAGCAGTTGCCAGTTTACTGCCCCCCTCTTCTACCCCTCTTCCTCTCTTTGTCTGGTTGCACGCCTCTGTACTTGAAGCACTTAACTTAGCTCTCTTGCTTGTATTCATCTGTTTCTTCCTCTTCTTCATATGCACGTTGTTTCTTCTGACTCATAGTGTATTATTTTTTTTGCCTTTGCTTTTTCTCTATATTTGTTTGTCTGTCGCTGCCCACTTCAAATGCTTTGCAGCTTTAGCTTTAGTTTTATTTCTCTGTTTTGTTTTATACATTTGTTGGCCTTATTAGTCATTGGCAAATGTTGCAGCATAACCTCATGCATGCCCCTAACCCCAACCCTAGCCTTAATCACAGCGATAGTTGATGACGTCGTCGTCGTCTGGCTCTGACCGCTCTGCTTAGTCACTACCTTTTTCCAAATGTCCTCGTGAATTTCACAAATTGTTTGTCAATTTTATTTATAAAAGGAGCTCTTTATAAACGATCAGAAACCAGATACAGCTACGAATAAGATTACAATTAATAGTTTAGCCACTCTTTAGTCTTCATTATACATCATTATTATAAGTAGAAAGCATCATTTATACTTATCTCTTAAGAATTAAAAACTATCATTTATAGAGTAGTATTTGCCCCAGATGTTATAAAAAAAGTTAATGTACAAAATATTTACATGCTTACGTATTCCTGTAACTGGAAATTGATTGGGTTTTTTTATAGTTTTTTTTTTTTTTGTTGGTGATATAAAAGCTGATTCAGTACTTGGTTTTTCCTATGACTTTGCATCCTTGTCGTTGTCCTTGACAGGCTTTTAATGTTTTGTTTTGACTAGCTGTGAAGTAGCCACTTGCTTTTGGCTTTTCCCTTCAACAAACAGCAATTCTTCTCATTCCTCTTTCTATATTTCCTTCCCTTAGTTTCATCATGACTTAGAGAGCCATTCAGAAGACTTTACCCTGTACTCGTGTTGGAAGGCTACTTCAATGTTACTTGTTTTTATGTTAATTTATGGGAAATTTTACTGCTCCCCACTCTGTTTCCCACACTTCATTCTCTCGTGTTTTTTGCAAATGTTTTTTCTCTTTATCGAGGCGTAAATTATACGGGCCGAAAAAGTTGCAGTTTTCATTTCCGTTGAACTATTTTGCAGGATATTTTGGGCAGGTGAACTTTCCCTGGGGGGCATTCTCTACAGACCTTTTTTTGGGGTCTTTGAACTTGTTGGCGTTTTTGCGGCTCATAACTATTAATGTGAGCTTGTTGTTTTTGTTGTTGAATATTTTCTTGATATGAAACACACTTTGTGTGTGAGTAATATTATTATTGTTTATATTATTATTATGCCGTTCATTTCGGATTTTGCGAAAATGTTCCTTCACAAAATCATAAATTGAAAAACAGCTGGAGACAGTTGAGTGAATTGGGCAATTGGGAATATTGCCAAACAGGTCGATCTAATGCTTTAGATATGAATTTCAAAATAGTTTTTACTTCTTTATACCCTGTAATCATGAAATGATAAGGAAATGGTATATCTAGTTTGTAAATGAAATTTAAGGGAAAATAATTTTTATTAACAGCTTAATACATTTTTAACAGCTTCTTAATTTTTCGAAATTATCTATTCTTTACACACATTCAATACAATTAGAAAATAGCTGTAAGTATTTAGTTTAGTGCTTTTTCCGTTGGTTTCTTCTTGTGCCAGTTTAATGTAAAGGCGTGCCAATTGCTTTAACTAGATTCAGGCACGCCTCTAGCTTCCTCCCCCATCTCCTCCTCCTCGCTTTCCCCTTCCATCTGCCCGTTTGTCCCAGAGCAACGCCCCGTTGCATCGATCCATATTTAAACCGATTATATTTGTGTAGCAAAACGAGGCTACAAACTGAATTATTCAGCATGCCTGGAAAACTCGCAACTGTATTCGAGCTGCCTGTACATAGATGCTACATGTGAAGGCCTTAGTGAAACTCTAATAAAATATTACCATATACCATATACATATACATACATCATATAGCGTAGACATATAAATATATTCTCGTATGTGAAAAGTTGAGTAATTTCAGCCTCATTAACTTTGCGAGATTTTATTGGCTGATAATGCAGGCGGAAACTCGTGTGCAGCCACGCCCACTTTAAAATAGACCTCCCCGATAGAGTCGTATCAGTGTTATCTGCTGAGCATTGCAATCATTGACAGCTGTGCACTGTCTTAATCTACGTCTACGTCTTATCAATGGGGTCTCACAATCATCACAATAACAATTTAAACACTATAAAAGAACTTATAAAAAGCAATTGCTGTTTTTGCATTTGCATTCAATTAATGAATTAAGTTTCATTTTTGAATATTTTCCTTATCGCACCTTACCGTTGCTTCTCTGTCGCTTATCATTGTCTTTGTCGTCCTTCTCCTTTAAGCACTTTAAATGTTAAGCCGAAAATTGCATTTATGCATTTTAAATATTTGCGGGCTAACAAATGTCAAAAGGCAGGCAGCAAGAAACATTAAAGTAAGTGGGGTAAACTGTGTGGGCAACTGAGAAATACCCTGCAAATGAGATTAAACTTAAAAATCTAACATAATTATAATGACAGCGATTATATAATAAAACTTATAACTTATATATCCGCTTTGTAAACCTAATTATGGGGTACTGCTTTAAAGACTATTTACAATCAAATAAAGGTTATACCTGCAATAATCCCATTTGACTATAGGGTATCAAAACACTATCGTAGTTCATGCAAAATGCAACGTTGTCTAAGTTTGTTAGTCGTTGTCGTTTCAGTTGTTGTTATTGTTGTCGTAAAAAGCACTCGACACGACACAAATTTCATTCGTTTACACAGTGGGAACCGCAAGCAATGAGTGAGTGCGCTTTAAGTGTAGATGTGTATGGGTTGTTAGAGAAGGGTTCGACAGAGAGGGTGCTGGACGGTACGGTTTTTGAGGGTAGTGTTTAGTGTCGACTTTAATGTCGTTGCACTCGGCACAGTCATCAGCAAGCAAGTCCCTCTCCCAGGCCCCGCTCCCAGTCCCACTCAAAGGCCCCGCTCCCAGTCCCTCTCCCAGGCCCCGCTCCCAGGCCCCGCTCCCAGTCCCACTCAAAGGCCCCGCTCCCAGTCCCTCTTCCAGGCCCCGCTCCCAGTCCCACTCAAAAACCCCGCTCCCAGTCCCACACAGGGCCCCGCTCCCAGTCCCAGTCAAAGGCCCCGCTCCCAGTCCCACTCAAAGGCTCCGCTCCCAGTCCCTCTCCTAGGCCCCTCTCCCAGTCCCACTCAAGGCCCCGCTCCCAGTCCCTCTCCCAGGCCCCGCTCCCAGGCCCACTCAAAGGCCCCGCTCCCAGGCCCACTCAAAGGCCCCGCTCCCAGTCCCTCTCCCAGGCCCCGCACCCAGTCCCTCTCCCAGGCCCCGCTCCCAGTCCCACTCAAGGCCCCGCTCCCAGTTCCTCTCCCAGGCCCCGCTCCCAGTCCCACTCAAAGGCCCCGCTCCCAGTCCCTCTCCCAGGCCCCGCTCCCAGTCCCACTCAAGGCCCCGCTCCCAGTTCCTCTCCCAGGCCCCGCTCCCAGTCCCACTCAAAGGCCCCGCTCCCAGTCCCTCTCCCAGGCCCCGCTCTCAGGCCCCGCTCCCAGGCCCCGCTCCCAGTCCCACTCAAGGCCCCGCTCCCAGTTCCGCTCCCAGGCCCCGCTCCCAGTCCCACTCAAAGGTCCCGCTCCCAGTCCCACTCAAGATCCCGCTCCCAGTCCCACTCAAGGCCCCGCTCCCAGTCCCTCTCCCAGGCCCCGCTCCCAAGCCCCGCTCCCAGTCCCACCCAAAGGCCCCGCTACCAGTCCCACTCAAGGCCCCGCTCCCAGTCCCTCTCCCAGTCCCTCTCTTAGGCCCCTCTCCCAGTCCCACTCAAAGGCCCCGCTCCCAGTCCCACTCAAGGCCCCGCTCGTTGCACTCGGCACAGTCATCAGCAAGCAAACAAATAAACATTGGACAGGACATGCATAGCTGATAAACATCTTGAAATTATATCATATATCATAACTAAAACAACTTTAGACAAGGCTATAATTTAAGTATATATAGCTAGAAACCTGACATGTTCAGTAAATTTCCGATCAAAAAAAGGACTTGCAATTTTATTAAAACCTTGATTCAATATTAAATAAGGACAATTATGCAGTAAATTTAGCCCACAAATAGTACACAACGTTAAGCCCAAACTACTTACACTCCCGTTGGATCATTAATTTTCACTAAACTATTCTCGTTATTCTGCATTCTTTGAAAATAATGGATATTTCTGCTAAAATTGATAAATAACTGATACACAAACATAAAACTATAACAATTTGCGTCATTTCGCATCGAATTTCAATACAATTATGATAGAGTTATGTATGTCCAGGAGTAGGGGTGTGTCTCTGTTTGGTGGGGTGGGCAGTCTGAGGTGTTGGGGCAAGGTCCAACTCGCTCTGTTGGGCTCACGGTTTTTCCATTGCAATTTCAATTGGCAATCGCGCTGCAACAAGAGGCAAATGCAACAACAATAAAGTAAATCAATGGAATGCGAATCAATAATCTTAAAGTCGTGCTGCTGTTGTTGTTGTTACTGTTGCTTTTCTATCGTTTTTTTGTTGAACGCTCGAAATGCGATTTGCGATTTCATTTCAGTTTATAGATTCGTTTTGCTTTATACTCTACTCACTGTCTTTCTCCTTGCTCTTTCAGCTATCCTATACTCACTCTTCCTTCTTCCCTTTCTCCGTTTCAATTCACTGTTTGCGCTTTTCGTTTTGATTTTGTTTTTGCGCCTGCATTTGGCCAATCAAATTGACACGCTTTCCCTTCCCCTCCCTTCCCCTGCCTTTCTTTCTATCTAGTTGTAGCCCTGCCACGCCTCGCCGCCCCCTCAAGCGTCGCTTTCCATTTGGCTTAGATACTTTTATTTGCATTTAAATTACGTTGTGAAAACTGGCTTTGAATCGGTCACCTTTTTGTTGTTGTTGTTGTTGCTATGTTCATACCATTTTCCATTGGATTTTTTTGAGTGTGTGTGTCTGTTTTTTTTTACAGCTTTCGCTTTGGGACTCTAGGGAATTGCTGTTGATTGTGTGTGTGGGTGGTGAGAAATAAAATTAACTTTGTTACCATGAATTTGTTGAAAGATGGGATTAACATTTAAAACGCTTTACTATCATTAAAAGCTTATCAAATTATATCTTTAGTGGAGCATACTAATTTTAGAAATAGTATTTTTATAGAGAGTAGTTTTTTTATATTTTAATAGATCAGTTAAGGAATTGAAAGTTGACATTTTAATAAAAAATAAGTGTAGAGAGAAGGAATAAAACTGAGATATATTGGGTAATGATGCGTTTTTGATAAACGAGACAAGTTAATTGTTATTGTTTCTTCAAGAACTTTTTTCCCCGAAAAGAGTATTTTAGATTTCTTTTAAGTATTTCTTGAGTTCAATCCTTCACATAAGAACATAAAACATATATCAACCATTTTGGAACACCTCTGACGTTGCCACAATTTGTTGCAAGAAATATTTACTACAGAGAGCAAGAGATCAGCATTCTCCTACAGCTTTCAACAAGTAAATGATCAACAAAATGCAGTTCGTCCAGTTTGCCATTCTCTCTGGTGTCTCGCAATGCGTGCGTCAGAATGTTGTTGTTGTTCTTTGTTGTTGCTCTTGTTGTTGTTGCTGATGATGTTGCTCTGGTTGTTCCAGTTCTGGGATGACTTGTTTAACTTGTCGCGCTGCATGGCAACGTCTGATGACTCCCAGCTGCTTGCTGTTGCAACTTGGACAGCAGCAGCTATCTTCACTCTCTCTCTCTCTCTCTCTCTCTCTCTCTCGCTCCTCTCTCTCTCGCCCTATCTGTGTCTCATCAGCAGACTCAGACGCAAGTAAAGTGTTGACCTCAATTGAAGTTGCTCGCCTACAACAACAACCATAACAACATAGAGCAAAGAGCGATGTCAGTTATAAAAATATCGGTTGTACTATATGCAACGACAATTGGCTTGCGGCCTGAAAGAGCTCCAACTTTGGCGGTGGAGAGGGTAGAAAGGAGTGTCAAGTGTTGCTGCTGCTGCTGCAGTTGCAACCCACTGGGTTTGTTGTTTGTCTGTTCTTGTTGCCATTGTTATAACTTATAAGTTGCCCCCGCGTTGCTGACTTCTCTCTCTCGTTCTCATCGTTAGCGACCGTTTTCAGTTTGCAGCTGCCAAAGAGTCGCGCCGTCAACTGTCACGCCACGCCCACACTCGAAACACACACATACACAGAGTCATAGAATCGCCCATTTCCGTCGCAGGGTCGCCACTTTAGCTTTTTTGTAGCTAAACTTATCTTAATACTTTTAAAAGCTAACAAAATTTGAATAAAGTCTATTAGACAAAAATCTGATTTTAGCGTGATAACTTTCATATGCTGAAATATCATATATTCTTTATATAAAATGTATTAACGTCGAACAAGAATTGTATAATTGAGGTGTTGAAATTTTTTAATGAAGGAAATATGGATGCGATAAAATTTTGTACGGCAAATTCTTGTTTTAAAATTGAGAAAACGTTTCTAAAATCGTCAGATACTTTTATTATAATTCAAAAAGTACAATTTATCTATAGAATGTATCTTAACACATTGCTCAAAAATTAATAAGTAAACTAAACTTACTATTTCAATTTCTGGGAATAAGCAGTTGTAATTAAAAACTTTTTAAAGCTATTTCTAGCTATCTATTCAAATAAAATAAGCTATTTAAAATTCTGGTAGCACTGTGCCGTCTCTCTTCGCCGGTTCTCAGTCTGATGAGCTCTCTTCCTCGCTCTCCATCCACATACGTACCTCAACGACATCCACTTGCATTGTGCAATACTCGCGCTGGTGCTGTTGTTGTTCTTGTTGTTGTAGTTGTACTTGTAGTTGCTGCTGTTGTTGTTCGCCTTCTCATTGGGTTACTTTAGGTCATTGCAGTTGACGTCGCCGTCACTTCTAACGCTCGCTTGAAGGACGCCGTCTAAAGTGTCGCTGCTGCTGCTACTGCTGATAGTGTTAACGTTGTTGTTGTTGTTGTTCCCATACTAGTAGGCAGCAGACTGAACGCGTCGACCTCTAAGCCAGCTGCGCTGCCAGCGTCGTACGTCAACATTAGACGTTTGCTTCAGAAGACCTTAGAAAAGTCGCGAATACTTGCAGCAATAGTGTATTCATATTATGAATACAGTGAATCATTGAATACTTATTCACATACCATTCGCACTCATTAGTTGCATTTATTTGTAAAAATTGATCTATAATTAGAAACTTTCACCGCGCATTAACGAAAAACTGCAATGCAATTGAAAAATTTCCCTTTATGTTAAATTTTATGCAATGCTTTTGCATGCTTTCATTAATGTTTGTTGTTGTCGCTGTCGTCTTGTCAACTGCATGCAACATTTAAGCTAAAAACCGAAAAAAAAAGATCAAAAATAAATGAGCGCAACGTTAGAAAACCAGCATCAAAAGACACCGTTGTCTGACGTCGACGTCGACGTTGGCGTTGTAAAGCTTTCACATGATCCACAAAATGTCGCCCAAAAACCTCCCACATTTCTGGCATGCGTTCCACACGCTCTGTACATGTGTCTAAGCATTTGTGTATGTGTTTGTGTGCTTTTACCTCATTTACGTTTATTGCCGCTGCCGCTGTCGCTGTCTCTGCTGCTGTCGCTGCCTCTGCCGCTGCTGCTGCTTTGTCGAAACTCTTAAAAATCATGCTGGCGTAAATCCGCGCAATTTAAATTTAAATTGCATTTTTGTATATTTTGCTCTAGCTGCTTTTGCTGTTTGCTGTTGGCTGTATAAGTGAAAATTTCTCTGTCGTTTTTATTGTTAACAATAAAAGTAAAGAAAAAAATATATAGCAACAGTAAAGCAACGAAAAGCTGCAACAGCAGCTCTTGAAATGCATTTGTCTTGCTGTTGTTCGCATTTAATTTGTAATTAATTCTTTTGCTCGTTGTTGCTGTTGTTGTTGCTATTGTTGCAGCTGCTGTTGTTGCTGTTGCTGTTAATGCACTCAGCAATCACAACAATGTGAAAACAAAATAAAACTTTATCGAAAACAGCAACAAAACGCTGAACCTCATGCTTGGCCAGAGAGTGAGTGAGTGAGTGAGAGAGAAAGATAGAGGGAGAGAGGGAATTGTAAATGCTGCTTTTGTTGCTGTTGCTGAGCGCAAGTTTATTGGCGTCATTACCAGTCGCATTCTCAGTCGACGCAATCAAGTGTGCAATGCAATTACACAAATGAACACAGCAACAACAATTCAAGAAAAAAAAAAACAAAAAATAATAAATTTTTTGGTGCCTTTATTGCTGATTGAGCGTAAAGAGAGAGGGAAAGAGAGAGAGTGCAAAATGTGTGAAACGAACTTCCGATTGTCAGAAGACAATGCAAATGCTTAGCAACATGTTGCCAAAAGTCCGCTACATTTTCATATTGATAACTGGAGAATATGAAACCCGTACACTTTGATAACAAGTTGCAGTTCAGCTGCGGTTGCTCTCTGTACGACGCTCTCTTTACCCTCTCCTTATGTCTCGACTCAACAATCGCTGCGGTTGTCGTTGTCATTTAATCGCCTTTTTGAATTTTTCAAGTTTGAGCTGGTTTTATTTTTTTCATTTTTTTTTACTTCGTTGTATTTATTTAAGTTTTTTGTTGTTGTGAAAGTACATAAAAGGCATGCGTTGCTGTTGTTGTTATTTACTTCTTTTTTTAGAAAGGCAATTGGCGACATTTTTGCAACGCAGCAACATCAACATGTTGCTTGTCATTTTGTATGTGTGCCAGTTTTTATTTGGGATTTTTTTATTTCAAATTGTTTTTTTGTGTGTTAACTGTTCTGCTCGCTCAAGTGTGCAGCAAACAAAGCATGAGTTATTGCTGTTTGCTGTTGTTGTTGAGTTATGTAAATGATGCTGCGCTTGCGTCCAGTGTTAAATATGCAGCAAATCTCGTGAAATATTCATTTGCCTCAGTCGGACAACAGCAACAAAAGCAGTACATAACTCGCTCAACAGCAGTAACAACAACAACAACTGCAGCTCCCTCAATTATTGCTGTCTACTTTAGCTGCAACATTCGTACGTAAAACTTTCTCCGTTGTTGTTCTTGCATACGTTCTCTTGTTATTTCTGAGGCTGCCATTTTCAGAGCGTGCTCTTTGACTCTCTTTGAGAAACCAAAAAAAAAAAAAACAGCACTCAATTATGTAGCAACATTGTTGCTCTACATGTTGCTGTCTTTATTGCTCCACTTGCTTGGAACTTTTCTTGTTGTTTTGGTTTTGTTTGTGGTTGTTGTCGTTGTTGTCAGGTGCGTCGAGACAAGTGGCAAATGCTTGTGCGTGCATTGCTCTCATTGCAGCGACAAATATTTGCGCAACTTCCAACAGGCATGACACTCCACCTCTTTTCATTCCCCTTCCACTTCTCCTTTATTCAGTGAACCATTGTCTACGTTTTTGCCCCCGTTTTTCGGTCCCTTGTTTATTGTTTGCGCTCATTAATCAACGCTCTAGTCGCAGTCAACAACATTATAAGAGTATTCCCTATAACCTGTTGCTTCTGTTGTTAAATTGTTTTTTGTTTTTCTTTATCTCACTCTCTTCGGTTTTGTTCGTTTCTCTTTCCGCTTCCGTTTAAGCGACTTGTGCTGCAAACTTAAAATACATTTATCGAATTTCTTTAAAGGCAACTTCCCTCACTTCCGCTGCGTTTTCACTAAACAACAACATGCAACATGAAGTTCAATTTGCATTTTTGGCATGTGAATTAACAACAACATTTCCCATTAACTTTCTCTCTAGTGATTTAAACATTTTAGCAAATAATTCTATATCTATTATTTAGCTTAAATGAAAGCTCGTTAGGAAAATCCCTCATTTTGTTGTGATTATAACGTTGGGCACGTGCATCTGTCACAATCTGTCTATATATTTATTTATACATTATACTCATATTTAATTGCATTTAATCCCATCAGCATGCAGCTCTTGTTGCTGTTATTTTTACTTTTGTTGCTATCTACGGGCATTGTGCAGTTATATTACAATAATTATGTCAATATTATTGTATAACTGAAAGCCCCACCCAATACAATCTCATTTAGTCTCAATTGTCGCAACAATGCATTGACGATAACCGATAACAACAGGGCAAACGATAAGTTCGGCACGATAACCTAAACTGTTGTGGCATAAATTGTTAAAATTATTTTTAGGATATAAAGAGAATGTTGTGAGGGAAAATGTGTTCTAGAAATGCCTATTTGTATCTTTGTAATAGCAGTTATTGCAATTTTGTCAAAAATAACTACATTTAGACTATTTAATTACATGTTAAATATTTTTGACATTAAGTTGCCAATGCAGAGTCGTTTAATTAATCACGTTTTGTAAATTGGCTATATAATTCTACATTTTAATGTGAACCCTCTGCTTCCCTCAGTTTGTGTTGCGTCAGGATCACGCTATAAGCCATAAGTCCTTGGAACACAACCTGCACAACGTGCCGCATCAAGGTCTGTTCTGCTTCCTCTTCAACGTTTTTACATTTAACAGTTACAGTTACGTGGAACACCCGCATACCATACCATGTCATAGTTAGCTGAAAGTTTCCGCCTTTACAGTTGGTTGCCCCCTCGATTTTTATTTCGGTATTTGTATTTCTTTATGCAACAAGCGGCTTCATTTTGTTTGGCCAAACTGCGTCACGTTGCAACGTTTGACGTTTGTTGCGGCTGCTGTGGCTGAAATTTGCGTAAGCGAATTCATTTTATTGTGCAACGTAACAATAAATACATGGAAATTAATGTCAAACCGTTAGTGTTGCACAAGGTGTGGAGCTGATGGAGGTAGGGACAAGGTAAGCCAAGGGCCTAGGCACAGTCGTAACTTGTTGCAGGCAACGTTTTTATGGCAAATGGCCTTTGCCATGTGAAACGACCACGTGAGACAAGTTAAGTTCTTGCCATTGACGTTGTCCTTGGCTCTCCTAATGAGGGTGGGCTGTTAAATAATCATAAGTCCAAGTAGACAATGGCAATTTGTTTAATTAAATAATTTGAATTCATCTGGTTAAGTTTCTTGAAGTACAGTTACACCGTTCGACAAAATTTTAAAATGAACAACTTTGACTGTTATGTATTTCTAAATTAAAAAAAAAAATGTTAACTATGAAAAGTTCATATTTAAATTGCTCTAAAAGATGATTGTACTAAAAAGTAAATTTATATTCTTTTTTTTTTCTTCTACTTAATCCCATAATATATCAGCCAACCCTCGCAGTTGCAAGTTAACGTACTTTAGTAGTCCACGAAATGAGCTGCCTTTGCAACGCTTTGTCCGACGTTTGACCTTTCTGAATTTCCCTTCTTTTACTTCACTTCCTTACCAACTTGAGGTTACCTTTCAGTTTCGTTGTTAGTTTTTCGAATTTTGTGCTATTGCTCATCGAGTTTTTGCATAATTTATTGCATTTAGTTTTCATTCGCTCTGCCATAAATTTCGATTCACATCAAAATCCTTAACTTATCCCCTTTCGTGCTCTCCTCTACTTCTGGACTTAAGTGCCTGGTCAGGACATTGCCGTCGCGTGTGTCCTTAATTTTAGTTTTGATTACAACTGACCAGAAGCAACGTTTTGTAGTTCGGCACGCCAAGTTCTTTTTCCCCTTCCCTTTATGCCCCATGGCGACCTTCAGCTACCCGCTCCGCCTTCCACTCATCGTTGCCATATAATTTCCGAAGCAAGAGCGTGGGTTTAGCCGCATTTTTATTTTTCCGTGTGTTTTCTCTATATGCCATCGTCCTAACGCTATTTTTATATCTTTTTTTCATTCGTATCGAATGTCCTCTGACGCAAATTAATTAAATTATGTAATGTGTAGTGGGAGGTGGGAGGCGGAGACAGCAGGCAATTCTACTAAACCAATTCTAAATTTAGCACAAGTCAACGCTTGATTAGGTGGACAAATTGATGCATATGAAAAGCTATTGACGAACGCACTCCATTAAGAGCATTGTCCTGATTAAGAGGTTTCAATTTCCATCTTCAGGACTAAGAGAATTTCCATCTTCAGGACTAAGAGTGCGTTGTAAGGATAAAATGTGAACGCTTACTGAATCCTTGAAGGGTTTATTTCGCCTCTATTATGAAGACAGTTTATTTTTGCAGTGATTGTCTTTAGATTCAGTATCAAAGGATGGAAATTTTCATTATTCACACTTTCACAATAAGTTTCTTAATAAAGAGTTTATTTATAGATCAGCCTTTACGCCTGGCTAAAAGAGAATTCTTTAATAGATACACAGTCTTCGTCTAAGAAACAAATCTCTTCATATTCAGTAGCCTGAGTAAACTATTTCCTTTATTATATTTCTATCAGTCTGGATCTGTTGTAAATTATGGAAAACTCTTTCAGAGTCTAGACAATAAAATAAACAATATAAAGATATAATGTTAGGTTAATTGTATTGAAAAATACGTGGATTAGTTGAGTCATCCTTGAATGTTTATACACTAAACAAAGTAGGCGTTTTCAACATATTTATATTTATTGAATTCAACCTGTAGCATTAAGGATGATGACTGTCGGATATTTGCAGCAATGTACTGTTATCTGTATTGGTAAATATGTAAATAAAAACGAAAAAGTAGATTCGTTGTTTCCTCATTGCAATTGCATTGTTTTCTTATTGTTCTTATTAAAAATATTATTAACAATATTATTATTGTTGTGAATTGTCATCCTGTTGTCGACTGTTTGAATTGGCCAAATGCGCGTTGCAATATGATTTTCGCATTTTCTTTGTCAGGGCGTTGACAAGACGACGACGTTGAGTCGCAACACAGATACATATGTATCTGTATCTATATCTATAGCTGTGTCTATATCTGTTGGAATGAGACATTGTCCGATTGCATTCGAACTGGCGTTCAGTAGCATTGCGAGCGTTCCGTTGAACATTGTGTGGAAAATTGCTCGAGTGCGGAACTCGAGAAAACTTTTCAGAAAATAACGAGAAATAATTAAAAAATAAAAAACAAAAAGAAAATAATGTTATCTTTAGTGATAAGGCGTCTATTAAAGCGAGGTAGCAACTAGTTAAAGACTTGATTTCATTTTAGAATTTTATTTAATTGAATTTATAATTTCCTTTTACAGATTGCGATTGCGGCTGCGTGGACTCGTACAACGGCGGCAGCGTTGAAATTGTTCACGGCCAGGCGGCACAGGAAGCGGCAGCCCATAACGTAGTTAGCAGCAGCCTCAAGACGGCGCACGCAAAGGTTGCCACATCCGGGGGGCATGCCAATACGCAGCCCCCCAGTAAACGTTCCAGCAGTGGCGCCGATGGCGACTATCAGCTGGTCCAGCATGAGGTGCTCTACTCGCTATCTGCTGAATATGAGGTAACTTTAACTCAATTTAAAATCTAAATTAATTTATAACCCTTTTACTCTGTTCTATTTTAGGTGCTGGAGTTTCTGGGCCGTGGCACTTTTGGCCAGGTGGTGAAATGTTGGAAACGCGGCACTTCTGAAATCGTTGCCATTAAGATTCTTAAGAATCATCCATCGTATGCGCGACAGGGACAGATTGAGGTGTCCATATTGTCACGGCTCAGTCAAGAGAATGCGGATGAATTCAATTTTGTGCGTGCTTTTGAGTGTTTTCAGCACAAGAATCACACCTGCCTGGTCTTTGAGATGCTCGAGCAGAATCTCTATGATTTTCTAAAGCAAAACAAATTCTCCCCGCTGCCGCTAAAGTATATACGTCCCATTCTGGAGCAGGTAATTACCTTACTTTACTCTCTACTACAATTTTCTTTCTAAGTTTTAAAAAATGTAATATAACGTGGGATGAAAGGAAATTGAAGTATTACAAAAACTTTATCTAGATAGTTGAAGTTTTGGTATATCTTTAATTAATTTCTCTTTAATTAATTTCTCTTTAATTTATTTCTCTTTTATTAATTTCTCTTTAATTATTTTCTCTTTAATTAATTTTCCTAGGTGCTGACTGCCCTGTTGAAACTAAAGCAACTGGGCCTGATTCACGCCGATTTGAAACCGGAGAATATAATGCTGGTTGATCCAGTTCGTCAGCCGTATCGTGTTAAGGTTATTGATTTTGGTAGCGCCTCGCATGTGAGCAAAACTGTATGCAACACGTATCTGCAATCACGTTACTATCGTGCCCCCGAGATCATATTGGGTTTGCCCTTCTGTGAAGCGATCGATATGTGGTCTCTGGGTTGTGTGGTAGCTGAATTATTTCTTGGATGGCCACTTTATCCGGGCAGCTCGGAATTCGATCAGATACGTTACATATCGCAAACGCAGGGTTTGCCCACAGAGCATATGTTGAATAGCGCCTCAAAGACATCCAAGTTCTTTTATCGGGATGTGGATTCAACGTATCCATTCTGGCGCTTAAAAACCACCGAAGAGCATGAGGCCGAGACGAATACGAAGAGCAAAGAGGCACGCAAATATATATTCAACTGTCTGGATGATATTGGGCAGGTTAATGTGCCCACAGATCTGGAAGGTGGCCAACTGTTGGCAGAGAAAACAGATCGAAGGGAATTCATTGATCTGTTGAAACGCATGTTGACCATCGATCAGGAAAGACGTTTAACCCCAACGGAGGCGTTGAATCACAGCTTCACGAGGCTTACACATCTGGTTGATTATGTTTACTGTAACAATGTGAAGGCCTCTGTTCAAATGATGGAGGTGTGTCGTCGTGGCGACTTCCACACGTAAGTAGCAGTCTTTTTTTTAGAATAGTTCTCATTATTCTCATTTTGTAATCTTTATTTTTATAGTGTACAACCCGCTCCGACGCTGGTGACCAACTTTGTGCCGAGCAGCACCGACAACATGACCTTTACCATCAACAATCAGTTGACCAGTCAGGTGCAACGTTTGGTACGGGATGGACGTCCCACGTTAGCCTACGAGGGTCTCTATCAGATCTACGGAGGACGCAATGTGGCAAGGCAATATCCCCAGGCACGCACCGACACCTTCCAACATCAACTGGTATCGAATATCTTGTGTCCACCTTCGTATCAGGCCATGCCCAGTCCCACCAAGCATGTGGTTGTTGGTAGTGCCACCATGCAACCGCCGTTGCAAGTGCCACCACAGCAATATGTCAATGTGCCCGTACCCGTTTCAATGGTTGAACCCAGCTCGGGTCAACGCATGTTACTAACGAATCGTGTGCAGGCTAGTGGCGTTGCCTGGCCACAAACTGGACGTCAGGTGGCGCTAGTACCGTCTTGGCCACAACAGGCGCCGGCTCATTCGCTAATTGTGGACTCGACGCCGCTGTTTAATGTGGAGGAGATCTATCCCAAGCATCATCTTAACTTGCCACGCAACGATCTCAAAAAGGAATCGCCGGCTCATCATCTAGCGTGAGTATTACTGCTGAAATTCAATAATGAAATAGTCTGGGGGCCTGGGAGAGGGACTGGGAGCGGGGCCTGGGAGAGGGACTGGGAGAGGGGCCTGGGAGAGGGACTGTGAGAGGGGCCTGGGAGAGGGACTGCGAGCGGGGCCTGGGAGAGGGACTGGGAGCGGGCCCTGGGAGAGGAACTGGGAGCGGGGCCTGGGAGAGGGACTGTGGGCGGAGCCTGGGAGACGGAGTGGGAGCGGGGACTGGGAGAGGAACTGGGAGCGGGGCCTGGGAGAGGAACTGGGAGCGGGGCCTGAGAGAGAGACTGGGAGCGGGGTCTGGGAGTGGGAATATACCTTTTTGGTAATGCATAGTTATTGTTACTTTATTTAAATTTTAAATCTTAATCGAACCTATGATAACTTCTCTTATAATATGAATTTAATTGTAATATATCATTTTTGTACCCACAGCAAGGGCAACTCTTATCGCGTGCCGCGTCACGAGAAGAAGGAGCATCAACAGTTGTCGCCAGTGAAGAAACGTGTCAAGGAGAGTTCGCCGCCGCATCAGCAGCGCTATCAACGTGCCGCCCATGTGTCGCCGCAGTACCACTCGCACCACAACTGCAACTACGGGGGCGGTTATGGCGCTGGCGCTGCTGGAACCCTTGTTGCCTCATCAGCATCATCAGCAAGCAGTAAGTAGACGCTTGTATTAGCATAATTATAGAGGGATTTAATTAAAATTATGTCACATTTTCAGACATTGTCAATGCAAGTGGCAGCAGCTCCTCGAGTTCGCATCATAATCATGCTCCTGTGGCGCATGCACCACACGGTGGCAGCAGCAGCAGCAGCGCTTACAACAATGCTGGCCATCACATTGTGGTTAACAATTGCAGCGGCGGTGGTTCAGCTGTTGGTGGTGGTGCATACCACAGCAGCAGCGGCAGCAGCCAACCACCGTTGCATGCACATCAGCCGCATGTGAAGCAACCAACAATCACCATACATGACACGCCCTCACCAACAGCTGTTGTTGGCGATGTCATCACCATATCGGATAGCGAGGATGAGGGTGCAGATGCTCCAGGAGCTTCATTGGCGGTGCAACCCGTCAAGCAGCGTGCGCATGCACAATCCCAGACGAGCAGCAGCCTCATGCAACAGCAGCAGCATCAACAACATCAACAGCATCCACAGCAGCAGCAACAACACGCAGGCAGCAATTCATCGCAGCATTGCCGCAGCAGCGCACAGCCGTTGCATGTGCAACAGCAACAACAACAACAGCAGCAGGCGGTTAATTATGGTAATGCTCACAGTTCCATGTCCTCCTCAACAACAACAACAAGTACAACAACAACAGGCAGCTCCAATGCCAATGCCAGCAATAATCGTAGTGCCAGCAAATGTAGTAATCAGCTGGTCGGCAGCGGAGCTAGTCATCATAGCCATCATAGTCACCATAGTCACCACAACCACAACCACCACCAAAACCACCACCACCACAGTCAACAACAACAGCAACAACATCACGGCGGCAGCAACAGTAGCAGTAACAATAATAACAATAACAGCAACAGTAACATTAACAGCAACATTAACAGTAACAGTAACATTAACAATAGCAGTAACAGTAGCAGTAACAGTAACAATAGCAGTCAACAACAGTTGCCACCGCCGCCGCCGTCATCGTCGTCGCAGTTGATCCACAGTAGCAGTAGCAGTAACAGTAGCAATAATCATCATCATCATCATCATACGTCGTCTTCGTCGTCGTTATCGTCGTCGTCGTCGATGGGCGGAAGTGGAAATGGAAATGGATTTGGTGGTGCTGCTGTCATAGACAACTGCTCGCTACAGTCACAGCAACAACAACAACAACAGCAACAGCTACAACAGCAACAGCAATGTTATCAGCCAGGCTCCCATAACAACAACCACAACAACAACAGTCACCACACCACTTCCAATTCTGCTTCCACTTCCAACCAACCACAACCACCACCACCACTACCATCTCATCACCATAACCATCATAGTCTACAGCTTAATCCACCCATATCCATATCCAGCACAACAAGCACACAATTTAGCACATCCCTTAACAATTCCTCCAGTCTCTGTCTTGCCCCTGTTCCCGTCCCAGTCCCAGCCCCCGCCTCAGTCCCTGCCCCTGTCCCTCAGTCGCATCTCAGTCGTCATAAGCCAACGCAACACGTCCATCTAGTAATTCCATGCGTTACCGTAGGTGATCACGATCCGGAGGATGCACGTCGACGTCAACATGCCGCCGTCTCTGCCGCTGCGAACAGTCCCAAGCATCAGCACCATCATCATCATCATCAGCCGCAGCAACAGCAACAACAACAAGTGGTGCAACCTGCACAGCAGACGCCGCATTATCAGCCGCAACCACAACCACAGCAGTTGCAGCAGCAACAACAACAGCCCAACATCAAATATGAGCCTGGACAATCGCAAAAGAAACGCATCTTGGCCATGGCACAGAACGAGTGCAACTATCAGCCACAACCTCAGCCGCAGCAGGTGCAACAGCAGCAGCAACAACACGCACCGCCACCCGTTGCCAGCTTGCCGCATATTCCAACGAAACAGGAACCAGCCGAGTTCTATCCGGAATATGCACAGCAACAACCTCCACCACAACAACTGGACACCAAGCGCAGCAGCTGGGCAGCTGGCTCAAGTGGTTCAGCAATGCCGCTTGCACACCCGAAACGCGAGGCACCTTCGGTGGCACCGGTTAGCTATGTGGCACCCGCTGTTGCACCACCCTTGGCCCACTCAAAGAGCAGCTCGAGTTCGTCATCGTCTTCGATAAGCGCTGCTGCTGCTGCGGCTGCAGCGGCTGCTGCTGCAGCTGCCAGTGTTGG
This sequence comes from Drosophila falleni, assembly GCA_035045575.1. NCBI lineage: Eukaryota > Metazoa > Arthropoda > Insecta > Diptera > Drosophilidae > Drosophila > Drosophila falleni. Next base: position 16,030,303 of record JAWNOV010000167.1, read on the forward strand.
GCCACCATCGTGGGGTGCACCGCAGGTTTATCGACAGCCATCGCAACCGCCGCCGGCGAGTGTGGCGGCACCAGCACCGCAGTCAGCGGCACCACCGCATCATCATCACAGCAGCCACAGTCACCATCATCATCATCAGGCGGGCACGCCGCTGGGCGGCTCACCGTCATCCACAGCCGCTGCGGCAATGTTGCAGACGGACATCTACGCACAGGGCGACATGTATCGACGTCCCACGGTCTATGTGTCCCAGGCCGCGCCCACTTACGCCTATGCGAATCGAGCGGTGGTGGCACCGCCACCTGCACACAATAGCTCCAGTCGACAGGTGAGTGCAAGCACTAGAAAATGTTATCAACTATGAAATTTCACATATTTAATTACATGAAATTACTTCAGAAATTGTCATTTTATAAGTCAAGTAATTGCAATAATTAAACGCTTTAATTGAAGTAGTTATGTATTTTATTTTTATTATAAATTTAATGATTTAAAATAAATGCAATATTCACAGGTTCTATTCACATCATAATCACAATCTGAATATGTTTATCATCTATAGGTTATACCATCGCATCCATTGCCGGCGCACATACAAATCCCGACACAATATAGCCAATTTGGGCCATTGAGTCCCGCCCAGGTAGCTGCCAGCAAGCATGCGGCGCACTTTGCGCCAGCTAATATATGGTATGGCACTGAGTAGCTTGCAGGGTGAACGGGTTGACGAGGATGGGACGAGAGGCGAGGCCAGGCGAGGCGAGCAACCACTGATAACACAACAAAAACAACAATCTTGTTACCTATTACCACCACCATTACCATCACTCTCCACACAGCCTAGTACTTGAGCCTAGAACTTCATTGATTGATTGATTGATTGACGCTCGAGTGAGTCGAAAATGCCAGATTGATGGCCTGCAAAAGGCGCCAATTTAAGCTGGTTTTTTTTTCGTATTGTTTTTTTTTCACTATTTTCATTGAATCAATCGATTTGGTAATGAAATATTTTTTTTATATCCATTTAGATCTTTTATGGCCTCGGCTAATGGCGACGACGACGATAATCCCAATAACACCAATAACAGCAGCATCAGCAACAACAATTGCAACACAGAGAATGATTTGCAACAGCTACAGCTCACACAATGTTGGTGGTTTATGATGCTCATGCAACAGAGCATCATACATAACAGCAGTAATTTGCATGAAACATCTACATCAACAACAACAAACAACAATAATGTTGCACGCAGCAGCAATCGGAGTCGTCGCAAACGTTAAACATCTCGTCTGCCCCCCACCCCGCTTGCCAGCAAATCTTTTCTTTTAAATTTCGGCAATCTTCAAACAATTGTCGATTATATTCGATAATTCGATTATTCGAATTATAATTATAACGTTTTTTTTTTAATTATTTGAATAAATGTAAAGCATTTTGTACACGCAGTTTGAAGTGTAAAATGCATCAAATTACATTAATACATATATGTAATTAATACATACAAATAATGCTGCATATAAGCAACAACAACAACCACACACACATATATAAATATATATAGACCTTGGAACATGTTAAAAGTACTAGAAACATTTCTATACACATGTATTTTCAAAAATTTCTCAAAAGAAAAAACAAAACCTAAAGCGTTTCATTCTGTGTGTTGTATATTTTTTATTAGAACTTCTAAGAAAATGCATACTTATAGATATATAGAAATATATATATGCATAACTATGATAAATATTATGATATGTCTAAGTACTACATATATATGTAAAACCTAATCCTAATACTAAAAAACTAAACTAATATACTATACTATATACATTTACATAATACAAAATAATGCAACATATTATATGATTAATGCAACATGTTTCTGTACACAACAACAACAACAATAACAACACAAGCAACAACAAAAATCAACAAATACTTAGTGCAAAAAAGGCATAGACATTTTTAGACTCTTTTTAGCAAGTACCTCAACCAATAAAATAATAAAAAAATAATGCAACAACAACAACAACAAACAAACAAATAATGTTATGCAAATTGCCTTTTACAACAACAAAACAATATTGTATAAATAAATAACTTAGTGAGATAATCATTAACCAAGAAAATTGATATGATACCGCAAAAACCTTACTAGCAATCAAAGCATACATATAAATAATTACAATATTGTAGGTAAACCGTAGCGATATATCTGATATAACTGACAACTGAACATGCGATATATTATAGCTAATAATACAATATACATAGATATTTGTGTGTTTTTTTAAACCAGCCACACACACACATACGCACTCTCATAGATCTTAAACTAAGCTGAAATTCCCCACAATAGAATCAATAGAATTCTTGGGGCTTTGTACAAAAACAAAAAGTATAGAAACAAACGAATTAGATGCATTGTATTTAGCAATAATTATTAATATTTAATAATGGATTTTAAAATCAGATCAGGTATCAGGTCAAGCGAATTACTTATAAACAAAAAACAAACAAAACAAAAATTAAATAATTTATGTTCACTTAATCGCTATATTGTATAATTTCTGTATTTACTCCCTAAATGAAAAATAGGTCTTGGGTTTGTCTTTTATCTAACAGACTCTGCGTTTAAGTCTCTGTTTCAATTAAAGAATGAAATCACACGAAATTATGAGAATGTTCACTAAAAGTACAAAAACGGCAAGCAATCTAGCAGTAATTGAAGAGTTATAGGCTTTTAAAATGTTTCTTATTTCTTATATTAGTTTTATTTCTGTATGTGTGTGCGTTCATTTCAACACTTCTAATAAACGCAGAGATTTTATTTTATACATTTATATTAATTACTTTTTTTGTGTATATAAAGAAACCCTTGCTTACTATTTTATCGATATGCTATTCATACATAAATTCTACACGATATACTACATACTATCTAACTAAACATATAATATATTGTTCTTGTTAATTAGGTTTCTGAAAGTACTTTGTAGTTAGTCGTAACTTTGTCGCTATATTTCATTTTTTTTGTCAGTCTTTGTAATATTTTTTTGTTAGTATTTAGAACTGTGGGCACTTCCTATTACAATAATATAATACTAAAAAGAAACAAAAAAAAGAAGAAATATAATTGAAAATCCCAAAACACACGTTTCAATGTACCAGTTTGTATGGTGAACAGATCCGTTTTATTATTGTAATTAATATAATATTTATGATTATTCGAACATAACGCATGAATATATGATAATTAATCAGCTGTGCACGAAATAATTGTAACAAAAGAACTAAAATTATACATACATAAAAATATATATATACTGCAACAAGAAATGCAAGCAAACCGATCTATTTGAAAGTCTAGCATATAATTATTGTGATGTAGTTTTTAAAATCGATGCAAATACAAATTGAAAGTGTCGGAATTTTTGTCCTTGTCGTAATTAGCCAGTAACGAAATTAAAACAACAAACAAATTACAAATTACAATTACAACTACAAATTAATTATATTTCTAATGTGTAATCGATACCGTTAATAAAGCGGCATATAAATATAAACAAAATAATATATGTTAACTATTTAGTACGCAAAACAAAATGACTAAACAAAAAGGCAACAACAATTTTATTTTTATTCTGTTTTTCTTTTCTTATTTATCTTTAATTTTATAAAATAATAATTTTTGTCGTAGAGAATAAATCGATGAACGTTTAATTAGCAGCTAAATAGACGGTAAATATGAAACGTTAGTGTTGTGACTATACGAATAAACGTACATACATGCATATAAACGCGGTAATGATCTAGAGATCTAGCTATAGATGATATGATATGATATGGTATATATATATATTGTATATAAAAACAAAAGCTATGGCAACTGCGGTTAGTCAAATGCAGCTGCTGACACGCTCTTGCGATAAATTTAGCTAGCTTTTGTTTCAAACTCACTTTTTTATATAGTTTTTGTTGTTGGATTTTCTATCAAGCTCTAAAGGTGTGTTTTTTATAGAAATTTTATGGACCATTAATGAAAAGAAACTTCAACAACAATTGCTATAAACAAAAGCGATTAAAAAAATGTCATAAATCAAAGCGTTTGATGTAGCGATAAGTGCTTCGATAACTTGTCGTTTATTAATTGTTTTCCTTTTATATATATATATATACCTATATACATACACATAAAGTATACACTATTATTAATTAAATAAAAATATAATAAAATAACTGAACAAGTTAATGGATAATAAACTCTTCAATTTCTACTCAATGTTTTTAGAGAAGCAACAAAAGAAAAACCAAGAACGCTTTAAATGTAACAAAAACGAAACGTTAATAGACTTAAAAAATATGAAAAGAAAAAGAAAGGAAAAGGTATATAAATTACATTCACTAACAAAACTAAATTACACACAGACATGGACATAGACATATACATATACATATATATCGTTTGTATTTAAGAGAATTACATTTTAAAAATCAACAATGTTTTAACTGTGTAGCCTTAAAATCAATTTACAAACAAACTTTAAACACTATCTATGTATAACGATAACTATCATCTATTATCTATACTTAAAATATGATATGATAGCAGATCGATCGTACAATATTTCTATGTATCAAATAGTTGATTTGCCTTTACTTTTACTTGTATGATTATTCAATTATGTTTAATACTTAAAATTTTAATTTGTGACTTTTAAATTGTATTTTACTTACTGACACACACACACATGCACTCAAGCATAATTTTTATATTGTATACCATATAAACATAGCCACAACATGCATATACTACATAACTTACTATTATCATATATGATTATAATATATTTACTTATGTCCTAAATCCAAACCATAAATACATATATCTATTATTATCGAAAGCATAATTCTTTGGTTTTTTCTTATTATTTTCATATTATTTCATTCTGCTAGAGATAATTCAAGATGCTAATCAAAAGTTTAATCGAAATCAACAACAAGAACAACAACAAATACAACATATATCCCACCAAATTAATTTTAACAAATAAATAGGGGCAAAACAATTTAATAATATATATTTATCAAATGAATATTGTGCAATATAAGTACTTATAATTATGATATATTACTATTATAATTATAATTGTTTTTAGCATTCTCCTTCGGTCCTTCTGGGTAGATTCCTTTGACTTTTTGATGCCCTAGCTGCAGCTAAACACAATACTTTAATTTAGTTAATGGTAAATCAGGTTTCTGTAGTTGCCAATAGATTGTTAAAAAATAATTTCAAGAAATAGAATCCCAGAACTCTATGGGGGAACTTCCGATGTCAACTTACGGATACAATCCTGAAAGTATGCTATAAAAATTTTGGATCGATTGTATCGAACATGGAAATATAAGTTGTTTGACCAATTCAAAGACGAACAATTAATGAGCTTTTATAAATAATTTGTCGCTTTGGAATGTGTTTCATACGCAAGTTATGTGCATTTATCAAGCAATGAGATAACCACGAAAACAAGAACAACAACAAATACCAATAATAATTTATTAAGTAAATGCCACGTAATAATAATTACGATTAGTTAGTGTTTAAAAAACAAAAACAAATCAAACGAAAAACACAAATAAATTTTTGGATTCGTCGTATAATGAAATGCATGGATCGAAGCGATTATAAACAATTGACGCTGACAAACAAGATTGATAAGAACCCGTCCATAATTAGATTTTGTTTGTTTAACAACAACCATAAAAAAACCAAATGGAAAACTGGTAAAATCGAATTCCAGGATTCAAAACGGCTCTCTAGACACATATATAATACTTAGTCGGCGGGTAAATCTATTAGAATAAATTCAATAAAATAGTTATACACTTTAAAATATATAGAAGCTCTCTCTCTTCGTGTTTCTTTCGACTTCAATTCCACTTAACTAGCTAAAAAGAAAATAAAACACTTGAAATTGTGGTTCGGATTGATATTAGATGTTTTAAATAACTAAAAATTAAAAAAACATAAAAAATCTAAGTACGATATATTTATACATATACACAAAGAAAGAAAGCAAAATACAAATACATATTAAAAACAAAATAAATATTATAAATATATACACTATATTTTATTAAATACAAAATATTTCGAAAGATTAAACATAACCAAAAGATAAAATGTTGATGTGTGAAATTTATAAGACTAGCATATTTCCTACCTAACAAAATAAATTAAATTAAAAGAAAACAAAAGAAAAACGAAACAATATACGTTATATTGAGATATATATATATACAAATATGATAACTAATATAAACTAGCAGCTAGAGCTGAAATCATACGCATTCTCACGATTATAACTAAGATAAAAGATATTGAATTTAAACAAGCGTCTAACAAATTGATCGTACCTTTTTGCTGATTTAAATGGAAAAATATAGAAAGTAACACGTATACATATATATGTATTAAAACAATATGTTTTAAATGGGTATACATATATATATATTTAATAGCCAGTAACAAATGCAAATAGATGATGGCACTTTAATGGGATTTGCTTTTTATATACAATTAAAATACATATATGTATCGCATATTGTATCTGTATGTGTATGTGCGCGTATGTGTGTGTGTGTATTTTACATAGAATTAGTATCATCGTGTGCAGTTTCAGATGAAATAAATGATGAATTTAAATATTGTATTTTTATATGCGAACTCAAATCTATAACAATAGCCAATAGACCGTAGTTAATAACAGCGCCTCTAGCAGGCATATTATTAATTAAATTATTAACTAAAGAAAAAATCGAAGATCGAACAGAGAAATAATACCAAAGACAGATAATCAAAGCGCGCACATAAGAATTTAGTCATAGGATAAACAAATAAAGAAGAATGGATATGATCTTTCATTGGGCACCAAGTCATTTGCATAACTATCAAACCATATTATGTGTACTATCTATACAGATCTGTTCCACATTTCATTGACCTATCAAAAAATATTGATAAGTTAGTGAATTTTCGGATAGAGCTGCATATCTCCTTATAGCATGTACCTAAGATTAATCCTTAATTAACCAAAAAAAAAACGAGACGAGTTTCGATGAAAGAATTTAGCTTTTTAAGTGCTTGGGTTAGACAACGAATTGCCGGGCAGATCGGGGCGAATCTAGCATGAACATGTACATTCCCTTAGGCTCCTACTTCCCCGCCCAAACAGATTTATTAATAAAAAATAAGTAATAAATAATTTCAATCACCAACGATGTTGCTGGCGATCCTTAAATAAATGTAGTTTGTTGGATCGTCACCAGCTAACCCCACATACATATGAGATCATAAGATTTATTGTGCCGTGTTACACCTACTCATAAAACTAACTAAACAACTAACTTAACTAACTAATTACATGATTAACCAATTAATTTTTTGTATCTATCAATGTGTACTGAATGTTTTTACTTGGTGTCCTTTTTAAACAAACGAGAGAGAGTCTTAATCTAAGCGTTCAAATAAATGAAAATGGGAAAATGAAAAACGAATAATGAAATACTTATATCAAAAACCAAGCACACCGATACATTTAGCATTGTATATGATATGGATACGGAATATGAATACGATAAGCGTTAGTTGTATGCAAATCAAATAAAAAAAAATCCAACCAGACAAAACACAAAAACATATATATTCTAACTAAAGAGTTATATTTAACTTATTCAGATAATATGCGTACCTTTTTAAGAAACTAATTCAATGTTAAATAACAATTGTGAAATCTTTAATAGCAAAACGAAATGATAATTAATAATACTTACAACATAGAGAGTACTTAATTACTTATACTATTTGGGAGAACACCGTCTCAAGACCAAACAAATTGTAACACAATGAGCCGCAAATTTGTATTTATATGTAATTACCCGAAATCCCCCCAAATAACACCCCCGAACCCAAGCGCAAACCAAAAACCAATAACAATCGAGTTCCGATTTCAAAGCTAACGTTAAAGTAAAGATAAAGATAAACCCAAACGCGTTTAGATAATTGATAATATGATTAAGAACTTTTGACTTTTATGGCTGTTTAGAGATTTTATAATACATATACTAATTATATATATACGAATATAAGCAAGAAACATTTTTTCGTAAATTATTTATTTACATACACATAAAGAAATAACACAAACCAACACATATGTGAATGTACTCATCACACACTCACACGCATAGAGAAATCCATTTTTTGTGCTCTGTAGTAAGAGATCGAAAAAGATCTTAACCTTCTTGTGGGTGCTACGGAGCAGTCCCCGACCTTTAACTATATTTATCTCACTCACACACATACTCACACTCTCTTATTCTGTATGTATCTGGTTTTTGGCAAACTCTGGCATAATAAACCCTCCGCTTCAACGATCCTCTAGCTGATCGAGAGCGTTTTTTGGTAGCGATTAGAGAAAAAACAAACGAAAATTGTGAAATTTAGTGTCTTTACACTTTAAAGAGTATATACAAAAAATGGAAACTTAACTAAGTATAATTGAATGTAGATGGCGAAAATGCCAATAATCGTATAAGCATAACTCACACACACAAACACACATACACGGAGAGAAACAATGCATATACATTCACAATTACAGAGATACGAAATACGTTTACATACAAATACAAAACAAAATTATGATACATGATACTCGTACATACGCCTAAAAGGATAAACGTGTAGTAATCTACGACAACAAGAACAACAAACATTACAAATAAATGTCTATATATTATGTATATGGAAAATATAAAATACAAAAGAATAAAAAAAAAATCCAAAACCAAAAAAAAAACCAAATATAAAAAAAAAAACTAAATTATAAAAGGATAAACAAATTGTGTTTTTATTGAAAAAGGAAACAAATCTTGAAGGACTTCAAAACTATCTCAGATAGTTAGCATACTTTTGGGATTTCATAAAAGACGTCAATTTTAACTGATGTGTTTTCCTCTTTAATCAAACTGCTTCAAATATATATGCAACGGATTTAAGGAAAAAATCTCTATAGATTAGTAGACGCTGTGATTGGGTATAGATTTGTTGTACAAATTTTAAATCTTTTTAGTTTCCTTACATTAGAGTCAAGTAGGAAAATCAAAACATTTATTGAGAAAATTTTTACTAACGATATTTTTACCATTAGTTGCATTAAGTGAGTAACCTTTTTCCACCTCATATAGTACATGAAATCATATCATGTATATGTCTGCAGATATTTGGACCATGGGACAAACACTATCAGAACCAATTACGAGCAAGGATTCGGCGCGATGTGAAAACTCCTCGTTCCTGGTTGGCAGCAGCTGCATGCAGGGATGGCGCATCGAAATGGAGGATGCCCATACTCATATACTCTCCCTGCCCGACGATCCGGGTGCAGCCTTCTTTGCAGTCTATGATGGTCATGGTGGTGCTGCGGTTGCCAAGTTTGCTGGCAAGCATTTGCATAAGTTTATTACCAAGCGGCCAGAGTATTTTGGCAGCTCCGTGGAGTTGGCCATGAAGCGTGCCTTTCTAGACTTTGATCGGGAGATGCTTCATAATGGCAGCTGGGGCGAACAGATGGCCGGCTCCACGGCCAATGTGGTGCTGATCAAGGACAGGCGACTGTATTGTGCCAATGCGGGGGATTCCCGTGCCATTGCCTGCATTGGAGGCATGATGAAGCCACTGTCTGTTGACCACAAGCCCAGCAATGAGTCTGAGGTCAAGCGTATTTTAGCCGGCGGTGGTCATGTGGAGAACAATCGTGTCAATGGCAATTTGGCTTTATCTCGGGCCCTGGGAGATTTTATGTATAAGCGAAACGCTAACAAGAAGCCAGAGGAACAGATTGTCACTGCCGATCCGGATGTGGTAACCTGTGACATTACCGATGATTGGGAATTCGTTGTGATTGCCTGTGATGGCATCTGGGATGTGATGAGTAGCAGCCAAGTTGCGGAATTTGTGCGTGAACGTATCGCCAATGGAATGCAACCAGATCTCATTTGTGAGCAGATGATGAACTTTTGCCTGGCACCCAATGTCTACAATTATGGTCTGGGTGGTGACAACATGACCGTCATCGTCATCTGTTTCCTACACAACAAATCCTACGATGATTTGGTAGTTCGTCTTGGCGGATCTAAAAAAACCCATCTTGAGTCTGGCATTGGCGACATTGCCACTGTATGTAAGGTATGCAGTTTATAAACTAATCCAAAAGCGCAATCCTCTAATGACATAATCTCCCAGAAAAAACTTAACAAACCCAACACCAGCAACTGCAATCTGGATAATGCTCGATAGAAAATACCTACATTGTTTATTTGTTTATCGTTTCTTATTTTTGGCACACAGTTTTTCTATAGCTAGTTTAATCTCATACCGACATTCGTATACCCTAAAAATCGTTTGACAAAATTGTCTCGCAGGAGATGGTAAATTGTAAGTCTGAACTGTTTTTTTTAGACCGTTTGACAATTGACTTTAAATTCAATTAAAATACATATATGCTGATTAATTCATTAAGTTAAATTTGAATTTTTCTATTTTTAAATTTAAATACATTTTCTATTTTTAAATTTAACTAACCGATGGATGGAGAGGGGCTGAGAGAGGGACTGGGAGAGGGAGTGAGAGAGGGAGTGGGAGCGGGGCCTGGGAGAGGGACTGGGAGCGGGACTGGGAGAGGGACTGTGAGCGGGGCCTGGGAGAGGGACTGGGAGAGGGACTGGGAGCGGGGACTGGGAGCGGGGCCTGGGAGAGGGGCCTGAGAGAGGGACTGGGAGAGGGACTGGGAGCGGGGCCTGGAAGAGTGACCTGTTGAGTTTTTTCCATAGTAAGTACGGGGTCTCCGACTGTCAAGTATGCTCGACTGTAGCACCGGCCGACTAGTTTGCTTTATGATTGCCAAAGAAAAAAAAAGTGAGATACTTACATTTTTAAACTCCTTACAGAGATTATCTATTTTAGAGTAAATAAAAGTTGAATTATTTTCAGGGATCGATGGATCTCTCGTTTAATTTGAATAAATGTGCAATTCTATAATACATGATTTATTCTCTATACATATTTATGTATATATATTTCTATACAAGTATATATATTCAATATCTTTGGTCTGTTTAGCTGTAGGTGTCGTTGAGTATACAAAATGCAGTGAGATTCTACAACAACGTAAATGAAAAAATAAAACAAAATATATTAATATTAAGTGCTACAAAAATTTACAAAATAATATATATTAGATAGATATGACAAATGTACAAAATATATATTGTATATATTTAAATAAGTATATAATTGGGGTGTGTGTGTGTGTGTGTGTAATGGCTAATTAGTGTTATAGTTATGTCAATTCGTATTGCACCACATGCGGCCGTAATATGCTTAAAATAACGCGACACATGCACGGGGAATTCCCCCTTCTCCTCAGCCAGAGAGTGAGTGAGTGAAAGAGAGGGGAGGAAGTGGCCCGCAGTGCTCCCGGTTTAAAGATAAAGAAAGACTAGAGATTCGCTCGTTGGACTTCCGTGCCGAAGCAGGAAATCGCAATGTCTTAAAAACAAAAGAATTATAAACGTAAAGATATTTGGTAAGTAATAGAAATATAAATATAAATATATATATATGTAAGTGTTTATGTTTGTATGTGTGTAAATTCTAAAGATATGTCGGTTCGTCGTCTGGTGTATAAAATTCATATTCATATTCGTATAGAGTATATATGTTAAGTATATGTATATATTGTGGTTTAAGTAGTGCTAAAAAAATACTGGTTACATTTTTTGCAAGTCTCTAAATCCTCGTTACAGCTAAGTGAAGATCGTTCTTGTTTTGCGATCGTATTTATTAATGTTCGTTCAGTTAAGTCATTGTGTTTTTTTTTTCATTGCTTTTGGAATCGACTACTACTCCCTAACGGTATTTTAGCTCTTTTTCATATTTATCACATATTTGTTTACTACAATAAGCTCCTAAAATCGAATGCAAAATGGGTTTTTCTTTTTGGTTTGTTTGTTTTTTGTTTTTTTTTGGTTTTGGTTTTTGGTGCTGGCATCTCAATAATTCATTAATTCTCAAGTTCTCTCTCTCAGTTGTCTTTTTACAGTCAGACTGGGTTGGTTAGCTAAGCGACCATTGCATAGTTGCCGGTCAACTCGAATGGACTCGTTTTGGCCGAGTGTGTGAAATTGTTCTTGGGCGAAAAGTCAACAGGCTGCTCCTGATCAGCCTCGGCATTGGACGCTGTTGTTGTTGTTGCTGCTGTGGCATGTGGATAGTGCTGATAGGGCAATCCCAGTGGCAGTGGCAGTGGCAGGGGCAAAGGCAGCAAATGCTCCTGATAGACAGCATTCGGATGTTGCAACACCTTGGGCTGTATGATGCCATTGCGCTTGAAGTTCTCATAGAACTCCGGACTGCTCAGGCAGCCAAAGGAATCCGGATGAGCTGCTGGATAGGCATAAGCTAGCACTGCCTGTGCCTTAGCCTCTGCCAGTCGGCGATTACTCTCCTTCTGCAGCAGCTTGTGGGCCAACGTTGATTTGGCTGAATCTGGCGAGGCAGATGTTGTTGTCGTTGATGTTGCAGTTCCATTTGTTGCTGATGTTGCTGTCGTTGTTGTCGTTGTGACTTCCAGTTCGGGTTGCTGCTTGACACGTGTTGTTGCCTCACTGCGATTCTTCATGCAGGAGGATTCCTCATGCTTGTACAGATACGACTTGAGGGCAAAGGCCTTGCCACAGCGGGCGCAGGTGTGAGGTTTCGTATTCGAGTGCGTTTGGATGTGAGCACGCAGATTGGACTTGTCCGCAAAGGCTTTGCTGCAGACGTTGCACTTGAACGGCTTCTCGCCAGTGTGCGTTCTGATGTGACCTTGCAGCAACCAGGGACGGGAGAAACACTTGCCACAGTACTGACACTCGCAGCCCTGGTTGTGTGTGCGCACATGCATCGAGAAGGCGGGCATGGACACGTATACCTTCTCACAGTAGGGACAGTGACGCGCCTTCTTGTCCATAATTGACCTAATTTTAAATAAATAAAATATAAATAAATTATACTCTCAAAAGATTCGCTAGAGAGAGAGCTACTCACCTGTGGGTTTGTCTATGGCGTGCAAGATTCGAGGAGGTGGAATACTTTTTGCCGCACTCGGGACAGGTGTGCTCATCATCCAACAAACTTGAGCTGGAGCTGTTGCTGGCCAGAACTGGAGACTGCTCCTCACTGCTGCTGAGGGACTTTACACTGGACTGGCTGCTGCTGTTGCTGGTGAGACTGGCGCAGGAATTGGTATCGGAAATGGTGCAACGACGCAGTTTGCTGCGATCGAACACCTTGTGGCTATACGAGTTGTAAGTGGAGTCATCGTCCGAGGAGGCATAACATATGCTGTTGTTGTTGCTGTTGCTGTTGTTGGCAGACATTGGTTTGGTGTATGTCTCGCTTATGGTTGCAGTGATTAAGGGTCCTGCTGCTAGGGTTACATCCGCCAGCTGGGTGAGATTATAGAGCTCCTCGGGTATGGGAGTTGCCTGCTGATCCTTCGTCATCTTTTGGTCTGCAAAGCAGAAAAAAAAATATATAAATAAATAGGTAAATAATAATTAAATTAGAATATAAATCCTTAAGAAAAACTAAAGAATAGGTGAAGTCTTAATTGAAATAATTATACAAATTATAAAATTGAATTTATAAAGTAAATAAATGAATAATCCCAGTCCCTCTCCAGGCCCCTCCCCCAGTCTTTCCCCCAGTCCCTCTCCCAGTCCCTCTCCCAGTCCCTCTCCCAGGCCCCTCTCCCAGGCCCCTCTCCCAGGCCCCTCTCCCAGGCCCCTCTCCCAGGCCCCTCTCCCAGGCCCCTCTCCCAGGCCCCTCTCCCAGGCCCCTCTCCCAGGCCCCTCTCCCAGGCCCCTCCCCCAGGCCCCTCTCCCAGGCCCCTCTCCCAGGCCCCTCTCCCATGCCCCTCTCCCAGGCCCCGCTCCCAGTCCCTCTCCCAGTCCCTCTCCCAGTCCTCTCCCAGTACCTCTCCCAGTCCCGCCCCGAGGCCCCGCTCCGAGGCCCCGCCCCGAGGCCCCGATCCGAGGCCCCGCCCCGAGGCCCCGCCCCGAGGCCCCGCCCCGAGGCCCCGCTCCGAGGCCCCGCCCCGAGGCCCCGCTCCGAGGCCCCGCGAGGCCCCGCCCCGAGGCCCCGCCCCGAGGCCCCGCCCCGAGGCCCCGCTCCGAGGCCCCGCCCCGAGGCCCCGATCCGAGGCCCCGCCCCGAGGCCCCGCCCCGAGGCCCCGCTCCGAGGCCCCGCTCCGAGGCCCCGATCCGAGGCCCCGCCCCGAGGCAACGCCCTGAGGCCCCGCCCCGAGGCCCCGCTCCGAGGCCCCGCCCCGAGGCAACGCCCTGAGGCCCCGATCCGAGGCAACGCCCTGAGGCCCAGATCCGAGGCCCCTCTCCCAGTCCCTCTCCCAGTCCCCGCTCAAAGTCCCCGCTCAAAGTCCTCGCTCAAAGTCCCCGCTCAAAGTCCTCGCTCAAAGTCCTCGCTCAAAGTCCCCGCTCAAAGTCCCCGCTTAAAGTCCTCGCTCAAAGTCCCCGCTCAAAGTCCCCGCTCAAAGTCCCCGCTCAAAGTCCCCTCTCCCAGTCCCCGCTCACAGTCCCGCTCACAGTCCCGCTCACAGTCCCTCTCCCAGTCCCTCTCCCAGCATACTCGTCAGTCGGAGACCCCGTACTTACATAGTCGGTAAACAAACCCAATAGACCCCTGTACTATTTTTAAGTACGGGGTCTAAAAATTAATAAATTATTCTCAAATATATTAAAAATGTATAGTTATAGTCCCAAAAATACCCTTTCGGTTTCACAGATTAAATTTAAATTTATTAAATATAAAAAGTTAATTAATTTATAAATAAATAAATAACAAAAAACCGTCAGATGACGTATGGGACAGCAAGGTGAAGCAACCTGCTAAATGCGCCTCAGATGCGTCATTACCAAAACCAAGAAAAAACATACTCGAAAATAAACAAAATTCAAGAGATTATAAATATTTTTTTCTATGTCGCAGACAAAACTAATACATAGTTTAATGAGCTACAGCTACCCTCCCATTTATTGGGCATATTATTAGCATCACTAGTCGTGCATATATTGAAAAATGTAGAGTATTTTGCAGTCGCTGTGCTGTTGTCGATTGTATTTATTTATTTATGTGAAATATTCATCAATTTTATAATTAAGGACGAGCCAAGAGGACAACTACAGAAAGCCAAAGTCGTCTGCATCATAGTCGTCACCTTGCTGACTGCTTGAGGTTGCCGTCTGCCACACGGGGCGTATGATTAACGTCAGCAACAGCAACAGCAACGGTAGCACCGGCAACAACATCAACATCAAAATCGGCATCGGTACTCGCACTTGTTGGCTGTTGTTCTCATTCGCGTTATTAGAAATAAATTCACGTCGAAATGCGCATAATTTGTGCTTGTTGTCTTGGCATTGATTAATCTCGCACGTAATTGCCTCCCCTGACAACACAATCCTCTCCCTTCTAAACTGCAGACACCTAGGCAGGTGGATCGTCACCTAACGTTCTTACGTCTACATATTTTATATTATAATTTATCATATTTCGATTTCATTACCGACAACTGATTACCTTCAGCTAAAAGCAAATGCATTTATACAGCTTTTTGTTTAGGTAATATTATTTTCCAATGTAATTCTACTTCTCTTTCTTAAATAATTGATAAGCTAACTCCCAGGAATAAAGGTAGAAAAAAAGGCATTATGTTTGGGAAAAATCTTAAAGCAGTTATTTTTTGGACCATCTAGAAATTATTTTGAAATACCTATAAGAATTAACATCTATTTTTTATAAGTCCCGAAATGAGAACTGAAAATATTAATGAAAATCTTTTTCAATTTACATTTTAATAAATGATTAAGATCACTAAATGTATTCCAAATAACATATTTAAAAATATTTTAAGAGAGAAATAGTATACATTTTAAGAATGTTTAAGTTTATTATAACTTATTTTTCTTGTAGACTTTCATTTTAAATATTTTTTTCTATTGTATACTTGAATATTTTGTTGAAATATTTTCTAGCAAATTTCCATATAACCTGATAATTTTGTAGAAAAAGGGCAGTTTCATTATGAATACCGTAATCTAACCGATCAGATAAGCCATTAAACTTTTCCAGGCAATCAAATTTTATATTTCCGATCTCACTTTTGCCTTGTTTATTGTTGCTGAAAGTTTTTTTTCCTTGTGTTCTTCTTTTTATTTTTCGTAATTGTCTAAATAATCGATTAATTCTTAATGCCACAATAAAAACGGAGGCAGAGACAAAGACAGAGGCAGTGTGGCAAGCAGTGTGTGTGTCTCTGTGTGTGTGTGTGTGTGGCAGGAGTAGGGGGTAGAGGGTAGGGGGCATGTGTGCGTTGCGGAGGTCATGTGCACAGTGTGCGGCAAGTGTTGGCATCGCTGCTTCACATTTGTTTGTTTTCCTTTCTTGTACAGCGGCTGCCGTTTTTCCCGTTTGAACGGACTGAGGCCAGCCGCGTGATTGCGGTGCCGTTGCTGTGGGCGTTGGCGTTGGCGTGGGCGTGGCACCTCCCCAAAACAAATCAAACAAAGACAAAGACGAGGGGCAACAGTTTTCGCCTAAACACACACAGCAACTTTTGCAACCTGTTGCGTCTGCTTGGCGGCCAAATTCTTGTTGTTATAATTTTCATTTATTGTTGTTCTTGTGGCTGCCGAAAATAATGAAAATGAATTAATTTTGAAGAGTACATTAAAATGTTTGTGGCCATAAAACTGCCTGGATGCGAGCGACAAGAGAGAGAGAGAATTTATGTGGGAAAGAGAGAGAGAGAATGCTGCTTTAACTATAGCTAAATCGGACCATTAATATTGTCTGTGATGAGCAGACATATGTTTTTGAATTTATATATATAATTTGTGTCTAAGCATTATTTATACTTAACAAGTGAGCAATTCCCTCGTTCGCTCTCTCTTTCTTTCCCTCATACAACCACCTGGTAAATTTCCCCATTATGCGTACCTGTTCCACAGAAAATCAGCCATTATAGAAATATGTCTATAAATATTATTTCAGCAGAAATTCATAGCACTTTTGCCAACATTTTTCTTGGACTCAAAAGAGCTGACAAGTGGGAAAATTGTGTCTGCCGTATTCGGAGGGAGACCTCCGAGGGACATTCAAATGTCTATGCAATATTTTCGATGTCAGAAGCACCAAAGTCCGAAAAGTCGCATGTTTCTCTGACAGGCCGTTAATTAATTATTCGTTGGCCCGTGGCCGTACGACGTTTGCGAATCGCAGATCGGTAATCGCATATGACATCTCAAAGAGTAGGGGAAAATAAGGCAGCTAAAAATTGCAAATGTTAATTGGTGCAGGCCACGGATCGAGGAGGTCGAATCGGAGGGGGGACATGTGGCATGCAGCATATGTTGCTGCCTACAAATCGAATCGCATTAATTTGGTAAAAGCAACTTAAATATGATTATGAGTGATATAAACATGAGTGTATTTAATTTAAAACATACAAATAAAGTGCAAATCTCACTTGAAATAGGTAAAAATATTAAACTTGATTTAATAATGCATCTATAATTTTTCATTAATATATTTGAAACAGTGTACTTGATTTTTCTAGCAAAATTTGAAATATTTAATATGTGTGGTTGAAATAAATCCGTCATAAATTTAAGTATCACCCAAGCAACCTTAAGATGCATATTTTCCACCCAGGTATTGTGGAACTTAAAAACGGTAGAACATTTTTTGTCTATGCCTTTTTGGGTAAATATTTTTAAAAATGATTTACAACATATGAAAATATACTTGACTTTTACTTGAATGAAATTGTGGATGCCAATTGCCAATCAATCAATCAGTTAAGACAGTTAAAGAGTTTTGCATGCAGATACAATTAAATTCTTTAAAATACAAAGAAAATTTTGAACAAAATTATGAAAAGTTAATTATACAAATATTTAAATATTAATAATAATAATACAAAATAATTTATACTAGAAATCTGCCATATGTATAGCTGTGATCATCTCGAAATTCAGCAGTGAATCAATGTTGGCCCACGCCTATACTTCCTATACACGTCTGACCCATCCCAAAGTGTTCCGAGTGCATTCTGTAAACGCAACGCACAATGGACATGAAAATGCTTTTTGTATATTTACGGTAGAAATCTGCGCAAAATAAGCGGCCCGAAGAAAGTTCAAAGTCCTGTTAATGTACACAAAGCGCAGAAATGTTAATGGTTTTGGCAGAAGCAGAGGCGGAGATGAAGATGAAGATGGAGACGGGATGCAGAGATGGAGACGGAGGCAGAGACCTTAACAACGGTCGGTGGTGGCTGCGTGCATGGATTGGATGCTCACTTGGACTATTTATAAACCGAAGTTCAGGGCGGAGAAATGTGCATAGTTTACATTTTAGTTCAAACTTGAAAACGCAAGATGGAACAATAAACAAATCCGTTGACGGCGGCGCCTGTGGTGCATCGTGGGGCAAGTGTCAATGCCACAAAATGCTGCAAACAGGACATGCCTCCAAACGGTGTAACTCCGTCTCCCCGCCCTTGACTCTACAATTGTCCGTCCGACTTCTCTACTCATCTGGCAGTTTCCCGCGGAGTTTTCGATTGAATTGTTTGGATTCGATAATATCTCTTCTATTTTTTTTTTTCTTATACATATTTTCATTTGTTTACCGTACGGTTAGCCCTGCTCAATCGTCGCTGGACTCATTTGCAGTCGCATCGGTAATATGTTTACGACAACCAATTATATAAACAATGTCGGGGACACACAAAGGATCTGTGCTATTTATATATGTTTAATCGGTAAACTCACATCATTTTGCTTCTGGTCTTCTGTGTTGCACCTGTAAATCATTAGTGCCTAATTATGAGCTTGACACATTGGCATTGATCATAGTTAAAGATCTAGACTCTATAATATATTTGCATATTTTGTGTGTTTTGTTTTTAACATTGTCCATTCTACGCAGTTTCTTCAGCTATAACGACGCATTTTGCACGCTGCATGACAAAGTCACAAAAATATTAGCTATACTATATTACATATTTGAAATATACTACTTATTTGTAGTATTTTCTAACTATTTACGCAACAAACTAGACAAAGATAATAAAATGAGAGGAAGAATAAGCTGTCAACAGATCTTTACATATATGTATGACTATATTGTAGGGCATCCATCTGTTTGGCCGATCATTGCCAAAGCAAATACATTTCTCACGTAAATGTCAAAATATCAAAGAAATAATAATATTAATTTAACAAGTGTGGCCCGGTAAAGATCTCTCTTTCTGGGTCTCCGAGGCGATAATTTCGAACAAAAAAAAATAATACAGAAGAAAAAGGAAAAAAAATCTGTTGCTCATCATTCCGTTTTGCATTTATGCCACTCTGTCGTCTCCGATATAGGTGTATATCTTATATACACCACATGAAGAGGAGAGCAACGTTAAAGGGTTGTGTATTGGAACAATTGTGTAATTCATAGTGAAAGTAAAAGTTTGAGAACACCAAAGAGATACCCTACATCTGCAGCATAATTAACATAATTTATTCTTTATAATGGTATTAAGTATTACTCACCACGCAGTGGATCAGAACGCGAATCCGTAAGACTCGTGAGGGAGGTTAACTGAAGCTTGTCTCTTGGAATCGGGAATCGGAATCTGTGGCCTGTTTGTTGCCTGTTGCTTGGCACTTAATATAGACTGATGATTCAGTCGAATGTTGGTGTCGATGCGGAATCAATAATATATCACCACGCACTACAACAACCCCAAGGCGCAGAGGCTCCCGCCCTCACGCCCTCTCTTCAAGACTGACGCTGTCAGAAAGTTCTTTTTTTTTCTTTCGTTGGATTTCTTCGTTTCGTCTGTCTACGCAATTTTCACGAATTTCATCACAGGCAGCAAAGTAACAAGTAATGTGTATCAGAAACGGATACAGTTAAATATAACAGATATAGATACAGAGTAATGCACAAGTGTTTGGTCCCGACTGCTAAAACCGATCCTCACTAATTGCTATAGATCGCAGGCGATATCAATATCGTTAATTTCTTCGGCTGCACGTGGCGCGCGCTCTCGAAATACCGAACGCAGCGAGATCTCAGGAAGAACTGAACTTTCTTCAACATACCACTTACAGTTTTTACATCTTGAGGCATCGAGGAGGTGACGATGCCGCCGACAACCAAACAACCGACAGCCGACAACCGACAGCTAGCAGCTGTTTACCGAGGATCGGCCGAGAGCGATCTCTTTCTCGTTCCCGATCTCGTTGCTCTCGGAGAGTTCGCCCCATTGGAACAAGTGTGTGCGGTTTATAAATACATTTTTGAAAATAATGTTTTTATTATTCTCTCTCTCTCTCTCTCTCTCTCGCTCACTCTCTCTGTCGTCCGCTGCCACTGACGCTCGGTTTTCCAAAAGGGAAAAACACACACACGGACAAGGACCACTGCGCAGAATTTTCTAACGGCAGCGTCAAGTTGGCAGCCAGGCCGCAGCCAGTGTCAAAAACCTCACAGAGTGTGCTCTATGTATGTGCCCCCATGCCGCATTCAAGACCTAACTACAACGAAAGAGACAGACTGAAAGAGGGAGTGAGTGCGAGTGCGAGCGAGAGAATCACAGCGTGGTTGGCAGCATTTGCCGGTTGAATTCGGCTACGAATTCAGATACATTTGCTATGGTGACGGTGACGCAGTCGCGCAATTTGGCATTTTGAAATAGCTGTTTGTACTTTTAGCGGATCCCATCCAAAATAGACTCACGCGCTCACCTGACGCTACCCGCTCCCCACTCCCCGACCCTCTCCCTACCTCCCAGACCCGCCCCCTTTCGTATGACCGATTCCTTTTTATTTTCAAACGAATGGATTTATCACAGGTGTTGTCGGTAGCTCTCAACATTTGACTTTTTCACAGCGTAATGAACTTGCCTCGTGTATATAGCGGGGAGTGGGGGGCTAAGGGATTTCTATATAGGGAGGGATTGGGGTTGCTTCTTACGTATGCTATTTTATCTATATTTTATATGATTTATAGATTGTCGCCTTGATTCTGTTTCTGGTTCTAAGTGGATTTTGTTGTTGCCTAGAGATGATATTGCAGTTGCATTCAGTGAAAATTACATGACATAGTTGATAAACCATAAAGGGAAGTTATGTTTAGAAAATGGTTTCTCCCTATCACTGTCTATTTTATCCGTACTTTTTCCTTGACTTTCCCTTTGACACTTACTTAAAAACTTCCAACTCTCATAACTTCGCCAAAACTTGACCAAATTTCATGCGGAATATCATTTTGATCATTATTTGGCCTCTACTTTGATTCTGCATCAAAATATTATTTATTTAAAAAATTCGATTATTTTCCCCTATCACTGTCTATTTTGTTCGTACTTTCCCTTGACTTTCCCCTTGACACTTACTCAAAAACTTCCAACTCTCATAACTTCGCCAAAACTTGACCGATTTTCATCCGGAATATCATTTTAATCATTATTTGACCTCTACTTTTAATCTGCATCAAAATATTATTAATTTAAAAAATTCGATTATTTTCTCCTATCACTGTCTATTTTATCCGTACTTTTTCCTTGACTTTCCCTTTGACACGTTTTATTTTCCTAAAAAAATAGAAAAGGTGATTATTAATTTAAACTTTACAAATACGAATCAAAATATACGCTGACTTAGGGGGATTTTCCTCTATTATGAATATATGATTATTTAAAACAAAGTCAGTTCATGGAAACCATTTAGTGCCATAACAATTTTCAGCTCTTTGCTTATTCACAAGAATTAAATTAATGTGTTAAATAGTATTAATTGTTATAGCCTAATGACTTGTCAGCCATTTCTTCTCTCTGTTGGCCATTTACGCCCGTTCACTTCGTTGGCCTCGACCCACGCAATGGAAACAAAGAAATCAAAATGGATGAAGATTGAGATGTACGAGAGAACATTGCAGTTGTTGTGGCTTGATGATGGCGTTCATGTCAGGCGCCAACATGGAAATGTAATTTGAAATGCTAGGGTCAAGTTAGGCCAGCCTCATGCATCACGTTGAACAGCTGAGTTTGGACCAAGGAAATGTCGAGAGAAGCGACAGAAGTGCTTATGGATGTATGTATGTGTAGGTAGAGGCACAGTGGTTGCCAGGGATTTTGGGGAAGGAGATGTCTGAGCATGGACTCTTTGTATAGGGGTAAACAATGTGACATGTGCTAAAGACATTCGTGGCAGCCACGTCGACTTTAATCACAGCAATTAATAAGAGAAGGAAAGAGAGAGAGAGAGAGGGAGATAGAGAGAGAGAGTGAATTTTTACTGCCACTGGCCGTGGTCTGTGGCACAAAGGAAGGAAGTGTCTGCCACATAGTCCAATAAGCTACCAAAAGAGAAGAATCATCACCCAGAGCGCTGCGATTCTTGAAACTGACGCGACTGGCGGCCATAAATCTATTTTGGTCCTGGTTCTCCAGCCAATCTTCCAACCGCTCTCCTGCTCAGTAGAATGAGGGGCCTCACTTGCTGCGCAATTGCAGTGTTTTTTTCATTTGTTTCTCTTTAATTTGTTGTACTTGTTCTTTTGCTGTTGTTGCAGATGCGAAGCTGTTGCATTATTGAGTGCCGCAGACTCTTTATTTTTAACTGCTGCAACGCGGCGGCATCGAACAACGGTTCTTTGCGTAGGTAAAATGCAGTTGGAGATGCGGCCATAAATTCCAGACAACAGCCAAGCTTCGTTGCCGACGCTTTTCCAATTATTTACACACAGATAAAGAAGCGAAAATCTTCTTAATGTGAAATTCAACAGGCAGAAAATACAACAACAGCAACAACAATAACAAAAAGGAAAAAGAAATAATCGTAAGTAAGCAAAATATTTCGCATTTCGCTTTTGTGTAAATAATTTTATAATCGATTTCAAATGAATGTCTTTAGCTTGCGGTTTTCCATAAATTATCTGTTAATCTTTTTCGAATTGTTCAGAGTTCGTTTGCATCGAGTATTGCGATCTCATTGGCAGTGCTATACTCGTAATTCTTTTCTTCCCGGAGCACGATCTCCTCGCCTTGGATTCGTTCTGAGTTTATGCCACGTGATGGCCAAATAGATTATTTTCTTGAAGGCAGGTTTCGTCACCCAATTTTCAAGTAGCATCCTGTTTACAGGAGTCCCAATAGCTCAAAACATTGTTTAGATCGTCGAAATAGAACTAAAGTTTGAGACTGTAAAGTGGTCGCTCTCGAGTCGATTCCCGGGCCGGATATGCTTGTAATTCCTGAGCCAAATCGTAGATGGAGTCAAAGTCAAAAGAGGCGAAAACATCATAAAGTTCTATTTTTAATGCCGCTGAAAACACACGACAGGCAATGCACTCCACACTCGACTCTGGCCACGTTTTGATACGCTGGCAGATTTCGATTGGGGGAGTTGTCGAGAGACAAGGGGAGAGAGAGAGAAAGCACAGGGCTCAAACTGAAATTTGAATTTGAAGTGCAAGTGAAGCGGCCAACGATTCCATAGGTGGCAGCCACTTTGCGCTGCGCGGGAAACGGGTGTGGGGGCGGGTTACGGATGGTGGGTTGACTTTGCTTGGTGGCATGTGCCGCCACTTGAAGTTCCTTAAAGGAGGAGTGCGAGTGTGAGTGAGAGTGTGGAGAGAGAGAGAGAGAGCACAACAGTGTAGCACGCGTCAGAAAAGAGTGCAATGCATCTGCAAGAGCAGTGAACAACCTGCAACATAATGAAGATCCGAATCCGAATGTATGGCATGGCTTTAAATAATTACAAATGTGTGTTTGTATGTATTTGTATATCTCCACAACTACCGTGTCAAAATTCAAAGAAACAAAAGCGGAAATGTTTTTGTTTTCTTTATTTTTAACAGCAACAAGGGAAAAACTAAAACAAAAACATCATTCTCATCATCGCTGCTGGATGTTTTTATATGGCAATTGAAATGTTTTGGTCATTGAACTTTTGTCTTTTATTAGCTCTATCAATGAAAACTACATTCATCTTTGCTTTAATTCAAGATGAATTGTATTTTGACAAACTTCGAACTCAATTTGATCATTGTTTGGTATAAATTTTGCGGTACCTTAACAACCCTGTAATGCAATTGACGAAATATACCTTTATTTTTATACTCTGAAACTCTAAATTTGTTATTTACTTATTTGACAATTAAAATGTCTTTGATTTAATAATAAATAGTTTTCGACCAGCTCTGCTTTGTACTTGGGGTATGTTATTTGCTTCGTCTATACCATTTAGCACCTCAAAATGATATCCCTTCGATATGCAGAAAGATAGAGCATTGTCATCAGCAATCAATTTATCGATTTCCGCACAATATATCATAGGCTCCGCAGTGTAGTTGTAATTGGATCGTTTTCCAACTTCCTTAGCTGAGTAAAAAGACATTATTTAATACTAATAACCATAAAATCTATATTATAATATTATCTTACCAAGTTCAACCACATCAGCAATGCTTGCTGAACTTAAATCCTTACATCCTATGGCAAATTTGTGGTCAATCTCCGGTAATTTAACAAAATATGTATAAGCTCTTTCGTCATTCTGATCAAAAAATATTGCCATAATTTGTGAAATATATGAAAAATATTCAAATGACTGTTTGATATTATATAAATTTTAAATAAACAATTTTAATTATTGATGCTTACTGCTATTCTTATGACAGCAAAGAGTTGGGCATTATTTCATGAATGATAATGAGTTCTAGATTTGCTGTGAGTTAAAGATGTTGCATCACCTTGCATATTTTTCGCTTCACTTATGCCATCCACGACTTGAAAGGAAAATCCTTTTGAAATACAGAACGCTACCGATGTATCATCTGTTATTATTTTACTAAGTTCCAAACAAAATACTATTGGCTCCTCAGTATACACAAAGCCCGATTTTTCACTCACATCTTTAGCTATAAATTACAAATAAGAAATAGGAATACATTGACAAATATTAAATTGTATCTTACCGAGGTCGATTAAATCTCCAATGGTTGCTGAACGTAAATTCCTACATCCTACAGCAAATTCTTTATTAACTAAAGGTAATTTGACATAATAAATATATGATCTCTCGTCGCTCGGATCATAATACATTGTTAAATGAAATTTATATTATTTTAAAAATAAATACTTTTGAAATGACAGTTAAAGATGAGCTGAATTTTAAAACATAATTTTGAATTTGAACTATTGTCTTTCATGACCACAACTGATATTTAATTAGCAATAGTAAAATTAGTTTTATGCCCTTAAGCTACTTAAATTTTTATGAAACTAAATATAAAAAAACCATTAATAAAGTTCACATTTGTTCGTTGGAATTTAGGACAAATACAAAAACAACTGTGTGTTTGTTGCACTCGTGCGTGGTACAAAATTTCGTTACTAATAAACTATAATTAAGCAAACATTGCGCGCAACTTAAATTAAATTTGAGCAATAACTATTTTTTTAAACAAAATTAAGAGCCACCTTTTGTCCGTTTTACGAAACACAAATACGCCACCTATCGATTTGTTTTTAAATTGCTCAGGAACATTTATCGGAACTGGAATAAAATTAATCTGGACTCGTTTTCAAGGTTGCCAGATGTTGGCTTGTAATTTTATTCTGCTGGGTGGCAATGCTTGTAAATAGTCACTTCTGCAGCGAAATTTCGTTCGCTGTTTGGTAAAAACAGAAAAGAAATTGCAGAAATTGTCGCGAAAACAATTGAAAAAGTGCGGAAAAACTATGAACTGGAAACATAGAGGATAAAAGCAACCTGAGAAACTCAACGCAAGTCGTTTGCATACATATTTTGCAGTGAATTGCAACTTTTAGAAAAGTGACAGCAAAAAACATGGCGCCTACGCCGCTGCCGCTGGAGCAGATGCCCGGTGCAAGCGCTGGCTATTTGCCTGCTGGCCAGGAGGGAGGACCGCGAATTAATACCATGTCCATGTCGGTGCTGATCGACTTCATTATTCAGCGCACATATCACGAACTGATGGTCCTGGCAGAATTGTAAGTAAACCAGGTCAAAACGGCATAATATGACTGATGTTATTGTTCTTTAGGTTGCCACGCAAGACGGATATGGAGCGCAAGGTAGAAATCTATGCATATGCGGCACGCACTCGACATTTATTTACACGCCTCAATGCTCTGGTCAAATGGGGCAACTCGGTGTCCAAGGTGGACAAGAGCTCACAGATAATGAGCTTCCTGGACAAGCAAAACATGCTGTTCGTGGAGACAGCCGATATGCTGGCACGCATGTCTCGGGAGACGCTAGTGCGGGCTCGTCTGCCCAACTTTCACATTCCAGCTGCTGTTGAGGTATTGACCACCGGCACCTACAATCGGCTGCCCACTTGCATACGTGAACGCATTGTGCCTCCGGATGCAATTACTCCAGCGGAGAAGAAGCAGACTCTGTTGCGCCTTAACCAAGTCATACAGCACCGCCTTGTCACTGGGAAATTGCTGCCGCAGATGCGTGAATTTCGCATACGCAACGGACGCGTAACATTCGAGGTGAAGCACGAGTTTAGCGTGGCCCTTACCGTCATGGGGGATAGTCCGAATGTGCCCTGGCGTCTGCTGGACATTGATATACTCGTGGAGGACAAGGAGACAGGAGGTAAATTACTTAACCTACCAGTCAACCAACTGATTAACTAGTTTTTACACTCTCCTGACAGATGGCAAATCGTTGGTGCATTCGCTGCAGGTCAACTACATACACCAACTGATCCAGGCACGTCTCGTCGAGAATACCAATGCCTTAAGTGAGGTGTACAATTGTCTGCACTATTTCTGCCAGTCGCTGCAGTTGGAGGTGCTCTACACGCAAACACTGCG
This sequence comes from Drosophila falleni, assembly GCA_035045575.1. Lineage (NCBI taxonomy): Eukaryota > Metazoa > Arthropoda > Insecta > Diptera > Drosophilidae > Drosophila > Drosophila falleni. The sequence continues at coordinate 16,057,354 of JAWNOV010000167.1, forward strand.
TCTTAACTACGAGCGTTTGGACGACAACAATATCACTGTGGAGGAGTATGTGCCAGGAGTGAAGCTCACTGTCTCCTATTGGCGTGATCTCAAGTCGGAGCTGGGTTACCGTCTCACCGTTCAATCGGATCCCAGTGAAATCGGTCGTCCTCTGGCCGTAGTTCATGTGCCTTCACTGGGCGCCAAGGAATCTGCCGAGGTCGCTGATCGTGCTGTGCGCTCTGATCATCTGTCAATGGAACGCTTGATTGTGCACACCGTATATATACGATCTGTATCTCGATTAAGTGATCTTAAGCTCGAGTTCCAGGCCTTTCTTAAAGACGTTGACTGTGAGTGTAAATGTTATCATCAGCTGAACTATGGAAAACAAAGTTGATCTCTATTTAATCTCTATGTTAAACGATGAAATTAATGATGTCATTCTCTCTTTTAGTTAATCTGCAAGGCACACCAGCTATATTAACTGTGCCCGTGCTGTCACCTTGCTTACGGGCTGAGCAGATTCACATAACCATTGATACACACACGGGCATGTTCCGCTGCCATGTGCCCAAGCATTTGGATTGTCCGATTACGGATGATATGCAGGACTGTTTGAATGGTGATCGCAGCAAGCTGCCAGCCTTGTTATCTGAACTACGATATTGGATCACTCACAGGCGGTGTGAGAAAACGCTCCAACATCTGCCTGCAACAGCCACTGAGACGCTGCCCTTTCTCACGCTGCCCGAACAGGAATTATTGCAGACCGGTCGCCATAAGATTTACGTAAAACTACATCGCCATCCAAACATTATTCTGGTAAGTAAAAAAAGTGAATATCTTTTGTTGAAGCAACTTTACTGTAACGTTTGTCTTTATTTGCAGGTGGTTCAGCTGAAAGAGAAATCCGCAATGCCCAATGAGATGGAGTACACATTCCATCTGGGCTTTGTTGTCTTTCAAAAGGATGAGAGCGATGTTGTAGATGATTCAGCCAAGCAGCTGGTCTCGATTGTCACACAGCCGCCCTCGGAGATTCCCAAATTGTACACGAAACTGATGCGTCTCATTGAGTTTGACACTTTTGTGGCCACCCATGGTCCCGGCACTGAGGTTGATGGTGAGTTAAGTTGACTTTTAAAAATGATCGGTATTTAATACGTACAATTTCAGCAGAAATATCGCCACATAAGCGCAAATCGAATGGCGACATTCTCGCACCGCCTGCCAAGCAACAAAAGACGATCTTTCCCGCATACTTTATACCAGAATTGGCGCACGTTGTGGCCATGTGTGATGAGAAGATACCGTTCCTCAATCTGGCTCAAACGCTCTCCAAGCATCGCATCCCGCACAGCGGCCTGCAAGTGGAGGCAAATGCCACATCGCTGGTGTTAAAGATATTGGCGTTGCCAAAGCCTGGTTCCAATCAGGCAGCGACGGGAACTGGAGATTCCAAGCCAGCGACAGCGCCATCTGGCACTTCGTCGACAGCGATGCCCAAGATTGAGCCACACGTTTGGGATGATCTAATGCGACGTGTGCTCTCCATATCGGTGCGCTCGCAAACCAACAAGAACAGCCAGGTACGCATCTGGGTCGTGGAGTTTGTATTCTACAGCACACCGCTGCAGAGCACCCACCAGAAGGAGCAGGGGAATCGACGCACCGTTTACCTGACCTATGAGCAGGCCAATCATGACTTCTCCAAGACTGTCGAGGATCTGCTCAACGATTGGTCTAAGATTGTCTACCTGTATACTCTCGTACACGACTTTTCCGAGCAGCTGCGAAACAGTAAGTCCAATCTCTCAGCTCATCAAAGTATATTTAATCTATTAAACTACTCCACAGAGCGTCTAAGTCTTGGCGATATGCTGGTGGTCAAGTCCTATAGTTATGTGAATCTATTGCTTGGCTATGGACCTAAGAAGGAAGTCACCTGCAACATTTATTGGTCGGTGCAATCACATGGCTTTCGTCTTACCTTTGTGGGCGGCATCTCGGCGGTGAATGCGCACTCCATGATGCGGGATCAACTTGCCCAGCATCTTAATCAACAGCATAGCCTCACTAGCATCGCTCACATACTCCATGAGACCTACAATCCCATGAGCTCCATTGCCAAGCTGCCTGTGCTTCCGCTGCTAGGAATTCCTGTAAGTTTGCTGATAACATTCAGTTTTTGCTTGCTTCTCACATATCTTCTTTTCTCTTGATAGCGACCTCAAGTTCCCGTGCTTTCGTTCTGCATGTTGCCGCAGTCTCCCTGCCTGATGCGATTGACCTATCAGGCAGTTTACTGTCTGGAGCTGCGTTTCCGTGCCAACCGCCTTGTATCTATACGCGATGGCGCCAGCAATCGCTTTGAGCGCAACGCCATCGAGGAGTTCACGCCCATCCAGGGACTTAAGGCATTCTTGTCCAAGTATGTGGATGAATCTGCTGTTTATAGAGGACGTGCCCCGCATGATGATGACAATCCGTTGTCCCCAATGGGAATGGAAGATAACTTTGGAGGCCCAAGCAGCGTGGCAGGTGTGGGAGCTGGTGGCTCCTCACCATTTTTGGGCGCCGGCATGCGTGGTCCACAGTCGCCAAGGGACAGTGGCTTACGGTTTCCGGCACCACACACGCCGCCTTCCAGCTCCAATCCCCATACACCAGCCAGTCCACATCCAAGCGCTGGCGGCGCAGGTGGAAGTGGTGCCCAGAGCCATGCCAACTTTAATTTGACATCGCCACCAGCACCGCACATGCCACATCAGTCGCCCGGTGGATTGATGCCCTCATCTCCGTTGAATCCACAGCCCAGTCCGCACATGGTGCACAGTCCGGGACCTAACACACTGTACATGCAAAGTCATCAGGATTCACCCTTCACGGCCATGTCGCCGGCGAATAACAACTGGCCAGGATCGCCTAGTATGCCTCGTCCTTCACCCCGACCTGGTCAGAGTCCAGAGCACAAGAGCACAGGTGGAGGAGGCCAGGGCGTAGGTGGCGCTGATCGTGGCACACGTGGTACTCTAAACAGGCCTTGGGCTGGTGCTGTTCCCACGCTTCTCACCCACGAGGCACTTGAGACGCTGTGTCGTCCCAGTCCGCATCCCAATAAGGACATCAACGTGGCAGACATGAGTCCATTGGAAAGATTCCTTGGCTGCGTCTACATGCGTCGCCAGCTGCACCGTAATATCCAGAGCGAGGAGACACTGACAGCTCTCAACTCAACGGAACCGGGAGTTGTGCTATTCAAGGTGGATGGATTGCAGTGCCAGGTGATGCTCAACCCACTGCACATGCAATCCCTGCACTTGAAGGTCACTCAGCTGCCGCCGATGCCGGACAAACCCACTTTCCAGCTGAGTCCAGACGATCTCCTTGTCATCGAGCAATATTTTGACACCCGCGTCGCTGCCCCGCCCTATCGCCCCAACGCATTGCACAGCATTTGTCGACTGTTGAACCAGCCTGGACATGTGCTCAAGGATTTCGTGCAGATTATGCGATTGGAGATGAAGCCAGAACTGGGTGGAGATCAGCTCAAGTGGACTGTTCAGATGTGCATGCGAATGCCGCCCTCGGCACTGCCCATTGTTCCGATTGGCAATGCCTGTGTGGTGCTGGGACGCATGAAGATACTCTTCTTTCTGCAAATCACGAGAATACCATACAACGGCAAGGATTGGAAGGACAGTCCGTCGCTGGTGCTGCCCATTGTTCATGATATAGGCTCAAATGTCACCCAGGTTGCCGAGAGACGCGAGCAGATTGCACCATCTCCGATGATGGCTGCGGCCAGCCAATTGTTGCGTCGTTTCACCGACTTTGGAGTGCAACAGAATCAATGCTCGCTCTTCCCGGCCATCACGGATCTGCTGACCAATCTGCAGCTCACCACAGATCTGCCACCGCCGCCACCAAATCAGGCCATTGGTCCTGTTGGAGTCGGTGTCGGTGTGGGAGTTGGAGTCGGTGTGGGCGTCGGTGTCGTGGGCTCAAGTCCAAATCCAATGATGCCCATGCAGCAGCTGCAGCCGCAGGTGGGACATGGTCCCCAACTTGGTCCAAATCCTGGCGGTCCGCAGTGATGAAGGCGCAAGCGCCGCGCCTCCTCGCAACAGCCATGAGGCGGCATCCTGGCGCAATTGCGACCATCATACATTTAACAAGACAATTCCCAAATCATTATTCATTTATTTATTGATTTAATGCCAGACAAGTTTGCGATAACAAGAGAAGTCAAATGTCAATATCAAGAACGAGAACAAGATCGGGATATCTAAATCCAGAATATATATTACAATAAACAACTATTGTACAAAAGATAGATACACATAATAAAGCACTAACTAACTGTAAAGATAACTACTGTAAAACGCTTTCCTTTTCATTCCCCTTTTCATTACTCATTTATCACAAAGTTTATATGCTAATGTGACTATTTGCACCGAGGTTAGTTTATAAGGTTGCGCCTATGGTTTATACCCTTGCTCAGATATGGATTCTGAATGTGTAGAAGTTGAAGTTATCTATAACTATAATATAATTGAGACAGCAATATTTAAACCATTCTTTTTGCAAGGGTACTTTGATAACTCTTCAATCTGTTTTTTTGGCTTTGTTGTTGCTGCTTCTTCTATCAGCTATCAATCATTGTTTGCCCACAATTTCCGTGCTATCCATTTGAGCCGTCAGCTCGCTGATGCCCTCTTCCTCCTCGGTGATGAGGTCAACCCAATAGCGTAGCTTCTTGGATTTCAAATAGCTAGCAGAGTTGTCAAAGACAACAGTGTCTGTGGAGAAGAGAAGAGAACCTTTAAGTATTGAAACTATACATATAGCAAATGTAATCTCTTACAGGTTGTATTAGGTCGCGTGGAAATGAAGCCAGCTTCGTCCATTTCATTGGAGTAGACTGTGCCCAGTGGAACCTCGCTGCGTTTCTCGCCCGTCTTCTCATCGACGCTGTAGATGCCAAACTTGATGTCATAGTCGAGGGTGCGGAAGTTCCAGGACAACAACTGCTGCTGAGGCTGGTGTTCATTATCCAGCTGATTGTTGACCTTAAAATTAAGTTTCAGTTTATCGCCCTTGGAGATCTGAACGTCGGTGAAGTTCTTATCACTCTGCTGATTACTCTGATCAATATACAAATCCTCGGGCAGTTTACCACCCCAGATCATTAGAGATTTGCACTGTGGATCCCCTAGTTTGTCCACCAATTCACCACCCCAGCATTTGGGAAATATCTTGGGATCCACATGGGAGAAGAGCTGTTGCTGCCACTTGTCCACACCCGATTTGTAGATGTGAATCTTGCTGGTTGTGTTCTCATCGAGGAACTTCTTAACAATATTAAATGCCACCGAGAACAACTTGGGTGCATTAATTAAATAACAACTTTTGAGCAACTCTGGGAAATTGGCCTCGTACTGCTTAATGGAAGAGATTACACATTCCGCAGCTGGACGCCAGGCGTATTGTTTAAGGTTCAGCGATTCGCAGTCGAAGAAGACGACCAGCTGACGTGCCTTCCATCCATGCTCCAGACTCTGCTGATAGGCAACCTTCATGAATTTCTCCAGCAACAAGACGAGATATTTTTGGAACTCAAAGCGCGTGACGCAGTGCATCATGCCCCACATATCGAAATTGTGGAAGGGACAAACAATCACTGTCGAGAGAGAGAGAGAAAGACAGTGAGAGAGTGAGAGAGAGTGAGGGAGAGAGAGTGAGTGAGAGGGTGAGTGAGAGAGAGAGAGAGAGAGAGAGAGAGAGTGAGTGAGAGAGAGAGAGAGTGAGTGAGAGAGAGAGAGTGAGTGAGAGAGAGAGAGAGTGAGAGAGAATGAGAGTGAGAGTGAAAGAGTGAGAGAGAATGAGTGTGAGAGTGAGAGAGAATGAGAGAGTGAGGGAGAGACAAGGAGATGAGACTGAGAAGAGTTGATTAAGAGATTCATTTTACCTGGTGAGCCTTCATTGTCATAGCCTATGAGTCCATATGGAAGATACTCCCGCAATGCCTGCGGAGCATCCCATTTCTCTATGTGATCCACATTCCACATGGCGCGAGTTTTGAGACTCTATTAAAATTAAATCAACAAGTAGAGAATAAATTTTGTGGTTATTTTAATAAATCCTCACTTACCGCTTTTAGCATTTTCTCTGCCGCATCCAAGTTCCATTTGCGGGCTAAAGTTTAAAAGGAGATTTAGAGTTAATAGAGTGCTCTGTTGCACTTGTAGAGATGACTCACCTCGCAGCCAGCGCAGCAAAAAATAATCATCATGGGTGTCGTTCAGCTCACTTTCCATCTGCTTGCGGAACTGCAAAATGTAATTTTAATACGATAAGAACTACAGTGATAACAATACACTTGTTTTTAAACGAAAATTCTTAGATTTGTTAAAATAAAAATAATTCGAAAAACATACCCAGAGTAAGTAGATTCTTTAAATAAGAGAAAACATTTGGATTTTTCTCTTTTAATCTTATTTACAAAAAAGAAATATAAACAACATTCATGATTTAAGTGTCTTATCTCTAGTGAAATAACTTAAAGCAGGTTAATGCATTAACTAATCGCATATTGAACTCTTCTAATCTTGGCTAATTTTATTAACTGATAATTATCAGCTATGATTATAATCATGGGACTCAGAGCATATACGGGCTTAGTAAATTAGTGACTCGACTTCAATCAATCGACAATCACTGACTGGAAATTTGTTGTGCTTGTCGTCGAAAAGCTGTTTGCCTTAGTAACTGTTAAATTGGCCTTGATTCAATGCCAATTGAAATACCCTATAGCTTAGCACAGTGGGGTATATTGAATTGTTATTTTTATTGATTTTAAAACATTATTAAGTGTACAGTTATATTTGAAAATTTTAGAATGCTTAAAGCTATCATGATGCTCCAATTATTTTACAGAGTATCTTATCGGGTAAACTGGCTTGTAAAAAATGCAATTTCCGCTTCATATGAAGGTTTTTCTTGTTTTTCGTCGATGACTCAACAAATTGTGTTCGAGACAGCGCCAGATTTCATCTACAAACGCTCAGACAAAATACTTAAGTTTATAAATAATTTAAGCAAAGACTAATTGGAAAGACAATACTAAGGTAGTTATAATTAATGTGCGTTTATATATGAATGTATATATATGTATGTACCTTCTATTAATGTCAATACAATGAACGTTTAAATTCGTGCTTGGACTCCACAATTGTTTAATTGTGGTCAAAGTAGGAAAGGGAGAAGGGGCCTAAACTTGAGCTTAAGTCATGTCCATGGCTTATTCACCATAATGTTTTATACTTGGCAATCACTTGGCTTAAATCAGCTAAGCACCGCTCAGCTTGGCTTAGTTAAGACCACACCAAACACTTGAAATTCAATAACGAGGCTAAAAACAGCTGTCAAATGCCAGTTTGGAGTTGTATTTTTTGGCTTGAACTGCAGGCCAAGTCATTGTTTAGGCTTTTAATATTATTGGACTGGCTGTTAGCCAGTTTATTGTTGACACGGGTGGAGTGCGGGGGAAGAGGGAGCTGCACTTGGTTAAATTTCATTAGCGTTGCTCATTTTTGGTATAACTTCCTCGTAACTCATTCGAGCTAACTCATTTGCTTTGTTCTTTGCTTTAAATACTACTTGACCAAGTTTTTTTCTAAACAGTTACCAGCTAAAATATAAAAAGTTAAGAGAGGTGTAAATATGTGGCAACCAGACAAACTTATGCAAACTATTATTCTAAAGTTTTTAAGTTTTTTTGCTCGATTCTCGTTAAGTTGCAAAAGCGTGCAAATTTGGCCCAAGACTAGTTGCCTTTTAGCCACTTGTTAGCCCCTTGATCTTAATTAAATATTGATTTCTCTTCACTGGGTCTTTTCGTAAGCAAGAAACCAGTTGCCAAAAACATAAAAAAAATGTCAGAACTCATTAGCATTTTTACTTATAGCAAAACTATCTCAACATATGTTAAGCTTTGTGTTGACTGAATGACGATTTGAGTGATGTGGAAGCTGAATTATAGGATGGTATGATGGAGACTTCCACCCTCAAGGTTAGTTAGTTAGTAAACTCTTGCATAAATATATATTACCTATTTATTTGCCTTGGTTGCAAACTTTAAGACAATATTAATATTTTAAGATTGAAAAGGCAAAAATATAATTTCCGTTAAAACTTATTTTAAAATACTATTTTTTCATTAGGAAAGGTTTCGTCAAATGGCTAGTTCAAAGCTTTATAGATTTTTGTTATTCTTGTAAGATTAATACCCATAGGTGGTAAATGAGCAGCTCAAGATTGGAAGGGCGGACGCTTACTTTTTAATAATTTTACAAAATCTTTATGAAAAAATATATACATGTGTATATTTTATTTTATCTACATATACATATACAGTTTAAAAGTTGTAATTATGGTCGTATCTTGTATCTGTTAAAAGGGTCACGATGATAAATCTCTAAGAGTCTGTTTTATAAAGTAGTTAATTACACTTCTAATTGCTACTGAGCGGTCATGAAATTACATTTGTAATTGTAATGAACTGTGATACTCGCTGAAAGCCTTTTAAGGAAATTAGAAGAGAGAGAGAGAGAGAGAGAGAGAAGATGGTGAGAGAGGTGAGATAACTGCTTAAAACATCTGCCAAGAATGCAGCCAAGGCAACAAGTGCAAAAGTGTGCCACGTTTGAGGCATTAACCGGTTCGGTTTCAATTTCGATTTCAGTTTCAACTTAATTTTTTTTTTATCATTTGATTATTTGGCCAATTTTGTGGGTCGTTGCCACTGAGTTAATGTTGTTGTTGTAGGCGTAACGGAGGCGGCCAAAATGCTATGCTGATTTATTCGCTGGCTAAGGAAATTTTTCAGTATTGCGAAGAACAACGTCAACAAAGCGAAACAGCTGCACGAAGAGCAACGTCCAGAACAAGTTGTTGTTAATGCTCTTGTTTTTGTTGTTGTTTATCGGTTAAAGTTTCTATGCATATGCCGCACAGTGTCAAAGTTGCATGCAAATTCAAACGAATGAGATTTAAAGTAAAGCAACCGCAAAATGCGTCTGTCATGCTTAAATGGTCGCCTCTCATTGCTTCATCGATTTGTTTTCTCAACTCTTTGAGCGACTTTTAATGCGCAATTAATCATGTTTTTTATCGCAAGGCCAAAGAAACCGTTGAATGCTACAAGTTTGCATGTTAAATTGTGCAAAGTACTCATGTTAACAACTTTTGTTATGAAAATGTTACGATCATAGTGTAATCATAGGTATTCAATACTTGTAATCATTCCTGTTCTATTAACAATTAATTAAAGCGACTGCATACGAGGCAAACTACGTTATTTATACCAAGGTGCAAGGTATTGCTGTATAATAAATAAATTAAATACCAGTTTTTCAGAGATTTTCCCATGAATAAGAATTGTTTATATTTATATCAGAATTATAAACTCTGAGCAATACAAAGTTATTTTGCCATTTGAAAGCCCGCATGAGAACATACTTCCTTATTGGACCACTGCCAGTTATTTATGGATTTGTCAACTAAATTACATTCTACTGGTTCTAAAAATATATACAATTGCTAGTAAAACGTTATACAAAATAAAGTCAGTAATGTTTCATGAATATAAGAATGGTAAATAAAGAATCTAAGTTTATCTTAATTATTTTAACTAAATTCTTATATTTTCAACTAGTCTAATCTAGAATTACTTTATTTATTTTAATTTTTACAATACGCCTACACATTTGTCGACGTTTCTGGATCCAATGTGCAGACATTAGTCTCGATTGTGGGAGCGAGAACGAAATAAGCATAAAGCTCAAAGAGCAGCTTTAGATTTCCCCCTTCCTCACTCTGTTGCGGCTATCTCACCTGTTCCAAAGTTTGGCGCTGCTCAGCACTGATTTCGGGCAGTGGACCAGACATTATATATTTTATTTATTTATTTTAACCAAAGCTGTTAAAATGTTGCCAATTTAGTATGTTATGCACACTCTCACACACACACACAAAGTTGAATTTCTTTTTCGTCGGTTTAGTTGTTTTTGTTTCACACGCAAAACAAAACTTTAGTTGATGCTTCGGTTTTTTTTCGGTTTTTGGCTTTGACTTTGGCGTTTGTTGGCTTAATGGGGGGGAGGTGTCTTAAAATAATAACAATAAAAACTTTCTACAGTTGCGTATAGCTGCTGTTGTTGTTGTCGATTTGGTCAGCCTGTTGCATATTTTGAGTGTAATTATATTCAATTTGATGCTTTAACTTTTTCAACCCAAATAAAGTCGCATCTAAGCAAGCACTCGTACTCGTGGTCGTAATAACAATAATTATAATTGTTCAAAACAATTGCTGCACGCACTTAAAACAACACAATAAAGTCGCAATTATATTGTCACTGTTTGTTTGTTTATATGAGTATTTGTTTTTGGCCAACTACGTCAGAATATTTGGTTTGTGATAAACAGAAAAACCGGAACCGAAGCGAACGAAAGCTCCCCAAGCAATGCGATGCGTTTGGCGAGCGGCGTCGAACTGAGGCATTAACAGGCGCCGCATTGCTACTTAAAAAGCCGCAGTCGCCTCTCCCAAAAGCGAAGTGTCGAGAGAGGGAGAGCGACGACAGTGTTCTTAGTGCGCTCTCACAAAAGTATTTACTAAATTCATTAGTTTGCTCTCTGAGGTCTTGTTTTTTGCCTCTCTCTCTCTCTCTTCGTTAAAGTCGCTGTCTGTTAAAGTATTGAATACCCTAACACCCAAAGGATAAAGTAGTTATTAACGATCTGTTGCTTAACTTACTCGTGTTCTGCGAGCCTCTTCAATCCTCGTTTCAAAGCTCATCTATCTGTACCTCTAATTAATACAGATCTAGAACAAGATACAGCTTCTTAACTATTTTATTTATGGTTTGTTTGCTAACGTATTTTTCTGTATTGGAATCTTACCTCAATAAAAAACTTGAAACTTTTATGGCATTCGTTTTACCATGCATTTTATTTATATTCGTTCTTTGTGTTTGTTTTTCGTTATCAGTCAAAGACGATTGCAGTTTTTTTTTAGATGTAGATAGCAATATTTTTGGGTTTAACGTCCATTTGAAGTGGGCTACTTATTTGCTGCTATTTTTGATGTCGTTTTTTCGCAATTGAATCAGTATTTGTTTTTTTTTTGATAAGATAGCTAAATGAGTTCATTTGAACGCAATTCCAGTATCAGCTTTTAGGGTGAATTATAAATGTTAATTGATAGATACAAATGTAAATATCAAATATTAAAAAAAATTTAAAAATTAATTTCAAGTTTTGATTTTCGCGCGTATCATCATTTGGATTAAGTTATATTGAACTAAATAAATGAACAATATTCCTGAAAGTAGATCATTTAGTTCTACGTGCAGAATACAGCTGAAAGTGAACACTAGATGACGCTATTTTAAGCCTATCTGATATACCAAAGGAATTGTTTTTGAACTACAGATGGCGCCAAGTATGAATTCAGTCACAATATTCAATGTGTAGTGCTGAAATCGAACGGCATCGGCGTCGGTTGCGTGTTGTATCCGCTAGGTGGTGCTGAATATTTTGTTGAAGAAGGCTTCGGTTGTTGTATTCTGCAAAATAAATCAATACCCTGTAAATTTATTTGTGCCGCAAGTTATGCAGTAAATTCATTCTTTAATTACCTGCGCCGATCGTAGTATTTTTAAATCCAAGAAAGAGGTACGAAAAATCTGCTAAGCTATTTTTGCAATGATTTATAACTTTGTTAAAAAAATTAATTTGATACCGACCCTCGACGTCGACAGCGACGCCAACGCAAATCAGCTGATCTTGATTAGCCCTCTTGGAGATTTTCCCTGGTAACAAGTATCTCAAGCTGATGGCGTCGCTGTTTTTGCATATGGAAATCGTTTATTCGCACTTGAAATTGAGAATTTACTACTTTTGCGTCACAAATATGCAAAACTTAATAATTCAAAAAGTACATATTGAAAAATAGGTTTATTAAAACAAACAATATTAAGACAGACAAAGGTCGGACGGACGGACAGACAAAAAGATATCGACACATGATAGGCGTAAAATTTTATGAAATTGTTGAAATTTTCAACTGGCAATTAACGAGATTGCAAATTCAAATAGCCAGAAACGAGGAAAGGGGGGGACAATGTTTTTGGCCATGTTTCAATGGCCAATGTATCTGCTAGCCAAATTATGACAGCATTTTGTATTGTTTAGCTGATTATAAAAGATTACTTGTTATTGATTAAACATAATCGAAAATTCTATTAGAGATTTACATATGAATTTCAATTTTAATCTAATACCAAAAGCTCGCATATATATTTCCACAGCTTGTTGTTTTTCCAATGGCATCAATGAAATTTAAAACAAATACATACGTAAAAGATTATATTCGAGTATATTCTATAAGAAGAGCCATAATTGGCAGATTATTGAAATCACAACGGGTGATGGGTCAGAGGTGAGCACTGATATGGCGTTGAGTTCACGTGTCAACACATGGACCACATAGAAAACATATCTAAAACATGCTAAATATAATAATTGAATTCACTTTTTCCATTTGGGAATTTCCTGCTGATTTGACATAAACTATTGGCAATTTGTTTGTATCAAGCGTCTAATTAATTTACTGCTTGGCGGGGAATTACTTCGTAGATCTTCTTGGATTTTTAGTTTGTCAGTTTTTCAGTTGATTTTCCCAGATACTCAGATACTCGGATACTCAGTTTTCGACGTGGGTGCGTAGAAAAAACAAGGCGCAATTCACGCTAAATTCGAGTACTCGAACATGCAAATAAATAAGCTGCCAGACAAAAGACATAAAGTTAAACACCTCTCAACCCCTACCCCCTTTTAGATCATCCCCTACAGAACAGCCTAGTCAGTCACCCCTCACCCCTTTGACGTGATTCTGCGGTTTCTTTCGCCACTTTGCACTTGGAATTGCCAAAATGAAAATTGTCGACCACCCGCAGCTAGGAAAATACTGAGCCATAGAAAGAAAAGAGAGAGAGAGAGAGAGAGAAAGTGAGAGAGAGTGAGGTAATTTAAACGGCAGGATCGACGTCATGATCTTCTTGATGATGCAGTCAGCCAAATTTAACAATTGCAAAAGTTAATGACGTTCGAGCCACACAAACCGCAACCTACGATTGCTGTGACGTCACAACAACATCAACATCATCAATAACAACAACATAGCGTGTGCCCCACAAGTATGTTTAGATGTATGTGTGTGTGTGTGTGTGACCATCTTGTGGATAAGCAATTATTTGCATATCGGAAAACATTTTCGCAACTTATGTCGTGTCTATTTTTGGGCGCTTGCACGAGTTAATTTCGGGAGGGTTAAAGATAAACAAATACGAAATACAAAAACATTTACTCAAATCATCAACAAACAGAGTACAACTGAATTGAACTCAACTAAGTACAAACAAAAAACCGTTCACTTAATAATAATCTATTGTTGATACCATGACAAGGATCCTCTAAGTACATTCCCATATTCTGTATTACAGGCTTTTAGAATGTTGCATATTAATCAGCATCATTAAGTGATCTGCAATTTATTAAATGTGTTTCGAACTTCTGTCGAATTAGTAATGAGTACATGTATTTCGAATTTTATGAAATAAACCTACAAATTGATCAATTCCATAGAAATAAAGACTTATCTTGAATTTTAAGCATATTTGATAAATGATTTTAATGAAATCTTCTGATTTTCCGTTTTCATGCTGAAATTTCCGAGGTGATCTACAGTGTTACAAATGAAATTATACAGAAAGTACAAGAAAAGTCGGAAATTCTGGGGAAAGTTAAGTTTGTACTTTGAACCAGCGTAATTTGTATTGTATCAATTAGTGCCGAAACAAAATTTTAATACAAACTAAGAATTTCCGTTCTACATTAATGAATGTGTATTTAGTTTAGTTTTAAAGAAATCAAAGGAATTCACCCATGAATCAGACGGAAAACTACAAATTACCATTAGTTATAGTACCAAATTTTGCAGTTTTAATTAAATGAATTACTGTAAACTTCGTTACTCAATGCGGAGATTTTAAAAATTGTTTAAGGCGGGGTTACCCTCTCTACTACTGCTACTATAAATACTACTATTAATATTACTCCTCCCAGTCCCTCTTCCAGGCTATGCTCCCAGTCCCTCTCCCAGGCTCCGCTCCCAGTCCCTCTCCCAGGCTATGCTCCCAGTCCCTCTCCCAGGCCCCGCTCCCAGTCCCTCTCCCAGTCCCTCTCCCAGGCTATGCTCCCAGTCCCTCTCCCAGTCCCTCTCCCAGGCTCCGCTCCCAGTCCCTCTCCCAGGTCCCTCTCCCAGGCTATGCTCCCAGTCCCTCTCCCAGTCCCTCTCCCGGGTCCCTCTCCCAGTCCCTCTCCCAGTCCCTCTCCCAGCCCCCGCTCCCAGTCCCTCTCCCAGCATAACCCAATAGATCCCTGTACTTTTTTTAAGTACGGGGTCTAAAAATGGATATTTTTTAAAATAAATGTATTTTGACAGTCGGAATCGATCAAAATTGCATTTTATTAGACAAATAAATGAACTTCAGTTCATGTAGTATTCCTGAATGACTCATGACTTCAGTTTGTTTTGGATTTCGAAATGCCTCTGCTCGCATTCCCCAAATATTATCCAATTTTCCATTTCTCTTAGGTGAAGTACGGGCACGCTTTTGTGACTTGTCAGTCAGTCAGACGCACGTGTCCTTGCATGCATATGCAGGATCTAGGCATATGCACTCCCAAATACCATTTCACAACTTGCCATTTCCCTTTTCCCAATTTCCCCTTCCCCACATTCACATTCCTCCCTGAATTGAACTTGCTACCTCATGATGTTGTGCGTGCAGTTGGGCCTAATCCGCGTTTTAGCCGCCTTCGTATGTCGTTTAATAGCCGGCACATTATCCTTAACCAGACAGTGAGGCCCTGACTCGGATCGAGTCGGAAACTGTTGCGCCCATTAACATGGCAATGGCAATGATGCGGCGGATTTCTGTTTCCTGCTTTGACAAACAAATTAATAACAAAACGAGGGCAGTTCGAGCTAAGGGATAAACTCAATCCCCAACCCCAACTCCAAACATTGGCCTATCCCTGATTCCTGCCTCTGGCTCTTGTCTGGTTATAATACGAGTAATTTTCCATTGTAAGCAAATGGACGACAGCACGTCCAGGATCAGGCCGAACCCTAAGCTGGAGAATGAGAGTCCTGTGTGTTCTGTGCTGTACACTGATAAAAAGAATCTTCTAAAATCAAGATTTTGGTCTCAGAACTAAGATTTTTGGTCAAAAAAATGCGTCGATAACATAAAATTCTTAAATTAAGATGAACACATCTTGATTTTAAGAACATTTTAAATGAGACCTAGTTCTTATTTAAAGAATAAATGTTTTTCAAATAAAAATCTTATAATAAATTAAATAAAAATTTATTTGTTATATTTATAAATGCTTTTTACTTTTAAATTCCAATTTATTTACATTTTATTCTGATTTATTTTAGTAATTTTATAAATGTTATTTGTATTTGGAGATTTGTATTCTTATATTTATACTTTGTTTATTACTTTTAAATTCTGATTTATTTAAATTTTATTCTGTTTTATTTAAGTAATTTTACGAATGTTATTTTAATTTGAGATTTGTATTCTTATATTAAGATTTTAAGATTTTTTAGATTAATAATCTTAGTTGTAGTAATTTGGTCTTAAGATAATGTTATTTTGGTCTTTTTTTTCAGTGTACGCTGTTGTCCTTGATGGCAATGCTCGACATAATGACTTTTGATTACAGCGCCATTAAGCGCTGTCCAAAAGGTTGTGGCAGCTTCTTGTACATCTGTTTGATTTTGCTTAGTGATTTGTAGTTGCTGTTGTAGTTGTTGTGGTTGTAGTTGCTGTAGTTGTAGCTGTGACTCTGCTGGATGTCGCCGGGCTCGTAAATATCACCCACTGTGCCATGGATAAGCCGCATTAGACGCAATCCAATTCAATCCATTCAAAATGGCAAATTGCCGTCTCACACACACATGCACACACACACACGCACACACAGAGTGTACACACTTCAATTACGGTAATGTTGCTCGTACGTTTCCCCTCTTAAATGCTGCCCCTCCTCCCTTTCACTCCCTCTCACTTCTCCTCGTTTAAATGAAACTGAATTGCGTTTTAAGTG
This sequence comes from Drosophila falleni, assembly GCA_035045575.1. NCBI lineage: Eukaryota > Metazoa > Arthropoda > Insecta > Diptera > Drosophilidae > Drosophila > Drosophila falleni. Next base: position 16,073,584 of record JAWNOV010000167.1, read on the forward strand.
TCCTTCGCATTCGCCTTCATTTCTTGACTGCGTCGCAGTTCATTTTCCAAGGAATTGTTTATTGGCATTTGCGGCGCATTCTTTGCATAAATTGATTGCCCTGTCATGTGGGTCAAAGACTGAAGAGAGAGTGGGGGCAGAGTAATGTAGAGGGAACATACATAAATTAAGAGAGTTTTTTTTCAATAAACTGCACACGTTGCGCATACGCCGCGTTGTCGCGTTGCAAGAGAAATGGCCAACAATTTGTGGCCAAGTTGGTGTCTTCTTGGCCAGTGGGCACGAGTGTATGTTGCCACATGCCACACACGTTGCATATGCCACACATGCTGTGTTCATCAATATGAGCTGACATCTATTTAGTACATTAATTTCAAAGTGCATGCCGCATGTTGCACAGGTCGCGACCATTTGGCATAGTTAGCAAGCAAGGGGCAGGGGAAAGAGTAAAGAGGGGGGTAGGGGTCAGTTGGTAACCTTTGGCCAACTGCGCTTTCTTTCCGTGCCTTCAATGTTCGCATTATGCCTCACGGGCTTCGTCTGACACTCGGACTGGGAAATGCGCATGTAAAATCTACAAAAGTTTTGCGTTTCATGTTTTCTTGTTTTTTTGGGGTGTATCTACACTTAAGCCCCCTTCTCTCCCCTTCTCTCCCCTTCTCTCACCCCTTCTCTCTCTCCTTCTCTCTCCCCTTCTCTCTCCCCTTCTCTCTCCCCTTCTCTCTCCCCTTCTCTATCCCCTTCTCTCTCCCCTTCTCTCGTCCCTTCTCTCTCCCCTTCTCTCTCCCCTTCTCTCTCCCCTTCTATCTCCCCTTCTCTCGCCCCTTCTCTCTCCCCTTCTCTCTCTCTCTCTCTCTCTCTCTCTCTCTCTCTCTTCTCTTTCTCTGACGTCAGTTTTAGTTACATTTGCAAGTTCTTTAGGTTTAATGTTGCGTCTTTTTTTATGTTGTTCATTTCCATTTCCATTTGCCTTGTAAAATGGCCTCCGTTTGTCGAGTTTTCCCACTGAGTTTTCCTTTAGCAAAAGTTGCTGCACAACTTTTCGCCAGCTCTACAAAAGTTTTCTGGTGTCAAAATCAATTTTCGAGAGCAGCCAAAAAGCTGCAAAAAGTACAACAATTACAAAGTAGTCCTACTTACTATACAAGTACGATACGATAAGCACACCTGACTGAAGAATGCTAATTAGCAACGTTGAAATTAGTTGCCTAATGGAAAACGATTAGCAGCAAACTTTGCAATGTGATTAGACAACTCGAAAAGAAGTTGAGTAGTCGACTCTGCCGGAGGGGGTTACAATAATTTCAAGTGCATAATGAACCAACTACTTAATTTACATAATGTTTGCTCCACACTCCTTAACATTGATTGACGTTTTTAGCTCAACTCAAATTCAACTCAAACATCAATTAATTAAATATGTCTTTATACCTGCAGCTGCAAGTTTTGTTTATGGGGTAGATTAAATGAATAGACCGAGAAAGATACAAATATTTGTATACGGATTGGTTTTTTCATTGAATTAAAACTGTTTAGGAAAATATTATAAAATTGAAATGTACCTAAATAAATTTAAATTTGATGAAAATTGTAAATCAAATCAATTTTAAATTATTAATAAATCATATTTTAGCAAAATTGTACAAATAATTTATATAATTACAAATACGAACAAATTAGTAGATAATGTGAATTTTAAATTAAGTTTTCGACATATAAATATATCTATAATATATAATGAAATAAAATTAAAATTAAGGAAGAAATTTCGTAATTTCAAGCTGTTTTTAAATTACAGAAATAAATAACTATCTTTCAAAAAGGATCTGTCAAGCAAAATAATCGTTATAAATTGAGTTGAAATAAGATTGCCAGAGAAACTTAAACTTAAGTTCGCTCTAAAGAACAACATAATATTCTGTTGCAACATGCTACAAAGTAAACGACGCAAGTTGTTGCAAAAATTGGTTTATATTGCGAGAAGCTTGCAACCAGGACACAAATACCGCGAGAGTCAACAGCTGTTTAAAGTTGACACTTGCAAATTGAAAAGCTGCTTGTGCATAAATATAAATTGAAATGCATTTATATATGTATATATATTTATGCATATATATGTACTTAGTTAAATCTCTATCGCCAGAGTTTTGACAGTTCAAATAAACTAAACAAAAATAAAATATAAACGAAGCGAAAAGAAAGATAAATGCACCAAAAAACATCGAATTTTTGTAGACATCTTGTTATTCTTTAATTCCTATTAGACATTTAAAAATATTCTAAATAAGTATGAAAGCTGACGATTGTTTTATTTAAAGATCTTTTTTTCTTTCTTTTTATAACATAAAATCATGTTTTAAATATTGTCGACTAATAACTGAAATATTATATTAAGCCGTATTCAGATAAAAATTTAATTCATTCATTCAAGTTTTCCACTTGCTTAAACAATATTTTGTAGTTTATTTAGTTTTATATCTATATAGTCTTTTTCGGTTTGGATATTTAATTAGTCGTGTTTGCTTTTGGATTGTCATTTTGCATATTTGCAATTTAATTCCTGTGCACGAACAAAGGTTGCATTTAATTAAATTAGTGCAGCACATCATCAATCAGTTTATCAAACAATAAATCAATAAAACAATTTATGTGAATTTGAATTTAGTTTATTAGAGCTGTTCATTCGATATTATTATTATTACTTAACTAATCAATGACTGCAAGTTAATTAAAATGAAATGTGTTGATTGGAAACTGAACTCTTTAGAGTGCAACATACTCATATCTTAAATGTGGCAGACACCAAACACACACACATACACACACACATACACATACCGAGTGATTGAAGCCACCTGCCTGCATTTGAAACCGAGTGGCACAAACAAAAACATCAGGCAGGAGACAAACTACAAAATCACACCTTGCGTCCTGTTGTCGCTGTTTCTGCCCCTGCTCCTGCCCCTGCAGCCAGTTGTGGCAAATGTCTTTGCCCCTTGGCTGCCTCAGGCGGCTGTCAGCTAGGCAAACAAAGTCCTTACAGATACAGCGGCAGAGTTACACACATGTGATAGGGATTCGTCCTAGATCCTTGCTATCAATTCAATCGCAATCGCAATCTGAATCGGAATCGGAATTGGGATCTATCTTCTGTTTGTGCACAACTCAAATTACCATTTCGATTCAGTTTCTAATGAGATTTGCTCGCATTCATCTGCCACTGCAACTGCAGCAGGAAGCGGGAGGCAGAAGACAGGAACGTGCCTGTTGCCACAATCTGTTGCAGGATTCTCAACGAAGTTTTCCCCGTATATGCTTGTAATATCATTTTCCGCCTGCTAGTTTGTCTCTGTTTTTACGGCAGCTGCATCTTATCAGTGGCAGCCACCATCTACTTGCAACATGCAACATGCAACTTGCAACGTTGACTATCGCATCAATTGCTAACTCGCTTCATTGCACTGCTTACGAGTATTCTCTTTTTCACTCACACTTAGACTCGCTCTCTCTTTCTCTTTCTCTAGTTCTCTTGCGCTCTATCTGTGGTCGACAGGTTAAATAGGAACAACACATCCTTAATCCTGTTGCTGTTGTTGTTGCTGCTTTTTGAGATTTTGTTGTTTCCAGTTGGCCGTAGAGAATCAGTGAACCAATTAATGCTGCGCACCGATTCCTACACTCTTCCTCTCTTCCCCCCTCTCTCCTCTCACTCTCTGCCAGGATGTCGAGCTCATTGTGCATTGTCCTGGCTCCTGTTCGCCTTGTTCCTGTTTCTGTTCCTGCTGCTGCGCGTGCCTGACCCGTTAATGCCTCCAAATGTTTTTTAAACACATTTATCCACGCAGCAAACAACACAAGGACAATGAAGGACACCAGGGGAAGGGGGAAGAGGACATTGCTGCTTCATTTGGCCTGGACAAACTATACACAACAACAATAGCAAGAGTGCACGTGGTGGCCATGGCCCTGCCCCCTGCCCCACTCCTTGCCCCGTGCACCTTCCCTACTGACTCAGGCTGCCACTTGTTCCGGTGTCGAGTTGCATGCCACGGCGGCCTCAATTTCTCGCCTCCCTTTTGCTCTACAATCTCTGCTATTTCCTTTAGACCAGCTGCTCATGTGTGTGTGTGTGTGTGCGTGTGTGTGTGTGTGTGTGTGTGTGTGTGTGTTATATGAATTGTGTTGAAAATGTTGGTTTATTGATTTGTAAGTTGAAATTTAATTGAAACTCATACCCTGCCGCTTTTGTCCTGCCCCTCAATGCTTGCCAGGATTTATGAGGTCAACTTGGTTGGCTGGCAGCTTGTAATGTGGCTGATATCAGTTAGACCTGGCTCATATTTTGCGGTGCACTAATTAGAAATTGTGCTGGCCAAAAAGAAAACTGTTTACCTGGTCAAGTTGGGTGGAGAAACAGCTGAAGGCAGGGTTAGAAAAAGCACTAAAATCTAATTACGTGAGCTAACTGTGAACTTATCTATATGTTAACAGTTCACTGGACAACAGCTGAACAAAAGCTCAGCGAAAATAGAAAACTCCCTACAAATAAGTAAAGTGTATTTTCCACAAAATCAACTAGATTAAATTGCTTGCAAAGTGGTTTGTGCTTCTGTTGTTTATTTATTAATTAAACATTGTTGACAGCAAGTAAAAGAAATTATAAAATTGTTTAAAGAAAAGATTCCACATATTTATATTTGGGCAAATTTATATATTTTTATCAGTGTTACTATACTTATGTATTACTTAAATCCTTAAATCTTTTAATTCTGTTTATTTTATTTCATAACTGAAATTAAAATTAGCGAATAATAATGAAAAATATTTTGTTGAGGTTCCTTCTATAAAATGTTTATTATTTATATATAATATTAAATATTTAAAGAAAAACATGTAGAAAAACCGAAAATACTATAAATGCTTTACCGAAACTATTATATTCTATTTTCCTGTACACTTTCCATTATTGCTTACTGATAATTAAGGTTAAATTGTTGGCATTCCACACATGCCACATACCTCACCCGACTTTTAGGGTCTGCCACTTGTCAGGGTTGTCATTCGTTTGATATAAAACAACGATTGTATTCCTGAGGCAGTTTTCTGCTTGAACAATAAATCAGTGAACCCGAAGCCAAAGAAATTCCTTGGCATTTGAACCTCGGCAATAACAATTGTCGCTTGCTGCCTCTCTTTTCCCCTCTGCCTCTCTTCTTCTTCCCCATTGTGTGGCACTTCCGATGTGTGGCAGCTTCCCTACGACGGCGCACGCGCCTCTGTTGCAGGATTCGCAGACAAGGACCTCAATGAAGGATCTAAGCGGCTGTTTAATGTAGAAAACATCTGTCCCGGCTACGAGCGATTGCTCCTCAATCAGTGCGCTTCCTGCCCCGAGCTGGGCAACATGTGTGCCACACACACACACACACATACACATACACACACACGCACAGACACACACAGAGATAGATCGAGAGAGAAATGGGCATTGTTTGTGTGTTTGCACAAAGGATGCGCGTGCTGCTAAAAGCAGATGCCTTCCACAAAATTCTGAATATGCATGCACCATGCGGCAGCTAGGTGTAAGTTAAAGGGGCAGGGGCAACAGATGGGGAAGGGGGCAGGTATAGCATTAAAGTGATCAAATTTGCACGTGAATTTGATTCGTGTCCGAGTGCAATTGTGAGAGTGATGAGAAGGGATTACTTTATGGCAATTATGTTACTTTTCAACAGCTGCTGAAGAAGCAAGAGAAAAGAAGTAGAAAAAGTAGTAGAAATGGGAGTAGAAAAAGTAGTAGAAAAAGTAGTAGAGAGAGGAGTTAAGAAAGGAGTAAAGTAAAGGAGTAAAGAAAGAAGAGTAGAAAGTGAAGAGAGAACTGGAGTAATAATGAGAAGAATGAGGAATAAAAAGTGGAGTAGAAAGTGGAACAAAAATAAGGAAATTAAAAGAGAAGAAAAATGAGTAGCAAGAGTAGTAGAAAGGGAGTGGAAACTGGAATATAGAGAAATTAAGAAAGCAGAGTACGAAGAGGAATAGAAAGAGATATAGAAAAATGATTAGAAATATATATATATAGAAAGAGGAGCAGAAAAAGATGTAGAAACAAAAGTAAAAATAAAGAGAAGAATGAAGAGTAAAAAGTAAAGTAGACAGTGGAGTAAAAATGAGAAAATTTAGAGGAGTGGAAACAGGAGTAGAAAGAAAAGTAGAAATATGTTTAGAAATTGGAGTAGAAAGTGAAGTAGGAACAGGAGTAAAAAATATAGTAGAAAGTGAAATAAAAAGTGGAGTAGAAAAAGGAAATTCAAAGGAGTGGAAGCAGAAGTAGAAAAGGACTATAAAAAGGAGTACTAAAAGGAGTAAAAAAGGGAGCAGAAGCTTCTTGTGTGGCCATTTTCATTGTCATCGCCTGTCTGATTAACTATTGCCACGCGTTGTTGTTGTTGTAGTCAGCGTTGTTGTTGTTGTTGGTTGTCTCATTTAAGCTGCTTACTGTCAAAGTTACACTCAATCAGTGTTGTTAACACGACCCACTGACAAAGTGCTGGCAAACAGCTTGAGAAGTACGTGCCACACGTGCAACGCGTAAGTGGCAAGCTGCAGCTACAGCTACAACAACAGCTATTAGCACAAGAAACAAAGCATTTTAAAAGCCGGAGATGAGACAACACGGTAAGCACTTTAGGGGTTGGGAAGGTAGGGGGATTGATACAAAACTAAAGGCATAAGTAATTCGAGTTTCTGTTTTTATTAAGTATCCTGCAAAGTGAAGTTGCCAGGATTGAGCTTGAATTAAAGATGCGTACAATTCGTCTCTCACCTGTTAATCCAGCTTTAACTCCCCAATCTACTCCTTACTCTACTACTCCTTATCCTCCTCCTTATCATCTGCTCATTTTCCTTCTTATAAATCTTCTCCTTTTCATACTCCTGCGTCTCTTCATCTTCCAGCCCATCATCCTCTATCTCATTCTCTTCTAAAGTCTCATTCCTCCTTTGCTCCTTTTCCTTCTTATTCTCCTTCTCCCGCTCTCTTGCTCTTTATTGTGGCAGACACTTCAACTGCAACTCGTTATCGCATCGTATATCGCTTATTACCCGCTTCTAAGCGCATTCCCCTCTCCATCACCATCTCTTTCCCCCTCTCCCTCTCGCTTTCAACTCCAACACTTTCCCTGTCTGCACTTGGTCTCTCTTTTGCCGGATATGGCTGAAGAGAGATGATGAGCTCCTTAGCGTTTGCTTGTGCTGTTTCCTATCAGATTCCAGCTGCACGTCGCGTCCTTTACATTTTAATGCCCTACGTATTTCTTCCGGTCGCCTTCTTGCACCGCTTTGTACTTGTTCTCATCCTCATTCTCAGTCTTGGCTATCGGTTTCAGTTTCATCTATCGCCCGTCCACTCCACACCTTCAATCTTCATCCCTCTTTGAAAGTTCCTCGCCAAAATTCGCTTTGGCACGAGCGCGTTTCTTTGGTTGCAGCTTCCCTTTTTGTCACTTACTCCTCCTTCTTCTTCCCCTGGCCCATTATTCACTTGGTCCTGGCGTTGACAATCCCATTAAGTTATCCTTGTCTTGCATTGTTGTTTCAAGTACCGGTTAAATCATGTTAATATCCCTGCTCTTTCAACTCTCAACTCTTAAGTTCAATTAAAGCTGCAATGAACAAATAAACGTGTCCAAAGATTAAATTTAATATCAAGATTGATTAAAGAGAGATACTACTTCTATTCATACTTCTATTAGCATTTGAATTATTTCTCTATATTCGAACTCGTTTCTCTTTGTTTTTCTTACACTCTTTACTACTGCAACTATAAATACTACTATTAATATACCTCCTCCCAGTCCCTCTCCCAGGCCCCGCTCCCAGTCCCTCTCCCAGGCCCCGCTCCCAGTCCCTCTCCCAGGCCCCGCTCCCACTCCCTCTCCCAGACCCCGCTCCCAGTCCCTCTCCCAGTCCCTCTCCCAGTCCCTCTCCCAGGCCCCGCTCCCAGTCTCTCTCCCAGGCCCCTCTCCCAGTCCCTCTCCCAGTCCCTCTACCAGGCCCCGCTCCCAGTTCCCCTCCCAGATACCGCTCCCAGTTCCCCTCCCAGGTACCGCTCCCAGTTCCCTCTCCCAGGCCCCGCTCCCAGTCCCTCTCCCAGGCCCCGCTCCCAGTCCCTCTCCCAGGTCCCTCTCCCAGTCCCCGCTCCCAGTCCCTCTCCCAGGCCCCGCTCCCAGTCCCTCTCCCAGGCCCCGCTCTCAGTCCCTCTCCCAGGTCCCTCTTCCAGTCCCTCTCCCAGTCCCTCTCCCAGACCCCGCTCCCAGTCCCTCTCCCAGTCCCTCTCCCAGTCCCTCTCCCAGGCCCCGCTCCCAGTCCCTCTCCCAGGTCCCTCTCCCAGTCCCTCTCCCAGGCCCCGCTCCCAGTCCCTCTCCCAGTCCCTCTCCCAGCTCCCTCTCCCAGTCCCCGCTCCTAGTCCCTCTCCCAGGCCCCGCTTCCAGTCCCTCTCCCAGGCCCCGCTCCTAGTCCCTCTCCCAGTCCCTCTCCTAGGCCACGCTCCCAGGCCCCGCTTCCAGTCCCTCTCCTAGGTTCCGCTCCCAGTCCCTCTTCCAGTCCCTCTCCCAGTCCCTCTTCCAGGCACATAGTCGGTAAAACAAACCCAATAGACTCCCAGTTCCTTTTTTAGAGTACCGGGGTCCCAATACCCCTCCCAGGTACCGCTCCTAAGTTCTTCTTCTATATAAAGTTTGAAGTGTTTCTCCTTGTTTTAATTAAAAAATATACAGAAATAAGAAAAAATCTGGGAAGAAATTTCATAGCTGGACTAGAGAGTCAATTTAATTAAAAATTTAAATTAACTCATAACAGATTTCTTTAATCATTGTAGAAAAGTTAAATTACTTTTTGCGAATATTACTCGAAAATTCTCAAAATAAAGCTCTTTCAATTAACTTTATAGACAGTTCCTTGAAGTTTGATAATATCTACAAAGACAGCAGACAAATCAACGGCAAAATGAAGTATGTGAAATGTTTACCTCGCGTGTTGTGCCAATGAAAACGAACTGCAAAATGGAATGAAAAGCGCTAAAAATTCCACCTCTATTTTTCGCTGTTTTTCTTTTAGCATATCAACCTTCCGAACCCAAAGAAGACTAGAACCGGACGTCCTTTGGCCATTTAATCACGCTAATGCATCATTTTTGCACATTTGCATGTCTTGCATTAGTCACTCATTCATTCACATTCACACAGTCATTCACTTTCATTCAGTCATTCATTCATTTGACTTGTTCAGACAGCGATGCTTTGTTGTTGTTTTTCAAATACTTGCGCTACTATCTAAATAATTGCACAAAGAAACCAAGCAATGTGTGTGTATTAGTGTAGGTATGTGTGTGTATAAGAGCTGAGAGGAGAGAGGCGAGAGGGGAACTATTAATGGGGGGCAGTACTGATAGGGATGCATTAATAGCGTATTTAGTTAAATGCCGCGGAAGCCCCACACGATTTCAGAATTGCTCGACATACTCTCTTGCCACATCCATTAACCACCCCCCCCCTCCTGTTCCACCCCCTTTCAGAGGGGGGATCAAGCACTTTCTAGCTGTCCCTGGCCACGATTTTTATTATTCAGTTGCTGTTGTTGTTGTTGTTGCGTGTGTGGCAATGGACAACTAATCCAATTGAATTAAAATGGTTTTTGTGTCTGAGTGTCTGAGTGTGGCACGGATGGCAAGGGATGGGGCATATTCAGCGGTGTTGCAGGTGTTGTTGTGCACAATTCGGCATTTAAATTTCGTATTGCTTCTTTTTACGCTATCGTCTTTTGTTTTTGCTTTATTTTGCCTTGGCTCGATTCAATTCAATTTGATTTGATTTGATTCTATTTTATTTTCCCTTTTTTTTTCGATTTCACTTTTATTTCAGTTTAGCTGCTGTTTCGACAGCCGGAACATTCACATTAAAAAGTTTCGTTTATTCGAGCGGAAATCAAAAAGTTTTATTGACTAGCAGACAAATTGAAAGGGGATGAGGGGCTGAGAAGGGTCTTTGACAAACTTGAAATAGGAAAAATATTTTGTAATAAGAAAAGAACATGAGACATTTTGCAGGACACAAGAGAAGCAACTGCAACTGGCGATGCGTTCTATTGCCACATCCTGTGGAGCGAAGCGTCGGAAGACAGCGGCTGACAGGACAAGCAGGATAAGTCGTGTTCCTGTCCCTGTGATTCCCCTTTTTCCCTGATCTGCCAATTGGGACGACACATTCGAGCGGGAAAAGAGAAAACACATTTCCGATTTCACACTCAAATTGGTTGCCTTTAAGCGAAGAGCCAAATTTTCCAATGTTTATTTACAATTTGCAATTCAATTCATTCAAAAATTTTAGCTCAACAGAAAGTGTTAGGTCAAGGGGGAGGGGAAGGGGAAGGACAGGGAGTACAAGTATAATACGTATACGGCCCGTTGAACGCAAGTAAAGCTGATTAATTGCATGTAATTAATAATGAGAAACGGCAAATGGCAGGTAATAAATTGCTCAGCCACACCAATACAAATGCACACCACACACACACACACTCACACACACACACATATATATATATATATATTGAGAACTGCATTGCAGGTCATGAATGAAAAGTGAAAAGCGGAAAATGCTTTTTAGAACATCATCATCTGTTGCTGTTGAATACATTTGTTTATGCATTGATCAAAATTGAGTGCATATTTCGTTTGTTGATTCAATTAGACGACAGAACTGAATGCAATTGATGAGATTAATTTATGTACTTTCTACAGACTCTTTTTTAGTTTTTATTTCGAGAATGAAATATTAATGAAAAATATTAATGCTACTTCTAATGAAATCGAAAATGCGAATGCCATTGAAATTGCTTATAATAATGATAATATTATAATAATGCTCGAAAATAATAAAGATAATGTTAGTAGGAATTTAATAATGTAATGATAATGATAATAACAATAATAATGATATTGCTAATGTCAATGATAATGATTTATGTATAGTAAAGTAATACATAAGAATACAATTGATAATGCAAACTCTAATTTTAATAATACAGATATTGCTAGCATTAGCAAAACTAAAATGATAGTTATTTTCCCCATAATTTGTATATTAATACCAAATTTTGGAATAGTCAAATAGATAATAATAATGATAATAATAATGAAAATAATAGTCATGATATTTATATTTATTTTCTTCAATTCGCAGTTTTCCCACTTATCAACTCTATTTTAAGATAGCCCTATCCATCTCCTCGATTTATGCTCAACAGAACTACCCTTAGGGGTAGGGTCACCCTGCTTAAGGATGCCATAACTCAACTTTAGCAGCTCCAAAAGTACTCATAATAAAACCACATTATCTAGACCTCCAACAGGACGTAATTATAGCACTTTCATTTCAGTTTCCACTTCGATTTCCATAATAGATCATTTAAATGCAACTACGAGGGCGGCTTTTAATTTTCCTTTAGCGCATTTCGAGTCAATTATGGAGTCTATGATTTATGATCTCAACACGTTGCACGTTGCCTCCCACAATGCTAATATATCCAGTTATATACGAGTTATCCATGTTGGCGCCGCCTGCTGCAACAGTTGCAATGATCTATGGGCCGAATTTTTTGGTGGCACGTTGCATGCAGCAGCTCTAAAAGGTTGCCCCTTGGGGTAGTTCCGTTTCCACTTTCAGGTTCCGGGCTACGCCGGCGCACTCTAATTTTTATTGTGCTGCTATGGAGAAAACTCCAGGGTTGATTTGAGTTCAAGTCTCAGGCTAATGTATGTAAATTTTTATGAATTGCCTTGCATTGTTTTTCCTCGGGTTTTTCTCGACTATTTCTATTTATTTTTATTTTGGTACGCGCCATTAGCATAAGTTGTTGTTGTAGTTGTTGCTGCCGCTCGACAAGTGTTTTTCAGTTGAGTTCAGTTTTATCAACTCGAAACGATTACGTTAAGTATGTTTTGAAAGTGAACTCTATAGAGTTTTTATTTCTTGTTTTTGCCGGCACTTTGAAGTTCTTGCCGCGATTTGTATGCCGAGGAAAACGTCAGCAGGTGCAATTGGAAATTCGAAATATTGGAAAAATAATGTGGCGCATGCAAAAGGAAAAATGTTGAATAAAATCGGCAACTTTATGCGGCGCCCTGTGACTGAAAGACCTTAAACAGAAGGTGAGAAAGTCGAGAAACAGGGCAACTTTTATAAGCCGCTTAGCTGCGATTGGCAGAGGGAAGAGGAGAGGGGAGAGGAAGAGAAAGGGCAGACAGGGTATAAGCAAAATGAATAGACAGCTGTCTGTTTTAGACAACGTGAAACAAACAAACAAATAATCAAGTATAATATGTGTTTCTATTTGGAACTGACCCTTCTTTATAAATAAGCGACTTTCCCACAAATTAATCAGACAGCGCTGGAGGAAGCGAATGTGAAGAGAAGCAGGAGAGAGAGAGAGAGAGAGAGAGAGAGAGGGAGAAGTTGCACTCAGTTGCGGCTCATTAGCGCGGTCGTGTTGCACATTAGAAGAGTCACAGGATAATGTGGAAACCCTTCATTCCACTTCTTATTAATGATGTTGCGGTTGACTTCTTACTCCTTTATACATTTCTCCTTCCATCACTATCCTCTGCTGCCTGTTGTGTACATCTCTGAGCCTATTGCCACAGCAGGTAGCAAGCAGCGTGTTGCATCTTCCAATCACAGTCGAGCTGCGAGTTGAGACTTTAAACCAGTTGGTAGAAGCAAGTCCAACACAAAACGGGTTTCGTAACTTGACCCAAAAGAACGTTTGGTCAGTTGTGGCAGGCTGGCAGATGCTGACGCCATTGCGTTCAATTGTGGCATGCCACGCCCACAAACGCCTTATTAACAACTGCAATTGTGGCATTTCTAATATATATTTAAACTAAAGGCAAATGCCAGAGAGAAAATAAAATTAGAATATTTGCAACTTGCGACTTGTGTGGCATGTTGCATGCGGCATGCGGCAGCTAAATTGCGTTGTTCTGCTGTCGCAATATTTTAATCAAATGCACAAATATTTCGACTGCTCGAAATATTCATTCAAGGCAACGTCGAACGCTTCGCTGCACTTGCCCCACGCATTGAGGAAGTGCCCCCAGCGTCGACACCTTTGGACCGCCGACTGCTGCTCAGCCAATAACTCAACTCGAACTGGCAGCGAGGGTCAGGTGCACAAAGCTCTTACCAAATGCGTCAGTTCGTCAGTTAGTTAGATGCGTCAGAGTAAAGGCGACACGCTGTGCCACCTTGTGTGGCAGCAACAACAAGAACACTTCTGCTGCAGGCTTAAATTCACATTTGGCCACAAAAGCAAAGGACCAACTATTTTCATACAATTAGGCAACGGGTTAGGCGCACAAATCGAGGGGTCAAAGGGCAAGCCTGAAACTCAAATATGAACTCCACTTGGCTCAACAACTTGCAGCGAAACTTTAGCCAAAGAATGAGAGGAAAGAGAGAAAAAGAGAGAGAAAAAGGGAAGAGGGAGAGGATTCTTAAGCTATTTTGTTGCATTTTGGTGAGTAGCATTTTATTTTGATATGATGAGAAAGGGTGGCAGAGAGAGGCAGGAGGTGGGGCAACGTTTCTGGCCTGCAGTTTGAATCTTATGCAAATATTTTTTGGATAAGCTTTGGGCCAAAATGGCAAGGGCCAAGTGTAAAAGAGAGAGAAAGAGAGAGAGAGAGAGAGAGAGAGAGAGAGACGTTATTGTGTGGCTAATACCTAGTATTTTGTATGTGTGTTTGTGTTTGTTGTGATGGTTTTAAATTGAGGCTAGGGCTTTTGGCCAAAACGTGTGTTGGCTCAAAACGTTTTATGGCCGAAGCATAAACTCTAATGGATTTAATTTGAATGCTTTATACTAGAAATTAATGGACAGAATGACACAGGAATGCTAGATTGCAAGAGAGAGAGAGAGAGATAGATAGATAGAGAGAGAGAGAGAGAGAGAGAGAGAGAGAGAGAGACAGAATGAGCTTTAACTGACCAGGTACATATATTCTGCGGAAAGAGAAGGGATGAGAATTTAAGCTAAGAAGCCAGCGGGTTCAAAGTTTAACTCGATTTGTATTGATTGAGTTTGGGCCATTAATTCAATCAAATGCACTTTGGCTAAATTGAACAATTGCAGCAACAACAGTTTATTGTTTACAGTGCTAATTGTAAAGCCTTCTTCCTCTTCCCCTCCTTCCTATAGTTGCGGCAAATTATTGAGTGCGATCACGAAATTCCTTCAAACATTTTGTTATACTCTTCTACGCAACTTGTCTGTTACTCTTATACACTCGCAAGCACTCTCTCACTCTTCTCTTATACGCTGCCGCAACATGTTCGTTGTGTGATGTTCGATCAGCTGTTCGCACTTTGTTGCGTATAAGAGCGCCAACGAACATGTTCGAACAGATGTTGTTTGAGAGAGTTTTGTTGTTGTTGTTGCTGGCAAGGTGTTAGCTCATATTTTAACAACTACTTTGTTTTGACCGGGCCAATTTGTAGCAACTGCAACTGCAACGACAACTGTCGCTGCCCACTGTGCAGAGCAGAGCGGAGAGCGGAGAGCAGAGCAGAGATGCCTTGGCGTATTCCTATCGTACATTGGGGCAGATCACATTGTTATGCGCCAGGCGTCGCATTCCTTGGTCAGCCAAGGCAGTCTGTCTTCCCCTCCGTTCCCTCACTCCTCTGCCCTTCTATGTTCTTATGCTGCTGACTTGTGCCGTAGAATAAAGGAAACGTCTTCGTCTTCAGTTGCCGGTTTTTGTGGCTTTAGCTGCTTTCTGTCTGTGGATTTCTCAATAAAATTACTACGAGCACTTTCCGTTTTTCGTTCTTGCCACTGCCATAGGGACTGCTTTGTATGCCCAACGTGCAGCACAGTGTACACTGCACAGTGGTTGCAACTTGTCTTAAATCGCGCATTGACATTGGCGATACTCGTATTTGCAGCTGGCTGCATGTTGCACAGTGCCACATTTGTGCTCTGTTGTCGGGGTCGTGGTTGATTCTTCTCTCCCGTTCTCTCTCTCTCTCTCTCTCATTCTTCCTCTTGGAGCGGAAGCAGACAACGTCGTGGCATCATAATTATTATAAGCAGAAATGAAAGAAAAAAGGAAGCGTAATTTGAGTCATGCGGCATGTGGCAGGGGCAACATTCGGCAGGTGAGCAACGCGCTTCTTGGCCAACCAGTCAACCAGTCGAGCAGTCAACCAGCTTTGTGTGTTTTGCCAAAAATCCTTGCACAATTCCCGTTTTGGTCGCTTCTTTTCACCTTTCCACCTTTCCGCTTTCAGGATATGCGGCCGTGTGGCACAGTTACTTAACTTGCCTCCTGTGGCACGAGCAAATACAAAATAACAAGCTGTCCAAGCAGACCTTGGCTCGTATCCCATTTCTCTTCACTTGTATCTCGTATCTTGTATCTTTTTACTTTGTATCTTGTATCTGCTGCAAACTTTGCCGTTGTTTTTGCTGCTGTTGTTGTTTTTTGTCGTTGCTGTTGTTGTTGTTGCCGTGTCGCACATCTGTTTTGATTCGTCTCTGCCCCTCTCTGTCCCCTTCACCTACTCACACTCAATATACTCCTCACCATTTTCGTTGCCATCACGTAATTCACTTTTATTGGTTCTTCTATTGTGCGTCAAATCGTTTAATCGCCTTTCCTCCCCCGCCCACGTCTTTTCCCTCTTTCTACACTCTCCTCTCTGTTGGCTAACGCATTTTGCATAAATCACTTTTTGGCTTTGAATTTCTTGTTCTGCTTCTTGTTGTTTTTGTTTTTGCTTTATATTTTCACCTTTTTTTTTGGTTTGGTTTTTCGATTTTCAACTTTTGCTGCTGAAACAGCAATTAAAAGTAAGAGTAAAATTTGTGGGAATGAAAAATGGTTAATTGCCTTTATTTCAGTTTTTTTTTTTATGTTTGATTTTATGACCAACTGTTTGTGACACTCAATGAAAAAAGCCATTCAAAGAGATTCATATCTGAGTTTTGTCTCTATTTGCGAAAACTTTAATAGCAATTTTCTTTATGTTTTGCAATTTTCAGTTGATTTTTACGGCACAAATACAATACATTTATTGTATAAACATTAAGATCTTGCGGCTAATAGACATAAATTGACTTTGAAAATTCAAAAAAATGCTTTATTGAAATTTTATTTGTATATAGCTATAATTAAACAAAAGAGTTAAAATTTGACATAAACATATAAATATTACTTTTCATTTCGATTAAAAATAATAAAATATGCTTTTTATGAAGATTGCGAATTATTTTATAGTCTTTTTCAGTAAGACTTGAAAACATAGTGAAAGAAGTAGATTTTCGTATTTAAAATAAATAAATAAAAAAAGTCAATTAGTAAGCATATTCCATTTATTTCATTTAGAATACTCGTTTGTAAGTATATTTTAGACATTTATTCTGAATATTTTATATTGATATTGATTGAAATTTTCATTTTCTTATTGCTTTTCAATCAATAGTTTCCCATCGCAATCATTTATTATTTTTCCCCCTCAAAAATATCTTTTTGGTCGTATCTACATCAACTTCAACTTTGACCTTGTCAGCGACACTCTAGCCAAAAGTATCTATTCACATTAAGCCGATATACATGTAGATACATAGATACATGTGTGTGAACGTGTGTGTGTGTGTGTGTGTGTAGATAATACGATAAGTTGTCTATTGCAAACCTATTTACGAGTATGTGGGTTATCAAATGAAAATCTCTCGACTTGTTAACATATCGAACACAATTTGATATGTTGCCTGCCTCTGAATTGCCGCAAGCCGAAAACAACAAATCCATCAGGCAAATAACAACAACAGCAGCAACAACAACAACATGAATGAACAACAACAATAGCGAATCGACAACAAAATCAACATTAACATCATCAAAGATGACGTTCCCGCTGCTGCCGCTGACAGATGATGAGGGCCCTGAGGGGCACCCAACAAAACGGAGGCACCACCAACGCGACGTCCAACCACGGGCAACAACAACCACAGTTACAGTTGTTGTTGTTGTAGTTGTTGTTGTGGCTGTTGAAATTGCAAAATCGGTTTCAATAGATTTGATTTAAAATGTTTTTGAGTGCAGAATTAAGTGGCAGTTAGCTAGAAATTATCGAGAGAGTGATAGAAAGAGAGGGCAGAAAGAGAGAGCAGAAAGAGAGTGTTAGAAAGAGAGGGCAGAAAGAGAGTGATAGAAAGAGAGGGCAGAAAGAGAAGGCTGTCATGCGCTTTATTAGCTCGTTTTAATGCTGGCACAGAGTCTTGATTACAATTTCAGATCGCAATGCAAAACCACATATCGTAATTAATTCTTAAATTCAATTGAACATTTTCATGGTGGCGCTTGGATAATTTAATGTTCTTGTTGCTGTTGTTGTTCTAGTTGTTATTGTTGCCGCAAGCTGGCTAACTAGCCTGGGAAAGCGGCAGCCGTCACAGATTTTCTATTTTTCAAATTGGATGATGAGGCTGATTATTGTTATTAATCGTCAAATGAGTGACCTCAATGTATGCAAACAGCTAGAAGAGCGGGGTAAGGGAAGAGTGGAGAGAGAGGGGAAAATACAGGCGTCAGCTGCACGCTTCTGAGTAATGAGACTCGTTAATTGTCAGGCTGCGTCGCATCGGCTCAGCTGTCCACAAAAGCTGCACACAGAAGATGCACCTGCCACCGAAACCGGCTTCTGTCTCAACAGCAGCTCCTGGACTAACTGACTAACTAACTAACTGACTGTCAGATCCTCTCTCTTCCTCACTCTCTTTTGCTCTCTCTCTCTCTTTCTCGTTTTTTCTTTCTTAATCTCTTAATGTACCCCTATAGAGGGTGTTATACTTAAGTTTGTCAAGAAAGTTTAACTTCATTAGTAAAATATCAGTCGAATATCTTTCTTTGGTATAAAAATCTTATTTTTTTTGTTCTTTTTTTTAATATCTTAATAGTTCTCGGGGATAAGTCAGTCTACTATATCATATAGCTGCTATAAAAACGATCGGTCTAAAAACATTCTTTAGTTTGAAAAGTTTATTTATTCCTTAACATATCCCCACCAAATCTTACAGAAAATATATTTAAATTTGTCTTTAATATCCTGAAAAGGCTTGGCTTAAATTAGTCCACTATATCATATAATTGCCGAAGGATCGATCAGTTTCAAAATGAATACAGGACTCTGCAAGAGTATCAAATTTTCGACTTTGCTTTCTATCTTTCCTTCTACTTCTTCTTTCTTTTTCGCTTCATTTCTTTGTCTCTGTTACGTGTATTTGCCTTGCATTTACCGTTTTGTTTTGACTGTTGGCCAAAACAACTGAAAACTTGGCAACGTGCTTCGAACCTCATCGAACAAGTTCGTCAGCAGGTGGACGGACAGACTCATTGTTGCCACAGGGGACGTTGCGTTGTGTGGCATGTAGCATGTGGCATTTGAATTTTGGGTGGTTGTTGCCGGCCGGCTAAAAAGGGGTGCAAGAAAGCGGCAACAAAACAGAACTAGCGCTACCCTTCGCTAGCGGCCTTCTCCCCTCTGCCTCCTGGCTAACACTCTCCCCCCTCGCTCCGTCATCACCCTGGGGCCAGACCTCGAGGCACATTGCGAATCTATAAAAGTATCGAGGCGCATAAAAAACGAGCTCAGTAGTGAACGGCACTTTGCAACGGGCGAACGGCTAACGGGCTAACGGCATCACGTAACGGTTAACGGCTAAACCTTAAAAAAAGAGAAACTAAATCTAAAAAACAAATAAGGACGACAAGTGCTTTAGAGTGTTTTGGCCAAGCTCTGCAGGCCATGAACGGCGGATATCCGCAAGATACATTGCGCAGCTGAAACTTGGCCATAAACTGCACTATTTGTACTGCCAGAAACTGCCTGGCCAGTAACTTGTCATCATCATTGGTGAGTAAACACACACACAACACACACACATACAGACTCAGACTCGAGACTCAGAGGGAGAGACACACAGATACACGCTGAGATCCACACAAATCTATCAGCTGCTTTTGTATCTGTGAGATGCACACAAAACATCTGAGAGTGTCAACAAGGAATTCCCCCAAAAATATGTCTGCAGTAACTTTTATCTCTTATCCGCATCCTATTTCTCTCTTTGCCACATTGCGTATACGCAATGTTTGCTTTTAACACTGTTTGTATCTTTTTATCTATTATCTTTTCTCCCTCTTTTTTTTTGCTCGCGAATTGTGTAGAGCATGAAAATTAAATTTATGTCAGTTGATTCGATTTCGATTGTATTTCTAATGTGGGTTGCTCTAATTTCGATAAACAGTTTTGTATCTTGTATCTTGGTATCTACCAAGCGTTGTTTGCCAAGCTTTTGCTTCAGCTTCTGCTTCTGCTTGCCTGCGTGTATTTTTGCTGTTTTCTTTTGTTTTCAATACATTCAACTCGTTGGCAGCCTAAATTTGAATTCAAAAAGCTGTTAACCGCACAACTATTTTCTGTGTAGGAAGGACTGACAACGATGACGACGGAGGCTGCCTCTGAATGGGGCTTTGAATACCAATTTCTTGAATTTTTTTCTTGAATGATGTGTGTGGGCCGCCGCACGCAGCGGTGTCCAAATACGTTGCAAGCTCTCGCAGATAACATCGAAACTACTTAGACAAGATCCCTAGGCCAAGCTGCCGCATTACGATCATTAATAGAGAATTGATTGAATTTAAAATACATTTTTAAAATCTTTATTCAAAATATTATTCAGTATAAATTGAAAAAGTAAAGTTGTATCAACCAAAACTTGTAGATTATAATCTAATAATAATTATTAACTCATCTGATAAATGAAGTTCTAAAATAAATGATAGAATAATTTGATTATTTTCTTATCTATTCTTTGTTTAAAACTTATGTAATTATGATTTAAATTCTATAAAAAACTCTACAAGTATAGTAATGATAAAATTATAAATAAAATTATTTAAGCATTTAATTTTAAAATCGTTTCTTACTAACTTAATTTTTCTTTAAAATTAATCCATACCATTTTATTTTTGCAAATCTTTTTAAAAATGTTATATATAACATATAAAATTAATTTATAGTAGCTGTAAATGATTTTTATAATTAACATAAATGACATTTATGATATTATTTTCAGCTGTAAATGATTTTTACATTAATGTTTGCTCAGCAATAAATTGAAAATAATTCAAATATAGTATTTTAAATTTATTTTCTTCGAGTGTACTGTCGTTTTTGTGTTGTGTTTTTGTTTTACTGTTTAATTTGTTTACATTTTGGTTTATTGATTTATTTATTCATTCACTAAAGTATTTTATTTACTCGCTGCCGTTTAACATGTTTCATGAAAAGCAAGTTTCAATGTTGTTATTGTTATTATTGATGTTGTTGTAGCTGCTGATTGTTGTAAGTATTTTTTTTATTAATCTTTCGATTCATTCATTGGCAAGGTTTACTACCTTCGGGCACGTGGGCGTGTCCATTGCCTGTGTTTCACTGATTTTTAGCGGTTTTTTGTGATTGTTTTTGTTGTTGTGTTGAATTGTCTGCTAAAACTGCATGCAAATTTTGCGTGCGACGGCAGCTGAAAAAGCAACAGCTACACAAATCCATATATCATGCTTTTATAAGCACCCATGACATCAGAGTCCGACAGACAGACGATCGGCACAGTGGGGCAAGCTGAGGAGTAATCAGACAGAAAAAAAGAGAGAGCGAGAGAGAGAGAGCGAAAGAGGGAGAGCGAAAGAGAGAGAGAGAGCGATACGGAGACGCCACACGACGATGATCGACGTTGCCTTGATTTTCCACGGCCTGGCTACAACATTGTGGCATGGTCAAAGGGGCAAGCGGGGAGAAGGGGTCTTTTATCTCTGGGGGTCTCAGCTGCTTTTGTTGTTGCCGAATGCGAAAGCAAAACAAGAAAAAAACGCATAAAAATTAAAGCGTTTGCTGCTTTTTTAAAAATTGTACGCACTGCATTTTATTTTTGTATATACATACGTAGATTCGTAAATATATTTTTTTGTAATTATGTCAAGTTTGCTTTTTTTTACATTGCAAATTGTTTTTGTCTTTATTTTTTCTTACATTGAGGTGTGAAAATAAAAACCGTTTAAAGATTCCAAACTAGAACTTAAAAAAATATGCCCATCTGCAACACAAAGACCTGAATATTTAATGGGTTAGTTTAATTCTTTTTTTCCTCTGTAAAATAATTAAGTACATAAATCTATTTGAATAGTTAAAGTTGGAGGAGGTATGTGGAAAACCCTTTTTTGTTTTGTTTATCAAGCTAATTTCCATAGTTAAACACTTCAAGATACATAATTCAACTTCAAGATACTTTTTATCAGCAAACATTCTTCGGTCACTTTGTTCAGCTCTTTCTCGTCCCTTAACCTACCCCGTCTCCCTAATTCAACTTTGAACTTTGTTCGTTTTGTGTGTGTTGCAAGCATTTAATAAAAAGACAATGGGATTTTGCAAGTTGCAGATAGTTACAGTTGCCGCGTCTAGAGTCTAGACCTCTGAAAAACTAATAAATTAGCGCACTTTATGCTCGAAGAAAATTTAATAAATTTTTCAGACTCTTGCATAAGATGCCTGCCTGGAGTCGCCTCTATTAACAACAACAACAACAACAATAATAAAACAACAACAAAAGCGCGTTGCACAAAACCAAATCAAAGACAAAAAAATAGAAAAAAAGAAAAAAAGAAGAAGCTAAAGGTAGCGCAAAAAGAAGAGAAACGATGTGAAAAGTTGAATGCCTAACAAGTTGAAACACGTTGAAAATGCGAGGAAAAACCGAAACAAAAGAGTGTTGAAGAAGCAGCTCAGCTCAAGGTAACAATGGCAGCTTGGAAAATGTGGAAATGTCTTGGGAATCTTTCGAAATGGTTCAAGTTGCTGTTGTAGTTGTTGTTGTTGTAGCTACAGTTTGTTGAATTAGATAAAAGTTTAGGAAATGTTTATGCCAAATGTAAAGCGATGAAACCAACAGCGAAAGCAGAACAAAATGGGACAGAACCAAACCGAACGGTAACCAGAAAGCATTTTACCTGCTTATCGCAGCCAAAGGAGCAAAGAGTGAGGGGAGTGGAAAGGGGAGAGGAGGGGGAGCGGTAGGGGAAGCAGGGTCAACTCGACAGTCGGCGGAAATGCAACGAAAATAAATGTGGGTAAAAATGCCAAGCAGGAAAAGTGTTTTTTCTTGCAGCGCCAACAGTCGGTAAAATTTTCAGATACAAATACATACAGTTAGTCAAGTAATTGTATTGACAAAATAATAAAGATTCTTATTTGATTTTTATTTTTAAAAATAATTTAACGCAATTAAATTATATTATATATATTTAATTACAAAATATGATAAATAGGTATAGCTTTTGCACCTATTAATTGTGTGATTTTCAAAGTAATAAATAATTTTAAAAAACTGGCAAATCTCTTGTTATCTCTTGAAATTGTGCGAATTTTTGTCTTTTGACAACATAATTTCTTGACTAACTGTTGGTATATATTGTATCTAAAGCTGCAATCCAAGACGCCGACGTCTGCACGTGAATATTTCACACAAAACACAAAGCGAGTGGCAAATTACGACACCAAAAGCAGCGACGACGGTGACGTTGACGTCGACTGCAGCAGAGGCAGCGACAGCGGCAGCGATAGCGGCTGAGACAGAAGAATGCCTAACCAGCGCAATTTGCAAATGCAAAATGTAAAATGTGACTGTGTGTGTGTGTGAATGAGTGTGTGTGTGTGAATACTATGAATCACAAGAATCAACAGCAAAGAGCTAAAACCACAAGCAAGCCAAGGGAACTCCGCACACTCATCGCTTATCTGTCTTCCCCTCCCCTCCCTCTCTCCCCCACACCCCTCTCTACTTTCCACCTCAGTTGCAGTGTTCATTCATCGATAGCACGGTGAAAATTTCGTGCGCGAGACTAAAAACAAAAGAGCAGCCAAATGAGTCGAAACTCAAGTCTAAAGACGAGATAAACAAACCAAGTGGCTAACAAGCGAAACAAACAAACAGACAAACAGACAAACAGACAGAGAGACAGAGAGACAAACAGACAGTGCAATGCAATAGAGATGCAGCTGGCTAGGCACAGATACATTTGTATCTACGCATCTACGTGTGAATCGACACTAAACTGCATAGTTGAAATAACTGAGGCCAACACACGCACACACACACACACACACACACACACCTAGACCAAACAAACAAAACGGCAAATTAGCAAAGCTGTCGAAAACTTTTGAAAAGTGAAACGGAACCCAAGTCAGGGTCATTTGCCTATATCTCTATCTATATATCCGTATCTGTATCTGTATCGATATCTATATCTATGCCAAACAAACACACATAAAAGATATGAATATATATATAGATATAGATATGTATGTAGAACTGGAACGAGTGAGTCAGACCCACGCAATGCGCCGTCGCACCGGCCAAACTGAAATCCGCATCCGACTTATTACGATATCGAACCCAAAAAAACGAGTTTTTCCCACGGCACACAGAGAACTGGAAGACGCGTGGGCAAAACCCCGCATTGGATTCGATTGGAACGCACCCAGGCGCACAAAACACAGTCCAAATCTATATCTAAATATACATATATCCAAGTCCAACTCAAATTGTACTTATTTGACGTCATACATTCTGCATTCGTTGACCAGAATTTCCGGCACAACTCGTGTCTTTTAGCCCATTTGGCACCTTTTATTTTACTTGTCGGGGGCGGAGGTGGAGGCGTTTGTCTTTACTGACGTAGCATTTTATGATATGGCACTGCAAATTTGTTTATAACTTGTCAGCAGATCATAATTCATATTGAGGTAGCCCAACCAACTCTTGTCGTTGTCGCTGTCGCTGTCTCGTGAGCAGTTTCTATTTATTTTATTATTATCTAATTTCCATCATGTGACAACAATTTGCACACACA
Organism: Drosophila falleni; assembly: GCA_035045575.1. Classification (NCBI taxonomy): domain Eukaryota; kingdom Metazoa; phylum Arthropoda; class Insecta; order Diptera; family Drosophilidae; genus Drosophila; species Drosophila falleni. The sequence goes on from JAWNOV010000167.1 coordinate 16,097,615, forward strand.
CACAAATCACAAGCCACAATTGTGGACTGATTGTATATGATAAAATACAATATATTAGCACTTCCACTTTTCCAGCAAGCAAACTCAACGTTGATTATATAAATAAATATCATTAAATTCCATTGCCAATTGATAATAAGAAAATGCAAGTTCTTTGACGTGCCGAAGATAGGAATGAAATAAATATTAAATTAATTAAAAGATACTCTTCTGTATCTTCTGTAAAATATCTTTGTATTGTAAAACTTTGAAAGACAATTTAAATTTATTCATATAAACGAGTAGCAATAAAATAAAAATGCATAAAAACAATTAATTTAAACATCTTTTTAAAGCTCTAGTGAGAAATATAGAACCATAAAGAGACTCAATCATATGCATAATCATATAAATATATTTATGTCAACATATTTACGACTTGGAACAGAAATAAAGAACCATAAAAGACATAAGCTTATTAAATTTAACTGTTGTTTTTATAAGCATATATTTTAGCTTAGCTAGATATCCATAACTGTAATCAAAACCTAATCAACTTGTCGAACCAAACATGAAAATAAACAATTTTAAGTTTATTTTATACCACGACAATTTTATGAGTGTATGTATAATTGTTGCTAAACTTGAGAGTTAGATGGGTTATTTTTAAAGGGCTATTATGACACCACTTTGGTGCAAATACTATAACTAAAACACAGACCAATAAACAAATGGAAAATGCAAAAAGAAATGTGCATCAAAATTAAATGAATTCATGTGCAAATATGCGAAATTAAATGAAATGAAATATTCTGGCAATTAAAACGACACACAAATTTGTACTTAGTTTTGTTTTGGGTTTTTCTGTCTATCTTTTTATTCCGCTTGTGTGTTTTTGGCAGTTTTATTTGTGTTTTACCACAAAGCTACAACAAACAAACAAACAACAACAATTTCAACAATACAAATAACTATAAAATATTTATATAATTAAAACATGCCAATGACAATCCGCAGGGAGAAGGGAAGAGGGGAATGGAATTAGTTTAGATACAAATATATTTTGTGCATTTGCGCGTTAATAATAATTCCAACGGACTCTTGCAACCGTTGATTTGCAGATACAATTGCATCTTGTAGATACATTTGTGATCACAGCGCTGATATTCATCAAATTTGCATTAGCAAATGAGCGCAGCAAAGACAGCAGAAGAGAAAGAGAGTGGAGAGAAGAGAGGAAAAAACTAAAGCAAAGTCAGCTGCGACGTCGACGTCGGCAGCGTTTCACAGTTAACTCAATTAACTTATAAAATGTAAACTATGCGAGCGCCGACACCAACAACAACAACAACGACAGCAACAGAAACAACAACAATAATAATAACAACAACAGCTAAACGGCAACGGTGATTAACTCTTGGCCACAGTGGGGCATCATCCACATCCACTGGGCCTGGCTTTCCATATATGTAGATGCGTGCCTCGAGATAGAGATACGTGAATGTATCTACAAGTTACAAGTTACGCTTTGCAGACTCGCGCAGTCAGCTGAGCGCGAATAATTACCACGCCATATCTTCTAAACAGAGCAGGGAGTAAGGGGCAGACTATGGAGAGGCAGGGGGAAGGGGGGTTGCTGAGGTAAGGCGCCTTGCAAGAGGCGGATTCAGTCAAAGTCATAGCTACTCGTAAACTCAAACTTAAAATAGTTGGCGCGGTGAATGGTTAGCTTCAAATGAATGTAGATCGCACGCTGACCATGGCTGCATATACATATATGACGGTGGATGGTGGATGTTGTATGTTGGACGGTGGTTGGGGTTCGTCGGTGGGTCGACGTCGAGCGCCAGCGGTGCTAATGTGCTTATGAACGCCAGTTGCTGCCACAGGTCGCTCGCTGGCGAAATGTGATAATCGGACGAGGCGACTTCAATATCGGTTCAATGTGCGCGAATGTGCCAAGCGAATGTCGAGTAGACCGACTGATCGACAGATGGACAGACAGACAGTCGGACACATTTGCACATTTTGCAGGTATTGAACCCATTAATGGCCCATTTGTTTTCAGCCGCGATTTTTCCCAGCAAATGAAAGTTCGTTCAAGCCCAGCAAACAACCCACCGTTTGGCCAATTGATCACCCAGCTAAATTTACTCACTTATTAACGATCTATTGTAATTAGTTAAGATAGTAATACTTTCCATATGATCTCATAATGAAAGTAAATGCTTATAGTATATACAAATAAAATAATTATAACCATCAAATAATTTGCAAATCTAAATAATTAAATATCTCCAAACTACAAAGATTTTTCGTGCTGTAAAAAATTTATAAATATAATTTTATGTAAATATATTTACGTAAAATATGATTCTACAAGTAAATATTTTCCGAAATATATCTGCACAGTGTGGCAAAGATTTCCTTAGAAATATGTTATTTTAAGATGCCTTTTTTTTATATAAACCTTATAAAATAAGGTAACTATACATTTACATGAGAAATAACTTATTTTATACATATTCAGGGAAATATTTTTAATTTTTCTAGATCTCTTAAGACTTGCACTAATAATTTGCATTTTTCAGACTCCAGTTGCATTGTCAAGTTGCCTCTTGTCTTGCATTCTGTCCAATTTTGACCAGGTTTAAGTTCTTTTATTGCTTCGCTTGTCTCTTAATGCTTGTTGCTGACTCGGAGCCCAAAGTTAAGAACACAAAAGCCTTTTCATGCCATTTTCATTTCCATTATCGTGCGAATTTTTCTAGCTGCTTGCATTGCGCTCCCCTTTACTTATTTTTATTATTCTCCCTTTTTACTCTTTCTCTGATGCTTTGTCCACGCAATTTTCTTGTTGTTTTCTTATTAACATTATTTCTGTGGTTGTTCTTGTTGTTTTTATTTGCTACGCCCTACCGCCCACTCTTGGCGCATAATTGCCATTTGATGTTGTTGATGTTGATGTTGTTATTGTTTCAAGAGTCGCCGCTGGCCATGTTCATGTCGCCGTAGCTCCTCACTCCACTTTTTTTCTGCCCTGAGGTTGTTGCGCATTTAAAGCAACATTAATTGTTATGATTTACAATGAGAAAAATCATAAATTAATTATTCGTGGCGCACAGGGGAAGTCAGCAAACTTCGTCAGTCTCATTGACCATAGTTCAGAGAGTTTCCTTGTTGTTTCCTAAGAATTATCTAGTTAGGAAAGGGGTAGAGGAGGGGAAAGTGGACAGTAGTTATAGACCAATTAGCTAACGGAACTACGTGCAAATCGTTGCATCTTGTTGATGGCTGCTTAACCGTTCAATGCTGCGGTTAATTTTCCCGACTCATCTGAGATAGTTTTGCATCTGTTGATCTTGCCACTTGGAAAGCGGGTTAATTGATGGCTTTTGCATTAAATTGCCACGCTCGACAATCAGCGGGCAATTAGTGCACTCTACTATATGTGTATCTATACAAGTACATATCTGTATCTGTCAATCTGTATCTGTGTATCTGTGCTGTGCCTTGCATTTGTATCTTTTGCATGCAGTCGCGTTTTGAAGTTAATTATCGAGTTCATGTTCGTGCCGCAATTTCTTAAGCTCTATTAGATCAGAGAAATTCACAATGTAGATAAGAGTGGGGGAGAGCGAGAGAGAGAGAGAGAGGAAAAGGAATTGGGAGATTCGTTGCTAGTTCAGAATACATAAATCAAGTGTGCCCACATTATGATTTCAGTGCCATCTGCGAACCAGCCCCAAACTAAAGCTATTTATTTGAACACACTTGCCACAAGTTCACGCCACACACTCAGCATCGTCGTTGTTGTTGTCGTCATCGTTCTTGCCTCTTAAAAAGTCTAGACATTGCCCAGTCGCTTCTTCTATGTTGGATTCCATCTTCCCATAGAGCAACCACGCACATTAATCGGATGCGTGCTAAATTTATTGATATGTCAATGCTGTTCCCCCCCCCCCCCTTCTCCTCTTTCACCCCTCTCTGCCCTCTCTTTCCCGCTCTAAGTGGTCCGAACGTTGTCTCCTTGAGTAGATACCACAAATGTTATTTCGCCTCATGTTAGTTGACATTATCTCGTGTCCGCTATTTTCCCCCTCTCTCTCTCTCTCTCTCTCCCTCTTCTCACACATTCCCTAAATATTTTTCTTTATTTTGAATTAATTTCGTCATATTCAGCATATTCGTATTGCCATCGATCCATGCTAGTTTCAAATTATTTAATTTCAACTCAGACAAAACTAAACTTCCATTTGCATTTCCTCTTTCGCTTTGCGTGATTCATTTTCATATATATGTTGTTATTTTATTATAAACATAATGTTTGTCTTTTCTTTTTTGTTGTTTTGGCTATTTTCTTTTTTTGGCGGGGGTGTTGTTTTTTTCATATCATATCGTTTCGTTTTCGTTTTATTTTATTTTTTCCTATATATATTTCCGTGTGAACTTCCGTTTCTTGTTGGCTGCTTCAGCTTCTCCCTGTCCCTGGCTGAAAAAGGCAAAAGTTTGGAACGTGTTTGAAATATTGATAGCGACTGCAGAGACCACAACAACCAACAACAGACAACATTCAGTAGTAACGCAGCGGTGGTTGCAACAACAACAACAACAAGAACAACAATCTACTAACACCTAGCGCTGGTCGATGGTCTGACCCTCTCCCTCTCTCGTTCTCTCTCTCTCTTTCTCTCTATCTGTCTGTCTGTCACCCACTGTCTGTCGCTTTTGGCGATTTTGCTTTGCCTCTGGCTGCACGACAGCTCTGTCATCCTCTTTGCCCCTGCCTTCCCCCTTTGGTGTCAGCCTCTGGTTGTGTCCCCCTTTACGGTGCCATTAGACAATAACTGGTAATAATCGTTGAACCGTAAAATAAACATGGATACGCGCTGCACTTGTTTAGGTAACACCAACCAACCAACACCCAACAACCAAGGAACAACCAACCGAACAACCCGCCGCATGGTCAGGTGTCGATGTCGTTGTTGTTTAAGTTCCCCTGTGTCTATCTATCTCTGTCCCCCTTCTGCCCCTTCTGCCTCTTTGTTGCTGCTGGTTATTACGTCTATACCTGACAACTGCCTTCTGCCGTGTTTTCTGCCGGACGTTAACTGATTTGTGCATTGACGCGAAGTCGTAGAAATATTCAGCATAAATACTCGAACAACGTGTACTTGCGGACTTAAGCCAAGTTGTGGTGCACCTCTTGTTGTTGTGGTTGCCTCTGAATGACTTGAAATGGTTTTAATACTTTCTACAAAAGAAAACCATTTTCTATAGATTATATTTTTGATTTATTTTTGCTTTTTGAAATGTTGCAAATAATTTATTTTAACATTTTCTCGAAGGCAATTCACATTTTCTAGCAGCAGCAAAAGAAAAGCAATCAATCTGCTGAACTTATCAAAAAGTAGCAACTTAAGAAAAATATAGAAAAATTATAAAAGAGGATAAAAAGGTTGCAAAATTTCTTGGATCAATTCAAATTATTTAAATATCACAAGACTTTCACTTTTTTGTTTATCTTCATTCATTCTTTGAATACTTTTTTAAATTTGTCAATTTAATTGGAATGTTATAGTAATAAAATATATATAAAATAAAATTTAAATATAAGAAATAAAATATACATATTCATATGATAGATTTATTATTAATTATTTCTTTATTGCAACCTGTATTAGAATCACTTAGAATTTAATAAAAAATAATTTCAATTATTAAATGGCCAACTGAAATCCACTTAAGCAAAGCAGGCCAAGATTTGCATCTGAATTGCAGCACAAATTGATCGTCAGTTGCTTGACTGGACTAGTCCAGGTTCCATTCATGATATGGGAAGCTTAAATCTCTTCAATTATAATTAATTTTTTTTCTAAGCATCTACGTATTTGATTGCTCAATCTGTGAAATGTGAAAATGTAAACGAGCAATTGGGGTAAGTGGTTCCGTTTGCTGTTCTAAATGAGAGTATCTTAAGTTCATCAGCAAAAGCAGCTTCTGATGAAATCGCTGGCACAGATACAAATTCAAAGATACACAGATACAGATACAAATACAAGTACAAGACACAAGCAGTTGCTTGTAGGTTAAGTTTTATGTCAAAAATTTTACGGCTAGCGAGCAGTGTGGCCTGCGGACTCTTCCGGATAGGAAGAGGGGAAGAAGAGAAGAAGAAGAGGAAAGAGGGGTGGGTATGTGACTGGGCAAGTGTTTCACACAGTAAACTTGAAGTTAATGAAATTAAAACGTAAGCAGCCCGGCATATACGCAATAAACACAAAAGAAATTACAATTAAATTGAAAGCAGACAAGAAGATATTCAGATTCCCCCTCCACACCTTTTCAACTACCTTCTCCAAGCAGCGAAGACGTTGGCGTGGCATGCAACACAAATGGAAATGAACTCTCGTGGGCCGTTGCTGCAGTTGTTCCTCATATTCGTGCATCTTCCGTCCGAAGTTGGAGGAGAGCCCTATCGCGATGCTCCATTTGCTCCAATCTCCCCTTCATGCCCCTTCTCTCTTGCCCTCCCCTCCCTCAGCTGAATCTTCAGTACTTGATTCCCTCGCATGACGTGCGGCTTTTAATCGCATTCGTTTCAATTGCCGGAATTTGATTGTGAAATGAGCAACGACTTTGGGCGTTGAGACCCCACTGACTACTCTCCCTCTCCCCCTGCCCCTCTCCATGTCTGCACCGACTTTCTTTGTTCAACCAAGTGAGGCCCTGCACTTCTTTCATAACGCTGCCCAACTATTTTAACTTTAAGTGCAAAAAAAGTGCAAATTTAATGTTAATGTTATTGTTTATGCTCATACTCAACTCATCATATGTTGGTATTACGAAAAGTGAAACCTTAGGCTTTGTTCTCAGTCTTTTCTCCTCTCTCTCTCTCTCTCTCTCTCTCTCTCTCTCTCTCTCTCTCTCTCTCTCTCTCTCTCCTTGTCGCCCTCTCTCTTTCTGTTGCGTGTTGTGCATAGACGAAGACCCACACATGTTTTATTTTCAATTACAGTTTTTAAACAATTTTCTCATCATTGTTGTTAATGTTTGTTTGTTGTTGTTAACTGAAACTTTCTATATGCATTATTTGTAGTCGCCTTAGTTCTTTCACTTTGGTAACAACCACCCACCCACACTCACCCAAGGCCATGCCGAAGTGCTGCCAACTTGTTTTTCTACTGTTTTTTATTATTTATATTTTTCACTTTTCCCAAGTTTCTCATAACTGACGGCATCAACATTTAAGCCCAGTCATAATTATTATGCACATTTCGCTTTCTCACTCTCACAACATTTCCTTTTGTTTTCCTTTCCTCCCACCACCCACCACCCACCTGCCTCCTCTCACCGCCCGTGGCGTCAGTAATTAAAATTTTACTTTGCACATTTCACTTGACTTTTCTGTCAGTCGCAATGTATTCCGCTTTTTGCCAAATGCATTTTTATTTTCCGTCTATGCAACTTGTAAAAGCCATTCACAATTGCAAGTTTTAAGCTGATTTTCCCGGAACTGTCAAAACAATCCAAATACTTTGAGCGTACACTGTGTATGTGAAGTAACAGAAGATGTCGGTTAACATGAGAATGAAATGTTATTTAGTAATTAACATTTTATGAAAATGTTATTAATAGAAATTCAGATTCTTAACATGACATGATAGCGAAATGTTATTTAGTAATTAACATTTTATGAAAATGTTATTAATAGAATTTCAGCTTCTTAACATCACACTAAAATGTTACACAGAGCAATGTTATTTGATTATGTTAGTAGAAAAAATGTAAAAAATAAACACAACTCAAATAAAAGATACTCATGCTTAGCAGAGTTCTTGTATTACATTTTTGTCAAATATATTTTATAAAATATACTGTTTTTACATACTATATGCAAATGAAAGATATGTAATCCTTTTGATCTCTCTGCTGCGATGTGTATTTAATAATTTACTTGTTAATTGCATTATATTAATCTTTTATACATGTAATTCCTAACAAAAAAAATCAATTGAAAAACTCTGTGCAAACATGTCCTGTTTATGAAATCATTTTATTTATTTAAACATTTAAGTGAATGAATTAATAAAGAACAAATTGAAAGAGAAAAAACTAGTTATGGTAAAAGGGTCGTCACATACGTATTTGATAAATACAAATGCAAATAATGTAAATACAAATAGCCAACAATATGCAAATTAAATATTTGCGAATGCAAACACAAATACAAATTCAAAGCCGATTCAAGTGGTGCGGGAAATAGAGTGGCATGCGGCATGTGGCAAGTGGCAATTGGAGAGGGCAGTAAGCTAGCTAGCCCGTAGCTTGTCTAAAGGAACTTCAATAGCTTGCATAATACAAATAAACATATACAAATGCATACATAAATCGTGTACTTGAAAGTTTAATTCTTGGCTCAGTGAGTTGAATGTTGAGTTGTTTCAAGGATATGTGCGTGTCCTGAATGAGCACAATAACGTACCCAGTTGCGTGTGAAGGCCAACAACCCAAACAACGACAACAATATCGACAACAAAACGACTAACGAACAGAACAGCAACAAAAGCTGAACCTTTACGAAACAAGTAATAATGTTAAAGGACATTAAGGACATACCTACACCTGTCGATATTTTGTACAGTTTGGCGTGCGCTCCGTTTCTGTTCATTAAAACGAGAACAACTCCCCTCCCCTCAGTCTGCCCCTTCCTCGGCGCCTACCTCAACCGGTTACGAGAACGGTTTCACTGCATCCTCACAAAGGATCGATGAAGATGGAAGCGCAGCATTTCCGTTCGCAAAACTCGTTTGCCAGAAAGTGTCCTGCCTGGCAGTTGGTCGAAAGTTACCGTTTGACATGTGACTGCATCCCCTACTCCTTGACCCCTGCCCGCTTCCCTATTGACCCATTCGATTTGCGACCTTTTGTTTCGACAGTAAGAAAGCAGCTCCAAAAGGTAATCACCATTAAAACTCATTACCAAGGGCAACTGTCGAAATACAAAGCCAAGTTAACACGGGCACGCCATGGTCAATATTCCCCAGGATACTAAAACTAACATTGGCCACATAAAGTACTTACTTTGGTTACTCCAATTAATCCATACAATGTACCCAAAGTCAAACAGAAACAAGCTGCGACAACAGCAACAAAAAGAACAGCAGCAGCAAAAGGAACAACAACAGGAACATTTCCTTACTTTGGCGCTTTTATGGGGACAGATGAGTTTTAATCTACGATATATCAAAATGTTTCCATTATCAAGCTATAGTAAAGTTAGCTCATGAAATATTTAATTAGCGTTTCCGTTTGCTAAGCAAAGTGTTTACAGTGATACTTCGATAACTTGAAAAGATTAACGTGAATAAAGTGTTCTTAACAAAAAAAAAACAAAAGAAAGAGTCGTTTTTGTTTTTTTTTTCAAAAAAATCCATGTTTAATACGGTAGTTTAAGAAGATCAAATAAGTTGTTATATCTGGTATAACAACAATCGCTCAACTTAAATGTAGATCAAATAAGTGAAAGACAATGGGATTCCAACTAGTGCTCTGTTGTCAGGCGATCCGTGCGAGAATCTTGGCGAAGTAATAACGACTCGAATATAGTTTGATTGATGAGTTGATTGCTTCGCACCAGTGCCAGATCTCTTCTTCATCTTCATCTTCCCTATCGATCATTCGTTCTATCGATATCGCTTAATTTAACATAGGGCATGCAAACTTAATATAATGTTCACATAAGTAACTTATCTTATTTTATTTATATGTCTGCCAGGTTATTTCTCATTTTTTGTCACTTTAAACTAACTTGAGATGAGCTTGCATCTGGTAAGGGTTGTGGAAATACCCATTACAATATTGTGTCTGGCAGCGGAAATAAATTTGTTTTGTCAAAAAATGCGCTAGCCAGAGAAATAAATTGCGACTGTTTTATGGCTGTCTAGTGACATTACAAGAGGCATTTTAAAAACATGGATAAGGGGTTGGATGTGGTATGGTGGGGTGGGATGGGAGGTGCGGCACTTATTGACTTGGCTGGCGGAATGGCTTGTTGGTTGGTTGGTTGGATGTGGCGCCGTCGACGACTGCCAAATAGAGTCGAGAGTCGAGAATAATTGCGCTGCAGTTGTCGCAAATGACAGCAGGAACGTGGAAATTGTTGGACAGACAACCTTGAGCTAATTTGGCAAGAAAAAGCTATCAGAATCGCCCAACCCAACCCCTGCTCTCTCTCTCTTCTCTCTCTCTCTCTCTCTCTCTCTCTCACACTCACTCATGTTGTTGTTGTTGCTTGTCTCTTTACAGAGGCCAACTGTGGGCCAGACAGAATTCCTCGCACAACGCCGTCGGCAACATCATGACAGCCGCTAAGTGGGGCACCGTCACAAGGCAGACGCCCCAAAAATAGACGTGGCAAAGCCAAAGGCAATAGCAACAACAACGGCAACAAATCGGAAATGCTCTCGGCGACCGTCTTGCAGATGCCGCCGTCTCAATCCCGCAACAGCGGCCTGGTGCTGGGCGTCTGCCTCGACCAGCTGATGCAGCAGCCAACACAGACTGCCACAATGGCAGCCAAGTTGCCACCAGGCGAGACACAGAAGGAGAAACCGTTGACATCCAGAGCAATACGTTGCTGGCCACCGCCCTGTTTCATTGTGCTCGTCTCACTGCTCGAGGTAGGTGACCAACCAAATTCGAGTGTACTTGTAAGCTGACCAGATACTCCCTTGATTCCCTCTCCTTCCCACCCATCTAATGGGATTAACCTCGCGCCAGAGGGGGTTTGATTGAGTTGCGGGCCAGGTTGCCATGACATCGACCAGGTTGCACAACATTGAACGTGCTCATTTCGGGGGCGATTTAATTGCTACCAACTTAAATAAACCTAAATAAGTGCAAACAGCTCGTTCTAAAATTAATTTCATTACATGTTATAATTTTAAATTGGATTGTCGAGTGGTATTTGAGTATTTCATCATTCATTATCTATGAAAACATGTTATATATATTTAAATTGGATATGAGCTGCATTTTAAATGACATATAGTATTTACTTTTACATCATTTTATATTGTAGGCAAAATTTTATGTGGTGAAAATAATAAATTATTTAAATTTATTTTCCTTTTTAACTCTCCGACGAAAGTAAATTTTAAGCGTTCATGCCATTCTATTCCAAATTATATTTTTTTTATTTATTTGCCAATATAAAATCTTTATTTCTTAGTTTGTTTTAAATTTAAACAATTTTTACATATCATTTCTAAATTTCTTCTTCTTAAGTTTATCATGAAATTCTAAATACAGATGTTTATTTATTTAGTTGTGCTGAAAGGGGTTGTATTTGAAAAAATTGCATTGCTTAAATATTGAATGTAGCTATTTTACTCCTTATCTGAAAACTTAAACTTTTATATGCAAAAGTGAATTAAAAGTAATTCTATTTAGTAAAAAATAACTACTTTATAAAACAACTCTTCTATTTATGGTATTAAATTGCTTTGTATGAATTTTATAACTTCCACTCTTTATAGCTTTCCTCAGTTTAATAGTTGAATTACAATCATCATCTGCAATATAACTTTGAAGAGCATCTCTTATAGCTTTCTCTGTTTAATATGCATCATATTTGCCACATGCCTCCCCTCTGTTTGTTGCATGAATGGCGACCCTTCGTCAGAATCCGCCGCAGAATCCCCGTAACAGCTGTTGCTCGAATTGTTCCCCCAATTTTTTGTGGCGAACTTCTTGAACTTATTTCACTGGACCCTTTTGCAAAGTCATCTTTTTGCGTGGCATGAACTGAAGTTAATGCTGATGGCAAGGGTGGTTCGATTTGGGTGTTCCCCAGTCAAGCAATAATACAGCCTGATCATATTTCACATAGGCCACGTTGAACTTGCCTCAACTTGTGGGGCATATATATACCCGTAAATTGCCGACTGACCATTAAACGAGTGGCGAGCAGAAGCATTTGCAAATGGCATTTGGCTTCCGGGTAAAGGATATTTGAGTACGAGTATCAACACAACGCGAAACAGGAGACGACCCCAATGTGGGAGAGAGTGCGTGCGAAAATCCAACACTTCTCTCTGTCTGTCGCTCTGTCTGTCTGTCTGACTGACTGACTGTCTGACTGTCTGACTGACTGTCTGTCTGGATTTGTGTCTGCCACTTGCAGACTGGACGCCGCCAGTCACAGGAGGGAGGCAATTGCAATTTGGATTCGCATTGGGATTGGAATTGGGATTGGAATATTGCTATTGGACTTGGGTATGTGGAATGTGGCAAGGCGTATGAAATTTGCCGACGTCGACGACGACGTCTCGCCACTGTCTGCTGCCAGTCTCGTTGTGTGCTCAACTTGGTTCAACTTCACAGTCTGAGCCCGAGGGGTTGCTCTGACTTTCCTTGCTTTTTGTTTTGGTTTTTCGTTTTTTCCCTCTTTCTTTGGTTTTGCTCTGCTTTCCTGTCAGAACGACGGCGCCGTTGTGGGTCTAAAAAAAATAGCTTACATTGTGATGGCTTTATTGCTGGCCCCAACTCCAAAGCACTTTTCTAAGCCATAGGAAAAGCAGAGAGAGGTAGAGAGCGAGAGACAGAGAAGGTGTGAGAGAGAGAGAGCAAAAGGTCGACAAAGTGTGCAATGCATAGGGTTAAAAGTAGACAGAAAATAAAAATCACTCAAATGTTCAAGATTAAAATTGGGAGCGGGACTGGGAGAGGGACTGGGAGAGGGACTGGAAGAGGGACTGGGAGAGGGACTGGGAGAGGGACTGAGAGCGGGACTGGGAGAGGGACTGTGAGCGGGACTGGGAGAGGGACTGGGAGCGGGACTGGGAGAGGGACTGGGAGCGGGCCTGGGAGAGGGGCCTGTGAGAGGGACTGGGCGAGGGACTGGGAGCGGGACAGGGAGAGGGACTGAGAGCGGGACTGGGAGAGGGACTGGGAGAGGGACTGGGAGAGGGACTGGGAGAGGGACTGGGAGAGGGACTGGGAGAGGGACTGGGAGAGGGACTGGGAGAGGGACTGGGAGAGGGACTGGGAGAGGGACTGGGAGAGGGACTGGGAGAGGGACTGGGAGAGGGACTGGGAGCGGGACTGGGAGAGGGACTGGGAGCGGGAATGGGAGAGGGACTGGGAGCGGGGCCTATGAGAGGGACTGTGAGCGGGTCTGGGAGAGGGACTGAGAGCGGGACTGAGAGCGGGACTGGGAGCGGGACTGGGAGCGGGGCCTGGGAGAGGGACTGGAAGAGGGACTGGGAGCGGGGCCTGGGAGAGGGACTGTGAGCGGAGCCTGGGAGAGGGCCTGGGAGTGGGACTGGGAGAGGGACTGGGGGAGGGACTGGGAGAAAATATACTTTAAATCCTATTTTATCCCTTGTCTTCTTTTCCAGATCTTTGTCTTTGTATATGTGGGTTCTGCTCCGCCAGAGGACTCGCTGCTCATCTATCGCCCGGATCGTCGATTGCAGCTTTGGCGCTTTGTGTCCTACGCCTTGTTGCATGCCAGTTGGTTGCACCTCGGATTCAATGTGGTCACCCAGCTGCTCTATGGATTGCCGCTGGAGTTGCTCCACGGATCGGGAAGAACGGCTGTCGTGTATCTAGCGGGTGTCTTGGCCGGCTCATTGGGCACCAGCGTTGTGGACTCCACAGTGTATCTAGTGGGTGCCAGTGGTGGAGTCTACGCTCTGCTGGCGGCACAGTTGGCCAATGTGCTCCTCAACTTTGGCCACATGCGACATGGACTCGCACAGCTGTTAGCTGTCATTATTTTTGGTGAGTTTACTCTAATCTCTCCGCCTTATATCTCTAATTTTGAATACCTTAGTCTCGTGCGATCTTGGCTACACGTTGTACTGCAGGCAAATGGCCTTGGTGGAGTATCAGCCAACAGCTGGACCCACGATCTCTGTGTCCTACATAGCCCACATGACGGGCGCCTTGGCGGGATTAAGCTTGGGTCTCTTCCTGCTCCGTCAGCTGGATGGCAGCCTGCGTCCACGTCTGCTGCGTTGGCTGGCTTTGGGCGTTTGGGCCACCTTCAGTGGATTTGCCTTTGCCTTCAATTTGGTCAACACTGTAACCGCTCAACTGTTGGCCGAGCAGGAGGGGGAGGTGATCAAGCAGCATCTGTTGCATGATCTGGGCATGGAGCGTTGACTGAAGACTGAACCCAGTCAGACCCTGAAACTATACTCATCATATCTGAATAATAGACTAGTCACTAGCTCGTAATGCATTCCAGGACAATGTGCTCAAAAGTATAACTCTAAGAACCTGAAAAGGAATGGAAAATGGGAAGTTCTCTCCTTACAGTCAGGTGCGCTCAAAGGAAATCATATGCTACCAATTATCTTATGTAAATGCCAAAAAGAAATGAAGTCAAAGCGGACTACTCAACTGCTAACTGAGCGAGGCTCAATCCAGAGACTTTGATAACCAATTCAACCTATGCCGCTTAAGATACCAGACATCATGAATCGGTAAATCCTATTTAGTGCTATGCATTCTATATATACTCTTAAGATGCAACTGAAATCATCCCATGTATTTATGAAATTATTATATGCGCTGTCAAAACAGTTTTAGCTAGGCTACAAATAACTAAAGTTCCGAGAGAACCGAGGAAACCCTATAAGCAATAAAATATCTACAAATTATTAAAAGATATTTCTATATTATTTAACGGAAAATAAGGTAAGTAAATTATTTTTCAGCGTTTCGTCTTATTGATTGTTTATGTTCCATACCAATTTAATAGAATTCTTTCAGATTGGAATTGTACTCTTGAAAGTCATTAATTCTGAGAATTATTCTACATCATGCATATAAAAAATAGATTCGTTTTTATTCGCCATTAATTCGATTATATCTTTATGCATCTCTAAGTAAAATAAATTGAAATAATAACCTAAAATTGCATGACTTTTGGCCGAGTTTATTCTGTGTTTTATGAAGCAATTTATGGATATAATATGTATAAATATACAAATGCTTAGGAAGGTGGTACACGTGAAAAACAACAACGAAAAGTTAACGATCCAAAACAGCAACAAAAGCAACAACAGCAAGAAACAAATGCAATTGGCAATTGGCGAAACGAAAAGTAAATAACAAACAAAAAATTAGCCGGTCGATTTTGTTTGTTGGCATTGCCTCATCGAGAATTGGCCTAATTAGGCACTAGGGCCCGTCATAAAAGTGTTGCTGGGCAGAGGAGAGGAGCTTAGTGGGGCAGAGTGACTGTGGTTGGATTTTGTTTTGGTTTTCGGTTTCGTGTCGCAGTTTACAAAGTCAAATAAGGCTATAGGAATGCTAATAGTCAAAGAGATACCCTTTAAAATGAACTAAAATAATTAAATAAATTATTTTTTAATTATATTTAGATATTGCGTAGAGGTACAAGTTTTTTTATCTCATAAAAATCTAGTTCAAATTCTAAATACTTCATAATATATATTGTTAAAGGGTATCCAAAGCAGATAAACCGAAATTGTAAACGTTTCTGACCGTATTTCACTGAAATTTAATAACTCTTCGCTGCATTTTGTTGCCGCATTCGATTTCTGCTGCTGAAAACAACAAAAACAACAACAACAATAACAAAAAATACCCTCTACCCTCGTCGTCTTCCCTTTGCCGCACAAGGAGCCACAACTTTTGACGAGACATTGATGGTTCAATCCCCCAATCGACCCACCAGCAAGTCGAGCCAATTTAGCAAACTGAATGCGATTTTTATATGCAACTTGTGCAACTGATGTGTGTGCAACAACACGGTTGCCCACTGGTTGCAAGTTGACTGCAACTTCTTGACTCTGCGAGACGCTTAAATCCTCGTTAAGTCATCACCAGAGTCAGGTGAGCTGGTTCTGAACTAAAAAAAAATAAACGTGGACAGAACCAGAAACCGGGCGACATTTGACAACAAATATTTGTGACATTAAATGCCGTGGCAAGTCTTATCCTCATGCTCATCCTCATCCTCATTGAGATCCAGATTCAGATGCATCCATCCCCACAAGCTGTGGAACAAGCAACTCAGCAGCTACGTGCTCATTTCACTAATTTAATGAAGACCTTTGCGGTGACTCGTCCTGGTCCATTGTCTCGACGACGCGTCGTCTTCAGATTGATGAGCTTCAAGTTCGAGTTCGAGTTTGAGTTCGGGTTCGAGTTCGGGTTCTGTGGTTGAGTGGTTGAGTAGACCACATATGTATGCCCAGGCCTTGGGCCATCACTACTGCTGCTCCTTCTCCTGCTCCTCCTCCTCCTTGGCGTCGCTTTCACTGGCAGCGGGAACTGACTGCATCAATAATTTGTGTTCGCCGTTGAAAATAATTGACCAAGTTTGTCTGTTTGCGGTTCTCTGGGCCCAGACGGCAAGCGTTGTGGCATTTAATCTACTTGCAGCCGTCCAAGTTGAAGTAACTTCAATTGACTCTGAGCCTGAGACTGAGCCTGAGCTTGAGCCTGAGCTTGAACCTGAGTCTGTGGATGACAACGACAACTGAAACGGCGGCAGCAGCTGCCAAAGACGACAAAACAAAATAAAGTAAAATAAAAACAGAAAGAACGGCAACAGTCCTTGTCTCTTTCTCTTTGTCTTTGTCTCGGCCTCGAACTCACTGCACTTCGCGTAATTGAAATAATTTTAAGTGAAAAATCTGCATTCAAAAAATATTTCAGCGCACATAAATGTGAAGAGCAGCAAAGACTTAGTAAGTAAGTAAGTAGTAAGCCAGAAAAGGAGCTCTCATCCAACAGATTGACCAGCAGATGCGCTACTAATAAACAGACAATCCTTTTTATCTTGAAGGCAACTTTGTATATTTAAAATATAAGTAACATTCTGTATATTAATAATTAAATTGAAATTGAAATTCCAAAGCATAAATAATATAACAAAGGTGCTCAGTTCATTTTAAAAATCAATTAAATTATTTAAAAAAAATGTAAAATTATTTATCGCTAAATATATACAGTCAATTTAATAATGTAATTAAAATCTATGTAAATTATTATAGAATCTGAAGATTTATTCGCTTCTAGTTACAAGGAAAGTCATAGCATTGATTTCTTATAAACCATCATCTCTTTAATTCAACGCATCTCTCCACTTAAAACTCATATGCCCGATAAAATTGACGGCTCTTTTATGGTTCAACAGAGTGCACAAAATTTACATGCAGAAGTTTTCAAGAGTTTGCCGAGTGGACACACAAAAAAAGAGTCAACAGTTTGCAGTTTGGCATCCGGCCCGGTTGGAGCCATCTTAATCCTTGGCATTAAAGCAAATTACACTACACTAACAGCAGCTGCCTGGCCAAAACTCTCATTTCATAGTGGAGCAATGAATTTTGGAGAGGCAAAACTCTGCAGAGGCAACCGATCATCGAGCACCGTAATTTGGTTAATTCAACGCTCAGCCAAAAGTCGTTGGCCCGCTGCCGCCTTCATCGACAATTCTCTTATTCGGTTGGGGAAGGAATGGGATGGGATGGAATGAATTGGAATGGGATGGGACCACGTAATGGGCGCTCAGCACGCGGCTGCCACTCGTCAATTTCAATGAAAGGTTTGGGTATTTTGTTTTTTGTTGTTGTTGCTGTTGTTGACGATCGACACGTTCACGTCTGCGCATCTGACGAGGATGATCCTGCTGGTTGCCTCCTTGCCAGGCGGCTTCTTCAGCAGCAGCAGCCTCAATTTAGTTTCTTTCTGGCCCGAGGGCAACATCGACTCAAGTTAAGTTTTTATCACATGCTGCACTTGCCGCATTTTTCGGTGGCTGTAATTTTGCCTCAGACATTATGAGAGCCAACCCCTCCCAGACTCTGAGCCAGCCCCAAAAACCAGACTCACATTCATCAGATTTCGATATCTCTGGATAGTCTTCGAGGTGACAGCGATTGCCAAATGTTTTATGTGAAATAAAGCAAAGATTGAAATCGTAAATCATAAATATAAAACTAAACATATTGCTCCATTTTACGATATTCAATAAGCAGTATGTCAACAAATCGCTATGACAAAGAACACATTTTTTATATTAATAATTTCGCTATCACATTGTTATTTTTCAAATTTTTTTTTAAAACAAATAGCAACTAAAAACAAAAGAAAACTAGTCGGCCGGTGCTACAGTCAAGCATGCTCGACAGTCGCAGACCCCGCTCCCAGTCCCTCTCCCAGGTCCTCTCCCAGTCGCTCTCCCAGGCCCCGCTCCCAGTCCCTCTCCCAGGCCCCGCTCCCAGTCCCTCTCCCAGTCCCTCTCCCAGGCCCCGCTCCCAGTCCCTCTCCCAGGCCTTGCTCCCAGTCCCTCTCCCAGGTGCCGCTCCCAGACCCTCACCCAGTCCCTCTCCCAGTTCCTCTCCCAGTCCCTCTCCCAGGCCCCGCTCCCAGGCCCCGCTCCCAGGCCCCGCTCCCAGTCCCTCTCCCAGGCCCCGCTCCCAGTCCCTCTCCCAGTCCCTTTCCCAGGCCCCGCTCCCAGGGCCCGCTCCCAGTCCCTCTCCCAGGCCCCGCTCCCAGTCCTTCTCCCAGGCCCCGCTCCCAGTCCCGCTCCAGTCCCTCTCCCAGGCCCCGCTCCCAGGCCCCGCTCCCAGTCCCTCTCCCAGTCTCTCTCCCAGTCCCTCTCACTGTATAATTGCTTTGGTATGCTAAAAATTATAATTTCTAATATTTCATATATTAAGAATACGACTCGTGGGTTGTCAACTGCCTAGTACTTTCATGTTTATCCCTGTTAAATGGCCGGCTAATTTCATTGATCGTTAGCAATCCATGCATCTCATTAAAGCTGCCAACAAGTCTCGTTTTTGTCTGGAATTTTTCTGGTTTTTTGTTTTTTTTTTTTTTTGTCTTCATAACTCAGCTCAATATAAATCTGTTAACAAAACGCTTAATCCGCTTTGTGCGTTTTATTTATGACCATTTGATGGCGCATTATCGGATCAGGCACATGGCACCCGCCAAGTGGCAACTGGCAACTGGAAACTGGGAAACTGGCAACTGACAACTGGCAACCGACATCAGGCAATGGAGCACATGGCTCATTGGACAGTTGGCAGCTGGCGCGCCTCATAATTGGATTCGTCACAGGCGCTCTTGCGGTCCTGGTCATAAATCGCGGGCTGCTTGAAATGCAAATTTCGGTGGTGATGTTGCCCCCAGACGTGGCACGGTTGCATGTCGATGTGAATGTGAATTGTGGAGAGTAAATTGTGGAGTGTGAGTGTATCATCGGCAAGGCATCAAAGTGCCTGGGTGCAAATGTTCGCCAGCCCAATTAACGCGAAGAGCAGCAATCAGACTTCACTTGAACAGCAAACTGTTTGCAATTAAGCGTCGATTTTCGGCAAAGTGCGTGGCTTTAACACAGCTGAGATGCAACAACAACAACAACAAGAGGAAGAGGCACAACAACAGCATCACGAAGTCAACATGATGCAGAAGGAGCAGAAAAAACAACAACAACATGCGATTCATGTTCCTGGCTGGCTGCTTGTCGATGCGTAACAAAGGATAATCCACAAACTGACTCGTTTCTGACTCTTTAAGCTGATGTTGCTGCTTCTGCTTCATCTGCTGCTGCTGCTGCTGCACCCACCGGCAACTCAGACAACGTCGGCAGCAACAACTACAACCCACGCCAAGAGCAACAAGGCGCAACTTCAATGAATTTCTAAATACCCTAAAAATGCATATTACATAAATAAAGATGAAAAAAAAAATAAAATATGTACTTACTGAAATTGTAAATTTGTAATGCTAGCTGTTTAAAATAAATATTAATATTATTTAAAGATATATATAAAAAATAGTAATTTACTTACCTTATAATAAATTTACATTTTTGATATCTAACTAATACTTTAAGTTGCCATATTTTCATGAAAAATCATAAAAGGTTTGCGTTTTCATACTACAAAGTCTGCAATTGTCAGCACTTATTAACGAATCAGTCGAGCTATCAATGAATTCAGCTGGATTTATAATTATCAATTAAAATTATAGTTTCAGCTCTGCCAAGAACTGATAAAATCTGCCATATTATATAATGGATTTTATTACAATAAATGAAATTTTTAATAGAAAGCCGAGACTGCATATTATTTCTCTCCATTTTTAAAGGATTTCAGCAATATAATATGAAGATTACAAAAACCTTTAAATAGCTAAAACACTTCTACTTTAGTTTTGCTATCAAGTGGCAACAACAACTGCAACTCGTGTCCACACCCAAGAGGCAAAGCCAAAGGCGAGAATTGCACAACATTTGACAGCGTCCAAATCGCATAACCTGCACCCACCCATCCTGGTTGGTTGACTGTCTGTCTGTCCGTCCGATTGTCTCACATGTTTTTAGCCACGTTGTAGATTAAGTGGTTTTGCGGCCTGCGAGACATAGGAGTTTGCCCCAGGGGTCTATGTCTGGTCTGGTCTGGTCTATAGTCTATAGCCTACGGGCAGCGCATCTAATGCGCAAAGTGCTCGAAGATTGCCTCGTGTTATTTCAGTTTGCATTAATTAAACATTTTGGCAAGTACCTGACATTTGGGTGTGAGTATCTATATCTGTCTAGCTGTCGGATGGTCTGGGCCAATTAACTTTCGCCCATAAGGTATGGCCCATCAATTGGTTACGCTCGAGAGCTGTTATCCCATTCTCAGTTCCATTCTCAGTCTCAGTCTCAATCTCTTTTGGCCCATTGCCCATTGTCCATTTCAATGGACAAACAAAACAAGTCAGTTTGAGAGAGATAACAAAAACATCAATGCGAAAAATGAAAATCGATGCGAAAAGTGGCTATAAATTATGTCTGCGGTGGCGTCGATGGCGATGGCGTCGACTGCCCGCCAAGTTGATTGAATTCGCGTCTCTGATAAAACATAATTAAGTTCTGTTACCCAACAACAACAACAACAACGGCAGCAGCAACAACAATAAGTTGAAGAAAAGTTTTACTGGCAGCGGGTGATGTGTCGGTTGCATCAGGTATGCAAAAGAGCAATATTTCTGAAATGATGAGTTACAGATGCGCCTGGAGACCATTGCGACTACGACTGCGGCTGCAACTGTGGCTGCGGCTGTGGCAACGTCTGCGGCTGTCTCTGCGGCAGTGGCAACAACAGATGCACAATATGCAGCCTCGTCTTTGCCTGAAATCAGCAACAAATTCACAACTTCCAACAACCATCAGAGCAGTTCCCTTTTCCCATCACCACCACCGTCAGTGTCTCTCCAATAGTTACGTCTTTTTGACAGTACACAGTGGTGCAGACATTATTGAATTATATGTTCTGAAATTTGAAAAAATTTACAAAAATAAATAACTTCAGTATTTAATTTATTTTTTAACAAAGTAAAAAAATTGTTATCGCTTGAAAAGTAAAATAAATATATTATATATAAAAAATTTTTTTATTTGTTTTAATAATAAAATATTTGTTCTCCTATCACAGTCTATTTTAAAATTAGTAAATTTTAATTGGATATATATTATATATTAAAATTGCTTTTTGCATACATGAATGTAGAAATTAGTGATTTTTCATATGAAATAAGTAGTCTGAGTCCCAAAAAATCGGATAAGCGTCGTAAATTTTGTGTTCCATTCCATTTTTATAGTATACTGATTATGTTACATATGAAGTTATCGATTGTTAAGTTTATAGTTATCGAAATATAGCAATTTTCGTAAAGTCAACGTATGAAAAAACTACCATTCGAAAAGCAGAAGTAATAAAGTGAAGTTGTGAAAATTCAAAGTTGTGTGCTTTCTAAATTAATAGACTATACTTTCAGCTGTTTATGCTTAGAAGTGCACCACTGTGCGTTGTGAATCATTATCATATAGCATCTGCTGTTGGTCTGCTGCTGCTTCTGCTGTTGTTGTTATTGGTGCATTGTTTACTCAGCGCAGACCAAAACAAAAATGCAGTCGGTTGGAGTCCGGAGCCCAGACATCACCAGTGAAGCGTCTGCCTTGCAACGACCACCGAGCAGCAGAAGCAGCAGAAGGAGCAGATGAATGGCTGCTCTGCAGAGATGGAGCAGAAGTTTGAAGTAGGTGCGGGGCATGACCATTCGCCATTGCTGCTGCGGTGACTGTGGCAGAGGCAGCGGCAGAGGCAGCATAGCCTCCCTGACTGCGGTTTAGACACACTGCAGGAATCCTTCTTGTTGTTGTTGTGGTGAAAACGCTGGCAAGTAAATTTTATGGATTTATTGAAAATTGCACACACTTGAAGGCTGTAGCTGCTTGGCAAGAAGTGCGAGGGGGAAGAGGCTGGAAAACTGCCCGCCTCTCAGTCTGGGGGCCCCAACTGCACAGAGTCTTGTTTGGAAAACAAATAGCTAAAAGCTGGAAGATGCTTCAGACCAGGTCGTGCCATGGATGTGGATGCCACGCGTTTGTTTGTTGCCGAGTTTTTGTATTTGTTTGTTTACAGAAACGCGTGCGGCCAACAACAACAACACCAGCAACAGCAACAGAAATAACAATAATAACCACAACAACAACAATAACAACATCGAGAGCAACATCATATCGAGTTCAAAACGATGACTAAATTTGAACTCAATTAATTTTCAGCTTCAACTCAATGGCAGTCTGCAAAGTTTTCAGCTTTTGGCCCTACGATCTGGAAATGCAACAAAAGGCATCATTGGTGGCGCCTCAGAACGAGTTGAGCGAGTCGAGGCCGGTTCTCAATTTGATTTACTTAGTTTCAACTGCAACATTGCAACTCTTGCAAGTTGTGACTACGCCCACTCATTTTCCCAGGATGTCGACGCTGGAATTCGCTTTCAATGCCCAGCCACGTGGGCAGGAATCGGATCAGAGACGCCAGACAGTCAGAGATTCAGACAGGATCATGCACTCAATGTGTGGACAGTGCCAAACACCTAGAAATCGGACAAATCTGTGCGAATCTTATTCGCTTTCGGCCATGAATAAAAATAAAAAGTTTATTAACGAATTTTCCAAGAAACGTGCAACAATCTTTGTTCATTCTAACACATCGCTTGAGTATACAAAGCACTCATAAATATCTTTAAGCAAATATATATATACTTTTTCTTTTTTTTTAGGTTTCTGGCCGACAAAAGCAAATTGAAAACGTTGTCGTTGGGTTGCCCACGCCCGGAGGATCGCCTGAGGAGAGAGGGGGACCAAGGCAGGGAGGGGCTAATGCGGCGCCTGGCGACATTTGAAACAATTTAAGCAGCGACAAAGCGGCCAGACAGGTGGCTGCCAGGTCGCTGAACGGAGGGAGGGAAGGGAAGGCGTGGTGGGGGCGAAACGGGGCGTGGTTGTCACATAAATTCATTAATTTGTCGCACTTTGCGAATTGCCTTAAAATATTGTCAGCTTTATGGCGACTTTAATTATAGCGACGACGCATTAAAAACTAATGCAAGAAAATTAATAAAATTCTCACAAATTTTCAAATCTTCAAAAGAACATGAGATGCGAGAATCTGAGGGGGTGTATTGTTGCCAAATTGGGCGGGAGAAGGGGAAAGGGGACAGTGAAAACAAAGTGAATGTCGTTATGAATGTTTGGGCATTTAAATTTAGCAAAATGAGATGCGACAAGACGGCGATCAGACCACTGAGGCGACAGAGATCTCGAAATAGATGTAGCACCAGTTGGTTATATTTATAATGGGAAATACCCTAGACAACAAAGGGGTAGTCACACTTACGATACTAATTTTGGTTGAGGTACAACTTTTCATGAAACGTATTTAAGCTAATTAAGGATTTGTTTGATTTATTTCATATATGTGTAATTTAATGTTTACTAATTTCAATTTATTTTATTTAATAAATATGTTAGTAAATCTAAATAAATTAATGCTACATTTTTTATCCTTTTTTTGTTCTTTCAAATTTATTTATGTAATTATTTGTTTAATTATATATATTATATATTATTCAATGAAACGTTTTTAAACTAATTAAGGATTTGTTTGATTTATTTCATATATTTTAATGGTAACTAATTTGAAATTATTTCATTTAATAAATATGTTATTAAATCAATATAAAATTAATGCTAAATTTTGTATTCTTTTTTATATGCTCTGAAATTTATTCATAAAATTATTTGTTTAATTATATATTTTTATCTAGTTCATAAAATGTTGTTCTCAAGGGTATTTAAGCTTCATCACGTTGTACTTGACTTTGCTATCTTGTTTTATATACACAAAATCGTACGATGTTTCAGGCAGTGTGATCTGTCATGTATTTTTAGTTGGCCCGCGCGACAGAAGCGAAATGAAATCAAACGAAACAATTTGCAAATGTTTGCTGCAATCTGCGGCCCAAGTTGGCCACGTCTTACACATGTACAATGTACATAACATACTCATGTATGTGTGTCTATAGGTGGCCCTATTTGGCCTATCGACGGCCGTCAATCAACGCCCACCCCTCTCACTCTCTCCTTCTTTATCGCTCTCTGTCTCTCTCGGTCTATTCAATCAGTTAGTCATTTAGTTAGTTTGTCAATCGGCTGTCCCATTAGCTCCGACACTTGCCACTCGGCTAACGGCCCATAACGGCCGCCAGCTTATGAGTATTATGGCTTAAAGAGGCCGGGAGGAAGGGGGAGGGATAAAACGAACTGTGGCTGCTGCCTAATCCCACCTTATAAGCAGCTGCTTTTTGGTCGACCTGTAAAAATGTATGCAAATTGTTTATTGAATTGGAATTCTTGTGCCTGGTTCTTGCCATATTTGCGACATGGCTTGCCTACGAAATGAGTCGGAATAGCCTAAGAACAACAGCGTAAGGTGAGGGGAGAGGGGTGCAGGGTAAGAGCACAGACGCCATGAATCAAAAATTGTATAAATCGTATCAAGATATCCAAAGAGTCAAGGTCTTTTCAGCTTGGACGCGGCCCACATCTGACAGTTCCCCGACAAAGTGGGCGGAGCGGGACGGCGAGAACGGACAGGGGGCAGGGCTGGGCACCTGGGCATACATAGTTAAGTTCGTAGTCGCATAATTAACATGCGCCAATGTTGCCAACGACATGACAACAGCGCGAACAACAAGAAGAAGAATTATTAAAAAAAAAAGAAAAAAAAACGAAATAAAAACAAACACAAAAGACAAACTCTCGTGGGTGTCGAGATTTAATTTTGTTTTCGAGTTTTAATGCCGGTTTATAGTTGAGTTTTTTTTTTTCAACATTAAGTTCCATTGCACTCTGTTGGCAGGGGAGTATTTTTTAGTAGTAGTAGTAGAAAAGGGGGACCCCCTCAACCACAGAGAATGTGTGTGAGTTTTTTATGATTTGTGCAGTTTTATGTTCAGCAACTCAGTAAGGCTATATAAGCAAGTACATAGCTATGTATTAATGTATGCACATAAATAAGAGCGAGTACAGTTTATTTACTTTACAAATGATACAAAGCAAAACGGTTATAACTGTCTATAAGTCTACAAAGGTGAAAGGTTTTGAAAGTCAAAAATACCTTTGAAGATCTAAGAATGTGTTGATCAACAGTCAATATTTGGTATAGAACATATTGACAAATTGTATACATTTTAATACTTGATGCTGTAATTTTTTCTAGTTAAGTGTAAAGATAAATTATTCTCTCTGTTACTCATAAAGTTTTAATGCGCGTTAAAAATGTGACAGTTTGATTCAATTAATGCGACTTGCGAGTGATTCGAGTTTCATTGATCCATTTTAATGAGAGTCTGTTTGAGGTAAGGAGAGAGCTGAGAGATCTTACAGAAAAAGTACACTTGTCAAGAAATAATCCTATTTTGACATATACTCCAATTTATATTCCATTTAGTCCTACTTCTATTCATACTTCTATTAGCATTTGAATTATTTCTCTATATTCGAACTCGTACTTCTTCCTCAGTATCTCTTTGTTTTTCTTACCCTCTCTACTACTGCTACTATAAATACTACTATTAATATTACTCCTCCCAGTTCCTCTTCCAGTTCCTCTCCCAGGCCCCGCTCCCAGTCCCTCTCCCAGGCCCCGCTCCCAGTCCCTCTCCCAGGCCCCGCTCCCAGTCCCTCTCCCAGTCCCTCTCCCAGGCCCCGCTCCCAGTCCCACTCCAAGGCCCCGCTCCCAGGTCCCTCTCCCAGGCCCCGCTCCCAGTCCCACTCAAAGGCCCCGCTCCCAGTCCCACTCAAAGGCCCCGCTTCCAGTTCCTCTCCCAGGCCCCGCTCCCAGTCCCTCTCCCAGGCCCCGCTCCCAGGCCCCTCTCCCAGGCCCCGCTCCTAGTCCCACTCAAAGGCCCCGCTCCCAGTCCCACTCAAAGGCCCCGCTCCTAGTCCCTCTCAAAGGCTCCGCCCCCAGTCCCTCTCAAAGGCCCCGCCCCCAGTCCCTCTCAAAGGCCCCGCTCCCAGGCCCCGCTCCCAGGCCCCGCTCCCAGGCCCCGCTCCCAGGCCCCGCTTCCAGGCCCCGCTCCCAGGCCCCTCTCCCAGGCCCCGCTCCTAGTCCCACTCAAAGGCCCCGCTCCCAGTCCCTCTCCCAGGCCCCGCTCCCAGGCCCCGCTCCCAGGCCCCGCTCCCAGGCCCCGCTCCCAGGCCCCGCTCCCAGGCCCCGCTTCCAGGCCCCGCTCCCAGGCCCCGCTCCCAGGCCCCTCTCCCAGGCCCCGCTCCTAGTCCCACTCAAAGGCCTCGCTCCCAGTCCCTCTCCCAGATCCCTCTCCCAGGTCCCTCTCCCAGGCCCCGCTTCCAGTCCCTCTCCCATCTCTCTCTCCCAGTCCCACTCAAAGGCCCCGCTTCCAGTCCCTCTCCCAGGTCCCTCTCCCAGTCCCACTCAAAGGCCCCGCTCCCAGTCCCACTCAAGACCCCGCTCCCAGTCCCACTCAAAGGCCCCGCTCCCAGTCCCTCTCCCAGGCCCCGCTCCCAGTCCCTCTCCCAAGTCCCTCTCCCAGTTCCCTCTCCCAGGTCTTCTCCCAGTCCCACTTCCAGGCCCCGCTCCCAGTCCCTCTCCTCTCTCTGTATTTTTAAATTGAATTTTATAGATAATTTAATAAGACATAATGTTGTAAAGAAAGAAATTATACAGTGTACTCAATTTTTATTTGCGACTTTAATTCAGACATAAATTCTTTTAATGCGTAAAGCCAGAGTTGAACCTAAATTACTAGATCGACATCTTCTCATAATTGTTAAACTTGTCTTCTACTGTTCCCGCTCACTTTTCCAGAGCTGACCCCTTGCCCCGCTGTCTACACTTAATGTGGGCCACACGCACAAAGAACAAAACAAAATAACTCAAAAAAAACCAGAAAATCAAAATACTTTTGCATTTTTCATTAATAAAAGTCGGCGATTCTCAGTGAGTGTAACACAGTAACACACTTGTGGCAAGAGGAAGGGAGGAGGAGAGGTGGCAATAAGTAACTGGTAGTACATGAGACTGAGATATGAGAACATTAACGCGACGTTGTTGGCGGCAATAACCAGTTACATTTTATGACTTTAGTCGAACAGGCTCCATAGATGGAGAGCGGCTAATGAAAAGAAATGAAGTCCAAAAGTAAATGAAACAAGTTGCAATACGCTGGGCAGTTGACCCTCTTTTGTTGGCCCTAGTCAGAGGCGGGGAAATGAAAAGGAAGGGGTTAACTACATAAATGAGACGTCGAATTAGAAATGCCATAGAAATGAAAACGTTAAACAGCATTTCAGATTTTTAACGGCTGAAAATTTTGAGGAAATGCAACGCAGTCAACACCGATAACCCCAAGAAAGGTCGACACTTTGTCGGTGACAACTAAATTAAGTCCGAAACGTCACTTTACACCTCTTTCTCTACCGCTCTCTCTCTCTCTCTCACTTTTTCCCTCTCTCTCTTTCTCTCTATCGTGACTGGGCTAAGGCAACGGTAAGCGCGATTTTCTCACCGTTCAAAAAGGGCCTCAAAAGTCTAGATCCAAAGAGAGCTGACCCGGGTGGAACCCGCAACAAATTCGGACACCCAAGCAGCGAAAATGGCTCTAAACGGTGATTATGGCGCTGAAGACAGAACAACAACAACAACAACAACAACCAGATGATGAACAACAACAAGAACAACTACAACAACTATGACGACGTGGCCACAGCGGCTGTGATGACATTGCCAGGCGAAACAAATAACGTTGTTTTATGGGTCGTACATGTAACATAGAGATGACTCCCCGCCATATCTCCCTTCCCCTCTCAACCCCATTTATCGTGTCGATGGTGTCAGCAACCGAGAACAGGGCAACAACAACAACAACAACAATGTCTACAGAATGTACCGTAAAATTTATGTTGAAATAAAACATGACACCAATAGAACAGGCCCAGTACCAGTACCAGACCCTTACCCAAGACTCCAGATCCATAGACAGACTCTAGTCCCTACACAGAGAGCAAAAAATTCTGTCTACAATTCAAATTTAAGCTTTTTAATTTAAGCATAGTTTTTTATCTTGCAAAATTTGTTCAGTTGAGAATAATTGCTTGTTAAATAATACTTAATATTAAAATATAATATAATGAAATGTTTTCCAGTGTATACTCACACTTAATAACACTTAATATAATTATAAAATATAATAAAATATAATAAATATAATAATAAATAATACTTAATATTAAAATATAATATAATGAAATGTTTTCCAGTGTATACTCACACTTAATAACACTTAATATAATTATAAAATATAATAAAATTTTTTCCAGTGTTTACTCATTCTCTGAAGCAGGCAGACAACACTACAGCTTTTGCTCGCTTTATTAATTATGATGGAGCTGTGGAGCTCTGTCTATGCTGTTCAGCTATGCCTAATCCCAGAGAATTGATGATGGCGCCTATGTGGCTAACCACACAGATAATCCCAACAATCCGCAGCTTCCGCTTGCGAGAACAAAGAAAACAAACCGAAACAAATGTCGCCACAATTTTTGACAATCGAACTAAAGATGTGTCACCTTAACTGAATGTGATTTATGATCTCTCGATATCACACAACTATAAATACGTATAGCTTAACTGTAGCTGAGAGAAACGTATGAAGATTAACAATTTATTAATGCAAGTCACAATTTCAGCTTTTTTCGAGGGTGGGAGTTCCGTTTCCGTTTCCCTTGTGAGTTCAAAAGCTTTGCCGACAGCTCTGCTCCTCTCTCTCTCTCTCTCTTTGGCATACTCTCCCTTTCTCTTTTTGGCTGATAGGCTGTGACAATTGTGAGGGTCGCATCCCACGAGGCCTGCCAAAAATAGTCGCAAAGCAAAGCAAAGCTGATTCCTCTCACAGCACGGCCAATAAACCTCAAATTATATGTGTCTACTTTGCACGCAACGACATTAAAACAAATTGAAATTACCAAATGCATCTATGAAATTTATCGCCGGACTGTGGCACAAGGGAACGGGGGCGGAGACGTGTGGCAACATGGACGATCAGCTCTTCGTTCAACGACAACAGAGAATTAATTTATGCACATCAATCTCAATCTTCACCGTCTGAAACTCGTATCCAAGTATCCAAGTTCGTCTGCCCGTCATTGCGTCCAAAATTTGTGTGTTTGTTATTTTGGTTGAAATTTATTTTTAATATTTTCGTAGCGCTGTGGTCTCTGTGGTGTCTGCACTCGGCTTCCTCACCTTCACCACCCTCCAATTCCAAATCCAAATTCAGTTCCGATGCCAATGCTGTCGCCGTTGCCATTGCCGATACCGATACCAATGCCGATGCCGATGCCGATGTCGATGCCTTCATTGTGGGCGGTGGCCGAGCCCGATTCGAAAAACACAATAAATTAAGAATATTTATTTGTTTGCGGTAATTGTGCGAATAATTGATGATTATGTGCTTTATCCACATCCAAAAAAAAAATTGCAACCAACTGCAAAGCGAGTGTTGAATGATTTTCAATTAATTTTTAAAAAGGTTATATTAAGTTGACCCCTGACACCTACAGTATTTCTATGCTGTCGACGTCAGCAAATGTCAGTTGAAATAAAGTGAACTAATATATTTTAACACTACATATCGATCAATGTATCTCTTTGATAGATTCCAACTGTATATACTACACTAACAGACTTTAAAAAGATTTATTTCCCTTCATGCAATATTATCTTAATTAAATTTTGTTTAAATAACTTTGAAAACAATTATTTTCTTTAATCAAACTTGGCTTGTAGCATAAATTTAAGTAAAATTAAAAAACGATTACATTAAATCTTGAAGTTACACAATGAAATCTTATATTGTAAAGGGCTATTAATATCTAACAATCTACCAGCTTTTTCTATTTTATATACCTTCCATGCTTCTTTTTGAATGTGTGTAATTTAGTTGGAAAAACAAATCTTTAGTTCGTTACAACATTAATCTAGTTGCATGCAATCTAAGCGTAATATAAAAATGTAATTTTCTACCCAATTTCCAAAGTTTTGCAAAGAAAAACCTCCCCTATCTATGGTATCATTTAATCCCATACAACTTTTAGGATAATTTTCTAATTCAATTGAGGCTGTTGTGCCTTAACTTTGCTTCAAAAAAAAAGAATAATGACAACAACAAACGGGTCGACAAGTTGGTTGATGGGAAAACTCGACCCAAAAGCGTCTAAATAACGAGCCACATACAAAACGGTCACAATTCAAGCACAAAACCGAAACGAAACGGAATGGACAGATTTTACGAGTCTGCCAACTGAAAGTAAACTACAAATGTTTACACAACTTGGCCTAAAGCAACACCGCCTACGCCAAGGATATCCCATCTGGAGCAGGAGCAGGAGTAGGAAAAGCGACAGGAGCTGCGAAAAAGTTTGGTATAAAAATTGAAAAACTTTTGCCGTTGTCTTGTTTCTTTATGATGATGACGAGCGACGGCAGCGTGCAACCTGTGCCAATTTTGGGTTCGGGAAACAGCCACGCCTACCAATGCCAGTCCGCCCACATAGGCAATGTAGGGCAGATAAATATAAAATTTTTGGCGGAAACTTTCTCGCACGTCGACTTCAAGTTTTCCCCCCAACTAAAATAGATTTTTATCTTTGAGTGGCGGTAAAGTACTGTCGAGCTATAGATACAAATGTATCTCAGACTGCCTCCCCCTTAACTTTGACTGCATTTGACTCTGTCTGAGTCTAGAGTTATCTTCTACTTATCCACTTGTCAAAAAGAAAAACGAAAGAGCGAAAGAACGAAAAGAAAAGAAGTAGCAAGTGCACTGCATGTGTGATGAAAATCCCAAAAGTACTGCTTGTCAGAGGAAAAAGAGACGAGCTCTCAGGGATTTGCATTTTCAACTCTAATTGTCCGGAAAATTGTATGAGAATAATTCGCCAAATGAGAGCATGCCAAATGCAAATCCCAAAGCAAGAGAAATGCCAGTGAGAGTGCGACTTGAATAAATATTTAAGCAATTTCAAAATTCATTTCAATTGAAAGGAAGAAACAAAATTTATGCTGCCAAGCTGTGAATTTTGACTTTGCGGTTAGCTTAACTTAATCAGAAGTCGCATATCAGATCAAGTATTACATTACATGCTCTCTCTCTCTCTCTCTCTCTCTCTCTCTTTCTCTCTCTCTCTCTCTCTTTCCTTTCTTCTCTTGGCTACAGTTTATAGCTCTTTGCTGCGGTTTGGCAATTTTGTTAAAGATACGTAGCGCCGATATGAGTAAAATGTGTGCGCCGAGGTGAGAACAAAGCGCTACTAACCGCACATTTTGAGCGCGTGAGTAAACCGAGTACTACTCGTAGATAGACTAGTAAGATATGATAGTAGGGAGCGAGAAAGGCAGAGAGAGGCATGAAATCATTGCCTACATATGCACGTTGCAATTTCGGGCTGATTTTAATTTCTAGATTTAAAGCAGCGCATTAAATGATAGTTTCGTATCGGTAAATAAGATTTCCAAATTAAAACTAAAGATGGGAATGAGAATGTACAATTTTCGTGACACGACACAGCTTATGTTTTTCAGAAAATCGAAAAAAATATTCAGTTTTGTTTATTAGTCGAGCTGTTCTTTAATTCATAAATATATAAATTTGAATTTAACGTTTATTTTTATGAATAAAATAATCTAATAAATTAAGAATAAAAGTAAATAATTTCTCCGACTTGTCATAATTAAATAAACTGCTATTCAAATTTAAATTTCATAGTTTTAAAGTCAATTTGTTTTCAAACTTGAAGATTACAGAACAAATTTAGTCAAATCATTCTCTAATATATCATTTCACTTCTTAGAAACATCGCTGTGGCATCTAAATTTCAAATATTACAAAATTTTTCCATTTTAGAAAATTTAATATCTGAGCTATAACAAGTTTCTGTTTCTACTTTAATATGCTTTTATGTTCTTTATGATGGACTCTGTCTTATTACCAGCATTGTTCCATTGTGTTTACAGAATGTTAATGGTTGGCAAAAGACACGTTTCACCTCATCCGTCTCAGCACTTTGTTCATTCCACAAAACCTTTGCGAAATAAACCGCAGCAGAACAAACGCTGAAGCCGTGGCCATTTAACCGCTCACATCTCGGACGGACCAACATTTCATGGAGCGGACCGCATGCCAACAAGGCCTAATTGCAACTGTGCACACTGTACACTGGCCACGCCCACAAAATGTGCAAACACTCTGAGAGGAGTGTGAGTGCGGGTGTGAGTGTGAGTGTGAGTGTGAGTGTCAGTTTGTGGGTGGATGGGTGTTGCTGGGTGGCAAGAGATGCATGCAACAGAGCTGCTCCTTAATTATAGCGTTACAATGTAAACACGAGGGAGTGTAACTGAATAAGTAAATGGATAGCTTTGGAGTTACACTTACTTAACGTATGTATCCTTGTGTCCATTAACTGCACTTGATCACCAAATCGCGTGTCGATGACATTTCCGTTGGCTAATTTTTCAATTCACCGCCCCCAACCTAAAATCCACCAGCTAATGAATAGAGTAAAGTGCATTTTAATGAAGCGAAATGCATAAACAAATTAAACTCCACATTTCTTCAGGATATTCATAAACTGCAATTGTTGTCGCGTGTGTGTGAAATGTCATACCAAACTAAATGGGGTCGATTACCGTTGACATGTGTTTAAGCTTTGAAGTTTTCATTGAAGATTAATGCAGAAATTTACTGTGAAAATTAAATCAAATAACAGCTGGCAAAAACAGAACCCCTATTAAGATTAATTTATGTGGAGCACATGTAATACTTTATTATTAAGTTAAATATGTAATTTAAAAACGCTTAAAATTTGAATTAAATAAGGGATAGGGTTGATGGATTTTTTAAATATAAAAAGAGTTCATGTATATTTAATTTATAATTAAAATATCTGTAAACATTTATTTATTTATTCATTCATAGCCTATACAATCTTCCTGTTGAATAATTAAGCACTACTTTAACGATATAATAGAACAATCTTCATTAATTAATGAAAAGCTGAACTGGAAGTTTTATTATAAAAGAAAACCATTTAAAATGTTCATTATGGCTTTGCTCTTAGCTCAATAACCAACAGTGAAACAAATTAAGAACAAAAGTAAAAAATAAAAAGTAAATCAGACACACACACAGAAGTTCCAGGGATTCCCCTGAAGTCTGTAAATCAAAACATATCAACAACAAAGGTGAAAATCAGGTAAGACAATGAAGAGATTACATTTACTTATTCTATCCGTTAGACCATAAACAAGTTCCTCTCTGGTTGATGTTGACTCTGATGCTACACACGAGATAAAGATAACCAAGAGCAGTGGCGCTAACAGGATCATAAATCTAACGATATAAATCTATGAGTCGGAGCACTCTCTTTCCCATATGAGTGTGGTGTGTGTGGTGTGTGTGTGTGTCCCTTGCTCGGAGGCGTGAGTTGTAACAATTTAGAATCCTTACACACGCAGATTTTGAATTACTTTCGTTTTTATCACCTGTATATTTTTTGTATGTATGAGTTTTATTTAGTATAATTTACACGCGAGTTGCGTAGACGGAGACAAAGACGCTGACGACTCACTTCATCATAAATTCACCTGTCGTTGCAGAGTTCATCCTGGACCGGACCTGCTTCCGTTGCTCAAACTGTGATGGTGGGAAAAGCGTTTGGAAATTTATGAATTTTAACTGTGTGGCAAGTGCGCGAATATTTCGTGGAATTCTTTTTAACCCCGGCAAAGTCCGAGTTGTACAGAGGCCGGGGCAGGGCTTGACTGGCGCGACACTCGAATTGAAATTTCATTAGTTTTACGATACGCGACCATAAAGAAATATCGAGAGGATAGGCACGCACCTTAACGTTAACGTTAACGTCATCGTCAACGTCATGGACAGCGACAGGGACTTGAACATCGTCGCCGTTTTACGACCCTTTGCTAGAAGGCCACAGCAGAGAGAGAGAGAGAGAGAGAGAGAAAGAAAGATGTCGATTTCAACTGAGAGGCGAATACAGCTCGATGAATTATGGAAAGCGATTTACATTCTCCCACTCATATTTTATATGTTGTTGTTAATGTTTTCATTGGTTTTTCTTCTTCTCCTATAATTTTTTTTAATATTTTTTTATTTGCGAATGCATGAATTATGGATATTTCCTTATGGAATGCGCCTGGCATGCATACAAAGAACTAAAAACCGAACCCAGAATCGAACACCATAGAGAATGATGCGAGAAAATTTGTTATTGTGGAAATTTCTTAAAATTTATTGAACCAACTCAGAGGGTGTAACGAAAACACAAATATCATATATTACGGAATAGCATTGAACTGTGTAATATGTATAATTCGATTTGCCAGTGATATAAGGGATAATAAATAGCATATATTTGAGATTTATCATTGACCAAAACAATTTTTAGAAAAGTTAGCGAATTCCTGCCATTCGATTGGTTTATTTATTCAATTGTGGATGAAATATGTTTAAAATTATTTTTACCAATATTTGTAGAGATTAAATAACAGATTTCTTAATAAGGAATTTATGTTAAGTCGTCTCCCTACTAATTAAAATAAATAAAATAATTCTTGCACCTTCAAGACATTATAAAAAGTTACGACTATGTAAATATACAACCGTTAGCATTTAATTCGTACAGGAATGACAATAATTTAATCACAAGCATATGCCAAATATGATGAAACATAAAATAAAGGGCAAGCATATGCTGTTTGGTATTTCCCCCCATTAGGAAATCCCCTACTAATAACTGACGATGCAAATGACCGCCGCTAGAGGGCGTAATGTGTATTTGTAGCTGCGTTGGCAGCTTTTGGACATCCATAAAAACACAGTACAATAAAATATGTTTGGGTGCGAGACACAGACAGAGAGTGAGCGGGAGAGGAGTAAAAATGGAAGGTGGAGAGTAATTGTTATATTCTTAACAATATTCCGGAAATTTATGACCTGTGCTCAGTTCTGCTGCATGGTCGCTTCGCTCCTAGTTGGGTATGCTTCTTTTTTGAGGAGAGGAGACTGAAGAGTGTTCCGGTTCTAGAGTCGCCATTTTGCTGAATTCGTGAAAAATGTTGCGAAAAATTTTAATGCGCTCGCTGCGGGCGCCAAATGGAAATGGAAAATGGAATGGAAAGATGACAAATGATTATGGAGCATAATAAATTTCAGCGCTGATTGAGCGAAATGCGAGCTGCGCCAGCACTGGAAAATAAGAGAAGAAAAAACCTATGCAATAATATGCATAATGCACAAAGAAATGGAAAATATGAAGGAAAAATGGAAGATTTTGCATAACAATGCGAACCTTGAGCAGAAGTTAGTCAGTCAGTGAGTCCTGTAGAAATATTCCTTACTATTCATTAATGAAGCTAATTTGCTGTTAAATCTCTGCAGGCTGTGCAGGTTCCTCAAACTCACTTCAAATTCAATTGCAGCAAAAAGCTTCGAGCGCAAACAAAGCCAGGAAAAGAAATAGACAGAGACTGAGACAGAGATGGAGACAGAGATGGAGACAGAGATGGAGAAAAGTTGATCCTTGTGCTTATGTATGCCCGGCGAGTGACACGAGTGTCATCCACTGCTATCATATCTCAATCCCAAACAAGTCCTTTCTATTGTCCTTATCCGGATAAATAACAAGAACTTGCCGAGAAAGCAATTTTATTGTTTCTTGCGCATAAAATCTCTCCTTCTCTCTTTTTGCTTTTGCACACATGCGAACCGAGTCCTGGCTGTAGACTGCGTCAAGTGGAATAAGTCCTTGCCCCAAGAAGTTTGAATTTATTTTGGTTCGAGTGACTCAGCTACAAGTGCAACTTGTCTTTGCGCATTTCCTTTTCCCTGATTGGGAACGGTTAAGAAAAAAGTTTTTGAGTTTCTCTATCGTTTCTCAAACGCTTTTCTCTCTTTTTATCCCCGTGCAATTGATATGAGCCAAGCAATAAACGGACAAGTGACACTGTCTATTGAGTTTATAAAATCTACTGCACTTATGGATTCGTTATGGCCAACAAGTTGCGAAAGTTGGTACACTGTTAGAAAAAAAATAACAAATAAGGATTTTGCCAGTTTACTAAGAATTTTTGATCCGAGTTTCATTGATCCATTTTAATGAGAGTCTGTTTGAGGTAAGGAGAGAGCTGAGAGATCTTACGGAAAAAGTACACTTGTCAAGGAATAATCCTATTTTGACATTTACTCCAATTTATATTCCATTTAGTCCTACTACTATTCATACTTCTATTAGAAATTGAATTATTTCTCTATATTCGAACTCGTACTTCTTCCTCAGTTTCTCTTTGTTTTTCTTACCATCCCAGGCCCCGCTCCCAGTCCCTCTCCCAGTCCCTCTCCCAGTCCCTCTCCCAGGCCCCGCTCCCAGTCCCTCTCCCAGTCCCTCTTCCAGGTCCCTCTCCCAGGTCCCTCTCCCAGTCCCTCTCCCAGTCCCTCTCCCAGTCCCTCTCCCAGTCCCTCTCCCAGGTCCCTCTCCCAGTCCCTCTCCCTATGGAAAAAACTTATACATATGTTATCAGATTGGTTACGATATCTCATAAAAAAAAATTTTTTCATACAAAGACTTAATTTTCGTCCGATCCTGTGACAGCTATATGTTATAGTGCTCCGATTTCAACGAGCTTTGGACTAAATATAACATATTTATTTATAATCATGTTGAGCGATTCACATGATTCCAAACCAATTCCTGGCCAAGTTTAAAGTCGAAACTTTGAAGTATACACGTCGAGTCATCGACAATGCAAGTGACTGTAAATCTTAGCGGTACTGCTGCCACACACACAACAAATACACACATCATTTTGAAACAATGACAACGAAAATGCGGCACCCACAACAATGAGACAGCAGCAATTGTTGGTTGGTGTTGGTCGAGCGAGGAGTTGGTAGATAAAAGGGGTAGTAAGGTGGCAGACGGGGGGACTCTGTAGACCAAGTCAACAGCAATAAAATATTTAAAAAACTAAAGAAAATGAAGTCATCTTGTGCAAATATGAAAACAAAGTCAAGTGTTAATTTGCGTGGGAAAACAATTTCATATTGTGGCTCATGAGGCTTCAATGAGGCGGCTAAAAGTTCTTTTGATAAGGTCTTGGGGTTTGTCCCAGCAACAACGACAGACAGACAGACAGCAGACCGACATTCAGTCTGACAGAGTCATCGCTGTTGATGTACCCTGAAAGCAAAAGTGTGTAGCACTTAATTGTATAATTTGCACATACAGAAAAGTTGATCTGCAAAACAAAGCCAAAAGGGAAACTGGAAACGGTAGCTGAAAATACTTGGAGCGTGTGAAAAGGTTAAAGGGTAATGCGCAGCGGCTCTTTACTAATCACAAGTGCTTGCGATTAGCCAAAAAAAAGGTCAAAGTCATGTAATTCGCTCAGGCAAATTAGAGAAAATGCTGCCCATAAAAAGCGCTGCTAAAAAACCATTGCCAAACCAAAAGTCTACTACAAAATTGACCCTACGAAACATTAAGTTTGAATTACATCAAACATTTTGTTGTCTGTTATCTCAAACTAACAAAACAACACTAGGAACAACAACGACAACAACAACAACAATAAAAGGAAACCGCAAAGGTGCCACCAACTTGGCTCCAACTATGTCATTAAGTGTGTGTGCGGCAGGTGGGAGGGGTGTGGCCAGGGGTGTAGTAGGAGAGGGAGAGGGGAGGGGGAGGTGAGGGGGGAGGAATGAGAGTGCCACAAAGAAGATTGAAACTTTTGTGCGTCGTTACGTTGTTGTCACCATCATTGTTTGTTTGTTTCTCCTTGTTGTTGTCTTTGGTTATGTTATGCGAATGACATTTTCATGTACTACAAAAGTTTCTCGACCGCTTCTCGTTTTTATTATA
This sequence comes from Drosophila falleni, assembly GCA_035045575.1. Taxonomy (NCBI): domain Eukaryota; kingdom Metazoa; phylum Arthropoda; class Insecta; order Diptera; family Drosophilidae; genus Drosophila; species Drosophila falleni. The sequence goes on from JAWNOV010000167.1 coordinate 16,135,944, forward strand.
CCCTGCAATCAAAGTCGCTACAAGGGGTATATAAAGTAAAGGTAATAGTTACTGTAGGAATAAAACTAACTAAAAACTTCATTCAATCTTAAATGTAATTTTTTAAAAGTCTTTTTGTTTTTGAATTATTTTGTTTTTAAATTTTAAATAGGAAAAGAAGCTAACAAAGTATATTTTTGAGTAAAAATACACCGTATGTTAAAGTTATCGTATGCTAAAATAATTTCCTCTCTGTAATCCTTAATCCAGATTAACCCAAATCCCGATTTCCAATAGGTTACCATTAAATTATCATCAAATCTATGTATCTATTAAATTTATTAAAGGGCATTAACTAGTCTAGCAAGCTGCTTTTCCTAATGCTTTGTTGATTGCTGTATGTGGTGCGCTGTGGGAAAATTTATTTATGATTCTTTAATGCTATAATTTCCAGGTATTTTGTTGCTGTCGTTGTTGCCCCGTAAAGTTGAAGCTTTTGTCAAAACTTACGCACTTTTGTTTCACTTATGCGGTGTCTGAATTTATTATGGTCAACACACTTGGTCAAAACGCTTTCCAATTCATTGAGAGTTAAAGTGAACAAGTAAATGCATTTATACGATTTAATTAGATTGAGAGAAGCCTATCAACACCAATTCCCGACATGGATCTATAACAAAAGTAAATGCTGTGAAAGAATCCAATTCGAATTAATCAAATCATCATGGCAGCTGATCTCTTCCAACTTGAACTCGGCTCAGTTGAGCATGCTCTTTGATCTGAGATCGCGAACAACAAAAACATATTTCAATTATTGGGCCATGACCGATCGACTTGAGTTGAAGGCGATTCAGAAGGCGCTGTTGCTGCTGCTGCTTTTGACCATGGCCCTGATGGTTTTGTACTCGCATGACGGCGTCTGGGGCGTGGGGGCATCAATCAAAGCCGCAACGCAACGGCAAAAGCAACCAAATAACAAAACAGTTAATAACAACTACCAAAATGTGGACCAGAGATGGGCGCGAGTGCAATGCATCATCGACAGCTCCATCAACGTCATCGCCAGACTGCAGCACAGCAAAGTGAGGCAAGGAGTGAAGGGAGGGGGAGGGGGTAGTGAGGGGAGGCGCCCCGTTTGCTTGTGTGGTCGTTTGTGTGGTTGATTTTCAATTTCATACGCACCGTTGGATGCCGCCCAATATCGATGAGAGCGGCATTTTATTGATTAACGCGCTGCCACCCAGATCCCAAATCCCATTCCCTGACCCAATCTCTGACCCAATCTCAATCGCAGCGGCCAGCAGCGATTTTCATCACTTGCGTGGTAATTAAAATGTATTTTCTTTTGATAGTGCCTAATGGGTTCACTACGCTGGGTGGTCAATCGGCTTACACTACATTTCTCTTTCACACACACACACTCTCTCTCTCTCTCTCTCTCTCTCTCACTCTCTCTTGGTTTTGTGGCAGCTGTCGCAGCTGAGCTCAGGCCATAATTCAAAGTCCTCGTCGACGTTGACGTTGACGTCGTCAGCGTCATTGCCAACATCATCAATTTTCAGAGCGAGCCAAAAAAACACACAGTAACAAACAACAACAAAAAAGTGTTAAAGCGCGAAAAGCAACAACTACAACAACTACAACAAGAACAACAGGAACAACATTGAGCAATTTGTTTCGCTTTTGTCTCTCCACTGTTTTTCCCAGCAAACAAACAATGCGCAGTCGCACCAGGTGAACTTGTCCCCCTTTTTAAACCTAACCAACCTCCTCCCCTCCCCCTACCACGCCCCTTCTGCTGCCCCTGCCCCTGCCCAGTTTACAAGTGCTGTGTAGGCGGAGGGGAGGGAGTGTGTTGCACTTTTATTTCGACACTCATTTGCAACTTTTTGCTAATGTACCTCATCGTCGATGGTTTCTTTGTGGCAGCCACTGATAAGCTCCGTTGCCGTTTGTTGCCCTTCCACAGTAATAGCACAATGCAATAATTACAATTTATATCTTGCAGATAAAAATCGCACATTAAGCGACTTGCAACTGCAACAAACAACCGACCGACCAACAACAGACAGACGGACAGACAGACAGACAACCAACAACTGCCGTCACTTACAAAAAGCTGTCAACGTGTGCGTTTTAACGCTCTGTCGGCTCTGCCAACGCCAGCGGCTCCTCGACCTGCCCAAAAACAGTGGGCGAAGCTGTTGCCAAGCAGCAGCTGCTGCATTCAGTTAAACAGCAACAACAACAACAGCAACAACAGCAACAGCTGCCCAACAATTTCTGGCTGCTGGCCGGGGTCATTGCCAAAATTTCAATCAACATTGGTGGTCAGAGCTAAGAAAAAATTTGCAACACTTGACAAAGCGACTCTTGAATACACTATCCTGCTTCATTATTTAGATTTTATAATTTCCTAAGGATAAACTAGCCGTAAGAAATAAAAATTATTTTTAATAGAGAACATTTTGAAAACCAATGAGCTCTTTTTTTTCAGATATTATATAATTTTTTCCGCACATTTTCTACTTTTTTTGTGACATATTCATAATATTGTAAGAGACGAAAGAAAGGAGTTAGTATTGATAGCAAATATGTTATTATAGAAATATTATTATATTCTGAAATTAGTCAAATGTATTTTAAATTAAGAAAATCATCTATGATCACTTTCGTAGACGTTGTACAGGCTATTAAAGAAGAATATAAATTAAAATCAATGGTGTTCTTAAATCGATAATATTTAATATATAAATTTTATATTATTATATAATAAGACATTAATTATAGAAAACTATACCAAAAATACAAAAATGCTCTACATTTTTAAAAATTTTTAAGTAAAAATAAACGACAATCTTTTTTTAGTAGTACCAAAGCCTTTTTTACATAGTTAACATAGTTTCCGTAAGGTAGAGTATCACTAAAGGGCAGACAAACTTGCCTCAGAGGCAACAGCAGCCGTTTAGTCAATTGGTGGTCCTACTTTGCATACGACTCTGGACCTAAAAGGACACGTTGCGAGATCCAGTTACAGTTTTTGATCGACACATATCACACCTGGCCTGCCGACAACTCCTGGCTGATCGGACAGACGGACGTAACTGCTGCCAATGAAGCGAGAAAAGAGAACAGCAAAGATCACAGCCGTTGGCCCGACAAATTGCAGGACTTGGAGCTGGACACGCGTGCGAAGGATCAAATTACCAGGCGCATGCGATGTTGCCCCACATGCAACATATTTGGTGCGAAACTGGAGACGGGTCAGATTAATAAAAAAACATACGTAACAGACAGAGAGCATCAGATCGCTCTCTTGATCTCTAACTGGGAGGTCTGCCGATGACGATGTCGATGACAAAGTCGATATCGATGACGATGCTGATGATGCTGCTGCTTTCGCTGGCAATGAGGCGCGACCGTGTTGCATGCTACCTCGTTCGTTGTCTGTGTTTTGGGTCGTAAATCTTAAGGCCAAGGACACTTCAATTAGTCTAAGCGCCGCTGTCTCGTGTCGTCGTCCTGTTGTTTATATTGTTTAGACTTCTGTGTCACAGTTTTTGGGCTGAGTTTCAATTGCAATTAGCACAACATTAGCGCGGCTGACCTTTGACCTCGCTGCCACTCCCGCTGTGCCGCCTATTGTCCCGACCTCGACACTGTCCTTGCGCCTCAGTGTGTCCTCTGTGTCCTCTGTTTTCATGCTTTTCAATGTGTTTTATTTCTCTCCCAATGTTTTTCTCGTTTTGTCACGCATCCATTCGCCAAATGGACGGCAATAATTGCGGTTGTTCCATTGTCCTCAGCTCGGAACAGGCGCCTCCGCATATTTACATAATTGTCCCTGTCTCGTCGTCACGGTAGCAAATTACCGTCCCTAGAGAACAGACAGAACCAGAGAGAGTGAGAGAGAGAGAGAGTGTGAGACAGAGTGAGAGAGAGAGAGAGAGAGAGAGAAAAAGAGAGAGAGAACCCCTAAAAGGTGGGAGGGAAGCTTAAGAATGGGCCAAAAGAACAAAACAGGGCAGCAGAGAATAAAAAATGAGAAGAGATGTCAAATAAATGCAAGAAATAGCAAATAGCTAGAGACTAACTAAAATATTTGCACAGGAAGCGAGTAATAAAATAATTATGAAGCGGAAAATGGAAAACTGAAAAATAGGTACACAAAGAAAGCTTTACAAAAGCAAAGAGTAGTCAAAAAATATTAGACAGGAAAATGAGTCAAAGACAAAGAAGAGAATTTAGTTTGAGCAAATTTAACGGAATGCAAATTCTTTTGTTTATAAAATTCTCTAGGCTAAGATAACTTTAACTAGTCGGCCGGTGCTACAGTCGAGCATACTCGACAGTCGGAGACCCCGTTCTTACTATGGAAAAAACTTGTAATGGAAAAAAAGACTAAAAATAATTAAGTAACTTAAATGCAAATGTTATCAGATTAGTTACGATATCTCATAAAACAAAAATGTTTTACATAAAAATGTGACAGTTTGATTCAATTAATGCGACTTGCGAGTGATTCGAGTTTCATTGATCCATTTTAATGAGAGTCTGTTTGTGGTAAGGAGAGAGCTGAGAGATCCTACGGAGAAAGTACACTTTTTTACCCTCTGTACTACTGCTACTATAAATACTACTATTAATATTACTCCTCCCAGTCCCTCTCCCATGCCCCGCTCCCAGTCCCTCTCCCAGGTCCCGCTCCCAGTCCCTCTCCCAGGCCCCGCTCCCAGGCCCCGCTCCCAGTCCCTCTCCCAGGCCCCGCTCCCAGTCCCTCTCCCAGTCCCTCTCCCAGGCCCCGTCTCAGTCCCTCTCCCAGGCCCCGCTCCCAGTCCCTCTCCCAGGCCCCGCTCCCAGGCCCCGCTCTCAGTCCCTCTTCCAGTCCCTCTCCCAGGCACTGCTCCCAGTCCCTCTCCCAGGCCCCGCTCCCAGTCACTCTCCCAGACCCCGCTCCCAGTCACTCTCCCAGGTCCCGCTCTCAGTCCCTCTCCCAGGCCCCGCTCCCAGTCCCTCTCCCAGGCCCCGCTCTCAGTCCCTCTCCCAGGCCCCGCTCATAGGCCCCGCTCTCAGTCCCTCTCCCAGGCCCCGCTCCCAGGCCCCGCTCCCAGTCCCTCTCCCAGGCTCCGCTGCCAGTCCCTCTCCCAGTCCCTCTCCCAGGCCCCGCTCCCAGCTCATTGTAAAATTATATAGAATTCAGCGAAAATTTCAACCCAAAGTACTGGCCTACGTAATTTTCAATCAATCAATAATTTTAGCTTGAAAATCAAAAAAAATAAATCAAAGATAAGGCAAGGATGATTTTTTAAGGAAAAGCTGAATTCAGTTTGTTATAAAATTCTATAGAATTTTGTGAAAATTTCAACCGGAATATCTGGTTTACATAATTTTCCATATGTCATTATCAACATCAATGAAAAGCGCATCAATCAGCGGGCAGCAAGTGCCTGCATCCGGGCAACGGTGGCAGCCATGTGTCATCGTTGCCACAGCCACATGCCACATGCCACCTACCCCGCTGTGAGGTCAACTTGGTGGAGCTTTAAATTTTCGCTGATCGTGACAATAAAGTGAGGCAGCAATTGCCCAACGGGGCCAAACTTTACTTGATTGCCATCATCAAACTGTTTACGCGGATGACAGACAACAACGACAGCAATAACAATGACAACAACAACAACAATGATAACAACAAACAACAATTTGTGGAGGCGTGCAAAAGATTTGTAGGAAATGTGCGGGAGGAAAAAGATGAGGAAAAGTGGACAATGTTTGGTACCGGTCAGTGATAATCACTGAGCTACTCAGATTTGATTGCCTGATGAATGAGTGTAGGTTTGTGGGTCAGCATTGAATGGCATGTGAATACTTTCGAGTGGCGCCATGACTCAACTTGGTGTCAGAAAGAAAGAAAGAGATTGAATGCGTGTCCAGGAAATACAATTTCTTTCTCAGTGAGTGAAAGTGAAAGAGAGGGAGAACGAGTCCAGGTCGGCACATCAATAAACCAATAATAATCGGAACGCGTAGATAGCACCTAATTAGGGTGCCGATGCGACTGACAACTTTAGCGCCAACTAGCGCGGGTGGTCGACGAGGAAGGATCGAAATATCGAAGGATCGACCATTGGCAAAGTCAATTTCGGGACGAACACACCCCGGGCCACATGAAGTGGCAGCTGTGTGTAGGCCTTGCCACGTTGCCGGTGGTAACAAGACGGAGTTTGTTTTTGCTTTGGGTGTCGCCGACAATTCGTTGCGTTTCATTTTGTGGTGCAGACCAAGCTGAGATAATTACATGTTAATTCGTGGCCCCGCTCTTCGAAATTCCAATTGTGTGTCTGTTGCCGATTCTCTTAATCCGAAGACAGCGCAATCAAGTCCAATTTGAGCGGCTGCGGCGTCTTTCTAAGGTGGCGACTTTGCCGCCGGCGTCCTTTTTTCTTTGGTTCATTCGAATCGATAATTAAGCAGTTGCCAACAATGTGTGTGTGGCACATTTAATTGAGGCTAAGGACACCTCTCAAACTGACTAACCAACTAACCAACTAAATGGTCATGTTGTCTGGCCAACAAAAAAGGTACAAATAAAAACAGGTAAATCACATAGAGACGAAACGCTCGATCTCAACTGTGGCAGGGCCTATTAATAACTTTAATTAAAATAGTGACTTTGGTAGCCGCCATCGTCATCATCATCATCATCAGCAACATCGTTATTTTCATCAACATTGGCTCGAGCTTGAGGTTGCACATTTAGAACTGACTGTGGGAACCAAATTATTCAAATCTTCAGCCAGAGCCATAATTCTCCGCGCTCTCTCATATGCATATTTATTGCATTTTTCGACGCGGCAACGCCCTCAAAATTCACAATGGAATTTCAATTCCATTCTCTGACTTTGACTTGAACTTAAACTTGGACAAGACTTGAGCATCAGGCCAAAAGGAGCACGGACTCTGACTCCAACTCCAGCTTCGACTCCTTTAAATGCAATCGTATTGCTGTCTTTTGTTTTCGACTCATCTCTCTCTCTCTCTCTCTCTCTCTCTCTCTCTCTGTTTCTCTTTTACTCTTTCTGTAGTTTGTTGTTCGTTTTGAATTCGCAGGAATAATTAAAATTTATATGTGTTTCGTTGTTTGCATCTTTTTTGGTTTAACTTCGTTTCTCCCCCACTTCTAATGGCTGCAGTGGCTCCAACTTCATCTCCCCTGCCTGCAACTGTTACCAGTTTTCAATCTCATTCCAGTGTTGGTCCCGTCTGGCACTATGGCAATTCCATTTCACTTTCGCACATAAACGGCACATTATTTATAAGGCAGGCGCTGGCGAATTTGCATGGCAACTGTTGCTACGTGCCATTGCCAATCCTCTCCAGAATTATCTCCTTCTCATTTAAACCATTTCACTCCATCTCGCTCTTTACAATCCAACGCTTGTCAATTGGAAAATTGCAAAGTTTTTGCCCTTTTTATTGTTTTTATTCTCTTTTTTTGCACCTATTGGATAAATTGCAAACGCAACTGGAGACGGAGTCAAATACAGAGCCATCAGCACGTTTACTGTCCAATTTTCTCTACAATCTCAGATGGCTCGCGACATCCTTGGCAAGTTTGCGTATCGCATTTGAAATGAGCAGCGTGGCAAAAATGAATATTCTGAAATTGCAGTGATATATCATCGATGGATTGGCCATGCCATGTCATAGCACAATGTCCCGGCTCTCCACACTTCTCCTCTTTCTCCACTTCCTCCCACTTTCGCTGACGGTGAGAATTACGCAAAATTTTCTGGCGGATTGTCATGTTTCTGATGGTTTGGCAAAATGATTGATTACCTTGTTTCTGTTTCGATTCTCGCCTGAATGAATGCATGACATGTCATGGGAGAAATTCGCATGTTCCACTTATGAAAAAAATATGAAAATCAAATCGATTTGAAGTTGTTTCAAGGATATAATACTTTTCAATCCGGAACTGCAAATTGCAACAATTTCACTAATGTATTCAACTGATGATGAATTACTGTTTGATATGAAATATCTTTGTAGTTCTCCAGGGTACAATAAAGTATTTACATATGTATATCTTACGCCTTTGTTTATTTACAGTTGGCGTTTTTACTTAAATTTCATGTATAAATTTATATACAATCACTTAAACTTCAAAAGTAAATAATACTCATATATTTTAGCCAATTGGAAAAATTCTTATCGACATAATCTATAAATGGAACAGATGGAAATGGAACAGCAGAAGGTGGAGACACCGCGGAACCGGAATCGAGATATTAATGCTGATATAGATATAGATATTGATGCCGATTTGGCTATTTATCCTAGACCACAGCGCTCAGCTGGACCTCGGAAACTTCTGAGCAGTCGTGGAAAGATTGTCCTGAAATGGATTTTCTGTCTTTTTGTTATTGTTTTTCTAATTTATTTAATGCCACGGGATCGACAAACTCAAAACGTAAAACCAATGAATGAGTCTGTCATACTACTTTGGAACGAAGAGACTCCGAAACGTGAATGGAACCATTATCAATGTCCTTGTATTGTGACTGGCATTCAGAATTATGCTAGCTTGCCAATAGATGCAGTCATCGTCAATGCGGATCGACCTTATTCTCTGCTCGGACTTGAGAAGATTAGACACACTGGGAATTTTCTACTTGTGTTTGCTGCTAAAAATCCATTGACTCTTGCCCAGAATCCCCTGATGCAGTATAGTGAATTATATTTCAACTTTACAATGACTTATCGCTTGGATTCGGATTTAGTTTGGTCAGAATACTATTTTTCAACACGACTTAAGTTGCATCAACCGGTTAAGGAATTTGTACAGCCAGATAGAAACTTTATGACAAATATGACAGATCATTTGGCATCCACGATCCGCAATCGACTGAAGTTAAAGCACCTTCTGGCGGTCTATATGTCCTACGAGGTCAACGATTACACCGAGACCCAAGGCATCTACTTGCAGGAGCTGCGGAAACACATGGATCTCAACATGATTAAGAACTGCCACGAACTTAATGAGTAACTATATAAGCCTTGATCCTGTAGACTTAAATCCCCTTTAAATATCCCCTTTTTCCAGATGCTTGGCCTACAAGTTTATGTTGATCTTTGAGCCCAGTTCCTGTCCAGATTTTGTGCATTCACAGGTCTACATGGCATTGGCCAACTTTGTGGTGCCCGTAGTAATTAGTAATGGTGATATTAGCCAACTTTTGCCTCCTGGCTCTTATATCAGCGGCAATGATTTCTCAATACCCGAGAGACTGGCACAGTATTTAATTAAGATTGGCTCTCAGTCGCACCTATACGAACAATTCTTCTGGTGGCATTCCAAGTATCAGCTCCATCAAAAGAGACAACCCTATTGCTCTCTCTGTAGAGAGCTGAAGAAGCCGAGACGAGAGCGCAAGCCCGAAGAGTTCCAGAAATGGTGGACTCAATACAAGTGTCCCTCTCCGAGCGAACGTTTAACATGGACCTTTTAAATGGTACTCAAATTACGACTTAGTTTATTTTAAATTTTATTATTTTTGTTGCTGTTAAATACTTGTGATGTTGTAATTTAATCGAAGTAACCAAATGATTTTAAATTATCGTTGTCCTTTAGGTAAAAACCATGAAGGAAGAAATAAACATTTAAATAAAATTAATAATAAATTAAAAGTTTTAACAATACATTAAAACAGCAGTACATTTGAAAATATAAAGTTATAGATTTATATATTTCTTGTCTTCATACTATGAGGGTCTTATTTGCTTTAAAATTTTCGTACTCTCTACAACAATAAATAAGCCCAGAACTCTTCGTTGTGTAATCAAAATGGATATACCCATTCTGTAGTTAGTTATATTTGAATTAATACATAACTAAGTTGGCTCAGATCTGCTTTTATTATATATTTTCGTTTACAGAATTAAGTACTATTAATTTTCATAAAAAATGTCAATCGATTGTTAATCGATTTCAGTTTCAAAATGCCAACAGACAAAATTCTAAGCAATCGACTTAATTTACAACCAAGCAATTTGCAGACAAAGGAAAAGGTAGAAAACTCCGCTTACAAGGAAGATTGTGATGAGGTTGGATACTATGAACTATCGATTCTTCCGCCGCCGAATTATCGATCAGATATTTCGCCCTTTGTCATACCTTATCGCTGTATTGGCAGTAATCTTAACCACATCATATTGAGGTGTGTTCTGTCCTTATTTGTAGTATACTTACTACTGCACTTGGTTCAACAAAGCTTGGAAGTAACTAAATCAGTTCAGAAATCAAATGGATATGCTATACTTATTTGGAATGAAGATCAGGTTCTTCCTGGTTGGGATCATATGCAATGCGGCTGTGTGGTGACCAGTAATCGTGATTACAACAAAAGATCAATAGATGCTGTGGTCGTCTATTCGCATCTCCCTTATTCTCTGCTGGGTCTGGAGAAGATTAGACATACGCCAGATTATCTGGTGGTATTTGCTGCCACAAGTCCTTTGAGTCTTGCCCAGAATCCACTGTATGCACATGGTGATTCAGTCTTTAACTTTACGATGAGTTATCGCCTGGACTCGGATCTTATCTGGACAAACTATTATTTCTCAACGCATGACCAGAAGGATGAACGAGTGCAGAAATTTGAACCACAAGAAGAGCTCATTTTGGATGAGCTGCCGATGCAACTCCAGTTAGAATTGCGAGAACAGCTAGCGAAGAAGCAATTTCCGGTGGTCTACATGATGTATGATATAAATGATTATACACTGCCCGAAAGCCTCTATCTAGAAGAGCTGCGTCAATATATCGATCTGGATGCCTATGTCAGCTGCTATGGCTACCAAGAGTAACTATAAAGAGCAACTAAAATTTAGCATATCAAATATTCTCTTCTTCATTATCTTCTCAGCTGCTCGCACTACAAGTTTATGCTGATCTTTGATCCCAGCTCTTGTCCGGACTATGTGCATCCACAGTTTTACATGGCACTGGATAACTTTGTGGTGCCCGTTTTGATTGGTGGCAGCAATCTAACCAACCTTGCACCACCTGGCTCCTATATAAGCAGCTCAGAATTCAATTCACCCAAAAACTTGGCCGAGCATCTAAATAATCTGGCAAAGGAGCCGCAACTGTATGAGCAATTCTTCTGGTGGCATTTAAAGTATCAGCTTCAGAAGATCAGGCAACCTTACTGCACACTCTGTCATCAGTTGCGTCAGACTCGACGACAGCGCCAACCTGACATGTTTCGACATTGGTGGACTCAATACCAGTGCTCGAATCGTACCAACCGACTGGGCTGGTCCCCCAAATAATGTTGAGCCTGATTCCAACACAATCATAATTATCGCTCGCCAAATTGGCCAAGTTAAATATTTTTATTCCATGGAATTTCGGCGGCACTTCATTGACCTCGTCGCCGGTTTTAGAGCTAATAATTATACCCTTACGAATTGCCCACTTTAACTTTGTCATTAAGTCTACCTTACTAACTAAATTTTAGAACAAAATAATTATAAATGTCTTTTGATTCGATTAAAAGTTGTAAAAAATAACCAGTGTTATGCATAAAACTGTGCCATTTCCACTGTATCACAGCGCAGCTAACTTTTTGAACACAACTACAGTTACAATCGATATTTGACTGCACTAATCTCTATCTTACTTTTGTCATCTCAAGGTATTTTACCATTGAATAAAGATCTTAAGATAAAAGAGCACAAAAGTCACAATTTGATTTTTAAACGAATCTAATTTAGAGTTTTATTCAAATATTAGTATATTTGATAATATTCACAAAAAAATGAATAGAATTCTGTTATTTTCACGAGTTAAGTATAAAATTGACAGAGTATCCCCCAGTCGAACTGTCTCACCACTAAAATTTTTAATTGTGTTTATATATGTATTCGCAACTGGTTCTTGAAATGTTTAAGATACCAACTCGTGCTGGACGGCTGCCTAAATGCTCCGGTCATAATTGGGTAGGGGGTCCACTCCATTAGGGTGACCATTTAGTGAGGCAATGCTCTCTGGATCCATTGTGACTCAAGGCTCTCTGGATCCATTGTGACTCAAGGGTTTAAAGAAGTCACAATTCCGCCTGGGAAATTAAGCGCAGGGACGTTAACACAGAGCATAGATAAAGCAAATAGAGAGTACTCTATGCATTGTGGACCTGGCCAACTGTGGAACTCTAAGCTGAGAACTGTGAACTTGAGAGCTCTAGTATCTGGACAAACGAGTGGGCGACGATGTGAACGACGACGTCGACGACGGTAAGGTGCCAAGACCAAGCAAGGCGACGCAGACAATGCACGAAAAACAAACAGAATTGTCATGGGAAATATTTCACAGCATATGCGTCTCGTTTCTTCTACCTCTGCCCGACATCTCTTTTTCCTTCTCTTTCCTTCTGCTTCCCTCTGCTGTCCACGTTCTGACTCCATCGTCTATCGTAGTCGTCATCGTTGTCTGTTGCTGGCACATTTCAAAACGGTATCACATACACAAAACACTTTTCTTCTTGCCACACACAATATTTATAAGTTAAATGCTTCACTAAACAATAAGCCAAGGGAACTTGGCCAAGAAGAAGAACAAGAACGAGAGCTGGATGGGGACAGTCCAAGCCAAAGTTGAAGGCAAAGGCGATAATGAAACCGACGGGCGTCAAGCACATCGATCCAGAGTCCCAGCCTTTTGGGTTGACAGGTTGTTTCTTGTATTCTCGGTTCTCGGTTCTCAGTTCTCGATTCTCGGTTTCTTGGGAAGTTCTCATCACGGCATCTGCCTCCGCAATGGTTCTCTGTTTGCCCATTCTGTTATCAGCTATTACAATATTTTTGTTTAATTGACAAACAGGTTTATCATTTGACGCTCCAACTGTTTTCCCACAGTCATTTTCGGTCAGGTTAACTATTCACCTCTTACCAACTACATAAGTTAAAACCATCATACAATGAACTTATGGCAATCTTTAATAAATGGGAGCAAGATATGAGTCAATTTGCAATAAGTGAAAATCAAAATGCAGCAGATACCACATTACTTTAAAGAACAAATTGAAAACGAACATCTTTAAAATATTAAATATTTTACTCATATTACCATAACTTTGAATCACTGTTCCATTGTGATAGTCAATCTTTGGATTGATTGCATTGTTCCACATTTGTGCTGTTAGTCACAGTCTCATTTTGGGCAATTAAAGTGAGTTTAACTACTTGATCACGACTTGGTGACTTCAGAAATTTTAAAGAAGCTCTGCCTATTTAATGTCTTAATTCAATTTGATATCTACTCAAACATTTCATAAACTCTGAGTGCGAGATAGTGCCTTCAAATGCTTTTGGAGATTAAAGGGCTTCTGATGGTGCTTCTGTCTTTGGGTCTGTTTGTGTTTGCTTTGGGGCGCTTCTCAGAGGCATTCAACACGCTGCAATGCCGCACCCGATTTCTCACCTGGAGGCACCGCATCATTGAGCCGGCTGCTGCGACTGCGACGGCGACTGCGACGGCGACTGCGACGTCGACTGCGATTGCCGTTCGACTCGTTTTAATTTGTTTGTTTACATTTTCCAGGCAAGAGAGCTGCTCGGCTTTTTCCATTCCCAGCATGTCTCGGGCTGGGCAAAATGTTGGAAATGTTTGGAAATAGAAGCGTATCGTAAATAGGAGGCAGGGGCAGTGGCATGTAGCAAGTTTTTTTGTATGTGTTGTACCGCTTGTGTTTTGGTGTTAACAACTCGACACTTCATTAATTGAAGTTGAAAAGTGCAGCTATAAAAAGACTATTAAGTTCCACAGAGCCACAATCAAAGCGAAATCTCTGGGGCATTTAACAAAACTGAAGTTTTGGGGCAGCAAGTGGAAAGTGGAGGAGGCAACTTGCAACCGACTGGTGGCAGCATCCAAAGTGAGCGCATTACGAGCAAATTTGATTGCCTTTTCAAAAGTTCAATGGTTCATCAATTGACTGTGCGAGAGCTTTTCATATTTTCCAATTTCTTTTGTTTACTCGAGACGACTCCAAATGTGGCATGTGAAGCCACTTTGATTTCTAATGCGAGAACATCACAATTAAAGATTTGCTAAGTAAGATGTGGAAATATTTCATAATTTTAAATATTATAATTAAGTGTTGAGATTAGCAAGAGATTAGTTCAAGAATTATAAGAGTAAACAATTTTCTAGTTAAGAAAATCTATTACTTATTTAATTTTTATTTTTATTTTATATTTTGCCTGAAGTATTTTCGAAATGTACTCAAGCTCACACATAAATACTGAAAGACTTGAACGTCGCCAATCCATTGTAATGGTCATAAAAATAAATCTATATGCAAATGCAACTCGCAAAGAAACAAGAGACAAGACTTGCAGACTAGAGATTCAAGTTAAGACTACAGCTAAACGACAACGTTTAGAGCCCTGCAGGCTGCCAAAAATAGTCTAGGTGACAGTCAAGGACTTGGCCATGGCCATTACCATTACCATTGCCATTGGCGCAGAGGCGTCTCGACGCTTACAAAATGTGACAAGTTGCGGAATTATTTTTCGCAGAAGTTGTTCTGTTCCCTCACAGACTGCGTGCAGATGAGCTGAGATTGATAAGCAGCCAAAGACGACAACGACGACGACGACGACTTCTCCAGACTGCAACTGAGATCGAAACCCGTGCCATACTCGCAATGTTCCTTTACTCATTCTCCATTCCCATTCTCCATTCCAATCCCAATCCCAATCCCAAAACTTGACTGTAGCGATGCAAGTGCGCAGATAATGCGAACGATTTATGTGGAAGCTGTGCTGAAGGGGCAAGTGAGGCAAGTTGTTGACAACAGTAGCTGAGGCAGCAATTTAACAGCGATTACAACTTGGCAATGGCATTTAAGTGGCCATTGTCAGTTCGCGATCTCTGAGTGCCAGCGCCCCGATAAACCCAAATGCCGGAGGCTCCAATTCGCATGTGGGCGACTCCACAATTGCCTCCTACTGTGTTACTGTCTTACATATTGATACGAGTTTCAGAGGTGGCAACTAGGAATCTACTCTGAGGTGTGATCAAATATAAAGCTAAATGTGGCGCTAAAAATAATAAGCAATATTGGTAGACAAGAGTAAAATAGACTAGAAAAATATATTTTTTTTCAAGAATTTAATAAAATTTAAATGCAGAATGATTAAAAATGCCAAATAATGATTGAAATGACATTCGCCTTGAACAGTGTTCATTAATTGATGAAATACTTTATTTGAATAAAAGTCTAAATTAAATTTGACTGTTTTTAGGTATGTTTTCCAAGCACAAAAATAAAAATAAATCAATTTTATAATTAATTTTGGTCTACAAAATTATGTGCAATAAACTATGATTAAGATAGTATATATTTTAGTGCAAAATTAACAAGATGCCAAAAAAAGTGAAAGGGAAGTTCGAGTTCACTTTCGATTACAAGGCTCGCATGGCGTTTGAGGTGGAAACACAGTTTTGGGTAAATAGGAATTCGGATTCCTTTGGGAGGCAACATCTTCGGCCCACAGTTTGTTGAGATACTTCTCCAACTTTTCAACAACATTCAAACTGCCGGTATCCGAGCAGGTGGTAAAAGAGGAACCACTATCATCCGCAGTTGAGCTAGAGAGTTGATCCGAATGACACACATTTGAGGATTCACTGTTGCTGTCAGGCACACAATCGATGGGACAATGATGATTCTCCCAATCAATTGTTGGCTCCAGTGCATCCTCATAACTTGTATCTGGTTGTTCCATGGCTCCTTTCTTGGCTTGCTCTGGCTCCTCCTCCAATCGATACCACTTGACCTTGTAGGAGTCCTGACCGCACTCGCCATACAGCTCACCGGTCAACTGGTCAATGTTGCACTCACAGATGAGCAGTGGCGAGTTGCAAGTGGTGCAACGTGGCAATTTAATCTCATGGTTGATTACGGGACGAGGTCGCTTATGCTTTCCTCCTTCCGGTATAATCTTAGGCATCTGTAGACCACACAGGATGCACTCCTTGGGCAGATCGGCACAGTCTGCCAACTTGAACTTCTCGTGCACCTTTTCGTCGGGTTTGGGATGTCCTGGCACCTCCTTCTTGGAGCAATTGCGACAGGAACATATCGGTGCCATTAGAGGATTCGACCTGGCACTCATGCGATCGTACAGCCCGCGATAGACAAGATTTATCTGCTTCTCGTAGGACTTGTGGGCCCAGAAGAATGCCGTCTTGTAGTGCTCAAAGATTCGGGCCGTCTTGTATGCGGCATGCAACCAAGCTGGCTTCTGTTTATGTATGGTCATGGCATCCACAAAGGGATTGCTGATCGTCCTGTCCGGTTTGCCATGGAAAAAGGCCTTAAAGGCTCGCTTAATAATCGCATACGTTAACATCGCCTCAACACTCTCCATTTCACACTTGATTCGCAGTGCCTGCAACATGTCATCCCGGTGCAGATGCGTATTCTCTGGAGGAAGTGTTGGGCAACGTGTTCGGATCTTCTCGTGGTAGACAAACGCTCGCTTTATAATCGATCTGGCATTGCAGGACTTGATCGTATTAATGCCACATATAACCATTATCTGTGCCAGACTCTTCGCAATGTCCTCGATGTTCTCCTCAAATATCTGATAGGGATCGAGCTTCCGCTTGCAGTTGCAACAGCATCTCCACTCCAAGTCCACTTCTTTATTCGCCACTTGCTGCGGCTTGTCCATTTTTCAATATTCTCAATGTGTGTTTTTTGTTTACATACAATTTTGTAACTATTCTCAATAGCAAAAGTAATCAACACTTTTGTCAAAGGTAAATGCGATTTTCCACTCTAAATGCTATAACAGTGGGCAACTAGATTTGAAAAAATTATTCGAAAATGAAAGCTTAATGAAAGGACCTGGGAGAGGCCCTGGGAGTGGGACTGGGAGCGCGGCCTGGGAGAGGGACTGGAGCGGGACTGGGAGAGGGACTGGGAGAAGGACTGGAGCGTGGCCTGGGAGAGGGACTGGAGCGGGGACTGGGAGCGGGGACTGGGAGCGGGGACTGGGAGCGGGGCCTAAGAGAGGGACTGGGAGCGGGGCCTAAGAGAGGGACTGGGAGCAGAGCCTAAGAGAGGGACTGAGAGCGGGGCCTAAGAGAGGGACTGAGAGCAGGGCCTAAGAGAGGGACTGGGAGCGGGGCCTAAGAGAGGGAGTGGGAGCGGGGCATAAGAGAGGGACTGGGAGCGGGGCCTAAGAGAGGGACTGGGAGCGGGGCCTAAGAGAGGGACTGGGAGCGAGGCCTAAGAGAGGGACTGGGAGCGGGGCCTAAGAGAGGGACTGGGAGCGGGGCCTAAGAGAGGAACTAGGAGCGGGGCCTAAGAGAGGGACTGGGAGCGGGGCCTAAGAGAGGGACTGGGAGAGGGACTGGGAGCGGGGCCTGGGAGAGGGACTGGGAGCGGAACCTGGGAGAGGGACTGGGAGCGGGGCCTGGGAGGAGTAATATTGATAGTAGTATTTATAGTAGCAGTAGTAGAGAGGGTAAGCAAAACAAAGAGAAACTGAGGAAGAAGTACGAGTTCGAATATAGAGAAATAATTCAAATGCTAATAGAAGTATAAATAGAAGTAGGACTAAATGGAAAATATTCAAATAAAAATTAAATGGTACACTATGTATTTACACAATTATAATTTATAAATACAATAGAAGTACATCTTCGCTTGATGAAATACCCAGGAAAAACTTCTGCGACATTATTGTAATAGTATTTTTAAAATGTATATGTGTTTTTTATTCAATCTGTTCCACTGTGCATTGTGGGTAGGGTTTTCGTAGACCACCACGAGCCACAAGCAGAACAATCGTCTACAGCTGGCCTGCAATTATGCTAAACAGATAGCTTTGATAGCTTCATTGGGCAGGGCCATCGGTATAAATAAGAACAAGACAAGGCAAATGGGTCTGTTTGGATTCTGGGACTGTTGTGTCAGACTAAATTGTTCAAATAAATTAAGTTGTAGCTTTCGAAAACCCGACGTGACAGACACCAAAGATGCGAGGGATAGTGCCACATTTGCCTAGGTGTGGGGATTGGGGCAAGCAAACAAGTTGCCCCGGACAGACAGACAGACAGACAGACATACATACATATAGTTGTATATAGATAGATAGAATAGATCGGGGCCGTTGCCTCACAGGGGCCGCCGTCGCATTGTCATTTGATAAATTATGATATTTGATCAATTGTTGAACAGTCGGGAACTCAGAACGAGATGGAGATGGAGACGTTGACTGTCTGTGTCTGCCTAATGAAATGGCTTTCTACGTGTGCTATAAGCCCCCGTCACCCCCCTCTCTCTGCATCTCCATCTAAAATTGAGACCCGCATCAAGTTGCCGATTGAACTTTTCTTGTATTTACATTGTAATGGCATCTGGCGAGCAAACACATCTCCATGGCGAACCCATTCCAAGCAGCCCATTCATCTGCATAGAGCAGCATAATAGAATTGGGACTCGAGACGATGCAACGACGACGACAACGACGACGACGTCGACGTCGAGAAGATGCCTCTTTATTGTGGCTAATAGGCTCTTGTGGCTTTGTTGTTGTGCCGCCGTTTGCACACACCAAGGCGGTTGGACATGGACAGAGACTCAGGTGGTGCTTTAGCCGCCTTCCCATTGGCATTTCAATATGGGATGTGGATTAATGAATGGATGACACGCTGGACATGGTTGGTAACGTGTTGCTTCGCTCGCTGTTTACCATTCATATCCATTCATTGTCGGCGCAGTCAACAGGCCTCTAATTATGTGTAAAGGTGTGTCTATGTGTGTGTGTGAGAGTGTGTGTGTGTGCTCCGCTTCCCGAGAACTTAACCTCACTTCCTCCCTCTATCTCTACCTCTCTTTCTTTTCTCATCTGTACAAGGGTTAATTAGTGTTGTATGCAGGATTTGACTGACGATGAATGTGTCGGCATTATATAAAGTTAATCAATCGATGGCTGCTACTGACAAATCTCGGACATGGAAACTGCTACCGCTTTAGCTACTGTGTGGGCAGCAATCCGCTTAAATGTAAACTACTGTTCTTATTCAACTCTGTCACATTTTCTTACAGTAATAACAACATTATCTTGCTTTTTAATTTGACCTCTATCAACTTTGATATGTTTATTAATTTGATTTTCTTAAGAAATCAGAAAAACATACATATAAATTGTATAATAAATATAAATATACATATTCTAACATCAGCACAATTTGTGCTCACTTTCATTTGATACGAGTATCTGTCGAATTCAGCAGCTGTCGTTGGCCAAAAGTTCAAAGACCCAATTCAAAAAGATGACAGCTGATGCTGCTCCTGTGTCAAGGACCATTTGCACTTTTATTGCCCTCAAATCGAACGCCTTGAAATGTATAAACAATATATAGAAAATGAAAGAGAACGCGCCAAGTCATCATAAAATGCCAATGTAATGAAATAAATTTAACACAACATTTGTTCTCAAGTCTCCCTTGGTTGTTTGTCTCTCTCTCTCTCTCTCTCTCTCTCTCTCTCTCTCTCTCTCTCTCTCTCTCTCTCTCTCTCTCTCTCTCTCACTCTCTCTCTCTCTCCCTCTCTTTCGTCCGGTCCTGTCATAACACTGAGCGGGATGAATTTGGTTGACGTGGAGTCTGCAAAAGCAACACAAACCCATAACAATCAAAGGGCACAAATATTTTCAATAATAAATCTATTTGATGGTCTGCCCAAGGCACATTTATCAGGGCGCATCCCAATTTTATGAGGCGGCAAACGCCTCTGGGACATGAAACCACTTCGAAGGATGCGTTGACAGCAGGCCAAGTCGTTAAAAATCACAAAAATGACGCTACACATGATTAATTGTTCAGGCTCGAATGGGATTGTTATTGAAGCAGGCTTTTGGATACCCCAAAAAAAATAAAAAATAAATAAAAAGGGGGGAAACAAGTGAAAGTCAGCTGTCGTCCCGAAACACTTGTCACTCGCCAAGAAACCATAACTCCAACACTTTATGCATCTTTATTCCAGGCTGGACATGTCCGGCATTCGGTTTGTAATTAATTTCTGTTCATTTTTCTGGTTCTGCATCTGTTGCACTTGAACGCACCTAAGAGAGACTGACACTTGGGGTCAGACCTTGTGACACCCTCACTTTATCTTCTGTCTTCTCATGTGACCATCTGTCCAACCATGCTCACTTGTGGTCACTTGCTGTAGAAACTAATTGTCCACTTTGTGATCCGTGTCAATTGATATAAATATCGCATTTAATTGATCTGTCCAAATGTTGTACGCTTGACCTAGGCAATAAACCTGACCAGAACGACCTTCATATATTGCAATCTAAATGATCCTTAAAGATACATGTATTTAGTAGAGCGTGAAATTGGAGATAGATCACAATAAACTATAGAATTTAAATGGAATACATTCAAATCTTCAAATAGAATTCTAAATAAAGATTGATCTGATTGGGTTTTCCCCAATCCTTACAACACAAGTTAGAACTCTTATAGTCATACCCCAGATCTAATTTTAATTTTTTTCAGTTCATAGTTTCATATTTAACATTAATTTTAAATTCTCAATATATCGTTTTTATTTTTAGTAAATTTTTCTTTGGCGACTGCTTTTAGTCGACCATAATATGATATAATAAACTATCCACTGTTTGATAAATATGATCAAAAATATAAAATATAGTATCAGATAGGAAATTCTTTAGAGTATTCTAATAAATTTTGAAACCATAACAAGATTAAAGTAAAGCTTTCTTGTTTCTAAGAAATTCCTTAAACGAAATCCATTGTATACAATTCTTCACCCTCTCTTTCAATTCGAATCTGAGCATATGTTTCTGTATCAATTTCTATCTCTTTCCGAGCATCTGTAAATAAATCAACACTCGACAAAAGTACAACTAAAAGGAGAAAAACCCTTGTAATTGCTTAATTAAATTGCCACTAAAATTATAATTTGAGAGCAGAGAACAGAGACAAAGGGAATGGAGAAATGCAGGGATTTCAGATGGTGCATCTGCTGTAGGGACGCACCACTAAATCAGATTTGCTGACAGGGCTTGACTAATTTTAACCCGGCCTCAATTCCGGCTGCACTTGAGCCGCTTGCTGTCGCGGGGTTTGTGCAGCTTGCAACCGTGCTGTGGCACCGTCTACCATATTCCATATTCATATATCCTTTCAAGTGGATGCTGCGCGTGCGTCCCAAGTGGACGCGTGCTAATGGGGAGCAAAGGTGCAGGCAGTCAACCAATTGCCAGACAGGGATCAGCGAAATCAGCGCAACTGATTCGAAAGCAAAGAAATCCTGCGTGTTAATTTATGCCTCACATGCGTGTCCTGAGCAGTCTCAGCTGCAGTTTTGTAGGACTCTGCCTGTGTGTCAAAGGACACGACATATGTACACGGCGACATGCCGACACATGACTTTGTTGACACACAGGGTCGAGCTGCGCTTCCTTAGGGAGTCGGGGGCGAGTCCTTAGCTGCATCTAAGTGGTATTTATTGGTTTGCCAAGCGGCGACGGCTGCCGAAATGCATCCTGCGCTCAAGGATTGAATTACACGATGGCGACACATTTGTAAACATGCGAGTGATTTACTCTACCTCTACATCTACCTCGACTCGGACTTGGACTACCGTTCTAGGAGCCATACACACACACACACACACACACACACACATAAACACACATGGGACGCGCCTTATTTGCAGTGACATTAGGGAACAGCAGTGCAACAATAACAATAACAACAGCAGCAGCAAACAGATTGTGTCCTTGCCACACTGCTGTTTGTTTGTTGTCTATCAGTGAGTCAGTCAGTCAGACAGCACACGGCGAGGATCATCGTCCCGATTGACAATCTACAAATTTGTGCATTTATCAATGAAAGTCGCCGCTTGTCAAAGAACAACACCGCGACGTCAGGAAATCAGGAGAAGATTCTACTCCTCGCTTGATGGATCGTGCAATTCATGTTTTTACACGCAACTACGCGCCTCAAACATGCACATGCATGTTAGAGTGTGTTTGGACATGTCTCCGAGCAGAGATTAATGATTAACAAGTAGCGTGTTTATTGTGTAAATGAAAAATGGAAATCAGTTTGTTTATTCAATTTATAAACACATAATTTAATCCTATTGTCTGGTCCAAAATTAATGAGCAAATTAAATAAGTTATTTTATTGAATAATTCCTAGTATCTGAGTTCTTGTGTATTTATTTTTTGGTATGGACCTAAAGGTACCTTAAAGTTTTAGGACCTACGCTCCTCCTGTGCTTGTTTGAGCTACAAGAGATTTTCAGCTTTCAGCAGTGAACCAACAGGTGCTTAACACACTTACACTATACCTACACACACACACATTTTATTTCACCCACATACACACATAATCAATTACAGAATTTCACTTGCGAAACGAAGTTTTCACGACCGCCCACTGTGCAGAACAACAACAAGCAATTCACGCGTCGACTGACAAACCCAGCAACAACAAAAAAATTACACAATTATAGAAAAGCGCCAGCCCAGATTGAACAGATTCTCCAAAAATATTTACACACAGTAGCTTACAGTATTTTTCAACCAAATTTTTAATCAGTAAGAGCACTAAACTAAATATGATGAAACAAAATGTTCATTAATGATCATTATTAAAATAAAAATTAATTTTAAGCCATATTTTTTTATACAAACATATATATAAAATTAATTTAAAAATATATTTTTTAAGAAATATACATTTAAACTAGTCGGCCGGTGCTACAGTCGAGCATACTCGACAGTCGGAGACCCCGTACTTCCTATGAAAAAAAACTAAAAATAATTTAGTTAACTTAAATGCAAATGTTATCAGATTGGTTACGATATTTCATAAAACAGTCCCACTCACAGGCCCGCTCCCAGGCCCTCTCCCAGGCCCCGCTCTCAGTCCCTCTCCCAGTCCCTCTCCCAGGCCCCGCTCCCAGTCCCTCTCCCAGGCCCTCTCCCAGGCCCTCTCCCAGTCCCTCTCCCAGGTCCCGCTCCCAGGCCCTCTCCCAGTCCCTCTCCCAGGCCCCGCTCCCAGTCCCTCTCCCAGGCCACGCTCTCAGTCCCTCTCCCAGGCCACGCTCCCAGTCCCTCTCCCAGGTCCCGCTCCCAGTCCCTCTCCCAGGCCACGCTCCCAGTCCCTCTCCCAGGCCACGCTCTCAGTCCCTCTCCCAGTCCCTCTCCCAGGTCCCGCTCCCTGTCCCTCTCCCAGTCCCTCTCCCAGTCCCTCTCCCAGGCCCTCTCCCAGTCCCTCTCCCAGGCCCTCTCCCAGTCCCCTCTCCCAGGCCCCGCTCCCAGGTCCCGCTCCCAGTCCCTCTCTCAGTCCCTCTCCCAGTCCCTCTCCCAGGCCCCGCTCCCAGTCCCCTCTCCCAGGTCCCGCTCCCAGTCCCTCTCCCAGGCCCTCTCCCAGTCCCCTCTCCCAGGCCCCGCTCCCAGGTCCCGCTCCCAGTCCCTCTGCCAGGTCCCGCTCCCAGTCCCTCTCCCAGCCCCTTTCCCAGTCCCTCTCCTAGGCCACGCTCTCAGTCCCTCTCCCAGGCCACGCTCTCAGTCCCTCTCCCAGGCCCCGCTCCCAGTCCCTCTCACAGGTCCCGCTCCCAGTCCCTCTCCCAGGCCACGCTCTCAGTCCCTCTCCCAGGCCCCGCTCCCAGTCCCTCTCACAGGTCCCGCTCCCAGTCCCTCTCCCAGGCCTGTTACGCACATAGTCGGTAAAACAAACCCAATAGACCCCTTTACTTTTTTTAAGTACGGGGTCTAAAAATAGAGAGAACGATGAAGAACTTGGAAAATAACTATACATGTAGCTAAATACAATCAATTTACGTTAAAAATGTATAAACTTCTTAACATCATTTTGGAAAACATATTTTGTAACTATTTTTCAAACAATTTTCTGTGAATGAAAGCAATTAAATTTACACTTGGAAACTATTCAACAAGAATTTGCAATTTCAGCAATACAGCACGCGTTTTTAAAACGCCAACCGACAATATTCCATTTGCAGTTGCGCATTATTTACCCAAAAAAAAAAACAAAAAATAAAGAAACAAAATAAAATGAGAGCTATAAATTTTGGTTAATAACAGTTGCAACCTCCCCCTCTAACTGGATGCCTGCAGGCAACTGGCCATAAATATGCTCAAATGGGTTGACAGTTGGCAGAGTAGAGCCAAAAAAAAGGAATAAAACAGGACGAGGAAACCCTTCCACACGTAAAGTGAAAACGAAATGTGAACTCCCAAATAGTTGCGCATTGTGTGTAATACAATTTGTGGCCAGAAATTTGATATGAATCAAGTGCCACGTGTCGCGCGTTGCGAAATTTGGGTACATTGGAGGGACGAAGGAGAGCAGAGGAGAGAGAGAGAACAGTTGCCCCTTTCCATGGCAGGACGACAGATGCGCGTGTCGGACATGGGCCCGAAATGGTGTTACACTTTCGTTTAAACTCGACCAAAATGAAGAAACTAATCGGCGAAGCGAGGAGCGTTTATCGCACACAGACATCGCAGCCCAAAAACGAAGGGAAGCAGCAAGGTGAAGGTGAAGATGATGGTGGAGACAAAGGCGCAGGAGAAGGCCAAGGCGGAGGCGGAGGCGTGTGTCGGAGGCGGTAACGCATCTCGTTAAACCGCAACCGCAGTGTTGTTGCCGTTCGCTGATTCGGATCGCATCAGCACAGATGTGCCGCTGGCTGGCTGCCACAGCAATTCCCGTTGCTCCCCGGCGGACACAGCGAGAGAGAGAGAGAAAGAGAGAGAGGGAGAGGTAAATACAATTGTGGCAGGACTCTAGCGGTTGCTCGACATGCCCGTTACGCGAAATTGATGGTCCCTACCTGCCACAGATCTTAAGATCTGTAGATGGGCCAATTTAGATCCCAGATGTTGCCATGGCTAACGACCTCCTGGCATGGTAATAGCGCAGCAAACTCCAACTCGCACAGCTGTGATCCAAATCTCAACTCGAACTCCTTCCAGAAAGTTTTGTGACAACCGCTGCATCCACATTGTGGAGACGCGTTCGCAGTTTTATAGCCCATTTTATGACGTCAGCTGAGCATGAGTGGGACACTTGAACGTCTTCGTAATCGGACACCCAAAACGGACACTTGGCATGTGCCAAGGAAATGGACATGAACATCGATATCTACACGGTTACCTAAACCAAAAACAGAAGTGCTCCTGTGTCCACTTGAATTACAATTTCCCAAAAATTTAATTTTTGGCGCGCACTTACTATATGTACAATGTATAAAGTACATATCGTACACCTTGACCCTCTTAATGGGGTTCAAGCCATCGACCGGGTGTCAAAGGCCGTGTTAGCTCGTGTGCATCCTTTGACAGCCGCTGAACGCCTTTTGAGCGAGGTCCTTTCTTTCCCAATTGAACCCCGCCAAGCTGCAAGTCAATTTGTCAGCACCCGGCATTGGCCATTGAATTTTGAAATTGAAAATTGTTGAGCAGACAGCTCCGAATCGTTCTTTTGAATGCAACATGGAAATTTGATACATTTTAGCAGCCAGCACAGCTGCCTCTTTCCTACCTATCGCCCCTCGTCCTTTGGTAACTGATTGAATGCAGGGTGGCCCCTGTGAATGCATTCGATTCACATACCTAGTACTCACATATGTATACTGTATATTGCATATTATGCAACCTATTGAAAGGCAGTCTTCGAATTCAAATTGTGTGGCATATTGCAGATAGGTTAGCTTTTAGCTGCAAATGTCAATAGCAATCGCTATACAAATGACATAATGCCCAGGATACCACAGGGACATTTTCTATGGGAAATCCCTGCCTGTATAGAGAGCATGCTTTGAAATATTCAGTTAATATGGTTGATACCAGCAAAGCAATGTTTGAAATTGCATACAATTTCGAATAAAGAATGAAAAATTAAAATTTCAGAATTCAATTTTGATAAAAACGGCAGGGAATATTATTTAAATTTGAAAGCTAGAAACAAATAGTTCTAAAAAAGTTCTAATATTAGATATTAATATAATTTTATAATAATTGGTTAAATGGATTAAAAAACCCTACCTTTGAGAGTTCTTTTATAGAAATTATTATAGAAATAATTTATAAAAAAAATAATTGCAATGAATAAATCCTCTAAAAATATTGCAAAAAGTAGATTAAAAATGTTTTAGAAATCGCAATAAGCCAATTCTACAGCAGAAGAATTGCACAGATTCTTGACAGATATCTCGGTCAATAATTCTCATTGTTCAGCGTAGTTGTATATATCATTAAGATCTTCGCCTGTAATGAGAAATCGATTAATAGAAGTTGTCGCATTCCATCTCAAATTAATAAACTCACGACGACAACTCTGTCTGATAGCAATCTCAAGGCAGTTTCGATAGGAGAATAAGGGTTGCCATTCATCTGAACGATTGGTCTGATCGATAAACTTTAGGAAATTGAAGACATCCAACATATCTTGGGCGAGTAGTTGTGGCACAAACTGTTGAATGACATTCAAATACAACAGATCTTTGGGTGCAGCCGAAGGATCATCGAGAGTCAGCTCTACGGCAAACCTAATTCCGGCCCGATGCAATATAAGGATACCCTGGCGCACCTCCAGCTGCTTAATGTGAAACAGCTCCGCCAGAAGATTCGCCAGTTTCAGCAGCTTGGCGAATTCAGTTGATGCTGCCGCCTGAAAGGAATCCGCATACGTCACCCTGATTCTCTTGTACACCAAGAGACAGGTGTGCATCACTGTCATGCCAAAGTTTGTGGGATTCATGGCCAAACTGCGCTCCATGGTGGATCGCATAATGTCACCGAAAACTGGATGATACTGGAAAAGAAAGAGCGAGGAGATATATTCCGTCTAGTCCCTTTCCGTAACTCACCTGCTCGTAATACTGATAGATAACGCAAGCTCTCATCATAGGCATCACGTTGTGGAACACCAGTTTGAGGTAACTGACCAAGACACGTCGCTTGCTCTGCAGCATGGAAAACTGTTGCGGCTCGAGCAACTGGAGGGCAGCTCCTTCAGCTGCTCCAGCAAACACATAACGCTGCAGATATTTCTCCAGCAGCTCATAGTCCTGCTGTTTGGATTTGTACTCCAAGGCCTGGATGGATGAACTGCTGCTCTTCCGCAAAGGATCCGAAAAGAGCACAAACAGATCGCAGGTGTAGACAAAAGCCTGAGAGAATAAAATGATGAAAAATCTGACCTCTAGAAGAATCTCTCTTCTTACATTGCAGGCAACATTGGAATCGTTCGAATTCTGAATGAGAGTGAAGTTAACAGCAAAGAAGTCCTTTAAACGATTACGTAATGAATGACAGTCTTCAGCCACATCTTTGCCAGCTTTAGCCAAGTCTTGCACTCTCTTTAGATCCCAGGAGAGTGCCACATAGAATATGGACAAATAGAGATCGATTGCCTCTTCGGGAAGACTCTCTTTCGTAAACTCAGGCTCTCTTCTAGTCGCCTGCTTGAGGTTGAAGAGCAAGTGATCACTCAGTTGCCAATCGTGGAGATCGAAGCGTGCATAGAGCGCAGAGAGCAGACGCAGTGTGACCAGCAGACGTTCAGGATTATCCTTTGACTGATCCCAGACATTAATGGCACTCTTGTAATTGCTCACCACACTGTTAAGCAGTTCCTTGCGATGGTCTTCATGGCTATCATTTAAACCATAAAGATGCTCCAGTGTTTTGGCTCCTATTTGCAGCACAGACTCATTGTCCTGCTCGAGCATTATGTCCTTGATCTGCTCCAGCAATTCCAGAAATTGTGTACGCTCTAAAACCATGTATTGCGGCAACTCGAGGAGGTTTCTCAAATCCTGACTGCAACTGGTATATTGACGCAACAACATGGGCAAATTGGTTAGTAGAATCTTGGTTGCCTGCTTCCTGGCATGGGGTTGAGGGTGACGTATTAGATCTTTCGTGTAACGTCCAACCGGAATTTCTCCCGTGACCGACTGCTTAATGGCCCGCGTCATGATCTCGATGAGCACGGAAGTCTCCTGGGAACTTAAGGATTCTGGTTGCAGCAGCATGGACACCATAGAATTCCAATCCATTATGATGTCATTACAGCCGTAGAAGGCATCCACAAAGTAGGCGGCATGTTCATGTTGTCCAAACTGAATGAAAAACTGCACCAGAACACGTATGCGCTCCTTATCCGTGGTTGCACAGTGATATCGAAATGGGATCAGATCCGACGCAGCTTGGGCGACTCCACGATGGGCGGCAAAGACGAGCTGCTCAATCACCTGGATCATGGACTCGTCGAGTATCTGAGGCGTTAACCTGTAGAACATGATCAGCAGCTGTATGGACATCTGACCCAGCTCACACTCCTCGCTCATCGTTAATCCCAGCAGCGTCATGCGAAACTTGATGCCCTGCTCCAGGCAAACAGGTCGCAGCTTTGGGTTATGATAGAGCCGCAACAGTGCCTGCAAACTGGCTTCGCACACTTTCGAGCAGTTATCCTGGAGTGCCTGATACAGATGCTGCACCTGGTGTTGATCCACAAAGCTCTCCGGATACTTGTCCAGCCATAGACCACACTCGGCTAAGCACAGATATCGAATATCCTCAACGACATCGTTGGAACGCTCCAAAAAGACTTTGGCAAACATTTGCAGCCAAATCTCTTTCAGATTCGCCTGCTCCCAGGTTACCAGTCCATTTAACAAAGTCATCAGCTTGAGAGCTACCAAAAAAATAGAAAAGAAATACTAGAGAGGAAGTCTTCTCAAGCAACAACGATAAAAATTATAGACGACAAAAACAACAACTTAAAAACAATAACAATAACAAATGATAACTCTCTCTCTCTCTCTCTCTCGCTGAGTGATCAACAGTTATGTCTCTCTCTCTCTCTCTCTCGCTGAGTGATCAACATTTGTCTCTCTCTCTCTCTATCTCTCTCTCTATGCCTCTTGTCAGAATTACAACCAGTTACACATGTGATTGATTCTCTCTTACCGATCAGCGTGCTCGTGTGCCTAAAGGAACGCACCTTCGAGTCGGAGCAGACCATGAGAAAGTCGGAGAATGTCTTTAAAAAACAATCATCCGTAATTATAGACGTTGCACTCAAAAGTCGCAAAAGTTGCTCCACAAAGTTGCAAATATCCTGGATAAATTGATCTGCCGTTTTCATAATCAATGGATAAGCTTGACTTTTCTATAAAGTAAATACATTTGTGTCAGGCTTTACTCCATTTGAGGTTAGGTTGAACTTACATTTCCAAATTGTGCGGTGGCCGTTATTAGAATTCCTATATAATTAAAAGGTGGCTTCAGATCCTTGGGTAATTTATATTGACTGCCACTGGCCTCCAAGATAAACTCCATCAATTTAAGCAGCGCTGTTTCTGAACTTAATCCATAAAGTCGGATCCAATCCTTACAGATGTCCTGAAAAGATAATTACAATACGATTTAAAATAAAAATTAATTGATTAATAAGGTTAGATTAAAGCTTATCACCGTCGTTTTCAGCCTCTTATTGCGTATGAGCTGCAGCAAAGTGTCATCATTTATATTGCTGGAGCTTCTACTGAGTTGCGAAGAATTATCCTCCTGCAATTCTTCATTTTCCTTGTTCTCACCACTGTCATCGTAACCATAAATCCTTTAGAAATACTGAATTTCAATGAAACTATTACTTTGACGGACTATTACCTGGATTGCACTTCGACTCCTTCCATTTCATTAGACTCATCGGCTGCCTCAACATCATGTTCACTTGAAATGCTGCTCATTATTATTTAAAAATAGTTTTCAATAGGAAAATTTGTAAAAGTTAAACTAATAGCTATAAAATGCCAGTAATTAATATTTTTAGAGCAACTTTTCGTGTACAGCACGTGCAAAGCTCAAAATAAAATTATTGTGCTGTCAATTTGAGTCAAAAACTTTACAACCGTTTCACAGCACTGGAAAATTTGCTTTGATGGCGGCATTATGTATAATTTCACATGGGCAGCACTTTTATCTGTATATAAAATAAATTATTATTCAGCACTGATTTCTGTAGTCCTTTTGGAAGAGTTTTAAGTATATCTTTTAATTATAATAAATAATAATTAAAATAGGATATATCATTATCATTAATTTATTTTATATTATATTATAATTTTTAACATTATTGGCAAGGTGTAGTGTATATTCCATGGAATTTAATTGTTGACCTGTTAAATCAATAGCTAAATTTCAAGCCTAGACGATAGTTTCCCACCGCCACGTCAAACCAACGTGATAAACATAATGTGTGGACGTGATCTTTGCGGTATGCCTATGATAGTTCAATCCAAAAAGGGCCAATTACATAGTCAGTGCCATTCCCACAGGTCGAGAAATCAGGAGAGGTATAAGGCAGGTAGCATACACACATACATATACACACGGAGAAGAACAACAAACAATTAGCCAGACCGCTGCCTCCGCTTGCTCCCACAATGATACACAAACAGAGCGCAAATTGGGCAGCCACTTGTCGGTCGACGGGTGAGAGATCTGAGGAGACCGCCGCCATCGGGGTCGAGGCTAACAAGGACCAAATAATCGGCCTCTGCTCCCAAAGCGAAACACAAATATTGACGTTGCTTATCGCACGCGATCGTCGGAGCCACGAAAACACAGATCAGAGTGCCGCCACCGCCACCGCCAACTACCAACCACAATCCACTAACCACCAACAGTCAACCGTCAGCCATCAACCGCTGACCACTTGAATGACTTGGCAAGTTCGGAGTCCAACAACGTCGAATTATTTCAATCTGCGCTGATGACGCGGCTCATTTCGCGATGATAAAAAGCTGGCGATAACATTTTGGGCATTCCTGGAATTCCGCTGCCACGCCCCGCTCCGCCCCTCGCCCCCACAACAGCGTGCTAAACAACAAATTGGCGCATGCAACCGACAGCTGCCACAGCTCCTGTGATTGAAAGATCAATCGAGAAATCCCAGCTGCCCCTTGATCGTAATTGGACTCGAGCGTCCAGTTTGAAGTCCGATCATATTCAAAATTCAAAATTCTTTGTGCATTGTTTCCGTCGATTCCAATTCTATATTTGCCAAGAAATCTGACCTTTTGCCTGCTTTGTTGCCACTTCAAGTCGGGAATTAGCCAGCTGCTTGTGGCGCTCATATTTGCGCACGTGGACTCGAATGCAGATGAGCAGTCGGAGTCGGAGAATTGTAATTGCAGCCTGTCCAGCAGCTGTATGATTGACATGTGACGTCTAGCTCGGTTGCTGCCCCTAAGCTGGCCTTGTCCTCTTTCAGTTCATTAACAATGGCTAAGAATCTGGCTAGGCAGTTCGCTGTCCTTGGAACGGCTTAATTGACAGCCAACTTGGCTTTTACAAGGCTACGGGGGAGGAGACCGAGTGGCGCCACCTTTGGGACGCCAACTTTGTTGCACTGTTGCTAGAATTACGCGCAACTTTCAATTCAATTTTCTTGCAACAATAAATAAACCAAAGTGGCAAAAACAGAGGGACAGAGAGCAGGATAGAGAAAACCGCAAGAAATCAAGGCAAAAGTTAAGAATGAAAGGATAAAGTTTGTTGTTTGGCCTGCCCAAAAGCTCTTTTGGGAAAGTTATGTAGAAATGTGGCCTCGGGCAACTAACAATGTTTCCCCCCACTCTTTGTTTCAGTTCCTTACAATCTGCATGGTTGACTATAAACGAGCAACCAAATGAGATAATTTGTTTTCCAACTTTTTGGAGTGTTAAGAGAATATAAAGTTAGACAGCTAGTTGTATCTGTCGTCATTTCTATTGCTTAACTTGGCGAATACTAATCATCAGGATCTATAAATCTGACATAAACACCCCTAAACAAGGAACTTATTCTTAAATTGTAATATGATAAATTCAAAAATTGTAAGAACTATAAAAAAACTAGTCGACCGGTGCTACAGTCGATCATACTCGACAGTCGGAGACCCCGTACTTACTATGGAAGTAGTCCTCCTTCTATTCATACTTCTATTAGCATTTGAATTATTTCTCTATATTCGAACTCGGACTTCTTCCCCAGTTTCTCTTTGTTTTTCTTGCCCTCTCTACTACTGCTACTATAAATACTACTATTAATATTACTCCTCCCAGTCCAGTACCTCTCCCAGGCCCCGCTCCCAGTCCCCGCTCCCAGGCCCCACTCCCAGGCCCCGCTCCCTCATTACACCCCTTATTGAATATATTCAACATGCGCAGAATATGATAAATAATCTGTACAAAAATTTAATATAATAAACATTTATTAAATATTTAGGAACCTATTCAAAACCAGGTGTGCTGTCACAGTTTGTGAATTATTTCCCATCTAAAGCAATTACATGAAATTGCAGCCAAGGTAATGACCCAGTTTTTGAGTGAGGAGGGGGAAAGAGACGGAACAGACTTGAAAATCAGCTTGCCATGTCCAGTCATGTCCTATTTGGGTCAAATGTAGTAGTAACTGAAGCACAAGCAAAAAACAAAAACAAACAGACGATTATGAGAACGACAGAGGTAACCAATAAGTTAACACTCGGTTTACCTATGCCCAGTTGTTGTTGTTGCTGCAATGTAACAACATTGGAGTACACATATAAGTACATATGTGTGTCTTGTTGTAGGCAGCGGGGGCGTTGCATAATTAATCAAAGAGGCACGCGGCGGTGGGCGCCACAAAGAGAGCCGCCAATGAAATACCCAAACTCAAACCTAATCCCGGAGAGAGAGAGGAAGATGGAATAGAGCTGCATACAAATGATGCAAGCAAAACGCCTTCTTCCGCATTTAATGACAACGTCTATGGAGCATAGTGCAACAGCGGATGTGGACATGGATGTGGACAGCCGTCCGCCTGCACACTCAATCAGCCAGTCAGTCAGGCAGTCAGTTAGCCACGTGTGGGTGCTGCTGCTGCTGCTTGAAGCCAATATTGCCAGGAAGCCAGCCAGTCAGCCAAACCAGTTAACGGGTCTAGAGCTTCATTCATGAATTGGCAATGGATCAATGATGAGTCACTCTGCGTCTGCAGCACAATTAGTAGTAGGACGATGGCTTCGACTCCGACTCCGACTTTGGTTTGTGGCTTTAACGTAGCACCAAGTTGCCTGCCACAACTGCCTGCTAATTGACACACCTCGACAAAGACGATGACGCACAGTGGAACGCTTTACGAAAACATCCAACAAAAATTAAAGCTAAAATCCAATTTGTAAAAATTATAAAACATTTGGTTTAAATAAAAATGTTTTCAACAAACTTAAGGAGTATGTATTGAAGAAAATATAATTTTATTGTTATGAATACTATTTGAAACCATTTTTAGAAGTAGTATAATAAATATAATTATAAATCAGAAACTACGATAATAATTTAGAATTACGCAGTCTAAATTTGAAATTAGATATGTTATGTACATATAAGCTAACTTTTTGAACATAACTAAAGTTACAATCGATATTTGACTACATTCATCTCTATCTTACTTTTATTATCTCAATATATTTTACCATTGTATGAATTGATCTAACTGAATATAGATCTTAAAATAAAGGAACACAAAGAGATATCATGTCTGCTTTCGACATTTGCCACCGGTTTATTATTTGAATCCATTTTTAGAAGCTGTAAAATAAAAGTAAGTTAAAATCCAAGACTCGAAAGATAAAATATGCAGTCCAAATTTCCAATTGAAATCATGTCTGATTTCGATATTTGACACCGGTTTTAGCAAAACGAACCACTGTGCAATGCTGTTGCTGCTGGTGACGTTTGCTGGCATCACGTGCTCAAAAGCTGCAGGCGCACACTCGGCTGATGATTCATCCAGTCGCCATCAGACCGGCCTCAACATGTGCCAAAACCCGCCCAACCCCTTCGCTCACCCCCTTGGGACAGCAATCGCCTTTTATGAATGAAAACGATCCACACAAATGTCTGCAAGCTCAAGGCGCGACTCCAGACGGAGCTACCATTGACTCCCCTTGCCGTTGCCTGCTCCTCCCGCTGTCCCGGCCCACATCATTCAATGTTTCTATGCGGTCGTCGTTGTCTACAACTTTTGACTTTATAGTAAATCGTGTTTTGCATGCGCGAGTAGGTTGAAAATTAACCTCCTCCTGCCGCACTCGTCGCTGCTCTTGCCTCTCGCTTTGTGGCATGGTAGGAGTTGTGGCTGAAAATGGATTTCAAATTTCATTCATAAAAATAATAAAAAAGCGTTGCCAGTCGTTTGGCAAGTTTTGTACTTTGGAACCTGACAAGTCTTGAGCTCCGAGTGTTGCTCATAGAACTGCCTGCATTACGACACGTTCGTCAGGTTTCTGTTTAAATGGCCAAAAAGGGTTTGCGGCACGTTAATTGGGAGATATTAGAGAAAATGTAATTCAACAACTGAGGGAGCCATATGTGTTAATGTTTAATTTGGAATTTGAAAGCAAATTCACAGATAATTTTTTTATACCAAAGTTATTTTTAATTTTTTCACATTCCCCTTTTTGTGACATTCAGTCAGAAAGAATTCTCCAAACATGATCAGCTTCTTTTAATCTTGTTTTATATTCCTCCAGTTGAATAATAAAACATCTTTAGAAACTTTAGCTTTCCAACAGATCTGAATTTTTCGTTGAAGTTTCAATGATTGTCTTAACTCCATTTCATTTTCATTAATATCTCTCTTTTTTTATCAATTCTGAAGTCGAATATGTAAAATAATCTATCCTAACTCAACTTAAGCATATTAAATAAGTTTGAAAACAAAAATTCCTTACTAAAATCGTATAATATAAGCCTAAAAGCTTTAAATTTGTTATGCCAAGTGTAAGAATTCTTGCATATGATGTGAGTCTGTTTGTGTTGCAGTTGCAGTTGCAGGGTGGCACAGTGGCTGCCTAATCGGTTTATATGCTGTAGGAATCTGGAGCAGTAAGCTGTTCACTGTTGACTGGAAGTAAGTTTTAAATTTTCAAATCTCTAGCAGTCGCCCAAAACTCGCAATAAAGAAAACATAATTCCCGAAATTGGGAGCGTGTAGCACACACAGCTTGCACTCACTGTATGGACGACCCCACAAGAAGGTTGTCAACACTTGACAGCAGCTGATTCTCTGGAACTTGTTGCCCAATCTCTGACAATGCGCCCACAAAAAACTGCATGGTAGCAGTTAAAAATTCCCCTACTCTTCCCCTTTCAGTCCCGAAACAACCCGTTGGTAGCGCCGGGAAAGACTTTTCTACGGCTCTGGTTAATGATTGTTTATGACTTGACCAGTAAGACCATTTCTCAGGCTCATAACTCGCCGCCTGCCTGCCTGGGCTGCTTTGACAATTTTAGTTGGGTTCTCTTCTTTTTTTTTGTAGGGACAGTCGACTGAGAACACACAAAGATTGATTGCATGTGAAATGAGAAGAGAATAAAAAAGTGTTAAGCCGCCACGGTGCCTGTCCACGGTGGTCCACAATAAATCGGAGCTAACGTGGCCAAAACATGACGGCACTTTTAATGTCTTTATTTATAAAAAACAAAATCAAGCCGAGTGACAAGCGACGCGACTCCGATAACAGAGAGAGAGAGAGAGGGCAGCGAACACTTTATGAGGCACAACGTTGAAAACGAGACCTTAATTGAAACACAGCATCAGGCTAACTGACCAATCGACCGACCAACTGACCAAATAGCTAACTCACCAACTGACTGAATTTCTGGTTGCCTGTTGAAGTTGTCACGACATCAGCTAGGCCTTAGGGAAGAGAGAGCGAGAGAGAGAGAGAGAGAGGAGAGAGGGAGAGGGAGAGGGAGAGAGAAGGTTAAGGTCCCCGTCGTCTCGTTGCCATTAAGGCGATAAAATGCAACGCTCCCCGCGGCCAGAGCGTGCACTTTAAACTTGGCTCAAAGCAGCAGACGCTAACTGGGCTTAATCGGCGCGTTGCGTTGCGTGCGACACTTGGAGGCCCCTCATTAATAAGGGTTTAGGCATTGCGACTGTGACTTTGGGGCACGGTCACTGATCGCTGTGAATAAATTAGATGAACGGCTGCGGTGGTCCCAACTCCATCTCCAACTCCAACTCTTGCCTCTTGCTGATCATTATGAGCCTTTGTTCAGAACTGCGGCTTGTTAGCCAACGCTGCATTCTGACTGTTCTCTCAATTTGGCTGCAACTTGAAATCTCCGTCGCAGTCTCAGACTCAGACTCAGTCTCAGTTTCAAACGCAGTCTGAGCGTTGTTCTTTGATGTCTTCTTATTTTCGGGTTATCATTTTTTATTCGGTTATTAAGCGTGTGTGCTGTAGACCACCAGCATGGCATCGTCCAGACTTTAGACCCCAAGACAGACCCCAGACATGTTTGGACCCCCGATGAATCCATAACAGATGTGTGAAGCGCGCTCGTTTGCTTTGCCAACGTGAATTCTTAACAGGATTTCGTGTGATTAACATGAGCATATGGTGTCATATATGGTCAAGTTGTATGGCGATAAGATATTAAGCTGGAACGGGTTCGGATCATCACTTGCACAATTGTTTCATACACGTTTTTCTCGATAAGCATCAGCTCGGACTTTACTTGAAATTTGCCGCCTTAGAAGCATTTACGAATTTAACTCACATTTTGGTAGACAAAGGTATTAAATATCCATATCCGCCCATCGAACAATCGAATTCAGTTAATGCTCTTCCGCATTTTTCCGCCTTACTGTGCTTCCTGATTCTGATCCTCTGAACGGACTCCATTTACGGTTTCCTGCAAAAAAATATAAATAGAAGAATCAGAAACAATGAGCCCAAGCCAAAGAGTTATTAAAAAATCTTTTTTTTGGGTAAAATTTGAAAATGGTTTTTCGGAGGCTGGCGAAAACTGAAATAATGTTGGACAGTGGCAAACAAAAGGATTATGTCCACTTTAGGATTATTATGAGGCCCACGCACATAAATTGTATCTTTTGTGTCTTTGTGTGTGTGTTGGCTGCAAATACAAAAAGAATGGTGAGTGCAAAAGAAATTAGCAGAAAATATGGTCAAAAGCAGGGCCAGAAGCAGAAAAACTGCAGTGCGATTAAAGGATTAAACAGCATAATGTTTCCAAAATAGTAGGCACTGTAAAGATGGCAAGATGAAAAGTGAGAAAGAGAGAGAGAGAGAGAGAGAGAGAGGAAAATAGGGAGAGAGAGGGAGTGACCATGTAGAGTGACAACAATGTTGCTGACGACTTTAAAGGAGCCGAAAGTGTTGCTTCATTGGAGCAGACTTTTGCGGTTACCAAGAGAGGAGTAGAGAAGAAGGAGTGGAGAGAGGAGGAGGCGACTCCAACTGACTCTGCGGTCGTCGGCGACAATTTAATGCACGAATGAACCAAACGAATCAGAGACCAGTTCCAAATGGTAGCCCAGGAATTTATGCAAATCAGATGCGGCATTCGGAAACGCACGAAACGACATCCAAGTGATTGTCATGTCACCAAGCAAACAAAAGGCCAAGTCAATGGAGACCTGGCCAGGTCAATGCCGAAGTCGATGTCGATGTGGTTCCCACGTCAGCTGCAAATCAAAAGTCATTACAATCCACTTGCTGCAAGTGCCACTAATCCGGCAAGTGCAACACAGAGCACAACCCACTTCAGAGTGCGATGGGAAGAAGTGTCTCCGTATTAATATATATATTTTTTTTTTTGGGGTTTTGGGAATGGAACCTACTTACATGTCTCAATATCGTGTGGGCGCTGAGAAGATCGCTTTCAGGTGTCATGAGCTCACGCTTTAAGCTGACCGACAAACGCTTTTCATTACGACTGACTTTTCCCGAACAACTACAGACAATGAAAATCGGTTTGTTATTTCTTTTTTGATCAACAATTCTTTTTCAAAGCTCTGTGGGAATAACCCAAAAGTCGCTCGACTTTCCATAACAACAGAAGCTGCAACACAACAATCTCTCAATGGAACAGTTATGGTATGCTTATGCTTAATTTTGTGTAAATATTTAGACATTTATTTGACATTTTGTAAGAATTTATTGAGGATCAGTTTTGTGGGAAATTTCAAGCTATGGAATTTTTTAGACTTTTCATTGAAAAATCACTGCTATTTAACTAAACAATTTGTAGTTCATTGTCTAAAGATTGTTAGAAAATGTATTATGATTTTAGAATAAGCCCTAATTCAATAGGTAAACAATTGAATTGTCTATATAAATCTTATATGCAGATGTGAAAAGAATTTTATTGAGAAAGATCTTTGATCATCAGACTTAAGTTTTGTAGATCTGCTTAAGTAATTAAGTTGCGTTAAGTTGAGTATCTTTATATCTCTTTTTTCGAAATTATATATTATGTAGATCCCTTAAGATACTTTATGTGATCTACGATCATTATCTTCTACTTGTAAATATCTACTTAAGAAATTAAGACGCCTTAGTTGAGCCTTTCTCTAAGTATGTTTTTCAAGCTCTCTTCTATACACTTCTATCTCTCTCATTTTGTCTCTTTCCTAACCTATCTCATTATGAAGATCATCGTTAAATACTTTACAAAATATGCGGCGCCTTAAGAAGAGTTCGAGCTTCCATTGTCGTCTTCCTAGTTTCCTCCTGAGATACTTAGACGATCATCCTTTGTTTCAATCGGGAGTTAAACTTACAAAACCCACTAAATATTGTTATTGTTTTCGTTTCGGTGCAGATCAAAGGACAACAAATGCAGAGGATCAGGGACAATTTTGTGGTTAAAGCGGCTCGAAGTAATTGCCATCAAATTGGACCAAATCTTTATGCATCTTTTGGTTTGGTGCACGCAAAGGACTCAGCAACGTTCATACATATGTAGAAACACGCCAGAACAATTAGAGCACGAAACGGTTAATTGTCCTTTGTTCGCATCGCATGCGCCGACTGGATTATCCTGACAACGACAATGGAATCACGCC
Source organism: Drosophila falleni (assembly GCA_035045575.1). NCBI lineage: Eukaryota > Metazoa > Arthropoda > Insecta > Diptera > Drosophilidae > Drosophila > Drosophila falleni. Next base: position 16,174,944 of record JAWNOV010000167.1, read on the forward strand.
CGAGACCAAGACCCAAAATAACGCCAAGAGGAATGAAGAAAAGTTTCAATCTTAAACGAGAGACAAGCCGATAATCAAAGCGAAGCAAAACTAAGCTACTTAAAGGACATTTCATTTGCAGCGCCATTAATTCAATTGTTGCAGCAGAGGGCACAGAAGGATTAGTCCTCATCCTGCGTCCAATGCTCTTAAACTGATTTGCATAATTAGTTTGGAAAAGCAATTGCTGTTCTCCGGTTGTCCACGTGTCTCCGGATGACCTTTCCTTTCCTCCTTTCGTACTCTTTTTCTTCCCCTCCAACTCAATTCAATTTTTTTTCTCAATTCCTCCTTCTAAAACTCTACTCTCCTTTTTTCTCCCTATGCTTCCTCCTCTTCTTCGTTTCCTGCACCTTATTTCTCCAGGCTTCTCCATACTTTTCGATCATTTTTCCTTATCCTCTCCATTTCGAACTCTTACAGTTTACTCCTTCGCTTCCTTATACATCTCTCATCCTATACCTCCCCCTATTTCTCCTTCTCCTATCTGATTCCACTTTCTTCCTCCTCTCTCCTCCTCTCTCCTCCTCTCTCCTCCTCTCTCCTCCTCTCTCCTCCTCTCTCCTCCTCTCTCCTCCTATCTCCTCATCTCTCCTCCTCTCTCCTCCTCTCTCCTCCTCTCTCCTCCTCTCTCCTCCTCTCTCCTCCAACTCTTCTTTTATCCCCTCCTCCACATTCTCCTTGCCTTCTTCTTCTTCTCCATCAACTCTCTAATTGTGGCCATCAATGTCGGCTACGATCAGCGGCGATTGCTTTGATCGAATCCTAACAACATAATTGAAGTTTCTGAGTTTCGAAATTGACTGACAAAATGATGCGACGACGGCGCCCTGATCGCCTGATGTGATCTGGCCAAGTGATCGACCAATTGGCCAACAACTAAGCAAACCTAAGCTAATTGTTTTGCCCCCAGTCGCTGCCTCTGCCTCTAATTACATGCCACCAGCAGTTGCAACTACTCAGCGCGAGGATCTGACGATGGCGATGATGACGATGACGATGACGATGATGTATTGCCCTTTGAGCATCGAGGATCGAGGATTGTTGCCGGTTAACGCCCCAGACACAACGCCAACGCCCGCGCCTCAAAATGGGCGTTTTGACGGGTCTTCCTTGGCTCTTTTTCAGCCTCCCTCACTCGCTCCTACACAGAAAAAAATCCGGCATTCTGGGCTGAAATTAAACCAATGCGGTGTCAGAAGTGAGATAATCCTGGATTCTCATAAGCCAAGTATGAAATACTTAAATCAAATCCGATTTTTCTTAACAATATTTTAATTTTTGGGACTCTGTAAGAATTGTTTTCAGTTAGATCAAATAATTTAGGCTTCTACGACTTTTATAATGTCGATTTTTAAATATTGATGACATTTTATCTTCGTATCATCTTAATTTTAAAAATTTTATCCTGAATACATACTAAAAAAATTCAAGCTAAAATCAAGTTTCTTTTTCTTGATATTTTTAGAATGGTTTTTTTTCAGTGTACTTGCTCTCCTCCCCTTTTTCTTTCTTCCTCTCTCTGCAAGCTGCTCTTGAGCCCTTCTGCTGCTGAGGATCATTGACTGGCGGCGCCTTTGCCCGTTTCGCTGGCAAACTGTGATAATTACACATTAATTGTTTAATTCTGAGGCGAATCTCGACTCGAGTCTGTGGTAGGTTTCAGTTCAGTTTCAGGACGCGCCCATTGCAAGTTGAGGGAGTGCTTGGGGTTTGGTTAATAACTAATTAAGCACTCAGAGAAATTTACTTACGAAACGCATAAATCAACCAAGAAGCTGTCTCTTGGTGGTCTCCCCCACGTCGACCTCCCACGCCAGATCCTGTTGTGACTTTATCCACACAAAAAATAGGCCAATGAAATGTTTCTTATTTTTTATGTGCATGTGACGCATGTGAATGGAATGTGCAACCGTTCTGCTTCTTCTACCACGCTCTGTGGAGTTATCTAAGGACTAAAGTGTCCTTCAGGTAGGCATACCAATCTGTGGCAGGTAACAACACTTAAGAGGCTCTTTTGACTTGGTCAGCACTTTGCCTGGGAAATAGTTGGGCTTAAAAACGTTTCGGATTCGGATTTAAAAGGGGGAGGCGTTGGGCTGGAGGCATGCAACAAACCAACCGCAATGGCAACCGCAGAATTCTATTTGAAATGCTCCTGACCACCATAAACTATGTGCTGCAATTTGCCTCGTAATTGGGCGTGGCCAAACGCCCTTTAAAGCTTAAAAGTTGCAGCTGCAACATTGAGTGTGGAAAATATTTTCGCCAATTTGTTTTTGGCACTCTTACCCAGTTGTATTTTTTGCTACTTAATTAAGTTATTTCCACCTGCCTGCTGGCAGTGTGGGCGTGGCATTAAGGACTGTTTAATTGCGCGATTCATTCATTTTTTGATCTGCCTCCCAAGTGTGAAAGCGAAAAGATGCACAAAAAGTTTTAATTTCTCACTTGTCTCTTGGCACTTGGCAACGCACAGACGCTGACCCAGGTGTAAAGAGGGGAGACTACGGGAACAGAGAGGGGATAAAGGAGAGTTGCCTTGGAGACAGTGAGATGCCTTAAGAAGTAGGGGAAGTCTTGGCTTGACAATATAATTAATTGCAATGTCAGTTTCACTTTGGTCTGCAATTTGTCTTTGATTCTCAATTTTCTCCCCCATTGCTCTCATTTAAATTGCACTTTGAGAATGAAAAACTCACTCGGATAAGTGTTTGGGAAAAACACCTCTCAACTCGACACTAAACTACTTAGCTGAATGGCTTAAGTTCTCAATTCAAATCTTTATTGCAATTTCGTTGCACTTCCGAAATGCTCTGGCCCATAAAATCAATTTCCAAATAGAGTCATAAAAAAGAGAATAAACTAGCGGAAGAAGAGTGCCAGGTCAGGTAACCATAAACCCAACTGAGGGTCCAACTGAGACCATTGTCTATTTACCTGTTTGCTGTACAATTTCTGTATCTGTATTTGTATCTGGTTCTTCTGCTCATAATTGTGTTTTGATCATATTTCACGGCTCAGTGGCGCTGTTAGATAGAGACAGAGTGGGAGAGAGAGAAAGAGCGAAAGAGAGCGACTGCTTGATTATGACCTGGTCAGTTGGTTTTATCGTTGGCCATCTCTACATGGCAAGCTATAACTGTTCTTGTCTCAAATTCTCACACTTTCTATCGTAAATCTACGGGTTAGCGCCGTTTTGCATCATCTTTCTTCTCTCTCTCTCTCTCTTTCTTCCGTACTGTGACTCTCTCTCTCTCTCTCTCTCCCTCTCTTCTTCTTTATTGGGCATATTAATGAGAACTTATCCGTGTTTGCTCATCGCTCTAATCCGTTGTTAGCATCAGTTGACATCTCTATTTACTTCCACGAATGACAATCGAACTGACAATTTTCTTATAACAGTAGCATTAACATTGTTGAGGTTAGGTTTGAGGTTGAGCAAGGGTAGCAAGTACCGTTATGGGGAATTAAAGAGAATAGTAATTGGAAAATATACAGAGTTTGTTTTGGGATTATACATACAATTAAAGAAATTTTATTGTTAGACTTTATTACAATTAAACTATTAAAAAATATTTTAAATCAAAACAAGATGAGAATCAATTAATTTTCTTGTAAAACAGTTGTAAAATAATATGTAAAGTATAAGTACATTATTTTTTCCTTTACAAATTAAGATTTTATTTAAATATTTGTAAGGTTTTCTAAAAGGAACTTGAGATCTTTTTAAAATATATCAATCTAAAGGTCGCTAGAGAAATGCTTAAAATAATTTAAAAAATATGCAAATTCTTATAAAAATTAGTTTAACGATAAAAACTGACTATTTTGCCGCGTATTTTGTTAAGCGTGAAATTGGTTAAAGTTTGTTGAATAAAGTTTTTAATTATTTTAAGAGCAGTGGAAACCTTATGAGTAGGGGTTGTCTATTTCTTCAGAACTGCGGCATGATTTAAGGCAATTGCAAGGAATTGAAGCGTGCCCCTAATAGATGTTTTATGCAACATCAACAACAGAGTGTGGTGTACTTACTCGTATGTGCTTAGCATTGATAGAATTGTTGTTTGAAAGCAGAGCTAATTAAGTGCAGGTGGCAACAGGTGAGTGTTGGCAACTGGTCGCGCATGCGCCGAGGTGTGACCAGGCCCTGAACATGGCCAGCTTCTCTCTCTTGGCCCGATCTTATGCTGGGACGGCGAGTAACAAGCGAGTGCGCCAGATGATTATATAGTCGAAGCAGCTCTCGTTCCGGATTGAAAACTGAAGGCATGTTATGCTTATCAATATGGTTACCAACTTGGGTTTGGGTTTGGGTTTTGAGTCTGTACCTTGGGATCGCTAATGATGATTATATTTTACTCTATGTGGATGTTGTTTTAGCAATTGTTGTTGTACTTTTAGCTGGTGTTGTTTTAAGCGTGTTCGTTACGCTTCGCAGTTGCATCAGCAACAATAACAAACAACTAAAGTTAACATGAACTTAATGTTAATGTCTGCAATGCGCGTTCTAGAAATGATAATGACAATAAAAAAAAAGATGAACCAACAAAGTGCAGCGTCATCGCTTGGCTGGAACGATGTCAGAGCCATGTGACAATGCCACCAACGCCGATGGATCTGCTCCAGAAAGCAGCAGAGAGTGTGTGAAAGAGTGAGCGATAGAGTGGGAGAGATAAAGAGAGAGAGAGAGAGAGAGAGATTTAAAGAACTATGTACAACTGAAGAACTATATAAAGTTATTACAATTTCATATTTATTTTCAAAGTTACTCTACTCTCTAGCTCTTGAACTATTCCCCTCTCTTTTCACCTCTTTCTCCCCCTTTTCGTCAGGCCCTTTTAATTGGAAACATTTTCCCAACGCTAGCAAAAGACTTTTGCGACCTCCTCCGTTTAAGCCAACAACTCGAGCACGCCAAGAAGTCTAATTACCAAAAGTCACCGCCTCAATTCCCCCATCTAGATGAATTCAAATTTTTGACATCAACTTTTGTTCAACTTAAAAACCAACAGCAACTTCAACTCTGAAGAAACATTAAAATATGTCTCAAAAAAAAATAAAAGAAAAGATGAAAAATAGCAAAGTCATTTAATTGCGAAAACGCGTTTTAATTGCTTTGGGCCTGGCTGGGTTCCCGGGTTCCCGGCTTCTAGAATACTTGGTTAAAAGCAAGCTCTTATACTAGTTGGCTTGTTGGTTGTTAAACTTGGCCTGTGAGCTTTCCCAGCGTTAATTTGACACGCCATGCTTGAATCACTGTTAGCCACCTTTTTGACCGAAACTACCCAAAAAAAGTGACACATAATTTGATTTTTGGCCAAAACTTGGCTCAGTCAGCGGGTTACACGCGACTGACGCCAAAGCCACTTGGCCAAGTGTCACAGAACTAAGCTCAGTTCCATCATTTTGGCCAATTTTACGCTTAGTTTCCTTTTGAATTGGAATTCATTAATGAAGGAGCCAAGTTAAATGAATTAAGCTGTTGCTGGCCAGGATTGGCTGCAACAATTTGCTAAGCACTTCTTGTTAGCCACATAAAATCCTAATTTTATTTGACGTTCACTTGCGGATCAGCCCACCTGAGCTCTATAAATTGAAATCAATTATTGCCACACAGAGATCTATGCCATGTGAAACTGCAACAGCAAGCTGCCACCAGTGCCACAACAGTGCAACACTGCCTCATTCCCCTTGCCCCCTGTACCTGCCCCACCATAGAACACTGGCAGTACTCATAAATTGTGCCCGATTGTCATGGCCTGCGGCATTATTTTGGACATTGATTGCCAGCTTCTACATATTTTCCCACAGTGCGGCGAGGCCCAAAAAGTGAAAGAACCTCCGAGGAATTGAACCAGTTAGTAACGTTTTCATATAAAAATCAAACAGGTGATCGAACAGCGAAATACCCTGTGGTGAGAGTAAAATTAAAGAGAAATTTAAGAAGTTTAGAAGATAATGTACAACCAATTAACCTGTACTTAAAGTGTACAGGTAAATGATCCTCTGAAACGATTGATCGACACGAAAGTTACCCTGGAAAATTGATTAAGTTAGTTATGTTCTCAGTTACAAATTAAACAGGCGAACTATAGTCTAAATACCCAGTATTAAAGCTGCAAAGTAAAAGGATTTTCCAGGAGTTAGTAAAGTTTTCAACTACAAATTTGGGAAGTTAATTAATAGGTAGATGTGTGTACAGAAATTCTGAATTGGTAAGAAATCTTGGCGAAATTTTATTGGTTAGTCAAGTTTTTTACCTAAAAAATTAACAAATAATCAACTGGTAGATACCCTATACTTTAATATAGTAAGTCCTAAAAACTAGATAGTAACTTTAACTATAAAACAAATAAGTAAATAACCATTTAAATATAGTTAGCTAAAAAGCTAAAGAAACCTTTAAGTACTTTAATCCTATCTTAATGTTCCATAACAAAAAACTATGTTGAAGTGATCGAACAGCTAGATATCCTATAAAAAATATTTAATACAAAAGTCAGCCTGTTTCGATTTCAATTCCAAGCAAATAAATATTGTGCATTATTTACAAATAATATGCCAAACAATGACAATTACAGGGTATGCAGCAAAAAGTTATTAAATACTGGCAATTTGCGGGGTTTGGAGACGTGTGGCAAGCGTTGTGACATGAAATGAAGCATGGCGTGGGGCATATTTGTGGCATGCCTCGACTTGGCTTAGGCGCATGCCGCAGCGCCAATTACGCGTCTCTAAACAGCTGAGCCGAGGATGCAACACAACGCAATACAACACACATACAGATGCTCATCCTTGGTACTGGGCACAAATTAAAATTACACCCGCGGGCCAAAAAGGCCAGTCCAACTGGCATAGAGTCAAGAATAGGGATTGGGTATTCAGTTCTAAAAATGATAAACACTGCAATGCCAGACATTTGGACAGTCTCAGACTGCGAGTTGGAGTCGAAGTCGAAGAGAGATCCATGGGAATTACACTAATTTAAAGTAATTGGCTATAGTTTTTCACTTGGCATTTAAATATGTGTCCCGGCATCGTCATCGGCATCGGCATCGGGTATTATGGGCAACATCGGGTGCTACATGGTGCATGCGGCTCCACAATTTTAATCGATTTGCGTATATGGCGAATGGCGGACTATTAAAAAGGCCCCAAGCCGAAAATGAAACTGGACGAGCGTACCCAAAAGTGGGCGTTACCCGAAACTGAATGGAAAATGAGTGAGTTGTGCGCGAATGCGAATTGCAAGCGAAATTCCCCGAACTCCCCAAATACCCTACCGACAACATACATATAGAGCCGATCCCGACGCATTCCAAGTAGCGCATATGCTGCACAAATTGGCTCAGGAGCAGAGTCAGGAGCTGGTATGAGGTAGACAACGCAGCGGGCTCAAAGCAAAACTAATTAAAATTGCCCCAAAACACAGAGAGAGTGACGAAGAGCGAGAGCGAGAGAGAGAGAGAGAGAGAGAGATATACAAGTTGAGTTACCTGTGCCCATTGGGATTGCCAGCAACCTTTTGCCCATCTGCATGCCTCATCTGCGGCATTTGCCTGCGGCGTTTGCCGAACGGGAGGACGGACGACTTGCTGGACGGACGGACGGGAGATGGTTGGGACAACACCACGCTCCCATTTTCTTAACCACTAAAATTAATAATAAGTGATCTGGATCTGGTTTCGAGGATCCAACAACAAAAAAAAAAGAGAACAAAAAACACTGGCCACAAGCTGAAGTAGAACGTTCAGCGCATAAATAAATGTTATGTGTTTTTTGCCAGCCACCACAGGAGCAGGAGCAGGAGCAGACCCTTTGAAAAAAACAAAAGCAAAAAAAGGGGAGAACAAAATCGGCAAATCCATAATGCGCCTTCTGCTTCATATGTTTGTTGTTGTTGTTGGCACCTTTGTGGCCCGCGGCGAGACAACAAAATAATTTACCGCCGCCTGTTTGGACAGCGGAGCACTTGGCAGATTGAAGTTAAAGTTGTGGTGCCAGGGAGGGGAGGGGAGGGGGGAAAACGGAATGTCTACAGCGCCCATTATTGATTGGCTAATCAAATCATTTGCAAGCAAAGGCAAAGGCACTGGGCAACAACTATGTACTTCACAAGAACGTTCAACGACAGCCGCAATTATCATTCCAAAGTCGCGACGCGATGGCTAATTAATAATCCAAGCGATTAGCAGCAGCTGAAACAAAACCAAAAGCCACAAATACCCAATGCCAATAACCAAAAGTCTCAAATCTCAAATACCGTCTCTCATTTAGTTCCCTCTTCCTCCTCCTTCTTCCAATTCCCTAACATGACTCCTGCGGTTTGCAGTCGTCGTTTATTAATTAAAAGTCCCTCAGATTTTTTGGGGGCTGCAACTGGCGGCTGGAAACATCAGGCATATGGATGTCTGTCTGTTCATCTCAACACCTAAAGCTATAGCTACATCTTTCAGCTTCCAACTGTAGCTACATCTGCTGTTCTGTGCCCAGTCTCAGTAACTCATCATTATACTCTTTAAGATAGCAGAGTTTATTAGTTTTCTCAAAAAGTTTAACAAGTAAACAATTATCTTAATGCTTATGTTAATAAAAATAAATATAATAATGTTAATTCTACTTTTGAAAAGTTGTGAACCTAATTATAATTATAAAGATACAGACAATTCCAACGCTAATAACAAATTTAATGATAACACCAATTCTTATATAAACCGTTTATGCAATATTTCTAATGATAATTCTAATGCTACAGCTAATCTTAATACTAATGCCACTGCTACTGCTAATAATAATATTAATACCATGTTACTGTTAGTTTTATTGAGAAAGGTAATGCTAGTCCTAATGCTAATGTTAATGCTTATGCTAATGCTAATGTTAATGCTATTGCTTATGCTAATGCTACTGTTAATGCTAATGTTAATGTTAATGCTAATGCAAATGCTAAAGTCAACTGCATTGTTACTCCTGTTATTGTTACTACTGTTAATGTTACAGATAATGATACTACTAATAATTTTGTTACTGCATAAGATAATGATAACTGTAATACATTTGATAAAAAAAAGTAAGTTATATATATCGTCTTATTAGTGTGTTTAAAATTCGATTCGTTTCTCAAATGCTCACAGATTTTTTCCCTGTTGTATTCATTTGTTTGTCTCGCGGTTTTTCGGCATTAATTAGTTGCTTTCGCGTGGCCATTTAAGGGCCGCCCTGGAGCCTGGGTAGGTGTTCCCTAATGAGTTGAGGCGGAGGTGAGGGCGACCCCGCCCAGTACACAGACGGTAGGTGTACTTGTTGGGCCGTCCCAATGTTTGCACAAGTTAGCGAAACAAATAAGTTTATTAGCTCGATTGAAGGCGGATCCTATTCGCCCCTTTCCCAAAGAATCCCTGAGAGAAGAACGAGTTCTGCATAAACCATGGATAGCTCTATGACTTTAATGCGTTCGAGCACATTAAAGAAAAATTATTCAGCAATAAACTGTACGACTTTTGTAATGTAAAATTTGGGATTTAATAATCGAACGTTTTCATTAAGCCGATTTTACAGACAGCACATGAACAGAGATAAACAAAAATTGCATGTTGCACTTATGAACCATTAAACGATAAGTGCAGGAAGAGAGTAAATAAGGTAGAAATGAACCAAGCGAGAATATTCGAAGATGAAGTTTCCTGTAAAAATAAGCTTTTGATGCACTTAAAAAAAATAGTAATGTAATAATTGCAAATTTAGAAGATAACAATTAAATCAGGAAAAAATCATCAAAAAACTTATCAATAAGCTAGACATATATATAATGGATTTTAAGAAACGGTAAAGCTTTTCTCTTTGACATACTTAAATACAGGGTATAATATGAAAATATGTAATTGCAGATTTAAGCATGAGTAAATCTGAAGTGAAATGTGTGCTTCTCTGACAGTTTACCGAAAGGCGACATACAGTCAGATATGCTTGACATACAACATTTACACGAAGAGGTAAAAGAGGAGTCAAGGGTCATCCAACCCATGGACTGTCCACTTTTCCAGCAGCAGCTCATTAAATAGCGTCATCTGCATCTTACTTTGGCATTCAGTAAAATTAATGAACTCCTGTCATGTTTTACGAGATATTTCAGCAAGGATAATGCCAGGAATTAACCCAGTCATTTGGGAGGGTAAAACATTTAAAGCATTTCCTACAGAACAATTCAGATTAAAGCCAAAGGAGTGAAATGTAGAACTGATGATGGGCGATGGACGCGCCATATCGCTAATTGAATTAATTTTAAATGAATAGCTCGAAAAGGCCGAAAATTAAATTTTGGCATGCCAATTTGCGCCAATTTGAATGGGAATCAGGATTTCATTTCCATAATCAACAGCAGCAGTATCAAACAATTGACAATGTGCATTTAAATGCCAATTAAATTGAAAGCCGAATACTACGAATGCCTAACTGATGACTAATTTGGCGACTAATCAGCAATGGGAATGTTATTATAATTGTAAAAGATTAAAGCAAAGACTTTAACAATTGGTTTTAAAATATATTTCTTATTAAATTCATTAAAAAGTTAAAAGGAAATATAAAGGATGCGTACATAAATTGCAGCCTAATAAAAAGGTTCATTCTCCATGCTCTAGAAACACACGAAACTAGAATCTATAGATATCAACTGATAAAGATGCAAGGTCAACTCCCTCTCGCCCTCTCTCCCTCTCTACATCTCTCCCTCACTACCTCTCTCCCTCTCTACCTCTCTCCCTCTCTCCCCTCTCTCTCTCTCTCTCTCTCTCTCTACCTCTCTCCCTCTTTACCACTCTCCTTCTCTACCTCTGTCCCTCTCTACCTCTCTCCCCCTCTACCTCTCTCTCTCTCTCTCTACCTCTCTACCTCTGTCTCTCTCTACCTCTTTCCCTCTCTACCTCTGTCCCTCTCTCCCTCTCTACCTCTCCACCTCTCTACCTCGCTCCCACTCTACCTCTCTACCTATCTTCCTCTCAACCTCTCTACCTATCTCCCTCTCTCTCTCTCTCTCTCTTTCTCTCTTTTATCCTTTATTATCTTTCCATACAAGCTGTCCTTTTGCTTCTTGACAGATTCAAATTAAAAATTTTATGTTTTTCTATCTTCTGTTCGATTTCGTAGCTTGACTCGTCAAAGAATCGACCTTTTCCTTTCATAAACATGCATGTTTATTGCAAATTGTTGAGTCGAAAAGGCAAGATTCTGACTTGTCACCCATCACATGTTGCTTCAGAGATGATGATGGCATATGGCGCACTGTTTGTGGCATGCAACAAGAACAGAACTAGTGGCAAACAGCTGTTGCACTGTCCGCCACAGTCGCGTGGCAAGGAAAGTGAAGTCGAAGGAGCGAAAGTGAGTCTAGGACGCCCCAAGGAGCGTGCTTATCACAATTTGTTATGAAACATGCCCGCCAAAGCAGCTTGAATTATTTAAAAAGAGAGAGAGAGAGAGAGAGTGTGTGTGTGAGCGAGAGAGAGAGACTATACGAAGTTCCTCCTTTGTTTCAGTTGTCAGTCAGTAGCAGGAGAACATCGTCTAATGATGATGCTGTCAGATTTGCATCGCTTTGCCGGTCACCCAAGGACAACAACAGTTGGTTGAGTGGCTCCCGAACATGCGCCGCTTTTCACTTTTCCGAAATGAAAAGTGTTTCTTCAATAATTTTGTACATTTAATTTGGCTGCCGCAACAGATGCGAAACCCAAACAAGACTCTTCTTATCCCTGTTTTTCGTTATCGGAAAATGAAAATTAGTTTTTGACGCTGTTATGACGGCTGCTGTTGATCCTTACGAAGGCAGAGGAAGGAAGCATTGTTACCTTGATTGAGGTCCCTGACTGCTTTCTTAATTTGACTGCTGCCCCGCCGCTTGACCGCCGCCTTTTAGAAGACTCTGAACTCTAAACTCTAGACTCTAGACTCCAGACTGACCATATGGCCAGGATCTTGGAGCGTGCCGAACACACGAATTCCAGGAACTAAAACGCAAAACCAATCACAAGTTATGTTTCATTAATAAGTCCGAATCCTTAGAAGGAACTGCTGTTGCTAATGTTGTTTTGTCCTTAGTATGGTATCAAATATTGGCATGTGGATGAAAGATCTTAAGGATTTCTTAAATAAAACCTTTTTTAAAATACACAATATTAAAATTTAAATTTTTCAACAAAAAATTTATTGAATTACATTATTAACTTTGTCTTCATTAAAGTCCATTAATAAATTTGATCAGAGTCTCTTATCTTTATTTTTGTAGAATTTCTGAAATCTTTTTTTAATTAAACTATATTAAATAATAACGATTTAATTCGGATTCTCGTTCAACTACTTTTTATAAACTTGAGGCGATTTTCCGATTGAAGGACTTTAATGTCTTTTATAAATGGAGCTGACTTTATAAATGTAAAGTATCAATAAATTTTAGTGGACAATCCGTATGAGCATAATCTGAAAGTTATCAGAGACTTTTAGTTTATTTCAGTTTATTTTATTATTTGACTTAACCATGAGTCATCTGGCAGCTCTTTTATCTTAAATGCCATCTGAAATCTTGCAATTTTTAATTTGAAAATGCGCAGCTGAAATCTTTTTGTTTATTCCTCTCTGATGATTTTCACGTTCAATTCGAAGCGTAACCCAGAATTTTCTTATAGCTGCACCACAGGATACTCGATACTCGTTGAATGAGAATTGTTAAATAACCGGGCCAATTTCCATTTGTTGATGACACGTTTGCACACACACTCGCACACACACTCACACACACACACTCGCACACACACTCATACACTATGCATTATGCATGAACGTGTCCTTTGCCAGCGTCGCTAATTCCACAGATACGAAGAAGAGAGAAAAGACACAGAGACACAGACCCAAAAAATTTAATGCGAATTAATTTCCATTTTCATAAACGTGACCGGGTTCCAGGGTCTCCAGGAGAGAAAGACTGAGAGAATATGTGTGTCACGGTCAGGCCATGACAAATCGCAGCGCGTGAGCCAAAGAATCGCTCACTGAAAAAAAAAAACACCCAGAGATTTTCCACTGAGCCAGCCACAAACAATGACACAGCGTGAGGTCTTCCCAATTCCATTCCCAATCCCAATCCCAGTCCCTTGGTAATGTGAAAATGTTAAATGCATTTAAACCGATTTGTGAAATTATTACGCAAAATCGAGCTGACACAATTGGCCCAGCCGATAGCCGATTAACTGACTCAAAAAAAAAGAAGAGATCAACTCGGACTCAAATCCTGCGACTTGGGAGTGAAACATCGCGTCGCTTTAAAACCAAATAAATACACATTAAGCCGGCGCTGAGGGAACGCGTTCAGTTGGAAGTTGGTAGTTGGGAAATTAACAGCACGCGATTGAGCCAACGGCCTGTTACTAATTACCCCCGCTAACTGGCACTGCCCCCCCCACGCCCCTTTTGACCCTATGCAATTGCAGGCAGGTGCAACACAATTGCAGCCGCCTGCCTGATTGAGTTGCACTCCCTCTCTCTTTCTATCACTCCTCCACTCTCTCTCTCTCTCTCTCTCTCTCTCTCTCTCTTGCTCTGTCCATAGCAGCATAACGCTACGGTCAATGGCTTGGACTTGCAGTCGACGTCAACGTCGACGTCGACGCCGGCAGCGTCGCGAGCGGCGCGTGCTTTACTTGGCGTCGTCTGTGGATTCGTGAGCGTCGCGTCACGTCGCTTCTGCCGCTTCCGTGTGGCAGCTGCAATTTGTGGCTCATTGCAGCGGCAGCAGCAAAAAGGGCAGCCGGAACGTCAATAGCTCGAAAAAACAAAAAAAATATGTGAATACAATTTAAGAAAAACCTTCTTATTAAAAGTAACAGCTCGAATTTTAGATACACTTTCTTTAGGCAATCTAAGCAATCTTTTAGTTTCAGATTTGATAAAATCTCAAGATAAAATATAGCTTATTATTTAAAATATTTATAATTAGTGGCGTATTTAAATTGCGAATATTTTAAGACAAACAATTTCGATTTTTTAAAAAACAAGTAAATAGGAAAATTTTTACTGCATTTAAAACATTGTGAATTCGCATTAAGTGTATCTTAAAATTATTCACAGAACTTCATTAAATAGAATTTTACTTTAGTCAATTTTTACCGTAGATTATATTTCTATAATCAATAAATTTATTATATATGAAAATCGTTGCGAAAATAATTAAAAATAAATTATAAAACTCAAATATCAACCATCAATCTATTTGAAGAATTATTCATTGTAAAGATATGTTAAGAAAAGTTCGACTGTAGTAGTAATAATATTTTTATTATTTCCATAACAAAAATCCTTGCACAAATCAATGAATAACAATCATGCATATTTCGTTATTAAAAATTGATTAAAAATTATTTATGTAAAGCATATTCCAGCCATCAAATTATTTGGAAAATCTGATCATAATTAATAATGAATTAATTGAAATGTGATACATTTGCAGTTTAAACATTCCACACATTTCAACTGCAGCTTTTATTAAATAATATGAAAATTAATTTAAAACGGCTGCAGCTCCTATCTATATAGAACTGAATGCATTAATTTATTGCCACAACATGAGAATAATGTCACACACTTCACTGGATAGTCGTAATGCCCAGAGGAGAGGGCTTTTCATGCATTTTGATACAATTTTATGAAAACAAAAAAACGAGAGGCAGCATTTAAAAGGCCAAGCGAGGCGTTTTACCGGCAATTATCGCGCTGATAGATAGGGGAGAGTTTTTGTATTTTGGGGAGGAAGGGAGGGAGGAGCTCAAGCGAATGTTGGCAGGAACTGTGCTCGAGTCTTGCACCGATTCGGGGTTCATTATTGACCACAACAAAAACTCACAAACGAAACAAAAAAAAAATAATAATAATAAACGGAAGAAAACAAAAAAACAGTTGAAATATACGAATATCGATGAATAACATAAGCGCAAAAACCGAAAACCAAAAAAAAAAGGGCCGAAATCGAGGCTCCAATTTTTGGTCTCGGTTTCGATTTCGGTTTCGGTTGATGCCCCGTTTGCAACCTGTTGTCTGGCTCGCGTGTTGTAATTGCCCCATAGCCCGGTCTGCAGCATCTGGCGGCGCAGTTTATCGATGCTTCCCCCCCCCCCCCCATTCACCTTCCTCTACTCCCCTCTCTTGCTCCCTGTTTGCCTCTTGGTTCTGCTCCACTTCGACCGCAGTGTCAATAATCGACAGCTGCCTCGGCTTTTATTTTTCGGGGGTCCATTCCGTTTGCGACTCCCCCTTTTACATAACTTGCCTCACGGCAAGCTGCAGTCAGCTTCCCATCTCCCCCTGCTCCTCACCCCGCTCCCCCTGCTACTTCTCCTTGCCACTTTTGAGCGTCGAACGTTTTTCACATTTTACCGCCGTCAATTTTTTGAATGCAGCTTTCAATTAGCCGCCTGCTCCTTGTAATGAATGCCGACAACGATGCAGCTTCAAGTGACGACTTGTCGAGGCTTCACTCCTCTCCACTTCACTCCACTCGTTGCCTTGCAAGCACGTGCCACATGGATGGGGCAACGTGCGCCAGGCGGCTTTAAGCCGAGCAATTTACCAGAGATTGACAGCATAATCCATCATTGGCAGCCGAGACGGGAGTTGGTCTCTGGCCTCCCTTTTGCTCTTTGGGCTTGGGCAGTCGTCCCTTTGGTAATCTTGTAACTGGTAGCTGGGTTTTTCACGACAGCCCAACAGGTGTATATGATATTTATGGCAGGTAGGCAGCACTACGAGGTGGCCCACACAAAAAAAGGGCTGTTAATTGATGTGATGGCCACAAAGGAGCCGGGGTAGAAACAGGAGCAACGTTATCCTTGAGATATAAGTAAGGAAACAGAATGAAAAGTGAAAAGGGAAAAGCTGCAGGCACTAAGGGAATTGCACTTAAAGAGATCTTACTTAAATTCTTAACGAGTAGGATATTATATTTGAAATGAATCAATATTATTATTAAATAAAATCATTGCATTAGCAAAATTAGACAGTAGTATTAGCATTAGAATTAAGGAGATTAGTAAGATAGATTTGATTATCAAAATTATTATATAACTTTAATTTAAATCATTAATTATTGTTATATAGTCTTAGTATGATTACAACTTTCACTTTCGTCAACATTTATGAGATATCGTAACCAATCTGATAACATTTGCATTTAAGTTATCACTATAACTATTATAATGTAGTTTATTTTCATTATCATTATAAGATTTTTCCATAGTACGGGGTCTCCGACTGTCGAGCATGGTTACGACTGGGAGAGGGACTGGGAGAGGGACCTGGGAAAGGGACCTGGGAGAGGGACCTGGGAAAGGGACCTGGGAGAGGGAACTGGGAGAGGGACCTGGGAGAGGGACCTGGGAGAGGGACTGGGAGCGGGGCCTGGGAGAGGGGCCTGGGAGAGGGACCTGGGAGAGGGACCTGGGAGAGGGACTGGGAGCGGGGCCTGGGAGAGGGACTGGGAGCTGTCGAGTATGCTCGACTGTAGCACCGGCCTACTAGTTTTTATTAGTAACCATTAGCTCCATCATTACATTCACTATCAGCATTAGCATTACCACAATGCTTAAGACATTTATTAGATTAAAACTCCACCGAATATACATTTAATTACTTTCCATTTCCTAGCCGAATATATTACATTTTAATACCAAGAAAAAAGATGTTGCAAGTAATTAAAACTTGCATAATTGGAAACTTGAAACCCTAACCCTTTTGAAACTCATAAAAACTCGGCTTCACCCACAAACTTTCACAATTTCCAACCAAATGAAACTAAATACGATGACGACTGGAGTTTTCCTGCGTTCCTCGTTTAAATGGGGAAACTATTTGAAAATGTTTGAAATGAAAATTTCCTGCAATGTTTGCGTAAATCCGTAATTAAAATTTTTTGATAGCCAACAGAAAGTCAAGCTGCAGTTCATTAGCAAACAAGGTCAGACGGGGGAGCAGAGAGGTGATGAAGGGTTAGGGATACTAACAGGATATCCATTTCCTTGGTCAGCGTGTCGCGAGGTTCACGCCGTGGGTGCAAATTAAAATGAAATTACAGAGCTGACTGAAGCAAAGAAAAGGAACCCGGAAAGGGATGAAGACTACGCCAAGTATTTACCCAGTGAGCATTGTGGACATTGGTTGACATATTGGGTTACAAGTGCAAAGCAAATGTCAGCGCTTCTTTTCACTCTCTCTCTCTCTGGTCTGTCTGGCGTGTCCACTAGACACTCGCCAGACAAAACTCTGCAGGGGTTGGCCACCTGAAAATGGGGTGCCAAAGAAGCCACAAAAGTGCCGAGTACTCCACGGATTTGGTTTAAGCAGCTAAAGGATTTCAGGCAGGCAAATTTAAGTTTTCGAGCAGCACTTGGTCGTCTCAGACGTCCACTTGGAATAACAATATTTCAAATTGGCCAGACAGCTTCCGTTGGCAATCCTTGAGCAACTGCAGCCAAAATGAAATGCAATAAAATACATGACTGGCGAAGCACCAAAAGTTTTTCTGCATGCCTTCTCTCTCTCTCTCTCACTCGCTCTATCTCTCTCGCTCTTTCTCTTACTTCTGCTGCGCTCAGTTGAAGTGAACTTTTGTAATAAAATGTTCATTAGTGTGCGCCAGCTCCTGCTGCGCTGTATCCTCTCAATCCCAATCCCAATCCCATTGCCCGTCCCCTAATCCTTTTACTCCTCCTTCATCCCCGTGGCATGTGTGAGCACTGCGGCAACGGATGAATTGCAGTTTTAATGTGTTGGCAGCACTTTTAACTAACTGAAAATCAGTTGGAGTGCTGACCCACAGTTGCCCCACAGTCACTGAGTGGATGCAACTGATGTTGCTGCTGACCAACGAAACCATCAAGGAACGCGGCTTTTACATTGCGGTCCAACTTTTGCCGCGTAATTAAAACCAAAGCATCCCAAAGTGGACAAGTGCCCCTAAACTGATTAAAGCAACGAGTGCACAACTTATCCACAGCACTGTGGGGTCATCAGCGAGTTGACCTGACCCCATCCTCTATCCCATAATTAAACTGACCAGCGACCGCGCTTTTAATATGTTTTGGCTCTTGTCAACATTGTCGCTGGAGTGGAAGCAGTTGGAAAGGAAAGTTAGGGGCAGGTTTAAACATTGTCAGCAATAAAAAATAAATTATATTTAAATGCAGAATTACAGTATAACTGAAGGATATACTACAGCAAGTAATTTAAGTATAAAATTAATTACATCTTATTCACTTTGAATATTATTTAAATGGATTTATTTTATTCATGGGCTAAAAATACTTAGAATTACCAACTTACAAATAGAGTATATCATTTAAATTTTATTTAAGTAAATAAACAGAATTATTAAAATAAAAAAACTTAATATTTTTTTAATTATATACATAATATATGAGATAACTTATTTTATTTTTAACCTTAATGTTTGTTTTATTCTTTTTATTCGCGTAAATTTGATACTGAACAGAGTATATTAAAATTCATATCAACTTTATCTTCAAGTTGTTACTTTTATTTTACCTGTGCTTTTACTTTTAAATAACTTAAGGATTAAAAATGCATTCTTAATCCTAATTTGTATTTGAATGAAATTGCTTTAACACATGAGTAAATGCTGCTCCAATTTGCACTCGAGCTGAAGTAATTTGTTAATTGTAAACTTTATGCGAAAGTTACTGACCAAAAAACACGTTACACAAATAATGGAAAAGTAAATGCCAAAAAACACATTGGATTACGAAAATGGAAAACAGGACCGAAATGTAAACAAACCATGTCCTTTTGCCATGGCTCAAATCGAAGTGCAGTTGAAACTAATTCGATGCACAAATTACAGCAAAGTAAATTTCCATTTGAAAACAGAAATGGGGTGAAAGGGAGGAAAGGGAAATGGTAAGGGGATGGGGATGGGGTTGATAGCCAACTTCAGTTGGTAAATGCAAATTTCTTGTTGCCTGCTCCTTGAGCAACCACAGAATGGAAAAAGGGGCGTGTGGGCGTGGCAGTCAATTGTATAGCATTGGAAATCAAATTGAAAAATTGATTGAGAATGAAGGCAATAATAATGTGGAAGTAATGAGACTGTCCGCAGCATAACAGCGAAAACTGATGACAAGGACTCCCTCTGTCTTTCTCTGTCCCTCTCTCTCTCTCTCTCTCTCTCTCTCTCTCTCTCTCTCTTATTTTCTGTAGTCCTGGCTTCAGTTGAAGACGCAGTCTCAAATTTATCTATTGGATTAAATTCCTTTGTGAGCGTCATTATGGCCAATGCCAAAGACAAATTGAAAATTTATTGTTATGGAGACAGAAAGAGAAAAGCAAAGGAAGAATGCAAGGAAGGAAGGATGGAAGGAAGGAAGGAAGTAAGTAAGCAAAGGATAGTTGGCGTAAAGGTTCAGAGTTTGTTCCACTGAATATGCATAATAAAAATGTCAATCAATGAACTGTATCAAGGGAGTGGGAGAGAGTCCTGCGAGAGTCCTGCGACTGTCCGTTGTGGCTTCGGGTCAGTTTCGACAATAATTGAACATAAACATTGCATTCAAGTAGTAATTGTTCAAATTATTGTGCATCCTAATCCCCAAGTGAACCCAAAACCAAAACCAAAACTAAAATGAACTCACAACTGACCACAGGACGAACGTTAAAAAGGACATTTGTATGCTGAGCACAGCATAGTTTTTGGCATAGTTTGGCATAGTTTTTCCCAGGCAACGGAGCAACCAAGCCGATTAAGCCGACTTCCATTTGCCAGGACAACGCTTTGTTTCAGTTTGTTGATTCAAGGACTTTGCCAGATACTGTCTCACACTCACACACACACGCACAGAGGAAAAATTGGGAGCAAGGAAGTCATTGAAACATCCAAATGGCAAAATTAGAATTGGCTGCAACTTGGCAAATGGAAAACTCAATACTCAGTACGTAAATAAACAGACTTTAAAGGCTGAAAAGGCTAGCAAAAGAAAGAAGGCTCAATTCAAACTGGAAGATCAAGATAAGTCAAAAAGGAGTTGTAAAAAAAGAATGTCTTTAAATATACTACTGAGAGGCCTGAGAACATTTCTATATTCTAATAGCATGCCACAATATTGAAATCGGAATGATATCTTATCTTTATATTTGTTATTAAGATTTGTTATTTTTTTATGCTGTCACTACAAAGTTTGGGTATTTTTTCCATTCATAATACGTGTAAATGAATTATTGTTTTCTATAAAATTCAAAAAAATAACAACATAAATGGATCAACTTTATGAAAATTTTCTCCAGAATCGACACATTTTTTCCGTAAATAATATATTGATATGCTTTTTAAATTTTAGCATGATTCTAGTTTGCGATTTTGGGAGCGGGACTGTGTGAGGGACCTGGGAGAGGGACTGGGAGAGGGACTGGGAGCGGTGCCTGGGAGAGGGACTGTGAGAGGGACCTGGGAGAGGAACTGTGAGAGGGACCTGGGAGAGGGACTGGGAGCGGAGCCTGTTCATTTCAAATTTAAATCCATTGGCAATAAATTTATATATTTTATAATAAAAAAAAGTTGTTTAAATATTGTAAAATGGTAATGTAGAAAGAACGGAATAATGCTTTAAAATATTTTTAGTTTTAAATTCAAAACTCTATGTTTGTAAATATTTTTGAAATTTTATTTAAATTTTTGTGTTTAAAATAATTGCCGTTAAATCAATTGATATTAAGCATACGCCTAGTTGTAGCCTAAATGTAGCTGAAAACTCAAGGAGGCATGCATATTTAAGCCATCTGCAACACGTTTGTTGCACGTTCTGGGAACTTGCTCGACAGACGCGCCCATGTCCATGATTAGAAAGAGGACAACCGAGGACACTAGAGATCGAGATCCTTTGGGAAAAACACAGATGAACAGCAAATTAACACGTACTTTAGCGGAAACTTTGACGCGGTGGCAAGTGCAACAAAAGTCGGAGTCGCGAATGCGTTAAGCAATTCAAATGAAAATCCGCAATGCGACGGAAGGGAGCAAGGACATGTTCCTGTGGGAAAACAAGTGCGGAATTTCCTGATACACATGCCACATGTGGTACGCACATGTTTCTTATGACGGGGAAAAAACGATGGCCAAAAATCTAAGGAATTTCCCAACTGAAACTGAGACGGAGAAGGAGATGAGAATAGAGATGAGAACGAGGAAAGCCCGCCCACGCCCACAGGCAATTATGAGTACCTGTGACAAAGACAGAGCAAGGAAGAAAGAGAGTGGGAGAGAGAGAGAGAGATAGAGAGACAGGGAATTGTGACTGCGACTTGTGACTGTGCATTGTGGAGTTTGAACGTGCCTCCCAGAGGCAGAGCTGAGGGAACGTGGGAAAAAAGGATTTACGATGCTTATTTGGGCTGAGACTGAGACCGAGGTT
Source organism: Drosophila falleni (assembly GCA_035045575.1). Lineage (NCBI taxonomy): Eukaryota > Metazoa > Arthropoda > Insecta > Diptera > Drosophilidae > Drosophila > Drosophila falleni. The sequence goes on from JAWNOV010000167.1 coordinate 16,196,444, forward strand.
GATGACGTGCCTGGTCACGGTCATGGTCACAGTTTTGTGAGTTTTGTGAGTTCCGTGTGCGGGTTTTACCTGTTGCGTGCACATGTTAAAAAGTCATCATAAATCTCAGCGAAATATCAGAAACTCAGCCTCGAAATGTGTGTGAGACGTTTTCACTTTTCATGTGAGAGTGACAGAAAGAGAGAGACAGAGAGAGAGAGAGAGAGAGAGAGAGAGAGAGAGAGAGAGAGAGAGAAGGCTCAGTCGTATTTATCTTATCTATCAAATCTGTGTAAATTCCCGGCTTATCATGCAAAACACGTACCCACGTCTGATCCTGAGCACTGAGCACTCAACTCCTTTTGTGCAACATTTCGTTGCACAGCCTTTCCCGCGAACTACCAAAGTATTATACTATGTATATCCCCTTTTTGGACTTAGGCTGCCTTCGGAACACGCAAGAAGCATCGTCTAATAATTTGTATAAATATTTATTTTTGCTACCGATTTTTATCTAGCCTTGCCACTTCCACTTACTATCTATCTCTCTCTCTCTCTCTCGCTCTGTGTCTCTCTTGTCTTTTGAGGTGTGAAATTTAATACCACCTGGCTACCGGGAAGTTGCGATCTTTGAGGGAAAACAAAAACAGTTAAGGAATATCTTTAGCTCTTGGTTTGCAAAAGGCAAAGAAATTCTTTATTGATTTGCATTCCACTTTGATTTCGTAATACGAATCTAAGAACTTGACACCTGCTTTAGATATGTAGAGTTCCCGTTGTCTTTGGCAGCTGTCGCTCGTTGTTGCAACTCAATGTGGCACGCTCCAAGGAAAAGACAAGACCTTGTAAACACGCCTCAATGTGTTTAATTTTGTATTTATTGTATTAATATTATTAAAGGGATTTTTATTATTTATACAGAAACGGGCAATTAAATGCAAACAGTCGAGAAAATTTATAAATTCCAATTTAGGTTTCCCTAAAAAAAGTATATTTTAACTTTAAAATTTTAAAAATTATGTAAAATTCAAAAACATAACCACAAGAAGGAAAAAATAATTTAGAATTATTATTCTTCTAATATTTTTATTAGAAAATTTTCAAAATGCATTCGAAACAAAGTCAACTTTTGAGTTCATTTCAATAAAAAACAAATCAAATTTTATTGAATTTATTTAAAACTACGGATGACGATTTCATTATGAGTTTTGAGTAAATTCCCCTAGAACAATGAAAGAAACTGAAACTAAAGGCAACTCAAAGATTTCAACACAAAGAGATCTTTGCGGTAGGTTTAGTCAGCTATATGTATATGTATATTTGTATATTGGTAATATCGATGAATCATGCCGTTATACACGTTGATTCAGGGCATTACCAAGATGATTGACTAATCACAAATTACGCATAATCAATGGGGGCTCAAGCCAAGCGCCAACTAACTGTATTCAAATGTTGCAGTTGCCAAGTTATTCATATAACGTACATACATATGTACATGCATTCGCGTGGCATGAATACTTTGAATGGAATGTGCAACAAACATTTCGGTTTAACTATGAACGTTTCCTTAATGAATACAAGTTTCGAGTACCGGATTTGCTGTTTCATGTATGTTGCAGACTGCAACAACAATGCGCCATGTTAAGCGTACTCTTATACTCGCTACTCTCTCGGAACTAGAAAACGAAAACACAACATGTTTGACGCCAGCTCGAGCACGCGCGCTCTCTCAATTTGAATATGTTACCTGAGAATTAGAAAATACAATTTGCTGAAATTATGTTCAAATAACATTTATTTATACTACAATTTAAAAAAAAAATAACTTCTTTTAATGAAAGTAATAAATTACAATGATCTGTTTAAAAGTGCAGCGCGAGTCGCTTACAACCGATTAGGCTCGAACATGTTGTAAGGCTGGCGCTCTCTCTCTCTTTCTCGGTCTCTTACTCACCGTTGACACTCGCCTCACCTGCCGGTATGACAGCAACCCACCCCCATGCTCAAGTTGCGAGTGTAAGAAGTTGCGTGGCCAGCTATTTAAAGAGCTCACTTGCTTGGAGCTGCTTTAGTTGCGTGCGAGACGCGAATGCGACAGCATCGTGTAAGAGAAAGAAAAGCAAAAGATATTAATAAGTAGCGTTAGCGTGAGACTCGAATTCAGTTAACGGATAAACAAAAAAATTCGTATTAACGAGAAAAACAAAAAGAAATAATCGCTCAAAGTGTGTGTTTGTGAAGAAATAAGAAAAGCAACTAAAAATTTCGCTTTATGCTCAAAATGAATTTTATGAGCATTAAAACAAAGTTCAAAATTATCAACCAACAACAAAAACCAAAACAAAGTGAAAAGCAACAGCAACAAAAATAATCGAACTGAAACAACAACACTTGGATTTAACGCATTTTGGATAAATCAACAATACGAAGGCGATACCAAAAATATACATATATTTAAAAAACAAACTTTAGAAAATATCAAGACGATAAATAAAAAGGTAAGAATGCAACTTTGACCCTAATGAGAAAAGAAAAAACTCAACAGCTCGGGAAATTGCAATAGAAATTGTCACAGACAGGCAACAAAAATGAGTGCAACACGCGGGCTGCAACACGGGGCAGAGAGGCAAGAACGCTTAATGAGTTTGTTCAACTCGGCAATTGCTGTTGTTGTTGCAAGTTCATGTTTTTTTTTTTAAGGGTGGCAAGTACATGTGTTGCAAGTTGCAAGTTGCTAGTTACAACAGTGGTAGGGTCATGTGAAACAATGCGACGGCAATTGTTGATTGTCGAGTTAATTGCATTTATTGCACTTTGACGTCAAAATCATATGCAACTTCTTTTAATTGGCAAACGTGCAACACGCGAGCGGCAACAACAGAAACAACTTCATGGCTCTTTGCTTATTTGGTGCAACTTGCGCAAAATGTAAATTCCATCAAATATTAATAAATTAATTAATTAATAAGCAGTAACTGCGATTTCGTGCCATATTGAAATGCCCCACACAACAGCAACAACAACAAGAACAAAATACACTCAAAAATTATTAAAACTCACTTGCTGCTAGGCAACCAAGCAAGACAACAACACATACAAAGAGACACAGTTAGAAGTGCGCTTCGAGCCTCAGTTGGAGTCTCTCCTCAATCGTCTCGCTCCCACACAATAAACTCAGTGCTAAACATAATTACAACAACAAAGACAACAGCAAGAAAAATATGAGTGAATGAGTGCGTGCAGCAGTTGCAGAGACAGCAGACAGAGCAGCAGAGCGTAGCTTTTGAGTGTGACTTTAAGTCGCAGCGAACTTTGAGTGTGGGCGGGGAGGAAGTGAGCGCGTCACACAGCTTTTTAATATGCTTATGACTGTATGTGTGAGTGAGTGTGTTGTGCAAGTCGTGTGCAATGAAACTTTTGCCTATTGTTGAGCGACTTAAAACAGAATTTAAGTCAATTTAGGCGTGCAAATGTGAGCACAATGAGTGAGATCAAAATCAGAAAGAGAGAAAAGAAGAGATTTCAATTGATTTCTTTTTTTGCAGCAGCAGCAACAACAACAAAAATGTCATTAGTGTTGGTAATTGAAACGAATGCGATTAACATAATTTGAAGACACTGTAATTGTAGTTTGAAGAAAAAATTACAATAATTTCGGTTATTAGCTGATTGGTTGGCCATTAGTGAAGCGGCCTTGTTGTTATTATTGTTGTTGCTATCGTTGCAGTTAACTTAAAAGCCATTTAGTTATGTCAGTCTCTTGGACAGGCGAAAACTTTGAGCACTAAACGAAAATTACATGAGCATCATTACATAAAAATAGCCCAAAACTCCACAAACTTCCCCTCTATATCATAAACAACCCACACAACACTTAAACCAAGCAAAGAGGGAAGGGGGAAAGAGACGTCGCGTCCTCTTCTTCAACTTCAACTATTTTTCAATGTGCGCCTTTGGCTAATTTTAGTAGGCAAACCCGCCCTTAAGAGAGGGAGAAGCAACTTGCAAGCATATGAAAGAGAGACCATCAAATTTTATGAGCCTCGAGACAGAAGATGTTACTGCTGACCTACATACAAACAAAACTTGCATATATACAGACAAGCAGACACGTTGGGGTGTATGTAAGAGAGAGAGAGAGAGAAGGAGGGAGCTGAAAGTGGGGAACTGCAAGCGGAAGGGAGACAGGAAGACAGGCTAGGAATGCAAGTCGCAAGATTCTCTTACTATAAACAAACTGCTCAAGTTTTGTAATTGCTGTTGTTGTTGCTGCTGCTCATGTTGTTGCTTTGTGCTTGTTTTATGAATAATTTATGCACTTAATTGATTTTTTGTTTATTGTTTGCTACAGTTAATTAATTATAAACTTTTTGCTTATTTTCTCCATTTTCAGTTGTACCACGTAAAAGACTTTTGTAAAAACAGGGGAAACATGGAAACCACAACAGCAACTACAACACACACAAAGCTGCAGCTGGAGGAGGATGAGGAGGAGCCTCAAGCAACAACAACAACAGCACAGACGACGACGTCGACGTCGACAGCGTCTATCATCATTGACATTCCAACGACTCCTGCAACGTGCAACTTGTCCTATGACACGGATTGCAGCACGGCAAGCAGCACCTGCTGCACCCGCCAGGGGGAGCACATTTACATGCAACATGCCCCAACAACAACATCATCATCATCATCAGCAGCAGCAGCAGCAACAGCGGCAGCAACAACAACAACAATTGCATCCACATCCGGCGTCTGTAATCTGCAGACTTTGGACTCGGATGAGTTGACAATGCTCAAGTTCGAGCATCGCAAGCATTGGCCATGGTTCATACTGTTGATCTCCGTCATTGAGGTGAGTAATCGCTGACATTCCAGTCTTCAAATTCTCCAAATATTCCAAAGTTTGACTCGGCAACAGCGAAATGAAATTTACGTGTTTCAATTCCCCTCCTTCCTACTCTTTAATGTTTCAATTCCACTTCTATTCACTATTTCCTTTTGATACCAATAGGTTTATCTTTCTCACTTGAAACACTGCTCAATTTCTTTTGTGTTTCATTTCCGCTTGTTTCCGCAATTTGTTTTGAAAAGCAGCATTAGCTCTCATAGCTATTAGCCATTGTACTATATATTGTAGTTGTTGTAGTTGATAATTTATTATTATTATTGAATCAAAGAACCGCAAAATGCAATAAAATTCGTTGAAGAACTTTACAAATTCTTAACTTCCAACTAAAAGCGATAAAATTGCTGCTTTCTTTTGCGCATTCTTATTCACACACACACACGCGCGTGCACACACACAGACATACATACATATACACGCAGACAGCGTAAGAAGTTTTCCGTCTCTGGCTGCCTGCCTGGCGCCCCCAAAATCGATTGTAAACAAGCTAAAACAGCAACAACAAACATAAAGCATAACAACTAAGACGAAGACACTGAGTTAGAGAGAGAGAGAGAGAGAGAGAGAGTGCCAAGAGACTGAGAGCGGGAGAGCGAGTTAAGTTTCAACGAATGCCAAAATAAAGTTGGCAGGACTAAACAACACTTATGTGCCTGTGTGCGTGTGTATCTGTGTGTGAGGCTTGTGTGTGTCTGCTTGTCGTTTATTTGGGACACGAGAATTCAACGTCGCGTGCTGAGAAGCAACAACAACCAAACTACACATAAATCAGAACAACCCCAATTGTAACTCCAACTAATCTCCCATCTATTTCTTTTATTTTTCGCTTTTACAGATTGCAATCTTTGCCTATGACCGTTATACAATGCCCGCCCAGAACTTTGGCCTCCTGGTGCCCATTCCGAGTGATTCGGTGCTCGTCTATCGACCCGATCGTCGTCTACAAGTCTGGCGTTTCTTTAGCTATATGTTCCTGCACGCGAACTGGTTCCATTTGGGATTCAATATCATCATCCAGCTGTTCTTTGGCATCCCACTCGAAGTGATGCACGGCACGGCGAGAATTGGAGTCATCTATTTGGCTGGCGTCTTTGCGGGTTCCCTCGGCACCAGCGTCGTGGACTCCGAAGTGTTCCTTGTGGGCGCCAGTGGCGGTGTTTATGCTCTGTTGGCGGCACACTTGGCCAACATCACGCTCAACTATGCGCACATGAAGTCCGCATCCACGCAGCTGGGCTCCGTGGTCATTTTTGGTAAGTAATCAAATAAATACATATATAGACTTAAAAAATACAGAACGAAATAAAACAAAAATTTAAAGAAAACAAAAAAACTTAATAAACGAAGAATTTAAATCAAGTTAAAATAAAAGAATCTTTAGAAACTTTAATAGTAAATTATATATATATATACTTGTAGCTATTTTAATTTGAATTGTCTTAAAGAACTTTAAACTAACTTTACCTTTCCTTATTTTGCTCTCTCTTTATAGTATCTTGCGATCTGGGTTATGCTCTCTATACGCAATATTTCGATGGAGCTGCCACAACGTCATTTGCCAAGGGTCCTCAGGTGTCATATATAGCGCATCTGACGGGCGCCTTGGCTGGCTTGACCATTGGCTTCCTGGTGCTCAAGAATTTTGGACATCGAGAGTACGAAACGCTGATTTGGTGGTTGGCGCTGGGCGTCTATTGTGCATTCACCGTGTTTGCGATTGCCTTCAATCTGATAAACACGGTCACCGCACAGCTGATGGAGGAGCAGGGCGAGGTGATCACACAACATTTGCTGCACGACTTGGGCGTGTCCTAAGCAACAAAGCAATGCATAGTTAAATCAATGAAGTACTCAAAATATTTAACCAGGAGAGAAACATAGACATATACAAAGAAAACAAACAAAAAACAAGAGAAGTAAAAAGAAAAAGAGATATAAAAAAGAAGTAGAGATACAAAAAGTTCACTCGAATGATTTTAGTTCAAAACTAAATTCGAAATTCGTTCGGCTTCAGTTTTCGTTCCGTTCTGTTCTGTTCCGTTATCGTAAGCGCGTTTCATTTTCAACATTTCACGCAAACAAAACCGAACAACAACAGCAACAGCAACAACAAAGTAAACTACTCAAAAAAAGAACGGGCCGAAACGTGTAAACAAATGTTGTGATAGAACCAAAGACTGAATTTATTTTGCGTGTAAATCCCCTACCCCCAAACCCCCAATTCAACCCCCCGCCCCTACTCCCGTCCCCTACAGTCTATAAAATGAAAATGTAAACTATAATTAATCGCCTCTCGCTATGATTTCCCATACTATTGTTTATAATTTTTAATGTTTTTCGTTTTAATTATGTATTTATTGGCACCGTTTAGTTTGTCCATTTAACTTATTGATAGGATTTGCGATTAAAGCCTAATGAATTTGATCCGACAACCTTTGTTTATATTATAGTCTATTTAATTATTTAAATAAATAAACTGTAGACACATACATATGTATAACTAGCGTATAACAAATTGTTTCAAATTGTAAATATTATTAAGTCGCACACTAGTCAAAAAAAAAACAAAACAAAACAAGCAAAAACCACAGCAAACAATAATTAAATTACATTAAATTTAATGCCACTTAATGCGTTCAAAATTACAACAAAGCAACAAATGCACACAAAAATGCATGCATATTTATTAATCCTAAAAAACTAAAAAACAAAACCGAAAAGCCAAAGAACATTATAATCAAAATAATTGTAAAAAAATGCAAGCATTTTTTCAACAACAAATTCAAATCCATAAATCAATTAAACATTTACAAATAGTTAGTTACTTCTTGACATATTCACAAATTGACATATTGACCGATAAATACGATTATTCAAAAATATTTTCACTTGAATACTTGAAATAAAACTAAACTAAAACTAGAAGAAAAAAAACAAAAACTAATCTAGCATAAAACTCAGCAAAGCGTAAGCCAAAAAAAATCCCAACTACAAATAATAAAGCTAAGCTAAAGAAATAGTTGTGACCACGCCCCCAAGAAACCCACTTCCCACAATCCTCCCCATAAAATATAATAAATGTATTCGATGTACATGTCAAGAACAAGACAACAAAATAGCAATGAAAAAACAAAAACAAGAAAAAAAATAGAAATTTGAACAAAATAAATGTCTAAATTATAAATGAAAATCCTACAAATGTGTTTATTTATTTTTGTATGACTGGGAATGATAAACTGGACTTCTCATGGGGAAATCGTCTAGTGGAATTTAATTTTAGTTAATTTGACTATAAGTCAATTATTCGCCAAAAGAACAGAATTTTTAAACAATATTTTTAATATTTATAGGAGGTCAAAGACAAGCAAGTACAAAACAAATTAAAGCAAGGAATATAACCAGGACAACGCATTAATGTATGCTAATTAAAAGATTACCACGACTAACAAATTCACCAAAATTTCAATAAATTCCGAAATGGAATTCCTTTGTTTGGAGGTGGAAACACAATTTGTGTTAGGACAAAGCAGATTATTTCCAGCAAAAAAGCTGTCAAAATAATCTATTGATTATGAGCTACTCGAGATTGGCAATGAATTAATGAGATACACAGGGAGGCATTGATGAATATATTGATGCTAATTAAACAATCAAAAATTATCTAAAATTGAGCATAATCAAAGAAGCGAAAAATGATTTTCGTGACATTTTGCCTGTCGTTTGGCATTCATGAGCCATAATTAGAAACGCTCGACTGCAACTGCTAATTATTTATGAATTTGCATTGGATCTAAGTAGATTACATAATTAAGAGCGATAGGCAGGAGACAGAGTGAGAGAGAGAGAGAAGGAGAGAGAATGGAAGTCAAAAGTCAAATGCAGATAGTTTGGGAATTTGTGGCATTATTGTCATTGTCGTAGACAACATTTTGGTGGTCGAGCTTAATATAGTTGCATGCCTCCTTGCAACCTGATAAGCAAACACAACAGAGATTTATGTGTAGCAGTCGCAGGATTGAGAATGAATCAAATTGAAATTCAGGCAAATGTCAACGACAGACGACGATGGAAAGAGAGGAAAGAGAGAGAGAGAGAGAGAGAGAGAAGACGCCAGGCGACTTGTGAGTGAAATATATAAATAACGCGACCATCGAGCAACGAGCAAACGGGCGTCGGTCATCAAGTAGCTGCTTGCCCCATGCCCCATGCTCCAGACTTGTGGCACCGTCACAGTTGTGTCAGTTGTGTATCGAGTCCGAGTTCGAATTCGAGACAGAGTCAGAGTCAGAGTTGGAGTCAGAGTTGGAGTCAGAGCCCGTTCGGCTTGTTTTCTGCGAATGGCAGGTGCAACTCAATCAACGCCGCCGCGAGGCAGCATCTGGCGAGTCAGCGGGCAGTCGGTAGCCTTAACGTTAAACTCGAACTCTTGCAACGTGCAACGTGCAACTTGCAACGCCACCTGCCACCTGCCCAAAAAGTTGCCAGAGCTTTGACTTTGACTTTTTATTTGGTCCAAAGGTGAAGTCTTCCTCTTCTCTCGCTCTCAAGTGCCGCTAACTGAGGAAGCTGCATGGAAGCTTCATACTTTCAAGTGGGTATCAAAGATCAACGATCGTAAGAGGGCAAACCAAAGAGGTCTCTCTACCCTCTACCCTCTCCCCTCTCCGCACACTTTCTCAAGTGTTGCCATTTCTTCAGCAATATTATTACAACAGGTCTAATGGTAACAAATAAACACGTTAGCGAACAGAACGATTATATTAAAGTTGCATCTTCACGCAATTCTGAGGCCATCTGAGCGCAAAGGAAATCCTATTCAGTTTTCAACTTGTCAGACTAAACACAACTGTAAAACTACTCAGATGATCTATGATCTTTAGTTTTATGATACTTCATTTTTAAGCTAATTTTTAACTCTTTTCTATGTCATTTTCATAAAGGAAACGAACTTCCTAAAGTTGAGCAGCATTAAGTGATCAATAACTTAAAATTGTCGCTTCTAGTTTTACTATTATTTTAATTCGTCAGGAAATCACAACTTTATAAATACTTGAGAACATGATCTTTGATACATGTTTAAAAGACTTGTTGTAGAACCTTCAGGCCAATTTTTAAAATTTTCGGAGTTTCTATATAGAAAAGTCGAAGTGGTAAATAAAATAAATCAAATTCTAGTAAGAGAAAGATCTGTCCTTTAAAACCAAGATATTTCTAAAAATTATTATAACTTATTAAACAAATCCAAGCTTTTCTTCTTCCTTATAAGACAAATTCAACAAAACCTCTACACCGAATGTTAAAGCTACTCAAAACTGACAGTCTAAGCTGCTAAAGGACCTTTCAACCCAATTAAACTCTTCATACTCTCTTCCAGCTATAATTGCCATTTGGAAATCAAAGCAAACTCTTTAAAAAATGTTAAGTAGCACACGTTTCATTTGGATTACCGTTGCTACCATTCAGTTGAGCACTCAGCAGACAAAGGACCACCTCTTAGCATGGCTATCAAAGCGTATCCTTATCAGAAGAGTCCTGAATCTCACATAACAACTCCATAACCCAAAAAGTCATTTGACATGACCCTGAATGGCAATTATCCCTTCAAGAGTAGCTCTAGCAAGGGCAATGAAAGGTAATGTGTTCCTGCATGAGGTTCCATCACCTGAGGTTCCTTCTCGCCCAGCATTTGCACTCAATTAGGTGGCTATCAAACTGTTTGCCTGTTTACCTGCGGCCCAAAGAGCTCATTGAGACAAGAGTCAAGCATCGGCTTCTGAAGAAGAACAGGCGAACAATCAAGTAGTCGCTCCATGGGGCGCTAATTGACAGAGAGAACTGCCAAAAAAGCAAAGAAAGAGAGAGAGAGAGAGAGTGAGAGAGAAAGAGAGACAGCAAAAGACAGACTTCATCATCACATCGCAACATTGAAAACCAAAATAAAATAAAACAAAAACAAACAGTTAAAACTCAATAATTTGGCAGCTTAGGAGTTCTCATCGTCGCATGGACGCCATGGCAGCAACAGCTTAAGACGCAATGCATCCACTCCATTCATATAATACCGCACCAGACGCTTCTCTCGTATGAAACCCAAACTATCATATAGACGCAATGCCGCCTTGTTGGTCAACTCCGTTTCAAGGACAATCTCATCGGCATTCTCTTGAATCATCACATCAATGGCCTTCTCCACCAGCGTTGTGCCAATCTTCAACAGACGATACAGTGGGATCCACAGCCAACATGGCAATGTATCCTTGCAACATGCAACCCAAGGATTCCATCTTGCAGACAATCACACCCACATAGCGTTCTCCATGCCGAGCAAAGATGCAGAGTTGGGGCCAATTGTAGACAAAGTAGCGATAGGTATAGATGGAATAAGGCTCCGAGAGCTCCTTATCGATTAGGCTTTGAATGTCCTTTAACTCGCTTTCCTTGCTGAAGATTGTATAGCTAATCTCTGGCGGGAATTGCTTAAAATTCAGGCTGTATATCCTTTGATTCGCTCATTGTTGTTTCAACACATTTTTAAATAACAAACAGAATTGGAAAATTTTCAAAACAGACTTGTCAAGTCAACTGGAAAGGAAACAACCTTGTAGAGTTTACTCCCCAAATGGATTTTGAATGGGGAAGGGAGGGTGGCAGGGGATAACATATCCTGTAAGCCGTGAGCTGTGGCAATTAAGCGGCACACCCAACAACAAGGCACGGCGTTGACAACTCCAGCACCCACACTCCCGCACACTCGCACACACGCACACCTGCGGGATTTGAGCATGTGAAAATTATGAAAATGTCTGACAGGTGCCTCCACCTCCAAAACAAATCCTTTGTTGTCTGCAACAGTCACATGGGGAAGTCAGCAACAAAATTGCCATGAAACACGCACAACAAAAGGCGCCAAAAAGAGCTGAGCGGGGTCAAAGGTGTAGCCAACTTTATATAAAGGGGGGTCAATAATATAAATGTTATATAAATATTGGTCTTTAGAGCTGGGAATAGTAAACATATTTTTAATAAGTACTCCTTTATTTAAAACCAAATTTTTTAATTACTACTATTTTTTCAGCAATAAATTATATTTTTATTAAATTAAATTTGTTTATATGTTATCATGTTATGTATAAAACTGTGCCATTTCCACTGTTTCACAACGCAGCTAACTTTTTGAACATAACTTTTGTTACAATCGATATTTGGCTACATTCATCTCTATCTTACTTTTGTCATCTCAAGTTATTTCACTTTTGTATGAATTGATCTACATGAATAAAGATCTTAAAATAAAGGAACACATAATATCACTCATATTTTTCAATCTTTTCCATTTAAGTAAAGAAACAATTGAAAAATCCATCCTCTTTTTGGCGGATTTATGAAGCTAATGAATGTTAGGGTACTGTGGGGCTTGATCCTCTCAGCCTACGCCCTTGGAGGGAACTAAAGAACTGATGGCGGTGTCAGGCAGCGCCTGCTGCATAAACGAAAACTAATGACGTCTATAATGTGGCGTTGATTGTACTGCGAGTCGTGTGTCCTGTATCCTGTCAGCTCAAAGTCGCAATCTATGTTTTAATGAAGCTACAATGACCTCATATATGGCTAATACGACTAGTCCGGCCAGTTGCCTGTCGATTGCTACACAGGCAATTAACCTAAAAGGCCATATTAAAAGGCCACGGCCCAGATCCTTGCGCCTTGCCACGAAATTCAATATGTCGCTGCTGGTGACATTTTTCGGGGGAACGTCTAAGAATAGATTAACCTTAACAGCGCCCGCAGCTCGTGTGGCGCCTCTTTGATTTTTGGACTGGAAATGGGTTGAGGTTTACACCTGAAGGCGGCTAACTCAGCACTTTTTTTGGGCTACATATATTTGTTTGCCGTGTAAATGAAATCCTTGCAGATTCCATGCTGTTATTATTTCCACATTTACGTTGCATGCTACAATTTTTCATTCTTTTGTCCGTTTTTTTTTGATAATTACTTAACGTTTAACTTCTAGCTTTTCCTCCATTTGTCCTTAGCATATTCAGGCCACAGAAATTAATTATACCACAAGGACCTGAGGACTCTCGACTGCCAGGATACTGCAGTGGCTCAAGTGTTTAATGAAGCAGTTAGTGGCAAAAAAAAATCAAAATGCACAAAAACGGAGCGTCCTACAAATTTCCATATTTGCCGGCCGTCGAGTGAGATAAATGGAAAGATCCTGGCAAAGGACGTTCTCACCTGAACAGGCGAGGGAGGTTGAAAGGGGGAGAGAGGAAGAAAGAGAGATAGGTAGCTGCAGTTTATTAAAAGTTAACTGCAAATGGCCTCCAGGCACACACCACACAATCATACAGTCTTTACTTGTTTCGGTTTGAGTTCAGTGCTGATTTTACACATTCCTGGTCACAATATTTCAGTGGGCCTTATGACAGGTACAAGCGAGAGAGAGAGAGAGAGAGAGAGACCCCTTTGATAAGCATGCATTGGACATGGACAGGCATCCACAGACAGTCACAGATAAAGAGTCGGACTTGGTCTCTGTCTCTGAGATACTTTTCCACATCGTCGTCGCTGTCATCAGAGCCAAAACAAAACAAAAGCCAAAGGCAGAGCCACAAAACGCAGGTTGATCCTCTGCGTCGCGTGGGACGCAACGTTCGCCGTTTACATGGTCACCTGGTCATCATTTCGCTCCCGCTCCCGTTACCGCTTCTCTGTCCATTTGCTTGCCTTTCCTACATTCGCATTGTTCGCCTCTTCAGTGGAATTCCTGGACAGCAGTTGCAGCCACAATGTTGCAGTTGCATGAAGCGTGTGTGCATGAATATGTCAATGTAATGATCTGCTCGTTGTACTTCGTATCTGCTGAATTACATAAATATTAACTTGTACTTTTTATAAACATGTTTGCGGCTCTGCCACAGACAACGAAGGACAAGCTGCCACAGTGTCTCTGTGTGTGTGTGTGTGTGTGTGTGTGTGTTGCGTTTGGAGCATCTTCTTATTGATATGATTTATTTACTGACTTGCCATAAGCTCTGTCAATGCTCAAGTTGTTCGTATTTAACTCAATTAAAATGCTATGTTTACTTTTATTTCAGTTTAATTTTAAGCTAAGATTCCCTAAACGGTCTATAAAATATCGAAATATATTGAAAATTTTACACTGTCGTAACTTTCTCAAATCTATACCGATATTCTAGGGTAATGCCATTTTCAGACCCCGTACTTAAAAATAGTACAGGGGTCTATTGGGTTTGTTTTACCGACTATGTGCGTAACAGGCAGAAGGAGGCGTGGCAGAACCTAAAAAGTATATATATTCTTGATCAGCAGTAATAGCCAAGTCGATATAGCAATGTCCACCTGTCCGTCTGTCTGTATGAACACTTAGATATCAGAGACTATAAGAGCTAGAGACACCAAACTTGGTATGTAGGTTCCTCTATACTGCAGGCAGACAAGGTCAAGCGGCCTGAGAGAGGGACTGGAAGCGGAACACGGGAGAGGGACTGGGAGCGGGGCCTGGAAGCGGAGCCTGGGAGAGGGACTGGGAGGGGAACTGGGAGCGGTGCCTGGGAGGGGAACTGGAAGCGGGGCCTCGGAGCCTGGGAGAGGGACTGGGAACGGGGCCTGGGAGGGGGCCTGGGAGGGGAACTGGGAGCGGTGCCTGGGAGGGGAACTGGAAGCGGGGCCTGGGAGGGGAACTGGAAGCGGGGCCTGGGAGCGGCGCCTGGGAGAGGGGCCTCGGAGCGGGGCCTAGGGGCGGGGCCTCGGGGCGGGGCCTCGGGGCGGGGCCTCGGGGCGGGGCCTCGGAGCGGGGCCTGGGAGAGGGGCCTCGGAGCGGGGCCTGGGAGAGGGGCCTCGAAGCGGGGCCTGGGAGAGGGGCCTAGGGGCGGGGCCTCGGAGCGGGGCCTAGGGGCGGGGTCTCGGAGCGGGGCCTTGGGGCGGGGCCTCGGAGCGGGGCCACGGGGCGGGGCCTCGGAGCGGGGCCTCGGAGCGGGGCCTCGGGGCGGGGCGTCGGGGCGGGGCCTCGGAGCGGGACCTCGGGGCGGGGCCTCGGGGCGGGGCCTCGGAGCGGGGCCTCGGAGCGGGGCCTAGGGGCGGGGCCTCGGAGCGGGGCCTCGGGGCGGGGCCACGGGGCGGGGCCTCGGAGCGGGGCCTCGGAGCGGGGCCTCGGAGCGGGGCCTCGGAGCGGGGCCTAGGGGCGGGGCCTCGGAGAGGGACTGAGAGCGGGGCCTGGGAGAGGGGCCTAGGAGAGGGACTGAGAGCGGGGCCTGGGAGAGGGACTGGGATAGGGACTGGGAGCGCCGGCCTGGGAGAGGGACTGAGAGAGGGACTGGGAGCGGGGCATGGGAGAGGGACTGAGAGCGGGCCTGGGAAAGGGGCCTAGGAGAGGGACTGAGAGCGGGGCCTGGGAGAGGGACTGGGAGCGCCGGCCTGGGAGAGGGACTGAGAGCGGGGCCTGGGAGAGGGGCCTAGGAGAGAGACTGAGAGCGGGGCCTAGGAGAGGGACTGAGAGCGGGGCCTGGGAGAGGGACTGGGAGCGGGGCCTGGGATAGGGACTGGGAGCGCCGGCCTGGGAGCGGGGCCTGGGAGAGGGACTGGGAGCGTGGCCTGGGAGAGGGACTGGAAGAAAAACTCAATCTTTTCCCATCACTATCCATTTTTTCATATTTTTCCCTTGAAGCTTCGCCAATTTTTATTATAAATAGGAACTCTTACAAATTACATCTAGCATTAATCAGCGTCAATTGAATCCTTTGTCCAAGCAGCAGTTTTTACTTCTATTCTCTGCCCATTTCAATTCCAGTCCCAGTTGTTGTTGGGCCAACAGTTTATTTGCTTATATCATTTTGGCCAACAATGTTTTTTTACCCCCCAATTTCCATTGGATTTGTCGCCCCTTTTTTTGCGTGACAGCGTCAGACGAATGACTAACGGTGAAATATGCTCAAACAAACATAAATTCGTGTCCGTTGGGATTTGTTAACTGAAGAAGAAGCACGTCAATGGGAGCTGGTGTGAATGGAATGGGAGACTTTGGGCAACGGTGAGATGTGAGTGTGAGTGAGATGTTGACATTCGCCCGTCAACTACATGGGTACAGATACAGATACAGCTACAGTACGAGTAC
This sequence comes from Drosophila falleni, assembly GCA_035045575.1. NCBI lineage: Eukaryota > Metazoa > Arthropoda > Insecta > Diptera > Drosophilidae > Drosophila > Drosophila falleni. Next base: position 16,212,472 of record JAWNOV010000167.1, read on the forward strand.
TAGTAAAAAGCCAAGGTGCAACGCATTGTTGACAGCGACTTGGAACTGGGAGTCAGCAGGATGTAGAAACTGACAGGCAGGTTGCCTTGTCCCAGGTGCGTGCACGTAACTGTCATGAAAATTCTACATTTTTTTCGCTTTTCACTGTCACGCCAAGAAATAAAGCAACTGCCCTGATAAAGATGGATACACGCTAAAAGATCTTTTATCACATTTAGAAATTTTAAAAAAGCTTGCGTGTGTGTTGTTGAAATCAAATATTTAAACGTTTCTACAACCTACCACATATTTATGCTTTACCTGTTAAAGTTACAAAATGTAAACAATAATAAAAAGTCTGTTCTTTTTTTAATTGCATTATTTATATTATTTCATCTTGTGATTATTCAATTATGTACAACATGTACAAAGTACAAATATATATTTATTATATTAAATTGGTGCTGTTGTCTTTCACTAAAGCTGGCAGTGATGATTTTTTTCATAAGGGCAGTTGAGAAATGCTTTTTATTAATTTGAAACCGATATTTGTTAATCTTCCAACTTATCTTTGAGGTAGTTTAAAGATTATCTTTACATATATGTAAGGCTTGCGTTGGGACAATCCTGAAAATTTAGAATAAACTTTTGGGCTTTAAGGTTTCGGTTTCAATATAGCATTTGTATTATTTTGTATTTTACAACTTAAGGATTAAACTTGTGATTTTTCTTATGCTTAATCCTAAAAAAGTCTTTAATGGGTGTCTTGCAAATTTCGAGTCCCTTGAGCATCAAGTTTTACGTATGTATTCTAATCAGTTCCGATTTCTTGTAAATACATTTTATCAATTTAAATTTCATCATATTTTGTACTTTTAACGAATCGTACACAATACGAAATTCTTAATTATAGTCGAACAAATTTGAGTTGATTCCATATAGAAGACGATTGTCTATATTGTACAATACAAATACATATACATATCGCGTCTGTACACATATTGCACGCAGTTAATGAACTTAACAAAACGATAAACTATAAACTTATTCACTGTCCAGTTGAAAAACAATAAACTAAATAACAAAAACTTCAACGAATCAAAAAAAAAATGTATATAAAGTAAACAAAAATTCATAATTTTGATATCTTGTGGGAATCAACAATAAGACAAATGCGGCTGCCTTTTTTGTTATACTCGGAAGTCATTGTAGAAAGTCTCGGTGACGCGAATCTTTTCCACGCGCATGTTGAACAGTGTCACACCGTTGAGTATATTGAAGGCAACGGCAAAGACGACGAGGGCCATGTAGGTGCCCAGGGCAATCCACCAGAGAAGCTGCTCGTGCAGCTTCTGCTCAAAGTTTTTCAGCACTAGCAGACCGATGGTGAGACCTGCCACCGCTCCAGCCAAATGTGCCACATATGAGACAGACGCTGAGTTGGCGCCTACCTGTGCAGGCAACGCATCCTCTCCGGCGTAGCGTGCATAGATGGCGAACCCGAAATCAAACGAGGCTGCAATCACAGAAGTTAAACGACTAACTGCAACAGTTAATGCAAAAGAGGAAACCTACCAAAGATGAGTATGAATGCCAGGCGAATGACGCCGTAGCGCATCTGGTGGTAATTGAGCACCACATTGGCCAGATGCGCTGCCAGCAAGGCATAAACGCCGCCACTGGCGCCCACGAGATACACCTCCGGATCAAAGATGCTGGTGCCGAGGGAACCGGCCAATACGCCCGAGAAATAAATGCAGGCGATGCGCGATGAACCGTGTACCATCTCCAGGGGCAGGCCAAAGAGCAGCTGCACGGCCACATTGAATCCCAGATGGAACCAGCCAGCATGCAGCACCATATATAGCACAAATCGCCAGATCTCATGACGCTTATCAGGTCCATAAATAAACATGGAGTCGGTGGGTATTGGACCCGTTGGTGCCGCTTCTCCCGCGGCCAGCGTATGATACACAAAGAAGCCCAGCTTAAGAATGGAAATTACGTTAGGATTAAAGACTTACTTCATTGATATTTAGCTCACCTCTACAATTGTGATCAGTATTATGAATAAGGGCGGCGGACAACATGTATAACGATCCGCGTAGTATTTACGATCACGCTCCTCCGGTAGAACCTCGAGGGCAACCGCGTGCACCATCTTCCTGAAGAGCGGCGGCTCACTGAGCACCAATTGAAAGTCGTTCTCGGAGCACACTTCACGATCCCTCTGGTGTACGGCGCATTTGAAGCTACGCGTTCGCTTGCCGCTCATCTGTAAAAGCAAGAGATGTCATGGATCATTTAGAGTTTACAACTTGAACTAATTTTAATTTAAGCCGTTAATAATGTACCAAGAACTTTATGCAGTTGAAAGTCAGCCTCGGAAGAAATCATAACAAATCCAATTTTTTAAACCTTGGAGTTAAAATAGTTGTTAAAAATAAATAATAATGAATGTCAGAATTGAACTTTTAATTTCAACTCATGAACGATAGTGCGGAATCGATTTATATTGAGAGGAGACATTATAAAGGGAAGCCATGGGAAATATCTGGTATTACTCCACGCTCAAATTGGACATGCTTATAAACTATCTCAGATAGTATCTCTAAGTAAAATCTGCAAACATAAATCTTTAACCCCAAAACTAAACGAGCCATAAAATTATGAAAACAAAGCCTGTTACGAATGATGACTATGTAGCTGGGATTAGGATTGGACTGTCTTTGCTTGGTCAGAGGGACAGTGAGACTGTGAGACTAAATAATTTTTATTATGTAATTAAGATGTTCACAAGCAGATGCAAAACGGGGCGGGCAATTAAGGCGCTCATAAAAACTAACAGCAACTAAAAGTGGAGAACAGCAACAACACGAAAATCTGCAAAAGGCGGAAAATGTGTATTGTGTTTAATTAAAACTGAGACAGCAAGAAAATCCAAATGAAGCCTACGCGCAATTAAAATTCACGCTTACGAAACGCAAAAAAAAATTAAGTTATGGCTTCAATTGCTGAACGAGTATATGCCCTGTAAAAAAATAAAACAACAACATGGCTCCAAAATACTCCTTTACATATGTTAATAACAGCCTCTTGTTATGTTTATAAGTTAATCTTCATGCTAACTTACATTTTTATGAAATACGCTCTTCTGTTAACATATCCCTCTCACAACCGCATTTGTTTACAGGGTATTTACAAAAAAGCAGAAAGCAATCTGCAAATTAAGCTTGCCGGCCAAAAGGGAAGGCGAACAAAATAGTTACTTCCGCTAGTAACCGCAACATTGCTGTTGTGGCCTCTGCGGGGCCGTGGGAGTTAACAAGTGTCGCTGCTAGTTAGCCGCACGACAGTTTAATATTAGTAATTATCAAATTTGTTTAATTGATAAATCGCCTGCGGAGCCATTTAATTGTCCTCTCATCTCTCACACCTACTCAACCGCAAAAAAGTGGCAACGCTGCAGCAAAGCACACACACACATAAGATAGTGTATGTTTGTAGGGCATAATCGTACGACACACAATTATAACGGCATTAATTTACTAGATAAAGCGCTCATTGAATATTTAATTGACAAATGGAGAAAAAAAGAACAATCTGATAAAAGGTAAAATTTATGTATGTTTTTTATTTTACACCCTACTTACGCAACGTATTTTTTAACTTGGCGCGCTTTTAATATGTAAACGCTGACACAAATCCCAGCGGCAATAATTATCTTATCGATGTGCACAGTTTACTAACATAATGCTTAATATTGCATTAAACAATAATTAACACACAATATGTACATAAAACACTTAATTGATAACTTGCGTAGAATTAAACGCCGTCGTTGCTTTTCTTCTCTTTCGCACTGTGCCAAGTTTGCGATCTTTGCTTTGCTCTCGCCATTTCGCCTATATCTTAAGGGCTGTCCACTTGCTGCAATTGCTGTCGATGCCCGCCCAGGGGTGCATTAGTATTGTCATCTTCATCTGTTGTCTCTCCACTTCCGTAATGCAAAGATTCAAATAGGCATATTTTACTTCCGATTTGTCGTTTCTACGTATTAAATTGTTAGCTGTTGACAATGGCCAAGAACAATTGGAACACCCAAATGCATTGTGAGGCGGTGATAAATCTGGTTGGGCCAACATAACAACAGATCAAACGATGAGGCGGCAAAAATAGGGCCAATATTCGCTGCCGGAACATTTCCAACAAATAATTGTTTATCATTTGTTTTGTGACGTGCACGACGGGTGTGCGAATTACATTCAAGCCCTGGACATGGGACACTGGACGCTATCCTTGCGGCCGTGCCTGATAATGACATTACCCAGCGGCCCAGCAACAACACCGCATGACGTCACTCAGACTGCAGTCAGGTAAATTGCTGGATTCCCGATCCATTTTCATTTAACTGAGTTAAATGTACGCTCATACATTCTATTTGTGCTTCATTCACAAGGACGATGAGTATGCGAGTGTGTATCTCGATGTGGCAACGTTTTTAGGTCGCTAACATAAAGCGACAAATTGACGCAAAACATTTAACACACTCCCCCGACCAACACATCCACGACATGGTCAACATTGGGACAGAAGGGCGCTCACCAGCGACGGCGGCAACAACAACGACGACGACGTTGGCGGCGTCTCTTTTTTGTGAGGAACACCTAGGAAAAAATTCCTTTGAATTACGTGCCTGTGTGTGTGATGTGTGTGTGTGTGTTTATGTTAGCCATAGGCAATGCGCAAAAAAGGACATCTTCTCTTGGTTGCCAACGTTGTGAACATTGTGCACTCCATTATGCATTTTATGTGCCCTCATTCACTGTGTTGACATTTTTATTCCAAGCAGTTGAGCAAAATATTTACAAACTGCCTCCAGCCATCTGAACTACTCGAATTCCCGGATTGCTGGCCAATAATCTATATCTATGTACAGCTTTTTACATTTATAGATGTATGCCAGTTACATTTTCTATTAACATTTACTGACCAGGGCAAGTCGAGGTTTTTAATACCCTTGCAGAGAGTATTATAATTTTGTCCAGAAAATTGTTACTTATTAAATAAGAACAATCTTTATGAGAACGAATAAATAAATAAAAATGTTTCTAAATAAATATCTTATAGATGTTATAGAAACAATTGATCGAATATCAACCTTTAACATGAAAAAGTTTAATGTTTCTTTATATATCTTAGATAATTTCATGATTATATCTGATATTGTGTTATACATTTCGACAAAATTTGGGTAAAGTCGGACTACTTTATCAAATAATTGTCATAGGAACGATCGTTCAAATATATAAACATTTTGTATGAGAAAGCTCTCGCATAAAGAGTTCTCTCATAGAGAGTTCTCTCACGGGGAGCTCTCTCATAGAGAGTTCTCTCACAGGGAGCTCTCTCACAGGGAGCTCTCTCACAGGGAGCTCTCTCACAGGGAGCTCTCTCACAGGGAGCTCTCTCACAGGGAGCTCTCTCACAGGGAGCTCTCTCACAGGGAGCTCTCTCACAGGGAGCTCTCTCACAGGGAGCTCTCTCACAGGGAGCTCTCTCACAGGGAGCTCTCTCATAGGGAGCTCTCTCATAGGGAGCTCTCTCATAGGCAGTTCTCTCATAGGGAGTTTTCTCATAGAGAGTTCTTATAAAATTTCTCAACTAATTCACAGATAATGTATTTGACACTGTCTTATACACATCCTTTTCTTTTTCTTTTCAATCGACTAACATCACATTATTGCGATCAGTCTAAAATTGAAGAGTATCATATCTTTGCTTCGTTCTTTCTTGTTGTTGATTGTTGTCTTGAAGACAGACTTAAAGAAGCACTTCACTCACCCCATCATCTAATTTAATAACAATATTTTTGCAAGCAGCAATTCAATTTGCATTGTTTGCCCAAGTCAAGTGAAAAGCCGCAGGTGAAAATGGTAGCTGAAAATTGTATCTCTGCCATTTTGTATTGTTTGTTAAGAGCTGGAGGCACTTGTTGTTGCTTCTAGTTGAATCCGTCAGGCCGCCCAGTGCGCAATTTGCCGGCCAAATGGTTATTTCACTGTAATTACCAACAGTTTTCTGTATATTTTTTTTTATTTTTTTGGTTGTGCTGTCTTTGTCGGTCTCTTGGCGTCTACTAATTATCACATTTTTACTCATTAAAGTCACATTTGCCTTGCAGGATCTGACGCTTAACTACTGCTACCGTTGGCTAATTATAGGCCAAAAGGATGATGGACACGGCAACGGCGATGGCTTCTCATAGTCCTTTGTGAAGGTAATCAACCTTTCAACCGTTTTGCTACTACACAGACTGAGCATGATGATGATTGATTAGGCGCTGTGCAAACCATTTAGGATTGAGCTTCTCATGGTCTCTTGACGCTGCCGGCTGCAAGATTCGAGCGCGTGCCAGATAAAACAAACAGCAAACAAAATGATAGAACAGCTGGAGAGACGGGGACGAAGTCGGAGCTGAATTTGAATCTGGAGCAGCAGTTAAACAACAAATCGAAAACTGATTTGGAGCGGAAGTTCGTTTGCACCTTTCTGCAGTTTCCTGTGTGACGAACAACAACAAAAACACAAACTATTGAATACTGCACGCATATGTAAAGACTATTCAGACTGTAAAGACTTTATTTGCGATTGCTTCAAGAAACGCTTTGACGTTTGGCCTTTGACGCCGCATCTTTTGTCTTGACTCTGGCTTTGTATGTGCTGCAAATCAAAAGCTATGGCTGCTATATAGTCTAAGATTGCCCTGCCCTTTACTATATAATGTATAGGCAGCAAGGATATATGTACATATATATGCACATATGCAAAGCCAAGAAGCAGCTGTCGGCATCGTCTGTGTTTGATTTGCGATTCGAGGCTGGCGGAAATGGAATGACACGCAAGGCACAAAAGGCAGCACAGGCCATGCCACTCCACGTCATTGTTTGGCATAAGATTGGCGAAATGAAATTGAAAAATGGAAATGGGAAATAAAATAAGACTTCATTCCACTTAGCGCACGCATTGTTGGATCCGCTAAAGCCAGCCAAGGGGCGTGCCTGCCCAGAACTAGACGTAGGCATATGTGTGTGTAGTAATCGGATATCACAAATTTCTTATATTTGAACTTTAATTCTGTTTTTTTTTTGAACAGAGTTTTCCGGTCGACTGCGCGTACGCACACAATCAGCGCCAGCAGCTGCCGCCTTGCAACAAGGTGCAAACATGGATAGCGCGTGTCTGCATCCTAGACCGAAAGAGACATTTCTAAATGCTCTGCACTTGATTTCTAATTACCAACGAATTCTGGCTTCTCTTTTTGTGGGGGAATCACGGGTTAATGATGTGCGCGCCGTGCTCGGAGAGAAGCGCGCTTCCGCCAACACATTGGGTGGGTCACAATTATGCGAGGCACTTGAGCTTGAAGCGCAGTGCAGGGTCAGGGACGGTGGCACCTTTAAATCAACGACGCAAGTTGGTCAGTTTCATTGACCTTTGCTCAAAAATAAAAGTACCCAAAAAACGAGGGGAATTAGCAATCGAGGGCTGGATGTAGTGTTTTTAATGCCGTCATAAATGTCAGGTGCGCTGCCCATTTAAATTTATTCAACATAATTAGTTGTGGCCATTACAGTGGCAACTAATTTCATTTATAATCGTGGCAATTCCAACATGACTAATGAGCACAGCAAGGACACACCACAATGGCCAAATACCTGCAAATCGGAAAAAAATGCATAAGCGTTTAATTTTAAAAGATGGGGAAGCGCAAAGCGCGTGGCTGCCACAGGACATCGATTGCCGACACACACAGCATCCTGGCTAAAATGGTTTAGGACTCGTTATCAGCACATTTCGTGACTATGGCAAAAAATATTGCAGAGAGCAAAGTAAACACACACACAAAGAGAGAGAGAGAGAGAGAGAGTGTGTGTGTGTGTGTGTGTGTGTGTGTGTGTGGGAATATAGACAGTTGCAGTTGGTGCTGTGCCATTTCATGTTCACATCGTTATCCTTGCCCCGGATGCACAACAATCAAAATAAACTGCTGCCAAATTGACCATTGACCAAACATCGTACAGCAACACTAACAGAAGCAGCATCTCTGACTCCTCCTCTCCTCCCGCCTCTTTTGTCATCTTTGGCATTGTCACGTCCTTGGCATCGGCCACAAGTCAAAACGAATGTTGGAGTTAACCGGGCAGGAGCAAAAAACATGAATTTTTACTTCACTTGCCCTGCATTTTACCCATTTTGATGTTTTTGTGTGTGTGAATGAAAAGCAACCAGGCAGCGATAATGGAAAACTGTTATCTATCGAAGGATATGAAGGACTTTGTAAAACGAAAACTAGCATCGATTTGCTTTTAAGCAAGTTCGAATACGCTTAAATCTCACAATGGCGAAATTGAAAAGAGAATCTTCTCTAAGGGATATAAGAAAGAGGCAAGAAATAGGAGTTTATGCTGTGAGAAGACTCGTAAAGAAAATATTAGGAATTGTAACTAAGCTCGGAAAGTTGCCTTAGATAGCAATTAATATTGGACTGAGTATTTCAAGTAAATAATAACTTCAGATCCTATAGAATCCGATTGAAAAAATTTATTAAGATGTAAATCATATCAAGAATTGAAGACTTTGACTTATCTTAAAAATTGATCATTTAATCTTTTACTGAATATTATTTTGAAATATTGAATAACTTTTAAATTAGAAAAGCAATACTATCAAAAGTTAAAGAACTCAATATCTAATTTAGTGGAGCCGAGATACTCAATGTGTACCTGAATTAGTAGCTTTAATATGATCTCAAATGAACTATTATGGAGCCTATTCACACCTTAATGCCGACTGTTGAAGTCTTTGGCGTATTTAACTGGAAAATGGCTCAAAGGCAACCCGTTGGCAGTTGCAGTTCCTTCAAGTTGTCGAGTTTTTTTCTTCCTTTTTTCATGCGATTTGCGATATTATTGTGGAATAATGAAATCGCTAAGAGATTCCAATTGAATCTGCGCGTCGCATAGACCATTTATGGATTGGCATTGATTTAATACCGCGTCGAGCGCGGCAGCAGCCAACCGTCTGATGACTCGCGTCCCCCGAGGCCAAGGCGCAAGGCATTTTGCACCTTCCAATGCAACGGTGGCTCCAAAGTCCGCAGCTGATCTGATTCCGCCGCCTATCAGCGCTGAAAATCAGCAGAGAGCAGACGCCACCAGGCTGCAGCAGAGAATGGAGAACAGCAGCAGTAGGAGAAAGAGGCATCGACTGGCAATGTTTATTCAATAAACCCGATCGCAGACGTCGCCAGCTGGCCAGGCGAACATTCCACTCCGTTGCAGGCCAACAGCAACCTGGCAACCTGGCAGCCTGGCAGACATTCCCCATTCAATACTACAAGCCGCAGGAATTTCTTGGTGCGTGCTCGGCACAGGTTCAGCTGGTTGGAGCATCATCTTCAGCTTCGCTTTGGCGTCTGCCAGCTGCGCCGTCGTCCACTGATTATGATAATAGAGGCGACTTGTGACTTGCCAGTGGAGACTGACTCTCTGCCAATTGCTTTCGTTTACGAGTACACTCGTATATGATGATGATGATGATCGAAGATTCAAGATCGAAACGCTTGGCATCTCCGTTGACTTTCTGATTAATGCAAGAATTCTCTCCACGGCGTTCCTCAACTGTTTCTGATTTTTTTGCTGTACCCGCTGATCGGGCTGCAATTAAAAGCAATGTACCCTTTGGATTGGGGGTCTAAATGGCAAGTGTGCAAATCATTATAAATACGATCATGCCACAAATGTTGACGAGCTCACGAGCCACAAGAATCAGCAAAACAAGCTAAAAAAAACAGAGTATCACTGATTCGTTGTTTATTGAGAAGATTCGCGCTGTTTGGATTTTCTTTGAGCTCAGCTGCATCTTTTACTGGTCGCCTGCTGTGCCTGACCAGATGCTCTGCTCTGCTCTGACGATCTCGACGACCGACAGCCTCGTGCCTGCAGTTGTCATAACGTTCAACACGTTTGCCCCTCTTCGTTGCGACTCGTTGCTTAGCGGCGCCGACATCGTCATCCTCGTACACGTCCCTGACTGTCGGCTGAGGAGGAGCTTCTGCTTCTGCTTCTGCGCTGCCATTAAAGGATTTGTCACGTGCGAGCTTTTGTTAAAAATTCAGCAATCATCGGGCAATCTCCATTGTATCGATGTCGGCATAGGAATCGCCTCCACGCCGTTTGCATTATGCATGTCAGTTTGTTGCTTGCTCCTCTCGTTTCTCTAGCGGCATTCCTGCTTTAATTCAAGCAGCGAACCAAACAAGGACACATTAGCTGGCCCATATGGCCGAACGAAGTCAACTCCTCCTCCACCATCTCGTACTCCTGATCACTCGATCATTGAAATTTATAATTAAGTGGAAAAATGTTGTGTAGTACGATCCCGACTTAATGATAAGGACTGAAGTTTTTGCTGCTGTGACACCTTTGAGTGGAGCAACAACAAGGATCTTTTTAAAGCTGATGCCAAAGATAGAACTACTTTTTTTTTGATAAAATAAAAATAATCTGTAAACAATTAAAAAAATATTTAAGTAAGAAATAGTCATTAAAAGACACAACTATTTTAAAAAATATTGAAAATATGGAACTAGCTTAAGCAAGTTTCGAAAAAAAAATGGATCTGTTTGAAGAACTATTAAAATTAAACTTTACTTAAAAAAAGTACAGGGGTCTATTGGGTTTGTTTTACCGACTATGTTCGTAACAGGCAGAAGGAGGCGAGGCAGACCCTATAAAGTATATATATTCTTGATCAGCATCAATAGCCGAGTCGATATAGCAATGTCCGTCTGTCTGGGAGAGGGACTGTGAGCGGGGCCTGGGAGAGGAACTGTGAGCGGGGCCTGGGAGAGGGACCTGGGAGAGGCACTTGGAGCGGGGCCTGGGAGTGGGACTGGGAGCGGGGCCTGGGAGACGGAGTGGGAGCGGGGCCTGGGAGAGGGACTGTGAGCGGGGCCTGGGAGAGGAACTGTGAGCGGGGCCTGGGAGAGGGACCTGGGAGAGGGACTTGGAGCGGGGCCTGTGAGAGGGACTGTGAGCGGAGCCTTGGAGAGGGACTGGGAGAGGGACCTGGGAGAGGGACTGAGAGAGGGACCTGGGAGAGGGACCTGGGAGAGGGACTGTGAGCGGAGCCTTGGAGAGGGACTGGGAGCGGGGCCTGGGAGAGGGACTGAGAGAGGGACCTGGGAGAGGGACCTGGGAGAGGGACCTGGGAGAGGGACTGGGAACGGGGACTGGGAGCGGGGCCTGGGAGAGGGACTGTGAGCGGGGCCTGGGAGAGGGACTGGGAGCGGGACCTGGGAGTGGGACTGGGAGCGGGGCCTGGGAGAGGGACGGTGAGCCGGGCCTGGGAGAGGGACTGGGAGGAGTAATATTAATAGTAGTAACAGAGAGACTAAGAGAGAGAGAGAGGGAGAGTTAACATGCATTTAAGTTAACTAAATTATGCTTAGTTTTTTTCCATTATAAGTTTTTCCCATAGTAAGTACGGGGTTTCCGACTGTCGAGTATGCTTGATTGTAGCACCGCCCGACTAGTTTTTTTGTAGAATTTTTTATTTTTAAGTTCAAAGTGAGCGATTTAAATTGGCCTAAAAATAAGAAACAAGATTGAGAAGTACTCAAAAAATATATAGAAGTAGATTAAGGAAATTTCGAACTTGCTTAACAAATATTCAAAAGGCTAAGGGTTGATGATAGGAATCATTACCAGCCCATCAACAGAAGCTAAATGCTAACCATGTCATCAACAGAGCATTGTGTGGTCAAACGAATGAACTCGTCATTCACCGTTAGATACACACACACAGTCACATCAACATTGACAATACAACACACACATACAAGTAGACAAGAGGGTAAATAGACACACTTTGTGATGGCCTGGCTAATTCATGACTTGTGAGGAGGACTCTTGGCCAAACAAAAGGAAGAGAGCAACACAAGGAATATACCTACACTTGACTCATTGATTATGCATGTGGTGTGTGTGTGTATGATTGTGTGTGTTTGTTCCAATCAAGCGAAGAATCAATCAAATTGCAATAGGATTGACAATGGGGGAATCCTTTCGAATCGTTTTTATGTTTAACTCGAAACTCTTGCAGAAAGAACTTCAAACGTAATTCGTGAATTCCCTCAGTCCACAACAGATCCCTCTGTTGCTGTGGCAACGTTGCACAAACAGAGAACCCAACAAGAGCCCTGGGAGTCCAGGTAAACAATCCGACGAGGCAGCGAGGCGTGTCTCTTTGCGTGCCCAAGGTGCATTTATTTTGCGAGTGGACGAAAGGACTTTTTGCATTTGCCACAACACACAACAAAGAATGTGAATGTTGCCATGTATGCCGTGTAGGATTCGTACGTCCTGTCTGTGCTTTGTATTTGAACACGAGCCTACACTTTAGTCTCTCCAAAATGCATATGTGCAACTGCCACATGCACCTGTGTTTGCACTCAAATCCTGCCACATCGGATGTGTGTGCGTGTGTGTCTCGTGTGGCACAAGGGAATTCGATTTAGATGCACTTACCACGTTCACAAAGTCCTGAAACGTCACATAGCCCGGTCCATTAGGCAGTTGAGCCTTCTTCGCACGCTCCAGCAACAGTTCCCGCTTGTTCATAGGCACTTGGGATAGAAATTCTGGCGATTTCAATGCCACCAAAAATTCTGTTACAGATATTTCGCCAAAACCCTCCGGATCAAACTAAAGAGAAATTCAAATGAGAATGTAAATCTACTTTAAGGTCTTGGATACTCATTTACTTACCATATCAAATAAAAGTTTCCATTTCTGCAAGAAAATAAAATAATATTTAAATTATTATAGTAGTGTTCATGTCTATATTGTAATACTAATACTTACATCTCTCAGCAATTCTCTGCGCAGTTCAGCCTCATCAAAGTCAGAGTTTAGTGAGGTATGTTCTGTATCATAGCCAGCATCATTTGTGCACTGGAAATAATAATTAAATGAATTAGATAAAAAAAGTATTTACTATGTCGATTTTAATACTAACATATCGCATCTGTGTGTGCGACAGTGAGCCAATGGAGGCCAATGATCCAGCTATGGTCGATATGTGCTCTATGTCCGCCAGTGTCTCCTGCTGACTACTACCGCCAGCATTCTGTTGACTCGTCGGTATTTCCAATGCTCGCGAGCTGCCTCGCTCGGAGCCGGGCCACATGTCGCGTCCTTGCCTCCGTGTTTTGTTCAATGCAAGCCAGGATTGTTTTGAAAGTTGTGTAAATGATTCTATAGCTGTATCTGGCAGTGATCCTATGGTACTATGGAACAATTTATAAATATATGTAAGTAAAATAGATATCAAAGTTTGAAGATATAATATGAAATTTTATCTTTATATTTTATTTATTTTAATAAAATATTTATAAATGTAAATATTCAAAGATTAAAACTAAATCTTTAAATTATCAAAATTGTCAGATCTGCTAACTTTAAAATTTAGAAACTATTTCTATTACTTTTTTATTTAAAGCATGCTTTTAGGTGAGCAATAGAAATTGTAAATTCTTAGATGTTCCTAAAAGTATGCTGTCTATCACATTTCTCATAAATATTCTTATACCTTTCTTAACCTTACATATGTTTTTCCTTTAGTATAAACATTATTATTATCTTCTTAATGTTAACAAATTTATTTACATGAAATAATTATTGGAATATTATTAATTAATATTATTTAACTTAAGATGCAGCCTATTCATATTTCTCTCTGAAGTTGCCACTATACCATATTAATTTTATATTATTTATGATAACTTAAATAATAATTGCGAGCTTTTCTACGCTACGCACGTTCTAAAAGCTTTCGCTCAAGTGCCGAATTATCAACTGCTGTTCAGGCATGGGGATGGTCGAGCGCGTTGAGTTACGCTACTTTGAGTACATTTTGTTCGAGGTCTGCGGTTCGAATCCCAGTCGCGACGGAAATCATCTTTTCTAATTCAAGAATTTTTAAAATGTATTTCGCCCTGTGAAATTAACTTTGTTGCAATTTGTCGTGTTTGGAATTGCTGCAACACTTTGCGTGGGCCAGAGAAAATAAATAATTCGGTTAATCATAGGCTAAAACTGGTACTCAATACCTTAGTCTATTTCATGCCCGGAATACAGATCATTTTTATTGCAATTCATTTGTTTGTTTAATCATTGTTATTGTTGTCATGGCAACAGCTCCTTGAGGGTTTGTCCCTATCTTGGACAAGGTTATTGATCTCCCTCTGGCAATTTTGTAGAGCGGAAGCACATGAACTTAGGCCGGCAATTACAAAGTCCGACCTGACAACCGAATAATGCATTTTCTTGTTGATGTTATTTTCTTCCTTATCCCCTTCCCTACTCAAACTCACACTCTTCGTTGTTGTTTCCATGCGAAGTGCGCAGAATCCGTTTTGAACTTTTGTTTTGCCTTTGTTTTCACTGGCTTTTAATATAAAACTTTTCAATTATTGTAGTGAAGAGTTTGATTATGATGGGGAGAGTAAACGTTTAACAAAATAAACCGTATATATTTGAAGTTTTTGGCAACAACATCTTGATGTCATTTACCGCTGTTATTCTTTCCACGCAACAACAAACAAAGAAACGTCCGACCGGGCGGCAAAATGGCAACTGACAACTGAGAGAGAGTGTCGCCAACTTCTTGAATGTGGAGAGCAGAGCAAAAGAGAGCGAAACTTCAAAAGGGGTTGCTGATGATGAAGCAGTGAGAGGGCGGCTGAGAAGTGCGGGTCAGAGTTCATTTAGCCACTGCACATGCGTCACACGTTTGTGCGCTTTTCAACTCGTTGGCATTTCCCATTGCAATCTCTCAAACTCCTTGCCACCCCAACCCCAACCATCCACCCACAAGACCAACCCCATGACGCAACTGCCACCAGTCTGCCGTAATTTGCTACAGACACATACATAGCTTTATTGAAATGTACACGCACAGATGGAGAAGTATTGGTGTGGGCTAACACTGATGTGGATTCCAGAGACTGTGGACTGTAAGATACAGATGTGAGCTGTTTATCGTTAATAGCCTCTTTCCACTATGAAAATGTATATTTTTGATTTTCGTTTTTACATTTCTTTTTAATTTTGAAAAATTATAGTTTTCATGAATTGTATACTTATTACTCCTATTTTCGATCAATTAAAAAATTAAGGCATAATAATTCAATTTATAACTTATATTAAAATCATAATATAGCTCTTATTTTCCCCTTAAGGAAATTTTATGTATCATATGAAAGTTACTGAGTTATATGATTTTAAAATAATAAAAAAACTAATAAGAGTATAAATTTATATTAACAATTAAAATAACTCTTATTTGCAATCCCGATTCCATATTATACTGGCAAGAAAAGTAAGCTATTTCAAATTTTAAAGAATTCTGTAAAACACAGTTGATACATTTTGATAGTGTAAAGAGGGAATAAGGCTGTGAATAATGCAAATAACATCTACAAATTACACACAAAAATACACGGTTATCTAGGTAATATATGTATATGTACAATTGCTTAGCCTAAACTCTAAGATCTAAATGTTAAGAACAATCTTGCAGACACAAGCTTGAACATGCAGTAAACAAAATAGTTTTAAGAAAGGAACTAACCGAAACTTTGAACACAAAGCGGACAAGAAACATAAGGTCTGAATTCGGCTTAAACTATGTATTAAATTCTAAAAACAAATCGAGCAGTACATATACACATAAGCTAAATACCCATACATATTAATATATTATATATATTGCGTACATATATGAAAGACTTCATTAGGTTGCATAAAGTTATTTAATTAAGGTTCTATTTAATCTGTAGCTATACTTCATTTGCCTTTTCTTTCCTTTGATTTTTACTTTTTTAAGTTAACAATATTTACAGTTCTGACAGGGCCTTAATCACATCTTAAAAAAAATCGCTTGTTTGCTTACAACATGATATATATATGAACATATATAGATACACAAATATATATCGTTTATATGATCTAGTAATTATTATAATATAATATATAGATATTTAGCATACTTTTCCTAATTTCTCTGAAAAACGAGCAATTACTTTCACACTTTTTTTTGTATATCTCATTTTGAAATTTTTCTTTTTCAATTAAACATATAAAAAATCGAGGAAGAATCTGAACGATAACACTTGCTGTTGCCTTAAAAACATAAACATTACAACAAACTCGAATATTAAATCTAGACTCTCGCTTGGGTTTCACGCTTGTTTAACCCTCCACCATGCGCTCCATACCCAAGTCACACTGTTCGATGACCAGGCGAGCAATGCGCTTAATCTCACAATAGGGACTCTCATGCTCGATCAGCTCGGTCAGTATTTGTATGCCATTCTCCTGTTCCACCAGCTGACAATATTTATCCGGATAGACCTGCAAAGCAGAGATTGCCACGTGATTATAAATTTCGATACGTTATCGATTATTCGAATAGATGTATGTCTTACCTGCGTGAGATTGGCCAATGCCCAGACAGCCCAATGTTGACATTGAGGTGTCTCATAGCAGCGTACCAAACTGAGAATAGGCTCAAAGCTGCGATAGTTGATGTTGCGCTCACTCTTGATATTCCAGCGCTGTATGGCGGCCACCATACGCTCCAGGACATGTTGTCGTGTGGGCGATTTAATTGTCCATGCGTCGGCGCCATCGGAGGCAATGTGTGCCAGCACTCCAGCCGCATTGTAGCTGACCTGGAAGCGCAGATGGTTAGCATTGTCATTGGCTAGTCTTCCACCCTGATGACCCACCTCGATGCCATCGCTCAACGAATCCAACAGACGCGCAAATACCTCAATAAACTCCTGCGTCATTAGCTTGGGACGCAGCCATTTGACCTCGGCTACATTACCCAGCAGTCCCATCATGTTTCTCAAGAGCTCGTCACGATCGGGAAATGTCTGTTGGCAGGATAAGGCAATAGTATTAAAATTCTACATATTTCATATCGAACCATTTGCTCACATTTAAACACTTAAGGAAATACTCCATGCCGCGTCCATCCAGAAATCTCTTACAATTAATAGCAGTCTCATCGGTTACATTCCACATGGTCGACCACGCCACCTCCATCACATCGTCGAACACTGAGCGCGTCAGTCGATCCTTAATCAACGTCAGCATCGTCTGTAAATTACAATTTCCCCTCAATAAATATAGAATAACCATAGACATATTGTTTGCTACGCTTACGCTGACCACACCCAGCTCCCCCAAAAAGAGCTTCTGTCTGCCATCCACCTGGCAGGCCAATGTGTTGAGCAGATAGATGGCAATACGCTGGACGAATCCCTCCTGTTCCGTCTTGGACACGCCATGCAAAAGAATCTTAATAAGCCGCTCATATTCAAACAGCTGCGAACCGAAGACAGCAAGTTAATTTATGGATATTCGAGATATTGACTTTGGTTAACGACTTACCACATCGACTGGCATGTGGAACTGTGTCAGCGTCAGATAACCATTGCGTAGCATCGTATCATCCGTCAGATGCATCTCCATGCCATTCAAAAGAGTCCTTATTATATGATTGCGCAACAGTGTGCCAAATTTGGAACGATCGCGACCCTTTACAATGTAGAACAGTGTTGCGCTAGCGGAGAATCAAGAGTTAAATGCAATTTAGACTGTAGATTTATTGTAATACAAAAGTGTGCTGAGGTTTTTCCCAAATTCTTACTGATAAAGCTAGTTCCTGCTTTAATTTAGTGATAACTCACCTGCCCGAAATTTGCATGTGCTTGAATTTCAAATGTCTATCCATGGCACAGAGCACAACATCCAGCGCTGTGTGTATGTCCTTGCAGTTCTCAAAGCGAAACAGATGATACAGATCATTGAGCACCTAAAGAAGGAAAAGAGTTTGCATTTATAATTGATTATAATTCGGTTTTACTGAGATGTTCTACTCACTCTGGTCAGAAGGACGGGTCTGTCGTGATAATATCGGGCTGCTGTGAGTATCTGCTGCTCGTTGGCATCCCCGGCCACCTCCAGAGCGGGTATATCGTGTCGTTTGCACGCCCAATGCGCCGTGTGATAAAGTCCGAGAAACTGCAGCGGTCGCTGGGTACGAGATGCAAGACCGGGTATATCCGTTGGGCCAAAGTGCTGCTCTGTCTTTGTATTGGTATTGGTGGACTCCTTGGTGGCCACGCCATTGCCGGCTAGATTTGTGCCCGATATATCCAGATGCGTTAGATAGCGCAGGTTGTCCATGAGCATTTCGAGTGTCTGATCGGGCAGATCATAGGTGCCATGTCCGTTGCCCGAACTCGATATTGAAATGTCCAGAGTGCAGAGACGCCGCAGGCAGCAGATCGCATGCAGCTGATTGGCAATAGGCCACACATTAAACAAAATGAGTGTGTGCAGGTTGGGCAACGTGACCAATGCCTCCAGACTGAAGTTGGCCAGCACGCAGGATGTGAGATCCAAATGACTCAAGTCCTGCAAGTGGGCAAACTGCAGTCGATGATGCATGACAACGCCATTGAGCACCAGACGCCGCAAATGTGGGCAGGTCAGCTGAAAATCCACTGGCTCCTTCTCATTGGGCTCGGCATTCTGCAGCAGATGCGAACTGATGCCCAACTCCAAGGAGCGTAAGCTATCGCCATAGTGTGCCAGCAGGTGATGTGAATTAACTGTGATCCTATCGCAATACCACATGGACAATGCAAACAGTTTATGTCGCATTAGCGTCTCTAGACCTACAAAATAAAGAGAATACAAATTAAAAGATGTTGAATATTGGAGATTGTCTAGAGCTGAAGACGCACCTAAGCTGCTTAGTGTGCTGTAGCGCAGATTAACAATCTTAAGGGAAGTGCGACGAGTGTCACTAAATAGATGTATAACCCTATCGTCAAGTGGCCGATGGAAGCGCTGATAGTTTTCCAGAAATGCATCGCAGATTTCATTGGTCAGCACAATGCCCGTGTTCAATGTGCGTTGTCCGCTCTCCGTGTAGCCACTGATGATGTCCAGATTGTTGCAGAGCTTCTGATAGGCGATCTCCTTAAGTGTTAGCGGCTCCTCGTCCAGTGACCCATCCTCCATTAGCCGCACCTTGCAGCTCATCTTGTGCGTTGTCTCCTTTCGTATTGTGCTCGACTCTATGTCTGTATATGCTGCCTTCTTCTTCTCCTCCTTCTTCTTCTTTATCTTTCACTTCCCACAAGCAGTTGCTATTTTTGTTTGTCCTGGGTACTGTAATGGTATAATATGGTAATGAGTCAGCTTTGTTTGTACTATGAGACAAAAACTAGAATTTTTGAATTGATCGAATCAAACATTAAATACAGGGACGGCATGATGGAGTTTCTCTATGATTTTTTTTCTCGATAATATTGAAAAGCTGCTTCGACATTTATGAATAAAATAGTATGAATAAAATAGAAGATGGATTAGGCGATGTCAGCTATGCATTTACTATGTAAAATTCAAGATTATTTATCAATAATGGTAACAACAATCAACACTTGATAAGCAAGATAAGATAAGGTTACATTGTCAGGATAACAGTCTAGACCAGATACCAGGATCGACCAATTGTAAATCAATTTACACATTCAAAAATCTGATCTTATCAAATTTGTTTAGTTTGGAATAAAGTGCTGAAATCATTATTCTATTCGTGATTTTAACATAGCTTATTGTTTATTGAGGGGTGTTTGTTGCTCGAGACAAATTACGTAAGAAGTCGAAACTATTATGTGTGTGTGTGTGTGTGTGTGTGCGTCTCCTAATGTGTGTGGGTTGGGGGCAAGACGCTAGCTAAGGACAAAGTCTCAGTTGAAAGCTGGGCCCGTTTAAAGCGTCATCAATGACAATGAGCTGACAATGCCAAAGTTAAATGGAAATTTCACCAAAGTCAACGGAAGTAACTGTAACCAATTGCTGGAGATATGATATATACATATATGTATGTATGTAAACGCAAACAATATGAGTGAGTGTATTGGTGCGGGGGGAGCTGTGTGAGTGCGTGTGCGATAGACAGACAGTCTGCGCTTATCAAGGCAAGGCCAGCGAGAAATTTGTCGTCAGCTGTGTGGCAAGTGCGAGAGCACGCAGAAAGTAGCAGGTGTAGAACCAACAATAATGAAAACTTTTAATACGATTTGACATAAACCAAAAGGAGCTGCATTGCTTTTGCAATTTTTTTCGTTATCGTTTTATGTGTACCTTTTTTTCTCGACAGCTCGCGCGAGTCGCGACTGAGCGACCAGAAGTCGCTGTCGTTCGATATTTGTTGCTGCTTCTGCTGCTATTGCTGGCGATGTCTTTGTCACAAATTAATTTCAACTGCTTATATATTTGATTAATTGAAGGCGCAGCACCGTTTGGAACGCGTTAACATCCCATGTGCGCGACACAAACACAATTTATTGTTTCTTTTTCGTTTGAAAATCACTTTATTATTCACTTTTTGGCATCATATTTTCTATTTTCTTTAGTGCTGGACCGATTTCTTAATATCGATTTAAATCGATAGTTTTAATAAATCGATTTTGTTAAACGAGACTAGTGCTGTAAAATGCATACTTGTGTAATGTCCAGTGTTGCCAACTTTTTGTAGGAAAAAATAGCTGTTTCTGACTGAAAAGCATTCAAAACATAGATGAAATGGCGATGTAAAATAGTAAAAAAAGAAACATTTAACAATTTAAATTTGTCGCCGTTTTATGTTGTCATACTTTTAAGTAGCAGAAAATTGCTTATAAGGAGTATCATGGTCACGAATGTGACAATAGATGGCGCTGTGTTAACATAGTATTTTGGTGCTGTAAAATATAAAACCTCCTTTCTCTGTTTCTCGATAAGTCGATTGCGATTTATAAAAATCGAAATTTAAACAATACCACGGCCATCAAACAAAACTAATTTGCGTATATTTTAATTTATGGGAAACTATATTTTATTGTAAGTTTTAAGCGCTGAAATGAATAAAATGTACAATTTGTTAGTTGTGTGTATGCGACATAAACAAACTCGAATGTGCTGTAAGATCACATGCACTTGCTTAGTTTATACAGAATTGGCGACAATTGCCTTTTGGGATTGTTAATATCTAAATCACTCAATCAAAATCCAATTGTCCATTAGACGTATTAATAAATGTAATAGATACTGTGTGCTCAATCATAGATTCTGCTCAAATTTACAATCTCTTTTGCTTGTTGCTTGTGACATTGCGCCAAAAGTTAAATAAATAATTGTTTGTTTAAGTTCTACGTAAAAAAAGGCTGTTGCTGCCAGATAAAGGTCCAAATCAGTATGCCTAAACAAGCAATCGCCATCCTCCTCATTCTCTCGTTCTCGCTCTCGCTCTCTTTCTTTATCTCTAACCGGATAGATCGCCCTGATCAAAAAGCGATTGATCATAGAGCTCAGCGACGACGCGTCGTCCGCCAAAGAAGCGTCCATGGAGTGCATCCTTGCCACGAATCGCTTCAACGCCCGCAGAGAATTCAACAAAGATTTTAACAATAATCTCGGCTTCGTCATCGTCCTCGTTTTCAGTTTGTTTCTCGTTGAATATAATAACACGACTGACGGTGCCAAACTTGCTGCATTCTTCTTGAATCTCCTCCTGCAGCGTCTCGTCGACATCATCGGGTCCGACCATATTCCTCAAAATGATGACACGCGAATCCTGTGGTCGCATTAGCCTTTGCATTACCAACTGTCGTGCACTCTGGCCCTTGATGGACATGTTCTCCTGCTGTTGCAGCGTCTGTACATCGCCTTCGTCCATTAGTTTCTTTTGAAGTTCCTCCTGCTGTTTCTCTTGTGCCTTCTTGATATTCTCCGAAAGATTCGCTGCAGTGGCTGCTGCATTGTTGGCAGCTGCTGATAATACGGCTGGTGCTCCATTACTGGTCTCCACAGCTCCAAGAGGAACTGCTGCGGGAACTGCGGCTGCCAAAGCGACAGTTGGCGGTGTTGCAAGGAGCGCAGGTGGCGGCAGTGTGGGTGCAACACTTTGCAGAGTGGGCAAACCAACTGGCAAGCCCAACAGACTCGGTCCACCAAGGCCAGGTGCCTGGAATATTCCCGGTGGCAGCAGTGCTGATGTTGGTGCAGTGGGCACAGCAAGTGCTGGATGCAAGGCAGCTGCTGTCGTCGCTGCTGTGATCACTGGCATCGCGTTTACCTTGGCGGCAATTCCCAATCCGGGTGTATTCTGCGATAGACCTAATACCGCATTGCTGGCAACTGCATCCAGAGCCTGGATCTTTGCTGTGGCTGCGGCGGCGGCCACTGCAGCTGCCGTTGGCATTGTTGAATTTGTTGCAGGACAGGACAGTACATTCGGTGGCGTGATGGATCGTCCAACTCTATGAATTAAATTAGGAATTAGATAGAGTTATTATACAATTAACATTCAATTGTACTCACCTTAAGAGTTGTCCGCCCAAATCAAAGAGATTCATACTGGCAATGGCCTCGTCCATCGCCTGTTTGTTGGCGTACTCAATGAAGCCGTAGCCCTTGTGCGAGTGCACAGATGTTCCCTGCGCCAGCTTGCAGTATAGAATGGGACCAAAGGCCTCAAACACGCTCTTGATGTCATCCTCCGACAGATCGGGATGGATGGAGGCCACGTATATACGATTGAAGCTCTTGGCCTCCTCCTGCACCTCATCGATGACCTGTTGAGCCTGTGGCATATTGCTCGGCCTGCCCACCTTGATGTTCCTACCGCCCATAAGAGCGCCATTCATTTGCTCTAATGCCAGCTGTGCTCCCTCCGGAATTTCATACTCAACAAAGGCAAATCCCTTGTGCTTCTGTGTTATGGGATCCCACGACATGTTGATCGATTTGATGGGTCCGAATGGGGTAAAAGCGGCACGTATGGTGTCCTCTTTGAGCTCAAAAGAGATGCTGCCCACATATACCCTGTGAAAAGAGACAAGTCAAGAGTGAGTAAGTTTCGTATGCAAAGGGAACTTGAAAATGCTAAATTCGAAATGCGCTCAGATCTTATCAGCCAAGTTGCACAGACAACGACAACTAACCAAACCGACTCCAATAACGCGGAGCAGCGGCAAGGATGTGACATTATTCACTTAACATTTAGTATGTTTTGCATCACAACGCAGCAGGATCTTGAGTTGAAAGATTGAGTATAAACTAAGAAATTACCTGCACATTAGGGCGAGTGCCTGTTGACGCTGAACTTGGGTCCGTTGTGTGGCCAATTGTTGTTGCTGATGGGCAAGTGTTTGTTTCATGAGAACCATCTTGATGCTCTGCTCCATGGCATACTTCTTGGCCTTGCTGACGAGATCATGCTGCTCGGATGTTAGCTTGGGCAATGCACCGCCCAAAAGTCCAAGCAATGCGGATCGTGTGCCAGGTCCAAATTTCACATCGCCCGTCTGTTTCAGATCATACAGTGGCTGCGAAAGGTATGGAATTTTCGAATCCGCTGACTTGCCTAGAATTAGGAATATAGATTAGTGCATCTCATATGATTTGACACGTTTTTGGATGGGCTCATCATCAAATCGATCAACAAGAGGATCGATCGTTTAAGCAATTTTTGGGTTGAATACGACTTGTTTTCTTTTTCTTTTAAGTTTGATTTGGTTTTGGATTTGGTATTTGGTTTGATTTCATTTTTGGTTTGTTTTCATTAGTTTTATGTCGACTCCAAAGGCAACTCGAGGCAACAATTGAGAGCCCACTCATATGTAGGGCAGGGACAACAATTAGCCATGGTAATAAGTGCATTTGAAGCGACTAAAACAAAAACCGTTGCCTGCAAGAAAGATAAAGACAAAAAGGAAAAAATAGAAAAAAAAATCATTAATCAGAAAAAGTTTGCTGGCCGACGAACAAGTACATTATTTTTTTTTTTTTTTTGGTATCAGTATCTGTGTGTTTGTGTGTTCCGGAGAAGATCTGGAACTGCTTGCACGGGTTAATTGCCAGTTGCCGACTTGGCAGATGATTCAGTCACTGAGATCGAGAGGCTACAACACAATGACAAATAAAAGCTATCGATGTTACTCTCTCAAATACAGCATTAATATCGTCACTAGTTTCGCGGTTCTTTTTTTCTTGATTCACGAATATGATTTCGATTTGATACATATATAATATTTAGTATATATTTATTTGTATTGTCTGACTCTGACTGCAAGGCATTTGATAATTCATTCTCGTTAAGGCTGGAAAAATGCAAGAATAAAAAAGAAAGCACCCATAAAAATAAATCATAAATATTCCTATTATTTTGTTGTAGTATATGTAGTTAAGATTTTAAATACGTATTTTTCTTGTGCTAATAAAATAGTTAAGAGTACGACTGTGTGTGTGTGTGTGTGGCGCGTGTGTGTGTTTGTTGATTATATACATAAAATGCAGTTATCGAGTATTTCAATCGAATTCATTTAAAGCTCTTCCAACGGACATCCAGTCGGCAAATCGTCGCCGCACAAATCGAAACCAAAGAAGAAATTACCCATGAACTGTGCACACCGAAACAATCCCCAACATATTCCAAAAATACATCATATAAGCTATCCAATTCATAAAATATTTATAGAGAGATAGATGTGATTTGTTGGGGGGCTTCAAAACGATGTGCACAGTTCCTGTAAAAATGTATTGTAAAAATAGAAATTATAAGCGACCTTATGTGCGTTTCGATACGGTTTTCCATGAGTTGGGGGCGTGGTATATTGACTTGAAGGGTCACACATTACATTGCTCAGTGATAAAAAAGAGAAAAATAAAAAGAAAACAAGACGCTGAAACGATAATAAGAGCAACAATATGTTTTAAGTTGGTTAAGTTTTCCGCCGTACCTTAATCATTGTTCAATGTTCATGTTGTGTGTGTATATTTCTAATAAATCTACAACTTTGTTTATATCATTAATTTTGTATAATTCGTAAATTTCAGGCTGTAAATGCTAACTGAATAATACTATAACTACACATGATGAAATCGTTTAGAATCGGAGTGTCTCACATATTTAATCTAATTTTTAGAGTATATTCAAAGGAAATATGTCTATCGGACAACAGTTCGGATCACACGTGATTAGGGTTTTTGATCTGATCAAGCTATAAATATGTGTTGATGAAATCATTATAACATCGGGACTTTTATGGCATTTTTTGTCGGATCAGTCCAAGGCATTGGCGCAGCACATATGACGAGGATACGACGACGATGACCCATCTCGGGGGCGGGGCGGGATGTTGTTAGAAGCGAGATATATAGATATGTACATGTCGTTGATCTCTCTTGGTTGAATTGGTAGCTAGCAGTAGTGGCAGTAGTAGTAGTAGTGATAATGGTTAACTCTAAAGTTGGCATCTCTTGATCGATGTCGATCAACCAAGTCGTTTTGGGCGGAACAAACATAAAGAAAAAACGCTTACAAAATAAATATTCATACATATATATATATATAAAAAGAGAATATAGAAGAAAGAGAGATAAAGAGAGAGAGAGAGAGAATAGTTATATGCTTTTTGGATTAGTTAGCGCTGCGTTGCGGTTCAGTGTTGATGCGGCGAGGATTCACTGATATATTTGGATATTGATATTGATACATACACTCTGGCTGAGAAAGACCCTAGTTACAATAGGTATTCTTAATTCGTTATTGTTATTGAATTGATCAAGCCAATGCTTCGAGTTTTGTAGATCTTATGTGTAAGTATAAATTATTTGATATCAAAATATAATTTGGTTATATTATTTTGGTATTTCGTTTTTGGCATAATGACGACAGATTTGTATGGACACTTTTTGAGTCGAGTCGCAATTTGTTTTGGGATCTCGCGTGTGGATTGACTGACTTGACTTGTTTCGATACTGTTTCGTATTGGTTATCGTTATCGTATTCGTATTCGTTATTGTTTGACTCTCACCTCACCTCACTTGAGATCATCGTGCGATTATGAAGTCTGCAATTACTTAAGCAGAACAAAAAGAAAAACCGATTATTTAATAGCGTCTGTGCTGGCCCTTAAAATGCAACGAAGTAGAAGTAGTTCAAAAGAGACATGTGTATGCAATGTTTATGTTTACAGAGATTTTAAAAACAAACAAAAAAACAACAACAATAATAATAATGATATATTTGTATATATATATAAATTTTTTTCTTTTGTTTGATTTGTTGCCTTGCGATTCTTTCTTTAACCTACATAGTACATATCTTTTATTTAGTTTTTTTTTTATGAACTTACATATATATAAATATATACTTGAATCGTTTATCATTCAAACATACATACAATGTACATTACTTTTATATGCATATTAGAAAAAAATCCCCGAATCAAACAAAACACTTACCCGAGTCAGAACGCGATCGCTTTGTCGCTGGCATCTCGTTAATATCGCGCTGGTCGTCCGAACGTGGCGATCTGGAGGCTCTGTCGTTGCTGCCCTGTAAAAATGGATATCGAAGGTCACCGGGTTAGTACGTACTACGCATAGTGCAACAACAACAAAGCGGGAGTTTCTTCGGGGTGGTTAATGCGTATAGATACACACGGATTTGTATTTTAAAAATGACTAGCAAACGGTTAAATTTTCACGAAGTGCAATCAAATATTGTTTTTTTTACATGTGCATCGCATCCAAGCTCAATTCGCCGTTCAACGAAAATGAATTTCAAATGGATGAAAATGCGAAAAGAAATTTGTGTAGCACGCGTTTATATTGCAGTATGTCGTAGACCACGCCAAATTCAAAACACCACAGCAGGCCAAATAAAGGCAGGAATTGCTACCTTTACTAAATTAAAACGTACCATCGTCTCTGCTCGTTACAAATAATCTTAGTTCCGTTTATTTAGCTTAGATATTTTGTTAATTTAAAAAGTAAAACTTTTGCGAAAAATTCGTGTGACGTCAAGAAAAATGGATACGAGCGAAAAGTACTTGCGTTGGTATCGATATATATGTGTATCGCCGCTTGGAATCGATACTCTTAAAAAGTGTTGGTAAACGGCGCGCAATTTAAGTGAAACATTGAATATTAAAACAAGTCGGCAGCTCTACTACTACATTTTTAATCAGCTGTTCCGTCTCAGCACTGACGGAAAAATCTGCCAGCACTGATTAAAATTGCAAATTTAAAACCGGAAAGAACTAAAAAATGGATAAGTTTGATGAAAATTAAATCTTGGAAATTAGACAAAATTTTGCAACTGTACTTGCTTTTTTAAGTACAAAAAAAACCAGATCGGAAATTTTTACTGGATGGCCAACCATCGGTTTAAGAACTCCGCGCCGAAGAGCAACTTCACTTCTTAAAAACACAACAACGGATTGGATCCAAATTAAGCAAAATAAATTTCAAAGAGCAAAAACTCTCTTTTGCTTACTCATCTGTTGTGAAATAACCGCCGAACGGAAAATTGCAGAGTTAAGGCTACGTGACAACGCGCATTCTGCAGATCATTCTCGGTGCATCCAGTTGCAATGCGTGAATTGCAATAACAATTGAAGGTGGTAAAAAAAAAACATACAGTGAAAGAAGAACCGTCTGAATTAAATTGTGTTAACAAATTCATTTTATTGTTAAAACTGCAAGGTACGTTCTCTTTATTATTCAATCAGTGTGTCTTACATCTAAAACTAAACTTCTACCCTATTTACAAATTTCATTCGCTATAGCTTTTGTTTTAACCTTTTCTTTTTTTGCCAACAAACAAAAAATTAATTTTAAGTACAAAGGCAATTTTGGTGCGAACTAGTTGTAGTTGTAGGCTTGGCAGTGTCATATGTCATGACGTATTTAATGTTGAACAAAAAGGAGCAGTTAAAATATATATTATTCAAGCATTTGTATATATATACAAAATCAGTTACAAATTAAAGGAACTATGTGAACAGATATACATAAATTTCAACAACGATTTAATTGTTATACTTTTATACAATTCATTTTAAACTATTTACAAGAGTTCAACCAGTTTATGAATCACAATTTTGGCATTCATTGTGGATTAGGCCATCATGATCATGATGAATGCATTCAAGCATTTATCTGTGTATGGGTTTTATGTATCTAAATATGTACTTATGTAAGTGTTTTAAAGCTAACGTCAGTCGTATGACATTTCTTTGAATTTCATAACTTTCATTGCCAAATGCCGTAACAATATACATTTTAAGCGTCTAAATGAATGAACAACCTGTAAAATGAAAATTGTTATCCGGATTTAAAAATTGTTTAAATAAATAAATGAGACCTGACTAATCAAAAGATTGATAAGTACACAATTGCATTAAGTATGTGTGCGTGTGTGTGTCTTTCTCTTTCTCTCAGCATGTGTGTGTGTGTGTGTGCGTGAGTGTGTATGAATTCTTCTATTACTTTGATTGAGCTTTGGTAAAGCACCTGATCATCGAGCCGGGGCGGCAGCAGCTTTTAAAGCTCGCATACCTCCTGTCCATGCTCGACAATGACGGATATTCATAATGGGCAGGTGCCTAGGACATGAGATCATCATCCATATTATGTATAAGTATCTTTTTATCCTCCTTTTTATCCTTTGACGACTTTTTATCCCGGGCTGAGAATGTCTGTTCCACCAGTTTTGGATCAAAGCATGGCTATAGAAAATAGAAGTTTTAATTAGTTTATTTTTTTAAACAGATTTATAATGAATGCAAATTGACCAACCGTTTCACAGATATTCATGTTACAACAGTTCTCAATCGTGATCTCGCACTGCTCCGTAGCCAGAGGGCGGTTCGTTAGGGGCGTGTCGCTGGAAGAATTGTGTCGCGCTTGTTTGCGAACCACAAAGGTCTTCTTGATGTGGGGTCGCTTCGGTTTGTACAGCAGTCGAAGCCCATGAACAATCAATGCCACCAGCGATAAACTCGTCACGATTCCGACAACCAGCACAATGATCACAGTGCTCGTAAAAGCACGGGGGGAGCCACAAAGAGGAGCAGGACGCTGGTATACGGCTATACTTGTTCCATTGCTGTTCATTTCCTCGCAGCTATTGGGAAAAAGAAAGCGTATTAGCTAAAATTTACAAGGGAACAAGTCGAGTCTCCGACTATAAGATACCCGTACTCAATTTAAATATATTAAATGTATCGATAAATTTCAAACTCCTATTTGACTTATTAATTTTAAACACCCATAACTTCCTGTACACTAATTTTTACTAGATAAACTCAACTTTTGTTGATGTTCAAGAATATATACACATTAGAGGTTCTTCTTCAAATACAATATACCCGTGTTCTCTTTGAGTAAAGCGTATAATAATGCCAAGCTACTCACATATCATAACAATTTTCGGGTACTTCAGTCTCCGGCTGTTGTCTCAACAGTTGACAGTAGCCGATGCAGCTCTCCGTTGTATTGAATTCACAGCGTGATCCACTGAAATCCTTATGGCACTTACAGTCCATATCTCCGGTATCCTTGTCCAGCGTGCAGTGACCATTATTAAGGCAATAGCCGTTGCACTTGTAGTACTCGCAGCGGTCACCATAAAAGTCCGGCTGGCAATAGCATTTGGGGAATCCCATCTCAGAGATTTCGCAGGTGCCATGCACACAGAAATTGTGACATTCGGATATCTCACAACGGGCTCCCTTGAATCCCAACCGGCAGATGCAGAATTTACGATTCTTCTCGAAACTGCCACCATTAAGACAATGCTCCTTTTCCAATTTATCCTCCTGTTCAGAGATTTGATTACGCGCCGTGTTCATATTTAAGTCCAGGCGCTCTTTAATCTTCTTAACGACGTCCGTGCAGTGTGCATCCTTCTGGAGTCGCTGATAGAATCCTGTGCGGGCAACAATGCCATATATATCCTCTTTCCAGCTGGCCAGCTTTTTGACTGCGGGCTGAGGCTGTGTATCATCAAGGATCTGTGTGGCATTCGAAGTTGATGTGTAGCTTGGCTTGGGATAACTATAGACTGCTTTGTCTGACTTGTCTGTCCAGTAGATGTCGTCGTCGTTGATTGCCAACTGAATGGGTTCCTGGTGTTTGTCCTTAACTACCAACTGACGATCACTGCCATCGAGACGTGAACTCTCCACGGCAAAGAAGATGCCATTCTTGTCGTCGATCCAGAAAAGACGATCCGTTAGCTGATCCACCACAATGCCACGTGGCATATCAATATCATTCTTAACGATTGTCACACGCCCCGTGCCATCCAATCTGATGCGCTCCACGCTGGCATTATTGATCTTGCAGTTGGTCCAGTACAGCTGACGTCGGCAAATGTCCACAGCAACTCCATCGGGACGTCCTCCCTCCGCACTGAGATCCACCAGCACCTTGGGCGGATCCGTGTACATCGTATCGATGCTCGCGAAAAAGATCTTGTGTTGATTCATGTCTGCCCAGAAAAGATTACGATTCAGTGGATCATAGGCTAATCCGGCTACCGATTCGTTCCCCGTACGCTGCACAGCCTGTTCCACGATGTGAGAGGCAGCCGTTGGATCGCGTCTCAGCGAGAAGATGCTGCCGTTCTGATGCTGTCGATCGTTGAAGTAGATCATCTCCTCGGCCTCATCGAATGCCAATGCCGATAGCTCATCATATTCGTGGGCTGCCGAGGCAACTGTCTGCATGTTCCTGTCCAGGAACAGGATCTTGCTCTTCAGCGTTACAGCAAAATCTGCAATGAAAAAGTGCAATGGTTGCATAAGTCACTTGTGATAGCTGACAATCGGTAGATAAGATATGAACATAGATTATTCCTAAATGTGCGAGCAGTGTTACCATTTCCTTTTTAGAAAACATACCAAAATTTCAAAAAATTACACTGGATTACTACCACCTTTTTAATATAATCGGTTTTAAGTTTAGGAATAACGTTTACTTAATGCAATGACTTTCAAAGCTTTTTTTATTTAGTTTTTATTTATTTATTATTATTATTATTATTATTATTGTAATGTCAGTGATATGAAGAATCTTTCTATTCTCTGCAGTATTCGACTCTTTTATCCAAGGCCTCGTAAATATTTAATTATACTTAAAACGATAGGATTATTAGCTGACTCCTGTTATCTTCAAAGATAATATATATTCAAAGAAAAATCAGACTCATATAGTATTGATAAAAAACGTACATTAAGAAAAAAAACAACACTTTGTGCGAGAGTGGAAGATAGAAACAAGAATTGAATTCAAAATTAAGTTCAATCAGCGTTCAATTGAGTTACCCTGCATCTTCTCCTTTATTAAGGTTTTTATTTAAAAAAACCAAAATCGTATCAGCATTTGCTTCAATATTTGCAATTTACGAATATGGAACCGCTTTCAGAATTTAGAATATGAATTTTATTCAATTACGCGCCAATTTTAGTTATTTATAAGTAATCAATATATTATTGACAATCTGTTGCACAACTCTTTCAACTTAAAAAATATTTACAATTCCTAGAGTCTGGCTGATAAGATGGGTCTGAACTGGGGTCGCCTGGGAAAACCCCAAGTGAAAATTATCAGAAATAAAGGTCAAGAGTTAAGACGTAATTTGAATTAAGGAAAAAATAAAACCCAACCGAGCCTCAATCTATATAATATATATACTTATGCCCAGGTACGAGTCAGACCTGCTATAATCAATTATTAAAAGCAGATTTTTTTCGATAATCGTTGTCGAACCGGTTGCCAAAAGGGGCGTCTAATTTTGGCCAATACACGTATGACAGCTGTTAATTTGGCACTTAATGGAATTCATTATGATTAACAAAATA
This sequence comes from Drosophila falleni, assembly GCA_035045575.1. Taxonomy (NCBI): domain Eukaryota; kingdom Metazoa; phylum Arthropoda; class Insecta; order Diptera; family Drosophilidae; genus Drosophila; species Drosophila falleni. The sequence continues at coordinate 16,244,300 of JAWNOV010000167.1, forward strand.
TAAAACAAATAAAGCAATCAGCATTCCTGACGGCACGGAAATTGTAGTTGAACTACCTGGCGGAACAACAAGTGAACTGGACGGATCAGCAGTTCCGTAACGGATATAGAACCCAAGGCTGAGTGTGGCTTTCACTTTCCCCCCTATACAATGACAATATCATAGGTTTAGTGACAACTATTGATCAATTGACAAACTATAGGCGATTGCAATCAATCAATTTAAATTCTTCATTTCGGCCATTGGCCCAAACTTTGTGGGTCACTGTCGTGTGCGTGGCCAACTTGCCGGGCAGGTTAAAATATATAGCTAAAATATGGCAACTTCACAAAAATACATGCATATAGATGTGGTAATTCATTAGTTTGTATGTTTGTTTATTTTATGGCTTTAGACGTCAGTGGCTAATTGTTTATTGTAAAAAACAAACGTATTGGCGAACCTTTCCAACGCTCAGGCCTGGTGAGGGTCTTGAGCCAAACATACGCTATTAACCTTCGCTCTTGGGGCTTGAGGTCAACGATTTATCGATGCAGAAAATGTTAAATTGAAAAATACGCGAGGTTCATTTTATAGAACACTCGAATATTGCAAGTTTTACCCATTTCAAGGGTTCGATTAATAGTGTTTTATCATAGCAAACTATGGATTATTATCAATAAAATCGAATGACGCATAAGCATTACTAGCATTATTTATTATTAGCTTTTGACTGATTTATTTTCTTAAAATTATGGAGGAGTAACAAATAATAAAGTCCAAATTTAATGTGCAATTTTTGAAATTTTTGCGTCGCAAGATTTAAGAATGTGAATTTTGAGGGATTTGACCATTAATTCAGTGATCAATGACATTGACCTTCAGGTCCTTGAGATAAGGCTCAACTTGAACTCTGCCAGCTTGCTGTAAATTTGTTTTGAAATTTATATAGACTGATCTCCAAGCGCCAATTTCTTTATCAATACATATTTGAATGGAATTTGAGTAATAAGATAACGTTTTCAAGTGTAAAATATATATTACAAATCTGTTGCTGATAATGATAAGGAATTTGATAACCGAATAAGCCCTATACAAGGCATTCTTCTGTTAGGCAATTGAGTGGTTGATTTTGAAGATTTTAAAATTCAATAGGGCGATTTGATAGTCATCAAGATCTCATCTATACCTAATACATATTTAATTTTGAATATCTTAGCATATTGAATACCTTTTTAAAATTCTTTTTCTTCTTTAGTTGCAGGTGCATTGATCTTAATGAATGAATTGAAACGAGTTAGTAAAGTGTTTTACCAGCTAGAGAGAATGTAAGTATTTATCTAATTTCATAAACATTTTATGCCAGTTTTTAATTTTTTTTATCAATTCCAGACTGGCAACATGTGGTTTGGATTATAACTATTACTTCAGAGCGGTTTAACACGTGGAAATGGGAATTCGTAATGGGGAATTCGGTGTCGGAGCTGTAACTGGAATATACAATATGGACATGCATTTATGTATATGTTTCAGAAGTGGTTTTAAATTCTGCGAATTGAGAACAAAACGAAGAAGAAGAAACTGTAAATTTACGCGTAGTCGACGATTTTCGAGTTGGATAAAAGTGTGAGCTCGAGGTAAACAAATTGTCATGGAGTTTTTTGGAAAGCGAAGCTGAGTGAAACACGAAACTGTGAAATATTAAGAAGAGAAAAACAATCAAGTCAGCGAAAACAAAACCGGCACATAAATGGCATACGTGACAATAGAGCAAGTGTTCATGGCGGTCTCTCTCTCTCTCTACCTCAATCCCTCAAGCATTGCCGGTTTTGCTTTGCACACTTCTCAGAAAGAGAGAGAAATGGCCGTTTGGGGTGAAAGTGCGTGTAAAGTGTAAAAGTTGATTGTTGATTGGAAAAACTAACCAGACACATATTGAATGGCAGAGAGCCAATAACAGATTTCTGTTGTATATTATGAAATTCGTAAGGTGTTCTGCTGTATTGAAATTGATAAACGCTATTAACATTGATAACAGAAATGCGAAACAAGCGCAAAATGAACATAATCAAATGAAATGAAATGGAAGAAGTGGTATAATCAGCTGATAGACGACGCTCACGTAAACACGACACGTTGAAATGCACGACATGGCCAAAAATATTCACACAGACACACGCATACATTTACAAAATATACGTATTTGCTCAATAGTAGAATGAATGCTTTGCGCTTTGCAATAATTAAATGTCAACCTCCAAACGATTACATAAGCAAGCATAAAAAAAAAATAGCAAGCACTGTCTGCCAATTCTATTGCATCTATTGACATCTATTACCGAGTAATGTGACCAAGCGTTGCCATGGAGATTTTATAAGTTTCTAAACATGTTGCTAATTTTCGCACCAATTGTATAATCTTGTTGTATCTGTTGGATGTTGGATTAATGGAAACACTTACCCCAACCAATTGGAGATGCATATATTGGAGCGAATATGCTGACTATTGTTATCAGGACAGCTAGAACAATTTGTGGCGATGAATACAAAATCATTTTATGTTTTGTAACTCTGTTGCACAACTCAAATTTATTGCAAAAGGATTTTTTTTAATGTTGGCAACTGCAAATTTAAATTGAAGTCGGAGTCACGTTGAGTTGCAGTTGATCGGGAAGCATGTGGTGCTATTCTTACGTGAACGAGCACGGAGTTTTATTAAGTTCGGCCGACCTAAGAAACCATACGACCGAATTCACTAATCATGTACTGAAAGTTGGAACAGTTTAATGTGTTTTATTTAAAATGGTGAATTGAAATTCCCCACAGCTTGGCTGCCAATTTGTTTTTTTATCGCAACTGAAAACGGGTTGGCAGCCCATTTTCCAACTTCATGTTAATTTACAAAAAGTATTAAAATTTTCAATTTCTATAATTTTAAGGATAGAATTTTTAAAATTTGTTCATTATTTTTGTGAAAATTTTATCGCTTTTATGATTATTTCGCTTAGAAATAAATTATACAACTTATTTCCCCATGGGTAAATAAACTTCAAAACTTTATAAAAATTAGCACCTTCATTTTATTTAATTTCGAATTTTAAAGTTTCCTTAAAAACGTTTATTCATTGCCAAATAATTGCTGAATGAAGCTCACATTTTAATTGCGCGCCGTCTTACCGTTAAACCAGTATTGAGCAACGTTCCGAGAAAATCAAATCTGCTGGTCCGTCTTCCTATCTTTTAAGTAAAAAAATCAAACCAGATCGGGAATATTAACGGGATGGCAACCCTCGGCCTTAGTTCGCCGCGAGTCAGACTAATTTGTTAATCGTTTCTTTTAAAAATAATTTAAACGATTAACGGCAATGTACAAACATGCGTTAAAGGGAGGTATTCGAACAGCAAGGCAGGCCTGGAAATTTAGAAACGGTGATTACAAACATATTCATTCATAGAATAGTTTTAAAAGCAATCAAATTTGGCTGCATAACAAACACGTCTCTAAGTGCGCCGATCAGCTGTTGTGTCCCATTTCCAAAACGTACCACGCGCAACTGGGTCACAATAAAAGCGTGTTGTTTTTCGCCAGCAGAAGCCGCCAGCAGTTTGCCCGCAGTATTCTTCCAAAATTTCTGCTTTAAAATTAACAAAAATAAGTCTTTAAAATTCATTGTAATTGCATTTTAAACGTCATACTTGCAGAAATTGGCAAACTCAATTTGGATTTAGCTAAAGCGAATTCCGATTTTGAGCAGCACTTGTGTGAAGGTAAGAAAGAGATAGACCAAAAATTTCCCCCACCCCCTGCCAACCAAAATCCTAGCCAATCGTAGAATAACAAATAAGCCGATTGTAATCGCATTTAACATGCATAACTAATAAATCCTTTTGTGCTAGCTTCTCTCCACTTTTAGTTTCAGTAACAACAACAACTGTTCAAAGCTGTTCCCGTTCCCAACAACAACAAACTCAACCACAACAGTTACTAAACAAACCCAACGCCAGTTGTTACTCGTATTATCGTAGCAACCAACAACAACATCAACACCAAACATCTCCAGAGTTAAAACTGGCTCTCAAGAGCTTTCAGTATTGTGCTTGTGCTTTTACTAACACCCTTCGTCTCCGACTTGCTGATAAGCGTTGTCGCTTTACGTATTATCTACGTGTAGAGTCGTGCCACCTCAATACTCTGGTATCATCGAAGCAGTTTGTCAAAGTGCAAAAACAGTTTTATCGCGACTACTCGACCGTCTCGTTGGGCGTTCCATTGAAATCGAGCGACGCGCCACTTTTGGGCGATCTTTGCAGCCGTTATCGTGCCATATTAGAACACACCTCGGCAGACGTCGGAGCAGGATCGGGATCTGGAACTGGTTCAATATCTGGCAATTGTAGATTAATTCACAACTGTTGTACGCATCGCCATCAGGAGGGAAAAGGACGCAATATGGAAAAAGCTGAAACCGAATTTACACGCTTGCCGACCAATGTGGTTCCAACGCATTATGAACTTATGCTGCAGCCAAATCTGACCGCTTTCAGTTTTACGGGAAAGACAATCGTGCAAATCAAAGTAAGTACCGTTCGTTTGTTTTCGTTCATTTTTTTTATTTTAGTTTGTCTCTCGCAGCTTTCGCTTTCACTTCTACAACAAATCATAAATATGTATGTATGTATGTAGTGTGTATGTTTGTGAATTCATTTCTGACGTTTGCAAAAGCATCGGACCCTCTCCTTCACACTCGCTCACAAACACACGAACACACCCACACACATGCATATGTGTCATTTTCTCTTTATGCTGCAATTTGCATTCAAGCAACGTTTGCATACATACATACATATGTATATATACGACATCACGACTAGGAAATGTTTCTTTCTTTGTTGTGGCACATACCGCTTGACACCAGCAATGACTGGCACTTATCGCAAATTTATTTAAAGTGCGCCACAACAGGCCACCCCCTCCCCCTAAAATCCCATCCCCCTTTACTGACGTATGCTGTCGTTGACGACGCCTCTGCTGATCTCATAACGGTATATGCTTGTATAGATTGTGTTTACGTTCAGAAGACACAACAGCAACGGGTTTTTTCTTTTTTTTTTGGGGGGAATTTGTTTTAACTTTTTGACCGCTCAACGAATACACTATCAAAATTAATACGTATTAAATCTATATGTAGACATTGTGTTTACGTTCAGAAGACACAACAGCAACGGTTGTACCTTTTTTTTATTTGGAAAACTCATCAAAATTCACTATCAGAATTTATAAGTATTGAATCAAATAAAAAATACAAACATTGTTGGCCAAAACGGGTTTGTTGGCTTGCGGCTTAAAGCAGGAAACCTGGTTGGCAAAATATTCGCATACAGTGAGCATGCGATATAAAGAACACTGTTTTACAGTGTCAAACAAATGAATACATTTTATAAAATGTTCAAGTATATCATCTATTTATTTGTAAAGATATAGTACTTATTTTTTGTCAACTAAGAACAATCAGCGAAAGTTAAGCAAAACGTAAATCAAAATTGGAAACTACGATGTAAATTTAGCGAAAATACGATTTAAAGTTAATTTAAGTGACAGATCAAAATTGATAATTTCAATAATAAGTTCAATAATTCGAATAATAAATATTTTTAAATATCTGGAGTTTTCGATAAATATTAATTTTAATAAATGAATCGAATTATTATTTATTATTAAAATTCATTAAAAGGTGTGTGCACTATACATCTCTGACGACCTTGAAATAACTGTTCATAACAAAACTTTTTATCTTTATAATCGCTTTACTCGGTCTTTCGCTTTGCTTACTTTATGTTTTATGGATCTTTGTGGTAGTCTAACGGATAATGACAGTATTCTGACGTACGATCATTGACTTGTTGCCCCTATGTAGACACACTCTCTCACACACACACACACTCTCTCTCTCACACACACACACACACACACTCTCTCTCTCTCTCACACACACACACACACACACACACACACGCACATCTGTAGTTCTTCGAAGAGTGTTTCTAATTGTCTGTAATTATTATCATTGCAGGTCAAAGAGCCAACGTCTCGGATCACCCTGAATGCCCTGGACATAACTATTGATAGTGCAGAGTTGCAATATGAATGTGAGAAGCTGAAGCCGAATTGCATCAATTATTCCAAGGAGAATGAGACGGCCACACTGCAATTTACCGAGGAGGTACCAGCCGGCACTTCCGGTGTGCTCTACATGACCTTTACCGGCGAGCTGAATGATAAGATGAAGGGTTTCTATCGCAGCAAATACTTCAGTGCCTCTGGAGAGGAGCGTTATGCTGGAGTCACCCAATTTGAGGCTACGGATGCCCGTCGCTGTTTCCCCTGCTGGGATGAGCCGGCTATTAAGGCCACCTTTGATATCACTTTGGTGGTGCCCAAGGATCGTGTCGCTCTCTCCAATATGCCAGTGATGAAGGAGGACGATTTGCCCGGTGAAATGCGTCGCGTTCGCTTCGATCGTACGCCCATCATGTCCACCTACCTGGTGGCCGTCGTTGTCGGCGAATACGATTTTGTGGAGGCCAAGTCGGCGGATGGCGTCATTGTGCGCGTCTTTACGCCCGTGGGTAAAAAGGAGCAGGGTCAGTTTGCCCTTGAGGTGGCCACCAAGGTGCTGCCCTATTACAAGAGCTATTTCAACATTGCTTATCCACTGCCCAAGATGGATCTCATTGCCATTTCGGATTTCTCGGCTGGCGCCATGGAGAACTGGGGTCTGGTCACCTATCGCGAGACGTTTGTCCTGGTGGATCCCAAGAACACGTCCCTGATGCGCAAGCAATCGATTGCTCTTACTGTCGGACACGAGATTGCCCATCAATGGTTTGGTAAGCATCCGGATTCATTATCCTCTATACATATTATAAACGTATCGTTGTTATTGTTGCAAATTTAATCAGGTAACCTGGTCACCATGGAGTGGTGGACTCATCTGTGGCTCAACGAAGGCTACGCATCCTTTGTGGAATTCCTGTGCGTGCATCATCTGTTCCCGGAGTACGATATTTGGACACAGTTCGTCACGGACATGTATACGCGTGCTCTGGAATTGGATTCGTTGAAGAACTCGCATCCCATTGAGGTGCCGGTGGGACATCCCTCGGAAATTGACGAGATCTTCGATGAGATCAGCTATAACAAGGGCGCCTCAGTAATCCGCATGCTACACGACTATATTGGCGAGGATGACTTCCGCAAGGGAATGAACCTTTATCTGACACGACATCAGTACAGCAATACCTGCACTGAGGATCTGTGGGAGGCACTGCAGGAGGCGAGCTCAAAGAATGTGGGCGCTGTCATGTCCAGCTGGACTAAGTACAAGGGCTTCCCAGTTGTCAGCGTGGAATCCGAGCAGAAGAACGATACTCAGCGGGTGCTACGTCTAAAACAGAGCAAATTTACCGCCGATGGATCGAAGGCCGATGAAGATTGCCTCTGGGTGATCCCCATTTCGGTGTCCACGTCACGCAATCCCAATCAAATTGCCAAAACTTTCCTACTGGACAAGGCCTCCATGGAAGTGGTGCTGGACGATGTCAGTGCCGATGACTGGATCAAAATCAATCCCGGCACTGTCGGTTATTACCGCACACGCTACTCGCATGAAATGTTGCAGCAGTTGCTGCCCGCCGTTGAGAGCATGGCATTGCCACCACTGGATCGTCTTGGATTAATTGATGACATGTTTGCCATGGTGCAGGCTGGCCAGGCTAGCACCGTTGAGGTTCTCCAGCTCGTTGGCTCCTATCGCAATGAGACTAACTATACCGTTTGGACAGCCATCACCAATTCACTTGCCAATCTGCATGTACTGATCTCCCACACAGATCTCATGAATGACTTTAATAAGTTTGGACGCAGTCTTTACGAGCCGGTTGCCTCCCGTCTTGGCTGGGAGCCACGTGAGAACGAGAATCATCTGGACACGCTGCTGCGCAGCCTGGTGTTGACACGCCTCGTCTCCTTCCGCAGCCCCGAGGTCACCGAGGAGGCACGCAAACGTTTCCGCAGCCATGTCAATGGCACCAAGCCGTTGCCCGCGGATCTACGCAGTACCTGCTACAAGGCAGTTCTACAGGATGGTAATGAGGAGATCTTCCAGGAGATGCTCACGCTATATCGCTCGACAGATCTGCACGAGGAACAGGATCGTATTTCCCGCGCTCTTGGCAGCATTGGCGATGTAAATCTGCTGCGTCGCGTCATTGATTTTGCCATGTCGGTGAGTAGTTGGAAATTTAGAATATATATTACTGTAATCAAATGCTAATCACTGCCTCTTTTATTTAGGGAGAGGTGCGCGCCCAGGACTCGGTATTCGTCATTGTAGCCGTGGCTGTTAATCCCAAGGGACGCGACATGTCCTGGGAGTTCTTCAAGGAAAACAACAAGAAACTGCTGGAGCAATATCAGGTAGCTAACTTGAACTTTCTTTAGTCTTTCCATTGCTCATCATCCAAATTCTTTTCAGGGTGGTTTCCTGCTGACACGGCTCATCAAATACTTGATTGAGAACTTTGCCTCCGAGGAGAAGGCCCGCGAAGTGGAGGAGTTCTTCAAGACCAACCAGATACCCGGCTGTGAGCGTACCGTCTCTCAAGCTGTGGAGACAATACGCCTTAATGCCGCCTGGCTGGAACGCGATCTGGAGAAGTTGTCCAAGTATCTGAAGGGCGAATAGGCGAGTCGGTGACATGACGCATACCAAAGCATTTAGCAACAACAACTATAACAACAAGAAACCGACCAAAGCTGTCACAACAAACACCTTTTAAGTGAGCCAAATAGGTTAGCATTATTAAGCAGCAACTTAATACAAACTGACATCTCTCGGCATCTCTCACGGCCGGCCCACATCTAGAGCCCAGCGGCATTTATAACCGAGTTCAATAATTCAAGTTGCTCATTCTATATAAAATGTGCACTTCTATATATATTATACTTCTATAACAAATATATTATGTTGAGTTTATGACGATAAATAAATAAATGCAATTAAATTACCAATTAATATACACAACAAATATCTTTTAAAAAATTTAATAATAATCTTTAATATACCAAGCATAGTTTTAACTTTAAGCTAATATATTTTTAGGATCATCGTTGTTGTTATTATTGTATTCAAATTTGAGAGATTTACGCTTCAGCTCCTGACAATTTGCCCAGAAGTTGGCCAAACGTTGATCACTGTTGGAGCAAAACTCGCGGAAATCCTTAAGCATTTTTAGTTGGAAAAGTTCACCATCCACGGAATTGTTAATGGTCAGCGCTTTCCACTTTTTATTGGGTATCATGTGGTTCCACGCCCATAAAAATCCCACTTTCTTGGGCACATTCGTGTTGTTTGTGTGTCCGTAAACGCAACGCGTGACGTTTGCTTCCTGACGACTTGGTGACTCCATCTGATAACTGTGGCTGGCACAACTAAAAGTCAGAGAACTTTATTAGCAACAATTCGAAGTCTAGCTCTTGTTATTTACCGTATAAGGGCGAACATGTTGCCAGTGCAATGCACATACTGGTACTCCTTGGGCAGCTAAAAGATATAGTATTTGATAAGTTAATAGATCACTTACAAAGTTATAACTCACGTCTTTGTTTGTTTCCTCCAGCACGCAAGGCGAGAAACCAAATCTGGCCAAGATGGCCTCCTGCAGAAAGAGCATGCGATCCGATCTGCTGTCCTCGGGGAATTCTGTAAATGAAAATTAGAAAACTTTTATCTTAAATCTGTTAAAAGCTGCCGAAATTCGTACCTTCAAATAGCGCAGCGCCATCGGGCAAGAACGTAACACATAGTGGAATGAATATGGGACCACGCAATGGATCCGACTTCTTTGTAAAAGGCTCAGCCATTGGATCCGCCGGCACAGACACCAGCTGATAGTTACAATGATTTGCCTTGCGCATCCACCCGGAAATCTGCAATAAAAATAGCAATATTAAATTATGCATGTGAATAATATATATAATATGATTACCAAATCGGATACAATGGGTCCTGAGGAGGTAACCCACTCGACGACCAGCTCAAATGCAAATCCTGGCTGCATGACCGTATGATGCTTCACATGTCCCCACTCCATCCGATCGCTCTTCTGGTTCACATCAATCTCCAAGTGCGACTGACGATAGACACGCTCTAAAAACAATTACATGAGTTAGAATCTTACTTCTCACGTCAGAGTACTCACTGTTCTTGCAGTAATCTGTCCAGGATTGAGGTGCAGTTGTGTCGCGTAGGAAATTGGGCACATGCGAGGGCGCCGGTTCGTCGTGCCATAGAAAACTACAGCCCTGGAACTCAATCTCCAGCCACTCGTTGACAAATGCACTGTAATCGTTCAGAGGCGGAGCGTAATCTGTGAAAATGCAACATTAGTTTATAATTTAAAACGAGCCTGTAACATTTTAAGATCTACCTTTGGCATTCTTATCCTGTTGTACCACATAGTAGAAGACAAATCCTGGCACAACGGGCTGATTCCAATCGCCGGAAGCGTGGCAAATCATTCGCTCCCTGGACAATAATACAACTTTAGAATTAGACAGCAAATAGATTACTTTACGGAGCTCACTTGCGCATGGCTTCCAAGAGATCCAAGGGATGACGTCCGTTGGTGAGACGCGCCTTTAGCCACATCAATGCATCGTAGGAGACAAAGGTGCAGGAGGGCAGGGACTGAGTCTGGGAAAAGTAACCCACTCCAGTCGAAGGATGCTTCATTGCCTCAAAGATCTCTGCTAGCGTTATGTTTGCACTGAACTTGTTATCCACAGGAAAACTAAGAAAGAGGAAAATGGATAAGTTTATTTATTTATTTTATAAATTATCAATTTAAAGGTCTGGAGTTATTCAATAAATTCAATAGAAAATTAAGATTATTATTTAAATTTTAAAATAAAATTAGAAATACAATTTTAATCGACAATAATAAATATGTATTATATAATATAATATTTTAAATTAAAAACTAAAAACTAAGAATAGCTAGTACATTTAACTAATGTATTGATGACTTACCCATCATCCTGGTCATCTCGAGGCACAACTGCAACAGCAGTTGCAGCAGCTGCTGCATCCGTGCCGGGAAAGATGCGTGAAATGCGACTTGCCTCCAGCTTGGAGCGCACATTAATGCTGTGAAGGTAAAACCGAATTAGTCAATGCGAACTAACTTATTATTTTGGGAAATTGGGTGCGTGAGCTGTGTGTGTGTGTGTATTGTGTGTGGATGCCAAAATTATTATATATTTACAAGTGCAACTTTTTCTCTTTCTCTTACTTTCGCCTTCAATTTAGCCAACCAATTTGTTATAGTGTGTTGGGGGGAATTTTGTCGGGGAACAGGATGCAATTGGGTTTTAAATATGATAGATTTGAGCGCCCAGAGCTGACTGCAGTCAGAGAGATTAGAATTCTGCTCTGAATGCCTTCGTTAACCGGACGCTGGCGTGGCACAAACCTTTGCTGCGGTGCGTTTAATAGATTATGATTCTTTTCAGTGATTCTAGGTGTGGGTGTGTCATGCTGCTGAAAGCCAAATACCAAATTAAAGTGTAATAAAAAAAATAAAAAAAACAAAGAGTATAATAGCCGAGGCATTTAAATTGCAATAAATATCAGGTGTGTTCTACAAATATCAATTAAGTTAAATTTTAACCATTTTATCAAAACATTTTGTTGTTTTAGAGATTTGTAGAACATAGCAGTACATAAAATACACTACAAACTAAGTGCACAAACCAAATACAACAAACAGAACATAGAGAATCTACAAACTCAGTCACCAAAAGAAGAAGAAGAAGAAAAGAAGGGGAGAAGTGAGACGATACAAAAAAAGCTCAGCTCGCAGGCGCATTGAAACATATACAGATGCAATTCATTGTGTACGTGTACGTGTGTGTAAGTGTGTGTATTTGTGTAGTTTATGTATTTTGGATACGATATAAAAACCTGGGTCTTTTCTCGGGCAGGCGATTGCTGCCGACACGTTCGCGAAACGGAGAATTCGTGAGTCCCTGCAGACACAGACAGGAAGGAGATTGGCGTTGGAAGACAGTGAATACATTAGAATTAGGACATATTATCAGTTCAAAACATAATCGATTAATTGTGAAATAGAAAAGCGTGCGCATTTGAAAGCAGCAGTTGATGGAAAATTACATAAAGAAATTCAAACAAAAAGTGCGCAACTCAAAAACCAAAATTAAAAAAAGAAGAGATTTCTTGATTCGTATGGCGTTAGATTGGTAAAGTGGATAGTTAACCTGGTTAGGAGGCCTGGATATAATGCTCGTACTGTGTCGCCGCTTGGTTAGGCTGTGGGTGGTGGGGCTGTCCTGTAATTGTACATTAAGGTAAGCGGTAAGCACTACATTAACATTTAACAGTTTGTTGGTAAGTTACAAAAATGATAACAACAACAATAAGAAAAACACTGCAACTCTGACAAAACTAACAGTCCGCTATTATTTTTTAAAAACTGCCGCAAAAACAGTGTTGATGAACACTACGCAGCACTGGAAAGTTCAAAAACGATTAAGGAATAACATTTAACGAAACGTTCAAATAAATATCATTAACAAGCGAAATAAATCATTATGCAGCTTACGCGCGCTTTTCGTCCAATTTGTCGCTTCAGCTTGCTGACAATCTCGATAAGTCGCACAAAGTCTTCGATAAGATCCCTCGTATTGTCTACAACGGCTTCCGTGAAGATATCACAGCGAGGGCTTCCAAAGCTTACGATCTTATTAACCATGCTCTCCCGCGGCAACAGATACATTCGAAAACGCCAGTATTTGAGGCTCTGCAAAGATAATATTTAATTATGAATCCACACCATGATCAAAGTAACATTCCAATTGAAAATCGGTTAAGGTTTGACAAAGTTATGACGGCTAAAAGTTGGTCAGACATTGTATCTAAAGCATAAAAATCGAATTCTAGCAAAAAATAATTTTTTTTTAAAAGTTAATAAAATTTAAATGCAGAATGAATTAAGAGGCCAAACCATGGTCAAAATGACATTCCGTTTGAAAATCGGTCCAGTTTTGACAAAGTTATAGACGTTTAAAGTTGGTCATACCTTGGATCTAACAAGTTTACAAGTCAAAATTTTTGTCAGATTTCACATGATTTTTAACAGAAATTTGAAAGTTGTCAGAAACAAATTTAAAATGTTGTTTTATACTATTTACAATATAAGGAGTTGATTAAACGTGAAAACTTGAGAATTAAAATTTTGAATTTTCAAAATATCAAAGGGGGGACCATTAGCATCGAATCCATGATTTTGAGAAAAATAAATTTTTTTACAAAATTAAATAAATTTAAATGCAGAATGAATTTAGAGGCCAAGCAATAATCAAAATGACATTCCGCTTGAAAATCGGTCCAGTTTTGACCAAGTTATGGAAGTTTGAAGTTGGTCAGACATTGGATCAAGCAACTTTACAAGTCAAAATATTTGTTCAATTTGTTCAATCAAGTTTTAAGTGTTGTTTAATCGAAATTCAAAATTAACTCTAGTCAAGATACTCACCTCCATTAGCGGATAGTCCACGTCACCACGTGTACAAATGTACAAATCCATGTGATTCCAGTTAAAGTTTTCCAGCTTCTCTGTGGTAAAGTTAACGCCTGAAATCTCGTAGGTTTCATGCTGCGGCGCATGAAAACGATAGCGATAATCCACATTGATGGGCGGATATGGATGCCTTAAACGTAAATAAAAATAATAATATTCATTAATAATTGTTAATGTTTTACTTTTAAAGTGAACTCACCTGGGTCTGTAGCCCGTAACGGTTATTACCGAACCGCTCAGCGAGATTTTGTGAAAAATGCGACCAATGGAGAGCAGATACTCTTTCTTCGTCTCGCCGGAAGGCGACAACACGGCAGATGTGGATTGATTGCTGGTAACAGCACAGCCGGAGCCGCTGGCCGAGCAGCAACTATTCAAGTTGCTTGGTTTCTCCTCTACAACAATCAGCTGAAATCCTTGCGCCAAACGCTGTGAGACAATCTCCTTGCAGACCTCCTCCGTGGACAGAGGCTTGCGATAGACAGCACGACTCCTAGCATAGTCCAGATTCACATCATCCGGCAGCAATGTGTAGTCGGAGATGACGTAGTCGTTGTGCAGCGAACGCTTGTCCGGAAAGTAGTCCGTGGTGATGGGCAGGCAAGCGGGTATAGACAAAGATTTCCAGTCGACGCCTGAAAGCGGTAACAGTGGTAACAAGGATACAAAGCAGCGGACGCCGCAGCGTGCAGTGGGCAAGAAGTGTTCAAGAAGGTACGCAAATAGAAAAAGCCAACGCCGATACGAGATACAATTACATAAGTAGTAGTAAAAGTATAAGTAATAGTCAATAGTATTAAATAATAGTATTTATAAGTGTATAAATAGTTACACAATTTTTAATACGCTCAAGCTATATAAAACCAGGTTCTCCAAGTGTACAGAAATTAACACCAGCTATAAATTTAGAGGTTTATTCTATTTTTAAGGATTTGTGATCAATTTAAATTAGCAGGTGCTTGCGTGCAGTGCAGGTGGGCGTGTCTGAAAAGCATGCAAACATTAAAAGGTTAAAGAAGATTGCTGATAACGGATCACATGCCACATGCTACATGCTCGTGAGGATTAACCTTACACCCGAAACCGTCACCTCGGTCAGATGTGGTGACAAGATACATACATATGTGCATAGGTTTGGTGGACACTCTAAAAAAACTACTAGAGTAGGATGAGGGGTTTTTGATAGGCACTAATTACATGCTTCTATTACAAAATGGTGTCGGTGGAAGCGTCGCGCTTATGTCGAATATATACAGGACTTCAATCACATAGTCCGAATGATATTATGCCAATTAATTTAAGCGAGAAGACAACATAGTCTTAGTGGTAACTTTTCATACAATACAATTTACAATTGTTTCAAACTACAATTTACAAATATTTTAAATGCAACAAATTTAAAAGTTTTTAATTTATCCTGTTAATTTAATTTAATTAAGCATCTACAACTTAGACATTTTATTTTAGCATACTATCTTCAACTTTTCACTCTTTATGTGTAATATGTACTCTTTCAAGCGATTTTAACATGTATATATTTTATATGAAAAACGCTTAAAAAGTGCATACTCTTTGTAAAGAAAAAAATTTTTATAAATATAATTCAAACTTATTCTAATATAATTCAACAGTAATTATAGTTGCTTAAGCTTCGTTTAAAAGCGACAACATAAAATTATAGAAGCCACTTGGGTGTGCTTTAGTCAAAGGTGGGTGCAAATTCTACACTACGATAAGGATAACTACATATGTTCTTGACTAAGAATGCTACAGTGTAAATGGTAGGTTTGTTTGTGTGTGGGGTGTGTGCAAGGGTGTGTGTGTGTGCGTGTGTGTGTTTGGGTTGGATGCATTGCTTTGTACAAAATTGTGAATTTGTTTTTTTTTTGCCAAACCTATGATGATTTTTCCTTTGCCGACCGTCTCTGTTGTAGCCTCAAGCGGTGAGCTTCCAAAATTACTATGGTCACTTTCGATAATCGGTTTCATATGTTTTCCCGTTGCAATCCCACTTTCTAAACGTTTTACCGTTATGCCGATGATACGTTTCGATGTCAATAAATTCGATTGTTATGGTGAATTTTGAGTTTGTGGTTATCGAATTAAGAATCCAATTGGGAGTTTGTCGATTTGTTTGTTGTTGTTGTTGATGCCGCATAGTTTTGATGTGTTGGTAGAGTAGCGGGATTTGTGAATTGGCCATTAAATACATATAGTATACATATATATATTTAGTTAATATTATTTCAAAATTTTGTTTTTCAATTCAATTCAAATCGATTTTCGTCGATAATAAAATGTGTTAAAAATGAGATCCAAAAATAATAAGTACATAAGTTAATTAGTTGAATATGTATATTATTAAATCCAAAAATTACTGAATGCCTTAAAACAAAAGTGCGGTTAGTAGTAGCTACGTTTACAGGACAATCTGTGGCACAATCTCGCCCAGAAATGCGCCCAGACTCACGAGCAGACCAAAAAGATACAGATAAAAAACAGACGCCAAGAGATTAAGATTCATGGGACGCACTTCATGTATCCGTTCAAAATACTCAAGGCTGGCAAAATCATGGATAAATCCGAATTGCAAAGCACGATGATAAATGTCACTCCTCCAATAATCAATTAATCCCGCCTCATTCGCGTGCAGCTCAAAGTGATGCAGAGGATTATTGAAATGCGATTCGATGCGCAGCTGGAACTGAATGGGAAATGTGCCATAGCATAATTGGGATAACCAGAATCGCTTGTGCCTTAGATAACGCTGCTGTTGGCTCAGAAATCTCCAGCGTGTGGTGCTGATCGGATAGATATACCCAGTACTCAACTCCGCACGATGATCATAGAAATCGCTTTCGTTCACATATCTAAATTGCCGCAGAAACTGCTGCTCGTGACCAAACGAATCCACAATGGCGTCCACATCGCTGGGCAGTACCTCTATAGGAAACGGTAGCTGGAAGAGCTCCAGCAGCGTAACCGAAGGTTTACTGGTCAGAATCACAGCCAGAAGAGCAGTCAACCTGGTGGCATAGAACTGCACGATGACAGAGGCGCTGAAGGCGAAGATACAGCACAGCAGCAACACACAGGGAAATCTCAGCCAGCATTTGCCTTCGGGAACCTGTGCAGCACGATTTCCTGGTACTCCCAAGAGTGACCAGAGTCGCAAAATCGGCTCACAAGGTCTAACAAATCTCGTCAGACGATGCACAAGAGTCACAAGTGACACCTGGAGCAACAGACAGAGCCACAATTGCAGCTTGAACGGCAGAAAGATATATAAGCCACGAGGAATCGGATCACCCAATGGCAACATGAAAGCATCGTTGCACCACTCGATAGGGATAGGAGTAGTCCACCTCCGTGGATTGATTCAATGTTGTAAACTGATGTGGACTGAGTTCAACACGATCCTCGACAATGAGCTTCACCAGAGCGGGCATATTCAAATTGTTGGAATCGTTGATGTACAGCGGATACAGTTCTAAGCACACGTTCAGATGTCGCATCAGTTCTCTTATCAAGGTGCCACCATAGCCATCCAATTGCAGATTTCCCTGCTGACGATACCAAAACGTGGCCGGCACATCCAACTGGACAGGCACACGCAGCTTGTAGCCCTTGAAGTTGAAACGATGAGCCAGCGGAAAGAGCGAACGTTCATCATGACTCGGACTAAGCTGCAGCACGCGGAGAGTGGGATAGGGATTCATGTGATAGAGTCGCCGTTGAGCCACCATGACCAGAGCAGCACGAAATCCCTTCAGCCACAAGTACTCAAAAAAGGATCTTAGACTTGAACGTGACTCGTCACCTTCCAACACAAACAAGCTGAGACAAAAGCGTCGTCCACGTGCCCTCTCCGTTTGCATTTTGATCACGGAATCTCTTTGAATGTTGTGCAAAGATCACAAAGAGCGTTGCCTCATCAGTCAATGTGTTAAAGGGTCCAGCTTGCTGTTCCGTGGATGTGATTTTGGGAAGCCAACGAAAGTAGTTGCTGTCATTTACAGACAATTCACGATGCAGTGCATCTTGAAAGCCTGGACTCGTGGCTCCAGCGCTGTGCATTATGCTGATTGCCTCCACTTTATATACGCGTCCAATCAGATCCAGCAACTGAACCACATCTGTTGGCCAAGCTGCTGTTGCCATGACTGCTGTGAGCAGATGTAGCAGAAGACGCCTCATGCTGCTCGGAGACTCGGGACGCGACTGACACTCACTTGTGTCCAACTTACATACCCGCCCTCGATAAGATCTCACACAGATGTAAATTAGTAACTAATACAAGCAATGCAAACATACCAGTTGTAATTGCGGGCGTCCATTCCTGCTCCCCCGTGGCACCCCAGAGATAGGATTTGGCCTGAGTGGCCGTCAAATTGGGCACATTGGCAGCGGATGCCGTTGCAGTTAACAGGGAATTGGTGCGTCGCTTGAAAACTGCAATAAAGTAGATACATTAATAGTTATAAAAAAAAAGTTTCAAAAATTCAGACTTTTACTTTGCTTACAATCTGATTTTTCCTCGCCCATTACAAAATTCTGTGATGCGATGGATTTGCTGAGGCTCATCAGTGAGTGTGTGGACACCTGATCGTACTGATCTCCAGCAGCTGAATTGTAATCACTATCATTATTGTTATTTGTGCTGTTGTTGTTGTTACTATTGGAGTGCTGCAGTTGCCGATGATAGCTGGGAGCGAGCGTTGTCTTGGCAGGCACGGCTTGGTAATGATGCTGCTGAATCAGCACACCCGTGGGTCCCTTTGGGAATATATGTGTCCAGCGGCGTCGATTGGAGGTCAATTTAATCGTTACATGCGACGGATCAAACGGATTGATAAGCGCTCGTCCAGGTCGTACAATGGGAGCAATGCTAACAATGGCTCGCCTGGCATTCTTCTCAGAGGCTAGGGACTCGGATAAATTGGTACTGTCCGTCAAGGCAGCCAGCATGCCCGACGTGCCATGATGTATGTCCGGATCAGACATTTTTCGTCGCAGACTGGGTATCTTGGTGGGCGTCAGGTTCTCCCAATCATTGTTACGATAAGCATACGTCTCAAAGCTGGGCACCGATGTCTTCTTTGCACGCACCACGCGCTGCAGGGAACTGGAAAATGAATAGTTAGTAAAGATCATTTATAAATCAAGTGTATATAGGATCTTACCAGGTGCTTTGCGCTGGCAGTGGCTGAAATATTTGCTCATCATATGCATCATAGTCAAAGAGCGAATTGTGTATGTACTCCGACTGATTGCAGCTGAGAAAGTTACGCTCATTCTCCTCCACATCCGACTCATCAACAGACGATAATATGGGCAACTTAATCCGGGGTATAAAACTGGAATAGGCAATCTTCTTGTTGGTTGAGTAGAAGCTTAAGTTAATCCAATGGGGTAAGGAGTAGTCATCGGCCGAGGTTAAAGTGGTGTCCTTGTTATGGAATTTGAGCAGCGGCACCGCATGAAGCGGCTGCTCACCCACACAGACGAGATCACTGCCGACTCCATTGTCAATGATACGCTGCTTAGTTATATTAGTTAGCTCTCTGTCCACAGAAAATACGCCGACACCAGGAGTAATTACAACGGACAGCTGGCCAGTGCGATCAAAGGTGCGATCCAGGTAATGCTTTTCGAATGTGTTCAGCGATATGTTCAACACTTCGAGAAAGTTGCCCTGCGTGGCCGTTGAGTTGGTTGCCTGTGGAATGCGCATATTCTGACGCTCATGATAGCGTAAAACAGTTTCCTGATAGGAGGTAAAAAGCTTCCGCAGCTGTGCCAACACAGTACACCAATCATCGTTGCGTTCGTTTTGAATGGCGACGCGGTAAAAGTCCTCGTAGAAGCGTCCCTTGTAGTCCTGTTGCAGGCAGTCACGCATGTGGGCGGGAAACTCATCCAAACTCTTTGCCGCATAGAAGGTGCGTGAGAAGAGCACAATGGTCACCTCGTGGTTGCAGCCAAGCTTCTTCCACTTCTGAAAGAGTTCGGTGAGAAAACCGTTGACAGCCTTCTCAAAATACAGATCACCGTGTATATCAAAGTCCCACATTTCCGAAGACATCTGCAGAAACAGATAGACCATCGATGTGCTGCTGCGAAAGACAATCTTTGTATCGTCTGTGATAACGCCACTGGCTACCCGCTCGCCCTGTGACCACATCTCGTACACTTGGCAGCGTATCTGCATGTCGTTGTAGTCAATCTTCTTGTTCACATACACGCATGTATTGGTCTGTTATCAATAAATGAAGTTGTATTCATGTCAACTCTGTTTACGACACACTACTTACCAGATACGTCTTCAGACGCCACATCTCCGATCGGCCCATGTACTGATCCTTAAATGTTATTTCTATAGAATCGAGTGCGACATCAGCGGGATTCACAATTTGCATAACAACATTGGAATAGGAGCGCATTTTAAATGCTGTCGCAATGCACGACTCAATGCTTATCACATTGCGACCAGTTTTGCTCTGTTCATTCAACTCCGTTATCTGGAGCAGCAGATGAGTTCCGTTCTCATCCTCAGGAGCATAGATTTCCACCACATTGCCAACCTTGGCTGTGGGATGATCCTGTGGATTCAACACCAAATCGGCATCTGCCCACGCAAATACACATACATATAGAAACCTTTAAAGTAATACATTTTTGTCTTTTCTCACCGTATGACTTATTGCAGCCCCTCGTGTGCGTGTTCAATTTGTAAAGCTTCATCTTATTTGTTAGTTTTACGGCTCCATTTGCATTAAAATATGTTTTGGAGCTCTGTTTGTCGTTCTTTCGTTGTTTTTTGGGTTTTGTTTTGGTGTTCTTCGCACAAATGATAATTCAGTGTTGATGAACGTCGCGTAGTGCGCAACAGCTGATAGAGACCGACCGCCACAATCTGCACGCAAAAACAAATTTGGATGCTTTCCAGCCAAAAACAGCTATTTTTCCCCTAAAAAGTTGGCGCACAATTTAAATAAATAAAAAAATTTTTTTTAGAAGTTCGTATATAAAATTATAATTAAAAAATAAAGATAATAATGTTTATCAGTATTGTTTTTTCGGGGGTAAATTAATATTTATTAATTTAGTTTAAGAATATTTAATAAGTAAATAGTTAATTAAAATTAAAAAAATAAGTAAAATTTATAATTTTCTAGCTTCAAATTTAGAGATAAAGAAGACCCCAAAAATAGATATCGATAATCTTTTGTTAACTGGACCCTTATTATACCCTATTTAAAAAATTAAAGATTGCAGGGTAGACAGGTTAAAATTTCTGGTGCAGATAACTGAGCTGGTAACTTTCCAGTCTCACACATACATTTGTTGACATATTTCGAGTCAGCTGGAAATATCCAACCGTTTTAATTATAACCAGATTTTGTATAAATGAACTTTGTACTCCATTTAGCGACTTGCATGCGCTGCATAATATGAAAAATAACCGAAAATAGATAAAAAGACACAAAATTATTAATTTTCAATGAATATTTTTTTTTTATTAAATCGCAATATCAGTGAGTACATTTGACTAACAGTTTGTAAGACAGTCGCCTGGATAAATCCTCAGTTCAATAATTACAATAAATACATAAGCATAGAGTTTACACTTAAACTTGGCTCAATTGTTTGAGGGATGTTATGTATGCATGTGTCTGTATGTAAGTGTGTATTGCATACTGCATAATAGTATGTATGTATGTATGTATGTATATTATTGTTGATTAGAACTCGTAAGTATAATTGTCATTGACGACAACGATCTTTTCGGCTGATAATTTCGTTTTGAAAGCACTTCTACTTATACATTATAATATATGGTTCAAGGCATTACATTCGCTTTGAATGATTTCGCTTTGCTTTGGACTTTGCATATTTAATTAAGGTCGCTCACCAGGATGCGTCGATTAGTAAGAGAGTATATGAGAGTATGAAAAGTGGTTGTGGGTGTGGTTGGGTGTGTGTGTGTGTGTGTAGATAACAATCAATTAATGTATCTTTCGCTTTCTCAATCTCAACATGCAGCTTAAAACTTAGACAAAACTAGCGAACAAACTCACTCCTAAACACTAAACGAGTACAAGCTACAATTAATTACAATTAAGAGCTAGGGATAAGGACTAACGACTAGCGACTAACGATTCACATGGTCACGGTCGCGAGCACCACAGTTATGTCGTCCGGTTTGCCGCCACGTGCCTGGATGTTGTTGCGACGAGCGCTGAGGGCGAAGGGCGAAAGGAATTCGCTGTTCAAGGATAAAGTGCGGGCCATTAATGCCAGAGTATTGGCTGTCATCTGCAGCTTGACGGGATCGTGTTCACCCTCCACGTCGCGCAACACCTGCAGCATCAGATCCTCGGGCACATTATCGAAGACACCGTCGGTGGCAATGAGAATGACATCACCTTCCTGCACGGGGAAACTCATGGTATCCGCCGATTCGGGACTGTCGCTAAGCACATTGGGACCATGCCCAGGTGGCGGTAGCGACAACTGAAATGGGGTATTGAAATAGTGCTGTTGCTCCTCCGATTTGTGGACAATTTCGCCTTCGCGCACCACCATGAAACCACTGTCCCCAATATTCGCCGTGTGCACCGTACTCGTCTCCCGATTCAGGATGAGCACGCAGGCTGTACTACTGCCCAGAATGGGCTTCTTCTGCTCCATCAGTTCGCAGTAGCTGTAGGCAAGCAGGTTGACAGGTCGTTGCGGGTTGAAGTGGGTACATCGCACCAGGCGTTCGCATGTGCGCATGAGGAACGATGAAAACTCCCCTGGATCGATGCCATAGCTGCGCCAGCCACCGACGCCATCGGCCACGCCCATCACATCCGCATTGTCTGTGGACGCCTTAAACCACGAGTCTTCGCCGTATTTGCCCGGCTTGTATTTGTGTCGCAGATTGTCCTTGGCAAAGCCACAAACCACCGAGACGAATCGGGGCCGAGATCGATTTGAGGTTGACTTTGCAGCAGCACCTGCACCTTTGGTTGTTGTTGTGCCCGTTGCCGAGTCGAGCAGTGTCGAAAAGCTGCTACGTAACGCACGGGAGATTAGACGCGATGTCCAATTAAGGGACTGCATCTTCGCGACGCAAATACGCAACGAACGAAACGCGTGCACTCGCAATTATCGGATGCTCGTTATATGTACATATAGATATCGATTTAACAAATGTGTCGGTGTGTTCGCGAACTGTGACGTAGTTGGTGGCATCAACAACCACTTTTAACTAGTTGCAAGCCACAAATTTAACGATTATACGTTTCAATTAAATAAAAAATACAACTACGACAGAGTTATGTGATACATTTTTTTCCATACGTCAAAGTCGCACATACGTCATGGTAAAACAGAGGTGTTATTTAACATTAACAGCGACAATAACATTAACATTACCTTAACTGGTATTAACAGAACATGTGACTTTGACAGATGTGCAAACAATCTATCGATAATTTAATTAGGGACAGTGACATGGCAAGTTGTTTGGCGGTAAATTTAAATTGGATTCCCCAACATGCAATATTTATTCAACAAACAGCTATTAATAAAAGAATCCTTTTTGTTTAAAGTTCATTCACAATAATAGATAACAGTTGATAAATTTTAATCTACATTTAATTTGCGGAACGAACCCTCAGTTCCGTAAATACTATCAAAATCAATTGGCTTTCCAGGACGAAGTTTTTCATTGGTACCATAATTGAGATTATCCTTAAAGAAATCTCTGTATTCGTCAAACTTTTTACCCCAGTGCGCAACGACTTCATCAATAGAGCCATTTTCCCCACCATACTCCTTGGGCAGGTATTTCAGAGGAACATGTTCTGTCAGCGAATCTATTTTGCCGTGAACAAAAAGTCTTCCCTGTTGTTTCTTTGACATCATGGGCTTAAACATGTTAAAAATGGTTTCGAATCCAGTAATCGTGTTTATAAAGTGTTGGCCCTTGGGTCTCATCGGCAAAGCCTCTTCGTTATAGGCAGTCATCTTTTTCGCCAACCCAGGTGTCATTTGAAGAAAGTGACCTGGAGTGGCACCTTTTAAATCCATAATAAAAATCACGCCATTGATTATAGCATGATCATCCTCCATCATTGCAATTTCCTGCATAACCTGACCGACTTGCATTACCTCCAACATCGTGTATTTATCAGCTGAACAAACGCCGATTCTAAACATGCCCACACGACATCCATTTAGTAGGTTCGGTAAGTAGATTATGGGTCTGTTTATGGTAGGTTTTTAAATTATCAATCGACCTTCAGCATTTCATTATTTTTATATTCAGCTTACCCTAATCGTTGAATTTCACGCAGTTTGGGATTGTCAACATCAGTTACTTTAAACAGTTCTGGATACTTGGTGCGCAATGTGAAGTACTTGTCCAACTTAGCCTTGGTTCTCTCGAGACTGTACTTGCAGCCGCGAAGAAAGGCAATCAAGAATTGATCATCTGTGCGAGGATTAAGATGGGGCTGCTGCTTGATCCATGTCTTCAATGCCTCCAGGTCACTCTCAATGCGCTCAGGAACTTCGTTGAGGAACTCCTTGGCATTGGCCTGCAATTCCGCAGAGATTGGACGTACTTGAGCTGGCATTTCTAGAATTTCGAATGCTCGTTTCTTGACTATTGAACTACGACTATTCGTAGGTACTATCTTATTAGGTACTGCAAAGTTATGGCTGATTTGATTATGTCGTTTTATCAATTTGCGATAACATTAATTGTATGCCATATACCTAATAAAGACAAACATTGGCCTATACATAGCTTGATAAAGTTAATATTTCATCGAGGAACTAAATTTGTTCGTAATACGAAATTAATTACGGGTACTAATAATAATTAAATTATTATAGGATTCATAAAAGTATTTATAAACTCGTAACATTTATTTTCATTTTTTGATGAACTATTTCTGGAAAGGATAATAGTCGAGTCCTGAGTTATAATTGTATTTGGGCTTTTGTTTCCTTTTCGCGATATCAATTATCTCCTGGACATCCTTGCGATAAGCCGGTGGCAGCATTTCATCATGTAGCGTGCACTTGAACTCGGCAGCTTCTTCCACCTTGTAAATGTTTTTCCGAATAATATCGATGTCTCGTCCAAACTCTTCCTTGAGATCCAATATCTTTGTGGGCGCCGTATCAAACATAATGTTGAAGTGAGTTCCCTCCCGATGAACCACACCATGCTCACTCACTTTGTGTGGCAGCGGACGTGATCCTAGGTTTTCGAGCTTTCTGATAATGCCGCCTTTATTGAAAATAGACTCAGCTGTTCGCTTAATGACAGAAATCAGTTCCGGCTATAACAAACGCACATTTCAGTATTTACTTTACATAACTGCTGCGTTCTTTTTTATACAAACCCGTGGAAGTTGCCGCAGCACCAACGATAATTCATAGGAAGGCATACTGGATTGTGTTAACTAATATTAATGATTTTATTGCTCAGCTAGGTTTAATTTATTATTATTAATTAATTAGAAAATACAATTCGGCACTAATGCAGAATTTGTTTTGGTTAATCTGAGAAACGTGAGCCTGCCAACCTGTCTTAGAACAAGTTGGCAGCACTACAAATCAGCTGTGCCGTCCCGATATTAGCTATTTTTCGGATGCTTTCCAGCCAGAAACTGCTATTTTCCCCAAAAAAGTTGGCAGCTATTGTTCACTGCTAAAAAAAACTCTATTGCATACTTTTCGGCGCAGAATAAATATTCATTTCAAGTTTGAAAATAGAAACAAACCGACATTTAAAAAATGGAGCGTTTTCACAGGACAAATGATTTAAATTGAAGATGCACGTTTATTAATATATGACAAACAGAAAGAATTAATTATAAAGTACAATGTGTTATTCTTACAACATAACTAAATTATAACATCAATAAAATGAAGACACAGTAAAATTAATAAAAACTTAAGCTTTAAAAGTAACGGGCACATTGATGCGTTCATTTTCCATGGAGACCTCAATAAAGACCTGGAAATCTTTTTTAAGCATTTCCCGCCGTAGAGAGCGCAGTGGACGCACTGTAACATCGACATGTCCACCGTCTGGTGCAATATAGGACTCGCTTGGAGAAATATGCAGCAAATCCCGTACATTACAATTGATCTCAATAAATTGGCGCGATCTGAAGCTGTTCTTTATAAAAATCTTCTTTACGTCTATTGCATTGCTGCCACCCGACAAATCAAAGGTAATCGCATCAGGTTGCACTGACCAGTTCCGCTCCAGAGGCTGCTGATCAATTGCAGAAGTCGTATCCGCCTCATGCAACTCATCAACTGGTTCCAGCATGTTGCTTGGCGTTGGCGAATTGGCAGCACACACTGTACGAAACAGGACAGTCTCCTCCGCGTCCGGCAAACAAAGATGCGAGGTCTCAGCGGATTCATCAAAGTCACGATTTAGGGTCAAGGCCACATCTACAATCCGGACTCCCGTCACCAGATCCAGTATTAGCTCTGGCGGTTCGTTCAACATGGCAATGCTGCGTATGGCCTGCTCCCCGGGAAAACTGCACCAAATGTTGTCCAGCATGGACGAGGTCAACTGCTCCCGCTGCTCGCCGGACATGCGCTGCACCAAGGCACGCATGCGCTGCCTGTTGGGTTCATCTCCGCAGAAGATTCGCATATTTGCCAACGTCAGCACCTGCGATGTCTTTTTCAGTATGTTTTTGATATCCTCACGATTGGGACGGAATATAATCTGCACCACGGCCTCACTGTTTGAGGGCAGAATAATCTTGCTGGGACGTACCTCGAAGGCCGCATTCAGTCGTGGCTTCAGCAACACCGTGGAATCAACTGTGATGCCAGCAAAGGCTGTCAACGGTCCCTTATTGAAGAACTTGAAGGAGGCAGTCAGTGGACCGGAGGCCAATTCACATACATTGCCAACGGTTAGGAAACTAGCGCCGACCGGACCCTTGAGCAGTCCTTGAATGGTAACAGATGCATTACCACCGTAGCCGTACAGCGGTATTTCCATGCCGGGCTGCTGGCAGTTATTGGCGCCATAGGGCGCATAAAAAGAGAGTGCTCCAATGGCTGCTCCGCTGACCGTCGGACAGAAGTTGATACAGATGCTGCGGCATTCCATTGACTGCAACGTGATGGTGTTGCTATCGCCGCCAACCAACTGAAAGCCTGGTCCTTGTATGCACAAACGTACCATCAGACGCTTGTCCGATGTATTCTTAATTTGCATGGACTTGCGGACGTCCGTGCGTAGTTTTGTGCTGCCCCAGCCCAGGCTGGTGTGGGTCACCTTTAGGGGCAGTATTTTTCCATCTCGATGACTAAACTCACTGGAGTTTGAGCAGCGGGACATGCTGCGTGGAGCTCCACTTGATTGAGTGCCGTTAACACCCTTGCGCAATGTGCTAAATCCACTCGTGGAGCTAGCTTCGCTGCCAGCCGGTGAAGAGTTGACCCTTCTGGCAGCAGTGGAACCGTTACCATTACCAGCACCTGAAAGCAGCATGCGACGCTCGGAGTTAGTTGTACTGTCCAGCAAGGGCGACGACAGGCAACTCCGTGGAGAGGATAAAGGCGACAAATTCCGTACACTTTTCACCAGGTTTGGTGATATTCCAAAGTCACATTCCGTGGACGAGGGAACAGCATCGCAGCCGTCCAGCCGTGTCGAACAGAAGGAATTCTTATTGCGAGCGGTTGCCAAAGAAACACTGTGTTTCTTGTTTACCGGTGTCTTGTCTTCGTCCTCATCCTCATCGGTAGTCGGCAATGGTTGGATTCCATCACTGCTCGTTGGACTAACGACTCTCTGTGAGTTTGGAGATTTGGTGTGACGCACACGACGTCCTGGCGACTTCACTGGAGTCGAGGGCCATTCATCAACGTCGGCATCGTGACCATCACAAGGTGTCACCAGAATATTCGGATTGCTGAGGTCCGCCAGCGGACTCAGAGGTTGACGTTTGGTTGGCACCACAATACTGCGTTGAAGTTCCTTGAAATCAGTCGTATTCAACAAAGAATCTGTGAAGCTCATTGTATCCATGAGTTTGGACTTTGATTTACATAGTGTGTTGTCGGCAATTTCATTCTCTTTGTTTTCGTCATCTTTCTCATGATCATATCCATGGTGACGAAGTCTCTCGACCACGTCGTTGACAGAAGTGTCGGAATACAAATCCAGATTTCCTGTGAAAGAAAAATGTGATTAGTTTATCTAATATACTGCATGATCATGGTATATATAGTATACTTACGTAGAGCTTCATCTATTGCTGACAAGCTGAGCAGTTCCGAGCTAGTTGGTGGTTTCTTCTTTGCTTCGATTTGCAGTGCTTTGTTAAACTTATCCTGTTGCATTTTCTTCATTAGATTGCGTTCCATCTTGGCGCTTTCGGCTTTTGTGTATGTTTTATTCTCGACATGTGGTGTTATTTCCACTATGCTATTTGCCACTGCTTGTGGTTCTACAAGAGCAACTTCTGCTTGGTTTCTGTTGCGATTATCGTTGCTACCAAACATCGAAATGCTTTCTGAGCGCATTTGAAAATAATTGCCCAATGAAAAGTTCGGATCGCCTGCAATAATTGAGCTGCAAGATTCAATTGATCATTAATAAATAAATAATTTAGTTCATTATAACAACTCACTTGGACACTGATGTCTCTATTTCTGGCGTTTGCGGTGGTGCTGCAATTTTCTGCAATGCCTGTTTGCTCAGCGTTGCCGTTGGTACAGCCGCAAATTCCTGTGCCCAAGAGATTTCTCCCATCACCAGCTTGGACTGCATCATTTCAGCGGGAGCGAAACTCTCATCGAAGCCTTGTCCTGCTGCCGAGTTAAAGGAGAAGCCACCGCCGCCATTAAGGCTCATGTTGCTCAAGTCCGCAGTACGCGGCAAACTGCGAGAGTAGCTAAATGAATCACTTATAGTGCTGGTGTTGGTATTCTCATCGCTGGGAGCGTTCTCCAGTCGCTTGGCGAATTGCACTCGCGCCTTCTCGACAAAGGAGGACTTTAGTATGTCTGCCACAGAGATTTGACTGCTTTGTTTGGACGATCGCGACTCATTTCTGCAGAGTGTTGAACGACCTGTTATCTCGCCTGGCTCAAAGAATACGTTTGTGCCCGCTGGCGCTGGAGTTGCCATCAAAAGGGAACCGCTGGAGTTTAGATCAATCGTTTCCTCAGTGATCAGATCAGATATATTGGTGTAATTTCCGACACTACTGGGCGCGGCACTTGCACGACTGGCGGCTATAAAATAAAAAAGGCATATTACACACTACTTCTCACTTTCAACAATTTCCACTCACGCTTGGCTTTCCCGAGATTATAATTTCTTTCCATTGATCCTGCCTGGTAACTGAGACGCGTTCGAGGTTTCTCCAATGTCTCCAACGCCTTTTGTCGTCCCGCCTGAAATTTTAAAGCGCGCCTTTTTTATAAACTCTATATACGTAATTGTGTTTTTATAGTTACCTTGAGTCGTTCATGGACATCTGTATTTTCTCTACTCTTATTAGCACTACTATTCTTAGATAAATTGGACAAATCTCCAAAAACTGCATAGAAAAATCAAAAGTATTAAATTTACAGTTTGAAAGTAAACCAGAGTTTCGTTTTCTCACTTACCTCTAAGATTGTCCATGCTTAGAATGCCCAACGAGTTTTGGTCCATGTGGCTGCTGCTACTACGGCTGCTCGTACTTTTATCCATATTATGCGAGTTTAGCAAAACAATTACAATACAAAAAAACAATAAAATTTTACAGATTAACAAAGACGCGCGTCGTTTGCGTTCAAAATGGTGCTCGTGACTCACGACTCACGTCTGTTCTCTCTGTCAAGCTGGTCACACTTATCGATATATTATCGAAGTTGCGCTGACGTATTTTATTTATTTAAATTGAAATTACAGTTTCTAAGCATTTATATAAAGTAGTTATTTTACAAAGATTTATAAGACAAACAGGAAAGCAACCAAATTTTATATAATATTTTATAATTTTATACAAAATAAATTTACTGTAGCCCTCAAAGTTTCAAAACGTGGTTATAATAATTATTCAGCCCTAGCAACATCACACTCGCATTTGCAAATTCGCCAAAGTCGATTCGAGTTCGTGCTTCGGCGGCATAATAAATATATTTGCTCCTTTATTTGACTCTGTGGCCAATTGATAATTTAAGGTAACATTGCAATGGAGGCTGTCCTCGATCATATCATCTCAGAATTGCTATGCGCGGACAATGCGCGAATTACCCAGGTAAGAAACCGGCATGTTAATTTTGCATTGGTGAATATCCTTCAGTATCTGTTGGCGGGGAGTGCCGACGCCTTATTTATCGCGCCCATTTGTCATACTCATTTCTGACACCATTTTGTCAATACAATTTGCATGTGTGTCACAATAAGATTGCCAAATTTCTATAAACTATTAAATATATACATAGATAATTTTATTAACTTTTACATACATATATGTACATACATACATATGTGCAAATTATGGATGGAATTGTTATACACACATGCTTAGTTATTAACATGTGCGCATACCGATACATTTAAATAAATTACAGTCAGTCAAGTAATAGATTTGACAAAAAGAAGCACTTTTAATTTTGCAACATAAAATTCACTTTGTTTTTATTATATCTTTTATATTATTAAAATTAGTTATTATTATAGTACTAGTTCAAATAAGAAGTTATAAAGTTCATGGGACGTAGCTAATTTTAAAAGTAAAAGGCATATTTTTGTCAAAACACTTCAATGACTAACTGTACGTATTTTTATTGTGTATGTAATTGGAAGCACGTTGTTGGCACACTCACATACGCCTGCCGGTTATTAATTAATTAATGTACAATTTCAAATTCATATGTATTATGTCTTGTTGCTAGGCCACCAATGAGCTGACCAAGGCCCATGAGAATCCCGAGACACTTCCGGCACTATGTCGGATTGTTGTTTCCGATCGCGAGACGCAAATACGTCAATTTGCTGCCGTCCTGTTAAATAAGCGGCTCCAGAAGCTCCGACACTGGCAGATGGTGCCAGCTGAGCAGAAGGAAAGGTAAGAAACGCATGCAAATCAAGGAATTCACATCTAGATTGTTAGAACTTTGATTATATTTGCAGCATCAAGACGGGAATGCTTCAAGCACTAATCACTGAAAATGAGAAGTCGGTGAAGAACGCGATTGCAATGCTCATTGGCTCATTGGTACGTCATGAGCAGGAAAAGAAGGATTCATGGATGGCAGATTTGTTGAACTTCATTTACAGCCGGTGCAGTGCCGAAGATCCCAAGGAGAGTGAGCTGGGCTCCTCGATATTTGCCACACTTACCGATTCGGCACCCGATCAGTTTGTCTGCCACATGGACTCCATTTGCCAGATGTTTGCCAATGTGCTCCTGGCCGCCGAGTCCAAGGGTACTTTGATATCACCTACCATCGTGAATATCACGATGGGCATGAGCTCTCTGATGCCGTTTGTGAGTGGACACACAAATGCGGAGCAAACCGTGCTGGGAGTTCTACCTCTTATCATTAAGATGACCTATGCATTTGCCCAAAACGGTGATGAGGATCAGTTCTCTGTTGTTTTTGACGTCGTTGACAGTATTGCGGAGTATGTTCCCAAATTGTTGAACAATAATGTTAAGCCTCTAATGGAATTCTGCCTTGCAACGGTTGGCAATAAGCAAATTGATGAATCCATACGCGTTCAGGTTGTTACCTTTATTGGACGCATTGTGCGTATTAAGAAGAAG
Source organism: Drosophila falleni (assembly GCA_035045575.1). Classification (NCBI taxonomy): domain Eukaryota; kingdom Metazoa; phylum Arthropoda; class Insecta; order Diptera; family Drosophilidae; genus Drosophila; species Drosophila falleni. The sequence continues at coordinate 16,275,754 of JAWNOV010000167.1, forward strand.
GTCCTGGTCAAGCAGAAGCTACTCGAGCCCATTATGGGCGTCATCTTTGAGATGATGTGCTGCGAAACCGAATTGGATGATGGTAAGTCGATGATGCTTTCTCTTTTATTGGTTATAAATTGAATTCGTTTTTTATCAGCTGACGAGATCTTTCTGGGCGAGAACACCAATAATCCAGTGTCAGCTGCAACTCAAACTCTCGACTTGATTGCTCTCAACATAGGACCCGAGAAGCTAATTCCACCATTGCTGCAGTTGCTCGAGCCAGCATTGCAAAGTGCTGATCATTTGCGTCGTCGTGCCGCATTTCTCTGCATTGCGGTAATCGCTGAAGGTTGCTCGGAGACAATCTGTAGCAAATACATGCAAGTGATGCTGAATATCATTAAGGGTGGCATTGTCGATGCTTCGCCCATGGTGCGCATTGCTGCATTCTTTGCTCTGGGCCAGTTTTCGGAGCATTTACAGCCAGATATATCCAAGTATGCTTCGGAGATTTTGCCTGTACTTTTCGATTTCCTGCACCAGTTGGTTGTTGAGCTCAAGGTAAGATTTTCGCATCCATGAGGTGATTTCGCACATATTTTTCTACATGATATCTCTTATTTTGATTGTGCTGCGTCTATAAGGCTGAGAAAAACAGCAACGAGGCGATTTCCGTACCTGGCAAAGATACTATTCTATACATAAATAAGCTGCAAATCAAACGAAAATCAGTTCTCACCAAATACAGGGTGCTTTTCTTTTAATTCGAATTACTAGTTCTAATCAAACAGTTTTTGCACTTCATCTTACTGTCATTGTGTTGCCTGTGGAATCATTGGTATAGTATTAGATTCAAATATATTCAAAATCTAGTTCAATATGAACGCAGATGTTTGGTATATTTTAAAATTAAAATAAATCAAGTATCTGAGATCAGGGGTTAATGGCGCAAGTATTTTTAGTAAAACACATTTTTTTTAAAGCATGCTCATCCAGCCCCAAAATTCTATTGTCATGTTTAGTTAACTAAATTTTAAATTAAAAAACATTCCAGATGGGAAATCCTGAACCGAAACATACGGATCGCATGTTCTATGCTCTGGAGACGTACTGCCAGAATTTGGAAGAGAATATTGTGCCCCATTTGCCTTTGTTGATGGAACGGTAAGAATAAATTGACCAGGCTGAATTCAGTTGCTCAGTTTCCGTCTTTGCAGTCTTTTCGAAACATTGGAACCCCAGAACTCGCCACATCTACGTGTAATGGCGCTGTCTACCATATCAGCAGCGGCTATCGCCGCCAAGGAACATTTGATGCCATATTTCCCCAAAATAGTTGAGATATTGCAGGTTTATCTGGTTAAGGATTGCGCTGAAGACATGATCGAACTGCGTAACGAGGCAATTGAAACTTTGGCCTCTATTACACGTGTCGTAGGCAAGGATAACTTTATACCTTTGGCAAATGATACGATGGCTTATTGCCTGATGATGCTGAGCGAAGGTCCTGATGATCCAGACTTTAGACGTTGCATTTATAACCTGATGGGAGCCTTATCTATCGTGGTGAACGAGAGCATGTCGACCGTGTTTCCACAGATCATGGATCGCATTATAGAATCGGTAATCTCTACGGATGACATACTGCCCATCTCAAAGGCTTCTCCCACACCCGGAGACGCTGGCACTGAACAGGACATTGACTTGGATAATACGGATGGTGAGGATGACGATGAAGAAGATGGTTATCAGGTGGAGAATGACTTTGTCTATGAAAAAGAGGAAGCTATTAGTGCACTTAAAGAATTTGCGACAAATACGGGTGCCGCATTTGCTCCCTACCTGCAGACGTCTTTTGAAAACGTCTACAAGATGGTTGAGCATCCACACGATAACATTCGCAAGATTGCCATTGAAGCTCTCTGTGCCTTTGTGACTGCTCTCAACAAATTGGGTGACGGCGATGGCGTGAAACGTGCCAGTTCAATTATCCTGCCCAAGTTTGCGGATATGATTCGAAACGATGACGAACAGACGGTGGTCATTCATTTGCTCGATGTAGTTGGCCTCATGTTCAACGATGTAAGACATAAGGCAATTCCCACTCAGGAAATTGCCGACCTGATCTTTGCTTGTATCAAGGATGTGCTTAACAACAAAATAGCTTGTCAGTTTAATGAGCCCGGTGGTGCTGGCGATGAAGAAGATATTGAGGACAGTGAGTTTGATGAACTGCTTATTGAAAATGCCGGAAATCTATTGCCTCAGTTTGGCAAGACACTGAACCCGGAAGTGTTCTCCATGTACTTTGGACGCCTCTTCCAGTACTTCTTGAATAAGCTGGTAATTTGCTTTGTTTCCAACTAAATCTCCAAGGTATTAACAATACTTCATTTATAGCAAAAAGGCAAGAAAAATGAATCGTCTGAGCAGCGCATCTTTGCCTATGGCGTGTTGGCCGAAGCTTTCCAATCCCTGGGAAACTGTGTACCCACATATTTTGATACTCTATGTCCTATCTTTATTGGCGGTGTAAACGATCCCGAGGCAAAGGCTCGTCAGAATTGTTACTTCGGATTGGGCGAACTTGTACTGCATGGCGAGGAGAAATCATTTGAGTGAGTGATTAATACTATTTTGAAAAGTGTATTGAAATTAATAATTCTTTTTATGCAGATCCTTCGCTGTCATTTTACAAGCTCTATCCGGTGCCATTGCCTCGGAGACAAATCCTCCGGCTCTGGACAACATTTGCGGAGCTGTGGCCCGCATGATTGTAATTAATCATAATTTGGTACCCTTAGCCCAGGTGCTGCCCGTTTTTCTCTCACATTTGCCACTACGCGAAGACTTTGATGAGAACGATATGATCCTTAAGGCATTCGAAGTTCTATATATGCAGGCACGTCCTGTTGTTGTGGATCACCTTGAACAGATTCTGGCTGTCATCATACACTCATTACACAAGAATCAAGTGCCCGAGCAAGAGAGTAAACTTCGAGCGATTGCCTTCCTCAAGGAAATAAGCACACAATATGCAGATAAATACAACAGCGTAGCCAACTCTAGTCCTGAAGTCTACAACTTTTTGCAAACCCTATAAGAATGCACAGCAGCTGTTTAACCACATTTCTATACACATTTATACCCACACATCAATTAAAATCATCTAAAGGAGCTACAATGTTCTACAATTTTACTGGAGCAGCTTAATTTATTGAACGACTTTGGCGAAGCAAGCGAAGCTTGAAGAATTCCAATGTTTTAATAGAAAACCACACAATCCAAATGGTTTCCTACTGAAATTACATTTTCTTAACTTGTTATTACCCAAAACTGGGCATTGTATGAATAGTGAATAGTCTGAAATAAATATACACGAAACATGACTGAGACTTTTATTATAAAACTAAAGTGATAGCAAAACCACAGTACAAAAGGATCACAATTAGAGATATAAATATTTATATGAAACTTAGTAAAATCTCATCGTCTATTCAATTACCAATGAGCATTTCTCTTGAGTACCACCTCTTTAACAATATCAGCATGATTAGCGTGCAATTTGAGATTCGCATCGATGTCCGTCCAACGGACATTTGTGGCATCATCGCCGGCTTCCAGTTGGAGCTGGCCAACTTTGTTACCATCTTCGTCATGGAAGTTCAGCGCAGTTGTCTCCATCCAAGCGTTGTCAGTGTTGCGGAAATCGTCCACGTAGCCACTATAAACAGGAACGCCGTCTTTAAAGAACTCTTCTACCATGTTGCCCTTATCGGTGAAATTCAGCGCCTCTTCGGTGAATTCACGCTTGAGCGTAACGCTCACATTTTCGCCGGGATCGACCATGCCGCCAGGTATTGCCCACAGTTTGTTGTCAGATCGTTGTATGGCCACCATCTGGAGAATGTTTCTGAGAAAAGCTTAAGTATATGCTTGATGCAGTGCATCTATTGCCACTTACTTTCCACTAATAACATTTCGTAGAATCTCTCCTTGTTCATCCCGTTTCCAACGTGTTACAATGGGATCGGCGGCATGATTCGGACCCCAGCGTCCGAGCGAACCACGGCCAGTTAGTCCAGTGCGGCCCATTGGATTTTGAGGCAGGCCGTTCTTTAGTTTGTATTCACCATGGAAAGAGACGCGATTTACGATGCCATCATTGTGATTCCACTTTGGCTGAACAGTTTCGCTGGGCAACGGAGCATCCGCCCAGCTCTGTCCTCCTATGTGTGGTGCTGTATACGATGGCGGGCAGTACCCCTCATAGGAGTCTGTCCAAAAAACAAATTCATCCGGCACTGGATAGCGTGATACACTACTACGGGGATACACATTGTTGCGGCACATAATGTGCCGGAAGATTCCAGGTTTTACAATAGATGCCAACATATCTGTTTGACAGGGAATAATAAATAAATTATACGCAATCAGCAAAAACACTGATATAAACAATGAATGGTACATTAAATGAAAAAATAAACTGGGCGTCCAATGAGCGCACTCGAAACAAAAGCCAGCTGATAGGGCTGTCAAGTTGCTGGATAAGTTGTAATCGCGACTAGTGCTGTCAACTTTTAAAACACCCAAAACCAGCTTTAAAATAGTTAAGTAGGCAACACTATCGTGACAGCTAAGAACCGAGGGTCGCTTATAAGGTTTATTTTGTTTTATAAAGTATCTTAAACAAATAAAATTTTATTTGATTATCTTTAAGATGTTTTATTTATATAGTTACAATTTTAAGTCGAACATTTGTATTATTAGAATGCAGAAATTGTACCCTTAGACCTCAGCACTACTAATCCTTGCGCAATTGCAGCGTTCTTTCCTCAATACCATCCTTAGTAATGATGTTTATCAGTACTGAATCACCGGTGTATATATCACGCTCAGCTGCCGAAATGAAAGTGTCGGAAGCGACTGCAACAGCCCGTTCCTTGGTCAATGGCGGCAACTGATCGGCAGGCAAGTTTTGATTCTTGTAACCAATCTGATTGTCAAGCACCGGCTGCAACAAGGCTCCAGCAGTGCCGCCAGCACGATAAGTGGCACGTTCGCAATGACCGATGGGATCATAGGAGTAAACGACGCCCTTGCCATCCTTGTCCAGGCCAGCCAAAATGTTGGACACATAGTAGGGGAAGAACCGCCGGTTATACATGATGATGGACAGCATTTGGGCGACAGCATCAGTGGTCATGGTCTTCAAATGAGTGTGCTCATACATCTGCATGCGCAACTTGACCAGACCAGTTAGCGACAGAGTATCGCACCAACATCCAGTGGATCCCAAAACTGTTTGCGACGACATTGGAAAAAGTTTGCTCTGGTCGCGCGAATGAATGGTATATCCACTGCTCAATCGTGTATCGGCAGCAATAACCACAAAGTCGTCTCCAGCGATGGCCACAACAGACCTGCAAGGCAAATTCCATTAAATTTGACAATCTATGAACAGAAATTTGCACACTCACCCGCCATTCGACTCGTATGGATTGAAATCCACATGCTGTACTCCGGGAACTTTGTAGTCCGGGAACTGCTCAACGCCAAGAGTATTCATATTTTTGTTTTAATATTAAATTTTCTGAAACAAGAAAACCAATTCCAAAGTGATTTGCACTTTTTCTGTCAGCGGCGTTTCACACAATTTCTGAAGGTTGCCACGTCTCAGAAAAAATACAGTTGATTAAAATGTCTGGCAGCCGATAATATAAACGTTGCCAGATCTTTGAATTTCTAATGAATCATTTTTGGAAGAGGGATCATTTTGTAAAAAGCGTATCTGTTCGCACCCAGTCCTTGTCAAACTGCATACTTATTAAATATATTCTTTTTTTAATAATTAAGTAAACATAAAAATAGGCAGCCTCCCACAAATATGCACACCTATATTGATAATATAGCGTTCTCTCCTTAAATGTTGTTTTAACAAGCAATTTGAAATAAAAAGTGTGGCGTTTATTAAACATTTGTTAACAATATGTGTGGCTGTAAATGACTTGATTATTGACTTGATTATAGATATACTCTGCCTTAAGCTTGTGGTGCCACTCCCACTATGCGCTCTCTGTGAAGTTGACCGCGGTTTTGTTCTACAAGCTCCTTGACATCGTAAAACCATTTTCCTAAAAGAAGAAATCATTAATACATTTGACTATTTGTTAAATAGTTGTTTTGTTACCTATATTGGTATTCTGTAAGCAGTCCTTGAATGTTTGACATCCTTCCATGCTGCTTAAGACACCGAAGACTGAGAGATCTGACAAACCGGGCTGTTTACCGCCCATAAACTTGGTATTACGTTTCTTAAGTTCCGTATTCCATTTGTCGAGTGCATCATATATATGAGATCTGACATCATCGGACAGGTCGTGTCGGCGCTTTAATAACTTGGCTAGGGCCCACATGGCTGTTGCTCCACAGTACACCATAAGATTCCGTTCCCACTTGGGAAAGTAGACATCCCACTCACCCGCCTTGGAGAACCATTCAAAAGTCTCAAAGGACTCGTCAAGGGTTTGGTAACAGTTGGGCGATATCAGATGCACTAGATGATTGTCCGCCCAGGTTCTCCACTTGCGCTCATTTCTAAAGAAGAGTATTTTAGTTATATAGCACATATAAATTAGGAATTTGATCACTTACTCTTCCAAATCTTTAGTCATATTCTTTGGTGTGCGGTCCTGGTACATGAGGAAGTACTTGTTCAAAATATCATGTCGTTTCTTGCCTTCATCATCAAAGAACGAGATTTGGGGATAGAATTGTGCCAAGTCGCCGACATCCAAGCGCTTATCGTTCAGCGTGGTAGCGACAAGTGAAATGATAGCACTGGAGTCTGTCATCTGCACATATTGACCATTCTTTTGACGAATTAGCACCATTGGCACCTTCTTGACTGATGACCATCTGATGTCTTGCCTTAGAACTGCGTCCACCTCAACCACTGAATAGGATACGCCCATGTAGTCCAGATAGGCACGCACCTTGCAGCAGAATGGACATGTCTGGAATTGGAACAGCACAATGTCCAGACCGGAGGTGTCTTTGGGATTTAAATACCGCTTCGTTATTCGCAGACCAGCTGGCAGAGACTCTATAACTTGTGGCGGCGTCCGCTCATGCTCCTTGTGTGCATTCTTGTCGGTAAAGTTGGAGTAGAACGTGTAACCGGATCCAGCGACAGCTCCAATACTTGCTCCAAGTAGCGCCAGCTTCAATGTCCCTGTGGATTTCTTCTTATGACTGCTTTCCTCCAATGCCTTTGAGAATTGCCGGCGGGTAAAAGAAATTTCCTGATTTCTTTTGGGCAATAGACGAAGACTCTGCCCGTTTAAAGGCAGCGGCCGTGTGGCATTAACTGCTATAGCTAATCGAAAACACGACATATTTTTCGCAAATCTATTAAAATAAATACTTAAACTAATTATGCAAAACGCTTTTCTGCCAAAAACGTCGCCACCTGACCCAAATGTTGCCACCCGACCGAAAGGCTAAAACCCTGTTTAATTCACCGATCTGGCAATATGCACCACATTAGGTCAGTGATGGGCAGTCTCTATTTTCTCGTATTCTATATTAAATATTGTATATAAAACAATTATTTATAAAACTATATTATATATAATACAATTATATATAAAACTATATTATATATAAAACTTTATTATATATAGAACTTTATTAAATATAAAACTTTATTAAATATAAAACTTTATTATATATAAAACTTTATTATATATAAAACTTTATTATATATAAAACTTTATTATATATAAAACTTTACTATATAAAAAACTTTTTTATATATAAAACAATTATGTATAAGACTTTATAATATATAAAGCAATTATATATAAAACTATTCTATATTAAATATTATATATAAAACTATTCTATATTAAATTTTATATATAAAGCAATTATATATAAAACTTTATTATATATAAAACTATATAATATATACAACTTATCTTAATAAATAATTTTTAAGCTTACAAAATAATGGTTAACAATTTTTATAATTAGCTTATAACTATCAGCTTCTAATGCTACGAAGTTGCCCGCCGTTGCTGATCCGTCCTCCGCGAGCGCCGAACACCGACTGCTGAATACTGCCAGAAAGGCCGGCTTTTATATGCTGCGTGGGGGGTCGTTAGCAGAGCTCTGTTATCTTAGCAGTGCCAATGTGAGTTTAACAGTGCCAATGTCCGCTCTCGCTCCCAGGCCCCGCTCTCAGTCCCTCTCCCAGTCCCTCTCTTAGGCCCCGCTTCCAGTCCCTCTCCCAGTCCCTCTCCCAGTCCCTCTCCCAGTCCCTCTCCCAGTCCCTCTCCCAGTCCTTCTCCCAGTCCCTCTCCCAGTCCCTCTCCCAGGCCCCGCTCCCAGTCCCTCTCCCAGGCCCCGCTCCCAGTCCCTCTCCCAGGCCCCGCTCCCAGTCACTCTCCCAGGTCCCTCTCCCAGTCCCTCTCCCAGGCCCCGCTCCCAGTCCCTCTCCCAGATCCCTCTCTTAGGCCCCGCTTCCAGTCCCTCTCCCAGTCCCTCTCTTAGGCCCCGCTCTTAGGCCCCGCTCCCAGTCCCTCTCCCAGTCCCTCTCTTAGGCCCCGCTCTTAGGCCCCGCTTCCAGTCCCTCTCCCAGTCCCTCTCTTAGACCCCGCTCTTAGGCCCCGCTCTTAGGCCCTGCTCCCAGTCCCTCTCTTAGGCCCCGCTCTTAGGCCCCGCTCCCAGTCCCTCTCCCAGTCCCTCTCTTAGGCCCCGCTCTTAGGACCCGCTCCCAGGCCCCGCTCTTAGGCCGCGCTCTTAGGCCCCGCTCCCAGTCCCTCTCTTAGGCCCCGCTCTTGTGCCCCGCTCTTGGGCCCCGCTCTCAGTCCCTCTCCTAGTCCCTCTCTTAGGCCCCGCTCTTAGGCCCCGCTCCCAGTCCCTCTCTTAGGCCCCGCTCTTAGGCCCCGCTCCCAGTCCCTCTCCCAGTTCCTCTCCCAGTCCCTCTCCCAGTTCCTCTCCCAGTCCCTCTCCCAGGCCCCGCTCCCAGTCACTCTCCCAGGCCCCGCTCCCAGTCCCTCTCCCAGTCCCTCTCCCAGTCCCTCTCCCAGTTCCTCTCCCAGGTCCCTCTCCCAGTGCCTCTCCCAGTCCCTCTCCCAGGTTCCTCTCCCAGGTCCCTCTCCCAGGTCCCTCTCCCAGGTCCCTCTCCCAGGTCCCTCTCCCAGGTCCCTCTCCCAGGTCCCTCTCCCAGGTCCCTCTCCCAGGTCCCTCTCCCAGTACAGTGGCAGTGGCAATATGAGTTTAACAGTGCCAAAGTGAGTATAACATTCTGTTAACCGTACATTGGCACTGCTAATATAACAGAGCTCTGCTAATGTGCCAATGTGAGTTTTACAGTGGCAATGTGAGCCTAACAGTGCCAAAGTGAGTATAACATTCTGTTAAACTCACATTGGCACTGCTAAGATAACAGAGCTCTGCTAACGACCCCCCACGCAGCATATAAAAGCCGGCCTTTCTGGCAGTATTCAGGAGTCGGTGTTCGGCGCTCGCGGAGGACGGATCAGCAACGGCGGGCAACTTCGTAGCATTAGAAGCAGATCGTTATAAGCTAATTATAAATATTGTTAAACATTAATTTGTAAGCTTATAAATTATTTAATAAGAATTGTTTTATATATTATATAGTTTTATATATAATATAGTTTTATATATAATTGTTTTATATATAATATAGTTTTATATTTAATATGGTTTTATATATAATAAAGTTTTATATATAATAAAGTTGTATGTATAATATAGTTTTATATTTAATATGGTTTTATATATAATATAGTTTTATGTTAATTGTTTTATAAATAATATTTGATATAGAATAGTTTTATAGCTGTTTTATTTTAAACAATGTTTATTTTAGTACCTGAATCACAAACATTGCAAATTGTACATGATTTCTATGCAAAATCGGTTAATTTATTCCTCCTCATATTCTTAATGTGTTTGAGATTCTCAACTATATCTCGTAGTGCATATTTAATGTTTTTTAGGCCCTGGCTGCTACTAATTTCGCGTTGCTCAATGCGCTCTGGTTTGCGTTTGTATTGGTAAATCGAACAGCTGATATGCACGCGTGCGAGACTGTGCCCATCACTAGGTCGAAGTTGCCAACTTCGCTATTTATAGCTAGTTGGCAACACTGCGCCGCATACACAAAACTGTAAACAAAAGTTATTTTTTTTTCTTTAGATAACAAAAGTGAATAAAATGTCAACCGATCATTTGGGTGTTGCCGCTTCTTTGGATAAATATGGAGAGGAAGACTTGTTTAGCATGCTTGTACGGTATGGGCTCTTCGTGGGCGCGATATTTCAGTTCGTCTGCATATCAGCGGCGGTTTTAATGAGCGGCAACGAATCCCACGATAACAGCGAGGACGAGGGGAGACTCATTGATGAGCCTGCTCCGACCAATGCCAATGCTCGACGTTTGCACAAAATACGCAAGATGGAGAAGAAAAAGCGACGCTAATTAGCATTTTATCAAATCTGAATGTATTTACATATTATTTTACAAGTATTTTTAAGTGTGTGTACTCGTCCTTATAATAAAACTAATTTATTTGGTTGAATGTATACGAGCTCCTTGTTTGCCAACAACAGCGCTGAGTCCACCTTGAAATCAATGTAAAGCTCTAGACTGGAGCCAACAGTGATCTTAGGTGCCATGCTGGGAGCCACTATGATGTTGAAAATTGGTTCATTGGAGTCTACGGACTGTACGCGAGCCATGTGGACACCAAAGGATTCACATATGCTCAGCACAAGTACTCGATGTCCTTGGCTTATACCCAAACGTTGATTATGGTTAAGACTGCGGCGATCCATGCGCTCCCTCTGCATCAGTCGCTTGTACTCCTGTAAATAACCTCCTTTAACGCATCGTTGTTTCCTTCGAAGTAAGGCATTAACCTTGGCACTGTTTGGCATCTGCTGCTTGTCGACCAATGTCCTTAAGTTGGCCTCAATGGATGTGGCAGACAGTGAGCATTCAATGAACGTATCCTCCAATGCCTCCTGAAGCACACCTCGACGATCCCGCCTAAGAGTTGAAAGCGTTTCTCTTAAACTGCTCCAAGCTGAACGGCATGATGAGGTCGGAGTTGCGACAATGGACTTGGCCAGTTTGGAAGCACCCAATCTAGAGCTCAATGGAGTTGGCGAAGGAGTTGGTGAAATTCTCTTGCCGCTCAAGGTTACTGATAATGGTTGGAATTTATTTGTGGGTGTTGCTATCAACGCTTTGGAGTTGTCTCTGTATCTGCTAGTGTTTAAAATACACCTGCTGTTCTCTTGGTCTTGGCTGTTGATCTCATCGCTGCTCGTGTCCGAAATGTCAGCATTATCCAGAGTTTTCACACGTTGAATGCGTACATATTTCTGCATATTTGCAGGACGCCTTTTAACGAGAACTCTGCTCATTTCAACAATATCAGCAGTGTCATCATCACTGCTGCTGTTCTCTCCTATAACTACTTGATCTTTTGATTTTCGAAATCGTTTATACATCTTTAAGTATAAAACAACTGACTCCTTCCTTTACATTCTTTTTTATGGATTTACTGGCGCCGAAATTCGAAGACAGCTGATCGGCACCAGGGCTGGACACTACTAAGATGACGTGCCAGTCTATTAGCTTGATACCCTGTACATTTAGTATTAAATGTATTTCGATAATTATTGTATAAACATACGAGTTCATAGTTTACTTTGTTAATTATTTTGGTCAATAAAAATATCTAAAAGTTCTAACCAGGGACTGTAAATATAGATTATTTTAATTATTTTTTGTTAACAAAAAAAATGTTTGATATAAAGTAACTTTGAAAGAGCGTCAAATACACAAATATTCTTCTTTTGAACTCGATTTTTATTATTGATCAGAAACTAGTCATTATTATCATTACCTAAACTAGCAATCAATTGTTTGTGCAGCCCTGTTAGTTTCACATGACTCAGGAGCTTAAGCATTTTGAAACAGTTTCCGTTTCTCCCCGCCCCCATTTTCCAATCAGAATGACACATGATTGAAATTTGTTTGGCTGTTATCTTTAATTTTGGGAATAATATAAATTATAATAATCAGATATTTTATTATGCTGTTCGTAATGTTGTTGTTTTACTTCCCTTTTGTTTTTGTTTTTTTTTTTAACTATGTACGTATGGATGTTTGTGTGTATGTGTGGAGTGTGTTTGTTGAATGCTTTCTCTTCTCAATTATAACTATATGTATAATAATTATTATGCAGTATTTTGAATGAACATTTTGTGTGCAATTACAATTGTTTTCATACATACAATATATATTTAATAATAATAATTTACCGTAATTGTTAATTTCGGCGCACATTTGAAATGTTTTATGTCTAAATTGTAAGTCAAAACTCATATTATCTTCATTGTCCTGGGGATTTTCGTTTCAAAAACGCTAAATTTCATTACAACAACTATTTAAATAGGCAAAAGAAATTAATTTAAACAAAAAAACCTTTTACGAAAAGTAGTAGTAACAGGAAGGTGTACGTACATACATACATAGGTCTATATGTCTCTGTCTAAAAGCGAACGAGGATCTCGATCTGGAACCACAACAACAACAACAACAAGTCGAACTCTTGAACATTTTTAAAATCGAACTAGACGAAGCTGCATCGAAATTGGGAAATAAGTAAATAAAGGTGTGTGTGTGTGTGAGAGTGAGTTTTGATATTTTGTTTTCGTTTTCATTTTGTTTAGTTATTATAATATAGTTAAATTCGCAAAATATTCTGCGTCTGCAATTATTCCTTTACGCTATTCCATACATACATTATAATATATGTGTACTCGTAATATGTGTACTTGTTGTTGTTACTACTTATGTATTTTGCTTTATCGTTATTTATCGTTATCATTTTGTTGTTTGCTTTGTCTAAATTATTGTTTAGTTACTCACAAGTGTCTGTCCTCGTCGTCGTCATTGTCATCGTCTGTTGTTGTCATTAAATATGTGTATTATTATGTCCTGCAATTGTTTAACCCACTCCCTGCCAACACATATTATTGTATTGTATCCATTGTCCTTTGTCCATCTTCCAGCTTTCGTCTTCGTCTTCGCTATCGTCATCCATCCATACAGCCAAGCTCGTCTTCGTTTCGTTCCTGTTCTCGTTTTTGTTCTCGTTATCGTTATCGCTATCGTTATCGCCCTCGACATTGCCAGCACTGTCGCCGACGTTGACGTCGCTGCCGCTGCCCACTAAGCCTCGGGCAGCGGTTTCAGCTCCCTTATCTGCTTGATGAGATAGGCCTTCTCATCGTTGAACTGCTCATCCTCGGATCGATCCGTATGGAAACTGGTAAGAAAGTCGACGAGTTTCGTTTGGTTGCGCAGCAGGATGTCCAGGATCGGTTTCGGTTTGTTTGGATTCGCCACAAACACTTTGAAGACATGAAACGCCTCGAATTGTATGTTGCGTGATCGCTCCTTCAGCATGTTCATCATCAGCTTTAGGTTCTCCGGCTCTGATATATATCGTGTCATTACGGTAAAGTTGTGCCTGTCCAACAGCAGTTCCCCGAGCAGCTTCAGACTCTGACGTCGTGTCACATAGTTCTCCGAGTTCAACAGTCGCTGATAATGCTGCGAGAAGAACTTGTCATAGTTGGCGTCCAGGAATTCGGCACATAACAGCTTATGGCGTGTCAGCAGCTCCTTAAAGGTGGAGAAGGCATCCGAGGCGATGTCAAAGGTGGACACTTCCACGTAACGGAAGAACTTGAAGAACTCATCCGAATGCAGCATAATCTTGGCCAGCGCCTCATATCGTGCACACTCGCGCAGCATTGTCCCCGAATTGAGTGCGATCTCCGGATGTGCATCTTCGTAGCCGGCCATCAGTGTAAACAGAATTTCCGGTTTCGTGCATATGTATTCCACTGTGGGCGATCGTGTGCCAATCTGTCGTCGCAGCACATTGTTAAATATGAGCGCCACATGCTTCTTACCCTCAAAGTCGATGCGATGCAGATTCTGTATCAGCAGCAGCAGCAAATTGCTGTTATACAGCTCCTGCGACAGCTGGGCAACCACATAATCCGCTGGTGGTTCCGCATCGCTGCTACCATACAGCATGTTCTTGATTGACACCAGATTTTTGCTAACATCCTCCTGGGCCTTCTCCACCTTCCGGTCGCCCGCCTCCAGTGCGTTTATCGCCTCCTTAAGCGACTTTACCAATTCGACTGGCGTCTTCTGTGATTTACCAAACAGTGGCATTGTAAAATGAATGCTGCTTCTGCTCTGCTTCTGCTTTTGGCTGCTGACTTTGCTGTTGCTGCTGATGTTGTTGTGTATTGCAATTGGCTTTGTTTCTTTCTCGTTCTCTTGCTCGTTTACTGTTGCTTCGTTTGCTCTATTTACTTGTTTGCAGACACAAAACAATGCTTGGCTATATATCACAGTATAAATAATATTCTATTATTATATATTATTTCGTCTTTTTTCCTCTTTCTCTTCTTCTTATTTTCTTTATGAAAAAAAAGAACGAATGCCAAACAGAAATGTTATTTAACATAACAGCAAAATAACATTACCATTTGATCAACTGTTATTAACAGCGAGTGATTTCTCGTGAAACTGCCACACATCGGTACTTGAATAAAGCAACAAATTTAAAAAATATAGATTATTTTTAATGCAAAAATGTGTAAAACTTTGAATATGAATTTAACTAGAATAACTATATGAAATTCGAATTTGAATTAAAAAGCAGGCAAACGTCTCTCGTTGGCGGCGTGCAATCGGAAGGGATGGAAACCAATAGTTATCGCCCGACCGCCACAATCTGTCCGACTAAACGGAAATAAAAATTTTCAGGGCGCGCAACTAAAGTTTAAAATTTTAATTTAAAACTGCTTACTTTTTTAATAAAATTATCAAATATTAATATCTCTTCAAAATCTTATAAAACTGCATTCGTTTTGTTTTAAATATCATTTTATTTCTCCTTGAAGTATTTTTGATCCGTTTTCTTTTAAATAATATATGCTCTAAGCGCATTCAAACGCACAGATATTATAGAAGTTACAGAAATATATATATGTATATTTATATATCTTTTGAATGCACAATGTCTTTTGTTTGTTATTTAGGGTAAATAATTTTGATAAAGGTGAAGTATATAAGTGGTTATGCACATTTGCATCTATATGTAAGTATGTCAGCTTGGTTTACATATGACCCACCCCAATGTTGATCCGTTTTGCTTTCCACATTTTTATTTTTGCATATATGAAATGAATATTTATTTGGTTTTTGTTTTTTGAGTGTGTATGTGTTTTTGTTTACGTATAAAAGTAGTTTTAAAATCCATAAAATATCAGATAATAATTACAATTTGTTGTGTATAATAAGTATGTCTAAAAAGCGTTTGCCACCAATTTTATTTCTTTTGCATTATTAACATAAAACTAAAAAATAAGTCCGTTTAGTCTTTGCAACTAACACATATACATATATATCTTTTCGAGTAGTCGTTAATAATAATATCTTTGGGCTTTGCTACTGTTTATAATTTATGCCAAGTAGTACACATAGATCATATATTTGTTTTGCTTTAATGTATTGTAGGTATTACGAGTACTAAAACACGAAGAAAAGTCTAAACGTTGTAGATTGAGTTTTCGATTTGCATTTCACGGGCATCAATTATAATTAACGCACGTATAAATCATATATATATATATATATATATTATATATGTAGATATACTAAAAACACTTTTACCGACTAGTATATATGTATGTAAATAAATGTATGTTTGTATATATATATATATTTGCATTGTGTGTGAGTGCAAGTATATGTATATGTATGTATAATTACTAATTTATTGAGATATTCTATGAATATATATTTTATTCATCATGCACTCCTTCTCTATCTTCCGCGTATTGCCTTTCTTTCTCGTCGTCAGTATGTATATGTATATGTATGTCTTTCAATGTATGTATGTACGTATGTTTATAAAACGAAGCTCTAGCTTAATCTGCAAAATATATGTTACTTAATCCAAAAAGTCAATAAGATGGGAGAAAGGAATTCAAAATGAAGAGAAACGCGAGAAATGCTTATATAGAAAAGGTTAGTTTTTTGTTTTGCTTTGCAACTCAGTTAGAAGCCTTTGTTCCGCCCCAATCTCTCTATCGAATTTAAGCGGATGCATCAGATATATATGACTAGATGTATGTATGTATGTATGTATAATCGCTACGACTACTAAAGATAGATACTACTCATGATGGTATTACTTTACGATATTTATATATATATATATGCTATATATATATATATTTATATAGTTTATAGTTAGTAATTAAATATAGTTGTAGGTTGTTGTTGTTGTTCTTTCTGTTCTTCGCTTCTTCGCTGGGCTTGAAGTTATACGTTCTAATTCCGTCTCAGTTGCGTATCTTTGTCGTCATCTGTATTTGTATCTGTATCTCTATCTGTATCTGTATCTGTTCGTTCGTTGTGTTTGCGCCAGGAGAGGCGTGGGGGGATGGTGGGAGCGATGTTGTTCTTGTTGTTATTATCACTGTGGTTGCTTTCGCTTGATAAAATTGCCCTCGGCGTCCAGCCAAATGCCAGCGCCATTGTTGTCCGGTTCACCGCTCCTCTGCTGATCCATCCCCGTTCTTATCATTTACCTATGCAACGCATTCGAAATCTGCTTGAGCGACTGACCAACCTCACCCACCAATCGCTCATTGTCCTGGACATTTTTGCTGCCAGCGGTGCGTAGATTCTGCGATTGTGTCTCCACTCTCGTGACCAGCTCACGAAAATGGAATTTTGAGTGCGGCGGCATCGATTCATTCTCCGCAAAGACAACACATGAATTTTGCAATATATTCAACTTGTCGCTCAGTTGTAACCATTGAGATGCGGATATGGCATTCACCGGATGCTTTAGGGAACCCTCCAGCAGTGTCACCAGCTCCAGTATGCTCTCCCTGGAGATTTGCGTGGAATTGATGTTGTCGCCGCCCACACCAACACCAGCTATTTTGGCAATGGGTGTGGCATAGATGGTCAACTTGGTTGGCTTATGGGGCACGGCAGGCTTATTCTGGCTGTTGCTCGTCACGATGCTGGAGGTGCTCAGCTTACTGTTGGAATTGCTCTGATTCTGTTGATGATTCGAGTTGTGGAATTGCTGCTGCTCGTTGCCATATAACGATTGCGTCATTATCTCCGTTTGTGCTCCCTCGGATATTGGATGTTGTTGCTCCTCGTTGCTGTTGCTGCTGCTGCTGATCTCGGCATCTGTGAAGAGTTGCGTTGAAAGAGATGTTTTTATTGCATTTGTTGCTAATTTAGATGTTGCTGCTGCTACTAGTTTTTGTTGCTGCTGTTGTTGCTGCTTTGGTTGCTGTTGTTGTTGCTGTAATTGCTGTGGTTTGGGTTGTGCTGACGGACATGATGTGCTCAGTGTGGTGCTAATGGGGGGCGGTGGTGGTGGTGCCGCTGGTGGCGGTTTATTACCAAACAGCTTGGTCGTGGCCATTGGCAGTGACGCCTTCAGTCCATACTTGGGCGACAACTGCGATGCAACAACAACATTTGCACCACCATTGCTGCTGGCCACTGACGCTTGTGGGATTGTGGTGCTGGCATAATCTGTCACCCCAGCAGGCGGTTGTTCCCAAAGTTTCTTTAAGCTATTAATACTACCTGTGCTGCGTCGCTTGCCCGCTGCATCTGTGCCCATCTCCATGGTGTTGGTGGTCGTGGTGGATTCCGCATCAGCATTCGAATTGCTTACATCGATTTTGATTTCAGTCTTTTGATTTGCGGCTGCTGCTGCTGTTGCGCTGCTAAACTTGTTGCAATTGTTGGCATTTGGATTTGGATTGCTCTGGGATTGCGGCTGCTGCTGTTGTTGTTGCTGCTGTGGAGCTTGTTGCTCCTTGTCCACTTTGCGCAGATGCGCCTTAAAGTCAATTATATTTGAGGACTGCTCGGCCTTTGGCATCGGCGCATTCAGTTTCTTTGGCTCCACCTTCTTCAGCTGTGCCTTGAAGTTGTTGTTGCTGGTATTGGTGTTGGTGTTGCTGTTGGTGTTAATATTGCTGTTGCCATTGGTTAGCTTTGTAGCCAGCTGTTTGGGCAGATTCATGCTCTCCGCCAGCTCCGTTACCAGCTGCGATACTGGATCCACAACGGCAGGCGAAACAGCAGCTGCTGGGGCACTTCCATTGGCATAGCCGGAATTGGACGACTCGGTTTGCTTGGTAGCGGACTTGATCTCGGTGATGAGCTTCTCCTTAAGATTGAGACTCTTCTCGGGCAGCGGCGCTGGCGTTGCTTCAGGTGGCGTTCCCAGCGAGCTGCACGAGTCCGTTGAAGGTTCACGTTTGCGCAACGAGACGCCAAAACGGGAGCTGGCCTCTTCGACGCTGGGCGCCGTATTGCTGACATCGTTGCTGCTGCTGTGTTGAGCATGCAGATGCTGTTGTATGGCCTGGACGGCGCTTTCCGGCGCTGGCGGTGGTGGTGGCGGCGGCAATGCTTCAAACTCCTCCAGCGGTGGCGGCGGGAACTCCAGATTGGCCAATGCCGGCTGAGTAATGCCGCCACCACCACCACCACGTTTGGGCGAACTGCTGCTGCCGGCGGCTCGGAACGAGGAGAATGTCATCATTGTGCCCTCCGTGGTGGTGCGATGACGTTGCAGTTTATTGAGACTGGCGGCTGCATTGTTTTGCATCGTCACGCCGCCGGAAGAGTTGCTCCGGATCATCTGCTGTGGCTGCTGCACCTTTGCGGCTGCCGTCGGCAGTGCGGTTGGCACCGCCGGTGGGGCACGTGCTGGAGGCGTGGCATGTCCATTGGCTGCCTCACCGCTGCTGCTGCTGCTGTCCTCCAAGCTGTCTAGGAAGGCACCAATGCGGGCCACCTTCGGCAATGTTCCATAGCGATTGACCACACGCTTCACATTCATAACCTCCAAGGCGCCCACAGTGATGGGATGAGCCGGCAGTACAGGTGTGCCTCCATTGGTAGTCACATTCCCATTGCCAGGTTGCTCCCTGGCTGGATGCTGTAGCGAACGTTTGCTCTGACGCGTCTCCAGTCCCCGATTGCCCATCACAGGACGCTTGAAGGAGCTGTGCTGCTGCGAGGAACGCGGTCCAATGCCCACCGACATTCCTGGGACGCCGCCATGCAGCGAATGCTGCATCTTGTTTGGCGGTGTTGCCGTCAGGCTCTGCTCCAGACTGTCGCCAGTGGCATCCGTATCGGGATCTGCAGCCGGATCCGTTTCCGAGTCATAACGCTGCGTCAAATTGTTTATATCCCTCGTAAGACCTGAAAGCAGAGAAGGATTCAATTAAGTGCCAGTGCCGTTTGGTGCAATTGCATGCTCGTGCTGGGGACTGGGGATTTTTGTTTTTTGATTAGCGGGAGCTGAGAGTCGTGGTCGTGGCGACAAACCATTTTGCTCAATATTTGCCAACACCAAACAAAAGTTAAAAGCACTACAAAAGAAAACCAAAAACAAACAAAGCAAATTTAACATAAAATTAACAAATTTATAGCTAAGAAAAACAATTTTAAAGCTAAATCATACACCAATAAAGCTACAAATAGAAGGAAAATTCAGAAATATAAATACATTTTCAGGGCATTTACAGTGGAATCTAAGATTACATTTTTTCAAAAACTTTGATCTCTCATAACTTCATCAAAAATTGGCAGATTTTCAAGCGGAATGTCATTTAGTTCATGATTTGGTCTCTAAATTGATTCTGCATTTAAATTTGTATCATCTAAAAAATTTGATATTTTTTTGATTCTAAGCCATCTATCATCTAATTTTCCATACATACCCCTTGACATTTTTTCAGAAACTTTGATCTCTCATAACTTCATCAAAAATAATCCGATTTTCAAGCGGAATATAATTTTGATCATAATTTGGCCTCTAAATTCATTCTGCATTTAAATTTGTATCATCTAAAAAATTTGATATTTTTTTGATTCTAAGCCATCTATCATCTAATTTTCCATACCTACCCCTTGACATTTTCTCAAAAACTTTGATCTCTCATAACTTCATCAAAAATTAGCAGATTTTCAATTTGATTATACTTTCAGTAAATATTTTGATCTTCTTAGATTCCACTCAAGTATGCCCCGAATATAAAAAAAAGAAAAAATCTTAATAACGTAACAGAAACACATAAAAAGCGATGGTATACAGGCTTTAAATCCATTAGGAATACAATTAAATTAGTGATGTAAAAATACATTGACAATTCGATTTTTGCTCGATTTGCAGTTTTGATTTCATCACAAATTTAAATTACGTTCTAAGTACGATTTAAATTTTGAATATACCAGTCACATAAATATACCAAGAGTTAAATAAAGGAAAGTAAAAATAAGTACAAGAAAAAAGGGAAATTCCTTTTCCTTTGCCGTGTGCATCACAAACCAATAAAAACGAAACATAAATTGTAAATAGGAATTCTTACTCCATTGACAAATACCTCGAAATAGGATGTCGTAAAGGAAACTACTGCAGGAGGATGATTTCTTAATAGAATACGTTTGTTGTTGTTGTTGTTTCTGTGGTTGTTGTTGTTGTATTGGTTGTAATAATTGTTGTTTTTGTTGTTGTTGTTGTGTACGTATTTGTGTCTGGGTTGGAATTTGGGTTTTAAAATTTCTACATAGGGTTTGGCTAAAAATGTTGTTGGAGTTGGACTTGAAGTGGAAGTTGCTACTACTACCATTCGTATTGAGCTCATCGATAAAGTTGCGTGTTGCGTCCTCCTCGCGATATGTTGAGTCCCGGCTGCTGGAGAGCAGGCTACATAAAAGTATAAAAGGATGATAGTTAATATATTTATATATATTGTTGGGATATAACAGCAAATAAACTAATTCCAAAAAATAAGTATTTAGAAAATAAAGTGGTGGTAAGAAATGCCAAATAAAAATATAGTCGCAGTTAATAATTAAGTAGATGACAAAACTCTAAATAAATATTAAGTATTAGTAACATTAAAAAGAAATTATTAATAAAAAGGATTTCTAAAATGCATTCATGATAAATATGATATCTTCATTGTTGTATTACGAAATGGATACATATTTAATCTGTGCATAGGTAAGAAGATTGAGAAGATTGGGTTTACCTGGTGCGCTTGGGTGGAGCTGGCGCCTGTTTTCCCTGTTTGTTGGTGGTGCGACGCATTTGCACATTGCCCTTGCCCTGGCTGGAGAAGGTGCTCAACTTGGTTGAACTGGAGCCGGTTTCTAGGATGATTTAATGAATCAGCAATGAATCTAAACAGTTGCAATTAAAATGGAAACGTTTAACTCACCTGACATGGGTGTGCTGGCCAGCTGTTGTTGCTGCTGCTGCTGCTGTGGATCGACGCTGGGTAAACCTTTCTTGACCATTTGTGGCGTCAGACTGAGCGATGCCGATGCCGATGAGGAGGCGCTGGCCGTGGCTACGGGTGCTGTCGCTGGTACGGCTGCAACTCCAGATGCCGCTGCTGCTGCTGTGGAGCCGGCGCTGGCTGTGGCATTAAGCTGTTTCTCGACCGCTTCGGTGATGGACGATTCCTGCGGAGCGAAGAAGGAGAGACGTGCAGCACGTGGATCATTATTGCTATCACTACGGATGATTGTGAGACTATCACATTTGGTGCGTTGGCATTCCATGAGCGGCGACGACGCCAATTGAAATCAAAGCTCAATGCCATTGTCGTCGTCATTATCGTCATTGTCGCCATCATAATCATCATCGACATCATCGACGTCATCATCATCATCCCACACCTCGACCTCGAAATCGATGTCACCGTCACCCACCTGAAACATGTGCTCCAGCGCATGGTGTATGCTCTTGAATGTGGGCCTATCCGCCGCATCCCATTGCCAGCACTGTCGCATAAGATCGTACACCTCCAGTGGACAACCAGGTGGTCGCTCCATCCGATAACCCTTCTCAAGCTTGTGATACACATCGGTGAGATCAATTCCCGGATATGGCGACATCCCGTACGTGGCTATCTCCCAGAGTAGCACACCAAAGGCCCACACATCGGACTTGGTGCTAAACTTGTTGTATGCCAATCCCTCGGGGGCGGTCCACTTGATGGGAAACTTGGCCCCCGCATGCGCCGTATACGTGTCATCGCGCATCAGTCGCGCCAGCCCAAAGTCGGCGACCTTCACAAGTTTATTGTCACCGACCAGGCAATTGCGTGCCGCCAGATCCCGATGGATGTAGTTTCTCGACTCGAGATAGCTCATGCCCGACGCTATCTGCGTGGCCATATACAACAGAGCCACCGCATCCAGCGTCTCTCTGCCTGCTGATCTCAGAAAGTCGAGCAGATTGCCGTGCGACATAAACTCAGTGATAATATAGAAGGGCGGCTCACGGGTGCACACACCTACAAGATAAGAAATAGGTTACATATATATTTTTTGATAAACAAGTGTTTCATCGACTAATCCCACCGATAAGCTGCACAAGATTGGGATGCTTCATCTCTTTCATGATGGCCGCCTCTTCCAGAAAGTCTTTCAGCGCCATGGTGTCTTCTTTGAGTGTTTTGACGGCCACCGTGTTGCCGTAACGCTTCCACACCGCCTCGTACACCTCGCCATACTGACCACCACCCAATTTGTGCTTCATCATAATGTCTGTGCGGCAAATCTCCCACTCATCGGGCTCAGGACTCAATGGAAAGACTGTTGGTTTGTTCTGTTTGGGCGCTGGATAGAGCAGTGGAGTAATCAGACCATGACCCTCATGTGGCACACTATGATGATGCACTAGCTCCGCCAGCGTGTTAAACTTTGCCTCCTGCGTGACAAAGACCTTGCCATCCGGATCCTCCGAAATGCGATAGTGGTAAACACGACCCTCGTACCTAAATAAGATTTGTAATTAGTTTTAAGAAAACCAACGGAAATTACTGATATTATGTGAATAATCCTGTCTATAAATATATGAATCCCTGGCTTACCTGAGACTTATGCTGCGCTGACCGGGAGAACTTTCACTCTCACGCACCAGGAAGCTGCCATTGATACCAGAGCTGAGCAGATACTCGGCGGCATTGCGAGAGATGGGTCCATGGTACCAGGAGTGCTTCTCCAGCGAATTCAACGGCGTCACATAGTTGGAGGGCACCCAACCCACGTTGCCAGAGTCGGAATGAGCTTCGCACCATTCGCCGGATTTGTTGTAACTAAGGATGCGCACTTGTTCGCCCTTCTTCAGGCTCAGCTGATTCTCGCCGCCTGCTTGGAAGTCATACAAAGCCACAAATAGCTGTGGATCATCCTCCTCGGGTCCAGGTGCCAACAGATTCTCTTTGGAGGTCCAACGATGCGCCGACTCAAATACTGATGTCGCCGAACTGTGTCCACCGAGGGATGCGAGCACGTTACCGACATTTGACTCTTGACTCTGGAGCTCAGCGGCATCCGCAAGCAATGTGGCCGCTGTGCTCCCGGCCGGAATGTGTGGCAATGGACGTGACTGGAGCAGTGCTTCTGCAAGAAGCACAAGAATGACATGGGAGAGAGCAAGGTGAGTGAACGTTATGTTAACTTCAATCTGCCTGGTCACGAAACAATGCACAACTCTTTTACGCTCTCAAGGTAAACCCGTTTCTCTCACATCAGGAATGCGGGCAATTTGTTGCTGCCCCGGGGCGGTTGGGGGGCGGAGGGGGACCCCCAACTCTCTTTCATTGAAAAAAATAAATTATGCATAAAACGGCATAAAATTACACAAAACGTTGCCCAGGAACAACGACAACGACAACACCAGCAACAACGACTACGTCCCAGTCGGCATCGCATTTATTGTGGGAAGTTCCAACAGATTTCAGTAACCGGGTATCGCAATGTGTATATGTGTATCTATGTATCTGTCTATCTATATCTATCTCTGTTGCTGTATTTGTATCTGTCGGATGCACGACACCACAGCGGTGGTTTGTGTGGCACTTTATTTTACTCTTGTTAAAAGTATTTTAACTCTGTCAAATGGCTGCGAACTGAGACAATTTTGCTATATATAACTAAAGTTTTATATTTTTTCTGTGCCTTTAAGATGCATTTAAATGTGTTATTTATTAAAATTTTTAAAACTATAAATTCAGTAATTTTATTTGTAACATATAAGTGCATAAATTTAAGTCTTCTTCAAAAATACTTTCATATATCTGTACCCAATATTTTAAGATTTCTATTTCAATTAAATGATTTATCAAACTTGTTGTTTATAGTGCATTCTGCCTGTATAACTGGTAAAATTGTTGTATTCTATTTCATTTGCTTAGCCACTTAACAGTTCTCTAATTTCAAGGCAATCTTTTAATTGAGATCTCAATCAAAAATAAGTATCTCGTTTCGACTTCTAGAGTATTTCAACTTCAGCTACTGTCAACTTGCGGCATTTTCCATGCCACATTTGGTGGCATCACAAATAATTGAGAAAATTTACATTTACTATACGTTTGTGTGTGCAACGGTTTTTTTCATTAAGCAGCCACTTCCGCTTTGGCACCCAGATTCTGGGCGAGCACACACACCGGACACCGCACTCTTCCCTCCCTCCCGTTCTATTCCCTCAAAGTACACGATGGGTTTTTCTATTTTCATGTCTTGTATCTCGCTCTGCCTGCCACTTTGGAAAGCCGTCTCAAATTAGTCTTGAATGTGGGTGCGCTGCGATTCCGAAAGTCATAAAACCCAAAATAATAAAACATAATGAATGATTTGAGAAGGGTTCCCTTTGGAGTATTTCCATTCTGGATCCATTTCCAACAACATTTGCTATTCGATTCAATTGCCTTGTTGCCCAACGCGCATATTGTTAATTTATGCGCGCGAGGCAGGAAATATTAATAGCAATAGATTCTGAAATTAATAGGAGACGAGAGGGATAGAAGAGCGGAAGCTTAGATCTCTCTCCACTCGAGCTTATCGTGGTGGTCTGTCCGCAATCCAAATCACAGTGATGTCTGGTCAATGCATTTGCGATTAACCTGTGATGACAGACCTCCCAGACCATATGTTCAATTATAACTCAAATGGTGACTCACTGTGTGATTCTATAAAGAAATGGGGTCGTTGGATTTATTTATGTGTATAAACATAACGTATATTCAAAACATCTCTAGCGCGTTGACTCAGTAAACTTACTCTGAAGAGAACATTTTTCAACAATAATGAGTAAGAACAATGATTCGTAGAAGGATTCATCGATTGGATTAGTTTTTAGATTATTTGTGTGGTCTTTTAATGGAAAAGTATTTAAATAAATAGTATTTTTATATGTTTCTGAGATGAGCGTTTTCCTATATACTGCAGGCAGATCAAGTTTGTTTCAAAATTTAACCACGCCTCCTATATCGCCCACAAATCGGAAAAAAAATTGCATGTCCAAATTATAGGAGCAACTTAAAGGCTAGTGGCCTGGGAGAGGGACTGCGAGAGGGACTGGGAGAGGGACTGGGAGCGGGGCCTAGGAGAGGGTTTGGGAGCGGGCCTAGGAGAGGGACTGGGAGCGGGGCCTGAGAGAGGGACTGGGAGCGGGGCCAGGGAGAGGGACTGGGAGAGGGACTGGGAGCGGGGCCTGGGAGAGGGTTTGGGAGCGAGCCTAGGAGAGGGACTGGGAGCGGGGCCTGAGAGAGGGACTGGGAGCGGGGCCAGGGAGAGGGACTGGGAGAGGGACTGGGATTATTCCATAGTAAGTACGGGGTCTCCGACTGTCGAGTATGTTCGACTGTAACACCGGCCGACTAGTTTTATATATTTTTGAGGTGGTGATCTGAGATATGGGTTTTTTTAATCTTTAGCTAAATTTACATACATTAGAATAAATTTAATTGATTTTATTTTATGAAACTGTTTATTATAAAACCAAGCAAATGGTTAAAATATTCAGATTTTTCTATAAAACTTCCTATCAAATTTGAAGAAATTTCGCGATTTATTATAGAACAGAACTGATGTAAAGATCATTGCTACATATGGTTAGGGTATATATCTGCTTGCCAGACCCCTTTTATTATTACTTAACCCCTTGAATATTCTTGATTATCATGCATTAATTATATATATCAAATAGTTTTCATTCTATAATTATTATCAATGACACTACGTTTAAATTTTGTTACCTAAATTCATGTGATATTTGCCGGGATGGCCGCGAAAAGAGCTGTGCTTGGTACCTGTAGAAAGAGAGAGAGTGAGAAAAAAGAAAGAACAATACATCGTGTTCATCGTGATCAAACGAGAAAATGAAGAAACAAAATATCATCGCTTGTTTCCAACTATTATTCCTTATATTTCTATTGTAGAGATTGAAATGCAATGGCTTAAATACTTTATACAATGACTTGTGGATGATAATGATGGGATCGCAGACATTAAAATCATAATAATAATAAAAAGAAACTACATTATATATACAATATCTAAATATATACAATTGTAAATAAATAATTTTATATACATAGAAATCTATTTACAGTTAGTTGAATGACATCAAAGCGGCTTCGCATAAAAAATACTTAGTTATACGCTCTAGAAGAACTGAAAGACAAAGCCAGAGGCCAATTAGAGCCTCGACACACTCAGAAAACACACAGAACATAGAAAAATGTATAAAACAGCAAAAACAACAACAACAAGGCTGACAACAAGAATAATAACAAAGTCATGTTAAATGCTGTAATCTTGAGTGGGGTAAGAAAATAAGAAAAGTATCTGACGGATGCCAAGCCATTTTTACAGCGCAACCGTTAGTTGGAAAAAAGTATAATAACAAAAACAAATAAAGAGTAGCTGCCACGCCTCCTTTTAGACATTTGACAAAATGCTGGTTTTTCGGTCGCCCTCATCAAATGCGATTTAGAAAAGTTGGCAGTTGGAATTGAGGCCAACGAACTATAAAGTCTCGTCTCCCGAACAGAAGTCCGGACATAACCAGACTCACGGATACTTGGATACACATGCGTCAGCTACTTGCGAGAGTGTTATTAACGGAGAATTGGAGCAAACTGCGCTCAGATTTAAGATGAAATGACGCACAGCTAATCATAGAAGTAGTAGCAAGAGAGTAAAAATGGGGTGAGGGCTGAATCTCGAGTGCAATTACCAACAAAGCTAGCTTATCTCTCTCATCAGCAGCTTCGCGAGTAAATATGCAAACTGCAGCGGAAAATTTTGCAGTCTAAAGATAGATGGATAACGTATGTATAAAAAAAGATAAAGCCAACATACAATCGACCTCCAATTGATGGACTCTTCGAAAGTTAGCTAAGCCAATCAAAAAAATGCTCGTATTATGTGTTGACCAAACATTTGAGGGCTCTTCAGTTCAGTGGCTCGAGTCTTTGTCTTTGCCTCTGTCTTCTGGCTTGTCCTTGCATTAAACTTGATGTGTCTGCTATTTATTATTACCTTCCCTTATCTTATTCACCTACTTCTCTCCCCCTCTTTGCTGAGCTGTCAGCTAAGTAAATGCGCTTCAATGTGTGATTTATTGTAAAGAAAAGTCTTTAAGCACCACAAAACTTCATTCATTGCATTGCGTTTTATTCAATAATTCACTCAACGCTAGTGCCCATCTCTCTCCCTGTTTTTCTCTCACTCTGTCTGTCTGTCAGTTAGTCGTTTTGTCATTCATTCATTAGCCGCTTCACAGTTCATTCATTTATTTCATTTCATTTGGTTTGGTTTGTCTTTGGGCCCTTAGCTCTCAGCTCGTTTGTATTTGTATCTTTTGCATTTGAGCACGTCTCGTTTTAGTTGCTTCATTTTCTCTTGACTTGTTCATGTCTTCTTCTTCTTGCTGTATATATATATATATTTTTTTTTTTTCGCCACTTTTGCAGCTTTTTCCTTCAGCTGAAGGGCTTTTGTGTCATGCCCTCCATTGGATTTGGGTTCGAGTTCGGGTCTAGGCCCTCTTCTGGGCCTTTGACTGGCTTCGCCTTCGCTTGTCGGATTCATTCACAACGACGCCTTTGGCAAAACGCAGTTCATGTCCAGTCAGCAGTCACCCATTGTCAGGTAGTCAGTTAGTAAGTCCGGCAGTTAGCCACGTCAACAGTCAATGGTAATAAACTTTTACGGGTTAAATTTAATTAGACATTTTTCTGGCTTCCGTTTGGTTTGATTTAAACTGGCCATCGTCAGAACGAGTTTGGGCCAAGTACATAAGTTATTTACAACCAAATTAGCAGCATGTCTAAGCAAAAATTAATTAATTCGATTTACTAATACAATATGGATATGTAGAATTATCCGTTCTTTTAGAAGGCAGAGATTAAGTTGGACCTATAATAAAATTTTTTTTTGAGATCTACAAGCAATTATTTAAGTTTCATGTTTAATAATTAAGAATGACTTTTAACAATATTTCTCGTAGTTTCAAAATATATCATAGATTCACACTGCGCAATAGGGCGAGTACTCCCTAAAACAAAAACCATATGGTCTATCTAGACAACAAATCAAAAGAGTTTCCCGTATTTTATATACATATTCCCCTTATTCATTTTTCAATTTGACGTCGCATGTTAAGTAACTGACACTTGGACATAATGTTGAGAATGTAAAAGAATTTAATTTTGCCGGTAAAAATTTACATATGTATGTACTTGTATACATAAAGGTGAGAAAAAAGAGAACCTCCTGCGGAGGACCCTCGGTGTGTTTCAGTTCCAGTTTCTTTGCCGCAAAAAACCAACAAAGTGCGAAAAATGTGCGAAGAAAAACTACAGAGAACGAGAATATGCGAAACATACACAAACAAAAAAGTTGAAATAAAAATGAGAGAAGATGCAAAGAAACAAAGGCACATATTTCTATGAGAATGGGGCTGAAGAGTTGAGTTGAGTGTAGTTGAGGTAAGAGAGAGGTGAGGCGCAGTCTGTCCCTGCACTTGGTAAATCCACCCTTGGCTGACTCGGCGACTTTGGTATGCCACTGGCAATTTTTACCACTTTTGTAAGGATTCCACTCAAGGCTAGTCCTCAGTCCCACTTTCATTCCCACTCCCAGTCCCAGATCGCGGCCGTGGTTCGTGTCCCTGTTGTAAAATACGCATATCATGAAGGGTATGGCGAGTACTGGAAACATTTTCACAGTGACGCAGCGCTGCAGGCGTGTATCAAGCCCTTGCCACGCCCCCCACGTACACACACAGAGACAGAGTTCCAGACTGGCCATATGTTGTAGAGAAGATGAAAATCAAGTGAGTGCAATAAATACATATTAAAAGAGTCAGTCACAAAAAGAAGTAAAATCAATAATGGAAAAACTTTGAGACAGAGTGCACTTTGGTTGACAAAACCATAATTATAAACCATCCATATCATTGAGAAATTTAATTGAACAGACAGAATTGAGGGACAGACTGATGCTGCAGTCGTTGGGTGCCATAGAAAATGTATAGAAATGATTTTATCGATTGCAGTTGGCATTCATACTGGTCTGCATCTGTTCGAGGTGTAGATATAGATACAAGTATCTTTCTGGCTGCCCCTTATGAATGTGCAACAGAAACAAAAACTATAGAAGAGTGTCCTTGCAACATCATTGTTGGCATTGAAATGTCAGCTGAATAGATGCCACAACGATTCTAATTACACTTTCATGATGCCCACACGACCAGAAACCCATTGAATCGACATCAAAAGGGACCTTGGCATCCTCAATGTTTGCACCACGAGTATGCACATACATTAAAATATTAACTATTCATATGCAAGTACTTTAAAGGTCAACTCATTGAGCCTATGTGACCCAAAAGCAATTGGATCGATATGAACAAAAGGGTATTTGATAGAATTATGTAAAGCTCTTACAATGTTCATAAATAGCTGACACTATATAAAATGTGTGGGTTGTATTGAGAATTTTATGGGAAAAGTGGAGTAATTTCTTTGAAAAATGTTGAAAAAAATTTAATAGTTATTTCAGCTTTTTGAAATCTATTCACTAATCTGCAGTTTTACAGATGCAAATATTCTACTCTTAAATCAATATATCTTTAAGTAAACTTGTCCATCTTATAATCTTCCTAGTTCTGATAAGGTTTATTTTAAAATGATATAGGCTTACTGTCTCCTGCCTGACTCATCTGCTTATCAATTACTTGGCGCAGGTCCAGGCGTTCGGTCAAGGCTACCCAAGTACGTAAGTACTCAATGGCAATCCTCATGACAGTCATCACGTGCCCGATGGTCAATCCCATTGTTCATAGTCCTCATTTATTTGTGAATGAAATTGGCTTTTAATTGTTGACTTGGCAGACGGCGGCGGCCAAAACAGAAATACCAAAAAAAATAAAGAGCCAACATGAAAAGCAGTGGTATGCACATTTGTTTTTCTTTTTTTTCCTTTTATATTATTTTTATTATTGTCTGTTTGTAGCCTGGCATGCAAATATGATTCAGAATTTGCATATAAAAATTAAGAGAGTGAGAGAACAAGTATACGCCACGTTGGTCAAACACAATTCTCGCGACACTTTCAACTGAATGAGTCAGTCTGCACAGTGGAAAAGGCTAGACGCCTTAAAAGAACGGATCACCTGACGTTGTTAACTAAACTTCAAACTCAATTTATCATTATTTTTTCTTATTACTATATTTTAAAACTAATTTTACTACTTGGTAAATTTTATAATTTTTCTGCTTATATGTCTTAGCTATTAGCTATTAATAATAAAATTATAATGTTTAGAGCATTATCTTTCATTAATTTAATAACAGCATCAATTATAAAAAATAAGCATTGAAATTCTATTGTACTCGTACCACTGTACATTTATCCTATGTTCTATGTTTATCGTGTGTCTGTGGGCATATTTCTCGATTCGCTCTTTCTCTGTCTGTCCTGTCGCTTGTTTTGTTTATGTTTTTTATGACTTATTGTTTATGCAGGCAACGAGTGCGTGGAATTTGTCAAGTATTTTTCAGTAATTTTAACATTTTGCTTTTCTTTTTGTTATTGCTTATTCATTTGCATTTGTTTGTGTTTGGCCTGTCTGACTGTCAGTCTGTTCGTGACTGTCTGCTGAATGAATGAATATACTCGTAACATTCACATTCTCAGCGAATCGCGTGGGCGTTTTTTTACAGATAATAAATTTAAGATGCGATAAAAAGCATTTGGCCATAAAATATTTTTTAGATAAGCAAATATGAAAAGAAAAGCTCAAACAACAGATGTGAGAAGAATCAAATAAGAAGCAATAGATATGAGTACAACAATGGATATTTCATATTTTTTGTTGGGTTCTTCCTCATTCAAAGCATGGGAAAAGATAACAAAATAAATCCGTGGGTTCTTTTTTTAAGAAAAAGAAAAAAGTTGGCACTGAGCTCAATTGTGACAGTTGTGGCTATTGTGAATTGTTTGAAATGGTTGTCTTGAGGTCGCTTTTTAATAATTTTATGCACACTTTCAACGTAATTTACGAGGCTGCGATTATGTGGCTGAGATAAAGCCAATTTGTGGGTCTTTTGTTATATATATTAAAATCTTGTTTTCGTAAAGATATCATTTTAGTCATGTGTTATCATGAAACTATAACAATTTACAAACATCAGCTAAGTATATCACATAAATCCTCATTTCATTAACTAAGTATCTTATTAACCTTCACGTTTACCACTCACACTTCGTCTATAAATTACACTCACTTTTCTATAGACACCTGTATCCAAATGAAGTTCATTCAACTTATTCATATTGTTCATAATTTATGAACAGGTGCAAAACTGTTAAACAAAATACGAACAAAAAAAATAATAATGAATAAAAGGTGGGGAAAAATGTGCTAAACTTTCTCCTTGAACTGATTTCGTTTTTCACTATTTCAACAGTTTTATACAATGCCAAACGACTGAATACATTCAATCAATCAGTCATTCAGTCAGTTAGTTAATTTGTACAATAAATAGAAATCAAAAGTTTCCTTTTTAGAAAGAAGCTCAGCTTAAATTTCGAAAAGCTTTTCTTTTCGCCACGCTCGACTGAAGCTGAAAGCCAAACACATAAAACGAAAATGAAAACTGCAAAAATAAAAACAACAACAAAAATAGCAAATAATCAAAACGTGAATAGCCAGAAAAGCACTTGACGCGAAAATGAATAATAATTGAGAATTCGAGAGAACGAGTGTGCGTAATTGTAATTGTAGGAAATTATTATTCAATTGCAGTTATCCGTTGAATTATGTAAGCTGAGAATTATGCTAATGTATGGTTCTTTAAGTAACTTGTAAGACTGTGAGACACCTTTTGAAGTCGACGCATAAAGAGATGAGTGAAAATAAAGATCAAGAACATATATATATATATTTAATAAGCAGGAACCCTTCATTTATTAAAAATATATTCTATCTATTGTACATTCCCAGTGTAGGGTATAAAAAATGTAAAATAAATGAGGAAATACGCAGTTGGAAAAGCTACAGTAAAATTTCAAGTTCTCTCGCAGTTTTTTACTAACTTTTTTGAGGTGTTTGTAATTTTGAGGCAATTAGCCATTTAAATGAACGTTAGATGCGACAGACTGGAACATGGCGGGTTCCGGTTTTTATGATTTTGTTTTACTCTGCTTTCAATTTATTTCGACATTTTTCCCGGCATCCCGTAATCTGGTTTCCACTTTGGCGATTATATAAAAACGAAAAAAAACGAGTGAAAATGAAAAATGCGCTGGCGCCGCCATTGACAATGACGGACAATAAAATGAGAAAAAGCAAAATATAATTGCAGCAAGTGGGCAGGTAATGGATGAAACGGGGCGGGATTTAACCATTTTTTATAAAAAAAGCTTTTTACTTGACAATCCCCAAAAGAGATAATCAAATTGTATTTTACACTTTGCAATAATAGGAATGAATATTTCAAAATATGATGCGAGTGCATAGATTAAATTGATTGCTAGTTGAGTGTGTGTGTGCGTATCTGAGTGTGTGTATCTTATTGCGGCACTTTATGACAATCTGTAATTACACGCTCGAGCAAAGTGAACACAACCATACATTTTCACATGTATTCACCGCACACAAAGTGAAACTTTGATCTCTAAACTCAACATCAACTGCAGTAGCGGCAATTTCATTTATTAATATTACGAAAAATGGTTTGACAGGCCTAAAAATGTTCAGATGGGAGCTGGTTAAGTGGATGCTTATTGAGTTATTAATGGCAAAGCCGGAAAAAAGCATGAGAAACTGACTGAACTTGGGGAATAATAAACTTATTAATTAAAGAAAATATTGTGCAATTTGACGACTTACGAAAGAAAATTATAAATTTAATTATAAAGTATTTTAATTTTAAACTGTATCTCAAATGTTCAAACTTTCGTCATATTTCCTGATTGTTTCTTAATAGTTTTACTGAAATGTATCTCAAAGCATCAAATAATTTCTCACTTTCTGCAACTTTTTAGAACCTTTTATAATAATTTCTTCAAAGTTTTACAGTAATTTATGTCCAACATGTCCTCTGCTCACTTTTTCCCTCAACTTTTGTACTTTTCCAACAAAGTTGTCGGAGTTTCTTATCAAAACTGACAGTGCCAGACAAGGTGCGGTCGTGTCGACTTCAAAGTACTGGCCCGTCCGTATCTAGATTGTGGTCTACGGAATACAAAAACACGCCGTATGGAATACACAAAACAAGAAAAAGTTGAGCGAATTCGATTTCGTAGAATATGGCTAAAGAGATGTCGGTCTGGCAACTGGTAAATGCAAATAGTTGAAAATTAAAATAGAAGCAATTGAGGCGAAGTTTTAATGCTCTTTCTGGTCGATTTTTATGTATTTTGAATATTTTGCAATTGCTATTTATTTGCTTGATTTCCCATCTGTGAATTGATAAATTTGCTTAAGAAAACAAGAGTTTTTCATAAAACAATTCGCATTTAATTTACAGACCCCAATGGACATATTGACTCAGATCTTCAACCAAAGCAGTATAAATACACTTAATGAGCTCAAGAGGGTATTATTGAGAGTATCTGAAGCCAGAGGCAGTATCTATGACTCTGACTCGTTGTCAGTTGTAAACATTCTACATGTATACGTATAATATCAAATCTTTGGTGATTCAACGTCGCCTGTTCGAGCAATGCGATTCCGGGAATCAAGTGCAATAGCCAGGACGGATAAGGAGAGGACCGACAGAGACCACAGCCACAGCGAGACACTGCGGATGTGGGATGTCGTTTAAATATTGCCAGACGGCGTAAAAATTGACAGACGTCGCATATCCACAAAAAAAAATACAAACAGAAAAAAACACGAGCACACAAAAGACAAACTTCTGAATGGCCTGGCGAAAATCATAATAAAAGTGCACATAAAAAGAATAAAACAAAAAACAACAGAAGAGAGACAAAAAACGAAAGTGGCGACAACTTCAACTGGAACTTCAATTCCAAATTCCGTGTTGGACAGAAGAACCGGCAGTTCAGCCATTAGGCAGCAATTAAATGAATTAAATTTCACATTAATTATTTAAAAATACTTTAGGAGACAGACACATCCATATACAAAGAGCTGTTTATGAAGTTCAAATTAACTGCTGTTGCTTTTTGGTGCTCTTTCTTCATACTCTTTACATAAAAAGTAGAAGGAGTATTATAAGATTGTGAAATTGGGAACGATATACAATTTTCCTAAAATCAAGTAATCTTTTATAATTATATCTCAGATTTGTAATGCAAACAGGAATATTTAAATTAATAAAATTTAAATTTTGACTTTATATTTAATTGATTAATCAAAGCTCAGGGTATTTAAATGTATTTAAAATATTGAAAATGAATTTAGTTTCTCACAAAGTTAAAATTTAAATGTACAAAAACGATTCAGTACGAATTAAAGAACTTAAGTATTTTTTACATAGCATCTACTCGTCGAGTACACTCAACTTGAGTTTACTTTGTTTATTATTTATTTTACTTCTTTTTTTTTGGACACAATTTTCATTTCATGTTTCCACACTGACGGTTCACTGACCATGTTGGAACACCAATGAACACCGGACGCCGGTCAGCTGAGAGCTGAGAGTTAACAAAAGGAGATAGACAGAAGAAGAGAGTGAGAAAGCGAGAGATGCTCTCGCATCATCATCATCAATGTTGGAGAACTGGTTTTGCGCTGCTCCATGGCTCATTTGTTATGCTTTTTCTTTACTTTATTTTTGGAGCTCGCTTTTACAACAAATGCTTGCCAATTTTCTTGATTCGTTTTGGCAAATAATTTTGCTGTTTTTTTTTTAAGAATATCTGTTTTTATATGGAGAAAGAAATTTGAGTGAAATTTAACTAAATTATGCCATAGTTGTAAGACTTTTACTAATATGATTAAATCGATATTGATCCAGAAATTTATGGAGTTAGGAATGTAAATAGTTGCGGAAATATGGACATGACAAGCTGCATTAACAAGTTACTTTCGATGACTGTTTAACGACTTTTGCCATTTTGGGAATCTATTTAACACATCCCATAAAGATTAGACTTGGCGTTTAGGCATTAAAAGCTGTTTTTGTATGTTGTTAATGTTTTTTAAGTGCATATAAAAACTGTTTAGCTATGGTTGAATTCATGTCGAATACTGTCGATGGAAAAGACATATCCGTAGTTTTAAAAATAAAGTTTTTAGCAAAATTACTTGCTTTCACAGAAATCGTAGATAAATACCATGACTTTATGACATTTAAATTGAAATTCGTTTTAAATTGCAGAACTTATATGGCCTTTGGACACAATTTTCACAGATTGAACACTTTACTTTGATTGCAGCCTTATATCTGGTTATCTCTCTATACTTGGAAAATAATCAGACATATAATTCTATAGCCAGTTAAAGTCCAAGTCGGCATCTGAAATTCAATCAGTGGCCACTGGCATTGAGGCTCAAGGCGCTCAATTTTTTAGTCCCCAATCCCCATGCCCCATTCTCAGTTCAGAAAGAGAGAGAGAGAGAGAGAGAGAGAGAGAGAGAGAGAGAGAGAGAGAGAGAGAGAGAGAAGGATTGTGGCACATGTGAGAGGTGTTTGTATCTGTAGCTCGTATCTAGCTACAGGTAAATTGCAGTAAGATTCGGATACACACACACACATATACATATATACAGCTGGTACGTGCTGTGGCAAGCGAGAAAACTCAATTCTCATTACAGTTACAATTACGAACGTGATTTGTGCTGCAGTCTCATATCGAGACTGGAGGCAGGTTGCCTCATTGATGGATTTGACGCCGCCTCAAAATGCAGTTCTGTTCCCCTCTCCTATCCCACAATCTCCCCTGTAATCCTCTCAATGCTACCTCTACAGCTTAACGTGGAAGAACAGGTTTCCCTGGTTCTGTTTGGATTGTCGTGAAAGCGATTCTTATGGCATTTGAAACGTATTGCAGACTACTTATAAATTTGTTTATGTTTAATATCAAATATAATATAAAGTGTATATATGTATGTACGTGTAAATAAGATATAGCATATCATGTATACCTTATAATAAAAAGTGAAACATTTGTTGTTTTGCTGTTGATTTTTGCACAAGCTTAATGTGTTTGACCTTGTGTGCTTGTTAACGGCCAACGCAGACTCAGGGGGCGGGGGGTAAGTGTGAGGAAGAGGAGGGTAGTAGAGTAAGTGGTTAAACTTAATAAACACATCAATTGCAACAAATGTGTAGGCAGATTGTACAGGGGGGTAAAGTTCCTATTTGTTTGTTTGGGGAATATAATTCATTTGATGCGTCCCCTTTAAACAAACACCTCTGTACATAAATATATGTACCCTATAAATATACACACATAAACATATCTATATTTCTGTGTCAATCAATCAACTGGCGTCATAAATTTATGACCTCAAACATAATCACAACAACGGAGGAGAAAATGTTGAATATGGAAGCGTTTCAGGCGCTTATAATTAGTTGACGCATTCTCTCCATACTTCCCTCCCTTTCGTTTCTCTGAGGAAAATAAATATTCGGGTCTCTCAATTTCTGCTGTTTACAAATTATGTTTGTTTTTCCTACTATTGGCCGGCTCGCTTTCTTTCTTTCGCTTTTCGTCAGCTAATTTATGCAAACAGTTTTCAATGAGGCGCATCCCTGAAGGGGACCGCATCATGTAAATGCGGCATGCGCTCTCTTTTTGGGGCAAGCAATGCGGGTGCTGTGTGGGCGGTTGCAACGCTCCACTGGGAATGCGAATATATATAAAAAGAAGAAGCATTTTAAGAAAATGAACACGAAATTACTTTAATTTAAATGCATGAAAATGTCAACGACAACGTTAGGAAATCGTAATGATTTATATAATAGATTTAAGGCAGAAATATTTACAATAAAATGAGAGAATATTAAAAAAATTAGCGCAGGTTCTTTGCTAGATAAACAGTTCCCTTGACAAATTATAAGTAAGAGAGTGAGTCACATAGTTTAAAAGCAACATTTTACTTTTAAATATTGTTTTTAATTTGTGTGTTATTCTTCTTAGAATGGAACATAATACTTTTCATTAAGAATTTTTATTTTAAAAATTGACTTAACTAACTGTATCTTTATTAGTTGCCATTGTTTTCCAGCTGTTTATCCAATTGGGACACTTATTATAGGTCCAATTGTCAGCATGACTATTGCTATTTGAATATTTACAACTGTTCGACAACTTATTGGAGTTCGTATTCACAGCTGTTGTATGGAGTTAATGTTCTTATTGGATTGTATCGTATACAATAAGAAATATGCTCAGCAGGAACTGGCATTTTTGTTGTTGATTTTTGTATTTTGTGTGTTGAATTCTAAAAATAACATCAAAGTGCATTGCAATGCACGAAATACGAAGCACGAAAGGATTTACGAGCTTGATCGAAAACAGCCCTTTGGCCCCAAAAGCAGAACATGCAAAGTAACAGCAACAAAAACAACAGCAGCAACTAAGGGAACTGAGGCAACAATAATAATAATGATGACGATGAGTGGCACTTTGGAGCTGGCATTTGCCAGGAAACAGGCGACGCGACGTTCCAACGTTCCAACGTTGCAACTGCAACTTCAACCAAGTAAAAGTAAAGAAAATTATAAAAAGCAACGACATGATGAAGAAGAAACACAAAGATATGGCCAGGCTAATAATAGAAAATCCATGGATGGCTACAGAGAAGACGAAGAAGAAGACATTGAGAAAAACTACAAAGTGGCAAAGTGGAGACAACGCCTTCAACTTCTCGCTCATCTCTCTCTCTTTCTTTATCTCTCACTTTTTCTTATTCTCTCTTCATCACACTCAGACAGCAATTATGTTAAAGCGCATAAAATGATTGAAGAAATAATATTTATATATTTACATAATCATATGCGAGTGAGAAAGCTGTAAAGTAAACACACTACAGTGCAATCTTTCCAACATCCATTTTCCTATTACACACATCACCTGTTTGCCGTGTGTCCACAACACAACACAGTGTATCTAGTCTGGTCATGTGTGTAGTGTGTGTGCGTGTGGCGTCCATTAGCCATGTGAAAAGTTCATTTGCCCCGTCTCATAATTTGCCGCTTGCATGTTAGCAAATAAACGTCCAGCCAACGGCCATTGACGCCTTCCTCTTCTTCCTTCCGCTTCTAGTCCAGGCTACTCAGATTACAAAGAGTGTTTGTATGAGAGAGTGCGAGAGAGAGAGAAAGTGAGAAACACTCCATATGCCAAAAGGAGTTCCAACACTCACTTGAGGCTATTTTGAGACATTTGCAGTGGCCCATGTTAAAGACTCAATTTCCATTCCCATGCCCATTTTCCATTTCCATATCTTGCCTCTCCTGTCACTGTCATACAAGTGCGATCTTTATTTTTTTTGCAATTGGCAGCTCCACTGAAGCAGCAGCATTCCCAGCGCGACACAAAACCCAAATCCAATCCAATGTAGTTTCTATCGTTGCCCCCAAAGTATCTAATTACATCGTGTCGTATAACGACTCTGACTATAGTCAAATTCCGCTCCGCCAGAGGCAACGCCTACAACTGCAGACTAAAAGTTGCACAGTGGGCACTTAGGGATGGAAAAATTAACTAGCATAACAAACAGAATCGTGAATAGACACCAAAGACTTACAGAAGCTAGAATTCCATTAAAATAGCATTTAGTTTTATGAACTACAAATTGAAATGTGTCTAAACACAGACATTTATTTTAGAGGCGCTATAAAAATTAGCATACCAATAATTTAGCTGAAATTATAGTAAATGTTGTGAAAGGAATTCAGCTATTTAAATAAAAAATCTATGCAAAAA
This sequence comes from Drosophila falleni, assembly GCA_035045575.1. Classification (NCBI taxonomy): domain Eukaryota; kingdom Metazoa; phylum Arthropoda; class Insecta; order Diptera; family Drosophilidae; genus Drosophila; species Drosophila falleni. The sequence goes on from JAWNOV010000167.1 coordinate 16,315,156, forward strand.
TATTTCAATTAAATTAAAGAACTAAAATATTTACAAAGTTTATAATAATACAACTTTTATAGCGATTAGTTATGGGTTTTGCATAATTATTATCATAAATTAAATCAGAGAAGAAAATTGAAAATTCTCAAACAGTGTTGTTGTTTAAATTATGATGTGTACTTGTATATTATAAATAAATTATGAGTGAAAATTCAAGAAAAGTATTTACTTTATGAATACAAGTGAGTCTGAATATGGTGAACTAATATTTGCAAGGACTGTTTACTTCTACATAGTAGATACTTTTGTGTTATTTTTGTTGCTTTTAAAATTTATATTTTAAACTAGAGGTTATCGATTGTTTTGAATAGCAAGTAAATATTTACAAAATGTTGAAGTTTATTATATCGAGTGTTTACTATAAGCTGTCGCGGCTGTAGCTGGAATTTATTTGTCATCTATATTTGCATGGAGTCTCTATTAACATAACACTCGTCCCACTGTACTGTGTCGTCAATTGCCATGTTAGTTGTTTGCTAGTCGCTTGTCGCATTTATTTGGCTTGTATGCGACTGTGATTTTTCAGTTTTAGAGTATGCGGCTGCCAGTCGGTCTGGCTCTGGTCTGAGATCGACCTGGTGGCGACTGGCGAATGGTGAGTGACTGTCGACTGCGGTCGGTGGCTTGTAATCTGTACCCAGACACAGTTGTACAATGTAATTTTGTAATTACAACAACAACTGCAAGCACACAGAAATAAAATCTAAAGAAAAACGAAAATGAAAACAACAAAGGCAATTGCATCTTCTGTGTTGCCTTTATTCGATTGCAATTTGGTTGAATAATTTGGTGTGGGAAATTTACACGAAATAAAACAACAAAAATGTGTAATTTGATTGCTGATGAACTTTCAGCTCTAATGGCAAGTATGCAAAGTTACATTTTCAGCAAGTCACTAAAGCCTGTAAGCTCACGTAACGTAAAGTTATTAGTAATAACCAACTTAATTCAACTTATTTATATTTAAACTTTTGTTCTGATGAGGTTTGTCTATTGAACAATTTTTTCAATAAATACCACTTACAATACATATAGGTGCAAAACAAAGCAAAAAGAATATAAAATACTGTAATTGTGTTGAACAATGGAAGTGTGTTTCATCCATTATCGAAATTGCTTGAATACTACTTAGATAAATGGTCACTTTGTTGCTTGATAAATTCTAGAATTTCGCTTTTGCCTTTCGATGTAAACAAAGGTTATGAGCTGCATACTCAGCTGAAAATGCACTCCAATCTGTGTGACTCAATGCGGTCACACATACACACTCATATATTTAGGGGCTTATCACAGAGCAGTTAGAGAGCTCGTAATACTCTTAAAGCTAAATATAAATAACAATAATTGCAAATAAATTGCAGTGCAGCAACAGCAACAACAACAACAATCATAACGACAATGAGCAAGCGAATGAAATGCAATAATTTTGATATAATCTCAAAAAAGTTTAAAGTGGAAGTGGAAATGGAAATATGAAGTGCCAGAATCAAAGGAGATGAAGAAGAAGAAGAAGAAGAAGAGTGTTCCAATTGGAACGAGAGGCAATTAGTCTCTGACTGATATAATTTGTGCCATTTGTGCAACTCTTGAGACATTTAATGAGTTATATGCTGTCAGGTGTACAGTAATATGTAATTTCCCGAGTACATGCTGATTGGCTGATAATAAATCTAATCATACGCCCCGGAGTGTTTCCCACTCTCGTTGCGGTAGGACGACAACTGAGTGGAGAGCAGAGTAGAGTAGAGGAGGATAAGGAACAACGACAGGGACATAAAAAAGCTATTAGAAAATTGACATGAAGGGGCAATGTTGCAACTTGCCAAGGAAAACAAATAATAAATATGTGATAGAAAAGAGAGAAATGCGGAAAAGGCAAAAGGATGGAAAATGTGTGAGGAAAAACGCAGGAAATGCCCGTCAACTGTTTTTTTTTCCTCTCATTTTCATTCAGTGAGGGGGTGGCTTGCTGTTGCTGCTGCGTACATAGGTCACAAGCGCAATTTCAACCACTGTAATGAAGCATTAGGGTGAGGGGGAAGCAAGTGAGGGAGTGTATGCGGAGGCGGGTGCGTATTAAAAGGAGCAGCAACAGCCGAAACCGCCCTGTCAGCGACAACGACATCAGCAACAACAATATTCCAAATTCAATACATTTCTTCGACGCGTGTCTCGTTGTGTTGCTCTTGTAAACAAAAGCGAACAGCAAAAACTACAATATAAACAACAACAACATGTAGAACTATATGTGCATAGGCAATGCCGGCAACAACAACAACAACGCACATTCCGCTTCTATGATAATCGGAAGCAATGAAAGAAAGAAATTGGCTCAATTGGAGAGCGGCCGCCCACAGAGTGCAGGGGAAGAGAGTAGGCAAGCAGGAGAGAGAGAGAGAGAGAGAAATATAGTGAGAGAGTATGAGCTGTCAAGCTAAATGTTAACTCTATGTACACTTGAATGTATGTGTGCTTGTATGAGTGTATACACCAGTGATGCCAAAAACTCGCCAAAGAAACAGGACAAACCGACCAGGAAGAAAACAATAAACAAATAATAAATAATATAGAACATATAGATATTCCGCAAAAGTTATGATATTTAACAGATATTCTTATTTGGAGAATGAAACAGGATTAAATTTAAGAATAAATTAGAATAGGTTATGCTTGATATTTTTTTTGCGACTTTAACAGTCTTAAAAAGGACATATCTATCCGAAAAAGGCTAAGGCGGCAACACTGGCATACACACTGTCAATGCATTTGTTTGCTGCGGGTGGCTGATGTACATATATACACACACGCACAGACACACATAAACGCATACTCACCATTATGTTCGGTAAATATGTTTAGGCCGACGGTTGGATTGCAACGATTATCCTTATGGGAGGTATTGGAGCCACCCCGATGTGATGACAATCCACTGGAGCCGCTTGAACCGATGCTGATGCCGCTGCTGCCATGACCCGCCGACTGATGTGATTTCATGCGCGAGCCGCGTAATGTGGAGCCAGCGCTTAGGGCGCCGCCAGAGCTGCCCACGCTAATGCAATGTGGTGATCCAGATGCTACTGGACTGCTGCTGCTTGAGACACCGATGCAACTGACAGTGCCGCCATGTCCACCACCGCCCCCGCTCGAATGCGAGCCCCGCTCCTTGCCCTGCTGAGCCCCCATCTTCAATCACATGCACCCACAAATGGAGCTGCTGCTGCTACTGGTGGTGGTGGGTGGGGGTGGCTGTTGCTACTGTCGTTGTTGCTACTGCTGCTGATACGCTCTTGCGCAGCAATAACAATTAATACACTATTTTTCTTATATATCAATTTTTTTTTGCACAATTTTGTTTCAGTTGCAACTGCGTTTTTTTATTTTTCTTATTTTTTTTGCTTTATTCCCTTGCGATAAATAATTGTATGCACTTTTTCTTTTTTGTATTTTATCGCATTCGCGTTTGCTTTATTTTAATTCGCTGCTCTACACATTTTCTTTCGTGCGTCGTCGTCTCTTTTCTTTCTTTCACGAGATACGCTCTTTTCTGCTCCCCGCTCCACACACCGTTCCGTTTTGCTACTCCACTTTGCAATTTGAGAGTAGACAAAATTCAAGGATGTTGCGAAATTGCCAAACGATTTTTGCACACCAATTTTTTTGTGGGCGACAACAATTAAATTTGTTTGCAAGTGCTTGGCTTTTTTATTACGTTTGTTGAGTGTCAGCCTTGGGGGGGAGAAGGGGTCTGGCTGGCTACAAACACGCCCTAAAATGCACTTTGTCTGCCCGTTACGTCTTTTCGCTGCGTCTGCGTGTCGTCCGCTTCGTTTCTTACATGTTTCGCATTTTCAACGACGTTAAGATACTGAGTTATACTGTAGTATTAACTGCAGCTTTCAAGTTTATCTATAGCTTTGCATTTTTCCTATTACACACACATAAAAATTACCACCCGCACAACACACGGACACGGACCGACTTTATTGAAATTTTCAAGACGACTGACTAGTCGGTGGATAGCACTGTTGCCAACTTAGCTATTTTATAGCTAGTTTTGGCCATTTTCAGAGTTCGTTTTCTGACTAAAAACTTTCAAAATTGCTATTAGCTGGAAATCTGGCTGTTTTAAATATATTATCAGCGATGTTTTGCTATTAAGATTTCTGGTAAAACTGTGTGAGAGTACAAATTTAGATTCATTCCAGCCAGAAACAAAGCTATAGTTCCCCCTTAAATCTTGGCAACACTGGGGTGGAAGGCTGCCACCCCGTCAAAGGGCTGCCACCTGCAAAATTTGCCGATCTGGCAGAATGTACAATATTAAGAAATTCAACACACAATTTTCTTAAATTTGAATATTGTAGATCGATTTTAAATTGTTTATATTTTTGGAGAATTATTGCTAAGAAACCAAAATAAATTTTAAATTGTAGCAAAAACATTATTTAACATAAACACTTACATAATTTTACCGAAATTTAACATCGCATAGTGCTACTAATATTAGAGATACTGGAATTATTTAATCGATTATTTTACTTTATCGAAACTTATATATTAGTTTATCGCCCGACCGCCATATCGTAGTTCAATTAATGAATTTAGTTCAGTAGTTAAATTTTTGATGAACGAACTAAATAGTTCGCTCACTCATTAAGTTTAAAATACTAAATACTGTTAGATTGGTGAATTTAACAGGGTGGCAGCCTTTCGGCCGGGCTGCAACATTTGAGCAAGGTGGCAGCGCTTTGTCTTTTAAGGCAGTACAACTCTATTCTGAACGATTCCGATACAACCTCTAAATAAATAGATAGTTCTGGAATTCCTAGTTTTAATTACAAAATAGTCATATATTCATATTAAGTAAAGCATTAACAAAGCACCCAAGGTAAGCACGTTGAAGTTATAATAAGTTGCCAGACGCGTTGCTTCATATTTAATGTTTATTTCATATTTTCGCCACACAAAAATAAGATGTCGGACTGGGATACGGTAACCGTGTTGAGAAAAAAGGCACCAAAGTCTAGCCAACTGAAGACCGAATCAGCTGTTAATCAAGCACGCCGTCAGGGAGTTGCAGTCGATACACAGCAAAAATGTATGTATAAATCTGTCGGCTCTTTTATTTTAGCCTAAATTAACATCGCCAGCGGTAAATGAGGGAGGGGAAGGTGGAAAGTTGACAAGCAGGGCAGTTGCAATCAAAGCTACGGATTGCGTGGCGTTTGTTGTTGTTTTCTTCGGCTTAATCATATCATGAGCTAGTCTGTGTGCACGTGAGTGTGTGTGCGTGAGTGTATTAGTGTGTTTGTTAATTTCGCAACGCTTTTGCATTTGTGCACAATGTGAAATCGAAAGCTTTCCTCCCTCTCAAAAAGCGTCGGCCATATTGGCCACAAATTTATCGCTGACCTACAAACACCAATGTTGTCTCTTGCATTGAATTGATTTAATTATTTGGTGTTTTTTTTTTTAGATGGTGCTGGCACCAACAAGCAGCATGTGACAACCAAGAACACTGCCAAGCTGGATCGTGAGACTGAAGAATTGCGACATGACAAGATTCCGCTCGATGTGGGCAAAATAATTCAGCAGGGTCGCCAAAACAAGGGTCTCAGCCAGAAGGACTTGGCCACGGTAACTTCAAACCCATCACTAAATATGATGTTAAACTATAATATATATTGTATTTTGAAACTTGTAGAAAATCTGTGAGAAACAGCAAGTGGTAACTGACTATGAGGCCGGACGCGGCATTCCAAACAACTTGATACTCGGTAAAATGGAGCGGGTGCTTGGCATGAAATTACGTGGCAAGGAGCGCGGCCAACCGATGGCGCCTCCCGGTAAAAAGTGAGATGATGCTGCTGCGTCCACTGCAGCAAGTTCCGCTCCAACGCACAGAAATACCAGACAACAACAACACAATCAACAACAACAACAACACGAGTCCGGTTGGAGCACTGTGAGCAGCAGACGCAAATGAAGCACTATCGGGAGGCTGTAGAACCAAACAAAATCGGGTCAAAACTAATGCAGCAGCAGCAAAACGAGGAGAATGAACGAGTTATAAAAAGAAAAACACAAACACAACAACAACAGCAATCAATCGAAGCATGCAACAATGAAATAAGCACCAACTATGAGCGCAACTTGCCAATATCGAGTCACAACATTACTCACTATTTTTTTTCTTTCTCTTTTACTAATTTCTGACAAAAATTCTACTATTGTAATTCAATATCAATAACATCATCAAACACAGTCACACTCATACAACAAGCAACTAAACATAATAATTAAAAAAAACAAAAACATCAAAATAATGATATTAAAACGATGGCTACAAAGCATTGCATTTTGTGCTCATGGCTTGAACAAATGTTTTCATTTGGCATTTTACTATAAACTATAGTTTTGTTACATCAAAAAATTGAGTTTATTTTTTAAACTTAATCTAATTTATGGATATACTATTTATGCATTAAAAATGGCATTGAATACACATAAACAAAAAATACCAACATACACTGATTTCTTTCAATTCAATTTAAATCCCCCTCCCTTCCCTTTCCCCCACACACATGGCTCATCTAGTGGTTGTTCTCATAAATCTATATATATATATATATATATATATAACATTCATTCATATATATATTCATACATTAAATGAAATGATAAATCATGCATACATATATAAACATATGTGTACTTTTTTAGCGCTTAGCCGGTTTTTTGTAATCTATCGTATATATTGTAATAATACACCTAGGTTCTAGGGTCTTGAAATGTGCGTACACTTAAATACAGATACAAGAATACATTAAACATATTATAAAAAAATATGTGAAATGTATTTTAGCAACTTTTTCTAGTCTAGTATTTAAAATTAAGCGATAGACTTTTCAATATTTTCCTATCGCATCATTGGAGAATTAACTTCCTTGCGTAAAATTTATGCAACTTAAACAATTAAAAAAAAACCCAAAACGAGAAAAACAAAAAATTATATACATACATATTAATGTACATCAGTGTGTAGTGAAACATTTTCCAAAAGCCAAGAAGAAAAATAAATGTTTTTTCCCCATTTTTGATGTAAACTTAAATGACTTAATTAACAAATACATCAGAGTAAACTATGCGAAAGAAATAAAATTTATTATCTATGCATGTCGAATAAACTGATCTATATTATGCTTTTCAGGTTGTTATTATAAGATATGTTGGATCCAATTGTCTCATATACTTACAGCGATAAAGTCTGAAGTGCTTTTAAACCCAAAAGGTACATTATTTGGTTTACTAGAATGTTATCCTGGTTGAAAAAAAAATAAAAATACATTTTTTAATTCCTTTTCCTTTGTTACGTTTTATTTATCCGTTGTTTTTCATCTTTTAGTTTTAATTACCCGACAAAAAAACCAAATTGTTAGCTTACTTTTGCAATTAGTTACAAATTTGACTGGCTCAAAGGATCCAAATGGGAATCGCTCTCCCTTCAGCTTTCTTTTTCTCTCTCTACATAAATCTCTTTCTCTCGCTTTCGCCCATTCTGTTTTTATTAGTCATTTATTCTGCGTCATTTATACTAAATTAACTTTTCAAGTAGGACTTCTTTGCTTATTTGCATTACGTTTTCATTATTCTTGGTTTTTCTTAGAAATATAAATATATAATTTAAACATTTATTTTGTTTGTTATGTTTTTTTTTTTGTTTTGTTTTGTTACGTTCATATCAAGGACCTAATCGTTCCTTCATTCCTGCTTGCTTGCGGTGTAGAAACTTTGATTTCGAAGAAAAGTTTCGAAACAAAAGGATACTAAATGCACGCCCCTTGTAATTGTTCTCTTGCTATGCGGTTATGAAATTAAATATTGTATACAGTTTATTACATTACAATAACAATTTGCGCTTAAATCATCGTCATCATCATGTTGAACAAGTTTGAAAGGACTAACTTATTTTAGCATATTCGTTTTGTTTGTTTTTTTTTTTGTTATGGTTTTGTTAACTTGCTGGTTATATAAATATACATAAAATACAAGTATATATCTCGAGACTTAAAGTACAATTCGGTTCCAGCTACAAAAGACATTTGCTACGTCCCAACACAATAATTTTTAGAAGAGGGATACATAAAGAGATATATTTATATATTGTATATAGGGATATATCATATACGTATTCTTGGATAACTGAGCGGCGGTCTGAACCCAAAATTGACAATTGAAATTTTAAATGAAAATTATATTATGTTATGTTATATTTATGTTTATCTCTGAGGTTCGCCTAGGGGCTTATCCATGTAGCTCCCCATGTATATATGTAGATGTTATCCGATTCTACGAGGGGGGAGGGGAGCTGCACTCTACGAGTATACAAGCATTCGAAAAGTTGATCATTCATTGCTAACTTTTTACAAAACACAATTCGGAGAGTTTTTCATTATATACATGACTTTATATAAACATATATATCTATCTAGATATATATCTGTTTATTGGTATGTGTATAAACCAGCCGCCTGGTAAAACTCTATGCTTATAATTAAACTTTTTCTTTAAACGCCCCTCGTGTGCGTCTCCGTGTTGCTGTATGTCTGTTAGGTTGTGTGTGTGTCTGTATGTGTGTCCGTTAAAATTAAAAAACAACTTTTATACCGGTACTGCATCGTAAAATGTCCTTAGCCTTTAGAGGGAGGGATAGGGGCGCTTGCCAGTTGTTGTAGAAATAGTGGGAGGAGTAGAGGGAGTTGTAGTTGTAGTTGTTGCATGTGGCATGTGGCATGGGGCAACACCTTACTGCGCCTTGGCCTTGCGCAGATAGGCATTTTGGGCATCATCAATGCCGCCAACATATTTACTGGAATGCGGCTCAGCGGTCGACGGACTGGAGAGCTTGGCGGTATTCTGGGCAACCAAGGAAGCGGCCATCTTACGACTCTTGTGTCCGCCGGGTGACAGGTATGCCTTGTAGAAGAATCGCGCAAACAGCACAAAGTAACTGAAGTACATGGCAATCGATAGATTGATATTACGCTGCGATATGTTGCATGATGATGTGCCATGAGTCTTGAGGAAACCATTCGCCCACACATTGATCGCACATCCAATGATCATTTGCGTCAGTTGCAGTGACGTGATAATCATCGATATGAATCTGGGAGGATTAAAGCGTGCCGCCTTCAGTGCATAATAGCTGTACATCACCGAGTGGACGCAATAGTTCATCACGATGAACCAACGGGCGGAGCTTGTGTATTCCGTATAGCTGAACCACGAGTAGATCAGGACTGTGATGTGATGATACCAATGCAGGAAGATCAATGGTTGTTTACGCAATACGATGAATATCGTATCACCCAATTCCGGTAATTTACTCAGCACAAACAACCAGGTCCAGAAGCCACAAACGCGATCTTGTTCAATATAGCTACAATTGACAGAGATAAAGATAGTGCACGGTCAGTAATTACAGTGGAAAATCAGGTTACAATACCCGATGACCTTGTCAATCTTACACACACAGTGACAGTGACAGTGTGTGGAAAACTTACCTGGGTACACAGACCGAGTGGAAAAGTCCATAATGACGCAGCACGTGAATCAGTTCAGGTGCTGTGCGAGCAGCTCCCATTATGCTGAACATCGCCAGCAGTGTGTTCCATATGATGAGCGGGCCTCGTAGCTGAAATCTGTAAAGAAATATCATTTAATTAGTTACTGCATTTCATTTACTTATTATTCATAAGCTTGCTTGACTACAGAATATTTTGTAATCTAGTGTAAAGCAGATCAAAAAATATTTCTTATAATTAGAAGCTTAGTTTTAAAAGTTCATAGACTTATGAGCTGACTGAGATATTGAAAACTAGTCGGCCGGTGCTACAGTCGAGCATACTCGACAGTCGGAGACCCCGTACTTACTATGGCCCCGCTCCCAGTCCCTCTCCCAGGCCCTTTTCCAGTCGCCTCCCAGGCCCTTTCCGCTCCCAGTCCCTCTCCCAGGTCCCCCTCCCAGTTTCTCTCCCAGGTCCCGCTCCCAGGTCCCTCTCCCAGTCCCTCTCCCAGGTCTCTCTCCCAGTCCCTCTCCCAGTCCCTCTCCCAGTCCCTCTCCCAGGTCCCTCTCCCAGGTCCCTCTTCCAGTCCTTCTCCTAGGCCCCGCTCCCAGTCCCTCTCAAACTTGATCTGCCTGCAGTATAGAAGAACCTACATACCAAGTTTAGTGTCTCTAGCTCTTATAGTCTCTGAGATCTAGGTGTTCATCCAGACAGACGGACAGACGGACATTGCTATATCGACTCGGCTATTGATGCTGATCATGAATATATATACTTTATAGGGTCTGCCACGCCTCCTTCAGCCTGTTACGCACATAGTCGGTAAAACAAACCCAATAGACCCCTGTACTTTTTTTAAGTACGGGGTCTAAATATATAAAATCTAAAGACATACTAATGGGTGAAAGATATTTGTTGTAAATTAACTTCGGTAATTTGAATGCAATTGTAATGAAATTTAGCTAACATATTCCAAACATATATCAAATTTTAACTAACATACATTATCTGAGTGTATTTAAACTGCCAAATCGCTGCAATAATGACTCAGTTAATCATTCTTAATAAATATGTCTATATACTTAAGATACTCGAAAAGTCTTTTTTAATTTATTATCTTAATTTGCAAACTTTGCAGGGTATAAGAAAATAACCTATAACTTAATTTTGTAGTTGGTATACAGTTTTTTAAATAGTTTTAAGACACATTCAATTGACACCTATGTAGAATGGGCTTGTTTCGACCGATCATTAATCTATGTAAATTTGCATTGCATAAAACAAAGATCAATAAACTTTGCAACTGGTTTCAGTCTCATGCGGGATGTGCAAAAAGATCAAGTACTTTGTGCAATAACAATGACTCGAAATAAGGTCGTTACTCGAAAATCGCATTGAGAATTCATTAGCTATTCAACCAAATGATTTAAGTTAATATCCTTAAACACTTAAATTTACAGAGAGTCATTTCGGTCGGTTCATTAGATGCATTTATGTAAGCAAACTTATGCACGTTTATAAAACAAGGTGATCACAGCGCAGTGTTATGATTTCTGTATTGAGTTATCAGATCTCACGCTGAAATCGAACGATCGTCTGAGATTATGACATTATTACAAATGAATGAATGACACGATTTGTATATACCCTTCAGGAAGGACAAGCAAAGTTTAATATGATCATTCAAAGATTATTATTTAACCGTGATTTTTACTTCATAAAGAAATATAAATTTCCAAAATACTGAGAAGATACTTTCGCTAATTTAAGTATAAGTTTTCAAGCTGTAGGAAACGAGAAATTTTATTATACATAAATTAGCCACGTGTTAAAATTCGTTTTCATAATCAATCATTTTTATCACATTTAATTTAATTTAATTTGTTTAATAATAAACTTGCCCCGTTCAAACATGTTTTGCATTTTGAATGAGTTTTTGGGCGTCTCAAGTCAGATTTAATGGGTCTTTAAACCGCCGGCGAATAACAGCTCTCCTGAAATGTGAGTAAATTTGCCGGCAGACTAACATGACTCAAGGGCGTGCCCGGTGAGTAAAAAAAGAGTTAAAAAAAAAATAACAACTTATGGGAATAAAATCAGTCAACGACTCAGCCACTTGATCAGCTGATAATCATATCGCTAGGCATTTCCAATTAAATTGCCATTCAACTAAATAGTATTCTTTTTTTGCACATATTTGTCTGCCCTAACGAAAAAAATCACTTCGATAAGGTCCCCGTTTATTAGTCATAGTGAAATCTAAATCGGAAAGTAATAAAAAAATGTGATTCGACTCTTATCGGGGAATGTGGCGTGTTTTTAATTCAGTTCCACAAAATACAAATATGCTGGTCAACTGCATGGTAAATGTTTTGGGTAATTTTGGCAACTGCATTATTTAATGATGTCAATTTGAATTTCAAAAGGTTATACATGTGTACGCAAATGTTTTTCGCTTTAATTAGAAATCAGTAAAATCTAATTATGTATGTAGAAACGGAAGCAAATGGAAGGAATACATTAAAGTTTTCCTGGAATATATTAACTACTTAGTTGCGCACACTTTTCGGCGAAATAAAATCGATACAGTATTTCTTTGCCTTATGTTTTAACTATTAAAGTTAAGATTTGCTTAAATTAAACAGGTGTTCAAAGCATTTCTATTATGTTTGAGCTATTATAGTTAAAGTTTTCCAAAATTAAACAGGTGTTCAACTAACTTTTCTGTATTATCAGTAGAACTACTAATTACAGAGTACAAAGTTTTTTTCGATATAATTTATGGTTACTCAGCATTGTGATAAAGATAAGTTATGTGAAGAACAGTTGAATCTGAACTATACAATTTTAATTAATAGAATCATAAAACAACTTGAGATTTTTAGCTTTCCTGTTCTGTTCAAGAGAAAAGAGACAATTTTCATATGCAATTTTTTACTGCTAAATTGCCACAGATAAGAAACGAGGGGAATAAATTTGACAATTAAGCTGCGTGTATACTGGTCACTTAAATAGCACATACATACTACGTATATGTATATATAAATACATATATGTATCTTGATTCTAATTCATTTTATTAACCCGCATTAAGTTAGACGACGCGCTGCGCTGTAAGCAATCGCATTTAACGACCGCACACAATTTGCTCTGTGGCTGCTGCTGTTGCGCTCAGTTGTGAATTTTTACGTTTTACTTGCGTAAAAATTCCCAAACGGTTCTGGCAACGCGAGCAACAGCTGCGCATTGGCAACGCTGTGTTATTTGTGCCAAAACATAATGAGTAAGGAAAACCAATTTTGCCTTGCTGATAGCTTGGCAGTTTGGCTTCTAGGCAGAGGGACATAACCGCGCGACCTCGTGTCGTCGGCGTTCCTTGAAGCTCAATTTTTGACAGGGCACAGGTCGTCCCCTTTTGGATGCACTAAGCGGCGGACCGGCGCCTACTTTGTGTTCGGGCTGCTGTTTGGTCATTTTGGGTGTAGCGATCTGCCCGCTTGATTAATGCATACAAAATAAGATAACTTTCTTTTAAAGCAGATGGAAGGAAAAAAAGGGAGGAGAAGAGTAGAGAGCGACCCTAAATTCCAATTTAAGTTTTCACTTTGTGCGAAATTGCATAAGCTGCGGGCAGTTGAGAAAAAGAGAGTCAAACAAAGTGAGAGCAGGCAAAGCTTTCAAGAGTGTGCCACTCTCCCTCTCCTGTGAAGAGTAAGTCGAAAAATAAAGAGAGCGACAAGTTGGCACTAAACCTGATTTTGCAATGAGGTGGACTCGAAAATTATGCAAGCCAAAATGCAAACTGTAAACAAATGGATAAGAAACGAAACAGACGAGACGAAACGAAACGAAACAAATGAAATCAAATGCTTGGGTCAGTTGATTATTATTATTGTTGGACTTGATTTATGCAGTTCCAAATACACACACACACACACATATTCATATCGTATTGTATTCTCTGCTTATGACCGCTTTACACTTTGTGTTGTTTGCCTTTGGGCCACAAATTCGCAACATTGTCTCGAAGCTGACTCGTTTCAATTTTGTATTTCTCTCTCTCTCATTAAATTTGGCCAACAATTTTGGCATTGCAACATTTTTGCGGTTTCCCAGTTTTAGAGACTGTCAATTTTTCCCATGTTTAATTTTATATATTTTCGTTATTTTACATATTTAATTTTTTTGTTAATTATTATGCATTCCACCATCCATTGCCCTATTGACCAATTTACATACATTTTCTTAGAGTTGGTGAAATCGACTTCAAAGTTCATTTTTGTATCTTTTAGATAAAGCAATATCTTATAGATGTTTTGTTATTGGTAATTATATAGTCTGGGAATTAAGCAATTATTACTAAACTCCGGGGAAGCAAATGCATATATATCATTAAAACAATCAGACACTTCAATTATACCCATTGAATTAAGCATAGTAAATCCAATCGTTAATCTTGAGTTGATTTTTTTGCAATACTTAACTTTGTAATCACTTTTGATCACACTTTGATTAAATAAGCTACATTCTTGTTATCAGCAAAGATTGCAAACTTGCCTATCAGTCAATTTTATTATTTCCGATTGAATTCAAATGTAAAGGTAACAACTTATAAAAATCGATTGCGAGAGATATCGACATTTGACATTTGGGACACAAATATGTGTCACTTTTTGCGCATTTTGTTAATATTTTAAGGTAACAAAAAATACGTATGTACATAAACAATTGAAACGAGTTAAGAAGTCAATTAAATAACATCGTAAAAAAAACCAGAGCAGAAGTCAGTAAAGAGATGAAATCATGATGAAAGTAAAAGTGGCGTGATTGTTGATCACACAGATGCTGCAACTAGAGAGCTTAAGAGAGAGAGAGAGAGAGAGAGAGAGAGGGAGAGGGAGAGCGAACGTAAGAGATAGAGAAAGAGAGAGTGGAGTTACGTGTTAACAGGTAAACAGAATCAGTATTTCTTCTTTGATTGCATTCCTTTCTGTTGTTGTCTCGGCTCGTGGTCAATATTTGAATGACACACTTTACTCAAATTCTCTCTTACCCAATTCCATAGCGCTCTCCAAAATCAACTCTCTTGCTCTCTTACTTTGAATTTGTCAACGCTAACGGTTATTTTTCATTGAGCAGCCTAAACCTAAATTTCAAAGTCAATTGACGCTTTTAGGTTTCACTTTTTTAAATATTTCAGCGTGTCTTACCAATTTTTTTTGTATTTTTTGTTATTCGTAATTGTTACATACGATTAAAAAATATATTTAGTACAACTGTTATTGTTGATGTAACTTGTAATTGCAAGTGCTTTGTGCTAATTATTTAACTGACACGCCCATTCGACACATCATGGCAGGTCGGACAATTATATTTATATAATTAATTCCAACAGAAGCTTGTAAGCTCCAGACGTGAGCATTAAAAAGCTACACAATTATTAATACCCTGTAGCTAAAGTATAAAATGGTAGTTAAATATACCAAAAAACTTTATAATTTATCATTTTTACAAATAGTTAAACTAAATGGATTGTATTTTTTCTGACTTATATTGAAAAAGACAACTAAAAAAATCAGTATTTTGTTTGCTTGTTACAGGGTACCCTCTGGTCTAGTAATTTTTGTAAAACAGTTTTAAAGACACAGTGCTTGGGGGAATTTCTGTTGATTGCGTGTTGTGCCCACATTTAAGGACTTTTCACATGGCTGAGTGAGCAATGAGAGGGGTAAGGATGAACTACATTATAAAGTACATATATACATATAAATAGTATACTCTTTCGTTACGGTTGTTTAGCTTTTTATGCGAGCTGACATAAAAATAAATCAATTTTTTACAGTGGGATTACTCATATAGTTAGTTAGTCAACGATCTGTGAAACGTTTACAAACAATGTAAATTGCAACAACTTGCGAATTTCGAAAGAATCTCTTGTTGTTCGTTCTCGATAAAAATTGGTTATTTAATCTAACAAAAGTCTGTGATTTGTAAATGGAGATTTCGTTGGGAGTTATATAAATTAAGTCTGTTGTTGACAGACTTGAATTCCACGAATTTTCCATATATGGTTACACAAAACTTGTAACATATTTTGTTGCACAGTGTCATGCCACATTGTATCTACCGCCCACGCATAACAGCACTGTTATGCTCTCCCGTTATTCTGGAAACACACACATACACCTACATATGTATTTGAGGAGCACACGCAACACGCGTCGAGGCCGAAACAAACACTCAGCTACAAAATATTTGCACATTTCTCATATGGAGATTTGTTTTTTGCCCTTTTAAGGCAATTACAATGTTTGTTTACTTTTGTTTTTTTCGTTGTTGTGTGTTGTCGCCAGCACCTTGAGGCTAGTCAAAGGCCAATTAGCTGTTTCATGTTGGAGAGTGTAAAAAACATGCCTCAATTTTTCCTATGTAGGTAATTGAATGTCCTGGCGCTTGCCAGGGTTATCTTCTTCTTTCTACCTCACCCACCCTCTAGGGGAAATTGTTGCCAAGCGGCTAAGGACACACCCACTTCTGGCGTGTTGTTGTGCCACAGTGGGTTCATGTATTATGAAACACATAATGAATATATATGGAAATGACTTTTACGTGGGAAAAACTTGTGTCGTATTTAAATGACTTTGAATTGACTCTCCAAGTGGAAACATAAGTAATATGTATGTGGTCAACACATTCTGATTGAATTGCTGATCGAATTATAGTTTACCCCTCTTTTTTTTTTGTGAATCATTGCAAATGATATCATAAACAATTACGACAACTCAAAGTTGTATTTATATATATATTTTATGTACTTTTTTGTTGTATTTTCCTTCTTTTTTTTACATTGTGTTGTCGCTGTGACTTGTTGAAATTCATTTTTGCCTGATAAGAGAATGCTCGACATGTTGACGACTTTGCCGGCATTGCTATAACACATGGTTTTACTGATAACAGTCACTGTGTGGAGCTCATTACGGCATGCTCTACGGGTGGCATAGAAATTCAATCACAACCCGCAACAGATTCGCAATTGCGAATCAAGGGCAACCAAATTCTCGGTTACAAAGGGGAAAGGTTAAGCTCCAACGTGATAAAAATCAACAAACAATCAAGATGATCTCAGACTAAAAAAGCCTGAGAGTCTGTAGACTCTATGACGTCCATACTACAAACGAAGCGTGCTGGACTCCGTCTCGTAGTTTTCCCCAAGTACCTCCCAATTCACACCTTTCTGTACCAAGTCCACTTCCATGTCTGTAAATATTGAAACAACATTTTAAGTGTACAATGTGTGTTGAATTATAAATATTGATTTTAGGTTTTTCATTTTTCATTTTTGTAAACGCTGTAGAATTTAGCGAAAAGCCAAGCCTCTACATTAAATGGTAGTTCATTGAATTGGATACTCAAAAGGAGCGTAGGTTGTCTAAAGTGTGGGCTGTAGTATCGTTTGAATATATATTTATATATAGTGTATGCCAACATTTAGTTTGCTTGGGGGTATTGATGAGCACCATTTAAATTGCTATGTTTGACAAGAAATTTATGATAAGAAAGTCAATTTCATCGGACTGTCCATGAAATTTCAGCATATTTTTTTGCAAATACTTTGAAATAGTAGAAATATAACAAAATATGGGAAATTTATTTTAGCTTAAATTCCGATTTCTTGTGAAAATTTATGATTTCAAATACTTCTTTTTATTGGGCTGTTCGCTTGAATCAAAGTTCTGTTTAATTATAACATACATACTATTAAATTACTCTGAACAGCCTGGCACAGTGCTGATATTCAACAATAGGTAATTCAAAATGACATATCCTATAGAGTGAAATCATAGATTGTTGCCAAGTCACGCGCCAATTGAATTTGGCGTTGGCGACAATTAGAAATGCGGAATTATATAATCGCCCGTCCTATTTGCAATCCAGACAGATGACAGTTGCAGTGACAGCGGCGACAGCGACAACCAACAATAAATACAACAAAAAGATTGCAAACAATTTTGTGGTAATTTGACATGCAATTTTTTTGGGTTACTTCGCAACAATAACGTAAACATTAGTCGCTTTATAAATGGAATTGTGCATTGACCTTGACTGCATCCGTGATCTGACCCTATCAACTCGCAAATGTCTTGAGATTACCTATAATTTTCTCTCATTTAGACAGGTACAGGTATAACTAGAAATTCTAATGAGCGAGGGAGTAATGGCACCTGAAAATTAACGACCAATACTTAGCATTGTAATTAGAAAAGCAAAACTTTTATTATTACAAATCTGACGAACACAACAGCTGCACGAGATTCCATTTAAAAATGTCTACATATGATATTATAGATAGAGACATTGTTTATCTATACCCATTTCTACGTATCTATACCTTAATACAAAGTTCCAATTGCTGCTTCTTCTCTTTCCCATTGTTTTGGTTTCCAATTGGGTGAAGTCAGCATAGTTTGAATATCTGGTAGCTACTTTTTTGGGTTCTTTATGAACTGGCGTAGGTGTTTACTCAGAGAATACTCGTAAATATGGAAAGAGCCGCCAAAATTATTCTATAATAAATGCCATTCGCTGTGCAAAGTTCAAAAGCCAACAAGTTTTTTATATCTAAATTTCCATTATCAACAATTACGATAGTTATACGTTCATAAAATGTGTGTAGAACTTTCTTTGAGGCGCAGTTTCTCAATATCTAGTTAAATTCTCAGTGCACTTAATCGAAAATATATGGAAATTAAAGTAAAATTTAATAATATCTCGCAGTTAAAGTTTGACTTGTTCTATTCAAAGTTGTTTTCACTTTTACTGGAAAGTTTTACTGATCTGTGTATCTATTTAATATTTTCCCAAACAATATATTATAGTCAAGAAAAAGAATCAATATTGTTTTTCCTGCGTTCTTGTTAAGAGAGATTGTAGCCAAGTTAACAACAAATTTGTCCGGTGGGAGAAAAATGAAAACCCATTGGGGCGAGGGCAAAGACGCTGCTGGAGGAGGGTTCATGGTCTCTTATATAGACTATGTTTTTACTTTACTGCTGTGACAAACAGACTGTCAGACAGACGTTGGTCAATGTCAAATGCAGTTGAAATCCAACAAAAGATACACAAATGCAGATACAGATACACATACATAAACGGAAATTATGCAACCAATGCAAATTTCAAGTTCTTCAAATTAACACATGTTTTGGTTTTCAACTTAAATAGCTATTTATGTAGAATTTATTTACTTATATATAGAACTCACCTCGGCCGATTTTGCATGAAATGCTGACCACCGAATATGACGAGCATGTAAATGCCACAATAGTAGAACACCCATGTCCAGTTTTCCAGCATCCATTTGCGTGTTCGCTGGTGTATAAAATCATTCTCGAAATCAAAGATATAGGAATAGTTGGGCGTTACGCTGATGTCCATATTGATCATTTTGCGGCCGTCTGTTGTGTGTTTTTCTTATTGTGAAAATGGGTCTTTAGTGTTGCTAGGTTGCCCGTTGAGATTAGGCCCGAGAAATCTATAGAGATTGAAAGTAATATGTGACATTTATTATTCTAAATTCGAATTTCTTGGTTCTTATCAGACAAAAATCATAAAAATAGCATTCACAAATATTAACATTAATCTTTGCCCTGATTTAATCTTATGGCAACATCTTTCTCTTTATAAGCAAAAAGCGCGCGTTTTGTCTCAGCTTTCAGAGGGAGGAAGAGCGAGAGAAAGAGAGAGTGTGTGACCTTCCCGATGCATACAGCCGCCCACAGATGAGTCCATTGATTTTGCATGCTGACTGTAAGCCATGCATATGTTGAGAGAGCAGTGCACAGAGAGAGAGAGAGAGGGAGAGAGGGAGAGATTGTGTGAGCATAAGCTCTCTTACAAATGCAACTCATTCATGAATGGCGCCTTCTTCCGCATTTCACACCTTCAGCTCGTGCCTTGTTCGTGTCTTCCATGCACTTGTCGCACAAGTAATAAAGGGAGAGAGAGGGAGAAGTGGAGGGGGGTGTGGAAGGTAAGGCGCGCGCCAGTCTGGCGGCTGTTTTGGGTCATTCATTCAGTCCCTCAATCGTTCAATCGTGGCAAGTCTCGTGCGGAAAAGAGCTTTGGCACACCAACAAAATAAAAAACGAAATGTCTAACAAAGCAGAATGCGAAAATAAGAAGGTAACAGCAACAGCAACAACTGCAAGAGGCGGTTGTCAGGTGCCGGTGGCGGGTGCTATTTGTTTCTATAAACAACAAGGTAGCCAGAAGTAAAAGCATACATATGCATATACCTAAACTTATATGTGTACATGTGTAATTGTTGTACTTATTTGAATGCCTAATTGCATGCCAGACACGCGACAATTTTGGTACGCACACGAAAACAGTCCTACTCTCTCGCACACACACACACACACACCGCTAGAAACTCTCACACAAGCACGCACACAACTGCATTCAGGTAATTTCATTTCATTTGGTTGCTGTAAGCTGGTTAGCTTTTGAGTATCATATCCGGTTTTTTTTTTCGCGGCCCAGCGCTTTCAAAATTTCTAGTGAAATTTTTGCTGTTGCCGATGAACCGAAAGGTTTTTTTTGTTCCACACATACTGCACATACATACAAAGATTTGTATCAATGTATGTATATACACACATACATATATTTGTTTTATGTTGTCACACCACCGCGCTGCTCTGGCAAAAAAAGAAAAACACGCGATTCGCTTCACACACATCTTCTCGACCATTCGGGCTTTCATCTTCCATTCCTGGCACTCTTCTCCTCTCATTTTATGCTGAGCGCGCCGACGTAATCGATAAAGTACACAAATACGATAAAAATACATGTGGCAAAATAGCAAAAACTCAAGTTTCCTGATCAACGCCAACAGTTGAACAACACTCTCTAATTTATACGACAAATAATGCACAGTTAATGTTTAATATTAGCTAAATGCTTTTTAAGTGATGATATACATGTACAATTACTTTTTATGTTGTTTTTGTAATATGCTGCCCAGCTATTTAATTTAACGCACGCGCTACGGTTTCTTCTGACTTTTCCGCAATGACAACTCTCTCTTTGAGCAGCCGGCGAACCACTGAGCGCACCTGTCTCGCTGCTTGTGTATTTAAGTTTTTATTTAAATAAATTAAGCGAGCGAGCGAGCACCAATACTGACGTGCGCTCAGCGAGACGGCTGATTTACAAATTAAGAGCTGCCAACTTGTTTTAATAGTGGGCTCGTTACAGAAAACGAGCTGGCAGCTCATATTTAACGAATTTAAGCACATCGTCAACATTGATAATTAAAATAAATTAATCGAATCAGAACTTATCATTACATTGTAGATTTTTGCCTAATTCTTGCTTAGAAAACTAAATAACATTTAAATTGCGCGCCATCGCAAATGCTATCGATATCTTTGTCGATGTTTCTACATCATCACGACACATACCGATATAAGTAGTGTGACCAGCTAATGTTAGATAAACCGATAGTTGCGATAATTGCGAAACGCAGCCCTCGTTAAACAGCTGATACAATCATTGGGCGCGCACATTTGAAATAAAGTAATTGTGATAAAGAATAAAGTTAATTAAAATGTTGTTTGAATATTTTTTATTACACAAATTACAAACAATACAGAGTAAACATAATTTGTTGTATAAACCTAGCTACTTATATGATTAATATTACACCACATTTAATTGTTTGTTTACGTTTACATATACATATTAATTGCTGCATTTTGTGCTGTATCAGATACTTTTATGTATGTATAATTTTAACTATAACTAAGAATGTTTTTTTATACTAACTAAAATCTGGCAGCTGCTAAAACATTTTACAAAAGACTCCCCCATTGGCATTAACATTTAATCCCGTTGGCTGCAATCGGAATTCTGTTGCACCTGCCACTCATCGGCAACAGTAAATTAAAATTCAAAAAAATGTATTCTAAAAAATAATTGTTACGTTGCGTTTTGCATATTTGTTGCATATTCGTTCTGTTTGCACTTGTTTTTCAATCAGTTGCATCATTTGAGCTCAGTTTTTGTGCCCCAATGTGTGTGTATACCCTACAGCTGCCATTGGGCAACATATCCTATGTAGGATTCAATTCTGATTATTAATTTTCATGATAATTTTTTTATAAATTCTTTTTTTGCACTGGTTGTTGGAGTTTTTTTTGGGGCGGCTTTCGACTTGGTGTAGTCACGTCAACCGTCAGCACAGCCAATTAAGCAAATTAAACAGATTGTTATCCTGTCCAGACAGGCAGCAGACCGGGTCGAATAATATGTCCAGCCGTGTGGAGCTTAATTCAATCAACGTCACATAATTACTTAATTAATTAGATGCGCCCAACGGTCACACATTCAAATCGGCCATCATTTTTCGAAAGTCATTCAGCGAGCCGTACATCTCAAAATCCCCTCCGCCGTTTCCATACGCCTGAGCCTGTGCCCGGACATGCGCCGGACGTGGCAGCGTTAGCGGTACGGGCAACAGCTCCGGCATCACCGAATGATGCGTAATCAGCGCTCGCAACGAGCTGAATTCCTTGGTGAATCCCTGAAAAGTATAAAGATATTTATTATACGAATAAAAAAATTGTTCTAGATGTATATATATATATTTTTTGGATTTTCAATATTTTCAGCACGCTACTTGAAGCATTTTAGGTCCAATTTCAAGAATTTACAGAACAGGTAAGTTACAGATTTAGATGTATATTTTAGTTGAAAATTCTGAGAAAAATATTACTTTAAATATTATACGTCACAAAAAGGGCTTGAGAAATTTATTCTCAAATTAAGAGAAAAAAGTCTTCATTGAAAGACAGTGTTTTCTTTAAATATTTTCCTTTTAAAGTTGTCTTACTTAAAAAGAATGCTTCATTATATTATCTTCATTGAAAGATAGTGTTTCTCTTAAATATTTTTTTTAAAAGTTGTCTTACTTAAAAAACAATGTTTCTTATAATATCTTTAATATTTTTTTTTACCAGTGTATTCTCATTAACTATATATTTACTGTCCTACCTTAATTTTATAGCCACGCGGTGTCCGGAGTATCAAATAATGTGCCACACGTGGCGATGGCGGCGGCACGCGTAAGGATAATGCAAAGCAACCTGGCTTTGTGCTGCTCTGTCGCACCAGAAATGCACCTGGACTTTGACGTGACAGCACCTCCAGTGAGATCTCCCGTGGAATTCCCGCCTGATACCATGCGGCACCCTTCAGCTCCTGCTGCTCGGCCAGACTCAGGTTGTCCAAGCG
The DNA here is from genome assembly GCA_035045575.1 of Drosophila falleni. Lineage (NCBI taxonomy): Eukaryota > Metazoa > Arthropoda > Insecta > Diptera > Drosophilidae > Drosophila > Drosophila falleni. Next base: position 16,338,060 of record JAWNOV010000167.1, read on the forward strand.
CAGTGAGGAGCCGTGTGCAAACAGCTTTGGACTCGAGTTGGCTGTATCATTGGAGTTAAATAATTATTTACAGATAATTAAATAAATGACATTAACATTCTTAAAATTAAAGATTAAAAGAAATCAATCAACTGGGAGAGGGACTGCGAGAGGGACTGGGAGAGGGAGTGGGAGCGGGGCCTGGGAGCGGGGCCTGGGAGCGGGGACTGGGAGAGGGACTGGGAGAGGGAGTGGGAGAGGAACTGGGAGAGGGAGTAGTAGCGGGGACTGGGAGAGGGAGTAGGAGAGGGAGTGGGAGCAGGGCCTTGGAGCGGGGACTGGAAGTGGGACTGGGAGAGGGACTGGGAGAGGGAGTGGGAGAGGGAGTGGGAGAGGGAGTGGGAGAGGGACTGGGAGAGGGACTGGGAGAGGGAGTGGGAGAGGGACTGGGAGTGGGAGAGGGAGTGGGAGAGGGAGTGGGAGAGGGAGTGGGAGAGGGAGTGGGAGAGGGAGTGGGAGGAGTAATATTAATAGTAGTATTTATAGTAGCAGTAGAGAGGATAAGAAAAACAAAGAAATTCTTCTTCTTACCGCTGCACGTTTCCCGCAAATACTTTTTGCTGTTGGGCAGCTCCGCCTGCAGACGTTGTGTGGCAGTTTCCAGAGCAGTCAGAGATTGACGACAGGAGTCACCGAATTTGCTAGCCACATATTTGTCGGGCTCACAGATGGCTTCGTTCACATAGCCATCGGATATGGTCTGCGAGGAGCCCGAGTTGAGGGAGGAGGAGCAGGTGTTGTGCACCAAGGGGCGGCTATCCTCGGTGCCACGCAACAAACCAATGCCCATGGTGAGGCGTTTAACCTGAAAGAGATTTTGAATGAAATGAAACCATTACAATTGTACAAACTGTATACAACTCTGAGGGGGCCAAAAAGTTTTTGACGCAACGCAATAATTGCAATTTAGTTTATCTTTAACAGTTCCATTGCCGATTATTGTTGATGTTGTTGTTGTTGCTGGTTGAGTTTTGTTGCCTGCCACAAAGCCAGCAAACATCGCAAGACACTTTCAACAACAACAAGGAGACGTCTGCAAATCGATGTGTAACATTTTTGGTTACCAATAAAATGTTGTCTGTGTAGTCAGTGTTGCCTCTTCTCCCTTCCCTTCCCTCCCCCCTCCCCTGATTTGCCCATACTTTGGCTTTTGGGGCTGCGGTAAATTACTTTGAAATGAGTTGAGGCTCAAAGTTTTTGGGGCTGCTTTTTGTGAGCCCATTTAAAGCGTTTCCAATTAGCAGACAGTTGCTCAAGTGTTGACTACGTTACTTTATTTCCCCTCATTCCAAACCTTTCTCAGTTCCCTTCTGATCTGCTTCTTGTCTTATATAAGTTATTTGCCTAATTTGTTATAATTATGTTGATTTTATGTAGTTGCCCGAAGCGGAGTGGGAATTGGCCAAAATGCCTTTTTGATGTGGCTATCTTCAATTGCTGCTTCGGACTGTTCAAGGCGCCTATTGAATTCAGTTATATAATATATTCTAGGGCTATTTATAGACATACATATATTCAATAAGAATATTCTGTGGCATTGCTTAGATTCTATTCAGCATGTTGCATTCAATAGATTCACACATGAACTGCCATAATTGGTTATTTATTTATAAATGCAAACGAAAGTACAATAGATATTCCTAATCTCTACTATGAGTCTAAGATTAACTCAAAGAATTCTAAGAAATAAATAAACTAATTATACTGTCTGGTATTAATTTCCTTCCGAATGGAATTGAATTCAGAGGAAATTCTTTGATTGTTCAATTAATATTTAATTTATTCGACAATATAGAATGCATTCCATTTATGATTGTTTTTTTTTTTTTCTTGTATATATACATTTATTTACATATATTTACAAATTATCAGCATAAAGTACAATATATATTCCTAGTCTCTACTTTATTTAACTATAACTCAAAGAATTCTAAACAAAAAGCTAAACTACTTAGAAAAAATTAATACCAGCTAAATTAATTTTCATTTTTAAACTTTTACTTGAAATCTGAGAAGAATAAATGAATTGATTTAAGATTTAACTTATTAGTACTATCTAGTACAAATTTCCATTTATGAACTTTTACTTTAAGTCAGAGGAAAATTTATTCATTGATTGCTCGATTAAGATTCAAGTTAAAGATACTGTATTTCATTTGCCAATGGATAGTTTGATGAATTTCTTGCGCTGTATTTCTTTGATCTGTCTGAATGTGCATCTTTCTGCAATTGTAGCTAATTGAATTGGTACTCAAGCAGTTGCTTATCGTTAAGTATGCAATCAGTGCCAGGCAGGCAGCTAGGCAGCCAACCTAATGCCCCCATTATGCTAATGACATTGGAAAAGTCTCTAGCAAGTAAAGAAAAGTCAATAGCAAGACAATGCGCTCAAGTGGCACTCGGCAGGCGCTGCTCGACAAATCCGGCGTACAACTCTCTCTCTCTCTCTCTCTCTCTGCTAGCAAAAAGGCGTAAATATATAAAGCGGAAAAATGCATTGCAATGCAAAAGAATAGACATGAAGACGGTAGAAAACAAGGTAGGCGCATTGGGAACAATGGTACAATTGGGCATGGGCGTGTCTAAGTTGAAAGCAGTTGTAAAGTACATCTCTTTATACCCTGTACTCATAGCAATTCAATAGAAGGGATAGTACAAACTAAAGAAATCAGCTGTGTTTTAATTTTGATCGATTTGGCAGTACATTTAAAAGAAAAAGTCTGGAAAACTTCATAAGCAATAGAAACTGTAATCATTATTACTTATATATTAAAAAAACATAATAATCATAATTTTTAATTTTTAATTATTGTACTGGCGAAATAATCATTTTTTTTAAACAAAAATAATAAAGCTCAATAAATAATCAATATTTTATGAGTTTTCTTAATTTTTTGCTTAAAGGTAATGATTATTCCTTGAGTTTTATTTATATAATTAAAAGTAATGATTTTGCCTTGAGAACTTGCTTAAATAAGACACTTAGAGATAAATATTGGTATATTTCACGCTCTTTTAAAGTAACTATGTATAATTTTTTTTTCAATGAAAAAATAAACAATATAATCATTATTTACTGTTTTTGATAAAAGGTATAATATTTATGCAATTCAAAAATTGTAAAAGCAATCAAATATTAATTTTTAACTATGCAGACCAAGCTTCTAAGAAACTTATTCACTTCTAATCGGCTTACAAATAAACCAGCTATATCACTTTTAATTCTATGTATATAGAGGGTATTTTCTATTCGAGCATTAGTTCGAATGCTTAGTTTGTGTTGGCATTTGATTTGCTCCTTTGCGCTTTCTCCACCTTTTGTCTGTCGCTTTGTTGGCAGCAAACTTTACCCCATTTGCCTACAGCTGCAGCTGCAACTGTCAGCTGCTCCTTGTAGGCCTACAAATGTATGTGTATATGTGTATCTGTATCTGTGTATCTGTATCTGTGTGTATTTATGTGTGTATAGAAAAGAGGACACATCGGCATTGTTGCTGCGATTTATGTGTCATAAAGTCACTAAGTTAACGGCATTTGGCTGCCATTTGCCTGACATGACTGCTGAAACTTTTTCATCTCCCGCTCTCTCTCTCACTCTCTCATTTGTTCTATCGCTCTCTCACTCTGCCACACTCTCTTTCTCTCTCGCTCTCCTGCTCTCGTTGTGTGAGCAAATGCACTACAAAATGGCGTGTTGCACTTCAGTTCCACAGCTGTTGTTGTTTTTATTGTTGTTTTGCAGTTGTTTTTGTTGCTTTTGTTGCAATTGCCGGCGGCGCGTGCCAAAGTGCCGTTAGCTCGTAATTTGCATTTTTGCAAATTAATTTAATGAACGCTTTTGGGTCTTGTTCAGTGGCAAACACTTTTTATTTCTGTAGAGTCAAGTGCTTGCTAAATTCCATTTGCTTTTTGAGTGACGGCTATTCCTTTGCAGGCTCAAAGGATTTTATTTTACTTTTATGCCTGAAAGGATTTACTATTTTTCTTTTTTTTGACATACAATTTAAATTACATTATATACTGACTTAAAAATGCAGCAAAATTTAAAAAGCAAAAGCTCTTGTGAGTATTGAACCAAGACAAAAACTTTTACGGATGACTGATATAGAAGAATTAAAGAAACAAAAGCCTTTAAAAGAGTTCATTAATGATGTAAATGTTTTTAAGGAGAGAATTAAAGAATAAAATGTTACTAACGCAAGTGTTAGACGTTTACGGATAAGTGACAAGAAATCACAAAATTACCAAAGAACTAGTGAGCGGTTACAGTCGAGCACGCTCGACAGTTGAATACCCTGCGCCCAGGTACTCTGAACTGAAAATTGACTTTTGATTGATCTATTGCAGCTATATGATATAGTTAACCGATTCTAACTAAATTTGGTCAGGCTGTATATTACCAGCCCAGATGCATATTCTATCAGTTTGGTTTTGATATCTTAACAAACAAAAATCTTTTCCATACTAAAACTTCATTTTCGATGCACCGTTCCTATGGCAGCTATATGATATAGTTAACCGATTCTAACCAAATTTGGTCAGGATGTATATTACCAGCCCAGATGCATATTCTATCAGTTTGGTTCTGATATCTTAACAAACAAAAATCTTTTCCATACTAAAACTTCATTTTCGATGCACCGTTCCTATGGCAGCTATATGATATAGTTAACCGATTCTAACCAAATTTGGTCAGGATGTATATTACCAGCCTAGATGCATATTCTATCAGTTTGGTTCTGATATCTTAACAAACAAAAATCTTTTCCATACTAAAACTTCATTTTCGATGCACCGTTCCTATGGCAGCTGTATGATATAGTTAACCGATTCTAACCAAATTTGGTCAGGCTGTATATTACCAGCCCAGATGGATATTCTACCAGTTTGGTTCTGATATCTTAACAAACAAAAATCTTTTCCATACTAAAACTTCATTTTCGATGCACCGTTCCTATGGCAGCTATATGATATAGTTAACCGATTCTAACCAAATTTGGTCAGGATGTATTTTACTAGCCCAGATGCATATTCTATCAGTTTGGTTCTGATATCTCAACAAACAAAAATCTTTTCCATACTAACACTTCATTTTCGATGTACCGTTCCTATGGCAGCTATTTGATATAGTTAACCGATTCTAACCAAATTTGGTCAGGATGTATAATATCAGCCCAGATGCATATTCTATTAGTTTGGTTTTGATATCTTAACAAACAAAAATCTTTTTCATACTAAAACTTCATTTTCGATGCACCGTTCCTATGGCAGCTATATGATATAGTTAACCGATTCTAACCAAATTTTGTCAGGATGTATATTACCAGCCCAGATGCATATTCTATCAGTTTGGTTTTGATATCTTAACAAACAAAAATCTTTTCCATACTAAAACTTCATTTTCGATGCACCGTTCCTATGGCAGCTATATGATATAGTTAACCGATTCTAACCAAATTTGGTCAGGATGTATATTACCAGCCCAGATGCATATTCTATCAGTTTGGTTCTGATATCTTAACAAACAAAAATCTTTTCCATACTAAAACTTCATTTTCGATGCACCGTTCCTATGGCAGCTATATGATATAGTTAACCGATTCTAACCAAATTTGGTCAGGATGTATATTACCAGCCCAGATGCATATTCTATCAGTTTGGTTTTGATATCTTAATAAACAAAAATCTTTTCCATACTAAAACTTCATTTTCGATGCACCGTTCCTATGGCAGCTATATGATATAGCTAACCGATTCTAACCAAATTTGGTGAGGATGTATATTACCAGCCCAGATGCATATTCTATCAGTTTGGTTCTGATATCTCAAGAAACAAAAATCTTTTCCATACTAAAACTTCATTTTCGATGTACCGTTCCTATGGCAGCTATATGATATAGTGGACCGATCCAAAAAGTAAAACAAACTTGATCTGCCTATGGTATCCAGGAACCTACATACCAAGCTTGATGTCTCTAGCTTTTATGGTTTCTAAGCGAGAGAATTTAAAAAAATCAGATAAATTTTAATTACGTGTTCAATTTTGATTTTAATTAAAAATTGAGAAAAGCATTGAGAAAATAAATGCAAGAAATCTACCTGCAAACTCAAACGAACTTTATTAACTGCCTTTATTTGTTATAAGCATCTAAAGAAATTCATCCGCAATTTCAATAACGTTCAATTATGCCAATATTTATCAATATTTGCGCATCTTATTCAATTTTCTGTAATATTCTTTGGGCGACAAAAGCCCAGTTGAATGGGTGAAAAGAAGTCTAAAGAAATTGCAAAGTTGTCAATATTAATGATACTTTTAGAAACTTTTGCTACTTTTATGGCACTTTGGTGCATTTATTGGATTGAAAGACGCCCAAAAGTATGCAACATTTTTTTGCAATTTACTCGAAATGGTTTATTTGCCTTGGCAGCTGCAAGGCAATCAGAAATTCGCATGAAATCGTATCGATTTGAATTCGCTTGCCAACGAATTCATGAGCGTAAGCAGATTGCAGGCGAAAAAGGCCCAAAAAGAATGGTAATGGACATCAATGGAAATGTGGACTTACCAGAGGTGGCTTATCAACCAAACGACGACAATTATTCATTTCTGTTGGTGAATTGTCCTCCTCGGAGCTGGGCGACCGTGGCAATTGCTGCAGCCCTGGGTCATGGCTGTGGGCGTGGTGACTGTGCAGCAGTTGCAGCTGCTCCACGTGATGTCGCGGCTGGGCTCTTGGTTGTGCCGGATGCGGATGTGGATGTGGATGTGAATGTGGATGCGAGTGCGGATGATGATGATGATGATGGTAATAATGCTGTTGTGGCGCTGTATTCACTGCACTTGTTGTTTCGCTGCAAAGAAGCCATTTATTATTGCATACTTTTCGGGAAAGTAACTATGTAGTTGTGATCCCGACTATAGAATACCCGTTACTTATTATTCTAGTATTTAATATGAATTTATCTTATCTATAATTTAATTTTATAGATTTCAATATAAATTGAAGTACTTAAAAGAAGTTAATACCCAATGAAAAACTATTGCATACTTTTGGGGGATTGTATTGTCTTAATTTTTAATGACTTTGGTTAGCTATTACTGCCGTTTTAACTGTCCGATCTTGCTGCGATTAAGTGGGATAATTTAATTTTATAGATTTCAATATATATTAAAGTACTTAAAAGAAGTTAATACCCAATGAAAAACTATTGCATACTTTTGGGGGATTGTATTGCCTTAATTTTTAATGACTTTGGTTAGCTATTACTGCCGTTTTAACTGTCCGATTTATGTTAATGAATAACGTAATTTGCCATAAAAGCAAAATTATCTTAAAAACTGTGGGTGGGGTGGCTTTTAGCAAAAATTTAAAATAAACTTTACCTGCCCACCTGTCTCATATAGACCCTGAAATCTAGGGGCTCACACAGACGGGCATACGGACAGACAGACGGACAGACAGACGGACAGACGGACATGGCTATATCGACTCGGCTGTTGATGCTGATCAAGAAAATATATACTTTATGGGGTCGGAGATGCCTACTTCTTCCTGTTGCAAACATTTTAACAAACACAACATACCCTTTTCTTTATTTTTTAGGCAACGGGTATAAAAAGAGATGCAACTCACCTGAAGCTTAGCTCTGGCAACAGTTGAGGACGTCTTGTGGGCGATGCTATCGTCGGCGTCGTCGTCGGCGTCGTTGGCGTCGTCGTCGGTTCGCCAGTCTCAATGAGTGTTGTCTCCACGGTGGCCGGCGATGGAGATGGCGATGTGGATGTCGATGTGGAGGAGGAAGTGGAGAACGCGACTGTACTGTGTTGCGGCTCGAGACGTAGGCGTATATCCTGCATGGCCATAAGCTTGCTTGGTATCCTTACAGCATCTGACAAGTTGAGAATTAAGAATTAAGAGCTAAGTTTGGCTTGTTAAAAAGTTTTGCGGAACCCTTTCTTCTTGGCCACAACTGGCAAAACCCAATGGTCACTTTAAGTTTATGCAAATGCTTAAGATTTCCTTGCTATCCCTATTTCCTATTCCCTATTTTTGGGGTAAACATATTTCCACATTTTGTGGTCTTGTTTTTGCAAAAGTTTTGCTTTAAGAGTTCACTCTCTCATGTTGGCTTAAAAGCCAAGCATGGCTGCAAACTTTTATACAACTTTTGACTTATTGAATTTAACTATACATATGTGTTTGTGTGTGTCTATGTGTATGTGTGTGTGTGTCCTTGTGCGTAGCTTTCTAAAGTTTTTAATGCAATTTTAAGCCTTTGCCTATTAGTTGCAAATCGTTTCAAAAGATTTTCAGCATATTAATTTTTAAGTTGAAAAATCTGTTTTATTTTTTCTGGTTTTCTTGGGGATCTGAAAGTGTGTGTTAATTGAAAGCGAAGCTGTTGCAAATTGGGTTAAGGTTGTGGCACTGCTACCAACTTTTGTGACTGGACAGACTTTGTCTGCCTGTTGCCTTGGGGGCAACTTGAGCTTGCCGCATCACTTGTTATCCTTGCCACCATTCACCTACATTCTGCAGTAGGGCAGTTGGCAGTTGCAACAATGCCAAGGCACAAAAGCCTGTCAGTACCGATAACAAAGGAATTGCAACATTCTAAAGAAGACGTGCCTTGCGGTACTTAAGTAGGGCATGCGTGACTTGAAAGTACTCGGTAAAAATTTAAGTTCGGTTGAACAAAATTAAGCTAGATTGAATGATGGCTTAAATTCAACTTTAATTTAGTATCTTAGACGAATTCAAAATTATTTAATAAGAATAACAGAACCTAATAAATAAAATATGAAAGAAGTTAATAAAAATTATAAAAATATAGATTACAAGTTTGAAAATAGAAGTAGAAAAAGATGAAAAATGAAATATCAAAAATATTTTATTTAAGACTGCTGATGTATTTAATAAAATATTTTTGATTTTGTATTCTTCAAATTTGTTTGCCTTTTTATTGATTTACTTATTTTGGTTGCCTTATTAAAAGTTTTATAGTTTTCTATTCCTTATTTAATTTGTTAAATTTTTATATTTTAAGTATTATTTGTGAAAAATGCTAGTCTATAATAAATCTTTGTAATCCATTTTAATTTTAAAAAGTGAAGTTAATTTATTAAATAATTGAAGAAATACACCTCATTCGATTTGGGTTACAGGGTATTTGGGTAATCAGCCCAAAGCACAAATGACTCACTATAAAAGTGAATGAGAATTCTTTGTATAGCTGCAGTTGAGGTTTTGCTTTCGTACTAGAATTTCTTTAGCCAAGTCAGTTGAATTTAAGCTATGCAAATATATGTACTTGCTGCTGATGCTGCTGCTGCTGCTGTTCTGCATTTAACAAGTATACGCCATGTTGGCTCTGCATTAATTTAACAAGCGACGACTACAATGAGACACAAATGTGCTGACATTTGGCACTTCATGTAAAAGTTGCTAGCAAAATGTCAGCAGTCACAACGGAAACACTCACAACAACAGCAACAACAACAAAAACAACTAGAAGGAAAACTGGCTTATCTGGCATTATAGTAATTCCATTGGATTTTCACTTGTATCTACGAGGCACGCCCAACAACATGTTCATTCAACTTGTCATACACGAATGCATCAAAATGTTTTTGTATCCACTTGCTGCAACAGATAATAACTTGCAACAACAACAACAATAATTGCTACAACAACTACAATGACTTTTTGCAGCGTGACAAATTTCATAGCATACTTTTGTGCGTCTTTTATTCAGGCTAACTTTTTACATATTTCTGCTTTATTTGCTGCAATTTTTTCTGCCTGCAAATCAAGTCTAAAGTTTAGTTCGACTTAATTTTTTTTAACAAACTTTATTTTTATTGCTTTTGGGTTGTTGTTTTTTATTAGGGTATGCAAAGTTTTTATCTTTTCAGGCAAATCACAGTGCCTAAAAGCAACAAAATAGTAAGTTGGAAAAATCTGCAATTGCAATGCATAAAACAAATTGCAACAAGATTGAGTAAATTTTCGTTATCATGTTTTGAATAAAACAAAACTGTCTTTCGGTTGCATTTTGTATATTTTTAGCATTGTGTATAATTTAAAAACTTGAGTCTATTTTTATATGGTTTATATTTTACATTTTTTTAATTTATCGTCAACTTAATAAAAAGTAAAAAAAAAGATTTTGAGTCCCAAAAAATTGCTATATTAATGTATAAATTAAAAAAAATGCTGGATTTAAAATGAAATTGAGAAAAATGTAATTCCTTTAATTTAGTTTTTTGTAGTTTTTTTGTCAAACTCTCTATAAGCTCCTTAATTTTAGCCTTTTTATCTGAATTCCTTAATTCTTTAATTTATTTTGTGTTTATTATATCAATCTCTCTATAAGCTCTTTAATTTTATCATTTTTTTTTGAATTCCTTATGTTATTTGCACTACCTTCAAAAGTTTCATTGCACGCAATTGAAATTTACCTTTATATGCTGTATCTTTGTCTGTCTTATCCTCTATTTTAGCTGCTGTTCGTCCCATTCCAAAAAGTGACAGAGACTTACCAGACGGAACACATATGACTACCTTATATCCAAGTGCTTTGCTCTCACTATAAGTTCTTATATTGCCTGTGACACACACACACACACACACACACACACACAGATAGACATTTGCTTGTTAGTTTATTGAAATTGATATTATGTTGGAGTTGACTCCATATAACGATGGCAATACCATGTGTGTCTGTCTGTCTTTCCGACTGTCTCTGTTTGTCTTTTGTGGGCACTTTTATCTCAATTTTCATAGAGATTTTGTTACGAAATTCATTGTGAAATCGCTTGGAAATATTTTTGGATAGACTCGAGAAGCTGCCATCGGTGTTGTCTTGATTGCCCTGTGAAAGTGTCATGCCCCTGAGATTGTTATTATTATTTTGCTGTTATTGTATTATTTTTCTCTGTTTTCCCCCGTTGAGTTCATATTTTCTTTGACTGTGAAATTCAATCGGCGATTGGGACACATGGTGACTGCCTTTTAAAGCGCTTATGTCAATCAGCAGTTGTTGTTGCATGCAACAACAACAGCACAAAATGTCAACAGTCTGTTGCAGTCTTTGAACTTTGAGTTCCGATTCCCAAGCCGCTGACTGGGTGGTCATTGTAATAAAATACCAAGGGCCAAGTTAACAACTCTGCTGAGTGATAACTAACGGTTGACTATGTGGATTCGGAATCAAGTCTCCGTCTCCGTTTGTGACTCTGACTCTGCCTCGTCTTTGTTATGTGACAATTCGCGGCACAGTTTCATGTGCCGTCGACAATGTGGCATGTAAGTAGCCACGCCCTGGTCTGCCCCTCTTGCCCCTTTGTCAGTGGCAACAACAGCCACAATGAGACTTAAAATGTGCAACGCTTTTGGCCCGACAACGTTGGCGCATAAAGAGACCAAATAACAAGGCTAACAATGAGACAGCAACTACGGGTAGAGGCGACTTTAGTCTTTGCTTCTGACTTGCTTTGATTTTGGCTATATTAAACCATTATATATTTAAGAAATAAAGCTGTTGCCTTTTTAGATTTTACAGACTAAGTCGGGGCTATAAATTGGCTAAATTTAAAGAGGGTGTTATTTATTTATTGTTAAGTGTAAGCAGCCGACTCTTAGCTATACATTTAGATTAAAGTATAAAAATTTAAGAAATATATTTAAGTACTACGGTTTAATTTAAATGGAAATATAAATATTATAGAGACATAGAGCGATATTTTCATTAATAAAATATTATTTTCTTAATTGTTTTAAGTTTTCTTCAAATTTTTAGATACATTTTTTAATAATACAAAAAGCTAGTTAAAGTAAATAAAACTAAATAAGTTAAATTATTTTCTTATTTCAATTAATTTAAGAATTTGATTTTATTATTTTAGTTAAAATTAAAATTTATTTAAAACTAATTAAGTTAAGTTATTATCTTGCTTCAATTAGTTTAAGAATTTGATTTTATTTTTTATTATTTTAGTTAAAGTAAGTAAAACTTATTAAATTAAATTATTATCTTATTTCAATTAATTTAAGAATTTGATGTAATAATGATTTATTTATTGGGATATTTAAATTGAAGTTTTATTTAATTTTGAATTTTTAAAAAGTCATGAAATATTTGAATTTATTTTTGTGTATAAGGAAATTTTGTATTTAAAGAACCTGTCTTGTAAAATTTTGTGAGCATTGTCAGTAACAAGATTTATGTAGCCTTCAATCTAGCTGCAATTGCAATTCAATTATGAATTATGCCAACAATTTCATTTGACATGTTTGCAGTTTGTCTTGCTTTGATTTAATGCTGCTACTTGAAGTCTTGCCACCTTTGTTTGTACCTCCTGTTGCCCACTAATTAAATGCAGTGCTCGATTTGTTGTGCTAATGTTGCGTAATTACGGAATGCAACACGACAACGACAACGAAAACAACAACAACAATGATGAGGACAACGTTGACGATGACGGCGGCAACATTCCAAGACGTTACTCATACGTCGCGTGTGTCAATAGAACAACCGGCTGCAAATGCTATGAAACCACAGCGCGTTCTTGCGGATGAGGCAGCAACAACAATAAGCTGTGTGGCAGCAACAGCAACAGCAACAGCAACTGAGTGCAAGGGCGAGTGCAACATTGTTGTTGTTGTTGCGGCAAGTTGGCGTCGTGTCCACATTTGGCATGCGCAGTGTGCAACAAAAACCACAATCGCGTCTTTGTTTTGCCAGCTCCTTGTTGCAGCTGTTGTTGTTATTGTTGCTGTTATTGTTGCTGCAATTGTACATTGACACCTCATGGCTGCCTCCTTTTTATTTTAGCTTTTTTTTTGTTGCTGCCTTTTAGCCATGTTGCTCTGGCAATGTACATGAAATTTATGTCGCCTAAAGTGCAACGTTGACAATGTGCGCTTGTAATTTGTTGTCGTTGTCGCTGTTGTTGTTGTTGTCAGCACTTGGCCATGGCTATTTAATGATTGTGTCGTGCAACTGCCAAAGCAAAGCAACTTGCAACGTGCAACGTGCAACTTGAATGCTGCCAGCATTCTCGAATTGTTGGTGAAAGAAACTAAAATCGCAAACGATTTTCACGCCCCGCAGCGGCAACTTCAGCTGTTGCACTTTGATTTCAACAAGTTCACAGTGGAAATAGGTGGATAAGGAGGGGGGGAGACTGACTCAAGGGACTTTCCATGCAAATGTCACATGCAATCATAAATGCATATCGCTCCAGTGTTTGGCGGGGGAGACCAAAAAAGTCAAATACTTCCCAAGGCGCCCACGCATGCGACTGTAATAATTTATACAAATGTCTGCGGCTTTTGACTTGCCACTTGTCACCTCTTCCCCCTCCCCCTGCCGCACCTTGCCACGCTACAGCGACAGTTCAATAAAAGTTAGGCGACAAACGACGTCTGATGACACAGTTTGTGGCTCGAGTTGCAGCTTGGGATGAAAGGATGTTGCAGAGGGTTGGCCAGGTGAGATTGAAAAACTTTTGCCTCGTTGAAGCTGAAAATGAAATATGTTTCAGCGTTTCACTTTTTCTTCCCCCTGTCAACTTTTTTTTTTGGGGGAAACAGCAACCGCTGCAAAATGCAAAGTTGAGTTACGATTGCTGTCTGTGAAGTCTCTGTATAAGTCTCTTCTGGCATTGGGTATCGATAAGCACCTTGGAGACAAGCGAAACGCTTGAGAAATGCAGCTTCCCTTTGTCACCTGACTTGGTTTCTCGCTCAGATCTTAAGTTACTTTTGCTGTCAACAGTTGACACAGACAACGAGACATGTTTTCTGACAAGTTTCTCAATTCCGCATAGCGTATAACTTATATGATTCGTATACGGTTTATTAAGCGCTTTCAAACTCATGAGATCTATAAATATAATTTAAAGAGTTTGCTGAAAGCTTAAGAAAATAATAACCAGCATGGATTTTATTTTTATGATCCTGTTTTCATTCTATTTTATTCCGGGATAATAATAAAAAGTTCAATCTCTCAAGATTTGCCAATATATTTGGTTTATTTATAAAAAGTTTATCTGTATGGGCTTTGCTAAGCTTTTCGGCTTTTTCCCTAACTCAAAAACTTCCAACTATCATAACTTTGTCAAAACTTGACCGATTTTCATGCGGAATATTGCAGGCCTCGCTCCCAGTCACTCTCCCAGGCCCGGCTTCCAGTCCCTCTCCCAGTCCCTCTCTCAGTCCCTCTCCCAGTCCCTCTCCCAGTCCCTCTCCCAGACCCTCTCCCAGTCCCTCTCCCAGTCCCTCTCCCAGGTCCCTCTTCCAGGTCCCTTTCCCAGTCCCGCTCCCAGTCCCTCTCCCAGGCCCCTCTCCCAGTCCCTCTCCCAGTCACACTCCCAGTCCCTCTCCCAGGCCCCTCTCCCAGTCCCTCTCCCAGTCCCTCTCCCAGTCCCTCTCCCAGACCCTCTCCCAGGTCCCTCTCCCAGTCCCTCTCCCAGGCCCCTCTCCCAGTCCCTCTCCCAGTCAGACGGACATTGCTATATCGACTCGGCTATTGATGCTGATTAAGAATATATAAACTTTATAGGGTCTGCCACGCTTCCTTCTGCCTGTTACGCACATAGCGGTAAAACAAGCCCAATAGACCCCTGTACTTTTTTTAAGTACGGGGTCTAAAAACTAAAAATAATACTAATAATTATATGTTAAAGATTTGTGTTGACTTTGGTTGAAATAAAAGCCTGCAGTTAATAGCCATTCGAATTAAGTTGAGCAGCCACAAGGTAATCTGTCGATACTCGGGCCAAGGTGAAGCTCAGAGCGCTAATCTTACAAGGCATTGCTTGGGCACGCCACATGCTGCATGCAGCATGCCGCCTGCATTCCATTAATTAACAATTAGTGCCATCAAAGGCGCGGCAACAACAACAACAACAACAACAACAACAACAACAACAACAGACAGACAGACAGATGCAACAACGCTGAAATGTCTCTGATAGGCAAGAGGTAGGATTGGGAGAAGTAGGGAAAAAGAGAAGGGAAAGGTTAGGAGGCAACGTTTTTGATGTTGCGCGTCGCTTTCCGGTGCAACATCAGGATACGGTAGCCGCGGTTGCAACGTACAGTACAATCAGTTGATAATGATGCGGCAACGCCTGCTGAATTTGGTAGCAACCACATTGACCGTTAACAGAAACAGAAACAGAGAAAGAAACAAAGACAATCCACGGATGGGGCAAAGATCATCAACTCGCTGTGGCAAGCAGATCTTTGAGTGATGTCAAAAGATGACAGCGATGACGATGACGTTGCGGCCAACTTGATGACTTGTGTAATAAGTGGAAAGAATCTTGTCTAGAAACAATAACTCGTTGCCTTTTCGTTGAACTTGAATTTCAGTGTTGCATGTTGCATGCAGCAACAACTGCAACAGCAGCAACAACAACAACCACGACATTGAGTTAATGATGGTCTCTCTCTCTCTCTTTTTTGGCTTGGCTAGTAACATAGATCGCTCTCAGCGGCTTCGCCTGGTTGGTTTGGTTTATCTAGCTACTGTTTGCCTTCTCTGAGCTCTGTGCGCCTGTTAACTTGGCCATGAAACATTCGATGCTCTGGCAAATTTCACAATCGGCATCGGGAAATTGTGAAAAAGTGAGTTGAAAGACACAGCACACACACACACACACACACACACATACACACACACACACACACACACACACACAGATACATTGCCGGCTGTCTACGTGTTTTTCTTGTTTTCTTTTGCAGCGCATCTACGCGATCTTGAGCTCGATTCTTTTAACTCCCCTCTACATTCCCGATCCATAAGATGTGGTGTATTCAGTGTTCAGTTTTCAGTTTCTGGAACTTGTTTTCTGTCCATATTTGTGCGTGGCGTCGGCGTCAGCGTCGGCATCTTAACCGCAAATCCTTTCGGATATGAATTGAATTCATATATTATTTATGATCTGTTTATTTTTATTGTGCATGCCAGATGATAATGTTCATTATCTTGATTATGATTACAATGATGATGATAATGATAATAGCGATGATGATGATGATGATAATGTGGATTCATTGCTGGAAATTGTTGCTCTGTGCTCTGGCTGTGGCATGGTGAATGTTATGCCTGTCAGAAATGAGAAAACTTCTAATTGGAATTGCTAATCAAGTTGCGGCAATTTCGGGTGATTCAGCCCGAGGAAGTGTTGGACTGGCTAGCAAAGCTGATGGATTGTTGTACAACTGATGAGGGATAGCAGTCAGGCAGAGAGAGAGAGAGAGAGAGAGAGAGAGAGAATGAGAGAGATATAAAGTAATAGAGAGGGATAGAGAGGGAGAGAGAGAGAGAGAATGAAAGAGATATAAAGTAATAGAGAGGGATAGAGTTGGAGAGAGAGCAAGAGTTGGTAATAAAAATGATATTGCATTTATTCAGTAACAAAGGAAAATATATGGCTTCTCTAATGGGCAAATAGATATTTAGACAGAAGATAAAATTGACAGTAAAAAATTTAAAAATGGAGATTCAAATTTATAAATACAGATAAATATATAGTATAGAGTCTGAGTTATACGAAGAATTATAGACTTTATTGCGGATAGGAATAGGAATATAGTAATGAGAAAAAGTGTATGTAAAAAGATCTAGGTTAATTCAATACATTCTAACAATCTGAAATAAACCATAAAATTTAATATATATTTTAGAATATAATGGATACTTGATATTTATTAATTTAAGTATTTGATTTATTATTTAATCAACAAAAAAAATATTTGAACAACATTGAATATGTTAAAATTTTAAATTAGAATTTAAAATAAATTATTTAAAGAATATGTTTACCAATAAAAAATCTCTAAGCTGTGGGATTTTATGCAAAGTAAATATTAAGGAACAAAGATCTAGTTAAGGCTAAAATTTTAGCACCACCGAAAGCGACAGAAATTTATAAAGAAATAACTAGAGATATGAACACAAAAAAGATTTTAGATATAGATAGTCTGGAGAAGGAATTTAAGATTAAAGGCCTTGCTAAACTGGAAATTCCATCAGCTTTGTGAAAGAGCGATTCCGTTAGATATCAATCTCAAAGTTTATCAAAAGTGATGGTTGTGAGATAGTAAATTTCTTGTAACTTCCGTACATCAACATTTTCAGATGTATGGCCTTTCTTAACATAGCCTGAAGGTACAATATAACAATCTGGCAACCTTGCTCTTTATTACAAGGCACTTCTCGTCTGTCCTGTGTGCAGATCATTGTCCGTCTGCAACCTAGCGACTCTAGCTCTATTCTTAGCGGCCAATATCCAGTTCATCCGGACAAGAGAACAACAACCAAGACTATTACAACAGAAGACTATGGACTGTAGACTGCAGAGTGAAGACTGAAGACCGAAGACTGAAGACGGGGACGCCCCACACGACGATTCTCAAAGTAAATCGTTGGCAGAGAGTTTTGTGCCTTGATTGCCCCACCGCATTGCCTGTCAAGTTCCACTCTCAACCCGCTCTGAACCTGCTACAGCCTCCAGTTGCCAAGGCCTTAATAGTTTGATATGTGTGTGTGTGTGTGTGTGTGTGTGTGTGTGTGTGTGTGTGTATATATTTCACATACTAACAGCAATGGGGACATGGTGCTCTGTTGGTTATTACGATTATTATTGTTGTTGACATGCCGCTCCACTCTGACAGCGTACAATTTAGTGGCTTTTCCGCATTTCCTTTCCAGCATTGTTTGCCAACGCCATTGAAATGTTATTCCCACAATAGAAGCAACAAGAGGCGCCTACTTAGCCAACTCAGAGTTACTGCCTGCCTTCTCTAAGCAGCTCAAGTATGTGTTTCTCTCACTCTCTCTTTTCTCCAAGTGGCTGCCATGTCCAGACAGACAGCTGTCCCCAGTCAAAATTCAAAGCAATTAGACCGCCAAGTGATCGAGAATCACATCACATTCCAACTTATTCCATCTTATCTCATCTCGGAACGGAGGCACACACTTCATACTTGACGTTGGCTCAATTGTAGCTTTTACACTTGTCGGAAAACTGAAAACTGCTTTCTAATGGCGCTTCAAAGTTTAAGAGTTAAGCGTTTTTTTCCGGCTCAAATTTTATAAATGCATCCAACTACAGCAAGCATCAGCAATTTACGAGTATAGCAATTTAATCCGATAATCACTGAAGTACTGAGTTATTAACTTTACACATTCCATAGAAATTCTGAATTAATTGAGGAGTTATTTGGTTGTATTTTTAATCAGATCTTAATAGAAATTTTAAATATAAAAAAATATTTTAGTATGAATGGAATTTATTGTTATACTATTAAGTTATTTTCAAGCCCATAATTTCATTTCAGTTGATAAAAAATATAAAAAAGTTAGTAATAGCTTAAATTCTTAATTTTTTAATATTGAAAAATCGAGATATTATAAAATTGGAGTAAACATAATAACTTTTCTTTGGATTTTACTGTAACCTAACTTTGTTTGACAAAATTTTAGAGACGTCGACTGTTAGTTAACAGCTTCAAAATTAAATTTAATACAATTAAAAATCTCAAATTATCTTAATTTAAAGAACAAACTGCTGAGTGCCTTAATTTCTCGACTCCCTCTTCATAAAACCGTGGCTAAGCTTATTTACCAAATTTTCTCGCATTTTAGCCAAAGTAATTTAGCAAGGTTTACACAGAACCCAACAAAAAAAAATTGAGTTGTTAAAAATATTTCATTATGAAATTGATGCTGGAGATGGAAAACGTAACCCAAAAACATGATGAGATGCTGTTCATGTGTGTGTGTGTGTGTGTGTGTGTGTGTGAGTGTGTGTGTGTGTGTGTGTGTGTGTGTGTAGAATGCAATTAAAATGCGCGCTGAGTTGGATAATGCTGCTATATGCTTATATGTGCTTATACTATTTGGCACATGCAAGCAGTTAGCATGAAAACGAGGAGAAAGATACATAGATAAAAAATAAAAATGAATGGAAAAAAAATCAAAACGGAAGCAGCAAAAAGAGTTAAAACTGTTTAGCGTCGTTTTCCGCGCGGCTTTAATGATAATGAAGATTATGGCGATGCATTGGAGAGCGAAAGAGCTGGAGAGTGGGAGAGTGAGAGAGAGGGGCAGAGTGGGAGAGTGAGAGAGCGACGGAGTGGGAGAGAGAGAGTGTGCGAGGAAGCATAAGGATGAGGATGAGGATGTGGATGTGGATATGGATGTAGATGCGGATGCTGTTGATGTGTTGGTTGTTGGTCTCGTTGTTGTTGTTGTTGTTACTGTAGTTGTTGTTGTCGTTGTATGCATAATGAAATTGTAGCTGCAGTTGTAGCAGTGGCAAAGCTGCTTGCGGCTCTGGCTCTGACTCTGGCTGTGCCACATCTGTCCCAGTCCCAGTCCCTGTCCCTGCCACAATCCCTGGTCCCCCTCTCTCCCTCTTTCCACTTCTCGAGGCGTGTACAACTTCAACTTGAAGTGGCTCTTAACGGGAAGCGTTTCGCATTGCATGGTTCTGGCATTTTAGCATATTGCGAACCAGTAAAAAATGATGTAAACAAATTTCAAAGAAAACAATTTGGATAATTACATTATTTTGATGAAGAGTTACAGTTGCATGCTGCATAAATAAGCTGCTGACGGGTGCATGGGGCATGCAACTTGTACCCGTATTCACTCTGCTGTGTGGTCGTATATTATACGACGAAAACATAAATTCTACAGCAAATTGCCACTTAAAATATATACGCTGCAAATTTATTTGTTTACTTAAATCGTGCTAAAATATTTAATCTTTGTTTAGCATAACTTTTAAAATTTGATTCAATTTGCCATAAATTGTAATCATCTTAACAGATTATTTCGATCTGTGCAAAATGCAAAATTTAATTGCTATGACCCAAATTTGATAAGCAATAATTTTGCTTTGGCTTCTTTTTAATTTGCTAAAGGCTTTTTGGCATTGATTTTTGCAGGTCTTTTTTGCCACAAATGAATAAGCAAAACAATAACTGCGGGACAATAACAACAACAACAACAACAGCAAGAACGTCAGATAACATTTCATTATGTGTACCGCATTTCCACTTGGCTAGGCGCAACTTGCACCTGCCTCTGTTGCTGCCACAATTGTTGCCACAGCCTCTGATGCTGTTGTTGCTGTTGCTCAATTCAATTGCAAAATAGTCAAAATACTGCTGGCGGCATCAATGTATTCAATTATTATTATAAGCCTTCGTTGAACTGCTGGCTGGGCCACGCCCTTCGGCTGGCAGCCGCCCCTACCGCGGGGGCCTTTTTCAAATTGATTTGGCCAAAAGCGCAGTCGAGCCTAAGCGAAGGCAGCGCAAATTGCTAGCCAACAACAGCAACAACAACGACGAATGGCCAAAACAATTTTCCAGCATTTACATAATTTTCTTTTGTTGGAAAAGCCGTTTTGGAAATGTAAACTCTTTTCAGTCTCTATGGTTTAGTTGGCTCGTTACGCTTTTGATTTTTTCCAATGAATATCGTTAGCATTTCATTAAGAGGTGGTTATATTACAGCATGTCAAATTTCCCCGTCTTAATACTCTCCCCTTTCTTTCCGTAAGATTTCGTCTAAATATTTATGTCTGAAGCTCATAAACATGTCATTTTCGGGGGCTTTTGGAGCAGTTTTATTGGATCTCCTGCTGTGTCTTTGGATCTCTTGTTCTGTTGATGAACCTGTGAGCCTGGATTCTGTGAGATTCAATCTGCATTATTGCTTTGTCTTTGTCTTTGATGCAGCTGCAGCTTTTGATTGTCTTTTAATTAAGCGACATGCGCAAAATACAATAAAAATTCTCAAAAACTGGTTTGTGCCCCATTTTCAGTGGTACTTGTACCTACAACTGCTTCTGTGTGTGTGTTGTTTCCCCTACAATTCATTTCCTTGTCACTATTTCAATTCCCACTCTTTGTCCATTTTGACATCTTTTCTACCTGCCCCGTTTGTTTTATGGCTGTCAAATTTGTTGCTTATCAACGTTCTACTTATCTACCTGTCGTTCGTCTGTCAACATGAAGAGAAGAAGGAGAAGTCTATAATGCACTTCTGAATGCAGGGGAAGTTTACCATCTGATTGCTTATCTTATTGGACCAAACAAAACGTGCAAGAAGACTCTTAATTGGATGAAGGCAGTTGATAAAGTTGTAACTGTTGATAATGTCTATGGAACTCAATTGAAGTCTTGAATAGTTGAAGAAAAAAGTTACATTCTAGCTTATCGCAAAAGTCTCATAAAATGTCTAACTTTAGGTAAAAGATTGAGATAGCAGCTTATAAACGAATATTATATTTTATTATATACATATTTACTGAGCATTTAATAAAATTTTTAATTAAAATTGATGGACAAAATATACATTTATAGATACCTAGTCTGTACGATAGACATAAACAAGTTTAACAAATGGCCAATTTGTTAGACAGAAACTTAAAACGTCTGTAAGTTTACGCAAGATTCTTTCAGTTTCCCATAGACTCTACATATGAGTTGACTGACTTGGTTTTTACCTAGTCTTCTACCCACAACAACATATAACATACAACTATCGAGTCACGCTGTTGACATAACTTCAGTTCATTTCTGTGACACGACAACTTTACAACTTTTGTCCATGTTGTATGTGGTATGTACTTGGAAGTCATTTGCCTTAATTCGTCTGTCCAAATTGCTATTTATATGCATCGCCCTCGCTTTTAATTTGTGCTGCAAATCACGAGTCTCCCCACAGCCATATTCAGAGACTAAGTCTCTCTCTCTCCTCGCCATTTGTTATTCATATCCTCCTGAAGACCTCAAGTCTTTCTCGGTTCCAATCGCCAAACAAAATCAACAGGTGGCGCACATATTTCAACATGAAGCTGCCCAGGCAGGCAAACCGACCGAAATATCAATAAAAATGCCATTTGTTGCGATTGCGTCGTGCCACAAAAACGAACTGAGAACTGAAAACTGAAAACTGAAAACTGGGAATTGCCCCGACCACATAGATAATTTTCAACCATCATGCTCTGCTCTTGGATTGCAACTTTAGTTGGATTTTTCATACCCTTGCAGCAAGTTTAATAAGTTCTTTATGATGTTTACGCGGCGCCAAGTTCAAATTAAAACCCAACGACTCGACCAAGATTGTTCAATTCAAATATATAAATTATTACTTTAATAACAGTCAATAAAATTGTAAGCTAAGATATTTGTTTATGGAGTTGTTGGCCTGATTTAGAAGTATTCGTTATTAGATACTTCAAGAAAATTAAAAAGAAAAATGCCATAAAATGCAATAAGGTAGATCTTGAGTTAAACTGAATATTAAATTGAATCTATTTAAATACACTTGAATTAAATTGCAAATATTTATAATATTATTAATAAATATATGTTGAATTAAACTGAATATTATTTGAATCTATTTTATTACACTTAAATTAAATTTTGAATACTTATAATATTAAAAAGAAATATTCGAACAAAATTTGATATAATTCGTTAAATTAATTCGAGTTATATTGAACTCGTTTATTATTATTTATTTATTGTAAGTATACAATTAGTGTATCTTAGCTTCGGTTTGCATCAAACATAATTCGTTCTTGGCCTTTTTTCATTGCTTGCATTGCATTTAATTTATTGGCAACACTTTGGCTCGGCTGCTGCATTTAAACGACAAGTGTTGCAAATAAAAAGGTAAAATTAAAGCGGTGCAAATTAGAGAAAAAATCGGCAACCAGCGGCGACGTCAACACCGGAGGGGACCAAAGTGCCAGCAGCCGGGCTAAAAACTCGTTTGCAGCTAAAAAACTATTAAAAAAAAGCGCTGCGATTGCAGGCCAGGCATTTGTTGTTGCTGTCGTTGTTGTTGTTGCAGCAAGTGGCTTTTGGTACGGTTCCTCGCTTAATAAAGGCAACAAGGGCGAGCGGACCAGGCGCATTGGGGTTAGAGTCAACGCCAAAGGCCAAAAAGTGTTGGCAACACAAACAAACAAAAAGCGTTGCTGCTGCTGTTGCTGTTGCTCTCGTGCACAGCAACAACATGTGTAGCTGCCGTTGTTGTTGTGTGTGTGCAAAAAGCCCAAAATGAAGACATGAGCCACAACAACAATAACAGCAAGAACGACGATGACGACCTTCTTTTGTAAACGCGCTACATAATTGCAAGTGCTGTTGCTGCTGTTGCTGTTGTTGCTGCTGTTGCTGTTGCTGCTGAACAACTAACGAGTTCGGGTGCGGGCTTGTTGCAAGCTTGAATTGCCTCTTGCCACTGACAGTTGAGAAATTAGAACGGTTTTTGGTCTTTCAAATCACATGCACGTGCGTCAAGTTGAGTTGAGTCAAGTTCTCTGTATAATTGGCAGCGGTTGCAGGTGTGTAAAGTGTGTGTTGCTGCGGTTGCTGCTGCTGTTGCTGCTGCTGGTGTTGACTGCTGTTGTCTAAGGTCGCCAATCAGTTGGCCAAGTCAATCAGAAAACCCTGTCAAAGCTGTGTTTAATCAACGCAACATATTTTGTGATGTACCCAACCCTTTTCTGCTATCATTTCCAAGTTATTTTCTACATTATTGTCGCTGCTTTTGCATAAATCGTCGACGTTAAAATTGCTGTCATGTTTGTTATTTTTTTCTTCTTTTTTTTTGTTTCATCTTAAGCGTCTCTCTGTCTTGGCCAGCCCTAAAAGTCTGGGCTTTGTTTCTCGGACTGCGTAGGTGGACACTTGGTGCATGTTGTTGTTGTTGCACGCTGCGTGATTGTTGCTTGTTGCACGTTGTTGTTGCTGTTGATTATTGCCTTGCGACGCATATAAATCGCAGTGCTTAAATCTCCAGCTCAACTTGTAAATTAAAACCTTAATGAGTCTGTATGAATCGTGGCTTGGTTTGCCTTTTGGACCATGCTGTGCTTTTCTGTAATTTATGCGCCACTTTTGGCCATTTTAAATGTACAACTGAAATTGTTGCAGCTGTGATTGAATGCTGATTCTACATATGGGAAAAATGCTTTTAAATGTTGGTTGGATAAGTAGATAATAAGCTCTGCTTTGTACGATTTTCCAGTTACATTCCAAAATTGCTGCTAGCAACAATTTGTGTTGCTGTTGTCGTTGCCGTTGCCGTTGCAGTTGCAATCAATTGCAGCTGCAGCATCTGAGGCTAGCGTGTCAACTGACACGTTTTTAATTTCCAAGCAATTAGTTTTCTTTTATTTTTCTGTTTTATTTTTTTTTGTTATCCAATCACAGGCCAAATGAAGCTCACATGCGAAAGAGCCTGGATAGACCTGGCTAAAACTCGATGGGCATTGGGGCTGTGTATGAGAGACTTGGGGATTGGTAGTGCTACCCGCATTGTCGATTACCTTAAAATGATTACTTTTTGCTAATTAATGCGCTGTGAATTTTCTCACGCTTGGGAAGCCTCAAACACACACACACAGTGGAAACATGAAACTTGTTTGCTTCTTTTGCATTCTGCTGGCCAGCAAAGTGTAACAGTTTTTTCAGTTTTTTCCATTCTTTATTCTGACTTCCTCAATATACTTAATTTGCATAAGTTGTGTATGTCAAGTTGATTAATTTAAATGGCTTGTTAGGTCTGAGCAAGCGATTAGATGATCATGTTTGAATAATTACACCAAATACTTTAATTATACCAACCTTAAAGAACGTAACTTTATTACACTCTGCTACATATAGTATATCCGCTTTGGCAACCGTCAACAGCAACAGGTTTTCCACAAACCGTTGGGCATATATTGGCTTCAAATGTTAACTAATGAACGTTTATGTTTGCCTTCAAAACATTTAAGCTAAACGAGCATTTAGAAAAACGAATCAAATGCCGTTTAAATTAATAATAACTATTAAGTTTAAATTAAACAATTTTGACACTACTTAAACACTTTGCACTGTGAAACTTTATAAATCATTTACACAATATTCGAAT
This sequence comes from Drosophila falleni, assembly GCA_035045575.1. Lineage (NCBI taxonomy): Eukaryota > Metazoa > Arthropoda > Insecta > Diptera > Drosophilidae > Drosophila > Drosophila falleni. The sequence goes on from JAWNOV010000167.1 coordinate 16,363,071, forward strand.
GTATTACGAAATGGATTTGGAGGCAGCTGCACCTATGTATCTGAGTAGGCACCTCAGCAATGAACAAACAAAGGCAACAGAGATGCAACTTTTATTTTGTTGACGACACCGACGATTTATTTACTTGGTCGCCCGTTTTTTAATTCCGACTCCGATTCCGTCAGCGACGTTCGCTTCCGCTGGCTAAGCGTAAACGACTAAAAACGGCCACATAAATTTCAATAGGCCAGGCAGTCAGCCAGGCAGCGGCCGCTCTGTACCAGCAGACACAGCCAGCAGCTGACGTCGACGGCGCACAGTGGGCTACAAATATTCTTTTGGGTTTAAAACAGAATTTTTTTTTTTAAATTTTTGAAAGTGTAAAAAATTCAATGAAAAACTGATATTCCTTACAAATTCGAATTCGATCTAAAATTATTTTTATTTCCTTAGGGTATTAATAATTTAATTGGAATTATAAGAATATTAAGGTTAATTATTTTTTCTAATATTACAATTTTTTTTAAAGCGTATATACTGTTCTTTATATTATTAAATATATTTGTAGTCATAGTATGTTTGGCAATGTATTATAAAAGAGTTGACTCATAAATAATAATATTTTTATTATTGTTAATTTAAAGTTAAAATTTATTTTAATTTGTATATCATTAGCATCGTTTCAAAATTTTTACAAGCTCTAGCATTTTCGAAATTTAGATTAGTATTAGTATTTATTATTTTCTTTAAAAAAAAAAAACAAAAACTTGATAAATTATTTAAATTAAAAATGAAAATTTAAATATGTATTTGAATTACAAATTTTAAAAGTACCAAATAATTTCGTCTGATACCAATTGCTGGTGACTCACTGTGCCGACAACAACCAGTTTCCTTCCATTCACATGGATATTGTTTGTGGAACCTAAGTGAAGCCACACTTATACTGCTGCTTGCCGACGTATGTAAGTGTGTGTGTGTGTGTCTATGTGCTTGTGTGAGGATCCTATAGAGAGACAAGTTTAGGCTTCCAGCATCCACATTGACGACGTCGTTCACAGCGCTTCGCTTATCTCTAATGATAACACGGCATTTTATGATAAGAAACGCTAGAGGAGTTTCATAAATTTTTAGTGGCACTTCTTGGTCGAAAGTAAAGTGCAGCTAATTGATAATTGTTGTTGCTGCTTTGAATGTTTATTTGCTGCTTAATTAATTGATGACTTTATAGAACTTGTTGTTGGGTAATTAAAGTAGCGTTTACTACAGTTTTTGACAATAATCGTTAAATGTTCCAAGTATTTGTTGAGATTGTGAAGAGGCCATAAAATGTTTGAAGATGATGAAAAGAATTTGTCTAGAAGAAAAATGTATAACTCGGTTATTTGATTTGATTCTGTTTTAGAAAATTGTAGTTTGTTTTGTGCTTTCAATTCAAAATAAATGTATAGCCAAAAATTAATTAAAAATGCATTAAAAATGTTTGCAACGTTTGCTTGGGGACCGCACAAAGTGTTCCATTGCCAGTCAGTCTGTGGATGCTGAAATCAAGTCAAAGAAGCACACAGCGAATTCTCTCGTAAATACCAAATAGCAACAACATCAAAAGCAACAGCAACAACAACAGCGGCAGTGGCAGCTAAAACAGCTGCGACAGCAAATCTTTTTCCACTTTTGCACAACTCCAAAGTATTTACAAGCATCGTTCGCAGTCGCATCTAAAAATGTTTGGCATTTGGCAACACGCACCAATGAATAAATAGTCGAGTCGAGTCGAGACTGAAGGAGGCATGTCGTTGGGGAATTGAGAGGAGTTAAAAGGGGGGGGGGGGGGTGGGGCATTGTGGCAAGAAGGCAGCTAAAATGTTTGGATTTCAAACGAGCTCATTTTTTGCGTGCGTGGCTGCATTTCAAAATGATTTGCAATGCGGTGGGTGAAGTGGGAGTGCTAAAAGAAGGGGGGGAAGAGAGGAAGACAGGAAATGCAAGGCGGTTTTTCGGTTTAGTTATTCCCGCTGTTAGCTTGAACTCGGGCAGGCAAGCGTAACATGTCGAGAGACCGCAGACGGCGTGACTTGGATGAAGGATGAGTTATCGAGTCGACCACGCGTGAGTGTTACCGCCGAATGTGAATAAGTTTGAGTGTTAGTTTGAATTTGAGTGTGGGTGCATGCAGCACTCATGTTGCACACAAAAAGCCAGCTGCAAACATTGCTCATAATTTATGACAAGACGCAGAAGCGTTGACTGATAAGCGCCTTCGTCTGGGCCAAGTTAGAATAGCATCCAAAAAATATATAAATAAAATAGAAAGCAAGTCAGCTCGCCATCAACTTAACCCCAATGCAATTTTTGAAATCATTTCTTTTCGTTGCTGGCAACACATGGCAATTGCTGGCAATTTCCCAGCAGCAACATTATCAGCAGCAATAGCAACAGCAACAGCTGCCACAGCAGCAACATCTTCAGCTCAAGCACAATTCCCATCCACACTCACACGAAGTGCAGACAGAAGCCGAACTTGCTTCATACGAAGCGAATGTCGTTGTTGCTGCCACGCGGTTTTGCGTGCCACACGTTGCTAGCTAGCTACTACTACTACTACTGCTGCTGCTGTTGTTGCTGCTGCTACTTCTGTTGCTGTTGTTGCTGCTGCTGTTGTTGCTGCTGCTGCTGTTGCTCCTATTGCTGACATCCACGTGCAGTTCATTGCTGTGCGCCGCATCAGTTGGCAGCGTGTTTTTTGTCGCCGCGTCGACGCCAGCAGCAACGAGCGACATGGCAACATTGCTTTTGGTTGCACGTTCCTGGAATGTTGCCATTGGGGGCCAAATGTTGCTGAGCTGTCAAAGCAAAACTAGAAAGACACACAGATCAAGAGAGAGACGGAGAGAGTAAGAGCGGAGAGAGAGAGAGAGAGAGAAAGAGCGAGAGAGAGAGTTGGAAGAGAGTGGAGCAGATTATCTGTGAATGTGTGAATGTTGTTAAGCTAAATTGTTTTGAGTTCTGTTCATAAACTCTCGAATGACAGCTCAACGTTAGAAGTCAACTGGAAATCGTGTCTTAACTTGTACATGGTTCTTTTTTTCACTTATAAAAATTCTAACAGATTTAGTTAATAGAACTTTCAACAACTTCTTTAAAAAGTTAACAGGTTGTCAAAAACAATTTCAAAATCTGAGTACACTAAAATCTTTATCAGTTAGTTGCTTTTCTAAGATTATGTTGAGAAAATGTTAAGCTTATTTTCTCGTATTTATTGAAAACTCGGCAGTGAAATTTTTGATTGGATATCTTAAAATGCCTTAAAATGCAGTATTATCCTTTTTTCTTGTTTATTTAAATTAATTGTAAATAACCTATTATTGATTTTTTGTAAAGCTTACACACTTAACAGATAAAAAGTCTTAACTTTAAAATAAATTTTTAGTACATTTCACTCTTTATACAAATTCATTGAGTTAACTTAAAAATGCGTATATAGAATATAAAATATTCTTGATCAGCATCAATAGCCGAGTCGATATAGCAATGTCAATGTCTGGGAGGGACTGGGAGTGGGACTGGGAGCGGGGCCTGGGAGAGGGACTGGGAGCGGGGCCTCGGAGAGGGACTGGGAGCGGGGCCTGGGAGCGGGGCCTGGGAGAGGGACTGGGAGCGGGGCCTGGGAGAGGGATTGGGAGCGGGGCCTGGGAGAGGGACTGGGAGCGGGGCCTGGGAGAGGGACTGGGAGCGGGGCCTAGGAGAGGGACTGGGAGCGGGGCCTAGGAGTGGGCCTGGGAGTGGGGCCTAGGAGAGGGGTTGGGAGCGGGGCCTGGGAGAGGGGCCTAGGAGAGGATCTGGGGGCGGGGCCTGGGAGAGGGACTTTGAGCGGGGCCTGGGAGAGGGATTATTTTTAGTTTTTTTCCATTATAAGTTTTTTCCATAGTAAGTACGGGGTCTCCGACTGTCGATTATGCTCGACTGAAGCACCGGCCGACTAGTTAATCTTAATTTCTCAAAGTAATTTCACTGTCAATTTAACAGATAAAAAGTATTAACTTTAAAACATTAATTAATCTTCCAATTTCAATAAACGAGAATTTTGCAAAAAATAATTTTAATTTACAAATTTCAATAATAATTATTATTTTTATTATTTTTGCGTTATATTGACATTTAAAAATAATAAAAATTTCTTGTTAACCTGAAGATGAGTAAATCAGTAAATATTCTTAAATATAATTTCCTCAGATTTATTTTAAATATATTTTTTGCCCTTTTTTGCTTTTGGTCTTCAGTTTTTGCTTATCCATCAGTCTGCAGATAATGGCCAAAATTAATGATGCCGCACAGCTCTTGGCTTGCTGAGCTGCTAATGAACTCTCGAGTCTGGCATCAGCCCCCAGGAAATCATTTACAGATGCAACTGAGAATGTTGTTTTTCGGTCTAAAACAAACAGTCAGTTGACTTATGGTTGTGCCTAGCATTTGTTTTTGTTCTTGTTTTTGGCAATTTGCATGTGTAATTGACTCTGTTTGCCACATGAAGGATGAATAAGCTCGTCGGTTGACAGCTGAGGGTGCAACTCAGTTTTTGATATTGGCCTAATTGCTTGGTGCAAAATTGCAAAAAAATAAAAGAAGGGGGAACGCAATGCCCAAGGGGCGTGTCCCGCATACGCCTTAAAAGCGACAACAAATGCGCCCCTAAGTGGCACTTGCAACATGTTTTTTTGGGGCGTGTGCTTTATTTTTGGGGAAGGTATAAATTAAAGTGCCACAAAATAAATGAAGATTGCGGCACAAAAAGTGAAATTTCAATTAATCAATGTGAGACAAGGTAAGCGGCAGTCAATGAGAGAGACAGAGTAGAAAGAGTGAGAGAGAGAGAGAGACAGAGAGAGATGTGTATACAGTTTCAGTTAACACTTTTGCCTGGCGGCCGCGATAAGATCAAAGATCAGGCAGCAAGTTCAACTTGGCCACAATTCGTGTTGCCATTGTCTGTTTGTTGTCGTTGCTTGTTGTTGTTGTTGTTGCTGTTGTTGTTGCTGTTGCTGTTTGTGGCACGCGCGCCGGCGCAGGTCAAAAGCGTGCAGTCTGAAAACGGTAGCCGGCAGACATTGCAACATGCTGCATGCCCCATGATAAATGCAGTCCATAGAATCTGTGAATGGTTGTTACACTTAATGTTGCCTCTGCTGTTGATGCCACACTGTCAACTGCTGCTGTTGTTGTTGTTGATGTTGTTTTGGTTGCCGCTAATGTTGTCAATTTAGCACAACATTTGCCTGCCATGTTATTATGAATTTGCAACGCTTTCATGCAACATTTGCGAGCGCAATTAGTTGCATTTATAATTGGGGACGTGCTCTCCAAAACTGTTGCTTTTTAAAATATATTTTATCCCTCTTTGTTTCTGATATACATTTTTGGGGAGTTTGCAACATGTTCGAACGCTATAAATCAATTTGGCGGAAGAGCTTGGGCAAAAGGGAAACATGCAAAAATGCAGTAAATAATTAAAGCTATGCAGACAGTTGAATGCGCTGCAATTGCAGGGTATTTTAATTGAGTTAAATTTACTTTAATAAATTAATTTACATGTAATTGTTACTTTTTATGAATTTAATGATTTTAATTAGTTTATATTGCATTTTTGGCCGTAGTTGCAATTGCCCAAAACTTGACTAAAATAATATACCAAAAAATTGGCAATGCGAATTAAAATTTTATCGACAACAATGTTGCGGTCGCTGAGCAATAAAAATTGTTATGCTGATGAACGACATGACACCAACAGCAGCAGCAACAACAGCAACAGCAGCAGCAACAGCAACAGCAGCAGCAACAACAGCAACATGCAGTGGCAGCAGCAACGGATCGACCGCAGGAACAAGCAACAACAACAACAGCAACAACAACAACACACGTTTGTTGTTGTTGCCAGTGGACCGCATCGCGAAATTCTTCCTTTTTTGTATTACCTTATATCTGTTGTTGTTGTTGCTGGTGCTGTCTTTGTTTTTGGGATTTTATTTTGGCTGCTAAACTCAAAATGAGAAATTGCTGCTGCCGCTGGTGCAATTTTCATGGTTGACCTCATTTTGCAGCTCTGTCGCTGTTGACTTTGTGGAATATTTTGTGGCAGCAACAGCAACGCATCATGTCAGTCAGTCAGTCAGTCGGTTAGTTAGTCGGATGAGGATGTGGATGTGGATGCAACGACCGACAACCGACGACAACATGAGCCGGTCACGTCAGCGTATGTGACAATTTGTCGCTAAACAATTTTTGGTAACCGACAAAATTGTAAGTTGCCGTCGTTGTCGCCGCTGCTGTTGTTCTTGTTGTTATTCTGGGGCGAAAATTCAATAAATAAAAATTGTAATTACGTGTTGAACAGCACAAAACCGAACACTGCGGCAATTTGATATACGAGTTCGGCTTAAAACTATATAAATAAATTGGACGATGAGTAGGGCATCAATTACATGTTGTAAAGCAAAATGCCGCTGGGAATTGTATCGTACAATGGAAAATCATTTCTCTCACATAGCAATTTGAATTGCCGTTAATGTGTTGGTTCAATATTTGCAAAGGATAAGACATCAAAGCAAAAGGACGTTTACGCTTTGTAGCCTTACTGTGCTGGTTTTTGCCACCTTTGCTTGGGTCAACAACATGTACGTACAACGGCCAAAAGGAAAACATTTTCTATTTTTCCCCAACTGTGTTGAATGTGAATGCTTTGCTATAACAACTCACAATTTCGCACCAACCTTTTATGAAAAATAAAAAAACAGAAACAAAACGCCGAAGATTATACACTCTTGCGGAGTCCTGTATTCAGTTATCGACTTATTGTTCCTCTGAATTATAAATGAGATAGTAGACAGATTTCAACTAAATTTGCCAAACAGCTATGTGGTAGTAAAAATAAATACATTTTCGTGAAATTGGTTAATATATCTAAAAATCAGAGATCCCAAAGTAAGAGTTATTTATATTATAAACATTTATTTCAATCTCTTATTTTTAGGTAAAAAATATAGTTTTAAATAATAAATAAAAATTCATATTTTATAATCAAAATATAACTTTTAAGTTATAATTTGTATTATAAAAATCAAAGCTACAAAGTTATTTATCGATTTTGTAATCAACAAATAATAATATAGATTTATTTTTCAGAGTTAGGATTATTTTTTGTATTAAATATAACTCTTATTTGCTTTCTCAGCTGAAAATTACAAGAAACTTTTTCATACTAAACATACAGAAACAGACGAACTAAACTATATCTTCTCGGTTCGCTGTTCTGATAAAGAACATGCAATATATACTATACTTAATGGTCAGATCCCACGTCTTCTCTAATGCGTTACATATGTCGTGATTAAATTATACTACCCTCTATAAAAATAGAGATATCGGTATAACAGTTCTCTCGACACAAAGTAGCCGTCATCAGTGGCAAGTGGAACAGGCAAGGAAGGTGTAGAAATGTTGCGCACTCTCTAAACGTTTTGTTTACACCGTTGCTGTTGCTGTTGTTGCCCCATGTCGAGAGAAGGAATCGCAGTAGGAAGTCGGAATAGGAACGTAGGAGTTAGAGTTGGAATCGTTGTCGTAGCCATTCATCCTGTATGTGCGACCGTTTGTCCGAGTGTCTGAGTGTCTGAGTGCTGGTCATGTGCATCTATCTGTATGTGATACATGCGACTACGTGTTTTCCTTTGGCTGCTGAACATTTGCAGCATGTTTAGTGATGCGATCTTTGTTTGTGTCTCGTGCTTTGCTTTGCTTTGTATTGCTTTGCAGCAGCAACAATTACAACCTAACATCGCGTCGATGACAACTGTGCAACAACAACAACAACCATTGCTACATGGCTCTCTCTTTTACTCCCTCTTTCTCTCTCTCTCTCTCTCTCTCTCTCTCTCTCTCTCTCTCTCTCTCACTCTCTCTCACTCTCTGCATCACTTTCTCGCTGTGTGTTGATGTTAAATGCTTGGAAAATGTGCACAATTTTCACATCCGGTGTCACATTCGATTCAATTGAGATTTACCTGGACGTGACTAAAATACGCAAATTAAAAATGCTTTTCCTCTCTGTCTGTGTGTTTGTGCTGTGTGTGTTTGTTTAGATGTGTGTGTATATTTCTGTGTTGTGTGTCTATGCGTGCGTTATGTGTATCTTGGCCACATCAGAGATTGTTAACCGAGTTTCAGTGCTTCTGGCAAAGATACTCGTATTTACCAAAGTCGACCCTCATTTTCAGCTTGTTTTCCTTTTAGGGGCTAGTTGAATACGTTGTTAATGTTTAAATAAACTGTGTCACATCAGTTTAAATATATCATATCGTTTACTTTAATCCTAATAATTTGATTTCCTGCTACTGTGGTCCTTTATATTTATAGTTTCAAATAAAAATAATACAATACTGTTGTATGGTTAGAAAGAGAATTTATTAAAATTAAATTAAATTATTTTTTTAAATTTTTTACATAAAAAACAATTGTCAGCTAACTTGTTATTATTTGAAATTGTTATACAAATATTTATTACACTCAAATTAAATATTTTGATATATTTGTCATAGAATAATGAAAAGTAAACAACTTTTTTTGACATCTCTTATGTATTTATAGTTACAATAGTTATAGTTACAACTTTTTTAAACATTTTAATTTGTATGAAATTTGGCAAAGTATATTGAATAAATATTTGGTTATACTATGAATACTACATATTTCTAATTAAATTTCTCCATCCAAAAAAAAATATATGTTTACAAATTTATCTAGTTTAAAATTCAATAGCAATTCTTCATTTACATAGAACTAAATTATTGTAATAAACTTAACAAGTTTATTATGCAAATATTAGTTAATATTTGCTGTCATTTTTTTCCATTATAAATTTACAGTTGAACGAATTTTAATGCTTTATTAGCTAGCATAATAGAATAAAATTATCAGCTGAACAGAAAAATCAAATACATTTTGAAATCAAATTAAAAAGGCTAATTGAAATTTTTGCGTTGCTATTTAATTATTGGCAGCCCAACAGAATTTGATCAGTTTGTTAACTTAAATAGGTGTTAATAAAATAATGCGGGTATAGCTTTAAACAAAAATTAACGGAGCGCAGTGAACCGAGTATAAAACGAAAAGTCAACGCTAGAGGGCGCTATAAATCGATTTATCAATTAATGTCAATTTGTTATGTAAATACACTGTTCAACGAAGTAAGGGATGCATTGGCAGTAGTCAGTGTTTATATACAATTATTTTACTCCACAATATAAAGGGATCAAAGTTAACAATTTTTTAAAAATATAGAGTTCTGTATATTTAAAATCCTATTTTTGTTGCATAGTTTAATAGACCGGACAGAGTCCACGAACTTTGTAAATATTTTTGTTGTTGTTTTTAAGGGTCTCTGGCGAAAATTGGCTTTTGTTTTGGGTCCATTGGGGAATCCGTGACGCGTCGAGTGTTGACAAATGGCCAAAATATATTATGTAAAATGCAAAAGTTGTGCAAAATACTTGTAAATTACGATAAATTGAAGCGACAATAAAGTCATGCGAAAAGTTTTTCGCCGACAAATTAAATTTTGGACTGTGGCCATAAAATGTTGAAGCATTGCGGCTCTTGAAGCTAATTTAATGGCGCCGACTTCAAAGTGACAATGATTTGGCCATTAAGACGATGACGACGAAATGGTCGAGAAATGGTCGTCGCAGTCTGGTCATTAAACGGATTGTCATTTAATTGTTCTCGCGTTTATATTGCACGCATTGGCCAAAGCTGCCAACTTTTTGAATGTCTTTGTTCGGTTCAGGGTTCTTGGCCTTCTCGTCCTGCTGCTTCTGGCTGTCTTGTATTTGTGGTATTGGTGCATTGCCAATTGTCATAATGGCCAAGACAGAGCTTGACTATGCGGGCAATTATGAGTTAAGAGGAATCACTCGACAGATCGACAACCATTAAAACAGACGCATACAAAGTTCTTTGGCCATAAAATTAGTTGTGGCCCGAAAAGTGCATTTTGGTTGCCCCAGGGTACGGTCCGATCCAGTCCAGTCCAGTCCGGTCCTGTTGTCGGACTATGGCATGGAATGGGATGAGGTATGGGGACACTGAAATTGCTGCACATCGTTCGCCTCATCGTAAATGTCCAAATGGAATGGGCTACGTAAATGCAGCAATGAGCCATTGACACGCCCACTCGATGGGCTGCTGCTGTTGATGCAAGTTGCAACTTCATGTGACTTGCCATGTTGTTGTCTCTGTGATATGTGGTCTGACAATAGTGGAGACATAGAGAGAGCGGGAGAGAGGGAGAGGAAATGTAGCCTGATGAGAAGTGCGTGATTTGAAATGGTTTTGAGCGCAACTTTAAAAGAGACTCCGAGAGATCTGTGCTAAATGATGATGGTCATATGTCAAGCGTTTAACTGGACCGCCAGCTCAAGGTAGTACATGATGTCAAATTGCAGAGAACAGATGGAACAGTTTTTGAATGACCGGCAGCAAGAAAGAAAGAGAAAAGAAGATAGAAGCTATGAAATAGCTTAAGATATATGTTGGAGAAAAAGAACACCAACAATAAACTTAGAAATTAGGAGACTTTAATAACAAAATTTACAGAAATTGTACAGCATTAAAAATGAATTCGTTAATATATTATTATTATTATAAAAGGCATTTATTTACCTTAATCTTAAAGAGTATACATAATATTAAAACAGAAAAAGGTAACACTTTAAGTAGAATAATTATAATATAATTTTTGATAATGTTGGATCACTTAATAATTTTTGGAACTTGCCCAGAGTCATATTTTTCCATACCTACCCCTTGACACTTTTTCAAAAACTTCAACCGACGCGATTTTATGGCGATTTTATAGCGATTTTATAGCGATTTTATAGCGATTTTATGGTGATTTTATGGCGATTTGACCTCGACTTGACCCCGCTTGACCCCGACTTGACCCCGCTTGACCCCGACTTGACCCCGATTGACCCCGACTTGACCCCGACTTGACCCCGCTTGACCCCGACTTGACCCCGCTTGACCCCGATTTGACCCCGATTGACCCCGACTTGACCCCGATTGACCCCAATTGAACCCGCTTGACCCCGACTTGACCCCGACTTGACCCCGATTGACCCCGCTTGACCCCGATTGACCCCAACTTGACCCCGCTTGACCCCAATTGACCCCGACGCGATTTTATGGCGATTTTATAGCGATTTTATAGCGATTTTATGGCGATTTGACCCCGATTGACCCCGCTTGACCCCGACTTGACCCCGACTTGACCCCGACGCTACGACTTGATGGCGATTTTATCGCGATTTTATGGCGATTTTATGGCGATTTTATGGCGATTTTATGGCGATTTGACCTCGACCGTCGGTAACTTTGCTAAAACTTAACCGATTTTCATGTGGAATATCCATTTGATCATTATTTGGCCTCTATTTTGATTCTACATCAAAATTTTTATTACTTGAAAAATTCGATATTTTTGTCATCACTGTCATATTTTAATTTTGAAGATAGTTTCATTATTTTAGTATAACTTATGTCAACTGTTCTTAGTTGACAATAAATAAATAAATAAATAGGTAAAAATAAATTCTTGATAAAGAAATATAATTTTAGCATATATAAAATATACAAATATTCAAATTAATAATTAGAATTTATTATGTTGAGAAATTTCCACATTCATTACACAGTTTTCTTAACTCTAATAAATATTTTCTTACATTTCTCTAGCATTTTTCATTTAGTTGCTGTCAGAGATTAACTTATTTAAGCCACAACTTCAATTAAGTTTTACAACATAATTAAATTTGGCAAGCAGTTGGCCAAAACTTTCGTATAACTCATGAGTTTCTGGCTTCTCCTTTTTGGGTCGGACTGTACCAGTCGAAATTTCCATGTTCAGTTCATTTCAATTTGGTTTTCAAGTGGCTTTTTTCGAGCGCAACTGCTGTTTAAAATTATTGGCTTTCATTTTGTGCGGCGTTTCTCAGTTTTCCTGGGCAAAAGTAAATTTGCATATTTCGCCTCGGCCATTTTTGCATATTGCATATTGTTGAATGCCACAAAACTTTGTGACTTTTGGCAGTGAAGTCGACGCCCTTGTCTGAAACATGGACTGAAACATGACAGTTTTGTGTAGTTTTATGTGCCTGGCATATGAATAAAGTTGTGTCCCAGGGAGAAAGAGTTAGTTGGCATCTAGTTTTGCCACTTTCCACCATTCGCATGTCCTAGCCAAAGGACATCTAACTGACGTGTCGTGCATGCACTTTACATTTGTTGTTGTTGCAACCAGAGATCAAATGCTGTGGCATCGAATATGCAACATCTGCTCTTCTTTCAATCAATGTTAGTCGGAAAATCATATTTCAATTAAAAGTCAGCTAGAGAGCGAGATGAGAGACAACAATAGTGGAAAAACAGGCAGTGTGAAATAAACAACAACAACATCAAGGCAACCTACAGATTTGGGCATGTTGCACGTTGTTGTTGTTGGTGGCAACCAGACAGACATGTTCTCTCTACGGCATTGTTACAAAATTTGTTTGCATATTTTGGGCTGTAATTGTTGCCAAAATCTACAAATTGCAGTCGAGGTAAAGGATATCCCATAAAATGCTTCGTATTTGCACAATGCAATTGAATTGTTTGCCAAACAGAATGCTTAGAATGATTTTGAATTTTGGCTAATAGCAGATAATCCAGTTTTAAAGAAGCCAGCTTTAATTAAGAGAGAGTGGCCCCAACCATTGATTTGGGTTATCCTATTGAAATCACAAATTTCAATCTATTGACATAATGACAAAGCAAACAACATACGACGAGTACTGTGTATAAAAAAATCTGTGTACTGTCATACCAATACTTTTTGCAAACGTGTCGTGTCATGTTTGCCAAAGAGCGCCACCTGTCGAGCGCGACCGCGACCGCCACCTATCGCCCAAAAAACCACGCAATCTCTTTCTCCTGTCGCAGGTTAATTTCGCATGCAAATAATGTCACGTTGTCGTTGTCGTTGTCGCTGTTGAATGAACTTGATTAAAATTCAATGCGACGTTAATTAAATTCTGCCAATGCAATTTACAGCCATGTTTTTTTGTTGCGGCAACTGCCAACTGGCAGCTGTTGCCTGATCAGCTGCAATTCAGCTTAAAGTTGCAACTTTTGGTGACATGAATCATATTTTTTAAGCGTCAAAATAATATTTTTCAATGTTTAAGAGGAACAAAAAATGTATGTGTGAATTATAAAGTTTTATTATTTAAGTTTCATTAAGATATTTAGTTTTCTAACTCTAGTAATCCCTATTAATCGAAAAATGACATGAATCATATATTAAGACAGTCCCTCTCCCAGGTCCCTCTCCCAGGAACCGCTCCCAGTCCCTCACTCAGGCCCCGCTCCCATTCCCTCTCCCAGTCCCTCTCCCAGTCCCACTCAAGGCCCCGCTCCCAGTTCCACTCAAGGCCCCGCTCCCAGTCCCTCTCCCAGCCCCGCTCCCAGTCCCACTCAAAGGCCCCGCTCCCAGTCCCTCTCCCAGCCCCGCTCCCAGTCACACTCAAGGCCCCGCTCCCAGGCCCACTCCCAGGCCCCGCTAAAGTCTTCCAGATTTTATTTATTTTGATATCCATCGTTTCTTTTTTCCATCATTAGCAAATCTACTTTATAAATATTTATTTAAATCAACGCTGCAAAACTTTTACTTTTGCCAAGGTTTGCTTTCATTTTTTTCGTTTCTTGAAAGCTGATGGTATGACCTAGTTTCAAGTTTCGAAGAACTGCTAAAAGGAAACTTTTAGTCAAATTTAAATGAATAAACAAAGCTCTAAAGTAAGACTTGAGCAAATTAATCTGTGCAATGCCCCAAAAACTTTCATCGTAATGCGTGCTAAGCGGCATTTAACCATCTTTAAGCAAACTGGCACACGTGGCGTATGAGCAATCAGCACATAAATTATAGACAAAAAACATTGTAAGGTTTTGTTCGGGCGTCGCGGAATTCCGGTGCATTGTTTGAGCGCCATGAAGTCTAGACAATCCAATCATAAATAATTTCTGCATAAAGACGTAATAATTTGCTCCCTCTCCCTCTCGCTTTTCCCTTCTCTTTCCCTCCGTCTTGGCATCTAAGTGGGACGCTTGTGCTGACCAAATATTTTGTTATTAAATGAAATTGCAATGTTTGCCACTGACCAGCACCACAAATAAGTATGAGTCCATTCCCATTCCGGAGCACTCTCGGAGCACATCCAGTTGCTCCAACCCTCATTATGAGTGCAGTCATGGTCCTTTGGTCCTGCCTCCTTTGGTCCTGCATCCTGTTGAGCTCTACATTTTGCCCTTCGCTCCTGTTTGTCTGGGAATTTCGTGTTTGGGGTTTCGGTTGGTCAATTCGAGGCGTTTGGGGGCATTCAGACTGCTGGGGCTTTTCACTTTTGCGTGTTTTTAAACGTTTTTATGAATTTTCATGCGGTTGCTCAGGTTGTTGTTGTTGTTGTTTCTCTTGTTGCTGTTGTTGTTGTTGTTTTGGGATGCGGTTGCCACTTGTTGGTTAAACTAGCTGCTGTTGCGGAAACTTTATGCATATTTGTTGTCATATAAATGCTAAAATGTTGCGTGTGTGTACTCTATACTGTACTATGTACTATGTATGGTATCTAGAGAGTTAGATATGTTTGTTTATATAACTGATACCCTAAATTTAAGCTAGAAAATTATTGAGATATTTTTATAAGCCCACATAGAAAATCTCTAATAATTTTTACTTCTTTGAATTAAATTCTCTATAAAAATCTAAGCTGAAATTAAGAAATTGGTATAAAGAGAGTTAGATATGTTTAACTATTTATAAAACTGAGACCCTAAATTTAAGCTAGAAAATAATTGAGATATTTTTTAAATCGCAGAAAGAAATTCTCAAATAATTTTTACAACTTTTCGTTAATCTCTCTGTAGAAATTTAAGCTTAAAATATTATATATTTGTATTATATCTACCTTTAAAAACATTACCTTGTATGCTATCACGTTTTTGAAATTCTTAAGACTATTCTACCGATGCAATGTATAAATCTATACTTTTACAAATACTACTATTTACTTAAAGCTTCATTAAATAAATTTAAAAAAATTTAAAGCAATTTTAAACGTTTTTATTTTAAGGTTAATATTATGGTATTATTTCTGAAACAAACAATTTTATAGTTAACAATTTTATAATAGAATATGATGATGATATGTGTATATTTTTGAAGTTTTTTCATTATAAATATTCTTAAATCTTAACGGATTATTAATGGAACTCTCCCAAGCAAGTGTATTCAGTTGTACAGCAAGAAATGAATATCATTAGTTCAACTTGGCTTTAGTTTGTGGCATAATCAGTGGAAGGGGCAGTACTAGAGTCCAGTTCTTTGGTTGCACAACGCAGCCATTTAATGAAATTTTCAACATTTTTGTGTTCTAATAATGAAATGCTTATGGCTTGATGTTGTTTAGAAAACAGGCAGTGGAAAGAGTCTGGGCTGATTGTGTTTATTGTTGGGCTGCCATAGAAACGACACAACTTGTTTAAAGCAGTCGGAAGACAGAAGTCAGCAAAAAAGCCAGTTGAAGGCAGTTCAGGCTACTTGCAACAAGGGGCCAACGTTGCGTATGATTGTCAAGTTGTAGTAACTTTTATTTTATATATATAGTTTTGTTGTTGTCGCTTGTTTTTTTACTTTGCTGCGCTACTGTTTGCAACGAGTTAAGCAGCTTGCAACTTTTTGCAAGCATTTGATGTAAAACTAAGCGAGAAAATTGCAGTGCCTAGGTGTAAACATTTGCAGCAACTTTCAACAAAATGCAGCCCCCGAGTGAGTCGCTAACTCGTTAAAAGTTGCTCAGCCAAACTACTATATATATATATATAGAGAATTCCCTCCCCCATCCCCTCTTTGACTGGCACGCCCATCAATCCAAAGTGTTGCTAAAAGTTTGCCATAAATAATGCGCGTCTCAATATTAACAAGCGACGATGGCAACGACGGCGACTAAAACTTTTAGCGTACTTCAATAAACGAAGTGCCATCTCAATGCCCCCAACTCCAATTCTTTCTTGCCTCCTGCCCTTGCCTCCTGCCACATCCACATCCACTGCACCTTTGCTTGTTACTTTCAAGTTCTTAACAGTTTATTGATGTTGGCTTCTCAACATTTTATAAGCGAAATATATTTGCGGCAATGTCAAATGCCAAAATAATTTTAACTCTCAAAAAAGCCCTGCAGTTGTTATTGTTGTAGTTGCCTTTGTGGTTGTTCAATTCGTTGATGTTTGCGGTTGTTGTTGTTGTTGCTGGTTGTTATTGTTGCCATAGGCAGTCGTCTTTCATATCCGCTAGAGAACTTCCGGACACCAGGGAAATTGATTCTGTACTCGAGAGTTGAGAGCTGAGCCAGTTGACACAGGCTCACTTGTCGTATACGCAATGTTAATTAAGTGCTAGTTTAAAGCTTCAAGTTGAGCTGAAAATTAGACGTAAAATGAAATATGTATGTATATGCATGAAAGGCATGCTCATTAAATATCTATGACCAGGCTCAAGGACGAGCCCCAGTAACCTGAATGCTCCTTACACACACCCACACACACACACACACAAACAGAGGGGAGAATTGTTTCTGTGTGTGTGTGCTGAGCAGTTCATTAACTGGCGTGTTAACTTGGCAAACACATGAGGCCACACACTTGATGAAAGCTGTGAAAGAAATGTGTCATAATGAACTGTGAAAATATGCAAAAGATTTTCTCTCCATGGCAAACGACTCGTTAATGAGGCAGCATCAGATTGCTTGCCACATATGTGAGTGGCATGCTTTAAAGTTCTGCTTTAAGTACTCAAATCTGCACCCCCAAGAGATATATTTTGGGTCTGACTTATTTGTAGTTGTTGTTGTCATGTTGCTGTTGTTGTTGGTCTCATGTTGCTGTTGTTGGTCTCATGTTGCTGCTGTTGCTGTTCCTTCACTCGCCCCAAATCGAAGCTATAAAAGTAATTAAGATAACGACTTTTGTGCTGGCTTTTTCAGTATTACTTTATTCTTTCGTTTTTCGGCTGTATTGTTTGGCATCTCCGTCTGTTGCTGTTGCCAGCCGATATGTATCGTGTATTTACTTTATAGCCAGAGTTTTACAATATTTTCTCGCTCATCCCAAATCGCTATTTTTGTTGTTGTCGGCTTCCTGTTGTTTTGTGTGTGCAATTTTCTTGAAATTTCATTTCTTAACTTTTGCCGACGGCTTTTCAGAGTCGTTGTTCCGTGTATTTGAGACTGTAAATCATATAAGAGAGGGTCACCATACCCACTGTCATATGTGTCAGTTTGTTGTAGTTGTTATTGTTATTTCACTTATTGTTGTTCACTTTGCCTTTGGGGGCCGAGTCAGTTGTTATTGTTGTTGCTGTTGCCTGTTGCTGTTGCTTCTCCTACGTTTTTCTAATTGCTTGTCTGGCTCTGAGGCTTAGCCATATGGTGGGAGATATATATATATATATCGATTAATTAAAGACATTAAAAGCTAAAAGTTTTGAAAGCAACAAACACCCTCATCATGTGTTGTTCGTTATTTTGATTTATTGAAACGGGAAACGGAAAATTAATATGCAAGGGATGGAAATATGAGCGGAAGTGAAGTGATTTAAATTTAGATTTGAGCAAAAAGGAAATCGCTAAATGAATATGTGAATGTTCATTAATATTAATTTAAAGTAGAGCTGACAATTTATAACAATTAAATGGTATCATTAAATACGTGAAAATACTACAATAATTTTAATAATCATATTATATTTGAAATACGGAATCAGTTATTTATTTTATTTTAATTATTTCTATTTTTAGTTAATTTTCATACATATCATAATTGTTGTATTAGAAGATATTCGATTTGTTAAACTGTTACGATTTTTATTTCTATTGAAAATGTTAGATATTGATTGGATTTATTGGCTGATTGCAACAATGTTATAAGAATAAACTGAGATTACTACTTATTATTCAAACTGTTTTTGTAATGGTTTAGCGAAAAAGAGATCGATTTTGTTTAACTCTATATCTCTCTCCATATCTCTTTATCTCTCTCTATCTCTCTCTGACTCTCTTTTCCTCCCTTTCCCACTCCCTCTTACTCTCACTCTTACTCTCCCTCTTACTCTCCCTCTTACTCTCCCTCTTACTCTCCCTCTTACTCTCCCTCTTACTCTCCCTCTTACTCTCCCTCTTACTCTCCCTCTTATTCTCCCTCTTACTCTCCCTCTTACTCTCCCTCTATCTCTCTCTATCTCTCTCTATCTCTCTCTTTCTCTTTTTATCTCTCTATCTCTCTCTATCTCTCACTATCTCTCACTATCTCTCTCTATATATCCAAATCTGTGTTACCATCAATCCAGTCACGAAAAGCGCTAACTCGACTGAAACAAGCTGGCAAGTCATTATTTTCAAAGTTAAACGAGGTAACACCAATAAGTTTGTGATCCTCAAGTGTAACCAATGGACCGCCAGAGTCGCCTTCTCCGATGTTGGCTCCTTCAGAAGAAGTAGCGCACAGATTAATTTCAGGATCAGCTTGTTCTTCGTATGCATCTTTTTCGAGAATTTGTAGATGGGCGTACAGAAGTTCGTCTGGTAAATCTCCCTCATCATTGATGCTTCCCCAGCCGCTGACTACGCCCCAATAATCTTCATAGTCATTGTCCCGATCCGCAAGCTCCACTTTGTTTATAAATTTGGTGAACTCTACATGGGGAGTGTGAATGAGGGCGATATCGTTCTCAAGACTTTCACTATCATAGTCCTCATGCTGAATGATATTATTAACGCCGACTTTGTGACTAATTTTACCCACTTCAGGTTTGGTTGAACCATAGAAAATCTCTATATATTTTGCATTTTCTGTGCAGTGAGCGGCAGTCAGAATCCATGAATTGTCAATGATGGAACCACCACACGCATAATCATCTCCATTATTGAGAGTAATACTTAAGTAGACTATATATGGGAATTCTCTTTGGTTTGCCGGCTTCCCATTATAGATTCGTTGCTGGATAGTGAAATTCTTGGGCAACTCCTTTGTCCGAGTGCGTGAATGTCCTTTCAAGGATGAGTGAATTCGTTTAATCAACGCTGTATCAATTTCAAGAGCTAAGAAACCGATCACAGCTAGAATGACTAGTAACAACTGCATGGTTAAAGAACTGTGAGTCTCTAATTCAAATAACTCATTTATATACATATGAACATATCAACATCTGTGAACACAAAGCTTTGCAATTTTTTAATTAGGTTTTTCCCAATTTATGAGCTGCAATTTGTAAATACTAATTAAGAATTATTTGGAGAGTGTATACCAGAGGGTTGCTTTTAAAGTATTTGGCTTTATCAATTCATTTTCTATTCTTGGTTGATTGTAAAGTTAAAATTATTATTTATTCATGTTCAAACGAAATATAAATTTATATGTAAAGCATTATTTATTAGGTTAAGTAGTTTGGATATATATATGTATTAATATAATTTATGTTAGTCACAAACATGCACTAATTTGTAGCACTTGAAATAAAGAATCAAATAAAATGCTAAATACTTATATAAATGCCATCAGCTAAGCTTATTCTGCAGTTGTTTTAACTGAACTGAAATTAAGCTGTCATCATAGTTTGTTTTGTGGCTTATGACAATCTAATCCCTTCATTTTTTCCAACTTTAACTGACTTTTATCAATTTTATCTCATCCACCTTCAGCTGTTGCTGTCTATGCGTTTTTTTCTGCTCTGGTGACCCACTTTGTTGATGCTTTGATAGAAAAATGATATGCTGCATTTAATCTGCAGTTCTGGCTAAATGCCAACAGATTCTCTTTGTATTTTCTGTAGATTGCTTAATGCATTCGCCTCTCTTATTTTATAAATATAAGCTATATACCTTAGGGTAGACATTTCTCACTCAACTCTTCGTCTAAGACCCTGTACTTAAAAAATACAAGGCCTATAGTCTTAGTTGTAACCTTAGCGTAACGAATCCTGTTTCAGAAATTTTTGTATAAAAATTATAAATTTTTGAAAAAGATATAAATAATAAATATGTGCTATATTTTTAAATTGTTTTTTTTTTTAAGAATATGTACAGGAATTCGCACAGTCGAGTTTGTTTATTTTTTAGCCTTTTCTAGTACTATCTGTACTATACATTTTTATAAAAGATAAAAAGATAAATATGTGTTGTATTTTTAAATTGTTTTGTGTTACAGAATATGTACAGGGATTCGCACAGTCGAGTTTGCTCATTTTTTAGCCTTTTCTTCTATTATCTGTATTATAAATTTTTTTAAAAGATAAAAAAATAAATATGTTTTATATTTTTAAATTGTTTTGTATTACTGAATATGTACAGGGACTCTCACAGTCTAGTTTGCTTGATTGTAGCCTTTTCTACTACTTTCTTCTTGCAGCACAAACAATTGAGAGCACTTTGCGCTGCTTGTTGCATACTTTCAGGCGCTGCTGTTGCTGCCTCGTCTGCTGCTTGCTGCTGCTGCTGTGATGCAATCGTGCCCCAATGCTGAGGTCAGAGCGTACATGTTGCCACCACTTTGTGCTGGCCAAGTGAGTAACAAGGATAAGTCTGTTAGTGAGTCAGTGTCTGAGTCTGAGTCAGAGTCAGTTCGTGGTTATTTATCCTTGTGCGTGTGTTTGCTGATCAGCTTAATAAGTTGGCAGCTGCTGCCACACTGCTGACACAATTTCTTGCCACATCAGTTGTGCACTTTCTTACAACATACTTGGGCTGGCAAAGAGCTCGTCGCTCGTTGCTTGACGCCTCGTTGGACACTCGAGTGGCACATAATTTCCGGGCAAGCTGTACTCGTAAAAGTTGTGGTCGATCCTGCGGTTGCTCCTTCGTTATTTCATCTTATTGCATTACGCTTGGCAATTGATTGAATTTTCTCAGTTGTTGCACAGTTGCAACTTGGGATTTATATGTGTTTCATCATTAAGCGCGTTGGCTTCAGCTTTAAGCGGATTAAATGCCAAACGTATCGCGGCTTATGCGTCTAATTATGCACAGCAGATAATCGAGAGGATGTGAAAATCTGTGGGGTGTGTGTGTGGGTGTGTGTGTGGGGGTGTGTGTGGGTGTGTGTGTGGGTGTGTGTGTGGGTGTGTGTGTGGGTGTGTGTGCTAATTAAAAGGCACAACATTTATGCAATTTCCAGGCTGCACTTTGGCCACACACACACATGGCACAAAACATATGAGTACAAAGTCAATGGCGGCCGTCATGGCAACCAGTTTTGTCCACAGACACAAGCAGTTGCTCCACAGGACCTCCACTTTACCTCTCTCTCTTTTCCTATTCCCATCTCTTTCTTTTTCTGATTTTCTCTCTCGCTCGTTGGGGCAAATAAATCGCATATAAACAGCAGATAATCCCGTCAACAGCATGGCAAACGTCATTCATTGCTTTGGTCCTTGCTGCAGTTACTCTTCCCTCCCCTCCTCCTCCTCCACCTGACTCCTTTGTAATATTGGCTCGCCAGCTACAGGTGAATGCCTGCTGCCAGTTTCGATGGTGTGTGTCTATGTGTGTATGTGTGTGTTAACTGAATGTATTGGCCATCGTCGTCACGTTTATTGATTTTACTGCACATCACTGAGCCTGACAAGGGGCGTGGCAATTGTGTGTGTGTGTGTGTGTGTGTGTGTGTGTGTGTGTTCTAGGCTCCTATTTCGAGTGCATTCAATTAGAAAAACTGTTTTTCTAATTAGTCAAAAAGCCAAAACTCGTTTTGCATCGGTTGCAATTTTCTGCTTGCGACAGCAGTTGACGTTGTGGTAATTTTCAAGAATTTAAGCGGTTGAAAATGCGTTGAATGCATTAATGCTGTTTACTTTTATTGATGATTTCTATGAGACTGTATTCTTAAGAGTAGATTTTTGATTTTCACTATGAAACAAGTCGGCCGGTGCTACAGTCGAGCATAATCGACAGTCGGAGACCCCATACTTACTATGGAAAAAACTTATAATGGAAAAAAACTAAAAATAATTTAGTTATCTTAAATGCAAATGTTATCAGATTGGTTACGATATCTCATAAAACAAAAATGTTTTACATACTAAGACTTAATTTTCGCACGATCGGTTCTATGACAGCTATATGTTATAGTGCTCAGATTTGAACCAACTTTGGTAATTTCGAGTTTCATTGATCCTGATTCTGTTTGAGGTAAGGAGAGAGCTGAGAGATCTTACGGAAAAGTACACTTGTCAAGGAATAATCCTATTTTGACATATACTCCAATTTATATTCCATTTAGTCCTACTTCTATTCATACTTCTATTAGCATTTGAATTATTTCTCTATATTCGAACTCGTATTTCTTCCTTCTTTCTCTTTGTTTTTCTTACCCTCTCTACTACTGCTACTATAAATACGACTATTAATATTACACCCCCCAGTCCCTCTTCCAGGCCCAGTCCCGCTCCCAGTCCCTCTCCCAGGTCCCTCTCCCAGTCCCGCTCCCAGTCCCTCTCCTAGGCACCGCTCCCAGTCCCTCTCCCAGGTCCCTCTCCCTGCTCCGCTCCCACTCCCTCTCCCAGTCCCGCTCCCAGCCCCGCTCCCAGTCCCTCTCCCAGTCCCTTTTCCAGTCCCGCTCCCAGTCCCTCTCCCAGGTCCCGCTCCCAGTCCCTCTCCCAGGCTAAAGGGAAATCATGCTTAAGTATTCAAACGTTAAAAATTACTGATTAACGATTGAAAATAAGCTTAATTTACCTCTTTAATCTTTTACTATAGGTTATAGACCCTTGTAGATTGAAAATTACATTAAAATCTGCAGCTTATTTATGTTAATCTTTAGATGATAATAATTTATGAAAATAATTTTTTATAAATATCACACACTCTTATGTATACTTAAGTGATTATCTTGTCTGCTGTATTGATATATATATATAGCTCTTAATTATGTTGAGTAAAATGATGCTTCAATTGCAATTAAATCTGCATAATATTCATAATTAGTGCGCGATAAACAAACGAATATGTAATTGAAAACGAGAGCGAATATTTGTGTCCTTGCAGTATCCTTTTGACTGATATGTATATGAGTATGTGTCGCACTCTGTCAGCGATGAAAAGCTAAACAAACAGGAGTTAAGTGAAAGGCATGTCCTTTACAGGCGCAATGTATGGAAATATGGAAATTAAATAAATGCAGGAGCACACATTGCAGTTGAAAGCGGTTCATTAGTGAGAGAGAATGTTGAATATTTGCTTTTACACTCATTTGCTTTGAATTCTCATTTTGAATGACGTCAAAATTTGTATCAAAATTACATTACCAAACAGAGTTGACCATATTACCAAATGGAGAATTTATTTAATTACTCGTATGTACAAATGGGTAAGCGCATATATTTAGGCCGATGAATTGAATTTATGATTAGACAATTGAGAGTGTTCCTAGGGAGAGCACGAGTACCAATAAACCGAGGGACGAACTCTGAACAGAACCAGACCTTGTTTCCGGAGTCCAGGGACCATTAAAGACCATAACACTAGATGGCGTTAGACTGTTATCTAATTTAAGCAGTTTCTGCTCATATTCCCACTCCATGCCATCGCGATCAACATATTTGTAGACAACTGTACCATCTTTTTTTGACACAGATTCTCTCTTCGGCTATTATGACGCCCTGGAATTTCAATACCCATTTTGCTAAAGAGCTCATAAATAAAATCAAGAGTACAACTTACATAGAGACCGATTAGGCACATTAGAAACAAATTAATTTTAAATCCCATCGTTTTATATCATTATAAATAATCGAGTGCAAATTGTTTGCACCAAATAATGAAATAGAGGCCAATTAAAAATGCTCACACGAATTGATGAACCAGAAATTTTCTTTAAAGTATTACAAAAATATAATTTAAAATTGATCATTTTAATTTTTGATAAAAATTTGGAAGCGAAACTTTTGGATTACTACGATTGAATTGGTTTGAATTTAACTGATTTGGATTTATCATACATTTTAGAGCAGTTTAAATTAAAAACCTGTCTGTTTTTGGTTTTGTTATATTGTTATAATCAATAATTTCTCGCCATATTTATTTATTCAGTTCGATGTCTCTTTATTAATTATGTTGCACAATAAAGAGTGTCAGCTACTTAATTTATTTGCAATTTCATTACAAATGTTATTATACATATGTATTTATTTAGGTCGTTATTTTAACGACCTTTTAACGTTCATGGGCTGTTGGCAGTGTGAATTATTTGCATTTTATATTGATTTATTTAGTAGCCTGCTGATTGTATGTAAACTACATTGTTTATCCCTCATCCTCTGCTGATGGTTTTATAATGATGTTACAAAATTGTCTGTTAATATAAATACATAATTCTCGATCTGATTCTTTCTGAGACAAAAACCTTTATATTATCTAATTTCGAATAAGAAAGTTTTCGTTCAATTGTCAATTTCTTGCCAAATTATTGCTAAAAAAATAAAAGAAAATGTAATTGTGGTTGGTAATCATTTTTAAAAATTATGTTGCATAATTTACAGCTGACTTTATATATTGTATCTGGAAGTATGCAGTGAAAAACTGATTACTCACAGTATGACTTTGTGTAACATACTTTTGTGCTGCTGAGAAATTGAAATAACTAACTAAAATGTGGCATACTTTTGAGCGCGAGACTAAATCGAATATTGAAATTCTAAAAATTGTTAGTAAACTTAATTTTTAATGATATTGTTAAAGACGTAAAAACTGTATGTATCAAATAAGTTGTAAACAATTTTCAGCGGTTGATTTAAAATAAAATTAAAATGTAAAAATATTCTCTGTTCATTTTGTCTTCCAGTTGAAAATGTTGCTAGAGCTGTTAGCAACATGTTGCTAGGCACATTGCGAGAAGTGCGCTGTGAACCGCACTTGAAAAATTAATGAGAGGCACTTGAAACGCTAATCACATGTAAGTGAAGCACAGTCAGTCCAGGTTTACCCTCCAGGATGTTGCTGGCTAGCCCACACACACACTCACACAAAAACACAATTTACTCAAGGGACTGGGAATTTACGCAGCTAACGAGATCCTCAATAAAGGCGGAAAACGGGGCAGGAAACAATTTTATTGAAGAGGCGTAGTTGCCAACTCAAATGGAGTAATACTCGAGGGTTGCATTTGCAGCATTGCATTGTTCAATTTTTATTATTTCATAACTCACAAATTATTTGACTGTACAATAGAAAACTTAAGCATAAACACAATTAAATACAAAAAAATTACGTGTAGATTGGTTCTTTTTTGTTTAATGTACACACACTTAAGATCTAAATCTTAAATCGTAAATCGTATCTTTCGTAAACTATATCACAAGGCCTTGGCCGAAAGAATAAAACTTAGCATATTATTTTCACCTATCGTTCCCTTTGCAGTTCGATAAATATATATACTCTATAGCCCTAATAAAATTCCCCCTTTTTTTTTGTTACTAACTATGCCTCAAAGTTCTTGGCCTGCAGACTTTTTAAGATGCCCAGCAGTTGGAGCGACTCCAGAGGCTCAAAGTCATCCGCATAACGCACTGCGGATGATTTGACCAAATGTCGCTCCCTGGGCATGTCAAGGGTTAACGGCAACTGCTCCGCCATCACCGAATGATGTGTGATAAGAGCCTTTAAGGTGCTAAATTGTTTCTTGGCGCCTTTCAGGCTGTACATCTCGTTGCGGCTGCACTGCACCGCATAGGATTTCACCTTGTGGTCGAGACGCAGACAGAGCTCAAAGCTGCGAGGCGTGCTGCGGCGCAGCAGGAAGCTGCCCGGTGTTGCCTGCTGCAGATGCTCCTGTGCTGCCTTTGCCGTGATGCGTGGCTGATACCAGGCGCACTGCAACAACTCGGGCTCCTCGCCCTCATCCTCCTCATCGTCCGTGTTGATGTTGTAGCGCTGAGTTGCACGTTTCTTGGGCGTGCCACGTCGCTTGCCACTGTTGCCACTGTTGCTGTTGCTGCTTTCGTTCAACAGTTGACAGCAATCGGAGATGCCAGCATCGGAATCCTCCTGCTCTGGTGGCGCCTCCTCGCTGCCGCTGGAATCGCTCGGTTGACTGCTCTGCCAACAGTTGAGCGACAGCAGTGACTTCTGTGGCGACTTGTTGTTGTTGTTGTGGGCGCGCTTGGGCGTGGCATTGCTGGAGCTGCAGCTGCAACTGTCGGCCACCAGCTCCTCTTCGTCTTCCTCCGCGTCTGCCTGGTACGAGGAGTCGAGAAGGTCCTGCTAAAGAAATTGAATTTGATTAGTTAAGCGGTTAAATTTTTTAACTCTTAATTTAAAAGTACATCCTTTTAAAAACTATTAATTTTAATTTAACTTTCATGATGTATTATTATTTATATTTTAAAATTAAATGTTACATGAAATTTAATTTTTTCGAGAAAGTCCTTGATAAGAAATTAATTTTGGTCTCTTAAACAGTGGACTTTTACTTTATATTTTTTAACTTTTACATTTTATTCCCATTTTTTTTATCATTCTAGTTCTTAATTTAAATTTATTTGTAGCTTTATGTACATGTTTAATGATTTAATTTTCTTATTATAATGTTTTGAGAAGATCATTGATAAGAAATTTCGATTGACTTAAATAGTTGACTATTATAATTTTTTTTACCTTATAAATTTTTTCAGTTTGGATAGTTTTTAATTTTAATGTGTATATAAATACAAATTATTTAATTTTAATAATAAATCATAATAAATATATTTTCTAATACAATAATAGTTTCACTCTTATTTTAACTTTAAATAAATATAAATTTTGTTATAATTTTTTACACACCTCATCATAGTCGCTGGTTGCCTCCTCCTCGGTCTGTCTGTGCTGCGAGGGTTGCGCGAATAGTTTGCGCTGCAGAAAGTTCTTCATGCTGTCATAGACTTTATGCGTGCGACTTTGAACTGCAGGCTCATCAGCTGTTGTTGTTGTTGTTGTTGCAGCAGCTGTAGTTGTTGTTGTTGTTGTGGCTGCAATTTCAGCTTGTTGCTCCATTGTTGACACTTCTTGAAGGCCAAGTCAAGATTTTGGCCAGCATTTGTGTTGCTCGAGCAATAAATGTCCGTGTAGCTCGGACAATTGATTGCATTGCGTAACTGTGGAGAGAATAAAGAACAAGAGAAAAAAGAGAAAAGAGAAAAACTGTGATTAGTTTTGGTCAAGTCAACTTGCCACAAGAAAATGTAAGAATAAGAGAATAAAAGAGCTGCTCTACTACCTGAAAAATCAACAAAACAAAGAGTCGTATTTCAGTCGCTTATGTAACTAGCATAGACAAAAGGATGTCGAGTCCTTTATTTTCTCTTTTTTTTTGGCCTGATAACACACATACATATTATGCGCATTTTATTTCACTGCTCTCTTGCTCACTCTTTCTTTGTTATTCTGTTTCACCTTTTGCTATTGTCAGCATATCTCCCTGAGCTGCTAATGCCTTTGGGTCACCACTGTCGTTGTTGTTGTTGTTGTTGTCGTGATATCCTTGTAATGCGCTTGTTACAACTCTTCATTGTTCTGTAATTTGCCTGCTTTCACTTGCGTTGTTTGCTTTTCATTTGCCCCATAAAATATGCATATGCTATAAAGGAAAAAGGTCCTTTGGCCTTAGGCAACTTTTTCATGTCATATGGTCATTACCAAGTTGAGTTGAGCTCCTCTCAGCATTTTGCTATGGGAAATCATCTCGTTTAACAACTTGCTCGATATATTGCTTCCTGATCAGCCTCCCCTCTCTTCAATACCAAATCCAAATCCCTCGCCCGCTTGTTGACACACCCCTTTTTGGCACTTGGGCACACAATGCGAATCCATTCACCTATGCAAAAGTATTCAATAAATTGTCGAAAAGTGCGTTCGAGTGTGCAATGCACTCGAAAATCAACTCAAACAGAGTGAGAGAGAGAGAGCGAGAGAGAGAGAGAGAGAGAGAGGGGGAGTTCAATACAATGACACTTCAGCACGCACATACGCACACACTCATTGCGAGTATGTGGATAATAAAATGGCAAAATAATGAGCATTCAATGGAGTTGCTCAGCAGGACAATGAGACAGTCCAGGTAGCAATCCTTAAACCCAAAACTCATAAAAAATTAGTCTGAGCGTTAAGCCAAATTGAAATTGATTGAGTTTGATTGAAATTGAACATGGAATGAATGGCTAGACGATTCATAATCATAATGATGTTTTGTCTTGACTGGCAGCCTTTTTCTCTTTCATTCTCTCTCTCCCTCTCTCTATCTCTATCTATCCCGCTCTAGTGCTTGCTGTCTGTTTTCTCAGGAAATGCAACTGCTGCACTTCCGTGTTGCTTTAATTTGCATGAAATATCGGAAAAAATATTGAATTTTTCGTGCATGTTTTTAAAATTACCCACAAACTGTTGGCCATTAATTCAAAGCCAACAAGCCGTGGCCAACTCTTTTGATGTGTTGACCACGCACAGCACATAAATAAATCCGTTGAAAGCTGTGAGCCAAGTAAGCGGCGTGTAAGAAGCGTTAAAGTTTACCTTTTATCGGCTTAAATCAAACACACAATGGCCAAATGGACGGAAAAACAGGCGTTTAATAGCCAGGCCAAAAAAAGAAACGACACGAAATGAAAGAAAATACACAAATACATGATTTTTAATTTATGCAAGACAACTGAAATGATTATAGAGCAGAGAGGCTTGAGTAGTAAATACAAGAGTGCGTTTACAGTGGCAGCCAAAAGGTGTTGGACCCTTGTCTCTCTTTTTCTCTCTCTGTCTCTCTCTCTTTATCTGCTCTCTCTCTCTGTTTGTGTGCGTGCTAATGCAATAATGATGGGAATGGATCGACGTAGCGTCTTAACGTTATTTCTGATCCTGTCCTGCGGAAAGGTAACTCTAATTGATGATGAAGCATGGCCAGGGGCCATTTTCATTGTTTGGCCAGCGAGGTGTTAGCATATATTTTCGTAATCAAATTGTGTTACAATAAAAATGAACCGAGTTCAGGTAAATTCAAAATAGGAACACCTTTATATTGCCAGCTGACAACAGCAAACAAGAGTCAAAGAGAGAGAGAGAGCAACAATAGTGCTCTCTGCCCAGGGGCATATTTACCAACTTCTTTGAAAAACAGTTGTTAGTTTTCCATTTATTGTGCATTTAGAGCAAGAGAGAGAGAGAGAGAGAGACAGAGAGAGAGAGGTACCCAAAGAAATTAGTTGAAGTGGACACGGCATGAGTTGCGCCTTTTCGTTTGCCTGATGAATTTAT
The DNA here is from genome assembly GCA_035045575.1 of Drosophila falleni. NCBI lineage: Eukaryota > Metazoa > Arthropoda > Insecta > Diptera > Drosophilidae > Drosophila > Drosophila falleni. Next base: position 16,392,458 of record JAWNOV010000167.1, read on the forward strand.
TGAAATGTTCAAAATGTTGCCTTTTGTTAAGGTTCTTGCATTTTGGGGTATGAATAAAACCTTTTGGATTGAGAAAGCACTTGAACCACACGCGGCATATGCACAAATTTCATGCTGGAAAATCAAACAGCTGCTGAAGTGGTTCAATAAAACCACCCTGAAAGTGGTATGCAATCCACACGCAATGTCAATCAGTGCTAGAAACCGCAAAAACCGCCAACAACTGCAGCAGAATTGCAGCTAGCTTGGAAAGTATCTTTAACTATTAGCTAGCTCTATTTGTGAAGAAAAAACATGTAATAAAACTAAATGTATCTATATTCATGGTATATACTTAAGATGCAGCTTAATGTATCTATATGATAACTGAAAAAGTATCTATAACATGAACATGCAATGAAACTTATTGTATCTATATTGATAGAATATATTTAAGATGCAGCTATAGATAATGTATCTTTAGCAGCTAACTGAAAAAATATTTATAAGCAGCTAACTAAAAAAGTATCCATAACTATTAGCTAGCTCTATTTGCATGCAATGAAAAAACATGCAATCCAAATAAATGTATCTATATTCATAGAATATATATAATGTATCTATAAGCAGCTAACTAAAAAAGTATCTATAACTATTAACTAGCTCTATTTGTATGCGAAGAAAAGAAATGCAATAAAGCTAAGTATTCTATAAATATTAATTTTACCTAAGCTTCAGCTAAATGTATCTATAAGTTTCTACTCCATTTTTAGTAGACTTGCAGCTAACTTAAAATCATTTCAATAAATTATTATTCAGTTCTAGTTGTATCTATGGAAGTAGATTTAAATTTAATTTACCTTCTGTCTAACTTGCAACTAACTAAAATGTATCTAAAACTATTGCTTGCTCCATATGTATCTGTATCTGTAGCTGCGGCATGTCAACTATGCTGAGATACAGTTGTAAATTAGTTATATGCAACAGCAACTTGGCTATTTGAATATTTGAAGGACACATTTTGTTGTACGCTGCCAGCTAATTTGACAGTTTTATGCCACACCAAAAAGTTCGACATAATCCACACACACTCACACACACTCTCTCACACACACACACACGTGTCGCAGGGCTTTCAAAATGTCAGAGAAGGGAGTGAGAGATATAGATGGAACTGTGACTAGTTTATGACATTTTGTGGAACACGCGTCTATCTGCCCCTGCGGTGTATTTGAAAATTTATGAACTCGGTTTTTTTTCTCTCCACTTCTTCTTAGGACAGGGAGGAGGAGGGAGGCTACTACTTAAATATATGTGTGGGGAAAAGTTTAGGAAACTTCTGCCCCGAAAAACTATCGTAAAATGATTTTAACATTTTTTTCCACTAATTTCATTTTATGCCGAGGTAAAAATGTAAAATGTTTATAGTTTATAGTTTCTGGCTGGTTTAGTTTTTGATATGCTGTATCTATTTGGGACCTGCAATTAGCGTAGCATTCGCTGGAAAATCCTTTGTTTAGACACATAGACAGACACATCTGTGGCATGTGGCATGTGGCATTGTATAGTCGCTTTATTGTCGGTTTTTTTTATTTCAACGCCGTTCGACACGTTTTTTGTTCACATTTTTATAGGTGTAAAAAATGGGGTCATATCAAACGCTTTTCAAATTGAGCTGTTGGTTTCCTTATATTTTTTATTTTGATTTTATGGGAATTTAAAAAATAACAAAAAAAACATTTTGATGAGTTTATTAAATGCAAATTAAAATTGTTGAAATTTTTTAATTGTATTTTATGGGCATTTTTTATGTGGGCAGATGCATGGGAATATCTGAGAAATGAAGATGTATCTTTGTTGAAGTTGCTGTCTCAAGAGGCAGATGAAGATATGCAGATTGAGAGTGCAATGAACTTGGGAATTGTTTATGGAAATGAAATAAAAATAATAGAAATATTAATAAGGTGCTTCAGCACTGAAATGAATTTACATAACTTTTTTTTTATGGTCAATGATTGAGTTGTCTTGTTGTTTAAGCATATTTTAAAAATGTTGAGCTCTCGACAGCTTTGGTCAGTTTATCTACAACAATGTCTAGCCACATTTTTAGTTTCGCTAATAGTTTTTTTTACTCTCTCTCTCTCTCTCTCTCTCTCTCTCTCGCTTACTTTTTGCGTTTGTTCTGGCCATGTCTCTAATGCACACAAATCCTTGTGGAAGCCATATGAAACTCAAACAGCTCAACGGACGCGGCTCAGCACATGACGAGCTGATGATAACGATGATGTTGTCAGTTGTCCATCGTTGTTGTTGTTGGTCAGACGTTGATGGCTAGACCATAAGCATAGTAAAACCCCATCTAAACTATTTGTTGGCCTGGCCAACAGACAGCGGGTGTTATGTTGATTAGGAAGGAGAGAATTGACGTTGTTGGATTGCCGTTGAAAGCTTTTCTCTTTCTTATTTTTATTTCTATTTTTTTTTTTTTTTTTTTGCATATTTGCATTACATTTTCCTGGCGTGGCATGTGGCAACAACAGCAACAAGAGCAAGTGAGAGAGAGAGTGAAAAAAAAACGAAGCGAAAATTTATATTGAGTCGAGCGTAAAAATAACAATGCAGACGGGCAGACGGCATGAAAATAAGTGAAATTGTTGTTTACTCAAAACGACAGGGCAGTCCAATTGAGCAAGGGGGGATAGATTGAGGGGATAATGTGAAGGAGGGGTATGTGCGGTGCAATATGGAGCATAAATTACAACAATGCATGCAATGCGCCGACGACGACGTCGACGAAGCCGTCGCCAGGCATTTAATTATGCTCATCAATTTGCAGCAGTCGCCAGCGCCAAAGTAAAAGCTGACGTTGCAGTTGCATTTGGCCATAAATCTTAACGAGGCCAAGCACTTCAGTTCAGTTTGGTTTGGTTTTGCTTTTATGGAAATTTCAAAATTAAATGCACTTAAAAGCGGCGCAATTAATTTTCAAGCTACTTAGAAATCAAAAATCAAACCCCAAAAACATCGCATGACATGTGTATAAAATTATTTATAAACACACTGCTAGCCATGCATATATAGACACTTGTATAGCTGTACTTACATTAATCATTGCCCTTGAAAGAAGAGGCTGTAAGCATTAAAATACCTAAGAATTTAAATGCTTCACTCATTGCTGCTAATCGTTGCACGTTCTCAAAGTTAATTTAAATTTAGACAGAGCTCATATCAAATTATGAGGCAAATCTAAAAGAATGTGTGCGTGTGTGTTTGTGTGTTTGCCACTTAGGGAGAGTGTCGAAGCGACTCCAGACTCCATTAGCTCCACTCTATATAGACTCTGTATCTGTCTCTTTGTATCTGATTACACGCACAGTCACTGTCTCTGTCTTTGTCGGAGCGTCTGTCAATTTCTGCTTGCATTTCGCTAACAAATTAAATTTCCCTTAGTTGAAAGAAAAGCAGAGAATAAAAAGTGTTTATCTTTGCTTAATTGTTTTAGATTTTAATCTGGCAATATGGTCGTTGAGTTCGGCGTCCACTTGGGCTCATTCTGGCGACATATGGTCGAGTTTGGTACTCTGTTGCTAACATTTCTGTGACAACTTTATTAGTTTTGTTTTAATGTGTGTGTGTGTGGTGTGTATGTGTGTGTAGTGTGTGTGTGGTGTGTGCACTTTGTCTGCAGTTTGTTGCCTTATCGTTTGACCCGCAATACGCGCGTCGCCTTTTCGCCTGTTTCAAGTGAAACTCGAACAAACTAATTGAAAACGTTTGTCAGCGACTGTAAACAGAAATGTTTTGTCTCTCTCTTTGTCTCCCTGTTCCTCTTCCTCTTTCTATTACTCTGCGTCTGCATTTCGTTTGTCTTGCCAATAAATGTTTTAGTCTAAAATTTTTCGGTTCGTTTGCTGATAACGGATGTGTTGGCGACGACGACGTTGGCGTCATGTGGAAATCTTGGTCTGAGGTGACGAACGATTTATGCCGGATAGACGTGCTTATAGACGAAATTTTCGATATTGGGCTTTTGTAAAAGATCTAAGGGATTTTCGTAATACGCTAGACAGATACTAGAATGAGGTGATACAAATGGAGTTCGATTTAAAAACAAAAGGGAAGGAAGTGTCAGCAATAAATTCGAGTATACCTTTAAAAGGCGATATAATTTATTTGTTTTCAAAGTTATAATTAATAGAAAAAATATTATAATCCTTCTTTTAGTAGATTTTGATGCAAAATAAAATAAATATAACTATGGAGTCGATTGAGTCTTTTTTTATAAATGAATTTAGGATCCGTCGCCTTATTAAAATAATTAAATCAGTATATAGTCAAAATTTGTATTAAACTATATTGAATTTGTACTACCTTATTAAAATAATTAAATTAGTATATAGTCAAAATTTGTATTAAACTATATTGAATTTGTACTATAGATTGACGATCTTAACTCCAGCAAGATATTCATATAAATTACTCATTTTAGAGCAGTGTTTTGATACAAAAGAATTATTTTTATAAAATTCCTCATGGACGTTCCTACTAAAAAAACTATAAGAAATTTTGTCATTCAAAGTACTTCAATTGTCTCCTTAGTTCTATCTAATATAGAGTTACCCCCACAGTTTCCACAGAACTCTCCTTACTTCCACACTTCAACTATCAGGTTCATTTGTGATTTTCAAAAGATTCTTTTGATATTTCACGCCTGCTTCTTCCAGTTAAATCAATTCCCGCGGAGTAAGTACGAATAGAAGACACACCCACAAGAGTAGTAGCAACAATAGTCGCTTGTTTCGGAGACAATCCTTTAGGGAGCTGGCTGAAACAACACCTACAACAACAATATTTTCATAGATCAAAACAAAACAAGAGCGAAAGAAGCAGAGACAGATATAGGAAAAGAGAGAGAGAGAGAGAGAGAGAGGAGAAAAGTACAAGAGAGAGAGAGAGAAGTACAATGAGATAAAGTGCCTCGGACCACGGATGGGTGTCAATTCTCGTGAAAAATGACAAGCGAAACAATGAAATGAAAATGATGATGAAAAATGCTCAGCAAAGCAAAAGAACTCAGATACGAGATGATAAAAGATGCAGAAGGCAGAAGCCAAAACGCAAACTGTCATGCAGTTTGAAATTACAAACTTTTTCTCTATCTTTTTCGTCTCTTTTTTCATTTTTCTTGAACCTCAACAAATATTTTGAAACTGACAGTCAAACAAGAGATTAGAGAGATTTGACTTGGGAATACAGGTAGCTGGGTAAGGGCTTAATTAAGGCATTTGACTAATCAGCTTTGGCATCGCTTCGGTCACCCTTCCACTTCTCCCACCCTCTATAAATCTGGTCAGCTAACGGCACCCAGACGTCGCCATTTACAGTCTGATATCAGGCTAGTTAGCGCTTATCACAGATCAAACAAGAATACAAATACGAAATACAAATAACATATGTGTATAAATATACTTAAATGCGTTTAGTTCAATCAATCATTATCTTTATGAGTCAACATATGTTTTCCATGTTCCCAGTTCCATATTCAATGTTTGCTTTATCGATAGGAAACACTCGACGCAGTTTTTCGCTTTGATTTATACGATTTCGTTTCAAAAATCTCTGCAGTTCTCAGCTCTCTCTCAATATCTTCTCTCTCTCTCTCTCTCTTTGATTTAATTCTCAGTTTGTTAGTTTAACGCTTTAGACTTCAGTTTGATTTAGTTTTTATGCAAATCATATTTATTTGATTATATTTGATTTAGTGTGCGGCTGATTTACGTCGACAGTCGACTTTATTATGCTTTGTTGTCCCTCCAACAACGCGTTGTTGTCATTGTTGTTCTTGTTGTTGTGGTTGTTGTTGTTGTTGTTGTTGTGGTTGCTGCTATCTGTGACACTAAATCATTTTAATTGTTGTCATTCGTGTTTTGAATTTCATTGCAGCTCCCTCTACGCCTCTTCCCGCTCCTTTTCCTCGTCCCTCCTACATTTATGCAGTGCCATATGAACTTTGAGTGCGTGTTCTGTATTTTTTACGTGGGATTTTTTTTTTTTTTGTGAAGTTAATAGATTAGTTTTGTCGGTGGAATTTGTGGGATTCTATAACTTTGCATATCAATAGGGAATTACCAACTGTTATCTAAACAAAAAGGTGTAGAAAAGTGCATTAACTTTTCCTTATACCATTTATAATCTGTTTTATGGTTACTTTTAGATAACCTATTTGTTATCAGTATTGAAATAGCATCTTCTTGATATTTATTTTATAATTATACTCCCTATATTGAAATATGTATAATATTCTTTCTCTGAGTGAAATCAGCTTTATAGATAACGTGACTTTCTTATAAGCAATTAAAATATTATATTTCTTATTAATTAATGAATTTTGAAACCGAAACTTATTCTTTGTTTTATTGATTTTAATTTTCCCTAAGAAAATCCAAGCAATACAATCCCCATATTATTCTATTGTAATATCATATTACAAACTCCATTATAGATTAGTATTATCACAAAATCTTGTCTACCTATTAATTACCCATACAGTTCGAGATATTTATCTTCTTAATTTTTAAAGATCTCTATGCTCCTTTAGCTTATCTCTAACTTAGGCTGTATTCCTTTCAACACTTACCATCTTGGCCTTATCATGTGGCTTCTTTTGTGTATCCTTTTTGCGCTTGTTGGCACTTTCCATGGCGCCAAAGCGATTGTACTGAAACAGACGACCCATTTTGTGTGTTCTACTGTTTACAATTTTAATAAACAACGTTTTTGTTGATATTGCTGTTGCTTGGTTGTTGCTCGTTGTCTATTCACACACACACGCACACACACTTAAACATACAGAATGTGCAAAAGTTTTGAAACACAGACGCGTGCTCGTAATATCCACAAACTTATTGCGTTGTTGCCACAAAAGAACAGAGCCAACTGTTTCAAGTGTTCAATAACGTAGCGTAAAATCGAGTTGAATCGAATAGTATCGGGTATATATTTTGTATATATATATGCGGCCGGTTAACGGGAGCGTTTGCTAGTGATCAGCGCGACGGTCGCAGAGGGAATGATGGGCTACAACTGAATGCATTCGAAAAAGTACAACGGAAAATGAGCACGACTGAGAGCGCGGCAGAGAGCAGAGAGGCAGAGGCAGCGGCAGCAGAGACACGGGCAGAGGCAAAGCAACAGTCAGCAATAACAGCAACAACAACAGCGCACAAGGGAGGCAAAGCAGCGACAGCGGCAGCGGCAGCAGCAGAGACAGAGATACAAATTTAATGTTAGGACGGCGACGGCGACGGCGACGGCGACGTCGATGTTCGTCGTCGACGTCACAAACGGCGTTGTTCATGCAACGGCTGCCGCTGCCACACAGCATTTACCGCTAGCTCACAATGTGCGCCAGTGTGTGTGTGTGTGTGAGCACAACACTCAAACACACAGACACAGCTAGAACTAAAGAAAATACTAACCAACGCACACACACACACACACAGAAACACTCACTCACAGCGACAGGGCTGAAAAATAGAGAAGAAAAACCACTCAACAAAAAGCGAAATGAGAAAAATTTACTACGACGAATATACACTGCACGAAAAAAAAGAGACGAAGAAGAAGTGAAAAGAACTAAATAAACTTCTGTTTTGGGCAGACGGCAAAGTGAATGGAAATGAAATGAGAGAAGAGAAGAGAAGAGACTCTGTGAGTTGTACTATAGTTGAGAAGGCAGAGACTCGAACTCGAACTCGGAAACGGACGTGGACGCGGATTCAGATTCAGATTCTCATTTTGAGTGACTGAAGGGTGGTTCAGAGCGTCTCTCGTCAACAAGTTGAGTGGGTGGTGCAATTTGTTGCCCCCTTCGGGCGGCACATTCAATTTCACGTACCGCATTCATTTGACCAAACGGCGGATCAGACTCTGACTTTTCATTTTCTGTTACGAGTTACGACTATTGACGTCTCTATAGCGCTGTCTCTTTTGCTTAGCTCTATAGCTATCTCTATTTGTAGCTATAGCTGTAGCTGTATCTGTATCTGTATCTATATTGCTGTATCTGTATCTGTATGTGTGCTCTACATTTCGCTACTTCATTTGCCTGCTGCACATTTCATTTCAGCTTTTGCCTATTTGCTTAACGTACTCACATGTTCTTGTTGTTACTGTTGTTGTTGTTGTTGCTGTGCTACTTGTTGTTGCCTCCTGCCCCTCTCACATGGAGGAAGCGCTGCATCATCGTTCCATTTTTTTTTTTAGTTTTTCCAAAAGTATATTTTGCATTTTTTTTTTGTGCTTGAGCATAAAATAAACACAAAAACTTTGCAGTCTCATTCAACAGCAGAAAGGATGCCTTTTTGGAACTACTCTCTCTCTATCTCTCTCTCTATCTCTCTCTCTCTCGCTCTCCTTTGCTTTGGCATCTGCCAACTTCAACGTTTCATTTGCACACTGTGCCACGCCCCCGCAGCGCCTCCTCCTTCGCTTTTGCTTGCTGCATGTGTCCGTAATTATCATTATCCTTTTGCTACTCGTTTTGTGCTTTTCATTTCGCTGTTTATATGGCCAACTATGGCACTTTAATTGAAGTCAATTTTTTCTACTTTGTGGCTGGTTGTGGCAACTTTTGCTCCATCTCTGACTTGCCATTTTGTTGCAAGTCCATGGCGCCATTTTCATTGAAAATTATTCTGCAACTTATTAGCACCTCCGGAAATTATGAGTTTCGGTGTGGCATTCAAGTTTTTGTGGCTTGTTTACGAGCTAGCCGCATTTTTAATTGAGTTGCCATCTGACTTCAGGTTGAGATTCAGCTCAACTGAGTGAGACGAGACAAAGAGAGAGACAGAGAGAGAGACAAAGAGAGAGTGAAAGAGTAGAGAAAGCTAGACTGAGCTTGCTTTTGTTGCTTAATTAGCTCAACGGTATGGCTAAGGACATGGTAAGGACATGGACATGGACAGCACTTTGCATGCCACGGCCAGAGGCATGCAACAGCGATGTAAACGTTGTGGTTATTCAGCAAGAGGATGCACTTAATTGAAACAGTTTGCTTGGCAAACTGTGTACACAGTTTGGATTTACCAACAGCACAAAGAGATCCCCAAAGCTAACCAGACATTTTATATACGAGAGGTGTATAAAAACTTTGTCTTCTTCAGTATAAAACTATCGCGTTTTTTAAGTAAGCTTGCAGTTGTTATTAAGGGAATATTAAGGTTTCTTTTTGTTTCTTTCTATTTGGTAACAGAATCATCGATTGAAGTCTCAATAGCTGTAGAAGCAAAAAATGTATAAAGCTTTTAAGATAATATTATAGTTATCAAAGGAACTCTAATGAAAATAAAATATAACATATTTATTATCAAATAGTGAAACAATTTCTGAATAAATTTGACCTTGACATCTATTCTAAATATTTGACAAAGTAGAAGATCTTAAACCTATATAATATCGTTGAAAATAAATTAATATAATAGTTGAATAAGTTGAATACGTATTTGCTTTTATTAAAAACATTATTTGGGTTATATTAAATTCTCTTAAATTAATTTTGTACTTTATTTCCAAGCATCTGCTTAAAAATATACAACATATTTCCTAAAACTGCTTATTCACAGGTCCTTTAAGGTCATAACTCCCAGCGAAAACTGCTATAGCTTATTATTAATCCATTTTATTGTTGCCTTTCAGCTGTTGCCAGCAAAACAAAACATAAAAAAAACCAAAAACGTTCAAAAAATTACAAATTGGGGTAAGTTTGATACAGTTGAAATCTTATTACCCATATTTTGCACCCTGTATTATATAGAATATAATTTTTTATGGTCACAACGCCCTCTCACAAAACCCTCGCCAAGGCCAAACAAAGGGAAATAATCAATGGTAAAGTCGCATTTAGCGAAATATGCTTTCAAATCTGAGCACTAAACCTCTGCTTATAATTAGATTATGACATTAATAAGTCGCTTTAACAAATGTTCAAATTTGGCAACCACCTAGGGCGAAGGGTGCAACAAAGGGGGAGGGAGAGGGGAAAGGGCTTTTCGATATTTGGCAACAGTTGCGAAAATCGAAAATTGAATTTGTGCAGCGTTTAATATATTGCAGCTATCAATGGAAAAGCATTTGCAGGACACTCGAAGTGTCATTCATAAATCAAGTGCAACCCCCACGATTTCTGCAGCTGAGCTGAGAACTATAAAGGATAACGAGTACTCCATACATACTATACTATATATATGTCTGTTTCTCATGTGGCAAACTCAATTTCATTACATAAAAAGCTTTTCCTTTATGCTTTTCTTTGCATTTTCTTTTTCTTTACGTGGCGTGACCTTTTACGTTGATTTGTCAAATTGTTTAGCCAGACAATTGCATAAATTTCATCTACTTTTTGATTTTTATTGCCAGCTGTAGTTATACACACACACACACACTCTGCTCTGCTTCTTTCTCTGTCGACACACAACAAAAGTGCTCTTAATGTTTGTCAATTATTTGCAGTAATTTGCAATATTTCTAAACGCTTTCGGCTGGGATTTTCATAGCGATTGCTGCGAGTAAACTACCCTAAATTGTTTTTAATGGCCATTTGCACTTACATGACTGTTGACTGCACTACTCAGCAGCATCGGTTTCAATTCCCCTCCTCTGTATACTCCCCTCCCCCTCTAATGGCTTCATCATCATCATTTCAGTTTCAGCCTCGGTCTTTGGCAGCAATAAATGGCCTACAAGCACTCTCAACGTTGTTCTTGTTCTTGGTTTGTTTAATTTATGGCCGCAAATAAATGTTATTTATTTGGTCTTTAAAAATCAACAACATACAACTAAACAAATATGTTCGATCCACTAGATCGACTAGAGTTACATAGTTGTGTTATGGGGGACACTTTACTCAATGTGAGTAAATTAATTTTCCCATAGTTGAAACGTCATTAAGAAATCGCCAGGGGTGCTGCAAGTGTTAAAAATGTAGTTAAATCAATTCTTTAACAACAATTTGTTTAGTGAAAATGCATAAAAAATAGCCACAGGCAGCCCACATAAATCGAGAAAAAATTATATAGTAGACTCCAAAGAGACTCCAAAAATTCAACTCATTTCATTTGCTCTTTTCATTGAGAAATTGTGGCCCGCGGTGTCTTTGTTTTTTTTTTGTTATTTTTTAAATTTCCCTTTTATCTTTTACAAGTGACTCTGGCAATTATGTTTATAAATGATTTGTTAGGGTGGTGTGTTGGTCGATTCTTCAGTCGGTTCCTAAAGTGTTTGTCCATATGCGGTAATCCTTCATTTCATATGCATCCAAAGGCAATAAATAGTTGAAGAATTATGTGTGAAACCATTAAAATGTACTATAATTCTGTTGGCTCTGTGCATTGTCAATGTCTTCAGGGCAATGAAACCGCATAGTTACAGTGTATTTAATAGATAGTTGTCTCTTTTCATTTTTTTTTTTTTGGCTGGAAGCGACATTGGGATTTTCATTTTGAATTCTACTTTATGTCTAGCGGCAAGTTCAACAGATTTTTAATTGCTGTGCTTCGTTTTTGGTTTATGTTTTTTAATGTTTCAGTTTCTGTTTCTGTTTCGGCTTTTCTGTTTCCCCATTGGATGTTTTGCCCCGTTAGGCACCGCCTTCTATCATAAATCATTTAAGGGGACACAGACGATCATAGTTATGCTTATGTTTATGTTTATGTAGCATGTTTAAGGGCGTGCATATTTTAAATAATTTGATTTATTTAAATTTTGTTTATGTATTTCTTTTTTGATCAATAAAAAAACAATGAAAAACACACATTTCAAGGGGGTTTAAACAGTTTACTGTACTTATCTGATAGTGGCATTAACTTGTCTGTTTGACTTGCCACAGAATTTCCATCAAATTGAAGACTTCTCTTTATCAATAAGTCATTTATCAATAGCACAAACGAGTAGATAACTTTGTGGCACATCTATAACAACATAACATTATTTTCGACATTTTCCCATCAAGTTTCGTTGGGGAGTCGGGGTCAAAGTCAAAGACTCGCCCCAATTCTTGGAGTTGCATTGCATTTGAATTTCTCACACGTTTCGTTACATATCAAATATTTATACGAAGTATTTTTCCCCCTCATTCGATAACGCCCACATTAACAAGAACTTTCGATTGAAACTACTTCAAAACGATTTTCCAGCAGCACAAACAATTATACGATGCATAAATTAAGCACAACTCGAGTTGAATAACTAATTTCCTGTAAGGGCAATTACTAAAAAAATAAAACGAATAGAGAACTAACTACGCAACCAACATGCATGGAAATTAGATTGAACATCTACTCGGAGCACGATTCTCTATTCTTCAGTTCTCCAGTTTTTCAGTGGGCATTTAATTCGAGGCAAACGCTGAATGCACTACAAATGAGTTTCGGTTATTTGGGTTTTGTTAATGCCATGCATGATACATTTAATCGCTGGAAAAATGAAAAAACCACCATAAAAAAAACGTGACAAAATGCGAGCGATAGAAGACCCTATTTTTTAATTTCCACAAACCACAAAGCGAGAAGTGCTTGATAAGGTGGAACATGCAGAGATCGTAGCATTAAATGCAGTCAGGGTTCAGTTTTTGTTCAATACAGGGATTCATTCCTGTTGTTGTTGTTGTTGTTGGTAGTTTTGTTTACGTTTCTACTTCAAAAAGACAAATAAATCGTAATTGGCGTGCGAGGGGTTTGTTTTTTATATTATATGCGATAGAGTGCCGAATCGTGTTGTACTGCATTTTATTTTCATGCTCATTAAATGAAAAACCATAGACGAAAGCGAAAAGGAGAAGCGTGAAAAACGCCGAGACAGGGAAATCAATGCCGTGGCGTTTGCGGTTGCTCTTTGTTGGGATAATTGGGGAAAACCTGAACGGAAATGCGTTGAGTTATCGCAACTGGAAAATCTAGCGATAAGGCATTCATGATAGTACCCTCTAGGCAGACTGTAGGTGCTACTGTCTATTGTTAAGCTGAGATCTACAGATAGAGTAGTGCGAACAGCTGCCAAAAATTTCGAGGGTTGAGCCTAACGAATTTTTGCGATAGGCCGAAGAAAAAGCAATGCTCAAATTGGATGATAAATCTATGCAAGGAATATTTATTATACAAATGTCAAAGAAGCTGCTGGCGTTGTACTTTTCCTTGTCCTAAGTCAATGTCTCAGATTCAAGTAGTTTGTGTGTGCTCATTAGGCGACAGTGTCTACAAAATGTCAGTGCCTTAGTGACCCATTTACGGACATGTCTGAGCCATCATAGCGACAAAACCCTCATGATTAATGAACTACAAAAGATGCACACAAATCATATGTAATAGCTGCAAGGCAAAGACACTGGAGAGAAAGCCTTCTGGAGTCTGGCTACAAATGTGTGACAATTTCTCAAAAGGATGCGTTCCAGTAACATTCTTCTCCTCTCCCCAATCATATGTAAGGTGTCACGGCCAAGTGACAATGTCACACTTGCCGCTTTAACATAAAAAATATGCCAGCTACTTGAGACTCCTGTTGCCGCATCCTGTTCAGTTCGACCTTTAAAGGTGCAGAGCATCAAGGCGCCTTGCCTCCTACGTGTGTGTGTGTCCGTCTCCGTCTGAGTCTGAGTCTGAGACTGTGTCTGTGTCTGTGACTGAGTTTGTGTCTGCCGCACATACTCTTAATCAGCATGAGGATGAAGACATGTGCATTGAGGCTCTTCAGTCTCCAGGCTCGTTATCCTTTTACTCAACAGCCGTTTTCCGCCGAAACTGAGCTGCCTTTTGAATTAATGGCAGGCCAAAATAAGGCGCGACCAGCTGCCCGGGAAACTTGTATTCCTGCATTTAAATATGCCTTGTGGAAATTTGATATTTTCCTAGAGAGGAAGTAATTTTCGATATGGGCGCCGGTCGCCTTTAACGTCCTCGTATTTGTTTGGAATTAATGAAATTTAGACATAAAAATGTTTTCGAACAAGCAAACAGTGTCGAGAGACAGAAACAGAAAGAAAGTCGGTCCTGTGTCCTATGTCCTGTTTTTGATGTTCCTCCATAAGGGTAATCAGCTTGAATTGAGTTATCCATAAGGTCATTACGGCATATGCTATTGTAGGGATCAACTTTTGGGGTGAATCTCTTAAAGTTATATGAACTTAGTGTTTGGTTTTAGTTTTCAAAGTGATTTCATTGTATGTTTGCATATCAATTGAAAAGAGAATCAAACTTGATTGTCAATGTGCATATAAATCCTTTTGAGCTTGATAAGGGATCGAAAATGTCAAGAGATTAACGCAGTTTAGATACACTACATCAGTTTTATTTTTTAAAAAAGTACGGCCTGGGAGAGTGACTGGGAGAGGGACCTGGGAGAGGGACTGGGAGCGAGGCCTGGGAGATGGACTGGGAGCGGGGCCTTTGAGTGGGACTGGGAGCGGGGCCTGGGAGAGGGACTGGGAGCGGGGCCTGGGAGAGGGACTGGGAGCGGGGCCTGGGAGTGGGACTGGGAGCGGGGCCTGGGAGAGGGACTGGGAGCGGGGCCTTGGAGTGGGACTGGGAGCGGGGCTTGGGAGAGGGACTGGGAGCGGGGCCAGGGATAGGGATTGGGAGCGGGGCCTGGGAGATGGACTGGGAGCGGGGCCTTTGAGTGGGACTGGGAGCGGGGCCTTGAGTGGGACTGGGAGCGGGGCCTTTGAGTGGGACTGGGAGCGGGGCCTTGAATGGGACTGGGAGGAGTAATATTAATAGTAGTATTTATAGTAGCAGTAGTAGAGAGGGTAAGAAAAACAAAGAGAAACTATGGAAGAAGTACGAGCTCGAATATAGAAAAATAATTCAAATGCTAATATAAGTATGTGGGGTCTCCGACTGCCGAGTATGCTCGACTGTAGCACCGGCCGACTGGTTTTTTTTATATATTATGAATATATATTACCAAATTTGGAAGATAAGATACATAAGATTAATTCATATTTTAAAGTAGTTCTTCATTCCTCCAACTGTTTTTAACAAATAAAGATTTTTAAATCTAAATACAGAAATTTTCATATTCTTCTTACAAGATTTCAAAAGATTTTTTTTCTGTAATCAGTTACACATTTCCTCACAATATTAAGAGACCCTCTTCAAAGGTAGTGAAAGTAAAGGCAAGTCTTTTTGCTATAAGAAAGATTTTTCAGCTACTGTATTATGTTCCACATTAGATCTCAATGCACACACGCCTCAGTTATGATATAATACTTAGCCAACTGTCATATGGAACAGTATCCTAAGTATGTAAGTCGTTTCCTCCTCCATCAACTCAACAAAAATCGCATCAGCATCAATTCAAAATGTCAAAAAGAAAACTGATGGATAAAGATGCGGCTAAACAAAGGCGCGAAAGAAGACAACTGAAAATCCGCTTAATGCGATTTTCGAGTGGAAAGCAATGAGCCTTGTCCTTGTATATCTATAGCTTATACCTTTACCATAACTTATACCTTTTCACATATATATATATATAGATTACTTTTCTAATTTTCAAGGCTGCGCTGCTTCAAAAAAAAAAATAGCTGCAAAACAATGCCAAAAACTGGCACAAAGAATTGCGGGAAAATGAAAATGAAAATGGAAGAAAAAAAAACTGAGATGGGAAAACAAAGCCAAGTGCCTGACTGTCTGGACGGCAACCATTGTGCGCGTTGAAGTGTCCTGTATACAAGTCCTGAAACAGACCCAGAAGGAGTCCTAGACATGGATAGAACGGCGTTACGCTTGAGCGACAAATGAATTTTTTGGCAAAGGCAACAAGGTGATGGGTAAAATTTATAGTGCACCGGGCAGTTAATGACGTTGCAATTGAAAACAAACGAGAAATAATGAGTTTTGCCGGCTTGAAAAGCGTTGCCAAAGGACGCGCCATGTTGTCTATCAACCGCAACATGCAGCAAACACAGAGCAAGAAAGAAGGTAAGAGAGAGAGAGAGAGAGAGAGAGAGAGAGAGAGACAGAGATGAAGAGAATCAAAGTCAATTCGAATGAGGCAGCTGCGATCGGTGTTTACTACCTGTATCCTGCATGATATCCTGCACAATGGCCAATTTAAATGGTGCTGTCAGCAGGCAGTCCTCATTCTCATCCTGCACGGATCTTTGCATTGTCGAGCAAAATTAAAAGAAAATACAATATAATTTCATTTCATAAACTCAAATCGATGTTTTAATGAACTGCGCCCCCAACTCCTCTCCTCTGTGACCTTTCAGTCATCATTTTTGAGAGCAAAGGCAAAAACAACAGAGTAAAACTTTTAGCCAACCGACAGCTGTCATAAGCAGTGAGCGACAGACTCGACAGACTTGTCAGCTAGTATCTTTCAGATACAAAGCAGACCAATTAACCCCTCTGCACGTGTGTGTGTGTGTGTGAGTTGCCCGCTTCACTGCCTAAAAGTATTTTCGTATTTGTGTTTATTTTGGTAATTCAAGGCATCATTTTAACCCTTTCGCGTTGATGTCTTTTAAATGTGAGCGCTGCTTATGTAAATATTTATTTAGCTTCCCAGTCTGTCAGTCAAACAGGCTGTCGTTAAGTGTATCTTTGTATCTGTAGCTGTATCTGTATCTGTATCTAGTATTTGCATAACTGCAGTGCCCGCATTCTAAGCAGCATTTGGCAACCCCTGCAAGCACTTTTCCCATCTGTTTTGTTTGTTTAGCTTCTCGGCGCCAGTCTCAATTACTTTATTGACATCGCAGTCTTTGAGATTGCAATTGCTGCCGCCATAATTGTCATTGGTTAGCAATTCAATTTCCATTGCAATTCTAACTTTTACAGTCTTTTCTACAACATTGCACTCAGTGTGTGTCTGTGTATGTGTTTGTGTGTGTGATTGTGTGTGTGTGCTCTTTGGGCCAAGTGGGAGTTGTGCATAGATTTTGAGTTCAAGTCTGATTGATGGCTTGCAATTCAATTGTCAATGGAACGTAATCAAATTGGCTTATGTAAACAATAGTGCAGTTGGAAGATTTTTCAATTGAAACTGAGTTGAAATGTCAAGAGAAATATGATTTACGAGCATTCCAAAGTGCAAGACAATGCGACAAATGTATTGAGATACAATTGTATCTTTTCTTTTTGACTGTGTGTGTGACAGAGAAGAGTTTGACAGAAGAGAACTTCAGTTGCTGGCAATGTCAGCTCATTAGTTGAGAATTCAATTTCAATTGTAGCTTAACTTTAGTTACTACAATTCAACATTAAGATCCAATCGAATCTGAGCACAAACTAAAATACATAAATCAAGCCAGCAAATACCAGCAAAAATTAAAGAACAAAGCGTAAGCAGGCAGCAAATGTATATAAATTATGATTAGGACTATTATCAGGACATCAAGGAAGTTACAAGAACACAAAAGCGTCGGCCTGGCAAACGACGTGAAAAATTGTCATTAGGCAAAACGACAAAAGGCAAAAAAGGAAAAGCGAGAATGCCAAAAAGTAGCCAGAACAAAAACTTCGAGCCAAGTCAACGAAATGCCAAAAAGCCAAAAGTTAGCTGCGGCTTTCCCTTTAGTAGTATTTGTGGTTTTGGCTGAATTGAAAAAAATAGCACAACACACGCACACATATACACTACATATGTGTGTGTGTGTGTTGTTGTTGTGAGTCCTTTTGCGTGGGTGCCAAGGCGAGCACATAAATCATATCCTGGCTACGCACTCGGCATAAGGACAAATGTTGATGATGACAAAGCGCCATTAAAGGCACATTTACACACTGGCTGAGTTTGGCTAACGCCAAGAGGGATTTCAGCTCGTAACGCTGCCTGGATGGCACCTACTTCAAAAGGCGTCAATTGCCATAAATCAAACGCGACATTTTGCTTATTATTTGCCGATTTTCCCCATTTTTCTTATCGATAAACTTTGAAATTCTCTTTGTGTGACAAATCAAGATTTGTAGGCTAAACAAGTAAACAGAAAAGTGTTTGCTTTAGAGATACCCCGTAATAGTTCTAGTTAATTTAATGACTTTACACGTAAGATTTGTTAGCTGATTGTGATCAAACAGTAACCTTCATAATGTATATCTTTACTACAATTCTGTATAATACAAAGGAACCTATATATAAGAAACTTACAAAATCTAATAAAATTTAAAATTATAGTAGTTTAAGTCTGCATAAATGAAACTTTAACTGGGAGAGGGACCTGGGAGAGGGTCCTGGGAGAGGGACTGGGAGAGGGAGAGGGAGCGGGGACTAGGAGAAGAACTTGGAGAGGGACTGGGAGAGGGGACTGGGAGCGGGGATTGGGAGAGGGACTGAGAGCGTGGCCTGGGAGAGGGACTGGAAGTAAGTACGGGGTCTCCGACTGACGAGTATGCTCGACTGTAGCACCTGCCAACTAGATTTCATTTGACATGTATTTGAAATTCCATTATCGTTAATCCGCTAAAATTAGATGTTATTAAAAAGAATACATATATAAAGCCTATGCTATGTGCGTGTCCTTGTAAAAAGGTCAGACGGGTAGTCATCAAAGGATCCGCTCGATACTCAGAATAGCGACTGCCTGATCGACCAATTAGGAATGCTATTAACGGCCAACGCCCACCATTTAGAACCCTCTACACCTACAGATGCAGATATACCTACATCTACAGGTAAATGTTAAAGTATAAAAGACAACGTCCAGGTTTTTATATGTTTTCTCTTAAATGAGCAAAATGCGCGCTTTTCTTTTTTTCTTTTCCTTTCTTGTACGCTTCAATTACGTTTTTCATAATTTCCCACATCGTAAAATTTATTGGTTTTGATGGTTGCCAGTTTAGCAGCAGTTTGGCAGTTGGGCAGCTCAGCATCATCGACTTCCGCTCCATTGGGTTATTGGGCTGATGGTTCAGCTGCTTGGGGGCGTTATTCTGTTGCCTTGAGGCAATGTCCTGGCGATGTCCTGCTGTTAAGAGCGCTTAGAGATTGTGGTTCCATTAATTGAAAGGTATTTAGCTTGAATTATTAAATTGATTTTTATTCATTTTTAATGCTTGCTCCTGTCAACTGTCAGCTGACAGTTGAAATTTGAGAAATGCGACTTTAATGGCTTTTCATTTAAAGCTTAAGTTTAAAACTCAACTCCCCAAGGAATTTCTTGAGCTGTCTTTGATTTTTTAAGTACACTTTGCTGGCAGCTGGTACTGAGCTTTCCCATTAGCCAATCTTATATTTAAAAAATAGAGCTTGTTTTAGCTGTCACAGGCTAAACATATGCCACTTTGCACGCCACTCAAATGAGTCATCAATCAAGTCCATTAGATAACCACCAAACTTGACATTGGACTAGCTTTGGCTCTCACTCACTCTCTCTGTCTGTCTCTGTCTGCAGTTGCATGCAACCCTTAAGCTCTCACTCTCTCCTCCATCTTCATGCCATTCTGCATTATTGTGCAATTTTGTGCTTGGCCACACAGCAATAACAATTCGACGCTTCTTATTGTTAGTTTGGCCTTTGCATGACAGGACAACATTTGGCTGGGCTTGTCCTTTTTCCCCCGCCCCGCTCTTGTCTTGTCTCGTCTCAGCTGCAAACTGCAAATTAAACTTAACATAAACATAATTTCTCAGCACTTAAAAGCGAAATGGAATTATGATTATGAAAACGCAGGACAAACGCCAGCGGCAACTTTCACACCGAATACGGCGTACTATGAAAACTGAAACCCCGAAAAAAGTTTCTCGGCCAACCCTCGTGCCACAGTTGTGGCAAGTAGACGGTGGGCGGGGGAGACGAATAGACGCGTGCCGAAATGAAAACGTCATGTTTTCGAATGAAATTTTTGAATTATGATGTTTTTCTGTGACGCCGTGACGTCATGACCATCATCTGTGCCCATCCCTGGGCATTAAATTAATTCAAAACGCTGCCAGGACACGCGCGCCAGACTTTTGTTCAATTGACAAAATATGAAAAAAGAAACGAAAATTGATGAAAGCCCGATAGGCGGCCAAAATGTGTAAAGGTAACAAACAGCAAACCAATACACAAAGAGTACAGAGCAGGAGAGCGAAAAGGAGAAGCAGGAGGAGGAGGAGAGGGCCATTGACGCTGGCGACATGTTGCCAAAGTCCTTTGGGATCCCTGCGGCTTAGGGCAAACTGAAGACTCAAAAGAGAATGTGGTGGGAGGACCTAATACTCTCTTTATGATTTCTCTCTCTCTCTTTCTTTTTCTCTCACGTATGTATTTTCACTTACTTTCACTGTGGTATTTATTATTATTATTATTGTTGTTGCTTATACTCTGTAATTGTAAGCAAATGAAGGGTATATTATGATGGAATATTCTATATAAAATATATATTATATTTATTACATTAAAAGCATTTCATTTAATTTTACAAAAGTCTTAATGTTGTAAAGGAAGTTAAGCTTATATGTAAATATTTATACTGTCGATCAATATAAGAAACTGAGAAGATACAAATTTCATCTCAATGGATGTCTTTCAAAATAAAACAAAATCTATAAAGCTCTACTTAATAATAATTCTAATTTTTAAAAGAATTAAATTGGGGCATATAAATAACGCATTATTTCAACTAAGATTATTATACAATACAATCCATAAACTATCTTAACTTATTTATTTGAAGTGTTATTAGTATAATAAAATATTTTATCAGTATTATTATTATCACTAGGAATTAAGTTAATACCAGTATTAAAATAGTTTTCCTTTTAGAATTAAGTTGATCTTCAAAACATGTAAATGGTATATGGGGTATTTTATAGCTGAACCATTGACTGTAATGTTTCCACTTATTTTAAATATAATTTCGTTTGCATGGCACATTAATGGCAGTCAAATAAGCGTGTCCCTGTCCCTCTCCCCGTCTCTCTGTTCCCTCTCCTCCCCCGTCCCGGCAGCCAACTGTGTCCCCCCTCGTTGCCTGCATTTGTCGTTTACAAATTGGTTTTCGTGTTCAACTCACATCTGTTTTGCCTTGCTGCATAATCACAGGCTATGTGAATGTAGGCAGGAGGGGATAGAGGGTCATATGGTAGTAAGGGGAGCGGGGGGAAAGTAGTGGGTGTCTCTGGGTACTCGACGTGATCGGAGCGTGGTCTATTTTTATAAGTCTGTCCGTTTGCTTGTTTACTTTTTGCTGATAAGGCACGTGGCCTCATTTATCAAATGCGTCTCGCGACTTTAGTACTAGTTGCAACAAGCGGCATGCAACTAAGTATAGATGCCAATGCCAAATTGTTGCCAAGTAATTGAAGTTGTTGTTAGGAGTTGCTTTACCTTTTAATGGCCAAGGGGTTGCTTCCTAGATGTTGGGTGTTGTGGGTGTCCTGCACTTGAGCCATAAATTGTATTGTAGGAAACACGTAAGTTGTGACTCGGTCTCTGTTGCTGTTGTTAAGTGCGTGGCACTGTGGCACGTTGGTATTGTGGCACGGTGCATGTTGCCGCTACTGGTAATTACAGTTATTATAATTTGTGTTGAGTGCTGGGAGAACTTTAGTATACTCTTCCATTCGCTTCCATTCGCACGTGTGTCTGCTTATTTTTCAGTTGAATGACTGCCCATTTTGCAACCCTGTTGCAGAGTTGCCATAGCTGTAAAATCTGCTACAAATGAAAATGAAAATGATACCTTGCCGATGTTTATCTCACGGTTTTTTCTTTGCCATCATCAAAGATTATGTCAGCGCTGCCAAGGTAATGATGGCCAACCCAATTTACTAAGCTTATTACGCTCCAGTTGTCAATTATAAAGATAGTTACTCGCTGATCAGCTTTATATATTTGAGATATGAATAGGGAGCACAGACGACCTTTGATTGCCCTTCGCGTTGGCCAGCCAGAAGTTGCACAAGCCACTTGAAGTGCTTGTAATTAATCATCATCTAGCATTTCGAATCAAACGCCTACACGACAAGCTCCCCCACCAAGAGAGGGGCTGAAGAGTTGGTGGAAGGGGGCAGCTCAAAACGTCAACTAATCAACATGCAACCAAGAACTTCAATTGCCTCAAGCAGCAGCAACTGTGACTGTGGCAAACAAATTGTGTTGAGCGCACTTGAAAAAGATGCTTAAGTAAATTCACAATTTGTCTCAAGTGAGTTTTTGTCATTTTCATGCCACGGACAGACTACACTGGAAAAAAAATCAACTTCTAAAATTAAGAACATTTATCTTAAATATTTTGTTTTTAAAATAAGACCATTTTAAGACCATATTAAAAATGCTAAGAACATTAATCTAAAAAATCTAAGTTTTTAATTCAAGAAATAAAATATAAAATTTTTATGAAAGAAAATATATTTGCTATATCATATGAAAAAAATTACCTAATTAAACTAGTCGGACGGAGCTACAGTCGAGCATTCCCAAACTTATCCCTTGACTAGTTTTCAATAACTTTGATCTCTCATAACTTTATCAAAAATAAACCGATTTTCAAGCGGAATGTCATTTTAATCATGATTTGGCCTCTAAATTCATTCAGCATTTAAATTTTTGTCATCTAGAAAATTTGATATTTTTTTGATTCTAAGCCATCTATCATCGAATTTTCCATACTTACCCCTTGATATTTTTTCAATAACTTTGATCTCTCATAACTTCATCAAAAATAATCAGATTTTCAAGCGGAATGGCATTTTGATCATGATTTGGCCTCTAAATTCATTCTGCATTTAAATTTTTATCATCTAGAAAATTTAATATTTTTTGATTTTTCATAAGCCATCTATTACTCAATTTTCCATACTTACCCCTTGACATTTTTTCAATAACTTTGATCTCTCATAACTTTATCAAAAATAATGCGATTTCCAAGCGGAATGTCATTTTGATCATTATTTTGCCTCTAAATTCACTCTGCATTTAAATTTTTATCATCTAGAAAATTTAATATACTTTTTTTTTGTAAGTGTACACAGTAGTACAATTGAAGACGTCGTCGGTCATCATTGGAATGTTGCTGCCACTGCATTTATCAACAATGAGATCAGCAGTCATGATTGCAGCAATGGGGCAGCTCGTTTAATGCCGCACGGCTTCAAGTGTGGTCGCCATTCAGTGGGAGGTCGTTCGGTCAGATAGATAGATGAAAAGACCCCCTTTTCCCTGCCTCCAACTCCCTTTCATGTCTGCTGCATTATGCACTTTTCATCATTCTCAATATGGGCGCTGATTGATAAGCACATAATGGTTAGGGGAAAAGGGGGACAGGGGGAAAAGGCAGCTTACATATTTCCCCTGTGCGCATTTTGCATAATGGCAACGTTGCAGCACCCTCGGATCCCTTTTCCCAACTTAAAAACGGTTCCGACTGGGTAACCCGCTAATCCTCTGCGCCTGTCATAAACATTGACATTGATGTTGATGTTGATGTTGATGTTGTTGTTAGCTGCTTTTGTATGCCACTGACAAGTGGGCGTGCCGGCCAACTACCCGACTAACCCGATAGCGTCCCTGCCACCGTTACGCTCCACAAAATTGTACTCATTCCGGCGTATGCCCTTTAACGAGTGTATTCGTCATTCGAGCAGACAGTTGACATTCATTTGAAACGTTTGCGCGCTTCATGAACCCGCTCTTGCTCCCGTTTTCATTTCCATTCCCATTCCCTTGTCTCTCTACCCTTCCTGAACCACACACTGAGCCTTTGCCCTCCCCTCCTGGACTCCTGAACTGTCAGTGACACTCGAATGCGATTGGGACTCTGGGCCAGCTGAGTCGTAACCACAGCGGCAACTGTGGCGCATGTCAATCATTAAACTGTCATTTTCAGTCGATTTAACTAGCATTAAAAATCGTACACAATTGCCAGGATTTATGCGTTGAGCGCAAACTGTCATAAATTTGCCAGAGTGCTCCCCGTTGGCCAGCTGACACACCCCCTAACCCCTAACCTACTTTCTCACATTCCTTTGCTCTTCTTAAGCTTCCCTAATTTTTTATGGTCTGCAAACTAATTTTTATTAATTTTCTACGCTCGCTACGAAGCTACAGCTAAGCTGGCATCTAAGCGCGCAAATTTATTTTAATACCAAAAGAAAAAGATCTAAAATTAGCAAATGTCCTACCCAGCAAATTCGGAGGGTAAAATCTCTTTAAAACCGCAGTGGTGATACTCTTTGGCATGTAAGAGAAGAGGGTGTTTTAATTTTTATAACATTTCTCTATATAAGTTGTCAGTTGCGGGTTAAAAAATTTGTAAAAAAATGCGGGATAGAAAATATTTAGCAAAACATTTAACTAAAGACATGCGAAAAGAATAAAGATAGCATATATAAATATAATTCTTTTTTACTCTACTATCCCGGAAACTTACAGGGAATGAGGGCAGTCATGTTTATATTTTACAAAAAATTTTTAGAGAGCTACATAATATGATTAAAATTTATTACTACCCTCTGACTTTTAATCATTTTATTTTTATTCAAATTTAAGATTATTATATTAATCGTTTATTGTTAATCTTACTTCAAATTTAAACATATATACAATTTTTCATCTCTTTTTTAAACCGCTTTTAAGTGATGATAAATAAGTTAATAAAATAAATATATATATATACTATCTATTTAATACTTTATCCAATATATGTAATGCGAATAAAACTATAAAATGTCATATAAACCAAACTCCCTGGGAGAGGGACTGGGAGAGGGACTAGGAGAGGGACTGGGAGAGGAACCTGGGAGAGGGACCTGGGAGAGGGACTGGGAGAGGGACTGGGAGAGGAACTTGGAAGAGAGACTGGGAGAGGGTCCTGGGAAAGGGACTGGGAGAGGGACTGGGACATTTTTGTTTTATTAGATATCGTAACCAATCTGATAACATTTGCATATAAGTTATTAGCATTATAAGTTTTTTCCATAGTAAGTACGGGGTTTCCGACTGTCGAGTATGCTCGATTATTACTGCACCTACTTTAATAGAAATCTAAGTCTACCCTCTGTGGGGGCAAAGGGACAGAGCCATTTATTTGGTAGGCAATCTTTAATTTTCATCTTTTGGCAATCTCAGTTTTCCCAGTTTTTGAACACGCATTCGAAATGATTGCTGAGGAGAGTGCCGGAAATACTGCTGACAGGGAAAACGATGTTGCAATGTTGCTTCTTTTGATTCCTTGCGGGGCTGTAATGCTGTTTCCTGGCCGTGTTTCTAGTTCCGGTCCTCGATGAAGCAGTGCTTTATTTGCCTGCCAGGCATTTTTATATTTTCCTATGCCCAAAAATTATGGAAATTTATTAATCACATAAATTTAAAGCGTAATGTCCTGGCCAGGGCCGCGGGTCGTTAGTCCTCCCGCACTGGCGCTAATGTGTCCCATGTTGAAATTGTCCTCCATGTCGGCGACGACGTGGAGAATGCATAAAAATTAAGTTAGGGGCAAAGTTTTTTCCCCGCTGATTTTGCTGATGGGCGAACCTAGCGAGGAATGGGGAGAAAAAGACGTTCTCATCTCAGCGCCTTAAATAAACTTTGCGGTCCTTTTGATTTCATTCTCAACAACAACATCAACAACAGGAAACAGAAAGAATTTAGACGCTGTTGACGCGTAGACAAATATTTTGGTTCAAATTGTTTAAAAGTGATTCTGTTTTTTTTTTGGCTAAGCTGCCAGCAGGACGACAAGGACATACAAATTCATTTACAGGTAACAGTGTGGGGACAAGCTAAATTCTGCGAATTTTGCTGTCCGCTTGGCTTTTGAGGCTTTGAGCTAAAGTTAAGTAAACTGACAGCACAATGGCTTACCTTTAGAATAATAAATGTTCGAAGAGGGATTTAAAAAGGGATTCGATTCGATGTTCAAATTTAATTTAATAATTAAATAATTTATTGTATATATATTGTATTGTTCGTAATTAATATGTGAAAATTACTTTTGGGAAATTATTGTTTTGTAAATATTTTCTTTTTATTTTAAATTATAAATTTTATTTAAGTAAAATATTTAATATTTTTTATTTAATGAAGTCTTGATCATATTCACTTTCCAAATTTCTTTTAAATTATCATTTTAAATATTTTATTAAAATGACATGACAATATTTGTGAATTCTTTTTTTTCAACATAAGCCAATTGACTTTGTCGTATACCTTAACTAAATCCCATCAATTTAAACCAAATTATATCAGCCTCTTGTGAAATGTGCTTAAAACGAGCTGCTGAAATCGCCGCATATGTGTGTTAAAATCCCTCAACAAAGTGCCAACATGTGTTGCACTTAACGAAGGGGCAGCCAAAAACAACAAGGGGCAAGGACCAGGGAGAAAAAGGGGTGTGGCACTCCTCATATGCAGCACACGCGCTGGTTAAGCCTTTGACAAGACATCAGAGTTAGGGGAACGCCCCCTAAAAAAATCAAAAATTTGCACAAGCACGTGCGAAGAGATGAGAGAGAGGGAGAGACTATAGATAAGGTGGAGGGTAAAGAGGGGCTGGGGGCGGGGGGAATACCCTGTGCTGACATTTAAAGTAGCTGCCAGCAGTTGAAGTGACAAAACTAAAGATAAGACTCAATCACGTGTAGCTGCCACTGACAATCAGTGGCAGAGTGTACTGAAAAAAAAGGGAATCCACAGCAAGCAGCAAAATAGAAAATCAATTTCCACGTTTTTCACACTGGAGAGCGGGAGAGGGAGAGAGGGAGACAGGCAATAGAACATGCATGCTAGTTGTTGCTTTGAATTTCATATGACGACGACGGCAACATTACGTGTTGGGGGAGAAGGAGAGGGAGGAGAAGGAACTGTGAGAGAGGGGAGCATTGAATGAAGAGTGACATGCAGACGGGCAAACATGGGGACAAAGAAGGTGTCACTAACAGGATAAATGTGCAAAACAGCGACAGGAAAAAGAGCTACCAGGATAAAGTAGATGAAGTTGCAGGAGGAGGAGGAGGAGGGAGAAAACTGACGTTGGCATTAGTAAGAGCTTTTTTTCTTGCAGTCTCACCCAGGGAATAGCTCTGGCTAGGATGGGTTTTTAGCTTGTTTATCGTGTCACTGGATTGGCAGCATAAAGCAGCCTTGTCATTTGTACACAAAAAAAAATAAAACGCAATGAAAAGCAGCAACTGTTGCCACAGCAACGGCAACTGTTGCAACTGAGTTGCAACTGAGATGTTATCATCAAGATAATACATACTGTAGAAGCAGAGACAACTCACCTGGGCAGCAGCTTCCTCCTCCACTTAACGACTTTATTTGCTCAACTTGTGCATAGGTAAACGCAGCATCAGCAGAAGCAGCAGCCACTTGCCAAACAAGCAAACAAATAAACAAAGACAACAACAAACACGAAAACGAAAACAAAGACAAACTAAAGGCAACCACAAAAAGATCTTACAGTCTTGCTCCGATAAGCGCAACCACAGACAGCTCCTCAGGAGCTTCAAGTTCCATTTTAGTTGCCAGTTGCCAGTTGATGGCAAACATCACGTGTATTTGTGTATCTGTATGCGTGTCTGTGTGTGTGCAGGTGCAACTGCGTCTATGTTGTCACTGCAAAAACAATGTCATATACTTAACAACAACAGCAGCATCAACATGCATAAAATACATTTTCATTCGCATTCTGTTTGTTTTAAGCTGCGAGTTGTACACAAAAGTCAACAAAGCGGCTGCAGCTTTATATCTGTGTGTGAGTGTGTGTGTGTGTGTGTGTGTCTGTGTGTGTAAGCCGGATATGACCACGGATATCGAAAGTTTTTCCTGGTATTCAACTTCTTCACAGTCGCAATCACTTCCTCTCTCACTCTCTATCTCTCTCTCTCTCTCTCACAGTCACTCTCTCTCTTTCAATTTCACTCTCCCTCTCTCTCTCTCTCGCTCCATCTTTGATAGCTCTACATAAGAGCCTTAAAACTGATATTGTTCTTTAAAACGACAGCAGCTGGAAATTAAGTTCTTGACTTTTATGTGCACCGCAGTTCCGAATTATTGATATGAGCTCCTTCTCCCTCTCCTTCTCCTTCTCCCCCTCCTTCTCCATCTCCGTTCTGGAATTGAATTGGATTGCCATCAGAATGGAGACTGCAACTTGTTTGTTTTCCTCGTCTCTGTCACTGTCCTTGTGTCTTTGTGTGTGTTAACTGTTTGCGAGGTGAAAGTGTGACAGGTAATATGAGAATTTAACCAGTTGACAGCAGTTGAGCTGGACTTTCTTTTAAATTTCTATTATTTTGCCACACACAGTTGACATTCAACAAAGAATGATTCAAGTACTAAAAGCATTATAAAAGAGAAGGACATTTTGGAGTTAGTTTCTTTGTTCATTTTGAGATTCTTTAACTTATATTTCACGTATTTTCTATTGGTAGTTGAAAAATGATAATAACATCTAAAATTAATGATAATTTAATAAATGATTATTAACACGATATTGAAATCGTTATGAAAATTAAAAAAAGATAAGGAAGCTCATATTTTAATGGAAAAAACCTTTGTAATTTTACAACTTTTCTAAGTTAAGGGACTGGGAGAGGGACCTGGTAGAGGGACTAAGAGAGGGACTGGGAGAGGGACCTGGGAGAGGAAATGGGAGAGGGACTGGAAACGGAGCCTGGGAGAGGGCCTGGGAGAGGGACCTGGGAGAGGGACTGGGAGAGGGACTGGGAGAGGGACTGGGAGAGGAGCCCGGGAGAGGGCCTGGGAGAGGGAGTGGGAGCGGGGCCTGGGAGAGGGACTGGGACAGGAGCCTGGGAGAGGGACTGGGATCGGGGCCTGGGAGAGGGACTGGGAGAGGGACTGGGAGAGGGACTGGGAGAGGGACTGGGAGAGGCACTGAGAGAGGGGCTGGGAGCGGGGTTTGTCATATACTATACATTTTTAAATCAAGTTTTACTATATCAACCATAGTTCAAATACATTTAATTGATTGGTTGCCATTTTGTATGCATTTGTTGTATAGATCTTTTGTTTCTATATAACCCCACATAATTCCCCTATCTGTAACTATTTTAAATTGTCGTCACAAGTCCATCAACAGCTTTGACAGCTAATTGGATTGCATCCGCTTTTGGTTCACACCACATTATACTATAATAATAATATATGTATGTATGTTGTTGGTATAATGTTGGCTTTATGCTTTGTAATCTGGCCATCAGTCGACACTTTCGACGCATTCGGAATGAGTTTTGAGTTGAAACAGCTCGTAATCATATTATGAGTATGTCACACTTCAATTACTGTCAGCGACAGTATTTTGTATTAATAATTTCAGAAAACATTTGTTAAGGGACAGTCAGCTGCGAGGCAGATGCGAACGTGTGCAAGTTGCCTTCTATCTTGTATCTTGTACTTGTATCTGTATCTGCCCCTTGATGTGTTGTTATTGCTGGCAATGTCACCACACGTTTTGCATTAGAAATGCCAATGACTTTGATGGGGCATTGGTAGAAGTCAGCATGTGGCATGCTTCGAAGTCGACATCTACATCGAATTCGACGACGACGTCTGTGTGTCTGGCATTAAATTGCTGCCCAAAAATTCAAGAAGTCAAGCTGCGCGCCTGCGCATGTTTCAGTTTCCCAGCCTAATTCATTTGGAACAGTCAGCCAGTTATGTGACACATATGGGTCCAGCATGGCTGCCACTTGCAACAACGGTACCTGGTGCCAGCGGGCGGGCGTCACTAGCAAACGCCCTCGTCTGACACTCACTTGAGGAGAAGGAGGAGGAGCGTTGCCAAAGGTCGCGTGAATTCTGGGTAATTACAGTTGGCAACGAGACGCAGTTGCTCCGGTTATTGCGATTGCCTTTCAAGTGGAAACCCGCAGAGCGTGTTTGTATTGCTTTTGAATTGAAACTCGATTGCGAAACAATGCGCATAGAGAATGAGAATTGAGAATAGGAGAATGAGGTCCCACTTGAGTCCCTTTGTGTTCTAGTTGCCTTCCACGAAGCAATAACTAAATGCTTTTTGTGGCCAGAACAAA
Source organism: Drosophila falleni (assembly GCA_035045575.1). NCBI lineage: Eukaryota > Metazoa > Arthropoda > Insecta > Diptera > Drosophilidae > Drosophila > Drosophila falleni. The sequence continues at coordinate 16,422,407 of JAWNOV010000167.1, forward strand.
GACTACGTTTTCACCTTGCACTCAGACGACGACAGAAAGTCTGCAATATTTTGTTCCGTACTGAGTCAATTCTCTTTCTCTTCAGTTAATCAAATTCTGCTCCCTTCCTCAGCGCAGTTACATCATCAGCGAAGTAGTATATATATATATATATATATATATATATCTTTCATTCCGTTATGCGGGCAGTTGTCTATAATTCCCAGACATAAGCTGCACAAACAATTAAAAGAATAAAAACTTGACGCTGTATCAAAAATTTGCTATGCATTTCTGTCGGCGTAACGCTTCAGTAGACCGACAAAAAAAATATATATATATATCTGTATATGTGTGAGTGAAAATATATTAAATTATGCTCGTAGTAGGGCACAAACAACGACTCAATTAAGTTGCCTTCACAGTTGCCAAGCGAAAAACTTAATTTAATTCTTAATTGCAGCATAAACAGCTCGATGAGGGGAAATACGAGGAGGAGAGGGGGAGGGGAGGACAACAGTCAGGTCACACGTTGAATGCCCCTATGCCCTCCACCTCCACCTACTTCAATTTCGACTCCGTTTGATCCTTGAAGCATATGCCTGCCAATTGATAAGCAATTTTCCAATTCGCCAACAATTTCCATTTTAATAGAAAAAAATCTACACAAAAGAAACCAAAAAAAAAAAAATGGTAAAAAAAAATAGAATAAATATGAAAAGCCGCGTGGGCAACATGCGGAAATGTGGGCGTGGTACGTGTAAGGCACAAAAATTCAATATAAAAATTCAAATCATTCAATTATCTGCGGCTCAGCACGACTGAAGACTGCCTCCTATCGAAATGAGAGAGAGAGAGAGAGAGAGAGAGAGAGGAGAGGCGTGCGAAAAGGCAAAAAGTTGAATCAATTTGGCAATTGAATTTTACAACAAAGTCGACGCTGATAGCATTAGATGGGGAGAAAGAGATAGCTAAAGATAAAGAGTGAGGGAGCCAGGAAATATTCAACTTAAATAAGTAAAATAAATAACATTTATCAGAAACAAATCAAATTTCCGGTTGCAACTGAGAAAGTCCAAATATACACAAAATTCCCAAATGTTTCGTTTGATTAGAAAATAGAGTATCGATTTAAAATGTTGTAAAATGTTATGACAGAGGAATTTAGATTGATTGATTTATACAACTATAAAATAGTTAACATTGTAGTAAAGTGGAGCAATAAAAGAAAGTTTTTGTAGTTGATGAAATATTATTTGAAATGTATTATGATACCAAAGTTGACAAATCGCATTTTGTAAAATTTTTATTATAATTAAATTTAGTTGAATCAATTGATAACATAAATGTAATGTATAAGCTTGTTTATAAATTCAATATACCCTGAATGTAAGCTAGGGTATACACCTCTCCACAAAAATTGAATCGTCAACAGAAGAGACATTTTCTATCAAAATAGTCATTTCACGTGCTGCCTTCGAAGCATTTATCGCAATATTTTTTTGCAATTCCGTGAAATAAACTCGCTCGGCGGAAAAACCCATTTCAATTTAGAACCATTAAATCAGAGCAAAACCTACGACAACAACAAGTACAACATGTGAATATTTGGCTGCTAAACAATGCGTTAAATAAACAATAAAATGAAATGCAAATAAAAAGAAATGTATATAAAAATTGCATGACAAAAAACGACAAGAAAAACGGCAAAAAATCACAGTGTAAAAGCTGAAGATTTTATTAGCTTTTTTTATACGTATCTATGAGATACGATATCAATTTGGTGTTGAGTTACACACATGACTGACAGGTAGACGTATAAACGTTGCCAGTCCTTTTATCTATTGTCTGTAACTGGGTTGGTAATGAGCTGCTTGTGAGGCAACAATGAGAACAACAAAGCTGCCGCTGCCTCAGCCTTGTTGCAACAATGCTTATCTTGTAGATACTTTGTGCTTCGCTGAGTTCAGTTACAGATACTTGGCCAGCTGCCGAGTTACTTGAAGATGCTGAAACACGCCCACAAACAAACACTTTTGAGTACGCCTTGCGGTTTGGCTATCCATTACTGCACTAAGCATTCGGCATCCTTGCAACCACAACAGGCAGCAACAGGCAACGTGCCACATGCAACTAGCAACTGGCAACTGGCAACGTTCCTCTTGTGGGTGTGATGAGGGTGTGGTAGCTGCTGATCTGCATATCTGAGCTGAGATTGGCATAAACAATACGTGTGTATCTCTATCTCAATCCGTATTTATGTATCTTTATCTCTAGCTGCAACTGTATCTGTATCTGTGCGTAACTTTGTGTCACTAAGCGGATTTCCTTTAATGCCATTCAGTTTTGCGAGTCCTTTTTTCGTGACCTTTTCCCGTTGACCCATCTCAGATGTTTGCCGCTGCCGCCCAAAAGTATGCAATGCGACTCTTAACAGCCCCATAATTAGATAAACGTTCATTTGACAAGCTGTCAGGCATAAAAGTGAGCCGAAAAAGCATTGAGTTTCCAAACTACACGTAAATGGAGACAGTTCAAAGGTTGCCAATGGCGTTGGCAAATCAAAATACAATTTCATTAAACTTAAAGTAATTTGAAATGAAAACCTCTGGGGTCGAGCCAAATTACAAAGAAATCAAGTTGTCACGACAACCAAATGCCAGAGTCAAAGCCAAGTCAGAGTCATAGTCATAGTCATAGTCACAGTTAAAGCCAAAGTCGTCACATATGGCTGCCCATGGGAACTGAGGCTGATGCTGATTCTGTTGCTGATTCTGATGTGGAAACTCAGGCTGCCTGTTGTGGCAACCACCAGTTGCATGCCCCGTAAACAAAGTCCGACTGGAAGTGGCAAGACATCCAGCGCATGCGTTCTAGTGGATGCCAAGTTTCGGCCAACATTGGCCAAGTTTCGTCGCAAGCAAGTCTTAAATGCCTTAACACTCGTCCAGCATAAACAGTTCCTTGCGCGCTTTCAACTGCAACGGTTGCCAGGACGGCGCCAAACAGCTGTTAGTTTCAGTTCAAAGTAGCTAAAGTATCTGCCAGATGCGTATCTTTTTGGCGAGTGTGAAAGTAACGCATTTGCTGCGATAAACTAAACATAACAAAACTGCCAATTTGGCAACAAAAAAAGGGACAAGGCATGCTTAACTTTTAATGTCGGCAACGGGCTAATTTTATTGCCAGTCTGCGACTGATAACAGCGATAAGAAAGTGGCAAATCAAAAGCCGCTCGTAAAACGCGCGCCAAGTGTTGAAATTTATGCGCTCGCAATCGTAATTGAATTTTATGTGAAAAGTTGGCGGCTTTTTCGGTTCGGCTGTCAAATCGCTTTTGTTTTGTTTCTGGCCCGATAACACTGAACACTTACGAGAATTGCCAACGAGAAACCCAAAAAAAAAGAAAATACAAAAACCAAACACAAAACAGAAGTTTATACCAGGTAAATGCACCCAACAATTTCTTTGTCATGTGCCATAAATTTTGATGGCGAATTTGTAATATTTTCTGGTCAATTTAAAAGTTAAATAAGTCGGAGTTTACTTATCCTTTTCTTTAATCCTTTTATTTAAACATACAACAAGTTCACTGCCCTTGATCTCGTTAAGGAGTCTTAGTAGGCTGTTTATACTCTATCATCTTGTGTCTCTCATTATGCAAACACAACTTGACTGCAGTAGCTGCTCCTTCTCTTATCCTTATCCTTATCCTTATCCTTATCCTTATCCTTATCCTCATCCACATCAACCTTGTCGCCACCTTGGCTGACACTTTGGTTGACATTTAGCGCTGCACTTGCCGCATATTAAAACGCATCGAAATGCAACACAAACTTTGCGAGCTGTGAATAAGAAACTGTAGCAACTGTTTCACTTCGTCTTGGTTAAAGTTTCCAACAGCGTTGTAAGCTATTCCTCTCGGGGAGGCAACCTAATGCCGCCTCTTGGTTAAGTTTGGCAACGAGTCCTTGTTAAGCTGTCAACATGTTTTGAGTCAACTGTTACAACTTGCCTCGGGAGTTAAATATTTGTGCCTTGTTTTATATGCAGTCGACATTGTGGCGAAAGTAAACTTGAACAGTGCAGCCAAGGAACGAAGTCTCTATTATTTAAAGACTTGATTAAAATATAAATTAAATGCAAATTAATTAACATAAATAACTGTGTTAACTTGTACTAAATAAAATTAAAAATGCATCTTTAATACTCTTATTTTCATTGAAATAAATTTTAAGTTGATCTTACATAAAACATAGTTAAAAAATTTGTTGGAAATAAAACAAAGAGTAGTCAAATTTAAATTGCCATTGATTTGATTTGATTTGAGTTTCTGTGCAGACTAATGAAATTTTTATTAACTCATAAGATGAAAATATAGGCCAAATAAATGCTTGATATTTAACATAAGGTAATTTAATAAAAATTTTTGGAAAATGTGAAAAATTAAAACAATTGTGAAAGCTGAAATTCCTAATTAGTTAAATCATCAGGAAAATTTGGAAATAAGAAAACCAGAAAAATTACTACAGTATTTCCATAATTATGAAGCTAATTCAAAACTTAATTAAAAAACTTTCACTTGTCAAGTTTTGATATATATTATAATTTTTGATTTATAATTTTTATATTTTAATTTTTGATTTATATGTTAACATATATTTAGTAGTGTTTATTTTTGAAAGAAGTTATAGCTTTAAAATATACTTATGCTAATTAAAGATACAAACCTTCCTGATAAAGTAAAAATAAATCATTATGGTTTCTCAGGCAAAAATTGAAAAAGTGAACTAAAAACTTCTACAAAAATAAAAATAATTAAGAACTTCAGCTTTAATTCGCTCTAAATTCAATTGAATAACTTTATATTTGAATAGGAGTTATTTATTCAAAGTTAACATATTCAGTTAGCACAAATACGATTTCAAACTGAACTAAATTTGCACTAGAAATTTGTATTAAATTTAAAGTGATTTAACTTAAAGCTGCAATTTGCAGTGCGAGTTATGTAGAATTATGTTTTGAAATGTGAAGCAACCGCAGCGGTTTCACAACCGTCGTCAAGGCAAACGTCAGCGGTGAGCAAAAGGAAATGTCAGCGCGGTTTGGCAGCCACAGCTGGTGGGTGTAGATTGAGAAATGAGGAAAGAGGGGAGAGCAATGGAAGGAGTGAGACAATGACGACAGGTGTAGCCTGTCAGCTGCATGAAAAACCATGAAGTTATGTCCCCCAGGAAGCTGCCATCTTTCCACCTGCCGCAAAGGTAAATGGTGTCAAGTTAATCAGCCCGCGACAATATTTTTTTCTTTCTTATTTTTTTTTTTGCCACGCGGTTTGTGCAGCTTTTTAGCTTGTGAAACGCAGAAATTTTCACGCCTGTCACCACGGGCGAACTTTCCATAGAAACCGTTAATAAGGTGTACAAAAAAAAGGGGAATGAAAACAAAAAAGAGCGTCATAAAAATGGCGGCTGTTTGTTTAGCTTGGCGCTGCATTCACTTTGCTCTTCCTCTTCCTCTTGCTGCTGCTACGCTTTTTATTTGCCAAGGTTTTTTGTTGCTGTTGCTCTTGGCAATGACTTTGCTTTCACCATGAACTGAGTGGCCAACAACAGCAAAACGAAAGGCAACAGTTTTTGTTGTGTTGTTTTTGGCTGTTGCTTTTTTTTATTTTTTACTTTTTTGCAGTGGCAGCCTAAATGAAAATCTCGAATGAAGCTTTTAAGTAAGAGGCTTTCACTCACACACACACATGTGCAATAATTCACACTCCAGCTCTAAAGCATTGGCAACAGTGAAACGCTTTTAAGCATAGTCCTCCTTTTTTTTCTCTGGCTCACGCCCACCTGCTGCGTCACGCCCCCAAAAAGCTTAAGTTGCCATCTCGCTGTTGCTGTTGAAGCAGCAGCTTCATCGTTGACATTTTCATTCATCGTCTTGGCAACCGTAATTAAAATCGTTTTAATTTACTTTTGCTGCACAAACACACACACACTCTCTCGCAGTTATTCACACGCACGCATTTACACATACACACATACACATATGTGAAGTTACTCACACACACATACGCACGCACTTACTTGAGTCGCTTGAAAAGTGTAGCATACTTATCTGGTCCCTTCGTTTGCCTCACGCTTGCTGCCTTGGTTTATGTTGTTTATCGACTTTTGTTAGTCGCCTGCCTGCCTCATGTTGTTGCTGCTGTTATTATTTCAGTCTTTGCCTGGCGGCACTTGTTATTCTCCCTATTCCCTATCCCACCTTTATTTACCCTATCATGCTGCAGCCTTCATTCGTTGTTTGAGCCTTGCTCATTATGTGGGCGTGCAAATTGCTGCATATTCATTTACCGTTATCTCTCAGTCGTCAAGTGAAACATACACATTTCTCTAACAGCTGCTCCCAACCATCCCACCATTCCCAATCCAATCCACAATGTAACTTGGCAACACAATCTTCCCTTCTTCACAATAACATAAACTTCTTTTCTCTCAGTTGCGCAAGTTGAGTTAATGAAGAATTTCCATGACGATGTTGTCAGTTGTCGGTTGCCTGTCTGTAAGTCTATGCTAAGTATCTACTTTTTGATAAGACTGCTGCCCACCTGCCCAGCTCATTATGTTGCCTCTGTCTTTGACTTTGCCGTTGGCAACGCAACGTACAAAACGTCTACAAATTTGGAGCACAGTTTGCTCACATCTCAAGTGTGCATCAAATGATTGCCGATAAGATTTGATCTTTGTTTGCTTTCCAACGCTTTTCAGCAAACCTCTCGAGTACGTAATGTGAAGCTGGCTGCTCATTCGCTGCCATGGATTTACTTAGGGGATTCACCTCTGGCATTTTAATGAAAATTTTCGACTCTGGCTCTTTTCAAACTGCGGCTCTTCTAAGCGGCTTAAAATTGCCGAGTTGAGTCTGTCTGTCTGTTTGTCTGTCAATCTCTTTATGTGTGCCTTTGTATTTGTGCCACATGTGAAAAGAGCACACATCAAATTGCAACATTTTGCAACAGTAAGCGTAAATGTTGCCAGCAACATTTGAGCCTAACACACACACACAGGCACACAGCCCCCAAAAACACACACATGCATGCAGCTATCATGGTATTTGGTGTCTGTGTGCGTTACACCCACACACACAAAATAATTCACACCAGGCGCTCAGCATCCGGCGAACAATGCCACAAAAACCAGTAGCAACAACAGCAGCCGTTTGGCAGCCACAACATCAGCGAGACACACACAACGAGGCACGCACTACACACACACAAACACACACACACAAACACACGCAGACACACAAATTTACACTCTCCGTAGCAAGCACACACACTCAATTGAGGCACACATACAAACAATTTGAAACAGGAGCACAAAATCGTGCTGCAAGCTGGCAAAAGCAACAGCCAAGGCAAAGCAAGATATATTTTTGGGCCAAACGACGCTAAAAGGAGGACACAACAGGCAAAACAACGGGAAAACAAGGTGGAGAATAAAGACACACACACACGCATACACACACAAATGCTGTAAAGAGGCAGACATTGAAACAGTTTTGGTTTTTGGTTTCCTTATAAACTCTTCCCTGCATTTATTCTGCTGCTGCAAAGGGCGAAAGTCAGAGGGGATGAAGTAAAGGGAATTATTTGTGGCAGGACTTGCGAAGATGTCTGTTAATTTTGCAACATTTTTGGCGCGCATAATAAAGTTGAGAGACACTTTGAATATTTTTGTTATGCTCAAAAAGAAAATCACCAAAAAAAAGTAGGCAACGAGTTTTTCGCTTTGCAACAGCGCAATTATGTTCTGTATATGTGTGTGTGTGTGTGTGTGTGAGAGTGTAAGCCGATAAATAGTCGTGTTGCGGGTGTGTGTGAGTATAAGGGCATGTGAGTGTGTCAGCAGCAGACAATATAATGAATGCGGCAGAAGAAAGATGTAGTCTGCCCTTTTTTCATCTCTAGCTGGAAAATCGTGTCAAATAACTGGAGCAGGATGGTGTAAAAGGAGGTTGGGGAGACAGGAGCGAGGGGGTAGGTTGACAGGACGCATATGTCTGTCTAAGCGTTGCCATAAAACAAATGAGCTTTCAACATGAGTTTGTCATTTGTTGCTTGTCTACTGCGGGCCTAAAAATATCCAGCGAAATTTTAAAGTCGTCAGCGACGAGTAGAGAAAATTAACGAGAATAGATAGCATAAAGCAGCGAGTAAATCATTAAAAAATATAACCCATGAACTAAAAATTGTTAAGTTCAACAAAGACGAGAGCAAAAAAAAGCGAGTGAAATCACCCTAAGCACTAAACTTAAATTAAGAAAATAACAACAAAGATTACAGAAAAGTAACGAGAACGCCAACGAGTAAGAAAAACAGCGAGTAGAGCATTAAAAAGCATAAACGATGTACTAAATCTCCCTGATTCGCAGCATAAAAACAATGCATTGAGTAAAGAGATAGGCAGAGAGAAAAGGGAGGCAGTCAAAAGGTAAGAGAAAACAATAGTCTGTAGTCATAAAATGCAAAATGTAATACAAAGTAAAAGGGTTAAGGACTCGCTCGCCGACACAGAAGCTACAGCTACAACTCCTTTGGCAAACTGCACTGCAATTCGCACGAGACGCTTTTTATGGTCACAGTAATTAATGCATACCTCAAGGCTATTACGGACAGTCTACACAGCACAACACAGAAAAAAACGACCAGAGACAATAGATGGACTCCCTGTGCAAAAGGGGGTAAACTTAGTGAATGAAGAGAGATTGCAGCTAGACAGGCAAATCAAAGTGAGGCATTTTAGGACAGGACAGCGAGTGGAAGGAATAAAAGGCAAGTGTAATCTTTAATGCCACAAACTTTACTTGGCAAGCTTAAAGCGCGATAAAGGGTAAGAGAGAGAGAGAGAGAGAGAGAGAGAGAGAGAGCAAAAGTTATGCCTGCATTCGCTACAAACACTTTTGCATAAAACAAATAAATGGCCTTTTATTTTCACAGGCGAACAACTGCCAAAAAGTCAACTCAAGCTCTTTTTGGGGTGTCCTCGCTGGACTAACAAACAACTTTTGTGCGATTTGTATTCGTTGCTGCCTCATGGACTGACTTATGCACTCTGAATGCAGTTGAGTTGCCAACAACATGAGTACTCGTATCTCTCTGCCATCGCACTCTCTCTCTCTCTCTCTTTCACTCACTCTCTCTTCTGTCTCTCTTTATGTGAATGCCTTTTGGGGGCAAAAAACAAATGTTACAACAAATTTAAGTCGCATTTGTTGCTGTTGTTGTTGTGGATCGGCACTGACATGCGAGAGGCGCGCTGTAAAGTACGAGTATGCTATAGTTTTTGTCCTTTATTTTCTTTCTTCTTTTCTGGTAGTCCTGTTTCGTTGTCCTTCACGCCTCGCTGCGACAGCTTGAATTTTTGTTACAACCAGTGTTGCTCTTTTAGCCTTTTTCCGGATAGATTAGTCCTTTATAAATTGACTTTGGACTGAGTAAATGTAAATGCATTCTCTATTTTAAGACTTATTGTATTTTAGTTTTGATGTAGAAATTTTCTTGTATAAAAATAATGCTCATGCTCAATTAGTTTTCAGTCTATTTAAATATGTAAGACACTACAAAAATTTAAAAACAATGGACAGAAATATGTCTTATAGTAGCTAAGAAAATTCATAAGAATTACGTTATTATTGACCAAGGCATATATAAATAGTTTACTAAAAGTTTTGATATTTTAAATCTTAATAAAATATAAGAATTTTTAGTAAGTCATTTTTTTTAATTTTTTTTATCCTTTTCTTTGCCTTTTTTTTCTGGCAGCACTGGTTACCAACAGCGACACCAGTTGTTGCCTGCCTCAGGGTGTCGCTGTATGTGCCACGAACCACAGCATGTGGGCCACAGTGTGAAGCTCTTCATAATACTCAACCTAATGCATGGGCATTAATCTATGAGCCAACTCAGCTCAACTCACACCTGATGATGGCATCCGTTTCAGTCAGTCAGTCGGTTTGCCATTCATACGCCTCGTCGCGCTGGCACTTAAGTAATTTCAACTTGGCAAACAACACAGATGCACACAAATACACATACATATACAAATATAAATACTTTGCTTCACACGCACAGCACAAATGTCAAAGTAGTTGTTAACATTTGTCCTCTCTCTCTCTCTCTCTCTCTCTGTCGCTCTTTCTTCCTCGTAGTAGTTGTTAACATTTTTCCACTCTCTCTCTCTCTCTCTCTCTCTCTCTCACTCTCTCTCCCTCTCTGTCCCGCTCGACAAATGAAAAGTTTGCCCAACCGAATTGTAAGCCACAAGAAACGCAGTAAAGTAAAACTCTCGACAAAAGTTGCATTTCCCACAATGCTCGACACTTTTAAATTACTGACTTAATTATAAAACATGAAAGCAGCTCAGAGTAGTGAAAAAGTAGCAGAAGAAGAAAAAGTAAAAGCACTGCAACTGGTTGCAGTTGCAAGTAATTTACATAAATAACTTTGGCAAGCGCATTAACATGAAGGTTACAAATCGCCACAACCATAAAATGCTTAAACGCCATTTAAGCGCTTAACTTTGGCAACAGAGTCAAGAAGAGAGTCACAAAAGCGGGTCAAATGCAGCTGCAAGTTGCCAATTGTAATAGAGACTTGAATTTGATTGGGGGATTCTGTTGCTGCTGCCACTTGCATTTTGACTTGTTGACAAGTGCAACAGCCGCCAGCTGCAAGTTGACCTCAAAAACCACCCAAGCTGCCTCCTCTCTGACAAACACACACATTCATACACTAGGTCCTTACACTGATAAAAAGAACAAATTCTAAAATCAAGAACATTCATCTTCAATATTTTGTTCTTAAAATAAAATTATTTTAAGACGAGTTACTAAAACTAAGATTATTAATCTAAAAAATCTTAAAGTCTAAATAAAAGAATAAAAGTCATATATTGTTAGAAAAATTAAAAAGACACTATCTTGATTTTAGAGAAGCCACCTTAGTTGAAATAGTAGACGGCAAGTTCGAACCTTATTCGTTTAGAATAAAATATTCTTAAAAATTACTAAATCAGATATATAAAATAAATAAAAATAATTTTTATTTAATAAAATTTTTTATATATTTATATATTTATTTATTTATTTATATACCTATTTATACTTTCCTAACAATTTAAGATTTTTATTCCTATATCAAGAACTTGGTCTTAATTGAAATGTTTTTTAGATCAAATATGTTTTCGTAATTTGAGAATTATTAAATTATCGATTATTTTAAGAACAAAATATTTAATAATGAGATCAAGTTGTTGATTTTAGAACGTTGGTCTTTTTTCAGTGTTAGAGGCCCTTCTGCCACTGAGCTTCTTGAATTCCGCTTTGCTCTCATGTGCAGCTGACATTTTTCAACATTTCCCCCTTCCCTTTTTAAGGGGCAACATTCTCAGTTGGCTGAGTGCAGCTGAGCATTGCCAAACATTGACTTTGACTTGTGCTGTGTTAATTCTGTAAGTTGCCACGTTACGCATACTTGTTATCAGTGTTACAGCAAGTGTTAAGCAGCTTCTAACCAACCAACCAACCAACTAACCAACTTTATCCAGACATTCATCTAATACCTTTAAGGCATTTAAGCCAAAACTGTACTCACTTGCTGGAAATGGGTTTAAATATTTGATCAAGTGAAGCGTTTTTAATGCGTTTATAAATATGTCGGCTGTTTGGCCTCTGTCTGTTTATTAACTTGCCTGTCTGTCTGTTCCCCCTCTCTCTTCCTCTTCTCTCTCTCTCTCTCTCTCTCTCTCTCTCTCTCTCTCTCTCTCTACCTTTCTCTCTAAATATCTCTCTAGCAAATACTGCCAACAGTTTGTCCTTTTGATGCGCTCCAAATTGACCCTTTGGCCTGTGTGTGTGTGTGTGTGTGTGTATTTGGTCTTGGGGTCTCCTGTAGTGTGAGGATTTGTTATGAGCTTTTGTACGGACTTTGTTGCCTGTTCAATTTGTCGCCTCTTTTACAGGACTAAACGTTGGCTCTTTTTTGCCTGTTTATCTACATTTTGGCCAAACCAGCTAAAGTGAATATTAATGCACTATCCTGAGGCGGTTTTGATATTGAAATTAGTGTTGAGCATGAGTGGGAGTTTCAGTCTGTGTGTGTGTGTGTGTGCGTGTGTGTGTGTATATATTTATAGGAGTGTGACGCCTTAGATAAGGCGTGTCGGTTTGGCTTTTAATGAATTCGTTGGCTCTTTGGCTCGTTTGACATATTTACATAAACGATTTGAGTTTAGAGAGTGTCAATGACAAATATTTGAAAGCTGGGCGGCATAATTGTTATTCAATGACTGCTAAAAGAGTTAAGTTACAAAGGATAGAAAACTCTTGAGCTTACAGCTGTCTATTTAAAATTCCCTTCAATAGTTTTCGCTACTTTAATATGCCACCCCATTTAGTTTCAGCTTATAAACAGCCTTGTTGTTGGCCACATTCAATCAGCATAACCGCATCCCCTTTCTATATCATTTTACCTCGCAAACAGCAGCTTTCAGGGGCGCATTTTCAATTTCATGCCTAAGCCAGCTTAGTTGGGGGAGAACAGTGAAAATACTGCCCCTTCCTTTTCCCCCTTTTGATATTAGTTTGCTTTGTCATTTTATTGAAGCAACAAAAATGATAATTTCGTCAATACAATGTCCTGGAGGGCTGTGTGTTATCCTGGCTCAAAAGACCCAACACACAATGGCAAACCCACAAAAATTCATTGAATGCGCATGAATTTCAATTTCGACTGCTGACAGGATTTGCACTCGCTACCAGTTAATGATCAAACGCATTTGCCAGGACGCGCTAGTTTGTAAGGATTTTGGCTACAGCCTTCGGCTTTAGCTTGTTCTCCTGCTTTTCGTTTTGGTTATTGATACTTTGTGATTGCCTTTGGTTATTTAACTTTTACGTAGACATGTGATATGCTCGTATACGGAATTTCATTTGATTTTTTTGTTGGCTCAACTTGGCTCGTTGTCGTCCATTAGCGCCCAGCACGCAACCCAACTGCCACGCCCACTTGCCGCTTGTTTGCCATTGTTGAGTAATTGGATTAGATTACTTCTTTTACCTGGTCTTGCTCCTGTTTCAGCTTCTGTTCCTGCTGCTCTTCCTGCTTCTCTCCCTGCTCTTGTCCTGCTGCCTCTGCTTGTCTGCTTTTGGTTGATAAATTTTGTTTGTTGCCACGCCTCCCCGCCCCCTAGTGGACCGCCTGTCATGCGTGATTGATGGATGATGTCAATATGCTTTTTATGTAGCGCCCTTGTCAGCTGCGGCTTTCCTTTTTTTCACATCTCTAAGTTTTATATTAAATTTACTTTTAATGGCCGCCGAAACTGCAGCTGCCAAATGTATTTTGGCCATATCGAAATATTAAAGTTGTGGCACTTCTAGGTGTGTCTCGCTCCTTGTCGCGTTACTCGAGGCTATAATAATTTTCTGCATCGTATCTGCAGGGCTATTAAATTCGCATAAAAATCGTGTTGTGCGCTATACATTTTCCCACGCAGCCAATGGAAAATCATAAAAATTTATAGCTTCAATAATCTGGCTTTCGCACGGAAAGGAAGGATGTGGAAGGCTCCTGTGGCTCTCTGTTGCCATGAAATTGACATGAAGTTATGAAATGAAAGCAAATATTTGGCAAGGGCAACAATTTAAGCCAAGTAGCTTAAAGAAAGCGCACAACATTGCGTATGCGCAACATTTCAGTTGACTGCCAATTTTAATGCTCTTTATTGTGGTCTGGACATGGCTGTTCTTAAGCTGATGGACAACATGCAGATAAGCGCGAAAATATCAAAATGATTATGGCCAAAATCGTTAAAGCAGACGCCCAAAATGAAGGACACAGCACCAAAATGGCAAATTGTAACTTCAAGTTGAGAATTCCAGAGCCAAAGACATTAAGAGCTGATGAGAGATTGAGCAACAAGGCTTTGTGTTGTGTTGTGTTGTAGCTATCTGTGTTGTCCGATCTGTGGCAGAGTTATCAGCAGTCCCATGCCAATGCCACAATTTGTTGTGCAGGCAGGCGAAAAAGGGAAACAATGCCATTCACATTGGCCCAGTTCCAGGACGAGCAGCCAAAGTATATGAAGCGTAAGTAGTTCTAGTTTTGCATGGCCATTTATCTCCCAAACGAGTGTGTAGCATCATAATGAGCGCTTTACACGCCATGTGCCACTGCCACAGCCAGAGTCATAGTTAGAGCCACAAACATGGAGCGATGTCCCGAGTTCTGTTCTCTCAAAGCTTCGCCTGCGTCGAACGCATAAATTTCAAGGACGCGAGCCTGCCCAGCTGGCAGACAGTGTGCCAAGCCGTGACTGGAGCCGCGTTGCGCATGAGAAGCGACCAGAGAATCAACATAAACAACACACACACACACAGAGGCACACACACAGGCACACAGGCACACACAAAATGTGCCAAGCGCGAGAAATAAATTGACAGCCTGAAGGTATGCAATGCTTTTTGTGCTATGCCAGTTTGACCTACATGTGAAACAGCGGGCGGAAGTGTGGGCTGCTTGGGAGTGAGCGAGACATACAAAGAGAGAGGGAGTGAGTGAGAAGAAAGAGCAGCTGAGTTTGCTAACGAGTTGTTGTTGGGTGTTGAAGCGATTGCTAAATGACTGAGCAGCAGTCCTTAAAGCAAGTGTGTTATACAAGTTGAAATATTAATTCATATTTCTTATTAACATAACACTTTTTAAATAAAAATTATTTAAGCTTAAGCGATTGCTAAATGACTGAGCGCAGTCCTTAAAGCAAGTGTGTTATAAAAGTCAAACTATTTATTCATATTTCTTATTAACATAACACTTTTTAAATAAAATTATTTAAGTTTAAGCGTTTGCTAAATGACTGAGCGTAGTTCTTAAAGCAAGTGTGTTATAACACATTGAAATATTTATTCATATTTCTTATTAACATAACACTTTTTAAATAAAAATTATTTCAGCTTAACAAGTGCATTCATTATACATATTTCAATTGTCCTATAATTTGCATTAATCATTAATGATTATTGGAGAGAAGTGTCAGTTTGCAGTTTACACATTTCCCACATATCGCAAAAATGTCATTAATTGCATACGCATGAATCTTTGATGCACTCGAATGCAAAAATCAATTAAATGTGAAATGCATAAAATGCAACAGGATAAACAGTAACAGGAGGCACTACACTATCTGCATATTTTTCAAAAGTTATTTTTATTTTTACATTTTACAAGCCAATGATTTCAGCTGAGCGCACAATTTGTTAATGCGGCCAGGCATTAAAAATAATATTTAATTTAAGCCTGGTAAAAAAAAATAGCTGACAATGGTCAAGATAGGCCAGTGTGTGCTTAATAATGAGGCCAAGTGGGTGTGGTTAATGGGTTCTGTGTTTGCTACTGTAAATTCAGAAGCAGCGAATTGTAACTGTAGAATTTAATGATATACTTGAAAAACTTTGTTATTTAAAGGGAACTATAGGATAATAAAATTCATTAATTTTTCTTTTACTTCGAAAACTAAATTTAACTAAGAATAATATGTAAGTAAATCGTAATTTATATATTTTTATATTTTATCAGCTGTCAAATTATCAATGAATAAGAAGTAAAATTACTTATACAAATTACAATATTTTTAATGACAAATTTTTTTGCAACTAAAACTGATTACTGCTTTAATCAGCTAATTTAAAATAGCTTAATCTGTACAACTATTTGATTAACATATTTAATTATAGCTCTTGCTGTGATTGAGGTTCCTTAGAACACATTTCAACTTGTTATTACAATAAGTTAACAGCTAACTTTAGTTCAAACTCAACCTTTGACTCTTTTGATTTGTTAGGTAAAAGAACTGTGAACTGTTAAAAAAAAAAAAAAATAGCAATCGCTTCTATGAAAATGGTTTCGACGGCGACGTGTGTGCAATTTCCGTTGCGGGCAGTCGACTTGCCAAAAGGAGGAAGGAGAGAGGAGTAAGCAAGGGGAGAAACTGTGCTCTGGGGTCATTCATCCTGCAAAGTGGCGACACGCCAAAATGGTGGCCTGGCCAAATGACTAATGGACCAGGAAGAGGGCAAACTCTAAAGAGGAAAGCAAGTAGAAACAGCTGCAAAGGGACGTCGGCTACTGGCAATATGCAAAATTCGCAATTTGCCAGGCCAGACGATGGGCCCAGAACGACGACCACCGACGACAGCATAGAACGACGACGTCAGCCCAGGGGCAGTTGTTGGTCTGACTGTCTGCCTAACTGCCTAACTGTCAGACAGTCAAGCGGCTTCTTCTCTTTGTCCTGGCATTCATTCGTTTCGACGTTCGACTATTTTTATGACCGAATTGCGTTTTATTGCTTCTCGACAACGTCGAACGAATTCTAGTTTCGAATATGGGACAAGATGCCACGTTGTGGCCACACTGCGTATGAGCAACGTCTTCTACTCCTTCTTTCTTTCCTTCTTTCCTCTTGGAGGCTGCACTTGCTCGACATTCAAAATTAGTTGACATTTTCGTTACGTTTCCTTCTTTTCGATATATTTTGTTTGTGGGCATCCCTTATCGATTTTGGTATTTTTGCGCATAGCAAATCGCAGCCTTAAGCTGCCCAGGAATCTATTTATTCGTGCATTCGATCTATATGCGTCTTCCCATTCCACGAATTTTCCTTTAGGTGTGAGGCTTTAGCAAAACGCTTCAATTGATTTGAACATTTATTGCTTGGGGGTAATGTGAGTCGGCGTGGGAGCTCTGCTCAGACAAACTGGACCGACAGCCAGGGAAATTCCCCCCGTCCCTTCCCCTTGATATCTGCCCCGAGGGCAGCCGAAAGGTAGTCACATTATTTTGTTGCTGTCGTCGCATATAAAATAGTTTTACTTTGTGCCCTGTCGTTTTAAATTTGCCAGCCAAGAAATCTATGGCAACTTTGGTTTTCTTTATTCAGTCGTCAGGTTTTTTTCCAGCTTCCTTCTCTCTGCCACCTGCTGTCTTCTATGTTCTATTTTTTTTGGCTGAGACAAATTTTATGGGGCCATAAAATTACACAACTTTTAATCAATAGTTTGCATGTTTCCTACATGCACTCAATTCCTTACATCATCCTTGTTGTTGTTAGTCAGTAAAGATTTAAATTTTGTTGAAGTTAGTTTAAAGAGTTTACTTTAGTTTGAGTTTCTTGTATACAAATTTAAGAAATATCTAAGTTTTCTAACGATTTTAAACTATTCAACCTAAAACACAATTTCTAGAATATAAAACTAACCTTCTTTAAAGAAAATATATTACTTTAGCAAATGAAAAAATAGGTTAGATTTTCTCTTTTAATAAACGAAAGTTTCAAGTTTTACTGTGCAGATATTTTTGTGCATAAGTAAAGAATATAATTGTTTTGTTTATTATTGACAAAGAGCAATCATAACGAGCAACGTTTGCTTAATTGCCAAAAAAAGAAGAAAAAAACAAAATAAAAACTAGAAAAATTAGAATTCTTTTGTTTTGAG
The DNA here is from genome assembly GCA_035045575.1 of Drosophila falleni. Lineage (NCBI taxonomy): Eukaryota > Metazoa > Arthropoda > Insecta > Diptera > Drosophilidae > Drosophila > Drosophila falleni. The sequence goes on from JAWNOV010000167.1 coordinate 16,439,939, forward strand.
TTTTCCTGCTTTCAACTTGCTGTTTGCTTTGGCTGAATAACAAATGCGCATATTTAAAACATTTTAAACAGCAGCTCACAGTTTTTTTCCTTCTAATTTTGCTCGACTCGACACCTTTTTTGGGGGTTGTTTCAAACCTAACAAAAATTACAAAATAAAATAAAGAATCACCCCTCCGACTCAGTCCTTCGACGTGTTGGCATTTCTTTTTCTGCCCCAAGCTAAACAATTTTCAAAAAAATTCACATAATGAACTGAAAACGGGAAGTGAGCAAAATTAAAGCGGGGGAAGGCCAAAAAGTGTTGCAACTGACGATAAGAGCTCAAAAATTCATACAAAAAAATAAAAAAAAACTACAGCCAGTCAAATGGCCTAAAAATCGCATGCCAGTTGGCCGTTTTGTTAGCCGCTAAGCGAAAATAATTATTTGGCGTGAGTAGTGCACATTATTCACTCGGTCTTCGGTCTTCGGTCTACAGTTCCCCAATCCTTGGTCTTCAGTCAAAGGCGTTACAACAAGAAATATGTTAAATAACTGAACAAAAGGCGCAGTCGAAAACGCACTTGGAAAAGCAAAAGTGTTTTTGGAGGTCCTGGTCGGAGGTCCTGGTGCCAGGAAGTGCTGCCTGGCAGCTCCTACTTACCTCCTTGCCATTACTCTTCTTGTTTTTTTCTACATTTTAATGTTTGTCATTTTGCGGGGTTCGCTTTGTTTCCTGTTCTGCTGTTTTTGTTATTATTGTTTTTCTTGGTGATTTACCTGCGTGTCGTGCTCGTTTTGCATGTAAATTTGTTGCCTAATTTTTGGGCGCAGAGCGATTTATGTCTCTCTCAAACCCACTCTCTCTCTCTCCCCATGTCTCTGGCGGCATCATCAACATGCACTCACGTCTCCTAGAACTTCTCCCATTGACATTATGAATGTTTTTCAATTTTATTTATGACATAAATTGTTAATAAATGCAGCTTGTTCACTCCCACATACTCTCTCTCTCTCTCTCTCTCTCTCTCTCTCTCTTTCTCTCTCTCTCTCTCTCTCTCACTCGCTGTCTCTCTTCGTTTGGTACGTGATGCCGTCGTCTTTTGGCAATGATTAATGCTTCGCGTAAACGAATTGCATTTTAAATAAATTATTACGCATACGCCGCGTTGTTGGCAGCTGCTAATGAAGCTGCCGGCTATTTGAGCTTTTTTCTACTTTGAGCTGAACGAAAGAGTACTCAAAAGAGAAAAGGGATAAGAGAAAATTTACACATTTGACGCTTAAAAGTATGCTATGCAAAAGAACTCGGCTACAGCTTGATTAAAATTTCATTAACAAAAAGTTGCGGCATACTTTAAAGCATGTGTGAGAAATCTGCGGTGGCGGTGGCACACACACAACACACACACACACTCAGACAAGCTGTGGCAGATGTTCACACAGTGGCACATAAAACGTTTTGGTTGCTTTGGCCTGCCCGCTTTTCTTGCGTTTTTCCTCGATTTTTCTTCTTTTATTTTTCACTTTTTTTGCGTTGGCTTTTTGCGCTTGAACGCTTCGTTTGTTTGCCAACTGCCTGACGCCTCTTCAAGGATCTCTCAACAGCTGTGTGTGCGTGTGTGTGTGTGTGTGCGTGTACTTGTTTGTGTGTGCGTGTGCGTATACTTGTGTGAGTGCCTGTTAAATTGCTTGTTTATGTTTGCCCGCCAACAGGATTCGCGAGCGAAGTTTCCGTCGACGGTCGACGGCAATCACTTGAAAATGCTCATATGATTTTGATTTGTTTTAATTTTGCTGCCAAAATTCGCCTGTCTCGTTGTTTACTTCATCTGCAGCAACGACAACAAACCAAGCAACATCAAGAACAACAACAACAACAGCTACAAGCAACAAAAAATTTTGTGTTTATTTTATGCAGGCAAATGTTTTTCTTTTTTTTTTTTGTTAATGTTTTTGTTTAGGCTGTTGATTTTATTACGCAATGTTGTTAGCATCGTTCACTCACTTAGTCAAATGAGTATATTTAATATTTTATGTACCATTTTTATGGCCAAACATTTCCATATGCAAATCTATATTTGTATTTTTTGATTTTACTCACGAAAGGAGCAAGAGCATAAATTAAATATTATTACTTGTTAGTAAATATTTGATATTCAGGAATAAGTAATTAAATTATATTATAGTTAAGATCTCTCTCAATTTGTTACGAAAAATTTAAATATTTATACGAGTTTATTTACTATCGGTCTGTAGCAAATATAAAAATAAAATAAAATATGAAATAAATTCACAACATAAAGTGCTTGCATTAATTCTTCTATAATTTTTTCCAGTGCAAATTGTAAATCCATTTCAATAACACTTAAAACATTTCGCAATGGTCAATGTGGATACAGCTGAGACAATAACTATCTATACACGTAATTTAAATATATGTAAATATATGTATAAATAGGGTCCATTTAATGTATCAACAATAATGTGTTTAATTACTTCCACTTAACCCTTTACTGTCCCTAGTTAATAAGTATAAAATTTAAATGTTAACATTTTGATTTTTCACTTCTTGCGCTGTCGCTGGCCACTTTTAACTTATCAACCTGTCATGGACAGCTCAGGTCAGGACAGGTCCTTGGTCTGGGCAGGAATCGCCTTAACTACATGCCATAATTATAATGCCAACATCAGCGTTAATTTACCTCAGACCCGGATTCAGACCCAGACTCAGACCCAGACCCAGCACAATCCTCTCAGTCCGGCGCTAATCCACTTCATCCGGCAACTCACACCCAATGGCATGTCAAGCATTTAATTACTGGCCATCAGAGGAGCTTAAAAATGCTCGTCTTGATCCTGCTGCTGCTGCTTCCACTGCTCTTCTGTTCTGTTCGGTTCTGTTCTGTCGTCCTGGCAAATTCACTTCGTTAAAATAATATTAAGCCAACCCGATGCGGAGAATTCATCAACCATTTGGCGCTTGCCTTTTGCCTGTTCGAAATGTTACGCAAAATATTTTCATTAAAATGTCAAAAATATATCTGCAAATATTTTGCGCAGACACGCAAAACTCAACAGCAACAACAATAACAACAAGAATGAGGAAATGGAGAGAGTATAAAAAAAAAATGCCAAGCAAATGAAAATGGAAAATGCTGGCAAAATGGTAAATGAAAAAGGTTTCTATTTGTTTAAGCGCTCAAAGTGCACGGCCTGAATTTTTGGCCAGGAGTTGGTTGGCCAGGCCCATTGGACGCTCGACGGTCGCCCCAGTGAATCGTCGAGAGAGTCGTTAAATTGTTTTCATTATCCTTGTAAGCCTTGCCGGGCAGAGCTTTTGCTACTCCCATCCTCTCACTCTCACACTCTACTCTATCTATCTCTCTCTTCAGTTATACTCCTTTTTCTCTCTTCAGCTCTTTGGGGTTGCCTGGCAATTAAAACCGCAATGCAAATGAGCTGTGCTTAATGCGTCGCTGTGTGTGCGTGTGTGAGTTAGTGTGTGTGTGTGCTTATACACTGTCCTAATAGTTTGCGGTACGAGCATAGAAAAATTTTAATTGCGCTGCCGGGACGTATTTTTTGAAAAGCGCTTAACCAAGCGTCAAGTGGAAAGTGGCAAGTGGATCCCAAGTTGCCTTCATGCTACAGCCTAACTAAATTATGCTTAAATTTGACATGGTCTACGCACAAACGCATACAGTTAACACACACACACACACACACATAATTATACAGGTATACAGGACTTTCGTTTGCTCGCCGTGTTTCCGTTTCATTTGTAATTAATTAAATTACTTCCGCTTAAAGTGCGCTGCCAACAACATGACGCTGCGGTCCATGCTGAGACATTGGTTGCCCAATCCCAATCCCAATCCCCATCCCAATCCCCATCCCAATCTCGAATACCAATTTCAATCCCAAACCGTTGCTGAATCCCAGCCCGTCGACTTCTCAATTACTGGCACTGCAGTCAACCTCCCATTGGCGCTCCACAACAACACTCCCTTCTCTCTCTCTCTCCTCTCCTCTCTCATCACTCCTCTCCTCTCTTTCCCCTCTCTCCGCTCCCTCTATCCTCTCTCTTCGCTTCAGCTCTCTGTACTCTGTTCATTGCGAAGTAATTAAGAAGACATTTCACCCGGGCATCCTTTAATCTGTGCGTTTTATTTGCGGCACAACCCTGGCCATGGCCATGACTATAGCTCTGACTATAACTCTGACTCAGACTCAGACTCCGACTCTGTCTCAGTCTCATTCTCTGGCAATGGCAATGACTGGTTGTTTACTCCGTTTTGGCCAACGCACGACTGCATTGTGGTGGCAGCTTCTTCGTCTGATCTTAGGCTCCAATGCCTTTCAATGCTGTTGGGTATTGTAGTTGTTGTCGCTGTTGTTGTTGTTGTTGACTTGCTTTAGGTCTAACACAGCAGCGTCCTTTCTGCTGTTGCTTTAATCTGTGGCTGTGTCTGAACTGGTTGTTATTTCTTGCCCAGCACACGCTTGATTAGTCGCCTAATGAGGTGTTGACTATGGGCGTCTAATGATTGCCACACACACACACACTTACACACACACACACACACCCCCACCAGCACACCTGAATGGCTGCCATTTATAGTCTCGCTTTTAAGTCAATTTTAATTACAATTTAACTCAACAGTTTAACAGTTTGCTTAAGTAATTTTTACTCTCTTTCTCTCTTTTTATTTGCAGCTTCAATTTTCACAAATCTCTAAACGTGGCCCATTGACAATTCAATGAAAAGTTTGGTTGCCCTCGAAGCAACGTGAGTATTTAGTGTAACCTTAGCACATTTAAGTTTAAACATAGTAAAACTAAAGCTGTGCTAGTTTGCATATCACTTTCATTTAGCTGACCCATAAAAAGTATGCTAAATTTCTAGTTTAAACAAATTGCCAACGGCAAATGCTGTGCATCAAATCAAATTAAATAATCAAAAGTTTTAATGCAAAAAAATAGCACAGCAAAAGTTTCTTTTAAAAACAAAATATATGTATGCATATAGAGAAAACACTTATCAATAGAGTAAATCCTCTTTTTTTTGTGCTCTGAACTCTTTATTTACATGAAATGTGGACTACACACACTATCAAAATCCAACTAAAACCGAAATCGAACTCAAATTGGCAAAATACAAAAAAATAAATTTATCTAAAACAACAACAAATGGCATAAAAATTGGCAACTAATTGGCAAAAATGTTCAACTGTGAAATTGGCAAACAACAACGAAACGAAATGAAACTAAAAACAAAATTCAAATGCTACCACCCAAAAACCAAAAACAACAACGATAACAACACAAATACAATTGTTGTTCTGTATTTAACAACCACCCACAAAAATCATATTAACAACAACAAAAACCAAAACCAAAACAACAATTACAACAACAACAAACAATCATCATCATCGTCATGAACAACCCGCAAATCCTGCTATTTATGCGCTTTACAACGTGACGTCACATGCTGCGCTTCTCTCTCTCCCTCTCCTCCATCCCCCTCTCCCCCCACTCCTTTGTACTCCCCCTTATTGTTGTCGCTGCTATTTATGTGCATTTTTGTGGCTTCTCCCCTTAAAACATTTTCATATGCGTTTCCATTTTCGCTTTCTATTTTGCGTTTTTATGCAACCGTCTCCTCATCTACTTTCCCTTCCTTTTGTCTTCATCCTCCATTTCCATTTTTGTTTATGCTTCACGCTTTCGATTTTGTTTTGCTTTATTTTTGTTGTTGTTGTTTTCTTGCTTCCTCTTTTTTTGCCAATTTCCGCTTGAATTAATTCTGTGTTTAAATCTGCGTCGTTGTCCTCGACCACGTCCATGTCCTCATCCTCATCCTCATCCTGATTCTCATCCACGCCTGCAGTTTGCTGAAGTAGCGAGCGACCCCTGCGGTTAGTGTTGGCCTCCCCCTCTCCTACCCGTCAGAGACTGTGCCCCCAAACACTCCAAAAAAGAAGCAGAGAATTTAATAAAGGCCGCCCTCATTGGCGGTTGCTCCTGCTCCTGCTGCCCTCGTCCTGGCCGGGGATCACACGCAGTGCGACAAAAGCCGCCCGCAGCGTTTTTATATGCGCACATAATTCAAAAACACAGCTAAAGTTAATGCCCAAAAGCGAGGCGAGTGAAGCCGACGCAAAGCCGCCACAATGATAACCAACAATAATTTGGATTATGAGAAGAGCTCAACGGCAGCAACAGACACAGCGACAGCAACAATTGCTGGCGGCAGCAGCAACAGCAATGGCAGCGCTAGCAGCAGCAATAACTCGTCACCAACTGCCGACAGTTTGAACAACTCCAATTCGAATGTGAACTCGAATTCGAACTCGAACTCGAATTCGAATTCGTATTTTAATCGTTTTGACAATCGCATTGCTGCGAATCTGGCAGCGGTTATAACTGGCGCTCGCTTTCGCTCCTCCTCCTGCAACAGTCGCCAGCAACAACAGTTGGGCAAAGTGCATGATAATGCCAGGAATACAACAACAACAACAGTGACAGTGACAAGATCCTCTCAGCACCATTCGAGCATGACGAGGGCAGAACAGCGACACCTTTATCGCCAGCCACCTTGGGGCGACGTCGTCCATTGCAGCTCTTCAGCCAGGCGAATCTCAAGTGAGTACAGTAGAGAGCATGTGGCTTGGATTCCCCTTATAGAGAGCTTTATTCATGTTCATCCGACACTGTACACCACATAATACACTTATTTGACTATACAATCTGACCAAATTCATATGTTAATATCTCCCAATTTTTCCCCCCTAATTTCCACAGCTGCAATGACAACGAGAAGGTGGCACAAACGCCCAGTTCCGATGAGGACAACTCACCCACAGAGCTAAACAATTGCAAGCGTTTGACGGACAAACCACCACTGGTAAGAAACTCCCCCCCAAAGAAACCTTAAGAATTTCAATCTATTTCCGTTTTTTGACTACAAACCAGATCAAAGCTCAACCCCTCCCCAATCATTGCATATTAGATGTGTTTGACTTTGACTCTGACTCTGACTTTGATAAGGGTGCGATGGCAACTGCGGCCATTTATTGGTTTTTGTCATCGACAATATTTCGCAGATATTTCAAATTTATGAATCCTATATATTTTTTTTTTGCTGATTTGTTTTGTTTGGTTTTTGTTTATTCTGCTGCATTTGACGCTTCTTATGAATTATTGGCTGAATAAAGTGTGTGCCCAAAGGACATCAAAAGCTTTTGCCTAAGCTCAGCTAAACCTTTTCTTTGGAGCACCTCCGACGAGCTGTTTTTTTTTGTTTTTCGTACATTTTGCGAAACTTTTTCCACTTGCACGCAATTCACAAGAACCGGAAGAGAAAAAACTTGAAGCAAGTTTAGACACACCCCAAATGAATTGCTTGAGCAGCCCCCAAACCCCAGCAGACCCAACCCTTGCAGACTTACACACCATTTGATGCCATTTGTATTCACTAGCTTGGTCAGCTAGGGTATAGCGACTATTAAATGAGGTTTGCGATGGGTTCTGTAAGAGTATTAATAGATTTGGAGGGATGTGTGTGAAAAGATATCTGATTTTAAATGAATGCTTCTCGATAAACTATAATAGTTCCAGATAAAATTATATTTTATTTAAGTTAACAGCTCACTATTTTAATTGTTAATAATTATTTGCACTACCAAGAGCCTAAATTGTTTAAGGTTAAATATTTAATTATACTAAACTAATATTTTTATCTACTCAAAGTAAAGAGAACCCGTTATATAAATTTATAACAAAAAAATTTATAGTAATGACATTGAATTACATTATTACACCTTAAAGTATGCCTTACTTTTAATTTTCGTTTTGGATTTTTGCTACCTTACATAGTTTCGAAATCAAAAAAATCGGCTGTTGAAATCATTATCTTTTTTATTCAGTATTGGTATATTTTGTACAATTTCATTTATTTATATAAATTTAGAATTTTACTCTATTACATTTTCAAATATATTGGCATTTATATTAAGTCTTAGGAGCTAGAAAATTATAATTGCTTTGCTTTTAAGTTCTTACAGATTTAAAAAACAATAACTAAACGTATCTCATTTAATAGAACTTTATCTAAGCTGTGTTCTTAGTCTGTTACTTAAAACAAAGGTATGACAATCTGAACTTTACACTTTGACGCGCTTGTAAATATAACTTTTGTCAAATATTTTAAAACTGTGTAAGCTTCAGGACATAAGCTGAGAAACTATTTGTGTATGAGAACATGCAAGAGTATTCAAACTTTGCTGTGTCATAGATAAGCTGTTGTCTTTTGTTATAATTCTCCGACCCTTTTTTGAGGCTATTGTCATAACACGTAGACTGAGAAAAGTGAGATAGTGGGAGATGTCGAACTGTTTCACATGTGCAATGTTTATCAAATGTTTTGTCATTTTTTGTCACGTGGAGACCAGAACCCCAAAAACTTGGCATTGCACAACTTTGGCCTTTAGTTTGGGACAGACGGTGAGGAGGGAAGACGCGGTATTCGACTTTGAGTTGAGGCACGTTGTTTTCATAAATTTTACGCCTTAAATATTCATACAGACAGCCACACACATAGACAAACAGACACACAGACATTTATACATATGTAGATATAACCATAGGAGCAGAGAGGCAGCTGTGCGCAGTCGAGCATAGTCTATGCGATAAGTACGTGCGAGTTTATTCATATGAGAAACTCGGAGAAAGACTCTTGTGCTCTATGCTCGATGCTCTATGGTATATGCTGTGTGCACACGGCGTATGCGTAATGTGTTTGTCTTATTTATGGCCGGATTGCTACTGGGGCGCATTATGATGATTACGTTTTGAGCTAATGGCCCTTAAATGGAGCAAAAGTGCAGCCTAAAAAGGCGACAGCAACTCAAATTCCAAGGCCATGTCACACTACAAAACAGCAATCGAAGCAATCGAAACGAAACACTCGACAAAATTGAAATTCCTGCAGCGCTAAAAACGAAAGCGAAAACCAATCAGTTGCCTCTAATGGTAAGCCATAAATATTGTCAATCTCTTTGCCCTTTTACTCCACAGTCAAATGGCAAAATATATATATATGCAAAATGCTCGCCAAGGACAAGAACAAAAAACAAAAAACCAAAGAAAGGACAAAAAACAAAAACAAAAACAAAACCATATGTCGTAAAGGGTTCACAATGCTTTTACTCAGTTTCAGCTTTGCTTTGGCATTTTTCATATTTTTTATTTCGGGGGTTCGCCTCCTGTTTCTGTTTTGTCAATAAATCAATTTTGCTATAAACATAACACGCATACGCCACGTGGCAGCAGTTGCTGGCAGAGCAGGCAGGACTGACTCCCAGTTTACATAGTTTTTCAATACACCGCCTGGCTGGCTGTCAATAACATCATTTTGTGGCAGCAGGGTGCGGCTGCAGCGCGATAAGCAAATTAATTTTTGGCCCAAAGCATAAAGTACGAGTAGCACTAGGCAGGAGAAAGGAACAAGGACAGGGTATAAAGGGGAGGTGGACATGGCAGCTACCCTAATTGTGCCCGACGGCAAAGTTGCCATCGCAGTGTCGTCTGCTTGGCTGCCTGATTCAATTTCAGATAAGCAAAATAAAGCTGGCAAGTTGCACATGCGACCGAGCGACCGAAACGCAGCCAAAGACAAATGCGATGGCACATTATGCACTTTACCCGCATATAACAAGACACACACACTTACACACACACACCCATACTCACAACAAATATACACATATATATAGACAGAGCATGGCTATGCCGGAAATAACGCTCTGTCTGTCGATGGTGCTGATCCTGACAGGACTCGTCGTCCTGTTGCTGGCGTTGATGCATCGATGCTGTTGACTCGGTGCCGCTAAATGTTTGTTTAGCAACTGCAACAACAGCAACAACAACTCTAGAGCCCAACAGCAAACCAAATATACTGATTCTAGTCCTCATCCTGCACTCGTCCTGCACTTCCTGCCTTCCTGCTTGCCAGGATTGCTGCCAATGTGGCTGGCATTGAGTGACAGCAGCCAGGCAGCCACATGTGGTCGGCCAAAGCGACACGCCTACTCGTGTATCAAACTCGGGGGGCCAAAATAATATTTTTCGGCTCAAATGCCATAAATAATATTTAGTGGGCCACACGCAGCCACGCCCACAAAAGGCCGCAATCTGTTGCCCAATTTAAACGTGGCTCAGTTTTGCCACCAATGGCTGTCCAAGTCAAGCAGTTTATTAAATTTGCATAAATGCTTTTTGGCCACATTCGTTGCTGCTGCTGCTGCTGTTGCACGTGCTGAATTCTTGGCAACAGCTGATGCCAATGTCCGGACTGCTAGGCACTTCATTAAGCCAACGGAGGCAATTAGTCTGCTACACACACTTTGTTTATAGCCAGCAAAATGTTGAATCTAGAATGTAAAATGTTATGCACATAAATGAAATGACTGTGGACAATCTAATGAAAAACAAAATTCAATTTAAAATGCCATCAAAATATCAAAAACAAACAGCAAATGTGTCTGACAAGCTCAGCAAGTAATAAAGTAATATGCAGCCACAGACAGAGCTACAACTCTCGACAAGCCCCAAAAACAAACAGAGACCTGGCAAAAAAAAAAAAAAATAAGCATCGAAAACTAGAGTGTGCTTTGGCAAACACACCTGAGATACCTGCTTACCCAGTCTTCTCTTCTGCTCTCTTCATTTTATTTGAATTTGATATGGTACGATATGATTTGGTAAGCGAACTGCTTTCTGCACACATTGTTTGACTAAGAGTTGCTTTAAATGATTACGTTTGTTATGGTACAGTTGATTTAGAACATATAAGAGTAAAATACACACTCTGAAATAATGTACAGCTAGTCACGAATTTGTCATGACATTACAAAATAGTTGAACTCATTATTTAAATAATTACATTTCTTAAAAATTATCCTAATAATATTAGCAAAAATATAAAAAAAACTAGTCGACCGGTGCTACAGTCGAGCATACTCGATAGTCGGAGACCCCGTACCTAATATGGAAAAAACTTACTCTCCCAGGCCCCCCTCCCAGGCCACGCTCCCAGTCCCACTCAAGGCCCCTCTCCCAGTCCCTCTCCCAGGCCCCGCTCCCAGTCCCTCTCCCAGGCCCCTCTCCCAGTCCCTCTCCCAGTCCCTCTCCCAGTCCCTCTACCAGTCCCTCTCCCAGTCCCTCTCCCAGTCCCTCTCCCAGTCCCTCTCCCAGTCCCTCTCCTAGGTCCCTCTCCCAATCCCTCTCCCAGTCCCTCTCCCAGTCCCTCTCCCAGGCCCCGCTCCCAGTCCCTCTCCCAGTCCCTCTCCCAGTCCCTCTCCCAGTCCCTCTCCCATGCGCCGCTCCTAGCATACTCGATAGTTGATCTGCCTGCAGTATAGAGGGACCTACATACCAAGTTTGGTGTTTCTAGCTCTTATAGTCTCTGAGATCTAGGTGTCTGCCACGCCTCCTTCTGCCTGTTACGCACATAGTCGGTAAAACAAACCCAATAGACCCCTGTACTTTTTTTAAGTACGAGGTGTAATTAAATAGTTTTTTTCTATAATAAAACGTGAACTTAGAGTCTGACACTCCATCGTTTTAAATTCAATAAAATTGGGAGAATAGTTGCAAGACCTTAAATAATTATGCTTATATTTGAAATTAAACTATTTATGTAATTTAAACAATAAATTTTTTGAACTTTGAAAATTTCAGTTTACGATTAGTTAAAATTTAAGTTATACTTTTATTATTATTCCAAAATGTTCTCCACTTCTCACATAATTTTCACATTCAATTTAAAGTTAATTTAGCTTCCAAATCCAAATTGTTGAAAAATTCTTCAAAAATTGTTGCAAAAATGTATGCAAAATTGGTATTCAGAAAGGGGGTACCGTGTTTTGTTAGAAAATGCATAATATATACATGAATTCATATCGGCAAGTTGGGCAATTTATGTATGTATATGTGAGTGTTAGCATAGCACACCTATTGTGTGTGTGTTTATAGAGTACAGGGTAAAGTGAGTGTTATGAGTGGGGAAAAGAATGAGCTCGACTGCCAGGCAAATCACTGTGCAATGCGCCGTGAAATATGCAAACAATGTTTGCTTAAGCAGCCTAAAAGTATGCAGCCCTGTTAAATTATGCAGCAATGAGCAAACAATTGCTGTCAGGCTCTCTCGCCAGGTAAAGCAACCGCCAAATGAAACCGACGCTGCCTCTACCTCATCGTCTCATTGTCAATGTCGCCTTAAATTATGCCAAACTCACACATACACTCACACACACACAGATATATACACTCCTATGGCTAGGGAGCTGAGCTGTAGTCTACTTTCAGGCTCGCAGGCAGCAGCCGCTATGAACAGCCAGACAGATAGACAGACAGACTTTTTCAAAGCCACTGACCTCAAAAAATAGAGAAAAAGTAAGAGAAAAAAAAAATAAAAAAAATAAAGAGGAAGGCAGCAGAGAACACGATCTCAACATGCGCGCACAAGTGCAGCTGAATTATCGCCGCCTGTTCTCAGTTTCCTTTATGCCCACATAGTTCCCTTCCATATATACAATATATATATTTGTTCTGTTCTGTTCTTTTTTGTATTACTTGTGCTGCTGCTGTTAGTCCTGCGGCACATTTCCGCTTAGCACGCCACTTCCGCATCCGCCGCATCGGATGGCTTGCAACATTTTTAGCGTCCGTCTCTCCGTCCGTCCGTCTGTCCGTCTGTCCGTCCGTCTATCCGTCCGTCGGTTGTTCGCGTGCGTTGGCTGCAATGCGAGTCGGCGTCTGCGTTTGCGTCTGTGCCAGCAATTTATGCGCCTTTTATGGCCTGCCTTTTCTTTGGGCCACTTCTCTACTCTTCCCATTTCCCACTTCCCTCTTCCATCTCCTTGCTGCAAGTAATTCCTAGTCCAAGCATCCGCTTCCTGTTTAAGTGCAGGCGCAAAAAACTTTTTTTCGACTGCTGCTCGTTTCGCCAAGCTTTTTGTCTAGTTGCGGTTTTTGGTAATAAATTCTTTTATTTTTTTGGCTACAGGGCACGCCCACACCGCCCCCTTTATACAGTAGACAGTCCCAGCTCGGCTTACAAGGTGTTTAAATTGTAGTTAATTTTGTTGCCACTTGAACGCGCTGCCTTTTCTAGATCCTTTAAGCGTCGAGTCGAGTGCAGACAACTGTTAAATCTTAAAGCTGTTTTTTTCATTCACAGGTTAAGCGTTTGACCATGGGACTGCTGCGTCACAACGAGGAGTCACGCCCCCTTGTGGGCAATGTGACGCCCATGAGCGGAGCAGCCTTAAAAAGCGAGGATAGTCAGCCCATCTACTCAAATGGCTACATCAATGAGGACTCCTATATCGATAGCAAGTTTGGAGACTCGTGTCGTCAATCCTTGACGGCCATTCCCATGCTGGACAATGTGAATCTCAACGACAACAGCGAGTTTAATCTCAAGAAGCGTTATCTGCGCGAAACCAGCAGCGGTAAAAGCTGAACCCAAAGAAGCAACAAAAATCAGTACTAATTGTTATCTTTACAGCCAACTCCAGTCCCAAGATCTTTGCCAATCGCCTGCGGCTGAACAATGCAGCGGCTGCGGCGGCGGCGGCAACTCTGGCCGTCAATCAACGGAGCAGCAGTCTGGCCAATACACACAGCAGCGAGGAGGAGGCGGATGCCGAGCTCAAGGATGCCTGTTGGTATCAGGCGGGCATCTCGCGGGACATTGCCGTCGAGGTGCTGCAGAGCAAGAGTCCTGGCGCCTTTCTCGTGCGCAAGAGCAGCTCCAAGCCAGGATGTTATGCCCTGACTCTGCGTGTTCCCTCGCCTCCGGGTCCCAACATCGCCAACTACATTATATTGCGATCTCCACGAGGCTATAAGATCAAGGTAAACATGAAAAAATATTAAAAATTATCTATACTTCAACAATTATTGTTTGTTCAGGGATTTCGCAAGGAGTTCTCAAGTCTCAAGGCATTAATAACCCACCATTCCGTAATGCCGGAGCTGCTGCCCGTGCCTCTGGCCATGCCCAGACCCACAAATATATCCTCCTCAAGACGCAATCTGGATGACTTTGATACCTATGATTCGCTGCAAATGCTGCTCAAGTATTTGCGAGCCAAGAATCTGGAGGCGGAGCAGTAGCAAAAGTTTTAATTCAGATTCTCAAGGATCTCTTACTATAAATTTAGCACAATATTACATTTAGACTTAAGCATGGGGCAAAATCATTTTGCTTGAATATTCTATAACAAAAATGTGATAATCTATAAAGAAAAGGACAAACATACATCACACACACACACACGCACACAGAGGACACACAAAACTCACACGGATACTGCAAATGAAACGCCTAGCTGATAAATGGTGAAAATAATTCTAGTTTAGTTTCGAATTTTGGCCATAAATAAAATGCCCCCAAATTAAAAGAAAATATTAAAGAGTATAAAATATGAAAATTGTGAATTTGTTACATTCTAAACATCACACAGATTTCGAATTGCTCTCAACTCGGTTTGAGTTGAAATAAATTGAAGTTTAGTTTAGTTTTATTCAGTACATTTCAATTGGCCCTAAAAGTAAACAAATATATAATTAAATTAATATAAATATATAAAGTATATATTAAAAAAATTATATGTTAAATGTTGTTGCTGCTTCAATTGTTAAGCGTAAATAAATGTACTAGGCATATATATTGCATATTTTAAACTAAGATAAATAAAAACGCATAAACCTAAATATGTAAATAATTCAGTACCCTAATATAATTGAGTAAATAAAGTTATTTAATTTATATACAAAAAAAAAAATATATTTTTAATCGAAATAATAATAATAATCAATTTCTCATTATGCAAATTTCCACACAGCAGCTGCGAAATCATATAAATTTTCGCACGTTAATTATGTTGGCCTTTTAAGTGCGACACAATTTCAGTTTCAGATTTATATTAATAATAACGCCGCAATCCAACGCGCATTTCCATTTTTCCGTTTTCCCCATTGGCTTTCAAATTGTTTTTCATTTTTTTGCCCTCCATCTGCTTTCTCATTCTCTTTGTACACGTATTAAACAAATGTTGCCTTTTTGTTGTATTTATTTGTTTGGTTATCTAACTATTTTAATTATAAACTCTTTAACAAATCTGTTACACTTTTAACTTTACAAATTCACATTCAAATTTTTCATTCACATTCTCATTTAATATAATCAAAGAATTCTTTTATTTATCATTCAATTGTAAATTTCTTTAACAGTATTTGATATCAGCTCGTCCTCAAAAAATAGATGAAGAATCATCTGTTGTGCTATTGAAGTCGGGCAATTTGCAGTCTGTTGTTGGCCTAATCACCGTCATTATACAATTTTAATTTGCACAAGTTTTAATCGAAAAGTAGCAAAGGAAGCAACAGTCCTGGCCAAATCAAAGTCTGACCAGCCACGTAATCCCTTTTTTAATTGCAGCCTCGGCCAAACACTTTTTTTTCCTCATCCTCAGTCGTCGTCGCAAAAGTTGTGGCAAATCTTTTCGATGGCAACATGGAAAAAGTTTTTAGCCAACGGCGACTTTTTTTTCAGTTCCTTTGTTCCTTTTTGGCTCATTCCAAATGCTCTTTTCCTTTGGATACTTCTACTACTTGTTGGTGTCAAAGTGTTGTCTACTTTTCTGCTGTTTTGGTTTTGCTTTCATGTTTCTGTGAAAAGTTTTTGCTTTGTTGCAATTATCGGGCTCGCTACACACGAATGCGTGCGTAAATAAAATGAAATGAAAAGAAAAGAAATACAGAGAAAAAACATTTAAATAATTGGAGAATTGGCAGTTGGACAGCTCGAATTGTGCTGCTAAGCAGCCTAAAGTATTCATAAGAGAGCTCGACGCGACTTTGGCCAAAGTTTTCGCTGTCAATTCACTTTATTTGTCAATTATTGCCGCAGAAAAGAGAAGTTGGCCCGGAGGGATAAGAGGCCTGTCATTCACTTGCCTGCTTTTGACAATTTGCCATTAAATATTTAATAAGCCAAGGTGGCCAAGAAACAACAATAACAACAACAACAAAAACAACCAAAGGCACAAATGTTGAAAATCAATTATGAGCCGTTGCCTACTTTCTGTGAAGAGGATAATTCTTAAGTGGTTTATGTACGTGAACGTGTACGTGTACGAGTATATACTTATGTATTTATGTCGTAAGCATTTTCTCGATTGGTTCGCCCATTCAACAAAATGAAAAGTTTTTTAATTGAACATTCTGCAATTTCTCCAGTCTCTCTCTCTCTCTCTCTCTTTCACTCGCTCTCTCCCCAATGTCATTTGCGTAATGAGAGCTATTTGCTTTCATGGCCGATCGGCCGAAGGACAAAGGCAAATAAAATAGTCGGCCAAAACCAAAAGCCATTGCCACGAATGGCTCTACAATTCAGTCTGGTAGGGTCTCGATAGAGAGGAGTGGACAAGGGGAAAATGGGGTCTCTCCAGTTGCAGCGACATTGCGACGTCTTTCATATTTGTATTATTTACCAACATTCTTTGCTCCTTCTACTGCTTCATTTTGTCGCATTTCTTTGTTTGCGACATCGCATTAAAGCCTCAACTCTCATTTCTCAACTCGCTTTCTCCCCTCTTACTTCGCTTTCTCCCCTCTTAGCATTGCAGCTGAACAATGGCAGAAATTATTGCTCGGTTATTTACGCTGCGTTTTCCTCATTTGTCAGCCGTCGTTGTCTCTTTTGTTGTACCCTCAACAGCAGCAGCAGTTTCTCTGAAAATTGCGAAAAAAAAAAACATTTTACATTTGAACTTTTTCATTAGGCTAATTAAAAATGTTTGGCTGTAGATTGGTTTGGGTTTTATGTCTGTCACTGTCTTGAAAGTTTTTCAGTATTTTTTTGGGAGTAACACATGGCGTATGAGCGCTGAGTGTTTTATGACTGCGAGGTAAACGACGAGACAGCTACTTTTATAACTTTTATTTAAATGGAACTAAATGCCGGGAGCATTGGTTAACTGTGAAAGATGGAAATAAAAAGCAAACCATACCTTCGAGTATACTTCTTAGAAACCATCTAATTTCCAGCATTCCCAGAATCACTAATAAATTAAGCCGAAAATTACACATTTAAAATTAAAAGTAATTATTAGACAATGATGTTTAAATAAAAATTTTAAATTAAATATTATTATATTTTCTTATTTTTTTATTATTAGAAAATAAGATAAAATACTTTAATTATTATATTTAAAATCCCTACTTTTAATTTAAAGAAGTTTTATTTGTTTCTAAGCGTTCCCAAAACTGTCACAACATTTAAGCCATAATTTTTAGAACTCTGCAGTTATGTTGAAATCCAACTGAAAGCCACAGGCCTGTGCTAACATTTAGCAATTTTGCGTTCTCGCTTAACTTGGCTCGGCATTAAAATGAAAACTTTTTTCGTGCACAACAAAAAAGTTGCATACTTTGAGGCGTCGCGACGCTTTCGTTGACATTAAGGCGACAATTTTGAGTGCTGCTCGTTGTTCGGAGGCTGTCATTAAAACTACAACAATGCCAGAGACAAGAGACAAAAAAATGTAGGAAAAAACAATAAAAAGCAACAACCAGTCAAGTTCTTTTTTTTGTGTGTGTTGTCGCTGCAAGTAAAGGAAGTTTTTTGGCAAGGATATGCTTAAGTGGCAGTAACAGTTTTCATGCAAATATTGTCTGGGGAAATGTTGAACTGACTGCCAAAAGTAGAGTGAAAAGCAAAGAAAATGAAGGAAAAATGCTAATCTTTTCTGATTGCACTGCTGCTTAAAGTCATGTCCTTAAAGTGAATGCCAAACAGTTGCCAATCTGGTCAAATTGAGTCTATCTCTCTCACTTTAGCATATCCCCAGCTGGCCTGGTCAATTACAAAACTGCAATGCGATGACTGCAGTAGGCGAACTGATGCATTTGGTGGGCTCTATGATTATGCATGGATGGCCAACAGGACACCTCATTAATTTGCCAGGCTGCGGCAATAACAATAACAGCTATTTGGCCATTTGGCTCATTGACTGTCTGATTTTATGGCCCTGACTGGCAACATTGCCCCCCCTTTCATGTCCAAAATCAACATCAATATCTACATTGACCCAGGAGCAGTTTGCGGTATTGGTAACTTTTCCCACTCTCACTCCTGCAACTCCTACTGCAACTGCAGTTGTGGCTCTGACGTTGCCAAATATGTTTTTGCGGCATTTTTGGCCAATTGGCAGAGGTTTCCCAATACCCCCTCGGGTCAATCGTATAGTACGCTGCAGACAAAGATTTGGACGTGTTCCTTCTCCCTCCATCCGCATCCATGCTGATTATGCCGCAATGTTTGCCAAACTCGGCCACGTTGCTGTTGACTTGTTTGCCTAGCCCAAATTGCATGCTATTGACCAAAATTCAACATTTTTCAAGTGATATGGCTGCCGCCTGCAAAGGATCGTGCCAATTGCTGCCGCATTCACATTTTCCATTAACTTTTCCCATCGATTGCACTTGAAAGTTTTTGCAAGCACTTTTCCGCGCCAGTTCGATCAACTAAAAGTACCAAACGCAGCAACAAAGAGAGCTCTGAAAGCAAAACAATGCAAATGCAACAATACATTTATACAGTCTGTCACACGAAGTTGAAAGAGTTCTTAACAGAGGCGTAGGCAAAGGGAGTTTTCTTTCTATATAGGATGAATTCACAAGGCTTATGAGGTTAACAAAAAAAATTTTTTTTTTTAATTACTTTTGAATACCGAATGAATTTAGAGACCAAATAATGACCAAGACGATATTCCTCATGAAAATCGGGCAAGTTTTGGCAAAGTTATGCATGTTTATGTTTATGGGAATGTCTAAGTCTATAACCAACGAATACCTATTCATGGCTTATCAGGCTCCGCTCCCAGTCTCTCTCCCAGACCCCGCTCCCAGTCCCTCTCCCAGGCCCCGCTCCCAGACCCTCTCCCAGGCCCCGCTCTCAGTCCCGCTCTCAGTCCCACTCCCAGGCCCCTCTCCCAGTCCCTCTCCCAGTCCCGCTCTCAGTTCCTCTCCCAGTCCCTCTCCCAGTCCCGCTCTCAGTTCCTCTCCCAGTCTCTCTACCAGTCCCTCTTCCTGGCTCCGCTCCCAGGCCCCCTCCCAGTCCCTCTCCCAGTCCCTCTCCCAGTCCCTCTCCCAGTCCCTCTCCCAGTCCCTCTCCCAGTCCCACTCCCAGGCCCCGCTCCCAGTCCTTCTTCCAGGCCCCGCTCCCAGTCCCTCTCCCACAATTTGGATTCCAAAATGTGGTTTTGTTATTTTTAAGCAAAATGAATGAATACTTGTTAATTTATAAATAATGGAATCACAGAGCAAACATAAATCGATATCCTTAAATGAATTATTTGTAAATATTGTACTTAAAGAACTAAATCTTATTACAATAATTTAATTAACAGAGGTAAAGCTCTAATTTAATTAAATTCAACAGTGATTATATAGTGTAGCTATATTTATCGATCCTGCTCTATGCTACATTTTATATCTGCCAAGTTTAAATTAGATATTTAAACTAATGTCGGGAAGCATGACTACAGAGACAAATTCATCTCTCTAATCTCAAATATATAGGGTGATTCATTAAGTGGTCTATTCGTACCATATATAAGAATTTAAAGTTGTCTAAATCTTGTCTGTAATCAACTTTACTCACATACAAAAGCATTTACACTGCTTGCCGTCATAGTCGCAAGCAAAGCAAGCAGTGTTGCTTGTACTTTGTCTCTGAACTGCTTACTCTTACCGACAGTGCTGATAATATATATTATCGAATAGCTTCGTTGTATTTAACGGGTCGTCATGATTTATGATTATTTGAAGGTAAAAAAAAAACAGTTAGCAAACTTGCAATTTGTGCTTGAGGAATGCGGAAACTTACTAGAAACAATTTAATATTTATGCTACAATGTAAGACGAGTTTTAATTTTCTTCAGCATTGTTGCAATCAGTCGATAGATCCATCAATTTATTTCATTTATAACTGAACCAAAATATACTTCTAAGTAAGACAACAAATAACTATAAGAAGTTTAACATAATTAAGATAGGTAG
This sequence comes from Drosophila falleni, assembly GCA_035045575.1. NCBI lineage: Eukaryota > Metazoa > Arthropoda > Insecta > Diptera > Drosophilidae > Drosophila > Drosophila falleni. Next base: position 16,460,062 of record JAWNOV010000167.1, read on the forward strand.
TTACAAAGAGAACTACTCTGTTCACTGGAGTATATAAGGGAGAGCTAAAATTCATTGTCGACAACAAATTTCTTGCAAACATGAAGCTGTTACAAGTAATTCTAATACTAACTCTAACCGTAGTATTTGCGCTGGGATCTTCAGCTGAAGAAGTGGTCGAAGACATTCAGTCTGACAATAATCAGAGTCGTATTGTCAATGGCAATTTTGCGGCCGAAGGTGATTTTCCATACATTGTGTCTCTACGGATCAATAAGAAAGCTCCTGATGTTGGCAACTATTTTTGCGGCGGTACCATTATTGGCGAAACTTGGATTCTGACGGCAGCCCACTGCACAATTGACGTACATAAGTTGTATATTTCTTCTGGCTCAATCCAACATCTAAAAGGAACTGTGATTGAGGCCATCCAAATATTTAATCATCCGAATTATAACGCAAAAACTTTTGAAAATGATGTGGCCCTGATCTACACTTGCCGGATCCAATTTACTAGATTGGTTAACAAAATTCCACTTATGGATACCCAATCTGAGCCGTATTATAACAAAATAACCAAACGGAACGTTGCCAGTGGTTGGGGCAGTACCTATACACATAGTCCAACATCTACACTTCTTCGATATACTTACCTAAGAACTACCTTAACTAGATTTTGCACTGCATTCCATCCTCACGTGAATCCTTATGGAATTGTATGCGCTAGCACTTTTAGAGGCACCTCCACCTGCCATGGTGATTCAGGCGGTCCTCTGGTCACTTCCGATGGTACCCGACTTATTGGTATTAGCTCCTTAATCACTAGAACCTGCGAGAGTCGCCTTACCTGCTGTTTTCACCCGAATAACCTATGTGCGAGATTGGATTACTCAAGTGACAGGCATATAACAAATTTAATATGCTTTCATTTCTCGGTATGATTTATAGCAAACATAATAAAATAAATGACTAATTCAAATGAATGTTTTCCTATTAACTAAAAAGCTTTAATAATAATTTATAAGCTGCGACTTGAACTCTTTTTAACGTTTAAAGAGAACAGACCAACTAATGCAGAGAGAGCTCAATAGATCCATCAACTTCATTATGGGGGTTCGCTAGATAATACTTAATTAGTATATAAGGCCTCCATAAGTCCGATATTTTACTGCAAATATTTTTTGAAATTGCAGCTCATAAAATGTAAGACATCTAATTGAAAAATTCAATGCTATGTGAGCATATATAAGGAGGAGTTCTTCAAGCCAAAGACAGTCAGTTTTTTAACCATGAAGTTGACACTTTTCATTCTGGCCGTGATCAGTTTCTTTGCACTTAAAGCTGAGACGTCTTCGCTTCGTCAAATTAAATGGGATTGGGAATGGGAACGACACTCTCAGATCAAGAACTCGCCTTTAAATTTGACCATCCAGAAACGTATTTACAATGGGGAAAATGCAAAGGAAGGACAATTTCCATATATAGTCTTCCTGAGCATCACTCTTAATAATGGAAAGGGTTCAATGTGTGGTGGTTCCATCATTGACAATTCTTGGGTTCTGACTGCCGCTCATTGCACACATAACGCAGAGTCAATAGAAATTTTCTATGGCTCGACTAAGCTTGGAGAGGGGCAATTTAGTCATAAGGTCGGTGCTGATAAAATTATTCAACATGATGGCTATGATAATGATAACCTGGAGAATGATGTGGCACTCATTCACACTCCGCATGTGGATTTCACAGAGTTGGTCGACAAAGTGGAGCTTGCTGATCGCGACAATGACTATGAAGGCTATTGGGCTATAGCCAGTGGTTGGGGAGACGCCTCTGATGAAGGTCATTCTCCAGAGGATCTTCAGTACGCCGACTTGCAGATTCTAAGCAAAGATGAATGCTGGGAAGGGATTGGTCGAGAGTCTGACAACATTCTATGTGTTGACACCTCGGAAGGCAAAACCATTGGCAGTGGAGATTCTGGCGGTCCTTTGGTTACACGTGACGATCATAAACTTGTCGGTGTTAGCTCCTTTGCACTCATCAGCCGTAGTTCCTTGCCAGCTGGATTTAGCCGAGTTAGTGCTCATCGGGACTGGATACGTGATCACACAGGCATAGAGTAAAACCAAATCGATCCCTTTTTCTTTGAATCAGTTATATGCTTTTACTTAATACTTGTACTAAATAAATTACAATCTGCTTCACAAAATGTTTTTGTTTTATTTTCATTAATTTGAATAAATACTAATTAATGAATAATAAATGAAATCACAAAGCGAACATTATAAAAACTATCTTAAGATGTTAGTCTTAATATGGAAATTAGATTTGCTTAATTGAAAGCTCAAATTTAATTAAATTCAACAGTTATTTATATAACAAATTTAATAAAAAAAAAAATTAGTTCAAATTCTATTTATCTTTTTTTTAAATAAGAAGTAATTTAACAACACTTTTTAGAAAGACAAAGATGAAAGTTAAGCCTAAACTGACTTCAAGTTCTGAGTGTGTGAACTGGTTGACAAAAACTGTGAACTACATTTATACGCACCAAAACAAACTCAACTCACACTCGTTCACAGTGTGTGGTATTAATGCACTACAGTTGCTAATGCAACAACAATAGCAACAAACGAAACAACAACAACAACAACAAAGCTTCAAATGCAATGCAGATGCCAACCGACAACAACATGAGTTGGGAGAGCAAACAAAAGCCAGTTAAAGCAACAGTAACTGCCGTCTTAGCAGCCACACACACACACACTAACACACACTCACTCACTGACAGAGTCACTCACACTCGCACACACACACTCGCACACTCACACACACACACATTCACACGCATTCATTTTTGCCTTTCGCCATTGTTGGCACTGTTCATGGCATGTTCCATTGTTGCTAATGTTGTCGTTGTTGTTATTGTTATTGTTGCTTTTGCTTTTTTGCAGATATTGTTGTTGGGCCCACACACACACACACCAACACCAACACATTCATATGTAGCGAGCCTGGCTTTTTGTTTAATTCGTTTTTCTATTGTTCACAAGAACTTTAGTCCACGGCTTTGGCAACATTGTAAAATCTGTGTTGCTATCTCACTTACTCTCTCTCTCTTTATCTCACTTTCTCTCTCTCGTCGCACTCTTTCACTCGCTATTTCATGCAGATTTTGCATTTACAAAGCATAAAAGTTGAAAGCGAGGACATTATTGAATATGCGTTGCTGTTGTCCCATTGTTGCCACACTCACACACTTACACACACTTACCCACACACCCACTAGGCTTGATACTCCACACAAAGGTGCAGCTTAGCGAGCATTTTGACCATTGAAATTTATACGCCACTTTCACACATTGCCAAGTTTCACATTAAAGCCAAATAGCCAGCAGAGACACACAGAGAGAGAAAGTAATAGAGAGAGAGAGAGAGGCGTAGTCTTTGGAGTTGCCAGATTTGTTCAATTTCAAGAATGCTTCGGCCAGATTCGAACTGCAAAACCTGCCTTACCCCATCCTCTTGGCTTATTTATGTTTTTCTGGCGTTTTGTTTGCCGCTTTGGCTAATAAATTAGCAGCTTTACCTTTGGCCCAACAGCATACCAATAGCAATTTATCGCAGCTCCAAAGAAAGGCACGTACCGAAGAGAAAGAAGCAGGAAGGGGTTGCCGAGGGGTTATACAACGAATGTGCACACCTTATCGCCGGCTTAGGCGACACGCACGGCAAGAGAATGAGAGGAAAATAGAGACAGGAGCAGGACATCAGTCGAGGATTTGGTAATAGTTGTCCCGACTCCCTGACTAACGAGACGACAATAAAAATGGCCCTGGCAATTGGCACATTGCGGTAGCAAGTTAAAAGGATTTACGATTTTAAATTATGGTAACGTATGTGGAATGTACGGCAAGAGATAGACAGAGAGAAATAAAGAGAGTATAAATGGTAGAGAAAACCACACATATACTTAGAATAGCCAGAGTTTAGAAATAGACAACTGTTTGGCATATAACTTGAAATTTGCATATACTTTTTGAGTTTGAAAGACAGCATTCAAAATATTAAACATATCAGTATGAACGTCAGTTTACGCTAGTGACGAAAGCAGCACGAAATAGGCGATAAGATGACTAGCAATATATTAAGTATATCGCCTTATATATAAGTAAGCAATATTTTGAGTAAGAAAATATATTCAAAGCCTTAGACACATTACTAAGGTCCACGCTGGTGATAAAAGCAATATATTAAGTATACGTCAAATATTAAACTAAGCTAAATATATTGAGTAAGAACACAGTTTCAAAATTTTAAGACATAGTACTTTGAAAGTCAGTCCACGCTAGTGACGAAAGCAGCACGAAATGGATGAAAGGCGACTAGCGATATATTAAGTATACGTCTTAGCAAAATATTACCTGCTCTGACTTTTAAGTCAGCACTCAGCACTTTAAAGTTTATTTAACAGCCACAGGCCAAGTTTCCTAATTATGCTGCTAATTTTGAGGCTAGGTTCTGTTCCCCAAACCCCCAGCCACATCTCGTCCCGCTTAATATGCCACAGTTTCAGCTACAATTTCAACTTCAACTTGAACGTGAAGCCAAATTGAAAAGCTTGAATGGCCCGAAAGCTACTACTTCGCGTCGCTCAGGTGTATAGTAAGCAACAAGAAGCTCAAACAAAAGATGTATTTCGATTGCGTGCAGCTGGAGATTCTCGAGGTTTCAGGTTTGTGGGCAAAACGGAAACGCTTGCCAAGATTTATCGTGCGTCCATTACAAGCGGAAATTAAGCGCGGCAGGTCGCCAGGCGACGCTTCAAGGCGAGCGTGCGTGAAAGCGTTTTCCCGGCACACCATTCCCATTTCCATTTCCTATTCCTATTCCTGGACTTGCCTTAAACTCTCAGCCAAGCAACAAACAGGCGAACCCAAATTCCAACTGGCCAAAGCAAAGCTATTGTTTTTCGACGTGGCCACAACGACTTGACGCGAATGTTGCCTCGACTATTCCAGTCACGTGGCACGCAACGACAACTTGGGATTTGTTAAGTGGCGCGGCATTTTGATGCACGGAATGTTTAACACCAGACTCCTACACCCAATGAGTTCTTCTTCTGCTATACACACATAAATATGGACTATACTTTTATACATATTTTCCCTTTTTTTTTTAGGTTGTTTTTAAGGCATTGTCCTGTCACGTGTTCCGGACATTTTGCACATAACTTGTTTTAACATTTATTGCCAACTTCCTTTAAAAGTGTTTTCCTTTTGTTTTTTTTTCGCCCCCATTTGCTTTGGCTCAGTCACCTTGTGGTTAACGGCATTTGGAAATCAAGCAGGTTTTACCCATAGCCATTATGGGGAGACATCAGTCAGCCATGGCTGATTCGATTTTCCGATGTGTACCTTTTGCTTTTTAGTGATTGAAATCGCACATTTTTAAGTGAAAAAGCGCACACAGAAGTGCACTCAATCATTCGTCACGTGATTCGTTGCCAGTTCACATCGCAGGAAAAGCAGGAATAGCAGGAAAAGGAAGAGGAGCAGGAGAAAATGGAGCAAAAGTGGGAGTAGAAAAAAAGGAGGATTGAGTGCTATTTCTGCCAATGCTTCTACAGCTTGGACAGCCGTGTGAAAAGTGTTGGAGCGCGGCTGTGTTTATATAAAAGATTACGTCATTGTCAGGCGGGAAAATCGAGGGGGGAAAAGGCGGAAAAACAAAGCAGCATTGGAAATGGAGTCGCTTTGGGGTATCGGGCCAGGCTTTTGTAAGCGATGCGATAATGGCACGTAAATGTTGTTGAATGCGAAATCAATAGGAAAACAGCTTTAAAGTAAATGAAAATCGCTGGCGGAAAGTGTAAAGGACCAAAACGACCGCCGCTAGCAATAAAAATTTAAAACCAATAGCTAAAAAACTTTTGTGCACAAAGTTTTCTAATTTTCGCATTATGAAAATTATCTGCAGAGGGTCCCAAAATTCCACAACACCCGACCAAAGAGGACCAAAAGAACCAAAAGTAATTTCAAGGGCTGCCCATTTTTATAAATGGGGTCGGATCCTTCCTTGAACGCCTACAAACGGTAAAGGCGACAAATGCCACAAAGCAGAATGGACGAAATATTGATGTGGCAACACGACAACAACAGAAACAGGAATAAAAAGAGAATATACGAAAAATCCGTGAAAACTTTTCCATTAAGAAAATTAACTGAGATTAAGTGTGGCGCATGTTTTAACTGAGTGAAACTTTTTCCAAACTTCCAATTTTTTTGTTGCTCTCCCGTTGGGTTGCAACAATTTCAGGGCATTTGAGCATTTGTCACACACAGACAATTTCCCAGACAGTGGCTGTACCCGAAGTTAGGCCGCAAGCCGGATGTAAACTCTGTGCCATACACAATAACGGATGTGAACACTCCCCAACCAATTCCTACTCCCACCCGCATCCACATGGTAGTGTCGGAGGAGGAGTGGTGGGTTAACCGAGAGGGAGAGGGTGCTGACGCACTTTACTTGTTTGGGCTGATGTCGATACTAATCTAATTTTATTGATATTGACACAATTTCTGCAGATTTCCGCATAAACAGAAAAACAGAGGCGGGGCCAAAGTAAAGCTTAGCTTCCAGTCGCAACAGAATGTTGACTACAAAAGTCGCAACAACAACAATGGCAACAACAACTACAGTAACAACAACGTCAACAACATCTACAATCAAACAGATGAAATCCAATAAAATTGGCTTAAGCATCGAAAGGGAAAAACAAGATCTATGAATACCATGGAAATAACTTATATTGGAAAAAAACTAAAAATAATTTAGTTAACTTAAATGCAAATGTTATCAGATTGGTTACGATATCTCATAAAACAAAAATGTTTTACATACTAAGACTTAATTTTAATAATTAATATTACTTAATATTACTCCTCCCAGTTCCTCGCCCAGTCTCCTCTCCCAGGTCCCTCTCCCAGGCCCTCTCCCAGGCTCCTCTCCCAGTCCCTCTCCCAGGCTCCGCTCCCAGTCCATCTCCCAGGTCCCTCTCCCAGGCTGCGCTCCCAGTTCCACTCCAAGTCCCTCTTCCAGGCTCCACTCCAAGTCCCTCTCCCAGGCTCCGCTTCCAGTCCCTCTCCCAGTCCCTCTCCCAGTCCCTCTCCCAGGCTCCGCTCCCAGTCCCTCTCCCAGGCTGCGCTCCCAGTTCCACTCCAAGTCCCTCTCCCAGGCTCCGCTCCCAGGCCCTCTCCCAGTCCCTCTCCCAGTCCCTCTCCCAGTCCCCGCTCCCAATCCATCTCTCCAGGCCCCTCTCCTTGCTGTAATCCCGGATTCTTAAACATCAAGTATGAAATACTTAAATCAAGTCAGATATCTCTCAACAATATTTATATTTTTGGGGCTCTGTAATATTTGTTTTCAGTTATATTAAATAAATTAGGCTTCTTTGATTTTTTAATATCGTTAAATAAAAATTTTTAATCTTTATTTTTATATAATGGATTTTTTTCTTTGTAGGCATGCTTGTCTGTAAAACTTTATCAATAGACTTCTTGTCTCTTCAACAATTAGCAAAACAAAAAAACATAGTTATTGATTTTATTTGCGAATGTTTTGTGTTATCAGACGGTCTGTTATCAGTTACTCACGATTTACTCAATGATTCCCGGAACGCTGGCATTTTAAATCAACAATAGGCTCTTAAAACCATTGATAAGTTTGCCACAAATCACAATAGTATTAATTAATAATAAGCGAACATTGTAGAAAATAAAAGCATTTGTTGTAAATTAAATAAAATTAAATAAACAAATAAATAAGTAAGTAGTAAACAAAAGCAGAATGCTGCAATTGAAAGGCGACCATTACATTCGAGTCTTGAACTTGTCTGTGTGTAATTAAAAGCACTGCAGTCAAGACAAGATGCTGATTGTAAAGCTGGAGTTGAAAAGGGGAGGTTAAGGTTGTTTGGGGAAGCTGAAGGTAGAAGACTGTATTCTGAAGGCCTAAGCAACATAATCGCCAAAACGTGCGGCAATTACATGAAACTGTGGAAATTGAATGCCAAACAGCAGCTGCTTATATTCTCTCTGTTTGTGTCTGTGTGTGTGTGAGAGAGTGTGTGTGTATGTGTGTGTGTATGTGTGTGTGTGGCATGTAATTCGCATTGCTTGAGAGAGGCAAATTCAATTAACAGCGGGGAGCGAGACACGTGTCAGGCTATAAAAACAACAAACTACTCGAGTGAAGAGACCACTTGGATCTCAGAAACTGAAATGGGCAGCTTAACTCAACTGTTTCCGCTCTTGCTCTTATTATTATTGACTGACAAGGCGCACGCGTGGAACACTCAAACGGAAACGGATGACGACTCCGAGGAGGAACTTATGTCTCTGCGCTGGCAAGTTGGCTACGAGCAGTGGCAGCGTCAGTGTGAGCCATATGAGCTGCAGGTGGCAGATTACGCCGAGCCTGGCATGTTTCCCTACCAGGTGGCGCTGCTGTTGCAACTGCGACAGGCAACACAGCGGCAATGTGGTGGCTCGCTCATAAGTCTACAGTTTGTGCTCACGGCGGCACATTGTCTGACAGATGCAGTAAGTGGCCAAGGTCTTTTTGGGTGCCACAACTTACGCAGATGCCACAGCAGCCGAGCAGAGCTTTGAGGTGCAACAGCAGGACTTTAATATCTACCCGGGGTATTTGGGTTACGGTGGCTATAATGATCTGGCATTGATACGCCTGCCCCAATGTGCCACGCCCAGTGCAGGCGTGCAACCAATTGCACTGGCACGTCGCTTCATGCAACAGCCGCTGTTGCAGGGTCAATTAGTCAGCAGCTCGGGTTGGGGTGCAATGGGAGATGCATTGAATGCCACAACACGCACCGTGGAGGAGGTTAATCCATTGCAATACGTAAATGTCCAGGTGTTGGAGCAGCAACATTGCATTTGCCGCTTTTTGCCCGGCTTGGTCAGCTCCGAACAGACACATTTGCACCGATGGCAGTGGGGGGAGAGGGGCCTGCGAGGGGGATTCGGGTGGTCCACTGGTCTATCGGTGGCGCAATGTCAGCTATTTGATAGGACTAACCTCATTTGGCAATGCCATGGGCTATGAACTGGATGCTCCCACTGTCTACACAAGGATAACTTCCTATTTGGAGTGGATTATGGATGAAGCGGGTCTCGACAGCGACAACTGAATGGGAGTCAGTCAGCAGTCAACAGTTCAACAGTCAACAGACGACAGTCAACTAAATGCAATTAACGCCTAATTGTTGGCCATTAATTGCTTAACAATATAGCCCTGGCAGACAGTAGGAACAGCAGCAGTCCGACGCACGTTCAGGACAATAAAACCAATTAATTCGACACTAACAATGAAATCGAGTCCTGGCCAAGTTTAACTTTAGTGTTTGTCGTTATATGGGCTCTTGGCCCAAATGGAAATTGTTGGCCATAAATAACAATAAACAATGAGAATCGAAATACTTGCTAAATATACAGAAGGAAAAACTCATAAAAATTACCAAGGAAATAAAAACAATAAAAGAAAAAATTCAATCGTTCGATCGATACAAAAAAATAAGTTAAATTTGTTGCCTTTTATATTGTTTTGGTAAAGAATTGGCCAATCGACTCATCGGCTTTAATTGAGCATTTTGAATAGGCAATTAACCGCAGTTTTGTGGTCAGTTTGTTGTGTTTTGTTCAGTGTACCCAATCCCACACATAAAATCCACTCAAAAGCGACGCGGCGAGTGTCGATAAATACAAATGATCAAACAAGTTTTGTGGTCAGTGCGACAGGGCCAAGAGAATTAAATAAATACATACAAATACTATATTATAAATAAATATAAGTAATTGCGAAATCTGTCAATGAAATAGACTAAAATCAACTGACACTTCAAACAAAGAAATGCATTTAAGTTCTCAGATCTGCAAGGTCACTATTATAGCGATCTTGGAACGGAACTGGCAGCTCATTGTCTTTAAAGATAAGATAGACATAGAGATAAAGGCAGAGCTATTTAGTTGGACATGGGTATCAAAGTTGAGACTATTTAATGCAAGTTACCTTTGTCTAGTCAAGAGAAAAGTACACAAAAAAAATACAGAATAGGTGTTCGCTATGAAAAAACACTTATAATTTCGAATTTACGTTCCTGATTTTTATATATCTGGATTTTTTCCCTAATACAATATTATTTTCTCCTAAATAAACATTATTTGTTCCTTGGTATAAAAATTATTATTATTTTCTTAATAAGGTATATTTTCTCTCTGTGTAAGTTTTGTTGAACATTTCCAGTTAATCGCATTAATTAGTGAGGACTTTGTTGGCCTCAAGTGCTTATCGGATTAGGTGCACAGCAATAACATAATTTCTTAAATATAGAAAATTATGAAAATAAAATTAATTTCAAAGCTGATGGATTTCTTTTGCAGCTGCTTGCCAAACTTGGTCGTATCTCGATTGATATCGGGGAAAAAAATCAGCGAGCTCCAGAAGTACTCAAAATGTTTATACTTTTATAGAGATAAGAGTAAGACGACTGTCCGATATTGACTTGGATGTCGTGTCCAGACTAGTGACGTAAGCCAAGACTAGTGGCTATCTTATCAGAAGAGTCTTACTGGTGAAATGTTGGCTGATTTTGGACGAACTTCTGATAGGCTCTGGTGCTATATAAGGCCGACAGTTCGCTGTGTAAATACACAGTTGACTTTTAACCAATCAACATGAAGTTCCTGATCATTCTTACCTTGGCCGTGGCTGCTTCGGCTTTCCCCGAGAGCGAGCTGGTGCACCGCAGCCGTGTGATGCCCGTTGTTGATGACATCGAGGGTCGCATCACAAATGGACAAACCGCTACCGTCGGTCAGTTCCCCTACCAGGCCGGTCTATCCCTGAGACTGAATGCTCTGTCCTCTGCCTGGTGCGGTGGCTCTTTGATCAGCAACCAGTGGGTGTTGACCGCTGCTCACTGTACCGAAGGGTAAGCAAGAAATAGCAAAGAATTCCAAATGAATTTGGTATTAACAATTAACAATTGCTTTTAGTGTTCAGTCTGTGACCGTCTATCTGGGTGCTACCGTCCGTACCTCCGCTGAGGTTACCCACACCGTCTCCAGCTCCAACATCATCATTCACTCCGAGTGGAACAGCAAGAACTTGAAGAACGACATCTCCCTGATCAAGATCCCCTCCGTCACCTACTCCAGCAGGATTGGTGCTGTCAAGCTGCCCGCCAGGTCCAACTCCTACTCCACCTATGATGGTGTGATTGCCGTCGCTTCAGGCTGGGGCCGCACTAGTGACCAATCTAACGGTGTTGCCAACAACCTGCAGTATGTCGACCTTAAAGTGATCAGCAACGCTGTATGCGCCCTGACCTACGGCTCTTCGATTGTCACCACCAGCAACATTTGCGTTGCCACCCCCAACGGCAGGTCCACCTGCAACGGTGACTCCGGTGGCCCATTGGTGGTCAAGACCGACAAGATCCAGATTGGTTTGACCTCCTTCGGTGCCGCTGCCGGTTGCGAGTTGGGTCATCCAGCTGCCTTCACCCGTGTGACCAGCTACTTAGCTTGGATCGCAGGACAAATCTGGTCTCCCAGTTTAAATACCACGAACTTCAACTTGCACATAAACAATAAAAGCTTCTAACGAAAACTCCATTGCTTTTGCTTCTTCTTCACATATACAAATTTGTTCCAATAGCGTCGCGAACATCAAAAGTTTAAATTGACATTATTTGACAGTACCAAGTGTTTTAGCATGTAAATGAGGGAAAAAGAAATGGCAAAGTGGATAACATAGCTTGAAAGCAGCTGTTACAACCGGCAACACATGCGTATTTCACATAAGTTTTCATTAAAATTCATTAAATTTACGCGGCAACGCAATAAAAGAAAAAGCTGCAAAGAAAACAACTGAAAAAAAAATTGTCAGCAAGTAAAAGTGGGCGTGGCAGCCTGACAATATGTCAACATTTAAATTATTACAACGCATTTAAATAATGGCCAAAGTTTTTTTCCCTACATTGTTATGAGTGTTTTCTTTTGCTTTTTTATTTAATTTGAAGCAAAGTTTTCCCATTGCTGAAACAAATTTTACTGAAATTTCAAAATTTAACATTGCTTCTAGCAATTTCAAATAAAACTAGTTGGCCGGTGCTACAGTCGAGCATACTTGACCGTCGGAGATCCAGTACTTACTATGGAAAAAACTTATAATGGAAAAAAACTAAAAATAATTAAGTTAACTTAAATGCAAATGTTATCAGATTGCTTACGATATCTCATAAAACAAAAATGTTTTACACGATACTATATTCGAACTCGTACTTCTTACTCAGTTTCTCTTTGTATTTATTACCCTCTCTACTACTGCTACTGTAAATACTACTATTAATATTACTCCTACCAGTTCCTCTCGCTGGACCCTCGCCCAGTCCCTCGCCCAGTCCCTCTCCCAGGCCCTCTCCCAGGTCCCTCTCCCAGTCCCTCGCCCAGTCCTTCTCCCAGTCCCTCTCCCAGGCCCCGCTCCCAGTCCCTCTCCCAGGTCCCTCTCCCAGTCCCTCTCCCAGGTCCCTCTCCCAATCCCTCTCCCAGGTCCCTCTCCCAGTCCCTCTCCCAGGTGCCTCTACCAGTACCTCTCCCACTCTCTGCCTGCAGTATAGAGGAACCTACATACCAAGTTTGGTATCTCTTGGTCTTATAGTCTCTGAGATCTAGGTGTTTATACAGACAGACGGACAGACAGACGGATAGACAGACGGACAGACGGACAGACGGACATTGCTATATCGACTCGGCTATTGATGCTGATCAAGAATATATATACTTTATAGGGTCTGCCACGCCTCCTTCTGCCTGTTACGCACAGTCGGTAAAACAAACCCAATAGACCCCTGTACTTTTTTTAAGTACGGGGTCTAAAAAAATTATATTTAATAATAAAACCGAAGTAAATATTTAAATTTTTCAATCTCATGAAAGTGCATAAAAGGCGCGCATGAATATGCAAAGAAAATGTTGTCCAACAATGAAGTGTCTGCCACACACACTCACCATATTCGTTTTTGGTTAGAGTACTCGTTAAAGAAAGGAAAGGGCACTTCAGAAACACACACACACACACACACATATGCTGCTGTTGCGGTTTGAATAGAAAGCATTTACTCAACGAAGTCCAACGACAAAAACTTGCAAAGTCAGTCAGTGAAAGCGGCAAAATCAGCTGAGCTTGAGTGTAGATGCGATTCTACAAAACTGCACTCGAAAAAATCACAGTGTTGAGCAGGAAATCCTATTAATTAGTTCAGTTTATCAATCGGTTAATCAATAAAATCTGTAATAAAATAGAAAGATAATGCTACAGAGAAGGATCAATTTAACAGTCCAATTAGGTTTTAAATAAGTCAATCGCATCAATAAATATTATTAGTTTAAGAAGAAAACAGAATATATATAAACAGAAAATATATAAACAGAATATACTCGACTCTTAAGTATTTTCTCCAAGTGTAATAGCTTAAAATATCCGAATACAGACTGCTGCTAACTGAGTGCGAGTCCGGCCAAGCTGATAAATGTTTGCATTGCGCAAATTTATGACAGCAGCAAAAAGTTGCACTCGTATTTTGTGGCTTAGATATGACAAAATATCGCACATATCCGAAAAGGTTACAATGCGAATATATGCATAGTATTTTCTGTGTACACCAGAATGTGTGTATATGTGTGTATGTGTGTGTGGGTGAAAAGTTAGTTAAAATGTCAAAGCAGGCAACTTGACGTGACTCTCACTCTAAATTGGTTACTCATACGCCGCGTGGGCCGCAAGCGTTTATTGCAAAAGTTTTTTATTTAAATTCCACTTTGGACAGTCCCAAATTCAGTTGGGAATGCATTTTCGTAGTTTGTAGTTTATAGTTTTCTGATTGAATTGTATGTGCTTCTTTTGGCTTTTTGGGTTTGTTGGCCCACAAAACTTGAGTCGCATCATTGAACAAGTTCATTTCGATATTTCTCATGACACTTTGTGGCTATTGGGTCAGTCGTGTAAGTTTTGAAACTTTGAATTTATTCAAATTATGCCTGTCACCAGTGGGCGAAAAAGGATTCCGGGTCAGCAAAATTGTTTCAACTGCTGTAACCAATCAATTATTTAGCCAGTTGCTTGCCAGCTAATAAAACCAATTTGGTTTCAATATATATATATATATATATATCAAGTTGTTGCCACACAGCAAAATCAATTAACAAAGAGGCAGCTCATCAATTATACGAGTACCAGACTCTCATATGTGGCTGAGTGTGTGTGTGTGTGTGTGTCTGTGTGTGTGAAAACTTTCTGACTGAAGAGTCAATGCAATGCTGGCTAACAAATCGCAGTCGATTCAAAGCAATCAAGTTAATTAACGATTTTTGGATGGGCAACTAGTCGGCTACATAATTAATTAAGTTGAAACAGACACAAAAAATCCAGGCTATCATGCCATATGAACTAGAGTGAGATGAAAGTTGCAAGGACAGCACATTGCATACACACACACTCACACACACACTCACACACGCATAAAGTCACAAGTGTGTATTGCTAATTGACAGCAGTGGCGGGTAAGCAAAGAGGGGCTTAAATCTTAAGTTAATTAGCCAGAAATTTATTTCATTTTCAGAGAAATATGTAAGCTACTTAGTTGTTTTTCTGTCATCCCCTTTGGGACACGTCACTGGTCTGTCCATAAACCACAAGCCACCCCATTGTGAGTTTTAACACATCCAGCCAATAATAATGATTATGATAATGATATTGATGCAGCATGAGTGGCAAATTTAAGCAGACAGCAGTCTTATCTATAAAGTAGCTCGGCGATTATAAATCAAGCACTATGACGGAGCGAAACTAGTGCTCACAAGTTGACCAAGTTTGTAGTTTTAGTTGAGTCACAAAAGTCACTGCCATGACTTTTGCTTGCGACAGTTTGAGTGATGTTTGGATAATTAGCTACCACACAATTACGAGAAAGAAAGCAGTAGAGCGGGAGACAGAGAGAGAGAGAGACAGAGAGAGAGAGAGAGAGAGAGAGAGAGAAAGAGAGCGGGAGAGAGAGAGTTGGCCAAGAGCACTTACCCTCAAGTTCTATGTATATTTAACGGGCTGTCACTTGCGCTGACAGTCAACACAGAAAGTGTTTCTAACAAAGTCCTCAGCCTGCCAACACACACACACACACACACACTGACACACATACATACATATGCTTAGAGTATCGCACACTTAATTCATTTAACTCAAACATTTTCATTTATTTATCGCATTATTCCGACTTTACCCCATTGCACAGCGTATTTCTTTTTTTGGCTAATGACTTCCTGCTTTTGCCAACGCGCACAGCTTCCGGCTGCACACACACACACATACACACAACGACACATATGTGTAAGTGAGTTGAGAACTAACTGACACCCACATACTCGTATCACACACATACAGACAGACAAAAGGAAGGCGCATCACAGGCTCATTGAATGTTTTTGGCATGTTGCCCGGCCCGACACCATTATTTCTGGTAACAAGATAATTGTATAATGAAATCCAAACAACACTTTGGCTTGACTTGTCTGCGGCAAGAACGTTGAAGCAGCTGCCTGGTTGCCTGACAGACAGATCCTGGCATTCCCGCATCCTCTCTCTCTCTCTTTTTACACCCATGTCCATGCCCGACCACTTCAACTTCTACAACAATGACTTGACGGCAAAGTTCGCTGCTTTTTTCCTCAACAGTTCACACAAAAGACAAAGACTTTTGTTGATGGTTTGCTTCGGTTCGGTTTTTATACATATATATATAATTCTTCTTTTTTGATTTTGTGCTGTTTGTGCCAATTGAATGGTAATACCTTTGGTTTGGTTCTTCTGGGGTATACTTATAATGCTTTTTGATGAAGTTATGAAAGATTAAAGTTTTTGAAAAAATGTCAAGGGGTAAGTAAGGAAAATTGAATGATGGATGGCTTAGGATCGAAAAATATCAAATTTTCTAAGATGATAAAAATTTAAATGCAGAATGAATTTAGAGACCAAATCATGATCAAAATGACATTCCGCTTGAAAATCAGTTCATTTTTGTTGAAGTTATGAAAGATCAAAGTTTTTGAAAAAATGTCAAGGGGTATGTATGGAAAATTGGATGATAGATGGCTTAGAATCGAAATAATATCAAATTTTTAAGATGAAAAAAATTTAAATGCAGATTGAATAAAGAGACCAAATCATGATCAAAATGACATTCCGTTTGAAAATCGGACAACTTTTGATGAAGTTATGAAAGATTAAAGTTATTGAAAAAATGTTTACCAACTTTATTTCTTGAGGTGAGTATGTATTACTATGTAGAGCATTTGGATGCGTAATATGCCAAACAATTGCCAACTAATTCAGCTTCTCAAAGATTTTGTTGCTGCCGTTTCTTCCTTGATTTTTTTCCCACCAAAATGTCTTGTCATGCTCTGTTTCTTCTGTTTCTGTTCTGTGCTTTTGTTTTGTTGCCTGGCGAGTGACAATTGATTGACAGCAAAAGTTAATGGCTTAAGTGCTCAGACTGCAGGAATATATATATTAAAAGCAAAGACACATACAATATACTTTCCATACAAGTAGGAATACAAATATATATTGATAACTTGGCAAAACTTGAACAAAATAATTGAAACATTTTTGTCTTAAGCATTAAAAAGTTACCATTGACAAGAGAGAACGTATCAAGTAAAAGACACACACAAATACATATGCAAAGACATACACACACACACATACCACTCATAGATATTCACAGGCAATACCATTACCCAGTCAAATGGCAGCCATCGCTCAACAGAGAAAAAATAATAC
This sequence comes from Drosophila falleni, assembly GCA_035045575.1. NCBI lineage: Eukaryota > Metazoa > Arthropoda > Insecta > Diptera > Drosophilidae > Drosophila > Drosophila falleni. The sequence continues at coordinate 16,476,958 of JAWNOV010000167.1, forward strand.
ATGTTCCCACTCAACTTCCTCTTGGCAGGAAACAAAATAAAGACATAAAGCAAACAAATGCCACATCGAGAAAGACGACTAGAACAATGGAGTGGGTAGGAGAGGATAGGAGAGGGTAGAGGGTGTAAGCAGGTGGATACCCAACTGTTTGGCTGACTGGCATTCGAGTAGCTTTTAGTGCGTTCAAGCAGAAAAATATATAGAAAACAATAAACCGAAATTACAACAAAAGCACCACACGACGACAGCAAAGAAAACAAGAAAAATATTGGCAAACAAAATGTTCATAAGCCATAAAGCATTTTTCCTACCAACCAGCAACAAAAATGAAGCAAGAAAAATATATATTTGCATGCTAAAATTTGATGAGTAGTTATATTTCATTTTATGAGTGATGCAGAGCCTTTCATAATATTTTTTAAAATATACATAATAAAGTTGTAACAAAGGCTTCACTTTTCATACTCGACTAATGAAAAGCGAAGAGAGAGAGAGAGAGAACTGCATTGAGCTGCTCTTTGATAATATTTAATATTAACTATTTGCATTGCACAAAAGCCCAGACCGAACACAACCTGCAATTTTAGATACTTTGGCAATCATTTTGCATGCGCCAATAAGCTGAGCTGTGTCTCGAGACTGGGACACGTATTTTGTCTCGCTATTCTCTGGCAATCGATGCGAGTAAATCCCTCAATTTCGCATAGACATGCCAAGGCGCTCCCAAATCCAATTGTCGACTAGACAAAAAACAAGAAAGAAATGAAACCTCGAAGCACAATAAAAAAATAAAAATCGGCAGCCGAATGGCAACCAACCTATCGAAAAGGATTTGTTTGTATGCCCGGAATTTTTTATGTATGTATATTTATTTATATTTATATTTATATTTATTCAGAAGACATTTTCATATGCAAAAAGTCAGTGTTCCAGCTATTTGCTTATTGATAGCAAACGAAAAGAGGCCAAAAAAGGAAGCTCAAATATTTGGCTGAAAAGGCATTGATATCTATGTGGAATATTACATAGTTTGATCCCGTCGCATAAAATTTAATGCCAGTCACTTGTGTTTGTCGTCTGTGCCTCGGATTTGTGTCAAAAAAATATTGGCAGTTATTCAGAGCCTCTTTATTGCCAAAACCAGCAATTGGCAGACAGGGCGTATGTGTAATATGCCTCAGTCGGCAATTTAAGCGCCGAGAGAGGCGAAGTAAAAAGTTTATCGATATTAATATATCAAAATATAAAGATGACGTTAATCTTGAATTTCTGTTTCTGTTTTCTATCTAATATTTTTATTTTGAATTGTATTTCGATGTAATTAAAAATATTTTTGAAATGTATAAAAATATCTTTAATCTTCAAAATTTAAATAGGAATATTTTCTAAATTAATGAAAGATAAAATAAATCACTCAAGATAAATCTGGACCTACGATTAAGTTTCGCTGAAAAATTAAAAATCTCCCTATCTTATCTGTCATTAAAGCTTAAGCAGAATATTTATATGTTCGCTTTAAGTCGATTTTATTGACAAGTTGAGCTAATGAAAATTGGTATTCAGGTTTTCGCTTCATGTCTGACAAGCAGCTGTGCCAATAAAACTTTTTCAATACGAGGCGCATTAAAAACCGAGTTGAAAATTGCGACACAAACTTTGACCAGTTGTTGCAGCAAACTGAGAGAGGTAAGTGCATGGTATAAGGCTTAACTCTATGCTAGTATTTGTGTAAGTAGTCGCATGTGTGAGTGTGTGCCATTGATTGTGTGTGCGTAAATCATGTGCGACAACAAATTGCTGTTGAAAAGTTTTAAAAATGCATTTTCGCCAACATCTTGAGGCATGCTGCAATCTGTTTGGGTGTGGCAACAACCTGAGAGCATTTGCAACATCTACAGCAACAGCAGAAGGAACATTGATAAATGCATTACTCATACGACCCGTTGTAATGATTAATGAGTCGGCTGCCGTTGACAAGCGAGAAGGCGTCTCACAATTTTGAATTATAGCCGGAAATGGAACTAGCTATTCAAGTGGCAATGTGATAAGTCATCAAGGAATGCCAGGACAGGTCAGCTGTGCCAGACAGTTGTCATTAATTCTGGCCAACAAGCAAGCAGCTCGGAAGCTGACCACAGGCAAGCGATGGCAGACAGGCAACCGGCGACCGGCCATTTCACGATGACAATTTAACGCAACTGTGCAAAGTTTTCTATTTGCCAACAACAATGGGCCAGAGCAAATAAATGTAATGAAAAAGCAGCCAAAAAACATCTACAGGACGAGTGGAATGTTGTGTCCGGAGAGCGTAATCGATGCGGCTCACATTAGGTTGCCTTCGAAAGCAGCATGACCTTCTCTGTGGTCCTTCTTCCTTGGTCCTTGGTCCTTAAAGCAGCCAGCAGCATTTCGAGTGCGCCTTTGACTTGACATCCTTCTCTCCCTTGCTCGAACTGGTTTTTATCGTGTGCTGCTTCGTTTATCATTTGTTGTTCACTTGTCGAAATTTTATTGCTGCAATCTTGTTTGTCGTCGTCAAAGGAGCTCGCTGCTGGGGGACACTTCGAATGCCTTACATATATATATCAACTTGAGCGGCAGACACAGAAGGCAAGGATACTTGAGCATGGACTGGACATTGTTGTTTAGGTCTTCTATTGCTACAGGATATGCGTCTAATAAGCGTATATGTGCGTGTGACTGAATGAGCTGTAAGCGCATTACGTATACGTAATATAGAAAATGCTAGCTGGCAATTTAAAGTTAGCTACGAGTACTGCAAAATTGATGGGCCGTCTGCCAGAGTTGATTTCACTTAAAGCTGCAATAATGAAAGCAAATATTTCTACAAAATTAGTTTCCTTTGTCTTACTAGCTGAGATAGAAAGAGAATTGCCTGTGAATTCAAACTACAAAATGCGCAGCAATTCATTGCAAAAGAAAATGTCTAAATACACATTTTATATTTAAATTGCTTAACAAATGCGACTGAGAAAGCTTAAAGCCAATCTCAAGATCATCAGTAACGCCCAAAAGTGTCACACAATGTTTTTGGTCGAAAACTATTTGAATTTAGGCAGCTCACGCAATGTGCTCGGCATTTATGACCCAGACAGATTCTGTTCTACAACTACATGTGTCAGCATCACAAGCAATGAATTGTTTTTATGTGCTAATGTTGCAGCTTCCCAAGCTTCCCAGCTTGGTCAACTGTCTTAAGATGTGTTGTCCTTGTGCCCCAGTTGATTTGTTTGCATGCTCAGCACGTAAAGTGATTTGATTTCAATTTTCCAGATTCAACTGCCCAACGCCCAGGCGTCTACTTTAATGGAATGACCTGGCAACATTTGGGACAACGCTGCGTATGCGGAATATTCCGAGTGTATGCCACAAGTCAGTGATTTGGCTAATCTATGGGAAAATCCGCCACTTGACTCAGGCTAAGGGTAAATATAAATTTGGACAAAGTACTTGTACTCAAGCGATAATATTGAACACAATCAATTATCATTACGACGCATTTCAACTAATCAAATTTAGTTCATTCAATCTTTGTATTACAAAATTTGTTTACTATTTTCCTGGCGGGTTTTTTTTATCAATTTCAATGGTGTTTTTCCCATCAACATGATTTGTCAAATTCGAGCTAAAAATAACATATCTGGACACTGCTAAAGTTCAGCACAGATAATCAAATCCATTCGGTTTTAATTTTTAGATGTTGCTTCATTTATCAATATCGATAAGGATTCAACTGAAATTCTGATATTAAAATGACAATAACCTTTAAAAATATGTTGGTAAAATATAATATAATTATAATTATAAAATAAAATATATAAAATTGTTATATATAAATTGAACTGATTTATCATTTATTTATTTAAGTTCAATTAACCAATGATCGATTTTCCCATTAATATCAAAATCAAATCTAGTTAAAAGTCAGCTTGTCTTACAATACATATTTATTTATTTATTTATTTATACTCGACTAAAAGCAGTTCGGCAATAAAAAATCTTAAGATAATAAAATAAGACTAAAATTATATAATGAAGTAACAATTAAAATTAGATATTAAATTAAACTATGAACTCAAATGATAAAAAGAATAATATAATAATAATACCCTTAGCAAAAGGTGAATTCAACTATTTCTGGGAAACCTACCACTATATAAAAGTCAAATCAATTGTCGTCATAAATATCAATCAGTTCGTATCACTCAAGTGCCCACGTTCCAAATTCTGCGGCACTCTCAATTCTTAAGAGCACTTAATTGCCGGTTTATCTCAAGAACTCTGGCAGATATGAATTTTGTTTTGGCCAGCTAAAATCTTTATATGGACGGTTATTCTCAAGAGCCGGAAGGAGAGCAGGCGAAAGAGGGATATCTTATACTTGGAAACCAAAGGTTTGACTGATATCAAATATGTTTCGACTACAGATAAGACAGCTTTAAAGAGTATATAAATTGCTGGAATTGTCAGTGCAATAATTATTCGTTATTCCTTAAACGATCATCATGAAACTGTTCGTAGTTTTGGCTCTGGCTATTGCCTCCGTCTCCGCTGGCGTCCTGCCACAGGGTGCCCCAATGCATCCTCGTGACATGCCCGCTGTGGCCGCCACGATTGAGGGTCGCATCACCAACGGAAAGACTGCCTCCCCTGGTCAGTTCCCCTACCAGGTGGGACTAAGCTTCACCGGCTCCGAAGGTGGCTGGTGGTGCGGTGGCTCCATCATTTCCAGCAAGTGGGTGCTGACAGCTGCTCACTGCACCGACGGGTAAGAAAGCAATCTCATAGATATGCTTCTGTCAGCATATTAAAAATGATTTAACTCATCTCCAGTGCCTCCGATGTGACAATTACCTATGGCGCCACTGTGCGCAACATTGCCAAGCTGACCCACAAAGTGCCCAGCTCCAAATTTATTCAGCACGCCAGCTACAACTCTGCTTATTTTGAGAAACGATATCTCCTTGATCGAAACTCCCGCTGTCAGCTTCACCGCCGACATCAACAAAGTCAAGTTGCCCACTTATGCCAGCAGCTACTCCACCTATGACGGCCAGAAGGCTTACGCCTCCGGCTGGGGCAAGACCTCCGACTCGGCTTCCGGTGTTGCCAACACTCTGCAGTTCGACATTTTCGATATTGTGTCCGTCGCAAGATTGCCAACGCGCTTACGGATCACTGATCGCTACCTCAAGGGTCATCTGCATTGCCACCCCCAACAAGATCTCCACCTGCAATGGTGACTCTGGTGGCCCATTGGTGTTGGTTAAGGACGGAATTCTGGTTGGTGTCACCTCATTCGTGTCCGGCGCTGGTTGCGAGTCTGGTGCCCCAGCTGGCTTCACCCGTGTGACCAGCTACATGGATTGGATTAGGGACAACACAGGCGTTGTTTAAATTCAATTCTGACGACATTCTTTACTGAAAACTATCTAAATAAACTGCTCTACTAAAATCGAAATTAACTTTGCTTGCCTTTCAAAATTTGAATCAATAACAGTGAAGAGCTTTTGTCGAAAATGATTAAGAGACACGCAAGGAATAGCGTAGGCCCTTATAGTCACTCACCTTAAAAACACTGCACTCACTTTGAGACACTAGCACAAGTCAATCACTTATTCTTTCTTATAAATATGTCTCTGGAAGTAAGCTCTCATATCCAAACATTAAATCTCTTAGAGGGGGATTTAAGGTTTTGGTTCGAGTCTTGGTTTCATTTAATAAAAAAAAACAAATTTTGTAAATAATTTAACTTGGCTTTAAAATATAAATATATTTTTTTATATCATTATTTTTTTGATTAAATCTTTAATGACCTAAATCTTGTTTATACTGTTTTCTAATTTAAATATAAACTATATTCGAAATGATTTAGATTTAATTTATTAATTTTGTGATTTGTCCTTTAATTTTGAAGTATTGCCTGCGTTTAAAAGTATGCTTCATAATATAAGACTTTAGAAGTCCAATTAAAAATCAACCCGTTTCAAACCCAAAAAGTATGCTTGGAATTTTATTTTGACGAGTATAACTATGCAGTACTTTTATATTCGTCAATGCGATACAGACATTCTGAGGAAAGTTAATCTATCCAATAAATATTTAATATATAAAATATTTAACTGCTTATAATTTAAATAAATTATCTAAAATAAGTTACAAATACAAAAAGGAAGTCCTTTTTTTAAACAAGCAAATAATATTACTATCAAAATAAATAGTTTATTTTGTTTATATATTTATTTTGCGGTTGTTATCAATTCTTTCAAGTATATGAACTATAATATTTAATAATGCAATATCTTGAGATTAAGTGATAAAGTGGATTATGAATTTATGTAAGCCTAAAATAGGGAATAATACATTTTAGTATTTCATAACAAAATATAGGTTTAATATTTTTAAAGTAATAATATATTAAATAAAAAACAACATAAACTTTATCATAATTTTACTTTTATCATCTGTCTGATCGGAATTTTAAGATTTCCGCTATAGCATGGAATTCTTATCAGGCAAATGTTGCAAGTACACCTAAAAGTGGCTCTTGTCGAGTTATCTGGAGAACTTGATAGAATCTCGAATTTAATAATAACAACAGATATTTGTCGGAGGCAGAGACAAATGGAAGGCAGAAGGGTAGTTAAAACTGTCAATTTAATCCATGGTATTATGCCAACTGATAAGACGAACAGTATATAAAACTACGCATTGGTCAGTGGAAAATCAATCGTGTTTCGACAAACGATCAACATGAAAGTGTTTGTAGTTTTGGCTCTGGCTATTGCCTCCGTCTCCGCTGGCGTCATGCCACAGGATGTCCCAATGCATCCTCGTGACATGCCTGCAATTCCCTCAATCGAGGGTCGCATCACCAACGGCTACAACGCCCAGGAGGGTCAGTTCCCCTACCAGGTGGGACTAAGCTTCACCGGCTCAAGCGGCTGGTGGTGCGGTGGCTCCATCATTTCCAACCAGTGGGTGCTGACTGCTGCTCACTGCACCAAAGAGTAAGTAGCGAATCCGCAAGGACTGCTCAAATTAAGTTTATGAACTTGGAATTCTTTTTGCACAGTGCCCGATCCGTGACCGTCTACTTGGGTGCCTTGGTGCGCACCACCGCGAAGCTCACTTACACTGTTAGCAGTGCCAACTTCAGACAGCACGCCAGCTACAATCCCGAGCACACTTGCCAACGATATCTCTCTGATCCAAATACCTGCTGTGAGCTTCACCAACTACATCAACAAGGTCGCTTTACCCGCTATTGCCAGCAGCTACAGCACCTATGCCGGCCAGAAGGCTATCGCCTCCGGCTGGGGAAAGACCTCGGATGCAGCTGCCGGTGTTACCAACCTCCTGCAGTATCAGACCTTTGAGATTATATCCGTCGAACAATGCCAACGCACATACGGCAGTGCAGTTGCCAGCAAGAATGTCCTTTGCATTGCCACCCCCAACAAGAGTTCCACTTGCCAGGGTGACTCTGGTGGCCCATTGGTGACGGTTAGCAGCAAAGTTCTGGTTGGTGTTACCTCATATGTGTCCAGCGCTGGTTGCCAGTCTGGTGCTCCGTCTGGCTTCTCCCGTGTGACCAGCTACTTGGATTGGATCAGGAGCCACACTGGCATTTATTATGCATAAATTCACTTTCAACGAAATTATAACACTAAATAAAGTGCAATTATAAAAAAAACGAATTCCTTATTAAATTATTTTTTTAAATTACCTTTTGCTTTATTCATTTGGTTTATTTGCAGTTTGTTATATGAATCATATGTTTGAGAATATGTAGCAGAAGATTGTTCTTACTAAAAGTTGATTTTTGACCAATCGGTCCTATGACAGCTATATGATATAGTGGTCCGATACAAAAATAAAAACAAACTTGCTCCCATCCCTCTCCCAGGCCCCGCTCCCAGTCCCTCTCCCAGTCCCCGCTCCCAGTCCCTCTCCCAGTCCCTCTCCCAGTCCCCGCTCCCAGTCCCTCTCCCAGTCCCCGCTCCCAGTCCCGCTCCCAGTCCCTCTCCCAGTCCCCGCTCCCAGTCCATCTCCCAGTCCCTCACCCAGTCCCTCTCCCAGGCCCCGCTCCCAGTCCCGCTCCCAGTCCCGCTCCCAGTCCCCGCTCCCAATCCCGCTCCCAGTCCCCTCTCCCAGTCCCCGCTCCCAGTCCCGCTCCCAGTCCCTCTCCCAGTCCCCGCTCCCAGTCCATCTCCCAGTCCCTCACCCAGTCCCTCTCCCAGGCCCCGCTCCCAGTCCCGCTCCCTGTCCCTCTCCCAGTCCCCGCTCCCAGTCCCTTTCCCAGTCCCTCTCCCAGTCCCCGCTCCCAGTCCCTCACCCAGTCCCTCTCCCAGGCCTCGCTCCCAGTCCCTCTCCCAGTCCCCGCTCCCAGTCCCTCTCCCAGTCCCTCTCCCAGTCCCTCTCCCAGTCCCCGCTCCCAGTCCCTCTCCCAGTCCCCGCTCCCAGTCCCTCTCCCAGGACCTCTCCCAGTCCCTCTCCTAGGCTTCGCTCCCAGGCCCCGCTCCCAGTTCCTCTCCCAGTCCCTCTCACAGTCCCTCTCCCAGTCCCTCTCCCAGTCCCCTCTCCCAGTCCCCTCTCCCAGTCCCGCTCCCTGTCCCTCTCCCAGGCCCCAAACTTGATCTGCCTGCAGTATAGAGGAACCTACATACCAAGTTTGAAATCTCTAGCTCGCAAGGTTTCTGAGATCGACGCTTTCAAACAGACGGACAGACAGATCCTGATCCTGATCAAGAATATATATACTTTGGAGGGTCTGCCACGTTCCCTTCTGCACATTATACACTTTATGCCCATTTTCAATGGACCCAGGGTAAAAAAATCAAAGGAAATGTCAGTATAAATTTAGTGAAATACGTGGATTTAGTAAACAGACTTCACAAATATAATTTTTCTTGTAGTTTTTTAGCAATATAATCATGATTGTCATTATTATAAGTACAAGTCAATGTGCTCGAAAAATGCTTGAAAAAGTTTTCGATGAGCTTTTAAAGACCCAATCAGTTGTATAAGAAAAATATAAAGTTTCCGCCTCAAATTAGGCTTCGAAATATATAATTCTACAACAACCGAACTCAATGAACACATACCCAAAAAACGTAGTGACTAATAAGTTACAACTGAGAATTGTCTTGAAGGGTCTATAATCTCTTTGACTCTGGGTTTGAATATGTATGTCAACTCTGTAGGTGCTGGTGCAGATATTATTTACTTTTTTTTGAAAACGGTATTAAAATGTAAGTATTTCAATTTGTGCCAAATAAAATATATATGCATCTAAAAATGGGGGAATTTTTGATGTCTATTTAATAAATTTAAAGATCTGTAGAATAAGTTTGTATAATTATCAAAAAGCTTTTTATAAATGTATTTATAGAGCAATTTATTACAATTGTAACTAAATGAATCATAGATTCAACAAAATTTTATTATCAGACTCTAATCTGTCTAATTTTAATTATAAAAATCAGTTCTTATCAGATAAGTGTTACAAGTGCTCTTAAATGTGGCACTTGTAGTGTAATCTTGGAGACTTGATACAATCTCAAGAACAATTATTACAAATATAGAATTAAAAATACTCATAATACACGCTTAAGTTTTTTAAAACGTAAAATGTTTTGCCAAACAGTTGAATGTAGAGACTAAGAGCAGGAAAGGCGGAAGGGTAACTATTAATATGGGGTTTTGTCAACTGATAATACCCCATTTGGACAGTATATAAATGTCCGCATTGATCAGTGGAAAATCATTCGTAACACTTCAAACGATCAACATGAAAATATTCGTAGTTCTGACTCTGGCTATTGCCGCCGTCTCCGCTGGCACCGTGCCACAGGATGTAGCCTCTATTGAGGGTCGCATCACCAACGGCCATAACGCTGACGAGTATCAGTTCCCCTACCAGGTGGGACTTGGTTTCTCCAGCCCAAAGGGCGACTGGTGGTGCGGTGGCTCAATCATTGCCAGACAGTGGGTGCTGACTGCTGCTCACTGCACCAGAGAGTAAGTGCCTAATCCTGATGAATTAATTCATATGAAATTAATAAAAATGGTCCCTCTTTTTATGCAGTGCCCACTCGGTGATTGCCTACTTCGGAGCCACTAAGCGATCCCACGCCAAACTCACCTATACAGTTAGCCGCGATGAGTTTATTGAGCACGAGGGCTACAATCCCAGAACACTAGCTAACGACATCTCTATGATCTATTTACCATTCGAGCTACCATACAACCGATACATCAAAAACGTAAAGTTGCCGGAAATTTCCAGCAGCTACTCCACCTACGCTGGACAGAAAGCTATCGCCTCCGGCTGGGGCACCACCTCCAACAAAGATAGCGATCTTCCCGAAACTCTGCAGTACCAGACCTACGATATTGTCAACGAAGAAGTCTGCCGTAAGACCTATGGCTCTATTGTCGCCAACAAAAATGTCATCTGCACCGATACACCCCACAAGAGTTCCACCTGCAAGGGTGACTCTGGTGGCCCATTGGTTCTGGTCAGCAAGAAAGAACTGGTTGGTATTGCCTCATTCGTCTCCACCAAAGGTTGCGAGTCTGGTGAGCCAGCTGGCTTCACCCGTGTTACCAGCTACTTGCAATGGATCAAAAGCGTTTCAGACGTTTACTACTAAACTGCAATTATAAATCCATACTTAAATAAATAATCTGTATAAGGTCTTACTAGACCTTTAATTGTTTCAGACAAGAGAGCATATCGTCGCATTCCCGCGAAATGATCGTATGTAGAAAAATGTAATTTTACAGGAGAAGCTTTTTTTTAATTTTCTCAAAGTAGAGTGGTTTTTTAGCAGCCATTTTTTCATAAGATCTTATTTTATAGTTGTAATAACGAATGCTTGTTTAATTTTTTTTTAAATATGGCCAATTGTGTTTACAGCAGCAATTTATTTAAACATACGATCATTTCGCGCGTCATGTTTTTGGTGCAAAACAATGTAAGTTCAACATACGATATGAGAAAATCCTTATTTATTTATATAAAAAAAGTTAAAATAAAATTTTGTTTTTGTTTTTATTAAACTTATGTAAGAAATTCATATAAATCATATTTTTCTGTATGAAATTAAAATATATATGAAAATAAAAAAAAAATAAAATATTGCATAAGGCAAACATCTTCAGTTTTCATCTTCTTCATCGGTTTCATCTAAACAATCTACGATTGTTTTACAATTTTTAAGATTTACATATTCACTATGATATTTAGTAGGTATACTGTTAACATTACATAGATTTTTTAAATCTAAAAACTTCTTTTCTGAAATGCTTAACTTGTTCTTCTATAAACTTTTAATATTTTGATTCAAGTTTGATATTTGAATAATTTTTTTTTTGTTTGTTTTTTCGAAATATTCATAATTCAATTCCATTTCTCCGTTGTGCAAAATAGCTGTACGTAATTTGCTTAAATTTAATGTTAAACGCCAAGGAATAACGGCACAAAAGAAAACGACCAAAAAATACGCAAAACAAAGAGCTCAAAATTCGTTTATCTCGCCTTATTTTTGTACGTTTAAAGTAGTTAACAACACTTAAAAACAAAAATTTATATGGACATACGATAATTTCGCGCGCACAGAAAAATGTTAGTAAACATACGATAAAATTGAAATTGATTTTTTTCCGAAACTAAAGCGAATTCATTTGTAATTTTTTGCAAGTATGTGAGACAGACGTTTTCTAACCGTTCTGCATTAAAATCTCAATTTCGCAAAAAATCAACATACGATCATTTCGCGGGAATGCGACGATATGTATCTTTATAAACTTGTATTACTTTAGTTTTCCATCAATATAAGCATGACTGTCATCATTAAAAAGACATAACAATATGCTAAAGAAAAAATTAAAATTTTACGCATAAAAGTATGCAACAAAATTTGAATTCAACAGCAATTGGACTCAATTTCACCCAAAAAGTATGCTCCAAATTTGAAAAATTCGCTTGTGATACCCACAATAGAAAGTTACAACAAATTTCTTAGAAAGGATGTGAAAAATACAACATTCTCAATGGGTTTTAGAAACATAAATTCGCAACTATAATGTTCGATTGATATTCAATTTATAACTTTATTTTCTGTGCAATTTAGTAGTATGCAATGCCAGTGTGATCGCGAATCCAGTCCAAATGATAGGTGACACGGGCAAAGCCAGATGGACCACCAGATTGGCAGCCTGCAGCAGGCACGAAGTTGGTAACACCAACCAGTTTATTGCCGTCATGTGTGACCAATGGACCGCCAGAGTCACCCTGGCAGGTGGATTTGCCATCGTTAACGCGCACACAGAGGATTTTGTCTTGAATAAGACCAGTGCCGTAGTAACGCTGACACTCGGAATTATGGATGATCTGCAAGTCGACGCACTGCAGCCAGTCAGGCAGAGGGGAACCATCGTAGGTGCCTCCCCATCCACAGGCAACAGCCCACCTCTCGTTGTAGTCGTTGTAGCGATCATTGTAGCTGGGCAGCTCCACCTTGTTGACCAGGTGCCAGAAGTCCACATGAGGAATACGGATCAGGGCGATATCCGAATCGTGATGGTTGATCATGTCATGGCGTCCAACCCAGTGAGTGAACTGGGCATTGGTGCGCCAGGTGGCACCGAAGTAGACAGTGACAGATTCAGCGCTGCCGGAACAGTGCTCGGCAGTCAGAACCCAGGTGTGTCCAATGATGGAACCACCGCACCACCAGCCACCACCGTTGCCGCTGAAACCCAAGCCAACGGTGTAGGGAGCTTTGCCCTCGTAAGCGGGATAACCGTTGGTAATGCGACCCTCGATCTTATTGGACTTCGCCAGATCCTTGGGATAGGCAATGCCCGACTCGGGAGCTGCTGAGGCAGCAGTAACAGCCAAAGCCAAAATAGTTATGAATACCTTCATGTTCTAGTTGCAACTTGTGAAATGTTCACAAAATCATTGCTTTTATAATGGATCGTTCTATTCGTATTATCTTTAAATGTGAATGATTTATTTAAATAATCTTTATAAGCTTCAAGTTAGATTGTAAATATTTTAATATTATCAGCCATTGAGAAATTAAGGTTCCTTTCCGGCAGTCGAAGATTATATACACTTGGAGATGCATTTTTTGTTTAACTCGACTTTCTAAAAAAAAGCAAATCAACTTATCTTGATCAAAAATAAAAATTTATATTTATGTACTACTCGCATCTTAGCCTTTTTTATTACTCGTACATTTTTCAGACAGAATTTAAATCTCCAATAATTTTATAGCACCTTCTAATGACCGGAAACGACTTATCAAAAATGCTGACAAAATTCAAATACTCTACCAACAGTCTGTAAGCAAAATTTATGGCTACAGGGTACAAAAATGATGGATCATAAATATTTACTTTTATCAATAAGAAATAGCCAATGATAAGAAATCGCTAAGGGCTCTTCAGTTTTGCATATAACAAAATTATATGTACATTACGCAGCAGTTCTTCCTCTTTTTATTTTAAAATGGCTATGTCTCTTTAGCTAAGTACCCTGTATCCATGTATGTGATTTAATGGGTATAACAGAATTTATCTGCTACAAGAGAGAAGAAAGAGAAGAGACAGGAGATTAAAATAATGCAAAGTTTTAGCCACTTAATTAAAGCAATTGTCTGGTAGATGATTGAATTTTTGGGAAAGGATCAGCGATAGATGTATGTAATAATTTCAAGATACTTGCACGAGTTACTCAAGCTTTTTTTATTTTCATGCAATTTACACATTTTGAATCTTAATAGTAGGCAATGCCAGTCAAGTCGCGGATCCAGCCCAAATGGTAGGTGATACGTTGGAAGCCAGATGGATGTCCAGATTGGCAGCCGGATGCAGATACCCAGTTGGTAACGCCGATCAGTTTCTTGCCATCGTGAGACACCAAGGGACCACCAGAGTCGCCACTGCAAGTCGATTTGCCTTCGGGAGTCCGCACACAGATGATGTTGTCGCGAACGGTATTCGAACCGTACGTTCCCGCACACTCATTGTTGGAAATCACCTGCAAGTCAACGCACTGCATCCAGTCGGGCAATCCACTGTTGTCAGAGGTCTTTCCCCAACCGCAGGCCATTGACCACCATCCATTATAGTCGTTGTTTCGTTCATTGAAACTGGGCAACTCAACTTTGTTGACCATGTGCCAGAAGTCCACATGAGGGATACGAACCAGGGCGATATCGTCGTAGTCGTGATTGATGATGTCGTGAGGACCAACCCAGTGGGTGAACTGGGCATTGGTGCGCCAGGTGGCGCCAAAGTGAACAGTCACATAATCCACGCCTCTAGTGCAATGCTCCGCAGTGACGACCCAGGTGTGTCCAATAATGGAACCTCCGCACCACGAGTAACCGCCGTTCTTGACCAAACTTAGACCAACCGTATAAGGCGCTTGTCCTTCGTAGGCCGGATATCCATTGGTAATACGTTCCTCGATCCTGTTGACCTCTGGCAAATCCTTCGGATGAACAACGGACTCTTGCGGAGTCGCCGTAGAAACACCAACGGCTAAAGCCAACACAGCTATGAACAGTTTCATGTTTTTAGCACAACTTAACACGGTATAATTTTTAAACGATCATTTATACTGTTCAACTGCAATTGATTTTTTATTATCGACTAAAAATTGCATTGTAAATAATCCCAAACCTTTTTTTTCAAAACAATGCGACAATCTACGAATATTACTCAGCAAATTGATGGTAAATGGCATAATAAGTGGCATAATGGCTTATAAATGTACCGAAATTCCAATTCAAATCTTTGTTTATCGAAACCGATGTAATCTATATCGTATCTTACTCATCTGAATAGAAAAGAGGAAATTCCTGTTGCAATTTTCAAAATAAAATACTTAAGTTATCACCATATTTTGATAATATTATAACGATCAGACAAGAGTTTTAATATTTTTTCTAAAGTATTGAGTGCTATCGATAGTATTCAAACCTGTAACTATCGATAAAAATACTCTCACTAACCTTAGGGTATGTTGAAGCCCATATTAAAGAGCTTTCAGCTTTAACCGAAACGTAAACAAATTTCAAATCAATAATTTGTAGATAATTATGTTTATATAAAGAACCTATGTATACACAAAGGCTCAGATAAGAAATAATGGACTAAATCACAATTATCTCTGAAAGTTTTATGGTGCCCAAGGAATATTTATGAACCTTCAATCTAACCGATAAGAATTCTGTATTCACGAGTTTCAACAACCAGCACAGCTATAAAAGATCTGCCCACAAATCAAAGAAGCACCATTATTTGTCTACAACATGAAAGTGTTCATAGCATTATTGGCCTTGGCTGTTGCCTCTGTCACGGCTTTTGAGGAAGTTGTCCACAACAAGGACATCACTAAGGTCAGCAAAATCGAAGGTCGCATTACCAACGGCTACCCAGCCTACGAGGGTAAGGCTCCTTACACGGTCGGCCTCGGCTTCAGCGGTGGCTGGTGGTGCGGTGGTTCCATCATTGGACACAACTGGGTCCTCACTGCCGAGCACTGCACTGGAAACGCCGACTCCGTCACCGTCTACTTCGGTGCCACCTGGCGCACCAATGCCCAGTACACTCACCGGGTTGGACGCAATGACTTCATTAACCATCACAACGCTGACATCGCCTTGATCCGTATTCCTCATGTGGACTTCTGGCACATGGTCAACAAGGTGGATCTGCCCAGCTACAACGATCGCTACAACGACTACAATGGATGGTGGGCTGTTGCCTGTGGTTGGGGAGGCACCTACGATGGTTCCCCACTTCCCGACTGGCTACAGTGCGTCGATCTGCAGGTCATGCACAACTCTGAGTGCAGACAGACATATGGTGGTATCATCCAGGACAACATCATCTGTGTGAGAACTCCCGACGGCAAGTCGACCTGCGGTGGCGACTCCGGTGGTCCTCTGGTTACCCACGATGGCAACAAACTGATCGGTGTTACCAACTGGGTATCTTCTGCCGGCTGCCAATCTGGTCATCCATCTGGCTTCCAGCGAGTGACCTACCATTTGGACTGGATCCGTGACCACACTGGAATTGCTTACTACTAAATAATGACACTGTTAACGCAATAAATAAAGCATTTTAAATTAATCCTACAACGCATTTAAAAATAATCTGCTTACATTTTTTAATAGTAAATTATATTGGAAGAAACTATGGATCGTTTTCTTATAAGTTTTATAATAAAAATTGTTATCTAAATATCTATTAATAAACACTCAGATTTCCGATCTATTATCTTTTATTCAGTCTTAACCGGGCGGCGTCGCTTCAAAAAGTGACGCTTGCTGCATTTCTCAATCCAATCATACATTCTTAAGCTAACTCTTATTTACGCCAGAGGGCGCTTTTTAGCAATCGATAAATGATTAATTATATTTACAGTGCGATAAATATAATTAATAAATAACATTATTTTCATTATAATACAGTCTTACATACTACTTATGACTACGTGTGCTTAATATTACTACAATATAGTCCTGATATATCCTAAAAATTTCCTACCTTATTTAATTTAGTAAAATAATTTGTATACAATCTTGAATTCCATTCAATACTAGATACGTGAATGTTAATAACACAAGTATAAATAATGAAGATGATTTCTAGGGTTGAAATTGGGTAAATTGTAAATAAGAAAATACTCGACTTTCTAAAACATGAGTTGTTCCAAAAAATGAGAAGGTAGTTATTGACTTTGGTATAAAAAGTCGAGAAGCATAGATTAGATTTGAATAAACTTTATTTATTTTGAAGTATAAGCTTAGTAGTAAGCAATGCCAGTGTGGTCTCGGATCCAGTCCAAGTGGTAGGTGACACGCTGAAAGCCAGCTGGAGCACCAGATGTGCAGGAGCTGGTTCCAAAGTTGGTGACACCGATCAGTTTGCTGCCATCGTGGGACACCAAGGGACCACCGGAGTCACCACCGCAGGTGGACTTGCCATTGGGAGTCTTCACACAAAGAATGTTGTCCGTGATATGACCACCATATGTCTGTCTGCACTCAGAGTTGTGCATGACCTGCAGATCGACGCACTGCAGCCAGTCGGGCAGTGGGGAACCATCGTAGGTGCCTCCCCAACCACAGGCAACAGCCCACCATCCGTTGTAGTCGTTGTAGCGATCGTTGTAACTGGGCAGATCCACCTTGTTGACCATGTGCCAGAAGTCCACATGGGGAATACGGATCAAGGCGATGTCAGCGTTGTGATGGTTAATGAAGTCATTGCGTCCAACCCGGTGGGTGTACTGGGCATTGGTGCGCCAGGTGGCACCGAAGTAGACGGTGACGGAATCGGCGTTTCCAGTGCAGTGCTCGGCAGTCAACACCCAGTTGTGTCCAATGATGGAACCACCGCACCACCAGCCACCGCTGAAGCCGAGACCGACCGTGTAAGGAGCCTTACCCTCGTAGGCTGGGTAGCCGTTGGTAATGCGGCCAGTAATGTCCTTTACGTTGACGGGTTCCCCCACTTTCTCAGAGTTTACGTTGACAGGTTCCTCCACCTTCTCCAGAGTCGGAGGGAACCACAGCGCCAGAAGCGGAGGCAATAGCCAAAGCCAAGATTGTTATGAACACCTTCATGCTGGATGTACAACTTGTTTTTCTAAGGGCAAAATTGCTGCTTTTATACCAAACGTAATCTCGTAATGTCGTTGGGTTCATTATCTTCAAGTGAATGGGCCATAATTTTTCCAGAATAATAATTTGAACTATAAATGTGTCTTATAGTAAAATTTCAATATCTAATCAAATGTTGAGACAAGTCTAAGATTTATGATCACAGAAGTTTATTTAAATAAAGTTTCGAAGAGGAAAAATTATAAATAAAATAATATATATTCATTTAATTTTATTCTCTTCAAGTCCCAGACAAAAGCTTTTCGTTGATAATTAATTTACATAAGTTTATGCAAATCTTTAGAATATTTATTTAAAAAATTTTTATACAGAAGCATAACTACCAATTTTTCGAAACAATTCAATTAATTGTACTGGATTTTTTTGTGTAACTAGTTTCATCTTTTTCTTAAAATAAGGTAACTTTTAATAAAATAAAAACGGATGAAGAAGAAATGTTCATTATTAATCTAATAAATATACTCGTATTTGGTAATAATTTGTAATCATTTAAAGTAGCGTGTGGCACTTATTCTCTTGATTTAAAAATGCTATAATTTATTTGTTTTGATAACACGATTATAAAGTTCTAGTAGGTTGAGTACATTTAAATGATAAGTTTCACCATTATTTGCATCAATTTCAATATGCTGCCAACCAGTAATAAACGCATCCGGTCTCATTAATTATACCTTTAAAATTTTAAATAGGAAAGAGATTAAACCTGAAAGGAGCATTTCGCACAATTTTTTTATTATAATAATTTATATGCTAAAATATCAGTAGATTTGTAAAAATAGAGTTCATATAGGCGTAGGCATATGTATTTCTGACTAAGACTTACGAAAATATGCTTATAAAACTTGGTGCTTCATAAGTACGTACTCTAAGAATTATTTATAACACTTTGGATATTAAGTTAAATACGAATTGAAGATGCCCTTTACTGAGTTGTGAATAATTATAAGTAAAAACAAAAGAAGAACCATAGTAAATAAATAAATAAAATGGATAGTATCAATGGTTCGTTCTCTATTGATCATTACAAGTTTATATCTTTTAATTCTAATTGATCATTTTGCAAAATTTGAGATTTTAATTTATTTACAATTTCATAATATGTATGCTATCATACGTAAAACTATCAAATATTTACTGTCTCCATGTATTGCAAGAACAGGGTATTCCTATCGCGAAAATTTTCAATCGAATTTTCGAATTTATATTACTGGCCAAGCCCTCTTCTAGACGTTATACTTATCGAGCAGACTGTGCTCTAATAAAACTCTAAGAAAATTTATGAGCTGCGATTATAATAAAGTACTTAAAATAAGTATATTATAGAATCGCAGTGTATAAAAGAAAGGTAAATTCGTGAAACACCAAAATTTCTTTTCAAAAATGCAGCTGTTTGTATTCCTTACGGTTGCACTTGCCGCAGCCAGTGCTGTGCCCTCAGGAGTGGGCAAACCCCTGAAGATTAAGGACGCGCCCAGAGGAGACTCTATTGAGGGACGCATTACCAATGGATATGGAGCCTACGAGGGTAAGGTGCCCTATATTGTTGGCCTGAGCTTCGACGGTGGCTGGTGGTGCGGTGGTTCCATCATTGGACACACTTGGGTGCTGACTGCGGCTCACTGCGTTGACAATTGGTCCGGTGTGACCATCTATTATGGTGCCAGTTACCGCCAGGGTGCTCAGTTCACCCACTGGGTCGCCGGTAACAACCATATTCGTCATCCCCACTACAACGATAATTTGAACAACGACATTGCCCTCATCCGTACTCCCCATGTGGATTTCTGGCACCTGGTCAATAAGGTGGAGCTGCCCAGATACAGCGATCGCTACAACAACTACAATGGCTGGTGGGCTCTTGCCTGTGGATGGGGAAATACCTGGAACGGCAGTGGCTTAAGCAACTATCTGAACTGCATTGATATTCAGATCATTGGCAACGATCAGTGCCGCAATGTTTACGGAATCTATGTTACCGATAATACCATCTGCATTAACACGGCCGGTGCCAAGTCCATCTGCCAGGGTGACTCCGGTGGCCCATTGGTCACAACACACGACAACCGCCTTGTGGGTGTCACATCCTTCACTCATTGGGACGGTTGCACTACTAGCCATCCTGCTGGTTTCGCTCGTGTCACTGGATACTTGGACTGGATCCGTGACCATACTGGCATTTCTTACTAAACACTGATTCAATAATAAATATTTTAAAAACTGCAAACGGTCTAGTTCTTAATCTTCAGGAGATAGATATATAATTATAGGATCTGTAGAATCTCAAAGATAATCAGTAAAGAGCACTTTACATTAAAGTTTTAGTCTGAGTAGTTTTGGAAGCTTTGATCAAAAAGATTTTTAATATGCTAAACCTACAATCAGCGCTTTCTCCTATCAAGTCCCTAATCATTATCATATTCAAATGATTCACCCTGATCCATGTATTCCTTTCTTGGTCAAATCCTTTTCGTGTATGTAGAAATACATTTCATGTATTATATCTAATCAAATATTATGAGCATGGACGTAAACACTTTCAGAATCTAATCTTCAGTTCATTAAATAAATTTATTTATAGCCTATAAACGAAAATATTACTCTACTAGAAGTATTTTTATTTGTACTATACGTAGATTTACTCGTACTCACTTTTTTAGACTCATTCATAGAAATTGGGAGATTTTAACAACACTGCTGTATTCTTGATAAGGTGGGACATCATTATCTTTTTGTTTGTGATAAAATCAACTTCTGAAATGCGAAGAATGTATTAATGCTTGATTGCTGTTTTAGTTAGGTATATTTTGTCAATCTATTCATTACCGATTTCTAAATATGTCAAAAATTCAGAGAGTAAGTATATTAACATCAAGGAATTTACTAAACCTTATCAGAACTGTAAATTATCTCTAAAATAAAAGAAAAATAGTTATAAATATAGATAATTTTCAACCCTAGCAATTGATTGCTTGGAATTTCCATAAAAAAATCGAACAAGAAATCTAGAAAGTGTACTCAATTGAAATCATTTAAAGTAGACTTGAAAATACTTTAATTTATTTGCTTAGATACTACGACTAACAAATGTCGGTAGCTCTGAGTACTTTTCTATGATAAGATAACCTATGATTTGCATATTTTTAGTAATAATCGCATCCGGTCCCAATAAAAGGACTGGAAAAAAATGGAAAGTGTTCACGTTATAGACTTTTAAGTAAGATTATTTTCTGGAAAAGAAAATCTTAAAATTGAATTCGAAAGTTCTTTCTACTATGTCTGCGTTCTAAAAGCCGATCAACTTTTTAAATTACATGGTACATCCTTTCAGCTTTTGATTTCTAATACATAGCTGCTTCTGTTACTATAATCTTATCACGATGATCAGGCACTTTAGATTTAAAAATACTTGAGTTTCTAATCTAAACGATCCACAAACTTAAAGCTATGAGTAAATGTTGCCTATGTTGGGGGTATTTTTAAAAGCAGCAGAGGTGGATTTATTACTCTCATCGCATTTAATTTTTACGCACTTCGAGTACCCATTCATAAAAACAGTTCGCAACAGTAGTCCAGGCAAATCCAAGTCTTTAGTTTGCTGATAGCGAGTACTTTCTGATATGGCAACAATAAAAATAATAATAATATAAATGTCTAGACTTACCAAATACATAAAGATTGAAGATTTTGAAGTAAGTGTCTGCAAGTCAAGAAAAAGTACAGATAGAATAGACAGTGATAGGGAAAATAATCGAATTTTTAAAATAAGTAATATTTTGATGCAGAATCAAAATATAGGCCAAATAATGATCAAAATTATATTCCGCATGAAAATCGGTCAATTTTTGGCAAAGTTATGACAGATTGAAGTTTTTAAGTAAGTGTCAAGGGGAAAGTCAAGGAAAAGTACGGATAGAATAAACAGTGATAGATATTTTAGATTGCTTCATTAAAAAAGGAAGGAAGTAAATAAAAACTAATTATATTCAGTTATGCTCAATGAAATTGATATACTTTATTTAAAGGAGTTTCTTAGTAGTAAGCGACACCAGAGTTGTCACGGATCCAATCCAGGTGAGCGGTGACACGGGTGAAGCCAGAGGGGTGTCCAGATTGGCATCCGGCGCCAGAAACCCAGGAAGTAACACCAACCAATTTGTTGTGATCGTGAAGAACCAATGGACCACCAGAGTCACCCTGGCAGGTGGACTTGCCGTTGGGAGTGGCAACGCAGAGAATTCCATCGGGTTGGTGTCCATAGGTCTGGGAGCACTTGCTATTGCTGATGATCTGCAAGTCGACGCACTGCAGCCAGTCGGGCAGTGGGGAACCATCGTAGGTGCCTCCCCATCCACAGGCAACAGCCCACCAGCCATCGTACATGTTGTAGCGATCATTGAAGCTGGGCAGATCCACCTTGTTGACCAGGTGCCAGAAGTCGACATGGGGAGTGCGGATCAGGGCGATATCGTTGCCATTTTGGTTGGGCCAGTTGCGGTTCTGGATGAAGTTGCCGCTTCCGACAGTGTGGGTGAACTGGGCACTGGTACGCCAGGTGGCACCGTAGTAGACGGTCACAGAGCTGGCCCCGTTGGTGCAGTGAGCAGCAGTTAGCACCCAGGTGTGGGCAATGATCGAGCCACCGCACCACCAACCATTGAAACTCAGGCCAACGGTGTAGGGAGCCTTGCCCTCGTAGGCTGGATAGCCATTGGTAATGCGTCCCTCGATCTTATCGACCTTGGGCAGATCCTTGGGGTAGACCTGCTCGACTACCTCCGCAGAGACGGCAGCGATGGCCAATGCGAATACTACGAATGCCTTCATGTTCCACACACGATTGCTGCTCATCCGTTGATACATGCCTGAATTTATACTATTTCCATATCATATCTTAGTCACCTCTTCAGATATCAGGTACTCATTCAATACGAGTATATTAATCTATCTGAACACTTTCCATCAAAAATGCAGATAACAAGCTTCATAGTTGACAGTCGAGGCAAGTTTCTAAGTAGGCAGACACGGTTCTTCAATTGCCACTCGAACTGATCCAAGCAGTCAAATCATTTTATATACTCCAACGCTTAAAAAAAGTAAAATTGTTTACTATTTATAAAGTTCGGAAAAGATTTAAATATGATAGGTAGTACTAATTTGTATACTGACAACTGTGGGGATTCCCGTTAGAGGTGCAACGGATAATAATTATATATAATATAATTTATTATACTATACAATAAGATTATTATCAAAAAAGTTTAATATTTTTTAAATAACCTAAATGTAGTGGCAGAAACAATTTAAAGGCCATTGTATTATCAAAATATAATATCAAATTAACTTTCAAAGGAAATCTAAAATTTTTAAAAATAGTTATGTAGAATTAACTTCAAGGTCACTTTATGATCAAATTGACATTTCGATTTAAGAATTTGAATTTGTTTTAATAAAATTGTTATAGCTTAACTTTTTTGAAAACTGTAAAGGAGGCAGTATTGTTTCAACCATTTTTGAAAAATTCCTAAAGTTGAAAATTAGTTAAATGTAAATGCGGAAATTAATTATAGGACAATCTATGATTAAAATAACATTCCACATGAACATTGGGTTGTGAAATTTGAAAGTTGTTAAACAGTCTTTCTCTTCAAAATTAAACCAATAGAATTTTTAATATAAAACAAGTTATGTTACAAATTTACTTATGGAATTTACTAATAAGCAACGCCAGAGTTGTCGCGAATCCACTCCAGGTGGGCGGTGACACGAGTGAAGCCAGCTGGAGCGCCAGTTTGGCAACCAGCGATGCTGCCAAAGGAGGTGACACCAGCCAGTTTGTTGTGGTCATGAAGCACCAATGGGCCACCGGAGTCGCCATTACAGGTGGACTTGCCCTCGGGAGTGGCAACGCAGAGAATACCGTCGGGTAGACTACCATAGGACTGGGAGCACTTGCTGTTACTGATGATCTGCAAATCGACGCACTGCAGCCAGTCGGGCAGAGGGGAACCATCGTAGGTGCGTCCCCATCCACAGGCAACAGCCCACCAGCCATCGTACATGTTGTAGCGATCATTGAAGCTGGGCAGCTCAACCTTGTTGACCATGTGCCAGAAGTCAACATGGGGAGTGCGGATCAGGGCGATATCGTTGCCATTTTGGTGGGGCCAGTTGCGGTTTTGGATGAAGTTGCCACTTCCGACAGTGTGGGTGAACTGGGCGTTGGTTCGCCAGGTGGCTCCATAGAAGATCTTCACAGTGTTAGCTCCATTGGTGCAGTGAGCAGCAGTCAGCACCCAGTCGTGGGCAATGATAGATCCACCGCACCACCAAGCGTTGTTGAAGCTCAGGCCAACGGTGTAGGGAGCCTTGCCCTCGTAGGCTGGATAGCCATTGGTAATGCGTCCCTCGATCTTAGTAGTCTTGGGAAAGTCCTTTGGATATTCTTGTTCCAAAATCTCCGCAGAGACGGCGACAAGCGCCAAAGTTAATGCCACAAACACTTTCATGTCTAACGATCAATTTAATTCAATTCA
The DNA here is from genome assembly GCA_035045575.1 of Drosophila falleni. Classification (NCBI taxonomy): domain Eukaryota; kingdom Metazoa; phylum Arthropoda; class Insecta; order Diptera; family Drosophilidae; genus Drosophila; species Drosophila falleni. The sequence goes on from JAWNOV010000167.1 coordinate 16,501,229, forward strand.
ATTCAGCTAAGAAGTTTTTATAGCAAACGCACATTGACAATTCCAGCGAATTATATATATCATATACACACATTGATAAGCCCCGATGTCATTGACTTTCTTATCTGATTTACCTTCTATTTATTTATTCTTATTTGCACCCACTCACTCAATAACCTTTCTAAAGAGATTCTTTGTCTATCAACAAAAAATACAATTTACAATATAAAAGTTCAAAAATATATACTAACTAAAATTTCCGTTAAATGCGCAAAAATAATTTAATTTCTATTTGAGTTTAATAAACATCAAAGAATCAACATCAATATTCAAGTGCGAATAAACAATTTTTATGTACAAAAACAGATTAATTATAGAATTTTACATGGTATTTTTGTAGAATGTAACCGAAAAACCCGGCTCAACAAAGTACAAAGCACCACCTAGCGGCCAAAAGACAACCAACGCCACAGCAGCGCTTTATGCCGAAGGTTGCCACTTGGTAAGAATTTTCAATCTCGGTTTTTTACTTAAAAAATAATAATTTTCACTATATTATTTATTTTTTTTATTAAGTTTTTGCATTTAAATTTGCAACCCAACACCGCCATCTATGATTAAATTTCAGCAATCAAACCGAAATTTAACTTTGCATATTTAGTAGGGCCAGATTTAAATGTAACCGTTTTAAAGCGCCATCTTGTGGAATTAACTAAACATCGCCAAGTGTGTACACACTGGCTAAATTTAAATTTAGTTTAATGCAAATTTTAAAATGCAGTTACTTTGAAATAAATTAATAATTTGATGAAAATTTAAATTTCGAAATTAAATAAAATTTAAGGAAAACATTTCTATGAAGGTTTGAAGATCGTTACCCAGAGGAAAGAGAAGTTAATAAATTGTATTCTAAGAAAAATGTCAATAAATCTATCAAAAATTCACCAACAATTTTACAAATGCTTTCTTTCATATTAAGAAAAGTTCCAAATTTGGTGAGTTTTCATTTTGATTAAATTAGAACTAGGTGCCAGATCGGTAAATTCTACAGGGTGGCAGCCCTTGAACCGGGTGGCAGTTTTCCTCACCAGTGTTGGCAAGTTTTGGTGGGAACAATAGCTGTTTCTGTTAAAATTCTGCTAAATTTGTTACTGTGGGCAGATTTGCAGTTTTACCAAAAATATTTATAGCAAAACTTAACTGAATGCATATTTAAAATATCCCGACTTACAGCTAATAACAATTTTGAATTTTTTCTAGCACACGAACTCTGAAAATAGCCAGATCTAGCTTAAATAAAGCTAAGCTGGCAACAGTGGCAACAAACGTTAAAGAAAAGTCTAAATAACAAACAATTTGAAGAGGGAAAAAATACAAGTAAATTGTCAAGAACAACAGAATGTTAGACATTGAATAATGGAAAACATTGTTCACAACTTCGCGAAAATAAGTTTTCAACCAAAGGAGGTTGTTTTGACCGAAAATCGGTAAGCCAGAGAAAGTCACAAAAAGCGCACAGCTGAAATATAAAAAAATGTATGCATTCTTGCAGTTCTGCGCCGATTTTTCCAGCGGTCAGCAATTTTGGCTGCAATTTCAAGCCTAGAGCTGGAATAATGGACGAAGTGTGGGAATCGGAAATTGGAGACACCGACCAGTCGGATGAGTTAGATTCCCAGCAAAGTCGGAGCGAAGACAACGATGAAAGCGACAGCAGTAGTCACCGCTATGGTCATCGCGGTGGCGTCTCACGTCGTCGCATGCCCGCTCGCGTCTCCAAGGACAACTTTAATCGCGTCTGCAGCACCATCATGAAGACCAGCAAAAAGAAGCGCAGGGAAGCGCTGCACACCAACGAACAGACGCTCAAGAGCATCGAGAAAATCTACACCAGCAAGCGCATGAAGAAGTTCACGCCAGCCAATCTCGAAACGATATTTGAGGAGCCCAGCGATGAGAACGCCGCCGATGTCGAGGATGACAGCGAGGAGTGTGCCATCACTAGCCAGGTCAAGTTGGTCAAGTTCGGTTCCCGCAAGCTGCGTCGTGCCATCTCATTCAACGATGGCCTAAACAAAAACAAGAATCTGATCAAGAAGCGACGCTTGAAGGTGAAGAAAACCTTTGGCAAACGCTTTGTACTCAAAAAGATCTCAATGACTGAGTTCCATGACCGTCTCAACAAAAGTCTCGACAGCGCCATGTTCGAGGATGAGGATGCACCCAGCGGTAGCACGGACTCCAATCTGCAGACAGAGAGAGCAACTGTCACTACATTCATGGACGACATGCAACTGCCACCGCTGTCGTCACAGTCAACAACTTTCGAGTAGACTAAGGCACTGAGAAAGTGAAGTGGATGGGGAGTCGAGTGGAGTTAAGGTGTGACCAACCACATATATGTCCCACTGGGCAATTTGGCATTTGGTCAAATGAACTGATACCAATTACTATGTTTAATCTAAGGTTTTTATTTAATTTCCATCTAGGAAGTAACCTAATCATATTGCGTTGAAATGTAATGCTTTTAGATAGCGCATTACTAAAGTTAAGTAAGAATACAATTCTGTTCAACATTATTAGTGGTCCTAAATGAAAGGGTAGAACTGTATCAAACAGTAGTTTTATTAAATTATCATCTTACCAAATAGGAACTGCGTACATTATTAATTTTACTGCCGCAATTAAATGTATATAAAAACAAATAAATACAACAGCCATATCGTTTATACTGAATCCGAGGGGAAAGAGATAGCTACAATACTAATACTAATCAATTGGTAAATAGTACGATCGTGGTGCTAAATTGAATAACGGCAAATGCATTAACAAGTGCAATAATATAAAAGTATGTGCTTATTACTATTAAATATGTAAGTACGTACATGCAAGAGTGGTAATCATAATTCCCGATTATGCATTAAATATCGACGCACAGCACGAAATTAAAGTCAGGCAGAAAAACAAATCAAGAAAAGAAAACTATTAAATTTTAAACGAGCATCGAAGTGTTCATACACTATCAATATAAAACTAGAGAGATTTTTTATTTTTTCTTTATATTTAAACTTAAACAAGACTAACACATATTTATGATTAAAATGTACCATTTTTAGATTTCTTCTCACTAATGTACCATTTTTGGTACAACTGTGGCAGATTGCCTAAACATTACCAGCGTTGTCACCGAGAATGGTAGCGGTTAACAGCAACATTTTTCCGTTTACCAATTTGAATAACATATTGCTGTTGTTTATTTAAAATTGAAAGATCCAACTTTGCAGAAATTACTAAGCCCGTCAGTAAGAGCATCAAGTAAACTGAACAATAAGCAAACGTTAGCCGCAAAAGTTGGGCTACAAAGCGGGGGGCAAGCATTTGCATAATCAACGCCACTAGCTGCTGCTTTGCAACTGCTACTGCTACTGTTACTGTTGCTGTTATTATTGGTGTTGGTGTTACTGTTGGCGCTGATTGTATTTTGTTTTTGTAGCCTCATTACATTCGAACATATCACCGATCGCGAGACGATTTGATTTATTTGCTTCGCTAGGCAGACAAAGTAAGCCGCAATTTCCTAAATATACAAAAACAGTGCCAGCTTACAAACCAAGAAATACTTTCAACACCAAATTAAAGTTATTTTAACGAATTATTAATTTAATTAGAAAAACATGCAACAAGTTAACGAAGTGATCGAAGGGGGTCGTATAAATGAAAATTCGATTTCCTTATTAGAATTCTCCAAATGGCCACATGCAACACACAATACAGCAATACTGTAAATTTGTTTATGACTCGCCAAGTGGACTGGCAATAACCTTGAAGCTGAGGCGTAACATCAACGTCAAGAGTGGCAGATGCTGCACAGTGGGCAACACTCGACTGTTAAGCCCTAAAATCCAGAGCCGAGTAATGAATAAAGCTTGGCCCATTGTCGGTTCATTATTTGCGGTAAAAATATGGAAAGAAATGCAAAAGACAAATGTATCGTGTAATATTTTTTAGTTTAACCATTGCACACAATAAAAGCAACAACAACAACAACAACATGAAATTTTTCTCAATGAAAGCATTTTGCCGCATGCTGCGCATTACCCACAGCACTCACACAAACACACATGTGATGTAATAGTGCCAAAGCAAGTAGAGGATAAGTAACTAGAGTTACAACTTAGCTTGCTTTTCATATTTAAATGGTAAAAACAACAACAACTACAAGCAAGAGCGCAGCAGCAGCGCAGTCAACGCTGGCGACGCTTGGTAAGATATTTACTAATACACACATACATACATACATAGGGCCAACCGGCGTCTAAGGGCACAACACAAATTTGGATGAATGACAAAGACAGAAAGAAATGCGACACACAGGTTGTAACAGCGCAAGCGTAACATAGTGAGAGTGGGTGGCAGGCGAGCGAGGAAGAGCGTAAAGAGCGAATGCAAATTGAAAGAGGCGAAATTAAATCAAAATAAAATGAATGCAATTGGCGGCAACTGCGAAAGTATGCGAAGTCAGCGTTTGCCGTCGCTGTTGACGTCAACGTCAAATTAATGCAGCGAAATAGACGAAATAATTAATGCGGTTGCAAGAAATTGTAGCAAGAGAGTTTATAAAAATGCTTGCAACATGCGCGCGACTCCACAGTTGTAAACGAGACGCTGACCGACACCGAGTCCAAGTCCAAAGAAAGTAACCAAAATAAATAACAAAAAATTATAAAAAAGAAAAGATAAAATTACGCGTTCGTAAAAACAGCGTTGCAGTCGCAGCCGCAGTCGCCGTCGAGTGCGAGTGGAGTACGTAACGGCTTTTTAAATCCTAATAACGGGTAAACTTAAAAGTGAACCATTTAAATTAAAATAAAAAAGAGGAAACAGACTGTGCAGAGTGCAGATTAATTAAGTATTAATTGAAAATTAAATGCGTTCGCCAGCCACAAGCAACAAGAAAAGGCAACGCAAATGTGTTTACAATCAGCAGCAATTTATTCAATTATTGCCAAATTAACAACGCGCAGACGCCGACGCCGACTGCAGCTCAGCTGCGTTGTCAGCGTTGCGCTGCTGCTGCTGCTGCAAGTCGGCAGCGCTGCTGCGGCGCTGGACTGGCAACAGGTTAAGCCAATGTATTTAGTGTCCATGTATCCGGGCCCATTTGGCATGGCCTTGTCGCAGACGACAACCACTTCACTGTCCGCCGAACTGGACGCGGAAATGAGCGCCACCAATGACGACAGTCGCATCAGCAGCAGCAGCGGCAGCGACAGCAGCAGCAGAGAAGACAACATTCAATCCGCTGATGAACGAGAGCCATTGGTGTTGAATCTGGAGACGACGCCGCTGCTGGATAGCATGCTGCCCGAAGGGGCTATGGCCATGGATCGCATCTTTGGCGGAGATGTGGGCAATCCTCACTGTTTTCCCTACCAGGTGGGCATGCTGCTGCAGCGTCCCAAGGGTCTCTACTGGTGCGGGGGATCCCTAATCTCCGAACAACATGTGCTAACCGCAGCACATTGCGTGGATATGTAGGAAATCCGCAATTTGGAGATAACATTCAAATATTAAATAATCTCCCCTTTCCGCAGGGCCAAACGCGCCTTGGTCTTTTTGGGCGCCAATGAGATCAAGAACGCCAAGGAGTCCGGTCAGGTGCGTCTTATGGTGCCCAGCAGCAATTTTCACATCTATCCCACATGGAATCCTAAGCGTCTGAAAGATGACATTGCAATTGTACGCCTGCCACACGCGGTTAGCTTCAACGGTGAGAGTCACATTCTAAAATTCAAGTTTAAAATTCCTGATGCACTTTTTGAAATATTAATTCAATATAAAATTGTTAATTAGTGCTTTATGCAGTTTAATGTTGAGACATTAAAATAGTTAAGAAAAAATTGCTAAAAATATTTGATTCAAGTAAAAACATTTTTTTAAGAACCCCGATGATAAAAATATTTGCTAACAACGAAATGAGAAAAGTACTCGAATCAAGTATTTCCTATTAAAGAAATTCTGAGATTATCGAACTTTTTACCAACTTTTGGATAGATATTATGAAGAAATCCTGGATTTTTTCATTTTTGTAGTAAAATCGAATACACCTTTTTGATTGCAGAGCGCATACATCCCATACAGCTGCCCAAGCGGCACTATGAGTATCGCAGCTTTAAGAACAAGCTGGGCATTGCCTCCGGTTGGGGTCGCTATGCCACGGGAGTACATGCCATCAGTAATGTGCTACGCTACGTGCAACTGCAGATCGTCGATGATCGAACCTGTAAGCGCAACTTTCCGCTGTCCTTTCGTGGCACGAACATTTGCACAAGTGGCCGCAATGCAAAGTCCACCTGCAATGGTGACTCGGGTGGACCGTTGGTGTTGCAACGGCGTCACTCGAAGAAGCGGGTGCTGGTGGGGATTACCTCGTTTGGCAGCATCTACGGCTGTGATCGCGGTTATCCAGCGGCCTTTACCAAGGTGGCCTCGTATCTGGATTGGATTAGCGATGAAACGGGCGTCCACTCGCATCAGGAGACCACGGAGGCCATTTTCTTTGATCAATACATTAGGAACTATGGCAAGGAGCGTCACAATCGCAAGCTGCGACCCGAGCAGAACTTTGACGATGATCTGCCCGATGAACTGGACGTGCATCATCCGCGACTCCAATCTGATGAGAGTGAGGATGTATCCGAAGCAGTCAGTCGACGGCCACATTCAAAACCCAAGTCCGAAAATGATTATTATTTCTTGTAGCTTCAATTTATGCAAGAGAATAAACTTTTATTTTAAGTTAAGCAATGATTTGTTGACAACGTTTAGTAACCCTTGCTGGTCACACCACTGTGTTTCTCGATCCAGTCCAGGTAGGAGCTGATGCGGGTGAATACACCTGGCCAGCCCTTCTCGCAGCCAAGAGCAATGCCAAAGGATGTGGCACCAATCAACTCCCCGGTCTCTGCTGACACCAATGGACCGCCAGAGTCGCCGTTGCAAGTCGAGAAGCCTCCGGTGGTCTTGATGCAGACGTGGTTATCCGTAATAATGTCCGAACCTCCAAACCAGGGAGCGCAGCCCGGATTGTTCATGATGGGCACTCCAATGTACTCCAGAACGCTGGTAACACCGGTGGCGTCTACAAAATAAAACCATTGATTAATAGGGTGTCAATGAATAAGGATTGGAGTACTTACCGTCGCTGGTCTTGCCCCAGCCGGAAGCAATTCCCTGTTGACCGGCGTATGTGTTGGGGTTGCTTGACTTGGCGGGAAGCTTGACGGGCTGAATGCGATCATTGAGCTCAATGGCAACGGGCAGCTTGATCAGTGAGATATCATTGCGCAGGGTGGTTGGCTCCCAATTCTCGTGGACAATCACTTTATCTTTCTCAACAAAAATGATCTGTTGTCCCTTCTCCTCTTTGTCTGCGCGATTCCAGGCACCCAAATAGACATCCACACCGGTGGTCAGAGCGTCAGTGCAGTGAGCGGCGGTAACGATCCAACGATCGCTAATCAAGGAGCCACCGCACCAGGCAGCACCTCCGTTAACATAGAGCAATAGACCCACCTGGTATGGGAATTGACCGGGCTCAGCGTATTTACCATTGGTAATGCGTCCATCGGGCATACCAAAGCGACGAATCGTGGGCACTTTAACCTCAATGTCCATAGACTTGACGGACTTCCAGTCCACATCGGCGTTGGCACCGATCACGGCGGCCAACAGGAGTACCGTTGCACAAGCGAATTTCATTTTGACTTCAACTGAAGCTACTTCGTCTACTGAACGATCTTTTATAGCGACATAGCACAAAATGACCTGCCATATATTTTGGATTATCTCTTATCTTAAATCGGGCTGCAAAACACAATTGATTTACAATTGGGAACAGTTTCTACTGATATTTTTAGAGCTTATAATACTCGTAGAATTCAGATCATTGATAATAATACGACAATAATGATAAGACGCGTGCTGCCACGTCCATGAATTGGTTTTTTTACTCCATTCAGGGAAAACCTTCAACTTGACCAGATCTATATTTTAATTTTTGGTTTTTGGGTCAAGTGCAGTTGAACTAAGTTATATGAAAATTTTCCAACGTAAATAAATCAGGAAATCAAACAAACCAAAATATTAGTTTCGGTTTTGGTTCCGTTAAGTCCCGAAACCACGATTTCGGCGACCCAAATAGTAATATGATTAAAATAACATTCCGCATGAAAATAGGTTCAGTTTTAATTAAGTTTTGACAGTTTGAAGTTGGTTCAACCTATAACTAGCATCTTTCAAATCAAAATATAAGTTATTTTAATATAAATAAAAATGATATGCATACAGAGACTAACTAATTATTGTCAGAAAAATGTACAGAAATTAAAAAAAATATAAGAATTTGGGAAATTGTTTTTCCGATAGCTTTCCGATATTTATCCGATAGTCTTATCCGATAGTTTTGTACGATAGTTCTATCCGATAGTTTTATCCGATAGTTTTTTTTCCGATATTTTTATTCGATATTTTTCGTAAAATATTATTTTCAATGCTAATTAAAATGGGTTTTCATTGGCATTACTTAAAGCCAACGAAAAATTTTAAATTTAATGCCAAATTAATCATTTTTCACTAGCACTACTTTTTTCAATGCTAGTGAAATGACGATTTCATTAGCACTACTTTTTTTAATGCTAATTAAAAAGTAATGATAATTCTTATGGACCCAACTCTGCTACATACATTATAATCCATAATGATCGTTTACATAAATACCCTCACTTTAAATAAAGGGCATTTTTGTGTTTGCCCACAATAAGTGATTAATTCACTGAAACCTTTAAGCATTATCCACTACTCCAGTCTGATAAAATTGAGTATTCATCCGATACAGTAAAATAGCAAGGCTTTAATATGTGCAAAAGAATAAACTTTTATTTAGAGTTGAGCAAATACAACATTTAGAAACCCTTGTTAGTCACACCACTGTGCTTCTCGATCCAGTCCAGGTAGGAGCTGATGCGGGTGAATACACCTGGCCAGCCCTTCTCGCAGCCAAGAGCAATACCAAAGGATGTGGCACCAATCAACTCCTTGGTCTCTGCTGACACCAATGGACCGCCAGAGTCGCCGTTGCAAATAGATGTGCCTCCAGTGGTCTTAATGCAGATTTGGGCATCTCCAATGACACCTCCGAACCAGGGAGAGCAGCCCGAATTGTTCATGATGGGCACTTCGATGAACTGAAGAATATCGGTAGCACCGGCAGCGGCTACAAAATAAAACATGAATTAGTAAGCTGTTAAACATTGATCAGGATGGGATTACTTACAGTCGCTGGTCCTGCCCCATCCGGAAGCAATTCCCTGTTGGCCGGCGTATGTGTTGGCCTTGCTTGTCTTGGCGGGAAGCTTGATGGGCTGAATGCGCTCATTGAATTCAATGGGAACGGGCAGTTTGATCAGTGAGATGTCATTGCTGAGGGTTGTTGGCTCCCAGTCCTCATGGACAATCACATGTTTGGTCTCAACAAAGACGATCTGTTGTCCCTTCTCAGCCTTGTTTAAGCGATTCCAGGCACCCAAATAGACATCCACACCGGTGGTCAGAGCGTCAGTGCAGTGAGCGGCCGTAACGACCCAACGATCGCTGATCAAGGAGCCACCGCACCAGGCAGCACCTCCGTCAACATAGAGCATTAGACCCACCTGGTACGGAAACTGACCGGGCTCAGCAAGTTTGCCCTTGGTAATGCGACCATCGGGAATACCATAGCGACCAATCGTGGGCACTTCAACCTCTATGTCCATAGACTTAACTGAACTCCAGTCCACGTCAGCGTTGGCGCCGACAAGGGCGGCCAACAAGAGTACTGCTGCACAAGCGAATTTCATTTTGACTTCAACTGACTCTACTAGGCCAACTGGACACCCTTTTATAGCCGTATAGCACGAAATTGATTTTGGATTATCTCTTATCTCGAATTAGGCAATACATATAATTTACAATTGGAAAAAATAGTATTTAGTGATATTTGCAGAGCTTATAGTAAGCTTATGCTTGTATATATTTTAAATCATTGACAATGATAAGGGCGATAACAATGATAAGGTGCGTGCTGCTATGTTATTTAACTACATTCAGGGAAAAACCTTCAACTTTACCAGATTCATATTTTTACCTTGATTTTTGGGTCAAGTTGAACTTAGATATGGTTATTTTCCAATGTAAATAATTTAAATAAATATTGTTCAGCAAAAGGTTCTAATTAGTTTGGCGACATGTTTGGACACATACAAAGTGAAGTGCTAAATTACTGGGTATTTCACAATCGAAAGTAATATCCAACTGATTCCGACTGAATTTGTATTCGAATTTTTAAATATTCATGATCAGTTAATTTCTAATAAATTACATTTCGTTTGATTATAGCTTACAATAAACTTATCTATAAAATTCCCAGGAATAGAAGATAAGATTGATAAGAAATACAAACATTTCCGAGCTTTTTTTATGAGTGGAAATAAATCTTAAAGGTATTCCATAAAATAAAACCTTATCGAAGCGCCTTTCTATTGAGCCATTATACAAATAAACATTAAGATCCATAATGATCATTATTTACACTCACTTCCTCACACCTAATTCAAATTTAAACTGACTTTTAATTAAACGTTTTTTTGTTTTTGCCCACAGTAACTGTTTAACTCATTGAAACTTTTATTCGCTTGGGTATAAAAATAATACTTAATAAACTACAACAACAGCAACGGCAGAAAACCAAGAATAAAAACGGAAATGGTTTAAATACATAAATATTTGTTTGTTTAATTGAAGGTTACATTAATCTAAGTACACAGAAACAAAACCCATTTATTAAAAATAATAATCAAAACGAATTTTGTGTGCTCTAGGATTTACTAAATTTAGAAATTATCTACAAATTTGAGAATTTTGAACTGTATTGAAATAAAATAAACCTAATATAATAACAAATTAGATCTTTTAAACATAATATTAATAAATATTATTTATAATCGTCGGATTTAATTTTAAAATTCTAAATAATCTTATGTTGTCATGTTCCTTTTTATTCAAATTCATTCATGTTTGATAAATTTATAAACACCCTAAGTGTGATACCATTTGTGTTATGCACGTCCAAATATATTTCATTATGATATTTGTTAAATTTATTGCCAAAAGAAAAGTAACTTGTTAATATTTAAGATACATGTATAAACCGTTTAAGTATACGAGTGTATGTTTTTCCAGTTAAGATATAATAAAAATGTATTCCTGGGCAACAATACGTTGTCACATGTTTACCCATTAATTAGCTGGATCTTTGCGAGATCTGGCGAAATAAACGTATGATATGCACTTTCTAAAATTTGATCCGAACAAATATATCAAATGACACCTGCCAGCAGCTTTAAACATGCGAACAAAACCAAATCAAATAATTAGCCATATGATGCTATTTAGATCTCAATCGATCTCATATTTCAACTAGTTCTCCGTCATTTCAAGTGCGGGGTGCTATGAACTCAACCGAGAGACTGAGACAGAGGCACAAACATTGTCCTTGAATTTGCTGCAAACGGCGCTAATTAAAACATTAAATGCGTAGCTAACTAGCGAATTGTAACTTAATAAAAAGCAAAAACACACTGTAACTAAATCAAGATTAAACTGGATTTTAGCCGCGCTTAACAGTAACAACAACTTTCGCACTTGTAACATAAGAGAATATTAAAATTAATAATGGTTGACTATAAGATATCGCGAAAGATATACTTCCATAAATGTATATTCCATAAATATCATACCATTTGTACGAATTTATACACCCGCCTCTTAGCCACAATTAATAATTACAGGGTATAATAAGAACATGTTTTAAATAAAGCTTAAGCTGTCGCTTAATAATTCGCACAAATAATATATATCAAATTCCATATACGACTAATTATGCAACCATATCTGTAAGAATGTACTTATATCTCAAAAACACACATTTGAATCCGGGGGCAAATCTCTCGAGAAATAATAAAATAAATTTAATATTCACAATCGGATTCAAGTTAATTTTTTGGGAGTTTGGTTGGGTTGGGTGGTTCAGGGTGTGTATGAGTCAACCGACGCCTATGGCAGCTGCACTAAGGGGTTAATCCCCCGTATTTGCTGTTATACTTACTTATCAAAAATATGAATGGGTCTGTCTGACGTTTTAGACTTTTGTTGTCTTTTATGTTAATTGAACATTTGGCATTTCATTGTTACGCATATTTGGGTGATTCACGTGAACACCCGCTCTTCCGCGGCTGGGAGCGTCTGTCATTTGTCGTTTATATTTTTTTGGCAAAATACCTAAAAATAATCTACCAAAGATGAGCCTCCGCGAGATTGCCGGCGGTACTGCTGGTGACCATTAGGATCGATAAACGAACCGGTTTGCCAGCTGTGCGAAACAGCTGTTTAACTTTCGCTGCCGGCATTGCCATTTCTTGTTCTTAACGACAAGTGCAGCTAACGAAGCTTTGCCGCTTGTCAATCGATTGAATCGGCTTACAGAGGTGGCTTACTGGCTTTGCTGACTTTGCTGGCTGATATATAAACGCCATCCGGCGCGCGTGCTCAGTTCAGTTGAAGAACATTAACGGAAACGCGCGCGTGCGCCGTCAGCTCTCGAGTTCGGTCTTTTTTTGGCATTTAACTTTGATTACCGCCAAGTGAATTTCTTTTGTAACTACAATAGCTACAACGCTCCAAGCTCGACAAGTCTCTATATAGTGACATAGATACATCAAGGTCAATACAACTACAACAACTACAACTACAGTGAACATGGAAGGTCAGGCCAAGCAAGCATACTTCGTCAATGAAGCATATAATCACGAAGAGCAGCCGCATGGAGCGGGCGGAGGAGGCGCCACCACGGCTGACAATTTACCACGACGTCGCAGTGGTGGCAATACAAAGGAGTTGCAACTTAATTTATCGAATAAAAAAGCACAAGATCTAATAGATACTCCCACTGCGCCCACCATCGATTTTGATGACATTTTGCCAATGATTGGCGAATTTGGCAGATATCAAAAGATTCTGTTTCTCTGCATGATTCCCTTTTCGTTCTTTGTGGCCTTTGTTTACTTTTCGCAAATATTTCTCACGCTCATACCCGAACAACATTGGTGTCATGTCCCCGAACTGGATGCCCTAGATGTAGAAGCCAGGTGAGTTCAATACGAGTTCTAAATGTGAATGAATATGATTCATACACATTTGAGAAATCCTAAGCCAGCGGGTTTTCCCGTCCAAGGTAAATTTGGCAACAAAACAAAACAAATCAACGTCATCGTCGCTCGCAGCTCCAAAAACTGGTCAAATCTACGATTATTCCAACTTGCAAATTCACGTAATCGCCTCGTGAGTGTTTCTAAGTGTGTGTGTGTGTGTGTGAGGGATATTCAAACGTAATGGCTTTATAAAAGTTGATATATACGACGCGTTAATTACTACAGGAGTTAAAGTACATATTATAATATTCAAGCACAACACTTTTGGTTAGCTAGAATGTCGTTTGCATCCAATTAGAAGCGAGTGAGCATAATATTATGCTTTTTATGTGAATTTTATGTTGATTTTGATAGCTTTTATTTTTATGATAATCGTTATGAATGCGACGAGTCCGATTAAGGTAGATCTTGACTGGCAAGTCTTCGAAAATACTATAGAAACCGTTAAGTGGATTTTACTGAAATATTGAGGAAATCTCGCAAATAATATAATCTCCTGTGTTGAATTAATATTAGGTTGTACAATACAGCATTGACCTTGAATATAACTATAGAATTAAAGAACAAAGCCAAGAACTTAAAAGAACAAAAAGTCTAAGCGAAGGTTGAACTTCTATTCTTATCTTTTAAAAATTAGAATGTCTTTTGAATTAATAATTTTAATATAAATTTAAAGCTCAAGTATTTCAATAGCTTCTAGCTTAAAGCAAGAATAGATCATTTTTAAATAATATTTTAATTCTCTGTTCTAATATTTAAAAAACAATGATTGATATTTAAGGAATATACTTGATTTTAATTTTTGAGCTGACTCAACCTTTAAATGTTCTAAAAGTTATTCCAATTAAAATTTAACTAATAGTTTCAAATATGTCAATGTTACTTTCATCGTTTCCCTGGAATTGTCGCTTGATCAGACGGAAATAATTGTGCGTATTGCAAATATTTTCTGGAGCTATGCGGTTCCGTAAACTTTCACAAAGGCAAACTTTGATCGATTATTTTTACTTGAACTATTTAGATTGCTTTTGATCGGCAGTTATTGAATTATTGCCTTGAAATCGACCGGTTTGGGTTGCGTGCCCTAACTGGGCTGTTACCAGAGTTTTAAATCGAACAGTAATTCGATTTCTATGTATTCTATGCAAACGCTGCCAATTCTTAGCCAAATTATAATTAACAAACGTGTTTTGCAGCAGCAGCAAAACGATTTTTAATTCAAATCGAAACTAAATTAAAACGAAAACGCAAACGCAAACGAAACAAATTCGAGTGTTCTGACCAAAGTCATTAACTCGTCTAAATGCTCTAAGTTGGCTTAGAATGCCGACTAACCTTGTGTCTATGATTGGTTTTTTAAGTTAGGCGTCGGCTTAATAAGGCAAAGAACCTTACGAACAGGCATCTTAAGGGGAAGACAGATGGAAGGAGAGAGTGAGGGGGGCAGTCAATGCGAAGGCAAATTCCAATACAGTGGCAGTGGCAGTGGCAGTTAGATAAGCAGCCAAGTCGAAGTGGCAGCAGTCAGTGGGCAGCGGGAAAGGGGCGTCTAATTAGCAGCAAATGTTGCGACAGCGCAGTAGCAACAACAGACTCACAAGTGAAATAATCGTGGTAGCAACAACAACAACAACAACAACAAAACAGACTGTAAATATTAACTAAATAACTGACTAACTAATGTTGTGTGGCGACGCAAAACACGAGCTAAAGCTTACCGCATTCAAAGAGAGAGAGAGAGAGAGAGAGAAAGAAAATTTTAAGCTTCGACTTAAATACTCTTCTATAACTCGTATAATTCAATAGAAAGTCTTAAACAGTATAAGAGTATTTATACTAGTTTCATTTGAATAAACAATTAAATGTGCAGTAATTGACGTTTAATTCAATTAAAGAACTAGTTGTGCAGTATTTTAAAAGTTAAACCAACGAACATTAAAGATATGATCAGGAAACCATTGCAAAATTAATTTATTTTAATCTTAATGAATGTTGTACTAAAAGTTATAAAAGCAAGAAAATATAACTTAATTGGATAATTGTGTTCTTGTATTTTTCTATTAATGTTGTGTTCTTTATCAAAACGAAAATTGTAAGACCAATATTATTGATTTTTGAAACAGGTCTTTTATATTAGTCTACTTTCTAAAAAAAAACTCCAAGCGAATTTTACGCCAAATTAAGATAAATCTATTTAAAATCTGGACAGAAAAAAACAATTAAATTCAAGCTGAATTCAATTCAGTCATTAAAAGTCTTAACTGTATCGGCCTTTCGCCAAATACATTCATTTCTTATTATTCAAGTAATTTAACTTATTTATCTCCAGTACTCAAAATAAACCAATATATTATTTACAGAAAATTAGGAGGTGTTAATTGAGTTGTTGCTTATGTCATGAATATCAAACAGCTCGATAAGCTTCATATAGAAAATTAGTTTTAAACCTAAAAATATATAAAGCGAAAAAAATTCTCGTTAAATCTTGTCCAGCGGGGTTAAAAAATTATTTTCTTTAAACACGTTATTTTTTAGCTTTTTATATCTTTTATCTGACCTATAGAATCTCTCGGCTTGTCAAGTTTGATAGAGTAAATCCATCTATCAGTTGGTTGTGCTTAAAGTAAGCCCCGTCATAAAATTGGCAATTAAACAGCTACAAACTTTGATCGTTTCCCGCATGACATATCAATCTTAAGTTATAACTATAGTTGGGTCAATAGAGAGAGGGGGGTCTAACAATCAATCTTGCATGGTGTATAATTTAAGACAAAAGTACATATGTATAGTATATATACAACTTCTCGTACTCGTATCTGTTTAAAGTACACGTACACGATTCAATCGCAGTAGCCGCAGACAGCGGATTTTGTCAAGATCATGAGATAATTATGCTGTCTATGGTCTTTTGTGGCCGGTGCTGAAGCTGAGGGGCGAGACTTTTGGAGCTGAGAACGACGACAATGCGCTCAACTGACCCTGATGAGTTAATGACTCCGACAACTTGAATACTTGAAAGTCAAGACTAACCCCAAATTGTTGCACCTTTCGCCTCTCTCCCTCCCACAGATTGGCGCTTTCAATACCCATGGTGAAGGGGGAGTACAACAATTGCTACATGTACGATGTCAACTATACGGAAGTACTGTCCAAGGGATTGATTATGGCCGATCCCAAGTGGCCGCAGGTCAAGTGTCGCAGTGGCTGGTCCTATAACTTTACGGAGATTCCATATTCCACGGTGGCCACGGAACAGAACTGGGTCTGTGATGATGCTGCTCTGCCCACGTATGCCCAATCCATTTTCTTTCTGGGCGCCATTGTTGGAGGATTACTTTTTGGCTGGGTGGCGGATCGTTTTGGCCGCATTCCAGCGTTGATCAGCTGCAATCTGATGGGTCTTGTGGCGGGCGTGGCAACGGCGTTTGTTAACAACTTCTGGCAGTTTGCCACCATGCGTTTCTTTGTGGGATTTGCCTTCGACAATTGCTTCACCATGATGTACATATTGGGTAAGTGAAACTTGGCTCACCTTGAATTCTAATCAACTCTCTACTCATATTTACGTTTGTTTGTTAGTGCTGGAGTATGTGGGTCCCAAGTATCGCACCTTTGTTGCCAACATGTCCATTGCCATCTTCTTCACGGGCGCCGCCTGCCTCTTGCCCTGGATTGCTTACTATATTGCGGATTGGAAGCTGCTGACGATTGTTACCTCGGCACCGCTGTTGCTAGTGGTGTTGACGCCTTTGGTTGTGCCGGAGTCGGCGCGTTGGCTGGTCTCTCAGGGTCAGGTGGATAAGGCCATTTCCATACTGAAGAAACTGGAGAAGCGCAATGGACGCCAAGTTCCAGCGCAAACTTATCAGATTTTTGGCGATAGCTGTAAACGTATGCGGGATCAGGAGCAGGCACAGAATGCCAGTTACTCCGTCTTGGATCTATTTAAGTCACCACGCCTACGTCGCACCACGTTGCTCCTAATTGTTATCTGGATGGCCATATCACTGGTTTTCGATGGTCATGTGCGTAATGTGGGCTCCTTGGGTCTGGACATCTTCTTCACCTTCACGGTGGCCAGTTTTACGGAGCTGCCAGCGGATACGCTTTTAACCGTCATTCTGGATCGCTTTGGACGTCGCTGGCTTGCTTGTGGTTCGATGGTTGCCAGTGGCATCTTCAGTCTCCTGGCCACTGTGGTGCCCGTGGGTGTCTACTCCGCTGCGTTGGCCATCATGGGTCGCTTCTTCGTCAACATCAGCTACAACATTGGTCTGCAGTATGCGGCAGAGATTCTGCCAACGGTGGTGCGTGCCCAGGGCGTGGCCTTTATCCATATCATGGGTTATGTGGCCAGCATCATTGCACCCTTTGTGGTGTACTTGGCCAACGTGTCGGCGGCTCTGCCTTTGATCATTTTGGGTCTGCTGGGCATTTTTGGTGGCCTGCTATCGTTGTTGCTGCCCGAAACACTGCATCATGATCTGCCACAGACATTAAGCGATGGCGAAGAGTTTGGACGTGGTCAGAGCATTTGGGATTTCCCCTGTCTAGCCAAGCAGCTAGACGAGGAGGACACCAAGTGCAACACAGACGTGGAGGAGGTGCGTTCTCAGGCCTTTGTGCGTGGCACACAAACAGGTGCATCCCTTACTGCTTCGACGCGAGGTGAGCTGCGCTCAAGTATTCTACGCCGATCTATTCAATCTCGAAACTCCACCAAATTGTAAGATGTGAATAACTTATAGTATAGGATTCTAAGTAATTATAGTCTTGCATTTTCAAGTTTGATTAATTTAAGTGATTTCTTTAACGATGTGATATTAATTTTAAGTAATATCGTTGCCATTTTGGCCTAATAAAAAACTGTTAACCGATTCAACATTTGAATTATATTTATCGATAACTAAATTGTCAGTGCCATTTGTCGATTGCTGCGTTCTTAGTTCATTTAGCAGTTGCTAGAGGGCGCCACGATATTTCATAAAGTTGATCAAAAGATGAAAACAGCGCGCTATTTAAATTGTTTTTAGTTTTTATAAATAATAGTTTGGCAAATTAATAATAAAAGCAAGCTCATAGCACATGTCTGACGTGTGTGAGCACCTTAAGAAATTAATACTAAAATAAATACAATTAAATAGCAAGCCGACAATCTCATTTGCTACAGACTTGAAAGTGGGATACAGTTTTTTTATAGTGTGTAGCCGTAATATACAAATTATTACCATTGCAAACAAATTATCAGTTGCCAATTTGCTGTCTGTTATCTGTGCTGCTGAAATTCTATAAAATGCCAATGCAAATATCCGACTCAACTACAAATAAAAACGGCGCGAGAATGGGCTTTATAAGAAGATCGCTGAGTGGGATCGTGAGTAATCGTAGCAATAATGAAGGCGGCAGTTTATCTGGTGCTGTTTCTTGGACTCACTCTCGAAGGCGGGAACACACTGTCCATCGATGGAAACAACAGCAAGCTCCTTGCAGTCCTGAATTCCCCTGCAGTCCTGAATTCTTCTGCTCCAACATTTGATGTATTGCTTCGCATTAATGTGTTGGCTGCTTCTGATTATTCTGCTCCACTGAAAACTGAAGCTAGTCCAATTGACCTGGAGTCCATTATCCGTGCCGAGATCAATGGCGACTGGCAGCGTGCTCGATCCGTGCTGCTATTGGCAAGTGAGACACGCACCTTGGAACTGAAACATGCCATCTATGAGGCACTGTGGTTGGAGCTGCAGCAGACGAGGCAAATCCATGATCCCCTCAAGGTTCTGGATTTCTACGAGCACCTCGAACAGGAGTCGGATGTGCCGTCCGAATTATTGGAGAAGATCTATCAAACCTTCGTCTCCCGGAGTGCTCAGTTGCTGTCGGCGCCTTTTTACACCTACAGTCGCAGTGCCAGCTTTCCACTGGTCACCAACCTGTTGCAACGTCTCACTTTAAGCACCTTGGATTATCTGCGCGATATACTCGAGTCTCTCTTCGATGTGGTGTTATCCCTGGAATCCACGTTAAGTGTGGTGCAGCGCTTGGGTAACCTTAGCGCCAGTTTAACCCAATTATCCTTGGCCAACTTGGAGTTGACCAAGCGAACTGAGTTTCAGTTGGAACCCAAAGCGCTGCCAGCCTTGCAGGACAATGTGCGTCAACTGTTGCAGCACGCAAATTATAGCCAGGAAGTGGAGCGTTCCTTGCGCCTGGACGTATACGCCCTGTTGCCCTCGGACGAGCGGGTATTGTACACCGCCCAGAAGGTGTGCCTGCGCAACGTCACCAATGACGATGCCTACATATACGAGTGTCCACAAACCTATCTGATCTGCACCAATGCCCGGGACTTCAAGAAGGCGGCTTACTTTGTGCAGCGTGGAAATGGTGATACTAACAATAGCTTACAATTTGCCTTCTATAGCGCCTATTGGCGTAATCGTTATATTGCCATCGAGTCCAGCAATCAAACCGCCGGCAATTCCATCTTGAAGAACGTTTACAGTCGCGATAGCATCAGTTGGTGGCGTGTTGTTCAGGTTGAGGGCGGAGGCGTGGCACTTTACGATGCTGCCACATCCGGTTCGGTGCTCTGTGGCGGCAATCCTCAGTACTGGGATGGCGAGGAGCGATATGTTTATACACGCAGTGCTCAGCAATTTGAGGCCAAACACTGGGAGTGCATCTGGAGCATCGAGGATTGCAGTGATTCGGCCTAAAAGCAAACACAATTTTGAAATGTAACTAATAATAAATAAATGAATGCTTTGAAATATTTGAATTTAATTTACGAACTGTAAAATTAATGCAAGTATCTTTATGGTAAACTATAAGATTTTGGGGCTTCCCCTTTCAATAACAATTTAAGCGCTGTAATTGACAGGTTTTCAAGCAGGAAAAACAATCAGCAGGGTAGATATATTTTTAAATTGAAACAAATACATGATTAATTTATTTATGGGATTGGGTTAGCATCTGGTTATAGGCATAATATCTGTACTTATTTATGGCTATAACAATTACTTGACGTTGTTAATCTAAAGCTAATCTTTATAATTTTCTATTGAATGCTTATTGTCTGTGAACGTTCGTAAGGCACATGAGAATTAAAGAGGTCGTGCATGGACTACTTTTGCATAAAATCCCAGGGTATACAAACGATGCCATCTGTGAGCACTGAGTAATAATGGGATATATGCAGCTTGAGTTGTTCAAAATGTTGCGGTCGACAGAGGCGTAGATCGGTTAGCGCCGATATCATTTTATCCGGCGTAACGGCGTCATCTTTAGTTAATGCCTGCAGTTTAAGCTCTCGCAAACACTCCTCAATTAGATTCTGTTCGAGATATTTATCCGTGGCATACTTTGTCATACGCTCGCGTGCCAATTTCATATTTTGAGTGATAAAGTCAACGAGTATGGCACCTGGGCAGGTAGCGGGCGTAATGAACTGTCCAGTTGGACTGACCATAAGAGGACCCGCCTCCGATTCGACAACAATTGTGAACTCCTGCAGCTTGGCTGGCCATTTTTCTGGATACGCTTGTTTACTTAGGAAATCATTTAGCGAGGTCGTCACCTTCGTGAGGTAGCTGGCGTAACCGCGTGCTTGTGTCTTGGGCATAAACTTGCGGCGACCGATCTGAATGCCCCGCAACACCTGGGAGAGCGCCAGCTCATAGAGCGGCACCACATTGAGGTAGCTATCGTGCTGTGGAATGTTTTTGATAAAGTCAATCCAGTTGCTTTGCACGTCGCCGGTAAAGAGCATCACGTGACCCTCGAGACTGACTCCAGTAAACGGTGCAAAGACTACAACCCTATTCCGTAATGTGCTCAGCTCTGCGCGATGTGTTTGGGCGAGACGTTGCAGTGATTTAAGGCAGCCACGATAGTGCTCAATGTTCCAGCCACACTCATAGCGAGCGTCGCTCAGTTCCAGATCCTTCACCAGCACATTTTTCAGCTTGTCTATCTCAGCTTCCAAATCAGCTGTCTCCTTGGCTCGCTGTCTTGCCGTGGCTGCGTTCTCCGCCAACCAACTGGACAGAACTGGACGGCGACTAGCAGCTTCCTATGAAAACAAAGGGAAGACAATTAGAGATATGTATTATAAATATAAAAAAAACTTACATTGCGAACACGCCTCTCGAACTCGGCAAACTCCATATTGTAGTGATAATCCTGGCTGGGACGATTGGCCATGCTCTCTTGCGGCTTTTGCTGCATCGTTGGCTTGACGGTCTTTATGTAATCAGTGGAAAGATTGCATGACTCCAGTAGATTTTGGATAAATCTCTGGGGATCCCGAGTGCCTTTGTCCATTCGAATCTGCACCAGCTTGAATGAATCCCTTTTCTCTGCACTCGTGCTCTCCCGCACATAGAACTTGAGCACCTTGGCATCCTCATTGGGATAGCTCTGTTGATAGAGCGCCTCCAGATGTGCGCTGAGCAGTTTCAATGAATTCTCGTTGGTCTGCCGCTGCTCTGGATGCTGTCCAAACAAATCCGGATGCACGACAAAGTAGAAGGGACGCAGTGCCGTTGTCAAGTCATGGCTCAAAGCTCGTCGCACCATTCCAAATTTATGAATGGACTGCGCCTGACAAAGTGCGACCATTGCCATTTCGCTGCCCAGGCGCAAAGCTGTTGCCATTACGTAATTACTAGAGCAGCACGCTGCTCGCCTGATCTGCGGTCACACACATCCGAACACGGAATACAAATAACAGCGACTGTTATTTACTCAAAATTTGATTTACAAGTAAAAATTATTTCGCTTTGACTACTCAGCTGATCACATATATACAAATCTTTTCAGCAGTGTTGCAAAATGTCAAGCTATTTTTAGTAGGTCCATACGCTGTTAAAGTGCTATATAAAAATAAACTGAATGCCTTAAATTCAATTGATTTATACTGGCTAATTGTAATTTTAAGTGGTAACTAGGTTAATTATATATATATCTTTATTATATATAAAACTTTATTATATATAAAACTTTATTATGTGTAAAACTATATTATATATAAAACTATATTATATATAAAACTATTCTTATTAAATAATTTTTAAGCTTACAAAATAATAGTTACCAATTTTTATAATTAGCTTATAACGATCTGCTTCTAATGTTACGAAGTTACCCGCTGTTGCTGATCCGTCCTCTGCGACCGCCGAACACCGACTCCTGAATACTGACAGAAAGGCCGGCTTTTATATGCTGCGTAGGGAGTCGTTAGCAGATCTCTGTTATCTTAGCAGTGCCAATGTGAGTTTAACAGTGCCAATTTGAGTTTAACAGTGCCAAAGTGAGTATAACATTCAACAATAACTTGATCAAAACTAAATCGATTTTACCTCTTTTCTATATTTCACTTTTTTCAAATCTATCTTATTTTAACGGTCGATTATTGGCAACACTGCTGCGAGACTGTGCCCATCGCTATTTTAAAATATACTTTTGAGCTTTCTGGCAACGCTTTATGGACAGAGCTGCCATCACATTTAAAGAGATTGAATCAGCTGTGAAAAAATTTCTTGTCCAGTTCGGAATTGTTTATTTTATTCATAATTTTAAGTCGCAACGCCCACAATGTCCACTTATTATTTTGTAATTGTGGGCCACAATGACAATCCCATATACGAAAAGGAGTTCAGCACGGTAAACAAAGAACTGCGTGTAAGTTGATGCTTATTGTTGTAACTTCTCCAACTAACATATTTTCCATTTGCAGAAGGAGGATCAGAGGCATCTTAGCCAGTTTATAGCTCATGCAGCGTTAGATTTGGTGGATGAGCACAAGTGGAAGACGGCAAATATGCAGTTGAAATCAATAGACCGATTTAATCAATGGTTTGTGTCCGCCTTCATCACCGCATCCCAGATACGCTTTATTATTGTCCACGACAACAAAAACGATGAGGGAATCAAGAATTTCTTCAACGAAATGTACGATACGTACATTAAGCATTCCATGAACGCATTCTACAAGATTAATACTCTGATTAAGTCTCCAATGTTTGAGAAGAAATGTGAAATCTTTGGTCGCAAGTATTTGTTATCGTAGTTTTGTGTTGTAGTTAAGAGCATATATAATAGAAAAGTAGAAATGTAAATTTGATTTTAATTTATTTAGAAAACCAGTCTAATGACACAAAAATAGCTTAACTTTCAATGGATTTCTTTAATTCTCATTATTCAATGCGTCTTCGAATCAAATCTAAAACGATTTAACGCTATACTTAACTCGTCGGACCCTTTACAATTCCAATAGGAGCTGTACTCTAAACTATGTAATATGTGCGGTTGTTGGATGAACGCATGGAACGCATGGATTGATATTAAAGCGACTATGTTGTACGGAATTGTAGTGGGTGGAAATAAATCTCTTTTCAAATGTTGTTCCAATGCAAGAGACACGCGTCTGGAGTGACTTAATGCTTCTTATTCTTGCCATGACGCTCATATTTGCTCTTCGACGAGTGCCACAGGATGAGAGGAATGGCCAGAGATGGCAGTGTCATGATGGCGAAAGCCACCCAGTCAAAGAAGTGCGATGAGAAACGCTTGTTGTACTCGTTCAGGTTGACAATGCCGCCTTCTCCAGGCTCTGAGCTGATGGCCAGTTGAAGCTGCAGAATAAATTAATTAGCAAGATTACTTTAAATACCTATTAAGTGAATAGCTTACCGTCTCGGCTTCCTCGACGGGCTTGTAGGACACCTCGGCGGCCGTGAAGTTGAAGTAACCAAAGGCCTTGGGACGCACAACCAGCACATGAGTGAAGTTGGTCTGAGGAGCAATGCGTTCCACGGTAGCTGTGGGCTGACCACCAACCACCTCGAAAGCCTCGGGATGGAAACCATTGTCCACCAGTTGCACATTGGTGGCAGCTCCATTGCCAACATTGAAGATTGTGTAGCGCACCAGGAGATCGCTCTTCTCAACCAAATATTTGTTAAGTATTTGCTTGGAGACCAGCAAACGGGCGCGTGTCTCGTCCTCGGAGACACAAACGCTGAGCACCGCGAACAGGGCGCACAAGGCTAACGCTTTTCTGAACATGCTGCAAGATAAAAATGTTGGAACGTTTCACTTTTTTTTTGTTGACGTGGAAGGGCCGACTGCCGCAAAATGAAAGCGGGCCAAGTTCAACTATCAAATTATGCTCGATATTAACACAAAAGCGATTAATAAACACTTTGTAGTCACAGCAAAACCTATTAATATTATTTATTAACAACTTACATGAATTGTTGTTACTTAATTTGCAGCTATTTCAATATAAACTAACTAAACACAAGCGACTACGGCGGCTGCTTTCTCGTGGCTGGCTGCTTCGTGACGTGTAAACTGTCGGCTGTCAAACTTCGTACGAGTACAGAGTTGTATCGACTCGTTCGAGTGTTGTGAAAGTTTAGTATCGATATCGATAACCGATTACTCTGCGACAGAGACAGCAGCAACTCTATTTGCACAGCTGAGAGACAACAAAACAATAACAAACTGTCAACTAATTTATTTATGCATTTGCGCGCTGTTTCTAAACTATTTTTTTGCAGCTTTTAATATTCATTAACATTATTAAAGACACTTGAGTTTACATATAAAGAACTGGGGCAGCATTGTTGATAATGTGTGGGTGGAAATTGGTGCCGGCACTTGTGAATGCCCTTGAATGACATTGTCACCCTACACAATGCGGCGAGACGTATTCGTTTCCGTTTGCAATTCATTTCTAAAGTGCATAAATTGTACGTAAATATTTAACCTTTATCATTTTAAAGCTTGCTAATAATAATGACAACGCAATTGATTAAAAAAACAAAAGAACAGATAATTGTGACGATTTGTTTTGCACGCACTCAGCATGATAGCGCTTATCAGAGTCGTTACAGCCGGTTTAAACGCTTATCAGCGCGGCTACGCGACGCGACGCAGCAGCTCAGTTCAGTTTTCATCACACGCATAGACAAGTTGGTAGTCGGAATTCAACCAGCAGCTGGAAAACTATAGTCAGAATGTCCCTAAGCGTGGAAACAGTGCAAACAACGCCCTTTGAGGGTCAGAAACCAGGCACCAGCGGATTACGCAAAAAAGTGAGAATAGAATCCACAAGCGATCCCAGTGAACTGCATTTTTCACTGAACTTTGCAGGTAAAAGTGTTCACCCAACCAAACTACACGGAGAACTTTGTGCAATGCATTTTGGAAGCCAACGGAGCTGCCCTAACAGGTTCCACACTGGTTGTGGGCGGCGATGGACGTTATTACTGCAAGGAGGCCGCTGAACTTATCGTGCGCATCTCAGCGGGAAATGGCGTTTCCAAGCTGCTGGTCGGACAAAACGGAATCCTCTCGACGCCCGCCGTCTCCAGTCTTATACGTCACAACAAGGCCTTGGGTAGGTGTCGTTACTTAATCACCACATACAACTGCATGTAATCCCCGCAAGGCAATAACTGATAATCTAGACAAAAACATACGTCAAATACATATACTAGGTAGTATGGGAAGTCTCAAGGTCAACAGAAACACAATTTTAGCATATAGGAAAATCCAGTCGGCAAGCCTCCAAAATTTTGAAGACTAGAGTGTAGTTCGAAATCGCAAAATTTTTATGTTTAATTTTCTTTATAAATATTAAAAAATAACTCTTTTTTTAAATTTATATGTTTTATATTTTATATTAATTTTTTTTAAGTTAGTTGTTACGATCCCTGAATTTAATTTAAAACAAAAAATTTTATTACTTTCTTAATTGCTTTCAACTCTTATTTAAAATTTTAATTTTATATATTTTATATTAGATTTTTATTTAAAAAATTAATCAATTAATTAAAAAATATTAATAAATAATTAATAAATTTAATTAATAATAATAATTAATAAATAATTAAATTTCTTTTATTTCAATATAGGTGGCATTGTGTTGACCGCCTCTCATAATCCTGGTGGCCCAGAGAATGATTTTGGCATCAAGTTCAACTGTGAAAATGGCGGCCCAGCTCCGGATGCTTTTACCAACAACATTTACAAGTTGTCAACTGGGATTAAGAACTACAAACTGGTGCGTGGCCTGCAGATTGACATCTCCAAGGTGGGCGTGAGCACTTATGATGTGGCCGGCAAACCATTTGTTGTTGAGGTCATTGATTCGGTGGCCAACTATGTGAGTCTCATGGAGGAGATCTTTGACTTTGCCAAGCTGCGTGACTTTGTCAGCGGCAAGTCCACTGGAAAACCACTGAAGATGTGTATTGACTCCATGAATGGCGTCACTGGCGCCTATGTGCGTGAGATCTTCCTAAATCGTCTGGGTGCTTCGGAAGCTTCGGTGGTGCACACCACTCCATTGCCCGACTTTGGTGGACTGCATCCCGATCCGAATCTGACATATGCTAAGGATCTGGTGGATACGGTGGCCAAGGGGGATTACGATATTGGTGCTGCTTTTGATGGTGACGGTGATCGCAACATGATCATTGGCAGCAAGGCCTTCTTTGTGACTCCCAGCGATTCCTTGGCTGTCATCGCACACTACCTGGAAGCCATTCCATATTTCCAGAAGAATGGTGTCCAGGGCTTTGCCCGTAGCATGCCTACCGCCTCCGCCGTTGATTTGGTAGGCAAGAAACTGGGCAAGGAGGTCTTTGAGGTGCCTACGGGCTGGAAATACTTTGGCAATCTCATGGACGCCGGTCGTTTGTGTCTGTGTGGCGAGGAGAGCTTCGGAACCGGTTCCAATCATATTCGTGAAAAGGACGGCATTTGGGCAGTGCTAGCCTGGATTTCCGTCATGCAGCACACGGGCAAGAGCATCGAGGATATACTGAAGCAGCATTGGTCCAACTATGGACGTAACTACTTCACCCGCTACGACTATGAGGAGTGCGATCTCGAGCCCTGCAACGAGATGATGGCAACCATGGAGAAGAACATCACTGCAGCCGAGTTTGTTGGCAAGAGTTTCTCCAGCAGCGGCAAGAGCTACAAGGTCAAGCAGGCGGACAACTTTAGCTACACTGATCCCGTGGACGAGTCTCTGGCCACCAAGCAAGGATTGCGCATTGTCTTCGTCGATGGCAGCCGCATTGTGATGCGTCTCAGTGGAACAGGCAGCTCTGGTGCCACCGTGCGGTAAATATTCGCATTTCCCATTTCGAAATTCCATTTGTATTAAATTGTTTTCTTTAAAACGCAGCTTGTACATCGACTCCTATGAGAGGGAAAATGTACTGGGGCAGGCCAGTGTCATGTTGAAGCCACTCATTGACATTGCTCTAGAAATCTCACAGCTGCCCAATTTCACCGGACGCAGTGCACCCACAGTCATCACATAAATGGAGTTTATTGAGGGATACGCTTGATCAACTGCCAATTTGGTATCGCATCCGATGTTGTTGTTGTTTTTCGAATCTATCCACTTGGCACCTCAGAAATTCTATTTCAGCTTAAACCAAAGTGTGGCAACAATTCAAGCAATAAAATAAGTCCGAGAATCCTCACACAATCTGATATTTAATTTATATTCTTTAAAAATATATGCATGTACCAATTCTATTTTATACAAACACAACTTTTTATTTAATTACTATAGGCAACAAAAATGTATTTAAAACGCAAGTTTCAGTTGATTTTACTTCAACAGTGTAGAACTCAACTCAAATTGGAAATTTAAATTTTCTTTTATCACTGTCCACTTTATCTAAACTTTTCCCATTTACACTTTTTCGAAAACTTCATAACTTTGTCAAATCTTCAACGATTTCCTTTCGGAATACCAATTTTATTATTATTTAGTTATTTACTTTATTTTTTTATAACATATATATTCGCTTATTACATATATTGGAATAGTGATTTATTTTGGGACTAGTTTTACTTGACGGGTGTGGCCAGATAATCAAACTCGCTAAGTATCATGTTGGGTATGCGCTGCTCCAGGACACTCAGTGGCAAGCGAGCTAAGCGCACAAATGCCTGCAGAAAGTGCAACATAGTGACCACCTCGGGTCCCAACATCTCCTTATCCCTAAAGTAAGAGAGAACGTTTATTAAGTGAGCTGTTCGATCTAAAAAGATATTAATCTACTTACGTGAGTTGTGCTTCTGCAACTGTAACCACATACTGACTCATGTAAGAGATGTAGAGCATTTTCACATTCCTGTGAAACTGTTGAAGTACAGTGAGCAATCCCATAATTAATGGTACACAGTCTATGTTATCCTTGGAGGACTTGGGTAGCAGGCTATCCGTGTTCTTTGAATGCTGCAATCGTCCAACGTGGGCAACGGTGAAGAGGAACAGAAACAAGGACATGTTGTGTGTATTCTTGGTGGTCACAAAGATCTGCTCCAGTGGCTCGTAGTTTCCAGTGTACTGTAGTATCTCCTGCAGTTCAGTCAACATGCCCACGCCCTGCTCATCACACAGTTTGCTGTTACAAGAGAGCTCTAACATTAAAGCGCTGTGGAACAGAGGAATACTATTGATTAAAACAGAAAATAATCCTAGTAATTAAATCGTTTACCGATTCAGTGTATCCGTAGTATTTTCCAGCAATTTGGCATCGCATTTGCTGCTGAAACTGAGTTCGCTGGCGATTTGCTGGCGCAGCAGCTGCTTCTGTCCCAGGGATAAGACCCAGTCCAGCAGTGTGGGCCACACCTTCAGCCAGCGTTGGGTATAGCTCTGATAATACTTGATGGGCTGCTTGGCTAGCTCGCCGGGAAAGTCACGTGATTCCAGTTCCTTGGTCATGGTGCTCAGAGCATCGCACCACATGCGATCCGTTGTCAGATTCTTTTGCAGCTTGTCCAGATTGCGCTTCAGTTCATCGGCCAGCATGTGGGCATAAAGGCGTTCCAATCCTACCATGCCAGCTGGCGCCATTGCCTCGCGCAGCACACTAAAGAATCCAGAGCCGGCAAGAAGTTCTGAATGTGGTGGACGTTTATCATACCAGGTGCATTTGAGATCCAGGTAAATGGTCTGACGCGGCTCCGTGCAGCGTAGTATTTCATGTGCTAATCTGCCAATGAAGTTGTTGGACTTGTTTGGATCCCCTTGCAGTGGTAGGAAGTTGGGTATGGGTATGGTCTGAGATTGGAAGCGGGATTGCCACTCTTGCACCTTATTGCGCAAAAAGCAATTGCATTCCTTCTCAACATTATAGTTGATGATACGCTGCGATTCCTCCAGCAATATACGTAATCCCTGCACTCGTAAGTAGTCCTCGATGTACT
Organism: Drosophila falleni; assembly: GCA_035045575.1. NCBI lineage: Eukaryota > Metazoa > Arthropoda > Insecta > Diptera > Drosophilidae > Drosophila > Drosophila falleni. Next base: position 16,530,763 of record JAWNOV010000167.1, read on the forward strand.
CGAAAGATCTACGATATCCCTCAATGGTCTTGGCCAGCGCCTGGAGTTTCTCCTGCAGCAGCTGCACGTTCGTCTTGCCCTTCTCAGGTGTAAAAATCAGACCCAGATTGTAGGCATTGGCCAAATGATTAACCAGCTCTTTCCTAATGCCATCCTCCAGCAACTGCTTGGGATCCAGTTCGATGACGCCCACCAAAGTCTTCTTCATCATGAGAATTCCTTTTGTAAAGACCGCTATGGAGTTGGTCCACTGTGCCACCTTGGCGCGCTCTTCAAACTGCGCATACTCCCGCAGCTTATCCTTCTCCAGGCGCGTGGGAAACTCCTTGATAACATTTGTCAGCAGCTGTATAATCCTGGCCAGAATGCTGAACATCGTTTCGGGCACAATTTGTAGCACGCGTCGCAAGAAGTTGGCCAACTCTGTGCTGTAATAGTTGGACACGGAGACAAGATCTTCGCTCTTGGCCTGATTAATGCGCATCAGCGGCACCTCCAAGGTGCTGGCCAGCTTCAGGAATACCGCTCTTATGCCAATGACTGCCCGTGGCTGACGCTTGATGTGATCCTGCATAATGCCATTGAAATCGCGCTGAAGCAGTTGCCAGGCATAGCTGAAGTCGCTGATCATCTGTATGTGAATTTCGATGTCCTCCTTAAGGTTGATCAACTGTGGAATACAAAGACCGAATATATAAATATGTATTTGTAATATAAACAGCAGATGTTAACCATGTCTCACCTGAGCCATTCGATTCAACAGATCCCGCGTCTCCTGCAGCTGCTGTTTCACCAGCATATTCGCATGTAGATTGTGATATTCCTGGACTTCATCTAGCGCCTGCATGACTTGAATGATCAAGCGACCCGCCTTTTGGGGCTTGACAATGTCCAGTTTTTGGAGACGCTGTGCCACCTGACCAAACCATTGTTGCAACTGTGGATTGGCTTCAATCTTGGTCAACGGACGTGAACCAGCAAATGCTTCACTGAGTTCCCGCAGATATTGCATTGCCTCCTCGCGACTACTCGTCCAGCGCTTCTCTCGATCCCTTTGTAAATCTGCCAGCAATTCTCGGACTGTCAATTCAAGTTGGCCACAGTTGAGCAGCAGATTGTAGAGCTTGTTCTGATCAAACTGCAGCTCTTGGAGAAGCATTTGATGCACTGGAGCCGCCTCCTGACCCGAAACAACGAATACGGCGGGACTTGTGTGTAGGCAATGCCAACGGAGCAATACGTTAGCCTGTCGCATCAGCACAATAATCTGGTTGGCATGTTCCAGCACAAAGGCGTCGTCTAGCACTCCTTCCCGTACAATCTCTTGGGTCTTTTGCAGTGTTTTCTGGAGTTGTTCCCGCTGTTGCTGACAGAGCGTCTTAATAGCAACCGGTGTCACCACATTGGACACTGCACTACTGGCGGCCTTAAAGTGCGCCCAGGCATCAATCAGATTGACAGTAATGCCCATGTAAATAGACAACGTCCAGTTGTCACAGAAGAACTTGTCCACAATCTCACGCATCTGGGAACCCTGAGTGTGCAACACTTGTGGTGAGAAGTAGAGGCAAACAAAGAGCATGGCAGCCTGGGTTGACAGCGCGGTGCTGCGATGTGAGGGATGCGGATAGATGGCCAACTGATTGTAGATATCTTCACAGCGCAGACGAGCCAACACCAAATCTATAAAGTTCGCATCGAAGCTAAAGCGTGCAAAGTACGCCTCCGGATATTTCTGGACAGGCACAGACACTGCCTGGTTGCCAGCAACCAGAGCTTGACTCTGTGCCGGTTGGACGTAGCCAGTGGAGCGCAGAAGCAGGCAGACATCATGGATGTTGCTTTCATCACCGCTGGGCGTGGCATCTCCGCCGCTGTAGCGATAGTAGGCAATCAGCAGGCGCTCCCGGATATCGCCAGGTATATGAAAGTCCAGGACGAGCAAAATAACGCCATACAAATAGAGGGATTCGCACTGCAGACAAAGTTAATAGTTTGTTAAGCTGATTATTTATGTATGTATATTCGACTTACCAGCAACTGTTTGCCCTCTTCATCCTGTAGCACCGTCTCTAGAGTTTGTTGAATATAATAACCAGTGTTTAGCTCCTCAATGTATTGTTGCAAATCGGTGGCATAATGATGCACACTCTGGAAAGCCAAATAAAAACGCGTAATCAACTGCAGATGATTCGTCCGTGTTTCCAAATCCAAATCGCTCAGCTCCTAAGCAAATATAGCAATTTAATTATTTATATAGTTGTTAAGCTTTTTCTACTTACTTGACTCTGCTCAATCTTTTTTTCGTGCGCCTCTGCCACTTTAAAGTAGCTAAAATCCAATATAATTTCGCCATATTTTTGCTTGTCAGCTGCATTGTCCAATCTGAAAATACATACACAGGTAATCTCAATTGATTTTATCTAAAAATAAGGCTTACCTGTATATGCTGGGTACGTATTCTTTTAGGCGGAGTATTTCGGCAACTATTGAGTTGCCTACGGATACGATGTTAAGCAAATTTTGTCCACACGCATTGTTTTCTGAAAGAAATTCGCTCATTTTTGCAAAAACATAAAAACACCGCAACAGCTGTTGATTATTTACGCCCAAAAACTAGAGATGAGTCCGTGATTTTAGTGTGTTCTATTGATGTGAGTTAGCTATATTTTATTTATTACTTGAAAATAAAAATAAATAAATAAATAAAAAAAAACACAAATAGGGGGTGATTTATGATGAATTTAGCAGAAAAAATTAGATTGGGGACTCACTTAGCTTGTTTTTTTAATCTTTGAAATTTCCATACAAAATTAAATTTTGCATGGTTGTTTTGTATAATTTGTCACTACTATTCTCCAAACCCGAGCGCATCGAACACCGCGAAATCAGTAGCAGCCAGAACGTAGAATGTTAGGGCTATGCGCGTGCTTATGATGAATTTAGCAGAAAAAATTAGATTGGGGACTCACTTATTTTGTTTTTTTATTTTTAAAATTTCAAAAAAATTAATTTTTGTGGGGTGTTTTGTATAATTTGTCTATTAAAAAGTGGGAAAAAAAAAAGGGAAGATAAATAAAAGAAGAAGGAAAATTGAAATAGTTGTGTTAAAAAAAAAAAAAAAAAAAAAAAAATATATTTTTTATTATTTATATATATATTATATTTTATTATATAATTTTTTTTTATATATTTTTTTTTTTTATATATATTTATTTTTATTATATATTATTTATTTTTTTATTTTATATATATATATATATTTATTTTTTTATATATATATATATTTATTTTTTTTTTTTTTATTTATTTTTTATTTTTTATTATTTTTTTTTTTTATATTTTTTTTTTTTTTTAAAAAATATTATTTAAAAATTATTTTAATTATTTTATAATTATTATAATATATTTTATAATATTATTATTAATATTTTTATTTTAATATGAGTAAGATAATAGAGCTCTGCTAACGACCCCCCACGCAGCATATAAAAGCCGGCCTTTCTGGCGGTATTCAGCAGTCGGCGTTCGGCGCTCGCGGAGGACGGATCAGCAACGGCGGGCAACTTCGTAGCATTAGAAGCAGATAGTTATAAGCTAATTATTAAAATTGTTAACCATTATTTTGTAAGCTTGAAAATTAATTAATAAGAATAGTTTAATATATAATATAGTTTTATATATAATACAGTTTTATATATAATACAGTTTTATATATAATAAAGTTTTATATATAATAAAGTTTTATATATAATAGAGTTTTATAAATAATAATAGTTTTATAAATAAAATAGTTTTATATGTAATAAAGTTATATATATAATAAAGATTTATATATAATAAAGATTTATATATAATAAATATTTATATATAATAAAGATTTATATATAATAAAGTTTAATATATATTTGTTTTATATGTAATATAGTTTTATATATAATATTTAATATAGAATAGTTTTATAGCTGTTTTATTTTTAACAATGTTCATTTTAGTACTTGAATCACAAACATTGCAAATTGTACATGATTTCTATGCAAAATTCGGTTAATTTATTCCTCTTCATATTCTTAATGTGTTTGAGATTCTCAACTATATCTCGCAGTGCACATTTAATGTTTTTTAGGCCAAGCACGCCCATAGGCTCCCCGTTCGACGTTCTGGCTGCTACTGATTTCGCGTTGCTCGATGCGCTCGGACTTGCGTTTGCATTGGTATATCGAACAGCTGATTTGCACGCTTGCGAGACTGTGCCCATCACTGATTTACGCCCAAAAACTAGAGATGAGATCGTGATTTTAGTGCGTGTTATTGATGTAAGCTAGAAATATTTTATTTATTACTTGCATTATACTTTATTTTTAATATTGAGCTATTACATATAAAAACATGCATATTTATAGCATAATTGAACATTTTAAAAAGACGTTTATTAAAAAATTTTTTTGTTACACAGCACTGCAACTTTATAACGATTTCGATAACAATCAACTGTAGTTCGATTGCGTCAAGTCGATGAAAATAAGCTGAACGTTTACATGTGAATGTCCACGCGTCTGTCGCCGCGCATTTTTTTGCAAAACGCTCGTCTGGCGGAATTTGCAATATAAATGTGTTAAATTATTGAGTTAGACGGTTATAATTACTATTAAACGCATTAAGTATCAAACGACAACATGTCGAGCTTTGTGCTAGATAAAGAATCATTTGTGCGGCGAATTAAACGCCTCTACACAGAATGGAAGGTAAGTCTGACTCGGACTCTATCTCTGTCCCCGCCGGAGACACAATATCAAAGACTTTAGGAGGTTTTCCGGCTCCACGTTGTTTTCAGAATGAAATTCAGATAGTCACAAATTAGCAAATATTGTGAAATTGCCAGTAATATTTGACTAAGAAAAAGTAAAACAAAAATAAATGTAGTCACAAATTAGGTTAGAACGCATGAGATGCGGCTTTTTAATTGCGGCAACAATTTGTAAATCTGTTTAATCTGAATTGTCGACAGGCGCCGAGCACTGGCCACGATGATGCGCTGAGTAATCTGGACTGCATCATGAGTGTGGTGGGCGTGGATGAAGATGTTATCTACTCAAAATCAATGGCCCTACAGCTCTGGCTGCTTGGCTACGAACTGACAGACACAATTTCTGTGTTTGCCTCCGATGCCATCTATTTTCTAACCAGCAAGAAGAAAATCGAGTTCCTGAAGCAGGCCCAGAACATCAGCGAGGAGGGTGTGCCGGAAATAAAGCTACTCGTTCGCGATCGTGTAAGTATTAAACATTTCATCAACTAATTTACATTCAGTTGTTAATGAAATTATCGTTTATAGACGGACAAAGATCAGGCCAACTTTGAGAAGCTTATCAAGACCATACAGAACTCCAAGAAGGGCAAAAGACTAGGAGTTTTCACTAAGGATGCGTTCCCAGGTGAATTTAGCGAAGCCTGGAAAAAGATGCTGACGGGCGCGAAATTTGAACATGTGGATATCAGCACGATTATTGCGTATTTAATGTGTCCCAAGGATGAGTCAGAGATAAACAATGTACGTAAAGCTTCATTGGTATCCATGGACATATTCAACAAGTATTTGAAGGATGAAATCATGGACATCATTGATTCTGATCGGGTAAGCAAAGTTAACATAAAGATTAGCTTAATATATTAATTTTCTCTTATTTATACTTTCAGAAAGTCAAGCACACCAAGCTGTCGGATGGCTGCGAGGCGGCTATTGGAGAAAAAAAGTACACCAGTGGCTTGGATCCTCGATTACTTGATATGGCCTATCCACCCATCATTCAATCTGGAGGCGCTTACAGTTTAAAGTTCTCTGCGGCTGCCGATAAAAATCATTTGCATTTTGGAGTAATTGTTTGCTCGCTGGGTGCTCGTTACAAATCCTACTGCTCCAATATATCGCGCACCTTTCTGGTAAATCCCACAGAGGCAATGCAGGAGAATTACACGTTTCTGGTAAACGTGCAGGAGGAAATACTCAAGCTGCTTATACCTAATGCCAAGCTCTGTGAAGTATATGACAAAACGCTGGCCTATGTGAAAAAGGAGAAGCCCAGCATGGTGGATAATCTAACCAAGAGCTTTGGCTTTGCCATGGGCCTGGAATTCCGTGAGAATTCAATTGTCATTGGACCCAAGTGCCAGGCGCTCATTAAAAAGAATATGGTCTTCAATTTACACGTGGGCATCTCGAATTTAACTAATCCCGATGCTGCCGATAAGGAAGGCAAGACCTATGCTCTGTTTATTGGTGACACTGTGTTGGTTGGCGATCAGGCGCCAGCCAGTGTAATGACACCGTCGAAAAAGAAAATTAAAAACGTTGGCATCTTCATCAAAGACGATGATGACGAGGAGGAGGATGTCGATGACAAGAAGCCTACCAAGCCAGATCAGAGCACTGAGATACTAGGTCGGAGCAAGCGTAACGCTGTGCTAGATTCCAAGCTGCGTAACGAGATCAACACCGAAGAGAAACGCAAGGAGCATCAACGGGAATTGGCGCAACAGTTGAACGAACGTGCTCGCGAACGTCTGGCCAAGCAAGGCAACTCCAAGGAGGTGGAGAAGGTGCGCAAGAACACAGTCTCCTACAAGTCAATGAGCCAAATTCCACGAGAGCCGGAAGTGAAGGAACTAAAACTGTATGTGGACAAGAAATACGAGACGGTCATAATGCCCGTCTTTGGCATTCAGGTGCCATTCCACATCTCCACCATTAAGAATATTTCCCAATCTGTGGAGGGCGAGTACACGTATCTGCGTATCAACTTCTTTCATCCTGGCGCCACAATGGGCCGCAACGAAGGCGGACTTTATCCCCAGCCCGAAGCCACCTTTGTCAAGGAGGTGTAAGTTTAAGATTTTGTTATTATTTAAATTATATTATAATAATCATATTTGATTTGCAGCACTTATCGTAGTTCGAATGTCAAGGAGCATGGCGAGGTGGCAGCTCCGTCTGCCAATCTGAACAACGCTTTTCGGTTAATTAAAGAGGTGCAGAAGCGCTTTAAGACCCGTGAGGCTGAGGAACGCGAAAAGGAGGATTTGGTCAAGCAGGATACGTTGATACTGTCACAAAACAAGGGTAATCCCAAGCTGAAGGATCTGTACATTCGTCCCAACATTGTAACCAAGCGCATGACAGGCAGCTTGGAGGCACACACCAATGGTTTCCGCTACATTTCAGTGCGCGGCGACAAAGTGGACATTTTGTACAACAATATAAAGAGCGCATTCTTTCAACCTTGTGACGGTGAAATGATTATCCTGTTGCATTTCCATCTCAAATACGCAATCATGTTTGGCAAAAAGAAGCATGTGGATGTTCAGTTTTACACGGAAGTGGGCGAGATCACCACAGATCTCGGCAAGCATCAGCACATGCACGATCGCGATGATTTGGCCGCCGAGCAGGCGGAGCGGGAGTTGCGCCACAAACTAAAGACGGCTTTCAAAAGTTTCTGTGAGAAGGTCGAGGCGATGACAAAGGCACAGGTCGAATTCGATACACCCTTCCGTGAGCTGGGCTTCCCTGGTGCGCCCTTCCGCAGTACGGTCACACTACAGCCAACATCCGGATCATTGGTCAATCTTACGGAATGGCCTCCATTTGTTATCACCCTAGACGATGTCGAATTGGTTCACTTTGAGCGCGTACAGTTCCATTTGCGAAACTTTGACATGATCTTTGTGTTCAAGGAGTACATCAAAAAGGTGGCCATGGTTAATGCCATTCCCATGAACATGCTGGATCACGTTAAGGAGTGGCTTAAGTACGTAATCTATCCATCTTGTTATACGTTTGATTTATATCCAATCCTTTACATTTGCAGTTCCTGCGACATTCGTTATTCCGAGGGCGTTCAATCGCTCAACTGGCAAAAGATCATGAAGACCATTACCGATGATCCGGAAGGATTCTTTGAGCAGGGAGGTTGGACATTTTTGGATCCCGAATCTGGCAGCGAAGCGGACAACGAGTCCGCCGAGTCTGAAGAGGATGAAGCCTACAATCCAACAGACGCCGAGTCCGACGATGAGACCGACGAAGATGATTCCGAATACTCGGAGGCTTCCGAGGACGAAAGCGATGATAGCGATGGTAAGCAATATATTATTTTTAAAAAATATATACAAATTTATTAATAAATAACCTTTTTAGAACTGGGATCCGATGAGGAGTCTGGCAAGGATTGGTCTGATCTGGAGCGCGAAGCCGCTGAAGAGGATCGTAACAATGATTACAATACCGATGACAAACGCAATGGCAAATTCGAAACGAAGAAACACGGCAAGAGCTCCAAGCACAGGTATGCAAAGAGAATTCACCACATTGATTGTTGTTAATCCTACAGAGCGTATTCAAAATACCAATTGAAACAAATCCTCTCTTCTATTTATTTATTTATTTAATAACTATTCCGCATCACGCACACACACAGTCGTCGCGAGCGTGAGGAGCAGCGATCGTCGCACAGTAAAAAGCATAAGTCGAATTCCTCCTCTTCTTCACATTTAAAATCCTCCAGCTCCAAACATGGCAGCTCATCTAGGTTTGTTAACGTATTCACCACACACACATTTGCACACACCATGAACTCACACACACTTTCACAGAAAACTACACTCACATATTTAATAATTATTCAAACTAAAACGAACATTATTAACATTGGAAATTTGATTTGATTTTTATGAAGTTTTTTACTTTTTTGTTTCGTTTTTATTCTTTTTATTTGGTTTTGTTTATAATTTTTAATTTTATTGATACTTCAGCTTTAAAAACTATAACTATAGAAAAAGACCAGAAATTTTCCGTAATTGTCAAGAAATATTTCATTTGAAATTTCGATGGAAAACAAATTTGAATTACTAAATATAGTTTGACTGAACTTTTGTGTTTATTACTTTCGATTCTATTAATTGTTAACATTTGTTAACGTCTATTTATTATTATTATTTTATTTTATTAATCGACTTCAATCATGAAATGGCTCTGCTTTTTATAAATTTATAGAAAATACTTCATAAACTATGCGAAATTCTGCTCAAAATTGATTTTGTTATAACACATTTTTTCTCTATTTTTGCTTGTTGCAAGAACTTTGCATTCTCGACCAAAATTTTGCTTATTTCAGGCGCAATTATTGAATGAATTAATCAATTTGTATTGATTTGGTTTATTGTAGCCCATCGAAATCGTCCAAGGATAAATATCACAATCGCGACAAGCATCATTCCTCCTCGTCAGCGGGACACAAGAGCAGCAGCAAGGATAAGGATCGCAAGCGCTCGCGTGAGGACAGTCGAGACAATGGCCACAGCAAATCAAAGAAGTCGCGGCATTAAGGATCCACAATTAGCTGTAAACACATTCATAAAATAGCACAGGAACACTTACACACACACACACATAAGCAGAGAACAGTCGAGACACAGTATACCTTAACTTTAGATTAATTTTTGTCTATTATATACATTTGTACATTCTGTCATTGTAACGCTCGAAACACACACAAACAAACACATCTGGAAACAATCTACAAACTACAAATATCTGGATATACTTGATGTATTTCACTGTTGAAACTGTAACACCCTCCTCCTCCTTAAATGGCTTCTTCTTTGCAAGTTGTATTACAAATTAAATAATTATACATAATACGATTATATTTGTATGTAATAAACTAGCGTTTTAAGATTCTATTGTTTCTACTTGTTCCAGCTGCCCAAGAGATGTCGATAAGCATGCACCTCGTTGCTGTCACGTCTTCTATTTAACTGGTGATGATGTTGCTGCTGCTGCTGCTGCTGTTGCTGGTGAGGATTGGGACTGTTGACGGCTGCAACACTTGCTCTCCTGCGTGTCGTGTCAAACATATTCCGCGTCTTGTTGATGGGATAACGCATCTTGTTCTTCAGCCACGTGGTAAAGGCGCGTTCATTATCCTGCATCTTTTTGAGGTCATGCTCATTGCGATTCAGAGTTTGCTCCATGCTGTAACGTTGCTTCCGTCGCAGCTGCTGCTCTCGTTGTTGCAACTGCTTCACACTCAATCCGTACTCGGACATGTAGCCAGTGTATCTCGGCAATTTGTCCTGCAACGCGTGTCGATGCTCACAACAGATTTTGTAGTTCATTTTAATATCCGGCTGCACACTGGGCGTGGGTCTGGCCCTTCGCCTGAAGCTGAAGCGGCGGGAATTGAAGAAAGTCTTGGTGCTGGTGCTGCTGATGGTGTTGCTGTTGTTGGGCGACGTCGTTCTCAGTTGCCTCTGCTGCTGCTGCTGCTGCTCCGTTTCGTCCTCATTTTTGTAGTAAATGCTGCGCTCGTTTAGTTCAAAGTCATCGGGTATACAACTGGCTGCAATGATGGACAAGTCATCGTCTTCCGCTTCCTCGTTGCCATTGGAAGTCAGCCTGTTGATCTGCGCCTGCTCATTGGCATCCAGCGTTTTGTAGAGACTTTTGTAGGCCTGGCGCAACTTAAGACGTGCTTCATTTACGGCACGTTCATCCTCCTCGCAGTCGGACTCGGTGAGCAGATTTGTGAGACTTCTCTGATCCGATTCGCCCTCCGTCTGATCGTAGTTGCAGTCAAAGGTATTCTGACGACTAATGCGATGCTGTTGAGTGTCATTTAGCAATGTTTCCCTTTCAGCCGTCAGATCATCCTCATCCACGCCTGAGAAGTCATCATCCTCCTCGTAGTCCATGCTGGCTGGAACAGTTGTTGCTGGCTGAGTCTGGTTGATTTCCACTTCAGTCAGCTCTAGTATCTCCTCACAGATTTCTTCGTCAACTTCATCTTCTTTTTCTACCAGCAGCTGGTTGCTGCTTCGGCGGTTTTTCCTGCTCCTTGATCGGCTCCTCAGCAATCGGCGCAAATCGTTCCCGTTCCGGTTTCAGTTTCAGCTGCTTTAACTGCTGCAGCAGCTCATCTGGCGGACTGGGAATCTGCTGCTCCGGCTCCGTCTCCTGCTCAGTTTGTTGAGATGTGGGCTCATAGTTCTCCAAATTCAAGGCAAAGGTCACCTTACGATTGTTGCTACTACTAACATTATCGCTGCCAGCTGTCGTTCCAGCTTCATCATCATCATCCAGGGCAAACAGCTCCTTATTGGCCTCCTTAATCTTGTCCACAATGTTGTACTCGTTGACGGGCTTGAGGACTGCGTAATCCAACATAAGCGACATGTTATTCCAAGCAACTATGGCTAACGACTCAAGAGCTTTAAATGTACTTACAGTAGACTTCGCAATCCTCGTCCGATTCAGCGTCGGGCTCATACATCTCTGCTGGCTTCGATTGCCTTACTTATTTTTAGAATTTGGCTATAGGGTTTTCCTTGGCTAAAACGGATTTATGTGCGGCAAAACAAATATAGAAAAAAACTTTCCATTTCGTGCCGTTGAACGCTTTATGCCCCTAGCGCCAGGCATTAACCCATTGTCAGCAGCGGGAGACGCAGTGAGTCGGTCATCAAAGTCTAATGAACTTGAGGATATGCACTACTAAAAGGCCTCACCTCCTGTTGCGGTTATGGTTATGCTTATCCACAGTGGATATTCCACTGGCGCCACGTTGTACCGTTGCCAGGCTTCCCTTCCTCTTCTCTCCATAGCCTCTTCCCTCATCCTGGCTTTAAGCCTGTCGATGTTTGGTCGATGCCTGGTGACAATTTGTCTTCCCAGCAACAAGAATAATATATACAGTTATTCAAGTAATTTTTTTAACAACGAAGAAAATACCTTTTCATAGTTCTTAATTTTTTTTTTATTTCCCCAAAAGTTGCTTATAATATTTAGAGCAAGCTTAACGAAGGGATTAAGACCCTTATCTGTAACCTGTTTTAACCGACTGATAAAAAAAAAAGGAAATTAAGATTTTAATACAATATGAAATTTTTTCTTTGACCAACTGTATTAAGATATACTATACAAATAGTACTTTGCTTGTCAGTTAATGTTATGCACTTTATTTCACTCAGCTTACTTGACTAACCACATTTAAAGCTTAACGATCAATCATCATTCATCAATCAATCGTCAAAGTCGAGCAACGCTTAATTGAAAATAAAAGTACATTGTAAATATAATAAGTATACAGTATTATATACCTCTTATTTCTTTCAGTGTATTATTGAGCAACATTATTTTGCCAACGCATTTGATTTGTCATTATCCTTGCCAATCACTAATTTTTAACTAAATCTAAAAATCAATCAACCTATCCACCGATTTTGAAAGTGTTCAATCAATGAGATTTCATTATGAATGATAATGGTATGGGCATGTGATAAGTTCAAGATGTATAAATAAATATTCTTATAATTAAATAACATTCAAGATATGTGACGGCAAATAAGAAAAAAATGTTAATTAACCATGACCATAGATAAAATATATTTATTTACTTATCATTGGCGTGTGCAAACTATCGTACGACAAACAAAAATGGATAGCAAAGTCCCACGTATTATCACATGTATTTACTAGTCCATGATAATGAAAATTTTGCAAACTAAAAATTAAGTGATCCAACCAAATGAGGAGAAAGAGATATTGAGTATTATTTGAAAATTTCATTGTAATCCAGATAGATTGTTTATTAATCTACAGCATACAGTGGTCCATTGAAATCTAAAACCTTTGTGAATTGGAATGTTTAAGAAAAGAGGAATGCTAAAAATATCTTCCTTTTTCATAAATTCAGTAAAGAAACCAACTTAAAATAAATAATATAATAACTCTCGACCGCAAATTGTGTTTCAAGAATTTTAAATTTAATTTTCAAGAAATTATGAAAATTACAAATAATAAAAACAACTTATAAACAATTTCAAAAAAGTATTTAATTTGCATTATAAAAAACCAACAATAAATGAATTTACTTACAAAAGTCAAAGCAAAAGCTCTACATAATATTTAATACATAAATTTCGAGTATACAAGGCATGTATTAAAAACGTGCCTAGATTTTAATATATCAATTTTTATATAAATCAAAAAAGTTTATTTTTTGTTTTTTTACATACAACCATATTCAGCGTACTTAAAAAAATACAGTATTATAAACTAAACGGCGGAATAAAAAAATATTAAATCATTCTTTGCTTTTTTTCTATATGAAATCTGATGAGGCGTCTGTGTGAGTGTGTGTGTGTGTGTGTTGGTAATGACTGTGAGAGTTGAGTGTATAATTTCATTAGAGGACGGGTAGGGTTATTTAGGGTTAGAAAAAATAGCGCATTACTTTTATAGCTATAAAAAAACGTACATATTGCAATAGCAGCGCTTTTCACTTATATCACTAATAGATTACTCTTTTGGTTTTATTTTGTTGTTTTTGAAATATTTCCTTTGAAGAGTTCTCATTACAATTTGTTAAATATGATTACTGTATCTATATACTAAGTATTTAAGGCGCGTTCTTATCGAACGCTTCCTAATCATATACATATATTTATTAATAATATTTTATATATATTAAATATAGATTCGTGTTTGAAAATCGTAAAACATTTCGTTAGCTCTTATCGATTTTGTTTTTGGTGCAATTAAATTTCAATAAATTACAGTTTAAATTTCATTTTTGTTATATTTTTTTAACACTAACGCGCGTTTCACAATTAGCATCATATACAAAGTCTTTCGTTTTTGTTATTATATTTTAAATAAATTTCGAATGTGTTTTAGTGTATGTATGAGATGTGTGTGAGTGTGTGTGGGTTTACCATACGTATCTTTTGCACTTTTGAGGGTATACCAAACGCTTTCTGAGTATATAATAATTATAACAAAATAATTGTTTAAAAAAATACATACATTCATTATTGCTAAGATTCGAATTTTGGATTGAAATTGTTTCGCTACACACATTCAATTATCAGTTACACAAAAGGAGACTTTTCGAGTTAATTACCATACATAGAAAATAAATGTATATATATATATATATAAGTATATATAATTATGTATATAGACAGACAGGGATTGCGGTTTGAATTGGATCAACCAATGCGACATACATTTACATATTATTCTGTTGCTTATGTAAACAGTGGCAGGTGATAAAAGTCAAACCCTCGATATCCTTTGGCCGCCAGCCAAATGTAGACGACGTGATAGGCGCCCGGAATAAAGCAAATGAGTCCAGCAACAAAAAATACAACACCCTGTGATGTATTGTGTGGATCGGCAATGGCAAAGGTGCCCATTACAAATAAACCGGTGCCAACTACAAGCAGCGTAAAAGCGGCCAGAACAGTGCGCCAATTCTCCCGGACTTTTGGATGCCGCCAGCAATATGTGTTTGTCTCCTCCGTGGGCAGATTTCCGTATTCCTGTATTAGCGAGTCACTGTCCCTTGACGTTGTGTCCTCTGCGTATTTGTTGTAACCCCTGTGCACATAATTAAACAAAGAAAAAAACAACAATCAATAAGAAGCAAGTCGCTGTTTAATTAAATATTTTCAATCTTCTTATCAGTGGGGCTATCAAAAAGAGACGCTGCACTCACACCAACATAAGTACGTTTATTTGTGAGTATGTACAGTCAGCCCAAAATGAATTCGTACACTTAATTTTTATAATTTATATTTGCAATTTATTTAAATATGTTTAATAATTTAAAAAATCTAGCAATTTATCAAGCTGTAAGCTTATTAATACTATATATCTATTAATTATTTCAGAAATACACAGTGGTACTCAGCTTAGATTCTATTATTAGCTATGTTTAGTGTGCGAATAAATATTGTGCTGACTGTATGAATTATTACTCGATTACAACGAAGTCGCACAAGTGCAATTGTGCTGCGACCGCAACCGAAGGCCACACACACAGATTCACACACATACACACACAGACAAACACTCGTGTCTAGGTGTTGGGTGTCGTGCAAAATTCTTCAAGGAATGACGAAATTTATGCGCAACGATTTTACAATTGAATGCCAAATTAGGATGAATGCATGTCAGACACTGGACAAGACAGACGTCGCCATAATTACGTCCTATGCTGTTTGCAGTCTTCTTCATTTCCATCTTCTTCATGTTGTTGTGGTTGTTGTTGGCTTTGCCTTACGGCAAAACACGGCATGCATTTATAATGGAATCCAATGGAATCGCGAATAGAAGAGCAAAAGTAATTGTAAATATTTATGTATGAATGAAAGAAGCACGCACGCGCTTTTAACGTTCAGTTTTAGGCAAAGAGTGCCACACTCTAGAAAATTTATGCAAATGTCCGACAAGCACTTCCGGCAAGAGCAAGGAAGCGGGAAGTAAGTAAGAGCGGCGCCCACAAAAGGTAAAGGGCGACAGCTGGAACTGCATGAAATATGCAAGTCAGTTGGACTTTGAGTCATTAAACTGACTATTTAATTATTTACATTGTTAAGAAGTGTCATAATTATTTTTAAAGAAGTTTATTAGCTATTGTCAAGTAAGCGCTAAAAATAATACCGGCTGCTTCATCAAATGACTCATTCAAGCTTGTTTTAAAATTGGTTGCTAAATAGTTCGCGCTGCAAGTGCCAATTTAGTTCACTGAATAAAATGAACTCTTGTTTCATATGAAGGGAGGGAGTGGCGAGGGGGGGTCATTAACAAAATTTCCTTGTTGTGATTCAAAAATGGTGTCAACAACTGTCAAGCAGCTGCTGCCCACGCTCAGAGAGACACAGAGACACCGAGAATCTGAGAATAAACCAGACAAACAGGCGAACTTGTCTTGTTCTGTTTCTGTTTTTTTTCTGTTTTTGTTTTCGCCACTTACTTTGGATCCTGTATGCGTATGGATACATCTTCGGTGGAGCGACCTTGTTTGGCGCTGCCGCTAACGCCACCGCGCATTGGCGTTGATATCACTGTGGAGCCGTAGACACGTATCGCCTCCTCTTCCTCCTCCTCGAATGCATCGTGTATGGAGAAGCCCCTTGTGCCGTTGTTGTACATACTGTTTGTTGTTGTTGTTGTTGCTGCTGGTGTTCTGTTTTCTTTAGCTGTGACTGCTGTTGTTGTTGCTGCTTTTGTTGTTATTAAATTGTATGTAGGTTGCGTACGTTTAAGTTCTCAATACTCGAAGAAAATCGAGCGCTCAATGCTGAGTCGCCTGCATTTTTCGCCACATTCAACTGAGTGTTATTAACCTTTTAATGATTTTTTGATTGCTTCGTAACAATTTTCAGCGCTTTTCTTAATATTTTAACGCGACACAAAGACAACAACACACACCACGCATTTATTTCTTTTTTAACAGCAGCATTACAGTGACCAAAAAAATGTAAATTTGACTGAACTGCTATTTAACAGTGGGTACTACAACTTTTCTAAGAACACTGTTGATTATTTGTATGGTGCTCTTGCAAAATTTCATATTTAAATATATTTGTATAAACAAAGGTTAAACACAAAATAGTTTTATTACGCGTCTTGTTTGGTAGAAGAACGACGAGTGAGAATCAAACAGCTGTCTACTTGCGCACAATCACGACCTCTAATAACAGATAGCAGAGGCATAACAGCTCAATAACACAGTTTACGCGATTAATTTAGTGAGGAGTAATGGTTTTAACAGAACTATCGCATCATGATAATGAGATTGATAAGCCTGCCAACTTCTTGTTGGCTGCGACCTGACTACAAATCAAGTTGGCAGCTTTATTAATATCGATATTGCCGACCATCACTAATAAAAATTGACAAATTTAAAAACAGAAAAAAAACTCAATATAAAATCAATAAATTTGATGAAAATTTAAAATTTATTAAATTAAGGCTAACATTTTAATGAAGGTTTGATGCTTTTCATCCCAAGGGAAGGAAAGTTACAAATTTAATTCTGAAAAAAAATATAAAAGAATGCTGAAAACTACGACAAAAATCCTCCAAAATTGTAAAAAATTCTAGCTTAAAAACTAAGAAATAGTCTCAAAAAAAAAGGTAGAAAAATTGTAAGTTACAAATTAAGACAATTAACCCAAAATTGTACACATTGCCAAATCGATTAATTTAACTGGGTGGCAGCCTTTCGGTCATTTGAGACAGGTGGCAATGTTGTGGGTAGAATGCAAATTGATGAAATTATCTCCAATTGCTATTCGTTTTTAATAATTGTGAAATATAAACATCAACCACTGGGAATATATTAAACCAACAAGATGTCGCGCCACAGAATAGTACGCGGCATGGACTACAACGACGAATACGATGGCTACGACGATGTCTACGGTCATTCCGTCGACGACGATTGTGTTTCGCCAACGGATCAACAATGGCTCTATGACCGAGCTCGTGGCCAACAGAGTATGTCGGCGTTTATCAGCAAGAACAAGGACATTCAAGAGGAGGCCGAGGACGGTGACGACGATGAGGATGAGGCGTATCAGAAAGCCAGACGAGATTCGGAGAGTTTCCAAATGCCGGAACTAGATGAAATGGATCAGGCCAAGTTGAGTTCCTGCATCGACGAAGTGCGTAGTGTGGTGGGAGATGCCGTTTCAGAGCGTCGCATCGTTGAGACTTCAATGCGCTTTGACTATAACATACAGAAAATACTCGATGAGATTCTGAACGAGGAGACGAACAAGAAGGAGGAGAAGGAGAAGCGGCCACAAAAGCTCAAGCTGAATCCGACGACCACAACAAAGGCCATCACAACGGCTCTGACAACGCCAAAGGTGACGCCCACCAAGATCACGCTGTCTGCCCAGAAGGATGCCCGGCGAGGATTCGATATAGCTTCACCCAAGGCACCTGCCTCGCCGGTTGTCTCCGGCCGGAATACGCCAGTCGATATCAATGTGGGAGGTGACGAGGCGAGTCGAAGTGCCACGTCTATCTTTAAGGTATCCAAGGATCAGGCACAGCGCAATGCCCAGCATCTGTATGACCAGGAGCGGTCCTCACAGAAGAGCCACATACATATGATTGTGATTGGACACGTGGATGCGGGCAAAAGCACACTGATGGGCCATCTACTGTACGACACAGGGAACGTTTCCCAGCGAGTTATGCACAAACATGAGCAGGAGTCCAAGAAGCTGGGCAAGCAGAGTTTCATGTATGCCTGGGTGCTGGACGAGACTGGAGAGGAAAGGGCTCGCGGCATCACCATGGATGTGGGCCAGTCTCGCATCGAGACCAAGTCCAAGATAGTTACTCTCCTGGACGCACCTGGCCACAAAGACTTCATACCCAACATGATTTCTGGTGCCACGCAAGCGGATGTGGCGCTACTCGTGGTGGATGCCACACGTGGCGAATTCGAGTCCGGCTTTGAGCTGGGCGGACAGACACGGGAACATGCCATTCTGGTGCGCTCACTGGGAGTCAATCAGCTGGGCGTTGTCATTAACAAACTGGACACAGTGGGCTGGTCCAAAGAGCGCTTCCAAGAGATTGTTCACAAGCTGAAGTCCTTCCTCAAACAGGCAGGTTTCAAGGATTCTGATGTCAGCTTTACGCCGTGCTCAGGTCTGACGGGCGAGAATCTCACAAAGGCCGCACAGGAGCCTGGCCTTAAAGCCTGGTATGAAGGACCTCATTTATTAGATGTCATCGAGCACTTTAAGGTGCCGGAACGGGCGATTGATCGACCGCTGCGAATGTCCGTGTCGGACATCTATAAGGGCACCGGCTCCGGTTTCTGCATTTCGGGACGGATCGAGACAGGCGTACTCTGCCTGAATGACAAGGTGCTGGTGGGTGCGAGTCGGGAGCAGGCGCAGGTGAAAGCCCTCACCATGGACGAGCTAACACAGACGAGTGTCTTTGCCGGCGACCAGATATCCGTAACACTTGCCGGCGTTGACATCAACAACATTACAGTCGGCTGCATCATTTGTGATCCGCAGATGCCAATACCCGTAACAACACGCTTCCAGTGCCGCATCATCGTCTTCAATGTCAAGGTGCCCATTACAATGGGCTATCCGGTGCTGTTGCACCACCAATCCCTCATCGAGCCGGCTGTTGTCTGCAAACTGACGGCATCCATACACAAGAGCACCGGAGAGGTTGTCAAGAAGAAGCCGCGTTGCCTGGGAAACAACTCGTGCGCACTGGTTGAGGTAGAAACCTCTCGACCGATTTGCATTGAGCGATATGCCGACTTCAAAGAACTGGGACGGATTATGCTGCGGGTGGCGGGAGTTACGATTGCCGCTGGCATGGTGACTAAAATACGCTGAGAGTGCTTGCTCTTTCTTTTTTATACTTGTACGAAATTTTAGTTAGCTTTTAGTTTTGTTTTTGTTAATAATAAAAACATAGTTGAGATTGCGCCACCAACTGTTGCTGTATAGATTTGAAGTCGATAATAATTAAAAATGCGTTATTATTTTCTTGGGACATTTATCGATTGGTATTGCCATTTGGGCGCAGTTATCGCCTATCGCCACGAATGACACTGCTGCAAGGTGTGGCAACACCGAAAATGAATCACTTTAGAGCGTGTGAGCGAGCTAGCAAGCAGAAGCGCCTAAGCCGAAAAAAGTTATCTGTTTGCCTTAGAATTTAATATTGTTATCAATAAAAAATTGCACATTTCGGGTGCCGTGGCATTTTATCTTGCACACACGTACACGCATCGTTACAAACTCGCAAATCGTGTGAAATCTGCACAGACAGAAACAACAGTTTGTGCGCAGCAAACAAGGTAAAACTCCGAATAGAGTTGCCGTGCGCGTGACATGCGGGTGCAGCCCCCTGCCCCTAACTAAAGTTTATACGAAAATTAATTATTAACAACATTTAGTGTCCGTTTGTAAGCATTTGCAGCTGCAATAATTTGTGTTTCTCATTTAATTAAAGACCAAATTGGCTTGCACGCTACAAGTGTGCGCATTGTTTGTTGTGTGCTCAACAGTTTAGCCGGATACTTGACAACTCTAAAAATGAATCATAAAATGTTGAGGGTAGAGCGAAATTGTGCTGAGCGAGCGAGCGAGGAGAACACTTTGAGTTCATTATTAAAAAAAAAAAATGAAAAAGAGTGCAGTAAATTCCTAATAGCAGTGCCAGCACAAGCACCAGCATACCAAAACCAATAAACCAAAACGAAACAATACGAATTTATAGTGGAATCTAATTTAAAAATACATCTATTGCTTTCTTACATTCCACAGTGTTCACTTAAGTACTCAGCAATCATTGTTGCACGGCAACAGCAACGCAACAGCAACAACAGATATCAATTGCTGCTGTAAAACGGAAGTTGTTGTCGTAGTCAGAATCGCGGCAGAGGCGGCAGGGATAGAAGAGCTGCAGTAATTTTATTTATCGCCCCCCAAAAAGCAACAATTTGACGACAACCAAAACGAAACGCACGCTCGCACCTTTACTACCTGAGCGGAGAAATTGAGAGAAAGAGAGCGAGAGCGCGAGGGAGAGAGACCACAAACAGACGACGCACACATATACATATATAGTTGTTTGTTGGCACAAAGGTTATCATCAATAACAAAGAACAGTACACGAGTAACAACAGCAACAAAAACAACAACAACAACAGCTTTCTGCAAGAACTGCAACTGCAACCCAAAAGCAATCGCCGAACAACGCCTAAAACTAGTGATTTTTTTTGTTGTGTTTAAGCACAAAAGAGAGACTAAACGAGTGAGAGAGAGAGAGAAAGAGAGCAGAAGAGAACGCGGTCGCGTTTTAAATAAACATTTGCACAACAACAGCAACAATAACAACAACAACTGAACCACCTCGACACCCGCCTACGTTGGTAACTACCTGCGCCTGTTTTTAAAATAACCCAACAACTTCAACTCACACTCACACAGCTATAAATTGTCGGACACAAAATGCGTGAATACAAAATTGTTGTTTTGGGCAGCGGAGGAGTTGGCAAATCGGCATTAACTGTGCAGTTTGTGCAGTGCATTTTTGTGGAAAAATACGATCCCACCATCGAGGACAGTTATCGCAAACAGGTGGAGGTGGATGGTCAGCAATGTATGTTGGAAATCTTGGATACCGCCGGCACGGAACAGTTTACAGCGATGCGCGATCTCTATATGAAGAATGGACAGGGATTTGTGCTTGTCTATTCGATAACGGCGCAATCGACGTTCAACGATCTGCAGGATCTGCGAGAGCAAATATTGCGGGTGAAGGATACGGATGATGTGCCCATGGTGCTGGTTGGCAACAAATGCGATCTGGAGGAGGAGCGCGTCGTTGGCAAGGATTTGGGCAAGAGTTTGGCCACTCAATTCAATTGCGCCTTCATGGAGACCTCAGCCAAAGCCAAAGTGAATGTTAATGATATTTTCTACGATTTGGTTAGGCAGATCAATAAGAAGTCACCCGAAAAGAAACAAAAGAAACCGAAAAAGTCCCTATGTGTTCTGCTATAAGACTTCCAAAACAAAAAACAAAACAAAAAGAAAACAAAACAAAACAAAAAATGAGTAAAGTAACAAGTAAAAAGTAAAATGTAACAAGCATACACAGCCCAGAAAAGAAGATTTAAGATTGTCAAAATTGCAATAACCAACAGAACAATATACAAAACAAAACAAAAAAAACTAAAAGAAAAAGATAAATATTTAACTGACAATGTTTTTAACTGTGCAAAGTTTTTGTAATTATTACTACATACTATTACTACTACTACTACTATTATTACTATGCTATTTTTGCTGATTAACAATTAATTATTATAAACAAAAACAATTATATTTGTCGTTCGTTTTTGAGCCGTTTTTTAAAATTATGCAATATACGCAACAAATGATGGAAACATTCGTAAACTAAAAACATTCGTATTTATTTTATTTTTTCAAATTCTTTTCGATTATACAAACATACATATTATACATACATACAATAATTATACGAAAATACAAAAATTTATCTACATACATATTACATAAATTCATAGAAGATCCATAAATACACGAAATATAAAAATATAAACATAATGTCGTTGCTCTTCAAAACAATAAGCAAATGAGAGATGATTAAAACAAAAATCAAATTAAGCTAAACGTAAATCTAAATTCAATTGTATGCCTAAAAATCACTTAATGAAAACTTGAAAGAAACAAAGAAAAACAAACAAAAAAAAAAAATCACATATTTTATAAAAATATTGTATGCAAATGAGATGTCAAAATGTTGCAAACAACCAGAAAATCCATTTTTAGTAATTAGTTTAAAACAAATTTACAAATAATTGTTTAAAAATGATCAATTTCTGTGTAAGTAAAAGTAACAAAAAAATGTAACAAAACAAAACAAAACAAAAAATTGCACACATCAACCATACATGCATACACCCACATCCACACCCACACATACATACATATACACACTGACACTCCGGCATGCTCAGAGAGCATGCAACATTTATAATTAAACAATAACCAATACACAAAGAGAAGGAGAGATTGAGAGAGTGATGATGAGAAGATGCAAGAGAAAGGAAATCATTCAGTAGAGATAACAAAGTAAAGTTGAATTTTGATTGCAATTGCAATTGTTGCATGTAAAACGATTTAAATCCTGTTATTAAAAACGAAACAAACAAATCCCAACAAATAAATTATAGTATGAAACACAAGATTCGTCGTCAAGTGTCAATCCAAAACGAAATAAATTTAAAAAAAAAAAAATAAATAAAATAAAAATAAAAACTAAAAAAAAAGGAATATACAATTCATAATAGTACAGTAACAGGTAACAAGTAACCAATATGCCCTTAAATCAAAGTCAAAACACACATGAAAACCAACGTGTATCCATAATAAATGTATTACGTTTATAAAAAATAAAAAACAAAAAAATTTAAAAGAAAAAACAAAATAAAAATTAAATAAATTCATGTAAGAATCAAGAGTTTTTTTAATACTGATCTTTATTGTATCGGGTGAAAGTTTTATCAATTCCGTTTTGCATGAAATTCGTAATCGTTTTACTGGCTGACTGTCGCAGATGATCTATCTAGATTGCCAGATATAAAAGACCTTTATAAATAATAGGACGTGCATTTTTTAAATATTTATCTGTATTTTATACTTGGAATATGAATATAATAGTTTGTCAAATATGGTTTATAATACAAGTACAGTTACAATCAAATAGTTGCATATGTTTGCTTAGCCATCATAACTATGGATGGTATATGTCCATACATGATGGTGTTCGGTATCTGTTCAGTATTAACAGTTGATATGGACAATATAATATAGTATATCTGGAGATTTACGATACATACGAGAGTAGAAGCCAACTAAGCGCAGGCGGATATAATACGTAATATGGACTTTATAACTTCTAAGAATCGAACAGTATGGGGGATATAGGGATTGGGTATGAGTATGGGAATGGAAAGATATATATGTAGCTTGATTACTGTACATAAATTGAGTTGGTGTGCTGTCGTTCTCTTTATTAATGACTAGTTTTGAGTTTTAGCAAGTGCTCTAGATATACATTAATATATCATTTCATTCCATATCATATCATATATGTATAATTTTCATTTGCTGTGATGCTTTCAATTATTAATTAACGCATTTCGTATCAGTCCAACTTCATGTTCTTGCCATTTAAAAATATATATATCAATAAAACTTAATTATGCTAATTTGGCAACAACGAAAATTGAAAAAAACAATAAGTATAATATATTTAAAAAATATTCACAGAGATATTGCACTGGGATTTTTGTGGGAGGGTGTGTAAAAGGGGAAAAATTGCACTTTAGGTTATTAAGAAGACATTTAAAACTAGAATCATACATAAATATGCGGAGATTTTCTTGCATTGAGATTATTACGAGTACGATATAAAGGGGGAGATTACGAGTAATAGCGCGAGTTTACTTTTGCATCAAGTAATCATAACATATTATGACCTTGGCGTACGTTTTTATGGCCCAATGAGATAATAAGATAAGGATAAGATAACAAACAAAGGAACCCCAATTACAGGGCTCCACACTTTCTTGGTAGCCCTGACTTTACTTGCGCAGCTGCAATTGACCCTGTTGCTGCTGCTGTTGGACCTGGCTCTGTTGCTGTTGCGGTTGCTGTTGACTTGACTGTGACTGCTGCTGCTGAGATTGTTGATGATGATGATGATGGTCCTCATCGTCGCTGGGCTCTTCACGCAAAGGCAGCGAGTCAATTTGCTTGGCGGTGGTCACCTTTTTATTGCGCTGCCAGGTGAAGACGCGTGCCATTTGTAGGAATTTCTTGCGTGACATTTTGCCCATGTTCTTGAGCCTCTCCTGGAATGGTGCATCATCTTCGCCTTTGGCCTTGCCGCTCTGCTCCTTCTCCAGTGCGTTCATGAAATCCTGATTCCACCTCAATTGATTCATAAACTCTTCATTCTGTAGCATTAGAGCAAACTGTTCGTCGGGCAGCTCAAAGTCCTGTTGACCTGCCGCTGGAGCAATGCGCAGAAAACCTGCTGGCAGAGCTCCTAGGATCGGCGGATTCCAACGTCGCGATGTGTTGTTGCTGCTGCTATTGGACAATGCAACTGTGTGACTTCGCTTGGTGGGCGTATTGTTAGTCGAGCTGATCTTATTCGAGGCGCCCAGTGGACGTTGTTTGGGCGAGGCGCCTGTATTGTGATGATTCGGTGAAGCGGTTGCTGTACTCAGCAGTGTGACGCTGGCAGCGGCAGCGACGCCCTCTGTTGGATTGCTGACAGCGCCATCTGTGGTGTCAATGAGCTGCTGATTGCGTCGCAGCTCCTTGTCCGCATCGTTGAGATTGATGAGACTCTGTTGTGGTGAGACATTAGCATCCAGTTCATTGCGCAGTTTTTCGTTCTATTACATGCGGTTAGTGTTAGTGTTAGTAGCTATTAGGCTGTTAGTATACACAAACAAACACACACACACACACATACATATATATTTACCTGGTTGTCAGTTGACATCGCAAGTAGTTGGTCGATTGTTTGATCCACAGCTCCCAAATTAGCGCGCAATACAGCCTCAATTACTTCGCGGTCAATGTCCGGGAACATTTTCTTAAAATCGGCCATTGCCTGTGAAAATTCCAGCTGCAGCGTAGATGTAGCCATGATGATTTTCTTATTTTTAATTTTCTCCCCCCTTTTCTTAATATCCCCAGCTGAACAGCCGAAAAAAGAAGAAGACGAATGTTTTACATTCTGATATTTAACATTTCGATGAACTGTTATTAACAGCAAGCTCCACTGTTAACTATATCCCCCAGTTCTTAACAGCGTCGTAACAGTTCCAAAATGAGCACGATTTTGTTTACGCAGCTTAACAGTGCTGGAAAACATTTTCAGCTTTACGAAAATTATGAGCGGCAGTTTAAATTATTATATTGTGATTTTAATATCAATGTATTAGTATATTGAACATTAATTATTTTTGATTAGTAACGTTAAGTTAACAAATAAGTTAAATTGCATATTCGAATGCATAATTTCTTTAACATACGAGCAGTGATGACTGCACTTCGAAAGTCTCGTGATTGTGATTTCTGCTGGTTTTGCCAATTGGCCGGCATTAGTAGCACGTGAGCACGTGTGAGCAATTGTTCCGGCATGAGATGTCAATGTCTGTGTGTCGTTGTTTAATAAGTGTCAATTAGTGCTGATATGTTTGGTATTTAATGTTTTATTAGCATGTCATAAGGGTTTGTGTGTCTTATCGGAACAATGATGAGATACCCTCGACAAGCTTATCTCACATTTTCAGACTGATGTAACCATAAAAATTAATTTAATTCCAATGTATACAAATAATGCGTAGGTGAGATAATCATTCGATATGCGATTTGCGGATTATAATCAAGGAAAAAAAAATTGTATGGGTCCCGCTCCAATTCAAAATTCAAAATTTTTCGACAATGATTTAAAGACTAAGTCAGCTAAAATTTTTTTTAAATAAAATTGTTCACATTTCAAATGGTGGACATGATGAGATTGTAAGTAGACAAGCATAATTATAAATCGTCTTGAAAGAATGTTCCATCTTGTATGTGATGTTACTTTTGAACCGAATTTCATCACATAATTTAATTATAAATGTGACGTTAATTATTTGAGCATATATAATATTGAGCCCGTATATGCTAATGTGCAAAACGAAAATGATAGCGCAGCATGTAAATTTAAATTCTATTTTTGGAAACTATATTGCTTGTAAAACTTAACTTAACTTCTGAAAAGAATCTTAATTTTAATGGATAACAGAAGTTCATATTTTTTTATGATACTTTACTGTGCACCCTTCTTGACATTTAAGTTTTACATTATTTTATTTTAGTTTTGGGTAATGCGATAAACTCATTATCTTTCAACATCCGTTCGACATTGACCCAATTAACTTTCACAAATTTTTAGCTAGAGCATAGCGAGTTTATTGAACTATAAATTGGGGTATTCTGCCTGATGATAGACATAGGTATTTTATTTTTATATTCAAATCATAGATTGCCAAAAGTACCTTGATTAGTGTTAATGAACCTTATGCTGGTAGAAACTTTATGATCAGATTGATATGGGTCTTAGAAACAGCCAAAGTTTGTAGCTTAAAATACCTATTCACTCTAACAGCTTATATACCCTTCATTTCGTAGCGTATTTCAATACATTGTGGTATCTCTCTCCGGCTATAGAACAAATGCCATAAATCTCAGCTTTATCGGACAGATTTGTCAAAAGTGTGGTACGACAATCGTTCACCGAAGGTCTAAAACCGAGACTGACTTTAAATAATTTAATTCAGCGAGAGCAGCGATCAGTGAATCTTCGTTTAAGATTACCGAATTGAATGTCGTGTTTAGTTTGCTTTAAGAACGCTTCGTCGAAAGTCGTCTTTTTTTGGAAGCCCCCTAAATCATACTACGTATAAGCAGAGTTGCTCGTAATTCGTAATTCGATTACTCGCACATTAGCCTAAAAAAGTGACACAACTCTCAAGTGTTTGCATGCGTATAACCAACTGCAACTGAGTACCGCCATTCTGTGACGCCCACACGCCCACTCGTCCATTCAAAACTGACACCCGCCCACCGATTTAGCCCCGGAATTTGACATGCCGAAGTCACAAGTGTCGGCATCGTCGTTTACGTTCTCGCTCGTTTGTTGAGCTTACTGTACCTGTTGATTTACCCTTTTTGCGTCGGTTCCCAAACGCTGTCAACGCCTATATAAACAAATGCTCGCAACGGATTTGCGTTTATTCTGCAGTGTCACACCTAACGGTTAAGATTTAGTCAAGCGATTCACAAATGAACCTTTTGTAAAAACTGTTAACAACATTTCCAACTAAGTTAAGTGTATAAATTACATAAAGTAAAGTGAATTGTGAGAAATTGATCAGAGAACTATCCGAATCAAAGTTTATTGTCATTTGAATTATTTGTCGAAGGTAAGTTGAATATTACACTGCGTATACGTTATACTTTATTTCCTTTCGAAAATTAGAAATGTTCTTATTAAATTCCTATCGAATACACATCTACCATATTCATACTTACTCACACAATAATTCACCCAATCATCGTTCATGCGAATGGCGCCTAACAAAATCATTATGTTCATTGATAATGTTTATTTATTATACTTATAAGCTCATCAAAATGTTAACTTATTATCAGCGTACATTAAAATGTGACAGTACGATTTTAATTTAATTTATATTTAAAATTTCATTTGATGCTACTAAAACAGGCATAATTTAAAATTATTATAGTCGTCTTATCAGCGCCAATTGGTAATTTAAACTGCACTTGGACAGACTATTTTTAATCCGAATCATTCTCTAAGAGTTGATCAATGGGGGATGCCGATTCCCAAATCTCGTGATTTGAAATTGTTAAATTGAGGTCACGAAATAATACAACTGCGCCGTCTTAGCGATTCTATTAGCGATAACTTCAGACTTGGGGTTAGTTCCGCTGGAACCCCAACAAACAATACTTATATGTATATAATCAAGCAATATTTTATTTATATGATAGCTATTTGAAAAAAGAGGGCGTGTCATAAGATGCGACTTGTACCCTGATAAGAAATTAATATTTTGGTCGCGCGATATTTTTATTAACACGCTGATGACGCACTTTATAGTCAATAATATAAAAACTGAAAGTGGGAAATCTTTAGCATACCCAAAGAGTCGACTTTGGCATACCCCAGTTGAGCAAACACTTTCCTAAGAATCTTGAATTATCGTAATTTCTGTTGCCTAAATTTGTATATAATGTAATAAATAATAAAAATAAAATTCCTTACGATCTTATACTTAAAAGATTTCTTAATAAAATTAAGATGATATTATTCTATAGATATACAATGTGTACACCCTATACAATTGAAATGGCATTTTTATATTCAAAAACTTTAATTAAAATTGTAATAGCTAGCTGTATTATATTGATAGATTGTTCTAGACGACAGTCAACATATTATCCCTCTATTGCGTATGATTATTCGAGGAACTTAATAAAAAAAATTTTATTGGATTTTTTTGTGTTTACTGTGGAATTTTTGTCTTATTTTGTAATCAATGGGCTATTAATGGTAATTGAACTTACTAAATAGATTTTTATTGTGAAGACTCCCTTGTTTGTTACTTAAATATTGGATTTTATATAGAAGAAACAAGGTTAGTATCATTCAAATTGAAATTGAAAACTGCCTTGCACTGGCTTTTTGTCGATTTTTCTCACGAATACTTATTAAAATTAGAAGCTTGAAGGCAATCGGTACCACTCAGAAAAAATGAATATGCTTATCAATTATCACCTTCGGAAGCAACAGGTGAATTTCTAATAACAATGCCGTCATTTGAGGCTGTCAAATAAATTCGACAGATGCTTGAACACCCCCAACCCGTACTAATATAGTTGACAGTTATGTTGTTTTAATGGGCAAAACGTTCGCCCATTTGCTTTAAGGTAATTATGGGGCGTGGCATGCACTTGGGAGAGTCTGAGAGTTCAATGAAACTTGTACGCGTTAGGCCTTGACTTCGATTTTCAAATAAAACTGAGATGAATCTGAAATAGCTGACAATCTATCTTTGTATACTATATTTTATTTATATATACTTTGCGTATGTTGAGTGGTGAAAATTAGCCGCGACATCGGCGCATTATCAGTTGGGAGAGGCATAAAAATGCGTTTGCCACGATTACGAGTCTTTCGAGTCGCCCATTAAACATTAATCATAGAATACAAAACGCAGAGCGTGTAAGTCAATGCAAATGTCGCCAAAAGTTTATCGCTGCATGCACTTGAGCAGGCTGTTTAAATACAAAAAGAAAAAGTAAAATGAAAATATACATTATATTATTTAATGTTTTAATTATATGTATGTTGCCAGCTGCGAATCAGGCAATATATAGGCATGCTAATCAATATGTTTGGGGTTCGTTGTGTCCATAATAAAATACACTCGGTGTCTTTTTTACAACTCGTTTATCGATACTTTTGAGAAAATTTCGAACATAATCTAAGCACTAATAAATTGAGAATTCCTGGAGTTAATTCAATTGTTAATTTTGACAAACAAATTATAATACATTGGTTATCTTTATTTATAAGTACCAATCATATTAATCAAATAAAGGTCTATGATATCTTGCAGAAAGTTTTCCATAATTTGACATTAATAATAATTATGCCCTGTTTTTGTATTATATTTAATTTATTAATAGAAATTTATTCTATTCTATTATATACATATATTAGAATTTTGTAATATTTTCAGCTTTTTTGATTAAACATTATGAGTTGACACATTCTAAAAAATAAATTTTCATCTGTTCTTATTCGTTTTCAAATTAATCAAATCACTCAATAATGTACTATACAACTTTTTTATATAACAGAACAGTATATATTCAGTTTTGTTAGCCTAAGCGAGTGTAATTTATTATTTTATTATCTTTCCTCAGACATTGTAATTGCATTCATTTAATTCTTAAAGGTTTTAATGTCAACTTACCTTAGTAGACTCCTCTTAATAATTGTAAATTGCGCTTTAAACTAATGACAAGGCATTATTTAGTGGTCATTTTGACATCTCCCCCACATTAAAGGACTTGTTTTTTGTTTTTGCAGTTAGAGCAGTTTACAGAGCTGGCGTCAGAGTTGAGCATAATTAGGCATTAATATTTCATAAATGTCAATTAAGCCAGTCGGAGACCGCGTCACGGGCGCGCGCACAGTTGAGTATCTATTGCTCTGAATCGTGAACCCTTATTCCACACCCCAAACCTTGCTGTACCTCAAGTTGACCCAGTATGAACTGACTGGCATAGTAATTGAAGTGGCATGTGAGCGGGTTTGTAGCTTCAAAGGACTTAGGCACTTGTCCTATGATATTTTTAGGCAATTTCAAAGCGGGACGCCCTATTTCCATGTAAGAACTTAACGGTTGCAACGTGACTTTATTGAAATACCAAACACCTTGAGATGAAAGCCTTTAAATGCAAAAAGAACTCGTAACTTGAAAAATTTGCAGGACACAGAAAAAAAAGCAAAACAACAAAAAGAGTAAAGAAACATTTGCGCATATTTTTACTTGACAACTTTGTTTGATTCAACTGAAAAGTGTAATAGGAAACCCTTTTGAGTGCTTTGAGAAGGACGGCCGTGGAGGGGGAGGGGAGGTTGAATGTGGGTTGGTTCTGGTTAATTGTCTTTGCCAAAGTTGTCAACAAATTCTCACCTTATACACGCACACACCAACACACACACGCCAACGAGTACATGGACAACCCTAGTGAAAATTGTACAATTTTCTACTTCGCAGTTCCACTGAAAAACAACGTGATGATGACTTTGGCGTCACCCACAACGTGCGGCGGTTCTATCGGCCATCAGTTGGCCATTTCTATTGTGCTGCTGTCAATTGCGCTTCTGTCACCGGGACATGCATTGCCACGCCCCAAAGTGGGCGCACTGCCAACGCAGTTGCTGTACAACGAGCTGCTCGGCTCTGGGCCAGGTAATGAGGACAACCTTTACTATGGCGAGCAATTGGTAAGTGTGACAACTCTCAGACTTTAGCCAGACCCATTTACATGGCCAACTGTTTTTTATACAGAAACCACACCAGCAACAACAACAACAAAAACAATTGTCGTCATTCAACAACTTTGTCAACAAATTTCCCTCGTTGCGTGATCTGCTCCTAACTGCGGACTATGACGACAATGCTGTGCTGCCCAATCTGGAGGATAGTAATGAGCGTGAACGTTCCCAGCTGGGATTGGGATCTCGTCTCTTGGCACGTCTGCACAGGCTGAGCGAGAATGGAGATGGAGACGAGCAGCGTTACAATATGATCGATGATCTGACTGCCATGCCCACCAAGAAGCAAGGCGAGGGACTCAGACTAAACTCGAATTCCCATCAGCACAACATCAAGAAAAATGTGCAATGTGAGTAGTAAACATTTTAAAAAAATCAAAATTTATATGAAATCTAATTTAATTACTCTATGTTGCATGTCCAATTTATTATACCCGTATTTCGTATTATGATTTCGCAAAATAGTTCGTAGACAATGTAAGTCCAGCATGTGGATATAGTAATTTAGTAAAACATTTAATCTTATATTAATATTATATTAATTTCTTACAGATATGTCGCCATGCCACTTTAAGATCTGCAACATGGGGCGCAAACGCAGTGCCGGATCCCTTGTTTCCTACTAAACAGTTCCCAAAAACATTTAAATATACAGCCAATGCCCAAAAGTAAAATAAATGCATATTTTCAAGAAAAAAAAATGCTGAAATTCCAAAATAATTGTTAATTATATGCAATCCAAGTATTGTTTATTGTTTAAATAGAAATATACCAAAGAGTTCGCTCGTAAAGAACTCAAATTATACTATACTTTATGATAATAATGTACTTATCTTTAAATATCCTATACGATATAATTGTACCTATCTCGCGTTTGTTCTTGTACAGCAAAAATACATATACATACTACCACATACACAGACATATATACACCACATAAATATACACACAAAAACATATTTATAATATTTACGAAAAAGTATTTCCTGTTACTGTTAAATTGTAGCTGTACAATTATTCTATGCATTATTCTTCTAGTATTTAGTTATAAATGGCGTTTGTTATTTATTAAGTGCTTAACATTATAAAACCATATTTATTGAAAAACTAAAGCTTAAATATAAATGGTTATTTTTCTTGAATAAATAGAAAACTATGAATTATTTGGATTACAGCAAGAAGTGGAAATCTCCAAGTTACTTTATAAAGCAGCAAAAGTGAGCCTGGGAGATTGAGTGGAAGCGGGGCCTGGGAGATTGAGTGGGAGCGGGGCCTGGGAGCGGGACTGGGAGATTGAGTGGGAGCGGGGCCTGGGAGATTGAGTGGGAGCGGGGCCTGGGAGCGGGACTGGGAGATTGAGTGGGAGCGGGGCCTGGGAGATTGAGTGGGAGCGGGGCCTGGGAGATTGAGTGAGAGCGGGGCCTGGGAGATTGAGTGGGAGTGGGGCCTGGGAGAGGGACTTTGAGCGAGCCTGGGAGATTAAGTGGAAGCGGGGCCTGGGAGATTGAATGGGAGCGGGGCCTGGGAGATTGAGTGGAAGCGGGGACTCAGGGCGGGGCCTCGGGGCGGGGCCTGCCTCGGAGCGGGACCTGCCTCGGAGCGGGGCCTGCCTCAAGGCGGGGCCTGCCTCGGAGCGGGGCCTCGGGGCGGGGCGGGGCCTCGGAGCGGGGCCAGCCTCGGGGCGGGGCCAGCCTCGGGGCGGGGCCTGCCTCGGAGCGGGGCCTCGGGGCGGGGCGGGGCCTCAAAGCGGGGCCTGCCTCGGGGCGGGGTCTGCCTCGGGGCGGGGCCTGGAAGATTGAGTGGAAGCGGGGCCTGGGAGATTGAGTGGGAGCGGGGCCTGGGAGAGGGACTTTGAGCGGGGCCTGGGAGATTGAGTGGGAGCGGGGCCTGGGAGATTGAGTGGGAGCGGGGCCTGGGAGCGGGGCCTGGGAGCGGGGCCTGGGAGATTGAGTCACCAGAAACCAGTAGTATGCTTAGAGTCTAATCTTCATACTATTGAGCTAAAACTTTTTTGTTTAAGGCCTAAATGTATACACAGAAGACCAACAAGCGCTAGTGTTGAAAACTAAAGTTTACTTTTAGGCTTAGTTTAATGCATAAATATTTATCCATTTCTTTTTATTTACCAAGAGTTTTTGATTTTGCTTAAGCATATCGCTTAAAAATGTTAAGTTTGAACAAATATATATGAGTTTACAAGTATATTTAAATATATTATTATGTAAATAGAAATTCTTGTGTAAATGAGAATGTCAGTGAAACTATCTATCTATCTATCTATTATCTATTTTTTTTATCTATCTATCTATCTTTAAATGCGGGATATTGTATAACTTATATAGCTGTGCTCCATTTGCTGTCTACAGCCTAATATAAAATTGCAAGTGCTGTGAATGTCTTGAGTTTCTTATTTCGGTATTGCAGATATTTGGCTAAGAAGACATTGACACCCCATATTTAGTTCTCAGACCCAATCTCAATCGAACATGAAACAGTGTTGGATCGTGGCTAAAAGGTCAAGTGCCACTGCAATTTGTTCGAGGCACCAACAGTGGGAGGTGTGTGTGTGTGTGTATTTATAGCCACCGTTTGCGGAACCGACACTACAGGATATATAAAATATTGAAATCGATCGCCGACAATCGCGTGGCTTACGTGTATAATGTCATGGCGGCGCCGTTAGTCATAAAAGCGCAGTATGCTCACAACTCACAACTCAACACTCTACAACGAGAACAACAACAAGAACAACAACAACAACGAGAACACTTGGCAACAGTCATAACGCCCAAACGCGCCTCTGTGGTTGTGGGAAAATCTAAATGTTTGCCCCGCCGGCTGCAGTTTAGGAATACGAGTACGATTACGAGTTTAGAACTGTCGAATGGCCCCGCCTACCAGAGGTTGACGCAGTTGACCGACCGACAGACCGACCGATTGATCGCCACTCCTGACCTTCGCCTGTGCTTTACATTTATGCTCTGTTAACGCGCTTACACGAATCCAAATCCAAATTGGTTGCTTCGTCAAAGGCTTTGCAATTACCATTTACAAAGTACGACTTTAAAACTAAAAGCCACTTGGCCAGCGGCTGCTTTCTGTCCAAGTGATTCATACCACACTCTATATATATACATTTATATACCATAAGTACGAGTCGTAAAGCCGCCTCGTGTTGTCTCTCAGTTTGTAAATCTGCTATTTTATTATTACTTCAGAATGCAAATCCATTCGTAATTAGACTCGTTCAGTCTCAACTTTGCTTAACATATCGCGACAAATTGTTGATCAATGTCTGATCTAGTGATTTCTAGAATTATGATCTTAATAAGTCAATTTGTAATTATATCTCTTACAAGCAAAGTTTCCCACGAATCTCTGTAACAATTGATGGCTATAAATGTAATTTTAAAGAAACGGCATCAAGAGAAAAAATGACAGCTGGCTTTGAATTTAAATATTTAGAATTTGTATAACTTATTATTAAACGTTTTGTTTTTAACGGACTGTCAAGTCAGTAAGTCTAGTTTATTTTTGTCTGGCTTCTAAAATTCGACATTATCCCTCTACTAAAACTATTTGTTAAATCTCTGATTTAATATTTATATTTATTTTTATGTGATATTTATTTATTTTTTTCACAGGTTAAGGAATAAACACTATACGGAAGAAAAAGAAAAGGTTCCAGATTAATTTTCTAAACTCTACAGAACTGGTCGAAAACAGTTTCGTCTACTATATTTTCTAACATACTGGTGCTAATCGTATTTATATGACGGCTTAAATCGCGAGCAAAGCCGGCTTTAATCAGCCAGCTTAAAATATTTGAGTTAACAATTAATCTTTATATGCTTGCCTGTCTGATTTGAAAATTTTTCACGCGCTTCTAAACGATCTTGAGATGACGACCCTAACCGATTTACATAAAACAAAATATATAATTAAGAAAACTTATTTTGCATACCTTTACAGGCCGTGTAATTTAATTAAAGTTAAGTTAATTGAGCATAAAGAGCTTACGGTTTTACTTGCCTGTTAAGACTGTTTAACTGGCAGATAGACGCCAATGGTTAAGTCTAAAGTCAAGGTCAGATCAGCACATTTGAAACGAATTATCTAATAAGCAAGTCGAGTCGTTGAGTTCGACGAAAGTAAAAGTAAACAAAGTATATGTGTGGAAGTTAAATACCTGAGCAGTTAATTAAGTTAATTCAGTTGTTAAACTCGCCTTTAAATTGAACTTTCAAAAAGACCAATTAAAAAATAAACACAAAACTCACACTTGCCGCGTTACGTTAACAAATTTGTTGAGAATTAATTAATGTTTCGAATTGTTATAAATAAATTGAAATCTTAATGTGGAGCGGCGAAGGCGGTGGCAATGGCCATTTGCCATTTCTCATACGTGAACATGCAACTTCTTGTTGCAGCGTCCAATCCTTAGCCAGATTCTCATGCCACACAATGGGCAGCAGCAATGAATGCAACTGCAACACGACAACAATTGCAATTGTTTCGCTCTTTTTCTTCTTTTTTTTTTTTTGTGGTGCTGCACCAAATATGCGCGATTTTTATTGTTTTGCAAAGGTGTTGGTTGTTGCTGTTGTTGTGAATGTAAATTCTCAAAGCATGCAACGGCATTGACAAGGCCATTAGTGCATACGGTACGAGTACGAGTTTATGGCAGCGTATAGTATACGGAATATGGAATATGGAGTGTGGAGTGTGGTTGGTAGTTGGTGCTTGGTGGTTACTGCTTTGTGGTGCGATTGCCATTTGATGTCTTTCTTTCTCTTGGCTGTTTGTGTAGTTTTCGTTCAAATATGTAATTTTATGCACTTAAATGATGCAAATACCCTGTAACCTGTAATGAACTTAATGCATATGCAATTATATGTAATTGACAAAAGGGTATATGTCATTAGCTACTGGGCGGGTTAATGTAGTCTCGTTTATATGTTATCTGATCGAAATTAACTTTGGAAGCTGTGAAAGAGTTGGAGATTTGTAGCTAAACACTTATAACAATAGACTTAATATTTGAAGACCCCGTACTTAAAATAAGTACAGGGGTCTATTGGGTTTGTTTTACCGACTATGTGCGTAACAGGCAGATGGAGGCGTGGCAGACCCTACAAAGTATATATATTCTTAATCAGCATCAATAGCCGAGTCGATATAGCAATGTCCGTCTGTCTGTATGAACACCTAGATCTCGAGTATGCTGGGAGCGGGGCCTGGGAGAGGGACCTGGAAGAGGGACCTGGGAGAGGGACTGGGAGAGGGACTGGGAGAGGGACTGGGAGAGAGACGAACTGGGAGAGGGACTGGGGGGGAACTGGAAAAGTGGGTGAGAATAATGTTTAATTTTTTTTAATCGTGTAGTTGTATAATAGAAAAAAAATTTTCAATGTGGGAGTGTTAGTTAGGAAACATTATACATATAAAAAAAAATAATAGTATATGTGCTTAAAGTTATATTTCCTTTATACACGTTTATATTTACTAGTAAATCATTTTCTATCATAATATTAAATCAGGACTGGTTATGTGCCATTATCTATGCACGGAAGTGAGAAATGTAATTACATATTACTAAATAAGAAACGTCACATGGTAGCTCAATCACAACAGTTGACACGGAATAAATGATTTAATATTAAATTGCAACTTCAACTTGAACTACGCACATGAAATTGCAACACAACTGTAACTTGTTACAGACGTCAGTTGCAAACGCAGGCAGACAGAGAAATAGACAGATCGACAGAGCAGACAGACAGAGACTGCGTTTGCTTTCGCGCGTGTCGTGTTGCCATTGACTGGGGCCAAATTACTGAATGACAAAATGCGACGACAACGCGACTTTGCACGCAGGCTCCAAATCTCATTCCATTCATAACGGAGCCATGCGTAAGCGTGCGTAACTTGTTTCGTTTCGTCCAGTTGTGCGGAATTCGTGTTGAAAATGTCAACAATGCTGGACACAATAATGAACTTCAAACTGACTAGAAGATACTCTAGCTGAAAGATATTAAAATAAAACATTAGTAGGCAAACTATAATCTTCTTCAGCCTAAGGATTTGCTCTTCAATTTTTATCAATCAATCATAACTTTTTAATTTTATGGTTCTATGGAATTGTTACCAACTTCATGTCGAAGTCTATGTACTCTGCTGATATGTGATTGACTGAGCTTACTAGAGCTTACTAGCAGTACTCATACTCACATCTTTCCAAGCACATGTCGTTCTAGTGGCTAGCCAAAACAAGTTCGTTGCCTAAGTCATTTGTATGTGATGATAATTTTGAAGCAAAAAAAAAGTATGCAAAATGCCAACCTGATGCCACAACTGCGATGACCTTGACACAATTTGTTACTATCTTTTCCACACTACGGTTTTTCACAGCGGGACCAATAGCTGTTGTACTTTTATAGTTTGCTGTTGTAGTACTTCGCTGTGAGCAAATGAACTAATTACGTGCGTGGCAATTGCAAAAGAAAATCAGCTTATTATGACAACATTTTGTGCCAATTAATGCGCTTCTTTATGTCATTGCTCCAGCTTGAATTGAGTCATTAGTTACAGTGCGCTGCAGACAGACACACACACACACACACACACATTAAAACATTCACACATGTCTGGATCATTAATCATGTAGCTGTCTATGGAGTGGCGCAAATGGTTTCTTTTAAGTTGCCAAGTTTCTCACAAGCCGAAAAATATTAATTTAATTTTAATATTAAAACTGAAAGTGGGATCTATGCTTTAATAATATTATAAGCTAGAACTGCAGCTTCACGTCGGAATAATTTTTGGCTTTGGGCAACTTTGGGCCAACGCCTTGAAAACGTGCATGAAACGTATATTTAAATTGAATTTTCGATTGAGGTGTGTGTGTATGTATCTATTGTTTTTTGTAATTAATGGTTATTAGGCGCTAGAATTAGTTAAGCACAAAAAAAACCCAATTTAAATTAGTCTTTAAATCAAAGAAGTAAACTTCCTCATTCCGCTTAAAAAGTCATTAACTTTTTATTTTACATGCGTCAGACAGTTCGACCCTTTAGGCAACAACTGATCAAATTCCTAGAAAAATAAAGCTTTCAAAATTGTAAGATTATCATAAAAGTCTATACGAATATTTGCACTTACGTAGAAAACAGTCTAATATCGAGTTTGTTTACTGAGTCTTTTGTTTGCTCAGCCATCAACAGACAATGCAATTGCTACGTCACACAGCGACCACAACAACAACAACGACAACCTAAGAGTACTTGTATCCATTGTAATGTGCACACTTGGCTCAAATCCACATTCACCCACTAACCCACAATCGCATTGAATAATACATGCGCTCAACTCTAACATCAACTCCTCAACTTGCTCGCC
Source organism: Drosophila falleni (assembly GCA_035045575.1). Classification (NCBI taxonomy): domain Eukaryota; kingdom Metazoa; phylum Arthropoda; class Insecta; order Diptera; family Drosophilidae; genus Drosophila; species Drosophila falleni. Next base: position 16,569,257 of record JAWNOV010000167.1, read on the forward strand.
CAGTTTTCATTTTCATTCAGTCATTTTCCGCCGCAGAGCATAATTTTTTTTTGTACAGTTTTATAGTTTTCCTTGCCTCAACCACACCCAAATTGAACTACTTACTACAGGCAAATGCAGGGAACCAAAAACTTAAATGTTTTATGATTGTTTTTACTACACTTTACAAAATAGGGATGCTCACGTTTTGCTGTGGGATTGGAATGTAATAAATTTAAACCGTTAAATACTGTTGTTATAAATATTTATTTTAGATAAGTAAGTTAACTTTTGTTTTACAAAAATTTTATATACAAGAAATTAAATTAAATAAAAAACTAATAAATCTTTAATTAATTTATATTACAAGGACTAATGATAATATTTCTTTTCTCTCTTAACCAAATTAAGTTGATTTTTAGTTATTTATTATTTTATTTAATTATTTAAAATCATTTCAGTATTAATAGAGGGTATTCAAGTCTTATTTATACATTATTATTTTAGTCTGAACTCTTCAATTCTTTGGTTTGACTATTGCATGCTCTGTCATATTTAAGCATTTTGGCCAACTTTTGGTTTATTGTTGTTGTTGTTGTTGTTGCGGTTGGGCTGGACATTTGCTGCGGTGGGGCCAGAGGCACAAATGTGGTAAAAACTCGTGAGCGCCCTGGAAAATGGAAAATGTGCATAAATTGTAGATTGCCCGTTTGGATTATTTATTTTTAAATATTTAATGACTTTTTTATAGTTGCGCTGGTAACACCCTCGCAATTGTGCGACAAGCATTCCAACCGATTGTTATGCAAGTCATTTCTATTCAAATAATATATTTTTATACATATATAAATTTATATATATATATATATATTCTGTCGTTTGATCTGCTACTCCTGACAAAACGGGCGGCTGCCACAGCACTTTCGAAAGTGACCGCCCCGGTTGCCAAGGCAGCTGCTGCTCCAACTCCCGCTCCGATTCCCGCTCCAACTCCCGCTTCGACTCCCGCTCCAACTCCCGCTCCGATTCCCGCTCCGACTCCCGCTCCGACTCAACTCCAGCACTGCCATCGACTACAACGGCATCCAGCTAAGCGGCAACCGTCAGATTGGCCATTTGGTTGCTCTGCATGACACAATTTGTTAACTAGATTATTATGTAAGGCTTCTCTGGCGTCTAATCAAAAGGCAGCTCCGGCTGAAAGGCATTCAATGCAATATGCATGCTGTCGCCGACTTTAGCTCCAATTTCAATTTTTTTTTTTACTTAAGAGTCTATGCAAAAATAACAATTAACCATCATTTTGTTGCCGGCAACAAGTTGTGACCAAAAGACATACATACACACAAGCACACGAAAAGTTTCATTCAGTTATGGTAATTAAAACTTTGGTAATGCCAACACAAATTTAAATTGACATTTTGTGTGAGTTTTAAATTGATGGTAATTCAGCTTGATAAACTAGCTGCCCGTTGTGCGCGATTTGTAATTGCTTACATTTTAACAGCTTGAATTGGAGCAACAATAAAATGAAGAAGGGAAAGAAAAAAGCCAAAAAATATTTAACATTTAACTATATATTACAATTGCAAGAGTAATAATATTAAGAACAATTAATATGAGTCGTACTGCTTAAATTTCTTCTTTTGTATCGTTGTAAGACTACGTTAAATATTATTTATATTTTTCTGTTTTTACAAAATAATTTATCCGTAGTGGCTAGCTCCTTAATTTATAGCCATTGTCTTACAAATTAAGATAACCATAATAAGACTAAACATTTTATTAAGAATCAACAATTGAAAAACATAAAAAAATTATTTTAAACTAGTCGGCCGGTGCCACAGTCGAGCATACTCGACAGTCGGAGACCCCGTACTTACTATGGAAAAACTTATAATAGAAAGTAAACTTAAAATAATTTAGTTAACTTAAATGCAAATGTTATCAGATTGGTTACGATATCTCATAAAACAAAAATGTTTTACATAGTAAGACTTAATTTTCACACGATCGGTCCTATGACAGCTATATGTTATAGTGCTCAGATATGAACCAACTTTGGTAAGGATGTATAAGACTAATGTGTGTCAGCCTCGAGTCGATATTATCCTCTCGTTGTCGTTTGCGTTTACGTCTTTGCTCTCTCTCTCTCTCTATCTACTCTCTCTCTTTCTCTACTATTAATATTACTCCTCCCTGTCCCTCTCCCAGGCCCCGCTCAAAGTCCCTCTCCCAGTCCCTCTCCCAGTCCCTCTCCCAGTCCCTCTCCCAGTCCCTCTCCCAGTCCCTCTCCCAGTCCCTCTCCCAGTCCCTCTCCCAGTCCCTCTCCCAGGTCCCTCTTCCAGTCCCTCTCCCAGTCCCTCTCCCAGTCCCTCTCCCAGTCCCTCTCCCAGTCCCTCTCCCAGGTCCCGCTCCCAGGCCCTCTCCCAGTCCCTCTCCCAGTCCCTCTCCCAGGTCCCTCTCCCAGGTCCCTCTCCCAGTCCCTCTCCCAGTCCCTCTCCCAGTCCCTCTCCCAGGCCCCGCTCAAAGTCCCTCTCCCAGTCCCTCTCCCAGTCCCTCTCCCAAGTCCCTCTCCCAGTCCCTCTCCCAAGTCCCTCTCCTAGTCCCTCCCCCAGTCCCTCTCCAACTCCCTCTCCCAGGTCCCGCTCCCAGTCCCCCTCCCAGGCCCCGCTCCCATTAAAGCCAATGTTTCACGATCAACACCAAAGGAGGCCAGCACTCAGAGAGGTCACAGTTTCCTCAGACTATCTCAGACATGAGGCATGTCGATGACGCTGTTGTTGTCGTAGCCGTTGCCTGTGGGACCACCTCAAACGTGTAGTTGGCTGATAAGCCAAGGCGATTTACAGACTGGACACAAGCTGGACATGTTGTTGCTGTTGTTGCAAATTGAATTTAGTTGAACAGCGGCTGCTGTTGGTGATGGTGATGGTGATGGCGATGGTGATAGAAACACGCGCTCTCTGACGGCAACAAGGCGTTAACACCCACGCCAGTTAGCTAAGGTGTATCTCAGCCAAAGTGAACCCCAGTGTTGAGACAGAGCCCTCAATCTTTGATTACGGCAGCCGTAGCCACATGTCAGTTGTGTAATTTTTTGTCGAGCGATTGGCAACAATTGCGCTGCGGTTAACGACACCGTTGTCAGTCAGAAAACGAGGACGTGGTGGGCTGAGGGTGTCACAGATCATAAGAAGCGACATACCCCATACATATATCATGTTGTGGCTGTTGTTGCGTCAAAAGCAATAAGAGCAAACCATTCATTTGCCTAACTCGAGCAGGATTAACTTGTAGTCCAAAGCGATTCTAAGCCGGATATGGATATGCGATAAGCAATCTAGGGAAAGATATTGACATGCTATTGTCTGCAGCAGGTCTAACAATGGACAGAGTCTAAGCCAGACCAGAGCTAGACATAGACATTATCGAGAGCCAATAAATCAGCAAACTGAGCCACAAATTTGAAAACCAGAACAATGCGCAACAACAACAGCAACAACAACAACAATGACAATGCCAACAATTACAAAAGCATATAAAAGCGAATTCGATACAAAAATCTAAAGCGGAAATTTTGTAAAGCTGCAACTGACACGCCCACTTTGGCCAGAGTCTCTCTTTGCAACTTTGCAACTGGTGAATGCATTGCGAAATGACCCAAGCCAAATTGTAAGTCAAGAGGCGGCTCCAGTTGGAATCCGCTTTGCTCTGGTCATGGCAAATTGCCAGTTGCTTTGCCACACTGTGCTGGGTCTGGGTCTATTTATTTGCTTTTTGCTTTTGTATTGTCGCCACATTCTAAGTGCCACTCAAGGTTACTCGCCGGTCTCCCGAACAAACCCGAAAACAATGGAACCCGCTCGTGATCTACTATGTAAATTTTCGAGCGACATAATTGCGCAGATTATGTTGTAGTTGTTCAGATTTTGTCCGTCTCATGTAATTGGACAGCTGATAAGCAACGCCCACAGTTAAGTGGCGACTTTGACATTAAGCTGTCCAAAAAGTCAAAATTCAAATCGACATCCAAAGTGAAGAAAAGCTGCCAACAACAAATAAATCCATTGAACATTTCGACCTTGTGTTTGCTGGTTGCACTTTGGTTTTTGTGTCAGTAACTGGGTCGGTTTGATCTGGTAAAACTAATGGAAACGATTATAGAGTGTCTCAAGGTGGCGGGAAATTGAATAAAGATAAGAGAGATTCTTGTACTACTATGATATGCAGTTTTCTACATTTAATTCAAAATCAATTAAATCATTTTTAGCTTTTTATTTCCTTTTGCTCTTTGCCCGAAATAATTGTCGATTTCAGCTTCCAATAGCGCTTTATCGATGATTTCTTTTTTGTAACCACATATCAAGGTCAACGGGCAGTTAAATGAATTAATTTAAATGCCACCGCTGCAGTTTTTTCTACGATTTTTTTCTAGATATAATGTGAATAGCAATTTCTGTTTCTTTCTTGAGTTTATTTGAAATTTTTTTGGTCTTTTGTGGCGGTTTTGCTATGAATTGCTTTTGTTGAAAATGTGTGTGTATGAGCTAATGCTAATTATTGTTTTTGGATAATTAATTAAAATTATAGTTTAATGTCTAGCGGTTGATTTGATTTCAATTTGGAAACGGATCCGTTTCGATGCAATTGCGCAAATGCAATTTTTCTGGCAGAATCCCATGAAACGAAAGACTCTGGCAACGAACTTGTTTGGCCGTTTGCTCAGCCTATTGCATACATTACAAAACAAAAATTTGCCACTCAATCAACGGCAGCAGCGACAACAACAACAACAAGAATAATAACAACAGCAACAACAACACAACAACATAAACGGCAACTGCAACGCACACAAATTGCTTTAATTGCAACAAATTTTGCGAGTACTCGGTATCAAGTTGAGTCTCTTTGGACCTCTCGCATGTGGGCAAGCTTATGGAAATTGCTGCTGGCTTTGGCGACTTACTTGCCATGCAATCGCGCGAAATACGTCAACAATTGTTAGGCTCAAGCACCCGCATCTAGAAATATGCCCAAGCTTCAAGTGCCCAACTTCAACTTCAACTGCAACTTCAACTCCAACTTCAACTCCAACTCCAGTGTCCGAGTCCGAGTCTTAGACTCTGTAGCTAACATGACGAGCGACGATTAAGTTTATGTTATGGCTAGGCAGTCAGCGAATAGATTACAGTTTGGGCGTTTCTGCGAATCCGGTTGCAGTTGATTCTGGACTTCTAGTCCGGGTTACAATTGTTGACCGGATCTAATGCAAAAATGAGTGCGAACGTTGCAATATTCATAGCAATTGTTGAATAATTAAATGAAAAGGAAACGAGCAATATGACAAAACTGTAATAACAAACACTTTAACAACTAACAACGTTGTTGTCGTTGCACAAATTTGTAATTGTCATCGTTGTTTGTCTGTCTGTCTGTCTGGCAAACCCACAAAATCGTTGGTCAGCCAAAAACAGCACAGTGGTTGTAGAGTCAAGTCTGTACGTGTGAATGTAAACAATCATCAGATGTAATCCCCTTAAGAAATGTAAATACAGTTCTAATAAATAATGTAGCTTTTTAAGTCAACATTGACTAAGATTTAAAGATTTAATATCTTTTAAAATAAAAAGCTCAACATTTTAATATGTTATATTCAGAAATTTAATGGAATTGAATTTGTGATTCTTGTAACATATTGAAAAAAATAGTTAAATTCTAATTTGTAATTATAATAGATTATAGTAAATCTGCTCGTTAAATTTTTAAACCATAATAAATACTTACTTTGAAAGAGCATAAAATCATGCAGTGGGATTTAAATGTTAGATATGAGATAAAGCTTTATCTTTAATCTTATAGTATTTAAACATATTTAATTATTTATTAATGATCGACCGATTTAACACATTCACGCGACCAACCCATACTCAAATATGGTATATGGGAAACTCAATCATCAATCAAAATAGAAAAATAAGATTATCAATGTGCATTTTCTATGGCTGACTAAAATTCAATTAATTGGCCACAGTGTGCACAGTGTGCGTCATTTGGTAAACAAAAGGAGTAATCAGATCGTGCTCTAATTCAGGCAGCCTGCAGATATTCAAGTTGTTGCTGTTGTTGTTGTTGTTGTCGTTCTTATTACCTTGCTGTGTCTCCGAAAATGCAATGAGAGTTGCAGCTGTTGCAGCCACAAACAACAGCAAATAGTTGCTGACTCTTATTATTGTTGTTGTTGTTGTTGCTGTTGTTGTTGCGACTGTTAGTGATCCGTTACACGTTGCTGTTGTTTGTATTTGTTTGTCGTTGTTGTCTCGTTGTCGTTGTCGTTGTCGTTGTCGTGCTAACCTTGAGATGATTACTTCAATTTTGTAAGTACATGCTGGCCAGTCAAGCAGAGTCACCCCTTAAACCCCTTTGCTACCAAGTCAGAGCTACTAATTCGAGACAATTTATTAAATGAGCCAAATCGGGGCAAGTACAAAAGACAAAAATTACTCCGACAGCAAAAATATGCCATAAAACAAAGACAAACGGCAAAATGACGCCTGTTAATGGTTATGGTAATGATTATGGTATTACTTGTTCAAGTCCATGACTGTCCCAAAAAAAAAAGTAAAATAAAAAAAAAAACTGTTGTGGCGCCCTGTTCCGCTGTTGCATGTGGCAGATATGTACGTATATACGTACAACCTGCATCTTTATAGCTCATTTGCGCAAGCGCTTTTGGTTAATAAGCAAAACGGCCTACAAGCCAATTAAAAATGTTCGAGTGTGCCACAAAAATGAAATGAATCATGGGAGTCTGTATCTGTTAAGCAGGAGGAGTAGAAGGTGGAGTCGGCATAAGAACACACAGAAACAACAACAACAGCAACAACAACAATAACTATTGCAAGAGGCGCATGCAATCTGAGTTACATTATGAGAGGCAACACCTCCGCCCACCAAAATGTGTTTAGAAGCCATTGTTTCATTATAAATATGTATACATATATATATACAATATTTATTGCTTATTTTGTTCGTGCTGTTAGGTAGTTTTTATGATCTTACAGAGGATACCTTAATGTTGTTAGTCGATTTGAGACGCACTTATCCATGTTGACAAGAAATTTTAATATAATTTAAACCTAATAGAAACTTGAGTTGTTTATATAATAATTCCTTTATCAAGCTGTTTTTTTTTTCTAAGGTCCAAAACTATAAAGAGTATGAAAAAAATTCGGTTATCCAAATATTAGTACTTTATCGTATTTTTAATTGTATTTTATAAAAATATCTTTCTATTAAGGTAATATTTTTTAGTTCTAAAAGCTTACAGAGTATTAAAAAAATTCATGTTTTCCAAGGGTTAGTTCTTTCTCAATTATTTGTATTGTGCGAGGGAACAGCTTTGGAAAGGCCATACCAATTAAATCGTGATAGCTGATGGAAAATCTGTGAATTTTGCGATTTTCCATAGATTGAGTTTGCTATTAATGAATATTTATGAATATTAATTGGCTGTTTATGCGCCATTCCATAGTCAACTATATTCGAATTGCAATGTCAGTTAATATTTTATTATAAACTTTTTTTATGATTGCTTTTTGAACTAACTATTAATAAAACTAAAAAAATTGTATGAATTATCTTATTATAAATAGAATTATTGTTGTCGTAAAATTGTCAATCAAGTTAAAACATTTGAAGTTTGAAAAAATATTTTAAATAATTTCAGTCTAATTTTAAATATATATAGAATATAAATATTTACTGAAATTTTAAAATATGATTCACTTTGATAATTTAATGTTACTAATTTTAAGCTTGAAGCGCGGATTTGAACCGCATTCACATGCATTCAGCCCACGAAAATGAGTAATTTGAGTTAATTTTCATTTCAAAGCGAAGCAAAGACACAAACCGCAGCAGCAGCAACAGCAATTGTAACAACTACAACAACAACAACAATGCGCACTCCACTTACTTAAATCTAACTGAACTTCACTCTCGTTTTCAAAAAGGCATAAAATAATTGCCAGACAGTTGGCGTTGGCGTCGGCTGCTAGCGTCGATGTCGACGTCGACGTTAGCATAACTTTGCTTATTGTTGTTGCGGCTGCTGTTGTTGTTGTTGTTGCTGTTGCTGTGTATGTATTGTTGTTGGTACGCCAACTTCTTGGGCTTCACTTGCAAATGGCAATTGTTGTTGTTGCTGTTGCTGTTGACCGTTCGCTCGTTAACTTGGCTCGTATTCGAGTCGGCTTGGTAATCGTGGCTTTTGACTCGGCTTAGCTCAGCAGCTCGGGCGTTGTCTTTGTATATAAAAGCGGCTTCCTTCTTGGTTCTAGTTATCAGTTGAATTCAGCTCAACGTATCGCACACACGCGTCAACCGACAAACAAAACTCCAAACTCGAAAACCATTACAATGGCATTCTTCAAAGTGAGTGCTGTGAATACAATGTTCACCTCTAACAGTGCAACAACTTAAATATAATATCATATAAACTGTGTTTCTAATTTAATATATATGTTTACTTAAATTGTGCTTATATTTTGTGACAGTCTTTGATCTGCTTGGCTGTCCTGAGCGTTGCCTCCGCCGGAGTCCTGCACAGTGGTCCTGCACTCTACGCCTCTGGGCCCGGTCTTGCCTATGCTGGACATGGTCATGGACATGGACACCATGATGAGGGTCTGGACTACCATGTAAGTATACTGCATACAGTTCTCTGTGTGTGCCAGGGCCAAGTGCGATATGACCATCTGACATTTGATGAGATTTTCTCACGATTGTCGGCTTGGGCAATTTGTTGCTGGTGTGTTGCATGCAATCTTGCCACTTGCAACTTGCCACTGATTGCAAGCATTGCTGTTGTTGCAGGCGTATCCCAAGTACCACTACAACTACGGTGTTGCCGACTCCCACACTGGTGATGTGAAGTCCCAGCATGAGGTGCGCGATGGTGATGTTGTCAAGGGCTCCTACTCTCTGGTTGAGCCCGATGGTTCGGTGCGTACCGTTGAGTACACCGCCGATGACCACAACGGCTTCAACGCCGTCGTCCACAAGAGCGCTCCCACTGTCCATCATGCCGCACCCGCCCATGTTGTTGCCCATGCTGCCCCATTGGTTGCCCATGCTGCTCCTCTGGTTGCTCACGCTCCTGCCATTGCCCACCATGTGTCTGCTGCTCCAGCTGTCCCCTATGGTGGCTCTCTGGCGCATCATGCCGCAGCCGTGCCCGCCTACGGTTATGCCACCCACAACGCCCATGCGCATGTGGCCCACTACTAAGGAACCCTGGAACTGCAACATGAACGCCCAACCCTTCCACAACCAACAATAAATACACGTCTACTTATTTCATATTTATTAAGCACGCGACGACACGTTGACGACCTCACCATTGCCTCCTGAAGCAGATCCTGAAGATGAAGCTGAAGCTGAAGCCTGCGTAATACTCAAGTCATTCACTTTGTAAATAAACAATCAATCAATCAATCAGAACAGCGTCAATCAGGAGCAATGCAACAACTGTAACCTCTCCAGCATCTGTCATCCCTCTTGCTCATATGCTCATGCGCCGTCTCTGTCTCACTCACTCACTCACTTACTTACTTACTACACACTCACACATACAGCTTTCGTGCAATTCTCTGTGTAATTTAAACATTCAACATCTTTTTTTGTAAATACTACGAACGCCCATCAACAATGCCACGCCCACGAAATGAAAGATGCAACTGTACATCAAGATCATGATGATCAAGTTATAAAATGGATTACAGAACGGAATATACATAACACAAATATAAATTGGGAATTTATATCTTGTAACATGTCTCATAATTTCTGTCTAATTTTAAGTTAATTGAAACTGCGACAAAATGCTATAAATATAAAATGTAGTGAATTACAAAAATCAAATACCTTGTTTTATATTCTTACTTACACTCTTACTATTCATATACTCTTACAAATTTTAAAATCTTTACTACAATACTCTTATACTCTGGCTTATACTATCCCCTACTTCAACTCAACCTGTCTTATACTCTAACTTTTACTCTTTATAATAATCTTAACTCTCCTTTTACTCCCTTCATCTTCACCGTATTTTACTTATACCCTTACTCAGTTCTCAATTTCTCTCTCAACTCGTTTTCTACTATTGTCTATCTTCGAACTTATACCCATATCTATACCCTTACTCTTATTCTTGCTTCAAATCAACTGTCAACGATGACAGCATATTTAATTAGCACACAATTTAAGCGCTTTCAATCGACTTTAATTGTTTATCATTTAAAATAATTATGGTTGCATTTTATATTCGGACTTAGCAAATTGAATAAGTTAAGTTATGTTAATTGTTGGTTAGCGCATGCAACGTTCATGATCATGTGCACAGTAAAGGTTAGTTAATTTGTGGGTGAGCAGCTAAAAAGTGAAGGTAGAATTAAGCAGGTGTAGACATATTAAACATATTATCTAGAGTGCTCGAATTGCCGGTTACACTCTCACACTCAAAACGAAGGCTGCACACTTAATGCAGCTATCTCTTTCTACTGACATTTTCCTATCTTCATACCTTTTAAGTCTGTCATAAAATCATAAAGTACAATATTGTGCAATTTTGCACAATTTTAGCATACATTTACCCTTACAGAATATTCTTATACTAGAATATCCTAATTGCTAATAATTACATAATGTAAATGTAATTTACAGAGTTTAAACAGCATAGCGGAGCGGGGCCGGGAGAGGGCCTGGGGAGCGGATCCTGGAAGAGGGACTGGGAGAGGGCCTGGGAGAGGGGCCTGGGAGAGAGACTGGGAGAGGGACAAGTATACAAAATATTTTATAGTTTTTACCAGTCTTTGCTTTTGCATCGTAAGTACGGGTCACCGACAGTCGAGTATGCTCGACTTATGGCACCGTCACTGAAGTGAGTCTAGGGTTGGCCAACCTCTAATTTATTATGTTAAATGTTAAAATTTAGGAAATATGATTTAGAAAACTTCGTCTAACTGTTAAGGTTTTAAAAATAGAAAAGCCAATCTTAATTTTAAAATGATTGTTAGATGGCGTTAGATTTGCTGTTTACTTTTTGCATACTTTCAGGCAGACAATCTATTTGATTTTTCGAAATCTACTTTTAAACTGAAACTTGAAATAAAAACTAAAACCGGTCGTAAGTAAAATAGAGTAATTGCTTATGAAAATTTCGGTCAGCTAATTAATTAGAATTTTAGAATGAGCACAGATTAGTTTAATAAGTTTTTTTGTATTGACTTCTTAACAATAATATTAAACTACGTAGTATACAGTTAGTATTTATATATTACCAGACTATAAAATGGTATCAAAAACAGTCATGAAACTGCTATTTCCGATGCAGCAGCATTTAATCATTCGCAACCACAAAAGCGCGGCTTTAATGACATTTCCACAGTTTTCCCATCAACCCTTTGCAACCACAAGCAGACGGAAGCCTGCTCCAATTATCCTCTACCAATTGGCAGTCAATGTGGTGACAAGTTCGGGGGCGTGTGCCACAACCATGTAAATAATAAGTTATAAACATAAACATTTAAGAGCTTCGTCTGTGTTGTTGTTTTGTCGCTTCCGCCGTGCAACAAATCTTAGTACTTCCGTCACTTTTATGTGTGAACTGCCAGAAAAATAAAATAAGAATGCGAAATATACATATATTGATCTCTTAATGGTCCCCACCTAAAGATTCAATTTGAACAGAATGTCTGGCTACAAAAGAAACGTTAAAGACGCCTCAAAAGTGGTGCAAAAACGAATTTATCATTGCTTGAAAATCAAAAAAAATCAGCGAAGCGTTAAAATGTACGGCCAAAAAAAAAAAAAAAAAAAATGAAACAATACAAAAACCAAAGCAAAACTTTAAATATTTTACGTGCACTCCATTAATTAGACAGCGTCTAGTTAAACACTTAAGTTGGGCATTTGGCAGACTAAGCAGCAGCTGCCCTGTGGACGGGTTCTTTAACAGTTAAGGTCATCTCTTTGCTCAGGTTGAGGTTTCTATGATAAGTGTTAGCTAGGAAATGCCGGAAGGAAGTTCCGCTAGCTGGCGAAAATCTAATACGCCTACGTGTTGGCCCAAAAGCTCACGTAAAATCAGCTCAATGTCTCCCCAGGTAACTGGCAAGAAACCTGTACAAATAGTACTAACTATTTCAGCTGTTTCAGCTGCTCCAATAACCTTTTCGCACTCACATTTCAATTCTAGCAAAATATCAGCAATGTATGCGACAGACTGGCAATCTTCTTCATCAATAAATGACAGTTACTAACGACTTTTTGTTTTTGTTTTGCACTCGGCCAATTGATTTTACTAGTTGACATTCAAGTAACTTCACAGCATTCAATCGTTTCCCCCTCTGTCCCCTCAACACGTGCTTGGTTCACTTGAAGAACATTAAGATACATGCTGAAGATATGCATCGGCAGCTCGAGTTGTTAATACAATTTATAGATAACACTAGGCAACAAAATCGCACTTTTTGCGAGTTACAGAAACCAAACCCACTTTTTTGGATAGATTTGGGGCCAAAACCGACGAAAAACATTTTTTTTTTTTTTTTTATGGAGAGATTTTTTTTTTAGAATTTTTCAAAATTTTGCTTTTTTTTAAATACTTTTTTTCAGAGGTGCGCCCACATTTGTCATCATTAAACGAAAATGCCAAAACCGATTTATCAAACCTTTACTTTATCTAAAAGCTAATGAATATATCTATATTTCATTTATACACAGTCTTAGATTTAAACCAGTAGTTTAAGAGATATCAATTTTTGAATTAAGAAAATGATGATTTTTTCTTGGCTTTTTTCTTAGCTTTTTTCGCTAAAAAATTCGAGGAAAATTCGAAACAATTTTTTTACATTTTATTAACTATTTTATTTGCGTAGCTGTTGTAATTACGCGTTGTTTAAGATATGATTCATTAAAATCTATGGTGAGACGGCGATATGATATTATGTTGAATGTTTTTGTCGACTTTTTTGACTTCGTTGTGGTGTGGCATGACCTTTAGTATGAAAATTTTTGGTGTTTTTTGAGATATCCCAACCAAACTCACAAAATTTTAATTTGTTATTGTTTTACACATTGTGACCAAAGTTGGTTCAAATCGAACCACTATATCATATAGCTGCCATAGGAACGATCGGTCGAAAATCCATGCTTAGTATGAAAGGTTGTGTTATTTCTTGAGATATATCAACCAATCGCACAGGTTGTATATCTGGAAATGTGTTATATATCCCTACCAAATTTGGTTCAAATCGGATCACTATTCAATATAGCTCCTATAGGAACGATCGGTCAAAAATCCACCTTTAGTATGAAAAACTTTTTTATTTTCTAAAATATTTTAACCAAACTCACACATTGTGTATTCTATGTTGTCCTTTATATCTTCACCAATTTTGGTTTAAATGTGTCCACTATATCATATAGCTGCCATAGGACCGATCGGTCTAAAATAAAGTTTAAGTATGAACAACTTTTTTGTTTTATGAGATATCGTAATCAAACTTATAAAATATGCATTTAAGTAAGCTTTATACATCCTCACCAAAGTTGGTTCAAATCGGTCAACTATATCATATAGCTTCCATAGGAACGATCGGTCAAAAATCAAGTTTTAGTATGAAAAACTTTTTGTTTTTTTGAGATAACTCAATTAAACTCATGAATTGAGTATTTTTAATTGCTCTTCACATCCTTACCGAATTTGGTTGAAATCGGAGCACTATATCATATAGCTGCCATAGGAACAATCGATACGAACGGTCGATAAGCAAGCTCTAGTATAAAAAACTTTTTTGTTTTTTAAGTTATCTGTACCAAACTTACAAATTAAGAATCTCGTATCGTCTTATACAACCTGTCCAAATTTGGCTGGAATCGGACCACTATAACATATAGCTGCCATGGGACCTATCAGTCGAAAATCAACCTTTACGAAAAACTTGTTTCATTGCTTATATGCTAATAACTCCGTCGTCTTTCCATAGATTTTAATGGTAAACATTCTAAACGATGGGTAATTAATATAGCCAAATATATATTAACAAATTAATGACCCTCTTAAATACATATTCTGTCAGTTTAGTTGAAATATCTCAAAATACAAATTAGTTTTTCATACTAAGACTTGATTTTCGACCGATCGTTCCTATGGCAGCTATATGATATATTGATCCGATTTGAACCAACTTTGGTCACAATGTGTAAAACAATAACAAATTTAAATTCTGTGAGTTTGGTTGGGATATCTCAAAAAACACCAAAAATTTTCATACTAAAGGTCATGCCACACCACAACGAAGTCAAAAAAGTCGACAAAAACATGCCTCGATTCAACATAATATCATATCGCCGTCTCACCATAGATTTTAATGAATCATATCTTAAACAACGCGTAATTACAACAGCTACGCAAATAAAATAGTTAATAAAATGTAAAAAAATTGTTTCGAATTTTCCTCGAATTTTTTAGCGAAAAAAGCTAAGAAAAAAGCCAAGAAAAAATCATCATTTTCTTAATTCAAAAATTGATATCTCTTAAACTACTGGTTTAAATCTAAGACTGTGTATAAATGAAATGTAGATATATTCATTAGCTTTTAGATAAAGTAAAGCTTTGATAAATCGGTTTAGGCATTCTAGAGTAATGATTACAAATGTGGGCGCACCTCTAAAAAAAAGAAATAAAAAAAAGCCAGATTTTTGAAAAATTCTAAAAAAAAAATCTCTCCATAAAAAAAAAAAAAAAAATGTTTTTCGTTGGTTTTGGCCCCAAATCTATCCAAAAAAGTGGTTTTGGTTCTTGTAACTTTTGGGCTGTTGCCTAGTGTAATCAAATGTAGCGTTGGCGCTACTGAAACTTATACAGACTTCTTACTAGATGTATGAGATGCGTCGTAATTGTGAGATGAACAGTGAAGCAAACTTTAATTTTGTTATACGAATATGTATGGAATTTTTTGTTTTTAAATTTTATAAAATTGAAAAAAAATTGAAAAATAATTTTTATAGTAAATTTTTTATTATAAAAATTGAAAAAAAACTTTATTTAATTTTTTTTTTTTATTATTATGATTAATTTATATTAATTATATTTCTGGAACTCTCCTGATAGAGCTCGAAGTTTAAGTATATTCTCTATCTAACTTTAGTTAGATACATAATACTCATTATTAGAACTTTTTTCTTCTATTTCTACTTTTATTAAATAATTCCCTATTAGGTTTCATTTCTTTATATTTTGCACACCACAGTGCAATGTAAATGTCGCCGCCTGTCCGCGTAATTGAAAAATGCTATTAATAATTAACTAAAGTTGAGCAGCTACTAACAACAACTGACCAAGTGAACAACTGACCAAGTGACCAACTGGGCAGACATAATTAGAGTTATAAGCTATTTGAATTTTGCCGCGCATAAATAAACACTTCAACAGCATCATGTAAAAATTCCAAGAGTAGAAGGAGAAGAAGAAGATGTGTATCATGGTTTTGGCATAATCAGCCCAGGCTAGTTATGCATGCAGCCTGTCAGCGTCAATTATATAACAAAGCTAACTGGATTATTTGGGGGTTAATTTGATGCATGGCAGGTAGCAGCAACATCTCTTGGCTGAGCTCAGCAGCCTGCAACAAATTGGCCAAAAGGTGCGAGAATTCACTTCCAGCTTCATCTCTCTCTCCCTCTCCCTCCCTCTCTATCTCTTTCACTCTCTCTCTCTCTCTCTCGCTTGCTCTACAATAACAACTGAGAAAATTTATAGTAGCTTCTCTTTGGGGCTGGAAGCCATTAATTTGCATTTTATTACAGCGGCCACATTTGCCACGGGTCATTTTCATGGCGCGTTACAAGCTCTTGTTAACAATGGTCAGTCAATTGGCCCGGACATAGATGCGGCAGTGACTGAGGCACTCAGCCATGTCCAACTAAGCGACAACAATGATGCCCACCCACACACAGACATACTTCTTCTTTTTCTGCAGTCCACCAGCGACTTGCAACATTCGCACCTTGAAGCCGACGCTGTCGCCTTCGCATGTTGCAAGCGACAATGTACTCGTACCTTAGTAATGCTCATTGCCCATTGCCCATTGTCAAATTAGTCTCTGTAAACAAGCTCAAATTAGGTGACCAACTATGTGTCGGTGGCTAAAAGTAAACCAAGTCAAAGTCGCCATCATCGTCGTCATCGTGGCCAAAAATACAGCTAGCTTCAATTTAAGCTGCCTTGGGCAGATTTAAACTCTATTTGTCTTAAATGTGCGGCTTCATGAGACGTTGGCACATCTTCAATTGCATTGTCAGAATGAACTTGCAAATCAGTGTTTAGTATTTATAGATTGAAAACGACAAAAAAATTTAATATACAAAAATTATTTCAAAGTAAAACAAAATTTATTTAAGTTTAGAAGTTAAAGTATTTCAGTATGATATCGTAAAATATTTACATAGAGTATCTTAAAGTTATTCCAATACGGAATCTCTACTAGATTTTTTGTCAAGAATTTAAATAAATAACATGTCATTCATACATTTCATTATTTAATTTCTTTTGAGATTTAATTAATAACTCACGTTTACGTTTTTTGAATTTGTAAAAATTAGTTTTTATTTGTGCTACAATCTCAGAATCGTAAAATGAATTTCATCTTTTAACGATCTACTTAATTATATTTTAAAGCTCTCTTAAATTTATGTTCTACATTATTTTGTTGAACATAATGGAAATTCCACTCCCACATGCCACACGCTCCGTCGTAAAGTCAAACTGCACGCCACATTTAACAATAAAAAGAATATATATATAAATTTATTCTTCAGATTAGCGTGTACGTAACGTTTTATACAGATACTTAGTTATATTTATTGTTGTTTAATTGCCAGCATTTGTTAGAGGGAGAAACACAATGTTGCATGTTGAAGGCACGCACATGTGTCATATGCTGCGGCATATGAAAAACCTTCGGAAAATGCCGACAATCGTTGGTTGATTTTCCCAAGAGAGTCTAAGAGACTCAAGAATTTAGCATCAAGTTATCATGTCTGCGTGGCCAAATGCTTTAGCGGCAGGCAAAAACATGCAAATTGA
Source organism: Drosophila falleni (assembly GCA_035045575.1). Taxonomy (NCBI): domain Eukaryota; kingdom Metazoa; phylum Arthropoda; class Insecta; order Diptera; family Drosophilidae; genus Drosophila; species Drosophila falleni. The sequence continues at coordinate 16,586,391 of JAWNOV010000167.1, forward strand.
CTTAATCTAATATTTAGTTTTATTTTTTTCTTTAGATGTCGACAAACCGCAGTTCGCAGTCCGAAACCTAAACCTCAACTAGAGGAATAAAAAAATAAAGCCATAGACGAAGGTGGAGATGGAGACAATTGTATGCAAGTGCTGAAGGTTGTTTGCCAAAAGAAAATCAACGAAAAATTGTTTCGGTCGCTTTTCGCGCACTCCTCGCATATGGAGCTCACTCTAATTAGAGTCTTTAGTACGCCCCTCGTTTTTAATTATGTGAAAATGGGCAGCTGCCTTAAATTTTGACCTGGGCATAAAGTAGCGCACATTATTAGCATTATGAGCACAAATGGTTTTTGTTGTTATTTTAGTTTTGGTTTTGCTGTGACTCTTGCGGTTTGTCAATATTTTTAATAAGTTTGTTAGCTGCCAACCTCAATTGGCACGTTCTCGACGTGGTTCAAGGATGAGCAAATCTCTAGACTCTAACTGAAAACAGAAATTTAAACTGAAATTGTCTCAGCTATCTTATTACTCTTTGAATGATTTTTTTTAGATCTGCGAAACCATAAATCACTCGCTTAATAGCATTATATATATTCTTGATCGGTTTCTTTGATATAAATAAAGTCTCTCTTTCTTTCTCGCTCTTCTGTACTTCATGATGACAAATTATCTCCGACTAGTTAACAATTTGCGCTAAATTCACATGCATATCATTTGTTTAATGCCACAAACTATTGCTAACTTTTTACCTAGTCTAATTAACCACTTAGCTTATAAAAAATATGAAGAAATATACTCTTACTGTGGGTATTCTAGTATCTGACATTTACTTGTCCTTTAATTTTGTAAAGAACATCATAAAATGTAGGTATTTGATTAAGTTTAGTTTTTGCTACTATAACTATCGTCATAAAATTTTAGCTCATATTATTATTTCTTCTGATTAATAAAAGAAAAGTACGCTTAAGATAATCTTAATAATGGGTGTAATGAATTTCATAAATTTTATGTAGATATTGTTATTTATTTTCAGCAAGAGTATAATTTATTCATTATGAAAACTATCATTTGCTTTTGTTTTAATTAGCTCAATATATTTAATGTGCAATATCCGTGGGAAAAATGCTAAAACTAGAAATAAGAAAAACGAATATATGAGAATTAAATTGGTAATAATTTTAATTAATAGATAATAAAATATACATATTGTACCACAGATGACTCAACTAAACGTATTTTCGCTGGAACTTATATCCTTTAGATAGTCTAAAAAAAATCACAACTGCGACTTATTATAAAATGGCGTATTGTTAATTTATTATTGATTGCTGAACAACTAAAAACTATACCATAACTAGCTAAAGTTATAATAAAAAATATAAATTAGTTTAAATTGCCGGTGTCATATTTTTTTGTGCTATTCTGCGAGCCAGTTTTGCTTTCATTTGCTGGCTAGAATGGAATTGAGTTTGAACTTTGCTGACGCGCTTGACCTTCAACAGATGGCAAGAATTAGTTGGCGGCTTAGGGGGTAAAGCGAACTTCAGAAGTCTTGGACTTTTTGTTGCTGTCTTGTTGGATTTCCATTCAATCAGATCACTGAGAATTTCGCATGTGCCAAATAACTAGGGCTTTTTGTTAAGACAACAACAATTGTAGCGATTGTTCTTGTTTTGGACTGCAACTTGACCCGATTTTCGTTTAAGGCAAACAAGATATATTTTATAGTCAGCGATTTTCGTTAGAATTAAGTTGTTAAAATAAATTGCATTTTATTGCATACTATTTGTTATCGTCTAGGGCAAATAATTATTGCAGTGCAGTTCGTTGCCTAAGTCTTTCGTTTTGAATTGCGGCTGCTAGTAGAAGGAAATTATTGATTAAGCTTTGATTAATACCATAATTCTGAGCTAGCTGAAAAGTGACTGCCACTGCGGATGACTTCATTATGTGGGATAAAGCGATACAGATACAAGATACAAGATACAAGATACACAATGCACAGCTCTGGAAATCTGTCGCCAATTTGCACTGCTTACATACCCAGACCTCATTCAACGGGGTTAGTGTAGCAATATCCCAATCCATGCTGCAACTTCATTCACATGGCCCCCACAAAGCAGCGTCATACTCACCACGCAGTCACCGACAACGTCGACGTCGACGGCGACGGCGACGTCAGCGTCGACTTCGGCATCAGCCAAGTCGCTATAGTTGAGTGACTGAGTCTTGACGCTGACTGCGCTGCTTGGCTGCTCGGCTGCGTCGCTGTTTTCGCACATTTCGCGCTTATTTAAATGGAAACTCGAAACTAGAATAGCCACAGTATTCCGGTGAACTTGGCGTTGTTTGTATCTGTTGCCGTTGCAGTACTCAAAGTAAATTAAATACCACCCAAGGATCGTGCAAAGTGTTAACTAAATTTTGTGTTGTTTATTTTTTAGCGAATTATCAAAACTCAGAAAAGTTTATCCATAAAATACAAAAATACAAATCTTATACAAAATGGCCAATTTCATGTGCTTTGTTATCCTCTCGTTGGTTCTGTTCGCCAGTGTTGCTGTGGCGCGACCAGGATATGCTGTGGATTACTATGTGAGTTCCAGTTTCAAATGAAATACAAGAGACAATGAGAACTATACTAGTGTTATACCCAAATAATCATATGAATTAAAACGAATATTTAAATATGTTGCTCTTGGATATATTACAATTTAATTGTAAACTTAGTTATTAAAGCTGGGTTAATTCCTTATATTCTTTGTTTTATCTATAAGGATCATCCCAAATATGCCTTCAACTATGGCGTGGCTGATCATACTACCGGCGATGTGAAATCCCAGCATGAAACCCGTGATGGCGATGTTGTCAAGGGTAAATCACAATATTTACACACACACTATGTTCCAAAGTTACAATTTCCTTTGCCTATTTTCTCTTTCCCTCCCATTACAGGTCAATATTCGCTGGTCGAACCTGATGGCTCCATTCGCACTGTTGACTATACAGCCGATTCCATTCATGGCTTTAATGCTGTTGTGACCAAATCTGGACCCACTGTGCACGCTCAATCATTGGTCACAAGCCCCATTGTGGCTCACAAGCCCATTCTGACCCACTACGAACCACATGTGGCTCCAGTAGCTGCTCCTGTTGTGGTTGCCTCACCAGCGCCTTATGGTGAGTTCAAAGAGTTTATATATATGATAATTATGATATTTCCTGGTAAGCTAAACTGGATTAGCACTCACTTTCTTTAGCCGCCCTCACGCACTTCCAGCTAGTTGTGGTTGTTGTTGGTTTGTGTAGTTATCGTTGGTGTGGTAGATGATGCATTGTTGATTTTGCTGTTGTTGCTTTTCTAGGCATGAACACGTATCGCATGCTCAAGCTGTTCAGGCGTCATGCCAACTATTTTAACAATCAATATCGCAAATTGCGCCCAGACGATTATGATGATGACATCTACGATGTGATGGCTACTGAATTTAATACAGACAGACAGACGACGACAAGATGATGATAAGTCAACAACAGCAGCAGAGGCATTTACATCTAACGATTACTATGCAGCCTACTGAATCCGTATCAGTTCTCAGTTTACAATACACTTATGCATATATCTTTACCATATTTCTATTATAATACATAATCATCATTTAGGTTTGCCTTGCACTCATGTTGTAATATGCCCCTTGCATTGGCAATTAGCTGGTGTGCAGTCAGGCGATTAAACTGAATCATCGCATCGTGAAATGTGTAACATTTTACGTTACGTTGACTAATGCAACACAATTGACACGCCCGCGCAACTGTTAATTATGTCATGAGCGAGTTTTTCCTCAACATTGATCAAGAGATTAGCTCAAGTTTTGTTTCTGCATTTTGCATACGACTCTCAGTCTCATATTTCCCATCATTTTCCCACACTAATTATGTCATATTGCAGCAGCAGCAACAACGCCGGCAGCGCATCAGCTTTTTTCTGAAAAACTGTGCGGAAAATTGTGTTGCCCATTTTCCGTTTTTAACCCCAAAGCCAACATCTTTTCTCAATGTCGCAACGTTTTGTTGTTGCCGCTGGCAATGGTTGTAGTTATTGTTGTTGTTGTTGTTGTAACTGCATGTGAACATTATTTTAATTGTGGCTGCCATTTTAATAATTAAGAATCGCACAGCAAACGCACCACGCAAAACTTTTGCCAAAGCCCAAAACAAAAGACTTAGGCAACGAACTTCACCAGCAATTTGCATCAGCAACATAAACAACAACACAAGATGAAAAGGAAGTCACAACAGCTAGCGAAAACAACAACACCTGTGACCAATTGACTTTGCTTGTTACAAATTCGTATAAATTCGTGACAATACAAAATGGGCCAAAGCTAAAGAAATGTATAGAAAATTGTTCGAGCCAATTTACAACAATAATACAAACAACAACGACAATAAGCGGACAGCTGCTGAATCATATTTACAACAATTGCAATCTCTGATAATATTTATTGGTAATTTTGTACTTTAAGTTAACAAACATTATGCGCCCGCTGCTGCGCCCATTCACTACGACTACGATGATGGCTACTACAACCAGGCTCAGTATGAGTACGTGCCCCAGTATGATGCCGGACACTATGGCCACTATGCGAGTCCCTATGCGACATCACACTATTAAGTGCATACTCTAAGCGTATTTAGTTTGTATAAAAAAGAAATCAAAAACAACCCTAGATTGGCTATATTTACGAGTATGTAAGTCGACTCCGTTGCAGTTGTGTGGCTGCCAAACGAGATCGCTTAGAAAACCACACACACTGTTAACTTGCTGACCCTTTTTCTCACACACACACACACACTCTCACACGACGCTGAGTAAGATAATAACGATATGGATGCTAATTTAAGTTGTGAATTTTTCTGTAAAATAAAGTTTCAACAACATTTTATAAGTGAAAATATAACAAAATTTGTGTTTTTCAAATGGGAATGGAAATTGAAATAATGTATTTAATTAAATATAAGTAGAATTGAGATTGTTTTAAAAAATGGTGTACACTTATGTAACCATTCGATTTTTATTGGAATTTTCATAATTTATATGGCTTATAAAAAAATTAATGTGTATAAACTAGTTTATACTTTTATTTTTCCCAGCAAAATGTCGCTTAATATAACAAGTCTGGAAATCGATTTTTTATTCAGCCTTAATGATCTTGCGAGCGAATAATATTTTTCATCTATACGTAATTATCTATAAAAGTGTTCCATAAGTCAGTAATCTTATGTGGGCTCTTCTCTCAAATGGCAAGAGATGCAACAGTTCCCACCTTATAGACTGGCTTTTAACGTTGGCGTTATAATTTGCACTTGTACAAGTATTTTGCTATTATTTAAACGATTGAAATGAAATTTATTTGAATATTTCCAAAGCATTTTTTTTCCATTGCGGCAACAATTCATGGCCAATTGAGCGCTGTTTTATTTATTGAAATAAATGACAATAGTTAGCGTGGTTGGAGATTTCCGCTCTTCTCTCGATGCTGCCACCAAAGAAAAACAGCAGCAGTAACAGTTTACGGTCTGCAATTTTTCAAGTCTTTTTCTTATATAAGTTTTACTTTTTAGACCCCGTACTTAAAAAAAAGTACAGGGGTCTATTGGACTTGTTTTACCGACTATGTGAGTAACAGACAGAAGGAGGCGTGGCAGACCCTATAAAGTATGGGAGAGGGAGCGGGGCCTGGGAGAGAGGCCTGGGAGAGGGACCTGGGAGAGGGACTGGGATCAAGGCCTGGGAGCAAGGCCTGGGAGAGGGACCTGGGAGAGGGATCTGGGAGAGGGACTGGGAGCGGGGCTGGGAGAGGGACTCTATATTATATAGCTGTCATAGAACCGATCCAGCGAAAATCAAGTCTTAGTATGTAAAACATTTTTGTTTTATGAGATATCGTAACCAGTCTGACAACATTTGCATTTAAGTTAACTAAATAATTTTTAGTTTTTTTCCATTATAAGTTTTTTTCATAGTAAGTACGGGGTCTCCGACTGTCGAGTATGCTCGACTGTAGCACCGGCCGACTAGGTTTTTTAAAAGTTTAGTTGGGTCATTTGTGTGTCTTAATTGGCAATTGAAAGCTTTCTTCCGGCTGTTTCCGTTGACCAATTGAACTAAGAGAGCAAAGCTATAAAGCGACAAAAACTTGGCTCTAAACTTAAAGCTTAACTTGGCTTAGTTTAAAGCTTTTCGGAGGTTCGTAACTGCACTCAAACTGAAAGCTTTTTATTAATAAATGACTATATTAACATACTTTGAGGCTTTCTATCATGAGTAAAATTGTAGACGACTTTTAGGCAAGTTTTTACTTTGGAATAAGCAACTGATTGAAAATATTTATTAAATGTTAAGAGTTCCAATTCACAATCCAATTTGTGTTTTTACTTAGGTTTTATCACTTATACGACCCATGTTCTTCACAATTAAAGTAAGATTAATATTGAAATAGATCTAATATCATGCCTGCATAATAAATTGGAACAAACGACAACATAAATCGAACAAATCATTTAATTCAACATTTGACTAATTAGCAAATGTATTCGATATAAACTTTGACTTTAATAACTTTAGTAATAGTTGCTCATAATTACAACCGGTCCAGCTGTGATTCAACTACAAATTCAAGTTACAGGCATTTAGCTTATCCATTGAAATCATTGCTCAACTCTTGATAGCCGACAGATTATCTGGTTTACTTAACAAACCCGACGTCATCTTCTTAGTGCCGGCTTAAACTGGCTCAAGGCCGGAATAACTCAGTAACTGGTCCCAGAGATTCCTAATTGCGACTCAGTTCTAAGTTTTGCATAAAATGTAGATTAAATTGCATAGTAAGTAATCCCCAGTATGATTGAATTACGAGTTGCACTTGCAACACCAGCAACAACAGCAACACGAACGCCTTTTAAAATTCAAACAGCTTTTATACAAATACCTCATCCAGAGTCTGTGGTCTCTTGCACAATGCTCACTCATTTGAGCGCATTAAATTTGAATTAAAATATTTGAAATTTTCGCCCGGTAACTGAAAAAAACGCCAACGAAAGTGACAATTAAAATCTTTTAACTGTTGACGTGCCGTCTGCTGTTGCATTTCCTTAAGAGAGCGCGCCCAGATACTTAAAGCCAGAGGCTTTCTGCCCAAACTGAGCCGGCCACAGACCAAGACGGTCCAAGGCGGTACAAGCCGGGCCGAGCAGTGTCAGCGCCGCCAAACCTCAATTATAGCAACGCCGGCAGCCGACTTGCTTATACCTATTTATATATAAACTAATATCTGTGTATATACACACACACACACTCACACACACCAAGACCCCAAGAGAGTCGTATATGGTGCGAGCACAGGTTGCCAAAGTGGACAATTTAATGTGGCTGTCATGTTAAATGCCAAGCCAATAATTTAAGCCTCATTTTTCTTAGCTGAGAAATGTTTGATGGGTGGTATGTGGACTATTGTGCTCACATCTGAGGTTAACGAAATTACCAAAAATTTCATGGATTAAGCGAAGTAGAGCGCAAGTATTTCTTGCTTTCGGGCGAAATTGGGAAGGGCTTTAATGAGATTATGTAAAGAAAAAGAGAGCAGGGAAAGCCCAATTGACAGAGTTTTTTTTATTTTTGGTTTTTTTAAAGCTGTTAATCATATTATTTAAGTTAACTTCCTAGTGAAACCAGTCACACCACTAGTCATAAATCTGATCTTATACTGCTTGAGAATTAATAGGCAATCCGTGTGAGTTAATTGCTTTTGGGAGTTGCATTCTGTGTATTAGTTGTTAGATTATTTTAGATAATCTTAAGGCTGTTCGACTTAGCTGTCGAGATTATCAAGAGGTCTATTAGGCCACCGTGTTGTCTATAGAGTGAAAAGCATGAGTGACAGGTTTTTTAACTGTTTTCAGTTGATTTTATTTAATTATGCTTATACATTTTTCTATTGACTCAAATAATTTTATATTGTAAATTTAAGATTGCACAATTATTATTCAAATTTATATAATTGCATTTTTATCAGCTGCAATTCCTTAAAAATAAATATTGTACAATGTACATACTTCTAAATATAGAAAATATTTATTTATATTTTTATAAATAACACTAACAAGAACTCTAAGAATATTTTATAATTATAATAATAATAATGATAAATAATTTTTTGTATCGAGTTTGTCGTTGATTTTTTATCCAAAAAAAAATCAATATGTAATTTACATAGAACGAACATAAAGTACTATAATCCGAAATTAACAAATACTTGAGCTGAATCTTATAAAGCAAATTGTATTTAGACCCCGTACTTAAAAAAAGTACAGGGGTCTATTGGGTTTGTTTTACCGACTATGTACGTAACAGGCAGAAGGAGGCGTGGCAGACCCTATAAAGTATATATATTCTTGATCAGCATCAATAGCCGAGTCGATATAGCAATGTCAATGAGAGGGGACTGGGAGAGGGACTGAGAGCGGAGCCTGTGAGAGGGACTGGGAGAGGGACCTGTGAGAGGGACCTGTGAGAGGGACTGGGAGCGGGACTGGGAGCGGGGCCTAGTAGAGGGACCTGTGAGAGGGACTGGGAGAGGGGACTGGGAGAGGGACTGAGAGCGAGGCCTGGGAGAGGGAGTGGGAGAGGGACTGGGAGAGGGGCCTGGGAGAGGGAACTGGGAGAGGGACTGGGGAGGGACTGGGAGCGGGACTGGGAGCGGGACTAGGAGCGGGGCCTGGGAGCGGGACTGGGAGCGGGACCTAGGAGAGGGACTGGGAGAGGGAGTGGGAGAGGGCCCCTTGCATTTAAGTTAACTAAATTATTTTTAGTTTTTTTGCATTCTAAGTTTTTTCCATAGTAAGTCTCCGACTGTCGAGTATGCTCGACTGTAGCACCGGTCGACTAGTTTGTTATGCGTTTTTTAAACTAATGTTCAAACTATTAAGATGATGATTTCCGTTAACAGAAATTGAATTAGCCACGTGCTGAACTCTTAAATGAAACGCCAATCGAGCCAACTTTTCAAAAGTTTGTGTGAAAAAGAAAACGAATAAAGTAAGAAATAAACCACAAATGAATCGCATTTTATACTTAACTCAAACTCTCTTGAACTCCATTTGCGGTTTTTGCATAGACAATATGAAAACGTAAACAAAATGAATCGCTGAGTAAAGCGTCCAAATGATGGCTAGAGCGGTTAAAGCGCCTTTGAAATCCATTTGGTTGATGGCTCTATTTGTGTTATTGTTGTATATTTATTTGATTATTCTTTTTTTTGTGTTTTTATTGTTTGTGGATTGTGCAAACATCTTTGGCGATTCTTAAGATACACGTATCCATTAGATACATCGCCGCACATACGACCAAGACCCTTTTAAAGAGATTGTCTCATCACGTTTTCAATATTGCAAAATGAGTTGTAAATGTGGAGAATATGTGTGTGTGTTATGTGTGTGTTGTATTTGTTCATAAGCATTAAGAACAACAACAATAAGCTTCCCATATGATGCGTCACTTTAGCTATCAACATTGAAAAAGAAAAACCAAAATCAACAAAATGTACAACTGATTTTCCAGTTGATGTTGGACGGGTTTGCTGATTATTGCCATGGATTTTCATTTTTTGCAACATTTGGCAAGGCTTTTGATGTTGATTTGCTTTGTTGTTGCTGATGGTTTTTAGTGTTTTTGTTTTTTGGTGTTGCAGTTTTGTTGCCAGCTTTTTATGGTGTTCAAACTAATTTGTGGTTACAAGCAACTGCCGGCCTGTTTTTATTCGTGGCCCAAACACAAACTGCGGCATCATGCCCTTTTGTTGTTAACTCGTAAGGTGGGGGCTTATTGAATAGGTAGCATAGCAGAGCACGAACACACTATATACATGAGGGGGCACTCATAAGAGTGCACCATTTGCAATTATTGTGGAACAAAAGCGCCAAAAGTTGGTTAACAAAGTGGCAGCCGTGTTGGAGGCGGAGAAGAAGTTGCAGTAGGACACGCAGAAGCAGGTGGCGGAGGAGGAGGAGCTGCAATTGCAGCAGGATTGCCAAATCACATTACATTTGACCTAATTTGCAAGCCTTAGCTATATTCATATACATAGTAATAATTTTAATAATAAGCACGTTTCAGTCTCAGAATCTTCGCAGCTGACAAACAACTTTCAAGTCAACTTTGCGGAGTGTAAATAAATCAAAGAGTGCACTTCAAAGCACTAGATAATGTGGCATGCGTGGCAGTTGCAAGTTGCAAGTGTTTGCCATTGATACACGCACAAGTGCAACACACACGACATGCAACACCAAACAATTCATAAACTCATAAAGTGAGTGTTAAGGAAGAAACTCAAATATTTTGGCCTGCCTTTCCTTTTTGTAATAAATGACGTATAAATATGTATAACAACTTCAACAATTACTGGCCAAAAAATAAAAATGTACTGAACTAACTGTTAACTGTAAATTTCAATTTGCATAAAGCAAAGTTCAATAGCATAAATTGCCAGGCTCAACTCATATTCAGAGATATATTCATAGTCAATTCATAGTCAGAGCTCCAGCTTCAGTTCCCCTTCATTTAGTCTGGGGCAACTTTCAAGCAATTGATTTTCCATGAACTTCAATTTGCATGTTTGGGCTAAAGTTGCTGGGGGCTTACAGGAAGGGGGAAGGGGTTTAGTTTTGGCCTTTTTCCGCAAGTTTTGCATGCAATTGTCATTGTCATTGCTTTGGCGTTTTGTTGTTGTTTATGCTGTTGACCTGTCTAGAGATTTATATTTACCTGTTGCCCATTTGGAGCACATTATGTAAATTTTTCATTGAAAACTGGTTCGCGTTTTCAATTTCGTTTACTTGGTTTGCCGAATCGAAGCAATTCCTGTTGGTATTGTTGTTGTTTTCATTCGTATCGCATTAAGCGATATTTTTTTAAAGAGTCTTTTTCACTTGGTTTTATCGTAGGCCCGTTTTAATTGGCAACTGCAGCTAAAAAGCACACTGTGCATTTTTTATGACAAAATGTCAATTAAAAGCATGCAAATCATGTTAAATCAAGACTCTGAGAGTCAAGGTGTGTGATTTTGGGAATCAAAAACTCTTGTAGTAAGTAAAGAAGTAAGAAAATAAATAAAAGTAGGTAGAGGAGAGAGTTCAAAAGAAAAAAAGAGTATGCTTTGGGGTTTTAAAAATTGAAAAAGATTAAAAATTAAAGGGGGTTATCTTTAAAAAAAGGGGTTAAATTTTAGGTAAATATGTACATGTGTGATTTACCAATCTCCAAAGATTTTTTTGACAAACATCTTGCATTACTTTTTATAATAAGTGTTGAAAATTATTGGTACATTTTGTATAATAAATATTTTATAAATTTTATGCATAAAAAATTAAGTGTTGAAATTTTTTTAAGTTAGCAACTAAATTAGTTTAATATAATAGATTAAAAATTTTATCAAAACTCTTAGCAAATATTTTGACAGTATTATGTAGCAATTGTATTAATATTATAAAGTATTAGAACATTCATAAAATATTCTAAGAAAGCTCTCTAGGTAATTGTTTAAGTGTAGACATTTTGCCTGATTAATTTATGTTAACAACTTAACGGTAGCGCCACGACATTGCGAGGTCTTTGCAACAACATCAGTAACAATCTTAACAACAACAGCAACAACAACTACAATGACAACAATTGCAACGATAACAACAAAAAGCATTGAGTAAGGTTAGCAACTGATGACACGATTACAGCTCTCCCTCTCTCTCTCTCTCTCTCTCGCTCTCTCTCTCTCTCTCTCTCTCTCTCTCTCTCTCTCTCTCTCACTCTCTGTCTTTAACTCTTTTGCTATCTCGCTCACAGATTCATACGTGCTTACGAGTGCAGCATGTGAGATAAGCACCCGCATAGCTAAGCAAACTTTGAACGTGGCAACAGCAACTGGACAACTGGACAACGGGACAACTGGCCAAGTGGTCAATGTTGGTCGGGAGACAGCGAGGAGGCCATTTCATTATGTAAACGCTGCAAGGAAAACAAGAAATCTGGCAACAAATCAATAGAAAAAAGTGTTTTTATTTCACATTGATGGGGCGTCGGGATGTGGACTGAGACCCGAACTAGCCGGCCAACTGACTGACTGACTAACTGACTGACTTAGCCAGGCTATATGAGCACGTCTATTGGGAATCTGTAACTGTTGTTGCCGCACTCACAGTTGCAGTCATAGCCGGTCCAGCTTCAGTTGCGTGTTGCAGCCACTATTATGAATAAACATGTGGCACATGTAAGTTGTCGCTGTCGCTCTCTTGTGGCCTGGTATACATATATCTCTAAGTATTTAATATTAGCCAGCTTTGGAAATTGTAATAGAAATGAAAATGAAAATCAAAAAATAGAGCAAAGTGATTTTCGGGTTTTGCAATTAGCCATAAACATAACACAAACCAAACCAAAGGAAACACGCTTCAGCTGCAAACTCGTATTTCCTGGCTTTTCCTAGCCTAGTGTCTGCCAGTTGTCTGGCAGGCTCTTGTCTCCTTGTCCGCCTGTCTGCCTGTCTGTCTGTCTGTCTGTCCACCTGTCAGTCCGTCTCACTGTCAGCCTGTCTGTTTACTTCAACGCTTTTGCCTTCTGGCCAACAGCTGCCATTTAAGTCAAGAGAGTCAGGAGATGCGCCATGATTATAGTCAATCGACCCATCGTGGGCCTAAATTATGACAATAATTTTATGTTAATAACTCAAACCTGAACTTTATGCCAACAATTTTTGGCTGTAAAAAATAAAAGAATTGCAGTCGGGATGCTTGACTGCTTTCAGTTTTGTGTGCTGCATTGCAGCCTGCAGTTAAAATGTTCAAATATTGCTTGAACCAATTGTGTAATGAGGCGCAAGAAATGTCTAGATTCGTTAGCTTAGTACGGCCATGGGGCGTATGCGTAATAATGCCCATGGCCAATTGAAAGGCGCGCTCAAAAGTGCAGGCTTAATTAGACAATTTCTCTATTATGGGGTATCGAATGCCTTTCACAAACAACACAAAAATCCCCACTCAACGCTCAATTACAGCTGTAGCTAATCAAAAGGGCATTGATTTTTATGAACTGCGAACTGTACATCAAATCGCTGTAGTTGGGACTGAAAATCGGAATCGGAATGGGCCTGGCTAAGATGCTGATGCTAAGGCCTGGCTTTGAGGCTGGCCAGCCAATTGTTGTTTGCCATGTTGATGGTGCTGGGCGATGTCGATGTCGATGGCGATGGCGTCACTTGTACTTGTACAAATCTTTGTATTTAAACGAAACGTGCTCTAGCAAAAAACTTAACTTAACCATCATGATGCAAGAGAGAAAGAAAGTTGCTTGATCTTTAGACGGGCTCATAAACGGAGCAATCGCCAGCATAGACAAGAAAAAACATTAGTCGCAAAAGGCTATAGTCAAGATCCCGACCATAGAATACCCGTCACTTTTTTTTAATATATGTATATGAAAGTACTTTATAGAAATGACTATTTAATAAAAAGTACTGCATACTTTTGGGTGCTAGTATTGCCTTTATTGTTTATAACTTTGGTTAGCTATTACTGTCGTTCTACTTGTCCGATCTTGATGCGATTAAGTGGGATAGCAGATAATAGACAGACATGGCTATATCGACTCGGTTGTTGATGCTAATCGAGAATATATATACTTTATAGGGTCTGAGATGCTTCCTTCTCCCTGTAACATACTTCAATGAACCCAATATACTTTTACTTATTTTTTAAGAAACGGGTATAAAAATAAGGGTCCGGTCTGAGTCCGGGTGTAGTCCGGACGCCGGACAGTTGTTGACGGGGTCAGACATAATCAAGCCTGTGTGGAGTGGCCCGTCACGTTAGGGCCACATTCACAGACAATCATAAGCAACTGCAGAAGCGGCCTCGAGTCTTGGCCATAATGTGCATATTGCAGTTTTTTTTCTGTTTTTTGTTTATCGCTTCTCGCTTTTGACAATAAATTGCCTTGGCGGTGGCTTTGCCCGTGTTACCTTTAACGAAGTGTGAAAGATGTCGGCTCTGATTCGATGCGATTGCGCCACAGTGGCATGCCACTGCACCAGCCAGCACACGCTGCAAGGTTTCATTTTTTCCCCCTTTTTTTTTTTGCTCTCCGTGCACCGTGAAGATGTAGTTAACAACGTGACTATGTAATCAGCATCAGTAGCAAAAGGCTAGGAAGTCGCCCAGCTGCTTTATTGGCCAGCTTCAGCTTGACTGCTCCCAAACTGGCCGCTGTTCCAAAAACTTCAAATGATTTTTTAAGCACTTCACAACAGACTCGTTTTGTCTCGTTTCTAATCAAATTAATTTCGCCAGCTGCACACAACAACACACTGACACACACACACACACACACACACACACACACACAGATCACACGTTTGAGTCTTAAATTGGGATTGCGCATACGCAGAGTGTAACTGCCATATATACTCATACTTGTATTGAATTTAATAACGTCTATCCACATAGTTATGACGAAAGTCGTGTGAGCCAAAGGTGAAGGGTGATCCAGACATATTGCATGCCGCATACAATAATCAAAGCTTTTATGATTTGTGCAATAATATTTATTAATATAATCAGACTTGCATTACTCGAACTTCTATAACTCGAAGCAAATCGACTTGCAATTGCGTTTAGTGCGAAAATATTTTACAATTTTTTTCAACCATAACTTGCACTTACATATCTCGATTAACTTCATAGCCATAAGTCTAGTTTTCTGTGAAAAATCTAAAATTATATACAACATTTATCGTGATTTTTCGTTGCGCCGCTGTAGCGATGCCTTCCAGGGATGGTAAATCAGATTCCTTAACTAGAGTACTTGATGTGGACTTGATAAATAAATAAATTATCAATAATAAATGCTAACTCAATAATTGCTTAATAAAACAATCAAGCAACTTTAGGAGCTCTTAGGTCCTTGGGATATTTTGTTTGTTTTAACTTTATTCTGCTGTAAATCAAATAATAAATAAATAATTGTACGTTATTTTTATTAACTACTTTATATTTACAGCATAATATGTTTGCACATACAACATTTATAAAAAAATTGCGGCAATTATCGCTAAGGTGCATTTATTGCAAAATACATAAGGCTTAAATTTAATTACTTATTTAATTTGAATATGTATAAATTAAAAAAAAAATTTTTTTGAGCTTAGTTTGTTTTAAAAATAGTCAAGGCAATTATTTAATATTTTTAATTAAAGAAATGTAATTTAATTCCGTTAATATCCTAAGCTTGCCCTTTTATTATATAATTCTGTGAAAATCCACCTACAATTTCGGATTTCCGCAATCGAGACCCAACGTCGCAGCGGGAATCTTGTTTCAGGCAGTCACAATCACAATCACCTGAAACCGAAAGGTGAAGTGCTCGGCGTTCACTGCGAGGTGAGAGGTGACCAAGACTGTCGTCGTGTCGTCGCTGTCATTGGCCAATGCAAACTTCGGCTCTGGAATTTGAACGGAAGCAATGCTTTTGGGAAACCTCACACGACTGCCACTGCTCCAGCTATATATAATTTGTGATTTAAGGTCCTTGTGACATATTAAGAATTTGTTTCCCACACTTTCGATCCCAATGCCAATCAATGAACACTCATTTGTCTTCAATGCGGTGGCCGTATATTAACAATATTTAATTGATTCGCCATGGATAACAAATAAACAACATTTAAAAATTCATTTTACATATGTACAAACAAATCAACGTACTCAGAAGAATGTACTCACCAAAAATTTAAATCAGTTAATTGATTTGAAAATTGAATTATGACGCTGAAATTCTTTCGTCGTGTTCCCATTTACATTGAACATCTTAAAAGTAAATAATTGAATTGCAAATATATCAGATATATCAGATATATACTCATTTGTTTTAAAGTGAATAAACTTTGAATTTATGCGATTGTGACATCTTTTAAACTTATCTAATATATTCATAAATATTGTCATTTGAAAACATTTTAAATATTTATTTGTAATAAATTTATTTAATAATTATTGTTATTGAAATATAAATGGGAGCAAATGTTTAATTGTAACTACATTTATATTATAGCAGCCTTACGAACTTAATTTTTAACAAATATTTCCCACACACACAGCATTAATTAATTTTAAGAAAGCCAAGCTGATGAACACGCAAATTGGTGTCAATTTTAACTAATTGAACTTAATTAAAGAGTTTTGTGTAATACAACGAAATATTGACGCTTCGTTTCTGCTTAAAATTGTTAAGCTTAATTATTATTAATGGGTGCCAATATTGTGTGTGTGTGAGTATATATTTTTTGTGAAGCGCGAACAATTAAAACTAACAAAAAATAAAAATAAAACCCGTTGACAATGCGACGAAAATAAGCGGCGGTTAATGACTTCTGCAACATACACACACACACATACACACACACGTAGAGTTGTATACCAAATTTAGAGTACACTTTTGTTGTTGTTCTTGTGTAGCTACAGCGAGTGCAACTGCTAATGATGTCGTTGATGTGCTGCATGTATTGTGAGACGCTGACGCTAAAGCAGCGGTCAGGGTCGTCAGTTGTCCGCTCTGTGATCAACTCCGGGACCGCCATTTAAATGATGGGCCCCCAAGAGAAGCCGGCACAGCGATTGCTAATTGCTTAGACTAATTGCGCTTAGCTGCCGGCTATGAAAAGCCGTTCAAGAAAGTACCAATCATGGTTTCAGTTAACACAACACCGACCGTTATTTCTTTGACTAACAGTTTACCTTGCCGCTAGACGCTGCTCTATGCTCTCTTGGGGTGTCCAAGTAAGTGAGTATTTACCCTTTTGCCATGCGGCGTGTGCAATTAAAGCACAATTTAACGCCACAGCGTTGCCACTGCACGCAACTGGGCAAGTTTGTTGCCTGAGTCTTTTGTTTTTTGGTTTATGTAAACGAATCAAAGGAATAGACGAAAGATTATTCGATTTATTATTATGTATTTACAAATTTTGGGCAAGTCTTAAAGTAAATGTTGTGTTTAAGTTTGCGTTTAAAGTTTTCCTTTTTTTAATATTTTTTATTTTTTTTTATTTTTATTGCATGCTCAACTTGAGGTCAACGATGAGTTGTTTTGAGCCTGCATCATTTCGATCAGCTTCTTCAGCTTGTTGTGCTTCTTCAGATAGGCGCTCTTTTCATGTGCCAGCTTAACAGTTGTTATGTCTGTTGTAGTTGTTGTTGTGGGCTTTTGTGTTGTAGATGCTGTAGTTGTTGCTAACGTTGTTGTTGTTTCTGTAACAACTGCTGCTGCAGTTGGGCTGCTGCTGGGCGCTTCAGTTGTGGAGGAGCTGACTGACTGTTGTGGCAATTCGTTGTACTCCTCCATCTCCGTCTCTGTCTCCGCCTGCTGCTTCTCCTGCTCCTTCAACGGCGCTTGCCAATCCACCAACTGCTCCTCCGCTGGCAGCAGCTGCAACTGCAAAGAGATGATGCATGTGATTATGACATGGACATGGACATGAACATGGACATGGATATGGATGTGGTGGGGAAATGGTAAATGAGCATGAAGCAAATGTTGTTGCGATTGCGATTGGTGGCGAATGCTGGCGAGTTGTGGGTGTGCGTGTCGCTCTGTGTGCAGGTGTGCGGTGTGTGTGTGTGTGTGTGTGTGTAGGTGTAGCTCTTGTGCAAAAAGCATTTATAAAAGTGTCAAAAGCGTTAAGTTGTTGTAGTTGGAATTTCGTTATTTTTTTTTTTTTCTCATATTCATTTGGATTTAATTTAATGTTGTACACGCAATTTACAATAACGTCAACGACTCCTTATACTCTTCTTAATATAAGCATATCAGTAGCGCAGATAACGCTTGCGATTATCATATTGTCTTACATAATTCCATGGCGCATATTTGGCCTTCTCGTAGGCCTTGTATTTCTTGGTCTTTGCATTGTATTTGCCCTGCAGCTTGTTGGGCACGATTGCAGTGTATTTGATGCCCACTCCGGGCACATATTGTGCTGCCAAGGCGGGCACACTCACAGTTCCCGTTCCCGCGCCAGCTCCAGCTCCTGGCGTGCTATATGGAGTCAAAAGATCGCCATAGTTGCGCTTGGGCGGCAGATTGTTGTAGTTGGCCGGTGCATAGGGTCCGGCGGGTATGATCCAAGTGCGTGGACGTGACGGAGGCGGCAGCACATAGCTGAAAGATATTTAAAATAAAAAATAAAAAATGAAAAAAAGTCGACTTAAATGTAACCTTAGTACACTTACACATATGGCTTGGGATTGGGTATATCATCACTTTGATCCTCCCAAACTGGCGCTGGCTCGCGATATGGCTGACGTGGCGGTGTGGGCGTGGTACGTGGCGGCGGTGGCACAATCGGTCCAGTGTTTGTGCCCCAGTCGACGCGTATCGCTTGGCAGCTCGCAGCGAGGCAGATGACTAGCAGCAGAAGAATTGAATGCTGCAAAAAATGGTTAAAAATTTAAAATAAAATTTCGACAAACTAATTAAATAAAATAAATTTTAAACTAGTCGGACGGAGCTACTGTCGAGCTTTCTCGACTGTCGGAGACCCCGTACTTTCTATGTCAATAGCTAAGACTGCTCAAAATTCATACTTGATTTGGACCCGATCGGTCCTATGACAGCTATCTGATAGCTTGATCCTTACACAAACACTTTCAAACTCTCATAACTCTGCCAAAACTTGACCGATTTTCATGCGGAATATCGTTTTGATCTTTATTTGGCCTCTACTTTGATTCTGCATCAAAATATTACTTATTTAAAAAAATCGATTATTTTCCCCTATCACTGTCCCATTATCCGTACCTTTTCCTTGACTTTCCCTTTGACACTTACTCAAAAACTTCCAACTCTCATAACTCTCGCCAAAACTTGACCGATTTTCATGCGGAATATCGTTTTGATCATTATTTGGCCTCTACTTTGATTCTGCATCAAAATATTATTTATTTAAAAAATTTGATTATTTTCCCCTATCACTGTCTATTGTATCCGTACCTTTTCCTTGACGTTCCCTTTGACACTTACTCAAAAACTTCCAACTGTCATAACTCTGCCAAAATTTGACCGATTTTCATGCGGAATATCGTTTTGATCATTATTTGGCCTCTACTTTGATTCTGCTTCAAAATATTACATATTTAAAAAATTCGATTATTTTCCCCTATCACTGTCAAAAGCTTAGACTGATTACTTAAGTTTTAACAAAGTTAAGCGACTTCTATTTAGTTATGCCATCCAAAAACACAGTCGTAACATGTTGTACAAATTTATTTGCACCTGCCACAAAATTTGACTCGTTCGACTTGCTTTGCCTTTTAGTTTATACGATTGCAACATAGTTTGCAAATCGAATGCGTATTTAATGCTCTGCTAACCAATTAAATGCGCTTTATTTAGATGCATCGAACATTGTGCACTTGAACTCGATAAGATACAAAACGATTCAAAAGCTAAAAAATTTAATAACACATTAATTACATGACGACTTACAACAATGTCAAGTTTGTACGCGTACAAATATAATAATCAACTCAAATTGTTGTTAACATTATGGCATTGTCTCGCATTGTTTCGTCTGCTTGTTGTTGTTGTTTTCACTCTTATTGTTGCTTTTATATATGAGAAAATTTCTCAACATACTGACATAATTTAACATGTTAATGCTAAAGCAGACTCTCTGTTAGAAATTGTTTGTCTGATCAAAATTTGTTGAAAAGTTAAAAGTCATTCTTTGTCTTTGTGATTTATTTATTATTATTATGATAAATATTTATAATGAAAATATTTGCTTTGTTAATTGAAATAGTTTGTTTAATAATGGATTTATAGTTGATTAATTACGTTGCATTCATACAAGGCTTAAAAAGGTGCGAGTTTTTATGGTCTGACAATTGACCATTTTTTTTATTTTATGAATTAATTTTTTATTATTGTACTACATATATAAAAACCGTTTGAAAGCTTAAACATTGTTGACTTTATGACTCTTTATTATTTATTTATGCATTGTGAGCATTGTCACCGGCTCCCAAGTGCTTTTGCCGCTAATGATCAATTAGGAGCCGTTAACATGCTAATGCGATTTAAAACGCTACAAAAACCGCGCGAAAGGTGCTTAATGTGAATCAAGGCGGAACTCAAATAGGGGGGGGGCAAATGGGGGAAACAGATTTTTACAATGCAAAAACTGTTCATAGTTGCAACTTGCAACTTGGCCAACTCACAGACAATCGGCAATCGGCGCTCTCCTTGGCCAAAATTTGTATGTTGCCAATTTGTCAAACGGTCGGCGCTTTTGACAATATGCACAAAAGATATCGATACATCTGATTTATCGATGCCACCTGCATGCAACACTGCAGTGAATACGTCTCTGTGTGTGTGTGTGTGTGTGTGTGTGTGCTTGTGTGGGTGACTGTCTGACTTATTGCACCTTTGCTCCTCTTTATTATTTTTATTTTTTTACTGTGCGATTCTCTTGGCTTCATTTTCGAATGTCTTTTCAAAAGATCAGAATTCGCTGAATTTTGCAAATTGAATGTGTCAACTTTAGCAATTACGATAAACATGTAAACAAATGAGTGAGCGGTGCTCGTATGCATATACATTTTTGACTCACTGTGATGTGCTGGCACATCACTTTTAGATGCAACACTATAAATAAAGTTGGCAAAGCTTTTGCATGTTTTAAATGCTCACATTACTTTTAATACCCTGTTGCCGAAATGTGAAGTAGATGGGGTGTTATTTATTTGTAGAATAGTAAGCAAATTTAATGGACTGCACTCACTACTCACAGGCAGAAGTTGATATTCCCTTCCCCATTGCTTTTTATAGATTGTGCTCTGTGATGGCGTGTTAATAGGGTATGATGTCCCACTTTAATGCGCCCCATTAACCACACATCAAAATCAGAGTCAAGCCTTCTTGTAAGCAATAAAATGAAAGCAAATTAGAGCGTGTATACGTCGATCTTAATGGCATCGATCTTGATCAGCATCAGCAGCTGAGTCAGACATGGTAAGATTGACTGCATGTCTAGATGAATGTACATATATGTATATGTACACAGATCAGAGATTGTGTAGATTTATTTTTACAGAATTTGGATACAATAGCAACGTAATTTTTTAAGAAATATTTTATGTGGAAGAATCTGTGTAAGCTGCAGTTTCATTAAATATAAGTAATCTTTTTATATAATTTTTCAAACAGTAATGCTCAAGGTAATATTATATTTACTACGCATTTCTAAATTTGAATTCCTTTTAAAAAATATATCTTAATGATCAGTCTGTCAATTAATTTCTGGTATTAGATTTCGAGGTCTGCTAGGGTATTTGCTGGTCATTAAGTATTTTCCCACATACTAAAACAGACTGATTGATTTTTGAAGTTTTTCATTGACATTTCAGCTGCGAATTTTATATTGTTTTGATGGCTAAACAAGTCAATAAATATTCACAATTGCAGCAATGACGACATTATGTTGTGCATAGCAAATGTGAATTTTGTGTATACAATCGATAAGCCAAATTCAACTAACAAGAGTCACATTTACAGTTTGATTTAATGGCCAAGTTTATGATGCGATAATTGGTAAAAGAGAATAGGCTTATTCAGATACATCAAAATCTATGTTGCAATACAGTTGATGACGGCTATTTAAATGTCTTAAATTTAGGTGTTTCGATTCAATTACAGATCGAATAAGTTGGCCAAAAGCTCTACAAGCAGGGCTCTAAGACTATTTAATGGCGCAGTTGTAGCACTTGGGCAGCTTAAGCTCCAGTTTGTCAAGTAGCATGACGGCATCAAAAAAATATTATTATTTTGTAACAATGGACACTCAATTATGATTATAGCTTGAGCTTGAGCTTGTCTGGTCTCTTGTCACTTCCGAGACATAATGACAATGACCATGAACTTGAAATTTACTTAACTCCAAAATGAAACAACACTTAAAAAAAACTGGACTTTGTTATCTGAAAATTAAACCGATTCAATTTGTGATTTCCAGTTAAATACGCTTATGGGTGTGAAGTAAATAAAAAAGAAGAATTACAAACTTAGGTTCTTAAGATAATAATGAAGTAGTAATGTAAGAAAGTAGATTAAACTAAGCATTGTACTAAGGTAATTCAAATCCATCTTACTTTTATAGTATTTCCCAGTAGAAGTTTATGACTGAACACTTTTATGATCTCTAATTTGTTTCCTTGTATCTTTCGCTGAGTGTACAACTTTTTATTCAATTGACAGTCCAATTGTGGTTACTTGAAAAGTTTTCTTTGTCGACTCTTGCGGCTTTCGCAGTTTTTCATGTTAATTAAAAATTGCGAGAGGCACAATGGGAATCTGGCTGGGAATCTGACTGGGAATCTGACTGGGAATCTGTGCGTTTGTCGGCTTTTTGGCTTAGTCAAAAGTGCCAAAATAACGTCGAAATGCCGAAAAGTACCTGCCAGTTGAATGAACTTCAATTTCGAGCACATTTCAAAGGTGGAGCAGCAGCTGTGGATCTCATTAATTGGACGGCACTCCCTCTTTGATATCGGTCTCTGCGCCTCCGCCCTCAATGCCGCCTCCTTTAACTTATCTTGTCTCGTCTTGTCTTGTGTTGTGTTGTGTTGTCTTGGCGTAATAAGCAGGAAGGCGCTGTTCAGGCGATTAAGGCAAACGGGGCGTGTCAATTCTAACCGCAACAACAACAATAACAACAACAAAATACTAATTAAAAACAATCAATAAAAAAGGCAGTGAGCAAACGTAAACTACGAGTACAGCGCACATTACATGGCATTATCATTATCTGCGATTAACGCAGTTTAGCACGAAAATAATCATTTATTATCAAATAGCTTGCTTGGCTTTTTGAATTCGTTTCTCAGCTTTTTGGCTGCAAATTAAGTGCTTATTTTTTTCCTTTTTTTGCGAAATTTTTGCGAAGCCAAGAAAACCGTTTAAGTAGTACGACTACTTGTAGAATTGCATTTTTTGGGTCAAGCTTAGATTTAATTTAATGTGGCCAAGCAAAAAATGCAAGGTGGGGGCGTAGGCGGGGGCGGGGGAGTGTACGGGGGCGCCAGCTGTCCGGTGAGGTCCAATCTTTTATCTTCGGCTCAATGCTCATTGTCTTTTATTACACAACATTATCAACAGAAAATAAAAATAAAAAATAATATTGTGCTGGAAATATTTAACAATTTCTACTCATTGGCGCGTTCAAATTGTAATACTATAATAATAAGTATGCCATAATCATTTTTTAAACGCCCTAATTGAAATAATAATTCACTTGTGGCATGAGGGCAATGCCTAAACGGAGTTTCCATTTCATTTTTCAAATTTTCTGGGGGGCAATGCGGGCTTGGTATTGCAGTTTATATATTGATATGGAGCATATGTATATATTATGGGGTATTTCGGCTAAACGAGTTCAATAAATATCATTTTGTGCATTGTAATAAAGTTTTGCAAGCTCACAATGCGGGCTCCAATTGCATAATAATAAACAAGATAAATGATATACGATAAATGAATAATGAATATTTGATAATTGCTTGCGTTTTGAAAATGATATACATAAATATCATCCATATCTATTGTGGGCGATGAAAGTGAGCCAAATGTGAAATGATCATAGTCAAGCAATAGCTTTTATGATTATGAAAGTGGCCAGAGTTCGATTATAGTTCAAAGGGAAGAAGAAGAAACTCATTAATCATTTTACTTTCAACATGATCTGACTTGAAACAATTAAATATTCAATGAATTGCCAAATTGGATTTATGATTTCTATCAGCACTTAAATGTTGGCTCTTTCGTCGCTTATTATTCAGAGACATTTAAGACTTGATTTATAGCCTATAGAATATTTTATATGTATTTTATACACTTGCATTGAGATATTATAAATTTGTCATAGTTTATCGTGAATACTGCCATAAATAAAATTTATTCTTTGACATTTATTAATTAGTTTGAATAATTTCACACAGTTGCTAAGAATATATTATTAAAGAAAAAATTAATTTTAAAATGACTTAAAAAATATAAGAATAGTTTACTAAAAACTCAATAAAGCAAAAGTTTATAGTCATCAAATACATATGTGAGTGTATTAAAAATATTTGACTTGCGGAAATGCTGCTTTCTTTTAAGACCCCGTACTTAAAAAAAGTACAGGACTGGGAGAGGGACTGGGAGCTGGGAGAGGGACTGGGAGAGGGACCTGGGAGAGGGACTGGGAGAGGGACTGGGAGCTGGGAGAGGGACTGGGAGAGGGACTGGGAGATGGACTGGGAGATGGACTGGGAGATGGACTGGGAGAGGGACTGGGAGAGGGACTGGGAGAGGGACTGGGAGAGGGACTGGGAGAGGGACTGGGAGAGGGACTGGGAGATGGACTGGCAGATGGACTGGGAGAGGGACTGGGAGAGGGACTGGGAGAGGGACACTATATTATATAGCTGTCATAGAACCGATCCAGCGAAAATCAAGTCATACGTTATATTATAAACGCTTCTTTAGCTGCTGTGGGAAAACAGGAAATTTGAGCTTTACTTAGTATATAAGTATATTAATTCTGATATATGCGGTTAGACAACTATGGATATAGTTATGTTATATATGGTGGGTGTGCTGTGAATACGTCAAAATCAAAAATATGAGCCATAAATTTAGCGTTCTACTCTGTAATCTCATGGTACATGGTCATTAAATTTACATGTTAATCGCTTTTCGCACAAAAGCTGAATCAAAAGAAGACATCCGGCAAAGTCAGATCACTGAATGGTCAGTCAGACGAGTTCTTCAGGCACAGCTGACTTGCCGACAGAGTGACAGACAGACAGAGTGACGGCTTGACTAACCTTCAGTCTGACGTTCGAGAATTACACGGAGAACAACAATAAATAAAGGGTTTAAGATGGCAGGCAACAACAACAAAAACAAATCAGTCAAATGACTTCATCTATAGCTGGCAAACAGACGAAGCGTGTCAGGTAATTAGTTGCTTGTAGTTGTTGTAGTTGTTGTAGCATTACAACGAGGCACAGGTAATGTGCCTCATTTGCATATATAGCGCTGACTATCATGACCTAGCCTAGCCTAGCTTAGCCCCTCTCGATTTGCTTAGTCGCTTCTTTGGTGTAGAAGTTCAAGGTTTGGCAAATTGTCGCTCATTGCAGGCATCCATCAATTAGCGCACTGAATTGAGCGACCTTGAACGCCAGAACAAACAAACGAAACAGCAAAGAAACGAAATAAACGAAAACGAAAATAAAAATACAACAAACATGACACATCGCCCCCACAATGCTACCGTCAGCTTCAACTCGACTCGACGGATTGTTTGTCTGTCTGTCTGTCTATCTGTCTATTTATATAAGCTGTGGCCAACGCTGCGCATGCGCGATCTAAGCTGGCGTTAAATTTTGACATGGCTTTTTAACGCCAAACATTTTTTGATAGCCATGTAGAAGTTGGCAGTTGTTAGCAGTAGTTGTTGGTAGTTCGGTTTCATTTTTCGCGACTGCGCTCATTTGTCACAGCTTAATGTTGGCCAATTTGAAGGCGCAACTCAACGCTGTAAGAAGACAGAAAAAGAGACACAAACTTGTTTCATGTTTCTAACAGCTGAAACATTTGTTCGAATTATTTTTGTTTTTTGGCATAGGTCTCGCCTTTGGTCTTAGTCATTGATCGGTTTTTGGGATCTGTTTCTGTTTCTGTTTCTATTACTGTTTCGGTTCGTTGCATTGCTCGCATTGTACTCGAACTCGGTAATCGTATCACAAAAACAACAACATTGTTCCATACAATGCGCTGTTGGCTTCCTCGTCAGCATTTGGCCATAGTCAGCCTCAAGTATTAGCCATAATTCAAGTCTCAATTGCAGTTTGCCGACAAAACAACCTTGTGAGGCATTTGGAGCGCACACGTTTTTGAATGTAGTATTCGGATCAGAAATGTGTTGAAGATGGCGATGTCGATGGTATCGATTTCGTGTATCGCATACTCAAGAAGATGATTGAATTATGATAGTTGATTGGCGTTGGATTTTGTCTGGTTTTTGTGAATGTACAATCCATTTCTAAACCAAAAATTTAGAATGTCAGTTCAGTTTCTAAATTGAGCCAACTCATCTTGGCAACTTCAAAATTGCTGGCAATTTTGTTAAATACCCCAAGATCTTTATCCCAACAGGTCATCCATCAATTTTTGCATACATTCCAGACTAACACAAATCAAATCGACGCCAAAATGAAATCTGCTTATGCACTTTGATTAATTGCCAGCATGTTCCCAGGCTATTTATACAACTCAACCGTCCATACAAATGCGTATTTTGTTTAACAAAAGAATAATAAATAAAAAAAAATTGTATACATACGTATATAAATTTGTATGTAGTTGGGAGATTAAAATTATTGATGCCCAAAAATGATTTGCAAAGGCAAAAGTCAAACTCAAAATACGTGGGAGTCAATCAGCTAAATAAACGAATAAATAAGCGAAATTTAATAAAATAAATAGACATCATGTTGATTTCAATTACGTTGGCCATTAATGCGCATATTTCTGAACCCGTCCCAATCGGGGTTAATGAAATTTAAAATCCATTCAATACAGACAGCTCAATGCTGTTCCTGAAGCTGTTGCTATATGTTAGATGTATCTTTAGATGTAGTTGTGACTGATTCTATTTGTTTGTGTGCAGTTCCCAGACACTTTGTAAACTTGACCCCCATGAGGATTTCTCTTTTAGAGAGAAACAAGCAAGTGGCGTGTCAAAAATTAATTACTAAATAAAAAAAATATATTAAAATTCCATACTAAACTCGTGTGTTCTTTCAGCTAATACGTAAGTATAAAAAGGTGGAACTGCAGCATCATCGGTGAAATAAAATTATATAAATTGCAACATTTTTGTTGCAGGTCTGTTTGTCAGTCTGTCTGTCTGTCTGTCTGTCTGATTGGCCAACTTGATATCAGCGAGGCTCATTGAATTTGTGGCATTTGGGGGCGTAACAATTTCGCAAAAACCTTCAAAACATAATAACTTGCATTTTGAGTAGGGCACTGCGCTGCGTCTTTCGTTATTGTTGTTGTTGTTGCTCTGAGGCTAACTGGGCGCTAATCATAAATCTGCAACGCAACTCAAACTACAACAAATACAACACCAGCAACAACAACAGCAACTGCTAATCAGCGGTTACAGACCCAAAAGTTAATGCCTGTCAGGCACTTAACTGTTTGAACTTTTCGACGTCTGTCTGGAATTTTTGTGTTGTGAAAATGGAAAAATAAATATATAAATCAAAGCGCTTTCAGCCTCGTCAATGGACAATGAAATAGCCCACAGAGCATTTTTCTGTTTTGAGTAGCGTATCGATCCACATCTCGCTTCCAAAACTGGCCAAGAGGTCAATGTGCTACCGTTAACTAAATTGTATGCCCATTCAAAAAAGTTGCATTTGAATTGACCAAGTATTATTGATTCGAGGCGGGCAAACATGCTTCTAAAAACAAACAAACACAAACAAAGCAACACAATCAAACTCCCCTCGGTAATTTGCATAATTTACGTTGCAAATTTAGCATAAAATATTCAGTTTTATTTCAGAATTGTTAACGAATTGTTTTTGCCATTTGCATAAGTTTTGTATGCATTTTTGGCAAGACAATTCCATCATAAAAACCAAAAGCAAACATAAAAAAAACAATCATAATAATTTCTAATTACAAGCTAATATTATGTTAACCAATCGGAGGCCTCGAATGTTTGTCTATAATAAAAAAAATTAACATCACAATAAAGATGAAAATTGAGTCGTTCCCATAACTTAATTGGCTGACAAATGAGGCAAGAAATATTTAATGGCATTTAGATAAGAGTGTGAAACGTCTCATAAATTAAATTTCATCTTAAATTCAACAACAAATTACTTAATCTAATCATCTTTTGATTTGAGGAAGTTAAATTGCATATGAGTTTCATTATGCGGGTAACAAATTGCCAAAAATAAACTTAACAAAATACAATTAACAAAATGAAGAAGATGAAACGTTAATTACTCGAATGATGTTGCACAAAGAAGTAAGATTTATTTTTGTTTTCGCTGTGCAGTTTGTCAATTAATGACGCTGATTTCACCAAGAGCACAAACATGTTTCCGGTGCGCACATCTGCACAAAACAAATAAACAAAATGTGTAAAAACAAAAGACTTAAGACACGAACCAACGACAATGTCAATAAATCGACAGAAGCTTCTCGCATTGTTTAACGGTAGATCACAAAATGTACAAGTAGAAACAACCCAAAGAATATTGCAAACAATGATAAACAACAACAAAAAACAACAATATAAGCAACAATTGTGGGTCATTGCCTTCGGTCAATTGTTGTTTGTACGGCAGCAACAAAAACACAAAACAATACTTGAAAAAGTTTGAATACCCTTGTAAAGTTAAGTATAAAGCATGATACACATAACACTAGACCAGAAACATTGATTAGGCCGATGAGATGACGATGACGATGATGAGATACTCATAAGTTTTATAGCATTTGGCAATGCCTGCTGTGACTGATGCTCAGTTCGTGATTGTGAGATTGTCTTCTCATCAAGATTTATGCGCATCGCTCTCTGTGTGACAGTTGTTATTTTTTTGTGGTTACGATTGCTGATTAAATCAGATCGTGCGGCTGAGCTTATTAAATATTTTAATTTTCAGTTTTAAGTGTGAGATATGCCGAATCATTCGGAGCATGCACACGCTTATTGTAATAATGTAGATTTAAATAAATACTTATATAGTACACCGACATGTGCTCAGTTTTGTTTAACACCTCGTTTGCATACAGTTTACACTCAGTTGGAGTTCACCATAACTTATAAATTACAATGTGAAGCACTTTACTTTCAAACACTCTCAGCATGAGCAGCTTATATTTATGTATAATATTTAAATATTAATTAAGACTTGTAATAGAGATACTTACCATTTTTGTAATTGAAAACTTTTAATGAAAATTAAAACTTCTAAGCCGATTTTGCTGTAAATATTTGAAATGTATTTGATTTTGTTATTTAATATATTCATTCATTTCTAATTTATTATCGTACGCATAATCAAGTTGCCTTTGGGGGTCGATGTCGTTGCAATTATTTGGCATTTGATATGAATTTAAGTAACATACACACACATACACATTCACACAGAGAGAGAGAGAGAGAGAGAGAGAGAGAGAGAGAGAGAGAGAGAGAGAGAGAGAGAGACGCACACTCTCGATTAATTGTATTGTTGCTGTCCTCTATTTTAGATGTTTATAATGATTGTTATTAGTTTCACACTGCACAGCTGCCGCTAGTTATGAAAACAGTTTCATTGAGACTTCAACTCAAACTCCAACTCCAACTTCAATTTCGATTTGGGTTCGGACTGCGTCTGATGTGTAATTGTAGACGAACGGCATTGTTCGCATATTGAATGACGATGACGCTCAATGTGACAATATCAAATCAAATCAGATTTGAAGCAATATCAAATTAACTGTCCGCACTCATTATGCAATCAGCAGCAGCATTTGGCCAGCAACCTAGCAACCTGGCCTGAACCCTACTGCCACAGTGAATGTGTGTCCGATTTGGGTACCCGATTGTTTGCATTAGTGACGCTGACAATTTTGTTTTTTTGCAGTCTCAATTGCGAACACTCGTCAATAGATATCCAATGAAATGACACCTGATAATAAACCACGTTTTTTACGTTTTCAAACTGACCTAGTCAAACATTTTTTGGCCAGCAACGTGACGTCGACGTCGACGTCAACTTTGGCTGCGTAAATAACAATTTAAATGACAATTTTCTTGCTGTTGAAGTTATTGTTGTACGGTTGTTTTTAATTTAAAAGTGCGAGTAATTTTAAATTGGTATACAGTATTTTTTTTTTGGTCTTTCAGTGTCGCAAATGCAGCCAAATGTGCGCACATGCCACGCATTTAAAATGCCGGCGATTCCGAGTCTCTTAAAATTGGCATCGTAAATTTCCGAGAGTATTTTAAAGCACAAAACAGAAGAATAATGTCTGTGTATGCGTGTATATGCCGACTATGTCATGATTATAGCCCAAAAAAAAAAAAAAAAACGTGACAATGTGAAGTGACCAATATTTTATCGCATGCAATTTAGAGTGCGCGTTGAGGTCCCTCGATATAAAATAAGACATATCCCTGACTTTAATCTTTATGGTCCTATAAAGTTTGCTGCGACGTGTTTAAGGTGTAAATACATGTATATATTTCTTGTATGTGACCTTATTCAAAATGGAAATAGAGAAATGGAATTAATTTATTTTATATTCTCGATAAACTAGTTTAGCTAGGATGAGTTAATGTTTTAATTAATTCCCAACTTGTTTGAGCTCAGTGCTAAGTGCAACAAGTACTAGAACAAGAACTAGAATTAGTTTATTGATTTGCATTAAACTAAGTAGATGATGTGTGATTGACAATTCCCGTTCTCGCTAACATGGACTCCTTTTATGAGTGACTTTTACCACACACTTCATTTCAATTCCCTTGTTAACTAAGAAGTCTCTATGACTGAGTACCTACAATAAGTGCCTACAATTATCTACAAGTTTGAGCAAACGTTTCCGGCAAATAAACAGCATAACTACGCGTATGAATATGAATATAAGTAAATAAATGAGTACTTATGCTTCAAAAAGGCCTTTAAAAATCTCATTTCAAGGCATTTTAACTACACACAAAAATTAATTAAGTCTTTTTTCAAATACTTTAATTTAGTAACAATTACGGTGTTAATTTTTTCCCTTCCTTTTTTTTTGTAGGCGACTTTAGCATAAATCACATGCGGCCTTAAAATGCTGTACAACAATGTTCGAGGCGGTAACTATAAATATGATTATTAACTTTTTTTTGGTGCGTGCAACAAGATAAAGCGACAACTACAACGACAACGACAACAACGCCTCCTTTACAGGCTCTTGCATTGATTTATTTATTTGCATAAATTTAACACGGCTTTGACAGCAGTTGAGTGTTTTTATTTTTCAGTTTTTTTTTTTTGGGTTGTGGTTGCCTGTGTCTGCCTACAGGCAATGACAGCATAGCTGCACGCAAGTTTGTTGCCTAAGTCTTTTGTTTAGCTTTGGGCAAGGAATTTTTATGGGTTTTGGCTTATTGTTAAATTGTTTTATTACACTGCACTCAAATAGAACAACGACTCCGACTGTCTGACTGTCTGTCTATGTGTGTGTGTGTGTGATTGTCATAATTAACACCATGCAACTTAATATGTTTTTATTTTCATTTATTATTTAATATTTATTTTTTTATCTGGTTGCAAATTTGCAACATCAGTTGACACTGCACATACGTTGTTCTGTTTGTTGTTGTTGTTGTTGTTGTGATTGCTGCTGCTATTGATGTTCGTTGTTCGTGGTTGTTACAAGTGTTTAGTACCGAGGGCAGCGCTTAAAGCGTGACAAAACACATTGGAGACACGGGCCACACTGAAAGTAGCAAATGTGGTAGCATCAGCACAAAGTCTCAGGTCTCAGGTCTCAAGTCTCCCGATTCGCCGATTCGCCGACTGGCAACATTTGCTTGTGCATCAGCTGGTTTCAGAGACGACCGAAGCACGAGCCGATGTTGCCGACAGCTAGTTCGGCCAAATGGTTGTTGTTTATTTTTTTATTTTTTTTAATTTTTGGTTTTTTGTTTTGGTTTTTCATTGTTGCCAAAGCGGGTTTTTCATATGTATATGTACTCGTATAGTATGTGCCTGACTGCAAAATGTTGCTAGGGCAGCTTCCGGCTGGACATGTTGCTGAGATACTCGTATTCGATGTGCTTTTTCTGTCTCATTTGCATTTACTTAATGAAGGTGGGTAGCATGCCGACTACATAAAATTTATTTATTGTTTATTAATTAAGCCAAGAAATGTTGTATTTTTAGCGACGAACGTGCCAACAATAATTTGAAAACAAATTTCATCAGAAAATCGTTTAAGTATGTACGTTTATGTACTTAAATATGTTAATGATGGACAACAAATTGATGAACCAGGATAATAAATGTACCGGGGCATTGATCCACAGCTAAGGCCGTACACGTGATACAATTAAACAGCCCTGACCTCTTTTAAAACAAAAAAAAATTGGCTTGACAAATAGGCCTACTATTTTATTTTACGTGATTGACATTGAAATTTACTAAATGAAGACTCTGACCACGATTATCTTGCGATAAGTGAGAAATCAGCTTGTAAGCAACTTGTTGTACGTTAATTGTTGCATTGCTGAATGTTTATTAGCATGCTACCATTCTCAATAACAGCATATTTACTTAAGCAATTAAGTACAATCAATGATATCATCGAAACAGGCAATGACTCAGCAATATTACAATGCAAATCTTAAATTTTGTATTCTCAATTGACTTAATCAATAAATTTGTGTAAATTGCAAAAGAATTTTAAATGTAATTTAAAGCGCATTACAAGATTTATGTTCAAATTGGATTTCCTCTTCTCAAAAATTCAATTGTATTCACATGTATTTTATTCGCATGTAGTTTAGGTTCAGGGCACTTAAAATGTCGTAATTAAAATGTAAATATAATTATAAAGCCATATCAATCAAAGCGGACGATCGATTAGCATACACAAGTTTTTGCAATTATGTATTTGTTCCAATAGTAAATCAACAGAAATGTCTGCTTAAAACGCTTTGGCTTGACAAGTTGCTTTTACGAGCATATTATGGGGCGGGGGATTGGATAAAACAGGTCTTACAAAAAGATCTCAATCTCATTTATGGTCTTTTTATCGTTTTTACAACATTTTTTTTTGCTGTTCGCCCGTGTTTATGATTGATCTGATGATTTTGTGGGCCGTACAAGTGGCAGCTACCGCAAGCAACCGTTTTTTTTTCTCCCATTTTTTCGGCTTTAGAGAGTGTGGGAGAATTTTTTTAAAGCAAAATAATCTGATGGTAATTTTTGTAAACTATTGAAAGTGACAGTCTAATTTATGACATTTTCATTCAGCTATATTCAGATTGAGCAAGGCTGCAGATTATTCTTGATATTAGCATTTGTATATTAAGCAAGTTTTTGCATTTTTTATCAATTGAAGTAATTAACTAGTCGGCCGGTGCTACAGTCGAGCATACTCGACAGTCGGAGACCCCGTACTTTCTATGGAAAAAATTTACAGTCCTACTTCTATTCATACTTCTATTAGCATTTGAATTATTTCTCTATATTCGAACTAGTACTTCTTCCTCAGTTTCTCTTTGTTTTTCTTACCCTCTCTACTACTGCTACTATAAATACAACTATTAATATTACTCATCCCAGTCCCTCTCCCAGGCCCCGCTCCCAGTCCCTCTCCCAGGTCCCTCTCCCAGTCCCTCTTCCAGGCCCCGCTCCCAGTCCCTCTCCCAGGTCCCTCTCCCAGTCCCTCTCCCAGTCCCTCTCCCAGGCCCCGCTCCCAGTCCCTCTCCCAGGTCCCTCTCCCAGTCCCTCTCCCAGGCCCCGCTCCCAGTCCCTCTCCCAGTCCCTCTCCCAGGCCCCGCTCCCAGTCCCTCTCCCAGGCCCCTCTCCCAGTCCCTCTCCCAGTCCCTCTCCCAGGCCCCGCTCCCAGTCCCTCTCCCAGGTCCCTCTCCCAGTCTCTCTCCCAGGCCCCGCTCCCAGTCCCTCTCCCAGGTCCCTCTCCCAGTCGCTCTCCCAGGCCCCGCTCCCAGTCCCTCTCCCAGTCCCTCTCCCAGTCCCTCTTCCAGTCCCTCTCCCAGTCCCTCTCCCAGTCGCTCTCCCAGGCCCCGCCCCGAGGCCCCGCTCCGAGGCCCCGCCCCGAGGCCCCGCTCCGAGGCCCCGCCCTGAGGCCCCGCCCCGAGGCCCCGCCCCGAGGCCCCGCTCCGAGGCCCCGCTCCGAGGCCCCGTTCGAGGCCCCGCCCCGAGGCCCCGCCCCGAGGCCCCGCCCCGAGGCCCGCCCTGAGGCCCCGCTCCGAGGCCAGGCCCCGAGGCCCCGCCCCGAGGCCCGCCCTGAGGCCCCGCTCCGAGGCCAGGCCCCGAGGCCCCGCTCCGAGGCCAGGCCCCGCCCTGAGGCCCCACCCCGAGGCCACGTTTCGAGGCCCCGCCCCGAGGCCCCGCTCCGAGGCCCCGTTCCGAGGCCCCGTCCCGAAGCCCCGCTCCCAGGCCCCGCCCCGAGGCCCTGCTCCGAGGCCCCGCCCCGAGGCCCCGCTCCGATTCCCCGCCCCGAGGCCCCGCTCCGAGGCCCCGCTCCGAGGCCCCGCTCCGAGGCCCCGCTCCGAGGCCCTGCTCCCAGGTCCCTCTCCCAGGTCCCTCTCCCAGGTCCCTCTCCCAATCCCTCTCCCAGTCCCTCTCCCAGTCCCTCTCCCAGTCCCTCTCCCAGGTCCCTCTCCCAGTCCCTCTCCCAGGCCCCGCTCCCAGTCCCTCTCCCAGGTCCCTCTCCCAGTCCCTCTCCCAGTCCCTCTCCCAGTCCCTCTCCCAGGTCCCTCTCCCAGTCCCTCTCCCAGGCCCCGCTCCCAGTCCCTCTCCCAGGCCCCGCTCACACTCCCTCTTCCAGGCCTGCAGTATAGAGGAACCTACATACCAAGTTTGGTGTCTCTAGCTCTTATAGTCTCTGAGATCTAGGTGTTCATACAGACAGACGGACAAACGGACATTGCTATATCGACTCGGCTATTGATTCTGATCAAGAATATATATACATTTTATAGGGTCTGCCACGTCGATAAAACCAACCCAATAGACCCCTGTACTTTTTTTAAGTACGGGGTCTAAAAAGCACATAAATTATAAAATTTTATTACTTTTTCCGAACAACCCGATCATTAAGTATATGCAAATAGTATCCACTCTTCCGTTTTAGTTTAACTTTGGACTGTCCTTTGCTCGGCAGCCGCTTTTCAATGTGAGTTGTGCTCTATATATAAGGTTTGATCATGTTTTATGCATGAGGTGCTGCTACCTGATCTACTCTATGCATTGTTTTCCTCGGCCTGTCATAATTTATAAATCGATCGCCACCCAGTTGAGGCTGTCAACTGGCACGGCCTACAGTTTCCAGAGCTGAAAACCATATATGCAAATAATATTCGAGAATTCACGTATTGATCTTGAACGCTTGACTGAATGCTACAGTTATCGATTGGATATAACATGACAGCCTCAGCCAAAGTCAGTTGGGGAGAGTTGAGAACATATTCGTACCGCAAAGCGAATAGTCACAGAATCGCACAGCCAATAACCTAACTCAATGCCTTTGAACAGTTTTTAATGAGCTCACATTCATTTATCTTTATTAGTAATGGCAATTGGCAACGGACGACGCAGAAGATAAGAGACAAATGGACAGACTATTTGACATGTGAACAGTTTACGAGGCATTTGCAATAAACGTATCTCTTAACACTGATATACTCATTTAAGTTAATAATTTATGTAACACATTTGTGTTATTTATAAACACGATTTCTATATTGTATTTTGCATTTTGCGCACAATTAAATGCAATTTCATACAATAATAAAAAATAGCCATAAATAAAAGTAATCAGAAGTTACTAAATTTATTCAGACAATGGTCAACCGGCTTCTGTAGAAAAGAAGAAATTATTGGTATATTATCGTGACTTTTTCTTAAGTAACCAATTATGCCCAGAGCGTTCTCTGTAGCGCCCAAACACCGACAGTCGACAGACAGCATTGAGTGTATCGAATTTGATTGAACAGTTAATTAATGATCGCCGGATTAGTTTCAAACAGCAGCAGAAATCGAAACTCGTGCGACAAGTACCCGCAGATTCCATGCTGAACGCCCCGGGGGCAGCAAATTAATCAACGCATAAGAGACCCAGACGTAGGTGTCTAGATCTTGATACATGTTTCTCAGATAGGGAAGTGCAAACATATGTATGCATGAAACAAGCAAGTTCATTTAGTCAATGCAGTCAATGGAATCGAAAGGAGTTTGTCAACTTCAACTTCAACAATAAGAAATATGACATAGATCTTAAATCTTGAGGTTCAAGGTTCTTTAACGAAGGAATCTTAAAAATATGATCTGCAATAGGAGTGGTTCAAAAGCTTACAGCACGCTTTATCAATAACTACAAACATTAACGTCTTGTCAATAAATTTGTATACTTATTTATGTATTAGCATAACAAAGAAAAGGAAAAATACATTTTTAGCTATACAAAAAACACACACATTTAACACGAAAAAAACAAATAAAAATGAAAAAAACCAATTCTTATATACTACGACAATGGCAATTTGCGATAGCGCCTCCTTCAGTTTAACTGTCTTCTAGTCCTGATGCGTTGTGCTCTCCTCCATATTGCAGAAGACATTACGCATTTTGTCCAGATCTGGCGGCGCTGTATCCGGATTTCGTATCCACATGTTGTACGCCTGTTTGTCGGTGCGTGTCAGCGGCTTAAAGTTACGTGGATTCTGCGCTTCTTCGTCCTGCAGTTTGGAGTTGTAGCGTGCATAAAGGAAAATCCGATAGCGCCAATTGTCAAAGGTTTGCTTCCATTCGGTCACATGTTTCACGGCACCTTGCGGCACAGCATTCAATAGATTTGCCAGCTTTAGCCAATAGGGATCTAGCACAGGATCGTTGCGTCTGTGATCGTTGATAAACTGATGCTGCTGCAGAAAGTGCACATAAAGCTCCTTTTGACGTTTGGACATTCGCTCCTTGCGTTCTGTGGGAATAAGACAGTGTTAATAAATTAAATTCAATTGTAAGTCCAGGATTTTCAAAATACCATAGCATACATTTCAGCGTTGCCTTCTCTAATCTCTACTTACGTCGAATGTTGTTTGTGCCCGTTGTGGCAATGGCCATGTTGACTCCTTGTTGCTGGTGTTGTTGCTGTTGTTGCTGCTGCTGTTGCTCCTGTTGCTGCAGTAGTGCCAAATGCTGTTGCTGTTGTAAGTGCTGATGCTGATGTTGCTGCTGTAGCAAGAACTCATGTTGTATGCGTTCCTGCAACAGCTGCTGCTGCTCCTCCTCATGCTGATGAAGATGCTGATGATGAGTGGGTGGCGGTGGCAACGACAATGGCACCGATGCCACCTGCTGCAGCTGTTGCTGCGAGTGCGGCGAATCCGGCAACTCGTCCTGCGTATCATAATCCATTTTGGGTGAGCATGGTTCATATGCGGGCATCCCCAGTTCAGCTGAAGCTGCTCCGCTGCTGGCCTTGTCAATGCGATACTTCATGCTCTCCTGCTCATCATCATCACAGCTGGGCATCGCAATTGTTGACGTCGAGGGAGCGGCATCTATAACATTATTGGTCTGGCACAAATTTGTAGGTTCCTCCGGCGTGGGCGATTCGTTGAGCAGTTTCTCGGCTCCACAGCGACACTGCGGATGCAACACATAGCTGTCCAAGGCGGCATCGTACACTAAAAAAAATAAGAGGTCGGTTAGTCACAACGAACAATTGCGAATTAAACTTAAATCTAGACATTGATAGAAACATCTTATTTGATTTTTGTTGCTTAAACATAATGTATTTAGCGCTTAGTATTAGTTAAAGTACACATCATCATCGAATTGAACATCATTTAACATTTGCACTGGTCTCGACCGGCGTTGGCTTAATAGTCATAACTGTTGGTAGCCGTTGTGCTCTCGTCCAGCGGCACAAACATATCCATTTTCTCATAGTCCGGCGGTGCAATGTGCTTGTGACTGGTCCACATGGCATAGGCTTTCTGATCGGTGGCTGTCAGCGGTTTATAGTTTTTGGGATCATTCGTCTCCGACATGCTCAGCTTGGAGTTGTAACGTGTGTACATAAAAATGCGATAACGCCAGGCGTCAAACGTTTGCTTCCAATCCTCCACATTCTTGACAGCTCCCTGAGGCACACTGTTTAGCATATGTGCTAGCTTGGCCCACAGTGGTTCGGTGAGTCCATCGTGGCGACGGTGGTTCGACAGCATGCAGGGATTATCCTCAAAGAATTTGACATAGAGCTCCTTTTGGTCCTTGGACATGCGTTCGCCACGTTCTGCAAAGCAATAATGTGCATAAATTAGATAAATCATTAATTTATATATCTTCATATACTTACTTCTAAAGCGACTCATCAGACCGGGCGTATAGGGCGGCTGTTGGGAAGTATTTGGTGCAGTCATTGTCGGCAGACTGTGTGCATAGTTGGAAAAGAATTGCTGGCTGGGCAGCACGTGCTGCAGTGCCTGTGCCTCTTGCTGCAGTGCCTGGGCATGTTGCTGCTCCTGTTGCTGTCGCTGCTGCTGTTCCCGTGCCTGATAACGTGCCGCACGTGCCGCCCGCTCCGCTTCAGATTCCGATTCTGCTTTGGGTATTATGTCCATCGGGTCTATGGATTGTGTTAACGATTCAGGCGTGCGTTCCGCATAGTTTTGTGCGAGTCGCAGCTTCTGCGCTGTATCCACATGATCCGAGTTGGAGTTGTTTGCATGCTCCAACGGCGAATCACCGGGTTCATTGCACACCCTCAGGGCCGGTGAATTGGGCTGCGAGCCTGGCAAAACTGGAGGACCTGCAGCGCCAGCCACATAGTCGAGGGCGTGGCCGGCACTCTCACTCGAACGCTGTGGCAGTGGCACCTGGTGTTGATGCTGGTGCGGATGTGGATGATGGTGTTGCTGCTGTTGCTGCTGCTGTTGTTGTTGCTGCTGCTGCTGTTGTTGTTTGATTGCAGCCATCGAGCAGGAAGGCTCATAGGAGAGCAGCTCCTTGGCATGGCCATCGTCTAGGGCTGCAAAAGGAAGCATTTTCAATGTGGGTTTTATT
Source organism: Drosophila falleni (assembly GCA_035045575.1). Lineage (NCBI taxonomy): Eukaryota > Metazoa > Arthropoda > Insecta > Diptera > Drosophilidae > Drosophila > Drosophila falleni. The sequence continues at coordinate 16,625,343 of JAWNOV010000167.1, forward strand.
ACAAGGCAATTGGCAGAGACTTACAAGCAAAGCACAGTTTACGGTTGCCGCGTCTATATACACAGATCTATATAAATATATATGTATGTGCATTCATACATATGAATAGTTCATTGGCGCACATACATAGGTAAGTATATGTTTGTCTCCAACTGGTTAATAGGGCTTAAACGCTAGTGTACAACGCGGCTAACTTACATATTTCTATGCATATTTATTTACCTTGGCTGATTTCTATAACGAAATTTGTGAGGTCGTGACGTTGGGCCAAATAATGCAGCAGCAGTTCATCTGGTATGTTGAAGCCAATTTTTTTGTTGCGAAACTCGAAATTGTAGATTCCAAATGCAGCGCGCACTGCAATCAAATTTAAAAGCAATAAAAAACAGAAAAGAAAAACAACACACAAGTTCAAATATTCGTTCAATTCCAATGTCCAATTCAGAATTTATGTATTTTCTATTCTGCAGTTTTGTACACATGTTTTGGGGTGTTGCTCTTTATATACACATTCTAAAAGGCAATTAAGTTTAACGACCTGCCCTGGGCCTCCGACTGAAAGGCAGGCACGCTGCTTCCATTACCCCAGCACCGCTGCACCTGCCTCTTTCCATCAACAAGAGCTTACCAACATTCTTCAAGTCCCATATGTTTAAATTTCGATTCTCTTCGGGCACGCCAATCATGAGCAGCTTCTTTGTATCGCGAAATTGAAATGGAATTATAATTCCCGATCGCAGCACCATTTTCAATGCGCCACCACACAATTTTCACAGTTTTTCATAAATTTTCCACGTTTCTCTTTGCGGCTATCTTCGTAATTGTTTTGGTCTCTGTCCCTTGCTTGCCATTTGCATGTTTTACTTGTTCGTAAACAGCCCGAACTATCGATATGTCTATCGATGATTGGGCATCGATGCCTATTCGAAACGAAGATACAAGTACATCGATACCGAGTACAATTGATTTCCGCAAGTGACAAGTATTGCAATATTTTTAATTGCCATTTGTAAATAAAATAAATATACTTCATACTTTCATTAATAATGTACATTACATACATACTTTCATCAGAAAAACAACTGCATTCAGTGATATGTCTATTGTAGAAGACATTTGTACTGTTTATCGTGGAACATATTGCCATTTCGCGTATTCACATCTCTGTAAAGTCCAGTGTGTAAACATTGCAGATGAGTCATTGTTTCCAGCCCTAGCTTGATCAGCTGTAAAATCACAGACAAAAACACGACTTTAATTTCGGATTAGTTAATTGCAATTAATAATGCTCGAGAACTGCCAAAGGCATCACATGGTGTTGGGCCTGGCCGCCCTGACCCTGGTAACCATTCTAGTGCTCATTGTCGAATCTCGCTATGCGGCGGAAGGCGGCACGACGCGTCGTCGAGGCCAACAGTTTGTGATTGAGAACAATTCGACGTGCTGGAGACACGAACCGTACACAGTTATCGAGGAGTGTCATCCCTGCTCCGACTACGACATCGTCAGTCGCAGTCTGGGCGTCTGCATCCACACGCACTACAAGGAGCTGCTCCGCTGCAAGAGCGGTGAGATTGTGACCAAAAGCTGTGATCGTGTGGCGTATATAGATCAGCGGAATTTCATCAAGTTTGAGGTGTTCGCCTTTGTGCTGGGAGTGCTTAGCTACTTGGTGAGCTATGCCCGGGATCGTGTGCTGTCCAGACGCAACTATATGCGTATTGAACGGCAGCTGAATCGGGTGCAGTAGTCCAGGATCTGCTGGATCTGGTGATGAATGGCCATGTCAAGGATACTCATCTGAACATCACTGTGTACATATACTTTTAACTTTTGTAAACGAATTGCATAATTTATTTAGCTTTAAGTACATTAAATTCATACACATACTAACACTAAGACTAAAGGGAATGAAAATATTGCGATATATTCGGAATGCAGCTGTCCGGTTTCCAATTTCCGGAATAGAGGCGAGCCGAGACCGTAAAGCGGCTCTGGTCAACACATTTGGTGCTTCTACAAACGCATAACATACAAGTATAATAATAATAATAATATCTGCAGGGAGCCAATCCCTACGTCGTCTATTTCCGCCAGTCGGGTATCAAATCCGGCTCGGCGCCTTTGGCCGCTGTTGGAGGCGCTGCAGTGGGCAGTGCTGGCGGTGATTGCTGGGCATCCAGTGTCTCCTCGCTGGTGGTGCTGGCATTGCTGCAGGCCTTCAGCGAGTTATCCGTCATGGGCAGCGGTTTGGCCACTCCAATGCGGACCACGCCCTTGGGCGCGCCTTTTAATGCCTGCACTGCCTGATCCAGCGAAGCGTTCTCCAGATTAATTGAGTTCACAAAGAGCAAGCGATCGCCCGGAATAAGTCTTCCATCCAGCTGGGCAACGCCACCAGGCACCAAGGAGCGTATAACAATCAGTGTATCGTTCGAGTCCAATGGATCTTGGTAGTCCAGTATTGAGAAACCCAAACCTCGATCTCCCTTAAGCAGCTCAATGATCTGCGGCTGCGATGACCACATGGCCAGTCCAGTGAGTGGCTCCAGCGAGCGAGATTTCAGCTTGTTGAATGACGAGGCCGCCACGGCCACAGAATCCGCATCGGCAACGGAACCAGCTGTGGCCAGGCTACCATCGGACTTGGCCTTAACCAGGCGATCTGTTGCTGGTAGCAGATTCTCAAAGTTATTGCTCAGCTTCTTGAGTGTGTCGTCGGAGAAGGGCAGCAGGGAAGTGACCTTGCCCCTTCCGCACACCATGCGCACATCCAATGGCAGTTCCTTCAATATGGCCACCACTTCCAAATGATTCATGCCCAGCAGACGTTCGCCATTGACTTCCAATAGCTCATCGCCGGAGCGCAAGACACCATTGACGCCAACGGGGCCATCGGGCAGTATGGAGCGTATATAATGATGAGGACGCACTTCACGTCCACCCTCGACATCCACGGTGCCCTCCAACGAGATGCCCAATCCGCCGACAGCGAACTTCTTGATCTGCGCCACAATCACCTCCATGTCAGGGCCAACAATCTTTTGCCACTTGCGGATGATTTCCGTCTCAATCTCCTCGCTAAGTTCCGGATCCGTGTAGTACTTGTGACGAGTGATAAGGCTTGCGTTCTTGGCATGCACAGCGGTCTGCAAAGGAAGACATATTTATTAAGAATAAAGATAAGTCAAGAAGGTGACCCACCTCCTGTGTATCCGCCAGTTGCACCACATCCGTGGGCACAATCTTGGTGGTACCTTCAAGGGAATCTCGCATACCCAACAGTTGTTTGCCAGCGCCAAAGCTGCTCAACGTTGTCGTGGTAGCCAAGGAGCTGGATGGCGGTGTGGTCATCATGAAGGCCTCCGGCGCGGGTAGCGTCTCATCCTCCAGCTCCCGGGTGGTGGACGAGGTGCTGGCCACGGAAGTGGCAATGGGTGTGGGCAAGGGGGCTCGAGCAGGTGTGCCGGGTGCACTGGTGGGCAGCTTCTCATTCGCATTGGCTGCGATGGCCTGCTGCAGTTGCTCGTATTTGGGACCTCGTAAATAGCGCTCCAGTCTCAGATTAACCACTTGGCCGGACTTCTTAAGCAACTCGACCGCCTGATGATTGGAATAACCCTGCAGGGACTGGCCGTCCACTTCGATAATGCGGTCGTTGACGCGAATGCGTCCGCTTAGATCAGCAGCTGATCCCGGAGAGACGCTCTTCACAAAGATGCCCGACAGTTCCTCCTTTTCACACACATAGCCGGCAATGGTGATACCCAAGCCATTGGCATCCTTCTTAAGCTCCACCTGCAGCTTCTCCGTCTCAGGCAGAGCCAGCAGCTCCTCCAGATCAATGCTTGGATCTATAAGCATTGAAGTCTCGCCGCGATACACAAAACGATCATCCTCCGTCGTCGTTTGCGGCGTAGATGCCGTCGAGCTTTCGCCAAAGATCTCCGGATAACCAATTGAGATAAGATAGCGCTCCAGCTCGGCGGGATCGACAAGAACACGGGTGGGCACAACGGCGCTGCCCGGCTCCAAGGCATACTGTGGTGTTGGCATGGTCTGTTCGATGGGACGTACCACCACAAGGCGCACGTGTGTGCCCGACTGACGCAGCACGGCGGCTACCTGCTCGGACACCATCTCGTGCAGATTGACATCGCCAATCTGCAGGATGTGATCACCGGAGCGCAGGCGTCCATCCCGATCTGCAACTCCTCCTGGCAGTATGGTCTTAACAATGACACCCGAATTGCGTGCTCCAATTATACCAAAGCCCAGTCCAGTGCCATCGTTGACCAGTTCAATGGCTTGGATTTGGGCGTAATCCGTGGCATATAAATCCGCATTGGCAGCCGTCTTTGAGTTTTGACTCTGTGGACGCGCTTCCACCTCTCCGGTTGAGGTTGACTTGTCTGGACTGGCGGGCGCCGAGGAGTCGTACATGACATCGCCACCATTGAGGCTGAGCACCAGATTGCCGGAGACATCGATGTCAAAGTCATTGGGCAACATGGACGGATGCTGGCCCAGCTGAATGCCCAGCTCGAAGAGCGACTCCTGCACATGGGCAATGGTACGAAACACGGGATCGGTTAATATACCCAATATCGTATTCAAACTCTCCGCCGTTTGCATCTGCAGCTTTGCATCCTCCGATTCATCAATGCCCTTTTTCACAGCCTCGATTTGCTGCAGGGCACTGGAAATATCGGCACTCAGGTGCATCTCGGTCAGCTAGCCAGCTTTCAAATCAAAATCCACTTGCACTGATGCGTATCGTTGGTATTTCCGGAGGGCGGGGGCGGGTTACGGTTGTCAGGTGTGTCAGTCAGTAATTCAATTATGCAGCCCAAATTCACTTTTGTTTGCTATTTGCAATTGTTGTTATCCCTTTCTTCTTACAATTCTGCACAAAGTTCAACACTATTGCATTTGCTGCAACAATAAATCGAATTACGTGTTTTATCAGATGCTTAAAATCTTTTAAGCTGTTGTCTTTTTGTTGTTTCGTTTATTTTTTTATTATTCTGTAATTTTTTATCTGTTCCGACGGAATGAACACCATATCGATGTATCGATAATTATCCACTGAACGATACGATATCTTAAGACTGGTACGCTGTTTACACAGAATGCGAGCAAGACCAGCGGACCATTTAAATATTTTGGCACCACATATAATTTTTATTTACACAACAAATAAAATTCAAACACACTTATTTAGGACATGTGTTTTTGTTCCTCTGCCTCCAATTCGAGCTCCTTTTTATGGAACTCGTTGAAGAATTGTCGGGTCATAGTCTTCATTTCAGTGGTAAGATATTTTGGGAAAACATCTGCAAATAAACCGAGAGATTATTAACAATTAAGTCAGTGTAAATTTTAAATTACAATTAAACTCAATAATAAGATCGCCAAACTCTTCAACTCTCTTGTTAGCATGCTTAATGGCATTCACTGCATCCAAATTGCGACACTTTGGCAAACCTTCAAGCGGCACAATCTTTTGATATCCGGGACAGACAACATCCGTGATGACAATCTTCAACTGACGCTTGTCCAGAGTGCTGACGAAAAAGATGAAACCAGTGAATGCCTGGGAAAGAGTAATGCTATGGCGATAGACCAGATCATGCATGTTGCGACGCTCGAATTGTGGATGCGGTTTGTCCGCCACAATGAATATGATATCTCCTGGAATGGTGGTGGGATAACGATCGCCCTCCTCCTTGAAACAGAAACGCGTTCCGGCCGTGGTGCCCGGCTGTATGTTAAGCTTGAGCGTGTGCTTGCGCTTCTCCAGCCGTGACTCCTTGATGTCGACAATCTCCTGACGCCACACATGCATCAGCTTCACACATCCCGTGCGTATCTCCTCCAGGGACAAGTGTATAATACGCTCCGTACTGGCATCCTTGTGCCGCACACCAATGCCATGTTCTCTGGTAGCATACAGACTTGGAGGATTGGTAACAGCATCAATGATATTGGCATAGGGCGAATAGCTGGCAAAGATCTCCTCGTAGATCTTCATGTGATCCCCATGATACTGATACGGCGGAAAGTATCCGTTGGGCAGCATCACGCCCTCAAAGAGACCCGCCTCGCCAAAGCGATCATAGATGGCACGGTACAGATCGTTGCCCAGCACATCGAATGCCATGTTGATATAAGCCCACTGCTTAGCCTCCCCCATCGGCGACAGGTGCGTCAGCTTGCCCTCCTGGGCGAGGGGCACAAAGTCCTGCTCATACTTCTTGTCCCGATGCGGACAGAGACGCACTGCCAAGCGGCGATAAGCCAAGGTGATTTGTTCCTTGCTGGCATTGCGGGTCACATCCAGCACCGCATAGTAATCCAACTCTGGTCGGTTCATTTTTCAATAAGTAACTAAATAAACAATTTGATTATCGGAGTATCTACGTTGATAGCTTGATTTTTATTGTAATTTCAAGCTCAGTGTACTGAGAATTTGATTAAGTTGACAGCCTGAGAGCGGTGCCTGGGAGAGGGGCCTGGGAGAGGGCCTGGGAGAGGGATTGGGAGCAGGGCCTGGGAGCGGGACCTGGGAGAGGGACCTGGGAGAGGGACTGGGAGAGGGACTGGGAGCGGGGCCTGGGAGAGGGATTGGGAGCGAGGCCTGGGAGCGGGGCCTGGGAGAGCGACTGGGAGCGGGGCCGGGGAGCGGGTCCTGGGAGAGGGACTGGGAGAGGGACTGGGAGCGGGGCCTGGGAGAGGGATTGGGAGCGAGGCCTGGAAGCGGGGCCTGGGAGAGCGATTGGGAGTGGGGTCTGGGAGAGGAACTGGGAGCGGGGCCTGGGAGCGGGACCTGGGAGAGGGACTGGGAGAGGGACTGGGAGCGGGGCCTGGGAAAGGCACTGGGAGAGGGATTGGGAGCGAGGCCTGGGATCGGGGCCTGGGAGAGCAACTGGGAGCGTGGCCGAGGAGCGGGGCCGGGGAGCGGGGCCTGGGAGAGGGACTGGGAGAGGGACTGGGAGCGGGGTCTGGGAGAGGGACTGGGAGAGGGGCATGGGAGAGGGACTGGGAGAGGGGCATGGGAGAGGGACTGGGAGCTGGGCCTGAGAGCGGTGCCCAGCACATCGAATGCCATGTTGATATACGCCCACTGCTTAGCCTCCCCCAACGGCGACAGGTGCGTCAGCTTGCCCTCCTGGGCGAGGGGCACAAAGTCTTGCTCATACTTCTTGTCCCGATGCGGACAGAGACGCACTGCCAAGCGGCGATAAGCCAAGGTGATTTGTTCCTTGCTGGCTTTGCGGGTCACATCGAGCACCGCATAGTAATCCAACTCTGGTCGGTTCATTTTTCAATAAGTAACTAAATAAACAATTTGATTATCGGAGTATCTACGTTGATAGCTTGATTTTTATTGTAATTTCAAGCTCAGTGTACTGAGAATTTGATTAAGTTGACACAAATTATATACAAACTGAACTGAACTGAGAAATGCGAAATGCTTGGACGATGGCTGGATACAATGGTCAACGGATGAATATATAGTTAAAGTAAAACTTATAGTTTAAGCATATTATTTAATTTGCATTCAATCAGCGGACAATCAATCAACGTCTTCAGTGCTAACGCCAGCATAAATGGGCTCCTCCTTTGAGGATTCACCCTTTTTGGGACTCTCCGAGGTAGATTCTTCTGGTTTATCGGCATCATCGCCCTTTGCTTCTGTCTCATCTTTGTCCAAGGGATTCTCGCCTTCATTTGGCACCCAGAGACCAGAGTCAACGCAGCGTTTCATATGATACTTGGCTTGATCCACTGGCATTTTGGCAATGGTCTTTTGCAGCAGCTCAATGTCACGGGACTCAAAGCAAGCCTTCAGTTCCTGCAACCAATAACAAAATTAAAATGAGATTAATAGAGTTTTGTTAATACTATATGTTGTGCAGTCGAACTCACATCTGGGAGGGTTTCAAACACATCAGCCGGATGTAAGCCACCGGGTCCCATATTCTCCTGTCTCTCCTCCTCCTCAGCTTGTGCCATGGCTTCCTGTATCTTCTCTTGTGCTCGCTTCTGAATGCGTCCCTTGAAGCCTTCAATTTCACTCTCGAACTGCTGGCGATATTCAACGCCGCAATGCTCAATTTTCTGGAAGAATGAACTGACGCAGGCGCGAGGATCGACATCGAGCTGCTTGGCCAGCTCCAGCATATACTGCATACAAATGCATTGATGGGCCACATGAGCCATCAAATCGTGCTTCTCTTCCATCTCCAAGTTGATGGACCAAATCACCAAATAGTTGGCGGTCTCTTCACAGACCAAATGCAAGTTCTTCTGTAGAAATCGCTTGGAGTCGTCATACTTGCGCAGCATGCCGTATTCCTTGCACAGTTTCTCGTTATCCTTGACGAACTGTTTCAAGTGCTGTTCACGCTCCTCTTCGGTTAGGTTTTCTTCTGGCTTGCGGCCTGCCTTCTTGTTGATAACAGTCTTTTCGAAGCCCGGTTTGCTGATTGTGTCCACATTCCATGGCGTCTTCTTTTCCTTTTTGGCCAATTCATTCTCCTGTCGATCGAGCTCTTTGCCCTCGTTTTCAATCTTTTCCAGTTCTTTCTGCAATAACGTATGGATTCGTCACTGATTCGTCACTCACTGATAACAGCTTGTTGCCCACACTTTCGACTTACCTTAAGCGCTTCCTCATCGCCATCCTTTTTGCTCATACGCTCTTTGACGTCCATCAATCGCGCTTGGAAACTCTGTCGCTTTATCTTGATGTCCTCCTTTTCCTTTTCTGATTCGGCCATGCGTTCAACTCGCGCCTGGTGCCGCCAGCGAAACAGAGAAGGCGTATCAATGTTGGGATGTACTTCATCCTCATCATCCGAAATCTGTAGGAATCTCAGGGTGTGGTCATTTGAATTTTTTTGGTTTCTTCAAAATTTACTTACTTCAATATTTTTCCATTTGCTGTAGTCGACCATTTTGGCTGAATTGCTATTTTATTGTTTTATTCGGCTTTTTTCTTGCAAATTCTAGAAATATTGTGATGAACCAATAACACAAATATCGATAATTTATTGATGAGCTCGAACGCGATATTTATATTAATTATTTGTAACTGGCAAAATACACAAACGTTACTTTTCAATTAAGACACAGCAATAAACTAAACACTCTTTAAACGAAATTGGAATAGCTTCAAAGTAAATAAACGTAAAAAATTAAAATTCCGATAACATTAACAGTGCCCAGCATGCTCAGAGCAGCCAATTTAGATTTTTTATAGCTAGCTCTGGCTAGAAATATTGAGGGAGCGATGCGGGAAACTAGCTTTATCGCAAAATTTTGAGCTAATAGCTTAACAGTTTATTTTCAAAATATGCAAATTGTTTTTACTTTCTAAGCTTAAACATCCGGTTGTTTTAATTTTTACATGCTCTGTCCATCGTGCTCAAGTTTTCGACTAATAACTTTAACTGAACATTGCAACTTATACTCAACCATCTGCTCGAAATGCTTATAGCCCGAAAACTCATCGCTTCACGACTCTTGATGAGTTATTCTCAACTAAATTTGGCCCAACATATGGTCAATTCCACAGAAATATCACCCGCAGCAAAAACTAAACTTAAATCATCTAGTTTCGTTGAAATCAGTGATTCAACTGTTACCCGTGAAAACGGCTTTGGTTTTTGTAGCATGCAAATGCCTTGCTTTTTTGTTTCTTAAAGACGAACCATTACTCAAAATCAACATTACAGAGTCCATCAAAAGCATTTGACAAAATAAAAAAAGTGTGCTTATGTTTTTAAATTTGTGTTAAATTGGTTGGTTCTTTATTTTTTTTTTTGGTTTCCGTTTGGGCTGTACATACAATTATGTAGGAGACGAAGGCTAAGTAATAAGATACACAAAATAATTTGTTTTAAACATGCTTCGCATTAAAAAGTGTATAATTTTAAACGAAGTTTAAAATTAAAATCTGGTCTGTTCTCTGGGTTTAACCACAAGAACTTCATATTGATGATCAGACAGTTCATCGTTTTTATTGGGAATGTATAGACACCCATATTCTGGATGAATCTTTCCAAGCACAATACGGTTCTCATAAATAGTACGCCCGGTGTACAACGAATCGCCTTTTTCAGTGTAACCAGTTTTGAAGGCGTTCGGGGGGACTTCGCCAGTTGCTGCATGTACCCATTCAAGTTCACAGTCCGTAATTATTAACAACTCTACTTTCGTGTAACGATTATTTTTTCCATCCCAGGGTACGTGTACAACTCTTGTTTCTGGCACGAAGTTAGACGGGATCATATTGTCGCCTAGAGGGGCTCGTGCTACGTATGTATCGAATCCCTCGTGATCGGTGCCACATTTCACGGCACCTTCAAGGTCAGCATTTGCCACAGGATCACTCAAATCGATCGGTACCCATTGGACTTGCAAGCGTTTTACCTTCTCAGCTTCTTTCGCATTCATGTTGCTGTTGCTCTCTGTGTGAATTTTGAACTATACCTCAAATCTAGGGGGTAGTTGATATTAAGATCTATTGAACTAATCAATAAAGTGAACGAATCCCTATTGTAGGTCATTTAGTTCAGTGACTACAGTCCCAAATTAGTTCGTTTGTTGATCTGAATCCCATTACTATATGTTGATCGGTGTATTTCAAAATAGGATCAAATATTAAATATTTAAATTCAAAATTTAAGCCCAAAACAAAATTCTGTTTTATATGAGAGCTGATAATAAAGCTGTACCAATTTATTCAAATTAAGATCTGTTGAACTAGTCCCCAAAGTGAAGGAACGAACTAAATCTCTGACTGTAGCTCATTTAGTTCAGTGACTAGAATCCGTTACAGAGACGCAAACAGTTGATAGATATATTTCAACTGGGAGCGGGGCCAGGGAGCGGGGCCTGGGAGCGTGGCCAGGGAGCGGGGCCAGGGAGCGGGGCCTGGGAGCTGAGCCTGGGAGAGGGAGTGGGAGCGGGAGAGGGACTGGGAGAGGGGCCTGTGAGAGGGACTGGGAGCGGGGCCTGGGAGAGGGACCTGGGAGAGGGACCTGGGAGCGAGGCCTGCGAGAGGGACTACGAAAGGGGACTGGGAGAGGGTCTGGGAGCGGGGCCCGGGAGCTGGGCCTGGGAGAGGGAGCGGGAGCGGGAGAGGGACTGGGAGAGGGAGCGGGAGAGGGACTGGGAGAGGGGTCTGTGAGAGGGACTGGGAGCGGGGCCTGAGAGCGGGGCCTGGGAGAGGGACCTGGGAGAGGGACTGCGAGCGGGGCCTGGGAGAGGGACTACGAGAGGGGACTGGGAGAGGGTCTGGGAGCGGGGCCTGGCAGTGGGGCCTGGGAGCGGGGCCCGGGAGCTGGGCCTGGGAGAGGGAGCGGGAGCGGGAGAGGGACTGGGAGAGGGAGCGGGAGAGGGACTGGGAGAGGGGTCTGTGAGAGGGACTGGGAGCGGGGCCTGAGAGCGGGGCCTGGGAGAGGGACCTGGGAGCGGGGCCTGGGAGAGGGACCTGGGAGAGGGACTGGGAGCGGGGCCTGGAAGCGGGACTGGGAGCGAGGCCTGGGAGCGGGGCCTGGGAGAGGGACCTGGGAGAGGGACCTGGGAGAGACACCTGGGAGAGGGACCTGGGAGAGGGACCTGGGAGAGGGACTGGAAGAGGGACTGAGAGCGGGGCCTGGGAGAGGGACTGGGAGAGGGACTGAGGGCGGGGCCTGGGAGAGGGACCTGGGAGAGGGACTGGGAGCGGGGCCTGAGAGCGGGGCCTGGGAGAGGGACTGGGAGCGGGGCCTGGGAGATACATTCTGCCAAACACATTATACCCTTTTTTGCTCATTTTTAATGGGCTCAGGGTATACAAATTTAAAGTCTCAAACAAAGTCTTTTTCATATGGCAATATGCTATTAAATTAAACTTAGCAAAAATGTTGAGATCCGTGGCAGGATAAATAATAAATGATGCTAAAACTAGGATGTGACCCTAAGTTATAATTTGGATGCTTTCCCACTAGAAACATTTGATTATTTCAAAAAGTTGCCAACACTGAGCATACTACACATATCAAAAAAACTCATTTTTCAAATGCCGTGACAGTGCTGTGAAATGGCAATGCTGGAAAGGTTTATGCGATTGCGCGCCATTGACACCAATTTGAAATTGGGCCACGGTTAAGGTTAATTCATGCACAAGACAAACAAACGAAATCAACAGGAAACTTAAGTTGTTCTTGCAATGTAAACAATAAGAAACAAACAAAGGGCGAGGTTAAATGCATTTTTAATGCCAATGTCTGGGTCCAAGGTGCTAGCAAGGAGTAAAATGGACTCACAGTTCAATTACAATGGCCAGCTACTATAGACGCAAAAAACCGGACATGGTTTTCCTGAATGCTAAGCCCATTAACAGTGGGAATGCACAGGCCTATCTGCATGGCGTACGGAAGTATTCTATTGGATTGGCTGAACGTTTGGACAGTGGTTACCAAGCACCTGGCAATGGTAAACGCAGTTCCGTGAGCACAGTGGGCTCCAATAATAATGACTTTATACCGGTAAGTAAAATAAATTATGATATGATCAATTGTATTTATAACTTGTATTCTGTGTGTTTATTTTACTAGAGTATTTTTTACCGCAACATTGCGCCGGTTAATTGGTTTCTGCGCATTGTCGGTGTACTGCCCATTGTACGCCGTGGTCCATCTCGTTGCAAGTTCGAGCTTCATTCAGCTGCTTTTCTCTATTCTGTTGTGTTTTTCGTGCTGCTTTCGGTAAGTTATCATATTAGGTAAGAGGTTTTCTCAAATAACTCATCCGATTTCTGCAGTTCTATGTCGGATATGTGGCCAACAATCGCATTCATATCGTGCGTTCACTTAGCGGACCCTTCGAGGAGGCAGTCATTGCATATCTGTTTCTGGTTAACATTTTACCCATTATTATTATACCCATACTGTGGTGGGAGGCCAGGAAGATAGCGCGTCTGTTCAACGATTGGGATGACTTTGAGGTGCTCTACTATCAGATCTCGGGTCACAGTTTACCATTGAATCTACGCCAAAAGGGCGTCTATATTGCAATACTGTTGCCCATATTCTCGGTGCTGTCGGTGGTTATCATTCATATAACCATGTCGGATTTAAATCTTAATCAAGTGGTGCCCTACTGTATTCTGGACAATTTGACGGCCATGCTGGGTGCCTGGTGGTTTCTCATTTGCGAGGGAATCAGCGCAACTGCTTATCTTTTAGCCGAACGCTTTCAGAAGGCATTGAAGCACATTGGACCTGCAGCCATGGTGGCAGACTATCGCGTATTGTGGCTACGCCTGAGCAAGTTGACCCGGGACACGGGCAACGCATTATGCTACACTTTTGTATTCATGAGTCTCTATTTGTTCTTTATCATAACTCTTTCAATTTATGGACTATTGTCGCAGCTGTCGGAGGGTTTTGGCATCAAGGATATCGGACTGACCATCACGGCACTGTGGAATATTGGACTTCTATTCTATATTTGCGATCAGGCACATTATGCCTCCGTTAATGTTCGCACCAATTTCCAAAAGAAACTTCTGATGGTCGAACTTAATTGGATGAATTCGGATGCCCAGACAGAGATTAATATGTTTTTGCGGGCCACCGAAATGAACCCATCGAATATCAATTGTGGCGGTTTCTTTGATGTTAACCGTACTCTCTTCAAGGGTCTCCTCACCACAATGGTCACCTATTTGGTGGTGCTGCTGCAGTTTCAGATTAGCATTCCAACCGACAAGGGCGACGGAGATGGTAATTCAAATGTTACCGTTGCCGATATGCTGATGGACAGTTTGTCTAATGACATGACCTTGTTGGGATCCACAAGCACAACAACAGTGCCTACAACAACTACAGCAACAACGATGCCGGCAGTTAGCCGATCTGGGCGGGGCCGCAAGGGCTAAAATGGGTCAAGGCTAGCAGGATTTGGGATGAGGCTATAAAAATAAACAAAATATACAAATAGACAGTGCACAGCAATTAGACGACAATTAAATATACTTAGAACTGCTTAGAATAAATTCACAAAATAAAAGAGAACAATTACATAAAGTCTTTTATGTTGTTATTTTTAATTTTGTAAAATTCGATAAGAAATAAAAATACATATATTTTTAATAATTAATTTTATACCAAAATTTAAACTTGTTTCTCATCTTCGTGTTAGGAAACATTCCTTTTAGGATTTCCCCTTAATCTTATCAAATGTATAATTGAATATTTGGTAGTTAAAATTTATTCTTTTAGAATTTGGTTAACAATTTAAACTTCGCGCGTAGTGTTAGTGTTAGCTAACATGGAAAAAAACTGTTAAGTTACATTCCATCAGTGTTAAAATAAACACAATAACATAGCAATGTTAATGCATTCATGCCGATTGCCCTGAGAGTAAAAGAGATCACTATACAACAACAAACGTGTACAGATATACTTAATGTAACTTTGCCGTCAGCGACACGCTTGCTGTAGTAGCTTAGGGCATAGCGAGTCGAGCTGTGGATCAGAAGATCATGTGTTCGAATCGTGTGTAAGTCAATTGTATAAACTTTACAATATTTAGAATTACTTTTATTTTTAAAATTTATTTAAGTTAAATAAAAATCAAGTTGCATTTATAACAACCACTACACTATAAGATTAAGAGATTTTGGGGAGGTTTTAAGCACTAAAGCATCCATAATAAATATTTGATAGTATTCGATTTATCTTTGTATTGCTGTAAGAATATATTCTTTGTATGTGTACATATACATCTGCCTCTCGATTCATTCTCTATATAAAATAGTTATCTGTGGTTATTCCATATCACACACGTTTCGAAACTTAAAATCTTAAATAAAAAACAAACTGAATTTAAGACACTTGATGCTGGAAGTTCGAGGGCGTTGGGGTAGGGGGTTTGACCATATGTAAAAAGTTTATTCGTTGTCTGGGTTTAACACTGTCCATCCGGAGATTCGGTAAGAATGTGCTTGTATCCGTTGCTGCCCAAGTACATGTGCTCACGACGGAACTGATAGGGAATCTATAAATAAAAAAATACAATCTATAGTGTCCAGCTTTAAAAGCAGTAATATAGGTACTAACAGATCCAGGGGCAGGGCAAGGAATGGCCACCGTAGCGATCTCTCGCAATTTGTTCATTGTGCGTAGACTCTGATAAAAACTGTGCATCACATACCACTTGACTCCATCCAAGCAGAGTAACGAATAACAGATTATAACTGAAATAGCAAACGATCTTGAGCCTGAACATAATTTCAAACAAAAAACACAGATACTTACAATACGGGCACTGTCCACCAAATATCATTGGCAATTTTGTATCCTTCAGCATGAATATGAAAACGCCAACTGCAATCACACCCATAAACTCAATCACCAGCCATGGTATAATAAGACCTGGCTTATTCTTATACACCCCAAAGAATAGAGCTATGGTACTCAGTGCATAGATAGTCGCAATACTAGCCAGTACATAGAGAGCATTTTCAGTAGCATCAGCCAGTTGAGCCGCCGTCTTGAGTCGCATATCATTGTGAAAGGGTGACATATTATAGAATCCACTATCCTTTTGATCTATTATATCTAGATCCAGCAGATGACGCATTTGCTCCGCATGTGCCAGACACAAGAGCACCACAAACAGTATGGAATGCGCGATGAGCTGCAAAAGAAAATGTTGTTTAGAAGAGAATTCTATTGATCTGTAGCACAATTTTCAGCGAATACGCTACTAATTCTCAACTGGTTTTAGCACTGCACAGAGCAATATGCGCTTCGATTTTGTCGCTTATTTAAAAAGGGCGCTCGTCTTTGGCATGTTCCGACTATAGGAACTTAAGTGCAGACGCATTGCGCCGTTGGCTCATCCCTACGCTCCTCGTTGGGCGGGGGCGTTGCGTTAAATTGCCGCCTTCGATGGGTCCTAACGCGCCCAGTGGGGTATGGCTTTGCATATCCAGTGCGTTATTTTTGTATTTGGGGCTGGCGGCTGCACAATCTATGGCTGAAGTTGGATTGCAGATTCGTCTGCGTGCCAATTTTAGTCCGTGCGCTGTGCCCCACCTGGTCAATCTATTGAGGAACAACCCATTATATAAGTGAAAATTGCTACTTACCAGTTGGTAGATGCTCGTCAGAAGTGCTGTGGTGCGCAGATTGCGCGGTGATATGGGCGATATCAGCATTTCCCAGATGTGGCGACAACTCCACTTGCCACCCGAGCTGACCGTGGGCAGCAGCATTTTCCAGGGTTTTTCCTCTGTATGTTCACTTTTTAATCAATTTATAGATTTTTTGTTTTTCTGTTGCTTAATTTTTCGACTCGACTGGTCGCAATTGTTTCGTCATCCAATTGCCAATGACAACTTAAGGGTTGGGGCTTCATTTGCAGCTCCCACATACTACAAAAAAAAAAATATAACTTGGCAAAGCTTTCGCGGCCGCATTCCCAAGGTCTGTTTTGATACTTGAAGAGCTTTTGAATGTTTGTTTTGCATGTAGATTAACTCTTTCCCTGTAAGAGCATACAAGCTATGTAGAACATTTTGTCTGTTTATCTGCAAGCATACGTTATATTAAATTTATTTTATATAAAATGAATTTTTAATTTAAACTTGTTTGTACAGATCCAATAATAAATATCCTTTATTTTATATCATCAATTTGATGCTCTATATGCCAAACATATCTTTTATTAATCTAAGATTAGGCAGTGTATTGAAAGGAGACAGATTTTAGCGTTAATTTCAAGGATGTTTTTTTTATTGTAGAATTTACAATTTCTAGATTTTATAACTCTATTTAAAATTCGTAGAACAAATGAAGTGTATTTGAATTTCGTTCACCCTTAAAAGCATTGGCTTTTTAAGCTTTTGGGGGTTGTTTTCTTGTTGTGCTTTTAAATTGCGCAGATGTTTATCACAGAGCGACAATGTGAGCTTTTAACGCAAGTTTTTTGGCCAGCGTTGCCAGATGTTGGCGGCATATCCGAAATAAAGCAATTAAAATGTGGTTCCTACCGCTGCGGGCCCTTTTGCTATGATAAATTTTACATTTTAAAAGTCAATTTACACTGAACTATAAAAATGTAACATAAATTTTGCCAAAGCAGGCCATAAAATGCGCGGTCCGTTGGTTGTTGGTTGTTGTTGCTGGCTTTGGTTGGTTCTTCGCTGCTCTTGGCCAGGAATCAGAGTCGTGCCACTGACTGTTGCCAATGGCAACTGGCGCTCCTCCTGTGTCAGCTACTTGCACGCTTAATTGATTGTTTTTCTACGAGCTGGCGAGGATGATGCGCCGGAGCACTCACAATGTTTCCACCACCAATACAACCGTCACCGTCACCGTCACCGCCAGCACCATCATCATGTTGAAGATGATGAAGACCTCAGGGGAAAAATATGAGAGTGCTGTTGTTGTTGTTGTTGCTGTTGTTATTGTTGTTTGCGGCTTGTTATCATTGGGCGTGTTTTATTAACTTTTAAGCTGCATGCACGCGAGGGGCCATAAAAAGTGCAACTGGCGGTGGCGCAAATCCAAAAGTCAATTAAAAATTTTTTACATTTGTTTGCACACAACAACGCGAACGCTGTTCTGAATGCGTTAAGCTCAACCTGAAACTCAAACTGAAAATGAACCTGAAGCTGATCCTGAACCTCTCTGCCTCAGTTTGCCTGGCTGTTTAGTTGTAGTTGGAGCTGAAGTTGGCGCGATAATCATAACTGCAAAAAAGTAAGCAACTACGCGCAGGCGTCGCCCGTTCATAATTTATGGCCTCGACCGAGACCGCTCTTCAAGTATTGAAATATCATCTTCCAGCCATTTGCCGTTCAATTTGCGTTCGCAACGCTCTTTTGATTGGTTTTTCACCCCCCTAGCCCACCTACTTTCCTCCTTTCAGCAACAGCAACAGCAGAAGGAACAACTGCAACAGGAACAGCAGTCGCAACTTGGCTACAAATTGATTGCCTTAAAGTAACTTGTAAAATGATTCTAAGCGCGGTATACGAGCCAACTCAACTCAACAACACAACCGATCCGGCCACTTTAAACGGCTGAAACAGAAGCAACATTACAAATGTGTGGCGTTATTGCCACGGGGGAGGAGCTGCAACAGTTAACATCAGCAGCAGCAACAGCAACAGCAGCTGGCAGAGGAAACAGCTTTGGCTTTGATTAAAAAAAAAACAAGGAAAGAAAAAGAAAACTTGAACATTCGACGAGTGGGAGCCGATTCGAAAAGCAATCGCTGTTGTTAACAAGCATTTCAGCGCATGACAATTGGCATGCACACCTCCGGGCCATTAATATGCACCACATTGTACCATTTGCACCACCAAAGTCTGTCCGACAGTCAGACAGATAGACAGACAATCCTTGATATCATTCTTCTTGCTAGTTGCACTTTCATGTCATTTAACTATTTGTAATTCGATCTCGAGGGGTTTCGTTTTGCTCAGTTATTTAATCACTGAAATCGCCCGAGCATAAATAACATTTTCTCGACTTATTTGCACAATTTGTTTGCCTGTTTTGACAGTCAGTTGCTCAGAGGCTGAAATTGAAATAGATATGGTAGTCAGATATCCTCAAGTCGCCACGTTACAAAAAAGACTAAAAAAATTGCTAAATATAAAACTGATTTATCTATTTGTTACAATTCGACTTGCTAGCTTTAAATTAAAAGGAAAAATCCTTTCTTGAAAATTAGTGATAAATACTCTTGCAGAAACCTTAAAAATCAAGATATACTCTTATAATAATTAATAACAGTTATTTTTAAATAATTCAAATATAACAAAAAAAAAAAAAAAACAAATGAGTATATTAATTAACTCGAACTCGTACTTCTTCCTCAGTTTCTCTTTGTTTTTCTTACCCTCTCTACTACTGCTACTATAAATACTACTATTAATATTACTCCTCCCAGTCGCTCTCGCAGTCCCCGCTCCCAGGCCCCGCTCCCAGTCCCTCTCACAGGCCTCGCTCCCAGTCCCTCTCCCAGGTCCCTCTCCCAGTCCCTCTCCCAGTCCCTCTCCCAGGTCCCTCTCCCAGGCCCCGCTCCCAGTCCCTCTCCCAGGTCCCTCTCCCAGTCCCTCTCCCAGTCCCTCTCCCAGGTCCCTCTCCCAGTCCCTCTCCCAGGTCCCTCTCCCAGGCCCCGCTCCCAGTCCCTCTCCCAGGCCTGATCTGCCTGCAGTATAGAGGAACCTACATACCAAGTTTGGTGTCTCTAGCTCTTATTGTCTCTGAAATCTAGGTGTTCATACAGACAGACGGACATTGCTATATCGACTCGGCTATTGATAAAGCAACATATATACTTTATGGGGTCTGCCACGCCTCCTTCTGCCTGTTACGCACATAGTCGGTAAAACAAACCCAATAGACCCCTGTACTTTTTTTAATACGGGGTCTAAACATATAAATTTAATTTCGATTGCTAGTTCGATATACAAGAAGGATAAGCATTACTTAATTTCCATTCACCTGAGTCTAAAGCTTTACCTATTTTCAAGCTTACTTAAGTGACAGCAGCTTAACTTAAGGCCATATCTATTAAGGATTATGCCTGGAGTCAACCATGTCAAGATGTGTGTGACTATGTTGGGAGCTATATATCATGTCAGTCACGTTTTGGATATCGCATTCATATTTGCCGAAAATATCAATTGTTACACATATTTGCATGGACCAAACATGTTGCGAAACCAGAAGCTAGAATTCAAAATCGAAATCGAAGTGGAAAATTGAGAATTTTCATTGTTGTGAGAAGAGGACGCGATTTTGGTTTGACAACTTGTCAGTTTTTCAACGTTGGCGCCATTATGCGCAATGATGATGAAGATGTTAGCATTTCCGATTAAACGCAATCGCCTCCTCTTGAGGCACAGCAACAACAACAACAACAACAACAACACAAGACAGCAACAACAAACAACAACAACAAACAAACAGACAGTGCGAGTTGTAGCCCTCAAATCTCAAGGGTGTGTTCAATTGTGTCAATTTAACGCCTTTTATAGCACCCCGCCAACAACACCCCATCGACAGAGTCGAGTATCAACCACCCACTCCAGAGAGTCGTGGCATGTGGCATGTGGCAAGTGGCAAGTGGCAGGACAGAAGCTGTTGCACGTTGGGCATATTAATTATTGCACATTCGATGATGGTTGTTCGAAGTTCGAAGCAACATTTGTGCAGTTTAAATCGCTCGACTTGCTCGACGGCACAAAGTGTTAATTACGCCCACGCGACTACTGACCTCCCTCCCCACCCCTCTAGCCTTGGATTTGCCACAAATGGAGCAACGGTATGGAGACTAACCAGGATGTATTTACAAAATGTATGCTCGCTTTACGTTCAACAAACGTGATTATTAGTCGTAGTTGCCTGTCTAAATATTGAAAATTGATAATACGAGTATGCATCCCATTTATGTATGTCCTTGGAGTCCAATACAGCTGAACTCCTTCTGTTTCTCGTTTATCATATCATATCAACAAACTGTAAATGCCGACAGGATAATGCTTAGATTCTCATAGTTTGCCACAACTGCAATACGGGATGTGGCTGAATAAGCAACAAATTGCAGTTTAATTGAACACTATCAATGTGGGCAGATTCCCATAGTACTCATATTCAAATATACTGAGATGAATATCAATATCAATTAATTTTGAACAAGAACATACATATATGTTCTAATTGCCAACCAAACTATATCTAATATATCAAAATTAAATTTATTCTTCATAATATTTGGGATTTGAATATATATTTTAAAAGTGCGAATGAATAAAAGAACTTTGTTATAGCTTGTGTGAAAATTTAAAAATCTACGTTTAAATATAAAGCCTTTTTGACTAAAAGCGTATTCAACAACCTAGTTTTATTCTAAAAGAGTAGGTATATAGTGTATGGATCTTTAATATAAAAGCAAACTAGACATTGAAAGTATTAATACTGTATTATGACAGGGCCTGGGAGCGGGGACTGGGAGAGGGACTGGGAGAGGGACCTGGGAGAGGGACTGGGAGAGGGACTGGGAGAGGGACTGGGAGAGGGACTGGGAGCGGGGCCTGGGAGCGGGGCCTGGGAGAGGGACTGGGAGGAGTAATATTAATAGTAGTATTTATAGTAGCAGTAGTAGAGAGTGTAAGAAAAACAAAGAGAAACTGAGGAAGAAGTACGAGTTCGAATACAGAGAAATAATTCAAATGCTAATAGAAGTATGAATAGAAGTAGGACTAAATGGAATATAAATTGGAGTATATTTCAAAATAGGATTATTCCTTGACAAGTGTACTTTTTCCGTAAGATCTCTCAGCTCTCCGCACCGGCCGACTAGTTTTATTGTAGCTTAATCATTAATTTAATACTTTCCAAGTATCCTTTTGCCTAATATTGCTCTGATAATAGAAAAGAAGACTAGGGCTGCTGTGAGTTGCTTCTATAATCTTATCAGTTTGCTGAGCTATCCAAGCAATTGTTGAGCAAGTTAAACTAAAATTCAACTGGAGGACACCTTAAAGACAATGTGTAAGGTTGTTCCCAGAGCGGCTCAGGAGTTCTCACAGGGCCGCGACTTGGGCAAATATCCTTGATATCATTTAGTCAACTGGAAAAAATTCAATCAGCATACTTGGCAAATATTCAACATTGCTGGCAGCAGCAGAGCAATTGTTTGACAGACAGCGGGTGGATGAAAGGTGGTCGGTGGGTGGAACATACAAGGGACACGTTTAGATGGATGGAGAGGGGGAGGGGGCAGGAATGAGAAGGTAGAACGTTGCATAAATCAACAGCAAATAAAATGCTGATACGCTGAAAGTTCGCCGAGTCTTCGATGTTGAAACAAAACATGCGAAGCGGAATCGGAATCGGGCAGAAAATTCGCATTCACGATAATTGAATTTCAGTGCAGAAGAAGGAATAGGAATAGAAAAAAGACGAAAAAAAGCAAAGAGAGAGAGAAGAGAGAGAGAGAAACAGTGGAGCCAGCAGCGTGTCCAGCGATGCATGCGTCGCACGTAGCCGGAGGAGCAGTCGAAACGCAGGACGAGAGGACGCCAGGACGACAGAGAGACTGGAGGACAGGAGGACAGAACGAGCACAGTGCGCCCATATTATGTGCACAATAAATAGACGTGATCAGCATGAGCAAGGAGCAGCATCGAGTCAGGCTGCTTGCCAGCAGCTAAGTCGTTCCTCGTCCTTGTTCCTCGTCCTTGTCCTCGTCCTCGTCTTCGTGCTCGTCTTCGTCCGCGTCGCTGTCGTCCTTGCGCTTGACTGCGCGGCAACATCGCTGGCTGCATGCTGAGAAGGAGCCCTGGAGCCGCAGCACGAGTGAGGAAGCACTTGAGAGGATGTTGGCTGCGTTGCCGCTGCTTCTTTCCGTGCTGTTTCCGGCTTTTGTTGCCCAAAAGTGCTCGACAAAATCTTTTGTATGAATTCCCTTTCACCCGCTTTTGTGTGTGTGTGTCTGTGTGTGTGTGCGTCTTTTGGGGGTAGCTAAGTATGCCGCATACCCCAGTCCCTACTGCCTCCCCCCCGAAAAGCAACCCCCCACCACCCTTGCAACGGAGCAAACTTTGGAAAAACAAGGCGAAGGCGTCGAACTTTTTATGTTAACTTACTTTGTAGTTTCTTCTTATTTGCAACTTTGATTTTTGTTTATTTTTGCTTTAAGCAACCCCCCCCCCGAAAAACGCATGACACGCCGGCAGGGGGAGGAGAGAGAATGTTACACGCACAACCCCTCAGTGGAGCAAAAGAGACGGACGCTAAGGAAAGACAGAGTAAAATGAAAAAGAAAAATGGCGACGGGGCGCCAAGTTTGCACAAAGTAAAAGGAAAAATTTCTGAGCTGTTTAGCATGGTAAATTTTCATGCTCAGCTCTTGAGCTTTTCCTTGGGGTCTCTGGCGCTTTAAAATGCGCCATTTTGTTGTTTGCTCAGCATCCCCATCCCCTCTCACCGTTGCTAACCCTGTGCAAACTGACCCAGCAGCAGCAGCAGAAGCAGCTCAACTGCCACGCCCACAAGCGCCCCCAATCTGACCAAGCGGAAGTTTTATGAATTTTCTACAAAGCAGCAAAGTTTTTCTGTGTCCATTGGGGTTCGGTCCTTTTTCCTCTGCTTGTTTTTAACACATATTTTTCAGTGGATCTTTGAATATATCTGTCTGTGTGTGTTCATGTGTATCTGTATCTTGTATCTTTTGTGAAATCACTGCAGTGTGAATAATGTCGAAAAGGAAGCAAATCAAAATAAGAAATTCATAAAAAGTCAGCAACAACTTTTGCGTTAGTGTTGAGCAATGCTTTCCATAGATTGCCCCGGTCAGGAGCTGCCAACTTAATTTTCAAACTTAACCATCAACTTTCTACAATTTGTATTCCCATGCGGGTAATTCTAAAAAACTCTTATTCTTCGACATTCTTCGAATTTTGAACAGCACGATAAGAAAATGTGTCAACCCTTTAACAAATTTACCAACACCTAATGAAGTTATTAGGGTTGTCAATGAACTTCAGCAAATTGACATTTAATGAAGTGCGCGACCCGCACAATGATCTTTTAATTGCCGTTGCGAATGCGAACCCAAAATAAAAAAATACACCTAAAAAATTAACTTTAATCACTTTTGGGTTGATTGTCAGGCCACAAGTACATATGCTTGTATATATGTATAATAATAATTATGATGTTGCTGCCAATTGACAGACGAGCATTAACCGTGAAGCGTTAAGCAACGTTAGTTTTTCAACCCCTTGAGCAGCTCATCAACTTGGGAAAAATTTACTAATTTAAGTCAAATCATAAGGTACTTTAAAATAAAATTTTACTTTTCAGAAAAATATATTATTATTGATATTTTAGTAAAAATAGTGTAAAATAATGGCCTACTTCATAACGAATAATGTTGCTTATTATATCTCAAAAATATATTATTATTATTATTATATAGTGTTAAGTTCCGCTCTATTTTATACTGTAAACAAAGTAGTCCGAAATTTCTAGCAAACGTTTTAATTTTAATTGCCCAAAAGCGGGATCAATAAGTTCCTGAATCAAATTCAGTAACAGTCTACATTTTTAGACCCCGTACCTAAAAAAAGTACTGGGGTCTATTGGGTTTGTTTTACCGACTATGTGCGTAACAGGCAGAAGGAGGCGTGGCAGACCCCATAAAGTATATATATTCTTGATCAGCATCAATAGTCGAGTCGATATAGCAATGTCCGTCTGTCCGTCTGTCTGTCTGTCTGTCTGTCCGTCTGTCTGTCCGTCCGTCTGTCTGTATAAACACCTAGATTTCAGAGACTATAAGAGCTAGAGACACCAAACTTGGTATGTAGGTTTTCTATACTGCAGATCAAGTTTGTTTCAAAATGTTGCCACTGGGAGAGGGACTGTGAGCGGGGCCTGGGAGAGGGACTGGGAGAGGGACTGGGAGAGGGAGTGGGAGAGGGACTGGGAGAGGGAGTGGGAGAGGGACTGGGAGAGGAAGTGGGAGAGGGACTGGGAGAGGGAGTGGGAGTGGGAGAGGGACTGGGAGCGGGGTCTGGGAGAGGGACCTGGGAGCGAGGCCTGGGAGAGGGACCGGCCGACTAGTTTCCAATAAGTTGAGTTTATTATAGAGAAATCTACTAATATACATAATTGGGTGAAGATTTAAGAACTTTTGTGTAACCTTTAATTGTATAAAATCTTGAAAAGAATATACTTTTTGCATTTCATATTTATTTCTTTCAGCCGCTAATGCTCATTAGCTGGCTGACTTGGGGCAAGTACAGACACACACACACACACACACGTGTGTGTGTGTGACTAGCTATTTGTAGTTGTTATAGTTGTAGTTGTTGCAATAAAAGTTGTGTTGCTGCCTGAGTTGGCTTTCTCAGGCGAATTAACATAAATTATGCACGCCCACTTGCAAATGCAGCTCGTGCGTGGCATTGGTGAGTTGAGTTGAGTTGAGTTGCGTCTCACTGTTGCTGCCACTGTTGCACGTGCTGCTCTGTGATGGCAGTGCCACCCCAACAGGTGCGTGGACGCACAATTAAGCGGCAAGTATGCAAGTAAGTAAGCAACTGCCTCTCGGCGGCGTTATTGAGTTTTCATATTTTATGTGCAAGGATTCTTCAACTATGCAAAGCGAACTTAATAAACGAACTTAATAAACGAATTAGAATTAGCCAGCTTGAGGCAGCTATGGGGGGTCCTGCTGAGAATAGAGAGACGGAGTGAAGGCAGTGGATCAACAACAACAAACAAATTTGGCGAAAAATAAGTTGAACAATTGTGCCACCCTGTGGCGGCAACTTTCAAATGCCACATCCCACTCGAAGGGGGGTTGGCGACTGCTCACATAATCGAATTTATTTTTGCTTTTGTCAAAGTTTTTGAGTTTCTGTTCCAGTTTCACTTCAAGTGCCCAAACTTCGCATTCAGAGCCAGTTGTAACCACATTGCCACACGCTCGTCCACACACGAGATTTGATTTTATTTTTGTGTTTCTATTCCATCTTCCAGCTTCCAACTGATGCTGTAAAATTAGCAGCATAAGATTGGATTATCTTTATGTGGCACACTCGCATGTGACTGTGGCTGCCACAGCGACCCTTTGCCACTCTTTCAATTCTCTTTCTATTTTTTTTATTTATTTTTGTGTGTTGTCAGCCCTGTGATTATGTATGTTGAAGCACGTGCCACGATTAGGCGAACACCGCTGCGTCCAAGCGTGAGAGGAGTCGCTGTCACAGTCAAATTTCTGAATGAGGATTCGGCTTCGGATTCGGATTCGAATCGAAGGCAACAACACTTTATGTGATATTGTTGCTAATTTGCTTAAAGCCAGACACATTCGAGTGCAGCTTTTAGGGTGAAATGAGTTGAATTGAGGAAGCAGCAAAGGGTGAGATTTTGGCGGAAGTAATACCTGAATTAGGGAAGCATTGAAAAGATATGCTCTCAAGTATATTACGTTCATATTGAACGTCATTTAATAGTGTTAAGGTCATTTATTTGATACAGAAAACAGATTTTATTTGTATTTTTCTTAAAATTTCCATTTGTTATTTGATTTTCACAATTGTTGCTATCAGTGTCAGTTATCAGTTAACACTTATTATAAACTTCATTTTTGGTCCTTATTTATTCTCTAATTTTTAAAATTATTCCTATCAGTCTTCAGTTGTTTTTTTTTCAATTATTTTCTTAGTTCTTGGTTAGAGTTTCATTTCTAATTATAGTTGCAACTTTTTTCTTTTTATATGCTATAAATTATTTATTTATTTAAATATTTTGTAGTTTAATAAATATGTTTTTTAATAAATTTAAGTATATAATATTTTCTGACTATTCCATCATAAACTTTTGCTCTATTTTCTTCAGTTGTTTTTTATTAAATTATTTTCTTAGTTTCTTATTTAATATTTTTTCAAAATTTCGAAGTGTTGAATCTTAGTTCTTTTAATATACGTGATATTATTTTATTTATTTATTTTGTAGCTTAATAAATATATTTTAAATTTAATTTTAATTTATAATATTTTCTGACTGTCCCATTATAACTTTCCCAGAGAATTCAACTGAAAAGCCGCGCACTTGCAGTTGATAGAGGTAGATGGAGATAAAGAGAGTGAAAGAGAGAGATCTCAGTTTGTGCCCTAATTGGAACCCCATTGCTCGGCCTAAGTATGCCATAGGGTCCACACCGATTTCGATTCCGTGCGGCCTTAAGTCAATTAATCGCCCAAAGTGCGTGGTAATAACTCAGAAAGTCAAGGGGTCCAAAAACCGCGACAACCGCCAAAACGTGGCGTCAAAGTCAACGGGGAACGAACCAACATCATCTGTCCATGCAACAAAACCAAGAAAACTAACCAACATTATCCAAACATCGAGACGTCTCAACTAGCCGCAATAAATTGCTGGAATGGAATGGTTACGAGCTTGTGGGATGGGCTCACTTGGATAGGTCTCTTCTTCGCGGCAGAGACTCTCTTACAACCACACTTTGTCTCAATCTTCGTCTTTCACTCTCTCTCACTCTCTCTCTCTCTCTCTCTCTCTCTCTCTCTGTCTCTTTCGCTGTTTATTTGTTTTGTTGGCTTTGACTCGCGTCTTTTTGTTTGTTTTTGATGTTGATGAATGTTGCCACAGTTGTTGGTGTGCTGTGTATTATTATTGTTGTTGTTGTTCGCTGTTGTTTTTGTTGTTGTTGTTGCTGCTGCTCATGTTGTTTAGTTAAATTTTGGACTGTTGTTTTTAATATTTTCAGTTTTGTGGCTGGACTTTTCCCTTAGCTGCCTCTGTGCGTGCCTCTTGATGCATGCCCCGTCACATTTCACGAATGCTCCGAGATCCACTTAACCTCATGATGGATTTGTTGCAATAATTCTTATCAAACAATGGTCCCACTATGATATATTGACCGCAACAGCGCCTTTCCCATAAATGGCATATACTTACACATTTATTACTTTCGTCCGATCTTTTACACTTGCCAGCGGGGAATTAGTTTTGGATGTTTGTATCAGTTAAAAGAAAGAATTTAAAGAAATTGAAGAATAATAATCCTCAGATTTTATGTATGCTATTGGATTCTATAATTTAGGAAAGTTAATATTAAATATAATATAAATTATCATCAATATGAGTACTGAAATCTTGACATTGTAGAATATCATTTTAGTTTTTTATGAATGTTGTAAAATTATTTTATTTTATACTATTCTATATAAATTTATTAATATCTATATTTAAAAATTGTATCTAAATTTATTTCAATAACCATTTAACTATATATATTTATCTATATATTTATATCTTATTTATAGAGCATCCACTCATCGTTAAGCCTATAACCAAATAATTCTATTCATTTTTTAATGATACCTTAAAAAAGTGCCTAAGCTTTGCACATTACTTTACATTTAAAGCTGTTGTACTTGCTAGTTGTTGTTGTTGTCGGAATGCAAAGATCATTGGATCGTATGTATAATTCTCACTTTGTAAACAATATTAAGAAATATTAATTTTCATTTATCATTTTGATTGAGCGATCAAATAAAACGAGGCAACAGAGACGAGACGAGATGAGACGAGAGTTGCTCGGTTTGTTTTCTCGTGTGATTTCTTTATTATGATAGCGAGATTCGGTTTTAATGATCTTTCTCGTGTCCCGTTGATTTATGATGGGTTAACCTTAACTCCGACATAACCATAAGCATACTCAAGACCCTCTCCAGCTGCTCCTCCTCCTCCTTCTCTTTGGCCCGCAAGGTGTCGAAACTGTAACTGGAACTGTGGGAAATGGAACAAAGTCTGGGGGTAAGCTCTTCCTCTCTCTCTCTCTCTCTCTCTCTCTCTCTCTCTCTCACTATGTGTGTTCTCTTTCAAGTGCACTCTCGACTTTTGCCCCGTTCGCTTTGTGCTTGTTCTTTTGTTGGACTTTAACTTAATTATGCCCGCAAATAGGCGTAAAAGTTGCGCAATTCTCTCGGGAAAGGGAGGAGGGATGAATGGACCAGCTTCTCAGTTTGGTTGTGGGTTCGTTTCCTGTCTGCGTTGAGCATTTTGTAAGCCGCTTAGATCTCTAAGGGTTTGAGGTTTTACAGTCTGGATATTTGGGTTTGGGTTTTGGGTTTGCATTGAATTCGGTATTTGAATTTGGGGTGAGATGTCGTCACCACCTTCAACCAGTTTGACTAACAAATGCTGCAAGCGTGCAAATTAAAATTCGGTTTTTGTGGTTGCCACTTGCATAACACCCAACACAGTGTGGCATGCCACCCAATTGGTAAACAACCCACACACACACACACACACATTGCACATGTGCTATATAATTTATTTTGACATGTTTGCCAACATTTCAATTGATTTTATTGTTGTTGTTGCACACAAAAAATAACTGTGAATTGAAATGTATCACAATTATATTTTTGTCGTTGTCAATTGAAACATGAGAACTTGCCTCATAAATAATAACAACTTGTAACTCCCAGTCCAATCGACTCCCTCTCGAAATAAACCACAAAGCAGACAGCTTTGTTCCCTGTCCCTGTTTCCCCCTTCTCTTGTCCCTGTCCCGTTACGCCTACTATGGCAACACCCTCTCACTCGCACAGTCAAATAGTTTTGCGGATTTGTAAATTAACAAATCGAATTTAACGCGTGGCTGGCCGCAGTTCAAACCAAATCCAAAACCAAAATCCAAACTCAACCCCTTTTTGTTAGTTTTATTTTCAACTTTACGCCCATTTGCACTTTCGGTTTTTCATAAATTTATCAATTTTTGCATATTTGTTTGCATCTGATAATCACAGCAGCAAATTGCGTCAATTGTTGTTAATGATTAGACGATAAAAAAATTATGATTATTTATTATTGCCTAAAAGGATCAATGGCCTTTGATTGCGGTTACATTTGCAGGTGTTCTTTCTCTATCGAGTGTGTGCTGGGTTGTGGTTATATAATTATTTAAGTGCCATTGCCACGCCCCTTTATCAGATTCAGGGGCTGCTGGCAAAACTCTCGACAACTTTTAAACTCAAAAAATATATGCAATGAAGAACTTTTCTCGAGTTGTCAGTTTTGATTTTTTCTTCCGTTTGTCATTCATATTTGCCAAATGTTCAACAACAACAACAACAACGAGTGAAAAAAATGAAAAGTTTGTGCATATTTTAAAGCAAACAATTTGCATGTAAATATGTGCAAAATGTTCTATCTATCTCAGTCCGTCTTCATCTCTCTGACTCTTTCTATTGCTCTTGCCATATGAGTGTTTGCGTAAGCATATGTGTTAGTGTTTGATGTGTGTGTGTGTGTGTGTGTGTGAGTGTATGTGTGTGTGATGCCTTCGCCTCTCAAAATATTCGACAATATTTTCCAACAAACAAGAAAAAACAAAGCAAACATGCAAGTAAAGACTAGACGAATAACAAAATGCTCTATACTCCATATTCTAATCTCTATATTATAAACTAATTCATTTATTTTTAAACAAAAAATTAGACTTCTTTGAATCCTATTTACTTAAAAGGTCCCAGTTATCACCTTTTTTACTTTGAAGAGTTTTAGTTTTTTTAATAGTATGGAAACGTTTTACTTTTCAATACAACTTTCAGTTCTCCATTTAAATTTAAGGACAGAGAAATTTAATCTATTCTCCAATATATATTCTTTAAATATTAAAAGTATTTAAAAATATGTAATTTTTCCCATTTTTTAAGTCTCCAATTTGATGGACAATCTTTATTGCCCCATTTTGTCCATCGTCTATAACAAAGAGCAAATATGCATTTCGTGAATTTTCCTTTTCCATTTCCATTTCCATTTCGTATTTTGCGCATTTTTATGTTGTTTATTTTTGGAAGCTTTTAAAAAACATCAGCACTTTGCCATTTACATATTCGCTTTGTAGATAGCTGGCAACTGCCTCCTATTTCCGCAACTGCTCGATTGCTTCCTTGTTGCCTCGTTGCTCCTGCTGCTGGGCTGTGTATCCTTTGGAACGTTTGCTATGTTCGTCTGCTATGAAATTTGCATAAAATGCAAATGATGCCGACACAGCAGCCAACGGCAGCAGCAGAGGGGAAAAGCGGAAAATCAGGGAGAAAAAGCAGAGCTGGTACCGCTGTGGCTTTTTTGGTCCTTTGCGATATCATATTTATTAAAGGGATTATTGGTGCTTCACTGGTATATCCTGTTAGTGTTGCCGAACACCCGCACCTCCTCAATCCCCTCCCCTCCCCTCCGATCATCAATGCAAATGAGCAACGACTGCCTTTTGTTTCTGGCATTTAACTTTTCCCTTACCCATTTCCATTTCCGTCGATAAAAAAATATGTTGAGCTACTTCTTTTTTTATATGCTCCAGTCGACGCCATATTTGATTTAAAAGTTGACGTCAAATTGTTCAAAGCGTCGTAAAATGCATGAAAATTACAAATACAATTAAACGGATTGGACTCTTTCACGAGAATCTTTTTCCCATTTTCCCATTTTCCCATTTTCACACCTTGCAGTTAGCGCCTGAAGCTGTAGATCGAAGGCGGCGCTACCTTTGGACTTGGCGCTTTGTTACCAAACTCTATTTGATTTGGCTATTCTCACCTTTGAGCTCAGTTTACTTCTAATGAAGTTGCATATTGCCTTTATGATGTTATCATGTTTGCCTTTCGAGGGTCTTTTTTACAGTTGTTACTACTCCAAATACTGGGGAAATTTGAGCAAGTGTAGCGCCTTTGATTACTTACTTTGCTTTTGGTAATTTTTATAAAGGACTTGAGAATAATTCCCGGAAATTCAGTTTATTTTATGGCTGAGAACTATGAAATTTCACATAATGCTCTGCTACAAATTTTGTACATTTTGTTCTGATTAATTAATATACTTTACTTGGTATTTTGGAATGGGTTTTTAGAAGACAAAAAAAATAAACAACAATGAATATAAGATGGAATGATAATATTAATTTTATAAAAAACGAATTGTTCATAAAAATTGCAAAATGCAAGAACTTTAGACGAATTACTTTCAAAAAATTACAACAGGGGTAAGTTGTAAACATTTTCATCAAATTTATATACTAAAAAAAGTTTACTTGATTTTTATGTTACGAAAATTGTCATAAAATTAATTACTTAATTTCTAGAGAATTTTGTATGCTTTTAATCTCTTTAAACATTAAATCAAATGCTTTTATCTGTCAATAGTACATCCCCTTTTATAAGCTTTCATTAATTCTCCCCACAAAACTTTTACAAGCATCCCCAATTGCCTATCCCCCAACTTCAAGTCGAATTCAACCCCAAGTAGACAAATTTCTCAATCGATTTCGTAGTCAACGGCGCCATTTTAAAGTTGCCACAAAACTCTTTACTATGTCATTTCAAGGCTTGCAGTCACTTAAAATTGCTCATACGCCGCGTGCAACATTTATGCCGCACATGCTGGAAAATGGATAGCAGCAACATTCTCGTGCTCTCCTTGTTCGACTCGAATTCTCACCACATGAAAAACACCCACATATGCACTAACACCGCCAATTTGACGCCAATGCTAGTGTGTGTGTGTGTGTCGACACGATATGTGTGTGTGTGTGTGTGTGTGTGTAGAGTCCCCGCTTCCCTTGCACTCAAGCGACACTTGGCTGCCATTTTACGAAAATGTTAAAGTATCAAAATCATTGGAATTGCGTTGAGAATGTTTGACAGTTCATAAATGCTCGGCGCTTGACTTGCATAAATATTTTCTACGGCCTGTCACACGACAAATGGGGCAGGGAAAGGGGAGGGAAAGGGTGTATGCATGTGTGTTGAACGCGGGACTCTTGAAAAGTTGAAGCTGTCGCACGGAGAACATCAAAATGCGAAAAGTCAAACAAACGTCCGCAGCGGCGGCAGCGACGCTGACGTCGACATCGACATCGCAGCTTTTACAGCTATCGCAGCCGCACAACATAGCTCAACATTTTGTTGTTGTTTTTATTGTGTTGTGCTGAGGCTCATGGTTGCCATTTTGTTTTGAAAGCCATAAAAAAGAATGTCGCTTGTTGCTGTTGTTATCGTTGTTGCTTCTTTTATGACCAGCAACGTGCGCTTGTTTTTTTTTCTCTTTGTTTATCTTCTTTGTTTTTGTTGTACATTGCGTCTGCGCGCTGCAAAAGTCACTCAAAAAAAATAACGACTCAAATGTTAGCGAAAGAGCGCTCAACTTAACGAAACTCACTCAACGAAGTGGGCGTTGCCCAAAACGCTGCCACGCGTCACGCTTGCTTGACTCTCACTGTGAGTGTGTAAGTATATGTGAGTAAGTGTGTGTGAGTAAAGTTCGTGTGTGTGAGTTGAGTTCGTGTGTATTACAGGGTGTTTCAGTGCATTCAGTTTCAGCTGCTGTTCAAAAAAACAGCTGTTGGGCCGCTCGTTGCCGTTTTGAGTTATGAGTTTTTGTTGCGTTTGGTTTGACTTTATCCTCCTGACTGAGTGCTCTGACTCCGATTGTGGCTG
Source organism: Drosophila falleni (assembly GCA_035045575.1). Classification (NCBI taxonomy): domain Eukaryota; kingdom Metazoa; phylum Arthropoda; class Insecta; order Diptera; family Drosophilidae; genus Drosophila; species Drosophila falleni. Next base: position 16,658,404 of record JAWNOV010000167.1, read on the forward strand.
CGACTGCGGCTGTGACTGTGGCTGTGACTCCGACTGACTGCGACGGCTGCGACTTTGGCCTGTGCCGGAATTTTCGTAGAATTTCGCTAGCCAGGAAGGCGGTCACTTCTTGAGCTGGATGGACTGCTCGTTTAAGCGCCGGCAAAACAGTTATAGCGCCAGCTATCATGAATGCATTTATCTTTCTCGAGTATTTCTTTGGTTTATCTAATTTCTAAATAATAGCTAAAGTTTTTATAAATATTTAAGGTAATTATTGTCAATTTCTAAATTTTTATTAAACAGTTGAAGAAATTAAAAAAAAAAATGATCTCAACTACGATTTTTATAAGTAGAAATCAATGAAAGCGTGTACATCTGTTGAGAAAATAACGATATAATGTTAGTTTTGACATAATAGCATATACTATTTATTTAATGGAAATTAATTCTGATAATATATTACTCAAGTAATTTCTAGGACAAAAATAAAATACTCTCATATTTTATTTTGCAAACAATAAAAACTTTTTCTACGTTTTTTTATTAAGTTTAATACTATTAATATTATAATTGCTTTTAGAGCAAGTAAAATATATAATATTTAAAATATTTAAATTTATTAAAACAAATAGAGGTAATAATTTTTTCTTATGCAAAATAACTACATGACTGGCTGTACATATTATTAAAACTAGAAAGGCGCGCATTATCTAGCAAATTTTTACTTTAGAGACAATAACAGAAAATACATTTGTTTTTATTCTTTACTAACAATTCCTAAGTTCCAATCATAATTTCTCAAGATTTTGGAGACAAGCACTTATCTTTCTCACAGTTTTCATATTATACATATATAAGAAATAGTTTTTCCTGCTATCTCTAGCACTTCCTGTGTGCTTTTAGTTATTTGAAGCCGCCTCTTTAGTTGCAACAATATACATACTCTACTCTTCCTGAATACTGATTAACTTTTCTTTTAACGACTATTCGCCATTCATTTTACAGATTCCATGCAGTTTCCACTACTGTTAGCAGTTGGAAGTTGGCAGCCTCCTCTTAGCCCTTTCGCACACATCTTTCACTTGGCTACACTTCAAGCTGAAGCCATTCATCTTGAGCTTAGTCGAAGGCGCCTAACAATTCACTTCCGCGTCTACAGCCATTTCCGTTGCACTAGTCAACAAAACAGCGACAACGCCAGAAAATAGCACAGAAAGCAAACATAAATAATAATAATAACAAATTGGAATGACCCAAGAAATGCTGACAACAACAACAACAAAAAAGGTGAAAAATGTATGTGTAAACTTATGTATTGTATGTATGTAGGTTTTGGGGTTGAGATGAGGGAGAAGGGGTGGGATTAAGGTGGGGGCTACAAAGGGCCATGCAAAACTTCAGACCCGAGTTGGTATCCCCAATATTGATGGGCCGCGCACACGAAACGCAGCTCTAACTGAAGTAAAAAATATGACGCGATTAGAATCTGTAATTAGTTTTCGTGTATCTGCAATTGTTGTTGCTGTTGTTTTGTTGCTGCTGGCTGTTGTTTGCTGTTTGCTGTTGTTGTGGTGAGAATTGCACTTGTTTGGCGGCGAAACTTAAAAAGGCGTTAAAATGTGCGCCGCTCTCGACACGCGATGTGTGCGGAAGCCACAAAACTGCAGATGGGCGGAGTATGATGAATTGCTGAGTAGCTGCAACAGCAACAGCAACAGCAGCAACATCAACGGCAGCAACAGCAACTCATAAAAGCCAAAAGGCAAACGGCTGCAGAAAGGTAGCTAAAGTTAATATCGACTTTGACTTTGGCCAACTGTTTTTTTTTTTGGACCAATAAATTGAAAAGTCAACAGAGAGAGAGAGGCGAGAGAGGGGAAAGTTACGGAGTTGGTCGAATCATTCCCAGCTGGCAAACAGTTTGCATCCGTTTCTCTGGTTTGGCATCGCTTAAATTATATCGATTTCGTATCATAATCAAATGTTTGCTGCTTGTCGTTGGCGTTGCCGACAATAACAACTACAAAAACACCGACAACAACAACACACATGATAACAACAATAATCAACGCACGACAACAACAACAACAACAATAACAACGGCAGCAACAACAATGGCAAACAGTAGTGGCAACAAACAGGCTCATTTGCATATTTACCAAACACACAGATGCGACACACACACACACACACACATTGATAGAGAGAGAGCAAGCGAGAAGAGGAGAGAAAGAGAAGAAGGTACACAGAGAGACAAACGCATGCCAAAATATACGATATCGTGTGCTCATAATAAGTATCTGATAAGTAATGATATACAAACACACACATACAGATACAGATACACAGATACAAATACAGAGCCCATGCAGAGTTAAACACAGACACAAAATGGCTGCACACCACAACAGCGCCAACACACGACACGCATACACACACACACACACACACACATGAGCTATTATGCAAAGTGCAATGGCTGCAGTTGTTGCTGTTGCTGTTGTTGCTGCTGTTGCTGTTGCACTTTGCATTGGCGCTTGCAACTGCTCTCGTTTGGCTTTGCGGCGCATTTTTGGTGTAACACAAAGTGAAACAAATACACACCCACACACATACACACACACAGACATAGCCAGTGAGCAATTGGGGCAGACAAGCACACAGAGAGAAGCACACAAAATGGACAGAAACAAAAGTCAAAGGCAACAACAGCAACAACGACAAAACAACAGCAACAACAATCAGCCACAAGAGCAATCCCCCCCACAACAAAATCAACGTTTGTAGGCGTTTGTCATACCAAAAACTACACCAAAAACTTAAACAATTTAAATGAGACAATTTGCATATCTATGTTTCATATTTAAAATGCCGCTTTGATTTAAGATTTATGATTTGCGACAACAACAACCTAATATTTACAATTATTTATGGATTTTAAGTGCAAATTAGTAAAAAATATAATATTTTAAAATTTGTATCATCTTTCAAAAATCAGCTATAATAAAATTATAATATTTAAATTATGAAGATGAAAAATATTTAATATTATACACTCTTCGCTCCATAAGTAAAACCTTCTCAAACTTCGAATTTTCGCTATATTTTGCGCTTTAAAATTACACACATATTTTAGACAATTAGTTTTAAATAAACTATAAAACATTTTATTTTTGTTCCTGCTTTATAAAAATCTTAAAATCGAAACTCTGAAAAAATTAGAATTATTTCTACTGTTCTAGATACTTTTCATATATCCAATATACGTAAATATTTTACTGCCAAAATCTTCTACCTAGCACAAGAAAACAAGAATAGTTATCTGCTCTTCTCGATTACAGAGTTTCTTTAACCTTTGCCGTCGGTTAACTTCAAGTCTTTGACTCATTTGTGGAACGTGCTATGGGAATTACAAATCTCTAAAACTAGGCAACCACTTAAAGCCGCTTGACACTTTTGTTGATTTTTATGGCTTGTTTTTCAAATGCTTTCCACCAAAATTATTTCATGCATAAATTGTAGCGGTTTAGGTCTATACAATATATGATTTTAGATCCCGAGCGCCGCCATTATTTTCCAGCACATTAAAGACGCATAAAATTTGTGAGCTCCACTTTTATGTCTAACCAAAAATATTTGTGGAATACTTGAAGCTCAACTAGTTTTCGTAGTTTGTGCTGGTATTGAAAATCAATTAAAAAACTATTTCAATCTGTCTGGTAAATCAATTAAAAAATGAAATTCCAAAGAATAAAGCCATTTTATGCGATTCAGGTGTATAAACTCTTATCGCTTGCTCCACTCAAATTATAGATTTTATGTGCAGTCCAAAGGCTTTATCTATTGGTTTTAAGAGCAGTTTTAGTGACTCTGTTTGGACCTTGTTTTGACTTGAAATATTCCCGATTTATGTCTAGACAATCGACCGTATTGATTTTAAATTCAACCATAAAATTGGAGCACAGACAAATTGATGAGACGCAACGTCACTTTGAATAGGCGTGAAATTCATATATAAAATAAATGTAACGACAATCAAATATCTGTACTAAAAAAAGTACAGGGGTCTGTTGGATTTTTTTTTTTTACAAATATGTGCGTAACAGGCAGAAGGAGGCGTGGCAGACCCTATAAAGTACTTTTTATTTAATCCGTACTTTTCCTTGACTTGTCCCATGACCCTTACTCAAAAACTTCCAACTCTCATAACTTTGTCAAAACTTGACCGATTTTTATGCGGAATATCGTTTTGATCATTTTTTGGCCTCTACTTTGACTCTGCATCAAAATATTTTTTTTTCCAAAAATTGAATTTTTTCCCTATATCTAAAGAATATTATTGCGATCTCCCAGGATTTTATATTAAATAATTATTAATATATATTTGACTCATAATAACTCTATTACAACTTTTCTGAAATTTTAATGTTAATAAGAGTTGTGTTTTTTTAGAATTTATCAGAAATTATTCCCTTTTTTTATTGAAATACTTTTATAATTACTGAGAAATACCCTATCTAATGTAGTGGTTGGGGTATAACTAAGAAATGAGACTGAGCTGACGATGCTTTTGTGATTTCAAGTGCCCTCTGGCGATTTGTGTGTGCAATTGTTGACTTTGTCATGCATGGCAAGGGGGGTTAGGAAGGCGGAGGAAGGAGGAGGGTGATCAATGAGAAACGTGGAACGTGGAACATTGAAGGTGGGAAGTCGATTCGTATTGTCACATAATTGCACAATGAATGAACGTTACTCAAGTCGCAGTCGCAGTCGTTCGTCCAGTTTCTGTTTCAATTTCAATTTCAGTTCCAGTTCCATTTGAGTTTATCGCTCGGGGTGCTTCCCACAGCATTTGGCATTTGGATTTTGGTTTGGTTTTTTTTGGGGGTGGGGCATCGCTTATTGTTAACTTGTTAATTTCATTTGATTGATTTTTAATGCCTTGCGCGACAACAAATTGTATTTTGATTTCAGCGCCTTTAGATAGCGCCGATAGTTATGATTAAATCAAGAGAAATTCTCGCACGCGGCTTATGCACTCAGACAAAAGGACGAACATAGCGCCAAGTGCACAGACAGAATGTCAGGAGTCAATAGGAAGTCAACGGCACGTGTCCTTAATCCAGTAATTACAACGCAACTCCCCCAATTTTATAACTTGCATCATCAACTGCGATGTCGATGACGATGACGATAACGATGACAATGTGTGTCATGTTTAGTTGGATTTTGGTCTGGATTGTGGTCTCACACAAAAGGCCGTGAGTCTATATTTGTAGATAAAAGATACAGTCAGATAGGCATCAATAGTTCTTCTTTTTCCCATGAGCAGCATAACAAGTTAATTTATGCCCCACGAGATGAGGTTGCTCAGATAACCAACCCTTTTTCCAGTCAGAGTTTTTCACTGCACTTTGGAAAAACCGTCGTTGGATCAGGTAACTGATTCTAACCTGTTGACAGACATAATACATAATACAGACAAATACATAAATCCTCGCAGTGAGAACAAAAGAACAACACATTTTTAATCGCATTTATCTGGACAACTGACGCAGTCAAAATGATAAACGCTTGTAAATCGCCGCTAGTCGCTACTAAAATGTCTCCTCTTACTCTTACTCTTACTCTTGCTCTTCTTGTTGTTGTTACTCTGAGCCGGGCCATGCATAATAGAGTTATCAGATTCCCTCCCATACCGTAACCGAACTCATACCCAAACTTCGAGCCAAGTTTTGATTAATTGTTTCTGTTTAAACTTCGTTCGCGCTCATAATTTCCCTTCATCGTCTTTCACAAATACAATTATCATTTTGTGGCTTATGCGTTTGAAAAATTTCTATTGTGTTTTATTGTTTTACAAAACTTATCATATGCATACATATATATTGCATATTATTAATTCCAACTGCTCTCCTCCATTCCTCTCTTTTGTCCGATTCTTAAGACCGAGAGACAAAGCCGACTACCGTCATCGACAGCGCCGAAGTCAAGTTAAATCGCTTTTTTATGAAAATCTCTTATGGGCTTTTAAATGTTTAATCGCTTATGAATTTTGATAACGCCGCTTTTTTTGGGGCTACTAAAATGAATTTGTTGTTGTTAAAATAGAAAAATAGTAAGTATAATAGAAACAGAATATAGATAGATCATTAATAGATCGATAGGTTTAAATATTGTAGTTTTACTGTGTAAATAAAAAAAATAATAAATATAAATAAGTATATATAATATTCAGAATATAAAAGGTCTATTTTTTGTAGTTAGACTTATAAAGTAACTTCTAGTAATAACAAATTTACTCCAATTTAATTAATTAATTTATTTATTTATTGAGTACAACATTCTAGTTATACAAAAATCAAAAAATTATAATATTAGCTTATTATTTATTAATTAAAAATTATATTCTGAAACCTTTTTATTGGTCTACGAAAACTATTGCTTAAAATAATATACATTTATAATATATACTGAACATCATTAATGGTCAACTTTTTAAAGTCTTAACACATTTTATTTATATGAATTGAGAGTTTTACAGTCCTTTCTCCTATTCAACTATTACCAGTAAAAGCAGCGTAATTTACCTCAATTTAAAATGAGGTATATCGCTTATTTGTGGTCAGCTTCCAGCAATTGACCATAACTATTAGCCAGAAGTCAAAGCAACTAAAAGTTGACCTACAGCTGTTTGTTTTATGGCCAGAACTGGGAATCGCACCCGCGCTAAGTGAACGGGCCACAAATCAGAACAAGTCGCTTCCAGTTAAAGAGTTTGGAGTTAGGCAACAATGTGGCGCTTGAATCATTTGCCAATTTTATGGGCAATCCGAAAGTCAATTATCTCAGCCCCAAATGTCGTCTGTGGGGCAAACCAATAGATGGCACCTTTCCAATGCCGTTAAAAGAGCGTCAGTTTCGGCCCAAACTTCAACTACAATTTCCATTTCAACTGCAACAGCAACACGAAGTCAGAGTCATATTCAGAGTCGGAGTCTGAGACTGAGTTTGGAGTTTGTTATCAACGATATGGCATCATTGTAATAGACTCTTCACTGTGCACATTTTACGATGCTTACAAGCACTTCAACAAGTTTTACAGCTTTTCCGCTAAAAGAGGCAGCACCCCAACTTGTCGACACACACACACACACACACACACACACAGAAAACAGGTAACAAAAAAAAAAACCAAAAAAATTGAAAAGCTGGGAAGCCCAAAAATGAGGAAAGATCTTTTTTCCTTGTACCCCTAGTTGTAGTAGTATCTTGGACATATGCAGGCAAAAGAAATCAAACTGAAATGAGCCATTAAATGCTGCTAAAGACGCGGCCACTTTTTTCCACCGTTTTCAGCTTTTTCCACAGTTTCCATCGATTCCATTTGCTTCCACAGTAGTGGCCGTAGCGACTACAACGCTCCGCTCCGTACGGTCATAAATTTTCGACAAAAGAATGTAACCCGATGCCAGTCCAGGGCCAAATCTAAACTCTCCATAGGTCTTCACAGTCGCAGTCGCAGTCATAGTTGTAGTCGTAGTCTCTATCTATTTACTGGCAGGTTTTCCTTTATTTTGTTTTCCCGTTCGATTGCTGCCGCCAGATTTCTTCTGAATAAATTAAAATCCGAACTAAAATCGGTGCTGCCGTCGCGTCGCATCTCTGAAAAAAACGTGGGAAATGTATTCATCACCGAAGAGCCAAAGATCCGAATTGATCTTCTACTCAATACCATGGCGCATAATATTTTTTTGTTATTTCCATTTTATGGGCACTTAAGAGCCCCATAAGCTGTCGTAAGTGATATTACAATGATGATATTTTAAATACTGCAATTGGAAAATTATAGCTAAAGTGTGTAAATAATTAAATGATTCCTGAATCCTTAAAAGCTTTTAATTTTTAGTAGTTTTTGTTTTTTAATTTAATAGATGCGTAAGACTTATGTTAAGGATTATGGCCAGAAAACTAAAATTTTAAGTTTTAATGAAGAAGTTTTTTTTTAACTAACAACTTTCGAAATTTAAGAGGAAGACTAAAAAAGTTTCTTTATCAACAAATCTTTTTTGTAATTGTAAGGACTACTTTGGATTTTTTTTATAAATTTATTACATTATTTAATTTTATGTCATCTGAAATAATTTAAATAATTTACTATGTGGTATCCAATAAAGTAAATAAAGAATTCTGCTTGCAATTTTTTGCTTTATTTTTATTTACACGTATTTTTTTTTTGTAAGTTTTTATTTAAAAAGAATCTTTCTATATAATTCGTTTCAGTTATCAGCTCAACTTCGTCGCTTATGGGCTTTTATTTTCAATTTTCACTACTAAACATATCAATTTTTATTTTCTTATAAGTATTACATTAATATGATAAGGCCTTTCAGTTCTCACCCTGTATTGTGGCATTTCCTTAGGCTTATCTTCCAGTGCGTCATGTAAATTGTCAGAGCTCGAAGAAATAATCTGGCTAAGTCGCACATTGGCCAAGTCAGTCAGTCAGTCAGTAAGCCAGTCAGTCCTGTAGCTGTTGCTGTTGTGGCTACCAGAGGTCGGTTCCATTGACTGGTTATCCGAAATTCCAGTTAAATACCCAAATGGTCGATAAGATTTTCCGCTTACATCGATGTTGCTGCCAGACCTAAAACGATCTCTGCATCTGTTGCTCACATTTGACATTTGAAGTGCGCATATCTCTCTCAACTCTATGCCGCCCTGGGGCCGCCAAATTGGTATTAAATTACTCACTTTGGTGATAATCGAAATGGACACGACACGATTACAACAACAACAGCAGCAACACGCAGCAAAATATCGAAACACAACGTGGAACGTTGAATGTTGAACCAGTTCTTCGACTACGACCGCAGCCATAAAGAAAGTAAAAATATTAAGACGCAGACAAGTTGAAAATGCCACCACATCACATTTTGAGCGTTTTCAAAACGATCAATTTTATAGATAAGAAGGGACTTCAACTCGGATTCAGATGCAGATGCAGAGACAAACTTCGACTCGGAGTGGAACACAGTCCCTACATGATCATTGCCAGATCGTTGCCAGGTAACAGAGGAAGCCACAGCAACAACAACAACAACAACTATATTAAGTTGAGATCTGTGTTCATTTGATACTTAAAGGCAGCAATCGGCAATCTCAACATATGTCAAATTGGGCAACTAACTGGCTAATCAGTTGGACAAACAGTCGGATAGACCAAGAAACAAGTGTTATTATTTTGCTAGCAAAACAATTCAACTGTCAAATGAAAATCGTCGATGCAAAAAGGGAATAAACGGAAATCCTATTTGCATTTCCAAACAAACAAAGCGCCGACTATTAAAAACAAATATTTGCGGCCAAAAAAGGATCAGGCGTGAATGGAAGGAGAGACAAAGTGAACATATGCAGGAAGCAGTAACAGTAGCAGTAGCAGGATCTAAAATCCGGGCTACCCTTTTATAGACTGTCACCTAATCCTTCGCCTGCCCGCACGCTGGACGAACCTTTGAACTGCTGAACTGTTGAACTGTTGAACTATCCCTGGCAGCGTTTCCGCCTTGACAATTTGTACAATTGTCGCTCAATTTATTGTAGATGAGGGGAGAGAGTCTACAGAGTACAACATTGAGTTGGCTAGCTGGCAGCGCTGCAAACGAACAACTTCCGATTACAACTTCATTTGTAAATGTTTCCTTTCGCATCTCTCTCGCATAAATACAAAAATCCATTCGCACAATGCTTCACACACACACACACACACACACACACACACATATACACACACGTGTTGTATGTCCCCCCAACAGTTATCGTTGGGTTTTGTGTTGTTTGTTCTCGCGGGGTGCGAATTGCAGAGAGATTCCGACCCACACCTTCTGAAAAAACCAGACCAGACCAGCCCACATCTGTCAACTTCAATGAAGTGTCGAATGGAAGTTCATCATCCGTCCAAATAGTTGCCATCATTTCATGATGATTTCCCTTGCATTGCCTTTTTATTTTTATTCTATGTATTTGTTTCTGTTTTCTCTGTTTCTGTAACTGTTTTTATTGCCGGCTGCTGTGCGGGGATTTCACACTTCTACTTCGACTCCCACTTCTATTAATGTGGGCGGAGATTAAACCTCCTGCCATTTGACGTTAAATGAAGCCTCTGGTGTATTTCAGTTCTTCCCCCGGATTTCGTCAAGTTGCCTCATGGCTCTCTCTTTGAAGGCTGCTAATCACTTTAACATACATTTGCATTGCATTTACACGCATTTTGACCCTCATTACGTGGCAGGACGAGTCGGCCCAAGCAACCCAGCCTAACTCGAGGGATTGGTCCTTCTCTTTATCTACAATTGTCGAATCGGACTCAAAAAAAAAAAACATTGGCATATTTACCAAACACCTTGATGAGCAATTAGTTGAATCTTATGTTCATTGAGTTTAACATGCAATAGCAGCAGGAGGCAATACCATTGTAGACTGGGTAGAAAAATAGCTCATTCCTATAAAAAAATCTTAAGAAAATAAAATAAATATATTATCTCTTGATCCGTAATATGTTAAAGCCGAAATGTCCCTCTCCCAGGTCCCTCTCCCAGGTCCCTCTCCCAGGCCCCGCTCCCAGTCCCTCTCGAAATCCCTCTCACAGGCCCCGCTTCCACTCCCTCTCCCAGTCCCTCTCCCAGGTCCCTCTCCCAGGTCCCGCTCCCAGTCCCTCTCTTCTAGGTCCCTCTCCCAGGCCCGCTCCCAGTCCCACTCAAAGGCCCCGCTCCCAGTCCCTCTCCAAGGCCCCGCTCCCAGGCCCTCTCCCAGTCCCTCTCCCAGTCCCACTCAAAGGCCCCGCTCCCAGTCCCTCTCCAAGGCCCCGCTCCCAGGCCCTGCTCCCAGGCCCCGCTCCCAGTCCCACTCAAAGGCCCCTCTCCTAGGCCCCGCTCCCAGTCCCACTCAAAGGCCCCGCTCCCAGTCCCTCTCCCAGGCCCCGCTCCCAGTCCCACTCAAAGGCCCCGCTCCCAGGCCCCGCTCAAAGTCCCACTCAAAGGCCCCTCTCCCAGGCCCCTCTCCCAGTCCCTCTCCCATTCCCTCTCCCATTCCCACTCAAAGGCCCCGCTCCCAGTCCCTCTCCCAGGCCCCGCTCCCAGTCCTCGCTCCCATACCTACATACCAAGTTTGGTGTCTCTAGCTCTTATAGTCTCTGAGATCTAGGTGTTCATACAGACAGACGGACATTGCTATATCGACTCGGCTACTGATGCTGATCAAGAATATCTATATTTTATAGGGTCTGCCACGCCTCCTTCTGCCTGTTACACACATAGTCGGTAAAACAAACCCAATAGACCCCTGTACTTTTTTTTAAGTACGGGGTCTAAATACTACTAAACTCTTAAGGATTAAAGTAAACTCAGTTTCTATTTCAAGAATTTTTATCCAAATATCGCATTTAACATTAATTCTAATTTTAACCTTAACAAATTTTACTACATCGATTAATTGAAAAATTACTCCTTTTCCCCTTCAGTTTCTCCATCCTCTATCTTCAATATTCAAATCTCTTACATTTTGTCAGACTTTGACAACTTTGTGACTAAGTTTGTAATAGACTAGTAAAATTTCGCGCTTCGCCCATTTGAACAATAGAAAATGTCTAAGCATTGTTCTCCAGCAGTTTGTTGAAGCATCTTTTCAGTTGCCACACAGTTCAGTTATTTTCCCCCATTTTTTTCTGCCTACTTGGCAACGTTTTCTTTACCAGTTTTCGTTACAATTTTGCCCATGGCAACTGTGGAAATGGAGAAGTTTGAGATGTTAGCGGAGATGCGGGTTGTAAGCAGCGATTTGTATTTGTATACTTGTGCAAAGCTACTGAATTTTATCCTCCAATTGTTTTTTGCGCCAAAAACTTTTGTTTACATGGCAAATAGAAGCACTCAGTTGCCACTGTCTCTGCCACTGCCAGAGTTGCCACCCCGCCTCCTGCCACATATGGACCAACGCCTACACGAATGTAGTAGTAAAGTGTAGTTGCTGCCACGCCCACATTTAGTGCTAGTGTTGCGCCCATTTCGTGTGCAGTTTGTCGAAAGTTTTGTTGCATCAAAAGTTTTTGTTATGCTTCGTTGTCGTTTTTTGGCCCTCACAGTTGAATTCACAAAATTTGTCACGTTTGTTATTTTTGCGACGAGTTCGAGTTTCGAATTGGAGTTGAAGTTGAAATTGAAGGGGAGAAGGAGGAATAGTCGTGTTGAGCTTAGACTGAGCTGATGTTGAGGTTTAGTTAAGTTGTGCTGAGTTTAGTTGGGTTTATTTACTCAACTGATTTTGATAACATTCGTGTACATGCAACGATTTTGAAATCGCAATTAATTGAAGCTCTGCCTTCTCTAACCTACCCTTCATTTCCCTTACTCTTCTCTGGAACCACGCCCACGCCTCAACGCGTTCGGCATAAATTCAGTCATGAGCATTTTGTCCTTTATAAAGTCTAATCCGCATTTATTTTATGCGCGGCTACAAATCGTCGCTTTAATAGTGTCACCATGAGTTATTGGAGCACCAGAGTTCCAGCTTCAGCTCCAGCTCCAGCTTCAGTGCAGATGCCAACTTACGAGCAGCACCGAAAATCCGCTCTGTGAATCGTTTTGGCCCGCCGGTGGCTTGACTGGAGGCATACACAAAAAAATATAAATGCATGCATTAGTTAATGTCCAGTCGTTGTCCGGCACAGGGGCAACCGTTTGGAGTGCGCCCAGCAGGATGCAGTTTATAAGCGCGCCGAATCGCATCGAGAACAGTGAACGGACCACTTGGACGGTTCGACGGTTGGCGGTCAGTCGGCGGTGTCGCTTAAGCCAATTCAAAGTGGCGACCAAAACGGTGGCCGCGCTGATCTGCTAAAGCGACGGACTGGACTCCCGGACGGAACTAAACTCAACTCAAGTCAACTCAACTAAGCTGAACTGGACTCGACTCGACTGGACGCTGCTCGCGTATTACATTTCGCGCTCGATAAATCTCCGCTGCCTGCCGACCGACACATATTTCATATCAACGCAGATAGTCGCTGGCACAGTGGGTCAAACATAATAATATTTGTTGAAGCAAACCATATTATCAAAATAAAATTTATAATCTAAGGATCAGCGACTGTTATCAATATATAATTATTATTTTTTATATTACAATATAATGAATTCTTTTTCATAAATTTTTTATGTAAAAAAATAATAATTTTTTGAGTTATACTTTTCAACTTTAAAAATAAAACTCAAGGAATAATCATTAATTACTTAGGTATTCAAGCATACCTGAAATAAATCATTACCTTGCAAGAAAATTAATAAAAATCTGAAATCAAAGTGGGAATGTATAGATTACGCTTAAAGTTCCAAGGTTAATTAAATATTTGTACGGTATAATAATATCACAAAATAACGAAAGTCTTATTTTCTTGTAGAAGATAATATTGACGAAGTTCACAAATAATTTAATTAATTAAATCTCTTGTCAACCGAAATAAATTAAAGTATTAGTATAAATAAAATTTTTATATTATATATTATTATATTTATTCTATGTTATACTATATTTGTAAACTTATGCTTAAAGTATTAAAAAAATGTATATTTGCCAAGCTTGATATAAAATGCAAACAAATATTCAATGAAGTCTGCAACTAAATCAGTTTAATAATAAGGCAATTTTTTGGCAGAACAACATAGCATAATTAGTCATTTAAACAAGCTATTTCGGCACACTGTGCGTAGGAACGTCGCCCGGTTGCGCATCATAAAGCAAATTTCATTTTGAATTATTTTCGTATACATATTGTTGCTGCTGTTGTTGTTGTTGTTGTCGCTACAGTTGTTGTTGTAGTTGTCGTTGTTGCTTTTTGCATGCCAGATTCGAATGCGTTCATGTTGTTGGGGCGTATTGTGCCGCTGTTGCTCTCTGTGCGGCAAAAGGTGTTAATGATTATCATCATTATCGTCATCATCTGGCCGAGTGTTGTTCGTTGTTGTTGTTGCTTTCCCTGTTGTTACTGTTGTTGCTGCAATGCGGCAATGGCAGCCCATTGATGGCGTTGAACGCACATGTTCTTAAGTAAAATTTAGGAGCTTTTGGCACTGTTGTTGCCCTGTCGTGTTGAAGCTGTGCACTTTAGGTTGATTTGCTGTGGCGAACATAATTCATTTATGCAGCACTCGACAGGATTGGGGGCAGGAGGAGAGTCCATGAGGCAGGACAAGACAGCGCTGTGAATAGGCAGCGATAACTTAGGGATTTCAATGATCAACGTCAGCGACCGCCAGGCAAAATTGTCATAATTTATGAAATTAAACCATGAAAATATTTACACTGCAACACACACTCGGCATAGTTGCAACTTGCAGCCTGGTGTGGCATGAGCACGAGTCAGTTGCAAGTCCAAGCGAGGCTCATTAAAGCAAAAGTGAAACAAAACAAAAGTCCATGTTTTTATTGCTGCTGTGTGGCATGTTGCCGGCAAGAGAAGTCACCACCCGAAAGTGGCTAATAAAGCAAATCTTGTTGACAACGTTCGAGGCGACACAGACAACAGCAACAACAAAGTTCTCTTCTTTTTTTTTTTTTGGTTAGGCTCTACATGGAAATTTCGCCAATTAACACCTTTTAGCATGTTGGGCAAAGACGACAACAACATCAGCAGCGACAGCAGCAGCAAGGAGACGACAACAGCAGCAGCAGCAAACGCAGCAGCAACAACATCGAATGCGTTAATTAAAATTATATAAAAAGCGGCAGCAGCTGCTACGAGAATGAGAAATGAGGCAACATATCGACAACAACATACAGAGCTGCTCATATTGTGGTTGCCATTGCCATTGCCGTTGTTGTTGTTTTGGTTGCTGTTGTTGCTCTTTCGCTATTAATATAAAACTGCAAAAATACGATTAGCCAGCAAAATGTTTTTAAGCAGCCAAATGCAAGCCTTGGCAACATGTTGCTCATGCGGCGCATAGTAAATATGGACAACAACAGCGACAGCAACAACAGCAGCAAACAGCCTCAACAGCAACAGCAACTGCAACTTGCAACGGCAGCAACATCGCATCGAGCAACATGAATATCGCACCTTGTAAACTCATTTGCGCGTACGTGTTGAAACAAATGTTTGCGGGGGGTAACAGCAGCCAATGGGCAACGGGCAACAAATGTTGCATTGGCAATTGCCATAAGTCAGCAACTCAGCTCGGTAGCAATAGCAACATGACCACGCCACAGGAGCATTGGGCAGTGCATGCAGTTTATGTGCGGCCTAATGGGGTTGTTGTTGTTGCTGCTGCTGATGTGAAGCCACCAGCAACACGTCCATCTTCATCATGGCCAGCAATGTTGCTGCTGTTGCTGCTGCTGCTGTTTGCCATGCTGTGCACTTTGCGTTTGTCTGGTTTTTTTGGCACCATGACACCAGCAGAGCAACGGTGAAGCCTCCACTTCACTTCAGACTCCCCCAGTTGCAGCTTTATGCAAATGCGTCTCGGCTGTTGCTGATGCTGCTGTTGCTGCCGTTGCTGCTGCTGCTGCTGCTGCGTGTCAATGCAAACTTTGCTGACTTGCATGCGAATGTTGCTTGCACAAACATTGAGGTGAACTGCAAAGTTGTCGTCGTCAGTCGTTGTTGTTGTCTTGTCTTTTGCTGCTGCTGCTGCAACACAAACACCAACAGCAACACCAACATCAGCAGCAGCAACCGCTTGGCTTGTTGGCCTGTGCGACCACAGCTGGGTGTCCTGTGCGCGCACAGTTAAGCAAACTTTGAGGGCAAAGGAATGGTACTGCGGACAGCGCCACAACCCTGCATAGCAGAGTTGCCAGCCAGTGTTGTCGCTGCCAGCGGCAATTTTACCTAACAGCTCGTTTAATTGCAGCTCAAAAGTGAAAGTGACTTAAGGAAATCGTTAAGATTTAAGCTCATTAAAAATTTAGAGATGAATTATATTGTTTAACATACATTTAATTAAATATTAAATTAATTTTCGAAATACATTTATTATTAAATAATTATAAATATTAAATTATAATTATCATTATCATAAAGTTATCTAAAGCTGTTTTAGCTATGTTGTGAAAACTTTCAGTCAGTCATGAAAAGCAGTTTTATATATTCATATAGATTTCAACATTTTTCTATACATTAAGGCCATGATTCATAGCTTGTGATTAATTAAATAGATTAAAAGTTTTTGTATGCTTGTAGCATTAAATACAAAAATAAAATGACCAATTTATAAATAAAAATCTCCTTTTTAAATATCTTAGCAAAAAAAAGTTCATTAGAAGAAGTTACTCAATATTGATTCTCTTTCAACAGCAACTGTTGCTGTTCTACAATAAAGAAAATAGCTGAGAAAACTTGACAATTTCGCAAAATAGTAGCTGTCAAAAGGAATAAAGCACTGCCAGACCTTCTTAAATTTTCAGCTAAATGTGGCTCTAAATTAGCTAGTTAGACAACACTGCTGCGTAAGTTGCCAGTCTCGCAGTTGGTGTTACATTTTTACGTGCTCCAACGCCCAATGATGGCATACACACACACACACACACCAACACACACACACACAGATATACAATCAAATACACACAGAGGCATGGTCAACTCGGTGGTCAACAGAGAACGCCTACGCAGAGAGGCAGAGACAGAGACAGACAGAGGCCGCAGCAATTGCCATGCCACATGATAAATGTTCAATCTCTGGCTCAACCTAGGTGAGCTGCAGCTGTAGCTGAACTCAGAGAAAGAGATGAAGCTGAATCTGAAGCGTTGCGTACGTGCTTGGCAGGAGCAGGACGTGTGCCAGGTGAGTTATGCGGCATTTGGCACATGGCGCAACAACAACAACGCTTCACTCATGCCACAAGATTATTCGGACAAAATCAATTAAAATGCCAAGCGGTATGAGTCACAGAGAGAGAAAGAGATATAGAAGAGGGGATCGACCCCCAACTGATGCTGAGTAGTAGGAGTCAGAGTTGGAGTCGGAGTCGGAGTTGAAGGTGCCACATCAACGCTGAGGTTGGTCTTCAAAAAGTGTTGAAAGCTGGCTTTTTGTTTGGTCTGCGTTGATGGGCCCAATAGTCTGAAATTACAACGCTTATGCTGGCAGTGGGCATGAATTTGCATACCCAATCATCAGCAACATGAAGGCATCCTCACACTTGACCCCGTTTTCGATGACGAGTCGAAGTTGGAGTCGGAGTTGAAGTCGGAACGCGGCACGTTCTGTAATCGATCATCAATGCCAAATGCGGCCGCATGTCAGCGGCTCATCCGACTCAACAAAGTGCAGACATTGTGGCGTTTTTAGCTTGCAGCCTTGCAACAGCTACAGCAACAACAACATCTACAACAGCATCATGGCAATAACAATGCGCATACCACAGATATCAATTAATTTCAGCGACGTGAAAAGGCCAACAAATCGTAATAAGTCAATGCCTTCAGTCGGATATATCCAACATTGGACTCGGGCAATCTTGGGCCTTTTCATTATGCCATACGCTCGAATGCAAGAATCTATTGATAAACACAAATACTCGTAAGTTTGTTGCTGCAGCAGAGAGTCGAGTGTGTGGCAGGATGAATGCTGTACGTAGTCGGTATGTTGCTGTGGACAGAATAAGCGAGAGAATATCGATGCAAAGTCACAATCATCATCAATCGGTTAAGAAAATATTTAACAAGTGTTTGAATGATTTTGAAAAATGATGTGTGCAGCATGTGCAGCAGCAGCAGCAACAACAGCAACTACAACAAGAACTGGCTGCAACTCGCTTGCAACAGCTCTACAAATTATTGCACGCGATCGCTCATTTCCAGCAGAAATAACACAAACACGGCAGCAACAGCAACGGCAACAGCAGCAACAACAACAAGCCAAGATTCGATCATAAACCAAGCAAGCAGACTGTGAGACAATCAGACAGATAGACAGACAGACAGTCAGGCAACCCGTTCTCGGTGTTGTCGGTGTTGGTATCGTTGTCGGTGTCCATATCCGAATGCGATGTAGAGATATAGCAAATAAGATATGGCTGGGGCATGTCATGCGCCCGCGACTGTGAAAACATCTCAATGCCAAAAGTATCACATCATTCATAATTTCATTGCCGGGCAAGTGGGAATTGGGAATTGTACAAAAAGAGAGGGTGAGAGAGACAGATCGAGAGGGAGAGAGAGAGAGAGAGAGAGCGAATGGGAATTGGAATTGAGTTGTTGTAGCTTGCCACGAAAATCTCTTGCCTCAAGTGTTGAATGTTTGCTCAAATAACAACAGCAACAACAACATCAACAGCAACAACATCAACATCAACAGCGATCTCAAGATCTTGAGCTCTCGATCTTGTTGTCGATCTCAGAGGCGCGGTGAAATTTGACAAATGAACCACCAAAAAAAAATACAAAAATATAAAAAAAAGAAGAGAAATACTGATAGCAACCTTTCGTGCATATGCATGCGTGTGTGTTGTGTGTGTAGCCTGAAGTGATCATTATTAATGATGACGATTTGTTGATATTTTTGTAACGTGTTATAGAAAGAAAAAAAAAGAGGCCTCGGTCTGCGTTCCGTTTCATTTCGATCGCACAATAATATCAACAGAAATTACAAACAAGTGCAGTCCTGCAAATGCCAAGTCACGCAACCAACCACCACTATACCACTATAACCACTACAACCACCCGCCTCATGATGATGATCCACACAAATTGCTATCCAGCTGCTGCTGCTGATGTTGTGGCCGGAAATCTTTGCATAATCTAGGCTTATAATTCAATTAATACGATGGCTTGTGCACTTAACGCCGACTCTGAAGTGCAACACTAGAATGCTGCCACATGACTGGCAACTTGAGTGTCGAGTGGTAAGACGAGCTCCAACACTCTCTCTGTCTTTCCCTCTCTCTTCCCCTCTCTCTTTCCCTCTCTCTTGCCATCTCTCTCTCCCTCTCACTTTTATCTACCAATTGCCATTGCAATCGCCGTCACACTGTCTGCTGCAGATGCTTCAATCTCCGCTGCAACATCAACTCCAACTGCCATCTCCATTTTCATCTCCAACTGCAGCTGATCAGTGAACAGTGCACAGGTGATGAAGTTGCACCGGAAATCGATGGAGAGTCAATGCTCAGTTGGCGTTACCAAGTGACACATTAGCGATCAATTGCTTCATAGTCAAACTGATTGATTACTTTGGCTTAAAAGCTTGCCAATTTGAAAGTGTATCTTAACAGCAATCTCTATTCAATATTTGTCCATAAAAGATCTTTTAATTGATTGCCACTTAAGAGCTTAAAAGTGTTGATTATCTTATGTTGTACTTACTGGCACTTATCACACTACTATTGGTAATATCCTTAAACTGAATTTTATGCAATTAGAAAGTCTTCAATAGAGTGGTTTTTTATTGTCAATCGTTCAGTCTTTACTCATTATCAATCATAGACAATTTATTTTAATCTTATCTTCTGCTATCTTCTAAAAGATTTTATTAATTTTTATAGGGGCACTCAAATTATTATTTAACAAGTTTAAGTGAATAAATTTATTACTGAAAATACTTTTATTTTGAGACGGAACAGAGCTGTATTTTAATTTATAATCGCAATTAAAATAGTTTCCGTTATTGCAACATTGATATTTCTTTATTTACTCTACCAAATTAATCGAACTTTGCTACAGTTTTCATTTATATTTCATTTTTAGTCTTCTTGACTGGATCTTAAATTTTTCAGATGGTAGCAGAGAGAGGGGAGTAGAGAGAGGGGAGTAGAGAGAGGGAGAGTAGAGAGAGGGGAGTAGAGAGAGGGGAGTAGAGAGAGGGGCGTAGAGAGAGGAGAGTAAAGAGTGGGGAGTGGGGAGTAGAAAGAGAGGCGTAGAGAGAGGAGAGTAGAGAGAGGGGAGTAGAGAGTGGGGAGTAGAGAGAGGGGAGTAGAAAGAGGGGCGTAGAGAGTAGAGAGGAGAATAAACCTATCAATTTTCTTCTATGCTAACTCCTAAATCAAATAAAATTACATTCCATGGATGATTGCTCTAAAATTCACTAATATTATCCCAGTTATGGCCACTTTGAAAATGAATTCCAACAAACCATTGCAAATCCCTGGTTTTATACTTCATTCAAAGATCTTTGCAAAGCTTGACCAAATCCTATTTCATGGTAATAAACTTCCGTTGGATCCCATTTTAAAATAATAACACATTGATGGATTGTTTTTAAAAAGATTTTTTGTTGTTGTTTTCATTTTAATTGATTTCGATTCATCATTAATTGTAGTTGTTTATAATTTGTGTTAACTAAATGTTTAGTTTCGTTTAATCAATTTGCGATGCTTATCAATTTTGGCTATATTAGAACTATGTACAAAAATGCCTGGCCAATTACATATATCTGTGTATGTACTATATGTATAGGTGTATATCATATATAGGTATTTCTTTTATACATTTAAAAAACAAGAAAATAAACAATAACAACATTTCTCATGATACGAGTATAGGCATATACAATAAGTATAAATATTTTACAAAAGCCTTGGCAAGCAGCTGCAGATTTTACTTGTTATCAAATCGTTATCAACTAAAGAGTGAGATAGTTAGATAGATAAAGTTGGAAAGAGATAGCAGCAAAACACTTAACAATTAGACATTAAACTAAATTAAATTTAAATTTCATTTAAATTAAATTAACTAAACTATGCTTAGGTTTATAGGCTATGCAGGAATGTATGCTGAGATGTCTATATTTGTGAGTATGTGTATATGTGTGTGTGTGTGTATCTATGAGTGTGTGTGTGTGTGTTGAACTGGGCTCGTTTGCCGATGCTCAAAGCATCAGCTGTTGGACAAACAGCTTTAATTGATGGACTTTGATTATACTTTAAATACTCGTAATTCTTTAACGACTTTTTCTATGCATGTGAGTGTGTTTTTTTTTATGTGAATGTGTTTGTGTATCTAATATATTTTGTTGTTGTTTTTCATTTCATATGAGCTGCGACGCTTTACATAAAATTTTGACTAGGAAAGGACGTGTTTTTTCATTTTGCTCTTAGCATTGAGCTGCCAATGTCATTAACATCGCCAGTGTTGATCATCATGATTATTGCTATAATGATCATTAGCGATGAGCACGCGCTGGCGAGGATTGCTCCAGTCACACCTCGCTGGGCATGCAGTGGACACTCGAGTCCTGCGACAGCTCATCCATTGAGGATTCTACAGGGAAACCACCAAAATAAAATTACAAGAGAAGAGAGTCTTTAATTAGTTTGGTAATTGAATTTGTGTGAGATTCAAGAGGTCTTACCATGCGCTGGATATAGAGCCCCTTTGGTGCCATTCATATGCATGGGATTCTGTGCGTTATTCTGAAATGAATACGTTAACTGCAGGTTAATATGACGCGCAAATGAGCTTCCTTCCGGTTCGCGTACTGCAATCAGAAATCGTTTGTCAAAAAACAAGAACAGAAAAATCGAAACACTTTGATTAGCATCGTCGTATGGTATGAAGACATAAGACTGGTGACTCTTAAAGGCTATAAAACTGAACTACAGATATACAGATATGCATGTAATTGTACTAAAAATAGTTAAGTCTACTACTTTGGCTACATTTTAAAAGGGAGGGGGGGGCATGCTGCACTAATCCACTACTTACTTTTATTCTTACCAGCATGTATGTGTTTTTTTTGACGCGCACGCGAATTCTGAAACCAAACTTGCGTCACACGCTTGCTCAGACCAGTTACTGAGGCAATACGCTCCAAATCCTGGCCATCCGGATTACTGTCAATCTGAAAGTTGGCCTGCAACACTTGCAATTGCTCCTCGGTGAAGGTGGTGCGTACGCGTTTCGTTTTACTCTTGTGATAACCATCACCATCACAGCCATCTAAGGGATACACAAGAGCCAAAGGGAAGAGGGAAGAGGGATAAAGAATGGTGTTATTACTCAATGCTTCTTTTTTCTTTACAGTGTACAGAGAACGTGCCTCTAAGCCTGGGCCTAAAAGCATTTTGACAGTGGACCAAATTGAAAATGTCAAAAGTGTTTATAGTTTATAGCCGAGTTGCTTTATGGCCCAAGCTTCTTGGTGGTCTGCTACACAAAAGGGGTAACAACACAACGACAACAACAACTACAACGACATTCTCAAGCCGATCACGTCGTCTGGCTTTTGACTTGTTATGCCTCAGTTATGACACGATTTCATCAGTCCAGGAGCCCCAATTGTCGACCTGGTCGATGGCGACTGCCTGGCGCTTAACTTCTGGCCAAGCGTTCCAAATTGCCAAACCGATTCGCTTGCAACTGAAGCGTGCCACATGTTCTTGCCACAAGTTGTTGTCGTTGTCGTTTAGTTTTCTTTTGGTTACGCTTACCGTCACTTGATGTGGTGCCACCCTCGACCGTTTCCAGATAATGAGCCTTGCAAAGCACACGGTCATCCATGAGCGCAAACTGTTCGCCAGTGGACAACTGCCGTCCACATTGATCGCAGGCAAAGCAGGCCAAATGAAATACCAAATCGCGCGCTCGTCGCACCCAATCCGAGGCGGAGATGCCGCGACAGCATTTCGAGCACTTGGCGCCGAAATTTCTGCAAAAGGATGAATAAAAAAACCAGAACGGAAATTGCTGTTAGTGCTTAATGATTTATATAGGACTTAATGATTGTTAAAAGAACAAGATGCTAGTTATGTTACGAAACTATAAATCATTTTATAGCTCGCGTTTCGCTAGCGTTTTGCCAGCGTTTTTAATGATTTGTTGGATAATGATAAATAAAGTAACGAGGTGCAAGTTAAGAATCGGAAACATTTGAAATTATTCTATGCAGTTTGCCTTTCACTAGAGTTTATTTTAAATGTTGCAGTAAATGTTTAATATAAGAACAAGGTGTAAGTAAAGATTTGAAACTTGACAAGGCATTTTATAGCTCGCGTTTCGCTAGCGTTTTCCGTGCGGAATAGAGGTATAAAAACGAGTCATTTAATAGATCGCGTTTTGCTAGCGTTTTTAATGATTTGTTGGATAATGATACATAAAGTAACGAGGTGCAAGTTAAGAATCGGAAATATTTAGAATTATGTTATGTAGCTTGCCTTTCACTAGAGTTTATTTTAATTGTTCAGTATATGTTTAATATAAGTGCAAGTTAAGATTTGAAACTCGACAAGTCATTTAATAGCTCGCGTTTTGCTAGCCAATTTCTAGCGTTACTAATGATTTATTTGATAATAATACAAAAAAATAATGTAATGAGGTGTAAGTTAAGAATCAGAAACATTTAAATTATTTTAAGCAGCTGGCCTTTCACTAGAGTTTGAATTTAATTTTATTTTATTTATTGTAGTAAATGTTTGATATAATAATCTTAACTTCTTTAGTAATTTTTAAGCTCGTGGTTCACAAGTGCTTTCACGCGTTTCCCTAGCGTCGCGCGTTTCTCTAGCGTCTCGCGTTTTTATAGCGTTTTTAGTTTACGTTTTCTAAGCGGAAGTTGTTGCTCTCGCTGCTGTTGCTGCTGCTGCTGCGTTTTTCCAAATGAGTTGGCAACTTTGGCAGCTTATTGTTAGCTTTTAAGCTTATTTTTACAAGCACAACAATGTACGGGTCGGCTGGTTCATATGGGAGGGATGACTGGACCTGGAGACCTCTCACTCTCTGGATATCTGACGACCATCATAATGATATTGATGATGATGATGATGTCTCCATCTACACGTTTGACTCCAACCGGCCCCTTGGCCCAGCGCCCAATGCACACTTAAAATTCTTAACTTGAAAAATAAATATTTTTACAGCATCTCACGGCGCGTTTGTTTGTTTATTTTCATTTCGTTCGCCGTCGACACCGTTTTCCGCCTGTGTGGACAGCACAAGCGACAGCGACGAGTATCTATAGATGTATCTGTATCTGTGTATGTGTGTGCATCTGTAAGATACTTTGCTTGCAACTTGCATTTAAAGGCTGTCGGCTGAAAGTCGCTTTCGTAGCGTTTTGGTTGCATCTTTCTACTGTGGTGTTTATCTTAGGGATTAAGTCGCAACGTTGTCGAATTGTTACAATTAACCTTAGACTTTATCATGTACTCGCCGGTTGTGTGGGAAAATAACTTGAAAACACTTGTGCACACACACTCGCACACATGCTAACACAACAAAAATAAAGAAAAGAGTTGGAAAATGAATTAAAAATCCTACAATGATCGCATCGATTTCGACATGGGAACAAATGTCGAGAAAGTATCCAATAAAATATTAAATTAATGCTTGGAATTGACAATAATAAAAGGAAATAAAACATATGCTAAAAACCTGCCACCTGTTGACTATAAAAACGATCATTAAAGTTAAGCACAAATCTTGTTTAGATGATTTTTAAAATCAGATTGCAGTTGGCAAATTGTTGTAGTATTGTATTTGTATTTGTATATGTTTTCAAATGATACTCACTTGCTGTAATCGGCCTTGCAGTAGACCTGACGTTCCCGAATGAAGCACGACTGTTGGCGATCCAGCGGACACATGCACATGCAACATCTGAGGCAATGGGCGTGCCACGAGCAGCCGCCAACCTCGAGGAAAAATCGATCCGAGATTGGTTCGCCGCACGCTGCGCAGGAACGCAGCTCAGTCTGTAAATGAAGAAATGGAATAATAAATTATCCAACTGAATATTGTATCTGTATCAATATGAATGTATCTATCCTAAAGGTAGAAATATTAATAGTTAAATACATTTTTCAACCATAGATAGAAGCATAAATTATCTAAATCAACATGTGTATATTCCTTTTAAAGATCACTGCACTCTAGCAGTTCTACTCTAGCAACAAATGCAAATTGTTTTACACAAAGCCCAAAAAAAAAAAACAAACATTCAAAAAGAGCAAAATTTATTTGCTTTTTTCTCGTTTGATGTCAGCTTAAAGCCGAACCGGATCGTCGCGGTTTTGGAACACTGATCTTTACTCTAATCGTAGCGCCTGGTTTTGGGATCTTTTGTTATGCTTTCAACTGAAATCGCTCAATAAATCTATCGAATGTGCCGTCGGCTTCTGTTTTATTTCTTTGCTGCAACATTTAACTTATTAATGTATATTAAAATTCCAAAAAAATAAAACAACAAATAAGAAAAATAACACTAGGAAACGCCATCGGCTATAGACGCAGACGAGTTTCTATTGTTTTTATAAATTCAAATCATAAATTTGAAAATGTTATGCTAATTGTTACCATTTCAGTTAAGCTGCTGTTTCACTAATCGTGACTCCACATTCACAGTCACCGTATCACAATCACCGTTTTGAGTAGCAGTATTTGAAAATTTTCGCCAAGATTAATTCATCTAATTTATGGACCATCGATCGTTCGACTTATGAATATTCATTGCGACTGCATGTTACGCTGTTTTTAAAGTGTCTCAAACAAATTTTTATCACATTTAATATACGCGTACTCTTCGGCATCGATAAATTCGATAAATACTTGAATATTGTTTATATTTTTAAATGGATTTTCTGTGTTCACGCCATATATTAACGATTATCAAAACAGCTACATCATTTTTTAATTAAATGAATTATTGATAAATAACAAAATAATCTAAATTACATTAAGATCAATTAATTTATACAATGAATGCAATATATCATTTAATGTGTATTTAAGTAAATTTAAATACTATATATTAAAAATATCTTCTATAGTTTTTTATTCTAAATACATAAAACCCAAGACTCGGTTTTTTTATATAGAATTTTTTACTATGCAGATGCTGCCGTATCTCATTGCAATATATCATCTTGTATTTTAAGACTTGTTTTCTTTTAAAGTTCTGCAACTTTAGTGATTATTCAGATAGTTTGTATTTTATTGCAACTTTTCATCTTTTATGGTTTTGATTGAACTATCTTTTATTGATCTCTGATTTAAAGATAACAAATACTATACAAAACTTATTCAATTAATTCTTTTGTTGTCTTATAAGCTTAACAATTCTGTTGACATTTGCTGTGAGCAGATATAATATCTGTCTTTTTAGTTTTTGAAGGAAGTACTCAATCTTTATTGTTAATATTGTTAAAGAGCAATATGGGCTATTTAACTGTCTCAGATCTTAATTCTTTCAATTTATTATATTTAATTAAAATGCAAATTGTTTGCAGTTTGTATTTAAATTAAGACTTTTCTTTGTATTTTAGCTGCTTTAAAACATTTCAATTTCTCTTGTTGAGCTCGACATTTCAGTGCAGGGCTTTAAGCTATTTAATTAATGGCTAGCGTTTTGCATAATATCAATTCATTAATATAAAAATAAACGAAAAAAATTGTCAACAGAATAAAAACAACAAAAACCAAAACAAACCGCAAAGTCGACGGCGACGGCTTCAAAATTGTTTTTCCATTAATCAAAGCGACAGTGAAAATAAATTTACCGTTTTTACAAATTAATTGCTGTCGTTGGCGAAGAGATGTTGTTGTTGTTGTTGCTGTTGCTGCTGTAGCAAAACAATTGTTGCTACAACTGATTGTCGTGTAAAGTTTTTGCAACAGCAGCAGCAGCAACTAAAGCTGACAACTTGTTATTAACTTGGCTGACAAATTTCGCTGCCGACAAAAAATAAATAAAAATACGTTGCCATTGACAAAATACACACAAAATAAATACAAATAGCGCGAGACTTTAACAACGGCAACAACAATAGTAACAACACCAGCAAATACACATAATACAAAAATAAATACATATTTAAACAAAAAGTCGGCCGTGACTAGGCCGCAGGAGCGGCACAAGATCAAAGGGTGTCTGTGTCTGTGAAGCGACTATACCAATTAATAAAACAATAAAATATATCTAGAGGGTACTCCTAAAACTAAGCAAATATATGAGGCAGTTGGGGAAAAACAGCAGCAAGAGTAGCAACAACAACAACAGCAAATACTCATACACATATTCACAAATTATTCATGACAATTTGTAGATACAAGCTGCCATCTATGAGACACTCGCACAGATACCACAGAAGGTACACAGTATAGGGAAGTTATAGTAGAGGATTGGAGGGGGGGGTCTTAGGGTAGGTTTTATGCCTGGGAAATGCCTTTGGAATTGAAATGAAATAGCCAAAAATGCAATATGGCCACCATCAAAATACACAAGCACACAACGAGCAACATGTAGTCATGTATCTCACAGATACATTTACGTATCTCACGCATGTATCTGTGTAGTTATAACTACATGCTAACATGATGGTTGCTGCTCATTTTTGTTGCCTCTGCTGTTGCGTTTCCCGCTGCCATTTAACTTTTCAACCGCGTCGCTTGTGTGACACGTTTAATCGCGCCCTCCCCGTGTGCCTCCTTCCCTTTCCTGCCCTGTCCTTCTCCGTGCTCCTGCCACAACCACAACGAGCCTGCGCGTTGACTGCGTGCCCCTTCTCCCCTATCCACGGACGGACTGACTGCCTGACTGCCTGCCTGTCACTTTCGTTTAACTTTTCACATTTGCTCGACCAGCGAGCCAAAAACCCAGAAGCTGCCTGCACTCCCAGTTCGGGGTGTTTTTGGCAATTTGTTTTCCCGACGCCCGTTATGACACAGACACTAACACTAATACACACACACACAAACACACACACTAACACATCGAAGGCCAGACTTTGACTTGACTGGCGGTCTGTACTTCATATATGCATTTAACGCTGTAGTTGTTGTTGTTGCTGCTGTTGTTGCTGCTGTTGTGCTGCTGATGTTGTTATTGTTGTCATGTCTATGCCCACTTCTGAAAATATGTCTGTTGTCAGTGGACAAGCCGAAGTGGCATTTTGGCGAGCATGTCATTTGACTGTAATTTACTCATGAATGTTGAGGTTTTCTCCCTGAATTGCATAAATCTCAACAGGCTTTTGAATGCTAAAAAGCCTCTGTTAAAGTCCTAACTATTTAGCCATCACCTAGATAAATTCCTTTAGTTAATTTTAATTTATTATACATATAAGTATATTGTTATGTATAAAACTGTGCCATTTCCACTGTTTCACAGCGCAGCTAACTTTTTGAACATAATTATTAGTTACAATCGATAATTGACTACATTCATCTCTATCTTACTTTTGTCATCTCAAGTTATTTCACCATTGTATGAATTGATATATATCAATTAAGATCTTAAAATAAAGGAACACGAAATATATCAACAATTTAGTTATAAATAAAAACACTTTCTTTCTAAATAAATAAAGACACTCGTAAGATTTAAGAGAGCTGAAATCCTTTAATAGATTACATTTCATAAAATATTGTACAATATTATTAACATTTTTATTTTCATTTAAAACCAATCATTGGGCAGTTTTCTCTTCACCTATTACAACATCTCTTTAATAAATTCATACTGATAACATCTTTTTAAATACCTAAATCATGCTAATACTTTCGGATAAAATGCTAAAATGTCAGATAAAAAGTTTCAAGATCGGTATATAATGAAGGTAATGATAGGTTAAACAAAACATATTATTAACAAATTTTATTACCTTTCAGATTCTATGATAACAAAAATAAAAACTGACACACAGACTCACACAGTTTACTGTGGATTTGCCTTTTTGGAGTATTGGCAACTAAAAAAGGCAGGTAATTTCTATAAAAATATACATTTATATTACTATTATTTATATTGTAGTTTTACTAGAAAACTCTCAAGTATTATATAAGCAATGGGTCGCCATATCTTGAGATCGCTGTCTATGCTATCATAAAAATTCCATAAACAAAACTTGCACCTTGCAACTTTTGCTCAAATGTCATAAATAACAACCTGGGACGCAATATAAAACGCAAAGAGCGATACAAAAGGCCAGCAAGAACTATAAAAGAAGCAGAGAAAGACAGAGAAACAGGCAGAAAGACGCTGAAGAGTATGCAATAAAATTTACAAGCTGATATTTAATGCCCCATAGGGAGGGGATCTGACAGTTGATAACACCACAAGAAACAAGCTGTCTATAGAGAGGTGTGATACGTATATATACGTATATACATATATAGGTATATGTTAAAGACAAGCCCAAGAATTTGAATGTGAACAAGTTGCATGAAACTAATCAATTGATCAACTTAGCCATTAATCTCTCTCTCTCTCTCTTTAGCTCTGACTTTCAACAGTAGCCGCTGTGGCAGACAATGGAAAACTCTAGGAAAAAAAGAACTGTATCATCTTCAGTGGCTGCTGCACGCCCAGAAGATCGATTACCTAAAAAACGATTCACAGACAATTTTCACGTCATTGCGCAAATTGAGCGATCATCAATGGGAGCAGTTTCAATTCGAATTCGAATCTTCGTCTCAGTGCGAAGACTCGACCGATTGATGGTCTCAAAAGAGACAAAAGCCCTTGGTAGAGACACTTTTGAATCGCTGGTGACTTGTCATCTTTTGACTCTTTGGCTGAGGGACAAATGCTCGGCAATCCAAATAATGAAAATCAACAAATGTAAACAGCGTGAGAATGTTGCAGGCTCCATGACAAAAGCCGCCCAGCAACAATATAAAAAAAATATACACAATAAATCGAACTATATATAAATATATATAAATATTGTATGTATGTATGTGTATTATCTTTTGTTCAACTACTTGTCGCTACGACAGTTTGGCGAATGTTTTCTTAAGGCCTTTGGGCTCCATTTAAGGCGCTTTTAAACTTGACATCAACAGTAATAATAATACTTAATAATAATATTTGTTGTAATAAAAATAACAACAAATGCAAGTCTAAGCGCCAGTTAACAATGAAGGTTGTGCCAAAACAGTATTTACAATATCTATTATATTTTACAATAAAAAGTTTTCGTTTGATTTACAAATCAAAACGAAATATATATTTTCTGTTTCTTTTTTAAAGACTTTCGAAAAAGGCAGCTTGTCATTTAATTAGAGCTACCTTTTTGTTCTGGTTTATGGTTGTTGTTGTTGAATTCGATATTCATTGCGTGGGATACTGTGTTTAAAAATATTTAAAATTATTATAGCAATTTACACGTCGGCGTTTGTTTGGCGTTAAGATCAGCGTCGTAGCTGATTGTTATTTAATGACTACTCTTTATGAATGAAAACGAATGATGCGCCCACACAGATACACACATACATATTAACATATATATATATATATATGTATATTTTAGTATACAATACTCGTACTCTCATGCACCATAAATTGGTTAAATGTTTACAAATATTTCACGACAGAGCAACTCTGACTCTGTGTCCCATTGTCTGTGTCTATAGCTCTATAGCTATAGAGCTGAAGCTGTTGTCGCATCCATTGATCCAATCAAATTAATGGCCGCTATAACACAACAGAAAACAGAACAGAACAGCAACGAATCGAAAAAGCGAAAGCTTTTCTATGGGAATACAGTGAATGCTGACTAACATCGCCAGCGAAAGTTGTGCAAAGGATGCTTAAGAAAAAACAAATCAAGAATTGAATTATTGACATTTTACAGTTTAGGTTACTGATTAAAATGAACATGAACCGGCAATTAAAATTCCACTTTGTGGCTAAAAACAATATAATTTGAAAAGTATAATTTTAAATAATAAATGATAGTTTTATAATAAAATGGTTAATAAAATATATCGCATACAAATATCATCAATATATTAAAGATAAGGCATTATCCGAATAAAAAGATCGTTTAAAATTTAATTTTGTGGAAAAATAGTTTAATTTCAAATAATAATTGATTAGTTGATAAATGAATAATATGTTAATTTACTAAAAGAGTAAATCTTGGGAGTACCCAAAATTCTAGATACAATTATTATTGCTTAATTTAGATCAGCTCTTGGGTTAGCTACCTTTCTTCATGTTGTTTGTTCTCTTTATGCAGTTTTCACTGTATTTGCATCCGCAAACACAGTTGGCAACACGTTGACTCGAATCGTTGACGTTGTCCTGCTGCGAGTCAGCAAACTTAATTACCGCTTTATGTCAATGGCCCAACATGTTTTTGCTAAATTTATCAGCGTTATTAAATTTTATCACTGGCGACAAAATGTGCATATGCCATTCAATTTTCACAACATATTCACACATCACACAGATACAGATACAGATACAGATACATACGCACATGCATAGATATAGATACATTTACAGTTGCCGACATGAACTGCCGTTGGCAGGTTTCAGTTGCGGCTTTTTGGACACAGACGAACGCGCTTTTGGCCTAGGCAAATATTATGATGGCAACCCATTCAGAGAGGAGGCAGAAGGGAAGAGAGAGAGGGCTGATAGAGAGAGAGAGAGAGAGAGAGAGAGACTGAGTGTGGAGGACAGCAAGCACATGGCGGATTAGCTGGACGTTGCTTTTGTTGGCGTAACATCGTAAAATATTTTACGGCCAATAGGCCCAGCGAGCTGCCAACGTTTTTATAGCCAAAAAAAACAAAAACAAAAAAAAAAAAAAGAGAGGCTAAGACATTTTAGAACTTCAGCTGCCAGTTGAAGATGTGTTTGTTGTCTGTTGTTCCCCGCTTAATAGTTGGCCTCCACTTGCTGCAATTGCATGTTGCATGCACTTTCATGCCATTTACTTCCCAAACACTAAACTTGGCTTATAAAATCAACAACAAAGAAACAGCGGCAGAAATAATATGAAGGGTTTTTTTATGCTCAACAAGTGTTATTCATTTCGTTTTGTTGTTTCTGTGCACAATAAATATACAAATATAATTAAAATGCCAAAAGAATTTGAATATTTATATGTATATCAATGTATATACATATACTGATATATAAATTGTTTTGGGTTTATGTCGTATGACGAAGACTCTGTTGGCCGCCTCACACATTTGTTTTTAATGGTTATATTGTTGGGGCCGGTGTTGACAAGTTATTACCCCGATCAGCCGACGACTTAAAATGTCGCACTTTATTACACTACAAAACACAAAACTCAACTCAACTCAATTCCAGGCATCATCTCGAGATCTCGCAACGATCTTTGTTCTGTGTGTGGATTGGATTGGAACAAGGTAAATGGGAACTGGGAACTGAGAGCACTGGGAAACTGGCAATTGGGTACCCGAAAGATCGTTGACTGTCTTGTGTTTTACAGCCGCTATAAGCAATGTTGTTGCTGTTGTTTGTTGTTACTATTGTTGTTGTTGGCAAACATTGGGCTTTGTGTGTGCTCCCAGACGCGTTTTATTATAACTGTGGCTCGCCCCATACGAAATAAATTTCATTTTAATACTTTCTTCGTTTTAGTTTTCGTATATTTTATTGGACTACGAGGAGCACGAGAGCAGGGGGGAGAAACGTTGCTCCAAAAGTCTGAAAGTGATTTGCATACAAGATCGTTCTCACGTTTTTCCCACCAAGATTATCCACACTCACATCCAAAAAAAACCAAAAAAAAAGAACAGCCACTTGATAGATCGTTCGGATCTGTTCGGATCGTATTGGGATTTTTGGAGCGGATAGTATCGGATGAGTTGCAGCCAATACCGTTTTTATTTTTGGGCTGCTGGAGATGCTGCCATTTCCATTGACCATAAACATAAACAGGTGGCAATATTCATTTGCATAGACAACGTTTTCATATTAAATTTCAAAGCGTTCGACGCTCAACGACATTCCGTGAGTTCCCCTTTGCCAGTTCCCCTCCTTTACCACTCTAGATAAGTTGAAATGGACACGCGGTGGCAAACAGAAAATTGGTATTCGATTTGACCATGTCTATGTTTCAATGTGGCTTAGCCCCTTTTAAAGTAGCCCTATTTTTTTAGTGTTGCTCTCAAACAGATTCAGATTCTCGAACTTGTTTTGATCATTTGCGGCAGCTGCCGTTGCGTGTTCCCAAAAAAAAAAAAATAAATGATAAGCAAAACAACATTTGATGTTTATGTTTTACTCTTTTTTTTCAACGCAGCTAAAAGCTTCCCGAGATTGATTTTAAATGAGTAATTAATATTTACTATTCATAGTTATTCAAGATTTATCGATTTAATTTATTTGACTTTACGTTTTTTTATTATAATTAATGTCTTAAGTTATTGCAATATATATACTTAGTGGCTGTATAATATTTTTCATAGTTGCATTATAATTAATATTTAATATCTCAATCCAGCTCTCTAACTCTCTTTCTTCTGACAAGTTTAATAATATACTCAGCTCTATGTCAAGCATTTTTAGTGCCATTTTTTTATTGTCTCTCATTATTTATTTTACTCTTTTTTCCGCTTAAACTCCAAACAACAGTTGTGCAAACAACGTCAGCTGAGTGAGAAGAGAAAGAATTGAATGAGAGAGAGAGAGAGAGAGAGAGCGTGTAGAAGGGAGAGGAGAAGAGAGTTAATTGTCTGCAACGGAGACCGGTATAAGCTCGATGATGCTGATCTGTCAGCCAGCACATTCGCCAATAAATCGCTTATAAATCGCCCCAAAGTATCTAACAATTTCGACACGCGTATTTCTTGTTGTAGATTCCTACTTATAACACCCTACTCAAAGCCTTTTCTATGGTTCGCTTAGCTACAACATGCAGTTTGTATGTGACGAGATAATCTATTCCTAAATAAATGTAAATTGTGAAGGAAGCTAAGTTATTATGGTATCATTTCTTTTTGCAAGCTAATTAAAATATTGTATATATCATTTTTTTATTAGTTAATTTCTTGCTTTCTTCTGTATTTCTCATTCTTAAACATTACACAGTTCGCAAAAAATGGTAGTTGTAAATTCTGAAGGTAGTTACATAATAACATAACTACATTCAGAATTTACAACTCCCTTTTTCAAGTTAATTAAAATGTTCTATATATCGTTTTCTTTTTTATTAGTTAATTTCTTGCATTCTTCTGTATCTCTCATTCTTAAACATTACACAGGTCGCTAAATTTTGTAGTATGCAGACTGGCAGATATCACATATTAGAACACTATTCATATATATTTTATATATGACTTTGCATTAATTATATTATCTTTGTCCTTAATCTTTGCGAGTAAATTGCAGCTCATAGTTTAATCTCCTTAAAGGTAAGTGTACACTAGCTTCGGGTAGCTCAGCTTTCCGGTTCGTGCACATAATATTGTTGTTTATGGTCAACGAATTTTTAAGGCATTCATCATAAAATTCGAGTTAAGATGAGGTGAGTTGAGTCGAGTGGAGTGCTGAATCTTAATGCCTTTGTCTTTTGGTCAACATGTCAAAGCCACATTAAATTTCTATAGTAAGACGACGCTGACTGCGACGCCGACTGCGACTGTGACTGTCTTTTTTTACAGCTTTTACGATTTGCATTGTGTAAAGTTGAATATTTTTTATTGAGCATTGACTACAATTAATTAGTTAAATCTGCATTTTGCATAAATTAATAATAATATTTTTTTTTTTAATATTTGCTATCGTTTATTGTCGTTTTGTTGTTGTTGTTATTGTTGCCCCGCTCGTGTGGCACACAAAAAGCGCGTCTTTTTATTGTGAATGCAAATTTGGTTCTTCTATGTTTATGTTTAAACAATTAATCAAGTTTGAAGTTCAGTTTAGCTCATGCAAATTTATGTTGCTGCTCCGCATAGTTAATTTATTTAGAATCTGACTAAAACGACTTTGAAATATTTTGTCGGTATATCTTCAAAACTAAATTTCAAGTTAAATCTCTCATCTGGCTACTGTGCTAGATTTCTGCTACAAAGATAAGCTAAAGTCTAGCAATAACATTTATCTAAGAGCTCTAAAAGCTTTTGCCAATTGACAAACAATTAAATAACAATATTTTCTCATACACACTCACACAAATGGATAGAAAGAGGGAAAAAGGAAAATTGCGAGTGGAAAACTAATGACCAAATCGACAATAAAAAGACAAGAGGCAAACATTTATTTAGCCAAACGATGAAAGTTTGTGGAAAATGTAAAATAAAATCGAATGGTTTGTCGTTACGGATTGTTAGGCAGTACAAGGGAGAGGGGAAGGAACAGAGTATAGAATATATATGGCTATAAGGTTTATGCAGGCTGTGCAATGATTTAGGGGCGGGTTTCCCTTTCTCCCTCTCTGCCCCTGCATTATTTTTTTTCGAGTACCATTGACAGGGCGACAAGATACAGATACAGAGAAGTTACAATGATTTGTGGCATTTTACAATTTCATTTGCCGCTGCACGAGTACGAGTATGAGCCCCTTTTTGGGTCCATGCATCATTTGTAAGCCAACTAAGCGTCCTTTAAGGACTATTTTGCGGATGCACTCGACGAACAATGCCACAGAGACCTCAAGAGTACACTTCGTACACTTCATATATTTCAATACGATACGATTTCTTTTGTGCGGTTGCCAGTTTGAGTTTTTGCCTTTTGCCTTCTGCCGGCTGGCGTCTGCATTTGATTTTCATTTTGGGAATTTTCACATTTACCTGCTAAAAATGCTGCTGTGACTTTGACACGTTTCTCCCCAGAGAGACACTGAGACTGAGACTGAGGAAGGGCAAGAGAAGAGCTACCAATACAAATTACAAGAGGCGCATGCGCAACACAGAGAAGGACAAAAAATTCAACAACAATTCAACTTCAAGCTGACCACTCGACTTGGCCTTTTGTCTTCGTTTAGTTTGCAGTTTTGTTCTGGGCGCATAAACAAAGGTGTGATATTTGTTTGTCTTTGTGCCTGATCGGGGCAATTGGCTCAAGTCAAGATGCATTTTGAGACACTCTCTCTCTCTTGCTTTCTCGTTTCTCTATTGCCTTTGTTTGACTTCTTGTCAGCATTGTCACGCCACGCCGCAGTTGTCAATTAGGCATTAGATGTGGCTCTTGTCCATTGCCAAAAATCCAATTACATTGCCTGAAAATCTGTGGGCAATGCAGTGACCCATCAACTGACTTGGTCAAGCAGCTGCTTTTTGGCCTGGCCAAGATGTCATTTGAGCGAGTTGCAACTGGCACGCGTTCTTCGGTTGCACCTTGTGTGGGATTTAACATCTAAAGATCTGCTTACAAAATGCACCTTTTGTGTGTGTTAAAGACATGCAATAATAAGCACATAATTCCTAAGGCGATAAAGAATGACAATCAAAGGCAAGAATATTAAAATTATCTATTCTTTAAGCATTATTCTATCAGAATAACATTTTATTACCAATGTTAACATTTCACAATTTTTAACACACATATTAATACTCTATTGACTTTTGTTCAATTTTTGTAAATAAAACTCTTTTGATTTTTTTTAATAAAGTAGGTTAAAAATTGACAAATGAATGTAATATTATGTATTATTTCGAATATTAAATATCTACAAAATAAGGAATAAATTTCATTAAATAAATAAATATTTTAAATTACCAGAGCAATCAACTATAATAAAATTTTCTCCAATTTTAAAACGAAAAGGTTACATTTTAAAGTTACAAAACTTCGTTCAGTTTCCATTTTCCTTTTAAATTCTTGAACTCATTTTTTTTAATATATTAGGTTCATCTCTATATGAATTTCGTATATTAAAAAAATGTGGGGGGGGGGGGGGGGGGGGGTTTTTTTTTTTTTTTTTTTTTTTTTTTTTTTTTTTTTTTTTTTTTTTTTTTTATTTTTTTTTCATATTCCCAGCTTCATTCTCAGTTAATTAAGAAATTACAAGCATTATGCCTGAAGTGACATATTGAGCATATTGAAGACAAATTGTTAAACTTTAAGCTCAACTCATGATCATTCACATGTCCGGCTAATAATAACTTATCGCATAGTTCTCAATTTAAAAAAAACATGCCGCTTTGCTGTTGTGGTTTTTTTTATAATTTTGGAAGGCGTTAACAGCTTTTCAGTTTGGGTTTCTATTTTTTTGTAAATTTCCTAGTGAATTATTAATGAAAAATCGTTTATTGAAATATGTATATTTTATAGTTGCTTTGCAGACATTCGACATTTAAGAGTTTCAGTATTTATGCCTTTCCTTTGCCTCTTTCTCAGCCGAAAATAAAACGACGAAACATTCGTTGAATATTCATGAATATTCATAAGCTGCGCTTTGTGGCGTCATAGCTCTGGGTTAAAGATTTTGTGGGTCGGGAAGGGGATCTACAACTGGGGCGGTTCAAGATCGATGATGTCAAGTAGAAATACAACACAAAAAAAAATAAATAAATATATAGGGACTTAAGCCTGACTCTATTGTTGTTTAGTTGCGGCTTAGAACTGTTGACATTTGATTTGAAGTCGCGCTGCTGCGGCATTATTCCTAAGATCTCCCGCTGTGCATATTGACTGCTATTAAAGGTCCGCCAGTAGAACATAGAGTAAAGAGTTAGAGAGTTAGCCACATGTGCGATCATCAATAGAATTGGTTTTACGTGGGCCTAGAGATCAATTATAAAAGCCAAGTTCGCACCCAAAAAATTGTTGAAATTTATAACAGATTTTGGCCTTTTATGTGCGGTCCAATAAGCGTCAGCACCTTGTCTAATTTGCTATGGTAATGAAAATTATGTTTATGGATAATGCCATGCAAAATAAAAATAAAAAAAAAATATGTAGAAACCGTGAAGCATAAATCATGCAACATGTATCTGTTCAACGTATCTTTGTAGTGTATCTGTATCTCAAAGAGCCAACTCATTGCTGTCGAATGTCCAATATTTAACATTTTACAGCATTGTATTCCCTTGAATCCTGTGGGTGGCTCAGCACTTGCGTCAGAGTTCACACAATGCTCTCAGCGGGTGGCGCCCAAAAAAAAATACAGAAATACTGGAAAAAAACGATACCTTAGCAAAAGCAAATCTTCGAGAGGTAAAAATCGATTAAAGCAAAACGTTTATTTTTGAATGAACACTTTGGAAATGAGCGGCGTCATGAGCAAATGCCCCGAAAAGATTTAGAAATTAAAAACGTTAACTAATGATAAACGCGCCTATCATTTCCCATTGCCGATTGCCGTTTCAACCTTTTCAATGCAGCTCTACATCAGTTTCAAAATGATTTCAGTCTCCTGCCTCCGGTCTCCTCTTAAAATTCATAATTTTAATGTGTGGGTTTGACATGGTCGTCATTCAATCCAAAACCGTATACGAATATTCAAAAAAAAAATTTGAATCAGTATACAAATGCGATTCCACAGCCCAACCAAGTTGCACCCCCCCATGGTGCGATTTGTGTGCTTTTAATATTCACCGACTCTCAAACGGCGGCTCCGATTGCCAGCCTGTCGTCTGTTTTGAAAACTCATCGTTTTCCAAAGTTATTAGTACGGTTTGTCGAGAGAGTTGATGGCTTTGAATTGCCCCATGGGCATTGTTTTAGATACGTTACGATACGATACGATACCAACTGCTCCCCTAACTTTTCCCCCATGCAAACTATACAAACTAACGCCGCCTGTTGCGTCCCAGCGGGTTTTTGGTTCAATATCTATTCAGCACGTTTTGTAGGTCACCCCGAAAAGGTTTTACATGTGCATCAATTAAAAAAGAAATAAAGGAAAGCCACATTTCCTCTACTCTGCGTAGGTGTTGACCAACAAAAAAGGAATTAAACGTTATTCCAAAAGGTTTCCAATTGAATTCAGAAATATACAAAGCATTTTGATAACAAAATATTTTTGCATTATTATTATTATTTACATTAATTCCTTTTACAAAGCAGCAAAATTTTCGTTCTTCTACCATTTACTTAATTCAAGTTAGATTCTCGTCTAGATTTATCTTTCAAATATATTGAAAATTTATTTTATATTTGCTCTTAACAATCATACTTCATATTTTTGGGGACAAACAGATTTATTGAATCAATTCCTTATGTTTCTCAATTTATCATGCATCACAAATTTTTAATTTTATATTTGTTCTAAATAACATGACAGTTTCCCAATAATTTAGTAAAATAGTGTTAAATATCAATTACGATACGTTTAATTCCTATTAATTTTGGTATTATTTTATAGACTTATAAAAAAAATATTCGGCGTTGGTAAGCTAGTAACTAGATATAACATTCAAAAGAATTAAACAGATCACAATTGCAAACAAATAAGATAAAACCTTCACTTGAAACTGGACTTACCTTCATTTTAATTGCCTCCACAATTTTGTCGATTTTTAATCCAAGTCTTTTGCACAAAATTCTTCAGCCAGCTTTTGGCGATAGATCTGGATCTATTTATCGATAGATCACTTGTTGCCAGACGATGCAAAATGTTTTGACGACTTGACGGATCAGTTTGTCAAGCGTCCAACAGCTGCCATCAAATACATGCAAATTAATTGCATAAGATATTGCGAATATGAATACGAGAGTATTAATGTGAGTATGAGTATGAAAATGGGTATCTACGCACTCGTATAGGCGTGTGAAATTTTGCAAATAATATGACGGAAACACTTTTATTGATTAGCACACATAAATTCTGAAACTGTTCACTGGGTTTGGTTTTGGTTTTTTTTTATTTTACTTTTTTTGTTATTATTACTATTGAATTAATTAATATTCTGTTTGAGGGTTTTTTTTCGCCGACGCTAAAAAGACGCAGCGGATTGCTTATCAAACGGCGCGAAACGCGTGGCGCGATAACAGACGCCAGACGGAGTCCGGTTTCAACAGAGTTCTGGATTGTCTCCGGCTCTCTGGCCGGCGATGATGATGAGTTGAGACGACAACAACAACAGCACAACGAGGCAGCTGCGGCAGCTGAGGCGAGCGTTAAGGCGAGCGACGTTGTTACAGCTACGAGGCCACTGCATAAACTGCCGGCGCTCAAAACTCAGCTCATGGCTCATGGATCAGCATGGATGTGACGACGCTGACGACGCTGACGACGACCGACCCGGTTTCGAGAGTGGTAGAGTGGCAGCATAAAGCAAACACCAATACACACACACACACACACACACACACATGGCATACACACCACCACCAGCAGCTGAAATGAGCGTAAGCAAACCCGCTCAACTGGTTTTAGCTCAGCTCGTCTCGGGGGTTGTGTGGTGATTGGTTGCCATGGCGTCGCGCTCGAACGGCAACGCCCCGCTCTTAACAAGCGAGGAACGAGTTCTCAATAGTGTCCCCCATTTTGAGTGACTTCATTGTGCATCTCTCTCTCCCTCTTTGCCACCATCAATGGGCCAATTGAGTGCGCCGGCGCGTGCCAAGCATTTGAGCCAACTCGTTTGAGCCGAGTCTCAACTGACTTGAGCCACTGCGGTTGTGTGCCATTGGGTGGGTGGTTCTTTATGCTGCCCACGCTTCACTGCCACCAGCAACCAGAGCAGAACAGAGCAGACCAGAACAGAGTCAAGCCGGAGTAGAGCGTTACATACGGCGGAAACGATGCGACAACGGACAGCGGCGCACTTGACTTTTTTGGGGTCAAACCGCTTGACGGTCCAAAAGCTGCAAGTTGACAGTTTTTCAACATATTTTTATTTGGTTGACGAGGTGACATTTGGCATGCCACCATGTTAAGACCGCTCCAGAGATGCGATATGCGAGTATGTGGCGGAAGTGGAGTTGCGAAGTAGCCATTTAACATTTCAGCCTAAAGATTCAGCAGTTATATTTAAAGAGCATTTGATACAGCTACAAAATGATACAATACTTTAGAATATAAAGTTTTTATTAAAGATGCAAATGATAAGTCAGAAAAACCAATAGAATGTGTTTTTTACACATATACAAAAATATAATTAATTTATTTATGAATTAATATTTAAATGTTGAGCTATAAAGTAAATTAATTTAACAAGGAATATTTGAACAGTATATTACAAAATTAAGAAAACTTAATAAAATGTATCATTTCATAGACAAAAATATAGTTATTTTATAATTGAATTATTTTTGAATTTTTTAAAGCATTTTAGTTATATGAAGAATATTTGCACTATATCATTTTCCTTTATTTCCAAATTATATAAGGAAAAATATAAACAGATTTTCTGAAAAAATATAAAGGGATTTTAAGATAAAACTAACCCAAAGTTCCAATACCTGATAACTTTGAAATCTTATTGCATTTCTTTTAAAAATAAAATTAAAATCTGCAACAAGTAAGAATAAAAAGTAAAAATTGTAATCTTATTTCCCGTTCTTTTTTTAATTTTAAATTAATTTTCATAAGAAATTAATAAAAAAATATACTATACGTATAGTAACATTAGAAATAATCAATCATAAAAATTCAATATTGTTATTATTCTATAAAACAAATTAAGCTATAATCACTTACTGGTCTTTACTATCTTTCGCATACAGTTTCAGCATTATTTTAATATGCATATTATGCTACTGTTAGCAAACAACTTATTCAACTTATAGTTCGTTAAACATCTGTTACTGATTCCATATGTATGAAGGTATGTACTTTCCCATTTCATCTTTCAATTTAAGCGCGTCTCAAGCACTTTAACTGTACATTCTTGCTGTCTCTTTTGCTCTCTTTACCCCACTTCCTCGGTATTTCCTTCTCTGCCAAGTGCTCTTCACAGCCTATTTCTTTTTTTTTCTCGCACTGGCCGATACTTAAAGCCGCTTGGCATTCAATTGGCATTTTGCTGTCGCCATCATCGTCATCATCAGCCTCTGTCCCCTCCTTTCTCCTACCTCCCCACATCTTGTTGCCCTCTGCCCGCCGCTTGCTCACGTTATTTAAGGATTAACATCATTTTATGCTGCCTCGCAATGCCTTTTTTGCAGGATTAAATGCTGCCTGCCGTTTGCTGACAGCTCCACCTTTCTTCTCTCTCTCTCTCTCCCGCTCTACTTCTCTCTCTCTCTCTCTATCTCTTTGTTGTTGCAGCTCTTTTGAATTGATTGCATTGCACTTTTTTCCATACGTTGCTGTTGCTTTTGCTGCTGCTGTTGTTGTTGTTGTTGGCGTTGCATAGTTTGCGCTGATGCGCCGCCTCCACGAAGCTGCCGCTTCCCCTCGATTCCCCTGCTGGCCAGACTACAAAGTGATTTTTATGGCTTTTCGAGTGCACTTGCACATGTGTATGTGTGTGCGTGTGTGTGTGTGTAGTGTATGCAAATGTTTGAATATGTGTGCAAGTGTGCACTTTGATGTCTCCGGTTTACAAAGGCGGCACTTTAATGCTTGCCATATATCAAGAGCGCAAAGCTTGACAGCGACGTCAGCAATGAAAGCCTTAACACGCATACGCCCCGTAGGGCAGACAAAGGTAATCCCAAAGCAATGAGAGATATGCATAAAAGATACGTATAATATAAAGATATATAGTTATTAATTAATTAAATGTCAAATAACATCGATTGAAGATATAAATTATAAAATAAACTAAACAGTAAATTTATATTTTTTACTATTTTTAATTTTTAACTGAAAAGATTTGCCTCAGGTTTTCTATTCAAAACAGAAACTTCAAATACAGTTTAATTTGTATTTTTTTTTAGACCCCGTACTTAATAAAAGTACAGGGGTCTATTGGGTTTGTTTTACCGATTATGTGCGTAACAGGCAGAAGGAGGCGTGGCAGACCCTATAAAGTATATATATTCTTGATCAGCATCAATATTCGATTCGATATAGCAATGTCCGTCTTTCTGTCTGTCCGTCTGTCTGTATGAACACCCAGATTTCAGAGACTATAAGAGCTAGAGACACCAAACTTGGTATGTAGGTTCCTCTTTAATGCAGGCAGATCAAGTTTGTTTCAAAATGTTGCCACTGGAAGAGCGACTGTGAGCAGGGCCTGGGAGAGGGACCTGGGAGCGGGGCCTGGGAGAGGGACCTGGGAGAGGGACTGGGAGCGGTGCCTGGGAGAGGGAGTGGGAGCGGGACCTGGGAGAGGGAGTGGGAGAGGGCCTGGGAGCGGGGCCTGGGAGCGAGGCCTGGGAGCTGGGCCTGGGAGCGGGGCCTGGGAGCTGGGCCTGGGAGCGGGGCCTGGGAGCGGGGCCTGGGAGCGGGGCCTGGGAGCGGGGCCTGGGAGCGGGGCCTGGAAGTGGGACTGTTTTTTATAGAAGAATAGTTCACTTAAGAGACTAAAAAAAGCTCGAAATATATTCTTCTATAAGGATTTTATTTTTACTCTGATTTTAAAAATGACAAAATGTCATAGCTTACTTGCAAAATAATAGTTAATATTGACCAATAAACTAAAAGAAATAATGCAATTTTTACTCCTTGAGATTAAATTTTTCTCCAAAATGAAATAAGTAAAATAATATTCAATTAATTTTTCTGGTAATAAAATGTGTTTTATTTATAAAGAAAAAATATTCATCATTATTTTAAAAGACAAAATGAAACGAATAAAATAATGATTACTTTTCTATTTGTAAATTATAACTCAAATCATTATATTGCAAGTAAATCAATAGAAATGAAAAATAATCGTATTATTGTAAAATTTGTAGTAAAACTTATAATGTTTACAGTCTCTGATTCACAATATTTGTAAAAAAAAAAATATCTTTTTAAAAGTGTAATATACAGAAATTTAAATCTATACCTGTTAAGATAAAAGGAAGTTTAAAATATGTAAAGATCTCAGCGCTTATCAGGCAAGTGCATCGAACAACCTTTCACTCGGCAACTCGCTTATCCTTTGGGCCATCTGCGCACGCCGCACAAATAACTTCATCGAGGCACTAAATTGATTAACAGTAGCCCCCCTGTGCCCAGATCGGGACTGCGTCTGTGGCTTCAACTGCGACTGCGACTACAGCTGAGGTTGAGGTTGAGGCTGAGGCTGTCAACGCTTCCCGGAATGCCTTCCATTTACATGCCATAATTTTTAAATGTCACCAGTTTACAAAAGCGCTGACCATTTGATTTTAACCGCAACGGCAGCAGCAGCCGTCGCATCTTTTGGCCATTGTCTTGGGAAAACAGGTTAGTTAGTCGGTGTCGGTATCGGTATCTGACTTGAGCTACCTGCCGATCGAATCGAACGCGAACCCTAAATGAACTCATCCCTTTAGCCCGGTCCATAGACCCATAGACGATATTATATATTTATTTAGCTCTTTATTGAGCTGCAACCTGTCGCTGTTTGGGTTCCTCTTCTTTGGCAGATT
The DNA here is from genome assembly GCA_035045575.1 of Drosophila falleni. Classification (NCBI taxonomy): domain Eukaryota; kingdom Metazoa; phylum Arthropoda; class Insecta; order Diptera; family Drosophilidae; genus Drosophila; species Drosophila falleni. The sequence continues at coordinate 16,702,479 of JAWNOV010000167.1, forward strand.
TATGGGACGCTCAGAATGTGGTCGTCGTCTCCACTTGATGGCACAGTCAAGATACGACAACGGCTGCCCAAAAAAATAATATAGAAAAACAAAACCAGCCTATTTCTAGTTGCGATCAAGAAATTTCAGGGTAATTTGTTGTTCTTAAAACTGTTGGTGGCATAGTCGATGGATTCTCTCCCTCGCTATTCTTGCCCTATCTTTCGCTGGCTCATTCGCGCGTGTTATGAAGACGTCAAAACGTTCGATGAAGCCCAAACTACCCCAGTCCAAAAATGTGTAATTATTGCTATAAACGAGAGACAATGGAACCTGTGGTTAGACGGGAAAGGGGGCTCAAGCATACGATGTGTACTCATAAATTCCCCTACAATTGTTCCTCTGTCTGGGTTATTAGGTCGCATACAATGTTTGCAAACGCATATCTTTATTTATCTGCTTGTTTTTTTTTGTGTCGGACTTTTCTATTTGCTCGAGTTGTTTTTATGTCCTAAATGTTAACATGTTACCAGTGGAGTTCATAAATGGCTATGTTATTAACCTTGAGGGCGTCCAATGCGTTTTCATAGCTAATAAATCATATCACAAAAGTTTCTTGTTTACTCCTCTCTAGCGTAGACTCTATGTAAAAGCTTGAAGGGTTCTTCTAACAGACTTTACTCTTGAAGGTATACCATTTTAATTTATTTTGAGTGCAGGTTAGCTTTAAAATCAACTCTAAAATTAGATATTTTCCCATAGCCCCAACTGATTCTTTTTCAACTTCCTTAAAATAAAACAAACTTTACGTTATTCTTTTTTTGCCTTATACATTATGTATATATATATTTGTAATAACTCTCTAGTGTATATATAAATTAAAATAAATAAATACATTTTATTTATTTTGGTTTTTTGTATCATCATAATTATCATTATCGTTATCCTCGCCAGTAAAAACTTTATTTTGTCTTTTTCTCATTTAAATCATTATTACGAGTACTTTTACGTGCGGTTTTGTTGATCGAGTTGTTGTTGTTGTTTAATTTTTTTGTCGCATTTGTTCTTGTATAATTATAATTACGATGCATTTTACCTTTAGATTAATCATGATGTAATAATAATATTGTATAACATATTTCCCTCAAGGGTTTTGTTTTATTTCATTTCCCATATTCTATGCCTAATCTCATACTTTTGTTATCCCCGCGCTCTTTCGCTCTCTCTCTCTTAACGATCTCAACATTACTCTCAACATTATTTTCTCTTTTCATAACAAACAGAGCAACAAACAAAGAAATCCACAACAGGAGCAAATGTTCGATACGTGTACGAGTATTACAGGATCTTCCTTCCGATATTTATTATCCTTTCCTTCTTCCACTTTAGCTACCTTTTAACTGACTCTATCTATCTGGTTTCGGGACTATTCAACAAAGCGTTTCTGTGTTCTCTGGTACAATATACGTTTGTGCTTATTATTCAATTTCTCTTCATCTCACAATCTCTCTTGATCCTTCTCTTTATTGAGCAGTTTCTCTATCTTATTTGGTACGTTTTATACTCTTTAATTGTATTGCATTTAGATATATGTTATGTTATGTAAGCTGCATTTAGCATTTATTATTTTTTTTAGCGCACTTTTGAAAGCTATACTTAGTTTATGTGTATGAGTGAGTTCATAAGAATTGCAATGCTTGAAATGATAATAATAGATAGATAGACTTTGATAACATTTCTAATTGCTGTATGTATTTGGTGCAAATATTTATCTATTACAATGTTGTGCCAAATATTTGCTCCAAATAATTATAATCATCATTTATATCAACATCTTGTTCTGATACTACTGCTCTTTTTGGGTCCTGTCCAGTCCGCCTAACCTACTTATATGCTAAGTGTTTAGTCGCGTTTTGGTATAGTTTTTACTTTTTGTATTGTAAATTATTGTTATGTACATTTAGACATACAGTTTGGAAAACAGTTGAAAGTTGAGTTCAGTTTTAAAGTTTATGGTCTGTAGCCCAAATTCGTTGTACAAAAGCAGAAATTAAATATTTATTAAAATATAACAAAAGTTTGTTGTGTCACACATCGGAATTCTCAGGGCGACATCTCAATTAAGATGTTCAGTGCGATCCATGGCCAGGGCGAAAACTAAAAATAGAAATTGAAAGAGTAATCGAGAAAAAAGCGAAATAAAAACGAAAAAACAACAACGCAACTTTAACTAATATTTTTATTTTGTTTTTCTCGTTTCACTTGCCTATATATATATAAGTATATATATATATATTTTTTTTTTAATGGTACATATACATATGTAATTTATACGCTAAGCTAAATATCTTGTTTAACAATAAATGTATAGCTGCTTGGCTCTTACGTACCGCTTCACTTCACTTGCCCTCTCTTCTCTTTTCTTTGCTTCTCTTCCCATCTCTTTACTATGTATATTTCATTTTATTACTCATTCTTATTATTAATCATAACGAAAATAAAGTGCAGCTTCTTTGCCGTAAGGAACAGAAATTAAAAAAGAACATAAAGAATTCAATTCTAATTCAAAAGAAAAAACATAAACATAATAAGGAAATTCAAATAAAAATTTCACAAAATGATCAGCGTAATAATATTAATAACTAATAATAATAATGTGTAATATTTAATTTGACTTAATAACAAAACTTGTTTAATTTTGAACAGACGTTGTTGATGTTTCGAGAATTCTTGTGGAGCCAACCAACTCGAAGAGCTTTACAAATTACAAATTTTGCAATACAAAATAAGTATAAATATAGTACAGGCCACGTCACACAATATTGTTTTTATTTTGGCAGCAGTCTTTCTTGGCCAGTGTCGGGTCGTTTTCGGTCATTTCAGTTGGAGTTACATTTGCTTTTTGGTTGAGATTTCTAACATAATTAAAACGCATTCAATTAAACACACCAAAGCAAGACCATAGTTATTAATTATAATACATTTTATCATTTTTGTTTTAGATAGCAGCGATGGTGCAATTGTTGAGAGAAGAACTGAAAAGATTTCTAATAAGAATGAGAAATACGATAAATCTGGAGATTCTCTGCTGCTGTTGTCTTGCCTTAGCTATCGGACTAAAAGAATTCTTCCAAAATTAACGCATCACATAATATTCTAATAGCTTAACGAGGGTCACAGTCCAGTTATAGAGTTATTCGTCATTTGTCCATTGTCCTTTGTTCTCTGTCGTTGTGTTCAATTATTGCTTCTTCGGTACTCGTTTTTCTTATTACTTTTTATTAAAGACTATTTTTAATGGCACAAAATATACAGCATTGTTAATATTTACTGATTTGTTTTTTGCTGTCGCTGCTGTTGTTGTTCTTGTTTCTGATGCTGCTGTTGTTGCTTCATTTTACTGTCGTTTGTAGCTACGCAATACTTCTTAACTAGGGCTATATGCTAAGTTGCTGTACGCTCCTTTTTTATCTCTGCGGAAGATAACAATATTCTCACACTTCCCCCTCTGCTAACCCCTTTCAGTCTCCTCTGCTGCTGCCCAACAACTCTCTCTCTATCATTGTCTTCGGTCCTTTGCTCCTTCTATGCTCTGTGTTCTCGTTTCTGTTCTCTCTTTACTTCATCACTTCTCTTTCTTTTTTTTATGGTTTTTCTTTTGTCATCTACATTATGTTCCACTAGATTAGGTTGCTATTTATATTTATCTTAGGTATGTCGTTATGTGTATGTAGTTTTCTTTTTATCATTTTGTTTTGTTTTTGTTGTTGCTTTTGTGTGGTGAGCGTCCTTGCGTTGAGCACTGTGCGGTAAATTTACCGCGGACGCGATCCTTTATAGTTCGGATTTGGATGACGACTTGGATGACGTGGAGGTGCTGTAAGTAGCAAAGAGATTTAAATAGTTAGTAAGTTGTTTAAAAAATAGTCACTATTTATAAGATTACAATTATTTTAATTTACACTATTAAAAATAATTAATATTAATCATAGGGATTCCTTTCTTAAGAATCGTTCAAAAGCCATATATTCTATTTATTCAAATTGTAATTAATCTGCAAATTCTTTAAATTAGTTTTTCTTGATTTGAACAAAATTCATAATTCAAAAATATATTTATTTATTTTATTTATTTATATATATACAGTTAACTTATAATATTAAATTACAACAATTAACTTAATTATAGAGTACTGGCTGCTGAGGCCTTCGACTCTTTTGTTATTTCTAGATTTTATTTATAATATTTGTTTGTTTAAGGAACTTTAAAATAATTGTGACATTTTTTGGTGTGGGTTGGGATAACAATTGTATGGGGTCTTTGTTTTTAAATATTTGGTCGTAAGATGCTTTGAGGGATGGACATTCTATTAGGATATGGGCAATTGATACAGATGTGCTTCTGCAGAATAGACAAGTATTGTCTAATGATGGGTCTAGGTAGTGTTGGTGTGTCAGCTTGGTATGGCCAAGTCTGAGCCTTGTAAGTTTAATTTGGTCGTATCTTGACATATTGTTGCTAGGATCTAGGATTGGGGTGTTGGTCATATTTGGATGAGTAGATTGATACCAATTGGATGTGATGTGTAGAGTGTTTTTGGTTTCTGTACAGAGAGTGTTTTTTAGATATTTTTTGATGTCTTGGAAGTTGTAATTTGGAGTCAGGATGAGAGGAAGTTTAGTTGCATTTTTCGCGGCGAGGTCAGCTAATTCATTACCCCTGATGCCTATATGGCCGGGAATCCAAATGATTTTGAATTTTGGGTGGTGTTTGGTGAGGATGTTTCGGATGATGGATGGGTAGTAGTCGGAGTTGCTGGTATTTTTTATTGCGTCTATAGTTGAGAGGGAGTCAGTATATATTGCGTATTTGCCGGGTTTGTTTTTGAAAATATAGAGGGCTTCCGTTATTGCAATGGCTTCAGCTGAGAAAACTGTTGAGAAGAAGGGTATTATACCTGTTCTAATTATGTTGTGTTCGCTGGTTATTGCATACGCTGTAATGTCGTTTATTTGTGAGCCATCTGTGAAGATGCCTTTGTATTTTTTGTTGCTGTCGAGCATTTTTTGGAACAGTTTTCTGTATATGAGAGGTTGGGTTGAGGTTTTCGGGTAATCTCTGAGGGAGGAGTCGATTGAAAGGGTGTGTAAATGCCATGGGGGAGTGTGCATTATAGGGTTTCGGGGATAGTGTGTGTGCGGAATGCCGAGATTTCTTGCAGTGCTGATGATTCTATCTATTGTTGATTTGTGTTTTATTTTCTTTCGAGTTTTGTAGTTTTTAATTATGTTAAAGATTGGTGAGTTGTGTGAATTTATTATTGTTTTGCAGAGTTTAGCTGTCGCGATTTGGTTTCTTATGTATATGGGGGGTATTTGTGTCTCATATAGCATGTTGTTGATTGGGGTAGTTCTGAAAGCACCGAGTGCTAGTCTTATTGCGGAGTTGGTAATAGAGTTGAGGGGTCGGGTGGTAGACTGGGGTGCTGAGCCAAACAGAGGGAGGCAGTAATCGATTTTTGAAATTATTATTGCATTGGTGACGTTGATTAGAGAAGAGGTGTGGCAGTTGAATTTAGGGCTGGAAAGACATTTTATAATGTTAAGTTTTTTATCAAGAGATGTTTTTAGGGATTTTACGTGGGAGTTCCAGTTGTATCTGTTGTTAAATAGGATACCAAGGAGTTTCATGCAGTTAACGTTTGTTAGCTGGAGGTTGCCAGTACGGACGTTACAAGAGCAGTTGTGTTTGCGACAGATATGAAGGTGTTTGCATTTTGTTGTGGATAGCTGGGCTCCTGAGTATTCGCACCATTCAGATATTTGGGAAAACAGTAGTGTTAGATCGATGTCTTGGTTTTTGGAGCTTGGGATTTTAAGGATTAGGTTGTAGTCGTCTGCATAAGCGCTAACTTGAATATTTTTGTGCAAGGATATGATAGACGTCAGCTTGTTGTAAGCGATAATAAAGAGAATGACGGAGAGGGGGGAGCCTTGTGGAATGCCATTGCTTAATGGTTGCGCTGTTGAGTAATTAAGACCTATTTTAGTTATAATTTTTCTGTTGATCATAAAGTTTTTAACGTAGTTGTATATTTTGGGTCCGATCTGCCATGTTTTTAGTTGTTCGAGTATGGTGTGTAATCCTATTCTATCAAAAGCTTTGGCGAAGTCAAGGGAAATTATTGATGTGTGGCTTCTTTTTGAGAGCGCTCTAGCTATGAGATGGTCAACCAGAAGAAGACTATCTATAGTTGATTTGCCTTTCTTGAAACCCACTTGACTGTTGTGTAAGAGTTTGTTGTTAATAACAAACCACCACAGTCTTTTTGAATTATTTTGTCAATATTTAGATAGGCAGGGGTTTAGCGATAAGGTCGGTATGAGTTTATTCAGTCTTAGGGGAGGATGGTTAAGAATGGGATTATATGCTAGTCTTGTATATTGTGGAATATAGTTGTTAAGGATAGAGTTTTGTAGATGTATTATGGAGTCTTTGTGCTGTTGTCTGTGTTTTTTATATTGATAATTGATTCTATCTAGGCCAGGTGTTTTGCCAGTTAGGGAATTTATTGTGAATTGAATTCAAGCGTTGAGATGTAACTTTTGATAGCTAAGGTTTTATTATTGTAGGTTTCGGTGTGATTTGCTGCTATTGCTGCTTGTTTAGCGTAGGTACAGGGTGCCGGGAATTGGAATATTTGTGCGTCTGACCAATTTTTGCAGAGAATGTTTGCGATTTCGGATCTATCGGTTGAGTATTGGGATGATATTGGGCTGTATATGCAGTGGATGCTCTTAGATGGGTTAAGGCCACAAAAGCGTCGAATGTTGTGCCATATTTTTTGTGTGGGAGTTTGTGGATTTATTTGTGAGGTGAATGTGTTAGTACTTGCTCTTTTGGCTATTTTTAATGTGCGTCGGAATAAGGCGTTGTCTCGTTTGTATCTAATTATGTTTTCTGTGTTAATGTTCTTTTTAGCTTTCTCCATGACAATACCTTATTTTTTCGAAGCAGATGAGTTGATTGTTCCACCATGGAACGATTTTTGAGTGTTTGTGTGAGGATGATTGGGGGATTGCAAAGTGAGCTGCGGTGGTATGATTTTCTGTATGTTGGCTGTTTCTTTATTTATAATCTTACTGACTACTATTTTTTCGGTTAATTGCTGTGTGTGTTTTGAGAATAGAGTCCAGTCTGCTTTGTCGGTTATAAACGTGGTATGATTTTGGCTTGCTGTAGAGTTAACTAAAAATAGTTTTGTAGTGATGGGGGCATGATCGCTGCCGTGGAAGTCTTCTAAAACTTCCAGCTGGCCTGGAATAATTCGGGGGAGCAGAGGGTGAGGTCGAGGTGAGTAAGGGTGTTGTGTGTGTGAGGTGTGTTGGGGAGCCGTCGTTGAGAAGGATGAGGTTGGAAGAGGTTATGATTTGGCTAACGTTTTGCCTCTCTTGTTATCAGTATTGAGCCCCACATTTGGTGCCAGCTGTTGAAGTCTCCGGTTATATTTTTGGCTTGTTTGGGTTTGTTAGGAAAGGTTCTAGATGGGAGGTGTTAAACGTTTTTTGTGGGGGTATGTAGGATGAAATGACGTTGAAAGGGATTTTTGATTGGATTTCAACTTCGACAGAGTCAAAAACTTGGTTAAGGGCACTTCTCTGTGCTCTAAACTGTTATGAATTAGGAGTGTAACGCCTCCGGCGGATGCCGTGCACGAGTTTTTGCTGTAGCTAGAGTAGTTTATTGGGATAGGTATTTTTGAATTATTGTGGAAGTGGGTTTCCTGAAGGCTTAAGATTTGTGGGGAGAATTTTTTAATTAATAACTGTAACTGATCATAGTTGTTAAGATAGCCGTGGCAGTTCCATTGTACTATGGTTATCATTATTTAAATGGAGGGAAGGTTTGTTTTTTCTTTGGCTTAAAAGGAATCAGTGAGATCAGTTATGATGCATTTTTGGACGCGACATGCCGGGGGCCGGGGAGCGTCTCCAATGCACGTGAAAGCTAATAAAGTAGCCCTAGCACATCGGAGGACCGGCCAGCCCTCGTGTGTGCTTTATAAAGTGTTATCTGATCGTTTTATGTCTTTCGGTTTCGTTCTAGAGTGGATTTGTAAAGTGTTGTTGTGTTTTTTGGTTTTTTCAAGTTTTTGGATTTAAGTGGGGTTGTTAATGTAGAATTGTTATTGCTTTTGTGGAATATTCTAAGCTTAGTTTCATTAATTAATTGTGAGTTAAGTTGAGATGAAGTATATGTATCTGTTTTTGTTGACGTTGAGGGGCTTGAGCTGGAGTCTTCGTATTGTAACATTTTCCTGGGGGTGTTTGTTGGGTTCCGATGCTGCTCGTGACTTGGAGGTTGATGTTGTTGTGTTGTCAGTTTTGTAGTAGATGCGTAAGTTCCTTGTGGGAGTTTGTGTCTTTCGTTGTATAACTGGTGGGCTTCTTTTAATGATGTCTTTTCGATGGTACGTATGGCTTGTATTTCTTTATTTTTAATAAAGGTAGGGCAGTTGCGATCGAAAATGCTGTGATCGTAGGTCTGCAATTTGTTTTCTTTACAGTTTATACAACTTTTGGTGTTAGTGCATTTCTCGTCTTCTGTGTTTTTGTGATTGACGATTCCGCAGTCTAGGCACATTTTTTCGCTTTTGCAGTATTTGGTAGGGTGTCCAATTCGGCCACAGTTGCGGATCGAATTGGTAGTGGTACATAGGTCGTATGTTGACTTTTTGATAACCAATTTTAATGTCTGCTGGTAAGTTGATTGAGGCGAAAGTGAGTATTATTAAGCCGGTTTCTTGTAGTTTGTCTTGTTGTTTTTTTAGTATTTTCTTTACTTCAATAACACTATCTTGTTTGAGTTCTTGGAGAATTACACTTTCTTCGATTTCGCGCAGGTTGTTGCAGTATATAACACCTTTAGAGAAGTTACGTGTGTTGTGTTCTGTGACTTCTAAATTTGTTTGGTTGTCTAGTGCAATTAATTGGATGAGTTTGATGGCTTGTGATAATGTTTTTGTTTTTATTTCGTACGTTCCGTTTGCTAAGAGTTTGCACTCTTCTACTTCACCACCGCACAGGTTATCTATGGTTTTTTTAATTTGGAAAGGTGAATAATTTGCAAGCGTTTTGCTGTCATCAGTGCGTTTCATGATTAGGTATTTAGGTCCGATGCATAGATTATTTAGAGTTTTTGTTTTATCTATTTTGAATAGTAAAGTGTTAGACCTGCTGCGCAGGTCTGGTGGCTCCCGCATGGTACGGCTTTTTGTTGTTTTTTTTTTTCGTTGTTTTTTCTTTTCGTTATCAGTTGCCCGTTTTATGTATAGATTTACACTGTGTTTTGTTTTTGTAAGTTTTTGGATTTACGTTTTGAGCTGTTCTTATTAGAAGTAAGACAAGATAAGCGTAGACACGTCTGTTCTGATTGACTGACTAATTCGAACTGTCAAAAATATATATTTTCCAACAATTTGCCTACTTTATACAATTATAAAATATCTTATAGATTTGCAGATACAATTCCTAGCTCTTACCTTGTATCATCATTGCGGCGGGATACATGCCGGTAACCTGAGCCATCTGTGGTCGAATATCACTCGAGGGCGAACGTCGACTGTTGGGCAAGGGCTGTTATTAAAAGAAAGGAACGATTAATTAATTTTCATTTTAGTAGAGCTTAAAAATATATATTGCTTACATGTGCAAAGTATGTTTGGCCATACTTGATGTAAACACCGGAAGCGCCATTGGGATTGTAGCCACCCAAGGCGGCAACGCCACTGAGCACCGCTGCAGCCTGTTGGCCACCAGCTCCGGCTGCTGCTGCTGCCGCCGCCGCTGCCGCTGCACCGGCATTGTGATGCAGCTGGGCTGGAATGTGCGAGGCGCGCGGTCCGGCACCGTTGCCGCCACCGCCAGCATTGCTGCCACCGCTTAGATAGAGCGATGGTGGCGATGTGTTAACAGCGGCTCCCGTTGAATGATCCACCACAATGTACTGTGTGCCCATGCCAGTTGCATGCGCAGTGGCATTTGGCGTATTGGCGGCACTGTTGTTGTTGCTGCTGCCACCGCCACCTGCAATACTGTTGGGTGAGTTGTTGCTGCTCTCGTGACTGCTGTTGCCGCCGTTGCCGTTGCCATTGCCAGCTCCATTGGCGCTGGGCGAATTGCGCTGCGAGACGCTGCGTCGAAAGTCCGCATTGATGGACTTCTGGCTACGGAAACTGGCGGCGCCGGCATTCAGACGAACCGGAGGCTTTGCCTCATAGCCGCCAGTGGCAGCTGGACTGCTCGATGTGGCATAGCTCGGCGGCGGTCCACTTATCAGCGGCATCTGTGCGGGCTTCATGTCACGCTTGCCCAGCGCGCCTGGCGGTGGCCCGCGATGACCAGCATGATGATAGCTCGAGGACGTCGAGTGTCCACCAGGTCCGCCCAGACTGATGCTGCTGGGCGAGGCGCGCGGCGTTGGCTCATTGTTGGAATTGAGTAGTGGCGTCTTGGCTCCTGTGGGCATTCCTCCCATTGGCACCGAGTGCCGTGGATTGTAGCCCCCGGGATGATATGGCTTGCGACCTGGAGCAGGTGCACCCATACCGCCGCCACCACCACCGCTGACATTATTGCGCTTTTCATAGGGCGTGGCATAGCCGCCCTCGTTACTGCTCTGGCTGTGATAGTAGTGCGGTGTGGAGCTGTTGCTGTGATAACCACCGCCACCAGCTCCCGTTGCGATGCCGCCGCTGCTGTTGCCGCTGCCGCCATTGGGCGCCGGTGGTGTGCTAAACAACGGTGCCTGGCGTCCTGGTGCCGCTGGCGTACTTGGCGCTGATTGTGAAGCAGATGCATCCATTGAACCGCTGGCAGCCGAATAGAAGGGCGTGGCTGTAATCAATGCATGATGTGGTGCCGAATGCGGTGCCGGCGGTGGCTGCTGGTGTTGTTGCTGCAACACCGCATTGTGTGGCCCCGCCTGTTGTCCACCCGCCTGTCCCGCAGCATACGGAAAGATGTTGGTCGGAATCAACGCTGTGGTATGCTGGGCGGGCAGCGCATAGACATGAGCACCTGCAGCAGCTGCCGCAGCGGCGGCAGCGGCATTGAGATCAGAGTTTGCCCCCGCCCCGCCATGTGCCAGTGTCAGCGTGGGCAGCGCATGATATGTCGTTGTGCTGGCACCGGGCGTGGTTATGATCTGTGCCGATCCAGCACCCGGATGATGTGCCGCTGCGGCGTGTCCAGTGGCCGTTGCCTGATAGCTGGGATTGTAATGGATTGAGCCACCGCCAGGTGTGCGCTTCACACGTGCACCACCCAAATAGCCACCGCTGGAGCTGCTGCTGACAATGTGTCCATTGCTCGTCTGCTGGCCGCCAGCTACCGTTGGCGGTCCAGCCGCTGAGGCAGTTGCGAGATTCAGCTGGGCAGCAGCCTGTGCCTGAGCCTGGGCCTGTGCCTGCGATGATGTTGGCCCATTGGGCGGCTGAGCAGACGCTGCTGTGGCCACCATGGGCGCCGTAGCGACCGCCTGTTGCGGTACATAGTAGGGTATGGGATAATAATGATACGGATAACTGATCGGATACGTGGCCATCGGCAGTTGTTGCAACTGGGCACCAGCTGGCTCACTGGAGTAAATCAGTGGCGTCTGATAGATGGGCGCACCATTGGGCGCTGCGGCAGCAAATTGTGCCGCCGGATAGGTGGCAGTCGCCATTGGCATCACAGCAGTGGCTGGACCAGCCGGCGTCTGGTATATAGCCTGGGCGGGTATAAGGCCCTCACGTTGCTGCTGGGCCGGATCGAAGACAGGTATCATGTAGGTGCCAGGCAGCTCGCCACCATCCTGTGAGGCAAACAATGTTTGCGTCGGTTGACTGCTGCTCGTCAGCTGGAAGATTGGCTGCGATGCAGCGCTGCTAACCGTGGGCTGTGGATACGCCGCATATACCATGCCTTGGGGCACAGCATAGATGCTGCCATCGGGCTGCAAATGGGAAATATATTATGAGCGGGAATTTAAAAAGATATAAATTTAGTGATGCCAACTGAACGCCATGAAAACTGGACAAAGAAGAGAGTTCGAAGTTTTAATGTCTTCTTATATTGTTTTCCGATTTTATGATTTCAATACATACAATCTGCAATTTTGTTTAAGATATTTCAAGAAGATTTTTATACTAAATCTACTAAATCGACTGATAGTTCCTATGACAATGGAAAATTGGCTTAAGATCGAAAAATATCAAATTTTTTAGATGAAACAAATTTAAATGCAGAATCAATTAAGAGACCAAATCATGATCAACATGACATTCCGCTTGAAAATCGGACAATTATTGATGAAGTTATGACAGATCAAAGTTTTTGAAAAAATGTCAAGCGGTATGTATGGAAAATTGGATGATGGATGGCTTAGGATCAAAAAAATATGAAATTTTCTAGATGATAAAAATTTAAATGCAGAATGAATTTAGAGACCAAATAATGATCAACATGACATTCCGCTTAAAAATCGGACAGTTTTTGATGAAGCTATGAAAGATCAAAGTTTTTGAAAAAATGTGAATATTCAAGCAAACGTTTCAATGACAGATCTATCCCATAAATGACGAAGTCGGCAACACTGAATGAATGAAAACTTACTCCTTGCTGATATGTGGTGGTGCAGTATGGCGTAGCGCTGTTGGGCGTGGCTGTGGTATGGAACACGGTGGAACCATCGGGTGCCTGATAGCTTTGCGTATAAGTCCAGGTGGTTGTCTTTGGCTCCTCGACAGCTACCTGAGCTTGGCTCTGACTGGCGGGCTTCACATCGCACTGACTGTATGGCGTGGTGCTCGGTGACAGCGACTGTGCATCACAATTCAAGGGAGCCGACGCCACTGGCAGCGGCGTTTGACTTGACGGCAACTCAGTAGAAGCTACAGTGCTGCTGCTGCTGCTGGCTGCAACAACCACAACTTCCTGTTCCGGTTCCTGCTGCAATTGCTGTTGTTGCTGCTGCTGCTGTTGTTGTTGTTGCTGGGCAACTGCTTCCATCTCTTTGTCGCCAGCACAACAGGCAGGTATGTTGGGACTGGTTGCCTGATTCTTATACTTTTGCACCTCAATGCGATCATAGTTTTTGGTTGAGGTCGAAGTTGTAATGCTCAGACAGCCCGTGGCACTGGACAAGCTATCACATTCATCACCCTTGCCGTCGATTGAAGGTTGCTGCTGCTGTTGTTGCTGCTGCTGTTGCTGAGTGTCAACTGTGTAGTTGTCATAGCCATCGGAGCACTCCATGCCCGGTGATTGTACCTCCTCGGCATAGCTCTCCGTTGAGCTACAGGACAATTCATTGCTGTAAATCTGCTGAGGTGGTGGCTGATGATGTTGTTGCTGTTGCTGTTGTTGCTGCACCACCTGTTGTTGCTGCTGCTGTTGTGGCTGATGTGGTGACGATTTGCGATAGGATGCATAGTTGCCGCTTGATTGATAGTTGCCACCACCTCCACCTGCACCTCCTCCATTGTTGCCTGCTTGATGTTGCAGCGCCTGATTGGGCGGCAAGTTGGACGGGTCGTAGTGGTAAATGGAGCTGCAAAAAGGAGAGCAAAAGTTTAATATACTTCACTCTCAATATTGCTGTGTGGCATGCAACGTTCTAGTTGAAAGAGAGAGAACGCGCATATTGGACTGTGTGTGTATGTGTTAAGTAAAAGGAAAGTACAGTTGTCAGGGTTGCATTACAAAAAAAAGTGCGCAGTGAGGACGACGGCAGCGACAGACATTTCTGTGTTTTCACAAGAAAATCATTTACAATGTTCTTATTTTCTTTTATTTTCTAAAATATATTTTGTGGGAATTTATAATGAAAAAACAACAACAACGAATGCTTTTGATACACGAAAATGCAATGCAATTAGAACAAACAACAATTAGACGACAACACTGGCAGACGACACACTTATATAACTGGCAGAGTTGCAGAGAAACAACCAACTAAGGGCAGCAGGCGAACGATCAAAAAAAAATATATGATGAGAAAAGGCGAGAGAAATAGAGAGAGTGACGAGCGAGGTGAGAGCAAGAGCGACAGAGCTTTAGCTTTGGTGATTTTTTTGTGGGGTGGGCGATGTACAGGTGAGATCGAGCGTGAGAGAGAGCAAGAGGCGAGCGAGTTGAACTGAGAGAAAGAGAGAGAGGCTGAGCACAGTTATTCGTATCATAATTATGTTTGATCGATTTAGGCAGATAATTTACAAAAACAACATCAACAATTTGAAAAGGTAGCACATCGAAATGGCATTAATAGTGTATAATAATAATGCAAAAAAAAAATCAAAATTAATATAATTCTTTATAGAAAACTTTCAAAAATGCTTGGTTAAATTGTTAATAAAAATCTCTATAATAGGGCATATTAATATATCATTTAAAAAATTGAAAGAAAAGCTCACTTCGGCAATCCGAAGATTTTATTAGTTTTGCGGTATTAGAAAAATTTTATGCAATATGAAACAGAGAGTAATAAGCTATGTATTGAAATATAATTAGCTAAGATTGAAGTAAATATGAAAAGCATATATTGTTAATATTAAATTTAATATGGAATTCATGTATCTAAAGTCGTTGAAATCAGACAGACATACTTGACAATATCTAAAATTATTTTTATATGGTTGAGTTTTATATTATTGTATAAAAACAAAACTCTGTAATTTTTAAGACATTGATATGTTTCATTTAATTTGTTAACGAATATTTATAGAGAGCTATCAAGTTTAATTTTTATAGTGCCAGATTTTATAATCTGTTATGTATTTCTATAATTTTGAAAAATATAATTCTTTATCCAACTAATAAAACCAAAAACATTTAAGAATTTCTTTCATATTTTACTATGTTGCTTTAACCAAACACTTTTGAAGTTTTCCAATAAAATTATAAACATCGAATATTTCGGGTTCTTTGTACACCGTGAATTAGTAAGAATTTATAAAAAGAATAAGAGCAAAATCAAAATAAAGCATTGCAAAAATAATTTGTTCTGAAGTACAACATAGTGTACTCCAATAATTTTGGTGAAGATTGATTGTTTGATTTTTAAAATGTTCTTTTGATTTGAATTTTTATTGGTTTTTGGTGTGTTTTGGTTTTTGTAAATTACCCGTCTGGATTGAGAATTGGTTGGAGGGTTTGCGGATCAATGAGGACGCTGCCAATTGGCACACTCGAAATGTCTGTGACGGCCCAGACGAGTCCCGAAGCTGATGCCGACTCTGGCGCGTTGTTGGACGTAGTTGTTGTTGTTGTTGTTGTTAATGGTGTTGCTGCCTGCTGCAGATAGGAGGCCATTCCCCGGTTAGAACTAGAAGACTGGACCTGCACCGGCGGCTGGCTGAACTCCGGCGTCTGCCTGTCGCTGCCGTAACCCGTAGGCGAGGGCGTAACGGAATCGGAGCGCACGGATTGTGTGCGTGTCTTGTAGCTGGATTGGTAAATGTTGTTGTTGTTGGTGGTGGTTGTGGTGGTTTGTTGATTGGTTTGGGTAGCATACAAAAATGGTTTTTGGCAATTTTAACAACAGTTTCAAAATTGGTTAAGATAGATTGATAGAGAGAAAGATCGAACGAATTGGGTATTGGAATGTTGGGTACAAATTAAAAAAAATATACTATTGGAAGCTACTCACCCGCTGCTCGAGGGCGACAGACGCCAGGGAGTGCTGGTGCTGCCAGTCGAATCCTGTTTTGCAAATCCACCGCGTCCGCTCTTACTCGAATTGGTGGAATCACCGCGCGGCAATGAAGAACCACCAGGTCCTCCAGCACTCGGCGGTCCACCATAGTTGCCGAAGTTGTGGGATTTTGGCACCGCACCGCCAGAACGCATGCCACCACCATCGCGTGACTCCGTGGACTTAAATAGAAATTAAATTAGTAAGCATCTCATACTTTTAAAATATAAAAATATATTCTACTTACATTCTGCATCTGCAGCATTTTGCCATTGGGTCGTTTGGGTCTTGGCATCTGTTGTTGTTGTTGCTGCTGCTGCTGTTCGACAGCATTGTGCCAACCTCCATTACCCCCACCGCCACCATAACACTCATCATTGGTCATCTCTCCACCGTAGCCATCCTGTTGCGATGTGCGATTGAAGATGCGACTGCGCGCTCGATCATAATCCTCTTCACGCTCCTCAAAGCTCTTGGCCTTACGGTCGAGCATAACACGCTCTGGGCAAAGATATGGCGACTGACGCACCTCATCGAAGCTGTGCGTATCCCGCTTCAGAATTGACTTGCGTGCATCATCACGATGGTCGCCACGTACCAGAGACTTGAAGCGAATCTGTAAAGATATTGAAATTATTATTAGATGACTAAACTTCTTTAATTGTTAGAATAACTCACCTCTGGTATGCGAGTGCCCTTGGTAACAGCAACAATGACGCATTGCTGCGTCTCCGAGTCCACATTGTGATCCATACCAAAGAAGGCAGCCGTGCGATGTATGAGCATGCGATTGTACGAGGAAGTTGGCGGAAATCGATACTCACAGCCACGACTAGGAAATGAGCAATAAAAACAATATGTGCATATATTAGATTTAGTTATAATAGAATCTTAAACTTTTTTTATAGCCCAACAAAAGGAATTGCAATGCAGTTATAACAGGAGAGGTTAGCGATCCCCCAAACATAAAATAAATCTCAGAGGTTGAGCAGAACTTCTCTTACTCTATTGACAAAAGCTTTTCCTTAAAATGGAAATAAATTATGCTTTAATGAGTATTATTGAGTTTTTAATAGTATAAAGTAAATACTTTTTTTTTTTTTTTTTTTTTTTGGGTTTTTTTTTGGGGAAAATTTTTTGGTGGTTTTTGGGGGAAAAAAATTCAAGTACTTTAGAGACTCACCTCTTATCCTGTACGAATTCCATTAAATCCTTTTCGATTTTCAACAATATATTACGATCCTTGGGATTCTTGTTAAGCGTATCGCGAAAGAAGGTTAACAGATCTGTGCCACCAAAGTCCGTGTACTGTTCGCTTGAGTTCTCTGATTGACGAAAGACTAGAATCAATAAATTGAGCCATGAGTCTGGCATGGACCACATTCCTGTCCACAACTTACCGCGCGATATGAAGCCCGATGTGTTGTTGCTTGAATTGTTCGAGTTGCCCAATGTTTGAGAATTGTTGCCACAGTTACTAACACCAGCGGCACCACCACCGCCACCATTGCCGCCATTATTGCCAGCACCACCATCAATGCTGCCCGATGAGCTGCCAGTTAGATTCTTCAAACGTGGCTTGGAACCCTTTGAATTGGTATTGGCACGATGCTTCTTGCCACCGCCACCGCCTCCGACACCACCAGCTCCACGCTCATAATGATACTGCTCCTCCTCGTGGTTGCTGTTGCTGAGATTGCTATTCTGGCTAGACATTTCATGGCGCTCGTGACGATCATGACGCTCCGCTGCCTTATAATTCATACCCGAGTTGTAGAGCAGAGCACCAGAGTTGTTGTTGTTGTTATTGGGGTTCAAGTTGTTGTTGTGATGCTTGTCCAGTCCGTTAGCTTTTAAATCCACCACATACTTTTTACCATTGTTGTTGTTATTGTTGCTGCTGCTGCTGCTATTGTTGTTGTATTCAATGCCAGAGCTGCCGCTGCTGTTGGAGCGATTATGTTGACCGGCTCCAGTTTTCTTGGGAGGCGACAACTTGGGAAACTCTGCCTCGTCTCGCAGTGGCACATTCAGTGGTTGTTGTTGCTGCTGCTGTTGCTGGTGGTGTTGCTGTTGCTGCTGTTGCTGACTAGTAACAATCACAGCAGGAGTCTCCATGAGCGGCGAATTGCCGCGTCCAGTTGATTGTGCTTTGCTATTGGTATTTGTATTGCTATTATTATTATTTAGTATGGCATTGCTGTTGTTGTTGTTATTAGTGTGTGTTATTGTTGTGCTCATGGGCATCGCTGGGGTGTTGCTGCTGCTCGGAGGCGGCTCGAGGCGTTGGCGTGTGTGGAGGCGATGTTGACTCGCGCATGGCATGACTGCGTGTGAGATGTTTGCCCTTCATGTTGCCCTGTTCAGGTGAAAGGAAAGTAACGAGAGTGAAAGCAATTAGTTTCGAATTAGCTGCCACTAATTTAATGCCAAAGTTGACAGCCAAAAGGCAGTGAGAACGCAGACGATAGGCGGCCTAAAGCCAAACCAGCTCAACTGATGACGTTGCCCGTGATGCAATTGTTGGCTCATTAAAATGTAAAACAAATGCCAACCCAGGCAACGTTAACGATCCACACACATGTTCTAGAGAGTGGGAAACATCACCAACAACAGCGTAAAACATTATTATATTCTTAAAATACCCTGCAACCATTGAAAGAGAGTGTTTTGACCTGCTCATGTTCTCAATTTTTAATAATCATTTTTAATGGTAGTTAATTAGCAGACTTCAAAACATTAAACATATATTAAGAAATTCTCATTAGTAGTTATTTTCTAAAAATTTGACGGAGACCCATTTAATTGGTCTAATCTCAAACATTTCTACTACATCTACCACATTTCAAAATTACACTCTGTTATAACTAAAATATTTTTTAGAGGGTATTATCTAGTCGTACACGCTTTAAACTCTTAATCCTAGTTGTTGTTGTTGTGATTGCTGCCGTGCCAGTCACATAAATCGTTTTATAGCCTTTTGCCTGCCTTTTGACATTTCAACAACACCGAAGGACAACGCAACCAATTGAGTTAGTCAGTCACTTCGTCATTCAGTCAGTCGGTCAATTGGGCAATCAGTTAATCAAGGAGTCAGTCAGTCTGTTGGCTGCCTTATCAGATAGTCGGCCCCAAATTACTGGGTTTTCCATTGCGTTATTGGCTAACCTTCATTGATTTTTTTTCCTCAACAAAGTTAGGGCACATCATTAATCAGTCACTTTTGGTTTGCTTATGAGACAGCAACTACTTAAACTTCCCTCTGCACTCCTGCCTGTCCACTTCAACGCATCCTCAACTTGAAAATGATGTGGCATTGTGACGTTGCAAGAAAGTAAAAGCAATATACGCTAAACTCAAATGTCAAAGTCAAAGGCATTTGGCGAACTCTGAACAACCCACTTTGTTAGTATGTACAGTAAATACTAGCAATTGAGGGTAGATAAAATTAATAAAATATTTTTTAAATATGCGAGATAGAGTATATATACTATTAGATATTACCAAATAAATTCTACGTCACAGAGGTTTTTCCCCATGTACCTTATGCATTTTAGAATGATAATCTGTTCACAAAACCATCTTTTTATTATTCCCACTTGACTTTTACTGTATTTCCCAATTTCTAAGATTCTAATTTTACATAAAATTGAAACGTGCTTTGCATATGTAAATTAACAAATTTGTTGTGATTTCAAATTGTGGCATTTCGGCTATCGAAGTGCAGACAACTTCGTGTTGGCCAACTTCCGTGAACGTCATTAGTTCAGTTTGTTGGGAAAAATCAATAAATCGACCTTGGAAGCTTCCCTGGTCTAACAATTTAACAATTTGCATTTGCATTGCTATGATTTCAACTTATAGGGCAGATGTTAGTGTCAATTAAAATTTACTTAGTTACCTGCAACATGCCACATAAATAACTAAACCAATGCTAGTTGCCACCCACATGGATCTGGCCCACATAAACCTTGAACTCCGTGGAAATTGCTAATCCCCGTCTAGGGACCTTTTTGGGGGGCAGCAATCAAAAACACGTTTTCAATGCAACTCTTTGGCATTTGCAGGTCGATTGGGAAATTCCAGCAATTGCGTTTCCAATTCGGATTCCTAGAAAGCTGCCAACCCAATCGGAGGACCCCCCTTAAAAGCTGACCTGACCCAGTTAATGCAGTTTTGGGCGTGTATCGTTTTGCACGGGCCAGTTCCAGTTCATGGCTGCACTTATGTATCAAGAATATAGAGAGAGAATGTGACCAGAGAGAGAGATTATCTAGAGCACACTCTTTCGATTCACAACTGACCTATTTATATTTATATATACATTTCGTTTTCTTCCTGATTTATGAGCTATTGTTACTTACGCGTCTATTGCCAAAACTGTTCTGTCGCCCCAAATTGGAAGCGGAAGATGTGTCCTCGTTGCTAATGTTGTTGTTGTTGTTATTGTTGCTGGCTGCTGTTTGTGTTGTTATTGTTGTCACTGTTGTTGCCGTTGCGGCTGTTGATGACGTCACTGATGCTGCTGTTGCAGTTGTAGTTGTTGCTGCTGTTGCTGCTGCTGCTGCTGCTCCTGTTGCTGGTGACGTCGAACTGTTATTTGAGGCAACGGCGGCGACAACAACAACGGCGGCGGCCGCAGTGGAGGTGGCTGAGGCGGAGGCTAAGTTGGTTGGAATATTTGTAGCAAGGGCTACTTGAGATTTTGTGGAACTCATAATCACAGTTTATGTAAAATGTACTGCAAGTAAACATAAAATAAACAAATCATTTAATTATGATAAATTAAATAGTATTTTATCTTTAGAAATTCTCTGTCTAAAACTTAGCAATAAATGTAAGCATTTTTTGTGTTGTATTCATAGTCAACTAACATCTATGAAATGAGACTTGTTCAAAATGAAATTATTCAGTTAATTTCATTTTACTTTAATTTGAATAAATTAATAAAGATTCCATAGTATGACAAATTAATAATCTTTTCTTTTATTATATCTTTACCTTTGCGAGTGATTAAAACTATTGCATTTTTTTGTCGCTCCAACTTCTTGTTGTTTTACTGTAGTTTCTTGTCTTTTTGGTAGTTTATTTCATAAGAATCTTTGCATACGATTTGAAGTTTGATTTTTGTACGTATGTATTCTGGTATTTTTGGGCTTGTTCTTTTGGTTTTTGTTAGATTAAAATCATATATTGTCAAAAATATGCCGGCAGTGCAGTTGATAGAATATTAAAAAATCACTACGCCTTTTTTTTTAGCTGCTACTCCACGGGAATTTTTTTCGGATTTTTGGTTTTATTCTTGTGCGACTTAATTTAGTTGTATTTTTATTAAATTTGCTTATAGAGACAAGGCTTAGTTAAGTTTAATTAAGATATATATGGGTGTATATAGTATAGGTATATAGTTATTATTGTTGTTTGTTTTATACTTTTTTAAAAAATTATGCGAAATGAAAAAACGTAGAGTCGAAAACACAATTAGCTAAGATTTTAGCTTTTGTTGTAGTTTGTAGTTTGTTGTTGTTTATTATTATTGTTGCTTGTAATTGCATTAAAACTTTTATAACGTTGTTTATCACATTTACACCATATCACCGAGAATCACAAACTGCCTTTAGGTTTATATATTTTTGGTCTCTGCACCTGCGATAGTTTCTCAATTATTAAGTATTATTATTAAGTACGGCTTATAGCTTACAGCTAAGTTTGTATTACTACTTTTTTTGTTTTTATTTTATGTATAGTTGTATACTTAAAAAATATTTAAGTTAAAGCTTTTCTTTTGGTTGTGATTCTTTACTTCTTCCTCGTTTGTTTTTGCCTCAGTTGTTTTGTTATTTCTTATATTTTTTTTAGCTTATTTTCACGTTCTTCACTTTCTGTTGTCTATGGATTTCAGGTTATGTGAGAATTTCTTTGATTTGTTGTTTGTGGCACACATTTTGCTGCAAGTTAAGGAACTATAGTTAAGTCAAGGGATTCAAAACATTCCAGAGAGAGAGCGAACAAACGAACGAGCGAGAACGAACTTTTCTGTGTGTATCTGTGTGTTGGCAACGCATCCACACACACAACACTCACTCACACAATCACACACACTCAGGAATGTGACCTTGTTTACGATTTATTTTGATATTCAAAACTGCACGAGCTCTGAACGAGATATGAGAGCAGAGTAATTGAAATGCGTGTGTCTCTGCCCCAGGATACGAACTAAACTTTGCCGCATAGTCGAAGGGATGCTTTTAACACAATCGAAACTCTCTCGAGTCGTGTCTTTGACCAGTTGTTGTTCTTGTTGTTGCTGTTATCGTTATTGTGGTGCTGCTTCCTTCTTTTGGAAGTTCCTTGCTCACTTTTCGACATAATTATGTTCAGTTTTGATTGCTACAAGTTTTATTTTTCGCATAGTTTAGGTAGGAAATATTTCAAGGATCTCAAAGGGGTTGTTGAACGATAAGATACATATCTATTTTAGGAAATAATGGACTCAGTTTAGCTACTTTATAAAAAGGTCATATCCAAATGAATAGAAAACATGTTTTCTTCATTATTTCAAACTTAAGATTAGAAAGTTTTAAACTCAAGCATACTTTTAGGTTAAATTTAACTATTTTAATCCTAGTTCTTTTGATTTTTATTATTGTCGTCTAAGTATTCTTTTTGCAAACATTTTCCTCGATTTTCCTCATTCTTTTTTCTTTAAAAATGTTCATATATTTGCCTATTCTAACTACCCTCTATTTTTTAATATTATAAACACATAATGAAATAATTGGCGAAACCCCGCAAGAAAAATAAATCGAAATGTTTACGTGTTTGCACAGGGCCTCTAGAAGAAAATCCAATACAGAAACGATAAGAAAACAAACAAGCAGCATGGACACTTAAAAGTGAAAACAAACGGGCGAAAATAAAAACGAAATATGAACAAGTCACAACACAAAAACATACATAGATGATATCCATTCACAGTATTTTTCTAGCAACCCTTTCCCATCCCACCCCCATCCAAATCCAAGCAAGTCATGCCACTTTTGATACATACTTTCGTGCTCGTATTTGTGTGTTTGGGAAATACCCGCGAAATATGCGAAAGAAAAAGAATAATAAAAACCATCAGATTTGGAGAAACAAAAGAGAATGTGAGTGCGGAGAGAGAGTGAACGAGAGAGAGAGAGAGAGAGAAATATGCGGGCACAGGTGACAAATGGATGACGTAGTCGCCCGTATTAAGAAACACGCATACGACGTGTGGCACACGACCAAGAAAATGTAAAGACGCCAAACCCGAACAAAGAACGTGTCAAAGGCAAAGTTCGCCAAAACGAGAAGAAAAGAAAAGAAAAAAAAGAAATTTAGCACAAGCAATTGCATTTAAACGATTTGTCAAGAAGCAAGAAAGTTTGCTCAAATGCATGTGCTTCTTCTCAATGTTACCAAGCTCCCAGCTCACAGTTTCCTATTTCCTATTTCCCCATTACCCCAATCCCCTCTCGTGTGTCTTAACTTGTCAGTTGACTGTTTACAGCAGCTGTCGCTGTTTTCAGCACTCAAAAAGCTCCCACGCTGTACTCGAAAATGTGTTGCGGCTGGCGTTGTAGGAGAGAGCGTGTGCTTTAAAGCGCTTGCGTGGGAGAGAACAGCAGAAAGAGAGAGAGAGAGAGCTGTAGAGAGCGTGCAGTTTAAAGCTGAGATGCATTGTTAATGGGATTGAAGAGAAAACTTTAATGTAATTTCTACAGTTTGTTTATGCTAACAATAAAAACAACTACGCCATTTGCCAGGGCTAAACATTTGCCTAAACTTTTACAGGGCTTCCTACGCCATCAAATTACAAGAACAACAAACAAACAACTGCACGGCCAAAAAGCGACGCTGCCTCGGGACTGTGGGGCAAAGAGACGAGTCGACACTACGACGACGACGACGACGACAACACGACACGACAACGACCGACAATGCGAAACTGAAAAACGAAACGAAACGAAAACCAACGAAACGAATGTGCACGACACTCTCTGTGTATCTAAGTGTGTATGTGTGTGTGTTTGTTGTGTGAAAAACGTGTGTCGTTGTGTATGTATAATACACCAAAAAGGCAATGCGAAAAAAAAGGCAACGAAAAAAAAACTTTAAAAGCCAAATGAAAATTCCGCTGGCATTTTTCACGATACGAAAAAAAAATATAACACCAAAATTCCGTATTTTCCTTTGCGTTTATCTTATTCTTTACATATTTTTCATTGGTTTCTCTTTGGTATTATTTGATTTGATCACTTTATAAAGTTTATATTTATACACTGCGCCGGGCTGCTTCCTTTTCCTGCATACTTATATGCCTAAATACATACGTATGTAGTGTATATACTATGTACTATATGTATGTACATAGGTATCTGTTCTTATCGCACACACACACACACACACACACATAGTTTAGTGCCTCCTCGTTTCGTTTTTCTGCTGCTATTTTTTATTTATTGCTACGCGCGTGCCATTTTCAGGTTTTTTTTTTTTGTGCGTTTACATGTATTTTGTGTATTTATGTATTTTTTTGGTATTTATTTCAGTTTGATCAGCGCAAAATTAATTCATTTTCTCTTGCCTTCGCCCGTTTGCTTCATTGTGAAAATGTATTTTTAAGCTGCTGCTTCTGCTCCTCTGCTGCTGCTGCTTCTACTACTGTTTCTACTGCTGCTGCTGCTGCTGCTGCTGCTTTTGCTGCTGCTGCTGATGACAATGACAACGTTGACGACGGCTGCGACGAATAGTGCGACGGCGACGAGCACTGTGCTCCGCTGGCAGACATTATGGGAACACGACCGAATGGATACTGGGCCACCGCATGCGGAAAGGCCGACCGAAAAGCATCGCCTGCTGGGGCACTCTCTCACTCTCTCTCTCTGCTCTATTTGTGCTTTGCTTTGGCAAAAAAAAAAACAAAAAAACATATAGGGTGGCAAGGTGAGCGTGTAAGAGAGAGCATCGAGTCAGAAGTCTGAGTGCGTAAAAGCTTTGCGGAAAACAGGTTAAAGCATAATGTGCCCCCGCGACCCGCTAACTCTCTCCCTCTCTCTTTTTCTTCACTCTCTGTGTCTTTCTATCTCCCCTATTATATTTCCTTGCTCTCTCGCTATCACGCTATCTCTCTCTCTCTCTCTCTTTACTTTAGTGTATTATGCCCCAGAGCCAAAATGCGCACAATTTACTTTTTGGGGTGGCATTTCATCGTGGCATCGTTGCTGTTGTTGTCCTTCCTGGTGCGTGTGTTGCTGCTGCAATTGTCCTCTTCGTTGTTGCTGCTGGGCATCATCTTTACCTATCTACACTTCGCTTTAGCTTCCAAGCAGGACACGACAAGACCTTGGAGTAGCCTCTATCTATATACCACTGCATGTGCTAATGTATCTGTGTGCGTGCCAAACAGGAATGTTTACGACAAAAGTTTGTTGCCTGCAATCAAGAAACTTGACTATTTCCCAGCTTTACCTGGTTACCAATGGCGTTCGAAATCGAACGTTAATAAAGATAAAACAACTAAGAGTCTTAAATGCTCAAATTGACCATTAAGTTAGTAACAAAGATCAAATTAAACAGTATAAAATCAAAAATGTATAATATACTAATATATGTTATTGTTTTTAACAAAATGTAAATATAATTTTAATTGAAACGTTGTCATCATATTTTAAAAAAATTTCAAAACAGGAAAAAATTTAAGATATTTAAGTTACTATATTGTAACAAATTTACAATTAGCAGCTTAGCTTATAAAGCTGTATAGTTAGCTTTCTACATATTGAATTATATGTTATTCGGATACTAATATATCAGTAAATTTATTTAATGTAATTTTATTAATTACCTTTCGCGAAGCATAATAAAGTTATTAACTGAAGAAGGTTAGTCAAGAAATCACTGACTTAATATATCTATGCTAATCAGGAATACTCCTCCTACATAAAGTGAGAACTCTTGCCCATAAATTTTCACAACGTTATTAAACTTATATTCCACTAAGAATATGCAAATTAATTCAATTAAATATGTTTCATAAGCAAAACTTATTTCAGGCACTTTCAACGTAAAAAGTTTCACTTTAAAGTGCTCAAAGTGCAGTGAGGCGCACAAATTTGATTAAAAATTATCGTTTCATATTTGCGAAAAATAGTTTCGTCAATACTTTTAGCAAAAAGTTGGCGAAATTCAATATAAACGGGCAATCTCAATGGAATATTGTATATGCAGGTCTATATGAATGTATTTGTAGATATTGCAATGCGCATCGCTGTCAATTATGAATCCCAAATTGCATTTAGTCTTGATGGGATTGGGTTATTTGAGTTTTCATTCAATTGATGGCATTTCATTAGTCGTGCAAAGTGGGCAATAAAAAAGCTTTTAGGATATAAAAACTGTTAAAGTGAAGGGGGGCATTTTTGACAGAGGAGCAAGCTGACATACAGTCAAACGGCAGAAGTCAAATCAACTGCAATCAACTGGAAAAAAAATGTTCGTGTTCGTATATGACAAGCACAAAAAAGTATGTGGCATGCTTTGGGATATTAAAGGATATGCAGTGTCCTAGATTCAAACAAAACTCCCTTGAAAGAGAATCGTTGCTGCAGCCTCAAAGTATGCAATAGAAATTGTCAAAGAACATTTTCAACGATTAGCTTCATTTACTTCCACATGCATCAATTATAATAAACAATGCAACCAAGGCGAAGGGGGAGCGGGTTTCGGGGCGTGAGGTGCGTTTGAAAATGCGTCGTAGTAAATAATTTATGCACAATGCGGAACAATGGAAACGAAACGAAGACAACGACGATGACGATGACGACGTCACTTGAAGCCATCAGCTTAGACTCGTGCTCTTATTGTTTACTTTGAGCGAACGACTAAGAGACAGAGAGAGAGAGAGAGAGAGAGCGTAATGAGAGAGATGACTGTTGCTCGGCTCTCGGGTTGTGTTAACGGTAACGTAATTGCATATAGAATGTGAATGTCGTGAGTGTCGCGCCTTGTTGCAATTACGACATCTTATTTGGGTCAGCGTTGACAGAGACACATCTACACATACATATACAAATTATATACCCAGAAGAGAGCGCGTTCTGAGAAACATAGAGCGGCAGTCAGAATGAGAGAGAGAAAGAGAGAGAGAGAGAGCGTGAGTGAGTTGACAAGTGCCTGTCGCACGTGTGAGCTTAAAAGCGCAACGCGTTTCGAGGCCAAGTGCCAGGCGAGGATGAGAGCAAGGATGCGCTGCGTCTGTCACTTCCGCTGCCGCCGTCGCTGCTTCTGCTGTTGCTGTTGCTGCAATCGGTGCTGCAGTGGGTGGCTTATAGCCACGAGTGGGCGTGGCCCAGTCAAAGTTAATAGGCATGCTCAACAAACAACAAAAAACAGCTAAGCCCTGAAATCAGCCTCAATTGTCAATTGTTGGCTTAAACGGATCCTAGAACCACACAACTAATCTCATCTAATTAGGTGACAAATGCCAAACGACATGTTAATGTTCTCCCATTTCTACTCCCACTCCTAAACATGCTTGGCTTTTGCTTTTCCTTTTATGACGCAATTAAAATGCTAAATGTTTTACGACATCGCCTGGGGCACTTTAATTAATTCGTCGGCCGTGAAAGGTGTCAACAAGGACAACAACACTTCTGCTGTTTGTTTCTTTCACTTTACCGCTTGACCCAGACAAGCAACACGACACACACAACACACAACACCCAACAGACAAGCGACAAGAGAAGCATTCACTTTAAGCGTTGCGCGTGTTCAGGCTGAAAGGTTAAACCCCCCGCAGAATCTATACACCCTTTACCTCCTTCAATCTTCGTAACCAGCTAGATTATGCAGCTTATATGAGACACAAGCGCGTGGTGCTTGCTGCTCTTCATCCTGGCAAAGGCTGCCAGCCAGGCTGGCTGGCTAGTAATCATGTTGTCTTGTTTTTTAGCTGACACAAGGAGAAATACTCGTAGGCTCTCAAATAGCATAAGAAAACGCCTGCTAAGCACATCGAGTGTAGACGGCACTAGATGACTCAAAGATGTCCTGCAATGATTGCAAGACCAGGCCAACTTAAAGAGTTCCCAGAATTTAGAAGAAGCAAGATGAAGCTGATATATGATTTAAATTTTAAGCAAAGTTATCCTTTGCTAAATATCGATTATATTTCAGCACGAATAACACTGCAAACTGACCGAAGCCACGCGGAAGCTATTCTATGAAATTTGAATTACAATTACTGAAGAGAGCTTGGCATTATAATTTCAAATCAGTTGCTTTTTATACAGATTTCAAAAATAAGTTAATATTAATAAAGATTGTTTTCAGAAAATCCATTTTGCAATATTAAATTCATTTCAAGCTCCAACCTTAATAAAAGTTGAATTTAAAAATACCTTATATTTAATTTCAAAAACCTTATATATAATTTAACAATTTAACCTACGCTTTTGGGTTGTTGAAGATTTTTTGGAAGATGCTAAGGGCAAAGAAACTACTCCAGACAATAGAAACACATGTCAATTTGTACATTTAACAATTGTGCATTTAATATTATCAAATAAGTTAAATGCTTTATTTTTGTTCTATTTCAGCCAGTCAAAATGTCTTAGAAAACTCAAGTATTTCTATTACCGCAGGTAGGAAAATTCTTGTTGCATACACAACAGGGCACATGAGGCAACTTTTATTGCTATGTTGTCTGGGGGGATGCTTTTAACTGTCCCTCCTCCCGCTCCTATTTATGCCTCAGGCAGCACCTGTGGGAGTTATGAATTATGCAAAAAAGGAGCAGCAGCTGTCTTTTTACCTTGCCTCGACATTGTCTAGGGGCTTGTCAAAATAGAATATGTTGCAAAGTGTATTGCGCCTTGAGAACTCAGCCAAAAAGTCTTATCACAGATTCATTACGTTTATATAAATATATTATAAAATAAATACAATGTATTAAAGTGTAACAAATAGTATAAAGCGGCGTGAAAAAACCCATAAATTAATTTTCACAAATTCTCAACATTCTGCGTGTGCACTGATGAAAAAAAAAGCAAGCAGAAAGAGTAAAATGCTTTTCTATTCTTTGGTGCAGTAAAAATTGCATATTTTGTAAACAGAAAAACGAAAAATGGGCGAACGAAGCGAATCCAAGCGAAACAACAACTGACTAACAACAAGAACAACAACAACAAAACAACTATTGTATAAAGAATAACATCTGAGATGACGACGAAAATTCGTTTATAGCATCATCTCAATAGTCGACAACTACAACTACAACTACAACTACAACTGCAACTGTGCAACAAACAGAGACGTGCAACGCGTGCTGTCTGTTTTAGTTAGATTTTAGTGTAAATATCGGTTTATTTGTATATACAAACGTATGTATGTATGTCTAGGTATATAGCATAGATATGCATGGTCTAGCAACAAGTAATGCCCGGGTTTTGTTGGGCCTGTAAAAACAACAATAACAACAATAACAACAATAACAACAACGACAACGACGACATGATCGCGACGCAATGAATGCAAACTGACGGCCCCCGGTCGTCGGCTCGGTTGTATTCACAAAATAGATTTTCAATAAAAACCCACTCGAAAAACGCCAACAATGGCGCACCAACAAAACGCATCGAACAGAAATCATTCCGAATCTATTTTCGAAACCCAAACAAAAACATTTCTCAATACACTTTGCTAAGTTCATATATTGCAACTCTATAATATTTGCAAGTCTCATGGCAACTATTTATCTTTTTTTTTGACAGCAGAAAACAGCATTAAAAATGGACCTACATAGTTTCCGATTCTTTTAAGTCAAAGTTTTCATTAATTTTCTAAAAATATGTTATTCTTAGTTGTGTAAAAAGTTTAAACACGTTTTTTTTACATTTTTTAAATTTTTAAGTCTTACTTTTGATAACATTTTGTGGTTTAGTGGGGCTTGTAATGTTTTCAAGTGTACCGCGCGGTTCGTATGTGGATGAGCACATATCCAGAGACTACAGCAAGGAGGTGCTGCTCGCCAATTGGCAGGAAAGGCGGCTGGGCAGCGAGGAAGTAAACGATTGTATAGTGCCAGGGCTACAGAGGGTGAATAGATGTGAGCGACATTTGAGTGAAGTAAAGGACAACTATTATGAGCCATGGACGGTGGAGGAGACGGGTGATGGGACGCGTCAATATCTAGATGGACGCAATGAGGCACTACACAATCTGATGACTAATCGACAGGTGCAAGTGCGTTTCCCATTGGCGCCAGATATGATGGAGAATTGTACGACCACTTATAAAATCATGTATGATATATTGCCAAAGGAACGGAAAAAGCAAACAGCCGAGAATCCCGTTTGTAGTGTGCCTGGGAAACCGCAGGATTTGGATTTGATGCTCAGTTACGGCAATCGCACCACAACGGGCAAACGCTTCCAGCAGGGAGACGAATTGCGGTTAGAGAAAATACAGAAACTACAGACAACGTATGCGGCGGATTATGATGTGATGGGACAGCGGCCGTAGTTTAAAATCAGTACAGTACATGTTTAATAAATATCGCATAAAAAATACATATATAAATAACTAAAATCAGCTATGGTTATATACACATTATATATATGTATGTACATATATATATGTATGTGTAGTTGTTTATATACTTTTCGGTCTTGCATCAAACTCACCATTTTCAGTTCTGCTACCCATTGGCGATGCTACAACGAGCAATTTGCACACTGGCATTGTGTCGATTTCGGTGCCGTTGCGGGGTGTGCTATTGTGTGTTGTGGGTGTTAAGAGTTTGCAATGCGTTAATTGATATTTGCAGCTCTAGCTGCTTTTTTCACTCGCGGCTTTTTACTTGCTTCACGGGGATCACGAAATGTTTGTAAATTGCACAAAGAAATTTTTCTTTTACGCTTGCTGTGCAAGTGTTGCAAAATTCGACTAAATTACCAAGAAAACAGCTGGGGTTGAGCTGCATTGTTATCGATATGTCAACATCGAAATGCAATGAGCTGCAACTTAACAGAATGACTCCACACCAACTAATTACTCCACACAGTAGAAATATTTACATCAGTGATGGGCACAGTTTCGCACGCGTGCAAATCAGCTTTTTGAGGAATAAATTAAGCGATTTTACATAGAAATCATGTACAATTTGTAATGTTTGTGATTCAAGTACTAAAATAAACATTGTTAAAAATAAAACAGCTATAAAACTATTCTATATTAAACATTATATATAAAACTATATTATATATAAACAATTATATATTAAATTTTATTATAAATAAAACTGTATTATATATAAAACTTTATTATATATAAAACTATTCTTATTAGATAATTTTGTGAGCTTACAAAATAATGGTTAATAATTTTTATAATTAGCTTATAACTATCTCCTTCTACTGCTACAAAGTCCCCGCTGTTGCTGATCCGTCTTCTGCGAGCGGCGAACACCAACTGCCTGACTGCTGCAGGAAAGCCGCCTTTTATATGCTGCGTGGGGGGTCTAATAGCAGAGCTCTGTTATCTTAGCAGTGCCAACGTCCCAGTCCCGCTCCCAGGCTCCGCTCCCAGGCCCCGCTCCCAGTCCCGCTCTCAGGCCCGGCTCCTAGTCCCTCTTCCAGGCCCCTCTCCCAGTCCCTCTCCCAGGCTCCGCTCCCAGTCCCGCTCCCAGGCCCCGCTCCCAGTCCCTCTCCCAGGCCCCGCTCTCAGTCCCGCTCCCAGGCCCAGCTCCCAGTCCCTCTCCCAGGCCCCGCTCTCAGTTCCGCTCCCAGGCCACGCTCCCAGTGCCTCTCCGAGGCCCCGCTCCCAGTCCCTCTCCCAGTCCCTCTCCCAGTCCCTCTCCCAGGCCCCGCTCTCAGTCCCTCTCCCAGTCCCTCTCCCAGTCCCTCTCCCAGGCCCTCTCCCAAGCCCCGCTCCCAGTCCCTCTCCCAGGCCTAACAGAGCTCTGCTAACGACCCCCCACGCAGCATATAAAAGGCGACCTTTCTGGCAGTATTTAGGAGTCGGTGTTCGGCGCTCGCGGAGGACGGATCAGCAACGGCGGGCAACTTTGTAGCATTAGAAGCAGATAGTTATAAGCTAATAATAAAAATTATTTAATAAGAATAGTTTTATATAATATAGTTTATGTGTAATATAGTTTTAAATATAATTGTTTTAAATAAATAATATATATAAATAATTATATATATAATAATAAAGTTTTATATATAATTGCTTTATATATAAAATAGTTTTAAATATAATATAGTTTTAAATATAATTGTTTTAAATAAATATTATATATATATATTAATTTATATATAATAATTAAGTTTTATATATAATTGTTTTATTTATAATATAGTTTTAAATAAATTTGTTTTATATATAATAAAGTTTTACACATAATTGTTTTATATATAATATTTAATATAGAATAGTTTTATAGCTGTTTTATTTTTAACAATGTTTATTTTAGTACTTGAATCACAAACATTGCAAATTGTACATGATTTCTATGCAAAATCAGTTAATCATTATTCCTCAAATTGTTAATGTGTTTGCATTAAAAATTATTAGAAATAAATAAATTTTTTCAAATAGGTTGTGGGGTTTGTTGGGGTGGGGTTGGAACAGCGATTTGCACGCTTGTGAGACTGTGCCCATCACTGATTTACATCGAATATCACCTGCAATAGCCAGACAGTTGCTTAACAGTGTTTTAAAAGTGAATTTAAAAATATAGGTAAAGAAAAATGTTAACTGTTGCCAGACTGGAAACTTTTTTCTGAAAAAGGTGGCAGCCCTGCAGTTTAAGTTGCCGCACAGAATTTGCCGTTGTTTTGTTTATTTTTAATTGTTTAAATTATAAAACCAAATTTTGATTTAATGTATATTACATTTATTTCGAGCTTGAACTTTTGTTTTGCAAAAAAAATATCTAACTGTTATTCGAAATAAGGCAAAACAAAGCCAGTGCCTTAAACGTGAGAGCAACAACAGAATATCAATGTTTTCAAGTGCGTGGTGCTGAATTCTTTAAATTTTTGCTTGTTAATTATAACAGGTGGTACGACGGCAGTTACTTAGATTAAATTCATTAAGTGGAATATAACATTCAGTCCCGCTCTGTTTTTGTTTCATATTAGAGAATTTCACAATAATTTATTTAGGATTTCGACATATTTTCATATTAGGTTGGTTGGTATATTCACTTTTTACTTAATAAGTTAATAATCTTTCTTGCTTCGCATAATTCTCCTCAGAGTCGTACTTTTGGTACATCGGCTTTGTCACGTTTCTTGTTCAATTGGATTGACTTAAACTAAACTAACTCCAATCGCTTCATCTCCTTGTACAGCTCGTAACCCATTTTGGCAGGACTTCTGGTAACAATGACGCCAGCCTTCTCTAAGGCAGCGATCTTATCGTTGGCTCCGCCCTTGCCGCCAGAGATGATGGCACCAGCGTGACCCATGCGACGACCGGGAGGCGCCGAGACGCCAGCAATGAACGAGACCACAGGCTTAGCCTTGATACCCTGTAAATTTATAAATTGATTAATAAATAATACATTTATTATTAAGTCTTCGCTATTACCGTATTGAACTCAGTCAAGTAATCGGCGGCCTTCTCCTCGGCAACACCACCGATCTCACCAATGAGAATGATGCCCTTGGTTTCCGGATCCTTGATGAACACATCCAGGCAATCGATGAAATCTGTGCCGTTGAACGGATCACCGCCAATGCCCACGCACAGTGTTTGGCCAAGACCCACCTCGGTGGTCTGATGCACGGCCTCATAGGTCAGGGTGCCAGATCGCGAGACGACGCCGATCTTGCCGCGCTTGTGTATATGGCCGGGCATAATGCCGATTTTGCACTGCAAAGACAATCAAAACAATATTTAAATATTCGATACATCTTATGAAACAAGTTTATGAGTCAGCGAGATAAAAGTGTACAAACAACAGTGTAGCATCGTTATCACGAAGAAATTTTAATAAGAAATATGCGCTCTATCATTGTTTAAATATCTTTTAAATATAAATTGGTTACCACTTTCTGTTATCTTTTTGTTATCGAAGGATGTGATTAACATAACATCAGCTGGTTAGACACTGTAAAATACCACTGTTAACTTTACAGAGAGGCGCTAGTGACTTAATACTGTTAACTTTGCAGTGATTATCAATTAAGTTAAATATGCAAATGAATGTCACAATATTTTCCTTTTTTAAAGATAGTTTTCTTGCTGTAAACAACTTATTTAGTGTACCATATCGAAAGTGCACTGTAGCACAATATAAATAGGGGCCATAAATAGGTCATAAAAATGGAAAATAAACAGCGACCAGCCGGTCAATCGATCCACTTGATGAACTTTGTACCTATCGCTTATCGCTTTCAACGCTGCTGTTGTCTTCACGCATCACAGCTGTTAACTGATAACATTTATGCAAATGACAGGAACCTGTCAGAAATACTAACCTGTTCGGGTGCAATGATGCCGGGGCAGTTTGGTCCCACCAGGCGTGACTTGTCCTGGCTGATCAGCGCATGCTTCACCTTGACCATATCGTGCTGGGGCACGCCCTCCGTGATGCACACAATCAAAGGAATTTCCGCTTCGAGAGCTTCAATAATGGCAGCAGCAGCGCCAGGTGGTGGCACATAAATGACAGTGGCATGAGGATCGGTTGCCTTTTTGGCCTCGGCAACGGATGCAAAGACGGGCAGACCCAAATGTTGAGTGCCGCCCTTTTTGGGCGAAATGCCGCCAACGAGCTTGGTGCCATACTCCAGCGCCTGCTGGCTGTGGAAGGTGCCCTGTTTGCCGGTGAAGCCCTGGCAGATGACGCGAGAGTCGCCGTTGAGCTTCAGGTTTCCACGCGTCTTGTTGTATTGCGAGCCACAGCGTACGCTGGCAGTGAAGCCATCTAACAAAATAATTAACAAATAATTGTGATGAGAATTGCCATTGTCAAAAATTTGTTTGTTTGCTTTGCTTTGGTCACATGCGAACCTTGAACATGAACAAACCCACCCCCACCCACCACCTACCCCCGTCTCATTCTGCTTCTTCTCACACTCTCACACACACACACACACACTGCAAACTGCAGCCACGTCTATTTACTGAGCTTGCTACTTACATCTCCAATTAATAAAAATCAAATGTCAGTAACTGCCACTTGTTGCCGCATTCTTTTTCATTCAATTGGTTTTTTTTGGTGCCCCAAAATCGTTATATAATTTGCACACACCTTTCGCTCTGGGATTGTTTCGCAATAGATTTTTCACTCACCTCGCACTTTAAGCAGCGCCCTCATTGAAGCAGCCATATTTTGTGTGTGTTTGCTGTTTGTTGTTGCTTTCGCTTGTGCGAGATCTGTGCAATTAATTAAAATTGCCCCTGACTAACTTGACCAGCGTTTCTGTTTAAAACGCGTTTAATTAATGCAGACCAGAGTTGCTACTGCTGCACTGTTGCTAACTTAGCTGTTTTATAGCTACTCCTGGCTATTTTCAGAGTTCGTTTGTCAGAAAATTTAAAAATTGCAATTAGTTGGAAATCTGACTATCTTAAATATATATTCAGCTAAGTTTTCCTATTAAGAGTTTTGGTTAAACTAAGTAAATGTCCCACAATATCAAATATAATAGAATTTAACAGAAACAGCTATTTTTCCCCCCCAAAACTTGCCAGCACTGGTGAGGAAGACTGCCATCCGATCCAAAGGCTGCCACCCTGCAGAATTTATCGATCTGGCAATGTCAACCAAAGATTTGTTCGTTCGTCGAGCATATCGTGTGTGGGCGCCCTTATTTACACTGATATCGAATTAATTTGTAGCGCGATTTTAATTTAAATTAATTTTTACTGTTTTTATTCAAAATTAAGTTAAAACAATTATAATTTATTTGGCTTTTGATGACTGAACCTTTATTTGAAACACTAAAGAAAGGACAGCTAATCTTTATTATGTCTTCTATTATATATACATATATATATGTTTTTATATATATTGCCTCACTTCTGACATTTTGGCCTAATACAAAATAGATTAATTAATAAAAATTATGAAAACTACGACAAAATACAAAAACGTGTTCACTCACTACATATTCCATTTGTAAACGTTTTAAAAACTGTGGTAAAGCCAGACAAAAACATCATGTACTGTTAATTTCAATTAATTGCTTTTCTTACTTTGAACGGAGGGCTAAATAACTCTTCAAGTCTTCTGTTTTAAAATGAAAAATATAAAAGGCATTCTTACAATTTTCTTGACTGTTAACTAAGTAAAATGCCAGCTAAGTACTTTCAACTAATTAAACAGGTTCTCGCTCGGTAGAGCTTCCGGCTCGATGGCAGGCTCTGCTTCTTGGAACTCTTTGCGATTAAATGCATTATCCTCGCCGGACTGCAGACGCTGATAGACCAGGATTGATTTGCCGATGCGTGATTCCACAAACTGCAGGAGAGACGTGAGGTTAGGAGGTTTCGTGCCCAACGCCGAAGACCATTCGTTAAGCAGAGCCTGCGAATCGCTCAACTTGTTTACCTCGGCGTGCTCAATGTTGTGCAGCAGCTTGTAGTTGGTTAGGAACTCGCTGATCTTGTC
Organism: Drosophila falleni; assembly: GCA_035045575.1. Lineage (NCBI taxonomy): Eukaryota > Metazoa > Arthropoda > Insecta > Diptera > Drosophilidae > Drosophila > Drosophila falleni. The sequence continues at coordinate 16,738,846 of JAWNOV010000167.1, forward strand.
GCCCAACGAGTCAAAGAGCACCACATGGGAGGGAAGCGCAGTGCGGGGATGCACCGGAATGTGGGAGCGGAGCCAGTGCATAGGTGCATCATAGAAGCGATCGGCCTCGTCTTTAAAGTTCTCCTGCTGCTTCAGATTGGGCTCACAGGTCAGGAAGCGCATGGTAACATTTTCGTGAATGTGACTAAATAAATAATAAATGTTATTAATAATATAAAATAAGTTGCTTAGGCAATGCTCACCTGTAATAAGGCGTGGAGTGGCAGGGCATCAGGAAGAGTATGTTTGCACGATGATCACGCTCGTCACGGTATTCCTGGGCAATGTCCCGCAGCTTGGGCATCAGCTCAATGGGTCCCTTCTGGTGAATGGTACTGAAATACCAAGCGGGCAGCGCATTGAGCAGCAGTATAAAGAAGGCTGCCAACCAGAGTTTGGTACGGGATGCCTTATAGCTCCAGCGGGACAAAACATCGGATGCCACGTACAGACACAGTGGCTGCAACGAGGACACAAAACGCAGCTCCTTGTGCTCCACGGTGCTCAGTACCACCAAGGAAACCAGTATGGCAATCAACAACTGTTTGCTAACTGGAAACTTTTCACTCTTCCGTACAGTTTGGATGAGACCGAAGATGAAGGGCAGTGTATTAATGCCCAGCACTGTGGGCAGGCCAGATATAAAGTACCAATACCAAGGATGCGAGCCGTAGAAGCTGCCAATGTTGTTGAAAACATTGTACTTGAGGAACTCCCATGGAGTCACCACCAACTGACCATGCCAGTAAGTATCGATAGCAATGCCGACTCCAGCAACAAGTAAACTGCAAAAACAAAAGGTTTAATCCAAGGTATAGATAACATTGATTGATTTCACTTACCCAATGACAAAGAAACGCTTAAGGATTAGCTCCAGCACGGACAAACGGCTCTTGCGCAGATGATACACGGTCAGAGGCAGCCAAATAATCGCCGCCGTGGGACGCAGGAAGCAACAGATGGCAGCTGGCCACAAATAAGCCGTACCCTCGCCATGCCACGGAAAATAGCTCAGTGCGATGGTAATCAGCGAAGCCTCCAGTGTGTTGGCCAGCGTGCGGGAGCCCGTATAGAAGGAGAACCAAGGCACGAGTATCAAAAACAAAGCCCACTTCCTTTTGCCCGTCCAGACATAGAAACGATAGTCTGAGTAAGTGGTCAACAGTGCCTGCAATAAGCGTGGCAACAGCACCAACAGCTGTGCACTGTCCAGTTGCAGCAGGGCCAGCAATTTATATAGAGCAGCGATGGCCAAGGGATAAACATAGCTGCGAATGCCTTGAACCCATTCCCAGGTCAGATAACCATAGCTGCGGGGGGTCAAAATATAAATTACAAATATGCATACACTCATAGTGAATCAAAGAAGTATTGGCGCACCCATAGTTATTAATGAAATAACTAAATATCAAACATCTGCCAATACTTTTTTGTTTCACTGTAGTTCTATACTTTCATCTTACTTACCCGAATGTCAGCTTGTGTGCCACTTCCAGACTCTGCCAATATTCATCCGGCACAAAATACGTTTTGACCACGAAAACAGATGCAAGACGAACGGCCAAAATCAGACCGAACACATAGAGAAGCCTCATTTCAGTTGTATTCTATTGTTGTTGGCACCTAAAATCAAACGTTTTATTTAAGCTACTATTGTGTCATTTTTTATTTTTAATTTATGCATTTATGTAGATTTATTTTTAATCTTTATTTGTACGTATCTAACCTTAAATTTCGTTTGCGCTGCGTGTGAGTTGTGTTTTATAAGTGAAAAAGTGCGTGTTTTGATGGAATTTATTCTATTTTAGCCAGAAAAACACGCATTTGGCGCGCTAGCGTTGTGAACTGAAAAAAAAACTACTGAGGCGGCCTAAAAATAACGCGAACTGAAAGAGCAAAGCAAAAAGAGCAAAAGTGACGCCGACATTGCCAGGGCTGCAGTAACTAATTTTTTTTTTTATTAAATTAGAACAAGCTGCCAGATCGGAAAATTTTGTAGGGTGGCAATGCTTTGTCTGACTGATAGGCAAAACAAACACGAAATTCGTAAGTAGAAAGAAAGACGAACAGAAAACGGAAAAGATAAGGAAATCAGGTGCGTACGTTATTTTCAAATAGCGTAAGGTGGCCAAAATGTCCATGGTGACTCGGAGAGTGGCCGTCTGTCTACCAACATTGCTGCAGCAGAGCAGCCGACTCTCGATACGCATCGATTTGCCGCGACGGACATTCACAGCCCACACAAAGAGAAGCCGCATCATTTTAAGGTCTGATGTAATAGGAAATGGCAGTAAATCTTTGGGACGGCGTTGTACCCATGGCAAGGGTGAGACAAGTCAGGACTATACATTTATTCTGCTGCGCTGGTCCAAGCAGATATGGGACAAAATGTTTGGCAAATATCTGCTAATCACAAACGTTCTCGGCTCCGGCGTCTTGATGGTTGTGGGTGATGTCATTGCCCAGGAGTATGAGTATCGACATGGACTGCGGAAACAGGATCGCTACGATAATGATCGCATGTATCGCATGTTTGTGGCAGGAGCCTTGCAGGGACCACTGCATCATTATGTATACAAGTGGATGGATCGTATTATGCCGCATCCAACGTTTAAAAATATATGCAAAAAGATACTGATTGATCAGTTGTTCATGTCGCCCGCCTGCATTCTAATATTCTTCTATTCCATATGCTATCTGGAGCGACAAACGTTGCAGGAAACGAATCAGGAGCTGATTGACAAATTTCCCTACGTCTACCTCTTGGATTGGTTAACCTGGCCGGCGGCTCAATATATTAACTTTCGTTACCTGGATACCAAATACCGTGTGGCCTTTGTCAACGTCTGCACGGCGGTCTACAATGTCCTCATGTCCTATATAAAACATGACTTTGGCATCCATCTACCCTTGGAGCCCAATAATCTATCCGAAATCGCCCGTAATCCTCTCAAAAATCCCGAAACGGCAACCAAAGAAATTAGCACAACGGCAAGCAAGACATAATTATTAATTATTTAAATTATTAATATTGCATTTTCTGATAAAAATTGTGTGATATAATCAAACAAAAATAATGATACTAAATTTGTTAGTCATCGACGTACTTTTGTGCGAATTATCTATGCATATCATTAAAATGAGGCTATTAGCAAAATTATATAAAAGCAAATATGCTAGAAACTCTTTAAAACTCTCTGTGTACCATTTTTTAGTTAATACATGTATTGTAAACTAATTTATTAATTTAATTTGAAAATTATATGCAGACTTAAAAGTCGATTTAGATGCAGAATGACAAACAAGTTGCCAGATCGTAAAATTTTGTAGGGTGGCAATGCTTTGTCAGACTGATAACACGAAGTTCGTAAGTAGACAGACGAACAGAAGACAGAAAGGAAATGGAAGTCAGGTGCGTACGTTATTTTCAAATAGCGTAAGGTGGCCAGAATGTTCGTGGTGACTCGGAAGAGTGACCGTCTGTCTACCAACATTGTTGCAGCAGAGCAGCCGACTGTCGATACGCAGCGATTTGCCGCGACGGACATTCACAGCCTACACAAAGAGAAGTCGCATCATTTTAAGGTCTGATATAATAGGAAATGGCAGTAAATCTTTGGGACGGCGTTTTACCCATGGCAAGGGTGAGACAAGTCAGGACTTTACATTCATTCTGCTGCGCTGGTCCAAGCAGATATGGGACAAAATGTTTGGCAAATATCTGCTAATCACAAACGTTCTCAGCTCTGGCGTCTTGATGGTTGTGGGTGATGTCATTGCCCAGGAGTATGAGTATCGACATGGACTGCGGAAACAGGATCGCTACGATAATGATCGCATGTATCGCATGTTTGTGGCAGGAGCAGTGCAGGGACCACTGAATCATTATGTGTACAAGTGGATGGATCGTGTTATGCCGCATCTAACGTTTAAAACTATCTGCAAAAAGATACTGATTGATCAGTTGTTCATGGCGCCCGCCTGCGTTATAATATTCTACTACACGATCTGCTATCTGGAGCGTCATACGGTGCAGGAAACGAATCAGGAGCTAACTGCCAAGTTTCCCTACATCTACCTCTTGGATTGGTTAACCTGGCCGGCGGCTCAGTATATTAACTTTCGTTACCTGGACCCCAAATACCGTGTGGCCTTTGTCAACGTCTGCACGGCGGCCTACAATGTTCTCATGTCCTATATAAAACATGACTTTTGTGCGTAGTATCTATGCATATCATTCAAATGAGGCTATTAGCAAAATTATGATGAGTGCTTTAATTATTCCAAATATATTCCTTTATTCCAAGCAAAAACAATAACTCGTAATAGAGTACAAAATGTCATCTAATCTTTTTAATTCTTATCAAAAAAAAAAAACATCATAAAACATCGAGGTAATTTTACAAACCACCAAAATTGTTGATAGTTTTGGCAATTTGTTAATCTTTAAGCAAAATGTTTTTATTTGTTCATTATCATGTTGTTGTTGTTAATAAACATTCTGTTAATTGTTGTCATATAGAAATAAATAATTTCTTAAGATCTGCCACGTGGGTTAATGGTTTGACTATTGAAATTGCTTTAGTTTAGATAAAGTTTAGAGGACGAAATTTGAAAATTATATGCCGACTTAAAAGCCGATTTAGATGCGGAATGACAATGTTGAGAGACTTTACATTTTTCAAAATTGTCTTTGCTTGCTCAACAGCTCTCGTATATTTATAAAATATATTTCTCATTAGCATTAGCTTACAATATGCTCTCAGTCACCTAGGAATCTTGAACATCCTGTTGCTGCTAGGCACACGGACTAGGATCTCGTCTTTTCGTTTGGAAAACCATTCTTCACTTAATGACAATTGTTTCCACTGGCGGCGCCATGCCAAAGATGTGCTGTGCCAGCGTCAGATGCTCCTGCGTAATGAAGTTGGCCACCAGCGTGGGCACATTCTCATTGCAACAGGCAATTTGCTGTCGTATCAGGGACTTGAACTCATCCCTGGCGCCCTTGTCGGCGCCGCGAGTGCCAATGCGACGTGGTTGGGCTGCTCCAGCGGCTGAAGTGCTGCCCGGTCCACTGCCGCCGGTTGGTGAACCAGTTAGCTCGAAGTTCGCATCATCCTGCTGCTGAGAGTTCCATATAAAGGCCAGTTCCTCGATGATATCAGTAGCAATGATGTAGTTGGACAATGTGTGTAAATTGAATGATTTGCGTTGCGTGATCAGGTTGAAAATATGTTGCTTAAGTAGCACATCTTTGTCCCCGCTGAGTTGTAGCAATGCCAGCAGATCCCCAAGCACCCGATCCGAGCAGTTGGGTTCGAAGAGCATGCGACTAAGACGACTGACGATGGCACGAGTACAATACTGTATGAGGGCAATTCTGGTCAGTGGTAAAAAGATCATATGCCTATGACTCTTTAGGCTAATGTTCTCCAGCAATTGACCACTGGTTGCGGGCAGCTCGGCGAGTATCTTAAGAATGCACTGGAATCCCTGAAGCTACGAGAGAAGAGAGAAGGAATGAGTATTTTATATATTTTTAGAGAGAGAGTGAACTCACTGTCATGCTGCCCTGCATTAGATTGAGACTTAGTATTTGTAGACTCTGTACAAGCGTACTTTGTGTGGTCATGTCAGCCATCAGCTTGTTGGCCTCATCGCGATGGCCAAAGTAAATGGCCAGATCAAATAGAAAGCGGGATATCCAAGGCGCCAGTGGTAGCGCCAACATTAACTGACTGAAATCCCGCTGGAATTGTTCCGTGTTGAGCAACTGCCAGCAACGGGCGGCGTGCAGAAATGCCTCGGATAGCTCTTGACTTATGGCTGTGGTTGCCGAGAACTTTGGCGGTTCCATGCTTTGCACATCACCACCATCGGGCGTCCAGTCCATGCTCTGAACCTCGCCTCCATCTGACGTCCAATCGATGAATCCCTCAACAAGTACATGACTGACATCGGCGTCTTCAATGCGCAGTTTCCTAATATAACCATGCAGGGAATAGATGAACAGTGTAGTGGCATAGAATAACACTTGGGAGCTGCCTGCCGGACTACCACGCAGGATCTTCACCAGCTTATCCCAGTAGACATTCTGATTGACGTGCTTGCTAAAGGGCAAAAAGGGCTCCCAGCCCATCATTTGGCCACACAGCATTAGCACTTTGAATATGTTCTTCCAAGCCTCAATTGTGTCGCATTTCTCATCGTCCATTATCTGACGCAGATAATACTCCAAGGAGTTGGTGTACAGGCGACAGGCAAGCAGTGGCGACAACTCCGGCGGCTTGTTCTGTATCATTGGCAGCACCTCCTCAACCAACATGCGTTGATATAAATCCGGATCTGCCTTCATGCCCTCGGCCAGCATCTCCAGTAAACGTGGCGACTGTGTTGTTGCCGTTTTTGGGAACTTATTAAACATTAGTATATAACTATGAATGCATTGCTGCAAGTTGTCGCCGCTGTTGTTGATGGTATGCACAAATATATTATGCTGCACTTCCGGCGTCAGGTGTTTGTACATCTTCACATAGAACTCCTGTTCCGGAGTGCTCTCACTTTCGTTGCGTAGTGCATTGGTAAGAGCATTCACCTCCTGCCATAACTCCGCATGCTGATTGGTAAAGTTGCAGGCACTGCAATTAATATCATTTATCATATAGATAAACTTGCTATGTTATTTTGGAAAATCTCTCTTACATGACACTGAAACACTTTGCCGCCTCCTCGTAATTCTTCCCATCGCGTTCCAGTAAGTACGCCTCGTACTGTACGTTAAATGCATTTGGATACAGCGTCTTTGCGGTTAGAATCCACGCCTTGGCCGAACTGGGATCACTTTTGCGCACACTTTGTGCTTGTTTTACCATATAAATTTCATTTTCCTCAACCGAAGTCATCTCGGGCATAAAATAATTGACGCCGGCTATTAGAGATGAGCAAAACATTAAAAATGTTTACTCAACTGAAATATCGAAGTAGAAAAGCACAAAGTATCGATACCCACTTAAACAGGTGGTTTTTGCAAACACGTTTAATTTTTGTATTATTGTTATTATTATTATTGTATATACACATATTTATTATAATTATTTCTGCCTGAATAGCATTTAAATTGGTTATTGTGTCTTAACAGAAATATTAATAGCAAAACTTAGCTGAATAATATATTTAAAATAGCCAGATTTTCAGCTTAAAAGTAATTTTTAAATTTTTCTAGCTATAAAATAGCTTAGCTAACAACACTGGTGGCAACCTTCGGTTTATTAGTTAAATTTTACTTTGTGCATATTTGAAACTAAAATATGACTGTCATTAAAATTAGTGTTGTTAATTTTGTAAATACGTGAAATATATTGTGTAAGCGGTTCTAGGCTTGAGAAAGTGTTTGTGAACGGTTCGATTCGCGAGTGCACTTTCAGTGTATTTTTGTAGAAACGCAGAAAGCTTTCAAGTCTTAATCAAATGAATTGCATTTTATATAAAAACATATATTTAAAATGTTTATGTAATGTGCATGTCATCAAAACCTACATAGCATAAAATGTCTGATCCAACTAAAACAAACAAAGACGCCGACAGCAAAGTCAGCACGGACGCCGACGCCGACGCGGCAACCTCTGCGTCATCGTTGGGAGCCTCAGTCGCAGTCGCAGTTGCTGCAGAGGAACTGGAAAGTTAGTAAACTTTAAAATATTATCGTTTTGTGTAAATGTATAGATTAGAAGTGTTACTTTTTATCATATTATTTATTTTTGTTTATGTATCGTAGCTTAATAACGATTGATTCAAACTTATCATTTGTATAATAATAATAATATTAATTTTGTTTTGATTTTTGGTATGGATCGTTTCCGGATGACGATCCACTAACTAAGTACAAACAGTTAGTATAGTAATTCTTTTGACAAAATTGATAATTTAAACACTTGATTTTGCAAAAGAAAACATTTTGGATTTTTAAAGTGCTTTTCTTTTTACTAATTAAATTCGGGTCACTGATCTTAAGATTTTATAATTTATAAAATAAAAAGTATATATATACTTTATATTTTTATTTTAAAACTTATATAATTTTCCGGTTTGATATTATTAAACTTAATTTTAATTTGGGATTCTAAGTTAAATAAATAGATTCATTTGTTTTATATATTTTAGTTATAATTTTTTAATTTTTCAAATAAATTACTGATATGATACATTCTTTTATCATTTATCGTTACTCTTTTGAGTCGTTACATTTGATTTCGTGTTTTATTGTAGTGTGTAATTAATTTATTAAAAAAAATGAAGAACTTATAATCTAAATGCACGTAGTCACACCATTTTTGGTATCGCATGCCACATACACACACAGGTTAGTTGCCTTTGATATCATTTTGCTTCGTTTTTTTTGTATACTAATCAATGTGTATCTCATAGACGCATTCCCAACTAAAAAACACACACCACACAACATCGATGCAACAACCACAACCACAACAACTACAACAAGATCATGCACATGGTGCACTCATACCAAACCTTGCCTCATTACAGCGGCGACCGATGTAAAAGGCCAACAGGAGGAGGAACCACTATGTCTGGAATATGCAACGCCAGATGCGGTGCCATTGCATCTCCGCCAGTTGCTGAGTCAGCATACGGAAACGAAGATCTCCTCGGTTGAATTGCTGATGCTATTGATCTATTTGGTGGCCCTGGAGAGCGGATTTGTCGAGGACAACACGTATGTGGAGAAGCAAGATCAACTGAAGCCTGTGCCGGCCGTCGGATGCTTTCATATCTACAATGTGCGTCTGCTTAGCCAACAGTCGCCACTAACTATTCGAAAATCCGAGGATGCACCCTTTCGCATGGTCCTGCGTACGCTGTTGGATGAATCTGCTACACAGGAGAGCTCAAATGTGGCCACACTGCAATCTCATTTGATGGCCGTCGTGCTGGGTGATCTTCTGATGGTCACACTTAGTCCAGCGCCGCCTTCGAAGGAACCGGGATACAGCATTTGTCTGTCCATTGGACGCTTTGTGCTCAACGTGCAGCTGGAGCCGCTGTACAAGCGTTTTCGCCGACTGGACGAGTTGTCATTGCAGCTGCGTCAGAAGCTCTTTCAGCCAATGCGTGCCCAGCAGTTGTTGGCCCTGAAATTCTACCTGCATCCCTCGCTTTTGGGTCTGCCCGATGAGCTTTACAACGAAATCTTTCGATATTTAAATGTAAATCAATTAAATATTGTGGCGAATGTCAATAGGCAGCTTTGCAACTACCGCAAATTGTTTAAACGGCATGATTAACAAGACTTACAAAAATATATATGTTGCTAAATTCTAAGTAAATTCAAAATTCTTAAGATAAAAGGGTGTTTTTTTTTTTTTGCTGGAAAATGCAAACAGTTAATACAACATCTAACTATTAGTTTTAAGTGATTTTTGCTGGACTGCATAAAATATTTATGAATTTTAGTGTAAGAATGAATGAAGGAATGCTTTTTGCTTACAGTTTATGGAGTAATGGTTAATAAATTTCCTATATAAATATAAGAATGAAAGAATTGTTGCAGAAAATATGAAAAAAAATAAATAAATATAATATTACAATAAAATAAACATAGAATTTTTGAATCTTTTGTTAGTTTTAATCTATAAAATTAGAGTTCAGTTTAAAATAAACTCTGGTTGCAAGTGGAATGTAATACTGTTGACTTTTGTCACCTCTTTATCTCTCGCTCTCTCTCTCTCTCTCTCTATTTGTATGTGTGTGCAGTGGAGGCGCCACCAACGCCCGGCGCGGAGTCCTGCGATTCGTATAACATCTTTGAGCCAACGCCATTGGACTGCATCAGCATTAAGAGCAGCGCCAGCAACTACCTCCATGATCATGATATCAACGGTAAGTTGAGTAAATAATCTCGCACTTTTTCATAACTGGGAACGCCCCTAAAGCAGTCGACCCTTAACCACAGCACTGCAGAATTAGAAACAAGCAACGAGACCCACAAGTTGCGCCAACACATTGTGAGTTTTTCTTCCTCCTTTTTTCTTTTTTTTTTAATGCGCACGCAAAATCAACAAACCCACGCAAAACAGTGGCAGCTTCCTTCCCAAGGGAGTCCTCTACTCATTCTCAATTTTTGTGATATGCTTGCCACACAATTTGATGCTGACTTGTTGTTCGCTTGTTCAGCTTTGCTGTGCGCCTGTTCCATGTTTGTATTATGATATCGACCAGCGTTATCAAGGGGGTAGCTACTACCCCGCATTCCCTACGATTTTCTCCTCTTTTTTGTTGTTTTGTATTTTTTTTTTTTTTTTGGTCCTACGGGAACCATCGAAATTATCTTGCAACAACTTTATCAAAAGACCCAGTGACAAATACATAAATAAATTACGAGCACAACTTCGGCTGTTCGTATTAAAAAATCAAACACGACTTCTTCCCTCGCATTTTTCCCCCCCTCTCTCTCTCTCTCCTCTCTCTCTCTCTCTCTCTTTTGTTCTTTAGGTTCTCCCGACAGTTTTAAGTATTGTATTGTAATATTGTTGCTGTCTGTGCATCTTCTCTCAGCAACGGCAAAAAAAAGCTTTTGAAGAGCTTTGCAGCTGCTCTTGAAATCCGTTTCGGTTCCTTTCCCCAGGAGCAGCTGTTTTTTTGGTCTGACTGTGGGTGAGTTTTTAAACTAAAACTGAGGCTCCTTGCTGTCTTTGGTTTGGGTGAATGAACCCAGGCATCAGAATGTTATGTTTTGTGCCTCAATGCTTTTACTGCTGGCCAACTGTCAGTGGGTCGCACTCGGCGCACTCTGACTGCATCATCAAGGACTTGCACTGTGCTCTGAAACTATTATTTCTGCAAATAAATTTAATTTACTTGTTATTGTTATTGCGTTGCTTTCTTTTAGGTCAAATGACTTATCAGCTAAATAAATTGTTATCTTATCAGCATGCTATGACAATTTCTAGATACTTTCAGTTTCTTTGATTAAACTGACTAGAACCTAAGTCATATGATTTTTTAATAAGAATATTGTCATTTAAAGTGGTCCTAAAATGAATTTGTCTTTAATCTTTGGAATATAATGTTTTGATTCCTTAGTTTTTGTACTTTTTAATATTCCCTGTACATATTTATTGAAATATTATTACATTAGGGACTCCGTTAATATTCTAAACTGATCTTAATGTGAATGGTTATACATGAAAGAGGTTTTTTCCATTAATTTTTAATATATCATATCATATTTTATAATTTTTGTCTTAAGACTAATTTAATAGAATTTTTTAGTCAAATTTATTTCCATTAATTTTTGATATATCATATCATACTTTTTAAATTTGGTCTTAAGACTAATTTAATAGAATTTCTTAGTTAAATAAACAATAAATAAATAACTAAATATTGTTTTTTCCCCTTTGTACTTTGCCTCAATGTTGCATGCCTCTGCTAACTATGCCACACACTTTTCATAGCTGTCGTTTGTCGGTTGTTTTACTTTTTCTTGTACGCTTTGACGGTAAACAAAGTGAAAGAGTTGGCAAAACATACGTTCGCTGCATGCAAAAGAACTTTCGTAAACAGAAGTAACGTTGTGGCGCCACCTACCGCCCACTCTCTCTCAAAACACACACAGTGAGAGTCACAAACACACACACACAATACACATACTGACAATTCCTCTAGAGGGTAGCCTAAACCATGGCCAACAGAGCTTGGTCCAGTTTGTGCAGCTTCACTCACTCTCTCTCTCTCTCTCTGGTCTGGTCTCTCTCTTGCTTTATCCTTTGGTTTCTCTCTCTCTCTCTCTTGGTCTGTGTGAAAGTTGCGCTTTTTGCGTTAGAGGCAGCAGCAGCTTTTGCACAGGATAACAAAGCTTCGTGCAATCAGTCGTTGTACTTAAGCCCAACGGATCTGGTCGAGTTTTCGGTTCACGTTAAAAACGCGTTTTGTACTCCTTGATAACCTCACTGAGAGGTGTGTGTGTGAGACAGAGTGTGTGTATGTGTGTCCTGTTGTATGTTGTGTGTGTGACCGACATACACAAAACACACGAGACTCTGGGCCATAAATAAGTGACAATTCTGGCCAAAAAGTGCATCAGCTGTTTTGGGGCCCCGTTTTAATGTTGCCCCATTTGGCTGGCGACGTGCGGCGCCTTAATTAAAGCACACACACTCCACTCCACATTCCCGGAATTATAGATGAGTCTTCAAATAGAGTGAGTCCTGAGAAACGTTTTCAAACTGGATTACAGCGGCGACAGCAACGGACCCTGGGAGAAGCAAAAGCAGACTCCGAATCAGTTGAATGCCAGCGATAATGTTGCCACCAAAAGCAATGAGCAACTGCAGCATGATCTGTTGCAGCAGTTGCAGCAGCAATTTCAAATGGCCGCCGTGCAACAGCAACGTCAGTTGCAGCACCAACACTCGCATCCACCATTCCAGCAGCAACAACAACAACATCAGCAACAGCTGCACCAGCAACAACAACAACAACAGCAGCAGCAACAACAGCAACAACATCCGCCAAATTTTAGCCAATATGCAACACATCCGCATTCGCGTCCCCATCCGCCGTTGCAACATCATTTGTCGCTAGGTGGCGCACCCATATATCAGCAGTTGCAACAACAACAACAGCAGCAACAACAACAACAGTCAGCTGCCACATCGGCCGCGCCCACCGCCTATCATTGTCAATATTCGACGCCGCAACATCATTATCGCAATGCCAATGCTGCCGCGGTGGCAACAACAACAACATCTGCGGCTGCAGCGTCTGCAACAATTCGACGTCGCACTTTGAGTCATGTGGCACGTTCGTATTCCGTTTGTGCCACCATGTCACCTGCCACAGGAGCTGCAGGTGCAGGTGGAGGAGGAGGAGGTCAGGAGCTGCCTTGCAACAGAAGACATCAAATCAACTGTCAGCTAATATTGCCACATCCAGCACATCATCCACATCCACCCATGTGGCATCCACTAAACTAAGCGTTGCCGGACACCATAAAACGGGCATCATGGTTGCTGCCTCCCGTTGCCGTTCTCCAATTATGCTGTGTCACAGTCACAGCGATGGGGAATTTCCCATGTACCGAGGTGAGTGTCATACAGGGAAACCCTAAAAATAGATGGAGGTGCAGGATTAAGGTCATCGGAAAGCTAGCTCTAATTACCTGTCGCATTTCGCGTAATATGCGATTTTTTGGCAGCTCTTCAAATCGTGACGGTCTTAAAACAAATAAGAAAATATGAAAGCTATGATATATGATATGATATAATACGTTGAAATACAGCAGAACTTAAGAATATCTACTGAAAAAGTTGTACCTCTTTTCATTTACGAATTAGACTGGTAAGCCTGTCTTATTTTGAGGTACTATGCATCCACTAAATGATAAAGATTAAAATTGAAATTTTCTTAATAGGTAATAGTCAAAATCATTTTTACGAAAAATACATAATTTTAGCTAAATTTGTACATTTTTTAATATAATTTTGAGTATAAAATTACTTTGTATGGATATAACAAATTTCTCCCATATTTTTTCTCTTAAGAAATGCAAAAGAACTTTTTAAAATATCAAAATTAATCTTTGCTTTACTAAGATGTTTAATAAATATACATGATTAATTAATTAATGCTATGTTCAGTTAACTCTTGTTTAATGGATTCTAAGAGATTCTAAGAGACCTGAATTCTATCATAAATCAGCTATATTATGCGTATATTATAATCGTTAAGTAGACTTTATGAGTCTAATCTTCCTAAGATTAATATTATACTGCACTTTAATATTGTAGGTCTTCGGTGATTCCCAAAATTTGTTTCATGTTTCCTTTTCCAATTGACATTACAATATTAGTTTATATTTAAGTTCTCCCATTTCAAAAGCATTAAATGCTTATACCAACATTAAGTTTAATTTTTTTGCCCTAGTAATCGTTTTGTTAATTCGCTTTATATGCTAATTTAGTAGGAGCATTAACTATTTATTTATAACTCATAACCGCTTGCCGTGAATGAGTTTAACCATTCGGAATGGACGCTATGTAAATTTAGCAAGTACTTTAGTCGGGCAATTACACTTTGAGAGTTTTCACACTGAAGACATAAAGTTGAGCATAAAAATGCATTTAAGTCAGTCACAGTCTCTCTCTCTGTCTCGGTTCCTTCTCTTCTCTCTCCTCCTCTCTCTCCTTTGACACCAAACAACTCATTAAGCGTCGCTGGGAATGTCCTTTGTCCTTTCATTCACATTCACATTCGCATCTCTCCCTTGGCGCCGTCTAGAAAATCTGATTTTATTTTTTTGTTTCAGCTTTTTCATTTATGTGTGTGTGTTTTTGTATGTGGGGGCGTTTAATTAAATTATACTCTCAGTGACACCAGAAAAACGCGAACACAGCTCGATCCAAGTCCATATCGTCTGTTAATATCCTTTTATTTGCTTGCTTCGATCAATAGAGGAAAAATAAAGTAAAGAAAAAAAAATACATTTATTTTACCGATAAAAGACATGGGTCCTTTGCCTTGGCTGCCAATTATTATATTCTAATGTAGTAATCTCAGGAAACAACTTATTTTAATAATCTATGACTTTATTCTGTTTTTTATTAAAAATGACTAAGGCTACAAAAATTCATTTATTAAAAGGGGCTTAACACTTTTTCTCTAATATTAATTATATTATATTTAGGGATTTACTTAAAATCTTTTCTACACTGTTTTTAATCTTTATTTTATTCTAAAGCAATCCCAATAAAAGTCTTTAAACAACACCTTCTGTGCTTGTCTTGGCGTTTTCTTTATCTTATTTTTCCTACAGTTTTTTTTCCTTTGTGATTTTTAAGCGTTTTCCTTTTATTATTTTTCACAATTTCTTTTTATTGTCTGATCGGACTATCCCTATTTTTTGCTTGTCTGTTTATCGCATGTTTTCGTCACATTGTTTATAAGCAATTAATCATGATATTCCCTAACGATAAAGATGAACTGAAACGAGATAAAGTGACAAAGGTTGGGACTGTGATGTGAGGAAAGCAAAAGCGACAACATGTTTATCTGTTATTTCAATAAGTTTATTGCTTTTAAGCCATATAAAGTGACAAAAGTGGCTGAATGCGTATAAAAAAAGAAATGGTTAAGAAACTTGAAAAAGATAGAGGTTTTAAAAATGACAGTTAACTCTATATGCATAAGTTCAACAAGTGACACTGGAGGACGCCAATGTAAGTATAAAATCAGATAAACTCTGCATTTAAATGTAAACTGACTCTGAAGGAGGCAGAAAAAATAAACATGTAATAAAATTAAGCCCATTCTAACATAAGATGCGCAGACTAATAAGAACTAACAATTTTTTTGGGGCATGCCACATTCAAGCTGCCTTTCTAAGGTCATTCCCAAGTCGATCTTCTATTCGCTGATTTCGTTTATGGTTCATTTTTCTCTTTTATTTTTTTCTGTCAATATGGCGCCGTTTATGACAAACTGAGCAACGCAACAATGGAGGCAAGTAACTTTGATGCCACACTCGCAATAAAACTGGCAAATGTGTGTGTGGCAGCATCTTGAAAAAAGGGAGAGAAAGAAAGTTAGAGAGAGAGTTTATGTGTGTTTGTGTGTAGCTGCCACAAGCTAATGAGTCCATGGCGTGTCTTTAGCAAGTCTCGAGTTAATGTTTCGCGTATTGATTTCGTCCTTGCAGCTGCCGCACGTTTTCACTGACAGTTGCCCCACTCACATGCCACCTACTTGCTCGTGTCTGCCTCCATTTCATGCCACATAATTGGCTCGACTTGGCAGCTATCCAGACTCCGACCAGGGGCCGACTGCAGCATCTCTTTGCTCGCTCGTTGGCAGCACAATTAAGGGGATTCCCCTCTCTCTGACTGCGGGTTACGTGCAGCAAATGTAAATTTAATTTGCAACTTGTGCCAACAACAAATTTCTATTCACATAAGTTTGACTTTGTTTTCAAGCCTATTGATTGAACTCTATGCGCTAAACGTTGACGTCATTAGCGAATGTCTTCTCTCTTTTTTTTAGTATCTGTGTGTGGGTGTAAACGGAAATAAATGAGCCGCTATTTAGGCCAAAATAGCCAAAGTTGTCGTTGGCCTAAACAGATACAGATACACAACATAATCGCCTGCTTAACTTTGCTTTTGCATTAGCTACAAATCGAGCATCTTTTTGTAATCTAATTTAAGAGTATTTTCTTTGGCTGAATAACATATTGAATGAACTCGTATTACTTAAGTATATCTCGTCTTTGTTAGCAATAGAAAAAGCCGGCTAAAAGAGTTCACAAATGTGATTAAATGCGCAAGCATACAAGGTATATTAATATGAATAAATCTTGCATGGATTCTTTCATTAGACCATAAAATTCTTATTTTTTTTCGTGCTCTGTTAATAAACAAAAATGTTTTATTAAGTTAAGTATATTCGCTTTTGATATATATAATTTTTAAACCAAGAAATCTATTAGAAAATAATATTAATTATAATAATTTTAAATACTTGACGCTTCTTTTAAACAAGAATTCATTGCTCGGAGACAGAAAAGCCAGATTTTTAGATCTTATTAAATTTTAAAATCTCCGTTATTGTCTTCAGATATTAATGTTATAATAATTGAGCAGTTCCACTCGAAGATACCTTTCTTTCTAAGTGTTATCCCCAACAATATCTTATCAAAATTTGTCTTCTCATTACTTTTATTACAACAGGAAAAGTTGAGAAAGCTAATCCTTTTAAACAAAACTATCGCTGGGCAACTTATGATAACGATCATTTCTCTGCGGCAAACTTTTGTTCCAAGTTCCCCCCAAGTATCCAATCACTTGAAGAACAATCTTAACAAATGGCTTAAAATATTTTAAACGTTAAAGCTGCACAACTTTTGACAAAATGTAACTAATAGCTGTGAAAATATTTCAGAGAATGCGCTTGTAGACTGGATTAAGTTGCATTCTGTGTAAAAGCCAATTTTGTACTGTGTCAGCTTTTATAAGTGTGTGTGTGTGGGAGAGTGAGAGAAGAGAGAGAGAGAGAGAAGAGAGAAGATAGCAGAGAGTAGAGAGAGGAGGGAGATAAGAAATTTCATTTGTTCCGTGATCTGGCATTGAATTAGGCCAACATCTTACCCATGCCTGCAACTTCTTTAAGCCAACATATTCAAGTGCCAATTCATTTTTGCCTTGGCTTTGGCTTTTGCTTTGTGTGAGTGTGTATTGTGTGTGTGTGTGTGTTGTGTATGTGTGTGTGTTGTGTATGTGTGTCTTCTTGTTGTGGCCTGTCAGTGGCAACAAGGCGAATTACCATAAAAATGCGCTGCGCACAGGAAAAGATAATCTTTATTTGCACACACTGGGAAGCCCAATTCAAATGGCAAGTCCTTGAACCTTAAGGACCTTTATGTGTGTGCTCACATCCTGCCAGCAAAAATAACAACAACAACAATAATTGACAGCTTAGACATTTTGCTTTAAAAATTTAATGTGCTCAATCAGAAATGACGTTTTTTTATTATCTATAATGATCAAGTTTTTGCCGTCTCTTTGCTTATTTATGTTGGCCTACTTACCTGTTCAGCTAACCACGCCCACTCGTTTTATCCTTATCTCTCTGTCTCTCTCACTCTATCAGCGTCAACAGCATGCTGCTCATGTGCTGCATATAATTGCATTCGAAGTGCCTCCAGATTCCCTCTCCTCAGAGTCACTTCAGCCTGATGAGGTCGTTCTCTGCATGTGGCCGACATTGCGCTGACCAGAGATATAGAAGAATCAGGAGAGCTGGCATCCTCTACTAACTCCCTCTCCCTCTCTTTCTCTCTCTTGTCACTTATTGAGTGGCGCGGCAAATGACAATAAAAGCGGTTACTTATACGCCGCGTTGTCCGCGTCCAGCTTCAGTTTCCCCTTGTTCCAGTGAGCTGTCATGTCGTTCAATTGGTAGCATTTTGGTGGCTTTATTATTACACCAACTTCTCGCTTGCATTAATTTATCAGTTTTGATGTAATTAATTTTACAAAACTTTTTAAGTAGACAACTTTTAATGATTTCAATTTGGTATCTCGTCAGTTGAATATACAAAACAACTTGTCCGGCGACTTTCAACTACTTTAATTCGATTATCCTGCTGACGTTCAATAGAAACAATTAAATCGAATTTCCTTAAGAATCGATAACTTAACTACAATATAATTTGATTTTGCATAATAGTTGGAAAACTAATGTTTTTTCCATCACTCTTCATTTTCTGTATGCTTTTTGATCATTTTTTCAAACCGTCATAATTTTGTCGGATCTTTACCGATATGCATTACTAATTATTAAGAATTAAATACCTTTTTACACTTAATTTTTTTATCGCTTGAAAGCGATTTTTTATTTATTTTTATAAACCTCACCTTTTAAAAAAACTACACTAAATAATTCATAGATTTAACAATTTATCAACTACTTAACAGTTCGTGTACTTAAACTTAAATACTGAACCGTTCCATTTTCTACTACTACAATATTTTCCTTGATTTTCCATACACTAATTTTTGTAGCCCGCATATTTTAAACTTATCTATTGATTTAAACGTTCTTATGCTTTGACTATGCTACTTTAACCTTCGCGGCCTCTTTGCGTGCGTTGACCACAAAAGACTAGAATGATTTAGAAACGACAAAAAAAAAAGAACAAAAAAATAGCAAAAAAAAAGAAAGCAAGGAAAAACTTATTGCTGACAGGTTTGCAATTGATTTTCGTCAGTTAGTTAAAAGTGAAACGTTTGCGAGGCGCGAGTTGACGGCAAACGTGGCGGCTGAGTAATTTTTTTGTGATATAAAAATCGATTATACGCCACGTTGAGCGCTGTAAATGGCAGCAAGTGAAAAAAAGGAGAATACAAGAGAAGAAGAATATTGCCTTATCGAAGGAGATTGTCCCCGTTTCAATTTAACGCCAGAGAGACTTGAGAGTGTGTGCGTGTGAATTGGCAATTGAGTTGAGCTATTTGACAGGAGAGAGGGAACTCGAAGAGGAAACTTGAACTGAAGTGGAAGTTGGGGAAAAGAAGCCGCCTTCAGCTCGTCATCACCTTGATTTGTGTCGTTAATAGGCCAAACATTTATCAGTACGCTTTTTGCAACAATTTTTCTCTGTCCCTTTTTGCCCCATGTTGCGCAAACGTCAACAGCATTTGGGACTGAACAAGAAGAAGAAGAAGCAGTCGACTAAACGGTTGTCAGGCGAGCGGAAACGGAAATTGTTGCTGTGCATTTTTAACAGAGGTCAGACGCCATTTTCATTACAGCTTTTCCCATTTTCCTGCCCCCCGCCCCCCCTTTTAATTTCATTGTTTTGCAGCAGCCTTTTTGCAACTCATCGCTGAATTAAGCAATGAATTTTTAATGTGTAGACTCGTCCTCCGAATAATTGCCACGCCCCCCCCACTGCCCACTGCCCACAACAATGTTGGGGGCGGCTTTAAATAATGGACGGCCAAAGTGCGCCGAACAAAGTCCCTGACAACAACGGGTTAAACGTGTTTTATCGTCGAATTCGCAGAGTGCCTTATGAAAACTGAAACCGAAACCGAAACCCTTTGAAGTGGTCCTCGTCCTGCAAAGTATGCTTCCCTCTCTTCCTCTCCTTTTATCCTGCAGTCGCACTTGTTGAGTTTAATCAGCTGAGTGTTGTTCTGAGCATCGAGATTGGCCCCACTGTGTTGACACTACACCAAAGAGGCCAAAGAGTGAAGCATCCTTCTGGGGATTTCTTTTGAGATAGGGCTTATTGGGCCCTGGCAATTAATTAGATTTTTTGGGCAGCGTTTAGCAATCATTAATCAAGCGAAAGTTGATAATTGCAATAATTGTATACAACTGATTAATGTTGTCTATTAGCCAAATCTATTTTGCATTGTTGTCTTCAATCTTGTTTAAATTATGGCGCCAATTTTAATTCAAAGACAGAATTCAAATGAAATTTACAAGAGGATAAGTTATAGCTATTACTAAGATTAGTTGGTCTTTATTAAGCTAGTTTATAATAACGATAATCATTTGATATTTTAAGCTGTGTTTGTGCTTTTTTTTTTTTGGGAATTTGTTAATTCAAGTCTGATCTGTGCTCCAGAACTTTCTTCTACCAGTAAACATCTACTATATCATCTTTAAAAATAACTCTTTGTCTTACTCCTGTTATCCTAAATATAGTTCTTATGCTTCTTGTCAATATCTTGAAAAATTCTAACAGACTTCATAAAAATGACTTGCAATAAAGCTAAATAAAATCCTATTGTTTTTTATGTAAAAAGCCAGTTACATAAATATGTTAAATAAATATAATAAATGTTGATTTCTGTTTGTCTTTCAATCAAGCAGACAGACAGCGAGACATCATCTTCCATGCACTTCACTTTTATGTATTTATGTCACTCTGTATTGTATATTTGGCAATCAAGCTAAGTAAATGCCGCATATCGCATATTTGCGAAAGATAATGCCAGTTGAATCAAATTACAATTGTGGTGGGGATTGCTGCAAATCTGTATAAATCGCAGGTGTCCTGACACGGATAAGAAAACTGAATCAAATACATACACAGTACTTTCTCAATAAAATCGATATAATTCTGAATAACTTATGTAGTAAACGAAACTTAAATAATTCTAGTGTTCTTAAGTAATTTAATTGAAATGCGATTTTGGTAATAAATTATTTAATATTGTATAATAACAATGTGGTGATTGGTTATTCATCGAAAAATTAATTTTTTAAGCTGACAAAGATTCTACAAATATTTAATAAAGTATGCTTTTATAAATTGTGGAAAGTTTTAATTATTTAAAAGAGTGACTTCCCTATTTACTTAAGCAGCAGCAATTTTTCTACAGCTGCGTCCTATAATCCTTTTAACCATATATTATATATTTATATTTTGTAAACTTGACTTTATATTAAACTTTTCTCATAAGCTTTTCTCTCTTGCTCTCTTCCAGGTAAGTTTGACATTGATGGACTACATTCCCGAAATACTTGACGCTGCCAACGACAAGGCTGATAATGGGGCTCCGACCCTGGTTCCCCCTGATAGTCCTACAAAATAGCTGACGCCCCCTGGCGAAAGCGTTTTAGGTATGGCAAAGTATTTGACAAGAATGCTCATGACCGAGTGTTGAGATTGTTGTGGAGGCCGCAGGAAGTATACAATGCCGTGTGGCATTTCGGGTTTGCCACCTACGCAGACGTGTCAATAATTTTTGGTGCCACTGTGCGTGCGTAGGTGTCACATTTGGTATATGTAATTTTCAGCTTTCCGGTAGGCGTTAGTTTGGTTTCCACTTAACGGAGGCGCACAAATTAGATTTACATTTGACATTGGCTAACATTAAAAGTCCCTTTTCAGGTAGAAATTCTCCTTAAAGTAATCTACTCTCTTTCACAAGTTGTGGTATTTCCATAAGAATACAAAAAATAAAAACTAAGTAACACCGTGGTTTCGTGACAGCTAAAAAGTGATACAAAAGTTGTCGAAACTTTTCAGTGTTTTTCCTCTTTTCTTTTTGGGTTAAAGCTGCAACTTGTACAAAAGATTTCAAGTGCCAACTTTTGACGCAACACCAAAGTGCGTTTTAGAACATTTCTTAGATATTTTAAAGAGGCAAAGAAGCTATGTGTACTTATTTATATGCACTTTGTGCATGTACAAACAGTTCTTTTAATTATATTTAGCATCAATAAACATGTTTAATAAAATAGCTATCAATTCTTGTATCAAACCATGTTAATTATAATATATTACACGAAAATCTGTGCAGTTTTGACAAAGTTATGGAAACTAAAAATTTTATTAATTTAAGTTTAGAACTGACAAATTAACTGGTCAAATTTTTGGTATTTGTGACATGAGCTTTTACAAAAAAGTATTTTTGAATCAAATGGAAATAGTTATATTTTAATAATTTAAAAATATAATATTTTTATATAAAAATAAATAATTTTTCAAGAAAAATTTAGCAGCAGTAGGCTAAAGTTTAAGATATTTCTCAAGTGGCATATCTTAGAAATGAACTAATAAAAGTTTACCAAAGTTTCTTGTACTTAAAGTTCTTCGAAAATGTGACCACCAAGTGGCTTTAGTGGTTTGGTTGGCAAGTGTCAGCTTTCTTTCTACACATTTAAAGTAAGACAAAAAAGTTGCCTTTAACTTTAAGCTGGCTCACAGTGGAATTTTCACAACAACTTGAGTAGGAGTCAAAAAAGAATTATACAGAAATTGATTGCAAACTGCTTATCGAAATGTGCATTATGCAAATTCTGTTAGTTTTTATTGTTGAAGTTGTATATTTATTTTTGCTCTTTATGAAATTCTGTTAGCATTTTTCATATGCTCTTAAACCACTGTGCACAATGCGCCCGTAAGCATGCTATATACAAAATATGCAAATATCAACGCTGATGCTGCTCTTGCATGTGTATGAGTAATGTGTCTGTGTGTATGTTGTGTGTGTGTTGTATGTTGTGTGTATGTTGTGTGTGTGTGTTGTGAGTGTGCGTATTTTTAAATCGCACTCTGTGCGTGTTTGGGACAACATCAAGCAACTTAGTTGCCATAATTTGCACATTTTAGAAGCCGACGAGCATGCAGGCGACAGCTGACCACGCCCACCTCCGCCCACTGTATACAACATATTCCT
This sequence comes from Drosophila falleni, assembly GCA_035045575.1. Taxonomy (NCBI): domain Eukaryota; kingdom Metazoa; phylum Arthropoda; class Insecta; order Diptera; family Drosophilidae; genus Drosophila; species Drosophila falleni. Next base: position 16,761,597 of record JAWNOV010000167.1, read on the forward strand.
TTGCCCTGTTTGCAACTGTGCAACATGATATACGAGGCATTTCGGAGGCGAATGCTTTTGATGGCAAAACGGAAATTGCACAACAACAAAATTGCAAATCGTAAATATTTTAAAGAAAAACTGCACTGTGGCTTTTCCCATTTCCATTTGCATTTCCATTTGCTGGGAAAAGTCAACAAGAAGTCAAGCCGGGCGTCAATTAAAAGCTCAAAAGGGAAATCGATAGCAAATAAAATTTAAAGATTCGTTTTTTTTTTGTTTTGGTTCGTTTTTATTGTGCGTTCATTAGTTCGTCAAAAAGTGTTACAGTAGTCACTCCACTGAAGGGACTGCTTTCAATGGATCCTCAACGTCTCAGGTACAGTGAGCTGTAGGGATATGCGCTGTAGGCGTAAGGTGAAGCATAAACACCGCTGGTATAGGCTGCCGCATAGGGAGACGCATAGACGCCGCTGGTGTAGGCGGCAGCGGCATAGGGCGTGGCTGCCACATAGGGGGCGGCACTGTAGGTGGTCAAAAATTGGGGCTTGGCGGCAGCCAGAGCGACAACGGCGAACAGGCAAAGAGCGAACTGCAAGAAGAAGAAAAAATAATGAGAAAATTGAAAATTGAACTGGTTCATTTTCTTTAGTGTTCCTATTTCTTTTATCTGTGAAAATGAACTAATTAATAGTTCCCTTCAACTAGTTCCTATTTTCTAATCACTTTTTAGATATTTTATCACATTTTGTTGATCCATTAAGGTGGTTTCAACCATTGAAATTGGGTTTTTAAACATGCTACAGTATATTATCTTGTAGAAATTTAAATTTAACTGCTGAACTAGTGCTCTTCTGGTCCATTTAAGAGTGTTCTTTAAATTAGATATTTTTCCCTAAAAGGAATTGGTTTCTTGAGTGCTTAATTTTTAAATTATAACACATCATATGTATCTATAGCTGTAGAAACTGTTCTTGAACTGGTTCATTTATAAGTATTCTTTTATGTTATTTTAATTGAATGAACTGGTTAATTAAATTTCAGTTAATTGATTCAACTTAACTTCTTTTTCCAACTATTTTTTGTTTCTTGAATCACGTTTTCTTTGCAAAAAATTTCTAGCACAAACTTTAGTGAAACTTCCTTTTAAAAAAGTCCCTTGCGAGCTAATTAAATCACACTTTTTCTTTGAGATACTCACAAACTTGAACATCTTGGTTGTTTTTGGGGTTGTTGTTGCTTGTGGATAACAAACTGGTATGATTTACAGTCCCCAACAGCTGTAGCTTTTATAGTCGCGTTTTTCAGACGTCAGATATCGGACAAATCGGGAATGATGGAATTGGGGGACAGACAGACCTGACCGTTGGGCATCGGGTAACTCTGACCATGGCACGTCTCGTTGCTGGGCGATGGATTCATTCGTTAATTTTGCTTTTGGGCCAAAAGACGAAGCGTTGGGTCTTTATGAGCGATTTGAGGCGTGCGCTGCATTTCTAATAGTCTTGGACCTACGTTTTATTTTGTTTACCTTGTGGGTGGCCCCCCTCCATCCTCTACAGCACCTCTCTGCATCCGACATCGACACCTAAATCGGAAGTAATCAAAATATTCAAATGCTTCAATGTTAATTTGCTTTGCATGATGAACAATCATAGCCTTCATTTCAGTTGTTATTGTTAGCCAAGGTAACAGCAAACTTTGCCGACGTCTTTTGTTTAAGCAAAACTTGAATTTTCCATTGTTCTAGCTGCTGCATTTTCTATATTCTTGCTCTCTCTCTCTCTCTCTCTCTCTCTCTCTCTCTCTCTTTCTCTTTCATTCTCTGCAAAAAACATTCAATTTGTCAAACTGTTAAATTAAAACAGCTTCTCGGCATCTTCTTTCAGCTGCTTTTGTCTTATCTTAGCCAAGGTTATTGTTGTTGTGCATTTTGCATTTTACTCGGAAATCCAACATAAATTAAGTTGGCAGCACTTGCATTTAGAAGGCGTCATTTGGTATCCAACAGATATTTCAATGTCCGTGCGAATGAACGATGACGCTTTGTCAAGATTTTCTAGTTAATTTTCTTCAAGAATCCGCTGGCAATATAGGGTAGCTTTTTGTGGGAGGTTACTCAGAGAACAGAGAAGTTGAAATTGATATAAGAATGCAGTTTTTCATTTTCAAACGGGGGAGATATTATCGTAGTGTAATAAATGTATATATCGTATATAATATTTATTCTCAAGTTTATTCCTTCTTAAACAAATTTAGAAACTTTTTTAATCAAACTAATTATGAAATTTTATCTAACAAAGTTCAATTTAAAAAAGAATATAATGCTTTAAATGTAAAAGTCTTTTATTAAAATGATTTCATTAAAAATTTATACTTTGTGACTTCTTAAATAGTTGTTATACTTTGTAAATCAACAAACCCGTGAAATATTTTTAAACAAAATTCAACTTTCTAGTTAAAATTAAAAAATTTATAAATAAAATAAACTTTATTGTTTTTTCATTTTTTTAATCCGAAAAAAAACTTTCCGATTAAACAAAAATATAAAATTCCTTTATAATGTTATCATTTTAAATTCAAATTATTCACATTTAAGCAGCTACAGTTTTGTGTCTACTAGCTTGCCATAAATTTATCGCATGCTATAAAAGACCAGACATAAAACTGCTTGCGCAGCGCTGTTAAAACTGCGGTGACTCCACAACTGTTATTGTTGTGTTGCTCTCTCTCTCTCTCTCTCTCGCTATTTCGCTCTCTCACAACGCTTGCGCTTTAACATTTGCCGGCATTTTTCGTACCAAACAATTCCTGGACAGAAATCGCCCCGCTCCCACCCCTACTCTCCTGTCTCTTGTTAATGCTTCCGTTTCCTGTGTTATATGTATACTATGTATGGAACTCTATAGGTATGTGTGTTTGTATGTTAATGCTAAATTAAAAACAAAAAACAAAAATATATGAGCCTAAAAATAAACCCCAAGCAACAATGGAATTCCATTTTTTTCAAGTAGTTTTTGAAAATGCCAAAAGATTTTTCTTTGTTGATGTTCTTGTTGCTGTTATTATTGTGGAAAATCAAATAGTAGAAAACAAGGTAAATTACTTTTGAAGTGAAGCAAAAACAACAATAACAACATTTCATTTCAGATTGCTTCATTTGCTTAGGAATACTGAACACTGTTTTGTGGGTCGGAGAGGTTGAGCGGGGGAAAGATACATAGATATTGATAGGGCTGGGAATTAGATACACATTCAAACATACATACATATATATACATATGTCTTGTGGTGTGGGAAGGGGGAGCTAGTTTTATGGGCATACGCATTTTAAGTGGAATGTTAATAAGTGCTTTTGAAAAACAAATTTCATCATTTTTTTATACGAAAATTGCTATTATCAATAAATTAATAATAATTTTAATGTTTATCAAAAGGCAATTCGAATGAAAGTTTCCATATTAATTAATTAAAAAATAAAGCTGTTAATATTAAAAAAGTCAAGCATAATTTCCGCTTATTTGATTTAATTTGCTTTTAATAATTTCCCGCTGTCTAATTAGTTGTTTTTGTTTTCAAGCATCTGTTGTTAATAATTTACTATTTTCACCACTCAATTTAAAATTTGGGTCTGTCGGTTTATATGAAAGAGTGAGAGCGAAGATCGTTTGCTAGACACAGAAACCTAACAGTTTTCCATGCTGTTGTTAACAGCGAGCACTAATGCTAATGCTAATGCTTACCAACAGCCGTTACTCAACTATCTGTCTCGAAATTGTATTATTAATTAAAAAATATTACAATTTAGATATAAATGAATTCTTTTAGTCATAATTTCTTTTGTTATGTTATAAAATTTGCATTATTCACATGCCACTCTCATGTTATTCTTTAATAGCAACTCTCTCTCTCATATTCTCTCTCACGTTTGTACATTTACCACGCTCATCACGAAGCGTTGCCACCTTTCTGGATGTGTAAGATTGCCTTATTAAATATATTATTTACAAATCAAAACATGATAGTGTAAAATATTTATTTAAAATGAAAATCATTCAAAAATTCCTTTTTAACATTATAAATATTTATTTAATTTATATTTAATTAAAGCTTTGTTTACATTGCTCGAAGTTAACATGCGCTGAGCATAAGTCTGTTAAATTAACAGTCTTACACAGACACAACTGAGAGCGAGCGCGTGAGTAATTTTATCATTGAAAACAGCAACAAAGCAGATGGTAAACACTTACACAAGCACAAATTTGCTTAGAGGTGAGCAATGCTGGGAAGTGACTGCGACTTTTTAAAATCATTGACATAGATTTAAAACAAAATATATGCGTAAATAATAAAATAACTAATATAGGAACATAATTATGAATGGGTTAATAGAAGTATATCTTTCTGATTTCTAATAAAAACTGATATAGCTGTTGCTTTGTAACTGTGACTTGTGAAAAGTAACAGATATGTGGAAATTGCTCATCACTGTCATTGGCATTCGTCTCTCTCGGCCGATTGTTACCGAAGTGAGTCGAAAAAAAACCGTTGGACGAGTTGGACGCGGTCCACGGTTAATACATATACATTGGACGGCAAATTGTTGTTAAAAATTAATTCAACTAACTTTACAAGTTAGTCTGACGAAATTTCATTATAGCCGGCGCGTAGTTTCGTATTTTAGTTTGTGTATTTATTCACGTTTTGCGGTTTGTGCGTGTAGCTGTGTATTTCCCAGTGTACGTTTGTATCTGTGTGCATTAATAAATTATTAGTAAATTATAAATAAGCAATGCTGAAAAGCAAACACGCAAATACTTGCGAAAATTATTATCGCCAGCTGCAGGCAAGTGTAAGTGAGAGAATCGAGTACGAGTACGAGTAGTGTGAGTGTGAGCAAGAGGAAGAAGAGCGACGCCGCTACGGCGGGTAAACAAATGCCAGCGTTCTATGGAATGTGAAGGAAAACGAAGAAGAAGCAGCAGAAGAAGAGAGAAAGAGTGGCTGCGAGCGAATTAAAAAAAAAAACTTGTGTCCTATCAAAATTGGTTTTTCATATCAATATGAATCGAAAACGAAGTGCAAAAGGCAACAACAACAAGTATAACTACAAAGCTATAAGAGCGCCCAAAATGAAAATCCGGTTTTACAACTTCTGAACGTCACAGTCGACATCGACGTCGACGTCGCATTCTGTGCTGCCGCTGCCGCAGCCGCTACGTCTGTCGTTGTTTTTGGACTCGCATTTTGTTGCATACATATTTTTCTTTAAGAAATTCCAATATGTGTGTGTTATTGTTGTTGGTTTTTAGAGCTTATGCAAACTGCAGGTGTAAATTAAACTTTCAATGAACCAAACAAAACAAAAGCAGCTGCTAAACGTCAGCGTTGACGTCGGCATCATTGTACAGGTGCCAGCAGCGACAGCAGAAACAAAAACAACAAAAAACCACAACAACAACAACAGCAGCAGCAGGCGCTGTGTGAATTTTAGTTTTTCTATTTCTGTTATACACAAACAACAACAACAACAGAGAGCGCACAGCTGCGGAATCGACGTCAACGTCAACGTCGACAGCACCAATTTGTGTACAAAAAGCATAAAATATGTATGAAAAAGAAAAGTGAAATCAATAACAAAACAAACAAAAAAGTGAAAAAAATCAACATGAAATTAAAATATTTATTATTATTATTTTTTATTTAAATATAAATAGAATACAAATTAAATTTTCAACCGCTCTCTTTCGCTGCCTTTTCAAACTGCAGAGCAGTTGGTTGTTTATACTCTTTAGTTAAAAATAAGAAAAAGGGTATATAATGTATAAAATATTTACAAATATATTTCTGATGAGCATCAACGGATCTCAGAGATTATAAGAGCTAGAGCAACCAAATTTGGCAGACAGACTTCTATAAACCCCATATATATTATTATTAAATTTTTTGTTCACTATAATCTATCATCCTACTTGATCGCATCACGATCTGTTAAATAGAACGGCAGTAATGACTGTTTTCATTTGTAATATAAGCTCCTAAAACAGGTATTCCTATAGTCAGAGTCTCATTTTTTCCTCTTTTCAGCAGCTGCTTTTATTTTTTAACATTTTTGCCGCTATAAATTGAATTTAAACATGCCATCGTTTACTGTTGTAAGAGCCGTCCAGTTCCGCGCTTATCTTATCCGCAACACGCCCGTTAAATTATGTAGCAATACCTCCCGACAGCCCACCCCAATTATGTATTGTACTTCCTTATCTGAAATGCCTTTGAATCGCTTGGAATTGCAACAACATTTTACATTTTACATTTTCCACAAATTTCCTGCACATCTACTTATTTTGTGAAATTTCTTTTTGGGCTTTGGAGAATATTTTTATCTACTTACACACGTCTAGACGAAGTATTTTTTGTTGTGTATTTTGTTGTTGTGCTTTGTAATTGAAATACAGAAACGCATTGGAAGTAAATGAGATGGTAGACGGTAGGCACACAGGGATGCTTGCTCTCTCGCTCTCGCTGCCGTTTACAAACCCTTGACTGTCTGCTGCGATTTTTACTACTTTCTGTTGTGCTTTTTCATTCCCCCGTCAAACACAACCCTCGGACAGCATCCAAAAGCTGAGCAACCCCCATAGAAACGCATTTACAGCCCCACAAACTCATGTGCTTGTAGTGTTTGTTGTTGGTGTTTTTATTTTGTGGGCGCCGTTTGCGCGCAAATTTAAATTTATGCGAATATCTCGGCGCATTAACTGCGACGCTTTGTCGCCCTCGTTTCACTCCCCCTCCTCCCCAATTCGCTGAGCCGCAGCAAAAAACTTTTGCAGCTTTGGACTTTGACACCGACGCTGACGCCAGCAGCGACGCCAACTCTAGTCTCTCACTTGTGTTGTCTGCTGGCGTTCAATGGTTTTCTGCTGTCTGCTTCTCTTTTGTCGTTGTTGCTGTTGCTGCTTTAGTTTGTTCTTGCATGCAGACAAAGAATGAGACGGAAGACGATGAGACTTAGTACAAATGCTGCCTCCATTTGTAGCAACAACAGCAACAGCAGCAGCAGCCGCCCTGTGAATTGTGTTCCATTAGCAACAACCCCACACACTTGCAATTACAAATGTATGTCTGCATGTTTGCGTCTGAGTGTGTGTGTATTCATGCAGTAACCCAGTGGCACAGTGGGTCCTAGGTTATTGAACTTTGTTTATGTTTACAAATAAAAGTTGAGCTGAAAAGTTAACAATGCTGCAGGGATTTTTACATATAAATTTTTAAAGCCTACATTGAAAGTGAAGCGATTGTGCTAAAAAACAACTAAAAATTTCTTTTGTTTTATTTTTACAACTATTCTCAGAACTGTTTAAAATAAATATTTCAAAATAAGTATTACGATAAGCAGTCAGTTGCGGTGTACTTAAACCTACAAATAATAGCAAGTCGCTAAAACCAAGCTGTTGTGTAAGAAAAAAATATATTAAACATTCCTTATACGGCAATTTATTTTTGTGCATTCAAATTTATCGCTTCTTTATAATAATCTGTTATAAATTCTTTAATGAATGAAATCCGTGTACAATTTTACGCAAAAAAATACTTCTAGAACCAAACATTGCCCATTAAAAAATAGTACATATACAAAATTAACAATTGTAAACCGGAACTGTAATCACTATAGGTTTTTTTTTTTATAAAACTTGCACAATAATTATTACTCTTTATTCTATTTTACAACTCAAATGTTGACTCATATTTCCTGCTTCTTAAAAGCTATTTGAAGTAAATGATTTAAAAATAAAAACAATAGCAAAATAATCGTTATGTAGAGTTCCCGCTTCCGTTTTAAATTAATCATTCATTATTTCCTTTATTTTTTCTTTGGTTTGTGCTGTTATTTTGGGAAAGAGTTGGCAACACTGTGCCACACTCATCCTTTAACATGTGTGAGCCACTGTGCAAGGCCTGGGCAACAGCTGCTGGACAGAGAGCATTCGGTCGGTGGCCGTTTCAGTTGCTGCTGTTGCTGTTACTGTTACTTTTGCGATTGTTGTTGTTGCTGCTGCTGCTGTTTTTTGCTGCTACAGAGTTTTGCTGCTGCTGTTGCTGCTACTGCGACGACGGCGGCTACTTTGGCTTTGTTGTTTGCTTTTGCTTCTGTTTCTGTTTCTGCTTGAGTCGCGTGTGCTGCAAGTTGTTGTTGGTGTTTGTTACTGCTGCTTTTGAGTTTACATATGGCATAAAATACAAAACGTGCTCGAGTAATGCCACAAAGTTCTACCACGCACCACTCCCCGAATCTCCCCTCAGCTTTTGTGCTTTTTTGCTCTTAATTGGATTTGATTGGGCTTTGGCGCCAGTCAGCGACTCATAAACTCAAATACATTATGTGTTCAACAACAGGCAACATATGAATCTCGGTTTGCTTTGATTGTTGACTACAAATCGCATTAGTCTGCCCCACCTGTTCCCATGTCCCCCCTCATATCTATCATTTGTCTTGTCTCCCCATTTTTTTTGTAGTGTTTCTCAGCGCTTTCCTTTCTGTTTTCTGTTTTCAGTTTCAGTCTCGTTGCTGATCAGAAAGTACAAGAAGATGTTGGCCTATTTGTTAAATTGAGTTGTGCTAGGAAATAGGATAGAAATTTTATAGTTTTAAAATGAATAATTTTCCATAAATCAATAAATAATAAATATTAAACTAGTTTTAATTGCTAAAGCTGCTTAAAATTTTTGATACTTTTAACATCATTAAACAGACGAGTTAATGAGGTACATTTCTAACTAAAAATTATAGATTTAGATATGAAGAAGTTGTCTTAAATTAATAATTATCTTTATTGTACCTCTAAACCGTTTTAAACAAAAATTTTTGATTATATATTTAAATTTGTTTATCAACGCGTGACTACAGTAAAACGTGAGTGAAAGTTAACTATTCTTTTGAGATAAACTCTACAAGATATAAAGACTAAAGCTCCGTCTGCTCGTTTTTATCTGCAGAATGCATATTATAAGCTTTATCTCATGCAACTCACATAAGCTTAACATCTGTTAAGAGACAAAACTGTAAAGATCTGCTCTAACAGACTGAGCGTAACTATGTTAAAACTTATAACAGAGTATCTCAATAGTGTCAGCTGTAAACGTTCTTGCATGTGATTATAAATCTTCTCTTCTGTCTCCCTCTCTTACTCGCTTTGTCCTTGTCTGACTCAATGGACACTCGTTAAAGTAAATGTTGTAGCATTTTCTCTGCCATAAAGCGCTTCAAATTGTAATTGCTGCGACTGCTGTGGCTGCTGTTGATTTTTATGCTTACAAAGCATTGTCTATTGTGGTTGTTGTAGTAGTTATGGTTGTTGTTGTTGTTGTCACTGCTCCACATTTCGCCAATTGTCGGATGCTTTTGGGTTTGGCCGCGTTTCTTTTTTATAATACGAGAACGGCGCGCGCCAAATCCGAAAAGCCAAATAGCCCCAAACTAACGAGCCAAACTCAGCGCACTGGAACACCTAACAGTTACAACAACAAAAACAAAAGCCATAACAATAACCACAGCAGCAGCAACAACAACACCAATTGTGCTTACAGTTAGCCAAGTTTTAGCGTTGATTCTTCTCTGTTGACCAGTTACAAGGCCTAACTGAAGAGCTGTATCTATGTTTTTTTTTGTGTTTTACTTTAAAGAGCATTAAATAAACATGCGTTTCACTTGCTGTGGTTGTTATTGTTGTTGTTGTGGCAGCCACGTCTAGGAGCTCAACGCAGATTGAATTTTAAACTTGTCTGTCTCTGTTTTTTTCCATGCTTTTCCATTTTTTATTTTTTGAATTTTTTGTGTGTATCCTGTCATCATCATCATTCTCCTTAAACCGCTTCCACTTCTTCGCTTACCTGTGCACTTTGCGTGCCTTGCGTTTTGTGTATTCGTATCTGTATCTGCAGTTCCCAAACTCAACTTAACTTGAAATCTACCTGACCTGCTATCCAGTCTCATCTCGCTCCCTCTCTCTCTCTCTCTCTCTCTCTCTCTATATATAAATTTATCTTTCTTTCTCTGTTGCTATCTGCACGAATATTCTAATAAGATTTGTCTGGCAAGGAGTTGGCTGGCTGGCAACTGGTTTGCCACTAACTGAAGGATTGCCCTGTGGCCCAAAAGATGGCTAGGGAAAAGAATAAAAAGATTTAAATTGACTTTGGCCCCGGAATGTGTGTAACGCTAAAGGTAAACGGACTGAATGAAATGATTCCGTTTGCTTTTTCTGTCTCTCTCTCTTTCTCCCTCCTTCTTTCTCTATTTATCTCTTTGATTTGCTGTAAATATCTATTTCAATGCATTTCACACATCGTTTAACAATTTGACTTTGGTAATAATGCTAAAGGATTTTACATTTAAATCTTCTTTATTTGGCAACGGTCTTGTATTGTGTTTGTAAAAATAAACTTTGCTGTTGACAGTATTGTAAATAAATATACAAATAATGCACATGTATGGAATTACAATTGAATTCACTTGCTTTGTTTTTGTTTATTTCAACTCAAATTCCTAGAATCAGCGTTCTTTAACTAAAAAGCGTTTCTATATGCATTCCTTGAATTTTTTGATCGATAATACTTTGTATTATTCATACAAATGTTTTTCATCTATTTAAAATAGAAAATAAATTAATCCGGAACTTTTTAAAGTATAAGCAAGAACCAAAATATACAGAAAATATTCTGAGAATATGGATCTTCTGTTACAAATTTCTTGCAATACATCTGATTTAAATGAGTTCTTTCATTTATCGATTTATAATATTTCTAAGAATGTTTATTATGAGCATTAGCTCTATTCGTTTAAGCTTTACTTTCAGTTTTTGAATTTGTTAATGCATTACAGAATTTTTTTTGCTTGTTCGCCTCTCCGTTTGGCTTTTAGACAATTTACAGCCAATTTCTATTAACACACACATACACTCTCTTACGTATCTTTACACATGACACACCTTCTGTTACATTTCCGCCTTTTAACAGATTTCGTTGCCATTGTCAAACGGCTTCCCCAAGAAATTTGTTTCGTTTTTCTTTTGTTTCAAGTCAAGTGGCCCTCGGGCAGTGCATATGGTTACCATTTCACTCTTTCCGCTCCTCTCTCTCAACTTCAACTCAATTTCCAACATCAACTTTAACTCTTTAGTCTGCCATCTTCCATTTCCATGTGCAACTTCATCTCGATGTCTTTTCATGTGCATTGCGCTTGATGTTGACAAGTGGCTGTTGCTTGTTGCTGTTGTTGCCTCTTTTATTGCCTCTGCAGAAGTCCATGTCTCTCTCTCTCTCTCTCTCTCTCTCTCTTCGTTTAGCTTTTAAGTTAATTTTCATAAAATTGAAAACATTTTGCTGAATGACACTTGAACACATTTAAATGCTATCTTTATCTTTTTCTTTCTCCATTTGGTGCTTTGTAAAAATTGTCAAAGAAATGAAATATTGACAGATTGTTAGTTAGTTGTATGATAAGTAAAAGTCTTGAGCCATTTCAAGGGTGTCAAAACCTAATGAGACTCGTTTTTGTTGCCTTTTCGACATGTATGTTTATTTAATTGCTTAATTGCAGTAATTAACAATATACAAAAAAAAATAGAAAAACAAAAGTGAAACCATAAAGCAGGCGTTACAGAAAGTGAGCCAAGAAAGTGAAACAAACAATTGTGTGACAAACTAAATGAACAACCCACGCGATTGTCGCGGTTGTCGCGTGTGTGCAACTAATTAAAATAACAAACAACGAGAACGAACCAACAACAACAACAAGCCACATATGATGGCAGCATTCTAATTGGCGATGTCATTGCGCAGCAACAAGTTGCACAGTCAGCAGTCGCAGGAAAGTAGTAACAGCAACATGGCCTATCAACAGCAGCAGCAACAGTTGCTGGCGCAGTTGCAGCAGCAGCACAAATTCCAGGCACAGCAGCAACAGCAACAGCAGCAGCAGTTGCAGCAACAGCTTGCCAATGGCAATGGAGCTGGCTCTAAGTATGCAACCAGCAACACAAGTCGCAACAATCTTGCCACATTGGTAGCAGCAATCAACGGACACGATCAAACCGATGCATCCCAGATGCAATCCGGCTACCAATTGTCGCCAGCGGCTGCCTCGAGGGTGGCACATGCCGCACCTTTGGGTCCGCCCTCTTACAGTGCTGCCACAGCGCAGCCGGCTTTCGCATACTTCAGTCAGCAGCAGCAACATGCACTTGCCTACCAGCAACAGCAACAGCAGCAACAACAACATCAGCAACAACATCACACCAGCAGCAGCAGCAACAGCAACAAATGTCGCTGCCACCGCCGGATCTCACGGATGGCATTGATCATCATCCGGTTTCAATGTCACCGCCGGATTCACCGAATTCCGCCTCCGCTGCCGCTGCCGCCGCCGACCTCGAGCAGCAATTGTGCGTTGTGGCCAAGATGCAGAAATCTGTGACGATTACGGTGACACCTCAACGCAGCAATTCCATGGATTTTCTCAACTTTGAGGAGAAGCGTCAACTTATTGCTTCCTCACTGTCCTTGTCCGACATTCTGCAGAATAATGCCGGCAATGCCAAGGAGGCAAATGCTGTCAATGCGAATGGTGGTAAGTGTCTGCGGAAATTTGATATGTATACTTCTAGTTGACTTTTACTTGATACAATTCTAATATTAAAATAATCAATCAAGTTCTAAAAGATTCAGAGGTTTTTTTAACAATGAATTCGTTGAAAAATTAAACATATAATCTCTCAAGTTAAATCTCGTCTACAGATAGCAAAATTATACTTTATATAGAATTTCATCTATTTATATAAGTTTTCTATTTCACACCCGATTTACTTGTCGAAATGAATTTCAATTTCTATTAATGTTTCTTACCAAAAATTTAATCGGACATTACAAACGAGACTTAGAAAAGTTTCTTTTTAAGGGGTTTTCATTTAGAAAAGTTTAAGTTTTAAGGTAATGAATGGAAGTTTAGAGACACCAGCCTCTGTCGATTGAAATTCATATAACATTATTATAACTTTGTTTTAACTTTTATTTTAGTCGTACTGAAAAAAATATGCAGGAAACATGTCTAACTCATTTTATTATTGATAAAACTTGAAATATGCGAAGCTTGCAACTTTGTTGAAGAATTTTCAAACATTTTTATTTAACTATTCTCATTTTGTGAGAGCTGTTTGAAAATTTAATTAAATGATGCATATTTCATGCTTACATTTTTTTGTAGGTATTTTGAGGCATTTAATATTTGTAGATTGCCAGCTTTAGCTACAGACGTTTGTCAGAAAGATACAAATAGAGAGAATATTTAAATAAGTTATTTAAAAATCTTAAAATGCCAACAAAACCTTATAAATGCCGAAATTCCATTGTTGAGTGTTTCCATTTCCCTTTTAATTCCCATTTTCATTTCCCATTTTCATCTGTTTCATTTTAATCGCTTCGATTGGTTGACTGCGAATTTTAAGTGCAATCAAATGAAATGAAATAACTTTAACAAATTTTATTTTCTGTTGCCGTTTTGTTTTGTCACAACTTTTTCGATTGCCGGTTTTTTGGTGGGACGCTTAACGAAACTTTTTATTTGTTTTTACACATCTGCCGCAGAACGGAAATGTTGCTCTGTTCTTTTGTTGCGACGTGCCCCAAAATGGTTCACTGCACTTGAATGTGACGTTACAGCAGAGCGGGGATAGGAAACTAGGGCTTGGTTAAGTTTGGAACAGTCGGATCTGGGTCCAAATACAACGGACAAACTGAAAAAAAATAGAGATGTCAACGCTTTACAGCAAACAATATGTTGTGTATAGCATGATGGGACTTCGGGGAGGGGTCTTCAACAGCGGATTTCATGCTGCGTTGCATTGTGGGTGCAACAGGCAGGTGCAGCTTCACCAGATAACGACTTGTCTGACACTATTTCAACACAGTGTTTTTAAATTGAATGTAATAATGAAATGAGCAAGCTTTGACAGATTTTTATACTTTGAAAATCTCTTTCTTATTACATCTTTTTGATTTTAATTGAGTCTTTTCATCATCAAGTTATTTGCATATCCCATATAAGTATTTCAACTTGTTATTAACGCTATCTACTTAATTTTTATATTCACACCTAACCCACTTAACCCGTTACTGCTTCCCTCGCTGCCTCTTCTCTCATTTGCACACTTTTATAATGCTGTCAGACGAGATAACGTTGATGAACCTCAGCAACTGACAGCAACTGAGTCATAATCACCTCCATCAATCAAATTCTTTAAGAAATTGGAGCTGCCAGCAAGTTACTAAGTGTTAGAGAGAAAGGGAAAACGAGAGAAAAACATAAAGAGAGAGGTAGATAAGCATTTGTTCAAAGTGAGAAAAAATGAGAATGTTGTAAAAAAATTTGTATATGTATTGGTAATTTTTTGATATAGGTGTATGCTCTGCTAAAGAGTTGCATACATTTCTTTATACTTTTTAATATTTTACCAGCATTATTTATTAATAGTAAACTCAGTCAACTACAAAGTATACAAATGTGCATATATAAAACTATAGCTCTTCGAGAGGCCAACTTGAACTTGGCTTCACTTTAGCTCCTATTTCTCTGATTGCAGTTTCATCACAAATTCCTTGCACATTCCAGCAAATGTCTTGAAAGCAAAAACGCACATAAAACCAATAATAACAACATAAACTTTAATAATAAAAAATTCATTGACTGGACGCCTATTTTTAGTCGGATTTTCAGCTTGCAGAACTTTGTATTTTGTTCATCTCTTTGTTTTATTATTGTCGCGGTTTATTGGCATTTAAAAATTTTTGTTTGCAATTAAATTGCTCGTATTTCAAGTTCAAGTGAGAGCACGTGTTTAATTGAGAAAGACAGAGATGAGACTGAGAGTGTCAGAGAATCAGTTGTGAGGAGAGAACTTCATAAACAAAACCGTTTATTGCGTTGGCTTGTATAATTAATTCAGTATGTCAAAGTGAGGCGATGAATCATTTCAAATTCATTTGCTGTTGCTGTTGCCGTCAACATTGTCTCAGATTGGTGTTGTTGTTATTGTTGTTGCTTGTGTTAACCGCATTCCTCGCATTTTTTTACAATTACATACGAAATGACAGTGTATTGGTAGCGAAAAACAAGATTTGATCGAAAGGCATTGTAAATATGTATTGTAACAAGTATTAAAGTAGATTTGTACGAATTGAATTTGTACGAAATCAACAATATTAATCGAGTGTAAGGGTCAATCTCTTAAAATTTAAATACGACTCGTGAGTTAATGGAAGCGTTCACATCGGAAATTCCAGCAAATGTGTGAAATAATTACGATTATTTATTTATTTTATTCAAGACATTGTCGCAAGTGAATCATAATCAATTTGAATATCAGAAGAGAAACGTATAACGATAGTTATCGATAAAGTAACGTTCTAACGCTCAAACGAATTTCTATCAAATTCAAGTTTATCTATTGCATCCCGTAACTCTCTATTTATGGTTTCCGCTTGAGTTGCTCAATTTATTGCTTTGGGAAACTCCGACCCGCGCCTCCTTGTATAACCTCAATAAAAATCAATTGTTCTAATTTCCGCTCTTTTTTTGTGCTACGCATCGCCTTCAACTTTGCTCCCATGACTTTGCGAATTTTTATATCAATAGAAAACAATTCCACATCTGGCAATTATTTTGCAACGAAAAACTAAACGAGAAATTGCCATCAATAAAACATAAATCGAACTGACTGATATCTCTCCCTCTCTTTCACTTTTCCCTCTCGCTTTTAAATTTCATTCTCAGCCCATCGCAATTTTGTTTCAATTGCAATCATCAAAGCTCTTTTTTTTTCTCGTTGTTTCTTTCAATTTTCCTCTTTTGCAGTTAACTTCAAACGTTATTTCAAATCGATAAATGTGTTGCCTATCGATATACCGTAAAGCGCTCAATGTCAGCGCCGCCCATTTGTAGTTCACTTAAATTTCATTTCGAGAATTTCCTTTTTTCGCCTTTTCAATTTGCACGTCAATTTCGCTGTCGGCAGCTCTGACTTCAAGTGCTCCAGCTGCTTGCTTGCCTGCTAGTTGCGATTAGAGCTGTAAAAATACGATGGCAATAAAAAAAGTGGCAGTAGCAATTCAGTAGCTGGAAGAGGAGTAGAAAGGAGGCAGGCTCAACTCAACGTAGTCAGAATGTGAGACAGACTGACAGACATGAGCTTATACAGTAGCTCGGGCTAAAAACAAAACTGGCTACAGGAAATATGGAATGCAATAACAACAACAACAAGGGTACAAAAAAAACAATGACTACAACGACTTTGAATTTAAAACTGGCATATGAGGCATACAAAAGACAGTAGATGGAGTGGATTGAATACCTTGGGGATAAAGAGAAACGGGCAGCAGGCGGCAATATTATTGATCTTGTGTGGCGACACTAAAGGCTTGCCAAGAGGATAATTTGTGGGTGGGGTCTTTGGTTATTTATAACTTAAAAACAAGCCTGCGTGGTCACAAGGCTTTGGCAGTGTGTGTGTGTGTGTGTGTGTGCGCGTGTGTGTGTGTGTGTGTGAGAGAGTGTGTGGAACAGAAAGAGGCCTCTTCATGTGGCCCCGACCTGAAGCTAAGCTCTTGTCTCTCTCTCTCTCTCTCTCTCTCCCTCTCTCGATTACCTTCTTCAGCTATTTGGCGGCCAATATTTAATTTGATTGTTGTACTCTGTAATTTAGAGGCGAGAGACGGTATGTTGTGCTAAGAGAACGTATATTGCATATTGCATATATTGCATAGTGTTTTGTTGAGTATTCATTTAATATTTGTTAAGTGTACTACTATAACTTTTGTAATTTGTACTTAAGTATTTAAAAGTGTCTAAAATTCTTTGAAGAATTTTTCTTTCAAAGTATTCGTAGTAGATTTTTCTTAGTAATTCCTTTAACATATCTAGTGAGTTTGCCATTTAAATTTCTAACACTTCGAGTCAAATACAAGGAATATTTATAATATATCCTCTATTTTTTCTTTTTGACATTATAGAAACCTAACTTTTTTTTATTAACTAAAAATACAGTATTTTTTTTTCTTAGACTTTCTACAATATACTTTTTATTATTATTACAATACAATATTTCTAGTATGTATTACTTATTCCAAATTATTCAAATATTTATTTAAATTTTCCAATCAATTTTTCATATTTTACTTTTACCAACAATCTATGTTAAATAAAATAATTTACATTTTTGTAGAGTATCTTTGAGTTCCCCTTTACTCCACTTTACTCACTTACCAAGACACTCACGGATTTTTTTTTGCTGGAGGGACTTGATGGCGCCGATTGACAGCCAGCGATGAAAACAAATTTTGGCCACGTTCCGTGCTCCGCCCCCTTTCATTTGTCCGTCCGTCCACTCAATATTTCAATGGCTCGCTAATCGAAAGGTATTAATCAATAAATTGGCGTCGAGTGTTTGCTGATTAACTTTGCTATTTTCGTTACGTCTCGTTTCGGATACTGTAGATATACTTCTCTCTTACTCCCACTACTCTTCTCTCCTTCCCTTTTGTTCTCATAATTTGTGTTGTGCGATTTCTTACGCAAGACAAGCCTCAAGTTGTTGTTTACATTTTCATTTGTTTACAACAATTTGTTGTGTTGGCAGTTAACAGAATTGTGAGAACGTGGGCGTTCAAGTAGAGGTGTTAATGAGGCTCAGCTCTATCTAAAGCTCATTATTATTATCATTACCAACATCATTATTGGCAACTGCACGTCGTTCTCATCATTTACTTAAACGACAAGTTGTATAATTTATATATGCAGTCATGAGTCAAAAATAGCTGTCTCAAGTTGTGATTTGGGTTGGGTTTTAAGTAAATTCAACTATTGCTTGTTACCAGACACAGTTCTATGGTAATATTTTGGAACGACGATAACACCCGTAACACGACTGGGTTTTTTTGTTCTAATGTTGAACTTCTTAGTCATTCATCGATTATTATCGTATCATATTTTTATGCAAATCTCCTGCTGAAGATAAGAATTGTTTGCATAAAACGTGACATTAACTAGGTAAAATAACAGTGCTGCCAATTTGCTTAAAAGAGTTCTTTAATGATATTAAATAAATTTTTTGGAACATATTTATGATTAATATGTATTGATCTTGAGAACTTATATATAACGAATATGAGTAGCAAAAAGTCAAGAGATAGCAGGAAGTAGGTGTACAAGTCAATAGTAGGAGTCAATAGTAGGAGGAGTAGGCGTTGGAATAAAAAGTAAGAGTAGTAAATATCAAGAGTGAACAGTGGTAAAATGAGTAGCAGAAATAACGTCAGGGAGAGGGCCAAGGAGAGGGACTGGCAGAGGGACTGGGAGAGGGACTGGGAGAGGGCCAGGGAGAGGGCCTGGGAAAGGGGCCTGGGAGAGGGACTGGGAGAGGGACTGGGAGAGGAACTGGGAGAGGGACTGGGAGAGGGCCTGGGAGAGGGCCTGGGAAAGGGGCCTGGGAGAGGGACTGGGAGAGGGACTGGGAGAGGGACTGGGAGCGGGGCCTGGGAGAGGGGCCTTGAGTGGGACTGGGAGCGGGGCCTGGGAGCGGGGCCTGGGAGTGGGACTGGGAGCGGGGCCTTGAGTGGGACTGAGAGCGGGGCCTGGGAGAGGGACTGGGAGAGGGACTGGGAGCGGGGCCTGGGAGCGGGGCCTTGAGTGGGACTGGGAGCGGGGCCTGGGAGAGGGACTGGGAGAGGGACTGGGAGCGGGGCCTGGGAGAGGGGCCTTGAGTGGGACTGGGAGCGGGGCCTGGGAGAGGGACTGGGAGAGGGACTGGGAGCGGGGCCTGGGAGAGGGGCCTTGAGTGGGACTGGGAGCGGGGCCTGGGAGAGGGACTGGGAGAGGGACTGGGAGCGGGGCCTTTGAGTGGGACTGGGAGCGGGGCCTGGGAGAGGGGCCTTGAGTGGAACTGGGAGCGGGGCCTCGGAGCGGGGCCTCGGAGCGGGACCTCGGAGCGGGGCCTCGGAGCGGGGCCTCGGAGCGGGGCCTCGGAGCGGGGCCTCGGGGCGGGGCCTCAGAGCGGGGCCTTGGGGAAGGGCTTCGGAGCGGGGCCTTGGAGCGGGGCCTTGGAGCGGGGCCTCGGAGCGGGGCCTGGGAGAGGGACTAGGAGAGGGGACTGGGAGAGGGACTGGGAGAGGGCCTTCGAGAGGGAGCGGGGCCGCGGGGAACTGGGAGCAGGACTGGGAGAGGAACTGGGAGCGGGGCCATGGAGAGGGAGAGGGCCTGGGAGAGGGCTGGGAGCGTGACCTGGGAAAGGGACTGGGAGCGGGGCCTGGGAGCGGAGCCTGGGAGAAGGGCCTGGGAGAGGGCCTGGGAGGGGAACTGGGAGCGGGGCCTGGGAGAGGCACTGGGAGCGGGGCCTGGGAGAGGGGCCTGGTATATATCATAGAATGTTTATTTCAACTTATGACATCATTTAAGCATTGAACTTTTGAACTTAGGTGACTCGAGAGCCATGACATTGTAGTTTTCATCATTTTTAGTTCCTGCTGCTGCTAACTTGCTGTGAAATGTCTTAAATTGATGTTTTACCATGTGAATTTAAAAAAGACATACATATTTCACATAACATGCATATCAATTGCCAAAATGCTCTTTAGTCAAGCTAACAGCAGGTGTATTCAATTATTATTAGCTTCGAGTATTTTTGTTTCAATTCAACTTAATCGACTTCAGTTCCTTAAGTTCAAGTTGAAATCGTGTGCACTTCGTAGTTTCATTTTAGCCTCAAGCCAACGAATTGCCACTTAAAATAAAGTTAAACTTCAATTAACAAGCTCGAAAGCGTTTAAGCGTTTTTGGCCAGCGGCATCTTTAAAAACTAAGAAAAAAAATGAGAATACAATAAAGCAGACCACAAAATGAACAGCCATAAGTCTGAAGTCATGATGACCCCTTGACGATCAAAGCCTTTCCATCTGCGTGATTAATGCGATATGCCGTTCCTAATGACCCTCGTTCGACGACTAACTATGCCAATAAACTTGTCACATTGGCCGACACAAATCAGAAATCGAACAATGATCGATCAAAAGGCCGCACCCATTTACTACACTTCAAAAAACGTTTCTCAAGAAGAGAAACATTCGAAAAATAAAGTAAGAATCAAATTTAAAGTGGGTTATAAAAGCACTTGAAGTAGTTTTTCTTTTACTCAAAGTTTAGCAAAGCTGTTCAGCTGTAAGTTAATTCAATGAAATATTGTTTATATTACAGCAATGTCACCTTGAAATAATTATAAAGACGCTTTAAGTGATATTTTAAGCTTATTTCCAGCTTACTTCCAAGTAAATTTCATGTCCATTAGGTTTTTGTTTCTTAGCAATGTTAAGCAGAATACAAAATAATTTTTCTTATTTATAATCTTCATGTTACATGTTGAAAATCTTATAAATATATGGCGTTGCCACCTGACAGCAAAGACTTGTATATGGCAACTTTGAATAATTGTTTAAGCTTGTGTTTGACGTAACTACATGTCAACTGTAACTACAAGTAAAGTCTGAGTTCATTAAATGTTCAACTTAATGTTAACTAACAAAATACTATTTTTGTAGTGACAGAGAAGCTGTCAATCAGAGTTATGGGTGATTTGAATATTCACTGGGTTTAATTTTGAGTATACTATATGCAAATGATGAATCGAGTCAATCGACAAATTTAATGTCGTTGATTTGTTTGCATTTGTGATGATCTCATCAGATGATGATTCTCATCATTATCATGTGGCAAGTGGCACGTGGCCAGCTCGTAAGCATCTATTAAAACATTTGCAATTTTTCTCATAATTAATGAAGATATAAATAAGAGTGTATATGTGTATCTTTTGCAGCTGTTGCGATGTAAAGATGAGGCCAAAGTGTCAGCTAGGGTCAAGAGTTGGTTGAATTGATATAGATTCAGAGACAGACAGTTGCCATCTGTCATTCGATTGTGGTACAGTCAACACAAGCTGTCTAAAATGTCATACACTCTCTTTATTTTTTTCTCGTCTCTCTCTCTCTTGCTTGATAAAATTTGTCAGTTTGCAGTCATAATGTGCCTTATCTCACAGACGTCGCCGGTCCATTGTCAGTCAACACCACACACATACACATACACTTAGTCTGGGCCAGACAACCTCCAGGTGTCTGCTCAGCCCACATTTGGATTTATCTGGACGTCTGCCAATTTGTTGAGAGTCCCAACATCATTTGAAAGTTTTTGCCTCAGCTGACAGACAAAGTTTTTAGCTAGGCTTTAACTACAGCAAGTGTAAAGAGGAAGAGAGAGAGAGAGAGAGGGAGAGACAAAGTATCCATTAACTGTAACTAAAGTTAAACTTAAAGTTTATCTTGCTGCTAAATGCAAACCACTCACATACAAGACAGAAAACTCCACATGGAATTCTCGATATTGCCTGGTGAAGTGTATAAGCTCACAACGAGAGTATTTAGCTTTTGGATTTTATTGTGTAGACAGTAAATGTAAGTTTAAATTGTATTTTAAAAGACAAGAGAGGTTGATTCTAGGATACCCTGTTAAAGCTATCGTTGTATATTATCAGAATATTAATGTATTAAATGAATTTTGCAATTGAAATTACAATTTAAATTTTCTTATTGTTCAAATAGAAGAATAAGCTATCTCTGAATTAATCACTTTTATGCAATTATAGGGTATATAAACATATTGTTAAGTTTAACTAAAGATTTTGCGCATGCAGACAAATAATTTCATTAAATATTTGCAATAAAATTTTGATTGCTTGATAAAATAAGCGAATGCAATCAATGTAAATTAAATATAATGTTTTGAAATATTGTCACATGCTTTGAAAATTGAAATCGACATGCAATTTGCACTTATAATTCACAATTGGTTTAAGCTAACAACTTGTGTAATAATGTGATTGCCATTAAAAATTGTTAAGAAAGAAAAGTGATATGAAAAGAGATAAATAATATGCAAAGTGTTTGTCATATAAACTTATTTTCAATTTCCATTTTATTTTTCAATCTTTTTTTTTTTGTAAATCCAACGAATCCAATTTTCGTTCGCTTTGTTTAATAACAATTTCATTTGGCAATTTAAAGTTGCTGCCAGTCACATTCCAGTATATTGAAATGTTTTTAATTAGTTTGGCGTTCATTTGTTTGTGACTCTGTGTATGTGTATCTGTATCTGTAGATGTATCTTTAATTGTATCTGTAAATATATCTGCATCTGTTTATAGCTGACAAGCCTACATATGTTGTTAGTTATAAAGCGCAGATTGTTTGTCTTGATTTACACAAGTTTTATGTTAATTGAAATTGAGATTTTTTTTAAAAAATTGTTTTTGACATTTGCTGTAAATTTTGTGCAAATATTGTTCATATGCTGCTCATCTGAATTAATTTTTTTGTAGTATATTTTATCTTGCTGTCGTTTGTCTTTTGTTTGCCAATAAACTTGTTTGCCCACAGTCACAGCGGCGACAACAATGTTGTAAATTTTGTACAAGCCACAGGCAGTTAACCACACTAGCACCACACGCCAACCAGCACCGCAGAACCACCTCAGTAACCCTAGAACTGAAATCGAATTAATAAAAGTTGTTTGATGTTTGGTAACTTGAGCTGCCTGCGGGTCATGACTGAGCGCACTGCAATGCCCCTCCTCTCTCTCTCTCTCTCACTCTCTCTCTCACTCTCTCTTGCTCTCTTTCTTGCTCACTTTATGTCCCTTTGTGACGCCTTCTATATTTGAAACGTTTCTCATTTCTCGTGCTATTTTTAGGCATAATTTCCTTGATTGAATGTCATCGTTCTCAACGATACACGAGAATATATGTCAAATGTCAAATGCAATTTAAATGCAATTAGCTTTGAAATGAGTTGCATTATCATGCATTTTAATTGGCCGATATACGTGACCACTACAACCACAATAACCACTATGACAGGCTAGCTATCTAACTCGATTTATAAACCATGGCAATTAATATGCAATTTATGGGCTTTAATAGAACAAGAGAGGAATTGTTTTTCCTTCGTCTCCTCCTAAAAATGTTGTGGTTTGTGGTCACAAATTTTTAGACAATTACGAGAGACGTGTTTTGATATTTACGTAATCGTTGAAATCGTCCCTCGTAATTGACTTTGACTTTGACATACGCGTGCAATGCTGTCAAATACATATATCGATTGGCAGCTGAAAACTTTGAATGTGTTGTCAGAAAATTGGATAATCAGCTAAAAGTGTATAAGGGACGTTACAAGTACAAATTGGTATTCATATTATTTTAAATTTATAATGAATTTTTATTTAACGATTTTTTATTAGACAACTAGAATTATTTCATCAAAAATATAGATATATATGTAGTTATAAATAGTAAAAAATCATCGATCTATTCTTGGCGCTTCTGGGAAATTTTGTGCATAAGATAACAAATTTATTTTCCCAGAAAAGATTTTTAATATAGAAAGATGGTATATTTAGTTTTCGTTTCCGGTCAAGGAAGCGTTTGACTGTAAATAAATATTGAAAGAGGAAGCTGTCTGCCTGAGGGCGCGGTACGTTAATCGAGCTTTCACTGCACATAAACAGCTTAAGGAGCTTAAGGAGATTGCACTGCATTCCAAGTAGACGTCGTTGCATAAAATGAATACGCTTTTAAGCGGAAAATGCATAATACTTAAACGCATAACTAGCCAGATCTGCACTTTCTACTTTATTGAGCATAAATTTTCAATGAAAAAATGCGTTCATTTTTATTGGCGACACTTGACAGTTTAATGAGGCTCAAGTACGAATGAATATCTTTGCAAGTTTGTTTCATTTTGAGATATTCATTTATTTGTATACATTTTGATGTTTACACATCATAATCCAAAGTCAACAACTATCGATTTAATGCGATAACCAGCTGCAATTGCTCCCCACTGTCAACTTGCTTGTTTTCATATATTTTTATTTTTTTTTTTGGCATTGGCTATGGATATGTTGCGCTTGAGTGCCACAGCTGTCATTCAGACAGACCCACTCACATTGGGGTCTAGCACTCCTCCGTGGCTTAAAAACTGTCCCATTGCCAATGTGATTCGCTCACGTTTTCTATTGCCTGCGCAGCGTTGCGTATACGTAATGTGATTTGAATTTTGTGCATGTGCATGAAACGCTTTGCTGCGCTTTGCAACGCGACTGCGACACAGTTACAGATACTGACATACAGCAGTGTGTGTGTGTGTGTGTGTGTGTGTGTGTCTGTGTGAGTGAAGCGTGAAAACGTGTAGCATCCATTTCCATTAACATTTTCATTTCCATTTCCGAAGACCGTTGTCAAAATACGTGCCAGGCCAGGCGTAAATTGGACTCAGTTCTTCTCTTCTCTGTCTCTGTCTATACACTGCTGTCTCATTCTCTCTCTCTCTCTCTCTCTTTCGCTCGCCCTCTCACTCTCAGCTTGTAGCCTACACACGTTGAAAGCATTTTATCTTTTCGCAAGGCGAGTAATTACAATTAATTTCAGGTTTCATATTGCAATCAAAATCGACAGACAGACAGACAGACTGGCCGTAACGGCAAATTAGTTCAGTAATCGCATTGTTGTTGTAGTAATTCGTGATGTTATTGTCTTTACTTTTTTTTGTGTTTTTTCTCATTTTTTAGTTGGGCGTCAATTAGCGTCGCCTGCGACCTTCGTTTATAATTTTCGTTGTGGAATTTGAAAGCGAACATTTGGTGCTCTGTGCTCTGTCAATTGCCAAACACTTCACACAAATCTCATAAATTTCTACATTTTATATTATTTTTATACATATTTACATTTTTACATTTTCGCTTTCTTCCGTCACGTGAACTTGTCTGACATTTAATGTTGGGTTTTTCTCACGTTGCTTCTAATAATTCTTCGCCTCTGACACGCTGTCAGGTTGTCACCTCATTTTTTGACATAATTTATTCAACTGCAAACCTTAAATTCAAATGTAAAAGGGAGAAAGAATCGTTAAATATATAAAAATGTTAAACATACAATATAATTCTTTGTAAATAATTGGGTGTTGTGCAAAAACTACTTGTATATATATTTTGTCGCTGTGATTATTGTTGTCAATTTGTGGCTTAGTTATCATCGTTGCTTTTGTACATGACACACACATTAACATACGTATTTGTTTTGTATACGTGCACTTGACTGAGCTTTAAGTGGAACACGCCAATTGTCAATTTACATAAGCCTGTTATACATGCTCTCTCACATGGAATGGGAATGAGATATTGTTGATTGCGTACTGTAAACTGTTGTAATGATTAAAGCTATGCAACTGATAGGTGGAGACGTCAAATACACAAACTAGGGTTAAGTGTCGATCAAGTGAAATGTTACGTAGATTAACGAAAGACAATTAATTAGAGACATTAATTAGAGACACTGAAATAAATATGTTATTCAATTTAAGCAAACATTTCTGCAGAAACTCTTCTTTAAACTACTATATTACAAAAAATTTAAAAATACTAAGAAGGCACTTTAATATATATTAAATCAGTATTTTAATACGAGAAATGAGGCTTGAAATAGTGAAAGAAAAACTATTTATTTGTCAAATTCTTTTATATTAAGTTTCATCGACCAAAAGAATTGAAATGCTTTCCATGGAAAGTGAAAGTAGTTTCATTTACTTACATAGTTTTGCAGCCAGTGAAACGTTTAAGATAATCTACGAGGCGGAATAGAAATAGAAAAACTGTTAAGCAAGCTTTTGCAGCTTTATTGCTAAAATCAACTGTATATATATGTTATGTATATATATATTTTTTTTAATGCAGCATATCTTAAGCTTAGAATCAAACAATGAAAATTGTGAGAAAATGGTGGGAAATTTATTCCCACTTAAAGCTTAATGCTAAAACAAGTGGTATGCTTTGTTGTTTTAGCTGTTTTGAATCTTAACAAATTCATAAGATATTCTCTGTATAAAACAGGCTTGTGCCACATTTAAATTTGCATAATTTATAGTATTTTGTACTCATTCAATGGCTTAAATTTGTGCCTCCCCTTTAATGTTATTTTATTATCTATTATATTATTTTATTTTAACTTTTATATGGATCTTTTACAGACCAACAAACAACTTTCGCGAAAACTCGTTTTCCATGCGTTCGCATAAAATATTACATACATTGTTGGCGTTGTTTCTGCTGTTGTTGTTGTTGCCGCCCTTGTCGCTTATTTAGAAGCCAAATGTGTTGCCTCTGAGCCAAAAGCAGCGAATTCGCTTACCAACTCGAAGAGCTGCATCCACGGCAAGCGAACGGCAGCTGTTGCTGCTTTGCCTCCAAAATACTGAGATCCAAAACCGGTTCCATTCCCATTCCCAGAAAGCAGCACAATATGTAAAAATAAAATACATATATTATATGTATGACGACAACGATTGAAGCTAACAGCGACGTCAACGTCGACGTCAGCAGCGACGTCGACAGCGACGTTTATGTTATTGTTTATTTTGGTTTTGCATATATTATTATAATCTTTGCCTTTTTGCGTTTTGCCTTTTTGGCCACATATGAATAAGGAACATATGGAGTGTAGAGAGAAAAGAGGCAAGAAAAACTTCTTGCTTTAAATTTTCTTTCTTTTGGTCTCTTGCTGTGATTTTCCGTTCCGTTTTTACATTTTTGCCTTTTCCTTGGCGCCATTTAAATGAGGCAGAGTTTCCGTTTGTGGTTGTCGCCTTCGGGCGATGTTGCACGTCATTCACGTGCAAGCAGCATCAGTCTTTGCAACTGCCTTGGTCTCCTCCTCTTCCTCTTTCTCGTTCCCGCTTGACACACATTTTCACTGGTCTTTAAGTTGGGTTTCCCTTCGCTCTCCCCTCGTTAGGCAACTGAAATCAAGCATGAAAAGCCGCTCCATTCTGCCACCAACAATTGACCACAATTGGAACAGCTGACACACACACACACACACAAGAGTCCAGCAGTCCAACAGAAGCTAACTGAGAACGTGCCCCAGAAAGTGGCAAAAGAGGAAGAGGGTGGAGACGGCGCAACGGGAAATATAAAGGAAGCCAAATAGTTGTTAGCCCATTTGCCACATTTTGTGGTATTTACAAAATACACTTTGCAAAATGAACCAACAAAACTTTTTGATAAACTTGAAGAGAACATAGAAAAACGTATTTGATTGGGGTAGCAAAAGTTGTGACATGACCAAATATGTCTCTGTATTCTAAACATCTTAAGTGAGTGAGCTCATCGATCTCTGAGATTTCAAAAGTAATAAATACTAAATTTGGTTCAGCATCTCAGATATAAATGTCAAACGCAGATATAATTTATTTTCCTCTCCATTTTACAGGGTATTCAATTGATCTTTAAGCAAACTTTATTTTAAAAATTGTAGCTATGTCTTACCTGTATTGTTAAGTTTATTTTTGTTTAATTACAGGGTATTAAATTGCTCAGACAGTTTAAGCAAGCTCTGTGTATCTTTGCATGCAATCTTTGTATCTTTCAATCTTTCTTCATTTGGCAATTAATTAACTTGTTAATTTATTTATTAAATACCTGGAATTTGTTAAACTTTTCTGCAAGTGTGTTTAGTTTTTCGCAGAAAATAATTCTTTTTCTTATCTCTGTCATTTTTTCCCTCATGATGGTCTCCTTATTTCTCTCTCTCTCTTCAGTTTTTTCTTGTTTGTTGTGAATTCTACTCCAGCTATTTGTAGGTAGCCTAATTTCAACGCTTCAATGCTTGTCCATGAGTGCTTTTATGTTCGTCTGTATGTGTATGTGTGTGTGGGTGTGTGTGTGTTTAAGTGTGTGTATGCCCAGCTTATCTGAGAGGCAGCATCAGAGTCAACAACAGAAACTAGAAACAGCTGCCCCAACAGCAGCAGCATCAGCAGCTCGAGTGGCAACTGTGAGACGACATTATTTTTGTTGTACCTTTTGCTAACACTCTTCCCAGCTGGCTTTGGCCATGTTTCAAGCTTCCCCCCTTCCCTACATTCCCTCTCTGTATACTCTGTCATGTGTGGTTTTGCAATTGGCAATGCCAACTGACAAGGAGCACAAATAGTAACAACAACTAGAAAAGCAGGCCTAAAAGTCGAACTATAAAGACTGCACTCTCTTTAAAGGAGCAAAAGATAGAGAGAGGAAAAGATATCAAGGTTTAACTACTTATTCTCTGTAGGGGGGCTTTGGCCAAGAATTTCAGCGCTTTGCTTCAGGTCTATGGCCAATTACATTTGGCTTAAACTCAACTTGTTGTGGGGGAATATTTTGTATGCAAGTTGAGCACTTGTCTCAAATGGCAAGCAATTTGCTTAGAATTTTGCTGCTGTTGTTATGGTTGTTATTGTTGCAGCAAAACTCGTTTTGAATTTGTAATTGAATTGTCAATGATAATGAACATCATTACCAACATGATGATGATGTTGATGATTACATAAAAGAAATAACTTTGCCAAGCAATTGCTGCAACGCAAAATGTTTTGTAATTTTCGCTTTTCAATTTTTGCTTTCGATGGGCAAACAACAAAAACTACAACAACCTCCATTCCTTATGCCGCATGAGGCATGCCACAAAGTTGGGGCGTGGAATGCAGCCTAGATGCCGCTTTCCGCTTCCGCGAAACAGTTTTTTTTTTAATTTTTTTTGAATGCATTTATGACGTTGACACAATTTGAGATGTCTGCTAATTGTTATATCTCTCTTACTCACTCTTTAACTCCCACTCTCTTTCTGTTTCTCTTTGCAGCCAAGAAACAAAATGGCGCCGCCATACGCACAAATAGCCTGGGCTCAGGCACCCGCACCCCACCCCTGGAACGCAAAAGCAAATTGAGCGCTTTGGGCAGATTTTTCAAGCCCTGGAAATGGCGCCGAAAAAAGAAGAGCGAAAAATTTGAAGCTGCCTCCAAATGTAAGTAACACACTCGATAAACAACATCTAGAGTCGATTAATAATCGTTGAACTACCCTTTTTTCTTGACAGCCCTGGAGCGCAAGATTTCTGTACGTGCCAATCGCGATGAGTTAGTGCAAAAGGGCATTTTGCTGCCGGATAGTCCGCTGGGCAATATTCCAGAGCCGGGTAAGTAACAGAGAAATACCTGAAAGTGATTGAAGTAAAGATAATGCAATCCTTAAGATATTTTTACTGGGATACATTGAGGGAATTTCAAGTAAAAAATTTCTTTGGTTCATAACTTTGTATGTAAAAATGTAAAAATCAATCTGCGTTTTTTAGAACAAGTTTTCCTTACAATTTTGAATTTAAATTATTCATCTATATTTTTTATCAGCTTAGAGATTAAATTTAACTCCATTTGAATTTTTAATGTACTGAGATACCTTTATAGAAATTAAAAAAAAATGTATTCTATTTCTATCTTTACAAAAAATATTAAGTGATTATAGTTTTATAAAGACCCTTTTAGAGTTAGTTGATGGGATCCCAATATTTAATATCAATTTTCCTAATTTTTACTGACTTAACTTTTCGAAACCATTCAAATTTTTGTAGAAAGTCACTTATTCTATTAGAGTCTTTTTTCATTCAATTCTGTTAAAATACACTCATTTTCTTTATAAGTACGTCCTTTGTCCACATGTTTATCCTTGAGACGAAAACCAATTATAGCTTACTTTGCCAGGGTTAATCCTTTATGCCCTTTGTAGTTGATATTCAACATGCAAGCAACTTTTGTAAGCTTTTGTTTGCCAACTGCCAACTATTGGCAAGTTCATGTGGAACCGCAAACAACACAACCCAACACATCACATACATGTATCTTTTGCCCTGACGAAAGTCAACAAACGGAAATTGGCCATAATCCACGCACGATTTAGCCAATGACTTGACTTGTCGTCACGAGCTAACTTTTTGTTCCAAATGGTTTGGGAACACTTTGCTAAATTGTTTGTCTAGGTTGGAAAGGGGCTCTCTCTCTCTCTCTCAATTTCCCCTCTTTCTTTGTGTCTTCCTTCCGCCGTAACTGAAGAGCTGGCAATTGCAGATGCACAGTGAGAAGGGGAGGATTGAGAGGGAGCTCTGTAAACATTACGAGCTTGTCGTCGCGACGTCGCGACATTCTCCCGATGGCAATTAATCAACGAAGCTAATTGTCAATGCGAGTCGTCATCGAGTCGCCGCCTTTCTACCAATCGCCGAGCAACACACGCGAAATGCATTCAAATCGATGAGGAAAATGTAGGGGAAAAGTAAGGGGGAGGGGAGTTGCGGTAGGGGGGCTGTGAGAATCATAGGAGAAACGTTGGTAAATTGAACCTACCTCAAGTTTGAGTAGCTTGAGCAAGGCAAACGCTTGCAAAGCTTTTGCGGCCGCTCGCCAATAGATGGCGCTGCAAGTGAAAGTTTTTTTGGGGTGTGCTTGCAAGAAAGCTGAATGAAAGCGCTTTTGCCTAAAGCTTACTTTATTTATGAATGACTGAAAGTTGTGCTCACGCTCTCTCTCTCTCTGTCTCTCTCTCTTTGTCTCTTTCTGTTTGCAGGCGAGGAGTCGTACTACAACAATAGTGGAGCCACTGCCAATGGCTCTTTACTCTCAGCCGTCCACAATAATTCCATAAATCAAGCCAACAATTCCATAAATGCCACCACGTACGGCACTGCCGGTAATGCACTTATCAGTCAACAGCAGCAGCAGCAGTCGATGGGCGGCGGAGGCGTGCCCAATTCCATATCCGTGCAACAGTTCAATGCTAATTCCATGCTCAATGGCGCCAGCCTCAATCAACAGCAACAGCAACAGAATTCCATGGCCAATGGCGGAGGAGGAGGTGGCGGCGATGGCGCCTCGGACACATCCTCGCTAAGCGGCGGAGTGCCACATTCACAGTCAGCGCCCCAACAGTTGGGCGTGGGCCAACAACAACAGCCACCGTTAACACCGCTCGCCCAACATCATCAGGCATTGGCCCAACAGCTGCAACAGCGATTTGCCATCAGCAATAATAATGGTGAGCTAATATTCAGTTTTACATTATAAGAAACTTTTAAGGCATTTAGAATAATTTGAATTTTAAAAAACAACTTCTTCAATATAAACTTGAAATTAAATTTCATAAAACACAGTTTATTCTATATATAGTGAACTTATATTTTAACCAGATCAATTTTCCTATAATTACGAATTGTTCTCTAAATCGTGTCTCTACTGTAATTAAAATTGCCTTAAAGCTGGGCTCATTGATGGCGTATAAAAAGCTTTGCATACTTTCCGGCTGCGCTGCAGAATGTCAGCTGAGTGTTTAATTGTATTGCCTACTTTTAAGCGCTTGACAAACTCCATTACAAAGACATCATCATTAGCCATAAATTAGACTCGCTTAAAGGCTATTTAAGCCAAGTTAACGCCTAGTTAAGCCCTCACAGCCCCCACTTGGACACAAATCACTTGTATTTGTTTTGGCGCTGTGCTTGACTAATAAAATTGTTGTCAGCACTTGCGGCAGTTTGCCAAAAAGTCAGATAAAATGTTAAACAAAACACAAACAGATTCTTTGATAATGGTGCGAATTGTGGGAGGGAGGGAGGAAAGGGAAAGAGAGTGTGGTAAACAAACACAGTGCTGTGTTTCTGCTCTTGACATTTATGTGTGTTATTTGTCGCAAGCTCTATCTTCTCTCTCTCTCTTTCTCTCTTTCTTGCTCTGTCTGGTAATGAGCACACTACATATTTGATGACTATTAAAATATTCAGTGTGCTTTAAGCTTTTTGGCATTGCGTTTTTTGTTTGTTTGTTTGATGCTGTCGCATGCTGCGATACGCTGACTGCAGCAGCAGCCGCAGCCGGCATAAATTGGCTCTGTTGCGTTCTGAGTTGCTCTCTCAATGTATACGGTTTCGCTCTCTCTCTCTCTCTGTGTCTTTCTCTGGTTACGCGCACGTTTTGTGCTTTTGTTTATTTTGCACTTGTTTCGCTGAGAGTGGGAGAGCGGAGAGCGGGCAGACTAAGAGAGAGCGCTCTCTCACTGTTACTTTTTATCATTGGCTACTGCGTCGTCGTTTTTGTTGTTTTTGCTGGACGGCGTCGCATTTTTATGGCAAATCCGTTTCGCTGCTGTCGTTTCTATGTTCAGTTAACATTAAAACGCAGCCCGCAGCAGCGCGTAATTTTGTCGTCGCGTTAGAATAAAAAATAAAAAAAAAACAAAAATAAATAAAGAAAAATCAAAATAATAAAAAAATAATCGTAATTGTGTTTACTGTACAAGTTTTCTTAAGTGTCTCCCGCCTGCCTCTCTCTGTCTTTCTCTATCTATTTATTATTGTGTCTGTGTGTGCTAAACAACAACAATTTTACACGATGAAATATGTAATATTTGATAGCTTCAATAATTTAAAAGTCATTTAGCCAGACGCTTTTGCTTATTGTGCATAATCTCAAGGTGAAGCTCGTTTAGAGAGGCATGCCGCAAATATCATATTAAACGTGCGCCAAATTGTTGCCGGTTATTGCCAGTTTTCGAATGGAATTCAACAATCAGTGTTAATAGTTCTGAAAATTGTAATTGTTTTTAATGAATGTATAAAAAGTGATTTCAAAAAGTTCATTATAGTGTATGAGTAACAAAATTATAAATTCAAGCGAAAATTGCATTTAGTCAGCGACATTTAAATAATTGCAATTTTCTTTAGAGGTTTTTTCAACAACAATAACTACAACAACAATGTCTAGAGCTTTACCACCCAACAAAACATGCATAACAATCTCAAAAATGAAATAAAAACAAACAGAAACAATTGTCGCAAGTTTTCCTCCACTTGATGTTTTGGTTTTTACGAAAGGCGCACACAAAGCGCAACTAAAAATATTTCTGTAAATGGAATTTCGGTGGAAAAATGCAA
The DNA here is from genome assembly GCA_035045575.1 of Drosophila falleni. Lineage (NCBI taxonomy): Eukaryota > Metazoa > Arthropoda > Insecta > Diptera > Drosophilidae > Drosophila > Drosophila falleni. The sequence continues at coordinate 16,794,510 of JAWNOV010000167.1, forward strand.
CAGCAAACTGGTGGCGCCTCAAGCGTAGACAGCGGGGACAGCGGGGCTTATGGGTAACGGACCCAAGAGGGAGCGAATTAAAACGGGCTCACGCAATAGCATTCTCAATTTGCATATGTATTAGCGTTTGCGTGTGTGTGTGTGTGTGTAAATGTATGCATAGCTAAAGGTGTAAGCATTCTTTGTGGCATGGGGCAAGTTGTTTCCGGGGTGTGGTGTTTTTGGGGCAGGTTGTCATGAGGGTGTTGGGATGGGGTTGAGATTATTGTTGTTTTTGGGACCTGCAGTGAGCGAAAAACTTTAATTTTCCGTCATTCCACTTTCGGTTCGGTGTTCGCTGCTCACATTACGCATACGCAGCGTCGGCATGTAGAGGAAGACAAAGCTTTACGATGACGATGAAAAAAAAAATAAGTGTTGCCTACCATTGGGCGCCGTTCTCTCGCTCTTTCTCTCTTGCTTCCTTTCTCTTCCCATTCGCTTGCTCTCGCTATGCTTTCTGCGCGTTTCCTTTTAACTTTGTTATTCGTTGCGTTTGATTCGCTCTCCTTTCGCTCTCTCTCTCGCTGCTCTTCCTCTCTTTTTGGCTTTGTTTTGTATTTGCTGTCGGCAAAAAAAAATGTTAAATTCATCAGACTGTGGTTAATTTTTTCATACAAGTGCTTTCGCTGTTTTTATCGGCAAATGTTTATAAATAACTGCAGCTAAAAATTGCATAAAAATGTGCAATAAATTGTTTAAACAAATACGATATGGCAATGTGTGTATGTATGTTGTGAGTCAATTGCATTTGCTGCTCTCGTAGGCTGCACTGCATCCTGAGGTCGTCCACCTTTTTCCTGTTTCGCTTTGCTTTCGTCATTGTTTGAGATGCCACCCCTTGCTTCCTCTCCCTCTTCCCCTTCACCCGCTGTGCTTGTGTATCTCTCTCTGTCTGTCTCTGTGTGTGTGTGTGCTTGTCTTGCTGTTGCACATTTCCAAGATTTTCTTTTGTGTTTTTCATTATAATTTTTACTCTTATTTTTTTTTTTTGCATTTTAGAAATAAACAAATGTTGAGTCATTCAATCTTTTGTTATGCTCGGCGTTTTTATTTATTGTTTACCGAGTTGCTTGACTTTGTTTGATAGTGTATAATCAAACTGATAGCCGGTACGCCTGCTTTTCCTCCCTTTTCTGCTCCCTGCCGGTCTGCTGGTTTGTCTTCTTCATCGTTGTGATAGGTTAGCATTCGCCCCCTATTGAATAACCTACGTTTTCTTTTGCACTTGAGAACGTCAAGTCATTGGGGATTCATTTGAGTTATTGAGTAATTGATGAGTGTTGACGTCACACTTGGTCATCATTTACATTGCAGACTAGCTATAAAAGTCTTCACCATATGCTTAGATTAATAAGTATCTATAGTTCGATTTCCGTCGCATTCTAATCTCGGCAAGATATGCTATTTCTGTAGCCGTTTCCTTAACGATATCTTATTAACTTGTCAGATAAATGCCTATGGAATATTTCCAGATACGCATTGGACTCTTTCGTATTTATTTCCCCACTGCATTCCCCCTTTTCCCCTTCTTCGATTTGTGTTCTATGTACTAATGCCTAATTGAGTCAAAGTGAGACGCCCACATTTGAGATAATGCAATTAGAAGAGGCAACCAACTGAAGCTCGTTCTGAGGGGGAGTGTACGCAGTGTATGTGAAGAAGAAGAAGAAGCAAGAGAGGAAGATAACTGTAAACTCACGTAATCTCTGTGTGCTGTCTGTGATTGTGTGTTTCTGCTACAAACCATTTAATAATAACGATACTCTCTATGAAAAACAGCAGCAGGGTGTATTTATTCCAATTTCTATAAATATTAGAATTGATATCGAAAAAAAAATTAACTTTATAATCATCTGACTTTTCAAATTAAATCTTAGAAATTATTATTAATTAAAAAAGTGTTAGTTCTTAAACTTTATTTTTAATTAGTTTTTAAAATAAGTTTAAATTGTTTCAGACTTAAAAAAATTGATTTTTGACTAAGTTTTCAGTTTGGAAGTTTTCGGAAAATTTATTTGACATTTAAGTAAAACTTTTATTTTTCCAGAAACAGATTTTTAAAAGTTTCTAAACTAATAACTCAACAGCCATTTTCAAGGTACAACTTACTCATACCCCCTGTTTCGGTTATCTTAAAATGGTATAGCTTAGTCAGTTAGTACCAATAACAGTCTGGCAATTAGGGCAGTTGATAGAAGAGTTTCATTTTGATTAGAAAACATCATTGAAAAATGATTGAAAAATCATTAGTTACCTATATGTGGTTTAATAGTTCAAAAAAGTTTTACCTATGCATTTTTTTAAATATGTTTTCTTTTGCTTATTTTGAGTTTATAATTTGTTTACCAAGTATTTTATGTGATGGATGATTGTGTGGGCCAAAGTGTTTGCTAACCATAGACAGCTGTTATATATATATATATATTCAAATAGAGATTAAGGTGTTGTTATTGTTATGGATCGATTCACGTTGAGTTTGCCATCTGCGCATTTTGCATTTAATTTGCTAATTAAAACGCCGTTCGCTTTGGGACTCTCAGCAGTGTCAATAGCCTAATAGAGACATGGTCCCTGTCCCTGTGTCCTGTTTGAGGGCCACTCCCCTTGCCTTTGCATGTCATTGGCTCGTAATCAACCGGCCAAGCGGCCATTTGGACATCCGTTTCTTGTCCTTATTTTAATGTTGCTGTTTCTACTTCTGTTTTGCCCTAGACTGTTTCCGTTTGCGACACATGCCAGCAGACAGTGAGTCAGTTAGCCAGCTAACTAGCCTTCTTTTGGCCATCTCTTCCCTCCCCATATCTAATTTGCTTAACAAATATTTATGCTGTTCACACGAAGCTTTTTCATTCTCTCATCCTATCCATTAATTAGAAATTTTACTCACTGTTTTCAATTTCGATTTATTGTTCTTTTTTCCTTTTTTTTGCTTTCTTTTATGTAAACATTGCCGAAATTTCCGCACGGCCAGAAAGTGTTTTTAATTTTTCACAATCAAATACGCTTTCTGAGTTGGAGATATTCGACAAAGCTTGACTTAAGTTAAGTTTAACACAGACTACATTAAAGGGGAACAGTTTTAATAGAATTTAATTGGGAGTAGTTGTTAAACATAAATATGTTATAATTACAATTTTGAAAATTATATATCAATTCGTAATTTAATTGCAATTATGTTGAGAGTTGTTAAAAGAGCATTTGAAAGTCGCTTAACATTTTGTTGTTGCAGCTTGTTCATTTATTTCACTTCTCGTTTTGCCATTTCTCGGCTCTCGTTTCCTCGCTTGCCTCAATTAAAAACTGTGCTGCCCACATGGTCGTGTTGCGTCCATATTTTCGAGATACATTTTTAAGACGCCATAAAAGTCGGAAAATGACAATGTCAATGTCTCAACAGCTTCGCTCTTCTGCCCGCAGTGTCTCCGCTGTCGCCTTGTGCTACTGACCTCCAGCCGGGGGCAATCATAAAAATCCCAACACAGACACTCAGAGGAAAAGAGCGAGAGACGAGAGAGAGAGAGAGAGAAATTCGAGCAAACCAGAGAATATGTGTGGTGGGCGCCACGCTTGGCCATCAATTATAATTTTCGCATCGAAATTCACTTTTATGGTGGCGTATACTTGATGCGAATATCTCGCGAGATATTTTGTATTTTAATTATGCACAATTGATGCTAAATTTGTCACGCTGCAGCTTCCGGTATTCAATTCTCTGAATTCTCTGTTTTGTCTGTCTGACTCTCTCTATCTGTATTTCGTTCTCTCTCTGTTTTTGTTCGCATTGTTGACTTTTCTTTTGTCATGCCCGAATCCCACACCCAATTCCGTTTTCAATTTTCAATTTCTTTCGTCGTCGTTTTCAATGAATTAAAAATTTCAATTGAATTTTCGCCGCTTTTGTCCATTTGCAAAGCTATCAATGCAGTCAGCAGAAGATTTTTCTTGACTCGGTTCCATGTCGTGCCTGGCGCGTTGACTTTTGGATTATAATCTTTATCAATTTGTTTGGGGGCCTCGCAAGTATCTTTGCTGCTGGTGTCAGTTTTCTTTTCGAAATGTGCTCGTCATTTAGCCAGTGATAATCCAACAAAGTGATAAACCTCACACAGAAACTGGGTGAAGTGTGTGACTTGATAATACTGGAATTTATTAATTGCCTATAAATTTTTATTTTAATCATTCTATGAATATGTGAATTCTGCTTATCCTGATAAGCTTTAATGTGCTTTTGTTGACTTTACACATAAAAACAAGCTTAACTTTAAGCTTTTAACTTTAATCTAGTTTCCTCAAAAGCTTTAAATCATACTTTAAAGCACATTTAAAGAACATTAAATTATAATATGATAAACTTTTGTTGGTTTGTCAAGCGCAAAAGAAAAACACTTCCCGTTTCCCAATGATTGATGATTAAAGCCAGTGTCATTAGGCTAAAAACATGCACAATTGACCGTAAGGTGTAACGAGCTGATTGAATGCTTGCGATGTATTTTCTATGAGTATAAATTCTATTATTAAACGACCTTCAGTCACCTGTCCAATTATGCACAATAAGCGAAATGAATGTTTTCTTATAACTGATGAATTTCCATTTAATGATAATAAATATTAAAAATTTTTAATTGCGCTGTCAGTGATTCTTTGTGATATTGTAAAGGAAAACAGAAAATTATAAAAATAAAACAAAACTCAGCACAATCAAATTTAATAAATTTAAACGCACAAATGAAATAACAACAACAACAACAACAACTTGAACAGCAAGAAAATAACAACAGGAAAAGCAAGAAGAAATGCCGCAACGAGTGAAATCATCGAAGAACATAAATTTTCCACACAACGCACAAAACTGGAGAATCTGCAGCAATGTGTGATAATCAATAATAAGACGTGAAGTGAAATCAAATTGTAAATGCTTTATTAGCTTTAGACATGAAGTAGAAATAGAAGAAGATAACAACAACAACAACAAGAACAACACCAACACCAAAGAAATCAACAATAACAAATAAAACAACTAGAAAATGTGATAAAAGTCAAGTGTAAATCAAAGTTTGTCATCATAATCAACAATAAATAAGTAAATAAATGTTTTAAGGGGCCAGACGCACACGATATAAGTATATTGCACAAAGTACCGTTAAGTGTGATAACGCCGAAAGCAATAAAAACAGATTACTTGCTTAAAAATACATGAATGAAAAGGAGGAGAAAACAGGACTTTCAACTTTCAACTATCAACACTCTCAACGCTCAATTCCCATAACTGCCATTAATTGATGCACAACGTTGATGAAATTGCCAAGTCAACGGGAAACTGTAGATCCATAACAAGAACAACAGAAACAAAAACAAAAGCAATAATAATAAGAACAAGAACGCTGAGCAGCTTAGAGACGACTTCAAAGCCACGCTGATGATGGGCTACATCATGGGTTGTGCTTGTTTCAAAGGTATGTCAACCTGTACAGTGTACATACGTTGTGAAAGTATAATATATCTATGCGATCTTTTACTTATCCTTACACACTTACATATTTGTCAGCTCTCGATTCCCCAGTTGCTATTTTACTTACTTTTTGTATCTGCAAAAATTGGAAAAATTTAGAAAATTTAATAACCTCAATATCTAGTTTTTTAAATAGTAAGCTAAAGGTAATATTCCATGGAATAATCATTATTTTATGAGTAAATTAATGAAAATCAAAATATGAAAAATCGAACCAATATGAAATAGAAGACTGTTGCAACAACTACACATTGTCCAAAAAAAAAAAAATAAATTCTGAGTATAAAATTCTAACTATAAGGATACTGTAATAAATGGAACATGTTATATTTTAAAATCTGTCGTTTAATCTGCCATTTCGTTTTATAACTTCTATATAAGCTTGTTAAATATTCTTGCAATTTTTTTTAAAAAACTTTATAATATTTTAAATACTTTTAGCTATTTTTTCTAAATACAGATAAAATTAAATCAAAACCATTGAAATTCTGACAACACTGTTCGCTTGCGTTACGGTTTCGTGTTTCCTTCCGCTCATTAGGCATCTCATCTTCCCAAAGCGGCGCTGCAGCGTCTTTTGTAACGCTACGCTTTTTCCACTGCTTCGCCTACATCCTTCCACTCCCTACGGCAATCGCTTTTCCATTTCCTTTTTACGCATTTTCGCATTTTTCCCATTGCAAACGTCACCAACGACGTCACAAAGCGTACAAAACTTGAGTGCATGCGCACGTGTTAAAGCTCTCACTCTGCCGTTCTCTCTCTCTCTCTCTTTCTCTGTTATTTTTATGGCACTGTTATTAACATTTTTATGGCAACGCGCAGCTTCGATTCTGACGTCGCCAATGGGCAGAGCCGCCTGTTTTATTGCCCTGTAAAATCTGTGTGTGCAAAATGCATGAGATTTTACTTGCCTCTTTCCCCTTTCCCAGTGCGTGTGTGTGTTTGCGTGTGTGTGTGCGATTTCTTCTTTATTTCTTGTTGTCGTTTGCTTTTTGCCTTAAAGGATTTGAGTGCGAGAGAGATTGTGTGTGTGTGTGTGTGTGTGTGAGTGTCTTGTATAGCAAGATTGTGAATTGCTCAAAAGGCTTTTTGAGTGCAAAGTGATTTTTAGTTGTCTTTTGCACTTTTCTAGCTTGTCAGCCATAGCCATTTTTAATGCTGCTAGAAATATGGCTGCTTTTTACAGTTATCACTAGCATAGAAAACTATTAAATCTTATCTGCTGTTAAAAATTGGTGTCCATAAAATGTTGTAAGCATGTTTTGGTAGATTGAATTGGGTCCGAGTTCTTTTACCTTATCAAATGTTGATGTTTGATAAAGAGTATTCTTAAAGTCTACTTAATTATTTGAAATTTTTTGAAAGCAGTGAATTTAATGATGAATTTAAGGTCGTACAGTTTATTGATAAAACTTGTAGATTATACACGTATATTTAATTTCAGAATTGACTTACAATTTTAACCATGCTAAGCGGCTGAAATACTTTCCTATTATTATTATTTTTAGAAATTAGGTTTAAGAATCAAATTTAATATGTTGAAAATGTTGAGTAACTTCTATTTATGTTACTCTACATAATGTAAAGGCTGTTATCTTTTTTATAGAAAAAGTTAGTTGACAAAGTGCTTGTAATATATATACTTTTCACAGTCACAGTTTCTATTGTTCTGCTCAACGCAGTGCAACGAATTGCGGCACATACTCTCTTAACCCCATCTCTCCTACGTTGCACGCTCGGAAGCCCTTAACCTTTCACATTTGCGTGTTCTCTCGCTGCTCGGGCTGCTCTCGTGTTGCTGTTTTTGTTGTTTTAGTTGGCAAACGCCATTCTCAGTTAGTTTGATTGAATTTTAACGCTATTTGTACGGGTGCAATTTGCAGCATCCTCCCGAGTCGCCTATCATCACTGCAGTTATGGCCATGACTGTGGCAGGAAGCGTTGCCACGTTCAGTGGCATGACGAGTTGGTCTAAGTGCTTGGCCCATTAAAGTATGCAATCATTTTGTGGTTAGCAAAGGATATAGCTCTCCTTTTTTTTACTTCTTTCTTTCCACTCCATCTCTTTCCTCTCTTTCTCTTAAGTACTCAACTGATGCTGCCAACTCGTTTAATGACTTGAAGGCAGCACTGACAACGCTTTCGGCTTTCCACAAGATTTACGTTTGCTGCATGAGACACACACATAAATGTATCTCTGAGTGTTTGCTCTAATTTTAGAGCGCTGCCAACTCGATTAACCCTTTGGCTGCCGTTTTCATTCATCAACAAATTGGTGCTATTTTTGTGGCCCACATTTAAATAGAAAATAAATGAAAATAAAAGCCGCATACACAGTCACAGCTAACAACGTCAAATCTACATATTTGTTCCCTTCTTTCCCCTCTCTTGTCTAGTTGCCTCAAAGCAGCAACCGCCTGTGGGAGCACCGCATAAATAAATAAATAAACAAGCGTTTAATTGAACCGGAAATTATTTTTGTGTGGGCGTCGATTGGTTCTCCATTGATGTGTGTGTGTGTGTGTGTGTGTGTGTGTATGTGTGTGTGCTTGTGCAATGCATATTTGTTCATGTGTGTGTCTATTTCTTATTGGAATTTATTGTGCTCTAGTCGCATTGTTGTTGTTGTTGCCATTCGCTTTGCGTTTTGACGCTTCAACTTGTTTTTTTTTCTTTTTTTGCCACAACTTGTAAAGGAATGCGGTGAGTGATGAAAAGGAAGGAAAGGACGGTAGAAGCAGAGGGGTTGTGGCAACTGAGAGGATATAGCGCGTTAGTTGGCAAGCTCAGTTGTTGGTTATACTCTTTGCCAGTTGAGGAATATTAAAGAACATGCTAGGACACTAGAAAAATATTCACATTAAACTTAGCTTATACTTTAATGCTTAAATACTTTAATATTTAAATATTCAAAGAACTTCACAGATGATATTAATTTTTTGATTTTTTCATTCCTTTAAATTAATATTATATTTTTTGCCTGTTTTATTTTTATTGACTGGTATTAATTAAACAAGATATAATTTTATTGATTTATAACAGTTCTCATTTTTTCCAGCTATTACTTATTTATGGATCTTATATTAATTTTTTTTTGTTTCGAATGAAATCCTTTTTTTGTTTTGTGTTGGCAAATAAAACCAATTTTCAGGATCCGACTTTATTAAAAAGATATAGAAAATGCAAATACCTGATAAGTAGCTGTATTATTTGGCTAAAAATACATAATATTTGGTTAAAAATGATTATATCTATTTACATATTTGTTGTCTTTTCAATTTATATTTTTTTTGCGTAGGGTATTTAAAATTCGTTATGCCAATTAGAGAGTCTATAGTTTCTCTCGCGTTTGTATTAATATGCAACGTCGCATTAGCAAGTTTCTCTCATTCTCTGAGTGCGCTAAATTGCCGTTGAAGCTCGTTACATTGCATGACTGAAATGTATCTGTATTTGTAACTGTAACTGTAGCTGTATCTACGTATTTGCATATGTATATGTGTGTGTGTGTGTGTGTGTGTGTGTGTAGCTATACCTTCTCTTTGGTTTGGTTCTATTTGAGTTTGCTCGGTTTTGATGTGACGTTTGACTTTGCAACATAAACTTTTTCAACTTAATGTAGTCATTGCCTTAAATGGTTTATCCACTTGTTGAATTAAATACAATTTACAAGAATTTGTTGCTTTTCCAAACACGCAATCTTTTGGATTACTTGACTTGGCTTGGGATTGTGTTAACGATTTGATTGACAAGACAATTTATTGAAATGGAAATTCCAAGAAGTTTGTCAAGAATAAAAAAGGTGACATAGCAGTGCTGTCTTCATTTTGTTAATTTTCTCATAAAACTGAAGATTTATTTTATTCCAAGACTATTTACATTATGCATTTAAAAGCAAAATTATCATTTTGCTTAAGTCGAATTTTTAAACTTATTATGAGTATAATTCATCTTCATCCTGATTTATTTAAGAAAACTAAAGTTGTCTACTTCGTTCGTACACTTACTTTTCTCGAAGAGAATCAGACATAAACACAAATTGCTATTTAAGTTACAAAATTAATAAAAGTGATATAAAAATGGGATCTTATATTTCTTCATTTTAAATTGTTTAAATAGAAGTTTAATTTTATAGCAAACCGTGTTAATTCTTAGTATTGATAACAATCAGAACTTGAAAAACTTTGATATGGCTTTCAACACGAAAACAGACTTGTCTCTTTTTTTTGTGGCTAGTCTTTTTTTTTATTTTGATTTCACTTGTCATGTCACGCGATAATTACTGTAATTCATGAGCTTCAATCACAATCGCTGTCGGGAACCTTGTTGTGTCTATGTTCAGCTCATCTTGATAAGCATGATATCCATAATGTCCTGACAGACTTTCATTCAGTTTGGATAAAATGTCTCGCCTGGGCAAAGCTTTGCGTGCCACGCTCGTGGAATACTTCAAGAAGACGAGTCTCAATGGATTTGGATTGCTCTATTATAATCGACGTCGTCGCTATCAACGCTTCTTCTGGTTTCTCTTTATTGCCGCTGGCATTTTGTCGGCCAGTTTTGTGGTATTTGCCACACTGTTGCAATTTCTATCACGACCCACAGTAACAGCTTTATCTACACTGAGTTTGAGTCTGGATGAATTGACTTTTCCCCCGCTGACCATTTGCAGTACCAACAAATTGAGTCGCCACAAGGTGCAAGAATTTGCTGAGCAGCTGGCAAAGTCAAGTGGCAACTCCACAGTCTATTGGTTGCAACAGTTGCCGCTGCTTGCGGGTTACTTTGCTGCAAGTGCTGTGTCGGCTGAAGCTGCCACCAGGTTGCAAGTAGCACTTGGTCAACATTGGCCGAGTGATGTTAGAGCCACGTTGTTGCAACTATCGCCCAGCTGTGAGTCCTTGCTACTAAGTTGCCACTTGGACACATTGCAACAGAATTGCTCTCAACTTTTTCAACTGACGCCAACCATCGAAGGCAATTGCTGTGTCTTGCAACCTGAGAACATAACAGGTTCTCTCACCCTGCGTTTGAATGCCTCCCGAGAGGATGACTTCAACATGCCACGTGTGGCAAGAACCGTCGGATTCAGTCTCCATCTGCCTGGCTGGCTGGGAAAACGTAGTCTTTTACCTGGAGAGTTCACATCTTTGGAGCTGCGTGCAATCAGGTTGCAAGCATATGAACAGCTACGTAATTATCCTTTGACGGAGCGGGGTTGCCACTTTCCGGACGAGGCTGTTCCTGTGGTGCAGTGTCTGTCACTGTGTCGCCTTCGCAGTGCCATTGCCGCCTGTAATTGTGCACCAGCCTTAACCTTTGACCTGTCCGCTGGCTTTGTTGGGCAACACAATTACAGCTACTGCAACTTGGCACACACAGCTTGCCTGCAGCTTCTAGAGGGTGTGTAGTGAGTCGGAGAGAAGAGAGAGAGAAAGTGTGAGAAAAAGAGAGGGCAACTCAGAAAGTACTCAACAACGTCACGTTTCAAGGATATCTTACGGTCAGCTTATACTTCTACCCATAAACTTCTTGCACTAACATCTTTAATTGGTCTTTACAGTGCTGTAAAAGGTTGTCAGAAAGTTTGTACAGTATGAGTAACGAGCAAGGGTTGAACTATTAAGGGGAAAACGTATTCTTGGAAAGAATTTAGTATCCGAAGCCAAGTTTATGATATTTTGATTAGTGTGCAAATAGTGCAGGTAACGGATTGAATGAATGGAAAAGCTTAAAGAAAAGAAATTTAAGTTAACGATAGCTTAAAAATATATAAACAACATATTCGTTTTTCCTTTTATATTTCTGTTGGGTTTTCTATCGATATTTGTAATTTTCTTGGAATTCTATTTTCAAAGAATATTTTCAACGATACTTCACGCTCGATTTGTCCTTTTTCCCGCTTAAGCGTATGATAATTATTTTTGATATTAATATTTTTAATTTATAAGGGGTACATTTTCTTTAAAATTCTGATATCAATTGTTAACAAAAATAATTTCTGGTGTGATTAATAATTTAAATAATTAATTGAATAGAGAAATACAGCGATATAATGAACATATGAAGATTATACATGGGAAATGGTCAGAATATTCAGATAGTAGACCTCTCTCTCTTTCTTCCTCTCTTCCCCTCTTCCCCTCCTTCCCCCTTTCCCCTTCCCCTCATCCCCTCTTTCCCTCAACCCCTCTTTCCCTCATCCCCTCTTCCCCTCTTCCCCTCTTCCCCTCTTCCCCTCTTCCCCCTCTTACCCTGTTCCCCTCTTCCCCTGTTCCCCTCTTCCCCTCTCTCCCTCGCTCCTTCGCTCCCTCTCTCCCTCGCTCCCACGCTCCTTCGCGCCCTCTCTCCCACGCTCCTTCGCTCCCTCTCTCCCTCTCTCCCACGCTCCCTCTCTCCCACACTCCTTCGCTCCTTCGCTCCCTCGCTCCTTCGCTCCTTCGCTCCCTCGCTCCTTCGCTCTCTCGCTCCTTCGCTCCCTCGCTCCTTAACTCCTTCGCTCCCTCTCTCCCACACTCCTTCGCTCCCTCTCTCCCACACTCCTTCGCTCCCTCTCTCCCTCTCTCCCTCTCTCCCTCTCTCCCTCTCTCCCTCTCTCCCTCTCTCCCTCTCTCCCTCTCTCCCTCTCTACCTCTCTACCTCTCTACCTCTCTACCTCTCTACCTCTCTACCTTTCTACCTCTCTACCTCTCTCTCCCTCTCTACCTCTCTCCCTCTCTACCTCTCTATATCTCTCCCTCTCTCCCTCTCTCCCTCTCTCCCTCTCTCTCATTCTCATAACTGTCAGCTACTTAAGACTCCTCTATTCCCCTTCGGGTTTTAGTCACCTGGTCGCCCTGGAGCTGTGTCGACTGTCTGCCCGCTTGCAATGATTGGCGCTATGAGCTGCGTCAGAGTTTGTTGGGACATGTGCATCCACTGGAAAGTAAAGTAATCATACGCTATGGCGGACAGCAAGTGCCATTGTATAGTCAAGATGGTCTCTACAATTGGTACGAAGTGTTGTGTGAGTGCAGTTAATTGGATTTGGATTTGGAATTGAGTTTTAATTATGTTTACGATTGTACAGCCAACGTTGGAGGCGTGCTGAGCGTTTGCATTGGCTGCTCGTTTATCAGCGGCGTTGAGATTGTTTACTTTATGGTATTTCGACTGTGGCAGAATTGGCGCCATTGAAGTGCTATGATTTCATCAGGGAGCAGATACATATAATAAATATTACGCATACGCCATGTGTGACAGCAAATGAAAGTAGTTTTGATTTATTTGGTCGGACATACGCCTAAGTCATCAACAGCCTGAGCCACAAATACACAATATCGTATCTGTACATATATCTTTACTGCAGCCACGCCCACTTTGCCTTTAACAATCGGGCAGGGGCTACTTGAAGTGTGTATCGAAAAAATGGCACATCAATTACTTGAAAATGCTGAGCAAAAAATAGATGAAGAGAGATATTTTCATATAGCTTAGTGTGTCGATCAACAAGGTTGTAACTCAAAGGTCACTTGACAACCTCTCCTCCCACTTGCATAAAATAGAATTGATAGAAATGTGTGTCAGTTTCAAGCATACAAAATCGATAGGTCCTTGCATTCGCATGTGGCTTCTAACTCATGAATTGTTAATTTCAATGAGTTGTTGCTTTCCCAGGAACATGCATTTTATTGCCCCTGGTCTATGAGGGATTCGATAAATAACAGTTGCAATTGCAAATGTCAATAGCAAAATTACATGTTTAAAATGGCACACAAAAACAAAAATACGCTTATAAAACTATGATTGTCAACGGGATTAATTAAATAAACAGAACGTTTCTTAATATTATTTATATAATTAAAATTACTTCTCAGGTTCTTTTTAATTAAATATCAATTATTTTCTCCAAATATTATATAATTTAAAAATCAAGACCAAAGATCTAAGTTTATATCAACATCTAACCTAGTTATAAACTTTCTATTTAGTTTAACTTTTGTCTACCACAATATTTTCAATAATGAATGTTCTTCTACATTTTTTAATTGCAGGTGAGTTTTCGCATGACTTTTACATGACTGCATACAAAGTTGTCAGTGTGTGGGTAAGTTAACGTATTTAAAATTTAAATGCTTCACAGCAGCTGTTAACGTGCTGTTAACTAACAGCAGAAAAGCTTAGTACATATAAGCTTTTATCACAGGGTGGTGTATACATTAAGTAAAAGCTTGCAAAGCTCTTTTAGAGCTTTCAAGCTAAAAATCACACGAAAAATGTGTTTTTATTTGAAATCTATCTATATTTATATTCAATTTAATGTTAAAAGCGTGCTTTTCGATATTAAGTGTATTTAACTTGTCATACACAAATATAATCACATATATCACGTATAATGTGATCCCACATCAGGGCAAATCATTGTGCCACAGAATTGCAATGTCAGCAACTCTCTTTTTAATGGCCAATAGAAAATGCCTTACTCCAGCCCTCTTTAGCTATAAGCACTCAGCTTAGCTTCAACAATTTGAACAATGCTAACGTCTCCATTAATTTTAAACCTCCCAACTTATCAGACCGCGCAGTCATGGTTCTAAGTGATTTCTTTTCCTTGATTTAGCGTCAAGTCTTAAGTGAAAAACCGAGGTATGTTTAAGGGATTGCAACTTTTATTTATGCGTTTCAAAAAACATATGAACATTTATTAAAGCTATTAATATTGGCAATAGGTTTCATTTCATATTTTAAATTTCTTAAGTTTTTCGACACAAAAGATAAATAAAATTTAAAATAGAATTAGAAACTAAGATCTGTTAGTAACGAATAAAATAAGTTTTATTTATTTTGAAACTAAAAAACGTACATATTTAAGTTTGTTTATGTAGATATATGATATCATTATCGATCAATATGTCTAATTGTTAGTTTAAGCTAATTAATAAACGGCCCTCGTATTTTTCGTTATTTATGTTCTATGCCATTTAAGTATAGGCACATTCTCAGTTGTGCCGAGACAAGGATATGTGGCTTCGATATTTAAAAGCATGCATACCCTCCACCTTGCAACACATACACATAACATACTATAAATAACATAGTTGGGCCAACAGCATTTTTGGGGACTTTAATCAAAGTCATTCCGGCGGCAGTAACATTATTGTCGGCAAACTGAAGAACGTATATTGAGCAGACTCTGTGCCATGGCCATAAGCAGACTTGTGAGTGTGTGTTGGCCATGTTTAAAAAGGCAGCTAGGAGGCTGCTTGCTAATTCGTAGAGCGCACAATTTTGTGATCCTGACAGACTTCAAGGATAAAGCAACGCAACGCAACACACATGAGAGGCAGGCAACACACCAGGACACGAAGACACGTGCACAGGATGCGTTCATACCACTCACACACACACACACACACACAGACACATACATAGACACAGCTTCTGCTGCTTTTATCCTCTATGTCTGCAACGCTCTATCAGTTGTGCTCCCTCTCCCTCTCTCTCTCTCTTTTTCTCTCTCTCTGGGCCTCATTTGCATAATTCTAATATGGCATTTTTGGCCTCCAATAGCAAGTTCCTCTGTGGCCATAAGCAAAGCTGTTCTCTTGGCCAGATACTCGTACGTATCCACATACCACATACAGTTACATGCGATTTGCATAAATAAAATTGTAGTGTCCTTTTTTTGCTGCTGTTGTCGTTGCCTGTCAACCTAAATTACGGCCATTTGATTTCGGCAATTACAACGCATTTTTGTGCAACAATTTGTCCTTTGTCCTGTCTCATCATCTGCCTCATTTTCTCTCTCTTCCTCTTCCTCTGTCTCTTTGGCAGTTTGCTTGATTTATCGCTGACTTTTTTGTTGTTGTTGTGCCTTTGAGAATTTCAATTTCAGTTACAGCTGCTGCTGCGACATTGGCAGCCATTTTGGCCAAGTTAATTATTTGTTTGGCCTTGGCCAAATGACAGTAACTGATGATTTATAACTTGTCAATTGTATATTTTTATAGCATGTCTATAAGATTTGACAACACCCATTTTTGGCAGGTAGTCTGTTTATAAGGTATACTCCACAGATTTTTACTGACTTTTTTGGCCTTGATTTTTTTGGCCATTTGTGAAATTGATAATCATTTGTTTTCGTTAGCTTTGCCAAAAAACCGTAACCAAAGACGAAAACCAAAACCAAATCCAAATCTAAGGCCAATCCCATATCCAAATCCATAGCTACAGTCCAAAGTCCAATGGCCACGTGCCCCTCAACGTGGCCAGAAGAGGAACTGCAAGCCGCAGTTGTGGCAGACAGCATCAGCTCATAAAAATGAATTACTCGCAGAGTTGGAACCACCGCGAGGGTTTTTGGGGCGGCGGAAGAGAGGTTTTCTAAAGAGAAGACAGCTCCGAACCAGACTGCATGCTTGGCTAATTTGTTTATGGCGTGTTTTTGGCATCGACTAACCGTTCATGCAACTGAATATATAATTTATAGACTTTTCTCAAATTTTTTTAAACCGCTTAAGAACATGTTCTATTTATCTTTACTATGGCAATTTAAGCTATAACTGCGATAATTCGCGATAATATACAAATTTGCTCTGTACAAATTCAAAAAATTTCTTAAAATTTTCCTAGCATTGTAAACTTAATTTTAATTTGAAAATAATTATTTATAATCCATGGTCACTTAAATTATATAGAAGGTCTTAATTTGGCACGAGCTTAGTTTATTCAAATACATTTTTTAAATTGCATGATTTCTTTTTACTATAATACGGTTGATAATTTTCCTTTCCTTTCTTACGTTGTCACCTCGTGAATTTCTACTCACCTCCTTGGTCACTTTCTTTTTTCTCTTTCCACACAGCAATTTAATGACTCCCAAAAGTCACATTCTGACCACAATTTTTGTTTTCTCTTATTTTCTCCCGTCACATTTGGCTGCCTACAGTCACTTTTCATTGGTGTCCTCCATGGTCACATTAATGCGAATCTACTTACTTTTGTCCTTGGCTACAGCTGCTTTCAAAAATCTGTTGATTTCTGTTTGGCAAACATATAATTAAATTAACGTTAAGTTGCAGATCTGACGAGCTCTTTTAATCTTGTTTTTCGTCAGAATATTTGGGCATTTGCTTCATTTAAATAAATAAATTTAAGTATATGGATTTGTTGGGTATAATCGGGACTTATGTGCCCACCTTTTTGTGGGTGGGGTGGGTGGAAAGAACCTTGCAAGTAAATTTGTATTTGTTGTTTCACTTACTTTCCATTGTCCAATGTGTAAGTCCCCGAGACTTATGCAAATGCTGTTCAAGTTTCTGGTAGTCAATCAAAGTCGACGACGGCCTGCAGCTGTCTCTCTCTCTCTCTCTCTCTCTCTCTCTCTTTCTCTCTCGCTTGCTCTTAGTGTCTGCTTAACATCATTATCGTTTTACATTGTCGTCATCATCATTATCGCTGTCAGCATTGTGTTTTAAAACGGTTTTATTTATGCAACGACATGTTTCAAGTGAGCTCCTCAAGCTGTTTTCCTAACCGAATTTCGCATGCAAATTTGCACGTGGGCTTCTCTTTGCTTTAGGGTGAGGGGGGAATCGGAGGAGGGAATTGGGATGGACGCAGTGTGGGAAAGATTGGTTGTAGCTGCTGTTTCAGTTGTTTCAGTTGCTTTCTGAAGGAATTGCCTGCATTTAATTATTAAAATTTAATTTAGTCAATTTACTTTCACAGTTTCCTTCTCTTTTGCACACACAGACACACACACAATTCTTTTTATTGGCCACCTTTTGGACTTGGCTCATGAATATTACGGATGCCCGCATAAAAACTACTTTGAATTTTGTCTTAAGCAACAACTCTCTTTTATACCCTTGAATGTAACAAGCTATCTCAGCGGCTGTTTACATTTGAATTTAAAAATAAATTACCTAAACTTTCAAAATTAGTATAGTATCAGAAAGTTAATCTACATTTGCAATTATATTAAAGGCGATTAAAGTTTTTTATTTCTGAAGACTAGATCAATGGAATTAATATAAAATGTTAATATGAAATGCATAATGAAAGTATTTAATTTTGTAGGGTATCTTGTAGTTGTACAATCATAAAAATATAATTTCTACTTTCGACCAGTTTTTGCAATGTCCATTTCAATTAGTTTTCTTTTCTTTTAGTTTTGTGTTGCCGCCTTTTTGGGGCAACCTGTTAGCTCCATAAAAACCATCAAAGTTATGACTAGGAATTATCATCAGCATTCTAAATAGTTTGTTGTTTTTGTTATCATATTTTTGGTGTTGTTGTTCTTGTTGATACTGTTGCTGTTGCGCTCTTTGGCATTAATATTTTATCACTTGCGTCACTCGCATTTTTAATGACGCCCAACAAAAACTTGCAAAGTTAAGAGTAAAGTCAGAAAGCAAAAGAGAGTGTGAGAGAGAGAAAGCTGTTGTATCTCTGTTAAGTGTGTGTGTGTGTGTGTGTGTGTGGTTGTGGGGGTGTAAAAGCTCTTAACACGTGCGCTTCAAATCTAATGAGCGAAGCGTGTCAGAGAGAGTGAGAGAGAGAGAGAGAGAGGGAGCGAGAGGAAGAGAGAAAGAGCGCACGTCAATTCAAGTTCAAGTAAAAACATTGAAAAGCAAGTTCAGCTTCAAGGCGGAAGCTACTCACACACACACGTATACACAAACACACTCAACTTGGGAGACAAACACGTGCTGCTGCTCTCTTGCTTGCCATCTCTCTCTTGCACTCGTTCTCTTCCTCTCCCTCTCTCTATCTGCTGCACCCACTTCCTCTTTTATCCCTCCCTATTTTTCCTGTGATTATGTAAGCAATTTTTTTTGCGGTTGCTCGTTTTGTTTGTTGTTCTTCTTTTTTGGTTTCTGTTTCTGTTTCTGTTTTTGTTTTGTTTTTTCTTTATTTTGGCTATTTTGTCCTTTTGTTTGTTGTTTTTGCTGCTTTTGCGGCAAAATTTTCAATTGCATTGCTGCCGTTGGTCTTGTTGTTGTTGTTGTTGTTTTGTATCTTTCTGGTATTTATTTTTCATTTGCCTTGGAATTTGAAGCCCGCGGTCATCCCTTTTGCTCTAGTTGTTGTTGTTGTTGCTGCTGTTGTCGGTTGTTGTTGTCTGCGTTCTGTTGCTGTCTATCTGTTGTTATGCGACGCTGCCTTTGTTTGCCATCGCTTTTGGCTTGTCAATGGCATAAAAAACAACAACAACGGAAGGACGCCATTTCTTCTCCGGCATTTTGGATAGCTGCTTTCAGATACATATATATATATACGTATGTATATTATTCAGTCAGTCAGTTATTGTTGTTCTTGTTGTTCTTGTTGCTGTTGGGTAACCTCATAAACTGGATGTGGCAACAGTACCTTGTAGTATTTGTATTTTATGCATATTTCACAATATTTCTGCTCTTATTGTGGCATATATAAATTCATTTGACCCTGAAGGTCCTGCGAGCGACCCTTGCTCCTTCCTTTGCTGCCTCACATCAAATGAACTTGCACAATTGAAAATGCGCGGAATAATTGATAATTTGGATTAGCCTCTGACTTTTCCGCTGATTTCGACATGATAATCAAACGTTATCATTTAAATTGCGAAAGGAAGTAATTTCCTGGAAATATAACAAGTCTTAAAGTTCACAATTTGCACTTAAAATCAAAATTTTCAACATTTAAATTTATTCAGAAACTAATTAATGAATTGAACAGATTTGTTTTCCTTTAAATCTATGGTAATAATTGTAACAGTCAAGTTTATAAACTTCCTCATAATAAGATAATAATAGAAATGCAATAGATTAGTTAGTTTTTAACTTAAATCATTCAAATATACTGCAAACAATTTTTGAGTTGCGTACAGTTAATAATTAAAGCTAATTCACTCTAATGTGATGGTTTTCAATATCATGTAACTTAATCATTAATAATTTTTCTATCATCATAATATTCTCTCTATATAATGACAATGTTGCCATTATTAATGCATTTCTCTTTTAAATCCCATAAAGTATACTTCAGTCTTGGGTTTTATTTATCTTGTGTAAAGTTTATTACGAAAGCGACAAAAAGTATCCCCTTCATTATCCTTATAACAGTTATAAATATAGGTTTATTTTTATGCTCCAAAAGTTTGCTCCTTGTGCGTTGCTTCATTGCGGGTGTCCTTTGGTGCGCTCAGGGGTTACAATCATTGTCAGGGACACAACATACAACAACAAAACAACAACAACTTCTGGCTGTAGTATTTTTAGCTGCAACGCTACAACGACCTTCGACCATAAAGCACATCCTTTGGCAGTCACTGTCAGTAGATGCTCATAATACAGCGTCTGATTGCAAATGAAAAACGTTTACAGCACCGAGGCAAAAAATAAAAAAAAATACTGAAATGAAGTGTTGACAATGCGGCGCTTTGACATTGAAGGGCGACTCACAGGGACACAGGAAGTCTCGCTGGCATTGGCAGTGACAACTACTGAGCCAAAAAGGATGCAGAGGAATTTCTATGGACATTGCACTATGGGTAAAAAGGCCTAGATTCTTTGCCATAAATGCAATATTTTCTATTAGTTTATAAATAAAGTTTTTTAAAATTGTTCTCTATGTTAAAATATTTTAGATGAAAATTAATTTTTTATAAATTTTTATGGAGTTGATTTCAATATGTTGGAATTTTTACTCCATAGTTCGGCTTAAGTTATGGCTTTGAAGTGGTTGCCACAACAGCTCAGGGAAAGTTTCACTACTTTCCTGTAAGACGACATTGAAGTGGAGAATGTAGGGAAAAGAGAGAGCATGTAGAAGAGAGAGAAAGGGAGAGAGAAAGGGAGAGGGAGTAGAGAAATAAATAAAAACCATAGCATACTAACGGGCGTTACTAATGAAGGCTACTTGGCTAATTTGCTGCCTTGTTCTTGGCTTATCCTTGTTCATTGTCTTTCTTTCGCTTCAGCATATCATTTCAGTTTATTTCTTATTCTCTTAATTTTGCTTCGCTGCTAATTGCAGTAATTAATCAATGTTGGTTTTCTGGGTGTGGCGACTGCATGTCCTCTTTTAATTGAAATTCACAACGGTCCGAGATGTTTGCCTCCGTCGAGGACAAAATCTTTTGATTGCGATATATGCAACAGGCAGGCGACACACACACATAGAGAGACAGAGAGAGTAAAATATACACAAATACAAACGCATTTGGCCATGGCAATGGCGTTGCTGCATTGACGCACATAATCTGCTCAAGCCACAGGTTCCTCCCTCCCTCCCACCAGTTGGCTCTTTGCATGATTTCAATCAGACTGTATGCATAAACAGGGAAAGGACAACACTGTTTAAGCTCATGTGTGTGTGTGTGTGTGTGAGTGGGTGTGCGTGTGTGAGTCTGTGTGAGTGTTGAGCCGGGCCAACAAACAGGCCTAGCATAAACAAAACGCACACAACAACACACGATAAATGTGAGAGAGAGATATAGCGCTACTTGAAGAGCGCCCAAAATGTCAAAAAGCTCTCTCAGGCGTGGCGCACGTTTAAGAGAGCATCTGAAAGCTTTTATTAGCTGCGTGTGCTCTTTGTTAGACACTCTCAAAATCAAACACTTTTGAAAAAATTATTAGAAACAAATTTTACATTGCTTAAATTTAAAAACATAAAAAAGGATAAGAAATAACTATAGTTTGAATTTTAATTAAATTTCATGATAAAAAATAAAATACAATTGAAATTTAGTTAGGTTTCTTCTTAAAGCTATTTCTTTATTTAGATACCATTTCGAGAAACATTTTCGATCCACAATATGTTTTTCACCAAAAAAAATTAGTTTCCGTTTTTCCGAAGCTATAAATATTTAAAAATTATAATATATATTAGATAATATCTTATCTTAAGAAGCCAAATAAGTTTTTATTATAATTATTCATATTTTAATATAGAATCAATTTTGTTAAAAGTTAAGTTTATCCAAAGCTATAACTGTGTAAAACTGTTAGCATTAAAATTCATTATAAGCATTTTTAAATTTTCTTAATTTAGTTTATTAGATTTAAGGTAATTATCTCTGCCATACTTTAAGCGCTATTGCCAGGCTCATTAAGTAAGGAGCTTGATTTACGTACTTACATTTTAATGCATTAGCTAATGACTTCATTGTCGAATGTCATTAAATACAAGCATAGAGCTTATGACTGATTATAATATCCATTGTCCGTCGTCAAGTGTTGCCAAAAGAGCACAAGTTTGTCAGCAATGCGTTTCTCTTAGCTAAAAGCTCTCTTGTGCTTATCAGTTGCTGCCTCAGTCACTGTCACAGTCACTGTTGCTGTTGCAGTTGACGTCGCTGTCGCAGTCGCTGTTGGTTGGCTGCGGCTGTGTGTTGATTTCGAGTGGCCGCCGCGTCGTTTGCCTCGGCAGAGTGTCATGAAAAACATTTGGACGGCTTCCGTTTGGCATCAGTTTGTTGGCAAATCTCAGACGCGTCGGCCGCAAATCGCCAGAAATCGAAAGAACTGAATATTCCAATTAGTGGGAAAACGTGCAGCAATAACATTTAAATACAGCAACTACAAAGACAACTACAACAACAAATGATGCAAAATGTTTATTAATTAATGCCAAAACATTTGTGATGTGATACAAAAGACAATTTGACGCGTTGTTCTTTTCGTTTTGATTAAGTTTCCCTCCCCCCGTTTTATCCGTGATTTGTTGCCTGATTTTCCAATTGATTTGCTCGATTCACAAATTATTTTCCTTACGGTAACAAAATTCAAAACGTTATTTTACGAGCCGTTAAACACATCGCGTGTTTCGCTTTCAGTTTCTGTATTTTTGAGTACATAATATAAAGGTTAAATTATACTCGTATTTATGCTTTTGCTATTTATGTGTGGCCGAAATGTTTATGATTTTTCACCAATAAAAAGTATATCAACGCCCACACGCTAAACTCATTCGCGTCCAAAATAAATATTCATAATATTCAACATTGGCCGTGAATGAAACCGAAAATTGTTTTTGTGTACGAGTACAAATATGAGTGCTCCCAAATATTTGTCAAATGCCGTGTCTTTTTCTCTCTCTCTCTCTCTCCGCTCTTCTCCGGCGGCAAATAAACATATACAAGTATGCTAAGTAAACAGAACATCATCTAAAAGTGCATTGACTGGCAGGAGAAATACACAAAGATAGATGAAAGAATCAAGAATCAAGGCACAAAGTCAAGGCGTTGTCACAATACTTCTCATTTTAAATGTGCGCCAAATTTATTGAAATGACAAAATTTACACATTTATTTTTGTATATTTTACATGTGCGTATACTTAATGTACGTATACTTAATGCAATTAATTGTGTCTGAGGTTATTGAGACATGCGTTGACTTTTAATTGTTTCATTAATGCCATTAAAATTTGAATCATACGAGGTGTGTCTACATTTTGTTGAATATAATTAAATTATAATAAAATTATATTGAAAATGAAAGCTGAAACTTTAATTAGCTAGTGGGAATTGGGAATTGCATATATTCTGTTTAAAGTAAATGATTCCAAGGATTCCTCCACAATCCTACAACTTTTCAAATCAATTACAACTTGTGTTTATGTTGATTTAAATCAGTTTTGTTATTCAGTTCACTGAATATTAAACAAATCGGGGAAAATCTCGAAAGTCTTAGTTAATTGAAGTAAAATTATGCAAACAAATTGTGGTGGGAAATAGTTTCAATTTGTGGCAAAGACTCTTAAGTCACACACACACTTGCTTCGGCTCATTTGAAATTGATATTCAATTACAAGTTTCAGTTTTCAGCTTGAGCTAAAATAAATAGCCAAATTTCCATTTGATGAGCCAGCAAACAAATAAAGCACAAACTTTCTGTCGACTTGACGCAAATTGACATGAAGCCTAAACTTTTACAATTAATGATATAGGCAGATGGTCTTAACATACACACACTCACAATCACACACCCACACACAGGCATTCTAACAATTGGAACTACAAATAACTGTTGGAGCATCTGATGATATTTCAGAGGCATTTCAGTGTGATTATCCTGTGTCATTCGTTGGTCAATTTGCTTCACTTCCTAATGCCACCTAACGAGCGGCCATTAGGAGATTTTCCTCCTTCTCTCTCTCTCTTTCACTCTTTGGCATTTTCTCTCAATTTTTTCTGTTCCTACTTCCTACTTATCTTATCAACAAAGGCATAAGAATATTATTATTTACCGCCACAGACGCTTGATATAATGTTAACGCGCTTTTCCTTTAGTTGTTTTGCTTTTAAAATACGCACCTGAGAGCGCCAAATAACTTTCCCTTTCCGTCGTATTCTTTCTCTTTCTCTCCGTTGCGCTACATAAATAATAAGTTGGAAATTCCGCCAGCTGGCATGCTATCCTGAAGTGTCCTTGTGCGGCACATGCCAACAGCTAAGCAGGCTTATTTCTCAGCTTTTGGTCTGTGCAGCATACCATTTTCCTTTTCCTTTTCCATACTCTATTTTCCTCTGCTTGTATGCCCTGCAGCTTACGTGACTTTTGTGGCATGCGTCGTTTATATTGGATACTTCAGTTTGTCTGAGTTTGCTTCTTATTCTTATTTTTTCTGTTGCTGCTGCTCTTCATAATTCTGTTTCTGGTTCTTTGGAAGGGCTTTTGTATGCTCGACGAGTGAAATTAATGAAGCAGTTCATCTGACACTGAATTGATTGGCTTATTACGAACGCAACTTGATAGCTACCGTCTGTTCGTCCCTTCGTCCTGCCAAATGGAATTCTTGCACTCTGTCCAAGTGGATTGCGTTGTCATGCGGCAGGATGACAAGTGTTGGCTAGGTTTTTAACCAACATACCCTGTAATCAACTATGAAAGTAAAGGCATGACTAGTTACTAAAATCGAGTATAATTTAGTTTCAAGATTAATAAAATAAAAATCTTAAATTATTTTAGATCAATATGTATTTCTTTTCTTTATCTAGTCTCAGTCAGTATATTTATTTTTAGGGAATTCGTCTTTTGAGTCATTCAGATTGTAAATCCTATGCTCAATTTCATTTTGAACTTTAGTCGACCAGTTGTAAGCTGCTTTTCCTTTGGGTCGTTTCGCATCAATTTAAGTGACAAGTTATAGAAAATACGCAACGCAATTTCTGATTGGATGCTCGCCTCATTTGATGGTGCCATATGCGACTTTTTCAGACTTTTATTTATGTAATATGGGAAAACTCCTATGCTATTCAATTTGGCAGGCAGCCGAGAAACATCAAAATTACATTATAACATCCCACTCGATTTTGGTGGTTTCGGCTCAAGCTTAATTATTTGACTTGGCACGCCCATTTTTTTCATTTGACTGCAAAAATGTTCATCTTCTATTATATTTTATTTTCTGTTAACGTTTTTTATGGTTCATCGTAAAATTAAATCGAATATTTCGGGCACGTTTCAATGCTATCAATAGGGGCCTGTTGCCAATATGTCAGTGGCATCAATATAAACTTTCTTCCCTTCATTTTTGCTGTGGGGGGATCCTTGAAATCATGGGATTGGTCACGCTGGCAGCTCTAAGCCTGCCTCAATGTGGTGCCAAGTCATTAATTTTATGAAAAATCAACATTTACATAATGATGAGCATTGCGGCAGCTCCTCGGTTTGATTAGCAATTCCAATATGAGGCGTGGCAGCAGCAGACAGAGAGAGAGAGAGAGGGAGAGAGAAAACGAGAGAGAGAGAGAGAGAGTGAGCAAGACAGAGAGAGAGAGAGAGTGAGTGCGAGAGAGAAAGGGAGAGACAGCTACTTAGTTAAGTAAAAGCAAAAGTTTTTAGGGGAAAATTTGCATTCATTGGTTGCCAATACATTTGGCTCAAATTTATTGGCAGTCCTTGGAGACCAAGTTAATTAAAGGGCACACTCCAATTTCAGGCATATACAGGCGAATGAACTCAAGAGTTTCTAAGAAAAAGACAACAACAAGTTACTACATACAAAAAAAGAAATAAAAGAAAATTAAATTAACAACATGAACATTGTTTCCTGCTCGAAGTGAAGCTCATACAATACAACAGCAACAACACTACGATTTTAATGTATTTTTAATGAACAAATAAAATGCAAATATAATTGTAACTAATCGATAATATGCAGAAATATTCAATACATATATATAAATATTAAAAATTGACATATTTAAAAAGCCAACAAAAGACGTGCGTTCAAAGAGGCTTTCAGTACATTGATGTGAGTTGATTTTAACAGTTAATTAAACCGCAAATATTTATGCTAAAATATACAAAAATATAATTAAATTATATACAAACATATATAAATATTTAACAAATAAAATCGCTTCGAATTCAATGTTGCAAGAAATATTACAAACATATTTTTAATAAATATTTAAAACAAATACATAATTGTTATTGAATGTGCGAAAAATCAACAATTAAAACATATAATAATATATAATATTTGATAAATAAAATCAAAATAAATATTTATGCCAAATTGTTATGCAAATCAAATGCGCAAACAATTGAATTGAATTGAACTCAAGTCGAATCAACGTGCAAATATTTGTTAATTTAAAAAGGCAAGAAAAACAAAACCCACACAGTTCAAACAACGCAGAAACAGAGACAGCAACAATAGGCGTAACAGAGACAACAAATTATACAAATTAATGCAAACAAAGTTACAAACGCAGCAATTGAAAGCTTCCATTTTAAATGCAAACTAATTAAATCTACTTATACAAATATATACGTATACAATTATATAAAAAGTTACTATTTTGTGAAAGACATAAACTATAATTATAAATATAAAAATAGAAAAGGATATTTGAACATATTGGTAACAACTCTTGGCCAAGATTAGGCAACTCGATGCTGCAATACGAAACCGCCTGCAGTCATAGCCATCAGCCGCAGTCGCAAACTCAAAATCAAACGCAGACGCAGCCACATCGCAAGCAGACCTATAAGGAGTATCTACAGCAACATCAACTGCAAAAGCAACAGCAGCAACAACAACTACAACAACAGTCGAAACAACCTGTACGCATCTTTAGGGTACACTACATTCGTCTCAATTCCAAAGACGGCAGCTCCTCCTCAAGTCGAACGGCGGCTTCGGCCGCCTTGGGAAACTCATCCTCAACACATGGCGCCAAAATGAAGACAATAGCGCCAAATATACGCCGACGGCGTCGCTGCGATAAGCACCACCTGGAGCTCTATTGCAATGAGAGCAGCCACAGCAACCACAGTGCGTCCAGTGCTGGCTCCACAACTCTCAAGCCCGGTGGTTTGCGTTTACGTGAATCAATTACGGCTCCTAGTACAGCCGCTAGCTCTCCGGTGGATGAACAGCTGTGCATTCCGGCACCTCCAATTACACCACCACCCGCCTTCCTCACGGAGGGCTACAAACGCGCCAGCACCTCGGTGTCCACCTCGGCATTGCCCAGCGCCACGCAGGAGCAACCGCCACCGCCGCTGGCCCGCAGCCAGAAGCCATTGTCTCTGGCGGCGCCAAAACTGAAGCCAAAGACAACGGCAACAATTGCCGTCACTATCAATAGCAGCAAGCCACGTGGCACAGTCAAGCGAAGTTTAGGTAAGCCCAGAGTTCATAAAATGACTGAGAATAATTTGCTATAAAATATGGGAAGTTCAACGTCTACAAGACATACTTTTAGTAAGAATTAAAGATATTCATTTCTTTTAACATTTGCGACTGCATTTTATATGATAAGCAAACTTTTAAAAATTGATATGGATTTAAAGAATTTTACATTCACAGCCCCAAAAGATTATGATACAATTCCTGAAGTGGAGTTTGAAAAAAATTAATGGATTTTTTTAAAATTATTTTTAACGATTGTGTTTAACAATTGTTGCCTCTTGATCACATCAGAAAATGTTTGCTTATTCTTTTTAGCTAGCTATAAAAACTTAGAGGCTTGCTTTTTCGAAAGACTTAGGTTTTGAAAATTATTTTTTGTAAAATATTATAGATTATTTGATGTTATAACAAGTCTTTATGGAGTCTTAAAATGTATTTTTATGACACTATTTTTAACCTTTGTGCATAATTTAATCTATTATATGATTATAATTATATAATTATTATGTCTTGTTTAAAAAATGCACCTTTTTATTTATTGTTTTAAATTCAGTTATAAATAAAATTGGTAAGAGCTCTTCTTAACCACTATTTATCTGCTTTGCATTTAATATTAAACTGTTAGTCGACTGATTGTGCTGCCTGTTTCGATACTTCCGGCTTATACGTGACTCTTGACTAAAGTTTTTTGCTGCGGTTTCTGAAAATCGTTGGAAAATTCAATTGAAATTGTTCGCTGGCAACTTGGACGGGCCACATAAAATGCGTGAATGTTTTATGGCTGCGGCGAGAACATAAAGAAGTGAGAGCAATACAAGAGGGAGTATATATATATATTATATATATGTGTGTGTGTGTGTTGTGTATGAGTGTGTGGAGGTCGTCAAATTGTTGCTAAGGCTCGAGGCAGATTGGTGGTCAGGGGATTAGAAATAAGTCCAGCTTGTGCAGCGTGCAATGTAATTGAAAATGTTGTTGCCCAGTTGTTGTAGTTGTTCTTATTTTTGTTGTTGTTGTTGTTGTTGTTGTTGTTGTTAGTGCAATAGCAGCTATAACTGTTGTTGTAATTCTCGTAAAGTTGTGTGCAAAACTTTCCACTCGTTGCTTGTCTAACCAAGAAATCGATGTTTGACATTCACTGCGTAGTTATTTGAATTATAAGTCTTTATGCAGAATATTTCTCTCTTTGTTACTCTATCTTAAGCTCGCTCTTCTTCTTCAGTGCTTCTAGCTGCCTGTCATTGCGTTCGATATGCAAATATTTAACAATGTATGTCGTCGCAGGATAATCGGCATCTATTGCCTTTTCCTTCTGGCTTCCCAATGTCAATAAAAAATAAGTTTAAAGCTGCAATTGCAGTTGCCGCCTCAATAGTCGAATGCATTTTGAATGTACACGAGCGGAAAATGCATATCGAGCGATGGAAAATGCTGAAAATTCTAGGTGACGAAATTCTCGTCGTCCCATCTCAAAGTTGGCCAAAAAAAAAGCTTCACAAACTTGGTCTGTATCTGCTGTGAATATCCGTCAACATTTTAGTTTATTGTGCAATGCATTTCTATTTATTTGCTCAATTTGCATAATGTACAATGTGGATTTGCTGGCGGGCGGATGTAGAAAATATTGTGTGCTCTGCCAACAGTCGATGATATGGCAATCTAATAATGCAGCAGGGCTTTCATAACTCAAAAACAACAAGTTCAACATCAGAGATACTGCACAACAACACAAAGGGTGTACAATGTTATGAAATATTCAATCAAAACAAACAATTTGAAGCCTTAAATCCGACTACTATCCCCAACTATACAAAAGCAAGTCAAGACTTCTCAGTTATTCTGTCAGTAAGGCAGTAACTCAGTACGTCATTCAGTCAGTTTTTGGCCATTCAGTCAGAGAGTTGGTCCATTAGCCATTCATTTCATTATTAAAATATTTTGCTTGCATTCACCTCTGCCAACGATATTTTTGGCAAAATTTCTAGCCCCTGGCAAAAATTTGAGAAAACGAAATTCTAAAGCTTAATGGGGCGGCTAACAAGGGGTGGGAATAGGAAATGAGAGATGGGCGAGAGAGTATGATTTGCGGGCAAACTGCAACTATGCAATACAATCGAGTCAGCTTGGTGATTACTTTACCAAACAATTTGAAATGGACATACTTGAGTAGTCTGCAAGCCTGGTGCAAAATGAGATTATGTAATGTAATTTATTTTCTAGTCGAGTTTTCTATTCACAAAAGTTTCAATTGAAATTTACAAAATTTGTTCAGCAGTTTAGAGCAATTATATAGAGAGACAGCATACCTTTGTATTGAGATTTCTTTCTTGTTTGTGATAGGTAGAAATAAGTTTTATGAAATTAAATTTAATAGCTTCAGTTGAAAAACAAATTATGAAATTAAATCTGATAGCTTCAGTTGAAAAACAAATTATGATGTTAATATATATCTTGGCTTTTTCTCTTTTTTAAAGTTTTACTTAAAACTCTTTTTTATCAGCTACTTTAGTTGACATTTTTCTCGCTCTTAAGTTTTGTTATAGAAATTCTCTTTGTGAGTAATCCTCGTTCTCCTCTCTCTCTCTCTCTCACTCTCTCGATAGAGCATTTAGATCTCTTAGATTATTGCTCTAGAGTAATACAATTTTGCTTTCTAGGGCATCCTTAAATGATTACTTAACTACTGTATGCAGTTCCTCCTTTGGGAGGAGACCAGGTAACCCAAACTGCGTTTGTTTTCAAACTACCTTTAGGAATTCTCCGTTAGTCACATTCATCGCTGCAAAATTCCAATCAAGTGCACATAAAAGCCAACAAATTTTAATATCGCTGATGGGTTTGGATTTTCTGATGGTAGCCCCAACTTGTAGAAAGTTGTAGCACACGGTGGAGCATATTAATTGGGAGTTAATTGAAAAGTTTGCGTTTAGTTTGGTCTAACTTTTAAGTGCACTTTGAGAGTGAAAGACCCAAAGGAGTAAAGATGCTGAAAGAGTTGCAATGGGTTAAGAAAGTTAACAGAAATTGCATTAAACGTTGCAACAAGCCAGCAATGTGCAGAGAATTTCTAAAGAGAGAGAGGTTAAGGGTACATAAGAGAGGGAGAGAGAGAAGGAGAGAGAGAGGGGGAGAGAGAGAGAGGTGCATCTTAAAAGTATTGCGAAAGAAATGCAGAGCACATCTCGAGGCAATCGGTAATGTGGCATTGAAGTTGCGGCAAAAACTTTGAGACTCTCTCGAGGCTGGTTAAAAGCTGCTGCATGCCTCATGCCTCAAGCCGCATACCGCATGCCGCATTACATAACTGTAACTGTAATGACGGCTGTGCCACAAATCTCCCACATAAACCCATCCACTTATTTAGTCGCCGAGCGCAGCGTTTAATAATTAAATGCAAATGCGAGTTTTTATAACGAGGGCCTTGGCGTTATAATCCGCAAACATTAACGCACCCAGACCAGAATAAAGTTGACTTCTGTTGAGGATAAGCCCAAATCAGAAGTGATGACGAAGGGCAGGTGGTTGTAGAGATACAAATGCTTTTAATTGAATGCGTGACTTGTTGAAACTTTTTATGATTTAGTGAGAAGAAAACAAATCGGGAGAAGTCTCCCCTATAGACCTTTTAATGACGTCCTCTGCTTCTCCTCCCCCAAATGTCAACTTGGGACATAAATTTTGGACTGCCGATTAAACCAAGTATTAAGAACCTGTGGCTAGAGCTTAAGCTATGAGCAGCTGTCGGTATTAATTACAATAATTGTATAGATAAACTTTTAATTACTTAAGCTTAGACGTATTATCATCAGAATAAACTCTTATTTTATTCTACTTATAATTACTAAATTTCACTTTTTGTTAACATAACTTTTCTAATTTCAACACTTTTCTATTTTCTTCTCTTTGCAGGTGAGTTTTCTGTGAAAGAAAAATGTCAGATAAGTAAAAAAAAACTTTGCTTCTACGTGTATATCGATTGCTCTATTACATATAACAAACAATTTGTTTGCCTTTGCATTAATCAAAATGTGTCCAAAGTTGGATATGGGGTTTTGGCTTGGCATAAACTATCAATAAGAGTCCTCTGTGGCTCTGGTATAATCAATTATCCGCTAGAATATATATACTTACTGCGTATACTCCTTGTTTCGACAGTTTCTTACTCAAGTTTCTCTTTGTTTGCGTTCTCTGCTTTGGCACTTCATAAAACGACATGACAAAACGAAATGTATTTTGCAATTTCTGTAGCTGAGATTTTTCCAGCAACGATTTCTAATGCATTTACTCAAGTCGGAATTGCGCTTATTTATACTACCAGTTTATAACCTGGGCAACATTGTTTCTTACTCTGCTTCTGAGATTTTTAGCTGCATTTCGAGCAGCTACATTTTCTAGGATATTTCATTTTGACAGCTGTTGCTTGTTTTTTAGAAATGGCTTAAAAGGGTATAATGAACAGGTGAAAAAGGTATGTAACAAACAGAATTAAATCTCAAATCCAGGTCGAATTTGTTCTTCAGAGACTATGAGGTAGATATTAAATATAATATGCTAACTCAAGTTTGCTTTTAAATTTGAAAACCTCATTATAGTAAGCACTCTGTTAGTCAGTTCAGCAAATTAAACAAAGAGTGTATAGGGTATTTTGCCGTAGAGCATACTTAACTTCAACGATTTTTTACTATGTTGTTACAACAATCAGTAAAGCTCATGGCACGCCACCATTTTGGAAAACAATTTAAATTGAATTACTCAGGCGCTCACACAGAGAGAGGAAGGAAGGAAGTGGAAGAGCCACTGAGAGAGAGAGAGAGAAAGAGAGACAGACAGAGAAAGAAGAGAGGCTGCAATCAAAATAGTATCTCCCTGCTATTTTTTTTACATAGCCCATTTTTTTGGGCGGCATTTAAATTGCCATTTTTGATAGTTTTACATAACAATTCATGTATTGTACATGTGTGTGTGTATGTGTGTGTTTTGGCGAACAGCCAACACCAAAGAAAGAATGAAAAAATGTGATAAAAAATTTGCATTGCACAAAATGTGTAATTAAACATCATGCAAGGGGAGGACAAAGGGGAAGCAACTGGATGGCAGGAATAATCCTTGAGCCTGGCGGCAAAACTTTACGCACATTTCAATGCATTTTTTATGCGGCACGTGGGCGCAGTCATGTGTGTTGCAGTTGCAGTTGCAAGTGGCAAGTGCAGTTGCTGCTGTGTATCTGTGTGAGTTTATCAGTTTGCTGCGTCCTTGCACACAGCGCAGGAAAACCCAAAACGGCAGCCATGAAAATCAACATCCGGCAGCAATGGCAACTGCAGCAAGTGGCAAGTGCAAGGTCAACTTTGTTGAAGGACATGCCAGCAGCAGAAGCAGCAACAACAACAACAACAGCAGCTCATCAGTCCACGCCCACAGTAAACCGCCTTCCGCCCAGGCAGTCAACCTACAGTTTGCCTCTGTCTCATTGGTTTGTTCACTTGTATTTGTATTTACTCTGCAGACCCTGCATGTGAGTGTGTGTGTGTGTGTGTGCGTGTGCGTGTGTGTACCGCCATTTTGTTCGCATTGTTTGCTGTGACGTTTCATTTCATTGCGTTTTAGTATTTTGCGGTTTTCGCTTCTACTGAATTGAAGCATCAACTAACATTTTACAGTTTACAACTGCAACTGTTGTCCAATGTCCTCTGGCATTCCAGCTAAAACCAGCACATGCCAAATAAGCCTTCAAATAAATAGCAAGAAGTATCTACATAGTAACTGCTGAACATTGCTGATTCTGACATTAAGCATATATGTTAACTAAT
The DNA here is from genome assembly GCA_035045575.1 of Drosophila falleni. Taxonomy (NCBI): domain Eukaryota; kingdom Metazoa; phylum Arthropoda; class Insecta; order Diptera; family Drosophilidae; genus Drosophila; species Drosophila falleni. The sequence continues at coordinate 16,827,488 of JAWNOV010000167.1, forward strand.
TAGTTTTATGTCGTTGTGTTGATTTTGTGCAGTTGAATCTCAAATATAGATGGTACACTGATTGGGGCTCATTTGTATAATTGCAAGCTTATTTACAAGCTAGATCAATATTCATAATTTTGATGATTTCAGTGACTATACAACAGTTGCTTAGTTGTTAACTTAATAGATGTGAAAAGAAAGAGTAGATAAATATAAAATGTTAGCTAAATAGCTTATCTCATAACAAAGTGAGACAATGGGTAATCTGTAATCTGTTAAGAGTAAGTTGTAGTTAACAGTGAGAGTAACATAACAAAACATAACAATAACATAACATAACATTATATGTCAAGGCATCTGCTATTGTATTCTGTTTATTAATGAGTAATCTGTTAAGAGTAAGTTGTGGTTAACAGTAAGAGTAACATAACATAACATAACAATAACATAACATAAAATATCATAACATAACATTATATGTCAAGGCATCTGCTATTGTATTCTGTTTATTAAGAGTCAAATTCAAAATTTAATTATTACAAAAGATCGAGTGGAAAAGTTTAAGTTTAAGTAAGTTGGCTTTTATTTGAGGTATTATTTTACCATCATTTACAATGCAACTATTTCTCGCTGCTTAAATAATATTCAGAGTTTACATAACAGATTAAGTATTCTTCAATGTAAATAGTATAAGTAAACATTGAGCGTAACATAACAGATCATGAACAAGTGAAATTAGCATAATGAGCCTAACTCTAATAGCTCTTCCAATATTTGCATTGAAAAAAAGAGAAATTTTAACCTTTGACGAACTTTCAAGTTTGCTTGCCCTTTTAATTACAGTTCACACAATACTTTTTTGTTGTTTTTCCTCTCAGTTAACAAGGGTTCAGGGCTGCAACAAGTGCGAACCGCAAACAACAAACAAACAGTAGAGACCAACGCCATGTTGTACAAATTTAATGTCCATTTATATATGCCCGGCTTTCCCTCTCTCTTCCTGTCACTCAAAAACTCTGCATAATTTTCTACGCTACATAATTCAAATTGTTTGCTAGCTACTCTCCTTAAATAATTCAAAGCCTAATCTTTAAATTAAAATCAGCTCCATTAGCAACAAAGAACACGAAATTCCTTTAGTATATATGTATTAAAAAGACAAAAAACATGTGAAATCCAGCAGCTGGTAGCACTTCCTGTTTGCTGCTGCCTTACATTTCTTAGAATTTTGCTTTTAATTTACCTTGTAATATTTAAAATAAATGCCTAAAAATATCCTATTTTTTTATTGTGTTATTTTGTTCTTAACTATTTTCTTTAAGAATACAAATACATCTGTACAGGGTATCTGTTAGTGCAACATAATTTTCAAATTCTTAGTACTTTTTTTTTTTGTTATCGTTTTTCTTGCTTGCAATGTTAGGGCAAAAATTTTATTTACTAGCGTTGAGGCTGGCATTGTGTGGTGTTCAGTTGTTTTTTACCGAGTATTTTGCATAAAGTTTGCAAGCAGCGACAAAAACCACCAAAAAAAAACACCCACTATGTCTGGCCTTCTCTTACACATGGTCACATACATATATATTTTAGCTAGCCCGCAGCTGTCTGTCTCTCTCTGCATGAAATATGCGAAGCCGCTTTCAACAATTTGCGTTGAAAATTTGCACAATGTTTGCCAGCTTCAATGTGTATGTGTGTGTGTTTGTATAAAAGTGTGTGTGTGTGTGTGCTATTGTTGTTGTTATTATGTAATGCCGAGAAAAGTTTGCGCTCATGTAAATACAGTGTCGTGTATAATTCAAGTCCCACCTCATGCTGCTTCACGTGTCAAACTAATGCAAAAAGTGTCACAGACTAGAAATTAAAAATTCAAATGAAAACGGGCCTAGACTAGGGCGCAAATTAAGCGCTTCCGCTTTCTCATTTCCTCTGTATCCCTATCTCTAGCTGTCTCTGCTGTGCCACTTGGTAATTCATTTTATGTGAAGAGCTTGCCAAGTGGCCGGTTTCAAAGCATATTTTGGGTTAAATTTTAATTTCCTGCAACTCAGTGTCAACTTCCTCTGCCCGGTATTATTGTCAGTTACATCTGCCACACATACATAACTCAGTGTTTTTTTCTCTTCTCTCTCTCTTTCTCTCTCACTCTCTTTTTCTCTCTCACTCTCTTTTTCTCTCTCACTCTCTCTCTCTCTCACTCACTCTCTCTCTCTCTATCTCTCTCTCTGGCACTTCTTTTTAGTTGATTGGGTTACTAGGCTTGAGTCTAAGGCGCTTATATGCTACAAAAGTACAAAGGACTAGAAATTTCATACTCTACTTATATCGAGAAATACTCAAAATACTCGGAATGTTCTCTGAAATGGCAAAGCAAAGTCTCTGGCTTTGAGCTACTTAAATTCCTTAGAGCCTTAAGACTTAAAATGTACCAGCGGACAATTTTAATTAACCTTTTTTTTTCTGTCTGTCCGGGAGTTTACTTTGGATGGGTCGAATAAAATACACGAAGATATACAGACAGATGAAGATGCTCACAGAAGCGACCTCAGCTAAAAGTTGGCCTAAAGCGAAATCAGCGCCGCATAACCTTCAATACGTGTATTTATTCTTGCCTTATATAATATCTATATATTATATATATATACTCTATATAGGCGTACTTTTGTATGCTTTTGCCTTGCGAATTCCTTTGCTCGCTTTGTGCGGCTTTTTTCCTTTTCTTTTGTATCCGTTGCATAATTTCTTGGCCTGCGCTTTTGTGGCCTCCTCATGTCTTTATAGACTGGCCTTTAGGTTTTATGTCCCTTGGCCAATGGAAAAAATGTAAAGTTGACCCTTTAAAGTGTATTTTGTATTTAAGATCTTCGTCTCCGACTTACCAAGTCCATAAGCTCAACAGTGATAAAAGGTATATTATTGACTATAACGATATCATGTTGAAGATATTTTGTATAAGTTTCCCATTTATTCTCAGACTTGTATTCGCAAAGTATCTTTTTTCTACTGCATTTCTTTGTTAGTTATTTCTTAACTTCTCCCCTTTTTAAGATTTTAAATCTTTCAATTATTCATTGTCGCCTTTGCTGTACGCTCAAGGTCATTTTGGACGGGCTGACTGACCACAAAGTATGCAATAAACTGCAGTCTCGACCAGATTTGTGCCCTTGATATTGCGGTACTGGGTAGACCTTGTACATAGTTCGACCTTGACTCTTTTGGGATTTCACTTCTTTTTTTTTAGGTTGGCCCTGTCTGATGTCAGTATTATTATCATTATCATCGGGATTGTGATCAACGTTAGCAGCAGTCACTGCAAAACATTTGCCATAACTAATGACTGTCAGGCGATGAGATTTTTACAGATGTTTGCTAGTGAAAGGAAAAGTTTTGCGGTTAGTTTTGAATGCTAAATGCTGACTGCTGTCTGCTGCTATCAAGTCAGACTTTTGTGAATTATTATGATACCACAAGGGGCTGTCACATATGTTTCTAGTATCACGCGTAGATTGCTTTATTGTTCGGTCATTGTTCAACATTTTTACCACTAAATTGTTGTCATTCTGTGTGATTTATTTATATACCCAGCTGGTGTTCATAGGAAGCTTAATTACATTGTTAGTCCTCAAGCTAAATGATGTTGCGAAAGTTGTCGAAACCAAGATCTAAGTCAATTCAATTAAATGCCCAAAAGCAAATTTGTTTCGTTAAGAATAAAAGTAAAAGTGGGCAGATAACTTGGAATTTAACTACAGAAGCTCTTGTTTAGCTTTGATTGATTGTGGCTTAATTACCTTAGAGCTAATTAGCCAAATTCTGAGCAAAATATTAATGTTCAAAGAAGAAACGAAAGGAGGCAGGAAATAAGGGGATGGACAGAAACTTATACGGAAATGTCCAAGACTGTGAAGAGTCCTTCGTAAGTTAATTAGGTGGAACATGCTGTATAAGAAGCTGTTGGAGAGAAAAAATGTTAGATCAACCTTCTTACTGTGATGTTTTAATGGTTACTTATTAATGAAGTATTTGGCTCGCAATTAATGGAAAAAGTCAATTTCAAAATATTAAACTCACATTTCCATCATGTATAATAATATCCTTTATTACTAGAACCTAATAAGGAAATTAAATACTTTTAAAGAGTTTTTTTTTGTAGAGTGTAATATTTATTTGGGGTTACGCTTTCAGTTTTTTCTTTAACATTGAAATTCATAGTAAACTAGCCGGCCGGTGCTACAGTCGAGCATACTCGACAGTCGGAGACCCCGTACTTATTATGGAAAAAACTTATAATGAAAAAAAACAAAAAAGAATTTAGTTAACAGTCCCTCTCCCAATCCCTCTCCCAGGCCCCGCTCCCAGTCTCTCTCCCAGGTCCCGCTCCCAGTCCCTCTCCTAGGCCCTGCTCCCAGTCCCTCTCCCAGGCCCCGCTCCCAGTCCCTCTCCCAGGCCCCGCTCCCAGTCCAGTACGGGGTCTAAAAATCTTAAATACTTGGTAATCCTAACTGAATTGCTAAATGCTTGCTGCTTTTATCTCATGTGCTGTCAGCTCAACGCGTTTTCCATTTCACTTCTCTTTTGGTTAATCTCTTCCATTTCATCCCATCAGCATGCCAATCTGCTAACAGTCAGACTGAGCTAATCCGAATTGTGTTTGGGAACGCATTTCCGCACACTTGCAGCGTCAGCATTGGAGCAACGTCATCGACCCAGAAAACGCCTCCAAACCGTTGCCTGCTGCCAAGATAAATACACACAGCCAAAAATGAATTTCCAGCAGGCAGCAGGTCGCTAAATATGCTGACGACAATGCTTGAGGAGTGAAGGGGAGTGAGAGAGGAAGAGGGGACAATCATAAACAACCATAAACTATATGTATCTGCGTTTTCTTTGGCAAACTGACCTTCACCCAATCGTGACGGTCTGTTTCCATTTGTTTGGCTTTTGTTTTCTTTTTGAGTGACGCGGAATTTAAATGAACTTCACCTTCAAACAGTTCGCATTTGTAGTTGTCTAATGTTGCTTCTTGTTGTTGTTCTTGTTTTTGTTATTACATGTTAATGAACTTGTGGATATTACGTTCATGTTGGCATACCCGAAATAGTATTTTTGGCCTTAGATCTATATTTATATTAAATAGTATATCGAGCAAGTATTTCGCTTCTATTTATTTATTTATAATTCTTGAATAATAATCATTATTATGTGATGAGTTTATGCATGTGACACATTTGACTCACTCGGTGAAAATTTTCTACAGGTTAAAAATACTTATATCGTTCGCTGTGATTCATTTTCGTTAGCGGATCCTTCAACGAATCTGCGCAAAGAATTCTTCTTCATCAACAATTCGTGCTTTTGTCTTTTGGCTCTGGCGCTGTGACGTCAAGAAAACCTGTAGAAAATCTGTCGACTAACACATAATTCATATGTTTTATTTACTTGACTTGAATTCTTTGATTGCCAAATAAAAAAATACCCAACAACAAATGTTGCACAAATATTTAAAGACAACAACAAAAGTCAGGCAAATAACTAAAGGCATTTAAATATTTTTAGATATACGTAGCTGTTTGTCTTTTTCGTTTAACGACTCTGAATAAATAGGTTTATGAAAATAGCCAGGAATAAAAAATAAATAAATATAAATCAAAGCAGTTGTGTTGCTGTGCCAACTTGTTTGATTAGCACATATAGTTGAATTTATTGCACCAGATTAAATAATAAGTGGGTGGATTAATCCAGTTTCTTGAGAAAATCAGAAAAACTCTGTACAAGAATTTTCGAAATAAGAAAATTTAACAAGAAATAGATTAAGTGCTTTTAAAGTTGCTAACATTTTAAATACTGAATTTTAATTTTTAAAAGCGTCTTTGATTAAAAAAATAAATATTTGGTAGCTTAATGTCAAAATTTTTTATCGTCACGAAAAGAAAAGCAGCTGGTTGTTTAAAGCAACGTCGAAATTAGTTTAGAGTAACTAGTTGCTTAATATTTTTTTATTTATTCGTTTTAATCTCAAATTGTTTTGTCTCAGGCACAATCAATCAGGTTGAGCAAGTGCATCATTGATCATCAATTTAATCATCTGCTGACAATTGGCGAGTCTTAAAATACAGTGTCAGTGTCTTGAGTTATGCAGCAAGCAGCTTTTGTTCAAGCACACACCATCAATCAAAGCAGTCAGCTTATTCTGACGGCCATAAGCAATAATTTCTCTATTTCAGTTTAGATGATGCTTAGCTTTAATTTATGTTTATTATATGGCAAAAACACTAGAAAAATGTTGCCGAAAATGTGGCCATAAATAATTTCATTTTAATTATGTCAATTTCAGAAAATTGCGCATCGCATTTCCCTTTGATTCTTGTCATCGAATCGTCTACATTTATTTACTCTTGAGCGACACTTTTTGCCCACAAATCAACAAAAACCAGCCGCATTTTCATCATCAGCAACACGAACATCATCATCATTACGGTCGTCATCGTCATTTTGAGGTTGACCTTGCCAACTTCCGCTGTTGCCAAATATTATTGCTAATTTATCAGATCTTAAAGCAACTTTCGGGACCAGCTGGGAATGCTGTTATGTTGTTTTTGGCCATGTTCTCAGCCACTTCCGTTGCCAATTCAAGTAGAATTTACTGTTGAGCTGCTGCTGATGCCGATGTTGTTATGATGATAGAGATATAGACAGATGATGAGAGAGAGAGGGAGAGAGGGACTGAATCTGTCCAAATGCTGCATAATTCAAAGGCCTGAAATTTATGTGGCAACTAATTGCTGTGTGCCAGCAACAACACATGTCGTATGATTAATGTTCCCAGGCTCTTATCATTTATGCTTCTCATTTTTTTGTTGTTTATGTTTGAGAGAAGAGAGAAGCCTTTGTGACCTTCAGCTATTGATTGAAGTCGTCTCTGGCAACTCCCCAGCTATGACAATATAATACAAGCATTATAATGATAAAAGTAATGAGAAAAATATACGAATTGAAGATGCGCTTCAAAATATTTCGGTGACTAACGTAAAACGGAAATTTATTTTACAATTTGCAGTCTGTAAAATGAGTAGGTATTCTGAAAATAATAACTCTTTGCGTTAAAATACAATTTTAGAGATAGTCAAATAATCTAAACAATATTAAAAAATGTGAACATCCAATTTGGATACTTAACAGTCCTCGAACATGCCATACAACCTCATATATCACAACACACACACATAGAAAACACACACATATTGGTAAAATTTCGTAAATAGAGGGGAACAAAACGAGGCTCGTACGGTGAAATTTCGGCAAGTTTATGGCCCAAACTGCTGCTGTCCAACATGGCTAAAATATAACACCACACTCGTAGCATATACTAGGACACATATACAGTACAGTCGAACTGCTCTATCATGAACTTCTCTACAATGAAGCTCTTTCTATTATGCATTGATTTCAAATTATTTTTACATACATTTCATACTTTTTATTTCACTGTCTTAAACTTTATTTTAGTTAAATTTTGAAATAGAATAAAATAGATATCTTAAAAATTATCCTTAAAACGATAAAGGAACATTTTAGATGTCTAAGAAATATTTGTTTTTATTAATATTTAATATTTAGCCAAGTATCGAATTAAAACCTTGAGTTCAAGCTATTTAGTAAACGTGTCTGAAATCTTGTTCTATGGTTCGAACCCTTAAAACTTGAAGGGATTTTGTTTACTCACTATAGGCAAGTAAGACTGTATCTATGAGTGTGCTGGTGTTGCCTTTGGTTTTGTAGTCCTGGTGCTGGTCCAAATTGTAATCATAACTCGAGCGACGCATTAAACATAACAAAAAATAGCTCGAAGCACGTAGCCAAACACAGTAACACCACACACAGACATAGTAGGTGCTCTCTATATATATATGGATGTGTGTATGTGCGTATTTTGGGGGTGTGATTGTTGTTTTTCGACTGTCAGGCTGTCAAAGTTTTATGCCTGAAAAGCATTTAACTCGCGATGCTCGTCTACTTCTGCATTATTGTTGTTGTTGTTGTTGTTGTTGCTGCTTTTGGCGCTAGGTTGTTGGTTACATACGTGCAGAAATTGGGTGTGAAAAGCACTTTGCCACGAGAAGTGGCAACAGTGTTAAAGTGACGTTTAGTGTTATTCGAGCACTCCACGTGCCGCCTTCTAGGCTCACCTAATGGCCCTGGCAAGAACCCAACAAGCCCATCACCACCAAGCTGAGACGTTTAAGCCTTTAGGCAGTTTTTGTGGCGCCACCTTTTTTTGCACCATCTCTTTTCTATCTTTGGGATGCCAGCTCCTCGTAGCTAGGCACATTAAAGGCTTTCTTTCATTAAATTTAAACCTTAAATATGACTGAGCCAGCTGAAATCTGCTAAAAACAAGTGATTACCGGCAGGTGAGAACAGGAGAAAGAAAGCAGGTGAAGGTGAAGAAGTGAGAGTCTGAATAAGGAGATTTAGAAAAGGGACAACGGATCCCAAGCTTTTGCTAAGTTACATGTTGCCCTAGCTACAAATCCTATTTGCTATTTTTTTTTCCTTTTGCTTTTGCGTGCTTACGCCCATTAAACACAATGAATGAGCGTGTATTCGAGTGTGTGTGTGTATATGTGTGTAGAGCTGTGATTTCTGTATGTGTATGTGATGCTGTGAATTGTGTTAGAAATTAAGCACAGTCTGAATGTGTTGCCAGTCACTTAAGCTATTATTTCTGAATGCAATCTAAGATGATTTATGAAATTATTTACCAAGAAAAACCACTACACATTTCGGCTATACTCAATACCATTTATTTAAGATCTTCCCCAGAAATATCTTTGACATTTTCTTGTTGAAGTTGTTGAGCTAATAGACGAGCTCAGTATTTCATTTATTGTCTGCACATATTTCTAGTCATTTTTTGTTGCCTACATTTAAGCGCACGTCTATAAATTTCACACCTCAGTGTCTCTGTCTCTGTCTCTGTGTGTCCGTGTGTTGGGCATGAGTATGTGTGTGTGTGTACTTCGTAAAGTTTACTTTTTTCCATAAGTTTTGTTGTTGTTAATCTTTTGACTGTGTTGGCAGCCGCAGCACAGGTTTCCAGTTTCCAAGTATCAAGCCAGCATTGTTAACTTTTGCATAAGTTGTGCTTTCTCTTTCTCTCTCCTCCCTCATTCACTCTCTCTTTCTTTCTCTCCCTCATTCTCTCTCTCTCTCTCTTTCTTTCTGTTGCTCTCCGTCGACTGTTCATTTTTATTTTCATGGCATTATTTTGTACTTTGACCGGGTTTTTTTTATGCGAGGCTTTGTCGAAACAGTTTTCCATCAAGTTTTTGGGTCTCTCGGCCTGACCGAAATTAAATGTTATTTGTTCGGCCTTTACGCTTTACGATATGCGCCAATTTCTGTGCCCATAAATCAGATAGGCGCAGCCAGAGAGCTTGACATCCCTTCTCTCTTCTTTCTCCGGCATAAAAAAAAGAGATTTACACACCTTCTTCCAGGGGGGCGACCTTTTCGAAAAAAAAGGCGAATTTGTTGAATGTTTCTTTTCTCTTATTTATTTCAAGGCATTTATTTGGTTGTTTTCTTGTTGATTTTCTTGGGCACTGCATAACTTTGCGCTGATTTCATCTATCAAATTAAGAAAGTAAAAGCAAAATATTGTTGCGCTCATTCGTATATTCGTTTTTCAGTTCTCCGCCTCGTAAATCTGTGGCGACGCCTAAGAATATTTCACAAAAATGCTCGTCTCGAACATAATAATACATATTATTATTATTATTATTATTATTATTATTATACGCCGAGTGGTCGTCGACGTCGCACAGTGGGGCAGATCCTCATTTTGCGTTGCAAAAATCATATCCTTTGAACCGGTGAAGATATTTTCAAAATTTAAAAAGCATTTGATAGAAAACTTCTTAAGCTTTAAAATGAGTGCTTGCTCAGCTTAATGTGCCCACTGGTTAATTCAGAGTTTTCGGTCAAAGTTGAAAAATATTTTCAGTGCATATTTTACATGTAAAATTATAAAAAAAAAATTCATTTTTGCTGCCCAAAACATACATTTTAATCTTTTTTCATATTTTAAGCAACAATATTTGGTATTTTAAATAGTTGAGTTACGCTAATAAAAAAAAAAAATTTTTTTTTTTGTATAATTTTTGTACGATGCCTGACATGTCGAAAACGTATGTAATTGTACTGCGCTCTTCCTCTTCTATCACCATTTTTTTGCGAGGTTGCATCAGTTGTCGTCCTATAACTCTCCCAGACGCAGCTGGACGCATGAAAGACCGGGGTTATTTCGTTAGAGAATTGATTAACGAAGACTCCTGTGGTAGTGGGATCGAGTCCTTCGGAGTCCAATTTTTTTTCTATACCATCAAAGTCAAAAAATAGCCTAATTTTAGAGCTTTTTTTAAACATCGCTGGGATAAAAGGTCAACAAGTGAAGAAACAAAATTCTACGGCATTTAATTAAAAATGAATGTACTTTTCAGATGAAACCAAAAACATAAAGATCGGTCATGTAACTTGACAAAAAAACCGTTTTAAAGTTTGCATTTTTAGGAAAAAATCCACATTTGTGCGCGCACTGAAATAAGGGTCAACTTTGAGAGGCTGTCACGCCCACAATTTTTACCTGATTTCAAAAATCTTTTGGATTTGTAATCTCTGGAGATTTCTCTATCGAATGCCTTTATTACTTTTTACGAACGCTTTCGTCAAATAAATGATTTTTGCCACGCATATCGGCCGCCTGCCCCAGTGTGCGTCGTCTTCGCTAAAACAATGCGGCAAGAAATAGCCATTAAAATACTAGATAAAGCAAATTTGTAGGCGAAATGGGGGTGTGGCCAGGCGTCAAAGTGTCAACTGCCATTAAAATTTAATTTTCAACGACCATCTTTTGCTGTGTCGACTCAAGTTTGACGCTTTGTTTGCCGAAAGAACTCAATTAAGTTTTCATTTCAAAACATTTCATTTTTCGCTAAATTCCTTAAACGTTCCTAATTGAGTGAGGCCACAAAAAAGCCAAAACCAGAGAAAAGAAGGCTTAAAAGGGATATTTGTTGCTTGTTCTTCCGTAATTACCGAACAATTGAGCAATTTAATTATTTAAATAGCTTTGTTTTCGCCCTTTTCTCTGGTCATTGAGTTTGACACGATGAGAAGAAAATGTCACAAAAGATATCATTTATCACTTTAATATTGACTAAAACGAAAGGAAGAAAGGTAAACGATTTTCAAGATAAAACCTTTGATTTTTACATTCATTTGGTTTCTTTTTATCATTTGTATAATTAACATCTCCTTTTATTTATTTAAGCACTTAATTAAAGTTACTATTTGGCATTGTGTTAAGCACTTTTGTAAATGGTAGCTTCTCTTTTTTGTAATGGCTTATGGATTAATGAAGACATACACATATATTAACTGATAATGTTCTTTATATGGTAATGTGTGAGAATTGTAAGAGTTAAACATTTTTGAATGAATGGGTATTAAATACGCAAAGTAAAAATCAACTTAATGCGCAGTCTTTGAAAAAGAAGTAATATTTATTACTGAGCTGCAATACACTTAACGAAAGCATATATTATTATTATATCTAATACCATATTGTTAGTCAATTCATTACATTTATATAAATTCAAATATTCTTCAAGTAGTCAGAAAATATAACACAATTTAATAAATAGTGAATTCTAAATAATAAATATTTACTTCTGAAATTCACCTATAACAAAGTCTGTTGTGCTCATCAGAATAAGTTCTATATATATCACAAAATCGCAGACGCATTGCTTAGCATCAATAAATATTTTCAATCTAAACAAAATCTTTCAAACGTTATTCGTTCGCTTATGAATGACAAGTATTGCGCTTCAGGCATTAGGCTAATTGACTGTGCCAAAACGTATATCAAAATCCAACAAAAGCAACAAGAAAGTCAACAAAAACTATTAACACTTTGTACACAAAGAGTCGGGAACAAGAACTATTCCTATTGAGACGCCCACGCCAGATACAAGATACAAGATACAAAAGGCAGACACCTTGACAGGCCCACAGAATGAAATGAGGAAAATTAATTTAATTTCTATTTTTCACTTTACACCCCGCTGTGAATCGCCCACAGAGATTTTATTGGGGATTTGTTTGCATTTAAATTCAGTTGCTAAGACGACGACAGCAAATCTCTGGCTAATCGCATCAAAAATGCGGCAGTGGCAACGACGACAAAAATATTTCAAGTGGTCTATTTATAGTGTGGCCTGTATCTGTGTGTGTGAGTATGCGTGTGTGTGTGGATTGCATAGCTGACTATATTTGCTTTTGATGACTGTTCGGCCCATAGGACCAGTCGGCTATTCGGCCTTCACCTTTGTACACAATTTCGTTTAGATATTCTCAGTTTGCTCCAGACACTAAGCTCACAAATTATTTATTTATACGCTGCCTTTTCAGTCAGTTTTTGTTGTTGTTTGCTGCTGTTTGCCATTTGGTTTTTAACAATTCGTACATAAAGTAAACTTAATTTATTTTTAATCGGCATTTAATTGGCTGCCCGCTGTTTTTCTTACACTCGAGATTGCAGCATAAAAACTTTTAATTGCTCCTAAGGTATTTTTTCCTACTCCTTCCCTACCTTAACTCTGTTGTGATCTGTTGTAGGGGCGATTGTTGGTGGTTGGGGAGCTGGTTGATGTTTATTTTTGTGTTCAACTCTTGAAATGCCAAACGCATTTTCACCACCATCCACCGACAGTTCACAATTGTGGGCCAATGTGTCGACGACATCGCCATTGTGCGATGCGACGCAGCACCTACACCTTTTTCCAAGAATAAATATAACATCTAACGTATATTGAAAATAAACATTTGAGCGAGCTAAAGGGCAGAGTTCAAGTATAATTTACTTATAAGCTGACGGCTTTGCAAGAAGTACCTCTCAAGTTTTTGGATATTAAGTAAATGCGGTTTGACAAGTGCCTGAAGGCATGCTAAGTGCCAGCAGACGTTGCTCTTGAAATTTTGAAGAAATGTTCAATTACTTTTGTGGCAGATGATGTGAAATTAAAACTGACAGCTTAAGCCCAAAAGCGACCACCTGTAAGACAAACAAAATGTAATAAATATTTATTAAAAATACTTGAAAACAAATCAAAGCACTTTGAAAGAAAATTGATTATGTGGAAAAAATGTATTAAAATGTATCCAGTATATTTTGAAAAGCATATTAAATTCACCGTAAGAAAAACAAAATGAAAAATAAAATTATTAATAACAAATCAATGCTATTGAAAAAATCGTTTGTTATGTGAGAAACAAAAATATAATCAAGTATATTTTTAATAACATACAAAATCTGTTTGAAAATAAGCTGATTATATTAGTTGAAATTCTTTTACTCGATTCAAAAAAAATACTTACTTTTCCTTAGAAGATTCAACTTATGAATTCCATGAAATACTTTTTACAAAGCATAAGCACATTGCATACTTTAAATTTATAATAGTTCGACTGTTTAACTACTCAAATACTTTCTATTTATTTCTTTTGTAACAATACGATGATTAAAGAATTGATTTCGATTGAAAATATGTACAGAAATATTTGATGCTTTTCATTAAAAAGTATATCGATTGGCCTTGTTTCGAAGACTGAAACTTCAGTTGAAATATATATATTTTAATCAATTACATTTGTCCTAAGGCACAACTCGAGCGCACATGCGAAATGCACAACACAACTCCGGGCTGAAAACATATTCCACATTGTACTTTCCTCAAGAGCAAATAACAAATTCAGCAGCTGCTCGAAGAGTACCGAGTAAAAGAGAAAACTTCATAAAAATGTGTTTCAATCAATAAAATTTGAGGGAGCAGCTCATAGTTGAAGGGTTTGTTGTCAAACAAACGGGAACACAAAACACTTTGAAAGTACAAAATGTTTTTCCTATCGAGCCAGGCAAATGGCATCTAGACACTTGTGTTATAGTACTTGTGCTTCGTCTATAAATGTGAATTGTGTCTCGAGCAGAAAAGAAATGTCAAAATCGAATCTACAAAACATATGCAAATTATGGGCAAGACTAGGAAAAAGAAGGCAAAGATTGACTCAGAATAGAATGCTATTACAAATTGTTTTATATTAAATAATCTATTTTGCTATGCAAGTGAGGAAATTCAGGGCGCATGAATCACACGGCTTGCAGGTGGGCGTGGCAGTTGCAGTTTAACGATGTGCCATTAATTAAATTTAATGAATTATGTCGGGGCGTTGATATTTGGCGGCTGCAACAAATTTGTGTGTACAACGCGGCGTATACGTGCTATACACAATTAAGGCCAAGAGCTGAGCATAATCATGGGCGTGCCAGTGGCACGAGCAGTAGATTTTGCCACAGCAGTTTGCTGCATTTATTAAAGTGAAACCAAAAGAAAAAAATCCTGGGCACTCGGGCGTATGGTTAACGTAATAAATGTCACTGCCATTTGACAGCTTCTCTGGAGCAGCCGACGCTCATTTTGAGTGACGTCAGCAGCTATCGCTGTCGGTCTCATGTGCAGATGCCCCCCTCCCCCCTTGCAACAATTTTGTTGCCTCATGTTGCCTCTCGTCGTTTTTGTATTCCCCAGATGCCAAATGCCGTTGCTGTGCAGGTTTTCTCTTCCACACATGCCTTTTCCAAATGAAAAAAATTAGGCTATGAAAAGGCATTGCCTACACGAGCACTCGGTTATGTTTTTGCGGTGATGGTGCGGTGGTGCTGTGGTGCGTCCTGGCCTGAAATTCACAGCCTCACATTGTTTATTTATCAAATATCCACACGCTGTCAGAGCAAAAATCCTGAGCCGAGAACAAAAGCGAAGCCGCAATAAGAGCAACAACAGAACCTACACACGATTACAGTAATTGACTATGGGAATACCCTGTAATGTAATGAATTAATTAATTTATGTGAGGAATAACTATATTCAAGCTCAATAAGAAATTATCTTCAAGTTGTCCCCGATTGTACTAATTATAAGTGAAGTGATTTCTTGTAATTTCCAGGGTATGAATACCAAATAGACGTCGTATTTTAGGTCTTGTTTAGGCCATGTTTTTGATGCCCTTTTTGTTGTTTTGTTTGCCTTGACCAAACATGAAACCGCACTATTAATTTGCGGCTTCTTAACAAATTTCCTGTCTGTTGCGAGTTTTTTTTTTTGTATGTACTTTATAAATGAATCTGTACATTGTACACTACGGAATTGCAATTCCCAATGACGTCACACGTCTACCACATACGCATTTCATGTTGCATACTTATTGGCATGTGAGGCATTTGAACTTGTGACCGTAGATATTCGTAATTGGTTAAAAGGCAAAATGTTTCAGCCAGATGTTGGCACTGGCTAATTAGGAGGCTAAACTTTCTGGATAATTAATATTGTCATTAGAGTGCGCACGAAGAATGAGAGAAAGACTGAGATTCTTATGATAATCAAATTGATATATGTGGCATTTGGCAATGACATAAACTAGGCTAAGAGCTTTGCTTAACCAATGTTTTAGATCAATTATATATTCAATTAAATGCTTAGATTTTCATACATGAAATTGGGAGCATTAATCTTCATTTTATTTTTAGGCTTAAGTGCTTGAACCTTACTCAAAGTTGCAAATTTGTTTATGTTTATGCTATAATTCTTGTCAGCGGTTGTTGTTTTTGTTGCTGAGAGTGCTGTCAGCTCATAAATTTTAAGAGACGGCAGATGAGAGTGTGAGAGGGAGAGAAAGAGTGTGAGAGTGAGAGTGAGAGAGGCAGCAAGTTGCCAGTTAATACAAAGGCATTTGTCGCCATAATTTGACAAGCACATAAATTCATTAAAATATTCTGCAGTCACAGTGAACCAACCTCCTTTTTCTCTCTCTTTCGCTCTCACCGTCTCCGTCTCTGTCTGTTGGTCATGCTTGCCCTAGACTTTGGCCAAATCATGAACTTGATGCATGAAAATGTATTTTCTTGACTTTCAAAATGATTTCATTACTTCATCACTCGCATTGTCAAACAAAAAATAAATATAAAAATAAACGAAATGAAATGAATGTATTTGTTAAATGTTTTTATTTATTTCTTCAAAATATTTTTGCAAACACGTCAAGGCATGCCATTCTCTCTCTCTCTCTCTCTCTCTCATCTTCTTTCTCTTAATCTGCGTTCCTCCCTTTCATCCACTCTCGCATCTTTTCGCACTAGCTTTTCATTTGGCTCGCTGCCAACGGAATTTGTATCTGTTTCAAATAGTTTGCAGTCCCCTCACTTGCCACGCCCCCTCTGCTGTTTATTTAAACGCGCTTTGATATTTATTTACGTGTGATTAGCAAAATTGGTTAACAGTTTCACATTCGCTATGCATTTCTGCATTTGATTTGATTTTTATATACAGATTTTCCTTCTCGTTTCAATTCGTTATTAATTTGTTAGTGTTGCAGTTGTTTGGTTTTTATGTACTTAATTTGCCAATTAATTGCCACCGTGAATTTTCGTATTTTTTTTGGCCCCCGCCATTGAGTAATCAAGATATTTTCATTTGCTTAGACCATAAATATTGTGTAGAAAGTGCGCAGATTTTGCCCATCTACAACTCGGCAGTCTCTTTCCCCTCAAACGGCGGCTGTCTGTCAAGTGTAACATTTTTTTAATGACTGACACGCCAACGAGCAGCAGTAAATGAAAAGTATTTAAGCACTTGTTAGGAATTTCCTCTTAATTGCTTTTCGGGCATGTGGAAAATGATATCGTGCCGATTGCCCGTCCGTCTGTCCATCCGTTGATGTCCGTTTTTAGCTTTTTGCTATTTTCTTGGACAGGAAACTTCATTTGTTATGCTTGATTAAAAT
Source organism: Drosophila falleni (assembly GCA_035045575.1). Taxonomy (NCBI): domain Eukaryota; kingdom Metazoa; phylum Arthropoda; class Insecta; order Diptera; family Drosophilidae; genus Drosophila; species Drosophila falleni. The sequence continues at coordinate 16,844,369 of JAWNOV010000167.1, forward strand.
AGTCAGGAAAATAGGTTAGCAAGCAATTTCCGGTCTTTGACTTTTGTTGAAATTTAATATAGATATTTTCTTTACTTACTGAAGTGGAAATGATACAGCTTTTCCCTTATTTATTGTATACGAAAAACTCTGAATTGTCGGTGTCTTTGAAGAGCCTTTACTCCATACCGTTTTGTGTTTTATTTGTAAAAGTTATCCGTATTGTCCTAGCGTTTCTTCTGTAAATACCTTACTTTTGTATTCTGAAATCCGTTTATTTCTCATTTGTTTGAGTTGTATTATTATATAATTTCAAGCTTAAATACTGCGCAAATAGAGATAAGTTTTTGCTTTTGCAAGTTACACTAGTTAACAACACTTTTAAGACGATTTAATTTTATGTTGGACATTTTTACTAACTGACTTTTAACAATAAAATTTAATTATTAATAATTTAGAACTGTTATAAGTGCATAAAATGTTTGAGAGGAAAAAGTTTGTTGAAATTTGTTGCATAGTGTAGTTAAATACTGCTGCCTTTATACTCAAATACACTGGCACATAATTGTTTGCCATTTCTCATTATTAACGAGGTCGCCCCACTTACACAAGGACTTCAGAGACAACAGCAACAAGAACAACAGCAATTTACATTCATTCAGTTTTCAGTTGGCCGTTGGGAATTCTTTTTCTGGCCACGACTGTCCAAATGTGGTCGGGTGCACTATTTGGTGGCTCTGAAGAGACCCGGACGCTTAACCCTTAAACAACAATTAAAAATATTACACTTGACCAACAAAGAGAGAGAGAGAGAGACGAGAGAGAGAGAGAGACAGAGAGAAAATGAGCAACAAAAGACGAGCAATTGTGCAGATGTGAGTGTGTGTGTGTCAGTGTGTGATTATATGTATGTGAGTGTGTTTGAGTGCTTTGTGGGCACTCAAGTGGCCAGGCAAGCTGAGGCTGTGCTGTGGCAGGCAATTTGCAGTGGTGTCAGCTGCTCAGCTGCTGGTGTGGTCAAGAGAAACCGAGCAAACCACCAAAGCAGCCACCATAACAATTAATGTAAAAGCTCATCAAGTATACGCAGTGGGGCCCACATGCTTCTGTCTGTCTCTGTCTCTGTCTGTTTGTGTCTAGTTAGTTTGGCACATATGATGGCTCGTAAATTAGTTGCTTGCACTTGTTAAACAGCTTATGCTCTCTTCTCATTTCCTTTTCTCATTTCTCTTTATCTTTAATTTTCTTGCAGAACCAAGAAAAGACAAGACTGATGCACAACAACACGGTGGCAATGGCACATTATCAACACCGAATATTGAGCAACCGACATGCCAGGGCTCCATGTTGCCACCACCCGGTGGTGGTGGCGGCGGTGGCATGCACCAGCAGCAACAACACAACCAGGCCGATTCCAATAACAAACAGGAGCGACCCAACACTCTCGGTGGCAGCAACAAGCTGTCGCGGCGAGGAGTCAACATTTGCTATCACAACGAGCATTGTAAGTAGACATCCGCATCATCAATGTTGTATAGTACACAAATTGCTAGAGTATTACAAATAGTTCACCCACAATCAGGCAAAGAAAACGGTTGTAGCTAATCTGTAAATTGAATAGAATATTTAATTGATGAAACTGATAGTTACTAACTATCAGTGATTAGTTTCAGTTTTAATTAAGAAGAACAATTTATCCGTCAATTAATGACTAATCAGTTATCGAGTATAAACGATAGAAATTAATGTTGTATTATTTCACCTTATATAATTGCAATAATTTAAAAATCAGGTTTAAAAAAACGTTGTTTTAGTTGTTAGACATAATTTATCGATAGTATTCTATTACTTATCGATTGTATTCGATTATTTATCGATAGTATTCGATAACATGTATTGAAATCTAGCTTAAATGTAATTTATCGATACTCGATAAACTTTGCATTGCTGACTTCCTTTGCCTGGTTACAATCCTAAACAATTCTCACAACACACATTCAGACTCACACACACACTCGCACACTCGCATACACATTTGATTCACATGCTAGCCAAAGTAACTCATATTCACTCACTGTTTGTCTTGCGTCTCTCTCTTTCTCTCTGTTTCTTTCTCGTTTTGCCCCCTCGATTGTGTAATGTATCCCGGTTGATTTAGATGGCGGCAATGATGATGGCAACAAAATGGTGGGTGGACCACCGGGTAGCACACCACCGCCATATGCCGGTGGCCAGCGGCCGGGCGTGATGCTCAGCGAGCTGCCGGAGCCACCGATACCCGTGTCGGAGATTGGACCCATCCCACCGCCGCCAATGTTCTCCACGCCGAGCCCGACGCTCATCGCTGGACGACCGCACGGGCCAGGCGCCATGAACGATCAGGATTATCAGCAGGACTACGATTATGATGGTAAAAGAACAACAAAAAAAGAACTAAAGAATGCCAGGCTAGCTTCAGCTTCAGCTTCATTACAAATGCGCACTTCATAAACTATGCTAGTGCCCCGCCCTTCGCCCAAATTATTAAAATATATATATATATATATATTTTTAAAGAATTGAAAACATTTAGCTAACTCGATGATTTACTTTGCAGATCACGATCCCGACCAGGACGAGCTCGACTCGGATGATGAGTATGCGCCGTATGGTGGTAACCATGTTCGCGTTATGGACACGCAACGCGTCGAGGAAATTCCAGCCAAAGAGCCAAAACCAAATGCAGTTCCTCTCAAATCGGCGCTAAAGAAGAAGGGCCCAACCGTTTCGTCGTCCACGCCCGTTACGCCCACACAGGAGCATCACAGTGCCGCCCAAGCGGCTGCCATTTCCAATAGTAACGGCGGCATCGGTTCTATGGCCGCGGCCGCTGCAGCGGCAGCTCAACATTCGGCCAGCCAGCGTCCGTTGGTGGTGCGACAGGATGCGACGGGCAACAACTATTCGCTCAAGTGAGTATATCCATGCCACGCCCCCTTTTGCGACACGCCCCCACATATTTGTAGTTTCTTGCGTTCCCATTTTGTTTTTGATTGTAGTTTGAAATTTGTTTTTACTTAACTTTGTCTCTCTTCCAATCTCTCTCTCTCTCTCTCTATTTCTCTGTATAATCATCACATTTCTGCTGCAACAAATTTATCAATTGATAACGACGTCCCTTTGACCCCGACCTGACCCCTGTTTATATTTTTGTTTCATAATAATATTGATAACTTTTCTCTTTTAATATTTAACAATTTCTTATCTTTAAATTTGGTTTTTGTTCTTTGTTTTTTTGTGTGTGCGTGGTCAACACGTTTTCCCTCCCTTACTCTCTCTCTCTCTCTCTCTCTCTCTCTGTCTATCTACTACTCTACAACAACTACAACAACCAACAAATACCTCTACTATTACAACAATCAATCAATCAATACAATCAATCAACCAATACAACCCGAAAACGTACCTCGAAATCAGGCCTATACTTCGACCACGGATTAGAATATGGTAAACATTTTTTAGCTAATTTATTTGTTATGTGGAACGTATGCCAAAACGCTTTTAGTGTATACCCTTCCTCTATAACCCTCTCTCGCTCACACTCTATCTCCAATTCCCGCTCACTTTTTATTTAATTGCTGTGACAAAACACAAAACAAATTTATAATTTCACTTCGAGCTTACTTTGAAATACTACAAATTAAAAATACTTAAGAATATTTGAGAATAACCTAAGAATATTTACTGCAAACAAAAATACTTGTTAAAGAATTTCAAAAAGCTCTTAAAGTAAAACAAATTTCACAATGTCCACTCCTGAAAAATCCCCATGCACCTTAACAATCATTTTTCGGTTATGTGCTTTGATTTAACTTTAAACAATGCCCCTTCACAAAGAAGAAGAAGAATACTACACACACAATAAACGTCGCACACCCGCACAGTACACATTTTTGTTGTTTTACTTTAGTATTAAATTACTAACTTTTCGGTTGTATTTGCCATTAAGTTACATTTTCCCGACGCCTTTCCTCAATTTTCTCTCACCAAATCCCTCAATGTCGTATGTATAAATGTATGTGTATGTGTATGTGTATGTGTGTGATAAAAGTTTTCGTTTGCTTTTTATTTGCTCTTTTGCCCCGTTGCATGTTTCATTTGGAAACAAGATTTCATTTCAAATTACGCGCGCTTTCAAGAACATGATATAATATAACAAAGCATCATCATCATTTTAATTTAATTTTGTATGTGACACTGCATGTCAAAGACATAACAGAGCAACCCCTTTTCGGAGAAAAAACTGAATGGCAATTGATTCCCATATTAATAAGCTTAAAAAGAAGAAAAGGATGACAGTTGACATGTTCCACAAGTTGATTTCTGTAGCCAGCGATGCGGCATAATCGAAACTCAATTGGAGGCAACCGCACATGAGAGTCGAGTCAAGTCGAGTCCTTTTAGCCACGCCCAAACAGCCACCTCTCTTACCCCTTTCACAAAATATGCAAAGCGTCTGCAACAATGCGTGAAAGTGAAGCAACTGAACAGGAAATGCAAAATTCGTACATATTTATCATAAATTGTGCAGGAATAAAATGGAGAAATAGTAATATAGTGATAAACACAAAGTTGAAATTGCTTTTCCCGTTGCCAATGACACAAACTTGGTGAAAAAGCAGTAACAATATGGTCAAAATATTGGACAGCTTAACAATTTCCATAGATACAACCTTAGATCGACTTGTAATCAAAGAAATTCTTAAACTGTTTCAGTTTTCGATTTCTTTCCTTGTTAAAACCCAAGACAACTGTATTAATTAATTTGACGATTTCTTGGTAAATCCAATTTTGCTGTAGATTGAAAATTAATTGTGTTAAGAATTAACGTTTAACTGCACGTCTAACGAGCAAGCTGAAGTACCTATTTAATTTGAAAGCAATCTTACGAGATGTCTGAAAGGAAGAAGTGAAATCTTGAAATGAAAGACAGAGAGAAACGAAATGTACAATAAACAAGAATCTCTTGAAATAAGCTCATTTTCAGCAATTTGCTGTTGCTCGTTTTGATTAAGAGAAATTTCTGCGAATTGTATTTTAGGTTGAATAGGATTTTTGTAAAATTTAATAGTTAAAGTCTAGAGTCTAGACAATGAAATGACATTTAACTACTGTAACGATGTTAACTAGAAATAATATAGAAAATAAACAAAGCAAAGTTGCAGTTGCTTTTTGAATTAAACTTATTCATTATCAACTATAAACTTATTCTCAAAGCTATTTTCTCAACTATTTTTGATGCAATCTAAGCTCAATTCAAATAATTGACTACTTTAATGTGCTGCTCTCATCTTGTAGCTTATTTTATTTGCAAGTAATTTTGATTTGCTTTTTTTGAATGTTAGAAAGTTAGAGTATGCAGTAGGCGTCAGTGACTTGCATAATTTGCTTAGAACTCGTTTTGCATGGTAATGTGGCAAGCATAGACACGATGCGCTGTGAATATATATGTATTTGTATATATATATATACAATGTATATATACACTCTTAATGCGAAAGTGTTGCGGATGCGCCTGACAGGATATAGCATTCTGGGCGGGCTTTTCAGCCACGACAGCTTTAAGTACAAAGCCAAACACACTCTCACACACTCTCACACACAGACACACGTATGAGGAAATGTATGCGAATGAGTTGCCAGATGTGCGCACACGTGTCGTTAAAAAGAAAACAACAAATTGCCGCAGCAAGAGAAAAGAAAATAAAAGCGACTAAACGGCAGCCAAAAGGATTTTTGTTAGCAACAAAAAACTTTAAGGACATGTGCCTTAGAGTTATGCAGGAAGATGAATAAATTAAACACATACTGCTGCACTGTGTGTGTGTGTGTAAATCTGGCAGATTGCCCTGACGAGATTGCAGTGTGTGAAAAGTGTTAGTACATAATATAAGAATCCTACTGCATGCTACACTCCCTCCCTTTCCCATTTCTTTCATTTTGGTGTATGTGTATGTGAAATGTGACAAAGCTAATGACTAGACATATTAGTTAGATAATGCCCGAATTTAATTTGTAATTATTTACCCGAAAAATGCCGTTGACTAATGCCCAATTTGTTGACCCATTTCCAACAGCAGGCAGCAAATGTTCAATATTCAATTGCCATGCACCGTTGAGAACAAGGAGAACACGAGGCCCTTTGTGATACGCGAAAGCAGCAGCGATAGTGATGAGAGTGATGGCCATATTGTCTATCGGGATGATGATAACGATAACACCAGGCTGGCCAAATTGGCACGCAAGGAATCGCTATCGTTGAAACTTCAATTGAGGCCCGATAAACAGGATCTGATCAATCGAAATATTTTGCATCAGGTCAACGATAACGATGTCAAGGAGTCCAAGGAGGCGATTGGGGCGCGCCTAATCAGACGACTGTCAATGCGACCCACCGCCGAGGAGCTGGTGGAGCGCAACATTCTGAAAAGTGAGTAAACAATAAATATAATAAAAATTCCACAACAATTGATTGTCTATTTCGCCCATGTTTAGCTCAATCACCCGCCGAGGAGAAGAAACAGAAGGAGGAGAAGAAATCGTATTTACTGCGCAAGCTCAGTTTTCGGCCCACCGTCGAGGAGCTTAAGGAGAAGAAGATCATACGCTTCAACGATTATATTGAGGTGACGCAGGCGCACGATTACGATCGACGGGCGGATAAGCCATGGACAAGACTGACGCCAAAGGATAAGGCCGCCATACGCAAGGAGTTGAACGAGTTCAAGTCCTCCGAAATGGCAGTCCACGAGGGCAGTCGCCATCTGACGAGGTATAGTTTTTCCCACAATTAAACGCAATACATTTTGTGTCCTTGGCAAAAAGTCCGATACCAAATGCCACAGTCAAAATTGACGACAAAATTGCCAAATGCCCAATGAAGTGTCACGTGCAGTTCACAGCAGCCACAGTTTAGTTTTAGTTCCAAATAACCCCAACACTCTCTCCACGTTTCTAGTTGTCGAACTGTCCAATTGTCCAATTGTCCAATTGTCCACTCGTCCAGTTGGCCACTTGTGCGCTTTGTTCGTGCTATATATGTGGCCACAAAGGACTTTCTGTGGCAACTGCGTTTTGTCGTATTTTCCATGCCTTATTTTTTATTTTTCATTCCAACATTTCTATTTTCCTCTTACCAACTGCAGTTTTTTTTACTGCTGTGGCAGCCAACTTTTTATAATGGCTTTTGGATTTTTGTGGCATGGCATTTCAAGTTGTAGTACTTTAAGCCCCACGAGGCAAGCCTCCAAAAGCTCTGCTTTAACTAACTGATTGCAGCAACTTGAACTTGCTGGCTTACAAATTAGACAAGCAGGAGGGAGTCGCAAATAAGCTGGCAAATATCCAGCTGCCAGGCAGTCGAATGCTCAAATTTAGTTTCAACTTTAAGGCAACTAACAACTAAAAAGTTGTGTGTTGCGCCTTAATCAGAAAAGAAATCCAATCTGAAGAACACGTTGTCGCTGCTTTAACTTTTGCACTGCAATCTGAAACGGAAACTGAAACTAATCTCAACTTTTGTAATTTTGTCATTGTTCTTTTTGCAGATTCCATAGGCCATGACGATTGCAATGGCAGCAACTTTCCAACAAATTACAACAACAACCCAAACAACAATTGTATTTTGTGCAACATCAAATTGTCAACAAATATCTAAAAGCAAAACATTAATAAAAACAAAAATAAAAAACTAAAAAAAAAAATCAAAAAAAAAAAGAATAAAATAAGAGAGATAAACACACAATAAGAGAGAAGTAATGCAAATAACAATTTTAAATGGCATAAAATATTTAAAGAAAGAAAGTGAGAAACATAATAAAATGCCGCATTAAAAGCATCTTTTAAGATTTTTGTTAAATGCGAATTCCGCTCGGTTTTCTAATTATAAGTTATTTTCTGTACGTATTTGTGTTTCTATTTCTATTTTCTTTTTGTTAATTGTATGTAAATAAATCATTTTTTGGAAACCCAACTGAACGCAAATCAAAATATCAATTCTTGTCTTATGTAGATGTATTAAGTCGATTTGTTTACTCTTCAGTCATGGCAATTATGTATTATATTATATATCAATGGAAGTGAAACAAAATTATACAAACATATTTTGATAAATAATTAAAGAAAAAGTAAATTATATAAATTATACTTATTCAAGTCAAATGGCAAATTGATTGCAGAGAAATTCTTAAGGTTTAAGCATAAATTTATTTTTACTGCTGCTTTCCATAAATTTTATAGATTTGAATTAAGCCAACTACAAAATAAAAACCGAAAAAATTATTATAAAATATACAAAAAATGCGAACAGTTCTTAAGCATATATTATTATTATATTTTAAATTTATGATTATTGTAAAAAGCTTAAACGTAAACAACACATTAATAATAGATCTAAAAACAAAACAATAGAAAAACAAAATATGGATAAATAAATTACATTTTTTGAAAGACATTTGAGCAAAAACTGTCACACTTTTATTTTTTTTCCAGATTTTATTTTCTTTTTTATTTGTATATTACATGTACATACATATCGCCAAATTGGATAAAACTTGAAAACTTATCGCAATAAATAGGTAAAAGCCAGCAAAAGACACAAAAAAGATGCTCAAATAAATTTGGAAAAGATTTAAGAAATACCAAAAAACCAGAACACAGAATGATTGATAAAGTTATAATAATTAATGGCAACAAAATATCAGGAATTACAAACTGAAGTTGGACCCAGTATGATGTTTTTTTATGAAAAACACAGTAACAATTTAACAAGTAAGATTTTAGAAGCAGATGGAACCAAAAAATATGAAAACCGCATCATCAAGTAAAAGATGAATATCTATTTTGTAAAACAAGTTGCAAATAGTTACGAAATGAAAGAAAATTAATATGAAACTGAAAATTTTACTCCAAAGCAAACTCAAATAGTTATGAATAATCCAAAAAATAAAATTCCTAATTGTAAATTTTGAAAGAAAAAATGAGAAAAAATGTTTTGCAAAATGCAAATTATGCAAATTAAAATGCTCGCGCGTGCTCGTGAATATTTAAACTTTAACGTAAAAATAAAATAAAAGTAAAGTAAAGTAAATTATTTAAATAAAGTACACAGTTTCAAAATGACATTTAGTAAGATAAAAATCATATGAATTGAGAGATGGAAATATAGCGAACTTAGTTAAAAGATAAATTGGCGCTTCCTTTGCAAGTTTCATATTTCTAAAGCAAAACAACAACAGACACAATTTAAAGTAAAATAGACTAAAAATAACGTAAAGTAAAATATACTTGTTTCAGGGCAGTCATAGGAGTTTGGCACAGATAAAAAGCTTTTGCTTGATTTTCGCTGGAACTTGAGCATACATATATGGTCAAGGGTAAGGATCTGTTCAGTCCGCTGCCAGTCTTTATATCTAAATCTATTGTATAACTGAATTGGTAATTCTGTATCTCTCTCACTCTCTGTCTTTTGCTTCAAAGCGTTGCATTGTCAGAGTTAAGCAATATAAATTGCAAATATAAATATATATATATATACATTTAATATCTATACAAACTATATATATATATATATATATTATATGTATACAACTATTTATATGAGAAGAAGCAGTTGGAACAGCTGAAGCTATTATACATACAACTATCAAATATGGGATAGCATAATTTACACTTTTTCTATGAATCGATTTATAGTGTACAATACAATACAAACACCACTAACAACTACAACTATAACAACATTAACAGCAACAAAAAAGAAGATGAGAATTAGGAGCACTCCGCTGGTTTCGAGCCCCCGCGTTGATTAATTGATTGATTGATATTAATTGATTGCATACCTATACGAAAAATTAGTGATGAGTTTATTTCTATGCAACATTGTGTACAGCATTTCACACAGTCTTTTCTATATCTGAGTTCGATTAAACAAATTTGCAGTTGCCGTTCGTTGCATTAACGCAAAGTTAACCAAAAACAACAACAACAACAATTGTAATGTAGCAAACAATAAATAAAGAACACCACTGAAAAAAAAAACTAAAATAAAATGATGTTTTGAAAAACAACTGCAAAGTAGCCAGAAAGTACTCGTAATAGAACATTGTAAGAGCTTTCTGAGCGAGCTGCTAAAAAAAAATTTGTAAGAGGCCAAACAAAAAAAAAAAAAAGAAAAAATTAAGTGGCAGAAAGCGAGAAAAAGTTGTGAAGATTTGCAAAATGACACGTTAAGTAAATTAGCTAAATAAGCTTAGACATGAGTTGAAAAATAAGATAAAACAGGTTGGGATGAAAATGAAAAAAAAGAGAAGCTAAGAAGAATGACAAGAAAATATTGAATAATAATCACCGACAAATTGAGATTTAATAAAGATTTAATTACTTACAAAACAAGAAAAATATATTTTTAGACCCCGTACTTAAAAAAAGTACAGGGGTCTATTGGGTTTGTTTTACCGACAGAGAGAGGGACTGGGAGAGGGACCTGGGAGAGGGGCCTGGGAGAGGAACCTGGGAGAGGGACCTGGGAGAGGGACCTGGGAGAGGGACTGGGAGTGGGGCCTGGGAGCGGGCCTAAGAGCGGGGCCTGGGAGCGGGGCCTAAGAGCGGGGCCTGGGAGCGGGGCCTGGGAGCGGGGCCTGGGAGCGGGGCCTAAGAGCGGGGCCTTGGAGCGGGGCCTAAGAGCGGGGCCTGGGAGCGGGACCTGGGAGCGGGGCCTGGGAGCGGGACCTGGGAGCGGGGCCTAAGAGCGGGGCCTGGGAGCGGGGCTTAAGAGCGGGGCCTGGGAGCGGGAGCCTGGGAGCGGGGCCTAAGAGCGGGGCCTGGGAGCGGGGCCTAAGAGCGGGGCCTGGGAGCGGGCCTAAGAACGGGGCCTGGGAGCGGGGCCTAAGAGCGGGGCCTTAGAGCGGGGCCTAAGAGCGGGGACTAAGAGCGGGGCCTGGGAGCGGGACCCAGGAGCGGGGCCTGGGAGACAAACCTGGGAGAGGAACCTGGGAGAGGGACTGGGAGGAGTAATATTAATAGTAGTATTTATAGTAGCAGTAGTAGAGAGGGTAGAGAGAGTAGAGAGAGAGAGCTTACCAAAGTTGGTTCAAATCTGAGCACTTTAACATATAGCTTTCATAGGATCGATTGTGCGAAAATTAAGTCTTAGTATGTAAAACATTTTTGTTTTATGAGATATCGTAACCAATCTGATAACATTTGCATTTAAGTTAACTAAATTATTTTTAGTTTTTTTCCATTATAAGTTTTTTCCATAGTAAGTACGGGGTCTCCGACTGTCGAGTATGCTCGACTGTAGCACCGCCCGACTAGTTTTTCAAAAGTTTAGTCATTTTGGATATTTCCGAAGTAAAAAACGGAACATGCTTCACATTAAATAAGCAAAAATTTCATTACTTGCATTATAAGTTTAATACGTTTTCGGTTAATTTAATTACTATGATTTTTGCTCATTCCTCTTCAAAGTCCCCATGAACGACAACATGGAAACGTTTTCTGATTGCCTCAACGCTGTTGCAAGTAGCGATCAGCCCGGCAACATAATTGGTTCCTGCATGTAATAGACTTTCGATATTGAGGAAATCAGCTGCAATAATCAGTTCGAACATGGTGGAATCGTCGGCATTCTCCTCGTTGATAATGGTCTGAAATAAATTATTCTTTTCATCGTTATGCTTCCATCCCAACATGGGTATAGGTTCTTCAATAATCTGCCTACACCACTTGAGCACCAGCTCGAATATCCCCGATGTGACTCGATCGAGAAATATAATATTGCCATCATCAGTGTCGTCACAGCTTGGCAAGTTGTTCTCATTTCTCTCCTGTTGCAGCCAGCTCTGAATCAATCCAATTTGCTCAGCCACTTGAAGGCTAATATCAAAGTCAATGCCATCGCTGGTACGGACTTTGAATATTTGTGCAGGCTTAGACATTTTTTTGGGATATGAGCTGTGAGATTTAGTTAAGGAAAATAGTGATTTATAGTAAACCTATTCCACAGACTGCTGGAACAGAAATAAGTATTTTATATATTTTATTTTTAAAGCAGCCGTAAAGTATGCTATGAAATTTCTGTCACTCAACGACTAAAAAATGTGGCATAATTTTCTGAACGCGTTTGAACTTCACACACATTTTGCATTTTCACATATTCAACATACTGAAGCGAAAGACATTCATTGAATTCATTCATAAATTCCGTCGCGTTCCGAGCAGAGCAAGTGCGTCTTTGTATCTTTGCAAATTTATCGGAGCCAGGGTCGAGTGTCGACGCGACGTACGTGCCAGACTGTCAGGCAGTTGGATAGTCGGACAGTCGGACAGTTGGACAGTCGGGTTAACTAGCAGCAGAATCAGCCAGCATCTGAAATGACAACAACAACGACAACGACAACGACACCAATCACAATCACAATCATCATAAGGCCGTCGCCATCGCAGTTGATTATGATGAGCTCTTTTTGAGATGTGGTCGTTGTTTTTGCTTCAAGTGTTTGCCGGTTCTCGTCTCCATCTTCATTCTTCAACTTTAGCTCCATCGCCGTCTGCGTTTTTTTGTTGCTGCTGCTTTCCTTGCGAAAGTTTATCAACGCGGCAAGATTCTAACATTTTTGTGTGCATTCCACTTTGGTGCGTTTTCGGATTTCTCAAGAGTTTGCCTTTTGCATGCTCATAAAACGTACTCGAACTCATTAAAACGCGCACTCTGATAACCGAAATGGCGACGCTGGAGATGTTGAAAACTGAGGCAAAGAGCATGAGTGTGAGAGAGAGAGTGAGAGAGAGAGAGAGAGAGAGAGAGAGAGCAGACAGAGGGTGTTGAATGGAGAGAAAAGAGACGCAGCAGTTACTTGGCGACGTGTTTTGCATGTGCGTTTGTGTCGCTGATTTATTTGATGGCCATTTGTTGGCTGGTGAGGCACGTTGCAGGTTCTGTGCCGCTGCGAAATGGGGCAAGTAGGTAAAAATTTAAAGACCTGCAAAATGTGGCCTCTTAATTAGGTAAGTTCATGTGGGAAAAGCTTTCCAAGTGTCCACTTGCCAAAAGCCAACTCATGTTGCCACAAAGAACAGCCACAAATTGCTTATGATGCGGCAGAGACAAAATTGTGAGCTAGGTAAGAAAATTGTGAATAGATATTGTAGCAGGAAAACTTAAGATTTCATTGCTTCAAGAATTTATTTTTAGTTCTAATTAAAAGTTATACTTCTGAAATCTATGATTTAAATTGCTTGTTTAGAATTCAAAATAAACTGATAACTCTCTAATTCTTTGTATAATTTAAGAGATACAGATTTAGAACTTATCTGCTTTTGAGTTCATTTCTTGTATAGGAGATATATTTCATAAATATAAGATTTGGATTGTAGGCAATATAGAAAAATTTAAAAATGGTGTTTGAAGAAACTGGAATTAATTTTAAAATTTATTTTATTCTTTTTGGAATATGTATGAATGATTGCAGGCATATGATAAGTGTACTTCAAATGGATTTGTTTAGAGCTATTAGAATTTTTCTATCATAATAGCCTGAAGCCAGTCCTAATGCTGCATGCCACACAGTGCTGGCCATAACATTAGGTCAGCTCTGGGTCTCTGGGTCTTGGGACTGGAGTGGTGTATGCGGTGGCAGTTGAACAACACAGAAAATGTTTGAAAAATTTGCATTTGGCCCGATCGTAGTTCGCGACTTGTCATTTGGCTGGGGGGATTTCTTTATGACCCGAGCTAAGGCCGTGGTGGTGTGGAGTTTTATTTCAGCTGTGGCCTTTGTTTGGTTGCAAGTTTATTTGATTCTATTTTCATTTTATTTGAATTGTGGTTTGCTTTTATGGCCTGTGCATGAGCTGAGGCTGAGATTTGTTTTGTGAAAGTTACAACAACAACAACAGCACACAGAGACGACGCTATCGATGAGCCTCTGATGTCGAGGAGTCGCAGTCGATGCCGCTGTTGTAGTTTTGGCCATTGGCTTTTTTTTTTTTTGTTTGTGCTTTTCAGCTGGTGATTGTAAAACAATAAAAGCAACACCTGACTGCCGTTTTCCAAGCCTCACAATGGCGTTGATGGCGACGCGGATGTGGACGCTCGTTGTTGGTGGGCTCTCGATCCCGTGCCCGGTGGCAGCAACAGTCGGAGTCGCAGTCGGAGTCGCAGTCGCAGATCTTATCAATGCGTTGCCTTGGCCAAAAATGGCCAAGACACAAACATGCTTATTGTTTTGTAGATTTGGTGACGCGGCCTAAACATTTCAATTGCGTTTTGAGTTCTATGCGTATTGCGACAGCAACAACAACAACAACAATAACAAACAAAACAAACAAATTGCCGGCTGATTGCGGTGGCAGCAGCTTCAACAGTTCAACAGAATGAGGGAGAGGCAGTTGGAGAGGATACGAAATTCGAATCGAAATCTAAATCTAAATAAATAAAAATCGTGCGCCGTTGCTTTTTGGTCTTAAGTGAAAGGCATCTCTGCAAGATCAGCCAAAGTCTGGCCAAAGTATCTCAATGCGCTGCAAATTTAATCAATTGATGAGGCAGCTTGCAACAAACAGGCAGCAGCATGCAGCTTACAGGTTGCAGGTTGCACTTGTTGTCGTTGCTTTTATTGTAGTTGTTGTTATTGTTGTTATTGTTGTTGTTGATGCTGTTATTGTTGTTGCTGCTGTGATGGCAATTTGGATTTTGTGGCTAACAAACCTGACCAAAAAGACATTTACATTCTACTGTTAAGTGTTGTTGTTGTTGACTGTTGTTGCTGTTGTTGATGTTGCTGCTGTGCAAGTGTCGCAACAACAACAACTTTACACGCTACAAACCGTGACTTTAATTTTCTTTATTTTCCCTCCTCCCCCACAACCAACTCACTTATTTTGATTTGTTTTTCTCTGTTTTCTTTCTGTTTCTGTTTTGTTTTTATATAATTTCAATTTTATTTCCATTTGAACTTTTTATTAAATTGCCTCGCAGTGTCGCCAGCTTTTCCGCATCCTCGACGCTCACCTGGTTTTTCATTTTTTTCTGCATTTAATTTGTAATTACTTGTGCATTTTACTTTCGTTTGTGGCAGTTGATTTATGGCCCAGCAAATTGTGGTCGCCAAATGAAAACCTGGTCAAAACGTGGTAAATGGCAATTGGAATCGTGAGTGGAGCACCAAATGCTGCAAGAATTTAAGAAAGTTATTCATTGCATTTGCGGAAGTAAATGCTGCTTATTAAGCTGTTTAAAAAATTTAATATTTTTAATAGTTATCGAATGTTTACTTGATTTTGTTAACTAGCAATTATTTTCTTGTCTTTCATATTTCCGTACTGTATTTTCCAGGCATTATTATTTTTAATTTAACTATTTAATTATTTTTCTAAATATTTAGATTTTAAATTTAAAAAAATAAAATTTAATTTATCATTTTGTAATAAATTGTAATAATCTTATTTCATAGCATCACTTTTCACATTAGAAATGGCATTTTGGTTTAGGCCAACTTCCTTTAAAAAAAGCTCATTAGCTTTATTGCCGTGTTGCCATTGTCATCGTCGGTGCACTTGACACTTGCGACTGACATGTTGTTGTCGGTTGTTGCACGCAATAACAACAACAACTGCAGTAAAAACAACCACAACGACATCAACAACACCCACTCACAAGTTGCACATAGGCACACAGTCGAAAATGTGCAACAATTTCAAATAGCCTGCCACTTACGACAACAACTGCAGCAGCAGCAGCAGCAGCAACAGCAACAAGTTGCAGCAACAGCAGCAACAGTAGGAGACCCATTGATTAGGTGACCCTTGTAGCGGTCCGAGGCTGTCAGCGTTTTTGTCCGTTGCCTTTTGCTGTCTTTGCCTCTTTGTGTTGCCCCCAATTGTCATTGACTGTTGCACTGCTGTTGCGGATGTTGTTGTTGTTGTTGCTGTTGCAGCAAGCTCAATTGATTGAATTACATACATG
This sequence comes from Drosophila falleni, assembly GCA_035045575.1. Taxonomy (NCBI): domain Eukaryota; kingdom Metazoa; phylum Arthropoda; class Insecta; order Diptera; family Drosophilidae; genus Drosophila; species Drosophila falleni. The sequence goes on from JAWNOV010000167.1 coordinate 16,860,354, forward strand.
TTGCTGGTCCCTAGGCTGCCACCACCACCAACTGCAGCTCAACACCCCCACATTTTACTTGGCTGACTTTTGAGCCCTGTCGCGAGTCGCGACTCTCGACTCTCGTGCCTCTGGGCCATGTTGCAGAGTCAAACAAAGTCAGGCCAGTTAGGCAGTTAGCCAGTTAATTAGTAGAGAGGCAACTGCTGCTGCTGTGCTGCTGCTGCTGCTTGTCCTTGTGCCAGTTGTGAGTAGGTTGCTGCCAGTGTAGGTGGAAGTCGCAAGCTGCAGAAGATGCCAACTTAGATAGAAGCTGGTTCAAGGATGTTCAGCAGTTGCGAAGCTATTGATCAATATTGCTGATGAACTCTCTATGATAATTTAATAAATTTAATTTCTAGAACATATTTTATTAATTTTTGAGAGATGCTTATAAACATTTAAACGAATTTTTATTCGATATAGAAATTTTATTTAAATATCTTATTCCTTAAAAACATCAAGAACTTTTGAATTGCAGCCAATCACTCAATGTCCAATTGCAAACGCCATCAACCTTCTTTTTGCCCATATGCCACAAATACTTGTAAGCTACAACATGCCACCTCTTGTTGCATGCCACAGACACAAGCACACAGAAAAACAAAACCAAGCAAAATAAAACAAAACAAAAGCACAAAATGCCGCTGCCGAACTTGTCCTTAAAATGTCAGCCAAAGTGTTCATTAATTTGTGTCTCTCTCTTGCTCTGATTGTTGCTGTTGCTGTTGCTGTAGTTGTAGTTGCAATTGTTGCTGCTGCTGCTGTTGCTGTTGTTATTGTCTGGTTGCACTATTATTGCGCCGTGTTGTGGTTGCTTGTGGCGTGTGTGCACAGTCATTGATCATGAATTCCGCGCGTTGCCGCACATGCGTCATGCCAGCTTGACACTGCCTCCCTTTCCCGTCTCCCTTCTCTCTACACTGCCTGCCACAATTGGCGACACAATTTTTGCTGCCTTTGGCATGTGCCTCACACGCCCCTTCTGTCTCCCTCTCTTTCCCCCACGCAAGGGGGCTGCCTACGCAAAAAACAAAAATCTGTTGCCAGTAGTTTTGTAATTTTCATGTAAAAGTCGAGACAAATGCAAAATGGCCCTGCAAATGACGACAACAACAACAGCAACATTGACAACAACTGTTGCTGCCACGCCTCCTGCACAGCCCACAGACAGTCAGCCCTGAGCCTGGCCAGACCAGCCATTAATCTCAATTGCTTCGCATTTTCATATGCAGCTCTTCGATCATTTTGCGACTTGACAAGCAGCAGCAACACCAACAACAGCAACATCAGCAACACCAGCAATAACAGCAATAACAACGGCAACAACAACGACAGGTAATAATAAAAATTGCAGATTTGTCACAGCAATTGTTGTTGTTGCTAGCCTGATTCTTCTCGTTGTTGTTGTTGTTGCTGTTATTGTTGCTGTTTTTGTTATTGTTGCCTACATACGTGCGCCTGTAATTATTTTTTATGAACTCGCATATTTCTTTCTCTTTCTCTGCTCTTTTTTTCTGGCTGTTTGTTCAGTTTGTGATTTCTGATTTTTGTTGCTGTTTCTGGTTTGAGTTTCTGGATTTATCTCGCCCAAATGTCTACGCGTGATTAAACGTTTAAGTTGCTGATATAATATTGCCGAGGTCTGTCGCCGTCACCATCATTTCTATACTTTTGACTGACATATTGACTGCCATTGTGGCTGCTGTTGCTGCCTGTCTTCTGTCTTCTGTCCTCAGTCCCCTGTCCTCTATCTATTATCGTCTGTCTTCGGGCTTTGAAAGTTGCAGCCTGTTTGCCTGTCGATGTTGGCTGTCTGTTTTGCTGTGTTATTTGATTTCCATAAATCGCTCCAATTGATTTAAAATATGAGTTTTGAATAACTGACAAATACGGCTATAGCTATATAAGTATACGGGGTCATTTAAAGAACAAATAAGAATATTTAAGCTTTACTGATAATTTATCTAATATTTATTACAGACCATCATTTTTTAGAATTATAAAAAACAAGGATTCCTTATTAGACCCCGTACTTAAAAAAAGTACAGGGGTCTCTATACTGCAGGCAGGTCAAGGTTTTCAAAATTTTGCCACGCCCCCTATATCGCCCACAAATCGGAAAAAAATGTCATATCCAAATTATAAGAGCAACTTAAAAGCTAGTGACACCAAATTTGGTGTGTAGATTTCTATATATTGTAGGCAGATAAAGATTGTTTCTTTTTTGAATCGTACCACTATATCATATAGCGCCCATAACTTTTTTGTTTTATGAGATATCGTAACTAAACTTATAGAATATGTTACTTTTAAGTTAGTCTTATACATCCTTACCAAAGTTGGTTCAAATCTGAGAACTATAAAATATATCTGTCATAGGGGGCCTGGGAGAGGGCCTGGGAGCGGGGCCTGGGAGAGGAAGTGGGAGATGAACTAGGAGAGGAACTGGGAGAGGGACTGGGAGCGGGGCCTGGGAGAGGGACCTGGGAGATGGACTGGGAGATGGACTGGGAGCGGAGCCTGGGAGAGGAAGTGGGAGAGGAACTGAGAGAGGAACTGGGAGAGGGACTGGGAGCGGGGCCTGGGAGAGGGACAGGGAGCGGGGACTGGGAGAGGGCCTGGGAGAGGGACTGGGAGCGGGGCCTGGGAGAGGGACCTGGGAGATGGACTGGGAGATGGACTGGGAGCGGGGTCTGGGAGAGGGACAGGGAGCGGGGACTGGGAGAGGGCCTGGGAGAGGGACTGGGAGCGGGGCCTGGGAGCGGGGCCTGGGAGAGGAACTGGGAGCGGGGCCTGGGAGAGGGACTGGGAGTGGGACTGGGACTGGGAGGACTAATATTAATAGTAGTATTTATAGTAGCAGTAGTAGAGAGGACCACTCGAGCGAAAATTAAGTCTTAGTATGTAAAACATTTTTGTTTTATGACATATCGTAACCAATCTGATAACATTTGCATTTAAGTTAACTAAATTATTTTTATTTTCTTTCCATTATAAGTTTTTTCCATAGTAAGTACGGGGTCTCCGACTGTCGAGTATGCTCGACTGTAGCACCGGCCGACTAGTTTTTCGTTGAAATATTCTTTACTAAATTGTTTTCTTTTCGGTACTCAATTTTTTTAAATCACAAAGAACTCAAAAACAGCTTTAAAATAAGTATTTAACTTGGACAATCAATAAAGTAATACATTTTAAGCCCTCTTAAAAGTATCTCAAAGAAATGGAATAAATTAAAATAAATTGTTTTGTATTTTTATATAAGCCGATCACACTTCTGGCTTTTTATATTACTAACAGACAAGGTTTAGTAGTTACAAAAAAAACACTAAAACGATTTAAAAACATTCACACATTTACTTGTATGTTTAAACTTTAAAGACTCGTCGCCTACATAGAGATTTCTGTTGAATGGCACCTTTTAAGCTAAAACTTCACGCTTAATTAGACGGAATGAGAAAATAACTTCATCTGGTGTTGAGTTAACTGCTGAGAAACTGAGACTCTGGCTATAATATGGCCAACTCGGCGACGAGTTTGTCAAGACAAAAATGGTCAAAACATGAAATCCTATTAGACAAATTGAAATTACAAATGAGACAACGCCGAAATTAATTTATTAATTAGTCACACTCCATTATGGCTGGACAAAGAGAGGCTGCCAACGGTAGCCAGCGACAACTAAACAACCAAACAGCTAACTTTAAACAACAACAACAACATGAATTCCAACAGCAACAACGTGTAGAGAGAGGGAGGAGGAGGAGGAACGTAATGATCTGCCCACATGCGGCGTTGAAGCGTCTCGAAATGGTTGACAAGCAGTTGGAGCCGGACACAGACAACGGACAACAACAACAACAACAACAACCACAAACAACAACAACAAACAACAGGCAACATTGCAAGCCATTTTCTGCGATTGTGGTGTGAAAATTGTAAAATCCAATTAGAAAACTGAACACGCAATGCATTTTTTTTATATAAATAAATATAAATGCGTGGGTTTTCCCCCCTCTCATTCTTACTCTATATAGCTATCCCTCTCTATTTCTCTCAGCTGACATAATCAGTGATAAGTAATCGCTAATTAAATTGCATTCAATTGAAAATTGAAAATCTAAGCCCAATTTATTGCTCTCAACCGAAAAGACAATGAAATGTTGCATTCTGAAGGCTCATATCTGGCCCGATCTGAGTACCATTTTGGCCAACGCCGACAACAGCGCGACATTAGAGCCGACAGGTTGTTTTGCGGCAAATTGGCAAGACAATTGCCGAGTTACAGTTATCATGGGAAACGTATAACAAAACGGAAAACAGAAATAGAAACTGACTGCTCCCGCTGCATTGTGACGCCACATTCATTTCTAAATGGCCAGCGCCTTCATCATTATCAACTGCAACTTCAACTGCAACTGAGAAAGGAGCTGCAGTTGACTCTAATATGTAATATGGCCAACAAACAGCGCTCAGATAGCCTTATATGGTTCGCACAGCAAAGTGAATGTGTGGCCATAAAGGAATCAACTTGGTCGAAATTCAAACAGACTAACTCAATACGTAAGCGTTAATTAAGAGTTTATGGTGTCAACTGTACTTGCTGTGCATAATTCATAAATATACATAATAAGTAGATAGATAAAGAAAGATAGATAAATATATTTTGTCAGATCAATCTGTGGATAGGCCCATATTATGAATTATGCAGTCAGCAAACTGATTTTCGGGAGAAAGTTTTCAACATGCGTGGCATTTGTTTTTTTGTTATTTTTTACTTTTAGCACCATAAATAAGCGTTTTTATTATTAATAGCAACTCATTAACCTCGACTAATTAATTAGAAATATACAAACAGACACACACACTAAAAGAGAGATGAAAAACAAACATGCCTAAAGAAACGTTTAAATCTAATGCTGTTTGTTGGCTGTGAAACTGACTGACTGACTGACTGTTTGACTGTTTGACTGAATACCTGAATGACTGAACGATAGACAGACTGACTGAACTCTGGTCGTGCCAGAGTTGGTGATGAGTTTAAAAATGATGCGAATCAATTTTATTTGAATTTTTGTATGAAACATTTATGAGCGCTCGTTAGATCATTCACACTTAAATACAACTCGCTACATTAACAACTAAATAAGCTCGAATTTTAAAATAAAAATATGCTAAAAAGTAATCATTCTCTGATACTATTTTAATTATTTTTTAGGACTGGGAGAGGGGCCTGGGAGAGGGACTGGAGGCGGGGCCTGGGAGCGGGACTGGGAGAGGGACCTGGGAGATGGATTGTGAGCGGGGCATGGGAGAGTGGGAGAGGTGCCTGGGATTTTAGTTTTTTTCCAATATAAGTTTTTTCCATAGTAAGTACGGGGTCTCCGACTGTCGAGTATGCTCGACTGTAGCACCGGCCGACTAGTTTTTAAATACTTTTATAATTTAATGTACAATAACAAAGACTAAAGAACTTTGATGCATCATTAAATGTGTTACTTATTTAACAGCTCTAAAAGTTATTTATTTTGAATGAGAATTAGAATTCCTTAATGGCATTTCCAAGTTGAGAGTTGCCTTATTAGTTGAATGAATTTATCCTGTATTATTTAAAAAAAATTAATTGCCTTAATAGTTGAATAAATTAATCCTTTTTTTATTTCTATGGAATTCTTTAACTTAAAAGTAGTCGGATTAGAAGCTTATGTATATTGAATATAATTAATTAAGTTGATCCTGTCTTATTTATATAGATAGATTTCTAAAAATTTATTTTTTAAGTTTACAATACTTTAACTTAAAAACACTTTAACATTAAATTATTTAGACTACATTCTTTATTTTAAATGTGAATGATAAACCATTGTTTGCTCTTCCATTCTGCCACAATCTTGAAACTTCTCTTTCAGGTTAAACAACATAAATCTATAAACGCCTACTCGCATCTATTTTTGGGTCTATGTCTGTGTTATTCGGTCTCTCAACGCGGGCTAATTTGCGGTGAGTGGAATTTCTTTTATATTTCATTGTTTAACAAATGACAACCACAATAACAATAATAATAACAACAACAACAAAAAGTTTTTATTTAAACGCATTTTATGAGCTGTGGTGAAAAGCGTTTAATAAATGCTACAATAAATATTTTAGAGATACCTGGCGTTTAATCAAATGCAAAGCTAGTCGAGGAAAACAATGGGCCACATTTTACAACTATGGGGCATGATGAAAAATCAAAAGAGAAGAAAAAAAGAAGAGTTTAAAATTGTGTACATATTTATTTTGCGCTGCGGCGACTTATAAAAAATTCATTGAGGCAATTGTCTGCGTTTGCAGATTATCTGCAATATGTTCACTCCCACAGGTCAAGCGTGCACATCAATTACTTTGGCACAGGCCCAAAAGCCACAGACTGAGACGCAGACATGCAGACATTCAGACTGTGAGACAGTCAGACAGACAGGCAGGAAACTGTACTGCAAACACACTCAAAGCAAGACACACACTCACACACTCGCACAGTTGACCTCTCAATTTAGCGCGCATAATGCCAGGAAATGCCAAGATCTACCAAGTGAGGATGAGGATAAAGCCAAGACAAAGTCGCAGTCTTGAGAGTGAAGCTGAGACGGCGCTTTGTCTATGGAAAGTCACTTGATCTTGGCGTCGATTGTGCGTTGATTGTTTTATTATGAAGATGTTGATAGAGCTGCCAGTGAATTGTCTAAACAATGATTGTTGTTGTGTTTGTTTTTTGCTGTTGCTGTTGTAGCTATATTATTAAGGCAATCAAGTGCGTTAATTTGAAATTGATGATCAGTTTGTCAACTGGCAAAGTGTTTGCCTCTCTCATGATGAACTTTCAACTTTAAATTGAGATTCTCTGAACTATTCACATTGCTGAGAAAGAGACAAATTATCTCACATCTCAATATAGTTTGTGCTTTCTCTATGGCCAGATTGAATTGTAATTTGAGTCTTCTGTTTATATCTAATTAGCCTGGCCATTAAAGTGGCTTATTAGAAACGCCTGCCAGCGACAATACTTAGTTGGCCATTAAGCGACTGTCAATGCTTTTATTATAACTTTTTATAATTCTTGTTGCATTTTCCTTGTCGCTATTGCTGTTGTTGTTGTTGTTGTTGTGTTTGTTGTTGTTGCGCCGCAACATTTCATTAATCGAGTCACGACATTAGACATTCAACAGCTCGTACACAGGCTAAAGCCAAAAGCTGGCAACCTGACAGTACGACGGACAAACATTGCCAGTCGCCTTAACAGCCAGCGAGGCAACCAGGCTGCCAGGCAGGCGTACATACAAAATTTTTAAAGCCAGCCAAAAATTGCTTTGACAACTTTATCGCTGCGCAGCATCGACAAGGCAGCCCGAAATGAAACGACGACGACGACGTCGACAGCAGAAAAAGGCGCAGAAAACATTTCCTAGCCGTGCTGATAAACTGTCAATAGACCCTCAGAAAGAATCTAAATTAAATCAACTAATCGTATGACTGATTGTTTCTTTTCTTTCAGCTTTTCGCAATTGTGCAAAACAAAAGACTTAGGCAACGAACTTGCCACATCAAAATGCCACACATATCGCAAACACTTATGTATTTGATTAACTATAATAATAACATGCAAACACACACATACATTTATGTTTGCATTTGTATATGTATGTATGTGGTTACCCATTAATTGCTAAATGGCGGACAACGTTTACCAATTGTTGTTGCTGCTGCTACCTCGTTAGCCCCTGGGTTCCGTTTAAATGGTAAACAATATAGGAAAACTATTTGGCAAATATCTCGTACATTCAATACACTAACAAGTTATTAAAGTTAAGAAAAGGAAGATATTTTTTTAAAGAAAAGCAGCTTAACACAAAAAACTTTAAATTTAAAAATAATACCTACAAAATATGACCTTATTATTGTATTTAGTAATTATGTATTTTAGTAATTATAATTTTAATTAAGTTTTTAAACATTTTAGATTAAGTATTTACCTAAAAGTACCTCTATTAAATCTCTGAACATTGTATTCATTCTGAAAAAGTTGTATTTTCAAATATTTTATTTAAATTTTAAGTTTAACATTTTTTTAATAACTTAAAATTTTGGTACGAATATTAACAAACTCCAGAGTCAATAGAGCATAACAATAGAATTGTATTGTTATGAACTGTTCCAACTTATTTGTGGGCGGTGCAAATGAACTTTCCTACACACCGTCGTAAACATTGAATCAATTACCAGCTACTACGTGTATGTATGTGTGTGATCGTGTGAGTATGTGTGTGTGTGTGTGTGTGTGTATTGCATGTTAGTTAACATTTAGTTTAAGCAAGTTTTGGTTTCCTGTTGACTGCAATCGCACAATGGGAGCTCGTTTCAATAGTCGAGTCTAATGTCGCCCCCATATCATTAATATTAGAATTTTCGCACTTTAATTTATGCACCTGTAGCTGATTCGCCAACAGACAACAGCCAACGTCAGGCGGCAACTCCGCGGCCAGATTGTCGAGCTGCCGTTTGCCATTTGCCGTTTTTATGGCCTCCCCTGAGCCACACCCACCTAACAACTAATCGATATTGTCTAGCTATTTACGACCAATAAATTTCACTTTCAGTTGCATTGTGTGAGTGTGTGTGTGTGTGTGTGTGTGTGCAACACCAAGTGGCGCTATGGGGTAGCAACAACAACTTGTCGAGTTTTTCTGTTTTTTAGTTTTCGAGTTTTATTCAAATATTTGTCATAATTTATTTAATTTTGTGGCTTTATTTAAGTTGGCTTTATGATTTTACCCAGAGCTTATTAGTCGATCGCTTTACAGCAGCTTGAAACTTGTTAGTCTTGGAATTTATCGAGTAATACATTGATTTGCAGTCTCTCTCTCTCCATATCTTTTTGTGATTTGAAGGATTAGTGGCAGCTGATTGCTGATTGAGTCTACCTCCAATCGGCTTAAATAAGTAGTTTCCAAACTGGAGCATGAACAGCTAAGCAACGAAAATAAACTTGGCTATAGTTTTAGATACTGTGTTAAGCAGGATGTTTATAGTTGCAGTCCCTCTCCCAGGCCCCTCTCCCAGGCCCCTCTCCCAGGCCCCTCTCCCATTCCCACTCAAGGCCCCGCTCCCATTCCCACTCCCAGTCCCCGCTCACAGTCCCACTCAAGGCCCCGCTCCCGGTCCCACTCAAAGCCCCGCTCCCGGTCCCTCTCCCAGGTCCCTCTCCCAGTCCCTCTTCCAGGCCCCGCTCCCAGTCTCTCTCCCAGTCCCTCTCCCAGTCCCTCTCCCAGTCCCTCTCCCAGTCCCTCTTCCAGGTCCCTCTCCCAGTCCCTCTTCCAGGCCCCGCTCCCGGTCCCTCTCCCAGGTCCCTCTCCCAGTCCCTCTTCCAGGCCCCGCTCCCGGTCCCTCTCCCAGGTCCCTCTCCCAGGCCCTCTACCAGTCCCTCTCCCAGGCCCTCTCCCAGTCCCTCTCCCAGGCCCCTCTCCCTGAAGTTATTTCTGCTACTTATTTTTCCCCTTTTTACTCTTGATCTTTACTGCTCCTACTATTTATTTCAACGCCTACTCCCCCTACTATTGACTCCTACTATTGACTTGTACACCTACTTCCTGCTCTCTCTTGACTTTTTCCTATTACTTGACTTTTTCAGCTCAAGGAAAATTCAAAAAGCAAAGATTATAATTTATGAAGTGTTGCCATTATAGATAATTTATATGATGAATGTGAGTTAATCTGTAGAACATCTATATAGATTGACAGATCTGTATATTCATTTTATAGATTCTTTCATCTGTTTCCCATGCACAAACTTACAAGCAATAAATATAAGCATATAAAATTTTCTCTCCTTCCTCCCCTGCCGTCCCTCGACAAATTTTAAGAACATATTCACAATTAGTTTTAATTGATCTGATTACATGGCCGCTTGTTTAATTTGAGGCGGTCTCAAGTTACCAATACGAGACGAGATTCAATCGATGTTGCACCAGGCACCTGGTCAACATTTGTTGGCTGACCCAACCCAGGCCAACATTTTGAACTTTACAATAACAGCAACAATAAAAGCAACAGCAATAGCAACAGCAATTGCAAATGGATACCAAACAGCCCGCAGATTTTGGTATTAGCTTTGGTTTTTATTTTGTTTTTTTGTTTTTTTGTAGTTTTGTGGTTGCGTTTTCATAACATGACAGCAGCAGCAGCAGCAGCAGTCGCTGCAACAACTGTAAGTTGCAAGTTGCAATGGCAACAAATGTTCTGCTCAGTTTTTGGCTATCAGTATCAAAAAAAGGCAAACTGCAAAAGGTCATAAAATGTGTTACCGCTTGTTGCTGGTCGTGTAAATTTTTACACGCCGGCCAAAAAGGCCGCCAATTGTTCGACTGTTGCAACTGTTGCACAGTTCGCGACGACGATCGACGGCATCTGACATGCAACTCTCGACGAGCATTCAACTGTCAACAGTTACTACCGAAAGACAACGGCCGTTAAATGCCGCCAAAATAACTCAGAGCAGTCGAAACAGCCAACAGCCAACAGGCAACACACTGGCAACATTTGGGCAAACTACAAATCACTTTTACTGGAAGTCGGACAGAGGCTCTGGTTGTGGCTTTAACTCAGACACAGGCTCAAGCTCTAAGAGTCCCGTCTCTCGTCCCTGGCCAAGTCAATTGCTGTCCCCTGTCCGCTGTCAAGCAAATGTCGAGCTGCGGGCAATGGTGTAAAAATTATTTAAAGTATAAATAAAATTCTCTAAATATTTGCAAGTCGATTTTCCATTTAGTGCTGCCGTCGCAGTCGCAGTCGATAGCCGAGGCAATTAAGGTGCAATAATTTCGGATCATTAGGTTAAATTTGTCACGACCCGCTGCACGATTGCCAGGTCCGCCCCAAGGCGAACTGTCCGAAAATGTAAAAGCGCACGCCTGTAACTCAAACTGAAGCTGAAGTTGAAGCTGAAACTGTCCATTTGCTCAATGATTGCCGATCGCTGATCGCTTGCCCCATGCCAATGGCAGGCATAATTTCAGTATGCTTTTTTTTTGGGACGCTAGGTGGCGCTGCCAACAAATTATGACACAATTCGCTGGCCAAATTTGGTAAGCAGTTGACATTTTGCCGTGTTTTTCATGTTGTCGACTCGGGCTATCATTAAACAGCGCTATCAACATGGCATGTTGACAACAAACGCCTGGCAACATGTTGCCCAGTCAGCTGGGAAAGCGTTGTGAGTCTGTCTCTCTCTGTGTATGTGTGTGTGTGTGTGTGTGTGTGTGTGTTTTTTAGTGAGTGTGTGGGTGTCAGTCGCTTTATATAACTGACCGCTATTAGCGTCAAGTTGAAACTGACTTGGACTACGACTATGACTCCGAACTGCGTCTCTGGGTCTGGCTGTGTTGCATTCCACAAATCGATTTCGCTGCGCACACGCACTGACCGCAATTTTGTGGTCTAGCCAATGAATCATCGAGTCAAAGCCACAGCACTCGCACGCGTCTCCTCTAGAGATGACAGCGTGATAGGTCTTAAATATAATAAGGAGAAATTGTAATTTTAAAATTAATTTTAATAACTTTTAAAAGCATCTCTCCTGTTAATTTCGCTAGTCATAATTTTAAAATTAAAATTTTCTAATTAAAAATATTTACTATTTTATTTTTAATATTTTTATAAATTAAATAATGTTCTGTTAAATTTTATATACTTTCCAAATTGTTTACACACCGATATGTCAAATTTGACTTTCAATAATTAAAACATAAATTTCAAGTTTTATTTTTGCACATTTTTATGATTTGAAAAGTAACTTTCTGATGAATTTCCTGTAGTTTTTTTTAACTGCAAACTGTTTACACGCAGCGTTCTCTAGTTGTTGCCCCATTACACGTTTCCCGTTTCCCATGTGTGTGGCATTTCTGTCACTTGACGCTGAATTATTTTCACGCCTTTTTACAAATGTTTGCGGCTTGAAAAGCGCAACCATAGCGGGGGCGAAACACACACACACAAGCACACACATACACATACTTGTGTATGTGTTCCACTTATGGGTAACGCCATGGCCTCCAGTGCAGCTCAGCCAACTCTCGGACTCCTCGGACTCACTCTTGGGCGACTCGACTCGGTCAGCATGCAGATTTGCTCATAAATCTGACAAACTCAACGCTAATATTTGCAGACTTCGTTAGACACACTCAAATGAATTTGATATGCCTTAAACGGACTGACATGGCAGAGAGAGAGAGAGAGAGACAGAGAGGGGGCAACAGAGAGGGAACAGTGCCATGTTGCGACGTTGCAGCTCTCTTGGCCATTTGGCTGACAAGTGTAAAAGTTGACAGGCAGCGACCAAAATGAAATGCAGCTAAACTTTATCTGATTATAACTTGTAACTGGCAAGTGAATGACCAACTGGCCAAGTGACCAACAGGTTAACACGCTAACAGCTGACTTTGAGCCAAGTTAAGCAAAACTAATTTTCCGCATTTAAGGCTCTTCTTTAATTCTATTTCTGGCTGAACTCCTCCCAGTTAATACGCTCTTCCTCAAACACATTTTACGCTAGAGAAGCAGCCGCTTTTTTCAGACTTGGCGCCTTCAATTACACTGGTCGACTATAATGTGTCAACAGGACCCAGTTTTCCAGTTTTTTTTTTGCTTTTTTGCCTGACTCTGGCCATCTAATTGTCAACATTGGCTTAAACAATCCGGCAAACGCAACGATAACACAAATTTACTTCTATATTGGCGGCGCCTGTTGTTCTCATGGAAATTGGCCAAGCAACAACAAAACAACAGCAACAACAGCTGACAACAACTGGCACCACTTGACCACTTAGTCTGTTGTCCGGCAACTGCTCATTTGCTGGCAGAGTTTAAAAAGCAATCAACACGTGATTATAATGATGCGACCATTGAGAGCTCGATCGAACTAAGCAGCTGGAGCTCAGGTTGCAGCTGAAGTTGAAGCTGAAGTTGAAGTTGGAGCTGCCTGTCTTACACATAATTGGCCAGAGATCGCCTCTCCTGCGGGTAGTGGCTGTGGCTGTGGCAATGCCAGTGGCTGTGACTCTGGCTCTTTGGTAATAAGCGGCGCATTCATTGCATTTTGTTGAGCTGGCGTCTTGGCCGCCGCCGTTGACAGTAATTTGCTGGCAAACTCGTTTCGAATTGCAGTTGATAATTTAATTTGCATAGTGCCAATTTATGCTCAGTTGATGGACAACTGGACACAACAACAACAACTGAGCAACAACAACTGCTTGCCAGGCAGGCAGTCATGGGTTAAGCAGCTTCCCTCTTATGTTGCCCCCTTATCAACTGATTTGCATCTACACTCGTGTTTATTTCTGCACCATTTGTGTTCGACGATCGTTATCTGCATCCGTTTAAAATGTTGCGCTTTTAGTGGCTGCTCTTGTAAGACAATTTGTAGCAAGTGGTTTTCATGTTCATGGGAATAGATTTTTGCATACCAGGCAACTGGCAACTGGCCAAGTTGCCACCACAGCTTATGTTGCTCTTGTTGCAAATACCACCCAGTGGGCCAACTTGCTGTCTTTGGCCTCTAAAGTCTGCGTTTTTATGTTGCCTTTGACACGCAAGTGGCACAAATGTCCACAACGTGCGCTGTCCACACTTTGATGACACTTTTTTAATTAGTCGCCACAGCAGCAACAGCAGCAGCAGCAGCAGCAACAAATTGTTGCCTCTATGGTTTTTTGCCAGACATATGTGTTTGGCCATTTGGGGCAACATTGCGCCTGACATCGCGTGCTGACGTCGCTGACATCATTGGCAGCTATGCAGTAATTAGTCATTATGCAGCAGCTTCCGAGCACAGTGGTAAGAAAGTTATGAGAAAAGTTGTATTTATTGTTGTTGCCCATCACAATTTATTTAACCATAAATATGATTTTTCTTTAACAACTTCTTAGCATTTCCCAATTGCTTACTTGCCCCACTGTGCAGTGATAAAGCGCACTTGTCGTTCCCATTGCGTGCAACTAATTAAAAACTGTAAACTGTCAAACAGCGCACGGACCGGCGACAGAATAATCATAATTCATGTTGCGCCGCTGCCAAAGCAAATTGTTGTTCGGGCCAAGTTCGTTGCCTAAGTCTTTTGTTTTAGAATTTATGAAATTTTTAATGCCCAATGACTTATTTATTTAATGAATATTTAATAAATTGCCAGCCAGTCAGCCAAGTCAGTTCAATGCAAACAAAGTTAACCGTTTTATTTTACAATTTAATTGCGACTACAATCTCGAGAGCAAGTCCGAGTACGAGTCCGATTCCGAGTACAAGTCCGTGTCGGGGTCGAGTGCCCTATAGACAAGCGTCGCGTCGCGTCGCGTTGAATGCGTTTAATAAATCATAAAAATATTATGGCAATTGCAAATTACGATTATTCAAAAGGAATTCACGGTCACGGCGTTTAGTGGCCGAGCCGAGTCGAGCATAGTCGTGGTAAGCGTGGTAAACGGCAGCTGCAACCCGGACAGTTGCAACGGCAGCGCCAGCCACTACAACAATTGCTACTAAAACAATTGTTCTCGAGATTACAACAACAACAGCAACAAGAACAACATTTTTAGTAATAGGCATTCATGTTGTGATTGTTCTTGTACGCTTTAATGTTGTACAACATTTGCATGGCACTTTGGTGCTTTGGCTCTCTGCAGTTGCCCCTTGCAGTTGCACAAAATATTTCAACGATATTCGCTTTAGTTTTTCCTATTTTTCGTTCTCTTATTTTTTGATGGATTTATGAGCTATGATTTGCGTTTTGCCTGCGCCTTGTAGAACTCTAGCCTTCGGCTGCATTTAAATAATTAAAATGTCCAACTCTCGACCGCAGCAACAACAGCAACAGCAGCAACTTCACGAACAACTTCAGCAACAACTTCAACAACGAGAACAATCAAATTGTTGCTGATTGTGTCGATCGATTTACTTGCGGGCGGGCAAATGAAAAGCGCAGCGGGAAATTAATTAGTTGTTATGATAAATGAAAATTAAATTAGTTGCTCGTACTATGAGTGCAACTGACAGGCCAGATTGTTAGTGAGTGAGTGGAGTGTGTAGCGAATTGAAGTCGAGTGTGGCTTGAAAGGTCACAACAAACGTTGAATGTCATTAGACTATTCAATTTGTTAGTTAATTAATTATGAATGATACGAGTCTAAGGAGAAGCTAACACCTTGCCAGCACATAGTTTGCAAAGCTGTCAATTTTTACACTCTGCCAAATGTCTCAATTATGCGACTTTGCGAATGTCAGAGAAAACAAATGAGTTCCAAGGCAGACAGGCAATCAAGGAGAAGGGCCCTTCATTTATTGGCATGGGCTTAACCAATTTTCCAGCCGAAAGCAACAACAAAACAACAACAACACTAACAGCCCACGCAGTCATTTTTGGCCAGTGAAATAATTTCACAAATGGCAACAAAGTATCGATGCCAAAAAAACAACGTATAAGCTAATACTTACATCGTATGTAGATGCAACAACATATGTGCAGTGCATGTTGAAAATTATAATGAAGACATCAACTACAACAACGGCAACAACAGCAACAATAAACTGACAACAGAGCAAATCGCCTGCCAGCCCACTTTGATTTTTATGGCCAGCACACATGAAGATGGTAGATGGTCGATGGCAGACCGACTTATGGAAGCTGCGGGCAGGCGGGAGACAAATGAAGCATGGCAGGGAGTGGGGAGATGGGAGGTACGACCTCTTACCGCTAGTGCAGAGCAGCGGTTCAGCAGAGCAACGGAGCAACGGAGCAGCATCGCAGCTGAGTTGTAGGTGGTTCCCAAAACAAATTGCAGGCAATCGCAAAGTCGTAAGTATGCTAAATTATCAGGCGTCGTCTTCGCTGTTTGAATACCCTTACCTAAAAAGTACGCTATATGACACGTGAGTAACAAGAAAAGAATAATGTTAAATAATATTTCTAAAACTACTTAAACAATAATTATATTTTATTGAATGTATGTGGTACGAAAGTTATTAAATTAATAAATTAATAATTTAATTTATAAATTTAATTAAAAACATATTAATTAAAATAAGTGTGCCTAATCACATTTTTCAAAAAAAACACCAAATTTGTGTTTATTAAAGTAATACGTAAATGATTGGGAAACATATCAAATATTTATTTAATCAACTGAAATATACTTATATTTTTAATTAGTAAACTTCCCTGATATAAAGAAAAATAGAGAGTGTATATAATTCTTAACTTCAAATTGCTTTTGATTTTCTCTCAGAGTTTTTCCGGGCTTTCCAATAATGCACTTTACGCTGGCGGCCTCCTAACGACAACAACAACAACAAAAACTAAATAAATAAATATTTTTTTTCGGGCATTATTATTATACGAGCTTTAACATTATTACTGGACGTTGAACAATTTCGGGCAATAAAAGGCACAAATTGCTGATAATAATGATGCCAACAACTGCTGTTGATGCTGTGATGGCAGCCAACTTGTTGTACGTTGCAAGTTGTAAGTTTGTTGTCTAAGTCTTTTGTTTGCACTGTGTATCGCGTATGTGTATGTGTGTGTATGTGTGTGTGTGTGTGTGCCGCTTTGTTATTATTTTACATATTGTATTTTTTTTAGAGCTACGATAGTTTCATGCTTGTCATGTTCTGCGCTTAGAAATTGAACTTTTTTGTTGTTGCTGCTGCTGCTGTTGCAGTTTTTTGGCCGCTGTGAAACATTTGTCATTTTTACCATTTTTAGCCAAGCGTGACAGGCATTTGTTGTTGTTGTAGTTGTTGCTGCTTTTTTGCTGGTTTCACCCACTGGCATGCAAATGCAATGACAACAGCAACAACAGCAGCAACAACAATGGCCAGAGAAATAGGAGTACGTGTATGTGAGTCTCTAAGGTGCCTTGCATTTCGATACACGCGATAAAGATCTCAAATATAGTTAAAACAAACAAGAAATTTATTGAATATGCAACGTATTTTGCATTCGTATTCGCATTTGTCTGGCCAGTTGAACAACTCTGGTTTATTGTTTTATTTATTGTAGGTGAGAAGTCAAATATTTGTGGGTGGCAGCAACAGTTGCAACTGCAATAGCAACAGCCATAGAAATAGCAAAAGCGATTCATAAATGGCACATCTCGCCATCTTGACAGGTTTCTTGCCTCAGTCTCTTTTCTCAGTTTCTCTGTCAAGCTGCCATATATAATTGTAGTCATATATGTATACAGGTTCATGGCGTATCACGGAACACAATCGCATTCAAAAATTGCCATAGACCTGGGGTTAATTTCAACATTAAACATAATCCAAAAGTTTAGACCAAAAGACTAACCGACAAGCCCATCAGCAGCAGTTGGCAGATGCTTAGATTGTGCATAAATAATCGATTATTTAAGATGCACACATAGATAAAAGAGAGCGTTGATGATGGTCAACATTGCTTGGAAATAGCTGAAAAGTATATACAATTATTCTAATTTAATATTAAGTAAGAAAGACTTCCAAGGATCTCTTTATTTCATTAGATAATCAAGTGCTTAGTTCGGAAAGTCTTTGTAATTTTAAGAATCAAGGAAATTTCCTATAAATGTAACGCATAAGGATACACTGAAACGTCACTATTCGAGATAATTTAAATTATTATACGAGTATAATACTGAATATAACACCGATAATTGTCCTCTGAGAATATTTTGAAAAAATATACATTCACTAATTTAGGAATAGTTTAATAGTTTTCAATTATAGTTTTTAGGATATAGTCCTTCGATACCTAAGCAGAGAAAAACTGGAAATTCCAATTATTATGAAATTGATTAATAAGTCTGGATGATATCAAGTTAAATTTTCTATCTTCTATCATCTATCTTACATACTCTTTTTAAAGCGCTGAATCTTATGTTATATACAAAGTTTTCCTGCTAAAATCCTGTGTCTCGAGGATTTATGTATTCCATTTAAGTTTAGCTAACAATCACAGAGATAACACCTTCAATTATCCGAGTGGGAAACCCACGCTTGAGTTCCTTTCGGTTTCCGGCCATGCTAA
Source organism: Drosophila falleni (assembly GCA_035045575.1). Lineage (NCBI taxonomy): Eukaryota > Metazoa > Arthropoda > Insecta > Diptera > Drosophilidae > Drosophila > Drosophila falleni. Next base: position 16,878,460 of record JAWNOV010000167.1, read on the forward strand.
GGCACTTGTCTCCATATAATTTGCTGCACTTATTTAGCGACCTACGCATCCTAAGAGGAACAACAAACAAAAAAGAGAGTACAACAGCGAGAGCAGGAACAACAAAAGCAACAACACACACATGAGACAGACAAATTAGCCAGACAGTTTTTGGCTTTGCGCTTTGCTGCTGCCTCACGTAGTACGGTTAAATCAAAGCCTTTCACACATTTTGGGGTACACATACATACATATGCATGCACACACACACACACACACACACACACACACACACACACAGTCAGACTGGTCATTGGTGAGGAGGTCAATTGTAAGAGCATGGGAGCGTGCAGATTGCAAAAGCAAAAGCAGCAGCGATTTGCATATTCCGATTTACTCGTAGTTAACGGTCCGCGTTTGTCGTCCGCCAACAACAGCAGCAGCAACAACAACAACAACTGCAACAACAACAACAAAAAACAGACCGCCACCTGTTTATGGGCCATAGTTTGCATATCAGCAGCACATCAATGAGAATGCGACGCGTTATCGAAGCCCAAGACTCCGAAAAATAAGTTGGAGCATTCAACAAACATCAAGGGGTAGATCAACCACGACGAGATCTCGTCGAGAGTCGAGAGTCGAGAGTCTGGCCTGTGGTAGGCGTAACCCAATGGAGCCAGCCTGAAGAGAACCGACACGACGACGACGACGACGACGTCGAGCCAGCGACGACATGAGGTTGAGGCACACCATTGTCTGTGCCAGATAATCTGTGATTCGTAAACTCCCACAGGTCAGGCGAGCACATCAATTACTTTGGCACAAGTCGCAGTCGCAGTTGAGGTTTAAGTTAAAACTAAAGTTGATGTTGTAGCCGAAGAAGAAGAAGATTCTGGCCAAGCGCCAGTCGCCATCGTCGTCGTCTTCATCGACGTTGTCGTGGCAAGAATGACCTCTCAATTTATTGTGCAGCCTTTATCCTTTTGGCATATGCGATTTGTATCGACTTAAGCATACACACACTGCAAGACTCTCTGTAGAGATCTCTTGGGTTCTCTCTCTCTCTCTCTCTCTCTTTGGCGCAGTTAAATGCTTACGTTGATTGTTTTATTATGATGATGTTAAATTATTGTAATCCAAACGCGCAATCGCAATCGTTGTCGACATCATCCTCATCCTCATCATCCTCATCTTTCGCATCGGCATCGGCATCGGCATCTACCTCCTCTTCCTGCTCCTCCTCCTGCTCCTCCTCCTTCTCTCCCTCTCTCCTTGTGCCTCCTTTTTGAGTGGGCGTTGCTCGGCATATCCTTTGCGTACGCGCAAAAACAAATAAATGCTGAAAAGCATCATTGCTGAGCTCGATGGAGCTCAATGGTTATGCTTTGGAGTCGACTACGTGTGCCGCTGCAAACACTTACAGATTACGATCGACTGTTTTGCCTGGTCTCTCGAGTCTCTGGTCTCCCTGGTCTCTGATCTCCCTCTCCTTCTCTTCTCCTCCTCTCCCTCGTTCTCTGGTCTGGCAGGCTGCCTTGATGCCAGGTCCGTGATAATTTTGGGTTGCACGCTTATTTAATATGCGAATTTTTACAGATAAATGGTGAGAAATAATTTGCGCTGCTTTTGCCCCACAATCACCCCTTTAAGCCCCTTTACCCCCTTACTTGCTTCCTTTGCCTCCTCTATTTGCTTTCGATTGCAGTCGTTGCGTGGGCGTGCGCTCTTTGTTGGGGCGTGACCATATGGACCTGCAAAAGTGTATATATTTAGATGTACATGGGTGTCTGTATACGTATCTCTCATGTGATCACTTTATATGCGTTCTGTCACTGTGACTTATTTCAGGATTTTCTAAAGCGTGACTGCTTCACACTTTTCAGTCTGTCAATAACAACTTGTTTTATTATTTTTTATTCTATATTTTTATTTTATTTACATTCCTCATTTTTTGTGGTATAAATCAGGAGAGTACTTATCCTTAAAAAATAGTTAAAATCAGTTTAATCTTTTCTATCTATAAGAAATTTATTTTAAATATTAAGTTTATTTTTTTGGTTATTGCTAGCGACTTTTTTGAGTTTTTAGACCCCGTACTTAAAAAAAGTACAGGGGTCTATTGGGTTTGTTTTACCGACAGAGAGAGGGACTGGGAGAGGGGCCTGGGAGAGGAACCTGGGAGAGGGACTGGGAGAGGGGCCTGGGAGAGGAACCTGGGAAAGGGGCTGGGAGCGGGGCCTGGAAGCGGGGCCTGGAAGCGGGGCCTAAGAGCGGGGCCTAAGAGCGGGGCCTGGGAGCGGGGACTGGGAGAGGGACTGGGAGGAGTAATATTAACAGTAGGATTTATAGTAGCAGTAGCAGAGAGGGTAGAGAGAGTAGAGAGAGAAAGCTTACCAAAGTTGGTTCAAATCTGAGCACTATAACATATAGCTGTCATAGGACCGATCGTGCGAAAATTAAGTCTTAGTATGTAAAACATTTTTGTTTTATGAGATATCGTAACCAATCTGATAACATTTGTTATAAATTAAGAATATTCTATATTTAATTATAAAATCTTTAAAATGCCATTTTATTTAATTGACAACTTTATTTGTTTTGTATTTATTTTGTCGTTTAATTTGTAAAATAGGCACTGGTTGAAGTTAAATAAATTAATGAAATAAATATTCTTAATCCGTAAAGTGTCCTAAGAGCGTATTATACCTTCATTCCCTTTTCTTCATTCTCTTTTGCCATTGCACATTCTCTGTCGCCATCCAGCTGAGTTGGCCTTTGGCTTTCGAGTTGTTACATTTCCAGTTGGTTGAACTGGCGCATTGGCTACTGGTTTTTGATTGAGTGCCCCTCGTGGCATTTGCCGTGACATTTACACGAGGCGACACCGGCAACACTGGCGACAAAGTCAAAGCTGCTGAGCTACGCAACGCCCACACCAGAAACTGGGTCTAATCATACTCGTACTGACGAGGCATGGGCATGGCCCTGACAGTTGCCGCCACATTCCAAGCGATGCCTCCAACTAAATGTGACTTTCGGTCTCAGTCACAGTCACAGTCTCTGGAATGCTGCGACAGGCGAGCATTTTAATTGTGAGAACTTTGTGGCAGCCATGACCAAGTTTTGGAGGCCAGCCAAATGTTTGCTTATCAAGAGATTAGTTCGATTCGCTGACTCCGAATACGCAAAATGTTTAGCTGGCCAATACCAACAACGTTCGTGGCATGCCGCATGCGCAAAATGCTTTTTGGCCGGCAAAGCAGATGCAAGATAAGCGTGGCAGCCACAATTCGGGTCTCGCTTTGGCGCCGCCACGGCCTGCTGCAAAGAATCTTGCCACCCTACAGGCGACTGCGACTGCGACTACGACGCTGACTTGGACAGCGACTGCGACTGCGGCAGCGACTGCGACTGCGACAGCGACTCTTCGAGTCAAGAGTCCAATCAAGATGCCGCCATCGACTTGCAACTGGCAATAGTTTTGCCAAGTTAAGTTTTTCAACTGTCGGCATCGCTTCGATTATGCAAAGCTCGAATAAACGGACTGACCAGCTTAGCTTCATGTGTGTCTTGGCCAGCGCTGCGGGGGCTGGCGTTTTCTTTATGCCCAAATAATAGCACATAAAACTATAATAGTAATTTTCAAATGGAGAAAGAGCAAGATGCAATCGCTCTGCCTCTACCTGCCTCTGACTTGGCCAGCTGTGCGGGCTTAGTCATAGAAAGGAAGCACCCCAAACCCCGAGATCCGAGCCTCAAACCCCGAACCTCAACCTGGCCCGGTCCGGCTTCGATGACCACACAGCGCGCACCATGCGATGAGCTGAAACTGAAATTGAAGCTGATGTCGGAGTCGAAGTCGGACTCAGAGCTTTAGCCGCGTGGCGTCCAGTTAAGAGCTGGGCTAATTTATGGCCAGCCAATGCCACAAGCTGCACGAAGCTCGCTAAAAAGAAACCAAACCGAACACTTTCATTTTTCAAATGTGCCAAGCGAGCGTAAACAAAAAGCTAAAATCAAGCGAAAAATGCGAAAAAAAAGCGAAAAAAGGCGAAAAATGTTTCAATTTTTCGAACAGACCTCACCCCATGATGCTAATTTATATGCAGCCCCAACCCAGCCAAATCCAACACCAAAAAACTTAAAACCAAAAACCGAATACCGAAATCTGAAAACTGAAAACTGACATTGCGACCGATGTCGTTCGTTGTTGTTGTTGTTGTTGAAGTCGATGTCAAGCCGAGTTCAGGTTCAAGTTCGGTTTTCAGTTTCACGCTGATGCGACTCAGGTGTAAATTAAATACACTCGGGGCTCCAGGGGCAAAACAGAGACACGAACCCACCACAAACGATCAGGCGACAGATCAGACTTCATTAGCCAACTTCGGACATTTGCTAGAGATGAGCGTGTCAGACTCAGTTATTCAAGGGAAACACTCACGAAAGTAATATCGCAAGAACTGAGTTCGAATATAATTAAATTATAAAGAGTTATCGAAATGTTGATTTGATAATAGGCTTCATAATACAAGCCTTTCAAACACTAATACAGAGGTATTGTTACTTGTTTGCAATATATTAATGGAAATAAGAATATCTTTTTTTAAAATTGAACAACATTGAAATATATCTTTTTTTTGTGATCGTATCAAATAAATGTCGCCTAAATCGCATTTCGGATATTTTGGCCAGCTCTAAAATTGTCTGAGCAACCTTGGAATGTTGTGATTTCCTCTGCCAGCCACCCTTCCCGTCTCATTCCATGCCTTCCTCCTCTTCCTTCCACTGATCCTCGCGATCATTTAAATAGCAATAAATTAATAAGCATCCATTAATTTGGCGCGAGGGCGTTGTGCATAAATTTAGTGATTTTTGGGTAAAAGGATAGAGAGAGGAGGGCGAAGTGCCGTCGAGGGGTAACAGGCAGCTTGTAGGGGTCAGAGTCAGACAAATTATGTGGTTTGCAACACACGCGCCATAAATTTGTCACTTATTCATGCTGCGAATGAGCATCGAGTGGCTGCTGAGGCTGCTCACCTCTTTAAAGTATGCTTAATATAATGAGGTGAGGGTATTAATGTTTAAGATACTTTTTGCAAACTAAGTGCAAAATTTATGGAGTCTGCAATGAGCGAGAGAGAGAAAGAGAGAGAGAGAGAGAGATAGAAATACAGAGTGAAAGAGAGTTGAATTATATTAGAGAGAGAGAGAGAGAGAGAGAGAGGGAGAGATAGAAATACAGGGTGAAAGAGAGTGGAATTATATTAGAGAGAGAGAGAGAGAGAGATTGAGAGAGAGAGAGAGAGAGAGAGAGAGAGAGAGAGAGAGAGACAGAGAGGGAGAGAGAGAGATAGAAATACAGAGTGAAAGAGAGTTGAATTATATTAGAGAGAGAGAGAGAGGGAGAGATAGAAATACAGAGTGAAAGAGAGTTGAATTATATTGGAGAGAGAGAGAGAGGGAGAGATAGAAATACAGAGTGAAAGAGAGTTGACTTATATTAGGTTAAATTGTTAAATTGCAATGATCGAGAGAGAGAGAGAGAGAGAGAGAGAGATATAGAAATACATAGCGAAAGAGAGTCAAACTATATTAGGTTAAATTATTAAATTATTATAAAAATTTATATATAACAAAACTATATGAAATATAATAAGATTGCTAATATTAATTTAATAATTTAACACGAATAGAAATAGAAACGCCAACTTTGAATAGACTTTTCAACTTGCTATATAATTTTAGTTCTAGTTTTTTCGTTATTAAAATAGGTTACAACTATTCTCTTATTTCAGTAGTAATATTGACAATATTGTTGATATTTGACTAAAATGTCTGGCGAGTCAGATTGGTGTCAACACAAGCTGAAATTACAAATCTCTGAGAGAATCTCTCTGGGGGCAGCGCCTCCACTCCGATGACATTTAAGAGGTACAGACTGTCGTCAGCGGGTTGTCCCTAGACAAACAAAAGACCAGAGACAGAAATGGGCCTAGTGTTGAGTGCGAGTTGCTAACATAGACAAAGCCGACTGGCGCCGACAACACCAGCAGCAACAGCAGCAACAACAGCAACAACACCAACAATAGCAACAACAGCAAGAATTGTTGCCACAAGCCGCAGTTGCAGCCGCAGCGGGTTAACCGGCCGGCAGGCGCCATTGGTCGTCAGCTGGGCAGGTGTCAAGCTGTGCGTGTGCCACCAAAAACTTGGTCAAAACACTGGCCAAGACAAAGCTGAACAAATATGGCAATGCGCCAAGTTAAGAGCCGGCAACAGTTTCAAAAATTTGCCTACGCAATTTTCCCACAAGCAATTAAACAAAGTTTGCAGAGCGTAAAACAGAATGCGATAAGGCGTGTAATTAGAACAATTAAACTGGAAACTTAACAAGTGATAAATGACTTAATTCTCCCCTTTGCTGACTCCGATTTCGTCATAGCCAAAGCAATTTCTCGACTCCAATGGACTCGACATTCGTTGGGTTTAGACTTGAACTTAATTTGCATAATTGCTGCGTAAATATTGATATTTGAATTTTGATATTGACCGGACCGGCACTCAGCACATACCTTATGGAATACATACAGCATATGGCAGATAGCGATAGCAGCTAATGCCCCTACAATCTGAATACTGAGTCGAGTCGAGTCGAGTCTCCAGTCAACGTCTCTTTGTGTATCAGTATGTGTGTGTGTGTGTTGTGTCGTTTGCATTGCTTAATCGACTGTCAATAATTTCACATATTAAATATTAAATAAAACGAGGCATTTAATCAAATAGCGCAGCTGTGCGACCCAGACCCGATGATAGCGCATTCAATTCCCACGCTACCCGATCGCCAATCAACAATATCTGAATGTCTAAATGTCTGAATCACAAAGGTGCGTGAAGCTACTCACTTACAATCCATACAAACAAACATATACTATAGTTTATGAATACAAGTCTTATGAAGACATCAGTCAACATAATGGACTCGATCAGAGAGGGAGACACTCAGTTGACACTGATAAATATAATGAAATAATGACAATAAAAATCCCCAAATTTCGACTGATGCTCGTATATATAGACAAATATATAATAACAAATAATTACAAAACTCTTTTTGATTTTATAAGAAGAAAAAAGTTGTAATGGAGATATTGCAAAATTATACAAGTTTAGAATTTAAAGTTTTCAAAGAAATACTTTTTTGTACTCCAATGTGATCAGTTAAGTTTATTTATTTCTAGCTGATATTTAATTGTCTTTAGCTTAATTTAACTGTTAAGTATGCCAAGTCAAAGTCTAATTTGTTGATAACTTTATTTAGAATCCTTATGGTTTTTGAATAAATTAAATATTTGGCCTATGTGCATTAATAATAATAATATTGGTAGTTAAAAAAAATTCTTTGTTGCTGGAGGTGCTACAAATTGTTGAAGTGGCTGCTGTTGAAGTGGCGCATGTCCAGCGTCTTGTTGCTGGCAACCGAAAACACAACGTGTAAATTATGCCATAACACAATTAGCCACTTTAGAAGTTGTTGTTTCCTTTTTTTTTTTGGCCAGGCCATTTGCCACTTACATGCGCCGCAAACATTTTGCAACATGAAATGCTGCTAAAAATTTGTTGCGGTTGCCTAATTAAAAAATCGACTAAAACTTAAACTAAAACTAAATCTATAAGTAAAGCCAGCTGAGAGCTGGCAAACAGGATGCTACCGTCAGCTGTGCGGGAGACGAAAGAGGGGCAAGAGGAAGATGGAGGAGGGGGGAGCAACTGTGGGGGTTGTTTAGTTGTCTCGTGAGCTGCTGACTAAAATTAAATCAAGCAAATTAGTTTTATCGCTGGCACGCATCTCGAACGCAAGAGTTAAAGCCGCATTCAGGGACAGAGCTGGATACAAAGAAGGGGAAGACGAGGGGGAAGAGGAAGGCGATAGGCGATAGGCAGATAGAGCGACAGACTGAGAGGGCGAGAGAGAGGAGAGCAAAGCCGCGTCCGGGGCCAGATCTTGTGCCTCAAGCTGAGTGCATAAATTAAAGTCTATAAAGTCAACTGCCGGCTAAGTGGCGGGCTTCCATTAAGCTCGCTGAGCTGCCAACTGTGCAGCTGATCGATAGCTGTCTATCTTTGGAGACCAATAGACCAGATACTCGAGACCAGAGACTGGAGACTGGATACCCAAGCTGAACTGAACTGAGTTGAGCTGAGCTGATCTGATCAGCGCTGATCTAAGCTGGAAACCAAAGCTAAATTCGTCGTCTGTGTGATCTTGTCACACTGTGGCAAGAAGTAGAAGTAAGCAAATGTAATTTCCTTATCAATAGACCTGGCTAAGATCAACTGAAAAGCCCACCAAATGATATGTCATTAAAGTTGCATATTTAAATTATATTTTATTTTCATATAATTACTAAATTAAATCGAAAACTTCTTAAACAGTTTTGATTAATTGCCATTTAAGTGGTTGGTCTTTAAGATTAAAGGCGTCTGGTTGTTGAAGTATTGAATTGATTAATTGTTGATTGATCTCTTTTAATCTAATCTAATACGGATTAGTAAATTGCGACTTAGCCGTGTGAAAGAAACTATATATTTTTATTGATCAAACATTATTGCAGTTCAGTTAAGAGTCGTAAAATTGTAAAAATATTTATTGATGCTTTTAATTTGAATTGCACTAAGCTATAATTATTTTAAATTTATTTTTTCCGATAGTAGTTTAATTATTGTTTAATTATCCAGAACTAATTGATTTTTCTGACATCGATTCGATAGCAGATAGAACTTGATGAGGATATTGTTTATTCGAATTGATCTTCAATTGACAGTGACATAAATCATAATAATGTAATTTCTTAAATAATGCTGCTGATTCCACTGTTGCATTTGTCTGTCTATATTCATCCATTATCATCACCTGCAGTCCAGTGTGCTACATAACATCCCCTTTCTCTTCAGCTCTTTGTCTCATATATATGATCTATTTATCCATACACGACACTTTGTCAGCTGGACGAAGTCGCAGTCGCAGTTGGAGTTAAACTCGGAATTGGAATCGGAGACGGAGAAGGAGACGGAAAATGGAGGTAGGAGATGGAGAAGGAGCTGAAGTCTAGTGATCGAGATTGCGCGCCCGCCTGTCAAATTAGCGGCATGCGCATGGCTATAAAAAGTGAAAAGCGTTTTGCAGAGACTTGTGGCTGTATCTCTCTCACTCTCACTCTCTCTCTCTTTTTCTCTCTTTCTGTCTCCTTGCCACATATCCCGAGTACGTGTCCGAGTCCAAGTGCCGAGAGTATTGCCATTGCCCCGCCCTCCCACACGTTGCCCACTGAGAGGCAGGCAACTATGGCAAAGTTTTCAAGATTCGTCACAGCTGCAGCGATGTCGACAATTTTGAAATTCATGCGATACTCGATGACGATGACGAGGCGATCGACAACGACGACGACGACGACGATCGCGATCTCGATGTCGATGTCGACGTAATCGCATGCGGCAAACAAGTTTCAAGAATTTATTTTTATAACTTTTTTCCCTGTTCGCATACAAAAGTGTTGCAGCCGTAATAATAAAATATATGTATGTGAGAGTACCACGGACAGAGAGTCTTTGATTTTCATTTTGATATTGTTTTTATTTTTATATTTATGGCATATTGATTAAGCTATTAACATTTGATTAAGGCATTCACAGCCGACGGCTGTGGAGCGCTCCAAATTATTTTTAATCGCTTGTGGAAAATTACATAAATAATAAAAATTGTTTGCATTGCGTTTAACATTGTTGCAAATGTATTAAAAAAATGCCAAGAATTTAATTAATTAAACGCCAGTTGACGATGTGCCATGTGCTAATTGTTTTGCTATTCCTTTTTGCAATTACTTTCAATGTTTTCCTTTTCCATTCGAACTCAGAGTCCAAGTTGGTCAACGGGTTTTAATATTTGTTTTTGTCGTTGTTTGTTGTAATTTGTTTTTTTTTGCGAGCAAAATTTTAATTTATGTTGTGTGTAAAATGTCAGGCACACCAAAAAGTGACAACAAATATGTCAAATTGTTGCTGACAAGCTCCAAGCACCAAGTCTCAAGTTCCCAATGCTGGACAATGTACTCCGTCGAGTTGAGAGACACCTACATACTGGCACATTGGTACGAGTACCATACATATCTCACGTCTATGATCGTTGAAACAATGCCAACAAATTATATAAATCATTTGAAATGCCATGTTCTTAATAGGGCACAAGACACTTCAGACACATTGGACATACGACATAGACATGGTCAACATGTCCAAGAAGTCGAAAGAAACACTCAACGGATCTGTTCTAGCTGCCTAACAGCTGCTGTACTTACGCCAAAGGGGCAAGTCGAGGGTCTAAGGGAGTCTAAAAGGCTTATCGCAACATTGTCAATCAATTTATAAAATTATGGATATATGTTCAACAGAAGTTATTGGAAATTAAAGGAACTTAGCATTTAAACTGATTGAAACTTTCAGAGGCAAATAAAATTGAATAAAATCTAATGAAATTAATAATTCTTTTTTCATAATGAAAAAAAAAAAATAGATAAGCTTAATTATTGATAATGAGAAAATTAAAAGCCCTTCACTTTAAGAGACAGATTCACAGATAACTTGATGGCAAGTTTGTCAATCAATTTTTGTAACTAGGATCAATTATATTAATTTTCAGTCAAATAAAAAACGTAATTTAAGTTAATCAGTAAGCGGACGATTCAAAAAGTCCGTTTTCGGCGTGCCTTTAAATCGAGAAAAAAGAAGGTAATAAACGGAAGATTTATTCAATGTCAGTGTTTAGATTCCTGCCTGAATTCACTTAAGTGAACTCTGATCATCTTATCTAATCTCATCTTATTTAATTCCAAGCTATCTTTGTCATTGCCCTCAAGGCGCCAGCAATGACATTTTAATATCAATTCGAGTTCCCCCTCAAAAACGAATTGAAGTAAATGAGAAACTGCTAGCAAACCTAATTGGCCAAAAAAATAAGATACAAATACAAAACCAAACCTAATGAACAACAACAGAGTTAAGAGCCAAAAAGCAAAGCCAACAAGCGATGCTATGTAAATCGATTTGTCGATTTGTCATACGAGCAGCACCACAACAACCACAACAACCACAAAGTCAACCACAAAGTCAACCACCGAACAAGCAACAAGGCAACAACTGACGCTTTGGCATCTTCAAATGAGTGTGAGCCACCACTTGAGCAGCACTTTGGAGAACTCTGCGAGTTGGATTTGTTGTTGTCTTTTGGGTGCAGAAGGGGTTGCCGACACGCTTGTAGGTCGTCAAAGGTCCTGCCGTGAATTGTCATTGTCGTGAGTTGCATAATGCCGCACAAAATCGACATCAACATCGGCAACACACAACAATGTAACAAGCGGGTAACCACAAATACAACCACAATTGCCACTGCAACCATCAAGAGCTTTGGCCTGGGCCAATTCTAAACTTTGCCTCATTCCTTATACCTTATTTATATATATATATATATACACATTTTGTTGCTCGTTGTTGGCCAATTTCAAAGCAATTTCCAAGCATCAGTCGTAAATCAAATACAACTTCAATTTCGACTTCAACTTCAACTTCAAGCGCGACGTCGCCAGCATTTCAACACCTTCGCAAAGACCTTGACTTGTTACTGTTGTAGCTATTTAACTAGTTGTTGTTGCTGTTGTTGTTGTTGTTGTATAGAAATCGAAATCCAAATCCAACTCCAAATCAGTAGCAACCAAGTGAGTCTGCTAATTTGGCTCATTTTGTTTTTAAGTAATTTGTACTTCACTCCTTTTGTTTTTGCCTTTGTTTTTGCCTTTGTTTTCGTCTCTTTTGGCTGCAACATTAAAGTGCAAATTTTAATGGCCCTCACAAGATTCTATTTACCTGCCCAGATTTCATTGTTGTTGCCATTATTGTTGTTGTTGTTGTTGCTGCAGACTGGGCAATATAATTAAGTTTCGTGGCCACAGACCTTGGCTTGTGTTTTTTTGCGATTTTGATAAAATTGACCCGAAAAATAACAACAGCAACTGCCATTGATGACTGGTAGCTGACTTGGGGGGAATTTGTCTGTCAGTTAGTCTCTAGCCTGGTCGGGGCAATGTCAGAAAAGCGAATTAAAATTCAAAACTCGTGACTTATTTAATTATAATGAGTTAAGATTAGAAACGTTTTAACGGGAGCAACGCCAACTGTCGGCAAATGGCACAAACAAAGCGACTGACACTCTGTTCTCTCTCTCTCTCCCTCTCTCTGTCTCTCTCTCTCTTTGTGGATTCGAGATTATCGATAACTTGAGAATGTTAACTTTAACTTATTCTTATATGTTATATGTCATACATTCAGTTAAATGTCGTTTAGAATGGACATTTGTGAACAGTTTACTGAGTTCGCTATTAAAAACACAAGCAGGAATTATATTAAAACTTACCAAAATTACACACTTTAAACGTTCATTTTAAAAATTCCGCAACAATACTAATTAGTTATGGAAAAATTGTTTGTGACTTAACAAACTAACAAAATATTCAAAAATGAAGAGCATGTAGAAAGAATAAGAGTTCTAAAAATGTTCACATATAAAAACTAGTCGGCCGGTTCTACAGTCGAGCATACTCGACAGTCGGAGACCCCGTAATTACTATGGAAAAAACTTATAATGGAACAAAACTAAAAATAATTTTGTCAACTGTAATGCAAATGTTATCAGATTGGTTTCGATATCTCATAAAACAAAAATGTTTTACATACTAAGACTTAATTTTCGCTCGAGTGGTCCTCTCTACTACTGCGACTATAAATACTACTATTAATATTACTCCTTCCAGTCCCTCTCCCAGGCCCCGCTCCCAGTCCCTCTCCCAGGTCCCTCTCCCACTCCCTCTCCCAGTCCCTCTCCCAGTCCCTCTCCCAGGTGCCTCTCCCACTCCCTCTCCCACTCCCTCTCCCAGTCCCTCTCCCAGGTCCCTCTCCCAGTCCCTCTCCCAGTCCCTCTCCCAGTCCCTCTCCCAGTCCCTCTCCCAGTCCCTCTCCCAGGCCCCGCTCCCAGTCCCTCTCCCAGTCCGCTTACAATGTGTATGAAAACAATTCAAGCCAAAGTTTGTGTTAACTCTTATCAATATTCCAATATAATGTTAACAAAATAAAAGTTCCCTTTTAAATACCCTGATTAACTTAAAGACAGCTCCACATTGAAGGGTATTTCTACACAATCGTGGCACAATTGTTGAAGCAGTTTGTCATGTTCACATCGAGGTCAACTTGCAACATCTTCAATCAAACAGTAGTAGCAACTACAATCACTGCTGCAACAACAGTGCAACACCTACGTGCCACAAATAATCGCAAGCATTTTGGCCAAAAATAGCGACAAGCAAACGACGACGACAAAAGTCATAAATCCAAATCCCATTTGTCAGCATTAGAAAATTATGCAGCCGAAAAAAAAAACAACTAACTATGGTACAAACAACTACAATAAATACTTACAACAATAACCGAAACGAAGAGTTTGGAGACCCACAGGTTCCCCAAGTGTCCCCTCAATCCCCCCTCGTTACCCCCTTGAATAAACTCCGCTCGCTGGCAGCCTCGTTTGTTCATTTAAATTCATAAATTAAATTACACGACATGCACAATAATAAAAACGATTTGAGGCCCACACGCAAACAGCCAAAGATTCATTAAAGATTTTGCCCACTGAACAACAACAGCAACAACAACTATAACAAATTGTATAAGAACAAGGTGAAACGGACAGCGGATTTTTATTATTATTTATTCGATTGTTGTAATCTCATAAGCAACATGCACAATATGTTTAACTTCCAGACAGACAATATTCCAAATTTACAATTAAACAAAATAAATGATGATGATGATGATGCATCAACAACAACAGCAACAACAACAACTAGCAACAAAGGCAACATCAACGCATGCGCGGGCGCCATCATCAACTGCCTCAACTGGCATCAAGTTGAAGCCATCCACAAGCCGCCATCGTTGAGTTGTCTGCCGTTGCCAAATTTGGTCAGACTCGGGCCAATGTGTGGCAGCAACAAGCGGAAGCCAACAACAACAACAACAACAACAATGTCAAATGCAGAAGTGTCATTCACAATAAAAAAAGATCCAACACCATGGGAATTTTTAGCAGACGAGTGGGTGCCAATGGATGAGGTGTGCGTGTGTGTCTACGAGTATGTGTGTGTTTATATTTATTACAATTATTGTGCATCAAGAAAATTTATTAACAACTTGCAGTCAAACTTCCATAGATGGAAAATTTTTTATTACTCAAATAATAAATTACAAATATTTTGACATAAGTAACGTAAAGAATGTTATTTTTCCGTCTTTTATATTTCTGGCATAAAAACATCTAATAATGTCTGTCCAATTAACTTCTCCTTTTTATACATATATAGAGAAATCTCTATATTAATGATCAATTAAATTTCAATAAAGGCAATTATTCTTAAGCACATATATTAGATACTTCAGCACTGTCATTAAACTGAATTTGAACTTAGCTTTAAGTAGTTCTACAATCTCATTTTTGCAGTTCATTTGCATAAGTTGCTGCTTAAATTCATTTATTAATTTTTTCAAAGTCTGCAGACAGTTCTTAAGTATCCATTTAGTACTGCAAACTCAGCATGACTTTTCCAAAAAAAGAGTTTCAATTATTTGCGCTCAAAAAAAAAATTATAAGTACACGAAATGAAAACTGATTGATGTTGCCAAATCGATCAATGTCAGGAAATGATGGCAAGGTTATGACAATTATCAACAACTTGGTAAAAACGACAGCAACAACAACAGAAATAATGACAATCATAATTATGAACATCATCCGCAATGCAAGTGCAAGACAATGTTGCGATGGCTAATGGCAAATGGAAGTTGCCCAAGTGTATTAATTATACGCCATGTTGACCCATAAAACTCACAGACTCAACTTGACAATTGTTTAGCTTCGTTCTGTAGATGTTGTTGTTGTTGCTGTTGTTGTTGTTGTGTTTGTTGTTCTGCTACCCACAGTCGATCAGCATTGTGACTCATTGACCGCAGCACAACTGCCGCGCCCCCTTCTATAAATGCCGCCCCTTTTTTTGCATTGTGCGTTGCTGCATTTGCGACTTAGGTGCGTTTTTTTAGAACCGGCCTGAGTCGAGAGAGACTCTGCGACTCTGCAACGACTCTACAACGGAGTCTGAATCCGGGCCCGGCTGCTGTTGCTGGTTTGCTTATTGCCAAGCCATTTATTGCCTTCATGGCACTCAATTTGTTTGGCCGCCGGCTGCTGCCTCAATAATAAAATGTTTTTTATTATACAATTTAGTTGCTTTAACTTGCGTGTAAATCGCCTTTTGCATATTGACACATAATCATTGTCTTTGCCAGTGTTGCGGTCTCAAAACGGTGAGAATAACAACAATACAGCACACACGACGAATTTCAGACACCCTACATAATTATTATTATAATAAAATATCAAAGAAATCATCAAGTTTACTTAACAGATTTTAAAATAAATAATTCATAAGCTTGTTAAAGTATAAGAAAGAATTACATGAAGTCAAATACAATATATTAATTATGATTATGGAGCTACAGACACCCTACATTAGTCACAAATATAAACATAATCAGAGAAATCATGAAGTTCACCTTTACAGATATTTATATAATAAATAATTTTTCAGCTTGTTTAAGTAGCAGAAAAAATTAAATGAAGTCAAACACAATATATTAATTATGATTATGGAGCTTCAGACACACTAAATAATTATTATTGTAATAAAAATCAAAGAAGTCATAAAATATACTTTACAGATATTTAAATAAACAATTTATTAGCTTGTTTTAGTATAAGAGGGAGTAAAATGAAGTCAAATACTCTATATTAATTATATTATTTATCAAAAGAAAACTTTTTGTCAGACTGTCTGTCATAGCTAATGCCCCGTACAGTAGAGTATTTACAAACTTATTACATGTTGCGCTGAAAACCGTTGCAAACCTAATGAACATTTTCATTTTCATAGTGGCAATGCGTGGGTGGACTCAATCTACGAGAGCAAGAGAGAAAGACTTAGATAGAAAGAGAGAGGTAGAGAGGTGAAGAGAATGGTAGACAGGCATGGGATAAATGCAAAAATTGCATTGCCAAACTGCCTGCCATAATTTAACAACTCTAATAAGCTAAGCGAAAGGTGGCCGCTTTCAGATTGGCCAAAAATACTTGGCTAATGAGGTTAATAACGCTAAAAAGCCAGTTGACAACTTGCAATTGGGGGCATGCAACAAGTTTATGAGCTGTGCATATTTACACCATGATAGCAATGTTACAATTAGTTGGCTTAAAGCGGATCAAACGAATTCTGTTACCAATGTCACGATCTGTTGGCCATTGTTAAGTGACTCACACAAATATTTACACTAAATTTGCACAGTAAAAGCGCAATTGTGAAGTTCCCTTTGGGAACGAGTATTTTGGCCATTGTGCTGGGCCACCGTTTGGGCCACTTCATCTATCAGCCAGGCTAAGCAAACTGTCTGTAAATTGGATGCTGACCTTATAAAGGTGAGCAACGTGCGTCTCTGCCAGAGATCTTACTCTATCTTCGTCTCTATCCCTCTCTCACTCTATCTCTCTCTCCCTCTCTCTCTCTCTCTCTCTCAGTCTGTTTGCCAACTATCGATTGTGCAAGCTTCCATGTTGCCTGCACGCCTCATAATAAAGCATGCCCAATGGACAGCAGCAACTGCAACTGCAACAGCAACATGCAGCACATGATTGAATTACATTTTGCACAGCAGCAACAAACAACAAGCGGCTGTTGCAAGGAGCAGGGCAGAAGCCATGCAACAAAAGGCAGCCACAATGTTGCCAACGGTAGCTGCAAACAACTCAGACAACATTGTGTGTGTTGTGCTGCATTGCCATGTTGCCATGTTGCCATGTTGCACAGTTGCAAGCCATGTTGTTGCTACTGCACGTGTGTTAGCCTGGCTAACAGACTGCCTGACTGGCTTTGACTGCCTTTGACTGGAGTCTACCTTTACTAATTAGACGTCATTGTCTGCTCTCCTCGAAGCGGCTGCTATTTTGGCATTTTTGGTCAGTTGAATGCCCCCAAAATGTTGCTCCAGCTGGAAGCTGTTGTTGTTGCCATGTTGCCAGCAATTTTCAACACCGCGGCTATTGTTATCTTGGCCAGCGCTAAAAGGGGTCATTATGTCAAGGATTTCAGTTGCTGCCACTGAGCGTATGTTGATGTTGTTGCAAGCTTCCTGAAGCCGCTGAAGTTGACGTCTAGACAGAGACGGAGACAGAGACAGAGACAGAGAGACAGAGACATAGACAAAAGCTGACTCATATGTGGCCAAGTTGGCAGTTTCAGTGTCATTGTTTGGCTACTGTTGCCAGTTTCTGTTTCTTTATTGCCAGCTGCAATTAAACGTATGACAAAATGACTGACAATTCAACTGTCCGTCTGTCTGGCAGTCGCTTTTGGGTAATTGCTAATCCAGCTAACGAGATCCAATCGAAAGACAGAGCCTGAACTGATCTGAGCCAAGTTGAGCTGAGCTTAAAGCCTGTTCGCCTGTCCAGTGGGCGGCACATTAGTTTTCAATATATGCAACTCGGCGAAGCGATTGCCGAGTGCGGAGTTAATGTGGCCAATGATTGCGTCTAATGATTGATTGCCAAAGATACAAGCACTCTGACTTCAGTCAGCACTCAGCAGAGTCAGAGTCGAGTCATCGAGAGTAAAATTGCAAATGAAACTGAAATTGGTGCGCCAATCGAGACGAGACGAGACGAGACAAGATGAAAACCAAACTCTGACTGCAACTTGCAACTGGCAACTGGCAACTTGCAACAGGCAACTGCAACTGGTTCCTGGGCCGAGCATCGCGCGTGACGCTGCTGACCCACTGAACCCAACACAAGCAACCACAGTCAATGCATTGCCTGCAGTGGGTGGCTTAGTTTGGTGGTTTAGTTCAGTGGGTTTCCCATCTCCTGTCTTCCATCTCCATCTCCCGTCTTCCATCGATTGCCTGCCTTTCGTCTCGGGTGCAAATTGCACAAAATATTGAAATACGAGTAAGGCTCGGGCATTAAACTTTATTGATTTTAGTTGCGTAATTATTTTAATTCGGATTATAACTTTATATTAACCGCCAGTTCAAAGACCAAAAGGCTGCATGAGAAAATTGACAATTGTGTTTGGCTGGAAAATTTAACATTTTTCCGCTGCTGTGCAAATTTATTCAACATTTTCCAATGAATGACGTCACAGTCTACAATTATTATTAATGTACAATTATTATTAAGCTTGTTACATTAACTGTAGCAATACTATAGATAAATTCAAGAGAGTTTAAATAATACTGTTTACTCTAAACTAAATTGGCACTCGAATGAAATATAACCTTCAAAAAGCGTTTTAATTTTTGGCAATATTTGATATAAATTTTAAAGTCAGACAGTCTTTAACTTAATCAGAGAGTGACAACTTTACAACTCAAATTTAATTTAAATCAATAATTTTTAGTCTTCTTCTGTCTAGAATAAAATTTTCACATATCTGCAAAGGAAACTTGCAAAATTAGCTATAAAAACTTGAGAAACATACAATTAGCCCTCAATAAAAAGTCTTATGCCTTCTAAATAAAGTAACGATTACATAAGCATGTAGTACTTTTAAGTACTTTAATTCACTTTCAGCCAAGAATTTTAACAGCTAAAGCACTTTAGTTCACACAGACTTTGGGAGGAAAAAAAAAACCACTGTGATCAGACGAAATGCTCTATAAAACCCCCATAAATCGCACCTAGTACCCAAGACTGCCGACAAGTTCATAAACAGCACCAAATACGTCGACGCCAACAGGCAACAGCTAACAACAAATTGCAATTTGGCCAAATTGCTTTGGCTAATTGGCACGCGTATAAAGTCGCAGTAGAAACCAATACAAATGAAGAGAATTCACTTAAAATGCAAATTTTCTGTTTCAGTTGCCATTTGCCATTTGCCGCACGTGTGAGCTTAGGGAACACCGAAAGTAACACCAGCAACACCAGCAACAACAGCAACAACCACAACAACAACAATATTAAATAACCTCCTCAACGAGAGCAGCAACAACTGCAGCAAATACTGCAAAAGGTGGCTCCGGTGTTGGTATTGCTCGTAATTTGTTGGCAACACAATTGGCCCCGCAACATGTTTACACAGATGAAGACATAAAACTGACTTTAAGCACCCGAGTTGGCTCAGTTGCTTGGCTTTGGCTTTTAAGTGCGTCTGCCTTGTTTTCGGCCCGGCTAATGGCTCTTGGCTCTTGGCTCTCTGCGTCGTCGAGTCGGCTCAAATGGCCTCCTTTGGCTAAGGCGGCAAATTGGGCTGCCCACAAGACCAAATTGAGCGAAAGTTGTTACAGCCTCAGCCTGGGAAAGCATCCTTTTGCGAGTATAGCTGCAACAGCCTACATGCCACAGAAACAACAACAACAACATATGCAACTGCAACAACAACAAATGCTGCAAGTATTTGTGCTAAAATGTTTATTAAACAATTACAATTTATGTTCACCACGTGTAAATAAACCAAATTGGTCACGTTTTACCCATTGAAATTGAGCACTCACACATAAATGCTCACACACACAGACAAACACACACACACACACACACACACACACACATTCATTGTAAAATTCATATGGTTGAGTGCATCAATTTATGCTCAACACATAAATAGTTACAATTTATTAGCCAACTCTCTATCCTGTTGCATTTGTTGCTATGGATGACCGTTATTTTGGACAAATTTAATATAAAGCACTGTGACCGCTTGCACTTTAAGACATTCATAAGATTTAGATACTCCGCATATATATCTCTATAAATTATTATATATAAAATTTTTACCATTTGCTTTCTTTTAATATAATAATAATAAATTAATTAATCAATAATAATAAGCTTTATTGCGTACTCAACTGTGATTGTGACTAGTACTCTATAACGTTTGTATGTTTATAGACATGATGTTTTTATCGCCTTGAAACTGTCATAACTTTGTCAAAACTTAACCAATTTTCATGCGATATATCGTTTTAATCATATTTTGGCCTCTACTTTGATTCTGAATCAAAATATTATTTACTTAAAAAATTCGATATATTTCCCATTTCACTGTCCATTTTTGTTCGTACTTTCCCTTGACTTTCCCCTTGATCCATACTCAAAAACTTCAAATGGTCATAACTTTGTCAAAACTTGACCGATTTTCATGCGGAATATCGTTTTGATCATTTTTTGGCTTCTACTTTGATACTTCATCAAAATATTATTTACTTAAAAAATTCTATATATTTCCCATTTCACTGTCTATGTTGTCCATACTTTCCCTTGACTTTTCCCGTGACCCATACTCAAAAACTTCAAATGGTCATAACTTTGTCAAAACTTGAACCGATTTTCATGCGGAATATCATTTTGGTCATTATTTGGCCTCTACTTTGATTCTGCATCAAAATATTATTTACTTAAAAAATTCGATATATTTCCCATTTTACTGTCTATTTTTGTCCGTACTTTCCCTTGACTTTCCCCTCGACCCAAACTCAAAAACTTAAAATGGTCATAACTCTGCCAAAATTTAACCGATTTTCATGCGGAATATCATTTTGGTCATTATTTGGCATCTACTTTGATTCTGCATCAAAATATTATTTATTTACAAAAATTAGATATATTTTCCATATCACTGTCTATTTTATCCGTACACTTAATTAGTTAACAATTTGATTTAATTAATTTTTATTGATATTTTATAAAAGTATTTCATAGCTTTTGCAACATTGTTTAATTGTTGTACATAATATTTATTGAAATTGCATTTTAATTATAATTCTTGCTAATTGTTTTGTGTGTTCAGCTGTCAACCGCAATATCCTGTACAAGTTTAGCATTAAGTACATGTATGTACGTGTATGTGCATCTCTGTCAGATGAACGTATGAGTTGAGTATATGTATGATCGTGTTGTATGCTTTTGTTTCAGTTTCGCAACATTGTTGACAGAATTGCAAAAGGTGAGCAACCCGGGCAGACAGTGGATATGCAATTTACCTTCTCTTTCTATCTGGCAGCTGGCAGCAATAACTAAATAACAATAACAACTATTGCTGATTGCTTACCAATACCAATTAGCCATTTTGTAGCAGCAACATTTTTGTCACTCGACATAAGGTTGTTGTTCTCGTTGTGGTTGTTTTTGTTGTTGTTGTTGTTGTTGTTGTGCTCAGATTCGCGTGCATGTGTAGCAACAATGTTTGTCAACACAATTGTTGTTGTTGTTTTGGCAACAATCGGAATTTATGCAAATGATCGCCAGGCATTGCGTTGACAATATGTCACATGTCACTTAGCACGGCCAATCCATTGGCCAATACAATCGATAGATATGCAGATAGATTTTTCCTCAGCGCGCACGTTCTGAACTCGAGCTCGTTTGACCTCAAAACTTGACTCCACAGCTGAACATTTGTGCAGAGGCTTTTCATTGCCTGCCTTTGATTGCTGACTAATGTTCGATTGGATCGATTGTTCAATTGTTGTGTTTGTTGTTGCTGTTGCTGCTGTTGCAGTTGATTAATTGTCAAATTGCTGAAATGAGTGCAAAAACTTGTTCGCCTGTCGCGTCGCGTAAATCATTTTATATATTTATGTTGGCCAAAATCATTTGAATAGACGTCGGGTTCGCAGTTCGTATCTCTATCATAGTACATTGTTGCTCTAATGAAGTTGTTCAGCGACACGATCTTGATTCCCACTACCGCCTACTTACCTCGTCCTCATTTCTCCAATTCCCTCCCTACTGATTCCTCGATTCCCCGATTCCTCGATTCCTCCGCTTGCATTACGCGCGTGCGTGCTGTCTACTCGAATGATTGCAATCGACAAAATACCAGACTCACACTTAGTCCCAAAAGTCTATGGACTACAAGGCGAGCACTCACACACACTCATAGTTGGACTCTCGGTTCCGATTCCGAGTGATTTATAGGCAACGCAATCAGCCGGTCGCGATATCGAGTACACTGTTAGATTTGATATATGTATGTTTTGGGGGCACGCGCAGGATGTTGTTGCTTTTGTTGTTGCTCTGTTGTTGCTCTGTTGTTGCATTTGGGGAGACCCATGCCAACAATTAACGCATGCGTGCAAATACACAGATTGTGATCAATATGGCCTAGACTGGAGCCAGAGCAAATAGCAAAAGCCGTTGACTAACATTTCATATAATAATATTTAAAATAATATAACTTTTTAAGCCTCAACCAATTTCTTTCTAAAATGTAAAATTTATCATAATTAGGCCTCTAATTTAATTCTGTATTAAAATTGTAAAATTCAAACTTTTTCTTGTCTGTTAATTTATTTCAAACTTCTCTTTAATACTTTATCCAATCCTTCAACATTTCATTATTTTGTCAAGTTTCAACGGATTTCCTTGTGGAGTATCAATTTTATATTTAATTGGACTCTGTTTTAAATCTGCATCATAATTTAAAAATTCATTTTATTAACTCCTTTTCAGTTAAACTTTTTATAATTAAGCTGTAGTACGTAATATATAATAAAGTTGATAAAAAAAAAAAACGGAGGCGAAATTAAAGTTCATCGACAAATCTTTTGCAGACAAATTGAGCATATAATAAATAATAACAGTCCCTCTCCCAGTCCCTCTCCCAGTCCCTCTCCCAGTCCCTCTCCCAGTCCCGCTCCCAGTCCCTCTCCCAGTCCCTCTCCCAGTCCCGCTTCCAGCCCCTCTCCCAGTCCCTCTCCCAGTCCCTCTCCCAGTCCCCTCTCCCAGTCCCAGTCCCTCTCCCAGTCCCTCTCCCAGTCCCCTCTCCCAGTCCCTCTCCCAGGCCCACTCCCACTCCCAGTCTCTCTCCTAGTTCCTCTCCCAGGCCCCGCTCCCAGTCCCTCTTCCAGTCCCTCTCCCAGTCCCTCTCCCAGTCCCTCTCCCATTCCCTCTCCCAGTCCCTCTCCCAGATCCCTCTCCCAGTCCCTCTCCCAGCTCCCTCTCCCAGGTCCACTCTCCCAGGCCGCGCTCCCAGTCCCTCTCCCAGTACCTCTCTGTATTATTTTTAAGTACGGGGTCTAAAAATACTGCAAAATAAATAGAAACCATAAAGCTGAAACTGAAACTGTCAATTTATGCAAATATCTATGCTAAAATATGCTATATAATACGTATATACACATTATATGTATTTGTAATAGATATGTGTGCCTTAGCTGGTATGTACTTGCGAAATAATGTGATATCTATGCTAAGCAGAAATTTTGATCAGTTTTATTTTTTGCGAGCTTGAGCTGACACTTGGCTATCTATCTGCGTGGTTCTCTCACTCATAGACTGCTTGGATATAGCTATAGTTAGTTATGCGAGTTGGCTGTGGGGCGAACCGCTAACGAGTTCATTCATATCATTAGCCCCCGACCAAAAAGCTCGCGCCATTATAACACAAATATTTGCTAACAATAATGGCAAAGCAACGCCATTAGAGCTAGAGCTACACGAATTGGGGTTCGAACCCAATGCCCAGACTGAAGTTGAAGTTGAAGCTGAACTCTAACCCTCATTTGCGATCAATTCGTGGCGATTTCGAGCCTCGGCGTCTGAATATTTGCGGTTTTTGTGTGTCGAACGTGCAGAAATCCAGTAAAAATTTAGTTGCTCACTTTTATGTAATTTCCCTTTTCTTTGAAGACAACGTGGTAAAGAGGCAGTGAGCCAGTGAGCCAAGTGCCCAACCAAATGCCCAAATGGCCCAAGCACCCAAAGTGGCCAAATGGCCGCCCGCTGCTCTAAACGAGCATGAAAGTGATTGCCAATATAATTGCATAATCTGGCAGCAGGCAATACACAGAGAATTGCCTGAACAGGTTGCACTCAGATGTGTTGTGTTTTTAACTCCCTACCCCCTCCCTCTCCCCGACCTTTGGAACAGTCTTGTCAGAGTTGCCCCTCTGGTGATGCAGCTGCTGATTCACAGGCTAAAAAGTGAAATTTGACATTGAGGCGACAGGCACGATCGATTGATCGAATGAACGAATGATCGTTTCAGAGGCGAAGGCGTCAATGACCAGTTAAATGTTGCTAAAGTTGTTAAAAAAAATAAAATAAAAAAAAATATAATAATAAATCGAATATATGATTACACTCATACTCACATTCACAACAAAGAACACATTCATAAGGGAAAAACATTCTCACACGAAAGACAAATAAAAGGCAAATTTATCACGCACAATGACTAATTCTCCAGCTTCAATTTACGACACACTATATACCGCGTATACATACGATTCCATATCTATATAGATATATATATATAACAAAAACAAAACCCTCGAAAGTAAAGTCCAGTGTCTCCCATGTGATTATTTCCAAATCGCCTATGAGTGTTTTGGTATTCGTATTTATTTTTCATGCATTTTCTTCTTTTTATTTAAATTCAATAAATATTTTATATATTTTTATGAGCACCGCAATTTCTGCTAAATTATTGCACAAGTCTCCAGTTTCGAGAAATTTATGTCGTGTTTGTTGGTTTCTTTGGTTTGTTTTGTGAATAATGCAAGTCGAACATGCGAGCTCCAATCTATGCTTATCATGAATTGACTTATCATGAATTGTATTGTACTTCCTTCTGAATTCACAGCATGTAAATCATGCATAGACATATTACGATATTAGACTTGTGAGCTGTTTCGATTATGCAATATATAAAGCGTATAAATCTTCAGAGCAATTTTCTAAGGCGAAATCAAGCCAGAAACTAATTATGTACGAGTAGCAGTGAGTACAACAGCAAATGCAATAACAAACGTGGCTAAAAAATCAAAAAAGAAAAAAAATTATATGGCCCAATGCAATTTTCAACAGGCAAAAAAAAAATATAGCTCAAAATATCTGTTCAAATTGAACATGATAAATTCATAATTGTCCATTCAACGAACACGAACTATAATTCATGTTAGAATAATCGAATTGGACGCCATTCAGCCAGGCAATTGAGGACGGCGACCAAAGCCCAACAACAACAACAGCAGCAGCAACAACAACAGCAACAACAACAACAAATGACCAACATAGGTCAGGCGTAACGAGTCATTCATGTTGCAAATGTTGTTGCAGTTGCAGTTGCAGTTGCCGCAATGAAGGTGACTCGCAACTGGTATAATTTTTGTTGTTGCTGCTGCTGCTGTTGTTGTTGTTGTTGTTGCCCATTTCGTGGCACCCGCATAAGTCACACTGTCTGCTGTGCCACTAGATGGGGCAAAGGGGGCATGGGGCATGGGAAACGAGGCAGCTGTAATCCTCGCATCTATCGACACTTTTTCTCTCTTTTTCTCTCGAGAGACTTGCAGATTCTAAATACGAATGCAAATCTATTGGCTTTGCCCACAATTACACAAATGCTGCAGCTTTCGATTTCATTTGCCACAAAGCTGCAGGAGGCAAGGCGCTGACTGTGGCGCCACTCGATTTGCGTCACGTTCGCTGCCGCTGCGATTAATACGCAAAACGCTTTGGCATCTTAAATATTGTGGCGTGCGCGGCATTTGCTGCTGCTCTAGGGGCAGCGAATGGACAGAGAGAGGGGACAGAGAGGGGCAGAGAGGGGCAGAGAGGGGCAGAGAGGGGCAGAGAGGGGCAGAGAGGGGCAGCGAATGGACAGAGAGAGGGGAAGAGAGGGGCAGAGAGGGTCAGAGAGGGGCAGAGAGGGGCAGAGAGTGGGCAGAGAGGGGCAGAGAGGGGCAGAGAGGGGCAGAGAGGGGCAGAGAGGGGCAGAGTGGGGCAGAGTGGGACAGAGAGGGGCAGAGTGGGTCAGAGTGAGGCAGAGTGAAGCAGAGTGGGGCAGCGAATGGACAGAGAGAGGGGAGGAGAGGAGCAGAGTGGGTCACATAGCAGTAGGGGAGAGATTAATGTGAGTATTGGCAATCAACATTTATATTTGTTTGCTTGGCATTTGGCAAAGTTGCAAGTTGCAATTTTGCTTGTAAACTGAGAAAATATTTGACCCAATCCCCAATGAGATGCAAGTTAATGTGAAACGATTGAAGAATGCGATGATCAATGTATCGTTCAATTTGCATAAAGATTTATATGAACCATTTGTAAGCCATAATAACTATCTCTAAATGAACTAAGAACACTTTGTTTTTACCCACAAGAATCGTTGCACTGCGATAAGATCTCGAACTAAACGAGTTCTGTCAAGTTGCATTCCCACAAAACGAACTCGTAAAACGTTTAATTATAATTAATATAAATGGATTTATAAGCATTTGCGATAATTTCTACGCGCCGCGCTAATAAATTAATATCAGCTAATTCACCTCTAAACGTATATGTCTCTGATTTGTTTTTTTTTCCCAGACTCTATTCTTGTTTAATTAGTGCTAAATTATTTGCCAAAGACAATTCGCTTACAATCTTCAAGTCGAAGCATTTGTCTCTTGCATATTTATGAACTTAGCGTCGACTTTGAGGCAACACAAATTGAAATTGTTGAGCAGATTTATTTCTGCAATTAGCTTCGACTCAAGTCTCATAATTAGTCAGAGGAAGAGGGAGACTTAGAGACTTGGAGACTTAGAAAGAGAGGGGTGAGCGGAAGCTGGCATTTAATAAACATTCAATTGACTGCGATTTGTGGCTCATAATAGTTTGAAGCTACTGTCAACAACTCAGAGATGTCAGAGAGACGTCTGTCATTAGAGCCTTCCTTTCATAACTGTGTCTGGCATGGCGTGGCAAGTCGTGGGCGTCACTCTGTAGCTGCCACATAAGCTGTCTTTGCCAAAATGTAAGCCCCCGCCAAATATGGCCATCGATTAAATGATTTTCATGTGCCATAAACGACGTGCGCCTTTAATAAGCCCGGTTTTAACGAGCTGCCGCCACAGAAACTGCAAACTGCAAACTGCAACTAAAATTGAAAACTCCAGCACAAAAATTGTCACAGACGTCGCCTCGTCTGGCACAGATCACAGACTCTCTCACTTCCCTCTCTTCCCTCTCTCAGCTGTCTTCATCATTTCCCCCCTTCATCTCCCCCTCTCTAACGGCGATTCCATTTGTGATCGCGACATGCTTAGATATGCGTTCAATCCGCTTAATTGCATCTTTTATAGACAATTTTCCAGCTGTCTTGTGATTTAGATGCAGTTGCAGCTCTCAGAGCTCAAAGCGTGATGGGGCATCAAATTGTTTTTATGGACTTTTGATGGAGTTTTGATAGATATTTGATAACTTTTTTTTCAGCAAATGGATTCGCTTGGTGTAAACTGCGTCATAAATACGCCAATTGGCCTAATGAACGTATGAACGTATGAAAGTCGGGGCCAAAAGCCAACGATGCATCCGATATGCAGCAAATTGTATCTCCATAATAAAAATTTATAGTGAGCTGATTTCCTGCTTTTTTATCGGGTGGGAAAAGTGCGTGAAAGTGTAAAGCTCTGCGGGTGGATTAGATAAGCCCATATTTATTTGCAGATTGCAACAATGAATGAATTCTAGCTGCATTTTTATTATCATTACGATTTGATTGTCAAAAACAGATAAAGTAATTTGAGATAAATTGGTATCTACAATACAATTCTTCATCTTCAAATAAAATCTATCTTCTACTGTAGAATATTATATAATATCCCATTGATCAGATCTTCCCTCATTATTATACTTACTATAGTTCCTTTTTGTTTGGACATTGCATTGTTCACTGTCATTACGAATAAACAAATTCAATAGAAACTCAATATGTTATTTTTCGCACATCGATCTTAATCTCAGCTTGGTGATTATTTCTTTATGTGTTGAGATACAGTTTACACCTTCGAAACATGGCGGATTTCTCATTAATGGCAAACATCCAAATATGATTAAGACTCATGCTGTACAATCAAACTCATAAATAATATAAACAACCCAAGCAAAGACAACGATAATAATTATTTATTATTTATGAAATATGCACGCAAACAAAATTTTTAATTAAATTCGTACATGCAAACAACATTTGACCATAGACTACAAACTCGGACTTGGACTCAAACTCGGACTCGGACTCGAATTTGAGTTTGTATATGTAGTTGGAGCTCATTTCTAGAGCGGGTCAAATCGATAGAGCACAGATAAATAAATTCAAGACCAGAGCGGGACCAGAGCGGGACCAGAGTTGGACAGGCGGCAGCCTTTGAGCTCAACTCAATGTTGAATGTTTATTAATATTTTGTCATAATTTTCTGTTGCAACTGAAAGAGATTACAGTTTTATGTTTGCAACGTGAGAAATTGTTGGCGTTGTAATCTCAACAGCCGGTCTCGACAAGGTGCAAGTAAAGTGACAAGCGACACGGCAAACTCGGCAAAAATACAAAAAAAATAGCACCCAAACAAATGTCTCGCATAACTCCTCAGGCTGATAAATCGATGTTGATAAATTGACTTGCGGTTCAAGTGCACAATTTTAATTAAAAACCCAAAGCCGAGTGGGAGACTCTGGCTGTGATCTCTGTGCTATCAGCAATGCCTCAGACAAGAGCAGAGCTTATCAGAGTGCAACCACAACAAATGGGGCATGAATGTGATTGTAAGGAGCATTGGGGCATGGCAAATTTATTAACACACTCACGCATTAAAATCATTTATGGAACACACACACACTCACACACACACACACACTCATTGCCAGATAACGATAAAAAAGACCAGCTCTGAATTTATTAAAATGCAATTTTCACATTGCTGTCGCTTTGGGTGTGCGAATGTTGCATGTTTGCCGCTTGTCTTCAGTATTTGATATTTTATTTCTTTTTCTGTATATTTTTTTTTGTATATTTCATGTTGCCATTTGCCAAAACGCTAGCTCAACAAGTGCTCCAACCAAACTCGCTGTCTGGGCCTGGTCAGACCGATTCGAGCCGGGCCTAGTTGTATTTGTAGCTGTAGTTGTAGTTGTTATTGCTGCGTGGCAATACAATCAATTTTTAATAAATTGTAAAAATATTTTTTTTTGCTGTTGTTGCTTTTTTGCACCATGTTTTTTTCATACTTTTTGGTGTGGGCAAAGCGTTTTGCATTTTCATATGCATTTTATGTACATATTTTTATTGCTTTTATTGCGTGGTATTATTTAATGACAGGTCTTAGATTTTACAACCATTTTAAGAGTGATTCAAGAACACGATGAGGAAGCAATTGAATCATTAAATTCACCTGCCTGAGGGATGAGCATGAATTTCAAATAAAAACTCTAAGCAGCTTAAAATAATTTATATTTTTATTTGGACTTAGCTCATGTTATAGTCTGCAGATTATAAACTAATACCTTAAGTGGTTGAAATGGTTTATTTTATAGTTATGTTAATTGTTATTGTTATTATTAGTGAAGTAGTTCCTATTTATTTTTTACAACTCAACATTTGGGTAGTGAATTCAGTATATCGTTACGTTTGTATTAAGGAGAGGCTGTATTTAAGATTAAAATTTTGTTATGGAAGTCATAAAATTATAATTTAAAAATAATAAATTAGATACACTTTTGATTTATATCATTAGCTAAAATTGAATCAGTTAGAATTTTTCAGCTGCAGCTTTGAATTATTTGCTGAGCTAATTTCCATTTCAATTATCTTAAATTAGATAACTTAAAAGTCCAACTAAGTCCGATTATATATTAATTCATCATCACTATGTTAGTTTGTCATTCGGTTGAAAGTTGAAATATCTTATTCTCTGTTTTGGTTGTTTATCAAGTCATGCGATTTCAATGCATTTAATTAGCCATAAAATGTCTTTCGGTATTCGGCTATCTGAGTTGGCAAATAAAAATACCTCACTTGTTCAATGTGGATGCCCGATTAATTATGAACAGCTGAAAGCGCGCCATTAACATGAAAAGTCAAATCTATCTAAATATTTGCCATAGGCAACGACTTGGCCACTTGGTCGCTTGGTCGCTCGGTCGCTCGGTCGATCGTCCAACTTCAGCTCCAGCATACAGCTCCAAGTGTAGCTTCAGCTTTGCCGGCTGTTTTGCTCCTCTGGCTCTTGGTCTTGGCCGAATGTGCAAGTTGGCAAGTCATTTTTATCGCCCCGCAGTAATCTGAGCTGCACGAACAAACCGACAGACGGACGGCCGGACAGACGGACAGGCGGACGAACGGACAGTTGGACGGATGGACCATACAAAAATATATATAACATGGCATCATTTGCTGCCAGGCGCGCGTTTGCTTGTTGTACAATACTCTGTGGTGCACCGCCTTCTCTTGTTCTTCTCCCCCTCTCCCATTGCTGCTCCTTGCTACTCTTCATATCCCTCCACGATGATGATGCAATTTTACTAAGCTCCGTTCTTAGCTTAGCAAGTGTTAAAGCTAGTGCTGACCCGACCAGTTTTATGGGCCACAGCAGATTCATAGAACATGTTGCCAAACAAGTTGCTGTCGGCACAGTCCTTTAACTGGGTCACTGTGACAGCGATGTTGCAGACGTCAGACAGCAGCCAGAAGCTACAGGAGCTTCCACCTAATTAACACAAAAGACTTAGGCAACAAACTTGTAAAGGCACAGCAACGAAGTTATTATACTCTAGCTCAATTGAACTTAAATATACAATCATTCTACTTAAATTACATTTAAGATGAAGATACTATAAATATTAAATAAATAAGTTTCTTGAAACCTTTCTTCCTTTTTTATTTTTTAAATCTATTAAAGAGAATTCGTATGTTATACGTTATGTACTTTGTATCTATCATATAATTATTTTATTAATTTATTAAATAAAATAAACATTATAAATCTATAATAATTTAATTTTCTTATTTTTCCAAATAAATGATAAAGCTCATATTCACCATGTTTATCTTATTTAAATTAAGTACATTGATACCTCGATTAGAATTTCTTGATATCTCTCTTATCAAGACGACTCTGCTACCTAGTTTGGGTACATCAATGAGTCTATGATTGTCATTCGCCAGCGGCACATCCTGTCTGTACTCTGTGGAGTCTGAGATTGTAGTTGTTGTTGTTGTTGTTGTTGCTTGGCGGATTGGCTTGCAGCTTGTTGTCTTTATTAGCGCTGCGGTCATAAATCAAAGAGCCAGCTCTCCGTATCGTTGACGGCGTCTCACATGTGAAACTGGCTAGCAATATGTCCATCCGTCCGTCCGTCTGTCCGTCTGCCTCTCCGTATCTTCGTCTCGCTCTAGTTTACATGCGCATAAGCTTCGTCGACTGACCGGCAATATTTCAATATTAATCCAACTGCCAACGATGACGAAGTGTGTGGAGCTTACTTTCCGCTCAAGTATTTGTCTAGTTTCAGTTTCAGTTTTAGTTTTATTTTTCGCCAGGCGCTGCAAATTGTTTACTTGCATGAGGCTTATAAAAAATAGAAAATAAAATAAATCAATTGGTCATGCTATGGGTATTGTTGTTGCTGCCTTTTGTTGTTGTTGCTGTTGTTGCCAGTTAGCCAGGCTATTACTCAATTTTAGCCCGCGGTGCCATCTGTGCCACAATGTTGCTCGT
The DNA here is from genome assembly GCA_035045575.1 of Drosophila falleni. NCBI lineage: Eukaryota > Metazoa > Arthropoda > Insecta > Diptera > Drosophilidae > Drosophila > Drosophila falleni. Next base: position 16,910,122 of record JAWNOV010000167.1, read on the forward strand.
AAGGAGGTGGCAGGAGTACTAAGGGGAGGAGAATGAGGAACTTCAGCCCTGCTCTCTTGTGGCCGACTTGGCTGTCCTTATACGGCAAATGACTACACATGTCTTTGCTGGATAAGCTGAGCATAGAAATTAATTGTTCGACTAATGAAGCAGATGCCGATTGAGCTCTGCTCTCTGTAATGATGTAACAATAAGATCGTACATCATAGATACAAGCAGTAGATATCACGGGACAGTCAAGATAAGCAAAGTAAATTGAAAAAGCATTTGTAATAAAAGAGTTAAAGCTAATAACTAGTTACACTTATTAAAAGTTAGGATGACAGGCAGTCAATTAAGTGAAAATATCAATATTTAAGAAAAACAAATATTTATAATTGATATTAATTCTGATTAAAAATGTGATTATGTTCAGTTTGATTGCTCATTTTATTTAAAAGCCCTTGAAAGCTTAAGCAAGTTATTTGCAAATGGAAGATTAACAACTTTGCAAATTGATCAAACAAATACATGGAGATATGGTATGAAGTGAAGGCTTAAGTCAGCGATTAGATCTATTGGAAAGGATTGATCTGGCTTAAATGCCAATCATTAGACTTGAATCAATGCTCTGTTAGTGGAGGCACCCAACTGCGTAGACATGTCAGTGTTTGCTTTTTATTGCAACCAAAACGAGCAACCAAAAAGTCAAATAAAAGAAAAAAAGACTAGATGTAAAAGAAACAATTTCAAGCTCAACATGAAGCTGAAACTGGAAAAGTAAACGCACGTGCCGCACAAGCGAAACAACTTCATTTGATCATTTGGGCTCAGTCCTCGTTGGTGACAACGACGACGACGACGACGACGACGGTGTCGTGTAGTCACAATTTTTGACATTTTTGTGGCGCCAACAACAGCAGCAACAGCAACAACAACAACAACAATAAAAGTAACTACAACAATTCCATTGACATGCGTCAAACAACAATCAAAATAGGTTCGCTGTGGTTGCCGTTGTTGTTGTTTGCTGAGCAGAGGTAAAGAGTGTTGGAAGGGGGAAAGGGAGGGGGAGGGACTAGAAAAACGTGCGCTTGCCATGTTGGCCATTCATTATGAACTCGTTTTCGGTGCGAGAAGCGCCACAAAAATCGTTGGGATGTTGGCTGCCAATTAACCGAACCGAAAAGCATTGAGACAACTCCATATGGCAATGTCGTAGTCGTTGTTGTTGTTGTTGTCGTTATTGTTATCGCCAGCTCAAAGATCTGTTCCATTCGCTTTATGAAATCCCAGAAATCATTAGCGCCCAACCGCCCCGACTACGTGACACTTTTGCCCCAAGAGAGAGCGAGAGAGCGACAGAGAGGAGAGAGAGGGAGCGAGAGGAACTGAAACTGATAACATTTTTTGAAAAGACCCAAAAGGAAACTCTACGTGAAAAAAGTTGCTGTAGATTTCGGTCTGAAAATGCTTATGAATTATTGAGTTGTTTTGTTGTTTCTCGACTCGCCGCTGGCAACTCTCAAAATACTTTTGTAAATTAATTAAAACATTTTTGCCTTAACTTCCAGTCGAAATCTGCCCATTTTGGGATCGCGGCAAGCCGCTGCAATTCAATCCTATCCGCAACTCCGCTCAAGCATTTAGCGAAATAATTTTCGCAAGTAATTTTCGCCAAAGTCTTTTGAAGAAATCAAACCGAATAACTGAAACTTGAATGCAAAACAGGCAATTTCTGTAACTTGCAGTGCACTTTTTTTTCCCATTTTTGGGTAATAGTTTTAGTTTTTACTTAGTTTCATTTTTTTTTTCTTTTGGATTTACCTCTGATTTTGGTTGGCCAGGTTATTTGACTTTCAAATGAGCTCAAAGCGAGCTTCGGGCTGCAGTTTTTTTTATGAGTTTTTCCGCAACATTTTTCTGCTGGCTGCTGCGATTTTTGTGGCAATTTGCAATGCAAAAATGCCAAACGAAACAAAGAAATGTTTGGCCTGCCAGCAGACGACAATAAAAACCGACAGTTGACTCGTGTTGCAAGATATATTGTAGCTAATGTTGTTGTTGTTGCTGTTGTTGTTGTTGTTGTTTTGCTGTTGTTGTTGTTACTACAGCTGTTGCTTTTGTTGCAGTTGTTACTGACAATTTGATGTGGCACATAAAGCAAAAGCGGGCGGGCAGCAGCTGTGCTTCGATCTCTATGTATGGACTTCATTGGGTCACAACGCATCCCCAACAACAACAACAATAACGAAATACAAATACAACACCAACAACAACAAAAAGAACAAAACATTGCCAACAAAAGCGACCACAAATATGAATAATTACGAGTACTCTGTGACCAAAACTCATAGCTCATAACCGATAGCCGTATTTATGGTAGCCCCAAAATGAAGTTGTTTTCTTGTCGCCATCTCGGTAGCAGAAATATGCCTCGGCAATTTACCAAACATATTACCACAACAATGTATCGGCCATTAACGGTGCTTTCCATATGCCGACCACAAAGAGTCTAACAAATCGCCATCCAAATGGTCTCTCTTCTCTCTTCCACTTCATCACTCTCCTCTCTTTATCTCTCTCTCTCACTCTTTTGCATGTTGTCAACATTGTTCACATCGAAATTCACAATCGCCGAGTCGCAGATGAAATATTTGTAACACATTAGTGCAAAGCGTTTTCTAATGGTCGACAAATTTATTACCTCTCTTGTGGGATTAACTCAATCCACGGATTGGTCTTACACTGCGTATACGTTATACACAACAATCATGCAAAGCAATATTTCATTTGTATTTGCCTAACATAATTGAAGCTGCTGCAGTTAATAGAGATTTCATAGCTAAAATTTCAGTGAATCGTGGGAGACTGCAGACTTTGTTTCGTAACTCTTTAATGCCAAAAACCGAGCGGTAAATCTGTCATTATTTTTGGTATAAACACATGTATAACAAGTTGTTTTTAAATTTGTTGAAGTGTAGGCTTCTATAAGATTATTATAAAAAGATGGGCTTTATATATTTTTCAGACACAAGATGTGTATTTAATAAAATATTGTAGTTAATAAATATACTTCTATTAGAATTTCAGGTTTTTATTTAAATAGATTTTAGTTAAATTTGTACTACAGAAATTGTGATTATTTATTGCCAAGTTTCAAAGAATAATCAGTTAACAGTAAAGATGTTTTTATGCTGTTTTGCAATGCTGAAGATTCTGTAGAAGAATTTCAGCTATTTTTTTCTGCTACAATTTAAATGTCTAACGAATTATTTATTTATTTGCATTTTGTAGTGCTTTTATTTATTTTTCTCACTTGAAACAACTTTCTCAAGTGAATTGAGAAAAACCAGCATTAACTTGAACTCATAGTTGGGGGCAGTTCGAGTACTCATATCGCACTCGTACTCATACTCGAACTCATAAACGAATGTGTCTCCAATTTCGGTTGGCGGCACTGCGAGTATGCACATTTCACATTCCATGGGCCAAGATTGAATATGGCTTGCATAAATATGAGCATAATTAAATAAATATTTACACACTTTACTTACTTAGTAACTAGCTGAGATTTGTGATCACCGTTTGCTGCTGCTGCTGCTGTTTGGGCTCTCGATGTGACACTTGTTTTCATTTGACGGGCAAACTTGTTGACCAGTTGCTCAGTTGGTATTGACCAACTTGTCTAACGAAGTCTCTGGCTAGCAGTGAAATATGAATGCGGGCTCCAAATAAAAGCCTAAAGAGCATCGCATATAAAACTTTATGAGTGCAGTGAAACTTTTTGTTGCTGTTGTTGTTGTTCGTTCAATATGAAAATCAATATGCCACCGGGGGGAAAAAACAAACAAGATTCTTGTTTACAGATAGTACGAGTTGACTCCAACTAAATGGGGCGAATGTCTTTGGCCAAAACCCGTGTTTGAACCGTGTGATTTTCCAATCAAACCAAAAAACAAAAAGCAAAAGCATAAATGTTTATGTCACAGATTTTTATGTCTTTATGACACCATTTTTAATTGTTAATTGTTTCAATTAAAGAGCAGCCAGAGCCACAGTTATTGTTGTTGTTCTTTTCGTTGTTGTTGTTGTTGTTGTTGTTGTGCAGTTGTGACTGATCGCAGTCACAGTGAGAGTCGCAATCACAGTCTCAATCACAGTCTTATTCATTATCAAAATTCCAGCACGCTTTATGACGTTTCCCAGTTCTTTTTGTTGTACTGATTTTTGTCAAGATTATTCATGGATTTCTTTGGGTTTTTGGTAGTTATTATTGTTGCTGTTGTTGTTGTCTCTCTTTGAAAATCAGCTTTCAGTTGATTTTCATTATATACAATTCTGGCTACCTTTATTGTTATACAGTTTTTTTTTATGGCGCACGGCGCACAAAAGTATAAAAATTAATTTCATTTTTATTATTTTTATTATTTTTGATTAACTTTTATATGAAATGCTCATTGTGAGCTACCGTTCCAAGTGCTTGACATAATTTCAGTGACACAAATTGAGCGAGGTCCCCGCCACCGCTTCCGCCCCCAAGTATTGTGAGTAGATGAAGTGCGCGACGGGGATCGTTAATTTGTCAGTCAATGATAATGATTCGTGTGCGGAATCGACTCTCTCGATTATCTGCGGGGCCTTATAATTGTTGAATGATAACTGCAGCCATCGATCAATTCGGCCCATAAATCTGAACGCTAAACGAAGCTACGTTCAACCGACAAACTGATCTACCGATTTACCGATCTACCAGTCCGGCTGTCGGTCTGTTTTTCCTGACTGCCAACTGAATTACGGCGACAGTCTGTTTGTATATCTCTTACCCGTCGAGCGAACCAAAAGATTTGCCATGTTCCGCACGATCTGCTGGTTATGTCCATGTACAGTTGTTTCTCACCCGCCACCCTCGTCCCGCCGCTGGTAACTCGCTACTCGCTACTCACTGCTTGCCTACTTGCCACTTCACTGTTGCACAAATTGCCAGCCCAGCTGAGCGCATACTTTTCAAAGTAGCTGTAATTAAAGTGTGCGTCTTAAATGTCGGCATTTGAAATTTATTGACATTTTATTCACACAGCATCCTTGTTCACATTCCGCCCCTAACTCCAAACTCCTATTACCCACTTATCACTACCCCAGCAGGGATCTTTTATTACCGCGGAATATTTTTGTGTGCTGCCGAAAAATTGAGTACTGCCGAATTATCCGATTTTTTTTATAACAAAGTTACTTCTTTAATTGGATAAATTCAATATTTCTGTCTATTCGAGTTTTAATTTATTGATCAATGTATCGGGGCCTGGGAGAGGGACTGGGAGCGGTTCCTAAGAGCGGGCCTGGGAGCGGGGCCTAAGAGCGGGCCTGGGAGCGGGGCCTAAGAGCGGGGTCTAAGAGCGGGGCCTAAGAGCGGGGCCTGGGAGCGGGGCCTGGGAGCGGGGCCTGGGAGCGGGGCCTGGGAGCGGGGCCTGGGAGCGGGGCCTGGGAGCGGGGCCTGGGAGCGGGGCCTGGGAGCGGGGCCTAAGAGCGGGCCTGGGAACGGGGCCTAAGAGCGGGCCTGGGAGCGGGGTCTAAGAGCGGGGCCTGGGAGCGGGGCCTGGGAGCGGGGCCTAAGAGCGGGCCTGGGAGCGGGGCCTAAGAGCGGGGTCTAAGAGCGGGGCCTAAGAGCGGGGCCTGGGAGCGGGGCCTGGGAGCGGGGCCTGGGAGCGGGGCCTGGGAGCGGGGCCTGGGAGCGGGGCCTGGGAGCGGGGCCTGGGAGCGGGGCCTAAGAGCGGGCCTGGGAACGGGGCCTAAGAGCGGGGCCTGGGAGCGGGGCCTAAGAGCGGGGCCTAAGAGCGGGGCCTGGGAGCGGGGCCTAAGAGCGGGGCCTGGGAGCGGGGCCTAAGAGCGGGGCCTGGGAACGGGGCCTAAGAGCGGGGCCTGGGAGAGTGACTGTGAGCGGGGCCTGGGAAAGGGACTGGGAGAGGGACTGGGAGAGGGACTGGGAGAGGGACTGGGAGAGGGACTGGGAGCGGAGCCTGGGAGAGGGACTGGGAGCGGAGCCTGGGAGAGGGACTGGGAGCGGGGCCTGGGAGAGGGACTGGGAGGAGTAATTTATTCTCTCCGTCAAGATCGTCTATTAAAGTTCTTCAATTCTTTCTTCCTTCTAGCTCTTTTCTGACTTTCTTTCCGACTCTTTACATATTTTTTTTACCCATATCTAATCTTTTATTATATATGTGTATTCTTGTCTGCTATTTTCATAACTAAATCTAATTCTGTCACCAGTTTTCTCAATGTGTTTACTCTAATTAAAATAGAATTCACATTTCAAGCTATTGATATCCCATTTTTATCTGATATTCCCTGATCTAACTAACCTTTATGGTTACCCACATCGAGCTAACTGTAATCTCTGTCGGTGCATCAATGTTGCACTAATTGCCTCTGTTCTGGACATGTTACGAGTACTCGAATAAACCAACACTGAACCGGCTGTGAATAACCTCAAGCGTGCGCAGTGATCACGTCGTGAACTCCCCCTAACCCCAATCCCAGTTCGATCCCAAATCCCAAACATACTCGTAGCCAAGTCAATGATCCAGTTACAATTTGTGCAGTTGCATTTTCGTTTAATATTTTAATTAAAAACCAAACGTGGCGCTCCACATGCTGCCACCAAGACAACAAGCCACTGAGCCACTGAGACACTATGCCACTCAGTCAGACAGACAGACAGTCAGACAGTGCAACACAGCGTCACTTGGCTGCAGGTGTCGAAGGTTGTTCGCCCCCATCTGGCTCTGCATCCCCTCTTCCACTCTGCCACTCTTCCACTCTTTCTCCCTCAGCTCCTTCAACGAGCTCTGTACATGCCGTGTTATTCACCAATAATAATTGTTAAACGCAAATCGCGCACCTCGGCAAACGGTTTGGTTGGGTGGCTTAAGTTGCTGGGTTGTTTTGCCGTGTTTTTCCGTGTTAGCCGTGTTGCCAGGCTGCCAGTCGGAGGCTTTTGGCGTTTACATGAATTATGAACAACGAGCGGCAACTTTGGTTGCAGTTGCAACCGAGGCAAGCAGCATGAGGAAGGCAGCAGTCTCTGCCTCTACATGCCTTTCGGTCATTTTGGCTGTACGATGAAATAATTTAAATATTTGCAGGCAACAGCAGCAGTAGCAACAACAGCAGGAGCTGGCAGTGTTCACCCCCAAGCGTGTCTTATGCAATGTCTGCCCAGCTTTGGGCTGCCCATCCTCCTGCCTCCTCCACAGAATCTGGTGTGTTGCACACGTGAGCTAAGCCAGTTGCTAGTTGCCAGTTGCTAGTTGACAGCCCACGCGTGGCTCTGCCTTATCCCATTTACCACATTTACCATTTTTGGCTATCGACATCGAAGAGCGCTGGCGGCCAGCCTCCAGTTTCCAAGCTCACCAACCGAGTCACAGTGGAACCACTCCTGCCACATCTGCTGCTGCTGCTGCTGCTGCGGCTGCTCTGCCGCTGATGAGGCAGCCCAGCTAAGCAGACTACATCGACCACAACGACGACGACGACGTTGCGCAAGTCTTGCCTCGCCAGCCCAAACGTCATGAGAGATTCTCAGATATATTTCATTTTTATGATTGTGTCTATTACCAGCAACCACGCACGTTTGCCTTATTTTATATACCCTAAAAATGTAGGGTCTTCAAATTTCAATAACTGCATCAGATAGGTTGAATTAAATAAAACATTTAACAAAACAGAACGATAATACCTAAAAATGCAAAACAAGAAGTTTCTTAACTAAAAAAATTTTAAAAAATTCGGGACCTATATAAACTTAAATACGAGAGTTTATTCATGGAGAATATTGTTTTTACGTTTAATATTGCTAACAAAGTTTTAAGCTGATAAATTTCATAAAAATAATAAATTAATTATTTTGATGTATTTAATAATTTTATAAATAGATAACTTTACGAATATATTAATAAATCATTGAAAAACTTCAAAAAAAAATATATTAAACTTAATAATATATCTATATTAACAGATTAGAATTTTCTTAGCATTTAAGCGATCTCCAATTTATTTATATATTTTTTAAATTGATAGAAATTCTTGTCTTACACTGAATATATATGTAAAAATATTATAAATAATAAACTTAAAATATATACAAATAAATTATCTACTTCCTTCTACAGCTCTACAAATGTAAATACTTTAGAGTATTCAGATATCGTGCAGTTTGTACCGTGGATTATTTTCTTGTTGCACTGTGCTGAGATGCTGTTGTCGTTTTTGTTAATGTTGCTGCTGTTGTCTGTAGAGGCAAACATTTACGGCAGCAACAGCTACAACACGGCAACAACTTTTGAGGTGTTGGTAATTGATTTTTGTAATATCTTAGCTGGCACTCTTTTTGTTTGCCTTTTCTCGACAACAACTCAAATAGCAACAGCAACAGCAACAGCATTGGCAAACTTCCGAGATGTGTCTGCGACATCCGCCGCCGCAGCAACACCAACAACAACCGCAGCAACAAAAACAACAGCGACAACAACAACAGCTGGCGAAAAAAGGCGCGCAAGCGTGCGAATTCAATTGCTCAATTGTAGCTCAGAGCTAGACTGCCTCTTTCCCCCGCCCCTCCACCTACCCCACCCTCCCTCCCCAGTACAGCTGCCCCCTCCTTCCCTGGGACCATCAAAGTCAGCGAGACGCCTGCGCAATAGCTTGAGTTGTTGTTGATGTTGCAGTTGCAGTTGCAGTTGTTGTTGTTGTTGTTGTTATTGTTGCTGCTCCTTTTTATCCGCTGCTTTTATTGATTTCTGTGGTTTAGTTTCTTTCAAGTTTACAAACAACTATTTAGAGTCAACTTGGTAGATACATTTCGTAGCTGCCTCTTTTATTGCCGAAATGCTGAACATTTCTTACAGCTCAAAAAAGTTATTGTCTTGAAAAATGACTCATTCGTTGTGTTGAATTGGATTTGGATTTTGGATTCGTATTCGTATTCGAATTTGGCAAGCGGCGTTTGCAAATCGTGGGAAATCATTTAAAGTGTGTGTGTGTGTGTGTGTTTATGTGAGTGTGGATAACTTTGACACACACCCGCACAACAAACAACGCCAACACTCAGGCCACAGAATGGAGAGTCAACTGCAACTGCAACTGCAATTGTAATCGCTTTGAGCCAACTTTGAGTTGGCCAACCTTTCCAACTGTCATAATTGTAATCGCTGTCATTTGCTGCTCGTGTCGGGGCGCTAAATTCTATTAGTTGTACACTTAATATGCATTGCAATATGACATTTCCAGCTATCAGATAGTCGTCTCTCCGGATTCAGTTACTATTTATACATTTGTATCTGTATCTCAATCTCTATTTCTGTATCTGTATCTGTATATGTATCTGCATTGTGTGACATGTCAAAGTCGCAGTCACAGTCACAGCGGTGGCTGTTGTCGCCCGCGTGACACTTTACACACACAATAAATCAAAGTGTGCTTTAAATATGAAAAAAAAAAGTATTGCAATGGAGTAAATCTTGGCTTATGACACACGATTTCAACTGGATAGATGAGAGGGCCAGCTTTGATGGAACACGAGATTGCCTCATGATTAATTTACACATTTTATTAGCACTCGCATTTTATGATTGAAAAATTACCCCATAATATTATCCATTACAATGATTGCACTTTAAAACATGCCTTAATTACAGATTGAGTTTCCATTAGGGTAAACTAAATCTATTTAACAGTTAAACTATTATCGTAAATCAAAAACAAGTCAAACACTTGCATTAACAATTATTAAAATATCAATTGGATTGTTTTCTTCGTTTTTAAGATGAAACCTACATACAGTCAATAGAGTTTTAAGTCCGGTTCAATATTTAATGATTTAAAAGTTAACCCATAATATTTTTCTATTACAGCTTGTGCACTGTAAATGTTTAACAACTGATTTGAGTTTTAAATATGCTTTAATTATAGATTGAATTTGCTTGAAGGGTAACCTGAAACTTTTTAGCATTAAAAAGAACTCGTAAATTTAAAACAGCAGTTAAACAGCAGGAATAATAATAATATTGCTTGCTCTTCAATTACACGATAGATTTTGGTTCTCAGGCTTAAATTAAATTTTGGGCTAAGTTATAGTCTGACAACGACTCTGACTAATTGATACGCTTCTCAGGGAGATCATATTCAGCGTTAATAGGTTTTTTTCTAACGGAAAGTGATTTTATCATTTGGCACCGATTTTAACACTCTCTCCCTTAGGCTTCTAGATGTGATTTTTAACATTTTGAACAACTTTAAGACATCCATGAATAATGCAGTGAAAGATCGATGTTAGAGATATATCTACTATATCGTCAACTGTCACCTGTTAGACCCCAAAGCACTATCTAAATTTCAATCATAATTTCGCCGGTTGTTTCCAAACACTTGACGGCATTTACATGCATATTTAAGATACATAAATAAATATATACACTTAAGTATATACTACACTACAAGGCGATTAAAGCCCACGCGATCTAAATGGAAACACACAGAGACGTGGAAGAGAGCGAGCTATTGTTTGCCCTTTGGAAGAGATGGAGATGGAGATGGAAATGGAGGCCCCAATCTATGCCAAAGATTTCAATGTGCGCATTATGCAAATTATCGCCCCAGCAAGTTGAAAGAACTTGCCACACTGATCGCCTATCGGCTGCTTGGTTGTTGTTTCTGTTGTTTCCGAGTTTCGATCAATAAAAATTATGTTAATTAAATGCCATTTCATTGATGGAACATAAAAATCCACACGCCACGCATGTTCTCAAGCCAAAGACCCGAGCTCCAAAAACCCGCCACGGAGAAACTCTTGAGTTCATTCACAAAAATATCAACTCTCTGTTCTTTCTCTGTGTGTGCGTGTGTGTGTGTGTGTATTGATGTTGTTGTTGTTGCTCTTTTCTTGTGTTGTGTTTAGTTGCGAGTTTGGGGCGCTCCTAAACATGCCTGTTAACAAATTCTTACGCAGCATTGAAATATATTTTGCCGACTCTCGAGGCTGCGGGAGTCTCCAGCTGCGCCTGAACTTGGCCAACATTTCAGTGACTCACACTCACACTGGCTGGACACAGTTTGGGGCCAGGAGATGAGCCAAGTAAAAGTGTGCCAAGTGGCCAAGACTCCAACTGGCCAAGTGGTCAATCACACACAACGGAAGTTTATTCGCCCGCATTTTTTCATATGAAGGTCACGGCATTGTTTTGTGCACTTTTGGCAACCTCAATCAATCAACGCTTAAAGCTTAATGAGCAGACAGAGAGAAAAAGAGAGAGAGAGAGAGAGAGAGAGAGAGAGAGAGAGAGAGGGAGGAGAATGCTGTTAAAGTGAGATTCAAGGTAGCGCAATTCCAGCAGCCTAGTAGCTATAGAAACTCTCATCAGAAGATTGCAATTTCACTTGCCGGAATCATAAAGCTACTCGTCATAATCTTCTCGTATTTCTATCAAAACTTATGATTTATGTTTCATGAACTTTATGTCTTTGTTAATAAATCATCTAAAGCATTTGTGTCACGATAATCTGCGCAAACTGGTAGCCAATTAGGTTAGCAATTGTTGATAAACGTTGCCAATATGATTTGTAGGTAATAGGTAGAAACTTTAAGGCAAAGTTGAGGAAAGACATATGAATACGTATAAAATATCAGTCTGATCTGTAGATAATAGAAGATAAAAGCAAGAAAGAAATAAACATAGAAATCAAATATATTGCGAGAAGTAGAATTAGAATTATTGAATTAATATAAATAATAAATACATATTTAATTTAATATAATAGTCCTTTTTTTTAAGCATTTTTCATAATGAAAATTCATATTCAATATAAAGAATTTATGTAGATAATGAGTTACTATAGTGTATGATATTAATATATACTCAGCTTATTAAATAGATTGTATTTCAAAATCATTTATTAGAACAAAAGTCTATATAAATATTAAGCTAGTACATAATTAAATAGTAAGGTATTGAGGGTATATATAAAAATATCTGTCTCATTATTTACTCTTTAGATAATTATTTTTTTTAATTACAATAATATTTTATCGTAACTGTATCACTGCTACTTTTGTCAAATGATGCCATAATAAACCTTATTTAGCTACAAAGTTTCCATTTCCACATGCATGACTCTTGTCTGAAATGCAGTTTAACTCTCCACAGCAGATATTCAGTATATAAGTTGGCTCAGTTTCAGTTGCAGCACTCACTCTCGGATTTCTTATGTGGGGCACATTTTATAACAAAAGCGCGTCAAGACAACAACAACAACGACAACAGCAACAAGAACAACAACAACAACACCGACACTCACAGTGTTTTGGTGTTTGCCGTTGTCTCGAGCTCGTTAATGTGTCGCCTTTAAATTGCAGCAGATTGAAAAATCGGAGTTGGGCTAGTTTTCGCTTTAGCTTTTTATCTGGCTATGTCAACGACGACGGCAAAGCGGACGGTAAGCGGCTCCTGGCGACGGGCAACGTGCAACGTGCAACGTGCAACAACGACACAACTGTCTGCCCAGCAGTGGCAACTGGCAACTGGCAACGGGTAACTGGCAATCGGCAATCGGCAAGCATCCAGCGGACAGGGACAACAGCCACTGGCCAGTTGCCAGTTGCCAGTTGCAACCTGGTGTTGATCAAACGTAAATGTCAAGCCGAATGACAGTTTGACAAATATTGACGACGCGTCCGCACAACGCACAACCAACTCTGGAGACTTGGCCATAGACTGTGGAACTTGAACTGGAACTGGAACCTGCGACTCACGACTTGAGGTAGTGCTCCTGCAGCGATAAGCTGGCGGAGCACAGCTCCCCATAGGGTAATTAGTATTTAAGCTAAAGACTTGGCCTCCACTTGCCACGGGAGCTGCTAAATATACTCGTATATCTCACCGATTTCTCAAGCGGTCTTTGATCTGCACAGATAGCCGCCTGGCTGCCAGACCGACGGAAAGACAGTAAGACAGATTGCCAGACCGTCAGACAGATTGCCAGACCGTCAGACAGCCTGTGGTTGCCGCATCGTGGCCCACTTTGCTTGCGAAGCCGCTTTCTGATTTGTATCTCCGAGATACTCGTACTGACATGCTTTTAGCAGCATTATAAACATTTTGTCTCGCCGTTGTTTTTAACCCCTCCAGCCACCTCCTCCTACACCTCAACTCCCTTAGGCCAAGTTATGGCGCAACATTTTTGCTACTATTTGTCATCAAAGCGCATTCCACGAATCAGCCAAAATTCGAGTAATTCTCGCATAAAAATAACTCATTTTCGTTGCTCTTTAATTGCTTTTGATAAATCGCCGCATAATCCGCTTAAATATTTATGTGATTTTTATTATACGAGTATATATGTGTTTATTTTTTACTTATTTGCTAATTTTTCAGAGTACTAATTAAACAAAGGACACACATTTTAAGCTTATCGAAATGTTTAAGACCTCGTATAAATTCGCATTTGTCTGTCTGTCCGTTTGTCTGTTTGTCCGTCCCCCCTCTACCTGGGGGACCTTGCTATGGCTAATTAGCGTGGGCGCCGACACGCCCTCAAATCTAATGAGTAACTGAGGCAATAGCTATCCATCATGTGGCAAATGTATCGCATCATCATTTCAACACATCACACCGCACGCCGCATGCCACAACAGATTTTTCTCTATTAATTCGGCATTAAATTTCATTTTCAATCGCAATTGCATTCAATTGAATACAGTTTGAATTGAATTGAATTGGACGCGGCGCGAGCTCTGCTCGACTCAGCGCTGTCGATTATTGATCAATTTTGTAGAAAAATTACAACGTTGACCATTAAATTATTAACTTGGCCAAAGCGGGTAAACCTGCTGTGCCAGCAAGCCACAGCACATGTGAGTTTGTCCGTCTGAAAGTTAACTCATTAAAGCAACTCAAACTGATTCCGAAGTCTCTACGTCTCGTCGCCTCGTCGCGCCTCCTTAGTTCAATTATAAACCAATTGAATTAGTCTTTCAATAACCAAGTGGTTCCTCTAACTCCATCTCAGCCTCACTTTGATCTTTTGCCAATCCATCAATCAGCCAGAGTCATATCCACATTGATTATGTAACTGAGGCTGCCAATTTTCATAGCCTTCTATTTTTTTTTGGCAAATCAAATGCGTGAGTCTCTCTTTTTTGTTGGAACTTGGCTAATTATATGAAGTACTCTCAGCATGATGTGGAATTTCAATTTGATGCTGCCTTGTATGTAAATTAGGTTAATAGATAATTGGGTTAACTACAATTCAAATTCGTAGATTACGCAATGGGCTTATGGCTTGAAATGCCAATATAATTTATATCACAGTTCTTCAGCTGTTCATCTTAATGGATCATCATATAATATATCAAAGTTCCTTTTTAAGCTGATCATAATCCGCCCTCGAAATCAATTTCATTCCAAATTAAATTCGTGTCTCAGTAATTATATAGTTCTTCACAGTTTATTAAAAAGGCAACAAAAATAAAGAAACCAGAAATATTAACCCCTAGTTCAAGGGGCATTGCGTGTCAGGGCTTTATAAAGAACTTTTGAGCACCTTTCCATACATTGACTTGAACTCTACTCGTATCCGGGCACGCGCCTCGTAAAAGAACATAAACTTCATTGTCGACAAAATGCGTAATTATGTCGGAGTATCTTCATGAGATAGTCAAAAAGTCAGACGGTTATAAAAAAAACAAAACCACCCCGGGCTATTTCCAAACTAAACAAAAACAATTTTGTGGCACAGTTTTAACACCTTTTTGGCCCGAAACACGCGCCAACTGCAAACAGTTTGCACAACTGGCCAAGCAAATGGACAGAGAAGCTTCTGAAATTTATGGGAAATGCGAATGGGAATGGAAAAAGGGAACTCGTAACGTGTGGGCAACGCATATAGAATGGACTCTATGCATTTTTATATGTATATCTCTTTCATTTTTTATGTATTTTGACTCATCACACGCCGACTGTGAACTGAACTCGAGCACAGGACACGCGACCGAGCGCATAATTTAATTTTCAAGGGTTCCGCGTTGAATGAGCTCGTTGAGGCGAGGGTTGCCCGAGGACCCTTTGTGGCTAAAAGGGACGTGCGTGTGACATATGGTTAATGAAAACGTTAACTGATGAGCTGTGGCAACTGGAGGTGGAAGTGGAATAGGAATTGAAATAGAAATAGAAATAAGAACTGCAGTCGCATATTCGTTATAAACATTATCATTAATTAGACAGGGCATTAGGAGCAGGAGGAGAAGGAGAACTCACCCAGTGATAAATGTCTTCAGCTCTTCAGTTTAGCAACGTTTATGTGGCATGCAACAGTCAAAGTCGCTGGCGCTGATACCAATATTGATAGCTCGATAGCGATGGCTGATGGCGATACCAAGAGAGCGTCCAACGCATCTTTAGCATGTGAGTCAGTTTTTTGGCATCGTGGGCTTTTAATGCCACTTGCCCGCCCATGTGGCACATTGGCAAACCATGTTGCATCCATTGAGTTCTCTTCTAACATATAGTATTCGGTTTGTCGCTTCATGTAATTGCTCTTTGTTTGCCATTTGATGTCATGTTCTTCTGGGGGTCTCCATGCTCTTGCCAGCTCTGTGTAGGCTGACAGTTCAGTTGACTCTCCTGCTCCCAATGATTGTGCAACACGCAATTGCCAATTGCTCATGCCAGATGTTGTTGCTGTAGTTGTTGTTGTTGTTGTTGTTATTGTTGCTGTTGTTATTGTGGCAGTTGTCGCTGCTTCTTTCATTTGCGCTGATTTGCCGCCAACATTTGCATGGAAATGTGCACAAAATAACGCGTGCTCTTGGCTTTGTTTATTGCCACTTCTTAGCCAGGTCGAGAGCCCATTGCCAACAACAACACCAACACCAGCATCTGCAACAACGCTTTGCGTTTATTTTAGCCATATTGCTGCAAATTATTGCGGTTCCTTTTGCCAATCCAACGGATGTGCGCAATTTAGACAGCGAAACTCTTGAATTGTCAACTTGGTCTATAAAAAATTGCTAGAGTTGTTCAAATTTATGTTTAGACAAGTTCCAGTCAACTGAAAAAAGGTGCTAAGAAAAGGTGCTTTTCTTACCCTCTCTACTACTGCTACTATAAATACTACTATTAATATTACTCGTCCCAGTCCCTCTCCCACTCCCTCTCCCAGTCCCTCTCCCACTCCCTCTCCCAGGTCCCTCTCCCAGTCCCTCTCCCACTCCCGCTCCCAGTCCATCTCCCAGGCTCCGCTCTGAGTCCCTCTCCCAGTCCCCGCGCCCAGTCCATCTCCCAGGTTCCTCTCCCGGTCCCTCTCCTAGGCCCCGCTCCCAGGCCCCGCTCTCAGGCAATCGGAATATGTCTACAAGATTTGGTAAGCCAAATATAATAAATGGATTTCCACCTTGATATATTCTATCTGATAATTAAATTATTAAAGAGTCAGAGAACTTTCTTACAGCAATTTACAATTTTAGAGTTCGCATACATGCTAAGATTTCTGTTAAA
The DNA here is from genome assembly GCA_035045575.1 of Drosophila falleni. NCBI lineage: Eukaryota > Metazoa > Arthropoda > Insecta > Diptera > Drosophilidae > Drosophila > Drosophila falleni. The sequence goes on from JAWNOV010000167.1 coordinate 16,926,648, forward strand.
ACTATTTAATTTGTAATGATTTATTTTATGTTATTATGCCTAAAATTTACATAAAATAAAAAATGTAGCTTCTTGACATAAAGTGTGATATCTCGCTCTACCATGGGGATATTTATTCTGGGAGCATTCGGTAGCAATCAATTTAATTGAGATTGATAGTCGGCAACTTCCGTTTCATTACACATTACATTCCGAAGAAGAATTGTCTTGACTCTGCGATAGTTTGCAGCCGATAAGCTGCCGTCTGCCTCCAACTGCGTGGGCAACAGGTTGCCAAATGACATGCGGAGAGCATACGGTGGCATCGGGATCGAATTGATCTGGGACTGAAGATTTATGAGCCCTGACATTTCTGAGTAACTCACACGTCGCGACGCTGCAACCTCTGACTCTCTGCTTGCTCCCTGGCACTTGCAACACGCGGTCGCATCTCGCACATTTGCAGCGCATTGATTTTTGTCACTTGCCCAGACGATTGGCATCGGCAACGCGTGCCAGGCAATTAATCATGCGGAGGTGCAACCAGAGAGTGAGAGCGAACGATCAAAAGAGAGAGTGAGAGCGAACGATCAAGAAAGAGAGAGCGAACGATCAAGAGAGAGAGAGAGAGCGAACGATCAAGAGAGAGAGAGAGAGAGAGAGAGTGAGAGAGAGAGGCAGAGGGGAGAGGAATGAGAGCTGTACAGGAAATGATTGCTCATTATGAGTTCAGTCTGTCCGTTAATTTTACTCAAACAATATAACTAGTTTCTAGAGAACAAAAAACGAATTATTCTGAGAAGCTTCCTTATACCCTCCGAAGGATTGCGACGCATCAGTTGGGCCAGGGAGGGAGACTCGATCAGTGCAACGTACATGAGGAAGGCGGTAAAGTGCATTGTCTGCTCGTCATCTTCATCCTCGTCCTCGTCGTTGTTATTGAGATTGTTGATGACTGGACTGATATATGGAGCAGCATAGAGACCTCTATCTGGATTGACCACTGTGCGTCTCATTCTGGCAGTACTTCTGTCATTTCCTTGTGCCAATAGCCTCTGAGTCCTGGCACGTCCCCGAAGAAGACGCAGAGGGGGACCCCTCTTTAATGCTACCCTAGGAGCAGCAGCCAATGCCTTCTTTGCCTCCCGCATCTTTCGCAATCGCTGACTGCGTCGGAGCGGTACTTCTCTGATTTCTGCAATCACTCGAGTCTGATTACATTTTCAGTTTTTACACTATTTTAAGAATCTTACTTTTTACAGCTGCCATTTTATTGTTTTAAAAAGTTGTAAATCAATTGCAGCGTTGCTCGATTTTTCCAAACAAAAATATAAGATAGAAAGCATGCAATGGAGAAATCAGAGCTTGCTCTGATTACCAAATTAATAATTATCTAGAATGACAGCTTTCAAACAAATATTATTAAATCGAATTAGTTTTTATTTTTCAAATTATATTATATTTATATAAATTATATAAATTTACAAACAATTAAAGCGCGAAAGTAAACATTGAGTAAAGAAAAGCGCATTTACCAGGGATGCAAGAAACAAATATTGGGGATGTCCACTTGCTAGAATACACGCATTGCACTGTCTAAATTCCCAGATAAACGAATACATTAAATAGCATTTTATATATTTATATTACAGAGTGTATTTCAATTTAAAAACTTAAGACAAAATAAATTTATTTTGAAAGATTATACAAATAAGTAATTCAGCGAACTAGTTCCTTAACCTAATAATGGTAGGGGAAGAATTCGATTCGACAAGAAAAACATTCGATAAACAGCCCGATAATAATTGGAACATTTCGAAAATGAAAGAATGTTTTCCGTTTGTCGAAATCTTTAGAATTATGAGATTTGCAGTTTGGCGTAGGAGTTTGTGTAGTATTGTGTGTTGTGTGTTTTAATGAGATCTGTCTGAAAGGCCATAGGTTTGTGCATAAATGGTCATTATATTGTCAGGCACGACTTAACGCTTTGACAAAGTAACTGTACATTTACATGGCCGGCAGCCAATTGGCCTATTGAGCCTTTTGCGCCTGATTATAATGCTTATTATTATGCCAACACAGCTGCAGACCATTTGTTGTTAATGTTGTTACTGTTATTGTTGTCGTTGCTGCTGTTGTTGTTACTATTGTTTGTGTTGTCGCAGTGGTAGTCGCAGTTGTAGGTGTTCAATTAAATATGCAAACAGCTTCAAATGTGTCTCGACTTGACCGAGTTCAAAGTCAAATTGCCAGAGCCACGTTTGGCTTATTTATCTCTATCTGCCTTTTAGCCCATGCATACATATTTCGATATCGAAAAGTTCATTGCCAAATGGATCAGTCGTCGCCACTGGGTCGCCAATCGGTCGATCAACTGCAGCTGGGGGATTGAGTCACACGCCGGCCAACAACGAAACAATCAATTGCCAACTGGCAACTGCCGACTGCCAAGTTGCAACAACCCCAACCTCCAATTGCCGGCTGTTGGTTGTTGTTTGGGCCTGAAAACGGTTAGACGTCAATTTTGTAGGCGGCCACGGACCAAATGGGTTTTTTCTAAATACCCTTACGAAGAGCACTTGAGCTGCTTAAGAGGTTTGGTACCAATATAAGAGAAGTATTAAAGATTTAAAAACTATATAATTATAATATGAAAGAATACATTATTAACAAACTGATTTTCCATTGACATTCTCAAGAATAAAAAGACTATGTTCTGTTTTTATTATATCTATGATACTATTCTATATTTTATTCACGATTTTTAATATGTTTTCCAAGTATTAGATAATCTCTTAATTCTTTTTTTTATAATTATAAGTAGAGCATTAAAACTTCTTTATTTCATGGTATGCATTTCTTACTTTTTATTTTTTTTTTCATTTTTTATTATTTATTCTTTACCTTTTTCGTTATAAATTCTAACCATATCGTTTTCATTTTGATTTTGATTTAATTTACGGTTCTCGACTCGTTCGGACACCTTGAATAATGTTTGTCTATTTATAAATATGAATTACGAGTGTTTCTACAACAGATTAGAGGAACGCTGCATTTTACTGGAGCTGCATTTTTAATTGCTAATTAATTTCCCCGACACTCCAAAAACAATAATGCCACAAGATAAGCGACTATATCAATTACCCACAAACACCTGGCTCTAAACTAGATTACTTAACGTTATAAATATAATTAAGTTGAAATTAAATGCAGTACGAGTATGCGAAATGTTTAGCAGTCACTGTCACTGCGTGGGCGGCTGATAAATTAAACAAAAAACAAACTTTCCGACTTCGAGTCCAACTCCGACTACGACTCCGTCTGTGGCTCACATTAAACAGCAATTAAGCTTAATTATAGTTGTCGCCGTTTTTAGTCAGCGTTGTTTATGTGCAGCGTGTATGCAAAGTAGTTGCTGCAACACGCGTCGGGCTCTCCTTGCCCCCACGTGCCTCTGCCTCTCCTGCTGTCACCATTTGCAACCATGGGCCAGTTACCATTTAGCGAGAGGAGTTCCTGTTTTTTTAGTTTTTGGTGGCAGGCTTGAGCTTGTGTCGTCGCCTGCGGCTGCGCCCCTCTGTCAGATATCTGACAACAGACACAGACTCAGACACACACACACACACACACACACACATACATACACACATAACAGGGAGAGAGACACAACAACACACGATACGACACGACCAAAACACGACACGAGTGCGTCCCCCCCATTTGCTAATGGGCACTTTTGTATGTTTCAGTTGGCTTAAAATGGATGAACCCGCTCAATGCTCGTTTGTGGCATGTGTGTGGGTTATCCACCGAGTGTTGTTGGCTCTTGCCCGTTGCCGTGTTGTGGGTGTCTCTTGTGCCGCGTTGCATGCAGCTGGACCCTGTGCTTAGCCTGAAAGTAAAAGTTGTTGCGGAAGCCTAAGAAGTTGGACAAAAGCCTACAGGATGATTACTTACAAAATGAAGATATGCCAACCCAAGCATCATAATAATGTTTACTCTCTATTTATATTTTGGTAGAGTTGTCACCCTACTGTAACTAAAGACTGAGACGAAATCAATTGGCAACGGCTGAACGGGAACTATTTTTAATGAAGTCATTCAAGCGTAGTGAACGAATTCAAATGAACTCTTGGCAGTAAATAAAAATGATGGTAAAGTATAAAAGTGATTAAAAATAAAATCAAGACTGCAATAAAACTTACTTATATATATCTGAAATTATCTAGATCATTAATTATCTAAATATTAGGAAGAACTTTTAGAATTAAACAATTCTTTAAATCGATTAATAAATTGTACGATTAAGTCATAATTATAATGATTCAGGAAATCGAAATCAAAGAGCATAGACAAAGGTAAACCATAATAAGAACTGAAATAGTAATTGGATTAGAATCCAATTTGGTGCATATATTTAATTATTATGATTGTTTTTGTTGACTTCCTATATAAGTATGCGCATATATCAAGAGCTCTAGTGGCACATTAACCAGATTGGCATAATAAACAGTCCGCCCACTTGAGAACTCAATTCAATTCGAATTTGTATGCACAATTTGGCATTGTGTTTTTATTATTGTTTGTAATGATTTGCCTCTTAAATGAGCACAACAAATAGCGCACAAATTAATTGAAAATAATAAGATATCGATATATGTATCTATCTGAGAGGCGACAGACACGCGATCTGACTGAAATCGCATCAATTTCATATGAAATGCTTTTGTTCAGAGCTCACTTGCAAGTGGGTGCATTGAGGGAACAGGCAACCACTGAGTGGTTGAGTGGCTGGCTGCCAATGCGATTTGTGCATTTATCAATTTGTGGGGTCCTCATACCTACACGTACTCTCCACATGTAGTTGCTATGGATGTTTGTATCTCTATCTGTATCTGAGAGGTTTTTTTTTATTTTTATTACGTTTATCTAGCAATCTTAAGCCAATTTAATAAGCAGCTTGAACGCAAAGTTGAGCTGTCAGTGGTAACATGATTAATCAGCGCAATGCACAACAATTGAAGATACCTCACAGAGCACGGGATACAAGCATGATAAAGAGAGTGAGAGGAAAAGAGAGATGAACTGAAATCCAACGCCCACGTTGAGGCAAAGTCATGTGGCAAGCTTTGACTTCACTTGGCTCTCTTGTCTTTCTCTCTGTCTGCATATAGAGTAAGTACTCTTGGGAAGACGTAAAGGTACTGGGGAAAGACCCTATGCGATGATTCCTCCCAACGCTTTTGACATATCATCGAATGAACTGGTTTACTCTGAGACAATTCTTTCGACTCTTAAATAAATGAGCCTCATCAAAATCAAACTATTTATAATTTCCAACGACAACATTTTTATCGCCACAATCAAAACAACATGACGCGTCCAAAAAAAAGAGTAGAAAATAAAAAAAAAAGTTTGATTCAAATTATTATTATTTTGGTACTTGAACAAGTTTCAAGCACATTCGCTAGACATGTTTGTTTCGTGTACAAAATATTTTGATAATGATCACAACAACAATAAAAAGCAATTGAATTATAGACTTTGACATCGACATCAAGTCACACTTATTGGCTTTGTATTCTCATCTAAATGAAATTATTGTCTCTTAGTTATTTTTGTTGCTCATAAATTTCTGTGACTTTTTCTTTTTAATAAATACTCGTAAACCCATAACGAAAAACATATACATTTATATATAGTTTATGTACATTTGTATTTTATTTGTTTCCCTAATAACCTAACTGTTAACTGACGTGTCGAGTTTTCCAAAGAGACCTTCTCCTCCAACCACTGCCAAATTGCTGACAATAACCAGTGAAATCTTTTGAATTTATCAATTGCATTGCCAAGCACGTAATTGGGAAATGTTTATAATTGTATGAAATGCATGCGAGTGTAGTAAATATCATTTCAATTCAGGAATTCCATTGCACATTCAACTGACACTGGCAATGAATTGTTGATACACCTTCAAACAGACAACAAATCGACAGCAAACGGCAATTTATGTTCGACATCCACGCGAAACTCAGTAACTATGGATATTAGATTACAGTACAGTCTTTACATATTGAAATATCCCATAAGTTTTCTTTGTATTTGAGATTGTGACTACCTAAAAAAAAGGCCATACATTATTATTTTTAAATGAAAGCTAAAACGATAAATGATTATAAATAATATCCTGTAAATGCAATAAAAGAAGTTTTGGTTTTTCAAAAACATTTTATTATTTGATGATTTTGTGCCAGCACTTTTTGGTGTTTAGAAACGATATAGAGACACATAAGTTTACATACATAATACGCTAGCTACGTAGTATCAACTACCAGATACATATACTCGCAGATACTTACATATATCTCAAATTATAGACTACATACAGACTAACATAAGTTTATGGCTAAGGGAAAACTATACAGAAACTAGGCGACAAATGACACGTGGCGATAATGTTGTCCTACAACTTAGCAATCATTAAGGTTAAGTATACAAGGATACAAGGATCTATGAATAAGTATGTACTATATGCACTTTAATACACGGGACTCTCAGCAAGCAATCAATTAACTTGAGAGAGAAAGACAGTTGGAACAATAAGAAATAAAACTGAACTATTATTTATAATGCGAATGTGTACAAGTTATAGTTAGTTAGGATTGGTGCTTAGATTTAGATTTGCATTAGAATGTATTTAAGCAAGTGGAAATTTAATTTACTTAATTTACTCTTGAGTTTCGCAAATATGCGCGATTTACTTTCGCACAGAGAGAGAGCGAGAGAGAGAGAGAGAGAGAGAGAGTCAATTTTGCAGATTGAACGGATTGAAGCATAGGCACTCATCAGCTCTAAGATCAGATTAATTGACAAGGAGCTTGACTCTCTTTTAAATGCTGAAAGCTTTCAACTTTGTAAAAGTTCGAGAGAGGCTAAGGCATAATTTCGGTTTGCCACACTAATTGTAGAACATATCAATATTAAACTTTTTTAAACAGGAGGAAAGACTTCAAATATTGTAGTAAGTTTTAAAATAGTGAAGGTCGGCATAAGGTAAAAAATAATGGACAGTTTCAATTTTAAATTTCAGTTTTGAAAATAAAAACACTTAGATGTAGAATTAATTTAGAGCTCAATCTCTTCACTTCTGCGTATTGAAAGCTTTCAACTCTCTAGTAAGTATTTGTTTAAGTATTACACTAGTTAGTATTCAGGTTGGGATTAATACGTAATAGTAACCATTTACTAAACAATTTTTCATTTAAGCTTAACTAAAGTCCTTTGGATTGTGATATAGTTGATTTGTAGCTGTTGCACCTTCGATCGACACCGCTCTATCGGATGCTCTCACTTATTCTTCGGCAAGTGACGCTTCATGTGGAGAGCAAGGTGATCACTTCTCGCAAAGCTTCTCTCGCAGACGATGCACTTGAAAGGCTTGGCGCCAGTGTGTTTGCGATAATGTCGCGTCAGTTCATCGGAGCGAGCGAATCGCCATTCGCATTCGGGCCACTGGCAGGTGTAGGGCTTTTCACCTGGAATAGACAGAGATATGTGTAAAGAGATTAGTGACTGTTGAAAATTATATTTTATATCATTCAACAGATTGAAAGAGTTTTTGGGAGTACGATTAAGATTGGGGGATGCAAGTTTCACTGAAAAATGTTTTTATAACCAGATTTGAAGTCACTCTATCAATGTTGTTAACTAGTGTTTTATGCAGAGTTGCCTAAGTGCAATTTGAAAGATACAAAGTGAGCACGAATCTGTTTGGCTTCCATGGAGTATGTCATCAAAGAGCTACTTGTCTTGCATTGACATACGAGTGCGGCAATGTAGTTTAAACATGTATTCACAAATTAACATTTTCATTGAATTTTCATGTAACTTGCAGAACAACAACACGACGATGACGATGACTATGACGACGCCGACGACATGGAAACGGCAGCTGGAGCAAATGGTAAGTCAATTCGCAGTCAGAGTTACTCTTAGTCTTGTATTTTATGATTTGGAGTCTTTTTTTCTCTAGTTTTACTTTTGCTGTGGCACACGACTTGCCGCTGACGATGCCCCATTACCAGCAACGGTAACAGCAAAAGGTAACAACAACAACAATGGTAACAACAAAGCAAACACGACGACATTTGCAAGTGACTTTTGCTCAGCTCATGTCGAGGTACTACCAACAAAAATGCGACCGGCCGGTGCCCAAACTTTTGGCCCCGCTGCTCTATGACTAATTCCCTCCAACTGGGACCCGATCGTTGTTCGATTGTCGACTCTATATATGTTTTATATATATGTGTTGTTAATGTTGTTGCCTTGGCTATCAGCGTGTTTTGGGCATTACAAGCCGTATTGCTATGCTACAACATAAGCATAAACATAAACATAAACATAAACATTCGTGTTCAAATTGAAATTGAAATTGAATGAAATAATTATTGCGGTTTTAAATTTTGCTGAACTTGACATTTTATGGCAATATCTAGCCATTGTATTTGACTATTCGAACCGGGTACTCACTCGAGCGTGGTATATCGAATATGTACTCTGTTCGATTGGCATTGTTCACATCAAACGAATTGGCTATGGATCAATTCCCTTGACTGCCTTTCTGTTATTTTTAATTGTAGAGAAGGGATTATGCGAAAGAGCAGAGCTTCTCCAGCTTCTTTATATTTAATGCAAACTTTCCTCAATGAGTATTTGTAATTTAAAAATTTAAAAGACATAAAACACAACACAAAATTTAAATATTTCTGAGATTTGAATAACTATATTCATTTCTTATTTAGAATATGATTAAATGCTAACAAATTATACATTTTTTACTATCTGAGCAGCCGATTTATTTAAATTTAACTTTGTTTTTGTTATTGCTGAGTCTTTTCACACTTTGATTGCACTCCAGCTGAAATAACTCGCACTTCTAAGCTCATCTAAGCCCTGAAACCCTTTTCACAACATTATTTTAATCAGCCACAAGTTGTTGTTGTCGATGTTTGTATTTTACAACGCAAGTCTGAATTTTTTTCGGTTGAACTGACTCTTGAGACTACACTTTTGGTAGGGCAAAGAGAGAGAGAAAGAGAGAGAGAGGGAAGAGAGGCAGAGAAACACTTCGCTCAAGTTGAGGTACTTGGAGTGGCACTCAGCTGACACTTTTGTAGGATTTTCGAATAGAAACTCAATATGGGCGACTCGTGGCGTGACTTATTGGTTTATTTAGATCTCTTTTAATGAATTTAAGTGCCTCGGAGATGACTGAACATAATCAAAAAATTTACCTATCGACACTTACACATCTGTGTGTAAGTGCGTGTGTGTATGTGTGTAAGAAGCTTTGTTTGAGGCCAAAAAACATTGATAAATGGCTGAGTTTTGATGCTGAGGTGATCTGAGGTGAGTCATGCTACAGAAACTGACCAGCAGAACAACAACGAGAGTACCGCACACTCGTGGGAATATCATTTGGCAATGGCAAAAATTGAAATCGCTCGTAACTAAAACAAAGATCAGCATCGAATCAGAGGCCGGGTCTGGGGCTGGGCAAAACAACAAACAAAAGTTATGTAAATGTTGTTTTGTAATGTGCGATGAACGCAATGCGATAAGTTCGAACAGAATTACTTCATAATTTTTACGTATAGCGGCGATAAGCGGAACATGCACTAACAATCAACCTACTCATAAATACAAACACACAGATATACATACATGCATATACATATATAAATTAAGGCCCAAAACGAGCTCGAAGACAAGTCTAGCCGCAGGCCACACAGTCCGCAGTCCGCAGTCCAAGTCAAAATCCGAGTCCGAGTCCCGACCAAGCCAGAGACCTCCTCTAGTTGCCGTGGAATAAAAATCAAACTAATTTATGGCAGCGCGAACATATTAGCAAACAAATCAGTACAAAATAAGCCCAGCCGGTGGGCAATCTACAGCCAACACGTCCATTGCCGTTCCCAGTCTTCAGTCTTCCAGTTTCAGTTCAGTTTGCACCTAGGGACTCGGCTGTCCGATGGCAGCTCAACTGATATTGTTCAATTTATGCGTTCGTTTGCAGCATAAAGATTAGTTACCAAGCGATATTCTAATCGCCGAGTCCAGATAAAAACAAAAAGCCCAAATAAAAACGACAAATTTACGAGCTGCAAACGCGACTTAAAAACAAAAGACTTAGGCAACAAACTCGATTTGTTTTCTGCGTTTTCTTGCAAATATTTAAACTAAATGCTCTTCCAAGTGACCAAGTCTGCTAATCAACGGAGACAACACTCCAGCTGGTTTCTGGCGCCACCAAATGCCGCAGTTTCAAAATTGCATGACAAATGTGTGTACATTCGACTGTAAGTGTGTGTGTGTGTGTGTGTGTGTGTGTCTAGGCTGGGCGTACAACGACGAGACGTTAACTAAGTCAAAAGCCAAACAAACGGACAGCCATCAGACGGTAGCCACAATTGGTTACTGCCCCACTCGAAAACCTAATGCGAAATAGCCTGGCCAAGAGATTTGAGCCAACCTACTCAAAGACTTGGCCATTAGGCCACAAGATTCAGTCCGGCATTTGAGTTGGCCCTGGGCGAGTGTAAGACAATTAAAGCAGCTTAAAGAGAGATTTATGGACATTGGCATTGGGGTGTCCTAGATCAAGTGTAGCTAAAAATGAAGAGAGAATCTCTTCCTGGGAAAGTGGGATTAAGTGAGAGTTCAAATTAAGAGAAAACTCTCAAATACTCTAAACAAATATCAGTTGTTATTAAGAAATAATTGATATTAAATACTTTTCAACAGTATTTAAGCTTTGTCTTTATAAAATTAACTAAAGTTAACGAGTTATAATCCCCACTCTTACTGAGTTTCACCTTGAAGCTCGCACTTGTCGTCGGGTTCATCAAATGTCTCGTTTTTCTTTAGCTGGGGCGTTAAGTTTATCAGTTAAGTGAAAATCAGCGCAGACACACAGCGTAAAATCATAATAATAAAATGTTTTTTAATGCAGCATTTTAAGTTTGCGCATAAATCAGCTGGTCATGTGCGATTAATAAAAACACTGAAGGAGAAGGAGATAGAAATGGGGAGCTGAAACTGAAACGGGACAAAACGAAGGCTACAAAAACAGCGGAGAGTCTCTGCGACTTTTGGGGCTGGGTCGAGAGTTGAAAGTCGCAGAGTCGCAAAGTCGCAAAGTCGCCAGTTGCCAGTCGCGAATCAGGGGCATAAAACGTGTGGCCCATAAAACGAAGACAGGTGATCAACATCCAACATCAGGCAGGCAATGAACGATCCAACCCAGCAAGTAACAGACAGACAGAGAGACTGTCAGACAGAGAAACCGTCAGATAGACAGTACGACAGAACGACGACAGAGGCAACAGAAAATAACGTCAAGTGTAATCTGAGCAAGAAGGAAATGCAGGCCAAACGTGCGCCCAGCTGATGGCGTTGGCGATTGGCGATTGTTGATGTTGTTGATGTTGATGCTGATGTGGATGTTGATGTTGCAACTGACCACAAAAAGCCGCACAACAAAAACAACAGCAACAAAAAATATCCGAAACAAAAACAAACCGTTGAAATCACGATTTTTGTGGTTGTATTGCACCGAAATTGAAAAAAGCAAAAGGCGCTCCAAGCTCTTGGCAAATTATGTGCTGGCAACTACAAATATGAGCGCGCGAATTAATCAAAAGCCTTTTTTTTCCGCCAACTTAGTTGCCCAATGCAGCTGTGCACACACAGCACCACTAAACCACTATACCACGGACTCATCGTCAGCCGTTCTGTGGTGTGGTAATAAGTCAGCCCACGCCTACTAAAAAAGTTCGCCCAGGATCGACATGTGTATGTGTGTGTGTGTGTATGTGTGTGTGTGTGTGTGTGTGTGTGTGTGTGTGACAGCGGTATTCGGCTTGAGGCGAATTGAAACTAAAGCCAGGTGGGTGATGGGTGGGTCAGTGGTGCAGTTAACAATCAATATCAACTCACCCGTGTGTATCCTTTGATGCGCCTTTAAATGGGAACTCTTTGTATACACCTTGGAACAACCTGAAAGATAGAGAAATTGAGAAAGAGTTGGTTAAATGGGTTGATCGAGCGGAAGAAAGTAAAAATAGATTTATTAAGGAAATATTATTATAAACATATTATACTTGAGTTTATATCTAAATTATAGAGGGACAGCAAATAAATTCAGCAACCTATTTTTTTTAGGGAGAGGGGAGGGAGCGGGGCCTGGGAGAGGGACCTGCGAGAGGGACTGGGAGCGGGGCCTGGGAGCGGGACTGGGAGGGGACTGGGAGAGGGACTGGGAGAGGGACTGGGAGAGGGACTGGGAGAGGGACTGGGAGCGGAGCCTGGGAGCGGGACTGGGAGAGGGACTGGGAGAGGGACTGGGAGAGGGCCTGGGAGAGGGACTGAGAGAGGGACTGGGAGAGGGACTGGGAGAGGGACTGGGAGAGGGACTGGGAGAGGGACTGGGAGAGGGCCTGGGAGAGGGACTGGGAGGAGTAATATTAATAGTAGTATTTATAGTAGCAGTAGTAGAGAGGGAAAGAAAAACAAAGAGATACTGAGGCAGAAGTACGAGTTCGAATATAGAGAAATAATTCAAATGCTAATAGAAGTATGAATAGAAGTAGGACTAAATGGAATATAAGTTTTTTCCATAGTATGCTCGACTGTAGCACCGGCCGACTAGTTTATACAGACTTCATCTAATTGAATATATTTAAAGAGACTTTAGGAGTTTGTCTAGAGTTTCTGATTGCCAAATGAACCACATATTTAAGAGTCACCACTTTGGAGTATTTTCAAGTGGAAATCGCCTTGTCCAGTTGCTGAAATTAAAGGCGCAATTTATCTGGACACAGAGCAAACACATTTGAAACACAGCCAAAATCTTGATAGGATGACTATGAGAAAAGAGCTACATTGCAGTGTTGCAGTTGAATGAGGCAAGTGCAGCTGTGGTTGCTGCCACAGTGGGTCAGTGGGCGTCGTCGCCTTTAATTAAGCCCAGTGCAGCTGGTAGATGGAAGATGGAAGATGGAAACTGATGCTGTAAGTTGAAGCTGGGAACTGAAGTTGAAGCTGGGTGAAAGTTGCAACAAGATTCACTTGCACACAGCATGAGACATTTACGTGGCACTTAAAAGGATGCTTAGAGATCCCAGCACGTCCGCTCTAATTGAAAGCTGAGTACAACGTGCCTCGCATACAGAAGACAATGCCAAAACTTGGCAGTAGCAACAACAACAGTAACAGCTAAAAATACTCGCACTACCATCGAGCTGACAAACATGGCCAAAGCGAATTGATAGCTAAAAAGCGAGTCAAGAATGTTGCGTCGACGCCAAACAACAAACCACAGCAGCAACAGTAACAACAGCAACAGCAACAGTTACAACAACAACAACAACGATGACAGTTAGACGCGTGATTGGCTTCGACTGTGGAGTTACGAGGATTGTTGATCACAGCGAACTTCTGAGACATAACTCACTTGCCACGCAGTTGCAATCTCGAGTTGTGTGCAACTTGCAACTTGCAACTCGCAGTCTGCAGTCTACAGTCCACAGTCCTCAGTCCCGAGTCTTTGAGTCTGATGCGTGCGTTTATGGCATAATAACTTCATTTGGACAGCATTTTTGTAGCCCCGCTTTGAGTTTGGCTAAGCAATCGGGCCTCTAATAATATTTGTGGTTGAGAGCGCGCTTTTTGTCTAAAAATGGCTACGGCAAACGTGTCAGACAATTGTCAATTATTTATTAGTGGCAACGCACGTAGCCAGGGACGCCAGAGACGCCACTGACAGACAGACAGACTGACAGAGAGACAGACAGACAGACAGACAGACAGACAGACAGACAGACGATCGCTTGGCTAGACAACGTAGGCATTTAGTTGGGTTAAGTGCTTTTTGGGTTCTTCAATTCAACTCTGAAGCTAATGGACTACGAGTTATGTAAAGTTTGATGCGATTCAATGATTGATCCATGCTGATAGCATTAACTATATTTGGCTGTTCTTCAATTGATGTTTTATTTGGCAAACGTTTCAATTGAGCTTCATCTTCACCTTCTCAATTAAGTGGGATTTCAAATCAAATCTGAGATCTAAAGATTAGTCAACTAATATATGTCTTATCATTAATTTGCTTACTTTGATCAATACATGATATTCTTCTTTGCAAGTTCGGTAACTCTAACAAATTTTATTTATTTATTTTGTTCTGTTTTTATTTATGTTATAAACTGATCTTCACTCAATCTATAACATTTGCACTGTCTATTTCTAACTGATCTTTCAATTTAATACGATCTTTTCTTTTTATCTTATCTTTTCAATCTTTCCTTGATCTTTCTCAGTAACAAGTTGAATTCTTTCATAATGCTACTGTAACACCCCGTAGCACCCGTAACACCCCGTCCTAGAAATCTTATCGAGACTGACATTGAAAATGCAACTGTATTGAAGCTTCGCTACGACAGATGAGAGCAGAGTTTCACTTACATAAGTATGGCACTGGCTAATTAGAATTACAAAAGAGGAAAAAATTAGAAAAAGCGCCACAACAAACTGTCAAAGACGGAAAGATAATAAATAAATGTATAGATAAATGGAGAATAAATAAATGCCGATTGGAAATACGCTTCACGCATGAGCAATGAGTCTAATGGCCAAGATCTGAAGCTGAACACACACACATACACACACGCATACTTGCTCATAGCCAAATCGGAGTACGAGTCTACATATTTATATGTAATGCCAGCGGGGAGAGGAAAACTAAGACTGAGACTGAGACTGAGCTGCTTCTCTTTTTCTATTACGAAAAGTGTCGCAAAGCGCGCGAAATGATAAACGAGTCGAACATGCAATGCATGATAAACAAGAAGAGAAGGAGAAGCTGTGAGGCTGAGATTGGGAGGCAGAGAGAAGAGAGGGGAAAGCGTGACTCAGCAGGTGTCTTATGGGATTTCAAGATTGCACTCACCCACAAAATCACAGTGATGGATGCGGCGCTTTTCCAGCTCCGGATTATTGCGCCGATTGTAGCGAACAGTGCGAACACTCATCAGACTCGCAATGTGAGCCGGTGTTCCAGGTTGGTGGTGCGAGTGTCTGCCACGTCGCCCGCTGCTCGATGCCGGTGGTGGCGGTGGTGCAGGTTGTTGTTGTTGTTGCTGCTGTTGCTGCTGCTGAGCTGTAGTTGCTGCTGTTGCTGCATTGGCGGGCGTTAGTGTGGTGAGCGTGGTGGGCGTGACGGCGCCAAGCAGCTGCAACGTGGGCGGCGTATTGACCAGGCTGGGACAAAGTGCCGCCACCAGGCCGTGACCCTGTTGATAGGGCGGCGGGGGAGTGGTGCGTCTTTGGGCCTGGGCAACAGCAGCTGCTGCTGCCACCATGGAGGCGCCTGGACTGCCGGGATCTGAGCTGGGCGGCGTCAACGGTGGCACAAACATGTGGCGGGTCGAATTGGAGCCGTTGGAGCCATTGGAGGAGGAGGCGCTGCCCGAGGACGAGGCGGAGGTGGCGGAGGGTGTGCTGGGCGCGGCGGGTGGGCAAAGCTGCAGCAACTGTTGCTGTTGTTGCTGCTGATGTTGCTGCTGTTGTTGCAGCACATGTTGAGCTGTGGTGGGCGTGGCAGTGTTTGGTGTTGCTGTGACAGCTGCTGATGGCGGGTGTATTTGGTATTTGGTGTGAAAAGTCTAAAAAGCGAGAAATGCCAAGAGAAAGAGAGAGAAATAGATAGTATTGTTGTTGTTGTTGTTGCTGGCAGTTCAAAGGTTGCCCACGATTCTCTCACCTGACTGCTGTGCCAGCTGTAGCCATAACTGTTGCTGTTGCTGCTGCTGGTGACGACGCTGCTGCTGGTGTTGCTGCTGTTGTTGCCACCAGATGAACTGTTGCTGTTGCTGCTACTGTTCAGATATCCAGCGCCTGATGTGCTGTTCAGTTGAGATGCGTATTGTTGCTGATAGGAGTTGCTACTGTTGCTGCTGCTGTTGTTGTTGTCGTTGCCCGCTTGGCTCTGCTTGGGACTGTTGCTGCCGCTGTGATGTTGATGCTGCTGCTGCTGATGTTGCTGCTGTAGCTGCAGCTCAACAACTTCAGCAGCGGGTGGCAGCCCAGGCAACGAGAGACTGGGATGATGCTGGTACAAGTGTTGCTGTTGTTGTTGATAATGTTGCTGATAGTGTTGTTGCTGCTGCTGCTGCTGTTGTTGCTGATGGTAGTGCTGCTGCTGTTGTTGCTGTTGCTGTTGCTGATGCTGCTGCTGCTGTTGTCGCTGCTGCTTTTCAGTTTTTATCTCCATGGGACTGAGCATTGGTGTCGAGAAAGTTTCGAGCAGAGTTTCATCTATTGCTTCCATTTTGACCTGTGGCAGCAACTGTTGCTGTTGCTGCTGTGCTGTCGCTGCTGCTGTTGCTGCTGGATTGTCGCTGCCATTGGCCACTGTGCTGCTGGCACTCAACATTAACGCATTCTCCGGATCGATATTCTGTATTGAGGTGGCAATATCATCCCAGAGAGCGGGTCTTTGATATGGATCGTCGAGCGGATCGCCGAAGAGAGCCTCTTTGTTTTTGGTTTCTGTGATTGGAAATTGGAGAATTGAAGAAAAAAAAAGGAAATCGTTTCGTTTTATACTTAATCAACTTGCTAATGCCTTATGCAAATCTTTATACACAGGGAATTATTAATGTAAACAAAGAAATCTCGCATATGCATGAAATTTATAAACATCCAAAACGATTTGTTGACTATTTTTAGCTGAATGTTAACTTGAGAAGTGAGACTTAAGAGAGACTTACGAGAGTTTCTCTGTATCTCTAGCAAATATTCTAAAATATAAAATCAAACATGATTCTTTCATCTATATATATATATAACTCTTTGTCTAGACTGACTAAACACTTTACAGGATAAACCGTTAGAGGTGCTACCTTAAAATTTTTCCACAACATAGCTAAGATCGTATAAATATAAAAATGTGGCGCATTGAGGTTTCGCCTAGACTCTAAAATTTACACACTTACAGAGCTGATCTACCTCTTTTCTGTTTTTCTGTTTTTTGGCTAAATTTTAGAGGGTCTCAAGTTTCACATTCGCCAGAGAAACGCAACTATGAAACAAACGAATAGCGAAGACATTGTCTTCTGTCGTTTTGCTATTGACTTGCGAGATTTCTCCATGCGTGTAATTTTGTATGCCCAGCTTCCCTCCTCTCTCTCTCTCTCTCTCTATCGTCTACTTACCATACAAATACTCCTTCTCTGCGCTGCTGCCAGTCGTGTTGCCCCCCGTCCCGTTGCCCGTGCCACCGCCATAGCTCAGTGCCACATCGTAGGGCGCACCATCGTAGAGAGGGGCACATCCATAGGCGGAATTTGAATTGGAATTGGGTGAACCGGCGGGTTGTTGTTGCTGCTGCTGTTGTTGCTGGGACTGATCGCTGGCATAGCTGGAGGCAGCCAGCTGCCAGGCATCCAATGCTGATGCCGCTGATCCACTCTCGCCACTCTGCAGACTGTGGTGCAAATGCTGATGATGATGTTGATGGTGGTGCGCATGCGAATGCGAATGGTGGTGCGAATGCAGGTGATGGTGATGGAACTGATGATGGTGATGATGATGTGAAGCTGCCGAATTGTTGTTGTTACTATTTCCCGTCTGGCTATCATTGCTAGTATTGTTGTTGTTGTTGTTGTTGTTGTTACTACTGCTGTTGTTGTTGTTGTTATTGGTGGCAGCAGCAAGCACTTCCAGTTCAACATCGGCGGGCTCAATCTTATGCAGACGTCCCATCAGCTCGTGCCGATAATCCAGTTCCGGGGACTGCAAACAGATCGAGAAAATAGTTAGTAAATTCTTAATAAGTATGTACTGTGTGTGAGTGTGTGTGTGTATTTGATACAAGGCAAGATCCCACTCTTGGATGCCTCTTCATAAATTTTGATTAAATTTTTATCGCTGGCCAACACTTTGCCACTTTCCGCTTATCTTTATTTTGGCCGTTTTCTTTTCTTTATTTTTATGGCGAGCATCGCTTTTTGTGGTCCGTTTTCAATTTAATTTTCGTTTGTTTTCTTGTTTCTTTTGCACCAGAAATTTGTTTGTAGCTCTGTCGTCAGATTTTTATGCACTTTTTTATTGTGTTGTGCTCTTAATGCGCATGCGCTTTCAGGAATGCAAGTTCGTTGCCTAAGTCACTGCCATGTCAGCATTTACGTCGTCGACGATGACGTTGTGCAAATGCATACAAACCGAAATGCGCTAAAGATAACGCTTACGATGTGTTAAGAAATGGGCTAAGGTATGCTAAGGTAGTTAACAATAAAATACGCTTTGGAGAGCCTAGAAAACTATTAATTAATTACTTGTCAATCAATTTGCGAGGCAGCAATGCAAATGAAATACTCAAGCATCTGTCAATTTTCAAATATCTCAATTTATTCAGTTTAAAACAAACAAAACACTTGAAATCGAGAGATTTTATCAGCCAAGTGTATCTTGCAATTTCTCTATAATGAAATAATCTATTAATAATATCATCTAATAATTTATATAACTAAACATTAATCATATCATCTAATAATTTATATAACTAAACATTGCTGACAGTGACAATTAATCAAGAATTTAACAATCAAAATTTTTCGAGAGAAATAAGCAAATATTTAGATGTCAATTTTTAGACCCGGTACTTAAAAAAAGTACAGGGGTCTATTAGGTTTGTTTTACGAACACCTAGATCTCAGAGACTATAGGGACTGGGAGAGGGACTGGGAGCGGGGCCTGGGAGCGGGGCCTGGGAGCGGGGCCTGGGAGTGGGACTGGGAGCGGGGCGTGGGAGAGACCCTGGGAGAGGGCCTGGGAGAGGGACTGGGAGAGGGACTGGGAGAGGGACTGGGAGAGGGACTGGGAGAGGGACTGGGAGAGGGACTGGGAGAGGGACTGGGAGAGGGACTGGGAGCGGGGCCTGGGAGAGGGACTGGGAGAGGGACTGGGAGAGGGACTGGGAGAGGGACTGGGAGAGGGACTGGGAGAGGGACTGGGAGCGGGGCCTGGGAGAGGGACTGGGAGAGGGACTGGGAGAGGGACTGGGAGAGGGACTGGGAGCGGGGCCTGGGAGAGGGACTGGGAGAGGGACTGGGAGAGGGACTGGGAGAGGGACTGGGAGCGGGGCCCTGGGAGAGTGACTCGGAGAGGCACATGTGTAGAGGGCACTGGGAGAGGGACTGGGATGAGTAACTGGGAGAGAGACTGGGAGAGGGACTGGAGAGAGAGACTGAGAGCAGGGCCTGGGAGACGGGACTGGGAGCGGGGCCTGGATAGTAGCGACTGGGAGAGGGCCTGGGATGAGTTGGACTGGGAGAGGGCCTGGGCAGAGGGACTGGGAGAGGGATCTGGGAGCAGGTATTGGGATAGGGACTGTGAGAGGGACTGGGAGCGGGGCCTGGAAGTTAGGGACTGAGTATGTAGGGCATCTTTGTTGTATGAGGTACTGGTAGAGGAATCTGACAACAGGTGCCTGGGAGTAGGGACTGGGAGAGGGACTGTGAGTCGTGGTCCATGGGATAAGTTTTTTCCAAAGTAAGTACGGGATCTCCGACTGCTGAGTATGCTCGACCGACTAGTTCGATTATATATAGTCTTTTTCCTAAAGAATACTTTATTTTCTGATGGATTTCTATATTAACGCATTATTAAATGAATCAATCACAATCATTTGGACAAGTTAATTCATTCTTTCTATCTTGAATTTTCTCGATTAAGTCTGCGTTATTTTGTTTATATTATATCTTACATATAATATATTATTATATATATTTTTTTACTTTATTTTATTCTCTAACTTCAACTAGCATCTCTTGCTTATTTTTAAGCTATTTTGTCATTGTAAAAAAACACATTTAATCCATGGTTTCATAGAATTTGTCGCCTTTGGCTTTTGAAAATTTATGACCAATTTTTAGTGTATAGGCAGGTTAGCGACAAACAACAACATTGTTTGGCAGCTAATTTATGACAACACTTAACGTTGTTTAGGCACACATAATAATCATTTGGCAAATTAGAGAAACTTTTTTCCAGGCTTTTCACATGCAAATTAAGCCTGGTCAAGAAGGGGGCAATATATCAAAAAACACATAGTTGAGTGTCGATCAGAGGGTTGCCAATGGATTTTAGACCACTAAAACCAAAAGTAAGCCCTGACTCAATTCAAGATATGTTCGACACTGACTCACACACACACACACAGACTGACACACACTCACTCTCAGGCACACACACATATGAAACCCACCAACGTAGTTCGTTTCTTTTTATGAGCTGAAAATTTACGAGCATGGCAAATTATTTTGCCGCAATATTTTTACCAACATTTTTCATTTTATTGGCTGTGGTTTTATTTTTGTGCACACATATAAATACAAATATTCTTATTTTTCTTGTTTTTTTCTCTCAAATTTGAGTATTTGGAACGGTACTTGAAAAATGTTTACTCGGCCCAGAGGTCAACATGGCGTGTGATAATTTTAATAGACTTTACTTTTGCCTGTGGCCCACAAATATGAGTGTGACTTTGGCTTTGGCATTTGACTGTGGCAGTGGCTTTTCCTAGCGCATTTCCACGAATTGATTTCGATTTTTCCAGCTTGTACAGCTTGTGCAGCCAGGAGCATGAAGGTGTGCAGCTCGTTGGGCCGCATTTAGTGAGCTTCACACGCAAATGACCTCATAAAAATGCGTAACGTGTCGCCTTGGAGCGTCGCGGAATCTTTAAGTGGCCCCCACGGCATTAGTTCGATTGGAGTTGGACTTGGACTTGGACTTTGCCAGGCAGTCGGACAGTTGTGCCACAGTCGCAACGGTAACTTGCGTCAGTTTCAACTAGAAGTAAGTAGCTCAAGTTGATGCCTGACACATTGACAACAACCATAAGAAATAACATGAATTTCAATTATGAACCTGTTCTTTTGGGCTTTCGCTTGCCAAGTTCTCTTCTCCTTCTCCTTCTCTTTCTCTGTCTTGTGCCTAGTGAAATTATGTTTAGGTTATTCTTTTTATTTTATTCTTTTCAATAAGCGCGTACGCCAAGTTATTTTTGATTTTTAATATTTATTATACAATTTTGTGGTTGTTGTTTAGCTTTTAGGCATTTAAATGCCGTTGTCAGCAATAGCAGTCGATAAATGGGCATTACGTACAGAAAAGACATTTGCATAAATTGAGCAAAATGAGGAAACGAGAGATGGCTTGTACCGTTCTCTTTCCAGCTAATATTTTATGGATATGGTTATGGTTATTAATATGGATTTGGCCCATTTTGAGGTGAGGAATATTTAAGCGATCATAACAATTATAAGTTATTATTTAATTGTTATTAGTTGCTGACAACTTGGAGATATTGAGGTTTATTATTTAAATCTTCTCTTGTGTTTCAAATAAATTTTAATGTTTTCTCATTTATCTGAAAAAGTAATGAATAAAACACTTATCGAGTATCTATAATCTATTAAACAGAATTTATTTAATTGTGTATAATATCAATAATTTTCTATATACATTTCAGAATGAAATACGTCAAAGCTTTTTCTTATTTTCTAAATTCATCTTGGAAACGCTTTTAATTCTCCGTTTATTATGACTTAAGAATTGTCCACTTAATGTTCTATATGAAGTTCTAAACTAAGTCATTTTCATATAAATCTACTGTTTATTTCTGAGCAATCTTTGTTAGTGCAATTTTCGCTTTTAATTGCGTATACGCCCCATTAATTTATTGAAAAGTTATTTATAGACACTGTTCGTTTTTATTTGCCCTATAAATAATTCAACTTTTATATTTATCACTATTTTATTTATTGTTTTTGTTTTATTTTTGTGTGGGCGCCAATTTCTATTATTTATTCTCCATTCCTCTAGATCATTTAGTGATTTAATTTATTATTCTCGTATTTATTTGCCGCAGTTCTAAAGGTTTTGTCATTGATATGTTTTGTCGATCACACGCGTTTTATGGGTCGACTTGTTTTGAGTCTCTTTAGAGACTTTGGAGCATCGACAGTTTGGCTGCGTCTCTGACATTTATGAGCAACTTTATGCGCAGCTGTCAAAAGTCGAAATAAATCCAAATTCGACAAACGCAAAATGTTCAATTTTATGGCTCAATATCGCTAGATCCACTCTCAGTCCCATAACTATTCCCAGTGTCAGCCGCAATCCCATTCCCAGTTGGATACTGTCTATTGTCTATTGTAACAGAAAAATGTAGTAAAATTAATAATGAATTGGAAAAAAAGCTAACAGTTGGCAATTTGACATCTTTTTTTTATGAATTTTTTGGCATATTGATGGCTGTTAATAGAGCCGCGCGTCTGTTGGGCAAATTGAAAAGAAATGATGGCCAAAATGAAGCTCTTTAAAATGCAAAGCGGCTGCCACCGTCGCCAGAGGGCAGCACAATAAAAGTAACAGCAACTACAACAACAACAACAACAACAGCAGAAGCGAAGCAACAACAACAGCAATACTTAATGGTACATCAAATTTATTAATTTTTATAGACATTATTTTCATTTGTTTGTTTGTTTCTGGATAATTTTTGTGTCGTTTTTCGTTTATGGCTTTTAATGTATTTTGTTGAATTTCTCAGGCAAGTGCCAAATTCGGTTTGGGGTGCTTGACCACGCACGTGTGGCTCTAAATGTGCGACCCATGCTGTACGTGTGTTGGTTAGTTATTGTTGTTGTTGTTTTAGTTGTTGCTGCTGTTGTTTTTGTTATTAACATATTTTGCATATTTTGTTCGATTTTAAATGAAGTCACGTTGCAATCGTAAAGTCGATATTTATGTTTGTCATTATTTTTTATGCTCTCTGCCAGTTCTTGTTGTTGTTGTTGCTGTTATTCATATAAATATTCTTGTTAGCTCATGGTTTTGTTGCTGTTGTTGTTGTTGCTGTTGTTGTTGAGCATTAATATATACAATGTTATTTGCGCCGTCTTATTGCGTTTAACAATAGTAGTTAACAACTTTATTAAAATATGTTTATATGCGTCCAACGTCTTGACTCCCAAGCAACAACAATTGCAGCTCACGTTTCGTGAAATGCCAAAGCGACATGCAACAACCTGTTGCAAGCTGCTTGGCTGTTTGGCTATTTGGCTGCCTGACTGTCTGCAACAAGTAATGAAGCAGCCACAAGTCATCAACAGCTGTCAACTCTCATAAAAGTCAAACAAAATGTCTATGAGAAATCGGCAAAGCGAATTGTTAAATAGCCGCAAAATGCATTCCAAATCGACCATGACAAATTTGAGCTGCAACATTATTAGAAATGGCTCGCCAATAGGTTTCTTTGAACTAAACCGACTTCTCGCATCACAATTCTATATAAATAGATCTACGCTATAATTGTTTTCTACTCCCCACTTCAGTCAGAGCACGTGTCAGATACCTAAACAAATTATCAGATTGTCTTTACCTGAAACAATACAGCTGAGATGGAGATTAAAGGGGAGGGAAATTTCTCCATTTCTCTGATAAGACAACACGCGAAACATAGTTATAGTAGATAGGTCTGTCGGATAATAATTAGGAGGCATGCCACGTGCCTTGAAACAAAGGAGAGAGGAAAGGGGAAAGGGGGAAGCAGCAGCCGAAATATGATAAATCGCACTAAAGAAATAACTACATTTTGCTCTTTTTCCTATTTTTTTTCTTTCCTCTTGTTGTATTTTTAGATAATCGCTAAATAATCCGCTGAATGTGGCTTATTGTTTGGCTCTGTCAGCCCCGGGGCGCCGCCGCAGTTGCCAATTGCCAATTGCCAATTGTGGCTCGCAACGTAACGAAACGGTGCAAAGTATTTCCTGAAATTTGTTTAATGAAATGTCTGTTAATGTATTTTATTTCTTATTATTATTTATTTTTATTTTTATTTAAGTTTATATTTATCAACTCTTGTATTGAGACGTAGTGAAAGTTTCTATTGAGGTTAAAGCGTTCAAATGCGACAGGAAATGTTTGCACAGCTCAGCTTTTGACAGCCAACGAACTTGATCAAATACTTCTCTTTCTGTGTCTGTGTATGTGTGTGTGTGTGTGTGTGCCCGTGCGTGTAAGAGAACAAGTTCGTTGCCTAAGTCTTTTGTTTGCGTTGCCTGGCAAAAAAAAATACCCCAATGTGAGAGATACTCGCGCAGTAAAAAAAATTCAATTTGCTGACCCCACAACAACAACAAAATAAACAAATACGAAAAATATGCAGTTAACTTTTCTCAGCAACAACAAATTATAAAGCAAATGCTATAAACGCGGCCCATAAAAACATAACAACAACAACGGCAACAAACACATAAATGATGTTGCTTGCGTAGAAGCTCGTAAAAATAGTTAAACTTAAATAAAAAAAATATGCGCATGACTCATGACACAACACAACAACAATAAGAACAACAACAACAACAACAACAGCAACAACATAACAATTTGCATAAAAAATCGCTGGCAATCATTTTATTGGACCAAGCGCTCGTAAATCTCCGACAACGAGTTAGCCACAACCTCAGCAAACCATCAAGCAACACCAACAACAACAGCAACAACAACAACTCTGGCCACACAGTTGACAAAAGAAAGAAAACAGAAACACATTTGGTGGCAGTCAAAAACAAAATACAAAATACAAAAAAAAAAGAAAACAACAAGCAAGCGAAAACTATGCCAAATATGTTTTCCGCATTTTCTTCTTTTGCATACGCCCCAGGGACACAAACAGGCCAGGTTAGACCAGACTTGGCCAGAGCCGTGCTGAGACTCCAGCTTTGTCCAAATCAGCATAGCAAATCAAATTTGGAACAGTAGTTGACTTGGCTAAAACCGCGGAGGAGACTTCAACAGAAGAGAGAGAGGCTGGAGAGGCTGCCTGTGTCTTGGCGAGGATTGGACAAGTGCAGCGCATGCTGAACATGCGTTTGGCATCGTTTCGTTTTCACTAGACCCCTCTCTCCTCTCCCTGCTGTCCTCCCGCCCCTGTCGACCCTTGCCTGGACCATGTCCAGCATTTAAATGTCAACCGTGGAAAAAACGAGCTAAACTTTGTGGATTTTACAGTCAATTTCTTGGAATTGAATTTTGTGTCCATTTGTGCCTAAGAGAGATTACATGGCCACTTT
Organism: Drosophila falleni; assembly: GCA_035045575.1. Classification (NCBI taxonomy): domain Eukaryota; kingdom Metazoa; phylum Arthropoda; class Insecta; order Diptera; family Drosophilidae; genus Drosophila; species Drosophila falleni. Next base: position 16,951,829 of record JAWNOV010000167.1, read on the forward strand.
GCTTGTGTCCAGCTGAACCAGAGGAAATGGGAAGGAGCTCCAAGAGGGAAGCGGAGCGGAGCGAAGGAGTTTAGGCAGCGGGGGCACATGACTATTTTATGTGTTGTAATATGGCTTAGGCTTAGGCGTGGATGTCTAATGTGTGTTAAATGTTGCTCAAAGTCGACTAAAAAGTTCGCTTTAAATTGAGAAAAAAAACATAAATAAATATAAGAAAAATACTTGTTGAAATTTAGTGGAAATTACTATTAAAATGTCCTATATTAATTTAAATATAATTAATATATTCCTTTTTCTTTTTTACTTTAGATTGTATTTACTTTCCAGTTTGTGCTTGTAGATTTTATCTGGATTGGCAACGTGATAGAGTAGCCAGCGGGTCTATCACTCACAAACTCACATGTTCACTTTGCTCACGTCGCTTCCACATGCCACACTTGCCACTTTGCCACTTGCCACATGCAGCTCAATGCGCTCTGTTGACTCTATTGCATTCAGTTTTTCAAGCAGGCGTGTAGGTATTGACAGGCCAGCTAGCTACCTGTTGCAGCAGCCTGCAACCTGCAACATTGCATTTGCAACAGCAAACAGCAACACAGCAGTGCACCAAGGTATCCCATGTATACCACAAGTGCTGTGCATGTTGCAACAACAAGCTGACAGTGCTCGAGCTTCAGATTCAGCTTCAGCTTCAGCTTCAGTTGCAGACGTGGACATGTTGCCGAGAATCATTTACACGCGAGCAGAGCACAAAGTTAAAGAGTGGACAAAGGAGTACTGAAGTGGGGGTAGATGTTAGACTGAGAGAGGAGACGGAGGAGGAGGGGTAGTTGCAGTGCATGCGGCGTTGAGTTGATTTTGGTTTATTTGCTCTTGTCGCCAGCCTCATTTGTCGGCACAGCTGGATGCGCCTTTGGCACCTGCAACGCCAACACTAACACTAACACCAAAATACCAATAACCAAACAACAAGAACAACAACAATCATTCAATGAACAACAATTTGTAGCACGCCAAGTTTTGTAGAACTCTTGGCATGTTCCACAGCCCCCTCCTCCCCTCTTAGCACCTGCCTTTGAGTCCACGAGCGAACTGAGCAAACTGAACTCATCAATTAGGCAAAGAGACGGCGCACGCTCATAAATATTTAATGTGAAGGTGGGGGAAGGTGGATGAGCGGAGCAGGGAGCAGGGGGAGAGAAATGGGGAAAGGCTAGGCAAACGCATTGAGAATGCATTTTCAGAGCCAAGGTGTCAATTTGACATAAATAGCCCTTTCGGTGTCTCTCTCTCTCTCTCTCCCTCTCTCTCTCTGCCTCTCTGTCGCTCTTTCGCTTTGTCGTTTACATAATTAAATGGCCAGACTAGATCTGTGTCGTAGCTACGAGGTTCGAACCTCTCTCTAATCAGCTGCAGAGATCAGAGATCGTTAAGTATTGAAAGGAGGCGCTAAGTGGCGGCGCAAACAAAAACAAAACAACAACAACAACAACAACAGCAACAAAATAACAAATCGCACGCACAAATCTCTCGAAAAGGTGTTAAAAGAAAAGCATGAAGCGTTTATCTTGCGCTTTCTCGTCGACCCATTAAAAAAAGAAGAATCATCATCATCATCATCATCATCATTACGACGATCATCAGCAAGCAGCTGCTAAAGTTTGCGGCATGTTTCCATATGCCACCAATTCATCAAGCAGACTCATAAATTAGTCGAGTTGCCGCCCTCGTTGCACGTTTCTCCTCCTACTTCTACTCTATCTCTATCTCCTGCTCCTTTTCATCCTCGTCCTTAACCGCTAGTTTAGCCCTGTTGCCAGTTCATCTGTCCAGTTTAACCTTCATGTTGTTCACGTGCCCAGACACAGATACAACATTTGACGTCATTCTTCAGTTGTTGTTGTTGTTGCTGTTGTTGTTGCTGTTGTTGTTGCCCCTTGTCAGTGTCTTTTTCATTAGCGTACGGGTTATTAACCACCTATTTTGTTGCTTTTGTTGCCTTTTGTTTTCCTGCCTGCCCTTCACGTCTGTCCTTTCGTCGCGCCCTTTTTCTGACCGGCATTTTAACACCTTTCCGATGTCGTTGACGTCGACTGCGACCGCGACTGCGACTGCGACGTTGACGTGTGCCCTCGACGCGTGCGACTGTTTAAAAGTGTCTAACTGCTTGCCAGTGAGTTTACGATTGTCTTTAGAGTTACACTAAAAACACTAAATATGCGGCAGAGTTACAAAGCCAGAATTATTACTCGACTTAACAAGGGAAATTACTTTGAACAATATAAAAACTTGTATCTACTTAGCTCTTATTTGATTATTGATTAGATAATCTTTAAATAAAACTCAAAACCAGAATAACTCCAAAGTTATTTTAATGATCAATAATACTATCGATTACTTTCAATTTCGATTTCTACTAGCAGAATACAGATTTCAATATCCGCTATTTCCCATTCACTAAATAATTTCTTTGGTTTTCTTATAAGTAGCCTTTATATAAATAAATACATACTTTCTACATACATTAAATTATTTTATAATTAATGTATTTTTTTAAGCATTTTCTACCAGCTTGATGGTTTATATTCCATTACAACTGAACCTTTTCAACTGCCAATTTTTATGGCAGGAAACTTATTAGCCGCAAATGTGTTGCAGCTTTCGATGTGTGTCATTAAAAGTCCCCAGAGTCGGCATAAATCACTTGACAAACGGCAGCAGCCAAAACCAACAATGGCAAACAACAATGCGAAATAGTTTAGACTCAAAAAAAAAAAGAAAAACAAAAACTAAGAAAATGCGTTAATCAATACAACATCAAGGCAAAAAAAAAGTGGACAAATCAAACTAACGCAGTTCCCAAAAATGGTCAAATTAAAGACCAGCCCAAAAAGCAAAAACCAAATCAAATAGAATGAAATAAAAGCGGCAACTTGCAACTGCCACACGTGAGCATGGTCCAAAAATGGAACTGAAACAGAGGCGTGTGGGCGGGGCTAGAGGCGAGAGGCGGGGGGCGGGGAGCACTTGTTGAATATTCGACTTCCTCATTTAGCGAGTGCAACAACAACAGACTCAACTTAAATACATGTATATATGTATCTTTTTGTTAAGTGAATCTGAATCGCACTTCATTAAGATGCAAAAAAAAGGCACAAACAAATTTTGTGTGTATTTGTTATAAAAATAACAACAACAAAATGCAAAAAAAAAATAAATAAAACACAACATTTTAATCCTAAAATATTTGCGCTTTGTTAACGAACTTTTAAAGGCAGCAACAACAATACCAACGTCAAAAACACAACGGCAATTTTTGCGTTAATGATGCACATTGTTCAATGAAAATGAAAGCAACAACGCGAACTGCAGCTGACGTCGGCAGAAGCAGCGGCAGAGGCAGAGGCAGAGGCAGGGCAGCAACGACACCTGCAGATTTTCAGATTCAAATTAAAGACATAATTACTGATCATTATAAAGAATGAAATATTCCCAGAACTCTAATTTCAAATTTTCAACTTTTATATTTTAATTATTTATTTAATTTTTGGTTTATTTTACTAATAATTGCGCATATAAGTAATTTTATTTTGAATGTTGTCAATAAACTGGTTACTTAAAACAATTGCCTTAGTGAATATTAAGTAAATATAAAAAGAATACAAGTCTTTAATGACTTTTCTTAAGTAAAGCATCCTTTACGATCTCTCAGTTGGTTCAGCCCTGAAACTGGTTCTTTTTTAATTCATTCCGTTGCAATTGAACAACTTTAAGAACCGGTTCAGTTTAGGGAGAATGATTCGAGATGGGCGTAAGTTGCTTGGGTGGTTTTAACAACCCACTGATGTCAGACAGCGGACTTAAGCATCTTCTGCCCCAACACAGGTGGGCGACAATTGGAGCAGCTGCAGATAAACAACAACAACAACCACAACAACCACAACGATGATGACGATGACGACAATAGCAGTTTGATTACCCGCTTCCGGCTGGGAACGAGAGTTTGTCTCGTTGAGCAGCGAATTATGCGCTAAGCGATTGTCATTACAATAAATTTCGCATATTGTGCGCATAAATTTTGTACCAGCTTCAAAGGAGTCACAAGAACAACATCAGCAACAACAACTGCAATTGTGGCAACGACAATTGTGTGTGCCTGGGGCACAGCTGGGGCATCCAAAAGTAGAGCCACGAAGTGAGTCATGTCTATGTGGCAGCCGCCGAAACTGGGTCAAAAAATATGCGGCATTTGTTTTTCGGTTTTTGCGTTTAGAATGCCGCCCCAGACAATAAACGAATGAATGATTGAATGAATGAATGAATGAGTCAACGCTACGTATACGCAATGTGGGCCAAGCAGTAACTTCTTCGATGTCGCGCCCAGCGGCAGTTGACAATCGCATTTTTTCGGGGCAGCTATCAAAGACTGTCAGCATGTCAAAACAGCTGCCTTATCGACATTTCAATTAGCTTCAATTTGAGCCCTGAGCGGCTGTCAAACATTCATTCCGTTTAAGATACAGATACACTCGAAGTTCGGATACTAACTAACGATATTGCGAATACGATATGTTAGATGGCCTGTCAAAATCTCTTGGCATCTATCTATTTAGTTAACGGAAAGCTAAAGCCAAAGTCGCAGCTAAATATCAAATGCATGCCACGGACTCGCAGTTCATATGCAGATTGCTGTGTGGCAAGACAAATGCCAAGCTACTCAACCAACGTCAAAGACGTGCTCATATGAGTCTCAAGTCTCAAGTGTTAAGTCTCAAGTTGCAACTTGTGCTGCATTTTAACATTTTATTTTTTTCTTTTTTGAGCTACTGTTCAGAGAGGCATATTCAAAAGTCTATCGGCTGTCCAATTAAAACGTTTTTAGCCTTTAATTAGTATGATAAAAAGCGTTCAACGTGACTCGAAGAGGGAGACTGGCAATACAAGAAATCTCAGCTAATGAAAAAGATTTGTAATATAATATAAATTAAATGGAAATAAATGAAACTTAATCAAATATTCAGCTTATCAAATTCCATACAAAGTTCGTAAATAAGCTTAAGTAATTAATTAGAATTTAGAATATCAAACAATATCAAATCAAAATCGCAAACTTCTCAAATAATTTGCTTCAAAATATATATAAATCAATTAACATTAAGTCGGAAATTAAAACTTGTTTATTATCTGGCAAACAAATCGTTTGATAGCCTTAGACAGTAATATTTCACATTCTCTTTTGAGCTGAAGTTCTTCTCTGTCCCTCTCTATTCCCAAATCTCTCTATCCCCCAATCTCTCTCTCCAGTGTACATTTCATGATTGTTTATAGCTCATTTAGCTAAATTAGCTGATCACCTCATATTTAGCAGATATTTTCCCGCCACTTGTCCATCCGTTAGTCCGTGTTTTATTTTAATGAGCTTCCCGAATGAGTTTAATTATAAATAAACTGAATAATTTAGTTAGACATTCGTTGTTGCTGTTGTTGTTTGTTTGTTTGTCAAGTTACGTGCTAAATGCACTTAATTTCGCCAGTGACATATAAATTAGCAGCTCGCATCAACCTTGAGCGGCGTTTAAATTCTATGTAATTAAACGAATTACACAGGTAAACAAACAAATGCATTAAAACACCACAGGAGAAATAATAATGTAATTCCCAGAGCAAGAGACATGAGACAAGCGACACGGTAGACACAGTAGACACAACAACAGAACCTGCGGGCAAACATTCGTTGATCAAGTCGGGCAATTAATAAACGAAAAATTAAAATCGCATCGAGCCGAGACATAAATTATAAGTCTAACATATGTCTGGAATCCATTTTGAAATGCGCAAACCCCTTAAACACCCCTCGACCAACAATGCTGGCTGCCAATTGCAATCACGACTGCAAAAGTCTTGCTTATGAAAAGTATTATTTTTTGTTGTGTTATGTTGTGCTGTGTTAAAATCATACCTCTCGGTGGACAAATGCGGCATGATGGCTCCAGGGGACAGCACAGCAATTACCTTGCAACGAGCAACGACAAACAACGACAACAACAACAATTGCAGGGGGCTACAGTGGGCAACAAACACAAAATGCATGTGCAAAAGCCCATTCAGTGCGAGAGAAAGACAGAGACAGATGCGTGTGGGCCACTCGCTGACCCCATGGAACTCTGCCGTGATATATGTGACAGCTTTGACACCAGCTAACAAATAACCACAGCAGCACCAGCCCCGATCCCCAAAACCCAAAACCCAATACCAAAGAGAAACATCGTGTAAGACAAGATATTGGCTTTAAATGCGAACAGGTTTCGCCTTTTGCCGACCCAAAGAGCTCTCTTTTCATAAATATCAATATACATATATGAATCTATATGCAGAGTACATATGTATGTGTATGTTTGGTCATCGGAAGATTATGCTAATGTCCAGTTTCATTGAGGAAAAAGCCAACTTGAGGGCATTTCATTCAGCCCCATGTCGTGGCTGGATATTGACACAACCAGTTAACAGTTGGCGGCCTCTAGAAAACTGAATATAAAACAAAAAAAAGACACATAGAATGCCTATAGATACAGCCTAGAAATACAATAAATCAACTAGAAAGATAGACAGAGAGAGAGAGAGAGAGAGAGAGGGAAATGAATATAGAGAAAGAGAGGTCGAATCGAATACAACTTGGGTGTATAAACAATAATTTGCTTAAATTAGAAAATCGGTAACAAAAATCAATGATGCTGAAAATTTTCATAATAATAGCGTTAATAGGCATAATAACAACGGTGGCTCCCAATACATTGAAATGTCCCAAACAATGGAACTATTGTGAGCACAACAGATATGCCTCACAGAGTCAACTAATGGAAAACAAATTGTTAAATGAAATTGATATAGCTGGAAATCGTTGACGTTGAGTTTAGGTTTCACATTAGTATTGTTCCATCGCAATGTGATTGCCACTTGAATATGATAAGAGTGAAAGAGCTGCCAAAGAGTCATATCGGAAGTTACAGATTATAATAACAGTTTAGCCTATAAACAATGAAGTTTATGTTTATTTTTTGAATTCAATATCATTTTAAATGAATCTATAAATGAATATTTTTAAATTTCAGGCAAACAGAAAAGATATCTTCAAATAACAAATAGCCTTTCAATTTTTTATTAAAACCACTTTCCTAACTTTGGATTTATCTAGTGGATTTATCACCATTGAAGACTTGGGGAGTACATGATTTTGTCTGAAAAATTTCGAAAATTAATTTTTTTTATAAAGTTAATAATATTTATATGCAGAATCAATAAAGAGGCCAAATAATGATCAAAATGGTATTCCGCAAGGAAATCGGTTAAGATTTGACAAAGTTATGACAGTTCGAAGTTTAGTAATTGCTGGGACTGTCAACTTTACAAGTCAAAATTTTTGTCAATTTCGACATGATTTTTTACAGGAAAATGAAGTCTCTCAGAATCAAGTTTAAAGTGTTGTTTTATACTAATTTGGGCACCAGGAGTTGATTGAAAGTGAAAACTCAAGATTTAAAATTTTGAAAAAAATATTTTTTCAAAAAAGTCAAAGGGGGGAGTACATGATTTTGTTAGAAAAAATTCGAAAATCAATTTTTTTTATAAAGTTAATATTATTTAAATGCAGAATCAATAAAGAGTCCAAATAATGTTCAAAATGGTATTCCGCAAGGAAATCGGTTAAGATTTGACAAAGTTATGACAGTTCGAAGTTTAGTAATTGCTTGGACTATCAACATTTCTTTCAGAATCTTCAGGTAACTGCTCTCTTGCTAACAAAGGCTTGACTTCCAAATATGTAATTTCTTCTACTTATATGTCATTTTTAAGCTGATTTATGCATGCCACAACTTAAAAGTTATTCAATATTTTGTTTTTAATTCTACTTTACATTGCACATACACACATACACACTCACTCACACACACACACACTCGCATATTGAAAATGGCGCATCGCAATTCAAATTATCCAAGTGTTTTGCTCATTCTCATAACTGTAGTTCACCTAAGCGCAATTGTCTTCCTATGTACACAACACACACACTATATATAATTATATGAATGTGTGTGTATGTGTGTATATTTCTCTCATTTTGTATCTGTGACATGCGCACTTCACGCAGCGTTGGCCGCCGCTGAGCGCAGTTAAGCACCATTAAGCAGTCGCCGTCGCCGTCGCAGTCGGCGTCTCAGCGACGCCATATTGAGCTGTGACACCACCCCACGAAGAGGCCCCCTCCCTCCCCACAAGCAGACCGTAATTGTCGCTGTCGCCCAACCAGCGGGCAGCAGAAAGCTTTTTGCAAGCGCAGCAAATCAAAACACATTTCATAGTTAGAAAACAGCAACCACAATGACAACAACAGCGAGAGCTAAGTGTACATAGATACACACACACACACACACATACACACTCTCATACACACATGCCTACAAACAACTGTATGTAAAGCACTCAGTGTGCTTTGAGTGTGTGTGCTTTGAGTATATGTATGTGTTTTTGTGGAGTAAAAAAGACAAAAGTAGCAAGCTTTTTTTTCATTTTTATTTTCTGCCTCATCAGCCCCTCGATAAACAACAAAAACAATGGCAAAGCGATAATAAAAAGCTGCTTACTGCTGTCCGTTACTCTCATGCTCATTGTTGTTGCTATTTCTGTTATTGTTTTCTTTTTTTTTTGCTTTTTGCTACTCTTACATAGTTGAAGTGACGCTCTGCCTCCAAAGTCCCCTCCCCCCGCTCCCCGCTCTTTACACACATCCACAAATCGCCCTCATTTGCCAAGACGCCATTTGTCGAGCAGTTGCTGTAGTTGCGTTGTTGTTGCTGCTGCTGCTGTTGAAGCTGTTCTCTGTCTCTGCCTCTGTCGCTGCCTCTGCCGCTGTCGACGTCGCACAGTGGGAAAAAGGGGGGATTTAAATATTTTTTGATAAAAAAAAAAAATATTTTTTTTTTTTTTTTTTTTTTTTTATTTATTTTTTTTTTTTTTCCTCTGGTCGCTGTCGCTGCCGTTCTGCTCATGTGCGCATGACGAATGACCGCAATTTGCGACAGTTTTTGTTGTATTCTTTTCCATTTTATTTTTTTATTCCTCATTTTTGTTGCTGCTTTTAACTATTTTTTTAGTTTACATATCTTTGACTGATGTTGTTGAGTATTTATTGTTGTTTGTATTGATCTGTGTGTGTGTGTGTGTGTGTGTTTTGTCATTATTGGTTGATTTTAAATGTTTCATTTTTATTCATTTGGTTTACTTTGCTATTCTAACGACAACTCTGTAATTGAGACTTGTACTCAGTGTTGTTGTATTTTTCCAATGTCTATTTTGAGTTGAAATGAAATGGAAATGATTGTTATTTCAATTGTATTTATGGTAGACGTAATTGTTTATATATTTTATGTGAATCGAATCAAATGGAAAAGGCAAATACGGCACTTATGGCTTTTTATTATCCAGCGTAGCTATAAAGTATTTAAAGTTAACTAATGCACTTCGATTTAGGCATAGAAATTAATATACATATAATTATTTGAAAATATTTCTATCATTTAAAATATGCATATCTTGCATTCTATTTATTTGACTCATTTGCATAAAAATCTTCGCACAGCTATTGCATTGCAGTATCAGGATGATATTGAATATCCTTTTTTTTTACAGGGCAGAAGAAGACAAACAGAAGGCATAATTAAACATAATTTGAGGGCAAAAGACTTTGGAAATATTCTCACAATTTCACGCTGAGCAATCATAATGCAAACACACACACACACACACACACACACTTTTTAGGGTGTCCACTGAAGCTATTAAATGCCGATTTCTCCGACGGGGGTGACAACAGACACAGGAAATGTGTGCGAGCAGTTTGAGCGGGAGGGAAATTGAGGGCATTCTGGAAGCTAGGCATAAAACCAATTTCCGATCAAGCGCATAAGCGAAAGGGCAGCGATTCAGTGAGGCCTAACGGGCAGAGAGAGAGGGAGAGAGAGAGGGAGTAGAGGGGGTTTAAGAGAGGAGTAGGAGTCTGAATTAGAGGGCTACGCAGACGAGACGCAACACGTTGCAAATGCAACTCTGATCAATAAAATTCAAAGTGAAAACTGTTGAATAATGTGGCAACAAATGCGGCGGTCACCCCGTTGTGTGGCAGGGGCAGGGGCAGGAGAAGGGGAAGGGTAAGGGGTAGGGGGTACAGGATTTGCGGGCAATTAATTTGTGTGTACAAGCAACAGGAAACAAAATATGTAACCTCGCTCAAGTTGGAGGCTTAAGAGAGCGGGAGGTATAGCAGAGTTCAATGGCCAACGGTTCACAATAAGCCAACTCAATTCAAGCCAAGAAAAGCAGTTGGCCAAGCAGTCAGACAGTCAGACAGTCAGCCAGACAGCAAGCAAGCAAGTCATTCATGATCGCGCAGCATTCTTATTGACAGGGCCTATTAGTGGGTCAATTGCCAAAAGATTTCGGCGCTTATTTTTAGGCCAAGTGCGAGTTGGCCGCTTGGTACTGACAACCGGCGGTATAGGCGACCGACAGAGCTAAACTTTTCATTTTTATTTTATTTTATGTTATTTTATTTGTTTTTTTCTTTATTTATTTATTTTTTTTGCTTTTTGCATACTCTGACAATTAGCGTTAATGATCGATCAAATATAGCAACGTCCATGGCAACAACTACAAAAGACGTCATTAATTGGTGATAAAAGTTAAATAAGCAAATAAAAAAATTGAAGTAATTTTAGGCCGACAAGCGGCACATGTATGTCAATAAATACCTACAGATGTGGAAGGTAACACGAGTTCGTTGTGCACCTTGTGAATGAATATCAAATTAACAATAAATATATTTTTTTTAAGATTTATTTTTTTCTATGCAAACTTAAAAGTGCCTTTTTTTTAATAAATTAAACAGAATTTGTAGATTTATAAATGTCTTTAATTTAAATAAACATTTTATGGAGAGCGATTTTTTTTATATTTATAGAGAATATATTTTTTTTCAACATTTAATTTCTTAACAACTTTTAATCAGCAATACTACTTACACTTTTAAGCACAGCATTTTCTGATTTCTTTTAAATTACAATACTAAAATTCCGACAACAAACTGGAATGAAAGCGAAGTGTGCACTTAAATAAACCTAACCTAATTGGTTAGCCATTAAATTAAATTTTGAATTTAATTTTGCAACTTTGGATTTTATGGCTTGCTTATTTATTTATTTATTTAAACACTTTTGAGTGGCTTTTACGACAACGACAATGCTAATGCTGATGATGGCTTTATCAACGATCCATGATCAACGCTGAATGTTGGCCGTTTCATGTTTTTTTTTCTCACCTACCAAAATGTTGTTGTTTTAGTTTTTTAATATTGTTGTTGTTGTTGTTGTAGTTGTCGAGCCCTCGTGTGAGTCAGTCTGTTATTTACAGCGCCCACAATTGACATCTTAGCTTTGGGGTCGCCATAAGCTGGTCAACTATTTGAAGATTTCATGCAGATTTGATTTCATAATCAAATAATTGATCTTAATGCGCCATCAAATGAGATCCCCACAGTCAACAAACAGTCAACAGCTGAAATTTCATTTCATTTGATTTACTCGAAAACGTGTCTGTCTCTGTCAGCTGCTCAAAGCTTTATTTGATCCAATCAAACTTGAAACGAATTGCGCTTCAATGCTGAAGCTTAAACAAAAGTTAATAAAAAAAAGTACAACAAAGGTAAAAAGCGAAAATTGACAATAGTGTTTGGGGTTATTATGATTGTTGTTGTTGTTGCGCTGTTTTAGCACCTCGAAGAAACATTCGTTTTGGCAAACTAGTTTCCGCAATCATTCCACGAATTGGGATCGTTTCAAATACACACACGCAATCCATCAAAAATTATGGAACCCCTAATAAGTTAGGGACTGTGAGCCTGAAGAAATGTGGATTAGATGGGTTCCACGTGCCATAAAAAGTTGCGAAGTGGATTGGGTCAGATTTCCAAAAAGAAAAAAGGTTAACTTAAAGATCACTTAAGTTAAGCAATAAAAGTGAATGTGTGATTATATCGAATGGTTTCTCAGAACTTGATTTGCCAGTTTTCCTTTTTCCTTTTTTGAATGTCTTCAACACCACTGTGCAGCATTGCACATTCCCGATTCAATGGATTGCAAGTGATTGATCTGCGTTGCCAATTCTTTCTCGTCTGCCCAAAATGCGAATGCGAAATGAAATAGCAAACTTGACCTCCAGCCTGTCTAGGCGGCATATCAATCAAATGCCGAGTATGGCCAATGATTTTCAGATTTCACATTTTCAAACTGTGCCGTGTGCCATTTTTCAGCCCGTTTTTTGTTTTCGTTTTCATTTGCATGAATTGGCGAAAATTGTGAGACCCCCATCCATATCCAATATTGAGAAAATCTTTCATAGATTTGCATAGAATTGAATCGATCTCTGCGATCTCCCACTGTGCGCTGCGGCGTTTTAATGAGATTTTTACTCCTTCTTCTCTCCCTTCATTTACTGTGTTGTTGTTGTTGTTGTTGTTATAGTTTTTGGCCCACTTTACTTATTATTTAACATTGATCGCTTTTTGGCTCTTTGTAATTGGCATTTGGTTTTGGCCCGCGATTTGACCCAATCTTGAACTCGTTTCGCAATCTAAAATCGAAATGGAAAGTGTGCCTGCCAAATGGCATCCCAACACTAAAACGTATACTTTTTACAGCCATTGTATTACAGTTTATACCAATAGCAATTCACATGCTCGTACTTAATTATCAACAATTTTATGGCCAAAAATGATGATGTATCTCTCTGTTTGGCTTATTGTCTAGCTGAAAGATATCAAAATGCAATTCTTGATAGACTCTTTGAAGGCGGCCGACTTTTGTATACAGTGCAAACATTATGAGTGTATTAATGCAAATATCATTTTTATTGATACGAATTTTTATGTACTCTAAAATCAAACTCAAACTCAAACTGGAAGTCGAATTCGCATTCGCATTCGAATTTGGTTTGATCATTTGCAAAAATTGACAAATTGCTTGGCTGAATCGCAAAAGAGTTTTGTTGCATTTTATGTAAAATTTGCATAAATCGTCGTCAGCCGTTGACAGCCACGCCCGGACAAAGATTTGCCCCGGCAACATGACGTATGAGTAATCTGATTTTTATCTATATTTAATTATTTGCGCATATGTGATTGAAGCACAATGGCCAGGGCCATTAATCAGTGCACCAGAGGCAATTCCAAAGCCAGACTGGGACTAGACCAAGACCAAGACCAATACCAAGACCAAGACCAATACCAAGACCAATACCAAGACCAAGACTCGGACCGGAGATTTAAAGCCAAGACCCCAAGCCAAGTGCCTACGTGCTTGATTAGCTCAATTATTCATGCAGTTAGTGTACTGGGGAAACGTCATAAGTCATGGTATCTATATCGGGCCATATCTGGTCATATCGGGCCATTAGCTCGCTAATTCCGTGTAAGAAATCATAAACTAATTTTTTTTTGTGTTAAACGCCATAAAATATGAAAGTTTTCGTCATAATCGACTCGATGGTGTGTGTGTGTGTGTGTGTATGGTGAGTCGTGGGAATTGCCATTGGTAAATCAGTGAAAACGGAAGAAGACACCCTCTCCCCCTCACACACCTCCCTTCTCCCCTCACTGGGGTACTTGGCTTGTCCATTTGCCTGTCCTATCAGTTACGGAGAGACGTCAACATCGCTTTGTACTTTTGCGACCGTGTGTAAATATTTGACAACACATGCCTAATTAGTGCAGCTATTGATGGTGACAGCGGAACAACACCAACAACACCAACAACACTTGTCCAACACCAGGAAGGGGAGGGAATGGGTACGGAAACGGGACTGAAATTGGGAATGGAATGGAACGGAACGACAGAGTTGTTGTTGCGAGTTGTCTTTTACGATGTCGTTTCCTCAGAATTGTCAATGCCTCAATGCCTCGGTTCTCTAGTTGGCTCTCTTATCTCTCTAAGTGGGGAAGTATTCAGACTATCAGAGTTTGGGGTCTTGAGAGACTCTTATTGTTGAGTAAGGCAATAGTTCTAGCAAATAAATGCAAAAAAAAATAAATAAGAACTTATCAATGGGTAAGACTAGGTGTCTTGTAAGCAAACATTATGTCAATAGTTTGATAGGCAGGTGTACAATCAAAGTAAATAAATAAAAAGAAACTATATGAAAGGGTATAAGAATATTGAAATAAGAATACTTGAAATCTTTTGAAAAATGTATGCATTTGCAATATATTAATATCAACAAAATAAAAGTGAAGATTCATTAAGTTCCATTAAACAAAAACTAAAACTGTTTAACCTTATCATATTTATTTTTATCACACGTCAAAATGTATTATGATAAAAGATATTCAACATAAAAAACAATAAGATCAATATTTGTTTTGCATTTTAAAATAAATTCATAACGAAATGACATCACTTTGATGAAAATAGTGCATATTAAATTGAATAGAATATTAACTTTAAATTATGCAAATTAACATAAACATTTTGAATATTTAATTCCATGTATTATTATAAATATATTCAAATGTGCAAGTTAAGTGATCAATACGATGTCAATTCGATTGCGGACACACTCGATCATGAGATCATTTACCCATAGAGCATACACGATGATCTTCAAAGCGATTGCTTAATAATAATATGAGTGAGTACCCGTATTTGTTTACTTGTGTCAACCGATGAGTGTTCGGTTCAAGTCACTTTACGGGCTACCAGATACAGCGTACTTATTAGTAAGCCAATGTTTAATGCCACCCAGTGTTGTTGCGATGAAACTAACTCGACTAGTTTTAAGAGAGAGAGATGGCAAGAGATGAGAGATGGTGCAACAGAAGAACCATCAGAAGAGGGCATCCACAAAACGGCAACAACACTTGGCACATTGGCAAAGTGTTGTGCACAAATATTGACCCAGAGCTTCGCAAGTAAGCGCGATTCAAACAATGGACAAACAAACGAACTCAGAGACGAAGAGAGAGAGAGAGAGAGAGGGAGAGGGAGAAGATATAGATGAGAAGTTGGACTGAAGGGCAACAGGAACTGAGAACTGAGAACTGAGAACAGACAGACAAACCTGCTGACAAACATTTACAAGAGCACAGAAAAAAAACACACGCTACAATTTCCTTGGGGTGTGTGTCAAAAGTGCGACAGAGTCGTAACTCTGTCTCTGACTCCGTCAACGACTCCGACTCCGACTCCGTCAACGTCTGCCAGTCCCATTTCACTGGCCAAGTTCAAAAGAGTTGACCGACCGAATGTTTAAGAACGGCTTAAAGTGTTGCAAGTGATAACAAGATTTACAAATCGATTGCCGACGGCGCTTTGACAAATATTCAAGTGTATTCAAATATGAGTACCCATAAATGCGCTTTTGATGAGTCTAAAGACACCTGGACAACTGGATACCTGACTGTACGAACACCTGAGCCACAAAGGTGTTAATCTCTTTCTTTCTCTCTCTCTCGCTGATTGTAAGATTTCGTATCTTGTAGCTTGTTTGTTTGTATCTGGAGTGTTTATTATCACCAAATGTATCCGCTCGATAATCAACTTAATTTGTTTAATATGATTGCCGCGTGCGCTTTATTTATAGCTCTCGACTCAAATTGGAAACAAAATTAGCCCGAGGAATCGAAACAAAAATCAAGAAAATAAAATTAAAATAAGAGCCAAATTTTGTGGGCAGTGCAAGTTTGCATTTTGATAAGCGGAAGCATTTAAATACGCAATAAAAACACACACAATTTAATTAGCACATTTGGCATAATTATGGTTAGTAATTGCTTAGCGGTGATTTTGTTAACAATCAACCAAAACTCGAGGGCTGACTCAGAAATGACAAAAATGACTCAATGAAACAGATTGAGATTGATTTCAACTCCCACTAATTTAATAATTATTTTATTAATAAATTTATTTATATTCTCACCTGCATCACCCAATAGTTGTTGTTGGTGGCAAATTGGTCACCAATTATAATATCCGTATGCATTTAAGCTGAATTTTTAGCATCAATGCAACTCAATATAAGATTTAAGCTTAAGCAAAGAGTTTGCTTAAATGTAATATAATTTTTAAAATTTATTATTATTATTATTTGGGGGTTTCTCTGTAGGTCACAAGTCACGGACAAGTTCAAGGCACAATAATTAATAACATTTAATTTATTTCAATTTATTTGCATGGCACTTGTAGATGGACAACAATAATAACAATTGTTGCCGCTCATTTAATAATATTTTGTGTTGTAAATTTTTTACAATTTATTTGCTTTATAATTGAATATGAATTTAACTCATTTGCAAGGATATGCAAATGATTTATGCACTTAGGCACAGCCACTCACACACTCAAACACACACGAGCACACACGCACAACAGCACACAGACAGACACTCGTTTGTTTGCACAATTTATTAACAACAATTAAGTGTCATTCGGCTGCTGTTTCAGACTTTTTTGCACATCCTTAACTCGACATGCCGGCGGCTTTTTATTCACTTCCGCGTTGGCTTTCAGTGCTGGGAGAAAAGCCTCAAATCAGACAGTTGAGATCTATATAGCACGATATATAGAAAGTATAAATATTTGTAGATAAATGTGTGTTTTTTAATAGATGCAACCGTTGCACGCGAAACGCGACTCTAATTTGAGTTTCGATGATTCGAAAATTATTCAAAAATTGTTTTCAAGTCGCTGCCGAGCGCTCAGTCGCTGTTGTTGTCTCTTCGCTGGCGGGAACCGAGTTCGTACTGATTGGACGAGCGAAGGTTTCGCGCAGACGAACCTCGCCAGTCAGCAACAAACACACACACACACACACACAGAGATACACACACAAACATTAGTGCACTCATACCTGGCTAACCAGACTCGGAGTCTCTCTCTTCCTCCCCCGCTCTGCCGCTGTGTCCCGCCTGGTCGTCTCGCTGTCAGCCCGGCTGAGCCGAGCGGATCTGCCCTTGTCAGAGAACTTCCCCTCCCCTTGCCCTTTGCCCCTCTCCTCTCTCTCTCTGAGGTTGCCCTGCTGCTCAGTGACTTTATGGTTTGCTTGTTTAGCTGACTTAACGCTTGTTTTTGTTGTTACCACTTTTTACTCATTCGATATATGCTTGAGAACCAGGTGTCTGCCTCTCTCAGAGAGCGCGCGCGTTTGCTCTCTCACTGATCACACTTACTCTCTCTCTTATACAAGCTTTATCAGACGCGCTCTCTTCTCTCAGGCGTGTGTGTGTGTGTGTGTGTGAGTGTTAAGCTGGTCTTATTGGATATTATAAGAGATTCGTTTTGGACTACACGAATTTTCTGCTTCGATTCGCCATTTTAGATTGGAACGTCATTGAGACGGTTTAGACTGCTTATAAAGCGGATCATTTTCAGTTGAACATTTATTCGGATTATGCAAAACAGAGAAATACTTGCATATTAGTCATAAATATCAATAAATTTAACATATTACAAGACTGAGACACGTTTTGAATATATTTTGAGGAATATAAAACATGAACTCAACTGTCAACATATCGTTTATACTCGTAAATTGTAAGCGGATATTTGACGACTGAAAATAAGGTCGAAATATGAAATGAATATATGCATATTAAATACGATTAACACATGTGTTTTCATATGTTTTTATGTTTAAAATGAAATTTATTTAAAATCAATAAAAAGATAAAAGATACTTATCATAAAGTTTACTTTAATTATCCATTTTAGACTTTTTTAATGGGCCACCCGCAGATCTTAAACTATACATAATGTAATAAAATAAAATCATAAATTCACTACAAAATTACACTAAACCACACACATCACATGCAAAAGTTTCGTTGTGGCCAACAACGAAATCGATAAACTAGCCATTAAACATATACATACAGATATATATATTTGTATCTGTATCTGTTTGTGTGTACATAAGCAATTCCCTGAATCCTCGGCGTCAGGAGTAAAATTATCGCAACGCACGCCACAAACATAAAAGCCATTTTCATTTTGACCAAACGGAACCCTTGTCAATCCCCCAACCCCTTTTTTTTGGGGTGTCCATTATGAAGGAAGCTTTATGCTGAGCCAGAGGGTTCCCATTTCAAATTTTTAGATATGGATTCGGGCTCGGATTGACGTTGGGATTGGGGTTGGAGGCGACACGCGACGCGACGCGACGCGACAGTTGTCTAAACATGGGGGCAAGCAGAGACCGCAGTCAATAGAGGTGTGGCCTCAATGGCAGCGGCGCAGTCGCCGGTTTGCCAGCCAATCAGATTGCCGAACGCCACTCACAGAGAGAGAGAGAGAGAGTGGCAGAGCGAGAGAGTGAGAGAGTGCGAGAGAAAGAGAGAGGGAGAGCAAATATTGCGGTTAGTTTTGCGTGTGCAGTGGCAAAACGGAAAAACAACAATAAAGAAAACAAAATGAAATTAAAGGCAAAGCGAAAACAAAACGAATTGAAAACATGACACGCAGGTGAAGTAGCAGACTAGTTGAGATACAAATGTATCTCATACCATTCAAGCCATTGCTGTACGTTAGTTACTAACTCACATACAGCTGATCAGATACAGATACAGATACACACTTACATGTCTGTCTATTGATAATTGACTGCCGTTGCGGGCACTTCACTCACTCACTCTACCTCTCTCTTTCTCTCCTTCTCTCTCTCTCCTTCTCTCTGTCTGACTCTCCATCCATCTGTATGCTTTTCGTATTTACCTCGTGCAAATTTGCCATTAAACCTAGAGCAGACGCTACAGCTTTGACACACACACACACACAGACGAGATACAAATGTATCTTTTGCTTTTGACAATGTCAGTTGCGTGTAGCTTTTGCTTTTGTTGTGTTTAACGTCAGTTGCTTTGTTTGCTATCGCTTTGCGCTGCCTGTCTTACGTATCTCTGAGATACTTGTACGCCAATCTATAGATAATATCTTAACTATTTTTGTTCGCAGTTACTTGACTTTTGCAGATTGCATTGATAGAGCTAAATGCTAAAGTTCAAGACACTATTCGATAACTTATTATTATTATGCTTTTCCAATCTTAACTTCGATTAATGCAAATCGAATTTAAATCCCCTACAATACCTTTCAGGCTTTATTCTTCAGCTTCATTATTCATTTCGATTTGTTTTGTTCATTTTGTGTTTCACATTCATTTTCCGATCTGTAATGTATCAATATTGGCGCTTTTATGTCAAATTGATACAAACTCACAATAAATATTTAAATTCCTTGTAATCCACACCCGCAATCCTCTCTGTCCAATGTCGTTCGGTGATTTTCTCATTACGATATCTGTGGGATTTATGGATGCTACCCTTTACCATACTTGTCATACCCCCACACACACACACACTCACACACATTGTCTCTCACCCCCTTAGGGGACAAAGTACCTGTTGTTTATAAGAATGAAATATATATTGGTGTGTACACTGAAAAAAAGACCAGCTTCTAAAATACAGAATATTCTTCATAAATATTTTGTTCTTAAAATAAGATTATTTTAAGACCAAAATACTAAAAGTAAAATTATTAATCTAAAAAATCTTAAAATCTTAATATATTAAGATGAAAATCTAATTATATTAATATCTTAATATAAGAACATTTATTCCTAACATAAGAACTTGGTCTTATTTAAAATGTTCTTAAAATCAAGATGTGTTTTCTCTTTATTTAAGAATTTTATGTTCTCGACTCATTTTTTAGACTAAAAATCTTACTTCTGAGACCAAAATCTTAATTTTATAACATTTTTTTATCAGTGTATACACTGAGCTCAGTTCCAATGCGACCTTATCGTTCAACTCGCATGATTAATTACCTTAGCTCAACTGTCCCGAGGCTCCTGTTCCTCCTCCACTTTGCCGTCCCCTTCCCCTTTCCTTCCCCTTCTTTAAACCGATTTCTGTTGAAACTGTGGCCAAAATATTGTCACGCTTCGAGAGAGGTTACAAACGCTGCCGAAATTCTCCGAGGAATACTGGAAATCTCTCTGTATGCATCGGCTGTGTTCACTTGATTGATTCCACTTGGCGGCACTTGTTGATAAAACGAAAGGACAACATTTTCGTATTCGAATTCGTATTCAAAAATTGTTTCGATGTCGCTTTATTGTCGCCTTCGAAGGCACTCGAAGATTACGCGGCAATTTGTATTGTTTCTCTATCTCTTTCTCCCGATTTTCTCCAGAATCGCTTGTTTATCTTCTAGGGAATGAGAGTTCAAACAAATCAAAATGAATCGAATCGATTCGTTTGTTTGCATAACGCAGTTTAATTGAATTCTCAGTGGATTTAGAGACGGGCCACACCGAATATGATGAGTTCCAGCTAAAGACAGATCTTCAGATATCTAAGCATAGATATCAGCTATTGAAACATTAACCCAAATTGCAGTCAAATGTGAATTCTATGCAAATGCCAAGATGCAACAGCCAAAGTCAACAACGACAGCGACAATCAACAATCACAATTTATGCGAATGCTAATCAAGTTAACACTAAAACTGCGATGTCTCTGTCTCGACATCGTCTGACAATTTTTAAGTGCGTATCTGTGTCGCGGTAACAACAACAACAACTACAACAGCAACAACTGCTACAACAATTATTAATGATTTTGCTAAATGTTACAGAAAATAATGACAGCGACAGAGCAACGGGCAGAGCCTTTTAACAATTACAAATGCACACAAAACGCTTCAAGCCGGCGTACTCACTGCTTTTTATTTTTCAACACCTCGAAGGCCCAATAGGCCCGGCTTACTGGCTTATGGCTTATGGCTTATAGGCCACCAGCGCCAGCCCACATTCTGTGCTGTGCTGTGCTGTGCTGTGCAATGCAATGAATGATTCGACATGTTACAGTGGGCGGCATGCCGCTGAGGGCGTGCCCATGCCGCAGTCACCGCCACAGTCACCGCCACAGTCAGAGCAGCAGCAAACCAAACGTCAAACACCAAGTAGAAACCCCCAATAGCCAAAACAACAGGCAGCCTTAGTATATTGAATACCCTATGTACAAAAGGGTATATTATCTTACCCTAGAAAATAGCTTTAAATAAAAAATGAGACAGAAAGATATGAAAAACAGTATTTCATTGCAAGAAAGTAAATATAAAACAAAAAGAAATGCATGAAGCTTCAAGTCTAAGCTTTATCACAGACTGCAGTAAATTTAAGAGAGAAGAAGATTCTAGAAATTGTCAAGGAGATTACGATAAATGAATATTAGTTTAAGGACTAAAAAAATTATTAAATTACTAAAAGCTACTACTAATTTAGCTCAATTTGTAAGCATAATTGCAAATCTGAAATAATCACAGAAATCGGAGAGAAATGAAAATAAAACTAGTTTTCGAAAAGCTGCATTAAATTATAACCAAATATAAAAATAAAATAAAATGAAAATAATATAAAATTAAAAATGAAAATTGTACTATTGTACTATTCTAAATATAGTAAAATTAAAATTAAAAATTGTCAAAATCAATAATGTTAAATTAATGTTAGGCTAAGAATAAGTGTGATGTATCAAATGATAGTATTAATTAGGATATCAAAATTCGATAAATTAAATTAAAATGTAATTGAAGAATGCAGAAATCAAAAACTAATATGAAGTAAGGATAAGTAAAGAGAAGAAAGTAAAATATATAATATTGATCAACATTTTTTCATTTATATTTAATTATAGAAGATCAGATATCATTACAGAATTTTCTCATAATATTCAAATGTTAACTGTGGAAAGGGTATTTACGCTGCAATGTGTCGAATTGTTAAATTTTGACATTTAGCGCGTGCGCAAATGGAGAAAGAAAGAGTCATGATCATAGACGCGATCAGTTATTGTGATCATCATCGGGGCGATCGTTTGTAGGGGCCACTTCAGGTGTTGTTAGCATCGTGAACTGAACTGAAGACGAAGACGATCCGACACACTTACGCGCATTTAAGTTATATGTATGTACACACACTCGTATCTTTAATATACTTTTTTTTGAAAACATCATTTCTATGATCGCGTTAATCACCTTCGAGCCCACTCGAATATGACACTCGAGTGGACGTGGCGGCTGGAGTTCGAGGATGCGGGGCAAAAGCGATCATTGCTTACTCAGCGGGTTTTTTTTTATTTCTTATTTTTTATTTTTAACTTTGGATTTTGGTTTTGTTTTTGTGGGCTTCTTAGCAGCTGCTAATGATGAGAAGAGATTCAAGATGCGCCTGCGAGACGCACAATTGAAATGAAATTAATTTTTCTACATAATTAATTAAAGCCAACTGTGTGGGCAGCCGCACGGAGCTGGAGAAAGCCAATGCCACCTACACCTCCAGCCTCTATTGCCCACCTACACCTACTCAACGTACAGTTACAGCTAGCAACACCCATGGATATATGTTATTAATTAGACTAACAACCCCCCATAAGGCTTTAACTCAGTTGTGAAATCTCAGCTCCCCCTATTGATTACCTTGACTCGACTCCAGTCATAAAGCAGACAGATCGTAAAGACGACGACGCACGAAATAATTGCACTAAGCAATATATTTGTATAATAATAATATAATTTTTCATGTAATTAAATCATAAAAAAGCACAAAAAAATAATAATGAAATCACTTGCCAATCCCAAAAATCAACACAACAAACTACGTAGACGATACACACAACAATTGACACTGACACCAAAAGCAAAAAATCAAGAAAAAAAATGTATTAATAAAATCAAAAAAGTTGTTCCTCAGCTAACTAGAAAGGCAAATATTTAGTAAAAAATTTCCATTCCATTGTCTATCGATTTTATGACGGCCTGGAAAAGTTTATTCGTGATAAAGCAATATGGTCGGAACTTCAGCAAAATCAAAGAATAATTCGATTGAAATTTAAATTCTGATTAGATTCTGACTTTGATATGATAAGCAAGCTGTTTCCTTATAAGGTTTAAAAGCAATTTTTATCACTGATATGCTTAGCTGGAAAGCAGTTCCGCTTTCGAAATCTAAAAGGCTTTCCTTGGATAATAAAAGTACGTCGATTCATAGAATTTCTATGGAAGGAACTTTATTATATACACTTTCGTTGTAATAAAGTTGGGGCTGTCAACTAATAATTAAATTCAAGCATTATCGTATAACAATATCTTTTTTTATATTTCAAGAATTTTATTAAAAAAAATTTTATAATTTAAAATATATATAATTTTAAAAAATGTTAAGAATTACTTTAAGTAATCAAAGATAAGCAAACCATATTTTCTTATATTTTTTATTTTTAGTTGAAAACTAATTTCTAACGTGTGTTAATATAATAAAAATCTTTAACTATCTTTTGGTAGTATCAACAATAAATTTTAAGTTCATCCAAATCCAGTTTTATTACATTACAAAATTTTGCATTCAATTTGTAATTTCATCTAATCTTACTGTAAAGAATTTTTATTACTTGAGTAAACAAATGGAATTCACAGACTTTAATGCAACATTGGGGCACTGAGGGTGTCTCAAGATAAGGATATTCCTATTTTCCCCTACGTGTTCTTAAAAATAGTTGAATAATTTTTATTAGTGATAAGTAAATGACAGCAAAGCGAAGCGGGGCCACCAACAAGCTTCAATTAAATGCCCGTCGATTGGGTCAAAAAGGTCTACGGGGGAATCTCATAGATGGTTGCCGCCAACTGATGGCGACCTCGTCAACTATTGGGCTACTGGTTGGTTGGATCCATGACAGCTTCCAAAATCCGAATTATCCGAATGTGACTGCCGCAATCTTGTCGCCTTCGTCTGGAGCTCAGTTTAATGAGCTTATCCATCATCGGTCCGAGTCAGACGGACGGACGAGACAGACTCTCATCTGTCACAGGGCTAATAGGTTTCATTAGTCATTGCAATCGGTCAGTCTGCAGTTCCTCTCGATTGCTCTCTGCTCTCTGCTCTCCGCTTTATCAGCTACTGCTGTTGCTGTTGTTTTTGTTGTTGTTGCTGCTCTTTTCTGGTCATTTCTCAAAAAAGTCACTAAAAAAAAAGAAATATAATGTCGAGTTCCGAGCTGTTGTTAGCCTGTTTGACTTCTTGGCTTGTTGCCTTATTGTTTTGGCTTTACGGTTTGCGTGTCGACAGCAATTTTCACCTTAATTATTTTTGGGGTTTCTCGCCAGGCACTGAGGTGAGAGTGAGGTGGGGGTGTTGTTGTTGTTGTCCAGCACGCGCTAATGTTTAATATCCGCCATGGCGGACACGCTGTCAGACAGTTATGCAAATTTCCAGCATTACTTGTGTATTCAGGGAAGACAATGCGAGGGCAGTTCGACCGCAGCGCGTCCTCGTAAATTATTAAAGCCACACACACACACACACACACACCTACGCAGACTGGCAACTATGTGTGTGTTTATTCATTTGGGCCAACGTCCTTTCGTGTCCTGGCCTGTTTTGTAGCCTGTCGCAGATTAGGCAGTCCTGCTGCTAGACAGCAAGGGGGAATCTTCCTGTTCTCTGTATGTTTGTCATCAATATTGGCGCCATTTTGCCTTTGTCTTAGTGCCAACAACTAAGCGACCCGTCCGACAGTCAAGCAGTCGAGCAGTCGAGTCCATGGCTGAATTACTGTGCGACCTGTGCTGCCATAAAATGTTCAATTAGTTAATGAAAAATTTTCCAATTGGATAGCAACATTGACTTCAACTAACGACCATAGCGGGAGGGGGAGGCTAAAAGGAACCACTGAAAAAAGTGGGGGAGGAACTGGAGGTGTTCGAAGGGAGGGGGAATGAAGAACAAAACGCGTTGGTGTCGCTTCAAAATGTCCGTAGGTTGAATTTATGCATGTGATTTATGCACGACAGCGATTGCCAATTACAATATCATTTCTCTTCTGTTTGTCCGTCCGTCTCCTTGTCTCTCTTGTCTTTTCGTTTGTTCATTCCATTTTGTATGCCTTGCTTGACTCCTTCATGTGTGTGTATGCGAGTGTGTGTGCGAGTGTGTGTGCGTGTGTGAAGTGCCATTAAGAAATGTGTCAAAACAGTTGAAGAATTATATAATTTTGAATACAGTTGGGGATGAAGAAGGTAAGGATAATGCAGGCGGAAATTTGTTGCATTTATTTATTGATTATTTTAAGTAAAGAGAATCTGAATATATAATAACATATTAAAAAAACGTACTTACTATGGAAAAAACTGATAATGGAAAAAAACCAAAAATAATTTAGTTATCTTAAATGCAAATGTTATCAGATTGGTTACGATATCTCATAAAACAAAAATTTTCGCACGATCGGTCCTATGACAGCTATATGTTTTAGTGCTCAGATTTGAACCAACTTTGGTAAGGATGTATACGACTAACTTATGTGTGTCAGCCTCGAGTCGATATTAACCTTGTCGTTGTCGTTTGCGTTTACGTCTTTGCTCTCTCCCTCTCTCTCTCTCTTAGTCTCTTAGTCTCTCTGTTACTCATAAAGTTTTAATGCGCGTTAAAATTGTGACAGTTTGATTCAATTAATGCGACTACCCTCTCTACTACTGCTACTCCTCCCAGTCCCTCTCCCAGGACTCGCTCCCAGTCCCTCTCCCAGACCCTCTCCCAGTCCCTCTCCCAGTTCCTCTCCCAGGCCCCGCTCCCAGGCCCCGCCACCAGGCCCCGCTCCCAGGCCCTTCTTTCCCCTTTCCCCTCTTTCCCCTTTCCCCTCTTTCCCCTTTCCCCTCTTTCCCCTCTTTCCGAGGCCCCGCTCCGAGGCCCCGCTCCGAGGCCCTGCTCCGAGGCCCTGTTCCGAGGCCCTGCTCCCAGGCCCCGCTCCCAGGCCCCTCTTTCCCCTTTCCCCTCTTTCCCCTCTTTCTTACTTATATTATTCAAATGGAATTGCAGACTTCTTTTGCATTTTTTATGATCAGAAATTGCTTGGCATTCTTCAGCCAAATCACTCGAATTGGAGCGGAACACTTTGAAGGTAGACGACTTCTCCGTCAGCTCCATCAGATCCATCAAGCGTCCAATGATGCTAGAAAGTCAACAACACTTTTGTGCGTTTTCCTTTCTCAGTCAACAGAAATTAAAGCCAAGTTACAAAACCAACAACAACAACTAAATAAAAACAAAAGACAACGAACAGGAAAAACCAACGAATGACACAAATTCACAAAAGGTGGAAAAACAAAAAAAAACTAAACACAAAACGACAAAAATTTAACATGGAAATGAAATCGAATGAAGGGAAATGAGGGAAAATGAGAACGTACGCGTATGGGAGCAAAAAGAAGCAACAACAACAACAGCAACAACAACTCGCTGCTTGACCGAGCATGGGGCATTATTAAAGGGAGGTTGCAGGTAGCGGGAGAGGGAGTGGGAGAGTGAGGCGTCAGTTAGGGTCATAAAGGGAAGGGAAGGAAAGCGGGTGATAGTTTTACGCATTTGTGTTTGCCGTGTAAACTATGCGCCAAAGAGTGAAAAACAAAGGAGAAAAGAGAAGAAATGAAAAAAGCATAGTGCAAAGTGCGGGAGTTTCCTGTGCGCTATGTGGGGCTAATGAAGCCTGAAATCGATTTGTGGGACGAGTTAGCTTTGGTGGCCCTCTAAAATACTCATACTCTTACAATGCTACCAGTCAAGTGAGGCAATGAATTAGAACGCAACGAGTCAGCGAGTCGGCGAGTCGAGTGCAACCATGAATGTTATCTCCCAAAAGCCACCCACACTCGAGTCTCTGGAATCTCGAGTCTCCACAAACTATGGAATGCCATTGAAGCTCGAGTTCGAACTCTTGCCGGCAGCTGTTGCCATCTGGAAATCCTAAAATTTACAGCATGTTGCCCTCCTTTTAGTGGTTACCGCTTCGCTCTCTGCTCGGATCTTTTTATTGGAAATTTACGATCGTTGCGTTTATTTGTTTCTCTTTCTTGGTCTTCTTTTATTGTGCTCAGGTGCCTCAGGTGTCTCTCTCCTTACCTCACGCCATGCCACACAACGTATTTGAAGCCGGACTCTGCCTTCAGGCTCACCAAGGTGTCAAGTGTTTTGTGTTATCTCTTCTGCGGTTTTCTTCAGCTTCTTGCTTTCTTTTTAGACCAAGAAGACGACAGACGACGACTCGACCGCCGCTGTGTCTGTTTCTCAAATTGCGTCAAAAATTATCGCCATTAAATGTAGATGAGCGTTTTGTTGTTAAGTTATTGACTCATAAATAACATCGGTTTGGTATTTTCCCCTTCCTTCTCCTCCTTCTTCTGAATGCAGTCAAGTCCTCTAAGTCTGCGGCTGCGTCTTCTTCGTCTTCGTTTGTGCCTGCAACTGAAATTCATTCATAAAATTCCCATTTACAAAAATGCTCATGCTAAATTAAATCTAGTGAGAAATGAAGCTTGTGGTCAACTAACTCTGTTGTTAACTTATTTACATCACTCAAATATTGGAAAAATCACCCCTATTGGTTTGGGAACTTGATATTTGCATAAAATAAAAAATTTAATGTTAAAATTGAATGCAGAATGAATTTAGAGGATAAACAATGATCAAAATGACATTTCACTTAAAAACGGGTCTAGTTTTTACAAAATTATTAATGTGAGAAGTTTATTATTCCTTTAAATTTAATTAGCAAGTCAAAATTGTTGTTCATTTGACATGAATTCTTACAATGAAATTATCAAATTTACGGTTCAAGTTTTTAGCAATCAAACCGAAGCTGAATTAGCCACCTAGCATTCAAAAATGCAAACAACGCCACAGCAGCGCCTTAAGCCGCAGGCTGCCACTCTTTTCAAATTTCAGATCTGGTTTGATTATTTTACTTAAAAAAATAAGTACATTTCCGAAAATGGGTATTCTGAATTTTTGTACTTATTTTCCAAATTTTAATTTTAAGTGAGAATTTTTTAAATTTTTGCAGAAATTTTGTTAAATTTTTTTTTTTTTTTTTTTTTTTTTTTTTTTTTTTTTTTAATTTTTTTTTTTTTTTTGTGGGTTTAAAAAATTTTTTTTTTTTTTTTTTTTTTTTTTTTTTTCAATACATTTTATTAATTTTTATTGAGATTTTTGCATTTTTAAATTTGAAACCGAACACCGCCATCTACAGTTCATATGCTGTAAGCTACAGTCCGCAGTCATGCCAAGTTTCGAGTTTAATCAAACTTGGCGCGCACGCCTTGCCCAAAAGGTGGCGCTGCATTGGTTTCCAAATAGTAGTAAGAGATGGCGCTAGCAAAATAATGAGAAACTTAACGAATGTTGTTGATTTTCGTCGTGAATTTAAATCACCTGCGTGACACCTGTTCACCCATATAAACCACCTGATCATCATCTATATTACTGATAGCTGTTTCCAGATGTGTGGTGTTTATGTTCTGGGAGCAGCTTTTGCTGCCTCTAATCGATTTCCAGCTGCAGGAAATGGCTGGAAAACTCTTGGGCATCCCGATGGATTCAGCATAGAGGAGAACAGCGCGATTGTGACTGCAGCTGTCTGCAAGATTCGAATCGGATACAGCTGTCAATAGGGAATCTTTGGGCACTTACACGCCTCCAGGATGAGCTTACTGGCCGACAGCAGATCCACCTCGTCACAGCCCGGCTGTGGGGCACGTCCAAAGTTGGGATAGAAGTCGACGGTGCCACGCGGCGTGCGATCCCCAAAGACCGGATAATCCGTGTGGATCACATCCACAAAGCGTCCAGCATTCGCCTGCAGGCTGTCATCGGAGCGGGGGGTGAAGAGGGGCAGAGCGGGATCCAAACCCGTAATGCGACCCAGAGTTCCATTGAAGTAGACTCCGATTCGACCAGCAATGTGAGCACCCAGACTATGGCCAACAATGTGCACCGCTTCGTTGGTCACATTGTGCTTGGCCAGAAACTGTTCCAGCTGCTTGGCCAACACCACAGCCACTTTGCCCACAGCTCGCCGGGAACTGGGATAATCCAAGTTGGCAGCGGGCGACCAATCGGCAATCATAATATTCTCAAATCCCTGAGCCTTGTAGGCTGTCAATAGATACAATCAGAAGAGGCTAAGAAATAAATCTAACTAGATCTTACCATTCTTGAGCGGCATTATGGAGCCGTGACTACGAGATCCAACAAAACCGTGCACAATTAACTTGAGCGATTCCACCGAAGTCAACTGTTCAACATGTTGCAGCAACTGCTCCGAGGCATCCATCTGATAATAAATGCTGCTCTGAGCAATCAGAGACTCCAAGCTGAGCGCCTGCAGGCTCCACAACTGGCAGCAGAAGGACAGCAAACAGTAGAACATTTTAGCCATGTTAAGAGAGAGTTGCCAGCGGCAGTTGAATACGTTTTGAACTGAGCTTCTATTGAGCCTCTAGCCTAAATAGACAAAGTGGAGACAGAGTGGATTGCATGTTGCCGTTTAGTGGGTGCATTTTGTCTAATTGGAACGATTAATGTTGTGACTGACGCACGACTGGAAACTGGAAGAGATGCATCCAGTGAGAGCGAGAGAGAGAGAGAGAGAGAGAGAAGTACACGATACATAGCGCAACTTTATTAACTTAGAGTATTAGGTAATTTTCCATAAATATACAGTGCTGGACAAAAATACATATACACACACAAAAGAGCTTCACGGCTAACAGCTAAATTAAAATGCAAAGCTTGGGATTAAGTTGAGTTTCTGGCTAGGAGTACATACACCTATAGTTATAAGTTTGGCAACACATATAAATATATATTTATATATATTATAATAATTTTTTATATATGATTTTCCAATTACTGATTTTTAAAACTGATCTGATTAATAATAAATGAAAACTGAACTAAAAAGAAGTTTGCTTTCTTAAATCCTTAAATCATTTAAGTGTGTCAAACTTATTTCCATAGCTGTATATCCTCATAGTTATAGAGCATTAAAGCTTCCCTGACTGATGGCAGTTTTTCGGGCCCTTTTAAAACGCTCGTTTAGCGTCTGGCCTCGTCCTGTGCCACGGGGCGTATGAGCATTTTGACGCTACGCAGCGAGTAATCCTTGCCCTGGAACGTGTCCCAGAAGATGCCCGTCTCGCCGGCCTTGTTGGGATCTTGAGCGTGGTAGACGCCCATCAAGTTGCTGGTGCCGCAATTATTGAACCAACCGGCGGCCTTGAGACGCTGCGCACAGTTGCATTCCACGCAATTATCGTTATCGCTATCGAAGGTGCTGAACTTGGCGCCAGCATGATAAGACAACGAATCACCTGCCGTGGGTCCCACCTGATTCTGGAACTGACCCAGCAGGTGCAACGTATAGAATTCCCTTTCTCCGCTTATGGCAAATGCATTGTATTCAGCATAGGCGACATTCCCCTCGAAATCCTCGAGCACAATGCGCAGCTCGTGGAGCACTGAGGAGGTGAGAGCATGCAGCTTGTCCAGGCCAATAAAGAAGTCGGCAGCCAGATTGCCAAAGCCCTCCTTGTACTCCAGCCAACCACGCTCAAAGCTGAGATCGTCCGAAGATCGCTTCATGATCACAGTCCAGCCATCTCCCTCGCATGGCACATAGAAGGATTCACTTTCCGGCGTCAACTGCAGCTTCAAAATGCCCTTGACAGCCAAATAGGATTGCAAACAGCTCGTTGCCTGCTCATCCACAGTAACGGGTAACCCAACTGAAGATTGAGGCAACCGGGCAGATTGTCCCTTTCCACGATGTTGCAGACGACGCTTGATGACACTGCAAATAAATCGAAGTTAATAACAGCCAAAAGTTTAAAGAAAAAGTTACCTAGATGAACGCGAAAATCTGAGATATCCTTCTATATTAGTCATATACCATATGTTCTTAAAGGAGCGATATTTGTGTATGACAGTGTTCTTCACTATCAAAAGAAATTTTCTGATTTTACTTATTTAAAAACAAACAAAAAATACAATCATGCGTTCGTAAGCAAACTCTTATTCACGCCAGAGGGCGCTTTATAGTAATCGATAAATGATTAATTATATTTTACACCGCGATAAATATAATTAATAAATAATATAATACAGTCTTACATACAATAGTAATTAAAATAAAAATATATATATATAATAAATTATATTAATACTTTCAAAAATCAAAAAAGTGATATTAATTTATGTAATTTTTACTTTAAAAAGGTCGTAATCCTTACAATCATTGACTGTATGAATGCAGTTGCTCTCTCGAAAACTTACTTGGTAGTTTGCTGAGTTTCCTTCACATTGTAGGCCAACGAGACCAAAAGTGTGGCTAAGGCGTCAAGGCGACCGTTGATATCCAATTGGGTGCCATTGAAAACAGCTGCTGCTGCTTTTGGTTGACGATTGAAAATTGATGCCGTATTTTCTGCAACGTGCGGCGGTTCCTCTGTCACCTGACGCGTCTGACGAGAAAGTTCTGCAGGAGAAGAGTCAGGGATAAAGAGAAGCATTTAATTAAGGCATTTCTAGAGTAAAAGGCAAGACAACGGGTCAAGCAGCACAACAGCAAAAACAACATCCAATACATTATTCGAAATGACAGACATCAAGTAGTGAATTTCGTCTGTGGTTTACCCTTCAGTTTTTCACGATTCTTTTGCTTTTGCCTTAACTGTTCTGCCACACGTGAACCCAAGTAAACATCCGTTTCACCTTTCAGCTCGTCCAGCGTGGATCTTGTCAGTCGTTGTATGTGCTCGAAGCTGTCCAATCGTTGCTGGAAGTTCAACTGTTGCACCTTCAACGATTCCATGCGTCCCGTGTTGCTTTCCACTAACTGATCTATTCTGTAAAGTGCAAAATAAAAGATAATTATGAATAAATAATAGTTCACTGTCTCAAAATAATTTCTGATATATTTCAATTCTGAAAACTCATATATTTGCGAATGAATCAACGCATTTCTCATTAATTATTTTGAGATAATTTTCACATTTAGAAAATGGTTAAAATTAATTAATGTACAAGTAAGAAAAATATGAAAATTGGAAATACTGCTTATCTGCTTTTAACACTATTTTAAAGCGCTCTGTCTCAAAATTCTGCATTCTTAATTTAAATGTATAAATTCAATTTAATATTATCTTAAAAATGAGTCCACTTCAATATTAGCAATGTTGAAGGCTGGAAAATATTTCTGCAGAACTGACAACTAGAATGAATTTCGCATAAAATAAAATGATATCATCGATATATTGACTTAAAATGTCTGTGTCAATAAAAATCATTCTGACCTCTTTACATGCACCAAGAAAAATGACTCAATGTGGACACACAAATTTATAAAATTATAAAATATATATTTATAAATATTTGCATGTTATTTAGCGGCAATAAATCGCAACGTCATGTGCGTTTATATTTGAAAAGTTTCAGTAAGGTATTTCCAATTGAGTGTTTTGTTATTTGGCATGTTAATTAGGCGCTTATTTAATATATTTTATGCTCTCAACCTGTTTGTGTTTAAAATTTGACGTTGTTTAAACAAAGCGAAACAAATTGCAAACAAATTTTTGAGAATTTCTAAAGAAAACGAAAGCAGCTACAAAATGCAGATGCGATCAACAGACAGAAGATAAAGTGCGCGAAAATGGTTTGCCAAAAAAAGCGGATAATAAATAAAGATATAGACAGACACGGCGGGGTTTAAAAGTTCAATGGATTCGATTGGGAGAGAGATGATGCTGTGCATCTTGTAGATGTTTTGTTATACCCGAATAATTTGGCGTTACTTGGCATTTAATTATTGCGCATCTTCACATAATCAATGGCAATGTAATTGACAAGTTTTTTTGACAGCGTCGAAAAAAACAAAGCTAAACAAAAAAAACCCAACCAGAAGCAATTTTAGTTGTGGTTTTTGTTTTTTACCGGTTTTCCTAAATACTTTGCGATGCGTGCAAAACCTGTTCGTCAACGTCCGCGACACAAACACAAGGCAATGGGCAAAAGTTCCATTGTCTTCTGGTTCGATCTCTGGCGTCACCTTGCCCAGAAAGTCAAAGAGTTAAAGCAGCCGAAAAGCCAAGTTCTGGTCTGGTTCCCACTCACTTTTTATCGATAACTTCCAGGCGATTTCGTTGATCCTCGTCCAGGGTCGCCAAGACGCCAACCCGATCGTGCAGGTTTGTCATCAGCTCCTTGATCTCACTGTGCTGCGGGGCAGGCGGATTGGGCCTGGGCGTGGCACTTAGCGCCGTGTTATGCTGCATAGAGTAAACAACAAATAACCACAGTTAGTCCATAAATAAATAAAAAAAACTGCGTAAGCTACACATGCTATGTTAATTTGATTATATCACTTGAAGTCGTATACTTAACGCACTCGCTGATTACCACGCGCATGATATCTCCAATGTTGCTGAGATTGAGTCGGAGACTGAGGCTTAGACGCAGACTGAGACTGAGTAGAATTTACTCCTGTGTTTCCCACTTCCTGCTGAGTCAATGCCCAGATAACCGAATGATTAACACAGATTATCGCGAAAATAATCGCGAACATTGATATTGATCCCATGTTCGAATGTCGAAAGATTCACTTTGTTCCGATTGATAACGAATTAACATACACCTTGAACGTTTAGAACGATCGATGCGACCGTACGACACGAGTTCCACGAAGCGACTAAACCATTCATCGATCGTCAACCCGGAGCACGCAGAGATCAGCGAGAGAGCTTTTCAAGAGAGAGAGAGAGAGAATCTCTCGCGGAATCTCTTAACGTATTCGATGGGCTTGCCTTGTTTTGTATTTGTTTACATGGCACGTTGCTTTGTCTCTGAGATAAAAATCCCCGAACCTTAGATGGACAGCACTGTCAATCACTCACGATGCTGTTTAACATGATAAGAGCATCCAAAGTATGAATCATTTTGGCTAAAACTATGCATTTAATTACACATCATTTACATACAATTAAGAGAATTATTACAATCGAAATAACTAAAACACAGACAGTTGAAATTAAAGCCTAAAGTATAAATATTTTATAGCTGCAATAGCTTATAGGCCATAAATGATGTCGACATGTTAGCTTGGCTAAAGCTTGCTTCGTTATTTATTCAAAAACCTGCCTCAATATTTACGTCACATTCAAGTGATCTACATATGAACTCTGAGTTTCCCTTGGGCATAACCAAATACAGGTATGAAGAGGGTAAACAGTAGTACTCGGTTACTCACATGATGAATACGGTTGTGGCTTGAATTTGTAATTGCAAGCAACTTGTTGCTATTAATATCTGTTTATTGCCTTGTCGTGGGTCAATACTTCTTTTTATACACAATGTGGTGAGTTGATATAGTCATCAGTTTCTCTGTAAGACTATTTCTGAACCGCTTTACAGAATTACATCCATAATATTAAGAATTTATATGACGTGATTTCTAAACAGTTCAATAATGTAGATTTTTTTATTTATATAGACATTCTTCTCTAATTTGTAACAACGCTTTCTAGGGTATTAAATCATCGGCACATCAAAGAAATATAACATTATTTTATTTTTAATTATAGAAGTCTATTAAAGTATTTTTAATTTTAGATATACTAAAAATATGCTTAATTTTTTACTTACATTGAAAGATACCTATTAGATGATGATGATGTCGTTTATAGTTTTCCGCATTATGTCACTTTTAGTTGTATCTGCTAAATTGCTAAGCAATTGTTTGTTGTCTGTCTGTCTGTTTTTTTTTCTATCGTGTGTCCGTTATGGGGTTTTGAAGGTTTTCCGGTCATCGTTGCATTTGGAAACCTTTTACCTTTAGCTGAGACTCTCAACCAGCTGCTGGAGTCGTGCGGAGATGCACCGAGTCAGATAGACCAAAGTCAAGCCAAGACAACATGATGAACTATGATTGGAGCCCCTCCAACAACAATTCTCCCTCAGCCGGATGAATGGGCAAGCAATTCGATGACGCAAGATCATGGCAAAAAATAAAAATACAACAAATAAATTGATGGAAAAAAGTTACTTGATGTCATGTCTCGGGCCTGTTTGCCCAAAAAAAGAGTCTTGTCATTTGAATAATTACAAAACTCTGTAGCTTGCGACTTTTTAGAGCAGATTGTGGTTTGCGGGGAATTAATTGTGGGTGCTGAAATTGAGCAGTCCCATTTTAATAAAAAGCACAGGCATTTCAATTGTCATGCCAAAAACTGAACTCGAATTCAGATGAATTAATTAGCTCGCGAGCAATACTACTTTATTATTGTCATCAAACGTTATTAGTTTTGATTGTTATTTATGCCTTTTGAGGCCCAGACTCTGAGACATTCATCAAGTCTGCAGCTGACAGCCTCTGATCACAAAGTGTGTCATGAATCGTCGACTGAGTGCACTCACACATTCACAAGAAAGTAGTTCAATGTCGCAAGTGTTCTGAGTATAAATAAAAAACTGATAAAATGTAGGGGATTTTCTAAGGCGATTAAAAGAGTTTTGCGGTTTGATTTTGTTTGGTATTTGCATTTTATTTAATATTAAATTATTGTACAGGTTGAACTTATTCAAATTGTATTTAGTTGCCATTGATTTTTTGTATTAAATCATAAACATTTAATTTTGGGCTTTTTTTGCTTCTGCTTTTTTTCGCTACTTAGAAATCAACTACGAATATTTACAAAAATTGTTTATGTTAATCTCTTCCTCATCTTCGAATTCTTCTGCTGCCCCTTGAGGCGAGTTTAACCCTTTGCCTTTTCAACTATACAAAAAATGCTTACAGTGTAAACATAAAAACTACACGCATCTATGGAGAATTCCAAGAGAATTCATATATTTATTTAGGTTTCTATTTTGTGTTAATAGATTCATTAATATTATTATTACTTTTATGTATATATTTGTTTTTGGTTTTGTTTTGTTTTTAACAAAGGTACGTTAAATATTTACGACAAATTCAATGCATTAAAAATAATTTAGTTATTCCATCTCTTTAACTTGCTTTTCGAGTTTTTCTTTTAGTTTTGAGTTTCGAGATTCAAGATTCATTTTCATTTTCATATTGATTTTTTACCTTTCGTTCCTGCGGGTTCACAGCGGGAACCCTTACCGCTTAGCTACTATAGAATACAACTAGAGACACGTTCAGCTAAAAACATTCTTAGTGATTACCATTACCATTTTTATTTTTTGTTTGGGATTACTTTAGTTATTATACTCGTACATTAGCTTAACTCATCATCTTTATTCTCGAATTTGTATTGTGCATATTAAAACAATTAATTAATGTATATCTGATGCTCTTCCAGAACTTAATACACACTCAACACAAGAGATCAATCGATCGATCAAATTAATTGCGAAAACAATGAAATTGTTGGCGATCATCTTCTGATTCGTTTGATTCATTCGATTTTGTTTATTTTATTTTTTGGCTCTTTGGCTTATTAACTATGGACGTAACCTTGGGATGGGAAAAGTGCAAAAAGTGCATTGCCATTGCTCGTTACTGTTTTCATCTTCTCGGAAAATGCATTTGTAGGTTTTTCCTTGATTTTTTTCTTCATTTTTGCTAAGTGTTTACACAATGTGAAATCGCAAAACCCAAAAACTAAGTACAAACAATGCGAAATGTTTATACGAACTGTGAGTTGTTTCGCCTACAATTGCTAGCAATTATATATTTTTCTTTTCTATTTCGTTTTTTTGTTGTTAATTTTAGTGCGTGCAAGTGTTGTTGTTTTAACCATTTTGCTAGCAAAAAATTCTAAATAATTTCGTTTGGCTCAGCATCTAATTTTGTTCTCTCTAAAGTGCTTCATTTGGTTTCTGTTTAATTTATTTATTCGTTTTATAAATTTTATTTTTAGTTTTGCATACTTTTTTCAAAAATCACAGAAAAAGTTTTCTCATTAAATTGTTTCTTTTTCTTTTCATTTCATTTTATTTTGTTATATTTCAAGTTTAATATTCAAGTTCACTTGTATTTTTATTTCTACTATAAAATATAATCTTGTTGTTGTTCTTTGGTTGCGTTTTTAAACGCTGCTAAAACGCCCGCGTTTAAAAACGCTAACCGATTCGAGCTAAGTTGTCTGCCAGTTGGTTGAGTTGAATTTTAAAATATTCTCATTTGATTTTTCATAGACGTTGTCATAATACTATTCAAATTTATTCTAAACTCGATTAGTTTATGTTCTTGATATAATTTGTCTTTTATGTTTGGTTTTGCTTTGGTTTTCCATCCATAAAAGTTTAGGGCCAATGGGCCACAAAGGGCGCCATTTATGGCTGTTAAGTATTTCATTGATTTAAGTAAATAATTGTTAACATATTTTGTTCTACGTTTATTTAGTTGTTTTCTTTCTTCACTCCTACACGACAATACATAAAGTATTTTGATTAAATTACTTTTCAAAACCTTTGAAGTGTCTTTGATTTCAATTTGCACATTTGTTACAACTCTCTCCTCGTTCTCTTCTTATTGAGCTCTCTTCTTATTAGGCTCTCTTCTTATTAGGCTCTCTTCTTATTGAGCTCTCTTCTTCTGTCCTCTCATCTTAAGTGTTGCGTAACGTTTCTTTAGACATGGTAAAATGGATTGATTGGATCTCATTTTCTACGACGCTATGTAAAATACTTGGTTAGGTTATCTCGTTTAATTTTAATGTTAGCTTTAGTTTTACTTCATGTTGTTGTCGTTGACTATTTTATTTAGAATTTAATTGCTGTTGTTGCTAAAAATTTGTTACTACTTTTCAATTCTAGTTTAATTGTTTAACTATTTGCATAAATTGTCTTCAAAAATGTTTATTGTATGAACTATTCGTTAAATCTCTTCGTCATCTCTTCATTTCATCTCTTTCTGGTGGTTCCGTGATTTAGTTTCTGTATTACTTAACTACCTCCACAGCTTATATATAATTTTGTGTACTTCACCGGACTTTCCATCAATTTCAATGGGTAATTATCAGAGATCAGGTTTCCTCAACTTTATAGCAACAACAATGAATGGAAAGCCAATTGATAATATGTAAAAAATAATATAAATAATAAATAAAGAACACAATCAAATTATGCGGTATAAATGATTTAAATTTATTTGTTTCCTCTATACATAAATTCATTTATTATTTGTATTTTCAATAATTAATTAAAAATGTATCACTTAAACAGCGCGGCAAAGTTTTTCTCATTTCTTATATGTGTATATGTCAAAGAATCATTAAAAATAATAATAATAATAATTATATGTGTAAGAAGTAAGAAACAATAATGAAGACTACCTATCGGCATGCCGAAGATTAAATAGCCTTGCAAAGATATTTTACAATATTGCTTCCAAGTTATACAGTTGTTCGCAAATAGGAAAATCAACCATCTCAATACTAAATTGCACTTTCAAGACAAATAAATCTTGTGCTTTTCTGAAAAATTGTATTAGCGGATTCTTTAAATTGAGTATAAATTTGTATCTATAGGACCAAATACGACTCTGGAGAAATATGAAGACTTCTCTGAGCAGAGCTATAATACCCGAAACATGAGAAATTTGATCTGCGAAAGAAAGGGTTAAATTTGCTTTTTTTATAAGTGATTTACATGCTCGGAACTATGTAACTTATTAATTGCATATGCATATGCTTGTCTTAGATGGCCCGGGGGTTTCCCCAGAAAAACTATATGCTAGGCATTGAAAACAAAAGAAGAGAAAAATTAATTCATTTAAATTATCGATTATATTTTATTATACTCCTTAATTTGATGGAGCATTCCCTGGGTTATTGATTGCATATGAAATGAATAAAATAGATGGTAATAATTGGACAATATTGCTGAATATACACACAATAACATAGAAAAATATACAATTTATTGCGAAATTAAAAAAACTAGGAAAAAAGGAAAAAATACTTGCACAAAACTTTTCGCTTTAATACAATTATTACAAACCGTTGACAGAATTAATCGATCCTACAGTCTAAATACATGTAAATTTAATTAAAATATATGTTGAAAAAAGTCTGTGCTTCTTCTGCTTGGGGCAAAAATTTGACTAAGTTGAGTATCCTTTAAGACAAGGCTTCAACGAAGACGACATGCTAGCCTAAGTAACTAAACTAATTAACACGCCCAGGCACGAATTTGACTGAAATGCTAACGCTGCTGCTGCCCCTTGATTTTCCCGCCTCTTTTCACAGTTAACCACATTTTACTGCAATTGAAATCGAACTAAGAATAGTTTCTGGTGCAAAACTCCTGTCGTACACTCTTCCTTTATGGCTGCCGATTTGTAGTTGTTGTTTGTGGGTTGTTTAGATTGCTGAATTGATAACTTTGCTGGATTGATAGTTTAGCTGGATTGCTGGGTTGATGGGCTGATCGGTTTGTAGTTTGTAGTTTGGGTTTTGGTCTAACAATAGAAACGTACGCCATCCACTGAGAGGACCTGCTTTAATTTTCATTTATTCTGTCGATTTGGTTCCGTATACAGCTGCACGCCTTCTACGGTGAATATTGAGGTTTCTGTAAATAGATAATATAAATAAATATATATATATAATTTATATAATGCATAATTATATCATAATTTTTAATTAAAAACTTGAAATTATGACTACATTTGGCACAGGCCATAATTTCATAAACTGTCGACAACGCCGACAATTAAAATGCAATGCAAATTTCATTTTGCAACCCAGCCCGGCGGACAGACACCCGGTCCGCAACACCCTCAACCACGAAGCTCGCACGGTCGAATCGGTTGATGCGGTTTTATGGACTGTGCGTTGACCTTTCCCACAATCGCCCCGGGTACAAGATAAATGCCGCACATTAGTTGCGTTTTAATTGATTTTATCTGGAAAATGTTTAAGCTGCGTTGAAGCTACGCAAATGTTTAATGAGCAAATACACACAGAAAGAGAAAGAGATATGAGAGAAAAAGAGAGTGAGAGAGCGCGTAACCACTCACTGCCCCTTAATGAGTTCACCTGTGTGCTTTGATTTCAATTTTGACCAAAATTAGCATATTTTCAGCTTAGTAAATAGTCCTGTGGAGTCCGAAAAGTTTACCATGAACATGGTTAGATGGATGTGTACACAAATCAACGTTAATCACATTTTAAGCACACATTAAGCTGTCCAGTCATTAAGTGGGCATCCTTGGCATGGTTTACCCCAATCCAACATCTCATTCATTGCAATCCCCAAAGGGGATCCTCTTTTCATTTCAGGTTTTCCCCTTAGCTATGAACGCATTCAATATGCAATTGCAGTTGCCAAATTGCAGAGTTCGATTCGAATTCAGGAGGATTCACTGAATATACTCAGACTCAGACTAAATGCAAATTGCAGGCAGGAGTCTAAGTCTAATTAATGATGCTCCAAAAAAGATGCTTTAAACTGGATTATCCAAGGTTTATCTATTGAATTGCAAATACTTTGGCTTTAACTACACCTAATAATAAGCTCAAAATATTCAACTAGCAAATGTCTGACAATTAAGTTTGATAGCTTCACTTAAATAAACTACTTGGAGTAGTTTCTACCTTGTTGTTAACCAACAAATGATTTATGTTTGGCAACAAATATTGATGAATTATGCTATTAAATTGATTTATTCTTTAGGGAAATAATTTGAGAAGTTATTTGTTTTAATAGAAGAACAAAATGTGCATAAATCACTCAGTACTGATGGATTTATATAGCTCAAAAGTTTAATAAACCTTTTTGGACATAATTCTTATTTTAAACAATGATTTTTTTATACTTCAGACTTTAAAACTCTCTTAAATTTCAGATAGATTTAAATTATTTTACATTGTAAAAAAATGCATTTTTTTTAAAAATATAAGTTATGCAAATTTGAAATGAGCCAGTTAAGCTCGATTAAACAAATAATAAAGTGGTTGTAAGCCATTTAAATAAAACATTTTACAACAGCGACAACCCTGAATTTAAATCTAGTTTATTTACTTATTTGTCGCATTCAACAATCGAATTTGACAATCGCCTTGGAAATGTAGAACACAATCGAATACTCGAATATAAACTATTTAAAAGCATTTCGCTTTGACTCTTGATTGGTTTTGTTTCTCAAATGACTTCTCTCGCTCTATCTTCAATCTTAATCAGTATTTTTGGTTAGATTTTAGTCATTTTGTGTCTGTATAAGTATTTGGCTGTTGGAACTTGCCACAAAATTGCTTTTCACTGTTGCTCGTGGCAACTTTCAACTTGTTGCAAAAAACTTTTCGCCAAGACAGGGAAGGCATACAAATTAAAACGTAAAATAAAGTAATTACTGTTAACTGGTCTAGCTAGACAAACATTAGTTAAACAGACAACAGAAAACAGAGTTGCTTTTGCCAACTTGTCGCAAAACTTAAATGAGTTGTCGCCCAATTGGCGACCGAGAAGGAAGACAAAATACGAGAAAAAAAAACCAGAAGCCTACCGTTGTTGCAATTGCCACAATTGTACAGTGTTGTAAAGTGTAAAGTTGTTAAGACAAATACGGTTGACAGTGTTACAATTTAATTGGTTTTTTGCAGACAATGCGACAGTCCAAATTCATTACATTTTCACAGTCTTGGCTTTGTAAATGTTTAATATATTCATTTAGTTTGGGTTTCTCTTACCGTCTGGCAATTCGTAGAGTTTCTTTGGCAATTGCGCAAAGTAGGGATGCTGCAGTGCATCTTCGGCGCCGATGCGCTGCTCGGGATTGAGTTGAAGGAACGCGTTCGCTATCGTTTCGCCCTCGATGATGTCGTACAGCCGTGGAAAATTGTGACCCAGTTTCCGTGGTCGATAGAAACCTACAAGCAAACATTTGCAATAAAGATAAATTAGTTTCGCACACAAAATAAGGTAAACAAAATATGTAAAACATGTAATCTTTGGCACGCCGAAGATTTAATACCCTTAAAGGATATTGTACACAATTTTGGACTTATTGTTCCCAGTTTAGTTATAAATTTTTAGACCCCGTACTTAAATAAAGTAAAGGGGTCTATTGGGTTTGTTTTACCGACTATGTGCGTAACAGGCTGGAGGAGGCGTGGCAGTCCCTGGGAGAGGGACTGGGAGCGGGGCCTGGGAGAGGGACAGGGAGCCAGGCCTGGGAGAGGGACGGGGAGAGGGACCTGGGAGAGGGACTGGGAGAGGGACCTGGGAGAGGGACTGGGAGCGGGGCCTGGGAGAGGGTCTTATAGCATCCTGTGGGACCAGAGTTGGTTAGAGGGATCTGGGAGCGGGACCTGGGATAGGGACATGGGATAGGACTGTCATAGGGACCGGGAGCGTGGCCTGGGAGAGGAATTAGGAGTGGGGCTGGGAGCTGGACTGTGAACCGGATTGGGAGCGGGTTTTGTGAAATGGATGGTAGACCAAGTCGGTGATGAACATTGGTGCGGGGATTTGAGAGTTAACTGAGAGCTGGGTTTTGAATAGGGTCTTATATATCCATTACTAAAGTTTTTTACAATCTGAGCACTATAACATATAGCTGTCATAGGACCGATCGTGCGAAAACTGTCGAGTATGCTCGACTGTAGCACCGGCCGACTAGTTTTTATGATATTTAAATTTAAGTCAAATTTTTTT
Source organism: Drosophila falleni (assembly GCA_035045575.1). Lineage (NCBI taxonomy): Eukaryota > Metazoa > Arthropoda > Insecta > Diptera > Drosophilidae > Drosophila > Drosophila falleni. The sequence continues at coordinate 16,994,435 of JAWNOV010000167.1, forward strand.
ACGATGTAAAAGATAATGCCAAAAATACAAACTGTGATAATGTTTACGGTATTACAAGATACAACAAAGTTTCTTATACTAAAGGTTGATTCTATGTCAGCTATAGAATAAGTTGGAACGCTTTGTACCTTATAATTAATATCATATTCTCATATTCTGCTAGACTGCATTAAATTTCTCAACAAACTAAAAAGGCTTTTTTTTACTGAAGGTTTGTTTTCTCGTTTTAGCTAACATCTGTGTCAATGAGACAGCTTCAAAATTAAGAGTTTAATATTGCATAGAAACAAAACGGACAGACAGATGAAATACACTGTGAACAACTTACATACTTTTATGGGTTTGTCTTTTTATGAAAAAATAAAATACTCTTTTCTAAGGTAGTCGTCATAGTTGTTGGCCTGCAATTGGCCAATTACTCACCCAACTTGTGCGGTTTATAGCCAGGAAAGTGTGTGCAGCCCTGCCACGTATCCTCTGTGGGCGTGCCCAGCAATTTGAATATCTTATCCAGCTGATCGTAGGTATCACGTATGCCGGGAAATGTGGGCATCCCAGTCACCATCTCCACAAATATGCAGCCCACTCCCCACATATCCAGCGACGTCGAATACTCTGTGCTGCCCAGCAAAACATCTAAATAAATTAAAGTGGGAGTAGAGGGGAGTTTGGTTCGTTAGGTAAATGCACTTTTTGTATGAAAATAAATTGCAATTTTAAATAAATAAACTGAGATGTTGGACTGACCAGGCAGCCAGGTAGGTAGCCAGAATGACAGCTTGACACACTGACTGACAGCCCATGCAGAAGTCGCCTTAACGCTTATCTCAGTTGGCCCTTAGTCCAGCCAGCGGCTAACAAAGTTTTCCAAACACACACACACACACACATTCACACACATACAGGTGACCTAAGCTCCTTCCGTTTTCTCCCCCTTAACCGCTGAGCAACCACGTCCGTCCGTTTTGCATGCATTCGTTATGCTCTTTGGGTCTCTCGCTCTTTATTTCTCTCCATGCTGGTCAAGAGTCTGGTCATCTGCTAAGAAGTGCAGATTAAATTTGTTTAACATGCTTTGACTTGCCCAGTTGAGGTCAGTCTAGGGACCAGGCAAATGCACATAGAATGCTGGGTCTGCTCAGGCTACAACAAACTGTTTATGTCGGGGAATTGCATATTAAAAAATTAACTTTATTCCCACTCCTTCTGCCTCTCTCTCTCTCTCCCTATTATTCTCTTTCTCTCTCTAGTGTCTTTTTTAATTTAGCGCTGCAAATTGATAGGAAATTTGTAGAAGAGTAATGAAAAAAACATGGAAGCAAAATTGTTGACTTCATTCTTTACCTATTGGGAGAACGTCTGTTTAGTCTACGATTAAATTAATCTGACCCTTAGCTCTTAGATAAATGAAAAATATGTAGATCCATAAAAAGTACTAATGGGTTGGCTTCGTAGAAAAACAAAGTTAATAACACTTTGGTGCATCACAGTTATTTTTTCGAGTGCTTACTTAGTTTGGCTTAAAAATTTTTAAATAGATTTATTTTATAATAGAAAAAAAAGCTTCATTACTTAGACTTTTTAGACGTTTTTCTTGGGAATAAGAGCTAAACGTAGCTTTTTTCAAAGCATGTTTGTTTCTGGTTTTATTTTGTTTAATATTTTTAAACTAATATTTTCAATAATTATATGTATATATTTCTTAGACTCACCTGGTGGACGGTACCATAACGTAACCACTTCATGGGAGTACGTGTGACTGGGCACACTCTTGGCACGGGCCAGTCCAAAATCGGCAAGCTTTAGTTCGCCGCAGTCGCTGATGAGCAGATTCTGTGGCTTCACATCGCGATGCAGGACACGACGCTTGTGGCAGTAGGAGAGGCCACGCAGGAGCTGAAAGAGGAACAGGCGCACATTGCGATGGTCCAGACCGCCCGGATGTTTCTCCATATATTGCGATAGATCCGTATTCTATAGATGAAACATGAAAAAAGAATGATTAATTACATAATATATATTATAAAATGAATTAATTTTAGAGTACTCACCACATATTCAAAGACAAAGGTCAACGTCTCGCGGGTGTGCACAATGTCGTGTAGGGTCACAATGTTGCTGTGTTTCAGTTCTTTGAGCAGCGATGCCTCTCGAATGGCCGTAAACGGTGCTCCCTCCTCCTCCTGCAGGCGAATCTCCTTCAGTGCAACACGCTGGTAGGTTAATCTGTGGAGAGACAACAGCAAGGAATTAATAAAATAAATAAATACACAAGACAAGCCAGGACAGCAATGACAGGGAATCTAACTGCCTCTACTCCTTTCTTTCTCCTCTTACTAAATGGCAGACAGAATTAGGCGGGCAATTTTGCGGCATGGCCATCCGGAGCACCGCAGGCCATCTTTGTGCCGAAAGTCATGTGGGAGTCGCCTTCTTGATATACATTAAACAGACATAATGTGGCAACAAAAATACGCACAGAAATGTGCGGCAACACTTAAATTAGGATAAGGCCAGGCACAATACACAGACACCAGTCTGCCTTCCCTCTACTTCCCCTCTTTGTGCCCATTCTATAGTACATACAATACAAGGCCGCACATTTGAAGTGTCAAATTAGGTTAAATTATTTGACACCGCGCCACAGACGCTGACAATTTATGAGATACTTTTGCCCAGGCACATTCTAATTGGAACTGGCGCTGCCCTTTTTTTCCCTCTCTTTCCCTCCTTACACCCAGGCAAACTCAGTCGCCTTTTGTAGGTTCCATAAAATAGCAAATCCCTGTCATAAAGTAGTTGCTTTAAGCGTTCTCCTTGTTGACTCCGTTGCCAAAGTGCATGCAAAAATTGAGCAAAAGTTTTTATGGCTCAAGAGCTTGGAAGAAGTCTCTCTCCCTCTCCCTCTCTCTCTCTCTCTCTCTCTCTCTCTCTCTCTCTCTCTCTCTCTCTCTCTGTGTCGTCTAATAGGTGTGAGGATGAATGTCTGGACCACTCTTTAGAAGCGTATCAAAGTACAGGGCTGAGAGTTAATTCTGGCCGCGATATCAGAACTAATTGGCAGTTGATGTTAGCTACCAAAGTGTTTCACTTAAGAGTTTCACGATGCTTAATGATGATGACATGCGTTAATGAGCTGCTACTGAGTGATAGATACGATACTCTTAATGGGCTCAAAATGAAGCCATCCACTGAACTGTCTGATAGATGTCACTCCCACTCAAACTTGTTCGAACTGGGCCAATACACAGTTCAAGTTTCGCTTAACTAAAGAGCTAATAATACAATGAATAATGGCTACAAAAATGAGCATATAATTGGAATATTATTGTGAAACTTTGTTACATTAGTGTAATTAGCATTTAGGGATTTGTTTTAGCATTCAGTTTGAATAGAATAAACAAATTAAAGCTGATGTTCATAATGTTTTTAATACCATAAGTAATGTGGGATTAAATTGATAGTTTATAAAAAGGATTTATTCATATATTTTAGATCAGTTTCTAATTAGAAATTGGAAAAGTATGAGGAAAGTCAATATGTTTTAATTACTTATCAATAAAAAAAATTTACGGATATCCTAGATTTTTTTGGCTAGAGGGAATCTAGTCTTAAATTAAAGCAAATTTTTAAAAATATGATTATCTATTTTATTCCTTTCTATTTTATTCTATTTGTTTCTTGACCTAATTTACAAAACCATTTACCTAATATCTTATCTAATGTATAAATTATGATCTTGCAGATCAGAAATTAATGAATTATCTACTTAAATATATTCAATTGAGGTATTTCTCTAAATTGAATACCAACCAGCCTTTTTTTAAATTATGCTAGATACTTTGTTTATCAACAATACGACTTTAACAAAGGTTGATCTCTTGCCCTTTATCATTTAGAAGTATTTCCGCATTTTTCCGCCATTAAATGTCTAAAACTTTATTGGAACATAAAACATTTTCATGTAAGATTAAGTACTGCAATTTTTTGTACAATTTAGGACTTGTTTTATATTATCATCAACTGTTAGGCAGTTCTAGATTGATGTCTTTTTGTGGTAGAACTCTTGATTCAGAGGGATAACACTGTGGTAGGAGAGGCTGTAAAGTGTGGCACGTTTTGGATGCATGGAAGCCGCAACCTTATCAATTAAGCCTTTTATGTGATGGCGAATACTGCGAAACACACGCTTCACTTTTATAACCTCGAAAGCAAGTACGATGCCATAAAGAGCTTATGTCTTTGCACATCCTGTGCGTCGAGAACATCCTTTTGCTGCGGGATGCGATGCGATGCGATGCGATGCGGGGAGATGTGACATGCGAAATTTCCATGTAACCAGCAGCTGCTGTCTGGATGCGAGTGTCTCAGGCAAATTACACGATAGCAACAACAGCAGCAACAACAAGGCGACACGACACGACTACAAGGATGTTTTTTGGAAAGAATGAAAAAGAGAGAGAGAGAGAGAGAGAGAGAAGGAGAGAGAGAGAGAGAGAGAGAGAGAGAGAGAGGAGGGAAGGTAGCAGCCACCTCAAAGTGCCATGAAAAATGTATGAGCTGCTGCTGAAAGTGCCGTCAGCGGTTGATAATTTCTAACTGGGTCAACATTCAGTGGTATGGGGGAGGAGTTGAGAGTTTAGGGGTGTGGCATGTTGAATTCGATAAGTCTTATGACAAGAACGTCGAAGGATTTGCCCTGTTAATGCAAAAATAATACGATTTTAGTTAAGCGTCGTACCGAAACTTTTGCCAGCAACAGCAACGTAAAACTTTTGCTCTTCGCCAACAGATGACGCTGCTGACCTACTAAATGCTAATCAGCCAAAGTTCAAGTGCTCGCCTCCTTAGTTAAACAGAGAAATGAAACGAAAATGAAGGAGAGGGAAAAGAAAAGTCAAATAGAAGTGAAATCATTCATGAAATCTTTTACAATTGACACAAGCGAAGCAGCAGGCAAGGGGAAAACTGCTGGAAAAGTAAACTTTGGGGACACAGAGAATTTGGGCGCATAAATCTTGGCCAAATTAGCTGCCAAAGCAAATAGTAAAACAGTCAAAGCAAAAGCAAAAAGTAAGAGAAAGAGAATAAAAATGAGAACGAAAGCCAACCACTGACCCAAATTTGCGTATTGCGTATGAAAAGCTAATCAGAAAGTCAAGCAAAGCGGCAAGAAAAGTCTCTTAGAAAAATAAAAAAAAAAAATATATATAAAAAGGAGACGAGAAAACTCAAAACTTGTCATGCATCGCATTTCCATTTCTATTTCTACTTCTGTGTTTTGTCGTATGCCATTTACCATTTCCTTTTTGCCAGATAAATTAGAGCGAATTAATTGCATTCCGAATAAACAATGCTAATTGGAACTCATTTCGCACAAGGCTCGCTCTGCATGCCAAATAAGAAAAGAAGCCTGAAGAACAACAACTTTTCTTGTTTTTCACGTAATTCCCATTGTTGAATAACTTGCAAGGAAATTAGGGAAGTGAGGGCGTGGGGGGAAACGCAAATGATTGTCAAATAAATCACAGAGCAAAACAGCGTCAAAATGTAAGTAGAAGAAGGAATTGTGACCAATGCAACTGACAGGCCAAAAGGAATTCATCATAAGACACCCTCTCTCACCATTCTTTTTACACCTCCCCTTTATTTTGAGCAAATATAAGTTAGCCTGTCAAAAAGGTGACGATGCTTGTTGTTGTTTTCCTTGGGTCCCTAGCTCATTTGTCAAATTATGAGACGCAGTCAGCCCAAAATCAGAGAAGGCGCAAATGAGGCAGCATTTGTTAAGAGAGCGGACAAAGGAAACTGGAACAGGAGCAGGAGGAACAGCAGGAGAAGAGGAGGCAAGGCGCAGGGGCAACTCAATTGTGTGTCAGTGCGACCTAAAAAAAAAATGAATGTAAGAAAAAGGGGTAAAAAGTGCGTAAGAACCCAAAAAGCCAACAATTGTGGACCAGCAACAACAACGGACACAGCAACAATGCTGATGAGGTTGCAAGAATTTTTTAGTTGGCCCTTGTTGTTGTTGTAGTTGTTGTTGTCGTTGTTGCTGTTAGTCATTTTGTGCTCAGCATCCGCAGTTGCCTCTCTCCAGTCTCTTGATTGATAGCCGCATTTGCATGGTAACTGAAACTGAAACCGAGTCTGCAACTTGGTCTGGCACTGGGATTCGGTTCTGTAATGAGCCTGCCAGCAACTTCATGATATATATATATAAATATATAGGACGCAACATGGCAAATGAGCACACAGCCAGCAAGAAGCCGGCATCCAAAACGGATGCAAAAAAAGTAGCAAAGATTGAGGGAAAACATTTGTAAATAAATCAGCAGAAAATGGCGGCATTGTCACACATTTTGCTTAAAAGGCATTTGATTTAGGCAACTGGCAACCCGTTTAGTTTCAACTTGTCCATCTCTCGTAGCTTCCAGCTCGTCAAAATTCATGGGAGGCAACACTCCGATCTCCCCTCGCCCCACAGTCTGTTAAGTCGACGGCAATAATTTTATTTAACCCACTGACATGGCAACCCAATTTACAGCCACAAAGCGGTACGAGTCGTTGATTTATTGTACTCGGCTGGTTTCTGGTTCCCCACTAAAAAAAAGGATGTGTATACACTGATAAAAATACCGGTTAATCAAAATTCTATTTTTTAAATAAAGACAACTGTACGATATAAAAATTCTATCTAGCTGACTATATTTCCGTATGTCTATAAATGATTTTTAGATAACAATTAAAAAGTTTAAGAACAGAGAACCTTTATTTTTCTCAGTGTATGAATGTGTTATACTCACTTGCTAAATCCTTTGTAGACTGTCGCATAGGAGCCTTCACCGAGCGGTTCCAGTTTGACATAGGCTTCCTGCTTGCCGAATGGTGAGTCGCCCTGTGTCAGCATAGACAAATTGTACACAAAACATTGTAATTAGTTAGACAGCTACAAAGCATTTCAGAGTTCTTGAAAATCTGTGTGACAGCATTTTAAAATGCTGCCCAAAAGTATGCAATGAAATGTTTTAGGTCTCCGCACAAAAGTATGCAATAGAAATCGGAGCATTGTTGAATTTAATTAAATCAAATTTTAATTAAAGAGATTGTACAAGTTTTAGAAATGCAGCTACAAATTATAAGCAAATAGAGTTATACTGAATTTGCTTGCTAATTGACATGATAGAAATAACAATCAATATCAATAATAAAAATTATTAAAAACTTTTTCAGACAAATAAACTTTTTTGAAGTAATCGTAAATTAATAAAAAGACAGCATTCAATTCGATAAGGAATCTTGCGTTTGCCCACATAAAATTTACATAAATTAAAATATTAAATTACAATCAATTAATTCGAAATTAATTAAATTTAATGGTTGACTTGCACGTTGTAAGAATTAATTTCGAGTCTGCTTGTAATAAATCAATAAAGGAAATGGAATTAATTATAATAATGAATTTAAAGTGGTGTGGTGAATTGGGGAATACAGAAAACCTTGTCTGGTAAAATAAAGTAACAGGTAAACAAACTTTAATGATTCTTCACTTTGATTAAAATATCGTTGTCAGTCTCATTTCTGAAGAATAGAATTTGCAGCTCTACAGTATATTACATTTGATTAGCATATGAATTCTTCTTTAAGTGCACTAATTTAATATCATCATTTTAAAATCAACATCACATAACTTTATTTACTGCAACTTTAATTATTTATTTTTTTATGTATTTAATTATTTGGAACACTCAATGCCGAAACAAAGGGTCCCACCATGACAAATTTCAAAGAGATATAAATTTTCAATTAAGTTAACAAGTACACAGCGACAACGCGAGCTTCATTTGCTGCTTGCTAAAACCGTTTGAGAATTACAAGGCGCATGAATGTGCAAAGAGCGCACTAAAGTATGTAATGTTTTTGGTGGGTTGAATAGAAAGAGAGTATACACTCAACGTTAGTGTGAGAGAAAGAACATCATAAATAAAGGAACTGCTTGACTGACCACAAAGATTTATCAAATGACCAGGCTATAAAGTACAGTAAGCAGTGTGTGTAAGTGTTAATTTATTGAAATTGATGAAAATTGAGAGTGATAAATGCGAGAGAGAGAGATGCGTACTTACACCAAATGCACTAAAACGTTTTCGTCGCGGATGTGGATCCTGTTTATTGAGAAATACCTCGGACTTGGGTCTGGGCGGCTTCTTGGGTCGCATCACAACATGCGAATGATATTTCATCTCCTCCCTGATGTCCTCATCCAACAGTTTGCTGTCCGACGATACCGACAACTGTCGCTGTACGCGATCATGATGGTCGGTGCTATCCGTGCTGCGCCAGTCTGCAAATGGCAAAGAAATAAGAAGAAAAGTATGAAAAATGTGCAGCTTAATGAGTTATACAAGTGCTTGGCGCAAAAGGGCAGCCAACTGAGAGACTACTTAAAAATCTAAATTAGTGAGTCCCCCAAGCCCAAGCAGACTGAGATGCAGAAGTGCCACTGCGAAACTGAAAAACAAAGGCCAAAAGCCGACAAATGGCCAACAGAAGAAGCACGGCAAAAGAGGCTCTACTCAAGGACCTTCAAGTGCTGTACTACAACTACCAACTGCCAACTGGGTAAAAAACAAGGAAAAAAAATGATTGTTGGCTTTTGCATAATGAGCAACGTTCGTTCTTTTCCTACAGTTGAGTTGTTAGCAAGTTTCCTCATTACGCTGTCGTCATCATCAATACTGAAAGCATAAAGCCTTGAAACAGTTCTGGAAAATTGTGGGAAAAAAACACTGTGAAAATATGCCATGTTTACACATTGCCACAATCAACACCGCAAAGCCAAAACTGAAAACTGAAAACCGAAACGAATCGAATTGGTTGCCGACAACTCTGAATAATAAAGGAGCACAAATAATAAAAATGTTTCAAAAGAATAAAACTCAGCAGTGGCAGTGGCAGAATCAGGAGCAACAGCAGACTGGAGGGACAGGGACAGGAGCAGGGGCAACAGTCAGCAGTTGAAAGTTGGTCTAGGGCAAAGTTTTGCACTCGCAGCTGGGTTGTAATTGAATGCATTGCGGCCAGGAGTCAGTAGTCGACATCCTTTATACCGCGAAACCAGGGCGGCATCGACATGAATGTGGGCGTGGCCTTTGCCTTTGCCTTTGGGGGGCTGTGTCCAGATTGCGGCACTGGGTCACCTAGTAACCTGGTGATATTCATTGACTTGGGAGCGTCGACGAGCGATGCTTTCATTTGCTTTTGCAATTTGTTTGCATTGCCACTGCCACGCCCACGCCCAACGCCAACGCCCACACAAACGGCAGCTCAACACTCTCACTCCCACTCCCCTCTCACCTGCTTGCTCACCTGTTCAATCCCTAGCTATACGCTCTGTTTGTTTGGCTTTCTATTTGAGCACTAATTACATTTTAAATTATGTTTGCTTTTGGCATCGTGTTGTCGTTGTCGTTGTCGTTGCTGCTGCTGGATGCAGTTGCTCCCATGACTCTTGCTTTGCTCTCTGCCACCTGCAGCATTCAACTGTATGTGTACGTGTGTGTGTACGTGTGTGTGAGTGTGTGTGCGAATGTATCTCTGTGGCTTTATTGAAATATTTATATAATAAAGTTGTAGCTGGCGGCTGTCGCCAGTTCAGTTTCAGTTGCACTTCTCGTAAATTGGTTTTGTTACAGCTTAGAATCGAGAGTCATGTGTCATTGCAAGGGGAGAGGCAGAAAGAGAAGCTTACTTTCCTGACGTTTACACTTTCAGATACATATGTATATGCATTCACATACGCATGGGAGTGTAAACACCTCGACTTGCAGTTCACCTTCATATGCAAATATTTATTGTATCGTTTAAAGATATAAATCTTTAAGTTCTTTTTCAAAAGCAATAAATTTTTGTTCATAAAATATTGACTTCCTTATTACAATATTGAATTACAAAAGTTATTTTATGTGTTGTTTGTACTTGCTACAAAATAAAAATAAACTCCATTCATTTGTAAGTTAGCTTGGAATTTGTTTTAACTTTGATTGTGTATTGAAGCATTTTGCAATGTGATATATATAAATAAAATCAAAATAAAATGAGATCATTCCGGTGCTGATTAAAATTAACAAAATGTTAATAAATGCCACAGTCATTTTTTTTTAGCAATTAATATAGAAATTTAATTATGCGTAAATCCATTTTTTAGGTTTAAAATAAATTATAATTCAGAGTGTAATAATAAATTTAATTATTAAATTTATCGATTTTATCTCCCTGGGTTTTGGTGAACAATCTGTATTTTATATAATGTGGATAAAATGTAAAACTATCTACATTTAAACGTGGTTTAGCTGTACTTTAGGTACAAGAAAGTCTAAACACACTTTATAGAATCTATATTCTGTGCAATCTTTTTCTTCATTTAACTGCTCCCTTTAGAGTTCACCTTTAAAATACGCATTTTGTACACTTGGGCAACCTTTGGAATTGCATTGCTTGCGGATTTTGTAACCCAGTTCCGCAGTTTTGCAAAGCGTAACCCTCACTAACATATAGTATGCACGAGGTTATAGTACTAAAAACTGTGCACATAACTGAAACAGTCAATGGCCTGGTGAGGCCACAGTAAAAACTCCACTTACGAGACTCACACATTCAAGAACTGTCTGCCAGCTACGTCTGGCCCCATTTTTGTTTTTCACGCCTCCCCAAACGCAAAAGATGCGAATAAAAATACAAATAAAAGGAGAAGGGAGCAAAAAAGCAAAAAATAAGAATAAATAAAATAAATTTAATATGCGCGCACAAGATGTTCGTTTCCGCCAGACAGTGAGACAGTCGAAACAGTGAAACAGAATGTTGAGAAATTACAAGCATAAAAATTAAAAATTCAACAGCAGCTGATTGTGTGAGGAACGGCAAAAAACTTTTCGACAAACTTGTCTTCGTCTCGGTCTGTCTGCAGAATGTAAGGATATGAAACGGACGCTCGTTGAAAGCTAATCCGACTGTGAATACGGCAGGCGGCACAAGGACCAAGGATTTGGCATATGTACGAGTATTAAGAGTAGGTAAAGCACATAGACTCAATGCTCTTATATGTTGCTCAAATGTTGACGGCGATTAAATGCGCAATATGCGCCATAAATGAGCCAAATAAAAGAAAAGCGAACAAAACTTCAATAAAAAATTCAGCTAAAAGCTAAAAGTAGAATCATCCATGTCTAAACTCGTATCATCTAGTCTAGAGCCTTCAAGCGGAATGGCATCGTTCCCTTCGTTGTCCTGGCAGCCTTCTCACAGTCTTGGCATTCGCTCAACAATCCGATGACAACAACAAGGAAAACATTTGATTTGCAAAAATTGACTGAGCATTGGCAAAGTGGCTGTAAAATTGGAAAAATGACTCGCATGCCAGCCAAATGAGCGAGAGAGAAAGAGAGCAAAAGAGCGAGAGACAGAGAGAGAGAGAGAGAGTGAGAGATTTACTTATTTTGGTATATTAGAAAGTTCTAAAAATCGAATTCTTGTGATTATTCGTCTGAGTGTGCCAACAATTGCCAATGGCACTTTGAGCTCTATCATTTGGCAATGATAACGGCGAATGGGCTAATGGAAATGGTAATGCTTGACTTCTCATGTTGCCGGAAAGACTTCTACAATGAGTATAAGTAGTTATCGATTTCATGTGCGCATATCATGAATTTTAACTGGAGCATTGGAATTCTATTGAACTTAAATCAGAGAGTGTAGAAGCATTTTTAGTTCTATTGATATTTTAAATTAAATATATTACTTTAAATTCTGCAATAGTTTAAAGATCTGGCAGCACCGAATAAAGTGCTGGTTGCGGCTAATAATATCATTAAATTAAGCTATAACTATTACTACAAAAAAAAGATAATTCTATAAACATTCTATAAATATTCTAACTGAAAATATGAATCAAAATTAATTCAACAAAAAGGAAATTAATAACTTAAAATAAATTTTACTAAGAGAGTATATTCTCCATTTATGATATTAATATTATGATATTCTTCCTATTAATAAATTATCTTAAAAGCAGTACTTCCATCACTAGTCACCCTTTGAATAAGAAAAGTATCTTTAAAGAACAAAACGTTAAATACAATATGTTTTCTACTGCACGTTAACTACTTATAATATCATTACTCTTCTGTTTACAGAACATTTATGCTATCTCTGATTCATCTTGAAATTATCGCATTCAGTTTCACTTAGTTATCAGTTACATTTTCTCTGGCATTTTCATTATATTGGTTATTTCTTTGGCTGCTGCTGCTTTTACAGCATTCATAAAGTTATATGGCCAGTTTTAGTGATGCACTCAAGTGAGCACTGACACAAGTCAAATAAGAAGAAGAAGAGGAAGAAGATGTCGTAATGCTCCTTGGAAGAACTCTAACTCCTTTGACGCCTTAATGTTTAAGTTTTATTACTTTTACATAGTAAAATTCTCTCAAGCGACTAACTTGAAATGCAAACAGAAATCAGAACAGGAAACGGGTCCGCACAAAAAAAAAAGAGGAAGGGAAAAACAATGATAAAGAAAACAGAGTGCAGAAATATTTGCGTGTAAAATGAAAACAATGAAAATTATGCAAGCGCATTACGATGTCACTGTAAAAAGCAACAAGAAGAGTATAACAAAAAATTGTGTCAAACAAAAAACGGAAATGATAAAAATAGCGGGCGCTAGAGCAACAGACTGTAAATGGGGAGTCAGAGTTATTTAGGATGGAGGAAGGAGGAAGAGTTGGCGAATCTTGGAACAGGATTGTCGCTGATGTCGCTGCCTCTTGGTGGTCATAGTTATGCAAATGCTATGCAAGGATGTCACGTCCTGCTGTGACTTAAAGCCAGGCAAACACTTGCACGCACACATGTGACCAGGGTTGGAGTAGCTTCTATCTCCCTCTCTGTCTCTCTCTCTCTCTCTCTTTCTCTCTCTCTTTCTATCTCTTTGCATATGCATCTCCATATCCACAACAGCTGAATGAGGTTCGCTTCTGTTGGCCTTTTGCATTATTGCATATTATTCGCAATTTCTGTTTACTACTCGTATTTGTTTTTGGCTTTGCAGCATTATTTATGGGTATGCGTGTGTGTGTATTCCCCCTCCTCCCTACCACCTCTGTAATACACTATCATAAAAATCACAGCAGTATGCTGAGTGGGTCACTCATGCCACACCCATCGCCTCCTCCAACGGTAGTGTGTCGCCTATAAAAAAATGAGCTTCACATAAAAAATTTTACTTTTCATTTGCATAAGTATGAAACAGCCCTCGGCGTGGGCCACCTAAGGGAGTTTGTAGTGCTTTACAAACAGCACTATGCCACATTGTTGTTCATTGTAATATTTATACCCTGTAGTCAATGTAAGTTAAGATAAATTTCATGTTATAATCTGATAAATATATATATTACTTTAGTTGTTAAGCATTTCATCTCATAGTTATTCCTAAAGATATCACCGCATTGAATAGATTGAATAAAAAGAAATTCGATACCTATTGTTAATATGTTAATTTCATTATCTCTGTCCATCTTCTTTTCTCTTTTGTTTTTTTTTTTTGTTATTAATATTTTTATTAAATTTAGATTATTCTTTTTATAGTTATCATAGCAAAAAGCTTAAGTACTCACATCTGGCACACACAATCTCACTTCTTATTCATATTTTTAAAGAGTATTTAATAGTCCATCAGTCTTTCTCTTTATCTCTCTATCTCTTTCCCTGTCTCTTTTTATACCCTGAGCCCATTAAAAATGGGCAAAAAAGGGTATAATGTGTTTGGCAGGATGTATGTAACAGGCAGAAGGAGGCGTGGCAGACCCCAAAAAGTATATATATTCTTGATCAGGATCAACATCCAAGTCGATTGAACCATGTCCGTCTGTCTGTCCGTCCGTCCGTCCGTCCGTCCGTCCGGATGTTTGAACGCGTCGATCTCAGAAACCATAAAAGCTAGAGACATCAAACTTGGTATGTAGGTTCCTGGATACCATACGCAGATCAAGTTTGTTTTTATTTTTGGATCAGACCACTATATCATATAGCTGCCATAGGAACGATACATCTAAAATGAAGTTTTAGTATGAAAAAGTTTTGTATTTGTTGAGATATCAGAACCAAACTAATAGATTATGTATCGGAGCTGGTATTATACATCCTGACCAAATTTGGTTAAAATTGGAGAACTATATCATATAGCTGCCATAGGAACGATACATCGAAAATGAAGTTTTAGTATGAAAAAGTTTTTTGTTTTTTGAGATATCTTAACCAAACTGACAGAATATGCATTAATGTTGGTTTTGTGCATTCTGACCAGATTTGGTTCAAATCGGCTGTATATATCATATAGCTGTTATAGGAACAATTGGTCGAAAATAAACTTTTATTGAAGAGTACCTGGGCTCAGGGTATCCGACTGTCGAGCTTGCTCGACTGTAACCGCCCACTTGTTTTGTTAGTGTTTGTTATTATTCATATGCGCGTGTCGCGCATTTGCGTAAAAATTTAATAAAGCAAAACATTTGGGCAAACTCGTCGAACCAGAAGTAGCAACTGCTGCTCCCCTTCACCAACCTCACTTCTCACAACCCAAAAAAATATAAAATATACATATAGCTGTGTATAAGTGTGTGTGTGTGTATTTATGCGTGGGAGTTTGCTTCTTCCTTTGGACTTCCTTGGGCATATTGCAAAACGGACAGGAAACAGCATTTTGATAAATGCAATGGGACAAACGCGGACGTTGGCCATCGACAACGAATTTCAAATTGGGCAACCAGACAGACACACACACAGTCACAGACACAACCACACACACACACCCACCCACACACAACCATCAGTTGGCCAACAAAATGGGGTTTTATTTCTGGCGACATCAAGTGTCCTCCAGCTGAATATTTGCGCTGTTTTATTTGTTTGTCTCCCCACGAATTTCCCCTTCCACCACACCGCAGTTCCCTCTTCACCCTTCGCTCTTTGCTGTTATGTTTGTGATTTATTATTCAGGCAAGAAATTAAATTTTCTGTTTTCTCTTTTTACTGCAGGCGACCCGAAACTGTCTCCAATGTTTGGCAGCCCTTTCACTGTCCGCATTTCTTTTCCTGCCTAACACACACACACACACACACACACATACACATCCTGGGAGTCCCCGTTTAGTGCCTAAAATTTATTGTGTTGTTGCTAAATTCAATTACAAAGATGATAGCCGACTATGTTATGGACAAGGAAAGGACAAGGCCAAGCTGGAGACAACGGCCGAGACTCTCTCAGACAAGTGCAGCTAACCAAATGCCAAAGGGATTTTCAATATTGCATCCTTGAATCCTTGTTGTCACCATACCCATACCCTTACCCCTCCAAGCAGCATCAGCTTAAGGCTCAGACTATTTTGGACGTTCGGCAAATGTCTCAATATGAAAATGATAACCCGCTGCGTTTTATCATTACTTTTGGCTGTCGGCTGCACTCGTCGCACAAGGACAACAAGGACTAAGTATGACGATGACAATGACAAAGGCAACTTCTAATGCCAACAACAACACATTTAACAATGGCAAAAAGCCATGACATCTATTTTAATGACATTTTGAAAGCTTTGCCCATAAAATATGAGCATTTAAATTGCTGTCAAACACAACAAAAAAAAAAAAGATCATAAAAACTATTACGAGTCTGAGTAATTTCCGCTTTTGAAGGCATGCAAAGTTCAGTTTAGCATAACTAATACTACTTTTACTACTTCCACTAAATCTATTTTAAAGCTAAGAAATTGTTTGATTCGCATTACCTTGTGGTTTATTATTATCATTTTTCGCAGATTCTTGTGCTAAAAATAAAAGGTAGAAGAAAAAATGTGCAAAAATTTAAATTAAAATTTGGTTGAAATAAAGCAAATTTTCAGGTTAAGCAACTAAATCAATAATTGCAATTTAAAACTAGTTGCGTTATGTGTTAAAGATATATATTTATAAATATAGGTATATGGGTATTTAAAGCAAATTATCAAAGCAGTGTCACGATTAAATATAGAAGCATTTTAAAAACAATTGTTTAAAATCGAATATCAATTTTATAAGCATAAACATTTACTGAATTTGTATATGTAAAATGTATAGGATATATATATTTTCTTAAGTGATTGTAATTGAGTGATGTGAAACAATCTAAGTTGGTCTAAGAAACTTTGGTAAATGAAAAATATGTAGATGTTCTAATTAAATTTGATACTCTTATATATATTCTCTAACAAATATTTATGTTGTGTATCTTAATTTGTATAATACTATTTAATTTATTAGTTTATATAATTTTAAATTCATGTTTTTTGTTTAAATTTATATTTTCAATAGATTACTACTTTATCACATGTTATTTTAATTTATCTTTTTTAAGCAATAGAATTCATTGACATACTCTTCAGGTTAGCATACCCCATCTCAACCCATGTTCTTACAGAGTAGAAGTTAATGCCACTTTCAAATGCAGCCCAATCCTAGGAGTTTGCTAAGCTTATTGAACAATTTATGTTGTTTATTGCAATGTGCAACTAAATCTCGAAACAGTGCAAGCCAATCAATTATTTATACACATTACGTTGTATGTGTGTGTGTGTGTGTGTGATTGTGAGTGTGTTTATATATCGATTTGGGAGCATTGTAAGCTGTATATAGTGCAGAGTGTACACGTAATCCACTCAGAGTCATTCACAGTCCAGGACCATTACACGCTTGTTGACCAACCAACAAGCAATGCTCCTCTCTCTCTGCTTCTTCTCTCTTCTCGCTCACTTAAATCGCTACTCGCTTACAGCTAACTTTGTTGACAAAATAAAAGCATAAATCGCGCGAAATAATTGGCCAAAAAGCACATTTAATGGCTTACAGCAATGTCAAGGATGTGGACAATGGCAAGCGATATGTAGCAAGTTGACTGTGGCAGTGGCAAGACGATTTTGCTGCGACTCGTTAAGAGATTTACTTCTTGGTTATATATTTCTTTTCGCACGCCCGCACACACTCGAAAACACACACATGAAAATGGTCAAGAGGGAGGCCAAATTTGGCTCGTATGTTGCCATATTATTGAATAAAGAAGTGACATTTGATTAGAGATTTGAACGCAATGTTAGTTCAGCTGAGTTCCTTGTGATTCACTTTGTTCCTGGTTGTTGCCTGTGGTCTGTTCTTGGCCAGAAACAGCATATCCTTTCGTTCATCACTTCCAATTACCGCTTATTTATTGCTTCATTTTCATTTTGGTCGTAACCTAAGAGGACAGCGCAGGGGAAAGGGGTTAAAGTATTGCCCGAGGACAGCAAATTGATTTGTTCTTGTATGAGTGTGTGTGTGTGTATGTGTGTGTATGGATTAAGACGATGCTCCGTCGTCTGAGGCATACTTTGCACTAAACCCTATCTTGGCCAACGGCGGGATTTATTAAGACCTGTGTTCTAAGATATAGAGGGCGAGAGAGAGAGAGAGCAGAGAGAGGAAAAGAGAGACAGGGATTAAGAAAAAACAACAGCATCTCCTTCTTCGTTGATTGTGTTTAATTACTCAAACCAAACGACAGAACGTCGAACATTGATTTTCATTTGCGTTGTAATGAAAAGCGTTTCCAATTAGAAAACACCAGAAGGGATACACTTGTTGTCCTCTTACTTCTCAATGTTGTTGCTGTTGTTGTTGTTGTTGTTTGTGTTGTTGTGCTGGCGACTCTTACAAGGCACAAAACACGTACAAAACAATTTGTTGGTCCATCGCGTTTGAGCTAAATAATTGCTGGAATTGAGTTGGTAGTTTGGAATACGGATTTTGTGTATGGATTTGTGTTTGCCTTTGTTGACAGCAATTTGATTGTGGCGCCAACACACACATAATTACTCATGCCACATGTTGCACGCGACAAGGCGAGACAATTATAAAAAAAACATATGCAGACAAAGCACTCAATCATGATTGACAGTCGCAAGTGTCGACAAATTGGAAGGCAACAACATAAAAAAACACAAAAAACAAATCACATTTCAATAAATATTTATCTAACAGAATTCAATTATAAACGGTGGAAACTCGAGGTTAAACAAATTAAACAGACTGTAAAGAATATATAGACAAATAGTTGTGTTTATATTTATCAAAGTGTTTCTAGAATGTAATGTATCAATAAAAACAATTTTTATTTGTCCAATGACCCTTTAAATTTTGTTTAAGGAAATTCCAAATTTTTTTAACGAGTCTAAGCTTTTATTAAAGTTTAATTAGGATTAATCATTTAATTATTTTTTTTAGAATCGTTTATGGAAGAATAAAACAAAATAGTGTAACATAAAATAAGGCGAGAAGTTTTTGTAATTTTTTATTATATTTAAAGATACTTGTTTTATTATATTTAAATATACTATGGTTGAGAAAAGAATCAACCTGGCTTTGCAAATTGTTGTGGCATTATCGGGGCTTAAAGCTACGACAATAGCACTTTGATGTTTTCGTTTTCTAATTAACTTGCGAGTTGACTGCAGCAGCCACAACAGTAAATCCTTCAAGTTACAAGTTACAGGCAATACAACCACACGGACCACAGAACCACATTTCGCCACACGGACACATCCTGACGAGACATGCAGGCAAACACAAGGAACGATATTACTTAACAAATTACATAAAATTACTTTTCTTGTACGAGTAGACAAACAAAAGCAGAAGCGGAGATGGAGATGGGGAAGGAGAAGAAAGAGGGAGGAGCAAGAAATCGCTTAGCGATTACAGCTTATACAAACAGAGTTCAGGCGAAGACTGACAGACAGGCAGAAAGAGAGAGAGAGCAAAACGAGAGAGAGAGAGAGAGAGAGAGAGAGCGAGAGAGAGAGAGAGAGAGAGAGAGATACGAGTACTCGTATTTTGGTCCAAAACTCGTACGTCATATGTCGAGTAAAGCGACGGCTGTCATGTCAAAATGTGTACGTCTAGGCCTTGGCTAATGGCTAAGGACCAGGCTAAGGAAGGGGTTGTAATGGGGTGGTTGCTATGCTTTTTCCACTTTTCGACATTTTTGTTTGCAATACACAAACAAAAACAAAAACCAAACAATTGGCGGCATCATTCATCACAATGTGAACATATGACAGCATATTTTCAATGTATGTTAAAGGCTCTCTCTGTCTCTCTCTCTCTCTCTCTATTTTAACATACTCGCTGTCTCTCTCATTTTCTCACTGAGTGTGTCGACATTTAAATTGGCAAAACAAAATGTTACAAGCGAAAATCTGGGAGCAGACAAATGACGTTGATGCTAATTAAAAGCGGTATCTGCAGCACAAACAGACATAGACAGCAGAGAATTTGCTTGGGATCAAATGACGGCATACACAACGTAATGGATACGCCGAAAAGTTGACGACCGCAATGACAGCTAGAGCGACAGGGAGGATGAGAAGATGGGAAAGGGTAACTGTTTCCGGTTACATTTAATGAAATGCCAAAAGTAAACTGAATACTCGTATGCACGGCAAATGGTCCAAATGGGAAAGGTTCTTAGCCATTTTCAAAAAGTGGCAAAAACCAAATGCAATTACTAACGGAAAATTAGTGCTGGCATTGTGCATAAAAGTTGACTGCACAAACACACACACACACACACACACAAGCCAGACACACATGGCGTATGCTTAATTTCCGACTGCGCTTTTGTGCTGGTTATTATACTTTACACACACACACATTTATACATTTATAGTTAGTATATATACTTAGTAGTATATGTGAAGTGTGCGCAAATTATGCTCATCATTGTGACACAATTAGCGGGGCCAAGCCCTCAGGATGCATTGCAGGACGTACGGGACGGCAACTTAACCCTAATGGATGCATTTCCCAGCAACCAGCACCTAGACTCAACATCACCCATCAGCAGCTGCTTTGGCGTCGCGTCAACTCTGCAATTTTCTCATTTTCATTTTCATATTTTTTATGCTTTCTTCTATGAAAGTCATTTCATGCATGCGAAATTAGTTTATGTGCGCAATTTCAAAAGAAGTGTTAAGGGTATGGCACCACAGGGAAAGGATAAGGGTAAGCACGAAAAACCGCTGAAAATTTCACACTAAACGTTGTCATTATGCAACATTGTTGCGGGTGTGGCCAACACTGTAGCATGGCTATAGTTATGGTTATAGTTATGGATATGGTAAAGGGAACGGATACGCTAACAGGAAGTCGGAGTTTGGCTGTACATCCGGCAGTTTCGGTTGCCTTTGCGGTCGTCTTTTGTCTTACCAAAAAAGCCTAAGGACTTTAAGCACAAATCTCTGTGACATTGTGAGTGACTTTCAGAGACTTTCCAAGACTTCACTTAGCAAAGCTTTTCGCTTAAAATTGTGTCACACATATAATAACAATGTTGATGTACTCCATCCACTTGGCAAATTTATAGAAAGAACTTTGCTGGCAATTTAAAATTAAACCACACTTTTGGGTTTTATATATTTAAAGATTTTCTTATATGTAGTTTAATTTATCTATTCCTTATTTTTCTTTTGTAAACAACTTTTTTATTTGCATTAATCAATTATAATCTATAATTAATACTTAATCGAGAATATTACTTTTCTTTTGATATGCTCAGATTTAATATAAAATTCTGAATTTATACTTTATTCAAAATCTTTAAAAGGTAACCTGTATGGTTTTACCAAAAATGGTTTTACTTAAAATGATCAAAGCTAATCGTAAGTGCAGAAGTATTTCAAGTAGTCGAAAGTTAAATGCTCTACAAGTACTCTTAACAGAGTAAGCTATGTTTCATGTTTTCAAAGGGACTGGGAGAGGGACTGGGAGAGGGCCTGGGAGAGGGACTGGGAGAGGGACTGGGAGCGGGGTCTGGGAGCGGGACTGGGAGCGGGGCCTGGGAGAGGGACTGGGAGCGGGGCCTCGGAGCGGGGCCTCGGAGAGGGACCTGGGAGAGGGACTGGGAGAGGGACCTTGGAGTGGGACTCTGAGAGGGAGTGGGAGCGGGGCCTGCGAGCGGGGCCTCGGAGCGGGGCCTCGGAGCGGGGCCTCGGAGCGGGGCCTCGGAGCGGGGCCTCGGAGCGGAGCCTCGGAGCGGGGCCTCGGAGCGGGGCCTCGGAGCGGGGCCTCGGAGAGGGACCTGGGAGAGGGACTGGGACCTTTATTTAAAATTCAATTTTCATCCTTTTATTACTTTTATTAGATTCAAAAATTGTATCTTAAAATCTTAAATTCTAGCCACATTCCACCCTCAGTTCATCTTCTAAACATGGCCTAAACTTTGATTCACATTCGGAATTAATTAAAATACTGTCAACATTTGTCGCAGTTAAAAGTAGTTACGACATCAAAATACATTAATCTACGTATGCCTGATTAAATTTCAGCTACTTTCAGCTACAGTTGTTTGCCATTTAGTTATTGGCCACATTTTTTTTCCTTGGCAAAATATTTATCAAAATCCCCTCGACTGAAACATCAATCTCAGCTGCAATTTGTCGTTCATTATTTGCTTTATAGCTGTGCTATATTTGTTAGACGAATCGGAAATTGCACAATAGCCACAAAATGAATTGATTTCTAATGCGAATTGTTAAGACGACAAAAGAAGGCAACAGTAATACGGCAATACAGCAATATACAGGGCAACAGAAGGTGACTTTCTTGAAAGATGAAGAAGACGGAGAAATTGCAGAAGGAGCAGCCAATTCAATTGTTGAAGCTGGAGAGTTGGCGAGATAAATGTACAGTGGATAATACTGTGGCAGCTAAAAGAAAATTCAATTTACTTGCAACCGCTGCGAATGTGGCAGCTGCAACTGCAGCTAATAATAATAAAATGTACGCTGCGAAGAATATTAATATGCAATAAAATGTTGTTGCACTTGCAGTATTTACCAATAATATTTTTACAATCCGCAACGTTAAATGAGTTTGGAATGCATTGGAAAAAAAAGTTGCTTTAAGTAATTGAAAATTGTGCGGCCTTTGCCTGCGCTTTTTAATTAACTTCAAAAGGTCCCCGGGCGAGATTCCAGATGGACTCTCTGTCTCGCGCTATGCTCGTTTATTGGCCACTGATTTGTGGCAATGGCAAATAAAGCCCGTGGGCGTGGCCAAATTGCAGCCACTGTACCAGTCACTGTTGCTGCAAAGTATCATCAATCTGCAACATGCGAGCGGCACAAAAAAACGTTGCACGTTTCCGTCAAGCGTTCGTCATAAAGCAATCGAGTTGCAGTAGCAGGAGAGAGCTGTTTGCCTCAGGCAACAACACATGGACTAGCCACCACTTGGGGCATGGGGCATGGGGCATGCGGCAGGGGCATGTGGGGGCAGGGAAGAAGTGAGAAACAAAAGGCACGTAGACAATTTCAGTACTCTGGCAATGGCAATGGTAATAGAACGCCAGCAGGGACATCAATGGACACCAGGAGCACTGCACGCACTCAACAGAGACATTTGCTCGGTCAATAGACTGACAATGCCAAAATGGTACGCACAGTGGTCGCCGCTCCACGCACAGTGTCACAGTTGAACGCTGGGGGTGATACCACATAATGGATTAATATATCGAGATGAATGACAGGCAGAAATACATAGCTACAGAAGTATGAATGTAATTTCCGTTTATGAATTAGTAATCGATTGATGTGTTGCACATTGACAAAGTTATCGATACATGTGTATACTTAAAGCGATTTTGCTAGTATTTTGATAACCTAATATCGACTAATTTAGGTATAGGCATTTCTGTGCTGTAAGTAATGAATATAGATTGATTTATCGAATATGTATCGATTAACACTAGTTAAGTTATCTATTGTGACTGAATTTAATGTAAATTTTGTTATTAGTAGTTCTATAACTCGATTCAAGTTACCTGTATCGATAAATAAATCGAAAATTATTAGATTTCAGCAATCAATCGAACAAACTTCAAGTTATCGACTGTGTTTTTGACTGATTGAACGTTCGATTGCCCAGTATATGGTTTTATTCAAACCGGACGACAGCCCATCAACTTGTCCAGGAGCCTCTTGAAAGTCCAATCAGGCGCCCAAGTAGAGGGTTAGTCCACAGTGCTTTGTTCATATGTAAACGACAATCAACTTGAAAAGCATCTACCCACAAAATCGTAATGGGAATAATTTGCAGCAATTTCATTCAAAAAGCCTCTTACACACACTCACAGGCACAAACACACACACTCACACACACACACACACACATACGTCAAGTCACGTAAATGACAATCAAAATTTGAAGTAGAGGCAAAGCTGGCAGGAAGGAAGAAACCATGTCCTGTGTCCTATGTCCTGAGTCTGCAATGTGTCGAACTGACCAAATCAAATGCGTGTGCCACACACACACACATACATATGTAGGTATGTACATGTATGTAGATATGTGCCCCAAGGCTATCAAAGTCAACGCATTGAATTGAGGCGTTATCTGCAGTGGCAGACAGGACGAGGATGCAGGACAAAGTCTCCCTCAAATGTAGTTCTCCCCATAGACCAATACAAATACACAGAGGCAACCGCAGCTGAAGCTGCTTATAATCTAAGCACACACGTGTGTGCGTTACTTATGCCTGTGTGTGTGTGTGTGTGTGTGTGTGTGAATATCCTTGTAACACATTCTACATACAGGACAAGCGTTAGTTACATGGCCCAACCGCCACTTTGTCATATTATGAATCCTAATTCCGTTGGAGGCCGTGACCTGAGGCTCTCCCCTCTCTCTCTCGCTCTCTCTCTCTTGCTCTCACTCTCACTGTCTCGCTCTTGTGTGAGCTCCTGATGACGTTATGGATACTTCAGCTGTCACTCAAAATGTGTTCGAGCTGCGCGTTGATTGCAAACGAAGTGTTCATCTTGCCTCTCTACTTCCTCCCTCTCTCTCTCTCTCCATCTCTCTCTCCTTCTCTTTCCCCTCGACACGGACTTAAAGATATTTCGCTTTAAGCTTTAGTAAGCTTTTTATTATGTCTGCTGGTTTAGTTGCAGGAATGAGAATGTGGGAAAATGTGTCTACAAGAATTTATAATGACAAGCGTGAATTTTCATATTTTAGTCGAGGGGGCGTGGCACTGCCCAGGGGGCATTGTTAGCCCCATTGGTTGCAATAAAATGAGCATCAAATTGTCTTGGCGGTACGAAGCAGGGTTGCCACACTATTAAAAAGTTTGCCACCCCCGCCGGCTAAAAAGAAGAAAAAGAAACTGGACAAAAAAGAAGGCAACGAGTTGTCTGCCTTTTGTGCGTTTTTCAACTTCATATTGGAGCTGTGGCTCCATAATGAGCTTAGTATGCAAAATGGCGGACGGGAATTGTCAAAAAGATTCATTTTCGGACAGTTTTACAGTTATTTGCTTCTACTGAAAATGATGAGACGACGCGTCGCGACTTTTGGACAATGCCCAAAATTGGCTGCTGCTGGCGAAGCAACTTTAAAATTTCCCCAAGCGTGAGGGGGAGGGGTAAGTAGAGGGGGAGTAGTTGCTCCATAACTTTTGCTTAGTTGTGTGTGGACAAAGTTTTCAAAGGAAATTGATTACATTAGCTAGGGAACTGGGGAAAATGATCTTATTATGCCGCAGCGTTGCAAAACATTTTATGTTATGAGCTCCACGTTGTAGTTTCAGTCGCATTACTCATAGTTATCTAAAAACAAGTTAGCAGCACCAACAAAAATCGATATTAAACGAATTACGCGACTTTTGCGCTTTTTTAGAGTGCTTCACAGCGATAGCTACTAAAGATGTGTTTTTTCTTGGTGTTGGAGTGCACTCACATTTGTAGCGATGATAAAATTTGTTTGTAAATCATTTAAGCGATAAAAAAAAAGTATCGCAACATTTTTTGAATGAATTTTTTAGTATACAATCTAACCCTCGTTAAATAAAAGTTGCTGTAGAAGCTTGATTTTTCAGAGTAAAATTACATTTTCAATTTTATTTCTCCGCCAAAAACGGTTTCAATTTAAATACAACTCTTTTTTTTTTAATTTGCCACATTTAAAATTTATACAAAATTGGAATGCAAAACCCAACTCAGAGAATATATTGGAATATTTAACAAAGCTCGCAGATAACTCGTTATTTTATCCAGTCATTTTACATTTCTCCAGCCAATTAGCAAAGTTTTTTTTCGGTTCCAAGTAAATTGCAAATGCTCGACCTTTACTCTTGTTTAGACATCCCACAAATCTTCAGTTGAAAAATCTTTATGCAAATGCGGCGCGATAAGCGTAAAAACACCCAAAACGATTCCCAAACAGCAAAAAAATGGACCGCAAATTTTCCATGTCAATGCATAAGTCGCTTCATTAGCCAAAAAACCAAAAAAATGTCTAACGCGAGATGACATCAAACAAAAATCTTCACAAAAGTAAAGCAAAGCACAAAACACAACACTTCCCCAACAAAATCATTAAAAATGCGGTGCACAAAATATATAAAAAAGGGTAAAAAAAAAGGAAATGCCAGAACTCTAAGCGGAACAAAACAAATAACGGAAAGAAAAGGCGACATGTTTTTGCTTCGTTAATAAACTGCAACGAATTTGACAGCGGTGTGGAGAAGAAAACCACAAGAAGGGCTGTCTAACCGCAAGGCGACAAGACGCTTCTTCTAATGCTTCCAGGGTATAAAAGAAAAACCAGCCAAACTGTCAAAGGGTTTCTCGCAGCGAAAACAAATGGCATCCCCCCACAGCAACAACAGCCCCAAAACAAAGGAAAAAAAGATAACGAAAAAATCACTTAAAGTATTTTGCCAATAAATTTAAATCACAGACAGTAAGAAGGCAAGGGAGAGCAAGGAGCTTTGCCGTAACAATAGACAACGAGTCCTGGCAGTTCAAAAAAGTGAGGGAGACTCTTCGCGTAGGCTGAAGAAAAAAATTTTATAAAAACAAACGACGCAATGGCCGGAAGATGAAGTAATAAAAAAGACAAGATTGTCGAAGATGTAATACTCTTTTAAATTCGAGTTCTATTTTTATAAGAACTCTTTTTTTATAGAAAAATTAATTTTAGAGAAATTTAAAACATTTGGCTTAATATTATCTAGAAATTGTAGCGAAATTAAAGATAGGGAATAATTATAATTACGTTTATTAATTATTAAATTATTAATATTAATTATCATAGAAACATAGATGCTTTCCCTCAAAATATCCCCTGTACTTACTATGTTACATATTTCTTGAGCAAAATAAGAATACCCTCATCAATATTCTTAAAAAAAAGGACCAACAATGTCGCATCAGAAGCCAAATAAACTGCTAAAAGGATTTATTCGCGCGTTTTTATAAACTTGGAAGTGATAACTTAAGACACCTGAAAGCACCTTAAATAAACAGAAAGAGACTTCTTCAACTGGGGACCCAAAGTAATACTCTCAAATGTAGAACAAATTCCCTATTAAAAGAAAACTTACAATTGAAATTCTAATAATTTTACGAGTCACGCATAATTGTTAAAAAATGATTTACAATTTGTGGGTCGAGAAACTGCTTGTTCATGTAATTTGTCAAATGCTTTATGCGAATTTGGCAAATATGTTTTTTTGCTTCTTCTACATTCTAACGCATTTTACAATTTTTACATGGCGCAACTTTTGTAATGGCCTAATAAATGGGACACAGTCAAAATATGGAACGAGGGGAGCATTGTAAAGGTTTTTGGCAGCGCATAATTTGCACATATAAACCATAATCTTTGTTGGAGTGAAGGCTTTCAGAATAAATTGCGCATATCCTGGCCCCGCACCACATTCCCCGCACTCAGCCTCTGCTTCCCTCGCACTTAACCACTCTACTGTTCCAATGGCAAACAACGACGTTGTTGAGTTGAAGATAACTTATAAATCATGTAATCAGAACAGCTACAACAACAACAACAACAACGAGGAAAGGCAACAGCATGAAAAACTGAAATTGCTTTTGGCTGGAACCGAGATAGAGAGAGAGAGAGAGGGAGAGAGAGAGAGAGAGAGCCAAAAGCGGGGCCAAGAGGCGAATGGTCTAGCTGAGTGGGTGAATGTGCTTTCAAAGTGTGTAATTTATTGTGCGTTACATAACTTTATGATAACTGGTTTGGTACGACTTGGGTAGCTCGAGATACTTTATTGATGCCAAACAATAAAACAAAGAATTCATTTCTAGAATACGAGTAAAAATAACAAAAACTATGCAGAAACTTTCAATCACCAGAGAATGGTTAGATAAACTAACAAATTGTTTAATAGCACTCCATAAAAATGTAATTTCAGTTAAAAATACTCAACCATTTTATTTGCAATTTCTTTCGCGAGTACAACATTTACTTTAAAAATAATTGAGAACCTCTTTTATTTAACTCCATGCAATAAAATTAATAGTTTATATTTAAACAAGAATTTTGCTTTAAATGTTAAGCTAAGAGCTAACTAACATTATAAGCGAAAATTATGTAAACTTTATAATTAAATTAAATTAAACTATATAATTTATTACTGTCTGGAGGAAAATAAAAACGTATTTTAAATGTATTGTATTGACAATAGTTTTTCTGAAATTACAACAAACTCTTTGTAATAATGTTAGAAACTCAGATGTCGCAATTTTACTAAATTTAATTTAAATCAACATAAACATTTTATTCAATTTTTCAAATCAAGAACACGCAACAATTTGAGATATCTTAAATCTTAATTCAGTTGGAACCTAGACTTCATGTGCAGTCAAAGTTTTAGACAAGTTATTTACACATTCGTTTCTGAATGGAGTTGCAGTCAAATGGGTAGAAAGTAATCCTTTGACTAAACCCCGAAACGACCCTCGCAAATGCAATATACAAACACGCCACCTAGCGTTGAGTGCCTGGCAAGAACAAAAGCAAACACTGATATATGGGAAAAATGGCATAACTTCGGGGCAGACAAGACCTTGGCAATGCAGGCAGTTCACGTGCAACCCGGGAGGAAGGGGGAGGGTCGAGGGGATGGGGGAGTGTGCAGCAAGTTGCAAGTGGCAAAGACAATGGCGGTGCCTCTTTGAGTTCAAGCGGGGGCAGATATATGAGGCATGCACAGTTTCCATTTAACTATGAATAATTCTGCTTGCCGTTGTTGTTATTGCTGTGGGGCATAGCAGTTGTTGTTGTTGCTGCTGCTGTGCATTTGCTTGTTAATATTTTCATTTCCGTTGCTTTATGAGCCGATTCCGTAACGCCTAGACGCCACCAGAGACACAGAGAGAGAGAGAGAGAGAGAGAGAGAGAGAGAGAGAGAGAGAGAGAGAGAGAGAGAGAGAGAGAGAGCGAGAGAGAGAGGAAGCTTCTTGTATTGAGAATGAGCTGGCAAGCGAGTTGAGTGCCCCGTTTTACAAGGACAATAACAAGAGCAACAGCTTCAAGTACAATTGAAGCAACAACAAGAACAAATGAGGCTATAACAAGTCCTTGCCTCCCTTCATCATTATCATCCCTATCATCATGATGATGATGATGATTCGCCTTATCGAGAATGTCAACGAGTCTGTAGTCTGAAGTCTAAAGTCTCGAGACAGCCTGCTTGCTCCATTGCGCCATTGTTTGCATAAAATTGCAATTTACAATTATGACAATAAAACGAGCGGGAGAATGCAAAGAAAAGAGACAAAACGACAGAGTTGGAGCGAGAGAGAACAAAGCAAACGCATTGGAATGCTAGCGGATTAATTCAGAGATATGATAAACCATTTAAGGACGCGTTTAAATGACAAAATTACAGACAAAATACGCGTAGATAAACAAACAGCAAATGGACGAAGAAAATGTAAACGCTGCTAAATGAGACAAGAATTTGATAAATTGCCCCCAGTCAAAGAAAAAATTGGAAGTGTGGAAGATGGAAGATGGAAGCAACGAAATGTTGCACGACTAAATCGAGTGTAGGAAATAAGAAAATTTCGCAGAATTGTTTATCTATGTCACTTGGGGGAAATACCCCGCCTCTTATTCCATAATTAGACACGCCCAGCTCTGACAGAGCCAATATTTGTTAGACATGGCTCGAACCGGCAATGCGGCATAAATTACTCAAGTCAGTGGGGAGTTTAACGCTCGCAAATATCATTAAATTAGTTTCTCTAGCTTAAATGAGAGATTATGGCGCAAGTGGAGGCAATAAATAAGACAAATCTTTATGAATGAGTTTCGTTTAAAGCGAGCTCAAGCAGAATTTCTCTTAGCGCTTTGGCTGGCATTTTTTGAGAGCAAAAAATATGCGAAGTAGAATGTCAAATTCTAAAAATATAGTTTTAAGTTTAATTTTACTTTAATAAGTTTTTTCGGTTTCTCAAGTTTCTTCTTATAACTTCTAATTTTAAATGATTTTCTTAACTAAATTTCTTTAAAAACTATTTATAAATTAAATAAATAAATAAACTTACCGCCATATCTGCAATTTGTTTTGTCAGCGGGTATATTGCCATTGGGTTCCAGGCGATCCAGATACTCCTCCGAATTGTAGCCATTGTATGGAACTTTATTACCGTGATTATGATGAGCGCCACCGCCGCGATGATGATTATGATGGTGATGATGATGATGTGTCGAGTCGTCGCCATCCTCGCGGGAAATAGCTGCAATAGACAAGAAGAATAAATATAAATATTATTTTTACTATTATTATTATTATTATTGTTATATCTGTCATAATTGGCTTTTATGCAAACTAAATGACCGTAGAAACACTTTAAACTGGCCCTTGTCAAATTTATTTTGAGAAATATTGCTGTCAAACCGATTTCAAGTGGAACTTGACCACGTTTCACTTTTTCAGTTTGTCCCTGAGGGGTTGGGAAGTAGGAACTGAAAGCCAATCAACGCCTTTGTCTTGCCAGTTTGCTTTTGAGCCACAAGGCTGTGGTTCTGGTCAATTGATGAGCTTGTGGCCCTGGCTTTGACTGCTAATGACTTCATTTAGTCACATCGAGCGGCTGCTCAAAAAGTTAATGTCAATTTCAAAATTATTTTACAAATTCCAGCTCAAAAAGGCTTAAGTTCCCCAAATGGCTTATACAGCTGCGCCCAAAAAATTCATAGTCACAGCTCGTAAACAGAACGACCAACTGAACAGGACGGCGGGCATTTCAGGATGTGTCGAATATGCAAATGAGATCAGCGGAAAAATATACGAATATAAGCTAAGCTTTTGTACAAATTTGTATAGAGGGCTCCAAACCGACGGGGAACGACAACAAGGTGCGCCTTCTAATTTCCAAACCGGAAATACAAAAGGCACGAATAACAACGCCACAGGCGAAAGGACTACGAGCCAGCAAAAAAAAAAAAAAATGCAGAATGAAGAGTTGGCAATGTTACCTGAAACGTAGCAGCAGCTAACGGAAATTGGCTGGGTATTAGCTTACACATACATTGCCATGAGTGTTGCCTTTTTTTTGTACGTTTTTTTTGGCCGAAAAACGCGGTCGCTTTTAGAGCCTGCAATTTGCTAACGATATGCATACAAGGGGCTCTACAGGACTCGCATTCAGTATCTGTGTCTCTTGTATGCAAATGCCAGCGCCAAAAAGGATTACACGTTTAGTGTGGAGCTCAGAAAAAGGCAGTCAATAAACTGTGATCACGTTGAAGGGGAGTCATTCATGAAATATATATGCGAATAGACAGCGACAGCGAGAGCGAGGAAAGAGCAAATATGTTTAATTAATAGCCATAAGGACTTACCCAAGGGAGACGGGCAACAACCCTTAGAGACAGAGACAGAGACAGAGATAGAGATAGAGACACAGATGATGTCAGCATAACACATTTGCTGAATGAAAACCAAAGCACAAATCACAAAATTACCGCAAATTGTCGCTACAAATAAGCAATTTATTTGCTTATATAACTCATGTTGTATACACATACATACATACTGACATACTGGCCACAGAAATGCAATTCCTCTAAATGTGGAATTTTGCAGGCGAACTTCAGTTGATTTTTGGGGTTGCCGGCACCAAGGAAAATCTCATAAACTTGTGCAAA
The DNA here is from genome assembly GCA_035045575.1 of Drosophila falleni. Classification (NCBI taxonomy): domain Eukaryota; kingdom Metazoa; phylum Arthropoda; class Insecta; order Diptera; family Drosophilidae; genus Drosophila; species Drosophila falleni. The sequence continues at coordinate 17,025,515 of JAWNOV010000167.1, forward strand.
AACACGCAGAGCAAAAGGGAATGGGAAAGGCCACAGAACATGGGGGAGACTTGGGAGTAGGAAATGTAATCAATAAAATATGTTCGCCATGAACTACAACTCGAGTGTGGATGGAGTTGGGCATCCAGCTTCTTTTCCTGCCTGTTATGCAATATGAGCTTTGCAATGCTATGAAAAATGTAACATTTGAGAGCAACATTTTGGCCAAAATTCCCAGAGTTAAGTATATTAAAGTAAGGCAATTTCGAGACTGCTGTTAAATTATTCTTTGGCAATGTATTGCCTACTTTTGTGCGCTTACAAACTTTTGCTTAGGCAATGTAAATTTTTAAAGTTTCAAGCCCGCCCAACAATGATTTATTTTGCTGACGAATGACTGACAACAGTCAGTGTAGGGAGTAAAGCAAAGCCAATTGAACAAATCTCACAAATTGGTAGCAGACAAAGGCAGCAGGAGGCGAGGAGAAAAAAGACATGAACAATGACAAACAAGCTACAGTAAAAGCAAAATTAAATCAAAGCAAAACCGCACCAAAAAAAATAAAATAAAAGAATAAAAAATAAAGACAAAAATGCAATCTATGTAACTGCGAGTGACCATCCCAAAAAAGTACATTCAGGCGGCAGTTTAATGCGCTTTAGTCACAGGCTAAAGTTTTATTGTTCGCATTTCGGTTCGAGAATCCTTTCGACTTATCGGGTAGTAAACGTAAGACGACCAAACATTGAGCATGAGCAAATGTGTTGAGTGGACAAGGACAAAATCCAGCGGCACTTTTATGTATGGGATAGAAAAAGAAATGACCATAGAGGTGCTTGTCTGCAATTGTGCTAAGAGAATGGGTAAGCAAAGAGATAGGAATATTAGAAAGGAAGATTGCAAAGCTTTTTTCGGCTTATCTTTTCAGCTGCGTTAAGTACTTTAGATAATTCCCAAAAACAAAAGAGACAAACATATTCTTTTTATATTTCAGTCTCTCCCAGTCCCTCTCTCAGTCCCTCTCCCAGTCCCTCTCCCAGTCCCGCTCCCAGTCCCTCTCCCAGTCCCTCTCCTAGTCCCGCTCCCAGTCCCGCTCCCAGTCCCTTCTCCCAGTCCCACTCCCAGTCCCGCTCCCAGTCCCTCTCCCAGTCCCTCTCCCAGTCCCTCTCCCAGTCCCTCTCCCAGTCCCTCTCCTAGTCCCGCTCCCAGTCCCGCTCCTAGTCCCGCTCCCAGTCCCTCTCCCAGTCCCTCTCCCAGTCCCGCTCCCAGTCCCTCTCCCAGTCCATCTCTCAGTCCCGCTCCCAGTCCCTCTCCCAGCCCCGCTCCCAGACCCCGCTCCCAGTCCCACTCAAAGGCCCCGCTCCCAGTCCCACTCAAGGCCCCGCTCCCAGTCCCACTTAAATGCCCCGCTCCCGGTCCCTCTCCCAGGTCCCGCTCCCAGTCTCACTCAAAGGTCCCGCTCCCAGTCCCACTCAAAGGCCCCGCTCCCAGTCCCTCTCCCAGTCCCGCTCTCAGTCCCTCTCCCAGTCCCGCTCTCAGTCCCTCTCCCAGTCCCTCTCCCAGTCCCTCTCTCAGTCCCGCTCTCAGTCCCTCTCCCAGTCCCGCTCATAGTCCCTCTCCCAGTCCCTCTCCTAGGTCCCTCTCCCAGTCCCGCTCCCTCTCAGCACTTTAGCACCATCTGAGAAAAGAGCACCAATGCTCAGCTAATGTAAACTAAGAAAGACAATGGGCAAAATCAGTTGAGTTGTTGTAAAGCCGCAGGCGGTAAAAGCTGAGACTAACGTTGGATTCGATTGGAGGCAAAGAGCAGCTTCTGTCCGGATAGAGCAATTTAATCCAATCGAATCGAATCGAATCGGATGGAGCAGTAAAAGCTGAGGCGACACTTGAAATGCTGACAAATAAGTCGCATTAACGAGCATTTGACCAAAATGAAGGCGAACAAAGTAAATGCAATTTGCCAAAAAAGAAGAGAGAGTGAGAGTGAGAGGGAAAGAGAAGAGCTGGTCAAAAGGCAAAAAGAGGGCAACAAAATTAAATGTTAAAATTCATTTGTAGATCGCTGATGTCATGTGGTTGTCATTGTGACGAAAGACAATGAGACTGTCATGCAATTAAGCCATGCAATTTAATCAATTTATCAATTAAGCAGCCGAACAGTGCTGAACAGAACTGAGGACATCGCCAGGACATTTTTGAAGTGACTCAACACTGAAATTTTATTTTATTAAGTTTATTCATTTTGTAGCACTCGACGACTCTCACATTTGACTTTAAAAGCCAATTTCATTAGCATTTCAAAGTGCCGAGCGGCGGTCGACTTGTCTGTCTGTCTGTCTGTCTTTTTGTCTCCCTGTCTGACGGTTGGTCAGTCGCTTGTTCAACAGAGTCAATAATGTTGTTAATTGACAGCTTGGGGGCGTACTTTTGACGTGGGCATGGCTTCTGTTGCTGGCCGTGACGTACATACAACAATGTTATGCTCGACGGCAATTAACATTTGTAAATATGCATAATTGTTGCGAGAACAGCAAAAAATAACAACAACAACAACAAAATGAATTACAAACTGATGGACGCGTAACAAGCATTGAATTGAGTAGAGAATGGAGGCATGGTAATTCAGTTGAATCTGTTGGCCAGACTGCGTTTTAATTGTTGAAAACCATTTGCATAATTGCAAGGAAAACTGATTAAACAAGAGGTGAGTGTAATACTGTAAAGCTAGTCAACAAAATAAAGAGATTTGACAAAGTGATAAGTGTTATTAAAAATATATTGTTAATTTCGACCAGTTTGTCGTTTTGCTTAAAAAAATAATTAAACTATGATTTAGAAATGATTAAAAAACATTACAAAGTTCACTGTGAAGACTGTAAATATCAATTTTAAAATGGCTTATTGAAATGACTTTCTGGTAAGTAAAAGAATATCTTTGCGTTTTTTATTAATTAAGGTAAGGATAAAATAACAAGTGACAACTGCATTGACTTGCAAACTGTAGACTACTTTTCCAGCTCGCTGCAATACAATCTGGTAATAACTCTCAAACTGTGCGCAATCGTCTCAAAACTTTAATTGCTGTCAAACTTTATAAGCTGCCGCATCGCATGATAATTTTGCATGTTTGCGCATAGTTTTACTATAAGAACAGCAAAAGCAGCAGGCGACGAAGTTTTAGGGGTCTGACAACAGCAACAACAACAGCAACAATGACGACGACGACGCTGATGATGATGATAAGGAGGAGGAGCAAAAGTAGTAGGAGTATGGCTGTGAACTTTTTAATTTAATTAATAGACGCCAACGATGCCGCAACGAGCACAAAAACCAGAGACAGCAAAGGCATTGAATTACACAAAGTTCAGAGGGGAGTATGAGGCGAAATTGGAGTAGAAACTTGGACGGGTTTAAAATGAAAATGAGCTGAAATAGGTGTGTGTGTGTGTGTGTGTGAGTAGCTATGTGTGTGTAAAGACGGCTTCTTCAAACTTATGATTAATTAAAAATAATTTTTGCCTGACGTCGTTGCAAGCACTGAATATTTATTGAAGCTTCCACAATCTTTTGGGGGATTTTGAAGCATTATAAGAAAACAGAGACAAAAGTTTTGGCAACAGAACTGTTACCACAAAAATGCGGCACGTGGCTGCAAATTGGCAAATTGTATTTCTCCTTGTTCAACTTGTTGGCCCACAAAATGTACCCGCAGAATGATGCCGCAAAAGGCTTCAAGGCTTTAGGCATCGTCTAAATGTCGAGGGACAGGTGCGAGAAATTCAGTTGAGGTAAAAGTCCATTTTCATTTTCATTTTCATTTCGTAGACAATTTCATCGCTCACAGGGCAGACAATTAACTTAAATGGCTGTAAAAGAGCTGCGACAGTTGAAAGTGTGCTGTGCGGTAAGTGGTTTTTCCCAAGGTGTCGTTGTCTCCCTCCCAAAAACATTGCCCCTGCCCCTGCCCTTGTCCTTGTCCTTGTTCCTGCCCCTTTCTATGTTGCTGTCAAAGTGCTGTCGCAAGTCTTTGACTGAAATTGAAAAGTACAACAATTTAGTTGCCAAATGCCACTCAGACGAGGGCAGACGAACGGATTTATTGTCAACTGAACTCAACTGTTTCCAAGTGCTGGCGCCTCGAGCTATGCTATGATTTTCCTTCAATTCTTATTTTTTTTTTTTGGTTGTCACTTCAAAAGCAACACCGAGTGTAAATCAGTTTGTGGAGTCGCTGCCGATTTATGCCTTTGTCATTCAGGCCCTGAAGGTGGAACGTCGATGAGTTCGACATCCTCAGACATTTGACAGCTGTAAATCTTGGCCAAACAAGTTAACACTTCTGCTGCCAGCGCAAATGGGCAAAGAAGAAGCTGCAGGCAGACTGTTAGATAGATAGAAAGACACTCAGAAGAAGGACAGACATTCAGACAGGCCCGGCAGGCATTTGGAGAAGTGCGATACTCTTCTGTTAGACGTGGACGGAAACAGACAGGTTGACAACGAGCAGAGACCAAAGGTAACTTTATCCATTTTGCAACAAAATAAATTTATAATGTAAGAGACAACAGCAAATATTTCAAAGTGTTAAAGTTAGAATTTTATAAGCACTTAGACTGCATCCTAAATTATTAATAATATCGTAAGAAGACAAATACAATATAGAAACACTAAATATATAATATTTAAATCATAATTTCATTTTTAAAATAAAAAACAGCTTTACTTTCGCTTCACTTTTATTTATTTATTTAGTTACAGACAGTCATTAAATATGCATGGAATATGCATACATAAAAAAGTATGCCAGACTAAATAAGTTGCAAATTAAGGTTTCGACTTTTTTAAAACATTTTATGTTTAACTTTACTTTGATCCCCCAGGTTGTTAGGCATTTGCCAAAAAAAAGGACTTCGCAATAGAAGGCATAAAATATTTAAGGCAATATTGCGACAGAACAAACTCGAATTGATGTTCATGTTCAATTGGAGTTGCTGCCTAAACAGCCACTAAAACGTTTTGCCAAAATTATCAGACCCAAAAAACTTATCCTTTTCCATAATAAAGAACAGAAAAGAAAGTGCACAATAAAATAAAGAGAGGAGGAAAGCTTTAGGTAAAAATCAATAAATATTTAAAAAGTCACCCAGGATACAGTTGAGATTCTCGGTTTTTGGGACTTGGCAGCTGTCGGAGGTGCCCAAAATCGCATTTAATTTAAAACTCATAAATACGAAATGCGCCGCCAGATAATCATAATAAAATTTCAGAACACAATTTGTTTTTCGTTTCAGTTGTCAGCAGAAAGCAGGAGATGAAAATTGCAAATGAGGTTTTCACCCAAGCAGTGAAAATGGAATTGAAATTGTGAAATTCGAATGATGCAACTTTTCAACTTTTCTCTTCATGAGTTAACCAGAAGGCAAAAACAATTTGTATAATTGCATAAAAAAATATATATGCATTTTTTTTCTTTTCTTTTTGACTCGTTTTGTGTCGATTTTCAACTTATTTGCAGTGTGTCAATGACAGTCGAGAAGCTGATTTTGACAATGTTCCAAATGGAACCAAATAACAAAATGGGGAAAATGCAAAAATTATTGAAATTTCAAGTGCAATTGAGTGTCAAATGGGTTTGCCAGCCGCAAAACTAAAGTGATGAAGGGAAGGAAAAGGAGTTTGTGGAGCCAACTGGAGCGTGTTGAAGTGCTGTTGTTCCATGAACTCAACTGAAATGAAGTGCCAGGCGACTGAATGGAGTCAAAGTTAGTCTCCCTCCCTCTCTCTCTCTCTCTCTCTCTCACTCTACTCTCCCACTCGACAAATGTCTGAGCAACGTTGCCGAAATAATTAAGAAAATGTTTACCATTTACCAGTGCATTTATAGTCATAATGACAATCAAAATGGGGAGACGAGGCAAGTTCACAAGATTTGAGAACTTGCGCTGACTTAAGCAAAAGTTTCACAGCATTCGCTATGCTCTGTAGAGACAGCTTATAGGGTATACTTGAATTCCTTGAATTATAATAAGCTAGTATGGCTTTTTTTTTTAAATAAATAAATAAAGGATTCTTTGTTTTAACATAACATTTTGATTCATTATTAAGAAAGTATTTTTATTTGAATAGATTTAAAGCTTAAAACAGTTTGTTTAAGTATATGACCCTCAATTATTTACTCTTCAAAATTTTCCAGGGAATTTACAAACCAACTTGCGAATTTCGCTGTAATCGCTTTTTGTGGCCTGTTGACATTTACGAGATATTTCACTGAATAGCAAATTGAAAATTGCACAAAAATGAGCAACAGCACGTAGCTAGCTAGCGAGAGCGAGAGACAGAGAGAGAGAGAGAGAGAGAGAGAGAGAGAGAGGCAGACAGAGAGAGAGAGAGAGTCAGAGTACACGAGAGAGAGAGAGAGAGGCAGAGTACACAAGCGAGACAGAAAGGAAGAGGCAGAGTAGCAGACAAGTGTATGAGGAATGACAAACTAATTGAGCCTAGGCATCATTCAGAGACAGAAAGACAGCAACACGCAGACACGTGCCTGCTACTGGCAAAACTACTTGAGACACTATTGGGAGAGTGATTTCGAGTGCAGGAGAGGATCAAGGAAGGAGCATCTCTTGCAGCTGAATTATAACGCGTGATTCAACTACAAAGAGCGACTTTAAAGATGCCAAGAGTCATCACAACATATAGGCGAGAGAAGCAAACAAACTCGAGGCCTTCTTAAACTTTTTTCTAATTTATGCATATTTTAATGCAATGTTTGTCCGGGGCTTCTTCTTCAAGTGTTGGCAAACATTTTGCAGCATTTAATTTGGCAACGCGCGCATAATAATGAGCATTTCTGCTTATTATCATTAACCCAAAGTCACAGCAGCAGCGACTCGACGGCGCGCCTTGAAGTGGCCTCCAGGGTCTGAGCTAATGGCCCGCGGCGTCGCAAGTTTTTTCTTTCATTTTTCTCTTCATTTTTCCTCCCATACCTTTACCAGTGAGTCCCAGTGGGACCAGACCAGCCCAAAAGCTCATCCCACTGCACTTGGCATAACAAAAGCCAGCTCCAAGTTGGTAAATATGAAGTTTGATAAGTGTGGGCGGAAATGTGGGCATGGCTAACCAGTTGAACTCTTGACGTTGCAGACGTCGCCGAAAAACTTTTTCACGGCGTAGTTCTTTATGAGAGAGCGCGCTTAACTTCCTATGATATGGGAGTTTAAAGTAGCAAAAAGTGCAAGCCTTTGGGATCACAGTGCACAGTGTGATGAAAGTGTTCAATGTAAGCTGTCATCCGAGTTTGGTGCAGTGAGCTGTGATAAAGAGTTTGATAAGCTTGTTCTACTTTCGGCAGAGTCAAAAAGTTGTTTATTCTTCAACATTTTTGTAAAGTTAATGCTGTAGGAAATGCTGAAAACTTATAGCCGGATTTTTGAAGAGTATAAGTTTAAAATAAAAAATAAAAAAGGCAAATATTTCAGAGTGTATTTTTTAAAACAGAGAGAAAAAATTAAATCCAAGAATATCTCACAGTAAGTAAATAACTAAGCTATACATCTAAATGAGTTTAATAATATTTGTATGTGTATTCGTACGAAATAAATAATTTCCTACTTTGCCCATTGAAAACTATTCTGACTACTAGTTGTTTAAGTAAAATTGTTAAGAAATGTTACCTTAATAAAGAAAATTCACATTAAAAGGAATGTTTTAAAAATTAAATTTAAAAATAATTATTTTTGGACAGTATTTTACAATAACAATTTTATTATTCCAATATAAAAACTATAAATATACGTAAGAGCTCATGTATCTGTCATACTTTCATTTTACATAAAAACTGTATAACCTTGCACCACTGTGCCTCGTCCAGGCACGCATACATCCAATTCCACAGCGACTTCCACTTGCTGTTTGGTTACACGGTGGTGCACAAGTTGCTGGTTCTTTGTTTATGTTCCCCAAAAAGTGGCAATCGTTGCGCGACTGCCGCAAATGTCGTTACGTGCACAAGTTGAGCTTTTAAAATAATTACAAAACCGAAAGACACCAAATAGACACTCAGGAGAAGTTTTCTTTTTTTTTATATTTTATTTTCTTTTCCCAAATGGCGATAGAAAAAAAATCGTAGCATACTTTGGTGCGCGCTCGCTTAATGGGTTTGACAGGCACTGGCAGCTGTTACACAGCAGTCAGCATATTGTCCATAAGTACGTACTTATACATGGCAATGTCGCAGTTACACCCATGTGGTGTGCCTGTGTGTGTTTATATGTGTGTGTGGTAGATATAATGTCATCAGTAACCGGTTGATAAAAGCCAAATGTGAGAGCCCAAAAACGCAGGCAAGTGTGTCTAATGCGCCTTGGATAACTCGCTGCAGGCCAAGAGTCCTTTAGATGCACAGGATGCTCCTGCTGCTCTGGCTTTTCTCAATAACTTCATATGGCGATTGCAAGCAGCTCACGGAACAACAACAATGGCCACAAAATTTATTATGCGCAGACGATAAAACGTTTTGTGTGTGTTGCGGGTAAGAAAGAAAAAATAAATATCGTGAAGAAGGGGACTCTGAAAATGTGATACCCTTGCACTGTCCTATATCCAATTTTCGACAAATATTTTTTTATGACAGCTTTACAATATACTAACCCGATTTTAGTCAATATTCTCAGGAATATGTAGAACTATATCAAATATATAAAGAAGGTTTGTATATTTAAAAAAAAACTAAAAATTACCACAGCTCGTAACAAATTTGTTATACCCTCTGCAAGGGTATAAAAAGAAAAAAACAGGACACAAGCAAAAAGAGGAAACAATAGACAACCCTTGGGGGCAGCGAGGTGTTAAAGGTGGGAGTGGGAGGCATTAAAATCTAGCAAACACAAGTTGACACTATTTCTTCAACAACTTGCAGGAAAGAACTACAACAACAACAACAGCAACTACAACTACAGCAACTGTATGGAGTTTTTGAGCCACGTCATCAAGAAGCAGTTCTGCATTTTAGTTAGAGCCATGTGGGCGTTAATGGGTTAAAAGTGCGCTTAGAGCGTGTATAGATTTTATAATGTGTTTGCCAGCATTCTCTATGCTTGTCCCATCTCCATCCCCAGCAAGCCACTTCCCCCTCTCTCTCGCTCTCTCTCTCTCTCTCTCTCTCTCTCTCTCTCTCTCTCTCTCTCTCTTACATGAGTTGCAAGTTACCAAGAAAGGCGACACCTGAACGCCATTTTCAAACAGTCGACGCTTTCACTTCCGCCTGTGCTGAGTTGGCAACTTTGAAGCTGCATGTGTGTATGTGTGTGTGTGTGTGTGTGTGTGGGTTGATTACAAAATACAGTTTAATGTTGATTACACATGCAGCACAAGCAGTTAGGCTGTTGCTGTTGCTGAGTTGCCTCATGCAACAAAAGCTGCCACTGCCTCAGTTTCATTACGCATACAATGTTGACACAGAAGACGACTAGTTGTGACCCAGGCAAATATTACGTAAGCACTTTTCGTAACAACTTTAAAAAGAAATCGATTTTCAACAGTGTTCTCCATGGTCACTTTAAAGGTAGGTCAGTTTAAATACAATACATCTAATCCATATATCTAATTCATTTAATTCTCCTTGGACCATCTTAAATGATATACTCATAAATTAATATAAAGTATGTTTTATATAATCAGTTTATAGAACCACATAAGACTATATTTAAAAACAAATATACACTCCATTTCCCATTATAGATTTGTTTGAATATTAAACAATATATTATTAGGTCACATTTGCTTTTAATACGTAACATATCAAACCAAACTTACATCTGAAATTGCAAAACTGTTATACATATTTATTACAAATCTCTTAAACTGTTAGGCAATTTTGCAATCAATTCGAAAATGCAAATTGAATTAAATTAATAATAATAATAATACATGTAACATGTAACGTTATATGGAAATGGGGTGTTAATCACTTGGCGACGTTTCTGTTTATTAACGCAAATACAATTTATTTTTTCGCTTTGTTTGTCGTTGTTGTTTTTTTTTTTTACAGCTCGTTTGGTTTTCATTTAATTTACGAGAAAAGTGTAGAAATTTTTCGCAGAAATTTTGCTGTTGAGCCGCAAATTTGATTTACGTAGCGCACTGAACGACAAGCGGCAATTGTCGTGACAATTTTCATTTGAAGTCCCAACTCGATGTGCATGAAACGTGATGGAGCATTCGACATTCGACAACAAGCAAAGCAATCATTATAATAATAATAATGACGACAACAATGACGATGTCGATGATGATGACAATGACGATGACGACAAGCGACATTTCGAATGTGTTAATAGCTAAATTATATTAAGTTTGAAGCGCGTTTAACACATTAGTTACAAATCAAATCAAATCAAATCAACGCAAATCACGTGATCAGTAAACAACTTGAAAGTGAATGTACAAACTTGGCCCAGAATTTGATCATTGTCGCGTAATCCAAACCCATGTTAAGTATACGCCGCTTTGTACTTGGTGATTGCTCTAGCAAAAGGTGTCAAACTGTAACTTAAGCTTGCCTCGAAACAAATACAATCATAGTGAATGGAACTTATTGTAACTGGAGCTGCAGACACTTGACTCTTCTTACAGTTACGGGTGAAAACCCCTAGCAAAGAAACCACGCATTGCAGTAAAGAAAAGCGGCAATAAATTACTTTTTAAAATAAGCCTATTCCAAGTGATTTTTCTCTATAAGGAATTATTATTAATTTATATTCTTTCTCTTTAAAATAGAATAAGTTAACTTTCCAATTAAAATATTTATTTTGTTTCACGGTTTCCTATTGAATATTTTCTATTAAATGAAATCACGCAAAATCAGGCCCCGCTCCCAGTCCCTCTCCCAGGCCCCGCTCCCAGTCCCTCTCCCAGGCCCCGCTCCCAGGTCCCTCTCCCAGGTCCCTCTCCCAGGTCCCTCTCCCAGGTCCCTCTCCCTGTAACAACTGCAATTAAAAATCAAACAATCTAATCAAACAATTGAAAATAAAGAAAAAAAATCATAATAATATATTATTGAAAAATTGTAATGACACCTTTCAATTGCAGCACGATTGTTACTTCATATATCGTCTCAAATTAGCTGACAAACTCAGAAATGAAAACTTTCGCTATAGAATACGTGTCAATAAGAGAACGAGAGAATGATTTCGCATCAATCAGACCACCCACGGCTCAGAAATAAAATTGAATTTCTAACGCTTTTCCTTTTCTCGGGATAAGCAAAATAAACACACACAAATTTTGTGCAAATGAAATTTAAAACTTTGGCATTTCCTTTAATGAAAATAAATATGTGCTCAGGGTCTCTGGCCTGGATTAGCTCGTCAGCCAGAAAGTTGCAACTTTGACAACTTTAATTGGTTTAAAATTAGAAAATGTTGAGGGTGTGCGCCTCCAATAAACAAATGCAAATGGAACTTGAGTTTCAACCTGGATGGAGGCAACAAAAAAAAGTGTGAAACAAAATACAACAGGGGCAAAAATATTTTCTGGACGACAATATTTATAGGGAACGACAAAGGAGGAAGCAAAGAAAAAGAAAAACAACGGCGAACAACATCAATGGCTGTCAAGGGCAACCAACATTTATATGAAAAAAACAAAGAGAAAAAAAATAACATGAAAATAAACAGAAGCTCGCTTATCGAGTGCTTAACTCGGGGGTAACTTAAGCGCTGCACTTTGGAACGAGGCTTAACAATATGTATATATATATATATTTGTACGTTGGGGATCTGGGGAGAGTTTTGGCTTGGACTGGTCAAAGAATTGTACCTACCGCAAACTGGAAAGCACTGAAAACATTGCGCGGCTTTCGTTAGACGCATATCGATTGCAGAGGCCATCCCCTAAAATGCTAAACAACCCCCAAAGGGGCGCTAGCTGATAAGCAGCAACAGCAGCAACAACAGCGGTAGCAGCAACAATAACAAAACATGACTACAAAATGTTGCAATGCCAACGTGTGGCAGCTTGTGATAGCGTCCGTCCAGAACAGCTCAAATGGGTGGTTGTGCATATTTTGAATGATGTATGTATGGGTGAGTGGTATGTTAGGTGGTGAGTGGTGGTTTGGCTGCTTGACGTGGTTGACGTGGTTGCCTTTGCTCGACAACCATGCAAATTCGGCACGCTGCGTTCGTTGGCGTACAATGAACCGCGCCACCCTTCAGCCTCCCCCCTTCTCCTACCTATTTGGCAAAAAGAGCGACGACAACTTTCAGCCGCCGCAAATAGTGTGCACAATATTCTTGGCCAGCACTGTAACAGTGAGCTTCGAATGTATGGCACGTGTCCGCACTTTGAACGCAAACGAAGCAGCAACCCAGCCAACTCCATTAGCAGCCAGGAGGCATGAAGCAACCCTCGCAAATGCCTTTCAACATGCAGCTTCTTCTTTCTTTCTTTCTTTTTTTTTATTTTGGTGGCAACTCACCTGAGGCCCAAGTGTTGTTCTTGTTGTTTGTTTTTGTTTGTAGGGCTGCCCTTTACTTTATACTTTTACTTCAATTTTTTTCTTCTTTTTCGGTTACCTACTGCACTTCAAATGCAGTCAGCGATGCGTGAGAAGCAGCCAATGAGGCAAAGCTTGAAAATTCTTCATAACAGGAAGAAAACTCACAACTGATTCTGAAATCTTTAAAGTGTGTCAGCTGCAAGAGCTTAAGTTGCAAAAATTACAGGAAAACAAGCTCGCAAAAGATTCGAAGCAAAACTTTAGTATAGAGTACAAAATAGAAAAGCTGTTTAGTTAAGTTCGTTACAGATATGCAGTTTTGAAGCTTTAGTTTTTAAAACTTTTCCTACATTATGTCATACAAATTTTGTAAATTGTGTTACACAAACTTGCTTATTAGCTGCACTTCATGATCATAAAAGTAACTTGTTTGATATATTTTTTTCACTTGATAAAGTTTATTGAAGAAATTTGTCTCCAGAGTAATCTTAAGTAGTTCAGAAGCTAATTGTATTAATGCTGCAGTCCCCCGCTTCCAGTCCCTCTAGCAGGCCCCGCTCCCAGTCCCTCTCCCAGGCCCCGCTCCCAGTCCCTCTCCCAGTCCCTCTCCCAGGCTCATCTCCCAGACCCCTCTCCCAGTCCCTCTCCCAGTCCCTCTCCTAGGCCACGCTCCCAGTCCCTCTCCCAGTCCCTCTCCCAGTCCCCGCTCCCAGTCCCTCTCCCAGTCCCTCTCCCAGGCTCATCTCCCAGGCCCCTCTTCCAGTCCCTCTCCCAGTCCCTCTCCCAGTCCCTCTCCCAGTCCCTCTCCCAGGCCCCTCTCCCAGTCCCTCTCCCAGGCCCCTCTCCCAGTCCCTCTCCCAGTCCCTCTCCTAGGCCACGCTGCCAGGTCCCTCTCCCAGCCAGACAGACGGACAGACGGACATTGCTTATCGACTCGGCTATTGATGCTGATCAAGAATATATATACATTGTAGGGTCTGCCACGCCTCCTTCTGCCTGTTACGCACATAGTCGGTAAAACAAACCCAATAGACCCCTGTACTTTTTTTTAAGTACGGGGTCTAAAAAGTGTATTTAGAGTAAGTCAATCCTAAACAGCTTAAAAGCTGAATATATAATAATTAAATAATATGTAATTGGTTAAATGTACAATAGATTTTATTTAATTATTTAACTCAGGCAGCTTCAAAGCTTCCAGTTTAAGCTTTTCAGGATTAAAAAAATATAGATTTAATTAATTTTGAGAATCGTTAGCTAATGTGAAAAGCTCCTTCGTCAAGCAGCACAAATTCTAGCAAAAAACTCAAGAATTTTCTGTGAACTTGTTTCTAACAAATCGTTTTTAATTTACTTCTTAGGTTTCTTAGAACAGACTTTATTCATCTCATTCAGAGTCTTCACTTTTAATCGCCTTTAACTTTTCTTTCTCTCTCTCTGCCTCTCTCTCTCTCTCTGTCTTACTCTCTGGCCGACTAGGTTCAGTTTTTCAGCAATAATCCTAAAATTTTAGCCCCACACTCAATCAGAGCGCTCACGCAACAGCTCTTGAACTTCTTCCTTGACATTCACAGTTCGCTGACTGTCAGTTCCAATTGTCAGGGTTCAAGTACAAGAGTACCAAAAAAAAAAAAAAAAAGAATTGCCATCGCTTTATCTATGCTTCAAGTCTACTCTGATTTTCCAATGGCACGTCTCATGCTGCGCCTCATTATTTTTTATAGTCGCACCATTATTTCCTTTACATATGCCCGACGCTTGAGCAGTCAGTTGCTCTCAAACTGTAAAGTGGCATTTAACGCACATTCAAATTGGCATTCACATTTTAAGCGACGTCGCTGACATTTACCAGCATTCTAAGCTATATTCCCTCGTCTTTGTCTCAGTCTCTCCTTCGAAATGACAATTCTGCTTGCAATTTTAGCTTGCCTCGCGTTACTCCAACTCCGCGACTCTCAACAGATTTACATGAGATTTGCATAAATTGAGGGCTTCTTTTGAGGCTGTCGCTGCTTTAGAGTAGCTCATGTCCCCTGCTTCCTGTGCAGAGAGTGTATAGTAGTACCCTGTGCCCTGAGGGCTGCTTCCTGTGCTGCCGCCGTCGCCTCAAATGAATTTAAATCTTTTATGCAACAAAAATTGCTGTCGTTTTTCAACAGTTAATGTTTCAATTAGACGAGGGTCGGCCACATCACAAGTCACCAGCAGTCTCTGCTCACTGGCAATTAGTTTAATCGTATGTCAGCTAAGAATTTCCCTATAAAACAATGGAAAAAAATCGTAGAAATGGGAATTCGCATTTCGCATTTCTTGATCCCGCTGGGAGCTAAAATGACTTGAGTTTTGATCATGATTCGTTTTGATTTTGCTTATGGGAGACAAAAAAAGGGTTAACAGCATTTCGCACAGCTCAGCGCTTTCCAGGGTTGTCATTCAATTTGATTTTTGTTCTCCTGGCGGACCGGCAACAACATTTTATTTGACATAATTGGCGCAAAGTCAACCGGAAACGATTACTTCCAGCAACAAAGTGTGTGTATGATTGTGAGTGGGTGTGTGTGTGTGTGTGTGTGTGTGAGTAAGTGTGCGTGTGAGAGTAGTGTCCATGTGTGGGTGCCTTTTAAAGCAATTCAATTTGTGTGGCATACTTTTTTGGGTCTGGTCAAAAAGGTTTTCCGTTTTGGAACTAAAACTAAAACTGTCGCATTGCGTCAGCTTAGTTGACACGCGGCACGAAACAGCGACGCCTGCCACGATTCACATGCCTCCCCCTGCCTCCCCCTGCCACCCGCTTCTACCCTGTTCAACCCCCTCCCGCACTTGTTAGTTTTACAACTGTTTGCTGCAAGTTTCTGCTGCTCTTTGCATTAAAAATGCATACGCTTCCCCATTTGCTGGAAAATGTCAGTCAGAAAAGTTTCGTAAGGTGCGTTCGGGATTTGAAGAGGTTAACAGCATTTCCTTGGCAGCTTTTGAAGGCCAAAACCTTTCGAAAAACTTGGCTGACAGTTGTCTACATGCGGGTTAAACAAGATGGTCAAAGAGATTACGTTCCAAAACGTAAAACTAGAAAAAAAAACTGCATTCAAAGCAAAAGTTTTACTTTTCACTGTACCATTATGCGACAGCCAATCGATATGGAATATAAGTATATACAAATAGATATCTGTCTGCCTGCAACTGTAACCTTCACATGCAAAGTCAATTATAGACTGAAGACAGCCACGTGCCACAACAAATTGAAATTCCCACGCTGGCATTTTCCAATCTGCACTCTCGCAAAATATGTAGAAATAGAAAGGAACATTGTCAAGTCCTACATAGTTTATTAGCTTCAAGTCGAGACAGAATAATAATATTAAATAACCAAGGACAAAAATGAACATTTTACAGAGCTACAAATCGAAAGGCAAGCTACGATAACGAGAGTAAAATTCCATAGAAAATGTCGAAGAGGTTTTCAGCCATGCAAAATGTTGTCATTGTTAGTTTAAGTCATAACTGTGACACATACAGATGCTTATATAACTACAGAATATGCTGGCAAAAAGGCAAATCCCTTGGCAGCCAGGGGTTAAGAGTATATGTACAAAGCCGGGGGATATGATGGTAGCTGGAAACAAATCAAGTTGTTGCATAACGACTGCAAAAATGAGCTGCATACAAGTTGTTTGGATTCACAAAATAACTCAACAATAGAAATGAGAAAAGGAATGTCAGTTATGGCTTACAACGAAGATGAGATGCTCTATTTTTATAACTGGAGTCTATTATTTTGTTTTGATTCTTTGTGAATTCGAATTATAGTCATAATTAATTTAATATTTATAACTATTATAAATTTTAGATAAACGTAAACAAATTCTTTTTATCATTATCTTGTTTCTATTGTATTTAATTTTAATTTAATTTAAATTCTTCTGTAATCTGTACAAACTTTATACCATAGTTCATATACCCATCTCGCCTGGCATAAGTACACGGACAACAATGCATCAGACGAGCACTAATGTTGCACAATCATCGAGGCGAGGCATCATCATCAGTCGAACAGTTTGAAGTCAGCAGTTGGAGTTGGAGTGCTTGAAGCATTCTGCAGTTGCATGCAACATACGCTCACTGCATCCTTTTATACAAATTGTCAACTAGTTGTGGACGAGTCGGAGTCTGAGTCGAAGCAGTAACATAGTTGCCCCATTCGGTGGCATGTAACTAACTGAAAAGCTCAACTGAGCGTATGTGTAATGTTTGCAAAATAACCATTTACGTTATTCCAATAGTTGCCAGAGAGTTGTCACTGTTTCTCTCTCACTTTCTCTCACTCTCTTTCACTCTAATTCGTTCTCTCTCTCTCTCTCGCTACTAATTGCCAACAACACAAAAAACTACACAAAGTCTAGGACTTTTGTTGGCTTTTAGTTATTTTTAAGTGGTATTGCCATAGTGCCCAAAAGTCGACTACACATTTTTCAACGCGCCGTTTTGTATGCTTTTCATTATTAATGGCTAAGCAAACGGCGAAGGACACAACACAGGACGACTTTTGCTGCCATGAGTCATATGCTAATTTAGCCACCGCACACAACAACAACAGCCAGCAACAACAACAACAACAACAACAGTGCTGTTGACTACCGCAACACTGTGAAACCGCAAAAGACAACCACACCTGACTTATTTCTCAGCCGTTTTTGGCATTGAACAACGATACGATACGTCGCCTTCTAATAGAACAGACAACAGCTGTCAAAAGATGTGTTCCTCTTTCCCATTTCCACATCCCTACACTCTTCCCTACTCCCCAACGTTGTCTAGTCACATTCAGTTTGATTGATGGTTGCCCAGTTCTGTGTATTTTTACCATTTCTATGTCTTTTTCTGCCGGTTCTCGCGATGCGCCGCGTTCCGTTCAAGGACGTCATGGTTTTTGTTTTCTTTTTTGCAAATTACTCAAAGGAAAACAACGGAAAGCACTCAGGCAAATGAGTTACGAGCTCCTACCTATAGGTGCCATACCCGTTTCAAGCATCTTCGAAAACTCTCCCAAAAGTTGTCAACCAAAGTGCCAATCAGTGTTTCTTGTCCGTTCTAATGATAAAGCACAGTCTATAAAAAATGTATAGATTGCACGCAATGCTATTGTTGTTTTTTTTATTGTCAGAGTTAAACAAACAAAAGACTCGAAATTTTTAGATAGTTTAGTAAGGTCAGTTTTAAACTTGTGAATGTACAATTACAATAATCTGATAAGATTTTCAAATTAAATATGTCCAAGAAATCAACTTAAAAAACGCAACCAGAAGATTTATTTAAAAATTTATTAATCCAAATAGAAATATCAAATATTCGTTTCAAAGATAAACTATTAGTATATTTTAGTCTTACAATTCGAAACTCTGAATTCTCTGCTTTATACCCATTAATAACTGATAGAACTCTTGAAAAAACTATATTATATTATTTTTTTAAGTTCTCATATTTGTTTTTGTTCCCAACAATTTGTTGGATTTCCTTTAACTTGAATCCACTTTACACTCGCCTCAAGTTGATTTTTCAAGTTGTTTAGACTTCCTTATTCGACTAATCCGCAAGAGTTCGATAATCTCACACATCTCGAAGATTCGAGGCATTTTGCCAAATACGAACGCACTTATAATGAGCTCATTTCGCAGAGCCCAACTTGAATATAAATAAAAACGAAAAGTAAAGAAAAAAACCAAAACTTCCTAAAACTTTTCAGCTTGAGTAATTTGGAATTTATGACTTCATTGCAGGTTGTTGTTAAGAAAAAACAAAAAGGCACAAATCATGCAACTACCGCAAAAGCAAAAAAAAAAAAAATAATAATAATAAAGTCTTGAAAGTTAAATAAAATATAGACACTAAAAAGAGGAGAAGAGCGAACTAGAGAATAAGCCAAGAAAACGAAGGTAAAATAAAAAGCAAAAACTTGTTTATGACTTGCAAATATTCTGTAAATGCCGAAATGCGCGAAAGCTACCTACGAGATACAAGATACAAGATACAAGATAGATACAAAGAGGAGTGTGGGGAGAGAACTTGTCGAAGCATCCAGTAGAAAATGAAGAAACAAATCAAGTTGGTGTGCAAACCTAAAGAACTGAAGTGTCTAGGCGAGAATCCAGCTACAATGGGAGTCAGAGTCGGAGTCGGAGGCTGTTGACAAACGAACTAGAAATCCCGCACTTGAGTAAATAACACGGACGGAAGTGTAACCACCAGATAGAGGAGGAGACGTGGTAAGTAAATGAACTTTAAAATGGATACCCGACGGCGGGAAGACGACGATGCTGCCAACTAATGTAATCAAATCAAATCACAACGACCCGACAGGCAAATGCAAGGCAACTAACCAAAGTCAAACTCAAAACTGAACGGGGATGGGAATGGCAACAGGAATGGGAATGGAAGAATGAACATAAGAGCAATGGACTCCGTAGCCAACTAAAGTGTCCATTGCCGTGCCGTGGAAATATTGTCATTGAAATGCAACGCTCGTGTCCGTGTCCGTGTCCGCGTCCTGGGAACGCGCCACAGCAACTCACCTGACTATGCAAATTGTGTGGAGGAGACGGCGCAATAGTCATAATAATAATAATAATAATAAAAATAATAATAATTTGCAACAAAAGTCAGTCAAGTGGTTTGCGGTTGCATAGTTTGCTCCTTGTTGTCTTTGTCAATATTTGCCAACGGAGACCCTCATCATCTCTCTCTCTCTCTCTCTTCGCTTTCTCCTCTCTCATTCAACCGCTCTGTCATGTCGTTGTTGTCTGCCCATCAATCTGATGACTTGGGCTGACTGGAGACGACACAAAGGCTCATCGATATGCAACAGAGCAATCTACGACCCAAAATTTGTGTTGCGGTTTCCTCCATTCGGACTACTCGAGAGGGCACAAATGAGTAGCTCAAGAGAAGAGTGAGAGAGAGAGAGAGAGAGAGGAGAGGAAGGCAATGCAATCTCTTGGCCGCAAACTGAGTACCTCATTTGCATTCGCACATTCATTCAATCATTTGTTTATTCGCGTGCAAATAAACTGAGTCAGACAAGATGTTCAGGCAGGCATAACAACAAGTCAGACCTCGATAAGTTTTAATAAAAGCTGAAGAAAAACTGCTAATGGAACTGAAAAGACAACTTATAACTGATTCAGAAGAATCAATAAACGCAGCTGTGTAGTTTTACAAGCTTAATGAGAATACAAAAATATTTTCTAACAAATTGAATTTAAACTTTAAAATTGAATAGCTTAAAAAATATTTATATTTTTTTATTTTCGTTTTATAATCCATTTTAGAGTTTATCAATGCTAACATAAGCGATGTTCACAAATTTTACAGGGATTTATCAGTCATTGAAGGTCTCTTTTAAAAATAAACCTTGCCATTATTTGGCTACATTTGCAAATCAAATTTGTAATTCCCCTTAAAAGAAAGATTTTTCAGTTGAATTGTAAGCAACCGAACCGTAAGAAAACCATTCAAAATAATGACCAATCTAAATTCTTATGAACATTATTTCTACTTCCTTTTCTCGTACATTGACTCAAAACGTGTTTGCAACCATTTTCATAATTTGTGCTGACCCTTTGCATGGTGGAGAGGGAAAAATGCTGCCAAGGAACCTTTCGAATATTTTGCCATAAAAACTAAATGGAAAATAATTTTCAATTTGCAGGTGCCCAAAAGACGCCAACACTTCTCCTTTATCTTGACCCTGTCGGAAAGCAGACGCTTCCGAGTACAAGGGAAAAAGTTCAAGTATTTTCTTTTATTTTTTCCCTAGTCTTTTTTTCGGTTTGTTTGTTGTTGCTTTCTGAGGCGAAGACCAAGATAGACAACGGTAATTGTAGACTTTGGCTATGCTCGTCTTGTGGTTTACACTATTGCCAACACAGTCTGGCCGTTTGCCTACATACAAACTACTTAAATGTGGGCGTGGCATTGCGCTTCTTAAGCCAACGCAGCCAAGCAAACATTTGAAGCAGTGCAGGAAGCGCACAACACAGAAAACAATACGGCTGGAACACAATCAAACATAGAAAAATACGAGTGCTCTAAATAGAGGAACGTATGCGACTTGCTGATACCCTGTTTTGGGTATTAAAGCAATGTAAATCTATAACAACTACTTTGAATTTATACCTATGAGCTCTATTATTCTAAATTATAAAATAATAACTTTAAAATTATTATTATTTAAATTATTATTATTTAAATTATTATTATTAGTAAAATATATGTCAATATCCTTGTACACATTCTTTTAAAAGATATTCTAGCTTGTATTATATTCTTTAAATATAACCTATTTATCACAACCTTTATATACCTTTTGAAATAGTTCTTTTTTTACAGGGTAAAAATAAAATGCTAGCCTGGCTCTAACAAGCGAGACAATGGCCACAGGCTGTAAATTGTGGAAAAGACTAAATAAAAGTAGCCACCGCAGAGAGACGTTGAAATCGGAGGCAAAAACAAAGCAACAAAAACAACAACAGCATGCAGATAAAACAATAGCAACCGAATGCCTGCCAAACTGTAATTAAAACTGTGCAGCTAAAACTGTGCCGGAGAACTGCAAAAAGGCGGCCCACCCAAGTGAAGAGTGTCAAGTGCAAAGACATGTGAAAGAAATTTAAGAAAAGGGGCAACTGGGTGGGTGTCATGTCAGAAAGAGAGGGAGAGAGGGAGGGAGAGAGGTATGGAAAGGGAGCGCATGACGGAAATCATTTTACGCCATGACAGACAATAAGCGAGCACACGGCAAGAGCGGACGGAAGCCATTAACAGGACAGCAGAGCTGTGTGAGAGAGAGAGAGAGAGCGAGAGGGAAAGAGAGAGAGAGAAAGAGGCAACTGAAGGTGCCTTGGTGTCAAGGTGCCTATATATGAAGACGTTGGCAGGCAACGTCACTTATTTTGTGCTACAAAGTCAACACCAACACCTTGAACCATTTAAAACAGGCGGCAGGCAGACAGAGGCCCAAACAAGAATTCATCACAGGCAGCAAGCAACTCAAAATAATGAAGTGCCACAGGGTGGCAAGCAGAGAGCAGAGGCAGAGAGACTGTGGTAGAGACGCAGGCAAGCAAAAGTCATTAGCGGAAGACGCCTGCTTCTGCACTCTACACTCCACGCGTGCTGTTGTTGTTGCTGTCAGGAAATGCAGCAGAGTTGTTGCCCCTTTGGGGCAAGAAATTTTAGACGTTGTCGTTGTCGTTGTCATCATCGTGGCCCATGTCAAATATTTAACACTTGGTTTATTTTGCATTTGTTTGCATTTGTTTTCCACTGCCACTTCATGTGGCACATGGAAATTAAATGTTTACGCCTTTTATGGCAGCAAGTGGGCGAACACACACCAAATGCCAGCCCAATTTGACTACAGCCCACACACAAACACACAACACACACACCCATCCATAAAATGCCAAACTGCAGAAATCCAGAAATCTATTCGTATAACAAAAAAAAGTCGAAGCAGAGAAACACTCACAAATTCAGAATGCAATCAGCATTCATTGAAGCGCCAAATGCTGCAGCAAATCACGTAGCATAATATTTTGTTATTTGCTTCAGGCCAAAAGTCGAAAAAAGCCTGAATATTCTCTGATATACGAAGGGAAATTCATTTCCATTTATATATGTATTTGCGAGAGCATTCATGTATTTATGTATGTGAAAAACGATTTTCAAAGTCACGCGCTAGCACACAGAATGGAAATAGACAATCGATGACAATGGTGGGAGATAGACCAAAAAGAAAAAGGATAAAAGTATAAGAAAAATACTAAGCAAGATGAAAAGTTGCCAACAAAAATGATACATTGGAAATGCTTGTTTACACTTTCAATAAAATTTGTTTGATATTTAAAAAAATAAAATGTTACTACATCTAGCATAAACATATCATATCATTTAATTATATATAAATAGATATTTACAAAACCAAGTAGCAAAAAAAATCTCTGGAGATTATTGCAACACATCTATATAGAAAAACTGAATGGTCTTCCAAAATTTGATTATTTTTTGATAATTTTTACAAACTATTTTAAGATTTAAATCACAAATCATAACACACTCATACATGTTATCCTTACAAATTTACCGTCATTTTTGTAGTACTCTCACTTTATAACAGAGTATAACAATAGAAATGTAAAAAAAAGGAGTGCGAGTGAGAGAGAGAGCGACAGAGAGTAAGATACAGCGACAAGACGAATCACATTTCTATTAAAATGCGAAAAGCCTTTTGCGGTTGTCGCTGTTTACACTCTTTGTTGGCTGCTAGCTTGTATCCCTTTTCCCACCCACTCTCCCACACTCCACAAGTCCCTTCACATTGGATCCCACTCTATATATGATGCCTCCTTAACCGACAGTGCAGTTTTCTCTGTTGTGCCTTGTGCCTTGTTTATACGATGTCTGTCTGTAACGCTGTTTATCGTTCCTGGCTGTTGGCACTGCACTTTGCATGCAAAAAACATAATAATCAGCGAGCGAGTGAGCGAAAGATACAGAGAGACAGAGACAGAGAGAGAGTGAGGGACAGAGAGAGAGGTGGCGACAGTAAGGGGAGGATGGGAGTCAAAATGTCTGCCTGATCGTCGACGCCGCATAAGCCACCAAAAATAAACAATGCAAATGGAAAGAGACATAGATAAACAATAAATAAACAGAGGCAAGCAATTGAAAACTGCATAAGGCAGAAGAGGTGCAGAAGAGAGGCAGGAGGCAGGGAGAGGATGCAGCAGAAGAGCGGCAAAAAAGAGGCAGGAGTGGAGAGAGGATGCAGCAGATTCACTCTCGCCAAGTGGGCATTAAAACGCCAAACAGAACAGAGTCATTGAACGTGCAAGCGAGAAAGCAATAGCATGTTTTTATGTGTGTGTGTGTGTGTTTGTGTGTGTGTGAGTGAGAGAGTCGAGCGATGCCAACAACTAAATGCGAGACAGACTGGCGACGTCTGAAATTTTTTGAAATTGTTGCTGAGCCCACAGCTAATTGTAAAATTGCTCTCAAACTGTGCGAGGGCGGACGGGGAATTTTTACAGAGACTGCAACTTGAGGTAGGGGTAGGAGTACGAATTGGGGTAGAGGTTGCCTCTACTAATTCAATTCTAAACGCGTTCCACTGCGGATTTGCGCTTAAATGTATTTGTAAGTAGTTTTGTTGCAATAAAACACAAGAAATATCGCCGCCAACAACAGACAATCGACAACGGACACGAGACAAGAGAGAGAAGAGCA
Organism: Drosophila falleni; assembly: GCA_035045575.1. NCBI lineage: Eukaryota > Metazoa > Arthropoda > Insecta > Diptera > Drosophilidae > Drosophila > Drosophila falleni. Next base: position 17,049,274 of record JAWNOV010000167.1, read on the forward strand.
AAGAGAGAAGTACAAAGCCAAACAGCAAACAGTAAAAGCCAACATAAAACAACAAAATGCCAAATTCAAACAGAATATAGAAAGATCAAGGCGAGCGTGAACAACTAGAATATACCCCGTAAGCAGCTCTTAGTTGGAATTATAGGATTCTCACATAATTACTTAAAATAAATTTTAGTTCAATTCTAATGATAAAATTTAAATGTAGAATAAATTTAAATGTCTTTACTTTGAAGTCTTTTACTTTGTTTTTCTTTACAAAGTTAAAAGACTTAAAATTTATTGTAAAAAGTTGAAAAGTGAGTTACAAAAATTAAGGAAAATCTTTGGAAACATGATTTCCAGTATCAATTAAGAAATCAAAACATGTTTTAATTGATATTCCCTTTTGAAATGAGTTCTGTTATAAGAAAATTAAAAGAATTTAAAGTATTTAGAAAATTGTAAAGAAAAATTTGTAAATATAATTGAAAAGTAATAGATCGAATACGTTTAGGTATTCCAAATATATTTAATTCACAATTCGTAAAATTTGTAAAAAACGTTTTAATAAAGGAATGAGAGATTTAAGATATCGTTTATTTTAAATGTGACAAAATTCATATTTAAGATGAACGCCATACAGATATATACACCGCTATCATACCCATTATTTATTCTATGTATGCAGGGTATAAAAACAAAAGTTGAAAACATTGAAAACAGAATTTTACGATTTACGTTGAGGCAGTGAATTTCACTTAAAACGCTTTTATTATGGTGAGCTGCCAGCCAGCAAATACATAAAAAAAAAGTAAAAGAGTGTGTGTGGCGGTGTGTGTGTGTGTGTGATTGTGAGTGTGTGCTGGTCTGCTGACTGCTCGCATTCAGGGCACGTTCCAGGCAACGTTGACGCTTCGCTTGCCCAATGGGCGCGAGGCAGAAGAAAACTTTGCTTTTTACTCAAACACACACGTCTGCTTGCATGTACGAGTGTGAGAGTGTGTACCTGTAATGGTTACCCGTTCGACAACAGCTTAACAGCTACAACAACAGCAACAACAACAACAATGAGATGCAGCTACCGTTTAAAAACAAATTATCGAACATGCACAAGACGCCACGGCCTGTCATTGACATGAGTTCCACTGAAATAATAACTAAATGTAAAAAAGAAAAGCCCACAAGAGAAACAGAGATAGCAACTGAGAGGTAGACAGAGATAAGTAGGCAATAATAGTGGAAAATTGTTGACATGCCCTATGGGAAGTCAAGCGATAGGTGTACAATGGGAAAATAGAATCAAAAGTCAACAGATAAAGTTGTGCCCTGAGAGAAAAAAACTGGAATTGATGAGGATAGAGCCCATGAACTGAAAGACAGTCAATTACGGCAGCTACAAAGATTGAAAAAAGCTAGGAAAAACTGTGACAGTCAGTTGTAAACAGCAGCAGTCAACCAGTTAGGATTACCATAAAGGCAAGTCTTAAGTTTCTGTAAGTAGTACTGGAAGTATTACGAGACCAAATTAATTTCTAAATACTAAAAAAAATATCTATGTACTTCTTTTAATATATTTCCAGCACTAGAATAAACAAAGTTGTAATAATATACATAACATTCATCTATAATTAGATCGAACTTTATATCTATAAACATAATTTAAATAATACAATTTAGCCTTCACATTTATTTATTTGTTTACTTTGAAAATCCATTGAAATTCTATTGAATTCCAGCTAAACCATTGCTATCTCTCCTCATCCTTATGTCTGCCTCATTTTCCTTCATAGCTTCACATCTGCTTTATGCTATACTATACACATTTATCTATAGTCAGACAGTAAAACACTTGATTCAAGTACGCACAATAAATTGCTCAAATTTGTTATAAAAACATCAGTCGCACCTCAAGTTAAGTTAAGTATTTGTTTTTACTTGTAAGCTCTTTCGTTTAATGATTTTTTTGCTAAACATTTAGGTTTTAATGATATTCGAGATAATATTCATGTCCAAGGTTTCTCTTCTTTTTTTTCAGCTTTCACGCGAAAGGTCATGTGCGTGATTACTCATACGCCGTGTGGCAAGCGCACAGATCTGACAGCAAATGTGAGATAAAAGAACTCGCTGTGCTTTCAATAGCTGAAGAGGCTCCTATCAATGGCATGGCATATTAAACGACCAGCAAAGCGGATTTTTGCCATATCTATGCAGTGGGAGGAAGGAAGGAAGGAGCAAGAGGGGAGGTCATTGCTTTTTCTCTTCACAAATCAAATCGCAAATACAATGGAGTCGACACATGATGTGATGCGAGTGAACGCTGTGTGATGTGAGTTGATAGTGGCAACCTACAAAGAGGCGCAGATACTTGAATGGACCTGGACCTGAACCTCTGGACAAGCACACAGAGACACACACACACACACACACACATATACATACATATATAAATGTATATATATGCGGGCAGTTTGTTTGCAGTCATTGAGAAGAGATAGCGTCAGAGAGAAGGAAGTGAAGGAGGCCATTAGCTGCTTATCGCGCTGTGAGTAGCAGCAGCAATCAGAAAAGAGAGTGAGTGAGAAAGACAGCAGGAGCAAGTGTAGAGAGAGAGAGAGAGAGCATTGAGAGGCTCGACTCAAGTGTAAAGTTATCAAGTGGTGCCTGCTGCTGCTGCTGCTGTCAAGGGTTAAAGTCATAGACAACGTCGAGTGTTTGGCTTTGGCTTGTGACATAAAATGTTATCAAAAAGGATTATGACAAGCGCACAGACACCAAAGAGTGTACAGAGCAGAGAGCGAGTACAGAGAGAGAGACTGGGAGCGAGAGAGAGAGAAGGGAAATAAGAGGTAACACCGACAGCGCCAAGTGTATCAGTGGCACAAAGAGCCGAACTACAATGATATCTTTTTGATATCGTTGACAGTTCACAAAAGCAACAACTACAAAAAAAAAAAGAAAAAAACACCAGGCGAATGCCATGAAATATTTACACAACTTATGAAAGAGCTGGTAAAATGGCGAGAAAAACTTATAAAATGTGAAATAAGGAAAGAAAACAACAACAACAGCCACTGTGATGACGATGGTATCTCAAGAATTGTAAGAGACAGAGATAAGTGTCAGATTGTTGCCACTTTGTTGTTAAATGTGTAAGAATATTACGAAATCTGCAATTCATAAGCAACGTTTTATGGGATTTGTCTTTAAAGTAAACTTAAGAACGTTATTTACACTTGGATTCACTTTTAAGATTCATTATGATCTAAAGAAATTTATAGTTATAGTTTTCAGTTTTGTTTTTACATTTTTTATATAATTTTCTTTTAGATTTCTTTAACATTTCTCTTAAAGCTTTTAAGAAAAGTATGTCTATATTCTTATTTTTTTATTGTTTATTTTCATAATTTCAGTTTAAATCTGTGCTGCAAATTTAGAAAAAGTTTAGCTATTTTATATATCTGTTTATAGCAACACTTTCCCCAGCTCAGCTGAAGCTAAAGAATGTGCGACGCTATCATAAAGTGAAAAAGAAAGAAAGAAAAAACCAAAGCAGTGCCATAAGTCAAGAACCAGACCCGAGAGCCGAGAATTCAGAATTCAGAATCCAGACACCAGTTCTGGTTGTGGTTGAGGTTCTGTTTCTGGAATCGTGAAAGACACTTGATGCGTCCATCAAGTGGACAGCGCGGTCAGCAATGTGATGGGAGGGGGAGGATGGGGCAGAAGCTGAAGTGGAGCTCAGTTAAATGCAATTTTCTTAATGCCTGACAGAGAAGCAGCAGCAACAACTTGTCCCTGTCCCATTCCCCCTGGCTGTCTGCTTATTACTTCATAACTTTTATTGCCAGCGAATGAAGCAGTTGAGCTTGTCAGGCGTGTACATAATTGGAAAGAAAACCCGTTGAAATTAAAGCAGCAACAACAACGACAACAACTAACAGCAATTAACGATGGTTAAACACAACACTGGCAACAACAACACCAACACCAGCAACAACAACAACTACAGTTAGCAGTGACTTCAGTAATAGCCTTGACAACGCAACTGAGAACAGCAACAAAAACAACAACAACAACGACAACAAATGGAAGTTGCAACAACTTGTGTGACATTCTTTTCTTTGCTTTGCTTTGCAGCAAGTGGCAGCCACATCAAAAGCAGAAGCATCCACAGCAGCTGTTGCAACTACTCAATAATGCAATGAAAACATTTAAGTTGCAGTCAACTTTGCAACTTAGTTGCAGTTTCTCCTCCAAAAAAAAAAAAAAGTACAGATAAATAAAATAAACAGAAAAAAAAAACTATTTCTCAATTGCAAAATTTATGAGCTACATTCACTGGCAAAATCGTGTGGAAAATAACAATGAAAATTGCCAAAAGCTAAGAAAAACTCAGCTGGCTGAGTTGTCACGCAGTCAACGTATTGAGGGGGTACTAGCATAGATGGAGGGGGAGGGGGAGGGAAAGTGGCCGGGAAGCTGTACTAACAGTCAAAGCATAAAGAAATTCCAATTTGGTAGATTGTTGGTTTTCTGACTGACAGTCGACGAGGAACATGTTGAAACAGTTTTGGCCAACTTTTTCTAAGATCTCAAAAAAAAAGAGAAGAAGAAAACTTTACAGTCTGCAGTTTTGGATACAATCGTTTTAAGTTTAGCAGGCATTTTGAATGAGACTCTTATTGAATAAAGAAAATTTTGTTATAGAATTGTATAATATCTGGGTTGATTGAGTGCAGCCAATTTGACTGTGAAAATTTGTTATTTCTAAGATGTGGCAGCCTTATTTGAGCGTTATTGGACAGTTGATTGAGCATTGAGCAATATTCTTGTTTAAGAAAATTAGACGAATTTCCATTTCAGTCAACGTATATCTTAAAATTTTTCGAATATCTTAAATTATAAATATTTTCAACTTTCTTTATTTAATCTTAATTTGGAATTTTATAAAGCTATCTACTTAAAGCACTGCAATAAAGACACAACCATATTAGGGGTATGCCCAGGGTAGGGCATGTTTACTTTACAACTTATCGATAATAATAATTTATTGTTTTTGTTTTTGCCTCATTGATTGGTTAAACAAACTTGAATTTGGTTCATGGCGTTACGGCCCTCACACACTTTTGGGTCGGAATTCACAATATCAGGCCAAATATGGTCACACTGAACTAAACTACTGTCTGACTAAGCCAGACTTCTCTCTCGTGTTTATCTCTCTGCTTATTGAGAACTGAGGGAACAGCTGTTGGCGGTTTGATGTCGGCTCACATAATAATAATGCTCTGCACAATAAAGCGGGTTTTCTTTAGACAAAAGCCAAACTCGTTTTAGACCGCGAATATCGAGAGCCACTAAAAACAAGCACCGATTGTGGGCGTTGAGAGAGACAATTAGCTGCATGCCGCAATCTAAAACGGGTTTTTGGGTGAGTCAACAATGCTATTTGGCAGCACTGTGGCGCCTCTAGCGAGCGATGCATGAAACACACAAACACAAAACCATTGGTAAACTATGGAATTCATAGTGGAAAATGCACCCAAATATGCAGAGATGAGGAGTGTGGAAGAGTAAAAGGTATTAGCAAGCACATTTTGGATTATTTTTCATTTATTTCATCTTCCGTTTGTTGTTGTTCTGTCAGTCGTTCAGTTGTTCAATCTGTCTGTCTGTCTGTCTGTTCCACTGTCAGTCATACTCAGTTTCAGCTGCTGCATTCAATTACCATGGACAGCTGGCAGGCAACTTGGTTGGGATGCAGGCAGCATTGCTATTCCCAAATGTTTGACCATTAAATGCTCTGTCAAATGACTCAACATTGACAGTTTGCTTTTGTACTTTTTTTTTGGTAGTTTTTTCGGTGTAACCAGCAGCTTTTTTAAATACCCTTTGCAATGCTTTGCATTTGGAATTGTTTTGACGCAACGTTGGCAGCTTTGACGGCTCAGTGAATACATATTTCGACCAAATTCACTTCATGTGAACATTTCAGGTGTCTAATTTCGTCTATTGGTTTTTGTAAACTTTATTTTAGTATCTATCAAAGCTCTTCACTTGTGTGTTTTTGAGGCATAAGTTTAGCAACTGGATTTAAATTTCATACGGCCAACAACTTTGGCATAACTTTTAGTCTGAATTTATGGCTTTCAGTGAGGCTAATAAAGTTGTCGAAATTGCTTTTGAGTTTTGCACATTTTCTCAATTACCCAAAACATACAGAAAACTTTGCTGGAAAACTTTAAAGGTCGTTGCTTTATTATTATAGATATTTAAATTTTATGGTAAAAATTGTAGAACAAGTATAAGCAAATTACTGTTTGACTTTACGAAGGAAAATAATAGGTACATAAACCGAACATTTAAAAACTTATGTGCTATAAAAGAGACTTAATTAAATTTATAAAAGAAACAAACCAATGGAAAAAATAAATATTTTTTGCACGCATATCAATCAGTTTGTATCAACATATTTATAGCAAATGTCAATGTCAAGTAAAAAACGATTTGCGCACAGTTCAAAAGGCATTTAACCTCGAAGCAAATCTTTGCATCTTAATTATAAGCTTTTCCTCAAGTACTTTACAGTTTCTCAACGTTTAAAGTTGAAATTTATTATAGGATGATTCATGCACGACATTTTCCCATAGCTCAATGCAACGCCCAATAATCGAGGAGACTACAGACAACTTGATGTGGCCATTGTTAGATATATGCATATATATATATATATATATATATGTTACCATACTTGTATATGATACATAAATCTATTGTCTATTGCACCCACACATCTATGGTATCTGCGCTTTGGCTTCTGTTTTCAGCTATTTTCAGTTCTCTTTTATTTCTAACTTTTTTTTTAGCCCATTTATGGTTAGTTTTTTTAGTTGATTTATTGTTGTTTTGCTTTTGTTTGTTGCCAGTTTTCCCTCCTTTTTTTGGAATAAATATTAATAAAAAATATTTTGTGTTGTGGCCAAAAAGTTGAAAATGTTGTAAATATTTATTAAATTTATTTAACGTTTATCGATAACTGGTACTCACTCAATCTGCCAAAACTATGCGATAGCCTCTTTTTGAGCTTCTGCAGAGCGCCGCCTTTCTTCTCCCGCATTGTGACGCCTGAAACAACAAATTGGAAAAGAGAATAGCAAGTTAATATTTAAAAATTAAATATAGTTAAATAATTTCATTAATTTTATGTGTAGAGACAGATTGATGGCTTGTCTGACAGTTGTTGTAAGCGGTTTGTTTATTTATTATATAATATAATGCTCCCACACAACAACAAAAACAACAACGTTAATTATAAAACAAAACACAAAGTGAATTCAAAGTAAAAACAACCAAAAGTTGACATTACAAATTAACATAAATCAGTGAAGCGTGGTGTACCATAATAATAAATACATAAGTAGAGACTGTGACCCTTAGAGGGAAGACTGAAGACTACAACTCAAAGAGGGGAGACCGAAGACAGCTCCAAAGACACGCACATTTCCCAAAATGTAAAGTCAATTTCTATCGTCAAATTTCAAATGAAAAACTGCTCGAAAATAGAAAATGCAGTCAGTTATTTCAAGGGGGCGCCTTCCCCTTCTCCGACTCCCCTTCTTTGTCTTTCCCTCTCTATTTATGTATTTATATGCTGTTGGAACTCTATAAATCGACGTATTCGTAATTGAGTTGTATAATTCCCTTGCAGCGCTTTTGTTATTGTTTTTGGTGCTGTCGCTTCGTTGTTGTTTTTGTTGATAGCGATCATAGTACTCGTATGTATAATAATAACATTTAGCAAAGTTATTTTAGCGTCCAGTGAGGTATGCAAATTGTGTAAAGTTTTACGTCACACACATATTTATAGGGTGAAATTGTTGTATCAACTGTTTTTGAGGGCTTCTCTTGTTGTGATGATTGTTGTTGCTGTTGTTTTTGTTGTTATTTTTGATTGTGTGGTGTTGCTGTTTAGTTGGCTCGCTGATTGGCATAATGATTTGACCAGCACTGTGCAAATATCTGTGTAATATGAGTGTAATCAACTGATTGTTTAACAGACTGCCAAATGCATTTACCAACTGCTGCTTTTCTATCTGTATCTGAAGTATATACAAATATTTTGTTTACTTTCTGCTGTCATTGACATTTCATTGTGTTTAATCATTTGTTATTTTTGATTATGTAAGTAGAAGTATGTTATCTAACATGCCATATTATTCAAAATAAACAAGAAGACTGAAAGCTAAAATAAACTAGTCGGTCGGTGCTACAGTCGAGCATACTCGACAGTCGGATACCCCGTACTCCCCAGTCCCTCTCCCAGGGCCCTCTCTCAGTCACTCTCCCAGGCTCCGCTCCCAGTTCCTCTCCCAGTCACTCTCCCAGGTCCCTCTCTCAGTCCCTCTCCCAGGCCCCGCTCCCACTCAATCTCCCAGGCCCTGCTCCCAGTCCCTCTCCCAGTCCCTCTTCCAGTCCCCGCTCCCAGTCCCCGGGGTCTAAAAATACCAAAAATGATTAAATATTAAATATCATGGCAGTAACCAATGGTAATGCCAAATAAAATGTTAATTTTTATACCAAATATTGTATTTAATTACTTGCTCAAGTTGGGTTAAAAATTAGACGGATAATGGTTAACATTGTAATAATAAGAACGAAATAAAAATGATACTGAGTCATGCTTGGAAATTGTCATTTCAAAAGTCATTTGTCAAACTCTTTCACATTTAACATGGTCAACGAAGTTGACTCTGATGGAAATGATGCCACACCACCAAAGTCGCCTTTACCCGCCACTTTACTTGGTCGATTTGATGAACTGTCACCTTGACTGCCCACTCAATGAACCAAGCAACAGAGCAGCAATTAAATTTACAGAAATATATATATTTTTTTACACTTTAGAATACTTTTTGCAGCACTAAATCATTTGATAAGTGTCTCTCGAGTGCCTCGGCGTATCTATAGCACACAGTAACTATTATTATTATTATTATTGTAGTTGTTGTTATTCTTGTTGTTGTTGTTTTTAAAAGCAATTTGGCTTAACAACAATGCAGACAGCAATTTATGGTCTGTATATGGAGAGACAGACCAATGCATATATGTATGTATGTATGTATATTGAAAGCCAACACTTCAACTCAATTACAGGCCAACTCTTACAACTATGAGCTCATACGAGTATGCTGGCTATTATTATTGCTATTGTTGTTGTTGTTCTCGTTGCTATTATTGTTGACTTGAAAATGGTCATTCAAAATCATAAGCTTACCAGCTTAACAACAACAACTATGCCATTTTAAGCTTGTCTGAAAACTGATAATGATCCTGTGTTTTTGCGGTAGGTGTGGAGACAGGAACATTGCATGAATACACAACAATGGCAGAGTGAATCAATCAAGTTGAATGGGAACGAATCATGCGAATCATTGCCAAATGATAAGAGTAGTTCACTTTAAATAGCAGAATAATTGTGTAAGTTAGAAAGTCAGAAAGCCCAGAGGTCATTGAAATGTTCTGTTAGAGAATAGGTAATAATAGATTATATATATAATCGATTTATATACATTTTTTTTTAATAATTAACATTCAATCTAAAAATAACTCAACATTCGCCTTATCTGCCGTCTAAAATTCTTATGAAATCAGATTACAAAACTTTCTTACAAATTTAGTCATAATAATTGCAATCGTAATGAGTGCAAACTGTGTATTCATTTAGCGCTTTAATGGACCTCTAAACGAACGCCCGATAGCATACAAATTGCACTCAGTGTTGTCAGTTGTTGGCTGCAAAATTGCCGCATAAAATGCAATATGCAAATGCACAAAATGGCGCCAAGTTAATAGTTTGTGCAACTGACAAATTGTTTTAAAGGCGACAACGACAACGACAACGACGAATATTAACAATTGCATTACATTAGAACAAAATGACTGGCAAATAAGTGGAGAGGCAATTGCTGTTGTCGTTGTCGTTGTTGTTGTTGTTGCTCTCGTTGTTGTTTTTAAAAGCCCATTAAAGTTGTTTGCAATTGCAGAGAAAAGTTTTTTGGCAAATGGAAAGGCAAACAAGGCAAAATGAGTTGCAACTGAAGTTGCAAGTGGAAGTTGCACAAAACTTATTTAATTAAGACTGCAAAAGGCATTGCCGAGACAACTTTCAATTGATGCTGTTGTTGTTGTTGTTGTTGCTGCAACTGCCACTGCCGCAGCTTGTTGCATTAATGAGATGCTCACGCACATCACGAAATAGAAATCAAAATCAAAGTTTTTTCCCAATCAATCCCAATGTCGGAGACAGACAAATTGCAGTCATTTCGCGACAGGTGACAGATTCACGAGTTCAGTAGCCTTTCTCAGTCTAGGGGGGCGTGTCCAGTGAGGCGTGTGCTAAGCACAAAAATAGCACAGACACATACACACATACACATACACAGACACGCACACAGTGAACGTCAGAATATTTCGTCTAGCTTTTGACACCCAATTAACACTTAACAAAACTGCCAATTGAACATAATTAAATGCTGTTAATTAACATAAGCTGCTAATAAAAACTGATGATTAATAGCGCATTTAGTAATGTTATTTACAAGACTGAAAACAGCGAAATTAGTAAAGATTATTTCTCTGTACATATGCATGTTTAAATGTTATTATCTTAGGCGGTGTTCGTGTTGATGCAGGTAAATAATTACAAATACATACAGTATAAGAAAAGTTCACAAAAAAACCTCTGCTTAAATGTGAATTCTCTAATTTTCAAAAAACAATTATTTGACTATTTTATGAAAACTTGCAAAGTGTTTACACAAAATAATTAAATACTATCTCAAGTCTTTACTAATGAATTTTAAGTAATCTTAAATTAAAACACTTAAAAGATCTATATTAATAAGCTATAATACTACGATTTATGATAGGAAATAGATAAGTTAACAAATTGTGATAATAGTAAATTTGGTTGTATTATTATTTTACAATCACAATCGTGAGTCAATTTTGATAAAGAAAAGTATTACAAAAATTCCGTACAACTTATGAGTAAGTCGAGGAATGAGTGGCAATATTTTAGTCATCTATTTATTTGATACAAAACACATTTAGCAAATCTTTTCCCAGATCAGCTTGGAACAAATTGTGTTCCGCATTTTGCATGCTCATTACATTTGACGGGGCTAAAGAAGAAATTGTATTTAAATAGGCGCACACAAATGATATGATGAGCACTTTTCAAATTTTCTTGTTAATGACGTAATTACCAGGCAACAATATAAAGAGCAAGGAGCTGCAGGGGAGAGAGAAGAGGGAGGGGAGAAGGAACAGCCACTGGTGACATGCGAAAGGCGAACAACATGTCGCTATGCCGTGCCACACGACGTATACGTGACATTTTGGCCACGCCATGCAACCGCTAGCACATTGCTCATGCAACACCAGCCGCCCGCCCCACCAACTGCCACGCCCCCCTCTTATGCCGCAATTTCCTTGCGGCATCGATGCGTCTGAGATTTGTGGGCGCATGGCCAAGTGAAAATCCAAGCATGAGAAAATAGATTTTACTCTAGAGCATTTTCATGCGAAATATTTTGACACTTGGCGACAGCAGATGACTAATTGCGAGAGAGCAACTGGGAGAGAGAGAGAGAGAGAGAGAGAACTATCTTTATGGCCAAAAATAGCCAATTGGCTAAAGGTTTAAAGTGCGGGCCAAAAGCAACAGACAGCTGACGGAACCGATGATTAAACGGCTTATAAATGACGTGAACAATTTGCCAACACGTTGAATGCAGCGGCAAAAATAGCAATTGTGTCGCCTGACGTTGCATGCAACACTGTTGCCTGCTGCATGCCACGTGAGGCGCCACAACCGATGGCAAAGTCGTTAATGATCTGCCCGAAATCGATTGAAACATTGACACGTTCCCGTGTCATGTGAGTGTCAATGGACAAGGGACGTTGCAACCAGAAAAAGGACAACGGACAACAGATAAAGGATAATTGATAAGCCTGTGGCTTGTGGACCAACCGTCAGTCCCGCTCAAATGATAACTGTAAATGCAACACACACAATCGCATTAAAATTCAATAAAATGCAAATAATTAATGACACTTTTGTTGGGAATTCGCATAATCCTTTTGCCAGTTACATGACAGAGATTAGCTGTCATTTGTCGGATGTGTCTCTCTGTTATGAAATATTAATTAAAATTCATTTTCATATAATTAAATGAAAATTGCAAATATCATTTTCAACTTTTTACAAAGCATGTTTATTTTTTTATAGATTTTTAATTTGTGGAAATAACGCTTTTAGGATAAACAATATTAGCTGATGGATTAAACTCAGACAAATTGTAGTTAGGTGTAGAAATAGAATAAAAAAATACAAATAAAATAACGCATAACCAAATAAAACAGTTAATATTATTAAACATTTGACATATCTATAAATTGCATGTCAACTATCATCTTGGGCGTGCTACGAAACTATCGATATATATATATGCATATAAATCTCTTTTAATATTATAAAACTTTAATTTTTTCCAAGGAACAATCTTATCAATCAACACACACACACGCTGATACACATTAAAACATTTATTAGCTAAGCCATAAAATTTAAAAACCATCAAATTAAAATTATCCAAAAATAAACCCGAAACACACATTAAATTAACCAAATAAACAACGGCATTAACAGTTCGCTACGGGAGAGTGTCTCCTTGCCCCCTTTCTCCCACCCACTTCCCTGATTCCCTACTCTCCCCCACTTTAACTCATTTAGCATATTTCTTGGATGATTTTTATGCAAGGCATTCGCTTCGTTTCGTTCGGCAAAGTACAAGTTTTATTACCATATAGAACTATTTTTTATCGCCAACAAGAAATCGCAACACAAATTATCGTAAAGCGACTAAAAGGGGCAGCTGTCTTTGTTAAATGGGCGTGGTCAAAATGATGGGGCGTGTGCGATAAGCCACAGCAAGGTTAAGAAGTTCGAGAAAAGTTTACTTTTTGGTGGAAAAGAAAGGTAAAAAAATATTAGTCAACCAGTTGCATGTGAGGCAACCCCAAAGTTGAACCCAACCCAGCCCTGGTTTTTAATATTGCCCACCTGTTTTAATAGTTTTCGCACACGACAGCAGCTTTTTGGCCAAGTTTGCGTGCCTGTTGGCCGTTTATCAACTTGCCAAATCGCCATATGAAGCCAAAACGAAACTTAATTAAAATTTACAACAAAAATATATAACAACAACGTACGTTTGGAAAATCTTAATTACTTTAAGCCTAACCTGACTTTCTAATTGATTTAGCCATCAATTTATAGACAGTCCCATCATAACCCGACTATAACTAATCAACAACCAAAGCAATATATTGTCAACCAAGTTCTACTCGTAATTGTAATTTATCTAAGGCGGTTTAGACTAATTACTCCAAGTCGATTTTCTAATTAAATTCTATTCAAACTAAACAAGTTCCTGTGTGGCGCTCAATAACTCATAGTCAAGTCGCATCCGCGAGGGTTGATCGCAGACTTATCACATACGGATAGCAGTCAACATTTTGTAAATAGAGATAATTAAGAAAACTGTGAAAGGAATGAATCTGATTCCAGGAATGATACAGAGTAAGAATTGGATAGTTGAAAATAAATATTAAACCACATCAATCAATATTGAAATCAATGAAATTCATATTTGTTTTATTTCTATTGCTGATAAGCTTATTTACTTCTTATCAATTTACAAATATAAAATATAAGAGTTAATAAATATAAATTTTTGAATCTCAAAAATACAGATAGAATGAATTTGGAAAAGAAGAAGGAACATTTTTTAGGTAAATCATTTTGTATAAATATTAAAAACTCATTTTACGTTGATATTTTTCCCAATTAATTTTAAAACAATCAGAACTTTTGACAAACTTCTTTAGCTACCCTCTCCAAGTTTGCTCGCTAAACTACTCTGTGCATTGTAATGAGTTTTGATTACGTTGTTTATTGTCCGTCTGTCTGATAACGGAAGTGTATTTGGTTTTATGTTTACGAGCTATGTATTAATGTATGTGTAACTATATGTGTTTGTTTTGCTTATCATTCGCATATAAAGCTGATTAAACAAGTGATTTAACAGCTGATTAGACCTTGGAGTTAACAATATTACTGTTGCCCCTGGGCCGAAAAGAGATGCTTGACAGCAACGTCAGCAGCGTCAGCTTGGGTCAATGTTCTAATAAAAAGTTCAATTCAACTTGAATTAATTTCAATTGCACACAATACAACAACCGCAACAACAACCACAGCAACAACTAGAGAAACAACAATAAGAGCAGCCATTAAAATTGAGTGTCGGGTCGAAGTCTTCCGCGTGTTGCTTTAAGCCGGTTCCATGGGCTGTATTTGAACTGAGGAAAGGAACCACAACAGTTGGAAAATGAGAATCGAACAATTGGAGAATCGATGGCTCCCATTTGAGGCAACACTGCCGCAGGCTTATTGCCAATTCGGCCATAAAATATGTATTTCAAGTGTTGCACAGTTTTTCAATTAAATGCAAGTTTTATTATTTTGCGCTTCCTTTTCTCTTCTTTTTTCTCTCTCTTGGTTCTGTTTTTGTTTTTCCAAAGATATTTCATTCTGTTTTATTTTCACTGTCGGCGTGTCAAAATATTTGCGCTTAATTTAAATAAAGTTTACTTTGATGCATGACGTTTGCCTTTCTCCTTTATTCTCTGTTCCTCTCTTTTTCTGCCTCCCTCACTCTCTCTCTCTCTCTCTCTCTCTCACTCTCTCTCCCTTTTCTGTAGTGCCTGTCTGTCTGTTGCAGCCATTTCATATTTGTACAACATTTTAAATAGGCTTTTACGCATATTTTAAAATATTTATTTGGCTGCATGCACATTTATATATATGTTTTTTCTGCATTTTCCAAAATGGAAAACATACATTTTTTGCTCTGTTCCACGTGAAAAGAGGTGGAAAAGCATCTGAAAACCGACACGAATATTTCGGCATCAGGCAATTTAAAACCCAAACTATTAATTCGAGCAGAAAGCTAACTATTTAATAGTGTTTCTCTCTGAAAATATAAATTGCTTTAATTAACAAATCAACTGAAAATGGCATCAGATTTGTTCACATTTTAAGAAATTCTATGAATTGATTGACTATTGATTTACGATATAAAAAAAATAAAAACGTATAGGAAAAACTCTTTTCTATAAGTCTAATACATCTTATATATTGTCTATTACTGGTAATATAAACCAATGGAAAATTTGTATAAAACTGCTAATTTGCTTTTTATTTCATTCATTAAAATATTAACTTTTTAACTTTTCCATTGAATAAAGCAGTTTGCACGCTTTAGCTATTTTGTGCTTAAGTCTAAAATATACATAAATCTGTTTATTGTAGGCATAAATTTAGCTAAAATAAAATGAAAATTAAACGCCAGCAACGTTGATGGATTCAATAAAGCCAAAATTTATAAATAAAAATATCAAATTATATTTAATACTTGTTTAAACAATTTTCTGCGTGGGCAAAGGCAACGGGTTTAATGATTGTTTATTTTAAGCATTCCACTTGTATTTCTTTTCTCTTTCTATTGATGTTGGACTTGTTTGGCTGTAAATCAAGCGTAAATACAATTAAGAAAACAAACAAGAGTTCATCTTGAACATTTCATTGCAATTAACAATTCTTAAAATATTTATTTAAATAATTGTAGTTAATGTTTTAAATACGCACCAACACCAAAATTGTTGTTGTTCAACTTTGTGGGTTGATTGATTAGTTCGGCAATTTTGAGGCCGTTTATCGCCGTAGCTCCTTACGTAGAAATATTTAATATAATCTGTGGAGCAGTGTAAATATTTAAACTGCTATTTATTTATTGTTTGTGTTTTTTGTTATGATTTTTCACACAATTTGTTTTGTTTCTTAAACGATTGCAAAGCTTTTGTTTATGGCAAACATTTTGGAGTTCAAGTTATAACTTGCATTTTATGACACTTTTTCACACTGTAACGAATTTTAAATGTATTGTTATCTATTGCGCCGGGATAATGGCTAAGAGTCTCACATGTAACGAGGTCAAATTTTATCTGCAGACGGCAACAACAATAAATATTGAGCTACGACCACAGACAACACAGCAACAGCAACAACAAGCATAATAACAACGACAACGACAGAAGGCAACCCCAAAAGAAAATAGAAAGAAAATTCAGCTACGTCAAAAAGAAATATTTTTGTTTTGTATCTGCATGTTTTTATTTTTTGTTTTTGGGGTGGTTCAATGTTATTATTGTGCTTGCTCTTGTTTTGTTTTTTTCGAGGGTGTTTTGCTCTTGTAATCTTTCGATTTGCTTTAGCAGCTCATCAAATCGATTTGCTTGGCCATAGATCAACAACAATAATTTTTAATAGTCTTTTCATGTTATTATTTTTAATCTTTAAAAGAAACACAAAATACAACTGAAAACTTAAACAGAAAACGCACAAATAATGAAACGTAGCACTGACAACGCGAGGTTAAGAGTTCAACTTGAGAAAAGCAAACACTTTGACATTTAACTTGAAACACACTTATAACGATATAAAATGAAACGAGACGTTAACGTTGTTGCTGTTGTAGTTGCCGTTGCCGTTGACGTCGCTGTTGACGCTAACGTCGACGCTGTTGTCGATGGCGACGTAGACAAAGGAATTTATGTTTGGTTCGTGTTACGAGAGTTTTCAATATGATGAACCGTTAGCCGGTGAGCCGGAGAGCTGACACAACCTGCCGCGTTGAGTTTCGCACACGAAATGAGGTCAACGAGATACTACGTTACGTTACGTTTTACGTTTTGACGTGAAAGCAGCCCAACATGAAAGTAGCGCAAGGGCGCCACCTGATTGGGGTGGGTGTGGGCCCTGCACATGCAAAAGATACAAAGAGAGAGAGAGAGGAGAATAATCGAGAGAGAGCATAGCTAGAGAGAGCGTTTGTAAGCACGCACGCTCTTAAGTTCCACACACACAGAAGCCGGCTTGGCGTGCGTACGTTCGTTCCACCTCACACTTGCTCTCTCTCTCTCTCTATCGCTCTCTCTTTCTATTGCTTGCTGACTCGCTCTGACTCTCTTGGTACGCCCGGGCAAGCGTGGCGTCTTTTGGCGGCTATCAAAATACTTGCTTGGCTTTATTACGTATACGCAATGTTGATTACATGATAGGTGAGTAGGTCGTGTATTTGCCGGGGGTGAACGGGAATAGATACCCAAAATGTTATTATACTACTTCAACTTCTGGGTCAAAGGGAAACTCAATTGATAAGCTATTAAAATCACATCAGCGTATGCTGTAACATACAGTTTGACAGCCACTGTGCTCGCATTTGCGTCACACTCAACTGATGCATGCAAATTGCAATTGAGACAACTTTTCAGTCAGCTGACAAGTTTTCGGCAAAGAGCGCAAACAACAAGCCAAAATTGAGATAAGGCAACGTTATTAGATTAAATTCGAAGAATTTATCTGGGTCAAAACAAATTTATAACTGTAAGCCAACAGACAACAATAGATCTTGTCAACTCCACCTTTCAACTTGACGTTAATAATATTCATTATTATTGCCATTAACTTGGCTTTGAAGTACAGCTTGATTTGCTTGCTTGGGTAACTATGTAAATGGAAATTGTGATAGAAATTTCGAACATTTGGAATGTTCTTTGGCATACTTGTTCTTTATTTTTGATCAGATGTTGGTGAAAATTTGACGTATGACATTTAAAAGGGTTTTAAGTTGGCAGTAATATATTATATATATATTATATAAAATCTAAAAGTGACATCATTTTGCAGATTCTACATCAAAGATTCGATATCAGCAGATTTATTGAGTTCAAAATATATATTTATTTTACTTTTTATCGTTAAAAAACTAACATTTCCTTTTGATCGATTATTTCGAATAATTGATATGTGAATGAACTAATTTTTCAAAATGCTTTTTCAGAAACTAAACATATTTTTTAAATGTTAAGGAGTTTTTACTTTACAGAATCGAATTGAAAAGCTCTTATTAATGCCGGATTCACTTTTGTTAACCCGCTGAATAAATTGAACGCACATTCAACTTATTTAAATTGCCACCAAAAAATGAACAGTAAAGATAACGCCGAAAAGAAGCTCAAAAAACAAACTTTTGAATAGCCTTCAATTTGTGCCTCAAGTGGAGAAGAGAAGCGGAGTAAAAAGAAGGGGAGCAAGTGGGAAGTAAATTTGTTTTTGAACGCATTTCGACTTGAACACAATAAAGGGGGAGGTAGTAAGGGGAGATAAACTGAAAGGGGTAACAGTTTGGAGAAGCTTGGGTTTGCAGTACAAGTTTTGGCGTAGTTTCTAATTGGAACTAGTGCTTGGCCGGCTGCACAAATAAACAAACACAAACACAAACAGAAACACACACACAGATACACACACGCACGCACACTAACACACGAAAGCACACGCGAGCACAAAGCAAATAAATAAAACAAATATGAAAAAGAAGAAAAATACAAATAAAAAACCAGAGCGAAACTAAACCGCGCACAAAATTATTAAATATGATTGTAGATGCTCTGTTCATTGTTGTTATTATTATTATTATTGTTGTTGTTGCTGTTGTTGTTGTTATTTAGTGTTGATTTATGATGCTGCGGCAAAAAGTCAACGGAAGCGCTTCGAAAGCACGTAACAAAACACATTGTGACGTACACTGAGGCATCCACAGCAGCACGTAGGTTTGAGAGTCACTCGGCGAGCGAGTGACAGAGAGACCGACTGAGAGAGGGAGAGAGCGCGATTTGCTCACGTCATAAAGTTAAACGAGTTTGAGAAGAGCGCGACGCGTCAGACACGGCGAGCGTTCAATTGTGAACTGAACTAAAACTGAACGCAACAGCAACATCAGCAGCAGCGGCAACAGCAGCAACGGCAGCAACGGCAGCGACAGCAGCTGCTGCGGCAGCGCAAACGACGCGAACAACAGTTGCAGCGACGCGTTGCGACGTCAGCAATGCAGCGACGGTGACGATGACGGCGACCGCGAACGCGTTCGCTGCTGTGGTGAGTTTTGAGCGTACTATAAAAGTATTTCATTCAGTAAGCGCAGCCGGCAAAGTCATAATATTGTTGTTGCTGCTGTTGTTGCTCTTTGTGTGCTATTTAAGCAGCTGCACAGCTTTGCTCACTTACGTCACTGCAGCAGCTCAGTCAGCAGCGGCAGCAATAAAAAAGTAAACAAATAGAATCTAAGTAAAATGTAACGTACAGCAACAACAATAAACAAAAATAAAACAAATGCTGACGCAGTTGTTGCTGTTGCTTATGAGGAAGTGTTGGCAAAATAAATTGCTTTATCAATACAACAACAACAACAACTATAAGTACAACAAGCAGCAGCATCGCAGTCAGAAAGCATGAATCATCAATCGAGCGCAGTGTGCGTGGGAGAAATGGACAGAGAGAGGGCGGAAAGAGAAAGAGAGGGAGAAGCTGTCTGCTAAGGCATCCACAACAGAATCCAATGCATGTGTGTGTGTGTTGGTGAAGGAATGCGCTGTGAATGCCATTGCAAAGACCAAAAGAGAGTGAGACACAGAGAGAGAGTGACTTTGACTCTCTTCGTTTGGCAATGGCATCCACAACAATATCGAAACTCACCACAACCACGCGCCACTGGGGCAACGCCGCCGTTGGGACTACAAGCAGCAACAGAGCAGAGCAGACCAACAACAACAACCACCACAAGAACAACAACAATGAAACTGCCAAGAGAAGAGCGCGTATATTTTTGCTTGATTTTAAATTATTAATGAGCGGCTTGTTCAGTTATTAAAAGCTTGGGAATAAATAACAACAAGCGCAAAAAAAGAGCACAAAACAGCTGAAAACGTGCACTGTTATATCCCAGGTGTAACAGTGTGTGTGTGTGTGTGTGTAAGAGAGTATCTGTAACTCTATAGCACTGAAATTTGAAATTGTATCTGAAGTTGGATGGAGCTAAAGTTGTAGGATACGAATTCCGCAAATTTGATTAGGCGACCTCCTGTTGGGTTGAATGTTGTTGCTTTTGCTGGGCAATCGACATTTGATTGTGGCTGGGCAATAAAATGATATGACCCCAAGTACCGTAAACCTGTAAACCTGACTAAAAAAAAAAATAAAAACATTCACTTATAAATAGAACATTGTAGGTAAGGTTAGGGTTCTGATTTTGGTTTACTTTTATTGCAAGTGTAAGTGCAGCCATAAAATTGTCAAATAAATACAAATATAAGGCAAATATAAATAAAAACTCAATTTTCCCCAATGCGCAAGCTACTTACTTCTTGTGAACTAGTTCAATTGAACTTGATTAAACTTGGTATAAGAAATAATTTTAGCTGAGTTCTTAAATTAAAAAGCTGATATTAACATCTCTCGTATTTTTAAAACAGACTTTCTAGTTCCACTCCGATTTTTGGGTTCAACCTTACAGTTAATAGTTAATTTGAGCTACAACTCAATAATATCTTTTTTTCTATAAAACCTTAATTGTAGATTAATCGGAATTCCCAATAAAGGCAACTTAATCTTCCAAGTGTTAAGCCACAAACTTGCCCAAACCACAAATACAAATGCCTAAGGCGCCACTCTCACACACACACTCACACACACACACACATGCACGCGCTCGTGTGCTGTTCAAAAGTCATTAATCTTTTCGTCAACCGCAAACTCAATTCTCGACCCTTGACCTGCCTGCGATCCCATTATCAGCACCCTAATCACAGTCAGAGTTACGCAAAGTTTTCTTTCAATTATGCAACCTTTTCTCATGTTTTTTCGTCATCTATTTTTTTGTTAGCTACTTTGCATTTTAAACGCCCCGCGGGCCCAAGTCAGATAACAACCGCAAGACCGCACCTGGGCAAGAAAGAGAGAGCTACAGTTAGGGCTCCCTTTACAGTGAGTACTAAATAAATGTACGAGTGTTATATATAGAAAAATAGGTAAACAAATAAATTTGTAGTCATGCCTTGCCTGTTAAAACAAAGTGTTGCATTTGTTTAGGCTCAGGTGAGGTGGCTCAGGTGGAGACACGCACTCGACTTGAAGCAGCTCCCGGGTGACCACAACAAAAACTACAACAACCACAACAACAGTAAACATTGAAGCAAAAATTGCGTGCGAATTGGTTTTAACTTTTGCTTTTTATCTTCAATGTGCAACAGCACGAAAAGGAACGCAAAAGGAAAATATTGCGAGTCCTTTGGGTTTGGCACGCCACATTACGCATACGCCACGTGGTCCAGCCTCTGTCTGTGTCTGATTGTGACTGTGTGTAAGTGCTCGTGCGTGTGTATAAGTCTATTTAAATATGCATAGGAGTGCGAGTCCACCCCTCCATCCATCTCACCTGCCACAAGTTATGCCGCCTGCCTGCCACAAACGATAAGTCGCAGCTCGGGGAGCAAATCTCATGTGAGTTTTGGGTTCAAAAAGAACTGAAACAGAAACAGAAAGAACAAACTTTTGCTCGACATTTTTCGTTTATCTGCAGGCAAATTTAATGGAAAACGACGTGTGTCGAAATCCACACTCGCCACGCCTACCAGCAACAAAAAAAAAACAAACAGCAAACAGGTAAAAGTGTTGTGGTTACAGCATGACTGTCGAAGAGATACCCTTTAGTAAATGACAGAAGGGGAAGGAGAAAAAAGAGAACAGATACAAATATAAGTATTGGTTGAGCTTACCCTTTCTTTTAGTTTTACATTCACAATTGAGTTACAAATATAAATTTTTAATTTAAGAAATAAAATATTTATTTTTAAATAATTAGTTGTTTAAATCCTTCTTTTAGGGAACAATCGCCTCTTACTCTAAACCTCTCATACATTCCCGCGAAAGCAATTCCAGAGTTCTTTTCCATTCCTTCTTGCGCTGCATTCGTAAACGTTTTTGACCTAGAGATAATTTTCTCAAGGAAACATTTCCATTCTTCTTTGCCTGTCATTCTTCAACGTTTGTTCATCGTTAACCTATCAACATGTTGTACATTTTTCTTTGGTCCTTTTTTAGTTGATACAATATCCCTTTATGTGCAATTTTATAGGATATTTAGAGTTTATACATCGAATGCTGAGCATACGAAATGTGAATAAACAAAATGAATTTATTGCAAATCGAAATGGATTAGTAAACGCAACCGAAACCAAGTCGAAGCAGATGCTGTGAACCCAGAAGGGAAAAAGTGGGAAGCGCATTCAGTCAACTGTGTTACCAAGCAATATTGACAATTTGCTCGGTTTGGGGCAAATGGAGGCGATGTCCAACTTAATTGACTTTTGAAGTGATGACTTTGGTCCAAAAAGTTGCCCCAAATTTTCCTCTTTTCGCCACACAACACACACATGAAGATAAAAGCATTTAAATAATAAATGTGGAAAAAGTTTATGAAGCTGGAAGGTCGTAATCAAAGTTGCCTGCAAACCGAGCATAATGAAAACATTTACAAAATGTTTGCTCATAAAATCAATAAGCCCAAATAACTACAAATAACTGAAATTGGAGCACACACCACACATACACAGACACACAGACACACATACAGAGAACAAAGCTGCTGCAATAACGGCGTAATTGAGTCGCATGCCACATGGCTGATGCCTGGAGAACCATGGACATTGTGACACTAATGAAACTTGACTGTCTAGTGGGGGCATGCCACGTACTGTGGCACACACACCTGACTGCATTCGTTTTTGCTAATGATGCGGATTAAGTGCGCTCAGCTTGCCATTAAAAGTTGTCCCGTGTGTGGCAAGAAGTCAAGCCAAATAGCGTTGCCAAACTTGCTCAGCATTTTGGGGCCAGGTGGCAACGCCAAACTCGTAACCGCACTCATAATTCATGCACTTAAATCAATATGCTTAATTCATGTTTAACTGCGGACGAGTGTCGAGTGTGGAGTGTGTGTTGTTGTGTGTTTGTTGTTGTGTGTTTGTGGTTTTTGTGGCAGCTGCAAAAGTTGTTGCTTTTTTGGATTTGGATTTGCAGTTTGGGGGAAGCATTGGGACACTGAAAATTAATGAGATTTTCCGCTTGGAAATGAAAAGCTGGTTAAACGAATTACGAATTGAAATGGATAACATGAGAGAATCCTAATTGGAATTACGCGTACTTGTTCTACTATAGATTATGGAAATAAAAAGGAATACCAGGCCCCAGACCCCCAGTCCCTCTCCCAGTCCCTCTCCCAGTCCCTCTCCCAATCCCTCTCCCAGTCCCTCTCCCAGTCTCTCTCCCAGTCCCTCTCCCAGTCCCTCTCTCAGTCCCTCTCCCAGTCCCGCTCTCAGTCCCTCTCCCAGGCCTCGCTCCCAGCATACTAATATTTAATATTTAATGCTTTTATAATAGTGTTCACAGACTTGCAAATCCAACCAAATTAATTGATATCTGAGCAACATTTGAAATCCCCTCATTCTCCTTGCTTCATCTGCTCTCCACATGCAACTTCAATAACAACTTCATTAATCAAGCAAACGACTGAAAAGCAAAAGGCGAAAGACAATAAATTCTCAGAAATTCTCTTATGTATACAATAAAATTTTAATGTGCAACACTTCCCGTTAAGAACTGAGAAAATTGAGCGACTGACCCAACACAGAGATAACTAACAACAACAAAAACTACAATTATAACAACAAATAGTATTTGCAGCTAATAAATTTCATAACTCGAAACTCAAAGATATTTATTTTCATGTTCTTTTGCCTTCGAGCGCAGCCCAAAGACAACAGAGCTAGTAAATAATGTAGTAGACTAAGCAGATACCCTGTAGTTTATTCCCTGAAATCATTTATTATATAAATTTTGGAATTTTTATTGAGATTGTGACTGTAATTCGACTGAATTTGAAAAGAACAAAATATATTTTTTAATTTAACTCATTTGAACATTTTTTAATAAAATAAATATATAAAAAGAAATTTGATCAAGTTTTTGTGTTTCCTAAGATTGACTTTTAATATTTCCCAGCAAAAATGTTTTGTTTAATATTATAATTATTCATATTGAAATAGAAAATTATTTATCCGAAGAAAATAATTTATAAATTAAGTTTTTTTACCTTTAAAGATGCCAGATAATATTAAGGTTCTTTTTTTATAAGAGCAATATATTTTCTTTTTGTAAGTCACAATTAACTATAAATTAACACGGTATTATAGCGTCGACGAAAGACACAAGAAATAAGGACAAAAGCAAAGTTACAACCTCAGTTCTAAAACAGTTTTCACCCCAAGATGCACAAAAAGATTTGTGGTTTGTTCCAAAGGAGGGTGGGCAAAACGAGTGGAAAGGGGATTGCATTTTTATGAGCTGCAAAGTTGCAACCAGGAGGCAAATAAGCAAGTAAGAAAAGGAGTTGATACAGTGAGAAAAGGGTGGAGGTGGAGTGCAGTGAAGTGAACTCCTTTTGGTCTTCCAACAGGACCATCAAAGTTCGTTTATCAACAGCTACAATTTGGCCTGGCTAATTGTCTAATTATGCAAAAATTGTCTGGCTTTCTAGCAAAAGTTTTACACTTTTCACTATATTGAATTTAGCAAGCCAAACAAGTTTAAGTCAAAAATGAGTTTTAGTCAAATTATTTGGCCCTTTGGCAAAGTGACTAAATAAAATGAAAATCTTCTTGTCGTGGCAATTAAAACACTTGAGACACTATTTGACACTAGCGGACACAGCGGAAGTTGCAACTGAACAGAAATTCTGCTTCCAGCTTCAATTCTAGTTCCAGTTCCTGTGTTCAGTATGCAAATGATTTCCGTTTCTCTTTCGTTTTATGCAAATTGCAAGAGCTTCTCTCCCTTTCCCTCTCCCTCTCAGACGAGTCTC
This sequence comes from Drosophila falleni, assembly GCA_035045575.1. Classification (NCBI taxonomy): domain Eukaryota; kingdom Metazoa; phylum Arthropoda; class Insecta; order Diptera; family Drosophilidae; genus Drosophila; species Drosophila falleni. The sequence continues at coordinate 17,074,188 of JAWNOV010000167.1, forward strand.
ACATATGTTTCCCGCAATTCCCCCTAAAAAATAGGGGGCCATATTCCATTAAACAGTTGTGCGTTATATTTGTTTGTTGTTGTTGTTTTCTCTTTTTTTTTCAATTTTAGTTCATTTCGCTTGAATAAGTTCTCGTTCTCACGACTTCGTCCGCCCGTTTGATGACTCAAAATATGTTTATAGACTTTGTCGAGGGGCAATTTTGCATTTTATGTGCTGTTTTATTTTCTCTCTCTCCCTCCCCCGTTTGGGTTTTTCAATTTCTATAAAGTGCAGCAAATTGAATGAAACTGAAACCAAAGCCGGAAGTTTGTGCTTCTCTGATTCTAAACGGTGATTCCAATTGTGAGTGGGTGTCCAATTGCGGTTGCTATGGGTTTTAGTCCATCAGCAGCAGCATCAACAGTTCATGGTCAATTGAAAGTAGTGCAAAATAACATAACCACGGCTAATAGAATGGAAATAAACTAATAAAAGGCAACACTTAGCTGAGGCAGAGCAAGATGAATATGTAGTTATTTTATAAGAATGTATTCGAATTGACTGCCAAAGAGAGCTATCATTCTTATTCTTAGAGAATAACAAAAAGTTATCCATCAGTAATAAATTCTTTGCTAAAATTTTATTTAGAAAATTCTCAGATAAAAATGTTAAATTAAATATGAAACAGAGAGTGGTATTATTCAAATTAATAATATTAAAGAAGAAGTCAGTTTTTAAAAATTAAAGCAATGTACATGATATTTTATTTAAATCAGTATTTAAAATGTATTGAAGAGCATTTAAAAGTTTTTTGCGAAGAGAAATATAAGCTCGCACCTGTCTCATATTTTCTGTTTTGGTTTAATTAAATATAAAATGCAATTCAACACCGTTCATTGTTGTTGCTTTTATTTTATTGTTGCTGGCTTTTCAGCCAGTATTATTTGCAGTTGAATACGAACCGCCTACCCTCTACACCTACAACTACCCCTTACCCTTACTCCTTCTCCTACCCTAACCCTCCCCGTGTCTTGCTTATCTGCACACACACACAACATTTAAAGGCTGAAAAACGACACCCATGACGTGTGTGCATGGCAGGCGAACAACAACAACGACAACAACAACCATAGCAACAATAACAACAACCACAGCAATAAGAAGAAGAAGAAGAGGAAGAAGCTATAAGGATGCATGTGAAGTGGAAGTTAAGGGCCTGACGCTGCCATTTTCTTTGGCATTAACACAACGACGGCAACGTCGTCTTAAGGCTCACACACATGAGCTGATTACAAGGGTGCCCCCTTACTGCCCCCCTTTAGTCAACCCTTACTTTACATAGCCACTCTTATCATCATCATCATTACGATGAACATCATTATAAGAAACTTGCGCGGTCGTTTAACTTTTGAGTCGGCGATTAAACGCAGAAATATTCTTGGACTCTCGTATTTCAATTGCTCTGCTTCTTTTCATGTGTTTACTACACTGTAAAAAATTGCACTAAGCGCATTAATTGAATTGTAATTGCCGACGAAGAAGCAGACGAAAACGAAGCTAAAGTCTCGACTGGTTTGCCACCACACACACTCACACACACACAAAGTCACACACACCACATTTAACTTCATCCACACACTTGTATTTTCAATGCATTCTTGTGCTTTGTGTGGCTTTTACTTCGAGTGCTTGCTTGGTTTGCCAGCCCAGCTTAAAGGACGTTGAAGGTGAACAACTCACAGTGGTGAGCAAAGAGGGGCAAGGAGTGGCAGAGGAGAGGTAAGGGGAACAACTGGTATACACATACACTTTCACAGCTCAGCGCAAAACAATGTGGTTCTAACCAGTTGCCCACTCACTCCACACACACACACACACACACACACACATAGTCAATTCAAGTTGCATTCACTGATTAGAACGTGTGGCAAGTTGCAAGTCGCGCAGAGCTAACATAAATTCGCGTCAATCATACGCCACGTGGGCCGCATTGCAACTGAGATTTGGATTTTAACCCACGAATTGGGTTTGGGATTTGGTTTGAATTCTGCTTCTCGCTTGGTTTTTTCAATTACTTCTTTACCTCTTTCATTTTTGTTTTATTTTTTTTTTTTTTTGTTGTTGCCCTTTGCATGTTGCATGTTGCAGTCTGTTGCATTGTTCGTTCTTCGCGCATTTTCCGTCCACAATCAATTTATTGCTCAGCGCTCGTTTGGTCTCCTCCCTCACCACATTACTCACGTTTTTTATTGGCCACTTGCCACGCCTTCTACGGGCCCCAATTCCCCTCTCCTCCGTCCCTTCCTTCCCTATTTTATCGCTTAAACCATTTAACCCTTTGTGTACTCTCTCAATTGCGATGCCTTTTAATTTTCTTGCCGAACGACTGCAGCCAGAAAGCCACTAGGCCAGGCCATTTACTCCTTCAGCTTCCAGTTGCTGCTCCTGGTTCTGCTTGTTGGCCATCGCATTCCCTCAATGCAGTTTGTGCCATTTATGGCAAGGGCTCAGCTCCAGTAAATTTCTGACATAATTGAGCTGTCGCAATTTACAACATCATGTGGTTTTAAAATTGCGGCACGGGACGGAACAGACTGCAAAATAAATGAGTTGGCACTGGCAAAAGGGTTAGCCTAATAAAATTAGAGAGCAATGGGAAGGAGCACAGAAGAAAAATGTATGAACTACAAGGAATTTATATGCTGGAATAGCAAAAGTCACAACTTCAAAGAAATAACTAAAAGAAATACTAGAATTTATGGCTAAAATGCAGTAAGAGAATAAGAAAGTAAGTAGAATGGTACAAATTCTAAAAGCGAGATAAGGATTTATGGATATTGTAGCTATCAACTAAGATTAAGATACGAGATACCAAATTTTCAATTAACATTTATTCTCATATCTTTAAAGCATTAACAGTGCCGTTATCCAAATTATCAGCATATTCACTTAAATATCATTTCAAGAATAAACTAGTCGGCCGGTGCTACAGTCGAGCATACTCGACAACCGGAGACCCCGTACGTTACTATAGAAAAAACTTATTATGAAAAAAATCTAAAAATAATTAAGTTAACTTGTTTTTCTTACCCTCTCTACTACTGCCACTATAAATACTACTATTAATATTACTCCTCCCAGTCCCTCTCCCAGGTCCCTCTCCCAGTCCCTCTCCCAGGTCCCTCTCCCAGTCCCTCTCCCAGTCCCTCTCCCAGTCCCTCTCCCAGTCCCTCTCCCAGGCCCCGCTCTCAGTCCCTCTCCCAGTCCCTCTCCCAGGCCTCTCTTCCAGTCCCTCTCCCAGGCCTCTCTCCCAGTCCCTCCTGTTGTTGTTCCTCTTTTCGCTTTTGCTGTCAAGCACATGTCTAATTAGTGAACAAATCATTCGCTCGTTATATCAAAATCTGCCAACAATAAACTTTATAATTTCCACTCTAAGTAAACACAAAGAGAGCGTCAGAGTCAGAGAGTGGGAGAGTAAAAGCTCACTCTCGTGAAACTGTAACTATCCAAAAAGTGACACAAAGCGCATGTAAACAGAAGCCGCACAAAGCAACAATAACGACAGAAAGCAAAAGCTGTAAAGTTACATAATAAAACTAATAATAATTATCAACGCCATTGTCAAGGCATCAGAAAGGAAAACCAAAACCAAAACATAGAACGAGACACAAATGGGGGAGACACCAAGAGCGAGATGAAGATAGTGTGACTGTAAATGTAACAGTGATGACAACAACAAGCCACAAATACCAGACAGCACTCTGAAAAAATACAGTATTGAATATAATAACAAAAAATATATATATATATGAGATATAGTTTGTTCTTAAACATGTTGATATTTAATATATTGAGCCCTAACAGTGATACTTAAACGACATTTTTTTCTATACCTGAATGTATTAAAAACATTATCAATATTTTTATTTACTCTTTTAATTTAAAAGAAACTCAACTCAGTATCAACTGAATACAACTTTGATGCGTGCATAGAATTTTAAATTCTATTTAACATAATACATTTTCTATTAGTGAATATTAGATATTTTTTCCTAAGGTATTTTTTAAAAGAACAGATCCATCCGGAAAAAGGCTAAATCGTAAGCACTGAACTGTATTTATGTATGAGCGACAGCTGAAGAGGACGACGGCAAAAAAACGTTGTCATTTTGTTATTGTTTTCGCCTTGTTTTGGCTGCTGCCTGAGCTGCTTTTCCACTCTTCAACTTCCCCCTGTGGTTGTTGTTATTGCGCTTGCCTACAGCTGTTGCCAGTTCTGGCATCTGGCAACTGGCAACTCCCACACACACACACACACATGCTAGTTATGGCAACGTTGACAGCGACCGGCAAATGCGCGTTTGACATTGCGATGCCCGATGCCGCCGATGGCCAACAAGGCAGCCATTTTCTATCCTATAACAACAGCTACAACAACAATGGCAGCCTGTCGCACATGCAGGCCAAAAATGGTCGCCAGGACAATAAAATGCCATAATGAAAGTTTTGCAGCCATTGAAGAGCAGACAGAGACAGTTACTCCTCTTGTTCCACCTTCATCTGCTCTTCCTCCTTCTCCACCTCATCATCATCATCATCGTGGGCAGCGTTATAAATGGTGTTTAATGGGTTTGTTGACTGGTCGTTGTGCCTGTCTGTCTGTCTGTCTGGCTGTCTGTCTCTTTGGTAACGGCTCAGTTCAGTTTGTTTCGGTTTGGTTATCGCTTGTTAAGAACCAAGCTTTATGGCTGTTTTGAAGCAGTTAGTCTCTCGACAACATCATGATGAATGCATATGTCCTTGAAAATGCTGCGAAATTGTCACTATGCCATATCCTTACCCTTTACTAGGGAGTCTGTGGGAATGTTATTGCTTGTGGCTTCCATTTAAAATTGTAACTGCGTTTTGTAGTCTTCATATATCTCTTACCTGAAATGAAAAGATTTAAAAAAAATTATATATAATACATTGAATGAATTGAATATTTTATTATAGTCGCAAATTAATAATGTACTTAGGTATTATTGCAATTATTAGACATGAACTATGAAATTTTTAAAGAACAAAGCAAGAGTGCATGTATATATTTTTAGTATTCAGATAAAAAAATCTATTTTTAATCTTAAACTTTACAATATGAACAGAGAATTTTAAATAAGATTACTTTATTAATATTCCTATTACTTAGCTTTTACTATTTGTTCTCAGAAGCATTATTAAGATTATTATTATATTGATAAATGTATTTTTTTTTATTAAAATAAAATAAAAATTTTCTGAATACTTTGATTAGAAATATTGCCTAATGTTTTTCTATTATGACTAAAGCTCTTACAACAGCTGCTTATTCATTCCAAGAACAAGCATTTCTATTGAAATCCGTAAATGTTGTTGAAAGTATAGCTTGTTTTAATAAATTCTCTGCAGCAATTTTACAATCAGAACAAAAATCGATCTGTGCAGCATTTCATTGCAATTTTATCAATGTTATTTACGTAACTGAAATACATTCTATTGTTACAAAACCCTTTATCAAAGTTATCCAATTATCCCGGCAGATAAAGGATATCAGTTACCAATGTACATGTCCTTACAATTCAACAACTTTATCATGCAATTAGTGTCAGTTCGGAGACTGCAATTACAGTCGTATTGGAAAACTGCAGTCAAAGAAATATTAAGAGAATTTTGGGTTTTTCAATTAGGGCGATAAATTTAAGGCCAACTGCTGTAAGACTAACACGTAAGAGTAAATGTGTGCAAGTACATAAATAAGAGACCGTAATTCATTTCATGTATTTCAAGTATGACCATCTCAAATCTTGCCAGCACTTTGAGACTCATAATAAATTTTCCACAGCAGCCGCTGTGCTCACACAATTTATATGAATATTTTGCCAGCAAATTTGCATATCATAATTGTGAATTGTTGGCCTATCGTACTACATGCAACTCTCCCACTCTTCCCGCTCTCCCTCTCTCTCTCTCTCTCGCTCTCACTCTCTCTCTCTCTCCCTCTCTCTCTCTCTCTCTCTTTCGGTGCAACCTCTGCCTCTTTGTGTACCGCATTCAATCAGCTCGTTGTCTGACGCTGACGGCTCTCGGCACGCCTCTTCTCGCTTTTATCATTGGCATTTTATTTACGTGCCTCTTCTCCCACCTCATTCGACTGGCTGCTTGCTACAGTGAGTCAGTGAGCCACATCCAGAGACAGTCAGTCAGTCAGTCAGTCATCGAGTCTGTCGTTTAGAGGAGATTCCCCCCCGCCAGTCGGCTCAGTCGGTCGGCTTTGTTTGCCCTGCGGCAAGGCTAATGTCAAGGTTGACTCAGCTGTCGCAGCCTGTCGAGGCCTGTGGCATCCGCTTGGATTTGTGTTGCATTCGAAATGGATTATAATTGAGTTGAGCTGACGATACAATCTAGCCTTAACCCGCTAGCAGCACGTTGGGGTACTTTTTATGTCCGAGGAAGCTGGAAGTTTTGTATGAATCTAGAGTATTTCGATATCTATTCTAGATGTTTTGTTAACACAACAGTGCAAAAATTAAATGTAAACTACAACAAATATATAACAAAATATAAGAAATAAAGTACTGGAAGAACTGACGGACAAGTTCGAATTTATATAAACAATCAAAAAAATAATAATATTATAAAGAAATACATTTTAAATACGATAATAAAAGATGAAATGTAGAAAATTTAAAGTATGTAAAAAAATAAATCTAAGAAAATTCAGAGCTCAAAATAAATTCATAATCAACAACATATGGGTTAAGAATGACGTTATTAAAGCGAAAGAGAATAAAGAATTGCATTCAAATCAAATATCTCAGTGATTTATCAAAAGAAAAGAAGATTAAAAAGTTCAGCAACTGTTGAGCATACAATTGGTTCATTTAGGGTATTAAACTTGTCCACTTAGCAAAGTTTGGGCAAACAACCAACGGTCAGGGTTAAAACGAAATTATCTTATGTTAGCTGCAAGGTCCGAGCTTGAGCTGAAAGAATCAAGTTCTGGATCGGATGAACACTGTGTGGCATGGTATCCATGCCTTGTTAACCCCAATTAGTATGCATTTGTGTTGGCAACTTTTTGCGGAATGCCACGCTGATTGAGTGTCGAAGAGGCAACTTGCAACTTGCATCTGATGCAACTGAAAACTCTTTTTTCTTTGGCATGCCACATGTTAATTAAAACTGAACACACACACTGGAGTGTGGCATTCTTTACTTATCAATGTAGCTTTAACTTGGCTGCAACTCCAACTCATCTAACGTCATTGTTTGGGTCTGCAAGCTGCCTTTTCTTTCACTTCAATTAGTGGTTTCATGTTGCGCATGGCAGGCAGCTCTTGAGATTTATATCAAGCATATGTAGAGCATGCCTCTGCCCCCGATTGCCTCAACCACTTAAGTTGCATGTCTTCCAGTTGCTACTTCTCTGCAGGATTAAATTGTATGCCAGACAGTTACTCAGTCGTTCATCAACGTCTTTTCTCCGCTCTCCTCGGAGTTTCGTCTGCGGCTTCATCTTCGTCTTAGTCTTCGTTTTCAACTTTAGCTACAACTTCGTCTTGGTTTTCGTCTGAGGTTTGCAGTAGCAGGTGCTGTCTGCGTTACCACGTTTCATATATAGACAAAGTGTCAAATGAGTAATGCAAAACAGTTGAAGAACAGCAAGAGAAGTAGCTCCAGAAACTATTTATGCACTGAGAGAAAAACTTTATTAATATAGTTTGGTTTTGATCTCTCATAACTTCATCAAAATTTAACCGATTTTTAAGCGGAATGTCATTTTGATCATGATTCGGCCTCTAGATTGGTTCTGCATTTAAATTTTTGTCATCTAGAAAATTTGATATTTTTTCGATTCTAAGCCATTTATCATCCAATTTTCCATATTTACCCCTTGACATTTTATCAAATATTTTGATCTCTCATAACTTCATCAAAATTTAACCGATTTTCAAGCGGAATGTGATTTTGATCATGATTCGGCCTCTAGATTGATTCTGCATTTAAATTTTTGTCATCCAGAAAATTTGATATTTTTTCGATTCTAAGCCATTTATCATCCAATTTTCCATATTTACCCCTTGACATTTTTTTTTAAATATTTTGATCTCTCATAACTTCATCAAAATTTAACCGATTTTCAAGCGGAATGTCATTTTGATCATGATTTGGCCTCTAGATTGATTCTGCATTTAAACTTTTGCCATCTAGATTATTTTTTTCCGTGTAGTCAGTCGTCAGCTAGCATATGGTAGATGAAACTTTAACTACGAGGCTTTACTTTATTATGACACGCAATTTGGGCGCCTGAGTATGAGTCTACCTAGTTGTTGTCTTATTGTATTTGTTGTTCTTGTTGCCTGCAAGGATTTTGGAGGCCAAGAAGGAATCGGAGTCAGAGTCGGAGTCGGCTGTTGATTGCGCCTGAGTGGCTTCCTGTTTGTGCTTGGTTAGTTAGTCAGTTGGCTGCTTCCCAGCTGTCATGCATATGAAAGTAGGTCGTAAATCTTCAACACTTGATGCTCTTGTTGTAATTGTTGCTGCTGTTGCATATTTGATGGACAGCTGAAGTGCACATTGCTCTTTGATTAATAACTGCAAATTGCTGTAATAGATCGAGTGATTTTCATTGCCGACTGTCTCGCTGATGCTGCTGTCACTCATAACTCATATATCATGGCACCTGCGGAAATTTGAATTTTGAATGCATCTCAAGGGTATCCAATAACGTTGCTTGTCACAACACTCAACTGCAAGTGTTGCAAGTACATGTAAGCTGCTTCTAATGAGCACACAAATTCAATTCGAAGCGTACTTTGATTGATGGCAAATAGAGAAGTAATAATTACATATGCAATTAGCAAATTATTGACAAATATCCAAAGAAAAAAAGATTAGATCTGAGTTAAAAGATTACAACATATACTTAAATTATTTTTAAATTAAATACCTACTTCTTTGTTAAGTGAACATTTTCAAAATTCTTTGCTTAACTTTTTCTAACTTAATCTAAGTTTCACTCTACATTTTTACAAATATTTCTACTTAAAACCTTAACTTCTTAACTTATTTTACCATAGTAATAGCTATTAGCATTTTCAAATTTCTAAAAACCTTTATTGAGAACACTTAAGCTTAAAAGTTAACTTGTTAAAAACCTACATTTTAATTTATTAGAAACAACTTTAACATCTCCTAAAAGAACAAGGATAATTATGTCACTGGTTTCAATTTTCTCATACAACCTTTGACATTAACCTGGTTAGCTCTCGTTCATTTTACGCCCAAAACCATTGTCCCTTTCCCATTTGGCCACTCATAATTAGTTTCATTTTTGCAGCTGACATAGAATTTGCCCTTTGGGCTACATTTACAATAATTTACATGGCTTGTTCTCTGCCGTCTGTGCTCTGTCCACAATTTTAATTGAATAAAGTGCACTTTGAGCCCCCCTCAAGGCACTCTGACCGATATCCCTTTCCCTTTCTCTGCGAGTTGACACAACTTGTCACACTTTCATTGTGAAATGTCCTGCCAGGAAATGGCAGCCTGGTCATAAAAGTGCGCCAATAACCCACTGCACTTTATAACCCCGAAAAGTGAACCCCATCCTAAGTTAGATATCATCTTGTGGAGGCCTACATTACTTAAGACACATAAAAAGGCAAGTATAGACTGATGTTGCCATGACGCTGCCTTTCCCCCTTTCCCTTGCATGGTGGCCCCATTCATTTTTGTTAATTTATAGCCAAGAGAGCAGAGCGGCTGGGGAGGGGAAGGGTGAAGGAGAGAAGCAGGAGAGGAGGAGCTAGGACGACCATTGCACGTCGCAAGTGGCAATGCTTAAAACTTTGTGCTACGTGACTCGACAAGTGTGTGAGAGTGGGCGGGGAGGAAAGGGGAGAGAGGCAACATTTAGTCCAATACGTGGCTCAATACCCGCGCACGCACACCCTCACACACACCCACACACACACACACAGAGATTGCGTGAGTTTGAGGATGTCTTATGATGCCACATTCTCTTCCCTCTCTCTCTCTCTCTCTCTCTTGCTCCTGTCTTGCAGGCTGCCTAATTTCCTTCTCAGTGGCATCTTCAAGTCGACACACACACACACACACAAACACACACACATCTACATAAAAATCAGGTCATGTTCGCTGCTCAAAGTAATGGAATTTGTAATGCTTTTTCCGTACCTAAACCTGAAACTCTCGGAGTTGCTCAAACCATCCTGAAGTTCTTGCCGCGGAATGTCGTTTTGTGTGCGCGTCTCTGTCTTGGTTATACTCATCCCCCTAACCCACATCTTGCCGTGTTGCCCCTTCTACCAACACAATTAACTTCCTCGTGGGCTGCCCTTCTGCATCGTGTAACTTATTCTTGTGTTCTTCTTGTTCCATGTTGGCTGTCAATGGCTCCCAGTCAAGTGCCAGCATCGAAGTCGAAGAGTCGTAGCTTTAGATAGGTTCTACCTACTCCTTCTCTCACTCCTTTGCCGCACCTCTTTGTCCTACTCCTGTTTATTCTCCTCCTCATTCTTTGCTCGTTTCGCTTGTTTGCCATTATTAACAATCTTTGTTGGCGCTTTTGTGAGTTGCGCCATGTGTTTCAGGCATCCCCCATGCTCCGTGGGCAGCTCCTTGGTGCAAATGTATTCAATTAGTTAACTGAGAAAAATTATATCATTAGCTCGAAAGGGGAAGGGCAGACCGGCAGCTATGTGTAGAGCAGAAAGAGAAGACAGCGAGCAGGCGTTTCATACTTCCATCGCCATTCTCCAACAGCGCCATTCAAGTTTATTAAAATTAATAATTGCCATCTCATCGTTGGGTGGGCAGAAATTAATGTATGTGTGTGTGTGTGTGTGTGTGTGTAGGATGCGCCTCAAGGAATACTTTGATACTTTGTTGGAATAGGTTCGTTGCCAGTCACTGGACAAGTGGTGGGCAGTTGTAATGATGTCAGAGAGGATTAAAAAGGAGTTTGGGTTGGGCTAAGATAAACTACAATGAAAGTACTTTCAACTTCCTGTTAGCCTTTAGCCTTTTTATACCTAATTATCAGCAAACATGCATTTGATCTATAATTTGAAAATTTCCATAATTTATGCAAATTTACTTTGTCAATGTTATCTTCAATGTATAGTTATGATTAGAAAATGAGTAAATAAGAATTAAAATAAAATATACAATGATAAATAATATTTGATACAAAAGTTCTAAGACTGTTATACTATATTTGAATAATCAATGAGATTTCAAATTTATTTAATTCCTCAAAATATAGACGATTAGCTAATATTTTGTTTAGCAATCAATGATCCATGAATATATTGCGCTTTTCGTTCCGCCAATCTGAATATTTAATGTTCTTTCAATTGATTTTCATTTAGCACCATTTAAAACGTCCAAAAACTTTTGCTGACCATTGAATTTTTATTGCAAACGCAACACAATTTAATTCAATTGTGCGACTATTAAAAGCTGCTCGCTGTCGCTTTAATCCGATTAAATTCAATTGAGCAAACATTTGTGAGTGCACATGCTGCTATAAGAATGCCCAAACTCATATATATTTACACATATATCTACATATATAGGTCATATCAGATGCTGTACGAAAAGTTTTGCAAGTGCCCGGACTAATGGCGAAACTTCCACGAACAAAAACACTTTGACTTTAGATTGGCAACAAGGCGGCAACAACACTGTTAGGCAACCACGCCCCAAAGCGCAAACATCGATATTTTTTGCCCCTCAGTTCCCTAGCACTCCAATTCTCGTTTTAGGCTGCCACTTCCCCATTCCATGCAGCATGCTTGCTATTTTGAGTGCATGCCACAAATTGCAGCTATCAAACTTTAGGTTGGGAGCATTTTGTAAAATGTTTAAAAATACAAAGTGCAAAATGCCAACAAACAATCTAAACAAATACAACAGCAACAACAACAACAACAACAACAACAAGAACAAATGCGACACATCGAAAAGAACATGGCACATTCCAATGCTAAGCAAAATTTTCTATTTTCACACACTCGTTGGCCCAAATCCAAGAAATATAGCCGGCAGATACATCTAACTATCTATATGAATATCCAAACATTCATACACTCTACTGTAAATATATATAGCAATATATATTACTATGCTCAAGTGTGGTTATAGTTTTTCTGGGCGTGCGAAAACAAAATGCGAGCAAAGTGCGGGAAATCCGCGAAAATATCTGGCAGAATAATAGAATAATAATAATAATAATAACATCATACGGACTGATTGCGTGTGAGCCAGTGGCAGAATGGCAGACAAACGGACAGACAGAGACGTCAGGAATTGTGTGTCAGTGGACACACGCGGCGTATGAGTAACGTGCTTGCAATGCGAACAAAACAGAATACAGAAATGAAAGCAAAAGGAAACACATTCATTATGAGCGATTATAAACAATAATAATATTAGCTCTGTTTTTTTTTCCTGCTTTGTTTTTGAGTAATTACAATTTATAGAGCAGTAGCCCAAGTTCATAAAGCAACCAAACAAAAAAGCAACTCAAGTTCAAGCAACATTAAAGTAACATGTTTTAATGCTCAAATCGACAAAGTCGCCAAGGCATTAAGTCACCCAGTTCCAAGTTCAGCTGAAGTCGTTAAACTGTAAGGTCTTCAAGCAGTCAAGTACTTTATGACGAGACTGTCATTGCCTAATAAACAATTGCGTAAAACATTAAGCGAGTTGACGACATAAAACATCAATATAAAAAGCATGTACTTGTATCCATAAAAGAGGTCAGTTCTCAGCAGAAAATACTTTTTGTGCATGATTCTCAAGTTGTTTTCTATAAATATTATGTTGAAGTTACAAGGAATTTGTAACTTAGATAAGTTTGAGATGGAGAAGTTCAAATATGGATGGAAGGTTAAGATACAAATTTATATAAATGAATATAAGAATTTGAGTTTGCATATAGGAGGTCAGTTTTATACTTCTACAAATAGCATTTATTTTTTTGGAATTTGTAACAATGATTTTAATGGACACCTAATAAAAATAGCTTAAAGATAGATATCTTTATATCCTTAATATTTTCTTATTCTAAATACTTGTATATTTAAAAACACTTACAACGAGTTTGTCAAAAATTAGTAAATATACAATAAAAAAAGTTAATAACAGCAACTTAAATGCAATTAAATTCTCTACATAAATTCACATAAATAAGAGACCAACTGTGATCCCAAGTTTCTAGTACTTTCAACCACATTGTTAAGCTTTCCAGTAGATCCAGACAAGGTACTTACACACAAGGATTTGTCCAAAGTCATGTATGCCATCAAAATAGCAGTCGCTTCAGCTGCTAATTGATATAGTTGGACAGACAGCGGGACAGGAGTCAAAGGATAACAAGGCGTCGAGCACTTGAAAGGGATTTGCACGAAACTATTTAATAAATATACAAAAGACAGACAAACAGGCAGGAGTTGCAGTGAAACCTGAAGAAGAACAAAGAAATAAATATATATATATATAGAGAGGGAGAAAGAGAGAGAGAGAGAGAGAAAGAGAGAGAGAGAAGAAGGAAAATAACCCTTTGACTTTTCAAATGGCGACACGCTGGCCAAAATGCAGCGATTTGTAGCATGTGGCATTTGGACACCGTGGGGCGTCCACGTTGTTGACACTGATGGACACAGGGAAAACTTTTACCAGGGCCAAAAATACAAAGAGGAAATGCGGGAGAAACGTAGAGCAAGAGAAGGAAGAAGCAGGAAGAGAAGTAGATTAGATGTAGCTGGAGTTGTTGGAGTTTCTACTCGTGTCGGGATCTCATGTCTGCAATGTTTGCATAAAATATGTAATTCAATTTATATATTCACTGTGTCGGTGTGTGTGTATGTGTGGTTTTTTCCGCTAGTTTTTTGGCTTGTGGCAGGCGACAATTAGAATTTCTGATAAGCTCCCATTAAAGCTGCTGTCCGTCAATCGGTAAACAACTGTCGCAGTTGCCTCCCTTTCGATCCCTGACTCTGACCATTGGCCACATTGTGTATGTGTGTGTTTGTGGCTGCCACATAAAGCAAACGTAAAGCCAAAGCAAAACTTTGAGGCAAGTTCTGCGTGTGTGTGTATGGAATTAGTGCAAACAGACGCATAAATAACAGACAGAATAACACCTAAGACTTTGATGCCCACCAAAATGACGGGGTGTGCCACGGATTCGGTTCGAGTGTGTGTGCTTTGTGTGTGTGTTGTGTGTGCTCTGTGTGTGTCTACTAATGTCTATGAAGTGGCTTTAAATGCAAATATTTTACATTGATATGCTAAGCAGATGCGTCTGTGTGACTTTCGTCTCGTCTGTTCATTTATAACGGACCGCCAAATAAAACTGGCGACTGTCTCGAGTCTTTGTTGATGTTTTCGAGAATGTTGCACACTGCATTTTAAGTACACGTAAAGATCAGATAATGAATGCATTGAATATATTCGATATGCAATCAAATCAGAGAATGAAATAAATGAGTAATTGAATTGAAAATTGGTCTACATAAAAGAAACTATTATGTAAATTGTATAATTAATATTAACATTTCCAAACGATTTTAAAATTTGTAGAAATGTATAAAAATACCAATAATGTATGTACAAAATCTGTTCTTAAAATTAAAATACTTTTTTAATAATTATTAAAAAATAAATGCATACAAATTTCGTAGAATTTCAATTTTTTATATATATTCTGGCAATATTTTTGCACTCTTATAAATTAAACTGACAAATTCTTAGTTTTAAATAATCTAACAATACTTATTTATCTCGTAACCATCTTTTTTATGTTCATAGTTCAATGACCATAGTCTATAGAATTTGTTGTATAATTTTGTCTAAAGTTTAGATTCATAAAATAGTCAAGTGATTGGTTTAAGCTATGCATAAATTCACGCCTGTCTCTTATCAGAGTTTTGCCTTTCACCCAAAAATCATATAAGAATGCATAAATTAAATAAAAATCCAAACCAAATCAAAAATGTCTGCATAATTTTTGCAAGCAAAAACAGAAAACAAATCCAATCATAGATAAAACAACGTGAGTTGCCTGACAACTCAATTTAAATAACAGCAAAGAAAAATAATTAAATCAAATAGAACTAAAATTGAAAAGCCAAAAGTAGAGTTTGAGGAACGGGAGAAACACACAAAATAAAGTGAGCTGAAATGAAATTTGTTGCATATATTTTGCTCAGCGCCAACTAATTCAATTAACACAATAAAAAATACGACACAAAAGCCAACGAAGCTGCCGGAGCAAAGGCAGCCTTTGATTGCCAAGTTGACTTCAGCAACAACAGCAGGAACTGAGGAAAACTATGGAGAAAGAGAACTGAACTGAGACTGTCCCTTTGTTGAGGTGCGCTGCTAAAGGCAAAGACCGGGTCCTTGCACTCTCTTCTCTTTTCTGTGAAAGAAGAAGCAAAACCGAAACAAAGCACGGGGCCAGCCCAAAAAGGAATCTAATGTAGAACAGCCCCAACTCCAGCACCAAACTACAGCTCTACTCCAAATCCCCTTTACTCTACTCTACTCTGGCACTGACACTGGACTACTCGGTAAATTTGTACACAGCACACACGCGTCGTAGAGCGCGTGAAGCTATTCGCATACTCCGACACATGTGGGGCAGCTCACAATGCCAGGAAACTGCCAGCCGACAGACCGACGACCGACGACGTCGACGACGAAGGAGAGGATGACGCTCAAGGCTCAAGTGCACTAAATGCAAGCGGCAGCATCCGTTTCATAAACGCAAAACCGGCAAATACACTCAGAGAAATTGTATAAAATAGCGAACTTGGCCATTTCTTAATCGATATCCTTTTCAACTTAAAGTTAGTTTAGTTTAAAGGCCTATTTCGCTTATATACTCTTATTTCGTCATTTCTTATTCCTTTCACAATTTATTATGTTCCATACTCTCTCTAAATTTCTTCTCTAAATAAAGAATTATTTTAACTTAAAACTAGCAAGGGAACATCTGTTTACATAATAGATCGTATACTTAAATTTCCAAAAACTTTGAAATGTCATAACTTTGTCAAATTTTAGCTGATTTCCATCCGGATTGTCATTTTTATCATTATTTAGCCTCTATTTTTATTCTGCATTAAAATTAGAAAACTATGTTTTTCTTTCTATACTATCCATTTTTCCATACTTTTCCCTTGACACATTTCCAACATTTTCCTAGACTTTACTTAAAGTTGTCATCATTAAAATATATGTTTATTTGCAGTTATACACTTAATTTGCACAGTGTTGACAACTCCCCAACTTCTTTTCAGTTGCAAACAAACCTGTGCAGTCTCTGAACTCTGCCACTCTGTGACAATTTCTATGGCAGGAACCTCACCTTTTCTCCTCTCCGTCCCTTTGGACTCTGACTCTCTTCTCCTTTTTGTTGAAGCCATTTCACGCTTTTACGCCGCAATTGTTGTGGGCACTGCATTGAAAGGCGTTGCACATAAACTTGCGGCAAAGTATGACTTTAAAACTAACCCACAATTGTGTGGCATTGTGTGTGCTGCACAGTTTGACAGCAACTGATGTGTGGCAAACTGGTTGCCAACCTTTTTTAGGCCGGCGTCAATGCATTGTGCAGACACAGGTCACTGAAATGCCTTTTGGGCTGACTGCCAAAGTTCCATGAACTTTATGAACTCTCTCAATCAGTGCGTGTCAAACTGTCGAGGCATTACTCATTCGCCGTGCGAGCCCAAACGCCATCAAATGATTGCTGTGAAAAACTCATTAACAAATTGCCTAAACACTGTATGTGCAGAACAAGAACATGACAGTCGACAATTTATGTGGCAATTGGCACTGTCAGGCCGCATCTCCCCAAAGACTTCTCCACCTGACCATGACGTAAATGAACTTGGACATCAAGTGTGTAAAGCAAACATAAACTGAACCTAACCGAACCGAACCGAGGTAACATTAACACACACTCCTTCCGACACATGTACGCTTTACATGTCTCTTCACACCGCATGTCACAAAGTCGCAACGTCACGTCGCGTCGTCGTTGGGAATCGTTTCACCCTGACAGGTAGCGCTTAGTCTACAGGATGGGGGAGTGAACTGGGAAACCATTAATAACTGGGTTATGTAATCGAAAGAGCGCGAGATGGATGGATATGAAGCAAAATGCTATAAAAGATAAAGAAAACTATTAAGTGAATAAATGTCGGGCAATTGAAGATGATAAAAGCATAAACAAATGCGATAACTTAAGAAAAATGACAAGTCTAAAACGAGCAAGTGTATGTTGATATATACAAATGGTTAATGTTAGCTGGATATATATTTAAGTACTTATTCAACAAATTATAGATGTTATCTAATAAAATAAGAACAATATGTATTTTTAAAAGTACATATTATAATTGAATTTAAGAAAATTGGTTAAATACTATTTCTGTCAAAACTATTATCGTTTTATGTCTATCAGCTCCTTAATTCGAATTCCAAGCATTACTTTTGACAAATCTTTTAATTTTGTAATGCTTTCCCAACTTCACACATTTGTTTCCGTGATTTAGCCAATTGAAGAACTGCCTTTTGGCGCTGGACATTTGACACACGTTTGGTTTCTTTTCCTAGTTTGTGCCATGATTTCAATTTAATTGCCATGGCATGGCAAGTGTCAACAATTATCAAGTATACGCCACCTGCGCGGCCTACAGACGTGTGTCAATTGCCGGGGAAATTAATTGAGCGCACTCATGAGACTGCCAATTAGCGGCACATAGCAAATTTATGGTCAAGTCACAGGCACTGCCAATGGTAAAAAGCGAAAACTAGCAAAACGAATCGAATACGAGTATAAAATAAAATAGCTCATATTAAGCTGTTGCCAATTTGCTGCTTGTGTGTGGAAACGGCAAACGCGTGTCCAGCCCATAAAAAAACACGCTAATAAAAATCTCAAGATGAAGAAAAAAAATACAAACAGCTAAAATCTCGAAAAGTATTTTTTGACTAGCAACCAAATAAACACAAAATGCTGTCCAACGAAAAATGTCATGTCAAAAATTAGCAACGAAAATAAATGAGCAAAATGTGGGAGAGGAAGACAAGACATATAGAGAGACCTGGCAGTTAGGCGAAGGCAAAGAAATTGGCGAAAACATTTTCTATAAAGTTGCAACTTGCAAGAGAAAGAAAAAAACGTACACAAACTTTTCTGACACAAAAGTGACAAAGTTTTTGCCCAACTCTTTTGGTCTCTGGCTTCGTTTTTCGTTGAGTAATTTTCGCTATCTTTTCGTTGACAAAAGGCAGCTGAAGCAACCGCAACGAAAACAACGACAATAAACAAATGGTCATCATAATGTTTCACAGTAAAAACCGCATCCGCAACAAAAATAAAGTAGCTCCAAGCAACTCTTTTAAAAAGCAATTTAGAAAAAAAATACTACGAAAAATTGACGCTAATTTTGACAACAATTTGTAATTTTCTCCCCTGGCGTACCACTTGGCCAGACCTCGGCTTCTTGGGAACTTGACCAACACAACTGATGGCTAATTAAAAGCCTCAAACTGCCAAGAAGTTAAACTTTATCTACTTTAGCAAGCTGATAAGCTCCGCACAGCAATTAAACATTTTTCTTTCCTTCATTCTCTCTTTGTTTGTTTGGAAAACAAAAGATTCTTTTCTGGGATATTTTAAAAATAGCTCGACAAGATACCAATAATATCAAAAGTATCTGAAAGATGTTTAGTGCATATTGTACAGACAGGCACAGCGACAGCGGCAAGTGCTTTTGTTGTTCCCTTTTTCCGCCTCTTGGGCTTTCCTCTGTCAAACAAATGGAAATTCTTAAGCAGCCGCTGAAAGCAAAAGTTGTATTGCCCACGCACAGAAAAAGAGCCAATGAATGGAATATAGACAGGGCGAAATAGTGATATGTGAGAGAAAAAGAAGGAGAGAGGAAGAGAGAGGCGCAAAGAAATTACAGCCTCCAAATGACAGCTGAAGACCAAACACACAAGAACAATGACAACTGAGCACAATAATACTTTTGCCTATCCAACATAACAAAGAATATAAAAATAAACAAATTGTCTTAAATTAACTAATGAATACTACGTAGTTCTATTTATAGAGAAAATGAATAGTTTCATATATTTAATTATTATTCGCTGGTATCGGATATCTTAACTTGTAGTATCATTCTGTTATTAATTAAAATTCAATGTTAAAGGGTAAAACGATTACTTTAGCTAATCTTGGGGGACCTGGGAGAGGGACTGGGAGCGGGGCCTGGGAGATTGAGTGGGAGAGGGGCGTGGGAGATTGAGTGGGAGCGGGGCCTGGGAGATTGAGTGGGAGCGGGGCCGGGGAGAGGGACTGGGAGCGGGGCCTGGGAGAGGGACTGGGAGCGGGGCCTGGGAGATTGAGTGGGAGAGGGGCCTGGGAGATTGAGTGGGAGATTGAGTGGGAGCGGGGCCTGGAAGAGGGACTGGGAGCGGGGTCTGCGAGATTGAGTGGGAGCGGGGCCTGGGAGAGGAACTGGGAGCGGGGCCTGGGAGAGGGACTGGGAGAGGGACTGGGAGAGGGACTGGGAGAGGGACTGGGAGAGGGACTGGGAGCGGGGCCTGGGAGATTGAGTGGGAGCGGGGCCTGGGAGAGGGACTGGGAGCGGGGCCTGGGAGAGGGACTGGGAGCGGGGCCTGGGAGATTGAGTGGGAGCGGGGCCTGGGAGATTGAGTGGGAGCGGGGCCTGGGAGAAGGACTTGGAACGGGGCCTGGAAGTTTTTCCATAGTAAGTACGGGGTCTCCGACTGTCGAGTATGCTCGAATTTAGCACCGGCCGACTAGTTTTATTCAAATTCCGTCCCTTTACACTCACTTCGAATTTATTTTTAAAAATATATATTAATATTGAACTAATTAAAGAAGAGCCTATATTTATGTTCGCATAAAATCTACAAAGTTCCAAGAATTGAAATGAATATCATTTCAACAATCGCTTTGGCAAAGCCTATTCAAATGTATTTCCGAGAAAATCATGTCATACATTTCATATTAAAGCAATGTAAATTACATTGTTAACTTAAGGTACAAATGATTCAGACTCATTCCACTCGACTTGTGCACCTAAACAGACACGCCCCAAATTACAGGGTACAACTACGACTAACAAAAGCAAGAGGCAACGGGAAGAGGCTTAGAATTTTGGTTATACAAAGGATGGTTTTGCATAGGAATGCTAAAAATAAGCTCAACGAAGCAAGAGGGAAGGGGGATAGTCAACAATAACAAACACAAAAGCATTGTTAAAGGCTGTCAGGGTTGTGGGCGTCAACGGAGGCGTGGCAGAGAAGAGCGCAATCAAGCGTAGTTTTTCCGAATATTTCAACTACACAACGCATGCAAAAAACTACAACTGAAATGGCAGAAACAGCTGCCTCTAACCAAAAAAAAAAGGTAAAAAATCATAAAATGCTTGAATGAAAGGGGCGTGGCATGGGGGCACAAATTGTAGCAGACAGCAACAGCAACAACAACAAATGTAATACTCATAAAAATTTGTACGCACATTGAGCGGAAGAACGAAACGGAAAGAAAGGCGCGTGTGTGTGCCAAAGGCGACCAAAAGAATCCCCTTTACACACCCCACCCACCCACCTTGCTCTCTACGAATCGACCACCTGCTCAGGCCCAAGGACGACGACAGGACACAGCTGCTGTAGCAAAGCGTTTGGAGTGTGGGCGCAAATTGAAAAAAATAAGGAAAGAAAAAACCAAGACAAATTTAAGTATTACAATTTTTGCACTCGCTTTCTGCAACTGGCAGTAAAATTAAATGAAAATTGTTTGGCAACCGTATGAAAAAACACACCCGGCATGAAATCCATATAAATAAAAATAAAAACATATATATATATATATATGGCATAGGAAGTGGCAACATTTGGGCAGAGGGTAGATGTGACTGGGCTCATCAAACCATTTGCCATTCGCAGTCGCATTCACATTTACATTTGCATTTAATTAATGTACATTAAATATTTACAAATTGCATTAAATTACCGCACTAGAGAAAGGGGGAGAAACGACTCCCACACAACGTCAACGAGGGGAGAATGAGGAAGTACTGACGGTTGCAACAGTGGCAATTGTTTGCTCCACATATTTAAGTGGATGAACCATCATGTTGCGAGTGGGTGAAACATGGCGTAACTATCTATTCCAAACAGTCCGTCTCTGTCTCTCCTTCTCTTTCTGTCTCTCTCACGTTGTCGATTGTCCGACATTGCATTTTGTGGTGAATTTGGCTCACGGCGTGCAAATTTGTTCCGATTTGGTGCGTGTTCCCGCTGCGGTTGCCACTTGTATACCAAATGGACTGTTCACACTGCGAGGCGCCACAGTGGGGCAGATTTAGACAATAGATTATTAAAATTTAAAGGGATAATGAAGAGAGTAATTTTAAGATACAGATTGTTAAATTATCAAAGTAATTTGTAATTTATTTTGAATGATTTTCTCAATAAATACTTTTTATAGCTTACGTGTAGTCTTATTTTAAAGAAGTATTGGCTAAAATAAACCAACTAAAAATTAATGTGTTTATACTACCGTTAATATCAACAAGTTTTTGCAAAACAAATTAAAATATACAAATATATCTAACTCCATACATAAACCTAAATCTACGCACATTCTGAATAATAAATAATAGAATTTCAAAGTTTCACAGACAAACATTAAAAGATACACAATTGAAAAGTGCCCACTCCATGGTTACTCTTGAATTTCTGTGCAATTCAGTATGCCAGACATGCCTCTGAAATGCAAGTTTAATTAGTTTGAGATGCTCGATGAAAATGACGTTGAATTTGGCAATTGGAAACTGTTGTGGTTGTCATGGACATAGACTGATTAAAGCAATCTGAGACGGAAATTAGAGAGGATTGTGCAAGCAAATAGACACAAAGAGAGAGAGAGAGAGAGAGAGAGAGGGAGGAAGATAAAGAGAGAGGAGACTGCTGATGCGTAACCATCGTTAATATAATTGCAGTGAAATGGGCAGCTCTTCCAGCCCATTTGGCAGACGTGAGCCTCAACAACGTAGCTTCAAATATGCAATATGCAAAATGCAAAACTCAATATAGACACGCAAATACAAACACAAAAATATGTAGGTGTGTATCTGTGTATCTCATGGATGCAACAGCCACTCAACGCAAAACGTTCTCTAGAAAACAAACAAAAAACTCACGTTTAAACTCAAACAAAACCGACGCAAAATTTTGGTGCTGCCCATTTGAGGTGCGAGGGAATTTTGATGACAGTAAAACGAGCGAAGCGTCAATTAAAAACAGAAAATAAACAACAAGAACAACAACAACAGCAAGAGCAGTAAAAATATAGCTGCCCATTCAGAAACTGTTGGGCGATTGCATCGCAGATGATGAATCTTGAATCGCCGCGATACGTCACAGAACATTCAATGTTATTCACGTGGAAATTGCGCTCTAATGAGAGGCAGCTGAGTTCCAAGTGGCACTGCCTATCGAGGAGCTATCGAGAGGGAGAGACAGGAAGGAAGGGAGAAAGGTGGTTTGGGTTTGTCCTCAAGGAGCCCGCGGACAACTGAACGAGTTTTGATGGGACAACGCAACATTTGATTTATGCCAAGAGGAAAAAGCAGGTGGGCCCATCCCTATTCCCATCCCCATTATCAAGTGGACGACAATCCTCCTCCTCTCCTCTTCCTGTTGAGTTGTCGACTTGGCCAGCTTTTAGATGCAAAAGCCGATACGTCTATGCCGCCTTCTTGGCAAATGCATATTTTTGTAATCAACTTCCAGACATTTCTTTTGAGCAATAAAAATTGTAATGAAGCGCACAACATAAAACAGAACGCCAGAGTGGACATTAAAGGCGAAACCGGATTGGAGTAGGCGGTCCAGAAGGGATGTACGAAGATTGGGACTGGGGAGGATGTAGAAGGAGGTTCTGGCAACGTCAAAGCAGTTTATGCGCGTAATTAGCAGCAATTACCAAAAAGGGGCCACTCGACAAGAGGAGCAAAGGTCGAAAGGGTCAAAACGACGGTGATTCAATATTTTAAACGAACATTTAAAAAAAACTCCAAGAGAGAATCAGAAAATACAGAAAGGGATATTAATTAAAGGATTTAGTTACATAATAAGCTAAGGGTTAATGAATTAATGCATAAGATTTGTAATCAAAATTATTTATTTTTGTTTGATTTTCTGCTGTTTTCAGATAAGTAAATACCAAAAAGAGAATAAAATTTGATTGACTAACTAATTTTGTAGATAACTAAAGGTTATAAGTATTGTACTCTATTTTTAGAAGATTTATTAAGTTTACATCATTTTCAGATAGATAAATATAATAAAATATTACACAATCTTTACAAAAAAATATTCCGTACTATTTATCATAGATTACTTAACTAAATATAATTAACTCAAAGTAAGTGGGTACAAAAATTTAAAAAAAATGTAACCGCATTTTCCTAGAGTTATCTCTGTTTACAGATAATAAACTACAATAGATTATCATAGCATCTCTAAAATGCCAACTTAAAGCGTAACTTCAATTGTATTAAGGGTATTCCAACAACGTTAAATAGAAATTAACAAGACTTTTTTTGTTGTTACGCTTTGTTTTGTATCTTCACACGCCTCAAATGGCGTTTGCAGAATGCAAATTACGCTAAGCAAATTAGCGCGGAAGCGCCAAAGTGCAAGACAAGACAGACAATGGGGACAGGTAAAGAGGAGCCAAGGAACAGATACCAAGACTATAAAAAGGTGCAGTTGAAATGTAAGACAAATTAGACTACAGTCTGCTACAGTGGGTGAAAAGTCAGCTTGCAATATGCGTGAAGTAGATAAACTATCAACAAGGCGGAAATGTTGGGTAACTGAAGAATTTAATCGGGTTCCCTTTAACTGAAGAAAATAGCCGGACTTCGGGTTGCAAATTAACTATTAAAGCATAATTAGAATAATGAAGTAAATATAGAACAAACTGTTGAAAATTATTAAAAATATAAGCTGCATTCTGGGACAAGTTAATGTTAAATCCTACGTTTGACTTTCCGTTTACCCTTTAAAGATACCTGAAATACCTTGCTAAGCGCATTGACAAATTTGTAATCCTGGGCAGTGTGAGCGAAAATTTGAAATTCAATTAAGTGCCAGCCAAAGTGGCAGCTGTTTTTTGAGTACGTTAAGCGACAGAATTTGTAATAAAGCAATTTGAAAGTGCAACAGTCTCACGGTAAATTGCAGAAAAAGAATACAAAAAAAGGGCTGTTGTTGCACCAGGGCAGCACTTGCCACAAATCAAAAGTGCTGAGCCCTTGACTGAGCACAGGAAGAATCCAAACGAGCACCTGCCTACTCGGAGCATGGAGAGAGCTGGCAAAATGGACATAGCACATAGGACATGACAAACTGCCGCCACTTGCGAGGCAAATGGCATGGCAAATGAAAAATGATGCCCAGCCAGTGAAATGCATTTGCCGAATGAGCTCAGCACGTGAAGTGGAAACAAAATGCACACTCCCCGTGGAAACAACTCAACTTAAAACGCAAACTGCAACTCAACTTCATATTTCGCCCCAAAAGTCAATATGTTTGCACAGTCTGGTTTTTATTAATATTCGTGTATTATTATTATTACTATTTTATGTAATATTAACGTAATGTTCCCTTTATTTTTTTATATCGTTCCACTAATTGCAAATTTTTGCGTTAACCTTTCTTTTTTCATGTTTTTGTAATCGCAAAATCAACAACGAGTTAAATTCACATGGGAATTATATTATAGTTCTGGTATTTGCATACCCTGCAGTTTAAAAAGAGGATTAAAAGGGTGTGATGGCACAGGCAACTTCTCTGATCGTAGACAAATGTAATATTTCTTAAGAAGCAGCAATATCTTTTGTTAATCTCAGCAATTTTTAACTATTTTGTTTTCTTTAGATACAGGGTAGCTGCTCATCTATCACTCTCAAAAATGGACTCATTTTATGTTCATTAAATATTGCATAAAGCTATCTGCGATAAAAGTTTTTGCTGCCATTGCTAAAATGAAATTATAAAGTGTTTCTTATTATTATTATTGTTGCTTTTCAGTCCTGTCATTGTTGTTGTTTTCATTTTTTGTTGACTTTTTTCTGCTGTGCACTAATTGAAAAAAGCAACAAGAATAAATAATTCATTCTGTACGAGTATTACTCGTATTTGCTCTGGGTAAAGTTGCATTTGCTGATAAGCACGAAATCACAAAACTGATAACAAAAGATACAATAATATAGTGTAAATACATATGAATGGGGTACATGTTCTCAGCTAACGGCTGATAAAACGCACTCAACTTGAACCCAACAATTACTTGTGATAAATGTGAGAATATATTCAAATGGAATATACACACTTATATAAAGATAATGTTAACAGAAAAAATAATTTAAAATGATAGAAGATACTCACTTTCTGGAACATTTCAAACTGCAACCGTGAGTTAAAATGCAACAAATTTTGAATCATAGAAATGAGATAAGATTTGACAGTCAGTCTACAAGTCCAAAAATAATCTTTATTTTAAAATCTCTCCAAATCCCTCACCAATCCCTCTCCGAGGCCATCCCCAGTCGCTTTTTGGGTTTTTTTTTTAGCAATTTCAAATACAAACAATATGGACTAGTCGATCCAGGCACCCAGACACCGCTCCCAGTCCCTCTCCCAGGCCCCGCTCCCAGTCCCTCTCCCAGTCCCTCTCCCAGTCCCCGCTCCCAGTCCCTCTCCCAGGCCCCGCTCCCAGTCCCTCTCCCAGTCCCTCTCCCAGGCCCCGCTCCCAGTCCCTCTCCCAGGCCCTCTCCCAGTCCCCGCTCCCAGTCCCCGCTCCCAGTCCCTCTCCCAGTCCTTCTCCCAGTCCCTCTCCCAGTCCCTCTCCCAGTCCCTCTCCCAGTCCCTCTCCCAGTCCCTCTTCCAGGCTCACTCTCCCAGTCCCTCTCCCAGTCCCTCTCCCAGTCCCTCTCCCAGGCCAGTTTGGTGTCTCTAGCTCTTATGGTCTCTGAGATCTAGGTGTTCATACAGACAGACGGACAGACGGACATTGCTATATCGACTCGGCTATTGATGCTGATCAAGAATATATATACCTTATAGGGTCTTCCACGCATCCTTCTGCCTGTTACGCACATAGTCGGTGAAACAAACCCAATAGACCCCTGTACTTTTCTTAAGTACGGGGCCTAAAAAAGTACAAGAAATAAAACAACTTCGCACATTCACTAAATGATTCACTTGACTGCAACTAACATAGTCTTATCACAAGTTCTTATCATAAAATTGAAACAAAATCGACATGACAAATTACTCCAAATTCTTTTAATGAAGTGGCATTTGAAAAAAATGCCACTGTATCTGAAACTGTAAATTAGCAAAGCTAATTAGGGTAATTAACATTAGCCATTCGCTTTGATTTCATTAAATACTTTTCTGTTTTAAATTTAATAAACTTTTCCACACAAATTATTTGATTTTATTATTATTTTTGTCTCTTTATGAATGCTGTGACCATCAAATGAGATTTGCTTTTCTGCTGTTTCTGGGCTTCATTCTGCACAGTTAAAAAAGCAGGTTTTCCAATTGGCCTTTGGCATAAGCCAACGCAAAAGCCGAAGCCGGCCCAGAAACAGCTTGAATGGCACGGCAAACCGCACAAAAGTCGCTCTGACGGCCGAACATAAAAAAAAAATAGTTTAAAAAAGATTACTTTCCAAAATATTCGACTGGAAAATACCTTAAATAATCACCAATATACATATATGAGAGAGACTTTACATATTTTAATATAATAGTTTTTATATTTTCAATTCTTAAATTAAAACTTTTTATATTTTTTAGTAGTTGATTTTATGTTTTTCTGATTTCTTAAATTTACATATTTATTCTACAGTCTGTTATAATCTGTCGTCTTAATTACTTGCAGGGTACAATGCAAACAAGCGCAATACATATAGGTTTGTCTTTCTTCTCTGTTTTTTTTTATTCTTTACTTTTTTGTATTCTGCGTGTAAAATCAATAAATTCGAGCGGGTTCAGAGGTGACGACAACGTCGAAATGCCTCTGACCTTCATCATAGCCGTTGAGCACTTTACTGACCTTCTCCTCCTCCGTCTAGCCCCACCAAACCCCTATTTTAGTTGCCACCTTCTCGACAAGTTTGCAGACTGCGGCCAATTAAATCTATATGTTTGTATATGTGTATGTCTTAACGTATTTTGCACGCTAAAAATGCTTAATTATTGTTGTTGTTACTGTTTGTTTCTTTTTTTGCTACTTTTGGCGTGGCTTTTATGCTGCCGGGTTTTGGATTTTGATTTGTGCGATTTCTGTTTAACTTTAACGTACATGTATGTATATTTTTCCCCGGCCGGCATTGTTAATCATCAATTTCTTAGTCAATTTGTTGATTCCCTCTTTTTCTTTGGCGAATTCTATCGAGTTCCAACAATGTTTCTTTTGTTCGTTTTAATTAATAAACATTTTACGGCCGCAAAAGTTACGTAAGCAATGCGATTTTGGCGGTTTATGTTTGAACCACAACGAATTTCGTATTAATTGGGATTAGCAAACATCAAATAGAACATAGTATTATGTTTATTACAGGAATAAGTTATAGAGGATTACATGTGGAAGTAGTTAAGCTACGAAAATTATCAATATTTATGTTTTAGGCAAATAAATAATCAACACCTTCTTTATAGCGGGAATCGGAATCATTAGTTTATTTTCAGAATATACCAAATTTGCTTATATTTTAAACTTTAAGATATCTGCTTTATTTATTTATATTTATTTATAGGGTAGTAGTAGTATTTGGTAGACTCTTTGTGAAATAATTCTGACTCACAATTGCCTTGTAGTTTTAGAGTCATTGTCAAAATCAGAGCATGCCAAACTGTTGCTGCTCTTGCCTTGAACTTTTAAACGAAATGGACGACGACAATTTCATTTGATTTTATTTATTATATTTTCTTTTTTTGCAGCTCTTTGAGCCAATTTAGTTTTATGGGTCAGACGCTATAAATACGTAAGTTGGTTTATTTATATGTATGTACATGCATTTGTGTGACTTACCATCTTTAGCGTTAGCTGTTGTTGTTGTTGTGGCCATTGTTGGTGTTGTATTAACAGAGGAAGATGATGCTGCTGCCGCTGCACTGAAGAATGTTGTTGTATCCGCAGCAGCTGAGAGACTACGCGAGCAGTGCATTAGTCACGTTTCTAATTGTTGTTATTGTTGTCGAAGTTGAAGTTGTTGTTGTTGTTGTTGTCGTGGCTGTCAGCGACGAACTTGAACCCGTAGCTGATAAGAAAACGTCGCGAAAAACGCTTGACAATAACGTTTTGACGGACGAGCGCGAGGCACAAACATTCAAACATACATACATATAAATAAACAACAAGACGCGTTTGTATGTGTATGCAAGTGCAAGAAGAACAGGAAATAAATGAACGGGACGACAGAAAAAACGCAAACAAAGGCAAAAGGCAACAACAACACGCAAGCAGATAATAATTTCTTTTGCTTTTGGCTTTGGCTTTTCTTTAATTTATTTTTATTTCATTTTCATGGTTCACTCGTTGCAGGCCGCGAAAGAAATCACAAAAAAAGAACCGAAACGAAACACAGAGAAAACACCAAAAAAAGCAGCCCGCACATCAATTAGGCCAACACTTGATTAAATTCTTGCTCTGCATTTAATTGATTATTTGTATTTTGTACTTTCATTTATTATTTATCATAGATATAACATTGCTCCGGTTAACGAACGATCCGATCCGTTTTGTTGTTGCTGCTCTCACACATGCATGAGCACATGACACACACACACATAAACCTACACACAACATATATATATATAAACAGCAGCGACTCATGCACTCTATAGTTGTTGTTGTTGTTGTTTAATTCGACTGTTGTTGTTTTAGTTGCGTTGCATAGGAAAAACTAAGGAATAAGAAATAAAAGTCCGAAATTATTTATATTATAAACGTATACACGCGGCGCCTAATTAAACATTGTTATTATTGGCACTTTGTTGCTTGCTTTGCTTATGCTGCTGTTGCTTGCTCTTTCTTCTCTCCCTCTCTCTCCCTCACAATTGGTTTGGTCTGGCTGTTGTTGCTGTTGTTACTGCTTCTGCTGCTGTGGTGTGGGCGCAAGCAGCGCTAGAACTTTGTTGTTGTTGCTGCTGCTGTTGCCAGCGTGCATTCACAATTGTATTTGGATACAATGCACGCAGCTTTCGTACGCATTTTTTAACACTTTGTACACGTTTATTACGAACAATTTGTTTATTTAATAATAATATTAACGCGAACGCGCGGCGTTAATACCTATCGATATTTTTGCAGCCTCTAACTAGAGAACAGGACGGAGCCAACTGGCTGTTGTAGCAGCATCGTGACTGCCATGTTAAGTCTAATGTTAATGTTAAGCTCATGTTATGTGCACGCTGTTTGTAATCGATATATCGATACTTCACTACAGCTGTTATGTTAAGGTTGACCATTTCTGTTAATTATTATTGGATTTATTTGTTCATATTTGATAAGGAGGCACTTTGGGTTTGTGCTAAAATAAAAATAAAATAATCTATTGCTTTGAATAAATACTGTGCTTCACGTCAACTAAATTATTTAACATTTATTAAAACTTCTAGTATATAAAAACACTTAAATACGGGCAGCTTTCTTATTTTAAAAAACATTTTCAAATATGCTAACAGTCCCATTTAGAGTAGGCCAAAGCATTCTGCTGTTATTTAACATTATATAACTCTGGGGCTAACATTCCATTAACATTACATTACAAAATACTGAATCCGTAATTAGAACGCGTTTCGGTCGCGTATGGGCACACTGGAAAATTAAATGTAGGTGAAACTAAATTTCAATATGCAATAACTTTGAACTGAATTAATAAATATGATAAAAATTTTAAATTCGAAATTAGATTAAATTAAAGAAAACAAATTTAAGAAGGTTGGAAGTTCGTCACCCACTGGGAAAAGAAGTTACAAACTTAAATCTTCATTTGAATTAAACAGTAACATCGAACTGCAATTTTTTATACGTGAAGTTGGCTGCGATCCCCGGGATGTAGTAAGTAGTGTTTGCTCAGCAGCTTTTGTCAGCTAGCTTTACAGCTGCCGCAAAGCTATCTGCTATAACGCCCAACTGTCTGTTAAATTTGAATATAAAAAATAGCTTAACAACAACAACTGTTGGACATTGTAGAGAAAACTGAGGATTATTAAGAAGTACAACGCAAAGAGTTACTTATAAGGTGTCAATTGTCGTGTTTGACATTGACAAACAACAATCTACGCAAATTGTGCTCAATTTCTTGCATATTTTCCAATTGTGCTACATTTGTGACCTTGACAAATATAAATATGACACAAATATTGCGGCAACAACAATATTTCAAGCTGAAGTGCGGTAATTTGTGGCGAGATCTCCGTCAACGCCTTCTACATGTTACCCACTTTTTTTATGTTATGTGTACTTTTTTATTTTTGCTTACTTTAGTTTGTTGTTGTTTATTATTCCGATTCCGCACGATTGTTAAGTGAAAGTTGCCACCGTTTGAACATTGTGGTTGTTGTTGTTGTTGTGGCCACGCCCCAATAAACAATTTGCCCACATGGTGCGTGTGTTGGTTGGGTGTATGTGGGATGTGGGATGTGAGTAAGGTGTTAATTTCGGTTGCCAATTATTTTACTTGAATTTATTGTTGTTGTTGCTATTGTTGTTGTTTCTTACACTTTATTATGCTAATACGTCAGAGACGTTGTCTGAAAATTGAGTGTGATAACTAAAGTAGCTATTGCATAATTATTGTTCGATTTCTGTCGCTTTTGGAAACTGAGCTGCCAACGGAGCAATTAAAAAACAAACATAAAACCAACTTTAATGACTTTGGCAAATAAAGCAAAACACTTGAGAGACTCTCGAACTTGTTCTGCTTGTTGCGGAAATCAATTAAAAGACAGTCGAACCACCAACAACAGTCTATAAAAAATCAAAGTCGAAGCCAAAAGACAAAGTCAATGTCCTTTTGCAGGCTAAGAGACAACGACAACGACAACTTGGCTCTTTTTTGTCTTTGGGGCCTTTAAAGGGCCGAAACGACGCCAAAGCAAACAAGTTCTGCCTGTTCAACAGATAGAGAGAGAGAGAGAGAGAGAGAAAGAGAGAGAGAGGGAAGGTTGGTAACAACTCGACTACCATTGAAATTGTCTGCAATTGCAGGCAAAAACAGTGTCAAGTTCAACTTCAAATGTTTTTCCTTAATTTTTCCCAATGCCAACAGGAAAAACTCAGTCAGAGGGAAACTCTCATTTTTCGTGCACCTTCGACGATCGTTGTTGACCCATTTAACTACATTTCTAAGTTGAGCCTCATTTGCATATTCCATTGTGTTTTGTGGCCTGTTTTTCAAGTTAATTTTCTTCTTGGCATGTGGGCGTGCTAACGCATTTCTAATCAATTATTAACACACACACACACAAACAAAATATGGGTGAAAACGCATCTTAATGCAGTTTAAGTGACTGTCTTAAGTTTTTCAGTCGCCAGTTTTCAGTTCTCAATTCTCAGTTCTTCAGTTCTTCAGATCTTCAGATCTTATACCAAAGACAGACCCTTTTTCAGCTTCAGTCGCTTCTTAATTGGCTCTAAAAATAGCCACACTTCGAGCTGGTTTCTTTGGCCACAAACTTGTTTCGTGGCCACAAAACCAAAGACCAAGACCAAGACGAAGACGAAGACGAAGACTTTCTTGTAAAAGACGCGCCCAGTGTCTGATCCAATCTTGTTGCTGATCAAATGACCAACAAGGAATGAGAGTGAAAAACCAAAGACGTTGCATACAACAGAACGAGGGAGGGAGAGAGCAGGAGGAGTTGGGTGGGTTGGAGGTGGAGATGTAGATGGAGTTGGAGTTGGAGATGAAGATGGTAGTTATGCTGGAAAAATAAGATGCGATCTGTAGTCGATCGTAGATCGATAAAAATAACAACAGCAAGAACAACAACAACTGCATAGTGGGGCAAAGTGCTTGTTGCATGTACAACAATGAAGAAGATGCAACAAAATTAATCGACGATCGTTAAAGGAAAACAACTTGTGAGTAACGAAGTTTTAATACTCTAAAATAAACTAAACACATTTAGTTGTTAAGTAGTTAAAAATATTATTATAATAGATTGTTTATTAAAAAGATAAATTATAAATATGAATGATCTTATATATTTAATAATTAATGATCAAATAATTATACTAACTTTATTAAAATTTTATATTAATTAATACAGCAAAATAAAATGCGAAAGTTTTGACATAGTGAATGTATCCTTAAAGTCCGTTAATTATACTTATTTCATTATTTATATATAAATATTAATGACAATAAATGGGTTAATTATTTGAATTTAAGCATTGTATTAATTTAAATTGTTTCTTTGTGCTAGTGATAGTATTAGAAAAAAAATTACATTAAAATAGAGCAATATGAATTGATGATCTGTCAACTTTGGAGCATTTTCTCAAAGTCTAATTAGGATTTCAATTAAAAGTCCCAAAAGAAAATAAATGAAGTATAAAATATTAAGCAAGAATGTCTCCATATATATATTATAGGTGTCATAATCATTTTGATCAGTTTTTCTTTCAAATCATTAGTCTAATTTCTATAACAATCAATCTAATGAGTTATTACTTCCTTAGATATTAATGATATACCTCTTTTGTGATATATTAACACTAGTTGACAATTAAATTTTATGCTGTCTAAGTAATAAAATCACTATACCCAATTTATTGCATTTGTCTAGAAGTTAGAGCAATTGTTGCCTCCTCCCTGAAACTAAAGTCAAAGTCCAAGTGTATCTCTAAATGAACTTCATCTATTTACTAATGGATAACCTTGATCGGTGCAACTAGTAGAACTTGTTGCAAGCAGCGTCTGAAGATCTTTCCTCCCACTTTTCCCCTTCGGCAAGTGCAACGAGCAAAGAGCTGGCCAATTATCCTCAGCGATTTCTTTGGCCTCTTTGGGCCCTTGGACTGCATCAGTTCAATGACATTTAGCATAAGAATTGGCCAAGACGATGGCGTCTCTCTGCAACAACTTCAACTTCAGTTTTGTCTTTTACGCAGCGTGCGCTCTCGCAGTCGCTGTCGCAGTCGCTGCCGCAGTCGACGCAGATGCCGCTGACTCCGGGTCGGGTTATAAATGCGACGAGGCTAAAGAAATTTCAAACAGTTGTGGCCGTGAGGCGCAAGCGTACATTCAGTTAACAATAGAAATCTCGTCGCGTCGTGGGTAGTAAGAAAAGTTGTTGGGAAAAGCAAGACAATAAAATGAAGTCAGCTCTTTTGGTGTTTGTTTGCCTGGCGGTGGCATGTCAGGGACGTGTGCTGCAGGCGCCCAAGGAGGCAATCGATATACCCGTTGAGATCATCAAGGAATCAGAGCCACAGGCGCTGCCTTTGATCAAGTCCGAAACGGAGACGAAGACGGAGACGGAGAAAGAGACGGAAACGAAAGTTCAGGTTGAGCAGAAGAAATCCATTGAAGAGCCATTGACAGTGGAAACCAAGCCAGAGGCAAGAGAAGAAGCTAAAGAGGAGCTTAAAGAGGAAACTAAAGTAGAAGCTAAGGAGGAGGCAAAGGAAGAACCTAAGGAGCAGGCTAAGGAAGAAACTAAGGAGCAGGCTAAGGAAGAGGTAAAGGAGGAAGCTAAGGTCGAGGCTAAGGAAGAACCTAAGGAAGAACCTAAACCCGAGATTAAAGAAGCAGCTAAGCCAGAGGCAAGAAAAGAAGCTGAGCTTGAACTTAAAGCAGAGACCAAGCCAGAGGAGCCACAAATTGCCAAGGAGCAGCAGCCAGAGCCAGAGAAACAGGCGGAAACGGAGACCAAGTCCGAGTTAAAGCCACAATTGGAAGCCGAGTCACAACCACAGCCCCTACTCAAATCCCTGCTCGCTGAAGTTGTGGTGCCAAGTGTTCCCGAGGTAGTTGCTCCCGTGGTAGCTGTTGTGCCCGAACAAGCAAGTGGTTGAGGTGGATGCAGTGCAACCGAATGTGCGTCAAGCCACACAGGCCACGCCCACACAGAGCTCGACGCAGCAGAACTTTGTGCAGCAACTGATCCAGAACTCACCGATTGGCCAATTCCTTAGCCAGTTCAATGGCCAGCCACAGCAGCAGCAGACTCAACAGGTGGCAGCGGATCAACCAGCGCCGGCTGCACCAACAGTACCTGGTTTCCTGCAGCCAGCAGTGACCACGGCACAGAATGCGGTGCAAAATGTGGTTAATACGACAACTCAAGCATTCCAGGGTATTCAGCAGTTCGCCAACAATCTGGGCACACAGTTCCAGAACACACTGTCCGGCTTAACTGGCCAGAATCCTCAGCCGACCACAGCACGTCCTCCGGGTCCCATTCAATCGTTTGTGAACAATGTATTTGGCGGTGGCAACAATGCCACAGCTGCCTCACCGCCACAACAGCAACAGCAACAGGGTCCGTTCCAGGGTATCATCAATTTCCTGGGCGGCAATCGACCCACAAATGCTCCAGCTGCTGTCCCGACTCAAGCACCGACCAAGAAGCCAGGTGTCGATGACAAGATCGAGGAATCTCAGGAGATTGCCCAGCAACCGGCCGTATCGGAGAATGAGGTACGCAGCAGTGGCGAGTCCATTGATGACTCCTTCGAGGAGGCAGTGCCCTCCAATGAGGTGATTGTGGTCAACGATGATGCCTCTGCCGCCGATGTTGCCCCCGATGTTGCCCGGATGTTGCGCCGAAGTTGCCGCCGACGATGGCGTTGTGCCCAAGAACTACTGTTCATTAATAAGTGCAGACATCTCATCATTTTGCATCTCCATCTGTCCAGGGACTCGACTCTCGATTCTCGTCTCCCGGCACAGAACTCGCATTGACTGAAGCCATTTTATCGCCATTTTTCGATCGCCTTAATGAAAACACTTAAGAGAGAGCTCGAAAAAGCAAGAGAAATACTTTCCATAGTTGTTTAAGTGCATGCAACAAACTATTTATTTCATTTTCGCAGGAATTTATATTTAATAAAAAACAAACACATCAACAATAATTTAAAGAAATGCAGACTTTGATTTTATTTCAATTGACTTGGGAATTGATTTCAGCAAATGATATTTTATTTTATATAAAGATTAAACATTCCATAAAAAAAGAGACCAAAAAATATTTAAAATATATGTATTAGTTTAATTTACTTCTTTTCATTTTTAGAAGCGAAGAAATAAGTTTCTGGAAAATGGAAAATTGTTAAGTGAATAATGTATATTCATCTATATTCGAACTCGTACTTCTTCCTCAGACTTATCTCTTAGAAATATTTTCTTACCCTCGCTGCTACTGCATACTATAAATACTAGCTGTTAATATTACTTCGGCGAGAGCGCGCAGCCTCTCAGTCCCTCTCCCAGTCCCGCTCCCAGTCCCTCTCCCAGGTCCCTCTCCCAGTCCCTCTCCCAGGTCCCTCTTCCAGGTCCCTCTCCCAGGTCCCTCTCTCTCTTTTTAAGTACGAGGTCTAAAAATAACCCTGAGAAGCTGATAAAGATTAACTGAAAAAATGAAAATTAATATTCAGGTAAAGGAAACCCAAAGTAAACAAGGATAAGTATTTACCATGAAAACTAAAGATTTTAACAAACTTATCTATAAAAATGTACAAACAGTCATATTTATTGTCTAGACACGAAAAATAAATAAGTCCGTGATTACTCCAATGTATGTGAATATACTCGAAGTTTTATTATGTTGATTGATTACCTGTCAACACTCAATTTTTAGGAATGTAGATAATATAGACAGCTGAAACTTCATAGTATTTTTCAAATTGCACTTAAGTAAAACAAAGTAATAGTTGTTTTTTTTTTCAAAAAATTATCTCATATTTATTTAATGTTGTTTTGGTTTTAGTATTTTTGTTACACATTAAGGTGGTTCGATAGCTCAAAAATTGTTACAATCAACCTAGGCGCAATAAATTTACACTTACATAATGCTAAGGAAGGGGAGAGGTAGGGAGAAAGGGAACTTAGCAAACGCTTAAAACTAATTACTTGGGTAAGCAGCTGGAAAGGAAATTGGAGACGTGGTAAAATAGAATTTAACTTATTCCCAAATATTTGTGCTAAATTTTATTTGTATTTGCTTTTTGTTTATGATTTTTTTGTTTTCTTTTTTTGTTGAAATTCCATTTCAATTGATTTAGTTTTTGCTAATAATCGATTAACTGCTTAAGCTGCCTTCATAAAGATCTTTGAGCTCGAGAAAATTTGTTGAAATAATTCTACTTAAAGTTAAATATTTAAGCTTAATGAGGTGATTCTGAGGGAAGGTGCAGTTAAGTGTTGGAGTTGGAGAGGGGGGCAGTGTTCTATTGATATCAAAATTGATGTGTTATATATTTAAGATGCGACTTTGAAATGGGATATAGGTTTTAATGTGCTTTTGATGTAGGGTTTTTTTTTCAAATATGTAGAAATATGTCTCGATTTTGATTGTGTTTGGTTTGAGATTCTTTCGAAGAACGTTTTCAAGTCTTTGTTTTCATTTGTTTTTGCTGACATTTCGACTTTATAGTTTAAATTTCAATAATGATAAGGGCAGCTCTTACACTCGGAATAGTTTTCGTTATAGATTCGAATTGATCCCGAGTAAAGTAGAACCTGCTTTTAGTGTATGTAAGTATAGTAATAGGTTTTGGTTTATATGAGAACTTTTATCTAATTAAATGTTTATAATTAGGCCAAACATAACAGTATTAAAGCATTTCCATTTAGCATTTCGCTTAGTGTATACATGATAAACTAATTTCGAGATATAGGTATGTATTTATGTATGTGTTGAGACTATGTATGTATGTGTAAATAGACGAGTAAATAGGCATTTAATTTTGATTTAAATACGGCAGGGAGGAGTACGCATGTGTGTATATATAGGTTTCATATATATTTAGAAATTGAATCGGTAGATAATTTGAAGCCTTTTTGTGGGTCGGGTATATACGAATATATTTGTATGCATGTTTGTATATAAGGGATGCGGTATATATGTAAATATATATGTAGTGTATGTGTGTGTTTGTGTGTGGGCATTACATCATATGTCTGTTCAGATACGTTTATATATGAATATCGTAGCAATGCAAATGCTATGATTTTTTTGCTGTTAGCTGAAGGTTACATTTTTGAAATACCCTTGCAGAGGATATTTTGATTTTATTCAGATATATCTAACAATATTCTTGAAGGCATGTCAATTACTATAAAGAAATTAAATATATTAATGTACATTTATTTCTTTATCTGTTAATTTGTGAAACAGTAAGTTATAGTAGTTTTCACAAATCCTAATCTAAAATTCATCCAAGTCAACAAATTTAAGTTTCAGTCATAATCATGTTAGATATTTAACTTGCCTGCAAGGGTATTTGAACTTCGGTAAACCGAAGATATAAAATTATCCATGTTTCTCTATCAGATCTGAGTCAAAATTTCATTTTCTCGTTAATTTCACTTTGAGAGTTTTTATTGCACCCAAAAGTATGCAATACATTTTTCCGTGAATTGAAAACAGGTCTTCAGATATATATGTATATATAAATATGCATGTGGAAGTTAGAGATAGAGAGAGTATGTAGGCTTGTATGTATGTTTGTATGTATGAAGGTCATCTAATGGGCAGGAATGAGTACAGTTGCTGCAAATTTTTACTAAGAAGGTACAGTTACACTTGTATATAGGTTAGTTATATAGAGCGGCTGCTATATCATAGAAGCTAACATTAGGCAGGTTCTTGGCGGTTTTTTCTTTTTATTATGAGTTTTAGCCGTGCATTGCGGAAATGTATTTATTAACTTAACGTAGAACTCTCGAAAGGGTCGATATTCTTTGCTTTTCAATTTCTTTAGTTTTTGGTCGCAATTTTATAAAAATAAAAATTCGTCATTTTGGTTTTGTTTTATATTTTTTGGTTTTGTTTCACGCTAATAACAAATATTGCACAATTGGAATCTAGAAAATATAATGCGCTTATCAAATAGATATCAATCGATTGTTTTTTTTTTCTTTTAAATGTGTATATAGCATAATATCTTTTAGTTATCATTAGAGCCTAGGCAGATATATTTAAGTAAGTGTATTAAATGGGGCGATTAACATGCAGACACCAAAAGGTAATGCGAAATTTGAATATCATATGGAATAATCATATGCGTTAAATATGCCGGGGAATAACTGGCGTTGGAAAGAGTGCAGAAAAGTGAGAGAAAATAGAAAACGGGACAGACTCGACTCGATTGTGAGAAAGGAAGACATAAAGGATAATAAATCGATTTGAAAAGCGATCTCTAAAAGTTAGTTTATACAGTTTATACAGAAGCAGGAAGACATACGAAATACGTATATATTTTATGGAATCCAATAAACTTCTCTAAATTAAATACATAAACGTAACTTCTCCAACGCCATGAATTCCCTGTTGAAGCTTAGATGTAGTTTTAAGTATTACATAGGTTAGTATATATATATATATTTATATCGTACATTTACTAGTATATATATATAGTACTCATTATAACTTAAGC
Organism: Drosophila falleni; assembly: GCA_035045575.1. NCBI lineage: Eukaryota > Metazoa > Arthropoda > Insecta > Diptera > Drosophilidae > Drosophila > Drosophila falleni. The sequence continues at coordinate 17,112,967 of JAWNOV010000167.1, forward strand.
ATTCCTTCATTTTTATATATGTATTTTGGGATTTGTTGTTCTCTCGTCTTGCGCTAAACTAGAATACAATTTGGTTTCTCATTCTCCGGCTGTCTCGGTTGCTTCTCTTCTCTTATAAATTCGTTTCAGTTCTGTGCGGTGCCAGGACACTGGGCGTGGCAGCAACAGCGCCTCCCGGCGTTGCCATGCGCACCCGTTCCCCCACACCTGGTCCGAGGAGTCGTGTGTGCCGCATTAACCTTGGGGCAGCACCAGTTGAAGATTGTACAGTGGTTCCTCCTCCTGCTCCTCCTCCTGTTGCTGCTCCGGTCGCTGCCTCGGCACGCATAGACCATTCATTCTGCTTGAGGAGAAACTGCTTGACATTGTACTCCATTTGGGCGATGTCGACATGTTGTGTGGTCGTATGCAGCTCCGCTTGCACGGAGCGCGTCTTGTCCGTATCATTGGGATAATATTTGTAGTTGAGTATATCACACGTGGGCTGTTCGGGGCACAGCAGCGAGGGGGAGCCCGACGAGGAGCATTGCTGCGAATCGCCGCCCGTAGCAGCTGCAGCAGCAGCTGTCATTGTTGTCGTTGTGGTTGTGGTTGTGGTATAGGCCACAGGCAGCCCGGATCGCGTGGTGCGTCTGTAGTAGGTGGTGCAAAGTTCTGCCTTCTTGGTGGCAGCAACGGCAACGGCAACTGCTGCAACAGCTGGAGTCACCTCCGGCAATGAGTTGCTGGTGATATCCGTTTTGGGTGACAGCGAGTCCTCGGTGGATTTGCCCGCATCGGCATAGCCGTTGGTCAGCTGTTGTGGCGTTGTCTTATAGCCCGAATCCATGCTCAGCTTCTCTATCGATATGGAGTCCATGTGGTCCAGTGTGGAGTATGATGATTGCCGTTCTGTGCCCGAGTTGGAATCACTTGGCAATGTCGGTTGCTGCAACGCCCGCTGCTCCAGCTGCTGTGTATTGTGTTGCACCCACTCTGCCACACGGTTCAACTGCTGGCGACGCAACAACACGCTCTCCTGATAGTCAATGGCATCGCTCAGCGAACTCGAGTTGACCGAATGCTTCGGTGAGTTGGTCACCACACCAGCTGCAACTGCCACAATTTCTGCTGCTCCCGTTTCCGTTCCCACTTCAACACCTTCGGCCGTTGTCGTTATCGCGTCCACCTGTGCCATCTTTTCAGTCTCTTTTAGCTCCACCTGCGGCTCCAGCACCGGTTGCAGTGCCACTGTCTCGTGCGGCGCCACAGATGCTTGCCACGCATCCACAGCTGCCGCTGCATTGCTTTCCTTTGAGGTGATAATGTCCTTGCCATCATTGAGCTCCTCGTCCAACAATCTCTCGCGTCGCTTGTAGATCACCGGCAAATGCGTCTCTATAGACTCCAGATTGTCCAGCAATATGTTGCTTTGACCATTCTGCTGAATACGCATGGCACAAAGACGCGGACCTCGATTCTTGGGATTCTCCGCCTACAAAAATAGATAGAGCATTAGTTTGTTTCATTCAACATAAATATTTGATGTATAAAAATGTGTTAATTAATTTTAAATTGTTTAGTCCCGCTCCCAGGCCCCGCTCTCCCAGTCCCTCTCTTAGGCCCCGCTCCCAGTCCCGCTTCCAGTCCCCGCTCCCAGTCCCTCTCTTAGGCCCCGCTCCCAGTCCCGCTCCCAGTCCCCGCTCCCAGTCCCTCTCTTAGGCCCCGCTCCAGTCCCTCTCTTAGGCCCCGCTCCCAGTCCCTCTCTTAGGCCCCGCTCCCAGTCCCTCTCTTAGGCCCCGTTCCCAGTCCCTCTCTTAGGCCTCGCTCCCAGTCCCTCTCTTAGGCCCCGCTCAGCCTCGCCCCGCTCCCAGTCCCTCTCTTAGGCCCCGCTCCCAGTCCCTCTCTTAGGCCCCGCTCCCAGTCCCACTCCCAAGCCCCGCTCCCAGGCCCCGCTCCCAGTCCCTCTCTTTGCTCAGCGGCTGCGTGGTCACTCCAATGCTTTCTCATAAGCTTTCATATTTTACTTCGCTCAGTCGCTCATCGCTCAATGCGTGGCCGAAGACTTTACAAGGAGAAGTAGTAACTAAGGCAGAGTCTTACTCTTTAAGAAATTATATGTACCTTGATAGTTTTGATGAGATTCCTGTTGAATGTCTCAAACATTTTAGCGCCCTCGCAGCTGCTCGTCTTGTTGCTCCACAGGCTCTGCACGCTGCCCGAAGTGTTCGACTTGAGCTGTGAACCGGCGACGGGTGCTGCTTTCGTAGGTAGCGGTTCACAGACATCCTCCGGCTTTGAGGACTGCACCGACACCGGTTGCTCTGCCTCCAGCAGATTAGCTTGTGATATGCCAGACAGCAGTGGTTTGATGACCTCATCTTCCAGTTCCTCTGTGGCAGCAGTTGGTGTCGCCTCGTATTTGCTGAGCAGCTGCAACGCTGTGCCGCCGCCGTCCAAGAAACGACGCTGATAACCATGACGCAGCTGGCCAAGATTGCTCGTCTCCAGCAGATATTTCTCGGCCGCATAGGCACCCAAATGCGTTGTGGGATACATCATGGTGGAGGCTGTCAACTTGCTGGCAGCATAATCCTGTCCTGCAGTTCGTTCGCAAAGTCTGTGATGTCCCAATATGGGATTTACCATTAGATCATCTTTCTTGGGCGGCGTAAACAATTTATCCATATCATTCAAATCCGAAACGGAACTTTTTGTCTCTGAAATAACCGAATCACTTGACTTGACCAACTTCATCAAGTATGGACTATTTGTGCGAGATGGAGAATTGAGATTGCTGTGACACCGCAGACAGAGCTGAGTAAGTGGCTCATTTAGTGTGGAGCCGGTGGTTAAGCTATGTGGTGTCTGTGTGGCCACCGTATAGGAATGTGAGACATCCGCCAGCACTGTCAGATCCTGTTTGCTGCATTGACACGTATCACAATGCTTCACATCGTTCACTTTTAGCTCATCCTCCAGAAATTTGGCCATAACTGTCGGTGAGATCATATCAGGATCGGAATTGTTGTTGTTGCTGTTGTTGTGCTTTGACTGACCATTGAGCGATTGACTGGAGCTGAACTTGTTGTTGTTGCTGTGCTTGCTATTGTGATTGTTGTTATTATTATTATTATTGTTGTTGTTGTTGACGGTGTCCTTAGCAGTGCTGTTGTTGTTGTTATTGTTATTATTATTAGTTGCTGTTGCCGCTGATTGTGGTGCACTGTTTGGATTGTTAGCATCTGTTTGATTGAATTCGCAGCAGAGAGATAGAGAGAGAGAGAGAGAGCATTTAATTAGTCGACAAGCATTAAGGCAATTCAAGAATTTTATGGGAATACATATGAAAGATGAATATTGGCAATATTTGACAAATAAATGTATAATTTAAAATATATAAATACAAAAATATAAAACTTTATATGTAGTTAATTTGTGATTGTATCTTTATAATTGTCGTTTCGTAGCGTGGAATAATTACAAATCAAACTAGACTTGTTGTACTTATATTCTCAGTGATCTAAGTGTTCTAACAGATAAATAGCCCGGCAGACAGCTTCCTTTTTTGTCTCCACCGAAGATTGAAATAGTTTCTTGAACAGCATTTATTGACATAAAAGGGAATACCCCTAGCAAAAAAACGAAGAACACATTTATGGGATGCACAATCAATAACTATTTTAGACATCGATGCAGCAGCTTGAAGTCCAGACACACGAGACACATACGCATACTAATCAGATGTGGAAAATCTTATAAAACGGGAAGATCTGACTTTGCTCTTACAGTTGATTCATTGACTTTCATCAGAGATGCGTTTCTTGCTATTGATCTGTTTAGGAATTGTGGTAAATATTTAATATAAAATCAAAGATTAATTAATTAATCATTTACAAAATATCAGTTTATTGCTAGCGCATTTTCTGATGATGATGATGACGATGACTCTGATTTTGACCTTTGGGATGATGAATCCAAGGTTCCAATTCCCGAAGAGGACAAACTTCTGATTGGCAAGTTGGCTATAAACGGTTCAACTATGATGGTATACGCTGATGACGGAACCTGACAGAGTTATAAATAATGTTGTTTACGCAATCTTGGACTGTAAGAAAGCTGATCAAGATATACTCGATTTCCTGCAGTATGGTTTGAATAAGTTTAATCGTACGCTGAACGGTGATTACAGTAAAGAGGAAGGTGATGACAAGCCTCCTCCGGATCATGTAAAAGATCTCAAGGATATGTTTAAAATTTATTCCAAACGCAAATATCTAGAAAAACGAATCCGTTTCAACTTCTGGACTAATGGGCAGTTCGACATGTTAATGAGCAAATACCATCAAACAGTGCTCGATCAGAGAAACTCATTCATTGAAGCTGTAAGGACAACTGTTCGCAACCTTAGCGAGACTACAAAAAATTCGTACCAAAAATATATTGAGAAATTTAACAGTTCAATTGAAGAACAAGAAATTATGGATTCCGCAAACCAATTGTATGAAAAATTAACATATAACGCAAGAACTTTAAGGTACTCGTATGCTTCCAATTTCAATGTTCTTCAAGCTTTCCACAACAAATAGTAAGCTTCTATAAGAAGCATATTACATATCAATTTGAAATCAATTTAAATATATACTCTTTTTTAAATAACACACAATCTTTTGAAGAAAAATATAATGGTCTTAAAAAATAAATGTAAATGATTTAAAATTCTAAAAAAATGTTAATTCATCAGTTATTTGATTGGATTGAAAGTAACAATTAAGGTGGTAATAAAGGTAAAACTTTTGCATTCAAAATAAAGGGCAGAGAATCTTGAGGATTTGTTGTCAATTATGAAATAGTCAATCGATTGTATTTTAAAAATAGACATCTTTCAGTACAAATAGATAAGACAGACATGAATACGCATCACAAGTGGAGATACATATAACATAACATACATATAATATTCTCTTTTCTTTTCTTTTCTTTTCTTTTCTTTTCTTTTCTTTTCTTTTCTTTTCTTTTCTTTTCTTTTCTTTTCTTTTCTTTTTCTTTTCTCTTCTCTTCTCTTCTCTTCTCTTCTCTTCTCTTCTCTTCTCTTCTCTTCTTTTTTCTGAGATCAAGGTATCTAAGACAGGCAGACAGATTGACAGATAAACAGGCATCGCTGCTTCCCTTTTTGGCTACTCTGCAGATTGAAATAGTTTCTTAAACAGCATTTATTGACATAAAAGGAAATACCCTTAGCAAAAGTTTAACCATTGAAGAAAAAAGACGAGTAAGGAAGACATGTATGGAAAGCACAATCAATTCTTATTTAAAAATAGACTGCGATGCCATCCATTTACAGTCCAGATAGACAAGACACATATGCACACATACACAGCATATAAAACCATATAAAAAGAGAAGAGCTGTCTTTGAACGTACAGTTCGTTCTTTGACTTTCCTCAAGATGCGATACTTGCTAGTAATCAGTTTGGGAATTGTGGTAAATACTTAAAACATAAAAAAATAATTATTAAATCATATTGATTTTTAAATTTCAGTGTTTTGCAAGAGCGTTTCCAAATGTGGAAGATAAGCCTAGTGCTGAAATTCCTGAAGCGGACAAGCTTCTGATTCAGAATTTAGCTTCACATGGATCAGCTTTCATGGTTGTGTCGATGGTGGCGCCACAAAAGGTTATGGAGGATGTTGTACAATCAATACTGGACACTAAAAAAGCTGATCAGCATATGCTTGATTACCTGCAGTATCGAATGGATACGGCGAAGGGTACGGCGAGCGTTGACGACAAATATGAACATCTTAATCCCGATTATATGGCAGATCTTTGGAATATGTTTGACATTTATGCGGAACCCAAATATCTGGAAAAACGAATCCGTTTCAATTTTTGGACTAATGGGCAATTTGACAAATTAATTGCCGGTTATAATAAGACCGTAGATGACCTGCTAAAATTGTTCTTTGAAGCTGCAAAAACGACTGTTAGAAATCTAAGCAGAGCCTACAAAGAATTTGCACAAGGATTCCATTGAGAAACTTAATAATGCAGTGGACGAACAAGACATTTTTAATGCCGCAATGCGTTTGTTTGGTGAATTGTCATATAGTTCTAAACTTTTTAGGTCTATTCCTAATTCGAATGTTTTTAAAGCTATCCGCACAACAAATCGTAGACTCTTTTAAAAAATATTTAAAACTGGTTTGCCTACTTTAAAATCGTATAAAATATCAGACTTTAGAAATGATTTTAAATATATTTTTCAATTCTAATGTTTAATCGAACAGGTATAGAAATCATTAATTTATTGTCATATATTGCCAAAATCTTCTATCAAATGAATACAACAAATATTATAAAACTTAATAATTTTTTAACCAAACACACTTTTTAATATGTTTAACTTAATACAAACCAAACACAAACTGTTGCAAGCTATTTAAAGTATATTTGAGCTGTAATTGAAACTACATCAATAAATTAAAATTAAAAATTAAAATGAAATGAAATGAAAATAATGAATGCAATTACTATAAAGTTTTTACAATTAAAACCAAAAATTTGCAAAACATGCTACTTAAGTTTACTCGACTATGAAGTACTCTAAATATTTTCAGTAATTATAATGGGATTCAAGTGAAATTTTTTAAAATGGATAGAAAAAATGTGACTGCCCTTTAAACTTTTCTTGTTATTAGTTTATCTATTTTTTTTAATATAAATGAAATGCAAATTTAATTTGTTTATAGAATACAGAAATATATAGATAGACAGACAGACTAACAGAGCTTAATCGATTCATTATGGATTAAATTGATCATATTTTGGAAAATAAATATTTTATATGCATAAAGTATACATGCTCTTTTAAATCCCAATGCGCACAGGGTATACAACTTACAATAATTAAACTGATGATTGAGTTGAGTTTTGAAAAAGGAATTACGAATTGTGGCCAGGAAATAAATAATATATAAAATCAAATTGCAATTTAAATAGCGAAATACTGAAATTCAATTTGATTGAATGTAAAACTAATAATAAAATCAAAAGGAAATGAAATCAACATGGTCTACTAACACTTACCAAGGCCCCGCATTGAGTACACCATGGCGGTGGGCGGAAAGGGGCATGGTGCCGGCGGTGGCGAGTCCGAGACTGGAAGCACTTTATAGGAAGCTGTGGTGGCTACGCCCACACCACTATTGCTGCACTCCGAATCCGAATGCGAGTTTGTCTCCAGTCGCATATAGGCCGACACCTTGGACTGTATCTCAATTGGCAGCTAACAACAACAACAACAAAATATGGCCATAAATGTGTTACTCGATTTACGCATTAAGCATAATGGATATCGGATAAATGGATAAAGGATAACGAATAACTCACCGAGGACACCTTTTGCGGCACAAAACTGTCCGGTTTGCACTGCAGCAATTGTATGGCAAGACTAATGTCGGCCTTGTAACGCTCCTGCAAATGGAGAAAGAACGTGTGAGAGAATGAGAATGAGCAAGAAACAACAATACACTAAGATAAGAAGGTAACGGAAGTTGGGGTCCTACACATGTAAGTGCATGTGTAGTTGTGTGTGCTTGTGTGTGTGTTCCTTCTTTTGACACTCTTCGCATGCAAATGTCAAATATGTTTGCCTTTTTGGTTTTTTCTCTTTGCCCCCTCCCTTTTGCCCATTATTCTCTTTACCATATTCTCTTACCAACACAGTCTTTCTCCCTTAGCCATTTTCCGCTCTAACCATTTCTTAGCTCCTTTACACATTGTTAAACAAACTTTTTGCTGTTGCTTTTGTGTTTTGGTGTCAGCGACAGCCTCCAAAGTTCTTTTCTTCCTCCTTCTCCCCCTCTTTCCTCTTTTTAACCCACTATTTCACATTGCTCGTTTTGTTTTGTGGCGCACAAAACTTTAGATGGTTCTTAAATTTTACAAATGCGCTGCACTCGAACTTGTTAAGCAACAACAGTGACTGCAAATGCAACTGCAACAATAAATGTTCGACAAAGAAATACTCCCCATATAGGAACATCTATGCAACTTTTAGTGCCACTTCTGGGGAGTTGACTCACAAAAATAGTTCAATCTGTCACACAATAAATTTTGTTTTTATAGTTGAATTATTTTCATCTAAACATTGAAAAGAAAAAGATATTCTAAACTCTTAAATATAAGAATATTAAGTTTATTTTGTTTTTATTTTTTTATACACCCACTACAATATACTTAGAGGGTATTGAAGCAACAGAAACAGCATCGGCATCAGTAGTTCTACTGCATTGCTGACCTACATACTTACAACAAGTACAACAATATGTAGCAACAGGGAGACAAAAAGCATTGGGGCATTTCGCACCGCGTTTACCAACACTTACACGCTACGTCACACCGTTGTGTCTGCTTCTTTTTCTATGTTTTTTGTTTCTTATTTCTTCTGTTCGGTTTTGCTTCGCTTTGCCGTGCATTTTTACGCCGCATCGCTGTGAAAATCTGCAAAATACCGCCACTTGCATTTTATGCATCTCGTTTTTACTCCCTTTATCATTCCATTTTTTTTTACTCCACTGTTTTTTGTTAGTTTATCCTGCCATTTTATGTTTTTTTGCACGATGGCTGGTCGTGATTTTTTTAATAGAATACAAAAAATAGATCCAAGTGTAAAAAGAGCATGCGATGGAAATGAAATAAACTCCAAAAGCCCCAATGCCAGATGCATTTCCTACGTAATATATTTATATCAGTTTAAAGGCCTTGGAATTTGGCAGCTTGGTTAGCGTGTCCTTTAAAAATAGCAAAATTAGCAACAATGATTGAAACTTGATTGACAGCGCACGAGATTGAAAAATTACCTTATTTAATAAACAACCAGACAAAAAGTGAAAAGTTGTGAAATGAAATAAAATAATTATTTCGAACGACGTTCGAAAAATTGAATTAGTCCATATATGTATAACTATAAAGTATCTAAACTAAATCTGATTATCAAGCAATCTATCTATATTATCTATATCTCGCATTAACATTAAATAATACTTCAACATATATAAATATGTATACGATTATAAAATAAGATCAAATCACTAACTTAAGATTTAAGTCTTAAGTAATTGCAATTTTAAGTCAGTTTAGTTTTTGAAACCAACCAAAAACCTCTTTAAGATTTATGTAGTTAGAAAGGTTTCATTTCTGCTGGTATACCTAATTTACTTATTTATTTTTAGTCAACCGTAATCAACAAGACCGTGTGGCCTAATGGATAAGGCGTCGGACTTCGGATCCGAAGATTGCAGGTTCGAGTCCTGTCACGGTCGATTACAAATAAGCACTTTTTTTATTTCTTAAATAACATTTTACAATTTTTTATTTAAAGTATACATTTTTACATTTATCAAACTAACTTTTTTAAATTTAATCTAGTTAATTGAGTGTAAACGACAGCCATTTCTTACAATATTAACAATGTCAGCATCAGTTAAAGGTCAGCACGAACAGGCCAACCTCTATACCTATATACCTGTCAAGATATTGCCTAGCAAATGGCGGAGCACGGCAACAAATTGTGGTGCAGTTTAAAGGCCAGAGGCAGTGAAAGGTACTGGAGCAGAGCCTTAACAGGTCTCCAGGAGACCCTTGCAAGAGCGTGCAGTGAAAATTTACGGCATTGCTGCATTGACCAGGGCAACCTGCATATCAATCACCATTCAAACTCAATAACATGGAACGCTTGGCGCATGATGCAAATAAATTGTTCAACTTTACACACTTTAATGAAGTTCCCATTGGAGCTGCCACTCACATGGCTGGGGTGAAAAAACGGGACAAGTGCGCTAAATTTAAAACGTGCAACAGCGAGTGGCAATCGATTGAGTTCGTGTTGAGTTCGGTTTTAATTAAACCAAACGCGCCCAGTGTATGTCTATGTTTGTGTGTGTGCCTGTGTACAGAGAGTACACACTGTACCACCACATATGCATATTTAACATTGTGTTTTGTGTGTGGTGTATGGCAAAGTAATAAGTATAATTGAATCATTAGCGCGTGTTGCGAATTGTATGCATTTAATTTCAATAACAAAATCCTCTGAATTCTGCTCCCCTCCCAACACAACAATTGACCAATCGCTGGCATTTGAAAGACTTTTCTAATCAAACATCATCAATGCTGCATTAATTGCACTGCCATTGGCATCGGAAAAGAGTGTGAATATGGAGAAAAAGAGGGAAATAAATGCTTCATGCATGTGACCAAAATGCATTGCAATGGAATACAAAAAAAAAAAAGAAAATGGAATCCGAGAGAGGCAAGGAGCGTGTGTTATGGTCACCACATTCATAGGCCGCAAGTTTGATTGCCTTTTGTGCCGGTTGCCTCGCCATTTCCTCTCCATCTCCGTTCAGCAAGTTCTCCTTCATCCTTCATCTCCCGCACTCTGACACTGTTTTTGTGCAATTTCACGCTTGTTTGCTGACCGGCGACCAACTGACCGCAAGCAAAAAGAGCCAGCATGAGGAAATGAAAGGGTGCTGGTCACAGTGGGTTAAGGGGGCGGGGGGCGTGGTCACAGCCTCGTTTTGTGTTTTTGTCGTGGTTGGAGTTCGCTGTGACAGAAACAACGTTGACATGCAAGGTGAAGTTTATGCGGGACTCTTCATATCACGATATGTGTTGATTTACTGTGATTTGACAGTTAAAAGGGCTGCCAACTTGTGCAAAGTGTTTTCAATTGTAGCCATTTCGAAAGAAAATGAAGATACATTTGATTCTTTCCATTGAAAGCGTTATCGTGTTTGTTTACTGAAAATTGATTTAATAACTAAAACAACCATCAACTGCGCTGAACGTAAATTGTCGATCAATATCGCGATTTTTTGAAGCTGCCAACTTGCATTGAATAGTTTTGAGACCTGTCAAGCCTTATCAACTTAATTGAATCAAATAATTTGACTATTTCTTGTTGGATATTTTCAAGAGACGACTGTCCATTTTTATTTCAAAAATATAGCAAATGTGAAGTTTTCTATTAAAAATGAGTCGACTGAGCCGCGAACATTTAAAAGAAACATTTTAAAAAGGCTGCTAGCATGCGCTGAATAACATTCAGAGAGTTTGATTTGCCAAATATATATACATTTATGTATTCAAAGCATAAAGTAAACACATTGGTCTATCTAAGCTAAATCATTTTAATACTAAGAAAATCTTAAGACATTATATGGTAAACTTGAATTGTTCTGTCTTATTTTCTTAGGAAGCTAAGAATTAAGCAATTCAAAATACAAATAAATGTAAATAAATAATTACTGCAAAATAACACAAAGCACATATATTTAACTAAATAAATATTTTGAGATGAATAGAAATTATATTTGCACAACGACTATTGTTCTTAAACTGTAGTCAAGTCATAGTTTAAGCAAAGTTAATCCGGCAATAAATAATTAAAAATATATTTAGAACTAGCTGACAGCTTTCTGCATTTATGTTCATTGTAAATTGTGCAATTTCTAATTACGAATCTCCACATGAGCTTATTTTAATCATTGTCTGGTTCAGAATATGTCAGCGCATAAACGAGTTGAAAGCTAACCTGTAATTGTGGACATATTAAAATCACATGCCATTTGAATTTTAAAATTCCTGCCGCATGACCCATATTCATGCTCATATATCGTATATTTGTATTAGTTTTTTTTATAGGTTTGCAAGTGCGCATTTCTCATAGATTTTCCCACACTTTTTACCGAGCAATGCGTGTGCGGTATATTTTGCGCTAATTAACGTTTTTGATGACCATTTACTTGGCCTAAAGGCCTTTAAAAGCCACTCAACCGCAAAATCAAAACCTCAAATGCCAAGTAAATCATGAGAAAATTAATTTTGCAGCAACAACAAAAACAAACAGAAATGCATAGTAAATTAAGTTATATACTTGAGCAAGGGATGCTGCAATGGTAGCTAGAGTTGAGAGAAGAGAGGAGACGCACACAGGTAGGAATGGGCGTGGTAGAGGGATGGAAAGGGGTAATATTTCTGAATCTAATTAGTAGCTGAAAAGCTTTGCCAACGCAGCATCCTGGCAACTAAGTAAAGTGAATCTGCATGTCATTTATGCCTGGACATTTAGTTCTCCGGGAGTTGGCACCGGATGCCCCACGGGCCATGGCTGTTGAGAGATAGAAAGAGACAGAGTGAGTGCGAGAGAGAGAGAGGGAGGCAAATTGCAGTGGCTGCTTAATGTATTATTGTTAAACTGCAGCATTTGATTTGCTGATTTATGCGGTTAATCTTGAATCAGTAGGGGATACACAGTTGGAAAGAGAGTGGGAGGGGGCAGGAGGAGAGAGAGAGAGAGAGCAACACAATAAAGGACATTTGCTGCTTTAATCACAATTCAAAAGCTCTTCTGAGCCACACATCAAATTTGTTGCATGTGCTGGTCAAATTGCCAACAAACGCACAAACAAGAACAACAACAAGGATAACAACAAGAAGAAGGATTACAACCAAGTAGAATGCCAACATGGCAATACACTAAGCGGTGCTCAGATCTGCCCAAAATTAGCATAAGCGTAAACATTGACGAGTGTCTTGGGTTTGGGCCATGTCTATTTCGAGTGTGCCTGTTTGTGTGTGTGTGTGTGTTACGATGTGGGCCAAGTTAAGCATTTGGCACTGCATTAAATACACTAAATTGCGCATATATTTGCCGGGACAACGCACACAAGCCCCTGCATGAATACACAGTCGGTTTATGTTAATTCAAAAGCATCCGATTGACAGACTCTAAAAGAATCTATACATGTGCTTTTTTTCAGCCAGAGTGACTGCAGTTACAAATAGCCTTTGCTGTGTATTCATGCAGAGTAGAACAACAGGGAGAGAAAGAGAATGAGGGACGAGCATTGTCTAATGCCAAAAGCAAATAAAAATGGTCGGCCAACAGATGTGTCTTTGTGTGTGTGTCTGTGTGTGTGTGTATGGATTTGACAACATTGGGAACTGGGAAACGGGCTAATGCTCGCTTGTGCGTAGAAAATTTTGAATTTACATTTTTATTTCTCTCACAGCAGCAGCAAATATGCGACACATGGCAATTGAGGCTATAAGTCAGTCCCAAAAAAAAAAACCAAAAACTAACTTGACGAAGCGTGCTAAGCCAGCAGCTTAACAACTATTAAATACCCTTTAAGATAGTTTTGTAATTAGTAAAAGTATCTGCGTAAAGTCAACCAAATTTTGAAATGAAAGGATTTCATTTTAATCTTTTAAAGTAGATAATTGTCTGCTTAAAAAAAGGTTAAATTTATGATGTTAATCTCTTAATATTATCAACTATATTATTATATTAGTTCATTATAATTTTTCATATTTATTATTATATTTTAAAATGAATTTAATGTTTCAAGCTAACTAATTGAAAATAACTTTATAATTCTGCCTAATTCAAATAATAATTACATCAACAAAAAGTTATACCTGAACTTGAAAAGTTCTGCAATTTAATCCAGATAACTACGATATAAGAAAATCCAACTTATAAAATATAGTTGCGAGAGCGAGAGAGCGTCTCACGTTCATTCAATACTTAACAGCGACTTAACAGCGACTCAGACTGTGACTGTTGCTCAGATAAGACGAGAGAGAGCGCTGCACTCAATTGAGTGTTATTAACTTGCGCTCTCTGTTAATGACGCTGGCTAGTAAATATACAGGCGATCAACTGTGATTTATCAGAGAGGCCGCTGCTAGTGGTGTGTGTGTGTGTTCTCTGTCTGTTTGGAGTATCGTTTGCTTAAGTTGTTGTTGTACATAATCGGGAGTTTAGCCAATCGAGAAAAAGCTATTATATTAAAGGAATTCCAAAAAAATATATAGATATCTCGCATTGTATGATAAAAGTAGCATTTATTTTTAAGCTCATTCAAATTTTAACGCTCCCTTTGCTCATTTACAGTTTCCTTATTATGATAAGCTGATAATTGTTGACAGTTTTGGGTATTCGTTAGTGTATAGATTAGTTGATTATGTCAGAAACATATCCATAATTCCAACTAACCGAATGTGTGTCGAATAAGCACAGCAAAAGCAAAAGCAAAGCAAAGCGAAACTAAAGCCAAATCATTGAGAACTTCCAAGCCGCATCATTTATTCATCACACACATTCAGAATGAAAGCTGGAGCCAGGCCCATATATTATAGCCACCCCTCAGATTGGGGCCCATTGAAATTGTGTGTTGGTCGGCAAGTCGGTCAATCATGAAAATTGTCATAAATACATATAAGTTGTACTGTATATGATGACGGTTTTTCTGTTTTTTTTTTGTTTTTTTTTTTTTGACTTATGGGGGCTGTTTTCAGTTCGATATCAAAGTTCAGAACATTGCAAAGTGCCGGTCTAAGCTATCTGTACATTTCTCTAAAGTGCGGAAGTTTTTTTTCTCTCTTCTCTTCTCTTTCTTTTTCTCTTTTTCTTTTTCTTTCAGCTCATTCAAAAACACCCCCTGCACAATTACGTGTGTGTTTTAGTGTAAGTTTGTAGTTGTGAGTGTGTGTTTGATTTATTTATGTTTATTTTTGAGGTTTAGCCACAGAATGTCAATCTGTAGAGCTCTGAATACAAAATCGTTGTTGCCAACATGTGACCTTTAAAACTTTTTTGATTCGTTTTGCATTTCATTTAATAATTTAAATAGACTGTGCAAATTGCTTTCTCAAGGTTCTCAAGACAATCGATTGTTCAATGCGCAATGAGAGCAATAATAAGTAAGAGCAAAGTACGTATGTTATAGTGACGAATGCTCAACTTGCAGATACCCAACATCAGTTTACATTACAGAGATCTCTTACAACAAGCGTTAAGTATGAAAGAGAAGAGAGAGTTAAGCAGCAAAGCGAATTAATCGTCCATTTATTGCCAATAAATTGTTGCCTAAAATTAGACATCCAAGTCGCAGTACATTTCCCTTCTGACAAACTTAAAAGACTTAGCTACATTTGAACTACCGGGTCTAAGAACCCGTAGACGCTTTTAGATGATCTTTTTAAATTTTTAAACAGCATCTATGGTAATGATATAAATAATAATTTAAATTTTAAGTATTCAGAAGGTAATTATTTTTAAATTTAAATAAAGAGCAGAGAATCTTGTCAAATCTTTTTGAAATGTACACATAATTCTTTATCGAGATTAACTAAGTGACCACAATTATTTTTATACTTTGCATTTTTAAAGAAGATGAAACTTTTCTCTTAAAGCTGTGTTGTCCTTTAAGTGTATGCCATTTAGCCCACGGCTTGTTTACACATTGTAAATAGAAAATAAATGGGGCAGCGATCTAATTTTTATCGCGAATAAAAAGTGAAAAAAGAAAAAAATTCACAGGAAAGAGGAAAGGAAACTCAGTCCACAGTTTCTTCACCTGTCAGCTTGACTGCCTTTTTGCCATTGCCATTTTCTTGGCCCAAAGCAGATGTAATTATTTTTAATGAGCACCTGCAGAAATTACACATCAAACATGTTGAGACGGGAAAGAGAGAGTGGAAAAAAGGGAAGAGAGAGGTTGGCCAACTTATTTATGGCTTGAATGAGTACGGCTATGTATGTATGTGGGTCGAGCTGAAAATACTGCTGCAAACTTCTTTAAAGCCAAGGAAATTCGAAATATTAAGTGTCAGATGAAACAATCTCAGAGCAAATATTGTAACAGCTTCAACAGCAAAATGACTTCATGAAAAACCTTAAAGAATGTATTAACTAAAGCTTAATCAAAGAATGAAAATTACTGACAAATATGTATGTGTGTGTGTGTATGTGTCAGTGTATGCGTGTGCACTAATTTAAGGCTTGTGTTTTAATTAAAAAGGAACAATATATTTGCATGAAAACGCAGCTGACATCAGGTCATATGGCAACACAGGACATCAGCAACAGCAACAGCCCCAGGAGCAAAGAGCAATCAAGACAATACTGTGTGTGAGTGTGTGAGTGTGTGTGTGTGTGCGTGTGTGTGCGTGTGCCCGTATGTTGAAGGAAAATCACAAAAATTAAATTGACGGATCGATAAAAAATAAAGCAGAGATTTTCATAAAAATGCGTTTCAATCAAACAGGACTACTCTTCTACCAGGACATGGCAATCACGTTGCGTAAGCAAAACGTGCGACACCCAACAGGACTATGGCAATGATGGCTATGATGGCTATGATGGTCGTGTTGGCCTGGCCATGATGGCAATGACGCCTGACGATGCCTGACGATGAATCATGCAGCAGCAGCCAGTTGGCGCCACATATCAAAACAATGCAATCCAAGCGTGCCAGCAACAACAACTTATGATTTACAACAACCACAAGTAAAGGGATCTCCGGGGGTCAGAGGTTGCAGGGTACTCACGTACTGGCATGTAACAATGAAAATCAAGCGATTACTTCGCAGTAATTACGAATTGGCGGCGACAACGTTGCGTATACGCAATGTTACAGTTATACAGAAAAAAAAACAAAGGAGCAAAACACAACATGGCCAGAATGATGGGCCAAAAGGTGGCAGCAGCATTTGATTTTTACCAACCTCAAGGAAAATGTGTGGGTTAAGGGAAAAATAAATTTATTTGCGTGTCAGGCTAAAATGCGAAGCATGGAAACAATAAAATTGCCAAACAAGCAGGATGAGAGGAAGTGACTGGAAAAATGAGAGGGGAAAAGAGAAAGATTGAAGTGTGTTGGTATCCTAAGCAGTTGCAATTAGTGTGTAGTGTTGTTCTTGTTCTTGTTGCTGTTGTTGAGGGTCTTAAAGTCTGGGGTAAGCTAATAACTTATGTAAATGTTGCTGCAAGTGATGGCGAAGGGAAGCGATTGCGAGGTTGAAAGGTAACCAATAAATCGAATGAAATGCTCCTAAGATTTTTGCATGTACTCAATTAATTAATTATTTAGACAAGCACTTTATGTCGTCATTAAAATCACAGTCAAGCAAACAAATTACATTAAGGATTTATTAAAGTGTTGCCAAATAAATTAAATAGCTCCATATAAAATTTTAGCGTTTAATATTAAATCGTGAGAAAAACAAACCCAAATAAAACTAGTCGGCCGTCCCAGTCGGCCTTCCCTCTCCCAGTCCCTCTTCCAGTCCCCGCTCCCAGGCCCCGCTCCCAGGCCCCGCTCCCAGGCCCACTCAAAGGCCCCGCTCCCAGTCCCTCTCCCAGTTGCTCTCCCAGTCCCTCTCCCAGGCCCCGCTCCCAGGCCCAGCTCCCAGTCCCACTCAAAGGCCCCGCTCCCAGACCCACTCAAAGGCCCCGCTCCCAGTCCCACTCAGGGCCCAGTTCCCAGGCCCCGCTCCCAGGCCCCGCTCCCAGGCCCCGCTCCCATTCCCACTCAAAGGCCCCGCTCCCAGTCCCACTCAAAGGCCCAGCTCCCAGTCCCACTCAGGGCCCCGCTCCCAGTCCCACTCAAGGCCCCGCTCCCAGTCCCACTCAAAGGCCCCGCTCCCAGTCCCACTCAAGGCCCCGCTCCCAGGCCCCGCTCCCAGTCCCACTCAAAGGCCCCGCTCCCAGTCCCTCTCCCAGTCCCTCTCCCAGTCCCACTCAAGGCCCCGCTCCCAGGCCCCGCTCCCAGGCCCCGCTCCCAGGCCCCGCTCCCAATCCCACTCAAAGGCCCCGCTCCCAGTCCCTCTCCCAGTCCCTCTCCCAGTCCCTCTCCCAGGCCCCGCTCCCAGTCCCTCTCCCAGTCCCTCTCCCAGTCCCTCTCCCAGGCCCCGCTCCCAGTCCCTCTCCCAGGTCCCGCTCCCAGTCCCCGCTCATAGTCCCAATCCCAGGTCCCGCTCCCAGTCCCTCTCCCAGGCCCCACAGTCGGTGACCCCGTACTTACTATGGAAAAAACTTAGTAAGTAAGTAAATTATGAAGTAAGTACATAATTGGAGTAATGCCAAAAATAATTATTTTTAACCTCTCATTGCTTACAGAATCAACTAATCCAGAAATCATAAATCTTTATCTACAGATTCAACAAAAGTGCTTCTGATATCCTTATTAATATTACATTACAGCGATTTCTCTCTTTTTTATACTCTTTTCCCACATTTCTGTTTGCCCTAAGCTCCATTTATTTAATATTTATTTCAATTTTATTTATTTAGAGCGCTGCACGAAGCGACGCAACAACAAAACATAGACGGATAAACAACAACCACAAAAAGGCGGCGTAACAACAACTACTTTTACAACAATTGGCAACACTTGGGCCACAATATTCTATGGCGTAACAAAAAAATGGTCGGGAAAAGATGAGAAATAGCAACTTTTAGGGGTGTCTTAGAAAAGTTGAAAGCTGACACCCGCAAGGAATATTTCGGAAGCCAGAGTTGCCAGCTGCTGCCAGGTTGCCAGGCAGGGTAGTGTATAAAAGGGGTCTGAAAAATGGGGGGTGCTGATTTGGTGGATGGTTTTGCTAAAAGGCCAACCAAAAGGTGTTGCGAATGTGTGTGTTGTAAAGTGCTTAAATTGCAATCTAAAAGCTGTTTGTGTATCAGTTGTTGTCGGTGTGTGTGTGTATGTGTGTGTGTATGTATGAGGCAAAAGATCGAACAAAGTTATTTCTTGTTGTTATGCACAAACTGCTCGGCAAAGTGATAATGCGCACAAAGTAAATGCAAAGGTGCAACAGCAGAAACAGCAACAAAAACAGCAACAAACCAGCTGTAAGGCTTTTACACTAAACAACAAAGTTAAGCTTGGCAACAGCAGCAACGCAACAGCCCTGGGAAGTTTTATGACTGCAACAGACTCCAACAACAACAACAACACGAAAAAGCAACAGTCAACTGCGTCCTACGAAATGTTACACAATCCGCACGTGCAACGCGGCGTATGCAGAATGTGTGGCATGAAACGAAAAATGAAGGGAATGTACATAAGTCGAGGTCATGTTCACTCCCAGGTCCCAGCATGCCAATAAATTTGTATAACGTTTAAGTGCAAAAGATGGGATAAATGCAAAATATAAATATGAAAAAAACCTTTAAAAAAAAAGAAGAGAAATGAGAAAAGAGGAAGTACTGATCCCAGCAACTCATAAAGTGCGAAAAGTTATGGATTTGGCAGAAATATTGCAGAAACGTAAAGCACTAAAATATGCTGAAAGAGTTATTATTATGCAGAGACTGGCCACTAGCTTAATGGGGGCCTTATATCTGGGAGAAAGTTCTGCTGCATAACATTTTTTGAAGAATTGCTAAATAAATGAATTAATAAAATTTAAGAATTTAATAATTTACAATGATGACCAAAATATGAAAATATGGAAAAATTTTTCAAGCTAGTTAAATTTTGATGCAGAATCAATTTAGAGATAAAATAATGTTCAAAATGATATTCCGCATGAAAATCGGTCAACTTTTGGCAAAGTTATGAAAGTTTGGATTCTGATAGAACCTTGGTAAAATTTTAGAAAAAGTGTCAAGGGGTAAGTATGGAAAAAATTCACAATGATGACCAAAATATGAAATTTTTTAAGCTAGTAAAATTTTGATGCAGAATCAATTTAGAGATAAAATATTGTTTAAAATGATATTCCGCATGAAAATCGGTCAACTTTTGGCAAAGTTATGAAAGTTTGAAGTCTGGTAAAACTTTAGTAGGAACATTAAATTGGATATCAGAATTGTTGGGGCATGAAAGACTTTCGGCACTAGACTTTTTCCTCGCAAAGAGGTTTATTTGAAAGATTTCTTTCTCCCTTGTCGGAGGTTTGGATCCAAATTTTTTTCTTAATGTATATTGCATACAAAGCAAACTTATGTTTGTGGGTTTTAATTTAGAAACTTATTGCGGAGAGTGATGAAAGTGTTGTGAAACTTTGCGTTACAAATGGCACTTAACCCGAATGGCAACGAAAACAACGACAACAACACTCAGCATGAACATTCGAATATGGGCACTCAGTATGAACATGGAACAAACTAACAGACGGACGGACGGACGGATGGACGGACGGACAGACAGACGGACTTTGTTTGCGTCTTGGGGAGTAAGGCGCTGTTGGAGCAACGCTTTAGATTGATTTATGTAAATGATTTGCCACACTTTGCGTTACATAATAAATGGCACAAAGGCGAACGTGCACGGACATGAACGTGAAGCATAGAACAAGAACATAAAAGTAGCACTGCCAGCAAACTAATAAAAAAGTAAGTAAAAGACAAAATAAAAGCGATAGAAAGCGATAAGACAAACTGAGTAGTACTTCTACTGCAAAGAAGCAGCTCAGTTTCTGACTGACGTTGGATTTTTGCATGCCACTTAAGCTCACGATCCGGTGAGAGTTGAAACAAAGACAAAGATAAAAGCGGAAGAGGCAGACAAATGATATATGGCTGATTTGCGTGGTTGCCTGGCTGGTTGGCCAATCTAATGTGCATATATCAAGTGCAAAAATATACGAGATGAATCGAGCTGAATCGATGCTGCCTGCCACTCACAAGTTTTGTTACATGCAAAATATTACGCATACGCCGCGTTAAGCTTGACAAATGGCCGGAGTGGGCGTGGTTTTTATTTTTTGTAAAGTTATGTGTTGACACTTGATTTAAGAACATGCGAAAGCAACATCGAGAAGAACAAGCACAACAACTGACAAATGTTACGCACATTTCAAATTAAAAAGCTGTCGACTAATGGTGCAAACCAAACTCATTTCAACTGTGGAGCAGTTCTCCTCTCTCTTTCGCTCTCTCTCTCCCTCTTTTTCTCTCTCTCCGCTTCTACTGCAACATGAAAACTTCAAAATGAAAATTGCATAACTGCAGGGAGAGAGAGAGTAGCACTCAGACTCTTTCTCCCAATACACAGCTGCAGCACTTGAGGGTCTGCAACTCTGAACACAACTCGACTCGACGGGCATATTAAAGTTTTATGTGGCTGCGTTGTAAACTACACACCACTTACTAACTCACACACACACTGTTATAGCACCCATAGATACATATTTGTATATTTTTCATTGAAACATTTTGTTTGGTTTTCAGCTTTTGGAGCAAAAATCTAAAATTGCTTTGCACACGTGTCGTGAAATTGCTGATGCTTGTATGTAATTTGTGAATACATCGCTGCATGTTGCATGGTTTAGGCCTTTGTTTCGCCCGTTGCATATGGCATGTGGCATGTTGCAGCCTATGAGTACAAGCTCGTTGCTCAATTGCATTCTGCTGTCAACAGTTGCTGAAACAGTTGCATGGTTGTTGCCATGGCTATCGGGCAATCAATCAGCTACAAAAAGCACCTCAAAATTCAAAATTTCTGTGCTGTTGTTGTTGTATTGGAAATTCCTCAAAGATTCTGCAGAAATTTGCTTTAAACTCTTTATGTTTTTCCGTTGAATACCCATTGAAGCGGTATTTACTTTTCCTGATATGCAATATGACTTCAAGGAATTTTAATACGAACACTTTAAATTAAACTAAAATACTCATAAAGGGATTAAATATGCTTGCAAATATATTTAATAAGTTGCATACAGTAAGCTTAAATTGAAATTTAAGATTAAATATAATAAAATTAAATTTATATGTAAAGACTTATGCTTCCCCAAATATTTGACTCTTGACTAAGAGTTGTCTACAGTGTCAGCCATTAGTTGGTGCCCCGCCCCACAGCAGTTGCCATGTGTTTTTGGCATGCAAAACACAAATCGACCCACACTTGACCCCACTTAACAGTCAGAATCTCAGTTGTGCCCACACTCAACCACTTAAATGGCCCTTAAACTAACCCTGTGTTGTATTTGTCTATCTCTGCAACTTCCGGCTAAATATAAGCTTCTTTATACGAGTATTTTAGAGAAAACCTCTAAAAATAGTTAGAAGTAAAGGAGTATTTTATTTTGTTGCCTTTATCATGATTGATACACTACTTAGATTCAGGCTAATTGCACCAAAATATGAGGTGCACATGAAGTTCGGTCAGCTTTTGGGGGTTGAAGGGCCATTAAGAGCTAGCATAAGGGTATATTACATACACTCGTACTATATATACACCACCCAGGAAACTGACAACGCCGCTACGGACACGGGCACGTACCATAAAATATACGGATACGGAAACAGGCATGGACATGGACATGGACAACGGCACTCCAACCCTGGTCTCGACGGGTCTGAAACTGGCGCCAACATTTTGCGCTTGGCGCAGACATTAAAATGCTTAAAATATCGATTTGTTAAGCGCAAACGAAATACCGTCCAGGTCCCTTACCAAACAAAAGAACCAAAAAAGCAACAGTCTGCCACTTAAAAGGAAAAAAAGGCATAACAAGTCGTTAGAGTAGAGTAACATAGAGTCGTATTCGCGATACTCTAACTGGTATTATGAAACAAAAATTTCTAAATTATCTATTTTAATTTTGATATAAAATTATTACTGCAGAACTTAATTGAATATAATAATTTTGTTGATATTATTTGCAGAATAAAGATTTTAAATGAGTTTTCAAATATTTCAATGCATTTTCCTATTCATAAAATAAATCATTATTTTATCATTTTAAACATACTTCGGTAATGACGATTATTTATTTTAATATTTAAATTAAACATTTTAAATTTAAATTTTCAAATATATTTAGTTAATAAAAACAAGATTTCATTATATTCAATTTTTCGGTTTCATATAAAGTCTACAACTTTTCATGCAATGCCAAAAAGTAAGCGATTTAAATTTCGTTCATTTCTTTTCAAAATGGGAATTCAATAGTGTTTTGTATCTGATAAGTTTTTACCTCAACTCCTTTTCGATTACAGAGAACGCATGGGTGTAATTCTGTTTAATGTCCGTGCGCAGAGAAGCTCAAAGAGAGACAAAATAGTAATAAAATGAAAAGGAAATTGAACTGAAATGGGAGATGAAAACGCATAGAAAAAAAATACTTGGCTTTATGTGTTACATAGTAAATAACATAGTCGTTATTGCCTTTAACAGCACATGTATAGACTGTAACATAAAAAATGGAGCCACAGAACAATGGCCGCTGTCTATCTACGTGTGTCCATGTGTGTGTGTGTGTGTGTGTGTGTGTGTGTGTGTGTGTGTGTGTGTGAGTGTGAGTTTGCAATATGTAAATGTGCGCGTATAGGTAGACATTTATAGACCAGAAGTTTGGTCGAATGTACGTCAGATTGTGTGTGCCGCATGGTTGCCTTGGTTTTATTTACTCAGACTGGCTGCCCCTTTCTCTCTCTCTCTCTCTCTCTCTCTCTCTCTCTCTCTCTCTCTCTCTCTCTATCTATCCAGTTTTCATTACCTTTCTCGATATTCTTTTTGGTAATTTATATTTTTTTCTGCCGACCGCTTAACAACTGTTTTTTTGTACCTTTGCAAAACACAAACATAAAAAACAATAGCGATTCATATCATGGATGAAACATCAGCTCAGGTCTGATTTTCCGCACTGTTATTGCTGTAATATGAAACAGTTTTTCCTCTTTTTTGCATTCTTTCTTTTCCAACTGTTTCAACTTTTTAATGGTTTAGTACATTTCTGTTGATCCTTTTTGCTTTTCTCTTGTTTTATTCTGCGTGCATTTTGGCCGCATATTTTCCGGCTCTGTTATTGTTGTTGCTCTTTTGTTTTGCTTCATTTGACATGCAACCGGAACCATTTCAATGTTTGTGAAGGGAAATTAAAAACAAGGTGAGTTTTAGGTTGGATTAGTTGAGAAACGTGTACTCATATTGTGTTGCATGTTGTTTGCTTTGCTTTAATTCGTTTCGAATGCGTCAAAAAAAAGTATTCAGATTTACACGATATTGTTTACTCGTAGTTAAGGGATTTAGATGATGGCTTTATGGCTAAGAGTGGGTGAAAATGAAAGTTTAATTAGAACGAAAATCGCATGTTTAATTGAGGAAATTGAATTTTTCATATAAATGGCATTTTTTCATAGGAAAATGAATTTATCAGTAAATACATAAGATCATTTATAATCTGACTTGTTTTCTTGTATTTACTTAAAAGCTCACATGTTGCTCTCTTCAGCATATCGATCATACGCCCCAGTGGCTAAAGTCTGTTGAATCTCAGATTTTAAATCTAAGCATATTATTTCATTGGAAATTTAAAAGGTATCCACCATTTATGTTTACGGTCTGAATTAAATCAATGCCTCAATATTTGTCTCAAAATCAACTACATCGGTGCATAAATCCCGGGCCTACATCATTCAAGACTCTAAGACCATCAGTCAACAAAGAACTTAGCCGCACCACGACCACAATCCCACTAAGTCCCTCCGTTCGCTTAGTTGGCAGCCACATCAGGCAAATATGTAAATAACTTTTAAGAAATTAAGCACACAGGCCCAAAACAAGACGGGAATAGCGACGCCTAAGCCCAGTCAAGTTGAGACTGTCTACTTGAGTTGTGGCGAACAGCAAGAGCTACGAACAGGTCTACAATGCAATCACTTATACGCACCGTTGCACAGGTCGTCCCAAAAGTTCTACGTACGCATTCAAATGAAACTGTCAACAGACCAAAGTCAAGAAAAGTGAACAACGTTCGAGTCCTCAAAGCAGCTTTGCCACAAGCTACGCAACATTAATTACACACTTTCTACGAGTCCCACAAACAGGAAACACCTGGAGTTGCATCCAAAAAAAAAAGAACGAAATAAGAAGAGAGAACCTCAACCCAAAGCCACACCACTAATGCATCATTGTACTTTTCCGGGAATGAGTATTGCAATTTCCACGTGAACTGTGCTCCACCAGCAATTTATCTGCTCCAATTGCAGCGCTTGGGGCTTCTCGCTGAGAGACCCAGCGTATTTACAATTACTCGGCGTTTAATGCAAGTGGGAATTACAATGGACTAGATGAGAATGGTATGAGATTGGGGAAGGGTTCTGGTTAGGGCTAAATAAAAGAACAGAGGGGTGCATAAGCTTTTCAAATATTCGAACAAGCCGGAGAATACAGCATAACGAGAGCACAACGTATAATGCATATGCCAAACACCCAGTAAGTACTTAAAAAATACAAGTATATCTGATTTCTAAACTGATATCAGCTTTACATAAAGCAAGTAAAAAGCTTATATAAAGTAACCCCCAATATTTTAACTAATCTTGTTATTAAATATTTTTAGATACTTCAAAAACTATTTTCTAATAGTCACCGAAATTTTTTAATAATACATATTTTTATTTACTTATTTATGGAATATAAAAAGACAATTAAAAAAATGCTTTACCATCCAAAAAATAAATAATACAAAGATTTTTTAATAATTTCTATATTTTAAATCGTCGTTCTTATTATCAGTCAAGTATTACATATATGACGTATAAATATTCTTCTTCTTCTTTGAAAATGTTATAAAGTGCCTCTCATTTCAAATTGCCATTTTTAAGTCCTTGCCATTCAGTATTTCTTTCGACTTAAGGCACCCTTTCTTTTTGCCAAGTGCTTACTCAAGCCTTAAGTACAGGGTATTTCATGGTAAGCCTTTATCGACTTTATTGCTGTCCCATTCAGTAAACAATAACACCGCAACAACAACATTCAAGAATGGCAAGCGATTACAGGACCACGGACTACGGACTACGTTGCACGGCAGAACGATGGTAGAACGGCATACGGCTAAGTGTTTTGCAACGGAAATGCCGAGCTATCATGCAAAAAGCCACCGGCAGATTAACGAACCATGGCCAAGGCATGCCAAGGTACCAGTGGATGCAGATACGAGCAAGTTTGGAGGGGATAGCGAATGATAGAGAGAGAATTTGCCATGGCACGTGACGCAGCGACAGTCCATGACCAAGTGCTGATTTATCATCCGGCTAAGAGCGCGACGAGGTGGGTAACAGTGAAGGAAAACAGGGCAAACCAAGGGAAAGCAACGCAAAAAAAATAACGACAGAAGGTTATTGACATTGTCGCCAGCTCCCAAACACGGAGCAGCAGGCAGACAACAAAAGGAAGAAGCAACAGAAAGCCAAAAATATAAAAAATAGAAGAAGAAAGGAAAAACTGCAATCAGCGAAAATTCAAAAACGCTTGCCAAGAAATATAACCCCAAATCTATAGACAATTGTATATGGGTTTGACTTCCATAATATTACTTTAACGATGGCACTTACAAGAGTATTTTATATGATAATAAAACACTGACAAAAATAATTTAATACGTAATTGTATTAATTTATTAATGAGCAATAATAAAGGATTGTAAATATATTGAAAACTTATAAATAAATTTTGTAATTAATTTCTCTCTTTTGTTACAAAACTATGCTACCCTTTGTCTCACAGCGTATATCACTTCAATCACATTAAACTGCGCTGTCAGTAAAAACAAAGCAAAGCCGTTGAAAATACCAAGCTGTGAAAGTTTTTAAAAGGTGGAAATTCCATTTGAGTATTAATTTGCGCAAACACTTGACTCGAAAGGAAGAAAGGAATGAAAACAAGTTAATAAAATGGCTGCAGCTGACTGACGTGCCTGGTGCACAACCAATTGTGTCCCCAAGTTGGTAACAGCATTAACCATTATCCCCTGCCTCAACCTCAACTTTGCAGATTCTCTTTGGCCATTGGGTCACTAATTGTTGGCAACAACGGGCTATCGCCTGTACAAACACCTCGACCACCCAAGTGCGTTAAAAGGCTTCCACTTCAACCTAGACTCGAGACTCTTTCCTTCAACTCATTCCCTTCTCTCTCTCTCTTTCTCTCTCTCTCTTTCCTTCAACACTTTCAGCATTTAGTTGCAAGCTCAAGTGCATTTAGCCCGATGGCATTTTACTGTTTGCCTTAATTGAAAACTTTGCGCAGATATTTTTCGTGTTTGCTTCCGAAATATACAAAAACAAAAGTGAATTGGAAAAGTTTCTAGTTTTTAACGCTTTGCCGCCTTGCATTTGTTTAGCTCTGCTGAGCGACTTTGAGCGGCTTAAAGTTTCAGCGACCAATTCAAACCAACATCAGCCCCCCACCCCGTCTCTCCGAAGTCCCCCTCAAAAGTTGCTCGACAATTAGTTGGTTTGCAATGAAATTGAACTCGATCCTTTTACTACATCCTGGTGAAAAGCGCATTACAATTTGGCTGCTGTGCTGACAGGTTTTTGCACGCCAAACTAATTGACAAAACATGAGAATTGTTTTGTTAACGTAATTCGCATTGGACCAAATACTTGTGTATAAAGTGGAGAAAGACATGATGTGAAAAGCTGTGAACAACAAAACTCTATCAATTATCCAAGTTGTTGAGTACTTAGAAACTAGTTTTTGTATAAACATTTTCAAGTACTGTTTGCAATTTTCACAATGACAACCAAATTAATAGAACTTGTGACATTCTGTCCTAAAAACAGGAAGAAACAGACATAAAGAGGTCAGAAATCATAAAGGATGCTTGACCCTCTAGATTTTAGTGTGGGAGGAGACAGATTCAGTGATTTACAGTACTTTCGATAGTAATTACGATAGTTTTATATACCTAAAGATACTGAATAATTAAATAAAAAAAATTGAATTTAATAAGTCAAATACATCATAGTTTCTTAATAAATAAATTAAAGAAAAATTGTAACCGACATTTCTCCGACAATTTATTAAGTGAACAAGGCAAAAAATTATCTACAGGAACTTCGATAGTTTCACTGCAAGTTAAGTAACAAACAACATACAAATTTGATCAAAAAGCGTACTTAGTCCACAGCTTAAAAGTGCTGAGAAACTTTTAAAATCAGTTGTTCTCCCAATCACACATTTGCAAGTTTCAAGGTCTTAAAGTTTTCACAAGTTTTAGCACACTACAGATTATTCAACTTCGATAGTTGCAGTTAGTTTTTAACTAAGATGCAACAAAGCTTGTACTAAAACTTCACTGCGAAGCAGCACATGGAATCAATCGGCATTATATAAAACTTGTATAGTTTAAGTATTGCTAAAGTCTGTAAGTATACTTACAATTTCCCGCTGCAGCTTGGCAATGTTAAAGTTGGCCTGGGCCAAGCGAACACTGAGCGTTGCCACATCGCTGGTGAGCTGAGCTCTCTCATTTGTATTGCGATCGACGAGCTTGAGCATTTTATCTTCCAGACTTTGATTAACTTTCTGAACACGTTTGTGTGACTCGTACAATCGATCGTATTTATCCTGCCACGCAATTACACTGTCCTCAAGCTCAACTTGACGTTCTGTCTCCCGCAGACAAGCTGTCTCCAAAGCGTACAACTGAGTTTGCTTCTCGAGCAGTGCCTGTTGCAGTTGCTCAATTTCTGTGCTGCACGTGGAGGGGGAAGGAGCTGTTGCTGTTGTTGTTGCTGCTGTTGCTGCTGCTGTCACTGTCACTGCTGCTGCTGCTGCTGCTACGGCTGCAACTGTTGCTGTTGCTGTTGCTGTTGTCAGGGCACCCGCTGTGAGCGCATCGGTGGTCGTCTGCAATTGAATGAATGTCACGGTAAATACGACAAAAATAAAACTGAATTTATGAGGCAAAATGTGTATTTTGTAATTAATTTTGCTTCCGTCTCTGGCATCAACGCATACCGGACGCAAGTGTCACACAGTTTCGACTGCAAAAATTCTACTAAAGTCGTGAGAGTGCGAGGGCATCAGAGGAAGAGTAACAACAGCATCCAGCAATGCCATTGTACTTATTACAAGCGGATCTTTTGGAAAAAAAATTAAATTAAAAAGCTTATAGCATGTGCTCACATCATAAATATGCACGTCACGCTTATAAATGCTACGCAAAAGAAGGAAAGAGAGACAAAGAGAGACTGGAAGAGATAGAGAGAGAGAGATCAGGTTGATAAGTGGGGGGAGTATTCTGTTAAGAGCGCACTGATAACACGCTGGGAATGTGTTCAACACTTTTCAGCTCCCAGAGCATCATCTGCTTTTATTTTATAGCAGAGATAAGAGAATAATTATTAACAACAATGTATGACTAGCAGACATTCTAGAATGACATTAAGTTTAAATTCTATTATAATATTACTAGACTTTTTCTGAGTAAAATTAATTTGAAATTAATGAAATGTTATTAATAATAAAAGAGCGAACAATAGAATAGAGCAAAGAAACTAATTTAAATTTAAACTAACTATATATGTATGGTATTTCCAGCTCCAGCTATAGCTCTTAAATGATTTTCGGTTTTGTTTGTTATACTTTTACAGGGTATAAAGAAGATGAGCTAATGAGCTTTTCCATTGCGGGCAGCTAAAAGAATAAATTTCTCTCTTCTCCACAGTTTGCATAGCAGGTCATCTACTGATAACCAAAAGAGAGCGAGAGAAAAAGAGAGGTTAACAGGGAGATAACGAGATCATTTTGAACAGAGAGAAACAGTGCTGAGAGCATTTAATGCAAGGCAATGATTAGCTTATTTTAATTTGTGTTTGAATATTACGATAAAGAGGCAATGAGTGACATCATATAAAAATGTTTATTGTATGTAAAGTAGTCTCATTACAAGATTATATAATTCCTCAATAAAGATTAAATTACAAGATTCGTTACAAGCTCAGAATAATTGAAACAATTCACATATGAGAAGCAACACAATGAGTATAGCTAACATTAATTATTGATATTCCATAACAGCTAATTAGTTAAGACAAGTTAAAGGAATTCAATATAAACGTGAATGCTACTATCGAAATCATATATCAATTTCATTATTATCTTGTCAGACTATGATCTGGGCAGCTGTAAAAGACAAACCAGAGCAGGCGTGAGACTCCAATCAAAGTGCAAACTACGTGCATATGTATGTACTTATCTCAAACTATGCATGTGTGTGCGTGTGTGTGTGTGTATGTAATTGGATTAAGTTGACAGAAAACAACAAGAAGAGCAACCAGAATGTAGCCAGCTAAAACTTTGTCTTTGGTTACAGTCGCAGACAACGAGAAGCCTCAACAGAATGCGAGACCAGAGAAAAGACTCAAGAGAGAGAAAGAGAGAGAGAGAGAGAAAGAGTCAAAGGACTAGCATGTCATATATGGAGGCGATGAGGTCGTCGTATTCTCAAACCTAAAAACTGCAAAATGCACAGAAAATTTAATTAAAAAAGGATTTTCGGGCTCGCAAAAGTTGCTTGGCTTCGCTGACTTGGCCTTATCCTTCGTCTTCATAGAGGGGTTTTTTGTCTTGTGCCGCGCCAGCGTTTAAATATCTAAGGAAAAGTATTCTTCCTTTCCTTTATCGCATATAAGTAGTATTTGTGCCAACGCATAGGAAAATTGAATTTATAGTTTTCGATGCTCAGCTCAACTCTATTGTGGGCGTGGCCAATTGCCAACGACAGACAAAGCAATTAATTAAATTAGGCAATGGCCAGAAGCAAAGGCAATGGCAACAATTAACTGAATACTGATTGAAAGCAGAAGAGAATGAAGCGAAAGATACTTGCAATTTTAAAAGGGGTATAATAAAAAGTAGATGGAATCATTTCACTGGGTTTCTTTTCCCACAATTTAATATTAAAGTTGTTATCTATAAATGAATCTTGAAAATAATATATTTGTTCTTAGGAACTCACAGTCATTCACACTATAATAAAACATTTTCACCCATTATATTATGTTTTTGTTTGTTTTTCATTATAATATGCATTTCATGTTTAACATTTTCTGTTATCTTTCAACATTGTCAGCATTTGTTTATTTTCTGTTGTTTTTTTGAGTTACGCTCATATTTAAATAATTTATTAAATGCTTTTTGATTGCACAGAATAAAGAAAACAAAGTTAACATAGTCATTGCAAAAATTCCATTATAACAAAAATTTATTCAGTAAAGTTGTAATTTGCAAATGTTTTTTTTAAATCGTTCGCTTTTTGGCTGGCAAGCATTAACTACATTTAAATCTCTGACTTACATTGTTTTTGTTTAAGTAACTTTTTGGTAAATGCTGACCAACAAAATCATTAAATATTTATAACGAAATGCATAAAGTGTAATGAATCTGAACAGAAACGAAGTTGTTTGTAGATATTTCTATGAAATACAAATTTATTTTAGATTGTTTTCAACGATATATGGATTCTATATTAATTAGTGTAATGATAGTAGTGATGTAAGAAAAACGAAAAATTAAACCCGAGCTTGAGTCTTTTGCACGCCTAAATGCAACTCAAAAGATTTCTCCTTTACTTTCATATTTTTCACTAGGTTATTGTTTCTTTTACGCCTTTGCCTTGCAGCTCATTTTTCACGCCGAATAGCAAAAACAAATTTCGAAATGAGCAAAGCGAGAAATGAATGAAAAAACGAGAAGATGGAAACCCTTTTATACAGTGCTAAAGATTTTCTAATTGTCATCGCACTTTAAAGGCACATCAACAGGCAGCAGAAGAAGGAAGCAGAAGAGGTAGCAGGAAGAAAGGAAAGAAGAGGAGCACAAGGAATTGGAAGAGGATGCGTAGGCGATGCCTTACTCATGGTTGCATTTCACTTTGCTTGGGGACTTGTCATTATTTATTATATTTCTCAAGTCCTTTCATTACAAAATATTTTTGTCTTTCATTTGTTGCCTTTTGTGTTGCCAACCAAATTTGCCTTCAACGAACAAAGGACGAAGGACGACGAAGGAGAAATAACTGTACGACTGACTTGAGTGTCGCATTCCTCGGCAACCTGCTTATTTACAGTTATTTGGCTGCCTTTATTTTTCATGGCTTGCCAAAAAATAAAAAACGAAAAGGCTTAAAAGCATGGAAAACGGAAGTCGCCATATGGAAAACAGTGGAAAACTCTGCATACTCATCATTATCTTTAGAATGGAGGAGTTACAACTCTGCTACAAACGTTTTTTTTTTCAGCATCATTTGAGTGGATAATTAGAAGAAGTGAGCACAGACCGAAAACCGAGAGGGAACCCAACCAAAGCCAAAACCAAAACACAAAACACGAAACCGAAACCCAAACTCATTTGAGTTTTGCGCTTGTGTTGTTTTAGTAACAGAAACTTTCGTTTCGGCGTCGTCTGTCGTAATCAATAAATGAATTTCGTAAACATCAATAGAGAGGAGTCCGTCCGCAAATGCTTTGTAAACAATATGCGCTTCACTCTGTGATGAATGTAAGGTCAATTGCTGTGACCCCAGCCAAGGGACTTGCCTGCCTCCTTGCCTGCCTGCCTGCCTGACATTTAACGCAAACGACGCGCGCCTGTCAATGCCAATGTGTGTTGTCACTGCAAATGGAGATGATGTGAGGCGAAGCCGAAGTAAAAGATGATGATAAGACAGCAGTTGGGAGTGGAGTTGGGAACAGAGGGAACTGGAAGCTGACACAACAAGATGGCAGAAACGTCAAAGTGATGGCGACGGAATGTTTATGCGAATGCTTGGGCACAAACATACGTGACGTGCCTCTGTCTCCTCTGTATGTGTAGTCAAAGTGCATGTGTGTGCGAGTGTGTGTGTGTGTGTGTTGCTTAAGCGGCGGAAGCGTTGTGCACCAACTGACAGCGAGCACACACACACACA
This sequence comes from Drosophila falleni, assembly GCA_035045575.1. Classification (NCBI taxonomy): domain Eukaryota; kingdom Metazoa; phylum Arthropoda; class Insecta; order Diptera; family Drosophilidae; genus Drosophila; species Drosophila falleni. The sequence goes on from JAWNOV010000167.1 coordinate 17,145,458, forward strand.
AGAAGGAAGCTGCAAGGAAGCTAAGTAAAGTCGCGACTACTGAAGAGATGCTGTGATGCTGATGCTGATGCCGATTCCAATTCGGATCCTTCAGCTGGAAAAATAGCTGGCTCCTTGGTTCGCTGCTGACAGTTGTCATCATATTTTTCACTTACAAGAACTTTGAATGGTCCTTAACGCACAGTGGGCAAATGTGATGACAAATGACAAAACAAATCTCTAGAGATTTTGATGACAACTGCTACTAAAAACAATCAAACGAAATGTCCGTGTTTCTAAAATGTCTGACATGCCAATTTTTTAAATTACCAGAGTCGGTTCTTTTAATTTGTTTAAATATTTTAGCAAAACTATTTTTTATCTGAACATATTTCTTAATAAATAAATTCATTTAAAGTACATCTCTATTTTTTTTTTTGAAATAAATAAATTATAGAAATAGAAAAACGTAATAGGATATTTAGACTAATTCTCATTATGTAATCCAACTTTGATGAATTTTATTTTTAACTGTCCTAAATGAGGATTTAAAAAATGTATAGCCATTTCTGGAAGCCATCCGCAATGTGCATTTATTTTAAGAAAATCTACATTTAAATGAAGCTATTTTTATTCAAGTAGACTTTTTGGTTGAACGTAGTAGAAAGCTGCTACTTAATTTTTGCTTTTGAGTGAAGCTGTAATTAAGCTTGGTAAAGAAATTTTTGCATTAAACAATTTACAAACTGTCGAAAAGGAAATTAATAATTCAAAAGACAAAGTACGATTTGAAAACATTTTTTGCTAGCCTGACTTCAGTTAAAGCTTCAATTAAGAAACTTTTATATTTCCTAAATCTTGCATTCTTCTTTTATATATTAACGTTTCTTACTTGTTACCCATATAATTTTTAATCTTCAAATAGTTTATTCGCTTTTTTAAGTTTAATTATACTAATTAAGTTTCTAAAATAAAATTAGTACATATAAGTAAATATTCATTTTTTTATTTCAATGCAAATTTAATTTTTAATGTCAGAAACGCAAAACATAATTACAGTTCCGAAAAGTCACTTGAAAAATATCAAAAATAAATATTTAACTAGTTTCCATTTCTGTACAAACATAGACATTCGGATACACTGTGCCTTTTGTGTCCTTCCAAGTCACAAATGTGTATAAGTATGGGAATATGTATATGTGAATGTGTGTATGTGTACATTCAATGCTCTTTGTGCTGCCACATTATGTTAATACATCTATGGTTTAACGCGGGGCAAATATTGAACTTCATATGGCAGTTAGCGCATGTTGATGTTGTTGATTTCTGTAGTCAGGAAGGGACACACATACACGCACAAACATGACCATAAATTTATGCATATTTTGATGACAATTTGAGCACATAACACAAAATGTCAAATACATAAAAGAACTGAAAAGAGAACTGAAAAGAGAAAAAAAAAACATAACATAACAGAGCCGAATTGAAAGAGTAAATCGAACCTCATTCAAAATTATTTCATCAACACACACGCATGCACACACACTAACACACACACACGAACGCACACACGCACAAAAATATCGAATAACACATAAGCGGAAATCGATGACAGCCATTTCGCAGTAAATTGAGGCATTTTGACAGAGCTCTACTGTAATTGCATTAACAGGCGAGAGGGAGAAAGGAAGGTGAGAGAGAGAGAGAGAGAGAGAGGGAGAGATATGGAAAGGCGACACATTCGCTAGCTATTTTTAGCGGCATTTTCATTTAATTTGCTGCCCATGCGGCATAACTAAAATGGTGAACGGTAGCCGTAAGAGATAAAAGATGAGGGAGAGGGAGTGAGAGAAGTGAGAGACAGAAAGAGAGAAGAGAGAGGTGACAGGTTGATGCTGGTGTCGGTTTATGTTTTTATACCCTGCCCATTTCGGTTATAAGCATGCTGAAAAGTGTATTCAACTGTTTTAGACCTATATAATGATAAGGCATATATTCATCATGACATCATCTGCAAAACTTTAAGAACTATAACTTTCATCTAATAACACGAAAATATGTAAAGCGTTTAAGAAGCACAACAAAAGAATTTGCTACCGATATTAATAAAGATTTAGTTGAGTGTCGCAAATAATATCTATTTAATAAGGTATTTAATCTCAAAGTATAGGGTATTTCTTAGTCCCCACATTCGTCTAGTGCATATTACATTTTTTTTTCAATTATGAAGCCTCAAAATTTGCAATTTAGATAAGCTAAACACGGAACGTACGTTTTTATTTAGTCTAACCTCGAAAAGTATGCAATTTGCCAAATTATTTGCCCAAAATTCGGCAAATTATGAAAGAGGCGAGTAAACAGAATGTATAGAGAAAGTGTATGTGTAGCAAATATTAGCCTAATAACTTTGAAAATAGTTTTAGTGAGAAATATAAATTAATATTAAATAAAAAAAAAAATGATAATTTTCGGCTATAATCAATTTTGGATAGAGAACGTAAGCTTTTTAAATAAATATTGTTTGTTGTGCAAAAACAAAGTAATAATTCCGATTTATATTTAGCATATGTGCTTTTCGAAAGCAAAGCTTCTCTCATTCTCCCTCACTCTTTCTCTGCCGTATTTTTATCACTCTTTCTGAGTAGCTACGTGTGCAGAAGCTTGGAAAATCCGTGTGCAATGCCAGTTGCAAGTCAGTGATTGCAAGCGGCAGCGACAACGACAGCGGCAGCGAAGCTGAGTCGTATGTGAGTGCAACATGGCGTATGATTAATGAAAATTGCGCATACATATATGTATGTACGTATTCTCGCATGCTCGTTGTTGAAAAAGCAACAGAGCAATGGAGGAAACTGTCAGAAAGAAGATAAAATAGCAAAGGCAAACGTTTCACAACTATTCAGAATCGATTAACAGCAAAAGTTGATTGAATTTGCCACAAAATCGCGTTTTGAGAGAGCCAACGAAAGAAGACAATGCAATCGCAATCGCAATAGCAGTAAGAGAGAAAGCAATAACAGTAGCAGGAACAAACAAGAAGTAATAACAATACGCCAATTTCCTTTTGGCTTTTTGTGTAAAAGGGAAATAAGCAATTTCAGCAAATAAATCGTAAAAAGTAAAAGTAATAAAATAAAGAAGATGAGAAAAGCAACCACACACGCAGTCATATACACACACATACATAGAGAATATACTCTTACACGCATTTACTTTTCGCAATATGACTCTTATTTCGGTAAGAACAAAAACAACAAGTATATACTCGTATGTGAAAAGCTTCATTCAACAAGCCAATATTTTATTACCCTTGCTGAACTGCTTTTTAATATACGAATTTCGCCCATAAATCGAAACGTATGAATATTCAAAAATTTTAAGATTAAAGTGGGAAATAAGATGGAGGGAAAATAAATCAATGGTTTTATATAAAACGTCAGTTGTTTTTATTTGGTCATTTTTATCGAAATTTAAATTAGACTAAAAAATATATAAATATTTTATTTTTATATAAAACGTCAGTTTTTAAATTTGATCATCTTTATGGAAATTTAAATTAGACTAAAAAATATACAAATATAATAATTTTCAATAATTTCTATTTCAATTCGTACTATATAAAGATAGTATTTAATTACTGTCGTTGGCTACGATTAGCGATTTTTGTACTACTTTAGAATCCCATTTATTTTTTGGCATTGTCTGTCACAACTTTAAAGGAGTCTTGTTAAAGAGTAGAATATCAGAATCAGACAAATAAAATGAACAGAGGCCGAAATTGTGGCAGAGATAAACGTTAATGGTCTCACATTGCAAACTCCTTACAGTGGAAACAAAATGAAAAAGAGAAAACTAAATAATCAAATTACTAATTCTTTACTACCATTTTAAGTAAATTATATTTGATTCAAGTTTTGTTAGCTAAATTCAAAATGTAAGTCATTTAAAATAATTCCAGAACTTGCAAAAAAAAAATCTATTTGCAAATTGGGAGACGAAAGTCATTTAAAGTTAACGTTGTTCCAACTATTTGATGCTGGCATCGCAAACACACACATACACACACACACATTCACAAAGAAAAACACCCATTTATGTCAGAAAGAATCTCACCAATCTCTGGTCAACCCCCTTGCTTTAACCACATGCAGACCACTGTGCGCCGGGTATAAAGAAAACTGCGGCAATGTTGAATATAGTTTCAACCATACAAAGGAAATGAGCAAGACATTGAGTCACCTCGTGGAGGCACTGTATCATTGGATGTGTGGGAGAGGGATTGAGAGTGGGAATCAGTATGAGAATGAGAATGAGAATGGGAAAAAGCAATCAAAATACACACTCACAGAGTGAAAGAGAGACAAAGCGAAAGATAAACAGAGGCAGACAAACAAAATATTGGCTTTGCTAGCCACAAAAAAAAGGGGCAGTAGAAGTCAGAAGAAAGTAATGCTGCAAGAGCAGGAGCAGGTGTTTTTATATAAGTTTGACTGTATGTCTGTAATTGTGTGTGTGTGTGTGTGTGTGTGTGTGTGTGGTTGCTTGTAGGCTAAGTCGCTTGATGGCGTTTTATGAGCGCTCAAATGTATGCAACAATAAATTAAATCAAAACAGTTAAATTTGACCTTGGCCAGGGCAGAGGCGCCACCGAAACGATAGCTTCAACTCAAATGACACGAAATGGGGCGCGTTCCTTTGGCGGTCACTTCACATCAAGTGAAGAGGGGGCCATGAACCTTATGAATGTATGTGTGTGTGTGTGTGTGTGTGTCCATGTACATATGTGAAACTGTCCTGGAAATGCCCAGGGGCAACCGTATGCATTGTCCCTTTATCTCTCTATCTCAGTCTATCTCTTTTGTGGCTTCTGTGTGCATGTGCATCAGCAAATAAGCATAACGAAGCAAAGTCGTAGCAGGGCATTATCCTTGGGGATGTAGCCGCTGAGCAGCTGAGCTGCTGAGCTGCTGAGCTGCTGCTGCGACTAACAACGGAAGCACTTTATTATGCCGCCAAATTGAAATAATATGCATATAAACATGAACAGCTCCACAACAAACAACAACAACAAACAACAAGAGCGACAGTCACACGGAGAAACAATTTAGCCCCGGATGCAGTGCGTCCATTGTATACAGAGGTCACACCGTTGCCCCCTGTCGCGTTGCCACGTGTTTCTACCATATTCTCAACCTACCTCACTTCCTCTCTCTTTACCTCTGAGCGTTGTTTGACTTTTGTTTTTTTGCAAACAGCATGAAATGAGCCCCGGCACAGGCGGCAGCATCATTAACATTATGTAAGCAACAACCGGCGACAGTGACAGCAGTCAGCAGTCAGCAGCCAGAAAAAGCAACAACCAGGCAGACTAGGAGTAGCGACCCTAAAGGGAGAAAAAGCACCTACATTCAACTCGCACTTATGTAGAATGGGGATCCTCTGAAGTTGTAATTTATGCTCAGGCAAAAATGCTGCACAAAAAAACCAGGAAACCTCTCACGTAACAGTAACAGCGACAGCTAAGCAAATGTGCGTGTGTGTGTGTGTATGTGTATGTTGTGGTTGTGTATGTGTGTATGCCTTTATGAGTGTCGTTAGTTAGCCTATGCACCGCTACAAATCGGCTGGCTATAAGCTATACCTAATACATTATATGCATCAATCATTATAATCCAAAAATTAAATCATTTTCATAATTAAATAAAAAAGATAATTAAAATCTAAGCAGAAATCTTGAAAAAATAGCAGCTTTTTTACGCAACCGAATTAAAGAAGCTTCCAAAAATATTGAAATTATCTTAATAGCTTTAATGTGCGAAAATTTCAGAATAATTAAACTCTATTATATTCCATTTTACGCCAAAGTCAAACTAAAAGATGACAAACTTAGATTACATACATAATGAATTTATAACTTTGAACTAACAGAATAGCTACTTGTTTTACATTTTTTTGGTAAAACACAAAGAACATATAACAAATGGGAACATTATTTTTTACTAATATTGGAAAAAAATGCAAATTAAAACAATTTTGCACAATTATTTTTTGTCTATATCGCTTTATGAAAAAGCCACGACAAGACCAAGCAGAAAACATATTAAGTACAAGGACAATAATGACAGAGAATGAGAATAAACGCTTCAGAATGTTTTTCTTTCTGCACAACTTTAATCTTGTCTAAAAGTTGATTTTTTTATGTCTATCTCTGTCGCTCCAGCTACTATATCCCAATGATAACTTGTGGATATATATATGTGTAGATATATATATAGTATACACAGCAGTCACCTGGCAACACAACGCAGCGAAAAGTTTTGACCAAACTGCATCAACGAACTTCTTATAAAGTCTATAAAACGTAATGACTTGCGCTACATGAGCGCCCTGAAATATGCAACAAAAGTTTTTTGTGACTTTGACGACGACTACGCGAAGAAAATGCGGAAATGCCGCAGCAAGGTAGCACGTATTCTTCTACGTTCCTTACTCTCTCAGACATGACGCTCAATTTGCATAAAATTAAAATACAATTAGAAAAAAGTTGAGTTCTTGGTCTATTAAAATAAATTTAAATGGAATACTCGAATTGTGTGTGTGTGTGTGCACTTGAAATCTGTGGGTAGTAAAAGAATTTAAAAGGCAACTAAAGCGTGGATTTTGCAACAAAATGTCAAATCCACAGACATGCAAATGCACTCAGACAGACAAATATACGGAACGACACACACACAACATACGCACACGGTTGAGTTGACTTGATATGCAAACGAAATTTTGCATGCAACATCGCGTCAGTTGCGTGTGACAGTGTGTGTGTGCGTGTGTGTGTGTGTGCGTAAGTGAATTTCAATCCGCTAACAAAATGGCAGCTATTTATATTTGTCGCTGGAGTTGTAACGCATCTGAGTCTGAGTCTGACTCTGGCACTTGTCATGCTGATGTACAGATTAGAAATTAATCGAATTTTACTGTCAATTCGAAGCAATATCAGCCTAACAGGAAGTGCCAGCGACGCGACGTCTCGTTGCCGTTGGTTGGCATAGCAATGCAAAACAGTCAACACACAAACACACACACACACACACACAAATACTAAGAGAGTGAAACATAGAGAGAGAGAGAAAGAAATATGGCTACACCTACGCACACACTGACAGACAGACACACAGACACACAGACAGATAGACAATCAGCCGCCTGGTAGACACTGACACTGAATGTTACGCAGTTGTCGGCGATATTTCTCCATACAAATACCGTAACATTGGCTTAATGGCTGATAAGCTCGCCAAAAATTACATAAATTTCAAAGCGTTCTCGCATCCTGCCGCTAAATATATTTATTGTAATCGCCGTTTCTCACCTGTTCCACAATTGTCGACATTTTGCCTACACTTTCTTAATTATATTGCTGCCCGTTAACTTTTTTTCTTCCTTTTTTCTGTTACCACCACTGTGCACTCCCAACGTTTGTTGTTGTTGTTGCTACGTTTTACTATACTACTATTGCACGGCACATTGTTGTTGTTGTTGTTATTTCACGTACAATTTTGATTTGCACTTGACTTGTTAGTTTATCTAAATAACACTTGGCCAAAATGCGTGTTTGTCGCGACGGGTAAGCATTTGCTGCTGCTGATGCTGGCGACGGGGTTGTGCTGCTAAAATCAACTAAAAGCATTTATTTAACAGCAAGGATATTATCCTGCATTAGTTTCATGTTAAATGGGACAGGGACGATTGTCGATATGAATCTACTTTTGAAATAAAACGATTGGTGGAGTATAGTTTGCAAACATACAGCAGATGGCGCTGCACTTTGAAACATGTGGCAGCATTGGTTAACAGAAAAAGGACGAAATTCTCTTGAGGTCTTTTTTAAAAATCTTTTTAAAATTGTGGAAAATATTTAAATCTTTTTGTTAAATTATACAATTGATAAAATTGCATTTGAATTGCGCGTCGTGTAAAAATGTTTTATTCCAGCAGTGTTAACAGTATCACATAACATTACAATGTTATTATTATTAACTGCTCTCTCTCTCTCTCTCTCTCTCTCTCTCGCTGACAACAGTTTTGCAATTGTAGAGTGAGCTTCTGTTAAGTGATAAAGCGTTCTGTTAAACGAAAGAGAATGTTGGCTCATCTTAAGCTCACGTTTCGATTCTGTTACTCATTTTGCGTTTTAAATTGGGGGCCTGGGAGCGGGGCCTGGGAGAGGGACTGGGAGCGAAACCTGGGAGAGGGACTGGGAGCGAGGCCTGGGAGAGGGACCTGGGAGAGGGACTGGGAGCGAAACCTGGGAGAGGGACTGGGAGCGAGGCCTGGGAGAGGGACCTGGGAGAGGGACTGGGAGCGGGGCCTGGGAGCGGGGCCTGGGAGAGGGACTGGGAGCGGGGCCTGGGAGCGGGACTGGGAGAGGGGCCTTGGAGAGGGACTGGGAGCGGGGCCTTGGAGAGGGACTGGGAGCGGAGCCTGGGAGAGGGACTGGGAGCGGGGCCAGGGAGAGGGACTGGGAGAGGGACTGGGAGCGAGGCCTGGGAGAGGGACTGGGAGCGAGGCCTGGGAGAGGGACTGGGAGCGAGGCCTGGGAGAGGGAGTATGCTCGACTGTAGCACCGGCCGACTAATTTATTTTTAAATTTATAGATTGATTTTTCAAATTTAAATCGAGAATTTTTATTTTTTAACTTAATAGCTTCATTGTTTAAAAGTTCGTTCTACGAAATGTTAAACAAATTAACAACGTTTTTTCACATCTTAAAACTAAATGATACTTAAATCTAAATGGATTAATGTACTTAAATGCTCATTTATCACTTTCGACTGTGGGGCTCACATTACTAGCTTCAGCTGGCGGCTCATCTTCGCCTAGGAAATCGCCTAGGTAGTCCAGCCAATCTTTGACATCGACAAAGCGCATCACCTCCTGGAGCACTCGACGCAAATACCTCAACTGTCTAATGTCCCCGCCGTAGAGTTCGGCCATTTTACTCGCACTGATCCGGGCAACAGGTAGATTCACTTTGGGCTTTGAAATAATTACTTTGGAATTGATGCGCTGTTTCCAGGTGTGCGCCTCTTTTTGCATTTCATCGAGCATAAAGATTTTGCCCACCTCACCGGTAACAACGCCCACAGGCGTGGCCAGTGGACTTGTGGTTCTTGTCTGCAGCGGTTGAACCGGAACTTTGGTTTTCATATACTTCCAGAACGGCTGCAGATTAAGCCATAGACAGTAATCCTGCAGAGCAGTCAGCATTATTTTAAGGTAATCCTCCCGCGAAAGTTGCTCATCGTCATCCTCGTCAATTGAGCTACTTGGTTTGTACTTTCAGCCATTGTTTCGATTTGAGTTCCTCGCACACCTTCTCCGGTCCAAAAGGCGCATTCGAGCAGTAAAATAACTGCAGAAAATGATTGGCAAATTCAAAACGCAAATAGCGTTGATTCAGTATAGGAATTGTCTTGATATAGGTGCTAATATGCGTGGGATTTTCCATTTTGAATATCTTGAAAAATTCGCCAATAAGACGACGAGTTTGTGGTCCCAAACTAGGATAAATTAGTGAGTTTTCCACGTATTGAAGTTCAGCTGTGTTGCTCGCCTCCATGAGCAGCGATACGAAACGCTATTGAAAAAGGAGCTTGAATTAAAGTTGAATATGAGTATTGATTGTATCTTCACCTGCAGTATTGCCAGTCGATCTGGATGCAGGGATTTGGCTGCCGCACGGCTATATAATCGCAGTAACTGACGCGTTATCTTTGTGAGTCTATTGTCGGGTGTCATTCCAAATACAATTAGAGCAAATGGCTTTGACTCGTCCTGAAATATATCTGGCTCTGCCTGCTGCATGCGATTGTGATCCAGCCAGGACATAAACTCACGCTCCAGCACCCAGCAGATCATGGCCAAGGCATCAAAGACACGCGCCAAACGGACCGACGTTGACATTAGCTTAAAGTCATCCAACCACTGTTTGGATCCCTGCCAGTCGTAGTCCTGTACATGACGCATAAGTATCGACTCTTGAGACAAGTTGGCGTTCTCCTCTTCAGCATAGGCATGATCAAACTCCTCGTAGTATTTTGTATACTCTTTCAACTCGCTGTCACTGCATTTGTCCAAGCACTCTTTCAATAAGTCTAAAAATATCTGTAGCTTTTGCGGTTTGTCGGGCTTTGGTTCCGACGCACTGCCAACGCCTAGGAAATCCAAGTAGTAGGGACGCAGCGCTGTCCAGCAGGGTGGAAATGCGTCCACCAGCAGATAATAAATGCGTATTACGTTATTGTATCTGCTGCGCAATTCGGCGATTGCCAAGGTTTTGTTTGTGAGAATCTAGAAAGGATTATTATTAATATAAAGATTCTTAGATTACAGTCACCCTATACTCACCATAATCATATCGAAGAGCCGATCAAACACAGCCTCATCCGGGTAAACAGACTGCAATGCCATCGCTTCCAGCATATCCAAATAGGTCTCATAGTGCTTGTTATAGAGATTGTTGCGCAGCTCCTGGGCAATACTAATATCTGGTGCATCGGGCAGCATGGAACAGCGATGTTTACTCACACACAGACTCGTGTTGTGGAGACACTTGGGCACTCGGGCGCCCGGCAAACGTTGCTCACTGTTCATATACAAATTCGAAATTATTACACGCAAATTCCATTTGAGATTATGCCTGGATTTCGCATCAAGCACTGGCCGAGTATTTGGTGCAATAACTGTGGTCACATCGTCCTCTTTAGTAACTGAAGGGGTTTTCTTTTTAGCCGCATCTTCTGGCGCCGATTCGTTCATTTCAGAATCGGCGTCATATTGCGTATCCAATTTCTCATTTGCTGTTGGCGGATTGCCTTCCGTTTCCAGTTGATCTGAAGCTGTTATGTTGCTTTTCTTTTCGGGGTTATTCTCATTTGACTCCTTATCAATCGGAAATTTAGTATCCTTCGACGGCAACGACATATTTTTTGAGAAGTAAACAAAAAGATTGTTTTTTGTTTGTCAATTTATGCCGGCCTTAAGCCGAGAGTTGCCACTCCTGCTAAAAGTGTTCGATCTGGTTTGATTATTCTCCATCGATACATCGATAACAAACAAAGCATGATCAAAAATTGAGCATCCAGTGCCGACGTTATACAGCACTAACGCCGATTGCAACTTATCGATAACGTACTTGGCGCGCAATTTAAAATCAACTTTAGAGAATTGCACAACTTACTTGCCAAGAATATCAGTAAATTGAAAAAGAAAACAAATAAAATAAATAAAAATAAAACTAAATTGGTTGAGAACCACCTGTTGGCTGCCAGTGCAACTAAATTCATGCATATATTACACGAAAAATACACTAAAGACAATGTTTTGTTGCTAAGCATGTCGGGTCACATGCCCGTAATGCACGACCAGCTCGTGCTCTTGGTAAAAAAAAACGCCAAATTTAGAATTTAAATATAGCAATTAGGCTGATTTATGCAGCCCGTCTGCATGTAACATTAATTGCCACTAACAACAAGTGCCCCAATGTCCATCGAAGCCTGAGAATTGTGGCGCCGCACAGATCTGTATGTAAATTTTTTGGAAAAAAAAGCAACTAAAGTCGAGCATGTGAAAACTGAAAACTGCATTTCCAGAAAACTGGCGCATACGAGTAGAGTTCAGGCAATTAGCAATGCCTTTTGGCTGTCCTCAGTTGGTATTTAAAGACAGCTGTGCCCAAAATTGAACAGCCCCCGCAGACGTTATTAACTCAAATATGTTTGTTGTTAGCGTTAAATAATGAATTGCCTTAAATGTCAATTAACTGTGGCTTTTGGCGCAGTTTAATCAATAGCAATTATTTGTTCTTCGTTATAGCAATAATACGTATAAGTAAACTTGTTAATTACTGGCTCTTTTTTTAAACGATATCTTTTAGTGCCGCTTTTTGCTGCAAACATATAATAATTTAATTGATTGTAAATAGTTTGATATCTTTGTGAGTTTATGAATTTAAACAGGAGGTGCTGGCTCTGACCCTGCCTCCGTAAGCAAATGCAATTTACATGTAAATTTAACCTCAATCCGCGCTTAATTAAGTTATTGAACATTGCACTTGATCGATGGCGTGGGGGGATAATAAATGCGGGGTTGGGTTTTTGGATCTTTAAAAGACTGCTACGCATGCGCCTTGTATAATAAGAGGGTGCAGCATATTCAGATTCGTAGATAATTGAAGACATTTCTGGGGCAAAGTCAACAGTTGCTGTCAGTTTATTTCTACAGATCAAATCTTTTTTGTTTGTATTTTAAATATAAAAGTGAGAAGTCTTATCGTTGAGTGATATTCTTACAATTAAAATAAATATTTATATTTATTCTTTATTTTAAGTAAATAAAATCTTTCTATGTTTAAGTGTTTAATTTATGCTTTCGTAAAATACTTTTCATCTTTCTTTATTTATATGCAAAACTTTTAGATATTTTTCATATTTTATTTGATTGCAATTTTTAGGCAATTGTTCGCTTGACTTATACAACATCTAGCTGTGCTTTTAGCCTTTGATGATTGGCAATTAAAATTGCATTTGCTGCCTACATTATCAGATTGTCTACGTGCACGCTGTGTTGACCCATATATATGCATCGATCTTTGAGCTTGCAGCCGGTTGTTGTTGTTGTTGTTGTCTGGCACATTTGTTGGTCAGTAGTGTGATTGCCAGATAGCCAACGGCTGACTGTCTGACTGTCTCTGGCTGACTGGCACTTGGCAAATGGCTACCGGTTGAGCTTAGTTTAGTTTTGGTTTTTAGTTTAGTTAGTTGGCAGTTTGCTCTAATTTTGCATTTGCAGCAAGTTCGTTGTTCAAGTCATTCGTTTTTAAACCAGCATTCGCACATTAGTCAAAATAGTTACAATTACATAAAAATCTAGTTATATTAGACTATATAAATATGTATATCTAAATATATATGCTGTGATAAGTGGGCGTTGCATGTGTGCCTTTCACTTTATGGCCACTCTACGCTTTTGGCCAGCTGGCAGGATACACACACACACACACACACACACATGCTCAGATCTCATACCAAATACCTCTTGCCTATAAATATAAGTACGATTATACAATGGCGATGCCAAAAACAAAAACAAAAACAAAAACAAACTAAAAGCCTAGTTGTCTTTTAGCACGTAATTAGCTGAGTGAACTGGGCAAACAACTGCAAACAATGTTGTTGTGGTTGTTGTTGTTGTTATTGTTGTTGTTGCCGGTGTTGTGGCTGTTCAATTGAGACATTATTCAATTTGTGACAATTGCGAGAAAATTCAGCAACAAAGTAAAGTAACAGATACAGATACAGATACAGACAAACAAATAAAAACACCCAAAATTGAAACAATTAAAGGCATTTTGGCGATTTCCCAAAGCGATGTTCTAATTTTGGCTAACAACTACAACAACAACAACAACTACTACAATTGCCGCTAGCAATATTTGAAGCCGATCTGCTCAACAATTAATGAGCACCAAAATTGTAAATTTAATTTATAACGTTTGCTGCACTTTTTGTCAGACGACAAATTTCGTAATTTTTTTTTTTCTGTAAATATTTTTGGTTGCATTTACCTTTGTTGTTGTTGTGGTTGTTGTTGTTGCTTCGTGTAAACTGTGCCGACTTACTGGACTCGGTTGCATGTCAAAGGTGCATAAAACACGCCGACACAGCACAGAATGAATAGCAACTTTGCTTTGGCCAGATCTATTCCATTTTGTATCGATTTGGATTCAGTTTGCCTTTTGGTTTGTCTTTTAATTGGCACCTCGACACTTTGGGGCAGCTGTGTGTAGGTGCACTTGATAGTGCAACATGGCTTGCATTGCGTCAATTTATGTGCCACGCATTTTGTGCTTTGTCAAATATTCGCATTTGTTTTCGCACATTGTAACACAGTTGAACGCAACGCTTAGCCCAATTGACAGTTCGACAGACGGACAGACGGACAGACGGACAGAGGGACAGAGGAACAGACGGACAGACGGTGGCTTGTGTTGTGTTGTCCATGATATAGCTGCAAGTTGTGCACTTCTTGGTCAGGCAATGCCATGCAACATGAGTTACGCATGTTGCAGCAACCACAGATTGAGAACTGATACATTAGCTATGCTGAAACTTGTTTGATTTATTTGATTTATGCTTTAAACTGAATATAATACTTTGATTAATAGCTCCTGAGGTGGCAAATCATATTTATAAATTGAAAGTTAAACTTGGTGTGACCTGTTGCTCTACTGATCTACTATAAGGTGAATTTAATCCCAGCAAAACATTTATATAAATATCTTAGATAGACAACAAACCAGACAGAGAATTAAGACTAAATTAACAGTAATTCTAAAAATTGTTGCAGTTATAGAATTTATTTAAATTAAATACCATTTTGCAGCTTTTTAGTAACTATTCACAGTTCCTGTCTAAATTCTTCTTCCCTTTGACACTTACTCAAAAACTTCCAACTCTCATAACTTCGCCAAAACTTGACCGATTTTCATGCGGAATATCGTTTTGATCATTATTTGGCCTCTACATCGATTCAGCATCAAAATATTATTTATTTAAAAAATTCGATTACTTTCCCCTATCACTGTCTATTTTATCCGAACTTTTTCCTTGACTTTCCCTTTGACACTTACTCAAAAACTTTCAACTCTCATAACTTCGCCAATACTTGACCAATTTTCATGCGGAATATCATTTTGATCATTATTTGGCCTCTATTTTAATTCTGCATCAAAATTTTATATATTTTAAAAATTCAATTTTTAGACCCCGTACTTAAAAAATTAAATTAATAAATTAATAATAAATAGGGTACCCAGCTTTTTACATATATGACAAAAACAAAACCCAAAAATTATATAATTTGACTATATAAATAAAATTATCAAAGTATTTTTTTTTTTTGAGCATTTTACATAGAAAGAACACTTGCACACGCCACATAACAAGCGGTTAATGGAACCGCTTTTACCTGCATGCGCAATTTCATTTTCATTTTCATTAAAAGACATTTGTGTGTGTTGCAATCGAAAACTGACCAGACAAACGACGACAACGTCGCGACGTCGAGACGAGGCAAATGAAAACAAAATCAAAAGCTAGACAAACCAGAGCAGAGCCGCAAAAGCCAGACTGTGGTTAAGAGTGAAAAGCCGCATTGAGATGTGGTGGTAACTGAAGCTGAAGCTGAAGCTGGAACAGAAACTGGAACTGGAGATACTCTTGAGCTGTTAGCTGTTAGTTGACTGGAACGTTGTTGGCTTACATAATCGCAGATAGAAACAGAGCACAGCATGCAATTTATCTCAAGAAAGAAATCTACAAAAGCAGATCACCCCCTCCCCTTCCCCTTCCCCATCCAACTAAAATCAACTACTCTTACACTTACACTCTGATTTTGTGTCTGGCGACTATTTAGGCTTTGTTGACTGTCTGCAAAATGTTTGGTCAGCAACATGATTTCTTGGCATGTGGCTTAGTTTTGCTTTTAATAGACTTTGATTGCTTCGTTGTCCCTCATTCCAGACAACAATAACAACAACAATAACAAAATAACAGCAATGACAGCGTTTTGCATTGCAACATGGATCAACATCAACATGGCCAAAGCAACCAACGGCATAAGTCTTAATGCAATGGCACATTTGGCTCAGACAATTTTGTTGCGTGCCGCTAAAGGGCAAAACGAAAGACTTAGGCAACGAACTGAGTGTGCGCATTGCGATTTGAAGACTTGCGACTTGCGTCTTAATTACGCGTACCGCGATGGCGTTAATAGCCATAGCCAAAAAACTCGCAATGAGCGATTCTTGTTGCCACAATGAAGCTGCCGTTGTTGTTGTTGTTGTTGTTGTTGTTGTTGCTTCTTTTGCCGCATTTGTGTAATGGGTATATTAAGCGCCTCAATGGCCAACAACAAGTTTTCCCACGATGCCGCTGCCCGGCTGCCTCAATGTCTGACTATTTCTCTCTCTCTCTCTCTCTCTCTCTCTCTCTCTCTCTCCTCTCTCTCTCTCTCTCTCTCTCTCTCTCTCTTTCTCACTCTTCGTCTGACTGTTTCTCTCTCTCTCTCTACGTCTCTCTGTCCAGCTGAGTCTCTGACTTGGGCTACTGTGCGCGCTTTAAAGCCCACAAGAAACTGCCGCCAAGTACCAGAGGCCAATGATATATGCATTTTTCATGCCATAACTACAGTTGTACTCGCTACAACAACAACAACAACAACAGCTATACACAGCTACAACAATGCGCCTTGCTTATAAATTAGAAGTAGTCAAAATAATAGCCATATTTCTTTGGCGGAACCCTCACAACAACAAAAATGTGTAAGAAAATATAAAAAAGGTCAAAGCTACATCACAAATACACAAAATCGACAAAAATTGCAGCTGCGTTGTTTTTATTTGGCTATGTGTTGCTTTTGGCCAGGTTATCATGACGCCAGCTGCTCGATCTTTAAAGAGGCATTATATACATCGCCTTAAGCCGATGGCTAATCAGCTGAACGCACTTAAAGCGATTTTCATGTCTTTTTATTTTTATTGTTATGTTTTTGTTTTTATGTTTTTTTTATTTTATTTGGCGGCTGTGAGATGCAATTGATGTTGTTTGAGTGGACAGGTGCGCCTAAACCTAAACCTCTAACTGGTCAGTTGGTCAATAAGCCATTAATAAAATTTGCATGCTCAAAGGAGGAACAAATAAAATACTTATAGTAATTAGTAGATATGTCAATATGAAGAAACTACGTGCAATTTTAATTTCCTTTGCATTGAATTATTCGTTAACATCGTTAACTTTTGAAGACTTTGCTTAAAACTTAAAAAACGTGAAAAAATACTGACTAAGTTTATAGGCCTTAATCAGAAAATGCAAAGAAAATTAATCAGAAATTTTCAATTAGTTCATACAGGCCCCACTCCCAGGTCCCGCTTACAGTCCATCTCCCAGTCCCTCTCCCAGTCCCTCTCCCAGGCCCCGCTCCCAGTCCCTCTCCTAGGTCCCTCTCCCAGTCCCTCTCCCAGTCCCTCTCCCAGTCCCTCTCCCAGTCCCGTTCCCAGTCCCTCTCCCAGTCCCTCTCCCAGGTCCCTCTCCCAGTCCCTCTCCCAGTCCCTCTCCCAGTCCCTCTCCCAGTCCCTCTCCCAGTCCCTCTCCCAGTCCCTCTCCCAGTCCCTCTCCCAGGCCTCGCTCCCAGGCCCCGTTCCCATTTCATACCAAAATTTTTTTAGACTATCCCATACAAATCTTTATATAGTCAACGTGTAAAGCTGTTATTGAATTAGAAGATCAAGGGTATATCAAACAAATAGTGCTGTTAAATCATTATAATTAAGATATAGAAGTGAAGGTGAAGCATTGAAGCTTGACAATAAACTTGGATTTATGTAATAGTACTTGAGATTATCTGATACAAAAAGTAAGACAGGTGAATCTGAGAGAGAATTAAATAGAGAGAGAGAGTCTATTTCTGCTGTTTACGCTACTCAACAAAATACACTTTATGAGCTAAATCTGTGAGCATCTTCAAACTGTTAAATAATCATGCATAACGCTATTAAAACACCTTTTCCCGCAAACATTTTAATTAATATCTCGTATAAATATTTGCATTTAATTAATTCATGACGTCTCTTTGGACTGTTTGCATTGGGCAAATGTTGAGATTTGAGTTTTAGGAAATGTGCAATTTGATGCCCATCGTCAAGTGTGGCTCACAATGTGGGGCATGGGCGACCACAGACGCTCTTGGACAGTTCCAGTTGGATGCGGTGACCATTGAAGCGCATAATTTGCGGAAATATGCAAAATGATTGTGGTGGCTGAACCTTTTCTTTCGATTCGACTTGGAGGGGGAACTATAAATAGCACAGAAGTGGCATATTTCACGCTTAGTATAAACATAAATCCCGTAGAGAAACGCGAACGCTGCAGAGGATTAAGTTAGTCATTCAGTTAACCCAAAAAAGAGTAAAAGGAAAAACTTGGAAATTGAATCAATAAATCAATCGAAATGAAGAAGCGACAACGCATAACTTTAAACGCAGCTGGAACACCAAAGACGTCAACATTTGTCAGTTGTTTGTGCTTCCGTGTTACGACTTCGAATTCGACTTCGAATTTAATGTCGACTTCGACTTCGACATCGACTTCAAGTTTGAATGTGGCACGCGTTAAGCGGCAACTGTTGACCATCTTCGGCTTGTGGCTGATGATGATCTGCTCAGCATTTGTTGGCTGCTCGGCCGTTGGCTATTCATATTCGAGATTCGAGGGTCCGGTGGTGGGGCCAGAGCGTCTGGTGACGGTGCCCGATGCCTATGGCGGTGGCACGCACTCCGATTATGTGGCACGACCCGAATACAGCTTCGCCTATGGCATCGAAGATGGCCAGACGCGTGTGCTACAAAATCGCAAAGAGACGCGCAATGGCGATGAGGTGAGAGGCGTTTACAGGTAGGTAATTGGAGGAGGAGGAGGTGGAGGAGGAGGGGGAGGTGAGTTTGTCATGTTAACGCATTCATTAACACGTTGCCAACACGCAGCGTAGTCGATCCTGATGGCACCCTGCGTGTGGTTAAATACACAGCAGACGATGCGAATGGTTTCCAGGCCGAGGTTATCACCAATGGCATTGCACGTTTGCATGGCCATGGCAACGACGATGGAGGTGGAGGCGGTGCAGCTGTCGATGAGCAAGTGGAGCACAATGAAGTGAATCATCATGCAGCTGACGACGAAGAAGACGACGATGATGATGAGGAGGAGCAACAAGTAAGCACCGAAAAAGGGCAAAGGTCACTACAAAGTGCATGAGGACTATGACGAAGGAGAAGAGGAAGAGGAAGGTGAGGAGAAGGAAGGCGGCGGGGATCATGAGGAATACGAGGGCAGCAGCGAGGAGGGCTACGAGGATGCAAATGCTCAGCAGGAGCAGGAAAGCAGCGAGGAATACTAATATACATGCAACAACTAAAAACTATTAAAAATTTCCAAAAATTACTGCATAAATTACCAGGACTGTTTTGGTATTCACTTTCTATTTCATTGAATTTCTTAAAAGTTTGTAGGCTAAGTATTTAAGAATAATAATTACATAATTATCAAATTATAATTATATAAATAATTATTTTATTTAATTATAATTAAATATTTTTACTTAATCAAACTTAAGACTCAACTGAATTTAATACGCAGAATATTTCATTAATTCATTCATTCATCAAATTAGAACAGGATAAAGAATTTTACTTACGATAAATCTTGCCGAAAGTGAAAACCGGAACAGCACATAATTGTATTAAATTGTGATATTTTTGTGTACTACCATTAAGCTAAGTTAAAGTGATTTTTGTGATATATCAAAGAAAAACAAAAATACCAAAATGAAATGGTATATAATTTTGGTATTTAATGGTATTTTTAATGAATATACATAAACTCCAATTTATGTAAGCTCAAAATGTGTATATGAAAAATCTAAGGCAAAAGCTAATTGAAATATCTATATATCTGTGTGTCTGTTTGATTTTGTGGTGCTGGGAATGATTTTTGCGTAATCCACAAAAGTCGTCGCTGAAGCGTGTGCGTTGTGGTTGCAGTTGTTGTTGTTGCTGTTGCAGTTGCGTTCGATCGGAATCAATCAGGCGCAGCAATTGGCAATTGCCCCAACCAGGCATCAACTTTGTTGCAAAGTCGCTCCACTTGGCGACTTGGCGACTTGTCGGTTCGACTCTCAGTCCATTTCGTCACTTGCTTAATTCATACGCGCAAATGCGCAAAATCGCATTAAATGTGCGAAAATCAAAACGATGCCAGTAGAGATCAGAAGGAGAGGAGAGAGAGAAGGAGAGCAGAGAGAGGAAAAGTGGATCAAACAACGTTGAGCTGACTCTGGCGATGCGGTAATGATGCCGAAACTGACCAACTTAAAACTAGACCAGAGGCGCTACAGGCGCCAGAGAGACAACAGCGGAGCAGGAGGAAGAGGAGAAGAAGAGAGAAGAAGGAGAAGAAGTAGAAGCTAGCGTGACCAAATTTAGTTAGTATCTCACAATTGACTTGGCGTCACAATTGGGTTGCCAGCTCTTTGGCATTTCGCCTAATTGACAGGCTGCCTCTTAACTTGTGGTCAATACTCCAGCTGAAAAATCTCACTAATAGCATCCCCAGAGTAGACTGTAGACTGCTGCTGCATTGCCGCAACGTGCAACGTGCAACGTGCTGAAGATTTATGGCGTGCCGCTTAGAATGAGCGACCAGCTCCAAAAACTGTGCAGCATGCGTCGTTGGCCAAAACGTGCAAGAATGTCGAAGCCAAAATGTTTTAATTAGCCAGAGATGCGATGCCATAACCATGCTTAACAAACTCTAAGCAAATCAAATAATAAACAAATCAACAAACACTGCAAATTATGAAGTAACATTAGTGTAGTTTTCATTTCAACTATTATTTTATGTTTTGTTAGGCCAGTAAACAAATCAACAAACATTGTCCAATGTGAAGAACTATTTGAACAGTAAACGTTTAAATTTGTTTATTTCTTTTGTATTGAATTAAATTCTTCATAATTTTAAACTAGTCGGCCGGTGCTACAGTCGAGCATACTCGACAGTTTGAGATCCCGTACTTACTAGGGAAAAAACTTTTAATGGAAAAAAACTACAAATAATTTAGTTAACTTAAATGCAAATGTTATCAGATTGGTTACGATATCTCATAAAACAAAAATTTTTTACATAATAAGACTTAATTTTCGAACGATCGATTCTATGACAGCTATATGCTATATCCCTCTCCCAGGTCCCTCTCCCAGGTCCCTCTCCCAGGTCCCTCTCCCAGGTCCCTCTCCCAGGTCCCTCTCCCAGTCCCTCTCCCAGTCCCTCTCCCAGGTCCCTCTCCCAGGTCCCTCTCCCAGTCCCTCTCGCAGTCCCTTTCCCAGTCCCTCTCCCAGTCCCTCTCCCAGTCCCTCTCCCAGGTCCCTCTCCCAGGTCCCTCTCCCAGTCCCTCTCCCAGTCCCTTTCCCAGTCCCTCTCCCAGTCCCTTTTCCAGGCCTCTTGATTTTCGCTGGATCGGTTCTATGACAGCTATATAATATAGTGGATCGATTTAAACCAACTTTGGTAAGGATGTATAAGACTAACTTAAATGCATATTCTATAAGTTTGGTTACGTTATTTCATAATGCTTATTAATTTTATATATATTTTATATAATTTTTAAAAAATATTTTGATAGTATCAATTTAATTGAATAGCTTAATATACAAATATTTTCAATCTTAATAGTCGTATATTTAATATTATTAGTTTAGTTATTAAAATATTGTCTTAAAAATAAGATCTGCATCAAGTTTCTACAAACGGTAAGCAGAAGCAATTGACCATTTCAGACAACATTGCGTATGTGTTATGTGCGTATTATTTAAATGGTTTAATATTACAGTTAGGAAATGAAATAAAGACCAAACTTCCTATAGTTTAAATGCTGCGCAGCTATTTGTAACGGATGTGCACATAATGTCACTTTTTACCGGAAATGGCAAGTTACGCATACGCAGCGTGGTGCGAGAAAACAAATTGTTTTGTTGTCTTTAACTTGGATTAAATTACATTTGCGCTGCGAATTTTGCGAATTTGCTTGTGGGCTGAGAGACCTTTCTAAAATTGACCATTTGCAGACATAAATCAATGTCAAAGCCTAACTGACAAGTCATTAAAATCAATTGCAAAGTGCGTTCAAATGTTCAAGAGAACCGACTGACAGAGAACAAAAGCATTGTCCAAATATTTGCATGCGTTGCATAAATCAAGATTAAAAATTGTGTTCTACTTATGCCGCATTTTGTGGCAGTTGCCGCGTTGCAGATTGTTTTGCCGATTTACGATTTACGATTGCAATTGCGATTTCGATTTCGATTGCAATTTTGATGCATGGCGTGGTTGCATATTTGTGACATGCGTCGACAGTTGTACAGGTGCCTTGAGAGCAGCAATTGCAGCAGCAACAAACAACGACAGCAATTAACGCAGTCGTCGATGTCGCCCCCACACACACAATTACATACATACATACATACATACATATTTGCAATGACTCTCAAACTTTGTGCCACATAGTTGCGCAATCATCGAATGTTGTGTTCGACAAAGACAAAGCGTGTTCCACTCAGCTCAAAAACAGCACCAACAGCACCATGCTGCTGCTGCTGACCAACTAACCAACTAAACTCTAAAGGCTCCCCTCAACTCCCTCCGTTTGCAACTCTGCAACACTGTAACTGCAACTGCAACTTCGTCTCTCTCTCTCTCTGTGTTGCACTGTCAAATCGGCCAAAGTGCGATCGCGATCGTGACGTGGCCAACTTGTTTGCCAGCCTGCATCATGTTGTTATTGTTATTGATGTCGTTGCTGTTGTTGTTGTTGTTGTTTGCATTTTCTTAGCCCACAATTGTTTCAAACAGTTTTTTTTTGGCGCGCCGTGTAAATGTGTCGCCTTTAAAGTCATTTTATGTAAGTCGATTCTGTTTTCGTTTCGCAGACCTTCCCAGCCACAAATGATCTTTTAGTATCTTTGCACCTTTGTTTGTTGTGCTGCCTGTGCTGCCTCGACAACAACACAAACAAACAAACAAACAAACAAAGTATTTTCCCATCGTTTTCAGTCCTATGCTCAGCACATGTGTCGCTTTCGTCCGTCTGTCTCAATGTCCAACTTGGCCACTTGTGTGCTCTTTTGCCTACAAGATATAATAATAATTTTCTGATATGTCATGCAAGAACATTTTGTAGTTATTGTTGTTGTTGCCGATATTGCACTATTGTTGTTGTTGTTTTTGGTATTGTTTTTTTTTTGTAGCGTGAAGCGTTTACTGTCTGCGTGGGCGTTACAAGAAATTTAAAGTCAACGTGTCCAAATTTGACATGTTGGGCATAGAAAATTTAACGCCCCATGTGGCCACAAATTGGGCAAGAGTTTTTGTTGAGGTGAATGGTAGATCAGAAGTGCTAATGATTGATGAAGGAACATAAAGTAAATGACCTACAACAATTTAGATTCTTTGATTAGATTATTTTATAATAAAAATTGGGATTGATTTTGTGCAGGCCTTACTCCAAGAAGTTAGATATGTTTAAATATTTCTCCCCGACTTGTCATATTATCAATAAGATTAAAATTTATAATGCTATTGATTTTTTTTAATATATTTGACTTTAATTTGCATCACAAAATAATTAAATTTTATGATATGAAAAATACTATTTATTGCCCGAAAAAAATATTATAATAAACTAGTCGGCCGGTGCTAAAGTCGAGCATACTCGACAGTCGGAGACCCCGTACTTGCTATGGAAAAAACTTATAATGGAAAAAAACTAAAAATAATTTAGTAAACTTAAATGCAAATGTTATCAGATTGGTTACGATATCTCATAAAACAAAAATGTTTTACATACTAAGACTTAATTTTCGCACGATCGGTCCTATGACAGCTATATGTTATAGTGCTCAGATTTTATTAGCATTTGAATTATTTCTCTATATTCGAACTCGTACTTCTTCCTTAGTTTCTCTTTGTTTTTCTTACCCTCTCTACTACTGCTACTATAAATACTACAATTAATATTACTCCTCCCAGGCCCCGCTCCCGCTACCAGTCCCTCTCCCAGTCCCTCTCCCAGTCCCTCTCCCAGTCCCGCTCCCAGTCCCTCTCCCAGTCCCTCTCCCAGTCCCTTTCAAAGTCCCTCTCGCAGTCCCTCTCCCAGGCCTCGCTCTCAGGCCCGAGGCCCCGCCCCGAGGCCCCGCCCCGAGGTCCCGCTTCCACTCAATCTCCCAGGCCCCGCTCCCACTCAACCTCCCAGGCCCCGCTCAAAGTCCCTCTCCCAGGCCCCGCTGGTCTTGATCTGCCTGCAGTATAGAGGAACCTACATACCAAGTTTGGTGTCTCTAGCTCTTATAGTCTCTGAGATCTAGGTGTTCATACAGACAGACGGACAGACAGACATTGCTATATCGACTCGGCTATTGATGCTGATCAAGAATATATATACTTTATAGGGTCTGCCACGCCTCCTTCTGCCTGTTACGCACATAGTCGGTGAAACAAACCCAATAGACCCTTGTACTTTTTTTAAGTACGGGGTCTAAAATAATATAGCATCTGTAAGCTCTTAAACACCAATGACATCAAACTTACAATGTAATGTTTCTAATAATTAGAAATAAAAGTTCTAAATTTAAAATGCTAAAAATATAATTTAAAAACAACTTTCTTAACAGAATTTACTGAAGTAATTTACGATTTTAAATAGTAGTTGAAGCTAGTTTGAGCTCAGATTATAGTTATTTTTGATATACATATTTTAAAATGCTGTTCAACTTAAAGTATGCGCAGCTTGCAAAAGAAAAATGCCATAAATATTAAAAGAAACTATTTTTTATGGATTTCATGGCAACATATTGAAACTGTCATGTGCCAAAACCAAGTTTTGATTGAAAAACGAGCGGCGTTTAAAATGCGTAGCAACAACAACAACAGCTAGCATAATAATAATAACAACAACAACCAAATTTGCCAACATTTGCCAACATCGAAATTCCTCAAAAAATACGCACACACAAAAGTTCTGTGACAAAAATGCCGTGCAACAAATTGCTTCAAGTTGCTGTTGCTGTTGTTGCTGCTGCTGTTGCTGTTTTTGCTGCTGCTGTTGCTGTTGCAGTAATTATAACGCCACCCGTTGACTGTCACAGATATGGTAATAATATTTTAGCTAGAGACTTTCGAGTCTATTCAAGCTGCCTCACTGACTGTGACTCGTAATTACCGCGGCCGATCAATAAATAAACAGCTCAGCTTATAACAGCAGCAGCAGCAGCAAGCACAGCAGCAACAACAACAACTATAGTCAAATGCAAAGTGTCACTTTCAATTGCTCCGTTATCTGTCCTTAACAGATATATACACACAACTGCCGAAAACCAAGGCACAAAATTAAGCAACGCCTTCTTAACTTTGGCGGCCCAAGAAAAATGCCGCACCCAGCAACAGCAACAACAAACAGCAACAACAAACAGCAGCAGCAACTGGCAGCGGCAGCAACCATCTCAGCCGGCACATGCGTGGTCTCTATGAGTCTCTGTCTATGTCTTCGTCGCCAGTTCACCGCCCGTTTACCGTTTCCCCCGCTGCAGCTGCAACGCGAACGACTCGAGTTGCTGCTGTCGTCGTCGTCGGCAGCAACAGCGTCGTCGTCGTCGTCGTCGTTGCTTGCATCGCCTGCGCGTATATAAATACTTTTGGTCATCGTTGCAGACATCAGTTCAGCTTACGATTTCGTGCTTTAAACGGTCCTCCGTGCCTCAAAACACACACACAGTTGTGCCAGTTCAGTTCAAAGTTGTAAACGAATCCTTCGTCCTTTTGTTGTTCGCGTCGTGTGTTACCACTGTGCTCAATTTCAAACATGAAGGTACGAAAAAAACAAACGAAACAAAAAAAAATTACAAAAAAATACGTTGTCCTCCCACGCAAACAGCAAGGACTCATTCTCTGCCTACTCTTCTTCTTCTTGTGTATACATACAGTACTTTGTTGCCATCGCTCTGCTGCTCGCTGCCGCTCAGGCTGTGCCCATTGAGCTGGGTCACTATGCCCCATCGCTGTTGCAGGTGCATCATGCACCAGTGCTGGCCCATGCTGTGCATGCGGAACCGGTGGCCTATCCCAAATACTCCTTCAACTACGGCATCAAGGATCCCCATACCGGCGACATCAAGTCTCAGGCTGAGGAGCGTGATGGTGATGTTGTAAAGGGTAAGTTGACTTAAAAGCAGACGTCATAAATTCCAGGACAATTACAGCACTTTACTTTTATAACAAAACAAAAGACTTAGGCAACGAACTTGGTAGGAGTGTAAGTCTTTTAAAAACAAAAGACTTAGACAATGAACTACATAGAGTTAAATAACTCCTACAATTTACAATGTCTTTATTCTTTTTAAATCTCATGACGTTCCTAACATTGCATATATTTCAATATTTTCAAAAGCTAATACAAAAGACTTAGGCAACAAACTTGTTCAAAAATCTTAATATTTTCAAAGGCTACTACAAAAGACTTAGGCAACAAACTTAGTTGCCTGTTAAAATCAAAAGACTTAGGCAGCGAACTTAATAGTGAAATAATTTAATTGATATTGCTAAATAATAGCATATTAAATTAGCTCAAACAAATGACTTAAACAACGAACTGATGTAAATATATTAAATGTTATTAACACCTATGCAATCCTTAGGCCAATACTCGCTGGTCGAGCCCGATGGCTCTGTGCGCACCGTTGACTACACTGCCGATGACCACCATGGATTCAATGCCGTCGTCCACAAGACCGCGCCCAAGATCATCCATCATGCGCCCGTCGTGCACGCTCCCGTGCTGGCACATGCTCCTCTGCTGCACCATTATTAAATGCCGGAGAGAAGACGAGTCATAACAGGTGCTCTCTCACAAGCCACAATCACAACAATCACAACAACAACAACAGCAATATAGGAACAACAGGCAGATAAGACAGATCCATTGAAAATCGTTAAAACAAAATGCATGTACATTTTTTTGTAAGTAAGTAAAATTTAGCTAAGAAGTTTAGTAGAAACGGGCACTATTAGTGGGTGCCCGGCACCCGGCTGATCTGGCATGGCATGGACGAAGGAAATACGAACAAAACAAAAACAAAAACAAAAAACAAAAGAAAAACGAAAAGAAAAAAGCAAAAAACAAAAACAAAAGTAATATATCAATGGCATGGCATAAGCAATGACTTGATCTTGATCATAGTTTGATGATGATGATGATGATGGTGAAACGATAATTAAGTTAAGCTTCAACTGAAACAGGAGAAGGAATAATCCATGGATCGAGGATAATCCGAGAAGCACACCAGTTCCCACTTATTGTTGTATCCGCTGCAAAGGCATCGACGAGAACTTTCACCCTCATCAAGACTCAAGACTCTGCAACTTACTCTGCAGACAGTCTTTGAGGAAACACTCTCGATTCTTCAACTTTTTCCATTTTCTCTGCTCGACTTTTGTAATATATTTATGCAACTCTTTAAGCTATCGATGCCTTTGCTTCTGACGATGTCAAACTGTGGCCCAGCCCAAGAACTGCCACGCCCACATTTAAGCGAAGGCGTGTCAGCTCCGCAGCATTGCCTAATATTTAAGCAAAAGGGAGCATTTTGTGCCATTTCGGCTGGAGCACAGTTTGGCAAGCACTGGAGAAGAACAATAAATTGAAAATTGTGGAGACGCTTGGAGTGAATAAATTCGGCTTATGTATTCAGTTAGGCTATAAACATTTTATCCAGAACTACTCTCACTCACTCAACTGTTTCTCATTTTTTTCTATCTATCTCTCATGCTCTCTCACTGACTCACTCAACTGACATTCTCAATCTATCCGTCTATCTATCTCACTCAAACTTACTCTCAGTCTGACACTTTTGTATCTAGTTTCATTTTTGCATTTAGAGTATTCTTCACAATTTGTGTGTATTGTATATTTATAAACAATTATGCCGCTTAATTATAATATCAAAATATATATGTATATAAATGTTAAAGAAAACCACAAGAAAAAAAATAATGTACTATGTTGTCTCTGTAGAAAAAACACTCTCACATGTCTCTCACGCTCATAAGTTCATTGAGTATTTTTTTTAGAAATTCTTTATAAACATTTGTGACAAACAAAAAGCACGACAAACACAAATACAGCAAACGAATTGCAAAACAAAATGTTATTATCGAATTATAAAAATGTATTAATAAAAAAAAACTACAAAAAAATGAATAAAAATCAATTGAAAAAAAATCTCAACATGATAAGCAATTTTTATAATCTCAAGTTTTTCCCAGAAGTTTCTCAGCGCTGCCAAAGGTCAAGCTAATTAGCAAATTTGCAAATAATATTGTTAATTATTGATTTCTCAGCTCTGATTAATTTGTATGAGCGTGCTGAAATTTGAGAAGCAAAAAACTGAAATAATAATTAGAATGCTAACGTTGTACTTCTAATTTGAATTCTCTGGGTGCTCAATTATGTTTCTTTCACTAGAACTCAGCTGGCTCTTCAGTGTGATTTGGGAATTGAAAGTGCGCGGATGTTGCCGGATACACCGAACTATAGAAAAGCATATTATAACTAAGCAAATGTAATTGGTAACTCATTAAAATTCAGCATGGATACCTTGTCAAATACTCGCATATGTCGACTCTGGTTGCTAGTAAGTGCTTGGATATTAAAAATGTTTAAAGATTCATGTTGATGATAAATATATATTTGGAATATATTTGAGTGTTATGTGGCGGTTGCATAATGAGCTGAAATTTTAAAACTGCTAGATCAAACCTTCCCTGCGATAACGAAGCTGGCTAAGTGAAACACCTAATTAATTCCCAATCTTTTCAAAATGGTCCTATGCCAAAAATATGGTAAAGCATAGATAATTTATTTTTTCTACCTATCTATCTTTCATCTGGATTTTAAATAAATAATGATTCTATGTAAAAGAACTAGAAGCTTTTAAGTTAAATTTATCTAATGAAAAAAAGAAGAGCATACTTATATCTTTTCAGCATAGTTCTTTATAACAATGAATACTAAAAAAAACTGATGCTGTACTATCTTTACTAAGACTCCCTCAAAAATAAAAATAATACAAAAACACTTCAAAAAATTGGCGAGCTTACAAATTTTAATTTTTATAGCAACTTTTAACTTAATATTGTGCGTTTGAAATCATGAAAAAGCTTAGGTATTTACTCTGAGTTTTATTTGTAGCTTAAAGCTTAAAATTTAAAAATTTTTCACAGCACAAACTTATTATTATAGTTTTCAAAGCTTGAAATATTAAATAAAAGCTCTTTAAGCAACATTTGGTTGTGTTAAAGATAAATTGCTAAGCTCTTGTTTATTGCCCTAAAAGTATGCACTGAATTTTGTAAATATTTTTTCCAGCTGTTACTGCTGCTGATGATCACAAAAGTATACGCCGTGTTGGCCAAACCACTGTCAACTGAAAGTGCAACATACTCAAAGACAGCTGCCACAAATCACAGCGAGCCAAGCAAAATGAGCAACTATTTTTTACATCAGCCTTACGGTAGGCCACATAATGAGACTTTGTAGCAATTGTAATAAATTTTGTACTACTGACAGGTCCAAATACCTATGCCTTTGGCTATGAGATTGATGACGCGCAGACGGGCAATGTACAGTTCCGAGATGAGCGACGTTATCTGAATGGCAGCATCGAGGGCAGTTATGGTTATGTGAGACCCGATGCCCTCATCCAAGTCACACGTTATAAAGTCGATGCCCAGAGTGGTTACTTGGCTCACACGCAAAGTTATGCTCCGGGTGAACAACAAGTGGAAACTATTTGGCCAACAAAGCTGCCCGAATTGTTCAAGAAGACACACAAAATGGAACCGCCTACGAATGTGAGTTGGGATGCCAAAAATCACTTGAATGTCAGCGTGGATGAGGTCGAAGATGAGATTGCCAAGGAGCTGAAGGAGCAGCATGGTTTGGACCTAAATCATATTAATGTGGAGCAGGATGTGCTGCAGCCAGCTGTGCTGGATATTGTGAATGGCAAGACACCGCTAAAACAGCAGCCCAATGGCAGTTTGACCTTTGAAACGCTGCACAATTTTATACCCAATAATTTGCCGCTTGTGCCATTCGAATTGCCAGCCCAAGAACTGTTAACCAAGTCAACAACATCAACAACAGAGTCACCACCAATGCCTGGCAAGTATGACAAAGCCAAGAGCAATAATAATGAAAAGGCACCTCAAGTGGCCCCCTTAACTGAGGTCTCCACAGTGTCACCTCCGCCCAGGCCATTGGTCAATAACGACAACAGCAACAGCAGCAACAACAACAGCTCGAATTGGTACAAGCAAATCATTCAAGCAAATCGTCGTGAATTCCTTGAGCATTTACCAAATTTGAATAAAGTAAATGTTTGAGATAAAGACCCATAGTTTTCGAGCGGCACACTAAATTATACACATTGAAAGAAATTCACAAGTGCCCCACTATATCTATATAGTCGCTATAGTAGCTGTGCCGACACGCCCCTTTTAACGTCTAATAAATATTAGGTAAGCAGCAATCGGCCAAGTCATAAAATCTTTCACTTTTCATTCGTAAAAGTCAGCGACTCATGAGTAATTTTTATGACTTTGATTTGCATAAGTCTAAGTAGTTCAAACAAGAATTACAAATAAAAAAAAAACCATCGATAAATGGCTTCATTTTGTGGCACAATTCGCGTATCTTCCGGGTTGATGGAAAATTGGAGCAACCGCATATCGGCTATAATTTTAATGGTTAGAAAAAAGTCTTGGGCCTGCTATTATTATTATTCAACAATTGCCGCCTTTGAAGTGTAAGCACAACAATTTATGGGTTAAACGTTTTGTGGGTGATAAACTGGTTTCCCTTGGGATTACCAGTGCAATCTGCACTCGCACTTGTATTTCAATTTTTTTGTATTATCAGGAAGCCAATAAATCTCTCTCTCTCTCTCTCTCTTACTTTATCTCTCTCTCTCTCTTAATGGTTTGCCAACACAATAAAAATCGCTAAACGGAAGGAAATGTATTGCATTTTGATTTTTCTCACTTGTTTTTGGCGTGTTTTGCAATTGCCTCATGCATATTTAAGGTGATTTATTATTCCATTTCAACTTTAATTTGTATCACGCACGCTTTGGCCTCTCTCCGCCTCTCCTTGCCCCGCCCCCTCCCGCCCTCCTCGCCTCAGCTGTCTCTTATCTGTGGCTTGTCTTCAGCTTGTGTAACAACAGCTAACATTTTATATGATATTTATACATTTTGATTTATATATTATGTTTTGGGTTTTTCACTTCACTCACAATTTCGATGTCGATTCCGTCCATTCACTTTTCATTGTTGATTTCCAAGTGGAGAAATGTTTTCTAATTGCTCCAATTGGACTCGCAGTCATAAATGTCTTATCGAAAGATTTATTATCAATTTATGAATATTATAATGTGGAAATGATCATTATTATGAGCCTTTTTGAATATTTGTTATATGTAAACATTTGCTTCCATTGTCCAAGACTTAAAGAGATTTTTTTTTTCATAGATGTGATTTTAGAATATGCTAGGAAATTCAATCGCTAATTTGAACAAAAAAATTTATATAAATCTGAGCAATATATATTTTATACAAAATGCAAAAATACAAGAAAATTTAAATTTTTTCTTAATTCAATTTGGTACATTGATTTTATTTTAAATAAAATATATCTATATTTAAATTTTTTGTATATTATATAATTTTTAGCAGCAATTACAATTTTTATCTTGCTTGAAATTTCCCTTTTAAGTAATTACTCGTAATTTAAAGTTTTGATACAAATTCAATAAAAAGAAGTTGAGGCAATATAATTTTTAGTCTATGCCTGCAATAAATTAAACTGTTCACCGGGAGTTTTTTGCAATTCCTAACAGGTTTTTTAGTGCAAATCGGCTAAATAAAGTCAATTATCTCTTTATTTCGAAGAATCGACATTGGAAATGATTTTTTTATGGTTTTCATTTACAGTCTATAACTAATGGTATTCGCTTAATTTATGATTTATATATAGTTTCTTGAACACACACAACATTTCTTTTACTATCTTTTCTATCTCTTATCTGTGGCTTGTCTTCAGCTTGTGTAACAACAGCTAACATTTTATATGATATTTATACATTTTGATTTATATATTATGTTTTGGGTTTTTCACTTCACTCACAATTTCGATGTCGATTCCGTCCATTCACTTTTCATTGTTGATTTCCAAGTGGAGAAATGTTTTCTAATTGCTCCAATTGGACTCGCAGTCATAAATGTCTTATCGAAAGATTTATTTTCAATTCATGAATGTTTTTATGACCAAATCATCATAATTATGAGCCTTTTTGAATATTTTTATATGTAAACATTTGCTTCCATTGTGCAAGACTTAAAGAGATTTTAGTTTTTCATAGATGTGATTTTTAAATATACTAGGAAATTTGATCTCTAATTTGAACAAATAATTTATATAAATCCGAGCAATATATTTTATACTAAATGAAAAAATACAAATAAATTAATATTATTTCTTTATTGAATTTGGTACATTGATTTTATTTTAAATAAAATATATCTACGTTTTAATTATTTGTATATTATATAATTTTTAGCAGCAGTTACAATTTTTATCTTGCTTGATCTTTCCCTTTTGAGTAATTACTCGCAATTTAAAGTATTAATACAAATTCAATAAAAAGAAGTCGTGGCAATATAATTTTTAGTCTATGCCTGCAATAAATTAAACTGTTCACCGGGAGTTTTTTGCAATTCCTAACAGGTTTTTTTAGTGCAAATCGGTTAAATAAATTCAATTATCTCTTTATTTCGAAGAATCGACATTGGAAATGATTTTTTTATGGTTTTCATTTACAGTCTATAACTAATGGTATTCGCTTAATTTATGATTTATATATAGTTTCTTGAACACACACAACATTTCTTTTACTATCTCTTACTGTGGAACTGTATCGACTGTGTGCCAATTAAACTAGCCACGTTCATAACTCTTTTGATTATGGCTACAAGGGGCGCTCGCGTCCAATTTGACAGAGGGTATGGATGAAGTGGCACAATAGAGAGAGAGAGGCATGGGGCATGCGGCATGAGGCATGAAGTTTCCAGTTGCATTGTTGCCAACTTTCATATGCATTCAAGTGTTTTATTGTATGTTAATTAAATTGTTGCTACGTTCATTTCAGACGCTGCATTATTTGGCATACATATTTGGTCATTAACTAATTGCTGGCAGGCCGCTGAGGTAATCACTTTTTTTTTGTGCTATTTGCTATTTAATTCGGTTGCAAAACCAACCCAGTGCCTAGTCAGAGACTGTGAAAGTGTTTTCTTAGTCTGGGGCGTTTCTGCAGCATTGCATCGGCTACGTAACGTAAGCCACATTACGTATACGCACAGTGGGGCTATGCGATAAAGTCAACAAAATACTGCACTGCACTTCAACTTAACATTGAACGGGTTTTATCCCTGCACGCGACAACGTCACCATTAATAAATCGTTTTTTTATTTTGACTAAAAAGAAAAGAAATAGTATTTGGTCAGAAATGTGTCGACGATGCTTGACAACTTGATTAGAGGAGACAACCAGTTCGGTTAGCTCCGGTTGCATAAATTTACCAAAATTTATAATCTTGATATGGCCAGGACGGGCCACAGACAAAAACAGGTAAATTTCATAACATCCGGTTGAAGCGCGCTTGAAAAGTTGTTAATTGTCTAACGCTGGGGGTTGCCGACAGCCACCAAACAGGAAAAAGCAAAAAGTGAAGAAAAAAAACTCAGTAGAGACAAACAGCAGCTGCCAAAATTGACGGCAATTAGCCAAGACTCCAGTTAGGCTCGTCAAAATAAGGTAAAAGTATTTAACCTACTTCGATCTGTGTGTGAAACGTGTCTCCAACTTTTAACTTTTAAGCGCGTTTCGTTGTAGGAAATCAAACGCCATCATTTCAATCCCCTGCCGCTTAATTAATGAGCCACACAGGAGCAGAGAGATCTAAAAGCCAAGTCGGCAAGTCAAACAACTAAAGTCCAAGGAAGTCGCCATGAGAAACGGGTCGAATTGCCAGTTGTCGAGGAAACCCGAGTGAAATGTGTGAAAATCCACTCGCCACGAATTAAAATGTTTAGCGATTTTGCATCGTAAATATTTTGATTAGCGTTTGGATAATTAGACCACAGCATTGCCAGCCTGACTTAATTTCAATTGAAAATTGTCTTGCAACTTGGTGAAAGATCTTTTTTCAATTGTATTCAACTAGTTTGCCTCCAGTTTTCCGTGTATTGCCACATAACGTTGCAATGGGGCAGAGACTTATAGCTGCCATATGATATGATTATGTGATTTAACAATTTGCATTTAATTAATTTCTGCAGCTATTTATTATGTCAACATTGGACACCGTTGACAGCCTGTGAGAGCAGCCGCAAACACAACACAACACAACTGAATTCCAAAGCCAAATCCAACAAATCCTAAATCTTTACCGCATCTGATTCAAGCATCCATTAGGCTTTGTTCGGCTTAGGAATTATTACATAAATGCGAGATTATTAAGATATAAATATCAATTAAAATGAGGTGGTAAAATAAAATAAAAGAGATATATGCGGAAGACAGTTTACATTCTTTAATTAATTGACTGCAATGTTCCGATCATAATATATGCTTATTTCTTATCTTATTTTAAAATAAAGTATCTTTTTCTATTATATTATTTTTTGAACATAAGTATTTACGTGTTTCTGCTCTTATTTATATATTTTATTCTAAACAATCATCTTACCATATCGTTTTCTTATATTCCCTTTAATCATAGTTAGAGACCTTAACAATTAAAATACAAACATTTCATGAAGTAAATATACTTATTTATTAATCTTACTTACAAAGGCTTAAAAAAACATTTTTCACTATTATTTTATTTTAGAATATATAAAACTATATTTCAGTCAAAGTCTTTAGGTTATTTTAATAAACATTTTAAATTCTTTTACCTTTGGAGCTTAGTAGATAATTTACTTAAAGAAATATTATTATTTATTAAATTAAATTTATTATTAGGATTTTAATAAAGGATATTCGTTAGTTTTAAATTTCGCTTATCAATTTGCTTATAAGAAGTGATCTCAGTATCACAAATGCCGCCATTTTCTTTCTCTCATCTCATCTCCCATTTTCCTTCTCTCATGTCAACATTGGTTGCTGACGCGCTGTCAACATGTATCTGCAATGTTGCTACGCACTTTTTGGACAATTGGCAACATTGTTGATAACGTGATGCTGATGTTGCCGGCTGGCGCCGTTTAAGTTCAATGCGCTGCATCTTGTTGAGCTGTTGAGTTGTTTACCTGTTTATTGTACCGTTAGAGACGGAAGTTAGGAGCGGGGGCAATGTAGGCTCATTAGCAATGCGTGTGCAGCCAAAAGTGAGAGAAAAAAAAAAAATAAATACTAAAATTGCTGATGTGCGTTGCCTTCAAATAAATGAATATGAATTGCAGCCAATAAAATTATGCCATGGCTCCGAAGGCTTTCGCTAAAGCGCTCGAAATGTAATTTTCAATTACGTGCAACTTTGAGCGGCAAAAACAACAACAACGACAATGCATGTTGCTGCTGCTGTTGCGCAAGCTGACTGCATAAAAGGATAAGCATTACAACAACAACAACAATAACAACAGCAACAAAAAGCAATGATTCCCACGACAACTTTGGAAAGATGCACGCGTCTGTGTTCGGGCTCGTTAGGAGGCCAGAGAGTCCAAATAAATATGAAACAATGAGACAAAAGTTGTTGTTGCTGTTGTTGTTGCTGCTGTTGTTAGTCAAATGCCAGACAATCAGGCAGCTTACGAGTACTGCAACTTGCAACTTGCAACTTACAACTTTGCAACGGCAGCGTTGTTGCAAGTTGCACATGCACAGCAGCCGCACTTAATGCATGTACTAAATGTCCAACGGTAAATATGAGTTACTAGGTAATTGCCGGGGCACAACTACAACCTACAACCAACGCTACCACCAAACAGCTGTGCCACATGCCCCACACACACAATTCACCCAGTTGCAACTCACTTTTTTGACTTTTCACTTTTCGTGAGCTTTGGGCAATTGGAAATTGATTGAGTGGCTGCCTGGCCAACAAAAGTGTTCAACTAAACTCAATTTTTTTTCGTGATAACTACAAAAATCGAACTAAAAATTAACACCTGCTGTGGCAGGCAAACAGAAAGCAGCAGCAACAACAACAACACCGAGCCCGATGCTTCAATGAGCAAACAAAATGAAAATATGTGAGCAGCGATTGCAACGATGACGACAACTTTTGCATCGACAACAAACCAAACAACTTGCACTAAAATCAACCAAAAATTGTTGTTATTGTTATGCACACTAAGAAAAGTATTAAGTGGGTATATTAAATTAAGGTTGAAGCAGGTAAAAAATTAATTAGAAATTGATTTTTAATCAGAAAGAATATAATTTGAAAAATTATAAGCATACTTTTCTATACAGAAAATAAAGCTTTAGAGGCATATTAAATTTTTCAGAAAACGTATAAACGTAGAAAAACCTTTAATATGTACCACATTGTCCTTTCAAAAAGTTTTATAAAATATAAGATTAAAATTTTCAAAACTTATCATATTTTTAAGAGAGATTAAGCGAAGATTTCTGCAAGATTTGTTTCTCTATTTTCAACTAGTTTAAATGCAAAGTTAACATTCTTTACTAAATATTTTCGTTTAATTTTTAAAGAGTATTTGATCAGTCAATAAACTGCTTTCTAAGCGTTATTAAAGTGCAGCATTTGCCACGAAATGAAAATAAAAATCCACACTGGAAAATTGTATCAACATTGCGTTCAATTTGCGTCGCTTCGTCAAATTGCAAAACATTTGAAAAAAATAAAAAAAATAAATAAATACAAAAAAATAAAGAGACGTTGGCTTTTTGGTATGCTACTCCAGCTTGAGCTCCAACTTCAACTCCAACTCAAAGTTGAAGTCGATTTTCTTGCCATGTTGACTTGCATTATATTTTCCACCTGCTGCAACGCCAACGCTACACACACACTCACATGTATATATACACTCACACATACACATATTAAACGTCCCCGAGTAGACCATAATTAAGCATTTATTTGATTCGCCATATTTCTTTTGGTACGTGCAAATGCTTTTTGATTTCGGGATTTACGGATTGGTAATCATCATGAAAATTGTATTTTTCTTTTTTTTTATATTTTTATTTATTTTTTTGTCTTTATTTATCTTTGCTTGTTTAGCTTGTCATGGCTCGCAACGTTGTCAAATGTTGTCGACTTTAAATATAGCAATTAAAAAAATGTGGCTACATTTAAACGTGCATCAACCCGCAGACAAAAATGTTTTGAGGAGCCTGAGAACTGAGACTCTATGCAAAATGGGAGACGATGACGTTGTTGATGAGGTTGCAAAAACTATTTCAATAAAAAATAAATTAGCAAATAAAAGCAAAAGGAAATATGTCTCCACATTGTTTTGCAAAAGAGGGAATGGAAATGTAAAGCCTTATATGTATATACCTATTTAAAAATACAGAAGTAATATTTTAAAATCTGTATGTATTCTAATTTATAATTAATAATATTCTATCGTCGCTCCAGCAAACTATCCTAATTTATATTTACTAAAATTGGAAATTTCCTGCTCGATCGCATTCCAATCTTTAATTTGTTTCAACTACTTTCAAGGCTATTACCATTACAGCTCATTATTAGCTTATTACAAGCCATTAACTCAATTGCCAAATGCATTAAAGGCCTTCATTTGTTACGGAGCCCAAAACAAAATGATATCACTGTAATTTAAAGCATTTACAAAACAAAGACACATATGAACTACTTGTAGGGTACCACAACAATGGATTATCCAAGAAAAATGTAGCGTATACGCTCCGTTGCCTAATTAGCAGTTAGAAATAACTCCTTCGGGCTGCTCTGAAAAACCGTTCAATTGAAAATAGACGCAAAATAATTGGTCAATTTCTCAATGCTGTCGATGTAGTTAATTTTGTTATTGTTGTTGCTGCTGCTGCACTTAACTTAGATTTGAAGTACAATCTAAACGACGGGCAGCTAATGAAAATCCATCTAAAAAAAGGCCTCCAGCCGCAGCCAAAGAAACACTTAAATATTACAAAAGTCGCCTTTATAGTGCGCTCAGTTTTTATTGTTTCAAACAAAAAAAAATAAAAAAAAATAGTTCAATTTACAATTTTACAATTTAGCAGTTTACGATTAGCGCATTAAAAATAAACGATAGAAGATAAACAAAAAGACAGGCCAACAATGCAAATCAAAACCATGGTAAAGTTAAACGAAAATTTGGGTCAAACTGCGTTTAACGATGAAATTCGTAATATTAGACTGAGTAGGTAATAGAGATATACTTGCTTAGATTATGTAGCAATGCCATAAAAGTATTAACTAACCATTTCAACGTCAACTTGTCGCTGTCAAATTTTTGCAAAAGTAAGCAACGAAATGCGTCACCAATCACCTACGCCAACAACAACAACAACACCAACCACTAACAACAATGCTGGCCACATATTAACTACAGTTACTAACTGAACTGTTTTACATTATTTCAGATCTGCACTGTTGTTGCCGCTGCTGCTGCCGCTTGCTGTTAACGCCGGCTGCAACGGCGACTGCGACTGCGACGCCGGCTTTGTAGATTGACTTTCTTCCTAACTATATAAAAGCGGCCGTCGCTCGTTGCAACCACATTATTCAGTTGTGGAATCCCGTTGCGTGCAGCTCGTGGAACGTCAAAAAAAAACCAACCAACCAATATCAAAGTTTCTAATCAAAGCCCATTTGGTGATCTCCTTAAAGACCCCAAACAAAAAAACACACATATTACAATGGCTTTTAAGGTGAGCTACAGCCAAAAAGAATGCAGTTTCAAAGGATACTCAAATAAAGTGAAAAATATAGACTGTTGTGATCTGTGCATCCTATAAGGATTTATAGCATAATTAAAGTGTTGAAAGTGTTTCGATACACTATAGTGTTGTGTAATCCTATAAATCCCTAACAGTGCTGTGAATTATTAAAATAATTAAGTCAAGAGAAAGGCGTCAGGTTTGAGCAGAAGAGTTTTAATAAATATAAATAGATTGAATTGAATCTAACTGTTAAGCAATTTATATTTGCTTAATGACTTTATTAGCGAAAAATGTCGATACAATTTTAAACATCAAAATGTGCTCAAGAAGAAAATAACAAACAATCTTTTTTTTAAGCAGATAAGACTTATGCATAAAATTTGTATTTAAACTCCCAAAAAATGTTTAATAGCTGAGCTTAGGTTTAGTATAAAATTTTATATTAATCAATTCTATTTTTTTTATATAAAAATTATGTAAATCAAAGATATTTAATAATTTTGAGATCTGTTTTATTTTTTTAATACAGCTGAAACAGAAGCTGATAAACTATTCAAATGATCTTAAATAGATCAAAACTTTATCTACGTAATTAAATAGCTTAATATGTTGCAAGAAATTGGCTTAAACAAAGACATCAAAAACCCCGTTTTTATATAAAATGTTGCAGATAATAATACGAGTATTTTTTTGTTGCAAGTGGCATAACCACAACTTAAGTAAATGCGATAATTTCAGCAATGAGGCAAACCACTGAAAAACCACAACTAACACTTCATTAAAAATTCAATAAAAAGCATAGCAAAACCACAAAGAAGAGTTGAGAGCAAGTTGTGGCATTTTTTCCACACACTTGTTGAACTTAACTTAAGCTAATTAGCAGGCTGAAAGGAAAACATGTTAACAAACAATTAGCTAAACAACGGATCAATTATGCAATTGCAGTATCTGATTTTCGCGTCGGTCTTGTGCCTGGGCATGGCCTATCCGGTGGATCATCATTACTACGAGGAGAGTCACGGTGGCTATGAGCATTTGGCCCATCATGAGGCTGAGCCCATACACGATTATGGACACGAGCATCAGCATCAGATTGAGCGCATTTCGCTGGGCGAGGAGCATGGACATGAGCATCCCCACTACGAGGTAGAGGATCATCATCATCATGAGGACGAACATGTTGATTACTATGTGAGTGAAGGATATAAGCTAGAGAATCAAGTGATTTTTTTAATACTATTCGCTTTTTTTAGGCGCATCCCAAATATGCTTTCAAGTATGGCGTTAATGATTTCCATACCGGCGATGTCAAGTCCCAGCACGAGACACGTGATGGTGACACCGTCAAGGGACAATACTCGCTGGTGGAGCCCGATGGTTCCATTCGCACAGTTGACTACACCGCCGATAAGCACAATGGCTTCAATGCTGTGGTTCACAAGACGGCGCCAGTGCATCACCATGAAGAGATCCATGAGCATCACGATCACCATGAGCATCACTACTAAGCATTCAAATCACGCGCTGAACAAGAGACCATAACTATGTTTAACTATGCACTAGAGTTAGCCAAATTTGCTAAAGCAACGTCATCAATCAATCAATAACCAATCACATAATACAAGAGAGAACTACGAACGATCCATGTAAACGTAATGTAATCAGCTTCATATCTCGTAATTAGGACACTGACAACATCTTGCATTATCCATGCATTATATTTCATAATACTCATATATCATTCTTATATCGTATTTTATTTCTGTGATAGCAAATACTTTCCACTACAACTCTCTATCTACTATCAATTTCTAACTGTATCTTAGTCATTATCTAGCTAGGATTCATTCTCTCTAAACGCTAGTTCATTCACTCAGACGAATTTATCAATCTACCATCTACTATAACTATCATATAATATGTAAAAATTTGTTACAGAGAACAAACGAATCAATTGTAAATTTGTGGTAATAAACAAATGTGAATTATGTACTTTTTATAAAATCAAGTCAAAATATCTCTATTTATTCGATTACTAACGAGTCGCCAAGCATTGAACTTGCACTTACAGCCGGACAACGTTTTCCATTTATTTTTTTATGGTTTTATGTCTAAATCTTTGACGTGTCCAACTGGTTTATGCGGCGTATGAGCAATAAAAAGTGATTACAAGAAATCATCAGACAAATTTTCCGCCTTGGAACTGGTTGGTGTGTGTTTGTTTTAATTGAAATTACATAAGTTGCGAATAACGTAATACGAATTGCTTCCTAAATACTCAAAAAATCAGTAAATAGCCGACTATATTTGCAATAAATAATTAGATAAATATTTGGAGAGGTAACAAATAAGCGGTTTGTGGGTTCAAAATACTCTGTTGATCGTCTTATTAACTTCCCATTTTTCTATTACCATTAGTGACGTATTTGTGTTTCGCAAAACATATAAATAAACAGCTTTAAAATATAAATTATAGCCCGCCAAGTTTTGCTATCGATATTTCCACTATCGTAAGTGAGCAATCGTATATGAGATAGCTGGCAGCACCGTGTATCGAGTCAGATCGGATATTTTATAAAAAGTTGGCAGCTCTGCTGTAAGTCGATTAAATTAGAACGAGCTGCCAGATCGAGAAATTTTGTAGAGTGGCAACCATACAGGGCATGGCAGGGGGCAAAGGCCGCAAACATAAACAAAATGCTGGCTAAAAACAAATATGTGCCGCGTGTAAATCAGGTAACTAGTTAACTTAATTTATATAGCAATTGATAACTTATCCAGAATCCAGGTAGATGCCATCTTCCTCAACAAGGATATAACCCGTATGATAAGGGATAATCTGCTGGAGAACTTGCAAGCCATATCGGTGAGTAACCTAGTTTGATAAGAATAATGGGCCCAATACGTAATTTCAATTTTAGCCTGTGCTGTTTATTAAAATACAACCAGAACTGGATTTACTGATACAATCGGCCATCTGGTTTGGATCTGTCGGCAAGCGTTGTTCCACTTTTGGCCAGCAGTTGCTGGTGTTAGCTTATGATGCGGAGAAGCTCACAGTGTCCAGATTGGTATTACACTTTGCTCTAACCGTGCTTCCGGGCTATGTCAAGAGCTGGGAGGAACGACGTTTGACGCACCGCGTCGAATGGTTCAGCCAAGCGATTACGTGGGCGGAGAACAGCGCTTTGGTTTTAAACGTGCTCAACTACTTTCGATTTCTAAAGACTGGACGGAAGCCCACATTAATCGACTTTATGCTGGGTCTTGACTATATTAGTTTACGCAATAACCAAAGACGCGACATTGGTTACAAGTACCTGACGCGTGAATTGCTCTGGGGCGGTTTTATGGTAAGAATCACGACTTTATAGATGAAACCATTTTCTTATTTCTAAAAATTACAGGAAATTCTAGGCCTATTGCTGCCGATTATAAACTTCCGTAAGATTAACAGGCTGCTAAAGGCAGGCTTTTTCGGAGAAGACAATAACTGGCGAAGGGACAGCATCACTCGGGAACCCGTTGCAGCCAAGATGTTGGCCAACACCACTTGCAGCTATTGCGGAGAGCGTCCAACGCTGCCTCATCATATGGGCTGTGGGCATATTTATTGCTATTACTGTTTAAGTGCGAATTTACTGACAGACGCGAACTTTGGATGTACCAAATGCGGCGCAATATGTCCAGAGAAGGGTGTACAATGTGTCTGATTTTTGTATTATGTTAAACTAGAAATTAGATAACGTTGTGAAATTTTATAAAACACGGATTGGATGAAAAATGATCAGGTTTTTTCTCATTGGCGCTTAGTTTGGAAATTCGCATGATAAATTGGTTATTTTTGCGGCATCATAAGCTGGTCACATTCCTTTTTGTGTCCTCTAGAGTAGTGATGGGCACAGTCTCTCACGCGTGCAAATCAGCTGTCCGATTATAAATACAAACGCAAACCCGAGCGCATCGAGCAATGCGAAATCAGTAGCAGTCAGAACGTCAAACCGGGAGGCTAGGCGCGTGCTTGGCCTAAAAAACATTAACTATACACTGCGAGATATAGTTGAAAATCTCTATTTGGAAATAATTTATTTATTTGCTTTTAATTTTTAATGCAAACACATTAAGAATTTGAGGAGGATTAAACTAACCGATTTTGCATAGAAATCATGTACAATTTGCAATGTTTGTGATTTAAGTACTAAAATAAACATTGTTAAATTTAAAACAGCTATAAAACTATACTATATTAAATATTATATATTAAATATTATTTATTAAATATTATATATTAAATATTATATATTATATATTAAATATTATATATAAAACAATTATATATAAAACGATTGTATTTAAAACTATATTATATATGAGACAATTATATATAAAACTTCATTATATATAAAACTTTATTATATTAAAACTTTATTATTATATATATGATAATATATATATATTATTTATTTAAAACAATTAAATGTAAAACTATATTATATATAAAACTTTATAATATATAAACTATATTATATATAAAACTATATAATACATAAAACTATATTATATAAAACTATTCTAATGGTAAATAATTTTTATAATTAGCTTATAACGATCTGCTTCTAATGCTACGAAGTTGCCCGCCGTTGCTGATCCGCCTTCTGCGATCCCGTCCACTACAATGACAAGATCAGCAGTTCCACACCAAGAGTTGGTTCCACTTGTCACTTCACTTCACTTCACTTGCCACTTCCTGTTGATCCTCCTTCTTCGAGCGTCGAACACTAACTGCCTGTCTACTGCGAGATGGCCTCCTTTTATATGCTGCGTGGGTGCTCAGTTAGCAGAACTCTGTTATCTTAGCAGTGCCAATGTGAGTTTAACAGTGACAATCGAGTTTAACAGTGCCAATGTGAGCTTAACAGTGTTAATCGAGTTTAACAGTGCCAATCGACCTTAACAGTGCCAATGTGAGATTAACAGTGCCAATGTGAGTTGGCACTGCTTAGATAACAGAGTTCTGCTAACTGACCACCCACGCAGCATATAAAAGGAGGCCATCTCGCAGTAGACAGGCAGTTAGTGTTCGACGCTCGAAGAAGGAGGATCAACAGGAAGTGGCAAGTGAAGTGAAAAATCATTTAATTAGAATAGTTGTAAATATTATATAGTTTTATATATAATATAGTTTTATATATAATATAGTTTTATATATAATATAGTTTTATATATAATATAGTTTTATTTGTAATAAAGTTTTATATATAATTGTCTTAAATATAATAAAGTTTTATATATAATTGTTTTATATATAATATAGTTTTAAATATAATTGTTTTAAATAAATAATATATATATATATTATTATATATATAATAATAAAGTTTTAATATAATAAAGTTTTATATATAATGAAGTTTTATATATAATTGTCTTATATATAATATAGTTTTAAATACAATCGTTTTATATATAATAAGGTTTTAGATATAATTGTTTTATTTATAATATTTAATATATAATATTTAATATATAATATTTAATATATAATATTTAATATATAATATTTAATATAGT
Organism: Drosophila falleni; assembly: GCA_035045575.1. NCBI lineage: Eukaryota > Metazoa > Arthropoda > Insecta > Diptera > Drosophilidae > Drosophila > Drosophila falleni. Next base: position 17,189,691 of record JAWNOV010000167.1, read on the forward strand.
ATAGTTTTATAGCTGTTTTATTTTTAACAATGTTTATTTTAGTACTTGAATCACAAACATTGCAAATTGTACATGATTTCTATGCAAAATCGTTTAATTTATTCCTCCTTAAATTCTTAATGTGTTTGCATTAAAACTTAAAAGCAAATAAATACATTGTTTCCAACTAGAGATTCTCAACTACTACTGTGTCCAAAAAATAAGGTGACATTGTATTTATTTTGAAAATTCTTTATTTATTCTTCCAAATCAATTTCATCCCCTTCAAAGTAATCCCCTCCCGACACAATGCACTTCTGCCAACGTTTTTTCCAATTTTCGAAACACTGGTTGTAGTCACTTTCCGGGATGGCCTTTAGTTCCGTCTTCGTTGCGGCTTGAATCTCCTCTATCGTGTCAAAACGGTGTCCCCGGAGCGGTCTTTTGAGCCTGCTGAACAGCCAGAAGTCGCACGGTGCCAGATCAGGTGAATACGGTGGTTGCGGAACGATATGGGTTGAGTTTTTGATGAAATGATCACGAATTACGAGTGCAGTATGGGATGGTGCATTATCGTGGTGCAGAAACCAAGAGTTGTCTCTCCACAAATCTGGCCTTTTTTGACGGATACTGTTACGCAAACGACACATAACGCTCAGATAATATTCCTTGTTGACTGTTTGACCCGGTGGAAGGAACTCATAATGCACAACACCACGATAATCGAAGAAAACAGTCAACATGACCTTGATTTTGGAGCGACTTTGGCGCGATTTTTTTGGTCTCGGCTCTTGATCGGTTGTTTCGGGGTCGTAAGCATAGATCCAAGTCTCATCGCCAGTTATAATCCGTTTCATGACATCCTGGTAGTCGGAAAGCATCGTTTCACACACTTCAACGCGACGCCCTTTTTCCAAAAAATTCAATGTTTTCGGTACCAGTCGAGATTTGACGCGCTTGAGGCCCAAAACATCCTTCAAAATGGTATTGACTGAGCCTTTTGATATGCCAACATCATCAGCAAGGTCTCTAATCGTTAATCGACGGTTTTTCAACACCAAATCTTTGATTTGTTGGACGTGAGCTTCGTCAGTTGAGGTTGATGGTCGCCCAGGACGCTCTTCGTCTTCGACACGTTCACGACCGGCTTTGAACTCACTATACCACTTGTAAACATTTTTTTTAGACATAGCCTCATCACCAAAGGCTTTCTGCACCATCCTCAACGTATCCGCAGCAGAAAATTGATTCCGCAAACAAAATTTAATGCAAATTCTTTGCTCAACAAATTTCGACATTGCAAAAAACGAGAAACTCACTTTTAGCAGCTCACAAAACGACGCGTATCTCAAACAGTAATGAATATTTTCACATGAAATTTGACATAGATGTCACTCACAGTACTACCAACCTAAAAACAAAAAGAATTCTCCTAATCCTTCAAAGCGCGCAGTTTAAAATCAAATGTCACCTTATTTTTTGGACACAGTAGTATATCTCGTAGTGTATAGTCAATGTTTTTTAGGCCAAGCACGCGCATAGCCTCCCCTTCGGCGTTGTGGCTGCTACTGATTTCGATTTGCTCGATGCGCTCGGGTTTGCGTTTGCATTTGAAAATCGGACAGCTGATTTGCACGCGTGAGAGACTGTGCCCATCACTACTCTAGAGGACGCTGTGCGTGAACTTGCAGCTCATCAAAATCATTTGTTTACCGAATATTTGCGTAATTTAAATGCCAAAAAGTGCGTTAATATAAAGATAAAAGTGTAAGAATTGACCGCAGATAAGTGAAATTGCTAAATCATTCCAGTTAAACATTCTTGGTAAGTTGAAAACACGCCAGAAAAAAGCGCGCCAAAAATTGTTGTACGGCTGCTCAGCACAGCTGTTGAGTTCTAAGCGAGTGCTGCCACCTGCTGACAACAATCTAATTATGGCTAACAATAGTCATTATTTGACTAGTTTATATGATTCCTAGCATGCATTTAAATGTATAATTATTTTTAAGACTGCAAATTAAGTTATATAGTGATTTACAAGATTTCGTCACATATGCAAACAGCTGCTTGGCCGGTCTGGCAACACCCAAACATTGTTATTACATTACATTTGTATTTCTGCTGCGCATTTGCCTTTTTTTTTGCCTTTGTTCGGAGTGTGTATTAGAAAACGACAATAGACTTTAGAAATTACGCTAAATAGCACGATAAATTGTAAAACGCCCAAAATTAAATGTTTACGCAATCAAACAATTAAACGTGCATAATAAAAAGTGGAATAAAAGATAAGCAGTGACTGCAGCAACAACAGAAGAAACAGAATCAAAGGTGAAAAGAAACAACGGACTTGAACAAATAACAGACAAAAACAATAACAAAAATTGCGCATATTTTCGTGGGTCGCAGCTGATTTCACATATCAAGGTCAGTAAGGTGGCAAAAATAAATTTACAGAAAATAACAAAACAAAGCAACGTTTAAATATTCGATTTGTGTGTTGTGTGTTTTGCCACAGAAAATGCTCGACCTGGAAATTGTGCCTGAAATTTCGCTGGGCTGCGATGCGTGGGAGTTTGTGCTGGGAATGCACTTCTCCCAGGCCATAGCCATCATACAATCCCAGGTGGGCATCATAAAAGGCGTACAGGTGCTCTATTCGGACACCAATCCGCTGGGCGTGGACATCATAATAAATCTACCGCAGGATGGATTACGTTTAATATTTGATCCGGTTGTGCAGCGTCTCAAAACCATTGAAGTGTTCAACATGAAGCTGGTGAAGCTGAAATACTGTGGCGTCTACTTCAATTCACCCGAAGTACTGCCCAGCATCGAACAGATCGAGCATTCGTTTGGCGCCACCCATCCAGGTGTCTACGATGCTGCCAAACAGCTGTTTGCATTGCATTTTCGTGGCCTGAGCTTCTATTTTCCGGTGGACAGTAAACTGCACTCGGGCTATGCTCATGGTTTGGGCTCCCTGGTGTTCCTCAACGGCGCCTCACCAGTCGTGTCCAAAATGTCACTGTATGCGGGCAGCAATGTTGCCGAGAATCGAGCACCTTCACTGCCATTGGCCTGCTACCATCGACAAATGTATCTGGAGTCGGCCACAGTGCTGCGCACCTCCTATGGCCACACCAAGGGTCTCAAGCTGAAGCTCTTTACGGAGGGATCGGGACGTGCCTTGGAGCCACGCCGTCAATGCTTTACCCGAGAGCTGCTCTTTGGCGATAGTTGCGAGGATGTGGCCACCAACTTGGGTGCTCCAAATCGCATCTTCTTTAAGAGCGAGGACAAAATGAAGATACACAGCTCGAGCGTGAATCGACAGGTGCAGAGCAAGCGTAGCGACATATTCTTTAATTATTTTACGCTCGGAATCGATGTGTTGTTCGATGCCCGCACACAGACCTGCAAGAAGTTCATACTGCACACCAATTATCCGGGCCACTTTAATTTCAATATGTACCATCGCTGTGAGTTCCAGTTTCAGCTGGAGACGGATCATCAGTCTGGCGAAATGGAAAACAAACATGATCATGTCAATATAACTGCCTATACCAAATGGGATGAGATCAGCGGCTCCTTAGCCACCTCGGAGCGTCCGGTGGTGTTGCATCGCGCCAGCTCGACGAACACAGCAAATCCCTTTGGCTCGACCTTTTGCTATGGCTATCAGGATCTGATATTCGAGGTGATGCCCAACAATCATATTGCATCCGTGACGCTCTACAATACGGCGCCGCCACGACAGCCGGCTCACTCCTGGCAACAGCACAAAATGCAGGACATTCGCCTGACTGTCGCCTAAGGATTTGTAAATGTAGATGTATTCGTGGTCGTGTGGGCTCTGTGACGCTTGATGTGTGTTTAACTTTAAGCAACAAAACAATGATCTAACCTAGACATTAAAGATTAGTAGTTACATTATGATTATATATAGTTATACATACACATATATATATATTTAATAGATATATAGAATTTCTATATAGCTACTAAGCAAATTTATCACTGACTCACTGACCATATTCTTTTGCCCCCGGTACTTTCTCTTATATATTCCATTGTGTTAACTCGATCTGACCTAGACTCGATTCATTACTGACAATTAATTAGCAACGTAATTTTAACTTTGCATGTCGTTAAAATATCTAAATATTTTAAGCTCAAAACGTGTATTTCTCTTTGAAAAAGAAACAAAAAATCAACAAAAAAATATATATTAAAATATAGCAATAAGGTTTCGACAAAACAACAATTTGATATGTCTTTTCTTAAAAAATACTTAACTCAAAAAATTCCTATAAAACACCTTATAGATTAGATTGTTTTCTAAGAATCTGAAGATACCTCTAATTTTTAAGGATAACTATATCATTAGAATATCATCTTCTCTTTAAGAACAGCTTAATAATGCCAGAACAAAACGCAGATCAGGAATCTCAACCACAGACGGCGGTACAAGAGTCCAAAGCACCTGTTTATGATGCCAGCATTCTACCGGATATGTTGCCCGTCTATTATAGACGACTCTTTCCACACGAGCACTTTAATCGCTGGCTGAACTATGGTCATTGTAAGTATCATTTTCATTTGATAATCGAAACATAAGTATAATAATTTTATTTTTAGCTGAAGATAACATATTTGTCAATCGGGAGATTTCATTTACGCTCCACGATGACATCTACATACGTTATCTGTGCTTTGAGACCCAAGCCGAGCTGGAGAAGGAGATCTGTTCACGTAATCCCTACAAAATTGATATTGGCGCCGTATTGTCCACCAGGCCCAAGAATTTCCGTACTGTTCCCGGTGGTCTGACGCCCGTGCAGCGTGAATTAGTATTTGATATCGATGCCACGGACTACGATGAGATCCGTAACTGTTGCTCTGGAGCGGAAATCTGTCTCAAATGCTGGAAGTTTATGGTGTTGGCGGCCCGTGTCCTTGATGTGGCACTGCGAGAGGACTTTGACTTTGAGCACATGCTGTGGATATTTTCTGGTCGTCGTGGTATCCATTGCTGGGTCTGTGACCATACGGCACGGCATTTGGATGCCCGGGCACGAGCTGCTGTGGCGGAGTACTTGAATATACTCACCTACACCAACAATACGGCACGGGTTCAGCTAAATGATCGCACACACCATAGTCTGAGACGTGCTCTGAAGATTGTTGAGCCCATGTTTGAGGAGATTGTGCTGGAGGATCAGAATCTGTTTGGCACACCCAAAGGAGTTAACAAGCTGCTGCAAATGATCAGCGACGAGGGAGCACGCAATGATCTGGAGGCATATCTGCAAAAGACGCACGAGGATGGCGCTCATTCCAAGCTCATCTGGGATAGCTTTGTGCGCTATGCCAACTCAATGAGAACCAGCACAGCCAACGTGTGGAGTCGCAAGCTAAAGAACATCGTGCAGGAGGTGCAGTTGTGCCTACTCTATCCCCGTCTGGATATCAATGTCACCAAGGGCTTCAATCACTTGCTGAAGGCCCCATTCTGCATCCATCCGGCCACTGGCAAGGTGTGTCTACCCTTCAGTGCCAGTGCTGTGGCCAAATTCGATCCGACCACTGTGCCCACCATATCGCAGTTGCTGCAGGAGATTAATGCGCATGATGACAAGACCAAAGAGCTACATGGAGGCACCGGAGGATAAAAGCCGCATCAAGGATTACAAGAAGACCAGCATGTTTAAGGGCGTTGTGGTCTTCGAGGAGTTTCTACGCAAGATGGAACGTAATTACAAGACCAAATCTATGGAGTTTTAAAAGTAACATTCAAATAAAATGCGTAATTTAATTGATTGAAGCATTTGAATTTATTATATACTCGTTTATGATAAGTATTAGGCTACCAACAATAAATAGACTAAATGATTGAGTTCACATACAGCGTAGTCGCACCAATGGCACAATATTGCCATCCTTGTCATCCCAATCCACTTCCACCTCCAGCTGAAACAGGCCATCGTCCGTGGTGGGCGTCGTATCCGGCAGATGCGCCAGAATCTCACTCTGTCCAGTGCGCAGCTTAAATGAGGCCAAGGCATCGATGGCATCACCTTCCCCAGACTGTGGCAGCGACACCTTAATCTTGGCCGGCAATATGCTGCCCTTGCTCAGGACCAGCTTGGCATTCGACTCATCATTGCCATGCCAAATGTACAAATCATCTTCGACCAGAACACAATCGTCGGCCTTTTGCAGCTGCGCTTGCTGTGGATCGAGCAGGTAAACCGCTTGACGGGCACAGCCGATCGCAACCACCTCGTCCGCCGAGTGGCTGGTGTGCAGCTTGGCATCCGGGAAGCGAGCAGCCACCGCCGCCTGCAGTTTGGGTATTTGCATAGTGGCACCAAGCAGCACAATGTCATCGATGCGCTTCAGCTCCGGATGATCCTGCTGTGCACGCTCCACGCATTCTCCCAGCTGTTGTATTAAGTTGTTGATCACTGGCTGTATAAGACTCTCGAAGCGGGCACGAGACATTTGAGCATTGTAATCAACGCCATCCATGAGAGAATCAATGTAAAGCTGCGTCGAAGGTAACGTTGTTAGAATATGCTTGCAATTAGCGGCAGCAGTGCGGATTTTGGCCAGAGAACGACGTGATTCATGCGGATCCAGTTTGTACTTGCGCTTGAACTCCTCACAGATGAACTGCACCAGCGCCTCGGTGAACTGACGACCGCCAATGGAGAAGGGTCCAAAAGTGGCTAGCTCAATAAAGTAACCGTTCTGGACGGCATACAAGGCAAAGTCGCTGTACAATCCACCGCATTTGATGGTCAGAACATGCTGACGCTCCAGTGGCTTCTCCAATTGCTCCTCGCCAATCTTATAGCACAGCACAGCAGCTGTGGGCTCGGCAATGACTTGGGCCACATTGAAGCCAGCTGCCTTGGCTGCATCCGAGAGCAGCTTGACAGCTTGCGGCGGATAGTAGCTGGGAATTGAGAGCACGGCAATGGGCGCATGATCCGTATCCGTATGGTATTGACGAGCCAGCTCCAGTTCAGCGCGCAGCAGCTGCTCGGTGACCTCCACAGCACTCAACTCTTTTGTAACAATCTTATCATCCTGATCCTCCTTATCGGCGGGTATTGTGTGCTCCATGCGGAACACAAACGTCTCTTTGTCGTATTCACATGGCACTTCCTTAAGAGCGCTGGACAGTTTGTCCTCGCTAAGCGCTTCCTTGGGCTGCAGCAGCTGGAAACTGTGTGCCACCGCTTGTTTGGGACGTGTGGCCATCTTTTGTTTGGCCGTCAGACCGCACTCGATCTCCGTTTCGCCGTTCCAGAGCAAACACGCCTGCGAGACGCGATCTCCTTGCTTGTTGGCAATTACTTCGGCCTTGCCATCGGCTCTTACGTAAGCAATGCAGAGCGTGCTATTACCAATTTTGATGCCAAAACGCGGCCACATCTTGCTGCTGTTTAAATGGTGTCTGACAGTAAACAGAAATTTGGAAAACAATTAAAATATATTACAATGAAATGCAGCACGCGCACGTTTTTTTGGTGAGGCAGCGCGGTAATACTATCGCCACTATCGATAACTCAAAGTGTTGAACAATTTTCATAATAATCGTTTTTGACAGTGCTGGGTAAATGTTTTATTTATCGATCACTGCGATGAAGCTGTGGATGCTGGAGCCCCACAGATTAAAATTATCTCTCGAAATACTAAGATTGCGCAGTCTGTCATGGAATATTTAAAGCTAGTCATGAGCTGGAAATTTGGGTTTTTGTTTTTGTGGATTCTATTGTAGCAAAATATGATGTACTTATATGATGTATTGGATGCTATTCCTTGTGGATCGTAATGTATGTAGTGCAACAGCATTAGTTTTGCGGCATCTACTAACACTCGCATTTGCACACTGCGCTGCGTTTACCAACACAGCAAAAATATGTAAACAAAAAATCTATACATAGTACGGAAAAGAAGGCGAATTGACCCCAAATACGACGACAACGACATTAGCGCCACCCTACAAAGTGTAGTTTTTGTGTCAAGCAAACACACACATACGCGTGCATGGAGAGCAATTGACGCCCCCCAACAACGTAAACCAACAGAAACGTTCCGATTCGTCATCGATTAAAGGCAAAAAGCCAAACAATGGAGTGGAGGTGCAATGAAAATTAACGAAGAAACTCTTTAATTGAAATTGAATAAAAATAGAAATTCAATTGTTTAACTGCTATAAAATGCGCATTTCGTAAGCAACAACAAGAAAATAAACAACTAAAGGAATTTCGTTGCTGTTTGTTGCGGACCTAAGACAACCTTGAGTTAAAAAGAAAACACACAACACACACACACGCACAACCAACACACAGGCAACCCAAACACAATGGATGATAATCTAAGTACCAAATCCTCCGAGTCTTCGATTACAACCAGTGGCGAATATGAGATTGTCACCGATAGCAATGTGGCAACACCTTTGGAGCAAGTGGCACCACCGCCAACAGTTGCCGCAAAGGTTACCGAATCTCTGAGTGCCCTCTCGCTCTCACCCCTTGGCGCTGGCGGGGATCGTTCACCCACCTTGGACATGGCGCACAATCGCAATCTGAGCGACATTAAACACGAGATGACAGATGCTCTGCGGGATTTGGAGCTGGAGCGCAACGGCGTCGCAGCAACTGTCGCTGGTGAGTAATTTAGAACTAGAGAACAATTCAATTTAAATAAGTTGAGCGTACTCAGTTGTTTACCAGACTGTGCCAGCTGTGTACATACGTTCCATAAGTTCCAAAATTGGGCGGTCGCGCCTTTTTAAGTCCCCTGTAAGCTTAGTGCGCAATCTTATCGGTGAGGACTTAACCCAGAATACCAATCGCTGTCATGGCAACAACAACGAATAACAAACAGCAAAGAATTATGAAAATAAAAACAAAAGAATGACACTTGCAACACACACACACTTACACAATATTCATTATCGATATATGATGTTTGAATAAAACTATTTCCATTCTCAACACTTTGTCATAATTGCCAATTAACATTTGCAGCTGTCGACGATAAGACGCGTCATCAGCAGCAGCAACAACAACAACAGTCACAACCAAAACAACAACAGCAGCCTCAGAAATCGTTGACGTTGCCTTTGACTGGACGCAAAACCCAAGCGGAAACCGCAAACGATACGGAAATGCGCTTTAAAGTCAACCTATTCTCACCAAAGGGCTGCGATGAATCGGAGGATGCCTCCAACTCGGAGCACAATCGTGTGGGACACTCCGTATTCTACGACTGCATCGATGCCAGTCCGGCGTGCATTGAGGAAAAACAAGACGCCATGAAACCCGAGAAATGTGACACAACTGATGAGGAAGGTAAGTTCAAATCCTATAAATATCTATAACAAATGCATCTAACTTTTTATTCTTTTTAGTTTCAGAGATTGATCAGGGATGTACCATCTTTGCTGGTGTTACCTATTTGGGTGCTGCCAACATAAATGCACCCAAATCGGAAACAGATGTCTATCGCATCATGAGCGAGCTCAACAGCGGTTCCAAGTCGGTGGGTCTCAAGATAACTGTCAGCATACCCAATTGTTCAGATGGTCTCGTCGTGTAAGTGAATCATGCCTATAGCATTTATGCATTAGAGATTATGGCGTAGTCAGCAGCAGTAGTTAGTGAGAGTATTAAATCATCATATACATTTGTAATGAGGAGAGTCGGAAATTCTTGTAAATTAAACTGAATAATTTAATTAAATTTATTTTATTTGAATTATTCATCCTAAAGCTACTCATCAGATATATAATTATTGAAATTCAGTTATTTCCTTAAAATAGTGAACACAAAAAATGTAATATAATTTATCTATAAATAACTAATAATAGAACTACAATGGATTTTGATTTTAAATACTTTTATTACATTATGAATACAAAAAGTTTAGAAACAGCTTTTTTTTGTTTTTATATACTATATATGTAGACGGGTGTTTATATTTGATGTTATATAATTGGAGCAAAACAAATACTTTCGAAACAATTTCAAGCATTTCTAATATATCTTTATCTATGCAATTTGCGCTTAACTTTTCCCATCCATCAAATGCTGTACTTACAGTTTAATGAAAAGTTATTTGTCTAGTATTTCTAATAATAATGTTTGTTTATTTTACAGTTTGCACGATGCAGAGAGCAATACCATAATAGCCACATATGAGATATCGAGCATTATATTGTATTATCGAGGACCCGTGGATACCGTTGAGAATGGCTGCTTTGCATTCACTTGGCTGCACGGAGATGCGCTTTTCCAGTGCCATGTATTCCGTTGTCATATTCCGGAAGCAGTGAATCAAGTGAGCGGTGAGTTGACTAATGAATGAGTTGAATAAGTTGCGGTTTTATTTGAAATCTCTAATAATAATTCTTTGTTTTGCAGCCTGTTTTCAGAAGGCCTTTCAGACATACGCGCCCAGCATGAGTTGTAGTCTAACTTCGGCCGTAGACATGGTTAATTCCGTAACATCGGATGTCAGTGGAAATCCATTGAATACAGCTGGCTATGAGTTTATCGTCTCACTGGAAATACGCGAAAAGGTGGCCAAGAATTCGTATGCAGCCGTACCGAGAGATCGTGGTTGCTTCAAGCTGCGTGCAAATACGGACAAGGAAGTCTGCATTACGGTCAAACAGACAGCATCGAATGTGCTGCAACCTTTGTTTATTGAACGCTGTTTTGGCGTACTCGTTGCACCTGGTAAACTGGTGGTTCAGAAAGATATGCATCTCATTGATATGGCCAACATGGGCTATGTGCTGGCACAGGGAGCAGGCAATGAGCCGGATAGTGTAAATGCCTGCCTCAACGCATATGCCATACGGGCGGAGTGGAAGGCACAGGAGAAGGCATTCGAGCAGCTGAATCTGGAAACGTCCAAAACCAATCTCACAGTGGCCGTCGATATCGTCATGCGTGGCATACAGGAGCCAGTGCGCTTCGTCATCGAGACTCCGGTGACCATTCAATCGGCCAACGAAATGCGCATCATGGATCACTTCATGTCCAAGCGTCCCATGACACTGCGTTTCTATTTGCATCTGAAGCGCACGGATGAACTCAACTGGAAGGTGAACAGCATTGATCCTTCGGAGGAGATCACTGAGCAGGCAAGCGGCCAACAAGGTTCCTCCTCGCTGCTCAAGATGGGCATGAACAATTTATCGCGCATCGTGCGCAGCTCGTCCATAGCCTCAATTGAGGATGATTGCCCCACAGACTACAGCAGCGATGGCGATGAACCGTTGCTCAGTGGCACCGGTGAAGTGTCCAAGGATTGCTCCCAGGACACACTCGATGAATGGGATCCTATCCTACGGGAATGGGATAGCGAGAAGCGGCCAAAGAATCTGGCCACATTGGTGCGTCTGGGCGTGCCAGAGGCGTTGCGTGAGAAGATCTGGCAGAAATTGGCTAATGTGGAGCGCAAGGTGGAAATGAATGACATGTATAAGATTCTTATCACCAAAGTGAGTAACAAACGTTGCGGTTATGTCCAATTATTTAATAACTGTAATTTATAGGAAACCAAATGTGAGACAGTCATACAACGGGATATTCATCGCACCTTTCCGGCGCACAAATGTTTCAAGGAGAGCGGCGGCTCTGGCCAGGATGCCTTGTTCAAGGTGTCCAAAGCGTATGCCGTCCATGACAGCGAGGTTGGCTACTGCCAAGGCCTCAGTTTCATAGCAGCCAGCTTGCTGTTGCATGTGAGTAACATCCATTACCAATTTTGATAACATAACATGGAAATGTTAATAACAGAGTTCGGACTGCTTGCATTTGATCATGAAATGTTAATAACAGACTCTGTTATTGCAATTAGAACTGCTTGCATTTGATCATAGAAATGTTAATAACAGACCTAGAAGTGCTTGCTTTTGATCATAGAAATGTTAATAACAGAGTCTGTTATTGCAGTGAGAACTGCTTGCATTTGATCTTGGAAATGTTAATAACAGAGTCTGTTATTGCAGTCAGAACTGCTTACATTTGATCTCTTTGTAATCGATTGATATATTATTTAAATTTTAAATAGATGCCCGAGGAGGATGCCTTCTGTGTGCTGGTCTCTTTAATGTACGACTACGGACTGCGTGATCTCTACAAGGCCGGTTTTGAGGTGCTTTATTTGCGCCTTTATCAGCTGGAACGACTCATTAAAGATCAGTTGCCCAAGTTGCATGAACATTTCACGGCCTGCGGCATTGAGACGCACATGTACGCCTCCCAGTGGTTCCTAACGCTCTACACGGCGCGTTTCCCTCTCTGCTTTGTATTCCATGTACTGGATGTTTTTTTGCTAGACGGTTTGCCAGTGCTCTTTCAGGTGGCTGTGACATTGCTGTCAATCTGTGAATCCGATTTGCGTCAACTGGATTTCGAGGGTATACTCAAGTACTTTCGAGTGACGCTGCCCAAGAAGTGTCGCAGCTCTAGTCAGGCACGTAAAGTCATGAAGCAGGCCTGCGAGCGTAAGATTAAGAAGCTGAAGCAGTATGAGGAAGAGTTTCTGCTTAAGAAGCAGCACAAGGAGCGTCTGGAGAAGGAGGCGCAGATCTATGAGAGTCGCTTTGGCGAAGAGCGCCGCAAGCTGCAGTCGGAGATTGAATCCCTCACCCAACAGTTGATCGGCGCCAATGAGCGTGCTGTGGAAAAGGAGAAGAAGCACACTGGAATTATACAGGAGTACAAGCAAATCATACAGCGTCAGGAGCAGGATATAAGCACACTCAATGAGTCGCTGGGCAAGGTTATGGTAAGTGGATTCTATAGATTCCCTTTGGAACTTGGAACTAAGCTAACTTTCTCTTCTTGCAGCACACGGTTTCCAAATGCTCGCATTGCCTGCAACAGATTGATGTGAGCAATGACAATGCCAAGCAAGAGGAGTCGGCAGGCATCTCGAATCGTCAGTCACATTCTCTACGCAACTCTAATGAGGCACCACTGGGTCCATTGGATCCACTGAATGCAGCTGGACATCGCATACGCGAACTGGAACTGGAGCTGGCGCAGGCCAAGTTGGCACAAGTGGAGGCCGAGTGCAAGAACCAGGACTTAAACCATCAGCTAAACAACACACTCAGCGAACTGCAAACCAATCGCAACAGCTGGCAACCCTGGCTATCAAAGACCTTTAATTCGCTGCAGGAGAAGGTCACCACACGAGCTGGTGGCTCACAGCGTGGTGACAACGGCGGCGCCACATTCCAGTCCTACATGGGACAGCCGCCGGCAACAGTCAGTGAGGCCAGTTCGCCCAGCGCCAATCAGGTAACCTGACCGAGTTAAATTTTGAACTGACCAGATATCTGTATCACATGCAAATATGACAAACGCTGGAGCCGTCTTTTCTATTAAGTTTATTAATGAATTATTATTATTATTACTATCATGTTGTTCTTTTAAGTTCTTTTCGAATGGAGTATTATTATATTGATTTTTTCCTATCACTTAAAATTACTTTGTAGCCATGTTGAGCACCTGCGATGCCATCCCCAGTACTCCAACTGTTTATCATGCTTATTTATACACATACGATTCATATGAAGAATTTATATATGTAGATATTTAGTTATACTCTATACTTACTTACATTTACCTTAAACTGCTGTTTACCTGCTTTGAATTTTATTGTTTGTTTTTATTAATAATACTTTGATTGACCATTTATTGCTTCTGCAAATAAAACTTTAAACACATCATTTGCATAACTATTTATCTTTCTCTCTCTGACGATTTTAGGAGTATAGAACCTTTGCATTTGCATCTGTTGGCGGCTCTCCGAAATTACCAACCAAATTTCAGACCACAAAGTTGCGCAACAGCATCGACAGTTTGCGCAATATTGTGGTACCACTGGAGACGGGCAAATCCCTGCTCGCCGAGAATCTCAAACAGCAGCTGCAGTCGCAGCCATAGATTATTTATATATTTACATACATATATTATCAACAGAAACATATGTAGGCCGATCTGGCTAGCAGGCAGTCCTACGCCTTTGGTATTATATATCGTATTCGTCTATATACACACACACTCACATATATATACATATATACTATATAAATATAGATATACTTATACACACACTTGCAAGTATATACTGTACATGTGCATTCCTTCGTTTCCATTTGAGATTTATGTTGATATTTTGCACCTAAGCTTGTCCAGCTGTTGGTTTAATTGACAAGGTTCTAGCTTTAATTGTAATAGTTAATTGGTTTGATTGTAAAAACTTCAATCTGCAATTAAGTTAAAGTAAATGAATGCAATCCTTTTGATTGCAAATGATTAAAATCCATTTTAATTTATAAATTATCACTTTAAAATTAATATTTTTAATTGCAATATTACAAATAAACAAACTCTAATGCTTTAATATTAAATATTAACAATTTGTATACTGATTGATATTAAAAATCTGTGAATTTAAAGATTAATGCAAATGTAAAGCAACGCAATTATCAGATTTTAATTTTATACAAACTAATTTCAAATTTGTAACGAATTTATGTGATTGCCATTAGTTTGATTGTAAACTTACTTACAGCTCTGGACAAGCACTGAACTGGACATACAGTTTGGCAAGCACTGCATAATCCCCCTAAAATTGCTATATATATATATATATATATACACACATATGAAATATCAAAGAAATCAATGAAATTCAACAAACTGTGTAAACTTTTATTTAGAGTTTTGGTTAACGTAACGTATAGAGATTACATGAGTTATGATAAGATCCTAGCCAGCATTGCACCATGCATAATACTATCGTTCCAACTTGACTTTCCTTCAAATGAAAAACAAACGTTGTCCCTCTCCATTCCCATCCGTCTCCCCCTTCTGCATGGTTGCATAGATGAGCAAATCTGCCGATGAGCTGCGCTGTCTGAGACGTCTCCTTGTCCCACTGCCTCCTCTTCGAGCCATTGCTAAAGGATCGACTCCGGACGCGACGTCGCTCTCGGTCGCTGTGTGACGGCGCCAAAGCAGGACACCTGCTGCTCCGCCTCGCTGTCGCTGTGGGGATCCATCTCCGACTGCAGCGTCTGACCGGAGCAATCCTCCAGGTCGCTCTGCTCGGCAGCCACAATTCTCGCGCGCTTCTCAAAGCTGTAGCTGGAGGGATCTCTGGACAGCTCCGAGCCAAAGTTGCTGCTGCTGCGCTCATGTGGTAAATTGGTGCCGTAGCTGAGGAAATCCGGATAGGGCAGATTCAGCTCGTTGGCATTGAAGGCTTCCGGGGAGGAGAAGGTGTGACGCAGACGCTGCACACGACAGCGTTGTCCTTGGGCAGGCTGTTGAACCCACAGCCAGGAACGCTTCAAGTACGTATGCTCGGTGCAATTGCTGGCCAGGCTCTGGTTAGGCAACGGCGCTGCTGACAACATGGAGGTGGTGACCACTGAGGTGGTGGGCAGCCCTAGAGTGAGTGATATATTGAGTGAATTGTCTCGAAAGGCGTCGGTGCAGTCGTCCGCCGTGCTGTTGGGTGTCGTCGGCTGTGCCGCTCCAGCGGCTGTGGATAATTCACGCCCAATGGGAATCGATGACGGGCACGCTGAAATCCCCAAGGATTCCCCGACGTCTGTCCCTGTGAGCGCTGCTGGCGACCCAGACGTGCCTGCAGCGCCTGCAAATGAGATTCTGTGGGTAAATTAGCGACTGAAGGGGGGTGGGATTGGAGGAGGAGGAACCACAGCACTTACCACAGATTGCAGTTGCCATCAACATGCGTTGGGCCAACTGCTGTTGCTGCTGCTGCTCCGCCTGGCTGGCATCCTGAGAAGTATCTGTGGAGGCCACGGCCCGCGTCATGGCGGCTGCCGATGTGCTCGGCTGCTCCTGATCCTCCAGACTGCAGCTGCTGATGCAGGGGCACCACCGACTGCATCGTACAATTACTTGGAGCACGACTGCAGGCACGTTCCCGGGCACGGGGACGTCGACGCTGGCGACGTGGCTCACGTAGCTCCTGCTGCATGCCCACCTTGATGACCTCCTCGTAGTCGGGTGGCGCCTCATAGCTGGGCGGCTCATCCGGCGTGCGATCCTCGTCCTGGCGATCTAACAGCTCGCTAATCGTCTGCAAATGACTCTGCAATTCGCGTTGATGTCGTGCTCGAACTCCCATGCGATAGAGGATCACCATCCAGCCGGAGAGCACACCAAAGATGCCCAAAGTGCTGATGATGAAGATTCCTGTGGCTGTTTTCAAGTCCGGATACTGATCGATCTTTGGGAAAGTAGTAATTGGGCTTGTGGGAATACCAGCGTCGATCGTGATGCAGATGCGCCCAATCCTCTTCACAGGTTTCCGGCTCATCACTGCCATCTCCGCAGTGATCGAAGCCATCGCAGTGCAAGCGAATGGAGATGCAATGATTGTTCCCGCAGAGAAACTCCGAACCGATGTAGCAATCTGTTTGAGAAGCGAAAGAGGTGCTTAGAGATTAAGAAGGTACAATATTAGTCTGGATATACCCACTCAAGTAATTGAAGACACTGTAGACAATGGCCAGTTTGGAGGACATGCCAAACACACCTCGCAGTCGTATATAATAACCCGTCAATATGGGCGCAATGTGACTCTCCTTACTTAACCCATTATTTGGCCACATCACAGTCTCTATCTCTGTGGCATCCGATGTGGTGCCCTGTCTTATTGTTAGCTCCGATCGCGCAGCCATTCCATAGAACTCATCCAGCCTTAATGAGATGTGCGACTTCATCATCATGTAGTTATTGCCTGGCTTTATAATCCAGATGCAGTCAAACAGTCGCACATCTGTAGCATTCTCTATCATGTTCATCATTGTTATGGCTCCACCAGGTCCGGTTACCATGCCACCGCAGTCTATGAAGCAAATATTCTAAAAACTTAAATCTATTCTTTATTTTCTAAGTTAATCCCCAAGGAATTTTTCTCAATATCTTTAAAGTAGGGTTTGTTTCCACTTGGAACAATCCCTATTAATCTTCATTATTAAATTCATAATTTGTAAAAGTTACTTTAGTTAATCCAGCAAAAAATTCTAATTATGTTCTTTTTGTGTTAAAATTACAAAATAAACAATTAAAATCCCTTTTAAATAGTATAAAATGTATATTTATATGTATAGTATATAAATGGGAGAGAGCCTGGGAGAGGGAGTGGAAGTGGGGCCTGGGAGAGGGCCAGGGAGAGGGAGTGGAAGCGGGGCCTGGGAGAGGGCCTGGGAAAGGGCCTGGGAGAGGACCTGGGAGAGGACCTGGGAGAGGGCCTGGGAGAGGACCTGGGAGAGGGACTGGGAGCGGGGCCTGGGAGTGGGACTGGGAGCGGGGCCTGGGAGAGGGACCTGGGAGCGGGACCTGGGAGAGGGACCTGGGAGCGGGGCCTGGGAGAGGGACTGGGAGCGGGGCCTGGGAGAGGGATTCAGATTCTTCTTTAACTAATGTCTAACATTCTGTGAGTCTTTCTTTTTATAACCCAACCCTTTTTCCTATATTTAGGTTCCCTTTTCGATGAGATTTATATTTTTTTATATCTTAGAGATAACTACTTTAGTCTTTCAATTTTATGAGATCCTAACGAAAAACTTCCTGTTCTAACCTATCTTATTTCCACCTGATATTCTAGGTTCTTTGATTTTCTTTGCAATTGGAACTATATTAAGAACTTCCTTAGGTAACAATCTTTTCTCTGTCCAGCCGACAAACCTCTTAGAACACTTTTGACATTCCTAGGCCCCCACCTACCCCAAGAATATCGATTGTGTTACCAAACTAGACTATGCCAAAGTGTTGCCCAGTTGTTCTCATATTTCCACTTTGATGTTTGCATTGACATTGAAATTTACACAACCGCCTTCCCTCCGCTTCCCTCCTGCCCTCTCAATAATCAATATGACAATTGCAGACCCTCAAGTGCTCTTATCCCTGCACCTCTTACCACTCCATTGCTTACCCGTATATGGCACCAGACGCTCGTCCTTTAACTGCTTGGAGGACACAAAGCTCACCTCAGCACGGAAGCCAACGCCTGTCGCGGAATTGCCTCGAAATTGAAGGAGCAACGATTTGCCGCTGCTTACGGTGATGGGAGGACGGAAATGTTCACCCGTATAAGAGTCCAGCATCTGTCCATTGGAGTCAAAGATCTCCAGAGGTGGAGGCCAGACCCAGTTGGAAAGTCGGTAAAGTCCAGACGCACCTGGCAATTGTCCGATTCGCAGGTGAGAATGTGCTCAATGCCATAATCCCTGGGATAGGCCATGGGAAAATAAGGCGTCGATATAACCTGCGGTATGGAGTTGGCGTTGCCATTGCCAACGATGGATTGCTTGGGCGAACCACTCACAATCTTGACGTTGCCTGTGGGGAAGAGGACTTTTAAAGGAAACTCACGGATATATATCTATAGATAGATCTTACGCTCGGAGAAGTACTGCAGGGAGAAGACATGGGCATTGGTAGCTCTATAGAAGAACTTCAGCTGTAATGTTCTTGTCTTGCTGCGAAAGACTTTGCCATCGCCACAGAACTCCTGACCCGAGATGGTGGTATCATAGGGCGGCTCCGAAAATTGTATATGCTCACAAGGACACATTTGGGATTTGCCACCCGTATTGCTGCAGCTCTTGGAGAAGTTGGCATGGGTGAAGGTCACACGGATGACACACTCGGCGCAGGTGACCAGCTCCAGATTGCACTGATACCACACATCCGCCGCCGACAGATCGTTCTTAAGACTCAGCTGGGAGCTCTAAGAACAGCTGAATATAGTAAGAGTTACACCTAATCCTCTCCAGCAACTACTCACTCGAAATGCTGTGGTGCTGACATTTCTGGCATGCAGCTCTCCCCGTTCGCCCAACTCCAGAAAGTGTCGCCTGCCGTTCCAGTGATTGCAAATGTCCAGATCCCTATAGCTATTCACAGGATACGCCTGACTGGGCCAACTGATCAAGGTCAAGACATAGGCCAAGCAGTAGGCATAGCCCAAGGCTTCAGCTAGCATTACAAGCTGTTCAATTCTCGGCACGGATGCGTTGTCCACGAGCGTTCACTCAAGACTGTTTCGGCTGCAGCTGGTCGCAAATCCAATAAGCTCAGCCCAATGTTGAAGCCTCACAAGTGGCCCATATATAACAGACTAGGAGAGGCGAGGCGACCATTTGTGGGTGGGCGGCAGGTTAAAGACCTCACTTAAGACAACAACAACAACAACCACTTATTGGTATAAAAATATGTTTATTTAGAAAATTGCTCTTTTTCACAATTAGGTGAGAGGGGAAGGAAAAATGCTGATGAGGTCTCTCAGAGACAATGAACATGAACAGAAAAACATAGAACCAAAGCACATGCACATAGATGACATTAAGGATGAGTATGTTTTTGCTTAAATATGGGAAGCCTGTGTCTTCTTGTTGCCGGCTGCCAGAGCAGTCTGCAGGTTCTTGGCCAGCGTTTCCATGAACTCGAAGGTCTCCTGGTAATCCTTGCGTTCGACAGCATTGATGCTGCCCTTGATGCAAATGGCCAGATCCTTGGTCATGGCACCGCCCTCGATGGTGTCAATGCACACCTGTTCCAGGGTCTCGGCAAAGTTCTTCAGTGGCAGATTGTCGTCCAGCTTGGCACGGTGGAGCAGACCACGTGTCCAGGCAAAGATCGAGGCAATGGGATTGGTGGAGGTCTCCTTGCCCTGCTGATAGAAACGGAAGTGACGGGTCACTGTGCCGTGAGCAGCCTCAGCCTCAACGGTCTTGCCATCGGGGCACAACAGCACAGAGGTCATCAGACCCAGAGAGCCATAGCCCTGGGCAACGGAATCGGACTGGACATCGCCATCGTAGTTCTTGCAGGCCCAGACGAAACCACCCTCGGATTTCATGCAGTAGGCGACCATATCATCGATCAGCCTGTGCTCGTACCAGATGCCAGCAGCCTCGTAATCCTTCTTGTATGACTTCTCGTACAGCTCCTCGAAGATGTCCTTGAAGCGACCATCGTACTTCTTCAGGATTGTGTTCTTGGTGCTCATGTACAGCGGCATCTTGCGGTCCAGAGCATATTTGAAGGAGGCGTGGGCAAAGTCCACAATGGAGGCGTCTGTGTTGAACATGCCGAGTGCAACGCCGGGTCCCTTGAAGTCATTGATGACCTCCTCAATGATCTGGCCATCGTTGCCCTTCCAGGTCATGGTCAGCTTGCCGGGACCGGGAACCACATAGTCTACGGCCTTGTACTGATCGGCATGGGCGTGGCGGCCAATGACAATGGGTTTCGCCCATCCGGAGACCAGACGTGGCACATTCTTGCAAATGATGGCCTCACGGAAGACGGTGCCACCGAGAATGTTGCGAATGGTGCCATTGGGTGACTTCCACATCTTCTTCAGCTTGAACTCCTCCACGCGCTTCTCATCCGGAGTAATTGTGGCACACTTGATGCCCACATTGTACTTCTTGATGGCCTCGGCACAATCAATGGTCACCTGATCCTCGGTCTTGTCACGGTACTCGATACCCAGATCGAATGTGTGCAACTCAATGTCGAGGAAGGGCAGAATCAGCTTATCCTTGATCGACTGCCAGATGATGCGGGTCATCTCATCTCCAAGCACATCGACCACGGGTCCAGCGCGAATCTTTTGGGCCATCTGTTCGGGAACACAAAGCACAAATGAATACTGTAAAGTCCATGGTTAAATCAATAATATATATCAAATAAAAACAAATGTGACCACAGGAATCGTAGCCTTCACCTCGTTCATGGTTTTCTCCTTTTTTGATAACTTATTCACAAACTTTTTCTTGAAAACTGATAATAGATTCTCATACAACTAAGTGAAATTAGCACAAAGTGAACTTTGATCGGATCATGATGAAAATATATATATGCATGTAATTTCATCATAGATCTGATGGATTTCTAAATATATGTATGTATGGAAACCTACCACGGCGCTGGCAGAGAAGTTGGCTTGGAAAGCAGCGCGCAGCAACTGCGCCTGGTTTCGATGGGCCATGTTGAGAGTACGGCGTAGTGCAAACATTGTACAATCTTTGAATTTCAATGAATGAATGTGAATTAATTATATGTTTTTGTCACACAATCAACAGAAATTAAAAAAAGAAAAGAATAACAAATTACACTCCCGTATTCCGTACGCTGCGACTGACTGATAACCGTAAACTGAGCGCACCGTTATTTGCCTGGCTTACTGTAATGCACTAATTTGAAATGTTTGTTGCGCAATCGCCGTTATCAGTTTATTTTATATGGACCCGTAATCAGATAAGGCTCAATGCGTACTGAGTTCTACTCTCGCTCAGAAAAGCTGCAGCTACAATATTATTTAAGAATTGTCACAAATTCAATTTGTAAATCAGAGCAACAACACAATAATGCGTAAAACTTGTAATCGTTATCGTATTTGCCGGCCGTCTGACAGTGAATGTCAATATACTCTTTATTGCACTGCGGGTGGCTCTCTTCATTTGGCACTCTCTCACTCTCACTCTTTGGCTCTCTGAGCGCAAACTTACTGATTGTTGTTATTGCTTTTGAGCTCTGTGTTTTTGCGCGTGCTAAAAACTTTTCCACAGCGCGAGCATAAAAAGCACTCTGTTTACGCCAAGTTCATGGTCACACTTATCTGCAGCATTGTTGATAATCAAGGCACGTCGATCTTTATCGATAACGATAGTTGACTTTTTGACTTTTAATAGTGTTGTGCAGTGAAAACTTTAGAACTTTGAATATGGCGCCAAAGTGTCTGAGTTCGAAGAGCTTATCTCATAATTGAATTGGCACAGAATATGTTTTCATTTGCTAAAGATCTTATATAACAATTTAAATAATTATTAAGCATCTCTGAAAGTCTGAAGATTTTTTCAATTTTAGACTTTCAAGCTGCTGCCTATATTTAATATTTTTTATCGCAATTGCATGCAAAGTAGCATGCATCTACGACACAGTCTAATAAGCTTGATACGATAATTACTATCATACTGGCACGGCCCCTTTTGGAATTCAAATGACGTGAGTTTGTCTATTCAGAAATCACGCCATATCCAGCAACAAAACAAATTCGTAAGCTGACTACACAAAATGGTTGCCGAAATTGTTGACACTTTCACATATTATTTTTTTTACAGCAACCAGCCTCTTAAGCATGTGTATACTTAATGTATACTTTGTACACTATCAGAGCCCTGCTCAAGCTGATAAGATTTGGCATTGTTAATAATGCCCAACGTGCAAACTGCGAATATGTATGTTTGTATTTATTACAATGCTATTGATAAACTTGACAATTGCTCGAACAATCTATTGAAAATGACATTGCATATTGTACTTGTATATTGAATGATTAATTAAACTTTGAACACAATTCAAGTAGAACTAAGGAACAGGTGGATATGAATTTATTTTTTTAAACATGCTTACACGACAGCTAAGTAGGTTTAAGTTGATCGACTTGAGTTACACTTTAAAAATTCATCGCCTTGATGTTTATTTAAAACTAACAAGATGACCATATACAAATTATATATATGGAATAAAGTACACACATAAAATACTACTAGGTGGCAGTTAAATTGACTTTGTCTGAATCAAGATTAGCTGTCGCATAAACATTAAATATACAATTGGCGACGTGTAACTGTTCTCTCGATTTCTCTCTTTCTCTTAATCTCTGACAGCCGGTCGCCAACAAACCGGCTGTGCCTTAGAGAGGCAACAAAACAAACAAGCACATAAATTGCATATAAAATGAGTGTGTGTGCCAGCACTAATATCCACACATCCATATGCATGCATATATACTTTGTATATGTATGCCTATGTGTGCATGTGTAGTGTTTGCTGGGGAAAGTTCAATTTAAAGCGAACAAAAACTGTGGACTAAAAAAGCCAAGTGGAAGACAAAGGTTATTCAAAGCTTAAGTAATCGTAAATTATTCATTTAAACACACCTCCATTTCAAATTCTATATTTGCATAATGTATCTAAATATGTACACACATATACATATACTATAGATGTACTAAGAGAATTGAATTAACACTTGCAAAAGTTGAAAGTCACCGTTAAAAGTGTGTTGAAATATCATTATTCATAAGCTTATAGATATACAAAGAGAATTATATGTATAGATAAATGACTGAGGCCCGTCACATAAGCATTTAAAAGGGAACTTTTATATAAAATTTCTATGTTCTACTCACCTTTTAGAATATTAATTTAAATGCCGGTAATGCAAAAAATGAACACTGAATTTATTTCTCTAGACCGCAAAATGGCGAACCACTCCCAATCAGACACAGCGTAGAACTGATTGGAAACGAAAACAATGGAGGAAAGAAGTGGTCTGACATTTGCGCGTGTGTATGAAGATAAGGCGCTAGATAAATACAAGTTTGGCAGTCAGCTGTTTACTATGTTTGAAAGCTTTCGCGATACGACAACTCTGCGCAGACAGCTTTTGCTGAGAAGCTTTAAAGTACAGTTTTATAGCATTCAGCTTTTATCGTTTTATTGCTGGCTGGGCGCTAACATTTCAAATATATGCAGAATTTTAAAATATAAGTAACTTGGATTAATTTTAAACTTAAATTTAAATTTTAAAAATAATCAAATGAAATATATTTAATTTATTGTTATTTAAAACATGTATGATTCAAACTATTCTTTTGCTATATGCACATATGTATATAACTTTATATTTACATTTTTTATCTGATTAGAAAATAAATATTAAGTATAAATAAATATTGAATTTATCAACTGTTTCACATTTTTACGATATTTTTTAATACGCTTTTTCCTTACTTTGCTTTGGGATAAAAATCCGTTTCTCTTTGAAATGCGATTTAAGCATAGCATAGGTTTTTTTATTATTGATTTCATTAGAGATTCAAGCTGTGAAATATGCTGTAAAAGTGAAAAGCCAGGTATGCGACTAAAAATAGATATGCAAATAACAATTGTAACTCTGCTGATAACTTAAAGTGTTTTTATTACATTTTTTATGTGCGAAAGTTCGGATTGGAAGTGTCACAAATGTGCTTAAACAGAATTAAAAACATACTCGTATAAAATTTATGCATTAACATTAAAAGCACATAGGTTTTCATAATGTTGTGTTATCAAATGAATATATTTTGAGCATACATTTGCATTTATGCTAATGCATATCAAAAATATATAATCTTATGCATGACATTTTTATCTAAGACGTCCGCTGAGCTGATCTTTGAGCATACAGCATCAAAAGCTGGCGACAATTCGAATTGAGATTAATTTATTTATTTCAAGTAAAAGAAAGAAAGATAGAAGAAGTAAAAATACCAAGATGTCTTATTGGTAGCAGCATGTGTCGCTTTCTTTTCTACAATTAGATAATCGTTAAACAAAACGAAAGGTTATATAATCTAATTATAAAAAGCTTTAATCGAGCCAGACACAAACTGCATTAAATAACATTTTCGTTTTAAAATAAAATAATAAAATTCAAGTTATTGTACTTTAGGTTAAATGAACGCGTGCCGGCGAAACTTTTTTGACGCCAAACCGAAGCGACACTTTGACAAGCAATTGGATGTGGCTTGAAGCAATGGGGCATGAGGCATGGAGACTTCATTAGCCATGTCAATGAACGTGAAATGTCTGGCACTAGTTATAAGTGCTCACATCTACCTGGGCAGAGTGCGTGCCTTGTTTCTTTAAGCGTTTTAAACTATTTGTTAATTTGATTGTTATGTAAAAACAAATGTTAAAGAAAATAATAAAAAAAAAAAATAACCAAAAAAAAAAAAAAAAAACAGAAGCGATTGTGGGCCAAAAGTAAACTAATTTAAATTTCAGTTCAGCGACAGCTAAAAGAAAAGTAAAAGCCGCAGAAGCTATGCTAAAATATATTGGCTAAAAATACTTTTTGGCTGTTTTGAAAGTCTGAAGAAGCTGCTGGCCCAAAACAATTTGCATAAATATTAACAACAAATAGGAACAAACAACATATGCAGCATCTTTTTTTTTGGGGTTATTGTTTGTCTTGTGCCACACACGGCGACTTTGTCTTTGACTTTTCACTTGTTACACATACGCCCCGTAGTGCGCTGCGAATTTCAAATAATGAATTATTTGGGAAGGTTTTGGGTATTGGCATTGATTGGTGTTGCTCTGCACGTCGAGCATTGATCTATGCATGTTGAAATGCTTTTCTTCACCTGTTGCAATGCCTGCAATAATAAATTACTTCCTGGCCAACATTCCCCAGCAGCCAGGCAGGCAGACAGACAGAAAGACAGACAAATTGTTGGACAGACTGTCAGCCGTTACAATTCTGAAGACGTGTGCAACTAACATAAGCAACAAAAATATTACTATTAATTATATTGAATGGAGAAAGTCAATTTCGTCAAAGTGCCGGCGTCAGTGGCTTTTGTGCGCCATTTCTAAAGACGACGCAGCTGTCAGTCAGTCAGTCAGTCAGTCAGTCAGTTAGTCAGTCAGTCAGTCAGTCACTCAGTTAGTCATTCAGTCACTCAACGGCCAGTTTCCATTTCAACAGCTTATCTTTGTGGAACGTCGCATTCTTTTGAGGCAACTTTTGAAGATCGCTCTGCGGTGACGACGTCGACGTCGACGTCGACGTCAACGGCGACTGCTCTGCTCTGCTCTCCTCTCTGGTTACACTTGATATTTTAATCGCATTGCTGATCATATGGCATGTGACACACATATATTTTTCATTTCACCAAATCTGTCCAAATGCAAATGTAGTTCGTCAGCCCGATATGCGACAAATGAATATACCCTGTAAAATAATAAAAGTAAAAGTCACTTTGAATTTTAAATGTGTTTTGATAGATATATTTGTCTATAATAATGATGGAATTTCAAAGATTCATACAATTTAGATTTCTAATTAGACCCCGTACTTAAAAAAGTACAGGGGTCTATTGGGTTTGTTTTACCGACTATGTATGTAACAGGCAGAAGGAGACTTGGCAGACCCTATAAAGTATATATATTCTTGATCAGCATCAATAGCCGAGTCGATATACCAGTGTCCGTCTGTCCGTCTGTCTGTCCGTCTGTCTGTATGAACACTTAGATCTCAGAGACTATAAGAGCTAGAGACACCAAACTTGGTATGTAGGTTCCTCTATACTGCAGGCAGATCAGTTTGTTTCAAAATTTTGCCTGGGAGAGGGCCTGGGAGAGGGACTGGGAGTGTGACTGGGAGCGGGGCCTGGGAGAGGGCCTGGGAGAGGGACTGGGAGCGAGGACTGGGAGAGGGCCTGGGAGAGGGACTGGGAGAGGGCCTGGGAGAGAGCCTGGGAGAGGGCCTGGGAGAGGGACTGGGAGCGGGGCCTGGGAGAGGGACTGGGAGCGGGGCCTGGGAGAGGGACTGGGAGCGGGGCCTGGGAGAGGGACTGGGAGAGGGACTGGAAGAGGGACCTGGGAGAGGGACCTAGGAGAGAGAAATGCTTCTCATCATTTAATTTTTTTTATATATTATATAAGAATAACATCAACTTTAGGGTATTTATCAATGCACTCTAACTGTAAGATATGCAATGCTGTATGAGTTTATTTAAATTTAAAAATTACAAAAAAAAATGTTGATGAAAATAGTTAAATATCTATATCTATCTAATTTAGAGTATTTTCTAGTCAACTATCACATTCAATCTACTTATTTTTTTTGTGGGTTTTAAGTTATTTATTAAGCGCTTGTTTCGATCAACAACAGGGCCAACACAAAGTTGGATTTGATTATGTTTACAGTTATGTCGTCTTTAGTATTTATGCAAATTTATGTTAAGCTCATGAAACAGATCTTCTCTCACATGTTGTGCGTGTGTGTGTGTGTGTATCTGTGTGTTGTCGATGATTTGAGATGCGGGTTAAAGCTACCGATTCAACCAATTGATTGGGCTTTAATTTTAATTTGACTATTTGACTATTTGAGGCGTTGAGTTCATCGGAAGAGCAAAGCGAGCAGTGAAAGGCGTTGTCAATGTGGCGGGCAAGGAAACCTTGCCAATAACTTGATGCCAATGGCTTTCCAAAAAACAACAACAACAACAACATCTCTATGCAAAAAAACGAAAGCCAAGCCAAGAGTCACAGCCAACATTTTGCGTTCGTTTTTACTAATGAAGTGCAGCAGCCATTGCCATAATTGTTGTTGCCAACTGACTTTGTTGCATACCAAATGTCTACTAGGTCAATGTATCGTAGCTTGGCCCAAACGCTAAGCCCAAGCCCCACTGCACGCATCTCTTTCTCTCTCTCTCTCTCCCTCTCTCTCTCCCTCTCACTCTCTGTCTCCGTCTCCGTCGCTGCCTCACTCTCATGTGAAAATCATTAATGCGCTCGCAGCTCGCCAAATTGTTGGCCATGTTAAGCGGCTTTCACATGGTCAGACTTGGACCTTTTGGTTAACAGGTAGCCAGTTGGCCAGCTAGCCAGCTAGTCAGTTAGCCAATTCGACCGTAGCTCTGGCCTCTATTGTTTTGTCAGCTAAATATGGCCAATAACCAAATATTAATTCCTGCATCCAACAGTTTATATGCAAATTTCTGTTGACATGGCCTATCTGAAAGTAATTCTAGTGCAGCCCGCGGAAATGTTAAACATGTTAACAAAAACCCTGACATTGGCCATGGCCAATACCTAATGACATTGAATGCTCGTCTGCCTGTGGCAGGATACAGTAGTGACAGACTACAAGGAACCAGTTGATTGCAACTCAGTTTTAGCTTGAAAGTTACTGCGAATTTCAAAGAAATCTTTCAAAGGTTCAGAGGTGCAACAAAATTGCAATCAAATGGAGTTTGTTGCTGTTATTTGTTGCATTTCATTAGCATGTTGTATAAAGACTTTGTTGCAAGTTGGAGAACAGGTTTGGAAATACTTTCAAATTAAAGAGAAGTCGTTTTTTAAGTCGTTAGTGAAGGTTGTTTAAGAGCAGCTAAGTAAAGATATTATTATGCTAAATAAATATCAATATCAGTACTACAATTGACTGATATGTAGTATCAACTTATTTCTATTTTAAATAATTTTAATACAAATTGATTTGTTCATTCTCATAAAGAACAAACTTTAATTTTGCTGGGTAGATATTAGTGATGACTTTTCTATTTACAAGTTACCCTAAAATTCATTTAAAAACTTTTTTATAATACAAAATAATCTATTTTCTTTTGTTCATTTACATGCAGAATAAATTGGAAATTCATAACAATTTTGTTATTTTTAAGATACCTGTATTTACCTAAATTTTAAACTAACCTGCGCTAAGTTAGTTGTACAAGAAATCAGTTGAACTGAAGTACATTTCGATATCTATACTCCATCTCTAGATTCAACAAATTGTTTTATATTATGACAAATATATTAAGCCGGATATGTTATAATAACTAACATCATTGTCTGTTAGCTCAAGGCTTTATTCGCTATAAACTCAATCATAAACTATGCAAACTTTTCAAGTTTCCCAGAGATTTGATGAAAGACAACTCGTAAATGAATTGGAAATTGACAATCAAAAAAAAAAAAAGAAAAAACAAATTCATGATTCCCATGCAATCATTATCTTTTGAATCGAGCCAAGCTGGTTGATGGGGCGTATGTGGAATGTGGAATTGTATTGAGTAAAGTGTTGAGCATGTGAGAGTATTAGCATTTTTATACCCTGAGCCCATTAAAAATGGGCAAAAAAGGGTTTTGTGTGTGGGAGTGGGGAAATTTTGTAAAAGGGTGGGTTTTTTTTTTTTTTTGGGGTGGAGGGTTTTGTGTGAAATGGTGGTATGGGGAGGGGTTTTTGTGTAAGGGGGTTTTTTTTGTTAATAGTTTTTTTGTGTAGAGGGGGTTTGTGGTGTTGGATGGGGGGTGTTTGTTGTTGTTGGTTTTTTAGTGTTATGTCTTTATTTGGCACAATTGAAGAATTTCAATTGCTGTCATGTGGCTTTTAATTCCCGATATCCTCTCGCTAATAATCGATGGCCGTGCAATCAAATTTTATAGCTTCCGATGCAAGTGAAATTCGATTGGATGATGATGATGTGTGGTCAGAACTGTTCCCATTTATGGTTATGGCTATAGCCAAATAGAGATTCATTAGGGTCTCCACCTGTCTAACCCACGGTCTATGTATGTATGTATTTCTCTGTGTGTCAGACACGCATTAATTGATTTGTTTCGTAACCGAAATTAGGTAATTTCGTAAAGCATTTAAGCGTTTAAATCTTCTCGAGTCCAACTTCCGACCACGAATCATTGCCAGGGGCACTTTCAATGTAATTTTCTACAATTTAACAGAGCCACACGTGAAAGTTCATAAACGAAAGCAAAAATGTAAAGACACAACATAAACTAAACACATGTGTTGTGTGTGTGTGTGTGTATCTTTCTTTCATTGTCATTAAACAAAATGAAGCAGAACCAGAGTCAGGCTATGAAAGGCTTTTTTTTTATACGTGGATGAGTAAATGTGTGTGAAGGCAGGGCAAACTCAGCAGGAACGCGCTGAGGGGGTATGAGAGGGGGAGGCGGAGTCAGAGTCGGGTTTAGACCCACTCACGGTGAATGTACGACGATGGCAACGATGATCATTAAATGCCAAAAAATGCCAACAGTTAGAGAGTCAGAGGCAAATTATGGCAAAGGCAAAGGCAAACTCAAACCTAAAACTGTAATGTTTCGAATGTTTCGTTTCGTTTTGTTTCGTTTCATTTGGTTTTTTGTTGTATTGTGTATTTGGTTTCACTATCATCCGCATGTGTTGTATGTAAGTGTGTACATTAAAAGTGAAAACATGTAAAAAGTCATTCATAGAAATGTTAAGACCCGCACAGCAGCTAAAGCAGCTACAAATATAGCATACAAATTGCGTATACGTAATTTTTAATTAATCGCTTAAACGATGTTGCTTATTGTTGGTCATTTACATAAGTTAAGTTTGTTAGTATAAGCAGAGCTTATGCTAATTTATTACCATTTAGAAGGATTATGCTGCTTCTTTTCTTCATACCCTCGTAATGAGTAAAAGTTATGCCAAGAAAGTTATGCAGATTTGTCAACAAAATAAACATGTGTGTTATCTAACGGTAGCTCTTAGTTATGATCTTGTTTAAACAACTCGTTGTCCAGCTGTCGATGAGCTAAGAAGACAGCTATTTAGCACTTATCCAATTGAAGTAACTAAGTAGCTTGTAGACTAGAGAAAGAGTTTGTTTTTCTTGCAGTTCATTTACCTTGTGCTTTAGTTATTACAATTGAATTTTAAAGGTGCTTATAATTAAAAAAAAATTATTAAATTTAACAATTAATAATAATCAATATATATTTTTACAAATTTGCGTAAGTTAGAAATAATAAAATAATTTTGATAGATAAATACATGCCTATTTAATTTGTATTAATTTCTAAATATCGCAAACACTTATAAAAATCTCAACAATTTTAATGTAACTCTCATTCAAAAACAAATTTCATTAAACTTATTTGGAGTTGAGCTGCTTACACCTTTGGGTGTCATCTTTATACTTATACTTTCTCCGACTTCAACCACCATTAATCATTATCATTCCATCTGACACTTTCGGCTGTGTGCTGCTGTGCAAAAAAAAAAGAAGTAAAAAACAGAAAACTATAGGTAAAAAAGTGTCATTAGACAGCAAATATCTGTCAATTTAAACGGCTCTTTCAGTGTGTAGTTTGTAACTATGCATCTTTCAAGAGAGTCAAACAAGTGAAAGTGCCTAAAACATTCAATTTCAAGTAATTTTTGCTATCAATTAACAAAAGCGCACATACAACAACACACACTCCAATACACACACATACACACACATAATAATAAGTAAAAATTGAATGAATGAAGTCAACGAACAAGGCGAACAAATTTAGAAGATTAATTGCCAGCCAAGCAGCATTCACAGCACAGAGTGATCATTAGCACATCATTACGAGTACAAGCACTGTCCCCAGTGGGAGAGAGAGAGAGTGAGAGAGAGAGAGAGAGAGTGAGAGAGAGACCCCAAGCACAAAATGCTAGTACCAACAACAACAACAACACCAACAACAACAGCATCCAATGGCAGTTTATAATCCCACAGCACAATGTGTCCAGTTCTCGACCCGAGGGCAGACCAGAGCTGGAAAAACAACCAAAAAGGCCAAAAGTAATCATTACTTTTAATATATCATTGTGTACAAAGAGTACAGGGTATGTTTTAAATTATGAACTTGGATAATTGAAACAGCAGACGGATTACCTAAAATAATATAAACACAAATAAATAAAAAAAATTAAATTAGAATAGTGAACAGTAAAAATAAGCATCAGCTTCTTAGCGCTAAGAAACCAAAATATATTTAAGAAAATTAAAAAAATTAAAATTAAGTACAAAAAAATTAAGTAAATATAATACATTTATGAAGCTACAAAAATTTAAAATAAACAAGTTGTATTAACATAAAAATATTAACTCATATACTAAAAATTAAATATGCATATTTGTTACAAAAATAATTGTATAAATTTTACAAATAAATTTATTTGATCACAACTTTTCTTAAATGATTTATCCATTTAACGTTTACTACAGCTTAAAAATAACCATGACATTATTTTTTAAGCCTAAATAACAATAGAATAAAAACTTTATATCAAATGTTATTAAAAAAATTAATTTTAATTCATATTTAAAAAATAGAAAATTAATTCAGAATTAATAAAATACAAGAAATATGTTTAGCTTATTATTGTGTTGATTTTTTAAATATATATGTTTAGTAAAAGAATAATAACATTAGCTGTAGTTTTAGTAAAAATTAATCTGGGTCTAAATAAGGAATACATATAGTATTGGATTATAACTGCAATTATACCCTCAAATATTTGCTGGGTATTTGTTAGTTAATCCTGCTCTCGTTCCTCGCGTTCTCAGTGAATATTTCTCAGAAACATTGTTGCAAAAATTGTG
This sequence comes from Drosophila falleni, assembly GCA_035045575.1. Lineage (NCBI taxonomy): Eukaryota > Metazoa > Arthropoda > Insecta > Diptera > Drosophilidae > Drosophila > Drosophila falleni. Next base: position 17,221,738 of record JAWNOV010000167.1, read on the forward strand.
TTGAAAGGAAATCTGTGATTAACAGCTGCTGTTACTGTAGCTAAAGTTGGAGCTGCAGCTGAAGAAGCGACTGAAGCTGGAGCTGGAGCTGGAGCTGAAGCTGAAGCTGCTCTTCATTGACCTCGTGCACGATGAGCTTTCAAAAATGAAAAACGAAACCGCAGCAACAAATGGGGCAAGGTAGGTTGAAGCCAGGCTTACAAAGAAGTCGCAGGCGTTTTTAGACTCTCTGGGATTTGGATTGAAAAGCTGCAGCTTGAGTTGGAGTTGAGTTTGGAGTTTGGAGTTTGCCGGCAATAGATCTGAATCTCATGCTGCGTAAGCGCCGATGAAAGTGCTGCCTGGGCTCTAACTCTGGCTCTGACTCTGGATGGTTTTATGGTGCCATCATTTCTCCTTGTGTCCATGATAGTCAAATGATGTTGGCATTTACTTTGCCTTTTTGCTAAATGTGTCCGCAATGCGCATAATAAAAACGAAAAGCGTGTAAAACATAAAGCACAACAAAAATCAATTGGAAATTTTACTTTCGACGACCGAAAAAAAAAATAAAAAATCAGAAAAAAGCAAAAAAAAAAAACAATTGAGAGGCGGAAGACTCCACGAGGCGACTGAGACTGCGATTCAGACTGAGACTGAGTCTGAGACTGAGTCTGAGACTGGGTCTGGGACTGAAACCAAAGCGAACCTCTAATACTCACATTTGTCGACTATTTGCGTGCTGTCATTAAACTATAATTAAATTTCTTTTCTTTTGATTTTCACCCTGCAAGTTAAAAGTCATCCTCCTTCTTTAGGTACATCCATTGGTGTGAAGGGCTTACCAAACTTCACGCCTGTCACGGCTCTTGGAATTTTTATATATTTTTGTAGTTTTCTTGTTTTGTTTTTATGTGCAATAAAAACAACAATAAACAACAATAACTACAATAAAAACTGAAATTTCAGATTTTTGACAAGAGAGAATCACTTGCTTTTTTTTTTTTTTTTGGCAAATCGCACAACAAGAAGTTGGCGAAATTTCAATTCGACTCATCGACTCGAACAACCGAATCTTGGTCAGGGAAACTTTAACAAAATACCTTGACGAATTTCTAACAAAAATAATAAACAATTAATCTACATTTACAATGTGCCAGCGAAAATATATTTCCATTATTATTGTTGTAAAATTATTATCATTTTCAACCTATGATAATAGCAAAATTAATAAATTTATCTAGACGCAGACTCTTCAGTTAATCTATGAGTCCGATTACTTAGTCTACTTCTCTGCTAAAAATAGTTTAGATAATAAATGAGTACTTTGTAATATTTTGCAATCTTAAAATAAACTTGTGGAGTAATTCACAAAATAATCTTTATGGCCCACAATTTAACAAGCCTCCCAAGTATTGTAAGACTTAATTGTAATCTCATGTGCACTGTACATACAAGTTGTAATAATAAATAATCTTACATTATTATTTATGAAGTATAAAAAATCAGATATCATACTGTTTATTTGTTGGAACACTTTTAATGGAAAATTTTAAAATTATAATAATTTCGTAACTTTTAAAATATTTTAAATTTAACTTTTAAAATATATAATTAAAGGTACAAAATTTTTAAAGCATTGCCTCGAAAATTAACATGTTAAGAACAATTTTTTTATTAATATATAATAATTATATTTATTATATATATATATATATTTTTTTGTTAAGTATTACCTATCTATCCACTTGAAAGATTCTCATATTTAATAGAATTTAAAATGATCTTAAAGCTTTAAAATCGTAGACAAATTTTGAGTAAAGTTAAAGCAATATAAAAAAACTTTATTATTAGTAGATATAAGTTATCTTTTTCTAGTTTAAGCACTTTTATCGAGAACAATGGCAATAGTAAATGTGCCGCAACATTGTTGCAGGGTTCTAATTGTGGGTTGTTCAGTGTAATGCGTGGGCATTTGGTCAATGCGTGGCAGCTGCTACATTTGGTTGCATTCTCTCTAATGAATTTATGAGCTGTCGCTGTGCCTGGGCATATCACTTGGCTGCGCTTTGAGCGGTAGCCGCCTGGAGTCAACTCGATTCAATTGGAGGCATGTGAAGGCAACTGGAGATGGGAGACCCACCCAGTGCCATCCAATGGGTAATACTCGTATACGATGCATTTTAGCCTGGCCATATGAAGACTTCTTCAGCTAGGCGGTGTTTGAGTTTATGCTGCAACTTGCAACGTTTGAATGCATCTTTGTTGTTGTTGTTGTTGTTGTATGTTGTTTGGGGCTTGGTTCGACTGGGTTCGGTTCTGCTTTGGCTCTGTGTTCTGCTGCATGTCAGGCGACTTTCAGGCCAACTGCTACTTACGACTGCCAACTGGCCATAATATGTAATTTCAATGATTTGCATACAAAACACTTTTCACCAAACGAAACACACAACAAGAAACGATGCGACCACATCCCCAAGTCCATGCTGCCACAAAGCAGAAGCTGCAGTCGAATCTGAAGCTGGAGCTGAAGCTGAAGTTGCAACAGCAGGCATAGAATTGGCATGGACAAACAAACACGTTAAATACTTCCGCGTTGCAGCCGCGTTCTTCTTGCAATCGAAGGCTTCAAAGAGTGTGAGCGGAGTAAGAGAGGCTACCAAAGACAGAGGCCTAAGTTAGCTTCTCAGCTCCCCTCTTCCCTCTCCTCCCCTCCTCCTGTTCCCCCTGCGATAGCCGCTTGTTTTCATAAGCTCGAAATATTCATATTTGTCACGAAGCGAATGCCTTGAATGCTGCATGCTGCTTAAAACGAATACAACAACGAGTATACGAGTACAACAACGAGTACTTGTATAGGTCTATGGATGTGAAGAAGATTTCCTGGCCAAGAATGAGGCCAACTAATGGCGCTGCCTTCTGCCTTCTGCCTTTTTGCGTGGATTCTGCGAAACTGAAAATTATAATAACCAGTTTAAAGTTGAGGTTCTTTTTGGGCAGCTACCCGGCCCGGCCAATGACCCAGCACTTTAAAAGGGCCCCAAAAAACAAAAAAAAGCCAAATAAAGTGCTGGTATCATTTTGGGATTACGCAGAATATCGTGGAGGTGACTACACTGATAAAAAAATATTCTAAATTCAAAAATCTTAAAACTAAGAATTTTGGTTTAAAAAATAACTATTCTTAAAGTAAGAGAACCCACACATCTTGGTTTTGAGAACATTTTAAATAAGAACTAGTTCGTGATTATAAGAATAAATATTCATAAAATTTAATTTTTAATTTTTCTATTTTATTGTTTTATTTTGATAAATGTACATTTAATTCTGACTTGTAATTTTATAAATGATATTTTACAGCGTGTTTTTCCTTGTAAAGAATGGGACCACTTTTGGCTAAAAATAAAATATGTCACATATATACTTTCCTGACTTTTTAGCATATTTATTTTTGTATTAAGAACTGACGATTTTGTAGATTAATAGTCTTAAGAATTGTAATATGTAGTCTTAAAATTGTCTTATTTTGGGAAGAAAATACTTAAGATGAATGTTCTTGATTTTAGAAATTTGGTCTGTCTTTTTTTTCAGTGTAAGAAGCAGGGTAGGGAGCAAGGTCGGCAGGAGCTGAGGAGCAGCTGCGGAGCTGCTGAGGTGAATAGTGAATTTTGTTGCTGTCCGTTGTTGTTGTTGTTGTTCTGCTGCTGCTTTAGTACCGGCGAAAGTTTTTCGGCTTTTCGAGGCCAAAAACTGAGCAGCAGCAAGCGAAGAAGCTGAAAAAAGTCCATTTAGATTTAATGAGATATTGGGCCCAAGTCAAGTCGCGTCCGGCGTGGCCTTTCCTTTGGCACAGAAGCATATGAAAACTGCAATAAAGCAAATGCTTGACGCTTGTGGCCCATAACGAATGAACAGTCGAACAGTTGAACAGTTGAAGTCAAAGTCGCCGTCGCAGTCGCCGTCGCAGTCGCAGTCGGAGCAACAGCAGCAGCAGCAACTACACACAAATGTATTTTTGTTGAACAAAAATTCCAAAAGCAAATCCATTTTGTTTCGACTTTCATTTTGGAGCAGCACAACACACAGATACTCGTAGAAAAGTGAGGCACAGTTGGAGGCAGGCAGGCAGGCAGGCACAGTTTGAAGACAATTGTATAAATGAAAGTTTAAGATCTCCATAGAGTGTGTCTTGTCTTCTGTTGTGTGGCGTTGTGTTGTGTTGTGTGTTGTGTGTTATGTGTTTGTGGGGCAGGGCAGACGTGTGCGCCTCACTGATATGAGCTAACGGTGGCTCCGACATTGCTACTGCTATTGCCACTGCCACTGCCACTGCCACTAGCTGTGGCAGCGACAGGTTGCTACAGTGCAGTGTAGTCAGTGCCACACCGGCACTTGACCATGCCCCACTCCTCCCCTATCACCACTCCTCACTCCTCTGCAGCATCCAGCGCCAGACCCGGCACGTGTTGGCCGCCAATGAAAAAAAAATAGAAGAAAAAAAAACACAATTTTCAATTGTTTAGCAGTCAAGATGCTGGGGGGCAAGAGTTGTAGTTGTAGTTGTAGTTGTAGTTAAAGCTATAGTTGTAGTTGTAGTTAGGAGTTGGAGACTAGAGTTTGGGTTCCATTTCTCCATTGCATTTACGGGCTACTTTGATTTCGTTTTACTTTTGCTTTTCATTGTTAATAGTGCCGCCAATGCGATGATGATGAAGCTGCCGTTTGTTAGTGAAAGATATCGTATGTAAGCGGAGCGATAAGTGTGGTGGTCTATAAGGGGTTAAGGGGAAACAGCTGCTAGCGTGCATGGGTATTTGTTATTTCTGTTAAAGCTTTAATAACAATTTTATGGTTTTTAGCGCAATTTGCTTTGGAGTAGCCCATTAAGTGCTAACGTTACTACAAGAGAATTGGGAGAGATTTTGTTAGAAGATCGATCGAAGTGATTGTAACTGAAATATAGACAGAGTGGTCTCTCCACTAAAGTATTGCCATTTTACGAGTGTTTTTAGAGAACTAGAGAAACATTTAATGAAGGTATGCTCATAATAAAGGAACTACAATATATATATATATTATACATACAATTTAATAATTTAATATTTGAAATTTGTCTTTTTAAAAGAGTGATCAATTGATATTTACATAGGAGATATTTAAGATTTTAGCGGTATGGAGCGGGGAGCGGGGCCTTGGAGAGCGACTGGGAGCGGAGCCTGGAAGAGGGCCTGGGAGGGGAACTTGGAGGGGAACTAGGAGGGGAACTGGGAGGGGAACTGGGAGGGGAACTGGGAGGGGAACTGGGAGGGGAACTAGGAGCGGAGCCTGGGAGCGGGGCCTGGGAGCGGGGCCTGGGAGAGGGACTGGGAGCGGGGCCTGGGAGAGGGCCTGGGAGCGGCGCCTGGGAGTATCTTAATAAATATTTGTCATAGAAAAGGAGAAATGTTATAGTGACGATAACATTATGTTACCTTTACCTGTGCTGTTAACTTAAATGCATATTATTTATGAAAGAATCGAACTGAGTATTGTTGGAGAAATATGATTCTTATTTAACAGCTATCTATCTGAATTTATATATTCTGTATTTGATAAGAATGTCCTATTTAGTTGCCTTTTAAATGCTGATAGCTTTTATTAAAATCACTTTGAAATATTTCATAAACGCGATAGTTACTAACGAAATAGAAGATTGCTTAATCAACGACCTTCGTTATTGAGAAATAATTTTGAAGTGGAAGCCAGAATATGAGAAGTATATGTAAATTATAAGTACTCACAGTTCCGTGAACTTTGACTACAATAAAACTCATGATCATTCCTTCACAATCAGCGCCAATTATGCTATGTCCACATGATATATCGATTTATATGTATTTTATATATATATATATATATGTATGTGTATTTTTTGCTGTTTGAGACAATCAAAAATTTCGTCTTACGCCTTCCGGTCCTCGATATAAATCTTGGAATTAAGTTCTGTCTTTTTGCGTTATTATTCGAGAAAACTCACCGAAATCGAAGCAATTTTTGAGCAAGATCAGAGAAAGAAAACGAAATCAGAAAAGATCAACGCTTTCAAGTGCCCACTTGGCACAATATAAAAAAGATCTGTATGCTTTTGTGCGAAGGCGATTGTTTGAATACTTTTGTGCGAGAGTAGTATGAAAAGTTCATCATGCGTGGGCTGAAAGGACAAAGTTTTGTATAAGTGGACATAATTAAAAGGTGTTAATAAACTTCTTATGAACAGGTATCTATTATTTAATCGAGAAAGCATATTAATTATGATTGAAACATAGTTTTTTTTTACAAATTAAAAAAAAAATAAAACAAAATTTGAATTATAATTGCGAGTCATTTTGAACTGATATTATAGGAAAAATAAAATATATATTAAAAATTATTTGAATAGTAAACTAACTATTTATTTTAGAATTGACAAATAAATAGCTAATAGGATTTAGATGGGAATTAAAAATAACAACTTTTGCGGTTTATGTCTAATAAAAGTTTTTGAAATATGTACTATACATTTAAGTGGTTAAAAGCAAAAAGTTTTATATAAATGAACAGCTAATAGGATTTAGACGGAATAAAAAAAAACCAACTTTTGCGGTTAATGTCTAATAAAAGTTTTTGAAATATGTACTATACATTCAAGTGGTTAAAGGCAAATAAGTTTTATTTTTATAAAATTCAGAAAAACTTATTTTGAAATAATATGTTATTTTAAAATGTTTTCACTTCAAAATCAATATTCATTTCCTTAATCACATGAAAACATCTCGAGCCACCCAAAGTCACAATCAAAGCCGGACAAAATCACTCTTTCTGCGCCAATTTCTTATGCCCAGACTCTGGTGAGTGCTCGAAATGAACTCAAATGCGAAAATTACACCCCAAGCGACCAATTTAAAGCCATTAAATTGTAATTTTAAATTTTCAACTGAATGGACAGGGCAAAACAGAAGACACCCAAACGCATTATTCAATTAGTGTTGCCGCTTTGTTTATTTTTGGAGTAGAATTGCTCAACGCTTTTCCATGGGGCAAGATTGTGAACTAAGTCAGAACGCAACTTAGTGTGCAACATGAAATTGAAGCGATTGCTCAACGCATTGCGGAAGCAAATGAAAATCGGTTAATCTAGCGAGAAAATTGAAAAACTCAAAGGCGGTTCGCTGTAGGTTTGTGAGAGTGTGTGTGTGTGTGTGTAGGTTATGTTTATCTGCTTTAATCTGCGCTTGCAACTGTCGCCAACTGACACTCATAATTAAAGAAACAAATAAAGCACACAGCATAACAGACAGCAACAGCTACAGCAGCAACAACAACAACAGCAGCCACAACGCAGTCGCAGCGACCACATTAACATAGTGCAAGAAAATAATAACAACAACAACAGCAGCTACAGCAGCAGATACGATAACGAAGACGAAGACGAAGACGAACACGACGACCACGGCACTTGTCGTGTCTGCGTCTGCGCAGCGTCGGCGTCGACGTCGTTAACGAAGACTTTGGCAAAGCTTCTCAGCTGCTGTTTCTTTGCTGCCTTGACTTTGACTTTGCCTTGGAGTTGATGCGAAGCTTTTAAGCTGCCTGCGTTGGCGCTGACGTTGCTGCCTCTGTCGCTGTCGCTGCCGCTGCTGCTGCTGCTGCTGCTGCTGCTGCCGCTGTTGGTAACTTCTTCGTGTCTGCAAACGGCTGCTGTCTTAGTTCTTAAGTCCGTTGTTGGCGTGCTCCTCTTCAGTTCGTTGCTGACCAACGTAACGTGCGGACGTGCCAAGCTCGCCACAAAAAATAAAACAAAAATTAATATATACGACAACGTGTTTAAGTGTTCACTTGTTGCACTTGATTGTTGCTTTGGCTACAACAATCACAAAAATAGACAAGCCAATATTACAAAAAAAATATATATTTCCAAAAAAAATATATAACAATCTATGGTAAAAATAAATGCAAAATTATAAACAAAAATCAGTGCGTGACGCGTGTGCTCAATAGTTAACAAAAACTGCCAAAAATATTCTTAAAAAAAAAGCAAAATAATATTAATAATAATATTAGGGATAATGTGTTGTGTTTGTTGCCGTTGATGATCCTGCAAATTAAGCGCTTAACATTTTTTGCCAATCGAAAAATTACACAAGCCAAAGAATTTCTCCAAGTTGGCTTATGTTATTTTTTACGGTCTCTCGGTCTCGGTCTCGATCTCGTATAACGTCTCTTCAATGGGTTTGTGTGTTTGCTGTTTGGGGCTGTGGCGGCGTTGATTTTGTCCATGTCCAGCCCAGCCTCTCTGTGGAGGGGGAATGGGAAGAGCAGGAGAGTGCAGATGCAGTTGCAGTTGTGTTCTGTGCTGTGCTGTGTTGTCCATGTCCAAGGCGCGGCCAGCGACTGTAATTTCTGTCTTTCGCATTCTAAACACACACACATAGAAACACACACTCGAAAAAGCAAACAAACAAACAAACAAACAAACAAACATGGAACGCAGTCAAGTGAAGACAGCACAAATTCAGCAGACAAGGCAAAAGGGGCAAGTGGGCAGTTGGGGAGGGGAAGGAGGGGAAGGCTAACAGATGAAGACACTCCTGCCACGGCTAGTTTGGGAGGAGATGCAGATGCAAGAACAACACTTGGCCACATATGTTAACGCGTTCTCTTTCCCTCTCTCTCTCGCTCTCTCTCTCTTTCTCACTTTATCTCTTTTTATACCGCTCTCTCTCTCCTGCTGGCTGTGTCGCCATATTGGGCGCATAACGGTGCAAAAATCGCGCTTCTTTTTTTGCTTTTCTGACTGTGTTTCTCTCTCTCTCTCTCTCTCTTGATCTCTGTCTCCTGCTGTAGTGAGTGTGTGTATGTGTGTGTGTGTGTGTGAGTGTTCTTCTTTTTTATATGCTGCCCAGTTTATGTCTATGGCTGCTGCATTGATGACGACCCAGCGACCGATAGACCGACACAGACCGACGACCGACGACCAAAGTGCGATCAAGCGAAAACCGCAAATAAATATACAAAAAAAATAAAAAAAAAATGAAGAAGATGGTGAAAAAATCTGTAGAAAAACATGAAGAAAGAAAGAAAAATGCACTCGCAAGTTGCAAGTTGCAAGTTGCAACTCCATGTGCAACTCCATTTGCAGTTTTGTGGTTGCCGCTGCCTCAACACTTCAGCCAAATGCTGATCGATTGTGCGTGGCAGACACATAAATTCTGCAGCAGCAGCAGCAGCAGCTGCCACTTGTGTGCATCCTTTGCATCCTGCTGCCGTCCCATCCTTTGGTATTCTCCTGGGACTGGGTCAGCCAAACAATCAATCTTCTTTCTCCTCTTCTTCAGCGACTGTTATGGCTGTGGTCGCTCGGTTGTGGCCAAGCTGATTGAATATGGCAAGCACTGGCACGCCCACAAGCGATTAACGCCCCTGCTTGCACTTTGACCGCAATGCAAATAATCATAATTTGCAGGACTTGCGCAAAATAAATCGCTGGCAGCGCTGCCTACGTGACTACACTGAGAGAAAACGGAACTTTAATAAAGCAAATTCAAGGCAATCGATTAATAAAGATAACTATTTTAAAAAACTGCAATTGAGATATTTTATAAGTAATTTTTAATAATCATATTAAATCTTAAAAATAAAAATAATTAGGAATATATAATGTGTTATATAGATACTCAGATTGGATTTTTAAAATGAAAGCTTTTCTAAATTAATAAACATAAGTTCTTAGGAGCATATTAAAAGACTATTTTAGCCCTAATTAAAAGGGAAGATAAGATAGACTCTGAAGAATTGTTCATTAGTTCTTTTTATAATTATTATTTTAATTCATTCAGTTATCTTAAATTTGTTTAGCTTTTTCCTTAGAGTAAAGCCTTATAATTTATTTCTTGAATAATTACAATGGCTTTTAGACTTTTAGAAATAAAATTTTAAGATCAAATAATAGTTCGAGCTCCCCTTTCGCTTAGTGTATATCACTACAATTTACAAGAACATTATTGGTCAATAGGTTATGGCTTCGCAGTATTCACAGCATCTCTCTGTGTCTCAGCATCTCTCTGTGTGTGTTTGTGTGTGTTTGTGACTGTCTGTGTGCTCTGCTCCAGGGCATTAGCATAGACTGCAGTTTAATGGGCCACACAAACATCGTTGAACGTCCGATGCTCACTAATTTTTATGTGCACAGCTTGCGGCTGTTTCAGCCCACTTTAAACGGAACTCGAAACCAGGCAACGCCTCTAAGTTTTTTTTATTAAGTTATAAAAAATACAACAACAACAACAATGGAAACAACAGCCAAAATGCACACAAGATAGCTGAGAAACAGGCCGAATTCGGCCAAAAATTGAATGGCCGCTTTAAACATAGCGACACATGGTTGCTGGCATAACGGTTATGGGCCTGGAAGCGAGACTCCAACCTAACATTCCCAAGCACACATTTTCGTATTGCAATAAAATGAGATTTTATAACAGACGACAAAGCAGAAGAAGACGAAAAAGAAAAAAGAACTTAAATTCCAACAACCACAAAAGAGAGTTGGAGGCATAGACAAAGGTCGTCACAGCAAGTGAAAATAGCGACAATAAAACCAAGAAGAAAAAATTAAAGTAGGAAGTCAAAACAATTATAGGCAGCCAGGTGTTAATATCAAGTTCGTTGCCTAAGTCTTTCGTTTTTTAAAGTGGAGCGCAATGACAGCGCCCATTGAATGCGAATGAGGGGCGTGTGAGCCGGCCGGCAAACTCGAAAACACACAAAAAAATGAAACACACACACAATGTATTATTATTATTATTATTATTCTGTTTTTTTTTTTTTTGGCTTTTGGTTTTTTGGAGCGCACATTTCGTTGTTTCTTGTGGCTTTTTAACACCCATAAAACATTTCGTTTGGTTTCATTTTGTTTCATTTCCGCTTTGACCCCTCAAGTTCAAAGGTTGTGACGCACACACAAGCACATATGCATATAAATAAACGACTGCAGCAACAACAATAAAAATAAATATAAATATATACGAGAACAACAACGAATCGCATTTAACAAATAAATCAAAAAATTACTGGAAAATTCTTCTTGGAAACGAGAGCTCTCTGAGAGCAAAAATAACAACAACAACAACAACAGAGACAGCAGCAGCAGCCGCAGCAGCAGAGACAATGACAGCGACAGCGACGCCGACATCGACGTCGGCTGCGACGAGAAAGCAACCTGCAAATAACGTGATGTTCAGCGAAGCTTTTACGGTTAAGCGGCTTTTAGCGGTAAGTGTGCACAACAACAGAGTTGCCAATATACACATACATAACAATATATACATTTATATAGAATTAGAATTGCTCCCAACTCAATTTGCAAATCCCATTGAACATTGAACATTAAACAATCGAGCATCTTGAAGTTTATTGGGGCGTTGCCAATGCGAATTACTCCAAAAAACTTACATGAAAACATTGTCAACATTTTCATTGTTCAAAGATATATTATCTGTAGATATTTCGTTTATGGCGTGGGTTGGGCTCGTACAGTGGGCCATTTACTTTAACTTGACTTTGACTTTGATCGTGGGCCGTTGGCCAAGTTTTTCACATCTCTCTCTTCTCTCTCTCTCTCTCTCTCTCTTTCTCTCTCTCTCTCTCTCTCTTTGTCTGTCTGAGCTGTGAAGTCGGCCATTAGGTCAAACTGTTGCTGATAGATGGATAGGCGTCGATGATGATGTTCATCTTCTAGTTCATCCATAGCTGTTGTTGTTGTTGTTAGTGGTGCTGTTCTTGTTATTGCCTGGCAGGGAGTCGTCACTTGAGCGCTGAGTAATGTAGGCAAATTAATCTAATAAAAAGGTGGGAGTCTCTTCGTTTTTTCTCTATTTGAATTAATGCCTTGGGAACTGGAGTCATGCAACAGCAGGTTTATGTCTATGTCGTTTCAACTGCACGGAACGGAAGATCATAAACCTTTGAATTATTACAAACATAAATGTTAATGGAGTTTTCCATACCGAGAATAAACATTAAAACAAATGCATTTTATCTACATAAGTTGGAAAAATCTCAAGATTCCTTAATTGTTTGAACTTCAGCTTGAAGCTATAGTAAATTAAATATATATTAATGCAGAAGAATTAGGTTTATTTGTTCTTGAAGCCAAAGAATTTTGCAAACAGTTTTTAGAGATGTTTCGGAAGCGATTAAGATTTTATCGACAAACTTTGCTAATTGGTGCTCATTTTAGATAAAAATCACATTTTTACATTTATAAAAAATCATAACAAATTTTAAAACTATTTGGATGAAATAATTGCTCTAAATTAAAGTTGTTATACTATAAGTCTGTCAGTCCCATTAATATTTTATTATGCAACTTTCGATTACTACAGAATTAAAATTGGATTAAAGATAGAAGATAATAGTACTATTATCAAAAAGAAGTAGAGTTAAAATCTGTTCATTCATTTAATTTTTTTCTTATGAGTTTATCATAGTAATTTTTTCTAAGTATTGATCTCTAGATATTCGAAAGTTTTTCATAATTTTCCAAACACTTTTCTCAATTAACTTGTTTGTTTTTTGTTGTTTCCTTAAATTTTTTGATTATCTATTTCTCGTTTCCGTTAGTTATCAGTCGCTTCATCTGCACCTTCCGTATTTTACCCCGTTTTCCAGCTTTGCTCCTGGTCAGTTAGGTGCATTCTGTGGCCAAAGGTCAGCAGACAGTCGGGCGCCTGACGATCATTAAAAAAAAGTACAAAAGTAATTTGTAAAACCTGAAAACTGATTTGCTTCATTTTTTCCGTTGTTTTTTGTTGTCTGTTGTTGTTGTTGTTGTTGGGTATTTTAATGGTTCGTCCTGTTGCTGTTCTTTTACGATTGTATGAGGAAATTACGAGTACCAGTTGGACGTAGAGGAAATTCGTAGTGTCGGCTGTAGGGGCCAGATGTTCATTAGCACAACGGCATTGTAAAGTTGCAAAGTTGCCATAAACAAAGAATAAATCAACCGAGACAGAGTCATCCCCCTGGAGGCAAACAAGTTGGCAATTGACTTGCCGCTTCCCAATGAATGGTCTTTTGGCGGTCAAAAGGAGCAGACAAGTGTGTAGAGCTTCCAAGATTAAGACAGATTACAGGTCGGCACTTACAAATCAACGGGTGGACATATAACGTCGGCTATTTGGCTAAGCAGCCCCGTTGCAAATAACTCATATTTTTAGGGGTATTTAGTCAGTTTTCTTGCCACAAAACACTCGAAAGTTGCTGCTTAAACAAAAACAACAACATCCAAACGTCTGGCAATGAAAGTAACTTGACTTCTTAATGGGTCAACTTGCCACACACACACACACACACACACTCACACCTAAAGATAGATAGATATTTAGAGAGGAGAAGAGAGAGATAGAGAGACAGTCTTTCATATGTTGCCACTCTAATGGGCCAACAACAATGATCACATTCTCTGCTCGTGCTTAAAAGCCACTCGAAAGCATAATTAAACAATTTTTATTGACTTTTTTATATTAATGCCGCCACTGAGGCTGAGACGAAGACTGTGACTCCAATGGAGACTGAGAATGGAACTGAGACTCTGTGTCTTTCAATTTTATAGTCTGCCTCTTTCTATTCTTTCTCCCGATTGCTTGCTGCCTCTGTGTTGAGTGTTTTGTTATGAGCCCACGTTTAGTTTTGCGGCTTGTGTCAGCTAACAGCAACGGCTACAAAAATCCAATTGGAAATAAGTAGAAATTGTGGTTGTTAAGTGATTGTGGAGAGCGTAACTGAAAAGAGCATGGGGCCAAATTCTAACTGTATATTTCTCATTTTTCCTCAATTCAAAAAAATAAGAAAACAGCCAACCCCAATTGGAATTACATAACCGAAACCCAATAGATAGTAGATAACTATTTCCCTTATTTAGAATCAAACATTAACCACAATGAAAGTTAAGCCTTAACTAGGTAAATCTTATTATAACTAGAATGCCGGAACTTTTTGCATATTAAAGATATCTTTTTAAAAAATAACTTTTTGTTTGCTCTTTTGGTTTATATCTTTTCTATTTCTAGAAAAGTTTCGATCAATTTTATTTTATTTAATTTATACATCAATATTTAATAAATGACAAAATTTCTCTGTATTAAAATCAACGAAAATCAGTTTGTTACTAAGTTTTATACACATCCTTCTGTAGAACTCTAATGAAGAAAAAATAACCTATTTTAATTTAAATACTCATCTATAGATAAGTTTTGATTGAACTGAAGTCGAAATGTCTGCATAAATAAATTAAAAAAAACCATCCATTATTAAAACATTTGTCTTAAGTATCCTTCTAATATCCTTCAATTTATTTAAAAAAGCACTCAACTGAATATAAAATATCCTTTAATTGTATTTCTAACTCTATATATAGCAATTATTAGTAAAAAAATCAGCTCTAGCCTTCAACGAGAACAAATTCAAACTGCAGTTGCTATAAATAGTATCATAATAATCAACATTATCATCAATTTATTGGCATAAACAAAAAACTTGGCAACTTGCAACAGGCGTTGCTTACAGGTTCGACTTCTTTTTCTCTGCTTCTTCTACTTCCAATCAATTTCAACAACAGCAACAACAACAACAACTAACTGTAGTGTAATGCACAAAGTTGTTAAATTTGTTAGGAAACAGAACTTGGCTTGCGTGTTGTGAGACAACGTTTGGAATTTCGTTTGCGTTTCCGAGGTGGGAATATCTATTTCAATTTAGTGGTGTCATTGAATTTTATGCCTCAACAAAATTTAAAGGTGGAAATTAAATACATAATTACACAAATCAGACGGTTCAGTACCGTTTTCAATTGGGGGGAGTTAACTCGCAATATGCAAATAGGATTTAGTTACGTAACATTTCGGTGAGGTAACTCAAGCTGCAAGAGATGAACAGAGATAGAGAGAGGAAGAGAAAGAGGAAGAGTGAAGAGTGAAGAGAGAAGAGAGGAGAGGGAAGAGAACAGTTGGCATAATTAATGGCGTGTGGCGCTTAACGCTGCTCCCGTCGAGTGCATTGTACTCTGGCCAAGTATCTTACAGATACTTTATTCGTACTAACTCCAACTCGTTCTAACTGCAAACCCCAAAAACCCAAGAGCCCGAGAACCCGTAGGCATACGAGTACCCTTGGCTTTGTACGAGTATGTTTAATTATAGAGCCCATTGGCCTCAGTCTGCCATGAAGTTGGAAGTTGGAAATTGGTTGTTCGTTGTTCGTCGTTTGTTGTTGGACTGGGCGTGTGCTGTCTTTGTCTGTTGTTGTTGTTTTTTTGTTGTGCTGTGCTGTGTTCAGGCAACTGTTAATATTGTTTTACAACTTTGGCTCGTAGTCAGTATCTCTAAAGCATCTATAACGTGTTCGTCTATCTTACTAACTGTCAGTTACAAACCCAAAACTAAACTAAAAACATACATAACACACACGCACACACTTTCACACACTCACACACAGTGTATATCTGTGTGCGCTCTTCATTCATAAAAATTAGCTGTTTAGTTTTTTTTTGTATCTCGTATCTTGTATCTTGTGCGATTTTTCGCCTAAATAAATTAATTATATGATCACGCCGCAAAAACACATTTGTTATCATTGCCATTGCGAATTGTTGTAGCCAAGACTTTTGTCTAACGGCGATTTCGTGTGCTGCAAACAATTAGCTTACCAATCTCTCGCTCTTTCGCTCTCTCTCTCTCTCTCTCACTCGCACAATCTTTCAATCTCCCCATTTGTTGCAATTCTATACGCTTTGCCTGAGCTATCTCAAATTTTATGCTCAGCTGGCGATTAATTTGTTTATTAACGCTCATTCTTAAAGCATCTGCATTTGTTGCAATTGTAATTGAGGATTATATAAGCCCATTCGTTACGCTCCTGATGTGCCAAAGCATATCTGAATAAATTAGATTAATGATATGCGAATTTGGAAGATAGTTTCAGTTAACATTTTGTTTAATTTCATCTCAACAGTTATCAGACAAATTATTTGCAGTTAATTTAAAAGTAGCTTAAGTAAATTTATGTCTTTAGTTTAAATATATTGTCTTGAGTTTACAATAAAAAAAACAATAATTGTTTATAAGTATATAGATTTTTCTATTTATTTAATGCGTCAGTTCTAGATAATTTATAGTAATAATGCTAGGTTTTAAACAGTCCATTTTATTTCTAAATAATTTTAAGGTATTTATTTAGCTTTCTTTAAAAGTTAAATATTAACTTGAAATAGCTTAAAAATAAAAAAACATTATTTGTAATAATGTTTTCTTTAAGAAACTTTGTCATCACATTTAAAAGTGTTGATTCAGTTCAGAAAAACTTAAAAAACTTTTAATAATATCTATATAATTTGTAAGATCTAGAGATATTTCCTACATTTCAAAATTTTCTTAGTAAATATCCATATATGTGTCGAATTTAAACTATTTCAATTTTATGAAGCATACTAAATAACTTTCCAATGAAGATCAACTGATTGTGTGCTCTACTTTCAAATCTTAAGTTTATAGCCTTGCTAATTTCTTAATTTTAAATGGTAATAATTTCTATAAATACAATTAACACACTTTGATAAAGAACTAATATTTAATATGTATTTTATTTGCCTTGCAGATTTTCGTACTGTTCACACTGCTGCACAGAAGTCAGGGATTGGAGCTGGGGGATAAGTGCCAGCATGACATGGACTGCACAGATTTCATCAAGGGCAGCAGCTGCTCGGCGTTGGGATACTGCGAGTGTGCGCCCTACTTTGTTCAATTGGATGCCAAGCGGTGTTTGTCATGTAAGTAACATAACATAACTAGGCAAAGTCAATCTTTGAGTAACCCCCATTTTGAGACGCACGTTTACATGAACAAACATCACATACAATTGCATTTCTTTTATGCTTTTTATGCCTCTTTTTATTGAATGTGAACGTTTGGGGACGGCAAACAAATGGACTTGAGTTGTTTGCATATATGCAGAACCGTTACTCATACAGACTCACATCTCTCTAACCAACTCTCTTCTCTCTTGTTTTTGTAGCTCAACTATTGGGAGGGGATTGCCAGTTGAGTGAGCAGTGTTCCATGAAGGTGGCCAACAGCAGCTGCCTGGACGGCGCCTGTCGATGTGTCGAGGGATTCTTGCAATTCCGCAAGCACACATGTCTGGGACGTAAGTATCAGACAACTGTTGATCAATTGTGGCCCTAATTGCAAATTGCATGGAATTTCATAATTATAACATTAATCATAATACTTATCATACAACATACATACTATAATTGTGATGACGATAATAACGATCATTCAACTCTATTTGGTGTTTGGCAAATTGCAATAAATGTGCTCGAAAAATTAAAAAAAAACTACAAGAATGGAACTTTGATTGCTTATCATAGGAGGAATTACACGCAACCTGATCTTTTTCACTCGCTCTCTACCACACTCTCATATATATACACGTATATATTTGACTTTATCTATCTTTTTCTATAATCTGTCTAACCATCTCATTCATTTCCGTTGATTGTTTGCCGTTCGTTAACACTTCTATAACAATTTTCCTTTCTTTTGCCGCCACTTGACACAAACAATTAACATGGGCATAACAATAACAATAACAACAACATTCGACAGCAACAGCAACAACAACAACAACAACAATTGCTATTCGTGGGCTAACAAGACAATCGTGTCACTAATTATACGCATAATTGGTTAATTTTCCAAGAACCAGTAATGAGCCCAAGTCGTAGAAATCTTCGGACTGAAAAGCTAAAAACGTAATGGGAAATGTGGATTGTAAATTGAAAATACAATTGTATATGTTTCCATTTGTATTCTCATTGATTTGTGGAAAAAGTTATTAAATATTGAAATAGTTAAAATAGTATAAAATTATATTTAAGATCTATTATAAAATGGGGAAGTTTTTAAGAGGTTTTCACCAATTTGGGTTCTAAATTTCTAAATTGAGATATTTAACTTTACGTTTAGTTTAACATAATTTTCATTAGTTTATGTTTTAACAAATAAAGACTACTTTTAATACACTTTAGAAAGGAACACATATCTTTGAATGAAAAGTCAGCCTATTCTGTGTGAGAGCCAAAAGCAACTATTGACTTAAAAGAGATTTGTAAGTGTACTTTTCCCATTAGCTCATTGTGAGATTTCCGCTGATTTTCAAAAATACTCATGTATTCTAGAGGTTTTTCCCTGTAGGTTTGTTGTAGGTTCGTTCGCTTGGGTTACGATTTTGATCAATGGTTTTGGTCGCATTCCCTCTGTTGGCATATTGGCGCCTAATGGCGTTAATCTGATTAGAATGTTTGGTTGGAGAACCGAATCGAGAACCAGCTGCTTAGCTTGCGGTACATTTGTTTGCCCTGCTGTTTAGCAGTCTGGCAGACACGACATAGACCTGGACATGGAATAGGAAATGGAATTGGAACTGAAAACTTGGAAGTGCAGCTGGGATTGGGACTGTGCAACTGCAACTGCAACATGGAAGCAGTTGCAACTATTGCAACGAGTTGTTCGTGTCTTTGCCATTCACCTGTTGCATTCTATGCTATGCTGCTGGCGACATAATTATAGCGCATTTAAATGCACTGAATACGTATGCCGCCCAGTGGGCGTGGCACAACAGCTGGCAGCCATGACATTGCCATGCTTTAATATTTAATTAAAATAATTTTAATGACATGTGGTCAGGTCGAACAGAGGCTGCAGTTGTTGTTGCTGCTGCTGCTTTTGTTGCCACTGTTGCTGCTGTTGCTGCTGCTGTTGCCGTGGCAGTTGCATGCATTTATGAGATACTTTCACCAAAAAACCAACAGCAACCAACTTGCTGCAATGAAAGCAAAGAAATAAAGAGAAGAACCTTTCACCGTTGCCGTTTTGCCAGTAGCCAGAAACAGAAACAGTAACAGAAACCTGGCCAAAAGTCCTGTGACAGCCACAAAAACGGGCTTTTGGTCGATTTCTATCTGCATCTCGGGATTCTGCGGCTGCTTTACATGCCTAATTGCCTGAGCTGCTTTTGTAATTAAATTGCACTGATTATGTGGAAAGAAAGCCATGCCAGAGTCAAAAGAAAGTCCAATTAGTGTTTGCAGCAGTCAGCTTCAGAACATTGTCTCCAGCTGGCCAAAAAGAATGCATTGAAAACTGCAAACAGTGACTCCCGTTTTGCCCAACAACGTTGACAACGTTCACATGAGTTGCCCTCTCCCTCTCTCCCGCTCTCTCTCCCGCTCTCTCTCCTGCTCTCTCTCTCCTTCGCTCTCTGCTGTCTCCCTGTCTCGCTCTTGGGTCAAGTTGAGCAAGTGCTGTGCCAGATTTGGATTTGTGCAGGCTTTCGCTGTTGTCGCCAGGCCACTTGTTCCAGTTTCCCATGCACCTTAACCCAAAGCTTCAACTCAACTCAAGTTGAAGCCCAAACCCATTTCGGGATTTTCTGTGTGTGTGTGTGTGTGTGTGTGTGTGTGTGTGTTTTGCACACTCTACTTAACCATTGAGCGATCTTTATGAGTTATGCGCATATGACAATGTCTGTCACACTGTAAGAAAAGTATGCCACACATACGACCAAACAGATAATGAACAGATTTACAGTCAGCAGCAACAACAAATACACAAACAGACAAACAGACAGACAGACAGACAACTCTGGAGTTGGAGTTGAAGTTGGCTAAAAAAATGGGCAAAAAGCAGCTCGAGAAATTTACAGATTGAGATCTCTTAGCGCGTTGGTTGATTTGCATACAAAGTTGCAGGCAAAAGTGTAGCCAATGTTGATGCTAATGAATTGCACTACCAGCTTGATTTAACTGGCACTTGTTCTGCTTTCTTACAATTTCTTAGCCAGTAAACAGTTAGTCAAACATAAGACGGTTAAAAGTCTTAAAAGATGCTGTCGATGCTAAAACGGAAACAATAAAATATAGTTTTGTTAAAGGTAGAAATACTTGCTGATAATAATTATTTATAAGACATTTTGAATAAGAAAAGAAAATCTAGAAAAGAAAATTCTAGTCCATTTAAATTTTTTATGTTTGTATTGAATAATATAAAATTGTTTAAATTAAGATTCAATAACATTTTTCTCTTAAATTGAATTTAACAACCCGTCTATAAAAATTAAATAAAGAAACTAAATTCAATATTAAGTATACGCACAGATGACTCTACTATAAAATTATAACTAAATTAACATTAATACAACCACATATATTTGCAATTCATTTAAAGTAAAAGCCTTTCATATTTCGTTCACTAAAGAATTGTTAATCAATAGTTCGATCTGCAGATCAGCTAAATCCAAACAATAGCCGCTATTTCTCAGCCTTAATCATGCTCATTTGCATGTCCATTTCCATTTTTATGGGCAAGACAATAACTTGGCATTCCTCTCACTTTTCTAGCCTCAAATTTGGCTATTAATCTTTGATTTAAGCATTCAACTTCTCCGAGTTGGCCAACAGCACACAAAACACTTTCCATGCCAAAGCAATAGACAGAAAAAAAAAGAGAATTCCATTTCATTTCATTTGACCGCTTTAAAGTCACCCAACAAAAAACGTAGAAAAAAATATGAAAAAGTAAGTGGGGGGAACAAAATCAAGTAAAAAGCGACAATACAACTGTGTTAATTTGCGCTTTGGGCGGAAAAATGTGTGTTTTGAGTTGAGCATTTTGGTCAAATTGCGCCAGAAGCCAAATTGCATGCAAATTATGTGGAACAATTTCGGCATCATCTAAACCATGACCAGTTTCTATTGCCAGTTGCCAGTTTCCAGTCCAGTTTGTGCCGCGCACTTCCGCCAACAATAACAAATATGAAAATGCCATAACAATAAAATTAGAAAAATGGCAAATGGAGAAAAGAAAATGCATAATTGTGGGACAGGCGATGGAAAAACGAGGTGAAGCAGCTGACAAACCGCAGCAAATGAAAACGAATTCAGGTTTTAATTAAAACAAAATTAGCAATGAGTTTAACACAAATTAACGCATTACGAGTAATGTTGATGTGGAATGTGCCACTAAATGTGGCATTTACATTGACACAGTTTTTTTTTCTATTTATTTGTTTTTCAAATTGAATTTGTATAAAATTATTGTAGTTTTATGATGAGTAGCGGGAGTTGCAACGCTGCAACGTTGCAACAGCAACTCGTCTGTTTGCGATTCGAGTCAAAAACATTTTCACACGCGCCGCCGCTGGCAGCCGTAATCGAAGTGGGTTACCAGATGCAGTCGTGCCGCATTCGCATGCAACCTGTCACACCGGTGCGCCAGATGCTGGGAGGAGGGAGGGAGCGAGGAGTGGGGGGGGGAGGGGAAGGCGCTGCTAAGTGGCCATGGCATTGCCCGAACTTATCGATCATTGCGGCGACTGCACAGAGGCGTCGTCAAGTCGCTCAAGTCAGCGTCAAAGCTACAGGGTAGGCGAGCATACACTGAAAAAAAAGAACAACTTCTAAAATCAAGAAAATATTCATATTAAATATTTTGTTCTTAAAATAATTAGAACTATCTTAAGACTATATTTCTAATTTTGAGAATATTAATCTAAAAAATCAAATTCTTAAAGCAAGAATAAAAACCTTAAATTGTTCGGAAAGTATTCCAATTATAACAAACTAAACTAACATTTATAAAATAACGAATTCAAAATTAAATCTATATAAATAAAATCAAAAATTAAAATTATATAATATTTCACATTTTTAAATTTTGTATTATTTGATTTTAATTTCTAAAAATTTTTTTTTAAAAAAAGGGTTTTTTTTTTTTGAAATTTTTTAAAAAAATGTTCTTAATTTAACTTGCATGTTTTCGACGCATTTTTAAGACCAAAATCTATTTTATAACACTTTTTTTATCAGTGTATAAAAGTGAAAAATCTGCAGCCCATTTGGTTGGCTCTCTATGACTCTGGGCTGCTTCTACGGTTCCATATTGGTGTCAAACTGCAACGAGACACGTTAAAGCTACTCGCATTTGGAATGGCGCATTGTCTGCCCGAGAACAAAACTCACAACACAGACTCAAAGTCAGACTCAGAGTCAGAGTCAGAGTCAGACTCAGAGTCAGAGTCAGAGTCAGACCTACAGTCAGAGAGTCAAAGTCAAAGTCACAGTCGAAGTCAGCGTCAGCGTCGGGAGTCAGTGCCAGGTTAGCGTCAGTGTCAGTGGCGCATTCGTTAAGTATACGCCATGTATGCGCCTTTTAAGTGCCTAGGCCAACCGGTTCCACCAATGCCAGGCCAGATAATGCCGTGTCTACCTTTGTGAAAAGCCGACAACGTTTGACTCTTTGTCAGTTAAACTCCCTCCGACTTCTCCTTTTACTCACTCTCCATACAGAACGCACGCTCCCGCGGGAAATTTTTGCTGGCATCTCTTTTGAAATTTTAAAACAACATTGCAATGTTGATGATAATTTATTATTAAATCTAATATTTTTTTAAATATACTGTCAATCAGATTGTAGTTAGAAATTCTCATTTCTATCAATTAATTAATTCTAATTTTAAATTAAAGATATTACAACCTTTAAGATTTATTGCTTAGTAATATTTTTATTTAATGGTTTTATATTTATGAAATTCTAATCTTTTTACAATAAAATTTTTTTTATAATTTATAAATTATGAAATTTCTAAGTTTATCAATATTTCTTTAAATCAAGATAAAATTTAGTTTAAGAACTATAATTTGAAACGATTGAAATTCAAAAATTAGATTATCTATATTGCAAAAAAAAGCTGAAAATCGTAGATGATAAATTCAATTATCCAAATACTTAACTACAATATTGAAACTTAAATAAAATATTACTAATACTATTTTAAAATAGATGATAGTAAATCTAACTAATTACATATATCAGAAACAGTTTGAAACATATCAGAGAGAAGCTTTGAATTTCTAATCTCTCAGATGAATTATATTACCCTGCCATTTAAATGAATTTCTAGAAGATGTCTTAATTATATTGTATATTATAGATTGTTAATGTATCTGAGAGTGTAGAATTTATAAGCAACTTATATTCTTAGAATTATTAACATTTTAAGTATAGGTATTCGTATCTAAATATTATCAATTCCCATGGGAACTGTAGGCATTTAAAATTGGGTCGCCACACTAACTCTGGAGTTGAGCTCTGTCAGCTGGAGCTGGAGCTACAGTTTCCAGAGTCAGAGTCAGAATCAGAGTCAGAGTCGCTGTCAGACGAAGCGCAGCTAGACGCAGCCCTAAGGGCAATGTTGACGCCAAAGTGGCAAGTGGTGCAAGTGGTGCGATGAGTTTGCAGCGAGTGCAGCGAGTGGCAAGCAGCGATTGCAGGTGCAGCAGCTGCTTGGTTTAGTTAGTTGGTTGCTTGGTTGCTTCGTTGCTTCGTTGGTTGCTTGGTAATGGCAATGGCATGTTGCTGTTGCGAGTTGCAAGTTGCTTTGCCTGCCACGCCAAAAGCCAAAACGAAACAAGTGAAAACAAGTTGAGCGCCTGCAGCAGGCGGCATGCCCCGAAAGTGGGTCAGAGTCAGAAGACAGAAGACAGAAGACCAAAGACATAGATGGAGTTGCAGTTGGGAGTTGGAAGTTGGGAGTTGAGAGAGGGAAGTCGCTAAGCAGCTAGCTGAGATTCAGGTGGCCAGTTATATACATATTGTTGTTGTATGTGCAGTAGCCGTCGCACCAAATCGGGCGGGCGCTTAAACTGCTGGAATGCTGAATGTGTAGGATAAAAAGAGGGGAAGACGAGCGGAGATAGACAATGGGCAAAATGGGAAACGGGAAACTGGCAATGGGCGACGTCATCAACAATGCGTTGTGGATGTGGATGTGGTTGCAGTTGACTCTATTGACGGTTATTAGGCATGTCGAAGGCGGGCTAATGCCTTGCAGATTGTTGTTGTCTGTTGTCTGTTGTCTGTTGTCTTTACTCAGCTGTTGTTGCTGTTGCTGTTGCTGTTGCTGTTCACATTGATGTTCTGCTTGATGATGATGATGACTTTTTAATATGCATTTGGTGGCTGATGCACAATTTACGGTTAACTTAATAACAGAATGCAGAGCATGCAAATCTCTTGTGTAACTCATGCGTAATCTGTCTCTCTGTCTTTCTCTTTCACTCACACACTCACTTACTCACTTACTCACTCCCTCACTCACTCAATCACTTACTCACTCACTTACTCCCTTACTCCCTCACTCACTCTCTCACTCACTCACTCACTCACTTACTCACTTACTCACTTACTCACTTACTCACTTACTCACTTACTCACTTACTCACTCACACACTCACACTCTCTCTCTCTCTCTCTCTTTCTATCTCTGCAGCGGCTCATCCTGGCGCTGTTTGTTATAGCCACGCCCATTGTCAAATGTTTGATACACGCACCCATTGTGATTTCCTCATTCCCAATCTCTTTGGACGTTGTCAATGCACGGCGCCAACAAAAATGGTCGGAGGATTATGTGTAGCACCTGCAGCAGCAGCGGATGAGGAGCAGCTGATTGAAAAGGCTTCCACAACAACAACAACGACGACGACAACAACAACTACACCTGAGCCTACAACCAGACGCACTACACCAACAACAACCCGAGCAACTACAACAACATCGACGACAACAACAACTTCTGCGCCCACCACCGCAAGAACAACCGCAGCACCTGTGATCTTGGAGGATGAGTTGCCCGCTAGTGTGGAGGAGCAAACGCTAGAAGAAGATGATGGTGAAGCAGCCAAGTTGCGTCCACAAATCAGCGAACTGGACAACGGCGAGAAACTGGAACCCATAGACTTGGCCCATGAGGAAACCGAGCTAACACAGCAACAGCAACAGTTGGAAGAGAATCAGGAGAAGCAAGAGGAACAGCAGCAGACCAGAGTTGGAGCAGGAGCAACTGCCTGAAGAGATGCCACAAAAAGTGTCCGAGAAGGAACAACAACCGAGCTCAGGAGCAGCAATCAACTGCAACTGCCACCACAGGAGCTCAACAATTGTTGACGCCTGCCGATGTGATTACAGAAGCTATAGAAGCCGTCGAACAGGAGACTGAGGCCGCACCCGCCTATGACTATCCCTATAAAATTGACGAGGAATATGCGGAGGAACATGAGATCAAACCTGAAGCAGAGGCAGAGAAGGAGACAGAGAAGGAGACAGAGAAGGAGACAGAGAAAGGAGACAGAGAAAGAAACAGAGGCAGAGATAGCACCTGAATCAGAGACTTCTGCTCCAGCTGCAGAGGAACAGCATGAGGAGGAGCATGAAGAGGAGGAGGAGTTGGAAGCATCGGGCGCAGCAGAAATTGCAGCACAGGCCACCGCAGATGATACCATGAAATTCGATTATGAAACGGCTGTCGATGAGGAGGAACAGCAACCACAACAACAACAACAACAACAACAACATGACGAGCTGGAGCCACAAGCTGCCACAGTGCCGATTGAGAACGAGAATGAGACCGAGACGGATGCAGAGACAAGCACTAAGAACTATGAGCCACTGCAGCTGGAGGATGAGAAGGAGGTGGCAACTGATACTGATGCTGATGCTGAGGCAGCCGCTGGCGATGATGATTTGATACCCGTGCATAACGATGAATTGCACGAAACTGAAAGTGTGACGCAGCCAGAGATTGCTCAGGAGGAGGAACAATCAGGGGATCATCAGATGGAGATTGAGACTGAGATGCCACAACAAATTGACGACACAGCAGCTAATGATGAAATTGATGAAGTGCCAGAAAAGCAGAAGGAGATGAGAATGAGGAGAAGCAACAGGTGGAAGCCACAACAGAAGCAGCTGCCGAGGAGCCAACGAAATTGGAGGACAACGAAAGCCAAGCGGAGAAAGAGACAATTTCCGAAATGATAGAGGAACAAACAGAGAAATCCGAAGCTGAAGTCCAAGTCGAAGCTGAATCCCAGTCAGAAACTGAAGCTGAAGCTGAAGCCGCAGAAATCGAGGTAACAACAGAAACCGCTGTCGAGAATGCAGTTGAAATTGAGACAAAGAAAGAGCTGGAGAAAGAGATGGAGATTGAGAAGGAGAAAGAGACTGAAAGCGATCTGGCAGAGCAAAGCGCCAACGTCAAGCCGACAAGTGGCGAAGATGATTTAAATGAAGCCAATCAATTAAATCAAGAGCAAATCGAGCAACAGAAACCAGCTGAAGTTGTGGAGAATGAAGCTGAAGAAGCTGAGCTGGTCAACAACCGAAAGGCAGCAAGAGCAACAAATCAATGAGGAGAAGCAGGAGGAAAATGTAGAACAAGTTGCCACAGAGACAGAGAAGGAGACTGAGCTGGAGACAGAGACGGAGACGGAGAGGGACACAGAGGCAGAGACGGAGTCGGAGTCGGACACTGAGACGGAGACGGAGGCTGCAGCTGAGTTGGAGGCAATCAGCGAAGCACAACACGAAGAATTGACTTACCCAACAAATGATGATGAATTGGCGCCACAACAACAGCAAAACGAAGAGCAGACCACAGAGCAAGTGTTGGCTGATGAAGAGGAGAAGCTACCGGAGGAGGAGGAGAAGGAGGAGAAACTGGAGGCAACGACTCAACTGACGGCTGCTGAACCAGAAATCGCCGAGACGCAGCTGCTGGCCGAGGAGGAGAATGAGCTAAATGCAAATGCAATTAAGACGCCCGAAGTGTCGGAAACAATTGCAGAGACAGAGGCAGAGACAGAGACAGAGCCCGAGGTGGAGAAGGAGAAAGAGACTGAGACTGGGACAGAGACTGAGCCTAGAGCCAGAGCCAGAGCAGTTAGACAACGTGGCTAATGATGAGGTGTCGCATGTGGATGCAGTTGAGGCGGAGACAGAGCCAGAAACCCATCATGATGAAGGTGCGGTTGCAACTGAAACTGATGCTGAAGCTGATGCGGAGGCTGTCACTGAGGCATTGCCAATTAAGCACGAAGTGCTGCAGGAAACCACCGAAGCTTTGAAGGAGACCGACATCCAAGAAGAGCCGGCTACTGAGCAGTCAGAGCAGGTGGAGCAGCAATCGGAAACTGTCACCGAACGCAGTGAAAGTGGAGAGTTTGATGAAACGGAAATGGACAAAAATGAAAATGATAATATCATACAAGGAGCGGAGCCAAATGTGGAGCAAGACACAATGAAGGTCATTGAGAACGAGGCGGAGACAAGGCCAGAGGTGGAGACAGAGATAGAGACAGAGACAGAGAAGGAAACAGAGAAAGAGTCAGCGCCCGAAGCGGAGGCAGATACAGAGTCAACTCCAGAGGAGGCAGTTGCTCCAGTGGAAGCACAACACGACGAGGTGTCCCATGACAGCTGAGAAAGAAGAGCAACAACAACAGACAACAGCCGGAGAAGACGCAGATGAGGAGCTTTCGAAGCCCGAGGAGACAGTGGATTATACCAGCATTGAGCAGCTAAAGGAACAAATCGAGGAGGTACAAAAGGAACAGCAGGAAGAGCAAGTACAAGCCGAGACAGAAGCACAATCTGAAGCGGAGACTGAGATCTCAGCTACACAGATTCCAGAGCTGGCCGCAGAGGTACCAATTGTAAGCGATGAACAGGTCAAGGATGACTTCAAGGAGAGCGAAAGCATTGCGGATATACTCAGTGATCTGATGCTTGAGGGTGACAGCACCGTGCCTCCAGTGCCATTTGGTGAACAGCCTTCGGAAACAATTCCTATGCCGACAGAGACCGAAGCGGAGAACGAGCAGCAGTTGGAAGAGGAGCAGGTGCCAGCTATGCCCGATCTGCTGGCGGAGGCAGCTGAAATGAATGAGCAACAGGAAGAGACACAGCAGGAGGAGGCACAACAAGAGGAAGCACAACAAGAAGAGACACAACAGGAAGAAGTACAACAGCAGGAACAACATCAACAGGATGATGAAGAAGAAGCAGCAGCAGCTACTGAAGCGGCTGAGAAGCTCATCACTTTCTACCCAGAAGTGCCAGTGGCCGAGGAATCCTCTCCAGCAGTTGCAGCTGAGGAAGAGCAAACCAACTCCGAGCTTAAATCAGAATTAACCACAGTTGAATCCGTAGTAGAAACCGAACCTGAACGCACTTTATCTCCCGAAGAATTACCCTTCGATTTGAGCGATAACTCCGGTCCAATTAGACTGCAGGAACTCGAGTCGGACAGTCTGATTGTGGAGTCAACTACACTGGATACGCTGCTGGATCAGAACAATCACATTGAGGAGGAATCAAATGCACCCGCTGCTCCAAGTCAGACGCACGAGGAAGCCACTCCCAATCCTGCGGACATTGTTGAGATCACAACACAAACAATGCTGGGATTGGCGAGTCGTGTGACATTGATGGAACCTGCGGCACCTGTGGTGACCACACTGAAACCCCTGATGAACTGGGAAGAGGCGACACCACAACCAGCTGCCGATATTCCAGCCCCAGTTTCCACACTGTCTTTAATCAGTGGCAAACCTGGCTCCGAGTTGCGCAAGCGCGTTGATCTTGGACTGGAGGCCATCTCTTTGGGTCTGTCCTGCACCAGTGATCGTCAGTGCCAGTTGGCCGATCCTCATACGGTTTGCAATGGACGCGGCGTTTGCGACTGTGCCACAACCGAAGGCGCACAAGGACAATGCAGTGCGGAGCGTACAGGATGCAGTCCAGGCACATTCCAGGTAGGCTTTATCCATGACTTTCTTCTGTACTTAGTGACAGTCTATGAAGACAGAAGAAACTATCTTAATTTTATCAAAATCTAATTGACTTAACTGCGTGATATCAATTTAATCATTTTAGATCATATTTCCGAACATATTCGAATATTTACACTCTTTAAGCTTTCATAACTTGAGCATAACTTAACCGATTTATTCACTGAGTGACAATTTAATCATTACTTAACATCTGCATCAATTCTGCATTTAAACTTTGTTCATTTGTTATATTTCAATTTATATCGAAAATTTCCGGTTATAAAGGGTATCCCAAAGTTAACGCAAGATTTAAATTTGCCGCCATTTATGCAGTAAAATATTGACAACCTTAAAATAAAAACAAATCGACAGCTTGATAGTTTTGGGTTTGTAAAAATGAATATTATACCCATTAACGTATTTTCAATATCTTTGATTTCTTATAACTTTGTCAAAAATTAACCGATTTTCGGACTGTATTTCAATTCAATCATTTTGTAGACTTCTTTTATAATTCTGCAGACAGGCTTTGTTCTTTTAGAAAATTTAAATGTTTTCGAAAATCAACGATTATTTTCATACATTGCCCTTGTCGTATTTTTAACCCTTTGTTTGAAGTGTGAACTCTCAAACCTTTGTCAAAATCTAACCGATATTTAACTTTTCAATTATTTTAACAGCCAAATAAGCTTATTTGGAAACTTTTAACTTTTTAAAAAATTTGCAAATTTTTGCAGGCGAGTATACACTCGACTATAGTTTTCTTAGTTGTCAAAAAACTTATCTAAAGGTTATTCTATTTACAGTGCCGTTCGAGTGGCGTGTGCATCTCTTGGTTCTTTGTGTGCGACGGTCGCGCCGACTGCAACGACGACTCGGATGAGGAGTGCACCCACAATGCGCGACTGAATCAAACATGTCCCGCGGAGGCGTTCCGCTGTGAGCGTAGTGGACGCTGCATCTCGAGGGCAGCACTCTGCGATGGACGCAAGCAGTGTCCACATGGCGAGGATGAGGTCGGTTGCAATGGACTGCAGAAGGGCGGCAACAGTTGTCCACCGCACACGTTCCGTTGCAAGAGTGGAGAGTGTCTGCCGGAGTATGAGTATTGTAATGCGATTGTCTCCTGCAAGGATGGCAGCGATGAGCCGCCACATTTGTGTGGTTCCCGTGCCATGCCCAATCTCTTTATGCGTCTCATCGAGGCGGGCGGCCTTTTGGCCAGTCGCAATGAGCCGGATGCCTATTGCCCGCACCGCTGCAGCAACGGACTGTGCCGATCCACGGCAATTGTGTGCTCTGGACGCGATGGCTGCGGCGATGGCACCGATGAGCAAACCTGCGCTGTCTGCCGTAAGTTTTGCGAGTCCCAATCAAGTCAATTCCTATGCTAATCTTAACTCTCTCATTTCTCTAGGTTGTCCTGCGCCAAATGCCGCCAGCCTGCCCGTTTATTTGGCCAGACATCGTCCCATGCCACTGTGGTAGATCTTTCAACGATAGGGAATTATCTACAGCACTGCATTTGCAACACTTGCAACACTATTTCTATCACTTTCCCACACTGACCATTTCGAAATATTTGATTTTTTGATTTAGCATTTAAGTTGATTTTACGCTATTTATTTATTTATTTATTATTTTTTGACTGCGCCTGCCACGCCCAATTGCCACCTTGCTAGCAAGGGATGCACCAACACATCCTTTGACCCAGCGATGCTGACAATTGTGCGCCCTCCGCGCACTCTATCCCTATCATCCGCTATCATCCCTAACATCATTATTTCACATTCATTCATTCACACACTCTATTTATTCTACTCATGTGCCCATTCAACTATTTATTTTCACTCTACCACAAAACAAAAGAACAAAAATTAAAAAAAAAAACAAACAAGAAACAAAACAAAACAAACTTCATTCGCTTAGCTTAGTCTTATGAAATTATCTAATTTATTTAAATTATGGCCAGGCAAAAAAACAAAAAAACGAAACGAAAACAACAAAAAATACACAAATGATGCATTTTTATCTATAAATTTGTTTGTAAATAAGTTAACAAAATGCTTAATGTACATGATGAATGACGATATATGAAATTGTAGGACAATATAATGTACCAATATCAATATCCTTTCTTTTATTTAACAATGTCTGCATATAAAGTGCATCTTTTTTCAAGTCAAAAACAAAACCACATGAAAAAATCGACAATCATCGAAAAATGCATTAAATATATAATATTAAACAAAAAACTTATTTTTAAAATAAAAAAAAAAATTACAAAAAATTATGAAATTTTGTGTTTTAATTTATAAATGTTTCTGAAAATTTTATATTTTGGAACACTATGGAAATTAATTTTTATAATGTTCCTAAAATAGAAATAAATTGTAGTTATTTCCGTTTCATACTCGAAACACCCTGTATCTTATTTCCCAGTCGTCGCCATTTGTATTTGTTGTCATTTCGCAAAAGCACGTGCCGAAATTCCAGACGAAAACCTGCTGCACACGTCTCTCCCCTAATTCGTTCAAGGCGGCATTTTGTTTATTTGGAAACTTTTGGGGGCATTCAACAGATGGTTAGGACGCTACTTGGCGAAGGAGCAGAGAGAAATAGGCTGACTAAAGCTGCGTCAACTGCGCAGTCGCTGTGAGTGTGTGTTGGCACTGAAAGCAACAAACAAATAAACATTGCATACTTTTAGGCGCCGCGCTCAAAATGCAACGACTGTTGCCATTCCTAGGCACGCTCTCACTATCTTTCTCTTTCTCGCTCGCTGCGTATACAAAACGTGCCAAGTGTGAATGTGTGAAAGCTCTCACACTCTCACACACTCACCATCAGCCTCGCTGCGGCGACGGCAGCGGCAGCGTGCAAAATATTTTGTATTATTATTATCCGTTTGCCAGCCATTGCAGCAGGACACGCGACTGTCGTGTAGGTGTCTTTCTGTACCTTTTTTTGTGTGTGCTTGTGTGCAATAAAATCAAATATTAAAGCACATAAAATATTGCTACATATATAGTTGCAATCAATGAATAGCTGCAAAATGCTAACAAAATGAAATCAAGTGAGTGCAAAGGTCCTTTTACTTTGACAATTGCGGATGCGGAAAAAGCATTTGGCGAAAAACTTCTCTACACTTGTGTGTGTGTGTGTGCGTGTGTGTGTGGTATGGGTGTGTGTATCTGTGCACGCGCAGCTTGTTAGTATCTATTGTGTCACACGAATGTTTGCAATTTTTACGCTGACGCTGCAACTGAATCCACTTCAATGGGAAACTTGACAACACTTTGCACGACATGCGTACTCGTGTGTGTGTAAGTGTGTATCTGTGTTTGTTATTTTTACTACGTCATTACGTCCTCGACATACCTATACATATAAAAACATACATGTACGTAAAAAGGCTTGGTTGAGTTTTCTGTCTTATGAAAAGTGCATTACCAAGCCCTTAAAGTAACTCATTTATGGTCCCCCTATTTTACAATTCAATCTAATATTATAATCAAATAATACAAAATTAATAATAAACATTGCACTTTCTTATCAACTATTTACACCTCTGTTTTTTGTTTTCACATCTATTTTGTTTATACTTTTCTGTACTTATTATATTTTGTAAATAATCGTAAAAGCTTTTCATCTTCGAAATCTTTTTTACTCGGTAAGCTTAGACAAATAAAATCTAATAAAAGTTAAAAAACAATAAATGTACACAATACAAATGATCATTTCTGCTTTGAAATGGGTCAGTTTAATTGCGAAGAGATATGATCGACATGTGCAACAGACATGCAACAAACTAGTTAAAGGCTCTTTGATTTTTATCATTAACAACTATTTCATGTTAAAAAATTTTAATTCAAAAGCGTACTGCATTTGTTATTTAGGTAGCTACAGTCTTAAAGTAGCTAGCTTTATCAATAAATAAAATGAGGTACATTTTAGGTGTTAAAATAAATACAAAGATAATCAAATCGGAATTAAGTCTGCAGTTTGCAGCTTTAGTAAGCAAATCAACTCTTGTTGTCAAATTTTATGTTTGTTTTTTGCATAAGAAAATAAATATATTGCCATGAAAATTCCTTCAAAATTAAGTATATTGTTTTATTGGAATTTTGAAAAATCAATCTTAGTAGGAATCCTGTTGAAAGTTAAGAGAAAAAATATTGATATAAATTAGTCTTTAAAAAGTCAGTAATTACGTAGTTGAACGCTTATTTGTTTATGGATATATTCAAATGTATATATATGGATATCAAGTGCTGTTATTCATTGGCTTTTTAGTGTTATTATTCGAAGCAATGAAAACTGCCTACAAGGTAATTTTATACTTATTACTATGTTCGTTAATTTTTCATTTTATTTCATTAATCACAAGAATATTACTCATCATTAAGAAATTTGATTGAAAAAACAAGAGTTTTATGTGGAAGTATTATTTAACCTGTTCAATGGTATTTGTGTGTTGGGCGTCATTTTTCAATTAAATTTTTATATCTTTTCCAATAGTTAACTACAAACTATGACTACACAGTTGGAAATCGTGAGACTTGCATAATTGCATAATCCATCATTGTTGCTTCAACGATTTGGCTTAACATATAGAAGAAAAGAAGATAAAAATAATAATAATAATTAAGCACGGAGAAGTACGACTGTTGAACTGATAAATACCCTATATTTGTATTTATTATTATTGATTTGCGATAATAATAAATATTTAATTTTAAATACAATTTACTAAAAAGAAAATAATAATAGTCGGTTGCAAAACTTTCGAAAATCGATAATGTAATGTATTCTAATTCAGAGTAATAAATTTAAATTACTTAGTAATTGCTCTATGATTATAGTAAATATTGAAAACGTAGCCAGACCTATCAAAACAAATGGTATACACCTTATGCCCTTTAATTACAGGGAATAGTGAGCATGAAAAACGCTAAGGTCGTAATAACATTAATGTCTACGATAATACAAATGCAAATCAATAATCTCAGCATCTAAATGTTTGTATATATATTATTTTATATATGTATATGTACATGTATAGTTGGGTAGTCAGAGCGAAGCTGAGTGATGGCAGCCGAATAGCTTCGTGATTGGCCAAACTCGGTGCGAGAGTAGTCATCGTATCCGTCCGCAAGTACAATGAAAATGTTGTCGTTGTATCTTTTTAAGTGCTCACGGATCGGTCGACGCGTTCGGCTGCGCTGCTCTTTCGCTTTCGTTTATCAAATTATGCAAATTTGTCGATTATTCTGCTAAATTGCAGTTTGTAAACAAACCGAGCAAAACTGTCACTGTCGCTAATTACTCGTATTTAATCTACTTGCACTATCACGCAGTCTAATTTAAATATATTTTTTTCCGTTGCACTTTTTGTGACACAAATTAAAAGTGTCAACAAATATATACTACTAAATGTATAGTTTATTAGCAGCGGAAATTGCTTATTTTAGTGCGGTCCCAGAAAATATATTTGTTCATCTCGTTCTTGGCAGTGAATGTGTTCTCTATGCAGTGCAGTGACATTCTAAACATAGTCTTCATCCAAAAAAAAGACATAGTATATATATTTTAAATGTGCAACATGGCAGAACAGATATTGGATCGTATTAAATGTTTTGAATCACGCTCAAATTATTTAAACTAGTTTGGAAAAAAAAACAACTTAAATCAAAGACGCAACTTTAATAATAAAACATCGAAAGTGATTACATGTCAGAATTCATTATCACTTAACGAGAGTACAAAAGATTTATTATCATTACCTACGGTTTCTACCGTTCATGTTGATATAAAGCATATGTAAGTTTTCTCGACTTACCAAAAAACACAAAAAATATTTTTACAAACTAATTTTAATATTTAAACAGAGCTCATATTTTTATAAACGAAATTCGCTGTTTATTAATTTTCAGCGTATGCTGAAGTCGTCTTTAAATTAGAATAATCAAAAGTTCAATGCTGCGGAAGCGATTTTCGATATAAAACTCAATTCAAAGTTTGGACTTAAATCTCTTGTGCGTGCAAATTCGTGAATATTTAGTTGAAAGCAAAGACAGAAATATTTACAGTTAGTGGAATGCATGTAATAATTTAATTAGTTAATAAATCGGGTTGCATTGCACAAATCAATCTTGGGACTATCAATAAAACATATATATGTTATATTAATTTGCTGTTAAAGATCATAATAAATATTTTAAATGAGGGGAGAGAGAAGTTTAGTTATATATTAAGGAGAAAAATAAAAAAAAAAAATATTTTAATACTGCACTGATATTTAAACAGTTTCTTCACCTAAAATATACATAACATGTTTAAATTAATAAGTTTCTTTAATTTGGTGATGCATTTACCCTGTGACTCACTGTATGCAACAATAATAAAAGTTTGTGCATGAAGAAACAATGCAAACTGACGAGTTTACCTAACATATACATATAGCTTATCTTAAGCGTACTTTGTATATTATGTGAGAAAAGAAGCATGCAAAACTTATTTAATGCTAGCCCAAAGCATTGAAAACAAA
Organism: Drosophila falleni; assembly: GCA_035045575.1. Taxonomy (NCBI): domain Eukaryota; kingdom Metazoa; phylum Arthropoda; class Insecta; order Diptera; family Drosophilidae; genus Drosophila; species Drosophila falleni. The sequence goes on from JAWNOV010000167.1 coordinate 17,257,005, forward strand.
ACAAATGAAAAACTGGTTTCTATTATAAAATCAAAAATGTACTAATTGATCTTTCACATTTTAAATTGCTTATAGATACAAGGGCAGACCAAGCTTACCTAAGTTGATCCGACACACAGTTGGGCTCTCACAATGTCTGACAAACGCCCTCTGTTGGACAATAGTGACATTGAATCGGAGCAGGGCGGTATTATGGGTGGCAAGGAATCATCCTTATTGACGACTGGAATAACATACAAAACCACAACTGTTGCTCCCACAGTTGTCTGGTATGGCCGACAAATTCTGGTCCGTCGCAAACTATTTGTGGGATTACTTGTGGTGTTCATATTCTCCTATTTTCTGATTGGTCCCGCTGATGTGCTGGATCTGGATAACGTCGATAGCATCGTGCAGGTGCATCATCAGTCTAACGTATTGGATAGGGAAGGTAAACATGTACTTAGAGCTATTTTGACTTTAATTTATGTAGTATTAAAAGTACTTAGAGTTAGTCGAGAAAGTGATTAGACAAACAAAAATGCACAAATTTACATTATTTTTTTATGAGATATCGTAACTAAACTTATGGAATATGCTTTTAAGTTAGTTTTATACATCCTTACCAAAGTTGGTTCAAATCTGAGCACTATAACATACAGCTGTCATAGGAACGATCGGGCGAAAATTAAGTCTTAGTATGAAAAACTTGAAAACCTGGGAGCCTGGGAGATTGAGTGGGAGCGGGGCCTGGAAGATTGAGTGGGAGCGGGGCCTGGAAGAAGTTTGAGAGGGGCCTGGGAGAATGAGTGGGAGCGGGGCCTGGGAGAGGGACTTTGAGCGGGGCCTGGGAGATTGAGTGGGAGCGGGGCCTGGAAGATTGAGTGGGATTGAGCGGGGCCTCGGGGCGGGGCCTCGGAGCGGTGCCTCGGACCTGGGAGCGGGGCCTGGGAGAGGGACTGGGAGCGGGGCCTGGGAGAGGGACTGGGAGCGGGGCCTGGGAGATTGAGTCGGAGCGGGGCCTGGAAGATTGAGTGGGATTGAGCGGGGCCTCGGGGCGGGGCCTCGGAGCGGTGCCTCGGACCTGGGAGCGGGGCCTGGGAGAGGGACTGGGAGCGGGGCCTGGGAGAGGGACTGGGAGCGGGACTGGGAGAGGGACTGGGAGAGTGACTGGGAGAGGGACTGGGAGAGGGACTGAGAGAGGGACTGGGAGAGGGACTGGGAGAGGGACTGGGAGAGGGACTGCGAGAGGGACTGGGAGGAGTAATATTAATTGTAGCAGTAGTAGAGAGGGTAAGAAAAACAAAGAGAATCTGAGGAAGAAGTACGAGTTTGAATATAGAAAAATAATTCAAATGCTAATAAAATCTGAGCACTATAACATATAGCTGTCATAGGACCGATCGTGCGAAAATTAAGTCTTAGTATGTGAAACATTTTTGTTTTATGAGATATCGTAACCAATCTGATAACATTTGCATTTAAGTTAACTAAATTATTTTTAGTTTTTTTCCATTATAAGTTTTTTTCTTAGTAAGAGAGGAGACCCCCGACTGTCGAGTATGCTCGACTGTAGCACCGGCCGAGTAGTTCTTATTTCTCATGTACTCATTGTAATTTATCTTTTATTTTTTGGTATTCCTTTTTGTTTGGTTGTCATCGTTTGATTGCATGCTTGTGTTTATCGTCTTCCGTTTGTATATGATATGTGTGCAATCTGTAATGTATGGTATACAGTGATGTCGCATCCAAATGGTCTGAAAGTTAATCAGACATTACTTTTGCCAAAAGGTTATCTTGTATACAGCAATCAGTGCAGAATTGTGGATTTGGATCCCTACAAACGGGAGGTGATGCGTCATTTCAAACGTGTCTCCTATAAGCCCTGCAAGCAACGTCTCCCTCTGACCCAAATGCGATATGATGACCATACTCGTCGTTACGTGCTGAGCATTAATTCAACGGCATTTCCGAGCTATCACGTGAAAAACGTACTGAGCTGTTGTTACATGGGCGTGGAGAGGGTCAGTGAGTCAAATGTCAGCTATTCGCATTGTGAGCACTTTAAGAGCAAAGCACAGATATCCAACACAACGGACAGTGTGATTGTCAAGTGCTCCACGGAGAAGGGACAGATTTACATAAATGGACATGCGACGATTCCAGAGCGAGTGGAGATCCGACAAAGGCTGAAGCAATGGAAGCGTCGGGATCAGGGACGACGTGTGCCCAGCGTGCTGATGATAGGCATCGACAGCATCTCAAGGGTGAATCTCATCCGTGCGATGCCCAAGACAGCACAGTATTTGTACGACAACGATTGGTTCGAACTGGCGGGTTATAATAAGGTAAGAAAGTGATGCAACTTTAATCGGAGTCTTTTAACTTATATTTGTATTTATTTCAGATTGATGACAATACATTTCCCAATATTATGGCCCTCATGGTGGGCTATAATCTGAGCAATGCCTTGAAGTACTGTAATCCCTATGTCTCAGGTGGCCTCGATAAATGCGACTTCGTTTGGAAGCTGTACAAGAAGCATGGCTATGTGACATCTTATGGCGAGGATGCAGTCAAGATCAACACCTTTAATTACCTAAAGAAGGGCTTTAAGCAGCCGCCCGTGGATTACTATTTGCGTCCGTATCTCTCGGCTGCGGAGAAGTTGCTGGACGGGAATGTGGTGCTGGGTTTACCACACTGTGTGGGTTTCGAGACGGAATCGGAACATGTGTACAACTATGCGCTGGAATTTGCTCGACGCTATCGCAACGATAGCTTCTTTGGCTTCTTCTGGACAAACACTCACAGTCACGGCGACATTTCCCAGACAAGTTCCATGGATGATTATCTAAGGGATTATCTGCAGCGTCTGTTGGCTCAGGGCACAATGGAGCACAGTATTGTTGTGTTCTTCAGTGATCATGGCCTACGCTTTGGGCCAACACGATCCACCTGGTCGGGTCATCTGGAGGAACGACTGCCCTTTCTCTTCATCTGGCTGCCACCATTTCTGAGAACCGAGCATCCTGAATTTGTGAAGGCACTGCGTGAGAATCGCAATCGTCTGACAACTCCCTATGATCTTCACATGACACTGAAACACATACTCACTCTATCGGCTCGATCCGGTAGCCTGGAGACGCTGGACGGTGCGAAGGATTGTCCACAATGTCAGAGTCTGCTGTTGCCCGTGCCTCTCAATCGCAGCTGCGAGGATGTGGCAATTGAGGATCATTGGTGTACTTGCTGGTCCTACAAGGCCATCAATAAGAACTCCAAGACGATGCGACATCTGGGCGAGCGTGTGGTGCATTATTTAAATGACTATGTGACCAGCTTTCGAAATGGGAGTCTTGCCCATCTCTGTCAGCCCCTCTCGCTACAGGGCATCAGCGCAGCCTATAAGGCTCGACTCTCTGATGACGATAAAAGTCAGACACAAATTTATTGGCTCACATTTTCAACCGCACCCAATCAGGCGTTATATGAGGCAACAGTGCGGTATAATAAGAGCTCGACAAGTGAGGATAATGTCCAGGTTACCGGATCCGTCAGTCGACTTAACTCATATAGCGGAGAGGCCGATTGCATGAATGATTTTGCAATTAAAAAGTACTGTTATTGCCACCATAAAAGTGGTTAATTCTAGTCAGCTTGTTTTAGTTAGTAAAGACTCAAATTTGAGATTGCCCCAAGTGCCGTTATACTTGTAGTTATTATCTAGGTCTAGCAGTAGCTGTTAAACTTAGTCATTAGATAATTTCGGTGCCGTGTGGGCGTTAACACCAGACTCTGAATCATTTCCAGAGCAGCAACGTGATAATATTTACTTAAATACTTAATAATAACTAAAATAAATATATATATTGTTAGTTGTATTATACATAAATACTGTTATATCTTTTTGCTCACTCCTTAAGCTCATCACTTAGAGACTTTGTATTATTCCAATTCATATCCTTATATTTATCTCGTATGTACGCATATCCCAACAAAATAATTCAACGATTGCCAACATTTCAATTATTATTAATTATGCTTAAGTTGACCAGTATCAAATACTAACTTACTTATGCTACTTAAAACAAATATTTGTTGGAAAATAAAATGAGTTTGTTTCATAGAAAATCTCATTATTAAATAAACGATATCGAATACTGATCAAATTGTTGTTTGTCTTCAAAATGGGTTTTAAAACTAAACTAAATTTAACAAGCAAGATGCATAAAGTTAACGTACATCCCAAAAAAAATAGCTGTGATGTTTATATTATAGAAAATATATACATATTTATTATGAATTTAATTTGAAAAACAAATTACACGCTAAATTTCAATTGAACAAATTTGTTAGCATAGAAATAGAAAATTATAAATCATTTCAAATGTAAAGAAATTACAAAATAAAATATAAAAAATATATACAAATGAGATTTTCGTAAATTCATAACTACTTGAAAATAATAGTTGAAATAAAAATTATAAACTACTGTCAACTTTAAAGAAATAAAAAAATAAATATAAATGAGATAATAGAAAATTACAAATGTTATTTCATAAAAAGAGTTAAAAAACGCGAGAAATCTAAATTTATTGTGGGCATCGTAAATGAACAACTGAAGTCATTAACCTAAAATTTGAAATGTTGTAATGTATATTATGATTTGCCAATCATTTTGAATTTGTTAGATTTGCTTAAAATGGTATCCTTTGGCAACATGACTTATAGGACATTAACGCTCATACTGCAAGCTGATAACCTTCTCTCTAAAGTTATAGTTGCAGAGCATGTTCTTCAATGATTTGAAGAATTTCGTAAGCGGACTCTGCCGCTGTAGGGCCAAATCGTCACCGGGCATGGGTTGCAATTCCAAACGAAGCTCCTTATAGTCCGGACTAATAACTAATGAGAAGCGTCCATTCAGGTTGATGGCATAGCTTGGATTTTGTGTACGTGTTTTGCTAAATTCAATTGTTTGCTGCAGTTGTTGGGCGAAGAACGACTGTTTTGAGGTACGTTGAAAATTACGCGCACTCCACGTGTCCAGCGAGGTGCTAATTAGCCAGGTAATGTGTCGCGGCAGTGCATCGGATGTCGACGGTTCATTTGAATCGATTTGCTTCATAGTCAAAGCATAAATATTTGCCAAAATATCCTTAATAGCATCTACATAGCATTCAACCCAATAATAATAAATTGTATTCTTTGCATTACGATTTTTGCTTAGGAAATCAGCACGCAAACTCTTGAGATCATTATTAGTGGGTGTGAGTGTATGCACATGCATAAGTGACGATCCATTCTCCACAGGACTAATCGATGGCAGCGCGTCATCTGTTGGTTTAGATACTACTGTAGCTGTAGCTTCAGATGCTGCTGTGGCAGCAATGGGAGGCTCTGTTGTCACAGATACTGAAGGTTTTACTGTGGCAGCAACCGTTGGCTTTGTTATTACCTGTTGGACCTGTTTGCGTACCTTGGCAGGCTGTAGGTGCTCCAGCCGTTGTTCCTGCAGCAGATTCTCCGCCAGACCAAACAGCAAATAGTCATAGAACTTTGCTGGTGTTGATTTCAATTTTATATTGTTGCAAGCTTGAGCGGCCAACAAAAGGCATTGCTTTAGATAGCAAAGATTCGTTTGTGATATGGATTGGCCCACATTATGTTGAAGCTCAAAGGGATCCTGGACACAGACGCATCGTTCACTTTGGAACGGCTCTGGCAGTTCGCCGTTGGCCCTTTCCACGGACATCATTTGGGCTTCGTACGCTGGGAAGTAGCCGGGCATAGAAAATGCCATAGCCACATCCAATTCATGCCCCAAATAAGGCGACAGTACCTTCTTCTCAAAGTCCATATGACTGTACAGCTCAAAAAAACTGGTGACTAGGTCAAAGGTGGTTAGACTAGCTGGCAACGGTCGAACGTTTTGAAAGCTGAATGCATAGTTGATGCCAAAGACATCCTGTGCATGGCATCGGGATTGTAGCTGCTTAATCGATGGCAGATGACAAAGCTGTTGCAATTGGTAAATGACGAGAGTAATCAGGCAATAGCTGGTCATGCTGCCGCTGCCAATTATCTTCAGTTTCTTTGCCCAGATCTTCAGGAACAAGAAGAGTTCGCGTAAACGCACATCTCGATTCAATAGTTCGGCAACAAAGCGAGAATTGTAGGTACTATTCGGACTAGACATGCTGATGTCTATACTGACTTCGCTCATCACATGTTTGCATCGAATGATTGGAACACGGGCGTGTCGAATGGCAAACACATCGGTAAAGCAATCAGAGCGACGCAAATAATTGAGAGTCCGGTTAAATAATTGACGATGCGTCATACTGTTGGTACCGGTGTCAACTTGCTCCAGATATAAATCAATATCGCTGTCTGCAAGTGTGATAATAATCAAGATAATAATCAAAACAATTAAGTATATTTAGCAATACAAACCTTTTAAAGCCAAGCCTGTGACTAGTGAGCCAAAAGGATAGACCTTAACCTTTCCCTGCATATGTTTCTGGATGATCTTACGAACTTGGGAGAAGCAAGTGGCCAGAGCACCACAGTTGCCAGCATAGAATCCCAGCACAGCTCGTAAATGCTGTCCGTCTTGGGTCTGGACAAGCAATGTCTGCAGCTCGCGTCTTTCGGATTGAATTTGCTCGCTGGCAAATAGTTTTGTAACGGCATCGAGACATTTGCGCAGCTTCTTCTGTGGCTTGATCGTATGCTTAAGCAGCTCGTGCGCCAGACAATCCTGCAATGTTGTAAATGGCGCATCGCACACCTTGCAGGTGACCGCATCGCACATCGCACATCTGTCATCCTGCAAGGCTTTTGGGCGAGTATCCAAGTCGCTCATTCTGTAAAAACAAATTTTAAAAGCAACAAGTTAACACACAGAGTACATTTTATTTACAAGACACACTAAAATTCTAAAAAATTCTCTAGCACAGCTGATCAAATTGGTATGTTGATTAAAATTCCAATGCTTTCCCCGTGGCTCGATCAACAACTCGGAGAAAGTACTGAGGTTTAATGCAGCCATCGACGCCAGCGCAAAGTATGACATTGTTGCTGGATCTAAATAGTTCCAGCTTATCCTCCAGCACCTTGGCCACATTAAAATAAATCAGAAGTTGACAATCCCTGCGAAAACCACTTAAGATCGCACGGCTATCTCCGCTCAGGACTGCAAAGTGCACATGGTTCCGTTGCATACGTTTAAGGCCCTCGATCTTGATGCGTTCCCAGTTTCTGTAGTAAGTTCCATGTGCCACATCCTCAGGCAGCTCGGCAACACTCTGTATACGCTCCAGACATGCCTCCGCCTCCACAGCAGCCAGTGAATGACCCTGATTGGCGCGAATCTCCTGTGAGCCAGTTAGCGGGTTACAACGTAGTGTATAACGTTGCTTAGCATCACTGGCCACAATTTCCTGCAGCTTTTCTATGCTGTAGCTTCTTCCGTAGCGAGGATGCTTCAAAATATCCGAGACGCTAACAAAACCATCTGGCTGTATTGGTAATCCCTCTTTTTGCGCGCCATGTCGCAGCAACCAGGAGAGTTGCTTGCTCAATCGTGTATTGGACTGTGTATTTGCCATAAGTTCCAACAGATATGATTACTCACTTGCTTAAAATTTTGTCATTGCTTATTTAATTCGAAATAGCTTAAATCATATTGTGAAATATATTGTTAATAACTTTAATTTCTCTTGCGAGCATGCAAACTTGTCGATAAAAAAAATACTATGTGTTATCGATACCATTAGTCAAGGTGTAATAAAAGCTAACAATGAACTGTGACGTCACAGTATCAGGGGTAATTAGGGCACAACCTTATACAAAAAAAAAACGAAGGCTAATATACAAATTGCATATGGTAATTTGAATATAGGCAGGTTAATTTATTAAATTTACAAAAATTTAGTTTAAAGATTTCATTAAATTTGATTTAAGGGTAACCTTGTACTTTGTTGACACCATGGATTCAACAGCTGTCAGCTGACACGCCGGCCTTGTGTACAATTGGCATTTTGTAATATTTTGTGAACTCTATTCAAATTCAAAATTATGCGTATTTTGGTACTTTATGGCAGCCAAACTGGCACTGCACAGGATGTGGCTGAACAGATATGGCGAGAATCGCGTGAGTGGGGCTTCGAGGGACCCGTGCTCTCTCTGGAGGATTACAACATTCAGCAGCTGATAGAGGAGCGCCTCGTGGTGTTTGTGGTGGCCACCACCGGGGATGGCATGGAGCCCGACAATATGAAGCAAGCCTGGCGTTTTCTCTTGAAGCGCAGCCTGCCGAGCAATTCATTGGATGGCATGCAGTTTGCCTGCCTTGGACTCGGTGATTCAAGTTACTCCAAGTTCAATTATGCAGCTAAAAAATTGCATAAACGTTTGTTAAATCTGGGTGCTAAATCCATATGTCCGCTTGGTCTTTGTGACGATCAGCATGACTATGGATACTTGGGTACATCGCTAGCCTGGACAGCGGAGCTGTGGCAAACACTAAGCAGTACATTGGTACTGCGAAAACAAACGGATCTTACGGATGTGAAGACGTTTAATGTGCGTGTGCTAGAGCAGGAAGCAGCTTCAAATGAGAAGCGTCTGCAATGGACGCAGCGACAGACACCGCATATTTTTAAATTAACTGAAAATGTGCGCACTACAGCTGAAGATCATTTTCAGGATGTGCATTTCCTGCAACTCAGTGGCAACAATTGTGAGGCGATAACCTGGCAGCCAGGAGATGTGCTTGAGATGCAACCACAGAATAGCTCTGAAAGTATCCAAGAATTCTTTGATTTGCTAAAGGAACACAATTTGGAATTCAATGCCAGCACAGTGGTTGAAGTGAGCAGCGCTCACAAGGATTTGCCGTTGCCTTTGGCCTATGCTGAACCTATTTCACTGCAGCAGGCAGCTCAGTATATTTGGGATCTAACTGCCAAGCCACGTCAACGTTTCCTTGAGGTTTTGTCCCTCAACTGTGAGGATGAAATGGAGCGCGAAAAACTCTTGGAATTCTGCACAGCCGAAGGATTGGAAGACCTGATTGCCTACGTTAACAGACCACGTCGCACGATACTGGAGCTGTTGCAGGATTTCAGACATGCCACGGCCAAGTTGACGCTATCGCAGCTGTTTGAAATGATGCCCCGTATACAAACTCGCAGTTTCTCCATTGCTTCCGATGTCTCTTCCGGCACACTCGATTTGCTTGTGGCTGTGGTGAATTACAAGACCATAATGCATACGCCACGTTTGGGATTATGCTCCAATTGGCTGAAGCACTTAAAATCTGGTGTTGAGCTACGGGCTGCAGTCAAAACGGGTACCATGAGCTGGCCACAAGATCCCGGCACACCATTAATTATGATTGGACCCGGCACAGGCATCGCTCCCTTTCGCAGCATCATTCAGAATCGCCTGCAATTGCAAAAAACTGCAGTCGACATTGGAGCACTCGTTGTCTTCTTTGGTTGTCGCAACCGGAATAAGGATTACCATTTTCAGCAGGACTTTAAGGCGTGGCAAGATAGCCAAAGTGTTGAAGTGCATGTGGCCTTCTCACGGGACCAGGAGAGCAAGGTGTATGTGCAGGATCTAATCAAGCAGCGGGCTTCCCACCTGGCCAAGCTTATTAAGGAACAAAATGCATATGTCTATGTGGCGGGCAGCTCCAACAACATGCCAAAGGCAGTAAGGGAAGCTTTTATTGAGGCGCTTGACAATGATGCTATCTATCTGGATCAACTGATAAAACAGCGACGCTATCAGGAGGAAACGTGGGCCTAAAACTAAGCAAATGACAACTAGAGTATTTACTCTTGCCACTAGTTAACAAATTTGTAGTTCTTAGTTTCTAATTGTTGCACGGTTTTTATAAATACATCACTTTAACATTACCAATTGTACATAGATTGACTCTTAGATTATTTGACTCTTTTAATTTGTAACTCTGGTATTTATTATTGTTTAATATAGATTTTATACATATATAAAACAAAATGAAAATATTTTACTTAAGTTTAAGTATTGAGAAATCTGCGTTTAAATTTGATTAGTACATAAATTCAAAATGCGCGCCGTTATTTACAGCACTGTAAACTGTCACTGTTACGACTAAGAAAGCCAGTGTTGGAAACATTGCATGTTATGGCAACCATATCAGCTGTGAATTTATAAGAGCACAGTCACAAACATGAAGACATCGAGTGCAGAGCGTTCTCTATCAGTCCCTCTCCCAGACCCCGCTCCCAGTTCGCTCTCCCAGGTCCCACTCCCAGGTCCCTCTCCCAGTCCCTCTCCCAGGCCACGCTCCCAGTCCCTCTCCCAGGTCCCTCTCCCAGGCCTCTCCCATACTTGACGAATGTAAGTGAAGATCAATCAGAAAATTTGAATTACGAAGACGTGAGAGTCGAATGGAAAATAGAAATAAATGATACCTGCCTAATTAAGTTACTAGCAAGTAACTAATTTTACATTCGAGGCCTTGGTGCACCCAGAATCTTTAGCAATTTCAAGTGATGATGTGCACACTTATGTATATATCAATGCTATTTGTATCTTATGATAAAAGTTCAAATAAAATTTAAAATAAAATAAATGTAGTAGACGGAACTGGCGAAAGATCTAAAAAGCGCTTATGACCTTTTTTATTTAAATACAAATGTATAATGATAAACATGATATGATATTCAAAAGTCTTCCAACAACTTGTCCGAAGAAGTCCGACAGAAAGGGCACTGACCCTTCTGAAGAACCTGCAGCTCAAAGTCCTCCGCATAGAAGAGCTAAAAGAATGAATAAGAAATCGTATCTCATTTGGTTTTTGAATCAAGTTTTCAGCTTACCAGCAAACACTCGGAACAGTAGGTAACCTGTAGATCGGGCAAAATATTGCGATAGTAAATGTTGCGTATATGTTTATCCGGTCGTTTGAGTATCAACACATGATTGGGATCTATGGCGCGCAGAGCATTGCGATCCAAACTTAAAGGCAAGGCACTAGCAACATCTTCACTAAATGGATCCGCATCCTCGGCGTTTTTAGCAGGTGCCAAGAGCAAACGTTCCGCCTCTGCATCGGATATATCCACCTCAGGATAGAATTGTACTAAAGGCAAGATTTCTGCAAAACAACAACAAACATATAAGCAAAGAGATTAGGCAAATGAAAATTAAACTTGCTTACCAAAAGAAACAAATGAGAATATGTAATCCTGTCTGCAGGTGGGACAGTTATTATTATTCAAATGCTGACTGTAGTTAGAGCACTTGTAGCACAAAGGAAGCAGTTCCTCAGGATCATTGAAACCGCTCTTACAAGCCTTGCTATTAAGGAAATTTAGCTGCGAATTGAGGGGTAATTGTATAATGAATATATTTATTAATGTTTGTTCCTGAAACTCACATCTATTTGCTCTTGAACTCCAGCTGGGGGTTTGAGGGATTGCAGTCGCTTATTGACCAGCAGACACAATTTATTGGCCTGCAGTAATTTGGCCTGTTTTGCCAGCGTAAAGAGCACCGAGCTGTAAATAAAGAACAATTAGCTTAAGGTTCATCTTTTTAGTTAATATATCAGTTACATACAACATGCTGACGCCCTTTGGCGCTCCCTTGTTCTCCACTTCATTGAAAATGAAACGGCTCACATTGAAGAGGCTTACGGGAGAGTGTGTGGTAAAGGGTTCCTTCATATAATTGTAGATAACGCTGTAGGCATAATAGACCTTTGCAATGCGCAAATGATTTTTGTACTCGTTTAGGTGATGGTCAATGGCATTTTGTTCCCTTTTCAAAAGAAATAGTAAATGAAGTAGAAAGCTAAGAATATACTATAGAATACCTACGGTTTCTCATGATAAATATCTAAATACTGTTTAGCCAGCAGCCAGTAAAAATAACTGGCATCCAGATACCGTTCTTCAATAATTGCCGTGTTGCTCAACTGCTTCAGCAAACGATTTGCATCCTTTGTGCGACCGGCTTTTAAATATGCTATTAATAGATAATAAGGGTAAATAATAAAATATATTTTCTTTAAATTAATCTCACTCACCCTGGTGCGCCTCAATAAACTGATCTGTTTCTGCAAGCCACTGTGCATGCTGAAAATGCACCGTGGGCAACAGCTCTGGCAAGGCTTCGGCCAAGCGAAAAGCCTCTGACCAATCCTGCACCTCGATATGCAGCTGCACCACCTGAGCCTCATCGCCCAGCTTCTTAAACATCTCGGCAGCTAGAGGCAAAGCCTTCAAAGATTTTAGATTCTGAGCCACCGATTGCAAAGCATCGCGTTCGCTTAAGCTTAGACGTCTTCCAATATCATAAAGACTGTAGAATAAAAAGATGATTAGTAAGAGCAGAGTATGAAAGAGCTATTTGGTCTTACACATCCGCCCAGCCTTGTTCGGCGACTATGTCAATGGCTTTCTGATGCTCTCCGGCGGAGAGCAGCAACTCAGCCGCCGCACGTGGTTCCTTTACAGAGTACGCCCACTCGGCGCGCTTGCGCACCAGATCCCGTTTCTCCAGCTCACTGCCGTCTTTAAGATATTCCTGTGCCAGATCAAACATACGCAGATCAGTGTACATTTCCAGCGCACGTGTGGACTGTCCACATTTAAGAAATAAACGTGCTGCCTCCTTGAATTTCCCCGCAAAAGCGCAACTCTCGCCTAGCAGCACTTCCTTGGGAACTGTGGCACGTTGCTGCTGCTCACGCAGCTCACTAATCACCTGCAGCCAAGGCAAATTTCGCACTTTGACGTAGGCATCCCGTGCTATATTGATGTGAAGTGCTTCTAAAGCAGACTGAGCTAATCCCTCCCAGTCGCTGATGGTGACACCAAGACAAGCCACCTGATAGGCCTCGCTATGTATAAAGCAAATAATAATTAATCATTATGATAAGGAAGGAAGTGTCTACTCACTCAAACAAACCCGATTCTATGAACTGCCACATGGTGGCACCTAGAGCCAGCGGCGTGTTGTGCATAATGTTGCCACGTAAACAGAAGGCAGTGGCGCCACAAAGACCAACAACCACACCATGCATGTTCTGTGGTGCTCTTGGCGGTAAATTGCCAACGCGTACGCTTAATCCACCGCTGCTGTGTGTATAACACAGCATGGTATCGAGATGTGTGTTCCAGGTAACGCTATTGACGCCTGAATCCTGATAGAGTATGGTATCATTTAGCAAATCCCGCACCATCAGACGTCCTGCATCATCAACGACAGCAATTTTGCTGCGATTCGCATTGATGTCCAGGCAGCGGACCGCTGACACCGCCGTCGTGATGAGCAGCGGCAAAGAATTGTTGAGGAATATGCGAAACACGTGACCGTTCTTTAGGCCAACCATGAGTCCCTCTCGACCCGGCGGACCGCCAGTTACTTTAATGTAGCGTATAAATGAGTCCATGATCCATTCTCGCTGTAAGGCACCGTTAAAGTCCAGACACTGCAGTCGCTTCTCCTGGCAGAGCACAATGTTCATGCCGCAAACAACCAACAAACTGCAATCGAACTTTTGCTGAATCTTCTCCTTGACTTTGTAGTGCATGGGTTGATTTTCCGTCGAGCTGAGTTCATAGAGCACAACACGTTCCGGCAGCTGCACGGCCAGACGATTCCTATAAATGGCTATTTTCTGGACCAGATCACGACACTTGATGCGCACCTTTTGACCTGACATCAAGTGCTGAATGATGACATCGCACATATTCTCTCGAAATGCGTAACGTTCCCGATACAGAGCATGCACAGTGCTGGACGCAATGTTAAAACAGGCTAGAGTGCCGTCCTGGCAGCCAATGGTATAGGATTGCCCATTTGGATGTAGAGCAACCGACCAAATCCAAGAATCGAAGCCATCGCCCAGTGTACCGAGTCGTACTCCATCCCGTGTGAAGAACTGCAAGCTTCCCGTGCAGCCGCCAACCACACAGAACTCTCCATTGGGAAAGTACTGCATGCAGAGAGGATCAAATCCGAGAGGACGCTCTTTGCCAATCATTTGCCCACTGAGAGTGTGAAACGACAGCGTCTGACTCCAGTCGGCAATGGCAATGGTGTCCACGGTGCCAGCGCCATTTGCAGGACAACACTGCACACTAAACACGGAGCTGCTTGGTCCACCTGGACGATCAATGCGGCTCTTTTCTTCGCCCAATTTATTGCGTATGGAGATGGAACCATTTGCCAGGCCAAGTATCAAATATTGACCATCATTTGTCCAGGCACAGCCATTCACACGTGATCCAATCTTGTACTTTTGAACAGCCTTCTGATCTGCTGACCAAAACGCAAAATCCGAAGTGGAACAGGAGGCCAAGTGATGAGAGACGGGATTGAAGCACATGCACTGTATGGAGTCCCCATGACTATAAGATAAATATTACATAAATTATTGTGCTATTAATGAAGTCACTTGCACTTACGAATACTTAAGCAGTCCCTCTAGCTGTGGTGACCACACAATGACGATTTTATCGGCGGCTCCGCTGGCAAAGCGTTTTCCATCCCGAGAATAAACCACCGAGTTCACAATATCCTTGTGCGCCTTTAAGGTGTTAAGTAGCGAACCATCGTGGGGATTATAGATGAGCAAACGTTCACCTGCCGCCACTATTAACTGGCTGCCATCAGGTGCATAGCAAACGGAGTGTACACTGAAAACACAAGCGATCAAAAGAAATTCACTTATATTTATAGCAACAAGTGGTTGATGGTAATATCAATCTTGTAAATCTACTTTACCTAGTGTTCTCATCCTTTGCATTCGGAAATTCGATGCGTTCCAACCATTTTAGCACGCCACGCATTTTTGTATTTTATTGCAGCTGCATTCTTGACGAGTTTTCCATTTTATTTATGTTTTGTTTGGGCCAAAACAAAAGCTGCCATGGCAACCAAGCGGCACTGTTGCCAACTTAGCTGTTTTATAGCTGGCTTTTTCTCAAACAAAGAAAACAGTTAGCAGCCCTGCCGACTATTAAAACAAATTGGCAGCACCTAACTACATTTGTAAATCAGCTGTGCGTCTGCAAAGTGTTATTCGTGTTTTGCTAATGCAAAATCAAAACAATGAATAATTTGGATAGTTCAGTGCAAGCGCACACCAAATTGGAAAAGGAAACAACCAATTTAGTGCTGCTAAAGGATCGCGTAGATAAGTATCATGATTTATCCAATCAAATGTCCAGCATACTTACGATCTTCGAGAAGCGTTTGGGCAACTTGGAACAAACAATTTTGCCCGTCTATCAGGAAACGGAACAACTGCAAAAGCGACAACAAAGTAAGTATTTGATAACATTGCCAGCGACTGAGTGTTGACAACGCCCCGTATTTCAGATTTGGAAGCTACACTGAACTGCCTGGAGAGTGTACTCTCACACTACGATGTCTCACAGGAAGTCTGCCAACTGATTCATCAGGGTCCCGTCGAGGGTAACATTGGTGCCTTTCTGGATGCACTGGCCAAGCTACGCGCTGCCATGGATTACTTTCTGCACAACAACTCACAGAGTGTCGAACTGGAGAATGTCACCAGTCTGTTTAATACCGGCTGTGAGGGTCTTAATCAGCACTACAGCATGCTGCTTAAGAAGCACAGTGCACCACTGAAGCCTGTGGAGCTGCTGGACCTTATTTATATAGAGGACGATTCATCCAGTGATGAGTATACATCCTTTCGTCAGCTATCGCAGAGCACGCGAGAGGAACTATTCACCATTTCACTCTGGCTCGAGCAAAATATGCGGGAGTATACGCATATTTATGCAACTGAGCGGGGAGAGGTTGTCTTGCGCTCTCTGCAGCTGCTGAAGGATCATCAGAAGAGCAGCAGTTGGGGCAACGAAGCTTTGGTGAGTATAAATGCTTAACGAGAGGAGAGAGAGAGAGAGAGCTTAAAAGAGTTGTCGCTTTATGCTGCACTCTTTTGCGAATGCAACGCTGTGCAAGTGAACAGTTAGTGTAACGGTGATATTCCAGTCAAAGCTTTAACCAAGTGGCGCCAATAGCAATTGTCACCGCCATTTGTCAGCTTTATATTTGTGAAAAACGTGTCTAGTTCTTTGTTTAAAAGATATAATATAAATTATTTTTGTGAAATTTATTAAATTATAATGGCGGAAAGTCACACTCCAACAAATCGGCGCAAACTGTGCTTTAATCGCACTCCGAATGTGAAGAGCGAGATTGTTTGGAACACGCTTAACGTTAACTCCATTAATGCGCGTTGCTTTACGCCAATTCTTGGTGAATTTCGTTCGCCCAATTTGTCACCCATTAAAAATATGCGGAACTTAAAAAGTCCCGTCTCGCCGATGAACTTTAAGAAGCCGCTAGAGAAAATGCAACAGCAACAGGTGGCGCCAGCGAAGATTGAAGTGTCTGGCAAGAAGAAGAAAACGCATAAGGAAGAGGATAACAATAACAGTTTGGATAACTTTATGAATGATTCAAGTGATTCCAACATTGAAACATCGCTAACAGTGGAAACACGTCGTCGTTCCATCCAGGCAATAAACCACAACTATGTCATTAATCATGCCAGCAATGTGAAGGAAGTCCTACTCATGGTTGGCCTCGAGAGATATCTGGATAAATTTGAGAAATCCCATATTGATCTCATCGATCTGGTGTCCATGAAACGCGCCGACCTCAAGAAGATTGGTCTGCGCAAGAATGAGGACTGTGATCGTATCCTGGATGCCCTCAAGGCGCTTTAATTTGCCATCTTCAGGCGATCGCTGGATGATTCGCCTGTCTATTTTAAATATTTTAATGTGTTTTTGTATTGTATTAATTAATAAATCAATTATTTTTGTGCTGCACCGAAACCTAATTCTTTTACCTTATTTATATCGAATAAATCTTAACCCAGCTAACTTTTTACAGAGACCACGTCACAGTGGACGACAGAATCAAGAGCCTAAGAAGAACACCTCGGCGAGACTGCAGCAAATGTAAGCGTGGCTAAGATGAACTTGTCCTAAAACAACTTGGCTAATAATCTCTTCTCACAGCTTCGAAAAGAAGGCCAATAAATTGTATTTGCGGGCAACACAAACCATTGAGCAGTCCACAGGCTTCTCCATTAAAAAGGCATCCTCACACTCGGATCATTTGACATCCGAAGATCTGCTTGATGGCGATCAGGAGTTGGACAAGTATTTGGTCATGTTGCTCGGCCTCCAGCGGCTGCTCAACTGGGAGCGGGCCATAATGCGTGATGTTATACCGCAATCCAAGCACAATGAAGTATTCGCACGTCTGGCTTACAATGCCATCGAGTTGGTGGTTAAGGATGCGGAGTCTATAACACAACGCATTCGACGCTGCATTGAACGCAAGGAATGGACTTCCGCCTTGGGCATATTCTCAGCCTTGAAGCGAGTGATACTCCTGCAACCGGATATTGAACGCACCTATGATGCGGCACAGCGGGAACAGTTGACAAAGGTGCTAAACAAGCTGCAACAGACGGGTGCCAAGGCATTGGAACACTTTCTGGAAGTAGTCAAGGGTGAATCCAGTACTAATATTGTGGGCCAAAGCAATGTGCCCAAGGATGCGACCGTTCACGAGTTGACCTCGAATACAATTTGGTTTATTGAACATTTGTATGAACACTTTGATGTAATTGGTGCTATACTTGCCCACGACGTGTTGTACTCCACACAGCTGGACACCATTCTGATGAAAAAGGCGCTGCCTGGCGAGGAGCGTAACAAGGCGCTACTAGCTATTTACATAAGTAAGATTTCTCCATTATTTTAATATTCTATTAAAGATTAAACATTTTCTTGACTTTCCTATTTTACAGAGAAAGCGCTGGCCGAACTCAACTTGTCGATTATGAACAAATGCGAGCAGTACAATGATCAGGCCACCAAACACCTGTTCAGGCTGAATAACATACACTACATACTCAAATCACTGCAGCGTTCCAATCTCATTGACTTGGTTACCTTGGCTGAGCCGGAGTGTGAGCATAGTTATCTGGAGATGATACGTGAGCTGAAGACCAGTTATCAGAAGACCTGGTCGAAAATGCTATCGGGCATTTACTCATTAGAGGAATTGCCTAAACCGGTGAATGGCAAAGTTAAGGACAAGGATCGCAGCGTGCTCAAGGAGCGTTTTTCAGTAAGTAGTGCTTAAGATTAACCTCTTTTGAGATGTTGTAATAAGGTAACCCTTTGATTCTTGGCAGAACTTTAACAAGGACTTTGAGGAGGCCTGTAAAATCCAACGTGGCATTTCCATACCCGATGTTATTTTACGCGAGGGCATCAAACGCGACAATGTGGAGCACATTCTTCCCAACTACAATCGTTTCTTTGAAATGTGAGCTATAGAAAATTAAATACTCTATTTAAAGTTAATCGTAGTTCCATTTTTTCAGGTATGCTGCTGTGCAGTTTAGCAAGAATCCCGATAAGTACGTCAAGTATCGACCACATGAGATTAATGCCATGCTCAGCAAACTCTTTGATGATTCCGCTTAGTTTACATTCCCCAGTCCAAGTTTTTGTACGTTCGTTCGGCTTTTTAATTCCAACACAATAAATATTGTTTAAAAAATATACATAAAATACATATAGACTATAGCCTAAAAATATTAAATGCCATGTAAAATGTAAATGACGCGCCCGAATTCGGAGTTAGTAGAGGAAATTATTGGAGGGCGCCTCGGGGCGTCCACAGGCGCCATAGTGATGCACACCCACTGTGCTATTGGTGCGACAATTCTCAATGTCCAGGAAGCAATCATTCAAATAGGTCTTATTATCGTTGCCACAAACAGGCTCAAATTCCCTGGGGCAGATGCGGGCGCAGCCCTTGAACTGGAAGGCGGCCAAGCAACGCTTCAATGGCACCACAAACACATGCTTGCCACAGTTCTCCTTCCGCATGTGGCACTCCGATTTGTAGAACTTATTATCCGAACCGCAGACGAAATTTGGCGGCTGTGCATCACAATCGGATTCACAGTCAGCGGTGAGAGCGCAATTTTTCAATGAGACGGACACCACACGCATATTGCAGGTGCGTCGCTTGAACTCACACATGGAGGCGAAGGTGTTGCCATCGGAGCCACAAACCGGCTGCTGTTCCAGATCTGCCCGCGTGCATGCATCACCACAATCCTTAACCGGCGTATTGAGATCCGTGCAGGGTCCAATATGCGCCAGATTAACGCCACGTCTGGAAAAAATGGATTCGTTGAATAGACATTCGATTCTGAAAGGATTACATATTAACTTACAGGCAGGTGGCATGCGCCAATTCACACTCATTGTTGTATGTCTTGGCATCTGTGCCGCAGAGTTTGTCATTCCTCTTGGAGCTGAATATGGAGCCAAAGAGATTGTTAAAATCCTTGCAAGGAGGCAGCTGCTTGCAGCGCGTCAATCTGTTCTTGCACTTGTCCATGCTCATCTTCTGTATGGACTTGCGTTGCGGTCTAGAAATAAAAAATAAGATAATCATAATCAAAATCCTTGACTTTCCTTTTGACACTTACTCAAAAACTTCAAACTCTCATAACTTTGCCGAAACTTGACCGATTTTCGTGCGGAATATCGTTTTGATCATTATTTGGCCTCTACTTTGATTCTGCATCAAAATATTATTTATTTAAAAAATTCGATTATTTTCCCTTGACTTTCCCCTTGACACTTACTCAAAAACTTCCAACTCTCATAACTCTGCCAAAACTTGACCGATTTTCATGCGGAATATCGTTTTGATCATTATTTGGCCTCTACTTTGATTCTGCATCAAAATAATATTTATTTAAAAAATTCGATTATTTTCCCCTATCATGTCTATTTTATCCTTACGTTTTCCTTGACATTCCCTTTGACACTTACTCAAAAACTTCCAACTCTCATTACTTTGCCAAAACTTGACCGATTTTCATGCGGAATATCTTTTTAATCATTATTTGGCCTCTACTTTGATTCTGCATCAAAATATTATTTATTTAAAAAATTCGATTATTTTCCCCTATCACTGTCTATTTTATTCTTACTTATTCCTTTACTTTCCCTTTGATCCTTTTCTCGAAAACTTTAAACTCTCATAACTGTGCCAAAATTTGTACCCTGTCCCAAATAGTTATTTGATTATAATTATTATTAAGACTCACCCGCAATTGAGCATCTTCAGTTCGCAAAGTGATGAATAGATGTTGCCATCGCTGCCACAGACATACTGTGATGTGGCATCCGCATCCGATTTAGGGCACTCAGTGGGGCAGGTTTCCGCTGCCTGGCTGCCATGTCGCTCCTGGGGCATGCAGAAGGAGAGAGGCACTTCAAAGACATGCTTGCCACAGTTGGTGGAGCGCATTTTGCAGGGACTGGCGTAGAGGCGGCCATCGGAGCCACAGGTGGGTCTTGCAACACGCCAGCAGGATTCGCGGCACATTCTCGTAGATTGGCAATGCTTCCGACTGGTCTTGACCACGCCCTGTCCACAGGTGTGCAGCTTCATCTCGCAGGTGGAGTTGTAAACGTTGCCATCGGAGGCACAGATGGGTCCATCTTTTGGCGCGCTGTTGCAGTCAACGGGGCAGGATTCACGCTGGGCACTGGTGTTGCTGCATGGACCCACATGGGACAGCTTGACGGCGGCGAGGCCAACGCGACAGGATTGTACACGCAACATGCAACGATTGAGATAAGTGCGTCCATCGGTGCCACACACAGGATCCTTTTCGGTGCTGCAGCGATGCTTGCAATCGGATCCCTTCGAGCGTTCACAGCCATCGCGCACATCCTTGATCAGAGAGACGCCATTGCGGGCACACGTCTTCTTGCGCAGCTCACAGAGATTGGCATAGATGAGACCATCGCTGCCACAAACGGGCTCCGCACCCACCGTCAAGCTGGGCGGACACGAGCGTGGACAGTTGTTGGTGCTGCTGGAGGCGCTTGCCCGATGCTGGCGTCCCATGCTCAGCTGCTGTTGCTGATCCGCCTCTTCCTGCAGCAGATTCTCCAATGCTGCAGCCGCTGCTCCCGGCGCCTGCAACAATGTTGCAGATAATTCCGGCTGTGCATCCTGCCGATAGTTGATCAACAGCGAATCCGACGCTGCATCCGCGCTGCGGTAGCGTATCACAGGCGCCTGGGCGGGCAGCTTGATGATCTTAATGGGTGAGTCTGTTACGGCGCCTGCAGAGAGAAGATATAAGATAGAGAGAGAGAGAGATTAAGATGGAGAAAGAGAGAGCAAATCGGTGTCAAGTCGGTTGCGTTGGTCTCTTGGCGGCATGCGGAAGAGTCAACGCTGTGCATACAAATTTTGGATTATCTGTGAGTGCACAAAGTACATTTTGCGCAGTTGCCTAGCTTTATAAAATTCTGTTGTTCCTAACACTGGAGCAGGGAATGTATCGTGTCACGCACGAGCGAGAGAAGCACGAGAGAATACGAGCTTTAACTATGACGAAAGCCAGAAAACAGTTATGGCAAATTATCTAAATATTTCATTATATTAAAAAAATTAATAATAATAAAATATCTTTTGTTTATAAAGACATAAATATGGTTATCTATCGTATGTCAGTTCTGTAACATTAGTATTAATTTAACCGCTTTTATAATATTTCTTTGATTAGACTTTAAAAATTGTTTTTAAATTTTCCGTATCTTACCAGGATTTTTAACAGATCAGGTATATAACACATTTAAAACGTTATTTTTTAAACTTTTGAGCTATTTATTACCTAGAGAGTTGTATTAAATTTAACATTTTAATATTTGGTAATGGACTTAAGACTTAATTGAGAAAAAATTAGTTAACTGACAAAGTGTAATCCTCAATTAGAATAAAGAACTATTATATCTTTTAGTAATCTTTAGTAAACTTTCGTTAACTGCCGAAGCAAGATTCCATCTCTGTTTATAACCCCACCCCATAAAAAAATAAGACTTCCAGCTTAAATTCGGAAACTAGCTTGGGTTATTAGAGATCCGAGTGCAGTCGAGTTAACGGTAAACAGCCCACACAGTTTGGATCTTAAATATGATGGGACTATCTGTGACCTCCATCTATAATTGCGCTTGCTAATCCCCCATCCAGAAATCATGAGGCTAAAACTGCAAGTGAAATTTTCACACTAATTGCCTCCGGCCCCGGTCCGAAAAATGTCTGTTGTCTCGTAGTCGTAGTCGTGGTTATAGTCGTATTCGTAGTCATCGGATGTTGGGTTTTGTTTGCAAAGAAAGCGACGCGATGCGACGTTACGAGAGGAAACACAACTAAGTAGAAGTTGAAAATCTATTAGCGCGCTTCAAGCGACTTCAAGCGATTGTTTGCCCGAGATAATTGAACCCACGTTCATTATTTCAATTTGTAGCAGCACCGCTAAAAAACAAAAAATCACAACAAAACAACAAAAAAGAAAAGATAAATAAATAACAGAAAGGCAAAAAAAAAGTGCCAAGAGTCAGAGAGTTAATCTAAAGGCAGTCGCATTCTCAGCAATTTTAATGGCCGCAACTAGAGAAAATTAAGCGGCGTTAGAAATTAATACAGACATCAGGCACTGCGTTGTCTCGCCTATGTTCCACATTCCACACACCATCCACACACACACACACCACAACACACAATCCATTCCAGTGGCTGCCATGACCAAAGCTCCTGCTATCGGATGCCATCAATTGCAACAACAAAAACAACAACAACAAGAGCTAAGCAAAAAAAAAATACGCATAACGTATAATTTTCAAAAGTGGAAAACAGCAACAACAACAACTACAATCACACAATGCTGGGCAGGCTTAGACCGGGACTGCGACCAGACATGATATGTGGTGCTCGCTTGTTGCAACTGCTGCCCCCACATATCATGCTGCACAGCCAGCTGCACAGTGGTCTAAGGATGCCAAATATGGGCTCAACTTCATGGTCATACATTCAATCGAAAGTTAAGCAAAACTTTAAATGAAAATGGGGAAAGTTAGCAATAAACCAGGAAAATGCCACTCCTAATTGATCGTTAACTTCCATTATAATAGCTACTTAAAAAAAAGAGAAATAAAAATGAGAATGATTTGAAATATTTGATATTTTAAGGAACCATAAAGAATTTTAATTGATAAATTTATTGCATGTATATTAATTTAATATTATGAATCACAACTCCATTGTGACTATTACTATCAAAATCCCAATTGCAACATAAATACTTAGTCATCTGATTGAATTAATGATGATATATATAACAATGTCACGATCTTTTTCCAGTGAGGAATTTTGATATCAATTAAATAACGATCATGTCGAAGCAGCAACAAATCGCTTGACTTCCAGTAATTGGCAATGTCTGTTATGATGTTTCACCACGGGTCAAGTCTTTTATGGCGACCTAATAAGGAAATCAAGCAAATCATTGCTCTCTTTAATGCACTTCTTAATTTGAAGCCGTTCCAACCGGCTGCCGTAACACTGTATATGTACATTTTCTGGTTCTCTGGGTTCAAGTCTCTTCTGTTGTTCTCTGTATGTCGGTCTGTCTGTCTTTCGGTCCGTCGATCCGTCGGTCGGTCGGTCGGTCTGTCGTGCATGAGAGCAAGTTTAATGAATTTATTTGAATGTTGGACAAATTGTGCACGACGAACAAATTTACGACCATGTTTGGTCTTTACTTTTACATATTTATGCGAGTGGAGCTATGCTTAGTGGTTGAGAGGGGGTTCAGTTATGGGCACATGCCATACACCATGGGGAGTGGGGAGTTTGGGTTGTACTCTCTGATGTATGTCAGTTTTACATTCACTTTATACTTTAACCTTAGATAGCTATTAATTGCTGCTGCTGGGCAGAAGACAAAAAGTATTGCTGTAATTGGCCTTTCTATCGCACAGTGGCACAGCTGTTGGTCCACTTCCCTCACCACCCCCTCTCTCTTCAACATCTATTACTGGGTTAGCTAGCTGTATGATCAATGTGGACCAGAACTTGACAGTTAAAACTTTTAGTAAGCTATAAACTTAAACTTAAGCTTTAACTGTAATTCTTTTTATCTTTTCAAGTTTATAGTCGAATTAATAAAAACTAGGTAAATTATAAAGATAGAATTAAATTCTTATAAAATTAACAAATAAATTATACATATTCAAAGTGCCACAGAATTCGAAACCAATCAAATATTTTCAAAAATATAAAAAAAATAAAATTTAATTAAGTCTAATATAATTTAATTGTAAATTGTTAAATTCTTTTTTTAAAATTGTATTTAAACTTCAACTAGTTCTATTTTCTCTCTAAAAAAAAATAAATAAAAACTTAAAAAATATGCTATTAAAATTGAAAAAGGATAAAATATTTAGGGAATTGTAAAATAGGGCCTATATAGCACCACTGTGTGTAGGACTTACCATTAGTGAGGGTTGCCGTTAGCATAAATGTCAGCAGTGCGCCAAATAGCTGGCGCTGGAACTTTAGCCTGAAGCGGGGCTGGAACTGCGTCTGGATCGAGTACATCATTTTCACTGTCGACTGCACTTTCCTGGCCTAGGCTAGACGAAAAACAACAATAACGACGACGGCGACTATGTGTGCGTGACTACGACGCTTTCGCTCGTTAACAATTGAAATAGTAACAGTCGCTGTTGTTGTTGTTGCTTGAGCTTCTCAAGTTCAACACCAGCTTTGCGACGGCATGCAAAGATCACGACACGACTTCGACTTTGACTTGGACTTGCGATGAAGAAAGTTGTGTAGTACCTCTTCCCGCCGTCTGTCTATGCACGGCGCTTTAAAAGAACTGGTGCAAGCGCAAGTACGCAGAAGTTCAGGCTGACGCTGACGTCGACGTTGACGTTGACTTTGTCGTTGTTGCTGATGCTGGCGTCGCTGCCAACGTTCGAATTAACGGTTGCTTGTCGCTGTCGCTGTCGTTTTGTCTTTGTGGTTCCGCGGTTCGCGGTTCGCTCATTCGGGTTTAACTTGGTGGCCCTTTTATGAGTTCATTCGTTGCCTATTAAACATTAAGCGACGTTTTCGCAATTACACGATCAACTCCTCCTGCTTCTAACAATCTCCGTGTATCTGTTCTTCTTATTTGTGCACTGGTATCTGTTTCTCGGCTATCTGACCTCTCGCACAATGTAGCATAATTTCTTTTTTATCGCCTTGCCTTTTAGTACAGTTCTTTCTTTTATATTTTTTGCACGTTGCTTTAATTCGATTTCAATTACGACTGTGCCTTTTGAAGTTTACCACCGTTACCGTTTGTTCAGTCATTCGTTCATTCTGCGGTCGCTTTCTTACTTTTGTTGTTGTATCTTTTATTGTATGCACACAAAATATCTTTTCATAGTCTTCGGGGCGGGCACTTTTTAAAGTTCTTTTCAGTGCTTTTTAACAGAAGTTCGTTACTCTTTTGCCGTAAACGTAACCGTAACCGTTTGAATTTGATTTTGATGCGCGCTCGTTGAGTTTCGCATGCGAAGTGATCGTTATGTGGATGTTGTTGCTGTTGTTGTGGATGCTATGCTGCCCAATCGCTGTCGACGTTGACGTTACAGCGACGACTGCATTGTTGTTCTCTGCTTCTGCTTCTGCTGCTACGTTTTCAATGAATGAACATGCACACACACACACTGACACATTCACACACACGCACGCGCGCTTTGATTTTTTTTACACATTCATAAAAAATTATAGGCTTTTATTGTTGCTGTTGCTGCTGCTGCTGCTACTGCGTCTTTTGTTGCACGGACGACCCGACACAACAGATCAAACTGGGAGACGATTGCAGATTCAGCTCCAATTTCGTTGGCGACAAAATAAGCTGCTGCTGTTACTGTTACTGTTGCGACTGCGCCGTACCGTACAACACGAGAGAAAGGTTTGAATGACACTCACACTCGAATTTGCAATGCCATTTATATGAGTGAAAGGCAGTCGCAGCGCAGCAGCTGCTCAGTCGACGTCGTTCGGGCGCCGCACAGTGGTGTCTCTTGCCATAAAGAAATTCTAATTAAAACTGTCGCATTGCTATTCAGCTTTTCAAGGCCATTCAAGATACAAATATAATTTGATAGCTGATATAAAATAATAATCAGTAATAAAAGAATGCTTAAGGATTTACAATGAATATTATATAAAGGATACCAAAATTGAGCAGTAAAATAAAATAAACACTATACTACAAAAATAATTTAAGAAAAAAAATAATTAATCTATAAACAATGAAAATAAGGAGTTTGAATTTAGAATAAAATTAAGGAAGGCAACAGTTAGGAAAATCCGAAATTTTAAATATTTAATTACAAATTATATAAATTAATTATTAAAGTACTTATTTATTTATTTGGATATTTCATTTATAGTGGTTAGATAATTACTATTCAAGAAAAAAAAGAAGGCACATAATGATATAAAAATTTATATCACTATTTGAAACGAAGGTTTAATCGGATTTATAACAACAAAGCTCCTTTTCATACTTCATAGTTATAGCTTCCTATTTTCCAACCTTGCTTTGGTTTCCTTAAATTCTTTTTTTGGTAATTGTCTATTATATGGGCCTCATCTCAAAAACTAAAATAAAAAACCACAGATAGGGGATTGAATTTAGCAAAAAAATTAGATTGGGGACTCAATTGGTTTATTTTTAAAAAATCTTTGAAGTTTCCATACAAAATGAACTATTTTATTGTAAATAGTGTTGGTAAACGGACCACAATAATGACAAGTTGCACAAAACAACAATAAAATACTTCATTTTGTATGGAAACTTTAAGGATTTTTTAAAAATAAACCATTTGAGTCCCCAATCTAATTTTTTTTGCTAAATTCATCATAAATCACCCCCTATTTGTGGTTTTTTTTTTTAGTTTTTGAGATGAGGCCCATATAATAGACATTTACCCTTTTTTTTAAGTATTTGTCTTTATTTTTCTAATTTTAACAAAAAATATTTAGATTTCCCAAGACGTTTTATTTTATATGAATTTACTTAAATGTAAAATGTAATTTTATGGCTAAATTATTACATTCAGGAAGAAAAAACCAATACAAATGATTAGAAAGCCTTTTGCTGTGAACTTGGTCACACTGTGCGCCTGCGACGTCTTCGCTGCCGCTGCAGAATCGACTCTGCTCGCATCGGTTTTTGTTGCGCTTAGGCATTGATTAAATGGAGTTGTCGGTATTTAAAATAACAACTTGGTCATGTTGTCTGCAACCTAATCGGTTTTGCGTACAAATTTAATTTGCCAAAAGTGGCAGCAAAATGCAACCAAAAAGGCGAACCGCATTTGAAATTATAACACACACATAGCATAGGCATCATCTAGGCATCTATATCTACTACCTCCTATAGGCACGATCTCTGCAGCAGCAACAGCAGCAGCCGGGCAGTCTGTCGGGCAGTCGTCGTCGCTGTCGCCGTCGTTGTCGTAGAAAGTGCGCCGCCGCACAGTTTGAAGTCGAACTCGATGCCGATACTCAAGTCAAAGCCACAGACGTTGCTAGCTGGAAGCTGTGTTTATAGACTTGTCGACTTTTAAGCCATAAATTTTACGCCTGAGTGGCGTTGCGAATAAGGGTCACACACATACACATAAAAAAACACACACGCATACATACACTCGCAAAATCATTTCTTTTTTATATTTAAGAAAATTGGCATGGAAATCTATAAAAATAAGTCTGATATTTAATGTTCTTCCAAATTTCAGAAATATTTGACTTAATTTCAGCAAAAAATTACTTTTAAAATTAAAATAAAGAATTTCTAGAATTGAATGCTTTAAAACTAAAAAAAAGGATTTTATTAAAAAAAAATCGCGTCAAAACGTATGGAAAATATTTCTTAAAAAGGCAAGAATACTTATAAAAATAAAAAGATACAAATAAGAATACTTTTAGAATACTTAAATTTTTAAGAAATCGTTCTTAAAGCATAGAATCAAACCTCTTTTTCTTTTTTCGGATTTCCAATTGTAAGGGCCAAAATCGTCTAATGCAGCATCCGATTTTTTGGAGTGTACTTAAAATAGATACTGAAGCTCGCACATGAGCTTTGGCGTACGCTCGCGTGCATAAAGAAAATTGAGTGGTGCAGCGGAGCAGCAGCTGGTCATTCCATTGCCATTGCCACCGCAGACGTCACCGCCACCGCCACCGCAAGCGCTGCAATCGCTTAGCGGCAAAAAGAGGTCAGTAAGTGAATGTTTACAGTTAGTTTTTGGGCACACAGACATGTAAGCGGCAAAATGCATCTGACAGCCGTGACACAGCAGCCAAGAGAGCCAAGAGCGCCAACCACCAACCACCAAGCGACTTGGCCGCCCAGAACTAATGCTGAATAGACCACCACTTTAAAAATTAATTAAAAGAAAGCCGGCGTCAAATGTTGGCAATTGCAACCAAAAAAAATAAAGAGAAAAACCTTTGGCATCAGTGCAATTTCTTTTTGGCCATAACCAAGATTTGATGTCGTCGTTGTGGTTAGTGGCTGCCAATAAAAATGGAAAGTGAAAATTGTAGCTGCAATGCAATGCATATTAAAACCAAAAAAAAAAACAAAAAACACAAAAAAATAACATGAAAAAAAGTTATATTCGTCAGGCTGAAGATTTAATACACTTGCGGAGCCCTGTAATCAAATTTTTACTCATCATTCGTATGACAGCTATATTTTACTGTAGTCAAATATTTAACAAATTTTATAAAAATATACAATTCATAAGGATTGGTTGAGAGATTTTTAATAAATAACCAAGTTTTTCAAACTAACATTTGATTTTCGACTGATTAATATGCTATATATTATAATTTAGTCATATTATCCCAACAATTCCGACATATGAACTGGCTAAAATAAAAATACTTGTGCAAATCTTATTAAAGTTGAAATACATACATTACCTAAATAAGTCGAAAAATATTTAAATTTGAAGTAAAAGGACCAACTTTCCTAAAAGCCTTAGTAATATCAATTTTCTAAAATCAAAAAAATATATAATTTAAAATAATACGGGTCAAACTATGTCATGTCTTCTTTAAAGTGTTACACATTTCGTAACATAACTATTATACCCTCCGCAAGTGTATACAAAATATACAGTGTGTAATAAAATGATAGAAGCCGCAAGTAACATGGCAATAACAACGCCACGCACCTGTTCTGCAAGTCGTGCGAGTTTTCTACACCTGGCGCTCTAATCATAGTCTACATGTGGTTCGCCAGCACATTGAAAAATCATCAGTATTATATAAAAGTGATGATAGAGCCGAGCATCACAGTAGAAGCGGAAATTATATGACAAAAAACAAAATCAAAAGTGCTTGTGAAAATGCCGTGAAATGCCAAATTAAAGTTGATGTGCTAGCAACATGCGCATACACAAGCCTTGTTATTTGCTGCATTTCACCGTTTCCAAGTTTTTTTCCATTGCCATGTTAATTTGGCAACAAATAGGCACAGCTCGTTATCGTATTTTAAAAAGTAACAGTCACGACAGGCAGCCTGCTATAACATGGGTAGCACTGGCCGTAGAAATTAATAAAACCGCACAATCTATGCAACACTGCAAACAGGGTGGCTGTGTTTTCATATCGATAGTCGCAAAACTATCGATATTTATTTTTACATCGCTACTCACACACACACAGTCTAACATGTACGCACACAGCCACACTCATTGAAAAAGTCGGAGAATTGTGTGGGAAAAAAAAATCGTGTATAACTAACAACGAAACGCGCAAATTGTGCAAATGCATCTGCCTAGTGCTAAAGGCAAAGTGTACGTTTAATTATTTTGGGTGCGTTGGCAGTTTGGGGGGCTGGAAATAAACATACATGTCGTTGTAACGCGAAACGCGCAGTGTGTGTGTGTGTGTGTGTGTGTGAAGAGTGAAACCTACAACTTTACTCCCCAAACCAAAAGGCAACAACAAGAGTAACAACGACAGCAACAACAACAAGAGTAGCAGGCAGGCAGCACCATTAGCAGCAGCAGCAGTGTTGAGAGAAAAGATGGCGACGAGTCGCACCAGTCGCATACAATCACAACCAAAAATTTTTCCGTCAATCTTTTCGAAATTACATGGAGCCATCTCGGAGGCATGCGTATCACAGCGTCTGTCGACGGACAAGAAAACGCTGGAGAAGACGTGGAAACTGATGGACAAGGTGGTCAAATTATGTCAACAGCCCAAAATGAATCTAAAAAACAGTCCACCCTTCATACTGGATATACTGCCGGACACGTATCAAAGATTACGTTTGATTTATTCGAAAAACGAAGATCAAATGCATTTGCTGCATGCAAACGAGCACTTTAATGTGTTCATTAATAATCTAATGCGTAAATGCAAGCAGGCCATAAAGCTCTTCAAGGAGGGCAAAGAGAAGATGTTCGATGAGAACTCGCATTACCGTCGCAATCTGACCAAACTGAGTTTGGTCTTCTCTCACATGCTCAGCGAGCTTAAAGCTATCTTTCCCAACGGTGTCTTTGCTGGCGATCAATTTCGAATCACCAAAGCGGATGCAGCCGATTTTTGGAAGAGCAATTTTGGCAACAGGTAAACAAACATACATAAACAAATCCCCAGTGAATTTTCTTAAACAACATTCGTTTTATAGTACACTGGTGCCTTGGAAGATATTCCGACAGGAGTTAAACAAAGTGCATCCGATATCGTCGGGATTAGAGGCGATGGCACTGAAGACGACTATCGATTTGACGTGCAACGATTATATATCGAATTTTGAATTCGATGTATTCACACGTCTATTTCAGCCTTGGGTAACACTGCTACGCAACTGGCAGATCCTGGCCGTCACACATCCCGGCTATGTGGCCTTTCTCACCTACGACGAGGTGAAAGCGCGTCTACAACGCTACATACACAAGGCTGGCAGCTACGTCTTCCGTCTCTCCTGCACCCGACTGGGCCAATGGGCCATTGGATATGTAACGGCCGATGGCGAAATACTACAGACAATACCCCAAAACAAATCACTGTGTCAGGCGCTGCTCGACGGGCATCGGTAAGATAAATATTAGCATTAATCAATTTAATTTATAGAAGTACACATATTAGATATATGTCTTAAAATCCCTGAGAGAGCACAAAAAGAACTCTAGATAACTCTACTCTCTTCATATGTACTTTATTCATGTGTGTGTGTTAGTGTAATGTATATGTATTAATGCACTCTTATCTGGAAAAGCTTTGCTTGCAATGTCTAAGCTATACTTCGAGCTTTGGAAGATCTCTTTGTTTCATTTAAAACTAGTCTCACAGAACTCTTTGTAAGCTATAAAAATTGTATTCAGTGTAATATTAATTACTTAATTGATCAAAGAAAACTTTTTTAACTCTTAACTTTATACTAAATTTTAAAATATAATTTACTTTAACTTTGCTTCACAGAACTTTTTAATAACTATAAAAATAATTATTTGTGTAATTTAACTTACCTCATTGATTAAAGAAATATTTGATAACTTGGAAAAATAATTGATTGATCAGAGAACTCTATGTTTAACTTTAATTTAATATAATTGTTTATTTAATGAACACTTCTTAATATTTATCTATCTATACCTTCTCGTTTATTTAGCGAGGGCTTTTACTTATATCCCGATGGCCAGGCCTATAATCCGGATCTATCGTCTGCCGTGCAAAGTCCAACCGAGGATCACATCACTGTCACACAAGAGCAATACGAGCTGTACTGTGAAATGGGTAAGTTGTTTTAGGCCTTACTCTGTTTAAATTTATTTATTAAACACATTTTCAACTTGCAGGCAGCACCTTTCAGTTATGCAAAATCTGCGCAGAGAATGATAAGGATATACGCATAGAGCCCTGTGGACATTTGCTTTGCACGCCCTGTCTCACCGCCTGGCAGGTGGACTCAGAGGGACAGGTATGTCAATTACAATTGATAAATAGTAGGGCATGTATTGACTTAATTGTCTTATTATTCTGCAGGGTTGTCCCTTTTGTCGGGCCGAAATCAAAGGCACCGAGCAGATCGTTGTAGATGCCTTCGATCCCCGCAAGCAACACAATCGCAATGCAACGAATGGACGACATCAGCAGCAGGACGATGATGATACAGAGGTATAGTTTTGTGCAGCGCTTATAAGTAAAGCCTTTGACGCCTGCCCTGCGCTGCCCGCCTGTGCTGCCTCTCTCTCACTCTCTTATATATATATTTTTATATATACAAATATTACTCTTATTACGATTACAAATATCGATTTTGGTTCGTTTATATATTCATTTATATATATCTGTATCAACACATTAGATATTTCTTTATATTAAGTTTAATGTTTAGCAATTTTCATTTATTCATACTTAAATTATTAGCTAAAATTAATGCAACTAACCAGCAGTGTACACCCACAGACAGATTAAGCATATACACACTTGTAGATATATATATATGTGTGTTTATAGATATATGTGTGTATATCCGTCGAGTAGAGCGGAAGTCGCTCATCAGCCGCTCTTTGCAATCATCGTTTTTTATCAGCGCTCGCTTATTTCTCTTTCTGTCTCTGTACACTGTACGTTGTTGTTTCGTTTCGTTTGTTCGTTGCTTTTAGTTTCTTTTCCTCTTCATTTATTCATTCATTCGCTCGCTCGTTTGCCTCTGTTTATGAATCATTTAATTGTGTTTACTTTTTGCCTTTTTTTATTATCATGTGCGTATTGCATTTGTATGCATATTATGCATTAATTCTTAAGCAACAACAAACAACAATTGAAATGCTGTATTTGTTTACACTTTTGTATATACATAGGCACCAATAGAATTTATTTTATTATTATTATTATATTTTGTATTTGTACTTTAGTAAGCTAATGCAAAAAAAACATAATCAAAACTGTCTGTATTCGATCCCTGTTCTTCCTACAGTATGCCCTCCCCCATATGGAACTTGTAATAATTTCACATTTTAGTTTATTGTTTGATATTTCCAAAGATATGTTTAGTTTTGTGAGTGGCTTATCATTTATTATTATGATTATTATTTGAATTTTTTGGTTCGTTTTAGTATTCAATTCGGTTTTCATAATTTGTATTTTTTGTAAGCAGCTTTCCGGCTGCCTTAAGACTGTAATTTATTAATAATAATATAAAGGCTTAAACTATGGTCAAAGCCAATGCATATGTATGTATAATTATCATTATTATTATGTACTATTATTATTACCGTCATGATTATTGTAGTTAGCTGTTAACTGTCACAAGCCTAGGCCAGAATTTATAAACAAAACGTTTAAAGTATTAGCAAAGAAATTAACATTTTAAACATTGTCTGAATGTGTGTGTGTATGTTGCATTTGTATGTATGTGTGTGTGTGTGTTTCGACTTATTCATTTATTAAATCATTAATTATTATTTAATTATTCGGCTCAGTTTGTTTCCTTAACATACAACGGCTTCAATCAGAATACATCAATATTCAATAATTATTATTTATGTTTAATGTAATACATCTAATGCAATTTTTATATATATATTATATAATACAAGTACTATATCAAATTAATTGAAAATAGATTTATATTATAATTTTTCGATTTCCTTAATATGTTTTAAAATGCCTATTTCTAATTCATAACGAAAAAAAAAACAAACAAAACAAAAACTGAACAAACACAAAAAAATATATAATATATACATGTATAAATATTTATAAATATTGGTTTTAATTGTTTGACGTTCTCTGCTACCGATTGTTTTATTCTTTATTATTTACATATGTGTTTTTGTCAACAGTTATATAAAATTTATGCGTTGTTGTTGCTCCTTTTTCCATTGTTGTTGTGCATGTCCAACAAACAGTTTGATTTGCAGTTGCCTCGTTGCTCTAGCGGCATGTGTCCTAACCAAACCAAACCAAAAAAAATAATAAGACTTTCAACCAAAAGTACATGCAACAACTGACTACAAAACAACTATCCACATCCTGCAGGATATGGGCGACTTCAATATTGCCACATCATCGTTGCATGCGCTCAGCACATCGGCGGCATCACAATCCTCCATGGAGAAGCACAGTCCGCACACCTCGCCCCGTTTGGGCAGACGCAGCACCACGCCCAGTTTGATGGCCGTACAAAATGATCTGTATGCTGGCGGAGCGCCAGCTCTCAGCCTGCCCAGCAGCAACAGCAGTGGCAGCAACTCCTCGTCAGCAATCTCCACACAGCAGCAACTGCAGCAGCAGCAACAACAGCAGCAACAGTTGCCACAACCCTCAGCACCGCCAGCAGCAGCTGTGATCAGCAATGGTTCTGGCAATGGCAGCAATATTAATACAACTGGCAGCAACTCCACGCAGAAGACCACAAATCGCATGAGTGCACCATTGATTGGCTCCAGTGTGATCAACTCCACCTATGGCCAAAAGTTGCCTAGCAAAACGGACATCGGTAGTGGTAGTGGTGGCTCCGGCGACACAGCCTCGATTAGCTCCTATGCCATACTACAAAATCTGCAGGATGCCGTCTCCAGTTGCAGTTCCAGCTCAACAGTTGCAACAACTGCGGTTGCATCAGCTGCAGTGGCGCCTCCGTTGCCGCCACGCAAATCACCTGGCGTGGAGACGCCCGTCAAGCCGTCAAATGGCACGCCCTCGAGCAGCAAGAGCATTGACAACATCCAATGCAGTCTGGACAATGTACCGCCACAGACAACAGCGCCGCCCATTCCGCCGCATGTGAGCAACAGCGTGGACACATTGGCCGAGGATTTGATGCGACAGCAGCGCATCTCGAGCAGCACCACATCGCCGGTGTTGTCGCTCCTGGACGAGATGGTAGAGGTGGGTCCAGCGGAGACCATCAGTGGTGTGATTGACACACGTCCGCTGGAGGCGCGTGGCACGCTGCCCAAGACCAGCGTTAATAGCAACAGTGGCTGCAGTGGCAGTGGCTCATCCCAGGATGCGGCAAGCTCCCACTACACGCAACTGTGCACCACAACGACAAGTGCGGCGGCTCTGGCGGCAGCTGCTGCGTTGGCCAACGGCAAGAAGGCAACGTTGAAGCAGCCAACGCCAGCACAGCAGTTGGCCAATCCTGTCCAGCATCAGCCGCTGCTCTATGCGAACGTAACGATCAATCAAAAAGACTGCGGCACTGTGCCCTACGAGAATATCAATCTGGAGTATATTGCGAGATTAATGAACGCTGGCTACTCCAAGGAGAATGCCATCACAGCGCTGGGAATCTCACGGAATAACATTGAAATGGCTGGCGATATTTTGCGCGAATTTGTCTCCAAGAATAGCGCCTAAAGTGCCAGCAGCAGCAGAATTGTGTGATTCCCCCTGGAGGAGCAGCTATAGAATGATAATGATGGATCCCAAACAAAGCAAAAAGGCATATGATAAATCATAAGCATAATTTTTGAAACTCTCATTACGCTCTCTGTAACCCCCCGCCCCAACTTCCCTTGTCTACCTATATATAAATATATTTCTTAATCTCGCTTTAGGAGCACCTATACTTCATATAGAGTTACGCTAACACACACCCCACACCCGCACAACCACACCACATCCTTGGCGTAGCCAGCACAAGCAATTAGGCGTAATAAATCTTTCGCTCTCTTTAAAAAAAGAAAACATTTAATTTAATAATAAATTTAAATAAATGAAAAACCAAAAAATGTAAAGTGCAAGTCGTCAAGTTTACACACTCTTAAAAGAAATGAAAAATTAAGCACAACCCATTTAATATCAAATATAGCTATATATACAGTTATCTTAAGACGTATCTACTTCTTCCTATTAAGCAAATTAAACTAAAAAAAAAAATACAAAAAAAAGCAAACCTCATATATGCGCAGTTCGATCGAAATCGAAAGTAAAATTTGCCCAGCCCCCACCAAATAAAAGAGGAATAAATCAAATAATGCTCTTCTTTCGTAATAAAAGACAAATCCCATTCATAAATACACATTCGCATACAGTCAGACGTCGATAACATAAAACAGAATATTAACAAATCAATTTTAATTGGTGCATCGGCAAATAATAAATAATATCCATCAAAATATTCATTCAAACATATTGAATAAAATGCCTTTAATGCTGTCCCAGCGTCAAAACTGAGTTTCCTTATCCGTAATCTCCCCTAAGTAATACAAAAAAAAAACAACCAAAAACAATGAACACCAAATCCGATGCACTATCAAAGTTTACCTCGATTTTTTATACAAAACTCACTTTTTTGTAATATTTGTAAGTTTATGCAAGTCAAATACCGTACCGAGTATTCGTTTAAATAGCAAAACAAATTGCAAAAATATAATATCTCGAAGAAAAAAACGAACTAAAAGTAGAAGTAAAGAAAAACAAGTTTATATTAAACCCTTTTTACAGAATTTATATAATGCAAATAATCGGTTTTTAATTCGTCGAAAACATTCTTAACCCTACACGCAATTTTTGACATCTACTAGTACGAGTATCTACTACAAAACTAAGCTATATATTATGGTATATTATATAATGTATACATAGGCGATATAATCATGCGTAACGAAAGCAAAAGCATTAATAAAAATACAAACAAAGAAAAACAATGTATATCATTGCAATATTCACTATAAACAAATCAATGAAAGCGTAAACTTCTAAGTAAATTATAATTACATAACCTCAAGCGAAACAAATTAAGAAAAAACACCATATACTATTTATGAAATATATTTGAATTTTAAGCAAAATCAGCGCTAAAAACCAAACAAACGCAAAACAAAAGCAAATAGTATAGAGCAAAAAACAGAAATCAGAGTCAAAGTCAATAAAATAAAAAGAAAACCGATGAACGAGCGTAAAAATAAGATGAGAGAAAATGCGATACCATACCATAGTCATGTCATGTAACCCGGAAATCTTAAGCAGATATAAATTATTCTTATAAATAAAAATTAAAAAAACACAAAAACAAACCAAAAACAAATTGAATTGTGTCTACCTTTCTAAACTATATATTTTCATGGGAGAAAAGATCTTAAGGATCTCTAGTATATTTTTCTACATACTATTCACGTTGAACTCGGAATATCCTTCATGTTCTTACTGTTAATCACAATTATGAATTAATTACGGTAGGAGATCTTAATAAGTTCATAAAGATTAATTTCATGACTTAATAGTTCATTATTTAATAATAAAAACACAAATTTTTGCTTTATTGAAATATGTATTTATTTTTTATTATTTGACTTATATAGTTTGCGTTTTTTGTTGGTTTTTTTTTGTTTTTCTTTCGTATTCAAGCACATATGTATTTTTGTTTTTTGTATTTTTTTTTGTTGCATTTTTTTTGTTGTGTGCATATTTTACGATTTTTTTATATTTTATGTTTTATAAATAAGGATTAGTTGCTGTTCTGTTGTGTCTGTGCTGTTCATTTCATTGCATTGCATAAATCTCTAAACGACTGCAGTTTTATCATTCGGTATATCAGACGACATATGTATGTATGTATACCTATATATTCGTATAATAGCGTTATACATATTTAAGTTACTGTTATTCTTGATTTGTTGTTGTGTTGCTTAGTGTTTTCTTGTTGTTGTATATATGTATAACATGGCTATAGTAGGACGTACTGATCCCAAATTTCTTGTTAGCTTGTTAAATGTATTTTTTTTTGTTTTTTTTTTTGTAGTTTTGGGTTTTTTTCTTGTTTAGTAATTGAAATTCATAATTTTCACAATATTTGCTCTTTGTTTCCGACACGATCTCTTTGTATTTTTTTTGTTTTGCTATATATATATATATTTTAATATTTAAAAATACATTTTTAAAAATTAATTTTTGTAATCTTTCATTAAATGGTTTCAACAGATTTGGCGCAGCAAATTTAATTTGCCCTTCTTTATTCTCATACAAGACTTTTAGTTATTTTTTTATTTTGTTTTATATTTAGATTTTTGTGTGTTAGTTACAAAGATCGATTTCTTCTTGTTTAAATAAATATGTTTGTTGTATATGTAAGATGTATGCATGTATGTATGTATTTTGTATAATATAATATGTAATAAGTTAATGCAACCTTTTTGAATGCAGAAAAAAATTCGTGAAACAACAACATACACAGTTAATATACTCGTAGAGTGTTTTGGTGTTGAAATGTTACAATCGAAATTAAGACTTTGTTTGCTATATATAAATACTTGTTGCTTTCATCTTGTTGTATACAATAATTATTTAATAGATATACATATGTATACTATATATGCCAGTTTAACAGTTAGACTTCAAAGAAGTAGTGAAAGAACAGTTTGCGAGAATTAAAATAGAAATAGATTAATAGAATATAGCATATATAAGTTGAGAAAAAACTATCTACGCATCTATGGCATTTATTGTTTGTTTGTATGTCTCTTTGTTGATTTACTTTTTGTTTAACGCACATATGCAAGGATTTCGTAGCCATTATACAATAATTGTTTTTGTTTCATTTCATTTTATTTAGTTTTTTTTTTTTTTTTTTTTGTTAAGATTTTATTTTATATATGCTAAATTAAATTAAAGCAAAATAAGTTGAAAAATAGTATACGTATACACACAATTTGGTTTCATCTTTCAGACACTTGAATTTCAGTTTTAAGCAGCGCACAACTTCAAATATAACATAATTATAAATTGTGTAGCATTATTACAAATAGGAAAAGGAGGAGGGCCCTGGTTAATAATGATTATTAATTCGTAATTCTTTACGTACAGAATTTTCGTTTACATTTTATCAGACACGTAGAAATTGTTTTGGAGTTGCCATTTTAGTACTTTCAATATTAATATATATGAATATATATATATATATTTATTTAATAATGTATTTATGCATGTATTTATGTATGTATGTGGTATGCCATATGCTTTGCTATCAATTATTATTATCGTTTCCAATAGTGTTTTGCTTCTAAGTTAATAAGTTACTTAATAAATGTATGTTTCTTTTCGTTCTTTCATTTATAATAATGTTGTAGCGACAAGTTCACAGTGTAGTTTTATTTTATAATTGTTGTTGATTACGGTTGTTTTGGAGTTCTTTGTTGTGCCTTCTTTTTAATATGATATTGTTAAGCCATGTTCTTGTTTATGTTTGTAGCGTACAAGAATATATAAATATATATAAATGTATTTATGCATGCATTGTCTTTAATTTGCATCTAATATCTGAATTGGAATTACTCCACCAGGGCGCCTGTAAGTAGATATTGATTTAGATATATATTCCAGTTAAAATATGTTATTTATTTTACCTGGAATGCGTGGATGGCGCGCTAAAACAGAGAAGCCCTTGCCCTGCGGCCCCTTGGGTGCACGGATGAGTATCAAACGCGGCACACCATCTTCGCCATTGAGCTTAAGGCGCGAGATCAGACGATCGGGACGATCGTTAATTTTCAAAACATTACAAGCCGAAGATTTTCCATTGCGCTGTGAATATGCAATAAAAATGAAATTAAATGAATGAAAATTAAAATATACATAAGAGAACAATTTATATGATTATCAAATAATTATTAAAATGAAAAAATCAACCATATATAACTAGTTTATAATTTTAATTAGAATTTGTCTGCTCACCTGATTGGTAACCACTGAAAACTCCACAGTATCGCCTGGATGCAGAGCCACCGTGCTGCCCTGCACCTCAGACATGTGAAAGAATAGTTTTTTGCCGTCTTCGACCTCGAAATTGAGAAAACCAAACTGGCCCTTGATTGAGTCAACAGTTGCACGTTTCTTTTGCCTCACGGCATTCACATCTGCCGCACGACCGCTCTCATCAATGCGAAAGCTAACAAGATCACCCTTTTGTAGCAAATCACGCTTATTCACCAGACTGGTGATGCCAAATTCATGCTGTGAAATGATTGTGGTGCGCAACTCATCGAGTATCTCAATTAGTCCAGCATATTCCTGCTGATCTGGATTGATGCAGCGCAAGGGGCGTGCCACAACGCCATTGTGTACGGTTTCCAGCACCGCTGGTTGCGGTATAGAGTTCTTGGGCAATGTCCGAACATTCTCAGCAGGCAGACAATTGCCAGAGACAGACGTGTTGCCATTTGGCGCCAGTGTGTACTCCACCTCCTGGCCCAACTCGAGCCAATTGGGATTGCCCTGATAGTTGCTAAAGTGAAAGAAAACCTCCTCATCGTGCGACAGCGTCTCAATAAAGCCAAAATTCTCCTTAATAACGGCTATAAATCCTCGATACACCTGACCACCAGTTGCCTCAACGCTTGCATGATTATTGTTCTCCAGTTTAAAGTCCTCAATTTGGGGTGTGCAAATCTGCTGGGTGGTGGCGTTGCTTCCCACGCTACTGTTGCTGCTGCTACCGCCACCGGGACTGCCATGCATGATATAACCATTCTGCATAGAGCTGGCATTTGAGCTGATGCCATTTGACAGCAGCAATTGATCATTTTGATTCAGATTGACTATAGGCTGTTGCTGGGCAACTGCCTGTTGGTTTAACAGTTGTTGTTGCTGCTGCTGCTGTTGTTGTTGTTGCAACGAAATTTGCTGCACATTGACGGCAATAAATTCCTTGTTACGTTTCACCTGGAAAGGAAGCAAATTAAGAATTAACTTTGATTATTATTTACACTTTCCACTACAAAATTTATGTACATTTTATTAATCTTTGAACCCTTTTTTTATTAAAAGTACATTAGTTGCGAATTTGTTTACAAATAAAGTTTAAGTTTCAATTCAGCTGTACAAATTATAATCACTACGATACCAGAACTTTAACTTAGTGAATGTCTATGGATTTTTGTTTGAAATATTTAACTTACCATATAAATATCGAAGCGCACACGTTCGCCAATTCTTGGTGGTTTTTCACAGTCTTTAAGAAAATACATAATAGTCTTTTTAACATCGCCATGTTCATAGGTGATGACGCCACCCTCGACGCGATCCTGAGATTTAATTGGACTCTTGGGCGCTTCGCGTGTCACGCAGCCTGCAAGTGTTTAACAAACATTATTGATATGTAAAACAAACATTTTTGAGATTTAAACGCACCCTCAATGTTGCTGGCCATTAAAGTTTCAAATTGCACTGAATTGGGCGGCAGATGCTGAATGCGTATGGCCTGCAAACGCGAGTTATTATAGGCTAGACCAGGCTCCTGTATGACAGTAAACTCCACCTCATCATTGACATCAATTTCACGACTCTGCAAATAAGAGAGTAAGAGTAAGAGAGTAAGAGTAAGAGTAAGAAAGAGTAAGAGAGTAAAGTATATTGTCATTTCAATTTGGTTACTCACCGTATCGAGCACCTCTGTAAAGTGGAAAAACAATCGCACTTGCCGCTCCACGCAGCGTAAGAATCCAAAGCCCTCTTTGAGGGAGGCAATTGTGCCTTGCTCACGTTTCTCGCCGGACACCTTGAACGTCTCGTCCAGCAGCGCAATGGATGTGGCACGCTGCAACTGATCCCGCCTGTCTGTTGCCAGCAAGAATTGCACCCAATCGCCGTGACGTAAGGTAAAATCACCCTTCTGATCCTTATCGCCAAATGGCACCTCAACTTCGGAGTAATCGGGGGCACGGTATCGTATACGACCTGGCAATGGATCATTGTTTTGACGCACCGCATTGTTGCGATCCAGCGATTTGAGCACTTGACCCTTGTAAATGGTAGTATCGACATCCTCAAAGATTACAGAGCCGGGTGGCAAACGGGTTATATTGCAGGCAAATTCACGGCCCTGCGGAGGCACAGAGGCCGACTGCTATTGTTAATGAGGTATGATAAACTGAATCTTTTTCCCTACTTACGCTCCGCGTTTGGATGGTGAACTCCACATCGTCGCCAGGACGTAGCTCAACATTGCCCTCGGCCTCGGAGAAATGAAAGAAGATCTCTTTAACCACATCGGCGCGTTCAATGAAACCAAATGATTCCTTCATTGAACAAACAACGCCACGATACTTCACAGGTTGAGCCGGATTCTCCAGGCGTATATGGCACGCGCCTAGGTTGCCTCTGTAAATATGATAAATACAAGAAATTATAGAAAATATACGTGCGCTCAGGTTGTTATCTTAATGTAGTGCACTGTATGTAGAACAATTCGTTATCTGTACGAAACTAAAAATTTGCAAAACTATTGATATTCTGAATAACTACACATTTGACTTGTACATCGTAGTTCAATTAAAAGCACTAAGTTTAGTTCAGTTTGCCGAACGAATGAATTGTTCTACTAGTTCGTTCATTATAGTTACAGTCTCTTTCAAATATTTCGTCAAACAAAATTAAAGCCAAAAATTAATATTTTAGTAAACTCATTCTTGGTTTTGGGCAAAACATGCTCATAATAAACCTCAAATATTAATACAACATTTATATTTTATTATTTTAAGAAAATGTCTTTATATAAACAAGGTGTCATTCTCGCTAGTTCAATTTGTTCAGCTCAATTGATTCCTAATATCGTTCGTTCATAGACTTCACAGTCAATAATATTGTTGACATTTACAATTTTATTAATTGTTTACCTTTGGTTGGTTGCAATTTGAAAGCTGACTTTATCGCCAGCCCGCAAATTGACATTTCCCTCGACATCGTCTTTGGTATAGGGTAAAAAGAAGCATTCGCCGCGATTCTCATAGCTAATGCGACCGGTTGTCTCGTTGGAGCTTAGCACATTGTTGGCACTATCGGTGCGCAATTCGGTGGTCACTGTGCCGGTAACACGCTCCTCGGAGAGCACAACCTCTGGCGCTATCTTAGATACTTGACTAGCAATGGGCTTTCCAGTTCGTCGATCGTAAGTCATCTCAAACTCGACGGGATCACCAATCTTTAGATGATCAATATTGCCACTGAACTGCGAGAAATGAAAGAAGAGACGAGCCTGTCGCTCGCAGCACTGAATAAATCCATAGGAATGCTAAAAAAATAACAAACAAGATTAAAAACACAGCATGGTTATGGTTAATTAAAAATGAATATTTCTGGTATATGATAAAAGTACACACCAGTAGCTTTTCAATGATGCCAGTTTCGCGTGTGGTCTGATTCGGATCGTTGGCTGCCGAAGCTGCTGCTGAGGAATTGCTCGACTGCGAGCCAAAAATGGACGATGAGCTGCCGTTATTCAACACGCTGTTGGACTGAAAGACGCCAATTTGTGGCGGATTCTGAATGATATCGTTGACCTCATTCGCATCAAACATGCCAATGCTTTGATGCTGCTGCTGTTGTTGTTGCTGCTGCTGCTGATGATGATGTTGCTGTTGTTGATGCTGCTGCTGCTGTTGTTGTTGGTGCTGCATATGTTGTTGTTGCTGCTGCTGCTGCTGATGATGATGCATACTTTGTTGCTGCTGTTGACCCATTGCCATTTGCACGGACGATGGCGTCGGCGGTCCATGCGATTGCGATTGTAGACCCAATGTGGTCGAGTCTAGCGTAAAAGTGCTAATTGTTGGAAACGTTGTGGGTATGTTCAAGTTGCGCATGGCAGTCATGTCGAAGCACTGCAAATTATCGTAGATTTCTACAATGGCATTCATATAGGAAATTGTTAATAATATCATTCAAAAGTAACTATCTATATTCTTTAAAAATTATTATTTACGGTAGTTAGACTTTTTAGTTATTTGCAATTAAATTTAATAGATACAAATATTTAAATATTGCAAAATCATAAATAATTCTTATTTTACATTAAATTTCATTTTGTTATAAAAAATTTTATTTTTACTATAAATATTAATATGTATTTAATTAGTAACTAATTATTAAAAATATTAGATTTGCATTTTTTAATCAACAAGTTAATAATAACAATAATTACAATTGCAAATAACAATTAATCTCATCTAGTTAGAGTATTTAATTACTGGCAATACAATTAATTAGATAACAATTATAAAGTATTATCTACATTTCTGTTGCGAAATATGATTATATACATAATTATATTATAACATTTAATTCGATTTTATTTTAAAAATTCATAATTAATAATTATATCTTAACAACTAATATAAAAATATTAGATTAATAATAATTACAATTACAAATAATAATTAATCTCACCTTCGCCAGTGCGATATCCTTTGGATTGTGTATTCATGTTGTTAATTGGTTCTTGATTTGGATGTTATAGAAAATGCTGATAGCGACTAGCACAAGGAGACTGGTTGTTGTTGTTGTTATTTTTGTTGGTTTTCTTTATGATGATCAATTAGTGATTGGTGACGATGACGAGAATGCTGAACGTTTTTTAAAGAGAGCGAGCGCGTTTTTTGGAGCCGATCAAAAACTGACCTAATGCTTATTTTTGAATCTATTAATTTATTTTTTTTTATTATTTTATATTAATTTTTAATGTTTATTTTATTTCGATTTTTAGTGTAATTATTTTTATATCAAAGAGAAAAAAACTAAGCAATAAATACGTATTTGTTGTGTATATATATTTTGGCTAAACACTGGCACAAGAGGCACTGAAATTCCTTGTCTTCGAAGTTAATAAAAAAAAAGCAATCATTTATTCTTGCTGTTGTTGTTTTTGTGGGTTTTCAACGATCTTCGACCTTTTGTTGGGGCAACTCGCCCCAGAAATGTATGTAAAAATGCCGACAATTATAATGTAATGTTCAGTTTTGTTGTTATAGTTGTTATTTGTAGTTGTTGTAGAAGTTGCGGCTGCTTCGTGTTTAAAAATATATATTCGTAATCTGATGAAAATGCATTAGCTGCTGCCGTTGGTTGGTTGTAGTTGTAATTACATGAAAAACTTTTTAATTTCTTTAACTATTTATTGCGGTTTGTTCATATGTTCGAGTTATGTTTTGTAATATTATATTTTTTTTTTGCTTTTTC
Source organism: Drosophila falleni (assembly GCA_035045575.1). Taxonomy (NCBI): domain Eukaryota; kingdom Metazoa; phylum Arthropoda; class Insecta; order Diptera; family Drosophilidae; genus Drosophila; species Drosophila falleni. The sequence goes on from JAWNOV010000167.1 coordinate 17,301,936, forward strand.
TTTTAGTTTTACTAGAAAAATACACTGGGGCGCTTTACGGAATACTTTTGTTTTTATTATTAAACTATTTGTAGGTTATTTTTTGTTTTAAGAGCTTTTTAGTTTGATATATTAAATTTACTTTCTTTTTGTTTTTTTTAGTTTGGGGGGAGGGAGAGGGAAGTGGTTAATATGTTTTGCTTTGTTTTTGTTGTTCTATAATATACATATACATTTATATAATATATATATAGTATATATATATATATTTGTAGGCAATCGTTGTGGTTTTTAGGAAGTATTAGTGATTTATTTTTATTTACTTTTTACTTTGTTGTTTGTTTGGTAAACACTAAGCTTTTCAACTGACCACGCTCTCTTTTCGCTCTCAGCTTTGGTCGCTCTCTCTCTCTCTCTCTGCTGCCTGTATCTGCCTACCAGGGCTGCACGACGATCGATGCGGGCTGCGAGGGCTGCAAGTGATCCGTTTCGCTGTATGTTGTTCTTGATGTGTTGGTGTAGTTGTTGTTGTTGTTGCTATTACTTTTCGGTTACACGTTTTGTAATATTATTATTGCTGTTTCGTTTACTATTCACTATGCACATATTATGAGTTTATATTGTTATTTATAGTTAATATATAGATAGATACTCTTTAATTGTTGCTGGTTTTGCATTTACTATGTTGAACTTTAAGCCTAAGTTTTTATTTTTGTTTCTTTTTTAAATATATATATTTATTTTGAATGCGCGTTTTGTTTAAAGTCTTTTTTTAACCTACGGTTGTTTTATTTTTGCTTTTGTTGTTTGTTTGTTTGTTTTGTTGTTGTTGTATTTTCACTTATGGGTTTGTTTGCTTACCAAGTTAAGCTTATTTACTTAAAGTTTATATAATATAATATATAATATACTATAGTATATGTATCGAAGTCCTTTAAGATATCACGAATTTGTTTCAATGTTTTTATCTTTTAATTTGCATTTGCTCTTATGTATAAAGTTGTTGTTTAAGATTTTCGTATTTCTTCTCCTACCACTTCGTCTGTCTCTCTTTTTTTCTATTGTTAAAAATTACAGTTGTGTTTAGTGTTCATTTCTTTTCATTTATATATTAGAGATTTTTTTTTGCGATTTTAGCTTTTTTTATTTATTTATATTTATAAATTTACAGTAATTATCACAGAGTTGTTAAATCTTTCTTTGAATTTGTTTTTTTTTTTGTTTTTACTTTCTTTTGTTTCAGTTGCTTTTAATCGTTATCTCATTTAGACTTTTAACATTTCTCACTAGGTACACTTATAAAAAAATGAAAACTATTTAAATATAAACAATAGTTTATTATTAAAAATAAAAAAAACTGTTTGGTTTTGGGCACAAGGCCGCAGTTTTTGTTTTTATTTTCAGTTTTCTTTCTCCGTTACTTTCTTTTCTGGATTTTGTTTAATTTCATTTATTTACAATTTAGTTTTTTTTATTATTGGCTAAGTTAAGTTGCGGTATATTTTTTTGTTTGTCCTTATTTTGTATTTCATGTGTTACTCAGTTGTTTTTGTTGCTGGGGTCTTCTTCATTTTGTAAGTGTGTGTTTGTTTTGTGTTTTTTATTTTATTTTTTAATTGTAAAAGTTACTTAAAATTAATAGAATTCTTGTAGATTTTTGGTTTTAAATGTTTTTCTTTATTGTTACCGTTTTTAGTTGCTCGTTTTTTTTGTTTTGTTTTTGTTTATTTTTTTTTTTGCTGTTTTTTAGTACATTTTTTTGTTGCTTTTGTGTTTTTTTTCTTTGCGGCACAATTGTTGCTTTATCGTTTTTCAATTTGTTTTCTGCTGTTCTTTTACAAGGCGGAACTTTCTTATTACACTCTCTGACTCTCGCGATCGCAGCCCTTGCTTAATTGGGTGGTCTCTCTCCGTCTTCTTCGCTTCTCTTAGTTCATTAGTTCTGCTCTTTTGCACTTCTTCACACGGCCGCCGCTCGGCAGGCGACAATTATTATTTTGTTTTGTTTGTTTCTTTTGTTTTGCTTTGCTTACAGGCTACAGTATTTATTTGCTTGCTTAAATAAATAATTTAAATTGATGTTGCGTTTAAATTAAATGTTGTTAATATGTTTAAATTAGTTGTTTTTTCGTTTTTTTATTTTTACTCCCGGTTATTTTGTACTTTAAAACTTTAATTCAGTTGTTTGTTGGTGTTGCATTTGCTGTTTTTGTTCCTCTTCTCTTTATGCTTGCTTCCTTTGTTCCTGTTGTTGTTGTTGTTTTTGTAGTAGAGGCGGCGTTTTTTGTTGTCTTAATTTTAAATAATTTTAGCAAATTGAATTCACTTTGACTTAACAAAAATTCGTAATTAAATTAAAGCTTTCAGGAAAAAATGAGGAATTTTGGGATTGTTTAACGTGTGTGGTTCTTGTTGTTGTTGATGTGTTCTCTTTTTCTTCAGCTTTCTTTTAGTTATTCGAGTTTGACGGCAACGTCAACGCCTCAGCGTCGCGTTTTAGCTGCTTTTATTAAACAGCTAGTTCTTTATTGTTATTGTTGTTTTTTTCTTTTTTTTAGTGCGTGCGTGTGTTTTTGAATTGTTATTGTATTTGTTTGAACTTCAACTCCGTTTTACTTCAGTTGATTTCTCTTTGTAGCTTTTGTTTTGTTGCTTTGAGTATTGACGAGTTAATTTCACAGCGTTTCAAGTGTATTTGAATTTTGTTTGGTTTGTTGTTGTTGTTGTTATTGGTTTGAAAGTCTTCGTTTCAAGCTTGGCTTGTTCTTTTGTTGCTTTGTTTGCACAGATGCGCAGTCGCTATGTCGTCTCTCTTTCGCTCACTCCCACTCAAACAGACTCTTGAACGTGCTCCTTTAACCGATTCCTTTTTCTTTTGTTGTTGTCTTTCTTCGCGTCAATTATCGTCCTCTTCGCTAATTTTGGCTTTTGAACGTAGACTGAATAACATGAGTGAGCTTTTCGGCATGCAGTTGTTGTTTTAGTTGTAGTTGTAGTCGAGAGGTGTTTGAAGCAAATTGCAACCAAAAACAAAGGAAATTCAAAACTAAAAGTTTATGGCAGATGCCCCTCCAGATTAATCGCCTCTTAGACTTTTTGAGCTTTGTTGTAGTTGTTGTTCTTTGTATTTATTTTATTTTTGTTGTTATGTAACTTTGTTTATTATTAGATGATTTATTATTATTTCCTTTTTGATTCGTTTTCGATGGTTTTTTATTTTTATTTTATTTTTTGTATTATTATTATTTTTATTCAGATTATGATGAAAGTGATGTCAAAACGGAGTTTTAGTTACAAAAGCTGCAATGAGAAGAAAGTTGAACAATTAATACTCAAACTTACAGATTTTTTAATAGCGCCCCCTGTTGAGCGGCAGCGGCCAGCCACCCAGTGAAATCTACACTAAAATGTCTGCATTGTTGTTGTTGCTGCACTTTTATTGATTTTTTAGTGTTGCAAACCGGAGACTCGTACAATTCGCGCACACATACATATAAACATACGCATACACACATTAAGCGCACTGACACGCACACACCAGCCAGCCAGCAGCTGCATAGAGATTTTACTATTGTAAATGCCCCCCTCCACCGCAGCCATTAGCGCATAAAAGACTACCGGAAAAAATTGCACACACACACACACACAATCAGATAAATGAGAAAGAAGAGTACTCCAAATGCATTTGTAAACTATTTTTACACATTTTTGTTGTGGTTTTTAGCAGCCAACTGTACACATAAGCAAATACACAGACACACACACTGTCAAATCGGTAGCAAAATTTTTTTCTCAAGTTTTCTTTTTTGACTGCAAATTGCGTACCATTCGCACAGACAGTTGATAAAAACGTTTATAATGCACGAAAATGATAGGCCTTTGGCCAAATTTCATTTAATATCACAAGCATATTGATTGGCACACATTTTGTGCATATTTTCATTGCGAATTCAAGTTAATTTATTGCCAAATTTTTATAAAAGAAAATTTTCACGTCTAGCAATACGTACCACACGACACAGCACAACACCGGACGCCATGTTGGTTAGTGTTGGTAAATGGTAAAATTAAATTTTCGGAGCAATTGTGACGTCATTAACAACAGTTTATTATATATTTAGTGTTTATCTAATAAAAATTTGTTAATAATTGTATTGTATTTAGTATTTAAAAATAATCATAGTAAAAAGATTGCTGTCGTTGGCCGTTGTACAGCACTGTTTGCATCAGCTAGCCCTGCAATGCTGCCAACTTCATCTGAAAGGAAAGTTTCACAAATATATAAATTTGAATTTGCAAAGATATATAATTAAAAGAAAAAATTAAGTACAAGATATATATTTCAAATAGTGAGCTTTCTGGCTAATAGTCGATTTCAGATGTTTCTAGCAATCGAACTTCAAAAATAGCCATAACTAGCTATAAAATAGCTAAGTTGGCAATAGTTGCCAGCCCTGGTCTTTTATCGAATGAGTTCTGTTTCAACTATTAGCCGAAAATCGAAATTTCACAATAGCGCACCGTAATAACTAAGAATTCTTTTTATATTTTTAAAGCGCAAGATTGAAAGAACATTGTGCTATATGAGGCGGCAACATTTGAGTAATTGCAGAAACTCAATAGTTGGTTCAAAATTTAACATAGTTGCTAACACAGAGATTAACGGTGCGGCAGACTTGCGTTCTCATCGTTATTTAACCTAAAGAGAAAAACACACCCCCCGCCCGCCCCCGAAAACAACAACAAACAGCAAACATGGCAATCCGGCTAATAAGCTCGGCCAAAGCAATGAAAAGCCTGATGAGACGCAGCTACATGAAGGGACCGCTGACGGAAAAGGTGAGTGAGTTAAGTGAAGTTACAAAAGATTCCAAATTAAATTCTCTCAACACTTTGTTGCAGGTGCAGCGAGGTCCCGTTATGGAATTCACGCCGCTGCTCCGTTATTTCGTGGAACAGGTGCAGTTGTTGTGCAAAAAGCCGCCAAAGGGATTTGAAAAGTACTTTGAAGCTGGTGGCAAGTCGACACAACCAAAAGGCAGTGCGGAAAAGAAACCCACAAATGGCAATAAATCAACATCCAGCGGAAATAAAACAACACCCGCCGCAGCCAAACCCAGCACAGCCTCTGAATCGAAGTCCGACTGGAACTTTGGCATGTTCAGCAATAGTTCACGTGGTCCAGCAGGTCGGGGAACTGGCACGCCCGGCGGACGTCCATTGGGCGAAGGCGGCGGCGGTGATCGCGAGCGTTGGATTCTGCTGGGTGCCATTGGAGCTGTGGTTTTGGTTGGCTCGTTTGCCTTCTTCGAAATGGGCTACAAGGAAATCTCATGGAAGGAGTTTGTCAACAGGTGTGATTTCTTTCTAGTCTCATTTATTATGTAATGTCAGCTGATTTTGTGCTCTTCTTGTTATTCTCAGTTATCTGACCAAGGGACTTGTGGAGAAGCTGGAGGTGGTCAACAAGAAGTGGGTGCGTGTGCGTCTCCAGGCGAGTCAGAGCGGCAGTGGAGTGCTCTGGTTCAACATTGGCAGCGTTGACTCCTTTGAGCGTAACCTGGAGACGGCACAGACGGAACAGGGCATCGAGTCCATTAACTTTGTGCCCGTCATCTATCGCAACGAAGTGGAGGCATCCAGTTTAACTGGTCTGCTGCCGACGTTGCTCATCATCGGTTTCCTCGTTTACATGATGAGGAAATCAGCGGACATGATGGGCGCTGGACGAGGACGCAAGGGCGGTGGTTTATTCGGCGGTGTTATGCAGTCCACGGCCAAGCTGATAAATCCCACAGAGATTGGCGTGGGATTTAAGTAAGTCTGGAGTAGCTATCTCCCTTAAATTGTGCTCACCATTCCCCAACTTTTGCAGAGATGTTGCCGGCTGTGAGGAAGCCAAAATTGAAATAATGGAATTTGTCAACTTTTTGAAGAATCCCCAACAGTATATCGATCTTGGCGCCAAGATACCCAAAGGCGCCATGTTAACCGGTCCACCCGGCACGGGCAAAACGATGCTGGCCAAGGCAACAGCTGGCGAGGCAAATGTTCCATTCATCACCGTATCCGGCTCCGAGTTTCTGGAAATGTTTGTGGGCGTTGGACCGTCCCGTGTGCGCGACATGTTCGCCATGGCACGTAAACATGCGCCATGCATTCTATTCATTGATGAAATCGATGCAGTGGGCAGAAAGCGTGGCGGCAAAACCTTTGGTGGTCACTCTGAGCAGGAGAATACGCTGAATCAGCTGCTCGTCGAAATGGATGGCTTCAATACGACCACAAATGTGGTGGTGCTGGCTGCCACCAATCGTGTGGATATCCTGGACAAAGCCTTGATGCGTCCCGGACGTTTCGATCGTCAGATCTATGTGCCTGCACCCGACATTAAGGGACGTGCGAGCATCTTTAAGGTGCATCTGGGTGCGTTGAAAACGGACCTCGACAAGAACAGTTTATCCCGTAAAATGGCTGCACTGACGCCGGGTTTCACAGGCGCTGACATTGCCAACGTCTGCAATGAGGCGGCATTGATCGCAGCTCGTGACTCCAACGACACCATTGTGTTGAAACACTTTGAGCAGGCCATCGAGCGTGTCATCGCGGGCATGGAGAAGAAGACGAATGTCCTGGCACCGGAGGAGAAGCGTACGGTGGCGCATCATGAGGCAGGACATGCTGTTGCTGGTTGGTTCTTGGAGCACGCGGATCCATTGTTGAAGGTATCAATTATACCACGCGGCAAGGGATTAGGCTATGCCCAATATTTGCCAAAGGATCACTACCTGTTGTCCAAGGAGCAGCTGTTTGATCGCATGTGCATGACCCTCGGCGGTCGTGTGGCTGAGGAATTGTTCTTTAATCGCATCACAACTGGTGCCCAGGATGATCTGAAGAAGATCACAGACATTGCCTACTCCCAGGTGGTCCGTTTCGGCATGAACGAGAAGATCGGTCAGGTCAGTTTCGATGTGGGCCAAAGTGGCGAGCCGCAGTTCAGCAAACCGTATTCGGAGGACACCGCTCAGATGATCGATAACGAGGTTAGGGATATAATTAAATGTGCGCATACGAGCACAACGGAGCTGTTGGTTAAGCACAAGGAGGAGGTGCGTATAGTTGCCGAGCGTTTGCTGCAAAATGAGGTGCTCAGTCGTGATGACATGATTGAGTTGCTTGGACCGCGTCCGTTCAAGGAGAAGTCAACGTACGAAGATTTCGTTGAGGGCACCGGTTCCTTTGAGGAGGATACCACGTTGCCCGAGGGTCTCAAGAGCTGGAACAAGGAGAAGGATTCACCTGCCACAACAGATACAGATTCAACACCTCCACCCCCGCCCACAAAGCCCGTGACGGCTTCCAGCTAAATACGTGCAACATTCGTTTGTTGCTCCCGTTGTTTTTCCTGTAGTCCTAGTCGCAATTAGTTAATGTTTGGACTCCGACTAGAGTCGCTAAATTCACGACGTGCTTACAAATAAATTCAAAAACCAATTGTCTCCTTTTTAAGTTACAAGACAACTGTTGTCAATAATTTTAAACAGATGTTTCCAATTGTACCTTGGATCTTAAATTTGGCGTGCTCACTACAAAACTATGTAAAATGCAGATGTAATAAAACAGACTTATTTCGAACAGTGTAAAATGAAGCTTTTTACGATAATATTGGGAGTTTTATAAATAAGAAAATGTGAATATGTAAAAGTATATATTTTGTCTCACAATATTTACAATAGAGTAGTAAAAAAATGCACTAAGCGGTTATCAAAATCGTAATCTACGATGAATTTTAAGAAGAATTGCTGAAGAAACCATGGGTCTATAAACAATAGCGGGCTTTAATTTTTTAAGAAGTAATTTATTTATTTGGGAACTTGTTTGTTAGGTGGAACTTAACCTAAGAAAAAGAGTGATACCCCAGAAAGAGCGCAATTTATTATGGATTTAGAAATAAAAATAGTTTGGATCGGTCAAGTAGAACAGCAGTGAACAAAATAAAGTATACGAAACCTGATATTGATTTTAGTCCCTCTCCCAGGCCCCTCTCCCAGTCCCTCTCCCAGGCCCCGCTCCCAGGTCCATCTCCCAGGTCCCTCTCCCAGGTCCCTCTCCCAGGTCCCTCTCCCAGGTCCCTCTCCCAGGCCCCGCTCCTAGTCCCTCTCCCAGGCCCCGCTCCCAGTCCCTCTCCCAGGCCCCGCTCCCAGTCCCTCTCCCAGGTCCCTCTCCCAGGTCCCTCTCCCAGGTCCCTCTCCCAGGTCCCTCTGCCAGTCCCTCTCCCAGGCCCCGCTCCCAGGCCCCGCTCCCAGGTCCCTCTCCCAGGTCCCTCTCCCAGGCCCCGCTCCCAGTCCCTCTCCAAGTCCCTCTCCCAGGTCCCTCTCCCAGGCCCCGCTCCCAGTCTCTCTCCCAGGTCCCTCTTCCAGGCCCCACTCCCAGGCCCCGCTCCCAGCTCTTTAAATTAGCTCAAATGAAAACACAGAACGGCACTGCAGCGGTGAATTTGGGCAGTCATGACATCTTTTTTATTCACGTTTATACGGAACATTCATAAATGTAAAATCTAAGTTCATAAATCAAATATCACAAAATTGGATGACATGAATTGCATTATCTGAATTGAAAATTTACACATTTTTGACGGAATTTTATGAAATTACAATTACAAATTGGGCAATTCTATTTAGAATTCATCGTAGATTACGATTTTGGTAACCGCTTTGTCGCGAAAAAAAAACCTTGACCCACCCTAATATACAATCAATTATTTCTTTTACTTTTTAAAATAACACTGCAGTTCTTAAATTAAAATTAAAATTTCACTTTTCAAAATATTTCATATCACGTAACGTTATTCTACAAATGCTATTGGTTTTGCAAAGCTTTCTATTTAAATAATTCACAGTGTAAGCTTTGAAAGCTTGCCACAGACGTTACACTCTTAAACTGTCAAACGGTCGCTCTTTATACGATTCGCTCTGTGGCGCGCGCTCTCTCTCTCTCACACACACACACACACACACATTCATACAGAGTTACGTTACGCTCTCTCCGCATTGCTTATCACTTATCAGCTGTGCTGGCTGTGTTTTCGGCATAATGCAGCCAGCCGGCTGTTGCAATGTGAATGTTTCGTTTCGCACAGCCTCTGCCGACGCATACGTTGTGACGTTGCGACGTCGCCGCAAAGCTTTGCTCAACTACAATTACCACTACCACTACAAATGCAGCCGCGTGCTACTGTGACCCGCTGCTGCTGCTGCCGTTGCTTCTGCTGCCGCTGCTGCTGCTGTCGTTAGTGTCAGTGTGTTGTTTGGGGGCTTCAGCTACGTTGGGGCTGCCTGCCGTGGCCGTGTCTCAGTGTCGTCTTGTTGGTTGTCGCGTTCGTGTGCGCGCACTAAATCAGCAGCAGCAATACTTAGCAATCAAATAGAAAATAAATAATAATAATTTCAGCTCGCTCGTTGCAGTTGCAAGTGAAGTGCGTGCCAGGCAAATGCCAATAATAACAACAATCATAACTAATATTAACAACAATAATACAACACTTACAATAATAACAACTACAAATTATTTTGTTTATTTTATCAATGCAAAATTGACGATTATATAAAAGTGCGCGGCATTCAATTCTAATTACAAACAACGACAAACAAAGTGCAATTTGAGTGCTTGCATGTGTGTGCGTACCTTGCGTGCGAGTGTGTGTGTGTGTGTCGTATGTTTGTGTGTTCGTGAGAGGTGGCAAAGTGATTTGTTTTTTAGGCCAAGTGTTTGTTTTAGCGTCGACAGACCGGAAATAAATAAACGCGGTGACAACCCTGCCAGCCAGAAATCCCTAACTGCCTTCAGTGCCCCCACACGGCAGCAATCAGCTTTTGTCGATCACACACACACACGCTTGCAAAATGGCGACCGGCCGGCAAAGCTATCAACAACAGAAACAACAATAACATTCGCAGGAATAGAAACTTGAACTAGTAGAGTTTTCTCTCCTTACGATCGATCAGTGGCGCCAATTGTAGGCAGTTTGCTGCAACATTTGCCATTTATTTATTTTTTTTGATCGCATTTTGTATGCAATTTGTCGTTTGATTTTCGCAGCGAATATTTGTGCTGCCAATTGTCGCAAATTGTCGGGTCACGTGTTTGTTGCCGCCGCCAGTTAACTTCTGCTCTCGTTGTAACGGTGCATGCACCGTAACAGCTTGTTGTCCGTCTGTTTGTATATTACAGTGACTTCCAGATTATTTCACTTACTGCTCTAAAGTATTACAAATTTTAAATAAATTTAACTTCTATTGTGAAGGAGACATAAAACTGTTTAAACGCAAATGTTAATAATATTTTAACTTTATTGTTTATATATCGTAATAATCACATATTTGTTTTTTAATTTTTATAGATATATATATTTTTTTGTAACTGATTATTGTCTGTTATCAATAAAAAATTCATAAAAGATAAAGATTTTTTTAAGAGAAATTGTGTATCTTATTATATCTGAATAACAGGACAAAAAACTAACAGAGTTAAAAATGTAGTGGGTCAAATAAGCTATAAGCCACTGTATTTGTGTGTGTGTGTCGCTTGCATGCTGCGCTTTATTATAGGCATCAGCTGTTGTTGTTGTTGCTGTTGTTTTGTTGCTTCTGTTGTTTGGGGGAGTCGTCAACACGCTGTCCCCATTGCATGCAATATTCTGTTTACAAATACACATGCGTATGCGCGTGTGAATGTGCATGTGTTTGTGTGTGTGTGTGGGTGTGGGAAAGATCAAGGCGTGTATCAAAAACAATGGCAATAACAACAACAACAGCAAAAGCTCCTTGCCATTTAATCGTTTTAGTTTTGTTCGTTCTGCAATTTTTGGTCGCTGTCATTGCACATTTCTTTTGTTGTTTTTGTCAGTAGTTTGTTAATAGAATTTATCGAGTAAAAAATAACGACAGCGCATTGAATAAAGATTTAGGTAATTGTCTATTATATGGGCCTCATCTCAAAAACTAAAAAAAAAAAACCACAAATAGGGGGTGATTTATGATGAATTTAGCAAAAAAAATTAGATTGGGGACTCAATTGGTTTATTTTTTAAAAATCCTTAAAGTTTCCATACAAAATGGACTATTTTATTGTAAATAGTGTTGGTAAACGGAACACAATAATGACAAGTTGCACAAAACAACAATAAAATAGTTCATTTTGTATGGAAACTTTAAGGATTTTTAAAAAATAAACCAATTGAGTCCCCAATCTAACTTTTTTTGCTAAATTCATCATAAATCACCCCCTATTTGTGGTTTTTTTTTTTTTAGTTTTTGAGATGAGGCCCATATAATAGACATTTACCAAGATTTATTTATGAGCAGTTAACTATTTAGTTGTATACTAAAAGTCGACGAATTTCAATGCGAATGAGCAATTTAAAAGCTCACTACTTCGCTTCAGGTTCCCCCAGATGACGATTAACATTGTGCTTAGCTTCAAAGTAAAAGCTTTCAGCCGTTTTCAGGAAATTTATGAATTTTTGGTTAAATTGATACTTTATTAAACGTTAACTTAAATTTTTTTTTTTTTTAAAAAAAATTTTTTTTTTTCTAAATAATATAAAATTTTTTTTTTTTTTAATATTTTTTAATTTTTTTTTTTGTTTTTTTTTTTCTTCTTTCTTTGGGGTTTGGTTTTTCTAATGAAGAACTAAAAACACTGTTGAACAGGGCTTCTAACAGCGAAGTAATTCCTGTAAATAAACAACAATAGATGCCGGTTTTTATTTTGCTTAAGTATCGCATTCAGAATCTCTGTAGATGAGAAATATTTGTTTACAACTTAACCTCAACTAATTTATTAGTTCAGTTCTCAAGACCTTTGGACTTCATTTGCATTTTGAGCAACTTAAATCAAATTTTCAAAAGCTGATATTCAGTGTTTGAAAAATGTATGTATGTACACGTATGTCGTACCCTCCAACGGTTGTATATATATATTTTTTCTCCCGATTTGGAATTTACGGACCAGGCTTTCGAGAACCGAACAGCTGTTGAAAATTACAATTTGCTATAGGTTTGCAGTCGATTTAATGAGATTTAGAACCAATCATTGCAGTAATATGTTGCCTTCAAAACAAATAAAACAACAATAGTTAACGCAACGTTTCTAAAACTTAAAAAACAAAAATAAACGAAAACAAACAACAAAAAGTTAAAAACTTGATAACCAAAAGTGGCCTGCAAAACGAAGCAACAACCCAGAAATGTGATTCAAAGTGCGCAATGTAACAAAAAACGTAAACAATTTTGTTTTGATTAACAAAATAAATAAATATAAAAATTATAAAGAAAATAAAAAAGAGTAAAAATAAAAAAATATAAGAAAAACAAACAGCAATACAAATGGAACTCAAGACAGTGTGCAGCAGGTCAAGTAGCGAATTAGCAGCCATCGTCAATGATTAAAGAAGAGATAGATTGATAGCTCGTTACGTCGCCGTCGTCGGAGTCGCAGTCGTCTTAGTTAGTTTTAGACGTAGACCCCTCAATGCCCGCACAGCAACAGCAGCAACAATAACAGCAGCAACAACAGCAGCAACAACAGCAGCAGCAACAGCAGCAACAACAACATCAACAGTTCTAGGACATTAGCCAACTCACAGTTACAGTACCAGAGACCCAGAGACAGAGAGAGACGTAGCGAGAGAGAGAGAGGCAGAGAGAGAGAGAGACAAAGAGTGTAAGCAAAGGCAAGAGAGCGAGAGATTGACCCCAACATGGACATCAAGATTGAGCAGCAACAGCAGCAGCAGCAGCAACAACAACAACAACAACAACAACAACAACAACAACAGCAGCAAGCAGAACTGGGGCCAGTTTCCCCCTCAGAGGTGCCCAATGATCCTGGGTAAGTGTCGACTTGAAACGTGGACGTGGCATTAATTGTTTTAGTTTTAAGTTGTCATTATTAAAGTTAAGAGAGAGAGACGCCCTCGTAAGCGGCAAAGAGAAGAGTGTGGGGATTTGTTGACAGAAAGTTTTCTGTGTCAACTGCCGGATCCGGTCCTGTCCCTAGTTCCCATTTCCCATTTCCCAGTCGCAGTTCCCTGTTCCCTTGTGCAGTTATCCAGTGAAACTAATTAGAAAACAATTTGCTAAGGACATCAAAATTCAATTAAAGCCATTGAGTTTAGTGCTTTAGTGCATTGCAGTTTCAGCCGTGTTGGTTACTCGATTCCAGCCACATCATAGTTTGCCCATTGGCAACAGTTTATTATCGTTGTCGGCCTCAATGTTTGCTTGTGTGTGCGGGGATCAGACTAAAATGGGTTAAGTTGTGATTGCGTCGGTGTCATATGCACCAGATTAATTGCAAGCTGCATTGCTGATAATTTGCATCATTCGTTTGTCGACGAAAACTGTCAGAAAGTCAGACAGACAGACAGACAGAGACACAAATGAGTGGCAAATGATTGGCACTAAAGTGTTGAGTGTTGAATGTTGGGTGCTGAATGCTGAGTTCTCAATACTGAACAACGCACAGATGAAAGAGCGTATGAATTTGAAGGCTGATTTTGAGCAAGGTGTGAAATATTAATGAACAGGTGTATCATTTTTCTAGGTATATATGATTGAGAGAAATATTCATAGTCTGTTCATGCTTGAGAAGCGCATAGAAGAGTGTAGAATATAGTTAATAACCCAAACTGATCACAATGTTTCAAGTAAATTAAAGACATCGAATTCTTTAAGGTAAGTAAACCAAAGGTAAGTAAAGGTAAGTAAATTCCCAACAGTTTCCTCGCAAAACATGGGATAAGTGAGATTTTAGCACCCTGTTGTCCAAAAATAAATACCACACCACAGAAAGAAGCTCTACCAATTAAGATTGAAATTTTCTTGACAAGTGACAAGGCACAAATATGCATGAACAATAGAAATAAATGTCTGTGCAACAACAAAAGTCGATGATAAATTTGAAATGATTTATTTTGCTAAAGAGTGACACTCCCCCGGTTGAGGGATGCAATAAGACAAGCTAAAAAGATTTAAAATTTTTGCATCTCGAATAAAATTTGAGGTGTTTGCAAATATTCATTTTATAATTAATTTAAATTAATTATAGGTAGTTTTTAAAAAAATAAATTCTAAATTGATTATTTTTAAATATACATAATCAGTATAATAGACTTGATAACAAATATAATAGTATAAAACAATTTTGTTTTTCATTAAGTAGAAAGAGATTAGATTAATGTATGATTAATATATGATCGTATGGATGTATTAAATGCAGTAAACATTTTTTAATGAAATGGAATAAAGACTGGAATTAGTCTTGGGTTGATCATAAGTAAATAAAATTAAATAAGGAAAGGTAATTTATATTAAGAATTAAAATAAAATGGAACAATTTAATTAAATATTTGAAAGTATAAAAGTAATCAGGTCTACACAAATTTTTCTGAGGTGAGTATCAGAAGGAATACAAAAGAGAGAATCTGTACTTGAGACAGATCAGAACAGTATATAGTTTCGATCAAGAGGTTGAATACAGAGAATTGCTATGCAAAGTTGGGGATCAAAAGGAAAGTTGAAATAAATGTGCTCCCAAATAACGTAATGCAATGGAGTTCAATATTGTAAATTGTCTTGTATCAGTTGAGTTTCAGTTCCAGCAAACTGCACCCAGTAATCAGCATCTGCATCTGAATCTGAATCTGCCCCGCTTTCCATGCGGATGCCGATGACGATGACGATGAAATGAATATGAATATGACGATGCCATATGGCCACATCGCTGTCGCTGTCTCTGTCGCTGTCGCCGTCGTTGCAACCCATTGAACACGCAAGGCCTATAAATTATGCAGTCCATACTTATATGTTTCTCATACATAGATATATATATCTATATATTTAAAGAATATGTACATATATCTATTATCGAAGCGCTGCAAATTGTATAACACCGGCAAATTTCAGTACTCCTCGAAGGGGTTGACGAGGGCAAAGGGAATTCAAGCGGGCCAGCTCATCTTGTCTAACTGCATTAGTTGCCAAACACACAAGATACAAGACACAACACACTCGAAAATAGGCTCTGCATGCAACAACATTTTTGGGGCGCTGTTGCATCTCATTCTCGAAATGGAAAGGGAATAAGAAGAGAGAGAGAGAGCGAGAGAGAGAGGGAGCGAGAGAGAGAGGGAGAGAGAGAGAGAGAAGCTACCGGATAAAAGAAATGGATCACCTGCTGCTAGCTGCTCCACGCTCGACACACGACGCTGTTTCTGTTTCTGTAGCTGTAGCTGACGCTGACGTTTGACGTCGACGCAGACGGCGGCAGGTGCAACGGCGAACTCTTGTGGCAAGTAGCAACCAAAGTCTGCGATGGCGGCGCAAATGGCAAATGCAGCACCTAGCGAATGTTGAATGCATAAATCTTGAATTAATGTAAAATACCTTTTGATGACGCTGCAAGATATACAAACTCAAAGATACTCACACACTCTAACAGATTCAAAAAATGCATCCTCTGGTCGTTGTGCAACTTTGGCGAATATATCGCTGTGAATACAATTCCATTCACAGTTTCTTTCGTTCACTGCGACCGGCGATCGCTTCGCTACGGCTCAGTAAATTTGGACGTTCATTCCCTCTGCCTGCCTTGCCTCCCTTTCTAAGCAGTAGCTCCTATTTGCACTACTTCCCCTTGTGTCGCCTTCACCTAACCGGCTACTTTATAAATCTTTTGAAGGGCCCACTGAGAAGATTTGCTGGCAACATTGCAGCGCAAAATGGCAAAGTAAATAAACACAAATGCGAACCAAACGAGCAAAGAAATGAGTAAAACAAAAAAAAAAAATAGAAAAAATAAAATAAAAATAAAACAACATAGAAAGAAATAACTAAATAAATGCCCCGCTATTAATACAATTCACTTTGCCAATGTATTTTTAGTGTAAAATACAGAAACAACAAGTGACACTCAAATAGCAATATAAGAAGTTGAACTAAGAAATACTCTGTAAATCCATTGCGTAAAATCGTTTTATTCTTTTAATATGTATTTCAATAAAGCAAATAAATACTACTTTTATTATTGTGGATGCTACTGATGATCGTAGTTTCAGTAAACTGTAATACATATATATTTCAAATAAAAATGTTTTATTGTTATTAATTAATAAATAATTTAACATATTAATTGTTCTTTTATTTATTATTTTACATTTCAATGTGCCTTTTTTTTAAATAATAAAGTACCAATTCAGAGAGTCTTTTCTTACGTGAGGGTTCTTTTTCTTTTTTTGATAAGCGTACTTCTTAGTTCTACAACGATCAGAATGTCTATATAATTGTAAAAAAAAATATTACTTGGTTTTTCTTTTTCAAGGATTTGCATTAGTTAAGCAGCCATTATACATTAAACAATACCTTACAGAGTTTTTATTTCCTTAAAAATTTAATATACTTTTGGTAAAAATAATAATATACGTAATTCGAAATGAACTGATTAATGCCTATTGTGATAAATGCTTTTTCTTCTATTTAATATTCTGCTTTATTAATTTTTATCTGTGGGAGATGATTCTCGTTGCGATCTTTAGCACTTAGCTACCTTTTTTCATGTTATAACCATATAGGGTATTTAAAATGAGCTACGACTGGCATGCGAGTTCGACAATTATCCATTACAACTGACACGCGGGTCCAAAATACTGTGCGCACTGTCGCAAACATTGCAGTTTGTCGTCGTTGTCGTTGTTGTCGTCGTCGACGTCGATGATGTCGCTTTGGCTGAGCCCGAGGCTCCACCTCCAGCTGTAGCCTGGGGCCGCATCATTTAACGCGTGTGCCTGGCCCAAAAATGTGCAACTGCCGCTGCCGCTGCTACTGCGATTGCAACTGCAACAGCATGTTGCAATTGGAAATGCAATTGCACTCGCTGCTCTTTTCATAATTGTCGTTTTGTTCTTGTCTCTGTTTGCTTGTAATTGTGGCTTTGTTACGTTTCGTAAATTGATTCATTGTACACGGTCACCGACGACTGACTGACTGACTGACTGACCAACCGACCGACTGCCCGGTCAACCCAATCCCCATCATTCCCGTTACCGTTCAACGATCTGCCGCTGTAATTGCTTTCAAATGATTTTGTGCCGTTGTGTGCGCAATTCCATATTGTCGTCGTCATTTTGTTTGTAACTTTCGTCTGTCGGCCAATAAGCTCTCATTTTGTATGCATAATGAGACCTGCGGCAATTTGTGACCAAAGGGGCAACCATTAGTACAAAGTGCTAGTGACGTAGTTAGCAAAACAGAGAGCCAACGTCACCAGGACCTGATTTTCTTGTCTACCCATTGCCTATTGATCAGTAGATTAGTAATCGATAACACAATTCACAGCAACAGTTGGCAATCAGACTCAGTGTTAAGTTCTTTTTCTGTTCGCATGCACACATGTGTGTTAAGTTGTAAAACCAGGCAATATTCGACTATATATATGTATGCACATAAAATAGTAGTTTTACATTCGTGCCGCATATGTGTTTTTGCTTTTAATATGTTTCTGAATTGGTTTATTAGTCATGTGCATAAATTAGTTTTGACTTAAAATTGCAATAGCTCACTGTGTTCGCAAATGTTATATGGCCCATTACAAGTTAACATGACGCTGTAAACTTTAGTGCGCAAATTTCTCGCTGCAGGCGCCACTGACTTCAGCTCAGCGAAGCTGAGAGAGGAACAAAAAGAGAGAGAGAGAGAGAGATTTTGCTTAGATCCTTTATTCTCTCAGTATGTGATAAAGAAGCTGCGCAGTGTGTGTAAACTGTAACCGAGTTAAAATTTGATTAGAAAGCTTATTACTTTCTTTTTCTCCCATTGTTCACTTTATAGTGTGTTAAATTCTCTTGCTGATCGCATAATTTAAAAAATAATGTAAAAAGTATATGTGTAAATTGTTCCGTCTATTTTAAATTTTGAGCAGCATATGTGTTCTGCTTTTAATATTTTCCTGAATTGGTTTATTAGTCATGTGCATAAATTAGTTTTGACTTAAAATCGTAAGTGCCCTGAAATTGCACCGTTAAATGGAATATTAGCGGTTAACATTAGGCTGTTAAATGGAATATTAGCGGTTAACATGAGCCTGTTAAGCTTAGTGTTCCAAACAGACTTTAAGCTGCAGATACAGCTCAGCTTCTTTACATGTGTTTGATTGTGTGTGTAACTAAGAATGTTATTCTCATTTTTAAATGAAGTCGCTATGTTATAGAGTTTTCTTGGCCACTGCCTCACACTTTTAACCGCAAACAGAAACTTCATTTTATCCAATTGACATTATCAAAATTCAATTTACAATCTCTGATAGAAAGAGAGAGAGAGAGGGAGGAAGAGATACAGAAAAGAGAGTCATTCTGACACGGCATTTGCGAAACTTTTCATTTGCTTTAGCTGCACTTTTGGGTAAACAGTTCGATTAAAATGGCATAGCCTGACAGATACAACGGGGGAAGTTAGAAGTCGAAGGAAACGCTTGAATGGCGCACTATTATACTTAGCCTAAAAGTATATAGAGATATGGCTTTGTAAAGATATACATACATACATGTGTACAAACATATTTATGTATGTATTTATTTCTCTACCCTTTTCAAATCAATGCAAGGCAAAAAACTTTTGCCGTTGCCTTTTCTGCTAAATGCAGTCATAACTTTTGGCAGCAGCCGACAGAAAAAAAGGAACTTAGGAAGTGCAAGCCGCCATTAGAAAATGGAGATGAGGGGCAAGGCGGGACGGAAGTGGCGTATTTGGGGAGTAGGAGGATGAGGCGGGTGTTACGTTTTATTGGTCGCCCGATTGCCGCCTACAAGTCGCGGGTGCTGGACAGGAGGCAGATGCGACGTGTGGTTACGCAATAAAAAGTAAAAAAAAAAAAACGAATAAGATAAAAGAAGAACTGCAAATATGAGGGAAAAAAAGTTTTTCTATCTTATGGCTAAGAAAATGTATCGCCGACATTGGCACAATGCATCCTTTCAACCGCAAAGTGCAGCGCAACCACCCGCCATATTCATTATACATAAATTGCATGTAGGGCAGAACAGAATTGCTTTAAATGAGCCAAAAGCCCGCGCCGAACGAACCGTATCCCAATTTAGGCCCTGTACCCAGTACCGCTCCAGACGCAGTCGCCGGTTGTGCCCACCCGCAAACTCACCTCCACTTGCAGTTGGTGTATTTAGCTTTCCGCACGATTAAATCGATGCAACTGTAAAAGTTCTTTTTCTATTACGCACACACACACACACACACACACACCAAGACAGGGATTGGTGTAGAGAGTAGCGGCTTTACCATCTCACATGGCCATCTCACAGTGGGTTCCGCATATAAAACATTGCCTGAGCTCAACATTTAGACGCTGCCTGTGCATTGTCTGGCACCTTCCATTTGCTTCGCTCTTCCCCATCTCTCAACCATTTCAATTTCTCATATTTGTGCTCGGCTTTTGCGTGTGCTCTCTAGCCAGAGTTGCCACCCTTTTTAGCCGGCTGCCTTGAATGTGTCTCCTACTCAGACAATTGTCGGGCAAACATATTTATGCTTCAGCATAGCTCGGCCCTCGTTTAGTGCTTCAGTTTTTAGTTTTGTCCATGTCGCAACGTTTTACACACACAAACACACACACAGATACACAGACAAAAAGGTTGCAACCACGAAGCAATTGCAGCAACTCTTCATCATCTCCCACCCTTCTACGATTTTACCATCCCGAGCTTCTTGTTGTTGCCGCATTTTGATGATGTTGTTGATAGCCGCACATGATAGTCATCGGACGCTTTGGCTTTACCGGGAGTCAAATTGTGCTGGGAAAAGCACAGGGAAGAATGGAAACAACACAATGTACATATACAACATAAAGAATTGTGAATACACTTTCACAAGAAATGTGGGTCAAAATATATTCATATTTCATAGAATTTTATGCAACTTTTTTTTTCATCTTTTATTTATATCCTAGCTTACCTGGTATTTCAATGCTCTCTGGAATTTCAAGAATTTATAAGAGAAATAAAAGCCAGATTTTTCGTAAGCTTAACCTCAATTATTTAACTGACAAATTTTTAGTTAAAACATTGCATAAAGTTAGCAAAAAATTACAGAATTTGAATAATAAATGAGAGCTGAAATAGAACATTTTTTTTTAACTTACTATTATTTTATTCAGCTCCTGATTGTGTTAGTCTATAGATAAGTTGTAAAAAGATTCCGAATTCTGCTAGCATATTAATCGATAAGATGCTTAACATTGTTGTACTAACTCAAAGTAGGGTATTCAAAATTGATAGCAAAAGATTGTACATTGGTTTGTGGCCTGGCGTTTATGTGCTTGAAAAATCCTTTTATAATTTGTTTAAAAGGACAACCATTAGAGGAGGTGAAGAAGGAATTGTGTGTCTGAGTGTGTTTGTGGAAATGTGTTGAAAATGCATGTGTAATGGGAATCGATATGTTAATACTAGTCACAACACAATGCGGAGAAATAAATTGATTTACATGATTTTTATAAAGATTTAAATGCAAATTGCAACGAACCTTGTTAGGGATATAAATAGAATCTGTTATATATATTTTTAATATAGAATTATATCATATTCTTAACAAGAATCATCATTGTTATATCATTGATATCTATGCCAGTTTATTCCTATGTATGTTTTTATTTAACTCTTGGTAAGTTTGACACTTTTTACAAGTTTATCTTCGTTTGGTGTGAAGTTTTAAACTTTTAATAAATTCAATTTATTTTCTAAAAAGAATCAATAACAGATTCAGGAAGCCTGTTGCCTTTCCCTTCAATGTCGACAACCACGCAAATTGAATACAGCTGAAGTCATGCAAGCGCAAGAGTGTAAAGTTGCATTGAAAACAAAAGTGCTTTAGTGGAGAGTGCTTAACAGGGAAATAACTTCTATCGAGGCCTGCAGTACCTTAAAACACGTCCGCAGCTACACACATACAAGTAATATATACAGATAGAGATACAAACATATAAGAGACAAGCTGTGGGAATTAAACAACGATTCGATAATTCGATTTGCCGGTAAACTTTGGAGAAACTTGATCTGCAAATACGAATCGAATTTGTTATCCCTAGAGTCTGGACCTCAACCTTGAACTGAAATCATTTATATAAGTTATCTGGAATAATGAAATGGCGTATACTCGGATATTTTTTTGGAGTACTATTATATTATTTTTAAAATTTCTACATAATAGTTTTATTCTATAAAAATTATTTAAAAATAAACTTAAAATAAATCTTTCAGCAGATACTTTTTATGTAAATTTTCATCTGTGTTTTAATAATTTTTCGATTACCTCTTTAGTTTTCAACATTTTTAATAAAGAAATAAATGCGTAAAAAGACTAGAAAAATTAGCATAAATTTTGATTTTTAAAGAGGGTAAAAGTTCACTTGGTATCGGGTACTTTAAGAACAATAGAAAAAATGTATAAGCTATTGCTGATCAGCCAAGCATTCTCAATTCTCTTCATACTCGTTTTGTGTTTGTCTCCCGCTCAATTGCTCGTCAACTCTGTAAAGTTGCCACTTCGCCCGTTGCCAAAGCCAAACCGAACTGACCATCCGCAAGTTGTTAGAGAGTGAGGAGCAAGAGGGGAGGGGGAAGAGAGAGAAGAGACCCGGCACTTGCATAACGGTGTTCCATTTGCCGTTTGCTTTGTCACAGCTCGGCACCTTTCGTTGTTGGCCCAACTCCACTCTCAATTCACAATTCACTCCACTTTTGTGCACTCCAATGTTACTGCACTCCATTTCAGACTGCTGTGGAGTCCGCTGGCCTTTGTTGCGCCTTTCTCTCTTACACTCTCTCTCTCTCTCTGTCTCTCTCTGTCTCTCTGTTTTCGCCGCTCACATAATTTGTCATGTGAAAAATTACTAAAGTTACAAGATCTGCACTTTTATTTCCATGTGTGTGGCAAGTCCACGCAACAGACGACGAGTCTCTCCATGTGCGTGTGCCCTCAAGAGGCTGAAGAGGAAAGGGAAAGGGGCAGGGGAAGGGGCAGGGGACACCCAAGGGGGAGCAGAGGGATCTATGGCGGGGGCGCTTGCTGTTTTGCTATTTTCTTGCATCTCGTTTAGATGTGTATATATATATATATCTTTTTTTCTATACTTTTTTTTTCGTTACTATTTTGCACATTTTTCTATTCAACAATGAAGCCACAATAGAAAAACGTCAACTAGTGCAGGAAAACAGCGTGAGTGTTGCAAGCTAAGGGGGTAGGAGGGGGAGGGAGTGGGTGCGCGAGTGTGTGCAAGCGAGAGGGCAACAATTTCAATGTGCATAGAAAGTCTGAACGGATTTTGAATGGCAAACAAGCGGCAAACGGCGGTCGACGGTCGTGGATAAAGGAGAGAGAGAGGGGAGAGAGAGAGGAGAGAGAGAGGAGATGGGAGAGGAGGTGGAGGTGGAGGAGGAGCAGGCGGAAGCGGAGAGAGGAAGGCGGGGACTGCACAAAGCGCAGAGCCAGAACTCAACCTAGAGCTCAGAACTAAAGCTCAGGCCGTGAATGGGCGACGACTTGCGCATGAATGGCACAAGTGTACAAGTGTGTGTGTGCGAGTGTGTGTGCGAGTGTGTGTGTGTGTGAGTGTGTGTGAGGGGATTTTGGCGGTTGGGGATCTGGCTTCGTTTGCAGGCCTATAGAAAAGTGACGTGCGCTTTACAATTATTTCGTAATGCAAGCAAATGTGACCGAAGAATCGAGCCACGGGCAACAAGCAGAGAAGGGTAGGAAAGAAGAGGGAGAGGGGAAGAGGAGGGGAGAGAAGAGACTCCAGTCATGCCACAGCAGCAAGAGCAGCATCTTTTGCGGGCAGCGACGTCAGCAGTGACAAATGTCAGTCGGTGGTTGCACTACTAATCGGACATGTTGCGTTGACTTGTTTATGACTGCCAGCTTAACACGCATATAAACACATACACACACACACACACACACACTCACACACACATACTCGAGACACTGAGTGTGTGTGTGTGTGTGAGTTTTTGTAATGTGTGCGGACTTGTGGGAAATCTGTAAATAGCTGCAAAACTAGAAGCCATCGACGTCGCCCAAGAGACAAAGCACTCGTCATCAAAGCTGTTGTTCTTCAGCTTGTTGTTGTTGTTGTTGCTTTTATTGTTGTTGTTTCTCTTGTTGCTATTGTTGTTGTTGTTGTCGTTGCTTGGGCACAACCCGCGGGAATAAAGCTAGACAGCCAGATAGGCAACAACAACAACCACAACCACATTGAATGCAGCTCACAATTTTTGTTGCAGCTCACGCGGCGTATGCGTAATCTTGAAAATATTATTATTATTATTATTATTATTATTATTATCATTTTTATAGCTGCTTTAAAGCGCATTTAAATTGCAGTAAAAATAGATATCCATGCGGTTTGCCAAGTAAATAAACCGGAAATAATATTAAATTAGTACTGTTTATGATTTATTTATTAGCATTTTAGTTATTCTTGTCGTGGATTGCATACATGAAAGCATGTTGCAATATTGTTATGGTGCATATTGCATGGATAGACATATTTAACAATAACTGTTATTCTCTTCTCAGATTCTGAGTCAGTCAATACATGCTCCATCAATTGCATTAGAAATATCAGTCAAGTAATTCTTATAAAATCAAATATTTAATAAGAGATTACTAGTTGGTTTATTACATTATTAAGATTGTACATTCTTGGGTGGGGAGTATTGCTTTTAAATGGAATTATATACCCACCAAATTAATTTATCAGCGTATACAAAGGTATAGATAGAAAATGTAATTTTACAAGGAATAAAATTTGATATTTCTGATTGATAATTACGATTTTATTATATGATGCTTCTGTATGTCATTAAAATATAGTAACAGATTTTTCATAGCTATCAATAAGTTTATAGTTTTGATGTTTATTTTAATAAATAATACATTTACAATTATAAAGAGTTTTTTAAACTTTTGGTTACCTATTGTCTGTTATAGATATCTACACTGATTTATTATACCAAATTTTACAAGTTACTGATTTATTATACCCATTTTAACAAGTTTAAAAGTACAGACAATAATACTAATTGATAACAAACAAGCTAAGTAATTGAATGTTACACCAAATCTCTAAAGAATATAAATGCAACATCTTTAAAAAGTTTTCATTAAATACAATTAAATAATTAATTAAGATAACAAGCAATGTTTTCAGCTTCGATTAAATCGAAGCCAGTTTTTACACAATTTAATTTGAATTTCTGTTTTTGTTGTTGACTTTTGGGTTTTCTTTTCAATGTTGTTTGGGATGTCAGGCGACAATTACGCGTCACGCAGCTGGACGCAGCGCAAAACAACAAACAACAAAAGCTCCGAGAGCTCCGAGCTGTGAATTCCGAGTTCCGAGCACACGCAGCTCGTTCGCTCGAACTGCACACAAATTGCCAGTGTAGGACAAGGTCGCATTTATTTGGTGCAGCCGCAATTGGGCAGCAGAACATTGGATACAACTATGTTATAACGGGGAAGTGTTCGGAGGGGGGTGGAATGGGGTGGAATGGGGATTGGAGATGGTGCTTTGGGCTGCGTAGATTATGTTTGGGGACAGGGGTGCAACATGCTGTGGTTGAAGGTTACCTGCAGACGTTGACAGAAATGCTGAAAAATTATGAAATGAATACAAATATTTGCGGATCAGTGGGACGATGCGACGTTTGCGACGTTGCACATACACAAAAAGAGTCATCGCCATTGAATGTTGCCTTCAATGGGGCAACATGGGGCGACAAAGTGCAAATCAAATGTGATGGATGATCTCAATGCTTAGTGTCTGTCTGTCTCTCTGTTGTTAGCAATGGGACTGAGCACAAACAAACAAACGACAAAAAAAAAACAATAAAAGTTGCAAATCGTTGAATGAAAAAAAGCCAACTTCAAGATGAAGTTGCTGAAGGTGAAAAGATTTCATTTGAATAACGCTATTTGCGCTATCTGAGCTTGCATTCAAATAAAGGAAAGTTATTAAGTATTTTCTATAACGTCTACAGTCTAGACAATCTTTAATACTGTCGATTTTATTCTAGAAAAATTGCTTTAAGTAAGATTGTCACAATGCCAATGATTTATTAGACTGCTTGCCAATATTTGTATGGGAAAGTTCTAGATCATTGCATATTAATTAAGCAATTTGCAATTCTACATTATTTCAAAATATTCCCATGAGTGCGTTATTCACACTCATAGATCTAGGAAGATCTACATATGTATATGTATAATAGAAAGTGGTTGAACATTTGCTTGATTGAAATATATGTGTTTGTGTGGAAGTGCAATTGTAGAGAGTACTCTAAGCATCAGAAGATTTTCGACTATAGATAAACAGCGTGATAATAGAGATACTATATGCCTAATCTCAAGACCAATAAAAATTGCAGTATTCATTTGTTTTTCTGGGAGAGGGCCTGGGAGAGGGGCCTGGAAGAGGGACTGGGAGAGGGACTGGGAGCGGGGCCTGGGAGAGGGACTGGGAGAGGGACTGGGAGAGGGACTGGGAGAGGGACTGGGAGAGGGACTGGGAGCGGGGCCTGGGAGAGGGACTGGGAGAGGGACTGGCAGAGGGACCTGGGAGAGGGACTGGGAGAGGGACTGGGAGAGGGACTGGGAGAGGGACTGGGAGAGGGACTGGGAGAGGGACTGGCAGAGGGCCCTGGGAGAGGGCCCTGGGAGAGGGACCTGGGAGAGGGACCTGGGAGAGGGACCTGGGAGAGGGACCTGGGAGAGGGACTGGGAGAGGGACTGGGAAGAGTAATATTAATAGTAGTATTTATAGTAGCAGTAGTAGAGAGGGTAAGAAAAACAAAGAGAAACTGAGGAAGAAGTACGAGTTCGAATGTAGAGAAATAATTCAAATGCTAATAGAAGTATGAATAGAAGTAGGACTAAATGGAATATAAATTGGAGTATATGTCAAAATAGGATTCCTTGATTCCTTGACAAGTGTACTTTTTCCGCTTTAAATATTCCAATAAATTATTTTTAAAGATTCCCAGTCTTAATAAAGATACCGCTATATAAATAAATACAAATATGAGTAGCTTTGTTTATCTAAACTGCGAGTGCGTTCTCAAAGCTAAGGAGAATTGAGGTAAACAACATTTCAGTGAGAACTGTGTGTTTTTAATGGCATATCAATATTGAATTTTTAGTTTTGAAGATTGATTGCTGGCACTTTGAAGTATTCCCTTTGGCCCAAACTAAGAAAAAACAAAATAAAAGTGTGCAAAAAGTGAGCAATTGCGAAGCATTGATTAATGACAAATTGTGTGGCATGCAAAACTGCAAATGGTTAGACCTATTTTCACTGGCCATCATCCAAGTCATTCAAAGCGCTTTGCAATGCCTACAAAAAGGTTGTTAGAGCACCCATCGCTCCCCCAACCCCTCTCCCTCCCCTTTTGCAGCCCTCTTTCCCCTCTTTCCCCCTCGTCTGCGTTGCCTGTCGCTGTTGTTGACGCTTCTTCCGTTTGCTGGTTTAGTTTTTCTTTTAGCTTACTTGACGATGTAGTTGTTGTTGTTGTTGTTGTTGCTACGTTGTTTGCTGTTGTTGCACATTTTATTAACATTTTCATTTAGTTGCATTCGCTCTCTCTCGCTCTCAATACGAGTATCTAGCGTGGGTTCTCTTTCTTTCTACCGCTCCCTCTCCCGCTCCCGCTTCGTATTTCTTGTTTTATTTTGCTTTTCATTGCAATTTGTGTTTCTATGCATTTTTGTGTGTGTTTTACATTCGTTTTCGTGTCGTGCCACCAAACCTAAGCAACCACCATACCACCCAACCACCCACCCACTGCTCATCCACAGCAACGACTGCCCAGTCGCCACTTCCCCTTGCCCCTCTTGCCCCTTGCCACATTGTTGCCACTGCTGCCACTGTTGCGCTCTTTTGCAGTTTGTTGAAGTTTTCATAATCATTGTCGTCGCAGTTGCAGTTGCAGTCGCCGTCGCTGTCGCCGTTGCAGCTGCAGCCTTTGCGCTTTTGTTTTTGCACTTTTTTTTTATAAGCCGCCGTCGCTTTTGGCTCGGCTGGGAGATTTTTCCAGCATGAAAACAATGGCGGGAAAGCGGCTTATTTTCTATGATTTAAATAATGACGAAGACAACAGTCAGCCACCTTCACCAGCCACATTATAATGATCATTATCACAATGATGATCATGCTGATAATAATGAAAAGGACAGAGAAGAAAATAAAAGAAAAGATGACAATGCAAGCGAGACGTCATTGATATAAGATGATAACTCAGACTGTTTGTTTTCAGTTTTAGCCAGTCTATAACATAAACATTTACGTCTTTTTTTTTTTTCTTACTTTACCTTTTTAGTATGCTCACATATACATATACATATATATATATTGCTAATGCCTCATTTGTCTTATGCATTCTCTTTGCCTCTGTTTTGTTTTTCATTGCAGCAAAATGTTCATTGGCGGCCTCAGTTGGCAGACAAGTCCAGGTAAGTCTCTGTTACTGTCTATTGCTCCACATCTTACAAATCTCCACAAATTAGTTGAAATTCGCTAAATTTGCACAATACCAAGGTGTAATTAGCATTTATTTGGGCTAACTCCGTATTCAACTGACAGTCCTATGCTAACAAACCGCCCACACGTTAACCCATTATCATCTTTTCCCTAGGTATATATACTCGTATATTGGGAAAACACGCGATGTTATTTGAGTGAAAGCTAGAAAGGTTTCTGTTAATCTATTGGAAAATCTTTGAAATGAAATTATATTGTCTTTGTTGACAGGAAAATGGTATATCGGATGAACAATAAAATGCATGGTATAAAATCAAAATGTTTTTGTAAAAATTGAAATAGATAAATTAAATTATTAAATTCTACTTACATTTTGATATCAACGCTTATTTTATAATGGTATGGCAAGAAAATATGATATGTTATTCTTAAAGTTTATCTGTTAAAATTGTCGGAAGGGTCATAAAAAAATTTTATCTCAGATCAATAGAAAATTTCTTTAGATTATATTAGAAATTTTAAAAATAAATTTAAAAAAAATGTATAAACACTAAACTCTGAATAAACTCTGTAATAAAAGCTAAAAAAATAGTACAGAATGGAATTGTATTTATTTTTATTTAAGTTATGCCTGTTAAGGGTTTTAGGAAGAACTGTAGATATCTTTATTTTAAAAAGTTATTATAAACAGTTTGACAAAATATAGCTAACACTTTTAATATTTATAGTTATTTACAGTATTATTGCCTATATTACCCGCTAAATGTTCCATTTCACTTATGGAATAATTTGTAGATTTCACAAATTCTCAATAAATTTGTATCTCAATTTATATAGCCGAGACGAGTCGAATTGATTCAGTATTCAGTATGCAATATTCAGTTGAGTTGTTTATTTGACGATCAAAAACAATGAACGACAACGGGGTTTTTGTTTAAATTGAAATTGTAATTGATGAAATGCTTGAGATTTGCTGTCCCAACAACAACAATAGCAACAACAATAACGCGACGTTGAAGACGCCGTAATTTGACGTCAATTGGCGGCAGTTGCACAGATGTGAAACTATATGGGGAGACAACTTTGGGAACTGGGAAGATTGTGAAGGTTGGAGGGAAGGGAAACACGTTCTCATTACATACCGCATAGTTTCATTAGGCTAATCAAAAGGCGGCTTCTCTTGGGCCCCATCATTTGTATTAACCAAATTTGATGTTGGCCCTAAAAAGTGCCACTCGAAGCTTTAGCCAAAAAAAAAAAAAAAAAGACAGAAAAAAAGAAATAATAAACTGGCTGAAGAGACTGCAAGATGCCTTTTGATGCCTGGCTTGGCCAACTTGGAGTGTTGCAGTCAGTGCCGCCGCCAACACATCCGCCGTCGCATTGCACACACACACACACACACACACACTCAAACACACTTACAGATACTTATACTCAGTTACAGATACATAGATACATAGATACAGTCAGCCGCATTGCCTTTTTGTGTTGTTGTCGCCCGTTTGTGTTTTTGTTTAGTGAAATTGTTGGCTCCGCCCATCATCAGAATGGCACTCGGCATTACGCTAACATATTATAACCTATAGTGTACACACACACACACACACACACACATTCACAGTTACACACTCATATCCATATAGAATACTCATGTATGTCGTATATGTTACATATATATGCCGCAATAGTTGAAGAGTCAATGCGGTCTTTGGTTTGTCTCTTTATTTAGACTTTTTGCAATCTTTTTTTTGTTTTCGTTCGTTTTTTTTTTCGTTTCACGGTTTTTGTACCTGTGCCAAAAAAATTTTCAAATTTTCAAATGGCTTCTTCAATAGTGGCCCAACTTGAAATTGGCGAATGTGTTTTTCCCTCTCCCGGCTGCCTTTTGTTATCTTTTCCCATTTCGGTGTGTGTCTTCAATCTTTTTTAATTTTTATTGTTTTTTTGCTCTGCCGTGCTTTTTGGCATTCGTTGCTTCGTTGGCTTGGTAAATTAGCCAAAGTCTGAAATATCCTCTGTGAAATTAAAGACATGACCAAAATGTTAATTTATCTTTAACTTGTGATCATTTTATAGAATCGCGTGGGCAGCTTATGTGAAACGGGTTGAAATGGAAGCCAAAAACATTAA
Organism: Drosophila falleni; assembly: GCA_035045575.1. Classification (NCBI taxonomy): domain Eukaryota; kingdom Metazoa; phylum Arthropoda; class Insecta; order Diptera; family Drosophilidae; genus Drosophila; species Drosophila falleni. The sequence continues at coordinate 17,331,654 of JAWNOV010000167.1, forward strand.
ATCAGTTATGAAACGGTTTTGATAATGTAATTCTGTGCTCATAATATTAAATACATATTTATAAAATAAATAACAGGGAGAAGAGGGCATCTCCTTTGATTCTGCATCAAAATATTATTTATTAAAAAAATTGGATTATTTTCCCCTATCACTGTCTACTTTATCCTTACTTTTTCCTTGACTTTCCCTTAGACACTCACTCAAAAACTTCCAACTCTCATAACTCTGCCAAAACTTGACCGATTTTCATGCGGAATATCGTTTTGATCATTATTTGGCATCTACTTTGATTCTGCATCAAAATATTATTTATTTAAAAAATTCGATTATTTTCCCCTATCACTGTCTAACTTAATCCGTACGTAAGTTTTGACATTCTTTTCTATATAGTAGAGGCAATTATTGACCCTTTTTAAAATCGGTTAAGCAACGTTAATGACTTAAGTATTTAAACTTGGCTTCTTCACACAACAAACAACTTGCAACAAACTGCGATCATGCAATCGAGCACTCGTTTTCAAGCTGCAAGTATCTTAAACTGTTTTTCAGTCTCGATTTTTCAGTTTTGAAACGTTAGTTCAGTTGCCAGCTTATGACCAGACCCACTTTTGGCTACTGCAGTGGAATTGTTGTTGTTGTTGCTGTTGTTGCTGTTGTTGAGCGGACCGAGTCTCTTGTCCCAATGGCAACCGGAACAAGAGTCGAGCTTCGACTCGGGCTGAGGCTGAGGCAGCTCGTCCTCAAGTGGTTTCCACTCTCGCGGCAAAGCTTATGCTTTTGGATTTTAGTCGCCAGCTATCGCCACTCGAGCACACAGTTGCAACATACACACACATACCAACACACACACACACACACACACACACACCAACACACACACCAACACACACATATACATATGCCACATAGCATATACTTGAAAAATGCTGACAAAGACCTAATCTAGGGCGTCTATAAACATGCGCCGGCTTCTAACGTCTAACTGCATAGTTAGGCTGCTTTAGACAGGTCGGCGACAGGCTTAGCAGCAGCAGCAACATACTGAGGCAACAGCAGCAGACTGAGGCAGCTGTGGCAGCAACGTCAGCGTCAACGTACGTGTTGATAACTGCAGAGATGACGACGTTGGCATCCGCATTGCAGTGCGGTTGAGTACTCAAAGCGTTTTGGCTAGCAGATTTTTAATGATTGGCACGATTGTCTTAGCTACTTAATGATGTGCCTAAGTGCGACTAACCTGCCTCTCTCCCACTCCCAACTCTCCATTCCCCACTCTCTCTCATAGGTGGCTGCAACTTGTGAGACATTTTCGTGTCAACTAGGCAGGGCGTATACATAACTTAATGAACTTTTCTCAGCCTTCATTTCTCTCGCCAGGCTGCGACGTAATTTAATTTGAATTTCGCAAGCAGTTTGCTGGAAGTAATTGTATGCATTGAAAATATATATTTGCTGCTATCGCTGGAAAACACTCGACGACAGCAAAAAACGTTGACGAGAGCGACAGGCGATGAGTTCGTCAGTCTGTCAGTCTATCAGTCCGTCAGTCGTCCAATTCACAAATAATACTCATACTTTATATACTCACACTCGCACTTCCTTTTCACGTTTGTTTGTTTGTCTCACCTCTTGATGCCGCTGGTGCCACAGATTTGTGTCAACTTGAAACAAAATTATGTGGAAATACAATACGCACAGAGCTCGGAGTCGTCATCGTCTCAGAATTGCAAAAGACTTTGCCGCCTTTTGCTATTTTGGCTGTGCGTTCAACTGAAATACTATTTATATATGCGCTCAGATACATTTGCATCTGCAGCAGAAGCAGAAGAGAAGCAGAAGCAAACCAAACAGACGCCCATTACTCATGCAACAACACGGGAGAACAAAAACAATTACAACTACAGCTACATCTACAATATGAAGTTGTTGAAGAAGGAAAAAGGGAGAAACAAATGGAGAAAATCTATTCACATATCGCTCACATTTCGATGCCGCTTAGCGATAAAGTCATGCAACTAGACTCTATAGATACTTTGCGCAAATAAATATGCATTTTTCTCGATTTACCCGAATCTCATACGCATCTCCCGTTGCTCGTTTCGTTTGTTTTGTTTTGCTTTGCTTTTTTCTTTATTTTGCTTTGTTTTGCTTGTTTATTTGTTCTCTGTTTCGACTGTTTGTCGGTTTGTGTCATGCAAATGAAAATGGAGACAGCCTGTAAAGCAGTTGCTTTATTTGCCTTAGGCATTAGCTATTTTTTCACCTTTATTTTTTGACTGTCATTAACTTTTAAACGATCAATAGCTCTAAGTAAATTTGTCAGTCAAATTGAAGGAGCTACTTAACAAATGACAGTTACAGCGATCGAAAGTTAAGTTTTCTGTCTTAAAAGTGACTTTGGATTGAACTATAAATTTGAAAAGGGATTTTGATATAAGAAGCATTAAATCATATTTTTTTTTGTAAAAATACATCGCAACAGTTCAATTTCTAGATGCGGAAGCTACTTTTAACTGACTTTAACTCGATTTGTTTTCGGGCGATAAATCGAGGTTAATTAAATTAATTTTAATAAAAAATATACAGCTGAACTCTTTTTTGACTCAGCATCAAAATTGAAAAAATCAATTCTCTATTTTTTCCTTACTTTCCCCTAACTCTTTTTCAAAATCTTCAAACTGTCATAACTTTGTCAAATCTTAACCGATTTTCGTTTGGAATGAAATATTTTTCCATTTTTTGGCCTCTATATTGATTCTGCATAAAAATTGTAAAATTTTATTTTTTCTCATGCCTGTTTGTTTTTCCATACTTTCCCCTTTAATGCTTTTTCAAGAAATTCAAATTTTCATAGCTTTTTAAAAATCTTTACCGATTTCCTTGCAGAATATCATTTTTATCGTTATTTTACTTCTATTTTGGCACTGCATCAGAGTTAGAAATTCAATTTTTTTCATGACTGTTCATTTTCTCCACACTTTCCCCTTGACGCTTTTGCAATCAGTTACGGTTATGGAATTGGTTATTAGTTATATTGATTCTAATTGGGAATCTGGAGTAAACTAAAAACTAGTTATTAGATTCAATTAGAAACTGCATTTTGAGTTTCAAATACTATATTTTAGTGAAGGGAATAGAAACGGAAACAGGCAATCGACCAAGAGGAACTCAATCAGGAAACGAAACGATGATGGAAAATATTTGCGTGACTTTTAAAAATCTATGCGTCTAAAAAAAATTGTTGAAATAACTGAGCATTTTAGGAAGAATAGGGAATAGGGCAAGGGGACTAAGCACTTCAGGATGCAGACAGGTGACAAAATAGACAGAGGCAGACAAATGGACAGACGGACAACAGTACCCAAGATATAGACGAAAGGGGCGTTTTGTCGCTGCTTCGATTTCCTGATTAATTTATGCAGTCGACGTCGACGTCAACGTTGGCAGCCAGTTAACAACAATTTGCCGCAAGCTTCGTTAAAATTGAAATGCTGCAAAAAATTGTCAATAAAATAAGTGAAAGACTGTCGTTCAGTTTGTAAGTCAGTCAGTCAGTCAGACTGTCACACTGTCATTCACTAACTCAGTTCGTCCATCAGTCAAAGTTCAAGCTGGTTTCCCCTTGTTGCTTCCTCTTCCATTTTTGCCGTGCAACATTTCCTGTTTTCCTCAGATGTCCTCTCTCTCTCTCTCTCTCTCTTCCGCTCTTGTTGTCAGTTCGGCAATCTTTGGTCATGTTTTTGCAGCTCTCTCTTCATTTTGCTTTTGAATGTGATTATCCTAAGGCTGTGGCGTAGCGCATTCTTCGCTTTGATAGATGGTCGCCTCGCTGGCTGCTCGACTTTCCACTTTCCACTTTTGCATTGCATTTAATGTCCAAGTTGTCCAAGTGGCCAACAACAACAACAGCTACGGCTATAACTACAGCTACCAACAGTCAGCTATCAGTTGGCCGGCTCCTTGGTTCGCTGTTTTGTTGACTTTGGCACGAGTTTGGTTAAAAAGTTCACACATGCAACACGCCCCCCAAAAACACACACATTTATTTATCTATAAATACATATATATATTTATATATACGTATATATGTTTGTATGCACGTACATATATGTATGCATAGTGTGCTCTGCTCGTTTTTCATATGTGTGTGTGTCCTGGTCATGTTGTTGCGCCTTTGGCGTTAGCCTCGTTGTTGTTTTTATACCCCTTAGCCAGTAAATCATTTTAAAGTGTAGAACAGTTGGTAGAAAGTCTTTAAGATTTAAATATTGGTAAACGTTTTATTTTAGTCAGAAAAAGCTATTAAAATAAGAGTTATTCAGGCTATAGTCTGGTTCATATCAAATATTCTTTAAGCTTATGGAATTGAATTGCACTTCAGTTTAATTTTATCACAAAGTTCAGAAATTGAACGAAATGGCAAAGAAAATTATCTTTGCTGATTAAATAGAGTAGTCTAATTGTTTCTAGATTATTACTTAGACAAGTTTTAACTAATCTCTAACAACCCAAGGGCAACGATAACAAAACCATCTTTCAAACGTCTAAATATTATTTGCAAGATTTGATAAAAATATCTAAACTCAATTATAATATAATTAAATATAATTAAAAGATATAAAATACATTTTAAATGAATTTATTCATTTAATTTAGTTTTGATTCACAGGAAATAAATTCATGACAGCTGAATTCTGAGATTTCGAAAATTCTCCAAAATATTATAACTGACGTTTAGGGAATATAAAAAATTCGTTGGGTTTTTGTTCAAAATCAATTGTCTTCTAAATCTTTAGAGAACCCATAAAAACAGTAACAGTTAGCTGTAGAAAATAAATCTGTTATAAATACAAGAGTGTACTATACATATTATAGAGGAAAAAATTATGTTAAGTTCAAACACAGTCACAGTTATACACATTTTAGCTACCTTTTTTAGCTAAATATAGGGTATTTTGTAACCTTTATTTTCAACTACTTCTGTCTAAATTTTTTTTTGTTTTTTGTGGACTTCTTCATGGTATGTTGGCTTTCAACTTTAGGGGGCGTCTGTCTCCGGTCTGGTGTTTGAATATTTACATAAGTGACACTGCACATACACCCCCTTCACACACACACACACATACACACACACACACACACACATATATACACAGGGTCCTCTGTCTCTAAGTTTCCCTCTATCTGGCTGCATTAAATGCTGTTGGTGCTGGGCAACAATTAATTAACTTGTATGAGTATCAAACGTCGTCGTTGTCGTTGTCGTAGCCTTTGGTGGCGTTTTAGCAATTTCAAGTTGGGCCGCCTAAATGCATGCTACGTAAATTTTAAATTAATAAGCATTGCGCATACGCCGCCGGGAACCAGAGAAGACCCAAGCAACCCAAACAGGACACACATAACAGACGGACAGAGAGAGACAGAGACGAGACAAAGAGACAGAGAGACCGAAGAGAAGTCACTTCGAGCCTCGATTGTAGCCGCATGTGGTGCTTGTCATATGCCATTATCATGGAATGTTCATTCTGGCCCAACTAATAGACAATTTTTTGGCAACCGAAAATGGAATAAACGTGCTGGAGATTTCAAGAAAAGGAGTGAGTGAAAGGGAAGTGAAAGGAGTGAAAGGGGAGTGAAAACACGAAACTCGAACTATGTCGAGGCATCTCGTGATGTTGCCAAGGATTCGCCTGGTTGCCGTGTGCAAGCGGAAGCATTTAAATTAAGGATGACACATTAAAATTATGCAATAACAACAGCTATTATTATGTGAGTGGAACATTGGAGGGGCAGAAATATGAGCAGAGGGCAGAGCTGAGTAAATTGTAGTTAAACTTTAAGCACGCCTCTTGCATCTCTCTCTCTCTCTCACTCTCTCTCACTCACTCTCTCTCTCTCTTATGTCTCTCTGCCACTTGCAGCATTGAAAGCACTTCTTTTTTTTTTTGGACACTGTGTTGAAACGGTTTAATGAGTGCTGTGAATGTCAACACCCAACGAGTCCAATATAACAAAAAAGCGCTCAGCTTAGTGAGGGAAAATGGGTGGGTGGTGCTCTCTCTCACTCCCTCACTCTCTCGCTCTCTCTCTCTCTCTCTCTCTCTCTCTCTGTGGATCGGATGAGGCTCGGGAAGTCATAAGTCGCTAGCTGAAAACTAAAATAGGCAAAGCAGCAGAGCAAATATGCAGTGAGGCACAGAACCCACTCACAGTCACAAAAGAGCTGCCACACACACACACACACACACTCACACACACTCACACACATACTAACTTCATCTAGGGATTTCGGTTGTGTAGTCGGTGGCACCCAACCGGGTTATCGACTTTATGTGTTTGTTGTTTTCATTGCTCAGGCGTCGTTTCCTTGTCTTTTGGGCCCTCTTTTCAACTGCAGACGTTTTTGGCCTGTTCTACTGCACTTGGCTGGCAGTTTTCAGCCTGATATTGGCTCCTATTCTCCGGCTGTTGCTGTATTTCCGAATATATGTACGTGTAGGTGCTGTAACGTCTTTTTACCACTTTCTGCAGTTGCATTGATTTACCACAACTACAAATAAGTTTCTCTCTCTTTATATACACGCAATTGCTTGGTTGTGAAAATTAGAAACAATCTGAAGATAATGACTTTTGCGTAGGGCTACGAAAATTCCTGAGGTCTGAGGAAAATGTTGATAAACTCAGTGATAAAATATATAAAAATATAATATGATATAAATAAAATATCAAAAAATAGCCAAAAGGTTCTCAGCCCTACTAATTTAATTTTCTATATTAATTAATTAATTTTCTATTACTGGAGTCTTGGTAGATGGGTTTCAGCAAAAGTTAATATATCAACTTTTTATTTCTGAAAACTATTATTATAATTACTACTTTTATATGTTATCAAATATTTCCCACCTGTAGATGTAAATTATCTTTCTCTTAATATTTGGTAAATATCAAGGCTGATTGAATGAAAAGTAAAATTAAATAAATAGTTTTCTATAACTTTTAACATATTCTGGCTAAATTTAAAAGAAACTGTGGCTTCATAATCGTATCTTTATTTATTTATATCTCCAAATCGAACTCGTATTTCTGTTTTCTACTTTCCGTTTAACTCGTTCAGACATTAAATAGTACAAAATATGTCAGTCGGCATATAAGTAGAAGTTTACTCATACTCGTATTTAACAGTTGGTAAATTTATCACCGAAAAGTCGCACTACAAGTGGCTTTAGAGTTAGAGTTCGAGTTGCTGCTGCCTCTCGATTTTATGGTTGCATTTAGTTGGTAGTTGTGTCAGCTTTTGTGGCTTTTTCGTGTTGCACTCAAGCCAGCCAGCCAGCCAGGCAGCCTGGTGTGGCAGGAAGACTACTTAGTTGTTGGCTTATCAACGGGACTTGCCGACCGAACTTCGGCAGCAACTTAGCCTTCATTGCTTCCAGTTCGTTGCATGTTGCTTCGTCTCAAAACGGGACGACATTTTCCGACAATGCCGTTGCCACTGCCGCCTGGCATTGTCACCAGGGAACAGACACTGAGACAGAGACAGTCAGAGTCAGAGTCATAGACAGACAGACAGACAGACAGACAGACAGACCTTTGCCTCAGTCGCGCTTCCGTTTGCAGTGAGTCAAATATATTGCCAACTTCCTGCAGCCCCGGCTAGTCAGGAACCCAGCACAGCCACCTTCTTGATAGGCTTTTTGTTCAGGACAATAACGACAACGTGCACCATAACCACCAAAATAATAAAAAAAATAAAAAAATACAGCTAGAAATACCTCTCGGCTAAAGTCTAACTTCTATATACCTCGTATCGCAGCTCAAGACTTTTGTTGACGTTCACTTTTGATTATAATATAATTTTAAGGTTAAGAACTGATCTGAACAGACTAAACGTTGCTGCATTCACTCTATTTGAATTATGCCTTCATTAATTATCCCAAAAGTATACTGTATTTTTAATACGATAACTAAAAGTTTTCGTTATTATCTTTGTCGATTTTAATAGATGCGTCATCTAACTGAAACAACGAAAAAGCATTCTCTATGCGAGACATTAAATTCTTTCTGAGACTGATCTATTAATTGTAATAGTAATGCTAAAAAAAAATTATGTAGGTCGTATACGTAATTAATGCATCATAATTGTTAAACCATTATTCCATTGTCTTTTATAGTCAGCCTATTTATAATTATATAAATTTTTTCAATGTAAGAACATGTTTGGTGACTCAGTTTTCATTTTCGATTTCAAGATATTTTATTAAACTATTTGTTTGTTTTTTTAATCTTTCGACTTTTCAATTTTTTGAGTTCTTTAATACTCTCATCTCTGAATTTAATAACGATCAATGAAGAATATATTATTGCTTATATATTATTTATGTGTTTTTTTATGTTATTTTGAAACTTTCTCCTTCATTCATATCAGCGATCAATAAAATTATCACTAAGATTAAATTGCAGCATTTCTATAATTAGCAAATTTCCGTTTGCCTAGATCCTATTAGTTTGCATACCTTATCGATGCTGATTTACAGGGTATTCGAAATATACTAAAAATTCTAGACCCGGCTCTCGACATCGATTAAGTTATTACGAAATGTGCGCTACGTGCAGCGTCTTCGTCGGCATTCACACACTCACACACTAACACACACAGATACACACACATACGTTCAAACTGAGCCTATGCACACACACACACATGCATATATAGATGTCTATGTCTGTGTCTGTGTATGGCTGAGTCTGAGCCTGCAGTCTGCCACCCGCACATCGGCACAGGACTCACGTAATTTTGCTTTAGCCTTAAACTGGGTCACAATTTTCGTACACGTTGCTTTGCATAACCGAAAATTTGTATCGTTGCAGACATTTTTGTTTACCTGACCGTTCTCCCTAATTCTCCTCCTTCTCCTCTTCTTCTGTTGTTGTTGTTGTCTGAGCTTTGTTATTATGTCAGCTGGATTGCCGGATTGACACGCGTGCATATTTCGAGCTTCTGACTCTCAGTCTGTCTGTGTGTCTGACTGTCTGGGTCTGCTTGGGGGCGAGGCGAGGTCAAGTCAAAGAGTGTCACAACATGTCTGCTTCCGGTGCACACACACACACACATATAATAAGAGAGTAACATGCACACAAATACAAAGTTAGACAGACACGCGCCTGCTGACGGTGTTGTTTACATATTAAAGTTGCATGACCCCGCCAACTGTAACAGCAACAACAATACAAAACTCGAGTTGTCTGTTTACGAAGTTACCATCAGCAGCAGCAGCAGCAAGCAACAATAATAACAACAACAGCAACTGCTACAACAATAATAAGAGGCAAGAATGCATTTAGAGTCACGAGTCGTTGTCGCTGCAACTTCATTGCACAGCTGTTAAAGGAGTCTGTTAACTTAACAGCAGCATTAACAGCAGCCGCTCAAACTCTTTTAACTGCGCTTGCTCTTAATACGCTCGCTCTCTGTCGCTCTCTCACACTTACGCTGTCGCTCTCTCTTAGTGTTGTGGCGTTGTTACACGTGTATGCGAGCTTTGAAAGCGCTTTTCATTCATAAAAATGGCTGACAAGCTTTTTGGCATTGCCGGCTGTTGCCCAAAAGTGACGCTAGCTGGCGCCACTGTGTCGCAAACAAGATGCGAGCAGCGGCAGCAAACGAGAAATGATAAAAACACAAAAAAATGGAAAGAATAACGAACTGCAATGTGTCTTGCATTCCGACTTTGTGACCGTGTCCGTGTCGGAATCAGAGTCGGAGTCGGAGTCCTGACGATATTCATGTCCGCCCCTAATGTCAGCGCTTGTTTTGATGCAAGCTCACGCGCCGTAAACAACTTATTATCATTGCCTTTCGGCTTTTTTGTGTGTCTGTGTGTGTGAATGTTCGCCAAATTTGTTGGCTGCCTTTCAAGTTACATTGAGCACAAACATTGCACATACGCCCTAGCGGAAACGCAACACAGACATTTGCAACGTTCCTCTCTTTTTTTTACCTTTCTCGTCGCCAATCTGCGACGCCTGATCAGCTAAAAGTCGTCTCTTAAGTGGCCCCGTCCTGGCTCCTCAGCAACACACAAGAAAAACTCCTGCAAAAAAAAAAACCCAAAAAAAGTGGTATAAAAAAATCCATCAAGCCGCGTGCCAAGTTTCAAATTTCACGACTTGCATTTCATTTGAAAGCTGCCATTGCAAAATGATGTTACACGCCTCCAAATCTGGCAAACTTTTATCTGTTTGAGAATGTTTTATTTGTGCTCATGTTCTTTCTTCTTCTTCCTTTACTCCTTCCGACTTGCCTGCTTTTTTTTTTGGTGGTATAAATCATAAATACACTCACATTTCATTTGAAATAATTTGTGGCATATTGGCAATTATTCATTCTTTTTCCCATATTGTTGTTGTCACTGTAGTGGTTGTTGTTGCTGTTGTTGTTGTTGTGTTTTTTTTTGTGTCGTTGAAGTTGTGTCCTGAGCTTTTCAAAGGCATCGGCTTAAGTGCGACGAATTTTTCCTGATGTGGATTTTGTTGTGGATTTGTTGTTGGCTTGGGTTTATCTTTTTTGGCCTGGCAAAAAAGACTGCGGTGACATCGCATAAAAGGTGTAGACCATAAAATGGTATCAGTATGTGGGGTCAGAATTTCGTTGTAGTATGAGTGCGAATTCAAGCTAAAGTTGATTTAGTGTTTTGCTCTTGATAAGAATAGCAGTGTCTAACAAGAATATTGTGCAAGATGTTCTTTTTATTATGAGAATATAGTTGATACTATATAAAATTGGTTTATAGATTAGAGACTTTGTAAGAAATTGCTATGTATAAGTAGAGATTTTCCGAGTAATCTTTGAGATAAATAAAGTTATGCATAAGTTATGGCGTACAGGCGGAACTAATCAAGTCATTTTCTACTGCTATCAATCAGTATTAAAATATAGGTTGCCAAATTGGTAAAAACGAGCGCTGAACTTCTGGAAACTCTATTCATTTAAGGTGGATTTTTTAGCCTTATAATTCATCTTAAAAATTAGTTTATTTTGTGGAAAATTTTTATTAATTAGTAATTATTCCGTGAGTAATCTTTTATAATAAAACTAATAATGATTACAGTCCCCGAAAATTAGTCATTATTTGTGAAGATGAATGAATAAAACTTAAGAAATAATAATTTATTAGAGATTTATGCATTTTAAGGATTTTGTTTAATAGCTGTTAAAACTATTATTATTTATTTTCAGTATTTTTAAGCTTATATTATTCCAGTCATAAGTTAAGATACTTAATATATATTTAATAGAAGTTAATAATTCTCTTAATCGTTGTGCACTACAAGTCGAAAAGCTTAAAATAGTTTAAGCAGATTTAAATTAGGTTACAGAGCGATTTAACCCCTTCAATGGGAGTAATTGAAATAAGCTACGCAAATGTCAATCAATGGGTTAAATTTATGTTAAGCTCTATTGCTAATTCACACTCCCTTTCACTCTCTCACTCTCTTACTTTCTCACTCTCTCAGTCAGTCAATTCCGCTTAATCCCAAATTGCCACAATTCGCATGCAAATGCCAACAAATTGCCGAAAAAGAAAATGAAAAACTATCAGCTAAAAAAGAATTGATTCGATTAACCTTTTCAGCTGCAACTGCAACTGAACAAAAAAAGAAAAAAGCGAATGAAGAAAATAGTAAAGCGTCGTAAAGTTCATGCGAACCCAATCAAAAGGCAACAACAACAACCAGAGTACAACAACAACAACAACAATTGGTGGTAGATTAGAACAGCTTAGTGGGCGTGCCACTCCCCATTGACTGCCCCGTCCCTCTCTCCCTCTCTCTCTCTCTCTCTCTCTGGAGCTATTCAATTGCAAAACGCTTCAATGGCAGGTGTTAATGTATCTGGCAAATGTATCTTTCAAATGCTGCTCGCCAAACGAATTGCAATGAAAGCTAATTTGCCAATTGGTTGCCCCCTTCCCCCTTTCTCTTGCCTGCCTCTTGTTGTTGTGAGCTGCATTCTGAACCAGTTACCAAAGTGTGATTAAATGTGTTTCAGCTTTTGTTGCGTGTTTTTATTGCCAGTTGCCTGCACAAATGAAACAGATACACAGATACACAGATACAAATACAAATGCACATGCACATGAGACATTAGAGAACACAGTGTCGTGCAACATTTTGAAAATGTGCTGCCACAGGACAAAGCAACAATACAAAATATCCCATCTCTCTCTCTCCCCTCTCTCTCTCTCCTCTCCTCTCCCCTCTCCCCTCTCCCCTTCTTCCATTCCCTTTGGCCCACTCGACGCTTTTGTGTTTCCTTTTTTCTGCTGAGTTGCTAAAAAACTTCTTTTCAACAAACGTTCTGTGGTCTAAGCGGGCAACAGGGGAAGCAACGAGAGGAGGTGGGTCTTATGAAATTGGGTTGGGATTGGTTTGCTTGCTGTGTGTGTTTGCCGCAAACAAGCGACGAGCTAAACAACAACAACAACAGCAACAACAACAACTACTGCCAACCCCCAATGAAAGTGAAAAAAAAATCTGTTTGCATATTACAGAACAGCAGGGGGTGAGTAGAGAGAGTAGAGGGTGGTTGGGTGGTAAATAGGGAGCATCAGTGGGTCGCCAGTGGGCGCTCGCTCAGATTGAAGGCAGCTGCGTTTCCAGCTGCGCACGCTAGGTGTCGCCAGCGTGCAACGAAGACGAAGACGACGACGTCGACGCGTTCGAGCATCTTCAAAGTTGAAGTAATGCGGCCTCAAGTGGCGGCAGCCCACAACGTCATCATCATCATCATCGTTATCGTTGTCGTTGTCGTTGTCGTTGGTTCCTCTTATATGCCACTCGTCCTTGCCGCACGTTTCACATTGGGCAATTCTGCCCAAAAAGATCTAGCGGAAAAAAAATTACAATATTTCAAATATTTATGCTCGTAAATTGTTGAGCTGTATTCGATTCACTTTTAAGTATATTTGAGTAATTTTGAGATGCTTTTCTATTGGTTCTACTTCTTTATATTAACAATTTACTATAAGTATATTATTTTTAAAATATTTTACTATTATGTGACGATTTTTTAATCAAAACAATTTTTTTTTTCGATTTTAAAATCAGTTAATAGAAAGAATTAATTAAAAATCTTATACAAAATTAGAAAATAATATTTAAAGCAAAGAAACACGAATACACAAAAACAGTAAACACAATATTTAAATTCTAGCTGAGAAGATTACATAGATAATATTAATGAATACTATACTTTACTATAAATTACTTAAGACTAAGGGCTGATTTTCCAATGTCTCGTTTAATATAGAGATATATTTTTATTTAAATATCTCTAATATAGTTATTAATCAAATTAAATAAAATTAAATTTTCATAACTAGACATTAAAAATCTGGCCCAAAGTGTATATAATTTTTTTGTATTTATACATACATATACAATATTAAAAATAATTTATTTTTAAATAAATATTTTTGAGCAAAAAAAAATAATTAACTTTTTGATTCTGTATAATTATTTTTAAATTATTTATTATCATCCCACTGTGCGCTGTGGGGTTTGACTGCATGACGGGGGTTTTTGGGGGTGGGGCCACCCCGTTGCCATTTAAAATTGCTTGGCTTTGGCGCTTGTCCTCACCTGTGTTATGTTTTGAATGAACGCCTGCGTCTTTTATCTTTTCATAAATTTTTTTTTTGTTCGCTTTTCGTGCCCCTCCACCCGTCACCCGTCGTCCGTCCTTCGTCCTCCATCAGTCCGTTGCCTGCTGCCTGCTGAATGCTGCCAACCTGTGCCACTTACAATCACTTTTATTTCGCGGCGCGTTTCCTGTGCGAGAGCGAGCACAGCGAGCGAACACAGCTTCTGCAAGTATTTTCCAAGTTTTTCTGCAGCACCATTTTAATGCTCAACAAAATTTGAATTGAATTTGCCGACAGGCCGCGGATGCGTTGCTCTAAAATGGCTGCTGTCGACGTTGCCTTTTCTTCCTTCTCCTTCTCCATCTCTTGCTATTTTTCTTTTGTTTTTTTTTCGTTGGTTCTTTTATTTTTTATTTCCAATTTGCATCATCGCTGCCTTCAATTTGCCCAAAAAAACCTGGCAGCTGCAGGCGTAAACTTCAGCTTCAACTTCAACTTTAGCTTCAGCTTCCAATTCGAGACAACAACAACAGGTAATAGGTAACACAGCTGGTTCCAGGTACTTTCTTTTCTTTCTTTCTCGCTTTCTCGTTTTCTTCTTTGCCTAGTTTCACGCTTTGGTTTCCTTAATCGTTTATCCCTGGGATTATGGTAACATAACAATGCCCAAAGCGACCAAAGCGTTGGCGTCGCTTGCATCCTTGCGGGCCCAGTAATTGGATGTGAAATGCAAGCTAAACTTGGCCAAGAAGACGCGTTCAGGGAGTTGTGTTGTGGCTGAGATTCGAGTGTCTGCAATTGAGCGCTGCAAATGCGCATTTAATTCGTTTCCATGCAAATGCAAAATGCTGAGTGAAACAGACTGCGACAGAGAGAAAGAGAGAGAGAGAGAGAGAGACAGAAAGAGCGAAAGGGGAGAGAGAGAGAGAGCGAGATGCAAGCATACCTTAACCCACTATGATAGATGGAGTTGCGAAATCTTTTGATTTATATAGCCATCGTATATGGCGAGAGTCATAAATATGCTAGCGAATAAGCTCTTAAGTTGTCACTTCTTGACAAATTTGCCACAGAGTTTAACCAACTAACAATCGAAGTGGCTTTAAACTAATTGCCATTAGTAAAGTATGTTTAAAATATAATTATATACATATTGACTATCCATTATAATAACTTAAGCTGACATTAAGTGAGATATTAATACCATATTGATATCATTCAAATTTTTAAGAAAATTCGTATTATAAATTATATATAAAAGTTTCAAATTTCTGTCCACAATGGTATTTACGAAAATCCAATTTTCAATGAAATCTATGAATTTTAAATTTGAAGTTAAAACCATTTGGTTATGACACAGGTTTTGTTTTTTTTTTAAATTCCTCCCAACGACTGAATACTCTGCTGCACTTATTTATAAATATTTAGAATACGAGTTCATATATTATGTATACGTTTGTGTATCTGGAAACTCGATTTGCACATTCATCATTGCCATTTAGAATATGAGCTGTCGACACTTATCGCTCCAACATTATGTAAAATACGAAAATAAATATTTATGCACGCTTGGCAACTTTAAGTTTGAAAAGAATACAACAAAGAATTCGCTTCATCATTTAAGGATTCCAATTTTACGCAAGGCATTTGGCCATTTTGCAACTCTCTTTCAATGTGAGTACGAGACTATATAGAAAATTGCATATACTCGTACAAAAGTAGACCACAAAAGCCGCACTTACGTAATACATCACAAAATGTCCAAACAAGGTAAAAGGATTTCCATGGCAGAAGCCTCATTGCCATTGCCAACCACTGTACTGGAGTTACTCCTCTTCCTGCTTCTCTCCATCTCCTTCACTTTGCTCTCACTCACTCACTCAATTGTGCCTCTCTCTCCCTCTCTCTCTTTCTCTTTTGCCATATTTTTGTAAGCCAAAATGCAGCTTAACATATCAGCGCCAAACGAAACGAAACGTAGCGAAAGCGAACCGCTGACCGAGCTACGGCTCTGACTCTGACTCTGGCTTTGGATGTTGCTGTTGCTGTTGCTGCTTCACGACGATGCCCCAAGCACCTGCCACGGTGTGGCAGTTAGAGAGGGGACAGTCATACATACATACATACATATACACATACATACGTACATACATACATATACGAGGCTGCTGCGGTAATTAATGCAGCGCGTTTGCGAAAATGCGAATACATTTCGCCATTTTGCCTCTGCAGCAAATGTGCGAGTGTACACTGAAAAAAATGTATTTAAAATCAAGATCTTGGTCTCAAAACTGAGAATATTGTTGTGTAAATGCGTAGAGATCATACAGTTAGATATCTTATAAATTATATCTTCATTTTGAACTCATTTTAAATAAAACGTTCTTTTTTTTAATTTAACGTCATTAAATTAAAAAAGTAAGGATGAGTTTTAAATTTATCATTGTTTTATGGTTATTCTTTTTATGTAAGGCATGCATTTTTTTCTGTCTTGGTAATATATTAAATATTCCTTTAAATGCTTTTCCTTGAATAAGAGTAGGACTCGAACCGGCGCTTGCTTTCAACTGAAGCTGCAACTCTAAACTGAGCGCTACAGAAAAACTATAGGCTTTAAATAAAATATGACATATTTATACATTTCCTAACAAATAAAGAATTGTATTCTTATATTAAGAACTGCGATTTTTAAGATTAATATTTTTAGTATAATGTAATTTGATCTTAAAATGGTGCTATTTTAATAACAACATTCTTAAGATGAATTGATTTAAGAAGTTGATATTTCTTTCAGTGTGTGTACGTATATGTATACGTATCTGTGTGTGTATGAGGTGTGTGTGTGTGTGAGTGTGTGTTACAGATACAGATACTGTGGCAGAGGTGGCGTAAATGTATTCACGCTGAAACGATTTTGGGTGCACGGCGACACCTTGGTTTGGCGCCCGCTAACTGTAAACACATACATATGTATGTATGCGTTCGTATGTAAACGGCAGTGAGATATTCAGCCCCTAAACTCTCCCCTCAACGCCTCCCCTCAACGCACACATGTGTGAAAAGTTCCACGTTGCGCTGTTTTGGTAAAATGCAAACGACGACAACGACAATGAGAAGTAGAAGGAGGAAGAGGAAGAGAAGATGAAGGGAGAAGTTGAAGTTCTAGCTTTTCTTGCTGTTATAGTTCTGTTGTTGTACATGGAACTGCACGAAAAGAAAATCAAGCAGAAATTTAAAATTTGAATATGTTTTTCTTAGAGATTTTGCTGCCCCAATGTGATGCCTTTGCCATTTGTCTGCCTGTTTCCTTCTCCCCCCCTTTCCCCCCTTTCGGGTGTGTGTGTGTGTTTGTCTTACAGATCTTTCTCGTTGTGTTATTTATTTGTTAGTTTTGTGATTCAAATGTATTCGTAGACCTTCCCCCCTTCCACACTACATATTTGGTTACACTTTCTGTGTAGTATTTTTTTTTTTTTTGGTTTTGTTTTTTGTTATTTTCCCAAGTGCCGCTTATTATGCACATTTTAAATCATCTACGCAAAGCGACAACAACGGCAACGAGCGAGGACGTTGGAATAAGTAAGAAGAAGAAGAACGACTCTTCTGGCAGCAGTTAAATTAAGCACACTTTCATATGAATTGCATCTCGTATCTATGAGATACTCAAAAATACAGTAGCTGTAGCTGTAGCTGCATTCGGCCTCTCCTACTGCTTTGCATATGCATTTCATTTGGGCGGACCAGTTGAAATAATAATATACTCTCTACCCCGAATACACTATAAATTCTTCAATTTTTTACAGCTTTGTCAAGCGTCATGTGTGTGGGCGTAGCTAAACATTTATCAAAAAACATAAAACAAATGGTTTTAATTAAATTCGTATAAAATAAATGTATTTTTTACATAAGGCATTAAAGAAATTTTGGAAACTGACAATTAAATAATAAATACAGTATAATAAATCGTTCTAAGAGAAAAATGTATATCTCATAAAGCAAGAAAACTTATCTCTCTATCTAATTTCGTACTAAATGTATTTTGTATATAAAGCATCAGAGAAATCTTAGGTACTGACAATTAAATAATAAATACAAACCGCATAATAAATTCTTTTAAGAAAAAGATATATAAATTAAAAAAGCAAGAAAACGTATTTTTCTATCTCATATCGATTGTTATACCTTTGTAAATCTCTTGATATACTCTATCATAATAACGACTTAATAAGAATACCATTTTTGACCAGCCTTCTATATGTATAATGTATATATACAATGTATAAAAAAAATTGTGATTTTTATTAAAATATCTAATATATTAAAACTTAATTGCTGGCATTTTCGATAGGTAAAATAAAATTACAAGAATTATACAAATATTTGCATTGATTGCAAAAATCTGAAAATATAAATGTGAGTATTTGGCAATTTTTTGGTTTAAGCATTGGTTTTTCTTTAATGCACTGGCAAATAAATTGTTTGATAAACAACAAAAAAATTGTTTGGTAAAATATTTTTGATTTTATATTATTTATATATAAATTCATTTGAAATTCTGGGCTAGACAATTGAACTGGCAACTGACAATTGGCAATTGGCATCTGAGTTTTGTACAATAATTTCTTTTCAAATATTGTTCCTCTTATTGCTCAATTACGGAAACTTTTATTACTGCAAATTATTTCAATGAACTCTCTGTTAGTTTGTGGAACAAATGGAACAACTAACCATGCATAGCAAATACTCAGCCCCAATTACTGTATGCATTTTACGGCAATAAAAATAAAAAAGAAAGACAATTGCAAATGTTATTGTTGAGTTTGTCTGACTATCAAATATCTGCACTTGAATGAATAATTTTAACAGAACAGAACTAAGCAGGATGAGTGCATAATAATGCTTATATTACGAGTGCATATGGAAGCTTTTGATATGAAAGTAGGATTAATTGGAGTTGGTTTAACATACTGTAGTTGTAGATTAAATATATGTAGTTTGATATTTGGTAATTTAAATTCTTACAAAAATATATTAAGTGAAAATCTTTAATATGCGAAGAATGATATACAATATAAGTTAGATATAATGCAGTGTAATTGAAAATGCTTTTTAATTAACTCATTGGCTTTAGTGCTGATCATCATTTAATAGTTTTAAAGCAATGTTATTATTTTAAAAATTATTTAAATAAAAGTGCCTAGAAAGGAATCATGTTTAGAAACTTTTTTTGAATGACAGAGTTTTATTTAAGTGTAGCTTTAATGTGCTTTTAAAGCTTATATCTGCAATAAATTGCATTCTCCAATTACTGTTTTTAAAGCTCTGTTTAGCTTGTATATCTAAATTGCCTAAATTAAATTCTTTTAAAATTTTCCAAAATCATTCAATTGGAAGTAATATGCTCCTCTTAACTGCTGGGGCACGCGTATTAACCGTATCTGTTTGCCATGCCCATTAAGGCCTGCATTTTATTGCTCATACGCCACGTCAGCCCAATTGACTAACAACAATAACAACAAGAGCAACGCGTTGTAGCGCTTTACAGTTACTAAAAAAAAAGTGGCTCACAATGTGTCGCGCTAACTGGCAGTTTTTGGACCCGTTAACGTTACCCATTCGTAACCCAGCGAACTGTCAACTTTGCTGGCCTGGCCAAAAGCAAACCATAGCCAGCAGGCAGTTGCAGTTCCCGTTGCAGTCCCTAACGGGCTTACAGCTAACTGGTAACAACTATCAGCTAACTGCTCTACCTGCTACCTGTTTCAACGACGTCAACGTCAGCGTCGAAAGCGTATTTAATTTGAAAACATTTTCGTGTCATTTACGTGAAGTGTAGCGATTAGATGCGGTTGCTATAGCTCTGTCCTGCTCTCTGTTTTAGTTGTCATCTCTTTCACTTGTAGATGTTGTTGTTGTGGCTAAAAGTTTTCAGCTTACAGTAATAGAAACAGAATATCAGAAAGAGAGAGAGAGAGAGAGAGAGAAAGAGAGGAAGAGTGATATTGAAGTAATTACGGGGTAAATGTGAAGCAATGTTTGTGATTTTCGTACCAACAACAATTGATTGCAGTTGTTGTTGTTGCCTTACTTTCTATGCCCGAGTTGACATTCGACAGTTCCTTGATGTTGTTGTTTTAATGATTGTTATTGTTGTTATTGTTGTTGCTACTGTCTTTGTACCGTTATTAGCTGGCCACGCGTCACATTTTCCTAGTCGCAATTATCATAAGAAATTATTTATGAACGTGCTTGCAAATATGAGCAGAAATTTCAGCTTACAACGATTGATTTTAAATACGCTTTTAATTCAGTTAGAAAAGGCAGATATTTAATTAAGCTGAAAGTGGAATAGATTATGCTTATTTAGTAATTTTTTTGTAAGTAAATTTTAGTTCATTAAAAATAAATTGATAATAGATTTTATCTTAACTCTCATTAACTTTTGTATATTATGTTTAGCAACAGATGGATTGAATTTATTTCAGTTCACATTCAAAGCTTAATTAAATTAGCATTAAGTATATAATTTGAATACGTCTAAACATAAGTAACGTATTTTTAATACTTTTAATCTACCTATAAAAATTTTTTTTTTTTTTTTTATAATGTGTTAAGAATATGTTGGTTTTTTTTTTTTTTTTTTTTTTTTTTTTTTTTTTTTTTTTTTTAATATTTTTTCTGCAATGTAAGATTAGTTAACATCACTCATTAAATCTTAATTTTTACGCTCATGCTCTCAATAACAGTAACATATTATGTTAAAAAATCTCTGCAAATAATAAGACTAAGTTAACTTAACATTGTCATTAAAAGTATCTAACAATAACATATTATGTTAAAAAATCTCTGCAAATAATTAGACTCATGTTAACTTAACATTGCCATTAAAACGTATGTTAAGTAAAGAGTAGTTGACATTGCAATGTAAGATTAGTTAACATCACTCGTTAAATCTTAATTTTTACGTTTATGCTCTCAATAATAGTAACATATAATGTTAAAAAATCTCTGCAAATAATTAGACTAATGTTAACTTAACATTGCCATTAAAACGTATGTTAAGTAAAGAGTAGTTGACATTGCAATGGGAAAGTTTAAGTTTAACGATCTTTAAATCGCCATAAAAGTCATCTTAGATGACTATTCTATTCTTTGTTATATATATTTTATTATTGCATTACTTACGACTAGACTTAGCTGAAATGCCCCCAAATGCACAGTCATAAAAATTGCACTTCAACTTTGATATTTTACCTTGGACTGTGCTACTTCTAATGCATGCCAAATGGCGCTCGCATCAATAAAGCGTACGTCACTCTAATTGCACACAGGACACATGTATGCACACACACACACACAGGCATACACAAATGCACAGAGACATACACTCACACACACACATTGTATTTAGACTTTAGCCTCTTTGCACGCTCTTTATATGCAGCCATTGGACAGACGAGAGAGGGGCGGAAAGTGGGTATAGGTTTGAGTTTAGTGAGTTAAGGCAGGGATATAGAGAGGACAGAGGAGTCGGGTCGTCATGTATGGGCAACTGGTAACGGGTAGTGTAATGCCATTAGCTGCCAGCCGCGCGCAAAGCCATTTGAAAGTTCAACACGTTCAAAGGTCCAACATGCGAAGCGCTCTCTCTCTGTCTCTGTCTCTATCTCAGTCTCTCTCTCTCTGTTTTTGTCTGTCGCTTTGGTGTCTTGGCGTGTCCTTTTTGCGCAACTTTCACTGTTTATTCTGCTAAAAGCGCTGGCCAACACTCATGCACTTGAAGCTCGAGAAAAAATGGAGCGGGCGTTGCACACAGTTGGACACACTCATGAAAGCAGACGAAGAGACAGACAGACAGACAGACAGATAGACAGAGAGACAGAGAGACACTCACAAAACTCAAACTGAGCGCAGCTGCAATAGCAACTGGCAACTCACAACTTGCAACTGGCGACTAGCTTCACTTTTAATTGACTTTTTATGCGCTGAGCTGCGTACTTCACTTCACTGCCAATTTCAAGTTGCAAGTTGCAACTTGCCTGCTTGCTAGTTCCAATTCTCAACGTCCATATCCATCGTCGCCATCGTCATTTCCATCGTCCTGCCACTTCTACTAGTTTTATTGTCATTGCCATTCGGTTTGAGTTTTCAAGTTGAATTTAACGCGCTTTAAGTTGCAAGTTGCAAGTTTCGGCATTTGCATTTCGGCATTTCGACTATCCTATCCACAGGCGCAGCCACTGTGACACTTTGCAAGCCATTAAGCATTTTCATTACCTGCCTGGGCTGCTTTGCATTTTGATAGCCCCAGCATTGTCCTTCGTCCTTAGTCCGTGCCCAGCTCTGTTTTGTTTACGTCTGCGCTATTAATTGCCACAGCACCAAAATGCAAATTGCAAATGCAACTGCAAATGTCCAGTTGCCCCACAAGCTACCACCCCACACCCCCTCATCCTCCGTCAGACAGTCAGTCAGTGAGGCAGTCAGGCAAATTAGAGGGGGGGTGACAGTAAAGGGGGGATACAAGGAAAGTAGAAATGTTGCCCGGACAGGCAAGTTAGCCAACTGCCAAAGTGAATTATTGTCCTGGTTTGCATATTATGCTAAAGTTTTTGTTTTCCCAAATGTTCTCTCGTTCGTTCGTGGGTAATTAAAACGCTTAAAGACGCATCAGTGCGTGACAAATCTTGCTTTTCACTTTTCACTAGCTGCAGGGTGACAAAGGGGGGCTAAAAGGGGACACTGCTTGGTTGGCCAGTTGGGCCAAGTGCACTGATGCGGCAGAACAAGAACAAGAACAAGAACAGGACCAAAAGCAGAAGTAGTAGCAGGAGCAGAAGCAGAGCTCTAGGACCAGCAGCAGTAGAGCTGTACTCGTAGCTCGTAGCTGTAGATCTCATCCTGTCTATTGTTTGTCTTGTCACTCAAATGTTGAGCCAAGTTTTTAGCCATACACTTGAAATGAAACAAATGCCTTCGAAAAGGATTTCTGCACTTTATCAGACCCTTTGCATTGCCATGAATCTACATACTAATTGGACTTTTATTATCTGAGTGACTTTTCTCTTTTGATTTATTCTTCGAAAATAATCTAAGTTTCCTTAACAATTGATCTTATTCATGTGTATGAAAATCAAGTTGTAAATATTGTTATCAGCTTACATTTTTGTTTTATTGTGTTACAATAAAGTAATCTGCTTTATTTTGATATTACGAATACAATACTACAAATCTTTTTTTTTAAGTAATCTATTTTAAAACAATTATTCTGTTTGATGTTATGGAGTAATGGTTTATGTTAAAGTGATATAAACATAATGTCGGGAGCAGAACTAAGCATGTTATTCTTTGCATAATTAACATCTGTTAAAAGTCTAGCCTGCACATTGTTATAAGCATATTGCTAGCATTATGTTAAATAACTCTCTTAATGTTTTTGTGGCTTGTGCTGCATCATACAATGTTATCACTCTCCACTCAATCGCTGTTAACGAAAATATACGCACACAACAGATTTATATTATATTAATTTTCTTAATAATTTATCTATTATAATTTCCCTAAACACTTAATTGATGTTATTTGTCGTGATAACATTATATAATATATGTGAATAACATTATGCATTTTAAAGTTAGAGTGACGTTAACATTGCGCTTCTATGTTAACGTAGCTTTGATAATAAACCAATCAGTCTTATTTAAACATGATAAAATCAATGAATAAATGAATAAATAAATAAATAGCAAAATAAAAACTTAAAGTGGCTTACAGATACATAGCTGTCATTCAATAAAGACTTATTCGTTTCGATATTCTATACATTTTAATCTTAAGCATGCAGTGTCTATAGAGAGCATCCTATAGTTTGAACACTCCATGTTGTAGCCATTCTATTATCTTGTTATTGTTATAGAAGGTTTTGCGTCCTGCCCCATTTCCAACCTCCAACCCCCAATCCCCGCACTTTCTGTCATTCTGCCTCTGCGTCTGCCACTCGAAGCTTCTTTCAACTAAATTCTTGTGAAAGAGTTGAAGTTGTGTGCTCAGAAGAGGCAGCAACAGAAGCTGAACAGCAAAGCAGCAGCAACATCTTCGATTGTGTCTGGTGCAGTGTCCGGCACTTGGTCGTTGCATGATAAAGTGTTTCTTTGGCTAAGTCCTCGTCAGCATTAAACTGTTTAAAGTGCGATAGAAATGTGCACACACAAATTTTTATGTAAAAATGCCACAAGAGTGCGGGCAATTAGTGAAGGATGATGCTGCCACTGTTGCTGTTGCTGCCACTGTTGCTGCCACTGTTGCTGTTGTTGTAATGTTGCTGCCAGAGAATTTGTCGCAAATCTAAAAAGCCAAAAAATGACTTAATAGCCAAAAGTTGTGCATGCGACAAAGTAAGCGTTCGTGCGTGGCAGCAACGAACAGAATGACGATGGGAATGGGTGAAAGTAAGAGTAAGGGCAGAGTATTGGGTATATTAGGAGGTTGCATATTTGTGGCGCATATGAGTGACACAGGCAGGCTGACTTGTCGGCAGCAGTAGCAGTCGCTGACGTGGGGCAAGCAGCTTGAGGGGGAAGGGGAAAATCAGCGCGTGCCGTTGGGAAACTTGCCAGCCAACGAGTCAGGCCAAAACAGAACAGAACAGACCAGGCCAGGACAGATGTGAACTGAACTGAACAGCAGCCGCAAGAGTATGCGTGCCTGTGGACAAAACATGTCAGCAGCCTCGTCTCGGCCAGTCTTTGCCATCGTTTTAATTCATAACAAAATGGATGATGAACCCATGAATGGGGACTGAGAAATGAAATAAGAATGGGATTCCGAATGGGGGAAAACATGCTTGAAAATGCTCCGAGACTTTCTATACATTGCTCGATATTGGGTTGGCTGTTCATCAACTGTGTTCAGCTGGCAATTATAATTTTCATTTGCTGTGTTGAAAATATGATTCAATTAATTTGCCCCACGGGCCAAGTTTCTTAATTATACCCTGTACATTAGTGGGTTTTAGGCAAGGTGTTTGAGTCTAAATTAAAGATTAAATTATTATTCATATTTCTTTAGCAATTGCTAACGATTGAAATATTAGATTTAAATCACTGGGAGATTAGAATTTGAGCATGATGAGGCAATAAAGTATATATACTATAACATATAGCTGTCATTGGACCGATCGGGCGAAAATGAAGTCTTAGTATGAAACAATTTTTTGTTTTATGAGATATCGTAACCAATCTGATAACATATGCATTTAATTAACTAAATTATTTTTAGTTTTTTTCCATTATAAGTTTTTTTCATAGTAAGTACGGGGTCTCCGACTGTCGAGTATGGTTACGACTGGGAGCGGAGCCTGGGAGAGGGACTGGGAGAGGGAGTGGGAGCGGGGCCTGGGAGAGGGAGTGGGAGCGGGGCCTGGGAGAGGGACCTGGGAGAGGGACTGGGAGAGGGACCTGGGAGGGGGACTAGGAGAGGGACCTGGATGAGGGACTGGGAGCGGGGCCTGGGAGAGGGACTGGGAGAGGGACTGGGAGAGGGACCTGGGAGAGGGACTAGGAGCGGGGCCTGGGAGAGGAACTAGGAGCGGGGCCTGGGAGAGGGACTGGGAGCGGAGCCTGGAAGAGGGACTGGGAGAGGGACCTGGGAGAGGGACTGGGAGAAGTACAGGGTCTCCGACTGTCGAGTGTGCTCGACTGAAGCACCGGCCGACTAGTTTAAATTACCTTTGTCTCTTTGCATTACAAACGATGGAAACCTTTAAGAAATTATAGAAATCAAATAATTCAGCTTATACTTTTCGAAAAAAGGTTTAATTTAAAATGAAAAAATTTCGGAACATTACCTTTACTACACATTGAATATATTCATAATAAAGTCAGCTTTGTTCAATAAAAATGTTATGAATTCCATTTCCATTTCATGTTCTGTCTTGTTTATTTTCCCAGAAGTGTTTACAATTCAACTATAGAAATATCTCCTGCTATGATATTTATTATATTTTTGTATTATTCAGAACTGTAGGGGGGAATTTTCCGCTTCAAGTTGTAGGCTATAAAATTATTAGTTTTTGTATTTTACAATTGAACTATTGAAATTATTCTCTCTCTCAGCTATTATTCAGAATTGTGGAGGAGTGGAATTTTCCGCTTCAAGTTGTACGCTATAAATTGATTAGTTTTTTGTATTTTATCTCATTTTGGGTTGTATCTCATTTTGTTGGCATAAATCTATGCAACAAATGCGGCATTAAAATTGATTCGCTTATCCACAGAGATGGCAAAGCGGAGCAGAGAAAAGAGCAGAGAATAGAGAAGTGTGGGAATTGGGAATGTAGAAATGTGAAATGGAATGAGAATAGAGAATGAGAATGAGAGAAAGCAGCTCTCGACTTAGTCGAGTATGAACTGCTGTCTGCTGTCTGTGCTGATTAGACCTGGAGACGAGGATAGACGACGGCGTGTAAATGGCGCCTGGCAAAAGGTGTTGATGATGACGATGATGATGATGATGATGTACATAAAGTGCCGCTGGGCTGACAATCTGTACTGGCATTTGAGAGGCCGGGACAGAGAGCAGGGCCAGGATTTTCTGGCTAAAACTTGTCGCCGCGCACGGAAGCACGAAAATTGAATTGACATGACAGTCCGTCCGTCCGGTTGTCCGCATTGTCCGGATTGTCGTCCCTTTAGGACTGACAACAGTTTATGTTGGGTACGACAGTTCGGCGTACGCTTCATAAAATTCATTTCCGCGTCGCGCTGCTGCAAAAGTGATTAAAATTATAATTAAACTGTGACGGCAGCAGCTGATAGAGCTTTTGCTTCCTTATACATATATATATATATATAGATATATTCTGTTGCTTCAAAACTCTGCCATACCAATTTGTTCATGCTGTAGCAATAAGTATTCAATTTGAAGCTAAGCTTCAACTAGCAAGCACACGCTGCGTATGAGCAATGAGCAAATTCTACCGTTTTATGCATTCCCAACATTTTCTTGTCTTTTTTCTTTTTTTCGAAGAAAGAACTTCGTCTCCTTACCAATCGACAGTCCGTGCATTCAACGGTTCATTGGTTGCTATAAATATATAATACGTGACAAATACGTGCCGAGTTCTTTTCAATCCGTGTGCCGCTCTCCGTTCTTTTTTCTTTTCTCTTTTCTCCCTTCCTGCCCATCCTTATTCGCACAAATCCTTGCTGGCGCACAAAAAGGACAAGCAGCAAAAGCAGAAAAAGAAATGGTTAGCAATAAAAGCGTTCAGCGCACTGTTGCATATATGCTGAGTCCTTTCGTACTACTGATTGGGGTTGGGGTTGGGGTTGGGGTTGGGGTTGGAATTGTGGGTTAGTTCAAGATGGAACGCACTTGTTGATTGGCACTGAATGTTGCGTCTTATAGGATTGATATACTACCAGGCAGCAGTCGAAGAGAGTCAGGAGGCAGGAGGCAGAGGGAGAGGGAGAGTGTGGCATCGAGTGTAAACTGTTGCCATGGACAACGTCAATGATGCACGTGCCAGCAAACGCTTCTCTTCTCTTGTTGCTTCTCTTCTTCCTGCACTTGTTGCTGTTGTTGTTGTTGTTGTTGTTGCCACTGCTGTTGCTCCTGGTTGCAAATGCCCTGCAATCATCTGCAGGTGCACACTATTACTAAGTACATACATTATACGCCAGACACATAAGTGCAGGCCATGTTGACAGGTGTGAGCAGTTAGCGGCATCACTTGAATGCCAATATAAAAAAATACTCAACTTAAATGGTTACTGGCGATTATGATCATATGCAGCACAAAATGGAAGTCGATAGACAGTTTTTAGTTTTATTTCCCAACATTATCAATGTAATTACGTTTAATAAGACATCTCTTATACTTCAATTATAGTTCTAAAATTAAAGAACAAGAATGAGAATCCATTCCATATTTCTTTTTTATATTTAACATTATTACGTTCAATTTTTTATTTAAAATCTTGTTTTTTATCGTATTTATTTTCTCGTTTCCATTATGTACAACCGAAGTAAAGTTAAAGAATAATTGTTGTAATAAGAAGATTAAGTAAATCTCAAGCATAACATTTCTTTTCTTTCTATTTTTATATTTTATATTTTCATTGCGTTATTTTTGCTTTTTCTTAAATTAAAATTGAAAGAATGAAATAAATTAAGAGAAAAATTTGTAAGAATTATCAAAAAGTGACTTCAGATTTCATTTTCTTGAATTTTTTTTTGGTTGCTGCATTTATATTTGTTTATTCTTTATCCGTGCACTCCTATATTGTTGAAGAACTTGTTCTACATTCGAATATCTACCTCAAAACTTAGAATTTTCTTCTAAAAAATGTGGTGAAAACCAAATGATTTCATAGCTAAAAAATAATCTTCATTGTAAGATCACCTATTTTAAAAAGGTTTCTTAAAGTTGTCATATTCTAAAAAATAAAATTGTCAAGTTTCTATTTTAAAGTTGTAGCGAAGAATAATATTCTAGACAGAAGAATTGAATTTCAATTTCTTTGTAATTTTTCAGTTACAGATATTGCTTATACTTTTATTTCTTCATCTCTGTGTTCTCTGGAATCCATGCTTTCAATGTTCTTTCTTATCTATAATCTATAAGAAAGTCCTTTAATTTCGATCAGTTCTCTTTACTCTCACTTTTTCTTAAGAGTTTTCACTTTCTCCAGCTGCAGTTGTTGAAATTTTTTTTTCCATTGTAGCGCATTTCCGTAATCGTTCACATCCTCTTGGTTTCTTCAGCCATCTATCCAACTATCCAACTATCCATCTATCCATCTATCCAACTATTCAACTATCCAACTATCCAACTATCCATCTATCCATATATCCATCTATCAGCAACAAGCCTCAACCAATAAGCGCGCTTATTCCATTTGCTTAGACACAAACAAAACAACAAAAAATGGTAGAAGAAAAACCAAAGCAGGGATGCGATGGATGGCGGGATGAAGATGGCTAACAAAAACAAAAAAAAAGCGCAAAAAAGGAAACGGAAATTGAAAATCTGAAGCTTTTGGAGAGCGAGTGAGCTGTGAATCCTATTTCAAGTGCAATCTTCAGTCGCACTCGCAGCTCGCAGCTCGCAGGTTGAAAGTAATTCAATAGTTGGCGGCTGCTGCGTTGCTCCTGCTCCTTCTCCTGCTCCTTGTCCTGTTCCTTCTTCTCCTGCTCCTGCTGCTCCTTGCTCTGTTGTGGCTGCTGTTCCTGGCATTGAATGGCAATCGAGAGTGGCACGTAATGCCAACAATTGCTGTAGTGCAGTTCACCAATGCAAACAGCAGGACATGACAAGGGGCAGGAGAGGAGGAGGAGGAAGAGTAAGAGTGAGTGGAGGGGAGAGGGAGAAGAGTTTACTCATTGGTTGCATTGCTTGCATGTTGCACGTGTGGAGATAACAGAGTCAGCTGTGACTGCTTTGCTCCTCTTGCTGCTCCTCTTGCTCCTCCTCTGACTCCAGCTTAGTCTTCATCTCCATTTGGTGCGCCTTCCTGCTTCCGTCTCTGTCTCTGTCTCCGTCTCCATCTCCTGACATCTCCCGCATATGCGTCTCTGACGGCTGCGTACACAAAATTCATTTATGTGCACGCAAATCCCTAATCCCTAGTTTTTGCTGCCTGTTTGTTCTTCATCCTCGTCGTTCACATTCGCATTCGCATTCGTTGCCATCAACATCGTTGTCGCCATTCCCTGTGTGTTGTGTGTGTGTGTGTGTGTGTCCCTCGCAGCTGACAACGTTTGCGGAAATGACTTTTGAGCGGCTCCTCGGCTCCATATGCCGCCGACGTTACCGCCACTGGATGAACGGACAGACGTACGGAGGGACGGACGGATAGACGGACAGACGGACAGACGGAGGGACGGACGGAGCTGCCTGTCAACTGTGGCCCGGGCTTAGTAACAAAATTAAAGTGGCGCCTGCCAGTTGCCAGGACTTTGGCCTCTTGACTGCCTCACTCTCTCTCTCCCACTCTCTCTCTCTCTCCCACTCTCTTCCACTCTCCCACTCTCTTCCACTCTCCCACTCTCTCTTTCATCTTTTCTCTCTTGCTCTGCGGTGCTCTAACGCATCTGCCGCACTTGCTACCTGTGCTCGACACAAGATTGATGTAGCATTCATTTGATGCGGATTAGTATTTTATAGCTGCACTTCAGCATCAGCAGCTGGAGCTGGAGCTGCTGTGCAGAGACAGGGGAATTCTCCCTATCCCCTCTTCCCACCATTCTTCTTACCACTTCCAATGGCGGCATCTCCGGCTCTTTTGGCCTGAAGGTGTCCAACGCACAAAGGCAAAAGCGCTTGTGCATTTTTTGCGCTCTTGTGCCTCGCATTCCTTGCAATTGATTGCCTCCGTTTCGTGAGGATGTAGCTACACACACACATGTGTGTGTATGCTGTGTGTGTGTGTATGCTGTGTGTGTGTGTGTGTGTCCAACTCGCTTCTGATTGGGGTCAGAGCCATTCTTGATGGTTGCCTGCGTGTGCGTTGCTTTGGGGCTGTTGTTTAGCTGTTAAGTTGCTTACTTGATTTGTAGCACAAATTCAATTCAATTGACGCAATCGGAACGCTGCAACACTGTGCAACAAATTTCCCAGAGAGAGATTCCATTAAAGTTTGTCAAAAAGAATACAAATTCCCCCTTAAGAACTTTCATTTCAAAAGATTGATATCCGTTTTTGCACAAGGTTTGTGCTTCTCAAAAGCTTAACTTTAAACATTTTAATATAAGACTTTGTTGAAAATTCACTAAGAAAATCTCACTCAGTATATATCACTATAAGCTTTAAAATTAGGCTAATTTCTTACTTTGTATTAATATTAATTTATTTATTAATTTCTTTTTAGCGCAACAAATATATTATGTGTTGATAATTGTCCTCAGACATTTTTTGTTAACCTAAGCTAATTTTTATCTTCTTTTACATCAATTACAAACAAGAACATTTCAACTAAAAGCTTATCTTATGCTGTATAATTAAACTGCTTCTCTTTAACTACTAACTGGATATTAAATCAGCAAGTAAACAAAGTTAACATTGCGGAATTTATGGCTTCAAATGTCACTTCTCTAATTGTTCTGGTCTCACGACGTTTGCTTTGCGAAATGGAAAATAAACTAAAGTGGCTATAAAATTAGTGGATAGGGTAAAGAGGATATAAAATAGCAAGGAACAGGTTTAAAGCTTTACGGTTTGAGGAATTCGAAGAAACTATTGTATTTCAAAATATTGTCCAAATTAAAGATTGTAAAAGTGTTTAAGAATAATTACTGACACTCTCAATTGGAAAAAGACTGAAGAATCTGATAGTTATTATAATAATATATTATAAGTAGATTTGTTTCAGAAGAATCTGTAGAAATAATAACAGCCTGTTAATTGTCCCTCTGCTTTTCTTTTGACAATCGGAAAAAAACTGAAGATTAGATTCTTATAATATATTAATCATATATATTTTTTTTATAATAAGTATAATAAAATTTAATAAGTAGAGTTCTTCCAGAAGAATCTGTAGAAAGAATAACAGCCTGTAAATTGTCCCTCTGCTTTTCTTTTGACATTCTCTAAGTTTCTTATAATGTTGTTGTCTATACAAATGATTTATTTTAGCTCACCTTTTTGGCAAAAGCACACCACAGATTTTGAGGGCGTGGCACATCGTTTGAACCTGAAACAGAAATTCAAAGCATAAGTTTGGATGATTGTAAGCGAGACTTTCACCACTTGTCGCCGCTTGTGGGGCTGCAAATTAATTAACTTTGACGAGGCGAAGCGAAGGATGTCTAAACCATTTTTCCAACCTCTTTCCTTGCCGCTTTCCTGACGCTTTCCATTTGGCCAAAACCTCGTTGAGCAGCAGCAGACGAAACTTTGGCAAATATAAATTGTGTGGGCCCGTATGCAAAGGTTTCTTATGTTCGCTGAGCTTTTGGTATGTGATGGGTGTGTGTGTGTGTGTGTAATTACTTGCACACCTGTCGACAGCTACACATTTACTCACTCATTTAACAGGTAGAGCACCCCTTCAGTTGGCATCATGCAGACTCAGCTGTTGGGTTAAAGTAATTTCGACCGCTCTATGGCAGCCATTACAACTAACGGCAGTTGGTGGCGCCTCCGAGCTCTGCCTGCCACAATTGCAAATGATTTTCACTTTCAGATCGAAATGAATGCGCTACTAGTCAGAGCGAGAGAGAGCGCGAGAGAGAGCGCGAGAGAGAGAGAGAGAGAGTCGACACTGGTCCAACTCTGACTCTGTCTCTGACTCCAGACATATCCATATACAGTATCTCAGTAGGTAGGTGCGACGAGGGCGCATAAATTTTACTTGTCGCACACACACACACAGCTATGTTACACACACCTATACACCTATGTAGCCAACGCTAAATGTTGCCGCTCTGCCTGATAAATGACCCTTGAACACCTTTAAGGCCTCTCTCCCCCAGTTCCAACTTTGAGCTGCCCTCGAGGCATATAAATTGAAAGCTATTTATCATACATATACAAGTGTTGTGTATGTGTGTGCGTGTGTGTGTGTGTGTGTGTGTGTGTGTAGGAGTTTCAGCCGCAGTTAACTAAGTTTTTGGTTGCGCTTCAGTTGGTTCTGCAGCTCTGCTTATTACCTCGAAACAGCACGCTTCATTTCATGCCACACTTCAAAAAAATATATATATACTATATATAAAATGCTGCCTGTTTTTGAAGGATTTGAGTTGCGTTTGCCGTTTTGAAGTCGCCTCTGTTTTTTCTGGTATTTTTTTGTTTATTAACTCAAGCATTTGACTGTACATTTAATGCAACACTGCGCCGCATAAATTTGCCACAAGACCCGCAACATACAACATTCAACAACATTCAAACCGATTTTCTTGGCAAACATCTGCTGCCAGAGAGCCAGCTCAGAACTCCGTTCGGTTCAGTTCCATTTGTCTATTAGTCTCATATGTGCCATAAAAATTCGTATAATCGTGCTGTTTTTTAATGCTATCGAATCCGAGCTCAGATCCTCCAAGTCCATAACCCAACTCAAATGGCAGCTGGATGCCATCCAAGGCCATTGTTTTATTTTTGTTTTTTGTTTCTAGTTAGCTGCTATTGCAGTCGCATGTGCCGCAATAACAGTCCTTCTATCTTCTTCTTCCTCTTGAGCTTCTCTTTTGTTTCTGTGGCCAAAAGAATAATGAAAATGTGTACAAAATAGTTGTACACTTGCGAAAGCGGAAATGCTAAGCCAAATGGACAGACAGACTCACTCCACACACACACACACACACACACACACACACACACACAGATTGTGAATGAGCCTTCCCACAAAACGTTGAGTTGAGTCAACTAATTGCCGCTCTGGGTTAGATTTGAGCATTAACTTTAAATTGATACACTCAGCTGTATAAGCCAAGTTTACATTTGCATACTTATTAAATTTTGCTACGATTTCAATTGAAATTTCGCTTCCTTTTTCTTCTTACTCGTCGTCTCATTTAGATTAGTTGTTGTTGTTGTTATATCTAGTTACGAAATTTAAAGTTTTGGCATTTAAAGGCATTGTCTTGAAATGTGTTGTATTGGCTTATGGCTTAAGCACATGTCAATGTTTTTAACTATCTTGTAAATATGAATTTAACAAACATTTTGATGATGCGTTTGAACATTTATTAACCAGGCCACAACTGCCCACAAAATGTACAATTTATGTCATCAAAGTAGAACTTTGAAATTTGAATACTGTCAATTTTATCAGACAGGTAAATTAATATTAGGTTTAAGGCAGCATGTGATGAGAAAATAATCAGAAATGAAGTTATATTTAATAAAAAGAATGTAGTTTACAAATATTTCTACGTCTTCTTAATCTCAAAATATTTAGTTTATTTTATTAATTTGACTTAAGCGTTTCTGTATTATATTTATATTAAATTTGTATTAAAATATTTCTATTAAAATAATTTTAAATTATAATAATTATTAAATATAAAATCTTATAATCTTTAGTTCTAATACTTTTCTTATCTATTTATTTGCTAACAAAATCTTTAATTTAATGACTTTCCCAGCGATTCTCATTAATTCATCACCAAATTGAATGAATATTAAATTAAATTTAAATCGTTTTTGACATTAGATAAACAAAGCAGAAGACATGATAATACTGACATTCTTATAACAAGCAATCCTGCAGTCCAATTATCTGTTGTAACTGTTTTGATTTTAATTTAAGTACATACATTATTTCCTCAATTTCTTTCTCTCTCTCTGTCGCTCTCGCTCTCGCTCTCTCTTTCTGTTTCATTCGCTCTTTTTCTGTCTCTATCTTTTGAATAAGCACAAGTTGTAGCGTTCATTAATTAGTTTTATCGCCTGTCTCTCTTTTCTCGCAATCAATGCATACAACTTCCATAAGTGCACACTCGACTCATTTCGACTCATCTACATATTCTCCACATGTCCTTCTATCTCATGTCCCTTCCCTTCTCCACTTCTTATGTGCTGTTTGGCTCGTCTTCTTCTGCGCAATTTCAAGTCTCAAGAGTCCCGAATGCTTCCGGCATCAGTTTCTGCAACTTGGCAAACTTTGAAACGCATTTGCCATGCTTCAACTGAATGCGTAGAGAGGGGTAAAATACTGTTAAGAGAGGGGAGGAGGAGGTGGTAGCGTGGTCTGTTGGTTTTGGCCACGACAATTACAACAACAATAATAGCAATAGCAATAGCAATGGCAAGAGCAAGAGCAACATCAACATTAACAACAATAGAGCGAGCAGCAACAATACGAGCAACAAGAAATGACAACAGATTTACGGCTACAAAGTCTAATTAGCGATAAAGACTGCTCTAATATTTGTCACTTGAGACCGAAAATAGCAGCCAGCCACTGTTAGACCTCCCCTCCCTCCCCTGAGGGGTGTATTGGGCAGGGGACTTGAGTTCTTGGGTTTGGCAACCAAAATCGCTGCCAAATTGCAATGTGGCTGTGGAGCGAGTGCTTCAAATGTTTCGTCGTTGTTGCTGGCAGCCAGCAGATTTTCCGGTTTTGTTTATGAAAAACTCGTGGGAAAAGCGATGCGGTGGTAGAGGAAGACAAAGCTTAGCATTCCTTAGCCACAGTCAAACTGAACTGAAGGCGTGGCTTGGGCGCGGATTAATTGCAAAGGTGCGCTGGCAATGGCGTTAGTCCTCCACTTTGGGGGCCCATTAGGCAAATAGGAGGCGTACCATCAACATAAGGGGGCGTGGGAGGAACGCAAAGCGGTGCAGCAGCAGCTCATTTGGCATTTCGAGTGCTTTTTGACTGTTTTTATTGTTGTTTTTGGTTTTTGCTGCGGCTGCCAAGAACGATAAAATAAAGTACAAAGCAAACGAGCAAAAGCAAAATATCCACACAACAAATACAATCACACACACACACACATACGTAGAGTTGATTTTGGTCTAGATCCAAAAAGTCGTTGGCCATAAAAACTTAACGCGTTTGCCATTTTGACCACAAATGAAGCATTATCCCTTCAGTCCAGCTGAAGCACGAGATTAGCTCAGAATTTGCCACCAGGGAATCACAACAACAACAACAACAAAAGTAACAACAACAACAATAACAACAACTGCAACAATAGGGTCTAAGGAAACCCAATAAAATACAAACTATTTGTAATCAATGGCAAACACTTTGAAAACTCATTTGCCCAGCATCGTCTTATTGAAATTTTATGTAAAAAAGCCCGAGAAGACGTAACGTGTTGCAATGTAATGTATAACGTAATGTTTGACGTAACAAAACGACACGACAACAAACAAAACGAAACGAAACGGAAACAAAATGAAAATGAAAATAAACCCAAAACTCACGTCATGACTGGCCAATAATTTTCATTCAGCAGGGCCTGAAAACATTTTCCAATATTGCCCTGGCCCCTGCAATTGGCGTTCAAAATTTATTTCACTTTGCACTGGCAAATAAAAATAAAGCAAAGGCATAAGAAAAACACTTTTCTTTTTGACAGGACTAACGAATATTTTATACACTTCTGGGAAAGATAATTTATAGCAAATTGACTTTTATTTTTATTTATTTTTAAAGTCTTCTAGAATTTGCTAGACGTTCGTTTATTTTAATTTTTTTTTATTTAAATCTATTAAGTCCAACAATTTCATTGTTTAGTTAAGATTTCACTTAACTAACTGAAAAATATTTGCGTTAAGCTTTAAGTAATTTTTGACGAATGAAAATGTTGCTCAGTTTAAATTTAACTGAAGTATGAAAAACTATAAAAACTATCAATGTAATTAGCAAAGATACAATATATCCTTAAAGTTCCGAGAGAATGTTTTGAAATAAAATAAGCAATTAACAATATTTTTAGTTTCTAGATTCTTTTCGGAATTTGTTAGCATTTTATTAAATAAAAATTTACGCTGTTCCCATTTCATATTGATAAAATAAAGATGTAAATTAACTTTCACTAACAAGTTTAAAGCATAATTCTGAACTTGAAAGTTTGCTTTAATCAAGTTTCAATCTTAGTCGCATAACTCGGACTATTTATTAATTCATGAGTAAGTGTTGCAAGTTCCAGCTTAATAATATAATATTCTAAGACCCACAGTAAGAGTATAATAGAGAATAGGAAGGAGAGTAAAATAAAGAAAGAGAAGAAAGGAAAAAAATCGAGTGCGCGTAACAATGAAATTGATACTTTTTTTTTAAATGAGACCAAGGGAAGGAGCGGGGAGTTGCGTCAAGCGTAGAGGGTAAACTGTGCCTCAAGAGCCGCTGCTGCTGCTGCTGCTGCCACTGCTGCTGCTGCTGTTGCCACTGTAACTCTGCATTAGTCAAGTGGTGGGCGTGGACAGGACGAAGGCGGGAGGTAAGAGGTATGAGGCGTTTGCTACGTGCTGCGAATGCGTGAGAGATTTTTATTTGCCTGCCAGTCGGGGCTATCGATACACTAAGAGAAATGCACACACACACAAACACAGACTTATACAATAAGATACATATGTGCGTGTGCGAATAGGGGCAAGATAGAGAAAGAGAGAGAGAGAGAGAGAGAGAGAGAGGGGTAAAAGGGAGGCAGCTCAGACATCAAGCATTCAAAAACAAATGGAAAAAGTAATGATTATTTGTTTAGCTAATGCCGCACAAAGTGGTCGCGGAGTGGGCATGACCAGAGGGGCAGGGAAAGGGTGGGGTCTTCAAGAGGTCGTCCTGGACAAGGTCCAGCTCTGTTGTGGCATTGCGCATACGCCCCGTGGCACATTTGATTGCTGTGCATAAATAATGTAATGCTATCGATTTGCCTACAAGCTGCATGTTCTCTCTTTTTCAATTGTTGATCACATATTTTTTTAATGCCCTTACAGAGGGTATTTTAATTTCGCGACTAAATGTGTATCGCAAATAATTGTTATTTTTTCAGATATTTTAACCAAATTTTGTAAATTCAGAAATCAATATAATATAATCCGAATCTGCGGGATAAAGTCTACCAAATGAGGTGTCAGATAAACGGTAGTCCCCGACTTTCCTAAGCCAAGTAAAAAATACTTGAAGAAGAAGTATTTAAGTACAAGTACTATTTTTTATATGATATTCAACAAGTTTCTTAGTTTTCGGGGATCTGTACGATTTTTTATTTACATCAAATATTTGAGTATTTTGATGTAGGTTCATTCATTTATCATTTAACCGTAAATTGTCTTAATTTAATAGTAATAATCAGAATACATATTAAAAAAAATAAATACTAAAATCAAAATATTTAAATATAATTTTAGAATGATTTTATTTTCTGTGTACTACTATTTCATGTAGCTTTCATAGGAACTTCGAAAATCAAATATTGGTGTCTGTAAGGGTATCAAATTTTCGGCGTGCCTTTGATAACAATTTGTTCTTGTTATTTTTTGTCTCGTACGCTTAGCAAATTAACAGCTGTGCACAAAATTTGCATATTTGACTGGCCCGGAGAAGGAAAGAAATGCTCCTCCTGCAAGTGGTGAGTGAGTGATTCCTGTCTGCCTGCCTGCCTGCCTGCTTGACTCTCTGTCTGTCCTACTCTCTGCCTGTCCGACTCTCTGTCTGTCTGTCTCTCTGTCTGTCTGTCTGATGGCCTGGGCATTTGTTTACCATTTCGATTTGGCACAATTTGTCACTGGCAGGCTGTCATCTTATGGCTTGTTAGTTGGGTTTGTTTGCTTGTTTGCCCAGGCAGCTTATGGACACCAACAAGTGCCCCCAGACTTTAAAGGCTGCTCTTCTCGGCTTTGGCTTTAGTTCTTTGGCTCTGACTGATATGTGTGGCAGGCAGTCGAGGTTGCTTCGTCGTTGCATGTCACTCTGTTGCTCGTGTGTCGTTCTCGTTGTTGTTGTCGTTGTCGTTGCCATCCTCGTTGTTCTCGTCTTTGTTTACACAGTTGCCAGCGTTGCCAATGTTGTTCTCTTTGCTTCCTGGTTGCTTCTTCAGCAACTGGCTGCTGGTCAACGTGTGGCTCCTGTTGTTGTTGTTGCTGCTGCTGTTGCTCTTGTTGGTATCTCTGTACGCTCTTCTCTGGCCTCTCTTTTGGGCCAGCCAACACTTTGCGCTTTGGTTAAGTGTCAATTTGATGCTGCCTTCCCATGTTGTTCAGTTTCTGTTTCTGTTGCTGTTTTTGTTCCTGCTGCTTTTTCATGTTTCATGCTGGCCAGCCTCTTGTCGTCGTTGCTATTTGCCATAAGTGCGGCATTTTGTACATCAAGTTAAGCCACTAATGAGGCGGCCACCTGCCGCTGCCATTGCCAATGCCAATCAACTTGCCACCAGTCACAAAATGGAGCCAGCAGCCGCCCTTTTTCCATCTCTCTCTTACTCTCTCTCTAGAGAGAGAGAAAAGTGTGTAAACACAAAACTAAATTGCTTGGTAATTAGTATGAAAAATTGCGTGAAAAGTTGAAAGTGGTTCGAATATAGCACTGGATGAGCTAAGCCAAGTGGCTGCCGAGTGGATAAAGAGCATAAAGTAGGTATAATGTGGCACAGTCAAAGTTTTAAGCGTGTGTGCGAAATTCATATATATATATATTTATAGTCAGGAATTTGTTGACCAAACTGTTATTGTTATTGTATTTCAGATAAAGTATAAAGCATAACTTTTAAAATTAAAGCTTTTCTAGGCAGCATACAAAGAAGCAAAATTTTATTTTCTCCATTGTTTTCTATTTTTTAGACCCCGTACTTAAAAAAAGTACAGGGGTCTATTGGGTTTGTTTTACCGACTATGTGCATAACAGGCAGAAGGAGGCTTAGCAGACCCTATAAAGTATATATATTCTTGATCAGCATCAATAGCCGAGTCGATATAGCAATATCCGTCTGTCCGTCTGACTGTCTGTCCGTCTGAGAGACTATGAGAGCTGGAGATACCAATGGGAGAGGGACTGGGAGAGGGGCCTGGGAGAGGGACTGGGAGAGAGACCTGGGAGAGGGACTGGGAGAGGGACTGGGAGAGGGACTGGGAGAGGGACTGGGGGCGGGACCTGGGAGAGGGACTGGGAGAGGGTCTGGGAGAGGGACCTGGGAGCGGGACCTGGGAGAGGGACTGGGAGAGGGACTGGGAGAGGGAGTGGGAGAGGGAGTGGGAGCGGGACCTGGGAGATGGACTGGGAGAGGGACTGGGAGAGGGACTGGGAGAGGGACTGGGAGCGGGACCTGGGAGAGGGACTGGGAGAGGGACTGGGAGAGGGAGTGGGAGAGGGAGTGGGAGCGGGACCTGGGAGAGGGAGTGGGAGCGGGGCCTGGGAGAGGGACTGGGAGCGGGGCCTGAGAGAGTGACTGGGAGAGTGACTGGGAGCGGCATGACATTTAACTGCATAGATAGAAAAGTTCTAGGAAAATACAATATAAATCCGAGAAATTCAACTTAACGATTTTTTACTATTCCTTAAATGTCGTCGCTTGAAATCGAAATAACTTGTGCCCTCAAAGAACTATATATTTATATTTATAATTCTAGAAAAACGTTGATTAAATAATTCATTGAACAACCGATTCTATATAAGTATCTATATATAGTCCTTATTACGTCCATAACTCCAGCTCATTTCATTAAGTTTCCTTTAAGTTAATTTAATTTCTTCTGCTGCAATCGCTGATTATTTTGTTTCGAGTGAAATCAGTTTTAATCCATTATGCTTAGCGTTTCAACTCTTTTTTTTCAACTTTTTGGGGGTTTTATATATCCCATTATTATTACCATTGTTAACTCAATTCTATGAACCCTTCGTTGCTTAACGTTACGCGTTTAACCCCCGTTTGCCCCTTGTGCATTTTCTGCAGCATTTCTAATTTGTTTGGGATAAGCCTTTGGCTCGTGGAAAAACCTACTTCATTTTTAATGAATCCAATTTTGGTGTGTGCGGTTGTCTGTATGTGTGGGTGTCTGTCTGTGTGTGTGTGTGTGTGTGTCTTGCATTAATTTCATAATTTTCTGCTATTAATTATAATAGAATTTTTCAGTCAGTCAACGGCTTCGATGCCGCCTCCG
Source organism: Drosophila falleni (assembly GCA_035045575.1). Classification (NCBI taxonomy): domain Eukaryota; kingdom Metazoa; phylum Arthropoda; class Insecta; order Diptera; family Drosophilidae; genus Drosophila; species Drosophila falleni. The sequence goes on from JAWNOV010000167.1 coordinate 17,371,845, forward strand.
CTGCCGCCGTCACCGCCGCTGCCGACGCCGCCGTCGACGCCGGTTGCCTTGGCTGCAAACTTTTGGCTTTCTCGTCGTATTATCGGCCACCATCATATGCCCGTAATTAAAACTTATTTCGAGGTTTTTGTGTAGCCAACAAACCAAAAACTTAATTCATGAAGCTCCCCTCTTTGCAATCAGTGCTGAAAATGTTGTTGCTGTATTGTAGAGAAGGAGGGAGTTCCCCTTTTTTTAGCCTGGCGCCTGCCAACACTTTAATACATCGAAATCTTGGCAAGCCGCCTTCTGCACGTTCCTTAAGTAATGGATTCAATTATAAAGTTAAAATCCATGGCGGTTTTGGCGCTGCTAAGAGTTGCCCGGCTGGGCGCAATCCGACTGGAAATGATTCGCATAAATTCACAATAATTTATAAGGAAATCCTTAGAAGCGTTCACGATTGCTCAGGTTCAGCACGCATATATATATATACATATATATATATACCACGCCCCCTTTTACGCAATCTACCTTATGATGATAAAACACAAAAGGCGCTTTTATTCACTGTGCGTCGCATTTTTTGGTTTATTGACACCACAGTCAAGTCCCACCCCCATCCCCCATTCCCCAACTGCCTGACCCTTTCCATTTCCTTTTACAACGCTTGACCCTTTTGTTCGCTTTTACCTTATTCCGTTTACCGATTGACTTGACTGTCCTCCAGTTGCCAGGACATACAGTTTGATATCTGCTACATAGCTGACTTGAGTTCGGTTTACTTTGTTTGTCCCCTCTCTCTCTCTCTCTCTCTCTCTCTCTCTCTCTCTTTTTATCTGTCTCTCACTCACTCACTCACTCTTTGTCAGTTACTTTTTAATTTGCCTTCAGTGATTTCCACGACGATTTACCTGCGCTGCGAAAAATTTATTCCGTTCGACTGCATTCGCAAAAACAAACTTTGCATTTTCCGCTACCCTTTGCGATCCTCTCTCTCTCTCTCTCTCTCTTTCTTTCTCTCTCTCTGCCTGTACACACTCTATGGTTTTTCCATTTCTCTGGTTACGGCTCAAAATCAATTGATTCGCATATCAGAGCTCTCAGGCTTTCTAAGCTTTCATTTCTTGACCCTTTTTTCGTGCTTGACTTCTCGGCTCGCCTCCAATTCGTATCTTTAGCGTCTTTCTCTTCCACTTCATCATCTTCTCCATCATCCGGCATCCTTCATACTACAATCTCTATGCGTTGTTGGGCGTTGCGAACAGAGCTGGACATTAGCATGCTTTTGATGCGTCCAAGACCAAGACTAAGACCAAGACCAAGTCCAAGTCCACATCCAAGTCTTAATACGGTTTTGGTCCAGTGGGGTCTTTGGTTTCTGGGCTCTGGGGTATTTGGTAGATAAGCAGAGCTCTCTCTTCGCTTCACTCACTTGACGCAAAGTTTACTTTTCTTTCCCTGCTTTGCTTTTGCTTTGCTTTTGTCCTTAAGTTTTTGGCCGCCTTTTGTTTTGTGCAGCGACTTCTTTGGCTTTTGTTTTCGCAAGCACTTTAGCTTGGACTTTGATTTTTGACATTCTATTTGGTTTAGCCAGTTTACCTTGTCCTATTTATATATGTACATAAGTATAGATGTATGAATGTATGAATGTATTTATGGGTCCCATTGTTTTGAAGCTCCCACTATCGGTTATCGGAGAGCCAGCAACCAGCCTTCTGTCTCCAATTTCTGTATAAACTATTTAAATGACTTGGCCCAAACAAAGGGCCACATTTCCCATTTCTCTCCCTCTCTCTCCCTCTTTCTGTTACCCAACTTCTTCCCCTACTTTTTTCGTTTTGGGGGGGCCATTCATCAATCATTTTGTGCGTTGATTTTAATTTGTGCGTCGTTTCAACTTTGAACGGCGCTCACATAAATTATGCAAAGTTGCCTACGCGTCTTTCGCCTTTCTTTGCGATTCTCATTCAATGCAATTATCGTAAGTGCTACATAAGTCAAGGCAATCCATAAGTTTATGACTTTTCTATCCATAAATCGCGCTAACTTAGGCAAATTTTCTCAGCTCAACTTTCTTCCATTCATTTTTGCAGGTGAAAGGCCAAAAATAGAGGAAATAAAATGAAATTTTTTGACGCATGTAAACAACTTTTAAGGTTTGCTTTTTTGCTGCCATTTAAGTAGAATGTGTTTTGGGAGTTTTTATAAGACGCCTGCGACTTAGTTAGGGAATTATTTATAGTTCATAGCAGTCTTAGTTATGTTTATTGATTTAACGTGTACTTAAATTAGATGTCAAAACATTGTTGAAAATTTATAATTAAATTAAAATAAAGAATGAGATATTGTATATTTGTTTAAATTAATAACTTAAGGAATAAAATGTATGAATTTTAACTACAAAGTATACTAAACGGATTAAACCTTTGTTGATATCTTTTATGTCCATATCTGTTTTACGATAAAATAATATGGTACACTAAACTCATACTCTTTAATCTACGTTTATGCTCTAAAAACAATATTTTAAATCTGTTTTATTTAATAAATATCTTGGTAATTCCAGCTGGAAAGGTTGACAGCAATCTCTTCAACAATTCGATGATATTATAATACCAAGGGGGCCTATAAATTACGTAAAAACCTTTGGGGAACACAGACTATCGAAAAGTTTTGTTTTAGATAAGAACAGAAAAAATATCTTTTTACACTGAAATGCACAAAAGTTCAATTTGTCAAAATAAAGTAATTTTTCAGTACCAATATATGCCATTGAATATTGAGTAACAATTTAATAAAAGAAATAAAAGCATTATCAATTAAAATGGAGTTCTTTTGAAGTGACTTGAGAGAAGGAACCTTATCAAGTGATAACTTTCAACAAATTTCTTAATGGATTTAGGGCATCAAAACGTCAGTGCGGTAAAGTTGACAGTTTACGCTTTTGTGGAGGCCTTTGTCTAAATATTATTATTTACGGCTTAGGGCCAAGAGCCAAGAGCGACAACTGTTACCCGGTAGCACTACGGCCTGAACTTTAACCCCTTAAAGTCGACGTAATTCACTAAACGAAAGCTGCTTCTGGCCAAGAGACGCAGATGCAGATGGCATACAGGCCAAGAGTGTGGCAGGAGGGTGGAGAAGGGGGAGGAACAAAGGGGGAGCTGGAGCTGAAGCTGGAACTGGAGATGAAACGTGCGTTGTCTTGTCGCAAAGTTTTTAAGACTTGCTTGACCGACCTTTGTCAAAAGTTGTTGGAGCGCATGAAAAATGATGCCACACGGCACGGGATGTGTTACACCAGTCAAAGCAGGTCTCTCTCCCCTCTTTCCCCTCTCTCTCTCTCTCTCTTTATCTCTATCTCTCTCTATCTCTGTGTGTGTGTGCAGACAAAATAGCAATTTGCGTTTTCAAACAAAACAAGCTGAGCTTTAGTTTTTGTTGCTGTTTTTGCCTCGGTTCACAATTGATTGAAATCCCTTAGCGTACACCTTTTTCTCTCTAGCTCTTACTTCTTCTCTCGCTCTCCCTCTCTCTCTTTTGTATGTTGTTTTGTGTAGTTTTTTGTGCTTGCTGTTGTTGTTGTTGCTGAGCCACAGAAAACACACAACTTCCGCTTTCTTTGGCAAAAACAATAGAAAGCACATAAATTTATGGTTTCAGCATTGTGCTTTTGACACACACAACCATGTGGGGGTTGTGGCTGTGTGTGTGTGTGTGTATTAGGTGTGAGTGGTGGGGGTTAAAGTGTGGCAAACGTTAAGGGGTTAATATGCCTGCAACCGCAAACGGATTTCGGATTTGAGTTTTGCCTCAGGGGGTAGAGATGACTTTTCTTATAAATAATTTTACTAAATGGATTTCGTATAAATGCTGACATTAAGCATGTGTGTGTGGGCTTGTGTGTGTGTGCGTGTGTGTGTGGTAGCTGCTTGAACTAATTACCTGCAAATTCATTTTATTTTTGTTATGACGCAAATTGAAGAAATTTGCTTACGAATTGCAACAATCAAAATTGGCCGAATTGAGTTCGGTACGCTCTATATGAGAGGTATTATATGGGAATAACTAAATATGTGTGTGTGTTTGAGTGTTTGAATGTGTGTGTGAGTTGGGCCAAGTTTAATGGTTTTTTGGGGCATTTTCTTGCAGCTGTTTCGTTTTGTGGTTCACAACACTCTCGTTGTTGTTGTTGTTGTTGCTGTTGCTGTTTTGTTGTTGCTCCTGTTGCTGTTGTTGTTGTTATTGTTGTGGCTGTGCGTTTCAAAATTTATGTTTGTTGGCTATGAAAATGAAATGACTGTGGTAAACATTTTAATTAAATCCAAGTTTGGCTTCTGCCTTCGTTACAACAATATATTTTGTTGTCGTTGTTGCCACTCTGTTTCATTCTCTCACTGCACTGTCCCTCTCTTTCTCCCCCTTTCACATCCTTCTCTCCCTCTCACTCTCTGTCTCCCTCTCTCATTTGCCATCCCCTCTCATATTTTATTTTGTATTTTTGTTGTTGTTACTGTAGCAAATAAATTTTAATTTTATTTTGCCGCGTTTTAATTTGTTGTCCACTTTTTTCCATCCTTCGTATTGTTTTTTTTTTATTCTCATTTTTATTTTCTGTGCTTTTATTCGCATTTACACTTTATGCATGTGCGCATTTATTTTGTTTGCTAGCTTTTCTATTGGCTCAAAAGGGTGGGGGAGGGGGAGGGGGAGGGCACCGCTGACAGCCGGTCAAGTGACAGTTGTCGCCGAGCACACACATAGATAGCAAGAGAGGGACAGAGAGCGAGAGAGAGAGAGAGAGAGAGAGAGAGAAAAAGCGCGCAAATATGAAATGCAAAACAAACTTTGCAGCTGTCACTCAAAAATGAGCGTCGCAGTGGCTCCGACAGCGAACAAAGCGATGCACGGAATACGCCAAGTGCTTAAACAGGACACAAAACGGGGCAGGGAACAGTAGGTGGCACAAGACAGACAGGTTATCTGCAGCACGACGAAGAATTCATGCTCTTACAGAGCTCTGTATTCAAATTTCGCTTGATCGTTAACCTATATAATTAAGTAATCCGACTTTAGTTCACTTTGATAATGATGTAATTGACAAATTGTTTTAATATCTCAATAAATAAAAAATAATTTATACTGAAGTCCGATTTCGATCAATCGTTTCTAAACAGGAAAAAAATTCCGGAATTTCGGAATAAAATCAATCTAATGCTGTGTCACAAATACTAGAACCCCGTATTTTCTTTAGTCAATTTAAAAATCCTTAAGATATTTAATCTTAATCATTAAAGATTGATTTTTTATTTAACTCTTCTCAAATTTTTTGGATTTTCTGTGATTTTAGGCTTCTTTGTTTTTTTTTGTAATTTTTTTTGTTAAGTAGTTGTTATTTTATCTATATATTATCTTAATATAACAATATCATCTTGAATTCGTACTCAACAAAATTTTGCTTAAGTCAATAATTTCTATTGAAGACAGCTTTATGGTGTAGTCATCATTATATAGTATGTTAGCTGTACTCAGTTTCTCAACTTGATATAATATGCATAGAAACAGACGTGACGAGTTGGGTGACAAAATTATAATACTCTCTGCAAGAGTATTAAATCGGTGGAGAAGGGAGGAATGGGAATAGTTGCACAGCTAACATGCACTGTGAGAAATGTGAAATGGTTAATTGGGCGGAAAGGTATTTGGATATGCGAAATGGTTGTCGTCTCTATGAAACGAATAGTGTGCATTGCAATTGCTAAAACTACAACAACAACAACACGAACGGCAACAACAAAAGCGACGAACGGTAGCCGTGGCGACAAAGTGGGTTAGAAAGGTAAATGAAAGGTTGACGGACAGTTAATTTCGGGCAGTTGATTGAGTTATGAGCAGCGCACACAGAAAACGAGAGAGAAAATGGGAAAGCAAAAGAGAGAAGGAGTTGACAAAAAGGATACACGGATTTCATTTCGCTTCAACCAAAGTCATGCGTGAGGGAAGAGAGAGAGAGAGAGAGAGAGAGAGAGAGAGAGGAGAGAGGACAACGAGTAAAATGACATATGTTTGAAGAAGGTTTGCACAGCTCGAAATAGAGAAAAAAATTGAGTTGAATATCTAAAGTGGAATTATCTAAAGTGCATGCACATAGTGCCGATTGCCAGAAATACGTTTTTAATTAACTTAGGATTAGTATTCTTTATTTGGTATAGACACTCTGTTTGTATAGGTATACTCCATTTAAAACTAGTCTGCCGGTGCTACAGTCGAGCATACTCGACAGTCGGAGACCCCGTACTTACTATGGAAAAAACTTATAATGGAAAAAAACTAAAAATAATTTAGTTAACTTAAAAGCAAATGTTATCAGATTGGTTACACTTGTACACTTGTCAAGGAATAATCCTATATTTACATGTACTCCAGACTTATATTCGCATGTTAGTCCTATGACATTCTATGTTATACTGCTCTGATTGAGCCAATTTGGTAATTATTTCTCTATATTCCAACTTGTACTTCTTCCTCAGTTTCTCTCTTAGTTTATCTCTTAGTCCCTCTCTACTGTCTGCTACTCTAAATACCTAGTATTAATATTACTCCTCCCAGTCCCTCTCCCAGTCCCTCTCCCGGGTCCCTCTTCCAGGTCCCTCTCCCAGTCCCTCTCCCAGGCCCCGCTCCCACTCAATCTCCCAGGCCCCTCTCCCAGGCCCCGCTCCCACTCGATCTCCCAGGCCCCGCTCCCACTCAATCTCCCAGGCCCCGCTCCCACTCAATCTTCCAGGCCCCGCTCCCACTCAATCTCCCAGGCCCCGCTCCCAGTCCCTCTCCCAGGCCCCGCTCCCAGGCCCCTCTCCCAGGCCCCGCTCCCAGGCCCCGCTCCCAGGCCCCGCTCCCACTCAATCTCCCAGGCCCCGCTCCCAGTCCCTCTCCCAGGCCCCGCTCCCAGTCCCTCTCCCAGGCCCCGCTCCCACTCAATCTTCCAGGCTCCGCTCCCAGGTCCCTCTACCAGGTCCCTCACCCAGTCCCTCTCCCAGGCCCGTATATTTCAAGAATATTTATACTTAAACAAAAGACTCAAGCTAAAATTACTTTTAAATACTTAACATTAAATTAAGTCAAATTAAACTTTAGTTTTTTTATTTTTTGATTAGGTAATAATTTAAAATCTATTTTTAAAGTGAAATCAATCCCCAGGTAACTGCCTTGATTGCCTAAAAACTGAACTACTTTTAAGCTTAGCTAAAATCTGTCTACATATTTGCCACCAATCCCTTCAGAAAGTGTGTTGAATACTCTTAACTAAACTAACACTCACTCTATAAATCGCTGTGAACTGAAAAGGGTGTTTAACTTTTAGGTACTTTAGCCAACGTTTGGCACCATCAAACAAAACTCATAGAAATTGCAAAGTTTTTGAAATGTTGTACACCTGCAGCTAATTGGCAGGTCATTCAATTTCAAATGTCGAGCGAGCCGCCCCATTAAAACTTAAAGTGTAGCATGCAACATGGGGAGGAACATACATACATATATACAGGAGCAAACACTTGCGCTGTGTGTGCCATCAATTTACATGCCACACACGCATAGTGAGGACACCAGAGCACAGGACACCAGGACACCAGTATCAAAGGCACTGTCTCTGCCTCTGCCTCTGCCTCCTGTATGTGCCCCTTTCGTGGCATGCCACTGCTATGCAGCGCGCCAGTTGCTGCTGTTATTTATGGCACCGAAACTGTCATAAGCAAACAAATTGTTTTTTATTGTTCATAATTATTGTGCATACTTATGTAAATCACGCGACGCATTCCCGACTTGTTTTCGCGTTGCATGCACCCACTTCATGCCACAAAAAAACCACGCACACACACACATGCATATACACAAGCGCAACTAGTTGCTGTTGCTGTTGCTGCCACTGCTGCTGTGCGTGTGTGTCTGTGTGTGTGTGTTGGTGGCAAAAAATCGTTTGTTTTATTGAATTTTTATTGTAGTTTGAATTTATGACGCGACTGCTGCTGCTGTTGGACTGGATTAGGGTTTCTTTGCCGGCATTTGGTTGAGATGACTTTATCGGCTTTTTGCTGCATTAAATCGCAGCCAAACTGGTAACCAGGCCCATCAACATGCCCTCCTCCCCTGTCATCCCTCCATCCCCCATCACAACTCCCACTTCCGCAACTGACTCTCGCTGTTTGTCTGGCAATTTTGTTGAAATAACTTCAGTTTTGCGTTTGTGTGCGTACGTGCCACTGAAGTGCGCGCTTACTGGCTGCCAGATTAGCTCACAAAACCGCAGACAACAGCTGCCGTGCCCCAGCATCCATCCCAGGTCCTCCCAACCCCTCTCCCCTCACCCCTCTCTCACCAGTCAGCAGTGGTTGTAGAAAGAGTCTCTCTACAAGTGCCAAAGAGGCGGCAGGGAATGAGCATTTCTGGTTGAATTTGTTGTTTTTTTTTTGCTTTTTTCTTTTTTTCCAGTTGAGCCTTGAAGCGTGTGCATGTGAATAATGTCCAGCAATTGGGTCTGGAGTTGGGTTTGACTTTGTGGCAAGGGAAACGGAATAAGGCTTGTGTATCAGAGGACGTCATTTATTTATTGCGGCAATCCGAAAGCGCATTTTTATGAAGACCGTAACCAAAATTAGTAACTTTCGCCGGGCAAACAATTGTTTGATGACTGCTCCCTGACATTTCATAAACTTCTTATTGATTATTTATCAAAAGTTTACCACACTCTCTCTCTTATTTACATACTTTCTTTGTTCTTGTTCTTTTATATTCTTGCAGAGAGCTTACGCGATTATTTTGGCCGCTATGGCGATATCTCTGAGGCAATGGTTATGAAGGATCCCACGACTCGCAGATCCAGGTAAGCTCAAAAAATCAATAAAATAAGAACTATACAATTTTTGTTAAGTGAAAAATTAAAGCTGCTTACTGATAAAAAAAACATCTTTATTTAAATATTTAAAAAAATACAAGTCCTTCTGTCTGCAAAGATTGATTTTGTACCAAGCAGATTAATTAAAATTAAATAAAATTTACAAAATGTTGAAAGAAAAATAATTGGCTGAAAATCAATCTCAGTACTAAGAATTCAGCTGAAAATGATGCTTTGTTTCTTTTTTGTGTTAACAAATATGTGCTTTAATAATGGATTCAAAAAGTAACAATCAATATTTGCAATATCAATTATGGGTGTTGATTGGTATATGGATTTACAATAAATTTATGATTTAAATCTGAACACATCGTCAATGAAGTTAGTGCCACTTGGGAAAACATTTAAAGTAAATAGATTGATTGTCTATTTTAAAGGTTTTCCTACTTTCCACCTTATTTTGACCCTCATATTATATTTATATTTTTTTTTTTTTTTTTTTTGAAATATATTCAATTTAAAATCATATACCCTGAGCTTTACTCTGGCAGTGGCTGCTGACCGCACTTTGATTATTATTCTGGTAAATCTCGGTCACCTCTTTTACCTTTTCCAACTCTTACACACAGACAGACACACACACACACACACACACAGAGACTATGTTGTTGTTGACCCCTGTTAGCTATATTGCTCTTTTAACTCCTACCCAAAAACCTGTTCTTGTTGTATTTGTTGTTGTTGTTTATGGCCATGCGCGGCTGCATCCATTTCCAAATTTGAACAGTTTGGTTAACCGCTAATTGGTTTTCATTTTCATTGATTTCCTTTTTTTTTCTGTTTTGCTTATAACTTTTTACATTGCCCGATTCCACATGATATATGTAGATATGTATTTATGCTGTTCCCATTGTGTCGCTCTCTCTCTCTCTTTCACTCTCTCTCTCTCTCTTTCTTTGCCTCGTTCTCTCTTTTTTACTTGTTGTGTATTGTGTATTTTCGCATCGTTTGTCATTTGTTGCGGTTTCGATCAGCTTTTGGTTGACTGCACAAACTCTGACCCCGTCTCTTGCCCCCTTCTGGTGCCACCTGACTCCTGGTCCCCCTTTGACCTTATTCAAAAATGCTTAACGTAAATTAGCTGGTTTTTGCGGACAATATGAATAATGAGCGGCATTTAATGAGTCAATTGCAATTGAATTTGAGCTGTGATAATCGCAACAAGCGGACATCAGTTACGGCAGTACTGACAGCTTATAAACTAGCGCTGCTTTATGATATGGTATTATATGTACATATGTGCTATCTCCCTCTCCTGCCTACATACCAACATACCTACTCCTCTGTCTGCCACTCAAATTAAGCGTTTTATGGCAGCACACGCGGCGTATGCGCGATGTCAACACAGAACGCTAAACGAAGCGCGTGTAAAAGTTAAGCGCATTTTTCTCTTCATTGTTGTTTAAGAACTGTTACGGGCGGCAGGGAGAAGCTAAAGGTATGCCAGAGCGAAAAATATCCTTGTTTTAATTGAATTTCGTCTAATGTCCTTAGAGGAAGGGGGGTTGGGGATTGGGCTGCAGCTGCTCGACATTTACACACGGGGCTCAGGTTAACAAGCTCCCCGTTTGTTGCGAAAGTTTATGCCACATTCTGTGCAGCTTTGCGCTACGACTACGATTACGACTACGGCTACGACTACGACTCCTGCCATGTGTCCTTTTGCCTTTGTGCATGTCACGTTGGCTGGCAAAATTTTTATGAACTGCGTGCAGCGGCAACTGTAAGAGTAACTGTAACGTACTGTGGCAACTCCACTCTGATTCAACAGACAACGCCATTGGCTGCTGTCTTAACAGCAACAAGGACAACGCCATGCAAAGGACGAAGGAAAGTTGTGGAAAACAAGGGGGGTTTAAATCTAAGGCCCTGTTGTAGTTGTAAATTCCGCAGCTCTATTTGTTGCCAACATCGTTGTCGTTGTCGTTGTCGTTGATGTCGCTGCTGATATCATCGTGTCAGGGATTTCTAGCAAAATTTAATAAAAACTTTATGTCGCTTAAAAGAATGTTTATGGAAATTTTTCACTTAAACTTGCGCAAAGTAATAAATGTAAACAGAATTCCTGAAAAGGTGCGACAACAAAATTCAAACTGAGAGCGGCAGCAAACCGTTGAAGTAACAGCAACAAGCTGCACACAAAGTTGTTGTCGTTGCTGTTGCCGCAGCGAGAGTCAACAGTGCGGTTAATAAATATGCGCACCAGGGCAGACATTTTACCGCTGCTGGCAAAAGAAAGAAAGCATTGCATACAACTAGGCGACACTTTTCTTTTTCCCTTTCTCCCACACTCTCTTCTCTTTTTCTGCCTGTTGCTGTTGTTTTAGATAGATACAACGTCAGATAGATTGAGATACATGCTACAGATATGGCAGCACTTCGTACTCGTACTTTCGCTGCAAATGAGATTGTATATTACAATAAAATGGAGTGAAGTACAAATTAGAAAACTTGCAAATAAATTTTAAAAGCACAAAATGAAAATAGAACAGCAACAACAACAAGCAGCAACAGCAAAGCAAATGGCAAACAAAACACATTCAGCACAACATTAGATAAAAGCGGGGATTGCGGGTTGTAGAACTGAGGAAAATTGTGAACAAAAAATAGCAAAAGTTTTCACAACTTAAGCGAGTTTTTTTTTTTGTTTTTTGTTTTTTTTTTGTATTTTTTTTGTTACTGTAGAGAGACAAAGCGGGTCGCTGAAGTGCAACAACAATAAAAATTGAGTAAAATGGCAAATGGCAGCTGGTGGAAACGCGACAGAGAGCATAGAGAGGGGACTCTTCCCCACCATTTGCTACTCCCACCAGCAACATAAGTAAATCCAAACAATTTATTGTTGTACTTTTAACATTCTTCTCATGCGCATTGTTGTTGTTTGTGTTGTTGTTTGTGTTGTTGTTGCCTGCCTGCCACCATTGAAGCAAACATAAGCGACTTTTCAATGAGTTTCGAAAGTTATTGAAACATAAATTATATCGCACGGCGCACGCACGCCAAGCACAGAACACAGAGTCAGACTCAGACCCAGACCCAGTTTCTACCCCTCTTCCCCCTCCTTACCCCTCTCCACCCCTCTCACTCTCTTCCTTCTTTGCTTGCAAAGCAACCACAAGCAAGCCCACAAATACGCTGGCGGCAACAACAGCAACACCAACACCAACAGCAACACCAACAACAATAACACCCCTTTATAGCCAGCATAAAAAAAGAGGTGTGTATGTGTGTGTGGGGGTGGGAAGGGGGTTTAGAGGCGGAAGGGGCGTGTTACCTCACGCATTTTTGTGCATGGCAATTAAGTTAAATTTTTCTTTCTCTTGTTAATGTTTTTATGCCCTTGCCGAAGGGCAGCATGCCACATAACATTTGTCATGCAGCTTGCAACACAACACAGTGACTAACAAAAGTTTTCAAATAGAAAACTAAATGCAAACACATTAAAGTTAGTCGAAATAAATGTACACTATGCAGAAATTATTAATATTGTTACGCTAAAATTTAGACAAAGTCATAATTATTGTTAAGAATTAACAAACAAATTAACAAATAATTTAGAAAATCTTTAAAAATTCATTTAGAAATATATTAAATCAATATTTTAGCCTAAACTTATTAACATAACATTTTAATTTTCCTCTTATTTAATAGTTAGCGTATCTAACTTGCGGCTTAATCAACTAATGTCTCACTTTTCATGTTTTTGTTTGCTTTTTTTCTTTTTCTTTTCTTACACGCGCCAAATTTTATTTATTTTATTTGCTGGACGCTCAGCGAATGTTTTATATGTATATATATGTAGTATACAATATAAATTTACCTGGATCTGTATCGAGACTTGCGAAATAACTCAGAATCACATTTGGTGCACAATGAATGCTCTGCTCGCGCAATAAATTTAATGGGTCTTAGATAAGAAGTGTTGTGTCGAATAGCGAATAGAATACAACAGGACGAAACACTTTAAAAACCATTAACTGTTTACAATCTATAAACATTCATAGTATTTTATTATACCCTGTAGACATAAAAATTGTACCAAATCGCTTCAAGTAGACCTATGTAAATGTAAGTACACTGTACATTGTACAGCATGTACTTTATAGGGTCGCAGATAGCTAATGAAAAATCAAATCGATATTGGCTTAGAGCTGCCCATTTATCCGTCAGTTCAGACAGGTAAAAATGCTAAAATAATATCATAAGTCATTTACAAATTTAATCTGCGAGGGGGAAATATGGTCGTCTCGAAATGGTCCCCAGAATAGCTCCCAGAACCCGCTGCTAAGCCAGTAAAATCGTCAAATAAAAATAGCTTTTGGAAAATGTCCTGATTATGAATCATATTAACTTCTGTATTCCATATTGTAATTGTATTGTCTTGTGATTAAGACATTCTATAAATTTCCAAATAATCCAAAGATTTATATTTATTAAAGACGTTATTATAGTTATTGTTAATCTTAATGCTGCATATACTACATTCAAACGATACTCTTTCAGATATTTAATAAATATCATAAATAGTCTGCAATTTTAGTAGCATTTTCATAGGCACTTTCGCCTGAAGAATTTAGTTGTTAAATGCAATGCTTTGCAATGTTTGGCTAATGGCTTTATAATTAAACATTTGAAAATGATTTTGATTCCAGTAATCGCATGCCAGAGATGCATATTTGAGCATATTGGCATGCTCACTATAGTATTGTCTACATTTATTTACATTGGCTTGCGGTATTTCGTTTATCAGAAACTGCTTTTGATTACTTAAAAGGCCAGAGAGAGAGCAATTGCTGTCATTAGAAGCCGGCAGAGGAGAAGGTGAAAGTGTAGTGAGGAGGTTGGATTAATTTATGCCCTCACTTTCGCTTCACAGCCAAACCACTTTAATATTATTTATGAGCTTTGTATACAGGCGCAATAAGTTTTCTGGCTCTCATCAGAAGGAAGCCTTTGGCACTCCCAGCTGTCCCTGTCTGTCAGCTTCAAATCACTCATCACACTTATTGCCACAGCAATCCAAAAACGTGGCCATAATTAACTCAATTTAATCGCCTTCTCTCCGACTCTTTGACTCTCCTCACTCCTCACTCTCTCTGGCACGACGCTTTAGTGGCTCACTTGTGTTTGTCATGCGGCCCCAAAACAGCAGCCAGAGTTGACCTTCACCCCCCTTCCTCCCCTCCCCGTTCGCAGTTTTAGCCCTGTTTCTGAGCCCGCTGTTGGCATGGCTAACACTTGACCACTCGACGGCTGTTTTGGCATCGATGCTTTGCCCTTTTCATGTTAATTTGCAGCACGATACCAAATGGCTTTATATATTCTCTGCTTTTTTCTTTCACCCCAAGCCTCGGCGCAACTCAACTGCATATGTTTTGTGACCAAGTGTGTGTGTGCGAGTGTGTGTAGCAATTTTTCATCATTAATTATGGCGTTGGCTGTGGCAAACATCAGTCAGCCGCACAGCAGCAACAAACGAAGCCAAAGACCATTAGGACCTGCCTCCTGATGCCTCCTGTATTCCCCTCCTATTCCCCTCCTGTCTCCTGCCTTCTGTCTGACGTTGTTGTTGAGATGTCAGTCGCACACTCGGATGTTGTCAACTCGTGTGTGCATGTACTGGCAACAACACAGCAACAGCAACAGCAACAACAACACATCAGCAATAGCAACCTCATATCTCCCCCCCCCCTTTTCTGCCCCCCTCTGTTCACCCCCTGGCCATCATCAGCTCCCACCATTGTTGTTACTGTTGATTATTTCATGCGCTTTCTGCGCGTTTTTATGCGCATTTTATGTTTGTATTTTTGCCACTCTTCTCCACCAGAATTTTTGCAAAAGAAAAGCCCCCAAAAATAAAATACTCGTATGCCCAGCGATTTCTTTTTTATGCCCTCAGCCAACGGGTATATCATGTGCTTTGTGTCCCTAAATAGAAAAATAAATTGAGATACTGATGCAGATGCTTTATTTCCGAAAATTGAACTTTCAGATTTTAAAAAACCATTTTAGTTGTTTTTTGAGACCCAGTTAATCAACTATTTTTAAGTTTTTAGTTAAATAAAAGGCATATGATGATAAAGAAATATTTTAATTGATTTAATGTGAAATTTAATAATTCTAATTTTGAACAATGTAACAAACAAGTATGGATTTTTGGTTGGGTGTCAGAATAATTTTTTCAAGCATCATATTTCTTTTATAATAGACTATATCTTGAAAATTGAATGAATCTTGAAATCAAATTGTAAGTATTCAAGTATTCAAAGAAGAACCTAAAATAAAGTAGCTTAAATACTAAAATAATAAGAAATAAGAAAAATGTTACAAACTTGTTAAAGTCGTTTACTATTTTATCTTTAAGTTGAGCTCATAAACTTTAAGTTTAATTATTTCATACTTATTTTAGCTTAAGCAGCAACATTAAAACCTTACATTTTCTACTTAAAATGCATTTTTTTCCCACAAAGTGACTGCAGGGTATTTGTTAGCCAAGCTGCTACTTATTTTAGTGCCAGTTACTTGTTATTTTTTTTTACGAGCTCTCACTCCATTGTAATTGCTTTGCCGCAGCACTTTTACATAATAATAATAATAAAATGAATTATAAAATAAAGTTACCTTTTCGTCGGGGGCCCAACTAAATGATGTGCCCCAGCTCCCACTCCTCGCAGTTAGCAGAGGGAACGAGGGATGACCAAAAAAAAAAAAAGAATTTAATGTCTGCGCCGCGTCACAAAAGAAGGCAACACTCAAAATTGACATTAGCAGCAGGCATACGAACCATAAAAACATAACAAATGGGCGCCATAATGTGTGTCCTTAAACTGTCACTAAATCGATAAATTTTCATAATGGCCGGGCCATTTAAATATTTAGCCAGAAAACGGTAGCCGTAGTAGCCGTAGTCTTAATAGTAGGAACAACAACCCCTTACAAGTAAAAACCAATGCCCGGTTTGCCTTTCTTTTTGCGCTGGATTAATCAAATTACTGACGACCCGCATAGATAGCCAGTCTAGGAAGAAAGATGGAAGAAAGGCTGAAGGATGTGGGCAACACTCGTGCGTTCATATCAAAGCAAGGGCACGCACAGCACCAACAATAGAAGAAAGAGAGAGAGAGAGAGCGAGAGAGAGAGAGAGTGAGAGTGAGAGAGGAGAGATTTGGAGGGAGGGAGGAAAGTAGAGCTGGGGTCGTGTTCGTTTTTGGGGTCTTAAGAAAGGCACGACGAGACTTGGAGGCGGTTACTCGACTTGGTAAATGTCTACTGGCAGCAGGAGGAGATGCCTGGGCCTTCTTTGCTTTTGCTTTTGAGTAGCTCAACTGCCAGAGCAGCTTGGCACTCACGCAGGCCCAGTTAAGTGTGCGTGTTCAAGGATGCATTTTGGTGCCCAGGAAAACGACACAGCGACACAACGATACAAACGACAACGAAACAAGACAAAGGCATAAAAACGTGCAAAATGGGCGTGGGCGATGGGCGACGGGCATAGGCTTATAAAGTGCGAGGACAGGACCAAGGCAGGAAGCCACTTGTGAAAGTTTCATGCACGCGGCCCCACTTCACACGACAGCTAACAGAGAAGAGGGGAAGAGGAGCTGCAAAAATAAAAAAACGAAACAAAAAACAAAACAAAACACGGTAGGAAGCACCACAAAAGCATCGTCGCCAAGAGTCGCCTCTGTATGGTAGCGTCGTCTTGGGCCTGTCGAGGCAGTTGCAAGTGCTTGTTAGTGCGCTCGTCGGGATTGACGTTGACTGTAGCCAAAGCTTAGAAGTGCCAGTCCACTCTCTCTATCTCTCTCTCTCTCTCTCTACCTTTCTCTCTCTCGCTCTCTGTTAAGTTGCATTCCTTTGCAATTGTTCAGGCGCTTTTGTTTTGTTCTGAATTTTTACACGAAAAAGTCATTTGAATATGCGTTGTTCTCCCTCTTCTCCCTCTCCGGCCTACCTACCTTCACCCCTCTCTCTCTCTCTCTCTCTCGACCTGCTGCCAGTCGCCAGTCGTGATGCCGTTTCGACTGCCGTTTCTCTCTCAGTGGATTGAAAGTTTTGTTAGCCGTCAGCTACTTTGCCATCCATCCCAAAAAGCATCCAAGTTACAGCTACAGTTAAGGTTGAGGGCATGACTTGCGGCTGCCATTAATGTTCTCCTTGCAGCCTTGACAGGGCGACTGCTGCTACAAATGGCGACAATAAACAGTACATTGTACATACTACATAACAGTGTTGTACTACGCGTCAAAGTTTTTGCGCAATTTGTCGCCTCTCGGCGCGATTCCCATCAGTTGCAGTTGGCTTAGGTCAGTTTTGAAATACTATTCAAAGTTGATTTGCTTTTTTATTAACTAATTATGCTAGTTTAATTGTTATTTCTATAGTCTTAAGGGCAGTCATTTCTTAAAGTCAACGTAAAGATTTTCTCATAATAATTCTAATAAGTTTCAGTTTGGAATAGGTATTTTGTAATATTTGACTAAATATGCCAGCTTAATTGTTATTTTTATAGTTTTAAGGGTAGTCATTTCTTAAAGTCAAAGTAAGGATATTAGGATTATTTATTTTTATTAATTTTTATGATAACTAAACTTATAGAATATGCTTTTAAGTTAGTCAGGGAGAGGGACTGGGAGCGGGGCCTGGGAGAGGGACTGGGAGAGGGACTGGGAGAGGGAGTGGGAGAGGGAGTGGGAGAGGGACTGGGAGAGGGACTGGGAGAGGGAGTGGGAGAGGGACTGGGAGAGGGAGTGGGAGAAGGACTGGGAGCGGGGCCTGGAAGAGGGACTGGGAGAGGGACTGGGAGAGGGAGTGGGAGAGGGACTGGGAGAGGGACTGGGAGAGGGACTGGGAGAGGGAGTGGGAGAGGGACTGGGAGAGGGACTGGGAGAGGGACTGGGAGAGGGAGTGGGAGAGGGACTGGGAGAGGGACTGGGAGAGGGAGTGGGAGAGGGACCTGGGAGAGGGCCTGGGAGAGGGACTGGGAGAGGGACTGGGAGAGGGACTGGGAGAGGGACCTGGGAGAGGGCCTGGGAGAGGGACTGGGAGAGGGACTGGGAGAGGGACTGGGAGAGGGACTGGGAGAGGGACTGGGAGAGGGACTGGGAGAGGGACTGGGAGAGGGACTGGGAGAGGGACTGGGAGAGGGACCTGGGAGAGGGCCTGGGAGAGAACCTGGGTGAGGGACTTGGAGAGGGACTGGGAAAGGGACAGGGAGAGGGACTGGGAGAGAGACTAACTAAATTATTTTTAGTTTTTTTCCATTATAAGTTTTTTCCATAGTAAGTACGGGGTCTCCGACTGTCAAGTATGCTCGACTGTAGCACCGGCCGACTAGTTTTATAATGTAAATGTTTTACAACAAATAATCACCATAATTAAATGGTTTTCAAAATTTGTAATTTTGTTGTTTTGCATATAATTATTTAAGTTTGTGAGCTATTTATAAGACAGTTTATTAAGTTTTTGCTCAATGAATTTTCTGTTTTTCGGTTACCTTTAAGACTGAGAAGCTATTCCTTTTAAAGCTATGATTTCTTCGTTTTGCTTATCTAAGGGAAAGACCGACAATCAGCTCATCTTTAAGAGTCCTTTGGGACACTTTGGATAATCCAGAGACTGTGTACTAAATTTGCTTACTAAGCGCAGTAAAATAGTGTGCACATTCACATGTTTAGTGGAGCAACTCGTGCATAGATGTGAGTACATATGTTCCACTCAAATATGGTTGCATTAACAATGTGAGTATCTGCGTTCTGCCAGCCTTTATTTGGCTGGAGAGAGGAGGTTCCTCCTTATCGCATGGGTTTTTGTAGTTGTTGTTGTTGGCAACATATACACGGGCAGACAGGACGCCTTTTGGCAACACCTCAACTGAACTTTGACCGTTTGCTAACTCATTTAGTTAGATTATTTACGGTAATCCAAGACGCAAGCCAGCCTGCCAGCCACAGAAGCAAGCGGCCAACTTAACTGCACACATTCTCAGATTGCTCTGGATTGCTTACAGCCTCTGGTTAGAGAGTGAAAGAGGAAAGCAGAGACGTGAATAAGGGTAAGAGTCAGAGTAAAGGGGAAGCAGCAACGAAGCAACCCATAGGCTAAATACATGCAAGTTGTTTTGCTAAATTGTGCGTAAGCCAGCAATAGCAACAACTACAACTACAACAACTACAACAACAACAACTACAACAACAAGAGCATAGACAACAACTGGTAACAGCAACAAGGAAGCAGCAGATCCTGCGACTGGTAAACTTTCTCAAGCTCTGCATGGCAATTCAAATAAGACTTTTATGTTGCCTTGCAACACACTGCGGCGACTCTTGAGGCTGCCTTGCCTCATAGCTGGCTACAAGCTTTGGTCTTCGTACGTGTTTGCGGCGTGTGTGTTACATGATTGCCACGCCCCAGTCTCCATTTGTATATATGTATATGTATATATATATCCAACTGCTGCCTGCTTACCTTGGCAGCTTGTGCGTGCGCTCATTAGCATTCTGAAACGGCTTTATAAAATTCAACAAGCAACAATCCAACGAACCAACAACAGCAACAACTACAAACCAAACCCAACCAAACTCAGCCAAAACCCAACCTAGTTCCAGTCTCTGTAGCTTCCCTTGCAGCCGCCCACTTCCATTACCCATTACCCTTCCACCTGCCCAGTTCAGACTCAGACTCAGACTGCATGTTTCTATGCTAGATCCCCCAGTCTGCATGTCTTTGTTTGTTGTGGCATACCCTAAGTATCAAAGTTAAAGGGGTGTCTTGCATTGAATAAGAATGTAATTAAGTAGCTTAAAAGCTCAAAAAACTCTTTTAAGCGCCAATGACACTGGCTTATCATAATGACAGTACCGTTTGGGGTATTTAAACTATCAGTTCGGATGAAAATTGCTTTTAGAAAATAAGTAAAATGGACTACATTTAACTTTTCTGTTCATCATTTAAAACTAATGCAAATTTATTTAATAATAATTATTATTAATAATTATAATTAATATGTATTATGCTATTCAATAAATAAATTCATCTTAAAACATAATTTATTTTATCCTTTTTATATTATTTTAAAAATAATTAAATTTAACAACAGACTCTTTGATACTTAAAGTCATTAGTATCTTAGTATTTCAGCAAAATAGTGCTAACAGAGAGAATACTGATTATTATTTGCTTACACCATGAATACAGTATTCATAAAATTCTATAAATGAGAAATTAAATTATTTTCTGAGATTCATGCAATATTAATAATTGTTTCAAGTAAATAAATCACAAAATAAAAGGAAAGTTTGAACAAATTCTTTTGTAAAAATGTCATTAATAATAAATTATTTTATAGTCAAACTATCAGGTATTCTTTTTACAAGTTAGAGGACTTGACTCAATATAAAAACAGAACATTTTGGGAAATATGTCAAGATGTTAACAAATTAACCTTGGTTTCGATATACAAATAAATTCTTTAGTGAAACTTATATGAAAATTGTTGCTTTTATATCTTGGAATGATAAAAACTTCTTATTTTACTTGCAACAATTGGGAAATTATTTTGGAATCTCTGATGCAGGGTATGCTACAGTCAGCGTTGCATATATATTTATAGTTGTTTTGGTTTTTATTGTGCTCAACATACACAACAACACACACACACAGAGACACACACGTTCCTATTCTGTTGTTATCCGGATCCTGTCTGCTGGGTTTTTCGCTGGGTTTTCTGGTGCGCTGCTTTCCTTGCCTCAAGTTGCATAAATTGAATCTGAATTTGTGAGTAAATTGCACACAGGAGACACATTATTTTTGAGTTTTGCCTTTTAAATTTGTGGCTTTTCACTTTGAGACAGAGCGAGAGAGCAAACAGAGAACGAGAGAGAGAGAGAGAGAGAGAGGGAGACGGATAAAGATTGTCTCTCCATATAGAAGTGCAGGCATTTGCAGCAGTCTCCTGACATCAACTTTGTGTCACTTTGCGTTTTGCAATTTTGTGTGAACCACTTGAACGTAGACACGCCCTCTCCTGTCGAAGGACTTGAGGGGGAACCCCACTAACCCCCGCTCGTCCTGCAAAGACAACCGCCCCCTTTTTAAATCAATATTAATAGCGTAGGCCTCTTTTTCGAATTGCATTGCACAAATTGCTCGTCTATAAATACGGCTGAAATGTTTATTTAATATGTGCCAGGCGGTGCCGAGAACTGTTTTTGTTTCAAGTCATTCACTTCTCTCTCTCTCTCTCTCTCTCTCTCTCTCTCTCTCTCTCTGTCTGTCTCTTTCGTACTTTCTCTGTTTGCCTAGTTTAAGCTTAGATGCACTGCAATCGGATTGTGTGGCAACCTTTTCCATATGCAAATTGTTTTTATAAATTTGCAACAAGCTTTCATTGTTATTGTTGCCATTGCATAGCAATTTGTGTATAAAGTTGCTGCAATAAAAAGCCAAAGTGGACAAAGAGCTGCTGTAGCTGCCCCATCGGATACATTTGGAGGCAAGTGGCAAGTGGCAAAGTGGCAAGTGTGGCAAGTGTGTGGAGTATAATCAAAACCGTAACAATCGCCACAATTGCAATAGAATCATCGTTAATTACTGTCTGTGCTTGCGGTTAGCTTCTCTCGTTGTTGTTGTTATTGTTGTTATTGCCCCGGATTGGATAAAACTCGTATATATATTTGTTGTGTATATATCTATATGTGTATGCATGTGAAGCGCCTAAAAGAGCAAGACAAATACGTAGCTCGACTGTGGCGTCTGGCAAAGAAGAAGTTCAGGAGCGGAGTCGGGAGGCCGGAGTGCGGAGTCCGGAGTACGGAGTCTGAAGCAGCAGCAACGCCTGGCGCATCGTTAAGCGTCGCTGCCAAGTGGCAAAACTCAAATAAACATAAACGTGCACACACACACACACACAGAAACAGACAGAGAGAGAGAGAGAGAGAGGGAGAGGCAGATAGGCAGCAAAAAGATAGAGAGAGAGAGAGAGAGAGCCAAAATCTCTGAAGCTGGTTTGTTGTCTTTGGCTGTCTGGTCTGGTTTAAGGTTCTACCTCTCTCTGTCTCTCCTCCCGTTTCCTGGCTGTGCTCAATGCTCCGTGTTCTATGGGCATGGGAGACTCATTAAAATGCAGTGCGAGATAATAAGCATTTTAATTAAATATTTAACAAGAATAAGTTTATCACAACACGACACGGGAGCAACTGAAACGCATAGCTTACGTGTGTGTGCCTGTAACTCTCTCTCTTACTCACTCACACTCACACTCACTCTCATGTGTGTGTGTGTGTGTGCTTGTGTGTGTAATGGCTTGTAAGCGTCTGTCAGGTTGGCCATTAGCGAGAGAGACGGCTCGTTCGAACCGTGGCAATTGGGTAAATGGGTAGACAAGTCGACAAAGTTAAGCTAGTCGACTTGCTAGCCAATATTTTGATGTAATTTGAGCTTCTAATTGCCGCACGTGCACACACAGCTACAGTTACAGTTTGAGGCAGTGACTTTGACTGCGACTCCTACTCCGATTCCGACTGTGACTGATTCAGGTTTTCACTGGCTTCTTATCAAATATTTAAGCAACTTGTCGAATCATGTTGATATTTACATGCATCTCTTCTAGCTAAATCCATACATCTATATCTCTATCTACATACATATATCTATATCTCTATCGCTCTCACTGTCACTCTTGCTCTTTCTTTCTCTTTGCAGAGGCTTTGGCTTTGTCACATTCAGCGATCCAAATAGCGTAGATAAGGTACTCACCCAAGGCACACATGAGCTGGATGGCAAAAAGGTAATATTACTATACATACACTCACAAAACACACACACACACACACCTGCAACATGGCCAGCGAAAATAACGTGGATGGCAAGTCAAATCCTCACCTGAAACGTTGGCAAACAAAAAACTTCACCAGCTATGCAAAATATTTGCACAAAGCCTTCATAAATTGCCTTTCGTCTCGTCTCATCTCGTCTCGTCTCGCCTCGTTGTCTATTGACAGCAATTAGAAACTCAAAGCAATGACAGGCAACTAACAAAAACAGCCAAATCAGAGCAGTTAAAAAAAACAGCAGCAGCAACAACGATTTACCAAAAATACAACAAACAAACGCCAAAAAACTGGCAACAAAATAAAGGAATGACCTGTCAGTTGAAGCCTCTGACAACGGGAGATTTTTGTTAAAGTCAAACAATTTTTAATTACGTGATATGTTATATTAGATGGTAGGGGTAAAAAATTGGGGTTATTTTTTCTGCAGGTGTTTAGCTATAAAATGAAGCTACTAGGCTTAGTTATTTTGTCTGTTTTACAAGCTTTAGCAAGAGTAATCTCTAATATTAAAAATATAGATATAATGAATATTTTTATGTACGTACAATTCAACTTTCTATTGTTGAATTACATAATTTATATATTTACCAAACATTACGTATCTTTAGTATAAGTAAAAAACTCCTATTGTTCACCTTATTCCCCTAATTCCCCAACAAAAGCTTTCAAAAGCTGTTGTAATATTTAATCTTTTCTTCTTTGTAATCAGCTTCCACAAAGTCTTTTTCTTTATAACAGCTTTGCTATAACAATCTGATATTTTTCAGAAAAATCAAAGCGTTCCTTGTAAATTGCAATTTCTTAGGAAAATTTGACTTAGAGAAGAAAGACAAACATTTTCTATTCGAGTTGTGAAGGTAGACTTTTATTGAATTTATATTCTTAAATCAACTACAATTTAATTTGCTTTGAGCTATAAAGTTATAGGTACTTGACTGTAATATATTGAAATTTTAATTTCTTAGAGTCACTAACATCAATAATTTAAAAATTGTTCTAAGAATTTGCGGAACTACTGTTATTCTGAAGCAATTTTCTGAAAATTCATTGAGTACATCTGAATTTAAAGTAAAGGCAATCTGAATAAGACTTCTATAGAAAAACTTCATTACAATTCCCACAAAACTGCAGCTTAGTGCTAAGTGCATCAATAAGCCAAAATCGATGGCCAACAATCAGCAACACTAAATCTCAAATCAGCTCAACAAATTTTGGCTCAAAATGCAACAAACGCATGTCAATATGAAAAGTGTGGCAGGGAGAAGGGGAAAGGGAAATGGCTCTTATCGTTGATGAATTCAGTTTGATTAGCTGTGCAGTTTGAAATAAAAAATCGAGTATTGAAGACTAACAGTCTGTCATGTGGGCAGTTGGTTGGCATTACGCATACGCCGCATTGGCTGGCATTAGCTTAATTAGCTGCAGCTTGTCTATGTGTTATACATATCCATCTATCTATCTATCTAACTATCTAACTATCTGTTGGACTGTCTGACCTTCTGTCTGTTTGTCTCTGTCAGTCTGACTGAGTGTCTGTCTCTGTTTGTTGGTCATTCTTTTGCTGGCAATACACAAATACAGCTGGCCAACTGTAAATAAAATGCGCAGCCATCATTTATATATCATTTTTTTAACCAACTGCATTTGCTACACACACACACATGTCTATCTGTGTGTGTGTGTGTGTGTGTGGCTCACTCGTGCAGTGTTTCGTGTTTCCGTTTGGCTGCACAACACAGAACTGCAAAACTGAAAACGATGCGAATTCATTTCATTTCATTTCGTTACGCTTTTTCGGCCTGATGTATTTTCCGAAAAGTCGTTGCGTCGACAGCGACTGAGGCAGCGACAGCGACGTCAGCGTTTGCCACTCAGCGCTGATTAGTTTTAATTTTAATCTAAAAATCAATTTCCCGCCAGGCGGCTGGCCCATGACGTTCGAGGTTTTCGTTGTTGTTGCTGTTCTTTT
Source organism: Drosophila falleni (assembly GCA_035045575.1). Taxonomy (NCBI): domain Eukaryota; kingdom Metazoa; phylum Arthropoda; class Insecta; order Diptera; family Drosophilidae; genus Drosophila; species Drosophila falleni. The sequence goes on from JAWNOV010000167.1 coordinate 17,396,575, forward strand.
GTTGTTGTTGTTGCTGTTGTTGCTGCTGTTGTTTTTCGTGCTGCACACAGGAAATCAACACGGCAAACTGCCGTCCTGTCAGCATTTGCTGCTGTTTCAATCCAGTGACAATTTTTGTGCGAATTATTATCGTCAGAGGATATTGCGTTGGTTTTTCCCCCCAGTTGTTCCTTTCCCATTGTCCCTGTCACCAATCCCCCCGACCGCCTTCTATGCTTTCACTAGCCGGCATCTATCTTTGCCAATATCTCTTCATTTTATTTGCCATTTTATTTGCGGCATTGGCTTAAGTTACCCGCACTTGCAACTAAATGCAGCGCAAAGTCACTTCAGAAAAGATTTAGCTCGGAAAACCCCAAAGCAATCGTACTGCTTTCCTTCCCCCTCCCCCTTTTCCCAACACTTCAATCCACTTGAGGTTTACCGTTAGCTGTCAAGACGTGCTGTCACTCGTTGTATGTGTGAAAGAGAAAGAGAGTAACAGAGAGAGAGAGAGAGAGAGAGAGAGAGAGAAAGCCAAAATGAAGCAAGCCAAGCACTTAAAATTGAATTTTTATGATTTTTAATTATTTTTAATGACGCTGCTTATTGAGCAAAGGCGAGAGAGAGAGAAAAAGAGAGAGCGAAAAAGAGGGAGAGAGAGAGGAAGGCGACTCCTTCTCTGTCTGTCCGCTGGACGAGCAATTTGTTACGCGTTAATTCGTGCGTACTCAGCTTCAAGTCGAGCACACCCTACCCCACCCCACCCCGTATTCCTAGCGGTAATTCCCGCTTAATGCGCAATGCAGGCTTATGCAAGATTTATGCTGGGCTATTAATATGAAGAGTTGCTCGAAATGCTTTTTCATTTAAATGTCATTAAGCATACGATTTCCTCACTACGCATACTATATATATACACCATCTCACTTACACTCACAACTATCTCTTTCTCTTTTCGCCCGCTGCAGGTGGACCCGAAAGTAGCTTTTCCGCGACGTGCACATCCCAAGGTAAGTACCCACAAAATATATTACCAAAAAAAAAAATATGAAAAAAAATGGCAAAAAACTGTAGTCGAATGGTTGAAAAATTGTTGTAGGAAAGAAGGAAGCTATATATTGGGGGTGAGGGCCAAAAGGATGTGTCATAAGTAGCAGTAAATGGCAGATGAAATTAAAAACGGAAGATGACAACAACAACAACAACAACAACAAGTACAACATGAAGAGCAGCCAGAAAACATTACGAAAAATGTGGCAGGCAGATAACTTTGTGGCTGACAGGCTGCGGCGGTCGCTTCAACTCCATCTACCTTCCCTCTCCCCTCTCCACACTTTGCTTCTCCTCCCGTTCGTTGCCTGTAAAGTGATGATGACAACAAAATTTCGACAGAAATGAGTGTGCGTGTGTGTCTGTCTCACTGTGTGTGTGTGTGTGTGTGTGCCTGGGAGTGTCTATGCTTTTGGGCCTCTTGCTGCCACTGTCTCTCTACCTCTATCTCTATCTGTATTTGTATCTGTATCTGTATCCTTATCTCCTTCCATTGCCACTGCCTACTAAATGCCACACGCACATTTCGCTGCTTGTCGCTGCGCTCGGTTAGACAGAGTTACAAATGTGCCACTCTGTGTTCACTTTTTTTTTCATTCCTCTTTTTCTCGAAATACTCTACCATCTTCGTAATAGGTCTAGTCTAGCTATGAGATTCAGGTTGACAAACAGAAGAAGCTTAAATATAAACATACAGACAGAAACAAACTTGGGATAAAATTAATTCAACGAAATTCCCGAATTTTCCGTACTGTAAGATTTATTTAGCTATATCACATATTTTAGCTTCTTTAACTTTTTTAGTGTTGGGTCATTGTCACTTTGTCCGCGTAATTTTTCTAAATTAACAAGAAACAAAGTTACATTCTTAAAAATCTAAATTCAAGAAATTTTAAACTTGAATACTAAATTTATTTTCTTTTATAAGTACGAGTATTGTAACATCTACTTAAAATGATCTACTGTTTTAGAGTTAGTAGGATAGTAGAATACCTTTCCTTTAATTCTTAGCTAATTTATTTTGCTTAAATTATAATTATAATGAGTGATAAATATCAGCTTAAATGTACTTTCAAAGCAGCATTATACTAACAACTATCACAAATTCAAACTGGTAAATATAACATTATTAATAAGTAAATTGAAGTTTTAGTATTTTTCAAATTAGTTCTCTACATCTGTTTGTTGTATTTTTGGAATACAAGGAAGCTGCTCAATTCGTTTATAAATATAACTCAAACAATTCCAAGCTGTTTAATAAATCTGCTCAAAATGTTAGCTTTCAAATGTAAAGTCAATTCTATAGAATTCGGTCTTATGCTAAGCGTCTAACAATCTGTCTAAGAATTTACCAAATACTGAAATCCTTTTGTAGACAGCTTATCTTTTCATGAGTCCTAGGGTATTTTTTAATGCGGCTTTATTGAAGAATTTGTTGCGACGCGACGACTAACCACAAAAGCACACCATAATACGCACCCAAAACGACACACACACATTTACACGCACACACACACACACACACGTGTGTAGAGTGCGAAAGCCTAGAAGAAAACAAGAGCAACCCGAAGGCAGCTCCTTCTTAGCGTCTCCTTGAAGGAGCTCTGGCTACGCTTTGCTTATCAACACGCAGCTGATTTCCGTTGCTATTCCTGAGGCGCGTGTTGCTGCCGTTTGTTAGCCCTCATCCCCTCTTGCCACACTCCCGGCAGAGGCAGAGGCAGGAATAGAGGCAGCGGCAATGGCAACGACAGCAGCCAACAATTATTTACGTAATGTTATTATTATAATATTTTTTTAAACGCATTCTCACTGGATTTGCGCCACGCCACGTCACGAGCGAAGCAAGGAGAAAGTAGGGAGAAAGTAGCAAAAGGACGACGGCGACTAGGACAACGATACGATGGCTACGCGGCATTTGCGAGTAGCTTTGTGTTCTGGTCTCTGCTCCTCATTCAGTTCCTCTTTCCCGTTCTGTTCAGTTCTGTGCTGTTCTGGGACGCGCGAAGATCCTCTCGCATATTAAAAGGCGTTTAAAAACATAAATCCAACGTCTAACGGCTGCTTATGAAAATTACGAGAAAAAAATGAGTGACGCAGCGCGTAGAAAGGGGCAAAATTGTTGGGGAATGAAGGGGAAGAGGGGTGACACAACGAGGCGGAAGGCTGTAGACAAGCTTAGCTGGAGCCAAATGGCAGGACAGGCAAGGCAGGCTTCCAGGCAGCGCCTGTCCTGGAGACACCCAAAGGAGTTGCTACGCAGGACAAAAAAAAAAAAAATTGCAAGCGACATCAAAAGCAAAAAATAAAAAAGTGAAAATAAAATAAAATAAAATAAAAGAAAAATGACGAGAGGACAATTTCTCGCACCGTTTGTCGAGGCGCAGGCTCATGGAACATGGAACTGGCAGAAGGATTGCCCACAAAATGTGGCCCAAAATGCTTGCGGTTGCAGCGAAAGTTAACAGTATTTTTTTTCAGTTTTTTTTCCATTTTTTTTTTTTTGTATTTTTAAAGTAGTCATAGGCAGGCAGAAACAGTTAGGGGACTGGGACTCGAAACGGGCTATATAATGAAATGAAGCATACTAAATGAGGCTGCTAAGTTTTCACTGCTAGAATGGTGCCACACACACACACTCACACACACACACATACACTCACTCACACGCACACTCAACCATTGGAGAACATAATGAAATGCGAAAAAATGATGATGATATTTTTGGACCATAAAATGCAGATGAGCCGACTAAGCACAAAAATAGTGTGGAGCCTGCAGAAGAAGCTGGAGTGAATGGATAGATGGAAGTATGAAGAAGAAGAAGATGAAGCATATTTTGAGTAGGCTGCTGTGGCAAGAGATTCCCATCCGGGTTGGTTACACATTATCCATTACCCACATTACACATACGCCGTGTGTGTCGCTGTGTCGCAACATCGACAACTCGACTCTCGCAACGTTTGTGCAAACTTTTGTGAAGTTAATTTCTTTGCTTTTAAGCTCTCAGACTATGAATATGAAATGTGTATTTGTGCAACTTGTGTTTGGTCAATGGGTGGCCCGACAATTGCAACTGCCACACAAGAGACAGAGATAGAGAGTGCAAGAGCGAGTAAGACAGAGAGAGAGAGAGAGAGACAGAGAGAGATAAAGAGATGAGAGTGGGGGCGACTGGCTTACATATGTCATGTTAAAAAGTTCGCTTTTAATGTGCAAAATTTTTGGTGGCCAAAGCCATAAAAGTGCATGGGATAAGTGAAATGGATTTCGCTTGGTTGTCCCACATAAGTATGCTATAAAAAACTATCACAAAAACAATAAAAAAATATAGACCATACAAAAAGAGAGGAAAGCGTTTCTAACGGAATCTGTGGAGAGACAGCAGAGCTGTCATCTGAACTTGGCGAGCAGGATTTATGGAATATTTGTAAGCGCAATTCACACACACACACACACACACACACACACACACACATGTGCACCAAAGAAACTCGAAATCAAATTTAAGCTAAAGCAACGCATGAACTTGTTAACGCTTTACATAATTCTCAAGCATTTTGAATACGTTGAGACACATTGTGCTAAAGAGCTAAAGACATGCTTTTATTTTAATCAGTAAAATGGCAAAGTGTATAAGTATTACTAGAAAGGATAAAAAATAATACGGGGAAGAGATATATTTATTTTATTTTTTTTTTGTATAAATGTTATATTCACTATAAGCAGTACGACAACTTATCGCTATTCTCAATTATTTACAATTTTTGCACAAACTTCATACTGCTATAACTTTGTAAAATCTAAGCCGATTTCCATTCGAAATGTAACTTTTATCAGTATGAGGCCTATAATAAATTAACTTAAATGCCGATATTATCCTGTCGTTGTCGTTTGCGTTAACGTCTTATAACTTTCTCTCTCTCTCTACATACTCAGTCTTAATCTCTTGGTCTCCCTTGATCCATTCCAATGAGAGTCTATTTGAGGTATAGAGCTCAGATCTGAGACCATCTTACGGATAAAGTGCACTTGTCATAAGACTAATCCTATTTTGACATGCACTCCAGTCAATATTCCATCTTAGTCCTACTGTCTTTGCGTTAACTTCTATTAGCATTTGAATCTCTCTCTCTCTTTTCGAACTCTGTTACTTCTTCCTCAGTTTCTCTTCGTTTTTCTTACCCTCTCTACTACTGCTTCTATAAATACTACTATTAATATTACTCCTCCCAGTCCCTCTCCCAGGCCCCGCTCCCACTCAATCTCCCAGGCCCCGCTCCAGTCCCTCTCCCAGGCCCCGCTCCCAGTCCCCCTCCCAGGCCCCGCTCCCACTCAATCTCCCAGGCCCCGCTCCCACTCAATCTCCCAGGCCCCGCTCCCAGTCCCTCTCCCAGGCCCCGCTCCCAGTCCCTCTCCCAGCCCCCGCTCCCACTCAATCTCCCAGGTCTCTCTCCCAGTCCCTCTCCCAGTCCCTCTCCCAGTCCCTCTCTCAGTCCCTCTCCCAGGCCCCGCTCCCAGTCCCACTCCCAGGTCCCTCTCCCAGTCCCCCTCCTAGGTCCCTCTCCCAGTACTTTTTTTAGGTACGGGGTCTAAAAACAATAAAAACTTAAAGAGTCAACACTGATCGCTTACAATATACTCTGTTAAATGCAACAATTTTTAGTTAAGAATAAATATATTTTATTAAGGAATAGTGTAACAATAATAGGTTTTAATTAAAATTATGTTAAGAACTAAATATTTAAATAGCATACAGCTTTAAGGCTTTAACTAAACACAAATAAAAAGGTTGATTAAAATTTTATAAGCTAGAGAACTTGTTGTACATCACTTTCAATTTATATGCTTGCAATAAGAACATATTTTTGTAGGCCTTCGTCAATTTATAGTCCATACAGTATGCAATTATTTAAGTGAATATTGAGTTTACATGCCTCAAATATCACATTGTAGCTCCGGAATTATGTATTTTTTTTTCTTTTGTTCGAGCAAATCGAAAATGATACCAAAACCACAACACGAGAGATGTTGGCTAAAATGTGTGCAATTGGAGCTGTCAAATTATCGATTGTGTTAAGGAATCTGCAAAGTGGTTTTTGTCCAAGAGAATAAAGAGTGGGAGGGGGGGAATTTAAAATAGATTACAAAACAGAAGGATGAAGGATGAAACAACATAAAGTTTTGTCCACATACATAAGTATGCAACGATAAAGTATGCAATTAAGGCACAAATCCTGTTTTCAGTGTTTCAGTGATTCAGTTGGGAAACAACAATGTGGCTTCGATTGCATGACCATATCATAATGAAGCACATTTCGGGCTCTGTCCAAATTGACAGATACGAGAACGTGAGTATCAGCCATAGAGAAGACAAGTGAGTTGGCTGAGTGTTTGTGTTACGAGGCAAAAGCATCTTTCATTGCTGCTTCAGTCATGTTGCCATTAAATTAACACGCTCGAATATGTCTGCTATGTGTATCTGACAGAGGCAGAGACAGAAACAGAAAGAGAGAGAGATAAAGAGTGTGTGTGTGTATTTTGTGTACATTGTGCAAACTTTTCTAATTTAAACCGGCAGTTTCAGTCAATTGCCACAGCTTACCGCTTTCGACATGAGTTTTACTTTTTACTACCTTCGACTGCCGCATTTCAACAGAGCAAAAAAGAATCGGAAATTTTTTGAGAATGGGAAAGAATACATAGCATAGAGTATAGATATATCGCAGATATTTCCAATACATTTAAAGTTGTGTGAATACACTTGCCAGAATCCATTACAATATACACATTAAGACAGACAGACAGACATTGGGAAGTCAAGCCATAAATCTAATAAATACGTGTATTTCACACCCCCTACACCCTCATTTTAAGGGAGGTTCTCTCTGTGTGTGTCTGTGTGTGCAATAACTTGTAAAATATGTAATCAATCAAGATGAAACAGTCGTTGAGGCAGCCAAACTATGTCGAAAGTATGCGTCTGACTGCAGTTGCAGACTTGCCAGGCGCAAGGCTGAGGTATTCGAAGAGTTCTCTGAGAGTAGGAAACAGGGAGAAAGGGGAGGTTGAATGGGCGATTAATTCAACTTTTGCACAGACAATGGGAGCATCCCAGGCAGTCAGAGGCACTCGAGAGAGCAATACAAAGCCAGGAGAACCCAAGCATAGGAAACGACGACTCGACTCACAACTGATTCTCAACTCACTCTGTGTGGAAAAAAGTCAAAAGTTGAAAGTGCAATTTTGTCGTTATTATTTTACATTTACAACAAAAGGCAGGCAGAAAATACAAAAAAAAAAAACAGAATACTAGAGTCAAAAATAAAAGTGAAAAGTTACTCAACTATTTCATGCAGCGAGCAAACCGCTGAGCATGTGTCTACTCCCTCTCTCTCTCTCTCTCTTTTGCTCTAACTATCTCTGTCTCTAACTATCTAGCTGTCTGTCTATATATTTGTGTGTGAGCGTGTGTGTGTGTGTGTGTGTGTGTGTGTGTGTGCGAGAGTGTGGTGTGTAATTGTCAGTTAGTTGGCGCTGTCAGTCCGAATGTTGAAATTAATTTATTTCAATTGAAGTTGAACTTTTGTGGCTTTATTACTTTGCAAAAGTTGTGCTGAGAGCTACGCATAATAAACGGCAGCCACCGACGTCACCATTTTCGAGAGACGTTTGCAACGTTGCCAGGTGCTGCCCTTTGACCCCCCCCTCCCCCCTCGCCACGAGCTCCCTGCCCCCTGCATCCTGCCATCAGCACCTGACCCTAGCCACTACCAATTTCTATACATATATATATACCACATATATATATACATATTTTGCTTTGCAAAATAATCAAATTGCAAAATTGCAGCGTTTGCTTGTCGTTCCATTCCGACTTCTCATTCTATTCCCACTTCCATTCTCATTCTCATTCTCATTCTGATTCACATCTTCGTCCTTGTCATTGTTGCCGTCAACTACCAATCTTTTCTCTCTCACACTGCCAATATTCATTCCGTCTATTTTTTATTTTTTTTTTGTAGCTCAGATAGGGGTAACTGGCAAGGAGGGATTGTCTATGCAGCAGGTGCTATTGACGGTTCTACTGATAATTTGTTGCGAGATTTTGACATTTGCGAGTGGCAGCCGTGCGGCATTGATAGTTATTTGATATGCATATATTGACTAAAAATCATAAAAATAATATTGAAATTCTTGTAATTGAATGTAGGTAAAGGGAGGCAGGAGCAAACTACGTGATACTTTTATATTTAAGTAAGAGCAAGGAATTAAATTGAAAAAAAAATGTACAGAGTTGTAAAATCTTTCTTCTTATGCCAAAGTTGAATTTAGGCGATTTGGCCAACAAATATCTTAAATGTCGTTTAATAATTTCTAAAATATAAATACATTACTATTTGTCTTGTCACTGCAGTTGCTAAATAAATGAATATTTTATAATTGCAAAGCTTAAAATTAGGTGTCTAAGTTAAGCAAATTCAATTGAATTTAAAATTGTTCTAAATCTGAGAAATTCGGTTGCAAAAATACTGATATATAATATTATGAAATCAATTTATAATTAGATCAATAACTGTAGGCAACTAGAAAGTGCACAATCAAATAATTTGAATTTCGACTTTTCCAATTCCTAGTAATTAGTTTAACTTAATAAAGGCACTATAAATTTGAATTAGCACATATTAAATTTTTAAAATTAGGTGTATAACTTTGGGCGATTAGAAATTTCTCTAAAACATTTTCAAAATGGGGAAAATAGAATTCATTTATTTTGTATTCTAATTTAGAATTCTAGTGAATCTATCTATTTCATTTGAAAGGGTTTCCATTTCCGAGAAGGCACATTATTCTGTTGATGTGCTCATTGATTTTCTTTTTGGCTAAATAAATAATATTGCTAATTGAACTGACATTTGAATAGAGTCAAAGCACCAGCTTTTCCTGTGAATGAGAATAAAGTTGGGCTTTAAATGTGGCAGGTTTTTAATGCTTTGTTGCACTAAGACAATTTTAACTTTTGGGTTATCCTCTTTTCATTAGAAACTATACAATGCTGTTAAGCTTGTGTTTAAGTTGTTGAAATTCCTTTTACAATTTTGCTTGTCTCATAAAATGAAACTCTAATGATTGTGGCATGAAAATTGTTGTTGTTGTTCTTGTTGTTGGCGTTGCCTTTTTAAACTCAAATCAAAAATCAAAATCCGCACAAGCTACAAATGTTAAATCCGCAAATAATTGACAAAGTTTAGGCATAAACGTGGCTCTGTCTCTACGATGTTGGTTCAATTGTGGCATGAGTTCTTTGGGTGGGATGACAAAAATGCTGGCACTTCTATTGTTGTTGTTGTTGTTGTTGGTGGTGGTGGTGTGTGGCACGCTGGGGCTAACTTCAAAATATGTTGGCCACAAATGGCAAAAGTTTGACAGGTAAACGGAATTTGGTAGAATGTGTGTGCCCGGTTCCAGGGATATGGGTATGGTTATGGCCATAAGCTGTGAGTTGTTGCCAGTGTGGGTGGCTTAGAGTATTGCATATGGTAAATGCTTGTTTCCAATCTCAATTCATTTTGTTGTTGTTGCTCTTGTGGTTGGTGTTGCTGTTGCTGTTGCGTGGTTCCATAGTTGGGACTTTAATTTGTAGCCCCAACTCAAAGTCGAGTATCTATTATCCAGTTCTAGTTGAGTGTTGCGCGTTCCGCTTGCCGCTTTGGCCATTTATGTTTAATGAGATACTTTTTAACAGCCTCATAAATGGCTATGATAACCACTTAATGTCGAGCTATAGCAACAACAACAGCAATAGCAACAGCAACGCCAGCAACAAAAACAATTTACATATTAAACTTGCGCCTCTGCCTCGGCATCCTCACATTCTCATTCCACATAATGGATCCTGAATCCTGAATCCTGGCGAGGCATGACGGCGCTCCTCTTTCTCGCCGGCGCGTGCGAAATATGTTCGCCTGCGGCGCATTCACTTTAATTTGATTAAATTTTGAACATTTTCACGTAAAAGTTGCTCCTTTGCTGCCACGGCTCTTAGCTCTCTGGCTCTCTGGCTCTGGCTGGCTTCGACTCTGGCTGTTGGCTGTTGCAGATGGAGATGGATATATGGATGGTTGGCTGGTGGCATGGAATCGTTTGGGTTGCAGCCATTCCCCAGCTGGATTCCAGCTGCTCAAAGGATTGCCGCAGAGTCGCCACCAATGCCGCCTTCGCGTTCAGCTGTTGTCTGTTTGCATTTCTCTGTCTACGTGTGTGTGTGTGTTAAATAGTATTTTTAATTCTTTTTTTTTATTATCTCTTTTTTCATTTCTTTTTCTCTTTTTTTTTGCTTACCACTTTTTGTTGTATTTCATAATAAATAGTTGTTTAAACTTTTGCCCATTGCCCCAACAACAGCCGTTTGCCACCAATGTGGTTGCCCCTGCCACTTCAGCAGCTTCTCTGCTGCTGCTTCTCTTGTTGCTGCTTCAACTATTTTTTGTGCAATCTGCTCTCTCAGCACGGGCCTCTTCTCTCTCAGTTTTGGTTGTTGCATTGTTGCCCGTTTCCTTTTGCTGGCCGCACATAGTTATGGCCACGGTTTTCGGCTTTTTCGGTTATATGCACTGATTTTTCTTGACTATCCTCTTTCTCTCTCTATATTTCTCTTTTTAATTTTACCATTTACCATTTACTATTGTGTTGATTTCAACTGAGCGAAACTGACAATTGTTCTGGCCCAGTTGCCAGGTTGCAATACATTTGAAAATTTTCAAATTAATTCGCATCATTTAAATCAGAGACAGCTCAGCAAAGCAAAGCAGCACAACATCTTTCCTTTCTTTTTTTTGAACTCTCCTTCCATTTAATCGAAGCGAGTCCTTTACAAATACAGCGAATTTGGTGGCGTCGAGTCGAGTATCCTTGTTAGCCTAGAGATGGACACGTGTCCACATTTGTGACTATGGCAGCAAAGTTAATAAGAAAATCAGTAAGCTATATATTATTTTTAGTTGAAAAAGCGCACTGGACTTTTGAGTACGTTACAGGATTTGATTATTATGATTATTATTATTAATTAATTATTATACATAAGTTCCTTATAATATAATAACGAGAAGGTAGTACTGCATGACTCAAGGATTTTAAAAAGAATGCGATTTATTAAATATTTTCACTTTTTACAATATGTGCTAAAAATATGTACAAAAAATAATTATTTTTATAAACCATTATGACCAACAGAATTAAAATTATTATACAAAAAATTAGTTTAAAATTTTTAATATCTTTATTAACTTCTTAGAGTCTGAGTTGAGTCAATTTTTAAGACAAACTAACTTAATACTTCTTTTAACTGCAAAACTATATATTAAAAAAAATAACATCAGAAAATCATTGAATTATTAATATTATTTTTTTTTATTGCCAAATAAGAAGTCACACTTCTTATTGTTAATTTTACTAATATAATTACTTGATTAACCTTATCTGCCATAAGCTTCAACATGTTGCTCTTTTAGCTAAGTTATTCTATGACACCTTGAAATAACTAATTCGATTTGTATAGTTCTTAGTATTGGGATTATTGCATTCTAGTGTTACGTGTTACGTGTTACGTGATTTGGGTTGCTATTGGGTTTTTGGGTTTGCTGGTCGGGTTGCTCTCATCTCTAGTTGTTGCTGCTGTTGCGACCATTTAAGTTATGGAGCACATCGAGCTGAGCAAACGAACAGATAAACAATAAGTAACTGTGAATTATAGCGGCCATTACTTTTGTCTTGCTTGTGAGGGTGAATCTTCAATGCCAAATCTTGTTGTTGTTGCTGTTGTTGTTGCTGTTATAGTTGTTGTTGATGTTGATGTTGCTGCTGCTGCTGCTTCTGTTAGTTGTTTATGGCAGGACAATAATTAGGACAATGGCGCAACGCATCAGTTTTGAGCATGTTGAACCTCAACTTCAACTTCAACCTCAATCTCAACCTCACAACTCGGCCCAGTTTCTCCGTCTCCGCCTCTCATCATTGAAAATGATATTTTGAATGGTCGGCCACTGTGTGAGAGCCGAAAATTAGTTAATTAGACGGCGTCGATGATGGGCTAAACATTCAAATGTTCAAATGCTATTTCGTAGGCATCTTCACAGTTCAATTTCCCCAAACCCAACCCAATCCCGAAAATTCCGGCCACTTTAGCCACTTGACGCGACTCGACGGCATCAACAGTTGGCAAATCGAACTCTGTCGCTGCGTAAATTGCTTATGAAATTGACATCCAATGGCGACGACGACGCCGACAACGACTCCCTGACAGTCTCTTCCAACATTCAACTTCCATCTTCCATCTGCTTCTAATGCTGCTGTCTGCCGGAAATGGAAACAGCGCTAATGACGAGCCAAACGCAGTCGAACACAGATACACTCACACACACACGCAGATACACATGCTGTCGTACATGTATAACCCACATAATTGGCAAATCACACACATTGATTTCAACGTGTGTTGTCGTTGCCATTGCGGGTTCAATCGTTCATTTCGCACTGGCAACGTAACCGCAACGCCTCTATATCTGCCCCTCCTCTTTCTCCTCTCTCTTTCTCCTCTATCTTCTCACACTGAAAAAAAAGACCAAGTTCTAAAATCAAGAACATTTATCTTAAATATGTTGTTCTTAAAATAAGATTATTTTAAGACCAAATTACTAAAACTAAGATTATTAATCTAAGAAATCTTAAAGTCTAAATATAAGAATAAAAATCTTAAATTGTTAGATAAGTATAAATAGGTACTATTTCGTATAAAACAGATGGTGGCACCGTGGCGCTCTGGTTAGAGAGGCCGCTTCAATTGTGAAGCAGTAGGCGGCGGTTCAAACCCCAGTCGTATTAAATTAAAACAACATTTAAAAAATTATTAAAACAGAATAAAATGTAAATAAATCAAAACTTAAAAATAAAAAAAATATAAATATGTAAAATTATTTTTATTTATTTTATTTTTTAGTTTTGATTTTAAGAACATTTAATTCTTAAAATAAGAACTTTGTCTTAATTGAAGTGTTCTTAAAATCAAAAAGTGTTCTCTTAATTTAAGAATTTTATGTTCTCGACGCATTTTTTAGACCAAAAATCTTGATTTTAGAAAATTTTTTTATCAGTGCACTCACTCTGCAGCTCAGTTGGAGGCCACCACATCCGACATCCGCCTAAGCGACGAGCCAAAATGCTGACAGAAAATATGGCGCATAATTTTAAGGCAATGGATACTCTCAAACCACACACAGCCTCAACCTCAATTTGGCCCAAGCTTTTAGGTGTATTTCACTCTCAGTGTGTGTTTCTATCGCTATCTGTTTGTGTGTGCGTGTGTGTGTGCGTGTTTGTCTGCCTCATATAGGACATCATTAATAACAGTGAAAACATAGCGGAGAGACGCTGCAGAGACAACATCATTATCAAAACCCGAGACGAGTTCAATTTTCATTGTTTGGTTTTTCATCTTTCTCTCATTCTGTTGACTTGAAATGGCAGCAACAGCAACACAGCCGCCTCAGCGTTGATCTTAAATAATTAGGCAAACTTTGTGTCTGCTACAGGCACAGTCAAAGCACACACACACACACTCACACACACCAACACACACACACAGAGACAGTCATCAACTTTAGCTCTGTGCGATGTCAGGCAGACAGCAAAAAATTGCTTCATTGCTGTAATTTATAACATTCGCTTGTCATTAACAGCAATTTTAATCGCTGCCAACTCACACATAGATATATATCTATATATATATCCATGTGTGTGTTTGTGTCTCTGAGTATTTAAGGGTGTGTTTGTGAACGGCATTTAAAGCGTGAAAATATTAATTTATGGGCTTTTAAAATGAGCTGGCAAATGCTTTGCTTCTTCTTCTCCTTGTCATTGTTGTTGTTGTTGCATATGAAAATCGCAATAAATGTGAAATGTGAAAATGAATAGCAAAATTCGAATTAAATACCAAAATATGTAATAAATACTCAATCAAATACAACATAAATTCCAAATAAATACCCACATTAATGCCAAAATATAAATACCAGTTCATTTTATGATCAGCTTAAGTGAATACTGAATTAATGATTTATATTCATTCATATATACATTTTTTTTATTAATTAGTTTGCTGTCACATCTTGTAGATATTAACTTACAAATTGCTTAGCTACAATATTTGGTCAACATCTGCTAATGTTTAAAATCAAAATGTTGTATTGAATTGCAATCGAAGTTTCGTTTATTGACTATTGATTTAAGTTATATACAGAATTTCTAACTTTTTCACTTGAACATTGATTCATTTTCTGTTTTTCCTCTTGTTTTTCTTTTTAATATCAAGCTGTTATACTTGAATTTCCAACACTTGGTATTGTTTCGCTTAATTTATTTTCATGTAGCAAAAACTTATTATAATTGTTTTGAGTATGTTTTAAAAAGCAGAAAATAAAGACTTTAAATATGTGTACTAGAATAATAGCAAATCATTTAAACAATTAAAGTAATCAAGCAAAAACTTAATTGCTAACAATTAAATGCTAACAGCAAAAGAAAAAGAAAGTTTATGTATTGCTGACTAAGATTACAAATAATTTTATGATGCAAGAAAATGCTTTAATATGGTCATATATATAACATTTTATATGCCGGAAGTCTAATTATTGTTTTGTTAAATTTATAATTCAGTGTTGTGAGTTTGTTATTATTATTATTATCGCTTATCAGTCGCAATTTCTGCTTTCCAAGCCATTTTCATGGCAATTCCATTTGAAATGCAGCAATGCCAGCCGCAAAACAAGACCAGCAACAACAACTTGGCTAAATCTATTTATGCCTTGCTGCTGGAAAGCCCATAAACCACAGCCAAAATCCAGTGGTCGTCGCATTTAAGTGCGCCAACAACCACCGTTGAGGCAAATCCGCTCGCCTTAATCTTCACTTGCTGCGCGTATCTTAATAAACTATTAAATCAAACTCAAGCTCCACTGCACGCAAACTCACACACACACACACACACACACGCACACACAGATACAAGCATAGCGATATGGATACGCACACAATCACACCACACACACATATGGTAGGTAGTCATGTGTGTATAGTAAATAAATAAATGAGTTATATGCGCGCGTTGTTCGCATTCGCATTATTCTCCATGGCATTGGCGCTTTCCTGTATGTTACTGAGCTTGCCAGTTTTTGGCATTGCCCGGCATCACAATCCCAATCCCAATCCGAATCCGAATCAGAATCAGAATCAACAACGGCAACGGCAGCGGTACCGGGAATTCAGCACCGGGGCGCGTGTCCTGTTTTATTTTATTTTATTTTGTTGTTGTATTTGCGTTATTTTTTTTTTTTGTATTTTTTTTCATCTTTCAGGAAACCGATACGACGTGGCCATTATGGCTGCGTTGGCCCTGTTAGTAAGTAAGTCACCCAGCAGGATCCAGGAAGTGAGTTAAGGCTCAGCAAACAGAAATAAATTGAACTGAAATTGGCCCACTATGTATTATAAATGTCCAAGGAGAAATTTGTTATACGGGCCCCAATGGCGGTGGCATTTTCTTTTGATTTTCCATAAACGTTTTCAACAACAAATTGCAATAATTCAAAGTTGTCGTCATGTTCAAGCATAAATAATTATTTTTGAGATTACAAAGGTGCTAGAAGGAAAGTAACTGAAAGTTATTGAAGAAATTTTAGAATTTTGTGGGGTTTTCATATGGGAATTAACTAAAATTGTTGAAATAAATGTGAAAGTATTTGGTAAAATAATTACAATTTTAAAGAATAAATAATAGTAAATTCTATTGAAAAAATTGTGAGTTTAGGAATGATTCTTGAAGATTTATATGACGATTTAAATTTGAAAATGATTTTATAACTGGTTGGATAATTGAATTAAAGTATATTTTTCTACCTAAATTTTTCTTATTATTTTTATTTTTAAATTAAGATAAGAGCATAAGGCAAAAATAATTAGCTAAAAATTCAATATACAAAAATTTAAAGGTCTATTTCATTCTTTTGGAACTTTCTCAATAAAAATTCTTGACATATTGAATGCAGGGTTCTTAAATTATTTCGCTTCAATTGAATTCGACTTTTAAATCATTTTTTCTGTGATTTCCTTAAAACTTTTTCCATTTTTTAGTCAAACTTACACTTGTTGCGCAATTCGTTTGTTGTTTGCTGTTTTTCTCAACATATTTCTATAGCTAAAGTTATCAGTATGCTGATTGTTTATTGTTTATTGTCATTGATAGTTTGTTTTGTAGTTTCTAAGTGATTCGACTGATCTTATTTGATTTTTCATAGAGCTGTAGCCTGCTTTTGGCCATGGCCAATGGTTGTGTTACAAATATCTGGCTGCCGTTGTTGTTGCATGCCCCATGACTGCTGCTCCCAGTAGCCTTGGTTGGCTTTACCTCTGTCTTCCCTCCTTCTCTCCTCTCCTTCTCTTTAGCTCCTGCTGTAACAGCTACACTGTCGTTATTATTTATGTTTTGTTATCCGTTGACCAAAGCGTTGGCGCTTGTTTTTTACACACACGCTAACACACACACACACACACACACACACACACACACACACACACATAACTGCTGCTCACCTATTTTACGATAGAATGAATATCTTGTACTGCTGTGTGTGTGTTTGTGTGTGTAGTTTCTGCCACAGTATTTTTCTATAAGCTCGCAGTTTTCCCAGCTCAGTTCTATTCTCTTGTTTTTTTTTGTGTTTTCGGCTGCTGCTGCTTCTTCTTCTATGTACTTCCGTTTTGTAGTGAAAAGAGCTTTGCGTGTTGTGGCATGCGGTGTGTGTGTGTGTGTGTGTGTGTGAGAGTGAGACTCGCCTGTTTGTTTGTTGCTTAGAGAATTGATGGCAAAAGGATGTGTGTGATTTCGCATATGTGTGTGTTGGTGTGTGTGTGTGTGTGCGTGTGTGTGGGGCTATGTTTTTGCCACTGCCACTGCCAGTGTTGCCTCTGCTGCTGTTTGCCGCAAATATCTGCTGAATGAAGTGGCATTTGTTAGTGTGGTTTAAAGTAAAGTGCGCGGCGTAAGCTTTTAACAAGCGAAATTGCTTAAATGTTGCTGGACAGCAGGCAAAAAGAGACAGAGAGATGAGACAGAGAGGAGAGAGATAGAGAGAGAAACAGAGAGTGAGTTACTTGGCTGACTGGCTGGCTTAAAGGGTGTTGCCAGTTGAGACAGAGGGACAGGGACTAAAGCAGTCAGACATTCTCTGCACAAGTGTATGAGAATGTTAAGTAGTCATGTAGAGATGTCTGGAGAAGTCTGTGGAATGACTAAATAAGTTATTCATATCAAGTTTTGTTTTGTGGCTTAACGCAACTTAAGTGCTTTTAGATATTCGCACTGCAAAAATAACAACAATTGCTTTGTTAGTTAAAGTTGCAGAAATTATTATATTTATCTAAATGATATGCACAGACAATGTTGCATAACAAAAGGAATAACTCAATTTTCATAAGCGATTGAATTCATTTGTTATGCTAAAATTAAGACAATCTGTTACCTAAACTAATCTATAAACTTTAGAAATTACCAAAAAAAAAAACTCCCTCAAACGATTTAATTGCAACATCTTTATTTGAATTTAATTTAATATAATTTTTTACCTCTGCTTGTTGAAAGTTTGTTAAAAATTTTGCAAGTTTTTGTTATACTTAAAACTTGCTTGATTTTTCTTTTCAAGACTTTTTCACAGCTGTAATTAATTTATGCGTCTCACTACTTAGATTAAACATTGAACATTAATGTTATTAGCTAAGGAATTTACAATGAAAAAATTACCTGAAAATTTTTAAAAGATTTTCTTCTACTTTTAATAATCTTGAAGGTAATGAAGAAGTTCTTGTTTTATTTAATGCTTGAGTGAGTTTTTATTTTTACGACCTCTAAAAGCTGCAATTAATTTAAGTAGAATTCGAGCTTTTAAGCGAAAGAAAAAAATGGCAGTGAAAATTCTAAAGAAGTAGTGAAAATTCTTGAAGTGGGGAAACGGTTTTGTTGTGTCGGACGATTTACCTAAGTTGCAAGTAGTTATCGTTTGGTACATTCCTTGAATATTGTTGAAAGTATTTTTTGGAAAGTTTTTCCGGGGAACACGCACATTCCATTTCTATGCAACACTCGCATACAAATCGTTTTTCTAAGTGAATATAGTTGCTGTTGATGTTGCCTCCAGTCTCTCCTCTCACTGCCGTGCGTAGCTTTTCTTTATCAACAACACACGCTCACACACGCACACACACACACTCACACACACACATGCATAAATATAATCTTTTTATGTGGCTGTTTTGAGCTGCTCGATAGCGCAATTTGGAAAGCAGAGGATGCTTGGGAGAAAAAGACAGGAGACAGAAGGCAGCTACTGAAGGCATCTCTAGCGTCCATTGTTTGATCTAGCTAGCTGGCTGACTGTCAGTCAGTCAGTCACTCAGTCAGTCAGTCAGTCAGTCAGTCGGGCAGTCAAAGCGTCCCCATGGAGTCGTCAATAAATGCGATAAAACCAAACATGTTTCATTTGCAATGGGTCTGACTTCGTCTCCAGCTCCATTTCCAGCTTCCTTTGGCTGCACATCTCTCATCTTACAATGGCCAGGAACTCATAAAATTGTGCGAGCGACGGCGTCAAGTGTTTGCCCAACTCCTGTGTGGATTTTGACCCATAATTGACTTGTACACATGCCAACTCCCAAGTCGAGTTTCTGTTGCTGCTTTTGATTCTGATGCGTGTCTAGGTGGCGTTACATATACATATAGATTTATATTTATTTATATACTTGTATATTTACTAATCCTAAGCCCACTAGCGGAAGTACTTACCCTCCCTCCTCCCCTCTTGTCATGGACTGGTGTAGTGTGCAGAACTGTCAGCTTTGACATTTTTAATGCCCCCATAGCTATCATTAGATGGGCGAACAAAGCGCAGTCAACGAACAAAGGCAATCGAAATAATCAATACAAATTTTATAACCTCACTCCCACACACACACACACACACACACACACTAATACATTGCCAGAGTCAGAGTCGCACAACAATGAAATACATTACAAATCAATTGCAATCGCTCGAAAATCGGCGTACGAATTTCCATAGACGATGTCTGGCTTTGTGGGTTCCTGGTTGCAGGCTGCCTGCTGCCTGCCTGGAATCCTGGCAATGGCAAAAGGCGAAAAGGGGCAACATTATTATCATCATCAAGCGTACAAAGTTAGTGCCGCCGGCTGCAGAGTTCGGCCAGCGAAAAGGGGGGCAAAAGTGGCAAGAGACGAGGCAGCTTCAAATCGGCAAATGAAACAAACCAGGATTTACATGTACACAGTTATTGCTCGTCTCACATATGTGTGCGTGAGTGTATGTGTGTGTGTGTGCGTGTGCAGCATTTCCTTTGGGTTATTTTCCGGGAACAACATTTCATGGCACTGATAAAGCTGCCATGGCAGCGGCTCTGCGGCAGCATCAGACGTCGACGTTGACTGCGCAGTTGCCGCTGGCAGCGCAACTGGGGAAAATCTGGTATCAATGCGTCGGCGCGTCAAGAGAGCGTCGCATTGAGAGCGAGAGAGAATGAGAGACAGATTTCATTTGAAGAGGGAAATTTTGCTCAGACAAGTGTCGCTGCGAGCGATTTGTGGCAACAAAAACTGCCCCCGGGCGGTAGGCAACAAAATATTTGACGCAAGTTGCGCGGCTTGCTGTCTGTAAGTGTGTGTGTGTGTGTGTGTGTGTATGTGGGTGTATGTGTGAGAGGTGCCGCGTGCACTCCAGGCAATGTCAAGTTGACACTTTCACCAACACACTCACATACAGAGACACACACACAGAGACACAGACACGCAGCAGCAATGCGAACTAAGGCAATTATCAAGCATATAATGAGCATGTTAATTATGATTAAGATGATGAGCTTTAACTTAATAATGAGCTGCCTAAGAAATGATTTATTTTGCTGTAGAAGGAGTTGAATGTTGTAGGCTCTTGCACCTGCCACAAGTCGCATTCAACAACATCATTTACAACATCATTATCATCACCATCATCATCATCATCATCATCATCATCGTGCAACATCAGTGGCAGCAGCTGGCACAGCGAACACCCTCTATAGAGGTTACATTTGCTATTGTTGTTTGTTTGCGCCATTTGCTCAGCTCATATCGCCCTCTCTCTTTTGCACTTGTGGCGGCCACCCACGAAAACAAACATAAAGGTGCAACAATGACGCGCGTAGATTTTTCCAACTCTCCAACTGGCGCTTGCCCGCTTCCTCTCTCTCACTCACTCTCTCTCTCTCACATACACTCTCTCTCTCGGCTCTCTGACTCTCCTGTTGCAATTAGCGCTCTCTTTCTGTTACTCCCTCTCTCTCACTCTCACTCTTTCATTTTCCCTCTGTTAAGTCATTTTCGGTTTGTGAAAGTGAATTTTTAGCGACTGTTTTGTAGTGTGATTGCAACATTGTGTGTCTGCCACATTGAGGGGCAAGCAAAGTGTTGCGGAGGCAGCAACAGTAGGCAGGCAGTAAGCCAAGTCAAAATATGCTGCTAACAGAAACTTATACGCCACGTTAACAGCATCGATCGATGCGGATACAAAAAGTGTTGCATACCCGAAAGGCGTTAATTTTTATTTCTTTTAATCAGAGAACGCAATTAAATAAGTCTAAAATAAATAAGAAAACTGTATTTAAATTAAAGTAAACTAGATAAATGGGAATATCTTAGATTTATTATTAATGGACTGCTTTTTCTGGAAACACGGTACAAGTTTTATTTATAATTTCGAACTAATAAAGTAAGTTATAAAATATTTATTTAAATTCAAAATAAACTTTTTACTTTATTAGTTTTTAATATAATAATAATGTATAATTTAAATAAATAAACATTATTTTTTAAAATCGTATATGAAAAATTCAAACTGATACATAAAAGTACCAAAAATAATAAAAAAATTTCAAAATGTTTGAAATGAAATTACTTCGCAATTTTCGTAGTATGTGTACTATGTAATTATTTCCAGATCCCATTATAATTATGAAAAAAAGTATTATTATGACTTTTAAATTAAAGTTACATTTTCACTTTATTTTAATAGTCATAATAATACTTTTTTTTTCATAATTATGAGGTGAATTACATAGTTACATAGCAGTGATAATTTAATAATTGTTGATCATCTACAACCCAACAAATAACATTTATACAAACTTAATCGATGCTACCTTTTCTGGAGAAACATAAAAAAGTATATAAACATTTTAAAGTATAAATTGAACTATAAATTTATTTGTTTAACTATAAGACAGATCAACTTTGAGTGTTAAATATATATTGAATTATAAATTTATTTGTTTAACTATAAGACAGATCAACTTTGAGTGTTAAATATTGTGAGCAATGGCAACCCTGGCAGGTGGCCCGCATCAATTTAAGTGCAAAAGTTAACAGACTTCGTGTGGGGGTGTACACGAGGATATGTTCTCTCTGGCGCTGCTACTGTCTCTCGTCCTTTTTTTACTCCCCATCTCTCTCTCTTCTCGCTGGTTAGCACTCTCTCTCTCTCTCTCTCTGTCTGTCAGTGTTTCGCTCTCTTTCTGTCCGAGTGTGTGTCGCTGTTAGTTGCTTCCGTTGTTGTAATGCTTCTGCGCTGCCGCTGCCAGAAATGAAACGCTGTCGCTGTTGCTGTCGCTGCCTCTGCCGCTGTCGCTGTTGACGTCGCTGTCGACGTTGAGGATTGCCTGGCGTGCCGTTTTGCTTTTGCTAAAAATCCTACGCAATTCGCGAGAGTCCTTCAGTCGTTATCAGACAAGCGAGTCCAGCAGTCGTTGCGCTCTGTTCCTTAGCCGTGCAAAAGTAGCCTAGTGAAAACACAGCCAACAACCAAAACAACAAACAACCAAAAGTAAAAGCAAAACCAAATGAAATAAGGAAATCAATTCTCGAATTCTCAGCAGCACTCGGCTAAATGCAAAAACAACAACAACAACAACAAGCACAACTGAGTTCAATTTAATTGTCAATAGCGGCGAATTTTTCGGTAGACGACGCGTTTTTTGCTTAAAAGTAGCGACATTTTTTCACGTGATTCGCAACGCGTTCAAGTGCAATCAACAACAACACTAAACAACATAGAAATTAAAACAGTTTTGCAGGACATTTTCAACGCGCTGTCTAACTTTTGAGCTTTAGTAGTGTAAAAATAATAACAACAAAAAAATACAAACATAAACATAAACATAAATAAACACAAAAAAGATATGCAATAAAATATAAACAAATGCAATTTAGATAAACGGCAATTTCAAGAGCTTCTCAATTAGTTGTGAAAAAAAACAGAAAAATAAATAGCGATAAAAATAACAACGAATCATACAGCAAACAATAAACACAAGAGCAAGAGAAATTACTGCAACAAAAACTACAGCAATAAAAATAACAATAACAATAACAACAAGTTAAACTCTAGAGACGCGCTCTTTTTGACCATCTGAATTTATTTGGCCGACGGGTTGCTATCGGCAACTTTAGAGCCCACTCAAATTTTTCCTGTCGAAAGTGTTGCAATAAATTCAATCAAAATTTCACACTTTGGAGTAAATCTGTTTTACGTGAAGCAGCCAGCGGAGTTATTTCAGCAGCCGCCGCCGCTTCCGCCGTTGCCAACGCTGCCAGCGCCGGCGACAATTAAAGCGATTAGTCCACCAGTGACAGCAGCAGCGCCGCCTTTGACGCCGACGCCGCTGTCAGCGACAACCGCCACAATTCCAACAAAGAAGCTCGTTGTAAGTAGAGACTTTTCCCCTTTCCCTTTCTCCTCCCACCATTTAAGACATTTTTCTGTAATTATTAATGTGAATGAAAGTTTTTGGTCAGTGGCCCCAAAAGAAAAAATATATATAAAAAAGATAAAAACAAAAGTATGCAATGAATTATTTTTATGCTATTATTTTTACATATTTCGCTTCGCACGCAATAAATTAATTTATGTCCAACGTCAGGCACGTTTCGCACCCAGCTCCAAAATAAAAAAAAAAAATAAAGGAAAATAAAATAAATGTCCACCCACAGTTTACTTGCCACTTGTACCTCCTACACTCTTCTCTCTCACTTTCTCTCTCTCTCGCTTCTCTCTCTCTCTGTCTTACGCTTGAGGCGCACGTTTCTCACCTGTTTGGCATAACATTAAAACGTGTCGTTTATAAGATTTTGCGAGTAAATCGTTTCAAGTGTAGAATGCCTCAAGCAACAAACAAAGAAATTAAAATTCTAGATAGAGTCCTGGCAGCACAGGACTCACTGGTACTTGGTACTTGTATCTTTACTGCGCTCTGCGCTTGTTTATAATATCGTTGCTTATAATTTGCTTTTAATTTGTTTGGCAAACGCCAACACTTCAACACGGACGACGGACGACGGACGACCGACTGGACACAAAGGACAAAGGACCCACACACACACACAATCAAAAACAAAAAATGTCATAAAAATAATTACGCAGCGTTGTATAAACGTGACGCGTTGGCAATTCGCGTGTCTCAACGCGACTTCTCTACTTCCCGATTCTCAACTTCCTGTTCCCTATTCCCTTTACCTTTTTCTTTTCCTTTGCCCTTCCCCATTTCCCCTCATTGGTCATAAATTTTATAGCACAGCTGTAAACGCGACTAAAGGCTCATCGAAAAGTGGCCATAAATAAGTTGAAATATATATACTATGTATATACTACATATATATTTATAGTGCGGTTTTTTGGGCTCAACTCGGCTTGAAAACACAGCCTACAGCTGTTGTTCTTGTTGTCTTGATGAATGTTTTTTGGTCTATGACTCTATTTAACCCATAAACTTGACGGAAGTTGCTAACAAAAATAGCAGCTCAAATGTTGGCCATAAACAAAGCTTGTGGCCAGCAAATGAAGGCAGCAGCAACAACAGATAAGACACTTGAGTTTGAGCTTTAGCAATTTGAACAGCAGGTCAACATTTTCAAATTAAACGAAACTTTACGTTCTGGGTGCGGAAATGTCGTTAAAAGTCCATCAAATAATTGAAACTTTTAGTTGGAAAAAGTCATCAATTTCGAGAGAAAGTTGCGCAAATCATAAGACTATAATTATTAATTATCATTTTATATTCAAATTAAAATCTTATAAAGTAAAATTATGGTGCATATTCCTTATGGATATCAGCACTAAAATTTTGATAAAAAATAAGACAATAATAATTTACCTAACAGCTGATTATGATCAATTACGATTAATTAAGATTTGAAAACAAATAATAATTTATTTTTAAACATTTTTTTATATTTTTCTGTTGGTAAATATAAAATAATAATTATATTCTTAAAAATAACAAGAATATAATAGTTTCAGTTTTTATTACCTATAAAAACATTTTTATTTTAAAATAAATAAAATAATATTAGAAATAAGTTGATAAATTCTCTGAGAAATTTAACTACTGTAGAAACAGTCAAAAAAGCAGGCGTCAATTTTAGATATTGATTGAATTTGTTTAAGCACTTACTTATCATTTGATTTGTTATCATCTCGAGCTTAACCACAAACATTGCTTAAGGCTGTCAGTTAAAATTGAAGTGGCAAGAATCTTCTTCATCAAATATGCGAAGAACATTGCTGCGAGCTTGTCCCATAAATTTGCCAGCTGGCCTTTATCGTTGAGTAACTCGCTCAGTTGCCAAGTAGGAGTACTATAGTTAACTCCTCTCGAGTGCAATGTGCAATGTCAGCTACACCTATTGATGCCTCTGGCAAAGTACAGATCCCGCTTGGGGCACAACGACATCAACATCCTTATCCATATCCTTATCCTTATCCACATGCTCAGCTTTGAGTGCCTGCTGGTGGTGCTCTGTCTAACTGCCAGTTTAGATTTGTGTCTAGTGACTTTGGCTTGTGGTAAACACTTGAGTTTAATGGTTTGTTGACTGCCAACCCAATGACTGAGCCTCAGCCTGAGTCTGAGTCGATGCCTCAGACTGAGTCTTTAGCCTGAACCTGAAAACGTTTGTATAATAAAATTCTCGTCTATTGCCGTGGCTATAAAAGCTGGCAACGTAAACGAGCATTAAACTGCCATCCACTTGAGCACTCTCTCTCTCTCTCCTCGCTCTCTCTCACTCGCTCTCCGTCTCAGTCGACTCTCGACTGTTTTATTATTTACTAACTATTTTATTTGATTTGATTTAATTTTGGCAGTTGCCGTTGCTCCCGTTGCTTGCCACTTTTAAAGACCTTAAGTCGCATTTCGAATTTTCAACCGCAAAGCCAATTTTTAGTGACAAGCCAGAGGCAGCTGAGGATTATCAATGTGCCAGGCTCGAAAGCCGTTGCCAAGAATAGATTCAAAGCAATAAACTGAATTGAATGTGAAAGGTTTTTAAGCAATAGTTATAATGGAAGACTAGGCTTAAGTGATTGGCAGCCTTTTTTTCGGATCAAGAAAATGCTAAATGAAATCTAGTCTAAACAACATTGAAAATGTTTGGGAACTAGGTTAAAGCTTGTTTATAACTCCATCTACTTGCTTATTTAATAAGTTTACTATCTAAGCATATAATTTTACGACTTGTTTTTATCCACATACTTGCTGATTTTTTTGTTGCTTTTTGTTGCCTTTGTCGGTATCCTTATGTAAGGTGTCCTTATTGCTGGCTGTTGTTGTGTATTTGTGAGTGGATCAGCTGGCGAATAACACAACTCATCCGACTGCTTACACACAGCCAACAGCCAACAAAGTCAGTCAGTTAGTCAGGAGGGAGCAAAAAGGAGCAGGAAGTCAGTGAGTCCAAGCTTTGGTTTTTGTCCTTTTTGCCAGCTGCCGTTAAGCGCTGCTTGAGGGGCTTAGGCGACGCCTTCCTTCCATAAAACTGTCACAATGGAGCAGGCAGGCAATGGGTGGGTGGTAAATTGTGGTTTGGGGCCAATGTTGAGCCACAAGCAATTAGCCATCATGCATATGGAGACAGAGATAGAGAGAGAGAAAGAGGAGAGCTAACAAAAAAGGAAGCCGAAAATCAAGAGCAAAAACCAAAAGCAATTGTCAGCCAAATTGGCATTGGCATTGACTGCGTTGAGATTTGATTTATCAACATGTTTCACGTGCGACACAAAAATCGCTGGCATTGTCAGCCCAGCTGGGGACTAAGCAGGCACAGCGGGATGGCTAAGAGTGGCTAAGAGAAAGGAGAGAGGAGAAGGAAGAAAGGAGACAGGAAGAGGCAGAGTCAGAGTCGAGGCAATCACACAAATGCGACGTATTCGTTTTACGCGTCGCCGCATCGAAATGTGCGTGCCACACACACACAACACACACACACACACACACAAACAGATGGCGAAGGCAACAACACAACTGACGCGTTTCCGTCAAGTGCAACAAGCTGAAGACGAAGGATGAAGGAGAGACGAGTGGAAGGATAACAGGGAATCGGTGGGAGCGTGCGTGGGTTTATTAAAATTTTAATATCAACGGAAAAGTCGACAGGCAGCCAAGTAAAAAATGTGTGTGCGGCACAAACTTTTCTTCTTTTTTGTATTTTTTTTTTGCCAGTACGAATGTCGACGCACAAGCAATCAACCCCAGCATGCCAGTAGACTGTCAGTCAGTCAGTCAGTCAGTCAGTCCGCATTGGATGCCAGCTGGTTGAGTCGCTTGAGCGTTGAGCTGCTTCAATGTGTGCGGAAGAAAATAAGTCATTTTCCCTTAAGGGGAAAGCAGCCTTGACTCTGAGTCGCCACCGTCGCCATCGTCGTCGCAGTTGCTGCAGAAATTCATCGATTGAATACAATACAAATATGTCAACGAGCCGCTTGAGATGTCGACGTCAACGATGGGCTACAAAATCTCAGAGAGAAACTTTCAACAGAGAAATGAGAAGTCTGCAAGGAGTCTGAGCGGAGTTCGTGTATGTCTTGCCAAGACTTTGGCTTTAGCTCATTTCAATGTGCCTGGGGAGTGCGACAGACTGGGAATCGAATGTGTAGAAAGTAGAAAGTAATGGGGGAAAGAGCTGGGGAATTGAAAACTGTTGGCTGGCAAAACCAATCAGTCAGCGGAGTGGCTTTTTGCCGGGGTGTTGAATTACGGGTATTTTGTGTGAATTGAATTTGGCATGCCAGCAGGGAGGTCGCATGAGTGGCAAAAATATATATGTGTATGTGTGGGAAAACTTGGCCCACACCTTGCAAATTATTTGCAAACGCATTCCATTTGAGTTACTTACGACAGCGAACGACAGGAAGCAGGCGCCAAGTGACAACCAACAAGCAACAAGCAACAACAACAACAACCACCGGCGGCAATCAGCGCCAAACCAACAACAAAATAACAAGACAAGAGTTTCTGACTAAAGACGGCAGGAAAATCGGAAAAGGGAGCGAAGGAATGAGGTTAGGAATGTGTAGATGAGATGAGCATGGAGATGGAGGCTGAGAATTGTTATTTTATGAAATTGCAAACACAATCAAGTTGACAAGCAGCCTTTGTCTTTATCTTTAGCCACGTTCCCATCATTGTTATCATCATCTTAGCTTTGTGTTGTTTGGTATGATTTGAGGAGTGAGGGGGAAGCAGCGGGGTGACAGGGTGATGGGGCAAATCGTCAGACAAATAAATTGCACTAATGGAGCTGTTAACGTTTTTTGGCCGAAACGCTCTCTAACTTATAACTAAGCCAGGAAAAAGATGCTTGTAAAATATTTGAATTGAGTGCAGGAAACTAGAAAATTGCAAAAAGTGCTGAAAACCCAAAAATACCAAAGAAGTTGCAACAAAAAAGGCAGCAGCAGCAGTAGAAGACAATAACAACAAGAACAATCCGCTTTTGGCCAAAAACAGAACAAAAGTTGCAGCAGCTTGGTCCAAACTCATTGTTTTTCCCCTTGTACAAGTGTGTGTGTGCGAGGGTGTGTGTGTGTGTGTGTGTGTGTGTGGACAGCCAAGTTATTAGATTCATTTCAAGTTGTTCGGAAAAGTGCACTCCAAACACTGAAATGGAGCTGAAGATGACGATGGAGACTCGAGAACTCAACCATAGAACTCTGGTTGCGACTGCGTCTATAGCCAAAGTCAGTCAAAGTGAAATTTGTGGCTCTGTTTTGTGGAGAAAGGGGATAGGAAAAAGTTCATGAAACGCCCACGAAACATACACCAGGCGAAAAAGAAAATTGGGGCTGCTGGCGTTGACAACACAACCGTTGATGATAAAGGAGATGAGAAGGGGTGGAAGAAGGGGGGAGGACAACCGGAAGAAAAGGCTGCAAACAGAGACCGCAACACTATAAATGTGGGTAGTTGCCACCAAAGCGAGAGTGCGGCACAAAAGAAACCGCAACATCAGCAAAAAACCCGGCCAAGTTGCTTTGATAGAAGAATGGGATGGTTACTGGGTGGAAAGGGGAGAGGGAAAAGAGACGGGGCACAGAGATTGGGCATGAGGCATGCCCCACTATGAGCCTAGGCCGATGCTGCTGCTGTTGTTGCTGTTGTTGCTGTTGTTGCTGCTGGGGCGGCACTTATTTCAAACAATTAACTTGATATTGTAACGGCTTTTGTAAAAAGGAAAATGACCCCCCAGAATCCACAAGACCTCAAGAAAGGTCAGCGGCATGGAGAGGGAAAGAGGGAGGGAAGAGGCAGCTTGCAACTTGCCTCGTCAATGTAGTCAAATAACAAAGAAGAAGCAAAAGAACTTGGCTGGCAGCATGTGGCCAAAAGCAGCGCAAGTACAATATATATATAAGTAAAGAGAAAGGGGAAGAGAAAGGAGAAGGAAAGGGGCAGGGAAAGAGCAAGGGATAAAGAAGTGGTGGCAAAAGAAAAACATAATAAAATCAAACCAAGTGAAGCTGCTGCTGCTGCTGCTGCTGTTGTCGTCACACGAAAGTAAAATAAACTGAAAGTAAAACAAAAACTCACAAAATGCGCTGAGGCGACGTTGTTGTCCACGGGTTGAGCTAACACTTCCCCCTTGCCCCTTGCCCCTTGCCCCACCCACTGCCCACTGCAGCTGCTGTTGTCTCTTAGAATTGCTATCAGTGTTACAGCTGGCGGCTGTGTCCTCCTGCTGCTGCTGCTGCTGCCACCTAGTTGCTAGCAACAGCAGCAACAGCAACACTAGCAACACCAACAACACCAACAACAGCAGGCGTCAACTCTTGTGCTACACAACTTGAACACGAAGTTCATCAACTAACGCGTTGCCCACAAATGGCAGCAACCGAAAGCGTTATTATATTTGTTGTTGTTGCTGCTGTTGTTGCTGCTGTTGCTGCTGTTGCTGATGTTGTTGCTGCGTGTTTGTTTGCCAGCAGAATGAATATTGCCCAAGTTGCCTGGTCCGCCCTGAAGCTGTTTGGCTTGGCTTTCGCCTGGCTTTGGCTGTTGACGAGAGAGAGAGAGAGAGAGAGAGAGAGAGAGAGAGAGAGAGAGAGAGAGAGAGAGAGAGAGAGAGAGATTGAGAGCAGAATTCTGCTTCTGGCGACCACCTGTCCTGTTGGCAGCAAGTTTTCTATACTTATTTTATCCCCGGCTGTTGTTTGTTTGTCTTATAAATTTACTTACGCTTATTTGCGCTGGAAATGAGCTGGCCACGACAATCTTGGCCCCAAAGTGCAAAGTTGTCACTCTAAAAAAATAAAAAAAACAAACAAAATACAAGAAAAAAAAATAAATACAAAAAGCGGAAAAGTTATTTTCGTTGACAAACACACGCGGCGTATGCGCAATAATTTACAAAATTATTGTGCCAAATTGTTAACAAACGCACACAGTGGTAAACAGAAAAAAGAGATAGAGAGAGAGAGACCGAGAGATAGAGAGAGTAGGGAATCGTACTTTACCTATTGTACGATTCCCTCCTCAGATTAAGAGAGAATAAAAAACATGCTTTCTATATGATTAGTTGACAAAGCCGAGACAAACAATGGAAATGGAAATGGAAAATGCGATAAAAATTGCCAACAGCAATCAAATATTTGATGCTGTTTTTCATTCATTTTTGTTGCCAGAACAAATGTGTA
This sequence comes from Drosophila falleni, assembly GCA_035045575.1. Lineage (NCBI taxonomy): Eukaryota > Metazoa > Arthropoda > Insecta > Diptera > Drosophilidae > Drosophila > Drosophila falleni. Next base: position 17,426,721 of record JAWNOV010000167.1, read on the forward strand.
TTAACAATGTATAAGAAAAATAACTAAAAAGAAATGGGACTGTTTAGATTGGCAAAATGCTAAAGAAAGTGCTTTGAAAAATGTCTACAAACATTAGAAACAATTTTAAAATCACAAATAGTTATACATAATTAAAGATGAATTTAAAAATAAATGAATAAATAATTCCGAATATTAAAACTGAGCTTAAATAGCTTAAAAGATAAAGTCAGATATGTATGTTCAAGTAACAATTTGTCTTTTAATTACCAAAAATTATGCATGTTTTATTAGCAATTTTTCAAGTGATTTTATTCATTAAGATATTTCCGTTGTGAATTATAAGCAGACAATGTTTCTAGAAATTCTTTATAAGCCACATTGATGTTGCTATTATGGTTGTCCATCATGTTTCGTGTTAAAAATGTTTATGGACATCATTTTTACTGACCTGACAGTTGAATATTGCCTATAAAAATGCCTCTGTACAGCATGTCCTGTTTATATGGCCCAAGTGTCAGCTATGTTTCTGACAGAGGAAGCTTCACTGCAGCAAAGTTTCAATTTGATGATTTCTCGTAATTTTAATAAACATTTGATGCGAATTCACTTCCGTTTCTTTCTCTTTCTTTCATTTTTTTTTGCCAAATAAAACTTGGCAATATTCAGCTGGAATTCTAATTTGATTGCAAGCTAAACAGTAATTTCCCATCTCTCACTCTCTAACTGTGTCACTCTTTCTTCTTCTTCTACTTCTTTGGCGTCTGGCTTTTACTGCGCTGTCAGTTGAAGCTACCCTCAAATGCCAATCAATGATTTGAACTACGCGCATTTGACCGAAATCACCTTACTGTCCCTCTCATTCGCTCTTTCCCAGCCATACTCCGATGCTACCCTTCGTCAATTCCATTTGGATTCCATTCCTGTCCTCATCCTGCCACATCCTGCTTGGCCCGTTTTGTGCACAGGAAATGTTAAATGATAATGCGCGGCACGCATAAAATGCAGTTGCAGTTGCAGTTGCTGTTGTACTTGTTTGTGTGTGCGTCACACATTACGTATACGTAATTTTTATTGCGTATACGTAATGCATTTTGATTTCAGACAACACGCAAGCAAGGCAACAACAACAGTTCGCGGTGGTGGAAGAAGGGTAACAATTTAAATCGTTGGCGGTCATTTACGTGCACGCCATGCAAAATGCATTGCAAAAGTGAATGTGTGTGTGTGTGTGTGTGTGTGTGAGTGCATTTGAATGTGAATGAATACGAATACGAATGCGAATGTGTTGTCTACTTTACGGCGCGTGGCCGTTATTTCCGCTTTACGCGTTGCCACTAATAAAAATCGTTTAAAAAACCGCATGACAGCAACAGCAGCAGCAGCAGAAAACGTTAAATAATAACAATCATGTGTACATTTTTTTCAACGCTTCCACCCACACCCTGTTCCTATACCCCCTCTCTCTTGCCTCTTGCCTCCCTCTCGCTCTTTTCACCCACTTGATACTGCATTGTAGCTTCTGACAGATTTATGTGGCCCGACAACTTCAAACTGCAACGTGGCGCAATAAATCTCAGCTACAAGAGGCATCAGCTACCATTTTACTATATCTACCCCTCTCTGCTGCTCTCTCCCGCTCTTCTCCTAGCTGCTCTTTCTCTCTCTCTCTCTCTCTCTCTTTGGCTGCTCTTGCTGTCTTCTTTGCTGCTTCTATCTTCACGCTCAGCAGCTGCAGCGCTGGCTAAGCTTATTTGTCTATCTGCCTGTCTGATTGTCTTACTGTCTTTTTGTCCATCTCTATCTCTCTCTCCCTCTCTCTCTTACTGTCTTTCTCTTTTAGCATCGTCTTTCTTTGTCTTCCATTACTAAAATTAAAATCGCGAGGCAAACGCGTTTCGCGATTCTATTACCAAAAGTGACTCACACCAAAAACATAAAAACGAGAATATCAAAAATATTCGTTTCTTTTGCTTTTGTTACTATTTCTCTTATTTTTGTTGTTGTTGCTTTACTTCTTGACGGCTTTTACACTTTTAAACGTCGCATTATTTCCGCTGCTCTTAGCCCTGTCTGAGCGTCTGTGTGTGTGTGAGTGTGTGTGTGTGTGATTTTTCGTCTTGTCTTTTGGCAAACGAAAAATACGTTAAATTAAATTATGATTTCAGTCCTTGCCCATCTCAATAGCTCTACAGCTCAGCTCATCTCTCAACTCTCTCCCCCTCTTCCCTCTTCTTTACTCTGCAGCTTCCCTTCTGTCGTCTGTCTCTCTCTGTTTTCATATTCGTTAAATTCATTTTGGCGCGTTGTTTTTTTTTTATTTTTTGTATTTTTTTTTATTATTTTTTTCACTTTTGGTCCTTGTGCTAAAATATTTGCCTGCCTGCGCACGTTCGTCCGTCCCTGTTCCCTCCCTGTCCCGCCTTCCCCCTTCCCCCTTCGTCTCTTCCAATTCCGCCCCAGTCAGTCACTTAGTCAGTCAGTTAGTCAACAAGCGGGACAACCGCAGTGAGGCGTGTGTGCGTGCTTTTGGTGTCGGTGTCGGTCCTGTCGGTGTTGGTATCGTTGTCTCGGCATAAGGAATACGGAATCTGGGAATCTGGAATCTCAATTCCCTCTCTTACCCTCTCTCTCTCTCTCTCCTCTCTCTCGCTCTCTATGCCTCTCTCATTCCTTTGCAAATTTTGTTATGCGGCTGCAAATCTTCAACAATTGCCCTGATTTATAATTTCTGCTTAGCAATGCAAAATACTTGAGCCGCAATAGGCGTCTGTCAAGGAGAGGCGGGGTTGGGAGTGGCGTGGCTGGTCGAGAGGCGAGTGGAGAGTGGCAGCTGCCAGCGTCGCATGTGTTGGCTTAGCATACAAATATTTAGCTGTTTGTTTGCTTTAGTGCGCATAAATGCCATGGCAGGGAGCAGGAAGTATTCATGATGAGCGGGAGCTGCAGACGAAATGTGATGAGTACGTTGACAAGAGAGCTGCCTAACCGCCATGCACACTACTCCTCCCCCCGCCCGCTCCCATCTCCAACTCCCCATCCCAACGCCCGCTAACTGTCATGCATAATCCTGGCCTGCTGCATCAGCCGTACGTCTCCGGCTCATCATAATGTGGCTGGTAGTGCGCTTATGCATAATTTACCCGCTTGTCAGCCCAACGAACGAGACAGCGACAAACGGAGCGAAGAGAGAGAGAGAGAGGGCATAGAGAGAGAGAGAGACAGAGCGGTGGGAAAGATATGTCAGAGCTGAAAAGCCTAGGAAAGTCAGAGACACATCGCAAGAGGAAGTCGGTTTGACTTTCGTAAACTGCCAGCAGACCTCAAGTCCTCCGAACTCCTCTCCGGAATGTCACCGCAGTCAAGTTCACAGTTTGAATTTGTGAAAATAATATCCAAGCACTGTTATTACATATATAAGAAAACTCTCATTGCAATTACAAATTAAAAGATACTCTATTTACTTGAATATAATCAAGAAATGCACTGAATAATGAAGAAAACATATATTTATATCTATATATTTATGACTATTCGTGTTTTCTGGTTATTTATCTTATAATTAGGGCATGGAAAATATTCAGAATTTCGTCGGGAAAATGTAGCAGCTTTTTTTTTATTATTATTTAAAAAAATCCATTATTTAATATATATATATAATATATATAAGAAAACTCTCCATTGCAATTACAAATTAAAAGATACTCTATTTACTTGAATATAATCAAGAAATGCACTGAAAAATGGGAAAAAGGATATTTATATATATATACTTATGACTATTCGTGTTTTCTGGTTATTTATCTCATAATTAGAGCATAGAAAAAATAGCAGAATTTCGTCAGAAAAAATGTAGAACTTTTTTTATTATTATTTAAAACAATCTATTATTTAATATATAAATAATAAACACTAATTTCGACTGGGAACTTTCCGTTCTGTCTTCACTTTGCCAGTAAAAGAAAGTGTGTTGAAAATCTCTGCTCCAAATATTATATGTATTTTTTATTCTATCTACTTCCTTATCATTTTTATAGCTATACATGAAAAGTTATTGCCTAATAATTCATATCTCAATGTCTGAGAGCCGTCGTAGTTCAATTCACTAGTTATTTTTAATACCCAAAGTGTTTAAAAATACTTTGAAACTTTGAACTACTAAATCATATACAGTATACTTTATGGATTTTATGTTTAGTATATAATTTATATATACTTTTCCCATCTAACAGATATAAATATTTAACAATTGTTAAAATAGCGTTTAATCAATAAAAATAATAAAGTTCAAGGCCAGTTATGTGACAAAATAACAATTTCGCATTGGCAAAGCTGTAAAATAATTCCAAAATTCTTATAAAATATACGAAATATGCAATTTTAAAATAGTATTTATGAAAAACTTTATGATTTGATAATCATATTTGTTAGGTATTTCACACTATCTTTAAGTTTACGTGAAGAGAACGTAGAAAAGACTATTTAAATTTTTGTTGGAAATTCTAGGCAGACATTTGTGTGAGTTGTCGTGTCTTTATGTTATTAGCGAGAGCATTTCTTTACACTGTGCTACAAACTCTTGAGCTGAATTGGATTGCCAGAGAGCTCCTGGTCATGTTGTTGACTGATTGCTTTGGCGGCGCCCAAGACAAGAACAAAACTCAGGACGAAACTAAACTAAACACAGAAATGCGTGCGCCATAAATTAAAGTAGTTTTAAGTTTATTTTTTTTTTATTTCTACTTCTGTTCTTGTTGTTGTTGTTCTGTTTGTGGCCATTTCTGTTGGTCTTTGTTGTTGTTGATGTTGATGGTTTTGGGTTACGCTGGAATGGGTTTTCTTTTTTTTTTTCTCGATGGTAGGAAGGGTAGAAGAAGAGGAGGGTTTTAGCATTTCTGGTACCGCCCGCTGTTTGAGTTGGAGTTTTGTTGGTTGGTTTTACCCTAAAAATAGATACACAAATGTGTTTTAATGGTCGCTTTTTTGCCTCGCGTTTCGCTTTCGCATCGTCCTTCGTCCTGTTCGTCCTGTTCGTCCTGCTCGTCGCAATCTCTGCCGCTTTGTTATGCCGTCTGTCGTTTTTCTATGTGACTGAATTTATTTGGTTATACCCATTCTCCATTTCGCTACATTCTACGGTCTTTCTCATTCTCATTCTCATTTGCCTCAATCTCTCTAACTGCTTTTGTTGTTGTAAATATATATCTTTGTGCGTGTTTGCCAGCCATTCGCCAAAAGTTTCCTGGCCAGCGTTTTTTTCTCCGTTTCTCCGAGTCTCCAACTCAATTCTCGAGTCTCTTCTATTGCTGCTGCTTGCCACAGGGTGGCAAATGGTTTTGATTTGATTAATGAATGTTCTAATTAAGCAAAACCGTCACCTAAGCCTGCTCAACTGCCATTTGACCTTGGCCAAAAACAGAATTCTAACCATATAGAAACCTTAGTTGTAGTCGGAGTTGTAGTTGTAGTTGTAGTTCTAGTTGTTGCTGCCCCGTTTATTTTGCGGCGGATAAGAAGACAAATTATTCGGCCAAGTCAGGAATTCCATTTTGTTTCGCTTTCAGTTGAGTTCGGTTTCATTTCGAATCGACTGGGTTTTGGATTTGGGTTTGGTTTTGGTTTTAGTTGTATTATTTTGGTTCGTTTTGTTTCGTTTCATTTCGTTACTGCAAGTGATTAGCGTTAAATGAAAGTCGAGTTCGAGTTCGTCTGTCGCTCTGTCGCACACTAAAACTTTATCGAAATTGACTCCAAATTGTTTTTCTCTTCTCTGATTGTCTTGGGCCGACTTCGACTCGATGGCTCTGGCTGTGATTGCGATAATTACGTAATGGCCACTGCCTAATGATGATTGGGGACGGTTCCCTGAAGTTTATGACCACAGTAATTGCCGTAAGTGTAACTGTCCCCCAGTCCAAAAGCAAGCCGAAACTCAAATTGTAACTGCCACCTTGCAACCTGCAAGCAATCATTCTGTTCTGCTCACTCAGCCACTGTCTCGCTCACTCTCTCTCTCTCTCTCTCACTGTCTCCTACTGACTCTTCATCGCTCTTTATCACTTTGTCTTCTTCTTGTCGTTGTGCACTCAGTTATGTAAATTTAAAACTTTAAGCACAAGTTGTTGCTGTGTCCCATGTGTGTGTGTGTGTGTGTGTCTCCCTGTGTCTGCCATATAAATTTAAACAATGTTGAAAACATGCTGCGTTGGCACTTTTTAACCACGCGCCACACACCACACACACACACACACACACACACACACAGATACACACTCACATAGACTTGCATGTGGAAGAGGCAAGCATTTATGCTGTAGTCGCAAAAGTGTTGCATACGTTGAGGAGTCCGCACACAATTTACATACAACGTCCCTTTCCCGTCTCTTTCCCGTCTCCTGCTTGCCAAACTGCCACACATGTGTGTAAGTATCTGTATGTGTGTGTGTGTGTGTGTGTGTGTATTTAATGTCGAAATTATGGACGACAATTTTAATGACAATTCAACTTAACATTAGAACGACAACAACAATGTCGACATGCGACCAGCAGCAGCAACAACAAGCGCAGACTTTGCTGGTCGTTAGTCGCTGCTGCAACAACAACAACAACGACAGCAATAGCAACAACAACAACAACAACCTGAACAACAGCAACAACAATGACTGGCTTGGCAGCATCAACGGCAGCAAAACAGTTTCCGCATCCGCCAGCCGCCATTGTGCCAGGATGCCAATGCCACACACACACACACACACACACACACACTCACACACACACATACATCTCTTACAAACACATGTGTTGCTGTTGCTGCTGCTGTTGCTGTTGCTGCTGTCGACGACAATGCGTGTGAGTTAAATGTATGCGCATAAATTAATAATTAATTACACAGAATTACATTTCGGGCTTGTTGTATAATATTCATTATTGTTATGCATAAATAAGGAGACGCTGCCTCTTTCTCTTCCTCTTCCACTACATTTTCCAGTCCAGCTGCCTCTGTGTGTGTGTGTGTGTGTGTGTGTGTCACTCAATTTGTGAATGAGCTGCGCACATTTTCATTTGTTAGTTTATGTTGCAGCTCATTAAAATGCCGGAGCCAAAGTTAAGTTTCCTTTCCTTTCTCTCTCTCTCTTTCTCTCCCTTATACAACTCTTTTTTTCTCTGTTACTCTCCCCCGCCTCTTCTTCTTCTCTGTTACTTTGGCTCACATCAATCTTGAAATGTATTTATGCGGCGCTTGTAATATATTTCATTTGATTTACAAGGCAACGGTCCGAGCAGCAAACCGGACAAGGAGACTGACAGGACACACGATTTGCATTCCTTTTGATGGGACGCTTTTAGTCCCTGGGGCATATTCAAATGCTGATTTTTCTCACTCTCTCTTCACAACTATGGAAAGGAAGCCCATTATCCCTTGTCAGTGGCACAAACGTGTTTATTGGCTCTGCACAACACACACAAGGACACAAGGACACATTGCCGCATAAATATCAACGAAATTAAGGCGCAAAATATTTGCCAGGGCAATAAATCAACAGAGTGTCCCTCTTCCTTTCTCTCTCTCCCTCTCTATGTGTGTGTGTGTGAAGGAAATTGACCAAAAAGTATTAGTAACGGAAATTGCACAAATTTTCGGTCAAGCAACTCATAGGGATAACAACAGGATGCGGTGCAGGGCAGCGTAGAGGTGAAGGGGAAAATCGGAAAATGCTCCCTAGATGTCTCGCTGTGTGGTCATTTTAATTGAAAGCAAGACAAAAGCACAATGGCATTGATGGAGCAGATCGAATATGCATAGACAACAGCAACAGACATTTACAGACACACACAGACAGACACACACACAGAGACACACACACAGACATCCAGAGACAGACAGACAAACACGGTCACAGTTAGAAGCGTATCTTCTGAAGACTGTATCCTTGTTGAATCTATTGCTTGTATAGGCCTTTTAGACATTGTTCTGCATTATACAACGTTAGGTGTATTTATTTCTGTGTGTGTGTAAGTGTGTGTTTTGTCAAAGTTTTCCATCCATTCAATTCTCATATTTCAAATGGCGCCTCGCGCTCATAAGTATGCAACACTTTTTCCCACGAGCCTTTGGCAGCCGCCTGGCAGCCATTTTGTAAAATTTGCATGGATAATTTGTCACTTTGAATGATGTTGAAGCTTTTTTTGAGTGGGTTAGACGAGCAGTGCAACCCCGCTTCCCTTTTGCTTCCCCCTTAACCAACAACATGCAAAAATGCTTGCGGGAAATGCGGCAAATGTTACAAATTGTTGTCGTTGCCTGACAGCCGGAGAAAGGGAAGGGAGAGGGGGAGTTTTGAATTGGCGGGGCGGGGAAAGCGTAATGGAGTTGGTTGTGTTACACACACATACGCACTTACATACACATATAGTATAATATAACATAATAGGAACATGAAGAGTTTTGTCGAAAAACAAGTTTAATAAACCCGCCTTTGCCGACTAATTTGACAATAAAAAGCAAATGTTTTCGGGCCCAAAACGCACACATACCTATAAAAAATAAAAAGGGACATAGGGACATAAGCTGATAGGGCAGATCAGGAAGATGGGGTGGGGGGGAGGGTTAGACTAGCCTACCCTTTTTTATGGCACACACATGCACGCTAACAGGTTTAAAAATTACATTTAATGACAATTGGCATTGCAGAAGCCGAAAAACGGTTACCAAAAAAAACCAGTCCCTGGCCACAATCAGATATACAAATTCAACATAAAGTGGATAGGGAAGGGGGTGGGAGAGGTAATAGAGGGTGTGTGGGAACATGTGTAGAGTCAAAATGGCTGGCAAAAACTTTGATGGCAATGGCATTGGCAATGGCATTCTCGACAGGTTCGCGCAATTTCCAGCCAAGTTGCTCCCATTAGCCACATAATTTTAAGTGTGTGCGTGGCGCGAATTGTGGCAGGAGTAGCGAGTTAAGAAGGAATGAGAAGGGAGCAAGGGGGCAAGTTGGGGTACTGCCAGAACGAGCTCATTTAATATTAAAAGGATTTATGAGACATTTTCCTTTCATTTTGACAACGCAAAAGGACGCACGGACGCGGACGGACGGACAAACAGACGGACGGACGGGTGGATGGGCGGATGGACGGGCGGATGGGTGGGCGGTCGGGCGGTGCACGTCTGAATGTTGAATGGCGAATGAAAATTTTCTCTTGCCGTTGTCGTTGATGAAATTTTCGCTTAACAGAATTTGTGACGCTTCGCGTGGCGCCGTTGCCTACGCTCGGTTAAAGGGTTTTACTTTTTAGTCTCAGTTCCACTTTGCCATATAACCGTCGTCCCTTCGACGCCCCTTCACCATCCCCCCTCGACAAGTCCTCCTTTTTACTTGGCCTGCGTTTGCTATTGTTGTGCGCAGCGTGGCAACTTTTGCGCTGGTTTAGCTTACGCCTGGGAATTATTTGAGTGCTTTTTGCCAACAGCCTTTCCTCCCCCCCCCACCTCTCCCTACACACTCCCACACCCACACCCACACCCACAGTTAACATCCCTATCACGATCCTAAGCGTGTGAAAGTGCAGACGCCGACAACCGCTGAATGTATCAAATAAAAGCCTGCTTTACAATGTGTGCGTGTATATGTGTGTGTGTGTGTGTGTGTGTGAATTTTGACAGATTTGAAAATTATTATGCAAAATGAATAATTTAGTTGAAAGTGTTAAATTGATTTTACCCTTTCACTACGAGTACAACGAGTACGAGTACACAGCCCACGTCGGAGATGATGGCAATGCTGCCCTGATTGCCAACGTTGATGGGCATTTCCTCAGCTACCCCCTCCCTTAATTTCCTTTTCAAACTACCCCTTAAACCACCTGAAGGGCCATTAAAATGAGCTTAAGAGTGCCAAAATGATATCAACTATATTTGAGTATTTTAAGCGAAATATTACGCACACAAGCTTCTTTATGCTCTGTTGTAAAATCCGACAATATAGTTGAATGTATGTTATGTACTTTGAGCAGAGGATGTACAATTTTATAAGGCACTATAAAGTCATTTCACTTGATTGCTAATTTAAAGCAGCATGCAAAACTGAATAGATTGAAATTCTCTGGATTTTCATACTTATTTTACTGACTGAGAAAAATGAGAGATAATAAAGATGACAAGAAATTTACTAAAGTTATTACAAATATTTTCATTTTAAAAACAAGCAAAAAATGAATTCAATTTTGGTTTTAGAGACTGAATAAAAATTTAAGAAATAATAATATAGCTATTTTAAGTTATTTTTTACGTTGATAATATGATTTAAATATTTTAATTCCCTTTTAAATGATTTTATTTTGACCATCTTTAATAAGCTGTAAAGTGCAGTCCAGCCAAAAGTCACACATTTATTATTAAAATTCTGGGATATCCTTTGACAAAATTTAATAAGTTTCAACATAGAGTACAACCTAGTATCATAGTCAGAAAAATGTTTTAAATTAAAACTGCTTTTAATTATTAAACTCGATATCTAACTCATGAAACTTAACTGAATCTCACTGTGAAACAAGGCCTTAAATAAGAAATTCATTTTCAATTAGCAATTTCTAAATTGAAGTCTATCAAAGAGCAACTTTATCAGACATATTGAAACTCCCTTTTATCCCTTTACAGGCTTACAGCTTGTGTCGATTCAATATCTATGTGAGCAACACCTTTTTGTAATAAAACAACTTTAGCATGATGTAGCCAAAAATGCCAAATGTCGGCTACAACTTTGACTACCTCTGGCTATCTCTGACATTATATCTCACTCGTGTGTATCTCGATACGAGCTCAGTTTCTTGTTCGACTGCATTGTAACCTGTCCGAGAGAACGCCTCCAGCTTGGCTACAACGCCTACACGCCCCCATTTCTGACGTCATTTGTCAAAAAATATTTGGTAGCAGGGCTCGAAGGCCAATCCCATCCCCCCCACTCCCACTCCCATTCCCTCTCCCTATTGTCGGCCTTATAATCGTAGTCATAGTCGGAGTCGGAGTCGTAGTCTCTCTTACTGTGGCTAATATTGACATTCCTAATCTGTGCAGCGCTGTGTGTTGGCCGTTAAAATTCCGTGTCACTTCGTTAGTATGCGTGTGTGGTTCCATTTGGCTAAGGTCGCCTTGGCCAGATCATGGAATTGAGTTTGGGTTTGGTTCTGGCATGAGAACTGATTCGCTATTGTATTCGTTGCTTATTTTTAGACCCTGTACTTCAAAAATAATTAAGGGTCAGCCAAGTCTGTCAAATACAATTTGTGAAATTGATAGAAAGAAATTTAACATCAACAACTGAATCTATAAAACAATGTTTCTCTTTTTTTTGTTCATCTGGATAAAAGTGTAGATCTTTTATTTCCAGTCTTGCTTAACAAATGTTAAAAATATTATATTTCTATAGTTTTTCTGTATAATTTTAATTTACTTCTTTTTACAAAATAAGCACAGGGCTTACAAACAGTCAGGCTCGCCCGTTTCGCAGTCTTTGCCACCAGTTCTACTTGCTGTTTTCTTTATTTTTTGGCTGGGTGTGTTTTGTTTTTGATTCATGCTTCGCTATCAGCACTGGGCGTGTTTAGGTCTCCCGCTGCCTGATTTCTGTCCCCATTTTATTTATATTTATAGTGTATATGTTGTGTTGTGTGTGTTGTGTGCTGATGATGACATTGCAAAGCCAGTTTATTAGTTTAAGTAGCTGCCTCATTGGCAGTGATTAGCGTTGGACTTGAAGCGAAATGATGTCTTTGAATCGCTTTTTAACAACACTGCAATTTTTTGACCAACAACGTTGTCTCGGACGTCATGTTGTTACTTTCTTGCAGCCCACTCAACTTGATGGTTTTTCTTCCTCTTTTTTTTGCAAATTGTTAGTAGCACGCCCGCAGCGAACAGACTCAGACTCAGACTCAGACTGAGACTTGGTTCAGGACCCAGAAACAGACCCAGACCCAGACCAAGAGAGAGCGAGACCAAGACCAAGACCGAGACCGAGACCTCTTTCATGTATTTGCCCAACCTGTGTAAAGTGCAGTGCTGAAAAACACACACAGAACACACACAACACACAGCACAGCACAGCAGCAGAGGGAGCTCTCAGTCAGTATACAGGGCAAAGCGATTTGCTTTGCCAAAAGCTGCATGACTAACTTTGTAGTTGTAGTTCTTGTGTGCGTGTGTATGTGTGTGTGTTTGTGTGTATGTGTGTGAGTTGGTGCGACAGCACAAGTGTTTTAATTTTACGACATTGTATGAATTTTACTGCTGGCACAGCAGAAACATCAGCACCGCTGTTACATATCGTTAGCTTCCTTAACGGACGTATCCCACATCTTCTCTAGCGTCTGTTGTCTCCCTTAACCAGTCCCTTAACCCTCCCTTGCCCTAGTCACACCCTCTATAGTCGCAGTTGTCTGTGTAGTATGCCGTGCTCATAAATTGCAGCTTGCAAGCTTCAGTGCAATCAGCGTCATCAGCTTCATCCGGCCCTGCAGCGAACTGACTGAAGGACCATGGGCCAAAACAGACAGAGAGAGAGAGAAAGAGAGAAACAGCAAGGGATATAGTCAGCGAGAGCGAGAGAGAGGCAGAGAGAATGCATGAGAGGGTGGAAGAGAGAGAGAGTGAGAACCGATTGCGTACCACAGCAATGCGGCTAAACGGTTTAAAAACCCAAAAAATTGCTACACTCAAAAATTGTTTAACGAACCCAGTTAGTTCTGTTGATAAACGTTGAGCTAAACCAATTTTCAACTGTAGACAAAAAACGCAACTGGAACCGATAGAATAGAAAATATTGGATTAACTTCAAATGAGAATTGAAGTGTTCTAGAATTGACCTATTGAACAATCTAAAAGTTGTTAAAGACAATTGTATAAACATCAAGTTGATTGAACGCTTTAAAATATTCTACTTTTTCTACACAGACAAAAAATATAAACTTTGTAAATAAATGAAAATATATTTAAAAATAGGATGGAAATGTGCATACACTTTATAAATAAATGAAAAAATATTAAAAAAAAGAATAAAAATGTGCATAAACCTTTCATTGAAAACAAGGTTATGAAAAAGATTTAATATAATTTCAAACAGTTGGCAAAGAAATTTTAAAAATTGCTATGATCTGAGCACTATTAATTAAAATGTCAAAAAGTTGAAAAAAGTGAACTTGTTTTCTTTTCGGGCAGTTCTTGGAGCGAGTTCAGAGCGAATGAACAATTTTGTGGCCCACTGTCGCTTAACTGCCGTCACTTAACGTTAACAGTTTACGCTTGCCTGCGGGCTAAAAAGGCTGGCGTTGCAATATACACACACTAACATAGTAACATACACACAGACAAACACACACACACACATACAGAACATGTGCTGTAGTTTGCCTCTCCTGGCGTCTTTGCCATGCCATCATTTTTGGTGCTGCTGTTGCGCTAACTGCGTAAAGTTGGCACTTGAAACTGTCAGCTTAAATATGCCAGCTGCACACACACACACACACTTCACACTCTCGCACACACACACACACATGCGGCTACTACATAAAGTGAACAAAATGGTCGACGCATAGCGAAAGTTGGAACTGTAAGTTACAGTACCAGCGACTCTTATGGCTCCTTGCAGTCTGTCGGGCCATAACTTTTGGCATAACCCCTCCAGCCGATCTCCGCCCCGATTATATATATATGTATGTTACGTTCATCCCTGCCCTTGCCTCTGACTTACCATAAATGTATTTTAAAATGTCAGGATACAGCTAAATTAAGCAGCATTTCCACTTGCGCTTTACGCGCTCATTCATTCATTTTCTGACATTCACCCGCTCTTTCATTTACTTATCTGTAGTTGTATTTTCAGCACTGATACAAAAAAAAGGTTCAAGCTTAATAATTTATAATTAAGAAAAACAGAAAACATCTGGACTTGAAGACCATTAATTATATAATTTTTCTTTTTAAATTTCTTTTAAGAAGTTCATCTTTTAAAAATAAAATATTTAAGACAAATAATATAGATCTCTGAAACGAGTCTTTTTTAACAGTGTACTTATATTCTTTTCTTTTCAAGATGGTCATCTTTTAAAAATAAAATATTTAAGACAAATAATATTGATCTCTGAAACGAGTCTTTTTTAACAGAGTACCTATATTCTTTTCTTTTCAAGATGGTCATCTTTTTAATATAAAATATTTAAGACTATTTGTCTGTTGATGTTGATCCTTAAAAACGAGTCTTTTTTGACAGTGTACCTATATTCTTTTCTTCTAGATGGTGACGAGAACGAAGAAAATCTTTGTGGGCGGACTCTCAGCGCCCACCACGCTGGAGGATGTCAAAAGCTACTTTGAACAGTTTGGTCCGGTAAGTAAAAAATTTCTAAGCAGCCCATTGCTAAAAAAAATAAGCGAAAAGAAATACTACGTGTACCTCTATAAACATTTCGTCTGCCAAGTTTCGAAATAATAATAATAATAGTAAAATGAAATCAGAACGACAGTTGCCGAACGAAACCAATCATGCAATCTATGCGCACTGCGCGTGTTATGTTCCCCCCCCCCCTCCCCCTCCGATTTTCCACCTCAACTCCCTCTGTAGTATGAGAGAAAGGTATGGTATATCTGCTTGTAAACGCTGCTGAGCAATGACACCTTCACTGGCTGCCACTTGCAACGTTTTGTTTGATCAATAAAAACGCCAAAAAAAAAATCACAAAAAAGTTGAGAAAAACTCTACCAAAAAATACTACAAAAAAAAAGCAGGGAAATGTAAAGAAGAGGAATATATATCCGTACCAAATTCAATCTTGACAAGTACTGCAAAACGCAGACGATGGCCCGACACGTCGATGCCGGCCCCTGCACCCCCTCAACCCCCTCTAAGCCCTCTTCGAGCCCTCTCTACCCCTTGACAACCCTGCCACACTCATCATTTTACCCAATTCTCTGGCTGCCTACCTGCAGCAAAAAGCAAACTCCACTTAAACAGCGGCTTACACACATGCAGATTGAGTGTGTGTGTGTGTTGTGGGTGTGTGTGTGTGTGAGTGTGAGTGTGTTTGCGGCTGAGTGCTATTCGAGTGCTCTTTAAGTTCTCCATTCAGCCATGTTTGGCAGATTGAGAGCCAGATGGGGAGGGGAGTTAAGGGGGTAAAAACCCAGACTTGTTATAGCGCACAAAACAAATTTTTAGCACGAGAACAAAAATTGTTGTGTTCTTGATTACGATACTAAACGAAAATCGATTTGTTCAACGCCTCTCTTCGATTTTAATGAGCGGCTAGATCCTTTAGCCTTCCAAGCGGATTTCATTAACGATATGCAAAAAAAAAAGATATGAAAAGAAAGAAAAGAAAAACGTATTCTAAAGGCAAATCTCTCAAGCATGCGGACTTGTTCTATCGTAAATCTTTAATAAGTATAAGGGATAAGCAAGTTGCTTTTTTTTTCGTTAAGGGAACAAAAAGTTTTCCAGCATACTCGTATAAAAAATAAACCAGCATTAAGATTCACTTTAGATATCAGTGTTAAGTTTGTGTAGTTGACATGATAGCTTGTTAAGTTGTAACAAGTTGGTAGATGTGTTGCTAGGTAAACAACTATCGAAAGTGACAGATTTTTAAGCAGCTCTCCTGTGCTTTCAAAGCTAACATAGGAAAACTTGCAGTAAAGCTCTAATATTTCATGGATATGGAGCTAAGATTGTAAGCAGCTAAATCCCTTAATACGTAACGAAATGTTATGTATGTGTAGATTAATGCTGTAGTATTTTTTTAATATTTAACTAATACAAACATCTATTAAATTGGTATATTTCCATTACAATATGCGTTTAAAGCCGCTTTCAATCTTTGCTACTATCAATTTGATACTTTTCCAAGTAATAAGCTCTTAAGTTTGCCACGATGAAATGTATATTCAGAGTTTCACACTTTAGCATCTCGAATTACCGAGCTGAATACAGGAACTTGCCACTTGCCACACATTTTCATTGAAAATCCAACTCTGTTCACACCTATAGTGACTGTAGTCATCATTATGTCATTTAATACTGCCCCACATTTTGCAATCTCTCTCTCAACGGATTTGAAAACTTCTCTCAACGAACACTCAGGTAATACGCAACCTTGTGCAAAGATGGGCAAATAAGTGGAGAGGCGGAGAGGGGGGAGGGAAGCCTCCTGATAATTGACACAAATTGGCGCAACTTTTTGTCAGCTCTTCAAACCGCCAGCACGTCAACTGGCATTTGCGATGCCTCATTGCGCCCGCGCCCACGACAGTCGATAATGCGAATATAATGACGACGCCATTCTATATAGCCCACCTACCCCTACCCCTACCCCTACCCCTATTCCACCTCTCTCAGCTTTTCGCTTGATTTTGCTAGCACTCAGTGCCAAAGCACATAAACGCCCATCAATCAAATCAGCGCTGTGTGCAAAATGCTTTTAAGTAATTTTCATCATAACTGCGAATGAAGCTGTCAAAATCTATAACGATCAAATAGTTGAAACACCTTCAAATGATATTGCATAGGTGGGGAATGAAATATGGGAAATATGGTAGAAAGAAGTCGAAACAAAAGGCTGGTCGGCTAACCAAGCGCGAATGCCTAATGGCAAACTTTTCAATTAATCCGCATTGGCAAAAGAAAATTATAATAATAATAATAATAACTTGGCCAGCACACAAAAGGGCGGGTAGTAGCGATAATACAACGAAGTCTTTGGCAATAAGCTATGCAAAAGTTTCGACAGGCAAAAGCAACTGCCATGACTGCCTGCTCCTCCACATACTTACTTGGCCAAGTTATTGATTACAACTAATCCCCTTTTGGCTTTTGCCTGCCGCCTCATTGAGCAGCGGCTCGCAAAGAGATTTACGTTTGTTGGCCATAAACAAAATAGCAAAAAGAATGGCAACAACAACAACAACAGCCCGATGGCGGCTTAGACGTTAGCTTGGGCTCGTATAGCCGTATCCGTGTCCGGGATCCGGATCACAACTACCGGCCAGGTGGCCATCCAGGCGTTAATGACTTTAACGGCCATTTTTCTTTAGCCAAAAGATAGGCAGAGTGAGGCAAAGTAGATGGAAAAGATGGTAGATGGAGAGATGGTTGATGGTAGATGGAGAGATGGTTGATGGTAGAGATTGCCTTTGTCGTTGTCATTGCCATTGGAAACGATGGCACACGGTAAAGATTGATTAGCCAGGATGACACAGTCAGGCACAGTGTTTCGACCCCTCCGACCAAATTCAATATGATTAATAGTTGTTGCATGTTGCGTAGAATAGCGACAATCACAACGGGCACAACAACAAAACAACAACAGTACAACAACAACAACACAATACAATAGTCAGGGAATAGCGCAAACAACAGCGCGAGATTGTCTATATAGAAATTTATGACCCGAGCAACCAGCCAATTTCATGTTGCCACTACGAGAATTTCTCTTTTATTTTCGTTCTCTCTCTCTCTTTTTTTATTATTATTATTTTTCTCTTGTCGACGGCATATTTTATTTGCATTTCATTTTATGTTTTAAATGTTGCACTGCATTGTTTGCATTTTTTTCTCATTTGGATTTTAATGCCTGTTTCGAAATAAAGAAAAACGAAAAACAATTGCTCTTGCCATAAACTATGTAAATAAATGAATCTAAAATTTGGTATAAAGTTGTTAAAAAATGTTTTTTTTTTTAATAAGAAATCTATTTTTAAACCAGCTTTACTATTAACATTTTGTGTGTTCTAAGGAAAATCTTTAACTAGACTATATTTATTTCGGAGAATCTGTTGCAATTGTCCGTGTGCTTGAATTTTACAATCAACTTTTTTCTTACTTAATCCCAAATGCAGTCTGCAATCCAGATAGAATATCTTTCTTGGAAAATCATGAAGTATACTTTATTGATTCCAGAGAATCTAGCACAATTTTTTTCAATTTTGCAATCAATTTTTTTCTATCTTTGGCAAACTTCATAGAAAAGCTCAGTTTTTTTTATAAAATTCCTATATTTTCTATTCTATTGAAATCTATAACAATTCTTATATCTGTCTCCACGAATTTATTTTGAGTGTGGGCCGTCCGGTAGATGGCGCTGCATAAATATTATGTATATACTTAAGAGCTTAACTTATCGGATGCGTTACTTGCTTAATAGCAAAGTTTTAATGCCCCGTTGTGAATCTATAAAAACTATAGTCAGGCTCATTTGCAAACTGATACATTGAAAAGGTGGATAAAGAGAGGGCAAAGGGCAAAAATAGTCGTAGTTTCAAGCTGATGACCCTTAACCCCGATGCCCGCACATAAGCCCTCAGTGATAGTTGCCACACCTTTTAAATGCAAATCAGAGAAATGTTTTTGCCAAATGCGAAATAAAAGCAAAACCAAAAGCAAACCAACAAAACAAATGGCAAATTTCAAATTTTCAGTGTGCAAGTTTTTAGTGCAAATGCTTTACATTTAACTGACACACACACACACACACACACACACACATACTAATACACAGGCACACACATAAAATGGACCCCAAACTGACCTCAGCTGCTGCAACCTTTGCCACTGATTTTATTGCAACTGCTGCAGCTGCTGCAAACACTGCGATAACAAAAATTTCACATGCACAGAGAGGAAAGAGATGAAACTTAGATGCACAACAGAGGCGAAAGAAAGGGACCGAGTGTTATGGTGAGAAAAACATAGAAAGAGGGTACGGTAAAGGGAGCAGAAATAACAAAAATGTAAAGCTCTTTGGCTAAAAAATTGCAAATAAACTACACATTTTGTACGGCCCCCTCTTCCAGCATTTGCCCGTAGAATCTGGCTGGCTCTCTGATCCGTTCTTCCCTCATCGTAGTCCTGACCTGAGCCATGAGCTTGCTATGGAAATTTGCAGTGGCCAACTATCAGGCAGCCTGCAGACATCGCCCTGTGGCTTTTAAAGGTGTTTACGGTGTTTGCTTTGCCATGCCCCAAGGGTTAGTTAATTTAAGCGCTTTTCATAAGCATTTTATAGAGGGGGGTTCAGGCCAAGTGGCAACAGCAAGTGGCAAAAGTGCAGCCAAAGCTGCCAAATGTCCGACCATACTAAAGATGCCTTCTTTCCCCCCTCTTTTCTTCAACTTCACAGCCACAAAGGCTAAGGACTTTGCTGTGGTACCGACTCCCTGGAGCATTAATTATGACAAATCATGCAAAACAAATTGCAACAAATTAAAAAAAAAAAAGAAAAGTAGCCTTTATTAAAAGCGAAATTAATTATTTAATAACGAGTTAATTGTTAGAAAGCTTAAGAAGGCGAATTGAGGTGTCCCTTGACTTTACAATGTATATCTAACATTTTAATCATTCAAGTTGAAGAATGATTATTTTAAATTACGTAAGTAAGCGATGTGAGCAAGAATATTAAAGTGGATGATTTTTAGAGTAGTTTAATGAACTACTTTTAATTTTGAACTAATAGTAGTAAAACTACTTCACAGCTTAATTATTTCATGAACTAATTAAAAATTTTAATGTGAAGCTGTTAATGTTAAACCAATGTCTGCCTAAAAATGTTAATGCTATTCTGTTAACGTTAATGTTAAACAACTGTTGGTAAAGGTGTTAGTGAAGCTGTTAATGTTAAACCAATGTCTGCCTAAAAATGTTAATGTTATTCTGTTAATGTTAATGTTAAACAACTGTTGGTAAAGGTGTTGGTGAAGCTGTTAATGTTAAACCAATGTCTGCCAAAAAATGTTAATGTTATTCTGTTAATTTTAATGTTAATGTTAAACAACTGTTGGTAAAGGTGTTGGTGAAGCTGTTAATGTTAAGCCAATGTCTGCCAAAAAATGTTAATGTTAATGATAATGTTAAACAACTGTTGGTAAAAGTGCACCACAAGTCTACAAATTGTAAACTTTGAACCGACAATTTGAATTAGGAGCCTTATCCAATAGTTATTTAAACATTAGAAGGATCAAGTTAAGTTATTATGTTTATATAAAATCACATATCATATCCTTAACGACGATGGCAGCGAGTATCAACAGTTGCTCATGTATTCCGAAAAAGGTTTAGGGTAAAATTGTATATATAGGGACTGTGTGTGGTGGCATAGATAGAGTTTCAATCTTGTTTGCTTACCCACCTGCCTGACGGTATCAGTCAGTCAGTCAGCCAGTTGTTGGGGTCCCTGTTTGTTTGTGTTGTCCTTGTGCCCGTCTGTCTGTCTGTCTGTCCGTCCGTCCGTCTGTGCCATAACTGTGGGCAATTTTTGAGGCATTGCGAATGAAGTGTCTCCTCCCAGTTGCATAAATTATGATGAAGCGCAAATCTTCAGTTAGCCGTATGTAAATGTAAATGAAGGCTTTGTGCCTACATATGTGTGTGTGTGCGTGCAGTTGTGTGTGTGTGTGTGTGTGTGTGTGTGTGTATATGCACGATGAGTGGCAGATTTGCATAATCCTTAGCAAAAGGTTTCATGACAACGCTCCTGCTCGACATGTCAATGTGGCTGAAGAGAGGAGGCAGAGAGTGAGTAAGAGAGACGGGGAGAAGGGGCTTTGACAAGCCACAAATACTTCAGCACCTCCACCTAAGCTCGTAATTAACAGCAAATATGTATATGTATATGATGTACATACATACGTGTGTGTATGTATGTGTATACGGGCATACACTTATACACAAATCCTGCACTCTACCAGCTGTCATTTACATAGCCAATTAGTTGTACATAAGCAACAACAACCACAACAACAACATCATCATCAGCCAGAAGAGCAAGAAGAAGAACGAGTACTCTGTCTGTCTGTCTGTCTTTCTGTCTCTCTATCTATCTATTGGGCTGACAAATTTCTACCTTAATCCCTGCCTAGCCGCAACTAATTTAATTGTGTTCAATTTGGCATAAAGGCGTTTAATGGCCGCATTTGAGTCATCGACGTGTTTAGCTACTCTATATACACAATATATTAATATATATGGATTTTTCACATCAAGTTGATAGCAGCAGACACAGCTGCAAAGAGAACTCCAACAAGACTTAAAGTAGAAAAGCTCAACGATGAGATACTCAGCAATCATACTTACATTTCGTAAATAAAGAGTCTCTAGCTTTAACAGTCTCTAAGTCCACTCATTAAAAATTTTGATACTTTGTTTAGTGGACCATTAAAATTATATTAAAATTAATTTTATTTCTAAATATTGGAAAATAA
This sequence comes from Drosophila falleni, assembly GCA_035045575.1. NCBI lineage: Eukaryota > Metazoa > Arthropoda > Insecta > Diptera > Drosophilidae > Drosophila > Drosophila falleni. The sequence goes on from JAWNOV010000167.1 coordinate 17,447,941, forward strand.
TATTTTAGATTTCAAAATAATATTTACCTTAAAATCGAAACTCATTTTTAATTGTCGTTTTAGAAATGAAATATTTATCTTAACTTCACTTTTTATTAGTTCAATTCTTAGTAGTTTAAATGTTTACTGTTAAAAATCTACCATAATAAATTAAAACAAAAGTTGACCCTCTTCTAGCATACACTATCACAAATAAGTATATCTGGGATTTTCTCAATCATCTATACTATTCTTATTCGAATATGATTTTTTCAAACACATATCTTCTATTTTCAATTCTAGCTTGAGACAGTCGGATTTTATCTTTTTCTATGTTTCCTACACAGATTACATAACTGTAACAAACTCTTTTGGCCATTTTCAGTGGGTGCTGGGTATAAAATGCAGTTTGGGGGAAAAATAACGAACCAAGCCAATGCAGACGAAGACGCTCGTTGTTAATGCTTTGATAGACACATTATTTCCGTCTCAGTGGTTAGGCATTGCAACAGCAACAGCAACAACAGCAACAGCAACAACAGCAACAGCAACACCCGCAACAACAACAACAATTGCAACAGAAATCTAATACGTCTTGCCAAAGCGAGGGATAACTGTTTGTTTACACACAGTGCCGACAAGGAACGACTATTTGCCTGGCCCAAATGGCCTCAGCATAAAACCTGAGCCTTGCTTTGCGACCAGGGATTGCTAAACTGGAACTGGGATTGGGTTTAAAAATGGGAATGAGATTGGTATTGGGAATGGGAATGAGAATGGAGAATGTGGGATTCTCGACTCGACTCGACTCGATTTTCATGCGTCTCCGTCTACAGCTGCTCTTTGCATATCTGCTTCGTGTCTTGCATGGCTTTGGCAAATTGCGCAAAAAACATTGCAACAGCAACAGCAACAAATGCAGCAGCAAACGGGAGCAGATTTCAGGCACAACAAATTGTCATGCGGACAGGCAGGCAGCCCACACACACATATCCACAGACAGACAGACAGACAGACAGAGAGACAGCCAACGCTGCGGTTGGTCTCAGCTAACCTCTAACCTCTTTCTTCCCCACTCTCTCTCTCTCTCTTTCTTTCTTGCTTTATCTGTAGCTGTATCTGTATCTGTTTCTGGTTCTCTCTATGCTGCTTCAGTTGCTGCTCAAGCACATGAAATCCTTACCCAGGCGCAAGTCAAGCAAACAAACAAACCGCAATGACATGCAGGCAAAGCACAGGCTGCATCTCCTGCTGCTTACCACTGCTTAACCCCTGCCCCTCTGTCCTGCCTCTGTTCCTGCCACATTGCCGCACATTGGCATTGCCACAGTTGTAACCGGAAACTGTCGCACTTATTTGGCTACGCGCTAGTTTCGCATATTTCACTGTCAACTTGCGGTAAATAGACTTTAAACAAATATGAAAATAACTTGCAAGCAGCTCACATGAGTATGTGTATATATATATATATGTGTGTGTGTGAAAAGTGGGCAAGAAAAATGCAAAAATCTGCAGAGAGCCAAAAGAAAATTTGCAAGTAAACGGTGGGTAAGCAAATGGCAGAGTTGTAAAGTCTGCGGCATTTCGTATCCCTGTCAGCGCCAAGCTTCCCCCTCTCTCACTCCCCCTCTCTTTCACTCACGCTCTCTCTCCCTCACACTCTCTCTATCCCTTTCTATTAGTCTGCTCACAGTGGGAATACTGAGTCTGGCCACGTACGTAATGGAAATCAATTGTTTACTTTATATGAGTTTTTCAAGTGCTTATTCAATATCATTAGATGAAGATGAGGTAGCATTGCCAGATGTTGTACACAAGTTATTCTAGTTGTTGTTGTTGCTGTTGTTGTTGTTGTTGTTGTGGTTATGCATAAACTAAAACAATCTTTGCAGCAGTTGGATAAGGTCAAAGCTAAGCAAATTAGTTTGCCAAGTGCCCAGAAAAGAGTCAAAAGAAATCTTTAAACTATCCAAGCAACTTATGAGAAAATGGTCAAAATGCAAAGTTGGGTTTTTTGCCATCAAGAGTTGTTGTTGGCTAAAATCATTGGCCAAGTCGCTTGAACAAACAACTCTCAGCTCAGCTTCAGCTCAGCTTCAGCTTCAGCTTCAGTTTTCTTCTTCTGAATCTTTGCCAAGACTCAACCTCAATGCGTTCTGTAACTTTTCTCATTTTAAACGAGAATTTTGTGTGTGTGTGTTTTCTGCTTCTTCGTTATTTTTTATATGTTGATGTTGTTCTTTTTGTCAGATGCGAAAATCTTAATTTAAAAGCCCAGCTGTTGAATCAAAGGTTAACCTTTCAGCCCTTTTAACAACAACAACACACACACACACATCTTAAGATGAGAGCGAAAAACTCATCTTGTCAGGCTGTGTGTGCCACACCTCAACACACACACACACACACAAACACACACAGAACTTAACCAGTTACAGCTCTCTCTTCCACTCTCCCACTCCTCTCTCTCTCTCTCTCTCTCTTTTGCTTGCTCTGTGTATCTTTAGGCAACTCGCGAGAGATGCAAATAAGCGAATATTCATTTGATGATACGGGTATGAGTGCGAGTGTGAGTGTGTGTGTGTATGTGTGTGTGTGTGTGGGAATGGAAATGGAAATGAGTGTGTGCTCTTGTTACACGTGCCTTTCGCCAGCGAGCGACAATTTAAAAGTACGTTTTTATCGCAGCCAGGACTGCCAGGATATTTTGTCCGTCCGTCCGTCTGTCCGTCCGTCTGTCTGTCCGTCCGTCTGTCTGTCTGTCGTCCTGACTGCGGCATCGACAGCTTGAGATAGTCACGTACACGCCTTTGTTTTTCTGCCATTTTATTTCGTGCCAATTGTGCGCCTAATTAGCGTCGAAATCTCGCTACGCGGCGGCATCTTTGCAATTAAAACGCACTTTTCATGTGGCAAGGGATCTGAGTATAGAACTGGATAGAGAGAGAGAGGGAAGGTAGAGTGTGGCACAACAGTGTCTGGCAAAAGAAAACACACACAATCAGCTACAAAATGGCGCATGTGGAGCCGCCTACAAAATTAATTTGATTTATGCTGTTTTCAGTTGTTGTAAATGTTTCGCTGTGTGTGTAAGTGTGTGTGTGTATGTGTGTACATGCTGTTTGCCTTCAGTGTTTCCCAATTTCAGTTGTTGTTGCCACTGACACTGCCTGTTGTGTTTTGTGTGCTGGGTCAGGTAACGAATTTCTGACTAACAAAACGAAAATAAAAATAATATATTGCCCTGGCCAAATGTTAAGTGTCGACTTTTACGTGGCATATACGTTACACGTCTTTGCAATAAAACAACAGCAACAACAGTAACAACAACACTAATACAACAGCAACAACATGACATATAAACATGGTCGCTGCTGCGTTTCGGTTGTTGATCTACTGTGTTAGAGTCAGATCCTGTTGTTGCCCTTCCATCCACATGTGTCAAGTCAAACATGCAACAGCAACAACCTACATAACAAATGTAACAAACATATGCAGCAACAGCAGGACCTTAAGAACTTAAGAACGACTATATAATACACTAAAATAAGTCACATAAATTTGTAAAATAATTGAATATTGTAAAATGTTTAATATCCTCTTTCTTTCATTAAACACAAATTTATATTAGCTTGAATTGAAAATTGTAACAGCTTTAAAATCTTATGATTAATCACCAAAGCCAAAGCTGTCTCTATCTCTCTCTCTCTATTTTCTATTTTCACTAAAATAAGTCACATAAATTTGTAAAATAATTGAATATTGTAAAGTGCTTAATATCGTTTTTCTTTCATTAAATTAAAATTTATATTGGCTTGAATTGAAAATTGCAACAGCTTTTAAATCTTATGATTAATCACCAAAGCCAAAGCTCTCTCTATCTCTCTCTATTTTCTATTTTCTCTGCACTTCAACCTATTCAAGTGCTTGGATTTATCCTAAGTAGATTGCTTTAAAAGCACTCGAAAACATTGCTCATGATTAATAGTAATTAAGTCAAAGCCAATGCGCTCTTCATTTGTTTTACGCATTTACTTTACGCAATTTTCGTTCTTCTTTTGTCATTTGCTACCAGATTAATCTAATGTTTAAGTGTGACTTTAAGCCTGAGAAGCATGTTTGTATTGCAGCTTAATGAAGACTCATTGCCAACAGGAAAAAAAAGTACGCAATGAAAAAATGTTGGCTTTAAACAATTTGAATTTTAAATTGCTTTCCAGCTTGCTACACTTTCCACACTTTCACACACACCCACAATAGCGAATATACCCCAATGTATGTGTGTACACTCAGGTAGAGGTATAAACAGAATATGCGCCTCCCGCACAATGTAAATAAAAAGCCATAAACTTTCATTTAAGTTTAAAATGGCATTTAAATGAATGAGTGGCTGCCACCAGACCCATTTTTCCATTTTGCCATGTTGCTGTTACCATGTTGCTGCTGCCACTTTGTGCCAGTCGCTGCCAGTCGCTGTTTTTGGTAGCTCACAGCAATTGGCTTGGAGTTGGCATTGGAGTTGGGTTTGGGTTTGGGTTTTGGCTATGGCTTTGGCTTTAGCCAAGTAACACATGTATCATAATTCATTTCCATGTTTTATTTCATTTTAACTGCAGTTTTGGCTGTCGCACTCGTTTATTTGTTGTGGCTGCTGCGTGCAAACATAAATACATATCAAAACAACAGCTAACGGCTAAAAACAGCAACAAGAATAACAACAACAACAACAGCAACAGCAACAACTTTCATCAAACAAACAACATTCAAATACACGACAAACACGTACGTGCAAATACCCAAAATGCCCCAAAATATATCTGTATGGCAATGTATATATACACGTATGTGCATATGGATAAATGTATTTGTGTGTGTGTGTGTGTGCTTTGCAAGCAAAAGCAATCAAGAGCCAATTGACAAGTCAGACTACGTCTCAGCCCACGTTTCGTATACTTAATGTGCAATGGTACAAAAACTATAGCATACTTTTGAGCTGAGAGTTAATTACATCATAATTTCTAGCTAAAATACAGTAAGTCAAGTAATTGTTTGACAAAGAACTAAAATTACATGTTCAATTTCGTTATTAAATTCGGAATGAACATATTTAAAGTCTTATAGTTGATTTCAACTTGAAATAATAATAATAAAATCACAATTGTAAATCTAAATGGTTAACTAGTCAACAATTTATATGTTTGGAATAAAATAGAGATCAAGGAGAAATCTAAAACAATTGAGAAAATAAAATATTTTATTTGTAATACATTTGTTATATATTTTACCCTATGTTTTGGTGGCCTGCAGCCTTGGTCAAAACAGTTTACTGGACATACTGTGTGCTATGGAAATACATAAATCGGCTTAAACTGCATGCATGAGTTCATTTTAGAATTCCCTGCCCTTTTGTTGCAGATTTTCTAAACTTTTGCAGTGCGCGCTTATAAATATTAAATAAATTAAAAAGCAAGCTAATTGTTAATCTGTGCGGCTTGCGGCTTTGGCATATGCGCTTTTGTCAACAACAGCAACAGAAATGCAACTGTCTGTTGTCTGTTGGCCACTAACAAGCTCTGCTCTGCTCTGCTCTGTTGACCACGCCCCTCAGCGCCTCCTTTTTGGTCTGTTGCCGTGTTTTAAATGTAAAGCACTTGCTGTGGTCGCTTTGAGCGACCTAAAAGTTAATCTCTGCCAACCGCTGACCAGGCAAACTCAACTCCCTCTACACAAGTCAGCTCCCTCTCTTTCTCTTTCTCTCTCTCTCTCTCTCTCTCTCTCCCCCTCTCTCTCTCTCTCTCTCTGTAGCTGTCACTCTTTTAGACTGGTTAGATATTTTGCTGTGTGTGTGTGTGTTGTTTTCCATCTCTTTCTAATATGCTTTTGCCCAAGCGACCACAACTTACGTTTTTCACTGAGAGCGAGATTCATTCTGTTTGCTTGTTTGTTTGTTTGTTTGTTTGCTTATTTTTCAGCCACTTTTTATACGCTTTTGTAAATGTCGATGGATGTGAGTGTGTGTGTGTGTGTGTTGTGTGGGAGTGAGTTTGATTTGTGCCAAGCAAGAAGTCAACCAGCCAGTCCAAGATAAATCGCCTTTCAACGCAACTGCGGGCATAAAAAATCACACGATCAGTCATTACACACACACACACACACACACACACACAGACTGCCAGTTATAGCATAAGCACTTATGTGGCATATATGTGTGTGTGTGTGTGTGTGTGTGTGTGTGTGTGTGTGATTCCCCAAAGTCATTTTGCATCACCCTCTGTGTGCAGTGCTTTTTTTATCGCCAATGCTTTAAATTTTTTATGCAAGCTGCGCTGCTGATTTGGCGATAGTGTCGTCGTCCACGTTCTCATCCTCTCTCTCTCTCTCTCTCTCGCTCTCTCTCATTCTCATTCTCAATCGCATTTCTCCCCATCTCAGCTTTCATTCACATCCTCGTCGTCATCGTCATCGTCATCGTTGCCTGTAGCACATAAGTCATTTTGCAGCGCACTTGTAAGAATTCACACGAGCTTGCGTCCCATCCGTTGCAAGCTGTAAGTTGCAAGTTGCAAGTTGCTGTGTTGCAAGTGGAAACCCGTACTCGTATCCTGCGTCACTTTAGCGTCTCAATAGTCTGTTACTAATACGTTTTTGCAGTGTGCTGCCATTTTAATGCCTTTTCATGCAGCATGCAACGACTGAGGCAGCAACTGGAGGCAGTGGCAGCTTCTTTTTCGAGTGCATAAAAGCAGAGCGACAGCTGGCAAAGCTAAGGAGCTGCTTCAGCTATCAGCTATTGCCACCGAATCTCCGCTGCTGCGGCTGCTGCGTCACTGCGTCACAGGATATTACCGCCGTCATTCGTGAGGCAAGCTGCGGGGCAGAGCAGTTAAAGAGAGCAAGAGAAGAAGAGAGCAGGAGAAGAAGAGAGTGAGAGTATGAGAGATGAAGATGAGAAGGGACATCAGGATGCGTTGCTTGTCTCAGTTGCTCTGGTTGCCACGGTTGCATTTTCTCTGCTCCTCCTACCTTCCCCTCTCAGCAGTTTGGCACGCACATGTGTTGGACTGCAACTGTGAAGAGTGAAGAGAGTGAAGAGTGCAAGAGAGTGCGGAGAGCTGCTGTGGCGCCTCAATACTCTGACGCTTCCGGTATTTATGATGCAAGTAATCAAATTGAATGGCGCGTTGCAGTTTCTTTTCGCCTTTTATTTGCCCAGACTGAGGATGATGCCTTTTGCTTACAGTGTGCCTTGACTTGCAGTGATAAATTCATGCATTTCTTCATGCTATTGCCAGCTCCCTTACTCCCTTACTCTGCCCCTCTCTCGCTTGCGCTTTCATCGTTACGCCATCCGCTGGCGCGGCATAAAAAATTGTGCGAAACTTTGAGCTTTCTACACATTTTCGTCGCTTATCAGCGACGGCTGCCTGCAGTTTAACTCGAGTGGAAAGGGAGAGGGATAGAGAGAGAGAGAGAGAGGGAGAGAGAGAGAGGGAGAGGGAGAGAATGACGAGTAGAAGAAGAAGTTGCGAGAAGGAAGGCAATGATAATAATGAACGTGCATGAAAAATTGCAAGTTGACTGAAAGAACTTGGCACTTGGAACTTGGGCATTACCTAAGGCGCAATAAATAATAAGTACCAGTAGCAGACAGTGGCAAGAAGGTGGCTGTGTGGCATGCAGCAGTGGCAAGACTGTACTATATAGTAGTATTGCCAAGCTGCAACCTCAACCTGAACAGAATGAGCGCATAATGAACGACGTCTTGAGGCTCTGAGCTGAGCTGAGCTCAGCTGACTTGCATAATGCTAAATTAGTGGCCATGGAAGAGAGCAAGCTATACATTTATATATATATATAATAGAAAGAGAGAGATAGATAAAGAGAACGTTAAGACGACGGTCCAAGCCAAGTCAAGGCAAGCTTCTCAAGTGATTTACACAGGATGCGCCAGTGATTAGGACCAGTTGACGACGATGACGACGATGACGTCTCAGCCGAGAGTCGACTGTGTCTGTTTCATGCAACCGGTTGAAGCAGCTTTCCCAAAAATATCATAAGCACTGCACATTTCCCACTAATGACGCTTAAAAGTTTACCTTTTAAGTTGACTCTTCTTACAAAAGTTTATTAAATCTTAGCAAAAGTTCATGAAACAGCATTTTTGAATCATTTTTGTAACTAAATTTGTATATTTTTTTATCATTTACTGTGTAAAATGCTTACAGATAAATGTGTAATCTAATTTAATTATGACGCTGGCCTTTGGCTAATCAGAATTTTATAAAATAAATACTTGTAGTAGGATTTGATGATAAATATAATCAAACCTATCGCAATTATTGTTTTAAATATTTCGCAACAACATTTAAGCAAATATTTTCAATTGATTTTTATAAAAACACCATATTTTTGGCAAAATTAACAATATTTTGTGTATTTTAACAATATTAGTTCGTTACTTTTAGATTTATCTAATATGAACATTTGCAATAAGTTTAGAGAAAAAATCAAATTGGGCTTTGCGTATGGAAATCAACTTAGCTATGGTAATAAAAATTTGATCGAAATACATATAAAAAGTTTAAGGAACAGCTTCTTTTTAAGTCTTCTTTGGTCATCTCCAGTTTCCACTCAAATTAAGTACATTTATCAACAAAAAATACAAAACTAAATATTAATATAAAATATTAAGTATAAACGAATTTTGTAAAATGCTATTGAATCAAGGATAATCCCTTAGAATTCAATCATGAAATTTAAACTTGTTCAGATTAGAATATGGAAACACTGTGCTAAGTAATTTTTCTACTAAGGATTTGCCAAGATCTTCCTAGTCGGTACAACATTTAGAATGCCTATGCATAATTCTAGTATTCTAAATTTAGCTTTATCTAAATCAATAATATAAATACACTTTAATCTCTGTCTCTTTTCCTTCATCGTGTTTTTCATCTAAAATAAAAGTTAATTTACTTAAATATGTTGTTAAATAACTTTACATAACTGAGCCGTAGATTAAAGTTTCACTTAATCTGAAGTGAATATACTATGAAAGCACGTTATTAAGCACTAATGAAATCCTCTTTTGGATCAAGTGCTAGTCCTTTGGCCCCCGCAGGGCAATGTGGGAAGAACTTTTGAATGGAATCAGTGGCAAAATCGTAGTCTTTTGGCGCTCTTCACCAAAAAACCTGAGCAGGAGCATTGAACAATGCGCTGTTGGTGGGCTGGTTGTTGGTGCTTTAAAGCTTATGGCTTATAGCTCAGAATTCCATCCATTTCCATTGCCATTCATGTGGCCAACGCCGTTGCCGTTGTCGTTGTCGTTGTCAGGAAGCGGGCCATGAAAAATGCAGCTGCTGCTGAAAATTTTTGCTTTTGTCGGCGTTGTTTTTCACGTTGGTCAGCAAATAATAAAAAACCAAAAAAAAAAACAAGAACAAAAAAAGAAAATAATAATGTGGAAAGAGAGACAGAGAAATTATCCGACTTGCTTGATTTATGTTTTTGTTATTGTTTTTCATAATCCCGGGGCCAAAGGCAAGAATGTAAAGTGAAGTGAGAAAAGCTGCAGAAAGAGAAAAGTTACACACAGCTGCCACTTGAAGATAACCCTAAAAAGTTGGCTCTAAGGACTCAATCAGCGTGGCTTCTAAGCAGCTTGCCAGCTTCCTGTCTGCTCTCGAGTCCTGTGAGCTGTGAGCTGCGACCTGCGTGCAGCGTGTCCTTCGTGCAATAAATGAACAAATTAATTAAGAAGTGGAGCTTGCCGTGAATTGTTGCACGATTGCCAACTCAAGCTCAAGCTCAAGCCAAGGGGCAAGGAATGTCAACGCAGGCGACATGAGATACGAGAAAACGCAGGACGCAGGACATGAAATTAATGCAGCGCTGCCAACGCGACCAACAACAACAACAACAACTACAACTACAAAAGAAAGAAGGACAACAGCAGGACAAAGGCGAAACAAAACGTAAACGTTAACGCTTCATTGCATCCCTAGGGGCAGTTATACGCCCAGGTAGTAGCTCAATCTGTCTCCCTCTCTCTCTCTCTCTGTCTATTTTTTGTCTTGCTATCTCTTTTCATCTATCTCTATTTGCCGCACTGAGCTGAAAAGCAGCTTAGCCTGCAGGTGACGGCGAGCAACGACGACGAGGACACAAAATCAATCGAGAAATCCATGGACATGCATAGATGTTCGTTCGTTTCGCCTAACCGGGAATAGTATGGACATCCATTCTCTATTCCGTTATACGGCTACTGCTCCCGTTTGTCCCGAGGTCCTGCCTCCATGGTTCCAGTGTGTGGGCACGTGCTGGTCAGCGCCAATAACGACGTAATCTGTTTATATCCCTTTTTTTTGTTGCTTTCCTCCTTTTTTTGGGCCATTGTGTTGCGCACTTTTTCCATTTGTCGTGCTCATCGTTGTCCTGGTCGTTGGTCGTTGTCGTTTTGGAGCTGGAGCTGCTTCAATTTTCTGGCCGCCAGTTTTTGTCGCTTCTCCATGGATTGAGTTGTTATTTTTCGCTTAGTGCAATTTATTTTGGCCAAGTGGCAGGCAACGGCCAACAGCAGAGCGCTTAATTTATTATGCCATCTACTGCTGCCCGCTCTCTCTACTCCATCTACTTCTGCTGCTCCTGCTTCTACTTTATCTCCCCTTCTCCTCTCCTTCTCCTCCATCTTCCTCGCTGCTGCTCATCACCCAAATTGTGCTGGCCATTGTTCAATGGCAGATAAAAGAAAAATTAAAGGCAAGCGAAATGAAAGTCGTCTACGACAACGTCGTCGTCGTCCTCGTTCTCCGAAAAAAGCAACAACTAAAACGAACGAATTTATATACGATATATATAAGAGGGGAACAAAAAAAAAACGTTATTAATTTCAACTTTGAAAAATTGTGCAATGGCTGAGCCATCGAGGCATTCATTTATTAGCAACGTGATAAATACTTTCAATTTTCCTTTCAATAAATGATAACGTAATGCCCTCGCATTAAACGAGATCAATGGCGGTTCGCTGTCAATTCTCGCACTAATATTAAATCGAGGCGAACAACAAATTCATCTTGAACTTTTAACAAACTGACACAATCAATAAAATATTCTTAAAATCTTGCGCTAGAAACTAACAAGAAATTCACTAAGGAAATTTATTAAGGACAAAGTAAAGGACTCTTGAGCTGAAGGAATTCTAAGAATTTGAAAGTCCATTCGTTGTTGCTTTTTATGAAATGCAAATTGACTTGTAGCGACTTTGTATAATGAGTTGTAATTGTTATTCCTAGTATCACAATGGGGGGCATAAAATGATGAGCATAGTGTCGTGCTTTGAACTTTAAGTGAAATTAATTGCATGCAGTCTTGTCAATTAAAAACTTGCTTGCACTAAAAGGATTTAGCAAAAAGGTCAATGTAATAGAGTGAGAGGAGTTGAGCTGTCAAACTAAGAGCTTTAAGGAAGATTAATTGCTTGTATTATTCTGATGAAAGCTAGCAAGGAGCTTTGCAAGCACAAAATTATAAAACAAAAGAATAAACAATGCTAAAACGTATATCTGAAATTAATTACTTAAAGGCTGCCAATTAAATTACTATAAAAGCTTTGAAAGCTGCTTAAAAAGCTCATTCATGTATTGTTGCCAAAAATCAGAAACTTCAGAACTTTAAGGAAGATAAATTGCCTCAACCTTGCTGAAAAACTCATTCATCTTTTATCATAAAAAAACCAATCCAAAAGTTGAGTAAAAACTTTGGTCATATTAAACAAACTCACTTAGCATAGAAACGAGTTAAGTTCATTATTGATTAAGCCTGTTATGCTAATCGGGCAACAACTTGATGTTGTCAAGCATTGTTCTTGTGCGAATGTGTGTCAAACCAACAACGAACTGACTAAGTTAGTTATTATGAATACTAGGCTCGATGAGAGGCCACATAAAAAGAATATCAAAATGTGATTTGACTGCGATTACGAGTATTGCGAAACATTTGCCATTATTGTTTGGCCGGACAAAAACTGCGGGCTGCGATTATTTTGACTTTGACTGAGTGACAAACTGACAGACGGAGAGACGGACAAATGGACAGATGGATGGACAGACTGACTGAGTAAGTCGCATACGCGTCAATTGCTGTGATTAGCATGAAAATCATTACAAGCACAAAATGAATGGCAAATCACAAAAGCAACAAACAAAGAGACAGAGAGGGGACAACCGAAACAGAAAGAGAGAGGAAAAAAAATGACAGGCTGAGGCTACGAAAATAGAAAAATTCTCGGTCATTGCTTTGTCAAATGTGTTTTGGTGTTTTTGTCTCCCTATCTATAAGTTGTTGTTGTTGTTGTCTCAGATGTGTCAGAGTCAGGCGCTATACTTGGAGGAGAGTAGAGAAGAGTGGAAGAGAAAGGGGATCCCTACGAGAAGGCAGTCAAGCAGACAAAAGGCAGCCAGTGAAAAATCGAGTTAGGCAAAACAAATAGCAAAATAGTTTCGACAGCGATGGCGACATTGACACAAACAATAACAACAACAAAAACAACAACAAGCTATAAGGAAAAAAGCTAGAAAAACAAAAAGAAATAAAAGTAGCTCAGAAATAGGAGCAGGGAAGTCGAATGGTGACGGCCCTTTTGGGCCGTTGTAAAAGTCAAGCGAAATAATATTTTCCGGGTAACAGGCAAAGGCAAAACCACCGACAACAACAGCAACAACAACAGCAATTGGCTGCTCCATTCCCTCCGTCCCTCTCTCTAGCTCTCTCTCTATCTCACATTCTCTGTTCTGCCAAATATCACTCGAAGCGTAACATTGAAAAAAAAGGAGAGAGTCGGAGAAGGACAGTAGTGTCTGCAGTAAGTCTGACGAAGAGTGGCGCAGGATGAACTTGTGACCATCATTGTAGGCAATTTGCAAAAATAGCAACGATTTCTTGCCACAGTCCACAGTACCCTCTTCCCTCTCTCTCTCTCTCTCTCTGTCGTTCCCTTTCTCTCTGTTTGTTGTGGCAGGCAGCAAAGTTAGTTTAAAGGAAATCAAAATAAAAATCATAAAAATGCACAACGTGGCGCGCGTTTGTTAAACTCCCGGACGGAAGGATGAGAGGGAGGGAGAGGGTGGAAAAAAGAGTCGCAGACAAAGACAAAAATGTTGCCTTGGCACAAAGATGAAAAGTTGTTGCTGTTTATGGCGGAAGTAGATAATGCCAAAGATGAACAAGGCGAAGGCGAAGACGAAGACGAAGACGCTGCTGCTAGTTGGAAATGCCAGTCACACAGGAGAAACAAGAGTAAGAGAGTGAGAGAGTGAGAGAGAGAGAGTGATAGAGAGAGAAGGGAGCGAGCTTGAGCTGGAGAAATGAAGCTTAAGGGTCGTCGCTTGGGTCTATAATTTTGCCATTACAAAACAATAGTAAAAACAAACTGCAACAAAGTTTACAGGCAACGCGACTGAGAAAGACAGAGTCACTGAGGCATGTGTAAGTAGACAGCAATAACAACAACAACAGCAAGGACAACAACAATGACAACAACTACAACTACAACTATAATAAGAACAAGAGAAAGAGCTTTGCTGCATGAGCACATTGTCGCATTATGTGCAATTATTGTCGCAATTATGGCCAGACAATTGTCAGTTTTTGGCGCTAGTTTTGAGCCCAAAGTCAATGGCTAAAAGTTCTCTGTATGCATGCATATTGTTGACATTTTGGGCCAGTGCCATTAATAACACTCACTTACAGAAGCAAAGACTTAAAGAGAGACAACGAGAGAGCGAGAGAAAGAGAGAGAGAGGTAAACGAGCTAATCAACAATGTCAGAAGCAGTCAACTGCTCGCAGCAGCCTTTGGTCCTTTTGGTTAAGGGCACAATCCCTTACGTGCGATAAGAACAATCATCCCTTGGCATCCTTCCCCACCCCCTCGATACAGTCAACACATCGATAAAGTCAACATGAAGCGTGGCCTGTGACCAGCCACTGGGGAACACACACACACACACACACACACACACCACACACACACTCTGTGAGCTGGGGGGAAAAAAGAGAGGCCTACGCAGAGTTCAGCTGTTTTGTCACTTATTCACAGCACATTAAACAATTTGCTTTTTACGCCGGCCAATAACAACAACAACAACAACGACATAATGTTGGCTATAACAGCCAGAGCAGCTAGAGTTACCCTCCAGGCTGTCTAGATGGCCTGCTGCCTAGCCAACCGCACATTTTAATTGTTCTCGTCATGAACATGTCATAAAGCAAATCAGATTAAATGCGTCACTTATTATTGTGCCCGGGACTCTCTCGCTCTCTGTATGTGTGTGTACACTGATATGCCAGTGTGTGTGTGTGTGTGTGTGTGTGTGTATGAACTTTGTTAACTGCGGTCAAATGTGGTGAGCATATCGCGTCGATTACGGGGCCTGAGGCAACGTTGGTTGGCAGCATATCGCTTTTATTGCATATTACCTACTCCAAAGCAGGCACAGTGGGGCAAATCAGATCAAAACTGCAGCAAAAAATTAACCAGCACATATTTTAAACAGTCTTTTTGTAAGAATGTTTTACCGCAACTTGCATTTTTCCAAGTCCAGTCTAATTTTAGCTGATAGAAAATTTTGACATTTATTTTAATGCATTTTACTTCAATTTAAATTTCATTTAGTTTGCTGATAACTTAACTTGACATTGAAAATAAGAGTCTAAATATGTTATTACATTATTTTAATTGGATTATTTATGAGTATAATTATATTTGAAAACAACTATTAAAGGGACTTATGTCCAAAATCTGTCAAATTGCATTTTTTTTTTTGCTGAAACTGCATGTATTAATACAAAATTCGGTGCCTCTAGCTCCTGTCTTTAGTTACAGCAAATAAATAAATAGATATAACTATTTTTAATGGGACACCTTACAATTTAAAGTCGTTACTATAACTCTATATCTAATCAACAACATTTCATAATAACATTTGCTTTTTTTCATTGTGATAAATTCGATTTATATAAACATATGTCAAAGTTTACTTCCGAAAAATTGGCAAAGCTAGTTGAGGAAATTAGTTAAAGAAAAGCCAAAAAAAAAAGAAAAGTTTGCTAGAGAGTTTTCTGCCCATTTTCTCAGCTAGCTTTAATTGATTGTTTAAGAACTGTGATAAGTATCTACAGGCGTTATCCTCTCCTTGACTCCTGCTCTGACAACTTTGCTCCACTATGCAAGTTATTACACCTTCCTCTGCTGCTTTTTCCCCTTCCATTTTACTGCCACTTGCTGGTGGTGTTAACTTGCATGCTAGATTGTGCGTGCTGCTTAATTAGTTGCAAACTGTTTCCATCAGAGAGATGGGAGTTGGCAGCAGGTCAAGGGATGGATCAAGCACAGGGTTGGTAGTGGGGGAAGAGTGGGGGAAGGGGAGGCACTTCATGTTACTTCCGTTTTTTGGATGGGGTTTGTTAAGCACACGTTTTAGGCTCCGCTAAAAGGCATTTTGCGGAAGGTGTCTGCAACTTTTCGAGTCGCATTAAGAAAATTGACACTGAAAGCGTTTTGTCATGTTGCGACTGAGAGGGCGTTTCCGTTTCCGGTTATGTCCGTTGTGCGTTGCGTTGCGTTCCGGTTCGGTTATCTTTTAATCGTTTGAGAAGCAAATATTGATTTCTAATATTGATGCAATTCCATTTTACAAATTTGCATACCAAATTCTGATTGCTCAGGGACTTGGAGACATAGTACACACACACTCTCACACACACACACACACACACACGCACAACATACACACAGTGTATGCCTTCTGAGTTGTTGTTAAAAGTCATGAGTGTTTTTTTTTTTGTTTGGCCGTCACACACAATGAAAATCGGCATGAGTAGAAAAGTGAAAGAAAATTGGCAAGAGAAGAGAGAGGGAGAGAGAATGAAGGGAAAGCGGCAACTGACAGGAGGTGGAGCTGCTCTGCTGGCACTTGACGCGCGCCGGCAACAGTCGATTAGTTACACAGACAGAGGCAGAGACAGAGAAGAGAGGGCAGAGAGAAGAGGGAGAAACATCACTTGAATAGTCAGATACAGAGACACATACGAATATCGACAGATAGTGCTTTTTGTTCTATGTAATCACAGCAACGGCAACGGCAACAGCAACAACAGCAGCAACAACAATCGAATTGGCAGCAACGGCAATGGCAATTTACAAAATGAAAACATAAAATAATAAATACGATTTGACAGCGAACTATTGTGGATATATACTACGGATAGTCCAAGTATTCCCAGTATTGGGCGAAGGGAAATGTTATAATGCGCTGGCAAACCCAAACCGGATATATATGTTGCTGTTTGTATGTGTGTAGAGTATGAGAGAGAGAGAGAGTGGTAGAGAGAGGGGAAGAGAGAGAAAGCAGCATCTACATAATCATATTATGCTTGACTGGCACGACAAACCAAGCGCACAAATGTGGGTCCAACTGCATTCAGTTGGCAGCCAAAGCTAAGAGAGAGAAAGGCAGTGAGAGGACGAAAGAGAGGAAGATAGAGAGAGGCGTGAAGGGGAGAGAGGAAGAACAGAAGCAGAGATTCAAGTAATTTGACAGGCGACATACATTTCACGTGCTGCACACAGTACAGAAAGACAGAGCAACTGGACAGCTGGGCAAAGGGGAGAGAGAGTGAGAGAGGGAGAGAGTAAGAGAGGAAGCGAGTAGGAAACTGCTGCGAAAACAGCTGCACAAATCTGTTAGCCCAGTCAGTGAATTGATGAGGGGCAGCAGCGATAAAAAGGCTTGTGAATTGCCTGGCAAATGGGTTCAGTTTGCAGTTTTGTAGTGTAGGCCTACCATCTGATTCGAATACGAATTTGTATTCGTATTCGTATACGGATTCCGAGTCTGACTCTGACTCTGACTCTGCCATGGATATGGGCCTACCAAATGCGACAGACAGACAGACAGACAGACAGTTGGAGCGACAGCGCCACCTGGCAGCTGCCAAAATTGCAAAATTGAAATTGAAATGCGAGTGCTGCTGTAACGTCAGACAGACAGACAGACAGACAGACAGACTGTCAGACAGTCAGACGAGAGAGAGGTAGACTCATACGCATGCATAATACGTTACGTATACGCAACGTATTGCACTTGGCTGTAACTGCGGCTGGCTGTCGCAAAGACAAGCCAAAGCAATTAATGTAATGAGCAGCAGCATGTCGGCCCAATGTCGACGTCAACATTTTTGCACAAGAATTTTCAATCAGCAGCGGCATTCAAACTCACTCTTTATGCGTGTGAGTGTGAGTGTGAGTGAGTGTGTAAGTGAATACTCGTAATGTGCAAAGGCGTCCAATGTAATTGTTGAAAACCAAGCTACTTAAGTGCAGGCGTGTGTCTGTGTGTGTGTGTGTGTGTGAACAAACAAAAAGTCCAATCAGGCTTGTATTAATGAGACTCTGACTGCGCAAGTGGTTGGGGGTTGGAGGGTTGGAGGGTTGGACTAAGGGATGATGTTTTGGAGTGCTGTTCGCATTCATTTGCATTTATGTTTTATGCCAACTAATTTGAAGCTGCTGTCAGCGAGACAAAACAAAATCAGCGACAAGCCCCTGCTTGACAGGACATGTTGCTACCTGTTCAAAGTCCGTGCCACTGCCACACACCCGCTGTCACTCCTTCAAGGCGTCCAAGTGCATGCAACAACAACAACAAAAGCAAGCAGACACTTCCTTTACTTTCTTGCCAGCTCACACATGCATACAATATGCATACTCATTAGTTTGGAGTGGTTCCGTCAACAGAAGACGACCCTCCCCCACCCCCACCCTCTTTCCCACCCTCATCATCCCTCCGCTTAACAGTGTCTTCTTCTTCTTTTTCTTCTTGTCGACTTGTCAGTCAGTCAGTCTTCATCATCATCATCATCTTCCTCATCTTTTGGCGTCTGTATCCCTCTTCTATTTGTCAGCCTGTCTGTCAGTCGTATCTGTTTGTCCCGCTCCAAAATAAACAAACCCTTTCTTCTTTTTTTCTTTTTTCTTTACTTTTTTTTTGTTTTTGTCTGCGCCTCCTTTGCCACGCCTTTTAAGTTGCAGCCAATTGTTATTGCAGCATTTGCCGCGTTGCCGCATTTATGCTGCGAGTTGAGAGTTGAGAGTTGGGAGTTCGGAGTTAACAGTTGGCAGTTGAAGCGTTGCAACTTTATGCAGCCTTTTTTCCAGCTCATAAATTTTTTTTCGCAATCTCCTCCGGTTTACTCGTCGGCGGCTTTCAATGTCAACCGGCGCAGCGGCTTTTGTTTGACGTCGTGCTCTCGGTCTCATAAATAACTGATTAAAACCTTTTTGGTTTTCTCGCGGCATGGGCTAAAAACCTTTCCCCATCCTGGTCCGCCTTTGAATGCCTTGTGGGTTGAGGTCTTTCTGACTGTGCATTCATTTAAAATGACTTGGCAACGCCGAACCTGTGGTGTGGAGGGGAGAAGTGAGGCGAGGTGGATGCAGTGTCACCAGTGGGTTGGTTATTGTGGCTTTGCTGTAATGATAAATAGCTGTTATATATGGATAGAAATTTTCCAAACGAGAAACTAAGCAGCGGACATTAAGCGACGGGCAGCGGGTTGACGATGCGGTTGTCAATTACGGCAAAAGGCCAGTTGATGTTTACAAAACTGTTATACCAGGAAAATTACATGAGAAATAATAACTCTTTTTAACTAAAAATGATATAATATACGGTGAAAATGCTCCTTACAACTTTTATACATAAACATTTAAAAGGGTAAAACAATATTTTAAAAATTCTAAAAAGTAACTAATGTCTTTAACACACTATTATGATTATTTATTACTATTATAATAGCTTTTTAACAAGTTTTTACAAAATATTTAGTCCCTCTCCCAGGCTCCGCTCCCAGTCCCTCTCTCAGTACCTCTCCCAGTCCCTCTCCCAGTCCCTCTCCCAGTCCCTCTCCCAGGCCCCGCTCCCAGTCCCTCTCCCAGGCTCCGCTCCCAGTCCCTCTCCCAGGCTCCGCTCCCAGTCCCTCTCTCAGTCCCTCTCCCAGTCCCTCTCCCAGTCCCTCTCCCAGTCCCTCTCCCAGGCCCCGCTCCCAGTCCCTCTCCCAGTACCTCTCCCAGTCCCTCTCCCGGATAAAATAAACAGTGATAGGGAAAAAAATCGAATTTTTTAAATAAATAATATTTTGATGTAGAATCAAAGTAGAGGAAAATTACAAAATTTGTCTTATCACTTACAATGTAAGAAATCTTTCATAAATGCAACATTCAATGACTAAACTGTTTAACATTGCACAGATGAAAACTGTTTATCAAACTCTTTTCAAACAAATAAAAAAACAGCAATCTTTCGCTTCATAAATTTAACTTTCAATAAGTTTGTTCATAACAATTATAAAAGTCTGTATTTACCAACTATTAATCTTTAGTACCTGTCATAAAACCTGTTATACTATTCGTTGGCCATTTATTGCCATTGAACTAGCGCTTTCTAATTGGTTTGCAAACAACTGTTATACGAAGTTTTATGTGCACTACGGCAAATGGAATTGTGAAGCTGCATAAATTGCACATTCAACAGCCATAACTTGCATCAATTCGCAACTACTATCATTGAATCCAATTCATGTGCTGTGCATAAACGTTCTTTGGCCAAGACTTTGTTCAACTCATAAATACAACATTATTTTCACGGTGAATCGCAGCTAACAGTCGACATCGACATCGACATCGATGTCTTCGTCTTCGTCCTGCGTCCTTCAGCTTTGTCTACATCTTGGTCTTCATCTTTATCTTGGGCTTCGTTTGCCTCGTTGTCGGTTGTCGAGTTGTCTGTGTGCGTCTCAATTCACTGCACATTTTGCAAATAACAATCGCATTTTTTGAATAATTCAAATCCACTTTGTTGCCTGCCTGCCTGGCTGACTGTCTGTCTGTCTTTCTGTCTGTCTGTCTTACTGTCTGTCTGATTGTCCGTCCTATAGTCCAATCCAGCTTTCGTTTTGTTCTTTCTTTTGATTCAAGCAAAACGCTGTGGCATAAGAAAAGCGAGTCAGCCAAGCCGTCAACTGGCAACTGGCAACTGGCGCATTTTCTGTATGTTTCTCTCGCTTTTTTGTTGTGTTCTGTGGAAGCGGGGGTGGCATAAAAAAATGTATAGCATAGTTTTCTGCGCTCGTAGCACCATCCACACACACACGCACACTAGCACACAATTAGAGCTGGCTGGCACTATTATTAGTCAGGCAATGCATTCAAATATTTAAGCTCTGCATCATTTATGGGGATTTTGAGCTGACTTGCAGTTTGGCGATTTAAATTTATATTTAAATTCGCGATTTAAATTAAAAACCAAATTGCGCAACGGCATTTCATTTTTTGCCTGTCCATATCCCGGCGCTGATTTCATTTAGTTGCGATAAAGAGAGAGAGAGCGAGAGAGAGAGAGAGAGAGAGAGAGAGAGGGAGAGAAAGCGGGACGAAAGCGTGCCCACAATTCAAAAATCAATTTTCATTTGCAAAACGATTACATTCACATTCATTCAATGTTCGTTGGTTCGCAGTTTACTTTTTTTCTCTGCTGCCATGTGTGTGTGTGTATGTGTGTGTGTGTGTTGTTGTTGTTGTTGTTGTTGGTGCGCTGCTATCGGTTCTCTTACACTCGAATGAACTTTTATTCAATTTGCAAAGCAACCACAAGCTACACAATAGCCGTTTTAAACACTCAACCAACCAACGAACCAGCGAGCAAGAGCGGCCATTTCGTCAGGAACACGGAGTATAACTCTTGCCCCCTCATCCACGCTCTTTCTCCTGCTCTTCATCAAGCTTTTACCTCCACCACAATCCTGTTCATAGCCACAGTCTCATCCTGCTCGTCAACTGACATTTGCATGTCCAACTGTCTGCACTTTCCGTCTGTCCGTCTGTCGTTCCGGCGTTTCGGCGTTCATTTAAATGCGGCTTTGGAGGCTGCCACAGTCAACTGACTAAAATATTCTCCTACTTTTGCAATTTTCGTGCGTTTTTCCGATTTTCTTTCGTTTTCTTTCTCATTTTTTGGGTAAATGTTGCAAAATTTGAATGCATTTATTCATGCGCTGACTGTAATTTGCTATATTGACAACTATTATACGACTGTTATACTGTTATACGGCTTAAACTGTTATACTGCAAAAAACTGTTATACATCGAATAACAGCTAAATATGCATGCCAGAGCATAGCTTACAATTTTAATACTAGCGCATACATCATGTCCCTGCCCCTGCCCCACCTTCGCCCACCCTCTGCCATACAAAGCACGTAATGGGCCAACTAAAGACTGGCGCAGAGCAAAAAGAAAATGTAAGTATGTAAAAATGAAACAAATACATAATAAACAAAACAATGGCGAAGGGCAGCTGGCAACAAACAAAAGAATGCGCTCGTAAAACCGAGATTTAGGCCGTGCCACATTTGTGACCAAAAATATACACACAAAAAGAATGAGAGACACAGGAGCCGGAGTAGAATGGCACAGGAAGCGACAGGAAACAGGACAAAGCAGGCGGGAGGAGCAGGAGAAGGAGCAGCAGGAGAAGCAGGGAGCAGGCAACAGACGAAGACTGGCTTGGGGTTCTGCTCATTTTATGCGCTAACTGAATCAGCCCGACAACCATTAACTGAGGCCATTTTATTCAATTTTGCTACCCTCTCTCCATTCCGTTCTACCAAAAAAAACAAGAAGAGCAGAACAACAAAACAGAAAGAACAACGCAATAGCGGAAAACGGAAGTGTGTACGCAGGTTATTCAGGAATTGAAGTTCCAGCTCGAAGCTGAACCTGCAACTGTGGTTGGAGCTGAAGCTGGAGCCGAAACTGAACCTGAAACTGAAGCTGAAGCTGGACCGTAGTGCCTGCTACGTGTGACAATAATAAAAGTTTTTATTACCATCGCACAGCAGCTGCGACAGAGCCTGCCTGCTTGCCATTGCCGAAGTAGATCTAGAAATTAGCCATCGTCTGAGCCGTTTTCGTCATACCAAACACAGAGTACGAGTATCCGTACTCGCACTCGCATTCATTCTCTCTCTCTCTCTCTCTCTCTCTCTCCTCTCTCTCCCTCTCTCTCTCTCTACTCGCACATAGAATAATCTCGGTCGTAAATTTTGTCCTACTATGTTTGAAAAATGTCAAATAGCCCAAAACAAATTCCAAATGTACTAACTCAACACTGCACTACATGCATCTTCCTTTTCCCTCGACAGAGTTAGCTTATTCAGCTATATAACAGAGAATGTTACTCTGGTGTGATTTTGGCTGTTGAACAACATCAGTGCAAGGTTTTTATATAATACTTCTACAGTTGTTTCAGTTGGAGTGCGTAATTCTGAACGGATGCAAAAACTTTAGGCCTGAAAAATCTTTCCCGCTCATTATTTAAAGATTTTTGTTTTAAAATTTATAAATTTTATAATCTATATTTTTTTATATAATGATTTTATTTTTAAGTACAATCTTTACAAAACTGGTCGCAATATCTATCGTAGTTTTGTGTTCGGTTAATTAAAGGCTGCGTAGAATTCTTTGATGAAGAATTGATGATAAATATAGTATAAAACATAGATGGCATTACAACTGAATTTTGAATAAATCAGAAGCAATGTCTGGGAAATATACAGTTCATCAACTAATAATGTAAACGGCAAGGATTCAAGTCAAGGATTATGAACATTGTCTACTTTGTGCATTTGAGCAAATCAAGATTCCTCTTTGGCCTAAAGACTTTCACCGGAGTTTTACCCAAGCGCTTGTTGAGAAACCTTTCTACCAAAGGCCACAAAATCCGATGCTGTCGTCCTGTAAATGTGTACAAAATCCTGCGTTTTCTGTAGAACCTTATGACCGGCTGCATGTAGTAATCAAAGGCGGCGAGACGAGCACTAACGACGTTGGGAGAGTCGTCGGGCCGTCGGATCAGTTTCTCGCCCGTTATATCATCTAGACCCGGCACCAATGGAGCCTTGGCGCTTTCGTTATATACACGTCCCGAGGGCACGTGAACCAAACGATCCTTTAGCATATCGATTATGGTTGAGGGTGGTATAACCAGCTTGATCACCATGTCCAGCTTCACAAGGTCCTCCAAGTGTTTAGCCTGTGAAAGGGTGCGAGGATATCCATCCAATATAAAATTACGATCTCCAGCTTTATAGATAGCTGTGCCAATAATACCATGCATTAAATGATCAGGCACCAGAATACCTTGTCGTGTTAATTCCTCCGCCTTTTTGCCGAGAGTCGTCCCTTCAGTAATGTGCTTGCGAAGAATATCTCCAGCTGATATGTGAACTGCTCCATACTTCTGCACAATCTTCTCGGAGATGTGTCCCTTGCCACTGCCCGGAAGACCCATGATTAGAGCACGAAACCCTCGAAGATGTGACATAACTTTTACAATTTAGCGATATAAATAAAATTCTGGGCAAATCTGAATTCAAAATTTAAAATAAAAATACATACACCGAAAACATTTCTAGACATAGAATAAAATATGAAATGAAATTCGAAATGAATGAAGGAATTTGTTTCAAAAATTAATCAAATGTTTTCCCCCCCACATTTATTTCATTGCACTGCCATTTATTTTTTTTTTTTTTGCAGTGTAATTTGAAATAGTTGAAGCGAAGCTTTACAAATAAGTAGTTTCTGGTTGCAACAACAAACTGGCAACTCAAAATTGCGCAAAACTTGATGACGCGAACAAATGATGGAAATTTGAGCGAGCAAAATTTTTGTGACCATGGCCGAAAGTCCGTGCCCGTGCCCGTGTTCTGTGTCCATCTTTTGGACGTGAAGGGGGGTGAAGGGCCCTCAAGTGGCCTACGTGTGTCACATGCACAATGGAGCATTTGCCATTCGCAGCAGCAGGAGCAGGCATCAGTCTAAGTCTCAGTCTCAGTCTCATGCCCATTCTCATTCCCATTTTCTCTACCATTCTCTTACCACAACCCCTGCCCCCTTCACTTGTCCACACCATTAGATATCGTCTTTGTTTTTTGAAAAATTGTCTACTTCATTTGGGCCTCTGAAACACGAAAATGGCCATGAAATATAACAGTACTCATTATGTTGGGATTACGATGCAATCAACGCAGAAAAAAGTGTCAGTCAAATAAATCACTCCGGCCAAACATGAGGAATGGGGAGGGCGGGGCACTGAGACCCACCCACTGAAACCACTCACTCAACCACTCAACCGCCCAACTTCTCGTACCACCCTCTCTCTCTGCACGCATTGCGACTTGACAGAAGCACGCAAAATATATATTTTTGGGCCTCTGCAGACTGGCAATGTCAACGTCAAGAGTGCCAACCGTTTGTCTGCTTTCTTCTCTGTATGTGGGTGTGTGTGAGTGTGTTTTAGTGTGTGTGTGTGTGTGTGTGAGTGTGTTTTATGTGTGTGTGTGCCCAAAACGGGAGCATAGTTGAAGCTGACAGCAACGACGACATTGGAATCGGAGAAGGCGTCGACTCACTCTGCGGCTGTCAGTTCACTTTGTGCGCGAGAATGGATGACGATGGTTTGTTTCTATTCTACCAGAAACAAGGGGAATCTACAGCACAAGGGGGTTGCTTACAAAGTGGCACATATTTTTAATTATGCACCAAGAGATATTCTTTAAAGTGTGTCCGTGTAAACGGTCAGCTAATCAGTGCTAAGTAATTTCCTTATGATTTCGCCGAGATTTTTCTTAATCTAAATAGAAAGCATTTAGGACAATTGAAATAAAAATGCTAATTGCAACCCTTAAAATACGATTTTGTGTATTGTAAACAATTTATGAATGAAATAAATACAAAGAAGTATAGTACAAAATTAAATGAGTTTAATTATCCCAACAAGTGCTGGAAATTTGTAATTGGATTGACAACATAACATAAAGATCTTATCTTATCTTATTTCTTAAAGGAATATATCTTTAGAATAAGTTCTTGGAAATTGCAATTCAAGTGTAATTCAGAGAAGAGTGAGTTCTGTTAATTATTTTCAAATTATTGTTCGATACTCAGAACTCAGATACTTTCAGCGCTCAATTACAAGTTTTCCTGCCATTCACAATCGCATTCAAGTCGAAAAGTATAAATCTTTCAGTCCGCAACAATACATAGTGGCAACTCTCTTTCCCAGCGACAACAACAACAACAATGAATGGCGCAACAAATGAGCAAGCGATTTGCTCCTGTGGCGACTAACAGACACACTCGTAGTTCCTACTTTCCCTTCCTTTGTCTAGTCCCTCTTTCCCATTCCCTATCCATGCTTTCTTTGTACCAGCAGCAGCTTATCTCAGTTTCATTACAGTTATTGTCGTTGTCATCAGCTCTGGTGTGCTCCATGTGCCACAATGTTGACTAAAACTGTGCGCGAGTACAAAACTCTAAGTTGCCAGTAAACCCTGCGGGCAGTTAACCCCCTACAACCCTCCAATCCACCAACCCTTGGTCACAGTTGCTCCGCTTACTTCTCAGCTGCAATTTCGTATATACACAAGAGCAACAGCAACAGCAACAACAACAATAAGAGCAACACTTCCGTTAGCTGCTTGAAATAAAAACTTGATTCTATAGGGAACCGAACTGTGAGGGAGGGAAAGGAAGGCTTTGGGGATGTTGGGCGTGTGGTTGGGTAAGCAATTCTAAGCACCGCAACAAAAGCTGAGCACAACATCAACATCTAAATGCAATGCCATACAAAAAAAAATGCAAAAAAACGCAGTTTCCGGGCGGCGAAACAAGCAAAAACAAAAACAAAAAAGCAACAACCACAGCAAAAAAAATATAATATATGTAAAAAAAATATACTTAAGCGTTAGCAGAGTCGATTTGTGCCGCCCACTAAGACGCTGGGCGAGAGGCGAGAGGCGACGCCTGCTGCTGTTTTGTCGGGGGGCGTGGCACTGCCAGCTTCACACTTGAACACGTAGCAAGCCCGCGGCATTGCTATAACCCCTCCCTCCCGCCTCCTTCCGCCTCCTCCGCGTAATTCTCCACACTGCCTTTGCTGCGTTTTAAGCACTGGCAGCTTAAAAGTATGCTACAAGTTTTTGCATTTGCTTAAAAGCCGTCCATTTCGGGAAGTCGTTCGAACCAATTTGGTCGAAAATGGTATTTACCATATAAAATTTATGTTTGCCAAAATGCTTTTTCTATTTTGTTGTTCGCATGTCCGTTGTTGATTTTGTTGCTGCGGTTGCTGTTGTTGTTCTTGTTGCTTTAGTAGATTTTAAATATTTTGATGCGTATTTCAAGCGTTTGCATAAATTGATTTATTTAGAATAGAATAGAATAGAATATTCTGGCAACAGCTGCAACATTTGTCTCTATCTCTATCTAAACTCTTTGTCCCTCTCTCTCTCTCTCTCTCTCTCTCTCTGTCACTCTGTCCCTCTGTTTATCTGCTTGGTTATTTGTCTGCTTTTTGTCTGATTTATTAGTTTCGTTTTAAACATTGCGGTTTTGCCTCGACATGGCTCAAACTCACTCACGTCTGCTAATGCCAAATATGTTAAATAATAAATAAACATAATGAAATATATGCAGATGCAAATGCTTGTTATATCTTCATATGTTCATCTGTCCAATTGTTCTCGTGCTATTCAACTGTCCAAATCTGTCTGTCTGTTGGTTAGGCATAAACTCGTTTATCTGCAACGTATACAAAATATATATTTCCCACCCACGTCAGCGTAGGTGCCATAACAACAACTACTATTATCAACTACTACCGAAACAACAACTACAACAACAACAACCTTGGGGGTTGGGTCAACAGTTTCGGTAGCTGTTTGGCGGTGACGTTTTTGTATAATTAATTTTTCTTGTTCAGTGGTTTTGTACAATCAACATTCGATGTAAAAACACTGCAAACAAGTGCAACGCATACAAGCGCACTTAAAGTGCACACACACACACACATACACATCATACACATACACACACACATATATACACACACACACATGTGTATGCTACCGCAGGACTTAACACTGAACAACTACAACGATAGAATGTGAGCTTGGCCGGACAGAGGCATCCTCTACGTCTCTTGCATTTCTCTATATGTTAGTGTGTGTATGCTGTTGTGTGTGTGTATGCATGTGTGTGTGTATGCATATGTGTGTGTGTGCTCTTGGGCTGCTTGCATATGCATGCGAAAATGTTAAAGCAAATAAGAAAGAGTGTGAAAACGAGCAGCTTGTCATGTAAACAAGTAAACCAATAAGTGCAGCTCTGGGTGTGTGTGTGTGTTATGTGTGTGTGTATTGTGTGTGTGTAGAGTGAGAGTAAGAGTGTGATCAGACTTTAAAAATGCTAAGTAGTATACTTGGAAAAAACCAGACAACAGTTTAAGATTTAATTGACAGAACTACTAAGTATTTCATTTACTTACTTTGATTGCTTAAAATGATACATATTTTTAAAATGATCTGAAAGAGATCTTAAAGATTTATTTGACTCATTTTAGAATTTATTTCATCTACAGTTTTCTTTCAAAAATCTAACATTCGAAGTTTTCTTGAGTCTACTCTACATAAAAATTGCCTCTCTAGTCATCTCTATTCAGTTCTCTATTCTATGGCTCCTATTTTAAATTTGCGCCATATCATTCTTCACTTTCTATTCAACAAAACTTATCAATGATTAATTCACTATGTGATGACTTTGTATAACAAGGATTTCAACAAACAAGAAAGTCCTTAAAATTGTAAAATAAAATTCTAAATATACATTTAAAAGAAACTATTCAAAAACAAAACTTTTAAAGCTTAGCTAGTAGAATTTTAGGGTGACTCTAAGCTTATTGATGGCTTTGCAACTTGAAACTCATCGCAGTTGAATTTCCGCCTTTAGCTACGCCTACAACCATTCCCAGGATTTGCATTTTGTTTTTTTGTAGGCAAATAAAAAATTGTTTAATGAATTACGCGCCTGTATTTTTTTTTGGCACTTTTTTTGTTGTTGGTTTCTGTGCTGTTTATACAATTTGTTTACGCAACGCGTGACGCTTAAATGCTAAATAATGCAAATGTAAATGCGTCGCATTGTTTGGCTGTGTATTTGCCACAATTCTTGTTGTTGTTGTTGTTGTTGTTGCTACTGATGTTGTTTTTCTTTTAGCCTTTTGCTTGTGTTATTCTTGAAAGCCCTTTTTAAAATGCCCTTACCAACCAAATGGTCGCTTTGACAGGCTCATCGAGTTGACTTAGAAAATCTAATTGATAGCTGCAGACAAATGCTGACTAGACCTGGCCAACGAATTGGCCTTAACTTCACTTTAAGAGTTTTCTTGAATGCCCTTAAAAATTAACTGTGAAAATTGGAAAGAAATTTAGATTAAAGTATACTTTAAAATGGGAATACAAAAGTTTAAGGAGAGAAAAGAAAACTAATACAAATTAAAGTAATTGAAAGCTTAAATAGAATAGTTTTATATTTAGAATTTTTATAAGATTTTAGAGTATTTCAACTTCGAGCTTCTCTATTATTTAATTTTCTTTTTAGATTTCGAATTAATTTTCTTTTGCATCGAGAGAGCAATGAACATGCCAGAAATTACCATATTTTTTGTGTTTGTGCTGTGATCGATTTGTGCGGGGGAATTAACAAGAGGACCCAAAAAACAAAAAATAAAAAAAATAAAAGAAAAATTGAAAACCCAAATCGAGGGACAGTTAAAAATTGGTCAAAGACACTGGCCAGGGCATTTTAAAGGCGTTCCCTCAGGCAACATATAGACAGGCGACACAAGGCCTCGACATATAGAGAGTCTGGGGGCATTTTCTAACTTATGATTCGCGAAAAAATTACATTAGAATTGCAAATTGGCAGGCGGCGGTGGTTCTGGTTCTGGCTTTGCAGGCATTCAACATGGCTAAATAAAAGTTGTGTCTTTTGCCGCAACAACAGCAACAGCAACAGAATTTGATTTACAGAGTGTAGGAGACAGGGGAGACAAAAACAAACAAACAAACTCAAACATTTATGACAATAACTTCTTAAATGCGTTGTTGCCGGTTGCGAAGGCATCTGCCCGAACCAAGTTATGTAAGGATATGCAAGGGACTCGACTCAGGACTCACGACACAGGACTCAGGACTCACAACTGGTTGCCAGGCTGGTCTACGTCTCCGGGGCTGCCGTTGAATTGAATTACTTTTGCGCCAGTTGAAATTTCAATTGCCCGGGCGATGGGGGTGAGTAGGGGTGGGCAAGGAATAAGGGAGGGGAGTGGGGGTAAAGTGAGGCAGCAGCACAAAAGGCGAAAGGCAAACGACAGCGACGACAAGAACGACAAGGACGACGCACATGTGCAGCCATACTACGACCATATGCAATGGCGGCATCGGCATTGCACTGGCCGGAAACGGAAATGCATGCTGGCATTTTAGCATGGCACCCACACACACACACACGCTCACATACAGTCCTTGAACAG
Source organism: Drosophila falleni (assembly GCA_035045575.1). NCBI lineage: Eukaryota > Metazoa > Arthropoda > Insecta > Diptera > Drosophilidae > Drosophila > Drosophila falleni. Next base: position 17,477,408 of record JAWNOV010000167.1, read on the forward strand.
GGCTGGAAGTTGGGGCATACAAATGAGGCGTTGAATAATTGAAGACATAAATTCGCACTTGCACAAAAAAATGCCATTTTTTCACCTTCCTCCCTCTCCATCTCTCTCTCTCTCTCTCTCTCCACTAGTTTTTCGTTTCTTTTTTTTTTTGGTGTTATTATTATTCGCTCGTTCTTTGGCTGAGTTTTTGGGTGGTATCGTCCAATGCTTCCGGTCAAACTACCGCCATTCGCTTTTTATTCTTATATACAGCGATTTCCCCCGCTCTCACTCCCGCACTCTCACTTCATCTCTTTTGCTTGCTATCTCAGCATGTTTAATTCACAATCTCAGGCACAGCGGTGCGACCCGGTGCCACCTTTGCACTCAAGTGCACAGTCAGAGAACTGTTTCGCCCACGCGCTTCCATCTCCAGTTTTTGCTGCTGCTGCTGCTGCTTCTGCTGCCGCCTCTGCCACGACCATGCCCACTTGTGACCCTCAGCAGCAGCGAGCGCAGTGCTGGGCAGAGAGTTGCTCGTTTAACTTTCATGAAATTATAATTTGCTTTGTAATTCGAGCATCCTTAGCAGGCCGTCCAGGACCTGGGGGCCAACTGCAGACCAGACCAGACCAAACCAAACCAAACCAAGTTAAACCATACCAAACCGGAGCAAACCGAACCAGCAGCCGTAGCAAGCATATAACTACACATTGAAAATATTTTAATTAACGAAAATTGTTCAGCAAGTTGTTTTGATACACACACATAGACACACACACACACACAGCCAAACATATACATACACATATACTTACTTACGAATCGTAGTACGCCGGACAACTTTAGCTGGCTGTCCGGGAGTTGTGAACGAGCCGAAAAACCAATCCCATTAGAAATCTCAATTCCAAGTCCAAGTCCAAGTCCTTACAAAATATTGAGCAGCTGCTTTCGTTTGATTCAAAACACACACACACGCACACACACACACACACACATACACTCGTCTACTTACTCTTAGTGAGATCTCATGTGGAATCGCACTCCACAAAGTACATATATCTTACTTATGCTCGCAAAGATTAAAAGTTTTTCACTGCCGAGGCATGCAAGTTCTTGCCTAAGCTGTAACATCTTTGTATGACCCCAACCCCCTCCCCCTCCCCCTGCCCCTGTCCCCGCCTACCCTTTGCTCCTCTGGGTCGCTTTTTGTGCGCTCGTCTTCATTTTTTGTATATAACCCGCTCAAGTTGTTGGCCTGCCACAAAATCTGGTCCACTGTGCGTGTGTGTGTGTGTGTGTGTGTGTGTGTGTGAGCACAAGAGCCCAACCCCAAGTCTAGGGGAAGGGGGGGAGGGTTAGTGGGGCTGAGTTGAACCTTTTCAAATCCGAAATCGATATTAATTAAATTTTAGTAGCTAACGCGAATCTGTGTGGACTTTGCGTGTGGCCATCATGCAAAAGCTTAAGAATCTTTTTTCTGCCAGAGAAAAGAAGAAGACGAAAGAGGCAAAAAAAAGGTGGCGAAACTTTTTTGTGGCCATCTCATTAAAAGTGATGACAAGTTGTAGGCTTTACAGAGCTCTTTTCATTAGTATAAAATACATGTAATGGCCATTCCAAGTATAGCAGCTATTGCCCATACTCTACCAACTTCCCAATTGCTAACTTATCCCTAAGACTTGTATTCCCAAGCACGAAACGATGATGGAAAATAATGAGCGAATCAGTATCCCAAAATAGAAATGCTGAAACTGAGTAAAAATACCCTCAATTTATATCGACGAAGTATATTATTAAAAGCTATTAAAGCTCTTAAAATGGTAACTAAAAGTTAAAGAATGGCATTTATGGCTCTTGATAAATTATTGATAAATCGATTTAGATACCTATATTTTTTAAAGAAATTTTTTCTGTATATATTATTTATATCAAAATTATTATTAAAATAAAAACATGTCTCACGATTTCAATATATTTGAAAAGAATAAAATGGAATAAAATAGAAACACAAAGTTACTCAAACTATGAGAATCTTATAGAAACTTCTCTAAAACTGTCAGAGCCGCATAGAAGCGGGGCCTGGGAGAGGGACTGGGAGAGGGACTGGGAGAGGGACTGGGAGAGGGACTGGGAGAGGGACTAGGAGTGGGACTGGGAGAGGGACTGGGAGAGGGACTGGGAGAGGGACTGGGAGAGGGACTGGGAGAGGGACTGGGAGAGGGACTAAGAGAGGGACTGGGAGAGGGACTAGGAGAGGGACTGGGAGAGTGACTGGGAGAGGGACTAAGAGAGGGACTGGGAGAGGGACTGGGAGTGGGACTGGGAGAGGGACTGGGAGAGGGACTGGGAGAGGGACTAGGAGAGGGACTGGGAGAGGGACTAAGAGAGGGACTGGGAGAGGGACTGGGAGAGGGACTGGAAGAGGGACTGGGAGAGGGACTGGGAGAGGAACTGGGAGAGGGACTGGGAGAGGGACTGGGAGAGGGACTGGGAGAGGGACTGGGAGAGGGACTGGGAGAGGGACTGGGAGAGGGACTGGGAGAGGGACTGGGAGAGGGAGTAAGAGAGGGACTAGGAGAGGGACTAGGAGAGGGACTGGGAGATGGACTGGGAGAGGGACTGGGAGAGGGACTGGGAGAGGGACTAGGAGAGGGACTGGGAGAGGGACTGGGAGAGGGACTGGGAGAGGGACTAGGAGAGGGACTGGGAGAGGGACTGGGAGAGGGACTAGGAGAGGGACTGGGAGAGGGACTGGGAGAGGGACCTGAGAAAGGGACTGGAAGAGGGACTGGGAGAGGGGACTGGGAGAGGGACTGGGAGAGGGACTGGGAGAGGGACCTGAGAAAGGGACTGGGAGCGGGGCCTGGGAGAGGGACTGGGAGAGGGACTGGGAGAGGGACTGGGAGAGGGACTAGGAGAGGGACTGGGAGAGGGACTGGGAGAGGGACTGGGAGAGGGACTGGGAGAGGGACTGTTTTATGAGATATCGTAACCAATCTGATAACATTTCCATTTAACTTATCAAAATTATTTTTAGTTTTTTTCCATTATAAGTTTTTTCCATAGTAAGTCAGGGTCTCCGACTGTCGAGTATGTTGAGACTAGTTTTAAGTAAAAACATGTTCTTTTAGAGAAAGTGTTTTACAAAGAAGTATATCATATCGAAAACTAGTTTGAGAATCGGTGTATAAGTCATAAAATTAAAACTGTAGATATTTCTGTGGTTGATGCTGCCTTCACTTACTTGCCACAAAGGGAATTCCTTAGTAATAAATAATAAGTGAAGGGTTTTCATGTTTCAAATTAAGCAACTTTTGTTGTTGTTGTTGTAGTAAACTCTGCTTATATCATCTTCATATTCAATTGAGAACCCAAATCAACCAACCGCATTAAAAACTCTACTTCATTTCCGTGACAAGCTAAACACACATGGCACATTCACACACACACACATACACACATACACACACTCACATGGCACATTCACACACGCACATTCATATGTAAATATTGTTTGTGCTCTTTGTGCTGTGTGCTGTGACCTTTGGTAAGCTAAGGGCAGCTGTATGTGACCTCTCTTCCCTCTCTATTTGCTTGCCATAAAATTTCACTCTTTCTTCCATTAATAGTTGATCTACTAAGCCAAGGGCATAAACTATGCAAAAGCTTTTCCATCATTGCCATTTGCAATTCAGTGCAAGTCTCCTCTTCCTTCCTCAGTCTCTCTCTCTCTCTTTCTCTCTCTCTCTCTCTTTCTGTCGTTTGGTTTTGCTGTCTCTGTTTCACTTAATTGCTCAAATCTCCATACACAATTTAATATTCATACTTGCGTTTCATTCGTGCAGCTAATGTTGTCGGTCCGTCGGATTCAACAACAACAACAACAGCAACAATAACAAACAAAACCAAGTTGCGGATTACAAATCTGAATCCTTTTTTAATTGAAATACACTCGCACTCGTATTTATATGTATATCCTGTGCTGTACCATGCTGACTCCGCTCATTAATGACATTGTCGTTGTTGTTGTCATTGTGGTTGTTGTTGTTGTTGTTGCTGTTGTTGCTGCCTTGTCAATTGATGCGTTTTTGATTGCAAATTTGTCACAAACATTTCGCTTGAGTGCACTGTGAGTCTCAGTGCGACTCCACACTCACTTTATATATACATTATAGCATATATATCTACATATATACTATATATGTATATGCGCATTACTCATACGTCGTGTTGCCCCGCTGGAGGCAAAAAGCAACTTAAATTCTACTTACAGCCAAATATGTAATAAATACGAGCTTAAAAAAGTTTATCTATATTTCAACCGCACGCAGTCATGTGCTTACTGAATACATATATACATACATACATACATACATACTATATATGGCAGATATAAGGCATATATAGAGAGAAGCTACTGCTGTTTTTTTGCTGTCGCCTCGAAAAGTTTTTGAAAGATGTTCCAACCCCCAATCCGGCACTTAGGCAACTCGCACGTCCAGCTTCCAAAAGTTCATTTCATCTTATTTTTTTCGCTTTTTTTTTATCCATCGCAATACTGAAAAAAAAAAATTAAAATGAGTAAGTGTAGTCTAGTGTAAGTACACTCTCGCAGAAGAGTAGCCAGAATCTGTGTCTAGCTTTCATTAAATGCGACGACAGCTTGAATATTGTGGAGTTTTTTTTTTCTTTCTTCAATACGCCTGAAAACCTGAACCCTGAAACCGTAAAAATTGTCGCAATCAAGCAAGCGCAAAAAATGGCTGAAAAAAGTGGCGGAAAAGTGAGGGAAAGCGAGGGAAAGTGGGGGGGTAAAAGGATAAGCTCGGCAGAAAGATGAATTACTGTAAATTATCCAGTTAGAACTTTTCGGCATTCGTTCGTGCGGTCAATGTTGATGATTTAACGGGCAGGCAAAGTACCATTGTTAAAGGCGGCAAAAGGAAGATTTAATTAAATCAATTTTGCAACCATTTCACGGCATTTTGCATAGATCTTTTTTGGTCACCCTTGAAAAATATGAATGGAAATGTTACAGGGAATTTCTGTTATTAGAAATGGAATTTGGGCTTAAAATCTTAATACGCAAATGTAGATCATATAATTTTAAAACCAAATGATACTGGCGAAATTACAGAGCTTTCGTTGCTTGGAATTTATGTGCCTGACATAAGTATATTCAAAATAACTAACCATTTTATTTAATTAAATTTGAGTAGTTTAACTTGACAAGACGTCTAGATATTGAAATGTGTATCGCAAAGTAATGTCAGATTTGAATCTATGATCTCAAATATAAGAAAAATGATATTGTAAATTAAAATAATATTGAAATCATAAAATTGTCAGAGACAGTCGACATTTAAGACAATTCATTCTATCTTGATATTTGGCTGCATCAATTGTGCTTATTGGGTAAATAACAAAAGCGTTCTAGATATTTCCATATCAGTTGAAAACTATTTCAGCAATTGTTGAAAGCAAGCAACTGATGAGTCTGTTGTAGTATAATTTAGGTAAAATTGTGGAGAAAGTGATTTTAGAGACACATGTCACAGACGTAACTGCACACACACACACACACACACACACACACGTACACACACACACACCTATGGGAGCAATTTATTATCGTTCGCTTGTCAATAGCTGCTTTTAAGTTTTACTTTTCTTTTTATTTTTCTTGCTGTGGCATTTGCCAGTTTTTGGTCGCATCTCTCATGTATGCTGCATAAATAAAAATCACCCGCAGCAGTTTTTCTATATTTTTTTTCTTTGTTTTTGTCTTTCTTCTACTTTACTTTCTTTTTGCTCAGCAACATTCATTAATGTCAGGCACAACAGCAGCAGCAACAGCAGCAACGACTTCGTCTAGGACACAGCCACATTATGTGCCACACAGAACGCATAAAAACACATAGACAGCAACAGCACACACTTACACACACACACACACACACACACACACACACACACACATACACTGAGAGAAGTGTCTGTCTTTGTCGCCGTCGTCGTCGTCGTCGTAGTCTACCCGCTGTTTTATATAACGATTACGATAATGAAGCGTCGGCGTTTCCAGCGGGCGCAGCATTTTTGTACACAAAATGAGCCAAATGAATGGCTGCCACTAACTGTGGCAGAAGTGGCAGTGTGGCAAGCTAAGGGGGGGTTTTAGGGTCACTTCCGAGGATCTTTCTGGGAAGCAGCAGCGTCTGTAGTTGATGGCTTTTTGAAGTTCTCATCGCAGGCGGCGCAATGATTGGGGGATTATGACGAATTAATGAATTCAGATTTAAATAAAATTACGCAGCGCCTGCTTGTTAGTGCCACAGACTCAATATATCAGCTCAGACTCAGACTCAGACCACATTTTTGTGGGGCAAGTACATTTAACGTTTGCTAATAGAATTAAAGTTTGCGGTTTCAGTTCCCTCATCATCTCTGTGCTCAGCATAATGAGCCAACGCAGCGCTTAATTATGACAGCCACTGTAGGGCAAGCAGAGGCGTAGAGGGGCGTGGGCGTGGCAATTGCATTGATAGGGGGGGAAAAGAGAAAGGCATACGCTGCTGATGCAACTACTATTGCCCGCTTAATTAACAACAACAATTGCAATTACAGGTGCAACCATTGCAACATTTTGCGGGCAGGTAATTTTTGTCTCATTTGGCGCGCGTGCAACCTTCAGTTGCATGATGGCATCGTGTATTCGCATTGTTGCGGCATTGTTGTTGATTGTTAATTGAAAAACAATGTTGTACTTGCGCTTACGTCGACCGAGCTGCACTTAAAGAGCTGTGAAACAACAACAGCAAAAACAACAACTACAAAGGAAATTACAGTCGAGTCGAGTCGAGTCGAGCTCGAGTTCGAGTTCGAGTTAAAACTGCGGCGTGAGGCTTAATTAATTTTTATAAGGCTGTTGTTATCGCCATCGCTGTCGTCGTCGTTGTAGTTGCTGCACTTTAATTACAATGCACAGAAGTTGCCTTAAGCCCATTGATTAAACTTAATCAATGGCCATAAGCAGGACAGGATCGCATCAGCAAAAGGCAGACAGACAGACACACAGACAGACAAGCAGCCAGGCCACAGGATGCAGGTTGCAGGTTGCAAGGATATGCAAGACAAGCCGGCGGGGTTAAGGGGTTAAGGGGTTAAGAGGTAAGGGGATAAGAGTACCGGCTCTAGGCAGCTCATTAATGTTCGCTCACAACTTTGAAAGGCAAAGTGCAATTAGCGTCAGGGCCAAAGCGAAAACTTGTCATATTAAAATATTGAATGGCAGCCGAGATGAAAGCCATCGTGGCCAAGTTAAACACATGCACAAAGAAACTCAAATTAAGCAAAAAACTATAGCCAAGTATATGCATTTATAAAAGGGGATAATGAAATGCTTAAACAGCTGACTGGCTATTGACTAATATGCGGGCTACCACAACATCAAAGGATGTCTAAAAACGCTCTTGTAATCAACAATTAATACAATAGAATCTTGAGAAACTTGTGCGTAATTTGCACTTGCTTACAGCTCCTATTGATGTGCCTTAGTTGACAGTTTCTTTAGACATATTATTAAATTGCAGCATCACGAGTTTATTTTACTTATTTATTTTAACTAGATGGAATGGCCATATAAATTTCCTGCATAAAGTTCTTTCATTTCTCTCATTTAAAAAAAATAAGAACCATCTCTTTATAAATTTCCTTTAGATTTAATTGAATCATATTAATTGTAAAGTATACAGAGTTGTAATTGCTTCTATATCAATTTAGATATCATATTCAGTTAGTTTTACAAACAAGATTTTGGTTACTTCCAAATTTTATTGACTTTAAGTTAATTCTAAGCTATTGAGTGAGTTCCTAAAAGATATATTAATATATATATATACTTCAACTGCCAAATTTTGACTTTCACTTGAATTAATCGATTTTGCTGATGAATTGCGTAACGATTAACATCAAATTAATCGAACTTTGCCAGAGATATTTAATGATGAAAACCTATCAATTATCGGAATGAAGTTAAATGGAAAGCTGTCTTTGACGTAAGTTACTTCATCAGAGTCAGAAATGGGCCGGGCCAAGACCGATAATGAGCCAACTCGAAAGTCGTCGCTGTTCGGTTAGTTGGTTGAATAGTTTTGGCCCTGTTTGACAGTCAACTATCATTATAAGTTGCCTTTTTGCCTCATAATGGCCAAAACTTTCTTTTCACTCTGTGTATGGCTATGTGCGTGTGTATATGTGTGTGTGTGTGTGTGTGTGTGTGTGTGTGTGTGTGTGTGTGTGTGTGTGTCTTGGCCATTGTTTGCGTGTGCTGGCCGCTTACTTTTGCAATTAGCAACAGTTTTGTCTGCTCAGAGCTTTTATTCCTCAATTAATTGAGTTGCGCGCATTGAAAACTTGAAAACAGAAAGAGCAAAGAAAAAGAGAGAGAGAGAGAGGGAGAGAGCGCATATTTTCCAGTTGACTAACAAAATAATTGTTGTTTTCTTTCATTTTCTATTTGCAGATCGAGGACGCCATGCTGATGTTTGACAAGCAGACCAATCGGCACAGAGGTGAGTTAACAATAACCATAACAATAACTACAACAAAATGTACAACACAACAACAACCAGACCAACAACAGTAACAACTAGTAACAATAATAATAATAATAATAATAATAATGCTACTCGTTATAATAATAATACTTATACGCTGTCGATACATTTGAGCTAGCTCCGTTTCCTGCCTTTAACGATGCAGAAGACGAAACCGGAAGTGCGAGCATTTTGCGCAATGCTCTCATGCTGTCAATGTATGACAGATACCGTTATAGATACACTCGCCCAAACGGCTAATACAGTTTTAAAACCGTTAGCAAGCAGGGGCATTAAAATAGCCAGGGCCAACAGGATGCAGGCAGATAGAGACCAAAGGGGCAGAGAGCGAGAGAGAGAGAGAGAGAGAAAGACCCAAAAAGATTACCTGGCAATGCAACCGGATATAACCAGGCACACACACTCACACACACACACACACACATACAGAGAGACATAAATGGATGGATGGGCTCATAGGATTGTAGCTTGAGTGGAGTGAACCACCTGCTGTCCAGGCAAAAGGCTTAAATCTCCAGCGCACATCCGCTACACGAACTTGTGTAGCGCACGACTGAACCCATTGCCCCTACATCCCTCCTACCCTCCTTCCTCCCTACCCCCAAACTCCCTACCTTCTTATCCCCTGCATCATTTGACCCCTTTTCTCCCTTTTCTCCGGCTTGTTTTGCTGTGTGACCTGCGTCTCATCTTGTCGTTGTCAATTTTGCTTATTAAAGTTTTAAATGACGCGCCGAAATTCGCATTGCGAACGCGTCCAACATCCCATTGACATGTGACAAGAGACGCTGGGAGTTGGAGAAATGGAGACATGGATAAATGGAGACATGGAGACATGGGAGTTGAAGCTGATGCTCTTCACCTGAGACACGGCACATTAAGATTGATGTGCCCATTTCGCAGCTAAAGCCCCAAACAGAGACAACACACACACACACACACACAGAACAACACACCCACACACACACAGCAACACTCACATAAAGCTGCAGCTAACAATGTCGCTGTCCAAAAGTAATTAGCTGCCCACACATACACTCACACACTCACACTCAGACAGCATGCATCAATAGTTGCCACAGATACACTCATAAATACACACACACACACACACACATACACATACACAATCATGGTCATACAGTTCATGGTGGCATTGTTAACTTTGCTGGCCTCCGTTTCATGTTGTCGGCCCACTGTCCAACCAAATTACGCACACGGGAATAAGAAAACATGATTTTTGCTTGTATGCGGCCCATAAAAAATTGTTGCATACTTCGGGGCGCCACATCGCACATTGCATCGTGTGGCAACGCTGCGAAAAGAGAGATAAGCAGTCGCGCGACCCACAGAACATTTCGTTTAATTGGACGCTGGAGTACTGAAAGCTGCATCATGATGCAGTCATATGAAAAACAGCAACTCAACCAGCTGCTGTATCAGAGACAGAGGCAGGGGCAGGGGCAGAGAGAAGTGGCAGTCTTTGCAAATGGCAATAAAAACAAGCAGCGCCCCATTTAAAAATTATGTGATGCGCTCCGCAGTTGAAAGATGAGAGAGCGGAAAAAGCAACGAAGCGCAACAACTGTTCCAACTGTTAAGAGAGAGACAGAGACAGGGACAGAGACAGAGACAGAGATAATGCATGAGATAGATATAACATAGCGAAATTGCTAGCATGTAGATTTATTCGAGAATAAAAAACAAATGGGAAACACTCACATAACGTTCAGGCAATGATTATATTAATTTTTTAGACAAATTCCCATTTACATGCTTTTAAATTGAAGAGAGCTTAGCTCAGAAGTATATAAACAATTAATAAAACTTATTTTAATAAATACTACAGCGTATTCTAGTTACATATATATCAAATATATCAAGTTGCAATCCCTTTTTTAACTTAACCCATTTCTGATTCATTCACTTCCCAAATGAAAAATCAAATTCATCAGAACAAAAATAAAATTCTTATAGCAATCGATAAATTGAAATAAATATTTAACTGGAATTCCTTTTGCATACCTAACTAATTATTATATTGCAACTTTGAGCTTCGATTGAAAATATATAAAATATCTAAATGATTCTGGGAATCTAAAATGATTGACATACTAAAAGTATCAACCAAAAATAAATCAATAAAATGCAGATGTCAAAACAGTCCCACTGAAATCCCAGCCCAAGGGCAAATTGACATAACATACAGACTCGAGTATATTGAGTCATATCGAATATCGAAGAAATGCAATGATAAATTGTAAAATTTACTTGTGAATTATGAATTGGTATTGGAAATGGAAATAGGCATTGGTATGGAGCGTTTTTAGTGTAGGCTTGACAAAAATAGATTGTAAAGTGTAGCCTCGGCTTGTGATTTGCACATTAATATGACATGCAAGGCGTTTACTGTTATTGACATGGCTTGTTGCCTTCAGTTGCAGGACACGTCAATTTTGCAAATTACAATTGCTTGGGTCGATCAGAGCACATATATAATGAAATATGCAGGCGTTGTTAGTTAGCAGTTCGGCCGACAGCAGCAACCACAGCAACAACAACAACAACAACAGCAGCAACAACAACAACAATCGACAGTCAAGACCAACTGCCCAACTTCACAGCACAGCGACGAATCAAGTCACCGACTCAACCGACCCATCGACCAACCGACCCACCGACCCACCGACCCATTCGACCCGTTCGACCCTGCATTGTACCCACCGAGCAACGATTTCGTTTCAAGTCAATAGAAAATGTGTGTCGTTAATCAAAGGGTATTAGTTGTAGCTGGTAGCCTTCATTGCCACGACGACGACAACGACAACGATGGTGATGGCGACTTTTTGTACAGTTGGACGATGTACGACCTTTTGCCATCGAGTTGGACTAACAGCCCGCTCCAGGGCCCAAATACCCACTGCCCAATGCCTGCTGCCTCTTTTCTATTCTCTTTGCTTCTCCGCTGCCTACTGGCACTTGCGATATGCCTGTAATTGCATTTTATCGATCCAAGAGAGGAAGGTTCTCATCGTACAGCATAGCGTACATGTGGCAATTGCCAGCGTGTGCACACACACACATACATACACTCACTTACAGTACAGGACAGCAACTATAATAAAAAAAAAAAAAAAAAGAAAAGGCGAAGAAAAAAAAAGTCGAGCAAAGACGTCGCTGGTTGCTCAGGCTACACGGCAGCAAGTTTGTTACTCATTCATAAATCATGTGTGCAGCGACAGACAAACAGACAGACAGACAGTGAGACAGACAGACAGACGGACACACATAACACCAACACCAAGAACAACATCAACACTAACACACACACTTATATAGTAGATACTGAAATGGAAGCCTGGTCACTGAAACTTGCAACGACGTTTTTCCAACTAACGGCTGCACTTGGCTCCAAAAAGTAAGCGAAGCATTTTATCTAGAGACAAAGAGAAGGTCGCTTGAGAAAGGGGTGAGGGGTGGGGGGAAGGAGGGGGATTGGAAGATTTACTGCAAAGGGAAAACTATATGAATATGCCATAAAACAATATAGGCTGGCATACTAACATCTGCAACAAGAACAACACTAACAACGACAACACTAACAACAACAACAACAGTTGCAGTTGCAAGTACAGTAACACTTGCATAAATGCAACTAAGCTCGCCCGAAATTGAAATGCAAATGGCAATGGGAAATATAGAAGCAGGATTTGAAAGTGTTAGAATTGAAAACACAATGAAAAGATATGAAAATGTATAAATAAATCTGGTTATTGTGATGGGTTTAAAGGGATCTTTGATGTAAGTGTCAAAATTGTTGACCAGCAAAAATTTTCGAGTTATTCAAGGATACAAAGATTTCCATCAGAGACGTATTTAAAAATACTACTCATATTTCCATACTTAAAACTTATTGAATTTATATTATTAATTCTCCGTTTTCAAATTTGGTATAACCTTACAAAAAGATTTGGCTTCAACAATATTAAATAGGTGTAGATATATGTAAATAAACTTCAATAAAAAATAGTGCAAAAGTTGTTTTTAGAAATTTAATTACAATTGAATTCAACTAGACGTTTTTAGCTAAACATCACAATAAATACAGTATCAGCATTAAATTTTAAATATTTGTTAAACGAATAAGATAAGAAGCCTCTAAAATCCTCTTGAGCTTATCCAATTTAGTTTTATATTTTTGTAGCATAATACTTAAAATATTTACGAGATAATCCTTGGAGTTTCGCCATCTATTACAAATTGTTGTCCTTCATTTCCGCTCTTGTCCTTCTCGTTGTACATTTCGAAAAAGTTATTTAAAATGAAATTAATTGTTAACTTTTGCTTGGAAAAACTTTGGTAAATGTTGAATTGTTGCGATTTCCACTGTAGAACGAGGCAATATTCTATGGGATAGACGACAGCAGTGCCCTAAACTATGCTATGAATTTCATTTGGCAAGCCAAGGACATGCACAACGTGCGCCTAAACAGCCGTTTTAAGGCGGTGCGGGAGTAACCAAGGTGTTGCAAGCAATGGAGGCATGGGATGTGGAGGCGGATGTGGTGGGGGGAATCGGTGGAAACTGGCTGCTTGGCAGTTGGCGTCGCCAGCCGCCACTAATATTAAAATTGAAAATTTTGTAATTTTTCTTCTCGTTTTTTTTTTGGCAAGCCGGCACAGCGCAGTCATAACAGCTGGCGGGCTACCCGCTCCTTGCCCCTGTTCCCCTCTCTTCCCATCTCACAAACTGCTGCTGCTGCTGTCTCTATTGCTGTATATATAGTCATATCTATGCCCCTTACTTGGCAATAACATGCATGAGTGTGCAATTTCTGCAGTTGGCAGTTGGCAATAGTATCGTCAGGCTGAGTCTTAGTCTCCCTCTCTCTCTCTCTCCCTCTCTCTCTCTCTCTCTCGCTCAGTTAAAGCCAAGGCTCAGTTCGTTCTCATCGTCGACGTCCTGCGGGAAATTTTCGACAGGTAAAAATGGCAGCAAAGCAGCCGCAGAATTAACTAGCAAAGCGACTCTTGGCCAAAGCATTTCTCATGCTCCGTCTTGCCGCATTTGTAGCCAGCAGATACATTTTTGATTGAGTTACATGTGGGTGCGGATAGAAAAGAGTGAGGAGAGTGAAGTTGCAGTAGAGTATGCCCGAAAAAAAGAAGAAACACGAAATTGCTGGCTTCATTTGGTCGCCACTCGACTGATTTATGAGTGGCCAGAGGCAACAGCAACAGCAACAACAGCAACGCCTGTGGCAGCAACAAAAGTGCCAACTACGTGCAACTTGCAACGTGCGCTAATTTTATATAATTAAAACAAACACAAACACAAACAGGCTGGGGCAGCCAGAGAGTAGAGAGAGAGAGAGAATGGATGAAAGGGACGACGCCCGCACGTTGTCTCAAGAAGCAAAGAGGCAACAACTAAGGGGCAAGACGGAAGAGGCAAGCAGCTGTAAGAAGAAGAAGCTGCTGCTGTTGCTGCTTGCTGCTTGCTCGGCACATGTCGCTAATAAGCCTGCGTGTTTACTGTTACTTGTTTCAACTAATTTGTCAGTTACGCCCAACGCCCGCATGCCAAAGCAAACACACACAGAGGGAGAGAGAGCGAGAAAGAGTGAGAGAGAGAGAGAGCAAATAGGAGGCGTGGCATCAGGTGTCTGCACTTGGCCTTGCTAATTGCATAGCCCTTTTGGCCCTGGCCAAATCTCAGACAATTGCGCTAATTGAAAAACCTCGATAAGACCAAAGCGAAGGCGAACTCGACTCGCTAAATTGAGAGCAACCCTCCCTCACCTACCTCCCTACCTCCCTCCTTTATCTAACTCCCTCTCAACTAAGATTCTTGGCTCTTTGTTGTCATTGCAATTCGCTGTTTTTTCTGCTTTTTATAGGCAATGGTAAACAAGCATTACAAGCGCAAAAATACAATTTCCCGAGTTTCCATTTTCCTCTTTCATTAGCATTTACAAACATAATATCTATAAATATAATAAGATCTTAAAACTGTTTAATGTGCAGATCGATTAAAAATACAATTTGAAAAGTGTTTGCGTTTCACTTCTGCAACTTATCAACTTAAGAGTGCGAATATAATATATATATCGTATAAAATTTTTGGCAAAAATTAACAAAATTTTGCAGTGTTTGGCATTGTTGGTCAGAAAATGGCGCCCAACGTGCCGTGCTGATCCAGCATTTCTATGCAGTCAAGTTTTGGGGATGGTACGGAAAACTTCATGACAAACTTATTATGCACTCGACTGGGTTATTTCCATCGCTGGCAAAGTTTGCTATGTAAACTCCCGAGCAGAGGGCAGTGTTTGAATTACTCGGGCCCAGCCGGCACTTGAGTCCCGTGCCGCATATTGAGGTCAGTTCTGGAACGAAGAACGGAGAACGAAGAAGGGAGAATAGAGAATGGGCCACTGGCAACTGGGAACTGTATAGAGGGTACACACTTAGAACAAGAGCGGTCTTGGGGTTGGAACTGTCTGGGTTCGTCTCGGTCTCGACACTTGAGTAAATTATTTAGCCGCTCGCACAAAAGCATATTTCGTTCAATTTTTGCAGCTCTTAAACTTGTTTGTTCACTCTTCTCGCACTCTCCACTCTCTCTCTCTCTCTGTACTTCTGACTGTTTTTAACATTTATTTTTGGTTTTATTTTTTTACAGGTTTTGGCTTCGTTACATTTCAAAGCGAAGATGTGGTAGACAAAGTTTGCGAAATTCATTTCCATGAGATAAACAACAAAATGGTAAGTCAAGTGAAACCAAATGAAACGATGCAGCTTTAACTTTTCTCCCTCTCATCTTTCTCACTCTCTCTCCCTCTCTTCGCTCTCTGTCGCAGGTCGAGTGCAAGAAGGCGCAGCCGAAGGAGGTTATGCTGCCGGCAAATCTGGCCAAAACCCGTGCGGCCGGTCGCTCTGCTTACGGTGAGTTGGTAGTCTGGGGCAGCCACGCAAATCAGGCGGCGGCAACGGCCGCTGGGGCACCTGCCGCTGGCCTCTTGCCAAGTAGTTTAGCCGCTGCCGCCACAGCGCTGCAGCAGCAGCAGCAGCAACAACAACAACAGTCACACCACCATCATCAACAACAACAGCACACACATCACCATCATCATCATCAGCAGTTGCTTGGGGCAGCTGCAGCAGCCGCCTCGCTGCGTTACACTCCCTATCCGCTGCCCACACACATTTCGGCCGCTGCTGTTGCGGCAGCAGCAGCTGCTGCCAACCAGCAACAGCAGCAGCAGCAGCAACAACAGCAGGCGGTTGCTGTGGCCGCCCAGCAGCAACATCAGCAGCAGCAGCAGCATCAGCAACAGCAGCAAAGTCTCGCTCATGCTGTGGCAGCTGCAGCGGGCGCCCCCTCCCTCTTGCCCCTCTCTGGTGGCGCCCCCTCCGCTGGCCCCACTCTGCTGCAGTACGCAGCGGCTGCGAATGCCACACAGAATAATGTTGCGCTGGCAAATTCACTTTATGCTGACGCTGCCGCCGTCATGGGCTACAAACGGCTGTTGGCCGCTGCCGCCGTCAGCAGCGGACTTAGAGCCACGCCCACGGCCGCCACTTTGGGCGCCCTCACGGCGGCAGCCTCGGCACCCGCAGCGGCAGCAGCAGCCGCTGCTCAACAGGCGCAGTTGCGTCAAAATGCGGCACTTGCCGCAGCGCATTATCCGCTAAGCGAACTGCTGGCCATGCCCTCGGGTCTGGAGATGCCCGGAGCTGCCTCAGCTGCGGCGGCGGCAGCCACACTTTATCAGTTGCCCGGCATCTGACCGCCCAGGCCACAGTGAACCGCTGTCCGCCTGCAGTGAGCCCATTAATTGTGGCAACTAAGACAACGACTTTGTCTTAGACTTAGATTTTTTAAACTCATTCTTCAATGATTTTGTACGCTCTTTTACAACACTGATACTGGCCAGCTTTCAAACTCATTCTTCAATGATTTTGTACGCTCTTTTACAACACTGAAACGCACCAAAAAAATACACACTCAAACACACACACAATGCTCATTCCGTCTTAAAGTCCAAAGCGCGAAAGTTGTCGAATTAACTCTTAGGTCATAGGATTATGTGTACGATTCTCCCTAGTCATATGTACTTCATATATACATTACAAGTATATATATATATATAAATATAACGTACTTTACTTAACTTGTACTTGTATATTCTGTGTCTAATCAGATCTAATCAGCGTTTAGGCAACGCGGCGTATGCGTTATAAATTAACTTATACTAATTTTTTAGAGACGCATTCATTTCTTTTGCTTAGCACTTAAGAGATTTGTTTAAGAACTAGGTTATATAACAATTTAACTATTTAAGAGCAGGTCCTAGAGAGCTGCTTAGATTTTGCTCATCGTTGCGATTGATCGATAAATGGCGCAATCGATACTTAGAGACGATACTAAGTAGTGGCGAATATCGTAAAGTTATCATGTAACATGTAATAACGGTGTAAGTCTTAGACAACTGTGCAACACTAGAAATTAAGCAAAATTTAAATACTTAAATGAATACGATGTGTAAAACTATCGCATAACTATCGAAATTGTCAAAAAATGCGTATTAGGTGAAAGTCATTTAACTTATTGTGTAATATTCATAATACATGCATAACTCATAACAATAGATGCTCTAAAATGACTCTCTGTAGACCTAACAATAACAAAATTTAACAATAACAATAATAACTATAATGATAAGTAATAATAACTGCATATTTAGCAAACGTATCGAATTAGCATTTAAGTTTAAAGGCGCATTTAAGTAGGCAACAAAACTGAAGCTGACAAAGCTCAGAATCTTACAAACAAACACACACACACACATACATTTATTATATATATAATTATGAGTAAGTGTGTGTGTGTGTGTGTTTGTGTGTAAAACAATTTTGCGTTTGAGAATTCACAATTGTAGATGCCGTTGAATGTTGAATGGGGTATTAGAATGGCAGCTGTCTGCTCGTTATTTTGTAAGTAACCAGACACTGGTTAATTGATAATGTCAATTAGAGACAGAGACGAAGAAGAAGAAGAAGCCTTTACAAAATTACAACGTGGACAGTTGATGGTCAGAATAATAGGCCAGCCACTTAATTACTTAAATACCAACACACACCCACATGCATAATTACATCTACATATTGTATGTATGTACATTTGCATATAGCCATTAATATTTGACTAAACATGAACTTAGCTATTGATTATATACCTTAAATTTACTTATAATTATATGTACTTACGATAAGCGCATTAAGCGCCCCAAATTCTAGCCTATACTTGACCATCTATTATAAGCCAGATTGAAAGGGGAGAAATCAACAAGCCAACAATTGATGCCAAAGATGAACGAATCACAAATGAGAGTGAGATGGCCACAAATGGATCAAGCAATAAAATTAACAATTAATTTCCGAAAAACAATTTCCATTCAATTAGCTCTCTCTATATTTATCTCTTTCAAATTGTTGCCACTTTATTTGTTGTTTTTCTTTACATTCCCATTTGATTTGTAGTGTTTTTTATTAGCCATTTAGTTATTGCCAATTTGTGAGTGTGTGTAAACACTTTTGCATTATTTGTTTTAACTCTTTTTTATTAACATATGTGTAGTTGTGCGGGGAGAGGAGGCAATTGCCATTAGTATTGCCTCCCTGCCCGAAACAATAACAAATAAAAAAAAAAACACTTAGTACTTACATTTAGTATAGACTTTAAATGTTTAGTCAACAACATATATATATAGAATACAATATAACAATGTCTACTTAATTATATATGTAACGATTATATAAACAAAAGATATTTATATATATCTAATAAGTGTTCGTGTTTAGAATTGTGTCATATCTACAACAGAATCCAATATGTAACTTTTAATTATTATAGCTCAAAAACAAACGTCGAGGCTGTTTTAAAATATATATTAAAAAACACACACAAAAGTTATGAAAACATAACTTAGACTTAAACTCTCTTTCGATTTCAAACAGCCGTCTTAGCTATTTATAATCTATATAATTAGTGAAATGAAAGATCTGCTGATCTTTTATTTCTTAGTTTAAAAAAATAGCCTAACACAAACAATTAGAGCGCTAAGTACACTAAATCAGATAATACGTATAAACTCATTTATATACTAATTTATTATATAGTCTTTCATAACTATATTATTAGACTTATATATATACTCTTTCTTTTCTACAAGTACTTTTCTTAGATATACATATTTATACAAATGAATCGCACTTTATGAATGTTAGTAATTGATTTATGTTTATGCATTTCTTTTTTGTGCTCTCTCTTGTTTTCCATGCGCCATATTTAGATAACATCATGTGGGGTCTGGGGACATTGCCCGAAGGTAAGAATTAGTACACAATTAGTGTTCTAACAATCGATTAATTTTTAAGTTCTGTATAGTTAAAAATTGAAACAGTTTCTCATAATAGTTTTTCTTTCGACAGGTTTTCCGGCAGCTGCGTATGCTGCTTATGCCGCTGGTCGTGGCTATTCGGGTTATCCCAGCTTCGGACTACCCTATCCAACTGGTAAGTTCTCTATCTGCTTTAATCTATGTGTCGCTCGCAGTCTCTGTCTCTCTCACACACTCGCATATACAAAGCATATATATATATAGAGTCCTTTATCGTATGTCCCCAATAAAATACTCGTTTGTTTGTGAGTGAGAGTGAGTGTACTCAAACTGATTTTGAGCAAGTTTTGTGACTACTTTTAACTAACTGTCCCATTTCCCAGATCCTCTTCACACTTCATTCTTGTTACAATTTGTGTTAGTTGATATGACGAAACTAGTTTATAAATCCATGTCTATAAGCATTAGCATTAAGTACTAATTCTATGCTCGTTTAGTTACTATTTACACATTGTTTTATTCAACAATTCGACATATTTTCCTTTTTTTTCTTTCCTTTTCTTTATCTCTTTTCATTTGCCATTGCAGCTGGTGTGATGGGCGTAATGCCGGAGAATCGTATATTGATCGGTGATTACATGGTTGCTCCCACCTCCAGCACGGCCTAGGAACGCTGACTGATCAATCAATCAATTAAACAATCAAGCAATCAATCTGAAACTGACTGTTTAGCGAGTATTACATGTTATGGCAAAGTCTATCAATAAAAATGAATATTAAGAATAAATCTAGCGTTCGTCATATCAATGCACAAATCGTAATTAAAAAACCAATTCAAATACTTTTCTTAAGTCAAAACCCATACTTAGGCAACAGCCCTAGAGACATGCGCATATATTCATAATATATCTTTATTCACTTAAGCAGCTTAATCTTGTGTTTATCATTTGCACCACAAAATAAAAAAAAAAAAAAAGAACACCACACGCAAAATACCCATATACACCTCACTCACCCAACCCAAATATATATTTTTTTGCTAGTACTTAGGATTATTTACCCCGTCCAATTCGCGTGTGTGTGTTGTTTTTGTTTTTTTAGTTTTTTGCTAGGGTTGGAACGGATGTGTTCGAACTGGAATCAACTAAAATAACTAAACTAAATCCAAATCCAACAATTTATAGAAGCAACACAGCATTCAAGGAATTTCAATCCATATAGAAATTTACAAACGATTCAATCCAAAATTAGTTAAGAAATTGAATATAAAACGTGTGCAAGTTTCACGATTGCGAATATTATATGCGCATTCGTCCCAACCCTAGATTGTCACCAGCCTCTCTCTCTCTCTCTCTCTCTTTGTCTCTTTCTGTTTGTCTCTGTGTGTCACTCTCTCTATCTCTTTCTACATGCAAATCTTGTGTCTCGTGTGATTTTGTAGGCTTGACTATTTGTGGCATCGGTAGAAGTTATGGTACCACGTGTAGCACGAATACAGGCCGCAGCAGAGGCGCCACCACCACCGGCCCCGCTGGCGGTGGTGCTGCAGCGTCAGCTGTCCACAGTCAGCCCCAAACGGGATACCAACACCACCACCAGGCCCTGACACTGCCACTGGCCACGGCGTTGACAGCGCGCACGGCGGCAATCAAATCGCAATTTCTGGGCAACATAAATTTCTAAAAATGAAAAAAAAAACCAAACGCAGACAATACTCGTATAACAATAACAATCTGAGTCTGAGAGAGCGGAAAAAAACACAATAAACCATGAAATAAATGCATGAAAGAGAAAACATGATCAAGTTAAAAGCAAATACAAAAGCGAGAGGCCTGCGAAAATGTATTTAATATTTTATTGCCATTTTGTCTATTTTTCTTTGGTCTCAACGACAATACGCAAACCAAATAAATCATTTGTACTGTGACAAGTAGGTACAACAATAACAACAACAACAACAACAACAGCAACCAAAAAAAAATAAAAATAAAAACAAATAGCTTAGAATGTTTCTACGGTTGGAATGGTAACAACAAACATAATAATAAAATAAAAAACATTTGCAATAAAATCAAAACATATACTAGTTAGTTTGTTGATCTATTCTCTGAAAGCAACGAATCTTACATATTTGTAATTGCAGACCCATGTAATCACATTTAGAGATGCTGGCGCATACGAGTGTGTGTGAAGCACACCTAGACACACACACACACACACACACACACACAGACACATAGACACACACTCACTGTGTATGCCCTTCTCTATAGCTGACACTTAGATACTCTCTTGTTCCCCTCCCGAACCTATTAACTTACACTCAACAACAAAATATATAAACATGGATTATAACGGCATTACTAAATAGTTTTAGACGCGTTGAAAATTCCCAATTTGAAACAATATTAGCTGAATCCCTAGTTATATATCTACTATATATTGTATCTATATAGAGCTGCACCCGTAATACTTTTAGAGCAGTTTCTTTAGCTTTGTGTGCAAATTAATAAACTATAATCGAAAACATACTTATATATGTAGTGTTTAGGCCAATATAATCGCATATTTACAGACTCTAGAGGTATGACACAATACATTATACTCAATTTAGAAAACAGCAAGAGTAAAAACTCCATAGATGCTCCTTCTGTTTAAGGGAGAGGCATATGAGATCCTACTCCTGTTCCAGTTCCTTATTATTTTTGGTAGATTTTTTGTCACATTAATTCTCATTATTGTCATTATAAAAACGTATAAACTACTCCCATTTGTAGCTGTTTCAGGGACACTAATCTATTATTTATAAAACTATTTCTACCGTTGGTATTTTATATGCAAATTTTTATTTGTAGTACATCTGCATAAATTAGTCGAACAAAGTGGAAAAAAAAACACGGAAAACATTTAGATAACAGCAACATTTTAGCAGGCCTGTCATACTTGTGTGTAGTATCATTATTATCCTTTAATTAATTTCCTGCATATTATAATTTGTTTTCACTATTTCTTTCTCTCTCTCTCTCTCTCTCTCTCTCTCTCTTTCTCTCTGCCATTCTCTCTGTTGTGTTTTTCCCCTGAGTTTTAGATAATGAGCAGAATTGTGCAGAGATTTGGTTCGTTTATTAATTAGCTGCGTTTTATGTTTGATTATGTTTTATATTAGTCACAAAATATTCGGAATCCTTTAATTCTCTAATTCTTTATTCATCTGAATCCAAATCCAAAACCAAATCCGTATAGCCTGTATTAATTCTTTCATCGGTGCATCAAAATGAATCAAAAAATCAAATTTCTACCAAAATGAGCGAAATTTTTATTATTAAAACATTTCTAAGTATATAAATTATACATAAACTATATATGTATATACATAAATATTTAATATACATAGTTATATACAAGCTAAGTTGAAATATTCGTTTTATACAAAAGCAAAATCTATTTAATTTGTACGACAACAACAAATACGTATACAAAACAAATATAAATATAAAAACCTAAAATAATAATATAATACAATATTAATGTCCATCCATTTTTGAAGCGCGTCTTTAAGTTTATGAAAAATGCAATTTTTCTATGTCCTTTCCATTTACGCATAATTGTAAGTTCCATATTAGCTACCAAACTTATACTATATAATATCTAACTAATATTTATGATATATACATTCACACTGACACACACACACACACAAGCATACAATGAATTTGATAAGCTGTTAATTAGTTAATTGAATGCAGTTATCGCAAATTTTTGGCAATTTAAAATAAATTTATAAACTAAATGGAGAGAAAAAGAGAAGTCGCAGCCACTGCTTCGAGGAATCTAAAGGATTAAATGCAATGCTTGCGAGTTATTTATACAAAAACATACGCAAATACATATATAGCATACACAAACACTTATACACAAACGCATATCTATGTATTTTACACGTATATACTGTGATTTATAAGAAAACGCTTCAAACAAAAACATGAACAACAACAAAAATAATGCCAATGCAGAATTCAAATTGCTTATGCAAAAAACGAAAAGTTATTAAATAAATAAATGCACAAAATATGCGGATACAAAAGCCGAAAACCAAAAACAGCAAAGTCTATCCTTTCTGGCCGCAAGGCCCAAGCTCTTGCTTTTGTATTATTAGCGTTTGAAAGCGGACGGAAAGTGGCAAGGGATGTGGTCAAATTGACAAAGTGGCCAACGATGCGTATGCGTAATAATCTTGACAGCGGCGACAACGATAACGACAACGAGATGATGAGAGATCAAGAACCAAGTGCCAACAAGGTCAGCTAATGGTCGTCTTAATACTCAAAATGCATAATCCTACAACATTCTTATATATTCATATATAACTACTTATTTAAACACTTTATATACATTTATATATATATATCTGTTATTTGGGCGCATTATACAAAAGCCGTTAACACACTTTATGATTAACCATTTAAAATAAACGTATATACAATTTGTTAGCTACACTTTATAGCAATAGAATATTTAGCAAAAATTGCTCAATCAGAATAAATTGTAAACTGCCCAAAGGCGGCAGTCGTAGTTCACATACATATCAACATCTATATTTGTGTGTATGTATGTGTATATCTATGTGTAGTATTATTTTTATCTATTATTATAATACGTATGTATCTCTAGATACTTTACTTAATATGCGAGTACATAAAATTTAAACGATTTCAAATGATTGTCGATTTTCTGGCATATTAAGTAATTACACTACACTCATATAAAAACATTTATTAGTTGTAGCTCAACAAAAAATTAATATGCAATAAATTAAAAAAATAAACTTCTTAAGCCATAACTAATTGATAAAGACTAAATTATGTAGTTAATATCTTAACTAAATAAACTTTAACATAGTTAAATATAACTTTATGTCACATAACAGTGAAAAAAATCCTATAATCTGTGTAGTGTTGAAAAACTGAGCAAATGTTAAGCTCCTATATATACTCTTCTAAAAATATTCTTTTTTTCTGTTACTAAAATAATTAGCTGTTGAATCGTCTATAATCCGTTAGTGTAACCGTAAACCAGAGTTGCCAAGTAGCACAACGGTCCAATCTTAAAATATATTGTTTTTTAACATATCTGTGATACTTATGCTGAAGTCTGACAATATAATTAACTGTAGATAGTTTTTACTAAGCCAGGGTTGTCGAGAAACCATTTAATACTTAAAAACTTACTTAACCATAACTTACGCAGTAAATGAAGGTTGCCAAAAAAATATTTAATGTCTCACTCACACGATCACTTCCCTACATGTCGATTCGATGTAATTTAGCTTCATGACAACTAGATAAATTGCAATAGGGTTGCATTATTGGTCACCGCTGTCAACTCTGTTGTAGCGTGTCGTTTAACAACACTGTGGTTTGACAAACAACTAAACCACAAGCCTGACAACTAAACTAACTAAAATTGCAGCTGCAACACCGCAGTACAAATAAAAATAAAATACACAAAAAATTTTCGAAATGAAAGCCGGAAACCCATTCCATAACAACAACGTCAACGACAACGACAACTAAAAACTGAAAACTAAAAACCGAAAACTTATTTATTTAGAAAAAGCAGTTACTGCCGCTATTCCTATAGCCCAGAAGCTTTCACAGTTGTTGCTGTTGCTTCTCTGCTGTGACGCTAATGAAAACAACATGGCGCACCGAGCTTTCCGAAAAGCGTAAACTAAACGTAAGCCAAAGTTGATTGGCGCCATACACACACGCATACGCACACACACGCACACACGCACACGCACACACGTACACACGCACAACGGAGAGAAGAAAACGACACACAATCAGCGAACGTCTGGCAGAGCCACGCCTCGTTACGTTACGTCACGTTACGTTACATCAATTTTTGTGTTTCCGCAGGAAATGCAACTGCTACACATTCCCATTCCCATTCTCAATCCCAATCCCTTTCTCCATTCCCCATTCACATTCGCAATTCGAAACTCGCATTCCCGTAGCCGTTACCCCGTAATCCGTTAGCCATAACCCGTTACATCTTAACCGAATCCCTCTCTGTGCCATTGCCATTCCCATTCCCATTCCCATACCAATACCATTCCCATTCTGTTGTCATTTCAATATTGGCCCTAGCGTATTTTTACTTGCTGCAGCAGCTGTGACCGTAACAGCGACAACTACAACTACAACTACAACTACAACGCCAATGATAACAGAAAAAGCGCCAAAAGGAGTCTTCTCTTCGTTGGCCCCCTCACTCTTCTCTTCTCCTCCTCCTCCTCCTTCGCCTAGTAACTGAGTTTCATTTGGGTCGGGTCCGGGTCCGGGTCTGGTCTGGTCTGGTTTTGTTTGGCTGCCATCATTGTAAACGGAGCAAACGGCGACAACGCTCGTTTAATAACCAAGCGAGCAGCATTTTGTGTTTTCATAACCTGCGTTCTAGTTTAGCTCTATTTTTGTCGTAGTTACTCACACAATCACATACCATATACCATAAACCATATATTCCATGCTATTTACTACCTTACATATTTGTATAAGTTAGCTTTTGGGCTTGGACTTTATACTGATGCGTTAGTTAGTCTCGTATTTCGTTTATTCTTTCTGTACTTTTTTGCCTTTTCTTTTCTAATTGTCACACGATATTTGTCTAGTCGTATTTGAGATCCATACATAGCATTAATAAGCCTCAATATTCGCTCACTACATTCATATATACTAAAAACCTATAATCGTACAACTATATATGTACAACTATTTTATATATTTATATACCACTTAGCGATCAGTCTTATTTTCTTTGTCTTAGGTATTTTTAATGCCCAACTCTTACTAGTTGCATAGCTTATTATCTTGCCATTATTAAAGTCACAACTCTTGTAATCTTTTGCCACTTACAGTTGATCTAACCAATGGGCAGCTGACACCCAACAACAACACACCGCTGCTAACACAGGCACTTTCGGGTAAGACATGCACATCAATTATATGTAATTCAAAACAAAAAACCCACAAAAGCGCATTAAAGCTCTAAGTCAGCAGAAATTACAGCACAGAAACTAAAAATACAAATTTGAATAGCGAAAGTAAATAGCGTGTGTATTATTTTGAAGCTTTAACTAATGAAAATTAGAAGCTTATCAAAAAGCTTTAAAGCACACCAATTTTAATGAAAACTAGTCGGCCGGTGCTACAGTCGAGCATACTCGACAGTCGGAGACCCCGTACTTACTATGGAATAAACTTATAATGGAAAAAAAAACTAAAAATAATTTAGTTATTTTTATTGGGAGCAGGCCCTGCTCCCAGATTGGTCTCCCAGGTCCCTCTTAAAACAACCAGGTCCCTACATCCCAGGTCCCTCTTCCAAGTCCCTCTCCCACGATCGGTCCCTATCACAGCTACCCGCTCATAGTGCCCCGCTCTTAGACCCCGCTCTGGTAAGCTCCCGCTCTCTAGGCCCCGCTCCTAGGCCCCACTCTTAGGCTACCGCTCCTATAACTACTACTCTTAGACCACCACTCTTAGGCCCCGCTCCCAGTTCCTCTCCCAGGTCCCTCTCCCACGTCCCGCTCCCAGGCCCCGCTCCCAGGCCCCGTCTCCCAGGCCCCTCTCCCAGGTCCCTCTCCCAGGTCCCTCTCCCACGTCCCGCTCCCAGGCCCCGCTCCCAGGCCCCGCTCCCAGGCCCCGCTCCCAGGCCCCGCTCTTAGGCCCTGCTCTTAGGCCCCGCTCCCAGGCCCCGCTCCCAGGCCCCGCTCTTAGGCCCCGCTCCCAGGTCCCTCTCCCAGTCCCTCCCCAGGCCCCGCTCCCAGTCCCTCTCCCAGGTCCCTCTCCCAGTCCCTCTCTCTGTCGGTAAAACAAACCCAATAGACCCCTGTACTTATTTTAAGTCCGGGGTCTAAAAATAAGTTAGGTTCACCTTTAAAGAAAAGCGAAGCTATTAAGAGCTCGGAATTATCTGTAGCTTATCAAACTTTAAAAGCACATGAAAGCTTTAGTGCTTAAAGATTCGTAATTTTATATCATCTTTGAGCTTTTTCCGAATATAAAGTATGTTTATAAGAATACAATTGTATGCAATTTATTTATTGCCTTATATCATTAATAGATTTAACTTAAAATGTTCGGTAGTGTGGCTGTAAGGTCTTTTGAAAGTTGGTTTACTTTACATATACATATACATTTATAACATAAGCTTCCGCTCTCTCTCTCTCTCTCTCTCGCTTACAGTGATGAACAACTATCAGGCGGCTGCTGCAGCTGCTCACAGCTTTGGTCCGTCGGCCTCGCCACATGCACAGGCAGCCAACACGGCCACACGGCAGGGTTTTCCGTCAACCAACTCGCCCGGACCAACCATTGACATGTACAGCTCGGCTGGTGCCGACAATGTGGGCTATGTACAGACCACTAGTCCGCAGCCGTCGGGCTTTCCCATTGCCGTAAGCCGTGCCCCGTTGAACTACAGCCCGGTAAGTGTGTTGACCAACATGGTCATGGGGTTGACTGGTAGAGCACCCCAAATTAATTGTAGTGTATACTTCGTCTCGGTCTGGGGTTGCTGCGCGTTATCTAGGCCCAGTCGTGGTCCGTTAACCAGAGAGCATATTGAGGGCATTGTTTTCAATGTATTTCCCGCTTAGCTGTCGTCTTCTGTCTCGCATTACACACAGCTCAACAGACAAGACAAGTGTAGAATTTAATTAATAATATATTTATCAAATATATAACAAAATAGTTACATAGTTATTGCGACCTTCTATAAATATTGTACTATGTATTTCTCTTTCATTTCGTACAGATTTATTCGTTGAACTTTGCGATGGCTAATATATAAAAAGACTGATAACCCAAAAAATAAAACAAGAAAACAAACAAAAGCAAAAAGTATATACAAAAAAAAAACCATATATATATATAAATCGAAATATATATATACATATATAAATAAAGCATAAAAAAAGAAAAAGAAAGTAATAAGAGTATATAACAAACGCAGTTGCACAAGGTAGGCACACCAACAAAACTACAGCGTGTTTTTCAAATAACAATTTCAATTATTAATCAAACCAAAATTACAACATCAAAAATAAATAGTCAAAAAAAAAATATTAAGTAAAAATTATGTATGCACGTCACAAGCACAGTTTTCTAGGCCGTTTCAATTAAACTATTATGATTTATTTACAAAATCTACAAAACTACAATTGTATTATATAAATATTAAATCTAAGCGCTGCTACAACAACCACATCACAGCATACAATACACATACATACAAACATACATACATACATACAACATCACATATACAACAACAAATTATACAAGTCATGAATGTGTGTTTTGATAAAGAATTAACTTCCCTTTGGCACATTGGCGCCAATTCAATTTATTTGGATTACAATTGGATTTAGTTTGAATTTTGAAATTTGGTTTAATTATAATAAATTATTTGTTGCCAGTTGAATTCTTTATCAAAATTCAGTAACTGAAACAATTTATTATTGACATACTTTCTACCGTAATTTTTCTATCTCAAAACTTTTCACTTTACCTTAAATATATATTTAATTATATATGTATGTATACCTATAAATGTTGACAAACTTTCTATATGTATGTGTGCATTAGCTGCTTCCCGAAATTGTATTTTATTTGAATAATTTTGGTGTATTTGTTTTGTTCTACACGAAACGTTTATTTACAGGGACCACTAATTCCTGCGGCATTTACAAATGGATACCATTAAAAGGTGGCGCCGACAACCGCAATGACAACAACAACAACAACAGCAACAGCAATAAGCAAGCAACAGCAACAACAACTAAAACACAAACAACAACAACAACAGTAACAGTAACAACAAAAATGACAACAGACACGAAAAGTAACTGTAATGCTGCAACCACACACACACACACACACACACACACACACTCACACACATACACAGACACAACATTAATTGAAAAGTATAACTACGTATATATTACTTATATACTTACAAATATACATAATGCATATGTATGTGTGTCAATATATATACATACACATATATATATATTTCTACATTGCAAATGAAAAATCTGTTAAGCAGCCAAGCAAAGCCCAATAAACCAAAAATACACCCACACTCACACACACACGTACATATTACAATTAATTAATTAACGTATATACATAAACACATACATTTACATAAAAATATATATAAATTTATATATATATACATATAACAAATGATAGAACGCAGCGCAAGCAAACCAAAAAAAAAACAACAAAAAATTAAGATACAAAAAAACTATGAACGAACAAAAAAAAATTAATTTTAATTTAATGACAACAACTACAGCAGAATGAAGAAGCAGAACAACAACAACAATATAACCAAATAACCAACCACGGCAGCCGCAGTCCTGTTCCCCCCTCCGCCCGTCCCTCTCTGCGATCCCCCTAAAAAGATGCAACGTGTGCAGCAAAAATCGTTTAAAATGCAAATTAAACGAAACTGCGTCAAGTGCAGCGGGTAGGCGGCGGGTAGGCGTGGCCTACACACACACACACACACACACACACCGACACACACACACACACAGGCAAAGACAAACACAGCAATATGAAGGCCAGCCTGGAGGAGAATGATGACAACACTGTGCCAGGGGCCGAAGCGTCACCATTTTTAAGTAATGAGAAAACCAAAAAATAACAACAAAAAAATACCAAAATGTAAACTATAAACAAAACGAAAAAAAGCGGAAAGGAGAAAGTTGAAAATAACCAAGCAAAAAATGTTGCAATAATAGCGAAAATGTTATTATTTAAATATGTATTATTATTAAAAGCAAATGATTATTATTATCATTATTATTACAATTCTTAAATAACTAAGTTGGAACTTTTAAAGTTAAAGTCGATATACATACAAACATATATATATATATAT
Source organism: Drosophila falleni (assembly GCA_035045575.1). Taxonomy (NCBI): domain Eukaryota; kingdom Metazoa; phylum Arthropoda; class Insecta; order Diptera; family Drosophilidae; genus Drosophila; species Drosophila falleni. Next base: position 17,507,373 of record JAWNOV010000167.1, read on the forward strand.
ATATATATTACATATTATATAATATACATATTTATAAAGAAAACTGCAATATATACAAAGAAAATTACATAAATCAAAAGGCAAACAAACAAATGACAACAACAAGTTATTTATTTGTTTAAAAAAATTTAAATTGTAAGATCCAAAGTTTGCAATGTTATAAGTTTGGGTTTGGTTCGGATCTGAGGATCGAACTTGGTGGCAACCCTGTTGTATTGCATGTTTTCTGTTTTTCAGTGGTAAATCAAAAATCAAAATTGTGCTAACAATTAGATGCAAGTTATAATTATGAATTTATTTTAAAGTACAACAATCGTTTATTGGCCAAAACAAAAAAGATGAGAAACCTTTTGTAAAAAGCAAAGAAATTGTCAAAGATGATGATGATGATGATGATAATGATGAAAATCTAATTAATTAAATGTGTTAAATGTGTTGAAGTTCTGTATTATTTAAAAAATGCAAGAAAGAAAGTAAAAAAACTACAACTCTTTTGTGTTCACATTGAAAGCAAATGAATAACGCTAATTAAACAATGGATAGTTAGACAAATATGTTAAAGCATTGCATTCATTATCAGCAATGAAAGCAAAATTCACTCAGAGAGAGGGGAAGAGGAAGAGTGTGCTTGAAATCTTGCATAACTCGAGGCATAAATCAATTTATTTGCACACGGTATGCAAAAATCTATGAATAAGTATGTAAGAAACAGTATAAAACACTCATACACACACACACACACATACACACACACACACACACACAGCAAACTGATAAATCAAAAGAAAAAAACTTAAACAAATTACAATCTAAGCGCGTATGCAAATATAACAATGAACTATTATACATACAACAATATATTATATTTAAGTAAATAAAATATTTATAAAAAGAATTACCAAAAAAAAAAAAAAACAAAAAACAAAAAGAAAACAAAAAAGACAATTGCTGAAAAACGCAAATGTTAAAACAATTAACTAAATACTTATGTATGTAAACGCGTATGTATAAAAAGCCAGAAGATGGATGGGTAATCAATGGAAAATGTTAAGGAAAAGCATATGAAAAGCAGGCCACGTTATGTGCAATTAATTTTTCTAGTCGCGCCGTCTCGCTTCCCGCTAGGACACGACTAGACAGGACGAAAAGCAGAGAGAAGTTGAGGTCAAGCAGTGGACTAGATTTGGGGGTGTAATAGAAAAATATATTTATATACAACTATATGGAGTATTCAATTATTGGAACAAAACAAAAGAAAAAAAAAACTATCTGACAATTAAGTAAAAACACAACATTTGTTACACACAGCAAGTGGCAAAAGCAACAAAACAAATAAAAAACTTAACAAAAAAATATTAAATACAAAAGAATAAGAAAAATTCATGTATTGTTCTATAATTGACAGAACAACAACAACAATAAGATGCGCTTTTTGTCTGTCTGAGATTTTTGCATTAGGCGACAAACATATACAAAATATGAATAACAAAAAACAAACTAAACGAGAAGCAGAAACAGAAGCAGAAGCAGAAACAGTGAAAATGTTCCTTTCATAACTTTTTTGCCAAATTGTCAAACCAACGCTCTCCAGGACTTTGCCCAAGTAAAGTCTCGGACCAAATAGATAAAAAAAAAAATAAACTATATAGGAATGATGACAACAGCATATACGATATACAGAATACCATACATAGCTATACAAATTACAACAAAATAGAGTTGCAGTGTAATATAAAAATAATAGCGTTTGTAATGTTGACAAAGCAATTCTATAATATAACCCAAGAAAATTCAAAACTCAGAAGAAACAAGAGAAATATGAATATGAAAATCGACTTTACAAAAGCTTTATAGCAGCACTTGGGAAAATTTCATAATTTTCAATTATTCACTTGACATTTCACTTGATTTCATGTGCACACCACAAAATTGAGAACATAATTAATAAACCAAAATTATATTATATATATATATATACATATATAAATTAACAAAGAAAATAAGCAAATTGAAAGAGGAAGAGAAAATAAAACACATTTTTAGATAGGCGAAAGAAAGCTGCTAAATTACATATTTATATATATATACGAATCGGCTAGAGGCAATCCAGAATCTATATAGATTAACCGAGCATTGGTGATTGCTGATTGTCCAGCAAGAAAAACAAAACATTTTACTTATGTATACGTATGGAGTCTCGCATACGAGTACATACTGTATTAGCAAGGGAGTCAAGGCAATGGTTACTTTAACGCTAACTAAACTATTTGTTAATATAAAATAATATATCTATAAAAATAATTACAAAATAAACAATAAAATGCATTGTAAGTACTCGTATTCCAGACGCTTGCCAATCCATGAGATCCTTGAGGCAGATCCGATGGCAAAAGAAAGGAATGCAAAGGAAGCGAAGAAATTGCGAAAATAAAAAAAAACATGTTATATTTGCATAAAAAAATATATAAATATATGAAAATGTAAATTCTAAGGCATATACATACACATATATAATTAAATAAATATATTTTTAAGACACGTTCTAAAAGCAATAATAAAAAACAACAACAACATCAACAGCAAACAACATGCAGAACAAGCAGAAATGTAAGTTTAATGAATGGATTAATGCAATGAAGAAAAGGAATACATTAAATATACACCAATATATAAATATACATTAATATATATACACCTTAATTATATATATACAAATATATATATATAAATATTATTAATTCCAAGTGTAAAACGACATCGCATGAACTGCATTGAAAAGTGACGAACGATGAGAAGATATAAAGAGAGAAGTTAACTCTTTCACTTACAAATAAAATATGCATATTGTAAATTACTTGTAAAGATTTTGTGACTGTCCTGAAACAAAACAAAACAAACAAAAAAACAATGTAGAATCGGTCTCACAGTGTCGTCAATCCGACCCAGAGACTGATGCATTCTTAAATGGCATCCAAGTCTATGACAATTCTCAACAAAACAAATCATTTCTAGGCAGCTCTATAGCCATTTGTATGGATCGTATGCTTTACTTTGCTGGCCCAAAGTATTCGTACTGTCAGCTAGTAAATTTTTTATGTTGTAAGTTGAAAACCGAAAACCGTGTACCGGAAATGGTCAAAGCGGAAACGGAACAAAGCGAATCGGTTTTTACAACGAGCCCTTAAACCAAAGTTCGAAATGTTTTGGGACTGATGTTAAAGCCGGTTAGCCTTGCTTCCAAAACGGTTATTATAATACACACACACACGCACACACACATTGATGTATGTTGTGTGATTAAGTGAAAACCCAAAAACAGCTTTAAGCGTACTGTTGAATTTTTTTCTAGCATTTTCCCCCTGTTAACACGTTCGTTATGAGTAGAAGAACATGCTTTATACAAATATATATATATATATGTATTATTTGTAACGCTCTATTGTTAAACAAACTGAAGACAGCTAAATCTACAACATCAATACAACAGCAACAACTGCAAATTACTATAATATTGGTATACCGGATCAAGAGAAAGAACAAGTGTAACAACCAAAAGAAAATGCGTCCTTGTAACAAAATCAATTTCAGTCAATTAGATAAAACATAATGGAAACCAAAAAAAAAAAAAAACAACAATGTTACAGCAGCAACACAATGAGCAGCATAAAGACAACAACAAAAACACATAAAAAAAAACTAAAATTAAAAACAAAAACAAAAACTACAATTTTTTCATTATTTTTCTACTGAAGGCGCCGTCGAAAAGTTAGTAAAGAGAGAGATAGATGGCGTAGAGGGAAGAGAATGCTAGTAAGAGAAAGAGAGAGAAGGAATTTCGACGGCGCAGGCGCAAAAGCTTTAAATTGAACATAACAAAACAAAAGATGTCTCTTTTTTTATAGAGAACAAGAAAAACGTGTATAAATAAATACATAAGTATGCCGTAAAAGATTTTTTAAAATGATAAAAACACACTTACTTTAAGCTATACGCCGTTTTTGAGTCAAAGTCAATTTGTGGTCGCGCTTTGAGAGAATTGAAGAAGATTGGAGATTGAAGAAGACACGAAGAGACGATAAGTAATGTAATTCAAGTATGTAAAATAGTTTTAATGTAAGAATAAAAACAATTACGAAAAGACAGACAGACAGCCAGACAGAGTAAAAGTTTTGGCATGTAGTTACAACGTATATTACAACTTAATTTTACTTTTATTATATTATGATTATTATTACGATTATTAATAACGATTTACGATAACGTTTACAATTACGATCACCATTATTATTACACTTATTGTCTTATAAAACATATCAGTTCTTATTATGTGTATGAGTAATTCGCCAAGAAATACGATTACGATACTTTAAATACAATTAACTAATCGAATGACGCTAATGTCGATGAAGTTTCTTTTATACCAACACATGCAAACGCCCCTCCCCCCAGCCTATATACGAGTAGTACGAACCGTTCAGAATCGCAGAGAGAGGCACGTTGGGACGACGCAATATTGTGAGCCTTGTACACACTTTGACATGCTTTTATATGGTAGCAATCAATTACTGACATCAGACAATTCTATCTTCAGTTCTTTATATAGACATACATATGTACATACACCACACACTCCCACAAATACACACACACACACACACACACCCTACAAACCAAATACATACTTGCACACTTGGTAAAAAAAAAAAAGAAAGAAAAATGCATAACAAAGAAAAACAAAAACAAAAAATATACCTACATACATACATACGAACGATCACTTGACTATTTTTGCTATAAGTAAGAAATTCCCCCCAGGAATGTGTCAGTTTGCAGTTGGTACTCCTACTGACAAAAACACCTTTACTATATTGACAATATCTCTTATATATTTTACACTATACTATATGGAAAAAAATTATATATTAATATATACAAGAATACAAATAATAATAATTACAACAAGAAAAAAATGATTAAGATAAAAATAAAATGGGCGGAAGCGACGTTAAAATTGTATTTACAAAATGGGTAAACCAGCTAAATGAAATCATTTTAATACTTTATACACGATACAAGTCGAAAGAATCTTAACAAAATTAAACGTAAACGTAAAAGAAAAAAATAAGAAAATTTAACAAGACAGAACGAGACAACAAATTGAAGATACATTTATAAAAATGCGCGATAAGAAAGCGTACAGTTTGTAAGTATTCTACTAAGTTAGTAAAAGTAATTAAGAGAGGAAGGCGCGTGCAAAGAAAATGAAGAGAAATCAACTAAGCACACATACTCGTACTCGTACTCGTATTCGTAAGTATATATTGCGTGGTATCTTTGACTCGGGCACACGTTTGAGGAGCGCGAATACTTAAAAAACTTTAGTGTAGCTAAAGTCCCAGCAGGACACATTGGGCATCCGAGTTGGGAATGAGAATCGAAATGAGAATTAGATTGAGAATGAGAATGAGAGAAAGGCGTCGCCAATGTGTGTACATAAGCTCTATATACATATGTATGTCAGTGTAATAGTTATGAGAAAAACTGGTACGGTACTACACTTACAGCAAACTATACAAGGTAAATAAATAATAACAACAACAACAATTAAGACAACCGAGCGAAAGCCATACACATAAATAGAAGCATAACATGAATTTAAAGGATACAAAAAAAGCAAAAAAGAAGAAAATAAAAGAAAAACAATTTTTTCATTTCTATAAAGGAAATCCGGTAACGAATTTGTATATTTACTATGAGAAATAAAAAATATAAAATAAAAATGTAAACTTATACATATATGTGATCAGCCCAAAACTATTCATACGACCGCAAAATATGCCCATATATATACATACATATAAACACAAGAAATACATATATGTATACACATATATATATATATACATATATATATAAATATATATAAATAATAGTTATATAACCAAGAACAACAAATAAACATATAGTTAAATTCAATAATGTTAAGCATATGATGGAGGAACGAACACACAGACAGACAGACAGACAGACAGACAGATAGACAGATAGACAGATGGTTAAAGTAATTCAATTATTTATAAGGACCCTTGGACAGCAGAATCTACAACAACAGAACAGAAACATAATATGCGGCCACAACAACAGCAACATTAACAGCAACAACATGGGAAAATAACACTAACATTACAACTGACAGAACGAACACATTCAGAAATGGCAATTATTGCCTTTATACACACTTCACACACACTCGGACAACAGCAAATTGTAAAAGTTTTTAACACACAACAATATCAACAAATAAGTATGCAAAACTTTAGCAGCAACATTTACAACTTACAACGTACCCCATTAACTGAAATTGAAATTGAAAATGAAACTGAAATTGAAGTTGAAGTGGAAGTTGAAGTGAAAATTTAAGTTGAAATTGATCATGAGAAATCACTTTGTTAGCATCGTGTAACGGAATAGATAAGTACATAAGGTATATAAAGCATGTTGTAGGAGGAGGCAGAAAAACACAGATAGAAAGGGAAGAGAAGAAGGCCTAAAGCGAATTCCAATGAGCTGGTTTAGATCGGCATAAGCATTAAACAAAACAAACAAACAAAACATCAATGTGCATGCAAATTACATGCAAATAAATAAATATAAATATATATACATAATAAACTATAAAGAAACATGATTTTAAACCGAAATGAAAATAAATTAAATAATGGCATTATAAGTTAAGATAATGGTACATAAGTTTAAAAAACAATGGCAAAGAAATGCTCTAGAGCAACAAAAAAATATATATAATACAAATTAAAATGAAATAACTGAGAAATAAATAAATTAATTCATAATGATTAATAAACAAATATGAACATTGTTCAAAAACATAAACCACCTATCTGTCTTTTTATTCATTGTTGGGATTGGGCGTTTTCAGGAATAACAAAGAAAGTTCTTTAAAATCGATAAAAATTTCTATAAAATTACACCCATTTTATTCATAAACGCTTTATTTTTGATCATCAATTGTAAGATTTTTGAAGTAAAGGAAAAAAAAAAAATGGGGAGGCTGGGAGCGGGGCCTGGCAGAGGGACTGGGAGCGGGGCCTGTGAGAGGGACTAGGAGAGGGACCTGGGAGAGGGACTGGGAGAGGGACCTGGGAGAGGGACCTGGGAGAGGGACTGGGAGAGGGAATGGGAGAGGGAATGGGAGAGGGACTGGGAGAGGGACTGGGAGAGGGACCTGGGAGAGGGACTGGGAGAGGGACCTGGGAGAGGGACCTGGGAGAGGGACTGGGAGAGGGACCTGGGAGAGGGACTGGGAGAGGGACCTGGGAGCGGAGCCTGGGAGCGGACCTGGGAGCGAGAGGGACCTGGGAGAGGGACTGGGAGAGGGACCTGGGAGAGGGACTGGGAGCGGGTAATATTAGCAGTGTCGAGTATGCTCGACTGTAGCACCGGCCGACTAGTTTTATTTAGAATAAATAAATTCAAATTAATGATTATCAAACAATTCCCAATTTTATTATAATTTGACTACATACAACAATAAACAAAGCACAGTAAAGTAAAACAAGTATAACAGATGGATAATTTATAATTAGGACAGAGCCTATCTCGCCTTTTTGGACTTGTTGATCTGCTGTCTCTCATCCCACCACTTGGCATACCATTTGGCACTGCGCTCAGCGCTGATGTCGGGATCGTAAAGAGGCATATAATCCATGTGAATGGAAGCGCGCAGTCGATTGTACATCAGCATGGAGGACGTAAAGGAGGCGATGGAGCGTATCGAGAAAGGCAAGCGATATTTGGTGTAAGGGAAGGCCACACGGATTACAAACTCCAACAAAAAGGCCAGGAAGAAGAACAGAAAGTGGGGAATATACCACCAACTGGTTTTGACCTTAAAGCGTTCGCCCATTAGCGCCATCTTCTGGATGAAACGCGAAACATCGTTAATGCCCGTATCATCGGTGACAAAAACTGGCAATCCATTGACTGCTTTGGTGGACACCTTGAGCGCTTTGTAGGCACAAATGTGACCCCAGGCAACGTTGCCAGCATAGACCACCTGCTGCTTGCCACCAACTCCGGCAATGCGAGGAAAAACCCAATCACGTTTAGACAGGTAGTCAAAGGTGTTCGTGATGAAATGTGAATCGCACTCGCCGTAGGTGAGAGGAGCACGTATCGCACTGGTGGCCAGATAATCTATGGATGCAAAGCATTACTAGACTTGTTGAATAGATATAGATATTTCGACGTACCCAACTGATTTAAAAGTGGAGCTCCATTTGAGTTGAGCACAATGTTTTCCGCTCGCAGCTTACTTGACGCGTAGCCAGCAATAAGAAACTCGTTATCCTGCTCCCACAATTTCGAGCTATCCAATGTGGGCGTGTCCGTCTTTGACTCTGTGGAATTGATTACCGCCGAGAAGGTGCTGCGTCCCTTGAAGGGCACAAAGCAGACCGAAGTGCAGCTGCTGTAGACCAAGCGTTTCACATTGTTCTGGATGCACAGATCCACCACAGCTCGAGTGCCTAAAGGAAAAGTATTAAATTGTTTTTCTAAGCATGTCTATGATCTCATCACAGTGCTTACCATTTATGTTCACCCGCTCTAGTTCGGCGTAGTTGGGGGGATATTCAATTTCAACCGATGCGGCACAATGAAACACGCCATCAACTCCGGCAAAGACTTTGTTCAAGCTCTCACGATCGCCACCAATATCGCCCACAAATGTGCGAAGCATTGGAGTTTCCACATGTCCAATGTTGTTTCTGTACGGCACAATATCCAGCGATCGTATCTCCTTAATGCCCAATTCCTGACGCTGCTCCAACAGCAGCTTAATGATATGTTGACCCAAAAAGCCACTGCCACCCGTAACGAGCACCACTTCACCACCGTCACTGCTGCTCATTGTGTCTAATAGTGATCTAATGTGGTCTATTTTAAATTGCTAAAATGAAAAGAGCAGAGAAACAGAAAAGTGGTAATAACAACTACAACATTACTAACTGCAATGGACATTAAAAAAAAACGCAACAGCTGATGCGCAAGTTGGTCAAGTAAGGGCCATAAAACACGCTAACAGTAACAAGGGCGTAGTCAGGTGTGAACAGGGGGACCTACAAAATAATCAAAAATTTCTAGAAAATTATAAAGTAATTTATGCCTTGACTTTCCCCTTGACATTTACTCAAAAACTTTCAACTCTCATAACTTCGCCAAAACTTGACCGATTTTCAAGCGGAATATCGTTTTGATCATTAATTGGCCTCTACTTTGATTCTGCATCAAAATATTATTTATTTAAAAAATTCGATTATTTTCCCCTATCACTGTCTATTTTATCTGTACTTTTTCCTTGACTTTCCCTTTGAAACTTACTCAAAAACTTCCAACTCTCATAACTTTGCCAAAACTTGACCAATTTTCATGCGGAATATCGTTTTGATCATTATTTGGCCTCTACTTTGATTCTGCATCAAAATATTATTTATTTAAAAAATTCGATTATTTTCCCCTATCACTGTCTATTTTATCCTTACTTTTTCCTTGACTTTCCCTTTGACACTTACTCAAAAACTTCCAACTCTCATAACTTTGCCAAAACTTGACCGATTTTCATGCGAAATGTAATTTTGATCATTATTTGGCCTCTACTTTGATTCTGCATTAAAATATTAATTATTTAAAAAATTCGATTATTTTTCCCTATCACTGTCTATTTTATCCTTACTTTTTCCTTGACACTAACTCAAAAACGTCAATCTGTCATAACTTTGCCAAAACATTTGTATTACAATTGTATTTGCAATTACACAATCAATTAAAGTGAATGATTTAGACAGTATATACTTTATACTTTTCACTATAAAATGTTGTCAATAAAGTTATAATCAAAATTTGCAAGCTAGCAATAAGAAAATTCCCTAAACACAAGAAATTATTAAAAATATTTCGTTTCTACCCAACATTCCCTTAATTTTCATCCAGGCTACGCCTTTGTATACCAGCAACACTGTCGCAAGAGAAGCCTCCATTTGCAGCTTTATATGGTAGATGTCTTAGCCAAAAGCAGCTAGCCATGGTGTGCAGAAACCTTCGACGGGGTCAGTTGTCAGCTTGTGTTGAATGACTTGACGGTTTTATGGAGTCTGGTTTACGTGCGTCTTTTGTTGTTATGCTAATGAAGACAACGTCAAGAAATACACAAGATCTGTTAAAGCGTTTACTGCTTCTTTATTTTATAGGAGACTTTAGATTTTGATCTTTAGCAACACATCTCTAATGCATTTTTAAGCGATTAAATTATTGTTATTATTTATTTCTTTTTTTATTGCAATATCAATAGCATTGAAAGTGTCTTGGGTTCATTTATGCACTTTTTGACTTCCTCTTTATGTGTTAATTGACCATGGCCAAATTGTGTTGGCCAAAAGCAGCAAAGATACAATCACAAAGGCAACAAAGAGTTACTGTGTCAGGTCTTGACGTTGGGCTAGTTGAGATTACAACATCAGCAACAGCAGCAACAACAACAACGACAGCTACATTAGCAACAACAACAACAACGACAAACTAGCATCAATTACAAGCGAACTGGTTTCCGCGTCTCTTACAACATCAAAAGAGCGCGTCAAGTGATTGAGCACTGCAAATGCCTTTTAAGCCGTCCATTTAGGCATTAGGCCATTGATTACTACTTAGACTTGGTATTGCAGTTGACCCATGTACCGTTACATTGCCAATTCGCGAATGAATTTAGCCAACGTCCTTACCACAGTTACAGCTTATTTTGTACGCCCGTTGCAAACAGTTTGTGTTGCTTGTCGCTTTATAACTGACTGTTTGTCGGTTTTAGAGTTTGAGCATAAAACCGAAGGTTGCCCATCTAGTACAAATTTCCGATCTGGCTCGATTTTCACAAAAAAATAAGTTGAATTTCAGAAAGGTTTTCTGACTTTTTTAAGCTAGTACTTTTTTCATTTTTGATAAATTTTTGAAAGAATTCTCTCGATTTTTAATGTTATATTTTTTTAAAACTAAATTTTCTATTTTCTCTTCCCGAAGACTGCCGAACTTCAAATGCTCACCTTTATTAAAATACTTACCTTCATTTTGTCTAATTTCGAATTTTAATCAAATTTATTTATTTTTTTTTGAGTTTTTTAAATTTGCAATGGAGCGAACAGCGCTGCCACCTGTTATAGGCTGTAATCAGTTGATATCGATAGTCATCGCCTATCGACATTCATCTATCGATCGAGACCATTTAGGGCGCCAATTTAAATAAACGCTGTGTTGGTAAAATTCAATTTTTATTCAACAACAATTAAATGAATATGGACATTAAATAGGCTTAGAGATTACATAAATAGTTGTTTTTTTCTCATATCAATCGTGTTAATTACACAGAAATATTACAATATTCAATAAGTACATTGGTAATTGTTTTCGTTGCATCCCTCCTCAATATATAAATATAAAGTAAACGAGAAGTAAAAGGCCGTTGATACAAATGACTTTGGATTAGATTAGGCGCGCTTAAACATTAACAACACATACATACATGGAATACAAAATGGTGTTTAGTACAATTAAAAATTCTGTTCACATTTCGGTTTGGTTTATTACAACATTATTCTATAAATGTTAATGTTTATGCTCAGTTTACGCATTATGTTAATAATATATATATGTATGTATGTGTGTTTGTATGTATATCAATCTGTTAAGTACTACAATAGTTGACTTAATGGTTTTCTTCTTCATGTGCATTAATAAACATAAATAGATAATTGTAATATTAATTTGTGTACGCACATACAAATCGTACAAACTATAAATAATAATTAATTAATAATTATCTAGCAATTTCATTTAGTTACATATACAAAAAACACAGTAAATTTCCTTTTATTCTATTGCATTTAGATGCATAATTGGAGTGACATGAAGAAATGAAAACAAATTCTATAATTATAAATTGTCGCGCTATGAACAATATATGAATGTTGATTGTTTTGTGTATATTAAACTAGTTAGGTGTATATAGCTTTGTATATATATATATATATATATATATATGTATATATATAGAATAATATATAGTAGGTATTATGGTATGCTGTCACAAAGAGCAACTCTCTCAACTAACATTATTTACTTTAACTATTACAAGTACAATTTCATTATCAGCTATTATTGTTGTTATTGTTTTGTGTTGCCGTATGTAAACAGACACATATATAAATATATATTCCTCCATTCAGTACGATAATGCTGAAGGCGAGCGTGAACCAACTGTAAAATCTTTATACACCGAAAATACCGAAATCTGCAAATATCGAAAAACAAAGATATTAAAAATAGTTCATAAATAATACATTTAAATATATATATGTTATATAAATATTTGTATGTATAATCACTTTAATTGGCGACTTGCGTCACAGTATAGAACTGCATAATGATGTGGGCAATTTGCCAATAACTAAATTAAACTTGGCATGTACTTTTGGCTACCCGCATGGGAATATGAAGGCGACTGGGAGTGTGACTGGGAGTGGAAGTGTTGAGTGTTGAGGAAATGTGTGTGAATGATGGCAGCAGTAGCTTATCAGTTCAAGAACAAGTGTTTACCTTGTCTTTCAGCTGCTGACACAGTTTCTGGCCATTCATCAGAAGCAGGAGCACATCGCTGAGCCATTGAACACCGATTTCCGCTTGACGCGAGTCGAACTGCATTGTTCCCTGATTGTTAAGCAGCTGATAGACGGCAATGATGAGCTTGTGACTTTGCAGATAAAAACTAACGGCCAAATCCTCGGGCAGATTAGGCACAAGTGATTTCATATTGCGTCCTTTGATTAGCTCCTCAATTGGCTTCTTCTTGGGCACTAGCAGGCTATTGCGACCTCGCTGCAGGGCATCCAGAATGTTTCCTATCACATGGAGCACTTCATCGGAGGTTCTACAATGTCAAGCAGATCAGTTTTATAAATAGTACACACAATCGCAATCAATACACAGACTCACTTGAAATGATAAGAGTCATCAACGTCGTCAATGTGATTGATTGCTGTTTGTAGATGATTGGCGGCATCCTGAACTTGCTGCAGTTTCCAAGGCGAATCGTGGGTTATTGAGGTACGTTGCGTTTGACTGGGCGCCTTACACAGCTTAAAGCTAATATCCTAAAGAAGAAATGAAAAATGGAATTTAGTGTATATGTTTTTAGTTGTTTCTAATAAGCTTATCACTTACCGCCTGTGTAATGGCATCCCCCGTTAGGGTAAGTACCGCCTTCAATTGATCTGGCGAAACGCTGAGTATGAACTTTTCAGTCTTCTTGCCCTCGTTATCATAAAGCGGTACGGGGAACCTATGAGCGCACTCCTATGAAGCATATAACATGTACATACATACATATAACATATATACAGATACAGATACTTGAGTTTACATTGTACTTACAACCAGTATGGTTCGTAATTGCTTTAATATCGCATGTACTTCTTGTCTCAGCACCCACTCGAATTCAATTTGCTGCATTCACGATTTTGTTGTTGTCGTCGTTGTTGTTGTTGTTATTTTGTTGGAGTGGGGAGTGTTTGCGGATTGTGGATTGTGGGCGTGAGTTTTGCGATAGCGCCGTCGTCAGCGTTAGCGTCAGCAGCGTCGTCAGCGTCGTTGGTTCGCAAACAAAGAGCAAAAGGCACGTTTCATGTACAAATCAATAATATCGGCGACCGCGCAAGTTGAGAGAGAGAAACAAAAAAAAGACAGACAATCAATAATCAATTAGCTCTAGCACTCACTTCACACTTGATTAATTGCATTGCAATTTTGGTATTATTGTCCCGCTGTCATGGCTTTTTAATTACAAACACATACCAAATTTAGAGCCTCCTCTCGCTCCGTGTCAACGACAAGCATTTTCATTGTGGATTTGGCCTTCTTGCGCGCTGTTATGTATCTCCGTTTGTTTTTGTCACTAATAGCTGCAGCAGCGCTAGCAGCAGCAACGCCAGCAATGTGTAATGAAAGCGCTGTAATGTTATAACATTTGTTTTATATATTATAGTGCATTTACTATAATACTTTAACTAACTTAGTAATATTTACTATGCGTTCGCTGTCTCTGTCAACTCAACTCACACATATACCAAAACTTAACATTTTGCTGATATGTTATTAACAGTGAGCAGAAATTTTTTTCCTGGAAAACGTAGATACCATTTTGCCAGTTCAGAGACCTTTCAGTTATTGAAATTTTATGCAGTTTGTTGCCAAGCTATGAAAATATATTTTGAATTAAGAAATAGCTCCAGTTTCTCGAGAACTTTAGGGAAAAATGAAGTACAAAACTCAATTTCGAATTTAACAGCTGCTTAAAGCAACATCTCGAACAACTAGATAACAGAGCTGTAATAGCCCAACAGAAGCATAACAGCGCACAGCTGTAATTCAATAGACTAATCGATTATCGCGCCGCAGTGTTGTATTGCATGCAAAGCAGAATGAAGTTTATACAATTCAGATTGGAGACCTAATTTAGCTGCTCTTACTGCGTAAAATAAAAACGAGCACATTTTTGTGAGTTAAAATATATTATAATATATGAATTGGCTTTTGTAACAAACTTGATTAGCTCAACATGCAGCCCTGGTTAAAATGTTGTCTACGATAAACATATCGACTAATCGGAAATTACTGATAATGCAAACGCGCTTTCGTGCGAATGGTTAAATAAGGGCGGGCTAAATACAAAACGGAATATCACTTGTCAGCTGATAGAATAGAAGAAAGTACTTACGTTTTCGAAGGGGCGGGGGTGTTGTCAACACGGCCGTCTCCGGTACCGAGTTGAGAACATGGTGCTGAAATTGTCCGCTACGCTGTCGATGTAGCGGCTGGAATGACCAATTTGTTGTTGGGCTGCAAATTATTGAAAACATACAAATAACACGTTGTTATTTTCTCAATCAATTTAATACTTGAATTGTTTGTGTTGAAGAAATACAAGATATACATTGAGTTTGTCTTATCACAAATATTTGTGTGTTTGATTTTGTCTTGATTTGATTGAATGTGAAGTGCTAATTGCCATAATACTTTTGTTATTGTTATTGTTATTGCCATTGTGTCTTTTCCCCGCATGACTCATGCCAGCAGCTGTTGACGACGATAGTCACTAAGTCAGTCAGTCAGTCACAGAGCCTGGTTTTTTGTTACACCAGAAATTATTTGCCCGTTTCGCTTGAATTGGAATTGGAATTGCATGTACTGGTAATGTGGGGTTCCCACAGCGCGCGTGTCAGCAGTTTAATGGCATTGGCTTTTGGGCTAAAATTACAATACGAGTAAGCGCTTATCAAGCTATGCTGATGTTTGCTGACGTTTTACACACACACAGACACACACACACACACACACGCACGCACACACACAGGCACAAATACATCCACAACACGCGCATAAATTTTCAAAGCCCAAGAGTTAATTTTTGTTATTGTTGTTTTTGTATTTATCAAGCGGTTTTTTTCTGTTTTTCATTTGATAAGCCCAATGTCAAGAAAAATGAAGAATTTATGCGACCATAAATTTTGTAGACACAAAAAGTAGCGGCGGGCTTTTTAACACATTCTTGAGCACCCATAATGCCAAAACAAACAAAGGTTTATTGTTTTTTTATACATATCGAAAATTATACAGCTAGTCAAGTAATTTATTGACAAAATAAAACATTTTGCAAAAGAAACTTTTCTAAAAGTGTTTATGCTTTTTAGAACAAGTTAAAAAAGGAAATAATTAGATCCATTGGGCTAAACTATTTTTATTGCAATTTAAATTAAATTTGTGTATTGTTTATTTATTTTTTGCAAATAAACCGTTGGCTTTGAGCTGTTTCAAATTTTCTTGGTCAAAACAATTACATGACTAACTGTTAGATATAAATAACGGTACTCGTTGCTCATTTACCTCTGCGGCATATTTGTTAATAATTCGTAACTTATTTTTTTATTATTATCAATTGCAAGCACTTCACACACACTACTCGTATTTGTATTTTTATTTGCCGAGAGACGCGCGAATCACGAGGCAAAGGCAAAGCTAATGCGAAAGCTAAAGCCAAAGCACGAACGTTAGAATTTAAGTTAAGGTAAAGTTGTTAGTGGGTGCACATGCGATCAGCAATCGGCGATCGGCAATCGACAATCGGCGATCAGGTGTAGCTCCAAACTGGCAGGCAGCTATGAGTAACAACGGCAAGCGCACACAAAAGCCACAGCCAAGCAACTGAACCGACGACGACGGCCCAAAGACAACACCGTCAAGTCGAATTGGTCAATGGCAGTCAGCAACAGCAGCAGCAACAGCAGCAACGGCAACAACAAATACACCAGTCATAGCAGCAGCGACGCGACGGCAGCGTCGAGGCCAACGTCAGCGTCGAACGTCAAGCGCTTTTGTATGTAACATTAACGTAGTTAAAACTTGACGAGCTTTTTTTTCGTCAGCTTTCTTCAGGTGCGCCCTCTTCACTGATAGCCGCTGCTGCTGCTGCTGCTGTTGTTGCTGCTTGCGTCGCTGTTGACGTCGCCGTCGCCGCCATCGTCATCGTCGAGTTTATCAGCAAAGTGTGCGGTTGGCATTGACAGCATAGCATAACCATAATACAAAATTGTTGTAGACTTTTATTTATTTTTATTTGGTTTTTGCATACACAGTATTTAGCTTTTATTTTGTTTGTTTTGTTTTTTGTTTTTTTGGTATAAAAAAGTAGTACAAAAGTGTTTAATGCTATTAATTTGAAATAAAATACGTGGATTTGTTTACGACATGAAACAAATGTTCAAATATAAACAAATAAACTAAACGTGTGCCCAACAGGTGTGTCGGTGTGCGTGTCTCTGTGTGTGTGTGTGTGGGTGTGAGTGTGTGTGCCAGGTGTGTATGTCTGCTTTTGTATGTAGTTGTGTGTAGGTGTGAGTGTCATTGTATGTTTGTGTACATATGTGTGTGTGTGTGGATCTTGGGACTGCGTTTATTTTATTTACTCGCCGGTCATCATCTCCATGAATTCTGTAATTGAAACAAAATGACAGACATTAAGCGAAATGTGCATTTAAATATTATATTATACAATATATTTATAAATAAATGGTGCCCCATAAGAATTTCTAATATTTTTATAAGTATTACAAAATTAGAAAAAAATAAACAAAGAGTAT
This sequence comes from Drosophila falleni, assembly GCA_035045575.1. NCBI lineage: Eukaryota > Metazoa > Arthropoda > Insecta > Diptera > Drosophilidae > Drosophila > Drosophila falleni. The sequence continues at coordinate 17,524,625 of JAWNOV010000167.1, forward strand.
GAGAAATAATAACTAAGGAAATTCAATAGATTCATTCATTTACAGTACAAAATCTATGAAAAAATATATATATTTAATTGTTATTAAAAAAAATATATAATAGTATTGGTTTATTTTCCAAATTTGTATTTCCCAATTTCAGAAGTTCAAATCCTGGAAAACAGGAAGCATGAATGAAGAAATTTCGATGTTCTGAGTATAATTTGTCAAAATTCTTATAGGAAATCAAATAAATAAGAAGTAAATATAAATATAATATGTGCACGTCTCCATCCATTAATAATTAAAAATAATATATGCCACGAAAAGAAAACATTTTATTATATATACACGGATGTTTGGAAATTCGGTTCGTTTCTGTGTCGCGCGCGGTATATCCTATAAATAGCATCGATATGCTCCAAAATGATCAGGTTGTCAAGAATCGAGAACTCAAGATCAACAGAGCGATGTCATAGCCATCTAGCTGATGTTTACAAAAAATTTATGAACGCTACAAATCGTGGGTGGGTGTGTTTACGTGGGTGATTTTTAGCAAGCTACTAGAAAAGCACACATTGAATGGATGGATACATACTTGTATCTAGAAGATACATACTGTTGTGTATCTTTAAGAACTGGCAACTTACCATCGAAATCAACTGTACCGGAACCGTCACTATCGATTTCCTCAATCATAATGTCCAATTCCTGTTCAGTGAGCTGATCATCAAGTTCCTTCAGAATCTCCTTCAGGCAGGTAGTGGGAATGAAACCATTGCCCTGTTTGTCATACAAACGGAATGCCTCACGCAATTCCTTCTGCATGGCCTCGGCATCCTCCTCCACAATGAATTTGGCAGCCAGCTGTACGAACTCACCGAATTCCAAGCGACCAGACTCTGCAAACATAAGTCAATCCATAAATAAATGTTAAACGGCTGGAAATTTTCTATATTTAATAATTCCATATGAAATATTGCGAATGCTTAATGGAATTTATGGCAGTATCAGATTGAGTTATGACCAAGCAATTGGCCAATCAATACAATATCTAGTATAACTGATAGACAATCTTAAAGAGCGAGCTAATCTTGTGACACAAATAAGCGGAAAATAAAGATTGACGCAACGAATGAAAATGTACTTACTGTCCTCATCGACCTCCTCGATCAGTTCCTCAAGGATCTTCTTGTCGAAGGGCTGACCTTTAAACGAATAAAAGTTAAGCAGATTAAATGGAATTCTAAATTCACTAATAACTACACTTTTAGATCCTCAACTCACCCATTAAACGCAGAATATCGGCAACCATTTCGGTGGGAATACTGCCAGACTTTTGATGATCGAAGCTGTTGAATGCCTTCTGGAGAACGGCAATTTGCTCGGGGGTCAGATCCTCATCCTTTTGAATAAAGGAATTTTCATTGATTAATTTCCAATTAATTTAATCCTCCTCAGTCTGATATCTTACCACGGTGCTCATGTTGTTGCTGCTGTTTGTACGGTTAATACACAAAAATAAAATCGATCTGAATCGGACAGATTTTACGAAACGATCACCTCGGAGTATTCGTGCCTACTACGAAGCAACGCATCTGAGTTTTCCAAAATATAGCACAAAAAATTCAGATCGGCTGTCTCTGAACTTGCCACACACACACACACACACAAAGGCGTAACCGAGACGTACAATACGGAATATGTAGCACTTTTCCACGCCGATGCCAGAATTTTATTGTTTTTTAGAAAGAACTGTAAAAGCGCGATCAAAAACAAAATTAAAACGATCGCAGCACGTCCGAACGTCCACGATCGCCACGATCAAGACGAGGGCGATGCCAGCTGAATGTGAGCCATATAGTGGTTTTCCAAACAGAAAACATACAGCAACAATCTCAGCGATCCAATCAGGAGCAGGGAACGAACGTACAGATTGAGGCTGAAGCTGCATGAATCCGCTGCCAGTGAGCTATAATGCGATGCGTTGCGTTCTCCCAATATACACAAAATATATACAAAAATACTATATGTGTTACAGAGATGTAGACGTATATATATATATATAGATACATATATAGACAACGGTTGCACGACAACAACAAGCGTAATATGGAGAAATGCCCCAGTGAAGCATGCGCTAGACAACAACGCATAGAAAAATACACGCTACCCTAAAAGTCCTAAAGTATATTAGTTCCATATACACTTGAGAACTAATTTTATGCAGAACTGCAACGAAAGGCATTAGTGGAAATGTATTAATCAGTATACAGTTCATTCTTACAGATTTTTGAGTTTACACAAAAATTTATTTATTATGGAAAATAAAATATGAGCCAAAGACCTTGACGCTTTCGATCTTTCCCAAAATAACTATTTACAATATTATAAGTCATAATAATAATAATAATTAATGGTTGCAAACTTTTTGGGGCGTAGACAATAAGACAACTTTTCAATAGAATCTATAGTCAATATTTTAAATTGAAATAAAAAACTACCAGAAGTTTCAACAATATTTGACGGAAGTGTTGACAGATTTTTTTGAGAGGTTTTTGTGAAGAACTATAAATTATTCTTACAAACTTATTAGTTGACACAAAACTGTATTCATTGTAGAACATAAATTTGGTTGATTGATGAGTTTGGGACAATAAACAAAAAGATTTTCATTTACAATTTACAAAGTATAATTAAATATTTTAAATTAAAATGAAAAACTACAAGAAGTTGCAGCAATTCGATACGGAATTGCCAAGGGCAAACTACTTAATGCTAATATCTAATTTTCCATACCTACCCCTTAATATTTTTTCAAAAACTTTGATCTCTCATAACTTCATCAAAACTGAACCGATTTTCAAGCGGAATGTCATTTTGTTCATGATTTGGACTCCTAATTGATTCTGCATTTAAATTTTAATCATCTAGAAAATTTTATATTTTTCCGATTCTAAGCCATTTATCATCTAATTTTCCTTATTTATCCCATGACATTTTTTCAAAAACTTTGATCTCCCATAACTTCATCAAAACTGAACCGATTTTCAAGCGGAATGTCATTTTGTTCATGATTTGGTCTCTAAATTGATTCTGCATTTAAATTTTATTCATCTAGAAAATTTGATATTTTTTCGATTTTAAGCAATCTATCATTGAAATTTAATTAGAACTGATTAATTGCGAAATTTGTTGTTGGTTGGTGTCGCAGGGGAAACAGTTCCTCCCTGGTTAAGTAGAGCCGTGAGCGTGGCATGAGATGAGCTAAGCGCGGAGCTGCTGGTGGCAATTAACTTGGCTTTGAGGGGATTGGTGGTGCTGCTGCCGACAACGGTGCCCTGTAAACAAGGCGATGCGGATGCGGCAGGCAGATCCTTCGACACTGGATCCTCGCCAGCTATGGGCGTCGTGGTCTGTTGGTTGGGCTGAGCTTGAGGTGGAACTGGCACGCCTTGAAGCAGCGCATTACGCAAATGACTGTTGTTATTGCTGTTGTTTACAACTTGTTGTTGCTGCTGCTGCTGTGGTTGCTGCTGTTGTTGCTGCGGTTGCTGCTGCTGATTGTTGGACATAATAAAAGAGTTGGTTATTAGACCACGACTTTTGATGTTCAGATCCACAAAGAACAATTTCATTTTCTGTATCATAGTCTCGGTGACATTAAAAGTTAACATCATGCTGAGATCAATGTTGGTCTTGTGCCGATAGAGCTCATGGGTTTGCTGCAGCCGACAAACCTCGTCGTAAATGAGAAACAAGAAACGTGAGCTGCGATTCTCGGCAGGAATAATCCCACGTGCCGATAACCACTCGCGATCCTCAGCATCAGGCAGATATCTTATGATCTCGGGATGCTTGCTGGCCAATCTTGCGCCACCCAGTTCCTTGCCATCGATGCTAAAGCCAAAGGCCAGATTCGCCTGCACGTCCAGCACAAACTTTGTGCTCGTTGAGATCTGTGCCGTGTTCCAGAAGATCTGACGACGCACAGGCGTCGGCAAAGGTCCATTCACAATTGCTGTGCGTTGCAATTGCATCGCCTGTTGCTGTTGCAGCTGCAACTGTTGCTGCTGCTGGTGTTGCTGCTGTGTTTGTTGCTGTTGCTGCTGTAGTTGAAGTTGTTGTTGTGCTGGTAAAGGATTTCCCGTGCAGGGCATAGGCTTGGCTGCTGCCACAGCATATCCCAAATTGTTGGCATACATTTTACTGCTGTTGTTGTTGCCATATTCATTGGGCTTCGCTGGTCGCTTAAGCGCCAATCGCTGCTGCTCTGTGCCAACTGCTGTGACTGATGCTGTGGCACGTTGTTGTCGCACAACAAAGTTTGTATACTGCGCCTTGGCATTTTCCAGCAAAGCACAGGAGGACATCTTTTGAAGTGTTTCTTCATTGACAGCGTGCTGACCAAGATTCTCCTTGATGTTGCCAAAAGCGGGCTTAAAGTAGTTCTAAAATATACGGGGCAAAGTTATTTAACAAGTCAATAGATTAATGTCTTAACCTACGTTCATATAGCGCTTGATAATATCGTTGACCTCCGCATCAAACGATTGCTGTACGCTAATCCTCAGCAGCTCCAGTGCCCGCATGGCAGACTCGGCGCTGCCGCCGCTTTCCGTGTTGTGGACGCCGTTGTAACGTTGCCGAATGCGTTGCAGCATGCTCTCTGCCATGTCTGTGGTGGTTACATATTTCTGTAAAGGAATGCAAATGAAATTTCATGTAATATTCTATGAAAGGTAATTAAGACTACACACCAGTGCGGGCTCTGTTCCATTTATAATCAGCGTTGTCGCTTCCGTTGTTGCTTCCGTCTCTGTCTGCTTGATGGGACTAGCCACACGTGTATCCATGGAATGTGTAGTCTGATTCGAGCAATCCGAGTCATCCGAGGAGGAATTTGCCTGCAGTGCAGCAGGCGAACGTTGTTGCACATCGCTGCTTGTTGTGTTGTTGTTCGCTGTGCTTGCCGAATCGCTAAGAATTTTCCAGCTGCGCTGAATTACCATTTTATTTATGAATTTTTTCCGATTTTCTTTTTAGATATTTAATGTGTGCATTAATTTTCGCTGCGTTTGTTCAAGTGGCTGGGTTTTTTCTGAGCTGCCTGCTGGCCCAGGGACTAAAGTGTGCAAGACGCATGCGCTGAAGAGCCACCACCTGAACTCCAACCCCCCAAAAGCCATGGCAGCATTGACAGCCTCTCAGCAGCTGCTGCCGACAGCTGATGCTGCTGGGGTGCAATCCATGTCCAGTTCACCCAGCTCGAGACGTCGCTGGTAATCCAATAGACTGCGCAACTCCGCATACTCCTCAAGCTCATCCTCCTGCCCTTGGTCCATGCCAGCAGCAGCAGCAGCAGCTTCTTCTTTCGCGGGTTCAGCAACCTTTCCACGCTTTTTATGCTGTTGCCTCAGTGTCAGCAACTTTTTGTCGAATTCATCCATATAAGTAAGCGCTGTACTTGGCTGATAATCCTCCGGCGGTATATAACTGGAATTTACAGGCAGATCCAGCACATCGGGCAGCATATAGGCAAATAGCCAACAGACTAACGGGGTTGTGCCACAGGTGTAACTTGCCTCCTTGTGGTAGAAGAGCATGCCATCTAGTTGTGGCTGATTTCCCTCCCACTGCGGATGCCTTTGCAGCACCTGATCTACAGCATTTGCATCCTCAAAGTCGTAGTAAGCCAGCAGCTTGAATGGTTTCTCATTGCGTTTGCTAACCTCACTCAACTCTCCGTGCTCATCGAAGCGTGAGCGCAACCAAAAGAAACGAAAGTTGGCCTCGCAATCCAGAAGTTGCTGTTGGCCAAATGAGATTGCATCCAGTACATAGAAAGTGTCCACCTCTGGCACATACACACAATCCAGTACAGTTTTACATTTCTGCATGTGAGCATCACCCGGCAACAGTGTACGCAGTTGCATGATGATTCTACCCGCTTTGTTGTGCACCTTGGTGCGTCCATTTGTGGCAATAACCAGACACCGCTTTCCCACTGGACACGGCAACAGCAGCCAATCACACAGGTTCTCTGGTCGATGACGCAGCCACTCCGATTGTTGCAACTTAAAGTGTTGTCCTTTTTTTGGATTGTTATTATTATTGTTGGTTGCACGCTTTCTGCGTTGTTTACGTTGTGCTTTGCTGTGCGTTGGAGTTTCCTCTTGTGCCTCCTCTTCCTCTTCCTCATCGTCTGGCACGTTCCGCGACGCGTCCTGCTGCAGTTGACGTCGCTGCTTTTGTTCATGCAGTAGCTGCAGTTGACGTAGTTTTTGCTGCTCGCCAACATCCACGCTCTTTTTATACAAATCTTTATAATTTGAAGTCATATTTATTTATTATTTGTTTGGCATAACAAACAGAAGCGTTTTTTTGATATGAGCGTTGCCACCCTAAAAAAATCCGATCTGGCAACTTGTTCTAATTTAAAAAAAAAAAACTAGTCGGCCGGTGCTACAGTCGAGCATACTTGACAGTCGGAGACCCCGTACTTACTATGGAAAAAACTTATAATGGAAAAAAACTAAAAATAATTTAGTTAACTTAAATGCAAATGTTATCAGATTGGTTACGATATCTCATAAAACAATAATGTTTTACATACTAAGACTTAATTTTCGCACGATCGGTCCTATGACAGCTATATGTTATAGTGCTCAGATTTGAACCAACTTTGGTAAGGATGTATAAGACTAACTTATGTGTGTCAGCCTCGATATTATCCTGTCGTTGTCGTTTGCGTTTACGTCTTTGCTCTCTCTCTCTTAGTCTCTTTGTTTCTCTGTTACTCACAATGTTTCAGTGCGCGTTAAAAGTGGACTGTTTGATTCAATTGCGCGGCGGGGGGGTGTGCGTGTTTCTTTGCGCCTTTTTAGGGGGGGTGTGTGGGGGGGAGGGAGGGGGGGAGAGTGTAGGAAAAAACACTCGGGAAAGAATATTTTTTTTTTTTTTTTTCTCTTTTTTTTTTTTTTTTTTCTTTCTCCTCTTTTTATTCTATTAGCATTTGAATTATTTCTCTATATTCGAACTCGTACTTCTTCCTCAGTTTCTCTTTGTTTTTCTTACCCTCTCTTCTACAGCTACTATAAATACTACAATTAATATTACTCCTCCCAGTCCCTCACCCAGGCCCCGCTCCCAGTCCCTCTGCCAGGCACGGCTCCCAGGCACGGCTCCCAGGCCCCGCTCCCAATCCCTCTCCCACTCCCTCTCCCACTCCCTCTCCCAGCCCCGCTCCGAGGCCCCGCCCTGAGGCCCCGCCCTGAGGCCCCGCCCTGAGGCCCCGCCCTGAGGCCCCGCCCTGAGGCCACGATCCGAGGCCCCGATCCGAGGCCCCGCCCCGAGGCCCCGATCCGAGGACCCGCTCCGAGGCCCCGCTCCGAGGCCCCGCCCTGAGGCCCCGCCCTGAGGCCCCGCCCTGAGGCCCCGCCCTGAGGCCCCGCCCTGAGGCCCCGCCCCGAGGCCCCGATCCGAGCCCCGCCCCGAGGCCCCGATCCGAGCCCCGCCCTGAGGACCCGATCCGAGGCCCCGCCCTGAGGCCCCGATCCGAGGCCCCGCCCTGAGGCCCCGCCCTGAGGCCCCAATCCGAGCCCCGCCCTGAGGCCCCGCCCCGAGGCCCCGCCCTGAGGCCCCGCCCCGAGGCCCAGCCCTGAGGCCCCGCTCCGCCCCGAGGCCCCGCTCCGCCCCGAGGCCCCGATCCGAGGCCCCGCCCTGAGGCCCCGATCCGAGGCCCCGCCCTGAGGCCCCGCCCTGAGGCCCCGCCCAGTCCCTCTCCCAGTCCCTCTCCGAGGTCCCTCTCGCAGCCCCTCTCCCAGGCCCGCTCCCATTCCCCCTCCCAGGCCCCGCTCCCAGTCCCTCTCCTAGGCGCTGCTCCCAGTCCCTCTCCGAGGTCCGCTCCCAGTCCCCGCTCCCAGGCCCCGCTCCCAGGCCTCGCTCCCAGGCCTCGCTCCCAGTCCCTCTCCCAGGTCCCTCTCCCAGGTCCCTCTCCCAGTCCCTCTCCCGGGCCCCGCTCCCAGTCCCTCTCCTAGGCGCTGCTCCCAGTCCCTCTCCCAGGCCCCGCTCCCACTCCCTCTCCCAGGCCCCGCTCCCAGTTTTGCTTATTTAAAAATGTTCTTATTTTTGATGCTAGAATTTTTTAAATTTTTGCAAAATTTTTGTTGGAATTTTCTGCATTTTTTAATATTTGCTAAAATGATTAAATTATTGCAAAATTATGGCATTTTGATATTTGCAATACCTAAATTTAAATTTATCGCTAGTTTTAGCGACATGGCGGCAATTCTATATATTTGCTGAGCATATCAACTATGGTTACTCTAATATAAGTGCTGCTTTATATCGATATCGATATATTTGTATCGAAAAGCATTGCATGGAACGCTTCATCAGCTGTTTTACCATTCGCTTTTGCGTTTGCTTTCCGCCGGTATTTCGTAACTTCAATTAAAGAATTATTTCTTTTAAAACGTTAATGCAAACCAAACATGAATAAAGCCTCCCGTCTTTTTTGGCCAACTCTAGTCACACCAAAGAATGCTGTAGTGAAACAAACAGAGCAACTGTCACGCAGTCAAAAGGTAATAGTGCAAATTGCCGGTCTGTTATGAAAGCAGCAACTATACTGCAATATTCATGTTTTTGTCAGCTTTTAACTGATCTTGGCCTGGTCAAACCGGGCAGCAATGGCACCTACCAGCTAATGCCCATTGCCCAACGTTCTATAGATAAATGCATTAGTTTGGTCCAGCGCAACATGCAAGAGGCGGGCGGCCAAAAGATCAGTCTTCCCGTCCTGACACCCGCTCAGTTGTGGAAGAAGAGCGGACGCCTGGATGGAGACATTTCCGAGTTCTATATGGTGCGCGATCGCAGTGGTAAACAATTTCTAATGAGTCCAGTGAGTGAGTATGTAAATTGTATTCATAATTCACGAATTAACTTGGTTATATTCATTTTAGACTCATGAGGAAGCGGTTACAGCCATGTTGGCCACAACAGCGCCCATTTCCTATCGTCAGTTGCCTCTGCGTCTCTTCCAGATTGGCCCCAAGTTTCGGGATGAGCTCAAGTCACGATTTGGCCTGATGAGAGCCAAAGAATTCCTCATGAAGGACATGTATACATTTGATGTGACAATAGAGACAGCTAGGAATACTTATGCAACTGTTAGCGACGCCTACGAACGCTTCTTCAGGCAGCTGGAGGTGCCGTTTGTCAAAGTTGAGGCTGCTACGGGTATGATGGGTGGCAGTTTATCACATGAATATCATTTCATTTCACCCGTCGGCGAGGATACGTTGCTGCAGTGCAGCAACTGTGGCTATGCCGGTAATGCCGAAGTCTTCGGCAGCGATACAGAGATTCCCAGCACGTGTCCCAGTTGCCAAGGCCCGCAGTTGAGTCGTGTGCGCGGCGTGGAAGTAGCGCACACCTTCCTGCTGGGCGATAAGTACTCAAAGCCCTTGGGAGCCACGTTTCTCAACACGTCGGGCAAACCAGAGACGCTCATCATGGGCTGTTATGGCATTGGAATTACACGCGTTGTTGCTGCAGCCTTGGAAGTGCTCTCCACGGAGCAAGAACTTCGCTGGCCCAAGCTGTTAGCTCCCTACGATCTCTGCCTCATAGGACCCAAGCAAGGCAGCAAGGAACAGGCAACAGCAGAGAGTCTAGAAAATGAATTGCTGCAGCAACTAACGCAAATTTGTGGCCCTGAGGAAATATTGTATGATGAGCGCAAGGAGCTGACGATTGGAAAGCGTTTACTGGATGCCAAGCGACTTGGACATCCGCTAACAATTGTGGTTGGCGGCAAAGCTATGCAGCAAGAGACACCCAAATTGGAACTCCACGCCAGCGGCGCTGAGAAACTTGAGCTGGATGTGGCGGAAGTGTTGAGCTTGGTGGCCAGGCATGTGCGGCACAAGCAAAAGCTGCTGCATGAGCAGCAGGGAGAGCTAAAAATAAGTCAAACAATTGGCCATGTGCATTAGCTTTATGCAATAAAGATAACAATAACTCAAAACAAGTCACAAATGTTGCAACCAGACTGATTAAACCGCAATCAGCGAAGTGCTCCCGTCTCCTGGTCATCTAGTGCTCCGTGTAGTCCGGTTCGGGTATTTGCGGATAGATCTGCACCTGCTGCTGTGGCTTGCGTGGTGGTGGCGGTGGTTTGGTGATCATGCTCGTATAAGACCACGGCATCTGATTGCGCAGCTCCTGATTGGAACTGACACGTGAGCTGCTCGGCTGAGCTGGATACATTTCCGAATAGCGACTGTTTAGGGCCGATCCTGAGGCGAGTTGTTGCGCTGCCGGCGAAGTGGGACGCGGGGATGTGGGATCAGTGGGTGGATAGTTGAGTTGATCCGGATGCGCATCTGTGGTGCGATAAGTATTGATATCTGGCTGAGGTTGAGGCGAGAACTGTTGTTGTTGTTGCTGCTGCTGTTGTTGTTGTTGTTGCAGGGGTGGCAACACCAAAACAGGCGATTGCAGCGTGGTCCGATCGTTTGGTGGATACTGTGAATCCTGTCTCATCATCTCTGCAGTCTGCGCTGGTATAATAAGTGGTGCCGGACGCACTTGCTCGGGATACGCCGGCTCCATAACAACTGATGGTGCCGCGGATGCGGCAGGTGCTGTAGGATACTGCTCCTGCTCCACCACCATCATTACGGGCTGTGGTGTCTGCTGACGAGGTTGAATCTGATGGCTACTGCCCGAAGAAGCAGAGGCAGCTGCCGCCTGATTGGCCAACACATTCGCCAAGGATAGACAGAACATGCCGCCGATGAGGTTGAGCAACCAGATGAGCACCACACGGCAACTGAGGAGGGTCATCACCAAAGCGGGAGTGGAAAAGTAGATACCAAAAGTTTCCAAATCCGCCCAGATTTGAGCAGGCGTGTCCTCCGGTTTTTTTGCTCCAATGAATGCAAATGTATCCTCAAGCGACTGTAAAATTAAAAGTATTAAAGTAACTTCATAAAGGAAGATCAGATCTACTTACTAGTGTCTTGGTTATGTCCAGTGCATGATAAACGGTGGCCACCACGTCCAGAATGCATCCTGCCAGGACGGATAGAAACCATGGCCAATAGACGGTGCCAGAAATCAGTTTGGTGGTGGTAAAGCACAAGGTAACTGTGGAGAATTTAACAAATAAAACTGCATCTCAAACTGGCATGGAATTAATCTCTCATACTCACATATGATTAGGAAAGAGGAGGCGACCCACAAGCCACTGATAACTGCATAGGTAATCATAAAGATGTACTCCCGGTTTGTCACCGCGAAGGACTTGGTCCAGTCCATGGTTAGCTCGATTGATTGATCTTGACCTTGAACTTGAACATCCATCGTCGGCGGACCACAACTCTCATCTGTAAAGGATTTAATGATTTTTTACCTAAGGATTAGTTAAATTCTCTTGGGTACTTACCCACAAAGTAGATAAGATCCATGGCAAACTTGAAGGGTTGGCCAGTAATATCCGATGTTGTCTGGCAATCTTTGAGTGTTATGCCCCATATCGAGAGACCCAGATAGATTAAACCTTGGGCCTGTAAAGGATAATTAAAAACAAACGAATTAACGCAATAATATAAAAAGAGATTGTGTCAGGGAATTGAAGATAAAGAATAATCTTTTATCATAATTAAAATCATTATATATAGTATATAATCAATCAATTAAAAAATGATTACCTTATTTATAATGATTAGTAAAAAGAAATTTATGAGACTTAATATATTTTTGTACAAGTTTATAATAGATTTAAGTATTTAAGAAAAACTATTTTACTTAAAATCTTATTTCTTTAAAATGCAGAAATATTTTATATATATTTTACTTTTAAGTTAAGTACATAGGAGTAAATCTAATTTTACAAATATCAAGAAAAAATCGAATTATTTGTTATTTATTTCGATCAAAATCTATAATTTTGTTATGGTCTTTAGCTATACTTTTAGAAAATGGGCCTAAAATAAGTGTTTTATGTACTTCAAATAAATCTGGAATAACATAATTTATTCAGAACATAACCATTTCCATTTGCAAACATATATATATATACCACTATTTTTTACAGAGGAAACAATAAAAACAATGACTGTTTGATTAATCTGATACTTCGTCTTTATCTGTATGATGAGTAATGTAGGTTGTTATTGTTTTTAACAATGTTTTGCAATAAAATGTCTTGAATTGTTGTAATTATGAGGTAAAGAACAAATAGAGGAGTTCCTTGCTTAAGATGGGATTGCAGAAACTATTTTTTGTTTAACTTACCAATATGACAACTGCCATAAAGAGTATAAAGCATTTGGCAAATCCCACGCTGACTCCAGCCATGTTTTTGTTGGTATTTCAGTTAGAATTTCACTATATAGAGTTTGCACTTGAAATTTGGCCAAAAAGTCAAACTATGATCTATTACCTTGGTTTCCTTCAACGACGATAAGAATTCGACCGCAATACCTTTGGGTTATAAATTCAATTAGAAATTACTATGAGATTGGCAAAATTAAGAATCTTATCAGTTTAATGAGTTGCGAGGGGAATTTGGGTAGTCAATATAGATACACAATATTTTTTATTCATTTTTCATTTATTTAATGTTTGCACAATCACAATTCGAATGACTCACACATAATTTGCACTTGAATGAATTACACGGAAACTCAAATAAAGTAGAATTTATATAGAAACAGACTCGGATACGCATGTGTCGGGCCGTAAAGAACAGTTGTTGAGTGAGTTGGCTCTTATCTCGCTTACCGTTAGAACTCTACGGCTTTTAGCCCCGTTCTGATATGGCTTATAGAGGCTTGTGGAGAAGCGTAGCGCATTCGATGGCTGCTTCTCTTGGACTGGCAGCAGGTTCAGGTAGCAATGGCAACTTGCTCATCCATTCAATGGCCATCGGCAATTGTTGCTGCTGCTGCTTCTCTTCTAGCTCTTTTGTTCTTTTCGGGCATTGCGATAAGATAAAGCTAATGAAGTTTTAAGGGTAACACTTGCTATCAAAAATTATTCAACAAGAGTAACAGCAAACAACTACAACAACAACAACAACTAGTCATGACTAGGCCAGGGGCAGCCAAAGCTCAGACAAACGAGTAAATACTCGAGTACTCGTATTTTGCCAGTTTGAGTACTCATACTTGCACTCGCACTCGCATTCGCACTCGTATTACAAATTGAATACGAATGTACATGCTGCTTATCAATAGGCCAACAAACGCCTCTTATCTGATTCTTCTTTATAACATGCCTAATTCATATGTGCGAGTATTATATTGGTAAATACTTAAATAAATATAGGCTCTGAATTTGCGTGCGCCTAAATATTAATAGCAATTTGTGCTAATTTTAAATGATAAATGGCCTGTGGCTAAAGTAAATATTTTTGTTATTTAACTGCGATTGATTGTCTTAAGTATTTGAGAAATTTTTGCCCCACGTTGCGTATACTTAACGGTCATGTGGAACTCGAGTTCGCTCTCCTTTCGCTCTCTCCTCTCCTCTCCTTTTGCTCTCTTCTGCTCAGCAAACGATATTTGCGCTCGTGCTCATGTGTTTATCAATTCTCGATCGTGTTCTGATTGATATGCGTGCTCTTCCAGGGAAAGAGAGGGACAGGGAGGAATCCGTGGAACACATGTACTTCTGGGGTATTTCTGGGTTATTCAGATTCACATTGGATGACTCAGTCAATACACAACTCGGTGCAATGTGCGCTTTAATTGCACCCCTTTATAAAAGAGATATCAAGTGTAATGTTGATAAAGTTCAAAATGGGGAATTACTTGCAGAGATTTGTATTGAAATAAAAGTGCTAATTATTCAAATAGACAAAGCAAACATTAAAAGAATTTCTTATCAATGTTGTGTGGTAATTATGTATTTTGGGCCTATTTTGTTTTTATTGCTCACTCAGTGTATTATACATTTCCCAAGAAATATCTAAATAAAAAACGTACTCGTACAAATCTACATATTTTAAATCGATCATTGAGTCATTTTAAAATAAATATTAAATATATAAATCACACTTCTTAAGTAAATTTATTATTATTCAATAAAATGACATATCTAATAAATTCAAAGTCAATTTATTCTATTCAAAAACCCCAATTTCCTTAATAGAAATTCCACAACTTAACTTAAATTACAAATTATAAATATTATAAATTTTTTTTCTTATAGTTACCCCAACCAGGAAATCAAACCAAAGCAAATTAAAATTCAAATTTTATTCAACTGAAAAATTTACTTCAATTATATTACGTTTGATCAAATATATATATTTAAGATCAACTAAAACTCTCACTGAAGCCTTTCTCTATGCATAATTTATGACAAATTGATGACTTGATGCAATGATTACATTTCCAATTACTATTTAAATCATTGGCCTCATCAAATTAGCACTTTTTTTGGCATATACACAAATTTCACATGAAAGCAAATTCGCAATAATAATTTAATAATAAAGTGTAAACACTCCTACATAAATTAGCCAATATTTGAGTAACCCAATTGAAGGCTGAGTCGGAGAATTACGAAAAGTTAACTGATAACAATCGAAAGAGTACAAACTACAAAAATAAAATACGTATCGTATAGTTTTCCATTTCCATAGGCATTTCCTCTTATCACTGAAAAACTCACATGGATGGGAAAATCGACATGGATGAATGAATTGTTGGCTTTGTTTTATGCGCAGTTTAGATTTGAAACTAGAAACTGGAAACTGTGATCCAAAGTCGGCAAGATTTATTTGTCTCAACAATTAGAGCCTTAAATTTCGGACAGCCCCGAAATGCCCGTTTTGCCCCCCAGATAACAGTTCCGATCCTATACAATCCAATCCCATTGGATTCGATACGATATTTTGTGTGAATTTCAAATTTAAATAAAGAGGCGTCAGTTTGTTGGGCTTTAGATCAAATCACATGACTTTAATTGAACTTGGCGTGACATAAATATGTATGTGTGTGTGTGAGTGTGTGAGTGAGTGAGTGAGATATGAGATGGCTAAGACTAGAGTGAGATGCTGTCTCTAGAGTCTAGACTCGAGCGGTGAGAATAACAGGCTCAGCCTCTACTTCAGCCACCTTCTCCTTGAGCTTCTCCTCTACCTGCTTCAGGGGCTGCTCTGTGGTGGTGCTGGTAGTGGTGGTGGTGGTGCTGGTGCTGCTGGAGCTGCTCTCCTCTCTCTGACTGCTGCTGGTTGCCTGCTCTGTGGTGCTGGAGATAACCAGCTCTGGCTTGAGGCTGCTGCTCTGCGCCTCGATGCTTTCCACAGGTGCTGACGAAGTTATGGAAGTCTTGGTAATGCTAATCTTGGTCTGTTTGCCATCGCTGCTGTCGTTGTTGGCATCCTCCTTGATGGTGGCCGAGGTGATCTTGGTGTGATGCACCTGGAAGGTGGGAATCAGTGGCACGGAGAGTCCAATGTGTGGCTGCACCGACACACGATCAATGATCAGATGTGCAGGACCACCTTCCTCAGATACGGGCACCTTCTTTGTGGTCTGCACCAGAATCTTGCGCTCCTGGGCATCCTCAGGTGTTGCAACCACTTCAGGGGCAGCCACAATCTCATGAGAACGCTTGGCAATGCTGTGATCGTTGCTCTCCGTCAGCTCGGACTGACCTGGTTTAATCTCATCCACTTGGGAGTCGGGAGCACTGGCGCCGTTTAAACTTAACGCCGATTGAAACAAACTGTTCTCCAGATCGCCAATCAATGTTTGGAATGAGATCTGCTTCAGTTCACCATCGGGATTGGCCAGCACCTGACGCTTGACCACATCCTGCTCCGGCGCCTGCTCCACAGCTGCATTTTTCAGCAAGCCAGGAAAGAGATCGTTCAGATCGAAGGGAGCGGCAAGGCTAGAGGATGCCAAAGCTGCCAGTAACTAAAGAGACATAGAGTAATGATTAGATGATGATCTCAGCCAGAAACTGCTGCTACTCACAGTGAAGATCAAGGTGTACTTCATGGCTCAGTTGATGTGGTTGTTGCTTCGGCTGCTGTTGATTTGAGAATTGAGAGTTGTTGCCACCACAAAGTCCAGATTGATAATAAGTTCGTTGACGAGCTGAGTGCGACTTTTTAAACTTAACGCCGGCCGTCTAAAAAAGTTTCAGCTAAGCTTTCAGTTAGCACCAACGAAACGTGGCCCGAACCGTGTCCCATACTCGTATTTTGCTAACTTGTTTGCGCGTGCGTTTGATTCTCTTTGAAGACCTGCATATTCTCCTTTAATATAATTTTAATTATTTTTATTAGTTTTATATTCCTTTTTTCAGCTTGATGTTCTTTTGTGGTTGTTAATAAATTAATGGTAATAGATATAACCTTCATATCAAGAAATTAGTTGGTATCTGATTCAAGGATTATATATCGCAGATCGTATGAGTTGCAGGAATGACCATGCAAAATTAACTTAATATTTTCATCTTTGATTAGACAAATATTATTCAATGTTAAAAAGGCAGTCAAATTAACGTAATTATCAACAGATTGTTATAAATCTATTTATTATTTATTTGTTTCCACGAAAATGATTAAGTCTTTATTTGTGTTTTCGGGGATTTTTTGATGTTTGTTATTTTTACGTTTTGGCGCAGTGAAATTTTCGGAAAGAGATTTAATCTGAAGTGATTTTCACTATTCGAATCTTCTTGAAATCCATTGTAGCCATCGATATGAAACTCTTTCTAATATCACATAATTGGAACTAAGTCAGCAGGAATCAAATGTGCAAATTGATTTTAAAATTTTCCATTCAACTGATTAAGTTGCAAGATTGTACATATGCCAACTGAAGCCACAGCTGGACAGTTTCAAATACCAACTGACGATCATGAATGAAAAGTTGGGATCTGTCTGGTTTAATAGTGCCACAAAGCAGCTCGAAGCGGTTGACTCTTGTGTGAAATGTGTTTAAAAAGGCGATGCCGGATGAAAATACAACTCTATT
This sequence comes from Drosophila falleni, assembly GCA_035045575.1. Classification (NCBI taxonomy): domain Eukaryota; kingdom Metazoa; phylum Arthropoda; class Insecta; order Diptera; family Drosophilidae; genus Drosophila; species Drosophila falleni. Next base: position 17,541,619 of record JAWNOV010000167.1, read on the forward strand.
AATTATAATTTCGCTAATAAAAAAATATAATTAAAATTATTATTTATTCATTTTCATAAAAAATAATAATTTTAAAATTCTTTACTTGACCTTGTACAGCAATAAATGTACAGTTAATTGTATAAATGAAATACTTGTGCGACGTGTGAGTAATATCTTTAAGAAATATCTATATTTGTTTATAGATTGAATTACAATTTCACAAGAGTGTTAAACGGTCTAAAATTATTCACATTGTTCTGTAACTATTTACGTCAATTTGCATTCGCTGCTTTTTGCCATGTCACACGGGGCGAATGCGTAATTTGTGCTCCCGTTGAAGCAGGCGCGTGTCCAGACCACATGCAGTCGAATGCGTCAGTCGAGGCGCAATGTTTATGAACCTATTTTTGGGCCAGCAGCCAGGTAAACAACAACTTGGCATCAACATAAACGAATTTCAATTGGAGGAGTCAATTTTACACCAAGCTGAGATTTGCGTAGACGGCCATTGTGTATTGATACAAAACGGGCACAATTAATTAGAGCCTGAAGTGGTGATAAAAACAATGCTAGCCACCCCCTCTTCAACAGATCTCTCCCCCGGAGTCCAATGTTTGTACTTAGAAACAGCGTTAGGTGGCAACAGGGAAAGGGAACAAATGCCAAACCTGTCGGCCAATTAACAGGTGTCAATAATTACGCGGAATCGCGCTTCGCACTCGACGTTGGCTATAAAAGCCGATGATCTGCACTAATTAGGCTCAAACACGCGAATACCAGAGTAGGGATCAGATCAACAGACAACAGAGACAGAGACAGAGTTCAAGAAGCAGGCGGACAGCAGGCAACCATTAAGCGAGTCGCCGAGGAGCATCCACAGTTTTATTTCCATATAAAATCCAAGAGAAAGAGTCTTTCTTTTTGAAGACATGCAGACACAACATGCGATACTTGGAGCCACCGTGCTGGGCATGCTTCTGGCCTTTGGCTGCACGCTGCCCGTGCTGGATGTAAGCTCGGGAATAGACAATGACACCATCGAACAGCTGCAGGCCAGCGTCAATGATACGCCCAAGAATCTGTAAGTACAAATGAATCTTGTCAATTCCAACAATTTTATGAAAAATAATTCCCTTTTAGTTATGTGGTCAAGGCGGTCGTCTATGAGATTGGCATTCTCACCGAGGTGGGCGACAATGAGACGGACTTTGAGAGTCAGGAGCGTGTGGATCTAACGTTCTACGATGCCCACACCAATCAGAGTCACATCGATCTGGGCAACATTCCACTGCCCATACAAACGAATGTTACCGGCCAAGTTTTAACAGGCATTGCCCCAGTTAACATTGGTGCCTTTAGCAGTCCACAGGAGCTGCTGCAGACGTTGCCACTCACTGGCAGCATTGTCAACATAACGCACAGTGACACCGCCTTCTATCAGCTGACCAAGTCCAATACGAGCGCCTTCGAGAAACCTCAACTGCTCAGCGAGGATGCGTTAGCCAAATTGACACATGCTGCACAACTCTTCCCATCATCAGGGCCTTTAAGTGGCTTTGGCGCATCCGCTGCGTCCAATGAACTGGAATCGGAATCCGACTAAAAAATCCACCCAAAATTAATCGAATTGAAAATGATAAACGTAATGCAGTGCGTTGTGCTCCACATAATACTATAATTAAGCATAGTTAATCTAGCTTTAAGTAGCATAGTAAAAGACTGGATGAGGACGAGAACGTTAGAACCATAGAACAGGCTAGAAAACACACATTGACATTGCCATGGTCAAAATATAATCACAAGGTTAGAATTTCGCTTTTTGTATTGTAAAAAAAAAAGAATATGAAATAAAAATCACATTAGTATTAGGTAAATGCAACCACATGGTGTTACTTGGCGAACTCATGTGACTCCACGAGTCGAATGAGACTGCTAAAAGCTTCCCATATTCCACTTCTCACCTGGCGCAATGAATGGACTTGAAAACTTGCATATTTCGTAATATGAATTAATCATAGCGAAAGTTTTCTTTTAGTAGAATCTTCATCATTTACATATTTACGATATAGAAGTTGTGTGTTATAAGTAATAGCAATTTGCGTCTGATTTCTAATTTGATTCACAAGATTTACTTAACCAACTATTAAATACAGTTACGGAAGCAGTCTGGTCATCTATTGATTTGATTGCTTGATTAATACAACTTTTGGGCACATTTTTATATTAACTAGTTTTTAATTTTTCTCATTTTCATTTGTTTGTTTGTTGTGTTGTTTTAGCTTTTTAACTGTAGTACATGGGGTCTTACAGGCTAGTAGATGATATATTTTATATTAATAGATATATGTAATATATATATATATAAATATAAGTTTAAACTTGTACACGAAAATTAAAATTGTTGAACGTCTAAGATCAGATAAAATTACCACAAATACATTTCCCATCCCCAGGCTCCCTCCCTGAACCAACTATATCTGCACGCCCAGAAAATTAATTCATTTTTCCCCAATCGTAACGTTAATTCAGCGCACACTCCTCTTTTTCTCTGTATCTCTCTCTCTCTCTGGTTCCATCTGCGATATCAATGCCAGGACGAGCTAATAAACTATTCAAGGTGTGTGTCAAAGTGTTTGTGTGTGTGTGTAATATGTACATACTGCAACGCACATTTAGATACTCGTACTGTTATTCGTATATAGTATAAATAATATTTAGTTTTTAACTAATTTACATAGTCATGTAGACGATGCGCTCTAGCGGCTTTGCTTTTACAATATATTTATATTTAATAATTGTGTGTGTGTGTTTGTGGTGTGTGTGTGTGTGCTTAATGTGTATGTGTGTGTGTATGTAAATTATGCATGGTATGGTAATTATTTATTAGTAGTAGCTACAATTTCAACTTATGTGCACACTATAACGTAGATAGAACTAAACCGTAACTAGAATCTGAATCCTCATCTGCATCTGTATATGTATCTGTAATCATCTGTATATCTCCAACTGCAATCTGTACTTGTATCTGTGTTAATCGGTAACTTTTATCTTAATGATCGACGTTTATATTATTATTTAATTTAGGTTGCTGTGTTTGTGTGTGTGTGTGTGTTTTTTTTCACTAAACATTCGCTCGCTTTATACAATTCTGGCTTACTAACAAAATTCATATAGTTCGCATGCGTCGGCGCAGCCTACAAATCATAAAGACTAATCTTAACGCGCGGCCAAAAATGCAGCGACAAAAACTATGCGAGATTAGGTTTTTTGGTTCATCCAATGCGCCATTTAATCTGTTGACAAAAAGGAACAACTATTAGCATATAAACTTTATGATATATTGGATTTTTAAACTTACCTATAACATGACTCTCCATATTTGTGATGCGTGGCTTCGATGCGGGCTGTGGTATAATTGTGATCTCATCGTTGATCTTCAGCGGCTTCAGCAATGAATCATTGGCTGCACCCAACGAATTCCTGTTCATGCCGGAGCTGCTACTGCTGCTGGACTGTGCGCTGTTCTTCTTGCTGTCCATTGCCTTTCGGGCCACAGTGCTGTGCGCAGTATACACATGCGTCTCAAATTGTTTGTACATGCCAAAGGTGGCCGTGCACACGGTGCACTTGTAGGATAAATGTGCGGGCTTCAGGGTCATGTGATGATCGCGCGATACGTGATTCAGTAGCTTCCATTGGTACATCTGGAAAAACATTGCAAGATTAGCTCAAGTTCATTTTCATTGATGATGTCAAGAAGGGCAAACTTACCCTGCCACAGACAGGACAGCGACCGGCATCTTTGCCTTTGTTGGCAGCCTCCTGCATGGAGCTGGTGACCAAGCCATGTGATCCCAGCAAGTGCCTCTCTAGGCCCTGATCCGTAAAGAATCGGAACTGACACTTCTGGCAATTCAGAGGTGGACGATTGTAGATCATCTTGGGATGTATCTACACAAAAATAAGGAAAACATACAGATTAGTAGGAGCTCTAATGGTATGTAGTATTTGCACAAAATTACCTTCACTTTATGCATCCATTGCATGTGATTGCGCAGCTGCTCCAGATCCTTGATGTAACCATCGCAAATCTCGCAGATGACAAACTGCGCCTTGTTGTTCCCAGCGGTGGGACTCTGGCCGGGCTTCATGCCTGCTGCTGCCGCTGTTGGCACTTTGCTGGACGAGGCGGCGGACGCACCGCTGCCGGCCGCACTTTGACGAGGTAGTGGCGTTATTGAGATGCTCGGCTGGCCAGCGATGGGCTTCTTAGACGCTTGCTGCATTTTCAAAACATATATTTATTAGTATCTGAAGCAATATTGCAATGCTATTGATGCTCACCTGTACAAGCTGTCCGGCGGCCAGTTGATAGCTGTTGGGCAACGACAAAGCCGCATTGCCTCCGATGGCTCCACGCACGGGTGCAGGACTTCTCACCAGATTGTTTGCATTGGGCATTGTCTTTGGCAGCTGTGGCGCTCTCTGTCGCATCTTGGCCGCATTTTGTGCTGCCAGTGCTGCTGCCTGCATGTTGCGTGCCTGAGCGGCAGCCTGTTGTTGTTGGATGGTCGCCAGCGCTGCCTTTTGAGCCGCCGCCTGTGCTGCCATTGCCTGTAAAAAGAAACCAAAAAGATTAGTAATTATACTCAAGATAGAAAGGCATTATTAAGTAATCTTATGATTAAATATTCTTGTAGAGGCCTGTTGCTTAGTTGCTTGCTTACCTGATAGGCGGTGGCTGTGCCGACAAGTCCATGTCGTGGCTTGATGCGTGGTATCTTGGCGGGCGCTTCCCAATCGTTGGGCGGCGCCAGATTCAATTCCGGCCGGAATTTCTTGGCGCAGACAGGCTGATGACGCGCTAGTTTCGCCTTGCCGTTGTCCTCGAATCCGCAGTTGGGGCATTGATGATAGGGCAGCGGTTTAATCAGGCGCGCCTTGATGTTGTGCACCGCCTCCATGTGGTAGACAATTTCGGTCGCGTTGCGTATCTCAAAGGTGCAAAAGTTGCACTTGTAGAGGACTCCATTCATGTGCGGTGTCTCGTAATGATTAGCCATCGACAGAGCCGACTCCGATTTGAAGTTACAGAACTCGCAGCGTTTCATCGTGAATTTGAATGGAGCATTTTTCGTTTTTGATGCCTGCAGATTGCCACTGAGCGCATTGATGGCCATCTCAAAGTCCTTGGGATCTCGGGAGAGAGATTTACGCATCTTTCGCTTTTGCAAACGTAACAGATCCGATTGAACGTACTCCTGGACAAGGCCAACGCCAATGTCCATAAAGAATTTGCCTAATGGACTCTCAAAGTAATTTTCTTGACCAGGTTTCGTGTTGGCAGTCGAAGGAACACCTCCAGAGGCGGCCAATGCAGAAGCTGGCTTAATAGCGCCCTTGAGGGCAGTTAGATCATCGTTGGCCTCTTTGATAAGCACCTTGGTGCGCACACCCGACTCGGAATCATCATCATCGTCCTCATCATCATCCTCATCGGATTGCTCTGACCAGGACTCGTCATCGCCACGCTTCTTCTTCTTTTTGCTCTGATCGTTTGCCTGACCATCATTCGCTTTATCTTCTTTGTTCTGTTCGGTCATCATGTCGAACTCATCCACTTTATCCGCCACAGCCAAATCCTCTGGTGAAAGCGCATACTTTGTCTCAATGGCTTTGATGACCTCACGGATGTTGTCATTGGGCGGCTTCTCATAGATGTACGGAACAATAAACGAAGGCGCCTCCAGCACGAACATATCGTCCGTCAAACCCGGTAAAAGATTCGCATTGTTCGTCATGCTAGGAAGTCCAGCTGACGTCAAGGAGAGCGTTGGGGGATTCAACTGCATTGTGGTCCCCGTTGTCCCTGACATTCCCGACATCGGCACAAGCTTAGGCGGTGCACTGCCCAAATTGGTTGCCACACCGGTGACGGCATTAGTTATGGTCACCGGATAGACGGCACCTCCTCCCGTTGACCCCGACTCATGTGGTATCAGGGAGCGCGCATCCTTGATCGTCAACTGACCCAGGCCAATGCCAACTCCGGATCCCGCACCTAGGACTCCCATGCCCAAGCTGGATGGCGTGGAACTGCGTTGTCTCTTGCTGTTTGACTGCAGATCATCCATGTCACCTTTGCGCTTGTGAAGTGCGTGATCACTCGGCGAACTACTTGGCGGCGTATCATCCTCAATGACCACACAATCATCATCGTCGTCATCATCATCCTGTGGCGGTGGTGGTGGCGTTGCCTTCACAGCAGGTTGCTTTTTGCTAAGCGGAACTGCTGTTTGGCCAGATTCCGAATCTGAATCGGAGGCAATCAACACCGCATCATCCGAGGATTCAGCCTCGCTTGAAGCAGACATTGCTGGCTTTGGATGTACTTTGTTTGGAGTTGCTTGGGACTTTGCAGCTGGCGACGCCTTCTTCTCAGTCATTTCAGGCATCTCCTCGTCGCTGTCCTCATCCAAATTAACCACAGCTCCCGCATCTTCGTTGTTGTTGCTTCTCGTGGCCTCAGCTACGCTCGCCTGTCCATTGGCCTTTGATTTAGCTGCAACAGCAGATGCTTCAGCCTTTGGACTCTGATCGAATCCATTTACCGACGTCTTCTTCTTATCCTTCACTTCTGGCTCATCATCCTCTGTTTGCATTGCTTCTGCTTCTGGCTCAGAGTCGGTTACGGTTTTCGCTGTGCCACTTTGTTGGCTAGCTTCCTCTGCCTCATCCAAATCTTCAATGCTTTTCTTTTCATCCGTTAATAGCTCCTCTTCCTCCTCTGGCTCCACTGGAGGCTGTGTTGCTGCACCAAGCGGATCTTCAGCATCGCAACTGTTTTCAGCTGTGCTGCCAATCTTTTCATGGTCATCTTCAGCATCCTCATGATCACCATTGGTGGTTACTTCTTCTTCCTCTTCCTCCTCCTCCCCCTCATCGCCTTCACCTTCGCCATCGAGTTTGGGCTCTTTACTACTGCCATTCTCTGTGGAACTAGAGCTAGTGATTTGTGAATCGCCCTCCTCGGTGTCATCCACATCCATGGACTCTACCACTGGCTTTGCCGCATCCTCAGCCTTGCAATCATCATTGCTGTTGCTGTTGCTGTTACTGTTGCTATCCAGCGTCAATTTGTCAGCTATCACTGCATCTTCGGTTTCTTGCTCCTTGTCTAGCTTTGTCTCCTCCGGAAGCTCCTTTTCCAGTTCCTTGATTGATTTATTCTTCTGTTCATTCTGTTTCTCCTCGCTGACGCTTTCGCTACCGCTCTTGTTGTCGTTGTCGTCGTCGTTGGTTGCCGTCGTCGCTGCTGCTGCTGTTGTTGTTGTTGTTTTGGCAAGAAGTTTTGTTGTGGGCTCGGCAACGCCCTCCGGCAAGACGACGTCGACTTCAGTCATTTGTTGTTTTGTTCTCTTGTTATTGGAATGTGCCTCTTGGTCGATAGATGTCGCTGCTGCTTGCTACTCTCCTTGTTGCTGTTTCTGAGGATGCCTGTCAAAGAAGATCGATAAATAACTTCTTATTAATCCATTGTAATCGCTAATCGCAAATCGATAAATTTTAACTTAAGTTAGAAACTCTTAAACTAACCGGGAAAATATTTGGCACATAGAAAAGAAAACCAAAGCGTAAAAAGCAACGAAAGAGAGGAACAAAGAAGAATTGGAAAAAGCGCAAATGCTGCAGAAAATTAATCAAAGAGAGCATAACATAAATTAACAATTGCCAAAAACTAAAGCAAAGAAAATATAAATGTAGGTGAATCAAATACTCCCGACCCCCTATGCCTCCTACCACCCCCTCACATAACTAGGGGCAAAAAATAACAAAAAAAAAAAAAGAGTTAATTGAGACAAAATGGCTGCCATATTGGATTAAAACTAAAATACAATTTAATATGTATGTATGTATTTACATACATTTATGATATGTATATATATACATATATATATATAAATGTATGTATGTAATATTGCAAGCTGCTATGTATACCAATATAAGTTTGTATGTATGTACATATGTACATATATAATTACATAAAAACGTCATTCTGCGCGGCATGTAACGTTGTATGTACACATGTATATATATATAATGTATGTTTGTATATTTATATATATATATATTTATATACAGTGTTGCACAAACAAACATACATACATATACAGTTACATACATACAGACGAACAGTTACCGAGCACACAGCAACTGCACGATTGACATACATACAGACAACACACACACATACACCTACATACATACATACAAAGCGCACCAACAAAACGAGCACACACACACATGTTTGTATGTACAATCTATATATATATATATATGTCCATATATATAATTATATATGTATGTATGTAGATACAAACGGACACGCAGACGCTGGGACGGACAAACAGACAGACGGCCGGTGAGACGATGACGACGACGTTGGCTTTGGCTCTGCGGTGTTGGTTGTTGGTTGGCTGTGGCTCGCTGCTGCTGCTAGCTGCTGTAGCTGGCGGCGGCGTGGAGTGGAGTACGGGTGGGTACAGGAGCGTGTTTTGCGCTTGTGTATGTGTCTATGTGTGTGTAAGTCGATGTAGTGGTGTGCGCGCGTGTGTTTGTATTGGTGTGTGTCTTTATGACTGTGTGAACAATGTGATATTTTTTTTAGACAATTCGCCAACAATATAATTCAAATTCTATCATTTCTGCACAATTGCCGCCGAACAGCCGTTACAATAACAAACTCTAATTGAAACACCCACAAAAACAAACTTACAATTTACATTTTACGTCACACTTCAATGGCAGTGGCAGGGTTGTTGTTATTATTGTTTTTGGCAATTACAAACGATAACACGAATCATAAACAAAAAAAAATAAAAGATCTTTGTCGAAAGCACAACAAAATTTTTCTTGATTTTGGAGCACACACAGAGAGCGAATGAAAAAAGAACGCTGTCAAAGCGCGACAAACAGACGATAGACGGGGGCAACAACAAGGCAAACTGGAAATGGAAGCGGAAAAAAGCAAAAAACGTCGCTACAAACACAGAGTTGCACGGGCCACAGCCGGGAGCGCAGGGTTGCATATCTGGCAAAAAAGTGGCGCGCATCAAAGTTATCGAACAATCGATAAGATTGTAATAAATATTTATTGCTTTTACATCTGTTGCAGGTGCAAATCAAGCATATTAAACAACTATTTCAGCGTTGAAAATTATTGTCCTTAGACATAGACATAAGATCAACAACAACCGAGTATTTTTGGACTGAGCGCCAACTTTACAAACGTGCATGTGGCGCATTAAGAGAGCCAGAGCAGAGAGAGCTGGAGCTGTTACGCTCAAAAATAGCGAATGGCAATGTGAAGCGCAGGCGAACCGTTGTCATTGGGCTGAGTATGCGTGCGTATATGTGCCTGTCGGTGGGCCATTGCTGTCGCAGTATTGGAGAGCACCCATGTGAATGGATGGATGGGAGGAAAAACAAATTTGACAATTGTACGCGCGCCACGAACGAAATGAACAAAACAAAACTGAAACGGCATTGCTGCTGCTGCCTGCGTTGTCGTTGTCATCGCTGTTGCCGGCGTATTTGATGGATTTTTTTATGATGATATTTGGCATTTGTATCTGCGCGGCTCAACAATTTGAAAATAGCGCGCGCAAACGATTGACAAGAGTTATTTGATAATGCTTATTACTGGCTATGATTAGTAACGACTCTAAACCAGGCCAATATTGAATGCTCCCCCACACTGACAATACACTCACACTAATACACATGGATGTGTATGTATGAATGTATGTATGTATTGAGTATAGTAAGCATAGGCAAAGCGTCGATTGCCCCGTCTGTAAGTTTTAAAACTGTATACTCATCACGATACTTCTGCTGGCGCTGCTGATGCTTCTTCTTTCTCAACTTATTTCAGATTACGCTGCTTCCCTCTCTGTCGCACTCGCATGGTATGGGCCAATATAATACATACATACATAAGTATGTATACATACATAAGTATATGTATGTAAGTGTTCAAGCAAGTGTGTGTGTGTGTGTTTGTATGGTTGTCAGTGTGCGTATGTATGTCTGTATGTGTTTGTATGATTTGGTCTATATGCAAGTACAAATTTGAAAGTAACCCGCTTCTCACCCCCGTTGATCGGCAACTGGTAGAAGTTTGAATTCGCCTACCGCTGTCTCTGTTGTTGTTCTTGTTGTTCCTGCTGCTGCTACGGGATTCATTAAGACCCACAAACTATCGGTATCATAATATAATGGAAAACGATAACAAAACTTTATGTTATACATACACGTGACCTTTTCTGTTTGTGTCGTCGTCGTCGTCCGTCGGTTGTCAAGCGAATTTGGATACAACTTGAAAAGAACCTTGCAGATATTTTTACAAATTGCTAATTGACAGATGAAAGGACATTTTTCAAAATGTTGCCATTGTTTTAATAAACATGAATATGAAATATTATTAATGTCCTTTAGATTTTGGTTCGTTTTTTAGCAGGTTTTACAGCTACAATGAGATCTAAAGATATTTCAGCGCTGACTATTTTAAAAACTGAAATAAATACATATTTATGTGTGTATATGAACGCTCACTCATGTGAATACATAATTATCCACATACATATATAAAAACATATATACAAATATATATTTGCTATTCATACTTAATTTTAAAGAAAACAATGATTGTTTCTAGTTTTTTGAACCTTGAATCAAATGTTTAAGAGCTGAATGAGATCCTAATCTTCAGATGTTTTGTTATAATCAGGGACCGTAACTATGTATAATAATTTCAAAATATAAATTATAAAAATTTGAACTAATAACGATAAAAACTCTTATTTTCAAATAACAGCTGTATTTTAAATTAGATAAAAAGAGTAAGAAATAATTAGTATGAAAAGGATGAATATAAAAGTCTATCCTGTTTCCAGGACAATACAATTAAAAAAAAAATTATCTAGGATTTTCACATTTTTCCAGATACTGTTGTTTCAGATTTCATGTTTCTATTAAGAGATTTACTCTTTTTTGCGATCCCTAAACACAACAAATAAAAAAATTAACAGTCAGAATAAAAACATAAACTTAAATAATTCTAAGAATTAAAATTTGCAATAAAACTCCATTAATCACGATAATCAATATATACTATATACGTACATGATACATAGAGATGTATGTATGTAACGCATTTTATACGCAAATTTTAAATGCGCAGTTTAGTTTTTATATGTATGTATGATGAATATATCTATGTTTGTTTGTATATATTATATGTATGTATGTGTGAAAGGTTGTAGAGCTCACCTAACCATTCACTTTGGGCAACCATACAAAGGGGCTGCTTGGTGGGATATGGCAAACTCGAATTGGGGGAATCGTTGGATAACAACTCTATATATAATATGTATGTACGGGTGTATGTGGTTTAATCCTCGATTGCTTCTGCGTCCTCTTCGTCCTCGTTGAATGACAATTTGTTATTACTGCTGCTGGCCTTGGACTTTTTGCGTTTATCTGATGATTTCTTAGATTTGGTTTCATCAGTTTTATCCGTTTTATCCTCAATCTCAATTTTTGGCTGTTTAACGCGCTGCTTGAAGACAATAGGTTGATTTAAATCCGCGGGCTTTTCAGCTTCCTCTGCAATTCAAAATATTTCCGATTAGCAAAACAAAAATTGAAATAAGTAAATAAGATACAAATGTATCTCATTTTAATCGTCAGTGAAATGTATATGTAACTACAAAATGCAGTTTCCTTTGCAGTGGCCGCCCCCACATGCAACAACAACAACAAGAGCAACAATGGGGAAAAACAACAAAAAAAAGTACACCCATTCAGCAAACTCAGCCCCCAAATGAGATAGAAAAGATTTTACTCATTTTGTCTGTGCGAGCGTTTTCTTAGTTTGCAACACAGCACCCCGACCCTTCCCCTCTCCATACACCATTCAGTGTTAGCGTCTTGCAGTGCTCCACCTTCGAATTCGCAACCCAACGGACACGAAGACAGTCAAGACAGACAGACAGACCGACAAAACAGTGGCTACCGCCGCCGCACTCTGCTCTGCTCAGTGCCCCTCTCCTCTTCTCGCCGACCGTCGTACATGTATCGTCGTCAAGCCACTTGCCGTGCTCTCTTTGTTCGCCTGTTTCGTTCATCATTGTCTCTCCCGTTTTGTTGCTTCGTTCATTCTTTCACACGTTTTCACCCGATTTTCTGCGCGGGCCTTCTGACAGCAGCGACAGCAGCAGCGGTGACGGTGGCGGGGTGATGACGACGACGGCAGCAGAAGCAACAACAACAGAGCGGCAGCTGTTGTTGGTTTGCGGCGACAGCGACGGCGACGGCGGCTGTGGGTCGCCGTTATTTGTTAACTTCTCTGGCCGGCTGCTTTATCGTGCGCTCCGCTTTGGCTATGATTTTCATCACATGCTCCGCTTTAGCGGAGCCCCAATGAAAATGTCAGTGTGTATGCTTTGTGCCAGCAGCTGTAACTGTGTGTGTGAATCTCTCTGTGTCTGTCTCTGTGTGTGTGTGTTTGAGTGTGTATGTGTGCATGAGGGTGCTCCGCTGGCATTGCCACACTAATTGCAATAAGTGAAGCCAAAGGAAAGGGAATTTGGAACGGGCTACGGAATGGCTGTCATAGAGACGTCAATAGGCGGTGCATTGCGGGCGTGGCATACATCACAGCACAACAAACACAACAACTTCCAACTTCCCAAAATAAAAAAAAATAGAACACACATTTTCGAGGTTAGAATTGAAGTTGAAACGAATTTTCAACAACTAAAAACGAAAAAATGCAACATATTTTTGCACACACCATAAGCAGAAAAATCGAACGAAAGTACGTTAGGAGCCCGCAAAAATTCAAATTGTAGAACGCGGCGTTTTTTTTTTGTTGCACTTTTGCGTATTTCGTTGGCGTTTTGTTTATGTTTCATTAAAATTTTCAAATTTCGATTGCAAAAACACACACACAAACACATATACGCGCACACATACATACATACATACACTTAGTATAGGGCAGCAGCGTAAAAGAAGCGTGGAAGCGACCGACGCTCGATTCTGACTCAACTGAACTGAAAGCCAAACTGCCACAGACGATAACTACATCCTACCTACGCACACACCGACACGCATACACACATACAAATGCAAACACTCAAGCATACACATATACATATACACTGCACACTGTTAGTGTGTGTGTGCATACCTTTTGCTATGCGCTGCTGCTCGAGGGCCACCTCGTCAGCCGTGAGATCCCCACGCGATAGGACAACAATTTGCGGCTTTTCGTCCTCGCGCTCTGGCCGTTCCTCACTGGAATCGTAGTCTTCCCGGTCCTGGTCCTGATCAAGGTCTTCTAGTTTCTGGCGCTGTTTTTATTTGCAAACAAAGCTGAGCATGAGCGGGGCACTTTGTTTTGACTCAGCTACAGCCCCAGCGGCAGCCGCAATTTCTTACCTTTGTGTCGACGGTCGGCCCTTCTTTATAGCCAATTTCCGCCTTAAGTTTGGCCAAAAAACTGGGTTCCTGTGGCTTCACGTACGTTATATTGTTGCGCTTGGACATAGCAATAAACACAAAAACATTAAATTCTCTGCTTTTTGTCTGCTTTATTTCACTTGGATTTTCTTTCTATTTTGATTGCCGCCTTTCACAGTGTTGCCAACTTTTAAAAGGAAAAGCAGCTGTTCCGTTCCGAAGGTTGCCACCCAGTAGAAATTGTTCGATTAGGTGCGATTTATCTTACCTAAAAAAGAGTACACTACAAAAATGTCCCTTTTTTAATTATTTTTAATTTTTAAGCTGGAATTTAAAAAATGTTTGTAGAGTTTTTTTTAGAATTTTGTCAATTTTTGTATATTTTCTTGAAAATGAATGTTTTCACTAATAAGTGTTTAAAAATTATAATCTTATTGCTATAAATAACAATTGTTTTTTAAATTCAATTAGATTTGCGCGTTTTATGCATTGCATTTTGCAACACTGGTACCAGCACTGAATGTTATCGTAGGAGTTAAACATATCGAAACCATTTATCGATATAATAGTATTAAATTCTATTGTGAATAGCTGCTGTGACCTTAACTATCCGTTACTTTTTGAACGGTGCAACGCTACTTTAATACGTATGTATGTGTTGAACACGCTTAATTTACATTTGTTTAACTTTATAGATGACAGAATTTAATTCTTATTTCGTATAAAATCAGTTACATTCATTTGCTGCTTGCAATTCAACCAAATTATAAGTACTTGTAATTATTTATGAAAGCACGTAACAAACCATATGTGCTAAATAATGTTATATAGTAGCCTTTGATAAATATATTTTTGTATAGCACACTTTTAAGAGCAAAGACTGTATTCCTTATTAATTTAGACATTTATTAAGTGACCCCTGCCAATTTTCTCTATTTACATTTGCTGGCAATGCATATATCGACTGGTTTCCCTGGTCAATCAGCAGCAGGAATTCCCATAGCGGATCCGACATTGCTGTGTAGTCAATTTGCAGTTGCAGAATTCCGCTGTCAAATCACCGTTTCGCTATCTGCTGCAAAATGCTGCCAAAAAAAAAAGCGGGTCACATAAAGCTGTCGCATAACTTGCAAATTTTCCACTTCACCTGCAATTCGATGCCCCAGGAACGAATTTGGATCAAAAACTGACAGCCAAACAATACACAGTGGCATTCATCAACGTCCGCCGTTGTCGCATGCAGCAACGGCTGCCACTTGCCACTTGCCCCCTGCCCGTCCCCCTCCCACTATCCACCGTGCAAATCGCTTCGGCAACATAATAAATCATCTGTAAATTGATTTCAAAACTTTAACGGCGAAAAAAACAGAGACGAAACGAAACACTCAAATGTTATGAGCTGCTGCAGGGCACACGGATCATATGTTGCCCAAAAAAATATATAGAAAAAAAGACTATTGAGTGCAACAGCAAATAGCCAGGATTTGTGCTGCATCCTGACACGCGCTTAAAATCTCACAAGCGTTCCCACAACGCGCTGTTCCCTGAACTAATATCAAATTGATAGCTTTTAAATTTGATTCCGCGTCTTATCACCAAAGCGACAACTTTGACAGGCCCAAATGGAGTGTGCACACACACATACTCACTCCCACTCTCTTTCTTTCCGTCTCTTTCCCTTGCTCTCTCTCTCTCTCTTTCTCTCTCTGCCTTTTTCTCTATGTGTTGCATTAAAAATGAGCATCAGAGAACATTTAATGTGCTGCAGTGGCAGCAACTCTGAGTGCAACACGGCGTATGTTTTATTTTTTATATTTTTTTTGGAAATACCCTGTGAGCAAACTTGAGTAAGTGTAATTTTATTTTTATATATTTAACATATAAATAGTTAATTTTGTACATATAATGAATTCGTCATAATAATTTCATTGCCTAAAGTTGAGAAACGTTTTTTAATATTGAGAAAAAATATACGAAATTTTTAGATGATTTTTTCATATAGTGTCTGTTCCGTTTTGGATAGCTTTTCTAAAATATATATATAAAACTTTTCTAGAATTGAGAGAAAGTTTATTCGTTTAATCTACAGATTGAGATTTGCTCAGATCTCCGAAAAAGTTTTCAGGTTGGCTATCTTGGCCTTTATAATACTTTTTAATATCAGTGAAATAATATTTTTGTATTATGTTTCGGCTCAATAACCTTGTCTTACATATGTATTCTATTAATTCTGCGCTCAATTAAAAAATAATATAGGCTTTTAACTTTTTTATTATATTTAAATTTGTGTTTCTTACAGGGTATACTTTAGTCTATTAATAGAGATACAGCACTTTTTCTTTGGCAATTGACAAGTTAATGCTGCTGAAGCTTGCAGAAAAATTGAGTGTGTGACTTGCAGTTTCTAGTTACAGGGTATATTCCAGTCAAACTTAACAGTTGAGTAAGTTTTCTAACATATTTGCTCAGTTGAAACCGCTGCTGTTGCATTTGAAAACAAATTGCAAGGGTGACTGGCAGTTCTGCTTGTTAGAGGGTATCTGCTAGTCATGCCAGCGTAATTTTTGGCTTCTGTTATTATTGTGCACATTGAAAATAAATTTAGTGGGCGAGTGGCAATTGCTTTGATATCGTTGCTGCTTGTTTCTGTTGATGGCCTTGACTAAGCCGAGTTAAACGTATTTAGTTTTATATCAGCTTATTGGCAGAGGATATATACACGCACACAAACACTGGCATACACACACAAACACTCGCACACACCCTCCTAAAAATGACATAGCCAAATCAGAAAACTCTTGAGCTGTGCGCCTCAGGAAAATGTTATCACAAACTGCATCCGGCGGCGGCGGCGTCAGCTTCGCAGTCGACGTTAGCGTCGACGTTGTTTGTTGTTGCTGTTGCTGCTGCTGTTGTTGTATGCAATTCGTTGCTCGTGCCGAGGCTGCTGCTGTTCGTTTCGGGTTCGGGTTCGGATTCAGGTTCAGGTTCGGGAATCGGTTACAATTCAAAGTTTCAGATGCTCGTTGGCATTTGGCGCGTGCAGTTGCGAATCGCGGCAAAACGGACAACGTTAAACCGTAGAACAAAGAATTCAATGATAAAAAGTTCTTTAAAAAACATATTCTTATCAATTTCGAAAAACATAAAATAAGAAACAGTTTTAGATATTTTCTGCGTGCTTCGCACTTGCGCACTAAATAGAAACAGAGTCGAAGTGATTAAGTGTTTAACATCACATGACCAACCAGTCCCAAGACAAACCTCAAGAAATAAGTGGACTATCTGAAAACTAGTGTGTTTTTTGTGGCACTTCCGTTAGTTGCCGTTCTTGTTGATTATCGTCGCGTCAACTTGCGGCACTTTTATAATTGCTTCTACTGATTTTGAACAGTTTCAAGTTACGCTTTCGCGAGCTCGGTTCTGGTTCTGGTTTATTGTGACAATTTATCATCAGGATGCGCTGGCAGTGGCTACTCTTGTTGGCCGTATGCCTGACCAGCATCGTCAATCTCTCGACTGGCCAATGGGCGCCATGTGCCAAAGGATGCACTTGCTTATCGCACAACGTGCGCTGCATGCGCGCCCGTCTCACATCCTTGCCCCAAGTGCCACAGGATACTGTACTGCTGTAAGTATGCAACGGATTGGTATTGGGACTGAGAATTGGGATTGGGATTGGGGATTCAGGTTTGAAGTGGCTGGCGGTTACTTGGTTTACATGCATAAATCATAGCAAGTTTTTGGCTTTTGGCAAATCCATAAATTAGTTTTTAATGTTCTCCACGTCAGCTAGACAGAGAGAGATGGAAAGAGAGAGAGAGGGAGAGAGAGAGAGAGAGGAAGAGTACATGCACTGACTGAGCAGCGTTAATTTGATGTCTTCTCCTCCTTCTCACTTTATCTCTGCTATGTTCCCGCTGCGTGTTGACTCAATTAAACGATGTCTAACTGTGGCAGCAACGCGGGAATTTGTATATTTATCACTTCGCATCACATCGTGATTTGTATGCATGCGAAATACGAGAATTTTCTCCCCGTTTTCTCCAGCCTCTCCTCTCTCCTCTGCGTTCTATTCACTGACGTTGCGTTTATTTTCAAATGTCAGCACTTTTAGCATGAATTTCGGCTAAAGTTTTATGCAGAAGGGGGGGATTGTGAAGGGAATTGCATGCAACTTGGCAAATGTTTGTGAAACATATGCATATTTATGCGATAGGCCGCGCTGCGTCGCGCCTTAAGCTGCCACAGGATGTGCCACAAAAGCAGCAGCAAAATCGGTGAAACAAGGATTTTGTGCTTATATTTATGGAAAGAATTCGAATTCAATTTGCAACCGAGTTGGGAAAGATGTGGCAAGCTGTTAATGCTGGGCGTGGCAAGCACATGATCGGTATTTGAATAGAGACAGTAGTTAGTTTATTTATTTAATCTTAACTAAATGTTCACAAAAATATTTATTTCTTTTAATTAATTCTTACTAAAATAAATATTTTTTTTAAGTATATAATTTTTTACTACCTCAAAATTATTCTTAAAAGTTGGATTAAATATTTGAAGTCAAGTTATGAAATTTAGCAATTAGCTTTTTTCAGCTTTACATCTGATATTAAGAGTATTCATAATAGGAAAACTTTTGAATGTTTTCTGATCAATTTATTCTTTAGCAACTCTTTAATATATTATAATATATCCAGAAATACGGTTATATTTAACGGCCGCCTTTTAAAATGATTATCATTATTCGGGAAAAGCGTTTAATTACTTAATTAAAAATCCTCAAATTAAATAACCATTTTTAATATTGGTTTTTATAGATTCCTCTATATATATTATTATATGTTCTGCTCGTTATCTTAGTTAACTTTTATTTGCTGCGCCGACAAAGCAGACGCTTTGTTAATAGCCTATTTTTGCTAGTTTCAATATAATTATAATTGTTAATTTTTTAGACTGTAAAGCTTGTTTGAAAATCGTTTTAAATTTCCCACAAGCTGGCAAATTTTATTTGCCAATCAATCTTAATATTAGATAAGGTGAAGCATAAATTATTTAACATTCCCAATTGAGAAGGAAAAATAACTTAAAACAACAGCAACAATAGAATTTAGAATTTGCAACAATAGTAAATATGTAGAACGAAAAGTTTCATTCGCATTTCATTTTAATTTATTTTGTGGCATTTTTAATTAATTTGTTGCATTTACAGTTTAGTCAAAAACTGTCGAAAACTTTTTGTTTAGGTAAATGTGGCACAAAAACATAAAATGCTCAAAGTGCTTGCTCCAACATAAGTCAAAAACTACGAATTACGAAATTATGCTATATTTACATATATATATATATGAGTTTGTTTCCAGTTGTCGTCTCGTTATTTTTATGAAAATTCAACATCCAACATGTGTTCATAAAGCTGTTAGCTGGCAAAAATGAAATAATACGACACAAAAATGCAATTTAAGTTGACCAGGCAAAATGCCTTTTGGAAGACACACACACATCATCACACACAGACACACACACCCATATATTTATACATATGCTATGATCTCACGGCCAGTGCGAACCATTCTGTATACTCTTACTTGTGGCTAACAGGAAGGGTATATAATGATGAGCGTGGATTTGTAATAAAATTAACAGTGGGTTGAGTATGTTATCAAATTAGTTTATTCAAGGAGGGAAATTTTTGGGTGAAGAGCTGAGAGCATTGAAATATTTTTAAAGTTATATTCATTCAGCTAGATAAATTAAATTACATTAATCAAATTAAAGTGAGTAATATTTTAAATAGCTAAATAATTAAAATTAACTATCTCGATTAAATAAAAGTGGGTAACATTTTAAAAAGAGATACCAAATTTTGTATTTATATGGCGCTTAAAAAATTCTTCGTATATTGTGTTTTGATATTCGAATTATTAACTCTAAAGTATTTAATTTTTTTCAAAAAACTCGTTACTTAAATAAAGCGAAAATTAAGTCAAATTATATTTTAACTCGAAACAATTTATAACTATAACTTATTCTAATTTAATATTCTGTTTGGTCTTATTATGAAAATAGAATTTTAAAAAAGGGTAAAGGTATCTCTTAGTCGCATCCTCTAGACTTTTCCGTAGTTCTTTCATGTGTTTGCCTTAATTTTGTTAATGGCACAAAATTTGTTTACAGTTTTGGCTCATATGACTTTTTGTGTTTCTTTAGCTTCGTGTGTGTAAAAGTGTGTGATGAAAAGGCGAATAATCATGTGAGTCTGTATAACAGATTATGAGTGCAAAGAGAGCGAGATAGCAAGAAAATGAAAGAGAGAGAGAGAGAGAGAGAGAGAGAGAGAGAGGATAGCTGGAGAGGGAAGCAAACGCACAGATGGCAAATGCAAAAAGTCAGATCGTTTTTGTAAGCTGGACAGAGAAAATATGTTGCATACGATAAATTAAGTAAGTCTAAATGAAATAAAATAATTAAGAGTGATTGAATAGGAGATACCCTAGGTATGCAGATTCTCCCTACAGACTGAAAAAAACGCAATATACATTGATTTAATTTATTCCGATCTCCACTTTTAATAATGTGTGTTTCTGCATGCCCGTTTTATACTTTACAGGGTATATATAGTATAAATTTCACTTTAGCAGCTTCCACCTGTAATTCTTAATACTCGACTAAACTTTTTCGTTTTTGTTCTTGAACATTTCTTTGGCACTGTGTGGAAATGCCAAGGCCTATGCTACAGTTTTTCTATTCAAAGTGCAGCTTTGCCACACTCCAGTTGCAAGTAAGTCTTGCCACACAGCAAGTTCAAACGTTGCTGTGAATACAAAAGCACAAACATTTTGACTTTTTGCTTGCCGCGTATTTAAACTTGCAACTAAATGCGAGGCAAACTGTGTATGTGTGTGTGTGTGTGTGTGCAACACACGGCCATGCCGCTGGCATCATTCATCTTCCACGCCCACACACAGCGTGCCACATGGGGCATAAGTAGAGACAGAGACGCAGACGGAGAAATAGGAGAGAAAGGAACTGAGGCTGTTTTTTTTTGTGCTCTCTCGTTAAATAAATGCACTTGATTTCATTTCATGATGATGCATTTTAGCTGGAATCGTATATGTAGTAGTATATGCTTTTAGAACTGAAACATATAGGGAGTATATAGAGAGAGGGAGAGTGAGCTACAGCTTAGAGGTTATCCGGGTTTATGCTACCGGTTAAGGCAGTTGGTTTGTCATTATGCTGTGAACTGAAACCGAAACCAAAGCTTAAGCTGAATCTGAAGTTGAGGCTGAGATGGAGTCGAAAACAGAGATGGAGACGGAGACAGAGAGAGAGAGACAGAGACTAAGACTGAGACGGAGACTGTGCGTCTTGTGAGCTTTGCATGGTACACATAAAACACAGCTGAGGCACATGAGCTAAATATGATATGACCACACACACACACACACACACACACACACACAAAGAGAACGCTATCTAATAACTGCGAGGGGCTATTATAAGTTATATTACTTATTTGTTACCAAGTGAGCTGATAAGTCATTGTCTTAAATAGAAAAATACGACTTTTTTGATTGAAAATAATATTCAATCTCAACATAAGCTGTTTTAAAATAATTATTGAAAATAATATACATAAAAAAGAATATTTAATAGGTTAGTAAAAATATGTTTCATCAGAGTCTAAATATTAAAACCCTTATTAATATTGTGACTAGTTCATTAGATAATAAGGAATATCCTTGAAGCACAAAGATGTAAGATAAATAAGAAATTAATTATTTAAAGCAACAGTCCTATAACTTCTCCCTGCTTTACAAATTAATAGATTGGTCAAAGTCTCCAAGATAGGTATTTGTTTTTAACATATAAACTCTTTATTTGAGTAAAATATCATGACGCGGAGCTATTTTTGAAATTTGGAATAAAATAATATATACAGGGTGCTAAGTTCGGAGAGTATGAGGAATGCAGATCCTATTTTGAGAACCCAGTTTATAAAACTTTGCCATAATTGCAAATCAAAAAGTTTTCCAATTTAGCGAAAAACTAAACAGTATACTATACCCTACTATGTATATGAAGCTTAACCTCCAGCAGTGAATGGTTAACAATACCAATTAAAATTATAATTTAATTAAAATAGTTGCGTTTTTGTATACATATAATCCAATGAGTTATCAGCTCAACCTCGCACATAAGTGACTATATCTTTACACCCTCCATATTTTCTCCACATCACATGCTGTGTGCTCACTCTGTGGTACGCTTATCGAAACAAAAGTCGCCACACGTTGCACACGCTCGGCATATTAAAAAGTTTGATTAGTGCCCAGCTGAGTGAGAGCTCTGTCCAGCTCTGGACAATGCAACACTGGACCACGCCCACACATACGCCCACTTTTCAACTAGACAATTTTGCAGCATATTTTTCTATGCTCGGGCAAAACTATTTGCTGGCAAAAATGTTGTTCACTTTCCTCTTTTCCCTCATATGCTTCTCATATATTACGAAGCATTTATGCGTGAGAAATGCCTTGTTCATCCTTGGTCCTGGTTGCTCCTGGCTGCTCCTGCCGGGACTGTCTGGCCTGTGTGCCTGCCTGCCTGCCAGACAGCCAGCACAATATATTGTATGTTGTTATTAAATATGCATAAATTTCCTTTTTGCGAATGCCGCATTCGTTTTTGTTGCTATTGCAATTTTGCATTTACATTTGCTGTTTATTTGCCCGTGCAAATATTGAAAATGTTACCAAAAAAAAAAGACTCTTCCTTTTCCTGTCCCTCTTTTTCACGTGTTGACAGCCCGTGCGACATGGAGAAACATGTTAAATGCAGCTGGGAATGTTCAGAGTGAGGTTATGTATGATAAAAAGTGAGGTTAGGGTATGTGTAAATGCATATCTTTTGAAATATGCGATATTCTTGTCATGTCACATGGAAACTGTAGACTATTATTTTTGAGCTGTGAAGAACAGGTGATTCATCTATCTATCGCTCGTTAAAATTGAATGTCATAAGATTGCCATAAGAATGGGAAGTAGATTGACGACAGATAAAGTAGCATTTAAACAAGGCGAAACAATAAGAGGATATCATAAATTACGTTGACAAATTTCCGCTTTCGTTGAGATAAAAATACTCTGCAAGTTCAAATTGATAAATTAAGCTCGAGTCATGTAAAGTTATGTTTTATTAAGTGAATTGACAAAATAAACTAATAATAATGATTATAATGATAAGTGATGGTGACGACGGTAAATTTATGCTAATGCTTATGTTAATTCGAATGATAAAGATAATGTTAATGTAATGTTATGTTACAGAAATTGATAATATTAATGTTTGGGTAATAATAATATTAATAATAGTGCATTTATAACGGCAATACCAATTTCAATGAAATTGTTAGAATAATAAAAATTATATTTATTATAATAATAATAAAAGAATTAATTAGAATAATAAATATTTTAATGATGATAAAAATAATGTTAATCATATTAATGAAATTTCCCTCATATAGAGCATTTTAAAGTTCACATGTTTTTCACACATTTTTCGTTTATTTTACGAATGATATATGATATGGTTCATGACTTTTGTTATTACCTTCACATTGCATCTACCCCATTCCCCTCTGGTCTCACGGTCTGGTTTGACTTTTCAATTGTTGAAAATTTGCATTTGCATAAAAATGAAATAAAATTGTTGCTTTTCAATAAATGCATTCTGCGTGTGTGTGCGTAAATGTGGAAGAGTGCGTGTGTGCGTATGTGTGTGTGTATGTGTGTGTTTGTGTTGACCACTTGGAAGTTCGAACAATGCATCGATTGCCACTCAATTTGTAATATTATTTGTAATTATGCAAATGAATCGTCAGGCCAGAAAATAAAACGAAAATGTGCCACAAATTAGTTAAAGTGGGGCATGCAACAGCATTCAGTTCACAAGTCTACAAAGAGAAGATAACTATCTGAAACTCTTTTTTTTTTAGTTTGCCAATCACATCGTATGCATTTTTAATTCACTCGCATCGTGTGGCATGTGGCATGTGGCAGCTGCAAGCAGGCAGCTGGCGGCAACAAACGTTTCACTTTGACATAGAAAAATCTTCTATTGATTTCGCAGAGAATTGAGAAAAGTGGGAGGAGAAGTACTTCTACGCTATGTCTCTATCTAGTGTCTTCGCTTATCACGCCAAACAATTTGCATTTAAAGTTGTTTGTATGTGTGTGTGCCGTTTTCATTTGCTTTAATGCTGCAACAAAAGTGGAACGCTCCCGCTCTCGCCCTCTCTTTCCCACTCCGCCGCCTTGCCACGCCCTCGAGCTTTGTCATTTCGCATGCTCGTTAGTGCAGAGCAGAGCCAGAGAATGCAAAGTAGTTGCTGAGATAGCAATGAGGCAACAACTGTGCAACAACTCACAAACACATGCCACAATTTATAAGCAAAGTTATTTTTGTAGCAGCCAGCGGAGTGACAGTGGCAGGGGCAGAGAGAGAGAGAGAGGGGGAGAGGGGACGTCTGCCTTGATAGCAAGCCGAACATGTCAAAGTGGAGCAATCGGCATGTGTCGGCCAGCGTAACAAGAGAGAGGCAGAGAGGGAGAGAGGGAGAGAGGAAGGGAGTTAGGAAGCTGCAACTGGTCAAGCATAAGAAGCAAGCAGCCCATAAGTATGCTATGGCAACGCACAGACAGAGAGATAGACAGACAGACAAAGAGAGAGCAAAAGCTAGGGAGTGAAAGAGAAAGAAAGAAAATGAGATAGAGTTGAAGAGGCAAAAACGTTTGTAGCCAAAGCAAATGTGCGGCAATTGCAGTTGAAGAGTTGTCGGAGATGCCATCAGAGCACAGGTAAAGTCAACAGCAGGCAGAGTAACTGCGCCTCACTGCGTCCAAAAGAAGCTAAAAAAAAAAAAACTGCGCTGCTCGTCCAGGCGGCAAACTAAGTAACTAAGCCAAAGTGGTATGCCACGTTGCCTGCATTCCATTTTTTGAAATGTGATAGACAGACGCATAATAATGTTAATGTAGCAGCTTTGGCAGCTGCCAAGCGAACGATTGCGTACCCAGAAGAAGGTGCAGAAGCAGCAGCAGAAGCATAAGCATCCACAGATGTAGAAGTACTACTTATAGACGCCTTCGATAGATTGCTTTGCTCTGGCAATTGGCATTGGCCAGCTGGTTCAATGTGTATAAGTTGCGAGCGAGCCAACACTGCGTATACGTCATATTATTAACGAGCATTTTCATTTTTATATGCACAAGCATCGTTTCGATAAAAGGGCCAAAACTGATAATGTGGTTAGCTCGCTGACTAAGATTAAGTATCCGCCGCGCTAGGTTTATGGCTAAAACGCAGGGCAACATTGTGGAAATTTATACGGCAAATTAAATCAAGGCAACGACTAAAAAAGAAAGTAAAAAAGGCTGAGTGAAAAAAAGCGAGAAAAAAAGCTCTTTGCTTGAGGAATGGTTACAGATTAAAAAGAAATGTTGTTAAGCACACTTAAATAAAGACTCCTTAGCATATTTCGATCTATTACGAATTATTCATTCATATTAACACATATTCATAATGATTGATAGTTGATAATTTGATTTTCTGAAAGGGTAAATTTTGCTAAGCACAATTAAACAAACTTTAATATTTTGCAGTTTTTTTTTACAAATTAAAAACTATTGCTAATATTTTATAAATTTTTTTTTAATAGTAATTAAAAACTTAATTATATAGGCAAACATAAACAAACTTTTATATTTTGCAGTTTTATAATTTTCTCTTTTACAAATTAAAACCTATATCTTGTATTTTATAAACTTTTTTAATAGTAATTAAAAACTAAATAAAATAGGCAAACATATTTTTGTATGGTAATTCTCAATAAGTTTTAACAAGCATAGTTTAATATAACAGAAGTTATATTCTAATTTTATAAATTTGTGTTTGCCCTTGGGTATTCATAAATTATTATAACTGTATTCAAATTATTCATAATATCTACAAAGATTGCTTAAAGATCTTCCTTGGGAAATGTTCGCTTGGCTGCATTTCCTTAACAACTTGAAACAAGAAACAGACCACAAGGCAACAGCTTGTAACCACATGGACACAACCAACACACACAAACAAGTTTATAAACACTCATACACACACACACACAGCGGGAGAGAGCTACACACACTTAGAAAGTGTCCAGCAATCATCGTCGAAGTGTAAACGATAAACGCAGCGCATTTTCCCACTGACCATGACCACCGCAATAACAAGAACAATAACACTAAAGACAACAGCAACAACAACAACAACAGCAACAACAACAGCAACAACTACAACTCACATCAACAAGAAATTCCTGTCCGTTCACACGGAATTGATATGTCGTCCTGGTTGCACGAATCTCAGCGATTTTCCCCGTCGACATTCTCCTCTCGATTTTCTCCCCTCGATTTTCTCCTCTCGACTCTCGCTGCATTGTTGCACTTATCTCTGTGTTGTCGCTGTGGCTACGCATAAGTGGCCATAGAGGAGTTTACCACGCCAACCCTATTCCCTATTTTCGCTTTAGTTGCTCCACAATTTCCAACTCTCTCCATTTGAGGGGCGTAAATTGTTATTTTCAGTAATTATGTCCAATAAGCGACGAAGCATGAAGGCAAATGTGGCAAGAGAAGGAGGAGGCTGCTCCTGGGGCTGATGTTGCATGACGGAAGGAAAACGTTGTCGTTAATGTTGCCGTTATGTAAGCTAACCCAGTTTTAGCGGCGACATGGCATTTCCTTCCTAAAATGCCGTTAGCCTCGAGAGTTAACTTGTGCGTTAAATGCAGCGCACGAAAATTATAGAGTAAAAAAGCACCACAAGAAAAAAAGAAAGAAAATTTGAGCGCGGCTTCAATTGACTTGCGGCTTGAGGTTTTTGAGGTTGGTTGGCTGGACGGAGGTTAGGTTACGCTTTGAGCCTGGCCAGGACACGCAAGAGTTGAGCAGGTTGCACGATTGCCACCGCAAAAGTTACGCCACCTGCAAAATTCAGTTGCATTTGAACTTCTCTATTGCATACTTTTTGGGGCTGCCAGCTGCCAGCTGAAACCTGACAGCATACTTAATAAAAATGGGAAAAACCAGCCGAGCTAGCTCTTAGACAGACTGTGCATTTTTCTCTCTTTCCTCCTTCTCTCTCTCCCCCTCTCCCTCTCTTTCTCTTTGCTGAACATTGCATTGCTCTTATCGCTGGCGGCTCAGCGCCACTTTTCTGTTTTCTTAGCTGGCAAATTCTTTTTTTGTATTCTTTTTTTTCGCACTGGCGATTGCCATCGACATTTCTACAGGTGTAAATATCCACACACACATGCATGCGAGTGTGGTTGTGTGTGTGAGTGGCAAGTAAGCTGCTCTGGGCCCGGCCAAGAGCAACTCCTCCTCAATAGTTTAAGCGGCAGCCGAACGAGGATCTGGCTCTATTTTTTTTTTTTTTTTTTGGTTATAATTTTCACGTTTGCAGGCGCCACACGTGTCTAAATGTATGTGTGTGTGTGTGTGTGCGTGTGTGTGTGTATCTGTGCATGTGCTTGTATTTTTGTTGAAATAAATTTTATTTAAACTTTCGTCTCGTATTTTTGGCAATTTTCTTCTCACCCCCCGCTTACTGTTATTTTTTGTATTATTTTTACTGTAGTGTAACGTGTGAAATTCAATTATATGGCAGGATTTATATGTCGAACATTGCATCGTTTGCCGTTTCGAGTTGCTGTGAGCTGAAATTTTATTTGAAGAGCCAAAAAATACACACATATACACATAACATAGTGCATGTATGTGTATGTGTGTGAGTGCATTGCATAAAAATAATATGAAAATGCACCGAAATCAGCGCTCCATTCAATTGGAAACTGTTTAATATGCGTATAAAAGGCGAATATTATGTACAGCTTTTGTTATAAAATTTATTTATCCTTTTTTTCCTCTCGTTTTCCCTCGATACGTTGTGATTGAATTCGAGACTGGCTTTAAATGCATGACCACCGCTGTGAGCGGATAATTAAAGTGAAGATTAGTCAGTGTGTTAAGCTTTAGCCGGAGATTCTTTCAGGCAATTGACGAAGTTTTTAATTTGTAAAATGTGCAGTTGGTTGACAGGATCAATTAAGAATTATAATGTGGAATGTGTAAAGAATTTAAATTTGATTGATGTGTGATAGTAAAAAAGAGAAACTATTAACACGAATTATTTATATGAGATGCTACCGGAAATCTTTGATTGCTTAACCGAGAATTATTTAGTTTATAAAAGCAACTCAAATAATAAAATGAGAAAAAAAACATTTATTGAAGATAATCTACAAACTATTCTTTAATTGAAAATTAAATATTCAACGACTTAAAAAAATATTTTTAAAAAAAAGTTATACTTACTGGCCAATTGAGAAAATATTTTAAGTCTTCAACAGATCCGTTTTTTAATCACTTTTAAGTTTAGATCTTTAAATAGAAAAACTTGAATATAAAACTGATTCGAAATTCCAGGTTTCCTGACACAAAAATAAAACTATTTCAATTTCAAAAGTCTTATTTTCAAATCGACTTCACAATTTTAAAATCATCTGGATATTAACTAAAAAAACAACTATAAAAGTCTTCATTTGGAATAAATTTCAAATGCTTTTAACAATTGCATAAGTTGAACTCAGAACTGAGTTCAACATAACAAGAAATCAAGTTGTTGTAATTTTTGATAGCTTTCAAAGAATTCTTTTGGAAACAAAGCTCATTAAAATTGTTTTGAGCTGTAGTAAAGTAGACTAAACTGACAAAAGGAGTTGCAGGTAGTTGTTAGAGTACTTTCAAAGATGCCTTGTTGCATTAGGAAAACAAAGAATCTTATGCATGCACCATATCCAAGGCAATTACGCAGAGTGCTCGTAAGTATCCAAAACAGTAACTGCAACTGCAACTGGACACAATTTCATTAACAGTTTAGCACAGATTCACATGAGTGGGAGGAGGCAGAGAATGTGTGGCAGGTAGCAATAAGGTTAGCAAACAAACCAAATTAAATCCCAACTGCAGCCTACAATAAGCCCAGTTACAATGTGGAGCAACCAAAAAAGATAGAGAGAGAGGGAGTGAGAGAGAAAGGGATAGAGAGGGAGCAAAACATCTCGAAAAAGCTTCTTAGGGTTGTCAGGCCAGCAGGTTGAAAGGCTGGTAAGCAACTGTCCGAGTGACAAAGTGACAAAGTGACTGCATGACTGACAACTGAACTTTTACGCAAACTAACAAAACAGGTAAAACAATGTCAAGCAGCATCAAAAAACTGAGTGAAAGGGGGTACGAACATTGCTGTGGCTTTTGTTTAATAATAATAAAACGATGCTATATACGAAAACATACGAAATTGTTGCTGCAACATGAAGGGGCAGCTGTAACTGTTGGCGGTGGGAATTACATTACCAACTGTCTGACTGCAACTGCAGCTTACACACAGACACCAACACAGCTGCAGTTGTTGGCAATTGTCATGAGTCTTCTTCTTCTTCTTCGTCTGACTATCGTCTGTCACCTGGGCAACCCAACAGTGCATTGCAATAACGAAGGATGCGGGTGGAAACGTCAGACGAATTGCGAAATGCCTTTGCTGCCGTTGTTATTATTATGCTTGACATAACCTGTGTTTAAATCAACTATAGGGTATGCTGTGCGAGGAGTCAATATGTAACAGCAACGTTTACAGATTATAGTCATAATTCATAAAGTTATATGGAAGCTCTAAACTCTTTTTAAATTAATCCTGGCTTGACTTTACTCTGCTACGAGTTTCCAATATTTGTAGGAGTCGAATCCATGCAATCTGATGCTCAGACTGATTAGTCAATATCTTTGACACTACTTTCATTTACCGACTTTATAAGTCGAAAGAGAATATCGATTTATAAATAGATAAAGAATAATAAATAATAATAATAATTCGAGTAATCTTTTAAATAATAAGGAATTTAATTTAATATAAAATTAAGATTGCTTCGTTTAATATTTTTTTATAATTTGTATTTTGGTCCTTTGGTCGTTATTCAAATACACTAATGCTCCATAACATTAATAGAGGTATAGAATGCTCTTTTTAGACTTCTAGAGTTTCCTATAGTCTGTCATACTGTATCCAAACTCCAAACTAAAGTATATCTATACTTTATTGACTCTCAATAGTAACTCTAGTTGCTAAGCATCATTTTAATAATTCTCTTTCTAGGGTATCTTTAAGTTGGTCAACACACTTGTCTATTGTAATGCATTCTTGTTGAATTTAATGTTATATCTGTTTTTGTTTTTGTTATTGTTGTTGCTTTTGCTGCTTGTTATTTGCGTGTTTGTAAGCCATGTTATGACAATAATGTGCGATGTCCTCTGTGTGTATTGAGTGTGTGTGTGTGTGTGTGTGTATGTTGTGCGTATGCTCTACGGGTTGTTTGTCGTGTGCGAAGCCAAAGTTAAATCTTGTTTTTATTGTCACATTTGCCATAAAGGCAGCTGAGAGAACACTAACCCGTAGAAGCAGCGTCATAAGATGCTGCCTAAGCTGTTATGCCACTGTGTGTGTATAAAGGGGTGTGTGTGTGTGTGTATCTGTGTGTAAGCCAGACAAATCATAATCAGAGACAACAGCAAAGGCGGCTGCAACGACAACGGCAACGGCAAAATTCACCTTAACAACGAAACATGACTTTGCCTTTGCAGAAGGCTTAGCACAGGCTAAGGGAATAATGGGGGGCGGGTACGTGCCACGCCCACAATCATGTTGTGATCACACAGATAAGAGCACAACCGTGTAGTCAGATGAAGAGTGGGAGGAGTGGGGGGGGGGGGCGTGGCTTAAGGAAATTATGCAATGTAAAAGGCGCTGCGTGCTCAGCCTGGCAAAATAAAAAAGCGCACATATTTATCGGTTTTTTATGTTGCATACTTCATGGCGCAGAAAGGCAGAAAGATAAATGTGTGTGTAAAGCAAACTAACAATAATGAAAGCTGTAGCTAATGATAAAAACGAACTGCAGCTGCAACTTACACAAATGCAATTTGTAAATCGCAGTTGTTGAGTCTCCATCTCCGTCTCAGTCTAATCTAAATGATGATGATGATGCTGAAGAATGTGTATGCTTAATGCGTATACTTAATGTGATAGGTATGGAAAACTATAAATACTTAGCAGTTAAATTGGTTAGCACTTTATTAAGCAATTGGGTGCATAAATTTAAAATAAATAGTCTCGAACTTGTAACACTGCTCTGAAAATAATCAAATGAGAATTATTTTACATCAACAATTCCCATAAATTATTTAGTCAAATATAAAAATACAAAGCTGTCCGATTTAATTAA
Source organism: Drosophila falleni (assembly GCA_035045575.1). NCBI lineage: Eukaryota > Metazoa > Arthropoda > Insecta > Diptera > Drosophilidae > Drosophila > Drosophila falleni. Next base: position 17,572,511 of record JAWNOV010000167.1, read on the forward strand.
AAATCTACTTTTTTATCTTAGGTCTTTAATAAAACTATTAATTATAGAAGTTGGCAGCTAAAATAAATGTTTATCATTCCTTATTTACTTTTAAAACTTTTATTATTTGTTCTGCGTATAACTTAATTTCATTTTTAAGACCACGTACTTAAAAAAAAGTACAGGGTTCTATTGGGTTTGCTTTACCGACTATGTGCGTAACAGGCAGAAGGTGGGACTGGGAGCGGGGCCTGGGAGAGGGACTGGGAGAGGGACTGGAAGCGGTGCCTGGGAGCAGTGCCTGGGAGAGGGACTGGGAGAGGGACTGGGAGAGGGACTGGGAGCGGGTCCTGGGAGAGGGACTGGGAGAAGGACTGGGAGAAAGACTGGGAGCGGGGCCTGGGAGAGGGACTGGGAGAGGGACTGGGAGAGGGACCTGGAAGAGGGACTGGGAGAGGGACTGGAAGGAGTAATATTAATAGTAGTATTTATAGTTGCAGTAGTAGAGAGGGTAAGAAAAACAAATAGAAATTGAGGAAGAAGAACGAGTTCGAATATAGAGAAATAATTCAAATGCTAATAGAAGTATGAATAGAAGTAGGACTAAATGGAATATAAATTGGAGTATATGTCAAAATAGGATTATTCCTTGACAAGTGTACTTTTTCCGTAAGATCTCTCAGCTCTCTCCTTACCTCAAACAGACTCTCATTAAAATGGATCAATGAAACTCGAATCACTCGCAAGTCACATTAATTAAATCAAACTGTCACATTTATAACGCGCATTAAAACTTTATGAGTAACAGAGTTTTTATTTATAATTGCACTTAATTCTATTTATAAAATCTACTTTTGATAAATCTAAGTTTTATTCTTATATCTGCAAAAGATTCTTTCAATATGAATTGTACGGGTTCGTTCAAACAAATTACTTTGCAGAAGTTCTAGGCGAAAATTTCGAGCACTTATTTATCTTATTTTGATTACATAAAAATCTGTTATATAATTACTCAACGGAAGTAACTGTAGCTGGACTTTAACTAGAGCGGAAACAAAGCATCTCTACTTGTTGAATCTTTAGCCATTATGCCTTGGATATTTCATAGTTTGCTTTCAACAAAATTCAACAGCTACTTTAATTAAACTCGAGTAGATAAAGCAGTTTTATCTCTGCCTTAACTTCTAATCCTTTCCCCTCTGAGTACCCCTTAAATTAGGTGATGAGTTTGTGCGTCACTAATTTGGGCAACTAATTGAAATCAAATTTGTAAAGCCACTAAACAGTTTAACGCTCGTTGCACACGCGACACATTTGTTATTCATTCACCTTATTGAATGCCACGCCCACACAACTGCAATTGTGGGCGGGTGGACAACCAATAGCTATACAATGATTATTGTTTTCATATAATTTGCTGTCAGAATGTGGCTTAAAATACGATGCTATAGCTTTAGTTTACGGTTTAACCATAAATTCAGCTCAACGCACGGACATCAAAGCGTATACGTAACAATTGTGTGTGTGTGTTTGTGTGTGTTTGTGTGTGAATGCAGGCATGCGTGAATAGACAAACATATTCGAACAGACTATGCTTTTGTCAATAATATGCATTAATTAAGTGCAGACATCTCTGTCTGATGGACAGCTCACAGCACGCTATAGAACAAGGGGGATATTGCTCAACATGGCGTATACGTGTTTTGTCTATGTATGCGTATAAATTTAATTGGAATTTGGAAACAACAACAGCCTCTGCAACTGCAGCTGGCATATACCCAAAATAACAAAAAAAAAATCCCTAGTAATGCAAATGTCATTATCAAAATCACTTTGCAGTCTGGCGGAAGCCAAAAGTGAAAGAAACTCGACAAAGTTGACTACAGAAAAAAATGCAATTTCCTACATCGAGCACATGCCGGGGAGTCTGTTTATGGGGAGTTGAGTTGAGGAGTTGGGGAGGCGTGGCAGGTGCGTATAGGTAGGCCAGGCACTCGATGAGGACTGCCTGCTGATTGAAATGACCCAACCAAGTGCTAAGGACCCAGAGCAGGTGCAAGACATGGAAGAGAAATGGTAAGCAAGACTTCAGAGATGTCCTTTTTTAGCTGACTATGCTGATGCTCGACAAATAGTTGCGCAACTGACACGCAAACTATGCGGAAGGCCTGCATCTAGCACACTAAACACACACACACACACACACACATACACACTCAGTGCCACACACTGTTGCAGTGGCACGCTCTGTGGCTGTGGCTGAAATAGAAGTAGAAGTAGAAGCTGCAACAGAAGTGAAAACCAAAAGGAACACCAGCTGTGGACTAGGCTCAATGGCAGAGCTCAGGACTATTTTGTATGTGCTTTGAGTGAAGCATCGTTTGTCACACGTCAAGAGAACGTTAGGAAGGCAGGTCAGTTGTGCTCCATTGCACAGTGGTTCCAAAACATTACTTTCGAAATGGGAACAACCTTTAGAAAGTCCAAAAGTCAATTGACATATTGACATTTGAACTTAAATAAATTACAGTGAAGAATGTGTGATTAAAGGAAAATCAATAGTATACTAACCTATAAAAAACTTTAAATTGGTTTTAAGAATTGTAAGAGAAAAGGCTTTTTTTAAATAAGTTATCAACCTATAAACCTATAAAGTCATCTTGATATTTGCGAATATTTTTTCAGGCTGAGATTGTTCATTTTGATTTTATACTGCTTATCATTAAGTATTTTTTTTGTCAATATAAACACACCATTCTCATAAAAACATATACCCATATCCTATTCTCATTTGACTTTATTCTGCTTATCATTCTCAATATTAACACTCTATTCTCATAATGACAATTAATAACATTTAATCATATTCCATTCTCAGTTAATCTCTTCCGATTTGATCTACTTTTTTAGGTCACATTTCTAGCTTAAATTCCGCAAATGATATTTAATATCTGTGGATATTTTTTCATATATAATTCGGCATTTTGACTTTATTCTGCTTATCATTTAGTATTTCTTGTCAATATTAACACTCCATTCTCCATGCTCATAAAGACATTTAATCATATACCATTCTCAGATAATCTCTGCCGATTTGATCTACTGTCTCAGGTCATATTTCCAGCTTAAATTCCGTAAAATGTCCCCGTTTTTCATTATATCTCACTCAGCACTCACTTGTCTGTCACTTGGCTGTCTTGCAGTTTTCAGTGGACCACAGTGAGTTGTTGTTGTTGTTGTTTTTCTTGCTGTTGCTGTTGTTGATGGGTGTTGACTGTCGCTTGGTTTCGCTTGTGGGGCTAATGGAGTTTTGCAAGAACTTGGGTAAAAACTGGATCAAGCTGCCTTATTCGCACAAAGGTTTCTCGTTCAGCCAACTATTGCTGGATATGCAAAGGCAACTTACAAATCGTTGCTGATGCTTGCAATGCAAACTACCTACTAACCCAAACACCCAAACACCCTTACACCCATACCACCCTTAGCCACCTTGTCCCCCTTTGCCTCATGTTGGAGGCCTGTGCTTGCCCGCAATGTGCATGTGGTTGCCACAAGTTGAGAGTTGAGAGAGAGAATGTTGCACACACACACACACAGAGAAGCAGCCCGAGGGCTTGGTTCTTTTACAGCAACCGACCAGGCCAGGAACCAGAACCAGGACCAGAACGAGGACCCAGCAAGACTAGACCAGAGAGCAGCCACAGCGACGTCGACGTCAGCGTCAGCGTTGACTGCGACAGCGACAGCGGCAGCGGCGGTTTTGTTTATATGCCAACATTTGGGCGCTATGCAAGAGTGTGTTTGTGTGTGTGTGTGTGTGTATGACTGCGTGTGTTTGTGTGTGCAGATTGGTGAGCATTTCACTCACTGCATGATGTTGTTGCTGTTGTTGTTGTTGTTGTAACCCTCAAGCTATACGTGTGAGTGGTTTTAGTGTTGTTCTGGATTTTTAAGTTGTTTTCGTTGTCGTTCGTTGTACGCTGTGTTTGTGTTGCCTTTTTTAACTCGTCTTTAGTTGCAATTTGCACACACATGAAACATATGCACTTAACCAACACACACACACACACACATATTCACACACACACAGCCACGCACTGAATGCTGACACCAATTAGGGTTAGCTGCGCTTTGTTGTTGTTGTTGTTGTTGTTGCACTTTGTGCGTTGCATGTTTACAGAAGCCACAAAATATAATTTTTGTTTAGACAACTCTAAAACATCGAGGTCTAAACTGTTTCTCCATCTACTCCTCTTATTCCTGCTCCTCTTACTCCCACTTCTCCTATTGCCCCCTTTTCATGCTGCTTTGTCGGATTTGCTCGCAATCCTGCTCCGTAATTATCGCTTACACAACAACATCAACAACAACAACTGGGTTTTGGCCAACCTGGTAACTAAATATGGCCAGAAAATATCGTTGCCAGTTGGGCATCATTTTTACTTTACATTTTGCTCAATGAAACTTTCAACTGTGCAACGAGTTGCTCGTATTTATAGTTAAATCCCCTATCCAATTAATTGCCAACAATAAAAGTAGCATTCCTATTGCTACTAAATTGAAATTGATACCAGAATATTTAGGTATAAATTGTACTTTAGCGAGATAATCTTAATGGAGAGTAATTTAAATGACGAAAGTTTTGAGTCGAAATAACTAAAACTATATATCAAATATATCGAAAATGTTTCTCTTGGAATTATTATTTTGAGCTTCTTTTACTTCTACTTATCCTACCTTTTTTCTTCTACTTTTATTTTGTTTGCTACTTTTCGAATTCTTTTAGTTCTATTGCTTTTAGTTTCACTGTTTATGTATTTATTCCTAGACTTTTACCTAAAATCCTGTTTCTATTTTTACTATATCTTCTCCTACAACAACTATTCCATTTTCTACTTTTTATTTATTGTTTCCTTCACTTCTACTCCCTTTTCTAATTTTATTTGTATTTTTACTTACACTTTTCTAACAATTAATCTCCTAACTTAACTTATACTCCTTTTTATATTAAATATTACTCTTACTTCTTTTAATTATATTTTCACTTCTCTACTCTTCTTCTGTAGAGTATCTACTAGTCAATCAAGTCTCATTGGTTAAATATTCTCCTTGTTGTGGCAGCAGTTGTTTAGATGTGGCTGCCACCGCATTGAATTTGCACTGCTGCGAGTTGTTGTTGCACGAGCTGCTCGTTGTTGTTGTTGTTGTTGTTTGGGCTGCCAACTCCAAAGAGTTGATTAGAAAGTTTATTCAGCTGCCTCTCATGCTACAGTTGTTGTCATTGTTGTTGTTGCTGTTGTTGTTGTTGTCGTTGCCTTTCGCCGAGTTGCTCACTTGTTTCCATTAGGCGGCGAGTTTAGCAGGTCGCGAATCGCGAACATATGTGGGTGCCCCATATTGTAGCATGCAACTCATATCCTACTGCAATGTACAATGTATTGTATACTTTGTATATGTAAGTGTATGTGTGTGTGTGTGTGTGTGTTGGTGTGTGTGTGTTTCCATGCGGCTTATCGCTTGGCTGCTGCTGTCGCTTAGCATAAAAACTATGGCACATAACTTTTCCTAATTAATTTTTAATGTGTGCAAAATGTTTTGTAAATGAGTATTCACTTCACTTTTTCACATCAGACGGTCTAATCTAAGTATGGGCTGTGAAATGACTTTGTGACAGCTTTAGAAATGACATTACACTTAAATTAAGTTGGGTGAGAAGTGAATTCCAAACATAAAAAAAAGTATAAATAACATTGGCAAGAGAAAATATTTATTATTTGGAATTAAAAGGGACTTTAAGAACATTTTGTATACAAAATAAATTTAATAATATTGTAACTTCCCATTCTTATCATACCTTAATTCTCTGGATAATTGTTTTGAAATATTCAAACGAAATGTCAGTGTTTCTGAAATGTAAACGATTTAATTAGCCGACCATAATTTGCGAGTTACTACAAATCAATATCATCAATTTATTTTCATAATTAAATTACTATTTAATGTCATAAATTTATTTAAAATGTGTTTTATGACTTTCTACTCAATTTAAGCTCGAATTGTATTTAGAATCAGCTTAAATTTTATAAAATGTTACAGAAAATATTACGACACTTGAAATGAATAGAAAACAATTTTAGAAATATGAACAATTGTTTTGGCATTGCTTTTGTGTTGTTAGAGATTTGTAGATAGATTTTAATTACTGATATACATATCACACCCTAGTTTTAAGTCCCACTTTACAATAAAAGAAAAATCTAGCAGACAAAATTCGTTATGAAATTGTTTTTAAAATGCACTTTCTCTTTAGAATCTGCATCGATTATGAATTTCTGCTGAAATGCAGATAGTTGGATATTTTCAGTAACTAAATCACACTTCACATTCATGTCGAATGCAAATTAATTGAAAATGTTTACCCTAGTTGCACATCCGGTCTCAACTTAAAACTTAAATAAACGTATATGTTATTGTTTGGAATTGAGTGCCAACTTGAAGAAGAAAAGCATTTTATTTTTATTTATATTTTTTTGTTAGAATTTAAAATGGGGGAATTTGTGCCACGCCCTTAAATGTTGATTGCATGCTCAAGTAACGCACTAATTGCATGTGGTCCCAGTTACACGGATTCACACCCATTTTCCATACACACAAAAGCACACACACACACACACACTAACACAGTGCCAATGACACATGTCCAGCAACGAGCAAATTGAGGAAAGCAAAATGGAAATGGCAAAAACGATCGGGGATAGGGAAATGCAAACCATGCTCCGAGTTTCCATTGCTCCATTATGGCCATCATAGAAACCCATTCTGCACACAGTTCACAGTGCCTTTAACTAACAGTTTGTTGTTTTTGTTTTTGTCTTATGTCATTGCATTTTGCAGAGATTTGCGTTACAATCACTTTGAGAAGCTGCCGTCCGATGCGTTCCATGGGCTTTATCAGTTGACGACTCTCTTTCTCAGCGACAACGAGATTTCGCTTGTGGAGGATGATGCCTTCAACGAACTAACATCATTGCGGTTTCTCTATTTGAACAATAATCGTCTAAGCCGCTTACCAGCCAACATCTTTCAGCACTCGAGGAGCTTAGAGTTACTGTAAGTATAGACACACACACACACAAAAACCGGTTGCAATTTCAATTTCAATTTCAATTTGAGTTCACGTTTAATTAAAAAAATATCGCGTGTTCGCCACGTTAACGACCTTCAACTTTCTGTTTCTCTTTATCGAACTGCAGCTATCTGGATGGCAACGACTTTTGGCAACTGCCTGTTGGACTCTTTGACAATCTGCCGCATTTGAATCGCCTGTAAGTTGCCCTATTCCCATTCCCATTTCTTTCTTTGTACTGTTGAATATTCTGCTAACCATTTGACGTTGTTCGTTTTGTATTTCGTTTTCGTTTTTGTTTTGGGTTTTTTTGGTTTTCTGACTGTGTTTGTGGAATGCAGCTTCCTGCATAACAACAAGCTGACCAATCTGCCATTGGAAATGTTCAACAAATTGCAGAGCCTGAGGCAACTGCGTTTGGATGGCAATTCGATTGATTGCAACTGCGGTGTCTATTCACTCTGGCGTCGCTGGCATCTGGATAGTCAAAGGGTGACCATCGCATTGTCCTGTGCTCAACCGGCAGCATTGCAACGTCTCAACTTCAGGCAGCTCACAGAGAAGGATTTCCAATGTGGTAAGTTGCAAGTGCCAATGAAACTAGCTGAGTTTTAAACTTAAACGTTAGATTTATTTTAAAAATAATGAAAATGAGTCAGTCCAAAAGGATTAAATATGTAGCATAACTCTAAAAGCTCTGACAGCTTCTAATGTACAATGCAGCTTTTGATTATAATATGAAAATGGGTATATAAATTTAAAATTAGAAATTCAATTTTTAAAATGTTTAAGATGCATATGTAAAGAAAAAGTTCTTGAAAGCTTTTAGAGCTTAAAAAGCACATAAAATTATAAAAGTTACCTTAAACGATTTACACAGAAACTCAGTAAGAAATCTGATCTATTGAAGGGCATAAGCTGCTGTACAAGCACATCGAAGCTTTTGATTTATATTAGCAAATGTATTGTATGTAATTTCAGTTTGAAACTTTGAACTTACATGAAGAACATAAAAATTTTGTATATATACAAACAAATAATAGTGAAAAAGTCTTTAAACTTACTCTAAAGAAGCTTTAAAAGCTCTTGAAAGCTTAAATGAAGCCGAATATAAAAAGCTTAAATGATCTTGAAAGCACTTGAAAGCTCTTGAAAGCTTAAAAGCTCTTGATTAGTAACAAATTGAGTGAATAGGCTTTATTCATCTCTATACTTGCTCTGTAGAGCCTAACAATTAAGTGCAACTTTAAGCCGAGTGTCATTTGAATAAGCATAAATATTTTCGATTATTACACACAGTCAAGCCCGAATTGCTGTCGGGTCCCCACGATATGCAAGTGAATAGCGGCGAAACGGTGGATATGGCCTGCGAAGTGGAAGGTCAACCGAAGCCGGAGCTTATTTGGATGCAGAACACAAACGAGATCGGTGTGGAGCAGGCGCCACGAATGCAGGTCCTTCCCAGCGGTTCGCTGCGCATCAATGGAGTCGAATCAAATGACATTGGCATCTACGAGTGCATTGCGCGCAATGAAATGGGCGAGATCAAATCGCAGCCTATACGCATGATGGTCAACGATGCTGACAGCAGAGTGAGCAGCCAGCATGACCAACACCCTGACGTGTCCAGCAATCAGGTGTGGGCTGCTCCGGATGCGAAGGCGACACCAATGCCACCACATTTCACCCATCAGCCGCATGACCAAATTGTGGCACTACATAGAGTCGGACACGTGCTGCTCGATTGCGTTGCCGCCGGTTTTCCGCAGCCAGACATACAATGGTTCTTCAATGGTCGCCCACTCTCCCAGTCCACGTCCACACTGCAGCTGCAGGCCAACGGCAGTCTGGTCCTCCTCGAACCCAGCCAGTTGACAGCGGGCACGTATCGTTGTGAGGCTCACAATAGTCTGGGCTCTGTTCAGGCCACTGCCCGCATTGAAGTCAAGGGTGAGTTCTCTCCACTGGGAGTAATGTGTCCAGATTGTGCACCATTAATGTTGCTCCTCCTCCTCTTGCCTCTCCCTCTGACCATGCTTTCATTTCACAATCACAACTGTCGCGTTTAACACAATTTGCAGTCGATTTAATTTGTATTGAGTTACCAGTTACCCGGCCAGCTTTATAGACTTTCAATGGGCCAGTTGTAAGTTCGTTAGACCAACAGTTTGTTCATTCCCAATTGAGCGTCCATGATTTAAGTTAACTTCCCATCGATAGCACTGTGTATATTTTTATTGCAGGCAATTGGATTCAGTCAAAGGCTTAAGATTAATTGGATTCATAAAGAACTTTACGAGTTTCGATTTTTTCTTACTTTCTACCAAATTTATTGGCATAGTTTATTATGTTTTTAATTTTCGACAAAACAAGAGTTGCAGGACTGAGTATTAAGAGCATTTGTAGCTTGAATATATGCAGATTTAATTTGGGGACTAAATTATGATCAAAAAGCTATTTGATCCCAGTCCCTCTCCCAGGTCCCTCTCCCAGGTCCCTCTCCCAGTCCCTCTCCCAGTCCCTCTCCCAGGTCCCTCTCCCAGTCCCTCTCCCAGGTCCCTCTCCCAGGTCCCTCTCCCAGTCCCTCTCCCAGTGCCTCTCCCAGTCCCTCTCCCAGTTCCTCTCCCAGGTCCCTCTCCCAGTCCCTCTCCCAGTTCCTCTCCCAGTCCCTCTCCCAGTCCCTCTCCCAGTCCCTCTCCCAGTTCCTCTCCCAGGTCCCTCTCCCAGTCCCTCTCCCAGTTCCTCTCCCAGTCTCTCTCCCAGTCCCTCTCCCAGTCCCTCTCCCAGTCCCTCTCCCAGTTCCTCACCCAGGTCCCTCTCCCAGTCCCTCTCCCAGTCCCTCTCCCAGTCCCTCTCCCAGTTCCTCTCCCAGGTCCCTCTCCCAGTCCCTCACCCAGTCCCAGTCGTCTCGGCTATTGATGCTGATCAAGAATATATATACTTTATAGGGTCTGCCACGCCTCCTTCTGCCTGTTACGCACATAGTCGGTAAAGCAAACCCAATAGACCCCTGTACTTTTTTTAAGTACGGGGTCTAAAAATACAAGTTTAATTATTTTTAAAGAACAAGATTACCTTAAGTTAATTATTAAAAACATTTTTTAAAAATAATAATATTTATTTAATATAAGCACTCTATTTAACGAGTCATATGTTTTTTAGTGAATGTTTTAGATTTACTTTTACATAGTTATTTCAAAATAGTTAACTTAAATACAATTATGTATTTAATTCATAGTTCTAAAATTTAAGCTGAAATTAACCACAATCCCGAGCAGCCAACACGTAATTCGCATTGTCATGAATACAGAGCTTGGCAAAAGTGTTTAAATGTTTGCCTTAATATCTTTAATTGCCAAGCCAAACAGCGTGACGTGACTGTACTTTTAATGACAGCAGATAGACAAGGTGGGGGAACAATCTGAGGGGTGTGGAGGGGTGAAAATAGTGTACAGTCAGCCCCTTAAACACAAGGGCTCATTATAATTTGTGGTCACAGCACAAAATGAAGTGCAAAATGTGCGCATTATTTTGCAAATTAAGTGCAAAAATTATAAACGATTATGAATGCAGCACGCACTTTATGCAATGGTGGGAGGCGGTTGTGTCGGTGAGGGGCGGGACGTGGCAGTTCAAGCAGTCAAGCGTTGCGTTTGGTCAGCATAATTAACTCGACAAACATGCACAGAGACAAACCGAAAATGGCGTTCAGTTTTGCAGATTGTTTGCAAAAGCGCCAAAAAGTATGCTATGAAAAATAGTGTTTGCATTATGTATACGACCCGTGGGACGCAATCAAAAGAGGCAAAACAAAACAAAACAAAAACAAAAAAAAAAATAACAACAAAAGACGCATAGAAAATTTAAACCGCCAGCTGCTGAAATGCTGTGATTTTTTTGTTTGTTAGCCCCATTTTGTTGCTGCTTGCTTGCTATTTGGAGCGGTAGAAATTGCTCAAATCACTCAATACGCCTCGTTGCATCTGGTTTGCAGATTTACCCGAAATTTTAATGGCACCACAAAACCAAACAATCAAACTGGGCACAGCCTTTGTGCTGGAATGCGATGCCGATGGCAACCCGCTGCCCAACATAACCTGGTTCTTCAATGGCCAACCACTCCAGTCCAGCGCCGACCTGCTATTAGAGAATGAGAACACCGAGCTGGTGGTTAGCGTGGCCAAAGAACAGCATGCTGGTAAGTACGGCATTCAATTGCTGCAAAATTCATTTGAAATGCGAGTATTTTCATACATTTTGATGCTAACATTTCATTTTCATTTCAGGTGAATATCTCTGCATGGCACGCAATGAGAACGGTGAGGTTTTGGCGTCTGCAACGATTAGAGTGGTGCAATCGCAGTCACCACCGCGTTTGGCCATTGAGCCGAGCAATTTGGTGGCCATTACGGGCACCACCATTGAGCTGCCCTGTCAGGCGGAACAAGCTGAAGATGGACTTCAAGTAAGTTGTTCAAAGTTTGCTTCTATTTGCTAGCCACTTGTTGACATTCATCTTCAACTCTCTCTCTCTCTCTCTCTCTCTCGCTCTCTCTCTCCTCTCATAGATTGTTTGGCGTCGGGATGGACGCCTCATCGATCCCAACGTGCAATTGACTGAGAAATATCAAATAAGTGGCACTGGCAGTTTGTTTGTCAAGAATGTGACTATCCTCGATGGTGGACGCTACGAGTGCCAGCTAAAGAACAAATTTGGTAGAGCCGCCGCATCAGCTCTCGTTACCATCAGGTGAGTACACAATGGGTTATAGGAGAAGCTCCTATTGCAATCAATGCGCCAAGTTCCGCTCAAAGGAAACAACTTTCCATGTCGTCTCAAAGTACTCAAAAGACAGACGAACAAACTGACAGACAGAAAGGGCTGCACTTAAATGCATTTAAGAGCACGCCAAACTTGCTTAATTAATTGAAAAATAGTTGTAGAGCTTGAAAGTCGCCAAAAAAAATGCACCGTGGTGCGAGTGTTTATATATATATTTTAAATAGCCAATTGGGAGGGATTATATTTCAGCTTGCATTGCATTTAACAATCACTTAAGTTGACTTGCGTTACACAATAGTGTAAATAGCCCCACTGTGCAGTCCATTTAAGACGGGAAAAGCAAAATGTACAGAGAAAAACTATGGCACACTGGTAAAATTAAATTAAAATAAGAGTTAAATAAAGACGTTTTATGAAACTTTAATTTTATTCATGTGAAACTGTGAATGTCGAATTAAAATTTAACAATAAATATGAGTATTATGTTGAACTTCATGTATAAATATTTTTACTTATTTTGTATGCATTTATTACTGTGCTTAAATTATTAACTAATTAACATTAAATTGCGTATTATAATTTTTAGTATTCGCCCTAAAATTCTATAAGCATATATAATTTTAAAGTATAGTCAGGGGTTATTTTAATAAGTAAACACTTAGATTTCCGATTTTTTTATAATTTATTCTTAACCGGGCGGCGTTGTTTCAAAAAGTGACGCTTGCTGCATTTACCAATCCAATCATACATTCTTAAGCTAACTCTTATTCACGCCAGAGGGCGCTTTCTAACAATCGATAAATGATTATTTACAGTGCGATAAATATAATTAATAAATAACACTATTAACAACGTGTGCTAAATATTACTACAAAAGTTAATAAATTCAAACTCTGCACTACTGTGCCGCTGGCTAAATTGTAAATAATCTAATTGCTATTTTAGTTTAAGCTCTATAAAAATATAATTTTTAAGCTAAACTTTAAACTAGCTCGTGCGCTGTTGGCCCACTGTGCCGCTGGCTAAACTGCATATAAAATATGCACTAAAAGACATCAAAAAGCGGCGACGAAAGCACAAAAGTTGCTGTGCCAGTTGGCAGCTTTGTAAAACGTGCCAAGAAAGGACAAGAAACGTGACAAATACACACACACACACACACATACACACAAAGAGAGGAAGAGAGATAGAGGGAGAAACACTCAGAGACAAGTTGAGTGCAGGACGAAAGAGTAGTTGTCATGGGTTGAGACAACCGCACAAGTTGTTCAAATTGCCCAAATTGAAATTGAGTTGACAAGTTGTGCTTGGGACTGAAACCTGGTTGCCTCTTCATCTTCTTCAACCATAGACGCCGTCGGGCACAAACTTTTTTAAAGACGAATCTATGAAGCAAAATGGAGAGAGAAGCAACGTGCAGCAGGCCTTAAATCAATTTGGGGCCTGGCAAATGATAAAGCAAAAGCCGCACAAACGGTAAACCACAGCAAGCCCACAAATGCAGCTGCAAAAGAAGAAGAAACCAAAGATTCGAATCCAAAGGCGTTGCTTACGCAGCCAGTTTTTTAAATGCATAATGCAGCGGGAGCAGGAGAGGAAGAGCGAGAGGGAGAGCGAGAGCGAGAGGAAGCTGGTGTAGTCTTCCGGCTACCATATGACCTGCTTCCCTTTATGAGATTATATGTGTGTGTTGACTGTGTGTGTGATGTGTGTGTGTGTGTGCCTTGTGCTGTGCACGCATCATTTAGTTTCGCTTGCCGCACACAGCTGCAACAGCAGGAGGATAAAGAGAAGAAAGAGCTAGAGATGAGAGAGAAGAAGAGACAGAAGCAGCAGCAGCTGCGGGCGCCCAAGACTAGCAGGATGCAGGCATAGCAGCTGTTGTTGTTGCTGTTGTTGCAGGGGCAGAAACGGCTTACAGTTGTGCCAGCAGCATTAGAAACTTTACTCATTACGCTGTGGCAAGCTCAGTCGCCAGACCGCAGCAAAGCGACTGAAGGCAGCGGGTAAAATTGAAAGGCAAAAAATACAAAAAAAAAAGGCCAAACGTTAAAAGTGAAAAAAACTACGAGTATGCTGAGTCACAGACCAAGAACGGCTCTAACGCCATTGTGTATGTGTGTGAATGTGTGTGTGTATAAGGCACAACGTCACTGAGGCAACAACACCAAGCGAAAACCGCTGAAAGCAGCGCCCAACAACAACAACAACTACAACAACACAAAAAAACAGAAGTAAGAACAACTGAAATCCGCCTAAGTTGTGGGTAATGCTGGCGTAAAACAAAAGCTTATCCTGTTACTGGGCTGCTACTGGAACTGGAGTAAGGGGTACGCTGGGCACGGAAATACGTTGCCATTGCCACACAGCATGTGGCAGACACACATACACAAATAGAAAGCTAAGCCAAGAAAAGACACACACTAGAAAATCTGACAAAGCTGCGCAGATTGACTTGAGAAATACACTTCAAATTGCAGTGAGAACAAGCTTGGAAAATAATTGTTAAACAGCCATGTTCCGCATTTCAATTTCTCTTCAATTTAACCAAAAATCTGCATTTTACACAGTGATGATAGACTTGGCAAAATCAATTCGACTGTAATGGCAAACAAGTTACGATATTATTGTTAAGCAAGCATATTCCGATTTCCAATTTCTCTTAAATTTCCCTTAAAGGTGCAAGCATGCAAAACTGTCAAGCAGGAGTCAAGTCTAATTCTAAGTTAAAATATTACAGACAGTTAACTTATTATTATAATAACATGTTTTCAATTACAAGATCTCCTCAATTTCTTTCCCGACTTCGAAGTTCTAATTAACTTGCTAATTTCTTTCTAATATTTCTTATCTCTAATGAAATATTGAAGCCTTTCACAGTTTTTGGAACATCACCATAAACTGTACCATTATACGAGCCGTAACCACAATTAAATCAAATAATTACATTAATTTAATTTACAATTACAGTTCTTTACAGCAATATAAATAAAATATTGCTGCCACATCAATTAATAATGGTCAAAAAAATGTCAGGTTCAAGTAGTTAAATAGAATATGAATTTTGGTATTTTATGAGAGGTTACCTTTTAGAAAAGTACAATTTTGTATATGCTAAACACATAAAGAACCCATTGAACTATCAGAAAACTTATACCAACTGCCTGTTAAATTCAATGTACCCTTTTAGCGAATGAACTGTTTCGGTTAGAGTATTTACGAACGCCCAGGCGTGCCAGAAAAAGCGCAGCCACAGCCACAGAAATGGCCGTGTGGCAGTGGGAAAATATGTAGTGTATAGTAGTTGGCTGTCAGTGGCTTGGCTGCCATTTGCTGGCTGGCTGGTTGGCTGAATTGTTGGCAGTGCGATAGTTGATAGTGAGTGGTAAGCAGTGGTTGTGGTGCAACAGGGTGTATTATGGTCGTTAAGTTATTACCTACCACGCCGACAATGCCAAAGTTTACACAGCGAAAGTTTCCAAAAGGGAAATTCCTTTAACGGCAACAACGACGCCAGAGAAAATGTGAGGCATGAATTGTTGTTAATTCCAATGTTGTTGTTGTACTCAGTGTTCTCAATGTTGTTGTTGTTGTAACTGGCCAGAGCTTGGCGCGGATTTCGCTTAAATGCAACAAAAAGTGTGGCATAATTTTGTGCGCTGGCAAGTCAGCAATTGCCAAAGGCAACCACCAAGCGAGGACCAGGCTAGGACCAAACGAAGACCCAGCACTAATGCAACAAAAACTACAACTGCAACTACAACTACAGTTACAACTACAACAAAAATGTAAACTTTAGTTTTGCTTGGGGATTTTTATTAGTCAACGGCCTTTTAAGGAACCTCCGACGCAGCCAACAATTAATTGCAATTAAAGTGCGAAAACTGTGAAAAGTCGCGCTATCTTAATATTAATTACTTATTTTTTTTCCTAAAAGTTGGCAAAATATAAAGCAACTCTCGTAAATTGTAAATGTTTTTCAACTTTTTCAAATAGGAAATGGAAGAAAAACAAATGCTTTTTGAATAAGAAGATACATATTCTTCTTATTCAAATAGCATACTTTGTTTTTCGCCCATTTCGTATTTACAATATATCAAAAAGAATACAGAGAGGTAGTAGAAATATAGTAGAAATGAAGTATTCTATATATTTAGACCGAAAATCAATTGTCTTTAATATTTAATACTATTAAACTATCCTAAAATTTTTATGTGGGACTGCTAAGCAGATGTTCTTTTATCAACATGTTAACATAGCATTTACATAGCATAACATAACATATGTTAATATCGCTGTCTCTCTTGCCGCTCTCAATTTTTAAAAATTTTACTGTTATTCATGTCGTGTTACAGAAGAAAACTACATATGTATTTATTATTCAAATATTACAGAATATGTAGATTTTAGTCTAAGACCTGCAGATTTTCCTAAACCTTTATATGGTAAATTATCTTTTTCTTAATTTCTATCCTCATCATTTCTTTATAGAAACAATGTGGATCTTGCTCCCGGAGATCGTTATGTGCGCGTTGCCTTTGCCGAGGCAGCCAAAGAGATTGATGTGGCCATCAATAATACCTTGGATATGCTCTTCTCCAATCGCACCACCGGCGCACCACCCAATTTCGGAGAGCTATTGAGAGTATTCCGTTTTCCCACTGGACAAGCGAGGCAACTTGCTCGCGCTGCGGAGATCTATGAGCGAACCTTGGTTAACATTAGGAAGCATGTGCAGAGAGGAGAGAACTTGACCATGGAGAGCGAGAAATACGAATTTAGGGATCTCTTGTCGCGAGAGCATTTGCATTTGGTGGCGGAACTCTCGGGCTGTATGGAGCATCGGGAGATGCCCAATTGCACCGATATGTGCTTCCATTCCAAATATCGCAGCATCGAAGGCACATGCAACAATCTGATGCATCCAACCTGGGGAGCTTCTCTGACGGCCTTCAGGAGAATCGCAGCTCCCATTTATGAGAACGGATTCAGCATGCCTGTGGGTTGGACAAAGGGACGCATGTATGCGGGTCATCCTAAGCCAAGTGCACGTCTGGTGTCCACCTCGCTAGTGTCCACCAAGGAGATAACACCCGATACAAGGATTACGCATATGGTAATGCAATGGGGACAGTTCTTGGACCATGATCTAGATCATGCTATTCCATCCGTCAGTTCGGAGAGCTGGGACGGCATTGATTGCAAGAAGACCTGCGAATATGCCCCACCCTGTTACCCCATTGAGGTGCCTCCAAATGATCCACGTGTGAAGAATCGTCGCTGCATTGACGTCGTTCGATCCAGTGCCATTTGTGGCTCGGGCATGACTTCGCTCTTCTTTGATGGCGTGCAGCATCGGGAGCAGATTAATCAGTTGACCTCGTATATAGATGCCTCCCAGATGTATGGCTACAGCACTCCCTTTGCCCAGGAACTGCGCAATCTGAGCACGGATGAGGGTCTCCTCCGGGTCGGCGTGCACTTCCCGAACCAGAAGGCCATGTTGCCCTTTGCGGCGCCACAGGATGGCATGGACTGTCGCCGCAACTTGGATGAGAACCAAATGAATTGCTTTGTCTCCGGCGATATACGTGTGAATGAGCAAGTGGGTCTTCTGGCCATGCACACGATTTGGATGCGAGAACACAATCGCATTGCCGGCAAATTGCGTGAGATTAATCCACATTGGAATGGCGATACTCTGTACCAGGAGGCACGCAAGATTGTCGGCGCCCAAATGCAGCACATCACCTTCAAGCAGTGGTTGCCCCTGATCGTTGGAGAGAGTGGCATGGCTCTCATGGGAGAGTATCGTGGATACGATCCTCAGGTGAATCCCAGCATTGCCAATGAGTTTGCTACAGCAGCTTTGCGCTTTGGCCATACCATCATCAATCCCATTCTGCATCGCCTGAACTCCAGCTTCCAACCCATTCCTGAAGGTCATCTGCTGTTGCACAAGGCCTTCTTTGCCCCCTGGCGTCTGGCCTATGAAGGTGGCGTTGATCCTCTGCTGCGAGGCATGCTCGCTGTGCCCGCCAAACTCAAGTTGCCGGATCAGAATCTGAACACTGAACTCACGGAGAAACTCTTCCTAACGGCTCATGCGGTGGCCCTTGACCTGGCTGCCATTAACATACAGCGTGGACGTGATCACGGCATTCCTGGCTATAATGTCTACAGGAAGTTCTGTAATCTAACCGTTGCCCAGGACTTTGATGACTTGGCTGGTGAGATTTCAAATGCGGACATTAGGCAGAAGCTGCGTGAGCTCTATGGACATCCGGATAACATTGACGTCTGGCTCGGTGGCATACTGGAGGATCAAGTTGAAGGTGGCAAAGTGGGTCGCCTCTTCCAGTGCCTGTTGGTGGAGCAGTTCCGTCGTTTGCGTGATGGCGATCGATTCTACTACGAGAATCCTGGCGTCTTTTTGCCCGAACAGCTCTTCCAGATCAAACAGGCCAACTTGGGACGCGTGCTCTGCGATGTGGGCGACAATTTCGATCAGATGACAGAGAATGTATTCATTCTGGCCAAGCATCAAGGTGGCTACAAGCAGTGCGAAGATATTCCCGGCATTAATCTCTATCTGTGGCAGGAATGCCGCACCTGCAACAATCTGCCACCTCTGTTCAGCTCCTTTGTGCCACAGACCTACACCAAGCGCAGTCAGCGTGCTAAGCGTGATGTCCACAGCGAGGAGCAAGAGGTGTCCACCGCCGAAAGCTACGATAGTCCCCTGGAATCGCTCTACCAGGTGAATGAGGAACGCGTCAGCGGTCTGGAGGAACTCATTGGCAACTTCCAGAAGGAGCTGAAGAAGCTGCACAAGAAACTGCGCAAACTGGAGGATTCCTGCAATGCTGCCGATGCTGAGCCTGCCCCACAAATTGTGCAGCTGGCACCCGCTCCACAACCCGCTGTTGTTAAGTCCAAGCGGAGTCACTGCGTCGACGACAAGGGCACCACACGGCTGAACAACGAGGTCTGGACGCCGGATGTGTGCACCAAGTGCAACTGCTTCCATGGACAGGTGAACTGTCTGCGTCAACAGTGCGGCGAGATCAGTTGCCCGCCGGGCATTGAACCGTTGACGCCTCCAGAGGCATGTTGTCCACACTGCCCAACAATACCAGCTGCTGCCAAGTTGGTCAACTGAGCTGGTCAATCGGACATTGCAATCTGCATATCGACTTAACGAGTAATCAAACCTTAATCTTAGTAGCCACATTAACTCTAATGAGCGGATTTCAAAGGCACTTAAAATTAGTAATGAACTACTTGTTACTTAAGTCAACACATTCACCTGTGGAATATTCTCTCAATAGTGTCCATCATTCATTCATATGGAGTCCGACTCAAACTCTAATCGATGCCGCACACGCAGAACAAGCAATTAATTAATTAACTAAAATTTACTGCTACACATGTAATAATAAAGCACATTAATAGCAACTGTGGCACAACATCTACTCGAAATTAACATATTTGGTGTGTGTGCCTTTGGCAATCACAGCATTGTTTTTCTTATGTTTAAGCACACAGTCGATAAAGGCCAGATTCTTTCCGGCCCTAACCGTATTTGCCTCGATGAGCACCTTATCGCCGACACGAGCTCCCTTGAGGTAACTCACGTTGATTTCCACAGACACACCTGGATGGCAGGGTTTGGACATCAGTGCATAGGTGGTAACCATGTCCACAAGTGTTGCCGTGTAACCACCATGCAAACCGCCGCCTTTGTTGATATGCTCCGGTGCCACTGTGAACTCCGCTGTACAAATTCCATCGCCACCACCTAGAATTGTTACCTGTACAGCAAAAATTTGCAAATTTGTAACGTAAAAATACAACCCTCATTTTATTTATATTGCAAACCTTCTCCAAGTGCCGCTCAAAACCTGTTGCCTTGGCTATAATCTCTGTTATGTGCTTGGCAAATTCCAGTCCCTTTTTGCGTGTACCCATTTTGGATTGTTACGAAACGCGTGGAACAACAGAGAAAAAGCAATAACGATACTCAACATAAGTGCGATAACTTTATTAACTATCGATATACCAACAAGAATAATAATTAAAGAACATTCTTCATTTCGGTTGCTCGATAGATCGACAGTGACGTCAGTCACTTGATAAGAAAAGTGTGAAGTTTCTGTTTATTCAAACTTAGGGACGTCAGTGTTTAAGTTAACGAATTTGGTTTGTCCGCCTTTGGCAATGACTTTGCCATTTTCCTTAATGCGCAACACACAATCAACGTAGGCCATTTTACGTCCAGCGTGTACGGTATTGGCATCTACCTCAACGACATCTCCAAGCCTGGCTACAGCCAAATAGTTTACATTTAAGCTAGAGCTAACACCTGGATGTGAACCTTTGGTCATTAGGGCATAGGTAGTTAAGTGATCTAAAATCGTTGCCATTAAACCGCCATGTAATGAGCCCTCGTAATTTAAATGCTCTTCTTTCACTGTAAATTCACCCACGCAGCGTCCTTCACCACCACCCGTTATTTTAACCTAAAAAGTTCAAAGGCCGCGCGTTATCGATAGGTCTGCTTACATAATACTTCGATACGCGTTTTTCGAAGTGATTTAAAAAAACTTACCATTTTCGTAACGCGGTTAAAGCTGGATCCTTTGCTTCCAACATCGGCTATCTGCTTAAGGATTTCAATACCCCGCTTAGCTGCCATTGTGTTTTTTTTAAAGTTGGCCTTAGCTCTCTATTACCAGAACATTACTTTTCTCAAAGAAATGAGAAAATATACTGATGCAAGCGCTACATTCTGGGTGAAGGCAATAGATTAGAAAACAATGACCAGATAAATTTTTTATTACACTATTTTGGTTTTCGATATTGATATCAGGTTTTATCACTTATGACCATGACCCCGCCAAAGTTCACACTTAATTTGGTGTTTTTATATGAACGATTTGATTGCTTATGAAATTAACAATCTTGATTATTTTATCAAGTAGGTTGTTTTCTTTTATATATCATAGAAGGTACTGTGCTGGGCTTATATGTTATAATAGGAAGACGGAGTTAATATATAGTTTTCCAAAAATATTTTGTAATATTTTCATCAGCGTTTAATGTAATGGAAGTAAAAAGATTTGCTGAAATTCAGGCTACTTTCCACTTGATAAGAAAAACTTGTTGAAGTACAAAGAGTATCTGTCTGTTTATTCGAACTTAATGACTTGCATTGTCATTGAGTTAATATTTGTTATCTACGTCAACGAATTTGGTTTGCCCGCCTTTGGCAATGACTTTGCCATTTTCTTTAATACGCAGCACACACTCGATGTAGGCCATTTTGCGTCCAGCATGTACGGTATTGGCGTCCACCTCGATGACATCTCCAGTTCTGGCTGCAGCCAAATAGCTTACATTCAAGCTAGAGCTAACACCCGGATGTGAACCTTTGGACATTAGGGCATAGGTAGTTATGTTATCTAAAATTGTGGCCGTTAAACCGCCATGTAATGAGCCCATGCGATTTAAATGTTCAGCTTGAACCGTGAATTCACCCACGCAGCGTCCTTCACCACCACTCGTTATTTTTACCTGAAAAATTCAAAAGCCGCGCGTTATCGATAGGTCTCCGCTTGCATAATACATCGATATACATTGAATCAGCTGGTTTGCGCATCGTTTTTTGTTTTCTATACGCTTGTATTTCAGGCGTGATTTAAAAGAACTCACCATTTGTGTAACGCGATCAAAGCTGGATCCTTTGGATATATATTCAGCAATCTGCTTAACCATTTCCACACCCCGCTTGGCAGTCATTGTGTTGATTTCCTTGTTGGCTCTAAGCTATTTCACCACCAGAACAGCACCGTGCCCGTCGAAATGAGAAAAGCTACTGAAGCAAGCGCTGGCGATGAAAAAGGTGAGCGTAATAATTGAGCTATGCCATATAAAAGAGAACATATGTATGTGTAGAGCTGATATGAAATCTATTGAGAAAACAAAGTCTAGCCGCTGACATGTGTAATTGGCGTCTTTGTTTTGCTCGCTCTGTACGCGTCTGCGTCTGCCGGCAAACGCGTGTGTGATAATGAAAACGTGTGTGAACGCTATATTGGAGAGATGCACGACTTCGAGATACTCTGCGGCCAAAAGTCAAGGGTCTATTTATTTATTTAAATAAATATAAATAAATTGAACTTTGTCCTGGCCCACTTTAAATTGACTCTAATTTAACAAGTTTTATCTATGCCTTACACAGCTGACATAGTGCTGAAATTTCAACAACTTGCCAAGGATAATGTCAAACAGGATAACCCCCATGATTTTATATGCTCTACAGTGGACGGCAACTGCATTGCTCTGCTTGGCTCCAAAATGGAGCTGCTAACTCTGGAGTTGACCAATAAATCGCCTCATCATTTGCCATTTCCCTATATTCAGGCCAACTTGAAGAGTATGACCAAGAAGCGTCCATTGGATAAACTGGCTCAACAAGCGAATATTCAGGAAATCTACGACAACTGCAATGCTCTGGAGATGCAACAATTAGTCCTGCAGCCGGTTTACATAGCCATCAATACACCGGAAGTGCCTGATCCCAACCTGTTGGCCGCCAGCTGGTCACCACATCTACTGCCCGAAGGAGAGATGCTGCTGGCTCTTTTGAATAGCTACGGAGCATTGGAATTGGTCACCAAAAGTCCAGGTGATTCATTCTGGCGACACTATGAGAAAGGACTGGATATAGCCACCACTCTTGGGGAGCAACTGCAGCCTCCTTACGAAGTATCACCTGCCGAGATTGATACATTTCGACATTATCAATCATTTGTAGATCGCAGCTGGATAACATCCTTTGCTTGGCGTCCACTTAAGACTGACACTGGCAATTACGTGATTGTCCTGGGCACTGCAGCCGGCAGCCTTTGGATATTGACACTGTGCCCGGAAGCACGAACTGTGCTGTCACATTGCGAATTGCACACGTTATTGGGTCGCATTTGCTTTATGCATCCCTTTGAGGATTTGCTGCTGGTGGGGGATAACAATGGACTCGTTCATTTGTACAGGTTCAACGAAGCGGAGGATGAGGGACTCTCACTGGTGAAACCGCTTTGGCTGCGACCAGATCACATGGGTCTGCAGCAGGCAGTGATAACACACTGTCCTGAACGTGATTGCTACTACATTGTCTGCTGCAAGGCGGCGCATCTGTTAATCTGGTGCATGCCACGTCAAGAAACTGGCAACTGGCTGGAGACGCGTTTTCTTGTGGGCGGCATGAAGATCACAGGTGAGAAAGAGTAACTACCAGGGACCAAAAATAATAAGTATTTTCAGAAGAGAGGGACTGGGAGGGGGGGGAGAGGGAGGGGGGGGAGGGGGGGGGGGGGGGGAGAGGGACTGGGAGAGGGACTAGGAGCGGGGCCTGGGAGCGGGGCCTGGGAGAGGGACTGGGAGCGGGGCTTGGGAGAGGGACTGGGAGCGGGGCCTGGGAGAGGGACCTGGGAGCGGAGCCTGGGAGAGGGACTTTATGAGTAACAGAGATACTAAGAGACTAGAGAGAGAGAGAGAGAGAGTTGTTTATACTTTTGTTACGTTAAAAAATGTTTATTAAAGCACAATATCAAGCCACAGCTTGTGTCGCACACGAGTTACGCTTATGTATATAATAATAATTGTAAAGAATTCGTTACCATAAAAATTCGTGGTGTAAATATATAAATAATAGATGTGTGTTTGTACATATAAAATAGCACTTAAAACGTTTTTCGTATTTTGATTTCGAGAATTTACTACACTTATTAGCTGTGTGTCGAGTGGAAATTATTGGAAGAAATTTGACTTATTTATATGAATAATTTATAAAATAACAAGGATTTTTACTTATAAATATATAAAATTTATAGCTATGATCCCTGGCACTTTCTTTTTAATTCCTTTAATTTAATTTCTGTATATTTCTTTTTCACACAGCACTTTGCGATTTGGGAAACAGCAGCTATGCTGTGGGCACGGCAAGAGGACAACTTTATCGCATTGAGCTGATCCATAAGAGTGCTCAGCTGAGTTTTAGCAAGCGACTAATAGAAGTGGAGAACACTGACAACTATCAGCCTGCAGGTCTGTTCTGCAGTCAACATAAAAATATATTGACTGTAATATACACTCGGAGCAATGAATATCTGCTTAACTCAACGTATCAACGTGTACAACTTCCGATCTGCCTGGGCAAACTGGAAAAGGGAGATTCCCTTGATCAACTCGTCGAAGGCCTGTTACCCAACGAAGCCATTCATTGCTTTATGGATATCTTGGTTGAAGTGCGTATGGAGATATTTAACCGTTTCGAGTTGGAGAAATATGTGAATTACTTGTCCTTGGACATGTTTGCCTTTGATGAATTGGCGTCACAATCGCTACTGCATCAGTTGCAGATCAAGTACCACATTATCGATGCCCTAATCCAGGTGCAGCAGTATCAAAGTCCAGAGCGATTCGAGAATGAAAGGCAGCTACTATTGGCTATGTTGGCCACAACACACATACGTCTACGTTTACAGCATTTAGCCAGTTTGGATGAACTGACGACATTTCAACGCAAAGCGGCGCAATGTCAGCTAGAAGAGAATGCTCGTATTAAACATAGAATGGATCAACAACTACAGAAGGAGCAGCCACTGAATGTAACCATTAAACGTTTTCAAAATCAAATAGAGATTCATTTTGAGGCTCTGCAAACGAAATTTGGCGTATTTAAGTCATCGGAAGTTGATGCCAAGCAGGATACAAAGCGATGCTGCATTTCCTACGTAGAGGTATTAATAGACTCTAAAATATCAGTTTATCCCAGACTAATTCCCTGTCTTTCCATTCCTGCAGCTGGAGCCTGATCTGTCGCAACATTATTGCATACTCTGCGATCGTCAAGTGTTGACAGATCAGCAGTTACTACAGGAGCTGTACGAACCAGGAAGTCGTCTATTGTGTCCCTTCTGTCATGGAGCCTACAAATTGGAAGTTATTGATGCATAAACATGAACAGTGCTATCCAAAATTCCGTTGCCGAATCAATTCCGCAAACTAAAATTATATTTTTTTAAATGCTTTTTTTCACGATTTAAACTTTGCGGAATTGATTATGCTGCGGAATTTGGGAAATGCCTGTTTAATTTTTATTAAACTGATTTTTAGAGTGCAATGATTAAATACTTTGAAAACATAATTTTAGTACAATGAAACATAAATTATGGGACTGGTCTCCAGCAATAAGATATCCTGTTCGAGCTGCCGCAAATCGCTTTCCAGTTTTCCCTTGCGCTGACGCTTATTCTCACTGTCGATGAGCAAGGACATGGACTGATAGCTTTTGGTCATCTCATTAAGATGGGCCCGTAGACCGACAAGTATATCATTACGCTCGGCTTGGTCCATGACTCGCATGCCTGGCATATCTGGGGCAGCTCCTTCTCGACTCTGCTGCGATTGTTGCAGCTTTTGGGCAGATGTGGCTGCTCCTTTGACGCCACCACAAAGTTCCATTAGGCGTGCCTGCTCCTTGCAGCAAACGGCATGTGCTGCAGTCAGCATTTTCTTAGTCTTTTGTATGTAGATGGGCACCTGGCCAAAGTCCTTGCGGCACACGTACTGCGGCACCAGTCCGGAGTTGAGTAAATTCTGACGCGTACCTTCCGGCGTGTCCACGATGCGTGGAGGCGGTGGACAGCGAACTGTGCTGCGGGCACATTTAATATTACGCCGCACAAAATTGGGCACCATATCGGATTTCTTCTCCTTCTTGCCAAACTCCGGCAGAGGCGGCATATTCGATCCCTTGGGGCACACATGAAGATTCTCGCGACGCCACTTGACGCCCTGATTCTTGCGCAGAAAGGCGCATGGTGGATCCAGGGGCACATTGGCACATCCCATGGTGCGATGTTGGGACTTCTTGGCATCCGTAAGCAGACGCACACCGTCCTTAAGCATCACCATCGAATGCTTCTTGTACTCCAGGCTAAGACGATCACGCAACTCCTTGGTACAACGAGCTGCTCTCTCGGCGCTCTCTTTCAGGCCATCGGCCAAGACTAAAGCCTCCTCATTTGCACGATTTCCTCTATTACTCCGACCATATTGTGTTTGCGAATCCTGTGGCTTTTCCGGTTCGCGTTCCACGTCAAAGATATTCTCATTGTGATGTGTAATGTAAACAAGCGACATTGTTTTAGTTTTTCTTTTAATGAAGCCACCTTTAGCTCGGTCTTTTTGTAAATATGGGGCTGTATAATTGTATCTCGAAATCTCTGCTGCACTTCAAATATTTTTATAATGATTTCTAGTCCGTTGTTTACCCGATAGAAATATTTTTGTTTAGAACATTCTGTTTTCGTTGCCAAGTTTCCAATTCAAACATTGTTGCCTTAATAGACAACGTAGTTGTTGCTCTAGCAACCTTTCCAGCTTTTATCTTGACTTTCCCTTTGACACTTACTCAAAAACTTCCAACTCTCATAACTCTGCCGAAACTTGACCGATTTTCATGCGGAATATCGTTTTGATCATTATTTGGTCTCTACTTTGATTCTGCATCAAAATATTATTTATTTAAAAAATTCGTTTATTTTTCCCTATCACTGTCTATTTTATCCTTACTTTTTCCTTGACTTTCCCTTTGACACTTACTCAAAAACTTCCAACTCTCATAACTGATAGAATATGTATTTAAGATAACTAAATTATTATTAATTTTTTTCCATAGTAAGTACGGGGTCTCCGACTGTCAAAAGTATGCTGGGAGAGGGTCTGGGAGCGGGACCTGGGAGAGGGACGTGGGAGAGGGACGTGGGAGCGGAGCCTAGGAGAGGGACTTTATGAGCCTGGGCCTGGGAGCGGGGCCTGGGAGAGGGACCTGGGAGAGGGACCTGGGAGCGGAGCCTGGGAGAGGGACTTTATGAGTAACAGAGAGACTAAGAGACTAAGAGAGAGAGAGAGTTGTTTATACTTTTGTTATGTTAAAAAATGTTTATTAAAGCACAATATCAAGCCACAGCTTGTGTCGCACACGAGTTACGCTTATATAATAATAATTGTAAAGAATTCGTTACCATAAAAATTCGTGGTGTAAATATATAAATAGTAGATGTGTGTGTGTACATATAAAATAGCACTTAAAACGTTTTTCGTATTTTGATTTCGAGAATTTACTACACTTATTAGCTGTGTGTCGAGTGAAAATTATTGGAAGCACAATGACAAAAGACAAGGACATCATCTTTACAATGACGCACAGCAGCATTTAAAAAGCACACCAAGAAGGGGCTGAGTTTACAAATACAATATGCTTAATATAACTACCTTAATGTCTAAGTAAATATGTATATATGGATATGAATGTGGGTGTTTCTGTGTGTTATACGTTTCAATATGAATACGAATGTCAAAGCCACGTATAATTTGCACTTTTGCTTAGACAGTATTTATAGGCACTACAAAAGATCCGGATGACGCTATGAACTGCGCTTTATAATATTGCACATTAATCATGTGAGTCATGTGGAAATCGAAAGATGAAGCGCAGCTCATTTGTTGCCGCTCTCACTGCTCTCCTTGTTGCGCTCCTCGCGTATGCGCTTAAACGCCTCCGTCTTGACAAAGTCCACAGAGTTGTAGACAACGCTGCTTTTAACTGGTGCACGCACAGCGGTCGCATCCACAGCACCGAGACGCACACCACCCACAGTAGCAGCGCCTTGGGTATATAGATTGCCAACACTCATGCTCTGACGATTAAGTAGAGGCGGCTTGTTAGTCACATCTAGATCAAAGTATTGCAGCTTATGCTCCGGCTGCTGCTGTACTGCTGTCTGCTGCTGCTGCAATTGTTTCATTGTCGCTGCCGCAGCTGCTGCTGCCACCGCCGATGATGAAGTCATGGCTGCTGCTGCCGAAGCAGTGCGTTGATGCTGCACTGATTGACTACCGGGACTGTTGGGATGCGGCCGATGCTGCTGGCGTGGCAGAGTGCGTGTTTCATGGAAATAGCCAACAGCAGCTGGCGAATGCACATCTGTTTCATGTGGCAGCACCATAGTAAGTGGTGCCCCCGAGGAGCGACGCATTGCCGCCGACATTGTGGCCGAAGAGCCCAGCTGCAAGAGAAAGAAACAAGCCATTAATGAGTATAAGATTATAATGAGCTGTAGCTGTAATTACTTTGTAGACATTTGGTTTGCATTTACGATCCACACTTGGCGGTCCAACTGACTGCAGCTTTGTGGCGCACAATTTGCTACTCAATTGCTCCACGGCACATACTGGTGGTTTTGCCGGAAACTCCTCTGGTGGCTTATCCTCCACGGTAGTTTTGTGGGTCATCTCTGGCGGCGGATTGCCCACCTTGGGCTTTAGCTTTCGGTTAACAGGCGGGCAATCAGTTTGCTCAATAAAATCATAACGAAATACATTGCCCTCCATTGTGGTAGGCGCTGCATTTGTATAACAATGTGGGCGTGGCAACGTGCGTGCACTTGTGGGCGAATTGGTAGCTGTCGCTGTATGTGGTGCCGCCGAGCTGGGATTAACTATTTGTGCAGCGCTTGCATCAGCCATGAGATTCGGCGTGGATGCAGCAATGGGATTGGAGTTGTGCGGACTGGTGACCGGTCGCTCGCCCAGCAACTGTCCCACATTGCAATAGGGCAACTGATGCGAACGTGGAATGTCATAGCTCTCTTCGATCAACGAGGAATTGGCATGCCGTCGAGCAACAATCGCTGGCGATGTGTTCTCCGTATCCGACAGCTGCGGCAAATCGCGTGATAATCTACAATAAATAACAAGTATTTAGCTTTCAATTCCAGCTCAAATAAACATGTAATTTACTTTTCATTTTCCTTAAAGTCCAGTATGAGATTATTTTTGTTCTTCAGCACCTTGGCCAACTTCTCCAGCGTATGATGTTCTCCGGCGCCATCAGCAGCTGCGCTTGTTATCGCACCAATTAGCTTGGAGTGCTTATCAGCTGCTGCAGGCGCCAAAGCAGCTCCATCCTCTGGCATTTTGGAAAAGCGCTGTGAATAAGTCAGCACAAATGATTCGTTCTCAATGGAGCTATCCGAAGGGCGCGTGCTGCGATCTAAAAAGATAAATAGTATATCAGTATTGAGATTTATTATATTTACAGTATAATTAGTTGATAAGCAACAAGTAAACAAGCTGCTATAAACGCCATTGTTAGTTTCTTTCGATTTAATATTTAATAAAACATATTTGTAACTTTTTAAGATATAAAGTTATTTTTATTTTTGTATTCTTTCAGAAACAAGACTAAATAAAATGATAGGTTCAACAATTTATAATACAATTAATGTAATTATTTTTTTTTCGAACCGAATCTTTATCTTAACTAGTCGGCCGGTGCTACAGTCGAGCATACTCGACAGTCGGAGACCCCGTACTTACAATGGAAAAAACTTATAATGGAAAAAAACTAAAAATAATTTAGTTAACTTAAATGCAAATGTTATCAGATTCCATTTAGTCCTACTTCTATTTACTTCTATTAGCATTTGAATTATTTCTCTATATTCGAACTCGTACTTCTTCCTCAGTTTTTCTTTGTTTTTCTTACCCTCTCTACTACTGCTACTATAAATACTACTATTAATATTAATCTTCCAAGTCCCTCTCCCAGGTCCCTCTCCCAGGCCCCGCGCCCAGACCCTCTCCCAGGCCCCGCTCCCAGTCCATCTCCCAGGTCCCTCTCTCAGTCCCTCTCCCAGTCCCCGCTCCCAAGGTCCGCTCCCAGTCTCTCTCCCAGGCCCCGCTCCCAGTCCATCTCCCAGGTCCCTCTCCCAGTCCCTCTCCCAGGCCCCGCTCCCAGTCCATCTCCCAGGTCCCTCTCTCAGTCCCTCTCCCAGTCCCCGGTCCCAAGCTCCGCTTCCAGTCCCTCTCCCAGGCACCGCTCCCAGTCCCTCCCCCATTCCCACGAATTACCTTGGAAATGCGATTTTAACCAAAGTATTATTTTATATAAACATACCAACATTCTCGCGCAATGGTAATGGATGCGCCCACTCGTCATCATCGGTAAAGACGCTCTCCGAGTCCGAATCGGAGCGTTGACTGCGCTGTTTGCTGCTGGCATTGGCCAATTGTTGCTGCAATCGTAAGAATCAATTAGCCAAGTTACAATTTAGTAAAGCATTAAAGCACTTACCAGACTGCAGTTGGTTATTTTGGGTGAGTTGGATTGATCGTTGGTCAGGTTGAGACCAATATTGTTATGACTGCGCGGTGTATCATAGAATTTGGGATCCAAATTGTTTAATGCACCCGCGGCAGCAGCATGTCCGTCCGGCAGGAGTTTGGGACTGCCCGTAAAGCATTCGCTGATGGGTATATATGGTCCAGAAGCGGTGCTCAATGCTGGCGATGCCTGGACACTGCTGTGTTGTTGTGCCATTGCCTCAGCCAAGGTTTGTTGCGTTAACACTAAATGCTCTGGCAACTTTCTAACCACACCATTCGAATTAACAGCGAGTCGGGCTGCGGCAGCTAGAGCCTGAGCCTGAGCTTGCTGTTGCAGCTGCTGTTCCACGGCTGCTACCTGTGCCTGAGCCTGGATCAATGCGCTCTGATTCAAATAGAGGGCCGTGGCGGGCGACGGAGGCGGTTGTTGCTGTGCCGCCGACAGCAACTGTTGCTGATCAAAGTGGGCATCGCAGAGCAACGTCTCGCGATTGTTGTAATCCGTATTGACATACACCGAATCCGAATTGTTGTTCGAGCACTGCGGCTGTTGATCGATGACCGCCGAACGTTGGCGCAGCAAAGAGTTGGCCATTGCGCCCGCCGAGGAGTGCAGCGATGTGGTTGTTGTATTTTGGGTGGAATTGCTCAAGGCGCCGCTGGAGCTGGTATGCTGCTGTGCACTGCGATTCTCATCTGTTGTGTGAAAGGTGTGCAAAATTGAAAAAGTGAAAGTCGCGTTTGACCAGTTTTCTAGTTAGTTGCAATTACCTGCAGTTGCTGCTGCTGCCGCCGCTGCTGCCGCTGTGGATGCTGCTGTGGCGCCTAGTGGCAGCTCATTGGACTGCTTGGTGTCATGCAGATGACACACCTGACAGATGCAGTTCACCCAGTCGCGCATGCTCGCCTCTGTCTCAGCAGCCAGGTAATATGTGCGCTTTGGCGTCTTGATATCAAACATATACTGAAACTTTTGCTTGCGATTCTCCAAACGCAATCCACAATCCACTTGCTCGCATTGATCCAAATCTATGACACCCTTCAGCTTACGGCAGTATTGATCCGTATAATATTCAAGGCAAAACTGCTCCGGTATCTCGCCCTGCTTTAGCGTAAACCAACGACGACGCCAGCGCTGCAAATGCACAGATATAAACAGAAAGTTACACTCTGTTAACGATAAGACAACAGACAAGCAGACAGACTGACACACAGACAGTCAGTGAGACAGCAAGCAAACATATGTTGGATTTGAGGCGCTGTCCACGACTGTCAGACCGACCGACTGTGGCGATTATCAACAGCGGTGAGTAAGCAATGTCGCGTCGCAGCCAGCGTCGCTGCCAGCACAGTTGCTGCTGCTGCTGCTGTTGCTGCTTTTCCGCGAATCGCATTTACATTGACATTTTCTTGGGTAATCAGCAGTTCACACCCACTGGACATTGCCAAACAACGTAGCCCAATCAAAGTGTATTGACACTACGACTTTATCCAAACAATTTTGTTATCTTTTATCTAATTTGAATTTCTATCATCAAATTAAAATATCAGTTTTATTTTTTGGATATAAATTTTAAATATATATAAAAAAGTAATTATAATTAATTTTGTTGTATGTCAATCGTTCAAAAATGATTAATTTTAGTTTCTTAAAATATGTTTTTTTAACCGTTCTAAACTTATAGAATTACTAATTAATTTCAGAATTTTTTACTAAAATAATTGAATAACTCTAATTTTCCATTTTTTAATTTGATATTTATTATTTTATAATTTTTTTTTAGTTTAGAATGGTATATAAAACTAAGATTTTCTCATTCATTGACTAGGTTTTTTATAAACTCTTATTTACGATGCCTGCTTTATAGACCTAATTGTTAATAATTGTGATTGTACGTGTATTAAAAGTTGCAATGCAACAAAAAAATTGGGAAGTGTGTTGGGTCACGATCTTCTGATAACTCAAGCTACGTTTTGTTGCAAGAAAATATTAACAACAAAAAAGAAGAAAGCAGCAAATAAATAAAAGAAAACAAATGCAAAATATAAGAGCCAAAGGTCAAAGTGTTAAGAAAATCGACATGGTAAGCATTTAACAAATTTTGATAATTTCTGAAAAATAAGTCTTGCTAAACCCTAGAAAATTTATTATTTTTAAAATGCTGGAAAAATACGTTGTTTACACAGTGCATTTTTGGCGAATTGTGGATTAGTTATAGACGTATTGCATATATTATATAGCGTTTAAATTGAAAAGCAAGAAAAATACTTGGAATAGTGTGTTTAATGAAAATCTGGAAGTATGCCAATTCAGTGAGAAAACAAATGTTGTTTTTGTTTTAGCATGGAACACACTTCCTACATTCAACAGGTCTTTCAGGCACTTTGCCGATCTGCCAAATGACTAAAGAATTACGCGTAATATATAGTAGGTATTAGGATTTGCAGCTGAAACATCGGAATAATTTCTGAATCATTAAAACTGACACATGAATCTATTCGTTGAGTCAAACAAAATTGCAGAATGCTTATCTGTGTTGTTATATTATTTAATCAAAGGGTATGCGCATTTCTTATTTCAGCTCATTTTTCTTGATTGTTTTTGCCAGACAAATTTGCATTGTTGTCTGCACAGTTTCACGCTTAATTCAATTATAAACAATAAACATAATGCCACACACACACACACATGGAGAAATTGGCACCCTGTGGCGATACAACAAAAATAATAACAACAACAAATATAAGCTAAATGCTCGGCTAATTTTCTTAAAGCGTGTGGAATACCTAATAGTTAGTTATGGATATTTATATACATAGCATGTATAGCCCCTATTTAAGGCTTGCCTTAACTATCAGGGAACATAAAAGAAAACAATAACAAAAGCAACAACATCAACAACAACAACAAAGAACGACAAGTGCGTCATTCAGTGTGATGTGTGGCTTATCGTATAAACGCTGCATGTATTTATGATATACAGTTAGTCAAGTAATTATTGTGACAACAACACAAATTTTGATGCGTATTTGTATGCTACACTTATAAAAATCAAACCATTAAATTAACCTAAAACAGCCGCCTAATATTTAGAAAATAGATCTTCAAAAGGCGTCGAAGACAAAGGCTATACATTTGTTGAAACTTATTTCTAAAAATCCAGAAATAATTTATCTAAACTTAGGCGATCATTTTCTTTAGTTATAAAACTTTTTCCCCCATATATAGGATTAAATTTTATTATACTTGAAGTGAATTTTCTGAGAAGATAAGAAGTGTTTTTTAAGACGATGAAGCAACTATAATAAATTAAGGAATAATAAGACAAAATTTTAATTTTTCATTCAAGAAGTGAATTTTGTATATTGACAAAACAATTATTTGACCAACTGTATGCCTGTACGTGCCTTGCTGATCGCTTGTAGCCGACTTTCTACTTGGAAGTAAATTTGATTAAACGACGCTGCTGTCAGTTGTTGTAATTTAATACGCAACGCTGCTGCCGCTGCTGCTGCCAGCGGCGCTTAACGGTTAGCGCAGGGTAAACATTTAATTAAGCGTAAACTTTTGCAGGCAGCGTCACAAAATGTTCCCACGCCAAAACGTCAAACATAAACACGGCTAAAACACACACATACACATAAATCATATCATTAAAAGACTCATTCACAATTTAGAAAAAAAGAGAGAACAGCAACGCAACTTGCGGTTTTTCGCTTGTTTGCATTTCAATCACAACTCTAGCTTTGCCCGCAAAGCCAAAACTATGCAGCAACAACAACTCAAATCATCAGCCATGCAACCCATGCACACAGTCAGTCAGTCAGCCGCTTATTAATGAATTAAAAATGATTATCAGACACAAAACAACAACAACAAACAAACAAATGATCGCACACAAGCACTAATACACACACACACTCGCTCGCATACCATCACACACGCACACACAGAGATGATGTACACTGAACGTAATTGTATTAAAAATGCCACTGCTTGGTACGTTTCTTTGTATGACTCAGTGTAGAAACAAGCGGAAAAAACAGTTAAACATTTTTGTTCCATGCTTTTGCTGCTGTTCTTAGCTATTTTTCCGTATGCTTTGCTTGCAGATTGCACATTTGACTGACCATTTGGTATTTGTGTTTGTGGTCTAACAAGAAAAGAAAATTGCTTTGTTGCAAGCATTGGATAAATAACTTACAGCACGCCAAATGCGCTTTGTGGGCGGTGATTTTATAAGCCATCCTTCGTGGAATGTGCTATCCATTATTTATTTGTCGGTATGATTATTATATTCAAGCTATTTTATTATTATTATTTATCCGTCCTTTTTTCACTGTCCGCGCACAACTGAGCTAACTGTGCAGTGTTTACATATCTAATTTATGTCAACAAATTCAAATATATCGATATCTTTCAGTGAAATGGTCGAAAACAGGGTGGCCACCTTGTGCAAAAAAAAAAACAGTGTGGCAGCCTTGGTTACCAATTTTAGCTCCGACAGAGATCAAAAAATGAGAACGGCGCGCAATTTAAATTTGTTTTAGTTTTTAGCAATAAGAAAAATAAAATAACAATTTTATTTAAACTTAGTAAAATAAAGGTGAATTTTTTTTTTAAAATATATTTGAAGTTTGTTATGCCTAACTAAGAGTGTAATTTAATTGAATTTAACCCGAAAATTCGACAAAGTCTTAACAAATACTCTACAATTTTTAAAATTCTAGCTTGAAAATTTTAGAAATGACAAATTTTGATACCTGTTGAAAATTAATAACAATTAGGAATGGTGCTGTCAATCTGTTTTTCGTTGGGAGCATCAATTTTTTGTTTCCAACTAGAATTAACTTTAGTTTGCTTGAGCTGGAATATTTCCAATATTCCAATTTGTTCCCATATTTAGATTGATAAAACAGTAATATATTTGTTTAGAAATAAATTTTATTCCGTCGCGTTATTGTGTGCATGATGATAACATACACATTTTCCATACACATAAGCATAATTGTACCAAAGAGCGCAACACACAACACTACGCTGATCTCAGACGGAACATGCTCCTCCTCCTCCTTCTCATTCAAGACGGCGCATTGTTTATTTGTCCTTGCTGTCGCCCTTGCCACCACGAATCCTACCGGTACGACGGGCAGCGATGAGACCGACCTTGCGACCAGCGGATGTGCCACGCTTGACTGTCGAGGCCTTACCAATATGTTGATGGTTACCACCACCGTGAGGATGCTCCACAGGGTTCATGGCAACACCACGCACCTTAGGCCAGCTGTTGCGCTTCACCTTGTACTTGTGGTAGGCACGACCGGCCTTCAGGATGGGCTTGTCGATACGACCACCGCCGGCAACGATGCCGACCATAGCACGATTGGCTGATGGGACAACCTTCTTGGCGCCTGAGGGCAGCTTGACACGGGTCTTCTTGGTGTCGGGGTTGTGGGCAATAACGGTGGCATAGTTGCCAGAGGTACGCGCCAAACGGCCACGATCACCGGTCTTCTCCTCCAGGTTGCAGATGATGGTACCCTCGGGCATCTGGCTCAAAGGCATCACATTGCCAATCTGCAGAGTAGCCTTGCGGCCGCAGTACACGAACTGACCAGTGTGCATGCCCTCGGGGGCAATGAACAGCTCCTTGCGGATCTTGTAGCGATAGGGATCACGGAAGTGAACGACGGCCAAGGGAGCGCCACGACCGGGATCGTGAACGATATCCTACAAAACACACCAACACATATTATTATACATATATGTTAATATATATATATGTATGTATATACTAAAACTCACCTTGACGACGCCGCGAATGTAACCGGAGCGCTCAGCGAAGTCCAGGGAACGCAGCTTGGCGGCTCCCTTGCGCTTCTTGACGTGCGCCTTGAAGACGGAACCGGCGCCCTTACGTTGTGCACGAATTACGCGACCCATTACTATAATTGCAGAAAAATCAATTAATTCACTTATGTTTAGCCATCACAATTATCATGAGTCATTTTATTCCACACAGACTGCAATATTGCATAAATATCATATGCGCGCGCAAGTTTTATATTTAGGTTTAACATATTGTTTATTATTTTTATTGGATGTTGCAGTCTGTGCATTTAATTTTCCGATTATCTTTTTAGCAGTCGACACCTACCGATGCTCGGGTAAAAAAGAAAAGAGAGAAGAGGAAGAGAGACGCAAATTGTCAAAGTTGTGACAGCTAGCGCTGCCAACTTCACGTTGTTTTCCGTCAGCTGTTTTGCCAAATTCAGTGTTGCTAAACAACAGCCGCTATCGAAAATCGATTATAACCCCCCCTAAAAGTATGTTATGAAAAATACTCAATTTGAATTGCAGTTGATTTTTTTTATTTATTTTTTTGTTTTTTAATTTTGAGATTATATATATAATAATTTGTTTTTACGATTTAGATTTACATTCATTTCTTCTTCATCAATTTACTTGTTTTATTTTAGAAATAAAGTAAGCATTTTATTACTAATTCGGTTTTTAATTGCATTTTAGTGCATTTTGTTTAAAGAACATTATTAAATATGGGGGACACGGGGGCATACATTTATTTATTCTCTTTTATAACACAAAAACAAACAATATTTTAAATATTTCTTTTTCAATGAGACGGGTAGGTTTTTTAATAATTATTTTTTTCTTTTTATTTTAAGGGAGGGACGCACATGAGAAAACAACACAAAACAAGGAAGAATAATTCATAATTTTAGCATTAACTGCCATAATAATTTGACATATGTATTGCAAGTGGTATTTGCATTTTGCTTTTGTTGTGTGCCGATTGATAGAATAATGTTATAGAATGTGTATATTGCAACGTATCCATTTTAATTATTTAAGCACACATGAAATGTGATGAAACAAACACAAAGGAAATTGAAAATCATTGAAATGCACAGCACACAAGCGGAGAGTTCGTCATCATAATTAATTGAGTTTTCAATTTTAACATGCTAGCTTTTTATAGAGAATTTTGTTTCATCATTTTTAGTTCTGTATAAAAGTTCAGTAAAAAATGCAGCTTAACTAGGTTCTTCAAATTCTTCCCTTCAATCTTGTTTTTGTTTTTCTTTTTTTGTTATCAAGGTAAGTAGTTGTCTTCAAAATGACATATTTATGTAATTTGTAATTTATGCATTCATTCAATCAATTGTTTCATAAGTAGGTTCAAATTTCGTTTAGCTTGCTTTATGCTTGATTCTTCATCTTAATTTGTTAAGCATTTGTTTGTGTTGCTTTCTGCTTTTCTTGGTTTTTGTCTCTTAATTTACACATAAATCATCAATCATAATTGTTTCGGCATTTGCTTTTTTTCTGCTTATAACATTTCATTTTCTGTATCGCTCAGCATTTCTATAATATTTATTTGCTTTCTATCACTTAGTTTTTACAATGGCGCTTTTTGTTTTTGTTTGTTTCATTTCCTTTTAATTTTCATAAAAATGAGCATACAGAGACATTAATTTGAATATTAATTTACATATATAAATGTAAATGTTGCTTTGCTTTCATTTTGCACTAGCTTAAAACGCACAAATAAATTCTAATAGATTGTTATCAAGAACAATGAAAACTAATTGCATTTTGCTCACAATTCGATCATTATCTTCGATATACGCACGTTTCTTCTTACGTCTTCTTCTTCTGTTTGTTTTGCTTCTTTCTTTTGTTTTTGCATCATTTGATTTTTGTTTATTTGCTGCGTTGCTTTTGCTTGCTTTAACTTAAGTTTAACTTGTAGGCAAATAATAATAAGTAGAAAAAAACAGCATGCACACAATTCTAAAATGACATTTGAAATGAAATTGCGGTGTGTGTGTGGCTGTACGTGGGTGTGTGTGCATACAAATAAACTGCGATTTATGTAGTTATGTAACTTCATTATACATATGTATGTAATGTTTACATTAAAATGCTGTTACGATAAAACAACTTTTTATTTGCTGTTCGTTTCTTCATCTAATGGAAAAGAAAACCTCGTCGAGTGAGCTTTGAAAATTTCTCGCGTTTTTCTAAGCATTTGTTTTTGTTTGTTTTTTTATCAAATGCATTAACGATTGCTTAAAATTGTGCACTCTCAATTTGCGAGTATTTAACTTTATAGCACATTTACTAATTGAAACGTTTCTTGTGGTGAATTTTCATAAGCACATCATCACGTTCGTGTGTGTCAGTGTGGGGAGTTTTTTGTGTGGTGTGTATTATGTATAGGATGTTCTCACTTATAAATTATGCACTTTTCACTTAAACGAGCTAATGTTGTGTGTGTGTGTGTGTTTCTTTAGATATTTGTTGTTGTTGCTGTTGTTTAGCTTGTTGTAAAAATAAGAAGAAAATGTTGTTTTATATTGAATGTTGTTGGATCATCAGTTGCCAAGTTGCGGAAGGGTGGTATTGGGATGCTGTTGTTGTTGGGCAGCTTTTACCAATTGGCCATTCCTGGCTTGTTGAGCGTCATAAAGTAAATTTGACACGATGAAGCACCTTTGGCACTGCTGAAGAATACTTTGTCATTGCGCTCGCAAAGGAATTTCAAGCGTTGCGCCTTCTTGTGCATAAACACACCATCCAAATGGCCGCTCTCAAC
This sequence comes from Drosophila falleni, assembly GCA_035045575.1. Taxonomy (NCBI): domain Eukaryota; kingdom Metazoa; phylum Arthropoda; class Insecta; order Diptera; family Drosophilidae; genus Drosophila; species Drosophila falleni. The sequence goes on from JAWNOV010000167.1 coordinate 17,611,257, forward strand.
CGAACGTATCTAAGACATAGAAAAGAGAGTAGTGAGTTAATAAATTGTTTCCACAACATACACGTTTATAGTACGCACCTCTATTGCTTTATTGCCCCAGCCCATAATTTGTCCAGTGCCTATGTAGGCTACAGAGGTGGGCATCTCACCCCACTGCGAAAATAAAAGAAGAGGTTATTTCAAATAGCAGCTATATCTCATTAGTTTTAAGTAGGGGCAGTAACTGGAAAAGTAATCACTAATTAACTATCATAATTAAAAATATCAAAATTAAATTAAATTAAATTACAATAAACCTGGTTTCTTTTTAAAGATTTATTTTTAAAATATTAACTCTTTTACTTAGATATTGAATGAAAATTAAATGGAATTGGGTTACTTGCCTGCAGCACAATGTTCTTGGATACCCGTCCGGCAGTGTTCACATAGACGCCCTCATTGTCATAGCACAGCAGTAGTTGCATACCATTTGAGTTTGGAAGCGCCACAATACAATGCGGAATGATAGCACCCTGAGTCTGTGTGTTGAATTTCACATTTACAGGGTATGTCCAATCAGTATGGCATGCGGCACTTACATGCTTAGGAAGATATATATCGTATACTTCAGCCGAGTCTAAATCAACCGCATGGAAACCCTCAGCGGAACCATAAATCACTTTCAGTCTCGACTGATCCTCAATTGTGAGATCGACCAAAAGGGGGCGATGTTCCAGTTCACCAAAATTCTAAATTAAATATACAATCACATATTAAAAATATACATTTTTATAAATAAATTGAAATTGATGCGCACCTTAAATGCCATAAATTTGTGATATGGTTTGGGCGCCCATGCATAAATTTCAATCGAGTCTTTTAATGCAATCACTAGGAACTTAATCCTCTCGTATTTGACAATCTTAAAATGTACAGCACCTTGTAGATCACCCACATTTATCCAGCCATTGCGACGTTCAACTTGCTATAAAATATAATTACTCAAATGTGAATTGATGTGAGTTCTGTTTAGGATTCTCAACTCACATCAGATAGACCATCGGTGCGCAAGATCTTGGACTTTAGCCAGGATAAGTAATAGACGCGCACCCGATTCTTTTTGCCCGATATGGTAACCAATATGTTTTGACCCTCTAGCACCTCCATCTGCTGGAAACGGCGACGCGAGATGAGCTGATAGACCTGTTTTCAAAATACAGAATATTATTTAAAATTAATGTAAATTGGTAATGTTTGAAGGATCTTACCTTGCCCTGACCGGAACGATCGAGTAGCATGAGTCCATTCTCTGTGCCAATCAGTAAATTGACACCCCAAAGCGCTGCACAGAGTATCTCCGAATTGAAACGCTTCTTATACTTACGTATCTCGGGCGTATCATTGGCCGCCTCATGAGATGTGGGCGTCACATTCACATTGACGGTCGATTCACGACGTGTCGGACCCGAACCGCCGGCACCGAAGCCAAAGGTGAGAAAGCTGCGTTGTTTCTGTTGCAACGCAAATGCGTGTGGTGGCAAGTGTGAATTGGAGATGGAAGACGTTGAGGGGGAGGCGGAGGCATTCAATGTTGGAGTCAGGTGTAGAATGTTCGCGGAGGAGGAAGAAGCAGATTTATGCAATAAATTAGTAATACTGCTGGAAGAACGCGTTTTACTAATCGAATTCTTTGGCGAATTTTGGCGAGAATTCGATGTCGATGAGGTCAGCGATATTGTTGACTGTGGTGAATTATTACTGCTAATAATTACACCACCAACAACGCTGCCGCCGCCATGACCGTGACCGCCGACGCCGACGGCGACGCCTCCGGCGCTGCAGCTGCTAGCGATAAACGATTTCGATGGCGTGGAATGCACGGATGAACTAATGGCCGCTTGATACTTTATTTATCATATTGATTGGATACATTGATCCATTGATTGATTGATTGATTGTTTGTTTATTTGATTGGTTGGTTGGTTGGTAGGTTTTGTTTTTTGTTTTGTATTTGTAATTAAAGAGAAAAGAAAATAGAAAAAGTGCAAGAAAAAAATTTCAATTAGTCTTCGAGTTTGGCAACAAAAATAAATTCATTAATAAATTAAACATGCTAAGGGAAGAGGGTAGTGTGTGTGTATCTGTGTGTGTGTGGGTGGGTGGTTAAATATTGAGTGCTGCTTAAGCTAGCGACAATTAAAATAAAAACATTAGCCAAAATATACATTTACTTGTATTAAGAGTAGTTGTAGTTGAATACTGTTAACGATTATTATAATAGTTAAAACAAATAAAAACAAATGAAATGTGATTAGTCTTTCCCCAGAGGCCAATGATAAATAAAACATAGAAATTTATTTGTGTATTTTTGTATGTATGTAGGTGTAGGTGTGAGTCAGTAGAAAAACAATAAGAATGAAAAAGGTTTATAGTAAAGCTGTAATTCCACCGCAAGGGGAAAAGCTCTAAGTTTTTTTTAATTTTTTTAAAAGCTTCGAAATTATGAAAAGAGAAATAATTTCGGATGAGATGAAAATATATGAGTCCAGCCATCGCTGCGCCTCTGATCCTTTTATTATGTTTACAGTGGGTTAACAGCAACGCAGCGAACGAAATGTTAGTGACAGTGACATGAGGCTGGCTGCTATGCAACGCAATTTGAATAAAAGAGCAAGAGAAATGACAGCCACAGTGGAATGCAGTGCACTATCCGGCGAGCAAAAATTATATAGTACATTTATATATGGATAAGTTTGTATTATATACAAAAAGGAAAATTTATAAAATGAGAAATTGTTGGGAAAATAAAAACTATACACAAAAGTAAATGTTTTTTATTGGATTTGTTTGGTTGTCGTTTTGGGTATATTCAGATTTTTTAGATAGAGATTTTTGGGATGTTGATGTTGGAAACTATTGCTGTTGTTGTTTTTCATACTTACTATTGTAAATTTTGGTTTGTTTGTAATTGATTTGTATTTTGTAATTTGTTAGAATATATCGTAGTGGCCATCAGCTCAAACGTTGCGGAAAGACAAAGCACAATTAAGAAGAAGAAATTGTTTGTAACGTTTTAAATTTGGTTTTGGTTTAATTTAAATTGATTACGTTTTGATTCATTTTTAAAATACTGAATTAAATTCATGCACTTATAAAATCAGCGAATCGCATGCACTTTTTATTTAAGTAACTGTATATTTTTTATTTTTCGCAAATTGTTGGCCAATTTTATTTTTTATTTTTGATTTTTATGCATATTTTATTTTTCGTTACGCGCTCTTCATAATAAACTTTGCTCCACGTCAAAGAAAATTGTTTATGCTAAGATAGTTCTTTGGATTAGTTACATTTATTGGTTAGGTAATTTTGAAAAAATCAGTATAATTTTGTATAAAGCACATAACTAAGATAGAAAACAAATAATAAGAAAAATATGTAAACTTTTACGAAATTTTTGAAATGGTCTTATATTTTTTGTCTATATCAGAAATTTAATTGGAAAATTTTCCAGTAATGCTATTTATTGACCCGGTGTACAAATAACTTTGACATGTTAACATAATGTTAGGTTCTTGAAAAGCAAAAATGTTGTGGACTTCGTTATCTTTTATGTTGGTTAATTATTTTTTTTTGTAACCCACAAAGGCAAAAGAGTTGAAAATGACACAGACAATGAATCGATTTATAGTTTATTCTCTCGCTGTTTTTTTTTTTTTGATTATGCATGGGACAGACAACAAAGCAAAAAATTGAGGGGGCGTTTTAATGTTATTATCACAGTAAAATATAACAATAAAAAAAACAGAAACTCGCAACTGAATAAAACAGAGTTGAGTTGAACGCACAAAACACACAATGAAAAATCGAGTCGATTGATAAATACGAGTATTAATGGGACTCGGGCGCTACTCACCTCCTCACTGGATGATTTATCGTGGCGCGGTGGCGTTGCCGGCGATGCCTGGCTGAGTAGATCGGGTAGAACGCTGCTAGTGCGGGTGCCCGGGGTGCCAAGGCCGCTGTTGTCCCCTCCAGCACCGCTCCCGGCTACACCGCGATTCTGTCAGGAGAGAGAAAAACACAAGCACACATATGAGAAAAGTTAGCAATCAAAAGTTTTAAATGGTGGCAATAAATTTGAAAACGAACATTTGAAAATGAAATTAAAACGAGAAATGGGTTATAAATGCTTCGAAAAGGTAACACAACAAAAAGTAATGAATAAAAAACAAATTGAAAGAGTCGTAAATAGATAAAAGAGAGAGAGAGAGAACAGCAGAGCAAAATGAATGCCAATGAGATACTTAAGAATACTTGAGATGTGTCCTTGAAAAGGCCTCAACATTTTCAACGTTTAGTTTAACATTTAAAAGCTTACAAACTAAAACAATTAAAGTTTTCAATATTTCTAGTGGGAGGAGGTCGTCAAAATTGTTTTAAAGCTAAGACTCATAGACATAAAAAGCACTTAAAATTAGTTTAGTTTTGTTTAGCGCAACTTTTTCAGGGGGTTTCACAGCTCTGCGCAGCAGGCAAAACGTTGTTCAAATTGCAAACATCACAAAACTTGCTTCTTTTTTTTTGTAGATTGTTTAAATTAACAATTAAACTTCAGACTAACCAAACCAACAAACTTTCCAATTGCATACCATAATAGTTCGATTTTTATACAAAGCTTTAAAACAATTTTGAGCAGAAGAAATGAATTTTGGCAAAGCTAAGCAAAAAGCATGTTAATTACATTGGAAATTAAAAGATAGAAAACTTTTATGAAACCATCATATTGAGCTACTGCAATCTTTTAACAGAATCATAAAGTATAATTTTTTGTACAGTTTTAATATAAACTAAACTTTAACTGTTTATAATTTTAGTTCTATTTAATCAACTTAGTTCCAGCTAAGTTCCTTTATACAACTCAATTTGAGGCTAAGTTTTTTCCTTTTCATATTTTCATACTGCCAAATCTTTAATATACAGTAAAACTATGAGATAATGACATTATTTACAGGTATAACAATAAAAGCTTACGAGTTAAGCCTGCAAAATTCGGAGCTTAATGCTATTTTATTATGTTTTGTTTATTTTGTAGCATCTCATTAGCATTCGATACTTTTGCTTTGATGTGTATAGTAAAATTATATACAGATGATGGTAAAATACCGTTGTTGATACTTAGACTTTGGACCGACTACCAATTAGAAAGCAACACCTTGAAATGTATCTTATTATGCATTTAATATCAAGATGTTATAAATCAAGCAATAAATTATCTATTAGTCACTTTCAAAGCATACCGCTCTACACATAATACTATTTTATTTTTATATACACAAGTCTTAAGTACAAGTATTATAAATGTTATAATTGTTATGTTACTAGTTAGAATTAGTTGCTTTATCTATTAGATTATTTCGATGGTTCTTAGACAAAATAAACAAGTATGCCAAATGCAATAAAAATAATAAACATGCTTGGGAAGGTCAAAAGCAAAGGAGGTTAAGAAATTATACATAAATGATGATGAACGAATTTTTATATATTCTTGTTATTTTTTTGATCATTCTTTGTCTTTTTCAATCAGACGCAGTATTATTTACGAGCTGTTAGTGCAATGTTATTAACAGAATGCGGCATGTTAACAGCTGCGTGGGCGATGAATTCTGATGGGAGAGCATACAAACAGAGATGGAAAGAGAGTGGGAAATATGCGAGAGAGAGAGAGAGATAGAGAGAGCGATGCGTGTTCGTGTGTGTGTGTGTATATGCTGTTGTTGGTGTTGCGGTGAGTATGGGAATTCTAGCCAAATGGTAAATTTTATTTGCATTACGTTTTTTAATCTTTTTTGGTTTGTTTTTTTTTTGTTTTGTTTTCAAGTAGTTTGGTTTGGTTTACGTTTCTGGCGCCAAGACAAAACACAATAATGAACGATATATTTAATTGATTTTTCATCTGTTGCCCTTTGTTCTTTGGTTTGTTTGTGGATGCGTGCGAGCTGAGAACGTTTACCTGCTGCTGCTGTAGCTGCTGTTGTTGTTGTTGTTGTAGCTGCTGTTGTTGGTGTTGCTGTGCACGCGCTGCCGCATTTTGCAGCACAATTACAGACTCAGTCTTTTCGCGACGCGGACGCAGAAAATCTAAATTAGCCCAACTGGATTTCGTTGGTGCTGCTGCTGCAGTTGTAGTTGTTGTTTTTGCTGCTGCCGCTGCTGTGGTTGTTGCTTTTGCTGCTGCTGCATTGTTGCTGCTGGCAGTGGACGTTGCCGCTTTGGCTCTGTTAGCAGCATCCTTGCTGTTGTTGCTGCTGCTATTGTAAATGCTGTTCCTTTGGTACACGGCACTTGCTCGCTGCGCCTGAACAAGCGACGGCGACTGCAACTGTGCATTGTTGCTGCCGTTGTTGTTGTTGTCGTTGCTTCTACCGCTTAGCACTGCAGAGTGACGTTTTGTTAACGGGAAAAAATCGGAATTTTCACGTCGAAAACTACGCACAAAACTTGGCAACTTTGAGTCGGACTCTTGACGTTTATGCTGCGGTTGCTGCTGCTGCTGTGTCGAGTTGTTGCTGCTGCTGCTGTTGCTGCCGCGCTCTTTGGCATTGCTGGCGGCAGAGGAGGAACTGGCGCCCTTTAATGGCTGATAACCCTTTGGAACTGGACGTGCTATGGCTTCGGCAACGCTTGCTCGCTGCAGCTTCGCCTCCACCTTCAATGTGCTCAAATATGAGCTACGATTGAGACTGGCTGTGGTGCTGCTGCCGCTGCCGCTACCACTGCTGCTGCTCGCACCACCGACACCACTGCCATTGGGTTTCTTTGGAAAGAATTTATCAAAGTCCCAGTCACGCAAAAGTTTCGCTTCGTCGCCTCTTTTAGGCGCGTGCGATGTGGAAGCGGATTTTTGTAAGCGATTTATGTTTTGTTCTAATTTCTGTTTACAGTTGTAGGTTGTAGTTGTAGTTGATGTTGTTGTGGTTGTTGTTGTAAGTAGCAACGCAAGAGAAGAATTTTTGTTAGGGTTTTATTCGGTTGCATTACTTGTTTTTGTTTTCTTTTTACTACAGACTAAGTTGTTGTTTCTTACATTTTCTACACCCAGATAAAAAAAAGGTAGACCCCAATTTGTAGCATGGAAAGTTTTTCATGAATTCTCTCATTGCATTGCATTCCATATAATATTGATAAGGTATTTTGGGTATTTTGTATTTGTGTTGCTTTTGTGAGGGTGGATAATGCACAGTGTGCAAAGGTGTTTACATACATAAATAGTAAATATGTCTCTCAGGTGACGTATGATTTGAAACCAGTTGGATGCATTTAATTGCCGCCTGCATTCAATTTATTTATTTTTTTATATACAAAAGATATATATTTTTGGATGTATTAGAGCTGTAAAACTATCTTTAAGAATTTTTACATTGTTGTGATCGATAGATTCAATGGAAAATTTGTATCAAATCCATCGATATTTACAAGTAACAAGCATCAAGAAATATAATCGGTAAAGGGTTCGATTATTTATCGATTGTTTTCCAGCTCTAAAATGTATGCATGGAAAGTGCCCGTGTAAACATACTATGCACCAGTGCGTATCACAATTTATACAAAAAACCTTGATAGGGATCGTCCGAAATTCGTTTGAAAATAAATCAAAATGAACAAAAAATCATACTCATATAGGAGGTGTAGGTATATTACATAAAACTTTATACAAAAGAAATTCACGGAAAAACGTTTCATACTGTGTTTTTTTTTACGAAACACACTAATCAAATTAAGTAAATATTTAGTATAGAAATAAGTATGTAGTTGATAAAGTTTAAACTAGGCTCAATAATGAACTCGTTCTGCAAATTGGTTAATCAAATAAAATTATAGTAATTGCTGCAAAAAGTTGTCTAAATAGAGAACCACAACCATCCAAATTGTTTTGTTGTTGTTGATTTAATTGACTAATATTAATAAATAATTGTTTTTAATTTTTTTATATTGCTTTTTCTATAGTTATTTTTACCTGTAACCCTACGAAAGCTACATAATTACAATTTGTACAGCTGCCTTAATTTCCCTAAATTAAACCCTAATTCTTTTCAATGTATCTCAGTAGAAAAATATATCTCAAAGAAATAGAAAAAAAATACTAAAAACTAAACTTAAAGAAATGTACTAAAAGAAACTATAAGTCTAGTTATAAGTTGAAATAGATAGATACTTGAATTGAGAGGGTACTTACGCGCTTCATGATCAGCGTACGATCTCCGGCTTGATCATCGTCATCCGGCGTCGGTGGCAAGGGTCGATTGGGTGGCCCACCGCTGCCGTGAGTCAACGGTGTGGTCGTTGTTGTAGTTGAATCCTCCGAAACGGGTCCCAGGCCGGGCCTATATGAAAATTCGGGTCTGAACAAAACAAAATCCAACGAAAAAAAAAAAACAAACAAGGCAAAACGCAAAAAACGGGCGGCATTTCCAAATTTATAATTTACAAATGACAAAAATAATGTGAGGAAGTGAGGATGGTGATAGGTAACAAATAACGATAATAAAGTGAGAGAAAGTTTAGAATGTTGTGTATTTAGTTGTATCCCAAATGTTCTACACGAATCGTTCATGTTTCTTATTTAGTGCCTCATTTAATTAAAGTTTGTTTTTACTTATCTGAAAGCGAAGAATTTTACTTAAGTTAGCTCAGAATTTGTGCTAAACTAACAGTTGAGTTGTATAGATACTTCACAGTGATTTTTATAAACAAAGCTGAATGTGAAACTTATAAAGTGAAGGAAACTGCATAAAAAGTTAATGAATCTCATAAAATAAATAAGATCGATACAAATATGCTGCCTGCTATATTACTACTCATGCTGATAGTCTATAAGAATTTTTCCAAGACTCCATCCCTATTAATCGAATTATAATATTTATTTTTATCATTTAAATATTTTTTATATCAATCTTTTAAAGGAGAATAAATACGGTATATGTCGAAGATTCAAAATGTTTTTATACATGAATACTATTGATTATATATTTAATTTTAATAATAAATTATTAACTACCTGAACTTTAGAGATAGTGAATAATCTAAGCATAGTTAGACTTATAATATCTGCAAATATTCCCTGGTAAACAATAACTCCGGGATGTGCGCATTTTGCAAGAAACTTATTAACTGTACTGTAAGCTGCCACGCCTTTCGCCTTTTGTGTTGTGTCTATTTCAAGAATGGAAGGGAGCTGGGTAATACTTACAGCGGTTTGGGCGGATCGCTGGCAAGGAGTGTGCCATCGTTGCGTGCCCGATCGTTGGGCTCATCCGGTTCGCTGTCCGAGTCGCTGCTGTCGAGTGGATCCAACGGATTGACGGGTTGTCCCAAATGATTGTTCGACTGCTGTGGCAGTGAAGCCGCCGGCTTGGATGATGATGATGAGGCCGATACACAGATGGCTCCATTGCCGGTTGATGCACCGGATTGTCGATTGTTGCGCGGTGGCGCCTCCGGTTGTGCCAACTGCTGCTGTTGTCCACCGCCGCTTGATGCTGTCTGTGGCTGCGGCTGTTGGGAGGAGACCACGCCCAATTCATTTAATTGTGCTGCTAACACATCTAAATGATCCTACAGGTTTTTTTTTGTATTTTACAATTGATTGATTGATTTTCGGGTCAAGTTTTTGAATGCACACGGAGGATTTCAGTTTTATTTATGTGTGTGTTTGTATATATGTGTTTGTGTGTGTGTGTGTGTTGCACGTGGTACCACAGTGTATGTGTGTGTTGTTGTTGTTGTTGTAGATTCGGAGAGGGGGGCAAATTCGATTGTATCGGGGTGGAACGAAAAGTAAGAGAGCATTAGACTGGTTTGCACCTTTCACTTCTTATAGATAAACAACAAACAGGGCCAAACATTAGAGAAAGCTCGGTTAGTTATTATCTATGGAACTTGCCGGGGTTAGTTTGATTTTTCAATCGTTTTTGGCATTACAAACGCATCAATCACAGCAACTCTTCTATTTATAGAACTGCTTTAAGAGAAGCAGCTACGTTTTTTTTTTTGGGTTAGTTGCATATGGAAATTGAAAGTGTTTTTGGAAGATTGTTTTTGTTTTTTGTGGATTAGTGGGCACGTGCATTGGAAGTGGTTATAACGGAGTTACGAAGGTCTATTTAGTGTTTTTGTGGCATGTATACCTCCATTAAAGTTGTTCATTTTTTTATATTTCAACAATTTCGACACAGGTTTCAAAAATGGGGAAGTTACATATTGATAGACTCGTAAATCAAGCATAAAATACACATACATATAAAGGAAAGTTTTGACAGTCACAGTGAAATGGATAGATAGAGTGAGAGAAAGAGAGAGGAGCGAGCGAGCAGGCTACAACTGAAAATGATGAAAAACATACCTCAGGTCTCCTTGGTGGCAACTGTTTATGTTTTCATTGTTTGTTGAGTGTTATATAGGTATTTTTTTTTCAGTGTGTTTTTTTGTTATAGTGTTCGGATCGGAGCAACGGGATGATGAATATATAAGTATTATAAACACGCACACACATGAGCGAAATCATAAGGTCGATATATTGTTATATATTATGTATTATGTTATGGTAGGCGCACAAAACATGAAAATAAAAGAAGTTCGAAAATCATATATAAATATACAATCGTACAATGTTCACATTTTACAGGGGGTACAAATTATAAACTTTTAAAAGAGAGTTAAGAGCGGTGGGGAATTAAGCTACTAATGATCAATACTTCAACAGGGTCTAAAATACTGGATTATATTATGCTAAAGTCCAATGAAATACTAAACTGAGTTGAAAACTATTTTGGAACCACTCTGAAGATTAGTCAAACTTTATTTTGAATAATACTTTTAATAGTGGTTGGCATTTTAATGCAGATAAAGCATGATAAAAGCTGGAACCTTTTTGGTTAAATTTCAAATTATCAACGATAACTTCAAACTGTAGTTAGGAATATTCAAATTTCTTAGATTGGTTAGAGTTTCCTGGTCATATCAGTTTCATATTATCACTAGCTATTCTTCCATTTCCCTAAGTAATTATATTTATCGCGAGTTTCCATTCAATATCAGTTGAAGTCATTGCTCTAGAGAATTTCTATTGAGTATAGTAGAGAAAAGAACATTGAAGATTTCCCCTTGTAGCCTTATCAGCCACAATGTTAAAGACCAAGCAGCACAGTTCTTGTAATCTCTATCTTGAATACGCACCGATGGCTTGAAGTTGTTCTGCGAGCTGCGTTGTTGTTGTTGCTGCTGTTGCTGTGGCGGTGTTTGAGCCGCGGGCTCGCCGCACTTCGGTGTCGGTGGCAATGGCCGATTGGCATGTGGTGGATCTGGCACCACAATCAAACGCTGTGGCAATTGTGGGCGTGCTGGCGGACCAGGTTCCTCAATCTGCTGACGCTGAACATAAATGAATAAGAATATCATAATTAGTTGGAATTTACTCAAGGAAATTACTGTATTGAATTGATCACTAACCGATGGTGGTTTCTGTTGTCGATTTGCCTGTGGCTGTTGAGCCTGTGCCTGTTGTTGTGCCACTTGCGCCTGTTGCGCTGCATGCGCCGCTGCAGCTGCTGCCGCCGCCTGCTGTTGTTGTTGTTGCTGCTGCTGCTGCTGATGTAGCTGTGCCTGGGCAGCGGCATGAGCAGCCGCAGCTTGAGCCTGCGCCTGGGCAAGCAACTGATGATGCTGCTGCTGCTCGGCAGCAATGCGACCTTCTTGGATCTGCTGGAAATTGCGACGCAATGTGTCGCCACCCGGCGCCTGGATTATGGAACTGGGCTCACCCGGCAGCTGCGGCTCATCGTCATCATTATCAGAGCCGGAGTAGCGATAATCTTCGCGTTCCTTCTCCTGCTTGCGTTTCTTGCAGCGGTCGATGTGATCCTTCAGCTGGATGCGCACCTGTCGATCCGTGGGTTGATCCTTAATGAACGCATGCTTCAATAGATTCTCGGTGTAAGGCCGCTGGTGATAGTCCTTCACTGTGAATGAAAGTGAATTAATTTGTATGATTCAGAAATCTTTCATTCTGTGTAAAAAATTTTTCTAACTTCTACTTCTACTTCCCCGCCCCAGTCCCTCTCCCAGGCTCCGCTCCCAGTCCCTCTCCCAGTCTCTCTCTCACTCCCTCTCCCAGGCCCCGCTCCCAGTCACTCTCCCAGGCTCCGCTCCCAGTCCCTCTCCCAGGCCCCACTCCCAGGCCCGCTCCCAGTCCCTCTCCCAGTCCCTCTCCCAGTCACTCTCCCAGTCCCTCTCCCAGGTCCTCTCCCAGTCCCTCTCAAAGTCCCTCTCCCAGGCCCCGCTCCCAGTCCCTCTCCCAGTCACTCTCCCAGTCCCTCTCCCAGGCCCCGCTCCCGGGTCCCTCTCCCAGGCCCTCTCCCAGTAACTCTCCCAGGCTCCGCTCCCAGTCCCTCTCCCAGGCCCCACTCCCAGGCCCCGCTCCCAGTCCCTCTCCCGGGTCCCTCTCCCAGTCCCTTTCCCAGTCCCTCTCCCAGTCCCTCTCCCAGTCTCTCTCCCATGCCCGCTCCCAGTCCCTCTCCCATGCCCCGCTCCCAGGCCCCTCTCCCAGGCCCCGCTCCCAGTCCCTCTCCCAGTCCCTCTCCCAGTCCCTGTACTTTTTTTAAGTACGGGGTCTAAATATGTGAATTCTCTATTATATTGTCGAAACAATTGCAATATACTTTTATTTTATCCCGCCTGACTCACCTAGCACCGTGTCAATGAAGCCGTGAAACTTCTTGGACCATTTCTTGGATTTGAGACGTGGTGGCGAATTGCGTGGAATCAAGAAAAGTGCACGCATTGGATGCAAATCGCAGAGCGGTGGCTGTGACTCAGCCATTTCCAATGCCGTGATGCCGAGAGACCACAGATCGGAGCGATTGTCATATGTGGCATCGGGATTCTCATCGCAGGCAATGACCTCAGGTGCCATCCAATAGGGTGTACCTGTTCAAATGGATAACCAACCAGTTAAGCAGCTGATGACTCATTCTCCATTTTCATTCTGATTCTCATTTCTTACCAATGAATGTGTTGCGTCTGCCTATCGTGCGATCCAATTGTGCCGAGACACCAAAGTCAACCAGTTTAACCTCAGCATTATCTGTGAGGAGCACATTTTGTCCCTTGATATCGCGATGTATGACTTTGTTCGAGTGCAAATAGCTTAAGCCGCGTAAAATTTCACGGCAAATGTATGCGATCCATTCCTCTTTGAGACTCTGGCCCTTTGTGGACTTGACCAGATCGGTGACGGAACCAGCGCCGCAATATTCCATAACCAGCCATAGTTGATCGTCTTTGCCCGGTGGCGATTTCTTAATGAAGGCTCCATAATAGGTGGCAATATTGCGATGATTTGAGTATTTCTTAAGCACATTGATTTCCAGCTTAATCTCCTCTTCTTCATCCTCGGTGACGTCCATCACCTTTATGGCAGCCAACTGACCAGTTTTCGTATGACGACCCTGTAAAATCATAAAAAGAAAATGCGAAAATTGTAAGTAGAGTTTTATTTATCAATTAACACCCCCTTTTAATTGGAGGAAATGCGGGGGGAAATTTACTCGGCATTGATAGATTTCTGTCGCTGTTTAATGCACTTCTAGGGTCACAGACACTTGAACTCAAAACAACAACAACATTAAGAAATGTTGACCATGAGGCAGACGTAGTCGACGCCTATAAACTACGTCGCATAAAAAAAATAAAGCGATCATGTAAACAACAATCCAATGCAAGTCAAACAATAGAACAGGAAAAAACGTTGCATGTCAAGCAGGAGAAAATCTTCAATTTCAAGTGGCCCACAAAGTGTGAAAAATGGTTAACAACCAGTGAGTAATTTTAGGCGGAAGTCCATAAATGATAAATGTTATTGAGCTGAGAATGGAAACCATTGAATGATTTAAGTAGGAGAATTTCACAAGGAATTGCAATTAAATTGTAACGAACATTGAATTGAAATGTAATTAATTTTAATTTTGTACTGTAAAAAATGACGTTTATTCACTGCAAATGTTTGTTTAAAGTTTAAGCTTAAATTGTCATAGAAATTGTTTGTTTGTGATCTGGTTCAACTTTCATATTACTTTTTAATAGAATTAAAAAATAACGTGACTTGAATGCTGTTTCATGTTTCTCCTCTTAAAGTCAGTCAATCAAGGCGTAAAAATGTATTTCAATTAGCTGTCGGTTTAATCAAAATCATAAATTGATTGTGTCTGCTTAAGATGAAGTTGTCCTGACCGGTTTCATATATTTATTTTTTATAATACTTTTCTGCCTGCCGTTGCAATGGAGTCCTCTTCGGTGTCTTTAAAAGCGGCATAAAAGTCATTTTACATTTAATACAGTTTTAATTGAAGAGTGCAGCTCCAAGTCGCTTCGAGTAACTACTTCCATCTCTGCTCGTAATAAATCAAGTGCCTAACGAGAGATGATAACAATTTTCTAGCTTGAAAGAAGAGCAAACCATGACGATGACGATGGTGGATAGTAGATGGTGGATGGGGATGACTTTGAGAAGCTGTTGATAGTTGGAGCCCGTTGGTTTTATTGATTAGCCAGCGGGGGCCGTTGCTGTGGCAGCTTCTATCAAAATGCTATTAAGCAGCAATTTTCAGCTCTTGGCCAGCAGCTGTGAAATTGTAGTATCCTCATCGTAGTCGTTGTGCTTGTCATATTCTAACGGTTGGCTGTGAAAAATTGTGCAGACTTTATGCAAATTAATGACATGCACTAATGGATTTGAAAACTATCTCTGAGGGAGAGAGAGAGAGAGAGGGAGAGTGAGAGCGGGAGAGTGAGAGAGATAGAGGGAGAGAGAGAGAGAGTGAGAGAGAGTGAGAGAGAGGGAGAGAGAGTGAGAGAGAAAAGAAATCGATTGGCCATGGTAACGTATCTATCTCTGGCAGGTGCAACCAGTTATGGATCATCATTGGATCGTATCCAGTTGCTCAGTTGCAAATGGCAGCAAGATTTTTCAAGCGAAATCAATTTAAAGCCCAGCGGCGATTGCCGCAATAAAAATACAAAGAAAAATATTTGTGAATCATTCACAGCACTCACAAGTCAACTCAGTCAGTCAGTCAGTTTAGCTGTAGTGCAAATAGAGCTAAACAATCCAAGAAACAAATAAACAAACAGCACACAGAGACTTCGAATTTAACGACAAGCCTTTGGCCATATAAAGAGCGAACAACCCAGAAGAAGAAACTGCTGAATACGTCAAATAATTGAAAATATGTACGAGTATATGATGAAAACAAAAACCAAAACCAAAAAGAAAAAACGAAACGAAAATATTTTAAAGGTAAAGTCAACAATGGAATCGCATCGGAGTCGAGCAATGGAGCAGCTGTCCAATTGGGTTTGCCTACCTATGCAGAAGTTTATTTTTTCATTTTCAAGTATTCAGTTTCTGTACAAGTATCTACACGTCTGATGTATCTGGCAGATACACAATGCTCAATGCCCCAGGCGTGAAAATTAAATACATACATATATGTATAAGAAATAAGAAAATCAACAACAACAATAAACTTGATGAAAAATGCAACGACAAAAATATAAAAAGAAAAAAACACGCACATTGCACATTTTATGTAAATAGATACAGATACAAATACAGATTCAGATCCAAGTTACAGACGATTCATTTTCATATATATAATATATTTAAACTTAAAGCTGCATAATAAGACAATTACGTGCTGTCTTAATATGATTCGTAGCTTCCTCTTTTAACTTCTTTTTGAAGTACGTCCATGTAATAAAATTGCTTTAATACGTCTTAGCCCCTCTTCCCACGTTCAATTCTACAGCTTCAGAAATATGTGTGTGCCATAACTTAACAAGAAGTTGAAATAATTGTTGCTGCAATAAAAATAATAGTTCTTACTTGTTCACGACTATTTCATACTCTTTTTATATGCACTTTTATATTATATTTAAATATAAAAATTTATTTAATTCGACATTTTACATATAAAAACCTAATCAATTTAAAGAAATTGCTTTTATAGGAGTGTGAATAATATGAAAACGAATGCTTGAATGCCTTTCAGTGCAGATGAGTAATATAGGGGTTTTGCAGTAGCATAAGCGGGTATGTTAAGAATATAAGTAGTTAAAACTAAAAAATAATTTTATTAGCAATGAAAAAACATTTATAATTAATTTTGCAATGTATTTTTTTAGCTTAACATCCAATCCCCACGCCTTTTACACTATTTTAAAGGGTATGTCGTAAAAACAGCTGACGTTAAAAATTATTTGCTTTGCGTGTTATGATAACGGCGCAAACATTTCTATGGCACTGCAGAAATGCAAAAGCTACAACAACAACGACAAAAAAGACGACGACAAGAAACTTGAAAACTCGGAAACTGGCACTGGTTACATAAGCTTTAAAGGAGAAAAAAAATGCAGTCAAGTGTCAAAACACCCCTCGCTCCTTTCTTCGCAACTGCTGAACATTCTCTCGACATTATCGCACAGTCTCTGCCACATAGTAAAATGGCTAAAAAGATTAACTTGGACATGTTTTGAGTTGAGTTGAGGTTGACTACGCAAATCGCCAGAGAGCAAAAATAAAATACTGTGAATAAGTGGAAAAACTAAACTAAACTCGATAGAAAAAAAATAAAATGCCAAGCAGCTGGTGGGCAATGTGTGCTTCCGATAAGGCAGCAAATGGAAATAAAGCAAAGTGAACGCAATGTGCATACACGTATACGTAGAATGAGGAAATGGATTAGATGATTTGGTATACGGAAAGTCAAAAGGGGAGAAAAAGCTGCGATTAAAAATCAATTCAGATAGGGAAAAAACTTTTAGGAATCTACAAATTTTATAGTTATTGGAATTGTTTCAAAAGGACCCAAATATGGATTCATATAAAGACAAAGACAAAACGCGTAGCAACTTTAATTTATATATTTAAACAAGCTTTAATTCATATGTAGATCTATTTATTCCCTGGCCACAGATAACTCAACGGATACCTTACAATGGGTGTTAGGCAATCGAATTCCATACAACGCAGTTTCCGGCAACAAATCAAAGGTAACCACAGTAGTGCACTCTGTACTCCACTTTATACTCATCTCAGCCACCAACTTCACTTTGTTCATTGAGCTTGCAAATTAATTTTGCGGCTGCCGCAGTGTGAATCAAGTAGAGTTACAGATCTCTCACACAACCCACAATAGGAAAACCGCAATTGAATTTACAATACAGAAATATGCACATATGTAAACACTACAATTGTGGGCTCAAGTGGGAGCAAAGTTTCGAGAACAGAGACCAAGAAACCAAGCAACACGCCCCGTGCGATGCGTCAAGTAACCAAAGTGGTTGCTAGCTCGATTGGCTGCCTGTTTTTGGCCCACTGGCCCACTGAGTCTTGTGGCAACACAGCTGCTGCGTTGGCCAACATTGCGCAAGCTTTTAGTGCTCCCCACTGCATCCACACACCTAGGAAAATGTGTGCAAATTTCATGTAGTTCCAAATTCCAAAGCAAACACAAACTAAGATAGACTTCGAAATGCCCTGCAAACAGTTATTTCATCTAAAATCAGTCAAATAAAGAATTTTTAATATATTTAAATAATAATCAAACAAATTTATCAGCAAAATGCGCAGAAAACTATGCTACAATACAGTTGAGAGATTCAATCTTATCTTATTATACCGCGTTAATGATTATAAAATTTGGTATTTATTGCAAAACTATGATAACGCACAATATATTGTTAATAAATAAGTCTCAATTATAAAGTATTGTATTGATAACTATTTTGGTGAACTTATCAACATGGCAACTCTTTAAGCAACATTATGCAGGGTATAACGACATTATAAAAACGCGTTAAGGTGATTACTCACAACAAATCTCAAGGAGCTGATGTGCAGTTTAATGTGTAGATAGGGGCATGGCAACATGGAAGGGGGTACTGCGCATCAATTACCAATTGTTGTAACTGCTGCTGCCGTTGTTAATTAACCCAGAAATCAAAGCTTTTTTTCTACTGCAGCACTTGTATAGCGACGACAACAAACGCATTTATTTTAAATGGCCGCAACAATTGAACTTTGTTGCAAATGTGTGTAAAGTTAAGTAAACCCCCCTACCTCTCACCTCTCTGTCCATTAACTGAGAGGCACAGCGTGCAGCTGGCACATAAAACCCAGCAACAATTTAGAACAACAAAAAAACAATAAAGAACAAAACATAAATGAATGCAATAAAAGTGGAAGCTATGCATGAAATAACCTTAAGAGCTGCTACGAGTGAAATGAATAAACGATGAATCATTGCACTTTTCATAGCTTATTTCAACTCTCCATCATTCTCATTCTATTTTACTTGTTC
Source organism: Drosophila falleni (assembly GCA_035045575.1). Classification (NCBI taxonomy): domain Eukaryota; kingdom Metazoa; phylum Arthropoda; class Insecta; order Diptera; family Drosophilidae; genus Drosophila; species Drosophila falleni. Next base: position 17,629,649 of record JAWNOV010000167.1, read on the forward strand.
TCTCTTTTTTTCAGTTGCTTTTATTAGACTGTTTTAGCACTTGACTGCCTTTCAATAAATCAAATTTAAACTTAGAAAAGTCAGAAATAAGTCCATTTGCTGCCTGTCTGAAAACACGAAGTTCAAAGTGTTTTCAAATAGGCCTATTGGCAGCACTCACCTGCCTGCCCGCCCACTTATCTGGCTTGTACCTGGTTAACCCAGTTAGCAAGTTTTGTTTGATGTTCTACTTTTCGTTTGGCAGACAAAAAGGGCGAAATGTGTTTAAAAACTTTAACATGGCTTTCTAAATATTTTACTAAACAGAAAGCCTTTTAATTTGTTTAATCTCAAAGTAATAAGAAACTTTGTAATTAAATATAATTAGTCAGAAAAATTTATTTAAAATAATAATGAACCACACATTTCTCTTATTGGTTTACAACGGTTTCGCATATAATTATAAATTTACAAACAATAACAGTTGTACATTTTTACTGGATATTTCACGGAGTTATTCAGAATACAATTGATTCCACTTATGGCTAATTTAATTTTAAAATTTATATATTGCTTAAGCAAATATTATATGTATTCGAACTCGTACTTCTTCCTCAGTTTCTCTTTGTTTTTCTTACCCTCTCTACTACTGCTACTATAAATACTACTATTAATATTACTCCTCCCAGTCCCTCTCCAAGGCCCAGCTCCCAGTCCCTCTCCCAGGCCCAGTTCCCAGCCCCTCTCCCAGGCCCAGTTCCCACTCCCTCTCCCAGGCCACGCTTTCAGTCCCTCTCGCAGGTCCCTCTCCCAGTCCCTCTTCCAGGCCCCGCTCCCAGGCCCTGCTCCCAGGTCCCTCTCCCAGGCCACGCTCCCAGTCCCTCTCACAGGCCCAGTTCCCAGCCCCTCTCCCAGGCCCAGTTCCCACTCCCTCTCCCAGGCCACGCTTTCAATCCCTCTCGCAGGTCCCTCTCCCAGTCCCTCTTCCAGGCCCCGCTCCCAGTCCCTCTCCCAGGTCCCTCTCCCAGGTCCGCTCCCAGTCCCTCTCCTAAGCCCCGCTCCCAGGCCACGCTCCCAGGCCCCGCTCCCAGTCCCTCTCCCAGGTCCCTCTCCCAGTCCATCTCCCAGGCTCCGCTCCCAGTCCCTCTCCTAGGCCCCGCTCATAGTCGGTAAAACAAACCCAATAGACCCCTGTAAAAAGCACAACAATTTGCATTGGTGTTTTCTTATCAGTTTAGTTTTTTAACCGTGACACTTTTGACTCATTGAAGCTATTTTCAAAGTTGATGCCAATATTTTTATATACCTGAATATTTTTATAAATAGTATTTGTATACTCTGTATCTGTGTATGTACAAAAGGTCTATACATTTCCACTGAATTTTCATTGTATATTAAATTGGCGATAAGCAAGCGAAAATTGTGTCAAAAGATAATTTGCAGTGCTCAGCGGGTGTTTTTGTTTGTTTGTATTTGTTATATGTATATATGTTTATTTAACGCCTTTGAGTTTGCTCAAGTTCAGAGAATTGAATGTCACCTGATGACGTCACATTTAAAGCAACTTCCGGTTCACTTGGGACTCACAGACATTTCACCCTCATAGGGACACTTTAATTGTAATAAGAGCTTCCTCGTTATAAGTAATTAATTAAGAGCACATTTTTCATGCACTCTCAGAGAAATTGAAATTAAATGAATTAAATGTTGAAATAAACGTCGAATCGAAATGCAATCAAGTGCTTAAGTGTATTGTGAGGAAGTTTGTCAACTGCGGGTCAACGGGTTCGGCATGGAATGACGAGGGATCGAGACTGATTCAAAAAATTTGAGATCGTCATTGTCGCCCAATTACATGACACTCAACGAGTTTATTATAAAACTCGTACATAATAAATTATATTATAAGGCATTTGTCGTGGCTGTCTTTTGGTGGCATTGTAAACCAATATGCAGATAAGGGACCAGCAGTTAGATAAGTCCCAATGCTACAACCCTAACAAAGGCAAATCATTGTGTGCTGGGTTTAAGCTCTTTGGTCATGCAAAAAAAAAAAACAACTATAGAAGAAGAAAAAAAAACTCTGAAAACTTTCACTCATAAATTAATTGATGCTCGAAATGGAAACAAAACTAAATGCCCCAAAGTGAGAGAAGCGAACAAGAAAGAAAATAACATCAAAGCTAATCATGAAATCAACGCTTTTAAGTATGCATTTATCTCTCGCCCAGCTGTGAGCAATGGACGGCGCTTCGAGTTTGCATATTTAATCAGCAAATTGCTCAAATATTTAAATAACTTTCTGTATGTTTGCATTCAATGGCAACCTTGAGTGCAATAAACATCCAAGTCGATGACGATGCCATGCGCTTATCGGCAATAAATGTGTTGAATTTGGCAAAGTTATCGTGTCTCAAAATTCACCTCGATTGCGTTACGCTGTGGGCGGCAATTTGGATTTGTGTTTGTTTTGAAGTGAGGCTAAGTAGGTCAAGAAAGGCGGTCCAAAATGCTGTTGAAGCAAATGCGCCGAAGATGAGTCACTACAAAATAAAATTAAAAGCATTTCCAAAAGGGAGATAGAAGAAAAAGCGATATGTGAAGAAAGTGATTTTATGAAGTAAATGAGATTGATGATGAATTACGAAAACCACTTACATATTTATCTCGAAGAAATTATATATTAATAAAAACTGTAAATAAATACTATAGTATATACGTACGTTCTCTAAATATAAATTGAAATCTAATTATTTCATATTATTTATTTTCAAAAATATAAATAAACACGTATTATTTTAAATTTTATTTATAGATGATGCTTTTTAGACTGAAATTTATTAGGGTCATAACCTTTATTTGAGTTTCCTGATTATAATCCAAAAGCGATTTATGCTCATTGTGAATTGCAAGCTCCCATTTAAATTCATGACATGCGTCACGCATAAACGCAGTTGAAGTACAGCTTTTACTATACATTTGGGAGTTATTCACTTTACTTAAATGATGCGTTTAATGCCCCCAAAGACTTTCGCCCACGCAATTAAAGAGTACTAGAATTGTACAGAGAAACGAGGCCCCCATATATAATTAACATTCTCCAAACATAGCTGTGTGAACTTTGACCCAATTACGCGCAATATAAGCGACACACACACAAACAAATCATATTTAGAAGTGCATATGTGTGTGTGCGAGAAATGATAATAAAGCATGCTAAGCGAGAGAGTCAAAGAAGAAGCAACAACAAAGAAATGAGCGTGTAAAGCTTTTATTTACGACTTCATTTGGAATGCATTTGTGTGACGCAGGCGCAACCGCCGAACAAGACCAACGGACAGACGCAGACAACAAGAGACAGAGATAGAGTGAGAGAGGAAGAGAGAGTGGGGCAGAGAGCGGTAGATAGAGACACACGCAGACAAAACTGCAGGCGCAGCTAATAAAACGCCACTCAAAAGATACATGCGAAACACATTAAAGGCAATAAACAAATCAAGCAGGAAATACAACTACACAAAAAAGAACAGAGACACAACAAAAACGCAGAATGAGACGCAGCCTCATAAGATGTTAAATTGAAATCAACATAAGTAAAGTTGCAATTAGACAGTGCTCAAGTACTCGCCAAACACAAACACGCACACACACGCACGTCCAATATATGTTTTTATGTGCTTCCCCTCCCCGGTCCCTTTGCGCTCAATGTCAAAAATTAAATGACACTAAAAAGTGTTTAACAAAGCAAAACAGCCAAAAACTAATTATTACGCAAATTTTTATTTGTTTAGACAACGTTTGAAAACATTAACAAAAAGTCATTGACACAAGAACATAAAACATTGTACAGAGCGAGAGAGCGACAGAGAGAGAGAGAGAGATAGAGAAGTAAAGATAGCAGCAAAACTGTTGTAGTGTCGATTGTTTGCGTTCCTTTCTCTTTCACACAAAGCAAATATTGCAATTTATTTGACGCCTCACCGACGCCGCTCTCTCATTCTCATACTCATTCACACAAACACACACACTTGCTCTCTATCTCTCTCTCTCTCTTTGGGTTGACTGCTTGTGGCTCCCACTTTGCCCATTGTATTTTTAGAGGTTCACTAACTTTGTTGTGGTTTAAGATGTATAGCTCTTTTTGTATGTGTGTATGCGTAGAGTTTGTTTTTGTTGCCGTCTGTTCGCTTAATTAAATCTCTAGCCCTGACACTTTTTTCATTGACAAGGCAACCTGCGCCCGAAACTCCAACCAGCCGAAAATAGCAACAACTACAACTACAAAGAAAAAGTCAAACAATAAATGCGATTTAGGTTTACGAGTATGTTGTGTATTTTCGTTTTCAACGCTTTTGCAGAAAAAAATACAAAAAAAAACTTAAAGAAAAGTAAAAAAAAATAAAACAGATTTTTGCTAGCGCAAGCAGCAAGCGGCGACGCTACGTTGGGAAAGTCAATGCGCCGCACCGTACCGTAAGTGGGGAGGAGGAGGGGGTGGTGGACGACCTTGGGAAACGGCGCGTTGATTTTACAATGTTATTGTTAAAGTTGCCAAGTTATGCAGTTTATAATGGTGTCTCGTCGAGCAAGCTATTGTTGTTGTGCTGTGCTGTGCTGTGGGTCGCTTCTTTTTTTTTTGGCATAAATTATTCGAAAGCTCAAAATTTATAACTTTCAAATGCGCCGTGTGAAATTTTTGCGGTAATCCTTCCCAAAATCAAAAGCCAAGCGCAGCCAACAAAACTGTCGAAGGTCGCTGAATAACCGCAAATATGTCAGTGACTGTTTTATATACAGACATATGTAAATTTATATATAAATAGCTGTGTGTGATCACTCTAGACAAGAAGAGTGTAATTTAATAAAAAAACAAATCTGAAACAGTTGAAGATACATTTTTTCATGAAAACACCTCAATTCTACGAAATAAAAAAAAAACACTGTCATTTATGACTAATGTGACGCTTTTTTAGTGATAAACAGCAATTAAAAAGCGTAGTACCAAAAATAAATTTAAAAAATATATATAAATAAAAGTTATCAATAAGCCGGAAGTGCAAAGCACAGAACAGCGTATGAGAAATTAGCTGATAAACCCAAATGACAAGACTACAAAGCAGTTGAATGGGGGAGGGGGAAGAGTATACAGTGGTGAGGCGGGGAGTATCATTGGCTGCATAAATCAAAGTCGCATTAACTGAAGCGAAACAAACTGAATTCGTAGAACTGTCGCCAGTGACGTCACATTTGCTAAGAAATGAACGCTAAATGAAATTAACTTAAAGCTGTTCCACACATAGAAACAAGTCTCCCCACCTCTGTCACTCTCACTGTCTTCCTCAGTCTCTATTTTTTTTTCGCAAATTGGAGAGTATTTTTTTAACGAACAAGCTATGAATAAGCATTTTAATGACGCGACTAATTTTTGATAAGCTACTCAAAATGCGATTGCGTTTCTACAAGTGGGCAAAGCTTAAGCATAGACAGACAGAGAAAGAGAGAGGCAGAACAAGAGAGTGAGAGAGAGCGAATAAAACCGGTTAACTGTCAGTCAATAAAACCCAAAGCCAATAAATGCCTAAGAAATGACACACAGACACAACGCAAAGCGAACAAACTGTAGCCAACAAGTGGACAACAACAAGAACCACAAACAACAATAACCACAGTAACAACAACAATCTCAAACAACCAACAACAACGTGCCCGTTACTCTTACAGTGCGTTCTAAAGCTGGCGACAAGTCACATGCATCCAACAGACTCAAAAGCATCTTTGCGTATTACTCATGCTAATTTTACACACACACACACACACGCACAGCAATAATCTGAGTGTATGTGTGTTGAACAGTATAATGAACTACTTAATGCCCAAGCAGTGACGACGAGAGCACGGAAACAAGTTGTCGCACAGTGGGCAAAATTACTTATATATACGAACATAATATCTGTATGTATGTAAGCTCCATTGTTGTTGCTGTCGCACATTTTTGTTACCACGTGCCACTTGCAGCTTAGCGTGGTAACACCGCAATGAGGTCGTCACTGCTCTTTAAAGCAGGAGGCGGTGCAAACGTGGGCCGTTTTTTTAGTATCATATATATTTTTTTTGGTTTTTTTGCGAATTGGCCGCATTTCTAAGCCCAAAAAGATACAAGCGAGCAAAGAGTGACACATGCAAAATTAAAGAGAAAAAAAACAAAAAGATTGACACTTTTTTGAATGGAATTATAATAATAAAAATAAACAATCGAAAATATTAAGTGCGAGCGCTATAATCCATTAGAGCACCTTATAAGGCGTTAGAAAAGGCAATCAATTCAAGTGTTAAATAAAATCGTCTAAAAAGTCAGAATACAGCTAAGATACTTCAAGCAATTGATATTATTAAATCAATTTATGTTTTCGAAATTATTATCGTAATAAGCCAAAATTTGTATGAAACAAACTTGCGATAGTTAAAAATATCGTTGGGCTTAATGAACTCGCTGCATAGCTTTAGCTGCAGCTAAGCCCCCTACCAAGTAAATGCAACAACAAAAATGTGTGTGGAAGAATGTGTGAAATGGAGAAAGAGGAGAAGACGAAGAACTTGCCGTTGGCCTCCCAAGCCCAGCGCATGCCACAAAATTGCCACAACAACCACATCCACACACAGAACAGAAACATAACAGAGAAGTAAAGTAAGAGCAACAAATGCTAACGGTAATCCCCACAGTGTCTATTTTTGTAGCTGCCGCTGCTGCATTGTGTTGTATCTTGCAGATACAATTTTAAACTTAAAATTTAAATACAAAGTCTTGGCATTGTTTTTCTTTTTTCCTTCCAGATAAACACACAACATTTGGTTTAAATCTTTGATGTGATTATTATGATGACGACGACGACGATGTTGCTTACTTGATTGTTGCTGCTTTTGGGTTGAGACCCTGCGGCATAATTCTAAGGCGAGAGCAAAATGTGTTAATGTGTGAGAAGAGTGCTAAGAAGAGTTTTGGTGGCAAGTTATTTGCCCGCCTAGCGGTTCGCAACTAATTAAGGCAGCAAGCGCAAATGACGCAGCTTGTTTTGGAACAGATAGACAGATACTAGCTAGATAGAGATACATTTGTATCTTTGTATATGCAACTCATCTTAACAGGCAGTCAACAACAACCGCAAACTGCGACGCATTCAAGCATAAAGTCTAATGATTGCTAATTACAAGGCAACAACAACAAGACAAAAAAAACGGTCTCAACGTGAATTGTGAGATCATTGCGCCGTAACCAAATTGCCAGTTGGGCTTCAATAGAAAGCTGCAAATTTGGCCAAACAAAAAAAGAAAGATTTAGATATTTCTAATGCCAAAGCAAGTTATAAAATTCAAAATAATCTCCGCATAAAAAGTATCTTTTCTTGCCACAAATATGTATGAATAAATATCGATTTGAACTTACCTTGTAGACCTGGCCATAGGTGCCATTGCCAACGACCTCGATGAGCTCAAAGATACCTGCAGGATCCTGCAAAAAGGAAAAAGACAATGTTAAGCATTAGTTTATGACAAATAAAAGTAAATCCTGCAAATGTCAGAGACCAAGATGCAATAAACACAATTACATACAATAAAATACAAGATGGGAAACGCCCAAAAAAAAAAGAAATCCTTTTCGCAGTTGCCAGAGCCAAAACAATGAACAGCCAAGCGAATGAGATGGGTTCAGAAAAGGGCGGGGCAGTGAGTGTGTGTGATACAGAGACACTTAACAAAAAGCAACAACAGTCTTGTTGTTGTTGTTGAATAAGGCAACGTTGTTATTTTGGATTTGTTTGTTTGTTTGTGTAAACAAATTATTAAGGCATAATAATACAAATAAGGAATCCAACGTTAAAAATAAAGCGGCATTTAATACAAATCCCAAATCCCCCCTCAAGTCATTCTCATACACTTCTTGACATGCCTCTGCCCCTACCGTCCCACACCCAATGCTCTGTAAAGCCATACAACAACAAATCGCATGTGAGTTCATTGACACGCAGCTCACGAGCAAACACGATTCTCCAGTCTCGATACTTAACGACGTGACACGACCCGCAACGATGCCCCACTAGACAGGTGAAAGGGGAGAGTGGGAAGGATGAGCTAGGAGGGGGGAAGAATAGTGACAGCTAAGGCAAATGCCAATTAAAATAACAAGAAGAATAACAACAATTTCAACAGGTAACTGACTTTTTCTCTCTTTTTATTTTTGACAGGAAAACAAGTAGGAGAGGGGAGGGTTAGGGGAGGACAACAAGGCAGTCAATGCTCTAAATTCTGTTTATGACAGGCTAAAAGGGGTTAAAGGGCAGACAGGTAAGCAGTAAAAAAGGTAGACAGCAGATAGTTAAGAAGACATGCAAGTTTAGCATAGCGTAAGGTGAGTGCAGTTTAGAAATGCGATAAGCATAGATGGATTAAGAGAAAGTAGTACACGAGTTCTGACAAGTTCTGGGAATTTAACTGAAAATGTTTCGTTCTTACAATAAGTGTCAAAAGTGAAGTGAAGTGAGTGGCTATACAATTTTTTATAATATCACTGCAGAAATATGTAATTTTTCTGACTTAATATACATTTTTCTACATCCTAAGAGAATGTATTTTTAAATTAAAATTTACAGTTGCCCGTTTCATTTTGAAATGCCAAAAAGTCGATAATTTTAAATGTATAACTGAAGTCTATTTCCAAAGGTCTGTTAGAGATGGGGGTGGTTAAAAAAAGCTTTACTCTTAATTTTTATTTTTAGTTTGATACTGAGAGTTATTAAATGATTATTATAAAAACGAAAATTAAAAATTAGTTAATATTTTATACATTTTTTAATCAAGATCGAGAAATCAAACTTATTTTTTAAATATTATTTTTAATTAAAAAAGAGTATTTCAGTTTTCAAATTCATCTAGTTCACTTTTCTTTAGTTGCATTTTTGTAAACTCATAACGCTTATTTGCGGTCCCTGCTACAAAAGAAAATGATTTAAGCACTTTTTTCTCAGCTGATTAGTTACCACTTTAAATACCTTCGTTAGTGCCTCGATTTCTTAAGGGTTTTTCACCGTCTTTTATTTCATTGCTAAAAACACTCGTTATGCCCAGCCCAAACCCCATTGTAACGGGTAATGCTCTTCAACGATACTCTTTAAAGCTTCAGCTGCACATTTCAACTAACAAAGCCCCCCCAATCCCTGGTTCCCACCCCTTTCAGACAAAGACTGAGCTGCTCTTTGGGGTAACGGTAGCTGCAATTTGCAGGCTCAAGCAGCAACCGCAGGAATTATAGAGCAGAAGAAAGACAAAGCGTCAGTCGAAATCAAAAAATAAAAAGTGAAAAATAAAGAACAAAAACAAAACAGCAGCAGAAAGACAGACAGAAGAGAGAAAGCAAAGAGAGAAGGAACTATTGAAAGCTGCCTTAAGTAGATTTATGGCTGCCTTCAAATGAGCCATCGCTATCGTTCCCTTCTTCTCCACCTCCTCCTTCCTCCTGGAGCCATTGTTTAACATGTTGTTGTTGTTCTTGTTGGTGTTTGGGCAAAGTGTGTCAAACACATGCAGCAAGCAGTTAAGTGAGAGAGTGGGGAACAGAGAGAGAGAGAGAGGAGGGGATAGCAATTACTGCTATTTCTGGCTGATTACTTCACGTTGTAAAAATCAATTAAAAATGCACAAAAAATGAGTCCGAGTGTTCCCCTTGGAGTCAACGGCAAAAACCACAACATGACTCATTAGCGTTGACATGTTAAATACAAACCGCTAACGAAATGCAACCAATGGACAGCGAAATAGATGAGCGAGCTGGAGGAGTGGCAGTTAAGGGGGGAGCATTCTGAGTAGGAGAGAATAGTGAATTGTTCAGTTCTCTTATTCTTTCTCTCTGTCAAATTCTACGACAGAGGGGGTCTATGTAAGAGAGGGGTAGTGCGTTATGTTGAATTTTTAAGTTAACATTGAGCTTAAGTTACAGTTATTAGTCGTAACAGGCTGCTGTTGTTGTTTCTCTCTTTGTCTTCCTCTCTGTGGCTCTCCTGCTGACTTTAGTTGCTGTAGTATTTGTTCGAACGGTTACGAGTACATCTACAACTACAACTAAAACTAAACAACTGGCTGATACTTTGCAGAGACTCGTCTAAAACTCGCTGAGGCTGCTGCTTCGCTTTTTATGTTGATACTGGGCAGAGGCTTGTTGGCAAAACTGGATTTCTTTTTGGTCGCATTCGAGGCTTGGCCCAGTTAGAGCAGCAATACACATACAACTGTTTGCTTGTGTGTGTATGAGAGTATTCAGGAGACTCGCAACAGGACTGACTGCATATTGAACGCCCATGCAAAAAGTAAATAATAGCAGCAGCAAGAGCAACTTTTTTTTTGCATATATGCAAAAAAGTGAGAGAAAGAGAGGGAGAGCAATGGGAGGAGAGCGAAATAAGTTAGACATATGTAAATAAATACATGTGTCTAGTTTGCACTCAAACAGTCATGGCCATGCAAAGAGAACAGAACACAAATTAATTTCATTTCTTTAATAAAGAAAACCAAAATTTTACAAAGCCTATATAGCCTTATTTTTATTTTTTATGTTATCAGTAACTAAATAACTAAGATATTTTGTCGAAAAATGTATTAAATTATTGTCATAGAAGAAATGGCCTTTAGTTAATTAAATTCGAGAAATCTATCAATAAAATATTTTTATCTTTTGTTTTATATGTTTGGCCACAGCTGTACACTTTTATAGTGTGTGTGTGGGTTGTAAGACTCAATTCGATTAGGAATGCAATACATAATAAATACAGAGCTTTGGGCCACGCTCTGCAAATACAGTATGTAAGTATGTGTTAAAGCAACCAAAAGATAAACCTGACAGCAATGAAAATTAGGTAATTCATAAGGTCACGCAATGGGAGAACAAGAATTCAAATTCAGGAGTGTATAATTATACTAATGTATCAAATTCTTAGCTCACATATATTTACATACGTAATGTACCTACGTATATTTATTATCATGTATGTACATTCATTTACATACAGATGTGTACGCTACATCTGGCCAAAATATTCGGTTTATGTGATTCGTTATTCCCCGTGTATTTACCCAGCCATGTTGATTTAACCCACAATCAGACCAAACCCAAACATGTGTGATTTTTGTTTTTTTTTTTTCTCTTTTCTACACTGCACAAATTGCAGCACTCAACACAACACACACCAAATGTGGGCGAACACGTTTTTATCGCACAACCAAATGCAATAAACGTTGATTAAAATAAATACACAACACACACACAAACACACATTCAAACAGATACTCACAAAAGAAAAACGAAGGCAAAGACAGACAGCAAGTGAGATAGAGTGGGAGAGAGGGAGAGGTAGCATGTGCGTGTATGTGTAAGAAGTGCCGACATATGGCCATGCACAAAATAATGAAGGCAATCAGCAAAGAGCGCGACGTCAGCAGCGCAGCGACTGCAAGCGCTTATCAAACTGCACAACAACAACAAACATAAAACTTCAAGAAATAGAAGAGAATAACTGCATATACATATAATAACATACATATACACAGCTGGGAATCAAAAAATAATTAATGAAATTGCGCTGATTAATGCATTTTCTGTTTGTATTTATGTGTGCTTTTGTTGCAGTATCTTATCAGTTTTGAGCATGGCGAGCAACTTTATCAAGGCGAGAATGGGAACGTAAAGGAAAATGAAAAAGCAGAAGCACATGCCACGGCAGCTTTAAGGACTGTGACCTTTTGTCAAGCATCGCCTGGATGCTGTGACAGCAACAACAACAATAACATAGACACGGCTGTTTACTATTTCGGGGCACGTATTTCATTGTTTAATGACCTTTAAAAGCCAACGCAGACGTTGCGCCCACGCGCCTGCTGCGAGAAGGCCAACAGCAACAATAACAGCGACAGCAGCAGCAGAAGCAGCAACAACAGCAATCGTCATACCCCTACTACTTTTTTTCACAGCTTTGCTTTTGCTCTTGGCTGCCTTCTTCAGTGCTTCATCATCATCTTCATGTCTGCATGCACATAAATATATACTCATACATATACATATGTACGTTTATATATATATATATACATATATGTGTTTACACACGCATGGATATGCTTCTGCTGCTGTTGCTGCTTTTAATAAAGTAAACTAAACAATTTTCATTCTTGTCTCGTTTTTGTCTCGTCTTCTTCGTCGAGCTATGAAGAACACATGCACATGCCAACACACTAACACAAGCATCCACCTTATCCCCAACACCACCCACCACCAGCTGCAAGACAGAGTCAACAAACGGACACTCACATACACGCACACAGCCCCACAGACACAGACGAGATACACAGACAGCGCTGTTACTCCTCAACACGAGCAAAACTTTACTTTCTGCCGCTGCTACTGCTGCCGGCGCTGCTTCAACCGACGTCGACGCATTTGTGTGCGCCCATCGTGGGGCGGCAGTGGTGAGTTTAACAGATGTGGTGAATGTTTGCTGAAAGAGAAAGGCAAAGCAGCAATAGGCAAAAGCAACGCGTGCGACTCGTGCGTGTGGGGCAAATTTCATTGAGAAACGAAAAAAAGGAATGAAAAATAAAATCAACAGCTACAACAACAACAGAAAAGGCAAAAGACGCTGACACCGGCCGGTCACTGTCGCTGCTTGCTGTGGTGGTGAATTGAGGGTGAATTAGGAATGGGGGTTATAGGGTGGTGGATACGCAAAGAGAGCGAAGATAGCATGAAAATACTTAATAATTGACCAAGCCAAATGCAACTGCCAATATGCTGTTATTAATGCTAATTATTAACAATTATGTTTCGCATTATGCGGTTGTAAAAGATGGGGGCGTTACCATAGATATGCTTGTATTTTAACAACAATTTGCATATACTCGTTGTATGCATATTAAGTGAGTTGGTCGCATGTTTATTTATAAGCGAGATCCAAAGAGATATCCATAAATCAGTTCAATGACACGACCCATAAATCCGTTGATAAACCTTCTCAGGCATTGTGCCACAAAGAAAATCTTATCAGATTACAATACTGCAGCAAACTGGCAAATCAATAAATGGCTAAAATAACTGCAATAATCAGCAGTGTTGCCCACTCAGCAAGTTTTTCGCCAGATCTGGAGTTTTTTAATAGATTTTACCTAAAAACTACAGATTTCCTAGCTCTTTCTACCATATTTTTTAATGTTGATATATCTTTGTTATGCACTGAAGAGTTGGCAACACAGGTAATCAGCTGTACAAATTTTGGCACTCTGATTGAAAGTGAATTTGAGAAGAATGGGAGATGGAGAAACAGAAACAGAAACGGAAGAAGAGAAGGAGATTGAGACTGAAACATAATAAAAAGAACTTTAAAAGCTCATCAGCTGCAATGCGGAAATTGCTTAAAAACTAACAAAAGTCATGCACACTTGGCCACACCTTGCATTTATTGTATTTGTAGTTGTCGCTGCTGTTGTTGTTATTTTTGTTGTTGTGCATGGAGCTCTCTGAGCTACTGTTGAAGCTGTTAACTTACCTTTAGTGACGTCAAATCGATATCATCCAATGAACAATTCACCGATTGTGCCAATTGTTGTTGTTGGTGCGCCATTTTGATTTGTTTTTTTTTTATCTGCCTGCTGCGGCGGCGGCTGCTGCTGCTGTTGCTGCTTCTACTTTACACAAACACACACGCACACACTGCTATGCAGGCTATGCACACCAACGCACACACATATATACGCACACAGAAGCACTCGCCGTCAACAGCGCCTCACTTTTTTTTCTTCTTTCTTTCTTTCCGCTTATTTACTGCTTGTTAGCTGTGTTGTTTTTATAATTTTGACTAAAAAGCATACAATATAATTATATTCGCATTGCTGTTAAAATCAAATTGACAAAAGGAATAGTATTATATACGGCAATTAACAAAAACTATTTGGCTATCAATTCGTATTTGTTGCTGCCCATACAACTTTTCTCTTTTGTCAGTATACGAATGTGTGAGTGAGCGTTTTGCTTATGTGTGTGTGTGTTCCGTGTGTATGTTTGTATGTAACGTTTGGCAAACGGGCGCGGCACGCACTTTTTTGCACTGATTTTAAATGCAAACACTAGTGAAATTAATATTTATAAAGGCCGAAACTTTTAATATTCTTATTCTTCATCGGATTAATCACACACAACACACACTTTGCGATCTTCGTTATACACAAACACCCATAAATACATAAACCGAAGTATATGTATACGTATGTTTGTGTAGGTAGACAGGAAAAAATCTGCCACTCGCTTTTTCTCTTTGCTTTTCGGAGGGGGCTGATGGAAATAAAATTGCGGTGTTATTTACAATACTTTACGCGCACTGCGATTATGTTTACTACTTTTGCACAACTAACACAATGTACAACTGACTTGCCTTATTCTAAGCAAGTTCCGGTTTGTGCAAGTCGATGGAAAAAATTAAATAAATTTCGCGAGCAACACGGACGCGACACACGTCCGAACTCCGACGCAACAACAACAGAAATGTTATTTCCCAGCTGTCTGGTCACTCTTAGCAGGCATATTCAACAACAAAACTTAACATATTTCTGTAATGTTACTAACAGAGGACAGTATTTATTTTGAAAAATGGCATATTTTTTCTTGTTGATAAGGGAAACAAAGCTTAAACTGCTCTGAATAAATATTTTAAACAAAATTTGATTTTACCAATATGCGATTTCAAATTTACGTGCATTCTTGTTTACTAAGCAGCTTATAACATTGTTAACAGACTCATAGCAGCAGAACAAGCATATAACAGAAGTGTAACTTTACAGCTGTATTGAGTCTGTAATACTCCATAACAGCCGATATATTAGATCGATATTTTTAAGTTTTTTTACAATTACAGATTTTAAGTGTAATATTTAACTTATAAAATGCAAATGTTATTATTTAAAATATGAATTAAAGAAAAATGTATCAAATTAGTATGATACTATACTAAAGGATATTACGATATTCTGTTACTCCCATATCGATTAGGTGCGATGTTTTGCATGCTCTTAAAATAAAACTGTTATGCTCAAAAGGCGCTGTTATACTATCTGTAGGCTGCCAACTTCTTGTAGAAAAAAATAGCTGTTTCTGGCGGGAAAGCATCCGAAAGATAGCTGAAACTGAAATGAAAAATCGCTAAGGCCGATTCGGCACAGCTGATTGATTTCTAAATGTTGTTGAAATTGTTCAACACTTGTTCTGTAAACTGGGGCTGCCACCCTACAAAATTTTTCGATCAGGCAACTTGTTTTAATATAATAAAAGAAAAATTCAGTTGAAACTTTGAAAATTTGACTGAATTGAAATTTTTCTTATATTTGAAGCTATAATTTTTTTAACTTTTTCAGAATTTGTGTTGAAATTTTCTTGATTTTATGATATATATATATTTTTTAAATATATACTTTTAACTTCTCTCCCCTTGGGTTGACAAGCTTCAAACCTTTATTATAATTTGTTTTTTTTTTTGATTTCGAATTTTAAATTTTCATCAAAATGCTAATTAATTTCAAAATTTGCATAAACTTTTTAGGTAAAATAGCCAGATCTAGCTATAAAATAGCTTAGCTGACAACAGTGATCCAACTTCATGTACCTCAATTATGCGTTGCGTGAAGTTGGCTGCAAGAAAATACTATTTTGCCTTACGTTACTCCCTTTGCGTTTACGTTAGCACTTAATGGGAAACATATTGTCCGCGATCTTCCGATCTGGCAACTTTTCTAATTGGGGCTGCCACCCTACAAAAGTTTCCGATCTGCGCAACTACGAAAATTTGACAAAATGAAATTTTTCATGTTAATTTTTTTAAATTATTGTAGAATATTTGTTGGAATTTTCTCGATTTCATCATATAAATATTTTTTTAGAATTTAACTTCTAAATAAATAACGAGTTTTCAAAAAGTTTCTTTGTATATGTATTTTTAAGCTAGACTTTTTACTGACAGTTTTTATTAGAATATAAACCTTATTCAAATTTATTCATAAAATGATCGCCTTTAATTAATCAAATTTCGAATTCAAAATATTCAATTTTTGGAAAGTTTTTGCTAGATGAACTAAAACTAGTTCTCATTTGAATTGTTTGCCGGTCACATATTCTCACCGGAACCAGTGTATACAGTGCAGCACGCTCAGTGTAAGCGGTGTGAACGTTCGTTCAGAGAGGAAACTATCGCACGTTTACGTGAATTGGAAATCATTGTGAAGCCAGATCGCGAGTTGGCAAGACGTGCGTGAAACGAGCGCGCAACTCTAACAACGAAATTCAACCATAAAAGCAACGTACCAAAAGTGCCAACAACAAAATACATGAAATAAAACGTCGAGCTCTGTGTAAAATACAACTTAAAGATTAATAGAAATAAATCGTTTGTGCCGTTTAACTGTTCTGCTGATCATTTGTTGTTATTATTGCTGTTGTTTTGTGCTAATTAGAAAGAGAAACAGCGTCGACTGCTACGCCGGCGTTTTAGAACGCGGCTATCTAATTGTTGGCCCAAAAACAAAAAAAAAAAGCGGCGAAGCTGGTTTTTTTGCGCATCGTTGTATTTGTTTGTGTGTGTAAGAGAGTGAGAGAGATCAGTATAAGCCTGTGAGTGTGTGTGTGTGTGTTTGTGCATTGGAATTTGTTAAAACGCGATCGTATTAAGGTCAAAAGCAACAAGTGACAAGCCACAAAAATTCTAAGCATTAATTAATGCATTAAAAAAAAACAAATTAATTAAAAAGTATAAGACAAATATAAGTTGCTGCTACTCTTAAACAATTCTTTTCAATTAAAGATTTTTCGGATCTTTTCTATTGCCAACAAGAACAACAACAACAGTAACAACAACAAAAGCGCAGCAGCCAAAGAACGCCGCGCATAACAAGAAGCAACAACAACAACTTTCCGGTTTTCTCTGCTCCATCTCTCAGCGTCTTTTTCGTCTTATTTTGTTACGTGTGTTTATCGATCTTCGTGGCTTACGCGTTTTTCGTGTGCTGCCAAAGAAGAACACAGAGAGTTCGACTACGAGAGAGAGAGACAGAGAGAGCGAGCAGATCCGAATTTAAGTCGAGTTTAGTGAAAATTATAATAATAACAAGTTCATTTAAATTAAAATAACAGCGCCACACAATCAACAACAACAACAAGTTAACGCTGCGACGCTGCAGGACTTAAAAGGAAGCAAAAGAGAAAGAGGGAAAGGGAAAAGAGTGAAATCACGCCGTCTTATATTTTGTGTGCGTGCTAAAGTGCGAGCGAGCGAGAGAGAAAGAGTGCGCTAAAGAGAGCGGAAGCTGTAAACAAAACAAAAACATATATTTTTTTGTACAGGATTTTAACATAAATCATTCACGCTGGATTTAGGATACTACGAGGCTGTCAAAGGTAAACAAAAGAAAAAGTAAAATCAAATAACTTTTAAACAATTCCATTGATTATTATTTCAACGATTTTATGCAACAGTTAAGCAAAAAGTGATCAACAACCATAACAATGCGTTTCATTCAATTTTGTGCGCTGCCAAATTCAATTAACAATGCCATAATACACAACACATACACCTAATAACATTTTTATGCAGTCAACGAACGCACCTGAGAAACACACGACGCTCACTGTGCGCTTTATGGCGTCCAATAAGCCACAAAATATAAAAAAGGCACTCAAAACTTGTTGCATAATCGCCAATTGGAATCCAGTTTGGATCTCAAACTGTACAGTTTGATGCCAAAAAGAAAAAGGGCTCACATTGCGTGCGTCGTTGTCATAAAATTTGCGATCGCTGTCATAGTCTTTCTTATTAGCATACGAAAGAGAAAGAGTGATAGAGTGTTGCCATTTTAGCTATTAAGTGGCTAGACTTTGGTTTTTATTTGTTGGCAAAAGCTTAAAATATTTGAAGTAATTGTTTTAGTTAGAAAATCAATAATATTTTATATGAAATAATACTAAAGTTGAGGTCTTATCGAATTAATAAGTTAAGTTAAGAATATTTTATGGGAATATAACTTTTAACAATAAGAAAAATTAAACTTAAATCGTTGAATATCGTTTTTAATCAAATTAGGTTTTGAAAACCTAAAAAAAATTATATTTCTTAAACACTTTCACTTTGTTTTGGAGATCAAATTAGCTATTTATGCCCGAAAATATACATCTGCAATTCTTTAAAGAACCCATTTTTTTCAACGTTTTATTAGAGTTTTTAAAGAAATTTTTTGTTTGAAATTTTGATAAATTTTCGGCACCTGCTTTAAATAATTTCTCAGATATTTCTAGCAAACATTTTTAATAAAATAAGCTGTTTTAGCCCTTGAAATTCTGACAACACTGGCCTGTGCTAGCCAGTCTACAGGTGGTCATTAAGCCAGGCTTCGTCGGCAACGACGCTGCCGTAAACTAGGCTAAATAGGGTCTCTAGCCAAAGCACGTTTTGGTCTGTAGTGCGGTGTCTATAGTGAGTATATGTATGTATGTGTGTTTGTATGGTCTGTGGTCTCGGCTTGGGCTTGGTTTATTTTTAAACCGCATTCCGCGTGGCATTTGCCACTTACATACACATATTTACATACATGCACAAACATAAATATATTTATGTGTGTGTGTATACATTACCGTTATAACGTTAACAGCAGTTTAAGAGGCATTGAACAGACAACGGGGCAATGCTTGTCTGTGATTTAAAAGACAATTGCAATGAGAGACAATTGCGCTAAATTAAATTACGCTTAACGGGGGCAAATAAAGGCCAACGACACACACACACACACGCAGTGAGAGAGAGAGATGAAGCCCACGCCTCAAACAAACATTAAATAAATCATAAAAAAAGAGTCATAAATGCATAAATGCAGTCACTCAGCGCTTGTCAAACTTCAAATGGAATTATATGAAATTCCTATTGGCAATCCAAGTTGGTCCATTTGATTCTTTTGCTGTGCTTTTGTTTTCATTCTTCGACTGCAGCTGGCCGCTCTTTGCCGTCTTTGTTGTTGTTCTTATTGCTGCTCTCCTTGCACTTATTGCACTGCTGTCTGCTGCTGCCTGTGTGTTTTGTTGTTGGCGTGGCATTCTTTAACGTTTTGCGCAATTTGTGCGCTGTACTTGATTTATTTTTTGTATCTTGTATTTTTCATTATTTGTTGCTTTATTTCTTTACATACCCAAGATTTACATTCACAATTGAAAGTTGATCGCATATAATCCTCAAATATTAATGCCAGTTCCATTTCGAGCACGATTTCCACTTCCAGTTTCCAGTCAATCAATCACAGCATTTTATTTAGCGTTTCAATCAATCAACCCACAAAAAAAATGACTGAATTGAATAAAATTAGTAGAATTTTTAGCGGCAAACAGTCACAAAGTGGTATACAAGGTCCCCATTAATGATAATGATAAACATTTTTTAATGATAATTGTTGAGTGAAGTGGGAGACTTACTCGTAATTAATTGGAAGTCTGGAAGTTCGTAAGACCTCTTGAATTAGTAGCACAAATGGCGTCCAATTGACTGCTGAACTTGGAATTGTGCAGTTAACTTAAGAAAGAGATGGCAATAGTATGTCATTATTTCTCGAATTAATTTTTTTTATAATTTAATAAGAAACATGTTTTTTTGTATTCTGTGAATACAATTATTGGACTAACTGTGTTTTTGAAGAATATTTAAAAGCTGTGTTTCTAATGAATTCTAGAATTCTAAATCATATTACACATCTATTAGGTTATCAGACATATAGGCGGTATATATTGAGACCACCCAGTTTTATTCTACGAGTATGTCTATGACAAATTCAGTTCAATGATTTTATATTGATGCAATTTCTACTAACACTTATCAGCTTCGTAAGCGAAGTCCAAAACAGCAAATTAATCGCTTTTCATAAATATAATATATTAATAGATTTATTTTTAATATGTGTATATACCTTATGTCATGCGACATTTTTGCTAACTTGATAAGAAACCCCTTCACGTTGATTTTGAATGATGCGATCATTATTGACAATTTCAAGTTTCGTTTTTGGCCTGACATTGAAAGAGCATTCCAGTTTCTTTTATCGCCCAACAGATGAATACAATTATAGCATTTGATAGATGTACATACATATATTTGCATTCTACCCAGTTCTACTTGCATACTTAAATGTATATGTGTGTTAGTATATGCATAGATAGTTCCAATTGACTGAAGCTGGTTGCCAAGTGTGTCAAGCAATTAGAAATAACCGTGAGTTAAAGTGCAAAACTGCTATAACGCAAAAGTCGAGAAAGAGTGTGTGTGTGTGTGTGTGAGAGAGAGAGAGACTTGGTGAGATAGAAAGAGATAAAGCGTGCCATTTCACTTGACTAACAGACAAATACGGCCAAGTGGTTTTTGGGAACGCCTGAAGTTCACTTGAAGCCATTTTCATTTTCTAGCCAATCAACTTTATACCCTGTATAACTGCAACTGGAACGTAAATGTTAAGTCTAACATTGTGGAATGTAGGTAACAGCTTAATGTAGGCCACTTGAGTTTAGTTAAATGATTAATTATACAACTTCTCACTTAATCTCTGAACTGCAAATCGTTTACATAAATAGCAAGCTAGCTTTGAATTGCAAGTATTACTTTAGAATTGGAGTCGAAGCATTAATCTATGTCTGTTAATTAAGCTGCTGTTAAATCAAATACTTAACATGACAGCAACTGTAATGTGATTAGCAGCAAACGATTAAATCCCAACATAACATACAAATGTTATTAACATAGCATGCTATTTTATTTACATTACAGTTTACAGGATAACTGCAAGTCGTTCATTCATCTTTGTCATTTCCTTGTTGCGAGTTTCCTTTTTTTTGACTTGCCTTTTTTCGCGCGCGCCAAAAACAGCGACTTAGTCAAAGAGCTACAGTAATAAATGCACATTCAAGGCTACAACAATAACAGCAACGTCAACTGCAGCAGCCACAACAACAATAACAACAACAGCAACTTGCTTTGCTTAAACTGGTTTTTCCATCTTGTGGTTTGCTTTCTTTTTTTGTGAGTTGTTATTGTTGTTGTCTTCCTCTGCACGTAGCCAAAAAAAAAAAATATGCTAAAGTCATATCACAACAACAACAGCAACATTTCTTATTGAAGAGAGCACAGGAAATGCATTTTACAGATATACACACACAACACACATAAAGTTACATTGACTTTATAAACAATTTGCACGATTTTTGCAGCGGAATTGCAGTTGCATATTTTCATTGTTGTTGTTTTTTTTATTTTACATGTATGTATGTGTGTGAAGGGTCGGTCAGTTTTTGAGTTGTTTACTTGGCACTCAACATTGTGCAATGTGTGGGATTTTGGCAGTCAGACAACTCAAAAAAGGCTCCAACTTCGAGAAATGACGCTACAGTTTAGTCTGAAAATATAATGCCTTGACAAAGGAAGTATCTTATTGATTTTTAATAAATAATATTAAAGTATCTTATTGATTTTAATACAATATTGTTCCATTGGGCTTAATAAAAGAGAAGGGCACTTTTTATTAAGGGCTTTGCTTTTAGAATCATCCAAGTTATGTAATTTCAAGCAAGTGAAAGTAAAATTTATTCACATTTTATTGCGTTCCTAATGATCTTTCGTCAAATCAAATTGTTAACTAAGCGAAAGTTTCACGTTGATCTTCTTTTAATAGCGATAACTTTACCAATTTGAAACCCCAATTAATCCGATCTCTATACAACATCCTCTTCTATTTTGTTGTTGGTATTTGTATTTCGTAGTTCATTTTGTCATCTGTTCAATTCCCCTTTTCAGCTGCGGCTCAATCGAAATAAAAATAATAATAATACAACAAAAATAACAAAAGGCCTGTTCCAACTCACGGTTCACCTGTTCCATTATCATAGAAAAATCGCTGGCAACCTTGAAACTCGCCTCGCCTTCCGCTGACTCGAGTGAAATTTCTCACCAAAAAAGACTTCTCTCCCTCTCGTGATTTGGCTTTGCTTTTGCTTTGCTTTTTGGTTTTACTTTTTTGCCTCTTTTTTTTTGTTTTGTATTTGTATTTGTATTTGTATTTGTATTTGCTTTTTAGTTTTTTGTCTTTCCTTTCAAGTTTGGAGTCGCACCATAAACAATTTTGAGCAACTTTGTTGTTGGTTTTGCTCTTTTTTTTTAAACTTATTTATTATGTAGCTAATTTTTTTTTGCCATTTTATGGAATTTGGCTAATCAAGTCAAGTGTTTCGCTGTGTATGTGTTTTAAATCGCTCTGTTGAATTAAAAAAAAGACGTTAGATATATTAATAGATTTTTTCAAAATTCTTTAAATTTCTATAAATTAGGTGAATAATTGCTAAAAATACCAAAGCAATCATTGAAATTTCAACTCTTAGAGCATTTCTCTGTCATTACTAAAAGTTTATTACCAGTTAAATGTTGATTCATAATAAGCTGGAAAATGATTCATAGTTTTTAAATAAAAATGTAAGAATTTCATTTAAAACTTGGGATTTGTTCTTTTCTATGAGAGGAAGAAATTTATTAAAATTTGCAATGAAGATGAATAATAGATGGAATATGAGACTTGTTAGAAATCTATTTTGGAATTTTTCAGATCGCAAAGAAATTCCAATGAAGTTTGTCTTGTTTCTAGAAGCTAATGTCAAGCGGAAGTTTACAAGTATTTGGAATAAACTAACAAATGCTTATCAGCAACTACCGCCTGACTGCCTAGATGAAAAAATGCCGTGGCAAAAAATTCGGTGGGGGGCACCCAAAAAAGTAATAAAATAAAACAAAAAAGTCACAAACTTATCGCAGCCTTGATGCTGGCTTTAATTTTGGCAAATTGCTGGCAATCTGGAGCTGCCCAGAAACAACAAACGAACGAAAATTTAATAACGTCTGCGAATAAATTGCGATGCCTTCTCATTGATGTTGCTGTTATTTATGTGTGTTGTTGTTGCAGCCTCGACCGCGGGCCCAATCAAAATATTTAGCTTATTAGTTGCAAAAAGTCAACAAACAGCAAACTGAAATGGAGACCTCAGCAACACAACACTACACAGCACAACATTCACATCGTGAGAGTTGGAGGCAACATTTTCTGCGCCGACGCAGACGCGGACGACGACTTCACATTAAGCATACGCCGCATGGGCCGCTGCTTCAACTGTGATCTTGCCTCGGGCAATTAATTACATTTTGCGCACTTTGTTTCCGCTTTACACCGGGCGGTGGTAGAATTTCGTAGTCGTTGCTGTAATTATTTTCCTAGTACGAGTATATGCCTCATTTTTCTTTAACATTTTTTTTTTGTTATTTTGTTTTGCCTCTGTGAAGTGTTTGTTGCAACTCAACAGCCCAAAAGACAAAGGCAAAAAAAAAAAAAACAGAATAAAAAAGAAAGAAGAAAACAAAGATGAAGCCATAAAACTGCCGCTGCTTTTGCTTCTACTGTTTTGTTGGGCTTTTGTATTTGTGCAGCTGCCTAGGAAGGTGTTGATGATATGGCCCCCAATGCCTTCCACCGAGGGGCATTGATTTTGATGCAGCTAGAATAACGGGGACCTTAAACGACATTCAGGTGCTCTTTAAGACAGTAATAACAATGAATGATTTGTAAAAGTTATTATCAAAACAAAGATATGTTTTTTAAACCATTTTTAATATATGGCGTTGATATTATTTAAAATAATTATTGTAATTTAATTTAAACAATCGCACTTAATAAAATTTTATACCAAGAGTGCATTATAGACTTACTTCCATAGCTGATATACCCCATTGTAAGAGTATAATCAGCTCGCAGCGAACAAGAAGACTGCGCATTTGTGCGCTACTCGTAAATTGTTGGCCCCCTTTTTTGCATATGCTTTCCACGTACTCACACTGGGTACAAGTACTCGTATTTATACTCGTTTACATAGTCATTCATTTACATATGTGAGTGCATATGTGTGTATAAATTATGCCCTAAGCGTCGTCCGACCATCGATCGAAATCAAAAAGCGTAACAACAAAACAGAAATGCCAAAAATTCTTAGTTTGCTCAGCACAACACAGCTCAGCTGTGAAATGTGAGCCAAGACGAGTCCAAGACCAAGACAAGGCAAGCCTCGGACTGGAAGAGAGCTGAAGAGGTGGCTCAGAAGCTTACCTTACCTTTAGCTTACCTTGTTGCCAGCTTTTGCTCCTCTGGCAAGGCGTAAATATGACATTCTTATGCGTACTTTTCAACTGTTTTACGAGCTCGTTCCACTTATATGAGGCCTTGGTCACAATATTTTCATAAAAGATGACAATTCTTAGCCTATTTATGGAATGTCCATGCAATTTGTTCGCACGTTATCGGCCTAGCGGAAAAGTTGACTTAGCGCAAGTACTTTGGCCTGGCAATTTATGAGTTAGATTTCCAGTCCTAATCAAATACTGGACACATTAACTATCTATCGATAGATAGTGCCGACAAACTGGCTTATCAATTGCCGCAAGTGCGATAAATAAATATTGCAAAAAAGTGCAAAAACTGCACAAAAAATTGATGTTTACTCGTATGCAGAAAGTTACAACCAGGCCAAATGGGTGCTACATGATGTCAGAGTTAAACTTCGAACGTCTGACTCATAAAATAGCTGTATAAGCTAGTCATGGGTGAGAGCTAAATGTCTAACTGTCTCTGTCTCTGTCTCTGTCGGTCTGTCTGTCTCTTGATTAATTAGCTGGGAACACACGCTCTCTTTTGCTATCTCCAGTTCTCAGCTCTCTTCCGTGCATATATAAAGATTCTGAATATGATGATGATGATGATGATGCGAAATGACTGTCTAGAACTCATGACAAGTTTACGGCACAGAATTCAAGTCATCAACAATTAAATAGACGCATAAAAGTCGACATTAAACAAATGTTTTGCATTTGGATTCAATGTGCGCTCAACTTAAGCTACGATCCTAACCTTGGGTTCAGATTCCAGCATTCCCTCAATCTCTCTCTCTCTCTCTCTCTCTCTGTCTGCTCTCTCTCTCTCTCTCTTTCTGTTACCTTGTACAAAAATAACAATACAAATTTACAGAGTCTCACTCGAACTCGTGCTGTTTTCTGTTGCATAAATTTATAAATATTACCTTAGTATTTGCTTTAGCCATTATTATTGTTGTATATATATTTGTTATTGACTGTTGACTTGTTGTTTAAGCTGTTAAAATACAATAAGGTAGAAAATGTCGTTAACACTTTGAATCTATTGCAGTTTGACGGGATTAAAATTATAACATAAATGTGAAGTATCTTATCTGTATATCTATGACAATGATTATAGTAGAGAAAATACTTAAAGATCTTTTTACTTATTTTAATAAAAATGGGAAATTTCTATTCATGCGCACTCTTTTTTCCGCGAATACTTCAGGATTAACTGGAATCTTCCCGTATCTTATCTTAAAACAATTAACTTAAACTCACATACTTTCCTACTTTTATTTGCTATATTAAATACCAAACTACTCTTAAACATTTTTAGCAACTTCCATATGTCGACTTACTTTTAAATACTTTTAAATTCATTCTTTACGCAAAATTCATAGATTTCATTATATAATAAATTGTCTGTGTTAATAAAATAAATAATCGTGGAATGCTTAAGAGTAACCTTAAGTAAATATTCATTCTGTCAAATTTGTATTTATTCCTTTACTTAGTTGACAACTCTATTCACGAGTAACAAGACAGGTTAACAGACCTGCAATGCCAGCTCAAGAAGGGTATAATTACACGGTTAATAACAAAACATTTACTTAAACGCTGACATCAACCAGTAATTGGAAGAGTCAGAAAGAGAGGCAAATAGAGCGAGATAGGCGGGAGAAAGACATTTAAAACTCAGAGAACTCGTGCCCGTTGGAGAAGCTACAAAATTTGGTTACTTTTCGAGATTCTCTACCGGTTTTTTTTCCATCAAATTGTTGCCTCTGTTTAGCATTGTAGCGTGAAGTTATTTTATTTTTTTTCGGTTTGTTTGGCTTATTTATTTACGATTTTTATTATGACGCGATTAAGCGGCGTCTTTATCACAGGGATTGAGTTTTTGGGAGACAGTTCTCGAGGCAACACTCTGTCAATTTGCATATGCCGAATCGTGAAACACGTTTTTTTTTTTGCATTGGCCACCCGGCAACGAGGTAACGTCGAGAGGAGTCGCCTCCATCACCCGAGGCGATATCCAACCGCAGCAAGGGGCGTGAAATCAAAAATAACATTTTTTGACAATACAAGACAAGTCTACGGACAACTGGCTAAGCAGCTTTAGATAATGAAAAGAAGCAGGAAAAAATAAATATGAAAAGATTCTGCTGATAAGTGTGTTTAGAGTAAAACATAGTTAAGATAGCTTTTATTACGGGCATTATAATTATATAATGTAAGCTACCGTGCAGGCTAACATAGGTTTTCTATGTTTTTCAAGTTCTCTACCTCACTCAAAGCTCTATCATTCAATTATAATTTATGCGCAATAAAAACGACCGCAAAATGTTGAAGAATTCTTCAAAATCAATTCATATATGTGGTTTTTTCAATTTGCTGTTATAACGTCATCAAATATAAATTTTATCATGTAATTTTAAACGGTTTAATTTTTTTCCATCGTGAATAAATTGTGAACATTGTGCGGTTTGCGCAACGTGATTTCGGGTCAAAATGCATTTGGCAGTTGAAATCTGAATTGGTTATGAATTTGTTGTTACTGTTGTTGGGTTGGGTTTTGGGGCTGTAATAACAAACCCATATCACAGTTCGTGTCTCATCAAAAACACATTGAAATCGTTTGAAATTCATTTAAAATACATAACTTGCGGTTTAAAGTCTTATCACATATTGTTAACAATCCACTGATGAGCCACAAGGCTGTCCATTCAAATCGAAGAACTTGAAATACTATCAAAATATGTTTATATTTATTAATGACTTTTCTAAAGCATTTACAAATAAACGAGGCAATTTAAATTTTGTTTATAAACTACATAAATAGAAAAAATATGAAATAATATTATGATTGAACAGACACTTGAATATATATGCTGAAGACTGGGACTGTTGACATTCGGAGGGGACATATTCTCAGGGCTTAGCCAATTAAAAATTCAACGGTCGATTGAATGATCTTACCCCATCATATGTCTACAATTACGAGTACGACGCACACAGATACAAAAGCATCTTCAAGATACAAGCTCTGACTATGTACGAGCACTTCATATTTATTTTTGGGCATTGGGTTACAAACTGAGCTGTCAAATGAAATTGAAATGTTCGTTTTCAGCTTGTAGACGATCTTCATTGAGATTGTCGCCTGTTGTGTTACATTTTAATTAAAACTAGGGGGTTCTCAGATATCACCGACTAGAAAGAACTCTCAACCTTCAAGCACATTTTTCGATAACAAATATGCTTTGGCAACTTCCTGCGAAACCCAAACGGAAATATATTCATTGCGTGTTAGGGTGTTGGATGCTCGTACTCATTGTTGAGTAAATATTTACCCTTGACTTTGGCTCGAAAACTGTTTGTCATTAGCACACACACAACTTATATGGCATGTGACTCATTCGCCAATGTGATTGAGTTTCCCAATTTGGATTCACACGTGTTGAGAGCGGCATATGCAAATGATTTTCGAATCATTTGGTTTCATTACGAACTTGAGCTTGATTAAGTCATATGCCGGCTTACACCAGACGCTAAGAAGGAAATGTTTCTATTCCTTGTGGGTCGCAGCTTAGACAATGCTTATTAATTACAGATCGCACCAAAATGACAGACACAAACTTCAAATGGTCACACGGTCGAGAGAACGGGATAAATACGACGTGCGCTATAGCTAGTTATGCCCTTTAGAAACCTGAACTTAAAACTGAATATTAATCTATTTTTTAGACCCCGTACTTAAAAAAAGAACAGGGGTCTATTGGGTTTGTTTTACCGACTATGTGCGTAACAGGCAGCGCCCATATGAACAATCGGTCGAAAACCAAGTTTTAGTATGAAAAACTTTTTTGGGAGAGGGACTGGGAGCGGCGCCTGGGAGAGGGACTGGGAAAGGGACCCGGGAGAGGGACTGAGAGCGGGGCCTGGGAGAGGGACCTGGGAGCGGGGCCTGGGAGAGGGACTGGGAGAGGGACTGGGAGCGGGGCCTGGGAGAGGGACTGGGAGCGGGGCCTGGGAGAAGGACTGGGAGCGGGGCCTGGCAGAGGAAATGGGAGCAGGGCCTGGGAGAGGAACTGGGAGAGGGACCTTGGAGAGGGACTGGGAGCGGGGCCTGGGAGAGGGACTGGGAGAGGGACTGGGAGCGGGGCTTGGGAGAGGGACTGGGAGCGGGGCCTGGGAGAGGGACTGTAAAACATTTTTGTTTTATGAGATGTCTTGACCAATCTGATAACATTTGCATTTAGGTTAACTAAATTATTTTTAGTTTTTTTCCATTATAAGTTTTTTCCATAGTAAGTACGGGGTCTCCGACTGTCGAGTATGCTCGACTGTAACACCGGCCGACTAGTTTCTTGTATAACAAGCTGACAGAATTTCTACCTGCTTACTAACGTGATTCAGTTTCTAGTCTTATCAATTGTTGTCGGCTTTAATTAATAACAATAATTATAACTAGTAGAAATCGAAACAAAATCTTTTAATTGTTTAACTTGTCGTGGCGCAGTGATAACTCATTTCATATCTCAATAAACTTAATGTATTTACGACTCATTAACAATTTAATGACGACCTTAATTTGGTTTCATTTTTGATAGTCCAAAATGTTGTAATACTTCCTATGACTCCATAGGCTTTATTTGGTTACAAATTGTATCATAAAGTTATGCGACTCCGCCTTATCTGTTAAAAACAAAATAAATCAAAATATCATTATTATTTGATGGATTTATAGCTTAAAGTTTGCGTGCAACTTTCCTTAGTTTATTATACAGGGGAAAGTGGTATTAAAATAAATTGCAAATACGTTATTTTAATGCTCTACAAATCGCTATACTTCTAGGCAATTTGTTAATTGCCTGGCACTTCCCTCAGTGAACTCAGAGGAAATCAATCAGTCGGTAAACCTGTTGAAATGATCACACCTTTCCCAGCATAGGTCTACTACTAAATATAATCGTAGGGGGGCTTCATCGCTTACAAGAAGCGTGCAGATTAATGGGCCTATATCCGGCATAACGAATCTTAATTACACAGCAATTAAAAGCAGGCATTATAACGCGTGCTGCAAACTCTTTGCCACATAATTAATGAATATTGGCGCCTCTTCAAGCCGTTGGCCATATAGTCGGACTTATTGGTTCGATTAAAGTTAATAAAACCCAGAAAAAAAAGTAAAATTCACAGTGACGTCTTAAAGGCAAAACTTTGAAATCTGTTTATTAATCATAAAAAACCATGAATAGCAAATTTCACTTTTAATTGATTTTTATTGTGCCAAAAGAATGTGCTGAGTGAAATTTCGATTGGACCCGTAGAATTGATTGTGTCTTATTTAAACATTCTTTTATTCTTTTTATGCTCCGACGACCGCCCGTTGTTAAATGGCACAAGCTAAATAAATAGCCAAAAGCGTGGATCAATTTTCTATGTCTTCAAGCACATCGAGTGGTGCTCCAGAGTGTGGCTAGTGCAAAATCTAATGATGTCATCAGTCGGACATTTGACAAATTTGGAAAAACGCAGTCATGCTTGTCACTTGGCCTAAACAATATCCAACATATTCCCATACAAACAAAGAATCTGCAATCTGTAAACTGTAATTGATTGTTGATTAATGAAAAAACCGTTTGATTGTGTCCCACAAAGAAGCGTATACAAAAAAATTTCACTGTCAAACTCGTTGATGCGGCGCCCACTCGAATTCCATTTGCATGCCAAATGAGCACATGTCACAGGCAAAAAAAAAATACAAACTAAAATCCCAAAAAAAATATACAAAAAACGCAGAAAAAATAAATAAATAAATACAGTAGCTGCTGGGGCTGCGCATGCGCAGAACACGACCACAAAGAATAAGTTTCAGCCACTGGCGTTGGCGCATGTATCTGTTAGATACTTAGATACAATCGTGGAACAACAACGCGCAGCTGCGGATGATGTCATGGAGTTGGTCTATCTTTCTCTCTCTCTCTTCTGTGGTGCGCATGTCTACTCCGACGCGGGTGTAACGCCCCAGGGGGGCGTAACAAATGCCAAACAAACACACACACACACACACACAAAATAGCCGAAAAAAAATATAGTAATAAGAAAAGAAACCCGAAAGCATAAGTAATGGCAATAAGCATGAAGGAAGAAGGAAGTCGGGGGTACGCCTTGTCTATTGACTAATTTTTGCAAATAACTTTTGGAGCAGCAAACACACACACAAAAATAATAATAAAGCAAAGCCGCCATAAAAATGAAGACAAGCCACAACAACACCCAAAACTCTAGCAACAACATCAACTTAAAGCCGAATGCCATTTTGTAGTCATGATTATAATGAGCCAAAATGTTTGGTAATCATTTTTAAAGTGCCTCAACAACAATTTGACTGCAGCTGACAAAGAGGATGAATGCCTGAAGCATGTGTGTAGCCTGGGAATTAATAATAAATAATAATAATGACAGCATATGCTTACCAGATTAGTTTAAGCAAAATAAATTTGCATGTTTCATGTTATGCAAACTTTTCAACATTTCTCTCAGCTTTATCTAATGTTTAATTCATTTAAAAACAATAGTTTGTTCAAAAATAGAAATATTAGAAGTCTCTTTTTCTCATCTGTTTTCTACAGTCTACAAGTTTCAGTTAAAGACCAAAGTATTTAGGAATAAAGTCCATAATGTCATGCTGCGTAGCATTCTATCGACAATCTTCAGGTGTCCATTCTATAAACTAACCTTACTCAAACTCACCAAAATTTATAGTCTCGATTAACAGCATTTTTATGAGAAAATTGACACTCCTTTCTTTGACAGTGATAACTGCTTTGCTTTGCCAAACTAATAAATATCCAGAAAAGTTATTTACAGATTGTGCTTATAAATAGATATACTAGAAACTTCCCGTTAGGGTGCTGTCAAAAAGATAAAAGTTACCAATAAATACAAGGTTTACCTGGTGAGCTCAGTGCTTAGTGATCTCCGAAAGTTGATGGGGGAATTTTCTCTTTTTGTTTTGGAAATTGTTTAGCATTCGAGGCACAAACAAAAGAATTTACGAGTATAACATTGTTATTGTGTGACTGACTGACTGTCTGACTATGGCTGCTGTATTGTAGTTGTTGTTGTCATTGAAGTCAAAACTGAATTTTAATTTTCGGCAAGTGATGAGGTAATTTTATGCATGAATTTTTTGAAAACAATACAACAACATGAACAATTCTCCAAATTTAGTCAAAACAGCCAAAACCTTCCGCTACAGTTCTCATTATTTACTCTGAGGAGAAGAATGTAAGAGAGAAATTAGAAATTATCATAAAATAGAGTGTTATCTCTAGCGATCGCCCCAATAATTAAATTCCAATGCCCAAACGATATGATTATAAAAATAGTTTTGCATTTTTGCTATAAACATTAATGATCAGATGCATAAAAGCCATACACAGTCATATACATATATACTAAAATAAAAAATGAAAATTGGCTTATGGCTTATGTTTATTGATTTATGCAAATCTCTTCCCGATGCGAGGTTATTGCACGCCTAATCAGCGGGTAGGCAAACTCTTCTGTCTGCCTCTTTCCAATCTTTTTGTGTCTGGTAAACAGACAATAAAGTTCTTATACTCGTCAGTTCTTCAGTCTTCGGGGGAGTTGATTTATAAATACAACGAGGCACAAATTTAAATATCGCCTCCTGGCTATATGTCGACACATGTGCGCCGCATGTTCCTGTTCCAGCTGCCTTCAATCTTCAATCATCAATCCTTGTGCGCATGCGCAGAGTATCTCGTGTTTATTTTGGGTGCCTGTAAACAGGATGCTCTTGCGGTGCTCTCTCTCTCTCTCTCTCTCTCTCTCTCTATGAGCACAGTTGGTGTGTGTTTTGTATAGTATGGGTGTGTGTTTAAGACGGTGTGTTTGTACTTTCCTGTTTTATTGCCCTGACTTCGTGCTGCTATTACCGTTTGACACTAAAAATAGTCGAAGCATGTTATGATGCAGCTGCGAGGAGCTGTTATACCCTGTAAAATGTACTTAAGATTTGTTTGTGTATATTAAGTGAATGAAAGAACTTGCAGCAGTTATGTGACATAAGTTTTTAAAATTTCGAAGAGATTTTGTTTGGAAATAAAACGGTATTGCTTTCCATAATCTACTTTTGTTTGAGTTTAAGCTAGATTTATAAAATACTAATTTTTATTTTAATTTATATTTAATCTAACTATGTTACATCTTGATCTAAGGTATCGTTGAGTCTACAACTTTAAGTCGATCTTTTCAGTCTTCTTCCTGGGGGTAATCGTGTAGTTCAGATATTATATGAAATGTGCCATGCACTTTGTTTTAATGACTTTTCGTGCTAAAGCCTAAAGTTATGCCTCAGTTTGTTCGGTGTGGGTGCCGCCTCTTATTACACACTTAACAAATACATACTTATGTATGTATGTAAGTACTCGCATTTCAGAGCAGCAATTGAGCGTCACAGATAACAAAGTTTACGGCGCACCTGTTATCGGTGTATGGTAAAGTTTATTGTCACGCTGTTGTTGCTGATTTCATTGTTTGGTTTTCACCTCTTTTTAATTGATTTTTCATTTTATATACCCAATGTACAATGCACACACTTTACAAAGTGTTTTGTTTGCCTAAGCTGCCTTCGAATGTCTTCCAGATGACCTCAGAGCAATCTTAAAAGACAATGGTAGCCAATAATGGCTTATTAATGGGCTCTCCAGAGATTTATTACTATTCAGCAATAGGCTTCTTTTTTCATGTAGAATTTATGAGATCATCAATTTATAATACTGTTATGATCAACAAATTGTCATTTTGGGAATAAATTGTCATTATGTCCTCATGGTTCATGAATTTATGACACTTTGCTAAAATATTTGTTCATGTTGATTGGTTTCTGTCCTAAAAATAACCCTCTCGGTTATTCGCACATTTTGTGCATAGTCTATAGGCCGACATATGTGCAAGATATGACGATAAGATAAGGTCCCCTCTCAGATACTCGAATCCCTGACCGAACTGAATCCCCAACGCTAACAAGTTTGTTTGTTTCTACGGTTTTTAGTTACATTCCATAATATGCTTATTTTATTTTTGCTCCTTATCTGTTTTAAGCTTTAGTACAGCAGATAACGATAAAAGGAATTCACCATACGCAGAAACTGACGAAGCTTCCAAGAATTCGCTGTTGCCACTTTCGTTTTTTTAGCCGCCAACAGCTCTAGCAAACATTTGAATTGCTTACGGGTTGCCTCGCTATCTGATAAATAGGGGAAAAAGCCGAAAAAAGCTTTTCTACACCCAAAAAAAACCCAAGTTGAGGCAATTCTCCAGTGTCCAAACGGCGCGGGCAGTGCGAGCAACTGCCTCCGATCCAGCGTAATTTTTAATAAGAAAAAGACTAACTCGAACTTAGTGTGCGCCGTTCTAAACATCCGAAATTAATTAAATTTAAGTACTGAATGGTTTTCCCGAAAACCATCATTCAAAATTATCAGTGTGCCGTGTGTGTAATCCAGATTTAACCATGGAATATAATAGTATACTACGCTCAAACTTTTCTCGCAATGAGTATAAACGATATATATCGTTTGAGCGTCAATCTTTGGGTAGGTTGAACTTGAACTTTCCCGTCATTACTGGCATTTTTAGGGATACTCGACACATACTGCAATTACACAATGTTCGATCGACCTCTAAGCGAAAGCCCTCTCTCTTATCTCTTTTCTGATAAGCAGATACTTTTCAAAAAGTTGTCAACATATAATGTATCATCTTAATTTCTAGAATAGTTTCCATATAACGTTTAAAACATCGTTAAAATTCTTTATGAATAACTTTTAACGTTTCCTTTTTATATTGCCCAAAATGTTACGTAATCCATACGATTGTGAAGTTAATAAAAAAAACCAATTAAAGTTAATGAAGTTAATAGTGCAGAAGAGCAGATACCCTGTATATAGCTCAATATATTTTAAATTTACATAAAAGATCGCAAATATATCAGTTCCAATTGAAGACAATTGATTCAACAATAACTATTGTATATAGACACCAGGTGTGCGAAATTAAATTAATAACATTTTCAATAATCTTTGTCTGCTTATGATATTGAAGAATCTCCAAAACAATTTTGATAATCTAACGACAACTTTAACTTGAAATGTTGTCTTCAATCACAATTATTGAATTAACTACAATTTTAAATTGATTATACAAATCAATTTTAACTTAAGTATACCCTTTTTATCCATTTAAAATGGTACAGGGTAAAGTAGAGAACTCATTTGGTAAAAATTCATTGCTGATAACACGTACACAATTACGACATAGCTCCGATTGCTTGATTTTTGTTTTGGTTAAGTTATGTAGCTTGGTATGTAGCTCTAGCCTTAATCTATATAACCGACTAGGCCACATCATATCATGAAAATAAGTCATTGACTAATACGACTACGCATACTTCAAAATAAACATTACGTTAAGCAGAAAATAAAAGCTCAAAGTGCTTTTATTTATCATGCGTTAGGTCATCAAATCACAGATAGTTCTCATGGGACATTTTTTTTATTTGATGTGTAGATTAATAGACTACAAAAAAGGAATATCAATTGATTAATTAAAGTATTATATATATAAATGAAACGCGATTTGTGTTATCAATGATAGGAGATAAACTTTCATGCGAGAAACACAAACTTTTGTTATAACTTATATTAGAATGGTAACAATTTACTTCAAAATATAAAGGTAGTAATATCTGAAAATACTCATATATAGTCTTTATATATTTGTGACATCATAACATTGATAAATGAAGGAAGAAGGGTAACTTTTTGTGTGTAAATTGTGGTACCCTATCTATACAAGGGCAACCATTGAACCTTACCATATTCAACTACAAATGTACATATACCAATGTATATATAGCTAATGCCCATTAATTACTTTGACTTGTGATAAGTGGCAAAATAACAACACCAATAAAGCAAAAATGTTCTTATCGAGTCAATGCATTGAGCTGTTGATCTGTGAGAAACGATAGGTGCCAATAGGCAAATAAGTAAAACAGCTGCTATCTCTTTCTATTGAACACCCTCTATTGATTGGGGGTGGCAGCAAATCAAAACAAATACTAAACGATTTCTGCACTTTTAGGGTTGCATTCCAAACTTGTCGCATGCTAATCCAACCATGTTTTTACCTATGTTTCTTTTCTCTGTCTCTCTCTCTTGTTGTAGCATCACAATATGAGCCAGGAGGCTATGCAACGCTGCAGGCTTCGTCTTCCAGCCGTGGCTCCAATACCAACATGACGCAGCGAGATGGCATTATCAAATTTGAGAATGAGCGCATCAAGACGCTGCAGGAGGAGCGTCTACACATCCAAAAGAAAACCTTTACAAAATGGATGAATTCGTTTCTGATCAAGGTAAGAGCAGAAGTAGAATTTTCACCAAGGCTTTTGCGTTAAGCCTATATCCTTTAATTTACTTACTCCCTCAATTTCAAATCCAATATCTTACTTAAGAAAAGTTTCAGTTCGGCAAGAAAAATAATTACAAAAATATCAAGCTTTTTTTAAGCGCCAATATTTGAAACTTTAGTTAAAAAGGTACAGAGTAATAACTTTTTTAATATGTATTATCGGCTTAAAATATTGAAAAACATAAAATACATTTTTTATTAAAATATAATGAGGGAAAATTTTAAAAGCTTGCAGTCTTGACTTTGAAACATTCGAATGCACTTTTTAATGTTGATTTCTTATCTATAGGCCAAAATGGAGGTCGAAGACCTATTCACAGATCTAGCCGATGGCATAAAGCTGCTAAAGCTGCTGGAGATAATATCATCGGAGAAACTGGGCAAGCCGAACAGCGGACGCATGCGTGTTCACAAAATCGAAAATGTCAACAAGAGTCTGGCATTCTTGCACACCAAGGTAAGTACCCCGCGGAAAAAGCTAAAGAGAGAGTAAATAAGGTGGAGAAAGACAGAGAGAGAGAGAGAGAAAGAAAGAGAAAGAGAGAGAGAGAGAGAAGAAAAAGAAAGAGAGAGAGTGAGAGAGAGCAGAAAGAGCCTACGCATTTGTAGAAAGTGCAAGTTTTGTAAGGCAGTTGCGCGTGGCCGTTGCGTGCTTTGTTTGCCACATTAGTTGTGCCTGCCGTGGCAGCCACGACACTTTAGATGCAAGACTGCAACTGCCACATAACAACAACAGCAGCAACAACACAACACCACATACATAAATATTATACATATATATTTAATTACCTTTTGCTGGCAAAAAATTTCCTAAATATTTGCATACTTTCTAATGCACGCGCTGCATATTTGTTTCATTACTATTATTATTATTAATTTTATTACTTATTTACAAGTATTATTTAGTTTTTCTTGTGCTTATCGTGCGGGCACATTTTCCGCACACTTTCTTTGCCTGAATTTGATTTTAATTGTTTGTGCAGCGGCAGGCGAGAGTCGCAAATGGAATCCATAGATGAAGCAATTCCCCTTACACCTGCCCTCCCTCTCCTCCGCAACATGTTTCTATCTCTGAGGCTAGCGTGCGACATAGTTTCGCTTGAGGTCTATCTTCTAGTACGTGTTTTAAGCCTAATCTAATTAGAAACAATGCAATGCCGCTTTTAATACACATTAAATGCATGTAATTTGTACCTATTGCAGCAACAACAACCACAACAAATAAAATTAAACAACAACAACAACACAATGACACTATTTACACAGACAATAAGACTGATAGTCTTTGCCACTTTTGTTTGACGCAGTGAAAGTTGTTGATTTTTGTTTTATTTCATTTCGCTTTTTTCTTTATTTTTTTTTTGGGTTTGTCTTTTGGTTTTTGTGACATCGACATTTATTGCATTTTAATTGGTTTTTCAGCTTGAAGAAGCATTCAAACGCACTGCTGACCAAACATTTAGTTAAGGATCTTAACAGAGGGCGTTGTCAATGAAGCATAAATTCTTTATTAACATAGTTTTGTTGTAGAAGCGATTAATCAACTTTTAAGCGGATCAAATGCTCGGCTTTTAAGATAAAGATCAGTTGTAACTTATGCTTTCTTCGCCCATTTATCTCGGTGCCTACCTGTTCACGCCACCTGACCTACTATTAATTCAAATGAACCTCAGACACACAGACAGACAGATAGTCGGACACAGGGGTCAAGCACCTGACTGAGGTATTCGCTCTGATAATGCGTGACTTGTTGGCCCCAAACAGCAAAAGCAAAGACAGCTCCAGTTCTCTTTGGTTCACTTGTTTCTCTCTTTTATGCTGTGTCTTTGTGAAACGGGTAACTCGATACGCGCAGCTTAGCGAATCGGTAACCCCTCACCTTCCTCTCCGTTTCCTCTCTTTAGCTCAGTTTGAATGGCAACTAATGCAAATTTTTTGCAGGTACGCTTGGAGTCCATTGGTGCTGAGGACATTGTCGATGGCAATCCCAGATTGATCTTGGGTCTCATCTGGACCATCATTTTGCGGTTTCAGATTCAGGAAATCGTCATCGATGTGGTAAGTCCATTTATTTGTCTTCAACAAAAACAGTCAACACAAGAATACTAAAAAAAATAGTTAAACTCAATTGTTATAAGAAACTAATATAATTTTAAAAAATTATAAATTCTTAAAAATATAAAATAATATATTATCAATGATATGAAAATGATAATAAAATAAAACATTATCGTAAAATGAGGAAAGATTAAGATATAAATAAAAAATTTATTAAAAATAAGAAATATAAATTTTTAAAGAAATTTAACTTTAATCTTATAGGAATTGTATTTTTTAACTTTTTCAAATCTTTATTTTAGGATGAAGAAAACGAATCAAGCGAGAAACGTTCAGCCAAAGATGCGCTACTTTTGTGGTGTCAACGTAAGACACATGGTTATCCGGGCGTTAATATACAGGACTTTACATCATCATGGCGTTCTGGCTTGGGCTTCAATGCACTCATCCATTCCCATCGTCCCGATCTGTTTGAATACAGCACCATTGTCAATTCAAAGAATTCCAATTTGGATAATTTGAATCACGCCTTCGATACGGCTGCCAACGAATTGGGCATACCAAGGTAAATTTATACATAAACTATTCATGTATATTCATATATTAAATCTATGCTTTTGTCTTGCAGTCTGCTTGATGCGGAGGATATTGATTCGGCGAGACCGGATGAGAAATCGATCTTGACCTATGTGGCCTCATACT
This sequence comes from Drosophila falleni, assembly GCA_035045575.1. Lineage (NCBI taxonomy): Eukaryota > Metazoa > Arthropoda > Insecta > Diptera > Drosophilidae > Drosophila > Drosophila falleni. Next base: position 17,668,159 of record JAWNOV010000167.1, read on the forward strand.
ATCACACGTTTGCTCGCATGAAGAACGAACAGAAGAGCGGCAAACGCATAGCAAATGTAAGTACACACCTGGAATTGGGGTTTGGTGACAGTCAGGGTCGGAATCGGGATCGGGGGTCGGGGCAAACAGAGCCCACAGTTCTTCTCACTGCATGGGTGACTGAGGCTGCTGCAGCGTAACGAGAGGCCAATCTGGTTAACGCTCTACTTCACATTGGATTGCCTCGATCTCGGGTTGGGCCTAGAAAGTTGTCTAACTGCTCTCCCTTCGTCAACGTCTTTATATATATGTAACTATTTTTTTTGTTGTTTTTTATTGATGTGTAGATTGTGGGCCAGCTGATGGATGCCGATCGCAAGAAGATACACTATGAACGCTTGACCACAAATCTACTCAGCTGGATCAGACAAAAAACAATTGAGTTGGAGCAGCGCGATTTACCCAATTCACTGGAGGGCATACAGCGAGAATTGCTGGCCTTTAAGGAATATCGCACCATTGAAAAGCCACCTAAGTGAGTTGACACCTTGAAAGATCTGTATATCTTTCTCTAAATCATTTTTATCTCTATTTAGATACAAGGAACGCAGTGAGATTGAAGCTCTTTTCTTTACCATAAATACGCTGCTTAAAGCTCTGAATCAGCCGGCTTACAATCCCCAGGATGGTCAGATGGTCAATGATATTGAGAAGGCCTGGCAGATCCTTGAATACGCCGAACATAATCGTGAGGTTGCTTTGAGAGAGGAACTGCTACGTCAGGAGAAATTGGAGCAGTTGAATTATAAGTTTGAAAAGAAATCCGTATTGCGTGAAGGTTATCTAAAGGAAATGATTCAAGTGCTCTCCGATCCGCGTTATCTGCGTCAAGTGGATGCCACGTTGAAGAAGCACGAGGCGATTTCCGCTGATATTTTGGCGCGTGTGGAACGCTTTAACGATCTGACGGCCATGGCCAATGAGCTGGAGAAAGAAAACTATCATGGCAAGGAGCGTGTGAAGCGTCGCGAACAGGAAGTCATGGATAAGTGGCGTCAGTTGTTGGAGCTGCTGGAGAATCAACGCTTGAACCTCTCCCAAATGAGCAACTTGATGAATTTGTTGCGTGAAATTGCCAGCACAACGGAATCCGTGCGTGAATTGCAGCAACAGTTTGCCTCCGAGGATGTGGGTCCACATCTTCTGGGCGTCGAGGAGCTGTTGCAGGCGCATTCGCTGCAGGAACTGCAGGTGAACACCTATGGAGAGACCCTTAAGCGTTTCAATCGTCAGGCTCTGCCGTATAAGAACTCTGAGCACAAGGATGCCGCTGTGTTGGCCCAACGACTTGCACAGCTGGAAGAGGCTTATTCAGAGCTCCTGAAGCTGTCGGCACAGCGTCGTGCGCGTCTTGAGGAGGCTCGCAATTTCCATCATTTCATGGAGGATTATGACAACGAGGAGGGTTGGCTGGTTGACAAGCAACGCATCTGTAAAACAGGCATCACAGCAAAGGATCTGCGTGCTGTCCTCTCGCTGCAGCAGAAACACAAAGCTCTCGAGGATGAGATCAAGTCCCGCAAACCCAAATCCACACAAATGTCAGAGGCGGGCAAACGTTTGATAGGAGACAAACATCCACGTGCCAGCGAGGTTAAGAGTCGCATTGATTCCCTGGCGGAGCATTGGCAGGCACTGGAATCACTAGTGGAGCTGCGACGTCGTCAGCTGGAAGATGCCGCCGAAGCCTATCAATTCTACACGGATGCCAACGAAGCGGAATCTTGGCTGAATGAGAAAATGGCCTTGGTCAATTCCCGTGACTATGGCAATGATGAGCCCTCGGCGCAGGCGCTGCTGCAACGTCATCGTGATCTGCAAGGTGAACTGAATGCCTATTCGGGGGATATACTTAATCTGAACCAACAGGCGGATAAGCTCATCAAAGCGGGCATTTGCACCCTGGAGCTGACGGCCGCTGAACCGGATCTACCTGAGGTAGAGCAGGAGGAATGGGTCAATGAGACGCGTCTCGTGCCCAAAGAAGTATGGGAGGATGAATGGGTGGAGAAGTTGGAGCACAAGAAGGTCACAGAAACCAAAATGCTTCCCCATGTGCGTTCCCTCTTCCCCTTCGAGGGACAGGGCATGAAGATGGACAAGGGTGAGGTTATGCTGCTCAAGTCCAAGACAAACGATGATTGGTGGTGTGTGCGCAAGGATAATGGTCACGAGGGCTTCGTGCCTGCCAATTATGTGCGGGAAATCGAAGCACGTCCAGTTGCCTGCATTGTGCCCAAGGCAGAAAAGGTCAAGAGTCTGCAGAAGGTGAAGAAGACCATCCTGGTGCGTCAAGTGGTTCCCGTGAAGCGCATTAAGCCTGTAAGTGTGGCACCTAAACCTCTGGTGCAACGTCGCACCTCCAATCAGAGCATCAACGAGAATGCTGATAGCGTGGAGAAGCGTCAGCAAAGGATCAACGCCACCTACGATGAACTCCAAGAGATGGCCCAAAAGCGTCATGCTCTGCTCGAAGATTCTATTCATCTCTTTGGCTTCTATCGCGAATGTGATGATTTTGAGAAGTGGATGAAGGAGAAGGAGCGCATGATCAAGACAGATGATGGCGATGGCGTCGACAATGCCAAACGCAAGTTTGAGAAATTTATCACGGATCTGTCAGCTGCCTCGAAGCGAGTGGAGGAAATCGACGGTGCCGTTGATACCTTCCGCCATCAGGGACATTCCCAACTGGACAAGATCATAGCACGTCAACGGCAGATTCATCAAATCTGGCAGCGACTCAACAATGCCAAGGCACAGCGTGAAAAGAGCTTGGAAGGCGCCTCCAGCGTGGAGCTCTTCAATCGCACTTGCGACGAGGCTAAGGTCTGGATGAGCGAGAAGATGCTCCAATTAGATACGGCTGTCATAACGCCAGATCTGAAGACGGTGCAAGCTCTGCAGCGTCGTCATCAGAATCTGGAACGAGAATTGGCGCCCGTTGAGGAGAAGGTCAATCGGGTGACGTATCTGGGTAACTCTGTGAAGAATGCATATCCGGCGGAGCGGGATAATGTGAATGGCCGTCAGCAGGAGGTGCAGGACATGTGGCAACAGGTGCAACAACGTGGCAGTGAACTACGTGCCCGCATCGAAAGCGAAGTCGGCCAACAGATCTTCAACAACAGCGCCAAGACTCTGCTCGCCTGGATTGATTCTGTCAAGGATCAACTGAATGCCGATGAATCCGCCCGCGATGTGGAAACCGCCAATAATCTGCTTAAGAAACACAACGATCTGGGTGACGATATCAAGGCCCATGATAACGAATTTGTTGAGGTGATTCAACTGGGCAAACAACTGTCCGATGGTAAGCCCAACATGGCCGAAACAGTGCAGCTGATTGAACGTCTCAAGGCTGAACAGGATGCCATCCATCGTGGCTGGAGCGAGAAACAAAAGTGGCTGCTGCAGTGCGTCGAGTTACAAATGTTCAATCGCGAAGCGGACAAAATCGATGCCACCACCAAGAGCCATGAGGCATTCCTGGAGTACAACAATCTGGGCGTAAGATATAAAATAAAGTAACAATGAAACAATTGTAATATGCCTATTTGTTTGCAGTCCTCACTGGATGAGGTGGAAGCTATACTGAAGCGTCATCTGGACTTCGAAAAGAGTCTCATGGCACAGGACAAGATCCTCAAGGGTTTCTCGGACAATGCGGATAAACTAATTGCAAATGATCATTATGATGCCAAGTAGTAAGTTTATTCATTATTATTTATATAATTAAAACCGTAGTACTATTAATATTACTCCTCCCAGTCCCTCTCCCAGGCCCCGCTTCCAGTCCCTTAACCAGTCTCCGCTCCCAGTCCCTCTCCCAGACCCCGCTCCCAGTCCCTCTCCCAGGTCCCTCTCCCAGTCCCTCTCCCAGGCCCAGCTCCCAGTCCCTCTCCCAGTCCCTCTCCCAGTCCCTCTCCCAGGTCCCTCTCCCAGGCCCAGCTCCCAGGCCCCGCTCCCAGACCCCGCTCACAGTCCCTCTCCCAGGCCCCGCTCCCAGTCCCTCTCTTCTTCTTGGGTTACTTAAATTTCCCATAACTTAATTTAAACTTATTGAAATTGAGCTAATCCTCCTCCTAATCCTCTCCCTCTGCAGCATTGGTGACCGTCGCAAGCAGGTGTTGGGCAAACGCAAGGCTGTCAGGGATCGTGCCTTTGAGCGCAAGCGTCTGTTGCAGGCCTCAAAGGACTATCACAAGTTTGCCGCCGAGGCTGATGATCTAAAGGCTTGGCTGCAGGACAAGACAAAGATTGCAGGTGATGAGAGCTACAGGGATCTGAGCAATCTGCCACGTAAGTTGCAGAAGCATAAGGCCTTCGAACGTGAATTGCGTGCGAATGAAGGACAATTGCGTAATGTGAACAAGGATGGAGAAGCCTTGATTCAGGCCGAGAATCGTGTGCCTGAAGTGGAGCATCGTGTGGCAGACTTGAACAAAAAGTGGAAGGATCTGTTGACGCTCTCAGAGGACAAGGGTCGTAAACTGGAACAGGCTGCATCACAGCGGGAGCACAATCGTGCCATTGAGGATGCCAAGAAGAAGGTGGATGAACTGGATTCGGCACTCAAGAGCAAGGATGTGGGCAATGATTTGCGCAGTTGCAAGGATCTGATCAATAAGCAACAGCTTCTGGAGTCGGAGATTACTGTTTGGGATCAGAAGGTGGCTGAATTGGTCTCCACCGGAGATGATATGGCCCATGAGGGTCACTTCAATGCTAAAAACATTGAGGATGACTCTAAGGAGCTGCAGCAGCGCTTTAAGGATCTGCGTGTGCCCACACAGAAACGTCGTGAGAATCTGGAAGAAAGTCTTAACTTCCACAAGTTTGTGTTCGAGTTGGATGCAGAGTTCCAATGGATCAACGATCACTTGCCGGCGGCCAAGTCCAATGAATTTGGCCAGAATCTGCACCAGGCACAATCGCTGTACAAGAAACACAAGAAGCTGGAGGCAGAGATCAAGGGACATCAGCCCATGATCAATAAGGCCTTGCAAGCTGGACAAGCTCTTGTTGCCCAACAGCATCCGGAGCTTAAGAACGTGGAAGCTTTGTGCGATCAATTGGAGCAGGCCTGGCAAGATCTGGAACTGCATTGTGGCGAGCGATCGCGCAAGCTGGAAATGTCACTGAAGGCACAACAATATCTGTTTGATGCCGGCGAGATTGAGTCCTGGTTGGGTGAACGCAACAATGCCCTGCGATCCACCGAATACGGAAGAGATCGTGATTCGGCTGCCAAGTTGCTAACCAAACACAAGACCATCGAGCTGGAGTTGGACACTTATTCGAGCATTGTCACCGAAATGGGACACACATGTGCCGCCATGATTACTGCCCAGCATCCCGACAGCAAAGTCCTTGCTGCCAAGCAGCAGCTCATCGAGAAGATGCTGAAATCCCTTCACAAATTGGCATCCCAACGACAGATGCGTCTTATGGAGAGTCTGTCGAAGCATGAATACTTCCTGGAATCCGACGAGGTGGAGCAATGGATTAGGGAACAGGAACAGACCGCTTCATCGGAGGATTACGGACAGGACTTTGAGCATTTGCAGTTGCTGCAAAACAAATTCGATGATCTGAAACATCGCGTCGAAGTGGGCGCCGATCGTGTGGATCAGTGTGAGCTGCTGGCCAAGAAACTCATCGATTCAGAGAGCTCCTATGCCAATGAGGTGGAAAAGAGACAGGAACAACTAAGGTGAGTTGAGAATTTTACTCTCGTTACAAGTTATGTATTAATGAAATTTATTTTTTCAGAACGTCTTGGGACAATCTCTTGCAGCTACTCAATCAACGCGAACAGAAGTTGCATGCAGCTGGAGAAATTCATCGCTTCCATCGGGATGTGGCCGAAGCTCTCTTCCGCATTCAGGATAAGAATGCTGCACTCTCCTCCGAGCTGGGCAAGGATTTGAACTCGGCTTTGGCTTTGTTGCGAAAACATGAAGGCTTTGAGAATGATCTTGTTGCTCTGGAAGCTCAGCTGCAAGTCTTGGTCGAGGATTCGGTTCGTCTGCAAGCCAAATATCCTTCGAATGCCGCTGCGATTGCCCAGCAACAGGATAAGGTTGTGGCTGCCTGGAATGATCTGAAGGAACGCTCAACAGCACGTGGTGATCGTTTGGCCGCCAGCTCTGATCTGCAAACCTTCCTCACGGATGTGCGTGACATTGTCTCCTGGTCGGCCAATCTTCGTGCCGCTCTTCAGGCTGAGGAACATGTCAGCGATGCTGCCGGCGCTACAGCTCTAAAGATTCAACATGATGCCATCTATGGTGAGATCGAGGCACGTGAGGATAAGTTCCGTTATCTGAATGAATTGAGTGATTCCATGGTGCAAACTGGACATTATGCGGCTGCTGATGTGGAGGAGAAGTGTGCTGCCATGTTGGATGAGCGCCAGAAGTTGCATGCTGCGTGGAACAAGAAGAAGATCATGTTGGAGCAGAAGATCGACTTGTTCTGTTTCCTGCGTGATGCCAAACAGATTGATAATCTGTCCAGCACCCAACAGGCTGCTCTCAGCAGCTCGGACTTTGGTCAGACCGTGGAGGATGTGCAGAATCAGATCAAGAAACACGATGAATTCGAGCGAGTTATTCAAACGCAGGAGGAGAAGGTTGCTCTCTTGCAGGAACATGGACGGAAACTGATCGAGCAGCGTCATTACGATAGCGCCAATATCCAGACGATACTTCAGGGTGTCCTGGCACGTCGCCAGAAGGTCAAGGATCTGTGCGCGGTTAGGAGATACAAGCTGGAAGATGCCTTGCTCTATGCCAAGTTTGTGAGGGATTGCGCCGAGGCCGAATCCTGGATCAATGAGAAGCAAAAGAAACTGGAGGCCGATGCTGCTAGCTATGCCGAGGTAACCAATCTGGATGAAAAGATCAAGAAACTGCAGAAGCATCAGGCATTCCAAGCCGAAGTCGCTGCCAATCAGGGACGCATCAAGGAGATTCAAGACACGGGCGTCATACTGCTCAGCAAACAGCATGAATCTTCGCCAGAAATTAAGCAGGCCATTGAACGTGTGCACGCTGCCTGGCAGGGATTGCTTGAAGAGTTGGATCAGCGTGGACGTGGCCTGGAGGAAGCCCAAGATATACTCGAGTTTAACAATCAACTGGACAAGATCGAGGCCTGGATACGTGACAAGGAAATGATGGTACAGGCCAGCGACACTGGACGGGATCTGGAACATTGCAATGCACTCATGCGTAAGCTGGATGATGTGGACTCAGACATGCGAGTGGATGATCAGCGTGTGAAGCACATCAATCAGCTGGCAGATAAGCTTATCAATCAGGCTCAACTGCCGGCGGATACACAGAGTGTGGACAAGCGTCGTCGGGATTTCAATCACAATTGGCGACAGCTTCAAGGAGCACTCAATGCCTATCGTGCTCTGCTCGGCGGTGCCAATGAGATTCATGTCTTTAATAGGGATGTAGATGACACCGCAGAGCGTATTGCCGAGAAGGCTTTGGCCATGAGCTCGGCGGACACGGGACGCGATCTGGCCGCCGTCGAGGCGTTGATACGTCGCGAGGAGGCACTGGAACGTGACATGTCCGCCGTGAAGCAGAAGATCGATGAGCATGAGACTGCAGCCGAGTTCCTTATACGTAAATATCCGGAACGTGGAGCGCAGGTTATTGAGAGGAAACTCCAGGAGTTGCACAAGTCCTGGGGCAATCTTCAGAGTCTCTCCGTCAAGCGGCAGAGTGTGTTGAATGAGGCGTATCTCGTTCACAAGTTTGTCTCGGATGTAAGGGAGCTGGAACTCTGGGTCAACGATATGGTCAAAAAGATGAATGCCACACAGGCACCGTCCACAATCAACGATTGCGAAACCCAATTGGAGCTGCATCAGGAGCGTAAGGTGGAGATCGAGGGACGTGATCAGGCTTTCACGGTATTGAAACAACATGGAGAGCAGTTGAGCAGCCAGGCCAAGCAGCCGGAGAGCGTTAAGCGATATTTGAGTGTGCTGGAGGAACTGCATCAGACACTACACGAGGCATGGAGCGAAAGAGCCAGAGATTTAACCGAAGCCCATCAGCTGCAATTGTTTAAGGCGCAGGTTGAGCAGGTGGAGATCTGGTTGGCCAACAAGGAGGCATTCCTCAACAATGATGATCTTGGGGATTCCTACACGGCCGTGGAGCGTCTTCTGAAGAAGCACGATGCCTTTGAGAAGCTACTCGATGCTGATCACGTGGATACACTGCAAAAGTTCGCCAATAGCATCTTGGAAGGTGAACCCAAGGATGCGGATTTGATACGAGAGAAATTGGCCTATGTGCTGAGAAGGAAACAAAAGCTGCAGGAATTGTCCACAGAGCGTAAGCATCGATTGATGCAATCCCTGCAGCTGCAAGAATTCTTACGCAGTCTCTACGAGATTGATCGCTGGCTGGTGCAGAAACTCCAGGTGGCATTGGATGAGAACTATCGGGAGCCGAGCAATCTGCAGAGTAAGATTCAAAAGCACACGGCCTTCGATGCGGAATTGTTGAGCAACTCACCTCGAGTTCAGGCCGTGATCAGTGAGGGCGAGCGTCTCATTCGTGGCGAGCACTTTGCCAAGGATGAGATTGCTCAGCAGGTGCAATTGCTAGAGGGAGATTGGCTGAAACTCAAGGCTGCCTCCAAGGCCAAGAAAGAGAAGTTACAACAGGCTTATGAGGCACTATCCTTCAATCGCAGCATCGACGAATTCAACAACTGGATGGATGATGTGGAGGTGCAGTTGTCCAGTGAGGATTATGGCAAGGATTTGGCCACCGTTAGCAATCTGCTGAAAAAGCATGAACGTCTCGAGGCTGATGTGGCACATCACAATGAACTGGCGGATCAGTTGAAGGTCAAGGATGAGCACTTCTTCCAGGTCGATCACTTCCTGAAGCATGAGATTCACGAGCGTGCGATGGCAACCATCAAGCGTTACAACACTTTGCATGAACCGATTGCCATACGTCGTGAGAATCTGGAGGATTCGTTGAGTTTGCAGCAGTTCCTGCGCGATGCCGAGGATGAGTTGCAGTGGCTGGCGGAGAAGCAACTGATTGCCGGCTCGCAGGATCTGGGCAGCAGTCTGTTGGCTGTGCAGGGTCTACAGAAGAAGCACAATGCTTTGGAGGCGGAACTGACCTCCCAGGAACCATTGATTCAAGCACTTCTCCAACGTGGCCAGCAAATGATCCGGGACAATCACTTTGCCAGCGAGCAGCTGCAATACAAATCGGAGTTGCTGCAGAAGCAACTTGTTCAGCTGCGAGATCTGGCCGCGATTAGGCGACTTCGTCTGCTGGACGCCGTGGAGAGTCAACTCTTCTATGTGGAGGCCAATGAGGCGGATGCCTGGATGCGTGAGAAGCGTCCGATTTTGGCCAGCAGCGATTACGGACGCGATGAAATCTCCGTGCAGACGCATCAGAAAAAACTGGAGGTGCTCCAACGTGAACTGACCGCCTTCAAGCCCTCCATCGATAAGGTCAATAAACTGGCAACGGGTTTGATTGAACGCAATCACTTTGACAGCGCCAACATCAAAGAGAAGAATGGTGCCGTCTCTCAACAGTACTCGGAGCTACTGCGCCTGGCCAAGGATCGCGAGTTGCGTCTCAGTGAGAGCAAAAAACTGTTTGAGTATCTGCGTGAAACGGAGGAGCTGCATGAATGGGTTGGTGATCAAATGGCCGTCACAGCCAGCGAGGATTACGGCGAGGATGTGGAGCATGTGGAACAGCTGATGCTGGCCTTTGAATCCTTTGTCTCCAATCTGAATGCAAACGAGGCGCGCGTCGAAGCCTGTCTGGAGCGTGGCGATCGTTTGATCCAAGAGAATAATCCCTATCGCAGCTCCATCAAGTCCAAACGTGATGAGACCAAACAGCTGTGGGATGAGCTCAAGGATTTGGTGAATGCACGCCAGGATGCCCTTGCAGGTGCCAAACAGGTGCATGTCTACGATCGTGTGGCAGATGAGACCATCTCCCTGATCAACGAGAAGGATGCCTCACTCATCTCCGAGGATTATGGCCAGGATTTGGAAAGTATACAAGCGTTGGGACGCAAACACTCCGTATTCGAGGGTGAACTGGTTGCCATTAAGGAACAGGTGGACTCTGTGCTTGCTGAAGCCGTCAAGCTGGGTGAGATTTATCCAGATGCAAGGGAACACATTGAAGTGAAGCGGGATGAAACTGTTGAGGCCTGGACGGATCTCAAGGAGAAGACAAATGCTCGAAAGGGTAAGCTGAGTCAAGCGGAACAACTGCAATCGTACTTCGATGAGTATCGTGATCTGATTGCCTGGATCAATGAGATGCTGGCCAAGATTACAGCGCCAGAGTTGGCCAATAGTGTGGCTGGAGCGGAGTTGCTGCTCGCCAGCATTAAGGATCATCATGCGGAGATTCGTGCACGTGACGAGACCTTTGCCAATTTCACTGCCAATGGCCAGAAATTGATCAAGGAGAAGCACTTCCTTGCCCACGAGGTGGAGGATAAGATCAAGGTGCTCAAGTCTCGTCATGAATTGTTGGAGCACACGTTGCAGCAGCGCAAGGAGATCTATGAACTTAATCTTGACACGCAGCTCTTCCTCAAGGATGCCGAAATTCTGGAACAATGGATCAGCAGTCGCGAGCCACAGCTGAAGGATGCCAAGCTGGGTGACTCCATACCCCAAGTGGAGGATCTATTGCGTCGCCATGAGGACTTTGAGAAGACCGTGGCTGCCCTGGAGGAGAAATTCCAGGCCATTAAACGTATTACGCTGTTGGAGCAACGTTTCCGCAAGCAGTTGGAGCATGAGAAACTGGAAAAACTAAAGGAAAAGGAACGCCTGGAGAAGGAGCGCCTGGAGCAGCTCAAGCAAAAGGAGCTGCAGCGTCTGAACGATGAGCGACGTCGCGCCGAGAAGCAGCAGGAGCATCGCAACAATGCGGCTGCCCAGGAGAAGACGCCCATCTTCTCCTCGCCCATGGTGACCATCAGCGGTGGTGCCGGCAATGGCAACTCCAGTGTACCCGGAAGTGCCGCCCAATCGCCTGCCATCTCCCAAACACAACTGCGTCCACCGTTCCAGGATCAGGACGAGCAGCTGGGTCTGCAGAAGAGCAGCTCCAGTGGCATGTTTGGTGATCGCCTACGTCGTGGCTCCGCCGATGCGAATGTGAAGCGTGCCGAGAGCATGAAGGTGCAGCCGAAGCAACCCAAGCGTACGCCATCCTTTACCACACGTCGTCGGGCGCAATCCTTCCGCAAGAACCAAAAGGGCGAAGGCTTCGATTTGCCGCCCGTGGAGATTCAGGGCATGTTGGAACGCAAGCACGGTCTGCAATCGGGCGGCAAGAAGGCGCCGGTTCGCTCCTGGAAACAATTCCACACTGTGCTGTGCGGTCAGCTGGTTTGTTTCTTCAAGGACGAGAACGATTTCCTGCAACAAAAGACGGCAACGGCGCCTGTGAATATTCTGGGCGCGAAATGTGAACGTGCTGATGATTATACAAAGAAGAAGTATGTGTTCCGGCTGAAGCTGCCCGACGGCTCTGAGTTCCTCTTTGAGGCACCATCGCTGGACATTATGAACGATTGGGTTCGCAAGATATCCTTCCACGCTAGTCTGCCACCAAATCTACAGCTTCTGAGCTACGATGAATCGATGAAGGTAAGGGAACATGTGGAATACTGAATAACTGAATAGTTTGATTAATCTTGTCCTTTCATTACAATTTCTAGCAACAATCGAGCAGTTCGCCGGACATTAAGGTCAGCAGCAATGTGGAATCACCCGTCAGTTCACGCAATTCCTCACCGGACTCACAGCGTCGTGCCAGCAGTGGACAGAGCCTGGATATCGCCAGCACTGCCACGCCTCAAATGGCCTTCCTGCAGCGACAAATGCAACAGCAACAACAACAACAGCAACCACAACAATCCCAATCATCTCAGCCCAGTTCACCGACTGCAGGTTTTGATCAGAAACCTCCGATCCCACCACGTGGAGCACCTCCTGTGGCCACACATCGCCAGAGTCAAGAGAATCTGGTTGTTTTGCGAAATCGCCAAAGTTCAAGCAATGGTCAGTTACTAAACACTACTCAAAAAATATATAATTTTTTAAGATACTTAATAAATTTAATATACTTGCTTAAGAATAATATAAGATAATAAAATACCTACAGTCTTAGCTAATTCAACTCTAACTTAGATAGTTTAAGGTAGCAGTTCAAATGGATATTGCGATAGTCTTTTCTATCAATACTACCAACTAATAATCAATTGTATGACAACTTTTACAGATTTGTTAAATTTCTAAAAAAAATTCTTACTATAAGATATACTTATAAAAATAACAGAAAATTAACTATTAATTATTTTCTCCAAATATTATCTCAATCAAAAGAAGGAAAGCCAAAAGCTAAAATAATCTATTGATATAATAAATAAAATACTAAGAGTTGAACTTTTAAATTAGATTAAGTTAATTAGAATAACATTTTTATATCATAATCAATGACTCAATTATTTTTGATAACTATTATTATTATTTAAGTATTGTTATTGATACTAAAACTAATGAACACATGAACTAATGAAAACTTTGACACAGATCTAACCGATGGTCGCCTGCAACAGTCGGCAACGTTGCCCGCCCAAAATGGCAACAGCAGAGATGACAGTGCAATGCTGAGACGCAACACGGAGGCAAGACAATCGGGTAAGTAAACGCTTAAAGAGGTGTTGTAGTCTGCTTTTAGCCTACAGCTATTTGTGTTTGTTCCACACACACACACACACACACACATACACTCACTCTCTCACACACACTCTTATCATCCAAAAAAAAATTGATTGTAAAAAAACGTGTCCCCCTCAAAACTCGACTCGTATATTAGATAATCCACCGCCATTGCCCACAACGATGCCGCCTTTGGGCAGCGCCAATAGTCATCATCCGAATCCGCATAGCCATCAATCGCCGCATGCGGCGCAGGTGCAACAACGCATCAATGCATTCAATGCGGCCTCCATACAAGAGCAATCCGACTACTACAACAACAACAGCAACATGATCAGACAGCAACAACATCAACAGCAACAACATATGACATCGCCACAGCGTGTGCCATCGTTGAACACTGGACGCATCGATACAACACGGAAGTTTATTGAGATGGAGGCACATGCTCCTGGCAACAGTTACAACAGCAACAGCAACAACAACAATGGTCACAACAACAACAGCAGCGGCAGCAGCAGCAGCACAACAAAACGCACCATTAGCTACTCGAGCAGCGGAGCAAGCAGCAATGGCAATGGTAATCTCAACACCACAACAACAACTACTACAACAACAACAACCCAAGTGCAACAACATGCGACAAGCAGTCGTACGGTTTGGCATTTAACGAGCTCACCAACATCATCGACCAAATCATCATCCGGCTCCGGGGATCATAACAATGCCATCAGTAATCCAAGCTACATGGGTCTACATCTAAATAACAATAACGATGGAATCGGTGGTTAGCACACAATCCGCAGAGATAAACATTACATATACATAACATATATCCTAACATTTAAGATTATAATTTAGGCTACGGAATTTGTTTAGTCGGCATGTACTTTTTAGACGGTTGTTGAGTTGGCTATATATTTAGTTTGGTTCTTGGTACTCTAGCTCTTTCTTCTCTCTCTCTCTCTCTCTCTCTTCTCTTTGTTATGCATGCCTCTTAAAATATACTTATAAATATAAATCTGTGAAGGCTCAACTGTCAAATCGGTGAAACTAACGCGTCGTACCTATCTGCGCACGAGTTTACAAAGTATTTAATGAAATTGATATTATATTATTGTTATTATCAATATAATTAAGTCTCCCCTGTCTCTCTCCTACTTTTTTGCACTTACACTTACTCTCTTTTATGTTACATTCATACGCTTTATTTTATGTTATGCTGCATGCGGTTTATTCATTGAATTCGTACTACACTCACAATTTACTTATGACTCTTGTTGCATTATATTCTTAGGTTGGGGCAACAGTCGCTTTGAGAGCAATCGTCCTGTCTCCCTGCAACCGGATTCCATCAGTTTTACCCGTGTGTCCGCCGAAAGTTCCAGCGAAAGTGAAGCCCAATCCATTTCCTCCGTTTCGGGTGTGAAGGGCAGCAAGAGCAAAGATGAACGACGCAGTGGCATGTTCCGCATCTTTGGTCGCAAGGGTGGTGACAAGGAAAAGGAGAAGGAAAAGGATAAACGTCGATCCAGTCAAACGCCGCCACAGTGAAAACAAAAATTAAATAAAACAAAAAAAAACAAATAAATTGCAACACAGTTTCAGCTAAACTACAAAAAATTGGACAATTGCATTGGAGAAGCAGCCGCTACGGTTGAATCAATTGTTTTTGTATTTTTTATATAAATATATAAATAAAATAAATCATAAATATTTAATTCTTAACCCACACATTGCGAGCAGTGCAAGCAAAAATTAAAAATTTAAATTGAAAAATAAAACAATATATCTACGCAAAATATGTATTTTGAAAATGAGTCTTGAAGCGCTGAAAAAAGTATAAACAATTATTATATATAAAGTCAATGTTTTAATTGCATTATAAAAATGTAACTGTAAGTTTGTTCGTTGTATGCTTATGCTTAAATATAATTTTCATAAAACAAAAAGAAACGAAAAAAAAATAAACAATAAAAATATTATATTACATGTAAAAAGTTTGATGTTGTATTTTTATTATTTTGAAATAATTTTAAATTGATTTATTTTCCTTACCATTCCTAAATTATTTTAGTTTTTAATTACGTTTAGATTTTTTGTTTGATCATTCCAAAACGAACAATAGATGGCGCTAGTAAAGCGCTCATAAATTCCATTTAAAATGAACCATTTTTTAATTTTCTCGACGCATTTTGTATGCATTTTATTGGTGGCAAGTAAAACTGCACTTAAAATTATGGGATGACATATGTAATAATATAAAAAGATCAATCAATCTATGGAGAGGGCCCTTCCACCGATTCGGTTATTCCATACTACACTAAAAAAAGCACTTAATTTACAATTTAAAAATGCAACAAAACAAGAATAGAGCGTAGTCAACTATACAAATCCAGGTCTACAACTACTTATATCGATTGGGAGGCTGGCTCTAACCATAGTGGGCATAGAGATTGCCATGTGTGGAGGCGCTTTGATACTGCACCAGATTGCCATGGGTCTGCACAGGTTGTTGATAGTAGGCAGCCTGATGGTAGGGGGAGGCGGGCTCATTCACCTGAATCTGATGATAGTTGGTAATGGGCTCATGCTCGACCACCTCGCGCACCGTCTGGAACGGATGATTGACCACAATGCGGCGCTTGTGGAAGGTTTCACTCGTTGCAGCAGCATCGGTGGGTGCGGCAGTGGCGGAAATAACGCGCTCATTGGGCTGCAGGTGTCGATTGAGGTGTCCGGCGGCGCCATTACCTGCCACATCCACATCCAGCTGGGATTGGGTTGGTGTGGGCGTGGCCTGCGTGGCTACTGGTGCTGCGGCGGCAGCTGGTGTCTCCACCAATCGCTGGAATTGTTGTTGCTGCTGTGGCTGTTGTCTCAAGCGGGAGGATCGTTCCTGCTGCTCCTGCTTCTGATCGCAGTCGGGCTTTACTGGACTGATGGTCGCTGTGGCCACAATGGACTGATCAGGATCATGCTCATGTGGAATCTGCAGATGAATTTGCGCCTTGGCGGGTTCCTTTGTCTGCACCTCCTTTGGCGCCTCCTCCAGACGTTCATTTTCTATATCCGGATCGTAGCGCATGCGTGAATATGGAGCACTGTATTCCAGTTCCTCGGCAAGAGGACTACGCTGACGCGAAGACTGTTGGTAGTAGGAGCGTGGAGCGGCGGGTCGAGCCGCTGACTTGGCATAAACCACCGTAGGACCAGCATGATTGCGCAGATAGGGCTTCAGTTCGGCCACATGGGCAGGATGCTCCTGTGGAAATGGCAGTTGCGCCTCGGTGATGCGACGCTCCTTTGGCGGCGGCTGGCGACTGCGTCCAAGGTAGATGTTATGCTGGGAGGGCGGCAAATGAATCTTGTGCTCATGCTTGATGATCTGAGGGCGTGGTGCCTCCTCAAGACGTGCTGGCTTGGACTCCACATTGTCGGCATTGGCATTGGGCAGGAATTCACCAGTGAAGTAATCATCGGTGCTCTGACTCGGATAAGACTGGCGATTGAAGCTGTTGGAGCGTTGATAGCTGCGTTGAGGTGGATAACTGGCCTCACTGCGTCCATAGTCATAATCCTGCAGCTCTGGCTCCTGGCGTGGGATCATACTCGGCGTCAAATGCTTTCTGCTGATCTGGAATTGATTACCATTCGAATCAGTGGCGGTTATAGTGGAACTCGACCCAGAGCTGGAGCTGGATGCGGAGGAGGATGCGGGAGAGGGCTGACGATTGCTATCGGTGGCATCCTGTGGCTGCTGTTGCTGCAGTTGAGCTTCGACAAACTCATCTTTGGGTGCCTGATCGTAGCTGGGCATGGTCGTCACACTGGAGCCCACTGTGGTCACCTGAGATTGCTCCTTGGGCTGTTCATACGAGGGTCTGTACGCATTGGCATTGTGGCTATAATCTTGGGTCTGCACGTGACCATTGTTGTTGTAGGCAGCAGCCACAGCAGGATGTGGATGCCCCAAGGGCAGCAGCGTCTCTCCTCTGGGTATCTTGGCCACCGGATGATCCAGCTCTACAACCAATGTGCCAGCAGGCTTAATCACAACACGCTCCTCGATGTCATAGAACTCCTTTTGAATGGCCGGATGACGCACCTCGTATTTCTTGGCCTTCAGCGCCGGCTGCACAATCTGTATGGTCTTGGTAACAAGTTGACGCGGTGGTGCGGGTTGCACATAGCCACGTTGTGGTGGCAAGTAACCTGATCCTCCAGCCTGATCCGAGTAGTCATCATAGCCGGAGTTCTCATCTACGGCTGGTGGATACTGATCCTGATAATCATCCTGGACATCATCATAGCTGTAGCCACCCTGATCATAACTGGGTCTGTTGTAGCTAGTTCCAGCATCGAAAGCGGGCTCATAGGAGGGTTCATATGAGACGCCGCCACCCAACTTGGCTTCGTTGGGAATTGCAGCGGGGGCGGGTGCAGGTGCAGGAGCATTGCCTGAACTGGAACTGGGCGAGGAAGATGAGGAGGAGGAACTAGAGCTAGAGCTGGAACTGGAACTGACGGGCGCTATTGAAGCAGTTTGTACAGGTGCTGGCGCTTGTGGCTCATAGATAGGTTTGGTATCCTGTGCCTGCTCCACATTGGCACTCTGACTCTGTGGTGCAACCGGCGCAGCCACCTGGCGTTCAAACATGCGCAACTGCTGCGATTTGGCGCCACCTATGGACACAGCATCGTCGGGCGCAATGGAACTTGAGCTGCTACTGCTGGATTGTGTATAGCGTTGCGGGGAAGGACTGGAGGATTCAAAGACCTAACAGTGAAAAAGAAGAGAAGAAAAGAAGATGAAGTGAGTTGAGCGATTTTTTGTGAAATTATGTAGAGTCCTTGAAAGATTTTTTAAGTCAGAAAAATACACAAAAACTAAAATTGAAAGAAATATTATTTTCGGACCACCGATTATAATATTAAAAATAAAGAATCCACTAAAAATACTTAAGATGCAGGAGACTTAAGTGAATTTTATAGTTAATTAACAGATATGGAAAATTAAAGAAGTAATTAAAGACATTTGAATTTCTACTTGACATTTATACTCACAGTTTCGACAGAAGGTCCATGACTATGATACGATTGAATGTAACGTTCGAATTCCTGATTCTGGCGCAGTTGTTGGTTGCGTTGACGGAACTGTCCACTGTGTGGCGGCTGTTGATGCAACGAGGGACGGCGTTTGTGACCACGACGACGTGGCAAACGACCATTCTGGCCAGCTGCAACAGGTGTTGGCTGCAATCCCAAGCCCTGACGAGGTGACACTGGCTGTTGCTGTTGCGGCGGCTGAGATTGCTGCTGTTGTGGCAATTGCTGTGGCAATTGTTGCTGCGTTGTTGTTGCTGTTGCTGCTGTTGTGAACGCTCCTGCAGGCGTGCAAAGCGTGGCTCCTCCTCCTGACGATAGGGACCCGCTCGCAGCTCGGCAGGCGCATGTCCATCCACAATGTTAACATCAGCTGGATTCGTAGCCGGCTGTTGGGCTATGGAAATGTTGACATGTGTTGCCGCATTGCTGGCAGCCACCAGCAACAGCAGCATAAGCAGCTGACGGCACATCTTTAAAATCAACAGCTTACAGCTAAAGATCCTCACAAGTCAATCGATCAATCTGCCTGTCTGTCTGTCTGTCTGTCTGTCTGCCTGTCTGTCTCTTCTGTGAACGCTCGCCGTCGAACTCGTGTCGTTGTGTGACAAACATTCGTGCATGCGACGCATATTTATACGCATGCGGGAGCTGCTATCGAAATCGGATTCAAGTGTCGTCGTTGATCAGTGTCAATGTCAGCAAAGCGGGCACCCTGTTTAGGGATCAGATGCTTGCCCCAGTTCCAATTCTACAATTAAAGGCATCCAACTGGCAATTGGTTACGATGATGCACACTCCAACAAATTGCAGTTTAACACTTTTTTTGTTGCCATTGTTGCTATTGTGTGGCACGCGCATTTCAATTGCCAAAAATACATTTAATACGACAGCTGCAGTTGTTCCATAATTGGCAGCATGCAACATTTTCTCGTAATTGTCGGAAGGTCAGCTCGGACATCGCCTATGCTGCGTATGAGTGATGTTCGCTAGCTCGATTTAAACGATCGATTTGATTTGAACTTGAAATTGTCGCATTTAGCTGACTGCAATTCATTCATTTTGTAAATGAGACGTTGAACTGTGTTTTATGGTATTTCAATTTGGATTTTTTAAGTTTTGTTTTGATTTTGATTTCGACTTCGATTTAGTTTTGCGATTTGTTGACAATCGACAAGTCTCAAGTGTATTGTTACACATACGCCGTGTGTGTCGATGAAAATTACCAGTCAGGCAAATTTACGCAACTGAAGTTGGTGAAGAATTGGCAACTATACTCGTAGCCATAAGTTATGCACCAGATACATTCCGATAAAGGTTAATAGCTAACTTTGTGAGGGTGTCGTCCAGTAATAAACATTTGACAACCAAATCCAAGTAAAGTGTTGAATGGCTAAGCAAAACTTGAACAAAAACCTACAATGGATATTTTACAAGCGAAATACGAAGCTGCTCTCAATAAAATGTATACAGAATTAAATATTTCCACTTGAAATTGAAGTGGAAGACGATAAGCTATTGATTCTTGCCAAGCCCCTTTATTAGATCTAGACGAGTAGATTTCATTCATACAAATATATTGATGAGTCTGCAGTGTAGACTCTGAAATTCAACACAATCGCCCGCAACATTGTTTGTTTGTTAAGTTGTGAGCTGCATGCGATAAAGAAATGTAACATGAATCTGAACTTGAATGGAGCCACTTTAAGGGCGTTTAATTCGTAACACTTTGGAATACCATATGTAAAAACCAGAGAGCGAAAGGCAAATTTTCTCAGGGCTACGGCTTTGAATATTTAAAATTGCAATGGTGGTATAAGAAATATTTTTTTTTTTACAAATTAAATCTGGTATTTAATACCTAATTTAATAATAGTTTAAAAACTTCCAACTCTCATAACTTCGCCAAAACTTGACCGATTTTCATGCGGAATATCATTTTGATCATTATTTGGCCTCTACTTTGATTCTGCATCAAAATATTATTGATTTAAAAAATTCGATTTTTTTCCCTATCACTGTCTATTTTATCTGTACTTCCACTTGACTATTTAATTTCAAGTGTGTGAGTCAAAAAGCATTTTTATGTTATTCACTGACTCTAATATTCAGGACAACAACAACAAGTTGGCTGTCAATCTGAAAAGCAGAAGAAATAAAAATAGAAACAGAACAGCAATACATTAAACTATGTACGTTGTAGGCATATAGCATTAAAGTATAGGTTGAAGTGAGTTCTTAAATTAAACTCACTTGATAAACTAATTGTAAAGAAACTACGCACTTGGCCCTTGGCAGGAGGAGCAGCATAAGGATTTGTCAGGTATCGGACACACGTGGATACATAAATAACAATTGAAAGAACGACGTAGATGGCGCACACAGGATGCGGGAAGATAATAAAAATAAAGTTGAATACAAATAGAGACTGAGACGTTGATATTTAAATCAGTTGCACGTGGGAGACGATGCTGGGTGGATGGTGGGCTAACACGGCGCCTGTTTACTATGTATGCCTTGCCACACCTGATTAAAATCTATTGACACCAAAGTGGAGCACAGACCACAACAGGCGGCGGCGGCGCTAACAAGAGGCCAAATAAAGGAAACGGAAATGGCTGCCCCTTTTGCCACTTAATGAAACCCAATTACATACACGAGGCAGCTTTGAACCAGGTAAGAGCAGGTAAGAGGTCAGCGGCTGACGGGGGAAGGGGAAAGGCAAACAAAAACAGCTGCAGAGCCGATGGCGCAGCTGCCGCTACACCTGTTAACGCTATTTGCATTTTTCCTCCAAGTATATTTTATTATTATCCCTCGCCATCATTGATGGCAAGGACATGCGCAAACAACAACCGCCCTCGCCCCCGCACACACCCCTCCATCCTTTTCATCCCCCTCCGCTAAACCAAGCGGGACCTTTACTGTTCCTGAAGGGAGTATAAATAAGAGGCAGCTTTGTGCACACAGCCTCAGTTGCAGGACCGTGTTGCTCGCGTGGCCTTGTTGTCCCTACAGCTTCCTGTTTTATACTATAGTGTATCCTGTTCGTACGTCACAACTCGACTGCAAACTGTTGCGAAAAGCAGCTGCAATTGCAGCCAAACAACTTGATAATTGACAGCGGAAGTTATCGTTTTCATGTGTTTACCAATTGCCGGTCTATAATCTGACGACTTTGGAGTACATTCAAACTGTATAACTATACCAGGTGAGGCCTCATTTTCAATATCAACTCGATTCATTCAATTCGTGCTGAAATTAGAATATGTCTAAATAAACAAATTTGATAACGTTCTCGTGACGTAAACTGCACTTGGGTTATTGTTCATATTCACATATTAATAAAATAATAAGTATTATCTTATCTTGGTTTGAATTAAAATTAGTTTAATATCAAATCTCGCCTTTGAATTAATTTAAATTAAATTTTCTTATAAAATTAACAACTTTGAGTGTCATAGCCGTGAGAATATAAGCAAGCAATACTTTTCAACACTGGCAAACTGCCAGTGCAAAGTGCATTAATTTAAATGCAATGCTGCCACACTTTTAAAAAGCAGGAAATGCACTTGCATTTAAAATTAAAATGCCTGGCTAAAAAGAAATGTGAAACAAATACTGGTTGCAAGCACACGAATCATATGGCTGAAATAGTGGTTAAAAATAAAATAACAAACACAAAAAACATGAATTGAATGTTTATTTTCGGCACAACGAAGATTTGATACCCTTGGAGAGAACATTATTGATAATGAAATCTGACATACATAAAACTTGCTGCAAACTTTAAAATGATTTTTAGATATTTATAAATATGTAAATTTATTTTTTTACTCGTTTTCTTAATTTTGTTATTAATTTGGGTTTTAAGTCTATCCTGTTTTAACGGTCACAATTTGGCCTGATAGACGAATATATTTACATGAGCTTTAAGTTATCTGCCACGCATTTCTTTATAAAATTATAATACCTTCTGCAAGGGTATACAAAGCACAGAAGAGAAACGAAGGAGAGCAAAAGTCACCCCTAAATTTGCGATAAACGGGAAATTGTAGCTTTTCTAAGGGTTCGCTTTCAGTTGAACAGCAAACTTTGAAGCGTTCGGTTCGCATTCGGTCGCGTTTCCCATTTCTCCAACAATTTCAGAAAACTTCTCACACACTCACACCAATATTGTCGTACCGTCGTATTGTCGATAGGCCACCCAGCAGCGATTCTAAAGCCGCCAGCAGACAGCATACCCCTCTAATATTCGCTCATATTACACAGTGTGCGTTTGCGTGTGTATGCGTGTGCTTTTGTGAGTGTGTTTCCGTGTCCGTGTCTGTGTGTTTTTCTCGACGTTGTCGACGTTATTCTGTCCAAAATACCAAACACCACGTTTAAAGTGCAAAACCCAATTAACAAGATGGCCGAAAATTGCCCCAAATGCAAGAAATCAATCAACTCGAAGGATGCAATCATCATATGCAATTCGGATGACTGCCTGAAGAAGTTCCACCGTACATGTGTCAATATCGACGATGCGATGTATGATTTGATACAGAAGAATCCAATGATATCATTTAACTGTGATGAGTGCAGAAATCAATCGCCAAAGGCATTATCCGCCAAGCTGCACACCATCGAGGAGAAGGTTAATAAGGTGTGCAATGGCGTTAATCAGATCCAGGGACGGATGTACCAGCAGTATTTCCAATTTGGCAACCAGCCGGTTAACAATCTCGATGGCAAAAAGCACCCGCAACAGAACAACCTCATCGTTGTCGGTAACAATTGCAATTCGGATCGATTGCAGGTCGTATGCGACTACGGACGTTGGGTGCAGGTGGGCAAGTTTGCGACAAACACCAGCGAGGATGACATTATCGAGCATTTGGCCGAGGAGCTGAAAATCAACAAGAATCTGGTCAAATGCACCAAACTGGTCAAGAACGATGCCAACTTATCGCAGTTATCCTACTGCAAATTTAAGATTTCCATACCCGACTATCGTTTCAATGAGCTGTTCAACGAGGCGATTTGGCCAAGTGGTGTTATGGTTAGCCCCTTCACTCCACGCTCTCAGTTGAATCAGAACCGCATATAAAGTTGGGAGAATAAGACGAAGAGAGAGAGAGCGAGTGCGCCTGCGCACTATTTCAAAGGGGGTGCATTGCACCGAGATTGAGAGCGTCAGTGAGAGAGAGAGAGGGAGAGAGAGAGTGAGGGTTGCTTACCGGTCGGTCAGCGACAATAGCAACCAGAGCAACAACATCAGCAACAAACAACAACAACAACACAGTTTTCATTCGATAATGTTTTTGTCGTCACCCGTCACAGAGGGGGCGGGGATTGGCTCACAATGTATGCAAATTTTTTGACACTGACAACTTGAAAACTTTGTCTAAAACTTTCAAAGCTTACTCAGAATTAAAGAATTAATGACAACCACATAATTACTTATCGAATTAACTTTGAAAATGCATTTTAAAATGTTTTTAGCATTGCGTATAAATATCGAAGAAACCAAAACATTAAGTAAAAAGTAAATGCGAAATAAAGTCAAAGTCAAATATTAGTCATTTATGCATAACTGTCGTATATTTAAATTAAATTAAATTAAACAAAACGAAACGAAAGAAACGACAACTATAATACCAAAGCAGTCAGTATATATTTAAATCAAATACCAAAAAAAAAAGAAATACAATACGAATAATTAAAATAATATTAAAATACTTAAACTATTTACGTAAAGCACCAAAAGAATTTTGTTTTATGAGATCAGTTTTCAATTAGTTTTCTTTACTTTTGACTTCAATATTATGTAACTTAAAGCATTTAATTTTCTTCATTTTTTTAGTGTACTTCCCTGAAATTTAAAATTTGAATCCAAAACCACTTTTAAACCAAAGCATTAACTTAATAAAAACTTATCAAGTATATTCAGCTATATTGTATTCGTATGCGTAGTTTGAGGCATTTTCAAAGCTTGTTCTCCAAAATTTTTAGAAATTTTGCGAACCAATGAAATGGACAATTGCAAATTGTAAAATCTATTCAAAACAAAAATATGTATGTATTTGTGTATTCAAAAACAATATTAAAAACCAAAATTAAAATCAAATATTCAAGAAAAACAATTATAGAAACTTGTTCAACACAACTGAATACAGTTGGGGTTTGAGAATTCGTAAAGCGCAGCTGGGCAAAAATTGTTGCAATAAACTCAACTCAAAAATATAGAAAAGTAATAAAAATACTACAAAAAATATAAATATATATTTCATAATTGATGTATTTTTTTAAAGCGATTCAACTTTGTTTCGCTAACCACAAAACACAATGAAAACCAATACAAGAATTCAGCAATATTTTCAGTGATTGCAGACTCCACATTTGTGTGTGGAGTGTGTAAATCATTAAGATAACAAAAGTCAGCAAACGTAGATTTTTATTTACGCAAAAGAAAATAATAAAAATCACATATATTATATATTTAGTATACAACAATATGCATGCATGTATTTATGTCAACTTTTTCAATAAATTCTACAAAAAACCAAAACCGAAATATTTGAAACGTGTATGTTATTGGTGCATGGGATAGTTATAAAACGAAAAATTACAGCTCTGTTCTAAAAAAATTGATTATGCAGTAGAATTAAAGTAGTATAAGGAGCTAAACCTACTTGTGAATTACATGAGAAACGAAATGGTAATGGTAATTTTATTATAGACTAACTTGAAGTATGCCATATATAAAATTTGTTTTTTTGTAAATTCGTTTTTCCAGCATTATGACCAACTCGAAACGTAAGCCCACAACGCCAAAATCCTCAGAAACTTCCACAGAAACTAAATCCGCAACCACAGATAATGTAAAGTGCATGACAGAATCAAAGGACGAGGAGCAGAAGGAACAAGAGAAGACATCTCCAGAGAGCAACTCATCTGCTCAGCTTTTTAAAATCTGCTTTGGACACGAGCTGCATAACTTTAGCAATTTGAATACGTTTTACATGCTGGCTACAACGTCCTGTAGATGGCGCTGCTCTGGGTGTATTTCGAATGCTCTTCGGTGCTAGCATGTTGATTGACATTGCCGAGGAGCGAGGAGGCAGCCAGCTGGATGTGCGTTATGGAGAGCCCCAACACTGTCATTTTCCACTGTTCAGTGGGATGAGGGCATTGGAGTATCCATTTATGGGCTGCGTCTACATCTGCATGTGGCTGGGGGCTTTGGGAATAATGCTTGGCTATCGATTTCGATGCAGCTGCTTGACCTTTATCATGTGCTATTGGTATATATTTCTGCTGAACAAACCGGCGTGGAATAATCACAGCTATCTCTTTGGGTTGACGGGCACACTTTTGCTGTTCACTCAGGCTCACAGTTACTGGTCGGTAATTGACAATATTCCATCAACTGATTGCGCATTTTAATCCTTGACTTTTGCCTTACAGTTCCCTGGACAGTTGGCTTCAACCACAGCTGAGGCAACCGGTGCCTTATTGGAATTATTTTCTCATTAAATTTCAGTTTTTTATACTCTACATGTATGCGGGATTGAAGAAGTTTTCGCTGGAATGGCTGTCGGGTTATGCCATGTCCAGTCTTAGCCAACATTGGGTATTTGCGCCATTCCGTAGGCTGCTGGATGGAGAGCTCATTGATCTGTTGCTTATCCATTGGTTTACGGCCATCTTTGACCTCACCATTGCTTTCTTTATGACCTGCGATAGAACTCGTCTTCTTGTTACCCCATTCATGATTGGTTTTCATTTGATGAACTCGCGATTGTTTGCTATAGGTAAGTCTGTCGAGGATATCTGCAGGGAGTCCTCACCTATGTTTATACTCTCATTTTCAGGCATGTTCCCTTGGGTCTGTTTGGCGGAAGTGCCGCTCTTCTTTGGCTTTAGCTGGCCGACGAAGGATACGTGGTCTGGACAAGTCAACAGCAACGAAAGTTAATGAGTCTTCAATTCAAGGCAAGCCTGGATTCAAGGCCCAACTACGTAGCTGCATCATCCTCTTCTACTGCGCCTTACAACTATTCCTGCCCTATTCCCACTTCATCACAAAGGGCTACAACAACTGGACCAACGGACTTTATGGTTATTCCTGGGACATGATGGTGCATTCCTACGATACAGTGCTCACCTCCATCAAGATTGTGGACAACGACAATCAGAAGATGCATTACCTAAATCCCTATGCATTCACTGAATACGAGCGCTGGACAAAGTCTGCCGACATGGCAGTACAGTATGCCAAGTGCATAGAGCGGAATATATACGAGGACATGAAAAGACATCCACAAAACAGTCCATTGAGTAGCACCAATATATCCATTTACTTTGACATTTGGTGTTCCATGAACCAACGCTTTCAACAGCGCGTTTTTGATCCTCGCGTGGATCTGCTGAAGGCTCCTTGGTCGCCCTTTAAACAAACTCCTTGGTCATTGCCGCTACTCACAGAGCTGAATCATATGCGTCCGAAATTAAAAACTATTGCCAACGAGGTGCTGGCCTGGAATAACTACTCGGATGTTATATTTGTGGCTGATTTTCCAGGACTAACGTTGAGCAACTTCATCGCTCCGGCTTTGTTCAATTGTACGCTGACCATACTCGAGGGTAATGTGCGCTACAAGAGTGCCAATGACGAGGAGTCTTACTTTTTGACAGCTGGCAAGAGTATTGGCCTGGAGAGCAATGCCACACATTATGTGACCACCATTGGCCAAAAGCCAGCCTCCTATCTGTACACCTATGTGAACAGAACCATGCAGGAGGAGAATATACAGATTGATGATGATGGTCTGTCCAAGGATCGTCCAATTTTGCCACTCTGGAAGGAGTTCAATCAACGTATTGCTAACTACCAACAGTTCCTGAAGCATCTGGCCAATTGTGTGCTATATTTATTGTACGATGTCCCTATTCCGATGTCCATACGAGAGAGAGATTAAGAATGAAGCAGCTGAGATCATTTGTATTTCCTTGCCTATCCCTAAGTGTCACAAAATGTGTGGGTGATAAAACTGATAATAAATGTTTAATGTTATACCTCTGAAGTTGTTTAGATTCTTAAAGGAATCAGATATAAAAACATAAGAAAACAAAATTTATGTACTTTTAACCCTCTACATATTTATAACTGTATTTACAAACTGGACACAATATTTCTTTCAGCCTATTATATAACAAATCTCCTTGTGGGAGCCTCTACTGTAATTTTGATGGCATCGTCAAAATAATAAGTGTAATAGAACACGTTACAAACGTGACCGAAACTTGACTACATGCTGATCGTTTCTGCTCGTGATTTATCCTCTGCCAGGCGACTGGGATCGAACTGTTGAGTCTGCGTCTCCCACAGGCGGGCATAGAGACCATTTTGCTTCAGCAACTCCGAGTGTGTGCCACGCTCGCCAACACAACCATTCTCCAGGACGAGAATCTCATCGGCATCCTTGACAGTGGACAGACGGTGGGCAATGCAAATGCTGGTGCGACCGGAGGTAGCGCGTGAAAGAGCCTGAAGAATGTTCTGTAAATGGAAAACAGAATTATATATTGGAAAACAGGATCTAAAGTAAGTTACTCACATGCTCAGTGATGGAATCCAGACTGCTGGTTGCTTCGTCAAAAACTAGGATTGGTGTGTTCTTTAGAATGGCGCGAGCAATGGCAACGCGTTGCTTCTCTCCACCAGACAAGCTTAAGACCACGTTCTCCCACCTGGGTACTGTATTGATTTGGCCAACTCATGATTGCTTCATGCAGATCGGCCATTCGTGCTGCATTTTGGACATCCTCGTGGGATTTGGTCAGGTTGCCATAGTGTATGTTATGTTCGATGGTGTTGTGGAACAACACCGAGTCCTGAGGCACCACTGCAATGGATTTGCGTAGACTGTCTAGCTCAACGGCGCTTATGTCCTGGCCGCCAATTAAAATACGTCCCGTATTCGGTTCAAAGAATCGAAACAGGAGACGCACCATAGACGACTTGCCGGATCCCGAACCACCA
The DNA here is from genome assembly GCA_035045575.1 of Drosophila falleni. Classification (NCBI taxonomy): domain Eukaryota; kingdom Metazoa; phylum Arthropoda; class Insecta; order Diptera; family Drosophilidae; genus Drosophila; species Drosophila falleni. The sequence goes on from JAWNOV010000167.1 coordinate 17,696,106, forward strand.
ACAATGGCCACATTCTTGCCGGCAGGTATGCTAAACGAAAGGTCCTTAAAAATGGGCTTGCCCGGTTCATACTCAAAGCTGACATTCTGGAACTCAATGGATGAGTTGCTGGTGTCCACGAACAGAGGCTGTGCATTGGGTGCTGTCTGAATGCGACTGTCCACATTCATGAGCGTAAACATGGCCTGCATATCAAGCAAAGCTTGTCGCACCTCACGATATACACTGCCTAGGAAACCCAGTGGAATGGACAGCTGAAACAGCAATCCATTGACCATAACCAAATCTCCTACAGTCATGTTGCCCTGTACAATTTCCTTGGCCGCCAGCACCATAATGATACTGAGCGCACTGCTGAAGATTGCATTCTGTCCGAAATTAAGCATCGCCAGGCTGGTACTCGTCTTTAAGCTGGCCGTCTCGTACTTTTTCAGCACCTCGTTGTAACAGCCAGCCTCGTACTTCTCGTTATTAAAGTACTTGACTGTCTCGTAGTTGATGAGCGAGTCGACAGCTTTGTTTCCCGCCTCGTTCTCCGCCTGATTCATGTAAACACGGAAGCGTGTGCGCCACTGCGTCACACTCAGAGTGTAGAGAGCATAGACGCCCACACAGCCCATGCTAACGCCAGCAAAGGCCAATCCGCACTTAAAGCCTAGCAAGCTGGAGACCAGCGCCAACTCAAAGATCGTAGGCACAATGTTGAACACCATGGCCGAGAGGACAAAGTTAATGCCTCGAGAGCCACGATCGATTGTCTTGGACAAGGCGCCCGTTTGCTTATTCAGATGGAAGGCCAAATCCAGATTGTGCAGATGCAGAAACACATTGGTGGCAATCTTGCGTATGGAATGATGAGCCACCTTGGCAAACACCGCATTGCGCAGCTCGTTGAAGCCAGCAGCACTGGCTCTGGCAATGCCATCTGCAACAGGAGAAAGATGATGAGTTTAATCCGCACAATCTTTACAGATTTCGCATTTACAGCCTAGAAGCATTGCCGTTGCGGCAGACAGCACTGCGTCCGGTGCTGTATCCATGTTGAGTGTTGTCATTGTGTCCACAGCGCCTTTGAATAAAAATGGCACACAGACAGTCAGCAGCTTGGATCCAGCGAGCAAACCCAACGATATACCCACCCTACAAAAGAATAACAATTAGATGAATAGTTAATAAATATATGTATCTCTTGTCTAGTCTTACCGCTTGCGCACAAGTGGATCCTCCTTGGGCCAAATATACGCCATCATAGCACGCATCATGTCCTTGGAGGTGACCTCGGGGGCATCCAGTTTTCCCAAGGGTGTCGCACCATCGTTGCCGCTGCTGCCTATATGAACGTGACATTGTCTTGATTGTTGTTGTGGCAGTCGTTGTTGTTCTTGTTGTTGCTGTTGTAGCACTGTTGCTAATGTTGTTGTTGCTGCTGCTGTGACTGCAACCGCATTGAATTTTCTTTAATGCAGCAATATCCAAAACAGGCGCCAACACAACAAACGAACAGACAAACAAACAAACAAGCATTTGGGGTATATCTTGTTACAAATTACAGCTCAGATAAAAACAAAAATAAATTCATTTGTTAGTCAAAATAATAAGCAAGAACGCAATCAAATTAAATTAAAAGAAAATAAATATATCGCAGCAGAAATATTCTAGCAGAAATCTTGTAGATTTAACTTCAGATAAATTTAAGCTTTTAGGAAATTTAAATTTAATTTCTATTATTTTATTTTATTTCTATCAAATAAATTTTAATATTATAAAAATCTTATTCGCTACAATTTCTGCTCTTATTTTGATATTTTTAACAGAAATTGGCATTACAAAATTATCTGTTAACACCATGACATTTTCGGTTTTAAACTACAAACTTTCTGCAAGAACATTAAGTTATTTACAGCAAGCAGCGAATTAACCAAGATTTGCTTTCTTGGGAATCAGGGTTAGAAGCACCTACCTTTTGCCTTCTTGGCGAAAATGCCGCCAAGCAGTTTATTGCCTGGTGTGGGCGTAAACGGAGTAATCTTTTTGACCTTGGTTGTTTGGTTGTCATTTTGGCTGTCATAATCGTCGGATCTAGCAAGGGTTCTATAAAGCTGCAAATCAAAATAGAAATGATTTAAACAAGTGCATAAATACATTTATAAAAAACTTTGTACTTTATTACACAAATGGCTAAATTGATTTCATTTAGAAGAAGCACAGTGAACTGATTCAAATGCGTTAAGGTATCTAATGCACTCCAGCAGATAAGAGCGCGCTACAGTTCCACTTTCTGTTAGTTGAGGTAATTGATCCAATGCCTTAACAAAACCTCGATATTCGGTTAGTTTTGTGAGCCACCAAATAGGATAACTCTGGCTGCACATCATCGAACTGGGCAGCATCGCCAAAGGCAATTTGATTTAGTATATTAGGAAAGTAAGCCTGCTGCTTGAAGATCAAGTGCAGCACCACGCGAAGATTGTGAGAGCAGCCGTCGTCGATGTGAACAAACATTTGATCAAACAGATTGTGCTCTCTGATAAACTTGAAGATGTTCCGATGATAGCTCTGTGCAGCAAGTTCTTTATTATGAACGATGAGCTGCTCAATGTCCAGCAGAGAGATTTCAAAGAAATCGTGCGCATTGCGTTCCAAATAAAATCCATAGTCTGTTAGCAATTTTAAATTTGGCAGTGCGCCGTAACTGATAAACAGTTGGTCATAAGGTCTCAACACAGCTTGCGGTAAGGCATTGAGTGTGAGTACATATTCGTGTCCCTTTTCTTTGGACACCAGCTGCAACTCTGCGGTGGTCTGTACACTGTCTGAGTGATTAAACAGATCCAGAAATGGTGCCAATGCCAGATTTGTATCGCCACTAAGCAGTTGCTGGAAATGACAGTGGGCTGGCTTTAGCTGACGTGCATTGAGGTAGACACTTCGAGAGTTGACAGCAAAATAGGCACTCTTATAGTCCGACAATGTCCAAATGACCTGACAGAACTGCTGTTCACAGCACTGACACTGTTGAGTGCCCACAAGAGACTTAAGAATCTGGTAGTAATCGCGTATCTGGCGATTTTGTGCCACTGTGCGCTCCAGCAATGATTCCGGCAGACACTGCAGCTCCAACAAAGCACAGAAATAAGGTGTCGTATAGCTACGAGGTAGAGTATCCAGATAGGCCCCATATGATGAGCTCTGTGTTGTTTCGTGCAAATGTTGTTGGTGCATCAAATAGCAGGCAACGAGAGCTTGAAACGAAAGGCGTGCATCCTTGTCAAACAAGTCTTGGTTAAAGAGTGCCTTAAAGTGCTCATCCGACTCCAATGTAGCTATGCTTATAAGGCAACTGGCAGGCAGACGTATCAGTTCATCTCCAGCCTGGAATCGCTGACTCTTTGAGCACAGTCCACGTCCAGTTTGTGGGAAAGTCAGCGCCGACAGCTGAGTATCATTGCGCCAGCCCAGAGCGTGTAAATACCCATAAAGCACGTGCAGTGATTCCAACTCGTTGTTGTGAGTCTGAGTTGTTGTTGTTTCTGACGCGCGACGTCGTCGCAAGCGTTGAGTGCGTCCCATATTTTTGCTGGATTTGCGTGTGTGCTGTTTTGGCGCCCGATTATGCTTTAAGTTGAGTGTGAGTGAAAGTTTGTTTTAGGCTTGCTGCAACGAAAGAAGCAAGTACGTAGTTGTGCGTTAAATTTTAAATCAAACTCGAAACAACTTCAAGCTCTCTAAAACAAGAAAAGGGCCAAAACAACACACACGTAAACTGTTGCCTGACCTCTTTATATTTCATATTATATCCAATTACATACACAATCTTTGCACAGCAGTCAAGCTGTGTGCTAATCTAATGATAATACATTTAACGAAATTATGAAATCGTAATCTAGCCAGTTGTGTGCATATCTCGAATGGCCTTGAAATTTGTATGCCAATGAGGAACACCAAATTACTTACCACACGAGCGTGCAGTTGTGTTCTAATTTGTTTGTAGCATTTAATGTGGTACGTATATGTTAGTGTATTCTTATTACTGCACAATTTACTTATGTGTAAAAGCCCGGCCATAACTTTACGCAAAAACAACACAACGTTCTGGTTCGTTGGTGGTTACACAGGGTTGTTATCAAATCGTTCGGACTAAGTTCAAGGCGCTGCCACCTGGCCCAAATGCTGCCAGCCGACCGAATAGTTGCCACCCTCTTAAATTTACCAAACAGGCAACATTTTCCATTTTGGGTCGATTATCAAAATTGGTAACTTGAAATCAGTGATGGGCACAATCTCGCACGCGTGCAAATCAGCTGTTCGATTTACCAATCCAAACGCAAACCCGAGCGCATCGAGCAACGCGAACATCAGTAGCAGCCAGAACGTCGAACGGGGGACTATGCGCGTGCTTGACCTAAAAAACATTAAATATGCACTGCGAGATGTAGTTGAGAATCTCTATTAATTATTTGCTTTTTATTTTTAATGCAAACACATTAAGAATTTGATGAGGAATAAATTAACCGATTTTGCATAGAAATCGTGTACAATTTGCAATGTTTGTGATTCAAGTACTAAAATAAACATTGTTCAAAATAAAACAGCTATGAAACTATTCTATATTAAATATTATATATAAAACTATATAATATATAAAACTATATAATATATTAAACTATATTATATATAAAACTCTATTATATATAAAACTCTATTATATATAAAACTCTATTATATATAAAACTCTATTATATATAAAACTCTATTATATATAAAACTCTATTATATATAAAACTCTATTATATATAAAACTCTATTATATATAAAACTCTATTATATATAAAACTCTATTATATATAAAATTATATATATAATTTTTTAGCTTACAAAATAATGGTTAATAATATTTATAATTAGCTTATAACGATCTGCTTCTTATGCTACGAAGTTGCCCGCCATTGCTGATCCGCCTTCTGCGAGTGTCACACCATGAGCAGGTTCCACTTGTCACTTCACTTCACTTCACTTGTCACTTCCCGTTGATCCGCCTTCTTCGAGCGTCGAACACTAACTGCCTGCTTACTGCGAGATGGCCTCCTTTTATATGCTGCGTGGGTGGTCAGTTAGCAGAACCCTGTTATCTAAGCAGTTCCAACTCACATTGGCACTGTTAAACTCACATTGGCACTGTTAAACTCGATTAACACTGTTAAACTCACATTGGCACTGTTAAACTCTGCCAATGTGAGCTTAACAGTGTTAATCGAGTTTAACAGTGCCAATGTAATTTTAACAGTGACAATCGAGTTTGGCAGTGCCAGTGTGAGTTTAACAGCGCCAATATGAGCTTAACAGTGTTAATCGAGTTTAACAGTGCCAATGTGAGTTGGAACTGCTTAGATAACAGAGTTCTGCTAACTGACCACCCACGCAGCATATAAAAGGAGGCCATCTCGGAGTAAGCAGGCAGTTAGTGTTCGACGCTCGAAGAAGGCGGATCGACGGGAAGTGACAAGTGAAGTGAAGTGAAGTGACAAGTGGAACCTGCTCATGGTGTGGTGCTACCGACACTCGCAGAAGGCGGATCAGCAATGGCGGGCAACTTCGTAGCATAAGAAGCAGATCGTTATAAGCTAATTATAAATATTATTAACCATTATTTTGTAAGCTAAAAAATTATATATATAATAGAGTTTTATATATAATAGAGTTTTATATATAATAGAGTTTTATATATAATAGAGTTTTATATATAATAGATTTTTTTATATAATAGAGTTTTATATATAATAGAGTTTTATATATAATAGAGTTTTATATATAATTTTTTTTTATATATAATCTTTTTTTTATATATAATATAGTTTTATATATAATATTTAATATAGAATAGTTTTATAGCTGTTTTATTTTGAACAATGTTTATTTTAGTACTTGAATCACAAACATTGCAAATTGTACACGATTTCTATGCAAAATCGGTTAATTTATTCCTCATCAAATTCTTAATGTGTTTGCATTAAAAATTAAAAGCAAATAATTATTAGAGATTCTCAACTATATCTCGCAGTGCATATTTAATGTTTTTTAGGTCAAACACGCGCTTAGTCCCCCCGTTCGACGTTCTGGCTGCTACTGATTTCGCGTTGCTCGATGTGCTCGGGTTTGCGTTTGGATTGGTAAATCGAACAGCTGATTTGCACGCGTGCGAGACTGTTCCCATCACTGCTTTAAATTGTCCTTACTTTTGTTTTTGATAATTTCTTAATTATGAAGATAGAATTTGTTAAATATCAATAAGTGTTATATTTTATTTTTAAATTTTTTACCTTCTTACAAAGTTAATGACATTTTGATATTTGCAAAACCTAAATTTAAAATTATCGCTAGATTAGCGGCCTGGTGCCGGTGATAACAAATCGTCGACATATTGTGGCGGTCGGGCAATAGACTGATGCTTAAATTTCGATTACAAAAGTATCAGAATGTTTTTTTACAATGTCTACGTTCCACTGTGAATGTCAACAGTTTTATTTATTCTAGAAAATACTCCTAAAACCGGTAATAAATAATGTTTGCTTTATTAAGTTCAGGAAGATTGGTAAGTTTTGACTCACCGTATTATTAAACCCATGTAATGCATCAAGTCCATCCACACAGCCACAAACGGACTTCGTAGCTGTAGATGAAAACAAGCTGCTAATAAACGTGCCGGACATCGAGGGAGTCAATTTTGTTGTGATCTTCTTAACTGGCATCTCGCCCCTTCCTCAGGGCACCGCAGCAGCTATATACTTCAGTTGGCCGGATGCTAATGCAGCGCCCACATGGCAATATCTTGGTCATATTAACAACAACAAGCCTTCGGCAATATTTAAAATAGCGCAACTCAAGAAAAGCCATGAGCTGGAGGCGCATGCAAATGGCATGGTTTTTGGCGCGCAGGAGATCTCTCACATAGCACAAATTGGCATATCCATTGAACCGGAGCTGACGGTGGCACAACAAACTCCAGCAGTGGTAAGACATAAATTATAAGCAATATAGCATATACTTTATTATTTAATACCTTTGCAGAGGCTTTTATTCAATAAACTTCCTAATACCCTCTGCAAGGGTAATAGTATATTAATAACATTAGAAAATCTTTCCTAATATAAATCTATTTCTTTTGCAGTCTAACGCCAATGACAACAAACAATTTGGCCAGCGCATGTTGGAGAATTTCTTCAATTATGCTTCCAGCTTCTGTGTGAGCGTGCCTGAAATACCTCCCGCCTCGACTGAAACATATGTGCCTTTTGCAGTGGTGCAGAATTGGTACACTAACTTTCAGCGACGAATGGAGCAGAATCCAAATTATTGGAAACAATGTTAAATCCATTTACTTAATTGAATAGTAAGCAAATCTTATGTTTTAAGTACATTTGTATGTTATTAGCATTTATTAAACATTTTTTATATTTTATTTTCGATGGATATAATTTTGATAACTAAATACGAAAAACAGACTATTTCTTCTTCACCTTTTGACGGTTTCAGCTGCATATTCAATTCTAAATCATATAATTTTGAAATCTAAGTACGGAAAACTATCAGCTTTTTTCGATTCAAGAGTTGCGTCGATTTAAGTTGCATATTTTAACTATGATTTAGGGCAACTATTTGTTCGGCTTATCGTCTTTATCTTCCTTCGCTCTTTTCGTCTTAATAGGATCGTCGTGGAGTTTACGTGCTGTTTTCGGTTTTGCAGCAGGAGCCTTAATTCCCCCTTTCAGTGCCGGTGTCGGCTTTGCAGCTGGTGCCAGCTGAGCTTCACCAGTTGGCGGATCACTCTTTGCGCCCTTCTTCGCATCCTTCGCATTTCCAGGGCTGCCCGCGGCCTTTGGTCCTTTGTCATCCTTTGCAGCTGTTCGCTGCTTTTTCGCTTTCTCGCTCTTCGCCTTAGCGAAGCTAGCCGAGCTCTCCTTCAATGCCTTCTCTTGCTGAGCCTTAATGATGTCTGCCAATCGCTGCTTATTAGCATCAGTCAATTTGCCAAAGATGCTGGTTATAATGCTATTATATTCGTTGTAATGTTGCACCTTGTTGCCAGTGGATGAAGCTGAGTTTGGTGGTCGTCCATGATAAGTGATGCAGCGACTGCGGATTAGATTGGATAAAGGTGTTTCATTAATAGAGCAGCGTGGATACAATTAAGGCAAATTGTTGCTTTGTTATTTATGTTTCGTCTGGCTCTGAACAGCCGGCATAATTTGGCAAGGGAATCATATAATATATACTTGGTTTGTGTGCCATATAGTATATCTGTATATATATGTATGTATACTATATATCTATTTGAACAATAGCATTGTCGGGCGCTTCTTGGCACGAGTGGTTTTTTAGTCTACTCTTTGCTTAGTTTTCCAATAATTTTTTTGGGCCTGCTAAAAAGCAATTTGGCAAGCTGACACATTTATATACAAGCAGGCTATATAAATCGTCTATATAAGTAGATTATAAAATGCACTCCCAATGTACATATCTTAGATTTGTAATATATGCCACGAGCAAACTCTGTACACTTAACCCTTTTTTCAGGGCAAGACGGGGTATACTTGATATGTTTATAAACTTGTGACAGGCATAGAAGAAAAGTAGAATATTAAAAGAAATATTTATAAGGATAGTATAAAAAAGTGATTAGTTTTCGGTTTTCATCGATTCAAAGTGCATTCAATATTCGTATTTAATTCAATTACATATGCAAGTTTGTATAAAATGTATTGGCAAATATGTTTGTAAAGAGGCTGCATTGATTTAGCATTTGAAAATGTTGCAGCATCAACAAGGAAACATTTGTCTGGCTATTTCGCTGGCTGTTGAATGATGTCTCAGTTGCGCCAGTTTAGGTTGCAGCGTGGTGTTGAATGCAGCAACAATTTGCAGCGCGTGTTTGAATTAAAAAAGTCGCTGAAATAGGTCAACAACAGAGCATAATTTATAACGCGCGGGCGTTGTCATTCAACAATTCAGGGCAGGATCAACAGCAGCAACAACAACAACAGCATCCAATGCCGATGACGCGGACAGCTGCTAATAATAATAATAAAAATAATTCGCAAATATTGTCTGACGGCATCATAAAACATAATTCTGAGTCAGACATGTTAACAAGCAAAACAACAACAGCAACAGCAAAAGGCTTTTCGACGCCGGAAATGCCAATGAATGGGCAGCGGTTTCCGCTGCAGCAACGGCAGAGGGCGCCACTAGGCTACAATCCACAACAACAGCAACAGAAGCAACCGCAACAAAGTAATAAGAAAATTGCAATACTTGTGCCCGGAAAATTTCCAATACGGCAACAAATGTGTAAAAATTCTATGCAAAACTTTCCACTGCAACGACAGGAAATGAAAGTGGTTAAAACATCGCCTAATAAAACAAATCGTCCATCAACACTTAAATTTCCCCAACAAGGGAATCACTTTCCGCTGGCAGGGCAAAGATTTCCCTTCAAGTGCCAATTAGCCAAGAGGAATTTTAATTATTCGATTAAAGAAATACACGATTTTGGTTGCAGTCCCAACCGTTTGGCCATGTCAAGGTCGAATGTGGCAACAGGGACGCTCAAAGAATTTCCCACAATTAAAAAACAATTTGTTAGCTTTCCCAATAAAGCTGATCAGCAAACCTGTAAGAGTCTGGCAAACGTTGGGCATGGAAATTGTCAAAAGAGAGCGGTGAGAACGCTGCTAACGGATGTGCCCACACCAGCAACAACAGCAGCAACAACAGCAACAACAATGACGCAGATGAGCCAGAATATGAGTACTAAAATAGACATGGACTCGACACGGACAGTTGAGATAGCTAAAAATGATGATGTTTCGTTTGATGTCGACGATGTACTTAAGACGACGTGTGATAATGAACTTAATGCTCATGAGCAAACATTAAACTTGAACGTGGAAGCTGAAGGCGTTGGCGAGCGAAAGGAAATCGAGCATCAACAGGCGGAAAATTTTAATGACGCCTTTGGGCGGCGACACGACAACAACGACAGCAACAACAACGACAACAACAACAACGACAACGAAGGCAAAGACAAAGGCGAAGGCAAAGGCGACGACGTTGACGACGACGGACGCCATGAATGCGATGAGTACGAGTATTAATGCCAAAAATAAACGCAAAATATGCGAGCAAAGCAAATTAGAGACGACGGCGGCAACTCATAATGAGCTAAATATGACTAAAGAGCAGCAGTCAATATGCTTAGCCAGTGAGCAAATACAAAGTCAAACAATAGAGGAGCCAACAGCAGCAGCAACATCAACAGCAGCTGCCTCCAATCGTCAGCAGCGAATCTCAGACGCGCGCGGATCGTCGCCAGAGCAAGTGGATGGTCAGCAACAACGGCAACAAATCAACGATTGCCAACCCATCAAATTCAACGTAACCCAAACCGATATCGAGCCAGCAACGTCGTCATCGTCGGGGCATCCAAGTATAGAATTCCTCAAGTGTGCGGTACGCGAATTGTTAGAAGTAAACGGCGCCAATAGTTTTCCGGTTGTCGATCTTGATTTGTTTGATCTATTAAGTGAATTGCTGCAATTGATTGTTACGCCCAGCAATACGGGTAACTTTTGGAGCGAGCCGTTGATTGAACAGGTGGCAAGTAAATGTGTGGACATGACTGTGAGCAAAGTGAGTGAGGAGAGTGAAGCAACAGCCGCCGTTGTTGATATTTATAGCGAGCAAATTGAGCAGCCAAGTGAATTGGATGATAGCAACAACAACAGCACAGCAACAGCAACAATAATCAGATTGTGGATATGAAGTACGACGTTTTAAGGAGCAGCTCCCGCTTGCCAGAAACTCTGCCGAGTCGACTGTCCAGCACAGCAGCAACAGTTGCTCCTGCAACGAGTCGTATACGTGATGTGGTAACAGCAACAGCTCCTCTAGTCACTGCAGCAGCAACAACTAGTCGTTTACGTGATGTGGTGACACCAACAGTTCCTCTCGTCAGTGCAGCAGTCAGCAACGAGTCGTATACGTGATGTGGTAATACCAACAGTTGCTCCAATCTTAACAGCAACAAGTCGTATACGTGATGTGGTAATACCAACAGTTCCTCTAGTTAGTGCAGCAGCAACAACGAGTCGTATACGTGATGTAGTGACACCAACAGTTGCTCCAATCACAGCAGCAGCATCAACGAGTCGTATACGTGATGCTGTTGCTCCGACGGCAACCACAGTGCGTCCTCTTTTAAGCGAACTAAAGCGCAACTCGTCGAGTCGTGATGATGTCTCCATTGATGTCGATTCCCTGTTGCCGGAACGAACACGTTTGCGACGCCAACGTCGCATGCGATCACAGGATTCGGTCGAGGAGAAGCCCGAGGATGTCATAGAGCGTTTGAACAAACTGAAAGCGCGCATTTCGGGAGCTCTCAGTGAGGTGAAGGGAGTGCTCAAGCAATACAGCACAGAGAGTGAAGCTGAGGCAGCCGGAGAGAAATGGCTAGGACCGCCAACTTCATCCCAACCAAAAGTAGAGAATGAGCCGGAGGCAGTGCAACCTGTACAGTTTCGTTTTGTGAAGAAACTACGCAGACGTAGCTACTTCGATGAGGCCGATGAGGAGAAGATACAGGAAAAGGAACAGTCTAAGGCAGAAAACACAAAGGATAACGAGAAGCAAACAAAATATGAAAGGGAGTCTGCAAAGGAAACTCCAACTAAAGCTAGCGAGGAACAGGAACTAACTAACAAAACTAAGGAGAAGGACGAGCTGAAGAAGCCAAGAGAAGAAGAGAAGAAGCAGAAAAGCAAAGAAGCAGTCAACACAGCTAAAGAAGAAAAGAAACAACCTTTTGAGACACAGGAAGAACAGGAGCATACAAAAGTTATAGACGCTAGTCAATCAACCAAAGTCGAAGAAGAGAAGAAGCAGAAGAATGCTAACAGAAACTGAACTACCAATCAAAGCCCAAGAAGAGCAACAGAAGAGTAAAGATGAGAAGCAGCAGCTAAAAGAACAACAGGACAAACCTGCAATCAATGGAGAGTTACCAATAAAAACCGTTCAAAAGGACAAAGTGCAGGCCAAAATAGAGTTTCTGGCCAAGGTGCAAAGCGAACTCAAGTCCAAGCCCAAGACAAAAGAAGCAACTACCAGTCAAAGAGCAGTCCCAAGAAGTCAGCGCAACATCCACAGCAACAGCAACAAATCAACAACCGCAACCCGTTGAAGCAGTTGAGGCGACGCCACAAGCAGCAACATTGCCAAAAGAATCCGCAACGCAGCCTGTGAATTTCGATGAAGGCACAAAACTTGCAGCAGCAGAAACACCAGCAGCAGTGGGCACCAAAAAGAAGACCATTGTTAAGCTGAGGAATCCACGACGTGCATCAATTGCTGCCGTGGAGCCATCGAGGATTGTGCCAGAGCCGTTGCAGATCGATGCACTGACACAAAGACGACCCTCCGACTCGGAAGCGATTGTCAAGCGCAAGAAGAAGCTGAAATTAACGAGCAGCGTTACAAATGTGACAGCAAAGCCAACAACTTCCGGCACAACAGCAACACAGTTGCAAGAACAGCAGCAGCAGCAACAGACGAAGACGATAAATGAACAACTTGTAGCTGCAAAGGTCGACGGCAATGTTAGCACTGCCAAACGCGAAACAACACCAACTGCCAAAAGTGTTGAGGAGATGAAAAGAAGCAGCAACTACAGCGCCAGCAGCAGCTACAACAGCAACTGCAGCGACAGCGACAGCAACTGTAGTGACAACGGCGCCAAAACAATTGCCAATCGATGAGCTTGCCAATAAAGCAACAGCCAGCGAGCAGAGCAGACGCGCCAGTCTGAAATTAGCGGAGTTAGTTGGTGAAACGGTGCTGGTGGTGCCCACAGCAACCACACAGGACTTGACAGCAACAGCAGCAGCAACAACAGCAGCAACAACAGCAGCAACAACAGCAGCATCAACAGCAACAACAGCAACAGTGTCAACTGTAAACAGCAGTTCATTTAGCCAGTCCAAAGAACCCATTAATCAGTCAGCAATTATCCCGGCAGCACAGCAACAACAAGTGGTTGTACACGCTGACATTGAAGTCGCCCCCGTCGATGTTGTTGCTGTCTCATCGACGCCACAAATAGCAGCGACATTGAGCGAAAAGCCTCACGACGAGTCATCGTCATTACACAAACAACAGCAACAACAGCAGCACAACAACAGCAACACGAAGATCAAGAGCAGCAGCAACAACTAGTGGCAGCTACAAAAGACAACGCACAGGAGCAACCAGATGACAGTCTAGTCGTCATGCCGGAGCTGAAAGTACTCGCCGGGTCAGTGCAGCCTGTGAAAATTGAAACGGTTGAGCAACCACACGATGAATCCGATCTATCGGTGATTAAAAAGAAGTCACCGCATCTGAAGAAACTAGTGCGCAAAAGCTCTATAGACAAGGGCAAGGAGAAGGTGAATGAGTCGGCCAAGTTGAGCAATATACTCAAGGACAAAAATAAGATCAGCAATTTAACAGACAGAATCAACAAGGCAACGCCGCCCAAGAAACAAACAAAGACAGCAAAGGAACAGGCAGCAGCAACAGTTGCAGACACAGAGCAGCAACAGGAAAATGCCGAGTTAACCCAAAATTACAGACGAAACGGAACACAAGGAGGAGCTGCAGACAGAGACAGCAACAGAGCCGGAGTCGGAGTTGGAACCACAGTCGGAAGTTGCAGCCAGCACCAAAGCCAAAGAAACCACGACAGATTAAAAAGAAAGTGATTATTAAACGGCAGAAACGACGACTCTCCATTGGCGACACATTCTTCATACAACAGGAGCCGGAAGAGCCCAAAGTACCCGAAATTGAGACAATCGAGAAAGCCATTGCCTATGTGACAGACGATGAGGACGATGTGGAGCCGGAGCCGGAACCAGAGCCAGCCAAGCCACTGAAATCCTGCCTACATGTACGCGAATATAAAATCGGAGATTTAATACTCTATGCGGAGCGTTATCGGAAGACACAGGTGCGCTGGAAAAGGGGACGAGTGCTGGAGCGCATTACCAGCATTTCGTATAAGCTGGAGATCGAGGGCAAAGAGGTGCCAGCCCACATAAGCTATATTAAGAAGTACACCGGCAGAAAGGTGAAATTTGTGGGTAAAGAGTATCTGGATATCGACTACGAGCAGGTTGTCGAGGAGGAGCGACGTGCACGCAGCTACAGCATATGGAATATGGTCTAAACAGAAACAAATATATTACAACTGGAACATCATGTGTAAGTTTCCCACAAAATTGTGATCGTCGCCCTCGGCCTCAGCCATTGAGTGGAATTAAAGAATTCGTTGTTAGCGCAATGATATTTTTTAAGGATCTCAAATAATGACATTCAGTTATGTTATAGTGTATATGTCTCTAGCTAGTTATATATGTATATATATATATGTACTCGTACCACCTAATATTATCATTATGTTATGCTACCGATCTATATCTCTATATGTAGTTTAGTTATCCTAGTGTTAGACATATTAGAGCTCTAATATTTTGTATGTAAATTGTACGTAAATTATTCCAAGAACTCAGCAACTCGTTCGATACAAACATACATAAATAAAATGCCGTTGTTCGCTGCAAAAGTAACGAGTGTCTATTAAAAGTAACGAATTTGTTATAAAATTTCACGTTGCGCCTTTCGTTTTACAAGTTTAGTTTACATTTTAAGCAACTCATAATGAAACAACATATTAATTGTTAAATAAAAGATTTGAAAAAATATTTCAACTATGCGCGTTTCGAATTCTTTACATCATCACATTTGCAGCCATTTTCAGTGCCCGATCATCAACAACAATACCAACAGGCAAATAAGAAAAACAACAATAATAACGACATGAATACAAATTCAATTACTCATACAAATTTTTATGAATTTGTTTATATCAAAGTTGTGGTTTATTTTTCGCATTTTGGCGTTCGATATATATTCCCTTTGCCCCCTTTAGCCTCTTTCTCGACCATATTTATTTATAAATTTCATGATGTGTATAGCATTATGTTGGAATGAATGAATAAAATCCAAACAGGCAAAAGATCTACAAACAAAACGTTTATTTGCACTAGCTCGCTGACCCGCTCCCGATTCGGTTATTACGTTTATTTGGCGCCAATTCCCCTTGCCCTGCACACTTTCCGGACTTGGTTGGATTTTATAAATAGTCAGCAACTATATAGCTCAGTGCCTGGTTTTGATATTGCTTATCTTTTATATACTTATTAATAAAACTGAAAAAGAAAAACCTAAAAGAATTGAAATTTATCATCTGATTTTCCGCCCACTCCATCAACGTCTCGCTTTCTCTCTTTCTCTCTCTCTTTCTCTATCTCTCATCCCTGAGATGTGCCACAAAAATGCGTGTCATTAATAAAACTTTGGCGCAATGCATTCAAAAAAAGGAAAAAAAATTGAGAAAATAAGATGAGCTAAACATTTTGCCTTGGGATCAAAAACTCGGGCATTTCTCATAATTGATTGCCAAGGCGTTTGGCGCTTTTGGTAGAGAAATCCCACAAAATTATTGTTTTGCTTTACTCGCTCACGTTGACAAAAGCAACAAAGAAAATCCCGCCATATATATATATACATATATATAGTACTTATATACACATTTGTACACAGATTTGTATAGTATAGTTTAGCAAATATGCTACATTCCTGGGGTTTAACAGCGCGTCTTTGTGTGCAGGGTTTTTCATTCAATTTTCTTTGCTGGCAAAGCGAATAATAAGTGTCTATATTTGTATGAATGTATTACGAATTTCAGAAAAAGAAACAAACAATTTCATGCCGATTGAAATTCATGACTAGATATGAACGAAAACACACTTTCTTTTTCAGTTTACAGATAAATAGAACAGGAAATTCCGTTTTGCAATAGATAAATATTCTGACATAAATCTGATGTTATAACTCTAGGAATTTCCACTTAAATTAAAAATTAAGATTGAATTTGAAAGAATAATAAAAAAAAATTGTGTATTTAACGAGCATACACAATTATTTATATGCACGAGCATTTGAAAACAACTCGAGGCCTTCACATGTTTAGGGAAACAACATTTAAGCACTTCTGAAACCAAAAATATTTCCATAAATCAGCGCACAAATCTAGCGAACCACTTGTGCTATTACCAGGAGCATCGCATAATAGAATTGTATATGTCGCTACATTAAATTCTATGTAGAAAAATATCAAGAAAGAAATGGCAACGAAAAGCGCTAAATTCAATATAAAACGGGGCAAACTATATATGTTATATTAAAAATAATAGGTGGTACACTAAAAGGGGGAGTAGGGGAGTAAGCAGCGTTGTTTAGTATCAAACGCCGACTAAAACTGTGCCAAGTTCCTTGCACTAGTTTCATGCGACAGCGACATGGACATAGACTGAGACATAGACATAGACATAGACATCGACATGGCTGTCTCGCAATTTGTTTCAAAGTGCATACAAACAACAACGAGTATGAGCGAGGTCGATGGCGAATTCGATTGTGGTGGACCAGGCTAATTACTAACAACGCAAAAAGCAAATTGAATATAATTATTGGAGCCTTCGAATGACTGGCCTGCCGCAATTTATCGTAATCAGAATGACAGCAACATTCAAGTATCTGCATATTTCTCGGTTGAATCACCAAAAATCAAGGAAACAAATACGACGAAGACGACGGCAACACACACGTGCCAACGCTCTATGAACTTTGGCAAGGTCAAATTAAAACAAATCAAAATGTATTACAACTTTTTAAAAGGCCAAACATCAATTTAAGCTAAAATATTTTCAAATGTTTACCAATTGCGCGATCTGTCAATAAATCTAATCGGAGGGATCAGCCTTCAGCCGATATTCGTTTAAATACCCTTGCAGAGGGTATTTTAATTTTTTCCACAAATTTTTAACACGGTTATCTTTATCGAGATAACTTGCTTAGTATATATAGTGATGTTCGTCTATTCGTAAGTTCGTTTGACACTATGTCTTTAGTGTTTCAGTTTTGAAGCTATGTATCTCAATGAAACTTCGAAAAAATCGGAGTCAGAATCGAAGCTATATATATTAAATTATTGTCATAGGACAAATTTATTAAAAATCAACTAAAAAAAAAATTTTTTTAATTATGTTGTTGAGAACTTTGTCTGGAGATATCTGTAGCAACCTAAAAACATCAGTTTTTTTTAAATTGTCTTTAACGCTAATCAATCTAAAAATTTACAGATATATTATAAAGCTGGAGAGATCAGTTAAAAATATCATACAGACCTTTGCAAGGGTATTAAATATTCAACATCTCGAAAATAAGCTTTCTATCTTAATTTTTCCTCTCTAAATCTATTTTTTTCTTTTGGGGCGACGCACGTTGCTTGGCACACGTTTCGCTTTGGGGCTTTCGAAAATCGATTTATGTGAAAAATCGGCAAGTTTCTTAGGTGACAAACGAGAATGAAGACAACGAAAACACTTGGCGATGGCAACCGATATGGCGTCATGAAAGGGGCGACGCCATTTTGATTCATGGCGATTGCGACTGCGATTGCGATTGCAGAATCGTCACAGTCAGCGAAGTCAATCGACATCAATTGACACGTTGAAGGCGCGTCGCACCTGAATCATTATGCGCCGTGTGCCAGTAGCCCAAGGCCTCACATTGCACCTTGGCATTTATGCATTTATGCGATAACTACACAGAAAAAAAATCCATTCTGAAAATCTAGTTTAGAAATCTTGATTTTAGCTTAAATTTTATAGGTATGTATTCAAGACATAATTTTAAATTAAGATAATACATACATAAAATAGAAATGATATTAAAAAGTTAAAATTAAAAAAGTCAAAGAAGCCTTAAGTATATGATCTAACTAAAAACAAACTAACAAGTTTTTAAGTTGACAATATAGTGTTGTAAAGTATCCGTTTAAAGATCTTTCTTTCATCGAAACTTTTTTGCCATAGCAGGTTGCAATGAAATTTGTTAAGAGTTATTTAACTTACGTTTCGCTTTGTTTGTTAAGGATTGTGGTGTCAAAACGCGGCTGTACATATGACCAGGCGCCCTGGTTTTTGTGCTCCTCCTGCGCCCATAACAATTCCGCATCTTTATACAAATCAATCTGCTCCGTTATTAAATCATAGGGGAATGGACAAATCTGCAAAAAAAAGTAAATAATGAAAGGCAGAATCAATTTCAACTGTTTTGTAGTAATAATACCTGTTCCACTCGCACTAAAGCCACTGAACTGTTTTGCTCATGATCATCACGCTCCTTTACTAAATCGTAGTAAACCTTTCCCGAGCAGAAGACCAACTTCCTCACACACTCGGGTTTTTGTGCTGCCTCCCCCGTTTCGGGTATAATTCGTTGGAATGCACTACACTCGTTAAAGTCACGGAATGGACTGCGGGCCAATGGATGACGTAGCACGGATTTGGGCGAGAAATTGATTAAGGGCTTGCGGAAACCGAAAGCTACTTGACGTCGCAGAGCGTGGAAGACATTGGCGGGCGTAGTTACGTTGGTGACTATCCAATTCGTTGACATAATTTGGCGTGCCACAAAATCACAGTCACATGTGTCGGGATACACATCAGGATCATCATCACTGAGCTGTAAGAAGCGTTCGATACGCCCGGAGGAATGTTCCGGGCCCATGCCCTCCATGCTGTGTGGCAAGTTAATAACTATGCCGGTTTGTCGCACCCATTTGGTTTCTCCACTGGCCAAAAATGTATCTATTATAGGCTGGGCTGTATTGGCAAAGTCACCGAACTGTGCCTCCCAAATGACCAAAGTATACGGATTTGCCATAGAATAGCCAAGATCGAAGCCGAGTACACCGCACTCGGACAGCGAACTATTGCAGATTTGGTAAGACGCCTGATCAGGATACAAGTACTGCAGTGCATTGTATTTAACCTTATCATCCGTCTGATGGTGCAGCACATGATGACGATGCGAGAATGTACCTCGTTCCACATCCTGACCGGACACTCGGACGTGTATGCCATCCTTTAAAAGCGCACCAATAGCAAAGGCCTCGCCCAACGACCAATCTGCTACTTTGGCCTTTAACATTTCTTTGCGCAATCCCAAAATACGCATAATACCCCTTAAACAAATAAAAATCATATTCAGAACAGTTATAGAAATAGATATTCAACTAAAAAGAGCTAACTTACTTGTGTACAACGAATTTACGCTCATCCGGAGGCGGAGAGCAGTAAATATTGCCAATGTGATTTAGGACTTTTTCGTTAACGCCCGTGGGACAGACCTTAAGACGATCCCGACCCTGAAAGAAGCCTGGCCATGGTGAGTCCAACCAATCCGAATACTGCAATAGATATTAGAACAAATTAGAAACAAAATACACCGAAAAAAAAGACCAGCTTCGAAAATCAAAAACATTCATCATAAATATTTTGTTCTTAAAAAATGATCATTTAAGACATTATTATAAAGTTCTTAATACAAGAATCGAATCAGAATCCCACTCGTAACAAAATAAACTAACATTTATTAAATTTCCAAGTCAGAATAAAATATATATAAAGCTTAGTTTTACTTAAAAAAAATTATAAATTTAAAAATATTTTTTAATTCTTTTATATTTTGGATTTAAATTTAAGAACATTTATTCTTTAAATAAAAACTTTGTCGTATGTAAAATGTTCTTAAAACCAAGATGTGCTTCTTAATCTAAGAATTTCATTTTATCGACGCATTTTTGAGACCAAAATCTTGAACATTTAGAACATTTTAGAACATTTTTTAACAGTGTAAGGACGCTACAGTCGAGTGTGCTCGAAAGTAAGATATCTGGTATTGCAATTGTTATTGGTTATTTTTTTTACTCGACTAAAAAAACGTACCTTAAATTCAGTATGGGTCTTTGACTCCTCATAGGCATCATTGCATATCTTTTCGTACTTGGCATTCATGGCAGTGTATTCTTCCATCTTGATAACACCTTCCCTGACCAGTTTCTCCGCATACTTAACAACACATGGCTTCGTCTTACGTATCCGCTGGTACATCAGAGGTTGGGTGAACATGGGCTCATCAGCTTCATTGTGGCCATTACGGCGATAGCCAACAATATCAATGACCACATCCTTGTGGAATCTGGCTCTCCATTTGGCGGCCACCCGAGCACAATGTACAACCGCTTCAGGATCATCGGCATTAACATGGAAAATTGGAGCGTTCAGGACACGAGCGACATCTGTGCAATAACGAGAGGAGCGTGAGAAACGTGGATCTGTTGTGAAACCAATCTGATTGTTGATCACAATATGAATTGTTCCATATGTAGTATAGGCTGGCAGTTCGGACATATGTATAGACTCAAAAACTATGCCCTGACCACAAAAAGCTGCGTCTCCGTGTAAAATTATTGGTAGCACCTTGTCCCCTTTTACATCGCCTCTCTCGAACATTTCCGCACGCGCCTTTCCCAGCACTACGGGATTTACGAACTCCAAATGCGAGGGATTTGCCACAACCGTCATACGTATACGTCTATTGGACTGTCGATTCTGGCGATCGGTGAACAAGCCCAAATGATACTTGACATCTCCCGAGCCCGAATCAGCCGCCCTAATACCATGGAATTGCGAAAGTATATCCGGAATAGGCTTGCGACAGACATTGGCCAACACATTCAAACGTCCACGATGTGCCATTCCAATGTGAATAGACTCGACACCCAATCTACTGGACTCATCGACAATTTCCTTCATGGCCGGTATCAAAATGTCACAGCCCTCAATGCCAAAACGCTTCTCGGAAATGAACTTCTTGGCCAGAAAGTTTTCGAAACCCGTGGAACGCGTTAAACGTTCCAGGATAAGCTTTTTCTCCTCTGGTTCAAAGTTGATGGCACCAGGTTTCTCGAAATGCTGACGTATCCAGTGACTTTTATATAAAGATGTAATCATCATATATTCCAAACCAATGCTACCACAATATACTCGTTCCAAACGATCCAGAATTTCCCTGGTGAAAGAGATCCCAATAAAATTCTATTATATCTGGAATTTGGGCTACTTACTGAAGTGGAAGAAACTGTTCGTCACCGCCAATCAATGTGGTATAAGGCAGCTTGAAAACGGCATTCAAATCATCTGAGGAAAAGTGTATTTAAGAATTGGTTAGATTTATATTTTAAATAAGCCGAAAATATTTTTAAGGGTTTCTTTGTAAATACGTTTGATTATACAAAAGAAAAACTAATTTTTTTCGCAAAAGTTGGACTTACTGAACGTATAGAAGTAATGCTGACGAAGTACAGCCTTTGTGGCCTGCATTTTCTTGTCGTCGTCCTTATCTACGGTATTTCCGCTAGGTCCCACAATGCCCAAAGGATCTAGATCGGCAGCAAGATGACCTCGCATTTGATACGCTCGGATTATGGCCTGTACAACTAAATGATCGTCTATATATTTCCAGTCAGCAACGAGAGCCTGATTACGTCCGCCAGGGGGACCACCAGGGGGACCGCCCGGCGGAGGCTCTAACGGAGCGGAACCGCCCGGCGGAGCCACCAATGGATTTTCCGTTTTCATTTGCTTACGCTGTTTCTTCGGCTTGCTTTTAGTGCCTTTGTTAGCAAAGTATGCATCCCAGGACTGTTAATATCATAGGTTAATTGAGACTTTAATACTTGTTTAAGATCTTAGATTTACCGGATTAACTGAATTGGGATCCTTATCCCACTTTGCGAATAGTTTCTCCATATATACAGCATTGTTACCACTGGCAATACTGTCCAATCTGTCCTTATCAATTGGATTACTTGATTTTCCAGCAAGCACTAAACCAGTATGAAATCTTCGATGGCATCGATGTGAGATCATAAAATGTCTCTTAAAGCTATTGGCTAATACGGCATGTTCGAGAATGCATTGGTTTAGTTTCATGCTTGCACCTTCAAAATTAACAAAAATAAATTTTAAATTTTGGTGCGAAAGTTTATTGAAAAATATATAATTTTTTATTTTTTTGGTTTGTTAAATGCTAAACATTTTGAAGTTTGGATATAAGCAGCACTGTTGAAAATTTTAGATACTCGACAATACTGTTATTTGTACTGAAGCTGGGCATGCCCCGATTTTCAATTAATGAGTTCTGTGGGAACATTTCTATTTTCTGGTCGCTGGTCCAACTGATTTTTTCTCTACAATTCCAACACTGGACTCACTCTTCTTTTGCTTCAAGGCTTTATTTTTCTCAGCAATCTTATGCTGTTCCTTGATTTCTTTTCCTGCGGCATTGAAATCTTTTCGCTCCGAAGCAGTTTTTACCTGTTTTATATTTTGCAAATGCTCTGTTTTCTCCATTGGCTTCTTATTAACATTAATACTGATTTCTTTGTTTCTATTTGCAGATTTTGTTATGTTCTTTATCAAATCTTGAACACTCATTGGCTTTTCTAAGGCGTTTTTAGAACTACTCGTATTATCGCTAAATGGAGTTAATACTACTTGCCCCACCACGCAAGTTTGTTCCTGTGGTGGCAATGGTGGATAATTTACTGAGCTTTCCTTAGATCTAAGATTCCATTTCTCAATCTCCTCAATAGAACCAGTCTCCTCCCGATTGGAAAGTTCATCCAAACATACTTTTAATTCCACTTTTGGTACAGATTTATTTTTATTAGCAGCAGTTGCAGTTTGATCAAAGTTTCTAAATTTTTTAGCATTGTTTTGGCTTTCAAGAAGCTCACTAAAGTACGTATGCCATGACTGGAATAGAAGAATTGCGAATATGAAACAATTGTTATACAAACAGTTTGTAATGCTTTACCTTGTGTACTGAATTAATATTCTTAATCCATTTTGAGAACAAGTATTCCATATATTTTGCATTAGCACCGCTAACAAAACAATTTCTATTGATTTCATTCCTTAAACACTTATGTGATTTTACTTTTAATTGTGCAATTTTCATTGATTCTCCTTTGTCAATTATATTTTTTGTGCATTTATCAATTTCATGGCCTTTGCTGAATGATTGTACTCGTAGTCCTGAGGGTAGCCATGTAGCGATTTTGAATTTCATGCAAACAGCCATTTCGTCCTATTTTTTAAACCAAAATTGTAGTTCTTTTAAATTAATTTAATAAATATATGGAAGTGTGAAATGCCTACTACAAATATATTTGAAATGTACATATAATCCAAAAAGATCAAAAGATAATTTAAAGCCTCAAAGAAGAAAGTTAAACAATTCTTGTCTAAACATAAATAAAATAAATAAATTAATGTGCACTTTTTTAATTGATAACATTTCTTTTTTAAGCAATTGATGTTTAAAATTGTGAATTTAAGTCGCGCGCCAGTATCGAGATTTTCTATTGCTGTAAAGCACTTGTATATATTTCTGCATATATCTAAACTTTAACTTTTTGGTCACACTGTCGACAAATGAGTGCTGATAAACGACGGAAAACAAACAGTTACTCAACACTAAGAAAACATTGCAGCTGAAGAAACGCTGTTGGCAACTTAGCTATTTATTAAGCTAATTCAGAATAATTTTTTAAATTGCTTTTAGCCTGAAATATGGCCATTTTAGAATATTTTTAGCTTTATTTTGTTATTAATATTTCTACTAAAACTATGCAAAAGTTGAACCCAAATATGATTTAAAACCAGAATTATCTATTTTTTCCGCTAAAGTTGGCAGCACTACTGAGGGCGATAGTTTTTGCCAGACAAGAAACAGCTGCTATTTTTTTCCTCTAAAAAGTTGGCAGCACTGTTGACGACACAGAAAAAAGTCCACGCTGGGAACAAAATTATTTGTTTATTATTTGTAACTAAGCGCGCTTTGGAAGGATTGGCTAAATTATGAATCAATTTCACACGCCTTCATTTGGTGACGAGGTGTTTGAAATGAATGACACGCCTATGGAGCAGACACAACACGAAACTGCTGTAAGTTGAAGAGGAGCTGCCCCAGTAATAAAGATGATAAAAATATCTAGCATTTATGTGCATTTCACCGGGTAAACAATTGTGCAGAGTGTTTTTTAAATCATTTCTTGTTATGCTTTCAAATAAAAGGGCTATCAAGATTTGTCCGCCACTGGCCGCAGCAGAACTTAAACTATTTGTTGTTGATTTTATAGAGTGACGATGAGCGAGACAGTGTTGTATGTTTTTACAGCTGAGTACATGAACTAATTGATGGGGACGCCGCAACTGGATATCGCTTGATAATCGCTTTATAATATTGTTGAAGTAGCTCTCTGCCCAATTGGAATCGCACAACTGGAAGCTTGGAGTAATAATAACATGACGTTTAAATGTGTGCGTGCGTGGGTTGTATATATATGTATATACATATGTGTGCACATAGGCAGCCCTAGATGATGGCATCAGTAGTAAGCGCATGAGGGTTATCGATACAAAGCAACAACAAGCACAACAACAACAACAATCAGCTATAGCGAGCAGCCACAGCAGCAAGCGCTTATCAACAAACAACACGCACACCAGCTCGCATAAACAAACACACACACACACGCACAGCACACATACACACACTGAAATATATACATATGTGGCTGCCACTGACTGTCGGTCGCTCTGCGCCCAGCCATATGCGTTCGTTCGTCACTCCGCCGTATGTGTTATGCACAAAGCACATGTATAAACATACTTATAAATATATATATATGACGTACACACACACACACATACACAGGCATACGTCTAATGTATAGCTGGGCCTTGCTTGGGGCGAGCGATTAATTCTTTAGTTTTGGTTATACATTCAGTGATTTGATTTATAATTATTCTGTTAGTGCGCATCAAAGATGAAGAAGTTGCTAGTAAGCGTCTTTCCTCTACTACATATCTACACATATGATATAAATAAAATAAATATTGACTAACAAATTCAAATCGTTGTTTTTCGTTGCAGTCTCGCCGTTTAAGCAGGCTAACCAGCCTGGATCATACCACGTTGAGTCGCGTGGATGACGATGAGGAGGATCCCATGGACTACGACACGGCAAACACATATGGCAGTCAACAACAACAACAGCAGCAACCACAACAACACCCAGCACAAGGGAATCAGGCACCAGCGAAGCCTTTAGCTGCCTATGCACTCTTCTTCCGGGACACCATGACGGCCATCAAGCAACAGAATCCCGCCTGCACATTGGAGCAAATCACAGCGATAGCGCTCAACATGTGGGAATCAATGGATGAGAAACAACGCAGTGTCTACGATCAACGGCATGAGGTGGAAAAGCGTGAATATTTTCGACAACTGCGCGATTATCAGCGCAATCAGCAGCTGGAAGAAACGGCACCTCTACAGCAACAACAACAACAGCTGCTACACGAGGAGGAACAACAAACATCCGTGCCATTGCCTGTTCACGAAGAGGTGCCAAATACGACGACAGCGATTACTGCTGAGACGCCGGATAGAGAGATAAATAGCGCAGTGCTGCCACAGCCTCCAGATCAGATCCAGCTGCTAACGGAAGCGGCAGCCGTACAGCAATGCATGCGTGATCAGTGCAATAAGCCAGCAATTATAAATCCCGATTGGGAGGACGAATATTGCAGTAATGAATGCGTTGTCATACATTGTCGCAATGTATTTACCGAATGGGCGCGTTCGTTGCAGAACTCGCCCACGTAGTAATTGTACTTTATAGTTACACACTTAGGTATTAACTAAAAATTAGCTAATAAATCGCACACGTATGTACTGAAATCGTCAATCAGCTGTTATTTTTTGGCTCTAGACCACTGTTGCAAACTTAGCTATTTTATAGCTAGATTTGGCTGTTTTCAGAGTTCGTTTGCTAGAAAATCTTCAAAATTGCTATAAACTGGAAATCTTGCTATTTTAAATATATATTCAACTAAATTTTGCAATTAATATTTTTGGTAAAACTGTGCAAAAGTGCCCACAATAACAAATTCAGAAGCTTTCCAGCCTGGGAAGTCTATTCAATAAAATGCTTTCCATAGTTTTATCTAATTTTAAATTTACTTCAAATAATTACTTTATTTCAAAGTTATTGGGTTTTGAAATTTGCATTTACCAAAATGTTTAATTTTCCAATTAATTCAGTATTTATATTTACCAGATGTTTTGGTATATTTTAGGTATACAATTTAACGAAGTAACTCCTCATTAGCAATTTGCTCCTCACTTAACATGTGAAAACGCGCTCAGTTTAAATTTCTTGTAGTTTTTTTTTAGCTAATTATTGAATTGACAAAAAATGAGACCCAACACAGAAAATAATTGTAAATTTGCAATTGTAACTTTTAATAAATACACACATTTATTAAACTTGCACTTCATTATCATTGTATCAATATATCAATGTCGGTTTGCTTATAAAATACATTTCTTTGTGTTTTATATTAAATAATTAAAAGGTATAAATTAAAGAAAAAATACGTTTTGTTTTCTTGGTTGCGCGCCCGATTTGCTGAACTACGTGTAAAAAAATTCAAAATAAACAACAGTATAAAAAATTGCATGGCTTAAAATATTAGAGGAGGGAGAATAGAGAGTTACGTTGTTTCAGTTAACAATGTTAAAGCTGCAGCGCAGAGACATTTATAAATGCAGCTGACAAAAGCACATATATGTATGTATATAAGTTGTATTTGCTTTGTTGATAGTTATGAAGCACAGCATTGGTAGCATTTAAATATGTAAATGAATAAGAGAGATTAAACAAGCGCACACTAAATAATATCACCGAATTTGTTTATCATTTTGACATTGCTTCGACTCGACTCGACTCCGATCTGCATACAATGCATTTACTATAATAATAATAATATGTACTTAGTTTGTCAGTAATTTTGTATAATTTTTGGGGAGGAGGTTAACGACAATATGTTTTTTGTTGTATGTATTTATATAACTGCTATCAATTAAGTGGTTGCTCCATTTGCATTTGTAGTAACATTGTAATTTTGATCTCAATTGATTATTGGATTATTGTTAATGGTTTCCTGCGCCTGCAACTACATGCTATTATTGACTAGAGTTGCCTTATGGGACGTGTATGGGTTTCTTTCGATCGGTGCATATTTAATATGACCTGCAATTAAAAGAAGTGTTAGTTAGTAAAGAATGTAGATAATAGTTTTTTTTATTTTAAACTCACCTTTTTGTATATTTACTCCACGATCTGTAGCTCACTGACATCCAGATCCAAATCGGCGCTGTCCTTGCAAAATGTGCTGGAGCGTTCCAGCTTGGACTCGACACGTTGGCAATTATTGCTGCTCTCCAGCTGTGCATCGATGAGCAAATCCAGTTTCTGTTTGACCGCCTGGGCAGACTTGTAATGATGTGTGCCATTCACAACACCATTTGTTGTGGCCAACTTGTGGCCATTTGTTGTTGCTCCTGTTGTTGCCGCGTTTGTTGTTGTTGTTGTCTTGCGCAAGTGCAGCGTATTGGGACGTCTTGTGGGTATATTGGAGGGCAAACTATTGCGCAGATTGTGCTGCTGCAGCATGCTGCTAACGGCGGAATGTGACGAGGAGCGCAACGGACCTGCAGATGCTCTCAATTGTACTGTTCGCTCATCTCCCGAGCTGTGTTGCTGTTGCTGCTGTTGTTGTTGCTGTTGTTGTTGCAGCTTGTTCTTCTCGGCTCTCTTGGCTAGTATCTCACGCGATTTGGCTGAGAGAAAACTATGACGACCCTTAGTTGGGGCATCTCCTCCAGCTGGCACCGATATGGAACGTTGTTTGAAGAGCTCACGCGTGGACAACGTGCTGCTGACCGAGGACAAACGACTTGTTGCCGATTTGGTTGTATGCACCGAACTTGGACTGGAACCATTTGAAGTGCCCGCATTGTGCTGTTGCTTCAACTGTCGCGTTGATCGATTACCAACTGTTGAGCTGCGTTGTGTGCCCCTCAATGGTGGCAATGTTGCAGTTGTTGTTGTTTGCTTGGGTCCATGACCATTGAGCTGCTGCACACGCGCCAATTTAGAGCTGCTCGACAGCGATTCGTGTGAGATCGTTTTGTTTGTTATCACCGAGCTCTTCATGCTCTCCGCCAGCGAGTCCACATTGAGATCCGAGGAGTAACGCTCCCGCGAACCGCTTTTGGCCAAACTATCTGAAGACATATTGCTCGACTTGTTGCCCAGTCGTGGACCATTCTGTCCACGACGCACTGCAGCTGGACTCGAGTTGCGTGAACTGTCGCTGGAAGATATATGCAGATTCTTAGCCTGTGCCTTGCGTGCCGCCGGAATACTTGAGCTGGTCGCACTGCGAATCGGACCAGTGTTGCTGTTGCTATTGTTGTTGTTGCTACTGTTGTTGGCGCTGATGGCACGCGGTTTCCTCGGCTCCAGATAACGTGCACGCACCACGGGAGCAGAGTTCCTATTTTGGACAACTTGGGCAACCTTGGCTCCTACTTGTGGTGGCGGTGGCGCCACTACAGCAGCTGCTACGGGTTTCCTTTGTGTCACAGGCGGCGCCTCCGACTGTGTGCGTCTATGCGAGTTAAGACTGTGACGATCGGTTGCAGATTGCGAGCTGGCACGTAGCGCTTGTGGCACATAGGCGCGTGAATTGGATTTTAATAATTTACCTGCAAGTGGGAAAAGATTTGATTAATGAGATGGATTAAAAGGTAGTTCTTGAATACTCACTGCTGCCTTCGCGCAGATCATGATTGCCCTGTGCCTGTACACCTCTCTCCGTGGTCTGCACATTGCCCGCCTCGTAGGTTGTCTGGGTGGCCTTAAATGACTGCGTCTCCTGTGCCTGGGCGCGTTTCGATTGCGCTTGAATGGCCAGCTTGATCTGCACCAGATCCTGGCTACGTGTGCTGCCGCCAAATGAGAAGGCTTTGCTCACGGGTTTGCCGCCGTTGCGCTTTAGATCGAGCGGCTCTGTCAACCTCGCCATGGTCTGGATCTTCTTGCGCAGCTCCAGATCCATGCGTTGCCAGGCTGTGACACGCATGGCACGTGAACACTGCCTAATTAGACACTGCTCGACGGCGTAGACGAGAGCACTAACCAAACGTATGTATTCCGGCTGCCAGTCCAGCTGTTCCTCCTGCAATCCCTGCAGTTCCTTGGCCAACTCGCCCAGATTCACGGGCATCTGGATGAGTTTAGCCTGCAGCACAGTGTTGAGTCGCGTCACACGCTGATAGCTGCGACAAGCCTGCTCGGGAGTGAGTGCTGCTGCCGTTTGCAGCAACAATGTCTCGAGTCGTGGAATGTGGCGACTGCGATCGTGTCCCAGCGAGAGGAATGAATCGCTGGCAATCAAGCTGGCAAAGTGATCGCCCACATAGGCATAGGCTGCGTCCAGGATGTCACGCACCAGCTGCTCACAAACATGACCCCAGCGATAGGCGGACAACTGCGCCAGCAGATGATCACAGTCCAGCACCGTGTCCAGGACTGTCTCGGAAGTCTGTGGAGTAAGACAATTAGAGATTAATAAGTCAGAACCAGTGCAATGAGATACTCGCTATTTTGTACAGGATTCAGTGTTCACTTACCAAATAGGCAACAATTTGTTGACGACAACGTCCGAGAATATCCGACGGCAGCTGAGCAAACTGACGCGTTGGCCACACCTTCAGATAATGGCGACACGTCCAGCGCAAGCACTTGCGATAGAGATCATCTAGAGCGTGATTCAATGCAACGGGCAGCACCTGGAGTATGCCATCGATGCAGCCAGAGCAAGGCTTATGGAAGTTGTGGCAATAGTTGGTCTTCAGGGCGTGCGAAGTGACCTCCTTGAGGCCCTCCAGGCCCAAGAGATCTGCCAAGGCGGCCAACTCCATCAGACTGATGCCATCCGGCGGATGTGAGGCACCCGAGTAAATGTGGCACAATGCAAAATGAACTGCTGCATAGGAATATCCCTGGAGAGAGACAACACTCTGGGAACCATGTCCAGCCAACATGGCGGCAAAATACTGACAACGACTCCGTAGAATACATTTGTGGGCACGTATGCGTCGTCCATGCACCTCGACCAGCATATCGGTGGCAATCTCCTGCAGAAACATCTTCAGCAGATCCTCGCCAAGACGACGCGGCTGACGACAACTTAGGGAAGACTCATCCATGCCGGAGCGACTGAAAGCTAGATGCGAGACTTGAGTCTGCACTCAAATCCGTTTGGATATAATCCACTTGTGGCTGCTGTTGTCCTTGTCCATTGTCCAGGGTCATATCACCGGGCAACGAGTTGGAGAACTCTTTGCTAAAATTGGGAAACAGACGCGACAAACTTCTCAAGTTGTCCACAGAGCTGGCAAAGTTTTGGATATTGTTGTTGTTGCCACCGGTGGAACGTGTCATGGCCCAGGAATGTGGCCGTGCCAGACGATGCTGATCATCGCGATAGAAACGTTGACTATTGCTCCGTTGATTGCCGGCACTTTTGCTCATTGCATCCGGAGATTGCAGTTCATGTTTCGTCACCGGTTTCTTATCCATGTCCGACAGTTTGACAAAGTTAGCCGGCTGCTCCGAGTGCTCATTAACCGTTTCCAGCAGCTGCTTCTGCTTCTCAATTGTGGCATGCAACGTTTCCATGGTGTGGCCATTACTCAGAGTCGTCCCTTGCTTCTTGGGCGATGCCGTCTCCTTGGCCTCAATAATGGTTTCCATAATCGAGGTGCGATTGGAGCTGCTACTGAGTTGAAGTGGCACCTGTTGCTGTTGTTGCACCTCCCGCAGTGCCAGCTGCTCATCCTGCTGAAAGGTGAGATCATCAGTGTCCGTATTGGATGCTGGTGACATATCCTTGGACAAGACACCCTCTGTCATGACGGATGCCATGCTGCTACTCTTATCATAGGTCTCATTCAGCTGTGCATCCCGACGACGCTTCTTGAGACGCGCCGCCGCCTGTTGCTCCTCATCGGAGCCGCTGCTCAAGGCGCCCGCATTCGAGGCGCCACTGTAGTCATCGTATGGCGACAGCGAACTGTCCACGGACAACGAGGATGCTTTTGAGATGATGGGCAACTTGTCAATGATGCTCATTAAACCAGCACCTCCTCCTCCTCCAGCTTGATCTCCGCCATTTGCCGTCAAGCTGATGGAACGCTTGTAATCTCCCGTTGCTGGTTGTTCCTTGTTGCTATTGTTGCTGCCCCAGCTGTGACGCTTGCTCGGCTCCTGACGCGACATGCGTCGCAGCGCTGCCACCGTCAACGGTTGCTGCTCCAAATTACAGCGATAATCCAGAGATTTGCTCTCCTCCTTTGGCTGTAGTTGTTGCTGTTGTTGCTGCTGTGAACCACTTTTGGCCATCAAAGTCTCCGTGGAGCTGGCACTGGACTTCATCACATCCTCGCCACGTCGCTGTGCCACGCTCAAGGAACTGGACAAGCGCTGAGCCAGGTTAAAAGGCTCCTTGCGTCCATTTGTGGCACGCGGCTTGGGCGACTCTCCAAAGTCTATAAACATGCTAAAGATGTTGTTCTTTTTATCAGACTCATTTGTGGACTGCTCCTCGGGCTTAATCTCCTTTTGCTCCTTCTGCTCCTCCTGCTCCTTGGTCTGGTAATCGCTCTGCGTGAGATTCACAAAGAAATTGGCCGCCTTGGGCGCTGTATAGGATTTGCTCAGTGGTTGTTGCTTTTCCTGTGGCTTTGGCTTTCTGTCCATGTCATCCAGTGACACATAGAAGCCACAGCCACTTTTATGCGAACTATTTGAGTCGGAACGCTCACGGAAACGTGCCGGATTCATTGCCTCCAGGCTGGATGTGGAGCTGCTGCTCTTGCGTCGCTCGGGCCGACAATCGCTCATGTCCACCACCCAGGAGGCAATGCCTGCCAGCGGTTTCCTCGCCAGATGACCCGCTGGTTTAAGCCTCAGCTCTACGCCCTCCAGCTCGGCATCCTCATCCGCCTGCTGCTGCTCCGCCTCGTCCTCCTCATCCTGCAGCGGTCGCGTGGTTGCAAAATCGAGAGACACAAATCCTCCCGAGACAATGGGACAGGCATCGGTGCGTCGTTTTAAACTTGGACTATCGCAATGCTTTTGCCGGAAGTCCTCAATGGAGGCGCCACCAGAAACAATGGGATTCGCTTCATCAAACTTGGAGCGTTTGGGAGTGCGTGGCAAGGGCAATGGGGAATCGGTGGCATCACTGCAATAGGCACCCGAATCGCGATGATGGGACAGCGATGAACTCAACGTGTAATCCCGATGTATGGAGCTATTGTTGCTGCTGGACACCGGCTCCAAAACATGCACCATCGAGTTGTGTGGCGTCTCAGTTGGATGATGATGTTGCAATTGTTGTTGTTGCTGTGTCAACTGTTGATGTTGTTGCTGTTGCTGTGACTGCGGATGTTGCCTGCTCTGCTCCGACCACACCAAACTGTGGCCGGGACTGCTCGAGGAGTAATCCGTGGTATAGCTGAGATCATGCGCATGATGAGATGCAAATTTGGGACTACTGGCCAATGGATGCACACTAAACTGTTGTGTGTTATGCTGGAAACTGTATGGCACTGCCATTGGAACAGTTGGAGCAGCACGTCGCCTTCGTGCAGCACTCAACGAGGAATCGGAGGAATCCGCATCCGCCGGCAATGAGACACTGCTCGCTTCAGTGACATCGGTAGCAACACTTGCCGGCAACTGTTGTTCCCGCTTCCAGAGCTTCTCCTCATCGGATAGATTGTTGGTGACACTATTGGAATCCTGTTGTTGCTCATCCTCGACTTCCACGTCGGAGCTGCAATTGGATTGACTGCTGCGTGGTGGCAAACTATTAACTTTACACTTGGCAAACGCCTTGTGAAACTGTTCCAGTTCCATTTCCGATTCTGGTTTTGCGTCTAATTCGTGCTCGTTGGCCTGGTTACCATCCAGGCTGGGAAAGGACAGCACCTCATCCTCATCGCGCAGCGACGAGGCATCTATAAAGCAAGCACTATTCCCCGATGTGCTTAAGGGTTGCTCCCGCTTCTCAAACTCCCGCAACAGGCAATTGGCCGTAATCCCCTCCGGCTGTGCCTGCGATGACATCACATTGACATTGGGATAGACAGACTCCCAGGAGCCAGTCTCAGTGGAAACTGTCGACGTTTCCATGCACACAATTTCCTCGTTTTGACGTTGCTTCTCCTCCTTGGAAGGTGGCTTCAATTTGCTTTCGTAACTTTTGTTATCCCGACCAGAGTTGCTGCTGCTGCTGCCGGCAACAGCGAGAGCAACTGCAGCAACAGCACCGTTACAGTCCGGACTGGACACTGGTGAGAAGGTATCACGCTCCTCCTCGCCCACATCCAGTTCACAGGTCTTGGTGGAACCGCTGCCAGAGTGTGAACCACGTTGACTTGGTGTCGGACGCGTTGATGCCGCTGCAGCACGCAAATCTTCGCTGTATTGTGGCGCCGACGAGGATGAGGATGAGCTGCTGGTGTCGTGGGCCACCGATGGACTGCTGACGTTGCTGCTGCTCTTGCTGCTGCTGTTGCTGGTGTTTGTGAGATTCGAATAATGCGAATGATTTGGTGAACCAATCACTGGCTCCTCCTGTTGATCCAAAGATCTGGCAACTGTTGTTGTTGTCGCTGGAGTTGGAGCTGGAGCTGCAGTTGTTGTTGCTGTTGACGTTGCGTCCATTGTTTGCAGTGAGGGAATTTCAAATTGCTGTTGCTGGCAGTCAAGGGAAACTCATCGACGCTTTTCCGGTTCGCTGCTTGGAATACCAAGTGACTGTTAAGTGACTGCCAAGTGACAGTCAAGTGGGCTCCAAGTTGCAGTTGCAGTTGCACTTGTTGTTGTTGTTGTTGTTGTTGTTGTTTCACTTGTTGTAGTTGTAGTTGTAGCTGTTGTTGCTTTGTGACTGTCTGTTGCCTTTACATGGCCACATGCTGCATTCCTGTCAGGCGTGGGCCTTTAAACCCAACACAAAATATAATTGTATCTCACAGATACAGCCACATGAGTTACCAAAATAGCCAAAAGCGAAACTGAAACCAAGACAACAACGTATCTTTTTTTTATGCGTCTGCGTCTGCTAATGATGCACTGCCTCCTGCTTTTCCTTGCCTTGCTCTTCGTTTTTATTATTTTGTTTGTTTTCTTTTATTATTTTCCTTTTATTTTTTTGTTTCGTTTTCGTTTCTCCCCTCCTTTGGTTTTTACAGAAAGTTCAAGCGGCGTCTCTGTTAATGTTGTTGCTGCTGATTTATCGCCAATTGTGCCAATTGTTGCACTTGTTGTTGTACAATTAAACTGCAAAGAAAAAAGAAAATAAACATTATTTAAACAAGTCGATTCATTTTGAACTTACACAACTACAAAACACTTAAGCACTTTATGTACTTTAAAAATAAACTCAGCAATTGTTTAGTGCATATCATTTTCTGACTTACAGTTAATTATTAAAGACTTAAAACCTCAAAAGTCATGTTGACTCAACACCAGGAAATCATGAAAAATAATATTATTAAATTATGAGTCAATATTGAAATTGTAATTACCTCAATTGATGGATCAGTTCTTAAAATGTTAATAATTAAATCAAGATTATAATTCACTAATTCCGATTCAGACTAAATTTACTTATCAGGGATCGTAAATAAGAGTTATACATGTAAATAAAAACCTCAGATTCCATTCTTTTTACTAAGCTTTAAGTTTTGTAGTGAAACACCAGAATTGCTTAAATTTACGGTCAAATGTTAAAAACAATTTAAATAAAAATACATAGTTCCTTATTTCAGCTCTCTTAAATTAAAATTATCAGCTGCAAGAAACTAATTAAAGATCTGCATAAAGTCTGAATAAATTGCAGCATTTGCACTAAAATTTGTATTATTGTACGTTTCAGAGTTGCATGGATTAAATTAAAATCGCATTATAGTAACTACCTATAAACAATCCACATAATCACAAAAAGATTAACACAAACAATAAAAAAGTCAGGGTTAAAAATGAGCAAAACGATATATCTGCATGCAAGGTCAGATCAACCGATTATTTGCTTCTTTTACGAGATAACAATTTATAATCAAGAAAGAGATCGTTGTGAATAAAGCGACAGTAAAAAAAATAGGATGGTGAAGACGGATAAATATATTCACAACACTGTAAACAAAACTCCGATTTTCAAAAAATTTCGTATTAATATCACAATTGTAATCTGATCCATATCTTAAAACTTTATAATTATTAGCAAAGTGACAAAGTAACAATATTAAGCGATCGATAGTTCACAATGAAATGACTTTTATGCACATTCACAATAGACTTTCGAGCTTGACGTCAATGCGACGCACCCAAAACCAAACCAAAGCCTCGACTCATCATTAGCCACCGTTTCCCGTCTGCCCCGTTCCCTTTCCTCTCTGCCCCATCACTCGGAAACCACAATAACAAAATCATCGGCAGCTTGACCCTCGTCTGGTGATGGCACCCACAACAGCACCCTCCCTCCACCCCTTGTCAATATTTGATGTGGCAACGGTTTCCCGTTGCTTCCTTTATCGGCCCCCATGAGCAAACATCTAGAATTTCAATTCGTTATCTCGGAAGTGCAAGTGCAGGGAAATGCAAGCTTTTTATTTTTCTGAACATAAGAAATTTATATTGAGAGGGAATTGAAAGTATGTTCAGGGCAAGCATATTAAGCATTTGTCAACTTTAAGCGTTAAAAGCATTTTTGTACCTTCTGTTTGTACACAATTCCGAGAGTTCTGACACCTTGAAATTTTTGCAAGCTTTCCGTATAATCATAAATATTTTATATACGTATTCAATCTACCCCTTTCACCCCCTCCAAAAACACTACTCAGACATTTAATAAATATTTACGCAGTTCACTGAAATTTGAATGAGAAGTAAAGGTTCTTAAACAGAGTTTCTGGTATTTCAAGCGAGGCATGCTGAACTTATCACAGTCACAGACCCAACACAAGTTTATTTTCCAGACATTGCGACTAATTCCTAACCCATTATTAATTACATTATGTATATAAATATACGTATAGGTATAAATGGTAATATTTATAGAGGAAATTTGCATACAAAGGCGCGACATTGACGTATAAGCAGCAAATCGCAGTAAAGTGCTAAACATGAAAATTAATACGTTCTATAAAGGAATCTCAAGAGTTAATCATGCAAATCGTGTCCACGATCGACAACAACAATTTATATTAACAAAGAAAGAATTATAGCAATAAATAAGCGTTCGGAAAGATCGATTGGTTTTATGTTACAATTTGTTAAACGATATTGCAGTCATTAATGGAAAACAAAGCTTAAGATTTAAGTCCGAATACCAAATCAGATATTGAAAGATGATACTCTGTAGCTATGAGGCTAATGGGATCATTCACAGAAGAAAAAACAGATCTTCAGATGAAGAAGTTATTTTTTATTATAAATTTAATTTTTATAGTAGGACGATTAAAACTAATCTAGATGTATGAACTTAAAACAAAGGCGCAGCTGTTATCAGTTAAAGAAAAGCCCCTAGATTTATGGGTGCATTCAACTTAAGCAAGTTAACAAACCCGAACTGAAACATAGGTCACAGATCGCAGATATTGCAACAACAAAAACAACAGCACACAATAACAACAATCAGACAGCAGTTGCAATATCAAAGAGATAAACGAGCTGCAATTATGTAATTTATGACTTATAGCACGATATGCATGTTAAGAGAACAGGCACAACAACAACAACTGCAAAGTCAACAAGATACCAACTCCATAATAAGCACAAAAAAAAACGAATACAAAGCGAATAAAAAAATAACATATTCATTTGTAACTCGATAATTGCACGTTCGGCCAGCAACTGAATTACTCACATTGAAAACAATTTTTTTGTATATCTTTTTTTTATAATTTTGCAGTTGTCAAAGTTTAAGAACTCGCCATCCGCATGAATTGCCATTTTAGGCAGATATTTTTCAGTTGGTTTCCAAGTACACAACAAATTGTTAATTATACACACTGATAATAATAAATAAAAGTTTATATTTGTTCGTTATTTATAAAAAAAAATACATTAATTACAATATCTGCTTCTGAAGTTCTATGAATAGATTTTAAGCTTCGCTTAACAATGATCTTTAAGGTTACAAAAATCAACATAGTATTCTCATGTATTTAAGTTAATTAAACTTAGAACTTTACACAATAAATAATGCAAACAACAACACAACTATTTTAGACATTCACGATTTATTCTCCTGCGAAATTTACAAGACGCACATCTCTAACTAGACACGCCTCGAGGCTAAATTGGTACTCAATTTGTACAGCAATTTGTATACTATGTGTGTATGTGGTGTTTAGGCGTCGATTCAAGTTGTCGCCGTTGTCAGGAGAAACTGGAGGCGGAACTGGACAGAGCCTCGAGCCTCGATCTCAACTCGCAGCTACTTTGACAATTTGCAAACTCATCGCGCGACCACACGACGCATTCTTTTTTTTCTGTTCTCTATTTTTTTATTTTGCTATAAATACAGAGAGCCCCATTATGATGATTATTATTATTACAATGTATACATATGTATAATATTTCTGCTTTTATCTATCTATCCATCTGTCAATAAAGTCACCGTTGGCAACAATGTAGTCGCATTAATAAACGCCATCATTTTGTCACTCCTTACCCTCTATCCTCACTATCTAACTCTCTCTCTATCTACGAGTCTCTTCGCTATCTACAGGCAACATCTTTCGCCTCCCCTTTCATTGATCGTTGTTTTCGACTGGTTTTTGGGTGTTTCAAGAGATCCGCAGATCGTTGGATCGTATATTTTTTGTAGACTTTAAGTTTTTAACATTCAGCACACGTTCTACGTCTGACAAGGGGCGCATATTTTTGTTCAATATCATAAATTAAACGCACAGACACAGCTGATGTTTAGATGGTTTTAACCATAATTCCTTAAGTCAATCAACTTTCGTTTGCAATTAACTTCCCTCCCTTATTTCCCCTTTTAATGTTTTGACTTTAAACTTCAGATTAAATCAGTTTTTAACACATTATTTCCTCTCTGAGAAGCATTGTTATTGTGGCTTTGATCGCCACACACTTATTTACAATATTTTTAGAATTATACAATCTGAATTTACATGTTTAGATTGTTGTTATTATTGTTGTTGATAGTCGTCGTCATCGATTTTGTAGTCGCGTCAACTTGTTACACCCATATTTGGCAGCAAATTCAAATCTTACGTCTCTTTGATGGTTTTATCGAATGTTTATAATCTTCGATCAGTCCGTCTGTTGTCTTTCTATTT
The DNA here is from genome assembly GCA_035045575.1 of Drosophila falleni. Lineage (NCBI taxonomy): Eukaryota > Metazoa > Arthropoda > Insecta > Diptera > Drosophilidae > Drosophila > Drosophila falleni. The sequence continues at coordinate 17,734,479 of JAWNOV010000167.1, forward strand.
ATTGCCTGACTTTGTCTAGATTCTCGTTCTAGCACCGCATTACTCATTCCCCACACGACCTTTGTTTAATAACGCATACATAATATACATACAAATATACTTTGATAGATACATATATTTATCTATAATGCATATACAAGTTGTATAGATTCATATAGTATTCATTTAACCAAATGAGTTTTATATGAAAACAAAATATGGAAGTGCTTTCGTTGAGCGTAGGATTTTCATTGCTGACAAATAAACTTTAGAATATTACAATAATTATTGTTATTATTTTTAGGTATCTTAATAATCATTGGAAATTAGTTTTTACGACTTGAAAATTATGTTAATTAGTTAGGTTAATAGCTATGTCATATTTATAATCTCTTGGGCAAAGTGGAAATAATTAAATGGAAAAGTGGTATTAATATAGATATTCAATCCAGTTTAAATTAATTTTCAAAAATGTTTGCTAAAATTAATTGGACACGTGTCTCATTGCTTTCTGCAAATTCGTCTGTTCAGGGAAGAAAACGTTGATAACTGGACGGCACTTAAGGGGTTAACTATTAAAGTTAAGTACCTGGCTTTTAAAAAAAACTTGTACGTTATATATTATGCCGAAAGTGCTTGAGTTTTATGAGCTGCAAGTTGCACTGACAAATAGCTTGCCAAAAAAAGAATATAAATATATATAAAGTGGTAAAAAAAAAAGCAAAAGCAGTCAAGAAATTTGATGGCTTTCGTGTTGGCGGCGAGAGCCAAACTAGAAATTCACTTTCGTCTGTTGGCCCAGAAACCAAGAAACCAATTGAGGCGTTGTCGACTGGCCACAAACTGGTGGCAAGTGGGCAATGTGGGTCTTCATTGGCCATTATTTTGTTGTACTGCAACAGAAATGGCAAAAGCATTTACGAGGTCAGAAATGAGCCCTGATTTTTACAACCAGTTGGATATGAGGAGAAGGAGGCTTTGGGTGTTGATTGTTTCGATGGACTTTAGGACCTTGTGACACGCAAATGTGCGGATTAAGATCTCGCATGTGAGTTTTGAATTTAGAACCAAATTGCAATCAATGTGGCTATTGAAGAACAACGCATTTAGGAAGACAACTCAACAGCCAACTATCTGACCCTGAGGCTACCAACCAGCAATAATAATACAAACCACAGACCCAAAAAACGTGCCCGGTAATAAATCAAAATAAATATATATTTAAAAAAATTAACTGCAAAGTTGACAGCTTGGCAGCTCAACTCAATCAACCGGAACAAGCTCGAATGATAATTAAATAAAAATTTATGATCTTTTACGAAAATTACTGAGTGTACAAATTTACATCGCATTGCAATAAGGCGTTTATTAACGCATCGCGACCCTTGGCATTGACTTTAGTTTGACCTTTGTCAACCCCATAAGAAGACAACAACGAAGACTCTTCAATTATAAAAACATGAACAATTGCAAAAGTGATGAGAAACTTTGTTTAGTTCATAATTAAATATGTAAAGCGAACATCTTCTCCAGCTGTGCGATGCGAGGTTCCATACAAAAGTTATCATGATAATATTAAGTTACACTTTAAGCTAATAATTTAGTTGGTAAATATAATATTTTAAATTTATACATACACAAGTTGAAGAAATTGCCAGCTGTGATATAATGTGCTTTCAATATGTTATCCAAAGATGATCTAGCTTCCCAGTGTTATAAATAGTACATTTATCTATTATGATCCAGAGCAAATAGATAGGTAACAATTTTATAATAAACCTTAGCTTAATTTAAATATTATTGACATTTGAATTAATAAATAACAAAGAATATTTCAAATTATTGTCTACAGAATTCGATTTTTTAGTTTTACTCTCACAGTTGTCAACACAATTAGTCAAAAGTTTCGGCATGCAAGCCATTAATCATTAAAAACATTAAGCATTTTGGTTAAAGTCTTACAGTGAGCCAAATTGATATTCAAAGTAAACCGATTTCAACTCTTGGGAATGAGTTCGTTGAAAGATAGGATTATTATTCGATCATCGATTAAAAATTTGAGGTGTGACATAATGTTTTAAAGTGTCATACATGGCATATTAATTAAGAAATTTTTTGTTTATGGCAAATATGAATGCTCAACACGAATTTCTAACAATCGCAGATAATCTTGAGTTAACCCTCGCTTTGATATATGTATGACTGACTGAGGGGGGTAGACAGACGGGGGCACACTTGTAACTCAATCAGGCGTCAAAATGTGGAGGCCCTTGAAGTCAAATGAGACGCAGACGTAACCAAACAATATTCAAATCTCAAGTCAACTGTTAAATCATTGCACACAGCTGTGTGGAATGTGGATCGCATTTACGTATGTGTGGATTATATTCACATTTGTATAATTGTTACTGCTTTAGTTTCCAGCTGGAATTTGTTCACACACACACACACACACACATTACTATGCATAGTTAAAATGCGTGTGCGGCCCACGCTTCGTTAATTACACAGCATTTTTGCATTTTTTACAAATTTATTATTGTTTATTTCAATTGTTTAACCATAAAAGTTGTTGCGGAAGTTTATACAATTTTGTCAATGGCCTTTTCAAATTGATTGAATTTCGACTGAATTATTTCGAACAACAGTAACATATTATTACTGATTAAATTCCGCAGTCGATCCAAAAAAAAAAAACAGCAAATGATAGCCTCTTAATCAAAAGCTCTTCGGCTTGTGTTTCGATTTCGTGTCTTCTGAATTCGGCGAAATTTCTTATAAACTAATATTAAATTAGAAACTAACAATCGAAGAGAGCCAACAAAAGCGTGGCATAAATCAGCAACGAGATTATTTATTAAACTCGACGTTATTTCTTTTTTAATAATCTACAAACACTAGACGCGATCCGATGACGCGTCAACGAACCGCACGAACGTAAGGCTAAAAACACACTAAGCTCGCGGCATCGTCAACAGCGCCAACAGAGCCTCTCACAGCAGCAGCAGCAGAGCAGCAAGAGAGTGGGAGAGCGTATGCTCGCAATGATACTCAGCTGGTGTGAGAGTGTGGGAGAGAGTGTGCTGATGGGCAAGTGCATTGTTATTGAGAGGGGGCTGTGGAGGGTGAGTGTCTATCCTCTCCGGTTTGTCTGTCTGTGTGTGAGTGCCGGCGTGTGAAACTTTATGCAAATTAGCCTGTATTTGTATATGCGGAAAATAAAAAAGTAAAACTTTATGTCAGTGTCTTTGACAATAAAAACAAAACTGTCGCTGATACGGTACAATGAGTGTGTGATACGGCAAAGCTACATTATTAAATGGCCTAACACAGCAGCCGACGCTGTCGCCGCCGCTGTCGCCGCCGCTGTCGCCGCCGCTGTCGGCGTCACAGTCGCAGCAGACGAGAACCTGCCTCAATTTGTTGCTGTCATGATATATTTATGCATGTGTATTAGTGAGTGTGTTTGTGAAAAAGTTCATTGCTCGTTGATTACACAAAATAGCGAGCCTACAAAAAAGAACAGCAACAATACAACATTTTTATTACAAACATAAAACATACACGTTTTTATAGCATTTCCACACACAACTGTTGGTTGATGCTTTCGGTACGTGCTTTTCTGTTCCGCGATTAATCATTAAAACGCCCAATGAGCACTAAATTAGTTACACAAAACTTAGGGTGGCAGAAAGCTTAGCTTCCCCTCTTCTATTACTGCGGCTGCTGCGCTGCAGCTGCTGATGTCATCCCACTGTGGAGACTGCAGGCGCCAAACTGCAGAAAACATTTGACATTTGACAGAGGGGAGAGCGAAGATGACGACGAAGAAATTCGCGTTGGCAATAAAAACAAAATTCAGTCTTGATATGCAAATTCAGACGCAGCATGTAAAGAAAACTTGCAAAAATTAAGTGTATTTTTCATTTTGTTACGAAAATGAAATATTTATGGCCCCGAGGCGACAAAGCCAAACACAAAAAAATAAAAGCGAAAACAAAAACAAAAGCAAGAAAGACGTAGAGCGTAAAGTGCACTCTTGAGCATTAAAATTTTAATGTCAGGTTCGACGCAGAAGAGATGATATGTATAAAATAAAAGGCCTGACTGTCTGCCAAGAAAATTCGTGCATGAAAAGTGCGTGCAATTTCTCGATTAAAATGCAGAATTCGTCTATCAAATTATTCGTCTGCTAGTATATGTATGTATGTATAGGTGATCGCATATGTGTTGAACAACGTTCAAGGTCAGCGCACGATTGTGATCGTTTCAGAAGCTTTTTGACAGAGCGCAAAAAAAGAAGCCAAAGCTAAAGATTAATTAAAAGCGATACATATAGCGGAGCATATGGACTGGACAGAGATAGAGATAGCCAAAATATTGACGATTGTGTTGAGCATATCGAGCAGCGACAGCACAAAGAGAAACCGATGAAAATGCTTTACAGACCAGATTAAGTACGACTGTGCAAATACACTATAAAATTATGTGAGTTACATATAAGAAAATTATCCAAAAATATATTAACATATATATTGATAATTAATATATATTAACAAACTGGGCGTTTTAGTAAAGTAAATTAAGCTTAAGCTTATACCTCTTGAAAATAGGGTATACAAAATAATTTAATGTTTAAACAGCAGGCCATAAAAAATGTAATTATTATAAATAATTATTAGAGCGCAGTGGCAGTTATAAATACATACAAAGCTTAGCGCTGAATAAGCTATTATAGTTATACATAATAATACTTTTCTAAATGTTGCGAGAGCATCGAGCGTTGCTTTTGCTGAGCGCTTAAAGCACATTGATAGAAAGATAGATAGATAGGCCGACACATTCACTCACTCTCAGCAACTCTAACTTTCCATATTGTAAATTTTCCATTGTTTATGATTAAAGTTATGGCGTTTGCTTTTGTTTTGTATTTTTGTTTTGCTTGTAATAATTGTTGGTGTATGCACCTTAGATGCAAAGTGAGCAGATAAGCCGTCGTCGAAGCGAATAACAAAGCTCATTAAGCCACTCTCTCATTCTGTTCCAGCTCTCTTTCGGTCCATCTTTGTGCTTTAGGGTTTAAGAGAGTTTCAAGCTTTATTTTACTTCTTTCTTTCTTTTTGTTTTTTTTCTGTTGCTTATGCTGTAAATATTGCAGTTTGATGCCACAAGGAAATGTACAATAATTTTAAATTTCTACTGACAGTGGGCGTGGCAGTCGCATTTGCATATGAAAAATAAAATATAAAAGAAGCAGCAAAAAAGCGAACGTTGTTTGTTCATTTGTTAATCTTTGCCTTTTTTATGCGCCATCATTATTCAACACTGAATGCTCAGGTACCGTTACGTACAAAAATCCAACAGCTAAAGCTAACCAACTTTTGCGGTTGTTGGTCGTCTGAGTCTACCGTTGCTACCGTTTGTTGTTGTTGTAATTGTTGTTGCTAGGCAAATGTGCAAAATGTTAATAAACTTTGATTGCGCAAAAAATAAAATGCGACTACATTTATTATAATTGCGCAAATGTTGTTTAATAGTTTGATATGCTTTGCAAATGATATGCACAGGTAAATACATACAATGAGTCAAGAAAGTATTTTGACAAAAATATAAATTCACACATTTGTTTTTGATTATTAAAACTAGTCGGCCGATGCTACAGTCGAGCATACTCGACAGTCGGAAACCCCGTACTTACTATGAAAATAACTTATAATGGAAAAAAACTAAAAATAATTTAGTTAACTTATATGCAAATGTTATCAGATTGGTTACGATATTTCATAAACCAAAAATGTTTTACATACTAAGACTTAATTTTCGCACGATCGGTCCTATGACAGCTATATGTTATAGTGTTATGTTATATGTTATAATATTACTCCTCCCAGTCCCTCTCCCAGGCCCCGCTCCCAGTCCCTCTCCCAGGCTCCGCTCCCAGTCCCGCTCCCAGGCCCACCTCCCAGTCCCTCTCCCAGGCACCGCTCCCAGTTCCTCTCCCAGGCACCGCTCCCAGTCCCTCTCCCAGGCCCCGTTCCCAGGCCCCGCTTCCAGTCCCTCTCTCAGACCCCGCTCCCAGTCCCTCCCCCAGGCCCCGCTTCCAGTCCCTCTCTCAGACCCCGCTCCCAGTCCCTCCCCCAGGCCCCGCTCCCAGTCCCTCTCCCAAGCCCCGCTTCCAGTCCCTCTCCCAGTCCCGCTCCCAGGCCCACCTCCCAGTCCCTCTCCCTGGCACCGTTCCCAGCCCCGCTCCCAGTTCCTCTCCCAGGCCCCGCTCCCAGTCCCGCTCCCAGGCCCACCTCCCAGTCCCCCTCCCAGGCACCGCTCCCAGCCCCGCTCCCAGGCCCACCTCCCAGACCCTCTCCCAGGCACCGCTCACAGCCCCGCTCCCAGTTCCTCTCCCAGGCACCGCTCCCAGTCCCTCTCCCAGTCCCGTTCCCAAGCCCCGCACCCAGGCCCCGCTCCAAGTCCCGCTCCCAGTCCCTCTACCAGGCCCCGCTCCCAGTCCCTCTCCCGGGTCCCTCTCCCAGTCCCTCTTCAAGGCCCCGCTTCCAGTCCCTCTACCAGGCCCCGCTCCCAGGCCCCGCTCCCAGTCCCGCTCCCAGTCCCGCTCCCAGGCCCTGCTCCCAGTCCCTTTCCCAGGCCCCGCTCCTAAAGCACATTGATAGATACTTTTTTTAAGTACGGGGTCTAAATATGTAGTTAAGTTCAATAAAAATTATCATTCTTTTTTCACTAAATCTATGAAACATAGCCAAGATTAATAAAATAATAAGTCAAAACACTTTCTTGACTAACTGTATAAATATAAATATTTTTAGTTGTCATTTACTATGCACAAACGAAAGTTGTTATAATGAATGGGTGATGTGTGTATTTTATCAGCGTACATTGATCGGATAATCAGTTGCATTAAGTTGGCAGCGCTAACCTTTCTTTTTAACGGCCCACACGCAGGTAAATTACATTCATCAAATGAATAATTATATAGTACGATTTAACAAATGCTGCGCCAAGTACTCAAAAAGGCACCACAAAGAGCATAGCGCAAACGCCCACGCAATGACGACATCAACTTCAGTTCTAATGCCGCCCTGAAAAAGCAGAGAAGAGAAGAGCCAAGAAGAGAAGAGAAGAGAGAACAGCAGCCGCAGCAGCAGCAGCAGCTGTTTAACAAAGCTCACACACACATACACATGTCAGCATACATATGTGTGCACTAAAAACAAAAAAAAAGCATAGAGAGGTTGATGAACTTCTGAGCGCGCTCAGTCGACGTCTGACTGTCCAATTTTTATTGCCTACAAGTTGTATACTTTTCAATTTGTTGTAATTGTGGCAAGGCAAGCTTTCAATTTGCCTCAGTTAAACGAAGCGTTGAATTGAAAGCGAGCGGTGGACGACGACGACTCCAAAAACCGCCTCCATGTCCATATAATTTGCTAATCACATTTGGCAAATTATGTTGTAAGCCGGCACAATTGTACAATCAAAATGATGTGTGAAGCGACATCGACACACAAACACAAATATAAAAACAAATACAGAGACAAACACAAATGCAGAGACATCAAAAGTCGGTTGACAAATTTCCATGTCCAATTTGCCGAAACTGAAACTGATGTATGGGGCAAGCACGAAAGAGAGAAAGAAAGTCACGATACACATGATAAAGACAACACATGACAACAACAGTTGGGAGTAAAGAACAAGGAAATGTGGAATGAAAAGTCGCGTGAATCATATGCAAAAAGTGGCACAGTAAAAAAAAAATGGGAAAACTTAATAGCCAAGTTCAGTCCGTTAGGCAAACGACACCCTACTGAGAGACATATTATACAACAATAATAGCAACATCAACCCAAAATTTAGCAACAAACAATTAATCTTGATTTGTTCTGGCCAAGGGGAGGTTACTGGAGTTTACGCCACGTCGATAGGTAAATGACCAAAGAGTCATCGTCATCGACATCGCAATCGAAGTCGTAGTAGGCAACACTGCGTAGCAAATATTTTGTCGTGCTGCGGCTAAAATGGATTAATTAAGCGGCCTTTTATTGATGGGCGACATCAGTTTTAGGACATTGCTCATATCAAAACCACGTAACACCACGTTTATTTATATTGATTTTGATTTATAAGCGGCATGTAAACTTGCTGTATATCAAATGACTTTTAATACGCCCTCAAGGCGATTAGTCAGCTGGCGGTTATTACTTTTTTTAAAAAGTCATTCGACTTTGTTGTCTGACACACACATATAACAAATTAATAAACGAAACCAATCAATTAAACATGATAAAATTACATATTTACAAACATATTTACATTGTATAATGTATATTTGTATTAAATGTTGGCTAAACACCAAAGCTTTCAGCGATCAGTAAATGTCAACATTCGATTGTCTGCACTCTTCTGTGCATTGAATATGCAAAAAGCTCTTAGAACTTTATTTGCACCGTGCTTAAGCACTTTCGGATAAGGATTAGTCTCTCTTTCCCTCTCTCTTCTTCCTCTCTCTCTCTCTCTCTCACTGTCTATTCCTCTGTCCCTCTCTCTCTTGCGCCTAATCTTTATCCGCTATATGTCCATGCCTTTATGTATGTGTGTGTAGTATGTTTGTATGTTAAGTGTTGCTGCGTCATGTAGTTCATACTTTATTTTTGTGCCTTTTGCTTAAGAAGCGTTGTTGAAGGGCGAACAAAGGTTTCTTGAGGCCCTTCATAAATCGTGCAACCAAAATCCAAACAAATATTTAAGTGTTACGAACAATTTTTGATTCTTCGTCTTTTAGCCATTTTTTGTGCATTGCATTTAACTCTCCAAGTTTTGTTGTTTGTCTAATTTGCATAATTTTGCACGCGAGAAACACTCGAAAGAAGAAATCGCATGCAAATTGAAAATTGATTTTCGTCATAATGCTGATTTCGATGTTGCGCAAAAATTTCGAGGTGTTGAAGGTTATACGAAATAGTAGTAGTTTAAGTAGTAGTATTCATTGTTGTTATTGTCGGCGATTGCAGCCGTTTTATGAGTTGCCTTTTTTGTGGCTTCATAAATCATATTTGATGCACATCAATACGAATATGATAGTACATAAATTGAAATTAAATTATGAATGGATAGAGTGTTGAAAAGTTACCTAAATATGTGGTTACGTTTGTCGCAGTATGGATATTAATCACTTTGATTTGAAGAATTCTTGAACTTAAACAACATATTTTTTTTTCATTTTCAATTCTTAGAGTATTTAAATTGTGTCAATAATAGAAAATAAATATATTTTCTATTTTGATTGGCCTAATTGGTTTTTCTCGCTTGATTTATGCGCTCCGAATTGACGATTTGAATTTGAATGATTGATGAATTGTTGGCTGCCATTTTTATGGGCTTGCATAATGAAGCACTCAATTGAGTTCAATTGGGAATGGAAATGGTAATGGGAATGGGAATACACGAGTACTTATGTCCATATGTAGTTCCATAACAATGATAATGATGATAACGATGATGAGCTGTCGAACTGACCACAGTCAAGTTATCAAGATCATCATAGTCAAAAGGGAAAATTAGAAGCCCACGCATATTAACGCCAAATATTTACAACTTCCGCGGAATCTGAACAAATTTGGCAAATTGTTGGCAGCGTAGTATGTGCCAAATATAAATCATAGCCATAATAAGCTAGACCTACGCATTCCACAAGGTAAACAGAGACAAAAAGACAAAGCGTGCCCAAAAATAGCTCAAATTTAGCCGATTAGCATCAGTAGGCAATGAGTTGTGGAACGTGATGAGCTATCTTTAGCTGTCTTTAGCTCACTCTCTTTGGCAGGGGACAGGTGTGCCCAGGTTTGCGTGACACTTTTGCCAAGTGCTCGGTCACACTGACAAACGCACTCTTCTTCTGTCTCTTCGCTTCTCCTTCTCCTATCTATCTTTAAGCTAATTGTTCACACCCGCCACAGTGGGACACACCCAAAGCTTCCACAGCTGAAACTAATCTGTAAACAATTAAGGCGCGTGTGTGTGAAAGTGTAAGTGTGTATGTGTGAAGATGAGTATAACATGTAACACATATTTCAAATTAACTTACGACGTGTGCCATTAAATTAATTAGATTTTAAATGGGCCAAAGATATCCATGCCACGAACCGATAAAATAATGAAAATATCATTAATTAGCAACGCGAAAGGGTAAACAATTAAATTATATAGCAAATTCGTTGCACCAACAAGAAGCCAATAACTTGAAATAATCAAATCAAACATTTAACTTTAGTTTTTAATGGAAAAGTACATGACATGCCCCCAAAGTCAAACTACAACAAAAATAAATAAAAAGAGAGCGCTGATAAGACACCAAAAAAAAGTAATGAAATCAACAACATAACAAAAGAGGGCGCATCGTATATGTATAAATAAACACATACATAGGTACATATGTATGTATACGTATGTACAAATGTCCAAACTCATTTGACTCACTTTCACACAAACAGATAAAAATCAAACAACAACAACAAACAAGCGATCCGAATTCAAACAAAACACAATCAGAAACTAATCTCACTCTCTCGTATGTTTATTCTCTCTGTCTGTTCCTCTCTTTCTCTTTCTCTCTCTCTTTTTCTTTTATATTAACCAGAAATGTATTTCGAGATCAAAGCATTTTATTAAAGCCAGTTTAACTAGTATGTAATTTGTGGTTATCCTGCAACAAGTTCTTTGATCGCAGTTTTATTGCAGCCGCAGAGCTAAACAGTTTTTCTTTCATTAAAATGTCTGGAGCTTAAAAATACGCTGATATGACAGAGCTTACATTCTACATACACATACATACACACAGTACACACACCCACACAGACAGAAACGTCTGTTTTAGCTGTAAATTCTTGAAACAAATTGAAATTTTTGTTCGCTATGATTAAACAAATAGCAAAAAGACAAATGGTATGTACACATGTTTTGCATTTGTCATTAATCTAGTTAACAACATGTACAAATGAAGAGAAATTTGAATCTAACAGTAAAACATATGTCAACTCTGTTATGACTGCAATTTTCTTTTGTCAAATGTCAGCTGTTGTTCACTTACACAGAAGTTCATTGAGAGTGTGACACGCAATATGGCGTCATTTCTTTGACATCGCAGCCACAGAAGCGCAATTTACCTATGAACGTGACAATTAAATAAGTATACGACATACAAGAGCGAGAGAGATGGCCTACAATTCTAGGTCAGCTTTTGAGATGAGCGCGTGACAAGTACGTGAGTGTGAATATGATTCGTTTATTGACAAAGAAACTGAATCACGGCAAATGTTTACTTCTACAACGCAAACATTCACAGTGCAATGTGCAAAAATATCGCAAACATTCAAAGATGGTACGCTATCACATTCTTTGTATACAAATATTAAATAGTCTGAACGCAACCTAGGCAATTAAATACATGCGTTTGACAATTTAAGCACGCGTTTGTTTTTTTCTTTTGGCGCCATAACGACAGATAAGAGGTCGCTAGACGTAAATATCGCATGCGATACAAATTGGCCACATCGCTGATCGATTGCCGGAAATTCAACAGAAAATGGTAACAAAGATAAGTCCAATAAAATAGATATAAATAGCGTAATTTTTCACACATGCTTTCTATAGAATTTGTTTAGCAGCACTTTAATTGAAACAATCAACGAAAATGATATCATAAGCGTAAATGTTGAAAATGCCAGAAAATTAAATTGCTATTGTTGTTGTATTTCTATTTGTATTGGGTAAAGTGGGAACATAGAAAATGATATACGTAATTGCTGCTACTGCTTGTTGTTATAGTTTACTAACTGCAGCGATATGGATAATCATGCACTTCTAACGGCATCCGCTGCTGACGCATTCGCACTGCCAAAAGCCACTTGACTTTTGGCCAATTGGAGTGCCCTCACCCCATCCCACGCTCAATGGGCGCCACTCTGATTAGAATTGGCTAATCGTGTGCGTCATTTTGAGCAGCGTGTGAAATGGTGAATAAATTTGTTAAATTTAAATATTTGAAATCACTTTACTCTTAACAAAAAAGGCTAAAAACCGCATGAGTCACGAAACTGTTTTTCGCACAATTCCCAATTGTTGTTGTTGTTAGCTCTTCTCTTTAGCTCTCTCTCCGCCACGCTCTCTTGCGTTCTCCCTAATCTCAGTACATCTGTCTGCCATACTGAAATTGGGTTAATATCATATGTACACATTTAAATATTTATATTTGTTAGGCTGACTTTTGCTTTCGCCCCTTTTCTTATACAGCTCTCTAGCGTTAGTAGTTTTTATTGATTTTTCTTATTTGCACAAAATGCATAGGGGAAATGTTACAAACAACTCAAGTGCATGCGTACATACACACATATTTATACAAATTTACAGTGGCTCCCAGCTTATTTGACCCACTAGTCTTAAGTACTACATATTTCAAGTGAGTTTAGCTTATAATGAAAACGTAATATGAATAAAACGCAGATTTTTATTAAGGCAAAATATATTATTTATTAAATTATTTTATGTAGATATTATAAGTGAATTTAGAAATAAATCCGTAGTTCTACTAAAGTGGGTTAAATATGCAGTAAGCCACTGTACAAAATTTGTGTATTATGAGTGAGAGGCAGAGAGAAAGAGAGGGAGAGAGAGACCAAGAGCAAGAGAGAAGCACTGCTGCAGCCGCCGAAAATACTATGGGAGGCAGAAAAGTTGGCGTTTCTTTTACATTGAGCGGCTTATTTGTTTTATGCGGCTTACACACAAATACATGAAAGCAAATAAAAGCATACACACACACACACTCAGATTGTTCGCCTGTGTGTGTGCATGGGATTCCTACCCCAATTACGTCCTGGGCTCCACAGCCCACGCATCACAACAGCTGCAGCGGCGCTGATTTATCGATTTTTCACTCTTCAACGGATTTTAATTCGACAATTACATAAAAATGCTCAAAGAGCATGCAGCAGAGACAAGTAGTAAACAAAAATCAAAACTAAAATGAAATTAAAATTAGCATTGGCAATAGGCCACGGCCGGCCAAAATTAGCAATCAAATAGCAAAAAGCAAAACAAATAACTTAACCACCTGTCCCGGGAGAGACAACGTCGCACGTCGCGGCGCTTTTTCTCTATTTATTTTTTTGCACAAGAACAAATCGCACGTATAATTTCTAGCTGCCCTTGAGTCTTATTTATTTATCTATGTGTAGCTCTTCTACCTGCACACACACGCACACCAACACAGATGCAGAGGCGGCCGCCGCCTCTTTGACTGCAAAGACGACGCCAAAAACCCACACACATACACACACGCACACAAATATCTGATCTGTTTTCTTTAAGGCTAGTATGCACATGCAATTATATGTATACTTGGGATATGTACTTACTTTTTTTATGAACTTTTATTTTTCATGAAATTCGCAGTAAATCGGCTTTTGGTCGTGTTAACTGAATTTGGAGGGGTCTTTTAATTTAAGTTGTCATGGAAAATGTAACCTTGTCTGGCTACAAGCTGGCCATTTATTGTTGTTGTTAACCTGGTTGTTGATGTGCCCATATAATTAATAAGCGTTAAAACACTCACTTTAGACGCATCTCACAACACTTTCATTTAACATTTTTTCGCCATAAAATGTTTCATTTTTTGCTCAACAAAAAGGAAACACTCCGATTTCGCATACATAACTGGTTTTCATTTCTTGCACCTTGCTTTTCTTTTTAAATCGGATTTTCTGCTCTCCTTTCAATGACGTTTTCTTTTTTGGAACAATTTTTGTTTTTATAAAATGCACCCGTTTTGTTTATAAAATTGGTAAAAATTAGTAGCTTGCGTTGAATATTAAATTCTCGACAGCGGATTGATTCATTTTTTCTTTCACATTGCGCGTTCAACGCGAGGGAATAATGAAATTCTTAGGGACGGCAAGCCCATCGATACCGTGGTCTTACTTAAATACGATATATCGATATATTATTCGATGTTCTGATAATCTTGTAAGGTGTGACCTTTTTCCTCCAACGTTTGCAGCAGTAGCGCGATGTTAACAGTTGTTAAATTAATGTTAATGTAAATGTTAAATAACTTATGGTATTTTCGACTGATCCAACTCTGATTCGGCGCACAATTTAATTTTTTTTGCAATAATTTGCTAAAACAATAAACAATTTAATTAAAATTTTTTTATTTGAAAATATATAAAATAAAGGCGTTTTGCCTCAGGGAAAGAAATTGGTGTAAGAAAGTTAAATTTAGTTAATCCAAAAATTGTACAAAATTCAAACAAGAATTCTTCACAAATTTTCAAAATTCTAGGTGTTTTCTAGCTTTAATAGTAGTGGAGCTTCAGATTTAAGCCAATTTTTGAAATTGATCAGAAAATTAAAATGGAAAATCCGTGACCCAAGCCTGCCAACCCGCTTTTTGTTGCGAAATGACTAATAAAACCAAGTTGGCAGCACTGCACTGTCCAGACGTGTCATTTGACGACGAGTTGTAAATACATAAGTTTTTTAAATTCGCGGCGTTTAATTGGTATAATTATCCGATATGTATCAATAATTGGGGCTACCCAAACAGATTCAAAAAGTGAAATTTAGCAGGTTCGATTAAACAATAGAAACGCGCGCAGTTACAAACTGCCAGCGTGCCAAAAACATCAGCTGGGCACAAGTCGACTTGGAAAAAAGACCACACCAAATATTCAAGCAACCACTCGAAGAAACAACGCTGACTTGTAAATAATTGAAGGAGGGCCGGCTCTGCGGCAGCAACATACTCAATGGCGGGTCAAAAGTTTCAATATGATGAAAGTGGCGGCACATTTTATTATTTTGTGTTATCATTCTTGGCATTAGTATTGATACCAACAACGATTTACTATTGGCCACGTAAAAAGAAAGAAGGTTAGTACTCATAGATTATAATCAGACTGCAGCTCTCCCGCTCTCTCTTTCTCTCTCCCCACCTGTGTGTGTGTGTGTGTGTGTGTGTAATTGAGCTTTTCCCCATATGCAAACATGTGTTACAAATGGACACGTTCCAATAATTTATTCTAACAACGTTGACGTACTGAGCTCAACAGTGTATGCGTGTTGGTGAAAGCTGCGACTGCAACCAAGACAGCAACAACAACAGCAGTGTCTTAAGCCAGCTCACTTCACAAATGGGACACACAGACACACGCACACTAATGCACAGCAATGTGATCGCTCTCGCGATCTGAATGTCACTCTCTTTCGCTCTCGCTCTCTTGTTGCCATCGTTTTCATATTTGATTCTAATCTCTCTCTCTCTCTCTTCGTTTTTTGGCACAGATCCCTGCAAGCGGAAAGAGGAATGCGAATGTGCCGACTGTGTAAAGAAGAACATAATCTTGGCCAATGCGGAGCCTTATCGTTTGCTAAAATCCGTTACCATCAAGCTGGCAATTGTTCTTGGATGGGCGCTTCTTCTCTTTCTCACCTATCGCGTCTCTCAGTTCGACTACGAGATGGCGAGCTTTGATCCGTTTGAGATTTTAAATGTGCCGCCAACGTCAACACAGGCGGAGATCAAGAAAGCTTATTACAGGCTATCCAAGATATTGCATCCGGATAAGGAGACGGGTGACGAAAAGGCCTTTATGATGTTGAGCAAGGCGTATCAGGCGCTCACCGATGATGTGGCCAAGGAGAACTATGAGAAATATGGCAATCCCGATGGCCCTGGCGCCATGTCCTTTGGCATTGCACTGCCCTCCTGGATTGTGGAGAAGGAGAACAGTGTTTGGGTTCTCGGCTTATACGGTCTAGTCTTTATGGTAGCCATGCCCTCGGCAGTGGGCGTTTGGTGGTATCGCTCTATACGCTTCAGTGGTGACAAAGTCCTTTTGGACACCACACAAATGTACTTTTATTTCATCCATAAGACCCCTCATATGCTGTTGAAGCGTGCTCTTATGGTCCTGGCAGCTAGCTTGGAGTTTGATAAGCGACACAATTCACAGGTGATAGAGCGGCAGTCGGATAACGACGAGGTGCCAGCGGTAAGTCAAAAGATAAATATCGCAAAATCATGGACAACATAACTGCAGCTTGTATAAGAGCTAATATAAGAGCTAACAGCATCTGTTTAATTGCAATACAAGTCGCCAGTGTTAACAGACTTGCAAATGAAGCCTAATCAACAAGATGCTAAAAATAAGTCATGGAAAACCCCTTAAGTCGCTTCTTCATAATCGATAGTAATCCCAGTTCAATACTCGCTTGGAAAAACCAAACAATTAAGCGTCATCTTATCAGCAACGACAGATTTCTTTAATAACACTGAAATGTTATTATTTACATAGTATCATCATTTAACATAAAAGCCAACTGATAACAACAGTATCTTGATCCTTGTTGGATAAATGTTAATTAGCATAACATAGCCGTAATCAGCAGATCTATCTCAGTTCAAACTTTACATAAAACTGTTATTAACATACACTAAACATTACATAACTCTGTTATTTACATAGATAGATGCGATGTAACTTTTCATACAACTGTTAATGACTTAAAGTAATCCAATATTTTCGCTTTTCCTTTCACAGCTGATAAGGCAGTTGCCCAATCTCAACGAGAAGTGCAAGGAGCATCCGCTGTGCCGCATGTATTCCATCAAGGCGCGTGCCATTCTACACGCCCATCTCTCAAGGATGCCGCTTAACGCGGAGACATTGGAACGCGATCGTCAGTTTATAGTGAAGAAGTGTCCGTATCTGGTGCAGGAGATGGTCAGTTGTGTCCATCAGCTGGTGATGATGGCCTATGCCCGTCGCGTTCCCCGCTTGCCCAGCATTGAGACTATCGAGAACTGCATGAAAATGTCACCGATGATCATCCAAGGATTATGGGAATTTAAATCTCCGTTGCTGCAGTTGCCACATTTAACCGAAGATCATTTGTATTTCATGAATAAGAAGAGGCACGTGAAGAATCTGCAACAATTTGCACAGTTGAAGCCTGAAGAGAGTCGCATGTTGTTGAAGAATCTCTCCGACTTTGAGTATGAGAACATAATGCGAGTGCTGGGAAAGATGCCTTTGATTGATTTCTCCATACGCTGTGAAGTGATTGATGATGAGAACACAAATGTGGTTACGGCCGGAGCAATTGTCACGGTAACGGTTACCCTGGAGCGCAAGGACATGAAGACATTGTTTGGCGATACTAAAGCACCGGAGAAACAGGGCATTAAGGATGAACCCAACAATGAGGAAGCTGAGGATGAGGAGGGGGGAGCGGCAGCTGCTGCAGTTCCGGTTAAAAAGGCATCCGCCTGGGCAAAGCCAAGGAAGGGCGGCAAGGGCAAAGGTGGCAAGAAACCCGTCAACAATCAGCAGAAGAAGAAGGTGCAGGCAAAACAGGCTGCCACAACAGCTGCAACAGCAACAGCTGCTGCTGCGGCTGCTGCAGCTGCAACAACCACGGATGATCAGACGGCAGCCAATTCGGAGGCTGAATCTGATGCTGGGGAGCACAGTGATGTGGAATCTGTTGCCGGTTCGGCCAGCGAGGATGATGATAAGCAGAACAAGAACAATTCCTCGCTGGACGATGATGATGACGAGGAATGGGAACGACTGCAGGCGAAACTGAACAAACGTGAACGTCTCGAGGGCAAGTCGAGAATGTCGCATTCGGTGCACTGTCCCTTCTTCCCGGAGGAGAAGCAGGAATACTGGTGGACATATATCTGCGATCGCAAGTCGCGCACGTTGCTAACGGCGCCATACCATGTGACAAATCTCGTCGAGAAGGAAGAGATACAGCTGAAATTCACGGCGCCGCGTTGGCCCGGAGTTTACACCTTTACGGTGTGCCTGAGGTCGGGTGAGTGTCTCTATAAAATTCCCAGTTAACATAGATCTTATTTAAACACATCTTTTTGCACTCTGGCAGATTCGTATCTCGGCATGGATCAGCAGCAAGAGCTTAAATTGGATGTCCAAAAGGCGCCAGCACCACCGACAGATCATCCACAATGGGATCTCAGCGAATCAGAGCCAGAGCATAATGATCAACAGGAGAATCTGAGCGATTATACAACGGACACATCCGATGAGGAGGATAGCGATTAGAGAGAGACTTAAAAAGAAATCATTGAGAGACTGTCATGACATGTCCCTTCTCCTCCTCCTCAACCCCTCTCACCCCAGCGAGTGAATGTCCTTTCTTGAACATGATGATTTTGTTTTTCTTTTTTTATTAGTAAATGATTTTGCGTTGCGAATATATTCGCATTTATTTTTTACTAGTTTTTGTAATTGTAATGAAACATGGATATAAATGAGCCCGAAACTAGAGCGTAAATAAATAAGTCGAAAGAATAATTTCATTTTTTAATGTCTCTGTACTAAAAATAATTATAAATGTACTGTATATTTAATTATTTGGATACAAAAACAAAAATTATATAAAAAAAAGTGAGAAATGTATGTTTTATTATTGACACTTCTCGTCAATAAGTGTGGAAAAAAGAAAGCAAAACGACAAAAACAAAAAACATTTTCAAAATAAAAATAAAAAAAGGAGTTAAGAATTAAGTTGTTCTTCTTTTTTATGTAATATATTTTTTATTATAATTGCATAATTCTACTGCGCTGCTGCGGCGCGTTCTCTGTCCAAGAGCTGAGCAGAAGCCGAGTCCGAGGGGGAATCCCCAGATAACATTGGAGTTATTGCCTCTGTTGTCGTTGTTGTTGTTGCTGTTAGCTGCTGTGGAAATAAAAAAAAGTTATACAATAATTTTATTTGCTTTGTCCATTGTTATCAGATTTTCATTACCCTCCACCAGCTGTATTATTATTAGTAAATTCTTTTGTTTACGTTTATTTACAATACATGTTCATTATTTGCTAATGTGTGTATGTGTGCTCGTGTTTGTGTGTATGTGTAGGTGATGAAAGTGCGTCGGGAGGTGTGTTCATAGTCAATTCATTTATTCGTTTCATTATCGGCCATTTAGGATTATTCTTCTTCGCTTTCTTCCTCTCCAGAAGATGTTTCTGCTTCGCCTTCCTTCTTTATCTCCTTGTCTTCCTTATCCTTACTTCTCCTCTTCGGATTTTTTCGTCTCCTCTTCCTCTTCATTCTTTACTTCATCGGGTTGCTTAGTTTCCTCTTTATCCTCTTCATCATTTTTGTTCTTCTCTTCAGATTCTTTCTTGCCTTCTTCAACTTCGTTTACCTCTTCAGGCTCTTTTGTGTCGTCTTCTTTATCTTCGCTTTCATTTTCTGCGTCTTTCAACGTATCTTCCTTTGAAGCGTCATCTACTTTCTTATTTTCTTCAGTTGAATCGTCCTTTGATTCTTTTTCTTCTGTAGTTTTATCCTCGTCTTCTTTTGCAGTTTCCTTTGCTTCCTCTTCGTTGGTGGTTTCGGTTTCTTCTACAGCTTTCTCTTCAGTTTCTGCTGGCTTTTCTTCCGTTTTCTCTTCGGTCGCTTCATTACTTTTCGGTTTCCTTCTTTTCGAACTTCTTCCTTGTCTTCTACTGTTGACTCTTCTTCATTCTTTTTCTCTGCAGACTCATCAATAGATTTTACTTCAGTATTCTCTTTCTTTTCTGCGACTTCTGCATTTTCTTCAGATTTTTCATTCTCTATATCTTCAGCATTTTCCGATTTTTCCTCAGCTTTGTCTTCAATTTCGCTCTTTTCAGATTTATCCTCCTCTTCCACGTCATCAGATTCCTCAGTAGATTCATCAGTTTTCTTAGCATCATCTTCTGCGCTAGCCTCTTCAGTATTTTTACTTTCTTTTGCTTCTTTTTCGTCGGTCTCCTTTGCATTTTCCTTATTTTCGTCGTCTGCTTTGTCTGTTTCAGTATCAGGAGAAAGTTAAGATAATAACCCTATGGTTAACTTCCGTTACTTTACCTGTCGCCTCCTCAGTCTCTTCTTTGGACTCGGATTCTTCTTTACCTTCGGTGGCTTCAGTTTCAGTCTGAGTTGATTTTTATATTGTGGATGTGGTGCAAATGAGATTGTTGTTGGGTATGGTAAAGGGTGGTAAAAAGTGGGAAAATGTATGTACAGAATCAGTAAGGATTTGCTAATACTACTAACTAACTGTAATTCAGCTTCTCTATTGCAGTAACATGCCGGATTAGCTCCTTCTTTGCATCTATTGATAAACTGTTAACTTTTCTTGATTCATGCAAAATTTTCACAATATCTTTCATTTTACCTTTTCTTCACTACCATCTTCCTTCTTCTCCGTATCTTCATCTGCGTTCTCAGTTTTCTCCTTATCATCACTTGTTTGGTCGCCATCTTCGTCTTTAGTCTTCGAAGATTGCAAATTTAGATTTAACATTAGAGCTTTTGCACTTGATCAAGGCTCGCTGTTACTTAACATGCGCTGTTAAACAACTGTTAAGCGCTACTGTTCACTAAAAGCCGCGTCTTTTGTAAGTGGTGAGTTTAGTGTAAGTTATAAAAGCTTTCAACGTTTTTAGTAAATACAAATATATTTCAATTTATTTCATATGTTCTTATATATCCAGCGGATTTTTATGTTTTCGCATTAACATAACTCAGCCGCACAAAACGTTCACTACACTCTCATTTTAGTTATAGGGTTAATTCAATTGAAAGTTTAAGTAAACTTAAACTGTTCTTTTTTTTGTCAGTATCGAGTGTGTTAACAAAATGTTTGAAATTAATACAATTATTATGTTACATACATACAAAGGTTGTGTGAGTGTGTAAGTTTATAATAAATATAGATAGTTGTATTTTGATTAAAAAATTTAATTTCCATCAGCGTGAACACAATCGCTTTATAAAATTAGTGTGTGAATGTGTCTGTGTGTATGCATGTCAAAATAAAAATATATATTTTCATATAAATTTATATAAATATAGTAGCTTAACTTAAAGAACCGCAGTCGTGGTGAATATAATATAGAAGCCCATTTGCTTTTTTGAATTGAAACAACAGTTGAAATGCTGTTAGATTACATTTGTATGTTATTGCTACTGTTAAAATGGCTGGTGTTGCATTTGCTGAATTGCGTCTCTTTTTACGTTAGTAGAAGATTTAGTTGCTGTTAATGTTATTTTTTTTTTTATTATTATGATTATTATTGTTGTCTTTGTTGTTGCTTCTGTGCAGGCTTGTTGTTGTCGTTTCATAACAGTAAACAGAAAAGTACAAATCGCTTAAAAGCTCTCAAACCTCTGCCTTGTCTGCCTCTGCCTCGCCTTCCGCTGGAGCTTTCTCCTCCTCTGTAGCGGCCTTGTCTCCTCCCTCCTTTGCTTCACCGTTCTCCTGCTGCTTCAGTTCGATTTGAGCACTGCTCACGGCCGTGGTATCAGCCGGGGCCAATTTAAGGAACACCTCCAGCGTGTCAATTTCGTTGGCCATATCGAAGGCATCGTAGTCTCCGCAATATTCCTCATCGTTAAAAATTTGCGGTGGCAGCGGATGTCTGGGATCTGGATCGCTAACAGTTCCGCCATTGCTGGTGGATTTATTCTGCATCAGCTCCTTTTCGCTCTCCTTGCCGGGTTCTGTGATATCCACAGTATCATACTGAATGCACTTGCTGTCCAAGATCATAAGCACGCGCTGTTGGCGTTTCTTCACCTAAAATCAGAACAGAAAGGCCGAATCTCAAGTTTAGTTTTCTTTTGTGAATTGCCAGCCCTGGTTTTCAATTGCCGGCAAGCCCAAACAAACACGCACACAAACGCAAGTACATTCACACACACACAAACACTTACGAGCTCTCTCCCAAGTTGACGATAAAGTAACAAATTGAACTGGTTTGTTGTACACCAACTATAAATACTAGTTGACACAGCAAAAGTGTAATTAACTTTTGATAAAGTCTTTTATTTATTGCCTCAGCTCTGTGGCAAGTATAAGTTCATGCTTTTTAATAGACGCTGACGCCTTCATTGAGCGCACAACAAAAAACAATGTAAAACAAAGCGCACTCTCTTTCTTCCTCTTTAGGCTCACGCCCTCTCTTTCTCCCTCTTTATGCTCACGCCCTTATTGCACTGTCGTCGTTGTTGACTTACACAATAAGCGTTGTTTTAAATTCTTATTGGCAAATGCGCGAATCAAACAAAGATGAGTAAAAAGAGTCACATAAATGAATCATACACACAGACAGACTCACACACACACGTATATAAGCTAGCGTACCCACGCATACGGAAAACTGTGATCAATGAATTCTTTTATGCTTCACAGTGACAGCCAAATAGGCTTATATGGAAATGTTTGCGGTCATTGCGCTGCTTCTTGCCACCACCATCAAAGCGCACGCACACATGCACACGCCAATCAAAATACCCACTTGCTGTTCTGTTTTGTTCAGAGAGGAAGAGACAGGGCAATGCTAGAGAGATGACGTTTCGACTGTACGTACTACATCATCATTCACACACACTCACACAAAGCGTATGAAACAAACAAAATATTCTTGTGTGTAATGCATAAAATAGAATATGCAATTGAGTATATCATTTTATCTATTCTACTAACTAAGCAAACATTCCATTAACATGACACTGACTCTCACAATTCAATCATCTACACTCACACATATGTGCATATCTTATTATGTGTGTGCTTTTCAACCTGCCCCGCCCCTTCCTTCATGCTCCCACGCATAGATTGCACTACTCACCTCCTTGTTGCCGGACATACCGCTGACGTACACTTTCAATACCATTTTTGCAATTAATAATGCGTCGTTGGTCTTTAATTTAAAGCTTTATTTGTTGCGCGAAATAAAATATGCGACTTTCACGACGATCAAAATATTTTTAGAACTTTCTTTCTTTGCTCTTCTTTTGCTTTGCTTGCTCTTGGCCCCTACCGCGATACGTAATGTGTATTATTAATATCCACGCACTGGGCTAATTGCTGCGATACGATGTAAATTCGTCTTAAAAGCGTATAAAATGTTGTATTCTACAAAAGTTTAAAAATGTATAATATTAATTAATTGCACAAATTCGTTGCCTTTTTATTCCCTCACTGTTTGTCACTGACACTGTTGCCGACTTAGCTATGTTATAGCTTGCTCTCGATATTTGCAGCCAGAAACAGCTATTGTTGTCCCTTTGCAACACTGGTGTAGAAGGCTGCCACTCAGTCCAAGGGATGCCAACCTGCAATATCTGTCAACCTTTTTAATCAAATTAGCAAAACAGTTACAACTTTGAAAAAACCACCTTTTATTTTTGAATTTTCTCAATATTGAAGATAGAATTATTTAAATTTTTGCAGAATTTTTTGTTAGAATTTGTAACTTTTCTCCTCTTGTGTTGAAGAAATTCAAACCTTCTTTAAGATGTTTCTCTTAATTTAGTCTAATTTCGAATTATAGTATCAAAAATCATGGGAAGATAACTTTTGACGCAGCGCGCACAAAATTTAAATTAAAGAAACAAACCAAATATAAGAAACGAAAATGTATTGATTGCTATGACAACCACAGTAAATGACAACGCTATGATCAGCACTCCTAAACTCACTTTGGCACTACTAGAATGTTATACTCACTTTGGCACTGTTAAACTCACATCGACACTGTGCGTTGCCGCCGGTTTTCCGCAGCCAGACATACAATGGTTCTTCAATGGTCGCCCACTCTCCCAGTCTACTATTACTCCTCCCAGTCCCTCTCCCAGGCCCCGCTCCCAGTCCCTCTCCCAGGCCCCGCTCCCAGTTCCTCTCCCAGGCCCCGCTCCCAGTTCCTCTCCCAGGTCCCTCTCCCAGTTCCTCTCCCAGGCCCCGCTCCCAGTCCCTCTCCCAGTCCCCGCTCCCAGTCCCTCTCCCAGTTCCCTCTCCCAGTCCCTCTCCCAGGTCCCTCTCCCACTCCCTCTCCCAGTCCCTCTCCCAGTCCCTCTCCCAGTCCCTCTCCCAGTTCCTCTCCCAGTCCCTCTCTCAGTCCAGTTAAACTCACAATGGCTCTGCTAAGTTAACAGAGTTCTGTTAACAGGCCCCCACGCAGCATATAAAAAGCCGGCCTTTCTGTCGGTAGGCAGGAGTCGGTGTTCGGCGCTCGCAGAAGACGGATCAGCAACGGCGGGCAACTTCGTAGCATTAGAAGTGGATCGTTATAAGCTAATTGTTATTATTCTGTAAGCTTAAAAGTTATTTAATAAAAATAGTTTTATATAATATAGATTTATATATTATATAGTTTTATATATTATATAGTTTTATATATTATATAGTTTTATATATTATATAGTTTTATATATTATATAGTTTTATATATAATAAAGTTTTATATATAATTGTTTTATATATAATAAAGTTTTATTTATAATAGAGTTTTACATATAATAAGTTTTATATATAATTTGTTTTATATATTATAAAGTCTTATATATAATTGTTTCATATGTTTAAAATAATATTTAATATAGAATAGTTTTATAGCTGTTTTAATTTTAGCAATGTTTATTTTTAAAAAGAATTTTACTTGCTGCGCTTATTTTCCAGGTTCCCACAGACGCCTTATGTACAACAGTTTTTTTTTAATTTTTAATTTGTGCGACTTGAGAATCATCATATGGAAGGTGTGCATACACTTTTGTCAACTTGGCGATATTCTAGCTATTTTCGGATGCTTACTAGCCAGAAACTGATATTTTTTCATATAAGAAGTTGGCAACACTGCCACAACCTCACGTCGTCACGCTTGCATCGGTCGTCCATTTTTCGTAAGAATCCGACAGAAAACTGAAAATTACATCGCAAAAGACAGAAAATTTACAAATCAAATACTTTAAATAAGTTGTAAACAGCTTAGCACAGTGCATTTCAGTGGCCTTTGAAATACTGCTCAACTCAATAAGCAATAGCAATACATATAGTTTTACAATTGAACTGAAAAAGTTCGTGCGTTTTGAACAATAAAAAAGTAAATAAAGCGCGTGTGAAGTGGTGCAGAAATTAAAGCGGAAGCAAATACAAATTAACGTAAGTGCAATGGCGTACAAAAATATTAGTGCTAGGCGTTGTTTCTTTTATGCTATCTAAAGAGATTTGATAATGATATGCGCTGCGACCATTTTTAAAATTTCATGAAATCAAAATTCCAACTCACAGCTGCAAGTGTGTGTGTGTGCGTGCGAGTGAGACGACCATTGAGCACATAAGCTGCTGTCATTTTGTTTTTTTTTTTAATTTGAAACGAATCTTTTATTTGGCATGGTGTTTGTCACGTAAAAAACCACAAATCATTTATTATTAAAAAAAAAACAACAGAGAACGTTGAAAATGTGTAAATGACGAACGAATGCAAAAGACAGCACATGCTAATACAAATTGATTTTGAGTTCATTAGCAGCAGCGTATGCGTGAGTGTGTGTGTGTGTGTTTGTGTAAGAGAGCAACTCTGAAGTTTGCATTGTGAAAACAGCTGGTACAGCTCAAAGGATACGCGTATGCATTTATTGTTGTAGTTTATAGTGTGCGTGTGTGTGTGTGTGTGCGTGTGATAGTTTAGTGGTTGACTGGCATCGTTTTCTTTTGCTTTTTGGGTCTCTTCCTCGCGTGCATTGCTATGCATATAGGTGTGTTGTTGTAGTTGTTGCTGTTGCTGTAGTCGTAGCAGTCGTAGTGGTGGGAAGTTGTATTGTCGGCCTGTGGCCAGACGAACACTCCCTTTAATTGCGCATCGCTACTTCGTTTTCTTTTTAATGCCTTTTATGTGCGCTCTTCGTATTTCAAGCAGCAGCTGCCAGGCCATAAATCGCTGCACCATTTTCTTTTATTTTGCGTGTTTGTGTGTGTGTCTACGCCAGTGTGCGTGTGTGTGTCAGGTGAATCCTGTTTTCCTTGAAACCAGTTTCAGTTGTAGTTTTCAAACTTTTATTTGAGCTCTCAGTAGGCGGCGTGCTCTCTTGTCTCTATCACTGACTTTACTCCATTTTTATTTCTCATTCGCAGTGAACGCTTCCAAACGAACTGTGTGGCAATAATAAGCAAAAACAACCAATTTTACTAACTACTAGCACTTAAAGTATATATATTTATACATATATATAGAAGAGTTATCATAGCTATGGCATGTGCAACACTTAAACGCGCCTTGGATTGGGAGTCTCTCAATCAGCGGCCAACAAAACGCCGACGCTGCACTCCCTATGGACAATCCGGGGGAAATTCTCCCTCACGCGGTGGTAATAATGATGGCACTAATGCCAGTTCCAGTTCATCGATGCCCAGCAATCGCTATGCCAAAGACAGCACTGAGCCCAGTCCTTTCTCGGAATCCGCATTGGCCAAAATGTCGCCAGGTAAATGACATTAACATTAAATCACCTGCAATTTTAATAAAACTACTCTCTCTTTAACAGATAAAATGGCTGAGAATTTGTGCAATGAAATCAAAAGACTGCACAAGCGCAAACAGTTGCCAATCACATCGTCGGCTTTGGAGCGTATGCAGGATTCGGAATCGAGCGGTTCCGAAATGGGACCAGAGAGTCCGCATCGTCCGGACAGCCCACCGAGTCACATGATGCGACATCCCAACGAGAAGGCGCTGTTCACATTCAAACAGGTGCAGCTCATATGCGAGGGCATGATCAAGGAGCGTGAGGATCAGCTGCGTGAACGTTACGAGTCTGTGCTCACCACCAAATTGGCCGAGCAATATGATGCCTTTGTGAAATTCACATATGATCAGATCCAGCGTCGTTACGAGGCAGCGCCCAGCTGTAAGTATAAATCACATTACATTATTCAAATCTATTCGAAATTCATTAATTCATCCATTGTCATTTTCATTTTCAGATTTGTCGTAAGGCAGACTACTCTCAAATTAAATGCACTACGATCTTATGTGACGGTATTTCAAACCGCAACAACAAATCAACAACTGCAGCAAATGCAAATGAAAACAAAACAAGAAAAAAAAAATAACAAAAAAAAAAAAGAAATGAAAACAACATAGAAGCCCTCATTTAAACAAACAACTACATATTGTTTATTATATATTTTGAAATTTGAAAGAGTTATAGTTTAACTAGAATTACATATATAAATTGTATTGAAAAAAAGCAAAAAAAAAAAAAAAAAAAACAGATAAGGAGAATACTTTAAAAGCTTGTGCGCAGAGCATAAAGCAAGCAACAACAAAAAACATAACAAAACTTGTTAAATTTACGTTTTCACATAACGCAAATTCTAAATAAAAATGACAAATATCTATATAATAGTACATATTGAACACTATGTACGCAGAAGAACGCTAATATACAAAACGACAAACAAACAACAAGCACACGCTGCAAAAAGGTGCAACAACAAACAAACAACTCATATACACATACACATCTATAAACAAAAGAAGAAAACACACAATTCAATGAAACCTCAACAGTAGCTTCGTATATATATATAAATAAACAAACAGAAATGCATAACAAATTGGTAAATAATATATATGTTAGGTACATATAGCAATAAGGTATAATGTAAAACGTATCAAAACTATATTGTATTTCAAAATAGCAATGCGTTGAGACGAGATATGAGAACTAAAAACAAAACGTAAATGCATAAATATTAAAGAATGAACGAAAGAGAAAAACAACTAAAGAACTACTCATGAAATATCTTTTTCATAGTTTATTTTTGCATATAATAATTTTCCTAAGCAAGAAGTATTGCGAGTGAATAGCATCTGTATAAATGAGAAATAAGTTAACAAGCTTATCCATAACTTTGTTTTTCTTCTGATGATCGTTTGTTAATTGTTTCTTCCTTTGATGTACATTTTGCAAAGTAATGAAAACACAACAAGTATAATTCGTATGCAATGTTTGATTTGCTTTAAAATGTAAAACAAAACGACAAAAAAAAAAAGAAAACGAGAAGCAAAAAAAAATTAAATTATTTTTTAAGTCAACTCGAACGCTTTCACACATATATATATATACGCTTGGCAGAAGACGTTTCATGTTCATTATAAATAATTTTCACTTGATATATATACATATATTTTTCAATTATACCGCGATCATACATACTTTACATTAGTAATTTAAACTTAATATTAGTAAAGAAATGCCATTTTTATATTAAAATAAAAAAGCGATGAATTGAAGATCCAAACACATGTTTTGAATTGCCAAGTACAGTTTCATTTAAATAATCTTTAATTTACACAAGTTAATAGTTAAAATCTTTCTTTCTGGAGAAGTTTGAAAAATATATATGGCGCCAAAATGCCAAACGGTTAAAATTATCGCATAATTGTATCGATATCAAAATTATGTAGTACATCGATAGTATATCGAAAAATTTAAGGTTACTAATTTTGACAATTGACCAAAAATGGTATATTCATTATCGACGTACAACTGTGTTTTAGCTAAAAAGTTAATGCAAATTTTAAAATGCAATAACTTTGAAATTAATTAACATTATGATGAAAATTTAATTTACAGCTGAATTTTTTATTTTATTAAATTAGAATTAAATTATTTTGTTGCCAGATCGAAAAATTTTGTAGGGTGGCAACGCTTGTATCAGAAAAAACAACAAGCTCGCTGGAATTTCGAGAGCAACTAAAAAAATTGAACGTGTTGTGTGTGTGTTTTGAAAACAAAACGAAAATTATGTGCCGCTGATACCCAAAGAGTAATCAGCTCGCCTGCGCCTAAAATGCTTCACTCGCGTAACCGATTCGCAAACTTTATAAAAGTTATCAAAATTTGTTGATAATAGGAAATTTTTACATACAAAAAATTCACAAAAAAAAACGAAGAGAAGAGAAAAGAAAGCTTTAAAAATGTGCGACGATGACGGTGAAATTTGTGAGTCAGCAACGCGAACAGCGCCGGCGACTCCGATCACATCAACAACAACAACAACAACAGCGACAGCTGATGCTCATCAAACCAAAAAGCCACACACCAATAACAACAACAACAACAGCAGCAGTAAATTGGATGCAAATGTGCTGCAAGTTGAGCACTGGCAAATTGACGAAGTGGAGCAATGGATTGGCGGCAAGGAGCATTTCTCGCGTTCCCTGCGAGATTGTCTGCGCAGTGAGTGCATTGATGGCCAGGTGCTGTTAACTTTAACAGAGGATGATGTACGCGATCTGCGATACAAATTGGGCTACAAGCTCGCCTTTGGCGAACTGAAGAGATTCTGGATAACAGTCTCCCATCTGCAGCAACAGTGGAAGCACGAACAGCGTGATTTTCGCAGCAACTATCGCAGCGATGTCACCGTTCCCGTTGCTGCGTCCTGTGTCACGAGTTTACCCCCCGAAGTATCGTGCCCCTCCCCGTCGAACTGTCAGGATTGTCCTGGCGTTTGCAGCATATTTCGAGATACCGACAGACGTTTGGTTGCCCCCGAATATTTTAAAACGGCAATCAGTTTAGGTAAGCAGGCATTATGGGTTCAATAGGTCTTATCGGTCGTTTGGCCAATTATATATAACCTTGATATCATTCATTCATCGTAATCTACAAATTGCTCACAAACAATTGCAATGCATTTCCCCCACGCGTTATCAGTATTTCAATTGCCACAAATCAAAGTTCAAAACACAGATAGATACTGAGTTGTAATAGTTATTTATTAGTTCATACGTCACTTAAACTATAAATTTAGTTACAACTGTATTACGCCAATGACGCGCGCTACTGTTATTTATATTTTCGAGGTTATGCATATGTAAATACTTGTGTCTCTCTCCCTCACTCCCACACGATTTGTTTTGTTTTCGGCATGTAGTGGAATTTTCTTGTGTTTTGTTTTTGTGTGTTGCGCTTTGTGCAACTTTTCGTGCACAAATTTTTAAATGGTTTTATTTTTAATGATAGCGACGGCGAGAGAGGGACAGATAAGCGTTTTTACTTTGATTTTAAATTCGTAAAGCTCAAAATTAGTGATGTACGCTTTTTCAAAAACATGACACGATCTAAACTTTTTACAATGATTGTCAATTATCATTAATTGGTCTCTTCTAAATCTATATTTTAAAACTAAATTTCTTTCCAATCGCTGTCCATTTGTGTTTTTTTAAAAAGGTTAAGCCCTTGCCGATTAAAAAATTATTTGGGAAAACTTAATATTTGTAACTTGATGTAATATTTGCCTATTAGTTTCGGCGAAATTGGAAGGATTAATAATGCTTTGCCTGTTAAAGCGCAAAGTAAACATGAGAGAGAGAGTGATACTGTGTGAGAGAGAGAGAGAGAGAGAGAGAGAGAGAGCGAGAGCTTTTAGCACACGAATACAATAAATACTTGATCAAATATCAATTTGTTTCGAACTTGGTAAGAGTAAGCAAAATTCATCGTAATGTATATTTTGACAAACTTCTTGTTTGTTTAATTGTAAGAAAGCGTGTTTAATAACAGATTTTCTCTTGAATTTCCATTTGTAGGCTACTCGTTCGTCGTCACCTGGATAACATCGTTTGTCATGGTGATTGTCCATGAGCGAGTTCCCGATATGAAACGTTATCCACCGCTTCCGGATATATTCCTCGATAATGTGCCTCACATTCCCTGGGCTTTCAATATGTGCGAAATAACGGGCTCACTATTGTTCACGATTTGGTTGATTGTGCTCATCTTTCACAAATATCGAATGGTTCTGTTGCGGCGCTTTTTTGCCTTGGCTGGCACCGTTTTTCTGCTGCGCTGTGTAACCATGCTGATAACATCACTGAGTGTGCCGGGAACACATCTGCAGTGTAGTCAGAAGGACTTTGCCATCGATGATCCCAATGTGGATGTGATTGGGGCATTGGTCATACGCATGACACGCGCCTATCGCATCTGGAGCGGATTGGGAATGTCCATCCAAGGAGTGCGCACGTGCGGAGATTACATGTTTAGCGGTCACACGGTCGCATTAACACTACTCAACTTTTTTATCACCGAGTGTGAGTATTATTTGTAATTAAAATTGAATTCATCTTCATTTTTTATGTATGATTCAAATTAATAAAAATAACAATATTTAATTTTTAAAATAATTTATCATTTTAATACTTAAATTTCATGACATTTCATTTTTCTAAGAAAAAAAACTAAAATCTATCAAATCTTTCTTAATATATTTTTAAAATTGTAATACAAAATCAAAGCTTTAGTTCATTTTTATAAAACATATGTAAAATAAGATTTTATACGATTTTTGAACAAAATAACCATTTATAATTATTATATTATTATTATAACTTATGATTATTCGTCTCTCTTGCAGATACTCCACGTAATTTGTACTTCCTCCATACGATGACATGGCTGTTGAACATGTTTGGAATCTTCTTTATCTTGGCTGCCCATGAGCATTACTCCATCGATGTATTTGTTGCCTTTTACATAACGTCGCGTCTCTTTCTTTATTATCACACGCTGGCTAACAATCGGGCAAGTATATTTAAGAATAAATTCATATATAATTGATGCTAATCCTTTTTCCTTTCTCAGGCTCTCATGCAAAGCGATTCGACGCGTACACGCGTCTGGTTCCCAATGTTTAGTTACTTTGAGAATCATGTGGACGGCATGATTCCCAATGAGTTTGATACGGCGGGTTCGCTGATTAGCTCGATGTTTCATCAGATAATATGGATTAAGGATCAGATTGTCTGGGCATCTCATAACGTCTCGTTGCATAAGGCGGCCAAGTCATTGCACATAACAGGAAGCCCTGAGACGGATTTGTGCAATCACACACATTCATCTGCATCGGCCTTCTTCAGTCCAGTGAGCAGCATAAACAACATACGTTCGGCTGTCACGAGACCCACGAGACCCACGACTCCGGTAAAACTATCACCACAATCGATTAAAAGGACAGTAAATTCGACAGTCCCTTCCCCGGTTACATCTTCGCCACAGCCGGTTAAACGGACTGTAGCCACGATGGTACCTTCTTCTGGCTTCTCAACTCCTCAACAGGTTAAACGATCTGTGGTTAATGCCAGTGTTAGTCCCTATGCTAGTTACGTTGTTGCTGGCGAAACGCTCAAGAAGGAATCGAAGGATCCGCAGACAGTGAAGAAGCAGCTCTGATTCAGTTGTTGTCAAGTCTTCCCCACTGGCTTACACTCTTTATTTGTTTATCGTCGTTCTACGAAAAATGAAAAACATTGCAGAAAAGCACCGACTGATAATTTTTACTTCCAAATTGTATTCTAACCATTTTTCCCATTACAGCACCTGTATTATCTGTATTATCTATACCACTTGTAGTGCCTTCCGGTTAGTTCCAATTTCACACAGCAAGCCCTCCTTATCTTAGGTAAACATTTAATTTTTAGTTAACTAACTGGATCAAAATGTCAACACTTACATGGAAATGTACTCTGGAAATCATATGGCTAATTAATTAATGAAAATCCTCATTCCGTATAGTTTAGTTATATTATTATTATATAATTCTAAGAATGTAATACTTCTCTATTTAAGTTATTTAGTGATAAGTTAAAATGTTTTTGTTGAATGCACAAAATCCAAATAAATTAAAATTCAATATGAAGAATAGAAATTAAAATTCAACTTATCAAACGTGTGGCGGTAAAATAGTTTTGCGTTCTTCAACACTTGCGATATAATTTTTAGTGTTTTTATCAATGATCGATAATTATATTTGATTTTAAAGTTCTGTCGAAGACGCAATTAAATTGCTTATATTGAAAGCTCTTCAGTTTATTTTATCTTATAATTATGATATCAAAAGGTGAGAACAATGTTAATATGAGCCAATTTATTTAAAAACAATATGGTGACTGTTGACTCGTTACAAGTAATTGTGACTTTTAAATTGGCGGTAGTCGCTGTGAATGGCACTTTTCACTTCTTTTTGTTTTTAGCGTCAGCGTCGTATTTGAAGCGGGTAACGCGAAATTATACTCGTGTGGGTTTTTGTAGTTCTAATTTAGTCTACACAGAATATGAAGAAGATAAAACCACAGTTGCACGACCATTTAATAACTAATCGTGTCAAACAGGTGATTACCATGAACAGTTAACTATGTATACATATAATTTCTGCAAGTTGCCGGCAGGCGAGAAACGCAAAAGCAAGGTTAGAGTTTGTCAGACGATTGACTACTGCACTTTTGGAATTTTCTATTTTCATTACAGTATCTGGAGGAGCACATTGACGAGACATACTTGGATGTAAAGCAGATGACCAAAGAGTTGATGCGAAAATATCCCGAATATTCTCGTCGCAAACTTGGACCATTTAGACAACTTGTGCATCAAGGTATGTTCAAAGTAAATAATCTAAATTACAGTGGGTCAAGTAAATGTTTTGACAAGTACATTATTGTTCTTTATTTTTCAAAATAGTCATACAAAATGCACATTGATTATTTCATTTTCTTGCAAAATAAAAAATGCGTTTTGCAATTGGTCAAAACAATTTCTTGGCTAACTGTATGTGATTATATTACTGACCGAGATTACAACTCTCGAGTATCTCAGTACATGTTTAACCTATTTTGTGACCTCTCGCTTTTTAGCATTTTCCATTGTATCGGATAGCTATAACTTGGACAAGGCGAGCAGCTCCGACTACGAGGACGAATATTTGTCTGACGAGGCAGAAACACCAGCAAACAACAGCATCATGAGCAATATGATGCACGGCTTGTACACCAATCAAACGGCTAAAAAGCCTTTATTACCTGCTAGTAAGCCAAGCAACGAACCCATTGACATTTCTAGCGGCGATGAGAATGATGATGATAACTCAATTAGTCCACCAAATGGCGGTGGCATGAACGCTTCATCTGCATCCGCAACAGGAACGAACCAATCAAATGTTTCCAAGGCACAAAAGCGTCCCTTGGAGCAGTGCAACAAGGCAGTTTCCACTGTACAGGCCAAGAAAGGTGCGTTAAACAAATAGACAATGAAATTGAATACAACAATAAAGTCACTTTTTGTTGTACGTTAGCAGTCAAGAGAAATTTAATTGAAGCTTCGTTTGCAGGCGTGCGTCAGGATATCAGCTCTGTCAATTCCTCATCCAGTCCAGCTAATCCCAAAAAGTGTGAGTATAATTCAAGAGTTGCTTAAAGATCTCAATGACACTGAGTGTTGTGAATCGGAGGATATTATCACTCATCAGGAGTTGAGTCGATATTACTATATTCATCAGTTCTCTACTTACTCACTCATTACTTATTCACTCATTACTTACTCACTCATTACTTACTCACTCATTACTTACTCACTCATTGACTGATCATCAGCTGAGACAATAAATTATATATTTTAACTTCTTTTAGTCTTTGCAGTTTCGGTTGGCTCTGGCAAAAGCAACAATAGCGATGTTGGACCACACAAGGAACCGCAACATCATGGACCAGGCAATGCATTTAACCAACAAATGCAGATGCGTCAACAGCAACAACGTGAATTTAATGAAGGTGCTTCGATGCGTGTGCGCAAGTACAAAAAGGAACTGGAAGTATCTCGCTCATCGGAAAGTTTCCGTGATGTTGGTGGCATGGATGGCACGTTGAAGGAACTGTGCGAGATGCTCATACATATCAAGTCGCCAGAGTTCTACTTTCAACTGGGATTACTGCCCTCACGTGGCCTGCTGTTGCATGGACCGCCCGGATGTGGCAAGACCTATTTGGCCCGTGCCATTGCAGGTGTAAGTATCTAAATTACAAACAAAAGTAAACTTAGTTTTGTTTATAAGCTCATTTTTTTGTTGATAGCAATTGAAAATGCCGCTGTTCGAAGTACCAGCTACTGAATTAATTGGCGGCATCTCTGGAGAGTCGGAGGAGCGCATTCGCGATGTATTTGAGCAGGCGATTGATAATTCACCGTGTGTGCTATTTATTGATGAAATCGATGCCATTGCCGGCAATCGTCAATGGGCTGCCAAGGATATGGAACGTCGTATTGTTTCGCAACTGATTACCAGCTTGGATCAACTGCAAGCCGTTGAATTTGGACAATCTGTGGTTGTCATTGGAGCTACCACACGTCCGGATACATTGGATCCGGGATTGCGTCGCGTTGGACGCTTTGATCATGAAATTGCCATACATATACCGTCGCGTAAGGAGCGTCGTGAAATATTGCGGATTCAGTGCGAGGGTTTATCCATTGATCCCAAGCTGAACTATGATAAAATTGCTGAATTGACGCCTGGTTATGTCGGCGCCGATCTCTTAGCCCTAGTATCCCGTGCTGCAACCATTGCTGTTAAGCGTAGATCTATGAAAAAGTTTCGTGAGTTGCATGCGGCTAGTGAAATGAACATGACCACAGTCACGTTAGACGACGATGAGCCTAACGATGACAAACAAGAACAGACGCAGAAGCAGCAGATAGAGGAAATGCAGGCAGAGGAAAAGCCGGTAGAGGAAAAGCCGGCAGATGAAAAGCAAGCAGAACCAGAAACTACAAATGGTGAAAAAGCAACTGAAACAAACGAGAAGGCAGCTCCCATGGATGTGGATGACAAACCGGCTGAAGATGCAGAAAAAACTGAGACTGAGCCCAAGGAAGAGTCCGCCACACCAACGACCACAAAATCTAATTCGCCAATCCTTACCGACGAATTCTATGAGCCAACATTGGCCGAGCTTACAAACTTCCTAGACAATCCACCTGAAGAATTTGCCGATCCGAATTTCTGTCTAACGATTGAGGATTTCACAGCTGCCATTAAAGTGATGCAACCATCGGCCAAACGTGAGGGCTTTATAACTGTGCCGGACACAACCTGGGATGATATTGGATCCCTGCAGGACATCCGTGAAGAGCTTAAGCTGGCTGTGCTGGCGCCCGTTAAATACCCAGAGATGTTGGCTCGTCTGGGATTAGAAGCACCTTCGGGCGTGCTGCTTTGTGGACCACCTGGTTGTGGCAAAACTCTGCTGGCCAAGGCCATTGCCAATGAGGCAGGCATTAATTTCATTTCCGTTAAAGGACCCGAATTGATGAATATGGTAAGAAGTTGAATTTATTTGAAATTGAGCTTATGTTGAACGCATTTCTTACTTGCAGTATGTGGGCGAAAGTGAGCGTGCAGTGCGCGCCTGTTTCCAACGTGCTCGCAACTCGTCCCCTTGTGTCATCTTCTTTGACGAGTTCGATTCTTTGTGTCCCAAGCGATCGGAGGGTGGCGATGGCAACAACTCTGGCACACGCATTGTCAATCAGCTGCTGACCGAAATGGATGGCGTTGAGGAGCGCAAGGGTGTTTACATTCTGGCTGCCACCAATCGACCGGACATTATAGATCCAGCCATTTTACGTCCGGGTCGTCTGGATACCATACTGTATGTTGGTCTGCCGCAAGAAGAGGACCGTGCTGATATACTAAGAGCCACCACAAAGGTAAGTAGCTGCAAGTTGTGTTGCTATATCACGTATTAATCATTATTTTAATTATATTTTAGAACGGCAAGCGTCCTGTGCTGGCTGATGATGTGGACCTCAAGGAGTTGGCGGCTAAAACCGATGGTTATACAGGCGCGGATTTAACTGGATTGGTTAAGCAGGCTTCAATGTTTTCACTGCGTCAATCTCTAAACAATGGTGATACCAATATTGAAGATTTATGCGTACGCAAACAACATTTCGAGGAGGCACTGAAACAGTTGCGACCTTCAGTTAGCGAGCAGGTAAGACAATATTTATTAATTTCTTAGTTTCAAATTATATACATTTTTTTTTTATTACAGGATCGCAAGGTTTATGAGAAGTTGCGTCAGAAATACGCTGCGCCACGTATGCCGCAGTTCGAGTCCAAGTGAAAATCTCAGCTGTTGTACTAGTATTTAAGTTATTTGAAACAAACACAAAACTACATACACATACACACTCACACAGAGGCGACAATGCAAATGAACATTGCGCATATTCCTCAATTGATTTTGAAATGTACAAAATACAAAGTTATCCAACTCGATGGAGTATCGAAGAATCGACATAGAATAAAATGCCCAAGCTATGTATAATTTGGGACCAAGCCCAGTCAAATGTGTTGATTTTAATTAACGTACAGACACACGAACACAAAATCCATAAATATATTCGATTAATATGCAAACATACTTTTAGTCATCTGAGGGTCCATCTCCTTGACCGCTTCGTGTTGCCAATACAGGAGCCGTCAATGGTCGTTTCGCCAATGCTGTGGCAGCTTTGTGGCGTTTTTGCATCTCTAGAATATCGGCGTGCTGTGAGAGTAGTGTACGCTTGGAACGTTTTCTGATTCGCTTCTTGGGCGTCGTCTTTTTCTCCTCAGTGCTGATGTTGGTGCTGTGGGTGGGACTATCGCCTATTTGTACCGGTGGCCTGGGCGCTTTCGGTTCCTCATCACGCTTGATGTGTCGCCGCAGATCGAAGGCACTTTTGCACATCTCACGTATACCAAACCAGCTCTCGTGTCCAATCTGACTGATCATCTCGACGGGTGGCTGAAAGCCAAGCTCACGTGATGGCAGCTCCATAACGAGCGCCATTGGCGCCTTAAGAACTCCATAAACATAATCCACAACCGAGCCAGCAATGGTCCGTTTGGTCAGGCAGCTAATGGACCCCGTGCGATATTCCCTGCCATTATAAGTTTTAATAGCGGTGCGTCCGGTGGTTGCCAGCGTATGCAGTTCCCGCCAGTGATACGGTGGGTCACGGCAATAGCCCCAGGGATACATGATGCTCTGGCCATACGAGTGCAGTGACAAAAAGAACAACAAATTGGGAGCCACACTGTCGAGCATATTGCGCATAGCACGTGTCTCGGGCTCGGAAAAAGGTCGTTCGCCCTTGTACGTATTCCTTTGGGTTTTACTCGGTCCACTTTCCCAGAATACATCATAGTTGCGATTGCAGTCGGTGCCTACAAACTTGGTACCCTTATGAGGTCGTCGATTCTTGCGCCAGTTGCGATTCTAATTGAGGAAAAATTTCAGATAGAAAATAAGAAAAATGTATTGAAATATTATTAAATTATCAAAATTGATTCAATATTTTTACAAGAAAATATCCTTATTATTATTTTTTTAACATAAAATTGATTCTAATATTTATTACAATTGAGCTAATTATCTTATACTTTTAAATGATCCATAGTATTTATGAAATTTTCTAATAATTAAATTTACTAGGATTAATTTTATTTAATTATTATCTTACTTCCAAGCGCTTTATGGATTTCTTTATATATAAATTAACTAG
The DNA here is from genome assembly GCA_035045575.1 of Drosophila falleni. Taxonomy (NCBI): domain Eukaryota; kingdom Metazoa; phylum Arthropoda; class Insecta; order Diptera; family Drosophilidae; genus Drosophila; species Drosophila falleni. The sequence goes on from JAWNOV010000167.1 coordinate 17,772,705, forward strand.
CCACAATGAATAAATATTAAGGTATGGTATATAAAATTCACTGACTCACCTTATTCCGTGAGAACTCGTAGCCATCGGGATTGACCAGGGGCACAATGATGAACCGAAGATTACGTAGAATCTCAATATTCCGTGTATATCGCTCCGTTAGCTGATAGATGCAATTGAGACTGGTGCTCACGGTAATCCATTCCCGAGCATGTGTGCCCGCCTCGATGAAGATAATATTGCGATTCTTATCGCCGGGTAGAACCATGGGACCCTTGACCCTGCTGCTCTTATGTAGTTCCGCTTGCTTGGCCGCCTGGATGCGACTCAGGGACGACAACTCGACATTATCCGCATTCATCCAATTAATTTCAAGAGCTCGCACTTCACGCTTTTCATGTGTTATGCCCAGCGTATAGAGCTTGACAAAGTTCGAATAGCGATTGACTATATATTCCAGATACTGATTTATCTGGTTGTAATCCAGATACGTGTGCAGCACATCCGGACGTGGTATGATCAGACGGCGTAACGGCAACTTGGGCGTTGTGATGACACTCAGCTTTTGGGAGTGCGTTTTTGGCTTCTTAACGCGTTTGGATTTCGTGGATTGCATTGTAATTTATATAGATTAACAGCGAAACAATTGAAAAGATTGGATAAATACAAGTGGAACTTAAAATTTATAAATCTCTTTACACACGACCAACATAAATACTGTTACTTTGAATTTAATGGAAAGTGTTCTGTTTGAGCTATAATCAAAAATTGAAAACGTTCGTAGCCTGCTTGAAAAACTACCAAATATTCAAAATACTTACCTGCGGTTCGATTTCTAGCAGCTGCTCGACGATGGCGAGACGTGCGAGCCCTTTGGGCCTGGCTGCCATTGTGCGGGCCAAATTTGATCAACATTGCATTATAAAAAGAGCCAGAAGCAGAAGCAGAACCAGAACCAGAAGGAGCAGCCATAAAAGTGGCACAGACAATAATCATGGCGTGGGTGTCCCAATGATGGAAAGAGTTCGCATTCGTTAAATTGGGACAGCGACAACGTTTAATAAGTTGGGCACGGCAGCGCATGTAATGCGGAATTGGATTTGCCCCTCTTTCGACAACTACAACTGCAACTGCCACAATAACGCAAATATGCTAAATGTCAGACTTTGCTTTGGATCTGGATCTGGGACAGGTTAGGAACGGGGTATACTCCTGCTTGCAGGCCTCGTCCTATGCAAATAGAAAGAACAAGGAAGCGTACGGCCAACGAAACGCTTTATACATTGGCGTGCCGTCCCGGAAACGGAACATAGGAGAGTTCAGTAGGTTCCATGGAGTTACAGGCCTTAAAGCCATGTTCCAAAGAAAATTCTGTTTGCAGATTGACTCTAAATAACACTGTTATGCAAAGTTGAGGTACCAAGTAAAAAAAATTTAAAAAGTCTATTTATAATTGTATTGTCAAGTATTTGCCCTTCCATTGATTTAAGTAGTTGAGACTTAAACTTAAAGAATTTATTTTATATTTTTATTTATTTTTACTAGCTAAACATTTTTAAAATTTGAACTTATTTTTCTTACGATTTTTATTCTTAAGATAAGATTTTTGTCGAAATTCAACAATATTAGTTTTTGTTTTTGTTAAGTTATGAAAATCTGAAATCTTTAAAATTCTTTTTCTATGAACCCGAACATTTTTAACATATTTGTAGCTTAGTGTAATTTTGTGCCCGACAAACGTCATGTCAACGCAAAAGTCAAAAGTCTGCAGTCAGAGCAGACATGTGTATATATATATATATATATATACAGATATATGTAAATATATCATTGTGGGAACATACAAATATATACATATATCCACCTACATTTACATTTATACATATAGGAATATACATATTTCCCGCAACGCAACCAGTTGATTTATACAGAACAAGGTTCGTGTTGATTTTCATTTAACGGTCTTTTAGTCAACTTCCTGACACAGTGACTGCCATATATTTACGTCTGACTATAACTACATTATACGTTCAAATACCCTATTAAAACATTGTGTTTGGCATATAGGTTTTATTAAATAATTAAAATTTGATTTTAGAATAATTAAAAACATTAATATCAAAAAATACACTACATTACTCAAAGGCAGTAATATTTCTTGACTTGACAATTACAATAACGATTTAAAAACAAATTAATATTAATAAAAATCTAAAATATTTAAAAACATGAGACATGGATTTTTGTAATATCAAATTACATATATCATATCATAATTGTATTAAAATATTTTTTTATAATAGTTACTTAAGAGATTTGTCAAAGTTCTTTTAAACTGTAAGATAGTTATTCTCCTAGGGATTTCTCAGTTGAGGTAGGTTATCTGAGAGTCAAGCATTTCTTTTCATATTATTGTATAATGTATAGCTCTGTTTTTTTAGTGCTACATGACAGAGACACGCAAAGACCCAGACAGGTTGCCAGTTCAGGACTTTTCCTGTCGGTAGGGGGCGTTTCTGAAGTATGCACATTATGTCATTAGCATGTTGGCAAAAATAAAGGGCTAAAAGTTTGTTTCTTTTTCGGGGAACGCCAAATAAAAAGTCTGTGCCAAAATGTTCCCAGTTGTCGTTTGTCTCATTGAGTGGGTGTGTTTAAGGGAATTTTGGGATTGGAACTTTGATGACGAAATATTTGTGTAGCATAAAACTGACTACAAATTAACGAAATTCCAGCAATTATGCTCAATGACATAAACGAACATTGGCAGTCTCAACCTGCCTCAACAAAGGACAACAAGGATATGAAAACAATTTGACATGGCAGCATATTGTTTGGCATGGCAATTTAACTTTGTTATACAATTTGGCATAGTTGGTATAAAGTTATGCTGATTATATACAGATATGACAGCCAGTTAACAGACAATGCAGTCTGATTTAACCCACTGGCACACTGTCTTTAGCTTTGCTAACAGGTGAGGTTACTATCGATTAATTTTAACTTTTTTCTTTTTGTGATTTATGTCTTTTTGCAGGTTTTAATAGTTTTAATCGTTATATATTTAATATATTACCATACTTACCTTTTTTGTTGACTTTATCGTAAAATAAGCTTTAAAAATAATATCTCATAAATTTAGTTAATACTGCAATGCATTTATTATTAATTTTATTTATATACATATTTTTACTTATAGTCAACGCCTCCTATAGCAGATTGTTTGTTAATTTTCTTTCCATTTTCTTTTCCTTTTCCTTTTCCTTGTCCTTTTGATGGTTTGCTACTTGAATTTTCTTCTAAATCCTCAATGCGATCTATAAGATCGTCAATTTGATCCAAGTACTTACACTTTGAGATACATTTACTAACTTCCAATTGCGTTGAGTTCCCTCTATCAAAAGCCAAAGCGTCTTTTAGCTGTTTCTCAAGATCTTCAACTCGTTTTTCCAGCTGGAGAGCTTTATCGATATCCTCGCTAAGTTGATCTTGTTGTTTTTCCAAACGATTCAACCGATCGTCTTTATCCGCTGGCTTACTGTTATTATTTTGAGCCATTAAATCATCGTATCGTTTTTCTGCATTTTTGTAAAATTCTTGTGTTGCGTTTTTCTGATCAGCAATAAGTTGATTTAACTCGTCGAACTTTATCATTGATTCGTTATTTAAATTGTTTAGTTTATTATCGTTTTCCTTGAGAGTTTTTTCTGTTAATTCAAGTTTTTTATTAAAGTCATCTAGTTTCTCCTCCAATTTCTGATTATTGCTCCAGTTCGTAGGATATGGAAATAACCCTAGTTTAGTTTTAACATTGTTATATTTTGAACTCTCATGTTTTACTTTTTCCAAGGCTTCCTGTAGTAGATGGTAGATGTCCTCCATTTCCCCATCTAGGTTAGATATATGTTCAATATAGCTCTCATTCATCTGTCTAATCTTTTCATTTAGATCTTGACTGTCCTTTGCCAATTTTTCAACACTTTTGCAACAATCTTTAGCCTTTTCGATTTCTTGCTGTAATTCGTTATTGTCTGCAATCTGATCAGTTTGACAATTACTTTGATCATTATTGTTAATAAGTTCTTGCACTTGGCTAAGCTTTTCTTCAATTTTTGTTAGATTGTTCTTAAGATCATGACATTGTGCCAGGTTCTCAATTGTACCATTAAGTTTGTTGTGGTTATCTATGAGATACTTTATTGACTGCTCTAGATTATCCAATCTTTTTGAATTATCGTTATCTGCATTACTGGTTTCATTAGTAGTTTTAGTTTTATTTGTCATTTGATTCATTTACATTCTGTTCATTGTCGCAATTCTTTTCACATTTTTCGATAACCTTTTTCATATTTTCAGCACGTTTTTCTAATTCTTCATTGATGTGTTTTATTTTATTCTCTTGCTCCTTTTGTTTATCTTTGAGATCTTTTATCTCTTTTCCTAGGGTTGTTGTCTTATTTTCAGTATCTGCCTTGGCTTCCTCTAGTTGTTTATTTAGCTCCTTTAGTTTATTATCTATTTCTTTGCAACATTTTCCATCTTGCAATCCTTTAGAATTATCCTTCTGTTTCTTTTCCAGCTTCTCTATGCGTAACTTTAGCTGATTAAGCATTTTGTCGAGGTCCTTCTGGTTGTCTGTAAACTCAGTTTCAGGTTTTCCCTTGGCATTATTCTTTTCATTCAATTTATGATGAAGATCCTTTAATTGCTTCTTAAAGTCTGATTCCAGTTCCGTGAGATTTTTAGATAAGCGATCGCAGCAGCTTTTCATATCCATGTGAACCAGTTTCTTCATTCTGTTTAGAATCAGGTCCAGATCTTGTCCCAGATCCCCTGTTTTCTGAAGCTGTGCTCCCTCAACAATGTTATACTTCTTTGAGAGGATGGTAATTTCCTTAAAAAGTTTATCCATTGTATCCTTTTCATAGAAACAACAAAATCCATCATCCTTAGACTTGGTGTTATTTCCATTCAAGGCATCCAATAATTCTCTTAATCGCTGATTAAATTGTGTAATTTTTCCATTTCTGACCACCTGCTCATTGATCCAGCGTGAGATCACTGATTGCTCATGACAATTGTCGCTTGTGGGGCTGCGACTATATTGATGAGGTCTACGGTTAAAGTCGTAACTGTGATATCTGTATGCGAACATTCCTCTAAGAGCTGATAAGAGTAACAGCAATAACTGCAGCGACGTCATCGAGCACTGTTTATGACATTGTTTATAGAGTCTTATGATCTGTTTCTTCTCAATTGAATGCAAACTTACCATTATGTTTGTCGACGATTCTTCCGATTCTCAATGTGTTGCCTCCAACGGATCCACTTTAACTGAGCGATCTTTGGTATAGTTTCTCTCTATTTTCCTTCTGCACAGTAATCGATTTGCATGCCATGACTTGAAAGAGGCGAGAGGTGTAATTAGAGTATGCAGAAGTTATTCTAAGCAAAATTTTGAGACTTGTTTAAATAGACCATCTTTTATGTTCTATTTAAAATATTAATAATTAATTTTAAAGAGGTTGAATAAGATTGTACAGAGAGTGTATTACTTTTTAAAAGAAAGTACATATTTTTAATGAAAATCTTTTTGTAGATCCTGTACTTATATTTACTATTTTTATTGGAGATGTAGTTATTAGATTACCAAATTTTCTGCACCTTTTAATAGATCTGCCGACACATATTTATTTCTTGCTTCAGAGATCTATATAATGAAATTACAGTTTCTCAGATTTTTTTAGATCAGATACTTGCTAATGAACAAAAAGTGAAGAAACGATAAAGTTTTACAGAGTTCAAGATTCGTCATTCAAGATTAGGTATATCATAGTATCTTTATTAATAATAACTGATATTCTGCGTCTTAAGATCTGCCGTCTATTGCTTACCATTTAGGAAAACACTATTTACAAATAGTCTTAGTTCAAAACAAACTCGTAGATATTAGTTGAAGTGCGTCAAGATTATTTTAATGGTTAAGGTCGCAAAGACTTGGTCACAAGTCTTGAGTATAAAGTCTCGGAGGGCTTTTTCATATGCTAATTACATGGGTCACAAAAGAAGATGTTGAGCAAATGCCTTGAGCGCTATGCGATATAGATCTATAAATAAGTTAATGTGATTATTAAACCTAAATTATGTGTATAGGCCATATTTTTTTCAGATCATGCGGTCAAGAGTAAAAGTTGAATGCCCTGAGATTTAAGTTAGAACCCATTAGGCTGATTAAAATGATTTAGAATTTAGATTTAGACTTAAATTTCCAGTTTCAGCTTTAAGACGGCTAGACAATCAACAGAAGGCGCTATTAAATTTGTGTATGCAGATAATCACAGTTTAATTTAAAATGCAAATTTTATCCAACACGTTGAAGCACCGGAAACATAAAATTAATGTTCAGTTTTTTTTTGTTATTAATAAATAGTTTTGCAGAACGAGTGCCTCGATGTCTGCTAAAGTTATACATCTTGATATTTGGCTCGATCGAAGATCAAATAGATGAATATATCTCCGGTCAAGCGGAAGTGCCCAAAGCGACAGTCAAGTGTCATAATTACGCATAAAAGCTAATGCTAAACTTAAAAATATAATTATTAATAATACGTATGTGTATCTACAAGTATCTTTAGGTGAATACGTAGTTTTTGATAAGTGTCGTTCGATGATTTGTGAATGGCTTCTGTTAGCCATGATGTTTCGACTGTTTACAGCTGTATCGCATGGGAGCAAACACTTAAGGTTTTAATGAACTCGAAACCACGCATCTTTAACTTTTAATGATACATCTCATCAGCTGCCTTTCTAAGCGCTTCTCATTATTGTGGTAACTGTAATGAAGCACAAGTGTTATGGCTTCAACGCTTCCGGCTAACTCGACAAAATTGACCTTGTCCGTCAATAGTTCAGTGCTCGAATTTTTGACCGGGCTAACAGAATTAGCCAAAATAGAATGGAGCGCATCTTATTCATGGAGTTGACGTACATTGACTTTCGAATTGATTTCACTAGAACAGAAATCCGATATTTACCCTGCGGCGTTGTCTTTAAATGTCGGACCGTGACATTAGGAAGACAAAGCACACAAACTTGGCCCAAAGCATAACACAGACACATACAAAGACACACACATACACGTGGAGATAAAAATTCAAGTTCCTCTATAAAAACCAGTAAATAAACAAGTAACGGCTTCAGAATCGTTTCAAAACCCGCGATACGCGGATGCAAAAACGCACGAAAGAGCAAAATCGATATAGACCCAAAAAAGAACCGAAACACAATTGTGTCCAGATAACAAAGTGATCAAATTATCCAAACAAGTTTCGAGAAAATTAAACCAACTTATGAACTTAACAGAAGAAAAAACAACAACAGTAAATTGCACATTAAAAAAATAATAAATGCTTCTTAGCATTGGTAAATGGCATAAATTATGCAAAAATTAAACACAAGAATTAATTGGAAAGAACTAAACTTTTGCTGATCAAAAAAAAATATATATATATACAAATAAATATAGAAACGACGCGTGCCGAAGCTTTCCGCATTTGATCTCGTGACGTGTTTACAATCGCCCACAAATCGTTGTCTTTAATACCATCATTATCATCATCGTTGGAATTGTGGTAGTTGTTGCTGTTTGTTGTTGTTGTTTAATATAAAACTGGACGGGGGACTGGACCGCGGCACACCTGACCTTGACACTCACTTTTCTAAAAGCGAACTGAAACCGATTTATTTTTCGGGTTTTACGCTTTGGCAACGTCTTCTTTCTCAGCCGCGTTTTAAACAGCTCGACAGTCTTTGGCCGAAACGGAGATGAAACAGATGGAATCGGGCTCTGATCATAGTTACCTCAACTTTTTCACTCATGCAGTTGAGTTTGTGTATTATTGCATAACAATTTTTCAAGTGCAACGTGCAAAATTATAATTATTTGTGTGAATGCGATACAATATACAAACAAACAAACATATACAAAATAAAAGTTTTGTATATAACCAAGTGAATTAAACGCAATACATTTTGCATGTCCATGCTCACGGTTTAGCTGCATATATTAATACATAATTTGAAATACAAATACAAGAGCAACAAGAGACTGTTGAAGTTTGGAGTGTGAATCCAGATAGAGAGATTACAATTATATATATATATACATAGCTGCAATATAAGCAAAAATGTGCTATAAAATCGTGTGTAGTTTATTGCTTTGTCTCGTCGGCTTGGCGTGCTCCAGCATTTCCAACAATCTGGCCGGCTATGAAGGGTAATTAACAAAAATAATATGCATATTAATTTATAAAATTACAATTTACAGAATTTCATTTAAGCTCCATCAATCAGTTGGTTCGCAAACATAAATTTCCCATGTATTATTTCCCTCCTCTTTTTTTTTAATGATCTATCAAGTTGGTAAACTGGTTTAGGCTTTTACTTTATCATTAAATACTTTATTAGCTTAACAGCTTTAGCTTACCATTGCCCATAGTTTGGTAGTTGATTATCTGATGCGAGTATGCCATTGAAGATCTCCGTTCAGAAAGTTAGATGCCCCAAGTGCCACACTAACATACATGAGGCAAATGTCGAATGAACTCAAGCTGTCTATTTGGCACTTAACAGCCAGATATGGTATGGCCAAAACTGTTACCAACTGAGCACAACGATAGAATTTATAGCTCCAGGCATAAACCGCTTCCTTTAATTCTTTAAGCATGTTGAAACGTTAATTTGAATAATGTATAGCTACAGAATATTTTAAATTTTATTTTTAAATTGAGAGTGTGTTTGGAATCGAATTTGAATATTGAAAGTTAAGTGAATGCTTTATAGTTGTATAGTTAGCTACTTTAATTGAATATATTAAAATAGATACAAAGGAGTATATGTTTATAAGTATTTATATTGTTATTATTATATGTTTTTCGAGTGTAATTAGTATAGAATGGTATAATGCTTACGAACAAATATGTTGCTTTTTTTCGATTGAACTATTAAATTTTTCACCCTTTTTTTAGTAGTTTTCCTAACTTTCTCTTAAATTTTAACTGCATATTATATTTATACTAATCAACATAATTCGAAGAGCGCTAGAAAATGTATTAAGAAATATATATTTTTCCGCATTAGCATTTGATTTCGAAGCTATCAATAAATATTTATGCATTTTAATTATCATATTGAGTAATTGCTTAAATTATAATTTAGTAATTTATCATTTGCCTTAGATACTTATCTATAATATTATTGTAGCAATAGTTGTCATATTTTAAGAGGTTTTAACGAGCTCTAACTATTGACAGCAAATCATGTAGCTAGATTTACGAGTACGAGTGTCAATGTCAGTTGCTAGAATTTGTCATTAATTTTAGTATTTATGCTAAGCGTTAGACGTTGTCTTGTTGAGTGGGTTTATGTAAAACAAAGCTCAATACGCCCATGAAAAACGGCAGCTAAAACGGTTGTATAAATAGCAGTTCCATTGGCGATTCGTCGATGACACAGAGATACACACACATACATATATACTCACAGATACACACATACATACTCACATACACATACTCACACATGTAAATGTCAAGCAAATGTTTGTCAAAGAAGTCAGCAAATTGCACGGCGTCGTCTTCTCAACTGTTTGTTGTTTTTGTCAGGGGCGCATGAGGCGTATGTGTAATGTAATTTGTTTGTGGTTGTAGTTGCTGCTGCTGTTGTTGTTTTTGTTGTTGTTGCTCAGCCGTATGGGGTCATAATGAAAACGAAAATGAACACAAAACTACAAACAACTTGATATTTAATTAGCACGCAAAATGTTTGCTTCCTTCCGTTGCTTTGTGTTTGCCTTTGTTGTTGCTGTCGATGGTTTCGACATAACACACGTTTTAATGTTCAAAAATAGATGCTTTATATGCATCTATCATGTATCTTTTTATTTTTGTTGTATTTTTGAGAAGGCCACATGCCATGCAGCGCCCAACAATAGAGCTTCATTTGCTTATAATTTGACGAGAATTACAAACAAAAAATTAAAATTTAAAATAATAAAACCAAACTAATCGCATGTAAACAGTTTCTTTCTGTATAAATGCAAGATGAAAATGAAAAATTAGATGCATCATGCTGTGTAAGAAGAGAGAGAGAGAGAGAGACATAGATACGATTGTATCTTATAAGCATATAAGCAATACTGGCGGGTGTTTAATTAAATTATATATCATTGTATGCCGCCGACTGCCACACGTGATTAGCCTCGTCTTTGTCTATAGTTTCTTCTAGTTTCTTCTGTTTTGCTAACCAATTCCTCCGCCTTCGTCTGCACAAGATGAATATGCATAGATTTTCAATATTTGTTGCTTGTCTGTGGTCCGCTTTTTGTGGAATTTTCTGAAATGATAAATTGGCCACAAATTCATCGAGAGGTGGCAAAACGCCAATTGACGACCAGGCGACGACATCCAAGAACGAGGCGTTCTGCATAAATTTGTGAATCAACAACTCATTTTGGGGGCGCCACAAAATTAATTTTGTTGTCCAATTAGCTTAAGACATAAATGTGTGTGAAGCAATAACATTACACTTGCTGGGTTTTAACGCATTTTAATTGGATATCCATTTATCATTGCATTTTACAAGAATAGGTCAACTCTGGCGAAACGAAGACTTAGCTTGTTTGAAACGTTGAGATACTTTTATGGTAGATTAAAATAATTAAATACAAAAATTAGTTTTTAATACACATTAATATCTTAGAAAAAATTGAATTTGCTGAAAAAGATTTATAAGCAAAAACAGCCAAGATTTGATTAATTGCAACTTTAAATTTGTAGATACTACAATACTTTTAAATTTATGAAATTAATGGATTCAAAGGCAACAGAATATATTAATAGAAACCATAATGGCTAACCTTATTTCAGTTGAAATACATTAAAGGTATTGTTAAATTAAACTCAAAGACTACCAAGCAATTTTTATTTAAATTCATTACATTTATCCAACTTTTTTTTATTTAAAGTTAAATTTGAGCAATAAATATTAATAGAGAATAAATAATAAAATAACTTATTTTAAATAAGTATTAACCAAATATATATAATAAATATATACGTTTATTTTATTTATTATATTAACAATTTATTTATATTAATAAAATGCACTTAAATAATTAAAAAATATTAATAATTTTACATTCAACTATTTGCAGGTATACCAAGTACACTGTGCAACATGGCGATGAGGATAGCTTTCGTTATATGGTCGATCTGCAGACCAGCGATGCTGATGTGGACTTCTGGCTGCTGACAAGAAACATGTCCGTGTTGACAGTGGGACCACAGAGGAAACCACAATTCGAGTCGCGTCTGTCGCAACTGAGAGTCGACTACCAGACACAACCGCTGATGGAACTGATGGCCGCGCTGGAGGGGAATAGCACCTATGCTGATGAAGATGTGGATGACATTGATGAGTGCCAGCCTGGAGCTGATTGTGAGTCGGAGCGTCCACATAGTCGCAAGCGTCGTCAGGCACGTGGCTTCTTCTCCCATTATCCACGTTATCACGAGATCCTCACATTCATGAGCGGTTTGGCAACGCGTTATCCACAATATTGTCGCTACGAGTCTCTGGGTCGTTCCAACGAGGGTCGTCATATTGCCGGACTGTCGATTTCACTGAACACCCGTACTCGTCCTCGTCGAGTAGCCTATATACAGGCTGCAGCCCATGGACGGGAGTGGATTACCCCACAGACTGTTTTGTACTTGGCCTATGAGCTGCTTACCAATTTGCGCGCTTTTCAACGTGTCCTTAATGATGTCGAGGTCTTCCTTGTGCCCTTGGTGAATCCCGATGGTTATGAGTATACGCATACTTCGGTAAGTAGTTGATTGTATTTATTAATTTTGAGTAAGTCCCGACTAGAGTTGCATCTTTTGATACATCATTTTGATTCACGAATGTATAAAGAATAAATCAATTTCAACTTTAATTTTTATTAATTACAAAAATATATTTATTTTAAACATATTAAAATTCAAACATTAAATCCAGAAAGTTTATTTTAAAATCAAAACGAATTCTAAGAATTTTTTAAAATTTTAATATATTTATTCTTCTTTTTTAGGATCGTTTCTGGCGCAAGAATCGTCATCGTTATAATGGACAGCGGTGCAGCGGTGTGGACATTAATCGTAATTTTGGCAATCATTGGAACTATCAGGGTGCCAGTCAGAATGTAAGCAAACCTGTTGCATTGATTTGTAAATTTGACTTTGACCTTCAATTTATTTTAAAAATATCCCCAGCTCTGTTCTGAGGTTTATTCGGGAACGGCGCCCAATTCGGAGCCAGAAACATCGGCGGTGGTGCGGTATTTGGAATTCAATCGTCATCGTGTGAAACTCAGCCTGGATGTGCACTCATTCGGCAAATTCATTTTTTATCCCTATGGCTATGCGAGGTGTGTACGGTTTTGGGCCTTTTGGGCTCGCAGGCTCTGCCCCGAAAAGAAATTCAATTTACTTTTCAATTAATTGCTAAAAGCAATTAAAACCGAATATTTTTGCTGCCACTGTATCCATTTAAAAATTTCTCATGGATTTTTCATTTTCCATCCAACAGAAATACAGTGCCACCCACTGTGGGTACCTTGCGCTCGGTGGCATTGAGAGCCGCCAACCAAATCGGAAAATATCGCGGAACACGGTATACCATCGGCACCTCAGCCTCGATTCTCTACGAGGCTTCTGGCAGTCTGGATGACTTTGCCTATGGCAGCCTGGGTATACCCTTGTCCTATACGCTTGAGCTACCCGGTGACGAATTCCATGTGCCCTCATCGGATATTATACACGTCTGCAAGGAGACATTTGCCGGCTTTGTCGAGTTCATCCGGCATGTTAGTCTGTATTAAGGCTGTATCATAAGTATACTCGTGGAGTACATTTTGAGTGCCTTTAGTCTTTAAGCAATTGAATTTATATTTGTTAATTAAACTAATTAGTGTCGTCGTTGTTAGGCATTAAAAAAATGAGATAAAAACAGATACAGTTTTTTAAATTGGTAAAAGTATGAAGGGGGAGAATAAATAAGTTTCGAATTAAATTCCAAAAAATTATATTCTAAATTCTATAACTTCGCCAAAACTTGACCGATTTTCATGCGGATTATCATTTTGATCATTATTTGGCCTCTACTTTGATTCTGCATCAAAATATTATTTATTTAAAAAATTCGATAATTTTCCCTATCACTGTCTATTTTATCCGTACTTTCCCTTGACTTTCCCTTTGACACTTACTCAAAAACTTCCAACTCTTATAACTTCGCCAAAACTTGACCGATTTTCATGCGGAATATCATTTTGATCATTATTTGGCCTCTACTTTGATTCTGCATCAAAATATTATTTATTTAAAAAATTCGATTATTTTCCCTATCACTGTCTATTATATCCGTACTTTCCCTTGACTTTCCCTTTGACACTTACTCAAAAACTTCCAACTCTCATAACTTCGCCAAAACTTGACCGATTTTCATGCGGAATATCATTTTGATCTTTATTTGGCCTCTACTTTGATTCTGCATCAAAATATTATTTATTTAAAAAATTCGATAATTTTCCCTATCACTGTATAATTTTGTCGTCCGACTAGTTTTTAGTAAAAATGCTTATTGTTAGTTCTGGAGCTGGTTCACTTTTAAGTTCAGCCACCCTAATTTCAATTACTTTTATAACTTATATAACCATAAACAGAAGCATAAAAAAATAATATTATTGATATCTTAGTCGTTTAGTCGGCAACAGTTCCAATTAAGCGATAAGTAACTCGATATGGCATTTGTATCGAAATTCGAGGTCTAGTCTTATTTCAACGTTGCACGAATGACATCGTATACACTCTGTGGATTGCTGTTGCTGGTGCTGCTGCAGTCAGTTTGCCTGTTGGCCTGGCAGGATTACAAGGATTACAAGGTCTTTGAGCTGCGTCCACGAGATGAAAATGAGCAGCAACTGTTGCGGCAGTTGGCAAGGGAAAAACCACACTGGGACTTTCTGGGCTCACGTCGCAGTCATAATGAGACAGGATTAAGGGTGTTGGTGTCTCCCACACAAGTTGAGAGTCTGTTGACCTTGTTAAAGGAGAAACACATAGAACATCAGATACTTTTGGATGATATCTCTGAATTGGTGCTGGCTCAGAGAGAGGAGAATCAACGTAGCAAGTCACGCATCCAAATGCCGATGATCGATGTCTTTGCAGCATTTTATACCCATGCTGAAATTAATGAGTATCTGGACAGTTTGCCACAACGTTATCCACAGCGTGCACTGGTCAAAATATTTGGTTGGAGCTACGAGCGTCGTCCACTGAAATTGCTGACCATCAGCAATGGTGATGGAAGATCGGATAAACCAGTGATCTTCATAGATGCCACAATGCATGCTCGGGAATGGATTGCGCCCTCTTTCGCTCTATATATCATTCAACAGCTGCTGGATAATTATGAGGAGAATAAACAACTTTTAAAGGATTACGACTGGGTGATTATGCCCGTTGTGAATGCAGATGGTTATGAATACACTCATACCGATTCACGCTTTTGGCGTAAGACTAGAAAACCTACCAAAGATCCCGAAAACATTGGCACCGATCTCAATCGCAATTTTGGCTATAAATGGGGACAGAATGATGGTTCTTCGGCAGATCCTGCGGAGGAAATCTATCGTGGAGAATACGCCTTTGATCAGCCAGAGTCTCAGGTAGTGCGAGATGTGTTGCTTCACTACAGCGATCGTTTGAGGTTCTATCTTTCTCTTCACTCCTATGGCAACTACTTTTTACTGCCATGGGGTCACACCAGGTAATTTTGGAAAGAAAGTATAGTTTTCGTACACTTTTGATTGCTCCATTTTTTATAGTGACCTTCCTCCAAATTACTACGAAATGATGGAAGTGGCAGATGCGGGTGCCATGGCGATTGTTCATGCCACCAATGGCATCTATAGCTATGGTAGCGGTTATCATCTTATGTATCCGACGTCGGGAGATTCCACCGACTATGCTGCAGGTGTTGCCAATGTGACAGTGGCTATAACCATGGAACTACCCGCTGGGGGATTTCTTGGTTTCGATCCCTGGGCCACACACATTGAGGGTTTCGTCACAGAAAGTTGGGTGGGAGTGCGAGCCATGGCTAAGGAGGTGATAAGACGTTATCCACAGTAATTGTAAATAAATAATTATAGATTAATGTTCAACTACTTTTACTTTTCTTGTGATTACCCAAAGGAAAATAAATATTCTAATTTATACTTGTGCGATAAGATAAGAATTGGCTATTTAAGTAACTGACTAGCTATTGCAAACTACGTTAGAATGTTGCGGTTGGGCTATTTAGTACTGCTGTTGGCTTTGGCTCTTGTAGCTGCTCAAGATGCCTATGATGGGTAAGAAATTTGGTAGTTTCTGCATTGGAATTCGCTTAAGCAACTGTTATTTTTAGATACCACATCTATGAGGTCACTCCTTCAACGGCAGCTCAAGGAGAACTCTTGAAACAGCTGAGCCAACAAGGCTATGATTTCTTCAGCTTCAGTCGCTCGTTGGGAAAGCCTTCTAGGATTCTTGTCAGTCCCGATCAGTTGGAGAACTTCCAGGGATTACTCACAGCCCAACAACTCAATTATCGACTCATCAATGGAAATTTGGGTGCCACATTTACTGAGGAGTTTGCTCAGCGTCAAATGCAGCGCCTCTTGATGCCAATTACGGGCAAAGGACGCCTGACCACAGATCGTTACTACACCCATGAGGAGATTACCAACTATATAAATGATCTGGCTGCACGGTATCCATCTCGTGTCTATGTCAAGACTGTGGGTTGGTCATACGAGAAGCGGGAGATGAAAACGATTACCATCACCAATGGAGATCGTCGTCCGAATAAGAAAGTGATTTTCATGGATGGGGGCTTCCATGCCCGTGAATGGATGTCTCCAGCAGCTGTGCTCTATATGATTGATCAGTTGGTAGAAAAGTTTGAAGAGAATGCATATCTTTTAAAAGACTATGATTGGGTAATTTTACCCGTGGTTAATCCCGATGGATATGAACATACTCAGACTGGAACTCTGGCACGCATATTCCGCAAGACTCGGCAACCTTATCAGGTTTTGGGCAGGACCTGTTATGGCGCTGATCCCAATCGGAATTTCGATTTTCATTGGAACGAGGAAGGCGCTTCATCAAATCCTTGCGTGGATACATTTGCTGGACCCACAGCCTTCTCTGAACCAGAGACAATTGTGGTGCGGGATTTGATGCATTCTCTGGCGGATCGTGGCATTATGTATCTGACCATTCACACTTACGGCAACTACTTACTGTATCCATGGGGTTGGACAAGGTAAATAAGAGACACTTATTTAATTGTTGATTTTAATTTAATTACTCTTAATTTAATTTTCAGTGATTTACCCGATACTTACGATCAACTGGATGCTGTGGCACGTGCTGGCGGTGATGCCATTGAAGCTGCCACAGGCACCGTTTATACGGTGGGCACTGCCACCAATGCTCTATATATTGCCGCTGGTACCAGCAATGACTATGCCTACGTTGCTGGATTTAATATTTCCATTACCATGGAACTCACTGGAGGTGGTGTCACTGGTTTTGATCCACCCGCCAGCAGCATCGATGAGTTTGTTACCGAAACCTGGATTGGTGTACGAGCCATGGCCGAAAAGGTTATGGAAATGTTTTAAAATTTGTTGTACAGTGTAACAATATTTTCAATACATACAAACAATATTGTTAAAATTGGCCTTCATTTATTGCATATTGATAGTTTTAATAACTATTATCTTATTGCCTTGATTGATTGGGTTCATTTAGCATATTAGACTGTATTAGGTCTATATTATTCGTGAAAAAATTTAATTCGAATTTTTTTTTTGATATCGAACAGTGTCTTTGTTTCTCCTATTTTAGACTTCCAATATTGAAAAAGCTTTGAGTTTCATCACTGTAAATCTATTACTAACATTGAAATACTAAAAGAAAATAAGATAATAAAAACCAGAATATTTTAATTTTTAATGAGAGAGAACTACATGTTTAGTATTTCTAAGTTTCGACTATAGTCCCAACCGACATTCAAAACTATATTTTATGCACTAAAATATAAATCTAAAATAAAATAGTCACCAATATGAGCTCAGGACTATGGATCATCAGCTGATCTTTTTTAGGAGAATATTCCCTCGAAATAAAAGTGGAACTAGCTGCTGGTGAAATGCTTGGTATCGATTCCTAGGTTTCACACATCGGGAGTAACGTCGCTGAAAGTTTGGTAGGAGTGTTTGCCATGGTCGCAGAGGTGATAAGATGTTACCAACTGCAATCATAAATTAAGTCGGATTAATGTTCAACTATTTTGATTTCTTGTGACTACCAAGAAAGATACGATTATGAGTTAATAAAGCTTTAAATTTATAGATGTTAGATTAGATAAGCATTGGCTATTTAAGTTGTTGACTAAGTTCACGCGTGTCCACAGTCTTGAGAACACATTAAGATGACGCGGTTGGGCTGTTTAATAGTACTCATGGGTTTGGCTCTTGCAGCTGGCCAAAGTGGTTATGAGGGGTAAGTCCATTGAGAGATTTCCGATGTAAAACTTGCTAATACGAATGTCATTTTTAGATATCACATCTATGAGGTCACTCCTGCAACGTCAGCTCAAGGAGAACTCTTGAAACAGCTGAGCCAACAAGGCTTTGATTTCTTCAGCTTCAGTCGCTCGTTGGGAAAGCCTTCTAGGATTCTCGTTAGTCCCGATCAGTTGGAGAACTTCCAGGGATTACTCACAGCTCAACAATTTAATCATCGACTGATCAATGGAAATTTGGGTGCCACATTTGCTGAGGAGTTTGCTCAGCGTCATATGAAACGCCTCTTGATGCCAATTACAGGCAAAGGACGCCTGACCACAGATCGTTACTACACCCATGAGGAGATTACCAACTATATAAATGATCTGGCTGCACGGTATCCATCTCGTGTCTATGTCAAGACTGTGGGTTGGTCATACGAGAAGCGGGAGATGAAAACAATTACAATCACCAATGGAGATGGTCGTCCCAATAAGAAGGTCGTCTTTATGGACGGTGGCTTCCATGCCCGTGAATGGATCTCCCCAGCAGCTGTTCTATATGTGATTGATCAGTTGGTAGAAAAGTTTGAAGAGAATGCGAATCTTCTTAAAGACTATGATTGGGTCATTTTACCCGTGGTTAATCCCGATGGATATGAACACACTCAGACTGGAACTCTGGCACGCATATTCCGTAAGACTCGGCAACCTTATCAGGTTCTGGGCAGGACTTGTTATGGCGCTGATCCCAATCGGAATTTCGATTTTCATTGGAACGAGGAAGGCGCTTCATCAAATCCTTGCGTGGATACATTTGCTGGACCAACAGCCTTCTCTGAGCCAGAGACAATTGTGGTGCGGGATTTGATGCACTCTTTGGCGGATCGTGGCATTATGTATCTGACCATCCATTCCTTTGGCAACTATTTACTATATCCCTGGGGTTGGACAAGGTAGAAAAGTAGCAATCACTTAAATTTTAATATTGATTTAATTTAATTTTATTTTCTCAGTGATTTACCAGACACTGTTGATCAGCTCGATGCTGTGGCACGTGCTGGCGGTGATGCCATTGAAGCTGCCACAGGTACAGTTTACGAGGTTGGTAGCTCCACCAATGTATTGTATATAGCTGCTGGAGCTAGCGATGATTACGCTTTCCATGCTGGATTTAATATTTCTATCACCATGGAACTCAGTGGAGGTGGTGTCACTGGTTTTGATCCACCTGCTAGTAGCATCGATGAGTTTGTTACCGAAACCTGGATTGGAATTCGTGCCATGGCCGAAAAGATGATTGAAATCTTCTAAAATTTATTGTTTAATATATTCAATACTCCAAAGATTAGGATCTTATCGGTATGAAGTATATCTTATTTGATCTACCATCTTTTTTTCAGTTAAAATATCCAGTTACAGGTATATCCAAACTTTTATTGGTAAATTATTGCTAATTAAAATTAAAATACATGTAGTTTATGATTTTATGAGTATTTTATTCAGAAGCGGTTAATCTAATAGTTGAAATTCTTTAAAATGTGAGTCTTAGAAATGTTGAGTGTTTTTCTTATCGTCTGACATTTTACTTTTTATTAGTTTACAATGAGGATTGGGTGAGGTTTATCGAAGATTGCTAATTATGATCGTTTATAAAAATTATCAGCAGTTTAACAATGCTTCATAGAAAGCCTTAAAAATATTTACCCAGAGTGTGCTTTAAATACATTTTACACTGCACCGCTCTCTCTGTCTATCGACAATTTTTAAATGATTTTACAACCAATTTGTTGATTATTTTGATGTGAGTTGCTAAATATTGAGTTATGTAGCTATTGATAACGATCCTGATTAGAAAGCATGGGCTTGGAAACTTTGATAGACTGCACAGTTTATTTCAACTTGTCAACGAGTCAAGATGAAATTTTTCTGGCTTGCTTTGTGTAGCGTTTTAATAACAGAATCCCTCGGGAAGGGAAGTATATATGATGGGTAAGTTTGATTAAAGTTGTATCTTATAATTTTTGATTAATCTGTTGATCAGTTTTAAGATCTATGAACTGTCTGCAAAGGGACGCTCCTCTGACTTTGTATTGTCTGAGCTGATTAAGAATGAGTCATACTATGAGATTTTTTCGAGTAATGGAGCCAATGCTCATGTCATGGTGCATCCAGAGGCGCAACCCGAATTTATTGAATTACTTGATGATCATACACTTACATATAAGATCGTAAATCGTGATGTGGGCTTAACGTTGCGTCGTGAGTTCGAAACGAATCGCAATTTGAGAAACTGGTTTCCCTATGAGGGTCGTCTGGGCACCGAGAGATATTACACCCATGAGGAGATCAATCAGTATATTGAGGATCTTGCCAAGCAATTTCCAAATCGTCTCGTCGTTAAAACTGTGGGCAAAAGCTTCGAGGGACGCTGGCTAAAGACAATCAGAATAACGAATGGAGATGGACGCGATAATAAGAATGTAATTCTTATGGATGGTGGTTTTCATGCTCGTGAATGGATCTCGCCAGCAGCTGTGCTTTATGTGATTGATCAGTTGGTGAACAACTATGAGGCACATGCTCAACTGCTGCTGGATTACGACTGGGTGATTCTGCCCGTGGTCAATGCGGATGGTTATGCCTACACTCATCTCTCGGCGGACACGAGAATGTGGCGCAAAACACGTCGGCCCAGTCAGTGAAACTTGCATTGGCACAGATCCCAATCGGAATTTCAATTTCCATTGGAACGAAACAGGTGCCTCACCTGATCCCTGCTCAGAGACATACGCTGGTTCGAAGGCATTCTCCGAACAGGAGGCAGTTGTAGTGCGTGATCTGATCCATAGTTTTGCAGATCGTGGTAAAATGTATCTGACAGTGCATTCCTATGGCAACTATATACTCTATCCTTGGGGCTACATCGAGTGAGTAGGCAAGCATACTTTAATTTATTTTTTTACTTACATATTAATTATTGCAGCGCTTTGCCGGACACTTGGCCGGATCTTGATGAAGTTGGACGCGCTGGTGGAGATGCCATTAAGGCAGCAACGGGCACGGAATATAAGGTCGGTTGTTCCACCACATTGTTGTATCCGGCTGCCGGCGCTAGCGATGATTATGCCTTCAATGCTGGCTTTCCCATCTCATTCACAATGGAACTGCCCGCTGGTGGAGCTAACTATTTTGATCCCCCAGCTTCTGATATTGATAGATTGGTTAAGGAAACTTGGGTGGGCATCGAGGCAATGGCTCGCAGGGTAACACAGAAATATCCACTCAAATAAAGTTTTTAATTGTCATGAATATGTTTTAACATTTTCTATAATATAAATTGTAAATGAAAATAAAGTTATTTAGATTATTGTGCGAAACTAGCCATTGGAAAAAATGGGTAAGTTTGCAATGCAATTGTGATTTTATGTCAATGTCAAAACAAGTACTCAAGTTATTATCTATTTTCTTAAAGTGGATTACCTAGTTAGCTGTTATCAATCATCAACAATAAAAAAGAATAGATTGCTATAAAGTTTTATAACTAGATTTGTGATTTTTAGACCCCGTACTTATAAAAAGTACAGGGGTCTATTGGGTTTGTTTTACCGACTACGTGCGTAACAGGCAGAAGGAGGCGTGGCAGACCCTATAAAGTATATATATTCTTAATCAGCATCAATAGCCGAGTCGATATAGCAATTTCCGTCTGTCCGTCTGTCTGTCTGTCTGTTTGTCCGTCTGTCTGTATGAACACCTAGATCTCAGAGACTATAAGAGCTACAGACACCAAACTTGGTATGTAGGTTCCTCTATACTGCAGGCAGATCAAGGAGAGGGACTGGGAGCGGGGCCTGGGAGCGGGGCCTGGTAGCGGGGCCCTGGTAGCGGGGCCTGGGAGAGGGACTGGGAGAGGGACTGGGAGCGGGGCCTGGGAGAGGGACTGTGAGCGGGGCCTGGGAGAGGGACTGGGAGCGGGGCCTGGGTGAGGGACTGGGAGAGGGACTGGGAGCGGGGCCTGAGAGAGGGACTGGGAGAGGGACTAGGAGCGGGCCTGAGAGAGGGATTGGGAGAGGGAGAGGGAGTGGGAGTGGGAGTGGGAGAGGGAGTGGGAGAGGGAGTGGGAGAGGGAGTGGGAGAGGGAGTAGGAGCGGGTCCTGGGAGCGGGGCCTGGGAGCGGGGCCTGGTAGCGGGGCCCTGGTAGCGGGGCCTGGGAGAGGGACTGGGAGAGGGACTGGGAGCGGGGCCTGGGAGAGGGACTGGGAGAGGGACTAGGAGCGGGGCCTGAGAGAGGGATTGGGAGAGGGAGTGGGAGGGGAGAGGGAGAGGGAGAGGGAGAGGGAGAGGGAGAGGGAGAGGGAGAGGGAGAGGGAGAGGGAGAGGGAGAGGGAGTGGGAGTGGAAGTGGGAGTGGGAGTGGGAGTGGGAGTGGGAGTGGGAGTGGGAGTGGGAGTGGGAGTGGGAGTGGGAATGGGAGAGGGAGTGGGAGAGGGAGTGGGAGCGGGACCTGGGAGCGGGGCCTGGTAGCGGGGCCCTGGTAGCGGGGCCTGGGAGAGGGACTGGGAGCGGGGCATTATAAGTTTTTTCCATAGTAAGTACGGGGTCTCCGACTGTCGAGTATGCTCGACTGTAGCACCGGCCGACTAGTTAAATTATATTATTATAATAGTGATGGACTCGTGTCGTGTTTATTTGTAATGAAAACACGAACGACTCTGTACATAATGAATTAATATGTTTTTAATCTAAATAATATAATTATTTATATTTTTTCAACTAAAATCCATAACAATTTTTTAATTTTATTATTGGTTTCATTTATCCATCAGCTCTGGTAGTCCTTATCTTTTTCTAAGAATTTCTGAGGCTTCTCTAGGTTAAACGCTAATTCACTTGAAAATGTGCTTCTGTGCACATCAACAAGCCAAGTTAATGTCTAGTGATAATTTGAAGTGTAGACACTGCACAGCAGGTCTTTGAACCAATTTGGTGAAATGTGTCATTGACTGAGTGAACTGAATGATACCAACTCTACGGGACGTATTTATTTACTTATCGAACGGAAATGGAATACTAGACAATTTGTATTTCGATATAACATATGTGTGTTTTATTGCAAATATTTTGATGCTTTTCTTTAGTACTTTTCAATGACCTTTTGGGCCATGGCACGAATGCCCGTCCAGGTCTCACTGACGAATGGCAGAATCTGTTCCGTTGTGGGATTGAAGCCAGAGCCGCCAGCGGGCAGTTCCATGGTGATGGAGATGGGGAATTTGGCAACACCAAAGGCATAATCATCACTGCCACCAGCTGCGGCATACAACACATTTGTGGAGCTGCCAACGGTGTATTTGGTGCCGGTGGATTTCTGGATGGCAGCAGCACCTGCTTGGGCCACCTCATCGATAGCACGCCACTCTTGGGGCAAACCGCTGTAAATGAATCATTTTAAGTGAGCAGATCTAATGAGTCACACTTTAGGGATTACTCACGAAGTCCAGCCCCATGGATAGAGCAGGTAATTGCCATAGGAATGCAGAGTCAGATAGAATTTGCCACGTCCCGTCAAACCGAGCAACAAATCACGCACCACTTGCGTCTCCGGCTCGGAGAAGGCAGTTGGGCCCATGTAGGTGTCCATGCAGGATAAGCTGGAGGCACCCACCTCACCCCAGTGGAAGTCAAAGTTGCGATTGCCATCGGTGCCGGTGCAGGATCCAGCTGGCTTGCGGGTCTTACGCCACATGCGAGAGCCGGAGAAGGTATATTCATAGCCATCGGGATTGACCACTGGCAGAATAACCCAGTCGTAATCCTTCAACAGAGCAGCATTGACCATAAAGTTCTCAGCCAGCTGGTAGATTACATACAAAGCTCCAGCATGAGCAATCCATTCACGAGCATGAATACCCGCATCCAAGAAGATCACATTCTTGCCCTTCCTGCCATCGCCATTGGTGATGGTAATTGTCTTCAGATCGCGATTCTCATAGGATTTGCCAGCAGTCTGCACAGTCACGCGGCTGGGATAAGCCTTGGCCAGCTCATCCAGATAGGCATTGATCTCGGCATGACGATGGAACGCAGTGAAGCTAATGCTACGTGAGGTGCCACGTTGAGCCATCAGACGTTGGCTCTGATTCTCCAGCTGCTCCTTCTCCAATGTGGCGCCCAGATTCTCATCGACAACGACATAATCAACGTTAAATCTGCGCAACAGCTCCTCGAAGCTGGCCTGATCCTTGGGCTGCACCATGACACGTGTGGCAGCATCTGCAGCACGTGGCAGATCAAAGAAATCAAAGTCCGCATTTTGGGACAGTCGCAACATCAGCTGCTTCTCGAAATTGTTGTGTGCATTGATGTCATAGATCTTGTAGCTAAATGTTTGCAAATTAAATCGACATTAGTTGACTCAGATAATGGCTAATGACTTCGCCTTCGCCTGATTCCAACTTACCCGTCATAGCTGTTAGCAGACAGCGCAACAACACTGCACAGCAGCAACAATAAGCACGATTTTAGCAACATTTTGTGGCGACTCCGCTTTGTTCCGTTGGGTTCTGGCTCAAAGCGTCTATTAAATCGTAGTATCACAAGCGCCTTCTTTATATAGCAGCTGAAGTGTGTACCACTTGACGTATGCGTAATGTCAGCAAAGTTGTCGATTGATAAAGGAATTTGATCAGAAAAATTCTTATAAGTCTTATCAGTTTGTGTATGTCAAAGTCTTGCCTAAATTCATTTTAAAATCTCTTTAAATTTATTATTCGATTCGATCATAGATTAGACTCAAGTCTTTACAAATTAAAATGTAAGCAGTTTTGATTTGAAGTACAGTTGTTATTCGAAAATGAAAGCTCATTTAATTTGACAGATAAATCTAGTGTACCACAAATTGTTATTAGTTATATTAAATGTCAATTTGACAATATTCTTCGTAATTTATTTTAAAAGTAACCGAATTGTAATCAAACTATAGATAACTTAAAGGGAAATACCCATATGACAATGTCGACTGTCATTGCAATGTAATTAAAATTATAGGGTATACTATCTATGGTTACTTTTCCAAAATGTTTCGTAATAATACTTTAAATAAATGATTTAAAATGCAAAAATGTATTTTAGTCTTCCCTTTTTATTTAAAGTATGTATTTAACGTGTTAGTTAGAATATTAAATAATTATAACAAATTTAAAATGTTATCCTCGACATATTTAGCACATTTCCGATTAGATCTTTCAAAGAATTATTTTCAGAATCACGAGTCTACTCTTGAATGTTTGTTTCCATTTTTTATTTAAGTCGCTCGTAAATTTGTCACTCGAATTGCGCCATAACCATTTTGATTTATATTGTCTTTAGCTGTAGTCAGTTTCAGTTTTGATTGTCTTCAGAGTGAAGCTTTATCAGTTGCCCGATTTCTTTGCTGACTTCCACTGCACCCGGGCAAAAAAACCCTACTATTCAAAACAATGAAAACCCAGTTCTTACGTGACAAACAAATAGAATACAAATTATTTATTGGTATTATCGAAGTGTTAATGCCCTTTAATTTTATATACAGAAATACAATTTACATGGAAATCTACAACTCTGTTGAAGGAAATTGTCAAACAAAATTTGTTTCCCATAAATATATTTCACAAAGTTTTTAAGAGTATACTATAATAAGAAAATTTTTAAATTTGTTGTAGAAAAATTATAAAAAAATTGAAGTTCAGCTAAATATGATTTAAAAAAATGTAAAAACAATATAGTCTGTGGCAAATATTTCCACAAAGGATATCAATCCTTTAAAAGAGTAAATCAAATAATCAAAACTTTTTTATTTGTTTCAGCTTTTTGGTAGCCCACAGAAAATATATTTGAAAATTTATTGCATTTCATGCGTTGGGCCATATTTGTCTGCATTTGTAGGCAGTTCTGGTCAACAACTTTTTGGCGGCTGCTGCAACAAACAACAAAACAGTACAGACAGCACCACAATAACAACAATAAGAGTGAAGAAAAAGTTGCTTACTTGAAACTGACAATGAGCGCATGGAAATGACAAAAAACACTGCGGAAACTGTTGGCTCGTAATTTTGAATGGCCCATTGGATGCGACAGGCAATGACCCCCTCAAAAAAACACGCCCCTTTACCAATAGCTAAGCCACAGAGCGCCAAAGTTTTGATACCCTGTACTGTGCACTGAAAAGTGCATGCTTAAAATAAGTGATATAGGTTTGTAGATAAAACAATTAGAGGGCGACTTTAAATAGAAAGGAAAAATTTTAAAAAAAACTAGGATATCTTATAGCTTAATATAGTTCAGTTAATCAAATAGAATTTTCTTGTTAAGTTATGTAAAATTAATTTTTCATTTATTTAAGTAAATAGTAAATTTTACTGCTGCAAAAATTGTAGATACATCACTATCTAGAGTATCTTTAGTCTATCATATACTGACCAGCAACAATGTGAACTATACGTGACAGTTCAGTTATGTGTGTATATGTGCGTATAACAGAGTGTATCGCTGCTTTTTGTGTACTGCTTTTTTTTCTACATTTTCTTTTTGGTTTTTGGCATTTGGAAAACTTTGGTAAAAGTTCTGTGTACATTACATTGGCAAAAGATAAAACGGCATTGTTTTCCATTTGCTGTGAATTATGCAAAATTATTTGCTAAAAACATTTGAGGGAGTGAGTTTAGTCAGAGTTGTTGAGTTTAAAGTCACTCTTGGCTTTAATTGAAATTGATAGCTTTGAATGGGCAAATTACTTGTAAGTAGTTTCGAAAATTCATTAGACAGTCATTTGCATAAATATTCGGGAAAAACATTTGGAAAAGTTTGGTCGACATCGCTCTTTAATTTCCATTTTGCATAAATTAAATGTCGACAATGACTAAGCCCACAAAAGGACTTGGCTATCCATGCCATGAACTTGCGGCTTTATTGCTCTATTAAGTCCTAAAACCCCTTCGGGGGAAATGTAGAAAGTTGAGTGTCAAAAAACAAAACCCACAACATGGTCGCGAGGGGGAAGGGGAAGTGTTGCGCAAAGATTTTAATTAAAATTCATCTTCACATTTAATCAAATCATGGCAGAGCTGGCAGAGCTGCCACTGACATCGACACTGGCTTCTAATTAAGTGCGAAAAATCGTTAAATGTAAAATCAAATCGTGCAAAAAGTAATTGAAGAACTCTCGCCCTCTACATTCAGAAAGGGGTAGAGTTCTGGGGGAGGGAGGGGTTCTGAGTTCTGAGTGAACTTGGCAACTCACTGCCAGCCAAACTTGTAAATTGAGTCGAGTGTTATGCATTGTTGTTGGATTAAGGCCACAACAATAGCACCCACCTTGATGGGAGGTTAACTGCGGGGTGTCAAATATTTACAATCTACGTCTATTACGTGCAAGTATTTGTTGTTAGTTGCTAAGGCCAGCCATTGGCTAATTAAAACCAGCTAAATGTGGCCAATTTCCTTAATTGTCAGCTTGACTTGGATTTACTTACAAATTTTACTAGTAATTGTAGCTTAAACAATCTTTTATCTGAATCAGAAAATGTTTTAAAAATTAAGCCTTTTCATTGTATTTCTTAAGATTAATTTAATTGGTAAAATTTTCTTTAGATATATCATTGTAGTTTTATCAGTTTTCAAATAATTTTAATTATTGTAATACTGAACATATATTCAATACTATTCGGTTCCAGTCGAAAAATGTACTTTAAAGTATATAAAAACATACTTTTAATATTAATTTTTTTTTAATTTTATTGTTTTATCAAGAATTTTTCCTAGTATGCCTAGTTAAAGATATAAATAATTTTCCTAAGACAAAAAAATTTTGAAAAATCTAACTGTCTTTCATTGGGTAAACTGTGAGTTTCTGGCAAGGATTTGTGTCCGTTTGAAATCATAAAGAAAGCACACTAACTTGGAGCTGAGACTATTTTGCATATGACACATTTTTCGCAGACTCCGGCACTTCAGGCGTTGCATAAATCTAATCCAGAGCAAGTTACAGTGCCTGCAAATAATCAAACACAAACACATGTCATGATAATATCTCGGATATCATTGCATAAATTAAAGATTGTACAGAAAGCGTCGCAAAGATAGAGATACATTTTAATTGCAAACGCTTTTCATTTGGATTTATTGAACAGCAAACAACTTACACACACACTCGGAAGCACACATCCAGGAGTATATACACACAAAACTCAATTAGCTTGTTTGAACTCATTTGTAGCGGCAAATGTTATTTGAGAAATTAAGCTTTAATTAAGCCAAGCCCAAGTCGGAGGATTGCAGGTAAAGCCAAACAAAAGCGGCTGCCACTGCGGCAGTAATAACATTAAAAAAAAGAAAAGAAAAAAAAAACAATGCTGAAAAATTAAAACAAATAAAATGTGAGTAAAAACCAGAGAATCAGAGAATCAACGAAACAGCTAAGGCAAATGCCAAACAAACTGCACAAACACACGCAGAGAAAGACTTAAACGACAGTCAGAGAGAGAGAAGAGAAGAGCAGCAAGTAAGTCGTATTAAATTTAATTGGATTTGAGTGTTTACCAGCGGCACAAGCCGACAGCAAAGCCACAAGCACCAGCTGAACGCTTCCCAGTTCTTCCCAAATGCGTGCGACAAGCGACCCAGTTTTTTTTATTTTTATTGTACAATGTACATGTGTGTGTGTGTGTGTGTCAATGTGTGTGTGTGTGTGTGTGTGTGTGTGCAATTGTTGAGTGGCAGCAAAAATTTCATACATATCACAGGTAGCATGAAGCTTAAGCCGGATTTTATAGACTTGCCGTAGAGGGCGACACACCGAGCGAAAAAAAGTGTGCTGAACAAAGTAAATATTGCGTATACGCCAAGGCAACCCAAATGCAAGTCACGTGGTCAGTTGACTGTCTCCACACCTCTGTGTGTTGCCAAAGCAACACTGTGGCTGTAATAGAAGCGACCAATTAGCGTTATGAGTCTGACGAGTTGTCCATATGTCAGATTTTTGCTTATAAATAGAGATTTAATTTTAGATCTGTGTTTCGATATAGTACCTTTTAAATCATATTAATTATAATTGCTGCAAACAATTACAAAATGCAATTTTGAAGTGCAATTCGCGTTACGAGTGAAAAGTGTTTGCATGCAAATATGATAAATCACCGTCATTATTGGGCTATCAATCAAAATTATGTCGGATGTGTTTCCATGTGTGTGTGTGTGTGTGTGTAAAGTGTCTAATTGAATAACGAAGCGTGCAAATTGAGGCGATATATGTGTGTGTGCGTGTATGTGTGTGTCAGTCTAGTTGTCTATTGTGAATACTGTGGCTTGTCCTTCTCGTGGCTTGGTATAGATAGCATAGCATAGTATAGGATAAGAGAAGAGAAAAAGCGTTAGCCGACGGCAGTTAACGACACATCCGTTGAGATTTATAGAGACAGGGCTCTCTGACACTCTCAATGTCTGCGGTTATAGCTTCTCTCTTTTCTCCTGCCTCCCTGGAGGCAATGTTACTTGCATAGAACTTGCATTTAAATACGCTTTAATTCAGGCTTGGCTCACACATTAACATAGTTTTAGGTAGCGGCTATGCAAATGACGTTACGAGGTTTACCCGGTTTACAACAGCTCTCGAATCTGCAGACTCGAGACAAAGCCGCAGAGTAACAGTTACCTCGCTACCCGCTATCCGTTACCCACTACCCACTACCCGTTACCCGCTACCCGCTACCCGTTACTTCGCTACCCGTGACCAGTTAACAGTTACACGTTTGCTTTTTAATCCCGTTGCATTTGATTGTATGCAGCTGGCACAAAAAAGTAATTTAGTTCGAGTAAAGCTTTGAGTGAGTGTATGTGTGTGTGTGTGTCTTTGTGTGTGTGAGCTGCTGTTTAATTTGCAGCATGTCAAAAAAAAAACAGACATGTGTGTGTGTGTGTGTGTGTGTCTTTGTATGCATATAATTATTGCATTTCTGGCACGTTCCGAGACTGAAACCGAAACGAAAACGAAACAAAAGCCGGAGCCTCAACACTCGAGTGTTTGTTTTGCAGTTGGCAAATGGCACATTTCCCTAGCTTTTCATTATTTTCTTGTAGTAAGTATTTTTTAATGATACATAAACTAAAAAGATACACAACAACTATGCATATGAGTTTCCCTTCCGTTCTCTCACTCAGTTTTCTTTCTGTCTATCTCTTTCTCTTCCTTTTTGCTCTTTGTTAGGAGGTTGCCAACTCTTCTAAATTATTTACACATCCGTTTTGCATTTTCACTGTTTGTTTTTCCACGCATGCCCCGCACTTCAAGCATTTTCCCACTTTGCATTTTTCCCCCCCATGGTTGTTGTTGTTTTTGTTGTTGTTGTTGCATTGTTTCCTCATTTGCAGCTCAACACTTTCTGTGTCATTGTGGTGTCTGCGTTGGCAACTAACACCGCAGGCTCTAGCCTTGTTTTCCGTTTTTCCAGCTTTTGTGCCACTGCCACATAATGAATGCAATTTTTCAGTTCCCATTTCCATTGAGTGGGTCGCTTGTAAATGATACTACTATACGATACGTTTTGTTCAGACAGCAGAAATCAAGCATTAGCAATACTAATTACACGGATTTCAATTAGCAGTCAAAGGCCTTAAAAGTTCATTAAAGCATGTTGAGTAAATTTGTATACTTTCTTTTTTTTAGCGATAGTCTTTTTAAAATTCCTACAAATTTTTTAAAATTATCTATTTAGTTTCTAATCTAGCGGCTGTTTTTATTTATTACAACCATCTCTTTATATTATAACAATTTTCTAGAAATATTAATGCAAATGTACCAAGCTTTCAGGATCATATATGTTAAAACTTCTTGCTTTTAGTAAATATATACTTCAGTTTTAATCTTCTTGTAAGCAGTTTAATTTAAATGTTAATGCAAATGTACCAAGCCTTCAGAATCATATAAAACTTCTTGCTT
This sequence comes from Drosophila falleni, assembly GCA_035045575.1. Taxonomy (NCBI): domain Eukaryota; kingdom Metazoa; phylum Arthropoda; class Insecta; order Diptera; family Drosophilidae; genus Drosophila; species Drosophila falleni. The sequence continues at coordinate 17,803,332 of JAWNOV010000167.1, forward strand.
TTAGTAAATATATACTTCAGTTTTTATTTTCTTGTAAACAGTTAAATTTAAGAAAAATATGTTGGCTTACTATGGTGCAAAGAATCTTAACTATTTATTAAATTCCATAAAGTATACTAAAAAGATTTACTTGACTTTTTAATAGTAAAAATTATATTTTAAAATTACGACAATATTATCGAGAATTGCTTAATTATGGTGCCAGCTCTATTTTATGTTCTATGTATATCTCTCGACTTTTACCACATTCTTTCGAGTACTTCTTGAGATTCCGATTACGCCATGTCGACGAGTGTTTGACTAATTAAAATAACTGCAAATGCTATCAAATTCCCTTAAAAAAAGCAAAGTCTAGAAGCAAGTTGTTTATGCAATTAGGGAGTAACAGGAAGAAGGCCACACAAAGATTTGTAGCGCACTTTTAGGCTAACAAATTATTTTTGCTAGCGTATTTTAACTGTTGTAGTGTTTCAGTTTGAGTTGTTGTTGTTGTTGTTTTTGTTGCGGTTAGTTGCAGATAAAAAACGCGTCCGACTGGCAATTGTTACGTTAGGCGCACAAACTAACACCAAAGCAACGAACAGACAGACAATGGCTTTAATTTAACTGTCGGAAGTGAAACACAATGCAAAATACGAGTTGAACTTACAAGCAATTTGCCTTATGCATTACCCGACAGATACACACACACAAACAGATACAGATATAACCGTTTCCCACACAAATACAAATACATATGTATATCTGTATATATATATAGTTGAAGTCGTTGACTGCAAACATACTATAAATCCTATGCCGACAAAAAACGTGGCGCAGTTTCTGCACTGAATCCAAATCCGAATCCGAATCCTGAGCGCCGTTGCACGCACAGTGGGGTTTTTGGTGGGGTCAGGAGTTTAAAAGTTGGCGGTGGTGTTGGTTGTGTTGGTGGTGCTGCTGTTGAGTTGCTCGTCGTTGCTTTTTTCCGTCGACTTTTGCTTTGGTATGTTCATTATTTTTATCTTTCGCAATGAATGCAAACTACGAAACGAAACGAAACGAATCGTACAAAAAACAACAATAACAACTGCAGATCTAAAGACAGAAGACAGCAGGAAGGGGTTGAAGAGATGGTAAGGGAAAGCAGGTCCTGCCACACAAATATGCAAAACAGTTAAAGGATTCATGGCGCTCAAATCTAGGCGTAAAGTGTGAATAACGCGTAGCAATGTGAATGAGCTGAAGGCGCTTTGAAGACAAAACTCTGAACCCGAATCAGTAGCAGTCCCTCAATGGGGAGGAACTTGGGTTCTAGGTCTGAGCTCTGAGCTCTGGGCACGGGAATGCAATCAGCGGAATTGTAATTTAGCGTAAAAGGAAGTTGCGGTAGCGCAAATTGAGGTTTTTGCAGAAGCTTCGCGTACACACACAAAAAGCAGCTTGCAAGTAAACAACTTCCGCTAGATAATGGCAAATGCCAGACTGGCCAGCTTTTCTCTATTTTCCCCCCCCGCCTCAGCTTTTCCAGCCCGGCTTTACCCCATCAGAAAGTGCCAGACACGTCATGTTAAATGCGCTGCAAAATTGCATTAAATACGCACGCTTGTCACTTTTTGATAAGGGAATTAAATTTTGCGGTTTAACGCTGGCGGCACACAAGTCGCCACACAGCAAATACCAGTTCTCCGTTTTCCCCGTTTCCCTTTCGGATCCGGCTGTTGCTGCTCCGGGTACGGCGTGTTTATGCCGTACGCTGTCAACGCTGTAAACCAAACGGAGACGTCCCTGTCATCAGCATCCCCCAACATCATCATCAACATCATTACTGTTTATTCAATTTGCACTGTTTGATATCGCTGAAACAAAGAGGAAATCGTGCCACAGTTTACAGGGTTGTCAAGCCTTGTCCAGCTTCTTAACGTAATCAGTACTGACAAGTTAAATAGCTCTAGACATTGTTGAATCTTATAATAGTAGATAGATATGTAGCTACAATTTTAGAAAAATTTTGAAAATTAAAAAAAAATAATAAAAAGTATTTATACAATTATCAAAAAAAAATTTTATTTAAATTTTATATCGTCATCAAAAAATCAAAACAAATGTATTTTTATTTATTACAATAATTTACAACAAGATAACTTATAAATTACAAGCAGTAGTAACACCAGAATTAATATATTTTTTCTCGACTGGTTTTTGAAGAAACGCTTTTTTGGGTATTAAATTATGCCCTTGCATTTTCCGGACTATCTTTAATGATAATGTAAAATCCCAATGGCACTCTATAAGGCACATATGACTCCACTCGCATTTTAAATTTGTATGCTTAGATAACTGGACGATCAAGTCAGCTTGTTGAAATCTTCGGGACCCAACTATGTCGGGTAATAAACGTTCAACGATATTGCTCATAAATTCGCTTTGAGTGTGAAGGGCTGGAACCGGGCCCGCTTTTAACTGTTCAGGACTGGCGTCGCATATATATATGATTTCGGAGGAGATGCGAAAGTCGTATTCGAGCGGTGTGTCAAGCAGAGGAGTCAGAATGAAGCTGCGTATAAAATAACGCATAGGGGGTGGCACAAATGATCCATCAGTTAGGTCCTTAAGAAAACCACTGATGGTAAAGAAAACTCGGTCAGGTTGCATCATCATCAGGTCGACAATGATCGACGGCAGCAGATGTTGAGACTTCGGTAAGGAAGCGAAATGGGCAAGAGCGGAATCGCGGCTTTCTACCTTGATTCCGTCTTTATATCGACTGAAATATTTGTTATCCTGGTCCCAGAGCGAATCGAGACTATAAATATAATAAAAGTTAGTTGTATTTAGGCTGACTTATAAGTATAACTTGCCAGCTAGCGAAATCATCTTGGGATTTGGTGAACGAAATCAAGGCTGTCTCCTGGTAAAACCATTTGAGTCCAGATCTCTGTCTGTCGAAATCGTAAGTTCTTATATATGCATTAAGAAAGCGCTGTAAATCGTCGTAGCCAGTACTCGACAGTCCCCTTTTAAGCAGCGAAGATTGCTGTACGGAATTTGCCTCTGGTACCAGCTTTGATTTTTTTGCTGATGTGGTTTCAGGGTCGATTTTAAAACAATATCCAATGTCTTTAGTTTATTCCTCTCAGTCTGTAAATTCTCAAGTTCAATTTTAGATATCAGATTTAGTTCCTCTTTACATTTCGGTACTTCTTTTATAATCTCTTTGTCTACATGTTCCTGTGGCTTCGGTTGCTCGTTTTCAATTTGTACATTTTCCAGTTTAATTTTAGATATCAAATTCGGTTCCGTCTTAGATTTGGGTACCTCCTTTGGGATCTCTTTCTCTACATGTTCCTGTGTCTTTGGATGCTCGCTTTCAGTTTGTATCTTTTCAAGCTTAATTTTAGATATCAGATTCAGTTCCGCCTTAGATTCGGGTACCTCCTTTGAGATCTCTTTCTCTACATGTTCCTGCGTCTTTGGTTGCTCGTTTTCAATTTGTATATTTTCAAGTTTAATTTTAGATATCAGATTCAGTATCTCCTTAGATTCAGGAACTTGTTTTGGGATCTCTTTCTCTATTTGTTCTCGTGGTTTTGGTTGCTTCTTTTCGGTCGTTACATTTTTAAGTTCATTTTTAGATATCAGATTCGGTTCCGCCTTAGGTTTCAGTAGCTGTTTTGGGATATCTTTCTCTACTTGCTCCTGGTGTCTTTGGATGCTTCTTTTCAGCACGGTACATTTTTAAATTCATTTTTAGATATCGGTATTTTAGATTTCGATACCTCTTTTGGGATTTCTTTCTCTGTATATTGCCCTGTTTTTGGTTGTATCTTCTCAGTCGGTACATTTACAAGTTCAATTTTAAATATTAGATTTGGTTCCCCTTTAGATTTCGGAATCTGTTCTGGAATATCGTTTCTCTACATGTTCCTGTGCCTTTGGTTGTTTCTTTTCAGTAGGTACATTCTCAAGTTCTGTTTTAGATATCAAATTCATTTTACCTTCATATTTCGGTACCTCTTTTGAAATCTCTTTCTCTACATATTCGTCGTGCCTTTGGTTGTTCCTTTTCAGTCGGTTCGTCCTTAGAATTCGTTACTTGTTTTGAGAATATCCTTTTCTCCAGTCGGTACATTGTCAAGTTCAATTTCGGGTATTACATCCAGTTCCGGTTTAAATTTCGGTACCCGATTTGGTATCTCAAGATGTATCTCTGTCGATTGATTGTTCCTCTTCAGCCGGTTCTATCAGTTCCATTTTCGAATCCATTTCCAGTTCCCCCTCAGATTCTGGCACCAGCTTTGATATTTCTTCTGGTACTGGTTCAGATACCTGTTCCTCAACATGTTTCAGTGCCGTTTCATCTAATGTTAACATAAACTTCCTTTTTGGTGGACTTTTTACTCGCAGCTGTTTGTTATCGAGTAATATTAGTTTGGGTAAAAGTTTCAACAGTTGTCGTCGTTTGGAGAGCGAGTCAATAGGATTATTAGACACATCTATCTGAGTTGTATACAGATTCTTAAAGACTTTGAACGTTTCCAAATTTCTTAGATCGTTGTTTGCCAGGGAGATAAAAACCAACTTCGGTAGCCGGATTTCAATCCCTTGAAAGGCCGACAAGTCTGTAAGGCAGTTGTTGTCTAGAATCAGACTGCGTAAATTTGGCATGCAGAGTTCCATCACTCTTATGGCTGCTGACATGCAATTCTTCTGATCCAAGGAACAGAATTCCTCCTTCCACATATCAGCCTTATAGAAACCGTATAGATCGAGGCTCTCTTGAGTCTGGCTTATAGCATTTACTTATCGCCTGGTTTAATTTATCCCAAAAATTTTGATCTACTCGCACCTGTGGCAGTTTGTTGGTAACGGTTATCCGCAGCAAGCATTTTGGTGGTACTTTCATTCGTTGCAGCGTCTTTGCCAGATTATAATCATTTACATAGAATGTGCATGAGGGAACGGTATTATTCGTCACATCTTGTTCATCGCCCTCTTCCAAATAGTAGGGATTCCACCTGATATTATTTGTATGGCATAGGTCTTTCAGTTCATTTAACAAAGTATGCGAGATTTTTTTGTTCTTGCTTACAAAGCGCCTATAGACATGTACACGGTACCATCCAAATCTGTTCTCTGGTATGTATTTAATACGCTTTTTGGGTTTATTTGACTGGTGTTCAGGTAAACATATTGGGGAGCTACACTTTAAGCTGAGATCCATATTTATTTTAAAATTTTATAAAAATATATTTCACAGCGCGCAGTTTTTATCACTTCAATAAACTGCTAAACAATGTTGGAAAGCGTTAAAATGTTATAGACAATGAGCCTACTTTTCAAACAAATTTTATTTCAATCGAAACTGTATAAAATTGTTTAAAAATTTCAAGCAAATTATAGTTATGAATTTAAAAAAATTGAATTTTAAAAAATGTTTATAAATAAATTGAATAGTTAAAATTATTTTTAATTCAAATTTTATAATAGAAATTGGCAAATAATTTTCATTTTTATTTTTTATTATAAAAATTTATATTAATTAAAATTTTTAAACTTTATTATAAAAATTAGCATATAATTTTTATTTTTAAAATATAGCTGTTTCGGTCCCTGGTTTTAATTCCCTTTAAATTAATTAAATATGGAAACTATCAGTATAAGCATCTTAGACACTAGACTACTATTTATTCATCTGTGGAAACAGTAGATTTGTTTAATCTGCAGTACCTGCATATCTTTGTTTAAAAATCTCAATAAATATAACTAAATATGGCGAAATTCTTTAGAAGTAGATTAAACTCATAGTGAGCGTAATGTAATTAAATGAAATGAGTATGCGGCACACTTTAAAGCCGAGTCTTTTTGCATTCGCATCTACGTGTACATATTTGCATTTCCAGTCTATTTACATAGAAACGCAATTGCGCAGCTGGCAGTGCATAATTACCGCTATAAGGAGAAACCGCATAGTGGTTTCTGTAAGTGGGCCATAAAACAAAGTTTTTACACAACCCAACACACCAGAAAAGTTTTGTAGGCCTGCGGAATTAATGTGCATATGGCACGCACCAAATGTGAGAAAGACAACCTGAGATAGCAGCTAAGGAGTATGTAATTCATTGTACTGGGGTTAAGTTGGGAAAAGGGATTGAAGGTAAAGAAACTGTTGAGAAAAGGCGTTGCTGCAGTGCGCCAAAGTTTAATGAAAATTTGATTAATTTGATTAATTGGCCCGGCTCATAAATCATTAATTACATGCAGCATATTATTGGTGCCATTGAGCTAAGAATTTCCAGTAGAAAGGGGAAACCACACATTAACCCAAGCCTAACCCAAAGGAAAATCTTTCCCCAGTGCTCCGGTCATACACAAGGCTTGACAAATGGCATTTTGTGGCTCGACGTGCCGCTGAGCTTGGGCTAAATATTTTCGTAATTACATTTCCACGTAGAGTAATTAATTTTGTCTCGCTTTGGTTTTGCCCTTCGTGCCGTTTGTTTCTTGCCACTTGCCACTTGCCACTTCCTACTTGCTTCTATCCGCTTGTCTCTAGCTGCTGTTGACATTTGCCATTATGTGTTGCATACTTTCGTGCGCTTTTTGCTGTCGTTAAATGTCACAAAATGTTCGCTTGACATTTGGATTAGTTGCAGGCACCCGCATTACTCGTAGATATCATAATATTACTATTATTATTATTACTATTTTATGTTTTTATTATTTGTTAAGCACTAAGAAAACAGCAGTCTCACACTTTTCATATTTATATATACAATTTTCTTGAACTAAATCTGTTTTATTGCCCCTTCTTATGCCTTTGGGGACCTTAACTCACACACGTACAGTGGGATCCATAAAAACCTTTTGCTGGCTACTTAAGTCGTTGTGACTGCTATACAGGTAGCCCCAAAAATGGTGCTGTAAATTATGCAACAAGGTGGTCATTAAACAACGTTCATGGCATGTCAAATGGCAACTTGGCGTATGTGTAATTAAGCCCATAACATAGATGCTACTTATAATCCTTTTAAAGACAGTGCTTAGCATGTATTCTTTTGAAACCACAAAATGTGGAAAATATCTTTAAATCTACTTGGCATATTTGTGTAATATACTTTTGAGAAATGACGTAAAATGAATTATAAAATTTAAACTCGATTTTTACAGAAACATATTTTGAACTACTTTTATTCTTTTTATAATAATTCAAGTTAATTTTTACCGCTTAACAATTTTTAACTACACTTCCTTTTCATAAAAACCTTTTTAATTTACGCTTAACTATTTATTTAAGAATAAATGTATAGTTTGTTTTTTAAATTTTGCCTGATACTCGTATTTCTAAGCGGATCATCTTTATTAGCTGAGATGCCTCAGAGACAGCATATATTGCTGTCACATGGGCGACAACATAATTTGTTGTTAATGTACTCGGGAGTCGCAACTGGCAGTCGTCCAGTTGCTCACACACACACACACACACACATATACACTCATACGACAGGTGCTAGCTGACATTTTTAAAGTCCAGGCGACACATAATTAACCCAATTAAAATGTGCATGTGCATGTGTGTGTTTGTGTGTGTCAACACTAAGCTAAATTTATGTGAATTTTTAATTATGCTCAAAGCAAGCAGGAGACAATGTGTGGCCGCATCCTTGTCTGGCCATTTCGTTGGGTTGGCAACCGCAAACCAAACAACAACAATAACAAGAAGCAGAACAAACGAGCTGAACTGGGTCCAAAACCCGGGTGTTGGTTAAATGAAAAACGTAGTAAACTGTGCGCAAAACACCTGAGGATTCAACATTGCGACCATGGCGACCCAGAGACCAAGAGACCAAGAGACCAGGCAACCAGGCGACCAACAATGAGTGGCCAAGTGGCGGCTGCTGTTGCTCCTCTCCAGCTGGGTTGGTTGGTTTGGTTTGTTTGGTTGGTTTTGCCTTGGCTACGTTGTTATAGTCAAGCAGCTTTGCCATTTCCGGTCGTGCCTTTTGTTTGCTCGTTTACCTTTTCATTGTTTCGGCTCTTGTTGTTGTTGTCTGTTGTTGCTGTTGTTTGTAATTGTTGGTTTAACTGCATTGTGCCTTGTGACTTTTTGTGTGAGCTGCAGCCGCAAATAGCAAAGCAAAGCTACTCCTAGAGATACAGAGTGAGAGAGAGAGAGAGTGAGAGAGTGAGAGAGGGAGAGTGGAATGGGAAAGAGATACAGAGGGGAAGGAAAAGTTTTAAGCAAAATGTTGCCAAGTGTTTAACATTTTGTACGGTGTCAGTAGCTTCCTGTTCCTGTGTCTGCGTGTGGGCACCTAAGGGACACACACAGATACACACTCTCACACACACACACACACAATCACAGACACCTGAAAATGAACTTGCCCGGTAGGCTAAGCATGCGGATAAATGTAAATTAAACAATGCTTAAGGGGCAGAGAGGCAACACAGAGAGAGAGAGAGAGAGAGAGAAAGAGAGAGGGAGAGAGAGAGAGAGAGAGAGAGAGACAACATTGGCAGCACTGCCAACAGGATGAACAGGAAGTGGCAGAGTTGGCAGTTAGACGGCACACGTTTTAACTGGCGTTGATTTTTGACATACACCCAAGTGGCCTCTGGTTGGGTATGTGTGTGTGGGAGCAACTAATGCGAGGGCAGCTTAAAACATAACAGAATTTATGTGCATGTATACTTTTAATAGAATTAAGGCTGCAGACTTTAGCTGTGCAGGCTTTAAGGGTCAGGGAATGTATGGCAGAAGTTGTAAGTCCTGCATTAATGGACTTAAGTCAAGTTAACTGCCATTTAAGCCAAGTTATTGAATATGCAAAGTGGCAAATAAAAGAAAATTGAAATGATATAAGGCAAATGGTGAGCTGAAGTCGATAGATAGTTTAGCTTATCATTATTTATTTATTTATTTATGCGCGACAAAAGCAGTCGGCAAGGAACAAAGAAAATCATATAAAGAATTATATAAGGATTAACAAATATAGATAAAATTAAAATTAAAATTAAATATAAATATAAACTGTAAAGAAAAATTTAAATTAGATTTAGAATTAGATCTGGGATTAGATTTAGAATTAATCAAAACGGTTACTGCATTAAAAACTACTTTTACGGAATAAACTATTGTAATTGAATTACTATTAATACAATGACGGATTTCAGTTAGTGACAATAGCAAATTTATTTAAAAAATTCTTCAAAACTATATCAATTAACTTTTTTGAACATAATAAGTACTCAAATCTTTAGTAAATGACAGATTATTTATTGGTTTATCTTAAATTGAAAATATTGAAAACTACGTTTCAACAAACTAACATATGTTTTTAAATAGTTAAGCTTTAACTAGCTCTGATTAATCATGTTTTTCAGAAAGTATCTCTAGATAGTATAGATAGTATATAGATAGTATATATTTAAAAGTAAAAATTTAATTTAATGAATTTAATATTTCTATAATATTGCAAACTACGTTTTATCAACTTTTAAACTGATTCTTCCAATATTGCATCTCTTATACCAATTCCAACTCTAACAGCTCAATCTCCCTTCGTTTTCTATTAGATTTGTTACCATTCTCAGACCGTGTGCATTTTGTAGTGTGAAACTTTAATAATTTATGCCTCACGTTCAATTTTGTTGGTCCGCTGACAAATGTGAGCATATTTTAGGGTGTTGATTTTGATTGCCAGTTGTCTGTCTCTCTTCAGTTATGAAATTTCATTATAAACCATGTACATTTTGATGATGTGGCCAGAGCACAGTTTACAGTTGGGGACAGTGTCCAGTTTAAAGCTTAATCTAAGGGATGCTTCCATAGCATGTGTAAGCCAAATTAAAAGCCCGTCCACACAGACAATGATATATATATATAAATTTATGAGGCAAATGCCTCTTTTTTGTTGGCAAGGAGCAAAAGTCAAAGGACAGCACCTCCATTTAAGGGTGTTCCAGATAAACACGAACAGACAAAAGTCAGATGGGGGTACTGAAGGGGATGATGATGTTTTTTGGTTCAAGGATAATCACTCAACATCGCGTGCTGTGGAAATTCAAGGAGTGTGTATGTGATTTTTATCATGCAAACAGGCGGAAAATGACCGAACCCGCCCACCCAGTTGGACAAAAAAAAGTGCTAAATGAGTAAGGTAAATGAAATTACCTGACCGAACACACCTCAAAGTGGACACTCGGCATGTGTCTAGTTGTGCGTGTGTGTGTGTGTATGTGTGTGTTTTGTTTCCGTTTCTGTTTCCCTGCGTTGCGTGTGAGAGTGTGCAAAGTTTTATTAAAGAACGGAAATTACAAATTTGTCCGGCGCTAATGGATTTCCATTTCAATTTGCAGTGCTTTCACCTTATCACATGCATTTTTTTTAACGCCCAACGAAAAACCACTTTAAAGTGTTGAAATTTGTGTGAAATTTGCGTCATGATTAGCTGCAAAATTTATGCGGCCTCAAAAATGTTGCGAAAATGAAATTCTTTGGCTTCTCTTGTTGACGTCGTCGTCCTTGCCACAAAACGCTAACGACTACAAAATTGCAAGAAAATTACCCGTTAATGTCCAACATTTATGGCCCGGCTGGAAGACGTTGTGTTGCCGCCAGAACTAAAGTGGAAGCCTCCATGTCTGGGTTTCACGGACTCCCAACTTTTGCCTTGGTCTGCCAGCCAAGTAATCGCGACTGCATTTTAGCCAGAATACTTATATATATAGTAAATAAAAAGAGGAATAACTGGCGAAACTATTATGGCCCTTGTGCTTATTACTTGCTGACATGCAAACACTTGCGCTCTCTTTCACTCACAGTATGGCTATCTCAACTGCTTGTTGTCTGTGTTGACGCCAAGGACAAGGACAATGTGGGAAGAGACTTTCAGACTTTCAGCTTTAACTCACGTGTGTGTGTGTGTGTTCGAAAACTTTAAGCTGTCTTCAAATTAAATATTTAACATATTTTTGGCATTTAATTTGCAATAAATAATAAGATGACACATACGCTTATCAGACATACACAAGTAATTTATAAGCACAAATCGAGAAAAAGTAAATAAAATTGCTTTTCAACGAAACTTAGCGAACCTGACACACATGTCGAGAAGTCATTAATAATGTAGGTGGATGCCACATTCAAGTGGCATTGCAACCACATCACAATGAAAATCGACAGCCAACCCCCGAATATCGAATATCGAAGTCAAGACTCCTTATACCCCAATACCAAGGGGAATGTCAAACGTGCCGCTTGCCACTGTCAAAGTAAATTTATGCACCCATGCCTCATGCCTCATGCCTCTGCCCCCTCCCTCTTGTCTCTTCCCTGTGCTGTGGAAAATGGAATGCCTGGCAACTAAAAGTATTTTGTAGTTACTCGCATCTCAACAACACAACACAACACAACTTTGGGCCTGACTTTTCTTGTGCCTGCAACTAATTTCAATATCATCAAAAATTAATTTCACTAATTCGATTAGAGAGCGGCATTTACGAGTTAGAGTTTGAGTATGTATAGTATGTTAAAGCTGCACCACTTCCTCAATAATGGTTGCGTATCTTTGCGGCCTCGCTCTGAATTCATTAATTTAAGTCAGCTACCACAACTTGTCTTGGTCAAAATACACTTACTACATATACGATGTGCCAATGGCGTGTTTTTCCTTCGTAATGCTCAGTTGAAACCAATAATATATGAGCATTAACTCAATGATTGTTGTCTAAGCTCATTTCGAGCTAAGATAATTGCATCAAAGTTGCTTTTATAACAGATTTTCTGCTTAAGGTTGAAGTAAATATTTGCTGAATTGAATTGGATTTAATCAAAATAATAATATTTAATTCGTTTTACTGGTTTTAGGCAAATTTAAAAAGTTTAAAGAATATAAACTTTCGTCAATCAGAGTGATTTCAAGATACTCTTGATCTTAAGAGATACTGGGACTGGGAGAGGGACTGGGAGAGGGACCCGGGAGAGGGACTGGGAGAGGGACTGGGAGCAGGGCCTGGGAGAGGGACTGGGAGCGGTGCCTGGGAGCGGGACTGGGAGAGGGACCTGGGAGCGGGACTGGGAGCGGAGTATGTCGAGTATAAAAAAGTTCGATGATTTCTGCTCTTCTAACCGGCAATTTCAGACTTAGATTTATTAAACAGATTGGTAATGAGTATACAGATAAACATAATTATACTTCAAAATTGTTTAATATTTTAGATTTTAATTTTATTTTATTTTTTGTTTGTTATTTAAAAATTTATTGAAAACTCATTTAAAACGAATTTATATTTGAAATGATTGTAACCGATAAAAAAATTATTCAGGAGACGAGTTTATTTGAATAGTTAAGGATATTATAACTATTTTGACATTGAAAATTCAATATTCTTAAATAACAGGTTTCTTACAATAATTTCGCAAAAAGTAATCGTTTTATAATTTTTATAAAAAAGATAATACCCCTTTCGACTGCTGAAGTACCTGCTGTCAAATTTGAAACTCTCGCAAGTCCGCAATTACATTTTAAAGCCTCTTCAAAGCTGTCATCGTTGTCGTTCCCCAAGCTGTGCATTTAATTATGTCCCCGGCACAAATGCGATATGAAAAGCAAACCCAAATGGCGAATTACACACAACATTTGAGAAACATTTGCGTATTCATTTTAAAACATGTTCACGCAAATGAAATGCCAAGTCAAAGACAAGAATACGAGTTTTTTGTTCCGGTTTACTGTATGCAATGGTTGCGTTTCCCTTATGCTTTCTCTCTTTTCACATATGTATATATGGTACAATTTGCTTTCTTTTTATTTTATTTAATTTGGCTTTATGGGCGCTGCCGCACCTTATTTCATTTTGAGCAAACAAAGAGCTCGCAAATAATAAAAAAAGAAGGAGAATGCTTATGTGTGAAAAGGTATTTGAAGCTAAAGCTAAAGCTGTAAAAAGCTTGAAGGAAGCCACATTGAACGCCAAAAGTCACGAAGTAGAGCATAAACAGGGAAGAGCTAGTGGCATCCTCTCTTCTCCCCTGTTTTTTGCCTCTGCTGCTTCCCCCTTCCCTTATAGAGTGGTAGGTAAAGGCAAACGTGCGCTCGGCTTTCACTAATTGTCTTTGCCGTGCGTGCGTGCGCTCTTTAAGAGAGAGAGAGGGAGAGGGAGAGAGAGCATGGGGGTGGCTCACTCAATGGATGGGGGTGTGTGTGTGTGTGTGAATAGGTGGGGGTGTAGGTTAAGGTGGTTGCATATATTTTACGGTTGTTTAGCTTCACGTATGCGGCAGTTGCCTTTTATGGGGCCTCTAAATGGCAGCCTCTCAGCCGCAAATTTACTTAAAAATTCCAAATGAATGTGTAAATTCTTGAGCTGCTGCTAAAATTTTTTATTTCATTTTGGGTTTTTCTTTTTTTTTGGTTATTGTTGCGCACCTGGCCAATTATGCCATCTAATAATAGGCAGCTGAAATTGCATTATTCACTTAATGATCAAAAATACATTTTAATAAAGCCAAAGGCAGCCGATGCTCGTGATTCGCGATGTCAGAGCACTTCCGTCCGGTTGACTCAACAGAAAGTCTCATATGCCTAGCATAAATATAGACCAGTTACCAGAGAAATAGCACGTACACATGGACAGTAGAACTTGCCTATAACAAACAAAACCAAAATGAACTTATTTGCTATGCAATGTGATTTATTTAAGCTCAATTTTTACTTCTATTCACTATATAAATTGTGATCCACTTCGAGTTCGTTAATGAGATGATTGACTGTATTTGAAATTTGTTGAGTATTTTTACCACTGCACTTACCACATGTCAATCAAATATCTCCCACTGTGAGCCGCACCACAGGATTCAGTTTATGAGTCGTCACACTGTTTTTGTTTGTTTGTCATTCTTTTTGCTTCGTCTGGCGAATTCCCAGTGCCAATTAAATGTCGCTTTTAGATTGTCATGCGGCCAGTCGAGGGCAAAGACATTCATATGACAATGCCGCAATGGTAATGAGGCAGCAGCAATCCAACCTATCCAACCGACAGGACAATTCACTCAGTCTCAGGGCTGCACAGCGTGTGCTCGCATGTCCTGCCAAAGTAAATTAATTGCAGAACTCTGTCAGGGACCTGTTCCCGTTTCTGTTCCTACGCCTTCGTTTGAAGGAAGTCGTTTGACTTCCTACTGACTTCTCCCGATGTGCAAATTAACATTACCATCAACAACAAACAGCAATAAGAATGAGTGCTCGGCTCTTGCACTAAACTTGCGTAGATTAATCGACCTGATTAACCGCACGCAAACTCCCCCACCAAATACTCAAATTCACTTTCCCCGACCTTATAGCGATCCCTCAACCAGACTCACATCCGTCTTGCTTATTCATAATGCAATTATTTTGAATGACTCTTGTAAGTGATATTTCCGAGGCAATTCAATGCTTATATTTCATGCGGCTTGTTAAATGGAATGCATTTTGCATGATATTTACAATGATATTTACATTTAGTAAGATTATATATGTGAATATATGTGTATTAATTTTAATGAGTAATTGAAGAACAAACAATTATAGTATTTAAGTAATTTATTAAACAAATTGTTTTTCTAATAAAATTAATAAAATTTGTTAAGTAGGTCAAGAAAAACAAATTATTGAATTGAAGCCAATTACCTCAAAATACCTAATATCTCTGCAACCACTAAGCTTGTAGCCGTAGTATCTGGGAACCCAAGCAAAGAAACCTATGGAACATGTATTAATTATAATTAATTATTACGATAATTATCGTAGGAAATGTTAGTAAACACCTGCATGATCTCATCAATTTTCCAGCGATCCGGCAACACTCCAAGCCTACCTGTTTCAGGTGCAACTAACAGATGTTAACCGCTTAACCGGCTTATAGAACTTTATTTCATAACAAGATCTCAATATAATATCTCAATACTGTTTTAAATATTAATCGGTTAATTCAAGTGATTAACAGTCTATTTAGTTATCGCACGTATGTATATCACAGTTATCTTATCGATCATTTATATCGATGTACTATCGCCATAAATTAAGTGTTGCGTTACGTTGAGTTGTAGTGTTTACAATACAGTCAACAATCAGCTGTTAATGAGTGTTTTTGTTTTCCGAAACATCACCAATCTAATCTATTAGTCATTTGCTCAGATATTGGTTTTTCATTGTTGATAATCGAATTTTATGAGTAAGCTCAGTCAATACAGAAAATTTAAAGAAAAAACACTACAAAATTCAGCGAAAAATGGATTTAAATATAATGGATCTAAATGATTATTGTCTTGGCACTGTGCTGAAGTATCACGAACTAGAAGATCATGTGCGATTTGCACAGGCTTGTACTAGATTCCGAGAAGTTCTTCGAGACTGGGCACCTGTGCTCTATCCTGATTTCAAGATTAAAAGAACTAAAGATACGGATCCCGAAACTATAAAATGGGAATATGAACTATTATGCATAATTCGTGATATCATTAAGAGATTGTACCTGGATGTTCATCAAGT
This sequence comes from Drosophila falleni, assembly GCA_035045575.1. Taxonomy (NCBI): domain Eukaryota; kingdom Metazoa; phylum Arthropoda; class Insecta; order Diptera; family Drosophilidae; genus Drosophila; species Drosophila falleni. The sequence goes on from JAWNOV010000167.1 coordinate 17,818,847, forward strand.
GGATGGGGAAACAACGCTTTCCATTGATGATCTTTGCAGTCAGATTAAAGCCATGGAAAGTCTGGAGTACATTGCAATAAACGAAGGGAGTATACTTGGAAAATTGAGTTTTAATGCTAAATCACCTCGTCAGCAGCTGATAGAGAAAGCATTGGATGCACTTGAATTTCTACCTAATTTAAAGAGTGTCAGTGTTAGCAGCAAGACGGATATGTGAGTTTATATATTTACAACATTCCAATGCGATTTATCTTTTATTGTTTAAATAATTTAATTTTTAGATATTCATCGTGCTGTCTGAAGCGAATGAAATGCTTGGAAAAAGTATCAATTGATAATAAAATAGCTTCTGAAGATTTGGTTGAAATATGCAAATCAAATACAAATCTACGGGTTTTATGGGTAAAGGAAGTAGTCGGAGAATTGTCTGACATTGTGCCCCACTGTCCAAATTTAGAAGAAATTGCCTTTCCAATGTTTGCTGGTCACAAGTCATATGCTAGTCTTGCGGATCTACCTAAGGTTCGAAAAATAATCATAAAAAGCACAAATTCCACTTCTCCTTGTGCAAAGTTAATTGAACTATTTGATGCATTTGCATCCAAAGAAGCATCAAAATCAACTACAAAGCCTAATATTATTATCCGATTTGAACTTCGATGAGACTAGCAAATTAATAGAACTGACTTTTTTGAGAGAATTACGCTGTTCATTCGATGATGCCAAATGCATTGATCTCTTGACGGATCTAACTGAACTTGAGGGACTTTATATTATGCTTGGACGCTCAGCTGCTGGCTCTAAGGAATGTTTGAATGTTCTCAGATCATGCCAGAAGTTACAGCGTCTACATATATACTCAAATCTATCAACGGAATTCTTAGGAAAGGCTCTGGATGTATTAAAAAATGTTCGAATTCCTGAAAAGCAAAAGCCTTTACAATTGTATTCAACGGGAGTTATGCATTTATGCAATGAGGACGGTGTAAGTAAATTAATTGTGTATTTATTTCTATTTGAACATTTAATTATTGTTGTAATTTTCTTATCATTGCAGGAAAAACTGATTGACGATGCCTACTGTACTTTGGTAAATCAATCGAAGCATTTTCGTGCTTTACCCTGGAGACTTCCAAACTGAGTATTAAGATAGAAGGCCTGTAAATATCGAGAATTGTATTGGTATTGTATACAATAAATGTGTACTAGTTAAATAGTGCAAATAATGTCATTATTACTTTATTTAAATTAAATTCCGACCAGAGTAAAAAGTGCACCACACATATTTTAAATTAAATTTTCAGAGTCTTGTCCATTTATCAGAGGTGGTATCAACAATTATAATTTATAATTGTAACAATTAAGTCTTAAAAATGCATCGCATATTTCTGCGGTCCTATGAAATATAGGCTAGCGAATTACCACCAGTTCTTTCGACATAAATCTACACGAAATAATGAAACATTAAAAATAACAACAACTGGCAGAAACCCAGACATGCCCAGTCTCTGCTAGTGACGTCACAGTCGCTGCTAGGCATATTAAAGTGCCAGCTAAGTAGGATAATAAATTAAATGAAAATTATTTATTAAATAAAATGAAAATTGCAGTAGTTGGTCCTCCACATGCAGTTGAAATTTATGTGGACCTCGAGTATGCTATGATATATAGACACTGGACCTGAGCTACTTCTAATTCTCTGATTGGTCTTTGGCAGCACGCCAGGTGTGTGTGTGCTGTCGTTTTTTGTGCCCCAAGCATAATGTAATTAGTTGCAACAGCCCAGAGCAACAACAAACAAGTGAAAAACAAAAACAAAAACGAACTAAATATATTCCTCGAAACGTGCATAAAAAATTATTTGCTTATACGCATGAACGCTTGCCCAATGAAGACTTATTAGGGGCGGAGGGAAGGGGGGAATATAGAGGGAAATTGGGGTTAGTAAAAGGAAATGCGGGGGGGGGGGGGGGGGGTGGGGGGGGGGGATTTTTTTTTTTTTTAGGGAAAAATATGAAAAGGGGGGGGGTAGAAGGGGGGGGGGGGGAGGAGGGTGGGGGGGGGGGGGGTTGGGATTTGGGGGGGGTAGGGGGGGGGGTGGGGGGGGTGAGGGGTATGGGGGGGGGGGTATTTGATTTTGTTTATACCCAGCATTTAAAAATCAGGTAAAGAGTGTAATGATGCCTATCTTAAGAGACGTGAGTGTTATTATAAGAAATATATTTTTTAATGTATATTTAAATTAATTTTCTGTTTCAACAGGTACTTCAAAAAGTTAATTTTTAAAATTTCCTAGTCTTTGGAAAATTTAATTATTGTTAAAAATAAAACGTATATTTTTTTTGCATATATCCTAAGTCCTGACGACATTTTTAGTTGATTTCTGTGTAGTATCTTATAGTTAATCAATCCAATCATGTTTAACAAGATCATTTCTACGTACTTTTGGCTAGATTATTGCTTTTGTTGTTAGATAATTTGGCAATGAACCAAAAAGCGGCAAAAACAACAGCAACAAAAACAACTGATTTGTACAGGTGCGAAAACTCTGTGATCAGCATGTCGGAAAACCCAAGCCTATAGACATTTCTCTCTATCCGCCTGTCTGTATGTCTGTCTATATGTGTGGCCCTGTTTCATTTCTGAAACGAGAGATCATGCCCTTAATGGCGCTTGTTTAATAGGTAGCATCTGCCTAGTCCTTATTGACTCGCTTTTATTTAGATTTTTTTTCCGGCTCGTGACAGGTAGCTCATCATTTTAAATTTCTATTTATATTATATTATATTTTCTTAACTCTGAGTATTGTGGCCCTGGGAGAGGGACTGGGAGAGGGCCTAGGAGAGGGACTGGGAGAGGGACTGGGAGAGAGCCTGGAAGAGGGACTGGGAGAGAGCCTAGGAGAGGGACTGGGAGAGAGCCCTCGGAGCGGGGCCTCGGAGCGGGGCCTCGGAGCGGGGCCTCGGAGCGGGGCCTCGGAGCGGGACTGGGAGGGGAACTGGGAGGGGAACTGGGAGCGGGGCCTCGGAGCGGGGCCTGGGAGTGGGACTGGGAGCGGGGACTGGAAGAGGAACTGGAAGAGTGACTTGGAGCGGGGCCTGGGAGAGGGACTGGGAGCGGGGCCTGGGAGAGGGCCTGGGAGAGGGACTGGGAGAGGGCCTGGAAGACGGAGTGGGAGCGGGGCCTGGGAGAGGGACTGGGAGGAGTAATATTAATAGTAGTATTTATAGTAGCAGTAGTAGAGATGGTAAGAAAAACAAAGAGAAACTGAGGAAGAAGTACGAGTTCGAATATAGAGAAATAATTCAAATGATTTTATGTAAACTGTATTTATAGTGCCAAATTTGGCAGTTGCTTATGGTCTGGTCATTTTGTAATTGGAAATTTAGTGTAGGCTGTGAAGTTTAATTAAATTATACGAGCAAATTTATGAAGTATAACATTCAAAATTAATTTAAATATTTTGCAAGGCATTTCTATTGATTTTTTTTCATTTTGTTATAAATAATTTTGTTTAGATTGCATTAAAAAATGTTTAAAAATATAATTCAATCAGATGTGGCCTTTAAAAGTTCAAAAGTCAACGTTGAACAGATTGCCCAACGCAGTCATCATTTGGCCACGCCCACAGTGTGTCAAACACGCTAATTTACTGTTACATTATTTACATACAAACACACACACTCACACACACACATCCATACATAAGCAGCGATAAAACTGAAAGGTTGTCACTTTGGAGGCGTTAGGCGGTCGTTCGTCGTTTTGTGGTGTTGCCGAGGAAGAAGAACACATAATAAGAAAAACAACGAAGAATGCCATACAACGAGGAGGAGGCAAACAGGGCGCATGAGCAATGTCTTTGACGTTGGCAACATGCGAATAATGTTGCCAACAGAACTGTTTCCAAATACCGATTTCCTCTTGAAGCGCAATAAAAATGCATTTTTAATATAGTGTACAATTGGAACTTTTTATTGTTTATGGCGTAAACAATTGTGCGTACGGTTTTGTGCAATTATTTAACGGATAGACATAAAATACACAAAATGTTGCTAAACTATGCTGAGTCAACATGAATAGCATCCACAAAGTTTCCCGCCAATTGCAGGCCAAGCCGAAGTGTATACAAACAAACGCACACACACACACACATACACAGTCATTTGCACACACTCTAGCAACCCCGAAAAGCCGCAAAGCAAACAAGGGTGAAGGAAGAGAGGGTGATGGTTGGGTGAGGAAGAGAGTGGGAGTCAGGAGTGGGTTGCGTTGCGTTGCGTTGAGTAAGTCGTACGTAAAATCAGCAACGCTCAAGCTGAAACCAAAAGCCGGCAACCGGTCCCCAATCTCAATTCCCCTTCCTCACCCTCTTACCCTCTATAGAGAACTGTTATTTACATTTTGTTTTGCCGGCTTTTCTTCATCGTCGCTTCGCCCGACGAAAAACCGAATGTCGCCTGCCCGAATGCCGACAGCCCTTCGGCTCTACATTCGTTCGGCGTTCGCATTTGCCGTTAGCTGGTCCGAATCCGTTTGAATATCGCGTCAGTTGGCAACGGCCCGCATGTTGACACGGACGTGTTTTCTGCTCGAGTTTTCATGAATTTTTGAAATAAGCATTTTTGAGGTGTGTGCTTGTGTGTAGTGCGTGTGTTGTTGTTGTGTCTTATTTTGAGTTATCGCGATTTGCGTCTAAAAGTGCAATTAGTGTCGCAAAAATTGTGTGCAATGAATTGAGAAATTGCCTAAGGCTATAGCTAAAACCGAAAGATCAACATATTGAATTGAAAAAGTTATAGCAAAAGTGTTAAACATTTGATTGAATTAATTATATATTGTGAATGCTCCAGCAACTGCACAGCTGATATTTTCAAAAGGTAAACCTCTATTTAAACCAACATTCTTTAACACATTGCCATCTGATTCAATCACAAGAGAAGAATGTCACTAAAAAAAAAATATTGAAAACAAATGTGTCACAAACCGAATTGAAACCAAAGCGCGCATGTTAATTAAAGACAGGCACACACAGAAAGAATTTCCGAAAAAAAATCAGAAAAAAAACGAAGAAAACATTGAGTATGAGAGATGTTATTGAGGGTGCCATGGCCAATCCATCACTCAATTGCCTGTTTAGAATTTTGGACTTTCTTTTTCTTTTATTTATTGTTTCTCTTATTTCAGATGCGACATGAGTTCTGGCTGTTTTTTGCTAACGCCCCATAACAACTGTGCATTAAATTTAATTTCGAAATTTAAATTGAAAGCATAACAACACAATGCACATGTGTTTTTTTCTGTACTCCATTGCGTCACTTTGCTCAACATCCAACACCCAATACCCAATTTTCCAATTTACCAATACCAATTCCAGACACTGAACCAGTCACAATCGTCTGGCTGTTAACCATAAATAATCAGCAGACTTTGCCAGCCGCTTTGATTTTCGTATTTCGTCTGGTGCCATAAATATTTATGCAATTGAACGCACTTGTTTAAACAGACAGGCACTTCATAAGTATTGCTCCGATGGGGGGATCATTCTATCTGATCAGTCCGAGAACAGTTGGCATATCATAAACGTCGATTGTTTATGGCTTATGCAATTTACCTGGCCACGCCTCTCAATTAAAACTTGGCTGGTGAATGTGAAATTATCCATCATTGTTTTGATGTTATCAGCTGAGCTCTTCCTCTTCTATTTGCTGTTGCTGTTGCTGTTGTTGGCAAATTGTTTGATTTTCCTGCGGCCTGTTTGTTGCATGTTGGCTAACAAAATAATTGACAAAACAAATCATTTACGTGGCAAAAGTTTCAGGCCCAAAGCAGCGCACGGCGGCAAAACACGCAACATGTACGAGTATTTGACGACATAAAAAAAAAAAGAAACAAAAATAAAAATAAAAACAAACACAATAGCAAAAACAAAATAAAACAAAACAAAATTTTGTCTGTTCTTTGCTCAAATAAATATAAATATCAGCATAACAATGAGAGAAAACAATACAAATTTAATTTCCAATGTTGCGATCTTTTGAGGCATGAGCAGAAGCAGATTTCGACAAAATGCGATGACATTTTATAGTTTGTGGTGAAAGCAAAAAATTCTCAACAATTAAAGGGCTAATATTTATTCTAAATTTAAAGTTAAACCAACTTTTAATAATATACACTGTATTATTATTTAAAGTAACTTTAATGGAAATATATTTTATTCGTGTAACTATTCTTATGATTTTCCGGGATGGATATTATACCAATTAATATATTTTTCTAGTTTTCAAATACAAACCTTAATTTTTAATCAGAATTTTTATTTATATATACTATATTTAAAATATCTTAATTGTAAGTGCTCATTTAAGAATGCTCGCAGTTAAAATAATTATGTTTAAGCACTTCGCAGTATCAAAGATATTCACATGAATTGATTACTTTTTAATGGCAAACACAAATCAAATATTACACATACGCCGCGTATATTTGCATAATGGTTAATAAATTCGATTCCGTGATTTATTATTCTATTCATTTAATTTTTATTGCATTTTCCGGGTAAATATTGTATAAAATTGATGTGAAACTTATAATTCCTGTAAAAAGATTTAGCATTCTATGTTTTTATGTGAAACGTTTGCTTCGAAGCGTGTTTTGTTTTGGCCATAAAACTGATTTACTGCCTCTTCGTCTGGGCCAAGTGCCAGCAATATAAAAAGATTGATTTCTATGCTGAAGTAATTATAATACATAAATTCAACTAATTAGCCAAATCAGTCAAAATAGTTCTCATATTTAACTCTTGGGGATCAGAAGCTCGTACCTTTAGGCCTTGTTATTCTGATGCCATTGGAAAATGTAATCGAATAAAATGCAAACGACATTTAACCGCTGTTTAAATCATATTATGGTGAAAACCGCAAATTTGCCGCCTGTGGCTGGGAAATGTCAAGGGTGTTTATTTGGTTTGTGGCTCACAGTCGATTGCCTGATTTTCACACACACACACATACACACACAGACAGGCCAGAGTCAACATGTTAACAAGTTGTTAAACACACACCGTGTTTGGGGGAAGCGCAATTTTTACAGCCTATTTTTTTTTGGGTAAAAATCCCAACATTTATGGCTATTAGTTTTTGGTTATTGGCCGCTTCACGTTGTTAGTGTCGATAAACGTTGCGATATGACGTTATGTATGTGGACACCCAGACGAACCCCAAGTTCCCAGACCCAAGTTGGCCCATGTGGAGTGGTGTGTGGCATGTGCTGTGGCATTATGGCCAACAAATGGTTCTAGGCCTGACAAATGTCGGCTCAAGTGTCTCGCTCTGCCGGTTTATTAAAATCGAATTGCAACTTATTGGCTCGCATGCTAAGGGCGCCTAACAGCAGGCAATAGTTTTTATTGCAATTTCATTCCAATAATATAACGAGGATAATGGTCATAGAAATGATTGTATGAACGCAATTTGCAAGGTAATAATGTATTGGCAATAAGTACAACTTGTAGATGTTTAGATTAAAATTGTTATTGTGTGTTAAGTATGAATAACAATATAATTAATGAGATAAATCCATGTATATATAAAATTATTTGACCTGATTTACTTATATACTCAGTGATTATTGCACAGACCAAACCATAAGACGTAGGAGGCTGAAATTTTTACACAACATAGATGAGTCAATTTTATATGATATTAACTGAAAAAAAAGTATATAGCTATGTTAGTTCGATTATGTTTTGTTCAAATTAAAGCAGAAAATCAAAATTAAACTAGACAGTCTTAGATGTAATTATGTGCAATTACATTGTAAAATTCTAGTAAAATCTCCACATACTGTTAAATAAATATTTATTATAACATATCTCTTGGGTCTTGACTATATTGTATAACACGTAAGCAGATTCAGATTGTTTTTGCTGTTGTCCTTGGGAACATGTGCTTAGGTGACGATTGGACAAATAAATACAACTAGTACATAGTTTATAGTTTTAGTGAAATAGTTTATGACGTCAATTAGCGTGTGAAGAACTTTATAGCATTTTAATTGTGCTTTGCAGTTAGTCGTAGCTTGAGTATCTAGGAAAACGGGGCCAACATGTGCCATCGATGCTATTGAATGCTCTTGAAAACTGAGTCTCTTGACTAATCAAGTTTTCTTCGCCACTTTTCCGGTTGCCTGTTTATTTATATGCGCTTAATTTATATTTTGTAGTCTGGTTAGCAGACTTTTGCGCATTCGATAGCCACGAAATTGTAACGATTAATAAGTATAAAAATTTCAACGGCTTTGTCATCGTCGCCCCACTGAACGCTATAATTACCAAAAAAAAAAAAATTGTACACAGTTCGAACGAAATAGAGATGGAAAATCTGAATCAAAATCCCCACATTACCTGCGCATATTTGTGTAGTTACAGCATCAGCCCCTCCCCCTGGACACTGTCTCCCTTAGGGGCTGCCAGAATGCGATTGCAGCATCAAAGCAGCCGTCGTATTAACTTTTCATCTAAACAGGTATCCCCTCCACCTACCTCCCTCCTGGCCCTATAAGCAGATGCTTCGGCAAAACTGCAGCTATTAAAATCAAAAATCAAAATTGTATTTATAAGGGTGAGGTGTGAGGTGAGGTGAGGCGGCGGCGGAGGAGAGCAATTGAGAGGGTGAATGATGGAGAAATTCCAAGCATATCAAAACCATTTGGGCCACAATTGCAATCGCAATTGCAAATGCAATTCACAGGTGCTGAGATGCTCGCTAATTTATGAGCTGTGCATTGTGGGTTAATGTAACCGTAAATTGCCAGTTTGAATTAAACAAGATGCCCAACCACAGACAAGGCCAGAAACAAAACAGAACGGAACAGAACAGAACACAACGGAACAGGTCAGAACAAAGCTCAATGAGCTGCACGCTCCAATTGCCTTCAATGGAATAATGAGTGTCAAAAGACTACTAATTGGTGTCCAGTTAAAACACAGTTAACGCCATTAAAATGTTTAAAAAAAGGAAACATGTTAAACACACATTTTTCAGCAGCAAAATGAAATGGGCATAATTAAAAATGTGTGTAAAATTTATTCTTGTAATCATTTAAAATCATGGGAGTTGTTTCAGTTTTCAGATATATCATTTGATTATCCGTATCAATAAAAGTCTTTTATTTCATATTGAATATCCTCATATGAACATTTTAAAAGCCGGAATAATTATAGAAAATTAATTGAAAGTATTTACAAATGATATGCAATATTTTGTATAGTAGCTAAAATTGTTAGTGATTCATGATGGAATTCCACCTCAGAATAAATTTACATTTTACCAAATTTATTTATTTATTTTATTTTATTCTATGAAATTTATATTATGTTTCCAAGTTTATACAAATACTTGAGCAATTGCAGTAGCTTATTGTTTTCAATTTCCAAGAATAGATTGCAGTTTATAAAATGTCTATTAAAATAATAATTCTCAGATCTTTATAGAAATGCACTGTAAAAAAATCTAAATCAATTTAATTTTAACGTATTATTTTGTGTACTGAATCAAAATACTGAAATAACATAAGGTAGATAAATACGTGTACTATAGTATTAACTGATTGATGTTTTCCTGTCCGGAAATCATTTGCCAATGGCGTGAAAAATACTCTCACTACATTGTCAGTTGTTGTTTCTTACCATTTCCATGCACATTTTGACCTTTGTTAGGAGCTTTACGTGTTTTGGTTTCATGTGCCAAGGATTTTGGCTCGAATTTTGGTTTATTGATTGCGAGTGTGAGCCACTTGACTTGTGGAAAAGCGAATGAAATTGAAGCGAAGCGAAATAATTAGCAGATACTCGTAACTCGTACTTGGAAATGTTGGATCATAAATTCAACGCAGACATTTCATGTCAAGGCTCAACGGCAAATCGATTGATAAATTAATCAGAATTAGGCCTTGAAAGTGTATAATAAATATTTATAAGTTGTATTTCGTATTTTGTATTCTCACTACTTGCACAACGGATTCTTAGTCCTTAGCCTGGCGTGTCTCGATTGTGAATTTTTCAATTTCAACTGCAATTTGAACGTCCATCAATAACCTGCAATGGCTGGCAGGATGTCAGACAGGCAGGCAGGGTGTTCCAAGCGGGCAAATCGCCAGCAAAAAACGTTAAAGCACAGATTAAATTGTACTTGGTATTTGTTGTAAGCCATATTTCATGCTCTACGTACAAATCCGAGAAATGAACTGACTCTGACAACGAAGCCACTTAAGCCAACTTGAAGGCAACGCATACAGATCCAGTTGTAGTCCCAGTTCCCAGTTCCCATTCCCAGTTCCAGACCCGGACCGGGACCTAGTACTGTGTGGGTGCGACTGACAAATGAAGAGTGACATTTACAAAACAGCTAAACAACAAAACCAAATCATTCTCGTGCAACTTGTCGCGACAGTTGAGTTTTTAAAAGCAACTTGTTGTCATAAGGCCGAGCCGCGATTTCTCTTATTTTTTTTCTGTTTTGTATGCTAGAGTTTGGGGAGAGAATCTGATGGGATGGTGTTGTTGTGTACGTGAAAGATTTAAAATAAAACCACTTAGCGGCATCTTCATTTTTTGACAATTTCTAAAGCCTTGGAATCGCAGTGATAAAGTGTCGTTGGGGGATTTAACACAATTGTAGAACGAATATATTCAGTATTTACAAATAAAGACTCTTTAAGTAAATAGTAATTAAAATTATAAATTTATAAATAATCTGTACATTATATAATAATTTAACACGGATATCTTACACACTTAAATAATTTTTCAAAATTAAATAAGCGACCGAAAAAATCTATAAGATATAATTGAGAGAATGCAAATAATTTATATACAAATTCTTGTATTCTGTAAAAGACAATTATCAGACTATAATCAGAAAACTATTTGTTGTTTAAATCCATAAATATTTGTAAGTTGATATATGTATCTGTATCTTAGTTTTGTAGCCGATAGCCTTTTAACTTTGTGCTGCTACTGCAATAAAATAATTACCAAATATTTCCATTTTGTTTTGTTTATTTTGAATGCAATTAAAACAATTAATGTCAATCTGTGAGCTGGCTAAATAATTGGGTTATTCGAAGTAGCTGCGAATACTCGTATTTATAAAATTCTTGCTAATCAAATTAAATGAATTTATCTTATTGGCATTTGAATTTCTCATTTCTATTTCGTTTCAACTTTTGCCTACTCAGCACTTTTCTCTGTGTACTTATGAGTACTTATTGTGGTTTCCTTGAGGTGCATTTCAATTATTTTAATATAAATAAAACCGCTGTGGTTGCGAAATATTTATAAGCCGCCAAGCATAAATATATATATTTATATGTATGTAAATATTTATTTAAATGAAAGCAGCAAAAATCACAAAATATATGAACTGTAAAATTACAACAACTACAATTGCCTCGACGGGGGAGGCACCCAAAATAGCTTTAAACTAAAACATTTACAATATTAACAAAAAAAAATATATATATATACCTATGTACAATATATATTGTTCTTGTGTGCATTTTAGTTGGACTCGTTGCTCACCTGCGGCGTCGTTCAAGTGCTTTAGTTGACTGCCACAATATCATTATGATTATAGATATTCTGATGATGATTAAGTATTATCATCATTGTCTTTGGGGCTGTCCATTTCAATAGAATTTATTTGTATTTTTAGCGCACTTTTCATTATTAACTAAAAACTGTCAGTTAGACACACACACACACACACATACATGTATTTATAGGTGCAACTTATACACCTGCAAACACACACACACACACAGACACACACACACATGTTCACTTTTAGTGAGGCAGTGATTTGAATGTCAGGCTGGCAAGTATTCAGCGCTTGAGGCAGCTTCGTCTGGCAGTCTGTAAAACGGAAATTTCGAACATGTTGAAAGTTGTCAACATTTCAAACGCTCAATGGTGCAACAAGTTGCCGGCAACAAAATGGCGGAAACGTGTCGCTGTCGCCGTCGCCGTCGCCGTCGACGTCGGCGTCGCTGTTGACATGGCCAGACACTTGAATCAAAGTTTTGTATGCTACAACGAGGGGCGACTGTAAATTTATGAAATGAATTTTTAAACGCAACTTTAAACTTTTTTATTGCTTTGAGAGTTGCAGCAGCAGTTGCAGCATCCTAATTGTGGCAAACTTTCGCCACACGCTTCATATCCTGGTCTGGGCTCTCCGATAGTCCGTCCTGTCCCATTCCATTCCAGGTCCTTCCTTCCCTTTCCTACCTTGCTGCCAGCCTGTCTGTGTTTGGTGAGCCGCCTGTCGCATTGTCCTTGTCGCTGTTCATTGACTTTGGCAGCAACAGCAACAGCAACGACAACGTTGTGAATGTTGCAGCTTCAGGACACACACACACACACACACGCATACACACAGACACACACTCACCCATGTAAAATGGGGTGAGAGTCAAACGCACTGTGACTTTGTTTTTAATACACTCCAGTGGACGCTTCATCGATCGGCAGGACAAACAAGTCGCCTGTCGTTCGTTGTCTGCCAGCCGCAGTTCATTACTCCTCCAGCATGTCCTGTGGCCAGTTTTGTGCACTGACTTTTCATGCTCATATTTTTGCCACGCAACGCAACTCCATGTTATCCTTGGGCTCCACGTCAACTCATGACAAAGATAATCAGTTGCGCCAAGCTAAAGACATGACTGCAACGGATATTGGCCACGTTTTGAGTCATGTTAGCCGCCTTAATCCACTATTCACCATCTACTATCCACTATCCACAATCCACATCAATATCAATTGCAATCGCAAAGTCGCATTTGGTTTATGCCAAACAATATTAGACCTTAAATTGTTATTAACATATTGAGTTGGAGTTTTTAGACCCCGTACTTAAAAAAAGTACAGCGGTCTATTGGGTTTGTTTTACCGACTATGTGCGTAACAGGCAGAAGGAGGCGTGGCAGACCCTATAAAGTATATATATTCTTGATCAGCATCAATAGCCGAGTCGATATAGCAATTTCCGTCTGTCCGTCTGTCCGTCTGTCTGTATAAACACCTAGATCTCAGAGAATATAAGAGCTAGAGACACCAAACTTGGTATGTATACTGCAGGCAGATCAAATTTGTTTCAAAAGCGGGAGCGGGGCCTGTTAGCGGGGCCTGGGAGAGGAACTGGGAGAGGAACCTGGGAGAGGGACTGGGAGCGGGGCCTGGGAAAGGGGGTGGGAGATGGACCTGGGAGAGGGACTGGGAGCGGGGCCTGGGAGAGGGACCAGGGAGAGGGACTGGGAGCGGGGCCTGGGAAAGGGGGTGGGAAAGGGCCTGGGAAAGGGCCTGGGAGAGGGACTGAGGCGAGAGGGACTGGAAGTTATTTCCCAGTTCACCCCTAATTAAAAAGAATTTTGTTCTGAAAATTACTGTAAGAATTAAAATTTGATTTTTATTATAATTAATTTTTTTTTAATTTTTTTTTTTTTTTATTTTCAAACTGTTTTATATTTAGACTATAAATAATCGACGAAAAATAGTTCAATATTTCATTTTGCAATATTTGATACTTCTAAATACAGTAACTACCAGATTTTTATAAGCCCAGTTCTTGTAAATATTGCAAGTTATAAATAAATTTTAATTTTTGTCAACAGAAAAATTATTATATATTTTATTATTATATATTATTAATTTTATTTAATAATTCTAATGATTTTTGTAAGCATTTAATAAAACAATTATTTAATTAAAGTTAGAACAGTATTTAACAATTTTTTTTCTAAATTGTGACTAGTGCAAAAAATAATAAGTATCAGTACGATCAATAATTTCAATAAATAAATATAAATAATTTTTACCATACTAATAAAAATGAAGCGTAGTCAAAATAAAGTAGTTGAAATAAGCTGAGAGCGCCTGTATGTTACAAACAATATGACAATGTTGTGGTAACTTATGCTAGGCAAGGGCATAGGCAAAGGTAGAGGTAAGGCAGACGTCTGTTTTATGTTGGCCTGTGGAGGACTTTGGCAACGCACAAGCATATTTGTGTGCTCGGGATGTTTGGCATTTTGGCCGCATCATCATAATTTGTGAAAGGCGCTGGCAGGAAGTTGCCGCTGGAAATACATGTATGTTGAAACAAGTAGCCGAGCCGAGTCGAGTCGACCCGAGATGAGGGGCCAAGTGGCAAGGGTAACCTTGTCATATCCTGTTGACGTCGCTGACAGACGCGAGCAGCGCGCTCAGGTGGCCGTTGCCCCTACCCCCCCCCCCCCCCCTGTACCCCCCTCCACCTCAACCTGCCTCTTTCTGCCTTTGGCTGCCAGTGTCAGTGGCAACGGCGGAAGTGTGAAATATTTTTAGAGCACTCTTTCTACCTTCTTCAAATGGAATTTTTCGTTGAAACGTATTTTATTGGCATTTTGCAGAAAATTTGTGGCTGCGCTATGAAAATGCCTCAAATTGCGTTCTACACTTGCGACCCAACAATTTTTCGTATTAAATTCTTTTTATTTTTATTTTTTTGGGGGGACTTTCGAAAATGTTCACGTTGTTTCTGGAAATCTCAATTAAGCTGAAAACTGAAAATGTTTGTTCGTTTTTCGGTGTGCGCAGTGCGTATAATTGATTTAGCCAAATTGTTAAACGAATCAAAGTTGGCAAATTGCGCGTGCGACTAATGTGCACTTTCTATTGAATGTTGTAGCAATATGTCCTGCAAATGGGTCCTAAAGGACACCGGCCACTGACTATGACACACCTTCACTATTTTGGGACCTTTTCATTTTACGCACACTTTGCATAAATTGCCGGCATGTTGCATAATTATGCGACAGTTGTCAATGAATTTGCATGGCATTGCAATTTAGATTCTGGCCAAGTTTACACCAGAGAATTTCTACTGATGGAGACATTGCAAAAATGCAGCAAATTAATCAGAATTCAATTACTAATTAGAAATACCTGAATTTTCGTAATTACGACTAGCTTGTCATTTACGTTGGAAAATATATTATTCTATAAAGAGAAACAATTTATTAGTAATTTTATTGATTATGGTTTGTACAAAGTTAGCATAATAGTTAAGCAATAAATTTAAGAAAAAATAAAATAGGTAAATAATTAACATTTAAAAAATGAGACTTAACTGATTTTTAGAGAGAGGGCCTGGGAGAGGGCCTGGGTGAGGGACTGGGAGCGGGGCCTGGGAGAGGGACTGGGAGCGGGGCCTGGGAGAGGGACTGGGAGCGGGGCCTGGGAGAGGGACTGGGAGCGGGGCCTGGGAGAGGGACTGGGAGCGGGGCCTGGGAGAGGGACTGGGAGCGGGGCCTGGGAGAGAGACTGGGAGCGGGACCTGGGAGAGGGACTGGGAGCGGGGCCTGGGAGAGGGACTGGGAGCGGGACCTGGGAGAGGGACTGGGAGCGGGGCCTGGGAGAGGGACTGATTTTTGTTTTATGAGATATCGTAACCAATCTGATAACATTTGCATTTAAGTTAACTAAATTATTTTTAGTTTTTTTCCATTATAAGTTTTGTCCATAGTAAGTACGGGGTCTCCGACTGTTGAGTATGACTGTAGCACCGGCCGACTAGTTAAACTTTGATAGGAAAATACAAATTTAAGACTTCATTAATTTATTTTCCCCCATTTTATTTTACTATTTAAATATCAAATTGAAACAATTTCCAACATAATGAATTTTATTATAAAAAATTTCCAATAAATCGATAATCCTTCATGAATATAATTAAATTATAATCAATCATGAATTTGGTCTTTTATCTTTTAAAAATTTCCGTATTGTTGAAACTGAGACTACAATGTATTTGCAACTTTGATAGACTGTTGCAAATAGATAAGATTGTTCGGTTTGCAATTACATGAAAAATGACAGCATAAAATTGCTGTAAATTCCACACCTGTCAACGATCAACACAATTTAGCTGTATTTTTATTACGGATGCCGTCGATGTTGTGAGTGTGTGCCAAAGGTGCATGTTTTAGTTTGTTCTATGTTGTTCTTTAGCTAATTAAATCAACTAAAACCTGTATGAAATGCCAGCTACAGAGCTGAAATTGCATATTGCATTTTGGGTTCTGATTTGGGTTAAATCCCCTTCCCAATTTACCCGCTATATATTGTCAACGCCTGCGCTGCGTTTTAGTTGTTGATGCTTTGAAATTTGGGTCAATTATGCGATTTGTCGCGCCACAGACAAAACACGACGACAACGATGACGATGATGACGACGATGAAGTGGAGAAGGAGGAGGAGGTGGAACAGGCACATCCATCAGTCCCAAAACGCACGTATGTCACAGGCATTGAATTGCTGTCGTGTGGAATAGTAGGGGAATTATGCGAAATACATTCCCAATGAGGAAGGAGTGTGGGAGTGTGGGAGGGAATGGCAGTCCTGTCTTTGCCAGACGCACAGCAGGTTACTTTGCGTAATTATTTGTCAAATTCACACTGGCCACTAACGAGCAACAGGGAGACAGAGTGACAGACAGACAGACAGACAGACAGACAGTCAGACAGACAGTCAGTCAGACAGACAGATACGTTCTCATTCTGCCGCCCACGCACCCCAATTTGGCAATCAATCAACAGCTCTATGAGCTGAGTACAAATAAATTCATATATTGTTTATGATTAGGTCTGGTCAATCACCATATCCGCTGAACTAACGGAAGTAATTATCAACATTTTCGATAACCAGATAAGATTAAAGCTGCACGCGAATATGAAATTCGTTCCGCCTGAAAGTATGCCATGATAAAGAGATGGGAGATATCTTTCTCTCTCTTTATTTTTGCTATTTTTCAGTGCATTGTCAACGTTTCCATTTAGGCCAATAAATACATGTTGGCATTATCCGACATAATTCACATAAAATTACACATCATTTGCTTTTTGTTTTTGTTATATTTATTTACAATTTTTATTTTGTTGTTTTATTACACATTTAACAGTAAATTATGTGTTAATATAAATAAATTGTATTTTCCTTGTTTTAATACAGTTTTAAATATTGGGTGTTTATTATTAAATATATAAACACGAAAGCACATTTTGGCAAAAGTTGATGCATTAAATTAACGTTTCTCATATTTAGTTGCTTAATATGTATTTTTTTTTTGTGTATTAAGTGTACATAAAAATCATTAAATGAATTATAAAACTACGCTCACTTAAGGCAAAAATGCAGTCAATGTTAATTATTTTCTTTGTTGTTTGATTTTGCTGATATTGCACTCTGCACGTGTGGAAGACTATTATCATGATATTAAAGTAGAAATTATAAACAAATTTTCCCATTTAAGATTTCATTCTGTGAATTGGCGACTATTTTTAGGTATGTGCAATAAATTTGTTCAAATCGATAAGCGATGATGGGTGGACAGTAAAGTATGGGCGCTAGCTTTTCTTATCTGCGCCAAGTTGGAAATCATCTAGATTTATTTACAATTAATTATACCATTTTATTATTATTATATAGCTCTATAGAAATTCTAAACGCATTTGTCATACAATGTTCTGGCTGCTATACTATATATCTGCGCCCTGATTTGTATAAAAAAGCATGCATAAATCTGTACTATATATTTGTATTTATATGTATTCATATCAACCCCCCCCGCAAATGACAAATTTAATGCGTTGCCCCCCACACGCACACACATAACAACAGACAACAACAAAAATAAGAATACTTTGCTCTTGTGCGTGATTCGTTCTTTTTGTCCGACTGTCTCCCTCTCTCTCTCTCTCTCTCTCTCTCTCTTTACACTGCACAACTGTAACTGTAACTAAAGCGAATGATTTTTTGCAAACTTTCTGTGTGCTTTTTGTTCTCTCTTTGAACCATTTCCACTCTCTCTCTCCTCTCTCTCTCTCCTTAGGCTTAGAGCAACCTGCATTTAGGTTTGGGTTTGCGCATTGGCGGACAAAGCACCGATCGTATGGCCTCATCGAAGACCGTCTTGAGGCCCTTTTGGGTGAGAGCGGAGCATTCCAGATACTTGACAGCTGCAATTTCCTTGGCCATGGCCAATCCTTGTGGATAGGTAATGGGCGTTAGCTTCTTTTCCTTGAGCTTTTCAATCGTCTGCTTGTCGTCGCGCAAATCGAGCTTTGTGCCCACGAGAATAATGGGAACATTGTTGCAATGATGACGCACCTCGGGAAACCATTTAGCGCGTACGTTCTCAAATGAGGCGGGATTAACCAGAGAGAAGCAAATGAGGAAGACATCAGTTTGTGGATAGGACAAAGGTCGCAGACGATCATAATCCTCCTGTCCAGCTGTATCCCAGAGTCCCAAGTTAATGGGCTTGGCATCGACCATCACATTGGCCGAATAATTGTCAAAGACGGTGGGAATATATTCCCCCGGGAAGGCATTGGTCGTATAGCTGATCAGCAGGCAAGTTTTACCCACGGCGCCGTCGCCAACAACAACACATTTGATTGCCTGCATGACGTCGTCGTCTCAGTTGTTGTTGTTGTTCTCTCAGTTGTTGTTGTTGCCTTAGTTTCTTTGTGTATCTTTTATACGTACGAGTAGTTTATTAATTTACACTCACACACTCGCACACTCACACAGCAGCAGCAGCAGTTAAACTAGTATGAGGGAGGGAGGCAGCGAGTTCAACAAGTTTTGGCGATTATACAACTCAATTTTTATTTGCTCACACAATCACACAGATACACACTTTGAAATATGTATGCAGTTAATCTTTGGCTTTCCGATTAGTGTTCATTAAACTTTTTGCAGATTGCAGTTCTGCCCTTTTTGCCACTTGTTTGTAATTAAATTGAGAAATTTTTGCACGATCAACAAAATAAAACACACCCAAACGCTGTGAAATCGACGCTGTTACTGAGCGCAGAGAGCGTAAAACAGAAAATTTTGTGTTGCTATCGTTGTTGTTGCAGCCGCTCAACAGCTGCGCACACACACTGGACATCTCACTCGCGCTCACATGCACTCAATGCTCTGCGTAAAGTATGCCGCGCACGCTCCCACACAAACAGCAGCAGCAGACAGTGCCGTCGCTTATATTAGGTAGACTGACGAACGATCTGTGAGTCATCACTTGTTGTTGTTGCTTCGCTAATGGTGACGTTTGATATGTAAAGCATAAAGAGAGCTGAAGAGAACGAGAGAGGGAAAGAGCGAACCTGACTTGCTCTTTACTTGCTGCGTTCACTTGACCTTGCTTTGGTCTTTTTTGACGAGTTTTATTTATTTTTCTATATTTGTACGCCGTTTCCATGAAATTTTCTTTGCCAACAGTCTGAGATAGTTTTTATAAAATGAGCCACATACGTATGCACTTATATAGATACATTTTCCACAGTATCATCGCATTATTGTTGCCTCTGCAAACCGTTTTAATGGACCACAAAAATGAACGCGATGGCCAAAACAAATCGACAGGCAGCGGCGACAACGACGGTTTTGTTGTGGTCACTAACAACGTAACCGAAACCGAAACCCAAACCAAATCCAAACCCTACCCAAAAACCCAAAATCCGAAAGCGAAAACCAAAATCCGCATCCACATCCGCGACTGACAAAAGCGATAGCCAAAAATTGCAATGCTACAAAGCGCTGTTTTTGCATGTTTCCGCCTCCCTAGCCACGCCTCATCTTCCGCCCACTTCGCTACATAGACCACAGAAATTTTTGCATATGAAAATTGTTGAAATAAACGCGCTGCGAATTAAACACATTTCAACAGCAACTTCAACAACTCACAAAATATTTCACGCAATTTTAAGTTAATTTTTTTATGGTGGCAGTAATTGGATAATTGAAATTGTTGTTTATTATAAAATTTACATAAATATATTAAGTGGATTACACAATTGATAAAAAAGATCTACAACAATTTAATCAGCAATGCAATTGTTCAAGAGACATAAAAATGTGTAGTGTTTTCGTTATCAATGCAACACAGTGAAATTTACCTTAAGCGGAGATTTTGAAAAATTAAAAATAAAAATTTATTATTAGAATTGCAGTCTAATCGTAATAATAAAAAATACAGTATATTTTTCAAGATAAGCTTGAATAATTTTTGTTGTAAGTTGTCCACACTTAGAGTTTTCACTGTAGATTACTAACTACATTTTATAGTAGAACTGAGTTATACTTGTATTGAATATTCGTATAATAATAAAATGCATTTAGACTATCTGGATATGTCTATATTATGATAGCTTTACAATTTTTATCTCACTGACATATCTTTATAAATTTTTAGTAAATATTTGCAGAGTGATTTAGTAAAGACTGGGTAATAAATTGCTCTATTAAATTAAAGTTTTTTGTTTCACATAGCTTTTTGTTGGCTTCAATGATATTTTGCTATTAAATTTCATAGGATATTTGTATTTTCCTGCTTACAGGCTCATTATAAAAAGTCGAGAGCTGTGCAAATAATTAAAGTAAAAGCGTGAAATATATGACAGAAACTGCAACAATTATTTGATTACTGTCGCAGTCGTTGGCTGGTAATTGGCGAAGTGAAATATATACGAAAATACGTAACGAGTACCCCCCATGAAGGCCTTTATCACGCCCACATGTGCCACAGCTTGGGCCATTACGTGACAAAGACAGAGAGAGAGACAGGGAAAGAAGAGAGACAGAGAGATAGAAAAAGAGTGAGTTATTCATAATTGTTGTTGCAACAAAAGTGGCAGAGAAATGCATAACAAACTGAAAAATATGCACGCCATTTTTATTGCCACACCAGACACATCAACCCACACACACACACACACACAATCACACACTTGTACACTCACAAACACTCACATTGTCCGACTATAATGAATGAATGCACAGCTAAAGAACCGCAGCCTGAACCGAAGTCTCCTTCTCTCTCTCTCTCTCTCTCTCTCTCTCTCTCTCTCTCTCTCTCTCTCACACTCTCTTTCTATCTTCCACTCCCTCGCTCTTTCAGCCTATGCCATTGTCGATGTCGACCCAAAAACAAATATAAGCCGCATGACTGCTGACCAACAATAAATTTAACACTTTAACTGCTGTGTAAACAAGTGAATGAAATCGGAGCTGGTAACGGTAATGCGAATACCCATGCGAGTGTTCTCAAAGCTGTAATCTCCTTTAATGCAACGAATTAAATTCTTCAAAACTGAATTTAAGTAACAACTCTATAAAGTAAACATATATAAATCAATAAAATTATCAATTTGTTATCACTTGAGGTTTTATTTATTATAATCCATGCTAAAGCTTTAATGTGCTTTAGTATCTCAATCAATCAGGGATATGAGAAGAGTAACAAATTGTATGCAGTTTTCAAGCTATAAATCATATTATTTAACTTATCCAATAGCTTTAATGTGCTTTACAAGCTCATAGAAGCTTCTTTTCTATATTTTACCAATTCAATCAACTGAGCTTTCAGTCAAACTTCGAGTTCTAATGTGATTTAAAATGAAAATTGCATGATTTAAAATCATTTACAAATTGTTTTAAAATTAAAACAAAAAAATAGATAATATTGCATATCTAAGAAGATTCCTTCTATTCGATCAGTATCGGTATTTGATAGATCTTATAGTATAGAGGACTCTCATTAGTTTTTTTTTAAATAGAGATACAAATTAATTTTCAAATTAATCCCGATAATTTGAACAGTTCTTTCGTTGAGCTTCTTCTTTCTGCATGTTGCAAATTAAATTTGTTTAATGAGTAGCGCAATAAAACTCATTTACTGTCAAGTGATAAAATGTCATTTCACTTTGCTTGCCTGCAGTTTTATTATTTTCCCATATGCGAGTACTGTATATATTTTTCATTTATATGCCACACATGTCGACGATCCTCTTCTCCTCCCCTCTCTTCGTAATCCATCGGCCGCCTGTTGACATGCAGCAATTATTAACTTTTATGCGGCTGCTGCCATGGCACCGTGTGTTTGTTATTAATTTCTTGTTATTTATGCAAATAGTTGGCACTTAATACGCTTGTAAATTCTCTGTTTTTTTCTCTTTTTATTTTGTTGCAAATTGCTTTGCGCATTACAATAAATTAACAGCATAAACGAACGGCAACAACAACAACAATGGCAATGGAACAACAACAATTTGTGACACGTTCCTTGCTTATCGAGAACATTTCTGAATTTGTCGAGCGCTTTATTGGAATTTAAAAAAAAAACTATGTTGCATACCGAAAGGCGCTTTGGCTCTTACGCTTCTATAAACTCAACTGAGTTATCGCTCGCAGACGTGAAGTCATCTCGGAATGTTGACCATATAAATTCCATTCAAAAAGCGAACTCCTCTCTAGAATTTTTCAGCATGTGTTTGGTTTGCTGAGGTCACGTCTGTCTGGCCCGTCTGGACTGCTTATGAATAAAGTTGTTGGCCATTCTGTCAATACACATACTCGTTTGCCTTCACCAACATCAACACCAGCATCATCATCATCATCATCATCATCATCATACTTTCCTCTCCCTCCAATCCATTCAATTGGGGTTATTTGTCGCTCTATCTAGCTTGATGCTCTTCGCTTTGTTGACTTTTTGGCTTTGAATGGCCCCAGCGTCTATTCAATTTTTTGTGCGGCCCTATTAGAGTCAAATACCCAAACCACAACCCCACAACATTCTCTAGTCACCCCTCAAGCAATTTGAAATGAAAAGTTGTCTGCCACATAAACACACATACAAGAAATATATAAATAGAGACAAAAAAAAAACAAGAAAATGAAACAAAAAATGATATGTCGCATCCATATTTGTAGGCAGTAAATAGCAACATGGCTCGGTGATGAAATGTGTCCTTTGACATTTGATCGCACGCCAGCGTTGCCTGATAATCCTGCCCAGAATCGGAGTCGGAGTTTGAGTCGGTGTCAGAGGCTGTCAGTCGTTGCGTGGCTTTTCCACAGCTTTTTGGCCCGCTTAATGGCTTGCTGCATTATTTAGCACGTCGCAAGCCAATAAAATGGCTTTAAAATACAGTCCGTTAAGTTGTTGACTTTAAGCCGTAGACAATGCAGCGCATTAAGCATCCTTATGGCAGTCAGGATGCCAACAGCCAGGACGGTAATTACAGTTGCCCTATAAAAAGGTATACACATTTGTTAATCTTACATGAAAAGCATCTATAAAATGGCTTAAACTATATTAATATTTTTGTATATTATAGCTAAGACTAATGCAGCGACACATATTATTATATAGATAAGTTTGTTCTATAATGTCAAATATTTTCGTTGCATTTAAATTGCTAGATATTTAGGTTGAGTAGTATCTACCCTTGTGAAAAATGCTATAGCTTTCTATAATGCGACCAAAAACAGAATGAATGGAATAGGGTAAGACTTAAAAAATATAAATCTCAAAAATTTCTAAAAATTCAGAAGAAGGTACATAGTTATGAAGTTTAAAGAAGATTTTATTTGTTACGATTCCTATAATTCAAAAAACTTAAAAATCAAAAATTCATTATTTATTTACGATCTTTTATTATTAAAAATAATTTAAAAATCTCTGCAAATTACTAATTCTTATTGGAAAAATCAATTAATCATTATTTATTTATATCTTTTAAATTAAAAATAAAAAAAGTTTTTAATTTATTATTTTCTTTGAAAAAAATGTGTAACTATGTAATTCATAAACTAAAATAAAAATTTTAAAAATTTGAATTAAAAATGATTTATATTAAAAAAAATCATATGTTTTTGGTGACATCGATAGTAACAACTAAAATAGGCATTTTGACAGAAATAAGCTGTAAATGATTTCTATAAAAATAAATGAAATTAATCATTTGAAGCGTATTCAATATTCGATTAGTTGAAGCTTTCAAAGTATCCCGAACCCGTTACACACATGTTCACACATGTGCCCAGAGCTGCTGGAATGGCGCTTTTCAAGTTTATCCGCGACGACTTTTACTTGCTTCGGCATCTTAATTTACTTTTACACTCAGGCAGCTGGAAAAAGAAGTGCAGTCAGGGCCTAAAACAATTGCAGGCTGGCAGTAGAGTAGAGTAGAGTAGAGTAGAGTGAGAGAGTTAAGAAGAATTACAGCAATTTCCTGCACAATTTCTTGCGGTTGAACTTGCCACGCCAAGGCGTATGTTAACACAGACGAGGCGCCTACACACACACACACACACACACACTCTGAAAGAGAAGCTGAAGCTGAAGCTGCCGCTCAGCAGTGCAGTTAATTATAATTAAGAGACGAGTTAACTAACCACTTGCCAGTCACTTGAGAAGGGTTTCAGGTAGGTGTTAAAAGCAGGTCGTAGAGAATAGGAATGAGGAGCCTAGCTTTGTGAGTGCGTCGTTTAAATTTGTCAGCGTTGTTGTTATTTAAATTAAAGCCGTGGCAAGTTCATTAAAACGCTTTTTGTGGTTCGCACCCCAAAAAGTAGGCCACAAAAAGTGTTGCATATTCAATACGGCTTTGGATTTGGTCGAGTCGAGTCTGTCATGATGTTGCTATTGTATATACGAGAATGCTGCCGTTGTTGCATGCAACAATGGGGCATGTTAGACGTCAAGGAAGCTGCGAGCTGTTATGCAAAGCCGCCAGCGGCGACATTTCTTCATTTGCAAGGACAATGCGACAACGACAACGAGGATGATAACAAAAAAAGATGTGGAGAAGAAGAGAAAGTGAGGAAAATGTTGAATGAATGAAGCGGCTGACTGAATGCAGGCAGGACACGCTGATGACAGGCAGGCTGGCAGGCAGGCAGGAATGCTATTATAATAAATAAAAGCGCCTTTCACTCATCATAAATGGTGCACAATGCACAGAACCCAAAGCTATGAATAACTCTTGTCTATGATTGTATCTGTAGCCGTAGCTGTATCTATATGTGTATCTGTAAATGTATCTGTATCTGTAGCTGTTTCTGTATCTGTAGCTGTATCTGTAGCTGTATCTATGTGTGTGTATATCTGTATCTATGCTTGATTAAAGCGCTGCAAACAATGCACAGCATTTTAATAAAGCTGATGGCAAAAGCTTTGCCGATCGATGACTTTAATCAGTAGTCGACTTAAGGTGCGACTACTGCAATTAACAGCAAATGCTGCGCCCATAAATATACTATAAATATAGACAACACACACACTCAAGACACACGCAAGCACACACACACACGCACACACACACACATACACGCACACATACAGAGACATGCCCTTGGCTATTGCATAAAAATCACATTAACAATTTGCTACAACAAGAGTATTTTATTTTTATTGCTGCATGTTTTATTTTTATTTCATGTGGCGCCTTTTATGCTATGCAAAGCACTCACACTTACACACATTGAATACACATGTTGCCAGGAAGCAGTCCTGGCCTGGATCCTGAATTCAGGATCTGTGTTGTGCAGTGTTGTTGCCATCGAAAAGCGCAATAAAAACGCTTAATTTTTCACTTTTACACGAACGAGAAGAACGACTTTTTGTTGTTGTTGTTGCTGTTATTATTTATACTGTAAGTGTTGTTGTTGTTGTTGTTGTAGAGAGGTGTTGACTGTGAGTGTGCTGTCGCTTTTGTGTAAGCCATTTAAAAGTTATTTAATTTAATAACACGCACAAAACATGTTCCAAGTAAAAGCAAACGAACATACTCGTAAATATGAGACACACTCACAAACGAGGCAACAACTGGGTTCTCTGCCCCTCTCTGTCTGCCCCTCTGCCACCTCTGCCCCGTTCTGCCCCATTTGCCACTTGAATTGAGGCAAAGTATGTCTTGAAGTGTGCCTTCTCTCACATACCGTTTAACACATGTGCAACCTACTCAAGTGGTCTGCTAAGAATATATTTTATACCAGGCAGCAAGCACTTAGTATTGATTTTTATTTAAACAATAAATATCGGAAAAATAATATGAGTCAGTATTTAGAAAACATAATACTTAATATATATAATAATAATAACATCTTAATAAATTTAATATTTTGTAAATGTTGTGTAAAATACTTAGAGTAAGTAGACTATAAACAAAAGAGCATTGGTAAACCTCAATACCTCAATATTTATCAAAAATATTATATTTTTCTGAAAAAAATAACTCTGAAAATAGCATAACTTAGTCATAATTTAACGAATTTTCATGCGGGGTGCCAGTTTAATTATTATTTATTCTGTACATTGATTCTGCAATTTTTTCTATATGCTAAGCTTTAATATATATATTTTGAAATTTTGGTTTTTTTTTTCATAATTACCAACTGTGTAAACTGTGCTCTTAAAATTTATTCTGCCGTTTTTTTAACATTATAAGTAGTCTCAAAATAAAAATTCATTCATAAGACAATTTATTCAAATAGGCCTTCTGTCATTTGAGGCAACCTTTAAAGATTTCGTAGAATTAAATAAATATTGGGCTTTTAATTAAATAGGCATTTTGGTTTTTTAATTGCGTTGCGATAAGATTAAATTTACAAAAATAAAACCAACAATGCTCGTTTAAATGAAATATAAATACGTAGACGGCAATCGATATGGAGCTGCTATAACTGTCGCTGTCGATATCCATTGATATTTAAGCCGCAACAAAAAAAAAAACAATGCAACAACAAAAACAAAAACAGAAGGCAAACAACAAACAACAAAACGAACAAACAAAAGTGATTGTCAATTTTTATTTATGCTGACTGTTGTTGCTCTTACTTTACAGATTTAACAGCAAGCCGACCGCTTGCAGATTTGGATTCGTTAAAAATTGAAAAATCAGCAGAGGACAAAACAGGACAAGGACAAGGCCCAAAATCCGCGGCCAACAGACCTCAGACCCAAAAAACAGACCTCAGGACAAATGCAATAAGCTGCAGCGACGCACATAAAGCCATAAACAAAGCGGAATCTAAGCTGAGAGAGAGAGAGAGAGGGAAGTGGAAGGCAAGTGGAAGAGGAAGAGGAATAACAAACAGTAACTTGGTTGCCAGCAGCCGCCAGAATTGCTTTCTTGTACTTTGGACAAACGTGCGCCGCGGCTGCGCCGTTGACGTTGCCGTTGCCGTTGCCGTTGCCCGTGTCCTTGTCCAACTCATCCTCAGTCGGATCCGCATCCGCAAACGGAACGCCATCGGCAGCGACGGCCACAATGAAGCTGTCAAAATTGTCCAACCAGACGAACTCACAGGATCCGCAGGCGGTTAACTCGCGCATCTTTGTGGGCAATCTGAATACATTTCAATGTTCCAAAACGGACGTGGAGCGCATGTTTCAGATCTACGGCCGACTGGCGGGTAAGTCATCCCCTTAACCCCCCACTATATTTCTATCCACCTATTTTACCTTGTCGTGTTTTGTGCCCTTGATTCCATCCGCAGGCATCTCCATGCATAAGGGCTATGCCTTTGTGCAGTTCACCAACCCGTTCGATGCTCGCAACGCCTGTCACGGCGAGGATGGCAAGACGGTCCTCAGCCAGACCTTAGGTGAGTTGTTTTTTTATTCTTTTCCTTTTCCCTTTTCCCTTTTCTATTACCATTAACTATGCGCATGTTTATATGACGGGCTGAGAGATTTCTTTCTTTTATCCGACATTTCAACAATTTTCTTCTGTTTTTTCTATTTTGCTATCATATATTTACCGTCAGAATGGTTTTTTTTATAAATAGAACTTACACAACTTGAGAAAAGTTTTCTATTAGAATTTCAATAACTTTTCTTCACTTTTATTCTATATACACCCGAGCTATTTAAATATTTTGAGAAACTGTAGGAAAATACCGGAGATCATAGATGTGTAACTAGTCTCTACTACTGCTTCTATAAATACTACTATTAATATTACTCCTTCCAGTCCCTCTCCCAGGTCCCTCTCCCAGGTCCCTCTCCCAGGCCCCGCTTCCAGTCCCTCTCCCAGGCACCGCTCCCAGTCCTTCTCCCAGTCCCTCTCCCAGGCGCCGCTCCCAGGCCCCGCTCTCAGTCCCTCCCTCAGGTCCCTCCCTCAGGTCCCTCTTCCAGGCCCTCTCCCAGGCCCCGCTCCCAGTCCCTCTCCCAGGTCCCTCTCCCAGGTCCCTCTCCCAGGTCCCTCTCCCAGGCCCCAGTCCCAGGCACCTTTCTATATTTTCAATATAAGTTTTCAATATTATGTTATATTCCAGGATCATAGGATTTTAGAGAATATTTTAACTGGAATCAAATTACCTAATGACTCAATTAAAGATATTTTAGATAGTTTAGCTTGAAAGTTGCCAAAGTGTTTCTTAGGCAATCCCCAAGTTTCTTATTGCTGGTATTCACGTAATATGAAAGAACTTGAAATACTCCTTTGGCATATTGCATATACGTGTATTGCCAGATATGTATAAGATTGTTAGTTTGCTTTGTGGTTGTGTTGAGTTGAGTTGTTTTGCATAGACTTAAGGTAGACCTTAACCCTCGCCTGCATGTTGCATGTTGCATGTTCGATGTGGTTGAGTCGCCAGGTTAATGGCCGCCAACTGCGGAAGTGCTGCACTAAAATCGAACAAACGCGCGAAAAAAGCAACTTGGGACGACTTGGAGGCAACATGAGGTCGTCGGGCAGTTATATAGAGTTATAGAATAGGAAGAGCTGGCATGTGTAGTGGCCATATCTTAGCACAGACGGTCGACTGTCTGCGTATTTTGTGCAACGGAAGTCGTCGTTGCAGGCCGCAACTTAAAGTGCGGCAAACATAAATCCTTGTGCGATACTTTTAATGAAATTTCAATGTTGTGCGGTATGGTATGGATGTCTGTCAGACCACCTGCCGACTACCTGGCTGCCTGACAACTGACTGTTTGTCGATTTAATTTAAACGCTTAATGAAATTTCAGGCATCGTCGCGCGTCACTTGCAGCTGCAATGCAACATGGAGACAGACAGACTAAGTGACAGACAGACAGACTGACAGACAGTCAGACGGACAGAAAGACAGAGAGGAAGTCGGTAGAGATTCCATGGCATTCTTTCATGCGTGTCTCTCGTGTGAAGAACAACTTAATGCACTTAGTGCGCTATGTCATAGCCGATGATGACGATGACGAAGATGGCAACGCTGCGTATACGTATCATGTCATATTCATACGCCCCGTTGGCATGCAATGAAAACTTTACAACGTTCATAAAAAGCATTTTTTTTCCAGCAAGAAGAAGAAGCTGTGCCAGTGCCTATGTAAATGTGGCATGCTAATTTCACTGATTAGAGACAGAGCGAGAGACAGAGACGAAACCAAATAAAATAATACAGGACAGAGCTTTGCCTTGTCTTAGCTCTCAAGTTGAGTGGTCGCGGTAATATTTCATTGCTACGCGCCATTGACTTTTGGCTCAGAGGATTCTGGATTGTGGAATGTGGTCTGGCCAACGTTAAACCGATTTGCTTCGAGCTGGGCAATGCCTTCAAACTTGTGGAAATCCTTCTTATGCTTTTATCCTTAATCTTAATTATAGCCTTCGAGTTCTCCTTTTTTTCCACTCCCAACCAAGGCGCGTCAGACAAACAGTAGAAAGAGCAGCGGCAAAAAAGAAATGCAAAAGCTTCAGTAATTTGTAGTTATAGCAACTCCCACAACCTCTCAAACTACCCCTCGTGGGGGGGCTTGTCTTTTTTGGGGGCGCGTTGCTTTTTTTAGTAGCCACCCTGCGGCGCAGCCGTCGCACTTCAAACTTTGTCATGAATTATGATGAACGAGCTGCGAGACCCGAACTTCCCACACAAAAACGTCTCATAAAAAACCGACAGCCCGTCGCACCCTTTTCATTGAAAAATGAAATGTTTAATGCATTCGAGATTGAATTTTGTGCCTAGTGTTGGCTTTAATTCTCTTCAAAAAATAAATAAATAAAACAAATATGTTTATTCTGACTTAGGACTCTTTTAAATTTGTTACGAATATTATAAAAAATCCTCAGTAAAATATAATTTATATTACATATTTTATTTATCAACTCACCGAATCTTCTCAGTTAGAGCATTATAGCTTCGGCTTTAAAACTATCTTAACATTTTCTTCTTTTATCTTATGCAAAATCTGACAATGTCTTTTGACGCTGTTAACTGTGTGTTGTGTTATTTATTAAGATTAATGATTGTGAGTTGGATTTAATTATTATCGTAATGCAGTTGGACAACAAAATGCACAGAGAGTCGTCATTTTAATCAGTAAGAGCTCTACGAGTACATTTGCATAATGAAAAATCAACACAATATAAATAGTCTAAGCCAAGAAATAATGGAACCCAAAATGCCATTGTCTCCATTACTTTGCAGTTACTTCAAAGGCATGAGTTTGTTTTGTTTTAGTTAGAAGTATTATGAGTATTTGGCACAAAGTAGATTTTTGCTTTTGTTAGCAGCCTAAAAAAGTTGCCTTGATTAACAGACGACTTATTTATCTCTCCGTTTTCTCAATTGCAGATGTCAACATGGTTGCCGAGCCGAAGGCGCATCAAATTGGCAGAAAACGGCAAAATGTCAGCAAAACTGGCAACGATTGGTAAGTTGACTTGAAAAAAACAATTTCCAAAAATACAATTTCATGCTTGAAATTTTAATTTAAATAAATGCCTTCATTTAGTCAGTTAGGCACAAATTTTTGCACAATTTAACGCCGCAATGTGACGCTCATTTCGAGTTTATTTACATATCATTTAACGGCTCAACTCTGGGCCAGAATTTTGGAGCAGAAAGTTCTTTAGTGTGGGTGGAGTTGCGACAGCCACAGAAATAAATAAATAAATAAGGCACAATCCATCAGGGCATGGACATGGACATGGATATGGACATGGATGTGGATGTGGACGTGAACGAATATGTATTCGTAGTCGTATTCGTATTCGTATTCGTATCCTTTGTCTCACATAAAGTATTTCGACTGTCAACTCTATGCGATTTTCGTTACCACTTCCTGAGTTCCGTCTCTGTTTCTCTTTTAGTCTCTCTTTTTCTGGTTGTGTCTCTGTCTGTGTCTGGGTCAGTTGTGTGTTGTTTCGAGTGCTGCGTCAACACACTACGAAACTGTGGAAAAAATTGCTGCCTGTGGGGCTGTGACTCTGAACAGCGACTGCGACTGTGACTGACAGCTGCAATGTATGCTATAATATCCTGGTCTTCGTCATGGCGCTGACATGTGCACTTGTTTGTCCCTGGTGCGGCCTTAATGATGACTGAGCGAACTGAACGCCGCCAACAATCACAATTTATTTGGGGCGTTGTCGTCGAGAACTCCGACGACTTGCCACTTCGTGTGGAAATATTTAATTTAAGCTTAATGACGCCGAAAGCAAGTGCGTTAAGGCTTTAAAAAGGTACCAAAAAAAAGGTATGAGTATACAAACTGTGTATGCCTGGCAACAACTTGATTGTAATTAAAACACAAACATGTTACGGACTGTTGTTGTTCAGGTGTTGTTCCATGGCCTCGTGTTTGTCATTTAAATGCCCATTGACCGCAGCACACACAAACTGACCAAAAAAGCCACAATTGCTGGCGCCCAAACCACCTACGTTGGGCGCCAAACGATATGAAAACTGCCTCAATATTTGACCACAAATGGTTGGTGAGACTGGCATTTGTATCAATCACAGACAACAGCAATGTACAATGTACAATGTACATTATACAACAGAGTGAAGGGTCGAAGGGGGAAAGGTCTATATTAAAGGGGATGAAGTCGCACATAATTGGCAAATGGCAATTGAAACGGTGTCATAGAGACAGAGTGAGTCCTAAACAAATATTGACTGTTGACCAGACAGACAGGCAACAGGCTCGTTCAATTGTTCTTTTTGTTATTTCTTTTTTGGGGCGGCAGCAACATTGACACTTCAATTATAGCACAAATAAAGCATTTACCGCATCTAATGAGCTGTCACTCCTTGAAACCTTTCGCAGGGATTACTTCTACGACAGCTATTGCTCCTCGGCATTGTTGCGGGGCGGTGGAGGAGGCGTCAATGGTGTGCGACCAAAGAAGCGTAAGCGTCTGATGACCAGCAACAACAGTCTGGCAGCAGCTGTCCAACAGCAACAGCAGCAACATGGCCAACATCATCATAGTGCTGCTGCTGTGGCAGCTGCAGCTGCTGCTGCCGTGCATCATCAGCAACAGCAGCAGGCGGTGCAGCAGCAACACCAGCAACATCAGCATCAGCAACAGCAACATCATCATCATCATCAGCAGCAAGTAGCTGCTGTCGCCATGGCGGCAATGGCCAATTTGTTGCCACAGCAACAGCTGTTGCTGCATCAGCAGAATCTGCTGTCGAATGCGGCGGCAGCAGTGGCCACTACAGCGGCAACAACATCGGCGCCCAGTGCCCTTCACTGGTCACAATTCAAACAGGAGCAACAGCAACAGCAGCAGCAGCATCAACAGCATCAAGCAGCAGCAGCAGCAGCAGCAACAGCAGCAACAACAACAGCAACATTTTGTGGCTGCTGCTACGGGTTTCCAACTGAAGAGCGTCATCGCCGGACAGTCAACGACATCGCCACAGAATACAAAGTCAGCAATAATTGCAAATCAAACAGCGCTCGTGGAGCCGTACGGTGCCTTTTCCCAGCAGCCGTCGCATCACCAGCAACATCAGCAGCAACAGCAACAACAGCAACAACAACAGCAGCAACAACAACAGCAGCAGTTGGGTTGCCTGTTGCAACCGTTGACTTTGGCATTGTCCCCACAGCAACCGCAGCCGCTACAATTGCATAGCCAATTGATGCAGCAACAACAACAGCAGCATCAACAGCAGCAGCAACAACAACAACAACAGCAGCAGCAGCAACAACTACAACAATACATCAGCAACAACAGCAACAACAACAACAGCAGCTGGCACAGGAGCAATTAAGTTTGCATCAACACTGGGGACCATTCAAAGTCTACAGTGAGTACTCGTATTGACTACACTTGTTTGCCAACAATCTATATCTAGCCATGTTTGCAGTAGCAATAATTGCTGGCAATTTAATTTTGGCTTTACAATTAGTTTTTAATGCTAAAGAGTTTAGTAATCTTAGGAAACAGAGAGTTAGATCTGAAAATAAAATTGTGAGATATTTAAGAGATTTGAACAATAGAATTATAATTTAAAAAACAGATGGACTTATAAATTCATAAGAAATTTCGATATTAAATATTTAAATAATCCTCTAAAGATTAAAGCAAATATATAATTAATTATAATATACAATTAATAAGCGATGGGCTGATGCATTATAAAACAACAGATTATCTGCTATAAGATTCATCATCTATTGCTTTGTTTAACTTGTCAAAGAAAGATGACGCTGACAATGAATCGCTTAGTGTCTCTAAATATGAGAAATGTATCAAAGACTTGGCGCTAATACAAATTATCTGGCCATTTTGTTCGCAATTTTACAAGTTATCCACAACGTGCAACCTCAAACGCAATTGGAATCAAAGTCCGAGTCCAGCTTCTTCTTGCCATTTCAATCACAGCATAAACTTCCGCCCGCCTATGTGAATGGTGTGCTCAGTCTCAAGGGAAGTCTTTTGGCCAACAACTTTCAGCTTAGGCCAATAATCTACAGCAACGCCGGCGAAACAATGAACTTTAAACAAAATGTGGGGCATCGAGAACTCAGCTCTGATATGGTTAACACAAAGACCTCAGAGCCATCAGAGGAGTCAAAACAATTATTGGCCGAAACGAAGCAGAACTTTCGGGATCTCAGTGCTGATGCAAAGTCACCACAGCAACAGCAGGAGGCAAAACAGCAGCAGGTTGTGCAGGTACGTGATGAGGTCAAGGATCAGCTGCATCAGAAACTCGATCAGCTGCAACTGGAGCTGCGTAAGCAGGATGATCAGTTGATGCAACAAGATTTGCAATTGGCGGCACAGGTTTCCTCAGCAACTCCCTCACCAATACAGCAAATGCCTGGCCCAGTTCATCCGCCAATTGAGCAGCTTGAGGCACCAGTCCCAAGGGCCACAGCAGGCTCAGTCCCCGTCGCAGTCGCTGAACTTGCCACAAGCTGCACAGTCGCAACCGCAACAGGAGCCGCAATCAGAGTTGACAACGTCTGTAAGGGATGCGTCGCCTTTGGCTGCTCAAGCGGATGGAGAGTCCAATTGTTATGCAAAGATACAGTTGCTGCAGCAGCTCGCCGAGTATTTTGGTCAGAGTCAGCCACAACAGCAGCAGCAACAACAACTGCAGCTGCAACAGCAACAGCAGCAACAACAACCGCAACAGCAACTTCGCTCGAATATTGCAAAGTTTTCTGACGAAGCTGAGAATGAGCCGCGTTTAGACAGGACAAAGACAACAGTTGTTGATCAATGTCCAGCAACGGAGCAAGAAACCACAGTGAAACCAAAAGTCTCCACCCAGCCAACGAAAAAGAAGCCCAAAAATAAAAAACTGCCATGTTGCAGTAAACGACCCAAGACCAAGGGATCCAAGGGATCATCGAAATCGTTACAACTCCAGAATCTTAACGTTGAGCAGAAGAATCTACAGAATCGATCTCATCGACATGCAATGAAACCCAATTTGAGAATCGATGCTTTTGCCACATTACTGCGATATCGCAATAAACAAGGCGATTCTTCAGAAGTTCAACTTAGAGAACCTCAAGTAGATATTAGTAAAAGTAGGCGGAAAAACAAGACAAAAGGAAAAGCAATGGCGAAGACGCGAACTCAACGTCGAGTGGTTACCAGAAAACAGATGCTGCAGGCTGAGATCAAACTATGGCCCATCAAAATATCACACTGATATATATAGAAGATATTTGAATTTTTCGCTAAATATATTTTATAACTTATAAAAGAAGATGCTGTTAAAAATAATAATAAGTCTTGGATTTAAAGTAAGAGTTAATTAGTCAAAAAAAGAGATACAGATAGGAGATCATCGTCTAGTCATATTTTACCTATAAGATAAAAACAATATTGTCTGATCTTTTGTGTGAATTGCCTATTCGATTTAGAAATCGTTTTTAGATCGTTTTTATTTTTAATTAAAAATAAAGTTTGTCATCTGGAAAGTATTTTAAGTTTATTCAAGTGCAAGTATTTGGTAAATAATAAATTATATCCAAATAATAAGATCCTGAATTTTGAAGTTTAAAATAGTTTAAATTTAATAATGAAAAGAGATACAGATCTACGCATTTATATATATTTTATTTATACAAATATTGTCATATTGCCAAATAACAAGATGTTGAATTCCATAGTTAAAAATAGTTTAAATTAAATTCAATATTGAAAAGAGATACATATCTACGCATTTATTTATATTTTATTTATACGAAAATTTTCAAATTGTCATATATGAGTAAAATTTGACCTGATAAGTCTTTTGAACTTGTCAAACTTTTTATATAAGATTCAATATTGTCAGCATTAAGACTTGTGTTGGTTAGACAGCAAAGCTTTGTAACTCATAAATGCATTTGGTATTTAATATTGTTGTTCTTACACACTTAATTGCGTTAAGGTCCATATTTTAAGACTGTTGTCGTATTTTGTTGTTATTGTTCAGGCAATCCGGATACATTAATTTGCGGCAATTGCAGGGAATGCTTCAGCGAGCTGTCTGAGTTATTGGACCACAAGAAAAGTTACTGCAAGCTGAGGTTCACATGCAAGTGCCAGGATGTGGCATTTGCCGCAAGTAAGTTATCCCTTTCAGTCAGTGGGCAAAAAGAGGCGTGGCTGTTTGTTGTTTTTGTCGGCAATTAATTTATGATTGTTAAACACTTT
This sequence comes from Drosophila falleni, assembly GCA_035045575.1. Lineage (NCBI taxonomy): Eukaryota > Metazoa > Arthropoda > Insecta > Diptera > Drosophilidae > Drosophila > Drosophila falleni. The sequence goes on from JAWNOV010000167.1 coordinate 17,854,622, forward strand.
TTGCCAAGCAACGAGGCTCGTTCGTTCGTCTCAATGTCCAATTTGTGTTTATCTAAGGCACATCGTATGTGTGAGTGTGTGTGTGAGTGTGTGTTTGTGGAGATTCCTTGTTGCAGGAGTCAGCAACATCTGTCTGTCTTTCTGTGGCATGTCCTAGGCCTGCGGCTGCCTGCAATTTCATTTAAAATTGAGTTATTTATGCGACTAAGCCAACAGTGTCCTCCGCCTCTGTTCTGCCCTGGCAAATTCCAACTTAAATAACTAATTAATTCTTGCATATTTCGCACACGCACACACAGAAACGCCGCCAACGAGCGCCAAATTGCTTTGCGCCGTTTGCAAGGATGCATTCGCCAATCCTTGGGATTTGATGGTGCACGCACAGGCCGCACACATGGTTAACATTTACGAGCTGGGCGATGAGGTCGCTGCCACCGCTGGCGTCGCCACCGCCACCGCCACCACCAATGCCATTGTCAATGGCAACAGCAACAGCAACGGCAGCAGCAACAGCCCCAACACTGGCAACAACAACAACAATGCAAACGATGCAACAACAGCAATTGCAACCAATGGACATGGAATGGTCACGCCGTCGACGGCCGTTGTTGCCACTGCTGTCTCTGTTGCTGCTGCTGCATCTGCTGATGAGGCAGCAACCATAACAAAGCACATGCCAACGTCAGCAACACTTAACAAGGAGCCAAATAACAATAACAAAATTAGCAACAATAACAAAAACAACAACAACAACAATAACAACAACAGCAGTAACAATAACAACATCAATGGACACATGTCCCCTACTGCCGACGTTGCACTTGCAACAAATGGCATTGATGTTGCTGCCGACGACAACAACATTGCTGCTGTTGCAGCTGCAGCTGCAGTTGCAGCCAACGATTGTCATGTCAGCAGCGATACTGAGACCCACTCATTGGACGCCAAGTTTGGTCTTTGTGGCAGCCCCAAGGAGGTGTGTACAGCACATTGTTGCACATTCCCAGTGACAACTTAACTAAACGTGTAATGTCTTCTTGTTGCAGGATCAGCAGCGTGATGATCTGTCGTTGGATGGACGCCTCTCCAGCAGCTCGCAGACCCATCACTCCGATGACATTAACATGAGCATCAAGCTCCTCAACGGTTCGGTATCCTCGCGTGGCAGCTCCCCCGGCTTGGAGTCGGATGAACCGCCGGCAACACGCGCCTGCATTGTGCGTACCCTGAGCATTGTGAGTATGAGCAGAAAAACCAATTAATTTTTCAAGAAATAACAATAAATATTATAATTAGTTGTAAATTATGACCACGAGAAAACTATATATACAGGTGTGATTCAGAAATCTCTAGAGATTTTGATGAGAAATGTTTTTGAAATATATATATGTAAGTATATGCCCTTGACACTTATTCAAAGATTTCCAAATCTCATAACTTCGCCAAAACTTGACCGATTTTCATGCGAAATATCATTTTGATCATTATTTTGCCTCTACTTTGATTCTGCATCAAAATATTATTTATTTAAAAAATTCGATTATTTTCCCTATCACTGTCTATTTTATCAGTACTTTCCCTTGACTTTCCCCTTAACACTTACTCAAAAACTTCCAACTCTCATAACTTCGCCAAAACTTGACCGATTATCATGCGGAATATCATTATGATCAGTACTTGGCCTCTACTTTGATTCTGCATCAAAATATTATTTATTTAAAAAATTCGATTATTTTCCCTATCACTGTCTATTTTATCAGTACTTTCCCTTGACTTTCCCCTTGACACTGACTCAAAAATTTCCAACTCTCATAACTTCGCCAAAACTTGACCGATTTTCATGCGGAATATCATTTTGATCATTATTTGGCCTCTACTTTGATTCTGCATCAAAATATTATTTATTTAAAAAATTCGATTATTTTCCTCTATCACTGTCTATTTTATCAGTACTTTCCCTTGACTTTCCCCTTGAATTTGAATGATTACTAATATATAGTTATTTAAACATAGTAAAGTAACACTGCATTTTCTTTGCTTTTATTTTAGATGCAATTTTTATTAAAATTACTACGGATAATCATTTTAATTGTATTTAAAATCTTCATTTTTTCCAGGAGGCCGCTGGATCTGTAGCTTCGCCCACTGCGAATGCCTTGAGCCTGATGTCGAATGGTCTCACTTTGGCTCTAGCACCGCAATAAGCCAACAAATTATCTAGACATAATGATGAATCTTAACTGAAGTTATATTCAGAATTTGGATACTATTAAATGTCAACAAATACTATAGATAGATTTGTGTGCAGATACAGTATTCAAAATACTCGTATTGCTTTTGGCTTTTGTGTATTCGGGAATGCTATAATCGTTATGGGCGTTGCAAGTGCAATTTATTCAGTATTTTTGTACTAGACTTAAACTGAAAGAGAGACAGTTTAAACAAAAAGAAATGAACGTAAATTACAGCAAAACATATCATTTTAAATTAGTAATTAGATATTATTGTAGCTATAACAATTACAAATAATTACATGTACGAATATATAATGTCTATCCATCTATATGTCATGTATTGTCTGTCTTAATTATTGTGTTCAGGCGAAAAGTATTTTGGGTTTCAAACTGCATATGAGAACATATAGGTAAAAGAAAGAAGAAGAAAATTGAAGAAAATAATGAGTAAAATTACAAGGCATTATGTAGGACAAATGAGCTTTGTATATAGTTAAAAACATTGCTAATTAAATAAAATGAAATAAGAAGCATATAATTATTATTAGCTGACAAAATACCCAAGCAACTTATATTTTATATATAATAATTTATTTAATATATACTTAACAATTAACAAGCCAACAACAATATTATTATTCAATATGCATACCATGTATATCAAGAGTAGCATAGTTTCACAACAGGTGTTTCAAAAACAACAACAACAACAACAACAGAAAACAGCCCCAACAACAACCAAAAAGGCTTAAACTTATTATATAAACATAACGTATTAATATTATGCTTAAAATAAAATTAATATACGAGTATATAAATTATAAATTACTTGCATAAAGTCGTAAATGTACTTATATCAAAATTAGCAGCTATGTATGTAAATAGTTTAGTTAATACCAAAAAATGAGAAAATATTGTAAACAATAACAACATTCAATTCAATGTCCTCCAGCTAAACATGTAAACAGGCAGACAAATTTATCAAATAAAAAAAAACTTATAAAAAAATACATGGTATTTTGTGTTTAAATCATTCTCAATAAAGATTGAACGAGAGGGTAAGTAGTATTTTAAGAAAACTAATTTTCCAGTGTCTATAAAAATATTTTGCACAGAAATTTTGAAAACAATGTACTCAATTCACAGTCTTCTAGGTATAAAATAAGTGGGAATAATATTAAGATGTATGGAACTATATAGAAGAAATATTCTACTGAAGAAGCAAAGTAAATAGCAAACAACAAATGATGTGAAAAACGTTATTAATTGTATGTCATGTAAGAACCTTTCTAAGAATAGTGAAAGTCACATTTCAAGGTTTCTTACGGTCCTTTTTTTAGCGAAAATTAAAGTTCGGGAAGACATTTAAAATTCTATTTTGAAGCTCATTAAAATAAATGATGATCAACTGCACACGACGCGACGCAGTTTGTAAACAGAGCAACAACAAGAGCAGCAGAACAATAACAAGGACATTGCAAACATTGTTGAAAGCAAAGCGCACGATAATGAAAAGCGCCAACAAAAGGTGAGTGCAAGTGGAGTGCAGACAAAAAAGGGTGGCTTACTTCTACTACACATACTATGTATATGTATCTCTCTCTCTCTTTTTCCCATCAACTCACCGGAAGTTTTTGGACACAATGCCAAAATGCAGTTAACTTTATTAAAATGCGCAACGTAAATGGTTCGCGTTGTGTTGTGTTACTGTTTGTTGTTGTTCCTGTTCCCCTTGTTGTTGTTCCTGTTCCCCTTGTTGTTGTTGTTGTTGTTGTTATGCTTGTCCTTGCCGTTGGCTCCTGCGGCGGCTTCCAAACATTTTTATTGTCGGTTAACTACGGCTCCGACTCGACATTGTCGGTGTCTGTGTCTGCAACGTGTGCCGGCCGTTTAGTTTCTGTTTCGAGGTCGAGTTAAGCGCCTGCGGTCAAGCCGAGTCCAGGATTTAAAATGCATAGGCAAAAGGTTTAAGACAGGAGAGAGGAGAGAGGAGAGTGGAGAGAGGAGAGAGGAGAGTGGAGAGAGGAGAGAGGAGAGAGGAGAGAGGAGAGAGGAGAGAGGAGAGAGGAGAGAGGAGAGTGGAGAGTGGAGAGTGGAGAGTGGAGAGTGGAGAGTGGAGAGTGGAGAGTGGAGAGTGGAGAGTGGAGAGTGGAGAGTGGAGAGTGGAGAGTGGAGAGTGGAGAGTGGAGAGTGGAGAGTGGAGAGAGGAGAGAGGAGAATAAGGATAGGAACTGGGAGTCAGGTGACATAGACACTGCAGCAGCCGCTATTCAATTTGGCCACACTTTCACACTGGGGGCTGGGCAACCTTAAAGCACACAGCGGCTAATTAGAATGCCTCGCCCTGGTGCACATTTGTCCACAGTTCTCCAGTTGGCCAGTTGTCCAGTTGTCTAGTTATTCCAGCTATACAGTTGGCGCAAAGGTAACATTTAGACACCAGAAATTACGAGTGGCAACTCCTGGCTGGGGACCTTGGCGAACGTGGCTCACAAATTACGCGAGCTTAGCCAATGAAGTAATTGAAATGACACCGAAAAACTAGCGTTAACTTCTCGCTAACTAATTTCCCCACGTTTCACACATGGCGTATGCGTGATGCGACATCTGCGTGCCGTGTTGAACCCACGCCAATGTCAAACCCTTTGGGGGTAGCCTGACCCAGTAGAATTGTCAGCTACGCCCGCTTAGCATGGACTATAAAAGGCGACACCTCGACATCCAATCGCCTGACTAAGTCAATGTTGTTCAAACCCGACGGATCGCCAGTCATGTCGTCGAGCAGTACACTACCACAGACGCCCATCAATGAGTTGGTGGTGCCACCGAAGCCTAATCTCGGTACACTGGCCACCTCGAGCCAATGGAAACGTGCCGCATTGATGGCCAAGTCGGCATCGGCTTGCAGGGATTCGGATGAGAGCGAGGATGAAGTGGATACCAAACAGCAGATCAAGTATGGCAGCGGTTTCCAGGCTGCCAAGGCCATCATCCATGAGTATTGTGACTACAGTACCATCCATGGCATACGCTACCTCGGCGAGAAGAAGCGTCCTTGGCTGGAGCGTTTGTTCTGGGTCAGCGTCTTTCTGCTCTCCATTTGCACCTGCTTCAAGCTGACTCTTAACATTTGGGACAAGTGGACCAATAATCCGGTGATTGTCAGTTTCGCCGAGAAATCCACACCCGTCTGGCAGATACCCTTTCCCGCTGTGACCGTTTGTTCAGAAACCAAGTCCCGTCAGAGAGCATTCAACTTTACCGACATTTACTGGCAGCTGAGGGATTATCGGAGCAATGTCAGCGGAGTTCTTCCACTAACAGAAAAGCAGTAAGTGGAATTGCATAGCTTGTAATATTCATATATTAAATATTAATATATTCATATATTAATATATTAAATGTTCTTCTGGTTCTGAAAGAAGGATAAAGTATTGAGATTCCTCTTTGATAATTGATAAGTTCGATACCTTTTTAATTTATGAAAGTTACACTCACAATATCGATTTTTGTGAAAAAGAGTTATTCAGAGTTATAGATTTAAATTTCTTAATAAAACCATTAAATTTATCATATTACAATCTGTTACATGCAAAAATCATTCCATTTAAATAAACCTTAACTCTCACAGAAAAGCAACCTATGGAGCAGTAACTCAAGTTTGTGATGCTCCATTGCATGACATCGACTATGGTTTCAAGACCAGAAAGGGTATTGAAATTATTGATACGCTTAGCGAGATAGCACCGTTATTTGAGGAGACCTATTTGGACTGTAAATGGCGTAATGCTCCCGTTAAGTGCAACGATATATTCCACAAGTTTGTCACTGAGGATGGTGTCTGTTATAGCTTTAACTCGTTGAATCCAGCTGAGACTTTTCGAGCTGAGGGGTAAGATAGATCTAGAAATTAAATGAAAAATATTAACTTAAAATATTGCTGCAGCATTATACCCGATTTTATATTCCGCGAAGAGAATCGTGTGGCCACGCAGTGGAGCGTGGAGAAAGGTTACAGTCCCACCGCCGATACCGAAACTTATCCGAATCGTGTTTTGGGTCCAGGTGCTAAGGCGGGTTTGTATTTGTTTATGGGCGGCATTGAACTGGATTTCGATGATATGTGTCGTGGTCCAGTGCAGGGTTTTAAAGTAAGTTTGCATTGGAATATGTTTAACTATCGATAAACATGATAACTTGCTGGCAAATTAGATTCTGCTGCATACACCAGGTGAGGTTGCACAGGTGACGCGACAATACTTCCGCATTCCCTTTGATCAGGAAGTGCTGATATCCGTACGACCCAAGATTATTACCACCTCGGATGGACTCAAGCACTACGAGCCGCACAGACGTCAGTGTTATTTCCAGGAGGAGCGTCGTCTGCGCTATTTCAACATCTATTCACAGACTAATTGTGAGCTGGAGTGTTTAGCCAACTTCACGCTCACTAAATGCGGTTGCGTTAAGTTCTCCATGCCAAGTGAGTTGAACCTCAACTTTACAGATTTGACAGATTGATGGTTGTTGTTTTGCTTACAGGAAATATGAATATGCCCGTTTGTGGAGCTGGCAACTTGAAGTGTTACAATGATGCGGAGGATGAGCTGCTGCTCAAGGAGTTCGAACAGGGTATGGCCACCGAGGGGGAGAACATTCGGGGACAGACGGATTGCAATTGTCTGCCCTCTTGCACATCCATTGCATATGAGGCGGAAATTTCACAGGCTGATTTCGACTATAAGACAGTTGCCAGCAAGGACAAAACTGATGAGGACCAGAAAAAGCGAGAAGGGTTAGACAATTTTCGTTACAGCTTCAAATGCTCAATTTAAAATTTATTTTATTTATTATTTACAGCATGAAAATGTCGCGTGTTTCGATTTTCTTCAAGGAGGCACAATTTCTCACCTCACGTCGCTCGGAACTTTATGGCACCACCGACTTTCTGGCCAATTGTGGTGGTCTACTGGGTCTCTTTATGGGCGTGTCCACCTTGAGTATTGTGGAGCTGGTTTATTTCTGTACAGTGCGTTTGATTTCCAATCTGCGTATGCGTCGCAAGACACGCAAGGAATTATCCTTGGCTGCCAGAAAGGAGGCTTGAGGGATTTGTAAACGCCAAAATTGAAGACTGCCGCTTTATCAATTAAACAAGTGGCAAATGAAAAGGATTCTCTCTTTAGTACACTAAATATGCAATGTTTAAACGGCAAACAATGAAAATAAATTTATACTCTCAGCACAGTCAGCAATTGAAGACGTTTCGAAAGTCGAAGGAGGAGTAAAAGTCGTAGTCTGAAAAAGCATTTGATAGTTGATAGGATAGAGCCCGCATATTGCTGCCAAAGTCAAACGTTGTGGCTTTGTTGTGTGTGCATTTCAAATGGAATCAATTATTTTATTGTGTGATTTGCTGCTGCAATTCAATTCGATTGCCAAAAGTCAACAGACGCAAGTCGTCGGCGCCCCAAAAACATCAACCCAGACTCATCTTCAGTCTCATATGTTATGCAAGGACAGGCCTTTGATTTGACTCCGTCTACTCATATCATCGTCTATGACTGCCAATTGACTTGTCTGCAATAGAGTAGACGTAGTTAGGGTAGATCTACAAATGCGGGTTAGAGTCGTACCTTTAGCTATGCAAATAACTCAACTTGTCTCTCTGGTGGAGTTGTGTGCGTGTGTCTCTAATGGAAATCCAATTGAATTAAGTTAATTATGTTGGCAAATATTTAAACAATAGTAGCAATTTATACAGACCACTCACACACACATACAGAGAGAGAGAGAGAGAAAGAGAGAGAGAGAGAGAGAGAGACACACACACACACACACACACACCTTCACTAGTTGCTACTTTAAATTGTGAGTTTCAGTTGTCATTTAGTTTAATTCAATTTGCATGCACGACTCGCGGCCCATTATTAGTATATAATTTGCATTGGCAACACGCAACACAGCTGCAGAGCTCTGCAACTGTTGTGCAACAGTTGTGTGTCGGCTACGTGATGCCAACTATTGAAATATGCATGACACACACACACACTCTCACACTCACACATACACTCGATAGTTCGCGTTGTTGAGTTCATTATGGCAACAAGTGTCGAAATGTGTCGAAATATTGCAAATAAAGTTGACACATTTGCATACCTAATAACATTTTCCATGCACATGTGGAAAACTTTATGCCATTGAGTGCAACATTTGCAGCGCCCCACGTTGGGCGCCATGTGGTGAAACCTTCCTTTTTATACTACCTCCAACAGCAGCAGGCATGAAACTAACTATACAGTGGAGTATGCGTGTGTGTGTGTGTGTGTGTGTGTATATATACTTTGGTACTTTCCACTTCAATGTTGCAGTCGTGCACGCCATAAATACCCTCGCATGTGTGAATATAAGTACAAATGAAATTTATGACAATTTTATATTGATGTCTGACGCGGCTGTCTGGTGTGCTATATTGATGATATATTGATAAAATAGCGTGGTTGGCTATTGAAAATTATAGAAATATATATTTGCAACAAACATAAGTAATAAATTATGTTTAATTTATGTGGAATTAGCAGACATTGCAATGCATTGCAAGTGAGAGTTACATTTTTTTCAGGCGCCAGATAAGCTTTAAAAACAAAAGCAGAAGATCTCTTTAAAATAAATATATATTTTGTATAAGCCTTATTAATTCTAGAAATTGGAAAGTGAGCTCTACATCATCATTAAATTATATATATATCTCTCTGATTTATTCAGTTTTCATAATATTAAAAGCATCAATTGTAAACTTATATTTAAAAATTTCAGCAAGCTCAATAAAGTAACTTTTGTATAAAACTTTAGAGCAACTCTCGCAACTGTTGTATGTCGCATTATCAACACTGATGCGCATAATGTGACATTGACTATTAAGGACTGAAAGCAACTCGTCAACTTTGGTCGATGTCAGTAATCAATTTGCATTTAAAATCTAGACAGCAGACGGCAATGAAGAGAGCGTATAACTTCAGGATAACATGACATTTGACATTGGCAACAGTAACAACAACAACAATGAACTGACAGGCCAACTCTATAACAATATCAATAAAAAGTTGCCAGCAATTGCAAGAAATTGCAAGGAATTGTAATTAAACTTTTGCACAATGCTTTTGCAACTTGCAGCTGTCCGCAGTGTCTGGCAAAAAAGTACAACAACAACAATCCAAATGCCTGGCAACAAGCAACAACAACAACAGCAACGACAATCGACAATATACAACAAAACAACAAACAATCGCGGCATTGGCCAACTTCATTCGCTTCATTTGCTTGGCATGGCTTTAAATTTCCGGTTTCCGGTTTTAGGCACTCCCCCCCTCCCCCTATATGTCATAGAGTTGTTGTTGCAGTTGCATGCGTCGCCATTGGCGGCCATGTTTGTTTGTATTTAAGTCGGTTTCTGAGCAACATTTTGCGGCATTCAACAGCACGCGGCTGTCATTTGAAGCGGCTCACAAAATACAGCTAGTTGTTGGCAATGTTGTTGGCTGACTGCTTAAGCGGAAATGACTTGAATGCTTCTGCACAGCACGTTACAAACGCGACGTCACACGTGGCGTATGTGGAATTTCGCACTCGATTGACTGGGCCACCTTTTGGGCCAAAAGTTTTGTGTAACGCGATTAGCGGTTTGCGTTTTGTTTGTCGTTGTTGTTCTAGTTGCTGTTGCTGTTGTTGTTGTGTCTGGGCTAAAAGTCGTTTGCATACGGCTATAAGACAGGTACGCTGTTGTTGCAGCTGCAGCAATTGCAGGTTTAGACTCAGTCGAAAGTTTCGAAAAGTCATTAAAAACTTCACAGTGCGCTAAAAACTTTAAATGCGAATTTCGAAATTTGAAATTTGAAATTTTTGATTAAATCGTTTGATGGCACATTTCCGCATCTCTGAGATTCTCAGCGACAAGACAATTAATGCAAAATGCATATACTCAAATGGCAAATCAATGTATATCGTGACATCAATTGCGAATTGACACCCACATAGATATATACATACACATATTCTCACATTGTCACGCACACATCTTGTTATTGTTGTTGGTGTTGTTGTTATTGTGGTTGGCGAAAGAAATTTGTATGCAAACCGCGCACTAAATTAGATTCTTTTTTACTGCATTGGCATCGCCTGTTGATGATGACAACGCCATCAAGGAGATGCGGATATGCTTCTACATAGATGAGCTGCCTGTCGTTGTCCTTGCAGTAAAAGTGGAAAGCGTGGGTGGAAAATTGGGAGGAACAGCAGCAGCTCTAGCGATAAAATGCGTAAAGCTCGTTAAAATTGCAGGCATCGCTCCTTTTTATAATACAAGTAATGATAGACTGATGGGCGTTGCTTGGACAAAGTCAGGGTATCTCAGGGGTGGTATTTGCTATTGATTTGACTTTTGCGTGGTGCGCTATCGCGTAATGCATAGCGAAATGTTTGATTTTGATTGAGACTGGAAGCAGTAATAGGGGGAGTTGGCATAAAATGTGACGATGAGCGTGTGAAATGCCTGTTAAATGAGGTCTTAGCTGCCCTGTAAAAATTATAAGTTCAAAGACATGTGTGTACAAGAAAATTTGATTACGCTTTTAAGTTGTAATTAATGGAAATTCTAAAACTTAACAGTCGATTTGTGTAACAGAAAAGTAAGCAAACTGAAAAAAAAACTAAAGGTCGAGAGTTCGATTTTGATTATGGATGCTGTAGTACTCAGCTTAAATATGATTTAAGCTATTAAATATGCTGTTGACAGTTTATAACTCTATCTTCAAGAAAATAATAAGACAAGAAGATAATCACTTTCCAAACAGAAAAGTAAAAATGTTTTAGTCCCTCTCCCAGGCCCTCTCCCAGTCCCTCTCCCAGGTCCCTCTCCCAGTCCCTCTCCCAGTCCCTCTCCCAGGCCCCGCTCCCAGTCCCTCTCCCAGATTTCTAAGTCACTATACTATCATCTGATATTTGCTTGTTCATATCTGTGCAAGAGAGACTGCATTTAGTTGGCCAACAAAACATAAATTAAATACACTCACAGGCATACAAACAAAATACTCGTACTTATTATGCATTACCTAATGAAAAGTGGGTGGGAAGTTGGCCTGGCCAAGAACAGAGCGGCAAGTCTGACTGCCAGAAGTCGGTGAATGGTAGAGGGGATAAGGGCGTAAGCAAATAATAAATAAATAAATAAACGAAAAGCGCAAATAACATTTGAGCGCCAGATTTAATTTCTAACGTTGAGTGCGCATATTAAAACAGGCAAAAAGGACGAAGGACGCAGGGACGAGTGGGAGGATGAAGGGAAAAAGTGGCTGTGAGCAACAAACAAAGATGATGCGGATATCACTGCGTCTGGTGTTAGTGCAAATGCAACGGAAATGCGGGATTCCGGCCAGAAAGGGAGGTGGATATGGATCTGGAGTTGGAGTTGGAGTCGGAGTTGAGGCTGTGCTGGATAGAAGAACTCAGAGAACTGAGGAGGCGGGGCCCTCAAAAAATAAACAATAAAAGGAGGGCTGGCAAATGCTGAAAATTAAACACGCCAAGTGGAGGGCGTGGCAGAAGGCGTAATAGAAGTTAGCGCGGGTAAACAATGAATTACGGAATCATGAAAGCAAATTGACTTTAATGCAAAAATCAAATATTTACACAGCGCGAGAAGAGCTGAAGGCAATTGCAAGTGCAATGCGAAGACTGAAAGAGAGAGAGAGAGAGTGAGAGAGAGTGAGAGAGAGTCAGTCAGCAAGAGAAAGAATCAGACATACAGTCAGATAAAGGCAAACAAATAAACACACACACACACACATACAAATTGAGGTTATGTTAGACGTTGCTCTTGCCCCAAAAACTCGTTTCGGCACTTAAATGCCAATGCACACACACACACCACAACACACACACACACACACACACTCGCACACACACACGCACACACACTCACTCCTATAGCCCCATACGATGTCTGAGCTTAGATATGACCAAGGCAGAATGCGGGCCAAGGGATTGCTAAAAGAAAAACAACGGGAAACGCAGGAGAGGGGAGAGAGGAGAGGCGAGAGGGGGAAGGGGCAACGCTTTTGTACGCCGTTGGTCTGCGGCGTATCCGGTTTTTGAGTGTATGTTATTAGCTCCGGCTGCTGTGGCTGTTGTGGCTGTCCGGCGTGCCAGAATTTTACGATTTCATTCATTTTTGTGGCTGCCATTTGACGCCACAAAATATGCAACAAAATTTTATTTCCAGAGCTGCAGCTGCAACTGCAGTGGGTAAATAAAAATAGAAAATTGAAAATAAAAATGTGCAAATAAAAATAAAAACTATTAGCAAATGTTCTGCAAAAAAAAAAACACAAATACATTTTCAAATCAACTTTATGAAACTTTATGCAATTTGCCAAAGAATTTTGCAATTAGAATGGAAATTACATTTACAACGCTTGCTGGAAATATAGCAGCAGAAAAAAACTAGAACATAGAGGATGCATTGCACAAATCTGAAAGCCATAAAAGTGTCGCTTTCAATTGTGTCCCCAAACCCCAAAAGCGACAGGCGACAATCGAAGCCAACAAGTGAAATTGAAACATTGCACGGACTACAAATTGATGATGAAGTGTGTTGCGAGTCCTGTGGGATGCCTTTTCCTTCCTTTTTTTTTTGTTGCCAGCACCAAGAGCTGTTATAGCTAAACAACGGGTATGTTGAATTTGAAAGAGGTTTGGTGAAATTTAAATGTTGTTAAGCGTGGTATATTCGCTTAAGTTGATTTTGTTGCTTTAAAAGTCGACCTGTATTCTATAAAAGAGTATTAAATAAATAAATAACTACCCAATAGATATGCTTTAATTTATAGTACGAATTTTCTCAAAATGTAGCTAGTTACATTGTATTAGTAAGAGCTCTAAAAGCTATATATATTTGATTCGGTTGATCTTAACAATAGTAATAATTAAATCTATATATATAAAATTGTTTGTCCTCATTCAATCACTAACTGAGCATTTTACAGAACAAACCGTTTGACGTGCGAACGTTAAATTTAAGCACAATATACATAAGAAAATAATAAATATATACAAAATTGTCAGCAAGAGTATTCAAGCTTCCACTTGCTGTGTATTCCCGTTTTCTTCTTTCTCTTTTTGTCGCACTGTTACATATTACTTTTTATTGCGATGCCTGGCGATGATTGACACCTCGACTGGCAATAAATTTTTAATTTTCAAAGCGCTGTGATAAACTGGCTGACTTTCTGAGATGCTCACGGGACATCCTCACTGTTGTCTGTTTGCCTCCATGCCTCGCTGACTGAGTGACTGAGTGACTGACTGAGGACACGCGTTTCTCTCTCTCGATGTGGAGCTTGTTAAATTCAAATTAGAGTCTTGCTCTGGCTCTGTTCATAGACTTGCCGTTGACAGCGAAGATAAATGACAGTGCGCTGTGCGATCGCAACAAATTAACCTTGTTAGGGGCTGCAGCCAGCAACAGTTACAAGTGTATGTAATTTTTTATCGTCTCCAAAGCAGACACACTTCTCTCTCTCTCACGCTCTTCTCTCACTCTCCCCTCTGTTGCTGCAACTTACCCCACTGACTGACTGACTTATGAATGGCGTGTGGCAGTTTCGACTGGGCGGGTTTCAGTTCTGTTCTGTTCTGTTCTGTTCAGCTTAGTTCAGTTCTGCATCGATAAATCAGTTTGTATATCAAATTGAATTCACGAGCGTGCACTTGACACCAGCACACGCACATTTATCAGCCCGTCTTCCGCCTCTTTCCACTCATAAGCAAAGATGCATGCAGTCGATGGAGAAATAAGAGAGAATTCTTTGGCATTTCTTTGGCACTTTAAACTGGTAAGGAAGCATGAAAAGAAAGCCACAAAATTTTAATTTCAACTAAAAGCGAAGGCAAAACATCAGCGTTTTGCATTATAAATTATTCATTACATTGGACGAGACCACGCCCACACCGCCCATCCCGCACCCGCCAACGTCAACTGACGGCAGCTCGTTTGCACCTAATTTGATTTTTAGTTGCGCTGAATGGCTGCTGGTTTTCCCCCGGATCCGCTTTTTTCGGTTACGACTTTCCGGACTATCCAGTGAGTGCTCTGGCTGAGCTGCGGTTGCCCTGTGGCATTCTTTTTGTTGTTGCCACACGGGCAACAAACACATGAGTATTGTGCCACGCCTTGGCAGCATTGGCGCTTTATTTCTCGTTCTTGGTCGTTGCCATCTTCGGGCTGCTTTCATTCATTGCGACTCCCGTCGAAAAAATGTCTGTTATGTGGCTGCCAGAATTTTGCAGTAATTAATGGCAACTGTTTGATTAAAAAATTCCATAGTCTGTGTATGTGTAACCCAAGTCTGAACTGGCCAGAAGTCAACCCCAAACACCCAACAGAAGCAAATCTATGCAAATTCCAGAAATCGCTTTAATCTCAGCGTTTATTTTAATCACAGTTGCTCGAAAGGAAATAATACTACTTGGAAATATAAATACTATTCATATGTATGACTTAAGTATATAGAGGTAAGTTCCTAATGCTTATGTACCTAATTTTTCAAGAGTCAATTGAACATATCTGTAGAATAACTACACTGATACTAAAGACAATTTTCTAATTTGAAGAAACTTGTCTTACACCAATTTTTGTAATGTCAAGTTAAATATCTCTAAATAATTTTTTTTACGAAAATTTTTAGTTTTGAGACAAACAAAATTTATGTTTGAAATTTTTTTAAAAGACTAGAAAATTTTGCAATTTTCAGTGTTATTTTTGATGAACCAATATCAGAAACATTCTTAAGCTGGGTATAAATTAATCTACCTTAATCTTCTCAAGCTATCAGTAAGCAGTGATTTATAATTCAGTTCATATTTACTTCAACTCTTCCAAAAATGGAAATAGTAGACCAAGAAGAGGAAGACGAGGATCATTCGGAACGGAATTGGAATTTAATTGTCTTTCGATGGATTATTCTCATATTATTCGGCGTTTGTCTCGTTAGTTAGAAACTTAAAGACTTAAATAAGATTAATTATATCATATTATCTTTTAGATTTTCAATATTTTAGATTGTGTACATCACGCTGCCGTCATCACCTACTATTCATCATGTAACGAGTGTGAATTTACCTATTATGAGGCTTTGGTATTGGCAGCTTCTTTGGGAATGATTGGTGTTCTTCTACTGGGAATTTATCTCGTGCTTTTGCAAAAGACTCGTGCACTGCGAGTTGTGAGAGCTCTCTTAATTACTGAACTTTATCATAAATGTATCTATATATTTTAATTTGCAGTACAACATGATTATATTCTTAACCGTCTGGCTGCAAATGCTGCTGATTCTTGTGCTGACCCAACGCTATCCTATTGCCCACATTGTGCACTACAGATGGTTGAATCAAAAGAGCTTGGCATATTATGAGAAGAAGGTCAGTCAGGTCATATTAAGGTCATATTATAATTTCCGCATCTGTAGTACTCTTGCTGTGGCGTTCTCGGACCGGATGATTATCTGCTCACATCTGGAGAATTACCGCGCAGCTGTTTCGCCAGAGAGAGCCATCTTACCAAGGATCTTTACTATAGTGGTTGTTTGAACAGAGATACTATACCCACAACTCTCTTTCGCACCGAGCTCTTGACTCCCTTATTTCAGGTAAGAGAGGGCAAGTTTTAAAAATCAGTTAAACATTAATGTAATTTCTCTTGTAGCTACTTTTAGTTATATTGGTGATAGTGTATTATCTGCATCTGAAGAATACCGGATGCACCAGTGCGTTCTATTCGCAACTTGTGGCAATCGCGCATCATTTTCTAGTTGTATTTTCCATTTGCATTTGGATTTGCATTTGCATTTTCATGCAAGACAATTTGGATGATGGCAATGGGAATTGAATATTGGCATTGGCAGGGCTTACACTTCTCATATTTCACAAGCTGCAATCAATAACGATAAACACTCGAGTGTCTGAAAAGAATTCAAAAGCATCCAATGTCCACTATGCATATGCATGAGCCAATAAAGAAATCAACAAAGGATAAAGGACACGGACACGAACACAAGTTGAGCTCTTGAAACGTTATACAAAATGCAACCGAGCGGTACATGCCACACGCCACATGGCTCAAGGACAATCCCTTAGACGTTTTTTTTTTGTTCGTTGTTTTATACTTGTACATAAATTTTATTGTTGTCGACATTAAATTTTGGCATCGGGAAAAACAATTTTCAAGCATTTTGAAATGCATAAAATATGCATACAAA
The DNA here is from genome assembly GCA_035045575.1 of Drosophila falleni. NCBI lineage: Eukaryota > Metazoa > Arthropoda > Insecta > Diptera > Drosophilidae > Drosophila > Drosophila falleni. The sequence continues at coordinate 17,871,165 of JAWNOV010000167.1, forward strand.
ATGCTCAGCAGAACGACCAACTTTATGGCTAAATAGTTTCGTTGAGGCTCCCGCACAGTTAATGCTTTTTTATGTCCCTATCTGAGTCGAAGTTGTGCCAAACGATTTGGCTAACTTTTCCGCCACCAAGCCCATAACCATAACAATAACAACAACACTTTGGTCAAGCTGCTGAGCTGAGTTTATATGCTAACCAAAAGGGGTCATGTGGCTCATTAAACTTTGGCCAACAATTTTTTGCGCCCCAACAAAGACAAACAAAAAGTTTTGCACTAAATATTTGCACCCTTTTGCCTTTGAAAAAACAACAAAAAAAAAATACAAAAATAAAATAAAGTAAGTAGCGGTTGATGAGCATGAACTTGGGAGAGAGGCATAAAATTATGGCACACATACGCCCCATTAAACGGCAGACAAATGGGAAGGACAGGAGTTACGGGAAGGGGCAGAGGAGGACCAACTGTTTCAGAATACTGTGAATTAGTAATGGAAAAATACATCGAAATAGCGGAAACTCGATTTATGCAGAAGCAATATAACAACAAAAACAAACTTAAAAATAATAAAATAATTGATAAATAAAAATAAAATAATATATAAAATTAAAATAATAGTTAATAAAATTAATTTTGTTGGCTTAATTCATAAGAGCCTGGGCCTGGGAGAAGGACTGGGAGAGGGACTGAGAGCGGCGCCTGGGAGCGGGACTGGGAGAGGGGCCTGGGAGAGGGACTGGGAGAGGGACCTGGGAGAGGGACTGAGAGCGGCGCCTGGGAGCGGGACTGGGAGAGGGGCCTGGGAGAGGGACTGGGAGCGTGGCCTGGGAGAGAGGCCTGGGAGCGGGGCCTGGGAGAGGGACTGAGAGAGGGGCCTGGGAGAGGGGCCTGGGAGAGAGACTGAGAGCGGCGACTGGGAGCGGGACTGGGAGAGGGACCTGGGAGAGGGACTGGGAGAGGGGCCTGGGAGAGGGACTGGGAGCGGGGCCTGGGAGAGGGACTGGGAGCGGGGCCTGGGAGAGGGACTGGAAGAGGGACTGGGAGTGGGACTGGGAGAGGCCTAGCCTTATCAACTCAATAGACTAGGATTATATTCAACAAAAGGTTTACTTTATTTTTCGTTTATAAAATCAACAGTTGTAACAATTGAAGCACTGTTTAGTATCCCCAGTGTGAGCCGAATCCGTCGAAGCTGACGTGGGCAACACCGATGGCAGGTGAGTACCTGACATAGGCAGCTGGAGCAGCAACTGGAGCGGAGTAGGCAACAGCGGGAGCGGCATAGGTCTTGGTCAGCACGGGAGCAGGAGCAGAGTAGACAGTCTTGGCCAGAACTGGAGCTGGGGCAGCATAGGTGACAGCGGGAGCAGCATACGAGACGGTCTTGGCCAGAACTGGAGCAGGAGCAGCATAGGTGACAGCAGGAGCAGCAGCGGCATAAACGGACTTGGTCACCACAGTAGCTGGAGCACTGTAGATTGTCTTGGGTGTGTACACATTGTTCGTGATGCGGGAATCCACTTTGCTGACACTGGAGTAGGGAGTGACCACGTTCTTCGAGTATGTGGACACGGTGCCACCGAAGGAGCGCACCACATTCTGTTGGGTGGTGCCCACGGCATCGTAATGTGGCTGAGCCAGCTTGGTAACCACCGGAGATGCCACATAGGTGGCCAGGTGCCAGGATGCCAGCATTTGCTGCACTGAGCACAGCGCAGAGGGAGAGAAGGACGTACTTGAATGCCATGACTGTAGGTTGTTGTTTAACTGCAACTGGAATTGTTACTGATGCTGAACTGGGCCAACTCTGTGACTTAAATAGCCAAAAAACAAACTGTTGGCCCAATTTCACGGTCACAATACGCACATATATAGTATATATATATATATGTGTGACAGATAGACTTAGGCCTAAGCCTCTAAACAAAACCAGAAACTGGTTCAAACCACAAACAAATGACGAGGCACTCGCAACTCGCATTGAGTGTATTCAAACTGCTCCAAAGTGAATTATTTTGAATACTATCAGCAGCTCATAAATTTTCCAGCGCCAAGAAAACTTTTATTTTATTTGCCAGGCGTATTTTTCCATTAAATTGAGTTCAAGTCAAGCAGCAAATATGCCACGGGACACATCCCAACACCCAAAAAAAATGAAGAGAACTCTCAAGGACTTCTCTTCTGCTTGTGTCAACTTTTATGGAGGGGTGTTTTTTTTTCTCTTCATTGTTGGCAAACGACTTGTTTATGATTTTTGTACTTCTCCTGCAAGTTTTTCCAAAATGTATTTCCCACCAGTTTGCTGCTGTTCACGGGGCGCATGATGAATATTTATTGAAATTACCAAAGTTGCCGCTGCTTCAAATTGAATTGTGTTGCCAACTTGGGATGCTTGCAGTTTTCTTTCCTCTTCCCTCTCTCGCTCAATGTCATTCTCTTGAATTTTGGTTGTTTTGTTTTCTTTGGCAAATTGTTATTAATTTTACACGTGGGCCAAAAGCGACGTACTCTAAACCTAATTACCACGCTTAATTTATGTGCGCAAATTGGCTTTCAAATCTGTGGCCCAATCAACCAAGCAGACAGTTAGACAGTTGGACAGACAGACAGACAGACAGAGAGTTATTCAGTCAGTCAGTCAACGAAATTCGCATCTCATTGTGGGCAGCTTCGATTACCGAAATATTGTTTGGCACGCGTCAATTGCGTATAAAAGCCACAACGTTTTGGCCAAAACAGCAACAGTCGAGTCACAGCTCAGTCACAGCCTGTTAAACAGTTTCAATTTCAATTTCAATCGAATCCAGTCTCGTCATGGCATTCCGTTACCTCATCTCTCTGTGCGCCTTGGTGGCCTATGCCAATGCTGGTCTCCTCGCCAGCCATGTGGCTGTGGCAAATCCCGCCGTGGATGCGGTGGCCTCCACACATCAGAATGTGGTACGCTCCTTTGACGGCACCGTCTCCAGCTACTCGAAGGCTGTGGATACGCCGTATTCCAGCGTACGCAAGTCGGACACTCGCATCCAGAACAATGTGTACACTCCGGCTATTGCTAAGACTTCCTATGCCGCTCCACTGTACACTCAGGCCACGCCCATTGTCCAGAAGACTGTGTATGCTGCTCCAGCTCCAGTTCTGGCTAAGCAAGTGTCCTATGCTGCTCCAGCTGTGACTTATGCTGCCCATGCTCCAGTTGTGGCCAAGACTGTTTACTCTGCTCCCGCTCCCGTTCTGGCCAAGACTGTCTCGTATGCTGCTCCAGCTGTGACCTATGCTGCACATGCTCCAGTTGTGGCCAAGACTGTCTACTCTGCTCCTGCTCCAGTTCTGGCCAAGACCGTTTCGTATGCTGCTCCAGCTGTGACTTATGCTGCACATGCTCCAGTTGTTGCCAAGACTGTCTACTCTGCTCCCGCTTCCAGTGCTGACCAAGACCTATGCCGCTCCAGCTGTTGCCTATGCTGCTCCCGCTCCCGTTCTGGCCAAGACCGTGTCGTATGCTGCTCCTCTGGCCACCACCAATGTGAACCATGGTCCAGCTGCCACCACCTACACCCACAATGCACCTGCCCTGGGCGTCTCCAGCTACGGCAGCTCCCAGACCGTTCACTACTCTCCAGCTGCGAGTGTTTCGCACATGAGCTTCGATGGCTTTGGCACTCACTGGGGCTTCTAAGGAGATCGAGATTTGAGATTGTTACAGCTACTTGTTAATGTTGTTTGTTCATAATAAAATTCACATTTGTTGCAAGCAAAAAAAACCTTGACAATGCTTCCGTTTGGGCCTCAATCAACGCTTGGGCTAAGCAAAATGAAGCCTAACAAGCAATAAACGAACAATTGTCCAATGCTGCCAAAAATGTGCTCAATGATTATATCAGAGCCGGTTTTTTGCGACGTCATCGTTGGTTTGTTGGTCTGTTGGTTTTGGCCACGGCCTTCGATGGTCGTTAAGCGGCTTTTGCGATAACTCATGACGGGGGCGTGTCCGGCGGTGCTACGGTTCTCCGGTGTTTCAGTGTTTCAGTGTTTACGCATTATATTATGTGCCATTAATTGGATTTAATATTTTTGCACACTTGCCCTGCCCTCAGTCCGAATTGGTGTTGCCCTCAGGCTGCCCTGTTGATCTATGAAATTGAAATTGAAATCAAAATCACAATCAAAATCAACTTCATTGCCATTCGATTTACAATTTGTGACCCGGTTATGCATTGAGTGATTGTACTTTTTGCACTTGTTATAATTATTGTCAGATAATTAACGGGCAGTTCAGCTGATATAACATCAATAACAATATGTATATACATTTCCATTGTATTGGCCGAGTTGAAACCAAACATTTAAAAAGTACAATCAAACCACGAACTTTACTAATGGCAACCAATAGATTTGAACTGACAGCCAAATATTGAAACCACATATACATCAATTATGTCAATTCAAGGTAATTTGTTTTAAACAATTGCTATACTTAGTTAAGGGTTAACGATCTTTGGCTGATCTTGAAGTAAATTTGAAAAGAATAGAAGAAGTTTTATATTTTTATAAATGGTATTATTTTAAAATTAGTTTCATTTGAAGGCAAAATCTATCTATTTTATTGGCTGATTTTGAAGTAAATATGATGAGAATAGAAGAAGTTTTATATTTTTATAGATCATATTATTATTCAATAATTAGTTTCATTTGAAGGCAAAATCTATCTATTTAAATTTTAGCCAAGTTTCTTTGACACATTCTTATGTCTCTAGATGACATTTATATCTTTTCTCCTGCTCTGTTCAATCTGTCTGTTCAATCATCTAATTGAAACCCATCTAAAGAGCTGATTAAAAATGTGCGTGTAGCACACTTTATTCAAGATTGTGTATTAAAGATAAATGATATGAGAGCTCATACTCAATCTTGATCTGAAATGACATTGATGTGACTTTCTTGAGTGAGAGATTGGAAACAATTCCCCAGCTAATGCAGACATAAACAATCAAATTAAATGAAGCTGTTTAGTTTAAAGTCTGATGTGGGCAATACTCATACTTTTTATTTGTCAAATTAGCTGCACTTGTGTGAGAGATTGCGTATACGCAATGATGGCCCACACTCTTGCTTGTCTGCCTTGACAATTAGTCAATAATTTATTTCAATTTCATTAGGCATGCCAAACACACACAAACACACATACACAACACATACACAACACATAGATACACACACACACACACAGATACAACTGTCCTAAGTGCAGTTTAATTACATTTGCATTTGGAGTCGTAAGTTGTGCCTGTCGCTTTGGTTTTTGCACAAACTGCTTGCGAATGCAACTGAGCGCAAACAATTGTTGCAATCCAATTTGCGTAAGCGAATTTTACATGATTTAAATAGCATAGCATTATGTTTTATTGTGTTTATATTTGATGTATGTGTGTGTGTGAGAGGCAAAAACTGTAAATTCCCATGCCATTGGCATTCTTCGACTCTTGTTGCCTTTTGTGTGTCTCGTTGTCTGTTGAGCCGTGTCCTGGTATAATTAAATTATGAAAGGACATAAGACGCATAATAAGTCATAAATCAAATTTACCTATCCCACGGGTCTTCACCGAAACAGGCAGCAGCCAGACAGTCAGACAGCTAACTTCGACCCAACCAGACAATGTCACAGAACATCAGACACATCCAACACAACCAACACAACTGACACAACCGACAGATCGGACATAAAGACACTTGGGCACAAGTCACACTGTGGCTTGAACTGTTTGTTGGCTATAATTTGATGGACATTATGACGACTCTGTCTCGACAAACAATTAGACAATTGATGCATCTGTGGCTATTTGGCTTTTGCCATATTGTATTTGTGTATTGGACATTAGACCCAAAAACTCGAAAGGGGCCGAACCCCAAAACAATTCCAAACTGACCAGGCCAGCTGTGACTGCATTTTATGTTGTCCATGTCAAGCCCAGACGCTGTTTCAAGTGTGCAATTGAAAAATATCCACAAAACGGCAAATGTACATACATTTTGTGTATGTTTTCAGTTTGGCCAGTTTGTAGCTGTTTTCGCTGTTTGCCATCTCAGCCAAGTTTGGCCTGCAACAATTTGCATTTCCACAAATACATAACAATGAAATTTCGACAAAATTGTTAGCCTATTGTCAGGAAAACTAGTCGGCCGGTGCTACAGTCGAGCATACTCGACAGTCGGAGTCCCCGTACTTACTTATCTCATAAAACAAAAATGTTTTACATATTAAGACTTAATTATATATAATTAAATATTACTCCTCCCAAGCCCCGCTCCCAGTCCCTCTCCCAGTCCCCTCTCCCAGTCCCTCTCCCTGGCCCCGCTCCCAGTCCCTCTCCCAGTCCCTCTCCCAGCATACTCGACAGTCGGAGCTAAATAATAAACAATGATCATAGAATAATGATTATTTCATGAGTTTTATTTTTTTGCTCAAAGTAATGATTGTTTCATGAGTAAAATAAAAAAAACCAATATTTTAGGACCACAGTTTAAAACAGTTTTGTTATATTTTTCGTTTATTAACAGTTACTAGAAGTGAAGAATTTTTCATTTGAAATTTGAAATTTACAAAATAATTTAAGCTATTGAGTAACTGTTATCTATTACTATTATTATATTATATTACTATAGTATATTCAGAACATTTAAAGAATATGTTCTGGTCAAATAATTTCCATTAAAACTGGCAGATATTCTTGATTTGGAGTGAATGAAATTGAATTTTGAAAATCGCTTAATTTGTAAACGAAATTTTAAACAAATTTAAGCACGTTTTAATGTGAATACGAATGCCAGACAAACTGAAGCAGAAGTAGAAAAGAAACGAAACGAAAATGAAAAGAAAAGGAAAAGACCTTAGACGACTTTCATCGCGATATGTCATAGGAACAGACAAAGGGCAGCCCGAAGTCAAGACAGGGTCATGGGAGAGGAATTTCTGGCAACCTCTACGAACTGATATGGATCATTGTTTAGCCCTCGGCAGCTGTGTAGATTAAAATTTAATTTTTAATTTAAGGACTGTTTGCATTTTATTTGCGTCTTGTTGTGAGATACATACATGAATAAAAGAGAGCGAGAGAACCGTTAAGCTCGTTTCGACTGTTGATTTATCATTATTCTATGCAAATTTGCCACTCACCTTTTGCGTTCTTATCATCGGTGGCATCTGTGGCAAGTTTGTCCATTTGTACCTTTTTATCTGCCACTTCCACAAACGAGTGCCACGTGCAATGTCAATGCCAAGCGATTAACATTCAATTAGCTTTTGGCTTCATCAATGATTTTATCGCAGCCATTAGAAGAGGGATGGATGGACATGGGAGTGGGAGTGAGAGGGAGAGGGAGAGAGAGAGGGAGCAACAACAAGTGTGCTGTTGTTGTGGCTGGTTTGAGTGTAAATTGTGGCAAATTATCATTAGCCTGTTGTTGTTGTGAATGTTGTGTGTGTCCTCGACAACATCTTCACATCTTCAAAAGGTTTTTATGACATCAACAGCTGTCGTTGACAGATTATTGTGGCGATTATTTTAGCAGACAAAGCAAAAGGCAGACAACAAGCAACAGCGAATAGGAGACAAGAGGGGGGAGAAGGATATGAAGGGGGTCAGCAACAGCAACAGCGACAGGCAATGGCATCCTGGCTGTGAGCTGTATGTTGACTTCTTTAGCCAGAGGGAGAGAGAGAGAGAGAGAGAGAGAGAGAGGGTACTCAGAAGGAGTCTACGTTGCTTTTGTGCGTTCAACTGGAAATTGTCAACAATGTTGTCATTGCTTTTGGCTCTCCACAAATTCTCTGTTGTTGTTGCTGTTGTTGTTGTTGTTGTTGCACATGTGGCCTGGGCACTTAAACATCTTGTGGGTTAGCACTTGTAAATAACTATGTTTCACTTGGAATACTTGTCATTGAAGTTAACACTTCTGATACACTCACAATCACACTTATTCATATTTATATACACTAATCGGTAATGTGCCTGCTTTCCCAGCGCATACTTAAAATTCTCAATGCAATCTTGTTGGCGATTCTTATAGTAAGTTGACTCTAACAATGGCTATATTATATCATTTCTGATTATTATGTATCTCTAGCAATTTTGCTGTATCGAAATCTATGTAGATATTGATAATGCCATGTATCAAAGTCGAAACACGGCATTGTTAATATTTTCCTGTTCAATTACAACTTTATTGATGATCTTGGTCTCCTGTTTCGGCTTCTTTGTATTATTCAACGGTCACGTGTTTCATTTACGTTTGGTAAAGTATATTTAAAAGAAGTTAAGATTAATAAGACTTTAATTTATTTAAAGCTATGAATTATAAATCTTTTTGCATTTAGTTGGCAGCTGGAATCTTTCTCTTTGGCTTTATCAAATGGATAATCTATGTGATTTTCTGGGCTTTGCGTAATAACAAGAATGTTGCTTCATACACATCTCCATGGTTACCTTTGACAATTTGCTGGGCAGTAAGTTAAATTCAGGCAATCAATTAAATATGACACTAATACTACTCTTTATTTAAAGCTAATTTGTTCGATTGGAGTTCTGCAATTAATAGTTAAACAATATCCGGGATCAGGCGAATTTAAATTAGATGTAATTTAAAAATCAGGATACTTTTAGTTAAATCTTAAATGTGCTTCTTGGGAGCAAAGATACTCATGATCAATACATTAATTTCTGCAATTTTCCTTGCGGTAAATTACAGATAAATCAAGTCGATTTTTAATTAACTATTTTTCCAATTAGATAAGCAATATTGTTGAAATTGGAGTAGCCATTAGGGATCTCGCCAGAGTACAAGGAAGTGCCAGATATCTGTTGATCGCATCTATATGGCTAAATGCTTGTACCGTTTGTGTTATTCTACTTGGAATTTACGGAGCAGTTCGCTCTAGTCTAGCTATAATAACGGTCGTAAGTTTCAGACTCTCCATATAATTTAAAAATTCCTTTGCCTTAATTAATGTTCTTATTCTTTTACAGTATTTAACCACATTAGTTGCTTACTTTCTGGGCAAGTTCTTTCTTTCGATAACAGTCGAACATTTAGATAAACAGAAATTCGATCTCATATTGACCCCATTCTATACCATCAATGCTGTCTTTTGTGTAAGTACAAACTATATCCTTATAATCCTGATAAAATTTCCTTTTTATTGCAGGTCATATGCATTGGCTTTTTGGGATCTTATTATTGTGCATTGAAAGCAGATGAGGAAGATGAAGTGCAATAGATAATGTCTGAAATATGTTGGGATATTCAGATAATACGACACTTTTGAAATGCCTTAAAAAGTATAAGACTTTTGTAAAAGAAATTTGCAAGAACTTACATACTTTTACACTGGCAAGTTTATATTGTTGTATGAACTATTCATTTTCCCATAACAGAATACATTATATTAAATATATAAATTTATAATGAAGACTTTTTTATTATTATTATATTTATTTGGTTTAATTTGGTATCTCTTAAAATACGATTGTTTAGTTTTGATGAAATATATTATTTTGTATTGCGTGATTTAATTTTGATTTAGTATGGCATCTGCGTTCATCCTTGCATATAAAAATGCCCCGAATGCAAAAGTGAACCACTGAAAAAAGTAATAACAATTTTATTTTTATTATAATAAATATTTAACAACTTACTCCCATAATAATGTTAATTCGAAACCAATCTGTGATTAAATGTTCGTATTGCTTCTTGGCATGAAACTCAGCCATACCGAAAATGAAAGTCTTACCGCAAATGAATATTATCAATGCGATTATATACTATAATAAAATTAATAAATGCCCATGCTTATCAGTAATAAATACATTGTACTTACCAGCGTTATTATTAATAGTCTCCGTTGAAATACTCCGAAAATTCTAGCAACAGTTGCAAAAGCATTAAAAATGTTTAGACCTATCGATATAAATGTCATAACTCTAGCGATATCTTTGACTATATTTAGGCTTTCAACGGCTACAATAGTGTCCATAATATTACATATCTAATTCAAATCAGATTTAAATTAATTTGTATAAATGAACCAATGATTAACTAAATAATTTACCGTAAGTAAAATTGGTAAAACTATTAAAATGATTCGTAGTATATTATACGGTATAAAACACATTTAGGATTTTAAAAATATAGTAGTTTAATGGATGAATGTTTAATCAGACTAAATTCATACAAGCTCTTTGAAAGATCATTTGTTTATTTACTTGTTTGTCAAAGTCTTAACACGAATTTTTAAAATAAGTTTTAGTTGTTCTATTTTACTGAAATTTGAGGATAATTTATAAAATTTAAATTTCAATTTGTACAAAAATGTGCTTCTTGGGATTTGAAACGCTGAGATTTCTAACAGTCATTTTCGCATTTCTGCTCGCAGTGAGTTCAGACTTGATGCAGATTCATTTTCATAATCATCATATATTTATTCCATTTTCAGATTTGCAATATTACTAGCATATGCGTATCGCTAAATAATCTCGAGAATATGCAGCAAAAAAGTCCAGATGATTCTGATCACATCCCTAGGCTTTGACTTCTTTGTTAACTTGGCCATTTGCATGGGCATCTTTGGTGTCCTTCGTAAAATTGTCACCTGCATTTTTGTGGTAAGTTTCCGAGAAATATGAGTGTATTTTCTAATTATCAACTTTATTGACCATTCTTAGTTTATATGCACATTGATTTGCTTCTTTGTGGTCAAGATAATTGTTGCCAAAGCAGTTTTTAATTTTGATGAAAAGGATATTGAACAGATAGTTACCGTTTGGTATCAATTTGACGTGGTCTTTGCCGTAAGTAAACATCTATTTTATTGAATTATAGGTATGTAAGATATCTTTCTCTTCAATTCAGGGCTTTTGTCTGATGTGTGCAACACCATTATCATTGAAGCTAGCTGAGAAACAAACTGACATGGTTTAAACAGTAAATGCTGTATTTTTAAATTACTTGTAAAGGGTATCTGAATGTGCAGATATCTTATTAAACTTGCAGTCGATTAACAGCTGTAATTCTTATTCAACTTTGTATATCATTTAAATCTGGCTTAACTACACAATTGGCCAGAATGGATGCTGATGAGACTTTCGATTTGGCATTGCAGATAGGAAAATGTGTGAAGTTGTGTGGGTAATCAAATTACATGCGGAATTATGGACACAACACACCCGCAGGATGACAACACAGCAGCCGCAATGGAAGCCAATAAAGATGACGATGACAAGATAAACGAAAGTTGTGACCGTGACAAGAATGGTGGGGGAAGGAGCAAGAGGGTTGGGAGATAAGAAATGAGGGGGTCAATGACTGTGTCTGCTTTAAATGAAATTTAACGATGCACACAAATAATGGCACTTTGCATTTTAAAACACTTTGCAATGCCAATGGCGACTGCCGAGGCGGTCAAAAGTCAACCAAGTGCGGATACGACACTGACATTCAATTGGACACACGACGAGAAAGGAAGAACGACGTCTGATGTCTGAACTCTGATGCTCATTATACGCATTTTCATTTGACACTTTTATTGGCCCAGATGTCCATGAAGCTGATATTTCACACTTTGCTGTAGGGGAAAGGCAAGCGACTGGCAAATTAAATGTGTAATGCTGCGTTCCATTTATGCGGGTCATTTTATAGCCAGAAACGGATGTGAATGCGGTTACGGATATACCGATAAGGCCATTAAATTTTTGCAGCACTTTTGCTGGCCATAAACCCTACGCTGCCACATCACTCAACCATTGCCATCTCCATCGCCAGCGTCATCAACATCTCCAATGCCATCGCCAACGCCAACGCCATCAGCACTCAGCCAATTACGCAAATAACATAAAAAAAGAGTATGTTTTCTGATGTCGTCTACTTATATGGAAACGTGTCAAAGTGCTGAAAAATGCAACAGCTTTCGTGGCACAGGAGTGTGTGTATATGTTTGTGTGTGTGTGTATATATTTGTATGTGTATGTGGGACATTTTCTCCGCTGAGTGGCTCATTAGGCGATGAGGCTGCCCCAAAGGTGTTGCGAGTAAATTGTGTGGAAAAATGCACTCACTAGAGTAACACCTTGCCAGAGCATGAGAATGGGAGAATTTATTCAACCCCTCTTGCAATACTAGAGATATATGAATTATTTTGTCTACTCTAACAATTGCTTAATTAAAGCCTTACGCCATGGGCGATTTTCATCATCGTGCAACTGAAATGGAGGCGAATGGAGAAAATATTTCAATTGTCGCCAAGACGAGCAGCTGCTGCTGAGAAAGCTTGGCTCCAAACAGCATGTTGTCGCTGTCCTTGCCATCGTCCAGGCGCATATCCTGGGGCTGATTAAAATCTATTAGAGTCAAAGAGATGTAAGACACTGTGCCGCCCTCCTGGACGCTGGACTGAAGACCACTGAGTAGGGTGGGGTCTGCTGTTGGCCAATGACTTGGCATGTAAATGTCGACGCAATTGAAATGCATGCGGCGGAAACTTCCAACTTGCTATAACTGCTACACAACTGACAAAGGGCATTATTGTTTTCTCATTAAGTTCGCAATTATGTCATACGAATTTTCAAGAAAATTTAATTAAACATATTCTGTAATATCTTCTACGTATTAAGCGTATATAGATAGAGAGTAGCAAGTGTACGTAAGAATTTCAAAGACTTCTCTTGACAAACTCCATTTTAATATGTATGTAAAAGAATATGTTCTAAACTAAATTCATAGAGACTCATAAAAATTTGAATTGAAAATATTGTATACATAATTAATAATCAATTTTAAATAATTTCTTAAATTTGACTACTTTTGGCGAAATTTAACTATTCTTTTCCTTAATACACTTTAAGCTACCCAAATCTACTCTAAAAATTATCTTTCCAAATTGAAATATATATTTCTTTAATAGTATGGTATGTTAATATATTTGAATATTATTTTTTAATAATTTATCCATTGATTCTTCTCTGAAAAATACTTTGAAATGGAAGAATTATTTTCTACTACTCAAATTCTATCAAAAGTATAAAGAATTCTGTAGACTGATTTGTAATATAAAAGCACAGACTTGTCATCTTGTTAGAGCATACATATTCGGTTTGTTATTGTTGTCATTGTGACACTGCCAAAAGTCGCACACAAAAAGTTTGAGCACAAAGTTTTCAACGGAAATTGTGCAGCTGTTTTGTGTGCGACGACAACGTTTGTGGTGGCAAAGGAGAGAGAAGTAGAAGGAGCAGAAATAGATGAATGGAGGAGGAGTACTTGAAGAGCACTTGTTGGTTCTCTAACATACAAAAAGATATAGATATTTAGATGTAGAAAAGAAAACTTGTGTGCTGGAGTTGGAGGTCTTGCAAATTTGTTGAAATTTCAATTCAATGGCAAGGCTAAAAGGAATTTCATTGCTATATTTACGTATGTATGTATACTTATTATATCAGAATATTCCTGGTTGATATCGTTATCGAGCGACTGCCAACATGTGCAGCCTCTCAATATGAATTTTCATGATTAAAGTGCGTGTCTCTCTCTCTCTCTCTCACACTCTCTCTCTCACTCTCTTTCTCGTTCTTTTTATCGCTAAAAGACAGCGACGTTGTCGCCGTTCGATGGGTTCACTTTGGTTCGATGAGAGAGGAGAAATTTCTTATAAATTATCGTTGGTAACAAATGTGTCCACACAGCCATTGGCACGCATGCATAATAAAGTGATTTTAAAGGGCACTTTTCATGGGTTTGCGTAAAATTTCCATTTGTCGGAGAAGGCACTCAACTTTATTGGAATTGAAAGTTAGCCCGCTGTAGACAGCAAGAGAGAGAGAGAGAGAGAGAGAAAGAGAGAGAGAGAGGGGTGCTGTTGTCTGATAATGTTGTTTGTTTGATTGGAGCACATGTGCTTGGCCCTAATGTTTCTTGGCTTTAACAATTCATTAAAATTTCATATAAATGCTGCAGCAATAGCCGCATCACAGTCGCGTAATCCACTTTGTTATTAACTGCTATTTACAAATGCTGCAGCCAGTGTCAACGGACAACAACAACAACGAAAGAAAACGAAATAAAACGATATTAAATGCAGCGCAAAAGCGTCAAGTCATAAACTGCTCATCAGTCTTGGCCATCTTTGTCCCCCCCCCTTCTCTGTCAACTGTAATTATGCGCGTAGCTGTTGCAAAAACTTTACTATCACTATCACAACTCATTCCCGTTTCCATTCTCGTTGTCATTGTCTCGACAACGTTGCAGGAAGTGCCAAAGCGCCGTCGGCCAAAACAGCAGCAACATCAGCAGCAGCATCAGAAGCCGGATCCATTTCAGCTCTGGTGGTTGAAAGCGATGTCCTTGTTGCCTCCTTTCTTCTGCCACTGTTCACTGCTCCTTTTGACGCTGATAATGCAATTTCCGCGTTACACGCTCCCTGTAATTTACTGTTATGCAATGTTTCATTTTATTTCTGCCCTCTGACTTTTCTCCACAGCAATTTTTTAAAGCGCCTCCGAGACAAAGAATCAACGCTAGTTGTTGCTATTTATCTACATAAAGTTAATTGAAAGCATTCAAATGCCTGACTTTACTATGGAGTCCTGATATGGATTGTGGTGTTGGCACTGCGTGATGTGTCAACATCTTTCGGAATGCCACAGAATTCTCAGCATGCTGCATGTTCACATTTATGTTCTTCTTCTTATTCGTTGTCTTTATTACAAATTGGTTTTCTGCACTCACTCGCATGTTTCGTGCGCAATTTGCAGCCCGTGCCAAATGAATATGGAAGCCGCAGGAAAAAAACCACCCAAAAACAAAAAAGAAAGAAAAAAAGGACAAAAATCAAATTGCAGTGTTACCCACGTGGTAAATCCAGGAAAAACTCTGAGCATTGTCGAGAAACGTGTTCACTTTGCACGTTAACGAACTGAAATCGAAAGTTTGGTTGCGGTCAACGTTGCTATTGTCATTGCCGTCCGTCTGCCTCTCCGTCCGGCTGTCTTTCTGTCCGGCCATTCGTGTTTGTCTCCCACAGTTGGCTGTCAGATTGAATGGTTTATGTGTGACACCTTTGACCGGTCGGGTCGAGTTGCCAGCGATATAAATTAAACTCGCCTGCAAGTTGAACAACTTTAAGTCATATCCGTAAATTGCTTAACTGAGATCAAATCCACTTTTTGTATTCAAGTGGTTCAGTGTAATATTGGTTTTATACAATTTCCCACAGGAAAAATGCACACTGTTTGAGATAGTGTCCAAAACAGAAAATAAATAAGCTATAAAATGTAAACTAAATTAAATATTATCTTTATCTTAACTTGACAAATAGTTAAATATTTTTTAAAAATCCTCAGACTTCCATACTCCTAAATATTTGATATTTTTTTTACCTGTTTGAATTTTGATTTTATAAATATATAATTTCTATTCTGATTTGATTTTGATAATGATTTTGGGTCAGTTTGTTTTAGATGACATTAAAGAAATCAATAATTAATAAAATAAATATACATAGTTTTATTAATGCATTAAATAGATTAATTTTTTCTTATGCTTTAATAAGCTGCTTTGTTGGGTCACATAATTTGATTAATTTTTGCTTTTCTTTTAGCATAAAAAATGTTTCGGTTCAGCTGCAATTTTCCTACCCCATTTCCGGTTTGCTTTTACTCGTATTTGCCCAGCAAAAGTCACGTGGCATTCATAATTCTTAAAACGACGCCATCTGAAATGATGTAGCAATGCTAAGTGCACCCAAACAGCGACAGCTGCCCCATCGTCCGATTTCCCCTCCCTTCTTTTCCCATCCCTTCTTTTCCCTCCCTTCTTTCCCCTCCCTTCTTTCCCCTCCCTTCTTTCCCCTTCTCTCTTTCCCCTCCCTTCTTTCTCCTCCCTTCTTCACGCTCTTTTATGTCAATGTACGTGACCAGCATTTGTCGCGCGGAAAAGTATGCTATGGTTTTTGGACTCTCTAACAATGAGGGAATTGATTTTGCCTTTTTGCCAAGTGCAAGAGAGCTGATTATGGTATTAAAACATATTTTTGCTACCAAAGAACTTAAAAACTTTAAGTGGCAAAGGTTGTTGCCGTACGTGACAATCTGCTGCTAGCCGAGTTTATCATATAACAAGTTTCACACGCTATGCGTTTCATTTCCATTGTAGGAAAAACAAGTTTTCCATGTGTGAATAAAGAAACGAAACTACAAAGAAGTTAACTACAAAAGCGTACTATGAAAGTGAACTTGGGTTACAAAGGCAACAGGGAAAAGAGGATGGATTGGCAGCAGGAAGAAGTTCGTAAAAACGCAGATAAATAACATTGAATGCGAAAATACAGAGAAAAGCGATGAGATGCGAGAGAAAAAAATAAACAATACGCCTTTTGAAATGCTAAACGTGGCACACACATACATACACACACATCCACACACACATTCGCACACTCTGTCACAGCCCGAGGCGCTCTTCACACTTCACACACTGCCAGGACGCGCACAGGACTCATGTATTTTTATTAGCCCAACCCTCCCCTCTCTCCTCACCTCGATGGTTTATCTTGTTACTTGTCGTATGCTCAGTGCCAAAAAAAGAGAAAACATTTATCTTGTCGTATTTATTTTGTAGCGCATTAATTTCGCTTCATGTTTGAAATGGGAATTGACTTATTTGCATTCTCTTTTAATTTGTTTGCCCATCAATGAAGATAAACAAAAAAGGCTGCTTGCCTTTTTTAAGGAAAAGGAATAGGCAGTGAGAATGAAATAAGAGAACAGCCACAGGTGCCACAAGTGTCAAATTTGTGATTGATAGCCAAGCCTGTAAAAAAAAAATTATGAGATTTGTCTTAGACCTGCTTAAAAATACAGCAGAAAATTTGCAAGAGTGATTGCCTTAAAGCAAATCAGAGAAAATTCTTAAAAAGATTTAAGCAAAAGTCCCTATATAAATTAACCTGAAATTTTATCTCACATGACTTATACTTATGATTATTTCATAACTTTTTATACCCTTCAGAAACATAAAAATTTCAATAAATTTAAAGTAAATTACAATTAGCTTATGAAACATTTTTTAGACCCCGTACTTAAAAAAAGTACAGGGGTCTATTCGAGGGATTTGAGAGGGACTGGGGGCGGGGCCTGCGAGAGGGACTGGGAGAGGGACTGAGAGCGGTGCCTGGGAGAGGGACTGGGAGAGGGACTGGGAGAAGGACTGGGAGAGGGACTGGGAGAGGGGCCTAGGAGCGGGGCTGGGAGCGGGACTGGGAGCGGGACTGGGAGGGGGAGTGAGAGAGGGGGTGGGGGGGGGAGGGGGAGGGGAGGGGGGAAGAAAAAAAAAAAGAAGGGGGGGGGGGGGGGGGGGGGGAGGGGGAGGAATAAGAAAAAGGAGAAGGGATATGGAGGGTTGGGTTGGAAAATTTTTTTTTTTTTTAAGATTTAGTTATGAATTTGATTTTGTTTGTATTTTAATTTAATTAATTTTTTTAAGTTTTTTTCCATTATAAGTTTTTTTCATAGTAAGTACGGGGTCTTTGACTGTCGAGTATGCTCCACTGTAGCACCGGCCCACTAGTTTGGTTTTCAAATTCATATTCCAAATCATAGGCTCAGTCAAAATATCTAAATGAAATAGCAACATTAACATGGCAATATGAAATGAAGTTATTTTGTTCTGTTCACATCATGTAGGAACAGACGAATGCATTTTTCATAAGGCAGACAGCGATAGATTGCACACACACACACACACAAACACATATACACTAAAGTGGAGTTGGGAAGGGTTAAGAGTTGAAAGGTGAGGCGTATGTTGTCTGGCCAACCTGAACTTCTACCTGCAAACGGCTATCGACAAGGGGCAGCAGTAACAACAACACTGACAATGGCCAAAAGCGAACAATGTCAACTGAAATTGCGATTGCGTTAAAACTCTATAAATACCAAAGTAACATGCAACAACAACGACAACAGAAGCAATAACAAGGACATCCTGATATTGCAACAACACAATCTAATCCGGTTATTGCATTTTAAATGCGCTACAAGCTCTCATTTTGTTTTGCCCCTCGGCGTCAACTGGCAACGCGTTGAACGCCTTGGGAAATGCAATGATTTTAGCTGAGCACAATTTTGAGTCAATTAAATGATATTTAGGTGACAAACAATTTATTTAGTATTGAAAATGAATACTTAGAAAATCAAGTAATTAAACTAATACAAAACTGAAAATATAACATGCAAACTATTTATTGAAGGAATGCAAAAGTAATTCTTAGAAAATATATGAAAATATAAATTTCTTAGTTTATTCTACTTATTTTTTATATTAAGTAAGCCATTATTAGTTTACTAAATTTATTTAATTGACAGTAATTAAAAAGAAGTACTTGTATTGCTAAAATGTTAAATGGAATGCAAATGAAAATTCAACTTTAATTAAATATTAACTGTAATCGACTCTAAATAGTGTTTGAATTATAATAAGGCTAGTGTCATTAGCCCTTTATTATTCTATTTGACACAACAGAATAGTACGAATAAAGTGTAGTATTTATTCAGTTAAATCTTAATTAATTATATTATTTTAGACACAAAAAAGAATGAATTTTATTTTAACAATTTATTGTTAAACTATGGTCATTAAAGTATACCTAGTCATCTCTTGAGTAAATTGATAAAATGATTCTAAAAGACACAAAAACTGTGTATGGTAAATGAAAGTATCACATACACCATAGTTCAACCGTAGTGAGTGTAGTTTCTAATGCTAATGCGCTTATCTGCAACCGACAAATGGCAACAGGCAGAAGGCAACATCAAGTGGCAGGCGGCAACATCCAGAGGCAGAAGGCGAACTAACCGCAAGCCAACTCTTTTCAAAATTTAATGCAATTTCACAGCATATTAAACAGCTGGAGTCTGTGCCGCAATGTTGAGTGTTGTTGGTGCCGCTTAGTCGTGGCAAGTGGCAAGTGCAACAGTTGTTGGTGTTGCCACCGCAAATCGCAAACAAATTTCTAGCAAACTTTGCCGGATGAAGATACCAAATAACAGATGCAGCAGCTGCAAAAGGTGAAAAGCCAATCATAAGTGAGAGTGAGCCAGGTTGAGTGTGAATGCGATAGTAAGTAAGTGAGTGTATGAATGAGTACTCGTTACCTGTGTGAATACTCATGAACTGGCAGAATGGCTAATCAATTGCGCGCACTTTGAGCACAAATCAAATTACAAACTTGCCACCTTCTTCTTTTTAACGTTAGCACAAAAGTTTTACTGTAAGTTCAACTTTTGCTCAATTTGATTTTTCAACAAAGGACGTAAGGACGAGAGGATAAAAAGATAGAAAGAACTTTTGACTTTTTACCTGCGTTTTGCCTTTCTATTCGTTTGCCTGTCGTTAAACAAACTTATCCAATAAAAGTTTGTCAACATTGATTTAAAGCTGAGACGAACGCATATATCAAACAAAAACCAGACCAGTTGTCTGTTTGGTTTTATCATTCAGCCAAATATGTTGAGGATTTTCTACATTAAGCTGAACTGTCACGATATTTCAAAATCAGCATATTTGAAATGTGATTTATGGGACGACTTAAATAATATATTTCATTTTATTATTAACATTCACAGATAACAGATGATGGTAAAAATATTTTTCTCAGCTAAGACTTTAGTATACAAATATTTGTAAATATTTTAATTAAAACTAGTCGGCCGGTGCTACATTCGAGCATACTCGACAGTCGGAGACACCCGTACTTACTATGGAAAAAACTCTATAATGGAAAAAAACTAAACATACTTTAGTTACCTTAAATGCAAATGTTATCAGATTGGTCTAACGCTATCTACTACTAAAACTATAAATACCCCTCTTCCATGTCCCTCCTCCCAGTCCCTCTCCCAGGCCCTCTCCCAGGTCCCTCTCCCAGTCCCTCTCCCAGGCCCCGCTCCCAGTCCCTCTCCCAGTCCCTCTCCCAGGTCCCTCTCCCAGTCCCTCTCCCAAGTCCCTCTCCCAGTCCCTCTCCAAGTCCCTCTCTCAGGTCCCGCTCCCAGTCCCTCTCCCAGTCCCTCTCCCAGTCCATCTCCCAGTCCCTCTCTCAGTCCCTCTCCCATTCCCTCTCCCAGGCCCTCTCTCAGTCCCTCTCCCAGGTCCCTCTCCCAGTCCCTCTCCCAGTCCCTCTCCCAGGTCCCTCTCCCAGTCCCTCTCCCAGTCCCTCTCCCAGTCCCTCTCCCAGGTCCCTCTCCCAGGTCCCTCTCCCAGTCCCTCTCCCAGGTCCCTCTCCCAGCATACTCGACAGTCGGAGACCAAGTACTTACTATGGAATGTAAGGAGACTTAAACTTAGATATACATTTGAGTTTTGTCATATTAAACCCTTAAATGTTTCTTGACTTTTTGAAATTGTTTTAAGTCTATTTAGAGCACTTGTTTAATATTTAAATAGATACGTTTAATTATACAATGCGCAATCCATCACCAAAATATATACCGCATATTATACACTTAAGCCAGCTTTCGTATTATCCTGCATAGCAAAAAGTGTTAAGCATGGCGCATAAGTAGCACAAGTCCAGGCATGAGGCAAGTAAAAAGTGGCAAGTGGCAAGTGGCAGGAAGGGACAGGTGGCAGCCAATGGACAAAAAGTTTCCATTGCAAACACCATCTAGATTCCATAGTTTAAAATGCATTCACAGCTATGGAGAGATCAAAGAGAGAGGGAGAGAGAGAGAGAGAGAGGACACACAGAGATAGACACAGAGAGAGAGAACTTAAGCTGTTGTTATTTTTGCTGCTGCAGCTTCTTGGCCAACATCTACTTAATACTTTAATAGTTGCAAAAGTTTGCCCAACGTTCGCTTAAGTAGCTGTTACTTTGCTTGTTGAACTGTTTGTTTCTCTCTTTGTTTGTATGTATTTTGGTGTCCATGTTCTTCTTGTTGTTGTTTTTGCGCGGAGTTACTGTCTTTAGGTAGTGCTTAAAATAACTGTAAAACTGCCAACATAAATCTAGCCACAACATCTTTTATGTTCGCACTAGCAAGAAGTTAATGTTAATGTTAATGATATTTACCCGTCCAGCACGTGAGCTAAAGTACGAATTCTGTGTAAGATTCTTTTCTATATATTCTTGCCAAACTCCTGTCAGCTTTAAGTTGAGATTAACAAGTTGAGGAAACAAATAGCAAATTGACGCGTATCTTTTGCATATTGAATTGAAAATGTCAAATTGTGTTTGGCATATTAAACAAGAATCATTCGGAAATCGAAAGCAAATCTCCACTCAACTTTGTCCTCAACTCACCGACTTCCCTTTTCACCCACGGAATGACGAAAAGTGATTTTTCTTGTTGGACTTTCGGCTTAGCGAGGCAGCAAATTTCTTAAGCGACGTCTGCAGTTTTGATAATAAGTTGATAAAGGGAGGGGGGAAAGCGGTAAGTCAGTCGATTTATCGGATACTTGTATAAAGTATTTGCCATTGAAATTTAATGTTTGTGATTCCAAGCAAAATGACTTTGAATTAGTTTATATACATTTAAAATAAATGTTAATATAAATCTAACAATTGATGCACATTAACTTACTTTGAAACTTGCTATTATAGTAGATTTTATAACTTAATCGAATAAATTGCTGTTTTCCTTCTTTTAGCTCGCATACAAGTTTCATATTTATTTTGAATTGAATGACATTCGAATTTTTATTAAATTTACAACTGTGTTTGCTCAACACTGTTTTTCTTTTGCCATTTGATACTGTTGACATTTAATTATTATTGCAAAATGCTTATACGAAAATATTTTAAATAAATATTTTCCCCCATCTGCAAATGAGCTGTAATTCAGGCTTAAATTGTTGCGCTGAAAACCACAATATTTTGTCAAATGCCAAATGCCAAATGCTCTACTCTATTCGAGCTGACCGTATCAATAAAATTGGTAAAGATAAGTACGATATATCTGGGTTATTTTAAAAGAATTCTTTATACAATATTTATTTAGTATAAATAAAAATAAAATTCTTAGAAATACAAAAATTAAAAAAATCTAAGTTTTCCTCGCAGCCGGTAGGATTCGAACCTACGCTCCCAGAGGGAATCTGATTTCTAGTCAGACGCCTTAACCGCTCGGCCACGACTGCTGTGAAAACTTGGCTAAAACAATTCCACTAAATATTAAGATACAACAACAAATTTATGGCAGATGTTTATTTATAGAAAAGTGAGCATATTATGGTATAAAATTTATAAATAATCTAGAATATATTTTAATCAGTTTAGAAAATGAGATAATGAATTTAACTTCATCAAAAAATATGTATATATAAATATATTTTATACTATATATATTTATGTAAAATATATAAAACAGACACACAGACCAAATGAAAATAAGATACTGAATTTGGACAGAATAAAATAAATAAATATTCTATTTATATAGTATATTCATATGTTAGAGTATATTTTTAGATCACACCTCGCTGCTAAAACAATATATGCATAACTATAAATTTGATTAATTTGCCGAATAGGCACACAATTTCACAAGTGTCCATCGAATTGGCCGCTGCTAATGAGCCAAACGCAATGCAAATTGATAGCACTTATTGCGGCTATCCAACCCCTTAGCATTTTGGCCAGGCTGACAGTTGAAATGGGCGGGGTTGGCTTAAGGGATTAGCATCATTATGCGCAGTTTATTTGTTTATATGGTTGGTATACATGTACAAACAGATATCTGTATGTATATATTCTGTGGTATAAAATGTAATTTCATGTAATTGTTTTTAATTTCCATGCATTTATTATTCAACACTCGCAGCGCGTTTAGCGTCGCGGCTCTTGAGTGTCATGAAAAGCTCATTTACTTTGTGCCACATAAATTAACAAACGGCCGCCTGCTTTTTGGCTCCAGGTTATGAGTGTCGAGTGGCCGAGTGTCGAGTGTTGTCTACTTCAAAGCCAACGCTACAACGCGTCGTATGCGCAATGCGCTAATGAGGCGACTTTTTTGGCGGCCCTTAGTTGCTCCCTTCTGTAATTATGCAAATTTTTAATGAGTGTGAAAATTGTATTTGAGAGCAGCAACACGTGCCCTCGACCTGTTCACACGCTCTCAACGCTCTCCACGGCTGCCACTGAGTTACCTAACTGACTGAGCCATCAATGATTGCGGCTAATTCCATTTAGCAGCTTTGGCTGCCACTCGCTCAGCTCCTGTAACTCCTTCTCTTCCTCTCTTCCTCTTTGCAAAGCCGGATCATGTGCGAGACAGCCAGTTAACTGACTGACGGCTTGTTACGGCATTTGCTCTTTAGATTTATACGGATTTTGTCAAACAAAACATGAATCTGCACTTTTATGCATACGAGCTGCTGAAAGCCGATTTCCATGAAAGCAACGCGCGCTCTGCTCTGATGGCCTATTACATTGGCTAAAGGCTTTAAGAGTAAGCACTTTTCAGACAGTTCTCCACATATGTATTTTTACGTTCTATGTCAGCAGATGCCAGTAAAAAATACGTTGAATGCGCTGTGAGTTTGGATTTAGTTACGTGTCTAAGTCTACAATAAAACAATAACATTAGTTACATTTTTTAATGCGATTACTATGAACATGTCGTGATCTATTACACAAAGTGAATATGTAGAGCTTTAGACCGAATTAATTGCACTAGCTGATAACAATATTTAAATAAATAGCAATATTTTACACTGTAATAATTGATTACTAAACCAAAATAATTTTAAAGCGTTCAGACTGTTAAATTAATTAAGATGTAATTTTAGAATTTTTTAAAGAAAATTGTATTTAACTTAAATTTTCAATCATAGGAAAAATAAAAAATATTAATCAAATTGTTTTCATAGACATTATTATAAATTAAATTAATTTATAAAAATCAGATGATATTTCCATTAAATTAAATTGCTTTTAACTCAGATTCAATTTCAAAACCTTGCTTCTATATCTGTATTGATAAATGCATTATTTTTCATTTTACATTGCACTTTCGCCGTGTGCAGCTCGATAATTGGCATTGAAGCTTAGTTTATTAACCGCTTTGCCGTTAAAATAAATATGAATAATAAGAGTTTTTATTCGTTAATTTGCATAAAAATCAATTCGTTGTTTGTTACATTTTCGGCTAACAAATAATTGAGTTCGAGCTGTGTGGCGAGTGCTCGTATTTTGCGACTGTCTTTTTCAATTAATACGAATACCATACACACACCCACACACACACACACACACACTTGTGTCTACACATATACAACGTTTCACTTCGCTTTAAATGCAAATGCAGATTTTTAAGCCTTGCGGCAGCTTTTCGCAAACAGATTGTAAACAAATAAATGCCGCCAGCAGATACACACATATATGTGAAACATACATATACACTCTCTCACACACACACACACACACACCAATACACGTAACCGTGGCCCATTGAGTGGTCAGCACAGTGGCAATTTGCAGTTGGATTCCGAATGTCGCTGGGGGAGGACATTGAAAGGATGCGAATTGTAAATCGCGTGGCGTTTGCCTTTTCATATTTTATTATACTATACATATGTACATATATATAAATATATGATGAATATGTGTGTACATATATGTAACGTATGCATATGCATAGTAGTGTATTTTTACTCCGGCAACGTTTTTCACACTTAAGTGGTTAAATTGGCTGTGATAAATTGTCGCGCAGTTGAAAGTTGTTGAACTGCGGGGCACCTTGAGTCACATGGCTCCCATAAGGATACGGATAAGGATAAGGATATGAGTGTGAGTGTGAGCGTGAGTGCTTATTCATAGTGTCTGAGTGCCTGCTGCTGACAGTAATCATAACGCACGCATCAGCTTGTATTATTAGGGCTGCCTGACATATGACAACTGGGAATTAATATCTCTATGGGGAGAAAATGCCAAAAATGAGACAAAAGTCAATGTCATAATGGCTTCCTCCGCCTGTAAGTGATGGCAACCTTTTAGCTGCACAACCAAATTAAATGTCTAGTGAGGCGTCGACTTACAGTTTTGTCTTGATTAACTGACAGCCACTGTGAGTTGCCTTTAGCCTTGAACTGAACTTGCCTCAATTAGTGCTTTGCCAACTGACGCAGCATCAACAACAGCAACATCAACATCCACAACAGCATAAACAACAACAGACAGAGAGAGAGAGAGAGAGAGAGAGAGAGAGAGAGAGAGAGAGAGAGAGAGAGACAGACAGAGAGACACGTCAACAACCATCAGAAAACGAAGTTAGCAAATTTTCGCGCTTATCGCACCATTGATATCAGACAGTGTTGATGTGCATATCATCTTTATGGGCATTTCATGCAAAATGCTTCCTGTCCCCAAACGACAACAACACCGCAAATGGTGACGTCTGACGTGACTGGGCAAAGGGTTCAGTTACAACGAATCACAAATTCGCTACAGTTTCAATGATATCTTAAAAAAAGTGAGAAATTGTAAATTATATATTAGAAAATTAAGAAATTCTTTTTGCAAAAATTTATTATTAACATTAAAAAAAAAAATAAAACTCAAGAAATAATCATTATTATTGGACAAAAAAAAATAGATCTTCTTAAATAATGAATATTACTTCAAGTAAGTAAGCATATAAGTTCGTCTTATACATCCCGTTTAAATTTGGTTCCAATCGGTCCACTATATCATATAGCTGTCATAGGACCAATCGGGTGAAAATCAAGTCTTAGTATGAAAAACTTTTTTGTTTTATGAGATATCATAACCAAACTGATACAGTAAGCATATAAGTTCGTCTTATACATCCTGTTTAAATTTGATTCCAATCGGTCCACTTTATCATATAGCTTTCATAGGACCGATCGGGTGAAAATCAAGCTTAGTATGAAAAACTTTTTTGTTTAATGAGATATCGTAACCAAACTGATACAGTAAGCATATAAGTTTGTCTTATACATCCTGTTCAAATTTGGTTCCAGTCGGTCCACTTTATCATATAGCTGTCATAGGACCGATCGGGTGAAAATCAAGTGTTAGTATGAAAAACTTTTTTGTTTTATGAGATATCGTAACCAAACTGATACAGTAATCATATAAGTTCGTCTTATACATCCTGTTCAAATTTGGTTCCAATCGGTCCACTATATCATATAGCTGTCATAGGACCGATCGGGTGAAAGTTAAGTAAGTAAAGTAAGTAAACATTAATTTGAAGATCATATTAAAATTCCATAGATTACTCTTATTAAAAAAATTTAGTATATTTCACGTTTTTTTTAAAGTAAATAATTTTTTCAATAGAAAACTACAAAAAAAATCATTATTTAACGTCCCTGTTATTTTTAAATCAACTTTATATAAGTACGATTATTTCTAAATGCTTTCATGTGCTTTCAAAGCTCCTAATAGAAATGTTTAACAAATTTCGTTGTAAGGCTGCTAAATAAAAAGCAGTGCATTACTAAATTCGTTGTCAGCTAACTTTTATCGTAAGCGAATTCCAATGTCTTTTTTGTGCTGTGTTGTGTCGATGTCGCTTGTTGTGTGTCTTTTGCTGTCTCTAACTTGCCGGCTGACCGACTGCATTTGCAATTTATAAGCGTATATGTATGTACGAGTCGAGATCTCTGGGAGTATGTGTGTGCGTGTATGTGTATCTAGTAACTGCGTCTTTTTTGTCCACTTGTTGTTCACGAAGTGATGTCTTTTTTTCCAAAGTCAAAGCTGAATCTGCTGCTGTTGTTGTTGTTGTTGTTGTTGATGTGTGTGTGATATGGTTGCTGGCAAAAAGGAAACAATGGAAATGTAAATTGTTTTTATGTCTTTGTTTTTAATTTTTGCCAGGCAACACAACGATGTATATTCGGCAGGCCTGTGAAAAGGATTTGTGTTCTGCTGCCGTTTGTCGTTTTCCGTTTGTTATTTTTTTTTCCCAACATTTTCCACTCAAAAGCCACATATACGAGTAACAAACAAGAAGAACAATATGAATGGTCAGACTTTTGGCTTTGTTGTCCGCTTAGTTTTCATTGTCGCCATTGCAGTTGCATTTTTTTCTGTTAATTTGCATACGCTGCGACTTTCAGGAGACATTGCACCCGTAACACTCGCAATATCACGTGTCCATTCCAACGCCATTTCAGTTGCTCCTGACATTGAGGTATGAATTTAAATGGATACGAGTGCGGACAAATATGACCAGCCTGAGGGTTCAACAACCCCGTGAGCAACAATAAAAGTGCCTTCATTAGTTGCCATTAGCCCGAGAAATGTAAAATGTGCAACACATTTCACACGATATTAAATTGTGCAGAATGTATCTGAAGCTTAAATTGTTAGAGCTGTTGTTGGACACATGGCCCTTGCTTCAGTGCGTGTTTGTGTCATTAAAGTTTCATCATAGCCGCAAAATGAAAATAGCAACAGCTAAGAGCAGCAGCAAACCTCTCAGCAGCAAATCCCAAAGCCCCCGCGGGCACAGCCTGGCCACAGTCCAGACCTCAGACCCCAGACTCCATACCCTATCCCCAATTCCTCAGACTCAGCCCCAGGCGGAGAGAGTTGAAGGGTCGCTGGCTCTGCTGTTGCTGATATTGTCATTACATGCTTCAAGGATATTTCTGTGGCGTAACCAAGGCAAATGTACTTTTGACAGTTGGACTCTTGAAAGGGTTAACCCAAAATCCCAAACAATACTTTACACAAAAAGATTCAAATTTGTTGTTGTTGTTGTTGTTCTGAATAGCAACAGCTGCTGTATGATAATGCCGCTGGGGAGCATTCCCAAAACCCAAAAGCACCAAATTGGTGGATTTACTTGTAATAGTTTTGAAATGATTTTCCAGCAACAGCAACTAAATGTTAGTTAAGTGTTTAAATATTTATCAAGGTGGTCAAGCCAATAACTGAATGTATCTGTATCTATTGCTGTATCTGTATCTATTGCCAAGCTTACGTCTCCCGCTGGGAGGAACTCCCACTGCTGCGTGTATTGGCAACTGGCGTCTTGGCCAATCAAGTTAGTTGCCAGCGCGCATTGTCGATATATATTTGTTCCTTGGCCAAGGCAACATGCCAAAACATTCCAGCTCTACAGATAAAATTAAATAAGATGTGTATTTACTTAGCTGTATGTACTATAAATATTAAAATTAGTCAGAGCATTGTCTAATTCATTAAATTGTTCACTAGTTACATTTGAGCATAATGTTTAATCGTAGACAACATATGACTAAACAGTACTTAAAGTAATTGAAATGTTCCCAGCAAGCAACTGAAATGTTGCTATAAACATGTTGCTAGCAACATTGTGTGGAATGTATCTTGAATGAAAAATCACAATCAACTTGAAATTTTTAAGTGTTTTCTAATAACTTTCGAGTACTTTCCGCTACATTTATTACATTTTTATTTGTTTTATGTTGTTTTATGATTATGGTAATTATGCAATATCATTATAATAAATTCGACCCACTTGAAACCATTGTGTAGATAATTCCTTATATCAAAAAAGTTTATTAATAAATTTTTAATGACTTTCAAGTACAATTGCTAATCATTTGTTAGCTGGTTTATTTACAAATTCCAATTTTTTATTGACATTGATAAACGTGAGGCACTTGAGTTGGCCAATGCTAAATGCTGGCCATAACCGCGACTAATCATTGTGATTAGCATAGTCCCACTTGATATAGCTAGGGGGTAATTCAGTTGCCAAAATGATCTCGGCTGGCATATTCCTGTGCCTTTGTCTGGTCTCGGCCTTCAATTATTTTCGCACACGTCGACAGCGTAAATTTATTGCGAATCTCAAAGGACCGTTTACCTGGCCACTTGTGGGATCTGTGTACAAGATTGTCTTCCTAACGCCAAGGAGTATGTATAATTGTATAATGAGATCAACTGACTTAGTTCAGCAGACTTTTTCCAGAG
Source organism: Drosophila falleni (assembly GCA_035045575.1). Classification (NCBI taxonomy): domain Eukaryota; kingdom Metazoa; phylum Arthropoda; class Insecta; order Diptera; family Drosophilidae; genus Drosophila; species Drosophila falleni. The sequence goes on from JAWNOV010000167.1 coordinate 17,900,136, forward strand.
CAGCGCCAAGTATCTCTCGAAATATGGAACTCTCAGTCGTTGTTGGCTTTTCCATAGACTCTTTATACCCGTCGCTGATCTTGAGCTGGCAAAGCAGCTTCTCCACAGTGAATCACACCTGGAAACGGGCTATGACTTGATGAGGGATTGGCTGGCAGATAGTGTGCTCATGTGTCCACCCGATCAATGGTCTCTGCGACATCAGCGTTTGGCAGCGTTTTTTCAAAATGATAAAATGTTGCAGCTTATAAAGCTACTGCAAGAACATTCAGAGAAACCATATCCAGAATTGTTAGCACAAGCAGAAACTCGACAAGTTTTTAATGTGTGGCCAATTGTATCAGCCAAGGTGTTAGACTTTATATTGGCCACCACTTGTGGAGTACATCCAAGCGAGCAATATAAAAAGGCATTTACTGAGTAAGTTTAAGAAGATTCTTATTGAATTTACAAATTTATTACTTACTTAAACTAAAAATTTCTCCCAAAAAGTAAAAATTTTTTATAAACAGTTTTTTAATTTATAAAAATTTTAATAGACTTCAGAGCTAGACTTACTAAAAAGTGCAGAAAGATCATATTACAGAAATTTGAAAATAAATTATTTTAAAACACATTAATTACTGAAATTTTATAGCTAGTCAAAAAACAAAAAATAGAAAGCTTTTAATGTATTTCAATTTAAGGTAAATACATTTGTTGTCTTTCTAGCCTTACGAAAATTTATCGTAATCGTTTTTTAAGCATTAAGTCGGCAAATCGCTTAATCTTTTGGCTGTCATCTCCATTTACGCGAAGACGTCAGCTGAAACTCATTAAACGCATTAACGAGGAGAATAAACGGATTTTGGAACAATGTCGACAACCGAAGGTGGAGCAAACTCAGGTCAAGAATGGAGGTATTATAATAGAGCACATTGAGCCAACTGAAAGACTTGATCATCAATCGCTAATCGATGTGCTGAACGGAAGCGAGAATCTGTCGGATGATCAGCTGCTCGCCGAGCTGAACACCTGTAACTTTTTGGGTTATCTTTTGTGCAGTACGACCCTCTGCTTTGCCCTGATCCTCATTGCCCGGCATCCCTCAGTGCAACAAAGATGTCTGGAGGAACTCCGCATTGCACACAGCGAGAAGGAAGCGAATCTACAGGGAATGTCCTACCTGGATGCTGTTTTGAAGGAGACTCTACGTCTGCATCCGCCACAACTAATTGTGGATCGTGAACTTAGCAAGGATTTTCCATACAGTAAGTGATTGTTTCAGAATCGTAGTATTCTTTTAATACAATACCAATTTGAATCACAGCACACTCGAAGGTGGGCGATGCTGCTCTTCCCGCAGGCTCTGAGGTTTATATCAATCTCTACGAAATGCAACGCTCTGAGGAATATGGCCAAAATGCCAAACAATTTCAGCCAGAACGATTTTTGGGCAATTCTCCTGAGCTGCTTAGCTTTGGAATGGGTCCTCGTAGCTGTCCCGCCCAGCATTTCAGCCTTATGCTGCTCAAATCCTTGCTGGCTCCTCTGTTACTGAAATTCGAGTTGCTTCCCTATGGCGATGCAGTACGTCAGAATTTGCAGCTGTCTCCTGGGTCGCGCAATGGCTTTCAATTGGCAGTTAAATTACGTTAAGACAAAATATTTAATAAAGTACATAACCTCATACCGTTATACAAACTGGCCTTTTTCAAAAACAACAAAAGCGTGACCTGGGAGAGGGACTGGGAGCGGGGCGTGGGAGAGGGACTGGAAGAGGGACTGGGAGAGGGGCCTGGGAGAGGGACTGGGAGAGGGACTGGGAGCGGGGCCTGGGAGCGGGGCCTGGGAGAGGGACTGGGAGCGGTGCCTGGGAGAGGGACTGGGAGCGGTGCCTGGGAGAGGGACCAGGGAGCGGTGCCTGGGAGAGCGACCAGAGAGAGGGACCTGGGAGAGGGACTGTGAGCGGGGCCTGGAAGAGGGACTGGGAGCGGGGCCTTAGAGAGGGACTGGGAGCGGGCCTGGGAGAGGGACTGGGAGCGGGCCTGGGAGAGGGTCTGGGAGCAGGGCCTGGGCTCAGGGTATAAAAACTGATGATGTTCCAGTAAAGCTAACTTGGAATTGATTTGGAGAATACTGCTGCCTCCCTTCACTTATAATTAATTAATTAATTATAATTAATAACAAAATAATCCCTTTTATTATGTGGCAACTGTAGAACTTATCCGCTTGCGCATACCCAACTGGATGCCCGTATCCGAGCGTAGGACAATGTTTACCACAGGGTAGATTCTTTCCCCTAGAGGCAGTAGTTCGTAAGCTCGGACAATCTTCGCCAGCATCATCTTCATCTCCAGCAGGGCAAACTTCTGGCCAATGCAGTTCCTTGGTCCCGCACTGAAGGGCACAAAGGCAAAGTTGGTGCTACGTTCTCCACTCTCATGACGCTCCGGTTTGAAGTGCAACGGCTCTTCGAAATTCGTTATCCAATTCTGCTGACCTATGATGGCCATAAGGATTTCTGAGCCAGCGGGAATGACACCATTACCCACCTTGGAATGAGCTGTAAACAGAGGGAAGTTCAATTTTGATTCGATTGTGAATAAAAGATTTCTTCACTCACTGTACTTGAAGTCTGTTTGCAGCTTGCGTCCAACGAGGGGAACAGGCGGATGCATTCGCAAGTGATTCCTTGATGACGCACTCCACGTACTTCAGCTCAGCCAGATCCCGTATGGTGATAGGACGACTGTGATCTGTGCCCAGCACCTGTAGAATTTCTTCTAGCATTTTTTCCTGCACCTTGGCATGTTGTGAGATCTCCCAGAGACAGAAGGAAATTGCACTGGCTGTCGTATCATGACCCTCAAACATAAATGTATCCACCTCCTCCCGTATCTCCTCGTTCCTCAAAGGACGCCCATCAACGCTGGCCTGCAACAGGACATCCAATAATGCCATGCGACGTTTACTGCCCACATCATCCTCAGTCTTTTGGTTCAGCTGCTCCGCCTTCTTCAGCTGCTCCTCCTCCAGTGTCTTGCGGCGCTGTTCGATCACCTTGATGGTGAATTCATGCATGGTACGAATGAGTTTTGTTTGACGCCATTTCAAATGAGGATGGGTCAACGTGAAAAGAAACTCATTCTGCAGATAGATGGACATGAAGCGCCAGGCAAAAAGAGCAGTGCATCTGTCAGGAAAATATGAATAATGTTAAGTTATGTACATGTATATGTAGGTGTAGAAATTTAAGAGCTAGCATCAGCATAAAATTAAGAATATATCGATAAATTATTTAAGTTGGCAGCTTCGATAAAATATGAAATAAGTGTGCATCGAGTTGGCGGGTTGGGGGAGAGAGAGCTATGATTAAAAGTTATCAAGAATTGAAGTTTTGTGAAACAAATTAAACTATTTATAATTTACATTAACAAACAATTATGTTATATACTGAAAGACTGAAAGTGTTGTTTATGTGATTAAAGCAGTTCTTGGCAGCAAATATCACCCATTATTATATTATTATAATATTATTAGATTCCGACCGTGCAATACTTACTCATTGACAGCATTCGCATAGGGCGTACTCTCAGCCATTTGGGCATTCACTTTGGTGCCCATTGCAGTCTCAGCTATGATGTCCAATGCAGCCAAACAGATGAAGGGATACACATCAAAGGTAATCTTGCCATCTGCCTTCTGTTCTAGCCGTTGTATGCAGATATTTGATTGCTGATCGAAGACCTCGACAAATTGTTCCAATATCGAGAAGTGAAATGTGGGCGTTATGATCTTACGCCGTTGATGCCAAACTTTGCCATCACTCAAGAGGAGTCCATTACCCAGCCATTGGCCCAGCACCTTGTAAAGCTGATGCTTTACCAAATGCTCCTGACTGGATAATAGTTGCTCATTGAACTCCACATCGCAAGTTAAAATCAGCAGGCGATTGAAAACCCAAACGCGCTGCAATTCACCTACATTATCAACCTGCTTTGCTGATACCTCTAGAAAACCTATATTAAGTCAATGAAAAACAAACGTTTATTAGGATTGTAAACACACTTGGCATTGCTTAATAATAGATACTTTAATCTATGATAACGCATTAAGAAATTCCACACTTTATGAATGAGTAAAACCAAACGATTAAAGAACAACATTAGCTACAACTGCTCTACAAATTCTTTAAAACAGATGTTGTTTCAGAAAATTAAAATTTTTAACTGAAATGATTTTTGCTTTTTATTATTATTGTTATTCACGGCTGCTCTGTCTTTGTCTCAATCTATCATTTACTGATGTTAAAAACCCGTATACAGATCATGCAGATCTGATGATGAGATGTTCTGAAAAAATGTTAATTCTGAGCTGAATTAACTAAAAGCTGAAATTTCGTTAGTTGTTTGTACATTTATTTATATAGAATATATTTATATATTTTATATAATAACACTAGTGAATGCCATCATTCTTTAGCCAATCTAACCAGTTTTTTTTTCGATTGGACGAATTCAAAATAAATAACAGATGACATTTATAAGTCTACATAAAAAAATTTGACATTTCTAGCTATTGTACAGTCTGAGTCGCAAATAAAAAAAAAATAAATTCGGCTCCATCCATTATTAAGCTTAGTATGCATATACAGTCAAACTTCTCTAAAGTAAATTCTAAACATTTAATGGCTTCATTCGGTCTTGAAATTAATCCATATTAGAACAAATAAATGCTTTTCTTATTGTCTTTTAAAAGTTTAGCTATAAAAATTATAATAATATTTAAATTAAAATAAAGATATTTAAAGATCACATTATTCAAACGATTTTAAATTCTTATAAATTCTTATATACTTATATACTTACTCTTTGGATTCAGTTTGAACATCAGCTGCAGTGCTCCAAAAACTGGCCAACTGAAAGGACCCGGCAGATTGGCGACTGCCGCTCGTCGCTCCCGTTGTGCCCAATGGAAGAGAAACCCGGCTGAGAGGAGAAACACAACTATTGCTATCAAGAGCATTTTACACAATGAAAAAAGCTCAACGTTAATCCAAAGCAACAGAACAAACGTACATATTCGACGATTATCTAATCGCACTTGTTTATATTTTGTGTTTTGTTTTGTTTTTGTTTTATTGAGCTTATTATAGCATTTGCACTGGACCATTGGAAAGAGCGCAGGCAGCTGAGTTGATAGAGCTTTGAGCTGTGGACACTTGTGAGTTTAATCAGTGATTAGCATGGACTATTTTTATTTGCTGCGAGTGAACTGCATTTTACTGAGAACAAAAGAGTATGTTAATTATTTGAAATTGAGTTACATGTATTGAGTCATCAACGCTGAACTTTTCTTTCCTTTTTTCTCGTCTTTTTTTTCAAGTAATTTCCGTTAGAGACACTCGAGCGGAAATTAAAACATTTGCAGTGCTCGCCAGCTGAACTCTGTGGATAGATGTCTGGCTGACAAGCCAAGCCCCAAAAGCAGTACAAATGAAGGTCCAGAATTGGCCCAAAGTTACCCTCGAAAAACTAATTAACAGTTGCTTCCTGGGCCGAGAAACTTTGACTTTGTAATACCATTTTATTATATTATAATTATTATTTTAAATGGCAAAATGGTCTGGACATAAACAACTGCAGATAAATATATTAATATAAATACTTAAACTTCTATATGGAAAGGGAGCCAGAGATAAAGCGTGTTTTTAATTGTGCCAGCAAATGTGAATTTTCAATTTTCACAATGACTGTTATAAATAAAACGATGGGCAGCTAAGTGTTTCTGTTTTTTTGCTTTTGTTCTGTTGCCCTGACTCCGGCCAAAAAAAAAAAAAAGATTTTCCACATTAATTTCTGCATATTAAAAATGCAATTTGTTGCGTTAATTGCAGCATGCGAAATGTATCAGACAATGCGACTGATAGCACAGAGACAGACCGCCCAGAGACCCAAACAGCATCAGTATCATAGGCAACAGTATCGGAGGCAGCAGTAAAGTCTCTCTCTCTCTACTCTACTCCTCCCTCGGCCAAGTCATGTTGATAGCCATTGCAAACAAGCCGCTCAGCCAACGGACAACGCGGCGTATTCGTAATGCGAGTGTCTGATTGTCTGCCTGTGGATGAGTGAGAGAGTGTGTGAGAGGAAGAGAGAGAGTGGGTGTTTGACTGTTCAACCACGTGACCAAATGCATCCTACAGTTCGGTTCAGTTCGTTCCTATAACCCATGCTGTGTGTGCTGAGTATTTATTTAAAGTATTTTTTTAAAATGCGAGACAACTGATATTTCGGTTAAGGCGCCGACCACTCAGAAATTGATATAAATGAGGCAACGAATGCTCCAGGCAGGCAAAAAGGCATTTGCATCAGCCATTAAAGGTAGCTTGATCGACATGCTCTTGGCTTTAAGCTGTAAATAGTCCAAGAGATAAGTACATTAAATTTATTTCACTCGTAAATAAATAAATAATTCACAAATACTCGTACTCATACAATAATTCTAGATAGCTCTTCTCACCAAATTGTATTCAGTGATTTTAAAGTTCATATTAAATATTCGTCAAATCAGACTTAAATGATGAGCTTTCCAACCAAATAGAGCAATATTCAAACACTGCTGGGTTAATTATATTAAGAATTTTTGGTAGAAACACTATTTAGTAAGTTTACAATGGAAATACATACAAATGATTAATTTTCGCACATGAAGAATTTTCTGTTAAAGTATATGGTTAATCATTTTTGGCATAGCTTCTTGTCAAATTGGTTTTCTTACAATAGTTTCTATCCTTGTAGTCTAATCGGTAGAAGCTTAACAAATATTTTAGCAAGTATATACAAATATTATTTAGCCTACAAATTTGTCTAAAACTTAATTCAGTATGCTATTTATGTTTATATTCTTAACATAACAACATTTTAAGTTCTGCCGACATTACAAAATCGTCCAACAGAATTTAATTTTTTTGGTATACATTAAAATTAAAACTTCCTTATTGATTCTCGCTTAGCTAGATAAAATTGTTATTATACATAATAACAATATAGTTTTTAGAATTGATTTTAGGCTAAAAGACGAATTTTGACTAGAATTCAGTGGATAGTATTCAATGGCCTTTTCGGCCATCGCTCGAATGCCCTTCCATGTATCTTCGGCCAGATCTTTAAGTAAACTTGTAGGTGGCCAAAAGTCAAACTTAATATCCCCACGCTCTCCACTCAATTCTAGGGCAAAGGAAAGAGGAAAGCCAATATAGTAGGCATAGTCCAGGCTGGTACCACCAAAATTATCATCAACTCCATATTGCCCGTAAGTGAAATTAACTCCGCTGGCATTTTCAATAGCTTCAGCCCCGATTTTCGCAATCTCTTTCAGTTTCTTAACATTATCAGCAGGTTCACTATATGATAAAACAAGAATTTTTTAACTACAATATTGCAGAAATACAACTATTGGACATTTCCTTATCTTACCTCTGATAAACCCAAGGGTAAAAGACGCTTTTGTGTCGTGAGTGTAGAGTCACAAACATAACTCCATTTCCAGTATTTACCAAATCTAGCATAACATCTCGAACTGCTCGAGATTCTGGCTCTGAGAAGGGTTTAATTCCGGCGTAGTGCTCGGTACAAGGATCAGTTATTTCAGGATATCCTTTTCCCCAGTCTATGTCGTAGTTGCGATTGATATTCGCACCAAAACAATTATTCCCATTAGGGGAACGATTGTTGCGCCACCTTTTGTCTATGCTGCGGGAATACATATAACCATCGGGATTAACCATGGGCATTATAACCCAATCGTAATCTTTCAGTAAGTGTGCATTCTCCTCGAAGTTGACCACCAGCTGCTCCACGGCATATAAGGCTGCCACTGGGGTCAACCATTCCCGGGCATGTTCCGCGGCCACCAAGAAAATGGCTTTCTTCCCCGTGCGTCCATCACCGTTTGTTATGGTGATTGTTTTCAGCGTACGATTCTCATATGTAGTTCCCACGTCAGATAACTTTAAACGCTGAATGTAGGCCTTGGTCAAGTCATCCAAATACTCCAACATGCCATCGTAGCTATAGTAATCGTCTGTTTCCAGTGTGGGACCCGCATGACGTCGACTCCTCTCCCCACGTGACACTCCAAAGGCCGCAGATCGATTAACAAGTGTTATCGATAACAGTATCGGCCACAGGGCACACAATAGGTTTTCGCGTATGGGCATTTTCTTGGAATACACTTGCAATGCGAGTCACTCACAGAAATTTGCAGAGAATCATCAAATGTGGCACATGCTAATCGTATTGCAATTCATTTTACACATGTACAGGCAAATGTACATGTACATTGCACATATGTACATACATATATATGTACGCTACGCTATCTGTATTCATGTATCTATTTCATGTTTAAACCCGTTTCGCAATAACGCAAAATGTTTTGCCGGTTTCAAAACGAATCTTCACCCGTTCTCTCTCAAAGGCAACAAGCGACTGAATTCTTTGTCAATCCGGCAGAAAAACTGTTTACATTCTGCGCGATCAATTACACTCTCTTACTCTCCTTCTCTCTTTGCCACTGTATACCTCTCTCTTAATTACTTTTTATGCTCTCTGTTGTGATCGCTTCCTTGACAATCTACTTTTACTATGAGATACTTCGATTTGCCGGCAAAACAATTGTTATTTTTGTTTATCTTTTCGCTTTACAAAGTTCTGTGCTTGTCCCTCTCTCTGTGTCTTCTCTTTACCTGAATAGAATGTGAACTATAGCAATTCAATATTTTTAGAATGCAAAGAGAATCCAGAAATTAAAGAGAATAATAAATCTCATATGAACGAAACTGAAATACATTAGTTTAGTTTCCACAACCGAAATAATTTCAGTAGGAAGAATTATTTATTTATTTTTGGCACAGCTTCTAAGTCTAATTGTTAAAAAACATTTTCATTCGCCTTAATTAAATTTTTGGTCACTCTTTAATTAACTTAACATATTAGAAATAAATTGTTTTGATTGCTGATAACAAAATAATTATTTGCAAATTTTTCAAATTAAAAGACATACTACCACGAGCGGCAGACGAAAAAGTATGAAGTAGTGGAATTTATTGGATAGTATTCAATGGCTTTTTCGGCCATAGCTCGAATGCCCTTCCATGTATCGTCGGCCAGATTTTTAAGTAAATTTGTAGGTGGCCAAAAGTCAAAATATATACCCCCACGGTTTCCACTCAATTCCAGGGTAAAGGAAAGAGGAAAGCCAATATAGTAGGCATAGTCCAGGCTGGTACCACCAAAATTATCATCAACTCCATATTGATCGTAAGTGAAAATAACGCCGCTTGCATTTTCAATAGCTTCAGCCCCGATTTTCGCAATCTCTTTCAGTTTCTTAACATTATCAGCAGGTTCACTATATAATAAAAAAAAAAAGAATTTTTTAAATGCAATATTGCAGAAAATCAACTATTGGACATTTCCTTATATTACCTTTGATAAACCCAAGGGTAGAAGATGCATTGGTGTCGTGAGTGTAGAGTCAGAAACATAACTCCCTTTCCAGTATTTACCAAATCTAGCATAACATCTCGAACTGCTCGAGATTCTGGCTCTGAAAAGGGTTTAATTCCGGCGTAGTGCTCGGTACAAGGATCGGTTATTTCCGGATATCCTTTTCCCCAGTCTATGTCGTAGTTGCGATTGATATTCGTACCAAAACAATTATTCCCATTAGGGGAACGATTGTTGCGCCACCTTTTGTCTATGCTGCGAGAATACATATATCCATCGGGATTAACCATGGGCATTATAACCCAATCGTAATCTTTCAGCAAGTGTGCATTCTCCTCGAAGTTGACCACCAGCTGCTCCACGGCATATAAGGCTGCCACTGGGGTCAACCATTCCCGGGCATGTTCCGCGGCCACCAAGAAAATGACTTTCTTCCCCGTGCGTCCATCACCGTTTGTAATGGTGATTGTTTTCAGCGTGCGATTCTCATATGTTGTTCCCACGTCAGATAACTTTAAACGCTGACTGTAGGCCTTGGTCAAGTCATCCAAATACTCCAACATGCCCTCGTAGCTATAGTAATCGTCTGTTTCCAGTGTGGGACCCGCATGACGTCGACTCCTCTCCCCACGTGACACTCCAAAGGCCTCAGAGTGATTAACAAGTGTTATCGATAACAGTATCGGCCACAGGGCACACAATAGGTTATCGCGCAAAAGCATATTCTTGGAATTCACTTGGAAATGCGATTTATTCTCAGAAGTTTAGAATTGAATATTAGATGTGGCAAATGCAACAGTCGCTGGTCTTCTTGCAATTCATTCAACATGTGTTTCTAATTCACGTTAAACGGGTTTGTAAATATTACGACATGATTTCAAATCGATATTTCAACCGATCTCTCTCATAAGTAAAAAGCGACTGAATTGACTGAAATTTAATTTCTCAGCCCGCTGAAATTCTTGCGCGATCAACAAATATTTCGTACTCTCCTTGATTCTTTGTCGCTCTCTCTCTCTCTTTTTAACTTTCTGTGCTTCTCCGCTGTGATCGCTTTCTTAGCAATCTGAAAGATTCAAATTAACATGAAATAACCAAAGCTTAAATACTCTTTATTATCAAGGAAAAATCTAATTGAATGTCAGTCGATTTCTAAATAAAATAATGAATAGTTTTTGTATTTTTTTATAAATCATATTATAGATATATTTATTATGGTATGCTTTTATTTGCCGACAAATTATTTTGTAATATGAGTTTCTCTTGCTTGCTTGCAATACTCAACGCTGTCTGAGTGTCCCACTCTCTTTATCATTTTTGATTCGCTTGCCAGATATTTAAGAGATACAAAGATATGAAAGAGCCCCACAAATCGATGATGCCGCTGACTGTTTTATTTAACAGCTGTTTATGGACATATTTAGTTTTTTTATTTTTGAAATACTATCCACAGCCAAATTTAAATGTGATTAATAATTTTACTATAGTAAAAGTGCGCAAACATTCTTTGGTCCATATTTCGCATTTTAGAAAATATACACTGCATTATATTTAAAATAAAAATATGCTTACTTGTTCGAGTATTTATTATATCTTAATTATAGAGAATTATCTGAACTTTTAGCAATTCACTGATTCGGTTAATTGAGTTAACGTTAGAGACTCAGAGTCAAAGAATAAGCGGCATGAACAAGAATGATGATAACCACTAAATCTTCTATTTTTATGCTTTACTTTTATCTCAGTCTACGGCTTTAGCCATTTTGCGGTTTAAAAAGCCATTAAAAAATGTAATTATGTTGATAAATACGTCTTACTGGGCATTTTGCATTTTTATTTTGCTAACTTCCTTTTGACGGCGTTGTGGCGACGTTCTGAGAACGGAATGAGGATGCAGCTGGAGCTGGGCATGTGGATAAGGACGAGCTGACTGCAACTGGATAACTGCGGGGAGCAGTACAAGGCTGTTGCCACTCAACTTTGGCCGCAACAGCAAAACAACACAGCAATAACAAAGTCAACAACACCCACAACAACAACAACAGCTCGGCCTTTCTTCATTTTTTTCGCCAACTTTTTACCAACAATTTACTTGGCTTGGCGAGGCAAATATTTTATCATTGCGCCTTTTTACAGTCAAGTGGCGAAGCCAACGGCAGCAACGGGACTTCAACAGTCCAGGAGCCAGGAAAAGGGAACCAGGAACCAGGAGCAGCTGCCACTGTTGGAGGCGCCACCACAACCCGATGATGCCGCTGACTGTTGAATTTAAGAGCTGTTTATGGCCGCATTTTGTTTTTTTTTTATTTTAGCGCTTTGCAAATTGTTGCAACTTGTGAAAAACGACCTTTTCACTAAATTTCACAAAGATGAAAATTTGTTTGGACAGTTTTACGTATTAGCCGGAAGATAGTTTTCCGAAGGAAGAAGAAGAATTTAACATTTTGGCGTCCATTCAACTGATTGCCATCTAATAGAGCTATCATTTATGCAAACTGATGAACTAAAAACTTTGAGCTCAAATTGACTTTTAGACTCGAGTTGCCTTTCAATTCCCTTCCTTTTCATTTATTTTTCATACTTGCAAAATTAATGAGGTAGCAAAAATCTGATTTCAATTTATAGATTATGACCCTCAATTGCCAATGTGCATAATTTATAACGACAGAACTTCTGACTATCAACGGTAGAAATAAAGTATTTGAAGCAAAAAAAAAAACGAAAAAACAAGTAAAAATCCGATTAGTTCCGTTGATGCTGTGTCCTTTGAATTTCCTTTTGCTGCGTCCTTTGCACTTCGCAATTGCCATGCGAGTCACGTAGCTTTCGATGTCCGATTTTTAAGTTTGCGCTGCACAAATCACGTAACCCAAGCAAACCCTTCTAACTGAAGGGGGAAACGTAAAGTGGCAACAACAACAACAACAAGTTAATGTCCTGCTTGAGGCTATTTGTAGTGCACTTTGTGTGGATTTTTTTATGATTTGTTTATACACCAAAAACTCGAACGTGAGCAAAATAAACTCAGATTAAGAATCTGTTATGAGCATTATAAATACAAAATAAGTGAAGATTACATTATTAGATAGATAATCGCTCCCCGCTCCCAGTCCCTCTCCCAGGCCCCGCTCCCAGGCCCCGCTCCCACTCCCTCTCCCAGGCCCCGCTCCCACTCCCTCTCCCAGTCCCTCTCCCAGGCCCCGCTCCACTCACGCTCCTAGTCCCTCTCCCAGGTCCCTCTCCCAGGCCCCGCTCCCAGTCCCTTTCCCAGGCCCCGCTCCCAGTCCCACTCCCAGGCCCCGCTCCCAGGCCCCGCTCCCAGGCCCCGCTCCCAGTCCCTCTCTCAGTCCCACTCCCAGGCCCCGCTCCCAGGCCCCGCTCCCAGTCCCTCTCCCAGGCCCCGCTCCCAGGCCACGCTCCTAGTCCCTCAGTCCCAGTACTTTTTTGAAGTACGGGGTCTAAAAAAACTTTATTTCTTTTTGTATATCGAAATTGTTTAATTTGATAATGGTTTCTATTGAAACTTTATAATTGGCATATGCAGATATAACGTATACGTTTACCTTTAATTGAACATAGTTAAAATGTTCTTTTGATATGTAGACGGAATTTCTAAGTTGAATATTTAAACAGTTTTACAAATTTGTAATTAAAATATGAAGACATTATATTAGATAAACTAAATCAAATATTTTATTTTAGTTGTATATCTTCTTTAGTTTATTTATTATAGCTATTTTATTTTAGTTGGATATCTTTTTAGTTTATTTATTATAGCTGCTAAATAGAAGTGGTAGGAGGTTGTCGAATTATATGAAATAATTGTTGAACGATTTATTTTTTTCTCAAACTCTTAGACCTAAGTTTAAAAAGGGAAAATATCAAGCAACTTAGAAGCCCCAATGGGTGCCGAATCCATCGAAGCTCATGTGGGAAACGGTTTCCGCTGGCGAGTAGTGAATCACGGCCTGAGGTTGATGACTGGCATAGGTGACAGGGGAAGTGGGAATGTGTTGCTGCTGATGATAAACTGGAGTGGCCACTGGAGCTGCATGAGTGTAGACAGCGGGCTGGTGAGAGGTGTAGACAGCGGGCTGGTGGGGTGTGTAGACCGGAACTGGAGCTGGAGCCGCATAGGTGACAGTCTTGGCAATAGCGGGCTGATAGACATTGTTGCTAATTCGCGTATCCTGTTTGTGCACTTGGGAATAGGGCGTGGCCACGGACTTGGCATAATGCGATACGGTGCCATCGAAACTCCTGACCACATTCTGTTGGGTGTGCGCCACAGCGTGCTCATCTCCCAAATAACTGATTGCCGGCTGGGCGATGATTCCTGCCCAGGCAGGAGACAGGACCAAAAGGGTTGCGGTAAGGGCCAGGAATTTGTATGCCATGTTGAAGCTGTGGAGTAAGTTGATTAACTGTTGCTGTTTGCAGTCAAAGCCAAGGCTTATAAATGGCTTGGGTACTCACTCTACGCACTGCTGGCCAGGCCAATTACTCAAAAGTTGGCCCAGTTATTGTTCTCTCTCCCCCTCTCTCTGCCCTCTCTTACGCATAGACAGACTCGTTTCGGCTAATGCGATTGGGTTTTGCGTGACTTTCATAAATCCATTTCTATCTCGAGATCGTGGCAAATCAATTTACAACTGCCACACAGATACAGAGCCAAGTGACAGCCAATGGAGGGCGTGTCACCTTCCCACTTATAGTAAGTCATTGCATAACCAACAATTGCTGAGCTGGTCATGAGGTCGCCGCACTTGCTCTGCTCCACATTCAATGGATGCCTCTGAAGTGCCCTCAAGCGCAAGTTATGCCCAAAATATAACAACCAGCACAATTTATGGCCCATTGGAGATGCATTAAAGATGGCAAATTGTTAATGCATTCCAACAATTCCACTTCAATTGCTTTCAATGTCTTTGTATTCAAATGGATAGCACTTACCTGTCCAGTACGCATTTACAATGATCTCAATATATTTTTATTTAGAATAATAGCTTATCAAATAAATAATCTATATACTCAAATTATTATGAGCATATCAAACTTTGCTACAATTATTTAATTTAAAAAAATTCTTTATAAATTGTTATTCGTGGAGTTTTTTAAAATATATCAATTATAAAAAAAATAATAGGAAATTAAACAAATATGTTAATTTTAAAATGGATCAAAAAGTATATGCAGGATCCATTAACAGGTTAAACAAAGATCATACTGACATTTCATATGAAAATTGATATAGATATTAAGAAGTTTGAAGAGTTAAAAGATTTACAAATTGCTTATATCTTCTTTTAGATTTGAATTATAATATGCTTTTGTTATATTCCCAAAACAAATTCACAGAGTATAAAATCTATTGTAGCGGAAGTTGTTGAAGTGTATGTATTAAAATTGCTACACTTGAAGAAAAGTAGCCCTCTTGCCGTTGTTGCTGTTGCAGTTGTTACATTTTCAATGTTCGCAAATCTAAAGTGATGGAGTCGAGTCGATACACCCATCAAAATCGCTCAGCAACAATTGAGTTATAATGCAATTGGCAATCGTAAAGCAAATGTTGTTAACTTGCAACAAGCGAGACGAAGACAGAATAAAAACGTATAGTGGGTGAAAGAGGGGCCGGGACAACAGGAAGAGGAAGTCCGATTCAGGACATTGTTGCCTTGACCGTCTGCAAAAGTTTTGCGCAATGAAAATGACACATAAATAGCATCAACATTCAACATCTCCAGGAACACAAATGTGATTACGATTATTCGTACGTCCAACTTCAATGAGGAGACTTCTGTCCTCTTCTTCTTCTCTCTTTTACTTCTTCATACTCTCTTACTTCCTTGTGTATGTATGCGGGAGTCACCTTTGTTTGTTGATGACTTTTGCTTGATTTGTGTGTGAGTGTGTGTGTGAGTCCATTATGGCTCTTATGAAATTTGGCACATAAATTGTATTATTGCATTTATGCTTGATTTTATTTCCGTTTGCCTTACAATCGCCTTGTGATTGTGTGGGTGCTTAACTGCTTCAATATATATTTGTCTGTGTATGTGTGTCCTTTTGTATTGACTGTTAAATTGGCTTTCGTTGCTTTTACGTCGCTTAAGTGAATTTGCTGTGAATTCGTCTTCGTCTTTGCTTTCAAATTGTCCTTTTATTTTTTCGCCTGGTCACACTAACACATGGTTGGGTATCTGTGTGACAGTGTTGTCAACTCTTGAGAAGCAGAAAAAGCTAGTTTTTAAGAAAATCTAAGATATTATTTAAAAAGAATCTGAACATAAGCTGATGTTTGGTAACGTTTTATTTGTATATTCATTTTCATTAACATAAAATATCCTATCAAGACTTATCATATATGTAAACTAAAGATTTTATTTAAATTGGAATCCCAGTGATTTTTAAAAAGTGTAAGCACATAAACTGCTTTAATTGTCTTAAGGTGGTAAATTAACGTTATACCTTAAAATTGTGCATAATTATTTCTTAAAGAAAAAAGCTGTTGTGGCAACACTTTTGTGTGCAAGTGCTTACATTTCAACGGTTTCCTGGCTAAGCGCTTCACTCAATGCCCTGCACAATTTGAACTTCAATTAGCTGCATTGGCCAGGCTAATAAACGTTCTACTTACTTAACCTATACTCTCTCTCTTTTTCTCTCAAATGCTCGCTCTCCCGCTCTCCATTTTGTTGGTATACAATTACAAATGACGCGCCAGCGCCAGGCTGAAAGTCAATTAACGGAACTCGCATAAAAGCTCCACGCGCCTCGTCTGCTAATTGGAATTGAAACATAAATTAAAAGTCAAAGGAGAAGACGAAGATTAAAAGGAAGACATAGACGAAACGAAATACGAAATGCAACTAAAACTTTACGACTTCTTCTGCTCACATATGTAGTGTGTGTGAGTGTAGGAGCCCTGGTCAAATCGTAACGTAACACCGCCACACACGTAACGTTGTGCAATTTACGTTTTGTCGTAATGCACAGCAATTACAATAGTTTCCTATTGCCGTGCTTGTTGTTGTTGCTGTTGTATGTGTTTCGGGCGCATTGACAGCTTAGATTAAGTGTAGACCGTAAATTTAGTTGGCTTTCTTTTTAGATCACGTCCAAATTTCGCGATATTTATGAGGTCAGTACAATTGCCAGTGGCAAGTGGAAATTATTTACTAACAATTACAAGTGTGCCCTGTAAAGGCATTTGCAGCAGCCTTCACACACACACATACAAACACATGAACTCGAGCATGTACTCTTTTCAACAGTTGCTTTTTACTTTAACCCTTATTTATGCACTGTGTATTTTTACGTTTCAAACACTGAGCACCTTTAAATTATATTATTCTTTTAGATACAAAATTAAAATTAAACAAACAAACCAAATCTAAGAAACGAACTTGTATTGATTGATATGGCAGCCACAGTAAATGACAACGCTACGATCAGCACTGCTAAACTCACTTTGGCACTGCTAGAAATGTTATACTCACTTTGGCACTGTTAAACTTACATTGGCACTGTTAAACTAACATTGACACTGTTAAACTAACATTGGCACTGTTAAGCTCACATTGACACTGTTAAACTAACATTGACACTGTTAAACTCACATTGGCACTGCTATGATAACAGAGCTCTGCTAATAGACCCCCACGTAGCATATAAAAAGCCGGCCTTTCCGGCAGTCGGTAGGACTTGGCGTTCGGCGCTCGCAGAGGACGGATCAGGAACGGCGGGCAACTTCGTAGCATTAAAAGCAGATCGTTATAAGCTTATTATAAATATTATTAACCATTATTTTGTAAGTTTAAAAATTATTTAATAAGAATAGTCTTATATAATATAGTCTTATATATTATATAGTTTTATATATAATATAGTTTTATATATAATATAGTTTTATATATTATATAGTTTTATATATAATATAGTTTTATATATAATAAAGTTTTATATATAATTGTTTTATATATAATTAAGTTTTATACATAATTGTTTTATATATAATTGATTTATATATAATGAAGTTTTATATATAATATAGTTTTATATTTAATATAGTTTTATATATATAATAATATATATAATATAATATAATATAGAATAGTTTTATAGCTGTTTTAATTTTAACAATGTTTATTTAAAAAAAAACAGACACCTCATGTACAACAGTTTTCTGCCAATGGTCCTCGAGCTCTGTTTGTTTGTTAAAATATATATAATTTTATTTTAATAGGTATAATGACATGCAGGTATTAATTAATTAAACAAATAAATATCTATATAAGGGCATATCTAAGGGTTAAGTCCGTATTTTACCAGAGCGATTCTAGAGTGTTATATTGCCAATCAGCTGCCCTCTGTCTTTGTCTTACATTCAAGCAGCCCCAACCCTTATTCTGAGACCAATATTCCCTTTCCCACTCTCAAAACAATTCCCTCTCCTATGTGTGCGTGTGTGTGTGTGTGTATTTGTGTGTGTTTCCTTACTCCTGGTTTATGGCACAAAGGGGACTTGGCTTCAATTTTCTTTATATTATAGCTTGATTTAATTTGACGTGAGACTTTGGAGCAGCCCTTGACCGTCACGTGAAATGAGAAAAAGCAACAACAAAAAAACATCTTAAGAAATTGCGTGAAATAGGGCTAAAAAAAGTTGACCAAGAAATGATTACAACTTACATTCTCAATGCGAAAATATTCAAATTTCCTAATGAAAATATTAACAATAACAAAAGTAAAAGTCATTTACCAGCTGCCAGATGCACGACAACAACAATAACAAATAACAATAATAATAGCAATTCTCGGGGTGGTTAGCTGATCTGGCCGATTGATATAATTTCATTAAGCGACGTCGCCAACTACAACAACAACTTCTGCCAAGCAATTATTGTTGTTGTACTCTCAATGAAATGTCAGAGAAGGCGACACGCCCATAAAACACGCCCAGGATAAAACTCCTGGAGGGGGGCGGAAAAGAAAATAACGAAAAATATTCATAATAACAAATAGGAAAGCAAGCCAAAAAAAAAAATGATGATGAAAATGAAAGTGCATAAACTGGAAGAGAGAAAGAGAGAGAAAGAAAGCGTGAGAGAGCGAGAGGGGAGTCTGTTTAGAGGACTCGAAGAGTGTCGAAAACTCATTAAAACTTTTTTACAGCCCATTTAAAAGCAATTTGTAAATTGCGAGCAAAGTGTGAAGAAAACTCAAATAATTATTATTTATTTTTATACAAAGAATATATACAAAAATAGGTATAAAGTATTTATAAATATATATGATAGCAAGGTATAAAGAAAATATAAATCTTATTTTTTGTAAAAATATTTCTTAAATCATTATTAAATTTACTTTCTTTTTATTATTTTACCGAATTTAATGCATAAATTCCTTTGATTCGGCAATCATTCTGGGTCCGTATAAAGGACTCGCAATCGCAGACATTAAATCACATTTCCGCACATTTCTTGGGGTGTAAGAAAAATTGTGTTAGCTGCGGTTGCCACACCCTCCACGCCCACCCCCTCTCCTTTTATCCTGCTGCCACTTAAATATTCAAAGGGAAAAGTTCTTCTACACCTTTGCTGCAGCGTCGGCTTTTCCTGGTTTATTTCTTATTATTCATACGTTGCTTGTTTTTTTACTTTTGTGTGTGTGTGTGTGTGTGTGCAGCGCCCAAAATTCCCACAGGATGCAACTCAAAGCGGACGTCGTGGAAGGTTACCCCAGGCTAAGAGGAGGAGGAGGTAACAGGAGGCTTAATATATGCAGCATGCACGTCAAACGTTTTTACGGACTCGCAGTCAACATTTATTTACGCTTACATGGAAATCGTTGTGCAGGCTCCTTAAATTCTAAAGAACATAATATGAAAATATCAATGTCCAAGCATGTAAAATATATTCATTGAAGCATTACTTAATTAAGTGAAAAAACAGAGTATTATTTAAACTTAGCGCCAACTAAAGTTATACCAGGGTCGTCGTATACAGCTGGCGCTGCCAGACTGTTTAAAATAGTCGAGACATTGTTTTCATCGATAGCTGCCAACATTTCGATAGGTCGCCGGTTGCCGCAATTTAATATTAGCATAACAATTTCTTGTGAAATATTTTCAAGATCTGCCTGCATTGGTTAGAACTTTAATACAAAATATAGTAATGTGGCAATGTCACTTTCGTGAAATGAAAAATATAACGTCGCAATTGACGACACCACTACTTAGCGCCATCTCTTGTCTGTTTGCAAAAAATACTCCACCGATGTTTATTTTACGATGGCAAATTGATGGGCCACTATCGATAGTGGGAAGTTAAAACAAAATACTCGATATGTCGATAGTGCTCTACTCAGCCGCCAGCTATTTTTGTGAAACTGCTAGTCAAAATTAACCGAAAATATATTTCCATTTATAAGTTTTCGAGTCGGTGTTGATGCGACAACAGCGGATTTAACGTATTAATATTGCAAGATAGATTGAAAATTCATAAAATATAAAAGCAACACCGGATTGCAAAAATACAGCGCGGTAGTGAGAGAGTGCAAAAGAGAGCAGCGGATGCGAGTGCGATTCGATTGGCAAAAACGACACAGCGATACACCGTGACATCGACACCGATTATCTTTCCCCCCTCCATTTGGCCAGCCAGCCGTCTGTTTTTTTTTTTGCAGTGAAAGGTAAAGAAATTAACAGATTTAACACCCGCAATTGACAATAGAGAGACAAAGACAGCAGCGGACGGCCGATAAAATGTTAATAAACCTAAAGGTGAAAACTTTAGATGCGCGCACACACGAATTCAGCATCGACAATGAGGTAAGTGTGTGTGTGTGTGTGCGGGAACTTTTTCCCTCAAACATACATATGTACATGTATATATTTGATGTTTTTGAGGTTGTGTGTTTTGACTAAAAAACCCGCTTGTCTCTTGGCAGATAACCATACGTCAGTTCAAGGATCAAATTGCCGAAAAGACGAACATTGCCGCCGAAAATCAACGCATCATTTACCAGGGCCGTGTTCTGGCCGACGACAAGCAAGTCAAGGAATACGGTGAGTCATTTGTCGCCATGTCTCCGTCAGCTGCTCAAACAATTCCCCTCTCCCTCTCTCGCTCCCTTCCGCAGATGTCGATGGCAAAGTGCTGCACGTTGCCGAGCGTCCGCCGTTCTCGCAGCGCGGCGCCAACGCTACAAATAACGATGAACCGATGCGCGGTGGCTTCCGCAATATGGCCGGACGTCCGGCCCCGAGATTGCGCAATTCGCCGTATTTCCGGGCACTCGATGGCATGCTGGTGGGCACCATGGCCATTCCAGTAAACAACGGACCATTGACCGCCACTGGGGTAAATCTTGTTGTGGAATCTGTTAATCTTTCAATATAATCCTGTGTCTTCTTTGCAGACTCGCACACCGCCGAATCGTTTTCCCAACTCCTCGTCCTTCTGCATTAATCGCATCACCGTTGCACTCCACATGATCGATTGCGCCAACAATATAGCCGCCTATCTGGAGAATCCCGAGGTTGGCTTGAACAATCAGTCGCTGGACATTTTGCAGCGTGGTCGCTGGACCATGGAATCCACGGTCGTCGAGGTGGGCGTCTCCTCAACGGACATGCCGCGCAACAACAACATCATTGATATGGTGCAGGATGCAGTCACGGCGGCACTGTCCCGCAACACACCCGGACGCAACTATACGGTGGTGCAGTTGCCCACGGTTTACACAAACGAGGGAGGAGACACGCAGCAGCAACGTGCCGGCAATGAGGGAGGCAGCGAGGGAGCTGCGGGTGGCGCCGGCGGCAGCGATACGAGTGAGGAGACCACAGCTGCCGCTGCGGTGATCATTGAGGATGTTATCGAGACAGACGACGAGGCAGCCGATGGTAGCATGACATTGCCCGGCGACGACGAACGATCCGACTTCGCCACAGGCAGCGTCAGCCTCCAACGCCGGTGATGTGGATGCCACAGCGGCTGCTGAGGACAATGGCTCCAATGTGGCCGTTACTGGCATTGGTCCACGGCGTCGAACACGTCCTCAGGTCCTGGCGAATGTCATTCAGCGTTATCGCACTGTGCAGACTCGTCTGTCGCCCTTCGTGGATCGCTACTACGAGATACTGGAACAGGATCCCGCCTTTGAGGAGCAGGACAATGCCGGCCGGGAGAATGCTCAGCGCATCTTTGATCGTGTCTCGGAGGCATTCCACTATCTATCGCATGCTCAGCACGCTATCTCTGATCTGATGCTGGATCTATCGCAGCCAGGACCACGTGTGCTGACCTGTCGTCCCATACTCGTGGAACAGAGCGGCTACATCCGCTCGAACAATATATTCACGCCCAATTTGGTCGGCTCACCACTTCCAGACTTAACGCATACACCTGCAGGTCCAGTGCTCGCTGTGCCCATGTTCCCGCCGCAATCTGGCGTTGTTGCTTCGCCGGCGTCTGCAACTGCATCCGCAACTGCTGCACCAGTTGCCACAAATCCCACCCCAGAGCCAGTCGGGAATCAGCTGTTTGAACAACGACGGAGACAAGCTCTAGAAGCTGCCGAGAACCGACAGATCGCGGCTGTAGCCGCTGAAGCAGCCACTGCAGCTGCTGTCGCCGCCGGTCTGGTCTCAGCCAGCGACAACGTCGAGGATCCCGTGGATGAGCCCATGGTGGCACCACCAACTGCTCACTGCAGCTGGAAATCAGCCACATCAACAGCCACGTCCAGAAATGGGTGAGTCTCAGTCAAATCTTAAAAATGCACTTAAAAGTCTCCTAGATTTCAAAATGACACACCTTAACCATTGTCGGACTTTATAGATGAGCACGAGGAGCGTTCTGTTGTTGGTGATGGATCACCATCACCCACGCCAAGGTTTCGTCTGTATGTGCCTGTGCCATTGCCACCACCCAGTAGGTCTACCCTCCTCCTTCTGCCCCCTGTTTGTTAATGTCTCCCCAATTGAAGCATATTGTTCCTTAAGAGTCGGTTCTTGTCTTCATTTCCTGATGCTAATCATCATGGCGGGGTTTTAATTGCTAACAACATTTTTAATAATTCTAAATAGATATTTTAATTATAGACCAA
This sequence comes from Drosophila falleni, assembly GCA_035045575.1. Taxonomy (NCBI): domain Eukaryota; kingdom Metazoa; phylum Arthropoda; class Insecta; order Diptera; family Drosophilidae; genus Drosophila; species Drosophila falleni. The sequence continues at coordinate 17,922,743 of JAWNOV010000167.1, forward strand.
TTTCATTGATCATTTTTGATCTGTTCCTGAACTGAATCTTTATCTGATTATAATGCACACTGATATCGAGTTGTTAATGATCTAATCTTCATTTAGTAACCTTATTTATATAGTATGTGTATGATAATTTGCACTTCTATTCAGATCTTCCAAATACAGCTTTATTTAGCATTTCCCTTTGTTATTCAGAAAAGAAATATAATGAAACTATATTCTTGGCTTTACAGAAAGGTCTAACACTTTCATTTTAAGGTTTCATGCAGCTTGTTATTCTCAAATGTATCTGTATAATTGTAGGATCAATAAAAGTAAAACCATTTTTTCCTTGTACATTTTACAATAGTTTAGTGTGGATAGGAAATGCTTTTTCTGCAGCCTAAAACAATTTTTGTTGAATTAATATAATAATGCATTGTTTTTGTTTTCTATTTTAATCTTTTTGAAATTGTTTTAAATCATTTGACTTTGTTTTTTTATAACACTGTTTTTTCATGTACTAATGCAGTTATTTAAACAGTTAACTCAAAGATGTAAGCCTGACTTAAATTCTAGCCAGAAGTAATTTAATTGAAGCTTTTGTTGTTCTAATAATTTATCAATTTGCGCTATGCAGCAACTAGGTTGAAATTCTAGAGATTTCTAGAGAATTCTATAGTTCCCTATTTAATTGGCTTATCGTAAAAATTGCAATTAAGCTTAGTTGTTGCGCAATAAACTGTTGTTTATTTGTATTTTCATTGTTTTTTTGTTTTTCTACCATCTTAAATAAGTAACTCAATAAGCTAATTTACTTTATTCCTTACAGATCCTCAGGTTCAAATGGCGCGCCTCATACAGGCCGTGGTTAACAGTGCAACGAATGATGCCGATATCCACGTGGGATTCAATGCACCCAACATCATGTCCATCAATTTGCCCGTGCATATGATGACAGCTGCTGTGCATCCTCAGGGACGCCCAGCAGCCGCCACCGATGGCACAGGAGCTGGGGAAACCAATGCATCTGCTCCAAGTGCAGCTGGAGGCGCCACTGCAACCTCGGGTGGCACACGCAGTGGGGAACCTGGTGCAGATGTGCACGTGGGATTCAATGTACCCAACATAATGTCGATTAATTTACCAGTGCATATGATGACAGCTGCTGTGCATCCACAGGGACGTCCATCTGCCGCCACAGACGGCACAGGAACTGGTGAAACGACAGGCGCTGCGGCAGGTGGAGCAGCTGCCTCGACCTCGAGCGGCACACGAAGTGGGGAGCAACGGGCAAATACATTACCCACAACGGCGACACAGACGCGTTCCACATCGCGACCCCAAATACAAATTGGTGGCAACAACAATTGGGCTGGCAGGATTGCACCGACGCACACCGCCTTCGATCGCTTCTTGCCCTGTAACAGTCATCACATTCGGGAGCCAGAACCCTTGCCCCAAAACAACAACAACAATAATAACAACAACAATAGCAGCAACAACAGCAATCGCAGAGCGGCAACCGCAGATACAGACGCGGGTTCCATTGGTGAGTAAATATTTAACAAAATCATAAGTTAGTCTCTAAATCACAATAGTTACATACATATGAAAATGTATGCTCACTTAGACATATATATTCACTAATTTCTCGGGCGGTTCACGACTTCGCCTCACCACGTTGTACGCTTTCTTCATCCTAACACAATTCACCAGAGATGTAAACCGCGTTTCTCCCTTTGAGCCAAAACAAATCCCATATCAAATTTTGTAGAATAATTTCCAGACTTTTTTAAGCTTTATCCATTTTAAAAACCAGATTAATGTTAGGTGTTATTTAAATTATTATTATCTTCCATGACTGATTTTGCTTGAAATCTGATAGGAACTTTTGGGGGTTTGGGGGTATAGAAATATCTATAGATTTCAATCGGGCTAATTTATTTAGATTTATTGCAGGACATTCTTCTGAGTTTGTATGTATAAATAATATTAAATATTTATATTTTTAAATGCAAATGATGCAGAACAAAGAAAGAAAACAAATTAATTTCATTTTATATGATTTTAAGTTGCATATCACTGGTTTTAAATGAGAGAAGAGAAGAGAAAAATGAGCGTACGAATTTAAATAAGAAATATGAATATATTTTCTTGAAATTGTCATCAATTTGATTAGGTGGAAATTGACATACAAAATGTACGAGCAATTAAATAAATTTACAATTATAAGTCTCATTATTTCTGGAGAATTATAGCTTAGCTTGTGTGATCTTAACTCAGATAAATATCTACGTAGGCTGAAAGGCGTTTATGAGATTATCTCAGAGTTCTAATCGTTAGAGGAATTGGCATCGTCGGTTTGCATCTCTGACATCTAATTTGCATTCTATTCGTTGTCATCATAGTCATCGCAACGCGCTTGCCGCGTGGCCAAAGCGGCACGAGCACGAACACAAGCCTTTTGCGGGCGCGACGTCGTGCCGGCAATCGTGAGAACAGAGCTAGAGGCTTGCCGGGAATAGCAAGTGGCACCGTTGGTGCCGTTGGGAGTGGGAACGGTAGCGGTAACGGTGGCAGCTCTGTTGCTATTGCTGGTGGCAGCTCGGTTTCATCTAATCGACGTGCTCGGCCATCGATCAATAATCGGCCGATGCAAAGAACCATATCCAGATTTATGTCCGCTATGTCTATGTTTGACAATATGTTGGTAACTAATGTGAGAAATCATGCGCAAACAGCTTTGGGTGGCCCTGACATCGCCGTTGCTATCACTGGGACAGTCAACACAGCCAATGCCAATGCCAATGCCGCATCATCCACAGGAGCAGCAGTAGCAGCAGCATCAGCAGTTGCAGCTGGACCTGTCGTTGGCTCCAGCTCCGGTTCCTCCAGTTCCGGCACGGCATCTTCGGAGACGAGCAACCTGCGTGCCCAGCTGCGAAGTTTCCTGCATCACAGCGTCTTCGAGGGCGCGCCCATCAACGAGGAGACAATGCCCACAGCCATTGGCCGTGCTCTGGAGTGGTTTGGCGATAGTCTTCTCTATCTGCCACAATATGAGCGACCGGAGTACAATTCCCGTGACTCAGTGTGCAACACGCTGCGTCAGAGTCTGCGTCTGATCATCGAGCTGTGCAATGCTTCTGGAACTGGAGTTGATGTCCAGTTTGAGCAGCGCTTGAAGCAAATCTGCGAACAGTTTCGCAAGCGACTCTACAGCGTACTCTTCCTGTGCCTGGGCAGCGCCAATGCGGAGCTCTACTGGCGTCAACTGATGCGTCTGCTATGCGTGCCTCTGCGTTCAAGTGAGTTACCCACAATATCCATTTCAATAACCATTTAATATTTTTATTCTTCTATAGACTTCCGTAATGAAGCCTTGCAGTTCTTGTGCATCTACATTGACCCAACAATTCCAGCACACACGGACACCGCAGATGCCCAACAGTTCCTGGTGCTGCGCAATGGACAGTCGACACTTCCCATCAGACGTCGCTGTGAGTTAACATTCTTCTACTTTTGTTTTATTTGGAACTCATGTAAAGCGCAACTAATAGCAACCATTCGTTGCGCCTCCGCCGCTTGCCTTTCCTTCACAGCCGCCTCCGGAGCAGCAATCCCTTGACAGCGATATTGAAATGGCCGACGTTGCCACCAGCAGCAGCAGCAGCAGTGCCACAGAACTGGAGACGCCATTACCTACTGTTTCAGTTGGCTCTGAGCCCTGGCACAATAATTTCGTTAATGATTGGTTGCCGGTCATAACGCGGGATCTTCAAACGCAATCAGAGGTGAGTTTCCATTAATTCAATGCAGGGATCACAAACTAAATTTGTGAGTTTAACAATGGTTTTTTATTAATTTATTATTTTTATGCAGCAGAACCGAGCACAGCCTCCGTATTCCGATGCCTACATATCCGGCATGTCAGCAAAGCGACGCAAGATCATTCAGACGGAGAAGCCATCGTCGAACGTTGAGTGCCTCATTGCCAGCGGAGTGCAGCGTGCAATACAGAGCACAGGACTGGGGACACAGAATGCAACCGGTGGCAATCCTGTCGTGAATCCAGATCTTGTGATTGGCGCTATTGCGCACGATGCCGTTGTACAGGCATCCTATACGGATTCCGTACGCTCGAATGCCCGGGAGCGTGTCAAGCAGGATGTTGATTACAAGGCAAGCAAATATCCGCAGATCGCCAAGTTCACTGAGCAAAAGTAGGAGATAGTAAAGTGACTATAGAGTTGGCTTAGTGCTTGTTGTAAATTTTACTTTAATGAAAATACTGTATTTAATTTAGTTATTGAATAAGTTCTCTTTAAATGCTGGGGGCAAACTATATGCCTGCCTGGCAACGACGACGAGAGGTCACAAGAAGTGCTCGGAAGTACATGCTTCAATTTAATATACATAAGCATAAAACTTATATACCGCTGATATACATACATACACCCACATACATATACATATTATATATATATAAACAATAATTAATTGCAAAAAGTACACGAAATTGAAGGTCTAACATTTTAGAACAACTGCATAAAAGAAATCTAAATAAAAGTACATATACACACACACAGAATATATCAAATCTAATTTCTGATCTGATCCCACACACGTTGTTCTTATTGCTAACTCTTAAAACACTTAGTGCAAATGTCCATGGCGTCCCCAAGTCGGATGACGCAGTGACCAGCAGACAAAGCCGTGACGACAGCCAAATATTTTAGCCATAATTAAGCGTCCCATTGACGTGATCGATGGAATGTGCGCCTGATCATTTCCGTTTTATCTGGAATCTGCAGTATCTCGAGTGCCCAAATTGTGGAATGTGCAGAGTCAATTGTCCATATATTACAACAATAGCAACTATCACTCCGCATATTTTTCGTGGAAAAACAACCAAATTTATTTCACATGACTTGATAATGCTTCGGCATCTGGCCAAAATTGACGTTGACGGACTATAAAAAAAGGAAACACGAAAAATTTGTCACATTAAAAAGTTGATATAATTTATTTGCAAAAAGAGACAAAAAATAAGATTATTAAAAAATTATGAAAGTGAATAAATTATAATTAATATTTGACTGTCGTTTGTTGTTTCTTAAAATAATTTTACGTGGAATGATTGGACTTTAAAAATAGCCTAGCTACGCAATCGTTGAATATTTTTAATGCGATTAATTGATTTAACTCGTGTCAATGTTTTATTTAACAAAACTTTTTTTTATTATATCCCATTTTATTATAGTTGCTTATGGTTCCTAAAATAACTTAAACAGGAAAACTGAACAATTTATTGGGATTTTCTATTTTTTTTTTAATTAATAAATCTTTACTTGTTTGCATTGTTAAAGCAATTACTTGACATACTGTATATAGTCCTTGAGGGGCGTAGGCTTGTAACGGTCACACTAAAAATAACCGTGCAACGCCTGCCTCCGATTTTTGTGGGCGTGTGTGTCATCAAGCCAAGTTTGAGACGCGAGTTGCGATTCTTGCTGCAAGCCATAAGAAAATTGCCACTTGCCGGGGGCCAATGATTAATTGCAGCATCAACAGCAGCAGCATCAGCAGTGGCAGGCGCACAAGGGGCAAGGGCGGTATGGGGCGGGGCAGCTGGCTGCGTTGGCACGCGCATTGCAGGCGGAATTCGTGTGGAATTTGCGGCGACAGACGGAATTTTTAAAGGGGGCTTTGGTTAATTATGTATGCGCTGTGCCCAGCAATGGCAACGGCCAGAACTTCAAAATAAATTAAGGCTGCGGACTTTGATGCATGGTGCATGCTACATGCAGCATGCAGTTGCTACTGCTCCTCCTCCACCTCCTCCTCCTCCTTCGATTTAATGTGGCGCCTGGCAAACTGCAATAAGGCGGCGCCAGTTGCCACTGTAGCTTGTAATGGACAAGTTTAAAGCGTAATTATTGTTGATTTATTGGGCAGACCGGTGAATTTTTTTTGGCTGCAATTATGCAGACGGATTAAAGGTGTAAGCTATTAAATACCCTTAAAAAAACTAGAGTCTTATTTTGAAAATTTTGATCGTTAGTAAATATGTAACAGAAATATTGTAAATAATAAATAATAAACATAACTTTATTTGTGACTCGAAGCAGCGTATTTGCTGTGTTCTTGCAATGGTTAGGTTCATCAAATATTGAACAGACACTGCAAAATATAATAATTTGAGGATCGTAAGCTGTTGGCTGCCGTCAGCTGATTTATAGCCTTACTGGCAATAACTACAGGGTAGGTCAAATTGGCCTGCCAGATGTGATGAATCTTTACGCATGATTGTCATCGGCAACAACAACAGCAACAGCAACAACAAATCACAACAAGCCGGCTCATTCAGTTTATGTGCTCCAAGCATTGCGAGATTATTTTGTGCAGTTGGAACATCATAATTGAAAACATTTCTCCATGATGCTAAGATAAAGATATTGTGTTTACACACATGATTTAAAAAACGCATGTGGCAACATCTGTGTGTGTTTCTGTGTGTGTGTGTGTATAAGGACAATTTATCAGCAGTGCGTAAGAGCAGCAGCAACATTGAAAGATAAACAACAACATGTAAACACATGATACTCGTAATGATCATGTTGCCCCCATACATAGATACGTGTACGAGCACCAATGCATAGTTCCATAGGTTCCTAAGAAACGAACCCAAGTCTCAACTCAACTTACAACATGCACATGTGGCTGCAACTTCCAGCAGCAACAACAGCAACAACAACAACAGCACTCGCAGCAGCAACAGCAGCAGCCGCTCAAAGGGGGCATCTAAAACACGCACAAAACAGACAGCGGCGCCGGCGCCGACTTGTTTCCAGTTGAGACTGAGACTGAGATTGAGATTGACGCCTGGCGCCGCACACAGGAACACATGTAATTGAGTGTTGGCGCTGGACAATTACATAGGTAACAGTTGCAACAGCAACAGCAGCAGCAGCAGCAATCGACATCGTCAGCAGCTCATTATATAGTGGTCAATATCAAGCATCCAAGCAACTAATACTGCAAACCGAACTGGATCATAAAATGATACTTTGAAATAATATACTTCAATAATACACTTTCTCACACAAAACTTGAGACTATTTTTTATTTTACTATCTAGTATTATTTTTTATTATTATTTTATTATTAGTATTTTAACAGCAATGAAAAATAATAAATTAAATTATTATCCTAGAATAAAATCTATAAAATATTTGAAATTTTTTAATTAAATACTTTATATGCTTATCAAATTCAGAATAATTTTAAAAACTGAAAAATATAATAGAAAAAATAAGAGTTTGGAATATTTTTAAACTAAGCCTAGGTTTAAAAATTTTAGAGTTTTGCAGAATTAAACACAGCCATAACACGAAGAAGCTTTTGCATTAAAAAACGCTCCCAAAGTTCTACAGCAACAACGAAAGCAGCAAAAGCAGCGGCAGCGACATCGGCAGCAGCAGCATCCACAGCAGCAGAGAAGTTGTCGTCAGCAACAGTAGCAGCAGAAACGTCAGCAGCAACAGTAGCAGCAGCAGCAGCAGCAGATGGCGACGACGACGCTGCTGCGACGCAGCGCAGCCAGCATACGGATCCTCAGCGTTTTCATTATTTTTCCCAGTCACAAACGAACCGTGTTTGGCTAAAGACGTGAACATCGGGTCTAGAAATTGCTAGTGTTACCGTGTACCAATACATCATATACAAAAAATATATTGAATTATACTCACTTCACACTCACAATCTCGCTCAATACTCGCGGTTTTTTCAAAATAAAATAATAAAGAACAAGAATCGAAAACAAAAACAAATCCAGAAAACGGTGTTTTTTTTAATTCTTAGAAGATTAACATACAATCAATATACATGTGCGTGTCAAGAGGTCAGTGAGAGAGAGAGAGAGAGAGAGAGAGAAAGAGAGTGAGAGTGAGTGGGCTAGAGAGAGAGGGAGAGCTAGTGAGCGGCAGCGAGAGCAAAAGAGAAAGAGCGAGCGAGTGCAGCCCACAGAACAGAACTTCACATATGTACTATCTGAACTGTGTGGGTTGTTTGATTTTTAAGCGCGTTTTTGAGTGAAATTCGATGCTGTCTTCCTCCAGCTGAAAAGTGTTTAAAAATTCTACAGAACTGACAACAACAGCAGCAGCAGCACACAGAGCATCACATCACAGAGCAACACACGGTCATAGCCAAAATATGGAAACTCCAGCAGCACATATGTTCAAAAACGAGTAGATAACGTGTCGCCTACGGGAAATAACAGTCATAAATATAAGAGTACATTTCGCAGTCACGACAATTGTCTGCAGTCCTGTGGAGAACTCTTCAAATTCTATGAATACTGTGAACAAATAGTGCAAGTTCTTAAGATAAAATATATATATATATACACAAATAACATATATAATTGGTATCTGATCTGTTACCAAAATGACTTCCCTTGTGTACGCCGTGTTTCACATTGCAACGCTGCAATGTTCGGTACGTCCGGAAATTTCACCGTGCACGTGCGAAAGTGGCAAGGCCCTCAATCACATGGAGCTGTCCTGTGAGAAATTGGAATCCTTTAATGCGGTAGTCGACAGTTTGGCCAATAAGATGAATCCCGATGCGAGCATTGATCTGAAAATAACCTACTCTCAACTGGATGATCTGGAGATGAGATCGTTTAAGGATATGAACTTTAATCTGTACAAACTACGCATGCAATGGAACGGACTAAGGTGAGTGGGGTTCCCCCTTTAACAATTATTCTCTCATTCTCTATCTAGAAATTAAGTGCATCGTCTGAGGCTGTGACTTTGTTTCAAGGCCGGGAATTGTCTTCATATCTGTACAGAATTTTCCGCTCACTGGCTATCAATTTAGGTTCCTTAAACCCAATCAAAAACAACAACATAACATAATGAAAAACAACAACAAAATATCTTGAAAACATGCGGAATGTAAATGCACGAAAAATGCGCTTCACGTGTTTTCCGACAATTTCTATGTAAATAGATACAAACTAAAAACAATAACAATAACAAATAACAATCATACTCATTATCAACTGGCTCAATTGATGCCCAATTGAGACATAGGCACGTTCTTCTAGCCAAATCGCTAATTATGACCTGGCAAATGATTTAATTTTTCAATTAGCAAAAAGTCCATCCATCCGTCTCTCTGCCTGCAATTGAGACAAATTACAATTGCGACACTCGGACTGGGATGAGCATTTAGTACACGAATTTTGTACTCGCACTCTTGCCAGCTGCCAGATGATAGCTGACTCCCAAGTACCCAAAGATTAGATGGCATCAGAAATAGGCAGACGACATGTTATTGTACAGCACGGAAAGAAGCGAACAAACATTTGCTTCGTGCTTCGTTTTTCGTTCTTCGATTTTTGTTTTTATTGATAATTGAATAGCTCTTATCAATTTCAATTTCTATATAGAAGATTCTCCCTCTCTTACACACACACACTTGCTTACATACGTGTAGATGCTAATATATAGTAATGTTCCAAGTGCCATCCACACTTGTTGATTGAATGTATGTATAGGTGACATCGGCATATGCGGCGTATACTTAATATGTGAGTGTATGCAACAACTGATAATTGCATTGCAATAATTCGGTTTTGGTATTGCACGTTTTCTTCGACTTGACGCTGAATGAATTTCAACTTGTTGTTATTAAAAATAGCAAATAATTATAAATAAATATATGTATATTTCATTATATTTTATTACGAGTATGCAAAATAATATTGAGGCCTATTTCATAAGCTGAGTTCATTGATATTTGACATTTGTGCCTGTGCTCAGAAAAACAACAAATATAACAATTATAATAATCAATGTGATTTTATACATTTATTGAATGCACTTTTTGTTCGCAAGTTTCATTGAAAGAAAACAAAAATTTCCCAATCACTTGCTCGGGTTATACAATTCGCTGACGATGCTTCATAAGGCAGAAGAATCATTTGTCAAACGTCATCCGTCATCAGTTGCAATTTGTATGTAAAACTGAATGATTTAATTACTCGAACTTAATCGAATCAGTGTTATATATTCTACGGAATACATATTTACTATAAACATCTATATTTGAAGTGTATGCAACGAAGATTCGATTCCCTCAACAAGCGCGTGCTGCTGTCCAGTGAAAACTTTTTACATTGATGTCAATTTATAATAATTGACCTATTGCCTTAATATCGCGCTCTGACCAAATCATACCAGGCCAGGCCATACATCAAATCAGGCAGGAAAATTTTCCATTTGTGTGTGTGTGTGTGTGTGTGTGTGTGTATGTGCGTGAAGTGGTGTATGTGATAATATTATGATCATGAATCGTCGACCAAAATCGTATCAACAACGCGTGCCACTTTCAAAACTGCCTGAGATTCAGAATAATCTTAAAACTGATCAACTGAAATCCATGCGATTTCTTATGAAATTGATAGCGTATAAAGATTTAAAATTTTGATTATCTATGATAAAATTAAATAATTTTTAACGATTAGAAATCTTTTACAATTTTCTAAGTAACTTAATGAATATAATTTCTTCAACAAAGTTTTTAAATGCCAATCAAAATTATCTAAAGCAGTTGTACTTTGCTCAAATGATTGGAAAATAATTTTTAAAGTATATGTTTTTGTACTTTTGAAATTAAATCACACATTTCAAAAATTACTTTAATGATTAGAACTTTTAAGAAATTCCCCATTTTCAGGTATTTTTTTTAAAAGTAGTTCACTTTATGTATAATTTTCAAATTAATTTATTAGTTAAAAATTATTTTTTAAATAATAATAGTTTTGAAAAACCCTATCAGTATTTCTTGATTAAGTGGGAAAGTGAATGAATATTATTGTATCAATTGTATATTATATTTCTGCGTTCTTTGAGTACATTTCTATGTGCTGATCATAGATCAAATTGACCATATGTTAACGAATGTACGGTATATATAGATGTGTCTCTGTAGTACAGTAGATGTGATAAGAGCAGCTGTTTAACGACTTGCTTGACTGGCGCCAAAGTTCTAATGGGATTTTTTATGATCAGTTTTACGATCGCTTAATGAAAATCAAAATTGTTTTGTTTTCTTTGTGAATTTATGGATTTAATTGAATGAAATATAATATCACAATTAAAGACTGTACATTTAGGCCCTGAAATGCAATGAAAGTAAATGAGTTAACTGCGCGTACAAATAATGTTGAATGTTGTGGCGCCTTGAGCGCCATTTCTTTTTTACATTTATTTTTTCTCAGGCTGATAACACCAGGCTTATGGACAATGTCTGTAGTCAATAAGCTATACTCACACTCGACATATGCTTAATCATGTGCTGATTATAATGCCGCGCAGTACATTAGTTCTTGAGAAATTGCAGCCCTGAAAAAGTGCGAAAAAGTGTTGAGATTGAGTCTGAGTCCCATCTGCACTTGAGAATTTATTAACTATGTGGTTATTAACTACATAATTTATTCTTATGGAATATTCCGAGTCGAGTGAATGATTGATAACGCTCAAAGCGCAAAAACTATATGCTTAAGGCGACTTAGTAAAAATGCGTAAATAAAGTAAACAATAAATAATAAACAGGAAAGTTTATACTTTCTTTTCTTTTAATTGTTTCTCCTTATTTTTTTATTGTTTTTTTCGGGGGAATGAAGAACACCCACCGCCTAATGATTACTTGGAAATGGAATGTTCCGTTGTTTCTGTTATTGTTATGGTTTTTTTTTTGTTGTTATTATTATTATTGTTATTATTGTTTTTGTCTGCTTGGTTGGGGTCAGCACAGTTTGCCCAGTTTGTGAAAAGAAAGAGAGCACCGAAGCGAGAGAGGGAGAGAGAGAGGGGGCTAAAGAGACCCAATTGAATTTTATTATTACGTTCAATCAATGATCAAGAGGCCAGTTTAGGTCGTGTGACAATTATATGGCTGACGTTAAGGAATTGTCTCTGCACATACATAAATACATACAAACGAACATATGTATATACACACATACCTTATATATGATATATTCTATACTTATATACGATACGAGTACAACGAGTGCTCAACATGTGCTCAAGTTCAACGCGCGAGCTGCGTTCAACTCATTATAGATACAATACTCGTATCTATTGCAGCGTCAAGCTATTCATCATCCTTGCATCTGAGTCTGCTGCGCTTTTCCTCATTACATAATCAACGCTTGACAAGACACTCAGCAGAGCAGCCTGGGGCTGGGCTGGGCCGGCAATCAATCAAGATCAAGTGTCTCGACGCAGGCGCATCTAAAAATAGAAATATATTGCCTGCCAATCAGCCTGTCCCCCAGTAGCTGATGCTGTTGCCAATAACGGCGCCAAGGATGTCCACTGCATGCCCAGTGGTCAATTTGCTAGCCAGTTGACCGACCATCTAACCAAACAGGCCCAGTTCCCATCATGAATAATGCGAGAGATTTGGCGCCTCGATGGCGACAACTTAATAGCCGCCTGCAGTCATCGATATAGATACAAATACAAATATAGAGAGATCAGAATACAGATACAGATACAATTACAGACTCAGATATCTGACGCACTGCCACATTCCACAGCGTCTGATAAGCTGCGTCATCAACTCTCTAGTTATATTAATTTAAAGTTGAAACTCTTTCAATGTACTTCGCTTTTAATTAATTACAACGAGAATGCTAAGATGGAAAACTAATTTAAAGCATATTAATAAAAAAATTTATAGTTAATATAAATAAACAGCAAGCTTTCTTAGAATTACAGGAATAACACAACATTTTCGTAAATTTTCTATATCCGAAAAAGATATGATAAAAGTTGATTTAAAAAAATGTATATACATCTTTAATAAAAATTAATCTAAAAATTTCTATTTTAAAATTGTTAAATAGACAAAACATATTTATTGAGTTTCTCAAATAGTACTGAATAGTATTGCAACATAATTTTATTTAATAAAGAGAAAACATTTGATACGGTGAACTATAGGGAAACTTCCATTAAAACGAGCAACTCTTTAGTTTTTGTAACTTAAAACTGTTGCGCCAAAAAGTATGCAATAAAAATATAAAGCATCATCGTAAGGTGTCGAGTGATAACATCCAGGGTATTATTAAGACGGCGATTCTTATCTAGTCCTCGATCTGTTCAATATTGAATACTTGAGCAAATCTATTGACAGCAAAATAATTGTGCAAATATATAGCTATAAAATCAAGGCTTGTGTCTGAGTTTTTGTGATCTAAAAAAAAACTCGTACTTGAAATTCGCGTTCTAATTTGGTGAGAACTGTAATAAGAATGTTTTTGTTTTATTTTAATTCTATTTATAGATCGCTGCCAGAGCTGCCATTTCGCGGGTTATCGAATCTCACCTACTTGAGCGTCGGAGACAACGCACTCGACGAGATTCCGAAGCACGTCTTGAATCATATGCCGGCTTTACAAACGCTGGACATTGGGAGATGCAACATAAGAGCGGTGCTACAGGACGATCTCAAGGGGATACAAGTGGTGACGAACCTGATACTTCCGAGCAATAATATAACACGACTGGACAGAGGCGCCTTTCCGCTCAGTTTGCTCATCTTGCATTTGGGTCGAAATCAGATAGAATCGTTGAATGGATCGCTTCATGAATTGACCAAGTTACAATCGCTCTTTATCAATGCGAATAATATACGTGATCTTGATAATGAATTGCCGGATGGAAGTAAGCTGCGTCTTTTGATGGCTCATAATAATCGGCTGGAAAGACTGCCGGCTAATATGGTTGGCATGGATGATCTGGAGACTATACATCTGCACTTTAATCGGTTGAGATCCTTTGATCGAGTGTTAAGAAATGCTCAATATCTTAATGAACTTTTTGCGAACAACAATGAACTGGAATACCTCTCGCAGGATGAATTCCAGACTTGTCGACATATGGAAACTTTAAATTTGGCCTGCAATCACATTCGTTCCTTAAACTCCTCGCTGCATCCCATGGCCAAGCTCAAGATTGGAAATTTCTCCTTCAACGACATCGATGAGTTCTCCATGGAGGAACTGCATGGCCTAAAATCGCTAAAGGTTCTCGATCTATCCTACAATCGAATTCAACGTCTGCTGCCTGCTAACCATATTATGCTTGAAATGAATTTGTTAGATCTGCGCCTCGATCATAATCAGATAATCACCTTGGACGGAGCTCTCGCCGGTTTAGGCAATCTTCGCGTTCTCAGTCTGCCGGAGAATCGCATTAAACATCTATTGCCAGGCGACTTTATTGGCATGAATCGTCTTGAACTTCTCGATTTGACTAGTAATCAATTGATGGAACTGAAGCCACTAGAAACGGTAAGAGACATATATTTAAAAAAAATCGGAAAATTCAATAAACAGGAAATATTTGCCTTCTTTCTATTTTGCAGACTACGCTGCCATTCCTGAAGGTTCTTAAGGTGGCCTATAACAATATATCTAAGCTGGAGCACGACTTCTACGGATTGCCTGTTTTGTGCCAGGTCAACTTGACCAATAATCACATTACGACCATATCCAGCGATCTCGTCACCAACACACGCTGCAAGAATCACAATGTGCCTGGCAAACTGGAGATACATCTAGATGGTCAGTATAACTAAAAGATTATTTATTTGCTGACTTAAGAGTTTAATTTTAAGAAAATTAGAATTCGGAAAACTATTCTTATTCTTATTATTGAAAGTCTACTTAAAAGTGAAAAAATCGATATTTACGTATGCAATTTTTAGCTAATGAATCTATTTTTTTGTTACAATTATTCGAGCTAACTTAAAATATTTACAAAATAAAATCAATATTGAAAAATTTAATTTGAATTCATCACTGTCCTTTTCCATACGACGTTTTTTTCGAAAACTTTGTCTAATCTTGTCTAAATTGGATATACTTTATCAGAGAACGTAATTTACCGTTGCATACTTTTCGTAAACAAAATTCCAAAATCTAAGAAAAACTACGAGTTTTATTATTTTTTTTTGCAATACGTGCTTCGAAATGTTTTTTTAAAGGCTTATTCTTAATCCTATAGATAATCCCATCATGTGTGATGTGCGCCTGAACGAGCTTTGCCGTCTGATGTCCGCCCAGGAAGCACGTATCCGGGGACGTTCCCAGTGCTTTGAGAATGATCAGGAGGTGTGCACGGTACTTCCGATGCTCTACAATATCGATTACCCATTGCTGATGTCCAAGTTGAAGATTGGCGATTCTGAGAATGCCAAACCTTTGGTGCAGATGTTGTTACCAGAGTCGATCTTGATCAAGACCAACGACGAGTTGTTGCCACCGCTTATTTCCCAATTGGGGCAGCCGCCATTTAACCCCGTTATTATAGCACCACCAATTCCACTACCACCAATTCCACTATTGCTGGCATTGACGACGCCTGCTCCAGTGTTGGAGCTGGAGCCAGAAACCAATACGACAACCACAACATCGTCAACAACCACAACGACAACACCAACACCATCAACAACCACAACGACGACGACAACATCAACAAATCCGCCATTAATCAGTTTGACACCAACTGTTTCTGTTGCAAGTATGGAGCTTGCAACATCCGAAATGGTGACAACCACAGCGCCAACAACAACAACAACGAGCACAACGACACCACAGCCCAATGATACCCTGCCCGTTGTCCTGGACATCGAGGAGCCCAATATGACACCGAATGAGGCACAAGTGAATCCCGGTCTCGTTAATGGCACATCCGGTGGAAGTGCAGACTTGGCCAGCGCCGTGGAGCAGGGGGAGGACAAGAAGGAGGAACAGGTACAATTGCAGTCGCCGTTGATGCAACCTGGCGACGTGGAGCAGCATGAACGGGTGGCTGATACGGTGGCTAAGACGGAATACGAAACGGTCGAGTATATACCGAATATAGTTATGGCGCCAACGCCGCCATCGAGCCAAACTAATCTGCTCGAGGAGGACTCCGATTCGCAGTCCAACTCCGTGCACGAGGAGTTTCCGTCGGTGCTGCACGGCGACTTGGAGCATGCGGCACAGGATCTGCAAATACCCGAGGAGCCGCCGGAGGAGTGAGTTCCTTTGCGGAGATATGCTCTAAAAACAACAATTATTTAAATGTAAAGGCGCTGGACAGGCGTATGGAAAGAAGTGGGCGGTGGGAGATGGGCAATGGGCGTGGGCGTGGCAGTGAAACGAACATTTTGATTGTAACATTTTAAGTTAATTTAGTTTTTATTTTTTATGATTTACGATTCGATTTAAGCGTTTCGATTCAAACAGTTTTGTTAAGTTATTCGATTCATTTCGAATACGATTCATTTACAGGAAATTGGACCCAACGACAGAACGACAACGTGACAGAAACAGGAGAAAACGGAACAGAACGGTACGAAACGGGACGGTCTTAAGTTATAAATTGATTTCTGGGGGGATTTCTATATACACACGTAGAAGTGAGTGAAGTTTTGCCAGGAAGTGACAACGGTATCGAATATATATATTTGTACACATCTATATATATTTAATAACTGTATACACCTTGAAAAGTTTTAAGTAGGTACTTAGCATTAAACAAAACAGAAACATAATAAAAAAACGACAAAAACAGAAACGAAAACAACAAAAAAGAATGAAACAAAAACAAACGCATCGAGTTAATGTTAAATAATGAACAAAACACACACACACATACACTCACACAATCGTAGCAACGCACATACACACACAAATAAAAATATATTGTTATCAGTTGGTTAACAAACGAATTTAGTATGTAGCGCCTAATTATATAAAAAATGAAATGGTATTCTAAATAAAGTCATAAATAAAAACAAAACTACAAATTAATTTCATTATTTAATGATAATTGTACTCAAACTTGGCATGTTATAATCATTAATAAATTAAAGCTATTGCGACTCAGTATATTAGAATTTGAACTTAACAGTTTTCTAACAGTGCCTTACAGTTTACAGATTCTATCGCCCGACCGCCACAATACGTCGACCGTTTTGATATCGTTATTTTATGGGAACTAAGGCTGCCACATTTTTCATAGCTGTGACGCTACCTCTTATATTTTTATCGAAACGTAAATACGCCACCTATGGTTTCTTTCATTCATTCTATTTTTACCTATAAAAAGGGTGCTTCAAAAAAAGGTTAATTGAAAAAATATCTACCTTTTTTTTAATTTTTAAAAATATAATGCCGGAATATTGCAAATTGTTGCAGAATTTTTGTTAGAGATAATCAATTCATTATATTTCTGTAGAATTAATTTTGTAACTTCTTTCCCCGAGGGGTGATGAACTTTAAACCTTTATAGAATCACTCACCATTTTTCTTATATAGTTTTGAGTTTCTTTGGAATTATCTTATCTCTTTCATTGCTTTTTTAAACCCTTTTATGTTACGTTTTTAAATCAAGCGCTTGTTTGTGAGAGTTGCCAGGCTGTTCGCATCTCTATGGAATTGAAGGTTGTCGGACGCTCAAACTATCGCTATTTTTTTTGGGTGGCAAGGTCTTGAACTTATTAAATTATAATAAGTTGCCAGATCGGAAAATTTTGTAGAGTGGCAATACCGGTGAACCAAACAGCAGCAAAAAAAGAAAGAAAGCAAACGCAAAAGCCATACAAAACAAGAAAATCATTGCTCTGTTCGTATATTATTTGGCATTTTTCGTGTTCTGTGCTAAGAGTGTAAATATCGCCATAGCGGGTACATTTAGATATTCAATTGCTTTAAATGCAATACAAGTTTTGTTAACGTCGCCGTTGTTGTCATCCGTCTTGTGACTATCGCGCATTTAAAAAGAAAGTCGTAAAAATATAAAACTAGCTGGGAGTAGTAGTTGCCGTTGTTTCTTGGGGCTACATCACTCACACACCTATAAATATACACACACACTAACACACATACACACACGCAAAGCCAACAATAAACACGGAGTAACTGCAGCAGCGCAACGCACAGTGGAGAGACAGAGAGTGAGCTAGCGAGAGAGACAGACATAGAGTGAGCGAAAGAGAGAGAGAGAGAGAGTGAGAAGTTGGAACCGCAGGGGAAGAGTCAGAAACATTGCAGCAGTGCCAGCAGGTAAGCGGACGGACGTGGGCAGCAAGTTGGGGCAAGCATTTCTCTTTAGTTTCTTCTTAGTATTTGTTGCTGGCATTTGGCAGCAACGTTTTTTCTTTTTTGTTTTTCGTTTTATTGATTTCAAAATAGTTGCCATTTGTTTATGCATTTTGGCAGCAGATACAACAATTACAAGTTAAGCATATTGTACATATGTATGTGTGTACGTCATTGTGGTTTTCTCTAATTTTCTTTACTTGGTTTAACGGAAGTTCTTATTTTTATATGCACATTCATATATAATTCACTGCTTGAGTTGACTGTGCGATCGTTTCATTTGTTATAGTAGTAGTTATTTTTGTTTTTTTTTGTTGATAACAGTTTTGCCGATGCCTTTGACGTTGCTCTGCGCTTAGTCATATCTTTCCAGTCCATGGAGAACTGGTTTCCTATGTTGCCGACTTCTCGCATTAGTAATGACTAATGTGTGGAGTTTTGACACATTTGTGGGCAATATCAGTATAAGTAGTTTGTGTTCCACAATGAAATCTAATCGCATTTTTTAAAACTCGTTATCACACAGAAGCACAACAAGGCAATCTAAGCACACACACTCGCAGCACACACAGACAGTGCATACGCCCCAAATTGTACGCCCGCATGAACTACATAAATGGAGAATCACAGATGCATCTCTGAGAGCCGCACTACTGAGAGCAGGAGAGAGCGAGCGAACGAGAGAGTTAAAATGATCATTCGGCTGCACAGTGGGACGTGTCTAACGAAAGCTGACTGACCTTCGGCTAGATATTCCCCCCCACCTCCACCCCATTATCGATTACACACATTCGCAACGCTACGCTAAACGATAAACGGACAAGCAGCACAAAAGGGTTCATAATAGCATTAGACAACAAAAACAGAGCACAAACAAAACTATGCAAACACACATCAGCTGAGCAATATTTTCATTTGTAATGCGCGAGAGGAGCACTCTTAGTGCTCTGTCTCTCTCTGGCAGCCATTTAAATCACATTCGTATCAATTCGCATCACGCATATTAAACGGACAGTGCTCGCTTTGTCAGTCTCGTTTGTGATCTCGATCTTGCTAAAGCTCTCGGTGTTTGCAGTAGCTTCTGCTGCTAAACAAATTGTTTTTTATAAACGACGCGACGTTCATTGAACCTACAGTGCTAAAATTCAAGGCTCTCCTTGGAACAAAGTAAAACGCAAGCCGTTTAGCTTATGCACACACACATTTCTTTTTTGGCAATAAAAACGTCGCAGTCGCCGTCGCCGTCGTCGTCGCCGTTGCCGTCACAGCAAAAGTCAAGTGCAAAAATAAAGCGCCACAACAAAGAAAGTTCCCCCCCATTCCTCGAATTTGCTTCGCTCTCTTCGCTCACTCTCTTTTTGTATCTTATTCTGGTACACTTGTGTGATAGTATGTGTCTCAAGTTCAAGTAGAAATAGCAGAGCAACAAACGCACCGCCCTCATTTCCAATTTCATCGACTTTGTTTGTTTTTGTGTTATTTTTTGCGAGATATTTAATTGAATTATTTGTGTCGTCTTCTTCTTCGATTTCTGGTGCTGCAGTGACGAATAGCGCGTGCAGAGAGAAATACAGAGAGCAAACAAAAATAAACAAACAAACAAACCGTTAACCACTGGCCCGCATCTGATCTTCACGCATTGCTCATTATTACAACTGTGCGGTCAATGAATCTCGCAGACAATCAAATTGAAGTATCTGTGAGCATTTGTGTAGTCATGTGTGTGTGTAAATAAAAGACCCGTTCGGCGAGTTTCGATTTGAGCTTTCGAGTTCGAATTCGAGTTCTAAACGAAGTTTCTTTCATGCCGGCTTTAATATGTGTCAAGAGCGTTTCTCGCACTCAACTGGCAAAAGACAACAACAACAGCGACTAGAATAACAACGAATTCCAACTCGTTCTAGATGTTGAAATATTTGCCTAAGCAATGCAATAAAGATAAACCTTTGACGTTATTTGATATATCTTATCAGTACACTCTGTCATCAAAGTAGGCTATATTTATATGTATGTGTGTGCGTCTGACGTAGTTGCAGCTGCAGTTACAAAGAAAAGCGATTTAATTTTTTTTCAGAACTTTCGCTACAATTGCTTATAAATCAAAACAAATAAAAATAAAAAGTATTTAATTACCTTTGAGGTAATTTCATTACTTTGGACTTTGATTTTCCATGAATTCATGAAATTATTTAATATATAACGCATAATACATAACTTAAGCTTAGCTGCAATTTGGCCTTTTTCTATTTCTGATATTTATATGTTCCCCTTTTCTTTCGCTCTCGTTGTCTGTTTGTTGCATTTCTACGGCTTCTACAAATGTAGACAGCAGGTGCTTGACTAACGGGTATATTAGCTAAGTTAAATAACAAGCATCAACTGTTATTGTGTTTTCCTAATAATTTAAGCTTTTAAGCATAGCAATCAGCATTTGTCAGTTGCTGTAAGTCATTGCAATTAGCATGTGTCAATGAGAGAGTACCTCAGTGTCGACCAAGTTCTTCCATTTTGTTCTCTCGTTGTTTTACTCGTACACTTGCCTACACTATTTTTATTCACGTTGCGAAATTTGTTTGGTCGCAAATTAAATTACCTACTTCTCTATTCGGTCTTTCTCTCTCTCACTTCATCGCTCTCGTTCTGCTTAGGTCTGTCAGAGTCGAGGTTCAGGTTTGAACTTGGACCTTAAGCGAGAACAGTTTGGATTTTTATTTTTTTACTTTTTCGAGTATATTTAAAAGTTATTTTATATATAGTTCATTTTTGTTTAAATTTCTCTTATCTGTGTACATTTCTTTTTTTTTTGTTGCACAATTTATGGAAATTAAAATATTTAATCTTTCAATGTGCTTTTACAGTTGCACTATAACAACGATAATATTAATATTATATATGTACTTTTATACTATGTATTTTGATTGTATTATCTTGTATCTCATACTTAGCTTGCTTTGGAGCACTTAAACAGCAAAAACTAATACAAAAAACAAAAGCTAAAGAAACTTGCGCAAAATTCAAGCAATTTAAGAATAAAAAAACACCTATATATAGAATATATATAGTGAACAAGAAATATATAGAAAACAAGCTACTCGTATAAGTCAAACGCAATAAACAAAACGAAAAGTAAGTCTCAATGTTTTCTTTGCAT
The DNA here is from genome assembly GCA_035045575.1 of Drosophila falleni. Taxonomy (NCBI): domain Eukaryota; kingdom Metazoa; phylum Arthropoda; class Insecta; order Diptera; family Drosophilidae; genus Drosophila; species Drosophila falleni. The sequence goes on from JAWNOV010000167.1 coordinate 17,944,051, forward strand.
TTCATTTATTAAACACACCGCCAAAAATATATGTATATGTATTAAACAATCGTACTTAAATAATCACTCTAAAAGCAAAATACTTGTACGTTCACTGTGATAAGGGATAAACTGTATGATACAATGACACTAGCTTAAAAGCCACTCATATAATTAATTTAACAGAAGATGACGATTAGAGGAATACTGAAAAGCTACCCTTTTACAGCTTATAGCTCATTATTTCGACTTAAGTCAAGATGCAGATATAAGTAGCCAAGTTTTTGCCTTGATTTAAACAAAAATAACAACGACACGCATTTGTTTATTTGTTTTCGACACAACACACACAAAAATACACATAAAAATTATAAAATTGGAGTAATCGGATAATCACCTGACGAACATCGGATGCGCCCCTGTGCGATATATTGGGATCTATTTGTTTTTTCGTGTCTGTGTTTACTTTCCATTTTGTAACGTGACATACATTTCAACACAGAACTTCATTTTGGTAGAGATAAACGTTTTAACAAAATTACAAATAATTTAACAATTGCATTTACAAAGCGGCTGAGAAGAGCATTCAAATAGAGAATTTGATATAGCAAAACATAACCTACAGTAGAAGCCAATTTACTTGAATCATAGCCATGTTAACACGCCTCTTTCATTTTCTCGTCACACAGTGAGGAAACAAAAAGACGATATGCAGGTCAATGTCGCCGGTCTACGAAGAAACATCAAGAATCTCGCGCACAACTATTCGGAATCACAGGCAAGTGTTAAACATATGTGAATAAGAAATGCACAGAAACTTATACAGATTTCCCTATTCTTTATTCACCAGGTTAAGGTGCGCGAGGCCACGTCCAATGATCCATGGGGGCCATCGGCCACAATAATGGCCGAAATAGCCGATCTAACGTACAATGTGGTTGCCTTCTCAGAGATAATGCAAATGATATGGAAGCGTTTGAACGATCACGGCAAGAACTGGCGTCATGTCTACAAAGCTCTCATTCTGCTCGAGTATTTGATCAAAACTGGCACCGAGAAAGTCGCTCAACAGTGCAAGGAAAACATTTTTGCCATACAAACGTTGCGTGAGTTTGTCTACTTTGAGGAGGGCAAGGATCAGGGTACGCATGTCCGTGAGAAGGCAAAGCAGTTGGTCAATCTGCTCAAGGACGATGAGCGGCTAAAGAATGAGCGTGTAAAGGCTCTGAAAGCCAAAGAACGATTCGCACTGCATCCGAGCGGATTTGGCAGCGATGGTTATATCGATGGGCCATCACAACGCGATATGCCGCCGGGTTGGCAAGAGGAGCCGCCCAAAAATGCCTCTGAACTGGAAATGGTGCGACCACAAACTGCCGGCGAGGAGGAGCTACAGTTGCAGCTGGCCATGGCCATGTCGCGGGAGGAGGCCGAGCAGGAAGAGGCCAAAAGGCGCAGTGACGATGTGCGTCTTCAGCTAGCACTCAGCCAGAGTGAGCAGGACTTTAAGTAAGTTCTTCAAACAATTGCCAATCGTTTCTTTTTCTAATTTTACTTATTTTATTTTATTAGGGGACAAAATGGACGCCCTATTCCGGCGCCCAAGAAAGAGGAGCAACAGAGCCATTTACTTGATCTGCTGGATATCTCGCTGGGCGCGACTAGCATTTCAAGTCCCCCTCTGGGTGCTGCTGGAGGTGCCGCTGTTGTTGATCCTTGGGCTGCGCCTGCTGGTCGTGCGGCTAGTCAACTCTCAGATCCTTGGGCGGGCAATGCTTCACCACAGGTTGATCCCTGGCATCCCTCTACAGCACCGCGAACAATCATGAGTGCTGGCGTGCCTTTGGGCGCTGCAGCTCAGGCTCCCTTAGGTACTCCCAACGATGCCTGGGGCTTGCGCACACAGTCACCTTCCGTGGCATCTGGTTCCTCCAATGAGGGCTGGTTGCAAACCAATGGCAATGCCAGCGCCAACCAAAACGGTGCCAGAGCAGCCGCTCCTGCTCCAGTCGATGCCTGGTTGACCAAATCAACAGCAGGCGTTGGTTTGGCAACGGCAACACCTCCACAAAGAGTGGCCACCAATGGCAGCTCAGCGGATCCTTGGCTCTCTGAGACGCAGCCCGCAGTTCCAATCGCAGCAGCAGCGCCAGCAGCTCCAGCGGATCCATGGGCGGCCTCACAAGCAAGCACAGCAGCGCTAGATGATCCCTGGAAGGCAATGCATACAGGCGCCATTAAGGTAGCTACCGATTTGAAAGCAGTATCTTCTGACAACTTATGAGATCTCTCTTCTCTTTCAGAAACAATCACCCGACTTCGATGAGTTTGATTTGATTACCAATCGCAATAAAAGTGGCGAACACAATAATTCCAATGCCTCCAATAACAACAACTGTAAGTTAATTAAACATTCAACAAAACTCTAACTAATTCTATTATGCCTTTCCAGCTTCACTGCTCGATGATATGGATCCGCTTTCGACGAATTATGGCAACGGAAGCTCAGTGCATCCATCGACGGGTGCCACGGCCAAGAAACCGCTCAAAGATCCACACTCATTCCTTGGCGAGAACTCGGCTCTGGTTAATTTGGATAATTTGATTAAGCCAATTGCGCCACAGACTCAATCGGGACTTGCTCCAGCCTACAATCCATTTGCTGACAATGTGATGCCACCTAAAACGAATCTATTCCAGCAACAGCAGCCAGCCGTAAGTAGCAAACTAAATAAAGAATACTCCAGTACATATATAACTTTTCTTTGTTTTAGGTGCCGTCCATCAATCAGTTGAAACAACAGCCGCCCTTTGCAGTCAACATGAATCAGGATCCCTGGGCGCCGGTTAGCGGCGGTGTCAGCGCAGCCTCACAGGTGAGTGTAAGTCCAAGGTGACTGTTGAGAGTTGGAGTACGCCGGAGAACATTTAGTTAGGAAAATAATCTCTTATTGTTTGAGGTTTTCTTCTCTCTGATCTCTAATAATTTTTGTTGGTATTATTTACTTTACTCTTCCGATACTCTTTTTATCATTTACCTTTTCATGCATTTTGTTAACTTCTTTTGCCTTTCATTTGAGCAACTGTTGCATGCAACATTCAAATCCAAATCCGAACATTAGCCAAAGCCAAAGACGCGTCCAACAAGCTTAAAGTTGAGCGATGATTTTGAGCTGCTGAGTGCCTTCAGTAAACCCATTTCCAATCCCAATCCACAGTCCAACAACAACAATAGCAACAACAATATGAACAACAACAACATGATGTATAGTTCCTTTGGGCAGAACTATTACAGTCCAAGCATTGATAGCATACGCAACATGGATATCTTGAGTGAGACGCCACAACGTCCCTATTTCACTAGTCCCTCGGCGCCCTCTGCGTCCTACAGTAACTACAGCACTCCTGGTTATTCAAGTTACACTCAGCGTTATAGCAGTGCTCTCTCCGAATCTCTAGCCGAGACTCCAGGCATCAGCATTTCTCCGTTGACCTATGACAACTATGGCAATTCAGGTGCCTCGACAGTTGGACATCATTGCAAGGTGGAAGTGAGTGACATCTGCTGGTGATCCACGTTGTTTATCCCATTGTGTTGTTGTTACTTAATTGCCAGAAAAAGAAACCAAACCCCAAACAGATTTGTGATTTGTTGTGTTGCTTTGCTTGAGCTCGATTTAGTTGTTGTTTATATTATCTTTTCGTTTAATTTTCCTGTCTAAACAAATATTGGATGCTCTTACAGGGAATGAAACAGAACTTATGATTATTGTTTTGTCTTGTTTTTAATTTCGTTTTTAACTTTTCTATTAACTCATTGCTTGCCGCTAGTTTGTATAAATACTTTACATGTCAAGTAATATTCTAGGAGAGCAATAAACCACATAGGCTTCGGCCACGCATTGAGCGATGAGCGACTGAGCGACGCTCTCTCGAGCGACGTAAAATATTAAAGCTTATGAGAGAGTATTGGAGTGGCCACGCAGCCGCTGAGCGCAGCCGCTGAGCGCAGCCGCTGAGCGCAGCCGCTGAGCGAATTTCTTGAGCGTCAGCGCAACGTCGCTTAAGTGACTGTTACTTGACAATAAGATAATAAAGTATTAGACATAAAATGAGATAAGAAACTGAAGTTGGAGCTTAAAAATATTGTCGATGAAGGCTGTGTATATAAGTATTTAGATATATAAAGAGGGTAGCATAAATAAATGAGAATCTGAGGTAATAAATGCTTCGATAGATAAACGAATAAACATATAGATAGCTAGATAGATTATATATTTTTAGACTGGTAAATATTTTAATTAACTGAATTATACTGCCAGACCTGAAGTTATTTTATAACAAGCTGCCATTTATATAGTGATATGCTCTTGGTGTCGGTATGCAGGTTAAATCTAAATCATGTGGTTTTTTTTTATATTTTAATATTTTACATATTCATTTTAAAAAGTTGCTCTGCTCGTAAGCAATTTAATTTACCGTCGATTGAACAGTTTCATTCCCTGCTTTCTCGCTCAGTGATAATACAATACATACATACGTAATGCGCATCATATTCTAAAGTTAACAAGCAGCTGCTCTGCCAGAACACAGTTGATCATAATGTTTTCTAATTGTAGCCAACAATGGAGGCTTGGACGCTTAAATAAAACACAAACAAATATGCAAATGCAAAATGCAATACAATGCAAATGGGTAAAATGTTTTTTCGAATGTGCATGCATAATAATAATAATATATAAACGAATGTAAATATTTATTTTCGCTTAGAACATAATATCCACTACATTGACGAAAACTTAACACACAAATTAAATTAACAAACTTATTAACAACAGTTCAAACACTTATATAGTTGCTAGAAAATGCATGTAGTTAGTTTGCTTCTTGAGTTTCCCCCACCAATTAATTTTTATTGAACGGTCTTAACTGATTTTTGTATTTCAATTCTTACAGCAAAATAACAACATGCCGTGGATAAAGCCGGAGGCAACCGCAACAAATCCGTTTCTTTCTTAAATGAAGGATTCATTCAATCAATCAATCAATCAGCAGTAATTAAACAGCAGCTAACTAAGCAACAACAACAACAACAACAACAACAACATATTGTCTGGGTGTCTGAAGAACAACAACAGCAACAGAAGCAACAACAACTAATGCGATAATATGAATTAATTGATTAACTAAATTATATGTAAGAAAGTATTATTAAACTGTAAAATATGTGATGTGTTGTACGCTGTAAGAAAGAGAGAAACAGAGAATCCAACAACAACAGCAGCCGCAACAACAACACTATGTTAGCTCTGATTTATGTGCAATTTTGTGGCTACAACAGTTAATCGAAAGTTTTCTTTGACTTTTAACATATTTGTAATAGCTCTATAATTAATATGCTGCACGGCAAAACTTCAAATGTATAAATATTTATAACAATAATACTATTAACAATAATACGAGTCTAAACAGCACTGAGGGTCTGCAGCCTAGACTCAACCGAAAATGGAAACTGCATTCAAGTTGAGTCAATTCAGATTGGATTTCCAAAATTGGCAGCCTATAATTAACTTATTTCATAGCTGTAAAATGTTGTTGTCAGGCGAAAGATCTAAACCAAAAACAAAAAACATAAATGAGAGATCAGTTTATTGAAAGCGATTAAATTGTATATGAGATATAAAGAGAAAAAGAATTGTTATATAGCTTTAAAAATTTTTGTGCATTGAGAGGAAAATATTCACCAACAACAACAAAATTCTTGTGTATGTGCTTTGTAATTGTAAAATTTTTAAAAAGTTTTTTACGTTTTTTGCGACATTTGTTTATTGTGGTGTGCACAGCAACAAAAACATTAACAAATCTAAATATTTTTAACATAGATTTCTTTTTAAATGTTTGTGGGCCACCTTTCAAAATGCAATGCATATAATTTTTGCTGTTAAACATTTTTATAGAAAATAGTTTAAAATTTACAACAAAAACAAAAAACATAAGCAAAATATGAAAGCTAAAACAACAAATGGTATACATTTAGGTTAGAATACGTAAAAATTGTATAAGAGTAACTTAATGATAAACAAAATATAAGAATACAAAAACAAAAAACATTTAAATGGAATGCTTAAAGAGATTTATACACACACTACATATATGTAGCTAAACATACACACACATTTAAACATATATATATATATATATAAACACACACATATATAAAGATTTTAAAGCATATTTTCATATTATAAAAACGTTTTTATTTAAAACAAAATCAAACGAAAAACAACACAAACTAAGCAAATGGCAACAACAAATTTTAGATGCTCGCATTGCACAACAACAAAGTGGCTTAAAGTGCTAAACGATCCTCTGGCGATGCATTAACCTCACCCTCTTATTGTATGCCTGGCAGCCACCACTTGACAGCCATCGCCAGGCACTCAACACTTTGTTGGGGGCGCCAAATGTGGCCAAGAGACAACCGGGCAGAGGCTGAGCACGATTATGTTAATTTCGGAGAGGGGGCTGTCAGATCCCAGGAGCAGGCAAAGCAGGCAGGCAACAACAGCAGCATTAACAGAGCACGCCCACCGCATATGGCAGTGATATTTGGCCAAGCAGACAGCCGAACTTAGCCTGGGATAATATGGGATGGGATGTGAATGTGTTCGATGTGGATGTGGATGTGGTGTTGCGCAAGTGCTTCGTTGGTTGTTTGCCCCGACGCGATTTGGTTTTGATATTTGACATGCGCTGGGGGCCATCAGGAAACTTCGTTTAAATGAAATCAAAAGTGCACATATACATAATTTACACAACTATGCAATCAAACTTACAAGTGTAAGTATCAAATATACATCCACTTGCAGTGCATGCAAAAATGATTTCGAATTGAGGAAGAAGTGTGATCTTAAATGATAAGTGAATCATTCTAAGAAATTTACAATAGTTATCAAGCTAATTTATAATTACTTCCATTTTACCCCAGCTTTAGTCAATTTTTTTTCAGTTTAAATCGATTTAACATAAATAATTTTTCATTGTGATATGACAGTTGACCCTATTTTTTTCTTTTGAAATGCTAATGAAGCAGAACTGAACCCGAATAAGCCGGGCAGAAAGTTGGTTTCTTTGTAGAACATTTAAAATATATGTCTTGAATCTATTTGACAGAGAAATATGTTTTTTTTGATTAACTGTTATGGGTAAGCTCTGGTGCTGGGAATTAAAATATTTCTTTATTTATATTGTGGTAGAAGTTACAAGTTAATTATTTTTTCAGCATTTTATTTATTTTAAAGAACGCCTTAAAGTGATCGGACCTTTAATAGATATATAACTGAATTAATTATTTATTATTATTAATTATAATATTATTAAATTTGTATTATTACATTTAAAGAATATTTCAGGATGACGTGGAGTATCCAGCGTTTAAATCGTCGCACGTCCGCATATACACCCGGATAGTTGGGGTTGGCACATCCAATGCCAAAGGACACAACGCCGTAAAGGGTTTGCCCATGTGCCAGCGGTCCACCCGAGTCACCGGAGCAGGCGTCATGACCCAAGCGCTGGGCGCATAGCATTTGTGGATAGATCTGGACGCCACCTCGATGATACATTCGGCGGCAGCGATTGTGCGTCACCTTGCAGACGGTTGTGCCACGCAGAAAGCGTTGCGGGTTCAGGGCAGATGCATGAGTCAATCCCCAACCAGTGACCAGAAAACAGTTGGGCAGTTGCTTCCTCTTGCCACTGGGCAATTTAATGGGCTGTACACAGATCCCATAGCGAAGGGGCGTGACAAGACGCATCATGGCTAAATCGTTCCGCATGGATTTGCTGCTGAAGCCGGCATTGACAACAATAAGTCCTACACGATGAAATTGGCCACCTCGGCGTTGCTGTGTGGATCCCACTCGCACCTGGAATTTTCCTTTGCGGCCGACAACACAATGTGCCGCCGTTAGTATCCAATAGCGGGACACGATGCTGCCACCGCACACAAACAATCCGTTGTGGTGCAAAGCTGCTTGGTAAGGAGCACGCTGGCAAGAAATTCGTTTGCCATTGACAATGCGAGTCGGAAACTCTTCCGTCTGTTCAATTGCCGTAATGTTTGGATTGTTGGAGAAGCTGCCAAGTTGCCGGCGTGTCAAGTACGACTGCTGTTCATACACATAATGTGTGTCATTATTAATAAAGATGACATTTCCAGGGAAAGTAAACTGCTGTTTAGCTGTGACTTCTGCCAAGAACAGCACTAGGAGTCCAAGTCCAAGTCCAATTCGATCCATTGTACAAACTAAACAACGCGACGTTCGTTAACCAACTGAGGACTGAATACACTAAATGTGACCTCTTGAATTTGCATTCAAGCATTTCTAAACGGTTTTGGGTTGAAGACAAATCTCTGAGAATTGCAAATTAGTTGGCTCTCTTCTCAGATTGTTTTTTCACTTCATATGACGTAATTAAATGCAAAAGTGAAATAAGCCAAAAAATCTAATGAATGCAAAGTCGTAGATCTCCACTTTTTTTTGTAATCATCAATATTTTCTTTGCTGTTCGCCAATTGGCGGCTTTCAGCGCATAAATCTTGCGTGTCTTTTTATTATTATTTTTGCCGCCAAGTCTGGAGAAGCTGGCGGAGTTGGAGTAACCACTGGTTGGCTACCGTTTGGCCATTTTTGGTAGGGCGCCGCTTCCGCATGGCACATGCCACAAGAGACACAACAATAAAACGATTAATTTCATGTAAATTTTTTCGTAATTTAATTATGTGCGAAATCTCAGCCAAACAATGCATGAACAAGGATGGTGGAATAAGGAGAGAGAGAGAGAGAGAGAGAAAGAGGGAGAGAGAAGAGTTTGCTAGTTTGCGGGGGCGATTCGACCAGGAATAATTATGCAGGCAGTCTGTGCAGAAAGTGAAAGGAGCAACATAGCCTAGACAGCATGACAATGTTAATAACAATGATGATCATGATAATAATGATGTTGATGATGATGACGCAAACATCGCTAAAGTCATTAGCTTAGTGCGTATGTGTTAAGTACTTTAAATCGATACTTATTGATTTCTTTTTTTTAAACCGAGCACAGAAAAGGGAAAGAAAACTACTGACAATTATTAAATTAAGAAAACAACACTAAATCAGCATGTAGAACAGCTTTATAAAATGCAGAACAGTAAGCTGATTACAAATTTATAGAGCTTTCAGTGAAAATTGAAAATGCTCTTAGGTTAATGAGAGAACAGCAGTTGATTGATTTTACAACCTACTATAATAACCTTAAATGCGCCTCATTTAATAACACTTGAAGCTTTCATATGCTTTAAATAATGCTAATCAGGTAACGTGTTACGTGAATCAATTTTAGATACATGAAAAGCCTTAACATTTTAAGGTTAAATAGGGCAGCTGTCTTAGCACTCAGTCTGCACTCTGCCTTTAGTCTAAAAGCCTGGTTTAAGTATTTGCAGTTGTTTTAGTTGTTGGTTGTTTGTGTTATTTTTGGTTGTGCCGTTAGCATCTTCCTGGCTAAAACCATGAAAAATCGCAATTTGTATGCTTTAATTAAAAAATCTGTCAAATGCCAGTTTGTGCGCTCATTAATGAGTTTCTATGGCAGTTGGGAGGCGGCGGCAGCCTCACTTAACCACTCAGCCTCAAGCAACAACAAAATCATGCTTGACATAGCGTGAACTCAACATAAACGACAGCATGTATACATATATACACTCATGTGACTGAGTGAGTGTATGAGTGTGTGTGTGTGTGTGTGTTTAAGATATTAGACTTGATATGTTTAGCTCACGTTGATGCCTGCTTGAGCAGATGCGGGGGAATCTTGCCTGCACCTTTGACAAAACAAAAGACTCAGGCAACAAACTTTATTATTATTATTATTTTTTTTTTTTTAATTTTTTTTCGCTATCGGCTGTTGCATAACACACGCTTTGTGTGTCTGAATCTGACATGCGCCGCTTCTAAGCGAGCCAAATTGATTTTTAATTATGGGTTGTCAAAGATGAAATATAAACGAGCTGATGTTCTTTTTATTCTGGGAACTCAATCCCCAATAGAATTTGCAATCTCTGAAAGGATATGATAAAATATAATATATTATTTTTATATTATAACTTAGAATTTTTTAAGTAGAATGATATAATTAATCAGTTTGATCACTCAGAAAGACCACCTCTTCCTGAAAATATGCTCAAAATTTGTATTAGAAAAGTCATACATGACTCAATTTTTAATAATTAATATCTAAAGAATCTATTTGATTACGTACATTTAATTTTGGTTACATCTGCTTTCTCAATACACCCCCGGAAATATTACAATTACATTAATTAGTAGTAGCTTACAAATTACATACAGTTCTCCATATTTAATATTTACAGTGGTTTGTCTGATTCGCAGATTCACAATTAAGCTGTTCAATTGAAATATTGCAACTTTCATTTTCGAAAAATTTTTCGATGCCGCCAGCGGTAATTGAAACATATATTTTGTAGTACGAGTATATAAAATCACGTCAGAGCAACACTTAAGCACGACATCAGCCAGAGACAGAGACAGAGTCAGGCAGAGAGACAGAGGCAGAGAGACAGAGTTAGAGAGTCAGAGGAAGATCTCTAGAGCGACAAAGTCAGAAATTTCACCCATTTTGCACGTTCCACAGTTGCTGGCAATCTATCTGAAGGTGTCTTAGATACCAAAAGCAAACACCAATTGGTAGCCATACCCAGACCCCCCGTCTATGGCAATGTTAGTTAATCATTTAATTTCATTGCGCCTGCTATTTTGTCAAGTCAGATGGAGATTCGGCAGCGGGAGCAGTTGCCAGTTTAACACCCGTTTCAAGCCATATCAATAATTATCAGCAAAGCCATCAAGCCGTGTCGATAGCAGGAGAGACTAAGGCTGAATAAGAGGCAGAGACTGAGGCTGAATAAGAGGGCAGAGACTGAGGCAGAGGCAGGGGCAGAGACTGAGGCAGAGTCAGGCCAAGAGGCAGCACACCTTGTTCGACACCCCCTCCTCACCAATCCTGCCCCGTTGTCGTTCAGTCGAGACAAGCCATCATTTTGGAAAATTGTGACATTTAGACACAACAAATCATAGCAGGCGGAGATCATTAGGCTCTCTTAACTGTGTTCGTGTTGCCTGGTATTTTTTGTATGTCAATGGGTGTATAGAAATCGAAAGTTTCACACTTGTCAATTAAGTGTACCAAGCGATTGTTGTTGTTGCCATGCCTCATCAGGCGGACTGCAGTTGAAAAGTGGCCGTCAATGAAAATGAAATTTTATTGAGATTTTTTTTTATTTCGAAATTAATTAGAAAAGTGCCAGAGTGTGCGTGTGTGTGTGTGACGTGTGACGTGTGAGTGTGTGTGTGTTTTGGTAGCTTAATTGCTTTGACGTGTGCGACTGCGCATGTGTGTGTGTGGTTATATAAGTCGTAAAATATTTAAGCCATAATAATCTGGTATTGAAAAACGACTATCACTTTTACTATCACTCGTCGTCAGCGCTCGCCACATAAACTTAACAAGCGAAAATCATTTGCTGCACTTCTAAGCGATTCTACAGTGAAAGCGTTCATAATTGGAGCCAGCGGAAGCGGGAAAGAGAGAGAGAGCGAGAGAGAGACAGATAGAGAGTGAGAGAAAGAGAGAATTGTTGACATTGTTGGACTGCCTGCAACTTATGCAATCAATCTCATCCGTCAGGCTGCATGACAGGCAACTTCAGCGGCTCATTAAACGCCACATAATTGTTGTAGATACATATGTATATGTATCTACATACAAGTATGTACAGATACAGATACAGATACAATGCTCGCATATGTCTCAAGCCTGTCAGTTTGTCCATCCGTCTCTCGATTGCCGATTTTCACATGGGCGACCGGTTGCATTTCAATAGCCAAACTTGGCTTAAATAATGCACTCGCACTTTTACTTGCTGCCAACGGGAATAACCAAAAAAAGGCCCAAAACGAAAGCGAAAGTTCTTTTGTGTTGCGTTTGCTGCTGTGGCCTGTTGATTCTTATCGTTGCTGGCAACGAGCAACGAGCAACGAGCAACTTGCAACTTGTGTCTGCGTTTGCAACGCAAGGCGGCAGATTTATTTATGCACTTTTCATTTCACTTAACAACACATGAAACGATGCCGAGAGCAGCCGCTACACTGTCACACTGTCGCTCAACTTTCTTCCCAATGAAAAAGAGGAAGAAAACCCAAAATCAGACAACAACAACAACAACACCAACAACGACAACTACAAACAACAGCGACAGAAAAACCGATCGAAATTATGCGCAGATGGGGGCGCCAACATTGGACACTCGATGCCTTCGCTCTTCACCCGATTCTTTAAATTACCACTTGCACTTGACCGATCGGCCAGTCAGAGATTTGATTCCCCTGTACAGTGGAGCAACTAAACTAATTTTCAGAGCTTCAGATAGTAATTTCCCAAACAAACGTTCACTCAATCTCAATAGTTAATCAATAAACTTAACGCTACATTCTCAATTTTATTAATATTATTATTTATTATTATTATTATACTCTCTTAATTTTTATTTACAATTTTAATAAGTGAAATTTGTTTCAGTTTTGATTATTTTTTTTATTATTAGGGGTAGCTTTTATGTATTATTATTTACTGTTTTGACTTATCGGTTCCAGTATAAGTAAATCGGTACCGTCTTGACAAAGTTATGAAAGTTTAAAGTTGATAGAACTTTGACGTAAGAATTTTTACAAGATAAACTAAAGAATTTATTTTGATTACGGTTCCGGTTCCGGAACGGGTTTCGTTATTATTTCCCGATCTAAATATTTCAAAGACTCAAGCTTACTCTTTCTTTGTTTTGTCTTCTTAAAAAAAATAATTAATTAAATGAGTAAAAATGAAATTCGATGTTTAATTAACATTAGTATGATATTTCGTGAAACTTAATAGAAAAAGTGATAAAAGAAACACGTCGTTAAAATGGGATTGCATCTTGCTTCTATAAATCTATCCATCTCTCTATGGTTGATTGCAATGTATTAAAAACAAGTTTTCTTTTATTATTTAATTATTTCATATTTATTGATTTATAGCTAAATAAAGTTAAAAATGCGCCACTGTTTGACCACCCAGAATATATATGCAACCCGTTTGGGTCCAATTAAATTTGCCGCATTTTAATCGAGTCGGCTGTGCAACAAGTCGTTGCAGTTACAGTTACAGTTGTTGTTGTTTTGTCTTCTTTCGTTTTCATTTAGCTCGCAGGTTTTATGGTGCTTGGGTTAATTTGTGAAAGTTGTGTGTAAACAATTGGAACCCAATGCAGGGCAGACATAAATTCAATCAGGCGTGGCCCGAACCAAAAGGTGTGCGGCCCTTGTCAATATATTGAGCCATATATATATTTTGGACCCATCCTCTTTGTTGACATTGCCCGTAAAATATTTGGAGTAAAACTGATTTAATTGACACTGGCATTGCATAATGTGTGCAGCAGCCTGAATCAATGCCCTTCTCAGTCCCTTTTCCTGTCCCTGTCCCTCTGTCCCCTCTGCCCCCGGCTGTAGCAAGGCAACCGTTTATCCTGTGCGATAAGAGGCGACTGCATTTAATGTGGCATAATTGGCCAACGCAAATCTCTGTGGAGGACTTAACTGGGTTAGTGGCGCCGGCGCCAAAGCCAAAAAAAAAAAAAATAAAACAAAAAATGACAAAGCTGAAACCGAAGTTGAAGCTGGAGCTGGAGCCGAGGCCAAATCGCCAACCAGTTCGTGTCATGTGATTTTATCGTTAATAGGAAACAACTAAAGCAACAACAACAACAAAAACTGCATCAGAGACAAGTACAAAGCCAAAGCGCCGCCAATGGCAATTCTTGTTGTTAGTTTTTCTGTTTTTCTGTTTTTTTTTTTTGTATGTTTCTCAGTTTGTTTTCTTAGAGACAAACAAATGTTGTGGTAACATGAAAAGGGTTTTTGGGTTTTTATTCAATTGCTGGCAACATGCAAGACAGAGTCTAACTAGAAACAGTTGTTACAACTTTCATAATGAATTCAACAACGCCAGTCAAATTACAGCGTTAAATGCAAAACAAATCTACTCAAAATACTCCTTTCATTTAAGATGAATTCCAATTCCATTGTCTCTACTTTCGATCAGTTTGTCTATGCATTCGACAAGATAAATTACATTCACTGCATTTACAAAGATTGACGGACAAGGTCTTCGAACAGCATAACGGTGCCTTGGATTGTTTTTTACTTTTCACTGAAATTGAAAGTTCTTCGTAGCATGCGAAAATCTCAGCAGATGCACCTAAAGCCAGGGACTGGGAGAGGGACTGGGAGAGGGACAGGAAGAGGGACTGGGAGAGAGACTGGGAGAGAGACTGGGAGCGGGGACTGGGAGAGGGACCTGGAAGAGGGACCTGGGAGAGGGACTGGGAGCGGGGCCTGAGAGGGACTGGGAGGGGAACTGGGAGGGGAACTGGGAGGGGAACTGGAAGGGGAACTGGGAGGGGAACTCGGAAGGGGAACTGGGAGGGTAACTGGGAGCGTGGCCTAGAAGAGGGACTGGGAGCGGGGCCTCGGAGCGGGGCCTCGGAGCGGGGCCTGGGAGCGGGGCCTGGGAGCGGGGCCTGGAAGCGGGGCCTGGAAGCGGGGCTTTGGAGCGGGGCCTCGGAGCGGGGCCTCGGAGCGGGGCCTCGGAGCGGGGCCTGGGAGCGGGGCCTGGGAGAGGGACTGGGAGCGGGGCCTGGGAGAGTGACTGGGAGAGGGACTGGGAGCGGGGACTGGGAGAGGGACTGGGAGCGGGGACTGGGAGAGGGACTGGGAGAGGGGCCTGGGAGCGGGGCCTGGGAGAGGGACTGGGAGAGGGACTGGAAACGGAGCCTGGGAGAGGGACTGGGAGAGGGACTGGGGGAGGGTCTGGGAGCGGGATAACATATAGCTGTCATAGGACCGATCGTGCGAAAATTAAGTCTTAGTATGTAAAACATTTTTGTTTTATGAGATATGGTAACCAATCTGATAACATTTGCATTTAAGTTAACTAAATTATTTTCAGTTTTTTTCCATTATAAGTTTTTTCCATAGTAAGTACAGGGTCTCCGACTGTCGAGTATGCTCGACTGTAGCACCGGCCGACTAGCTTTTTCCTAGACTTTGTCGCTTATTCAACTTTTTATAAGTTTAAGGATCTTTGTAAAAAAGTCTCACTAATATTTTACACTTTCTGATTGTTTATTTATTAATCGGGCGCACATGTTGTGGATCTGTGATTGGGACTGGCACTGGGTCTGGGTCGTTTATTGAACAACTCACAATAAAGCCAAGAGGCCTGTTTTCTGTTAGCCTTTTGTGAGAGCTGCTGTTGTTGGCAGTCAGTCGGTCAGTTAGTCAACTCACTTATTCCTCAGTGCAGCAATTGACTTTCGTTTTTTTTTTTTTTTGGTTGTTAAGTTTGTTGCTGTTTCTTTTTTGTGCCGTGTTGACAAAATGCAGCGCATTCTGTGATGATGTGACAGGCGGCAGGTGAGAGCAGCCAACAAAAACGACGTTGATCAATGAAAAATAATTATAATTGGCCGGCGGTAAATATTGTACGAGTATGTTTGTATATGCAGATGTGGGATGTGAAATGCAAATGCAAATGGAAAACTTGTTATCAATCAGCAAAATCAATCAACAGCTGAGCAATTGACGGTCGCCCGCCGGCAACAGGCAACAAGCAACAGGTTGCAGACGAATGGCCAATAGAGTTATCAATTTTAGTGGCAATGTGTCACAATGTGTCGCTAAATTGCAGACAGCTTAAAGAAAGAGATAGAGAAAGAGAGAGAGCGAGAAAGAGAGACAGAGCGAGAAAGGAGCAGAGGAAGGCTGTCAAATTAAGTGGCAAGTTTGTGTGCTAAATGTTGCAACCTTGGCGTCAATTTTATTTCATCTCCTTTAAACGCCGCGCGTAGTAAGTAAAATTTCATTTAATTACAAACAAAATGAAGTTATTGTCGAAAGGCTGTAAATGACAACAACAACAAAGGCAGCTGCAACAATGAGTATAACAACGCCAACAGCTACATCAACAACTTGCAACGCGTCTGTCTCAAGGTGAAGTGAGTGTGTGTCGCCTCTTGAGTCTGCCCCACGGCCTGTTGTCAGTTTTAATGCACTTTTATACACTTTTGTTTATTTATTAACGTTTTTATATTTTTACAATTTTTACAATTTTTAATATACACTTGTCAAAGGTTGTTGCATGTTAATTAGTGTGACCGCATGCGGAAAAGCCACAAAATACAATTAAATTAAACGAAAATAAAAATAAGAAAGAAAAATCCAATCAAGAGCTACTTATAAACGAG
Organism: Drosophila falleni; assembly: GCA_035045575.1. Taxonomy (NCBI): domain Eukaryota; kingdom Metazoa; phylum Arthropoda; class Insecta; order Diptera; family Drosophilidae; genus Drosophila; species Drosophila falleni. Next base: position 17,960,435 of record JAWNOV010000167.1, read on the forward strand.
AAATTTGTTTACTCGTTATTAATTGGAATAACCAAAAAAAAAAAAAATAAAGAAACAAAATAAATAAATTGAGAAAAAAACAACGAAAAATTTAATGAAATGGTAAAAGCTTGTATGGTTGTTTTCTTACCAGCAATTTGGCTGTCAATTTTACGCAATTTGGTCACACTGAATTCAATTGCAATTAACACTACGTGTGTGTGAATATATGTGTGAATATTCAAGTGATGCGTTATGTTGCAACTAACTACAAACAACACCATTACCACAAAACAACACAACAACACAACAACACAACACTTACCAAGTGCAACGAGGGCCTTCTCTTTAGTGCCGTCAAGTTCGTTGCCTGAGTCTTTCGTTTCAGCTTTGAAGTGCAACACGTCGCAACGTCGCGTATCGTCTCTTCGACAATCTTCCGCATGTCAAGGTCAATTAGCATTCAACTGTGGCTGTGCGTGATAAAAATGTCAAAAGGTTTCGATTGGTATTTCATCTGATGGTTGTTATTGCTATTTAGTGGCTTTAGCTGGCGATAAGTGTTGTTGTTGCTGGCCCAAGTCCACTTCAGTTAGCCAGCTCTGATCCGATCCAATCCGATTCGAGGTGCTTTGTGTCATTGAACCGCATAAATGCGTATTCCTATCTCAGTATTTTTGTCTCTGTGTGTGTGTATGTGTGTGTGTGTGTGTGTATAGAAAGTGGTCTACGCTGCAATCCTTGGTGATCTATCTTTGTGACCAAAAAACTATATATACACACATACTAATACTCACACTCACATACACACACACATACTAACTACAAAAAGTTTTCACTCCTTTCGCTTTCATTGCAATTACCAAATACGATTCTTATTTTCAATTTCAATATGACGACGACAGCCACGACGCGACTTTGCCCCTAGCACAGTGGTTCCCACTCAATTATAATTCCAGCTTTATTGTGGGGGTGTAGTAAAAGCATAAGTTCCAATTTTATTATCTAATAAAAACGTTAGGAATTGAGCTTATAAATCTATGAATGTTGTTTAAACTTTACAAAACGGATTGTCAGCTAATTTAAACAGTATATGTTATGTTATTTATTTTATACCCTAAAAATTTTTTTTTTTTTTTTTTTTTTTTTTTTTTTTTTTTTTTTTTTTTTTTTTTTTTTATTTTTTGTTTTTTTATTGTTTATTATGGTATTTATTATTTTATTATTTTTATTTCATCTGAAACATTTTTATTATACATATTTTATTCTCCGAGCTAACTCTTAGCTGTTAACCACGGTACAATGTTCATGACAGCCTGCGAGGAGAGACACAAAAAAATGCGACCGCGACAACGCAGCTTCAGTTTCGCACCAAATTTGGTGCGCCTGGCTCAAGGAGATGAAGAAGAAGAAGAAGAAGCAGGAGAAGGAGAAGGAGCCTGGCCAATAGTAATAGCAATTGCAATTGCAATAACAATAACGGTCGCTCCGCAGCTAGCTGCAATGCTTTGTTGCTGTTGTTGTTGTTGTTGTTGTTGTGGATGTTGTTGGTTGTTGGTTTGGAGCCTATTACTGTTTGGCTTAGTCAAATCGTTTGTTATGTTTTTATCTTGATGTCCAGTCACCTTGATTTGTTGTAGAAAATACAACTTTTGGCATGCTGTTGCCGCTGTCCTCTGTCTGTCCTCTGTCCGTCCGTCCATCTGTCTGTTTTGGGGGACATCGCTCCGATGATGGCTACCGACGCGTAGGGTGCATCCATCGCATTTTCCCAGTCACCGCATGCGATGTTATCCGAACGGACGCTGATGGACTGCCAAACGAAAGTGAAACCGAAATTAGAATTGAGCAAAAAAACGGTGTAATAAATCAGCATTTACTGTTTTGGCGTAATCAATCAATTTATGGGCTTGGCTTTTGAAGTTCAATGCACCGCTCACGGACTGGCTGACTGACTGACTGTTTTGATGATGGCTCAAGGCTTAAGCCAATTTTCTGCAGTGTAGGCAAGTCATACTATATATACTATAATAGCAATGGGAGCACCGTTGAGAAGAGTGGAATTGGACAGCAGCAGGAGCAACATCAGCAGCTCAGCTGTATTTTGGGCGATGTCAGAGTTCAGCGCATGTTTTTTGGGGGTGGTTGGCAAATCTAGAAAAATGTAAGCAATGGAAAAAAAGATATATATATATATATAAAAGAAAACAGCAACAACACAATGGGCAGACGTCGGTGGTGCTTGTTAGGCCTGGGCACAAACAACAACATGAAACAAACAACCAAATGCCGCAGTAACAAAAACAAACAACGACAACAAACAACAAACAACAACAATCAACAATAACAACAACAACAACAAATGCAAATACGAGTGCTGCACACGAGGCTGAGAGACTGCAATCATTTGTTGTTGCCTGTTTTGGCGGCAGTTGTTGTTGTTGCTGTTGTTGTTTGAGTATTGTCATTATTTATTTATGCCCAAAACGTTTCATTTTCATTTGGCCAAGGGAGTCGCTATCGTTGTCGTTGTTGTTGTCGTTGTCGTTGTTGTGGTCGTTGCCAAAACCTGAAAACTGGGTTACTGGCGCCTGTTTCGGGCTACAAGATCGTGTCATGCGATTTCTATCTTTGTCGTCGGCGACAACGAATGCTGTCGAATTGCTGAAGACGAAAAAAAACAAAAACTCCGAAATCGAAACTGAAACAAGCCCAGCAAACTGACAACTGGGAATAACTGTTGGCCTCTGTACAAAGTACAAAGTAGTATAAACTGACTCTGGGACTTCGGAGCTGGGACTGCTTTGAAAACAAGAGTAAAGTGCCTGATCTCCATATGCATCACACATATACTCACGTTTGTGTGCTGTGTCAGTAAGTAAATTTGTATATAAGTATTTAAAAATGATCTAGCACATGACTCACACAGCTCAGTAGCAAAAGTCTCCCTATGAATTGGAGTCTCGTTTGGGTTTTATGCTTGGGCCTGGCAGTCACTGTCAGTGACTGGCAGGAGAGCTTAGCATCCGACTCCCTCAATTTGTGTTTTTATTTCTTACTATTTTCTGCAGTCCCGACTTCTGCGTCGACTTTGAGTACAACAGCTTTGTGATACAGCTTGTCAAGGCAGACTTTTTAAATGAATGAATATTTAAAATAAGATATCGTCGACCCTGATTTATATATATATACATTCGGTAATAAAATACCTTTCCAAATTTCTTTTTAAAATGTTGAAGTAAAGTTTGTTATTTTAAAATTCTTGCCCTATATTTTAGCAATGTAATTTGTAGGTTGATAATCAGTTATCGCGTATCCTTTTTAGTTTAGTTTAGTAGTGTATTTAATGCTAATAGAAAGTATTCTTTCTGTTATATAGTATTCTATTCTAAAAATGATCGCAGACATATAGTTTTATATCTTTCTTACAATACAACTTACATTCTTACTGTAGATAAATTTCATACTCAGCTTTACAATTGTTTACTTAAAGGTGAAATGATGAAAAGTATTTTTAAAGTTATTTCTTGTAGGTTTCTTTAGCCTCGTTTTAAGAATAATTAATAAATATTTTTAATACACAGTAGTGTATTCAGAGATCATCTAGTCGTTTGTCGGACTGACTTTATTGTTGTATTTAGGGCTTTAGCCTGGCAGTCGCACAATAACAAAGTACAACAAAGTAGTCACGAATTAGCGCAGTTCAACTTGGAACAGATTCGGGTACGGTGGAACAAGGGAACAGGGCTGAGTCTCCCCCACATATGGTTAAGAATATGCTTGTTCCAGATGCAGCTGTTGCCACATTCACGTATGAGTGCAAGGCAGTTATGGCATAGCACATAAAACGCATTTTGTTGCAACAGCAACAGCATTCGAGTTGAGTTGAGTTTAGTTGAGTTGAGTTCAGTTGAGTCGCGTCGCGTTCGTTGCCTAAGTCTTTTGTTTGCTGACGCATGAGCGAATGGTTGATTCAATGTTTGAATGTCTGACTGTCGCACTGATTTATGCGCTTGACCGCACAAGCCACCTACGCAGTGTGAACATATAAACACTCACGCACACACACACACACACACACACACACACACAAACACACTCATACACTCATACGCTTATACTTATACATATTTCTCTATTAATATTTCATGCATATGTACGTTAAGAGTTTTCCCAGTTATCAGCGAATTGATAAGTAGCTTATGTAATGGTACGAAAAATGGGTTAAAAGTCGCTCTGACAGTTTAATTTGACATTTCGCTTTTTACGCTTACGCTGCTGCTTCTTCTTCTTCTTGCCACGGCCAGAGTTGACAGAGTGCTTTATGTTTCTTTCGCATTTGCTTAACAAGATTTGTTGTTGTTACTCATATTGAATTGTCATTTCTCTTGACAATTTAATTTGGATTATGCCGCAGCTACCGAAAATCCCAGAGCCAACAAAAAGCCCAAAATATGCTGTAAGAGTCAAAAGCAGAAGACAGTAGACAGAAGGGAAATAAAAAGCAGATGTTGATGTGTTGCATATGTGTTGTTTGGTTGATTGTCTTGGTCTTGGTATTGGTCTTGTGGCATGTGGCATGTGGCTTGTGGCCGGGGCACGTCTTATGCTCAGTCCATTAAAAACAAAAGGCTCTCGAAACGCATTGAAGATGTCCACGTCGAGTCGGTTCGTCTGTTGCAAACGTATAATAAAAATTATTAATGGCTGGCCAACGTCTTGTCTTGCATTTCCGTCTTGACCCGAAGTTATGCAAAAATGTTAACCAAAAGGCCAAACGAAAGCAGCCGGCAAAGTAGAAATGTTTGCCTAACAAATGATTGCTATTTTGCCAGGTCTGCCAAGTCAGGCGCAAGTGCGTTGTTGCCAATGTTGCACGTTGCACGTTGCACATTTCAGTTGCAGTTTGCCACTTGCAATATTAATTGAAATTGTGCGCATGCGCAACCGCCAAAAAACCAAACAAAAACGCCAAATGTAAAAGCAACAAACAAATATTGGTCGAAAAATGTTATGCCTAACAGTGCAGTGTTAAACTGATGAATGTTATCAGCAGAGTTGTTCCAGTTGCTGTTAAAATTGGTAACAACTTGTAGCGGAAGTCTACAACTCTGTTATGGCCATTGTCTTCTGGCTGTCTTTTGATTTTATCGCTCAAAAATCTACAATCAGTTCGTGTTGCATAAACATATTGATGTGACTTGTTGTTGTTGTTGTTGCTTTTAGTGGTTACTGCTGTCGTTGCACATATAAACAAATCAGCTGGTGGCTAACAGACAATTGCATAAATCAATTTTACACCAAAATAACTAATAAAAAAAACTGTTGTTGCTGCTGTTGCTTGCTGCTGCTGCTGCGGTTGCAGTTGCAGTTAATGTTGCTCTTGCCTCTTGGTGATAGGTGGCGCCGCGTTTTATTGCTGTGGCACGGCCCACAGTGCGTATGGCGTATAAACATTGTTGGCACATGTAAATTTGATTACAAGCTAGTTTTACCACAATAACAAAAACCAAACAACAAATGAAGTGCTAAAATTGTAGTCATATTTTGTGGTGCATTGCTAATTTTAACTGTCTTGAAGCACAAATGACGCCTCCATTTATGATAAATGAAAGTAAAAGTACAAGCACATACACTTCATAGATCATTAGCGTTACTTGTTGTGGTTGCCTCGTATGCGTGGCGCGTTCAATGAACCAAACCAACATTGAAACAAACAACAGCTGAGTTAGACAGTCAGTCAGTCAGTCAGTCATGTTGTTGGTTAGTTAGTTTGTTACTCAGCTGGCCATGTAAAAGTCATGGTTATTAAAAATAGAAATGTTCATTTGCAATCGCCAGCGTTCGGAAACTTGTTCTTTCACTTTCAATGTCACGCCACAGAAGACCTTCAACTTCAGTTAACAAACATACTTCCAACTTCTCCATCTCCACTTCCACCTGAACCACCTCTGGGGGCCACTTATCTGAGTGGTGCTGCGGTGCTGCTGCTTCTTCCGCTTGGAAATTAATTGCGGCATAAACCAAACATTTTGCGAGTCAATGTACGTAATTTGAAAATCGTGCCAAAATAGTTGCAAAGCCAATTGCGACTCCGGCTACAGGTGCGACGGCATCACAGGGGTCTAAAACGATATGACACCCCCGCAAAATGCTAGGCTATCTGTGAATAAGTATTCGTATTCGTATTCGAATTCGCATTCGCATTCGAATTCACAATCGTATTCGTATTCGTATTCGTATGGTCTGTCTGTCTTTAGAGGTTGCTCGCCTGCTTGTTGCTCTCTTGTTGCTCTCTTGTTGCTGTTGTTGTTGTAGTCATTTGTCTGCATGTCGCTTTGTTGAATTGTCTATTTGTTTGCCAAAAAGTGCCATGAAGACAAGTTGTTGTTGCTGTTGTTGCTGTTACTGTTGTTGTTGTTGCCTGAAAGCAATTTCATTTGTTGCCTTGCGGTCTGAGGCTGCTGCTGCTGCTGCTGCTACAACAAATTACTATCATTGCTGTTAATAGTTCATTAAGTCACGGACGGGACGACGTGGCGCATGTGGAACGTGAAACATGAAACACAAAACGAACATAAAACACCCAACTGTAAAATGAAAACCGAAATGCTCGCAAGTGGCAGAATAATTGAGTGAACGGCTGAACTGATAAACAATTCAATTTTTAGTTATTAAGTCATCAATTAGCTAGAGATCATAAAAACATGTCTAATTTCGGGTGTTATTTTAACTGTTTAAATGCATTTTAAACAATTTATAAATTGTTATTAACATATTTATTGCCTGTTATGTTTAGTTTTTTATTTAATGCATCTAAATCCTTAATAAACACTGAAGGTCTTTTGATGCCATTATAATTCCATTCCAATATAAATATATTTAAACAGTATATGATTTTATTACGCATTCTTGTTGAGGTACTAAAATCGTTGGGACTTATTAGTTTTATTATTCATAAATAATTTAGTTAAAAATATATAGTTATTTAAATTAACATAAATTTTTTTCACTTTTTTGGAAGCATTTAGAGCAATTTTGTAAGAATTATTGAATTTAAATGGCAGTTTTTTTTTAAATTAGATATAATATTTAACAGAAAACTGTATTAGTTTTACAGTTTTTTATGTTTTAGTATTAAATAAAAATATAATTATGAATTCTAATAAAAAATCAAATCGAATAACAATAATTTAAGTCGTTACGTATACTTAATTCATCACAATTTCATTACAACAGATTTCACAACGCTCGAGCGGCTTATGAGCCGCTTTTGAGGGAGATGACAGCTCGGCAATGCCACAGCTGGAGAATGTCCTGCTATCTAAGGTGTGACTATGATCCGGATAACTTCTAATCCATGGTGAAGTGCGTCGTGAATTTAGGCGAGAGGAATTACGAGAAGTGCGTTCCATGCGTGAATTGGAAGATCGCATGGAATGCAATGTCGTTGTTGATCCTCGCCAGTCGGCCAGACGAGCCAAGGCTGCCTCCAAGTCGATGTCCTCGTACTCGGTCATCACAACTTGACTCGAACCAGGCGAAACGGAAATAGCACTTGGAGTAGTCAGATGACTTAGGGGTTTAATGACCACCTCTGAGCTGCTGGCTGAGGATAAACGAGATGAAGTTCGGGAAGGAGACTTGGCAAGGATTGGCTCTGCATTTGTCATTGTCCTTCTGGGTGTGGCATGTTCTGAAATTGTTTTTCTAGGCGTTGTTGTTGCACTTGTTTTAAGCAGGACTTGTTGTTGTACTGAATCTCTATCTCTTTCCTCCCTTTGGATCTTTGGATCTGCCACCTCATCAATGAGAGCTGCTGTTTCGAGTCTTGTTTGAGGCGTTTTAAGGGGCGTGGCATATTTGACAACTGAGCTGCGTCTCTCTGTTGTCTCTGCAATAAAAGTGGAAGCACGCGAGGCTAAAGGCGTTGCCATTTTGTTGTTGCTTGTTGAGCTGGAGATTGGACTGCAGATTGCAGGTCTCTCAGCGTGTGACTTTGCTCTTGAGGAGGCGGTGGTTGTCAAGGGCGTGGCTAACAGCACAGCTGAGCTAATGTCACGTGCTGAATCCCTGAGCATTGATTTGAAAGCCTCATTGAGATCCGCTTTGACTTCCTGTGCTGGCAAAGAAGACTTCTCTGGCTTTGAGCTGATCACTCTCTCCGAATTTAGATGTTTCTCTGACCTTGAGCTGCCAATTCTCTCCGATCTCACCTCCTGAATCTCCCTATATGCTGGCTCACTTGGACGTCGACTGCCTGATAATTGTTTCTTGGCATTATCTGCCGTGGACAGTCTTGGTTTGTCTTTCATCTTGGCCTCCTTTCTTCTGTTTATTGAGGAACTTGTCAAATTGGAGGTGGATCTGGCCATCTGAATTTGGCCACTCAACGGCTGTCTCAGTCCCACAGTCATGCTGCTTCTTCTTATTGGACTGTATGTGTGTTGTGGTTCCTCTGGCAACACTTCGGGCTGCCCTCTGGCCCAAAGGGACCGTCGGCCATTTAACGCTGAGCCAACACGACTGCCAACTGTGGCACGACTTGTGGCAATTGGAAGACTTATGCGTTCGCGTTGTGGATTAAAGTCAAAGGTCCTGCCATTGACGCCGCCCACATTCGAGAGCCTCGAACTGGCACGCGACACACTGGCCGGCTGCTCAGAGCCAACGAACTTGGCATAATCACGGTGACCAAGTCGTCGAGTGGGCGGGGCAGGTGTCAGGTGGCCACTGGAGAGGTCCGACTGGGACTGCGAGGCGCTCGATTGCTGTGAATTGCCACCGCTAAAGTGGCCATCGTAATGACCCGGCTTGTCTCGCAGACTAGTGTAATCCTTGTATACGGAAAATTGATTTTGGCTATGAGCGAAACTCTCGTAGGGCTTAAACTTGCGACTCTTGGCCAACTGATCGGCCAGCTTTTCCCATTCTGTTGTGCTTGGACGACGTTGTTCATCCCCATTTTCCATGCGACGATACCAACGACTTCTACAGGTGTTTTTGGGGATGAGTATATATTTTTTTTTGGGAAAATAGTGTTAGTGTGTGTGTGAGTGTGTTAGTTAGAAATTCTTTTGTTAATGCGTGAGAAACTTTGTAATATGTCAGTTTTGTATTGCTTAGTCTTAAACTCTTGCAAAACTATGTTAAATAGACTAATGATTAACAATAAACAAATTAAGATATTTTTGCTAAGAAACTTCATAATAAAGGTTATACTTAGACGTCTTTTCACAGAGATTTGATGAAGATTTTCTTAAAATCAAACAGATAGTTAAATTAAAAAATATGAATATATCTTATATTTTCATACGGTGACTGCATATAAATAGAGATGAATTTTTTGATTTTTAAATAATATTCAAGAATAATATTCTCTTACTTTATTTATAAAAAAAATATTTATATCGATTTTAGAAAAGTTTAAAAATACGTATTTCGATTATGGGAACATAGTTTTAGAAAGGTTAAAATATTTTTAATAGTTAATTTTTTGGATATCGAAAACATGATCTACATTAGTTTTCATTAGAGTATAAATAAGATTAAATTCGGTTTATTATTCGCAGATATTTATTTTTAATTTATTATTTCATTGTGAATTCATTTAAGAAATTATTTATTTTATATCTGTGCTTCTCTTATGAATCGTTAGTTATGCAAGAGTTTTTCGTAAGAACTTCGACGAACCGAAGATAAAGATAAATATATGTAAGTGTATATGTTTAAACTTTATGGATATTACCAATACTACGTACAAGACTTGTTGCTGTTGCTCTTGTTAGATTGAGGCGAGCGAGTTGAGTTGTCTTGCTCGCAACAACAATAATAAATGCAGAGTATATGATATGTACATAGAGATCAAAAGTTATTTATTTACAATTTACATATTGTTAAAGAGAGAGAGAGAAAAGAGAGCAGTAAGTATATAAGACAAGATAAGTATTTCAGTATGATATAACGATAATACGAGTAATTCGATCTACAAAGACGATTAATAATAACTACAAAAGCTACAGTACAGGCTACTTCTGGCGATAACTTCTGGGTGCAGCGAGTTCTACGATTGATTCAGTGGCTCTACGAGGATTATGCTGGTTTTTCTGGTGGTGGTGCTCTCACTATGCTTACTTACTCCACATTTGCAGCAGTTGTTGCCGCCGCATCTGCAACATTTGTTGTTGCTGCTGTTGTTGCCACTGTGGCATCCACATCGCCCACTTGAGCACTCAGCTCGGCGAGTTCTTGCAACGAAGGCTTTGGCGTTGGAGGCGCCTCCTCCTCATTGGCCGAACTGTTGGCCAGCGCTCTTTCAATCTCCGGTTCTGGCGTCGATGTCTTCAAACTGTCCCCATCCGCCTCAAGAGCTGGTGTGGGAGCACGTGATGTACTCAGTACTTCCGGCTCTGTCGTCTTGCCGACATCCGGTCGCGTCTCCAAATGCAGACCCTCCATCACCTTATGCTTCGCCTCGTCCAGTTTCTCAGTGCCATCCTTGAAAGCATTCCCCACCTCATTTGTTATGCCTGCCACGGCTGTGCTCACCGTTTCCTTGGCCGTATCCATAGTTGTATTAAGCGTTTCTGTCGCATCTGAAAGCCAACAAACGATTTACTTTCTGTTTACACAAATTATATATAATTGGACGCATTGATTGATTGTGCCTAGGCAGGTCGTTAACCCTGTCTGTCAATTTAGCAGTTCAATCGATATAGGGAAATGCTTGTGTATTATGAATAGGATATCAACCAAGCTATTTACTTTGAAAGTTTACTTAATGCATTATAAATCAAATAATTACTAAATGTTAAATGTATAAATATATACGTATTATATGTATTTTTATATACAGTTTCTAAATAAAGCTATTGACAATTAAATTCCTGTTTCAGAAAGAACTTAAGGAGGCTAAATTGTAAAATTAATCAAATTATCTCAACCAGCTCAGAAAGAGTCCAGCTTACTGAGGATATTTCAAGAATTTTCATTTGCAGCTCTTGAAATATTTAAAAATGATTCTCCAATTTGTTTAACCCTATATCAGGTAAATTTTTAATGTGTTTAGGATGTTTAAATAGAAATTTTGTTTGCAAATCAACCTATTTTACCATAGGTTTCTTTTGTGTTATGTATAAAAATATAAATGAATCTGTATATTATTTTAAATAAAAGCAATGCTCTAATTACACGAACAACGCAGACGTACTGTCACGCAATAAACTCGTTTCTCTTCATATGCTTTTAATAAATATAAATATGCGTAATATATATGTGTGTGCAAGTATATAAAATAATATAATATATACAAAAGACCATGAAAATCTCATAAAAAGTCGAAGGAACACGGTGTTGCCATTGCTTTGGGTCCTTTATGATGTGGCATTATTTGTCTAAGAATTGTGGCAGTTCAATAAACTTCCAGCTCATAATATTGTACTTGGTTTAGTTGCAATTAAAGGACGAAGGTCAACAGTAAACTTAATTAGTATGATGATTATATATCGTATTTGATTGATTTGCTGTCACGCACTGCTCGCATATTAAGTATACGCCAAGTGTTTAACATTTGTAGCACACTTTTGGGGCGCCACTGCAAGTCATTTAAGTTATGAGAAGTGCGCTTTTAAATGTCAACTACACACACAGAGACACACACACAGACACACACACACACCTTCGAGGGCTGCTTCCCCTTTTTGCTTGACATCGCCTGCCACATGTGTGGCGGCTTTTAGCATTTCACTGCCTGCGGTTGCCACCATTGGAGTGCTGCTGGCGCAGCCCATGGCTAACACAAATACAATTGTGGCTATATATAGGCCACACTTAAGCTGTACACACAAGAAACAGTTAGAATTTCCAAATCATATCGAATCGAATGTGATATGGAAAAACAATTTGAAATATGAATAGAAGAACGCGCCCGTCTTTGGTCACGAACTCAACGCAACTAAACTGACCCAAAAGCAAAGACCACCAGCTAAGGGTCAGTTCGCCAGGCAGCAGGCCGTCAGTTCTTGGTCATTTAGCAATTGGTAGTACGAGTACAACAACTACAACTACTTGCATATACAATGAGTACTCGTTGTTATTGTTGTTCTTTTACTCGTTGTGGGGCACGCAACAGGACCTCGGCTCGAGCCTTTTTGCCACTTTTAGCCATTTGTGTGTAGCTTCATGTGCGTTTGCACTTCAACTCCAAACCAAATTGTTGAGGTCATGCGCGTTGGGCGCACATTTTATAGGCTAAAAGGGTTCCACTTCTGTTGCTTCTACTGTTGCCGCTGGCAAAAAAAAAAAATAGTAAATAAAAATAGAAATTACTAAATAGGCTAAATATGAGTACATACGAGTTCTTGTACTGGGATACTTATAGCGTGTCTAGATGGCGTGTCTGACTACGCTTTGCCCAGCCGCTAGGTGGCGTGCCATTTACAACTTTTTTTCTCCATATGTAAGCTCTATTATTGTTAAAGTCTTTCACTTGTTGGTCTACTTTGTGTACAATTGAATTTTGTCTCTCCCAGAAATATAGATTTTAATATGATTAAAAATATAAGCATTTATAACTTGTATACAACATAGAACTCCTTTAATTCTTTCGAATTAATTTTATTTATAAAAAAAATTTAAATAAAACTAGTCGGACGTCCATTTTAATGAGAGTCTGTTTGAGGTGAGAAGAGAGCTGAGAGATCTTACGGAAAAAGTACACTTGTCAAGGAATAATCCAATTTTGACATATACTCCAATTTATATTCCATTTTGTCCTACTTCTATTCATACTTCTATTAGCATTTGAATTATTTCTCTATATTCGAACTCGTACTTCTTCCTTAGTTTCTTTTTGTTTTTCTTACCCTCTCTACTACTGCTACTATAAATACAACTATTAATATTACTCCTCCCAGGCCCTCTCTTCGGCCCCGCTCCCAGGCCCTCTCCTAGGCCCCGCTCCCAGTCCCTCTCTTAGGCCCCGCTCCCAGGCCCTCTCTTAGGCCCCGCTCCCAGTCCCTCTCTTAGGCCCCGCTCCCAGTCCCTCTCCCAGGCCCCGCTCCCAGGCCCTCTCTTAGGCCCCGCTCCCAGGCCCTCTCTTAGGTCCCGCTCCCAGTCCCTCTCTTAGGCCCCGCTCCCAGTCCCTCTCTTAGGCCCCGCTCCCAGGCCCTCTCTAAGGCCCCGCTCCCAGTCCCTCTCCTAGGCCCCGCTCCCAGGCCCTCTCTTAGGCCCCGCTCCCAGTCCCTCTCTTAGGCCTCGCTCCCAGTCCCTCTCTTAGGCCCCGCTCCCAGGCCCTCTCCTAGGCCCCGCTCCCAGTCCCTTTCTTAGGCCCCGCTCCCAGGCCCTCTCTTAGTCCCCGCTCCCAGGCCCTCTCTTAGGCCCCGCTCCCAGTCCCTCTCTTAGGTCCCGCTCCCAGGCCCTCTCTTAGGCCCCGCTCCCAGTCCCTCTCCAAGGCAACGCTCCCAGTCCCTCTCTTAGGCCCCGCTCCCAGGCCCTCTCTTAGGCCCCGCTCCCAGTCCCTCTCTTAGGCCCCGCTCCCAGGCCCTCTCTTAGGCCCCGCTCCCAGGCCCTCTCCCAGGCCCCGCTCCCAGTCCCTCTCCCAGTCGTAACCATACTCGTCAGTCGGAGACCCCGTACTTACTTACCTGTACTTTTTTTAAGTTCGGGGTCTAAATACATAATCATTTAGTGTGCTCTTTTCCACTGTGGTAACTAAGATTTATGATGCTATAATGCAGAAGCAAGTACATGAGATATTTTATACTGATAGTTCAAACTAAAAAGTACAAGATATAGACACTATTTTTAGTAAAGAAAAGTATTTTTATCTATTCTGCTAAAACATAAATATCTTAGTTACAAAAGATATTCATCAAATTGATAAAATTTATTTTTTAAATAATATTTCAAGGCTAAGTACATATTCAAGTTAAGCAAAGGACTTATATATGTATATATATGTTATATACAAGTGGGACAATAAGTTAATCACAAGCTAAATAGAGCTCAGACCTTCCATTCGCTATTTTGCTAGTGTATCTTTTAAGCAAATAAACAAAGACTAGTCGTTGTTGTCTGCTGTGCTAGTTATCTTAAGATAGTAAGACCCACACACACTTGGAGAGTTTCAGGTCGAGATCTTCACGATGGATGGCAGTTAAGATTGCCACGTTGCGGTTGTTCTTTTTGTCGCTCAACATTTACGAAAATTGATTTTTGATTTATTTTTTGGTTTCTTGTTTTTGTTTTTTTTTGTTTTACTGGCGATCGACGGCCGTCGATTGGAGCTGCTAAGCTCGGTCTGCTTTGGCTTTTTTGCAGTCTTGTTGGGTTCGTCGAATGGTTGTTGTTTTTTTTTTTGCGCGTGATTTATGTCAGTCAGGCAGTGACAGCGCTTTTCATGAGCCAATAAAGTTGTCCATGTCGCTTTGTCATATTCATATATCATGGTAATACACCCGGCGACTTATGTCACATGTTCCACTCCGACACCGTCTTTGACTCCGATTCCATCTGCGATTCCGACTCCATCTCGGCCATCTAGCCTCGACTGTGACTTCAAATACAAATACAAATATGAGTGCTCCCCAATGGAGAGCCTGCGTATAAACGAGACTTAAGTGCGCGATCGAATTGTGGACGGGCACGGTGACAAAACATTATTTGGATCGTTTGGAAACACTCAAAAACTCGCATATAAATCAGCGCACGCAGCTGGCCAAAAAGCAGAGCAAAAGGCAGAGAGGTTCATTAGACTTCAAAACTCTTTTGACTCTTGTGTCTGTTCGACGTTAATTACATAAGCTAAGCGGCGCTTAATTATGTGCTCAACAATGGCATCCAAGTGCTCAGAGACTCAACTCACATGATGTAATGAGTGTGAGTCCAAACGGTATGCGAAAGTCGATTGATGCTCTACCTTTGCCGAAGGTTACATCGAATTGCTCGACAGATATGTTACTCCAGGAAGTGCAAGGAAATTGCAAGAGCTAACACTCTTTATTTAAGAGAAACATTTTATAATTTTAAGAGCATATTAGTGATTACAACAAAAGTTTTTTTAATGCAACTTATCATTTTTGGCTCTGAATTCAATTAAAATTACTTTTTGCGCCTATTAAATGCTCAAAAGCTAATCACAATTACAATTACCTAACAAAAGCTAACTATACAATCTAATAAATTAAATTAATTAAAATTGTGCAATTTTTAGAATGATTTTAAAAGCATAAAATATTAAATAGTTTAATGTAATTTAAAATGTTAACTTTCTAAAAGTCATAAGTAAAATATTAGAATCAGAATACCGATGATTTAATTATAAAGAAGTAAATTTTAATTAATAATTATACAAATTCTTATTTTGGAATAATTAAAAACTAGCTCAGCTTTAAAAAGCAAAGGAAGGCTTCAAAGTATCTAAAAGTTCTGTCAATCAGCCGTAAATGTTTCATAAGAGATAAAGGATTAAGTCTACATATTTTCGAGGGTATAATAATTTCGTCATATGCCAAGAAAATCTGGTAAATTGTGTTGTAGGTCTATTCGTATATACTTTTAGTGAACACAAAGAATAATGGCAATTGTGAGGCAGGTAAACAGACTGACAGAAAGACAGACAGAGAGACAGACAGACAGCTTCCTTTGGCAATTTGTATGGTCTTTGTCTCTGGCGACAGCTTCCTCAAACATGCTTTGAACTTGGCTCAAATGTTGCACAAGTTGTTAGTGTTTGTTGGTGGTGTGCCCCAAAGGGGCATAAATTGTAATTATAGCTGCCACTGTGGCAAACAATAAATCTCAAAGTATTTATCGTGCAACATGACAGAAGTGGGTCGTACCTTGGTTTTCGGAGACCATTCGATTGAGTTAGCGACTGACTTTTTTGCATATGGCATAAAAAAAAGGTAAAATCAAAATAAACAATAATAAAATACTCAGGCGACAATAATATTTTAAATGCAGTTATGACTAAATGCGAAAGATATTTTGATTGTTGCTGTTGTTGTTGTTGTTGTTTTTGTTGTTGTAGGCGTTGTTGCAGCATTCGCTTAAAATTGTGCGCATAACTTGAAACATGAAAAGTTACTTAGTCTTGTGGCGGCAAGTAGAGTTCGGCCTTTAATTAAAAGCGACAGGTTTCCAACACATTCAGCATTATTTGCCATTTCAGTTGCCACTGCAGTTGCAGTTGAAGTTGAAGTTGAAGTTGCAGTTATTGTAATTACATACATATGACGATGTCCAAGCCGCGCCCAAGTCCGTCCAGCTGACACACATTTGGAGTCCGTTTGAAGATGCAAATGGAGCGCATTGGCGGTCAGGCGCCAAATTTATGTAATCAAAACCAAACGAAATGCAACGGCGCCATTTAAATTGCCAACTTGAATTCGAACTGCAGCTTTGGTCTTTGATGATGTCAGTTTAGATGGCAACGGGAGAAGTAAAACCTAAGCAGAAAGGTTATCGATGTCTCGAGATCGCGAGTGAAAAGCCAAAACCAAAGCCAAGTCAAAGCCGTAGCCAAGGCAAATTTCACTCGTAATGCAATCGCACGCAATGTCCAAGGCCCAAAAGACAAGATCTGCATTAACCATTGAGCTCGAAATTGACCAAAGGGAAAGCTGCCATCAACAGCGACTTTGAATGCGACTGAGACTGCGACGTTTCTAGCCAATGCTCACTGTGGTCTGGTCTGATTGGATGATTTGTAATTATATATATGTTATGTGTCCAGACTCAATATATAGTATGTCCATATTAGTAGAACTTGTGCAGCATAAATCAAATGCTGCCAGGCATCTCACACTCTTCAGACTTAATTAAAAACGTACGGGAATAGAGTCAGATGATTTTTTGTAGAAATATCATAAATCAATGCACTGCGAAAGCCAACCGAATGAAATTCAATTTGTAATCAGAAAGATGCCTGCAACACGCCCTACGAACTAAAAAAAAATACAGAACAGAACAACTAAGAAAACTTGGCTTCAATCAGTGTGGCAGAGTCAGAAATACCGCAAGTCTTAGACCGAATCGGCGAATGGATCGCTACGACTTCTAAGAATGCACTTGGATGATCCCCGGCGGGATCGGGGAAAATGGGGAGACGAGGCTTCAGTCTCATAAAAATGAACATGCCAAGTGTCTGTCAAAAAGGCAACAGCGACGCTGTTGAGACGGCTACTCAAAATATAAATAAAAATAAAATAAAATTAAACTAAACTAAAATCAAGCTTGGCCAAGTCGAGTGTGTGTGTTTTGGCTTACCTTCTTTTTATTCTTATTATTATTAATTTTTTCTTTCTTTTCTTTTTTTGTTTTTGGAGTGACGTTACGGGCTTGGCATTTAAGAAGAACAAAGCCAGCGCCGATGCGATGCCCCATAGGCCTAGAGACGACACCGTGACACGATTGTGAAGTGTTAGCTTTTAATGCGAAGTTAAAATATCTATATAATAGTTTACCGAATTTTTAAATCAAATTTATATATATATTTTTTTAATTTAAAAATGCATATAAAATAGTTTCTAAATTTTTAAATATAGTTTAAATATATTTTATTTTTTTTATGAGTAGTAAAACATAATTTCTTGTTAGTTAGTTTTCTTTATTTATTTTTTTGGTAAGAGATTAAACACAATTTCGATCACGTTTTGATTTATAATTGAATTGATACTTATTAAAATGCTGTAACATATAATAATTGACAGTATTCAAGCAATTTAAAAAAAATTTTATTTATTTATTTATCTATTTATGCGCGACTAAAAGCAGTCGGCAAGAAACAAAAAAAATCCATGTATAAAAATTAAATTAAAGATTACAAAACAAAGATAAAATTAAATATAAATTTAAACTGTAAAGAAAAGATTTAAATTAGAATTAGATTAGAATTAGAATTTACATTCAGACTTTTTGATAAAGCAACTTTGCAATATTGAAATTTGTTCGCTATTCTAAGTCCAAGATCTATTCAAAACTTATGTCCATCTCTAGTCGCTGATCGACTGTTGAATGTGACTGTTGACTGTGGACAGCAAACTGAGTTGAGCGCCTCAGTTTATTTCGTTCCATTTGCTGTTTGTGCCCCGTTTGTTTGCGCCGCTAACCTTGGGGGCACTTTGGGGCAGCCAAGCGAATAGCAGAAGTATACGGCACGGCTTTTTGCTTTTTGCATGCCACAATGTCGGACAGAGGCTGCCACTGCTGCTGGTGGTAAACAACAAAAGTGCCAAAGTGATTGACGTTTTGCACCGCTGACTTTTCTTTTCTCTTTCAATTTGGGATGTGAACTTGCAACAAGTTGACTGTGTCGTTTCGTACGCCTGTGTTAATGTTGCACTGACTTTTGTGGGTCAGGGTCAGGCAGACAAATGTCAAACTAACACACATGCAACATTGCCACTTTGCCACTTTGCGACTTTGCAACTTGCGGCTGCTGTATCTGGTAATTGCACACGCACGCGACCACAACACTCGCCACATATGTTGATACATACGAATGCATCGTGCCACCATGCAACCAATCCAATGCCCCAATGTCCACATCCACTTTCTTTGCAATTTATATGAGTTTATATGTGTTTATCACTTCTCGCTAATCTTCGACTGTGGCAATCAGCAACGGTGACAGTTGCGGCTACTCCTACCTCCTACCTCCTTCTTACTACATGCCCCATGCCTCAATTCGCATGCGGCAGGCCCAGTTTACAAAAAACATAAAGGAATAACAAAGTTGTGGCTGTTGCATGATTTATGGCGCGTAATTTGCGTGCGCATGCGCAAATTGTGGCACAACCTTTTTTTGCGGCAGTTGCAGCTTCCTGCTGACAAATGAGCTGCCTGCCAACTGGTGGCAAGAGAGCTTGAAAAGTATGTCACTTGCATTCTTTCGCTGCTTGCCACTTAAGTTAGCCACCAAAAGGGAGAGATATCCAAACTCCCTCTCTTGAATTGTGTGTTCGGACTGATTTATAATTTCATTGAACTATTAGCAAGGCAGGCAGACTGGCAACAACAACAGCAACAACAACAACAACGGGCGCGCCAAATTGATTAACAATCAAAATAAATCAATACACAGCCCCAAAGCCAAAAAGTGTCAAAAACTTGCAACGAGCAAATTGCAATTGCAACACTTTCGCTGCAGATTTTGTGTTTCTTTCACACTTGATTTACATTTTAAATTGAAAAGGCCGAAACTGAAACCGAAACCGAAGCTGCAAGCCAAAACCAAAACTATGAGCCAAAAAAATATCAGACACCGTCAAAGGAGTCACAAATTTTCGTGGCAGACAGACAAATTTCCAGGCCGACGGGCATGAAAACTGCAAGACGAATTGGGCGACATTGTCAGCTAGTGGAAACTCCTGTTGTTGTTGTTGTTTTGGTTGTATTGGTTGTTGTTGTTGTTGTTGTTGCATGCATATGGATTTGGGACACAACAAGTCCACCTGATAAAGAGATCAATGGCAACACTGCCTGGCGTCTGTTTGACAGTCATATTCCCTCTCTCTCTCTCTCTCTCTCTCTCTCTCTCTCTCTCTCTCTATGCAGCTCTCTCATTTCCTCGACAGGTGAAATGTCAAATCTTCTGTGCATTTTACACTTGCCAGCCCAATACTCGTAATTTAAGTCTTAATCGTCCACGCCATAATGCTGTTAAGCGTCTAATTGAAGTTTCACTTTTTGCGAACAGACTCTGACTCTGACTTCGTCTTAGTCTTCGACTCTGACTCTGACTCCGTCTCAGTCGCAGTATCAACTTCAGACACAGATCGAGACCTAAGTGACCTCTGGCCGGCGCAGTGCAGATACATTAATTATCTGTAATGAACGTTTACACTTATTTATTGGCATTAAATCATCGTTTAACGCGCTTTGAGCATGCACTTTGGGCTACCCAAAAGACCCGTCTGTCCTCTCTCTCTTCTCTGTCCGCTCTCTGCCTCCACAGCGACTTCATCTTTGACTTCAACTCCGGGTTCGGACTCCACAATGGCCTTCAAGTGCGTTACCTGCCTCAGTCTATCACCTTGTCCCCTCTCCTTACGAATACAACTGCAACTCTGCTCTGATATGCATGTCAAGCAGCCGCAAATTACCGAATGACTCGGATGGCACTTGAGGTCGCTTCCGTTTCGTTTATTTTAGCTGTATCTAAGCCAAAAAAAAAAAAAACACTAAAAAGAGACAAAAGAGCAAAGAAACAAAAAAAACTGAAATTGGTGCCGCTTTGCGGGTTCATTGGCATTTTGTGCCACATAACAAATGCCCGCTGTTTACTTGGCTTTATGAATTATGAGCCTCCAGTTAAGCCGTTAACCAGCCAGCCTTCCACATGTACGTAGAATATGTGTACACACTGGCTCCCAAATCGATTACAAATATTTGCAATTAAATTATTATTGACAAGCAAAATGAACAATTTTCAACAATTATTAATGATATTCTGATAGCAATCTTAAATTTATCTACCTTTGTGGGAATTAAATACTCTTTAATCAAAGTGAGCAGCATATATTTAGAGACCTAGAGAGAAAAGTACAGAGTAAAGGTCGAAAAACAGAGATCTATAAGTTTTATTTAAATCAAACCCCTTTGGGAATGTGAGCATTAACTTAAATATATAGTCTGAATAAGTTAAATGTCACATATAATTTAAAGTATCTTTGCCTAGTTGTATTTATCTAAAGAAAAAATTCCAAAATGAGTAATGGTATCAGAAAAATAAATTAGAGCTTCGTGTTATCTAAGAAAAAACCTTAAATTAAAAAATTTATTTTTTATTGAGTAAAATCTGGATTAAACTTGTTAAATAAGAGGGCTTAAGATTTTTAATTTAAAATATTATTTATTGACAGCTTTAAGCTTTAAATAAGTTGAATTATATTCTCTGGCTGTAAATAGATGCAGATTTCAGTAAATGAGTTAATTTATGTATAGTATTTGTATAGAATATATTGAGTTCCACTGTGCAGAAATCTTAACAAATATTTAGCCAATTGGCAGCATTCGTTAGCCATTTTCATAATCTTTATCATGATCTTAGTCATGTTTTATGTATGTGCTTTGGGCTAATCAAACACCTAATGATTTTCTTGGCTTCGATACATCAGCAACTGTCAATGGCAGGTGAAAATGTTAGATTCTATGTGAAGATTTGAGTGGATTTATTTTAGAGATACGTGTATCTTTAGCTTATGTAATGGGTTGGCTTGACTTGGAGGATGGGTGTCGCGTCAAATCGATGTCAGAAAAATGGCAATTTGGAAATATTTTGAACGTTTTGCTTGTGTGTTTTGCTTTGGCAGCGTCTCTTTTTTTGCGGCCTCGTCTTTGGCTTTGGTTTTGGATAATTGCAGGCACTTGCATGCCATAAAGATTTTAACTGTTTAATACATAAATATGTTTATGCCAAGCGCCGCGAAACGGGCAACTTGCAACGTTGCAACGACAACGAATTCAACTGCAACTGCAACAATAAAAAAAAAACTGTGGTAAAGACTCAAAATGCTGCATGTTGAACACCCACAAAGCATAAATAACAACGGCAACAACTGAGACCCGCCCTCGTATCCCCGTCACCCCCCAGCGACCCCTTCAACCCCCTTCAACCCCGCATCCCCTCGATCATGTCGATCTGGTCTCACCGTGTGGCATCGTGGCGAAGGTGAAAGTGTTTTCTGGCTCGTTGCAATTATATTGTAAATGATTTTATTATTTATTTGGCGAATTAATTTCCATGGCTCGCACTCTTCGCTGGCTACAATTGCATGGCCAAAAGTGGCATGCGGCATGTGGCATGTGACCAAAATATAAAATATTCCATATAAATATTTATGTTTTAATTAAAAAGGCCACAAGGAAATTGAAAATTACATAAATTTCGACCATTTAATTTGTAACGCATTTCTGCAACTTGCAACTATACAAGTTGCAACAAATGCCAGGAAATTGTGGCATTTATTTCAATTTTATAGGGTGCAATTTATTAATGCCAATAATCCAAATTAAGTTGTATAATTGAGCGTCATTTACAATGAATTTCACTAATTTTATTTGACATCCGGCGAATGCAAACTAAATTAGGAGTTTATACTTATTTTTAAGGTATTCTTGGAGATTTTGTTACATAAGTAAAAGTTTCTTAATAAATTGACAGACTAATTGGTTCATAGTTATCTCGAAAAGTCATCGCAACGGATCATCCAAGTGGGATCATATTTCATCATAACACATTTGGGACTTGTGATGACCTTCATTTGTTGGCGCAGTCAGTTTGTCACTGGGCACTAAATAAACCTTAAATTGGGTTCACTGACAAACTGATCTTAACTGGGACAGACTCTGGATGTGGTTGTGGCTGTTGCTGTGGCAGTGGCACTGTCACTGGGACAGCTGCCACTGAGAGTATCCGCAACAATTTGCAACAATTTTTGGTGCGCAGCGACTGGTTTTGCGCAATTTTTACGTGTTCATTATCATACAAATGGAGAGTACTCATATTGAGCAGATGCACATCCACATGCCACATGTATATCGCGTATTCGTGCAACGTAGTTTTTTGGACACAAACGAAAGTGAACTTTTTAATGCCGGGCCAGAGTCAAAGCATTTTTATCTGTGATGCTGCTGCCTGTGAAACGTGTTCCATGGAATGGCCTGGCCTGGCCCGAAGCTAAAGCTGAAGCTCTTTATTTTTTTTAATATTTATCGTCGTTTTTTTATGATTTAACATATGTACGTGTTGCTGTCACACAGACACACGCACCCAAAACATGCTTATATATTAATTTCATTAATAATAAGTAATTTCACTTTTCATTTCACTCAAAACGACACGAAAAGAATTCGCAACTTTCGTTGCGGGTGAAGTTGATTTTTTTAGTGCTTCTTTACACCTACCCCCTCTCATTACAGCATTCCCAGCCTCAGTTAACTCCTTCACTGCACTCTGAGTGGTGTCAGTGGGGCCAAATGATGGGGCAGATGATGCCAAAAAAATCGATGGGTAAATTAATTGCTTTGACTGTGGCGATGGGTCCCAAACAAAATCACGTATGCGTATACGTAATTTTTTATTATTGACTGTTAATTACATGCAATTTGTTGTTGTGTTTTGCTGTTATTCGTTTGCTGTTATTTCTGGCCATATTTTATTTGTTGGGCGTCAAAGACAAATGTTACAAGTTGCCGCCGTCGATGTGTGGGCTTTTTTTTATCTGATGCCTGCAGATCATGCGCCAGCATTTTAATTGCTCCCGAAAATTGAGTTATTTTGATTGCAGCCCGTTGACCTTTTTTGTTGCCGTTGTTTGTTTGTTGTTTCTCTTGTTGTTACTGTTGTTGTTTTTGTTCTTGCACACACCCAACAAAATGTCAGTGTCTTTGGCGTTGGTTTCGCTTGATTTTTGCGGTTTCAGGGGGACTTTGGGCCTGGCCAAGATCACTTCTGGCGCTGCAGCTTTAGAGTCGTGCATGCCGATGTTTATCGCCTTCATGCGAGTGACTCTGGCTGCCGGCTGCTGGCCAAATAAAATTGTGAATTAAAATTGTAGATTGATTTCGTTACGATTTCGCGGTACAAGCACATTCTCAGCCCACCGTTCTTACAGTTTAGTTCGATCGCAGTTTATTATTAGACCCCGTACTTAAAAAAAATTACAGGGGTCTATTGGATTGGTTTTACCGAATATGTGCGTAACAGGCAGAAGGACTTTTTTCTTGGCATTCTCTTTGACACCTACTCAAAACCTTCCAACTCTCATAACTTTGCCAAAACTTGACCGATTTTCATGCAGAATATCGTTTAGATCATTATTTGGCCTCTAC
The DNA here is from genome assembly GCA_035045575.1 of Drosophila falleni. Classification (NCBI taxonomy): domain Eukaryota; kingdom Metazoa; phylum Arthropoda; class Insecta; order Diptera; family Drosophilidae; genus Drosophila; species Drosophila falleni. The sequence goes on from JAWNOV010000167.1 coordinate 17,984,249, forward strand.
TTTGATTCTGCATTCAAATATTATGCATTATATATTATTATAAGTTTTTTCCATAGTAAGTACGGGGTCTCCGACTGTCGAGTATGCTCGACTGTAGCACCGGCCCACTAGTTATTGTTGTCATTGTCAATGGACTTGCAATTGGCTTGGGAAAATTAATCATTAAACGCGCCGGAGGGCAATGCAAATTTTTGGTTTTACGGAAATTGCCATTAATTTTTTCATGGGAGTTTTATAACCAGACGCAACAGCAACATAACGTAGCATCAACTGTAACTGCAACTGCAACAACAGCAGCACCTGTTGCACGGCACTCAATGAAAATGTAATTACGCCTTCTAATGGCAGACAAACCAGCAACAACAACAACAACAACAACACCAACAACGCCAACAGTCAACAGTCAACAGCCAACGGCAACGGCAACGCACCAGCTACATTAACCACAACAAGTGGCAACTGCAGGTCTCTGCCCCTGACACTGTGGCAGCCATCAACATTAGCAACGCCCTGTGGCTTCTGCCTTGGCCTCCACCTCCACCTCCGCCTCCGCCTCAGTCTCAGTCCGAGTCTCAACTGACACCACAGCCTCAAACTATGCCTCAAACTCTGCCTCTCAGCTAGAGCCTGAACGATGTCCATTTGATTGATTACACATGCGCCGCGTGGGCCGCCGTTAATGTTAATGCTGATACTGTTGTTGCCACATTGCCATGTGTCTACTTTTATCTTTGCCACAGTCAGGCCATTTGCAATTTTAAGTTCAGCTGCCACTTGCATGACATCATGCAGTAATTTAACCAAAGAAAATGTTTAAAATTTTACTACATATTTACAAAGATCCAAAAACTGCAAATTAATTGTATTATTTAATAGCCATTCTCGATTTATATACATCGTTATAACAGTTTTCGTTATGCGTTGAAGATTTATGGGTATAAGTAACAAATCGAGACATTTTTAAGTGTATAACATATAAGAATAAAATTTAAGTATAAGAACTGTGGAAATTTGTAATATACTTAAGAGTATCTCTTCTACAGCACTACATCTTACGGAAAAGTACACTTGTCAAGGAATAATCCTATTTTGACATATACTCCAATTTATATACCATTTAGTTCTACTTCTATTCATACTTCTATTAGCATTTAAATTATTTCTCTTTATTCGAACACGTACTTCTTCAGTTTCTCTTTGTTTTTCTTACCCTCTCTACTACTGCTACTATAAATACTACTATTTATATTACTCCTCCCACTCCCGCTCCCAGTCCCTCTCCCAGGTCCCTCTCCCAGTCCCTCTCCCAGTCCCTCTCCCACGCACCGCTCCTAATTCCTCTCCCAGGTCCCTCTCCCAGGTCCCTCTCCCAGTCCCTCTCCCAGTCCCTCTCCCAGGTCCCTCTCCCAGGTCCCGCTCCCAGTCCCTCTTCCAGTCCCTCTCCCAGTCCCTCTCCCGGGTCCCTCTCCCAGTCCCTCTCCCAGGTCCCTCTCCCAGTCCCTCTGCCAGTCCCTCTCCCAGCATACTCGACAGTCGGAGACCCCGAAGGAGGCATCTCCGACCCCATAAAGTATATGAATTCTTGATCAGCATCAACAGCCGAATCGATAAAGCCATGTGTGTCTGTCCGTTTGTGCTTCCATCCGTCCGTATGAACAAAAGGATCTCAGAGACTATAAGAGAGAGTCACGAAATTTGGCAGATGTATATATTCTCCATGCTGATCAAGTTTGTTTCATATTCATTGCTACACTCCTCTCTTTAAATAGTAATAAAATATATTTATTAAATAATTTTACTAAAGAAACTTAAAGCTGATTCTATTTCATTTCAGTCTTTATATCAACTCAATGAAACACTTTCAATTTCTGACAATTTATTATTTGGAAGATTCTTGCCTTTCAGTCTGCCACAACGATTACCTCAGCAGACGTGGCGACAGCAACAAGCCAAGTTAGTAGAGTCAAAACCAACGCTAAATTTCGCTTTCTATGCCAAAAGTTTGACAGCGGGTGGCTGAAATGTTGCACGTTTGACCAAATTTGGGAGCATAACAAGAGTTCGGGTGACCGTTGCAGCTGAATGGTGATGACGACGATGACGATGACGACGACGACGCTACTGTTGCTGTTGGGCTGGCTAAGACAGACTCTGGCAACCCTCTTCGTCTGGGTTTTTGTCCGGTCTCTGGTAGCTTCTTGTCGCCGTATGTCATGCGCTTTTATCTTGATGCCGCTGTCGTCGGGAGTCATGCGCCTGCGCCTGCGGCTCGAGTCTTAGCCTGAGTCTCAGTCTCAGTCTCAGTCTCAGTCTGACTCTGAGTCTGATTTCGCTGTTTAACATAGTTAGCTGGATTGCGCGAGGGATTTTCACCGCAGCGCAATACAGTAGCCACTGTACACTGTACACTGTACACTGTACTACGTAGGTTGAGGTTGAGGTCAGTGCACCCTGGCACTCGAAACTGGTACTCGAGAGTCACATGTGATTAAAAGCTAAAACGTAGGACCATCATAAATATTAAATGCGCCACAATTTAGGGTCTACAATGCGGACGTGTGGACCTGAACCTGGACTAGGGTGGGGGGTTTTTGGTTTTGGTTTTGTACTTTTTGTCATTTTGGTGTTTCCCTATCCATTTTCACTTTTGTTTGAATGCTGAGCGACACCTGGCAATGAAGTCGAGTACAAAACTATGGAACAGCTCCCAGCACATGAGTCACACAGACTGTCACAATGCAGCCCCAGCAAAACGTAGCCCAAGCCCCACAAAAGTGCATCATAAATTATGTTTGGCTTTGGCGTTTTGTTGCTGCTTAGAAAACAAAAAATAGAAATACAAAAAAATAACCTTTTTTTCTAACCATTTTCATTTGCTAAAGTAGTCACACGGTCAATTGGCCTGGGTCGAAGACGGGGAACGATAAGACGGACGTGGCACATTTGTCGCCGGCCAAAGCGAAATCGAAATCGAAATTGAAATCCTGGTGCTGCCTCAGAGTCACAGTTTCAGCTCTAGCTCCATATCCATATCTAGCTCCAGCTTCAGTCCAAGCTGCAAGTTCCAGACCAGACCAGAGTTGCATTAACCACAGCAGCCGCACTTTGGTCACGAATGTCGGTCAAACGTGTTTTTCGCTATTTTACAACTTTAAATATGCCAACAATGGCCGAGCCACTACTAAGCACCGCCAACAACAACCACCACCACCACCGCCACCACCATCAGCATCGCCATCGGTTTCGGAATCGCCGCACTTTGGATACTTAATTTGTGCGCATATTTTTGCAGGGATTATCGTTGTCACAGCCAGGGCATTTTGCAACTGCAACTGAACAGCAATTCGACGCGGCAGCAACTTTTGCCACATGTGAATTCTAATTTACAGATTTTCCTTAACCGATTACAGCAAATTTTCTATTGACCACAGCGAGTGTCGGAGGGAAAGTGTTTGATCATTTAAATGTTGGGTTAATATGGAATTAGCTGACTATCAAAAGTATTCACATTCACTGCAAATTGCAGCTATAAATTAATTATTTATTAATAATAAAATTTGTAAAAAAAATCAGAAAGAAATTAAGTAAATAGTAAATAAGCCAGAGAGAAATATTTATACATTTATAAATATACATTTTTAACTAATAAATTAAAAAAAATAAATAACAGAATATGAAATGGTATGAACCAACTATTCTGTAGAAAAGTAATCAAAAATATTTATTTAAAGTTTCTTTTTTAAATTTATTAATAATACTTATTATCAGAGAGCAATTGCTTTTTATACAAATATCTATTAAACATTTAATTTTATTTTATATTTTACATATTTTAAAAGGATTGAAAATTCAATTCACATCCCTAAACCTTAAAATATGATTTGTAAAGATACATTCGTGAATTTTCCCCATACCAAGTATACCAAATTACTCTTATTACAAGTATTAGTATTTAGCTCCCAGTCCCTCTCCCAGTCCCTCTCCCAGTCCCTCTCCCAGTCCCTCTCCCAGTCCCTCTCCCAGTCCCTCTCCCAGTCCCTCTCCCAGTCCCTCTCCCAGTCCCTCTCCCAGGTCCCTCTCCAAGTCCCTCTCCCAGGTCCCTCTCCCAGTCCCTCTCCCAGTTTCTCTTCCAGGCCCCTCTCCCAGTCCCTCTCCCAATTGCTTTTTATACAAATATATATTAAACATATAATATTATTTTATATTTTACATATCTTTAAAAGGGTTGAAAGTTCAATTCACATCCCTAGACCTTAAAATATGATTTGTAAAGATACATTCGTGAATTTCCCCCATACCAAGTATACCAAATTACTCTTATTACAAGCATTAATATTTTGCATACCAGTTTACAGCACTCTCCCTCTCATAAACTAGGTCTTATCCATATTAAAAGTTCGACATACATTTACTGAATTTCTTTTGGCACTTTCCGAACAAATCAATGAAATTACTGAATATTTGATCCTATCTTAATTGAGCTCGTTTATCCGAGTTCGCCATTTGTGGCGGTTTTTTTGCTTTAATTGAACTCTGTGGGTGGCCCAATTTTAGACTCCCCTTTGGGAAAACTAGACGAGAGATTCGAGTCAATGGGAATGAAATCAGTAAACCATTTAGGCCACTAACAAATTTCTCACATAATTCACAAAACGTCGTAATACGGAAGCCGTATTTGCACATTTCACTCGCTGATAAGTTGCAAAGTAAATTTGCAGCACTTTGGCAAAGTCAAATTTGAATTTCATGTCCCTTTTATCGGTGCGACTATCTCAAACTCTGCCTAGAAGTGGGCATTGTTTTGGTTGCAGCAGTTGTTGTTGTGTTTGTTGTTGTGTTTGACCAATTTGGCTGCTACTAATAACGGTGCTTTGGGGGGCTTTTACCTTATTGGGCGGTCGGTTCATTGGATTGATGTGCCAGCGAATAGCCATTTTTTGGCTACCGCAAAGTTATAAAATATCGAAAATTATGCGCTTCGACTACCGTTGCTGTCGGTTGTCATCAAAAGCGGCGCCGCAGAGTCAACGTGGCAACAACAACTGCTGCAACTAAAGCTGACTTTAGCTCTGGCTGTGGCTGTGGCTGTGGCACTTAACACCTTTTTGACACACAGCCAACGACGTCAAATGCAAATGAAGATAAATCGCTGCCTCTGATCTTTTTAGCACCTTTTTGCATATATTGCAGGCAACTGGCAACTGGCAACAGGCAACAAGGCAACAGGCGGCATGCAACGTGCGGCAGGCGGCAGGCAGCAGTCGCTGGTGACAGCCACAAACATGCAACATTTTGTCGCCAGTTGTACAACTGCCTCTGACTGCTTAACTGTTGTTGTTGCCCCACTTGCCTCCCAACCGCTTGCCGAATGCGCCTCCCAACCTGGCCCAGCCCCAAATTGGCCACAACAATTGTCTGCCTGCCAATTTCTTGTTTTTATTCCAGGAGTATCTAATAATTTCTTATGATGTTTGTGACAACCATATCGTAATACCGCAGATTTATACAACTAAGAACTTTTTAGCAAAGTGTCTGACGACTGCAAAATATCCTTAAGACATTTTTATTTTTATCAAATATATTTTTGCAAATGCAGTTTCCATATATATTCTATGAATCATTTTAATAACGTTAACGTGATTACAAAATGGTTCTGCATAAAAGAGAAAAGTAAATTAATTCATTTTTATTAATAACAATTTAAAGAACAAAAGCGTTTAAAATCACATTTCCCATAAAGATCTATTCAGTTTGGTCAAATTAATAAAAGCTAAAAATCCAAATAGATCTCTTACCATATCACAGATTTACAAAACTATAGATTTCATTCAATATTGCCTAAAATATTTTCAAAATATATTCAATATTTTCTAAAAAAAATAATTCAATAAAGGAATTTAGTTTGTAAAAAAAATCAAGGGAGTATAGGATAATTTTGTAAATTTAAAATTTGAAAATTAACTTTTATTCAATGTAAAATCTACTTATTTGAAATTTAAGTTTCACATGAAAATCAAAATATCCTTAAGACATTTTTATTTTTATCAAATATATTTTTGCAAGTGCAGTTTTCTTCTATATTCTATGAATCATTTTAATAACTTTAACGTGATTACAAAATCGTTCTGCAGAAAAGACGAAAGTAAATTAATTTTTTTTTAATAAGGAAACAATTTAGAGACCAAATAGTGTTTAAAATCACAATCTCCTTAAGAAATGTATTTAGTTTGGTCAAATTAATAAAAGCTTAAAATCTAATTAGATCTTTTACCATATCACAGTCTTACAAATGTATAGATTTCGTTCAAAATTGCCATGATTTCTTACACAAAATAATATAAAATGGAATTTATTTGGTAAAAAAAATCTAGTTAGTATAGGATAATTTTTAAATTCTAAAATTTGCAAAAAAAACTTTTATGTAATGTAAAATCTATTTATTTAAACATTCAGTTTCACATGAAAATCAGTTCGCTGTAGACAACATAATAAATGTTTAAAGTCTGGTAGATTCTATTGCTATGGAATTTAATGGAAAATAATGCTAATATTTATATATTTGAACAGATCCATGCAGAGTATAAATACAATGGAATTTACAGAAATAATAAAATAAAATAAAAAAAACCCAATTTAAATTTGTTGAGAAATTTGCTGTATTGATCGTTTATTAATAAATATAGTAATAAAGAGTATGCCATATTTGTTATATTTGTAACCCAATGCGTTTAGGGTCAAAGGGGGAAGGGTGAGCTGTTACCGCTGGTCTATTGTAAGTTGTCCATGCTCTGTTTTGACTCCGCCTGAGACTCACTTTGCATATGAGCAGCTCTATTGAAAGAGGGCGGTAAAAGGGGAGAAGGTGGACACAATCAAAAATGATCAGCCTGGTCCGGACGGGGACGTCATTGTTGTGTCTACTGGCGGTGGTGTCAGTGGTTGTGGTGGTTGTTGTGGTTGCCTGGCTGCGGATGAGGAAGTTGTTTGTTTGTCTTATTGTTGTTGCTGATGTTGTTGTTTTTTTTGGGCTTGAATTTGAGCTGCATTCGTTGTGTTGCATGCTGCCAACTATCGGTAGGCAACTATCGGCAGCATTGTCGCCGTTTTTTATTTAAATTACAAAATGTTTTGTCAACAATTTGTCGAGTGATTTATTTAGCGGCAGCAACAGCAGCGGCTAATCGGAGGTGCAACTTATCAGCTGACAGGTGCATAAATTGCGTTTCGAAATCGAAAGTTGCCACCGTCGCCGCCTTCGCCGCCCGTCGTTCAGAATGTAACATACATGAATGAAAATGAAAGTGAGCGACGTGCATCCATTAAATGTGTGTCAGGTTGCAGTCACTGTGGCAGACACATGGCTCCTGCTCCTGCTCCTTCCCCTTCTTCTGCTCCCTGCCACTGCCCTCCACTTGGTAGGTGCATTGACATCAACTGTTGCACTGTTGCACTGCAGCTGTCCATCACAGAACTTTCGATTTCGATTTCGATTGCGTAGCAGAGGCAACGCTTTCCACCAACGTTTGTTGAACTGCCTGCCACAGATCATGTCCGAGCTTGCATGTGCGGCATGGGGCATGGGGCACAGCTGAAAAACACATATTTCTGCCAGCCGTTTTTTGAAGCCTCTGTGACTGACACACAATTGCGTTTTTCTGCGCATAGTTCCGTATTTGGTCAAAGATAATGATGTGAAATGCCTCCTCAACAACAACAACAACAACTGCAACAATAACTGTGGCATGGACAACATCGTCTGCAGCAATCACCCACTCGAAAAAAATTGTTGAAGAAAAATTGCGAGGTCTTGACTCCAGCTTTGCATGTAAATGAGTGAAAATGTTTTAACTTAATTTCGTTTAGGTGCGTTCCACATGCCTCATAAGCAGTTGCCATTGCAACATGGCCTGCCTCAAATCATGCTGCCAATTCCCGGGGAGAAACTCAATCGGCGCATGCCCAGAAATTGCCATGGCAGAAATTACCTTTTGACTTCATGTCAAATGTAAACAACAACAAAAATATTGAATTAGATACAATACTTATATCTCAATCTGTACGATTCCCAACGACAACATGGACGAATTTGTGGAAAATCCTGGGGACTATGAAATGGGCCCGGAGTCGGGTGGCATCCAGAAGCGGCGTCCATATCTCAAGAAGTTCATGCAGCCCGACTCGGATGAAGATGTGCCCGATATGCAGAAGCTCTACAATGTCCAGGAATCCTGGCGTACATTGCTCTCCTTGCCCACCTGCCAGAAGGTTATGATCACGTAAGTTCTGAAAAACGTTCCCATGATTAGTTTCCGTATAAACTCTTAAACCCTTTCCAGCGATTCGGTACAAAAGGCGCTTAAAATTCAGGTGGGCTTGAATGTAACCCAAGAGTTTCCATGGAAGCAGCTGCAATACAAGGACTTACGCGATGTACTCTTCGAGGAGCTGGAAAATGCCGCTGATCTTGTCAAGCTCTTCAAGGGTTTTAATCCGGAGAATTATGTGTTGGTTGGTTACTGTCCAACGCTCACTGAGGCGGAGGAAGATCCCCCCGAGGGTGATCCCTTTATCTTCTATGTCAGTAGCAAGGACACGAAGCTGGCCATGGGCATCATCCAGAACATGGAATCCTTTGAGCGTTGGCGCATGCAGCGACGTCTCCGCAAGAAGCCTCGTCGTTGGGTCAGCATGGGCACCGAGCAGGAGATGACCATATTAGTGGAACACATTCGAGACGCTCCAGTGGATGTGGAAATCCAGAGTGTCTATCCCATCCAACAGCCCCAACACGTCGCCTACGAGCGTCGCTTTGCCCGTGATGTCCGAGACGGAGTCATCGAGTTGTTGCCCAATGAGAGCGTCAAGTACGACAACATCATTAAACGTCGCATCTCAGTCGCCGTCCAGGTGGCTCCAGGTCGTGTCACTCAGGAGCAGCAGACCAATCCCACGTTCCCCTCGAACGCCTGGTCGCAGTATCTCTACGAGCTGGATGACGCTGGTGAGTTATCATTGGATTACTTATGTATAGCAGTATAGTCTTATCCGATAGTCGTATCCGATAGTTTTATCCGATAGTTTTATCCGATAGTCTTATCCGATAGTCTTATTCGATACTTTTATCCGATAGTTTTATCCGATAGTCTTATCCGATAGTCTTATCCGATAGTTTTATCCGATATTTTTATCCGATATTTTTATACGATATTTTTATCCGATGGTTTTATCTGATGGTTTTATCCGATAGTTTTATCTGATAGTTTTATCTGATAGTTTTATCCGATAGTTGTATCCGATAGTTGTATCCGATAGTTTTATCCGATAGTTTTATCTGATAGTTTTATTTGATAGTTTTATCTGATAGTTTTATCTGATAGTTTTATATCGGATAACAAAACATTTTTAGAAATATTTGATCTAATATACGTTACCTATTTGTTGAGATCCGAAAATTGTAAAAAACTGACACTCGTTTTTCTGCAATGGTCTCTGTTTACATTTATTAAATTTTTCCCTTATTTTATTTAATTCAACTTTGAAATATTCTTAGAATATTAGCTTGAAATTGTAACTAAGTATTTTACTTTTATTCTTAATTTTTAAAATATTTAACTATAAAATATTTTGCATGTCTATTTTGTTTCTGCCAATTTTATTATATTGTATTACAAAGGTTATTATTTAAATTACGCTTTTAGTCCACTTAATGTTGAATAAATATATAAAAAACATAACAAGTTTTAAATTAACTTTAGTTGTAACTTATCTTGTCTAGATCTTGAGCTGGATGAATCGGATGTGGAGGAGGAAGAAGGCGGCATTCGCAGCCGACCTGTCACACCGGCTCAGGAGGAAGTGGTGCAAAAACCGCCACCCGAAATGTCTGACCAAATGAAGTTGTTGCTGGATACGCTTGATTTCAATCAGATCGACAGCTATCGGTGGGTAACCTTATGTTATACATCACTGCATCATCTGACTTATATTTTTACTCCTCAGCAATGACTATCAGCTGATATCCACCAACAAGGTGGTGCTCTATTCCACACCATTTTTGCAGGAATTTATTTGCTTTGCCAACATCTCAAAAAGCGACAAACGTTACGTGGCCAGCTGCGATTGGTATCCATCGTTGTCCGGTTTATTGGCCGTATCCTATGCTTTTAGCACTCCGGCAACCTCTGATCTAGCCACCCATAATGTGAACTTTGTTCAACGAGCGGTTTTGGAACCGAATCCTGTTTTACTCTGGAGTTTTTCGGACAATCTGAACTATAAGCTGGAGTTTGAGGCACCATTTGAGGTCACCAAGTTGTCATTTTGTCCATTCAATGGTGATATTTTAATTGGTGGCTGTCAGAATGGATTGCTGGTACTTTGGGATCTGCAGGGTCGCTGCGAGCACCTCGAGGAGGAGGAATATTTGACGCCAGCTCAGGCCAAATATCGTGCCATGATCGGGGAGTTTCTTGACTGGACGCTCGACATCAATGAGGAGGTTGTGGTGGCACCATCAATAATATCTCCCTTGGAGAGTTCACCGACTGGTGCCATAACAGGCATCCACTGGCTGAGCAGACACTTCTATTTGAACAACTTTGGAAAGGTCTTCACAGATACGGATAAACGTAATCACCACAAGTTCTTCATTACGTGCGCCTTCGATGGCACCGTCAGTTTCTGGAATCTCGATTTCGAAACCTCCAAGAAGGAGGCGCAACAACGCGCCAAAAATTTACCCAAAGAGTTAACACAAAATGAATCGGTACTGAAAAACAAAACCATTAAACCCGTCTACAGTCTCTCGTACAACGAACCCTTGACTGGAATCATAGCAGATACTTCAGTTTTCTCCATTCAGACACCATCTCCCAAGACTATCTACAACTCGCCAGCCAATTACCCAGTTACCATGGTGGCCAAGAATCCTCCAGAGTTGCGTCAATCCATAATATTGACCACTTACTATGGACACATTATCCGCGTCGAGTGGCAGGGAATGTACAGTGAGGCAGGTGCCAAGGAACAGGTCAACAGCAGCGCTAATTTCGCCATGGTTCATGATGGACCCATTGTAGCTGTAAGCAAAAATCCCTTCTATCCAGAGATATTTGTCTCTATTGGACGCTCGGTATTTGCTCTGTGGAAGGAGGACTATCACGATTCTCCCATAATATGGCGCAAGCGTCCTTGTGAATTAACTGCAGTTGCCTGGAGCGAATCGCGTCCTGCAGTTCTTTACATTACTCGCAGTGATGGCATTCTAGAGGCATGGGATATTCTGGGTAGGCTTATTTGCATGATTATAATTTCCCAGCGGGACTGGGAGCCGGGCCTGGGAGAGGGACCCGGGAGAGGGACTGGGAGAGGGACTGGGAGAAGGACTGGGAGAAGGACTGGGAGAGGGCCTGGGAGAGGGACCTAGGAGAGGGACTGGGAGCGGGGACTGGGAGCGGGGACTGAGAGCGGGGACTGAGAGAGGGACTGGGAGAGCGACTGGGAGCGGGGACTGGGAGAGGGACCTGGGAGAGGGACCTGGGAGAGGGACTGGGAGAGGGACCTAGGAGAGGGACTGGGAGAGGGACCTGGGAGAGGGACCTGGGAGAGGGACTGGGAGCGAGGCCTGGGAGAGGGACTGGGAGCGGGGCCTGGGAAAGGGCCTGGGAGGGACTGGAAGAGGGGCCTGGAAGGACTGTACTGTAGCACCGGCCGACTAGTTATTCTATATACTAGTTCTAATTTACATTTCAAATACATCTTCACTCTTTCTCGACTTTAGCTCGTGACGATGATGCTGTGCTAACGGAGGTGTTGGGCGGTGGCATTATCACAGCCGTTACAGAGCATCGACCATCGCTGCCCAGCAAGATTCTGGGCATTGGTGACTACAACAGCAGCATTCGCATGGTCAAGCTGCCTCACAGCTTTGATGTGCCACTGGACAATGAACTTGCCGTAGGTTTTTGTAGATGCACTCTCTGAAAAAAGAGAATTAATTGCTTTCTCAACAGAAATTGGTAAAGTATGTACTCAGACAAATCAGTCGTAAACAGAGCATTCGCGCCTGGGAACAAAAGTATTATGAATTGAACAAGGACATCATTGAGGCAAAGCGGGAGGCTGAGGAGGAAGCACGCAAGGAAATGGAGCGTTTGGAGCGGGAGCAGCAAAATACCCGAAAGCGTCCATCCGACGCGGAAGAAGAGACCGGGTAAGTATATACTGTTACTTCTGTATAAGTAGATCGACCATAGATTAATTTTACTTTTACAGAGGAAAAGGCAAGAAGTTAGGTGGCGCCCCCTACAATGAGCGCATGGCCCAAAAGTTTGATGAACTGAATCTAAATCGAATGATGACCATTTTGATGTCCCGCAAGCAAATGGATCCCGAGAAATTGGCACGTGAAACGGCACTGGAAAAGGAACGTCTCAGCTATGAAACCGCTAAGAAAGAATCTCACGCCAGACTTCTACAAACAGTTGATGATGATGTGGCAACAATACGTTCCCGTATTCTGCCCGCCGAGATACCGGACATGCAACGCAGCGAGATGATTGCAGAACGAGTTAAGAACGAATTGGCCATGGCTCAGTCCTATGAGAGTGTCTGCGAAGAAGCCCTCGAGAAGCTCAAAAACTTTCCCGAACTCAAGTCAGTTGATTATATTGAACTTCTTGAACGTGGCATGCAGCGTCGTCAGCTTCTGGATCAATCTCTGGGTGGAAACACCGATCGCTTATTGTGGTACAAGGAAAAAATGCGTGATAACCAAATCTTCGAATGTGACTTTGGTGTTGATCTTCTTTATAATCGACGACCCTTGGGACCATTTCCTAAAGTATCCTCCTCTGAAGAGAGTCAGGGAGTAGAGGCGGAGATCAAGGTGCTGGATGAAGTGGAGCCTGATGATGTTTAATGAAGGTGTTTTAGCAATTAAAGAACTCTATAAATTGTAATCAGTTGTGTTAGTTCTTTCTGAAATAAAGACTTACAGCAGAAGGAGAATTTAATCAGCTTATGAAAGAACTAATTTTTTTTTGAATATCGAATTGGTTTGGGATCCGTTAATCTCAAAAATATTAAGAAAAAAGTGAGATTCTATAAATTTTCTTTCGAAGAAACTTGCACGGCATCTATTTATTAAAGAAACTTAGGAAGTTATTCATCATATTATTTTCAGATTCTTTGAATCTTAAGTGATTCCAATGATGGTCACCTACAGGTGAAAAAGGGAGTTAAAATATATCATATCATGTATCAACTGTATAAACTGTAGAAAAAATTAAAATAGATCAAGTGCTTTTATTTATATTAAAATTAATTATAACTAAATCCGATTATATCTAGAATTTCAGATAAAAGTATAGCGTAAATAACTGCATAATTTTTTACCCAAAACACTTCCGACACGATCTCTTTGTTATGCTTTTTTAATACTCTAGCAAATCTAAAATCTATTTAAAGCAATACTTCCTCTAAAACTTTTTGGAATTTGGTGTACTATGTATAAGCTATGATATATTAGCAGCAATTCAATGGCTACGTTTGATTTGTTTATTGTTGAACTCACTTTTCGCTTTGCCAAAAAAACAAAATGTGTTGTCTTAATTAAGTGTTCATTGAACCTTAGCGTGGCATTTCCGCTCCAGCTGCGGGTTCAAGTTTATGACATTTCTAAGCGGCGCACTAATGAAGTCATCTCTTTCGTGGTCGAGGCGTGTCATAGGTTTAATGAACTTGCCACTGCCACAGACACAGACAGACACAGACTGATGCCAATGCAACCGCAGTCGCTTTCCCACGGCACTCAGTCGACTGCGGCTTCGTCTGTGTTGTCCATGAACGGAGTCCGGCGGGAAATTGTTCAGGTAAATGGGACTGGACAACGGCAGTTCATCATTTTTGCAGCCACATAATGATATACATTTCGGAAGCAATGCATCTGAACTTTACCATAATTTTTGCCAACATTATTATTGGCTTCAACTTGCGTTCGAGTTGTTGTTGTTGTTACAGTGCTGCCGCCGGCCGGCTATTTTTGGTTGCATCATCATCTTCATCATCATCATCATCAGTAAAAAAAAACTTCATCATCATCCTCATCAATTGAGCTGACCACCTGTTGTCCTTTAAGCACAGTTAAGCGATAACCATAAAAATGATTTCGCTCGCATTTTGATGCTCCTTTTACTCTTCGGTTACTTAAATATACTCGTATATCTTATTATTATTATTCATTCATAAGAGATTTCGGCATCACATTGCGTGCAACTCTCATTGTGATTTCCACTGATTGCAAGTCATTTTTAACTTTTACATAACAATCGATTAAACATTTTCGATACTTAGGATCTCATTTAAACTATATGAACAGCGAGTTTCAGGGGTCGGTTATATTTAAATACGCTTATATATATTTCAAATAAAATTTAAAACTTTCCTTCCTTATAGCAATCAGGCCCCGCTCGCAGTCCATCTCCCAGGTCTCTCTCCCAGTCCCTCTCCCAGTCCCTCTCCCAGTCCCTCTCCCAGTCCCTCTCTCAGTCCCGCTCCCAGTCCCTCTCCCAGGCCCTCTCCCGTGGCAAGTGATATAAATCTGTGACCTAAATAAGAACAAGTATAACCTCTGTTTTGATCTGCAAATTAAATAACTTTATTTTCACTGAGTAAAAATTATAATTTTATTAGAATTTGAAGAAATCCTTTCAACTGTTTTTTAATTTTATCTGAACTTTGATCACTCACAATTAAATAGTTAAAATTATATTATATCAATAAAATTATAAACTAATACTGAAGAATTGCAGTCTTTTAGCAGACTTGCAGCTCATCTTTTTATAAAGAATTTTGTGTCACGATCAATTTGGCAAGTTAAAAAGTGAACCTATAACTAAATCTCTGTCAGGATTGGTGTCTGAGCCAAATCCTTACTAATAAATTTGAGACGCTGAAGTAATTGTTTGCAGGATTCTCGTTCTTCCTCGCTGCTGGCGCTGTTCGGCTTAGACAGCTCCACAACCAGATCCAAGATGCTCAGCAGGAGACTATTGAACTCCTCCTCATACTCGACCAGGCCAGATTCGAACTCCTCGCTCGTTGGCTGCTCAATGAAGCCGCAATAGTTGAGGCACAGCTGGCCAAGTGTGTAGAGGGATCTGACAAAGGTGATGGGCTCAGAGAGCAGACAGAGAAGCAGACACTGATCCAAAGTGTCCTGGAACTGACTCAACACCTCATCGATAAGCTCAGCTCGTTCCACGGCGAGAAGCAACGATTGCCAATGTGGTTCCACAATATCCAGCAGCATGTGCTGCTCCAGCTGCAGGATGCACTCCGTCATGCGATCCCTCAATGCAGCTGCATGTGAATTGCACTTGGATAGATCATAATATGTGGACTTTAATTGATGTTGCACGTAGCGCAGGAAGAAGAGCACACGATGCAGCAACTGCAGCTGCTCCAAGGGCTCATCATGGATGACCAGGCTAATGGGCCAATTGGGTGTATATCGCAGTGTAAAGGCCTCAAAACCACAGATCGATAATGGCTCTGGTAAATCGCTAGAGGATTCCACCTCACTTGAAGCTTCCATTTCGCTGGAGGGTTCATTCTCCAACTCCATCTCCTTGTCCTTCTCCTCCTCCTCCTTGTGACGCTTATGTCTATTGGCCAACTGTGTGGCCACATCGCAATCCATCAGCTGACAGTGGAGCATATGCTTGAAGGGATCGTCGCTGCTTTGCAGTGCCTCCAGCAACAGTTTCTGCATCTTCTCGGGAATTAAACAGTCCACATTGTACTGCAACTGACCTGCACATTTCTCCATCAGTGACTTGGTGAAGTTCTCCTGCTGCAAGAGGAAGTATCCCTGCAGATTCTGCAAATGTCTCATCAGCTGTTGATTCTCTACAAGAATCTCCAATAGCTTTCTCGCCGGCAGCTCGTAGCTGCTGCGTATGAACTCCACATGAGCCTCATCTCCAGGTAAATAGCTAAGTGGAATCTGCATCAGTTTCATATGCGCATTGCACTGACGCAACACATTCAGATACTTTCCGGCCAGAAAGATCCTCTCGTGCACCGGCTCCAGGAAGCTGGGCAAGCGATCCATGTGCAGGCGATAACGTTGTGCCCAATAAGAGTGGCAACATTGCTTCGGAGAGAGCAATGTGCTGCTCATCGCATTGGCCCTGGTGTCCTCAATGAAGAAGTCACCACGTACATCGTAGAGTACTCCCTTCTGTGTCCACAGCTGCACCATCTTCATGTAATAATGGGAGACATCTGTGATCAGCTTCTTGAGGCCTTCGGTCTTGAAGTGTTGTTGATGTTCGTGCATCAAGGAGAGCAGTTCTGCTGTAGACAGATCCGAGCAACGGGCACGACTCGTCAGACTGGCATAAGCCTCCATGGTGATCAGCCAGGGACGCAATTGATGCACCAATTGTTGCAAGTTTAATTTCTGTTCCTGCAGCTGTGACTCCAGTGCTGACTGTACCTCAAAGTACTGCTGCATATTCCGGTGCAACGCAACTCCCAAGGATCGACAACAGCTCGTCGTCATAATGGTGTCCTCAATGAAGCTCTGCACATTGATGTAGTATCCAATTAGAGGCAGTAACTCATTGGCCAACGCTCGAAAGGCTCCACTGAAGTTCTCGTCGATCTTGAAGCGCACCTGTCCAATCTGATCGGTCTTCAGCTGATTCACGTCGTCAATTGATATGTCTGGTCGGATATGGGACGATGGGACACCCGAAAAGGCATAGATAAGATCTCTAATGAGAAGTTGTTCCTGCATCTTTACGCTCAGCTTGCTCACGTTCTCTGTGGGCAAATAGTAACCGCCAACACTCTCGAATATCCAGGAGCCCATCTTGCGCATTAAATTCGATGGCGGAGCAGCTTTACCATCATTCCTTGATTCGGAAGTGTTCAAGGACTTCTCGATGCGTTCCTTTACTTTGCGCATTTTCAGCTCTACCTCATCTTCTGTATATAGTACTCGTTTTTCAGCGTTCTCTTCAGTTATCTCAGTATCCATTGTGGCGTTTAATTAAATCTATATGTTTTATAGTAGAAAATATAATTAAGTGTGAAATTGATCACTGTATTACTTAGAAATTCGGTAAATGTCAAGGAGTTGTATAATATTTCCCCCTTTGCAAGAGTTAAGTAATTGTTTAATAATTGTCAAATTGGAAACATAATAATATAAGGCGTCTAGATCAAAACTCTTGCTAAGGGTTATCAAGATTAAAACCGTAAGCGCAAGTGTAAAAAAATCAAACTTGAATAATATAATTAGAATGAATAAGAAAACCTTTCGATATTCTATTATTCGATGCTGTATTCTGAGAAAGGATAACTATATATTTTTATTTTTTATTAAAAAAAGTAATGGTAGCTCATTGGTATTTTTCTGATCTTTTATAATAAAACTAAACTTACTATTTAGCGTTAAAGACCCTTTTGTGTTGACGCCTTGTTAAACTTCTGGAAAAGTTGAAAAACTCACGCAATGTTAACAATTTAAGACCGTGCTTTCGTACCAGGCTATCGATAACTTATGAATGAAACGGCATCACAATTCATTCAACAAAATCCAGTTGGACACTCGTACCATAAGAAAGCAACACAATAATAGTATTCATTTGCAAGTGGCACGTACCTCTTGGGAGTCGTACCCAACGGAGACGACGCGACGCGTCGTTCCTTCCACAGGTGTTTTGCATTGGATACCATAGACAAGTCGTCACATGAATCGTCTGTGCACCTTCGTGATCTGTTTGGCAACAGTAGGGAAAACGTGTTGAGAATTTTTCACCATTTTTCCCAACGATGGGAAAAGACTCAATAGCCAAAATGCTGATGGATGAATACTGCACACTGCACTTTCTTCATAAATAAATAAATAGTACGAGTACTCGAATAAACCAAAATATCGTACACAGCACAGATAACTAACTATGAGAACACTTTATTTATGGGCTTTGTCGCGTGAGTGCCACTTGTCGTTATATTCACTTGTTGTTGTTGTTATTGTTGTTGTTGTTGTTATTGCTTTTGTCTAGTTTGTTCTCATTCTGAACAATGCAGCGTCAGCGTCGACGGAGGCGTCGCCGTTGCCGTTGCCGTCGTCAGCGTCGACAGCAACATTAGCATAAATAAATAAATAACCGTAACAACAACAGCAATAAAATGCACTGGCAACGCGCGCAAGTAAATAACTATAACAATGACAACAACAAGTAGTACCAATAAAGCTTTTGGGCTTCTGCTTCTGTTGCCTTTGCTGCTTCCTCTTACTCTCTTTGCAATATGCACTTGCGTGCGGAGCTTTTGTTTTCGTTCTTTCTCTTTCCTACTCCCTTTTTTCATCTACATATGGTGTAAAAAAAATCTAGAACGTTAGATTCGAGTTCCCGAATATAAGATACTCTTTACACTTACCTTACATTTAATTTAAATACAAGATAATTTATTCATTTATTCGGTTATTTAAATTTGAAACAGACTTAACTACCGCAATATTTAACCGATCTTGAAACGAATAAATAATGAGGAAGACGGATGTTAAAAAAAAGTGTATTTTTAACACCAAAAAGAGTAAAGGTAGTCTGGTTCCTGGTTCCTAGAAGTCTGTTTACCAAATTTAGTTGATCTAGTTGTTATAGTTTCTGAATTCTAAGAGTAACGGATATAAGCCTCACTCGCTTTTAACGAATAGTAAAATCATTCTGTAGACATGTGTTGTGACATAAAATCTAGTATTTAATTGTTTTTTAATTTTTTTGGGGAATTTTTTCCTATAAAATTTAATGAAATTTTAAAATGTATTTAATGTTATATAATAGAAACAAAAATTAAAATTGTATTTAACTTGAATTTTATATATTTTTTCACTTCTGAAGTGTTTGAATTTTAAAACGCTCTCATTATTGAGTGATCACTGTATTGTTATTCACCAGTTTCTCTTTCTTTACCACTATGCTGAGGCCAAATAATTCCTATTACAAGAACAATACCTTGGGCAGCAATTCTGGCAACAACAACAATCGCATAAGCTTCTCTGGCATGCAAGTATTCTAGTGTTGTTGTTGTTGCTGTTCTCGACAATCAAATTGAGTGCAAAGCTCCGTTTCAGTTTCGGCAGCGACCACGGCCTAGAGCAGGGCTGGACTGCGACAGCGACAACGACAGAGACAGTGGCAGAGGCAGCGACAGCGACAGAGGCAGCGGCAAAACAGCGCTTAGTTACTGCGACGCCGGCTTTGAAGTGCGATGTGCTCTGACTGCAAAAAAGTGCCGTTTAAGGTTTCGGGGTTTTTTGTCGCTGTTGCTTATTGCATTATTTATACACTCGTATGTACTTTCTTGGGCTCAACACACGCACGCCACATTCACAAATTATAAACAAAACGCACGCCGACAGCGACACAATATCAACAATAGCAAAAGGCAATAGCAACAACAGTACAGTAACAACAACTACAACTAGCAGCATTGGTGACAATTTGCGCCTACTGCAACACTCTCAGTCTCAGTCTCAGTCTGAATATGCCGTCTCTGTCTAAGTCGCTCTCACTGTCAGCGCCGTCGCCGTCGCCGTTGTCGTTGTCGTTGCTGTTGACGTTGTCGTCTCAGTAGCGACAAACTCGACCGCATTCTCAGTCAAACAACAAACGCAATTGAAGTAACAACACTGTCCGCGTACCGTTCCAAAACAACCAGTTAAAAATTCGCCACCCACAATCAAAAGTGCAATAAAGAAAGAAGAAAGTGATTATACAAAATAAACGAAAATTGTGCAAAAAGCTCTTTCAAAATACTCCAATCAATTGCGTGACGTTCAACAGTGCCGCTCTCTCGCTCTTTTTCACTCTCTCTCTCGGTCGTTAGCGCTCTCTTTTGGAAAAGTTATGAAACTGCAGTTGTTGTTGTCAGCGGGAGAGTGTTGTGCTTAATGTTGCGTCTGCCGACGCGCGAACGGTGTTGCGAGTGGCTGCAGTGCATCCTTGTGCTGATCTCGCACATTTGGAGCTCTTGCAACATGTCGCTAACGCGCAGCCGCCAATCGACGCTCAAGTGGATTAAAAAGCGTTTCTCGCTGCCGCGTCGACGTCAACAGCAGCAGCAGCAGCAGTCGCAGTCGCAGCGGGTAAGTGTCCTGAGCAGAAAGTGGGTCAACTATGATTACTTGCAATCCCCTTTGTCTAATTGTTGTCTAATTGATTTTTATCAAACGCTCAATTTCTAGGGAATTCAATTAATATCTTTGCTTTCCAGGCAAATTCAATTAAAGACATTAATTTTTGGCGTAATTTAGCAGCTAATTTCGTTTTTCCTTTGAATTGGGGGCGCCGCAGCACAAAAGGGTTACAGCTTTTGCATTAGCGTGACTAGGTTCAATTTCTCCAAAGACCAGACGTCAAAAGTTGCTCAAAAGCTCACCCCTCCAAACATCAACCACCGTTTTATTCCCAGTTACAGTTACGGTTATAGTTTGAGTCTCCCCTCCTGTCCGGCAACTGTCTGCCGCTTTGTTCCGTTTCCGCTTTATTTTTGCTAAATACTCGGCATAGGCCACACCAGGAAGGTGTGTCCACCGGCCTGGCCCGGTCTGACTTGGCCTGGTCATGAGCACCGTTCTGCATGTTAGCTTTACCTTTGGGCCTCCCAACCGCCCAATCCTGTCCGCGGCTTGAGCGATTATTGCTGTCAGTTTGATAAACAGTTACCGGGCCCAGTCACTGTCGTCTCTTATCAATTCAAACAAAACTCAAAAGCCAAAGTTGCACACTTTAATTCGAACCGCAGTGTTAGAAATCAAATTTATGCCATTTTATGAAAGTTTCTTTTATTTTTGGTGTTTTTTTTTTGGGGTCTTTTTTTTGGGAATTTGGCAATTATTTGTGCGATTTCGAAATTGTTTTGGGCGTGTTATTTGTTGCAGGCACAACACGTATAGAGAAGTGTACGGAATACGCTATTGGCATATCAAAGAGTTTTCTATTACAGATACAGTGTGGAATTCGAACAGGAACCAGGGCAACTGGTTCAGTAAATAGTTCCGGCTTCAACTTTTTTAAAAAATATAAAATATGAATAGAGTTTGCCATATCTTACTTGCTTTAATAGTATTGTTTTACCTATAAAATATTTTTATAGCATTATTGTCTGTTGTAAAGCTAAAAAAATTGACTAGTTTCGACGGTGATTAGTGCTTATAAATCACATTTTAAATTATAGACAAATAGTTTTTTTTTCGTATACTATATAGTATTGCTGACCTCAGTAATTGAGTCATGAATTCAATTGTTTATTCACAGGCGGAAATAGCAATCTACTAGGAAAGTACTTTTTTTTTAGAATAAAGACCATTTAAACAGTGTCATATTTAGCTAAAAATGATTTCTAGGCAAAAATATGAAGACAGTCTGCTTATCCCGTGTCCAAATGTTTATTTCTCAGCAGTTGTGAGTTTAGCGTGGTTTTTATGTGAAGTTATCGATGATTAAAATCACATTAAATGGCGAAGAACGTAGCACAAAAGCTGTCAGCTCTTGTTGTCGAACCATTCTGATGGTCTGCGTAAACAAAAGGCCTGTCAAAAGACATAAACTAAACACGTAACATGTACTCGTAGTGTATAGAAACTATCTGAGTTTTTGCCAAGTTCAAGGCAGCGGCAGATGTCGCTTTATGCTCTTGGCACTTGGCAATTATGGTAAACAATGTCGGGAATGGGAATGATGGCAGAGATGGGGGACGGGACTGAAACGGAGACGTAGAGCAAACAATAACACTCAGAGTATTAAACAAAGCCCAGCACGCAAAACAGACTAACAATAAAATATCCCTCAACCCAGCAAATGTGGGTGTGTTGTTGTACAGTGTATTCATTCATCACTGTGCAACAAAAATGGTAGTAAACCCCTCAGAACGAATTTGCATGGGGGTAAAAGCTGTTGTAGCACTATTATGACAATATTTTATGGCAAAATATATTATTAATATAATTGTTATAAAAGTCTAGAGAAACTCCTTAGGAATGGGATGGAATATTTGAAAATATATATAGAATATCTAGATTTTAAATTTAAAATTTACAACAATGTGACAAAATTTATATAGTTCAAAAACTATACTTTTTAAAAATGTATCATATTCAAGAGGAAATTTTAAAGAATATAACACTTCAAATTGCTGCAAAAACATTGATGAGTATATCTAAAGAGCCGAAAATAATCACATAATATCTGACAAGTTTTCATAGTAATTTCGAATAATATTAATTATGCAAAACGTTAGATTTCCTGAATATTTATCATTTTTGCAGGCATGAAGAGTTAAGTAATATTGTTGTCCAGTGTATATAACTATTCAAAACTAAGCTGAGTGGCATTCAATCAAGCGCCAACGAACGAATCATTCGTTCAGTTAGCGGATTCACATTGAAAAGCATTCGCACGCATGGAAAATCATTCAAGCCTGCAATGGGCGAGTATAGATTGTTTGTGTGTGTGTGTGTTTAGTAGGTGTGTAACTGTGACTGTTATACACCCCCTCTTACTATGCATATGTATGAATATGTGTGTGTGTGTGTGTGTGTGTTAGGAGTGTGTGCGGCTTTTCCATTTTTCGCTCAGCTCATTTCAATTTAGTTGCGCGCCGCAAACGCTTTGAACTTGTTTTTCACCGGACAGACGCGGACATTTCGCAGTGTTCAGTGCTCAGTGCTCAGTCTTAGTCTTAGTTGACTTGACGTTCGAAGTCGAAGTCCCAATCCCAATCTCAATCCCAATCCCAGTGTCAGGCCCGGCCCAGAGCCAATGGTTTTGGCCACGGTACTCGGCGCGTTTTTCCTATTGATCTCGTGGCTCGAATCGCGTACGCCTCCCGCAAAAATTTGTGCGCGTTTTGATTTTTTGGCGCGTTTTTCATTTGGCCCCTCGCACATTGCACGTAGCTGGACCTGAACCTTTCTGGCTCTCTGTCTCCTACCTTAGGCTACAAACCAAATAAATATATATGTATATGTATAGGAATAGGAAAAAAAAGAGATGAAAATAAAAGCAACAACTATGTATTGATAAATTGCCAGCCGACGATTTCCGTCGTGACCCGCGCGTTATGCAAAATGCTCAAATGTAAATAAATATTAAAATAATACAAAAATCACTAAGCCGCTGCTGCTCCGACTTGTCTCTGCCCCACGTTCCTGCCCCTGCAACAACCCTCGGCTTTTTGTCTGCCCTGTCAGGTCTGGGCTCCCCTTACCCTTCCCCTCCGCCCAGTGCCTTTGTTGGTTTTTGTTTTGTGAAAAATGAAGTGAATCTGTCTTTTGTAAAGTGAATCGCCATCGCCATTGCCATATAATAATAAGCAATAATAATAATAATGTAAACCGACAAATTTTGGAGTGGCAGGCAGTTCGAGTCGATTCGAGTCGAGTTAAGTTTTGAGCCTCGCGTTTCGTACAACATTTTCTTTATTTATGAAAACAATAAACGCAACACAAACTACGCATTAAGTGATACCCTCTCCCATCCCATTCATCTGTGTCTCAAATCCAGTCTGGGACTCGGTCTGATCGAGCCTGGATCGCCAGACGGTTTCCTGGCACTGGCACGCATATAATTTGCATGTGGATATCTCGATCTTTATGAGTTTTGAGTTTGAGTTTTGAGTCCCCCTTTTGACTGAGCAGACTGTGGAGCAGCAAGATGTCTTATGTAATCTGGAAACTATTCATGAAGCAATATGCTCGCCTGCGCCTCAACCTGGGCCACAATACGCAGCCCATGATGCCGACATTGATCTGGCATTCGTATGCGGCCATTGAGACTGTGACTGTGGCAACAACGGTACGTTTTGGGGCATCCACAATGGGAATGAAAAACGAAATGGAAATCCATTTGGTATGGCTATATTTCTGTATGAGTATGAGTATGGGAATGGCATTGGAAATGGGGGTCACCTGGAAATTGTAGCAGCTTTTATTGATTTAAATTGAGTAATTTGCAACGACAAGATCCATTGGCAGTTGAACTATGAGTACTTGCAACAATGTAATTGTTGATTAATCACGCGATATTACTCATAAGTAAGCGCTTAAATTGAAAGATCATATCCAAGTGGAGTTCAACTTTGATTTTACATACAAAAGTATTGGTTGTCTGTCTTAAAAATAAAAGTAGTTAACTTAAATTCTTAATATGCATCTGGGCTGGTATTATATATCCTGACCAAATTTGGTTAGACTCGGATAACTATATCATATAGCTGCCATAGGAACGGTACATCGAAAATGAAGTATTAGTAAGGAAAATTTTTTTGTTTGTTAAGATATCAGAACCAAACTGATAGAATATGCATCTGGGCTGGTATTATACATCCTGACCTAATTTGGTTAGAATCGGTTAACTATATCATATAGCTGCCATAGGAACGGTACATCGAAAATGAAGTTTTAGTATGGAAAATTTTTTTGTTTGTTAAGATATCAGAACCAAACTGATAGAATATGCATCTGGGCTGGTATTATACATCCTGACCTAATTTGGTTAGAATCGGTTAACTATATCATATAGCTGCCATAGGAACGGTACATCGAAAATGAAGTTTTAGTATGGAAAAGATTTTTGTTTGTTGAGATATCAGAACCAAACTGATAGAATATGCATCTGGGCTGATATTATACATCTTGACAAAATTTGGTTAGAATCGGTTAACTATATCATATAGCTGCCATAGGAACGGAACATCGAAAATGAAGTTTTAGTATGGAAAAGATTTTTGTTTGTTGAGATATCCGAACCAAACTGATAGAATTGCATCTGGGCTAGTATTATACATCCTGACCAAATTTGGTTAGAATCGGTTGTAGAATATGCATCTGGGCTGGTATTATATATCCTGACCTATTTGGTTAGAATCGGTTGACTATATCATATAGCTGCCATAGGAACGGTTCGAAAATGAAGTTTTAGTTGGAAAGATTTTTGTTTGTTAAGATATCAGAACCAAACTGATAAAATATGCATCTGAGCTGGTATTATACATCTGACCAAATTTGGTTAGAATGGTTGCTATATCATATAGCTGCCATAGGAACGGAACATCGAAAATGAAGTTTTAGTATGGAAAAGATTTTTGTTTGTTGAGATATCCGAACCAAACTGATAGAATATGCATCTGGGCTAGTATTTTACATTCTGACCAAATTTGGTTAGAACCGGTCTAAAATATCATATTGCTGCAATAGGAACAATCGATAGAAAATCAACTTTCAGTACAGAATACCTGGGCACAGGGTATTCAACTGTCGAGCGTGCTTGACTGTAACCGCCCACTAGTTCAATTTAATAAGAATTTTTTAAATTTCGTTCATTTGTTATGAAAAATGAGAGTTTCGCATAAATACACTTGAAAAAAAGAGCAGAAGAATTTTAAAATGTCGCATTCTATTCGCATTTTTGTAATAGAATTAATGGCATCAGTTTTTCTTTGTAATCCGTAAAGTTTAGTTATAATATATTATTTCTGATTATAATTTATGATTTGAACATAAAGAAATGTACTTAAAAAATTACGTTTTGAATTACAATTTGTAGTTGACATACCGAAAATGTAAGCTGTAAATTTTCCGCACTTTAAATCGCAAAGAAAAGCAAAAAAAAACAGGCAAAAGGAAATGGCTGAGATTTGGCAAAGAAAAACGAAAGCGCCGAAAGACAAAGTAAAAAGTTGCCGCTTTTGACGTACTCGTAATTTGTTCGCATTGATATGATATGAAGGCTAAGAGTCTGAGACCACCAACAGTTAAGAGTGAACAGTGAGCAGTTGGTAAGTGAGCAAGCTATTGGCCATTTGCCATTTGGCTGATTCCGTTTGCCGGCCTAAACGTACATTGATAATAACAATCTGGAAAACTAAGAGATGCAATAAGTCAGCGCTAAGTGTTAAAATGTCGATATTAATTGTGGACTCGAACTGCCACCGGTTCGGCAACAGGGGCAGCTTCTGTGCCCCCAAACGTATATGCCCAAATCACTGCCTCTTTCCCCTTTTCCTCCCCACAATACTCTTGAGTCGCTCGCATTTAAATAAATTGCGATTATGGCCACAAATGTGGCAGGCAGCGAGGCAGAGGCAGAGCCAGTGAACCGTGCAACGGCCGCCAATGCGCTAATAATATTTATCAGTAGCTCATTTGTTGCACGGACAACGGACAACGGACAACGGACGGCGTGGCACGGCAGCGGGGCAAGGGGTAAACTCAATGGCCAATAAACCCAAAAAAAAAATAAGCAAATAAAAATTGTTGCTGCCTGCAGTGGCAGCTAATTGCGATGGTTGCTGTTGCAGCTACGTTTGTTGTTGCTGTTGATGTTGCTTGTTGCTTGTTGCTTGAGTGTTGTTGCTGGTTGTTGTTAGGTGGGGGCCGCTGTTGTTGTTGCTCTGTGCATCCGCTCGTCAGTTTTGGGTTGCCGTTTTCCACATTGTTTGCCATCCATCCCCATGCATATTTATTTATCGCAACTAAGTTTTGCATTTTAACCAGAAATCATGCAAAAAACCGTGACATGCAACAGCAACAACAACAGCAACAAGTCTGACGATGAACGGCTTTCAAATCGCATTCGAAGCTGTTAACTGAAGAAAGAGTCCGAAAATGACAGAGAGACAGAGACAGCGACATCGACATGAAAACTGTTTAAGTATTATATTTTCCCGCGCGCACGCACAACGTGGGAAATCTCATGAAAAATTCAACGCATTCGAAATGAATACGAAAATTTTGCATGCCCAATTGCAATATGAAAAAAACTTGGCACTTTTTTTTCCTATTTTGAGTTACATTCGGACTCTTGACTTTTCATATAATAAAACTTGCAGGGCGAAAGCTTAGACGGGGAAAAAAAGTGGCAGTGATAAGCTGCACGGAATACGGAAATGAAAGAACTGCCCTGTAAGGATTATGACAGCATTATGCATACATAAGTGATGTATTAATTCAGTATTTGCATTTGAAATTTGATACTGTGCTCTTAGGTAAATCAGATTTTGTAAAAAAAAAAAACGGAATAATATTACAAAAATCCAGTTATTATGACTTAAATGGCAAATATATAAATATCTCAAGTAGTTTTTATTGATAGTGATATAATGAGCTTAAGTGCTTCCTATGTTAGGAAAAAACTAGTCGGCCGGTGCTACAGTCGAGCATACTTGACAGTCGGAGACCCCGTACTTACTATGGAAAAAACTTATAATGGGAAAAAACTAAAAATAATTTAGTTAACCTAAATGCGAATGTTATCAGATTGGTTATAAAACAAAAATGTTTTACATACTAAGACTTAAGACTCCCAGTCCCTCTCCCAGGCCCCGCTCCCAGTCCCTCTCCCAGGCCCCGCTCCTAGTCCCTCTCCTAGGCCCCGCTCCCAGTTCCTCTCCCAGGCCCCGCTCCCATGCCCCGCTCCCAGGCCCCGTTCCCAGGTCCCCCTCCCAGTCCCTCTCCCCGTCCCTCTCCCAGTCCCTTTCCCAGTCCCTCTCCCAGTCGCTCTCCCAGTCCCTCTCCCAGTCCCTCTCCCAGGCCCCACTCCCAGTCCCTCTCCCAGTCCCACTCCCAGTCCCTCTCCCAGTCCCTCTCCCAGACCCTCTCCCAGTCCCTCTCCCAGTCCCTCTCCCAGTCCCTCTCCCAGTCCCTCTCCCAGTCCCTCTCCCAGGTCCCTCTCCCAGGTCCCTCTCCCAGTCCCTCTCCCAGTCCCTCTCCCAGTCCCTCTCCCAGTCCCTCTCCCAGTCCCTCTCCCAGTCCCTCTCCCAGTCCCTCTCCCAGACCCTCTCCCAGTCCCTCTCCCAGTTCCTCTCCCAGGCCCCGCTCCCAGTCCCTCTCCCAGCATACTCGACAGTCGGAGCCCCGTAGGGTCTGCCACGGCTCCTTCTGCCTGTTACGCACATAGTCGGTAAAACAAACCCAATAGACCCCTGTACTTTTTTTTAAGTACGGGGTCTAATGAGTATTGGAGCTTAAAAGAAGTTACAAATATTGTTTTTTGAAGCAATTGAATATAAAGTATTAGTTACAGTCGGGTATTTATTGTGTTTCCTACATTTTCACCTTATCGGCTATTTGCAAAAACAAAACTGCCAATTTAGTTAAGCTAGTCTTATTATATAATTTATAGTGATTTGAATTCGAGTGTAATTGAATTAACAATTAAATAATTTTAACAGCCATGTATAATATGTACTTATTGTCAATTAACAGTTGTAGCTACTTCAATAGATTTTTTTAAATGGATTTAAAAATAATAAAAGTTAATTTCCATGAGGCAATTTAAATGGTAATAATGTAATCTGAAGAGCATGTTGCATTAACCGACGCATTGTCAGTTTATCACCACAGTCAATATTACGAGCATTTTTATCTGATTTGCATGCAAATGGTTTTCTCACATCATTTCCATTAACTTCGGTCCACAGTTCCCCAAATCATTTCTCTTTCTATTTATTTTGTTTTGTTGGGGGGCAGTCAGAGGTTAGGTTAAGCCATTAACGCATTCACGGACCAAGTTGTTGTCGAAGCTGGAGTTGGAGTCGAAGTCAAGTAATTTTCAATTTCTTTGGCTTGGCTGTCACTTAATTTGGCAGCGGGAGCAGTTGCAACTGCCACCCACACACACACACACACACACACACACACACACACACACACACACACACATGCATACACACAGCTGAATGTGTCTCCAAAAAAAAGATTGCCTTGACTCCGACTACACAATTGCAATTTGCACCGCCAACGCAATCGCCATCGCTGGCCATTGGTTCAAGCCACGTTAACAGTGTTCTCCCCCCTCCACAGCCCACCTTTATACGTTAGCCACAAAACCTCAGCTAACAAATTAGTTACTGACGCAATATTTTGTATATTCCGCTTGTCTTTTTCACTATCAAAATCACACGCAATAAATTTAATTTGTTTCTTTTCACTGGCTATCTCTGTCACTCTGTTTTCTCGCTGTCTCTGTTTGTGGCAAGGCGCAGGTGTCTCTTCGGAACCTGGAACCGCTGAGCGCTTGTCCAATTAATAAAAGAAAACGCAGTCATAATGTTTTGATTAACACAAATGTGACAAGAGATGCATAAAAAATTAATTTCCAAGCTTGTTTTTTTCTGGGCCTGCCATGAATAACGAGCAAAGATTTTGATTTGATTTTAAATGTGGGTCAAACTGGCGTTAGTTGTAACTGCAGACGCGTGAGAAGTTTGAATATACATATACATATATACTTCCAATTCCAATTTCAGTATCAATCGCCCCAAGGTCTCTATATTAGTCTGTGATGCACTGAAGCGACCTTCCTTTAATGGCCCCCAAGACGCGACTCAAAACTCCGCTCAACTAGTGCAACATTTTCGATTTCCTTTACAGCAGCAGCAACCAGCCCATAAAACTTGACCAACTTGCCGCAACCCACTGGCCAAGACCAAGATCAAAACACGCACTCAACTCACGCATTAAGATGCCTCCAGGCATCACCAGCAGACTCAGACTCAGACCCAGAGTTGGACCCCGACCAGGGTAATTAATTGATGAGCTGCGTCCGGCAGCAAATTGGACGACAGTGTGCGTGCCACGGCATTGGTCACAACTGGAGGCAACAACATTGGAATCTGACCAGCCCGATTCCAACTCAACTGAATCTGAATCTCAATTTGAAAATCTGGCACAACTGCAAATATTTTTTGATATATTTATTGGTATTTATTTGGCCCGCACTTCAAAGTGCCGACTGCGCGTAAACCAAAATGAAAAAAAATACAAATTGTGGCAACATCATTTTAGCAATTTATGGCGCATGCGCCGTGCCGCTGGCGACATCTGGCGGCGACTCTAGACAAGACTCTAGACTCTAGACACTCTAGGACTAAGCACAGGACACATTTCGACTTAGTTGTGGCAACACAATCAAACTGTGCGGCAACGTTGCCAATTTCGGTGTGTGTTGTGGGTGTTGCAAGCACAACAGCTATGTAAGTGTATGTGTGTGTGTGTGTGTAGCGTATATGGAAAGCGCCGCTTAACTGAACAAAAGTGTCACATTGTCAGTTTGGAGGTTGAAACTTTAAAGTATTTTTTTCGGTTAGCCAAAGTCAGTGGCATTGTTATGTGTTATGGTCAAAAGGAGGCGGCGGCTTTGGACTCGGCTACGGTTTCGGCTTTTTGCCTATTTTTCTGCCTCCACTTTCACTGCAAATTTGTGTGCAATGTGTGCGAAAGAAAGTGAATTCTACTATGCTACACTTGACCTATGACAACAACGGCAACTACAACAACTACAGCAACAACAACAACAAAGACAATCAGCGAACTGAACGTTTGACGTTTTGAGCTTACCAAAGTCATTTGATTGTCATGCAATGCAAATGCGAGTACAGCCAGTTGTTGTTGTTGTTGTTGCTCAGATTTGTTGTTGTTGCTTCACTTAACGCCTCCCCTTACCGCGCCACGCCCTTTTCACTCCCATGTTACTGCTGTTGTCTACTTTGAAATCGGATCAATGCTGTCCCCAATTGATTTTTTGTTTAACTTTTAACATGCACCCATGGGTCGGTCACCGGTAGCCCCAGGCAACACCAAACTCAACCTCAACCTCAACTCAACCTCAGTCTCAACTCAATCGCAGTCGTATCTATGTGTATATGTGTGTGTGTATGTGTGTGTGTGTGTGTGTGTGTGTGTGTGTGTGTGTCTCTCTTAAGAACCTTTTTCTGTTTCCTACTTTTTTCTTTATATTTGTGTTTTTATTTTCTTTACTGTATTTTTGGTTTTTAGTTGTGCCCCCAATTATAGCGCACCTCATTTTATTTATGGGTTTCCTATGTTTTGTTTTGCGTGATTTTCAATAAGTTACTTATAAAGTTATTCTAAAGATTTTTGTAAATACCTTAATTTTTAATAAACATGTGCAGATTAAAAGTATATTATTCAGTTTTTTTTTGTACCGGTTTACAAGCAAATTCATGAAGTCTTCTAGATTGTTAAAATAATTATTAGTTAATAAATAGTGAGTTTTTCTTTATTTACTGACATTTCTTTCGTTAAAACTTTATAGTCGGTGTTATAAATATTCAATTAAATATATTTATAGACACAAAACTGATTTAAAAAATTGTTAAATCACGGTTGAAGTAGTCCGCGCTAGTGACAAAAGCATCACAAAGGGTGCGAAAGGCGACTCAGCAAATATATATAAGTGTAAAAAATTTAAGTTTCAATCAAATGTGGGGTTAACAGAAAATAAACAATTATAATCAGCTATGAAATATGCGTAGTACAAAAATTATTTTAAATTAGAAAAGAACATAAAGAAAATCTGCACGCTTATAATAATAGTTTTACTTAAATCTAGAAGAGTTTTTTCATAATTGTTGTTTTCTTTTAGAATAATGACTCCTATATATGTATACGTATTTTGTGCTAAATGTTTTATTATGAATTTTATTTTATGCTTTGATTTATGTATTGATTTAATAATTTTTTTGGCTTAAATTTTTCTTCTTTTAATAAGGTTGTGCCCTTTTGCCGTTTCCACACATTGAATATATACGTATATATTGAACTTCACACGTGTCTCAGTTTCTGTTTCTGTAGCTGTCTTTTCTCTCATTGCAGACTGACACTAACACGGCAGCAGCAGCAGCAGCGACAACAACAACTGCAACAGCAACAAACGCGACGACGACATCAAGCAGCGAGCCAGGAGCCGAATTAGTGGATCAGGGCCATTTAAGCGAGATCTTGGTGCTGAATGACACTCAAATCGATGGCAAAAGCGCGACGTCGGCGCCGCTAGCAGTGGCCATCGACATGGACAACATGAACAACGACATGGACACGGACAACAGCAACAACAACAGCAACAACAACAGCAACAGCAACTGCAACAGCAACGACATGAACGAGGCCAGATCGGGCCACACAGCGCCCATAGCGCGCGACGAGGATGTGGATGAGGATGAGGATGGAAATGGGATGAGTATGTCGAGGAGAACGGATTGAGGTTGGCAGAGGAGTTGAGGCAACAGCAGGCGGAGCAGCAGCTGTCGGCGCTGGCCAAACCAAATGCTAATTATGTGTGCTGTCAATGCCCAACAACAACAGCAACAACAACAACTGTGAACCGCAGCAAGTCGCGAGTACGCAGCTATCTAAAGAAATGTAAGCAACGCCTAACGGGTCAGCAGAGCAAGCCAACAACAACAACAACAACAAACACAGCAGCAACATTGCCAACGACAACAACGACAACTACAATTACAATGATCAAGAACGAAGCAGGCGGAACAGCACCCACGATAGTGCAGATTGAGAATGAGGAAGGTAAGCAGGAGAGAAGGAAGCAGGAGGAAGAGGAGCAGGAGGAGGAGGAGGAGGACTCCAGCTGTGGTAGCAGAGATTCGGCCAGCGCCTATGTCGACTGTATGCCGCTTGACTTGAGTCTGCGACGAGCGCCAGCTGCGCCACAGGAGTCCAGCAGCGACGACGACGACAACGACAACGTAATGGGAGCAGGAGAAGGAGCAGCAGGAGCAGACCAAGGTATGTGTGTGTACAAGCCACAAATATTGTTAGCCCACTAACTTGGCCCTTTTTTTCACTCGGTCGCTCTGTATTTAATGCGTCTACCACAGGCAACAACTGATGTTGCTGCAACAAATTCGAATTCAAATGCGAATCGAATGCCCGTTGAGCTGAATGTGGATGGGGATGTGGATAGGGATGTGGATGCCACGCTGTTGCAACTGATTGACAGGCATCTGTCGCACATTTATCCCATCTACTGGGCACGCACGCGTGCGATTTTAATGCGCCAGGCACGTGAGCTTCTCGTGTCCCATTTTGAGGGCTCCCTGCCCCGATTTGAGCAGCGATTCCTATGCAAATTTGCACAAATTGCCGCAACGCTGCGCGCCACTCATCAAATTGGCGAGGTAAGTGCCCCCCACAAGAAACAAGAGACAAGAGTCTAGATGCTAGAACCCTTGTGCCCCTTTAGGCACATACATCTTCAAGTGAGAGATTGCAATGCAATCTCTAGAGTCTAGAGAATCACTGCAGAGAGAACTATCATTTAGTGTTTCTCCAGGCTCGCAAATTAGCGCATGAGCAATTTAACAATCCAGCTATGGCAATGGAAATGCAGATCCACATAAATATGGCAATGAGTGGGGAAAGGAAATCAGAGTCGGATTGAGACTTGGAATAGCGATTGGAAATAGTTTATGTGCATATGGAAATTTAAATGAGCTGAAGCTACTTTTAAAGCAATTTCAAGGCAAACCTATGTAAAATATGGCAAATACAGAGAAAGTTAATTTCAGAATTTATTTAGTTTAGCATAGATTCTTCAAAACATACTAAAAATATATAAAAATATTTCAGTTGTTTTTCGACCTATACTTTGTCAGACAATATAATTAAATAGGTTTACAATTTCTAAGCAAATTCATTTAGAATATAATGCACATACTTTAAATTTAATTTGTAAAAGTTAATTAATTAATCAACAAACACACATAATATAGTTATTTTGTACAAACAAAAAACATAAGTTTAAAGATCGCACTTCAAACAAGTCTCGTTTACAGCATCCCTGGCAGCTGTTAAATTAGGTATAAATTAACAGCGCGCTGTATGCCACAACAGTTGCTTAGCAGCGCCATTTCGAGCATAACAGCACCAGCTTGCGCCTAACAGCGTAAGCTACGACAATTGCAGTCGGCTGTTAACGGGCAACTTAAACGCAACAACAACGCGTCGGGTGCGACACGAAGAGCGGAGCATATTTAGATTATTTTTTTCCGAAAAGGTCGAATGAGCGAATGTGGGAATTCGTATTGTCAGTTTGAGATTTGAATTCGCGGCGCGCAGTCTTGTGAGCGGCAGTAACAAGAAACACGCAACGAAGACGGAACGTGCAACGCATTCTCGTATTTCGTATGTTTTTTCGAGACGCCCCAACAAAGAAATGTGCAACACATTTTCGAAGGAATAACAACAGTTGGCAAACCAATTTTATCCCAGTGTAGTGCTTTATCAAAAAGAAACAACCACAACAACAACAACAACGTTACTAAAGTGCCTTTTTACAGTGTTTAAATAAAAGTAATAAATGATAATCAGCATAATAAAAAGAAAATCAACCGAAAGTACCTATAAAAGTGTCACAAATAGTTACTTATAGAAAAAAGTCAACGCTTTATTAGCGCATAAATCAACGATTTATTATTTTTTATAGTTTTGAGGTAATTTTCTTGATTTTTCATTTTCTCTACATAAATAAAGACTTGTGGTTTAAGACACAAAGTTCAAATGCAATAGATGTTTATTTTTTTTTATAATGAACAACACTCTGCATAATTGTTGTTTCTCGTTGGCCCTGAACCTTCGTCAATTAACAGTTAAATAGTTAACAATTTCAATTGTGTTGAACAATTTGCATGTCAATTATAATATGCAAAGTCCGGAAGCTAAGTCAAAGCCAAAGTCACAGAGCGTCCCCCTAAGCGTCCTTCGACCTACGCTGCTTTTTTTTAGAACCTTCACTTAAAGACTAAAAAAATTAAAAGAGACCATAAAAAGAAATACTCGTAAATAGGCTTTGAATTCAATGACAAAGCCAAAGACAATGTGTGGGCAGCCTTTCAAAAAACATAAATTGAAAAAATAATACAACTAACTGAAATAAGTTGAAAATCTTGACTATTACAAAATATGTTCTTGACGACTTTGTGTTAAATGCGCTTATCAGCAACAGACAACGAGCCGTGGCTGTGTCTAAACTGTAATTTATGGTAATTTTCGTTACGCATACGCAGTGTGGTACTTGGTACTTGCCGTGGCGTGGCGAATGAATGGCTGAACACATGTTGCACACACTCAACCGACCGACTGTGGGAGTCTATAAAGTGCTCAACATGACCTACATACAACAAGCCAGCAACAACAGCAACAACACCAACCACAACACCAACAACTGAGCAACTTTGACTCGGGCAATGTGCACAGAACAAACATCATTTTTTTATTTGAATCAATCAGCAAAAATTACTACGCACATTTGCAGCTGATTTTAGAAGCCGTAAAAACATTGTGGCATTTGTTGAACTCCAGCCGGCAGAGGGCGCCCCCAGAGTTGCAGCTGCCTGATGCATGCATCTTAATTGCCTTTTAATTTCTCAAGCTGTGCGTTCTGTCTGTTCTCTGTCTCTGCCTGTATTTAATAATGAAACTTAATGCTCTTCCCATTGGATATACTTTATGGCATATCTGTGTGCGTGTGTTTGTTATTTGTTCTTATATATACCCTGTAAAGTGGTCATTAAAATGTTGTGTAATAGACACTTGCGTTTGTATTTATTGATTTCAATCTTCACGAGCATCTTTATCTGTCTGCAAACAAAATTTATGGATCAATTTTAAATATTGATATTTTACAAATGATTGCTGAAATAATTTATTAAAATTCGAAATTTTTAGCTCCACTTGAATTATCTGATATAACATTTGTTGTTTGTATATAATTTGACTTAATACTCTTCTTGTTTTATTCAGAAGCTAAGAAGTTGACGTGTTCTTAAGAACAAGTTAAAAATAAAATATTTCATTGTCACTTGAATTTTTATTCAACTCTGGCTAAAATGTAGGGTATGTTAAAGTTTAGCAAATTGTTTAAGAATCTTCTTGTTTTATTTATTTTCATTGAGTATTTTTTTCTCTTATTTTTCAATGAAGCACGTTCTGTAATTTAATTCGCTTTTGTGCGCAGCCGCAACAGCTACAAGCTTTAAACATAGAACGAAGGGTCGCAACTCTCATCAGGTTTTTGTTTGAGTTTTGTTTCGAGTGCCTTCAATTGTAAGCGGAAGTTGTGTATTAAGTGGACGTTTGGAAAAATAAAAAATAAAAGAAACAAATATAAGAGAGTTGGGGTTGCTGCCTTTCATTGTTACAGTCTCTCTCCCTCTCTTTCTCTCTCTCTCTCTCTCTCTCTGTCTCTGTTAAAACTGATTAGGCCAGTCTGACGGCAGAAGCCAGAAGTCCAAAAGTTTGCAGCTGTAACATTGGAAACATGGCATATCACTTAGAAATACAGCAAAGCAATGCAATTACCGATCAGTCGAGTGTCGAGTGCGAGCATTTTCCGCATAGATAGAAAACAGCTTCCGAGTTGAGCCAAAGCAGCAGCAGCAGCAGCCGCAGAAGTTGCCCCATCAATCCTCACAATGCTGATAAACACACTCTCCAGACCCAATTCCCAATTCCAATTCCATTTGCAATTTCAGTTGCAGTTCCCAGTCAGACAGAATGAAAGACAGACAGACAGACAGACAGACAGATAGATGCAGACAGTCAGACATGGTCCAGGCGGGGGAGGAGGAGGGGAGATTGTAGGGAGAGATTTTCGCTCTGGCAATAATTTTTGCTGGAAAAGTGCTTTGAACTGTGTGTGTTGAACACAACATGATCGGCATTTGTTAGCGATAATGAATTGAACATTTCTGAAAACATGTTTGTACATAATTTGTATGCAGGCACCACTCGACACTACGGTACTCTTATACCCTCTCGTCTCCCTCTCTATCTCCTTCTCTGTCCGTCTCCCTGTCTCTCTGTCTGTCTGTCTGTTTGTGTTGGTCTAACTAAGAGCTAAGATACTCGATCTGTATCCTATGGATTGTTGTTTGTATTGTGCGCACATGAAGAGCTACAACGCTAAAGAGTTGAGAAGAGAAAGAGCAAGAGAGAGAGAGAGAGAGAGAGAGAGAGAGAGGGAGAAAGAAATGCGCAAAGTGTAAAGTGCATATTTATGGCTTGCATAAAATAACTTGTAAAATGCATTCACGAGTGCGCACTCACATTCATATGAGTGGACACGTGTTGTGCATAAGTGAGTATTTATGTATGTGTCTCTTTC
Organism: Drosophila falleni; assembly: GCA_035045575.1. Lineage (NCBI taxonomy): Eukaryota > Metazoa > Arthropoda > Insecta > Diptera > Drosophilidae > Drosophila > Drosophila falleni. Next base: position 18,021,247 of record JAWNOV010000167.1, read on the forward strand.
TATCTTCATCTCTATCTCTCTGTGTGTGTGTGTGTGTGTATGCGCGTGTGAATTGGCTATAAAGTCATGACAATCACATGTCGAATTAGAGTTTCGAGAGGAAGTTGTCATTAAGGATATTGATATGGTTGAATTGTGTTTGAATTCGTATGTGAATAGACTCATAAAATATCAGTGCAACATTTCACAGACTACAAATGTGCAAATATGCAACAAAATTATCAAACGTGAGAGCAACTATATTTCTACACACGTCCCTGAATCTTTAAAGAGTTTAATTGTTACCTTAAAAGATCTGCAAAATCAACTAGAGACAATTGTCTTAAACAAAAATATCTATATTTAATTAAAAAATGCAAATATTGTAAATAAAATCTAAAATGTTCCATTATATCGCTATATTCAAATATTTGTAATTAGAAATATTGTTATAGATATGTTAATAAATATATATCTTTAAATATTTTAGTTATTGAAATTAATTGTTAGAACAATGAAAACTATTACGTGCATATTTTTTTAAATTGCAATCAATCATTTCCATATAATGAATGGCTTAGCCTAATTGGATTCTACAGGCGATTTATTTATTGTTTGTTTATAATACTTTACCTTTTTCATTTTATATTCAAAAGCACTTGCTTTTTCTCAATATAAGACATTATGAAAGGTATTTTACTAACTTATATTCATTGTACTAACCATTTTGCCTACTTAAAGACATCATAAAATGATAATATTAAATGATATTTATTTCTTTTCTAATGATCTTTGTATACATTTCGAATTCCATATCAATTACCGTAGCTATGGAAAACCGTCGTTTATTGTTGCTACCTACAGCTACTCGTAGTACAATAGCTAAAGCTAATGGCTAAGTATTTTTTTATAGTTATTCTATATGAAAGATACTTACCACTTCATTATAAGATACTTAGTCATTACGACTGTCGCCTCGGAACAATCTGCGTAGTAAATGCCAGCGCGAAACGCAATTCCAATCCTAATTCCCCAGACGGTTTCAGCCAGATTATGTTACCAACAACGCACACAATGTACAATGTACAATGTACAATGCACATAACATAGATGATGTTTGGATTTAAAATAATAATAAAAAATGAAGTATGCTACAGGTTGCAAGCTGCGCGTTGCAAGTTGCAACTTGTAAATGCGCAGCTGTGCGTTGTGAGTTGGCAATAGATACGAGTAGGAACGATAGCCTTGAATTATTCAAGCGCGTGTGACTCGCTTAGTAATTAACCCAGCACAAAAGCCGCAGGCTGATGATGAGTCGCGGTTTGACTTCAACTGGAGACGGAGATGGAGATGACGATGGAGCTGCAGGTTGGGGATCGAGACTCGAGGCGGCGACCACGTCAAGTGGCAGACACCGAAACTGAGACTGAGACTGAGGCAAAAAAAACAGAGAGAAAGAGACATGAAACAAACACATGTGTGTGGATACAATGTTCCTTTTTGTTTGACTGACTGACTGACTGATAGAGTGTTAGATTGTTGGACTGTCAGACTGTTAGTTGTCTGCTGTTTGTTTTACTTTGTTTTTATGTCATTATCGTCATTGTCTGGCCGTTTGTCTGTCTGGAGAAGGTGAATGCTTCCTGGCAATGCCAACAGGTAGACAACGACAAAAAAAAGGCACTGTGAGAATCGCCTGAATTCGCTTACAAATCAAATATACTTAGTTACAAATTTTGTGCAGCCAACAAAACCGACAAACGAAGCCGTCAAATCCCAATGAATGACTCTAACTGACAAGCCCTTGCGTCAATTGTGTACTTTAGACCAAGTCCAAGACCAAGACCAAGACCAAGACAACGATAACGACACGCTCTAATAAATGGTTCAATAATAAATTACGAGTACTTGCATTACAGCTATACGAATACGAATACGAATACAAATACGAATACTCAAGAGTTGCCGCCGGCTTCAACTTTGGACAGGATTTTTATTCGGCGTCACGTTATTTGTGCATTTGTCAAGTTCAAGCGTAACTTTTATTACACTACACAACAGCACTCTTTGGTTCAAGTGATCACAGTTACTCTGGTAACAAATTATTGCAGTAACTGACTAAATCTAACAATTATTTTCAAATTTGTAGTTAAAAGATAGCTGAAATTAAAACCTATCTTCAATTTGCATTTAAAAAATGCAAAATAATTAAATATAATTTTCAGTTCACTATTTTTATTTGATTATTATTTTATATTTGTAAAAAATAAAATTTAAAATAAGTATTAACAAAAGTTAATTAACAAATAATATTAAATTTAAATTTCAGTTTAATGATTTTAGTTCGATTCTTATTTTATCATTTTTAAATAAAATGTCAAAACAATTATCAAAAATTAATTAACAAATATTATCGCAAATATAATCTTTATTGCTATATCACTTATTACGACTAAATTAGTTTATTTTGGTGTGTTTTATGTTGACATAATTAATTTCATAACTCTTATTTGCAATTCTTGGCTTTAGTTTATTTATCAGTTTAATTCAAATATTAGCTATTAGGTGCTTTAAAAGCTTCTTACTCACATTATCGTAAAGTTGCTCACTCTATATATTTGATGCTTTGAGGAACTTTCAGGAGCTTTAAAAGTAGCATTAAGTCTTCAGCTCTACAATCAAAAAATTTAAAGTAGTTCCCAAAAAGCTCTAAGTATTAAATATGCATCAGTATCTTTTTTTTTTTAGCAAGAAGTTGACTTGTTCCTTTTGCCTGCCATTGTCTGAATACTTTATTCTGTACTTTGTTGGATGGTGTTGTGTAGACGACACCGACACCGTGCCTTGGGCCAGTTGTGAGTAGGATGTCAGATCGCGCCACCTTCGTGATTTGTGGCTTAAGGGCACATATGCGACTAGACAAATGCTGCCAAGGAACCAGCGATGTTGATGTCGGTTTTGGTGGTTGGTGGTGGTGCTTATGACCGCACGGTGGTCTCAACTTCTGGTCAATTGAATGAATGTCCCTCTGTCCGTCTGTCCGTCCGTCCGTGTCTTTGTCCGTTTTTGTCTGCGTGGCTTTTGGCCGCCGGATTAGCATTGAAATTGACTTCGTGCTGTGCTCATTAAAATTTTACGTGCATAAAGTTTATTTCGATTTGCCTGGCGTTGTCTCAGTATTTTGTTTGTCGTTGTCGTTGTCGTTGTAGTTGCAGTTGTATTTGTATTTGTCGTTGTCGTTGTTGTCGCTGGCCACGTCCTTATCCTCAACCTCAACCTCAAAGTCATCGTCATCCCCATCGTCGTCTTCATCGTCATCGTCATAGTCGTTTTCTTTCGTTTCTCAATAAAAACGCCAAAAAGCAAACAATTACATTTCGTGGTTGCGGCTTTTGAGAATTTTCCTAGAATCTAAGAAAAAGAATGAGAAAATTCTGTTCAGTAAATCGCTACTCGTTTTTATATTTTTGTTGCTGTTGTTGTTATTTTTCTATATTGAATTTTACTTCCTTATTGGCCTAAAAGCAAAAGCAAAATCAAATCAAGCGAGGCTACTTACTTAGTTAGAAACCCTTTCGGATTCTAACTGAATCCCAGACTGCAGTTATTGACGTTTTTAATGTGTTTTTCGCCGGTTCAATGCATTAACAAGTTTACAGCCGTTTTGGAATTGATGTGGCTAACAACTTTTTCAATTACCGACCGAGAATCAGCGCCAGAGAAAGAGACTAAGACTGAGACTCTGAGACTCAGAGACTCAGAGACTCAGAGACTTTGACTCGACTCAGATCATCTCACGTTGGCCGTTTTGCTGTCCTCTGGTTATTGTTGTTGTTGTTGTTGTTCGTCTTCTGTTATTATGCCATGAGGCTATAAAAACTCGTTTTCAGCTGTTTTGCCGAAGTTCATGATCAGCTGTGAACTGAAAGTGGTTGATAGGAGACCGAGCTGAAAGGCAGCCAGGCAGGTAGAAGAATCTCAAGTCTGCTAAGTTGTACCGGTTTTTGCTGTTACTCTGCCGCCAATTGCACTCGTAATTGAGCCGCATCGCATCCGATCTTTGTCTCAATCTTAAACTCCATTTCTCGTCTTCGTTTCTGTTTCGGTTTTCATCCCAATCTCTGGCATTATTACGTGCACTGATGTAACAGCCAACTTGCAACTTTGCAACAGTTTGCTGCAGTTTTGTTTGCCTGCCTCAGCGAATTTACTTTGAAGTTTGCCTTTTATTGTTGTTGTTATCTTAAGTTGACAGGCATTGAAGTGCTTGATGCGCATATTTTGCAGATATTTTTACTGATACTCTCTGCTGATATTCTGATTGTTGCCCTATAATATTTCAACACCCAATCGACAGGCACTTCCTGCTTACAGAAACCTAAATCATTTAGCTGCCAGTGCCGCTTTAAAGCAGCAGAACTTGCAAAAAATAGAAGAACAGCAGCAACAAGAACAACAACAACAGCTGAATTTGGCATGCCATCATCTTTATAGCAGGAATGAGGAAGGGGTAAAAGGAGGAGGAGGGGATTCTGGCTGCCATTGCATTCCGGCCATGCAGCAAGCATGACAGCCTAGACCTGATCTATTTTGGTCACGCCTGCCCCTTGTTGCACCACCAGCTACTCCAGCAACGACATGCAAAATAAACATAAATATTACATACATTGGAGGAATACAGATATATTCCTCCATCTTTCCCTTACTCTTCCCTCTTACTGTCATACTGCCTGCCTTGTAGCACCACAAAACAAACAATTTGTAGGTGTGGTGACTTTGCTGTTGTGGTGCTGGAGGTGCTGCTGTTGTTGCTGTTGTTGCTGTTGCTGTTGTTGCTGGTGGTGCCATTCTCTTGATGGCCGTTCTGGTAGATGAAGCGGAAATGTGACGTTGATGGCAATAAATTCACTCGCTTTGTTTGTGCAAAAGTTCAAAGATTTGCACCAGATTGCGACTTGCAGATGCTTTTCGATCGAATTCCAAATCGAATGGAATGTTTGTTTAAATGTTTAAAATAAATCTAAGCCAATCATTGATCAAAAACAAGGAGAAAGCTGTTTTAAATATGTTTAATAGTTAACATCAAAAATAATTAAATTGAATTTAACTAAGTTGAAAATTTTAGATACAATTGTTTATCAAAATATTTCACAGACTGTTAATGTTATATTCTACTTTCTTTGCCATAATTTCATAAGACATTATCTTTATAGATTTTTTTCTAAGAGTTTGTGATACTATTAATTTATTAATTTTTTTGTGTATAAATTATAATTACACTGCTTTGTAATTTTTTTAAATTAATCATTACTTTACATACTTTTTTTGAATAAATTGTCAATGCATCTTTTTAAATATCTGTGATACAATTATATATAATTTTTACAGTCATAATTTGTTACATTATTCATTAATAGCTTTGTTAACAGTAATGGTAATTCAGAATTCTTAGCTATGGTATTCACTTTTCTAATTCTAAATTTGATATTTTCTCCATTAAATTCCTTTTCTTTTTTCCTATTTAAAATTTAACACTCAATCCATGTTTAATCTTGTAAATCTAATCTAAGATATTTAACTGTTGTTTCCTTTATGTTTAACTAAATTGTTGCCTTCCCACCTATTTTAAGACTTTACCTTACCCATTTAGTTTTCACGCATTCATTATAGTAAAGTGCTTGAGTGAGTTTCTCACAGCATTAGTCATAAAGCTCTTGAGAGATTGTTAGACCAGGTACGTCAATATCAAATTGATTCGCAAAATTAACGGCCTTCTGTCTGTCTGTCGCCTTTGTATCGTTTTCTCATGCCGCTTAGGCGGCTTACGCGTCGTATGTGTAATTAAAACATGCGCTGGCGGCGCTTTTGACCAGGTGTGGCCCTTTTTTTTTTTGCAACAACATATTAATTATTGTTGTGTAGCTTGAAAATATTTCCAAAAACTGGCCATAAAAGAAATAGAAAAGAAATAAATAAATGAAAAATAAAAATAATATTAAAAAATTATTGGGCGTCGGCGCACTTTGTACCCCACACAAACAACGACGACGACGGCACAATTTACCGGACAGCGGCCAACAAGTTGTGTTTTATTTTGTCTGTTTTTTATTTCAATAATTTATTAAGAAAACACGCCAAATGCATATGTAGAAATATGCCTGTACCTCTTCTCTCGCTCTCTCTCTCCTTGTCTCTCTCTCTCCTTCTCTCTCCCTGTTTGTGCAACGCCTTTGTGCGCCTTTGCATGCGTAATTTCTGTGGCGCTGACGGTGGTCCCAATGGCCGGCACAGTCGTCGATGTCGTCGTCGTCCCTGTCCCAATCCGGGTGCGACGGCACCCCCATTGAATAATTGCCATAGGCTGGGCGCCACAAGCTGCCAACGCTAACAACAACGCCAACAGCAACAGCAACAGCAACAGCAACAACAACAACAACAACAACATAGACAACGACACCGGCTATAGCACCGGGAATGGGAATGGGAACGACAACGAGACCGGGAATTCGGATACACTTTTAAGAGTATTTTTTTGCTTTTGTATATGCATAAAGATACTTTTATGCATATATCTAGATCTGCATACGAGTATATGCTAATGACACAGCATGTCGGCTTGATTACTCACAGAGTGCGCTGAAAGATCTTTGCATACCCTGTATCGCATATTAAAATGGGTATATTCAAATTTGATCTCCATGAAAACCGATTAAGTTCCACATTTTTATTTAGCATTTAAAAAATCTGCAATATTTAGAGTCAAAGTTAATTGCAAACACAGTTAGCATTGGTTGGGGTTGGCTCGGCAGAAAAGTAATTTGATTTGCAAGGTCAAAACACACATTTAATATTTAACCTTGTGCAATAAATATTACTCAATTGAAACTATTAATTTTATTACTCAGGTATTGTGTGATCCATCAAAAAACTCAACAATCTCATATGTATGATCCTCTTTTTTTTTATAAAGGGTATATAGCAGTCGGAAGTCACTTTGATATCCTTTTATTTCGATCATTTTTTGTGGCAGCTCAACTGTAATTTAGTTTTCAACATCAAAGGCGTGGGAATGACGCAAAAACGGCACAAACACTGGTAATCCCAATGATAAATGTGTCTGTTTGTGATCAGAATTCTGAAAGGATTCGGACAAATCCTCGACAAAATCTCTATATAGATTTATAGACAGCAAAAAAAAAGGTAGCAAACGAGGCAAAGCAAAATGCCGACAATGGAACGGAAATTTGTCGCCGTTGCAAATTGAAAACAACAGCGAAAAAATTCCAAAAATAAATGAGTTTAAAAGAATGCCAAACGCTGACTTGACTTTGAATGCCAAAAAGGGGAAAAAATTGTAACAAAACTAAAACGAAAAGTGGAAAAGAGAACAGAGAACAGAAAACGAATTAAGGAACTGAGAGTTGAGAACTGAGAACTGCGGCTGGAGGTTCTGGGGTACTTTTTTATGCTTTTTTTTGGGGTTGGATGGAGGCGACGTCGTCATCGTTGACAATGACAAGCGGCGTCCGAGCGACGCGATCATTTGGGTCAATGACGACGAAATCGAAGCGACGCCGATGTCGATTTCGATGTCGATGACAATGATTTAGAACCTAACGTTATGAAGACCGGCAACAAGAGCAACAAGAACAACAAGAGCAGAGCTTGGAATGAAATTGGCGGTCAATCAAGCAGAAAATGTTGTACGAGAATCATCATTTTAGCATGTGGCGACAACAACAACAACAACATCAACGAATGATACCCCTCACTTGCCTTAAACTGAAAGGAAGTTGTTGTTGCTGTTGTTGTTGTTGCTGTGTGTGGCACGAAACGGCGATGATCATTTTGTTCAATCGATTGTAAACGATGCGTTGCGATCGTTGCTCTGCGGCTTTGATCAAATGACAAAATTGATCATTTTCTGTTTGAATGGATTTTGGACGCAGTTTCCCTTCCATCCATCCCCCTTCTCCACCACCTCAACAACAGCAACAACAATTGATTTATGTTGGCTCTGTTGTCTCTGCTGTGTGGGGTCTGTGGCATGTGCAACAACAACAACAACATTAACAGCAACAGCAACAACTAAACCTTTACGCTGTGTGTTACCTATAAAATATCAGAGCTTTTGTGTTGAGCCAAAAAGGTGCTATAAATCAAGCCAAATGTGAGCGCACCTCTTTTTTGCTTTTGTTTAGTTTTTAGTTTTTGTTTTTAGTTTTTTTTAGGTTAGTATGAGTGAACGCTTTGACCATTTTCCAAGTGCCTGGCAAATTAACAACAATGCGAAAAACATTTTCGCGTCATAACAATTAATAGTGAGCCAGGATCAGTGACGACCCGGACAAGTCTATAAGGTCTCCATAGGTCTCTCTCCCCCTTCCCCTCTCTCTCCTTCTATCTCTCTCCCCTTTAGTTTGTAAGACTGTTGCAAGTCTGTTTAAGTTTTTGAGTTGCAAGTTCGATTTCACATTCCCGTAGGGGTGAAATCTTTTGCGTTTTTCGAATTTTCCGTCGCGTTTTGTTGCCAGTTGTTGCCTTCTTTTTTATTTTTGTTTTTTTGAGCTGAAAACGCTGTGGGTAATAACCAAAAATTAGCAAAAATTGCTAAAGTTTGACTTGCATGATTTATCTATAATTTTGCATCGCTAGTCGGCACTCGCAGTACGCCAAGTTTGGGGCAGGCATTCAGCCGAAGCTGCCACACTCGCCATCCGATAGCCGCACACACACACACACACACACAAATATACACACACACACTTATATACATAGGGAGACTCGCAAGTTGGACAACTGCAACTTCATCTGACAGCCTGGGCCATTTTTAATGCGCTTTTCAGTCTAAGCGATTTTCGGTTTTCGGTTTCCATTTTTTTTTGCAGCTTAACACTTGCGGGTGTTGTTGTCTACATAATTTCACTGCAGCTTAAATCTTTTGGGCCGTGGCCGGTAAACCGATGCGGGTTGCGGGTTGAGGTTGCGGCTGTCCAACAACATGTAATCGTCGTAATAATAAAAATTTGCAAATGATTTCGTTACTCAATCTACAAATCTCTTTTGGCTATCGTTACAGTCCTGGTTATGGCATGCCGGCTGGCCGCTGGCCACATCCAATGGAGCGCTGGTGCTGCAACTGAGCGACTCTGAGATTGCACACGCACTCCAACCGGACGAACTCTATCTGTGTGTCAAATTGGGTAAGTGGGTCGACCAAGCAATTCTTATCATTATACTATTGTCCTTATTTGTATTTGTATTTATTTATTAATTTATGCACTACTAAAAGAAGTCGGCAAAGAAAAAATTACTAAGTATTAAAATAACGTAAAGCATTAAAAATAAAATTAATATTAAAATTAAAGAAAAACTAGTGGGCGGTTATAATCAAGCACGTTCGACAGTTGAATACCCTGTGCCCAGGTACTCTGTACTGAAAGTTGATTTTCGATCGATTGTTCCTATGATAGCTATATGATATAGCTAACCGATTCTAACCAAATTTGGTCAGGATGTATAATATCAGCCCAGATGCATATTCTATCAGTTTGGTTCTGATATCTTAACAAACAAAAATCTTTTCCATACCAAGACTTCATTTTCGATGTACCGTTCCTATGGCAGCTATGTGATATAGCTAACCGATTCTAACCAAATTTGGTCAGGATGTATAATACCAGCCCAGATGAATGTTCTATCACTTTGGTTCTGATATCTTAACAAACAAAAATCTTTTCCATACTAAGACTTCATTTTCGATGTTATAGCTAACCGATTCTAACCAAATTTCTTCAGGATGTATAATACTAGCCTAGATGAATGTTCTATCACTTTGGTTCTAATATCTTAACAAACAAAAATCTTTTCCGTACTAAAACTTCATTTTCGATGTACCTTTCCTATGGCAGCTATATGATACAGTCAACCGATTCTAACCAAATTTGGTCAGGATTCATATTATTAGCCCATATGCATATTCTATCAGTTTGGTTCTGATATCTTAACAAACAAAAATCTTTTCCATACTAAGACTTCATTTTCGATGTACCGTTCCTATGGCAGCTATGTGATATAGCTAACCGATTCTAACCAAATTTGGTCAGGATGTATAATACCAGCCCAGATGCATACTCTATCAGTTTGGTTCTGATTTCTTAACAAACAAAAATCTTTTCCATACTAAGAATTTATTTTCGATGTACCGTTCCTATGACAGCTATATGATATAGCTAACCGATTCTAACCAAATTTGGTCAGGATGTATAATACCAGCCCAGATGCATATTCTATCAGTTTGATCCTGATATCTCAACAAACAAAAATCTTTTCCATACTAAGACTTCATTTTCGATGTACCGTTCCTATGGCAGCTATGTGATATAGCTAACCGATTCTAACCAAATTTGGTCAGGATATATAATATTAGCCCAGATGCATATTCTATAAGTTTGGTTCTGATATCTTAACAAACAAAAATCTTTTCCATACTAAGACTTCATTTTCGATGTACCGTTTCTATGGCAGCTATATGATATAGCTCGCATTTCTCTCAGTAACTTTACTCAGCTGTTCTATATCTCTTAGCCATCTCTTGATCTATGAATGCCAGACCAGCTTAAGTAGCAGCAAAATGCTGCTAACTGGAGCACATGATCGTTAATCTCAAACTGATAATTTGTGTGTTTCAATTTCAATTTCAGAATCTGACGCAGAGGCCACACCGCAGCTTTATGTCGTTTGGCGCTCGTCACAGCAGCACGAGGGGAGTACGAGTAAGAGTCAGTTTCAGACTCATTGCATTGATATAGATTACAATAATCCGCGGCAACAGCCATTGAGTGTGCTCCAACTGGAGATGTCTATGGCAGCAATGGCAACAACGGTGCAGGGTCAGGGGCAAGGTAACGATGCCATCGAGCTGCCGCAGTTGTTGCAGAATCTGCTAGTGAGCGTGGAGCGAAGCATTGAGCGCGTGTCGCTAAACGAGCTGCAGATGCCACTCGCCCTCGGCGAGGATCAGCTCGATGAGGCCAACAACAACAACAGTAATAATAACAACAACAGTAACAGCAACAACATTGGGTCGCCAAAGTGCGCGTTGAGGCGCAGCGATTTAATAACCAAAAACAAACTGTTCAACAACCGTTACATGCTGAGGCGCCTGACCAATCGACAGGACAGCATGAACTCCACCTCGTCGGGCAACAGCAATGCCAGCGAGCGCAGCAGCTCCAGTGGCAGCAGCAGTGCCGGCGAGGAGTTGCACAGCCACAATCACAGCAACAACCACACTGTGAACAACAACAACAACATAAACAACAATATGAACAACAATAACAACAATAGTGGCAACGATTTGTTGCCCTCCTCCTCCTCCATTTCGCCCGCTTTGCCGCTGTTTTGTCTGGGCAATTCATTTCCGCACATTGACAGCGATGAGGAGGCAACGGATGTTGGCGAGAAGCGTCAATCTTTGGGTAAGTGGACTACTAATCATTTACGTATACGTAATATTGCATTCACATCACGCATACGCCGCATTGACCAACTTGCAACAAGTCCACGCTCGCTTATCTTTTAAACTGAGCGTTGTTTTTTTTTTATATTTGTTGTTTGGTTTTTGCCTTATTTGTTTTGCCGCCGGAGCAGCAAGAGCAACATTTACAGACCCCACAATTTTGGTATGCAAATCTTTAGAGCTTTGCCCCGCCCCCCGCCCCACAGTACTCAAATATTCAATTAAACGCCCCGCAGCCAAATTTGAGCTCATTTCGCTGGCTTTGAAGTTGAACTGAGCAGTCTGAAGTCGAAGTCTGAGTCTGACTTCGAATCTGGCTAATAGCCACGTTTTGTTAGTGCGCAAATTTAGCGTTAATTTGATATAATTTCTGTGCATAAATTTGCCAACATTTGATTCAATTAATGGCCAACGATAGTCCGCTAAAAGTCAATAGTATGTGATCAGTTGAGAATTCTAGTGAAAGTATCTTTTTCTGTTTACTTGCTGTTTGATAAATTGTACTATTCCAGATAGCAATGATGTATTATTAACTTTCGCTAAATTTTGAACATTTCGTGTGTGTACTCTTCACAAAATCTTCTTTTCATTGTGCTCCATTTTTTTAAACTTTCTTTATATGGGTATGATGTATTACAGGTATTTAACTATCTTTTTTATGAATGAAACTTTTAATCATAAACATTGAACCTCAAGTCTGAGGAATTACAATTTTCACTCTATTCATCTCTTTTATTTATTCTCTTTATATCAATAATCATACTCTATTGTTAGAAGCAACTGTTGCTTAGTAGCTTGATTACTTATTTAGGAATAAAGAATTGAAAACTTTTCAAAATATAATTTCTATTCAGTCCTTGCTGTAGTTGTCAAATAAATATGCGATAATGTGTTTCAAAACCGAATGGGAGTGCAGCAAACAGCAACTATCTTGGACATGTCTAATGCTCAATGTTGTAATTGTGGTAAGACGAGAATAACATTCTTAACCGTTATAGAAATTCCTTCATCTGAATAGTTTTTTTTGTTAGCGTAGTATCTGTTTGTGGGTGTTCTCTTTCAACATGTTTATGTTCTGATTAAATTGGGACCTTCTTATGAGTTAGCTTCACTTTTCACGCTGCTCTCATGGATCGAGGGAATCTGCAGTTTGGTGCTCTTAGTCGATGGGGTATTTATAATGTGTGGCATGGGTGCGCTATTCATGGTGGTAAGTTGTACCAAATACTATTACATATCCAATTCTATCCTATCCCCCTTTTTAGGCAATCATATTGGGGTTTCTCCTGAGCGTTGTTCTCCTGATTTCGGGCAGCTTTTCCGTTGTTGTCTATACGGATGCGTATGTTGTTGTTCGAGGTTTCTATAGCGAAAAGTTGTATCATTATGAGATGACACACGAATGCTGTGGCATTAATGGACCCAAGGACTATGGTGTTCCCATCACCAATGATACCTTACCCATATCTTGCTATAAAGTTCTCAAGGCACAGTCCGATTATCTCTATACACGTGGTTGTCTTTATGCATCCTCCAATAACTGGTTCTGGTTTATATTCTCCAATTGTTATTGGTTCGCCTTCACTCTCATGATTATCGACATTGTCTGTCACTTTAAGCTAAGGCAGCGCATCTAGAGAATTTTCACAAGTTCTTTAGCATCAATCAAATCAATCGACATCCATTCAAAATGTATCTATATCAATTGCCTTTAGTTGAAGCTAATATCGGTGTCCAGGCGGTGCATTTGTAACTGAAACCACACACATATTGAATCACAGTCTCAGTTTGCACCAACAGCAGTTGAGTTTTTGACTAGAATGCGTCGACGACGCCCACGGTTCGACCACAAAAGCCAACAAAAAAGCTATTAGCCATTAACAACGGCGGCCCACAGCATCCGCCAGGCGTTGGTTAACCACAAAATATCGTTGTCTTTTCAACAAATACAGCAACAACAACAGCAAAAGAAACAACAACAACAAGGGGCAGCTACAACGGTGCAAATGCCTTTTAATTTGTCAAAGCCTAAAATATGAAAATTAAATGAGAAACCAAAGCAATGCACTGCACAGTGGAACCAGTTTGTCAACAATCTAGTCAATTGACCCTTGTCAAGGCAACATATGTTAATTTAAAATTTAATAACGAACAGATAAAGAAAATGTATGACAATAATCAAATAAATATGAGAAACGATAAATATAAAACAATTTCTACAAATATCATACACTGTACAGTGGATTTTCTAAGATCTTTAAATTATGATATAAACTTCTACAAGGGAAATAGGAATATAAGCACCAAATATCTTAAACTGTTTATTTGAGGTTTATAAATAATAATATAAACAGGATTTAGAATCTCATAATTCATATAAATAAAATTGCCTGACCTCACTGTCTGACTGACTGAGCACTGTACGGACCAAACCGTTTGACGTGCGCCCTTGAATTTTTGACATTATATATATATATATGTTTTATAAGAACAATATAAATGACAAATGTTTTAAGGGAACAGAAGTATTTTAAAACTGAAACTGCTTATAAATTATGCGTGAAATTCAAGTAAGCAACAGAATGCATAATGTTAGGGTTTTACCCACTATTCCTATAGAGGGAGCTATCAAAAGTGGAGTAGTAGAGATGCCTATCTAGTCCCAGTGTGCATTGCAATGGAATGCGATCGACACGAAGTCGCTTTTTTGGTTTTTTGGGTGTGTGGGTGCAATTTGCAAGCGGGCATAAATCAGCTGACAAGTGCGGGGGCAACTATGGCAACTGTGGCAACTCTGGAGGTATTGAATTACGTACTTATGCATGCAACGTGCAATGTAGCACCTGGCATTTGTATTCGCACCACATTCAGACCACAACACAACACCAAACAACCAACAGGTGGTGCGACCAGGTGGACAACAAAGTCCGTGCAGAATTTCTGCAGACGCTGCAAATGTGCCGCATTTGTAATACGAAAATTGTCGCACGCGAAAGTGGCGACTCCAAATTTATGGGGGGCAACTAGTTTGTCTTTGCCACGCCCCTTTTATTAAGCCAATATGCAACTGTGTGGGCTACTGTCGCCAAATTAATCAAATGACATTATTATGCAAAGCACGTCGCACGTCGATCCTGAACCAGTTTTCAAGGTTTTCAGCGAGCGTTTAAAATGCAATTAACCTATATCTAAATATATATAACATACTGTACGAGTATTTAAAAATATACATATAAATTATATAAATACTTGTCAATTTTTTATAACAGCCAACAACGAGTCGGAGCTGGAACTGGAGACAGAGACGGTAACAGTGGCAGAGAGGGAGACGGAACTGTTGCCGCCCAACTCGATCAGTGAATTGCCCGAGAAACTATTGAACAGCGGTGTCTATTTGCCAGGTAGGCATCTAGACTTTCCATTTTTACCGCTGCTCTGCATAATTCTAGACTTTCACTAGTCCCCCGAACTAAACTAACCAACAAACTAACAAACTAACTAACTAACTGACTAACCAAAAATGTAGCTTATAAATATAAATTGAAAATTGAACATCAGCTGGTGACGCCCCGTTAGGCAATTTGCCTGCGAGGCGAATCGGTGAAAATCGGCGCTTTTCAATTCAATTGAATTCAACTTGAATTCGAGTCAAGTCAAGTCGAATTGAGTTGAATTGGAAATCAATTCAATTAATTCACACACTTTTTCGCACATTAACACGGTGTCGAAGACCACCCAGGGAGCCAAAGCAATTGAGATTGAGCTCGATTTCCATATCACAGCCATATCACATACATCCATACCACATATATATCCATATATATTCGCAGGCACACGCACCCTCCAAGGCGACCCACTTGTGAATGTGGACGCTGATGCTGTGGCAAGCGCGGGACTCAATTGCTATGAGCTGGCCACTCTGTTGCTCTACTACAGCACCATACCGGAGTGCAGGTGAGTGCAAATCAAGACTCCCAAGTGAGAGATGGAAGTGGAGTTGGAGGTGGAGGTGGTTGCCTCAATCAGAATCAGGCAGTTTAATGTCAAATGCAAAACGCATGGGAATGAGCACATCTAACAGCTGTCTCTGTCTGTCTGTGTGTGTGTGTCTCAGCTCCAGGTATTTCAAATTGTCTGTCCAACAAGCAAAATAAAGAAGAAGAAGTGGGAGTGGGAGAGTACGGGTAAGGAGGAAAACTTTATAGACTCACAAGCAGCCCATCCATATTTACGAGCAGATATGCAAATGTGCAGTTAATGCCTGATGACCAAGAGCCAAGAGCCAACTGGCGCTGGGAAAAACGACAACGATGGCGCAGCACTTAAGCCTTTAAGACGTTATGGGTTCTCTTTTGGCCAAGTAGTGCTCTCTCTCCCTTGCCACCCTTCCCTATCTGCCTCCCTCTCTACTTCCCTTGGTCGTCTGGCTGTCTGGCAATCAGGCAGTCGAACTCATTGCCGCAACAGAATATGCATGCCAGTCAATTTGCCACTTTGGCATAAAAGGAAACATGCAACAAGAACAGCAACAGCAACAACAACAGCAACGAACAACACTTGTGTTCAATGCTGAGAACTTTGCCTCAGAAAATAGAACAAAAGCCTCAGCTAAATGTCGATAACACTGCGCTACAAAACGATAATGAAGAACATTTAACGCTCCAATTCAGTTCGCAAATAAATAAGCCAAAAAAACTATTACACTCTGACTTAAGACATTTGAAATTATAAACGGATTCGCATATCATTAATCTTCAGAACTGAGCAGAATTAAAGGATGAACTCTAATGGAATTTGACTCTACACAATTATGAGTATTTTTGCGACATTTTTGAGCTAATGATCTTGAGTTTTTGATAGATAACAGACAATAAATCTTATCTCATATGTTATATAACATAACGGTAATATAATTAATGGCTGTCTGCCTAAAACCTACGCTTATTTCGGAGATCTTTCTTATTAACATTAACTTGTAGAGACTTTGTCGATAATATCTAGCATCTAGTTAGTAACTACACTAACACTTTGTTAAGAACTCTATCAAGATAGTATCTTAAGCTGTGCTTTGTTCTATAGTGTAATTTTGAATTCTAGTCTCTGACTGTTGCGGGCAGGCAACAGTTGTTGGATCTACTAAAGCATGGCAGACACGTCGCTGGAGGGACTGTGCTCTTTCGGCTTCCCTTTGTGGAGCGAACGGGCCGAAGGAGACAATGAGAGAGAGAGAGAGAGAAGGCAATGTCGATGTGAATAAGGGAGAATAAAATATGAAAGAGATGGAGATAGAAGGCATAGCAGAGGGAGCGTTTGCTGCAGGCGTATGAATGATTTTTTCAGACAGATTCGTGACACTTTAAATTTATGATGTGAACTTTAGTGGCCCAACGATGAATGCTTGTGTTATTTGTGTTGTTGTTGTTGTTGTTGTGGTTGTTGTTGTTGCTCCTCCACACGATTCCTGGAAATATCAGAACAATCTGTGAAATCTAAATCGACATACGAGAACACACTCGTTGGCCACTTACGACTTGGCATTCTCATTCCCATTCCCATTTCAATTCTCATTTCCAATTCAAATTCTATATGAAATTCTGATTCCCGTTTTCAGTTTAGTGCCGAGTTCCAGCTGCATGTTAATTGCTTCAATGCCAATTGATAAAATGCGGCCAAATCGTGTAGAAAACTTTGACAAACATTTGCACAGCAAATGCAAAACTGCACAAGCAATTTGAAGTTTGTAAAATTCCAAAACTGGCACAACTCCAGTCTTGTCTGACTGATGACGATGACGATGACACTAAAGTCTTTACAAGTTGGACTTGGACAGCCACTCAGTCTCTGTCTCAGTCAGAGTCACAGTCACAGTCTAAGTCTTCTTCCATCGTCTTTGAAAACTCCTCCCTCTCTGTAGCCTGAAGCTAGAGCCATTGACATTATTCGCGTTTGTTTGCCGACATGTGTAAGGTATTCATTAGCTCGCCTGTCCAATTCCAAATGCCAGCCAGACAGACAGACAAACAGCACGCAAATATTAAATATTTGAGCTAAGTAAAGTTTTCACCGAGATAGCAGATGACGAGTACAAGAAGACAAGACCCAGACTGACAGTGTCAACAACAACAACAACAACAACGGTCTAAGACACGTCTTATCCGAAACTTACATCATCCCACTTTAGGCTCAGAGCCCATTTGACCCTGTCACTATGATCCATCTCTAAGAGGATGTATTGTATGTCTATTTCTCTCTATCTTTTTCTCTCTCTCTCTCTCTCTCTCTCTCTCTCTCTCTCTCTCTCTCTCTTTGTGTGTATGACAGCTTGCAATTAAATTTGTTTTTATGGGTCTGCACTTCTGGGAATCTTTAAATGCCGCCTGGTACGAGAGCAAAAGGTATTAATATGCATGCCCGCGCATAATACATAATACAAATGCGAGTATAAAGAAAGCTCGGGTTACACACGCCCGACCCCGACTAGGACTACACACATTTTTTATTGCTCTCTTACACAGTTGGATCACATCGAATTGCCCATAGCGTTTGTCGTGTACGGAATATATTTAAAGTAATGTCATTTCTCTATGAAAGAGTATCAAATTTTGCATGGAAACATCTTACATAAGCTAGATTTATGGGTTCCCTTTTAATAACAGTTGCATGCTATGTTAAATAATAACTAGCCATGTAAATGCCGAGCCTGGTTAACAGCATCTTCCAACTTTATGGCCTTACTATTGTTAAATAGGTAATATTTATGGGCTGAGTTTGAATTGCATGGCTGTCACATTTGGTATATTTGTAATAAAAGTTGTAAATTTTTTATTCGTTGGTACATTGGATAACCTTTTTTCAAATTTTAAAATTATTTATAAGCTTAGCGATTTTATTTAAACAGTCTTTAAATTTTATAACACCCCGAGTTTACAAAAGCATACATTCATTTAAGCATTTATATGTTTTGTAAAGGAATAAAATGTTTGCATTTTAAAAAATGTTTCTCAAATTCTATAGATTTAAATTTTTTTCTTTGATTTATATTCTTCATGATTCCATTTTTTTAATATTAATTGTGATGCTATCATAAAGCTTATGAATTGAACTAAGCATTAAAAATGATTTTTTTTTAGGTATTACAAGTAGACATTTCTTTTTATGTGAACTTACAGTTTGTGAATGTTCAATAAGTTTAACAGCATTTAATTCAGTGACAGGCATATTCTGAATAACATTTGCATGCTATGTTAAGTAACTTGATGTTAATGTAAAGCGTGTATTTGCTTTAATGTGACAGGCATATTCTGAATAACATTTGCATGCTATGTTAAGTAACTTTATGTTAATGTAAAGCGTGTATTTGCTTTAATGTTATTGTGCAACAACGAGCTTTCATTTGTTTTTGTTTTACAAAAATACAATGTTCTACAATTTCACAATTGTAGGAAATGTGTCAGAGTATACGAAATTCGTAGCAGACCTTGCTTTTAAATCTTATGGCATCTTTAGCGCATGTGTAGGTTGCTTTTAAATTGAAATGCCAAATGCTTTTGATGGCCGTGCTGTGCGGCATCATTAAACTCGAAACATGCCAGAGATGATGATGATGAAGCTGAAGACTTGCAACCCGCAGTTTGTTGTTAGCTTGCCACTTGCAGCAGCAGCGGCAGAAAGCAACTCGACCTGCCGCATGCGCATTGCGTGCAAATATCAGCTAAAAAGCAGACTCTCTGACGGGGGTGGATGGACTGCTGTGAGAACATAACATAACTGGCTAACAGGCTGGTTGACCGTCTGACCGTCTGACCAGGCCGTTAGTGGCATGCATTTACAGTTAGCTGCCAGCTGCAGGCAGCCTGCAACTCGAGAGAGCAAGTGGAAGAGGAAGAAGAAGACGAAGAGGGAGTTTGACTACACGCAGCGGGATAAAACGTTTTGGGGTAAAGTGTTAAGAAAATGCCTGTTGGGCTTTTTATTAATGCGCCAGCTGCCATTAGCGGCAATTTTCAATTTTTATTTACGCTGATTAAAAGTGCGCTACCAACTTGTCATATTTACTGGCCGCCGTTTTGATATACTCAAAGGTACACGAGTACGAATACTAGTATGAGTGTGAGTACTAGTATGAGTATCAGTATGAGTATAACAGTGCTAGGCAGGAGGCAGCATCCCCATTCAACTTGCCACATCTAGTTGTGGGCTGGTTGTTGCCACAAGTGGCAGAGGCCGCTTATTGCCAATTAAGCTGAACTTGTTTTGGGCGTTGCCAGTTGCCATTTGGAAGTTGCCAGTTGCCAGTTGGTTCTGCTCAGTTTAGCTCTGTTTCGGAGCAGTTGCAAGCGAACAACCTGCCACATTCACAATTTACACCACACATTTGACGTTGTTTATGAGCGCCTGACCATGCACTTCTTACTGCAACTCATTGCATTTAACTTATGTATTTCTTTTTTTTCAGCATTGGCCATAAAAGTACACAGCAGCAACAACAACAACAATTGAAACCCGCCCAGCAAACATTTACCATTTTAATTGCCATCGAGAAGTCGCAACATTTATGCGTAATCGACTTAATTTGCCAAAGTCTCAAACTGTTAAGCAAGCAAATTGGCAATTGTGAAATTTTGGCCGTTTGTCTCGATGCGAATTTGCTGCAATTGTGCAACCAGCAGCAGCAGCAACAACAACAACAACAACAACAGCAGCAACAGAACCACAACAGCAATAGCTGTGATCAGCCGGTAAGTTCAGAGTTTGACCTTTGCGATTGCACCACAAAATGAAATCATTAGGAGGGCTCTCCGTCTGTTTTTTTTTTTTTTTGGGTTGACGCCCCACAGCAGCCACAAACGGCAGACACCCAATTAAACCGCTTTACATGGCCAGCAACAAAAACCAAAATAAATACAAAACACAGAACCTACCTGGCCACTAATGACGGCTTTTTTTTCTTTTCGTTTGTTTTTTATACCTACCTCCCCCTCAACAACACACAGGAGCAATCGCATTCGCATTCGCAGTTGCTGTTGCAGTTGGCATCAGCATCGCATTTGGTTAAATTCATTAGCGTGGACCAAGTCACGACAAGTGTTGCGCCATCACAACTGCCGAGCGGTTTGCTCCGGGGCCAGCATCATCACGACGCTCTCAAGTGGCGCGAATTCTTTGGCCAACTCGAGGCGTTTCAGCGTCAATGTGCCGCTGCCGGCGGTCGTCTGGTTGCTGCCTTGAGTGACATACGCGCTGCCGATTTGTTGGGGTTGCCAACGCGACGACAACTCTACGGTCAGCATCGTGCCCTCAGTCGTGCCCTTATGGACTCGCAGCTGCACAATTTGCGCAAGCGTGGCGCCACACAGCTGTTGCGCCTCCAGGAGGCAGCCAGTGCCATCAATTCCCCACCAGCAACAGCAACAACTACCCCTTCCCCCTCCACATCCCTTACCTCAGCTGCCGCTGCTCCAACTGCAGTTGCCTGCAATTCGGATGCAGCCAATAAGCTGAGGAAGGTGACGCTACTCTACAACGAGGTGGATCGTGCCGCACAGCGACTCGAACAGTTGACGGAGCAGCGACGCGAGCGACTGCGGCAACTGACGCGTCAGCGTGCCCTGGAGGATGAGATCAATGAGGTGAGTCAATTACAACCAATTGTATTTCAAAAGTGTCTTCAAGATTCCTTTAATCATTTCATTTGAACAATTTCTTAATAGTAATTCTAAAAGATTCATTTTTATTTGAGTAATGACATCAACAACTTCACCATAATTGAAAGTATCTTAATGATTTCTTTAATTATATAAATGGAAGAGTATCTAAATTGCTTAATAGTAATTCTATAAGATTAATTTTTATTTAAGTAATGGCATCAACAACTTTACCATATTTAAAAGTATCTTAAGGTTTTCTTTAAAAATAAAAATGAAAGAGTATCTAAATTGCTCTTAATAGGAAAATTTTAAAGATACATTTACATAGGTAAAGGTATCAATGGCTTAATGAATTCTCCAAGATAAAATCAAACAATCTCTAAATTAAATTAAAAGACAGATGATTTAGAGATTTCAAAATTGATTAATATTTAAATTACAGAAAGTCCTGTTGGGAGAGGGAGTAGGAGCGGGGCCTGGGAGAGGGACCTGGGAGAGGGAGTGGGAGTGGGAGTGGGAGTGGGAGTGGGAGTGGGAGTGGGAGTGGGAGAGGGAGCGGGAGAGGGAGTGGGAGAGGGACCTGAGAGAGGGACTGGGAGAGGGACCTGAGAGAGGGACTAGGGGCGGGGCCTGGGAGAGGGACTGGGAGCGGGGCCTGGGAGA
The DNA here is from genome assembly GCA_035045575.1 of Drosophila falleni. Classification (NCBI taxonomy): domain Eukaryota; kingdom Metazoa; phylum Arthropoda; class Insecta; order Diptera; family Drosophilidae; genus Drosophila; species Drosophila falleni. Next base: position 18,043,057 of record JAWNOV010000167.1, read on the forward strand.
GGGAATGGGAGAGGGACTGGGAGAGGGACTGGGAGAGGGACTGGGAGAGGAAATGGGAGAGGGACTGGGAGAGGGACTGGGAGAGGGACTGGGAGCGGGGCCTGGGAGAGGGACTAGGAGGAGTAATATTAATAGTAGTATTTAAAGTAGCAGTAGTAGAGAGGGTAAGAAAAACAAAGAGAAACTGAGGAAGAAGTTCGAGTTCGAATATAGAGAAATAATTCAAATGCTAATAGAAGTATGAATAGAAGTGGGACTAAATGGAATATAAATTGGAGTATATGTCAAAATAGGATTATTCCTTGACAAGTGTACTTTTTCCGTAAGATCTCTCAGCTCTCTCCTTACCTCAAACAGACTCTCATTAAAATGGATCAATGAAACTCAAATCACTCGCAAGTCGCATTAATTGAATCAAACTGTCACATTTTTAACGCGCATTAAAATTTTATGAGTAACAGAGAGACTAAGAGACTAAGAGAGAGAGAGAGAGAGAGAGAGAGAGCAAAGACGTAAACGCAAACGACAACGACAGGATAATATTTAGTTTTTTTCCATAGTAAGTACGGGGTCTCCGACTGTCGAGTATGCTCGACTGTAGCACCGGCCGACTAGTTTTTTCTGTGATACTCCCTCTAATATTCTTCCTGTCGAAAATTCTCCATTCTTAACATTTGGAATATATTTGTATTGATGTCATGAATGTTTGTTGCTTGTTTGACTGCAATTGATATGCAAAAAACGTGCTGAAGTGGAGCTAAAGTTGGTGGTATGATAACACAAGAGGGTTTAATGAGCTGGCAACAGTTGAGTCGACAGGAAATGCGCCATCCACATACGAAATGCCAAATGTATCTGGCAGATACGCGGCGCACTCACAGCGACTGACATTGTTAATTGAATATGCATTGCATTTAATGCTTGGCTTTATTAATTTATTACGCGCATCCGCTTAATGTGTGCACAACCGGGTTCGCTTAGCCATCATCCATCGGTAGCCAATTGGCTTGTTGAGTTGGCTGCCACAAATGGAGCCGTTAGATAAGCCTGCCAAGTTACAGATTCGAGTGTTTTTTATTTTAGCGCATCTATCACAGTTGCAATTTGAAGTTGGCCAACTTCATTTCCTGGCATTTTAATTGACTTGTTAATGGTTTGTTCGGCATGCGAACAGCCAAAGACCAAAGACTCTGGCTCTCAAGGGCCCAGGCAGATGAATGGCTTTTCATGATCATCTCGCTGGCTACCTTTAACCCCGCCCCCTAAACAGTGCAACAGTTGCAGTTACAGCTGCCGTATATGCATAATTGAGCACGCACGCACCCACAACTTGGCTTAAAAACTGTGGTTGCAGTTGCAGTTGCAAATAACTCTCTTCTCATTCGCGTTATCTGGCCTGGGTAATCTTTACTCGGCGGCGCTTAATCAGCGCCAATGACAGTTGCAGCAACGCCCAAAGCTCCCAGAGAGAGACTGAAGACGCTGTAGACTCTGTAGACTCTGCAACCGACTCGTTGCATCCACTAATGCAATTTCGCTGATTAATCACAATAATTTGTTGTGGGATTAGTTAGCGCAGTCATAAAGGAAGACTCGGTTTCAGCCTGCGTTGCGTTTACATATTCGTCATACTTTCGCGCTACTATTAAGTTTTGCCATTATTATTATGATTGTTGCATGTGTGTTTGCCGTTGTTGGCCAACAACAAAAGTATGTCAAATTGCAAACACACGACAGACAGACACGCAAGAAAGATACGTAGATACTTGTACTTGTGCGAATATCTCATAGATAAACGGCTCCTGGATCTTCAATTTCATTTAATAATTTGCGGAAATTGGTATTTAACAATTTGCAGCGCCTTGTTAACGTTTCTGTTGTTGTAGTTGTTGTTTTTTGTATTGGATATTTGATTTTTTGCAGTTTACGGTTTTCAGTTTTGCAGTTTTCAGTTTTCGGACATTTTTCACACGCTCCTCCGCCTCTGAGAAATGTGCGGCCATTTATCAAAATACCAAAACTTGGTTGGGGCCAAAAATTGAATTTTAATTGCCGACGAAAAGTTAATGAGAAAAGTGAAAGCAAGGTTAAAGAAATTAAATACATTTTGTTGCGATTTTCAATCGATTTGCAATACTCTGACAGCTTCAAGTCGAGCTCGCTCATTGATTGCTCCATTGATGGCTTCACTTGGCTCATTTCATTAGTTTTCATTCAAAAGTAGTTCAGCGATAAGACTGACTAACTGAATGACTGACGGACTGACTGACAGACTGCCTGTCCATCCATCCAACTGACTGACGCTCCAACTCTATCTATCTATCTCTTCTCTCTTTTTCCCTCCCTCTCTTTCTGTCATACTGCGGCTGTCATATCGCGATCGCCGCTAAAATTATACTAAGAGATACTATAAACATTTAACACCAACACGCTTTCAATTAAAAGCCCGTTGACAGCTTCCAATTTTTGTACAGTGCCGTGTTTGAATTTTTGAGTTAAATACCCTAACTTTGTGACAGAGCATTGTTAATTTGTCAAAGCATATAATCAGTTAGGCAATTCAATAATTGGCGTGGGAAGCCACAATGATTTTATGATTTCAATTACTCTCATTATTATCATATAATGCTTTTATAAATAGTTTCATTTTTGATTGCATAAAGTTCTTATATAATTATTTTTCTTGTTACATCTTTATTATAATAAACACAAAAGAGGTCTAGAAATTTAAAATTAAATTATTAAAAACAACTTTTATATTTTCAAGCTATGACAGATTTATTAAAAAATAGAAAATATAATTTAAATATAAATAAAATAAGAGAAAAACTTGCTTATTAACCCGAATAAAAATAAATACAGTTTAAAAAGTTTCATCATCTTGCAAGTATTCTAAGTTGAATACCTATTAATATTCAAGTACTTTATTCTGACAATATGCCAACTTACATTATTAAAAAAATGTTAAATCATTTTAAACACAGATATCAAAAGTTTTTCCTAGATTCCCAATGATAGTATTTGTTGATATTCACATCATATTCAATATATATATAATAATTATATACATACAGTTTGATTTTTGATTATTTTTATAGAAATAATGAAAACAATAACTAGACGCAGCTATAGAATACAGAAGAAGATAATTTATTTAAATTAAATAGTTAAATTCAACTTCAAAAATCTTTTCTCTCACAATTAAATCAAACAACCCGTTTGCTAATTGCAAATTAAAGTGCATGATCAACTTACATATACTAAAAAGTGTATTATCTGTTCGTTGGCCTTGATTTTCTTAATTAAATCAATACGTTTATGTAGTTAACTAACAGACCGCAACTAAACTGAGCCAACACGAGCTTCAACTCTTGAGTGTGCAATGCCAAATCCAAATGCGAATTGCGACTCCGTCACCTAACAAATGTCGCTGTCGTCCATTAGGCGCGCATTCAAACAAGGTGCGAAAAAAGATGCCGCCATCGCCATTTTGTTGGGCAGCAGAAGATGAAGATGAAGAGGAGGAGCAAGGAGAAAGGGGAACAACATCAACGACAACAACTACGACGACAACGACGACAACGACAACGACGACATTATGATGCGATATGCGATATTATATCTAAATTGTTGATCGGCTGCATTACTCGGGTTGCTCGGATTGGAGGGGCAGACTTAAGCTCCAGTTATGGCCACAAGTGTTGACTGGGTGTGTGTGCGTGTGTGTGTGTGTGTGCTTTGGGTGTTGCTGCTGCTGTTGGTGAAAGAGTTGACGCGTCTTGGCCGATAGCTGCATAAAAGATACAGATAAAAATACACAAATGCTGACGGTGAAATTGGATTTGTTTGAGGCGCTTTCTTTGAGCATCTTTGAGCCCGTATTTCAAATTAATTTGCGCTCTGTCGGCGACTTTGTGCAATGAAAACTATGTTTAATTGTTTCGCGCCTTGAATAACCAACTCCCTCCTAGTATTTGCCACAAGAAGCTGTTTTGAAACTGACCAGAGTCTAACTTTATTTTTTTTTGGCGCGGAAGCAAAAGCCTGGTTTATTTATGGCCTCTGACATTCGAACCCGAACCCGAAGCGGTATCCTGGAGGCCGCATGGAATGCGGTGGCTGCCACAGCTTGCATAACTGCAGCTGCAGCATTTTGGGAGAATAGAATTCGGTCAGGCAGGCAAACTGGCCATGAAATATGAAGGCTTATTTAGTGTCGACAGTGCCGAGAAGAAGATCCAAGACAAAAGTCCAAGACGGAGACCAAGACGAAGACCGAGACCGAGACCCATTCACAGTGGCATGACTTTGGCATTAATAATAGCCGCGTGTATTAACCCTCTTGTAGCAGACACATCTTCACTGGGATGTGGGATCTGGGACTTGCAACATGGGGCATGGTGCATGGTGCATGGTACTGCCGCAAGTGCCGCCAAGCAGATGCCTGCAACCGGTTGATGCATGCAAATTCGCCACGCGAACAAACAATGCCTCATGCTCTCGACTGACTCGACTTCAAGATCACAGCTGCAACTTCATCTGCAACAGCAACAGCAGCTTGCAACTGCGGCTTGACTCTGTGTGTCATCAATGTAGACGTTAATCATACGCTTAGCTTGGCAGACATTGAGTTGCCCGAGGCACAACAAGTTGCCGCCTAGAATGTCTGCATCTGCATCTGCATTTGCAGCAACGTATTTATTGAATTAACCAAAGACGATGCTTCACACTCGCCATAAGCCAAGACCAAGACAGAGACTGAGACTGAGACAGAGACAAAGCCAGGCCAAGAGCTGAACTTGTAGAGTGACAGCAAACAAAACGTAATTGTTGCCGGCAACATCGTTTGGGGCATGTCAAAATGTAACTGTCGTATTGAGTTTGACATGTTTTTTAACACTAATTTTACACGCATTTTTAGAAATCGTCAACTTCATCAACAGCTGTCATCATTTTATTTTTTTGTCCGACGCTTTGTCGTCACGTCCGTTCCGTCTTTGATTCAACGATAAGCTGCAGTCACTGTCACTGCCACATGCCCCATGTTGTTGTTGTTGCTGTTGCTGTTGCACTTGCTGCAGTAAAGCGGCTTTTCGACCAGCAACAAGTCGCCTGCATGCAATATTGTCACCACATTAACGTCTTGGCCTTTTGTGGCCACAATTTATGACTCGCTGCCTCGGGATGGGATTTGTGTTTAAGTTTTGGGTTTTGGGGCGTGTTTGCTGCCCGGCTTCGTTGCATTGGAAAGTGAAAAAATAACTCAAATTGTAATCTCCTTTTCGCGTCAAATAGTTAAACGAAATTGCTTTATTATACATACGACTCATTGTAGTTCACCAAAAAATGCAGTCAAGCGTGCCTCAAACTCAAACTCAAACTGAAACTCTGAGTCTCAGATTCAGCTACAACTTCAACTTCAACTCCCATCTCTATTTTTATTCCAAACACTAAACTGTAAGTACTACTCAGACTCCTACTTATATGTACTGTAGAAATTTGTCTAACTACGTAAATTTAACGATGCCGTTAAAGTTTAGTTTCAGATTTCCATTTCCATTTATATTTATGGTTTGCCTTTTCTAGATTAGGACTCGTTATTTCACTTGACTCATAAAAATTGAAAGAAATATTTGAAAATTGGAAATAAATTACTGTAAGTTTCTAATTTCAATTATTCCAAATACTTAATAACCCATTAAGAACTTTAATATGTGTTACAAAAAAAAATGGGTCTTAGTTGGTGTGTTAGTATTAGTGTGCTTTGGTAGCAAAGCTTAGTTGGCTCAGCTTTCTAAGTTTGGTAGAGGTGTGAGCCTAAGGTAATAAAAACATTTACGTTTCAAAGTTTTTAGGTGTAAGAAATCTTATTTGAAAAGCATTTAAGTAATATCAGAGAAAGACATAACTAAAATATTTTCAATTTAATTTAAAATATAAATAAAACTTTGTAATGAATTTGAATTTTAAAATATATTTTAATTAAAGCGGTTTTGTATTTTGTTTTAAAATATTATTTATGGAAATATAACAAAGATATTTTTTTAGCTCGGTGCAAAGTAAAAATACCTTAATATTTGCACTTTTAATTAAATTTCAGCTTAATATTTATTAATTAACTGTGTGTTTAACTTATTTACTGATGCTTTGCACTTTTTGCGATTTAATTGTTTTCTTTCTAAAACTTTGTCCTAATTTAAAAAAAATATATGTATATATATTAATTATATCCATAACTCAAAAGTTTTATTAAGCTTTTATGTGCTTTCATGTACTTGCGGCTTTCAGCGCGTTTGATAAGTTTCCACTTAAAGTGGCAAGATACATGTTTAATGTCTCACTTGACGCACGCATTCCGCTCAGTTGTTTCAACCTGGCCTGTTAGACAGCCAAAGAGAAAGGGAGCGAGAGAGAGAGAGAGAGAGAGAGAGAGGGAGAGAGAGAGAGAGATAGGAGAGAAGGAAATTATCGTCGCTATAGTTTCTGAGTAACTGCCATAAATTAGCAGGCAAATGACTAAACATGGCCGTTAAAATAGTAAGAACTTAAGAGCCAAAGATACGCAGCTGTAGATAAGACTAGAACACAGCATGAGGCACAAATTAGCCAAGAGATCAAATGAGACAGTCCGAATGTGGCAAATGTGGCAAATGTGGCAAATTGTAAATGGGAAACGCATATCATTTAAGACGTACTTCAAATAAATTACACTGAGACCAGAAATAGACACAGAATCCAAAAGGCAGGCAGAGACAAATGTAGACACAAAACAAAACTAAGATCCCAATAGCTGTCGGAATTTTCTATGATAGCAACACTAGCAACAACAACAACAACAAAGGCAACAACTTTGTTAAGTGTCAAAATAAATTCGATATTGTGGCTTAAAAAATGTTTATGGCTATGAGATAAATACGCGACATTTGCGTAAATTACACGACAGCAGCAGCAGCAACAGTTGCCACAGTGGACACCACTGGAAGCTACGCATGCTCACAGCAACATAGTTGCTGCAAGAGTTGTTGCTGTTGTTGTTGTTGCTGTTGTAGGTGTTGTTGTGTTTGTTGTAGGTGTTGCATGTGTTTTATGGCGCATGCGATCAACTTGTTAAACTGTCACGTTAAATTTGCGTTTTATGTCACAGCAACACCAACAGCAACAACAGCGACAGCACAAACAACAGCAATAGTCAAACAGCTTCTCTAAGATGTGCCGATCATCATCATCATCAGAGGCAGAGTGCAGTCAACTCCCCGCTGCAATCGCTTATCAGCGTACCAACAACAACAACAACAAAAGACAACATCCGCAGTTGCCAGTTGCCAGTGGCAAATAGAAGAAGTAGAAACAAAAAGAAATATGTAGTCAAGCTTATCAGCAAAAGGGGAGACAGACAGAGAGGGGAGTTAGGGGAAGGCAGATAGATAGTCAGAGCTATAGAAGATTCATATGTCTTGCTTCTCCCACGTTGCAAGTTATTTACTTAGCTAAGCAAATTGCAGCAGGCAACGATGTTGCCGACGTCGTCATGAGCAGCAGCAGCAGCAACACAAACAACAACGCCAACAACACTCCACTCTATTGGCGTTGTTGTTGGGCCTGCTTCCAATTCCAACAGCAATTCCATTGGCCATTCCAGTGCGTATTCCAATATCGTTGCCAAGCACCAAATGGACATATATTTGCTCTCGCTAATTGTTTTGATTTGATTGAATTTCATTTCATTTTCATTTTCATTGAGTGACGCCGACGGCGCGTAAATTGAAAAACTGCAGCATTGCAAGTGTATATATATATATTTATATATATATATGTGTGTGTGATGATGGGCTAGCGATAGGCAGACGTCGATTGGCAGCGATTGTTGTCGATTGCCAACGGCACAATTTCAAGTACGAGCAACAGTTGCAATTCAGAGCTGCCTCTGGCATGTTGTTGTTGTCCGTTTGTCGCGCTTAGCGGGGCACTTTTAATTGTTATCGCATTTTGAGCTCGATTCGCGCAATGATTGCCTCCAACTCCCGCCCCACAACACCAATTGGCAGTGAGCATGAAACAGCTGCCAGTCACCAATTGGCAGCCCAAATAGCCAACTATGTGAGTCATCATCATCATCCATTTAGCTAAACTGAACGTGCATCCAACTGAAACTTGTTGAAGTTTAAAAACTTTTGTTTCTATTATTGTTTTTGTTTTGAATTTGTTTTGTTTATCGTCTAACATTTTGCATCATTCGATGATTTCACTTGCAACGACAACGACAACGAAAACAGCAGCAACAGCAGCTTCTTTCCGGCTACAGGCTTATCGCTGGACATTAAACATTTCATTGAACCAACGATTTAGTAAATCAATTAATTTATTTATTATTGACTTTTGCCTGTGTGTGGCAATCGTTGAGAAACAATCTCTCAAATGGCAGCGTTCAATAAAAAAAACTAAAAAAGGCCTTGCGCCCCGTCATGTAAACAATGCAGGCAACTGAGCCGGCTCTACTATACAGGGTGTTCCCTACAAAAAAAAATAAAACACGTGTTGTGCAAAAAAAAATATTAATTTATCACAAAATTAAAGTGCTTTAATGAATCAAGCAATAAAAACAGAAAAGCTGATTTCCATATCTATTAATGAGATGAGTATTCATTTTTACTTACTTATAGAAACTGAACAGATAAAAATAAATAAAATATTTTTATTATATATATTTAAATGCAATTTTGAACATTTAACTGCCTTAACTGACTCCTCGAAATATAAAATAAATTAATAGAAAAGATTAAGAAAATATATGAAATTTCAACCAAAAATAGCTCAATTAATTCAAAACACTTTAAAACGTTTCAATAATTTAATATTAAAAAGAAAATTAAAATAAATCAACAAAAAATTAAGAAAAATATTTTAGTTATTTTAAAATTTATTTCAAAATTCCCTAAAGGCATTTAAAAAATAAAAAGATCAATAAATTCTGAGACATATCAATTAAATTAATCACTACTACAACACCCTGTATATCACTTGCTCGTGCTGGCAAGATTTGTTCATATGGCCAGGCTTGCCATATCTGATGAGCATGAAGAGTCCGAGTCCGAGTCGGAGTCTGAGTCTAAGTCTGAGTACAAATTCGAATACGAGTATTAGTTTTGGGTTCGAGGTAGTCTCTGCTGATTGTGCGGCAACTGTGAAACTGGAGCAACTTGATGCTAACTCAGCATTCAGCTTCACAGTCTGCTCCACCATTGCCAGCAGACATATTCATTCATTGGGGAGGACGTAAATGTGGACGTGGACATGCCCCCAAATGTAGCTGGGGCACATTATCTCAAAGCCAAAGATCGACAAAGGCAAACCAAAAACGGAAAGTGAATGCGGTGAGGCACACGCGTGGCCAACTGAGAGCTGGAAGCCAAGAGCTGAAGCTGGAAGCCGAAGCTGGAAGCTGGTTAGTTAGTTGAGGTTCCCCCTTCCCTGGTCCATAATTCGTCGCATCATCGATTGTATCAATTCAATTGGACGCAGCAGGTGATTAAAAATTGGTTAGAGCTACAAAATTATCAATGTGAGATCGTTGATTGGCCCGTGGTTGTTGTCGTTGTTGTCGTTGTCGTTGTTGTCGATACCTTTGGGAGCTTAACTTTGAAATACCCATAGAGGAATTATTTTATTTGATTTGTGCCCGATTGCTTTTTAATTTGTAAAGTGGAGGCTAATTAGATCGTCGATCGTTGATCGCTTGCTTGAATTTCACTTTTCATCGTTGGGAAATGGGGAATTGGACCTTGACGCCGGCGTGGGCGTGTTTTTACAACGAGTTGAAGGTTCCTCGCTGATCTCAATCTCAATCTCAATCACAAACTGTGTCTTGTTTTTTAGGTCACCTCATGGCTGGCCAGTGACGGAGCAGAAAATTTGCTCAAGTTTGCACAGCTGCAATTGGACAACGAGGCGACATTGAAGGCACAGGAATTGGAGTTTGAGAAATACTATTTCATTGCCAGAGTAAGTTAAATTAAATAAATCTTGATCTTATGAAGAGTTACAAATAATTTGCTTTGCAGAAACATTTGGCCAAGGGCAGAGATCTACACTTGGCGGCCAATAAGATCAGTGTGCTCAGCGAGAGTGCTCGCAATCTGAAGACAGCATTGGATCAGTTCTCGGAGAAGCTGGAGAAGACACGGGAACGCATTGAGGGAGGCGCCAGATTGTTGCACCTTCTGACGCAGCATCAACGTGAGACAGCCGCATTGGAGGAGCTGCAACGTCTGGCCGATGAATTGGGCGCCACGTCCTTAATAGAGAAGCACTTGCCGGCCGTGTTGAGGAAGAGTTCTCTACCGGCAGCGAGTAGCACGCCGGGACAGATGGCAGCCAAAAGGGGCAGCTATCGTTGCAGCTCCGGCAATGGCAGCTCCTTTGATGGTGCCCCAAGTGGCAGTCACTGCAGCTGCTGGCGGGAGAGTCGCAATCTCGAGGATATGGATGAGCCGGAGGAGGAGCCGGATAACGACAACGACTGCGATGCCGACGGTGATGGCGAGGAGCAGCAATCAAAGATTGCCGACTCCGGCGTCGGTGTCTGTGACAATTGCGAACGCAATCCGAAACTGGCGCGCATCTGCTCCTGTCAGAGTCTCAACGAGAAGAGGTAAGCAAAGTGCTGACTTAATACAAGATCTCAACTAAGATCTCTTCACATTCCAGTCACGATGAGCTGCTCGAAGATGAGTGCTTTGAGCGTCCCACAAAGCGGTACATGGACATGCACTCGCCCATGGAGGCGAATGCTCATCTGCAGTGCCATGCCTCCAGTTTTGAGCTGACCACGCTGGAGGAGCTCAGCTGTTTGGAACCAAAAATACAAAAGTAATTAGAAAAATTCACTTTCGAGACAACCCGACTATAATTGACCCTGTAGATCTAGCCCTGAAAGTCTACAGTCGAGTTAAGCCGACTGTAAGAGACTCTGTAATCTGTACAAACATAGGGAAACATTACGTAAAATTTCTACGTTTTAACGCGAGGGTCTTTTCTTTTTCTTAATATCGCAAAGTTATTTTAGGAATAACTTAAGAGTTTATAATCTGATCGTTATTAAATTTTTAGGTTACATTCGGAATATCATACTTATTATGCCAGCCGAAGGTCTAGACTGTAGGTTCGAGACTTCTTGTATTATTCGTTTTTTCGATATTCCAAAACTTCAATCTACCATTACTTTGTCAAAACTTGACCGATTTTCATGCGGAATATCGTTTTGATCATTTTTTGGCCTTTACTTTGATTCTGCATCAAAATATTATATATTTAAAGAATTCGATTTTTTTCCCTAACACTGTCTCTTTTTTCCCTTGACTTTCCCCTTGTCCCATACTCAAAAACTTCCAACTCTCATAACTTTGTCAAAACTTGGACGATTTTCATGCGGAATATCGTTTTGATCATTTTTTGGCCTCTACTTTGATGCTGCATCAAAATATTATTTATTTAAAAAATTAATTTTTTTTACTTAAAAATGCATATGTTTATTAGGACATGTAGCAATTTTCATAAGTCTAGCTATTATAGTCTCTCAGATTTAGGTTAATATACAGACGGTTAGACAATCGGCTTTATAGACTCATCTGTTGTTACTGATCAGAATATAACATCGGCTACCCCTTGTAATTTTTACGTAAAAGGCTTAAAGATCTAAAATTCCTTTAGAGATTAGGTATTAATTTGTAATTTCCTCTCCCTAGAACGCTTCTATTGATCATGCGCGAAATGATTGGTACCGAACGCGACTATGTCCGCTCCTTGTACTACGTCATTGAGAACTACATAGATGAGCTGCTGCGGGAGGATATTCCTCAGCCATTGCGTGGCCAAAGGAATGTGATCTTTGGCAACATTGAGAAGATCTTTGAATTCCACAATTCACATTTTCTGGGCGAACTGGAGCGTTATGAGCGTAATCCTCTCAAGGTGGGCGCTGCCTTCCTGGAAATGGAGTCCAAGTTCTACTTGTATGCACTGTACAACAAGAACAAGCCCAAAAGCGACACATTGTTAAGTGAATATGGCACCTCGTTCTTCAAGCCAAAGCAGCTCGAGCTACAGGATAAAATGGATCTGGCCTCGTATCTACTGAAGCCGGTACAGCGGATGGGCAAGTATGCGCTGCTCCTGCAGCAGCTGGTGAAGGCGGTGAAGAGTGTGGAGGGGGCAGCGTTGCAGGAGATTGCCGCCGATGTGGAGGAACTGCAGCGTGCCGAGGAGATGGTCAAGTTTCAGCTGCGTCATGGCAACGATCTGTTGGCCATGGATTCGCTGCGGGACTGCGATGTCAATGTGAAGGAACAGGGTCGTCTATTGCGCCAGAACGAGTTCCTCGTGTGGCAAGGACGCGGTGGCAAGAAGACACTGCGTCAGGTGTTTCTATTCGAGGAGCTGGTGCTGTTCAGCAAAGCACGCCGTTTTCCAGATCACAAGGTGCGTAAGCTGTTACTTTCCCCTTTGGACAATCTCTGATGAATTCACTTTCAGAATCTGGACATTTACATCTATAAGAACAGCATCAAGACCTCGGACATTGGACTCACAGCACACACGGGTGATTCGACGACCAAATTTGAGATTTGGTTTAGAAAGCGAAAGCCAGACGACACTTGGATGCTGCAGTGCATGTCGGAGGACATCAAGAATGCCTGGACCGAGGAGATATCTAAACTGCTCTGGAAACAGGCGAAGCGAAATCGAGGTAAGTTCACAAAAAAATAAATCATAAATTGAAATGTTGAGCAACTTTTAATCTGTGACAGAAATTCGCCTGGCGGAGATGTCCTCGATGGGCATTGGCAGCAAACCCTGCCTGGACATACGTCCCAGCAACAATCAGATCAGCGATCGTTCCATACCATTAGCACAGCTAAACAAAAGTAAGTATACTGTTAAAAAAAATGTTCTAAAATCAAGATTTTGATCTCAAAACTAAGACTTTTGGTCTATAAAACGCGTCGAGAGCATAAAATTCTTAAATTAAGAGAACACATCTTGATTTTAGGAACATTTCAATTTAGACCAAGTTCTTATTTTAAGAATAAATGTTCTTAAAATTAAAACTAAGAAATAAAATAAATAAAAATTATTTTATATATTTATATTTTTTTTTTTTATTTTCAATTTTTGATTTATTTACACTTTATTCTGTCTTAGTAATTTTTTAAATTTTGTTTTACTGCTTCACAACTGAAGCGACCTTTGTTTGATACGAAATAGTACCTATTTATACTTTTTAACAATTTAAGATTTTCATTCTTATATTTAGATTTTACGATTTTTTAGATTAATAATCTTAGTTTTAGTAATTTGGTCTTAAAATAATCTTATTTTAAGAACAAAATATTTAAGATGAATGTTCTTGATTTTAGAACTTGGTCTTTTTATTCAGTGTAATCTGTTTGTTATTTAGACGTTCTTCTGATTAATTTTATTGTTTTTTTAATAGCTCCCAAGCTGCGTCATGCGGAGCCTGGCAAGGGCAGCATGCGACGCCCCAATTCGCTAATCTCGGAGAGCTCTCTGTCCAGCGGCACAAGCACCACGAGCAGCTCCTCCATCAGCGGTGGCTGCTCATCGGGACACACGGGACACGACAACACACGCCACAGTTTGAATCTCAACTTTAACAAACTCTCGAGCAACAACAGCAACCACAGCAACAACAACAACAACACTGCCACCTTGGAGTTGATTAATGAAACACAGACGCTGAAGCTGAGCAACAGCAGCGAAGCAGAGAGTTCGTCTAGAATCAACAACAACAACAACAACAATACACCCACTTCCTCTTCCACTTACGCGGGCAGCAGCTCCAGCAGGAACAACAACAACAACAACAAACGTCATCACAAACGATCCACAACAATTGTCAGCCAGCTGTCCATGGGTATTGAGCTTGACTTGTGCTACTTCTTCTAAGGCGTCACCTGTTGCTTTTAGTTGTTTGTTTTTTTATTTGTTTGTTCCTTTGTTTTCCACCCTGTATATAAACACTTCCTTCAGTATTAGTAGACACACACACACACAACTGTAAATACCCTACACACACCCTACACACTCCCTGCCTAACTAGTATATCGTGTATTCTTCCCCCACCCACCTCGTGTTGCATGCTCATTGTGTCCCAATTTTGAATTATACGTTTTTATACTTACTCCCACATATATATATTATTATATATCCAGAAAGCGGCATACTATCCGATATATCTGTAACGCCGGATCAGGATCATTCACATGCAGCGGAGCAGCTGATGGGCAACAGGATCAGCTGGTCAACATCTGGAGCAGCTGCATCGATGGCGGGCAGCAGCAACTCGTCGGTGATCCTCCGTCGTTATAAATCCTACGCCCATGCTGCCGAGTCCGCTGACCCGGAAAGCAATAAATAAATTTTTAGTTAGCGAAGATGCCCGAATACTTATTTCGAAAAAAACACAAAAAAAACAAAAACATATATAGCTTTAGCAAAACGGTTTCATCAGATTTAGATTCAGATTATCATATTATGCATTATGTATACTTATTATTATCATTAATATTAATATTATTATTTTTGTTATTTATTATTTATTGCATTTTAGTTTTGTTAATTTGTCATAAACAATTTCATACTATTGTATTATTTGCCCTGGATGCATCTTTTCATCCAATCATCAATCCTCTCTCTGTTTTAGAAAATTTGAAATAATTGAATTCAATGTGTCAATGTCGAAATATATTTCATAGATCTTAATCAACCTTAATCTACTCGAACAACCCACTCACAACACACACACACACACACACACACACGAATCGAGGGGCACACAGTATGTGCCAGCCGAAAAGGGCGTTGCATCGCCCTAAAAAAAAAGAAAAAATAAATAAATAAATAAAACAAGAAACGAAAACGAAATTCATAACGTACAGTTAGTTAATAGTATGTAAATTAAGTGCCTATCTTTAGATAATCGTAAAAATATACATAAATAATTGCATATCTTTAAAATATGAATAATGTATACAATTAAGCAAAGAATTGAATAAATGTTGCTTCAAAATAACAGAACGTCTTTGAAGTTTTAAGAATAAATCGTTTTAGTAGGAACAGTGACAATATTAATAAAGAAGTTGTGACTGTTAAAATAGTAGTAGCAAAGAAGATATAGTAGTAGCAAAAAATGGTAGAAGAAGTGATGATAGTAGATTCAATTAAAAATTTAGTGGCAATGGTAGAAAAGGATAGAATTATATTATAACTAGTCGGCCGGTGGCCCAGTCCCTCTCCCAGGTCCGTCTTACAGTCCCTCTTCCAATCCCCGCTCCCAAGCCCCGCTCCCAAGCCCCTCTCCAAGGCCCCTCTTCCAGGCCCCGCTAACAGGCCCCGCTAACAGGCCCTGCTCCAAGGCCCCGCTAACAGGCCCCGCTCCCAGTCCCTCTCCCAGGCCCCGCTAACAGGCCCCGCTAACAGGCCCCGCTCCCGGGCCCCGCTCCCAGGTCCCTCTCCCAGGTCTCTCTCCCAGTCCCTCTCCCAGGTCTCTCTCCCAGTCCCTCTCCCTGGCCCCGCTCCCATTCCCTCTCCCAGGTCCCTCTCCCAGGTCCCCCTCCCTCTCTCATAGTAGCTTTCCTTAGTAAAATCTTAAAGCTTTAAATTGGGTACTCACGCCTACCTATTAGCCTGGTATTTCAGTTGGAACTGGATCAGCTGAGACAATTGACGAATTTAAATATTTGTAAGAATCAAAACTGATTTGATAAATGTGTTGTTTATTGTATTATATTTCACAAAAACAGTTTTACATATTTATTGCAGTTGTTTTGGTCGTAAACAGCTGCCGTAATATGCAATCCGTGTAGAATTACCTCATAAATATGCTATATATACGCTTCCATTGACAAATTTTATTCAGTCAAATCAGCCAAATGAATCTAATTATTACTTTAGCTTTGCTGTTACTTTTCGTGTCCTTCTCGCATGCCACACATGCCGAGCTCAATGAGCAATGCCGAGGATATGCTGGTATGTGAATAAATAATTTAAAATATTCGCAACATTGAAAATATCCTTTACAGTGGGACAAACATGTCAAGGTTTTAAGAATCGAGGGGTTTCGGGTTGGCCCGTATGCCGTAAGAATGCCAACAACGAAATGTGGTACTTCGACACAAAGGCAAAAAAGTGCAAAAAGTTGGCCTACAAAGGTTGTGGTGGCAATAAAAACCGATTTTGCAGTCGAACTTCTTGCATAAAGCAGTGCAAGCTTACAACCTAACATTTAAATAACATAATCATCTGTACTCTTTCAGTATATACCTATTTTAAAATTCGACCAGATAAATCACATTGAATAAAATGTGTTTAAGATGCCATTAATAATAATTAGAAAAGAAAATATGTTTGTTATTTATTTGCTTTTTTAGCGCTCTTTCTATCATGCGATATTTTAGCTGCCAAGTGTGCGTTATAATTCCCAAGTGCTTATTCTGTAAACGCGCAGTATAAATAGCGGCAGCGCTAACATAATTGAACTTGAAATGAAGAAAACCTTTACATCCCCGAATCATCGTGTGGGCCTTTGCCATTTTTGGTAAAGGGACGTAATTCTGATTTATGTATAATACTATTTTTATATTTTTTTTTATTTACAAACAATTTATATGAAAATACGAAAACTATTTTGCTTATACGCTATCCGCCGTGTAGTGTGGATATAAAAAGCACATTATCATTCTGTTGCAGTTCATACTCTAGTTCGCCCTGAAATTGAGAAATACTTTGGCAAAGAGTAGTTTGTGGAGTTAATCGCACTTACCAGCAACTCCCAGTCTGTATCATTGATCAGCACCAATATTCCGGGTCGTCTGAAACATAAGAATATATGTATGTAATATTAGAGACAACAACAGCACGTGCTGTTCCAAAGGAAATTCTTACACAGTGTCTCCTTGTAGAAATAGTTCTGGACGTTCTGTTAATATATTGGCATGCATCCATTTGAGCAAATTAGCAATTGTCCCTGCAAATTAACTAATCAGTTGCTAATTCAAAAGGGTAAACTGAATAATGCTTAATTACATTTCTGTGCACCGTCTAATGTGAGCTGCCGGCGTTTGATATTTCCAAAAAGCAGCTCTGCTCCAGCACTACAATATAAAATTTTTTAATAACAATTAAATGCCGATCTTATCCTTAAATACCTGAATTCTAAGATAAGTTTTAAGTCCGGCGTGTTTTTGTTTTCCATCTTCAGTTTGTTTTGTGTTTGGCCAATTGCCATTCACTACAAATGTTAACAATAACATTGCCATTAACATAAGTTAGCTCTATTGCCATTCTCCATAAGCGTTAATATAACATTGCCATTAACATAACTGTTAGCGCTAATGTGCGCTAACAGTGCTCAATTTTGCACAATGTGTTAACAGATCAGCTCCTTTTTGCGTTTTGAAATATAGCCAATTCGAGTTCTGTGTAACTAAAATTCTCATAGTTACATACTTTGCAATAATCCTTAATTTTAAATATTTTCATACAAATAAAATATATACCTTACCAAAAATGTTTTCCTCCATATTTTTAATCCCAATTTAAATAAAAGACAAAGACTATCGATGAATATTATTTGTTTATTTAGCTTTAATTTCATTAAATAGTTAAGGACATTGACATTTTGTTGGCATTTGTAAAATAATAACGTGTGTATATTTTAGTTAGCGCAAAGTGCTTCATTATAATACAAATCCATGAAAATAAAACTAAACAATTAAATTGCTAGGACGTGTGTACGTGTAATTGTGTTTTGGGTATGCTTTTGTGTGTGTGTATGGTATTGTTTAATAACATATATAAAATATAAAATAAAAACATAAACTCTGTTTTAATACAAGTATTTAACTGAAACCGCGGTTAGAAAATCTTTACACGCATCTTTTTTGTGTGGTTAGAGGACTTATAATAAATAAATAAACATACATACATTATGCAATGTGTGGCAACAATAGTTACATTATCTTGTTTTCATCGTTTTGTTTTTGTTTTTGCGCTCAAATGCAATTACAAATAATAAATATATATTTTATACAATTTGATGGTAAAGCACAAAAAATATCAATTTTCAAGCGAGATTTTTTTCTTCATTTTGTTTTTTTTTCACTCGTTTTTTTTCATTTTAGTTTAGCTAGTATTATGCATATAGCATTATATAATTTTTGATGCTATATTAATAAGTATACAAGCACTCGTACAATAGTTAATTAATAATTTTAAAAATTTGTGGCTTTTGATTTTAGGATTCCATATGTTTTTTCATTTCATATCTAATAAGTATATATGTATGTGTAAGTGTAAGGCATTAATTTGTTTGTTTGTATATATCGTTTAATACATATTTCCGCTCAATCCGCTGATTTGATTCATTTTTCGTTGAATTTTGTTAATGTTTAATATATATGGCTAAATCTCGCTTTCGCTGCTGCGCTTTCACTATATTTCACTTGTATCAGCTGCTGTTGCTGCTCCCATCCAAGCCCTGACTTAATGCGGATGCCACTTGACTTGGTTCGACTTGGAGTATTTAGGTGTTTACATCAGCTTCTGCTTGGCACAGTCGGGGCAGAGAATGTCGGGTCCGTCGGTGATGAAACCGCGTCCAACCAGGCTGGCCTTGCAGCTGGCACAGACAAAGCAATCGTGATGCCAATGACGATCCTCAAACGAGATGAAGCGTGTGCCACCAATGCCTATGGGGTTATCAATTAGTAAAAGGTCATATATTAATCAAAAGTTCAATTACAACTCACCAGTGATGGGCTTGACACAAGATGTGCAGCGTTTGGCAAACAATTCACCAAAGCATTCAGCACAATAAGGCTTCTCATCGCGGCTGGTGAAGCGTTGTCCAGCCAGAGTGATGTTGCAGTGGGTGCAAGTGAAGCACTCACGATGCCACGGCTCGTTCTTGTAGGTAACTCCACCAGAGGTGATTACCTGAAATGAAAATGAAGCAGTTAATAACTTGATCACATTGGTTTCTATATGATTTCCTTACCTTGTTGCACTTAATGCAACGCGTGGCAAACTTCTCCTCATAGCAGCCGGCGCAGTAAATCTCCTGCTCCCTTGGGATAAAAGACTTGGTGCCAATGGCCATCTTGCAGACACAGCAGCAGAAACAATTCTCATGCCACTGACGCGTTTTGTATTCCATTTTCTTGGTACCTATTTAATAACAGAAAAATAGAGACAGACGTTAGACAAATCAATTTCAATTTCAATTTCAAATTGCAACCTTGAACTTTGCTCAGTAACTCAATCTATTAAATACCCCAAATTCAAGACACATTCAGAACAATACCCAATCACAACTTATTTTCAATACCAACAAAAAAAAAATAATAATATCATTTCTCTTGCCATCATTATGTACACCTGACATGCAACTGTCAAAGGCGAAACGCTTTCCCAAATTCCATACCACTTCCCCCTAGATTTCTTCGCATTTTCATAACAATTAATGCAAAAATTATGCAAATTATCCAGTCTCAAGAGACACGATAACCCTATGAAGTTATCGTTATAATAGTGCTTCCATTAGTTTCTTTTGTGGGACAGCCTTTAGCTAGTGTGCATAAAAAAATCTCTTTAGTTTATTTATTGCGTGCTCAAAATTTGTTGCCAAAAATATAACATGAAAATGTCGAAGTAGGAAAACTTTGCCAAAGGGAGTTCATCATTGGGTTCACTGACTGCCAATTGGTAGCAGGAGGGAAGTGGGTAATTGACTGGAATAATGTCAGGGCAGTAACTATTATATTGTTTCTATTGTTATTA
The DNA here is from genome assembly GCA_035045575.1 of Drosophila falleni. Lineage (NCBI taxonomy): Eukaryota > Metazoa > Arthropoda > Insecta > Diptera > Drosophilidae > Drosophila > Drosophila falleni. Next base: position 18,062,911 of record JAWNOV010000167.1, read on the forward strand.
TGTTAGGCCTTAAATTGCCTCTGACGTTTTCTTTAATAGTTTACATCAAAAAAGTGGGTAAAATCATATATGAGCAATTTATGAGGTTTGTTAGATTAATGTGTTATAGACATTAGGAGATTTAGGAGATGTTACCAAATGTTAATATGCGTTATAATGATTAAAGAAACTTGAATTAACACAGATATCTTTCGGAAGAATTGCTTATTATATAAGTGAAATTTTCAAAATTTTTAGAATTGCTTAATATTAAGCTTTCGATTTTTGTAGAAATAAATAATTGTTTTAAGGTAAATTTTGCAAAAACAGAGCGATTTTCCTCCTTCTTTTATACTTATTAAATTTTTTTAAAATATCTTTTAATCACCAGCTGACTATTTAATTTGTAGACCAACTATTTCTTCAAGTGTACCGCTGCTTAGGTCCCATTACTCATGGCAAAACTACCAGCAGACGAAAGCTGCGATGACGTTATAGAGAGCTGGACACAATACGAAAATAATTCATGTGGGTGTCTATTTTTTACCTTTTTGGCAACGCGACAAGGCATTAAAAATAGGCGGTAATATTGATAAATTATGATGTATCACTGGACTTAATTAACATAATTTATGAGTAGCATTAGCTGATCCACTGATGATTGCGATAACTTCGATTATTACCTGCTTTGGTGGCACGCGGATCTCCGAGGCGACAATAATCACCAAGAGAGCAATAGAAGCTGCGATTTTCCTCGACAGCACTGGCATTTGGTAGGAACATGCTAAGCACGGCAATGTCCTCGTTATTATCCTTGGCCTTCTTAATGCGCTCGGCGCCAATTGTTTTGGTTTGCAAATGTAAACGCGACTTCATTCTGGAGCTGAGTACATCCACATCTGTCATGTTGATTGATTCTAATGGTGTCTATACCATTGGTAAATGGGATTCAAATGACGTTTAAACTGCAGCACTTTCAACTCGTCAACTGGCCCATTAAGTCACGATTGTCCCAAAGCGTCTAAGCCATCAATTTGCTTACCAAATTACAACTGGGTCAACAACGGGCTCTGATCAATGGACTTGAACTGAAAACTCATTTGGAACGGAGCAGAAACCAGTTGAGATGTACAATCTTATGCCCAGTCAAAACTAATCTCTAACCAATCTCAGTGCTCTCAATGAGTGTAAATCGAATTCAAACAATTTTTGGCGACGTCGGGTCTCTCCGACTTCAAGGCAATGACATCACTCCGCCCCGCCAACGAAATTAGCTAGCTTAGACAACAAGTTTCATTTAAAAACTTAGAGAATGTTTATAAATAACATGACAACAGCACACAATACAATAGCTACAAATAATGCCTTCATAAATCATTAAATAATTAACTTTTTGTAAAATAAAAAATTTCAAATAAATTGCTTAAAATTTTCAGAGCGCGTGCGCAAATTAAAGCAGGAAATTGAAAATCTAAATCTGAAATTGCCCACAGGAAACTCAGCCAGAGAATATGGAAAGACAAGTAATATGGAAAAATTCTAATAATGCTTAGAGTCAAGAATTGGGCTGCGGGTTTCAGATTACTAGAGAACTGAGAACTGAGACCACAGCATTAATATGGCTTTCTCAGCGTTTGTGGTTTAGCTTGATCGCTGCTTATTTATAGCCCCAAAGCCGTGTCACATAATTATAACTAATTGTGCTGGTTGCCAAGCGCACAACATCCCAAAGACATCGCCCACGAATTGACTCGACAGACGCCTACAAAATATATAGAAAATAAAAAACAACTAAGTCAGAGACACCGACACCGACAGAGCTGAGGTCAAGTGGAGATCGGAGGAGGCGACATTGAGAATTCGCCAGTCTCAGGCCTATGTATAATATGAGATATGAGAGTACGATTATATATACGCATTGACAGCCAGATGTGATCTAAGTGAATGATTGATTGCTGACTTTAAAAAAACAATATACAACCTCACATTACGTGTCCAATTGACAGCCATGAAATGGAAAGTGCTTTCAACTCGTGCTCTGCATTTTCAAATCATTTGCAGAGCTCGGCAAAAAATTTTGTTGTAAGCTCGTATTTCGGTTACTCAAATTCGTTGACATTTCCTTACTTAGCTACAGCATGTTTACACTGTAACTTAATGCGATAATATATCACGAAATGTCCAACTTCTTACAAGAGATCTCTATCAACTTCCTCATGCATAAAAGTTATGCAATTTGAGATATCGTGATATGTCTCGTGTAAACAAGTCTCTGTCTTATTGTCTATTGACAATCTCTGACCCGCCTGTGCAAATGTCAACTGCTGCAGGGCAAAGAGTATAGATTTATTAGTATTTCTCAGATTGCCTTCAAATAAAAGAGAAATTGAAATCCCCCGGATAATCAGATAAGCCGAAAGAGACTTAAAAAAAATAAAGACTAATGACATTCATGGATTCATTTGCTTAAGCAAGTTTTTCAAAGCTCTGTTTGCATTTAATAATGTAAACAGGCGCCATGCTGAGGTTTTATATATTATGAAGAGCTCTCGAGATTTATTGGGTCGGCTACCTTTCAATTAATAAAGCAAAGTACAGAAGGAGTTCAAGCTTTCGTCGTTTATGATTTTCAATGTGATTTCATTTTGATATTGTTTTTTTTTTTGTTTTATTATTTTAATTTTGATTTCGTTTTCGATTTCATTTCAATTGGCATTCAATTGCAGTGCCAACAATACTCGTAAAAAGAAATGCCAACTCAAGTGGGCGATTCCGCACTCTTTAGACTCCCCCCTCTCGATCTTAAATTGCTGTTATACTCTTTGCGTGCATATTCATGATTGTGCTGCTTTTCATGTTTTCCATTTTGCTCTTTAAATGTGGCACACGTCGATGCTATCGCCACATATTTTAAATGCAGCCAAAAAAGCAGCTCAAATTGTTTCCGGTTTTGGGTATGCAATTTCTATTCGACACTGCCCCAAACGAAGCTCCTACAGCCACATGTTTATTATTAATTTCTTTTTATTGTTTTGTTTTTTTTTTTTTGTTATAATAAAAATTGATATCAACTGTAATGCAGAGGCGTTAGACGATAGCTTGACTCGAATTCCCGTTTTGCATTTTGGTTGCATTTCCAACATTTTTGTTTTTTTTTTTTTTGACTGTTCCGGATTGTGTAATGCCTTGTCAGAGTGACTTAGTGTGGGTTAATTAAACTGTCGCAAAGTGTGTGTAAGAGAAATACGCATACGCCCAGGCAAAGAAAATGATATATTGCGTATACGCAGCATTAGACAGCGACTGTTTTGTATCTGGGCTAGTTAACGAGTCGTAGCGCTGCAGTTTATTCCAAATTGTAGCCACTTTATATTTCGGCTTGTTTACAAGAATATCTCTATAAACAATTAATTGTTTACAGCCGCAAATTGAGTTGTGCCAAATTGATAAAACTCAACAATGCAACAGTTCCAACAATAATTGAGTGAGGAAATACTTTTTAATTGATTTTTGATATATATTATCTGAATATATTCACTGTCGACTGACGACTGTTGTTTATATGATTACGCTGCAATTGATATCAAACATGCAACACGTTGCTCTGAATTTTATTGCAATTTCAACAATTACATCCGCGGCACTTGCCAAGCGCTTTGAAAGCCGTTTTGAGACTGAGAACAGCCGCCAAAAAAATCAACAAAGCCGACGACGCAACGCAACGTAAACAAAAATAACAACAACTCGACTGAGGTGAGTTTCGTTCAGTTGAATTGAGTTGAGTTGAACTGTCGTTGAGTTGAGTTACGTTTTTGCTTGTTGAGTGAGTTGAAATTGTTGTTGTTGCTGTTGTTGTTGTTGCTGTTACTGTTGCCGCTAACTCTGACAAAGATCGTCTTGTTTAACATGGCAGAGGAGACATAACAAGGCAGGCAAGGTGCCATTTAGGCTCTTCATGCAATTATGAACTATTTTGACTGGCGGGAAACTGGTTACTTGACTGACTGACGGGCTACTTATGTTTTATGCAGATAGCTGTGATACGTTCAAGTTGCAAGTCAAGTGCTTTAGGCCGCTTTGACATTGCCAATGCTGCCAGGGCGTTAAGGTGAGCCGGCTCGAGCTCGAGGAAGCCGACAAGCTTCGTGTGGGTTGCTGCATAATTTTCAAGTGGGAAATGTGATATGGAAATGTCAAGAAATGCATCCACTACATCCACTTTCAAAACTCCGCCCAGTGGCAATTTGAGTTGACATTACCTGGAAATTGTAACAGCTACTTATTTGGTAAAACAGCCTTGAGGTCTCTCTCTTCCCTCTCTTTCCCTTTCTCTCTCTCTCTCTCTCTCTTGACATTACCTGAAAACTGTAACAGCTTCTCATATGGTAAAATAGCCCTAAAGGCCTCCCTCTCTCTCTCTCTCTCTTCCTCTCTCCCTCTCTCCGTCTCTCCCTCTCTCTCTCTCTCTCTCTCTCTCTCTATAAAGAAATTCGTTTGATTAATTGCCGATCTACTTGTCAGCTATGCGTGGGTTTTACTCTACTTGACTGTAAACAAATCAATTGAATTGCAATAAAATAGTTGACTTTATTTTATCAGCTAGCAATTAAGCAATTAAACAATTAACTATAAATTACTGAAGTTGCAGCTTGGAATGCAGTTCTAGTTAAGAAGATATGAAGAAATAAGACTACACTCCCTGAGAGTTTTCATAAGATTAATTCGCAATCAGTTAAAGTAAAGTATTAGTCATTGCCAAGACACACTTTTATAACAGATCATATACTAAGCTTAAGCAATTACTTTTAAAAAAAAAATGCCGCAGTTTCCATATAAAAAAAATACATTAATTAAATTCAACACGCTTATCGGCGATCTTTAATAATAATTCTTCGTTTCGTTGATTGTTAGCTAGCCAATTTAAAAGCCACAAATCATAAGAATAGAAAGACGAAGAGAACAAGTTCTATTCAAAAAATTATTCAAATACGATATCTAATAATTATAAATAAAAATTGTGGTGAGTCATGACGTGAATGCTTAATGTGGATCTGTTGAACAATTTGCCAGATTTTCGCATGAATTAACATAGATGACAGAGATGATTTCAAGGCGTTGTCGTCGCAAGTTCTGTTAGATGATAGATAATTCCTGATAATTTATGTGATTGTTTTAGCTAGCTATTGGGGGTGTTAATGATGTAAGCAATTTGTGGATCAAAAGTTGACAATTAAAACGCAGTTTTTTGGGACGAGTGTTTTGATAATAAAATTAGCAAATTTTACAAATACGTTAAGTATTTGATTAGACAATTAGTTAATGCCTGAATTGGTAATGTAAATGACACTTGTCATGGCTGTGGTTAACGATCCACCTTTGGCACACACAGAACTGAATACGAGTGTATTCAAATGCCAATCAATTGGCATTCACATTCATGTGGGATGCGTTGCCTGACATTGATGTTGATTTCAATTTACACTGCAACTTATTTATGCCCCCTCGTAATTGGCAATGTCAGCGTGTACTTACTACCAACAACAAGTACAACAGCAGTTCCAATTTTGGTAATGCCTTCAATTGCGGCTAATAAACTGCCGGGCCACGTTACGTTCCGCGTTGGCAACGAAAGTGTCACGGCCAAATTTGGAACGTGCTTAACACTCTCATTGATAGCAGTCTGACAATTGGACGATGTTGATCTCATTTTGGGTTTGTTTATCTCAATAAATTTATCACCAAACAGCAGGCGAACATTCGTACTTATTATTGGAATATTTATCTTAACTAACTTTTATTTGCGTAACGCTCCAATTGAATGAGATACAAACAAAAACAGAGAACTTGTCATAATTTACACCTTTTGTTAGCCATGGCAATGTCGTCCACCTGTGAGTTCAGGGCCTGAGACACCTGTGATCTGTCACACTCACACTCACACTCTTTCCCTCTCTATCTCCCTCTCTCTCTCTCTCTCTCTCTCTCAGTCGCATTTGGTTTTAGGTGCATGGCGTGGGCTTTTTATCGTGACAATGAACTTGCTTTGCACTGAACTGACTTATGTCAGGCATCATTTCAAGCACCAACAAACAACAAACTTGGACACAAAGTGCTCGTAACGCTCAAATTGCACATAAAGCAACGTTTAATGAAAACAGATATCGTTCAAAATGCACGGGAACTGCAAACAAAAACTGGCTCCAGGCACTGGACGTTGCACGCACTCATCTGTAGCAAGTTCATTAGAAATAATAAAAAAAAGTAACTGAAATATTGTATACCCTGTAAAAATTATAATTTATTGATAGTAAAGTTCCAGAGTTGAGCTTTCATGTGCTTTCAATTATTATTTTGACTGTTCAGTTAAATTTTAACTGAGACATAATTTGGAATTTAATAAAAATTTCTCTACAAATTTATCTGAAAAATTTGTTTCAGTTAGTTAACAAACATCTTAACTAGACATTGAAAAAAAACTACAACGTTTTTTTTATATTATTTACCACATTATATTTGTCTGTAGTTTTAATATTTTCATGTACTTCCAAGATTTTTTTAAATTTTTCTCTAAAATTAACTTATTTAGTACAAATTATCAGTGCCAAGAGGATAATACCCCTCTATCGCTTAATTTTATATAGGGCATACCAATACACGGCAGTTATTTATGTTTATATGCCACTGCACATTGGAGATTTATGGAATGTGTCGCCAGTTGGTAACAAATTGCTCCCCAAGTGCAATTAATTTGGCATAGTATTAAGCATACACAAAAACTTGCTTGCATCTCAATTTCCCCTCTACAATCTCCCCAAATTCCCAAGAAACTGCCACCCACCAAACGTTGCCCAACCAGTCCTCCCAGTCTCATCACTCTTCATATTGAGTCTATTTTCTAATGCCGCCCGAAAGTATGCTACAAATTAAATAATTTGGTAGATCATTTGCTTACCTGCACGGAAAACTTCACCGCAGCCATCGCAACGTGAGGCAAACTGGGCATCGTAGCAGTTGCCACAGTAGATCTTATCGGCCTTGGCGCCAAACTGCTTGTCGACCAGGTTCAGATTGCATTTGAAGCACAGGAAACAGGCCTCGTGCCAGTGCTTGTCTTTATAGGATAGATCCTGTAAAAACAAGGAAATTGTTATAGAATAAAATTTTAAGCTTTTAATTTAAATGAAAGATGCTTATCAAATAAAATAAAAAGAGAATAAAATAGTTACAAAATTTGGGCTTAAAGGCTTTTAATATAAGCTTTTACTTTAAACAAAAGATTTTTACTATATAAAATAAAACTAGTCGGCCGGTGCTAGAGTCGAGCATACTCGACAGTCGGAGACCCCGTACTTACTATGGAAAAAACTTATAATGGAAAAAAACTAAAAATAATTTAGTTAACTTAAATGCAAATGTTATCAGATTGGTTACGATATCTCATAAAACAAAAATGTTTTACATAAATACTACTATTAATATTACTCCTCCCAGTCCCTCTCCCAGGCTCCGCTCCCAGTCCCTCTCCGAGGTCCCTCTCCCAGTCCCTCCCCCAGTCCCTCTCCCAGGTCCCTCTCCCAGTCCCTCTCCCAGGCTCCGCTCCCAGTCCCTTTCCCAGGTCCCTCTCCCAGTCCCTCTCCCAGTCCCTCTCCCAGGTCCCTCTCCCAGTCCCTCTCCCAGGCTCCGCTCCCAGTCCCTCTCCCAGGTCCCTCTCCCAGTCCCTCTCCCAGTCCCTCTCCCAGGTCCCTCTCCCAGTCCCTCTCCCAGGCTCTGCTCCCAGTCCCTCTCCCAGGTCCCTCTCCCAGTCCCTCTCTCAGTCCCTCTCCCAGTCCCTCTCCCAGGCGCCGCTCGCAGTCCCTCTCCCAGGCTCCGCTCCCAGTCCCTCTCCCAGTCCCTCTCCCAGGCTCCGCTCCCAGTCCCTCTCCCAGGTCCCTCTCCCAGTCCCTCTCCCAGGCTCTGCTCCCAGTCCCTCTCCCAGGTCCCCCTCCCAGTCCCTCTCCCAGGTCCCTCTCCCAGTCCCTCTCCCAGTCCCTCTCCCAGGTCCCTCTCCCAGTCCCTCTCCCAGGCTCCGCTCTCAGTCCCTTTCCCAGTCCCTCTCCCAGGCGCCGCTCCCAGTCCCTCTCCCAGGTCCCTCTCCCAGTCCCTCTCCCAGGCTCTGCTCCCAGTCCCTCTCCCAGGTCCCCCTCCCAGTCCCTCTCCCAGGCTCTGCTCCCAGTCCCTCTCCCAGGTCCCCCTCCCAGTCCCTCTCCCAGGTCCCTCTCCCAGTCCCTCTCCCAGTCCCTCTCCCAGGTCCCTCTCCCAGTCCCTCTCCCAGGCTCCGCTCTCAGTCCCTTTCCCAGTCCCTCTCCCAGGCTCCGCTCCCAGTCCCTCTCCCAGGTCCCTCTCCCAGTCCCTCTCCCAGGTCCCACTCACAGTCCCTCTCCCAGGCTCTGCTCCCAGTCCCTCTCCCAGGTCCCTCTCCCAGTCCCTCTCCCAGACCCTCTCCCAGGTCCCTCTCCCAGTCCCTCTCCCAGTCCCTCTCCCAGGCGCCGCTCCCAGTCCCTGCCTGATCTGCCTGCAGAGGAACCTACATACCAAGTTTGGTGTCTCTAGCTCTTATAGTCTCTGAGATCTAGGTGTTCATACAGACAGACGGACAGACAGACAGACGGACAGACGGACAGACGGACATTGCTATATCGACTCGGCTATTGATGCTGATCAAGAATATATATACTGTTACGCACATAGTCGGCAAAACAAACCCAATAGACCCCTGTACTTTTTTAAGTACAGTGATCTTTAGGAAATGCGACAGTACAACTTATTTTTTAAATTAACAAATTAACATTCTTGGACATTAAAATCATATAGTCATCTTACGAGTATATAGCAAACTTACCTTCGAATCGATGCCAATGATCTTGTTGCACTCCTCGCACGTATTCGCGAACACATTCTCGTAGCACTTGATGCAATAGGGATGATCATCACGGATGACGTAACGCTGTCCAGTGAGACTCTCATCGCATTGCCAGCAACAGAAATGGCCCGAATGCCAATCCTTGTCCATGGCCTTTGTGTATTCGCCACTGAAAATTAACTGTAAATAAACACATATTATGTAAATAATCATATTTATGTAGCATGAATAAAAATCCATTCAAGTGCTTGCAACCAATTTGCTTGTGGGACAGTGTAAAAATGTTGTATATTTCGATAATATAATATATTATATGCATATGGACAAGTATTCATAGTATTCATTTGGTATAGTATGTTCGTGTTTTTGTGGCACTACTCAATAATATAATATATAATATATCTAGATCTTTTTATGTATCTGTATGTATACACTATTCTTGTACAGTGTTTGTTTTCTCATTTGGATTTCAATATTGAGTTTTAAGTATTGAGTTTTGTGTGAAGTGATCTGTTTGTTTGTTGTTTGTTTCGAATTGTGGTTGTTGTTGTTTTATATAGTATGTGTGTTGGTTGTGTAGACATAGATTAGACATTTATAGACAACGACAGCTTTATGTGGGTACCTTTTAGTAAACAGTTTTGCCGAGGAAAGAAGGTAGTAAACGTGTCGTTTTGTAATAGTTCGAGATATGCGAGTACTTTGGATAGTTTGCTTGTGATCGATTATTTTTTTTCAGATGAACGAATTTGAGTTTTGAATTTATCGAATGTGCATGAGAGATTCATTATATTTGAAGTTTTCCAATTTGAATTTGATTTATCAGATGAGAGAGATAAAGTCTAGAATTACGAGTATACAATACATATACGAGCTGAGACAATACACGGCCATCCAAAATACCAGATAATACCAGAGCGTCGTATAACGAGTCGTTACAAAGGGTAACAAAAAATCGAACAAGTTCCAATTTTGGGCGATGGCTCTTGGTTCCATTTTTTTTTTGACGCCCATTGCGAACTGATTCACAAAACTGATCCACACGGAACACGTAACACGTTCACCTACCCCCTTTCCTCGATGGAGGCATCAACCTCGCTGATTTGCACTTCCGATTCGCGACGTTTCGAAGTTTTTTTGACTTTCTTCGTTTTCTTGGTTTCCGTCACCGTTTGCATAATTTCCACGTCCGCCATCTTGTTTTTTTTTTTGTGTGGTTATCGGAAAAACTTTGCACTCCAATGACCGACTGAACTTTCTAAAATTATTATGTACTCGATCGTGTACTGCGAGTACCCCCAAAAAAAACCTAGCGACGAATTCAAGTTGTGAAATCACCGAAATTTTCGCGTTACGTTTTGGACTTTCCCGAGTCGAGATGCCAACTGGCGCGTATGCTTCACAAAAATATTTAAAAACGTTTTGAAAAATCTCGCTGCTTGCTGCTCGCTGTATCTAGTTTCGCCCCCAGAGTCAAGTGTAAAAATAAAATCTCGGGGAGTGCCATTGAGAGCCGGCGAGCGCAACGTTGGCCAAATGAGCACAACAGAGAGAGAGAGATTGATCGCTCTCAGAGAGATAGAGAGGTAGAGAGGCATCACTAGTTTTGTATCTGGTAATACAAATTGGCTTAGACAACGGCCAACTGGGCTAATCATTAACGGCATTATTGAAATCTTAAATGCAACGTCAAGTTTGCAATTTTTAGCCTGTAATATTTTATATACAAGATTCTATAAATATTTCAATTTTTCAGGTGCCAAAAGAAATTAGAATTTATATGATTGCTTGTGTGTGCGTGTGTGTGTGTGTGTGTTAGACACACACCTGCGGCTGCTGTTTTAGGGGGCGCTGTCCCACGTCATTTACATACGCATGCGAAGATACCCGTATTGAAATAATCATTTTCGGAAAAATCATTTTTCTTTTGTTGTTGCCTCTGGCGCTTCTGCACACGACACACAAGTCTCAGACACACACACACACACAGACACACACATGAGCACACCTCCTCTCACACACACACTGTCAAACTTTTGCTCATTTAATGGCGCTCGCACACTCAGAGCATAAATTCCTTTAGATTTGTCTGGTCAGCTCCCGTCTGGTCTGCAACAGAACAACAACAACAACAATAGCTACATCTCTGCCACATGCAACGTGAATCTATATAGATTTTTAATTGATCTTATAGAGACAGCAGCGTGGGCAGTGTATACTCGTTTAATTAATATGGCTTTCTTTTTTCATTTTTGGATTTCTGTTCTTTTTTTTTTGTATTTTTTGACAAGAGCAACAACAAATTGTTACAGCAATTTTTGGCACAGAGACAGAACATTAAAATACCAATGGAAATTGTAAAAGAAAATTACAAACAGCTGCAGCAGAAACTTACTGGAAACAGATCTTTGTCTGTTTTAAGTTGAGATACTTTTAAGATATTCTATAAACAAATTGTACAACAATTTGATTGATAATTGCAATTAGCCAGCAGAAGATTTAAACACTCAAATATATCTATCGTAATTAATCTTATGTAAAATCTGTTGCTGTTCAAAATGTATCTGCACCTTTGAATGTATCTGTAACTGCTTATGAGAACTGACAAGTTTTGTCAGCTGAACTAATGTGACACCAAAGGGCAAATAGCCAAGGCAAATAAATAGCACTGCCCATCAAAACAAACATTTTTAATAAATACATTTAAATTTACAAACGCGTTAAAACAAATATAACGATGACATTTGAATAGCAACTAATTTGCAGATACATACAAGACCGAAAACAACAAAATAAATAATTATTACATTTGAATTTCCTTGTGCACTGAACCGAGCATTTTGTAAAATTGGCAAGAAAGTGAGAACAAAGTTCCCTGAAAAGGGCAAGCGGCAAGTTTAGCCCTTGTCTGCGATCTTGGCCAATGATTAGCCTTGTCAAGATACCAATTTCTCTTGTGTAAAATTAAAACTGTCGAGTGTGAATTGCTTGCTGACATAAAATTGTGAATATTTTATAAATACAAATGCATTGAGCATTAAAATTAAATGAATGCTTTAAGCACAATTTGCAAAAGAAATATAAATATTAATCCATAATTTGCATATAAATATTTTTCGATTAGTGAACTAATGTACATAAATAAAATATAATGAATTTAAATTGAAGTTATCGATACTTAACATTAAAAATATATAATTCAATTTTAACTGCAGAGCATATTTTAAATAATATCTATTTTCATTATAATTTTATTCATATGTCTGAAAAAGACAAAGCTCGAAATGTTATAAATTAATATACAAAAGCTGAAAAATTATTTATTTAAAATTTGCAGGGTATTCAGAGTGGACTGATACTATTACGAATATTTATAATACTTTCTCACTACAGGGTAACCCTCAAACAATTAACATAATTAGTTTCGTGCTATACCTATATTAAAGTAGCTTTAATTATAAACTAAGTCAACGATATGTAAGATTTTCTAATGATCCAAATTTGTGAGTGATTTCATGTGGATAATCACAGACAGATACATACGAACATAGGGTATATATATACAAATATATATACGTATGAATGTATATGTATATAAATGCTGTTATTATTGCAGCAGACGCCTCAGCAAGTGCAATGGAGCAGAGTGAAATGCAATCTTGAGTTTGTCTATAAATAAAAATGCAGTTCGCGAATCTTTGATAAAAGTTTGCGTGTCGTGTGTGCGCTTCGCACGAGAATTGCGTTCAGCATTGTGGGCATTAATCATTTTGCACGCAGGCGTTAATTGGGTCATAAATTTATATATTTTCCAGATTATTTTTATAATTTCGCTCGATAAAAGCAGCGGCAAATGGTCGTTGCAATGGCCAAATTATGGAAATTAAATGACTAGCGTTGATTTTTTAAGTGTTTAAAAATACATTCAATTCGAGTGTTAAAGGGAGGCGAAGCGGTTGGAAGAGGCGAGGGACGGATTCCTGGGAAACTGCGTCAGTGGGTCGATCAGGGGATGATCTACACATGATGAGTTCAAGTTTAAGTTTATTGTGGGGGTCTCTTAAAATTTAATTTTGATTGGATTGTGTCAGAGCTTCTCATATAATATTAAAAATAGAATAATAGCCATTAAGTGACATTTAACCATATCTTGCACGCGGCACAAAACATCATTAATTCTTTGGGCCAAGAAATAAGGCGAGAAACGTAAAAACAGCAATTCACGTCAATAAAAAACAAGTATGGGGAATATTTCTACATGGAAAAATGATGAGAAAATAAGCAATAACAACATTTAAATGAAAAGGTGTTTCATTTTAGTGGCACAGCCAAAAGAATATTTAGAAATGTTGAAATTTCATTTGCCAGCAGTTTCAAGTGAATTTTTAAATTATTTTGGCCAGCTAAAAACATATATAAATTAGACTTATGTACGTATGCTGTAGATAAATAATGCGAACAAGTACAAATAGCAACATGATGTAGAAAATTGAATGACTAATGAATACCCGTGCCTAGCAGAAATCAACGATTGTGGCAAGGATTCTTTATACAACTTATGACTATTCAAAAGTTATATTTAAAGATTATCAATAACTGCTGCTAACACGTGTAATACTTCCCCTGCTGTGTACTTTAGTGCAGGTATCCAAAAATATTAAATGAAAATATCTGGCAGCTTTTAGGTGCGCCAAATGTTTGCCCCCCAGGAAAAATGAATTCATGTCAAAGACAAACTATTGAATAATACTTTTTGGCAGCGAATTTCGCATGTTTTGCTTTGTACCATACAAATAAATATACAACGCATCCATCTAGCTGACATTACGCAATAGATTTTTTATAAAAGGAGGCCCTGTGCTCTTTGAGAAATACCCAAAACAATTAGAAATATAAGTACAAATAGATATGAAAAACCTCACACGCCAAAGTGGCCACAAAGTGATCTACGTAAACAAATCACCCGAGTGACATACTTTCCTGTTTCTGTTGTCATTAATATTTTCACAACAATATATTAACAATTCTAAAATGCAAAGATTTTGCACTCTCTGATAATTTTGACAGCAGCCAAAAAATAATTTCTTACTTGGTGGTCGACTTCTCTTTGTAGCCCCAGCTGACGAATCTACTTAACTTGACAAAGGATTTGACAAGCAAAAGTTGACATCATTATTTCAGCAAAACAGACGTTCAATTTATTATTGAGTCAAGACTTTTCATCAAAGCAAAAGAGTGAGAGACTTTCCAAAGAAATGAAAACAAAATTGAATTATTGTTGCATCAAATTCAATTTCAAAAAATTTTGTTGCACTCTTTCGGGTGCAGACTATTGTCTGCTTTTAGGAGCAAGGTAAATTTGCAACGTGTTTTCATATTTTTAAAAGCCCAAAATAAACAATAATAAAAAGGGCATACTTTGATCAAATTGTTCAAGATTTTTTTAAGTCACAAAATTAAATTTAAATATTAAATTAATAATTATGGCTTATGATCAGACCGAAAAAATTATTTTAGCTCATAATAGAATTTTAATAAAATTACTCACGGAGAATTAACTAATCGGCCGGTGCTACAGTCGAGCATACTCGACAGTCGGAGACAGTCCCTCTCCCAGGCCCCGCTCCCAATCCCTTTCCCAGGTCCCGCTCCCAGTCTCACTCCCAGTCTCACTCCCAGTCTCACTCCCAGTCTCACTCCCAGTCTCACTCCCAGTCTCACTCCCAGTCTCACTCCCAGTCTCACTCCCAGTCCCTCTCCCAGGTCCCGCTCCCAGTCTCACTCCCAGTCTCACTCCCAGTCTCACTCCCAGTCTCACTCCCAGTCCCTCTCCCAGTCCCTCTCCCAGGTCCCTCTCCCAGGTTCCTCTCCCAGTCCCTCTCCCAGACCCTCTCCCAGTCCCTCCCCAGGCCCCGCTCCCAGTCCCTTTTTTTAAGTACGGGGTCTAAAAATAAGATAAATAATAATTTCTGATAGAAATTATAGAAGATGTTTCGAGAAACTTGAAATACTTTTATCTGATATGGAATTATTTTGAAAATATGTCATCAAGCAATATGTAGAATTTCAACAGTAAAATGCAATTGAATAATGGAAGATAAATGTTTTTCAGTTCCTGACAGTTTAAGTATATTTTGTGGCTGTCTGACAAGACTATTAAAATAATCCCATCAAAAGACTTTTGTCCTCCCGTCAGACTCGACACATGCTCAGCGAAAAAACGATGACATCATGCGACTGAAATCAGCCAAAAATGCAAATTGGGCCAAGCAAATGGTACATAGTATATATTATATGGTTTAAATGGTATGAGTACTCGTATATGGCCAATTGTCTCGAACTGAATGTCAGTGCACTTGGCGCATGCATTTGGGACGTTTTGAATGATGATGATGATGATGACAGGGCAGCAACAATGATGTGATCTCAATGCTATAGCATTTTTCGCGATCTTTTTAATGCCCCAAAAACCAACAAAGACCGAGGAAAGGCGCAGCAAAAGATACAAATAGAATATTAGGCGAACATTTTGGGGAGGGAAAATTATTTATAGATGCGTCAGAGCGCATTGCGTCATATGCAGTTTCTGAATGAAATGATTACAACAAATGTTTCTCATCATATTCATTTTGTATTTATTCTCAGCATTTATAAAGGAATCGATAAATAAATAAACTAACAATTAAATCATACAATATAATATTAAACATAATGTATAACAATAATCCATTTCTCATTCGATATATCGTTCGTGTTGGTTTTGTTTTTCTTGGGTCTGCTCGTTAGTATAATACAATGTGATCCTAAGTACATTCATGGATATTCATGGGTATCCTCAGTGCGGTTCGGAGTGCTTGGGTGCTAAATTGATTTGGATTTGATTTTGTACAGCGTGCACGATAATTGGGTTTGACTTTTGGGCTTATGAACATGTCTATAAGAAACAGATAAATAGTTTAATCAAATGTAACTGAATCGTGTAATCATATATTCATATTTGTTATGTATGTATAATAATATATCATGCAATCTAAAAAAGCGGATAGAAGTTAGCATCTTTGAGTATATCAAATGTATCCACAACAGAGCGAGCTGGAGCTACAATTGCCACATGGTTATTTTCCAACGTTGGACTTAGGGGCTCCTCGAAGGATGAAGCTGGAGTAAGGCATAGACTATGCCCCACACTTATGCTGGATAGAATATTCTGTTGGGTTGAGGCTGGTGTTAGATTTGTTGAGGCGGACACGGTTATGGGAGCAATCTCCGAGAGTGCTGCCACCAAAGCCTGATCAATGTCCTGCTCCTCCGGCAAAGTCTGTTCCCTGGATTCCTTGGCTTCCTTGGATATCTTCTTGCGTTTCTTTGTCTTCTTTTTTAAAGATGTTTCCTCCGGCGTCTCGAATTCGGTAATGCCCTCCAAGGCCTCTGCCACAAAACCAAGGCTACTTCTTGGAGACAACACATCTCCATTTATCTCATCATTGGTTGTGCTGCTCTTGGAGCTCCGTCGTGATCGCACCTTTCGTTTGGGTGCTTCAGTAAGGGATTCCACATCTTCTCTGGTTGCAGAGCTACGTCTATTATATTGCTGATTATCCGAATCGTTGTCATCGCACAATTCCTCCTCGGTTTTGGAACCTTTGCGTGGCTTCTTCTTGCTCTTTTTCTTCTTGGGCTTCTCATTCATTGGTTCCTCAGACGGTGCAAGTTCAGCTTCTTTGTTGATAGCCAACTTCACCGTTTTCCATCTCCTGCTGTCCTTCCTCAGGTACATCGGATAATTTCTCCCGCTCCGGACTGCGACTAAAGAGCGTTATGCTTTCTCCACCAAAGCTAAAGCGACGCAGGTCCAGGGAATCCACATCTTGATCAAGATTGTACTGCTCTTGTTCTTTATCTATCAGCATTTCAGACTCTACCTTATGTTGATCTTGATCTAGATGTTCAACTAGGTTAGTCTCTGTTGAAAGGAGATTTTCTTCGCCATGTTCTTTCACTTCCTGAGATTCATTATCATCCAACTTGAAGTTCTTGCGCCAATTGTATTCTCTCTTGGGTTTGTAATTCAGATCCACCTCAATGTCATCCTCCACAACGCCGACCTGTAGCTTCGGGCTGTAACCATAGCGAGTTCTTAGCCGAGTTGATTGTCGAGCAGCCACCTGAGCATCTCCCAGGTAACGCATTTCGGTATCTCTACGCTCGCTTTCAAGCAACCCAATTGATATATCAATGTCTCTGTGTCTATTACTCTCCTCGGATCTGTTCAATTCTCTGGTCTTGGCCCAGAGCGCATAACGTTCACTGTCTGAACTGGATTTATCCTTATCCGATTCACTCTGATCGGCATTCTCTGCATTCAACTGTTCCTGTATCATAGTCTCGTACTCCCGGAGAATTCCAGATTGCTTGCGATTCTTTACAGCATCGTTGTAGATTTGTTCAATGAAGGAGTCGGGATCAGAATAGGTTCCTCCCACAGCGCCATCGTCTACGCCGTAATCAGCCAACTCATCGACATTATCGACTTCCTCCCAATCGTTGGCACCACGATTAGCATAACGATCTGCATTCCTTTCAGCTTCCTCACACTCGGAAGTGTCATGATGAGATTCATCTGTCGGCTGAGTGCGTTCATTGTTATCCGAGATGCCCTCATCCAGTTCAAACTCGTACTCATCGTCGTCATCAATTTCAACTACAGTTTGACGCTCATCATCGCTGTCATTGCTGCTGCCATCGTCAATTACAGGGTATTCCCCGAGTATGTCATAATTGTAAATGGCACTCGTTTCATCAAACTCAGCTGCCTCTGCCTCGGCTGCTAACACAGCACGTGCCCATGATCCCTCCGAAACATAATGTGTCTTTCTCTCCGAGTATCTTTCTGCATCTTCTCCCAGACTAAGCTCCAAGTTGGCCAAGTCTTGTGTGTAGAAATCCTCTTTAAGCCAAGTTCTTTTGCCCGTTAGCGAGTGCACTTCGACTTGAGATATGTAGACGCATTCATCACTGGGATACTCCTCCACTGGTTGCTCCTGGGCCAGTGAAAAACGACGAAAATGATGATACTCCTCCGGCTCCAAGTCTGCAGAGGGATCCAGTTGAATAATGGCCGAGTCCGATGCACGCCTCTCGCTATCTAAGAA
This sequence comes from Drosophila falleni, assembly GCA_035045575.1. NCBI lineage: Eukaryota > Metazoa > Arthropoda > Insecta > Diptera > Drosophilidae > Drosophila > Drosophila falleni. Next base: position 18,080,941 of record JAWNOV010000167.1, read on the forward strand.
ATCTGCATTCAGGTAGCGTGAAAAGTTCTGAAAATTTAGGCTTGATGCGGCAAATTGATCTAGAAGCTCATCCTGAAGCTCTCGCTTGGCCACCTCAGCTTCAATATTTTTAAGAGCAGGCACATCTCCCTCATCTCGAATTGGAGAGCGACTCTGGCTGCGAGAACGTTGGAACTCGGCTGTGCGATGTCTAAGATCATCCAGTTGTGATGCTATGCCCATGTCCAAAGATTCTCCCACATAGGTGGATCGCTTGAAGCCACTAGAGAGTGATTCTTCCTTCATGCGCTGCGTATCCTTGACTTCCTCGGAAAAGGTGCGTTCATATTCATTAGTCTTGGGCTTGGCACCGAGTCGCTTCTCCGAATCTGCTCCACTGGCGTCACTTGCTGTAACAAGTGAATTCAGTATAGCAGCTTGAAGTTCACGCTGTGCTGCTGCCTGTTCCCTGGCCTCATCCATATCCAAGCAGGGAGATGGACTATGCGAACGTTGGATCACCTGATGCTGCTGCTCTAGCTCACTGCCCATGTCCAGGGACTCTCCAACGTATGTGGATCGCTTGAATCCACTTACCATTATTTCATCCTTTAGATCACGAGCCGCTTCGGAAAAAGTTCGTTCATAGTCCGATTTGGGGGGAGTCATTAATCGAATTTCCATTTCCTCGTTGGCGTTGCTTAGCTTTTGAAGTGCCTCCAAGTCAACTTCACGTTGTTTGGCATTGTTGGCCAAGACACTCTCCAATTCCTCGCTGTTCTTACGCAGTGTTCTTCCCTCGGATCCCTCCAAGTTAAGCATAAGATGAAACTGATGCGAATCTTCATCCTCAGAGCCAGAAGGACTGCCAGCTGACATGGAGCGTGATCGGGAAGGTGAAAGGGAGCGCATATCACGACTTTCAATTTCAAACTCATTGGACTCAACGTATTCGTAGACGTGCTCCACAATGACTCGGACCTCTGGCTCTGGTGTTCTGGCACGTTCCTGCAGCTGCTCGAAGAAGGCATCGTTTTGGGCTATCAACTTTTCCCGTCGCTTCTGCAAACTATGCTCCAGGTTGGCGGCACTTGGAAGTGGAGATCTCGAACGGGAACGTGAATGGGAACGAACACGGTTTAAACGAAGCTGCTCGAATAACCTGGCCATAGACTCGGGAGTATCCTCGGGTTCCTTATCTTCCTCTAAGGGTTGTTCCTCAGTAAATTCAATTGAAATTGTGGGCACGGAAGGAGGAGTTGGGGCTATAATTTGTTCGACCACTGGCACAGGTGAAGTTGAATTGCTTCTTTGTCTCTCTTCATCCTGCAGCTTTTCGAAAAGTTCGTCGTTTTGCTTGATGCGTTTCTGTCTTCGGGTTTCCAGACTGCGAGCGATGTTATCCGAGGAAGGTAGAGGTGAACGGCATCGGGAGCGAGATCTAGAACGAGAATTACGTTCAGCTCTCAAGGTTTCCACAAAGACACGCATCTCCTCGCGAGTTGGAGTCGGCTCAGAATTATCCATTTGCTCGTCAACCATGTCATTGATCTCGATGACAGGCTGAGGAAGAGAGACTGACAGAGAGGGACTGAAATGCCTCTCTGCTTCATCGATAGTTTCAACTTCCATGGGAGTGCAATGATCAATTGCCAGCTGATCCTTCTCTTGAATGCTCTGTTCCAGCTCAGTTACTGAAAGGGGCTGCGATCGGGAGCGTGAACGAGATGGACGACGTTCATCTGGAGATTCGTAAACCATGGTAACCATTTGATTGATGCCGTTGCCATTCGTCACATCATCAGCAACATTCTGAAGCTGCAGCTGCTCCACTTGAATTTCATCATTTCCAGTTAAAGTTGTCTCAAGCATTTGCAGAACAAGTTCACAATTCAATTCACCAGTTATAAGACCATCCTGAGTGTCATCATAGACCTCCAGAGTGTGCTCCTCGTCCACATCCATGAGATTCGCGACGTTTCTAGGCTTGTGGGGAGGCATTACGCGATGAAGGACGTGATCTCGACGGATTTACAGATGCAGTAAAGTCATAGAAGTCACTGATTCCCTCCATGAGAAGTCCGTATTGATCGCGCCAAGGCGCCGTATCTGGTTGCTGTACGGAGATACTGGGAGGCTGACTGGTCGAATGACTTGCCTCCTCCGACTGACGCCAACGTTCCTCATAATGATCCATTTCATCGATGCGTGGACTTCGTCGTAGACTGGGAGATCCGCCTTGACGCTGCTCCTCCGTCGAGGAGGAGGTTTGCAGCTTTAAAGCGAAAGGAGGAAGCAGAAGCGAAAGCGAAAGCAGAAGCAGGTAGATAGAAGGCATATGAAAGGCAAATGGAAAGCGGTTAAAGCAAGCATAAAAGCCAGGCCAATTTTTGTTAAACTGGCACTTACATTGGATTTGATGTCGCTGCCGCTTGACTCCGTTGTCTTGGAGCTCTCCGTGCTGTCCTTGTCCTGATATGTACACTCATTAAATCTCTTTTATCATCTTTTATTGCTCAAACACTCACCACTTGCTCCTTGGAACACTGCTTGAGTAACGTTGTGGCCGCCAGTTCATTTTGTTCGTTGGTCGCCTCCTCGAATGAGGATGCCTTGGGCTGGTTTTTTTCCGGCTCGACAACTTCTTCACCGGAGGCTCGTCTCTCTAGGTCCAGTTCCTCCTCGTTAATGGACAAGGCCTTTTCGCGTTTCCAAAACTCCGTATCTTTGTAGTGTTCGGGCGTTACTTCGCCCCAGGGATTTGTGCTTTCCTCACCAAGCATTTCTAGGGAGCCACTTGCATCTGCTGGTGGTTTCACATCCTTGGCAGGACTTCGCTTGTGACGTCTGTGGTGGGACTTGACTCGTAGTGTTTGGTCCGTAGTATACTTGATGGGATTGTAGTCCGCCTTCTCGCCATGTCGCAGCTCCTCTTCTTCCAGAGAAGTGAACATTTTGAGCTCTTCATCGCGTGAGGCTCGTGAGTCACGTGATGAATTGGAACTTCCACTCGAACGTCGCTTCTTAAAGGCGCGTCTTCGACCCGATCCATCCTCCCTAATCAGTGAACGACTCTTGATACCGTCAAGAGATCGCAAATAGTCCTCGGTGTACTGGACATCGGGAAGATTATCCTCTCCCTCTGGTTCCTGACGCTCCTCCTCCGTTAACAGATGCGAGCGCTCCTCAGAGGGTTGAGTGCTAAACGAGGATTGCTGACTGGAAATGGGATCCACAGAGGAACCCTCGTCGGATACGCCAGGAAACATTAAGGTCTTCGACTTCACCATGTAGGGATCCTCGCTACCGCTTCCTTGTCCAAGCTGAGTTTTCACACGCTGCACAACGAGGGGCTCTTCGATTGCCTCAACAGAATGTGGTTGCTCGAAACGAGGTGGTAAAATCTTTCTTATACAAGGTTCCTCCACAACAGGTATAGCTCCTGCGTACTCCGACTCCTCTTCTGCTTGTGCAGCCTGCAACATGCGTTGTTGTACCATCACCATTTCCTCCTCTGCCTCCATAAAGAGACGAGCATTCTCCTCAATGGACTTTTGTTTCCTCTCCAGATCCATTTTGCTGGCTGCCAATCGACGTGACTGCTCCAAGATGAGAGCTTCCTCTTCCAGTTCACTCTCTGTTGCACTCAATTTGCGCTCTCGCTCTGCCGCCAGCAGTCGCTCCACAATCTCCGCATCTCGTCTAGCCTGCTCATTCTCTTCTCCCACTTGCACTTCCAGGAGTCGCCTCTCTGCCTCCGCCTCAGCGATTTCTCTTTCACGCTCCGCTTCAAGACGCTTTACTTCTGCCTCCCGCAGTTTTCTCTCATTATCTTCTAATTCGCGTTGTTGCTCTGCTTCTCTTAATTTTCTGGCATTCTCTTCTAGTTCGCGTTGCTTTTTCTCCTCCTCTTGCATTCTTCTTTCATTTTCCTCGCATTCACGTTCGCGTTGCTTTTCAGCCTCAAACAATTTTCGTTCATTTTCTAATCGCTCACGTTCTCTTTCCTGTTGCTTTTCCTGCTCTTCGCGTTGTCGCTCTGCTTCGATGATTTTTCTTTCGTTTTCCTCACGTTCTCGTTGCGCTGCTTCGCGTTGTTTTTCCGCCTCTATTAGTTGTCGTTCGCTTTCAGCCGCCTCAGCTGCCAAACGCTCTTGCTCGGCCTTTTTTCTATCCTCGGCCAATTTTAATTCGGCCTCCGCCAGCTGTTTGCGTGTCTCCTCCTCAATATGCCGCTGTCGCTCCAATTCGGCAGCCAATGCTTTCTTCTTATCATCAGGTGACTCCAAGCGAAAGCCATTGGTGTAGAGAACTCCATCCTGCATGACATTGCCGCCAGCAGCTGCCTCCCTGGCCATTGCCTCAGCCAGCTCCTTTTCGAGTCGATCCCGTAGTCGTGGCAACTCCTCAGCATCGGCAGCGGCATCCACTGCCTCCTGTGTATCGGGATGCCGGCATGTCCAGTGATACAGATGACGTGCCACAAAGGCGAATTCCAGGGCGCCCAGATAGCCAATCAATAGAGTAAAGAGCAGCTCCCCGACGCCGGTTAGAGCGTCATCAGCCGACATGCTGCTCCTCTAGTTGTCGCTTGCGTAATGCTCCAATCCAAATCGAGAAGACACTTCTCCCAGACCAGCCACAAATGCAATGTGGGATGCGAGAATGTGAGATGTGGGAATGGACAGTGTCTGTGTATTATTTAAAATTCACCACGCACTCTCGAAACACTCAGACACTCAGCTATATATTCGAAACACTCACTCTCGCGGAACTCAGTTCAAGTGATTAGGTAATTCAATTAAAATTTTCGCTTTTCGCGAAAATTGTGCGAAAATTGATGAGCGCGTTGAGGAAATTCACAAATATTTTGAAATTTATCAGATTATATGTAGAATTTTCTTGTGATATTTTTCCACATTTCACTTTACATTTATTTTGTGCTTTTTTTGGGGCACCCGGAGCGCCGAGTCAGTTGCACGCGGCGGAGGCACAGTTGTTGCCAGTTAATCGATCGTCTTGCAACTGATTAATGCGACTGAATAAGGGCCACGACACTCAAGTGATTCACACACACGACAGAGCACAGGCGCTAATTGGCGACCAGAAGAGCAGAGCGAGCGAGAGCGAGAGAGGGAGAGAGAGAGAGAGAGAAAACATTCGAGGGAGGGAAACCGTGTGCAACTATATTATTTTGGCAACAGATTGGCAAATCGAAATTGGCCAACGGAACAGCGTTTCTAATCAGCACGCCATGTAAATTGCGAATGAATATTGAAACGAGTCCGTCTGATTATTACGGCTATATGAGTTTTTATTCTCATATTCCTTTTTCTCAGCATTTTCGCATTTTTTCGCTTCGCTTTTCGCTTTTTACTTTTGCTATTTATGTTTTTTAATAGTTTTTTTTTGCTTTGTGCGTGGCCTTCGTGATTTGTTGCATTGCCAATGTCACATCACTTTGGCCGATTTGCAGCAGTTGTTGCTGCCATAAATTGTGGCAACAAGCAACAACATAATCTTTTTAATTGCGAATTGTTGATGCCACATAATAAACAACATTCGGTTCGATGCGTTCTCGCATTTTTGCTCTCGAGCAGCATAACAATATAAAAATACAAAATAACAAAAAAGAAAAACTATTTTTATATCATTTCTTATATTTTTTTTTTGGGTGTGTGTGTGTTTGCTTTTCTCATAAATATCTGAAAAAATGTGCCAAAAATAAATGGGTCGTCGTCTGTTTGTTTTTAATTTGTATTTTGTATTGGTTTGTGCTGAAAGCGAAAGTGTGTGACGACCAAAGAAACAAAAAAAAAAAATGAAGAGAATTAATGCTTGACAGCACACAAGAAGGGGGCGTGACCGAATGACCATCGCCCTAAAGAACATACAACTATGTTCAATGCCAACAGAATTAGGGTTAACAGATAGATAATTTGAAAGAGTCTTATATTATTTTAACGAATCTTAGAATAATATATAATACTAAAGTATTTCGTTTTCTGGCAATCTTAAATTTCTTTATAATATACATTTTTGTATATTCTGAAGTAATTTTTACAAAGAATTAATAATATTTTCAAGAAGTATCTAAATCATTAAAATGTAATTTTTAATATTTTTTGTTTTGTACGCTAATAATATGTAAAAATCATTATTAATTATAAAGATTAATCTATTACAATCAAAAAGCAAACTTAAAGTATTCAAATATTTGCAATATTGCCTTGATTTTGTTTTGGCTGTATTTTTAGCACTGACAACAGATTTCAAAAGCAAACTTGATGTCATTTCTATGCTATAATTGCTACTCACTTAGAGGGAAAAAATCTCGTGCTGTACGCACGATGTCAACACGTCAAGAGCCAATGTCCCAAATGAACTGTCAGTTGACATTGTCGCATTTTAGCCCTGGTAATGGCCAATGTGCAATGTGGTCAAGGGAAGGAAGCTTTCACATTTTAATGGCACAACATATATGAAGTTCAATGAAAATGGCAAAACACTCAGAATGGAAGTAAAGGAGAGAGAGTGAGAGAAGTGAAGTGGACACACCTTGACCATTAAAGGTGACTGCGAGCGACAGACAATAAAAGCAGAGCTCGGAAAAATAAAGGAAAAGCGAGCAACGAGAGCTGAGGTCCAATTAAAAACTAGAAAAATATAAAACCCGCCCGAAAGTGTGCTAAGCATTTTTACTTAGCGAATGGAAGTGAAATCGCGTCGAGTCATTAACACAGCATGTGTGTGACATGAAATAGGGACAGAGAGAGAGAAAGAGAGAGAGAGAGAGAGAGAAAGAGGACAATTTGTTGATGGACAGAACACTCACCTCATCACAGCCCGTGCAGCGGGGTTTCAGCATTTCCGCGTAATGGCGCTCGCAGTAGACTTTGTCATCGTGGACGCAGTAGGTGAGGTCCACGAGCAGCTCGTTGCAGGTGCTGCATGTGAAGCACTTTGGATGCCACATGACACTCTCTACGAATTTGGGTGCGGCCACAATCAATTCACCGGCACCAATCTCGTTATCACAGTGCGCACAGTGCTCATCGTACGGCGCATCCTTGATATAGGCTACAATTACAACAGGAATCACAGGATTAACTCTTTGTACAAGGAATTGCATTTTAATAATGATAACTTACCTATGTCCAATGCAATTTCATTTCGCGCCGTCACAAAGTCCTCAAATGATGCCTCATGTTGCACCTCCAAGTGCTTGCAGTGCTCCAGCGAGAGATCTTGCTTGGGCAGTTGATATGAGATCTGCTGCTCTCTCACCCGCGCTCCCTCGCTGCCCAAACGCGGCACTTTCTCTTCCGGCAGCTGATCGAAGTATCGATTAACCCGGGAGGAGACTCGCACACCTGGCGGCACCCACGTGTAGCCCAAGTCCCGTGGCTCCACACCAGAATCCGCTGGCGAGACCAACTTGAAGCCCAATCTCTCATGCACATTGGTCGTCTGTTGTTGGTAAATGGCGTGCGCCTCTCGCGGACACTTGCAGGACTGACAGGTCTTCCTGAAAGCATAAAGGATAATGGATCCTGAGTAAGCCTTGCTTATGTGTTAAATAAATAGGTAATAAGAAATAGCAACCCGCTTAATTTCAATCTAAATTCCTCATTACAGGGTATTTTCAAGCCGAGTCATTAAAATAATTCAAAATAAACAAAGTATGTAGAATGCATTGATACAATTAATAGCCGCTGTTTTTACACAGCGTCAGCGAAAGCTCGCTAGCGGGCGCCATCTAGCGACAGCTTTCATTCATTCAATGCCGTGCTGCGGTCGCTTACCTTACAATGAGATCGTAAATTTCTTTTCTATCGAATACTTTGCAGTAAATGTTGAGGACATTGAGGCACGCATAGTGCATGCCCGTCCAGGGCACATCGGAAGCTAATGCCGCCCACAGGGGGCACTCAGCGTGACGGTCCAGGTCGAGCATTTTCACCATTTTATGTTGACTTTACGTTACTTTATGGCAACTTTGAGTTAACTGCACTTTGTACTTGTACGGCAGAGAACTTGGCCAGTGTTATTCTGTTACTTTTTGTTTTTTATTATGATTATGTTTATTATTGCTTATTATTTTTGTTTGCTTTTATTTCACTTTTAAATTAACTTGCTTTCTTTTGCTTTCGTGCATTAAGTATAAGTTTCATGCGTTCTTTCTGTGTCTCTGTATCTGTATCTGTTTCGGTTTCTGTATCTGTATCTGTTTCGGTTTTTGCCTTTTCTGTTTGACTCATCAAATTTTGGGTTTGTTTTGGTCTTCAGAACGGCCTCTTAAGCAGCTGGGCGCCTCGATTCGAATTAAGAAGAAACTGGCAATACGTTAAACACCACTTATTTAGCACGTCTGTGCTGTGGATTATTTGCTCATTGACATTTTGATTAAGGTGTTAACTTAACCTTTATTCATCTGCTCGCAAATTTACGATGCCAATTAAATGCTACTTTTTTGTTGTTTACTATTGAATATTTATTTACATACGCAAAAAATAAATGCTTAGTTTCTAGTGGAATGGCTGGAGCATTGCAATTAATTGACTGTTTACTTATTTTTCAATTAGATAAAAATAATCAGCGTCATAAATACACCCACACCACACAACAAATACACACACAAATGCGTAAATGATGGAATGGGCCATCAGGTATGAGCTCATATGGCCAAATGCCATGCCAGCTACCGATCCAAACTAAATGACCAGCACTTTAGTATAAAAGGTATTCGTTGCCACTCAGAGAAACTCCCATAAAATAAAGGTAAAGTTGAAGGTATCAGTGCATGCTAAGAGCTAACTTTCTGATAAGATTAATAAAAAAGACTGCCTCTGTCACACACATATAAACAGAAAATGGGATTGCGTGATGTCATCGAGAGAGGGGATAGGGGTGAAAATGCCAGGAAATACAAACCTAAAAGATTGTCAACTGCCACGAAATTCAAGCAAAATGATATAACTCTAAGTACGTAATAATGTTAAAAAATAGCCCATGAGCAAATGCTCAAGTCAGATAAGCAGATTTCTTGAAAATTATGTATGTTGACAAGAAAGATATGCAAATACACTTCAGAAAATGCTCGATGACCTTTTATAGACTTGATATGAACAGAACAGAACAGAACAGAACTAAGCGCCAATTGAGGAACTATTGCTAATTGCTCACGACTTTGATGCGGAAAATGCAACAGGTTTGCAAAATAGTCAACGAGTGGACAATGGAGGAGATTGGAGGCGGGAAGTTCTGGCTTAAGTAATGCAAACATGGCACAAATAAGCAAATGAATATATAGTAAGCGTATGATTCATATTCGTAATTTCTTTGTGCACTCCTATCAAGATCAAGTTATGTACGTTTCTTTGCATACGAATAATTTTTCAAAAAACGTCATTATGCGAAATGTTTTTGGGGTCAAACGGATAATTTAGACAACAATCTCTTTAATTTAAAGAGATTTTTCTCAGCGCAACGGGGTATGATGAGTAAGCGTATTGCTTCTTTTCTGATTTCTATGTTAATGGCAATAAAATTGATCTGTACAAGTAAAAGTTGAATTTTTTAATTCATAGTTAATCTTATTTTTAGTAATGAAAGTCTGATAGTTGTGTATAGTTAGTACGTGCCTTTGGGCTTCATTAGCTATGCAAATATCTGATACCGAAATTGGTCTCAGGTAAAAGTTTATAGATTTCTACGAAAAAGATACGCCAAGACGAAATTTCGCTCATCACTGCAGATTGTTATATTTATTTTCTGCTCTATCAGGAGATAACAGTTGATATATACACCTCTCGCATCTGTGTCAGAGCTAAATATACTATGTAAATAATCTCAGTTAATGTTTGTTCCATAATGTAGTCATTGTTGTTTCTGTCATTGTTATGGGATGCGCAACCTTATCACAGAATAAACAATTATTATGCTATTAAAACGTGTTCATTTCAGATTAAAGACAGTGTGACAATGAGAGTACATATGTACGTTTTCATTTAGCCATATCAACTTTGTGACAGTTGTGCGTTTATCAACGAAAATAGCGCAGCTTTTATTTAATTGAATTGCGACAAAATCACAAAAATATAATAACTGATAGACCAATCAACAGAATGCGCATAAGTACAACGTTATCTAGTTTCAGAACCTCAAAGATACTCTGTAACCCAAAGCGTTTAGCTAAATAAACGTGCTCAAGTGGCTCAATTATTTAATAACTTAAAAAAGATACATTTTAATTAGCGTAACGAAATGATTAAACGCACTCAAATGAACGCTTAAAAAAATTAAGCGAAATGTTTGAATGCAGCCAACTTCACTTACATTTTAGACTTGCTTAAGAGCAGCCAACTTAACGAAGATCGTTCTGTTAAGAACAGCCAACTTAACATTTCAAATTTAACGAAATGTTTATATGCAGGCAATTTAACGCCTTTAAAACAAACTTAACGCCAAAAAAAGTGTCTATACAACTGCTGTCTTTGGAAATACAGGGTATAAAAACATAACGCACACGGCAGGAACAGAAAGCGCCAAAGTCGCAGCCAAAGTTTTGCTGCCAGATAAATGTAATTAAAAGCCAGCAAGTGCTCTACATACAAAGCCACACACAGAGATACACACACACACACACACACATACTCACATATGTACATAGAGAGACAACAGCTTTTGTTATTGCCCGCAGCATTTGGCACTTTTTCGGTTAAGTTAGGTAAAGAGTAAAGGGAGAAGCCACAATCCACAATTACAATTGATAAGCCCCAAAGTCACTTTCATTTACACGCTGATACTCAAGGGCGGGCAATTGGAAAACTTTTTGGCGACAAACTGACATTTCCCTAAACGGAAAAGGCCCTCTTCCAATTTCCAGAGCACGAGCATTTATTCTGTCAGTCTGCTGTCCGCTGTCTGTTATTTGCTGGCCTGTTGGCTTTTGCCTATTTGCAGCTCAGATACATTTTGCACTGACCTTCCTTCCCGCAGGGAGAGCAAAATCCAATTTTCCACTATAATTGAACATGTTGCGCCATAAACAATAAACAATAAAAGCGCGCATAAAAGTCAACGCTGGAGTGCAACAAATCTCAATTATGAGCGCAAGGTGTGTGAGTGTGTGTGTGTGTGAATGATAGAGGAGAGTGAGGCAGACAGAGTATGATACCCAGTTCAAAGCTTAAGCGTACGCTCACCCACGCGCTCTCTCCTCTCTCCCTCTCCCTCTCTGTTCGCTTTCGATTAAATGATTTTTAATGCGATTACGACGACAGCAACTGCAACAGCAACAACGCAACAACAACAATAAGCCATAGAATAATGCAGTTTGCTGCGGCTACTGCCCTACATAACTACAATAAGTAAATAAGTTTATAAATTATGCGTATGGATGGCAACCGCTAATTGAATCAGTGAGCGGCAAACCAATGATAATATCGCTCTCAACCAAGGTAGAACATTAACATAAGCAGGCAGAAAGGGAGGGAGGCATAGAGCAGATAGGTTGAGAGGATTAGGAGAGTGACTGAGTGCGTGTGCGAGTGAGAGCGCGAATAGAACCCCCCACAGATTGATGTTCAGCTGTTGTTGTTGTTGTTGCAACAATGACATTACTTATGGTTTATGACTTGCAGATACACAAACACGAATGCAAATGCAAATGCAACTACACATGCGTATGTTAAATAAAAAATTACTTTCCTTTGCAACTGTTACTTTATTTATATGTATGCATGTAAATGCCAAATTGCATTGCGCTTTGTGAATATGTGAATTATTATGGCCTTGCTTGCACATTATTCTTCCTTTGGATTTATTTCCCTTGCCCTTTGCTTGACATTTTCTTGAAATCTGCTCACAATGTGTTGTATATTTTAAAAAATATATATTTTTAGGCACAGAAAAGGATTTAAATGCACTTTGTCTTAAAAGCATTTATGGTTTGCTCTTAATACAAAGTCTTATCGACCATATATTTTACATAAATTAAGTTAAGTTAGAAAATTTATATGACTTTTGCTACATTAATCTTTATTATGAAACAAAGACTAATATTGTATATTGCAAGTTGTTTTTCTTTTTAAAATTTACGTATTTTTCCATTGTCTCACGAAAACGTACGTCTATATTTTTGCATAAACAGATGTGGCAATAATAAAACAATATTAGCTTATTTTTTCATTTCAAATAGGAAAAGGGTAAGCAGATCAAACAGCTGCTCTTTTATTTAGCAGCAACTAATCAACCCCACAGTGATCTTGCCAGGCAAATAATAAAACTTAAACAAGTCTGTTTCTAGATTGGAAATTTTTTACGAATATCTGTTGTAAAATTGAAGTTAACAGTTGACCGACACTTGCCAATTTTATATTTGGTCTGAGCTGAGAAAAAATTAACAATTACAAAATGAAATTGCACAAAATATTTGGGCATATGAAAGATAACATGATTTGGCTGCTTGTACTAGAGATTTCCGCATGTTTATACCTAACAATAACCACAAATGTATAAATGTAAACAAATATGGCAGCCAACAATTGGCATTTTGTTTGTAGATACCACACAAAAATATGAGATGAGTCGAAGAATTTGCGAGCACTTGAACTTGAGATACAAGATTATCCAAACACAGACGTCACAGATTCAAAAGAAATTAATAACAAACATTAAGTTGTCGTATTATCTACATATATTTAATTAAATTTGATTTATCATTTTTTAAAATTATTGTGTCTTTGCACCTCTTTTGAAAAAGTAAACAAAACACTCGAAACCAAGTAAAAATTAAAAGACGCGTCGAAAAGTCGCGCGGAAAACGCGCGCGTTAGCGAAGCGAGTCAAAAAAGGGCGTTGAGACCGCGACAACCGCACCGTTACACAATTCAATTCTAACTGAACTCTGCGTCGGCGTCGTCGTCTGGTCTGGTGCCTCGTTGTGGCTGCTGTCGTTGTTGTTGTTTGTTGTCGGCGTCGCCGAACGACGCCGCCGCAGCCGAAGCGTAGCGTTAACGAAGCTCCCTCTATCGCAGCTGAAAGAAAGCAAACAGCAAGAACAGCGCGCGTCGTGGGAGACAACCAAACATTGAGAGAGCGAGAGAGAGCGTGAGAGAGTGAGTGGGAGAGCGCGAAGGGAGCAAGCAACGATAATGACTTGGCACTTGCTGCTGCTGCGGCTGCTGCTGCTGCTGACGCTACCGTTGCAGCTGCGTCAACCGGCAACCGCTTATTAGCAAAACCGAATGCGTTGGCTTTTCTTTCATGTTTTCATTAACACAACACAACGCACGTTGCACACGTGTGTGAGAATCAAGCTGCAACTTGGACGTTAATAAGTCAACAGGTAGTGCGCTTCGCTGCCTCACAGCGGAGTCATGAGTGAAGTTCAGTAAAGTTGAGTGGCATCGAATGGAGCTGCAGATGGATTCAGGGGCATGGGAATAATTAATGGCCGACATTGCATTGCATTTATTAGATACCATTAGCCAAATGTAGCCCAGGGATGTTGCACGCCACGCTTCCGTTGCAGCCATGTGTGCGCGGGGGGAAAGGCGGTCAAGGTCACAGTTAAGCGGCCAGCTGGCCAACTGGCAGCCACATTTATCAAGTGGCTGCGACAAGTTGCTTGTTTTGATTACCACATCACAACACAATTAGTATAACATGCAACAAATTACATGTATGTATTTATAAACAAACGCGCAACTAAGTAGCCAAAAAGACCAATTGGTCTAGACTAGGGGAGACTGCAGGGGATTAGAGGAGGGGGAAACACATTGTCAGCAACCATAGAAAATCCATAAAGACAACACAAATGGCCCGTTAAAATATTATGATGCCATTGAATGTTGCTCGAGTCGCTGTCCAGTTGCCTTTTCCCTACCCTAACTGATGGGGTATATGCAACAGTATCAGTGTGTTTGCAACAGCGTATCTGATTACCTCTTTTGATACACATTTCCTGTTGTTGGAGAAAATCAAGGACAAACCTTTTCGCAAATGGTCTGGACATGAAAAAAGCAAGTTTATTAAAGCTAATCGTGGATTTTTGGTTCAATGCAAGTTATTATATTGTTTTTGTATTCACAGATAGTAACACAATTTATAGATACTCAAATTTCAGTTAAAATATTTTTATTGTAATTTCAGATAATAACACAAATTTTATTCTGTCAAAATAAAAAGAATTTCGGTATCTTAAGATTTATTTATTAAGCTTTCTTACCTTTTTAAAATGATCAATTTTCTACTGATATTATCAAAGTGTTATCTCTAGCTCAATCTTTCATCTCTTTTCAAGACACGGCAATCGACTCTCCATCATCTCAATTCACATGTAAATAACGCAACTAAAACTCACATCACTCAAATTTACAAAAATTTACCAAAATATTTTATTTGCAATATAAAATGTAAATGCAGACAACCCTTTAGGATTGTCAAGTGTATGCGAATTTCGGTTTTGCAAATTTTCCACTACACTTGTTATTTCTTTGCTGCTGCTCACTTGGCCAGCACTTTGGTAAATTTGTATATTTGCACTAAAAATATACAAACGTGAGCAAAGTGTTGAGAGAGGGAGAGAAACGAGACAGAGAGAGAGAGAGGGACAGAGGGAGAGGAGCTGTGACTATATGGGTGGTGATGAGTTGGGGGTGATTGGTTGTTGGCCAAGTGTTTTCATTCATCGAAGTCAACAGACCCTCAAGACTCTCAGACACTGATGGACAGCACACGCGTTGAGGGGGACCAACTGTACAAATTTTCACTGTGACGCCAGCAGAAGAACCCCCTTCCCCTTCCACCTTCCCCCCATACCTTCTAATAATGATCAGAGAGAAAAAGATAAAGATTCATTGCGTGCTTTGGGGAACGGAGCGTTATTTATGAGATTTTTGTTGTTTTTAATGCAGAAATCGCACACGCCGTAAACATTAATGATTAATTGGCTTCAATTGTATAGTGGAAGGGGGCAGCTACAATATGAGCCATGTCAGCGAGTCTTGGCCAAGTGCTGGTTACGTAGGTGTACTGAAGATTGATGACCCGCCCCCTCTTGGTGTGGCAAAGAGAGTGTGCTCTTAATTAGAGGCACACGTTTGGTCAAGCCAAGCCTTACAAATTGCATACATTATTAACTCTTGGCCGAGATACAGAAAGTGAGAAGGCCAAGAAGGTGCCACAACCCTGCCCTGCCCTGCCCTGTCCCGCCCAGCTGCCGCCTGGCTGTCTATCAACTTGATAAGCAGCACCATTAAACAAAAAAAAATAAATAAAAGTAATAATACGTTGAATATCTCCGTATTCGATTGCGAAACGCAAAACGTGACTTTGGCGACGCCGTTGGTTAAGTAATTGATGGGGATATGCCGGAAAAATGTTGGCACTGCATAGCAAAAAATCTCATATGGAGGGGATACCGTATAAATTGCATATCGAGCATATTGGCTATGCAAAAAACGAAGAGGAAACTGTCGGGGCAATAAATATTTACCCTGATTGCGGAAGTGCAGTGACAAAGCTGAGATAAAAATTATGCCTACAAAAAGTATTAAAAGGGAATCGAGATAATTTCAGATCCAGTTCCAAGTTTTAATTTCGCATTAATTTCACTTCAAATTATAATAGCATACTTTTAGGGTAGTAAAAAATAAAAAACATGCCGTTTGCTAAATTTGATGCTTAGGAGATATTCGGAATAAATTTTAAAAATAACTTAAATTTCTTGGAGCTTTAATAAGCCTACACTTAGCTTAAAAAAAATAAATAAACATATTACGGCCACAAGTGTAATGATATTATTTAAACATTTCATATAGAGCATTTCCAGATAATTTGCAATCTATTCAACATCTTTGAATCGATTGGAAAATAAACATACAATTAAATCAAGAGATTCAGTAGCAGAGGTGAATGAATAACATGTTTCTTCGCCAAAATAAACATATTATTTAAAAATATTAGAAATAAGTTTTCCAACATGAATTTATGACAGATTTATGATACTTTTTGAACTAATCGCTTATGTTTTGAAAACATTTGCTGCTTTAAAGAGATACAGCTGGTATTTGAACTTGTTCGATTTATGTGTAATCGAACTTGAAATGTTTTTTAAAATTGTTTATGATTGTCTTATGATTGAAATGTAACTAGTAAAGTGAAATCGATTTATTTCCACGAACTTGAACTTAACTTGTCTTCAGTACGCCTAAAAAGTTTTACATTTTATATAGTATGGATTTAGTTTTGAATTATATGCATTTAATTCCATTTGGGCAAACCACAATGTTTATTACAAAATCCATCTATCAACAGATTGGATGAGTCGTAAATATTGATCCAAAGCAATTCGATTCGTGTGCGAACCTTACAAAAATTCATCTCTGCTCATCCGATTGTTGTTTGTTTATTTACCTGCCCGTCTATGATGATACATGTGGCTGTCATTTGCCGTTTTTAATTACAGCTGCCTTGAGGGAACACACAAACATCACAACATCAGACGCATAACACATATACACGTAGATATGTACATGTATATTACTTACAAGTACATTAAATACACGTATCTTGCAGATACATTTGACTCTGACTCGCTCTTGTCGCTGTACCAAATTGACTCTGTTGCCTGCCGCCATTAAGGCCATTATTTTACAGGTAGCCAGAAAATGTTTTCAATTTCATTTATATAATATAAACGTTCAACTTTTGACTTGATTTGTGCACAAACATCACATGAGCGGGCCAAACGTTGATGTGTTTATTCTAGTTCCCAGTAAAATATCATTTGCCATCATCTTCAACTAAATTTTCGCCAAGTTTTTGTGCATTTCACCGATAAATGGTTTTTATTTTTTTATTTTTAATTATTTTGGGGCTTCAACTCGCGCCTGGCCATTCCATTTGTTACTCTAGATATACGAGACAGCGGGACTAATTGGGTTTAATGGGGGGCACATTCGCTCTTGAGTGCGAATACATTTGGAATTGAGCCACACGATTTATTTGACACACAACTACAAACAAATTGCGTCAGATCGGTAAATTTACTATCAATCAGGCAATAACTTTTTTCTCCAAAATTCAGTAATCTATAATTTGTAAATTGCAAAATGTATTCACTTGAAATGAAAAATATGAAATAAACATACAAAATATTCGAAATGAGTGCGAAAACATGCAAAACAGCAGCTAAAAATCGACCGAATTCAAAACGATTTTCCATATTTTTCTTTTGCCAAAAGATTGATGATCAATTAAAATAGTTTTCGGCATTTGCCGACGAAATTCATTCAATCATAATTATCGCTCAATAACTCATAAAATAAATTGCGCCCGTGGCTGTGCCAAAGTGTCGGTCGTCCATTAACTATAGATGAATAACTAGTGATGGGAGATTAATACTTGCAAAGATCGACCAAATAATCTTTAACGATCGTAAATAAATGTATTCACTCCAATAAACCCGTAAATATAAAATGAATATCGTTAAACTTTTGAAACTCACCGCTCTTCATACTGTTTATCCAAGCTGCCGAGAGATGGCGTGTTGGTAAACACAAGCGTCGATGATTTCTTACGTCTGATGGCCATGTGACGTTCACGTGTCGGAAACTTTGGTTGTTTCTTGACCAACACTGGCTGCACTTCAAACACATCACATGACGACGCCAGCGCCGGCGTCGACGCCAACTGCAACTTTAGCTGCATTTTTTTGTAACCCGCACGACGACTTTAAAATGTAAACAAATGTAAGCAATGACAGCAGTTGACAGACTGCTAAGCTATCTATAGGGGCCATATATAATGCGTGTGGCAGATACTGATAAGCAACACACACATGCATATGTATGTACAGTTAGTCAAGTAAGTGTTTTGACATAATTAAAAATTTACACAATTGCTGTTGCAAAAATTAATGTTTTTTAATAAGTTTTTTAATTTATTTCTTATTAAAATATTCTTTTTTAAGGTTCTTAGAACAAACTAAAAATTGATTATCATAGAATTGATATATTTAAATAAATAAAATACAAAATATGTTTTTATATATTGTCAATAAACATTCTTGACTAACTGTAGGTATGTATATACACCCGTGCTCTTGTATTGACGTTGGGACAAACAGAGCGAAAGAGAGCAAAAAAAGAGAGAGAGAGATCAATAGAGAGCGAAAGCTTCTCTCAACTGATAACCTCGCGCAGAGACAGAGTTAACATATACAATTTTTGACTAATTTTATGCACCTGCACTACGAGTAACTAACGAAGCGAATTCAACGGCAGCGGATCGTGTGGACAACGCGCAAACGATGAAAAACAACTGTTTAATTTGCAAACAGTGCCAAAGCCGAGAATTGAGCGTGAGTCAAAATACGAAAATACGAAAATACGAGCCGCAAGTAGGCAGAGAAGAAGAAGCAGCTACGAAACTCAAAAGCGAGCACGAAGCACCGTTCGCCGTTAGGCAACGTCGGCTGCATAATAACAATTTTAATAGGCGAAGTATGAATAAACAAGAGGCAGACATTCGTCAGTCAGTCAGTCTGTCAGTCTTTACTCAATGTCAGGCTCCAAGTTCCCAATAAAAAGTGCTTGCAGAAAACTGCATGCTTTGAACTTGAGCTGAACCCGAAAGTTGAGCGCCAATTGCAACATTTCCATGGAAGCATACACTCATCATTCTACTCAAGCGCTTAATGCCGCAATCGGAATCAATTTAAAGCTAAAGCTGCCAAAGTCAAATCGAATTGAGAGCACACTGTATAGTAAAAGAGACAAAGTACAAGAGCACAAGAAAAAGCAAGTCAAGGTCTTTAATTACACTTTAATTGCCAATGCAGCAAGTGAAGCGAACAGCACCCGAACCGACTGACGAGCCGAGCGACGAGCCGAACGATGAGCCGAACGATGAGCCGAGTGACGAGCCGAGTGACGATCCAACTGAAGCTGGCAACAGTGCTGCCAGAATCTTCAAAGCAAAAATTGCTAGATTTTGAAAAAAAAGTTGCTGAAAATTGCTAAAAATTAGATGAAAATTGCCAGAAAAATTGCTAAACATTAAAATGTTCGCTTTTAAGAAATATATGTATGAATTTAAGAAGAAAAATCGAAATTTAAAAGGAACATGATTTCATATATTAACATTAAACTAAAGAATACTTATAAAGCTATCTTAGCTTCACTTAAATCAGCGTACTTCCCATTGCAGGTAATTCGTGTCAAGTAAAAAGTGCTTCGAAATTTTTGGCATTTTAACCAAATCACAAAACACAGCAAAAAAAAAAAAGCGCAAACACTTTCAAGTTGTTCATATAATCGAGCCACTAGGTTAAATACAAGTTCCGATATTTTTGTGAACCATTATTAATCGTTATTTGTGGTATAAATTTCAAAAACGTATTAAAAAAGAAAAAAATGCTAAAGAAAAATGAAATAATGCTAGTTTTCCAATAAAGTTGCTAAAATTGCTTAAGAAAAATTAAAAGTTGCTAGATTTGTGGCTAATAGCATTTTTGAAAAAAAAGTTGCAAATATTTTTAAAAATTGCTAGATCTAGCAACTAAATTGCTAAACTGGCAGCACTGGCTGGCAATATGGAGAGAGAGAGAGAGAGAGAGAGAGAGAGAGAGAGAGCACGATCGCACTCAGCGGGTTGTCGTGTTACACCCCCCTGCGAGCAGTACAAAAAGTTTGGCTATCATGCTGAGTTTTTTATGGGATAGATAATGTAGTTGTTATTGTTTTTTAGAAGTATTCACAATAGCAATTTAATAGACATTTTGGTATTTCAACTATTAGAATTAATGTTAGAACTCTTTTTAATTTATATTATTAATTTAATAAGCTACCAACATATTTATATTTAATTGCATATTTTCTTACTGTCTTCACCTATAAAATTTAGCGGACAATTTTAATATATGCCTTCATTAATTTAATTAACTCCTGCGCAATAAAAGTGAATCTGTTTTTATTTATAAAATGGTTTTATTTATTTATTTTAATTTCGTATTTATGTCCAATATTCGGTGCTATTAAAGTCAGCCAGACGCCTATAAAAGCAGTATTAAGTAAAACAAAAAACAAGAACAAAACAAATGAATTATAGCGAAATATATGCCCACATAGAAAAGTATGCGGTGATTACAAATCAAATAAGCTAAAAATCCGAGCAGTTAAATTGAAACGCGTATACGCCCCGTATATCAGCAAAAGTTGCGATTACGCATTCGCCCCGTTGCCCCCGACTCAATGAATTTGGCGCGCGGCCAGAGCATCAAAATGAAAATGCAAACAAAACCGCAGTTAGACAAAGGAAAGCAGAACAGTCAGACAAACTAATTTCACAAATTAATAGCGTAATTTGAATTTGTGGTCGGAGAGCGTTAAGTGTTTTTGCCAATTGACAAAACGATTTACATTTTAATTTGCATTCGCTTTTTCACGCAGAATTGCATAATTATTTGCATACTACAATTAAATGTGCGTCAATTGCCTCATTAACAGATCCATAAAAATGCTATCTAACTAAATACATTTAATGTTTGTTTTGTTGTGCAACACCATAATTTATTATTGCCATGCCGTTGCACTTTGTCATCCCCTTTTTTGGCCAGAATTCGCCCACAGACGACGCCTTCAGCTTTGCGGTTTTACCGTTTAATTCAACATTTTGTTTTTCTTTCAAGTTTTATGATCAAAATATTTTTGGCAACGACTGCCGAAGATTTTTGCCAACGATGACGCATTATTTATTTATCTTTTGGCTAAGAGAACTGACCAACTGTGCAGGTCTGTCGATTAGGATGAGGGTGGTGATAGAAGGCGTGGGAAAATTGCCAAAAATATTGATTTGATTTTGAATATCACAAATTTCAGCTAACGTATTTTTAAATTAACGAATACGAGTAGTGCCAGCGCCATCTAGCGACAGTTACTTAAAACTAAAACGTACGCAAGCTTTCGGAAAGCTTTTACAGTAGTGTCCGCATATTGTGACAGCTCAGTATTTTTAACAGTATTGAAAGTCAAGTTTACGTTACGTATACGCAATATTTGTATTCTATTTATTAATTTGAAAAATAATAATTACTCACCTCCAGTCGTGGGCCGCAAAACCGGGACACTCTGATTTGCATAGCTCACAGCGAACACCGTCGTCGACTTCGCGAATAATGACACCCTGTAATTAGTAATTTTTAATTGGATTATTATATATTGTACGGCTATAAACCTATATAACGGTAACTTAATAATTATAAAGGGGCTATTTTTTAAAGAGAATTGTTTGATGAACTGCAAGATACCCTGTACATAAACAAGAGCAGACACTTTTGGTTCAAAATTATAAACGGTCAAGAATTACTATAAGATAATTATCTTTACAAAAAGGAGATATCTATATGTATAAAATTGTCTCTACAGGCAAAGCCGCTTGACGTGGAACCTTGACATTTGGGCATAACATACCCAATTGTTTTATAAAATTGCACTACCTAATTGCCTTTTCTGTCTAGAACATTCCGTATTGTTTCTATACGAAGTATTCAAGCGTTTTACAAGTACACAACTTAATTTGTATTTTGTGCATTTACGCGTCATTGCGCCATGTGCTTATTTTGTGTCTCCCTTTTAACTGGTTTGAGATACAAATGCAGATGCAATTGCAGCAATTGCTCCGAAATCCGCATGAGATGCCCTGCCAGAGAGGTCAACAGTCAGAGAGGCTTAGCATGGCCAAATGACTGCAGCTTTGCCTTCTGCAGGCAAAAACCAGCGACACTTGTTCCAAAATTACACCAAAATATATGTAGGACAACAACAAACAAACAAACAACAACTTGGCACGTTTCCATTCCGATTTTGGCCATGTTTCTTTGTCTTTGTGTGAGTGGAAAAGCGAGTGTGGTGTGTGTGTGTGTGTGGTGTGTGATGTGTTGTGTGTATTGTGGCTGACAAACTGCAGCAAAATTTGCTGTAATATATTTTTAAATAATTGTATTTTTTTTTGCAACTGATATTAATATTCTGGTTGGCGGAGACGGCATGTCCTTTGAGTGCATTTAAAAATTGAGCTCCTCTTTTGGGTGTCACTCCCTTTGACCCTTTTTTAGGCCCAGGCAATTGTCGAATCCAACGATAATTGTGACACGTCGCGTACTGAAAATCGATGCTGACCCAGTTCAAAGTCAACTTGGCTGTTTGGTTGGATGGTTGGTTGGTTGGTTGGATAGATGGATGGATGTATAAATGCGAATGGGCGACAAAGTCTGTAGACAATGGCATATATACTCAACAGACAGATGCGGCATTAAGTTGCAAGTTGACTACTCAAGTGTGCAAATGTTTGACTTCCACTTAACTTCTCCAACTCTGACTTCTGTCTTCTTTCATCTTTCTTTGGTTGTTTGCAGTCCAGATAGATTAATGATCTACCAATTAAGCACATGACAATGACAATAAATCTATAATGCATTCTCGATTCATCAGCTGTCGCTTCTCTTAAAATAGCGAAAGTTTTCCACTTTGTTTCGCAATTTGTTACAAAAACCACAAAAACAAAACATTTACATATTCCAACAAATTAACGCAGATGACATTAGCAAATTTGGGAACTGAAATCAGCTGAAACCATATAGGGGAAACACCAGCATCATTTAGCCCTGACTCTTGCCAAAAAAATTATTAATAGCCAGATAATTATAATTTTATATGAGACCGAAGCAAACTCAACACAAACAATACAATTCTATGGAAAGATTTCACATTTCATTAAAATTATCAACAAATCTAATTAATTTATATTTAATAAATTAAGTAGGATCTATTATAGCAAACAACTGATCAAATTACAGATCATAAACAAGGGGAAACCCCTTACTATCGCTTTTGAGTGACGTTCAAAACAAAAATCATATAAATAACAAACAAATTAAAGTATAACAATAAATGTAAATATATGTAACGTAGTTTGTGGTTCTATAATGATGTCATACGAGTCGAGCTTAATCAACTACAAATCCTATTTGGAATGTAAATAAAAACTGTCCAAAAATGCGCTGGGAAAATAATGTTGTTGAATTTACCATTTGAAGTGGGACATGTTGGTTGCATATATAAACTATATCGGCTAATACGAGTGAATGGGAATGGGAACTAGTTCTACCCACAGACATATATATAATATATATATATATACAAATATAAAGACAGTGACAGTTCACGCCCACGCACTTGATCCAAAGTTCTGGGCAAACAAATTTGAGAATTTGTATCTGTATCTATGTATCTATGTAGCTGAATGAGCTGCTCAGTCAACTTTAAGATACATTTTCAAACTATGACGCGAGTCTGTTGACTGTTTGTCTACACTTTTAAATATAAAAATAAAAAAATTAAAATACAAAAAAAAAGAGTCCGTAGGTCGTCGGCAACAACAAGTCAAAAAACCGGCTTTAAGTTACTTGGAAAACAATCTACGTTTGAGCCACATGTATCGTTAAAAAGCAGCAGAACAAGAGAACCCGTAAGTGTTTGTTTATTGCAAAACACACAAAGAGAAAATGTACAGAAACAACAATAAAATATAAAACGAAAAAATAGCAGACTTTAAATACGGAATTAACAGAATTACAGAAGTCGAAATTGTCGGTTCTGAAGAAGTCTCTCTGATTTCGTTGGTTTGTCAAAAGATTCGCATTAATTAACACAATTTTGGGCTGCAGTTGATGATAATAATGATAATGATGATGATGATACTCGTCTTTAACCTGTTTGCCGACCCACGCAATAGATCTCCCTTTAACCCATAGAGTCACACCTAAGCGAGGTTACGACTCCAAGTTTACATTACATTTATTTTTCACAGTCTAGTTAAGATGGCTCACACAGAAAATGGCTTAAATGCCTCATTCCAAATGCGTTGTTACAGCAACAACAACAACAACAACTGCCAAGTATATTTATGTAGTTCAAGATCATGCGTAGATCAGCGACTAACACTTGTTGTTGTTGTAGTTTTAGCCAAGTTTAGCTGATGACTTCTCTGGCTCTGAGCTCAATGAGCGAATTGTTTTTGGCCATAAACTAAACAACCACATTGGCCCCGTTGTAGCCACATTAGAAAGTGAAATATGTTGCCAAAGTTTAAAGTGATATTAGAGCAGTGATTTGCTAATTAGTAATTAACTAAGAGCTGCTGAAAAAAACTAAGAAGTGCAGAGAGAAAGGCTATCGATTTACAGAATGACAGTTCTATCTTAATAGAGTCTAAGTTTTTATTTAATATTTTGTTTATATTTTTTTTTTGTTTCTCCAGAAATAAAATTGATGGTTTAATGATGTGCAATTCAATGGAAATGTATACATTAATAATAATTGCGAAAAGGTGTTAGGTCAATTACCTTCTTATAAGCTAAGCTCATTGAAAATAAACGATAAAGATATTGCAATTGTGTGTAAATATTTATTAACTGAGCATATAACCTTTGGAATGGAGTTCTCTTCCTGTATTTTAAAAATTGCATACCTATCGGGTATAAAATTCAGAGCTTATATAAAAAAAAGAATAAACAATGTAAATCAGGCAAACTTATATTATAACTGCCCACAGGGTATTTCAAAGTCAACACTTCAGACTTATTCTCCTACTTTCAACAATTTTTTTTCAAACAGAATAAAATTATGTATTTAAAATGTAAAAAGAAATTGCAATCCAAATATGGTTGAAATGTTAAATTTGTTAAGCAAATCAATGCGGGTTCAATAAGTATGAATCATTTTTGGCTTAACTCATACACATATTTGGCGCGATTCATTTATTCCCCCATACGAATACTCAGACTGTTATTTGTTTGTTTTCCAGATTTCAAAAGGTGCACCGAAACCCAATCAAATCTCATGTTGACGTCATTTTTTATTGTTATTTCTGCGGGACAATTTATGCCGTTAAGCGTTAAGAATTATCGTAACCAAATACGGCCATAATAAGCGCATCTCCTTAAGCTTTCTAATGTAACTAAACCCCCCCACCCAAGACCAGAATATAGTATATGGTATATGGTATATGAAAATGAATTCTCATCACGTATTTCAATGCACAGTCAGTCAGACGAGACTCGGAATCTTGTTCGGAAATTATTGACCAAAAATACATATATGAAGTTGGTATGAAAATATAAAAACTGAAAATTAAATTTAATATAATGATATCTCAAGATTTTTTACGTCGACCCCAAAAATAATTAACACCTCAATAAAA
Organism: Drosophila falleni; assembly: GCA_035045575.1. Lineage (NCBI taxonomy): Eukaryota > Metazoa > Arthropoda > Insecta > Diptera > Drosophilidae > Drosophila > Drosophila falleni. Next base: position 18,106,189 of record JAWNOV010000167.1, read on the forward strand.
TATTGTACAATATTGGGTACGAATATGGGATTCGATTTTCAACTGAATAAATGAATGAGTGTTTATTTTAGCATGTGTGTTCCACTTATTTTTTTTTTTTTTTTTTTTTTGTTAATGGCCCTGCAACTACTTAAAGCCGTGCTTGTTACCAAATGATTTTGGCCACGGGCAATGCCAACAAATGTTAATTATCAATTTACACAACACGCCGATTTTCAGTATTTCATTTTTATCTCTGTATCATTTTCTGTGTATTTATTCGCATTTATTGGTTTCATTTTGTTTACTTAATTATAATTATTTTACATACAACGCACATAGGGAAAGAATGTGGAGAGAAGACATTTCGACTGTACACAGATTGTACAGCAATTGTTAGCACAATTTGTAAAGAAAATAAATAATATTCACTATAGTACGTGGGACGTACCCACGGTTCTGCATGACGCAAGTGTTGTCGCTTAACTCATATGATCACCAATCGATATTTTAACTAGAGATGGGCGCGTGTCACGATGCTCAGTATATTTAGTTTAATACCAACTCTAACAATGAAAGCCAATTTAATAATTTCTACAATTTGATATAGTTTTTAAGCTATCAAAAATCGTTTTATCTGCTACAAATTTCAAGATTCTTTGATAAACATATAAATATACTTTATGATTAAATTATCCCTATTTTTTTAGACACTACTTGTCTTAAGAACCAAGGTTTATCTTAGACTCTGAAATTCTAAATGTTTTTGAAACTTTTTCTAAGCTATTATTCAATATCTTAAGATTCTTTGATTTTTGCGAAAAATAAATTTGCAGACTTTTTCAACACTTTTCAATAACAATATTTTAACAATATTTTACAATCTTAAGATTCTTTTTGTTAAATCTCTGACTTTCAATTTTTGTTAGACTTTTTTAATACTTTTCAATAACTTTCTTTAACAATATTTTACAATCTTAAGATTCTTTTCCTTAAATCTCTGACTTTAAATTTTGATTAGTCCTTTTTCCATTTTGTGCTCAAAAAAGAATATTTTTTCTATAATGTTATTATGTCGGATTCTTTAGTATCTTGTTACTTTTTTGTGTATAAATTCGAAATTATTTATTTTGAACTGCGACTATTGCACCGTGTCGTGTCACGCGCTCATCTCTAGTTACTAGCACATGTGCTGAGCAAACAACTATTGCTTTATTTGTTAAGGCCGATCGCGGATCAGTGAGTATCTTGATCTTTTGATCGTTCGTTTTGTTCGAGTGTGTTTCGAATATATTCGATCTAACGCCATGGAATCTTGATGGGAGAACGATTGCGTCGTTGCGCGGCTGCGGGGGCGGGGGGGTTGGGGGCGGCAACAACTCTTGGCGACGGCTGATCGCGACGCCCCCAATTGGCACTGGAGACGCCCACGCTGGAGACTCGCGAACTGGACAACGGTTTGCTGACGCTGATCGCTGTGGTTGCAGGTGCATTATAGTGACCGCCAAAGTAGGTGGCAGAAGGTTGATGTTGCTGTTGTTGTTGTCGATTGCTTGGCTTGCTGCCGTAGAGTTGCACGCGGGTTGGAGCACGTCCTCGAGCTGGAGCTGAAGCTGGAGCGGCAGACAATTTGCTCTGCTCGCTGCCAATGTGCACAAGGGTCTGATAACGTCCGCTATGTCGTTGTGGTTGCTGGGTATGTTGCATGCCACCGAGACGTGTGGGTGAGTGTTGCGGCTGTTGGCGATACCATTTGCCAGTTGCTGGACTATGCAACGGCTGTTGTCGTGCCACACTGTTGGCCAACAAACGCTGTGCATAATACTCTGTGGTCGGCATGGGCTTGGCCACGCCCACCGGCACCAAACGACCCGGCGAGTGCGGCAATATGGAGTTCTTGATCTCAATGCGTATGGAGGACGTTGGCGGCGGCGTTGGTGACGTTGGTGACGTTGCTGACGGCGACACATGACGCAATGTGGGCTGTGCCACGCGAAAAGTCTCGTTGCGTTTGACGGGCGAGCGGGTGGCGGAACGGGAGGGGCGTTCCCGCAGCGGTGAGCGCGACTGTGGGCGATAATTGTCATTCTCAAAGACCAGAAAGTCCGGCCGGTTCTCCTTGGACTCGGCGTGACGGCTGCTGCTCTGCGGCGCCACAGGCGGTGGTGGCACTTCCACAAACCAGGCGGGATTATGTGGCGTCTCCTTTTGCTGTTGCAGCAAACGATCGCGAAATGATTTGCGAAAACTGCTCAGTGTGACCGTTTTGTACTTTTCTTTTTCATCCTCCTCGAGCAGATCATCATTGGAATGGGTTTTCAGCTGCTCCAGTTGCTCTCGCAGATGCGTGGGAGTTTTACTCTTGCGATAGGTGCTGGAATCAAAGCTGCCAGTGCTGGAATTGGAATTCGAATTGGAGTTGGAATTGGAGCACTGACTCGACTGACGTTGCACTGCAGCTTCCGCTGATTGTCTGCCGGATTTGAGGCTGCTCTGCTGCTCGTAGAGGAAATTAAATGGATCCGAGTGTGCATCATAGTCCAACATGCGATCGCCATCACTGCGCCACTTATAATAAGTATTTGTCGCCGAATCACTGGGATGATGCTCATAGCTGGCCACCTCCTCCGGCGAAGGCGTCTTCTTGCGCTTGGTAAACGTGCTGAATTTACTAAAAACTTTCGACTTTTTCGACTTTTTCTCCAGCGTGCTGCTATTGGAGTCTGTTGGACGCTGTTGCTCCTCATCGGAGCCAGGCAATATGAAGGTGTCGCCACGCTGCAATGTTGAACTTGTGGTCGAATCCCGTCGAGAACTGATCACACTTGCCGGTCTAGAGCCGCAGCTGCGCACTGGCGTCGTGTCTCTGGAAGAGCTCTTTCTGGACGACGTCAACGATGAGCGAATGTTGCGAAAAAATGACATCTCGAATTAAACTTCGCCCCCGGCGGCCTCAAGGAAAAATAAACGACAAAACTGACTGTCTATCAGTCTATCTTTCTGTTTTGTCTGTCTGTTCAAAGTCTAAAAGCGACTCTCGTTCACGCTACGCTTTTTCTCGCTATTTCTCGCTTTTTTTAGCTTTTTCTCGCCTTTTTTTCTTATATATTATTTTTGCGGTTTACGATTCGCGTGCGGCGCTGTCAACTGCCACGGAGCAACTGATTTAACGTATGAGCCAATGAGCGGGGCATTAACTTCAGTTATTACGCGGATCACTAGAATTTCTGTAGCTTGACGTTCGGGTATTTTTTTTTTTTTTTTGCTTTGTGTTCACGATCGTTGCCGTTCATTCGTTTCATTCGTTCGTCGCGTTTCGTCGCTTGTTTGTCATATTTTCTCTATTTTGTTTTGACCAATTTGGCGTATACTTAACGTCATCATCATGTTTATTATTATGGCCGTAACATCTAACGCTTTGTGTCTGTCTGTATTTCTCTGCGTAGTTCGACAGCTTTGTGCGTAGGCGTTTTCACATAAAGTTAATTGAGGTTTAGGGTTCGACTTGTAACTTATTTCGTAATTTATAATTTATGCATCAGAAAGCGCTCTAATTAGTTATCTGGCACGGGGCATCAACAGCTCATTTAACGCATTAGCGTTTAGCAGACAATGCAACACTAACCACAACAACCACAACAACAACAACTGCACACACTATAAAACAACAACAAAAGCAACACCTCAGTTGTGAACATTTGCCTTTGTTTGGTTGACTGTTTGAAGTGCCAACTAAGCAGTTTCCGTTCTTTACCAATAAACCTGCACAGTGGTTCAAGTTTCACAAATGAGTAGTCAAATATTGAAAAATTACCAATCACACCTATAAATTTTAAGTCAATCTTGCTTCTATGACTCTTTCAGCTTATTTTCTAGTCACAATTAGTTTTTAATAAAAGTTTTTTTTAATGTTAGTTGAGCCAATTTGATAAATTTTAGTAGCACAAGAAGTACACTTGATTTTGTGTTAGCATTTAATTTTTATTAATTTTACCAAAAAAACTTATTTTATACTGCCAATCTACTTTTGTTTTCTATTTCTCTTCGAATTTATTTTCTATAAATTTGAATTATTTCTCTATATTCGAACTCGGACTTCTTCCTCAGTTTCTCTTTGTTTTTCTTACCCTCTATACTACTGCTACTATAAATACTACTATTAATATAACTTCTCCCAGTCCCTTTCCAGGCCCTCTCCCAGTCCCTTTCCAGGCCCTCTCCCAGTCCCTCTCCCAGTCCCGATCCGAGGCCCCGCTCCCAGGCCCCGCTCCCAGGCCCCGCCCCGAGGCCCCGCTCTGAGGCCCCGCCCCGAGGCCCCGCTCCCAGGCCCCGATCCGAGGCCCCGATCCGAGGCCCCGCCCCGAAGCCCCGCCCCGAGGCCCCGCTCCCAGTTTCACTCCAAGGCCCCGCTCCCAGTCCCACTTCAAGGCCCCGCTCCCAGTTTCACTCCAAGGCCCCGCTCCCAGTCCCACTCCAAGGCCCCGCTCCCAGTCCCACTCCAAGACCCCGCTTCCAGTCCCACTCCAAGGCCCCGCTCCCAGTCCCACTCCAAGACCCCACTCCCAGTCCCTCTCCCAAAACAAACTATATCTGCCTGCAGTATAGAGGAACTCACATACCAAGTTTGGTGGCTCTAGCTCTTATAGTCTCTGAGATCTAGGTGTTCATACAGACAGACGGACAGACGGACAGACAGACAGACGGACATTGCTATATCGACTCGGCTATTGATGCTGATCAAGAATATATATACTTTATTGGGTCTGCCACGCCTCCTTCTGCCTGTTACGCACATAGTCGGTAAAACAAACCCAATAGACCCCTGTACTTTAAGTACGGGGTCTAAAAAAGGTATTTCAAACACACATTTTTTAGGTTTAAAAAAATATTGAAATCAAGTTAAAACATATAAATAATTTATACTATTGAATTTAAACCGATTTGTTATGTTCAAATAAGACCTCACTTTACTAACTGCAAGATATTTTACATAAAATTTATAGAAATTGTTGCCAAATCTATTAACTCTGAGATTATATTTAACTGGACTATGAAAAATTTGCAAACGTTATATGTAAAAACCTTTAAAAATATATAATGATACATATTTTTTTAATTATTGAATTATTACAATTAAAAATTTAGTTTGTGAACTATTTTTATTTTCAAAAAAATTTCACTTGTATTACTTAGTTTTGACCACTGTGCGGCGGTGTGCTTGTAGTCTAGTCTGAATTTATCGATGGCTTTTGATGGCTTTGCCGAGATGCTAGACACCTCATTGTTCGCCATAATGAGTGATTGAGTTTCGTGTGCGCACTTTTGTGTCATTTGATTTGTTTCGCTTCCGATTCCGTCAAACTTATGCGAGTCATTAGATTGTATCTGTATCTTTTTATTACTTGTACAAGTGCGAATAGCCTTTTGATTGCAGTAGCAGCAATCGCAGCTGTTCGCATTTAATTATTTACGATGACTAAACGGATAAAATACGCAAGCAACTCCACGTGTTTTATTCCCACATGAATATTAACCATTGCATAGCAATATTATAGCGACAGTTATATTCCCTTTTCTAAATCAATGGCATAAACAAATAAAATTCGAAATTTTACACCGCAAAATAAGCTGACCATAAATTAAATATTTTGTTGCCTACTTTCCGGCATGCGGTTTGACATTAAAAGCAGCTGCCTAAAAGTAGGCAATGAAAATTCTTTACAACTTGTTCGAAGTTGAATAAATCTGAAAATTTACCAAATAAATATATAGAAATTTAGATATTGAAAAGAGGTGGGTGGAAGGGTTTAGAGGCAACTAGCAGCCTCTTTTATAAAGTACAAGTCATGTACACACTTCTTGGCAATCTAAAATCACAGCGGGCGGTGGAAAAAAGTTCACGCCATTTGCAGAATCATAAAAACATGAATACTCATAGCACACACACACACACACATAATTGGGCGAGCTGTGTTCAAAAACTTAGAAAAGTTTCATAGAATGCTTACTGTACAACTTTTGGGTTAAACCTCGTGAGCTCTTGCAGAACGATTTTGTTGAATTGTTGGCCTGCCACATGCCTCAAGCCTAAAGCCGCACGCAGCAGTGGGTCAAAAAATACTACACAACACCAATGTATTATTATTACGGCAAAATGTTTATTATGTAGAACAACTGAGTGTTGGAATGGGAATGGGAATGGGAATATGCAATAAATTTGTTTATGCGAATTGTTTGGATTTTTGTTTAATCTTTAACAAAATAATAATAATTCAAATCAGATGGAACAAAAGCAAATAAGTGTGTTATTTGGAAGCTAATTTTGACGAAGTGTGAAAAATGGGCAAAAAACTATATCTAGATGATGATGTTAACGAAACTGAATTTGATAAAAAATTTGCTAAAAAAAATAGAAAAAGAGAAAAGTGGAAAAAGCGATTAAAAGAAACTTTTAATAAAAAGCTTTTTTTATTTTAAAACATGACATAAAACATTGCTTAAAAGTTAACTTTATTTCTCTCCTGGGCATAATTAAATGTATGTTTGACTATAGATAAACACGTTCAATTCATAACTACAAATGTAACTGAACAAATAGAAGCAATTTGTTGTGAAAAGCCTATTCAAAAAATACCAATAAGTGGACCTTGAGGACCCCAACAAAGTTGTTTCACTTTCGTTATTTATGTATGAATTGGAAATGGAAATGGAAAAGGAAAAAGGAAAGTACAATAAACATGAATTTGTGTCCCATGAGATACAATTGTATCTTCGTTTCGATAATGGCCAATGAGCATTTGACACATTTTGTATGCATTTTGCCCACAACAAGACGCACATGTGACGACCAGTAATATTATTTATCAGCTATTAAGTCATACACACACACAGCAACACACACAGAAACACACACACAGCAACACTCTCACACACACACTTTTACTCGCAATGACAGCTGTTGGTGCCAATGTCAGGCAACAAAAGGCGGCAGCAGATATTCCCATTCATGCCCCTCATCCAATGGCAACAACAACCACAACAACCACAACAACAGCAACGAAAGCTTTAAATAAGCCAAATCATGGGTGGGTGTTGAAATTGAAAAATTGTGAATAGATTGTTGTTGCTGTTGTTGCATTGTGTTTATCTGTCTTGATATTTATGTGCACATTTAGCACAATTAAAAATTAACACACACACACACATTCAGCCTGCCAATGACAAGCACACACACACACACACACACACTCGCACAACAATGCCAGCAATGAAGCAATAAATGAAACCAAAAATCAAACACACACCACATGGACAATATGTCAGTCTGTCCATTGATCCAACAGTCTGTTCGTCTTGATGTCCGTCCATGCTTTAAGGAAGTGGGCGAGCGTGTTTTTACAGTTATGAGCAGCGGTCTGCACAGCTGGCCACTCAGCCATCCAGTCGACTAGTCTCCACGGGCCACCACAACCACACCAGTCAGAGTCAGAGTCACAGTCCCAGCCACATCTAGAGCCACAACTACTCTACCTACGACTAGACTCTAGACTCTGACTCTCTCTCCAGCTCTTCAGCAGCAGCTTCAGCAGCAACAGCAACAAAAACAACAACAACAACAACACGAAACGTGACCGGTTGCCGGCGGTGCACGTAACAACCGGCGCACAAAATAGACCATTGTACATACCGATAGTAACAAGCGAGGGTGGTTCAAGTAATTTCAATGGATGCTAGATAAAACTTAAAGTTAAGCTGTAAAACCTAGAAAAAAATTTACTGAAAAGTCCTTAATAGTAATCTTACTTTAGATTTTCTTATTTATATCCAATATTTATAAATATTTATATTTTTTTTATGATATTATTAGTTTAAAATTTAATATAAGGTAAGAAAATGTATATGTTTTTAAATTAATAGTTAATAGGTATATATAAATACAGTGTGACAGTCTTACAGACATTTAATTAATTTATAATTTTTTTTGTTTCACTTACTTAAATTAAAAAAATTTCTGAAAGCTTATGAAAGATTTCTGTACTCCTAATTACACGAACTACTGTAATAAACATTTAACAATTTAGAGAAAACTTTTACTTTAGAATTTATCATTATCGTTTTATATATTTTTTTAGAATAATTAATAATTCAATCCCTTATAAAATTAATTTGATAGGTTTCAGTTGAGAGTTGATGCGGCAATTTCATAATTTGCGCTGTTAGTTGAATTGGAAATTTTAACGATTGATCTAATGGGATAAAGAACTGTGATAAACGCGTATTTATTTTTTAAAATCTTCATCATTTACTAATTTTAAAACTTATTTACAATCCCTGTAATTTATACAGATTTGAATTGAGTGTTTCTAATTTTCGCGTGTTGTATATTTGAATATAAATTGTTCACATCATCTTAACGTATATTGAACACACTTTCTGCAGTTAAATATCTATTGAAATCACCCTCGCATAGACCCTACATACTCCTCTTATCTACATAGGTGCCAAGTGGCACGCATGACGCGAGCTTTGCAACTCTTTGAAGCAGGGGCAACCGTTGCTTGCACCTCATGACGTGTCTCATGACTGTTTTATTTGAATTTTGGAGAAAGGCCATATGGCGTTTTAATGGCCCAAAGAGACGCAGGAGGAGGCAGCAGCTGCAGCAGCAACAGAAAATGCAGACACTCGAGTTGTTGTTGAGTTGCTGAGTTGTTGAGATGTTGCTTCGCTTGCTTCGTTGCTTGCTTCGAGTGTTGTACGAGTAGTTGGACCGCTAACGGGCCCCAAACTGTTGTTGTTATTCGTTTGTGCCCAGTTAGCGATAGGCCATGACGTCCAAAATTTATTTTTAACAAAATACAAAAAAAAAGAATTTGTTTAATTTACTTATTGGCAAACATAACTCGTTTGCTTTTCGTTATCTACAAAACTTTTGGCAACATAATGAAAAAGAAGAGAGAACCAAATCAAAGAACCTCAAAGAAAACATTTTACGCATATTTATTAATAGACTTGAAAGGAATTGTCAAAATTGTTTCTCTACAAGTTGTTCCTTTTGAATCAAAAAGAAAGGTAGCAAGAGAGAAGCTATCAAATAAAAGATACCCTACATACAATTCTTCTTGAAATTTACAATTCAAAGTTATAAAAAACAATCTAAAATTAGTTTTCATTTATTTGTTTCTGCTCTTGCTGTTATAGTTTGTAAGATGAGCTTAAAGATAGCATTAGTTTATTAAGAATTAATTAAAATAATTAGCTTAAACTAATTAAGATTTAATTGTTGATCGGAATCGTGTCAAAACAAATTTAACATGAGTTATTTTCCAGCCAGTGACAAAATGAGTGATTGTATCTATCAGATACGTTCGTATCTGATCAAAGCGATTAGAGTATTTCAACATCGTGTTCACCATTTAATTAGCTCAACTGCTGTGGCGTTGACTTCGCAGGTGATTAGCAATAATTAAAACGAATTTTAAGCTAAACAAATCGCAAAAATATTAAAGATACGCGTATGTGCGTCCCATCCCATAAAATGTTCGACTAATGTTAATTGCTTTGGGGTTATGTGAGTTCGGATTGAAGTCCAGCTAATGACTTTGGGCAGCTGGCAAAACGATTGAAGAGCTATGCGAATGCTAAACTCACTGAATTTAACATAAATTTTGCTATTTTTAATGCTTTCTCGAAAAACTTGTCTAAAAATAACAAATGGCTGCAATAAACTTGTTGTTATTTTGCCAGCTGTTGGAAAATCAACGCATTAAGCCAAAAATCAATTAAATTAATAATATACCAATATTTATACTTAGACAAATACAAATTCAAATACATATATAGGAGCTGGGCGCTGTCAGTGGGCGGCACGCACGCCAAAATGCCACGCCCTATACACAAAATTGTATTTTGGCTAAAAGCAACAACAAACAGTTTAACTAGAGATGACACAAAAAAACAAGACGGCTTTTTATGGTGTTTATGAATAAGTATTAAAATTATAATGGGATAATAATAAAATGGTATTTATTGCTAGTTGAACTATTAACTTAAACCGGAAAATAATTATCTGTATTTTTAACGTACACTGAAAAAAAGACCAGCTTCAAAATTTAAAAAGATTTGTCTGAAATATTATGTTCTTAGAATAATACGATTTTAACACCATTTACTAGTACTAAGAATGTTAATCTACAAAATGTCTGTTTTTAATATAAGAATAAAAATCTTAAATTTTTTGGAAAGAATAAAAATTTCATATTTTATTTTGACGTTCTATTTATTACTTAAGCTAGCCAGAATAAGTTTAAATAATATACATAAAACAAAAAAATATATATATAAAAATCTTTCTAATTTATTTAATGTTAAGAATATTTATTCTAAATAATAAAAAGAGCCTGGTCCTATTTGAAATATTGTCTAAACCAAGATATGTTTTCTTAACTTAAGAATATAATGTTTTGAGACCAAAAAATTTAAATTTAAAAACAATTTTTTTATCAGTGTAAATTTATTAAGTTATATTTACGACACTCAACTTTGTTTTCATTCACTTGCAACCCGTGACCATCTCTATGATTCCAACACTCTCTGGGGGAGGTTCGAAGTTGCCATCCCTGCCACCGCCCAAGCGATGTTCGTGCAACCATTTCGTTGCGCAAACATTGCCATATGATATGACAAGCCTCCTGGCCACCTGGCCACTTGGCCAACTTGGCCAACTTGGTAAAGGTGCGCTCTCTAGTTGAGCACCGAAGCTGACACCCCACTCGGAACCACCCAGTGCGTATTCGTATCTACTATATATGTAGTTTAACTAACACACCCATGGGAAATATAACATCGACACGCAACAATTACCAGGCCAGAAGATGATTATGCTGATGGGTTAGGGCCCAGTTCAGCACAGAACTCTGTTTCAATCTAGATTTGGATGGGGAGGCCAACCGGGTGCTAAATTTGTATTTGTATTCTTTGTATTCTTTACGAGAGTGGCACGTTTCTTACCAAACTTCTAACCAAATTGTTTGGCTGAATCAATGAAACACTGAGCAAGCAATTCGCACAGCTGCGAACTGTGGTCCGTTTTAGCCTCAAGACATTAGCACACAAATTGCCGGGCTATGAAAACTAATAATGCAATTAAAAGTTGACAATGTTGTCAAAGTTGTCAATTGTCAAGCGTAACTCAACAAGTGCAAGGTTTTTAAAACGCAAATAAGCTTAGAATGGCTACAAATAGCTACATACAGATGTACATATATATATACTTTATTACATGCATAAATATTTATATATGGTCAAACTTACACCAAGCTATAAAATAAAGCAATAAATCGAAATTGTAATATTTTTTTTAACATTTTCTTGAGAAAAATTACTGAAGAACTCGCATTTTCTACAAATTTACAGCAGTGAGTAACTAAATATATGTCTCATTTTTTTTATCAAAATTTAAGCGAATATTCATAAACTTGTCATTATTATCAATGCTCTCATTTTTTTTATCAAAATTTAAGCGAATTCCATAAATTTGTCATTATTATCAATGCTTGAGCTGTAAATTTATTTTATTTACAAATCTCTAATTTCTATTAAATTTGTAATTAACAAATCTTAACCGATTTCCTTGCGGAATGTTAGTTTTATTTATATTTGGACTCTCATTTAATTCAGCAACAAAGTTAAAAATATAATTTTTTTCCTTCACTGTTAATTTTTCAAAAACTGAAAACTCAAATTTTTTTTAAATATTGACCGAGTTTCTTGCTGAAAGTCAATTTCAATATTATTTGGGCTTTAATTTGATTCTGCATCAATAATGAAAAATTATACTGTTTATTATTTTCATACTTTCCCTCAACCATTTTCAAAAACTTAAAACTGTCATAAGTTTGTCAAAATATTACTAATTTCCTTGCAGAATTTACAATTTTTATCATTATTTATCAGAAAATGTGTAAATCTTTTTGGTTGTGAAATTTTTAAGTCATCGGCCAAAGATACATTAATTCATCGCTACCCTTTTATTTGAGTTTATAATTCTTTTTAGCCCAAAATCATCTCCTAGTTGAAGTGTCTGTTAATATTAGCTTAATTTGGTAGCAAAGTGTACATATCTAGCCATAAAGTAACATATGTAAAGTAAAGCGCAGTTTGAAAACCACAAAACGCGCAATAGTCATCACTTAAGTAAAATATAATATGTACATTATAGACAGCTCCGGTTGTCCGTGTCAAATATGAGATCTTCTGCTGGATTCTGTATGATGACTCAGTTAGAGTCGGTATAGTTTTCAACAGAAATGCCGACAAAAAAGAACGGAACAATAAAAGTGCAAAGAACACAGACCGCAAGTTGCATGCAACGGCAGAAATTGAAAGTTGCAGGAATTGATGCATCACTGAGGAGCGAGATCTGGGGACCCCAAAACAAACTGAACACGATGATGCACCGACGAACGAAAAGACCCAAAAGACAGACAGACAGACAGACAGTCAGTCAGACGGATCGAACTTAGTGAGATGAGTGGTTGACTGAGAAATACCCCAACGATTCAGATTGTTATGCAAATCGATATACGGCATAAACTCAATTTCAAATTTGAATATGTTATCATTGGAGTTCAATGTCCCAAGCATCTCTGCTCCAATTCTAAAAGTTTAACGGCATACAATTGAATATTTTATGATTTTTCAAGAGTTTCCTCGATTTATATTGATATTTTCTATAAGATCATGTTACACAAGCAAAGAATCAGTATGTCAATCTAATTGATTGAAATTTGTCTACTTCCGAGATGCTTATCAGCAATGCAGACTCTCTCGACACAACCTCCTTATACTTATACTTTTTGTACTGGGTATTTCTGAGTTGAAAGAGAGAGGCGAAGAGACAGATCATATGTGCAATGAGTCAAGCTCTTTTGGCAGATGAATTCTAAGTGAGGAAATCGAAATTTTAACTTTAACGCCTGTACGAATTAAACAATTAAATGGGTTTTTTTTTTCATTATTATGTATTAAGCATTATTGTTATTACTATTATAGTCGGCTCATTACGCTCGTGTGAGTTTCGCGTAAGAGTCAAATAGCATTTCAGGTTCGGGTTCGGTTAACATTTTTTTTTTGCTGTTGTTGTTCTTGTGTTTTATATATTTTTCTGTAGGTTCTGCGATGATCTCATCGATTGCATCAGATTTCGCACGGCATGTCGTTATGTGGCCCACAATTTAAACTGAAATTCTTGTTGCTGTTTTTGTTTTTTTGTAAAACACATATGCAGAATATTCAAAATTAGCTGTTAGCACGACAGTCGAGTGTTGATGAGACCGTGTCCCCGGTTATAACTCAATACGAATCGCATTTAAGGCGAGCCCAAAAACCTCCAGCTAACAAATTGGTCAATGCCATCAGAAGAACATCATAATATATGATATAAGGAATACAGAAAGACACATAAAAAACTTGGACGGTCAACGTGTGCAGCAAATTGATTGATCTGCAGCAAAGTTTTCAAATGAAATTAACATTGTCCGTTGTTGGACTGGCAAAGTGGAATTGTTGCAAATCAATCAGTGAAACAAGCACAGGAAATTTGCTGATTGGGCTTATTTTCTCAAGAGTTCATTCTGGAGACTGTCTTGATGGTGTCTGGCGATACAGACTGAGATACAGATACATTTGTATCTCAAAGCGTTGCTCGTTGACAAAGTCGTCTTGTGAAAGCAACGAACCAGAACAATACAAGCCGTAAATTAACAGATTTACATATGACTCTATCTATTTGTTTGTTTGTGAATTGTCACTTGTGAAAAGACTAGAGAAACACTCACATATCAAGAGAGAGAAACGAATAATAATCGAATTATAATAACGAATATTTTCACTAATAATTCCTCGCAAACGTGTTGGAATTTAGATACAAGTCTTTTTAGACTCATTCTGTCATCGTTTGTTTTTGTTATTTCATTTATTTTCTGGTTTTTCGTTTTGTTGTAACTCATTGACCTCTCGTTTAACTTAAGCTGCGAAGTGGAATTTGTTTTTATTGTTGTATTTTTGCATTTCTAATGGATTTTTTGACGTCAGCTGGAACTGCAACAAACGAGAACAAAACAAGCAAACAAACAAATACTATGGAATGTGTCCCTCATAAAAAATATTATGCAGATGCTATTGTTACAATAGCGACTATAAAAAATAATGTAAATAATAATTGTCAAATTCCATATTTGAAAAGTAATTATTACACTGCAAGAATGAGTTGGGTTTATCTTAAATATAGTACCAAATTGAATATATAACTTTCAAAATTAAGTATCCACATTTTAAACATTATTATATTTCAGTTAAGTTTAATTAACATATTCAGAGTAATATTTTTCGATTGAGTAAAGATCACTTCTCTCAACTAAGCCAAGAATAGAAGTTGTATTAAAACTTAAGTAAATCAATTTCCTGCAAAACTTTCAATAAATACACTTTGCCCTATAAACAAACTTTGTTCTAGACATCGATTTATAGAGGTAAACAACAAGTGCATGCTGGGCACTTTCACAGTACAATCCATTATCAGTTGACGTTGACTGTCGATATCTTATCAATCACATTTGGGTATGGGCCACGTTAAATGCCATTTGTATGATTAGTCAGAGCCAAATCTTGTGTGGCATGTGATTAAAGGTATGCAACTATTCGTACTTGAAATGAAGTCAAGTTTACCTGGCAACTGACTGAATTACGACAGAGGTGGCAGACAACAGATACATATATATATATTTATTTGCCCGATCTGTTACTACATATGTTTACTATAGATACATATGTGCATACTATGTACATTGGACAAACAAACAAAATTAAACAAAAGCCGCGCAAATGTTTATATTTTTTAGCCATGCCAAGAATACAAAGCACAATCATTTCTATTTCCATTTTTTTTCACACTATTTTTTGTTTTTGGTCGATTAATAAAAGCAGAGGAAGTCGATAGTATAGTGTAGTTTATAAATAGCCAGAAGGTGATATTGATGTATGCGTGTTCGAGTATTTATGGACAGTACGAAAGTTGTTAAGGACACGGAGATTACTCACCTTCTCGGCAAACTCCTCGCGGGGACGACGTGAAATTGTTTGCGCACTCATGAGCTCCTTTGTGGGCGATGGTGTCATGTTGTATGAAATGCAATTATATTTCTAATTATAATTGCTAATTACTATTAATTAAGTTGCTATTTAGCTGTTATTTAATTTGTTGTATTGCTTTTCGTTTCGACGCCTACACTACGATTGCGCGCTATTGGAAATAAAATAAAAAATATCATTAACAATTTCAATTTATTATCAATTTTATCAGTTTGGCGAATTGAGTTAAAGAAATTATTGCGTAGTCGTTTAAAAATAAATCGCACAGGAAAAGTTTGCTTTTTTGTCACTTTTTATTCTGTCTAATATTTCATTGTTTATTATTTATTGTTATTTACTAATGCCGGTTTGATAATGGTTTTGTTGTTGGTATTGCTGACAGTCAGGTGTGATGTGTACCGTTAGTCGACCTCAACGGTGTTTTTATAACTGAACTTAGAGGCCCAAAACCACATTTAAGCCAAAGCCGGCCGGTTGAATGCCAAATCAGAGGTTAATTCATTTTGGCTTTAACTAAGTTATTATTGTTGTTTTGTTTTTGGTGACTACAAAGCCACGACCTTCAGTGTTTTGCAATTTTAATTAAAATTCAATTGATTAAACGTCGTTTTTTTATTAATTTTTTTATTTTTAATTATGAGCTGCTGCAGTCGCAAAAGGGCCGACGACGTCATCATCAGCGACCAAGCGCAACAGTTTGTTGAAGGAGGCACAAACAACACACACACTCTCTCTCTCTCTCACACACACACACACACACATACACTGCACATATACATTCAACCGTCACACACAATTACACACGCGGCACACACGCACACCGGTTAAACTTGTTATCGCGGCATGCAAAAGAACCTAAAACTCTAGGCCACAAACGAGTTCTGGAGCGGCACAGGGCAACACCAACAACAACAACAACAAGAGCACCCAACATTACTTAAACACAACTCAAGTGCTTTATTTTCATATGTTGTATTTTTCATATTTTTTTCGTATTTGTTGTTATTTAGCTTAATTTTTTTATTATTTATTTTTTTATATTTATATTTTAGTAGAATAAGAAACCCTTGAGCACTAGGCAGTGCGGCACTTAGGCCCAATGCCAAGTGCCTGATGCTTGGAAATTTACTTTTAAATTAAAAACAAACGAAAGTAAATCAACAAAAATGAAACGAAAACACGACACGACACGCTGCCAACGCGCTGCAGCTTCAAACACTTCAAAAGGCGAGCAACAACTAACAGCCGGGTCCGGGGCCGGCAGTTATAACTGCCGCTTCAGATTCAAAAACCAGAGGGAGTACAACAAGAGAGAAAGCTATGAAGCAGCATAGCGAAGACTGAATACTCTTAAAGCTTAAGAGAGTAATAAACGAAAGCTGTAAAGACTATTTAAAAAGAGCTTTACAACTATTATAACCACATATTTTAGAATAAATTTATAAATATTAGTTATTATTAACATACCCATTATTGTAACTTTTATTTATTTATTTTATGAACAAGCTTGACCTGAGATAACAATTTTATAACAAAATACATTCGTAATCATTATTTTGTTTTATTACAACTTATATTTTTACCATTTTTTAAAAAGTAATGCTTAAAATAAATTCGGCATAAGCAACAGTATCTTATTAATTAATAATGTGTTGTAATTATTTAATTATTTTTTTATTAAGTTTTAAATAAGAACAGTTAACAACTAGCAGAGTTTCATTATAATTTTTGTTTAATTATAACTTATGTTTTTGACATTATTGTAAGAGTAATATTTTAAACATTCTTGGCATAAAAAACAGCATATGCTTAATTGTATTAAAATAGACATGATTTTATTAATTTTAATTAAATCTCAATTCAGTTCACTTAAAAAATCAGCATTACTCTACGAAAGAGTATAACAAGAGCGCATGCTCTCAAAGAGAGAACTAATGAGAGAGCATAGCCGGCTAATAGCCCATTCACACCAACAAGCATTTCGTTAAAGAGAATGAAGGAATTTGTTGAGCGTGTCAGCTTCTCTTAAGCGAATTTAGCAAGTAAAATCAACTGATACGAACACAATCAGAATGATCTAAAGTCGTAGTTTATTTTGTAATTGATCAGGTCCGTTTATTTAGATTTTTAAAATGCATAGAATAATAAATTGGCTACAAGAAACTACGCTATGCGTGAGTGATTTGTTATAATTGGCACTAATATATAAGTAAATATCCTAATATCGTTATGCGGTCTCTTATAGCCTAGTTTAGGCAACCGTAATTGCATTCTCCACTGTGCGTATCTGGGATTGCAGCTCCTGAATGTGCTGTTCAAACTTGTTGATGTCGCCCGTGATCTGTTGCAGACTTGTCAACACATTCTTCATCTTTTCCCCGTCGATTTGCACCTCCAGCTCGCGAATCTCCTTGCTGACGTTGCCGGTGTTGGTGACGCACTCGACCAGTTCACTGCAATGCGCATGCAACTGGGCCAACAGCTTGTAGGCCTTCTTTGCATGCAGATCATGCTTGGCACTCTGGAAGAGCAGATCATCCGTATAGTTGAATTGCCTTTCCAACTGTGCTGCAACCACGTTGAGTTGCTTCTGCAGCTGACGGGTATCCTCCAGCACCTTGTAGATGTCATCTCGCTGCTTTCGGATGTTGCCAATAAATTCGTGGATGCGACGCGTGTATTCCTTGCGTGGCGCCAGTTGCGTCTGCTTTGCACTGCGCACAGTGAGCTCGTTGTGCAGTTGGGTCTTCGCCAGCAGTTCCTGTTCCAGTTGCTCAATGCCTGTGCGCACGCTCTGCACCTGCTGCGCTTCCTTGGCCGTCTTAAGCTGCTCCAGAGTGCTTAACAACGGACTGCGGTAATCCTGCCACTGCTGCGTCAACGTCTGACGCTTAGCTTCGGTTGTACGCAGCAGCGCCTCCAGTTTGGCAACGTTCTCTTCGGGATCAGCTAACACTAGGCAACTACGCTCGTGCAGCTTGAGTATGGCTTGTATGCTCTCCAACTCGCCAGCTGCAGCGGCTTCCCGTGTCCTCAACGTGTCCAGGCTGACATTAAGCGTCTTTCGCTGCGCCATCAACTTTTCTGATTCTACGCGCAACTGTTGCACGTGATCCTCCAGTTGCTGCACTGGCGTCGCCGCCTCCTTATCCGTGCTCTCCGGCAATTTATCGACTACCTGCGGTAAGGGACTAGGCGGCACATCCTCCGCCTCTTCCCGTGCACTTATTCCAGTCACTGCCGTCGGCACCAAATCGCTCCAACGCTCCAAATCGTTTTTGTGCAACACTGAGGCAATGAGATCATATGAACTGGAATCCACCTGCTGAAATAAATTGGGCGCCAGCTGCTCAAAATACTGTTGCACCTCTTTGCTGCGTTCGGCCAAGTTGGCGACTGGAATATTCAGATTGAGATGAGGCTTAAATGCGATGCTCTGACAACTGCAGCCCTGTTTCTGTCGATTGGCAACGGCGCGACAGAATTGAGGCACCCAAGGAGCCTTTAGTTGCTCGCTGAGCTTCTTGCGCACCTCTCTCTGCAGTTGCTCTCTGGCACTGAGCGCTGAATGCGTCTTGCCAGAACTATCAACATTCTGTCGCTCGCGCGGAAGACGCTCAATGAGAAACATGAGCAGGCGTCGCAGTTCCACAGCGTTGGGATAGAGAAATATCTGGTAACCAATATCACCACGGTAACCGCTCTCCTTGCACCGTTCGGCCAATACGGTGGCCACACTGAAACGCAGCGCCATCTGTCTTTCGGGCAAGGAGCGAGGCAGATCCGTCATTGTTGTGGGATGAATTTCCAGCAAACAACTGGACACAGCTCGCACCACCTGTTCCGGCGTAAAGCTGGCCAATTGATCCGTCGGCTCAATGCTGGCATCGATTTGTTGCAGCTGGTGCAAGATGATTTTATCCACTTCGTCCATTATTATAATTTATTTCATTTTATTTTGGCATTGTAATAAAATTGGTCTCTTGTTTGCGATTGCTCGATAACGATAGGTAATAGCTATCGGTGCGGTTGCAACTCTACGATTTGACATTCCCAACGAAACGTTAACAATAGCGCAAGCGGCGCGAAACAGTTGGATTTAAATTCAAATTCAACTGCAGCAAGCGCTGCAATATTAAGCGAAAGTATTTATCCAATTTTAGCCACGTTATTTACAAACTTTTAAGCACACACATACTAAAAACTTGTCCAACTGATTTATCTGTTGATATATTTGTTATCAGAGCTATTACAGTTGCCACACGGATAAGCAAAAATGATGAGTTTATGTCTGGCCACAAAGTAATTACGACGTAATCATACATATGTTAGAGCACATAAAGAATAGATACACTATTGAGACTGGACTGGACCAATACAGACTTGGCCCCCTGGACAGACACAATGGCCAGTTGGCGAGTTGGCGAATTGCTCAATCCTGACCACCATTGTTGGCCTTTTTGATAATGATATTTAACGCCAAATTACCATCCTCCGAGAAGAGTTCCACCGTTGATTTGTTTAATACCAAAAAATCGGCATTAGTATAAGTAACGAAACTTTCGCGTATGGAGCGTGGTTTTGACTTCCACTTAAGGGTGCGATTGTTGGCTTCCAATGAAATGAGATAGTCAAAATCGGCAGCATCTCGCATAGTGCCGATCATGCGACAGGCGGCAAAATACTGTTGACAGCCCTCGCCAAGCTGCACCTTCTCCAAGGAGAGCAGAAAATGACGGCCATGACAGGACTGTATCATGGTCCAGTCCAGTGCGCCCACTTGATTCACATTGGTGGCCAAAAAGATAATATCGGTGCCCTCCATGGTAATCACATTCTGATGAGTGCTTACAAAATGTTTATACACATCTTTCAATGCTCCCTGCCACACACATTTCTCATCCGGATACGGACAAAAGTATGGTCGAAATTCGCAATCCTCCTCATGGGCCTTCTTATCCGAATAGGATAGACGAACACGACAGCCGTAGCAGGCATGTTTACAGGGAAATATTAATTTGGAGCCGACCTTCTCCATGGCCAAATTGCGTATATTACTCATTGGAACACGACAAACGGGACATACGTTCAACTTGTTGCGGCACTGCGAACAGATAAGATGCCCTCGCGAGCATTGCATAATTGGCGGCATCATATAGCCAAAGCATACTGGACACTCGAGCAGGGAAACCAGAAATTCTCTAGTTGCCGTCTCACTGGGTTTATCGCAGTCACTGCTGTTACAACTATTACTGCTACTACTGCTGCTGCTACTCTCCATCTGGTCCAGCGTCGCGTCCTGCTCCTGGCTGCTGTTGTCCTTGGGCAATGCTACAGTCGCTGCCTGTGGCGCATCAGGGGAAGGGCGCTGACGTCGTGGTTGCATTTCTTGTGTTGTTCTTGTTGCTGTTGTTGGTGTTGGATTGGGCGTGGGTATCTCAAAAATATCCACAGTCTAAAATTGGCAGCACTTGAAAATTTTGGGTTACGGCACGATTAGAGCATGCGAAATGCCAATCTACCGAGGAGATGAGTCTATAAAAAATAAAATCGAAAGTTTCAGTGTTAATTTTTCGTACGCTTGGCAATTTAGTTCTGTTAAAAAAAATTGTTTAAGGTTTCAAGATAACTAAAATTTGTTCGTCTGGTGGGCTGCAACAATTCCATGGAAATGGCCAGGCCTGCTGTAATCTAAATTGTTAACTATATTGATATTATTATTTTTATAACAAGTAACGAAATAACGCTCAACACAAATACCTCTGGAAAATGAAATACATAAAATACAAATATTTTCTTATATCCTAATTTCATAAAAGCTTTTTCATTTTGGCTACTTAATTCAAAGTTTCGATTGACTTACTACTGGTTTCTGGCTCATTAATAAGACTTTTCATTTTTACTAATCACGTTTATTTTTCATTTTCTGTAGTAGTTGTCATTGTGTGTGTGTGTGTTTGTTGTTAAAACTAAACATATTGCAGTTTATTTAAGAAAAGAAAACTGCCTAATTTACAATTTCCAATTGTAATTTGTTGACATTGAAACTTAGGAAGAAAACAAATAAAATCAACTGTTTGGGAGATCGGTCTAAACTATTTATATTTAAACATTAGATTGCTTTTTGCTTGTGTGTTGTTGTTGGGGACAAAATCTTAGTACAAAGAGTGTTTGTGTGTGTGTGTTTGTATGTTTGTTGGTGTCTTTTTGGGAGGATGTTTCATCGTTATAATTTCGAGTTGCGTTTAAAAAAAAAATGTTACGTTTCGTTTGGCATGAACAGAAAAATTGTCGCAAATTGTCGCTTACAACTCTCGAGTTATTACATAATTATCATTATATCAATAGTGTTTAATTGTTGTATTTATTTTATTCTTGTTATTTGTTAATTTTTCGTTAAAAGTGATGTTTACTTTTATAGCATTTACATTTTATTTCGTATAAAATAATTTACATTAACTAAACTAGCTGCTCAGTATATAGATGTATAGATGTATATATGGATGTATCGTTTGTTGTGGTGTGGTGTGGTGTGGTTGCTTGTGTGTGTTTGTTTTGTGTAGATGGTGGATGGTGGGCAGCTCCGCTCCAAGTGTTTTGCCCACGTAGATCGGCTTACAAACTAAATTAAACTAAAACCCACAAGAAAAAATGTTGTAGAATAAATCAGTGTGTTTTTCTTATTTCCACATTTCCTTTGCTTGTGTTGTTTTTCTTTTAATTAAATGAAATCCCTAAAGCTACTAATAATTATCGCCAGACGGCAAGAGACTGACAAATCAGACAGACAGACCAACCGATCTACATACATACTCTATGTACATTCATTCACTCCACATTTCAAAGTCTTAGCGTTTGATGATGATGCGACATTAAGTATATATGTAATATCGTGTATCGAAAATCGAATCGTTTTAAAAACGATGCACATTTATTTGTAGAAGCCAAAGCCAAAAGCCACAACATGGCCTGACCCGTTTAGACCAGAGATATGGTAACATTGATGCCCAGATTTCCATTGTCGGCAAACAGTTGCGCAATCGATGTGTCGAACACCAGACAATCCGAATTGTGTATGGCAGAGGCAACACCCTCGTGTATGGAACGTGGCATTGCCTCCCAGGTAAGACGGCGTCGATTGCCATTTAATTCAAGGCGATACACGAAATTCTCAGCCTCTTTGCGTGATCCAATTAATTGAACTATGGCAAAGAACTGTTGATGTCCGTCATATTTCTCTTGTTTCTCCAGTACGAGCATAAAATGATGGCCAAAACAGGACTGCATCATTACCCAATCGACGGCGCCGGGCAGATTAATGTCGGTGGCCAGAAATACAATATCTTCGCCCTGCAGCGTTGTGATACTCTTGTGGGACATCATCAGATGCTGCATGACTAGATCGAGCGGTCCCTGCCATTTGCATGATGCACCCGGACAGGGACAAAGGTACGGCCGGCATTCGCAGGTCTCCTCGTGCTCGGTCTTCTCTGTGTAAACCAGTGAGGCAGTGCAGCCGTAGCCCGAATGTTTGCACGGAAACTTCACGTTTGAGGCGACCTTCTCCATGGCCAAATTGCGTATGTTGGCCAATGGGCCACGGCATGTGGGGCAGCATGTGAGCTTCGATCTGCATGATACGCACACCAAATGCCCGCTGGAGCATTGCAAGATCGGTGGTAGCACATAGTCAAAGCATACGGGGCATTCGAAGAGGGATGTCAAATCGGCAGACATGCCCGCATCACCGCCACCGGCGGACGACAGTGAAGAGCTGGACGAGGACGATGTGTTCGCCGAGGATGTGTTGCCAGCACTGGAGCCGGTCGAGCTGCTCGTATTGGTGGCCACTACTGCCGTCGCTGCTGCTACTGCTGCTGCTGCTGTCGGTTCACGGCGTTTCGGATTTATTTTATTGGACATTGGACTTGCTGATTGCTGTTCTTTCTTCTATATGTACTGCCTGCTCCTCCAGCAATTCTATGACGTCCAAGCCAAACTAGTCTTACTGCGTTCCTCTGTGTCACTGTAATGAAAAAACAAATTCGTCACCTTTAAGTAAACAAAATAAAGCTTCAATAATATATATATATATATAGATATAAACTGGAAGTGTATATACAAAATTTTGATAAACATGATAAATATTTTATGAGTTACTACAGAAACATAATTTAGGGAAAAGGACTTGACGATCGCGATCTTTTAATCAATCTGCATTTAATTGGAGATATATTGATTGACAATCAATCAATAACCAATAATTATTGTTATTTGGTTTACCGAAAGTTCAATTAATTCCAAACGTCCTTCAATCTGCTCGACAATTGTCGTTGACATTTCAAACACAAATTGTCAAAATATCCAATTGCATTCAACAATAATAATAATAATAAATATTAACACGTCCGTTGCGTATAGATTTTTAGCTTCTTTGTTGTTGTTGCTGAGTCATTTTGAAGGCCCGCAACTTCTTATACTGTGAACTGTGTGTGATAAGAGACGAGTTTGGGGCGCGTTTACCTTACACGCGTGTAAACCACGCAAATACTTAAATGTCACTCTTATCAGAGTGTTGAAAAATGCGACCATTAGGCTCGGTACCCGATTCCCACACATATGCAGACGTTCGCACAGTGATTCCATCTCGACAAAAGTTGTCAAATTATAATAAACAATACCCTATTGTTATCTCATGTTATTCTCATCTCACAACACATGGAAGAGGTTATCTTAGTATAATAAATAAATGTATAAATTTTATATTTACAAATTACATAGTAATCATTACTTGATGATTTCTAAAATTTATCATTAAAAGAAATGTAGCTGTTCTCGGAAATATTTTGTAATGTACCCTTATAACCCTTATAATAAAATTACAAGCCTGTTCCGGATTTCACTTTTATTTGTATAGTATTAAAATACATTTTTTTACGTTAAATTTACTTTTTTGTATTAAATTAGAACATGTTAAAGAAATTAACTTTGCAATAATCTTGTCGAAACCGAAACAGGCCTAAAAAATTAATTATCTTTCATAAATTATTATTAATTTGGGGATATTATTTTTTTTGCTCAATTTGAATAGGCACTAACTCAGTTAAAAATCATATGGATTTAAAAAATGTATGCAATATAAAGAACTATATAAATTTATTCTTGTATAAGGTCATGAGTCGAAAAGACTAACTAAATAAATATTCAGATAGAAAAAAGAATACAATAGAAAAATCTGATTCACAAATTAATTGTTGAAATCTAAAGCTCCAAAAATGAAGCACAGTTCGGTAGTTCACTGTACTATTTAAATTAACGACTCAATTACTAGACAACAGTTTCAACTCTAGTCGGAATCACGGTGCAACGGTCCAAAAATTGTGGGAGTATGTGTGCGTGTGTGTGTATGGAGTATAAACAAACGCGACGCGAACTGCGTCAACAATATGGACTGCGCTTGTGGCAGCAATGAGCAACATACATAAGTATGCATGTATGTGTGTGTGTATGAGGGTGGATAAGGGAGGGGTAGTAGTTATGGTAGTGTTGGTAGCGGCACATAATTAACATTTGGCTCTGGGGGCTGCGTACCGTAAGAAATTTCCATGCGGCAGTCAGTGGGACTCGTCGGCGGGGTAATTACTATTACTGCTGCAGCAAAGCCATGAATGTAATTAAGTTTTTTTATTTTTCCTTTTTTTTCAATGAGTTTGCAAAATCAAATAGAAAACGTACGACGGAAAGCAGAGCGATATGTTAGAGCAACAACAACAATGGCAACATCAACAACAATAATGCAGATGTGTGTTTGTATGTATGTATGTAAAAATAAACAGCTACAAAATAATCATAAACGTAAACTTACAAAGCTCTGTGTGATTCGTATGTGTGCGTGTTTCCGTGTGTGTTGTGTGTGTGTGTGTGTGTGTGTAAGCGAGAGGCTTTTATCAGTCAGCCAGCATGTGTGTGTGTCTGTGCATTTATGCACATATGTGCATATTATATATACTAATGTATATATGTATATCCTCAGCGAATTGAACTTTTTACTATGTACTATGTATACATGTATGTGTATGCACATAAATCAATGCAATTGCAATTGCAGGTGGCAGCACTTCAGGTTCGCACGCACAAAACACACACAAAGAGAGAAAATTGAAAATTGTTTTCGTCGACTTTTTATATGTACATTCACAGTTCGGTTCGGTTCGGTTCACCTTGCGCCAAACTCGAAATTCAGGCGTGCGCTAATTTCATTTTATTTTTTATCTAATTTTCTTTTATACGCTCGCGCACACACTCATTGAATAATATGGCTACATATATGTACATGTTTGCTGCTGCTGCTGCGCTTCGGTTTTTGTTTTTGTTGTTTTTTTTTTTCTTAGCGTGAATATCATCTGTTTGGTTCGCCTTCGTCGTCCATCGGTTACATTTTACATACGGGACGCAAAGCGAAGTAGACAAACGACAACGACTGCGACGGTGACTGCGACAGAGGAGGGGCAGCGGCAGTGGCTTCTTGTACTGCTGCTTAGCCAGTAGCCAAAGTTTGAAAAATTCTTTCTAATATATTGTACGCTTTGCGAGCGCAGCCCTTTTTATTGCACAAACACTTGCCCGAAATTCAGTCTATTTAGTCATTACAATTAAAATTGCAGGCACAACTATTTTGCTATTAGCACGTCACACACGCGTATTTCCTTGGCTATATTTTATATTATCTTTAATTTTTGTGAAAACGTTGCCACCTGACGCAGAAAAGTTGCCACTTATTTTAACGTTGCCAGACCTTGAAATCTGATCTAGATTATTTTTAATATTTTTTCCATTTCTTTTTTTCAGAAATTATCTTTTTGGTTATGCTTTTTATTTTATATTAAATTTGTAACTCGCACCGAAGTCCGACGAACGTCCAACCATATTTCGAATTTCATTTATTTTTATAGCTGCTTTTATTGTTTTTATTTTCTTTTTAAATTGTCAACTAGTCAACTTTTTCACATTTCCCGAGCTATTGCTACTACAGGGTGTCAGCCATAAATCTCTGAAAAATAATACCGATATACATAGTTGCTGTTTCTGGCTAAAATGCACCTAAATTTGTTTTTGGGTGCAGTTTCGCATACTTTAAAAAAAAATAGGATAGCAAAACATAGCTGAATATACATTTAAATCAGTGATGGGCACAGTCTCGCACGCGTGCAAATCAGCTGCTAGATTCACCAATACAAACGCAAACCCGAGCGCATCAAGCAACGCGAAATCAGTAGCAGCCAGAACGTTGAACGGAGGGGCTATGCGCATTGAACATTAAATATGCACTGCAAGATATAGTTGAGAATCTCTATTATTTACTTGCTTTTAGTTTTTAATGCAAACACATTAAGTATGAGAGAACTTATTTTGTACAGGAATCATGTACAATTTGCAACGTTTGTGATTCAAGTACTAAAATAAACATTGTTAAAAATAAAACAGCTATAAAACTATTCTATATTAAATATTATATATAAAAACAATTATATATAAAATTATATTTATATATAAAACTCTATTATATACAAAACAATTAAATATAAAATTTTATTATATATAAAACGAGTATATATAATACTATATTATATATAAAACAAATAATATATATAACAATTATATATAAAACTTTATTATATATAAAACTATATTATATATGAAACTATATAATATATTAAACTATATTATATAAAACTACTCTTATTAAATAATTTTTAAAATTAGCTTATAACGATCTGCTTCTAATGCTCCAAAGTTGCCCGCCGTTCCTGATCCGTCCTCTGCGAGCGCCGAACGCCAAGTCCTACATTCTGCCAGAAAGGCCGGATTTTATATGCTTCGTGGGGGGTCTGATAGCAGAGCTCTGTTATCTTAGCAGTGCCAATGTTAGTTTAACAGTAGCAATGTTAGTTTAACAGTGCCAATGTTAGTTTAACAGTGCCAAAGTGAGTATAACATTCAACAATAACGATCAAAACTAAACCGATTTTCCAGCGGATTGTCATTATAATCATGGTTTTGGCCTCTTAATAAATAAATAAAATAAAAATTTCTTTATTTGCTTTTAATTTTTATTTTACCTCTTTTCCATATATTACTTTTTTCAAATCTAGCTTATTTTAACGGTCGATTACTGGCAACACTGCAAGTTATCGTTGACTGTTATACTCACTTTGGCACTGTTAAACTAACATTGGCACTGTTAAACTAACATTGGCACTGTTAAACTTACATTGGCACTGTTAAGCTCACATTGGCACTGCTAAGATAACAGAGCTCTGCTATTAGACCCCCCACGAAGCATATAAAAGCCGGCCTTTCTAGCAGAATGTAGGACTTGGCGTTCGGCGCTCGCAGAGGACGGATCAGGAACGGCGGGCAACTTTGGAGCATTAGAAGCAGATCGTTATAAGCTAATTTTAAAAATTATTTAATAAGAGTAGTTTTATATAATATAGTTTAATATATTATATAGTTTCATATATAATATAGTTTTATATATAATAAAGTTTTATATATAATTGTTATATATATATTTGTTTTATATATAATATAGTATTATATATACTCGTTTTATATATAATAAAATTTTATATTTAATTGTTTTGTATATAATAGAGTTTTATATATAATATAATTTTATATATAATATAATTTTATATATAATTGTTTTATATATAATATTTAATATAGAATAGTTTTATAGCTGTATTATTTTTAACAATGTTTATCTTAGTACTTGAATCACAAATGTTGCAAATTGTACATGATTCCTATACAAAATAAGTTCTCTCATACTTAATGTGTTTGCATTAAAAACTAAAAGCAAGTAAATAATAGAGATTCTCAACTATATCTTGCAGTGCATATTTAATGTTCAATGCGCATAGCCCCCCCGTTCGACGTTCTGGCTGCTACTGATTTCACGCTTCTCGATGCGCTCGGGTTTGCGTTTGCATTGGTAAATCGAACAGCTGATTTGCACGCGTGCGAGACTGTGCCCATCACTGATTTAAATAGTCAGATTTTAGTCTAATAGCAATTTTGAACTAGCTATAAAATAGCTTAAGTTGGCCACAGTGTTAGTATTGGACAGGCCTTTCAGTGCTGGACTACGCTTACGGTACGTTTTTGGTATTTTCTCAACAAGCACAGGCTAGTACGGAGCTCATTAATATTGCTCTGGCAACACGGTAAGCAATTTTGTTTTCTTTTGTTAACATAAATTTACAATTTGTAAAGCAATAAGCAAAATAAAATAATGTTAAATTTTAATAGATAATTGATTAAACTTTTTGATCTGTCTTGTAAAATATTTCATGAGCAGCATACTGAATCCAACTGCCCATCTTACAGTGTCAACTCTACAGTTTTATACTCCGCGACAACCCTGTCGGGTGTAGCGAATAATTTATCTAGCATAGAAAAATAATTCAAAAGTATTTGTTCTGTGAATAAACAAAACAAATTAATTAGAACGCCATGTGCGTTTCTAGAATCGTTAAATCTTTTGCATAAAATAAAATTAAGTAAAAATCAATATCCTCATCAATCAATCTTCTCGTATCTGGAACACGGACCAACCCCTATACGCGAGTCGAGCGTATAAGACAAGAAAAAGGGATATATATAATAGTTAATTCGACAAATTAATCATAATGTTTAAAAATTATTGGATGTTCAGGGTGCTGGCATTTTGTGCACTAACTGCACTCTGCCTTTGTGTCGTGATTGACCCTTATAAGGAGCTGGGAATAACTAGGACAGCATCGGTGACTGAAGTGAGAAGGGCCTATAAACAATTGGCAAAAGAATGGCACCCTGATAAAAACAATCATCCGGATGCTGAGCGAAAGTTTGTGCAAATTAAAAAGGCCTATGAACTGCTGAATGATGCTGAACGTCGAAAGATTTACGATCGACATGGAATTACAAGTGAAGATTCGCATTATTTTAAGCAAAAGCATGATTACAGCGGCTACAATCGTTTCGGTTTTGACCCAGTTGAAGAGTTCTTCGGCAAGCAATTCGGTTTTGACCAGGACATCAGTGTGTATCACAAATTGTCGGTGACATCTAATTATTTCGAGCAAACAATTATCCCAAAGAGTAAAACCAAATTGCACATTATTATGTTTTATAACGATTGGTGTTTCGGCTGTATAAGAATAGTTGGAGCATTCAAGAAATTAATCGATACTTTCGAACCGCTTGGCATCCAATTTGCGACAATAAATGCGGCACACGAACCAAGTATTTTACGGAAAACTGGAGCGGATGATATTCCTCGAATGGTGCTAGTTATGGGTGGACATAGTTATGTGTATCGTGAGAATATTTATACACAACAGAAACTCGCTGAATTTTTACGCAAGAAAATGCCCTTTAAGATTGGTCAACGGATAAATGACGATAATCTCAATGATTTTCTAAGCGGTTGGACTGACAACAGAGTACGGGCTTTGGTCTTGGAGCCACGCAGTGTTACAAGATTGAGATATCTTATATCTGCCTTTGCGTTTCATGATCGTGTGGCATTTGGATTTGTGGATCTTACAAATAAAAACACTAAAGTGATAACGGATCGATTCAAAGTAAATCCCAAATTGGACACACTCTTTCTGTTCAATGAAGATTCGTTGAGAGCCGTGGCAAGTATTTCCATGGCCGATATACCCACTCAAACACTTGAGAACATTATTTCATCGAATCAATACCTGTCACTGCCAAGGCTGTCATCGCAAGAGGTACTCGAAGGTGTTTGTCCAGCTGAGTGGAACAGGCCCAGAAAACGATTGTGTGTGGTCCTAATAACAGAAAACTCACCAGAGTATGATAATGCAAGAGGAGCCTTGAGACACATTGCCCAAGAGAGTGGATATAGCTTGGAACGAGTACGATTTGCTTATATGTACAAGGAGAAGCAAGCTGATTTCCTAAATGCCATTTCAAAGGGTTCCTTTGAAGACAACTTATTGCGTCTGGTGGTTATATGGCGACGTGATAGCACCCAAATCAAATACGAATGGGTCGACGGAGCCAAATTAGATATAAAAACTACAGATTTTAACAACAACACGGCCATCAATACGACTAAACATGAGATTAATCTAACTATACAAAGACTTTTGAAAACATCTGAGGCTTTAACCTATGAGGCTTTTGTTCAGAATCTACTGGATGAACATGCTCAGGGCTTATTGAGTAAATGGATAGCTCGTTTACTCTATTTAGTGGATTATCTATCTGACAATATAGAAGATGAGCATGTGTTTGCAGCTTTATCGCTATTAGGAACTATTGCCTTTATGTTTGGAATTGGATATGTAATGATGTACTTTGTACGAGCTGAAGAGGAGACTCTCAAAGCCCAGGGACAACTAAATACTGAGGGATTGTGCAATAAGCCAAATAAGCAGGCGCCAGAACTGAAACTCTATGAGCTTAGAGCTGAGAAATATAATGGATTGGTGCGTTTGTTGAAGCCAGGATGTCGCACTATAATATTGATAACGGACCTGCAGAGTCGACCGAAACTTATACCGCCTTATCATCGAGCTGTATGGCCATATAGGCGAACCAAGACTCTATTATTTGGTCATATGCTTATTGAGAAAGGATTGTCTTGGTATTCAGAACTGCTTCGCTTATCATTATGCACAAATCAGAATCTACAGATAAATCCTAGAAACTGTGTAGGCACCGTCATAGCATTAAATGGACACCGAAAGTATTTTTGCGTATATCATGCAAAGCATCCCGAATGCGCTCGAGGAACTAAAAGAATGATTAAAATGACCAAGCAATTGCTGGATAGAAATGACGATCCAGAGATTGGCAACTTCCTTGGTGTTAATTATTCGGAAGAATCGGATGCTGAAACAAATGTTCTCTTTGAAGACAATTTATTAGATGGTCTCAGCAATTGGCTGGACCGATTGTTCGAGGGAACTACACATAGATACTACATTAACTACTGGCCTGACTTTCCCACGAAGTAAATTCGTCGCAATAAAAACAATATTCAAAATGTAAATTATTTTGTCATCCTTATTTTCTGTAAATCTTTTCTAGTCAATAAATTAATACATGTTAAAGTTTTGTTTAACACCAACAAATATCTACAAACTGTTTACGTTATTTTACTTCATTTCTTGTGCTTCCAGAAGGGTAATCTATCTCTAGCAACTCTATCTTGGCACCAATTTCTTCAACTTAGTAGCGTAGCTTGCCTCCCAAAACTTGATGTGGACCAAATCAAGGATACTGCCAACATACTTCGCATCGCCAAATCCGTCATTATCTAATTGCAAACAGTATTGTGTTGATTCAAATGATAATCATTCATTTTTGTATTAATTATATTTGTTACCAAAGAAATAAAAGTAAGTTTAGTGCATTACATATTGCAAAATTAAACTGAAGTCCATATCTATTTTATTCGTTACATTGGGTAAAATCTTCGATATACCCATTATTATTATTATTAATCCATTTTCTTTAAGCTCATTTCTAACCATAAAACTGATAAGTAACCCCCCTTATAAGATCCCCAAACCAACTTTCAGTTGGAGTCCATTATCGAGTGCAGTCGAATGACAGCACGATAATCATTATGCGACAATTGGCCACGTCGCGAACGATCCAGCACACGATGCAGTCGCTCCAGAGCCTCCGGATTGGCTGTAGTTTGAAACAATTTATCCAGATACTTGAGCGATTCGCGGGACCAAAACATGGATGGCTTTGAGGCATCCGTATTGATGCTGCTTCGCGAATCACGCTCCATGCCAGCAAGCAAACGGACGCACTCCGACTGCAAGGGTTGATTACGATGCAGTTGCAGCTTGGCAGGAGCACGTTGTTGCATATTGTTACAAGGCAATAATTGTTGTTGTTGATGTGGATGTTGTTGTTGCTGCTGTCCAGTTGGTCTGGCATAGGGAAGCAATCGTTGCTTTGATGGTCGTAACTTTTGGTTTGACACATTGTTATGTTGCTCCTCCTGCTGCCAAATGGGCGGCATTGGCAGCTGTCTTCGCTGCGGATTTGCAGATCTTAAATTTGTCTGTGGGCGTGGCTTTGGTGTACGATTGCTCTGTTGTTGTTGTTGTTGCTGCATGTTTGGCTGTGGTTGTGCTCTTTCCTCTTGTTGCCAAACAGGCGGCAAAGGCGTCTGCTGCTCCGACCATTTGCCATTCAACAATGCTCGCCCTTTTGGTGATTTAGTCTTATTAGCGGGCGTTGTTGTTGTTGTTGTCGTGGTTGCATCATGTTGCCAAACTGGCGGCGGTGGTGGAGGAGAAGCAATGCGATCCCGTTTCTGTGCAGGCTGCGACTTGCGCGGCGATTGCAATCCCAGCACTGTGGGCTCAATTTCGAGTGTGTTCATGCGATTCTTTATCTCCAGCTTGCCATAACTCTTCAGCAGAGAGTCATAATCGTCATGCGGCAGAGAGCTGAATATAACCCGCCAGTGTTCCTCGATTTCGTTACGCAATGCTTGAGGTGCATTGCCGTCTGGAGAATGCTCCTGCACCAGCCGCTTGAGTATGACGAGCAGCTGGTCAAGATGCATGCTGCCATTGGCAAGTCCAGCCTGTCCAAACAGTATCATGTTGAGCTGACGCCGCTTCCGTTCGGCCAATTTAAAGCCATTTTTGGTATTCATTTGCTCCAACTCCTTAATACGGAAATAATGATTCTTCGCATTGCCAAGATCTCCAGTTAAGTTATAGATGCCATCGCGCATAAAGCGTATAAGCACATCGATGCGTTTTGGCGGCTTTTGGCTCTGGAAATCGCTGCTCTTACGCTTCACCTCTTGATTGCGACGCAACAACAAAAGCTGTAGATCCTCCTGATTCTTCTTAAGACCATAGATGACCAGCACGTAACCATACTCCTCGAAATCCATGCGCACATTAACCTTGCACTGCTTGGCCGAGTTGGTAAGGAACTGACGTCCCTCCGGACTGAACAGGTACTGCGTCTGATCGTGCGCCATCAGAATCTTTGCCTCAGATGGTAAATCCGGCAAGCTCTCTGATTGTGCAACAGTTGAGGTTGATGTGGATGTTGCCTTGCTAGTCACGCACATGGAGATGCCTTGACTGCTATTGCTGATGCTGAAGTCTTCATTGTCGTCATCATCAGCTGTGCTAAGCGGTATGACATCTGGCAGATCCTCCATTGGGCCGGATTTGCGCTGACTTTGTTGGTTCTCAGCCTCGTTGGACGTTGTCGTGGAGCTGGGCACCTCAAAATGCTCGGAGAAGCTGTAATTTGAGTCCGAATCCAAATCATGTGGTGTAATGTTAAATTTGCTGATTGAAGAAACAGCATGGCTGCTGGGTTTAGGAGTAGTTGTAGCTTCTGAGGGCTTGCCTTGCGTATCAATGATGATCTCTTCCTGCTGTTGAGACTCTGGTGTGGCAACTACTGTTGTTGTTGTTGCTGCCACAGTCTCGGATTCGACACTATCCTTGGCTGGCAACTCTTCGATTATCACAGTCGAAGGCGCTGCCACCTTTCCACGTGCTGCTGTGGCCAATGGGTTGGGCACATAGTCATTAGTATACATTTTCACGTGTGTCGTCACCATGGATTTCTTTTGCTTCGGTTGGGGACGCGCCAAGCCAGTTGCCTTAAGGAAGCGTGCATAGCAGCTATTCTTTGAAAATTCCGAGCTCCAGTTGAAATGAAAAGGTGTGTCGATGGCATAAAAGGAGTCCATGTCCGAAAGATAGCTAATTGGTCCACTGCGATCTCTATAAACCTTCTGATGTGACATTATGAGGCTGCTGTAGTTTGTACTGCGATATTCGCCAATGCGTTGACGACACTCCTCAAACAAATGTCCACGTGCCGAGCAATAGCTGCAATTCTTTGGACGATACTGCACATTGGCATCCAGCAGCTCATTGGATCGGGTCTGCAGGTTGAGAGAAGGAAAGTTAAATAAATAGAATTGATCAGAAGCAACTAATTATTTGTATTTTATTTTTTTTAGATAGCCCGTTTTAAACTTACCGTGGAGTGATAGCGGCGCCATTTATCGGGACACATGTCGGTGCTGTGGCCACGCATCTTGCACAACTGACAGACCATGCGACTGTGGAACGAACACTTGTTGCACTTCTGCACGTAGAGCGCTTGCTTGGCCCCACACTGGAAATTAACGTTGCATGACAAGCTCTCATCTGATCTGGATGTTCAACTTACCCCCAGACAAATTGCATTAGGACAACGTGGCTCGGCGTGTCCGGTCATGCCGCAGGTGTAGCAAATAACAGGTTTACGTGGACGTGGACATTTGGAGCGCATATGACCCATTTCAAAGCAATTGGTGCACTTTAGATTAGAGCGCTTACGCATAACTGGAAAGCGATCTGCGTTTATGATTCTCCACTCGTGGCGTTGTCCTGTGAAATAACAAAGAAATTGTTAGGTAAAGTTAACTGAAGTGGATTTAATTACTTACCTGACATGTTCTTTAGCAGTTTCTGCATGTTGAATTGTTCGCCATGCCAGCTGTCATTGTAGAAGCGACACATTTCATCATTCCATCCCACCAAATCACCGCCAGTTAGTTGCTCATTAAGCCCTAACAGATTGTGCTCCACTTGCACCACAGTTTCATCCTCAGGTTCTGGTTGCAACTCGAGCTGTGGCTCGGGCTCAAACGTATCTGCTTCCATTTCAATTACGCTTACATCCTGCTCCTCAGCAGTCTCTGCCTCCATTTCCTGCTGTGGATCTGTGGTGCTTACTTCCTCCTGCACATTGTTGTTCAGATTCGGTTCTGAGCGTTCTGTATTCCCATCGATGCGTTTAAATACAGCGCTTATTCTCTCCGACATGGCATTATTCAGCTCAGCTTCTTCCTCAGTGTTTGCATCGGATCCTTCGGTGTCCATTGCCGCATCGTTTATTGCATCCATTGGCTGCTCCGTTGTTTGTTCTGCAGTTTGCTCCTGTTTCAACAGACGCTCGGCAATTTGACGTGCAGTTGGCAGCGATTCCTCTGCCCCACTCTCCGAACTGGCTTCAGCTGCTGCCTTCTTTATTGTCTCCAAGGTGACGTTGCTTTCCGAGCAACGTCGTTGACTTATACGCTTGATCTTACGCTTGACCCGCTCCACAGCCATGCCACGAGCTATTCCTGGTACTCCCGTTGCTTCCATGTCATTATCGCTGTCCGTGTCGTCCTCTATATCGAGCTCGTTGTTGGGATCAGATTGGCTTTGGTTGGTGCTCGATGCGCGACGTTTGCGCAGACGCTTTGTCTTTACCACATTGTCCTCCACGATCGCCTCCACATCTGTGATGTCCGAATCGGAGTCAACGCTTCGTATAACTGTGGGCGTAGCCTTTTGTTTGGCCTTGCAGTAAATGCCACTTTCGGTGAGATCGGATTCGCTTTCGTAGACATCAAGGGCACGGAATTGTTGCTCATCGACGCGAAAGTTTTGTTTAATCTGGTCAAGCTTGGACGGTGGCACAAATTCATGCTCGGATGAGGTGTCTGGCACCTGTTCCTTTTCGGCTTGACTGTCCGGTTCGGCAGCATTTCGGATGGCATTTTCAGTCAGGACCAAGAGATCCTCGTCTGTGGCACGAGCACGTTCAGCAAGCAGACGACTAGTATCCTTTTGTACGATAAAATCATCGCTGGATAATACCGAATTGCAGGGCGAAGTAAGGCTTGGAAACACCGTCTCCGGTTCCATGGCACAATCTACACCCAAACTAACATCGGCAGCATCCATGGCATTTTCCTCTAGGTACGGCTGTGCTGTCTCCCGCTCCTCCTCCTCCTCCTCTATCTCGTCATCACTTGCATCCACATTTATAATAGGAACTGGCGGCAGTGGCACAATGATAACGTCATCTGCATTAGAGGATGATTCACTATCCACCAGATTGATAAGCGCTACCGGTTCCTCCTTGGTTTGTCTTAGCTTCTTATTGCTCTGCGCACGTTTGGATTTCTGTCGTTTTTGTGCCAGTTTTTGCAACTGCTCCAGCTTGCGACTTGCTTTCCCAAAGGGTGCATCTCCACGCTGAGCCGGCTCACGTTTGAGTTGGGTCCAATTTGGTGGAATTGCAACCAACAAACGTTGATCAAATCGTTCCGGCTCATCATCATTCGTTGCCTTTGAGGTTTGTTGTGGTTTCGGTGGTTTCTGTTGTACTTGTTGTTGTGGCTTTTTCATCGACTGTTGCAGCTGCTTCTTCTTTTGTTGTTGCTGTTGCTGCAACAATTGCTGTTGGACTGTGTTGAGTGGTTTTGTATGCTTCTTGGGAGTGTTGGCATCGATACGTTTAGTAGTTTGTGAGGTATTTTCAGCATCTGGGGTTAACATACGTTTGGGCTGCTCCGGAATCGGCTCCTCTGTTGTTGTAGCTGTAAGACAGGGATCATATCAATTAGGATCTTTATATAATAATTTAATTTAATAATTCAACTTGAAATTTAAAATACGAGTTATTAAATGACTTTTTTAATAACAACTATATTATTTTATCTATTGAATCACAAAGAGATATGCATCTTATTATTTAAAATTGAATTTGGATAGATATAACACTTATTTGCGGTACCTGCTGTAAGGTAATCAAGAAAAAGTAGACTTATATTCAATATAGACAATGATTCGACGATTTTATTGATGTTATAGTTGGAAAAATGTTTATGTGCCTACTAATATCCTGCTGGATTAAGCAATCTCTTAAAGTATTCATTACAAATGGCACTCATGTCAGGTATATTTAGACTATAACCCTGTTTTAGAAGCTCTTCGACCTGTGCCTCATCGATGTGATACAAAACATAGGCATCCAACTGAAGATCTGCTCGATTTGGCCATAACAACACTGCCACCGAACTGCGAAAGTTGTTGACCGCTTGATGGATCTGCTGATGGAAGAGGAGCAAATCTTCTATCATTTTCCTGTCTGGTCGGATCTGTTCTTGCCCAGTGTAGCGTTTTTGCATCACAAGCGCGTTTTCCAGATGTTGCACCAAACGCATGATCACAAACCGTCTATAACGCTCCTCAAAATACTGACGAGGTTTGTTGTAACGCGACGTATTGCGTCTAATAAGAGTTTCGAATAATGTAACCTCGATACAAGACATGACAACGTGCAGAGTGGTGGCCAAGACGATAACTGACAATATCCATTCAAACGGATTCTGTGAGATTTCATTAAGCCAATAGAGCAGATCGTGGCCGTAATAGAGATAGTAGTAGTCCATCAACATTACAATGCACAGCAATTTGAGTGTCAATAATACAATAAAGCCATGATTTACTTCGCTTAACCGATTACCAAAGGTCTTCATGAGGCGGAGCACCCAATGCTGTGTCATGGTGCTAGCCAGGCGATTGTATTAGAAATTTTGGAGTCTAAACAATAATGTTTCAATATCAATTTGATATTTCTTGGCCAAGTCGATTTGGAATGTGTTTGAAAACACATGTGAAAATCTCTGCACGTGCAAAACACTCAGACATATAGAAATATATACATATACATATATTTGTACTGACCTTCAACTGGTGTGACTTCGCTTGTCTTTGGTTTCACTGTTTCAACAGTGGATGCAGCTTCGCTTTTGGCCTCTGCCCAATAACGGGGCTTCGCTGTTGCATTGTTGATAACGCGTTTCTCACTGACAATGCGGTGTTGTTGTTGTTGGTTGTGGTGGTGCTTTTGTTGCGACGGCGGTGGCATAGACTGCGCGTCCAGATCAGCGCCCAGTGCCGCATGATGCTGTTGCTCCTCGCTGGTTGTATCGTTATAGTGAATAGAAGCATACAGTATTGATTCCAGCTCATTCAGTCTGTCGTTGTCCATTTCTTCAAGCTAAAAACAACAAAGAGATTTAGCTTGTGCTTTGTAAAAATATGTTATGCGATTGTCATCACGTCTGCTTACATCGCTCATCGTGCCAGTCTTTGTTATACTTTGTTATCGCTTTAATTTTTTTGGACATTAAAAGGCGCAAATCCTATTATTTGTTATATTTTCTTATTTAATTTTTATTAAAACAAAACCACGTTTTGGCTAGAGATGACTGAATTGTAGAATAGTGCTGGGACTTTATTCTATATTTAATCGATTAAATCGATTTTACCTTTTGTTTGATTGCGAAAAATCGATGCTGGAAAATTCAAAAGCATCGATGTTTTGGAGTCACATTTTGGAGTAAGGCTTGTAAATGTTAATTTAAAAATGGATATAAATTTTTACTACTTTTACTTTCTTAAAAACGATTTAAAAGGATCTTTTTATTTTCTTATCAATTAAAAATCGAATCGCGAAATAGTCAAGCTTTCCCATCTCTATTGTAGAACCTTAATCGATATATCGATTATTTGTGTATCAAACAAACAGGTTGAACAATAAATATCGAAAAGCGATATATTTAAGTAGCAACCCTATCCGCATTTACAGGCCGGGCCACGTACAAGAAGAAATTAATAAAAAAAACTTACAAACATAAAACGGAATGTGAGTTAAAGAATATTAGCGTTATCGTAACAGCACAACCAATAACATTTTCTATTTTATTTGTAGCATGGAGGCTATGCAGCGTTACGTTTCACCGGTCAACCCAGCGGTCTTTCCCCATCTCGCATCTGTGCTCCTCATTATCGGTACATTCTTTACGGCTTGGTTCTTTGTTTTTGTGGTGTCACGAAAGAGCACAAAGGAGAGCACATTGATCAAGGAGCTGCTTATCAGTCTGTGCGCCTCGATATTCCTCGGCTTTGGCATTGTGTTTCTTCTGCTGACCGTCGGTATTTACGTATGAGAACAGTGGCATATGCAAACATTCCGTTTTTGAAAAGATATGAAAATGTATTCGGCAATAAAGATATGTGTGGGCGTGTAAGTGTACGTTGGGTTTTATTCATACAATAAGTATACATTTCAAATTTGTTAAAGATTCAATTTAAGCTTAAAAAACAAGACCGAATATGTATTTTATAATAACATATTATTACGTGCGGTTTGATTATTAGTTGCACTTTAAAACTGCAATTAGTGAAAATAATAATAACTTCAACAGACGGGACGACCACATAAATATGAGAGCATCTCCTCCTAACCAGCCAGTCCAGCCTTTTGTCTACACTTTTGCATTGTAGCCCGCAATATGAACTGTTTGCGCGAGAGAGTGCGAACATGTTTCAAGAACGTCTCCAGATCAATGACACCGCCACGAAGTCCCTCACCCAAATAGTATATGGCATCCTCGGTGGCCGCTTCGTCAGCATAGGCATTAAGTAATCTATAAATAACAGTTCAGTTTAGAAACAATACATTAAGTTAAAGCAATGAGCAACCTACTGTCTATATAAAGGAGCTGTGGTGGTGACAGCTTCGTCGGGATCTATGGCCTCAGCGTTCTCTAGAGTCTCCAGACTTTTCTTCAATTCCTCCTCCTTGTCCCGCAGTATGCTGATGTTCTTTTGCAGATCGACTTGTTCGCGTCCCAGGCGAGTAACGATGGCATCAATCTTGGCACTGCCCTCCACCAGTTCTTGTTTGGTACGATTCAATGTTTCGATTTCAGCCTGATATTGATTGACTTTTTCCTGTATGCGACGCCTCAACTTGTCCTCCACGGCGCTTATAAGTGATGCTTTGATGTGTTCCTCCGTAATAGTGCCTGAATTTGAACTGGAATTTGAGGATGCCGCAGGATTCTAAGTTACACAATAAGAAAAGTTTAAAATTTCTATTTCTTAATGTGATTGTGGTGTAACTTACATAACCAGCGCTTCCTGAATATCCGCCTGGTTGTGGGTAATTCATATAGGGAGGATACCCGGCGGAGCCACCTGCGGGTCCACTACTTGGTGGATAAAAGGAACCAGCAGCAGTGGGATAAGGCGGAAAACTGCTGCCGCCAGTGCCACTGGAACTTGGATAAGGCAGAAACGAATTAGAAGCACCTTGCCCACCAGGTTGTGGCATAAAAGCTTGATTAGAAAACCAAAGAAAGCTGATTAAACACAATAAATTATATAAATGCACTTGTTCTTACAGTTTGCTGGATATGGAGCAGCAACTTGCTCCTTGGGCTTTGAGTATACAGGCGGATGATCACCGAATGTCACAATCATAACTTGTATAAGTGATAAAAGATCTGATCTATGCGGTTGCCAGTCATGCAGATAGGGCAGATACACCTTGCCATTGTGGTCCACATACATGGACACCTTTATCTGCATGGTGGGCGTCGGTTTCACAAAGCACATGGGTGCATTTTGGGGATGAGTGTCCATCAGCCATATGCAAATGGGAATGTAGTAGGTGTTATCTATAAAATCAAAACAAATATGTGTGAGCGAAATGAACTGAACTAAACTAAGTGCTGGGTTAACTTACTTTTATAGACGACGGGTATAGTGCCTTGCAATGTAAACAAATCCTTAGAGCTTCCATCATTAAAAACTGTATAAAGTTGTTTATTAGTATATTTTCATAACATATAGTATAATTCATTCAGGGAGTTTCCATTCACACTCACCAAACTTTTGCAGGTCGTATGTCAAACTGCGATACGTAGTAAAAACATCGACAACATCTTTTCTTGTAGCGGCCACATTTTTATACTATAAACAAAAAAGTAGGGAGTGATTAATTAATCACAAGCACATTCACAATTTACGTTTTCGTTTTGTGATTGGAGGATGGTAAAAAACGTTCAGAAATTATGACTCATCATACCTTTGCAAGATATTTATTGATTTCTGCCTCTTCTATTGCAGGCATTATACCTTTTTGAAATATTTAGTTAAATTTGAACACTGCAATTGCAATTAATACGATTTTGTTCCGAAATAAATTTCTTTATATTCGTCGCTGAAGCTATTTTATGCCCAAACGTTGCCACCTGGCCAAAATGATGCCACCCTGTTAAATTTTCTGATCTGGCAACGATGCCAACTTTTTAATGGGAAAATCGCAAGATGGAGCCACAATAACAGTTTTGCAGCCACTTGCACATTTTTAATATATCGCCAGGGTGCGATAGTTTTACATATCGGGAAACATATCGTTTTATGTTATCGAACTTAGAACAAGTTGCCAGATCGGGAAATTCTGTAGGGTGGCAGCCCCAATTTAAAAGGACGGCGCGAGAACTAACGGTGCATTTTGCTTGAACAAAACGATTTCGGAAAAATTTTTAACAATTGAAAACAATTTTTGCTTTAACAAATACGAAAAACTATTTGTTACAGCAAATTGTTTCGTAACCTCATTTTTGAATGTAAAATTGGTTAACTGCGATGATAAATGGGAATAAAAATTCAAGAATGTGTGGGATGCAAAAATATAAATTTTAACAATATCATTTATTTTAGTATTAGTTACTACATGTGTGGGAAATGATATGTTCATTGTGTTTTTGCTCTGGTTGGTGCAAGGGGCGGGAAGTTGATGGGTTGGTTGATTGTGGACTGTTACTGTGTCTTGGGCACAACAATGTGGCGTTTTGGGCGTCTGTAAACAAATAAGAAAAACACAAAATAAAACAAAATTTGTATAGAAAGATGGTTTTGATTTGTATCTTAAATGTAACTTTATTTGAATACTTTCGTTTTTGTCTCTTTACTCAATAGACATATATGTATATATTACGTGTTGTGTGTTTATTATTTTATATGGTTGTTTTATTTTTGTCAGTGTACTTAGCCAATCATCAGTTAACTAGGCTTTTTTATAAGTATTGTTCATATGTTACTTTTCAATAAATATATAAATATATATATACATATATTTATATAAATAAGTATTATATATAATATATGTATGTATTTTATAAAAATCATCGTCATCTTCGTCTTCTTACTAAGCGCACTCGCTTTCTCATTGTGGGTTGTGGTTTAGTTATTTCATTTTAGTTGTTAAATTTGTGGATTACACATATAAAAATAATTTTCAGTTTCATTCACATTCATTAACGCTACTGGTATTTAAGTTATGTATGTGTGTATTTATATATGTAATTGTTATGGGGGCAGATATCTAGGGTATACACTTACTGCTAAAAACCATTAAATAGTTTCTTTAACTCATTCTTTTCATCATCTTATCTGCTTTAAGGTTACCATACAATTAATTCCATTATTTTTTAGAATACAAAATGGTTTCGCTCGTATCATGTATGTTTTTTCATTATCATAATCGTTATATATTTTTTATTATTATTATTATTATGCTTTGTGCTACATATTTGCGTTTATTGCTTTAATGGGCGCCTGCATTTTCATAGTACTAAAATTTCCAGTTCCATTTTTTTCCATTTCGTTATAATCTTAAATTTTTTTTGGTAAAGTAAAGTAAAGTTACAGTTTTGCGGGCAAAGTAAATGTTCGATTCATAATGATAATTTGTTAAAACGTTTCTTTCGTTTTTTCGTTTGTTTCTCTTTTGGCACATATTACCGCATTCATTGCCATCTATGTACTACTTGTTGCATTTTGCTCAACAAGTGTTTTTTTTGTTCATCATAATTCATCATAAGTAACAACACATCGTACATATACATAATCGCAAGTCAAAGAGTCTTTACGAAACGGAGTGTTCAAAAACAAGTGAAGCGTGAACATGAGCATGAACTTGGGCGTTGTTTTGTGATAGTCTTGATTATATAAATATTTATGTTAGCAACGTTTTATTTCATATTAGAATAAATGAAAAATTGTACATTGTTAGCGAGCGCAAATTAAAAAATGCATTTGCATGGATATTACACATCGATATTTTAAGGTTTCCACTATTCTATTCCACTGTCTCTCTCCCCTCTGGATAGTTTTTTTTTGTTTGTGTTTCTCTTTTCTAAAGTGTATCAAGAAAAATTTGT
Source organism: Drosophila falleni (assembly GCA_035045575.1). Taxonomy (NCBI): domain Eukaryota; kingdom Metazoa; phylum Arthropoda; class Insecta; order Diptera; family Drosophilidae; genus Drosophila; species Drosophila falleni. The sequence continues at coordinate 18,149,249 of JAWNOV010000167.1, forward strand.
TCTAAAATGTCAGTCTATTGCGCAAGAATCTACTTTTGTGATCGGTTTTCATATACACCGAGTTTCTAAATTTAATTTTATATGTTGCTGTATTTGTTTTTGTGTATTCTCTTGTTTTTAGAGTTTTCGTTTTTCATTATTTTTTGTTTTTGTGTTCGTTTTTTATATAAAAAAATTCCCTAATATGCATTGTCATTATCATTGCAACAAATGCGATTCATCTTTCGCATTGATCGATTATTCGTTTGCTGTCCATCTCGTGTGTGTGTGTGTGTGTGTGTGTGTGTGTGTGTGTGTGTGTGTCTGTGTGTGAGTGCAAGTGTTTTATGTCGCGCTGACATTTGATGTTAGCTCGATAAGACCTACATACATACATACATATACATTACATATGCCCAGAATTGGGATCATTGTCACGCTAGTGCCACTACATACTGCTAATTGCTACATCTACGGGCTACTTCCTGGCTCGATAATCGGGGGCAAGGACTTAACCTAGCTTCGTATACGCGTATGCGGCAATAACGCCAACAACAACACCTGCCGCAATATATGTGAGTAATGACCTTCGTTTTTTCGCCGCCTGCTGATTGTCCTCATTCTCTCGCTGCTTCCGCTTGATTTCATTGACTTTCTGCTCCAGATTTGCTTGGTATTCGTTGCGTTTTCGTCGCTTCAGCTCATCTCCGGTACTAACATAATTGTAAAAGTATTTTTGTTAATAACAATATGATTAAATTCGATTATATATACGCATACCTCGTTGTTAAATCAATGCCATTAACCTTGTGCTGTTCCACTGCCGTTGGCTTCTCGCTGTTTGCATTAACATCATCTTCATGTGGCTGCAACAATGTCAGATTGCCATTGGGTTGTTCCAGTTTATGTTCATTAATGTTCTCGTACTCCTCATCCTCATCATCATCGTCGTTGTCCTCATAGTCCTCATCATCATCATCACTGTCCGATTCCTGTTCACTATGCTGTGGTAACGTTGGCAACGGCGGCAATGGCCGATTGTTAAGCAGACTGTCGGCCACCTCGGCATTTATGATTTCATGCTGATTTATAATTATATTATTGAGCGCATCCTTGCTGCTCAGTGCCGGCTTATCGATAAATGCATCGCCCTCGCCAATATTCTCGCCATTGGCCTGTGCTGCTCGCATGTCCAAGGAGAGCACACCACCTGTGATGGGCGCCAATGGCAAGTTGAGGGAATGCGAACGCGGTGGCAGCGGCGGCGGTTGTTCATCCTGTGTGTGTGGGTCCGTGTCTGTGCTAATGATTGGCTCCTCCGCCTCAAGAAAGCTCTGTAAATTAAAATGAGGTATGATAAGCAAATTGTTGATGAAATTTGACTAGAAAATAGCGCTAAGAAATGTTACTAAATTAGGAAATAGAATTGACATTCTGGGTTGGCTTACTGGTAGTTCACAATGTAGAGAAGAAAAACTACAATATTCAATTTTACCAAGTAATAGTTAACAATAAATTATTTTTACTATCAATAATCAACAAAAATAAGGCATAACATTAAAGCGGCTTTTAAAATTGTTCGACTTCAAAGATTGTCACACTTAATTATAGTTTTTAGCGCCATTTCTTCTCGAACGACTATTTGGGATACGTACGAGGTCGTTCAACTTTTTAATACCCTCGATGATTGCCTGATATGAGAAATCCAATTGATCGGACGTCTGTATAAGTCCCAGGCGATAGGTGCGCAACTTGCACAACACATTCGCCACATTGCATTCTCCATATTTATCCACAAGCACCAAACAGCAGTCGACGAGGCAAAAAGTCCCGGAGCGACCAATGCCGGCGCTGCAGTGCACCACAGCGGGTCCGACATCCTTGTTCAATGCGCCCGAATCCCGAACCTGCTGCAAGAACTTCAAAAACGCATCCGGTGAACTGGGTATGCCAAAGTCCGGCCAGGTTGTATAATGAAATTGCATAACCTCACGGCTCGTATTCGTTTCGAGATCAGTTAATCTGTAAGAGATTCATGGGAATTAGATAGGAATTAAATGAATGAATAAGCTTACATTCAGTTTGTTATTTAAAAAGAAAATATTAATAAAAATAAACCAATTAACTAACTAACTGACTGCTGACATAAGCCAAACTAAGAGATAACTATTCCGGGAAATATTACATAGATTAATAAGTACGTGGATTAAACATCAATCAATTCTAATTTTGTCTAATCTATCTGGGATTACATATTATTATGTCTCAGAATAAAATTATGTTTATTAGAGTGGGTTAATATTTTTCGCGACAAAGCGGTTATAAAAATCGTAATCTACGATGAATTTTAAGAAGAATTGCCAAGGGTCTAAGAATCAATATCGGCTTCCACTTTTTACAGAGAAGTTATTTGTTATTTTATTAATTGAATTTTAGACAAAAGCAAATTTTGTCAAGTTTCTTAGAAGATTCAATAACAAAGTTCATTTTGCATAAATTTTAAAATTTTATTAAAAAGACCCGCCAACTTATTCTTATCTCTAAAATTCATTATAAAACGCCCGTTAATTGGGTTTCTAATTTACTGTTAAGTTTCAGAAGTAAGTTTCAATTAGACAATTAGCAATGTATGCAATAGGTTTAGTTTCTCCGAAAAAAGTGGAAGCTCCATCTTATTTTCGACCTATCGTTTCTCGGCAATTCTTCTTAGAATCCATAGTAGATTACGATTTTCATAGCCGCTTTGTGCATTTCTTTCTACCTCCATACAAATTGACCCACTCTAGTCATTATATTAAAACAAATACAATAAAACTTAAGCTTATGCTTGAATGTAGCAATTAGTTAATAAATGAAACTAATCAAAACTGTCGACAGGCTTTAATCAAACTAAGAGATTACTATTCTGGGAATTCCACCATTATTACCAATAATTGACATAATTAAAAAATGGGAATTTGACGTTAATCAATTCTAATTTTGTCTTGTCTGGCAAAACTAATCTATTTGGGATTATGTATTATTATTTAATCACCTAATTCAATGTGAATAACCCAATTTAAGTTTATAGCGTGATCTATGTTACTTACTTGAACCATCTACGCACAAAGTTCTGATAGTTCTCGCAGCAGATCAGTTCCACGGATAAGTTGACATCCCTTAGATTGAGTGCATGCTCGGGTCCCAGCTGATCGGGCCAATAGAGATGGCATTTAATTTGCTTCTTCTCCATCAGCTTGTTGAGCATGAGAATTGCACGTGAGTTCTGCTCCCATACCATAAGCCAGAAGTGACCCACCGTATCTGGCAGCGGACCCTGTGTCAGTATATATTGACGATCGGCGCGTTCCAGCTGTAAAATTGAATTGTTTTTAATATATAAGATATAAGATAATCACAAATTATACTCACTTTCACCAGGTTGGCATTGATATAGTCAACGTTGCCGCGTCTCAGCACAATGCGTGAATGATCATACGGATTTACATCCCGATATCGATTCAGTCCTCGATTCTGTGGACGCTCCGATTCCAATGTGGTAAACTGTTGCTCCTTAGCCTCACGATCGCATCCTTCGCATATATTCTGCAATCACAAATGAATTAAAACAATTATGAATTAGTGCGGGGAAGTTACACTTTAATTTTGCAGTGATTCACATAAAGATAGTTTTGTTTTGGGGATAGCCCTGCCACAAACAACAGCAACACCAACAACAACAATAACAACAACTACTCACAGCCGTTGCCAATGTCTCTTATCATTATCATGGCCTAGCGACTGGCGCAAATAAACATACGGACAGAACCAGGTCATGTTGGCATGACTAATTGGTCAAAATGTGCTATAAACTCATTGCTAATGGTATTATCTTGATTATCGAGTCGAAGGCAGTTTGTAGAGTTAAGTGTAATATCAACAAGTTCAATGTCGTCTGTGTCTGCGTTTTTCCCCCAAGTGATCCTCAATTTGATTCTAGTGCTTGGTGCCAATTGCTGTCCACTTGGCTACATTAAACAGTCCAATTTGTATTCAACAAATCTGATGTAGATTGGGGGATGGTTTATGACTAACGACGCTGGCGCGACATTCAAAAACAGTTTTATTTTTGTACGTTTTTGTTGAGTTATATGCGACGCAGTTATTTTTGATACTGCTATGGAAAAATCAGCTGTTAATTGTCAGCTCGTCATTAAGTAGGTGAATCAGATTCAAGTCGCCAAGTCGTCAAGCCGCTCCTCCATAATCAGCACAAATTGAGGCTGACGACTGACGATTGTTATGAAATACACTTGCAAAGAACATTGCCCGATAACAGCGAGGGAGAGAGAGAGAGAGAGAGAAAGAGAGAAACAGACTGGAGAGGGAGAGAGAGAGAAGTAGACTGGAGAGTGCGAGAAAGAGTCAAGTGAATGTGAGTAGGAGTTTAAATCAAAGCAACAATGTAATTTATTTAATGTCGATTTAATGATTAAAGATAAAATTAAGTTAAATATAATTAAAGCAAGTGTAAACCACTTTAACTGAAGTTGTTTAATAAACAAACCTTAACAACTCTTTATTTAGTTAAGTTATAAGTACTTAACAGTTCACTCATTATTTTTTTATACTTTTTGATTATGCAGGTGACCCTCTACGTGCATTTGCAGCCACATTGTTGACGTGCAACAGTTGTGAAATCTGTGCCGTTGTTGCAACAAGAAAATACAGCTGGAATTTCCAGAGCATGGCCAAAGCAAGCGGGCACAACTACAAGATACCTTGTACCTCGTTTAGAATCTAAACATTATGTACTTTTTTATGTCGCATTTCAATTTAAATTTCAACTTTTATATTCTTTTTAAAGGCTCATTTATAATCATTTGTATTCAGTTTAAATAAATAATTCTTTGTTTACTGCTTCTTGTGGATACCTATCCATAGTCAATATACCCCAAATTACACAACATTTACAGGGTATACAAATTGCATGCTGCATAAATTGCAAAAGCAATGTGTTGTTGTTGTTGTTGTTCTTATCATAGGCACAAAACAACGCATTAAAGCTCCCCCATAAAACGGTACTGTGTTACCAACAAAGTTTTTATGTATGTATGTATTGAAGTGCGCATAGAGCATAACAATTTAATATTGTTTTTGCTGTTATTATTGTTATTATTATTATTTATTTGCTGTGTGTTGTTGGAGCGGCATAATTCATTGGAAAAACGTTCAATTGCACAAAGAAAACGCTTTCAAGCGAAAACAATTAGGATGCCAACAAGCTTGGCTTCGGTTGGCTTTAGTCTATCGAAGTTTTTGCTCATTTTTTTTTTTTTGGTTTTGTTACTGATTTAGTTGGAAAATTAGATTATCCTCGCAGCACACAAAGGACCCAACCGAAAATAACACACAGACACACACACACACACAGCGAAAGTAAGAAGGGCGAGAAAGGCAAACAACAACAAATTGCGTTCATTACACAAAAATTCAAAGACACACATACACATACAGACATTGAGATACAGACACAGACACAGATACACGCAGGCAATGTCATCCTAACTGCGAAGTTAAATTCCGTGAAATCCAAATTCAAGTGAGTGGCAAAGACGACGATGAAGCGGGCAAGAGCAACAGCTGAAGACACATTTCGCCGGAACTGGTCATAAAGCAGAAACTCCAGCTCTGCTTTTGGGCAAAGACGAGAGACGAACGTCGAGGCAGCAACGGGAGGGAGGCAAAATGAAACCCAGGCCAAATCCAAGCCCAGACGCATGCCCTTTGTGCCAAGAATTCTTTAAGTGACTGTGTTCGCCTGTGTGTGTGTGTGTGTGTGTGTGTATGTGTGTATGCGAGTGAAAGATTGAAACTACTTGCAACGGTACTGCAAACTTCTTTTGAGCGAAAGCTCGTCGAACTCTGGTCACACTGTTATTTACACATAGTAAGGACTTGGACGTCACTCAAACTCTTTACAACCTATTTCTGTTGAGTGCGAATGAGTGTAATTTACATACAGTAAGTCAAATCAATAATGTTACACATTTTCTCTAGCTATATATATATTTCTATGGTTTTCTATTATATTTATTATTTTATTGTTCTTGTTCTTAGAATAACAAAATGATTTCCGTTGAATTCAACTATTTTTATGAATAAAAAACAAACATGTACATATGTAGATAAATTTTCATTTTGTCAAAACACTTTTCTGACTGGCTGTATGTATATACACCCATATATGTAACATATGCACATGCAAAATACGTATGTAAGTAGCAATTCAATTATCAACAGGCCGCAATCAAAACAAATGAAATCCCAAAACATACATATGTTTTTCCTAGAAATTGTGTGTACGAATATACCGACAACAAATTCGCGGAACTCCAAATGCCAAACGACGACGCGTTCGTCTTTTATCAATAATAATAATAAACGTCGAAACAAATATTTTCGGCAATCTTAATCGTAAACTCTTCCCTTGAGTGGAAATTATTATTATTATTCCAGGTACGCATTTGGCGGACGAGCGGCGCAAAGTCTACAAGAAAATGGCCACAGTAATCAAAAAGAATTTGAGCGAATTGCAATTCACAAGGAAAGAGAAAAAAAGCAGAAACAGCAATAGCAACAGCAACAGCAACAACCACAGCAGCAGCATCCAAGCGAGAGCGCATGCAAAGTGCAGCAGGTGAGCGTATGTGTATGTGTGAATGAGTGAATGTTCCTGGGTATGTGTGTTTGAGAGAATGTGTCTGTGAAATTTCGGGCAAACGTTGCGCGAGCGCCACAAACTCAAGCCAAAGACCGGAGTTGGGTTGGCTCTGCTGCTGCTGCTGACCAACGCCGACACCAAAAGCTACAAATACAAGCGCACGCTCACATGACAGCGACAACAACAACAACGGCAGCAAAAACAACAATAATAGCGCAGTGGGGCTGACCGTGAGCGGCGTGTAGACACACAGACTCACTCGCACACACACATGCAATGATAGGTATGCATACATACATACATTATGTAGTTTTTGCTTTTGTGTGTGTTGGTGGTGTTGGAGGCATCGGCATCTGCAGAAGCCTTTTGCGCACTCATCACATTTTCGTGGAAATTAAATCAAAAAGGAATAAAAATTGTATGAACGTTTGAGTGTCTATGTATGTATGTACATATATGTATACAATGTGGTTGTGTTTTTATATATGAATATAAATGTAGTTGTGAGTGTGCTCGTGCTCTGCTTCTCGCATCAGTTAGCTGTGCCTCTTTTTGGGTGTACAAATATACACAATAATAATATGGAACTCACCTTATAGAATTGCATCCATCCCGGTCCAGTTTTTTTGTCTTTATATTCCTGTTCAATTTTTAGCCTAGCGGGCGTGTTATCCTTTGTCGGCGTTGTAGTTGCCTTCTCACTCATTGCGCACTCGTTTGTGTTAACTTGTTACTTTGGAATTTTGAGTAATTTGTAATGTTTGCTTGCTTTTCTTTTCCTTCGTTTGCGTTTTGTTTTCGACACACCGACACCGACACACGACTGAGACGAGTAAATAGTGCGTAAGAAAATTTGACTACTACGACGACGGTCTGACGGTTCTGTTGTCTGTCTGTCCTGTATGTTGCTATCTCGCTGGCGTGTGTGTTGGCGGTAATTGTATATAAATAACTAAGTACAAGCGATTACACTTTGCCACATTATTCACAATTATCGCGTTAAAACACCCAAGTGCGTGCGTTTAGTTTTGATTAGTAATGTTGTACCAGTGCTGCCAACTTAGTTTAATCGTCATGTCACTGTTGACAACTTAGCTTTTTTAAAGCTAGATCTGGCTATTTTCAGAGTTCGGCTGTTAGATTAATTTCAAAAATGCTATTAACTGGAAATCTGGCTATTTTAAATATATATTTAGCTATATTTTGGTATTAATATTTAAGGTAAAACTGCACAAAACTGCTCACAATAACAAATTTAGATGCTCTCCAGACAGAAACAGCTATTGTTCTTCCTAAAAACTTGCCAGCACTGGTGTGGAATATTGCCACCCGGTGCCAGAGCTGCCACCCTGCAAAATTTCCCGATCTGGCTCGATTTGTCTTACAGTAAGTTTCTTGATTTTTAGATTATTATTTTTTTTAGAATTTAATTTTCTGACTTCTTCCTTCATTAAAATGTTTATCCTAATTTTGTCCAATCTCGAATTTTACATTTTCATCAAATTAAAAACATTTAAAACATTTTAAAATTTGACTTTAACTAAGTTTAAGTTTTTGGTTCAAAAGAACCTATGGCAGCCCTGGCTTCCGGGAAACGGTGTGCCAGCCTTGGTTCCCAGAAAAAAGTCACCGATAGCTTTGTTATCGTGGCGAAGTTATCACTTTATCGATATAAAATTTCCCAGCAGCTCGTTCGCATCAAGTTGGCATGTCCAATAATCGAACAGCTGTTGGTCGCGTAATATTTTCATTTAGCTTAGAAGAATAAATTATGTTAAATACACGGATTTTTCGCTTAATACGTGACAAACGCTTAAGTGTGCCAATCTTGCGTGGCTTTCACCATGAATTCACCAAACCTGAGCCACAGACAAAGCCAAATGTAAACAAAGAGACGGAAAATTCAAGCGCGTCTTTTGTTGCTGGCGGCGTGCAAAATAAATACAAAGTTTTCCGTGATGAAGAGGCAACTGAGATCTTTGACGTGGAGGAGGCGCGTTACCAGGAGCGTGAGCTGCCAGCGGAAGCCGAAGAGGATCAGTACATGGGTCTCAATTTGAAGAGTAAGTTAAGCCATATAAATTAATACTCTTTTTAACTGATGCCTGTTTCTTGCTAGGAGGCGTTCATGGTGTTTTCGATGTGGAAGATCTCGTGGAATTGTTACGCAAGGAGAATGTGGACGATATATTTGTATGCTATGTGCCCGAGGAGCTGAAGTATGTGGATCATTTAGTCGTTTGCAGTGCCCGCAGCTATCGACATATGTTGGCCACGGCGGGTTTTGTGCGCCGCATGTTCAAAATAAAGCGCTCCAAGGGAGATATATTACCCCGCATCGAGGGCGAGAAGAGTCATGACTGGATGGCCATGGATTTGGGTAAGCTTAGAGCGGCATTCACTTAAGATAGTGATTTAACATTTGGTTTTTACAGGAAATATTGCTCTACACATATTCTCACCAAAGGCACGGGAGGAATATGATCTGGAATCTCTGTGGGCCATTGGCGCACAGTACGATCCGGAAAGTCAAAAGCCGCAGAATCCGCTGGGCAACATATTTATGGCACAGCTACCAAAGTCTGAATAAAAAACATGTTGTTAAGTGAAAGACTTTAATAGATTCATTACCAGACGACGGCATCGTCAGATAGCTTCTTATGGAAATCATAGAGACTGGGAAAGACATGTTTCCTGTTGATGTCCACGCCGTATTTCTTCTCCAGATACGCATAGCTCTTCTCATGCACCAAGGCAGCATGCCAACCCACCGCCTTGGCACCCAAATAATCTGTGGTTGGCCCATCGCCAATGTGCAGGCATTCCTGCGGCTTTAGATTCTCCAATCCCGACTCGGACATGGCACGCTCAAATATGACAGCCTGCGGCTTCTCCGCCTTGACCGCATACGAATTGATGGCAAAGTCCAAGTACTGATCCAATTTTGTGTTGCGCAGCAGCACATCCAGTCGAGGATCAAAGTTGGCCACGACGCCCACTCGACATGGTTTGCCCGTCTGCGAATGCTTGCGCAGTTGCTTTAGAAGATCAATGCTGCCGTTGCAAGGCTGCCAGCAAATTGAGGTCTTGTACAGTTCCAGCAAATGATTGGAAAAGTTTTCCAACTTCTCGGCGGGTATGGGAGAGCCGCTTTCAGCAAAGGTGCCTTTGAAGCAGAGCAAATCAGTAAAGAAATTCAACTTTTGACCTTTGGACAGGTTTATCGCCTACCTGCTATCAGCTGACGCCACCAATGCTGCCACTCAAGTCGCGGTGACGTCTCACGGCCAAAATTCGGATAATCTCGGTTCATCTTGTACCTGTTGATATAGTATAGATATAGTAGAAATTGAAATATTGTTATATGTTCCCTGTTTACCCACCAGTTGGCTTTATAGTTCTTGGCCAGCTCGTTGTTATCACAGCGTGCTCCAAAGAGCGCTCCAATCTCACCATATTGTTTGCCTGGACTGGTGCGAAATTGCAATAGTGTATTGGTTACATCAAAGGTTATCAATCGAAAGCGATTCAAGCTGCGCATCTTTGCTGTGGGTCGTTTATTTGTTCGTAGATTTGTTCGTTCTCCCTCTATAATGGCCTGACACCGATTAACTTGTTAATTTTCGCCTGCGCTGCGATTGACTGCGATTCTCGTACTACGTGTGCCGAGTCCATAATTGTTTTCTGTCTCCGCTGTCGACGTCGCTGCCACAGCCACAGCTGTCGCTGCTGCTGCTGCTGCTGTTTTCTTATCAGTAACAGATTTATATGGCTAATCTTTTCTGTGTATGTGTGCGCTTGTATCTGGAACTGCTTAGCAATTCATTAATGACAACTCCTCATAATAGCTAAGCTTATCAGTTAGTAGCCTATGCTAATAAGGTTAATATAGATTTGGATTGCCAATGTCTATATTAGTCGCAATAGATAAAAACAAAAACACAACCATTTCTTATTATCAGTTAACTGCTGAAATACATTGCCAGCTGGCAGAAAAAAAGTTACCGTTAATTGTAGCGTCTGGCAGCCGTGAGAAAGGATCTACATCATTTTTCATATAAGCCCTTTTTTCCATTTTTTAATTTAAATCGCGCGCCGAAAATGATCTTTACAAGTCGTTCGAAACAGTCTGGCAACCTTTCTCTCACAGCTGAGAGTTTAATATTTAGCCAAGTCACAAACCTGTTTGTGAGCGCGCATTTCAAATTTGAATTTTGATTTCCGTTTTCAGCTGCAACGTACATTTTGTCGACTATGTTGTTGTTGTTGGCGTTGTTAGTGTTCGTTTCGAGGCCAACGCAGCAGTCGGCGACATTTTGCCAAAAAATGTGTAAAAGAAACTTGGCATATGGAAGACGTGTCAGTTTTATTAATGCTCGTGGGAAGCAACAACAAATGAGAAAAAACAACAACTAAAAGAATTGCACGTATCTGCCGTTTTGACCTACCAAAGTGTCTACCTGCCTCAAGTTGCCGACTTTCAATTGTGCAATTGGCATGTTCACAATTATGATGAAGAATTTGGTGATCAGCTGAGCTGATCAAGATTAAACATTTTTACTCATAAAGAAATGTTAATGAAATTTTAGCCTATAAACTAGTAAGAGTATTAATGCTTCGGTGTGTCAAAATAAATAAGTTGTCTGCTTTTTGCTGTATTTTGTCGCTTGATTGGATCCGGTTGCTTTCGTCGAGGACCAATTACAAATGAAATTGGCGATGAAAGTAGCGGACAGACAAATTTGTATCCTTTTATTGGTGAACGAGAGGCATAAAATATAAGGCACAACAACAACAACAACAATGACAACAACATTGCAAATGCATACATATGTAAATACATACATACATACATAAGTGAAATGCCGTATAAGGCATTCAACGAAATTCCAGTGAAAACACACACATAAAAATAACAAAAGCATAAATTCATTCATACCCAAAGCGGCGGCTGCACCGACACCGACCGACAGCTCCCAACAACAATAGGCCCAACAACCTCAAACCCAATGGACCAAAAGTGCTGCCCAACACACACACACACACACACACAAACACACAAATATTCACACACAACTACAACTTCTTTGTTGTGTGCACTTCAAACTTTATGCGGGACTCGGGAATGGAAAAAGGGATTCGGATCGGGAATGGACCGCATCGTTTTTGGATTCTTGTTGTGGTCGGCAAATCTGTTGATTTCTGTTGACTCGCGCGCGCCTACAAAAAGTTAAAAAAAATCAAAAAAAAAAAAGAGAAAAAGAAACAAAGAAATTGTCTGCTTATTTAATCTTTTGACTGCGCCCAGTTCGCAGCACTTTTGGTATTTGCCAATTTTGTTCGTTTTCGCTATAAATAAAGTATCAATTTGCCTTAGCCTTCTTAGGTTCGGGTTTCTATGGAAGGGCAACAACGTTGGCTCCCAAAAACTGTGTAAATTCCACACATTCCGGCCCTGAATGCAACAATATTTATTTGGCCCAAATCAACGTGATACCAAGAAATGGCCAGGTATTAATGGAATTTATTAAAAACTTCATTTTGAGCTTTGTTAGTATGTCATCTTTGGCATTCACATTTAATCAACTTGCTGAATGTATTTAAATTACTAATTACTTATTTAGTTGTGAAACACTAGAATAGAACAAGATAGCTTAAATAGTTTCCATTTGATTGTTTTCTTAATTCGAAATTCCTTGCTATTAAATTGTAAAATATCCCTTAAAAGTTATTTGCGAAATATTACAAAATATTGAAAGAGCTTTAGGTATAAACAAATCTGTCAACATAAACCTCTTGTGGGAAATTAAACAAAAACATTTTTAAACTTTCAGTTGAAATTTGTTTCAATAACTTTAAGTTGCACTAGCACTTCAAAAGCTCAGCCAATATTATTGTAAAATGACAATTTGATTATTGTTTGAGCTTTTTTTTCATTCTACATCTGAAATTATTTAATTTCTGAAAACTATTATTTTTTTAAACTTATGAATATCTCCATTCAATTTTTTGAAATTTTCATAGTATCCCTTTTTGAAAACTTAATCAATTTGCATAAGAAACGACATTTTTATTATTGTTTGATCATTTATTCTGCATCTGCATCTAAATTTTGAAATACATAAATTTTTTCGAAAAATTTGCAATTAATTTTCAATTTTAATAAACATTAAATTTTTTATGATTAATCATAAGTATTACTGCATATTGAAAAGAGTAAGTGTCTGAAAGTGTACTTTATGTTTTAACCCAAAATCCTTATTTTATTGAACTGTAAGATCAGGTAAATTATTAACTGTTGGATAACTCGACGATTTACTGACATATGTCCTACCCAATGATTAGTATTTACCTTCATTTTAACGCCAACTACTTAAGTTGCAAAAACAAAAAAGAAGAAAAAAAAAGGCCGCCCAACTTTCAACAAAAAACTTTCCCAAGAAAATTAACCAAGCAACCAACTCAACCAAGTCAAGTCAAGCCGAGCCAAACCAAGCCAAGTCAACCAGCCAGTGAGCCAGCCAGTCAGCCAGCCAGCCAACCAACCAATAATAATAAAGTCAATGACTCCCATGGAATTTCATGTTGGCCCTTTTCGAAATGTGTCTGCCAGTCGGTCGGCCCAACTCCAACTTGGCTGGCTGGCTGGCCGACTGGCTGCCTGACTGCCTTTTAATATTATCTGCACTTTGGGTCTTTGGCTGCCGCCGCCGCTTTTTGTTGTTGTTGTTGTTGCTGTTGTTCTTATTGTTGTTGCCATTGCCATTGCAGTTGTTGTTGTTGTTGTTTTGATTGGTCGTTTTAACCTGTTTGCGAATTTCTACCATGTTAATAAATAATTTTTAGAGGATTCGCTTGTACGCTTAGGAGTTGCCACTCGCAGCGGCAGCAACAACAGCAGCAGCAGCCGCAGCAGCAACAACAATTGCGACAACAACAACAACAGTGGCTGCAAAAGTACCGCACCAGCGCCAGCGCCATCAGTAGCTGGACATTGGAGCAAAATATGAACTTTGTCTGCAATTTGGTTTACTCTACCCAATCGCAGTTCTCAACGGATTAGGTTTGACTTGATGTTGCTGCTGCTGCTGCTCTTGTGGCAACATGGCTTACCACTGTCACCGCCTCCACGCTTCACTCTTTACTCTTCAGTGCTCTTCACTCTTCCCACAAGCCACTTTACCTGTCCAGAGATACCTTTACTTTTCTGCTGTTGATCAACACTGGATAAATAGTCCAAGGTGGCAACTCTAGTTTTGAAATTGCTGAAAACCTTCCTCAACTTTTTAGAAATCCAGGTATATTTATGCTTGGAACTTAACGATAGTAAGTAAATTAGTAAATTTTCTTCTGAAACTATTATATCTTTAATAATAAATAAATTCTATAAAATAGGAATAAATTAAAATAAAAAATATCTTATTGAGGAGTAGAGTTTTTATATTTTAAGAGCGAAAAATATCTAGGCTTACTCCTAGCTTCATTATAGCATCTACAATATTATTTTTAAATTTGATAGTTTTTTTTTAAACATACCTGCATATGAAGATTTGATATACGTTTTAACTCCAGAAAGTATGCTATGCAACATTTTCGGCCCATTTATTTTAATAGAATTGTAGTCAAAACAATAATTAAAAAATTGAGCTTTATCTAATCAAGTATTTCCTATCGAATAAGCTACGAAATGTACACTATTTACTCCCCGGTGTTAGCGAAATTTCATAATATGTATTTCAGAGCCATACCTTAATTCAAAAATGACTGACAAGGCAGCCGCAAAGTATGCTACGAGTAAATTGAAATTGCAAATACAATTTTAAGAATGTTGTGAAATTTGTTAATAAAAATTGCAATCGATTTTAGTATTTTAGAAAGCTAACCCATTAAGGACACTTTAGAAACTGCAATATTTTTAAAAGCATGAAAATAACTTGCAAGCTGTTTTCCATTATGTGTTTACATTTTTTTTTTAAATAAATGTCCATCCTGAACTGGAACTGGATAATATGTCCTGTGGATTCTGTACATATTTACATATTAGTTTCCAATTCCGAATCGGGTAAATATTTAATCTGGATAATATATGTCCTGTGGATTCTGAACATATTTATATATTAGATTCCAATTCCGAATCGGGTAATCAATTAATTTGTGGGGCTTTCACATCCAAAGGTAGTTAACGTTTGAACATTTCTGGAGTAGAGTAGGAAACTCATTGCTTTCTTTCACTCAGTGCTGGACTGGCTCAGTGTGCACTTCATCTCAATCTCTCGCTCTCCCTCTCTCCCTCTCCCTCTCCCTCTCTCTCTCTCTCTCTCTCTCTCTCTCCCCCTCTCTCTCCCACCCCTCTCTCTCTCTCTTTCTCTTTCCCTCTCTCCCCCCCCCTCTCTCACTCTCTCTCTCTCTTCCCCTCTCTCTCCCTCTCTCTTTCTCCCTCTCTCTCTCCCTCCCTCTCTCTCTCTCGCTCTCTCGCTGTTTGGTGTTCTTGTTTGAAATTCCTTGTTCGCCTTTTAGGTTTATTTTGTGTTTTGCTCTGCAACGAGTCTGCGACTTTGCCTTCTTCGTCTTTGCCGTCTACGTCATCGTCATCTTCGTCGTCTTCTGCTTCTTCTTCTTCTGCTTCACCGTCGTCGTCGTCTTGGCCTTTGTCTGCGTTTTGTGCCGCTGCCTCTGGTTCGTTTGTTAAATGTTTGGGTTTTGTTTGAGTTTATTGAGTGAATTCCTGGAAAAACGCAAGAATTTGTCTTCGGACGTTGTGTTTTTGCTGCTGCTGCTGCTGCTGCCGTGGACGAAGGCGTAGATGATGCAGATGAGACCGAAGAGAAGGAGGAGGAGTGGAAAAGTGGAGAGTGGAGAGTGGAGAGAGACGATGTCGTTGCCATTGGTGCATAAAACGAATTCATTCCCAAGGTGTCTGTATGGGTTTGAGCTGATGTAGGGTGGACAGGTGATTATGACTTTTAGCCAGGACACCTAATGAGTTGCCGCCATATCCCGCAGCAGCGCACGATCAGCAGCGGCAAGATCAACCAGGTACACTTATT
Organism: Drosophila falleni; assembly: GCA_035045575.1. Taxonomy (NCBI): domain Eukaryota; kingdom Metazoa; phylum Arthropoda; class Insecta; order Diptera; family Drosophilidae; genus Drosophila; species Drosophila falleni. The sequence goes on from JAWNOV010000167.1 coordinate 18,164,978, forward strand.
AAGATATATATAACGATTCACTGCGTTCAACTGGAAAACTACTTCTACTTGGAATGCCCATACATTTCATTACAGAAATCACTTCAAATTTGTAATACTGGCCCCCCCATTCTGTTTGCACAACCACCCACAACAGACACACCCAAAAATATATATATATATATATATACTATAATAGGGCCCCCCGTCAATGGCTTCCAAAAATAACGGAAATGCTTTCGTTAGACATTTGCTATTTTCGAACGATGATTGAGATGAAATGATTAAGGAAACTGACTCTGGCTAGCTTCCCATACGGAAGTATGGAATGCATGTGTCCGACCCCGCCCCCGTTCCTCCTTCACCTTTCTCCCAAACTCTCCCTGCCGACCGAAGACGCCACATTCCTGTGCCACCCGGCGGAGAATTGGGCATTCCCAGACAATGCTCACAGCTCCCCATAGATAGCCAGATAGCCAGATAGAGATAGACACAGACAGAGACAGACACAGAGAGACAGAGAGAAGAGATATAGAGTATATAGAGTAGTCTCCCCTATATAACTTTAAATACATTTTGTTTGCTTAGGATTTTCCCCTGTTGGTTTCTTCAGTTTTCTTCGTGGATCATTTCTTTGCTTTCTTTTCAATTTCTTTAATTTTGTTTTTTAGTTTTTCTGATCTTCTATTCTAATTCTATGTATGTTCCTTTTTGTTGTAGTCGTTGAATTTTTTTTTGCCTTTTCGCTACTTTATTTAGACGCTGAAAAATGTTGCTATTTTGTTTTGTTGTTGTAGTCGCTTTTTCTGTTGTTGTTGCTGGCGCTGTTTAAAATTTCTAATTTTGTGGGCAAGTGAATCTGAATTTGAATTTACGCTGCCATCCGTAGGAATGATCTAGCATGTACCAAGACCAACATACAGACATCGATTTGTATGTAAGGGTACAGTAAAAACTGGCTATGGTGAATAAGTCAAAAAATATAGAAAAACTTTTGAGCTATACTCGTGTTAATTGAATTTAAGGAGATATTAAAATTTTTTGTATAAATTTCCAGGAGAATTCTTTAATTTAAAAGCTTCTCGGTTAATTTGTTTTAGGTAAATAAATATCTGATCATTTGATTTCGTATCCCAGCTGTGAGCCAAACTGACAAAGAAAAAAAAAACCATTCCAACCAAACTCTATTGTGATTGATTGATTTTTACTGGAATACAACATTTACTTTAATTAAATATTTTATAATTTAATAGTTTTTTACTCTCCCTATTCTTTTTGATCTAAAAACGCCACTGATATTACGAAGCTGTAATAATAAATGTCATTAGAAACTAGTGTAATATAAATTTCTTTAAATTTCAATAAAATAAAATTGTGCTAAAGTGCTAAGCTTTAATCTTAAATAAAATAAGCTAATAATGATAAATATAGAATTTAAAGTCATAAAAAACTTGTGAAGAAATCTTCTAAATTACTTTTTATAGAGACATTTCAGTAATTTATTATATCTTTTTTGCCATATTAGAGCAAGCTCAACTGTAAAGTGTATGCAAATAACGATCTATAAACGTATGCGTCTGTCCCACAGATTTGTTCCGTATCCCCGCACTGTCCATTATTCAAAGTAGATTCATAGAATCTCTGGCTAGACCAGACAATATTTAATTTGTGTGCGAAGCGGATATAGACACAGGGCTGCGGACCAGGCTGAAATCCAGAGTATTAGAAAGAGTATTAAAGGTTATTAAGGATTCTACAGTTACGCTGCTAAGTAGGCAACAGAAATTGTTGAGAAAGGATGTGCAAGATATGGAATGTCCTGAGCAGATGACTCATCGTTGATATCACCAGCCCTGGCGGTCATAGGAACAGCCACAGATCATTTGAACGTAGCGTCACCATTGCGACATTATTGCCAGCCGGGCAACGTTGGCGTAGACGTCGACGTCGGCAGCAGCAGCGGCAGCAGTCGAAGGAGCAGCGACAGCGACTGCAGCGTTGGCGTCGGCGTCGTCTGCTGCTTTCGTTTATTTTTGGCCTGTCGCTAGGCTATTTTTTGACTGTTTGGTCCACGGGCCGCAGCCGCGTCTGTCGCGTCTGAAGAGAGGGTGGAGAGGAGGGGAAATTTGGATCGCCAGGCGACGGGGAGTGGGGGGGAATTTGGGGTGCAGATCTTGTACGTATTTGCGTTTACTCTGTGCTTTGCTTTGCATGTTGTTATTTTTGGTATAAACATCTTTATGTGCTTTTAAATATGCTGCGAAGTGACATTAGCTTTTGAGCGCTTTTTGGCCAAAGCAAGCGGCAAGGGGGAATGGGAACAGATGAACGAGACAGACGTCGCCGATCCGCTACAGAAATAAAATTTGTCACAGACAGTTAGATCACAAATGTCCCCCTGTGTGTGTGTGTGTGTACGAGTGTGTGTCTGTGTATATGGCAAACATGGCTAAACATAGCCAACAGCGACAGGAGACGGAGACGGCGGGCTAATGTTGTTGTTGTTGTTTTTGTTTTGGTTGTTGTTGTTGTTCTTGTTGTCGCTGCTTCTGCTGTTGATGTTTTGATTGATTGTTGCTGTGACACCGCAGCTGTCCGTCCAAGGTGGCAGCTATTCCAGGCACAAAACCCAACAGTCCGGCAACTCGGTTTCAATTAATACTGAACTTTATCTTAGAGATGACCACAAGTTCGATAAATGCTTGAGTTGGACTTTAAAATGCTAAATAAAAGCAAGAACTCAACTATAAAAGGCAATAGCTGAAATTAATTAAAACAAATTAGCTTGACATGAGAACTTTAGACTTTTAGTATAGCAAATAATCCCAAAAAATATTATTTTAATGCTATCTTTTCTTATTTCCGACTAAAGCAATTCTGAAAGATTTAAAATAGTGATGGATATAAAACAGCACCCGAAATAAAAACCCCTAGAATAGGATAAATTTTTTGAGCCTCTTTTCATAGCCTGTGCCCATTAGAAATTGGCAAAAAGGGTATAACAGGCAGAAGGAGGCGTTTCAGACTCCCCAAAGTAACATATATATATTATTGACCAGTATCAACAGGCGAGTCGATATTATTTAATTTTAGTTCTTGTTTAACTGTCTCAACTAAGACATTAACTATACATTTAAGATATGCGACTCAGGCATAATATTAAAAATAAATACGAGCTATAGGTAAAGGTATTTTTACCTCAGGCATGATATTAAAGATGATTACGAACTTTAATAAAAATACATAAAAAATACCTAAAAGTAAATATGAAGAGTATAGATAACAAATATAATATTTTAGAAATATTATTCAAATACAATTAATTTAAAAAAATAGATAGTTTCCGTATTTCAAAAAGAAATTAATAATAAAAGATGCCGTACCTGGAAGTCTTAATTATAAATAAGTAAAAATGTATAGATAAATTCCTAAAAAATGCACAACTTTAAAAGATCATTCTGAAGAGTTGGAATTAAATTTGCATAAATTAACACGATTAAAAAAATATATAACAAATAAAATATATATATAATATAATTATATAATATAATATATAACAAATGAAATATATAACTAATTAAATAAGAAAAAACAAATTAAATAAGAAACAGCGTATAGTAATAATATTTTCTAGATCTAAACATTTTCTTAATTTCAAAAGTATTTAAGCTTAAATATTGGCAAGAATAAAAGTACAACTTTTAAAGAGAAATCTATGTAGTAATAATTATTTTACACGAACAAATAAAATGTGTAACAAATAAAATTAAGCTAATTTATAAACTAATTTTGTTGTAAGCGCTTAAAAAGCTCTAGAAATTTCTGTGCTTGCTGCTTAATGTTGATTTATTGTATCTTTAGCTGTTGCCATGGCCATCACTAGACGAGACCCCAGATTGCCAGCAGTCATAGCTCTTGGCACTGGCACACACACACACACAGACAGAGATATGCAGACGGAGATACACACATGTACACACACACACACATGCAACACACATCCGTTGTCTATTCGTCTGCGTGTCTCCGTAAGTTGTTGGCAATTGCATGTGCAGATGCAGATGCAGATACATTTGCCGATGCAGATACAGATGGAGTTGCAGTTGCAGTTGCAGTTGTAGTTGCTGTTGAAGTTGAAGATGGAAACGCTAAGCGCTTTTTCTTTCCTGTGCATTTATTTTCGAATTATTGCACACAGTTCTTGAGTCATTCTTCCGCATTCTTGGATGAAAATGACCGTTGGACTTGCAACGTCTGCCGCAGCAACAACAGCAACAGCTACTGGTTGATGATGCCAACCTTATTTGGCAAAAATTAGCAATGCCTTTGTCTGTATGGCATTGTATGCAGATGCCAACTTGGCCAAGAGCAAACCCTACTACCAACTACCCAAAGTAACATACCTACTTATATGGCACTCCCTAATCTAGGGCTGCAACTAGACATTGTAGTTTACTGAAGGCCTAGCTGATAACAATGGGACGAGCAAAGCGGAGCGTAGCAGACGAACGGACGGACAGACGGACGGACAGACAGACGGACGGACGGACTGCATTCCAGGCATACCATAGACCACATACCTCATGGCACCACACAACGGCGACGCTTTTCATATTCAAATGCGACGTGGCCCAGACCCAACGCGCCACGCACTTAACATACCAACAACAACAGTAACAACAGCAACAACAACAACAACAACAACAGCTACAACAGCAACAATACACAATGCACTTCAGTGGACAAATGGAGACGACAAGCGGGTGATGCTGGTGTTGTTGTTGTTGTTGCTTTTTCTGTTGTTGTTGCTGTTGCTTTTGGTGTTGCTGTTGCTTTTGGTGTTGCTGATGGCGATGATGTTGTCGCTGCAACTTCAAAAGCTACGCAAACACAAGAATTGAATGTGAGAATGAGCTGAAGTTGAAGTCGAACTCAAACCTGAAGCTATAGTTGATGATATGTGGCGTCTCTAGTCTTGGGTTTTTTTTTGGATGCGACACTGATGAAGAGCAAGGAAAAAAGGCTAACAAAAGGGTAGGAGCTGTAAAGGGAACTGAGAATGATTTCACTCAAATATAATAGTAAACTATGAAGATTGCAAGGTTTTATCCAAAAAAGAATTATACAAATCTAGTTGTCTTTACTTTTTTCTTCGGTCTACTATTATTCCTTGGTTTGGTTTAAAATCACAGCTTATTATTAATCTATAATGATTGTAAGTTATTTAATATATATAATAAAAATTTTTTTTTTTTTGTATCAAGTCTTATACAACCTTACCAAAGTTGTTTCAAATCTGAGCACTATAACACATATCGCTGTCATAGGACCGATCGGGCGAAAATTACGTCTTAGTATGAAAAACTTTTTTGTTTTATAAGATATCGTAACCAATCTGATAACATATGCATTTAAGTTAACTAAATTATTTTTAGTTTTTTTCCATTATAAGTTTTTTTCATAGTAAGTACGGGGTCTCCGACTGTCGAGTATACTGGGAGAGGGACTGGGAGCGGGGCCTGGGAGAGGGTCTGGGAGAGGACCTGGGAGAGGGACTGGGAGCGGGGCCTGGGAGAGGGACTGGGAGAGGGACTGGGAGAGGGACTGGGAGAGGGACCTGGGAGAGGGACCTGGGAGAGGGACTGGGAGAGGGACTGGGAGAGGGACTGGGAGAGGGACTGGGAAAAGGACTGGGAGAGGGACTGGGAGAGGGACCTGGGAGAGGGACCGGGAGAGGGACAGGGAGCGGGGCCTGGGAGAGGGACCTGGGAGAGGGAGTGGGAGCGGGACTGGGAGAGGGACCTGGGAGAGGGAATGGGAGCGGGGCCTGGGAGAGGGATTTGGGAGAGGGACTGGGAGAGGGACCTGGGAGAGAGACTGGGAGAGGGACCTGGGAGAGGGACCTGGGAGAGGGAGTGGGAGCGGGACTGGGAGAGGGACCTGGGAGAGGGAATGGGAGCGGGGCCTGGGAGAGGGACCTGGGAGAGAGACTGGGAGAGGGACCTGGGAGAGGGACCTGGGAGAGGGACTGGGAGAGGGACTGGGAGAGGGACTGGGAAAGGGACTGGGAGAGGGACTGGGAGAGGGACCTGGGAGAGGGACCTGGAAAAGGGACCTGGGAGAGGGACTGGAGAGAGACTGGGAGAGGGACCTGGAAGAGGGACTGGGAGAGGGACCTGGGAGCGGGGCCTGGAAGCGGGGCCTGGAAGCGGGGCCTGGGAGAGGGACCTGGGAGAGAGACTGGGAGAGGGACTGGGAGGCGTAATATTAATAGTAGTATTTATAGTAGCAGTAGTAGAGAGGGTAAGAGAAACTTAGATTAGTAAGTTAAGTTACTAATTCATTTATTAATTTAAGTTATTTTTTAAATATTATAAGTCTACATTGACTGTCCTTGTACGAACCAGTCTTATGGTCTTCAAGGATCCTTATTAATTGGTTAGTTCCCACATTTGAGATATATGTGCCAAATTTCCGCCGAATAACTGTGTGTTTCTTTAGGGTTTCATCCTTAACGAGCATTCTCTATGCCCTATTATATTTTTTAAGGGGTGATAAATCTATTGTGCGGCACAAGAGATAAAAAGTACACAAATTAGTTCCAAAAATCATATTGTTGTTGTTGGGAATGTTTTCATGAATGGTTTTTAGTTGCAATTGTTTTGAGTTTTTTGGTGAGAATGAAAAGTATCTCACGCTGCCATGAAATCTGTTTTCTGTCGTTTATCGTTTTGTCGATAAGAATTGATTGCATATTTACAGTAATCCAAGCAAAGAACCTCCTTCAATTCTCCACATACACGTAATTCCAAGAAAATCAACGGCCTGCCTATTTGATGTCCTTAAATCGGGTCAGAGGTCAGGTTAGCTGGGTCAGGTCAGTTTGAGCCATGTGTAGCCCTCGTTTTCGGCTTTGGATTGTTTGTAATCAACACATCACTTCCCACACTTGAGACTCAGTATGGGACACAATATTGCGGCAATGTCACTTTGATATTTGGCACACCCACACACACACCCGGTCTGGCCACAGGAGCTGTCTATGAGACTGAAGATCAATTCCAAGACCTCTAATCACTTCACATTTGATGTTTTTGTGGCACAGGAAGTTGTTGTCAGCAAAAATGATTACACGCTGACTAAATTGTATGGCGCATGATGGTGGTCCCAAAGATAGAGAGAGAGAGAGAGAAAGAGATTCCTGGAATACCCAGTAATACATTCAATGCAATAAATGCAACTGACCGACGCTGTCGTTAGGTTCTTAGGAAAACCCAGTTGCCAGTTGCCTAGGATCCTATTTCAAATGCCTCCTCAATGACTTCTACGAATTTAGCAATGTCGATACCCCCGGATAAGATATTATACCCTCCTAATGCCAAATGCCAAATGCCAAGTGCTGACCAAGTCACTTGGGCCTGTCACACGCAGCGAAATCGCAGCGGTCAACTCAACTATATCCAGCTAGAGGCAACATCAACACCAACAACGAGACAGAGACAGAGACAGAAATATGCCCAATTTGTTTGTTATGCATTATGCCATTGTTGATAGTTTTTTTGAAAACACCGCCTACAATGCAATCCCATTATTAACCCAGACACTTGAGTTCTGTATAGTCTGGTGTTGCTTTATGCACTCTATGACTCGTCTAGGTCGTACATTCTCAGAGCAACTCTTTGTGTGGGTGAGCGTAAGTCTGTGTGCGTGTGTGTGTGTGTGTGTGTGTGTGTGTGTGTGTGTGTGTGTGGGAATGACTGAGCTGGGAGTTCCCACTAAAGTGGCATGCATCTCTAAATCATTATCGATTTATAATGTAAATTGACTTTGATCTTAAAATCTATCACAAATTAATGGAATCGATTTATCTAAAGGCAAAGTATTATCGAAATAGGAAGGTTGAAGGGTGGCGTACGAATAATAAAATCAATAGTTTATTTACTTGAACGAAAATAAAGGGCGTTTATAGTATAAATAAAACATCTTTAAGTTAAATGCATTTAAGCAGTAGTACAGCATAAAGATGATCACAAATTGTTAGAAACTGTTTTTATAAAATAAGAAATAAATACAACAATATTTATATTTTTATATCTCTTAAAATCTTTGATCAAGTATAGCGAGTTCGCATACAAGGAAAATAAAAAAGAGGTATGACAATTCATGTATTATTAAAAAGAAAAACGTCTTGATATCTCCAGACTTAGTTTGCTAATTCTGTAACATATTATCTTCTACTCCTTTTCTACTGCATTATATGAAATAAAATAATTAAATTTACATTACAAAATCTTCAACAAGCTATAGATATAATAAAAACCTGCTTGGAAATTGTTTATTTTTTTTTATATAATCTTAAGCATTCCTAAGATACTTCAACTTGATTAGGAGAGTCTCAAGACTCTATAAAATGAGATCCGAAAGCGAGTTCTATGGAGTTTTCCATATCGCCCAATTATGTTTATAGAACACAATCAGATCTTTGCATATGATGATTTCCTAATCGAAATTCCTCATTCAAGTTGCATATGATTTGACTCAATGTGTGGTACCGATAACGAGTAGTATTCGTATCTGAAAGTTACCGAGTTTCGAGTGTTGTTGGTTCCATCATGCATACTACTCGTATTTGTCTATCTATTGGGAGCTATTTGTCTCTCTGTCTATCTGTCTATTTGACTAAATGTCTCTCTATCTGTCTGCCTGTCTGTCAGCCTGATTGTGCCCTACCTACCCCTCTCTTGTGCCCTTCCACCCGCTACTCTAACTGTCTGTCTTTGTTATGCTGCACATTCCACATGCGCAGTGTTTGCCTTGATGTTTTAGGGTGTTGATGTTGCTGTTGTTGCTGTTTGTTACAAAATCATTCATCGTACATACAAACAACATAAATATGTTACATACATATCTATGTAGATAGAAACATATAAAAATTCTTTGCATTCCAATGAATCATGCTGTTGCTGTTGTTATTATTATTATTGTTATTATTATTGTTGTTGTTGTTGTGCTTGCTGCTGTTGATGTTGCTTTAACTGCGACAGCGTCTACTTCTACTTGTAAACTTTAATTAGGTAACATTGAAGTATGTGTAGGTATGTACAGTGTACACACGTCTGGCACGCCGCCGCCGTTGCCACTTTGTTGCTGTTGTTGTTGCTTCTGTTGTTGTTGTTGTAGAAAAAGTTTCGTATGCAAGTTGCGACTGTTGCTGCTGCTGCGTCTCTGTTGCTGTTATTATTAATGTAGGGGCTACGCATAGGCAGAACGTCGGCAGACTAAATATCTAAAAGAGATACGCAATGCATGTCTACACTGCAATAAAAATAAAAAGTCATATGTGATAATTAAGAAAAAATATATATTTTATTATTTCAAAAATGTATAACTTTTAAATTAATAAAATAAACTTAAAACTATATGTCAATGATTAATATAAACTGTCAATAGCTTTTTGAATGTGTAAATCATTTTCCAATCTCTTAAATTATATTGAAAAATGCAAGCTAAAAAATAAATATCTCTAGAATTATTGAAATAAACTTACAACTGTGTCTAAATGATTAATAGATATATTCATTAGTTTTTTGAATGGGTAAATCCTTTTGAAATGGTTTGTGACATTCTGGAGAATTGTTTAAAAATGCAAGTTCGCCTCTAAATAATAAGGCTTACAAATTTTGTACAAATATATTTCAATTTTAATGCTGTTGTGTCCATTAGGAAACTGTATGTTTTTGAGTTAATTGAATTGGTAAAATGGTTATAATCTGTATTTAACAAGAAATAAATTAAGAGAGTGAAGCTAAGCTTCAACTGCAAGTGTAGAATTTTAAAAAGGGTCGATTTCTTTTGAATTTTCAATCTGTCTACAATTTCTTTGTCGCTTGCGCATTTCGCGCAGTGTATGAGCAATGTGTGTATGTACATATACATATGTGTGTTGGTGTAATTGTAAATAATGATGATAACACGATTACACGACTAGTTAAGGAATTTATTGTAATTCGTTTGCCATTTGAGTAAGAAATTAAGACAACAGGTTATGCAGACACAGAATCGTGTAGAAAGAAGAATTGTCTAACTCTAAGCAGCAAATGAATCATGCGAGTGGATCGTGTGGATTGTGGACCGTGGAACGCATTTGCTGTCGTGGCAGCATTTCATCAACATTGAGTTCAAAGTACGCTCAAGGCTTCAGAATGAAAGAGAGAGAGTGAGAAAGAGAGAGCAAGAGCGCAAAGAGAGCGAGTTGAAGGCAAAGTTTGATTAAATACATAGTCAAAACATTATTTGGACTGGCGCACTTCCTCGCCCCCATTTCAAAGTCAAAACAATGTCCGTATCCGTGTCCGTGTCCGTGTCGCATGCCAAGCGCGCAGAGTCAATCGACCAGTTGCAGTCGCAGGCGCAGTTGCAGTCGCAGAGTGCAAGTATAAACAATAACAACAACAGCAACAACTCCAGAAATGTGCAGTCTGTCGCTGCGCTTGCGCTCCCCGCAACACGGCCCCCCCCAAACATGATGCTGCTGTTGTTGTTGTTGTTGTTGCTGCTGCTTGCAACGTTGAAAATTGTGAATGAAATGACGGCGGAGGTCTAACCTCTTTCGTTTGGAATGCGGTATTGGTATTGCGACTTGCCACCGTAACTGGTTTGCAACGCCACAGCTACTCTTCCCCCCTCTCTCTCTCTCCCCTTTGCACCCCCTGCGCACGAGCCCCAATCGCAGTCGCAGTCGCTGCTGCCGTCGCTGTTGACGTCGCAGTTACAGTGACTCTCTTGTTCATTATCGCTTTGCTGGCAAGACAGGGTGGCGTTAGTTGGCCCCATGCTCTTTGTATGTATATACATATGTACAAGCTTACATACATACATCTACATATACAAATATACATATACATATACATATATATGTGTGTGCTGCTCTCACGCTCTTCGCCAACAGCGACGTCGACGTCGACGTCAATTATTCTGTGTGTATGTTTGTGCTTGTATTTGTATTTGGGTTTGTATTTGCCGCGTCCTCGACCGCTCTGACGCCCACCTCTCACCTATCCACGAGTCTCAGTCTGAGAGTATCTGCGCACTACGTGATCTTCGTCTCTTTCCTCCCCCCCTCTCCCCACTGTTTCGTTTGTACTGCGATTAGTAAAAGCATGAGAGCGTTTGCATTAGTATAGTGTGTGTGTGTGAGAGTAAAAGAGCGCGCTTGTGTAGGTGAGAAATTGGCGCACATGTGCGCGTGTGAGCGATCAATTGGCGCTTGCGAGAGTGTGTGTGTGTGTGTGTGTGTGTGTGTGCGAGCATGCATGTGTGTGTGCGTGTGAGAGATACTAGCTTTTTGTTAGTTTTTGACATATTTGTTGTTGTCTTTTTTATTTGGAGAGCCGCCGCAGCTTTCGTTAGCAGAGGCACTGTGGGCTTGGGGTGAACGAGAAGTGGGAGGGCTTCGCTATATTGCTCTTTGCTGTTGCTGTTGTTGTTGTTGTTGTTGCTATTCTTTTTGAGAGCGTCGAAAAAAAAACATAATGGCGGCGATTTTATAAATTTGATAGAAAACTCAAAAATTGCGTTGTAGCAAATTGTTTAAACTTTTAAACATTTTTCTGTATGCATTTAAGTTTTCTTTTTGTTTTGTTCTTTTTTTTTTTTTGTGTCAACAAAGTAATTAAATAATTTTAATTACCAAATATTCTAAGGCTATTAAGCTCTACAAATAAGTCCATAAAAATGTAAAAAGTAATAAAATATTAAATTACATAATTACGTTATGAAATGCATACATATTGAATTTTATAGTTTTTACAATAATAAACAATTTGAAATTAATTGATATTATTATTTTTAAAAAATTTTGATTATACATATTTTACATTACATGTAGCTTGGAGTATCTATCTTTCATTTTCGTAATGCAAAATCATTAAAAAGCATGGATCTATTAATAAAAAGATTATTTTAATCGAAGTTTTGCTTAAAACATTAATATGAAAAGGTTTTAACACATTTAAAATCTATACACAGGAAATAAAGTCCGAGATTCCGGGATAAAATCAATAAGCGGTGTCAGAAGGTGTTAAATTTCAGATTTTCTTAAACCAAAATACTTGAATCAAGTCCGATTCTTTATTTGGCGGTTCGGAATTATATTGATTTTCAGGATTCTGTAGGATTTTTTAAAGTTAGATCAAATATTTTAGGCTCGTTCTATTAATGCGGATCCGTTACCATTTTATCTAAAAATAAATTCCTAAATACTTATTAACTTTCAAAATACGAAAACATGCTAAAATCAAGAATTTTGAACTTTAATTTTTCCTTGGGGTATGTTATATTCTGTGTTGTATAAGCATTTTCTAGCCTATTTTAAAGCTTTTAATATAAAGTTTGGGCATTTTAAGCCCCTTTGTCACTTTCCTACGCACATTTGACAATGAAATATCAACATTATCCTTGATCTTTATGTGCGATAAAAAACACCTTTTGGTAGAAGTGAGAAGCTGTTCAAAGGAGCTGCAGTAGAACAATACCGAAGATGATACCAAATCCATAAGCAAAACAAGCTCAGCTCTCCCCTTTCAGTGTTTTTTGGTGCAGCATCCCAAGGAAAAAACACAAAAATAAACAAGAGGCATTAAAAAAAAAAAAAACGCATAGCATGCAAATTTATTTAGCGCATGAACAAACGGAACGCAACGGAAAGGCAAACAGGCATAAACAGGATATGGACCTGGAAAAAATGCGAGTAATTATGTATGAATATGTGTTATGTATGTATTATAATTAACATTTCTCGGAAAATTCGAATGCGAGATGCGCAGGACAAAAGGCAAAAAAAATACAAAAAAAAATACCCAAAGCCAAAGCCGATGTCGATGCCAAAGCTGATGCCGATGCCGATGCTGAGACTCAGACACATTCAGACAAGACGCACAACAATAACAATAACAACAACTACTACTACTACAACGGCGACCCCGAAGACCGCGACAACAACAACAACTGACAGAAAAGGTACGAAAAGGGATTTGCGCCTGCGCCTCTCACACATTTCCCATTATAAATGAGCAGAGAGTTGCTGTCCACAAACACAACCACATTCGCATTCACATCCATGTCCATATCCACACATTCACAACCACGTCCTCATCCTCGTCCTAAGTGCCGAGTGGCGGCGACTTCTTGTTGTTGTTCTACTGGTTTTGCGAGATTATGTGCGGATTTTTGCACAGGCTCAACCTCAACCTCAGTCGCCGTCGCCGTCGCAGTCGCAATCTCTGCCTGCGTCGCAGTCGCAGTCAGAGGCCCAAAATGCCTGCCAGAAATAATCATAATGAACAATATGCGGCGTAAAGGCGGCCAGAAGCCTCAGGAATAACAGACTTAGCCGATGACCATCGTCAAAAGCCGAATTCAAAAGAAAAACAGGAACGCCTCCCTTACCAAACTACTCCTGTTCCTGCTCCTGCTTCCTGCTTCCTGCTCCTGCTCCTGCTCCGACTGCTTACAGCTCAACGCATCGCATCCACTTATTCTCACTGACTCGACACGCTCTACCTACAAATGATCAACACATAAACCTGATGATAGCTATAATAGTTGCCATATGTACTATTATTTCCCTCATCAATATGATAATTGCATATTATGAGAATAACTAGTTTATAATGGCAAACCAGTAATTGGTCTTACTAGATTCGATTTTATAGAGAATATATAGACAGAAGTATACAGTTTCTGGATAATACGAAAAATCTTCAAATTTTCATACATTTTTGAGAGATTTTCGGTTGGTTTCCTGGTTCGTTGTACTTCAGCATTCCTTCAAAATACCATACAAAAAAATCTGTTCAAGATAAAAATTAAGAGAGATTCAAACAGAAAATTTTATTTATAAATATCAGGAGTGCCACAGAAAAGTGATACCAACCACAAATCTCCCAAATCTCCTTACATCTTAGGAAAACCTGAAAATCTTCCAAATCTCCTTACATCTTAGGAATATTTTCGGTTGATTTTAATTTCTGTGGCACCCCTATAAGTAACATTTAAAGTTTTTAAGTGAACCATGAACCAATTAATGGGCATGTCCTGATTTGAAATTATGACTCAAACTTTATGAAATAAAAATGATTGATGCCAAGGATTGCAAAAGACAGAATACACATATTTTTTGTTTATCCAAATTTTTAATGCTGACTGTAATTAACTTTAAAAAATAATAAGCTGGTATTCAACGGATGGTTTTTATTTTCTTGGTTATATATAGAAGTTCAGCAAAACTTATTGGACTGAAATTTTCCTAAGATATTGGGTTAGTATAGCAACTTTTAAATGTTCAATTCTAAAAATCAAGTTTTTAACTTCAGTTTGAATTTTTTAAGTATGTAACACATTCAGTATATAATTTCTAAATAAAGATAATACGTAGATTATAATGGCAACAATATTAAAAATACATTATTATTATTATAATTATTTAATTGAAATTGAAAACAAATATTACAGTGCCCCAAAAATTAAAATATTGTTGAGAAAAATCAGGCTTGATTTGGGTATTTCATACTTGGTTTATGAGAATTCAAGATTTCTAGTACTCCCGTATTTTTTTCTGTGTATTTAAAATATTGTTATTAAGTTTATCATTTAATAAAAAGCCGACAGTAATGTAGAATCCCTAGAATGTTTTTCAATATTTCAAAAATGCAATGACAAAACATAATCGAGAACATTACGAGCGATAGATAGTTATCGAATTCCCCAACGAATGAATTTGTTGTGCGATTTAAGTATTAAGAATAAATCGTTCTTAGCTGTTTGTTGCATTCAACATGCCATCCGGATCTACATTGGGCCGAAACGAAATGATGCTGGTGAGGTGAGAAGATTTTCTCTACCCGTAAGGCAGCATTCCATGCAAAAAGCAGCAGCAACAACAACAACAGCAACAACAACAACAACAACAACAGGAGGCATGCTTAAGACTGAGGCCAAGACCGAGTCCAGACTCAGGCCAAAAACTTGAGGTGAGAGGACAATCAACTCGGCATAGCAGAGCTACAACAAAAACAACAATAATAACAACAACAACAGCAGCAGTAAGAATCAAAAAAAGAAGAAGAAGAACGTGCGCTCCTCTTGGCCAGAACTCGTGGCTAACTCAAGCGCTTGCGCCTATTTAATTTGGCTGCCAGTTCGAAGCTCCCACAGATTCCAGATTGCTGCACACACCGCATCCGCCTCTCTCCACTTCCACTCTCCACTCGCCACTCTCCACTCTCCACCGTTGTCTTGGCATCTTGTTAACGATCATGGCAACAGGATTCTGCTATTTTGTCGCTGCCCTGCGCCACAGCAACAACAAAAAAAAAAAAAAAAAATAAAATAAAAAAAAAAATTATGCAGCTTCGACGATGGCGGCGCACATTCCACAAGCCAGCCGAGACGGAGGCAAGAGCAGCAGCAGCATCCCAAAAAGAAATGGACTGCTTGCAGCACACACACTTACACACACACACACACACACATCCTGGCAAAAATCGCTGCAAATGCAAAAACAAATCAAAACAAAACAAAAGAAAACAAAACCAAACCAAACAGAATGTGGCAAGCAAACAGAATAACTAAATGCGGCACAGAGGCCCACTCCCAACTGTAACCCCGCTACCCTCTTACTCCACCCTCTGTTTTACCTCCTTTGCAGCCGCCCCCACTGTGGCTTTCTACCCAAAAGTGCTGCAATGTTGTTGTCTCGGAATTTTTCGGCTTTCTCTTGTCGCCGGCTTTATTAGCCAAGTCTGGCATTGCAACTCCCGACTCCCGGCACTGACTCTGACTCTCTGCGGAAGGTGATCGCACAGTTCAGACTTGCCACCCCCCCTCTCTCTCTCTCTCTCTCTCACTCTCTCACTCTACTCTTCTCTCTCTCTTTCCACTCCACGCACACGTTTGCACCTTAAAATGCGCCGTTTTTGGCTGCTGCAATACGAAATTCCACAAGAACTTAAGTGTACACAATATGAATGTCTGGGGCATGCTGCAACTGCAACACAGCAACAGCAACAACAACAGCAACAGCGACAGAGACTTTGACTGTAAGTGCAACTGAGACGCAGACGTACACTGTTAAAAACAAATGTTCTAAAATCAAGATTTTGTGATCAGAACTAAGATTTTTGGTCTAAAAAATGCGTCGAGAACATAAAATTCTTAAATTAAGAGAACACAATTTGATTTATAGAACATTTTAAATAAGACCAAGTGCTTATTTTAAGAATAAATGTTCTTAAAATTAAAACTAACAAATAAAATAAATAAAAATTATTTTATATATTTATTTATTAATTTTTGATTTATTTACATATTATTCTGTTTTAGTAATTTTTTAAATGTTGTTTCAATTTGATACGAGAGTGGGATTTGAGCCGCCGCCTACTGCTTCACGACTGAACATAAAATTAAGAGAACACATCTTGATTTTAAGAACATTTCAATTAAGACCAA
Source organism: Drosophila falleni (assembly GCA_035045575.1). Classification (NCBI taxonomy): domain Eukaryota; kingdom Metazoa; phylum Arthropoda; class Insecta; order Diptera; family Drosophilidae; genus Drosophila; species Drosophila falleni. The sequence goes on from JAWNOV010000167.1 coordinate 18,181,463, forward strand.
GTTCTTATTTTTAGAATAAATGTTCTTAAAATTAAAACTAAAAAATAAAATAAATAGAAATTATTTTATATATTTATTTTTAATTTTTGATTAATTTACATATTATTCTGTTTTAGTAATTTTTTAAATGTTGTTTTAATTTGATATTCTTATATTTAAATTTTTAAATTTTTTAGATTAATAATCTTAGTTTTAGTAGTTTGGTCCTAAAATAATCTTATTTTAAGAACAAAATATTTAAGATGAATGTTCTTGATTTTGGAACATGGTCTTTTTTTTCAGTGTAGATGGAGGCAACTGCAATCAAACATTGGCCATGGCCCAAGCCCAATGTAGGAGCTGTAAGAGTAATAGCCACCGCCACCGCCACCGCCGAAGTCTTTCGGCTTGGCGACTGCAACAGGGATTGCTAAAGTGAGCGAGACAGAGAGATGGAGAGATGATGGAGAGTGAGCAAGAGCGAGTGATACGATATGCTGGTAAGGTTGGAGCACACACAGGCTTCGTTCGTATCTTGAAATGAAATGCAAAGAAAAGAAAATAACAAAAACAAAGTTTCTCACGTTCCTCTTCCTAAATTCTTGGAATTGCAATACATTAAAAAGAGGTCTTTGCTTCGTCTTCTGTCTGTGTGTTCGTCTCTCTTCTCTCTCTCTCGCTCTCTCTCCCTCTCTCTTTCTCTCTCTGTCTGGTTGTGCGTGTATGTGTGTGTGTGTGTGTGCACGGACGGACATTGGACATCAGTTTTGAGCCGTGCTACAGACCGTACGCCCGTTCAACATATTCCTTTTCTCATCGATTTTTTAAATCTATAAGTGAATGTGTCGATTGTAAGCACTGCAAGAAATTTTTCTATTTTTAAGTACTTCTTGTATTGGCAATTAATGCAGATTCTATCAAGAAATTTCCATTGAAGGTCATTTGGGTAATCTTAATCTTAAGAATTCGATTTGCAGATGCTGCAGATTTCAGTTGTTGAGTAAATTACATGTTTTCCATTCTCTGGATTTTGGCTGAGGCCCAAAGAAACCGAGTCCTATTAAACTACAATTTTTTGCATGGACTAGAATTATTTAAATTATAACTGGAGTTACTATATTGCCGTTCGAATCTTTGACATTTTGGGCGAGTTAACTCTTCAAAGATTAAATCGGTAGAATCTTTGGGATTTTTCCCATGTTAATTGTGAATCATTTTGAAATTAAAACTCTCAGTTTTGACAATATTTATATCCGACATAGCAAATTTCTTTAGCAGATAAAATTATTAATTAGAGAGATTATTAAGCTTAAATAATTGAGCTTGAAATTATTTTAAATATTTAAAAGTTTGGCAGTTTTTGAGAAACATTGACAATGTAATTAGCTAACTTTTAAAAGTTTTCTAGTATTCTGGTCCTACATTAAGTGCAAAAAGCAGTTTTGGCCAATTTTAAAAAATAAATGTAATAATAAGTTAGTCTGAAAAAATATTTTTATTTTAATTATTTAAAAATATATTTATTATCTCATGTTATCAAGAATGAGAATTGTGTTACTTAATAAAATCACAGAAACTGTATAAGCAATAAATTTTTTAACATTTAAAAATGTTAATATAGCTAGAGAATTATTTTAAATAAATGTTAGAACCAATCAATATTTTAACATTTAAAAAAGTTAATATAACTAGAGAATTACTTTCAATTTTTGTTCGAACAATTTCCATAATTGTCTACACATCCTTCGATGGTATGCAATGCATTTTCTCACAGTGTAATGATGTGTAGCGCAGTTGTAGTTGTAGTTGTTGTTGTTCCTGTTGGATGTTGATTTTGTTGCTGCTGCTGCTGCTGCTACTTTGGCAATATGATTTTGTTGTTTCTTTTCTCTGGTTCAATTTGATTTTGGACTGCATTCGGGCGGTCGACCGATCGCCTCGATCGTCCGTCGTCCATCGTCCGTCGTCCAATGGTTAAACAGCAATGCAGTCGCTGTCGCTGTTGGCGTCGCAGTCGCAGTCGTTGCAGTCGTTGTTGTTGTTGTTGCCGAAGATGGAGAAGGTTGAAGAGGTGGCATGGGCATTGGGGCATAATGAAAGTCGTCGTCGTCGTTGCTTCGTGGTTGTTGTTGACGTCTTCGGCGGTTTGATCAAATGAATGAATATTATCATCGATGCCTTCTCTTCTTTTACACCCTCCCTCCCCTCCTCCCCCCACTCAGTTACCCCCTCCTCCTTTCTTTCCTCTTGCCTCTTGAATGTAGACCGTAGACCGAACGAGCTACGTAAAGAATGTCTGATATCTGAGTGTGTGAGTGTGTGTGTTTGTGTGTGTGTGTGTGTAAGTGTGTGTGTGTGTAAGTTTGTGTATATTTACATTGGCGGGTTTTGTAGCTTGAGCGTTGACTCTGTTGTTTCAGGAGGGAGGTGGGAAGGGGGGCATGGGGCATGGTCTCTGTGTAGTGTAGTGTAGTTTGCCTGCTGCATAAGTTGTTGCCACACTCAGCAGGAGTAAGCGTTTGATCTAATTGGTTCGCTCATCGGGATCTCGAGGCGATCGAGGCTGATGGTCTTTGAGGTGTCTGCAAAAAGTTTATTATCTTGCTCGACTATTATTCAGTTGATTTGCTTCTAAATGCGATTACATCTATCAGCAGATCAGTTGCAAGCTGATATTTAACTTAATCCATGGTAAAGTGGCATTTCAAAGGTCAGCAGTCCCAGGAGAACTCTTGAGAAATGTGTTTAAACTATCAAATAAATTACTTTATCAGCAGGCAATAATAACAAAATATATAAATAAACAAATAAAGATGTTAAGAACGTTTATCTATTATTCCACTGAGATCGAACCAGTATATTGAAAGTTATGGCGAATAAATGTTTTTCAAAAAAAATACAAGTAATATCTTTAAAGTACTTCTCCTTTCAACAAATGTAGGATCATTTATAATTTTTGCATACCCCAGATCTAATTCTAATTCTAATTTAAATCTTTTCGTTACAGTTTAAATTTATATTTAATTTTATCTTGATTTTTTTATCTTTAATTTAATTTTTATACATGGATTTTTTTTGTTTCTTGCCTACTGCTTTTAGTCGTGCATAAATAAATAAATAAATACATAATTAAATAAATAAATAAATAACGAGTATCATATGGTCGGGATCTTGACTATAGTCTTTCCCGCTTGTTTTTTACTTTCCCTGTAGAGGAAAAAGATAGTAGTTATTCTGTACAGATTTCATGATGGAAAGTTCTATTGGAAGTTATGTTTTTAAAACAATACAAGTAATTTCTTTAAAGTACTTTTATATACAAAAATAAGTAACTAGTATCATATGAGTAACGAGTTACATATTTTCCATGTAGAGTAGAAAGAGAGTAGTGATTCTGTACTGATTTCATGATGTTAAGTTCTATTGGGAGAGAATGCATAAAACACCACACACACACACACACACACACACATTTACAAAGAGGCCTACAGACTGACAGACGAAAAGTGCAGCAAGCGGGGGGAGAGGAGAGGAGAACAGACAGAGCGACAGTCGGACTGGCAGACAGACAGCAGACAGGGAGAGGGAGAGAGTCAGGGAGAGGAACAGGGAGAGGGAGAGACGGTAAGACGTTAAGACGGAGTCGAAGAGCCGGCGTGTACAAATACAGCAGTTGATATTTAACAAGAGTCAAAATTCCAGGAATTTAGGATTGGTTTTTGGTTTGAGAGAGAGACTGAGACTCAGACTCGAACTGAAACCTGGTCAGTTCAGTTTAGTTCAGTTCAGTTCAACGGGGCATAATTAAGTGGCCTTAAATGCCGCTAAAGGAATTTCCCGCAGGCGACATTATTATCAGTTTTTAGGGGACACTGGGACCCAGGGACAGACATTATATTTTATATTATACTGATATGCCCATGCATTGCCAGTTGATGTGGATGTTGATCGCATTTCCAAACCATGTTCCCATCGGCATCGTTTTATGCTCATTATTGACTGGCATTGATCTCTCTTGATCGTGTCGCGTAACAGAAAAGTTAGGAATGTCTCTAGGTATACCGAGAGCATTATTCGTATCTTAATGCCTGTGTGTCGACAAACGAGACAATGGACCATCAAATTAATATTGTTACTTCTCTCTTTTTGTAAATTAGGCAAAACTTTGTTTGGAAAATCCAAAGCCGTGACTGCAGCACTCAAAACGTCTTTAGAAATTTTAATTGCAAAATGCCAACAGGTTGCAGTTCTGTCTTGTGGCTTGCACAACATTTCGTTCGTCATCATCATCATCATCAAGACACACATTCCAATATCGTGACTTCATATCACAGTCACTTAAACAATGGGCGTAGTCCAAGGGGTGCTTATGCTTACAATTCCTCTCTGTCTATAAGTTGCATTTAAAAAACGTATGAACTGGCTGAAGTCAACGTCATATTCAGACAATTTGAGAAGCAAACAACAAATTAATAAATATTTAATTAAAGAATTTTTAAGCTGAAAGATAATTATTTAGGGATGCAACAGATATCAAAACCAAACAAAAATCTCTCAAAAATGTAGGGGATTTTGCTTGATTTCGATTTCTGTTGCACCCCTGGCTATAACTTATAAAGTCAAGGAGGTTATTAGATGTCTTATAATTTGTCTATACGATTTTCAATAATTTTAAAAACATTTTCTAAAGTCTAACAAATTCGATATCAATGTTAGTTATGCCACTGAAATCGAAACCAATCGAAAATCTGCCAAAAAATAAATAAAGTTTTGAGAGAATTTCGTTTGGTTTCGATTTCTGTAGCCCTGATTATGACTAACATAGTCAAGTAGATGCTAAGAGGTCTTATAAGATATTAAGTAGTCTTAAGAACATTTTCTACAGTTTAACAAATTTTATGTCAATTTTTTGCTGTTTTAGCTGCATTTAATGAAATATTGGACATATTTGTGAAAGGAATTTATTCAAAAATGTAACTCAGTTAGTTTTATGGGATAGATTGAGTTACGACTTGCTCAGAGTAATTATTGTTTGATATGCTATAAAATCCCTTTTTGGAATTATGCTTGCTACGCCTCTGTTTGCAACTACTTACTGGCAATGTAACTGCAACTAGAGGTACGCTTGGTACTTGTTCTCAGTCAAGTCAAACCAGTTGCCCCCATGACTCAGAGACTCAGACACAGACTGAGGCACAGAATACAGCAACAGCAACAGACACAGACTCCACAGAGTCACAGATGCAGTATTAGATTTAGATTCACATTCAGAGACAGATACAGCTATAGCTATAGACTTGAAGCTGCAGTTACAAACTAATTGCATATGCATTTTGCATAATCTTATAGTAATTACAATAGTTCGATCTATGAGTTGCCGGCGCCATCGCAATTCATTCATTCATGCAACCAAACAGATCACAGTGTGCATGCAACACAGCTGCAGCTGCAGTTTTTTTTTTTTTTTTTCGGAACAGCTTCTCAGGGCCCCATTCATGAAACTGAAACTGAAACTGGCTGGCGACCGCGACTCTGACTATGACTCTGAGTGACTCTGACGGTGACTGTGACGGTGACTGTGACGGTGACTGTGACGGTAACTGTGACTGTGACGGTGACTGTGACTTGGGCTTGGTTCATTCTCATGTTCATAAGTAAATAAATGTTTGTATATGTGTGTGGGTGCATTTCATCACTTTACCACTCAACACAATGATGATGAAGAAAAAAAAACAAAAAAAAAAAATTATAAAAAATAAAGAATATACTCGCATGTAGAAGAAGCGAAGAGAGATACGTGTACTGGTACTCGTACTCTACTCCACACACAGAGTTTGAGTTTACACTCGGCCGTAGTTGGCCTGCATTCTTCATGTAAGTAGTTTTTTGACACCAATGCACTTTGGTCTTATCGCGCATATATTTCATATCTGGTTTCTCGCCCCGTTGATGGTAACTCGGTGTTAATCTCTTTTGTCGTTTCATCGAGGGACAGACAGACAGACAGACAGCAGGAGTAGGAGTAGGAGGAGTGCTCAGTCAGTCCACTGATAAACCAGTGTCTCCTCCTACACTGGAAGAAAAGACCAACTTATAAAATCAAGAACATTCATCTTAACTATTTTGTTCTTAAAATAAGATTATTTTAAGACCAAATTACTAAACCTAAAATTATTAATCTAAAAAATCTTAAAATCTTAATATAAGAATCAAAATCTTAAATTGTCAGGAAAGTATAAATAGGTACTATTTCGTATCAAATAAATGGTGACACCGTGGCGCGCTGGTTAGAGAGGCCAAATTCAGTTGTGAAGCAGTAAGCGGCGGCTCGAATCCCACTCATAACAAATTAAAAAATTAAAATTTAAAAATAATAAAGATTATAAATATAAAAAAATAATTTTTATTTATTTTATTTTTTGATTTTAACTTTAAGAACATTTATTCTTAAAATAAGAACTTAGTCTTATTTAAAATGTTCTTAAAATCAAGATGTGTTCTCTTAATTTAAGTATTTTATGTTCTCGACGCATTTCTTAGACGAAAAATCTTAAAAATCAGACACCGAAATCTTGATTTTGGAACATTTTTTTTTGAGCAGTGTATGACAACTATCGGGTGATTTTACAGGGTGTTGTAGACGCATTAAAATTAAATGCCTGCTGCACTTGTTAAGCTTTTTTTTAGTGTCTAATATTCATTGTGTACATATATTTCAATTTCAATTTATTAATTTCGTATGCATAAATCTTGCGCTTTATTTATTCAATTTGAGTCTTTGTTGTCTGTGACGGTGGCCCTGGCCAGATACAATGCATTAACTGAGTCTCAGACTGGGAAACTGAGGGGGCAACTGAGGGGTGGGCGGGGGGAGAGGGGGGACAGGGACAGTCACTATCATTGGTGCACAGCACAATTCGATCTTTGACTTATGAATTCTTGGAATGCAGTTAGTGGGGCATTTTAATGGAGGTTGTCGCTTTCTGTGTCGTCGACTTGCCCAGCCCTGGCCTGGCCTATCCAATCCGAGCCCCAGTCCGAGTCCGAGTCCAACTCCAAGTCGGTGTCCAAGTCCAAGACTCCGAGTTCAGTAATCATTGTCGTATGGTCAACTCGAACCCAGACTAGTTTCATGCAACAGCAGCATGCCGCAAATTGAGGCCAATTCTAATTGAATATTTGAATATTCGATCAAAATTTTAATTGTGCTGCAACCCAAATTCTTACAAAATGTTATAGTTATCTTACATAAAACATAACAATTGTCAGTTTATGAGAAATTCTGCAATTTCTCAAACATTTACCAGCATAACTGATGATTGATTGTATTCGAATAAAATGGAAAAATCTATAACTATATATTCAAGTCAAAATTTAGATTTTAAAACATAATAATTGTTATTTAATAATATAGTTGACAATATTATAATTATTTAGGAAGAAAACTGATGATTGATTGTATTCGAATAAACTGACAAATCTATATCTATAAAATCTAGTCAAAATCTAGATTGTTTTGCAACCTAAACTCTAACATAAAGTTATAGTTACAACACATAAAACATAATATTTGTTATTTAATAATATAGTTGACAATATTTTAATTATTTAGGAAGAAAACTGATGATTGATTGTATTTAAATAAACTGGAAAAATCTATATCTATATATTCAATTAAAAATTATATTTGTTTTGCAGCCTTAATTCTAAAAAAAAGTTATAGTTACAATCCATTAAACATAAAAATTGTTATGTAATAATAAAGCTTGTGATTCTTGTAACATTTAGGTAGAAAACTGATGATGATTGCATCCAAATTAACTAAATAGCTCTATGTCTTTGCATATAAAAAGAATGAAATTTTTTGAATTTTATAGAACACATATTGGTTAGAAATGAAACCATAATAAATTCTATATTTGAATCAAAATAAATAGATAAATCTTAAGCATTAATAAAAATAAAAGCAATTCCTAACTGAAATGTTACTTCAGCAACTATTAAAAGTTTTTTAGATATATTTGTGAATATTAATTCCACACTGGAAAGTCCTTTTTAATGACAGATCCTGTGCACATTTTAAAAATATATAAGTGTTATTCGTTACTGCTTAAATTCCATTATTTTCAAGCGCATGACAGACGCCATTTTGTAAAATTTTCAAGCGTATCTTTGCTGAAATTTCGTAAAATGCTTCTGATGCTAATTAAATAAATGAATTTGTAATACAAATAAATTAAAAATATTTGTAATTATTTTAATAATTATGTATAATAATGAAAATCACTTTTGATTTGCTATTGCAAAAAAAAGTAAGAAAATAAAACAAAACCACGTCAACAAATTCACCTGACGGCCATTTTGTTTTTTGGATTTTATTCGCGACGCGTGAGTTTCTCTCAGAGAGAGTGTCGAGCTTTTTTTTTGGTTTTTTTTTTTTTTGTTGCTAATTTCGGGTGCTCTCTCCGTTGTTGCCGTGCATAGTATATAAAATTTTGCTTGATTCGAGAGTACAATATATACAATATGAAGGAACACGTGATTATTGCCAAATTTTCTATAAATTTTGGCAATATGTTTAAAGAGGTTAGGATGGTAGAATAAATGTTTATAATATAGTTAAAAGTATTTTAAGGATTTTGTAAGTAGGTTTTAGGTTTTTTTTTTTTGATGATGTTGGACGACATTTTGACTATTATTCATGTTCGATATTGTATACGTCATTTGGAGCTTTGGCACTCTCTTAACTTTATGTATGTATGTATGTATGTATTGCGATCTTTATAGAAAGAAATTTGCTAGACTTTGTTGTGATGTGTCACTGTGTGTGTGTGTGTGTGTGTGTGTGAGCTGTTGATGTCGTGGTATGTGTGAGAAATGCTGCGTTTTTGAAATAGCTGCGAACAAAACGCTCGCTTTTGTTGGTCTGTCTGTGTGTATCTGTGTGTGTGCGGTGTGTGTGTGTGTGTGTGTGTGAGTGTGTGTGTGTGAGCGAGATGCGTTGATATTGTGCACGCCCCTATGCGTTGTCGACTGTCGACTGTCGACCCTTACGTCAGCATTAGCACGTGGACTATTATTAAAGCGTTTAATTAACTTGAAGCATTTAGGATCAAATTAATACATAATTGTTAGGGGGGAATATGCGTGTGTGTGTGGTTGTGTGTGTGTGTGTGTGGAAACGCTTAAATAGCGTTAAGGGCTTCTGTTTCAAAATATTGCCAGTCGTTTTATTGGATGATGATTTAATGTAGTTTTTGTTGTTCGTTGATTTTGTAGTTTTGTTTTTGTTTTTGCTTTTTGTTTCCTCCGAACTGGACAATGACAACTCGTAAACTGATATCAGCTTGTGCGGTTAAAGGTTGGGCCCAGTCTTTCATAATAGCATTTTACTTAGTTCCGTTTCAGTATCAGTTGAAAGTTACTCAGCTCAACACTTTGTTGTCCATTTTTGGGAGTTTGAGTATAATTGTAATCATTTAATTGCATATTTAAATGTAAGTACATTTTATTTGATATCAAATTCATTTCAATTTCATGCTTGCCATTAGAAAATGCCCTCATGGCAATCACACACACACACACACACACACACGCACACACATCGAGGCATACATATACAGACCCAAAATCGAAATGTTTTCTAGTATAGTATATTTGTATCTCAGTGTCGATGTGAGTCGTTTGTTATACTTGTAGTATGTCTGCATTTGTGTTGTGATGTTACACATTTCATATGGCACACGCTATGCAAGTGTATTAGTTTAAACCTCTTGCTCTGTGCTCCATACACATGTATGTATGTCTGTATGTCTGTATGCATGTTTGTATGTATGTATGTACATACGTACTATAGTACTACATACGCGCTTCTGGCACAGGAATTTTTTCTACAGATTTCGTTGGGGTTTTGGCTCGGCTTTTTTTTTTTCGTTGATTTCGATCGTGTGTGTGTGATTGTGTGTGTGCGTGTGTTTGAATGAGTATCTTTGGGCTTTACACTGAGCATAAAGCTGGCATCGTTCACTTATATATAAAGTCAGGCTTACAGCTGACATTTTGCAGTTCATCGCAAACCCTTTTACGATTATTAAACAAATAAAGTACTTAAATAGTATTAGCAATCTTTACGTAATTTGATCAAAATAACTTACCATACTCACATATTTCGAAGATATAGATCAGAGATCAATTGTGTTTTTTTTATTTTAAGTCTTTCTATATTGATCTTATTGGGCTTTCTTGGGTTTTCCTTAATCCCAGCAACAAATCTTTGGTAAATTTTTAGATTTTAGTACAATTCTGAACACCTAGTTTACTTTTTGCAGATTGCTTTAAGTTGTATCTTAATAAATATATACATAAATATATATTTCATTTAAACAAAAGGATCTAATTTCTTTGTTTCGGCTTCGTGTAGTTGCTTCCATAACTTTATAGATGCCAATTTTAAATTAGTTGCATAGATTCTATTTTGTTCACATAACCGTTTTATCCATGAGAAATGCTTAAATTCGAGTTAAATATAGATTTTTAACAATTGAAATACTCTTTACAACGTACTATAAGCTTTCAATACACATTTGATCATATTTTTAGCATTTAATTTAGTTTTAAATTAATTTAAAATCAATTTAATAAATGAAAACTTGTTAAATGCCAATTTAAAATTATTTCCATAACCTCTATTCTAGTCACATTTCTGATTTCATTTATAATAAATGCTTAAATTAGAGTCAAATATTGATTTGTAAGATATATAAATATTTTTTACACCATACTTAAAGCTGTTAATACATTTTTGATCATATTTAAACATTTTAATTTACTTTTTAACCCATTAAAAATCCATATATTTGAAGAGAATCCTTATAATGCAATACAAATTATTGATCACTTTTCTTTTAATTATTTATGTTAATTGCATTATTTGTTGCTGCTGCGACTGCAAGGCATATTTCGTTTCTAATTAATCATTTAATGGGATAAAATTGCAATTGATACGCTAATTGTGCAATTGAAAGATCCGCCATTTTCTTTTTGCTTCGTTCATAAAAATTTTTTACCGTGCCTAAACACTCGTACTCACTCACACACACAGAGAAGCGAGCGACCGCAAGCTTTTGTCAGATAGAGAGAGAGAGCCAGGGAGAGGGGGAGAGCGGGCGAGCGAGCGAGTGTGCTCTCTTTGGTAATAAGCATGTGTGTGTGACTGTGTGTGTGTGTGTGACTGTGTGAGGTGTCGGTGTGTTTGTTTTGCTATTGTTTTCAGCACCAGAGCGGCAGACAAGCAAGCGAAATTTATATTTTTTTTCCACGGTGGCGTTAACCATTACATGCAAAGTCACACTCACAGTGTCGGCAGCAGCTGCGCGCCACATTCATTCAGACATTCAGACATTTGAAGACGGCTTCTGCTCGTACTCGTACTTGTTGCTGTCGGCAGAGGCAGAGGCAGAGGCAGAGACGGAGACGAATGCAGCGACAGAGCGGCAGAGAGGAGGCATGGGCAGAGGCAAAGGCAAAGCAAACTCAAGGCATTCATTGATACCAGCGTGCTTGTTGCTGCTGCTGCTGCGCTGCCGCTGCTGCTCTCGCTGAGCTCTGTCGCTGCCTCTGCCGCTGTTGCTGCTGCTGCTGCTGTGCTCAGAGTATTCATGCGCCGCAAACTAAACTTTGGTGAGGCATTTGTTTCAGTACGTCACCGACAGCGCCAACGTCAAGAAGGAGGAGGCGGTGAACTGCTTTGCCTGGGCGCGGCTTACTCTGGCTAACTGCTTGGGCTCTTCTCCTTCTGGTCTCTGGATTGAGGCAACAGCAACGACAACGACAGCAACAGCAACAACGACAACGACAACGACGACGTTGGCGGCGGCATCAAAGTGAATTTCAATTAAAACTGTGCAAAGGTGTTGGTGTTGGCTTGTGTCTGTTGTGTGTGTTGTGTGTGTGTGTGTGTATGAGTGTGTGTGCTCGACTGTCTGCAGCTGTGTGAGTGTATGTGTTGCTGTGTGTCGCCATTTAACTAATTATTACTTATATTGCAAAACAAACATCAAATAAAAAGAAAAACTTGAACCCAATTTCAACTCGATGCAGCTAAACAAAAAAAAAAATAAAAAAAATAAATAAAAAAAAAAATAAAAAGAAACAAAATAAAATCTAATAAATTTGCAAATTTGCGTCGCAGTTTTAAAGGCCCCCCAAAAAGTCATATTGTAACGTATACGTAACGTAACTGCTTAAACGACGTTTTAAAAGCGATGTCACAACAACAACAACAATAACAATAATAATAATAACAAGCAGAAGAAGAAAAATTTAAAACAAACTAGCGCGCGACTTTTGAGCTTCGCAACTGAATAATTAAAATTAGAAGCGGAAAAGTAAATACAAAAAAAAAAAGTAGAAGCAACAAAAACTTAAATAAAGAAACGAAAATGTATACACACAAACATACATATGTACATATGCACATGTATGGATTTGTATTTAAAAAAGAAATATAAAATGGCGCACAAAGCAACTGTAAACTTATACAATCAAAAAAATAAATGTGTGCATGTATTGCACATAAAAAAGAACAACAAGTGAACTTTGTATTGTACATGGCCCAAGTGACAACGATGATGATGATGATGATGATGATGATGAGGATAATCAAATTATTGCTCAGTTGCTAAAATCAATTATAAATAATAATCGAATTCGAGTTACATACATACTGTATAGTAATTGTAATAAAGTCACTCATGCAAGTAACTCCGCCCCCAACCTCCCAAGTTGAAGTCCAGCCCCTCTGCTATCACCTGTGATAAGCGATAGTTTTTTTATTTTGCTGCTGCTGCTGCTGCTGCTGTTGCCTTGTCCACTTTGGCGGCGTGCATTGAACCAATTTTGTTGCTGTAGTTGCCTCATTTTTTATAATACCTCTGTATATATTTATTTAAAGCGCAAATGTTTTAGATACGACACAAATGTCGCCGCCAGCCCAGAACAATAACAACAACAAAGTAAACTACAGAAACAACAGCAGCAGCAACAACAACAACAGCAACAACAACAACAACAACAACAACAAACAGCAACAAAAACAACGGCAAACAGAGCCCAACAACAAAGGCAAACTTGCCTATCTGCCTGTTGCTGCTGCTGCCTCAGTCGCTGTCGCTGCTGTCGCCTCTGCCGCCGTCGTCGTCGTCGTCGTCGACAACGTTTCGTTCGGTTGAGTTAGTGCGTGTGCTGAGCATTTACTAAACTGGCACACACCAACACAAGCACAGCACTCCAATACACACACACACACACACACACATTGGCCCCAACTGCGTGTGTGTGTGCACGACGTCGCTGCTTATATAATCAACATCGACATCGCCATCAGCAGCCTGCCTAATGGCTTTGTTTGTAAGTATCAAGCAATTTGTTTAAAGTTTAACTAGTTCATACGTACATACATTTCTGTACATCACTGTATGCCGTTTTGTATATGTATTTGAATGTTATTATTGTCAGCTTGAATGCATATATACAAGCTGAAACAGCTGTCCGGCCGTGCATTACAAACTGACAACAGAAAACAGCTGTTTTGTGCAGCCTGCAGCGACAGCAGGCGTCGCAGTCGCAGCAGCAACAGCGCAGCTTAAATCCAGACAGCGAGTCCTCCCCACACACGCACACACACACACATACATTCTCTCATTGCGCTGGCCATGTGTCCTTAAGTGTGCGCTGGGCTTTTTGCGCACCAAAAAAATCATACACTCAAGCACAACCAAACACAGACAGAGACAGAGACAGACACACGGCCAGACGATGTGACGGACAGACGTACTGACAGACAGCCCAGACAACAGCAAGGCCAGCCAAAGGCCTAAAAGCTCTCGCTCTCTCTCTCTCTCTCTCTCTCTCAGTTTACTCTCTCACACTCGCACACATGTTTCACATACACTCACACATTCAAACGCCTGCTCGCTCACCCACACAGTCTCAAGCGCAACAAGTTGTCGCAGTTGCTGTTGTTGTAGCTCTGCGCTCTTAAGCTCTCTTATACTCTTTGCTCTTAGCGTTGCCAGATTGCTTAGATTGCTGTTATTTTAAATTTTGAAGAAATGCCCAATTAGAACATGTTAATTTATCCCATTAAGTTAAACATAACATGTAGTTTTGTAAATAATTAGCCACACGTGCCTAAATTGCTGGCGTTGCCACCTGACATGCGAATAGTTTGAGAATAGTGCGCAAAAACGTTTTAGCACTGCGCTTCTGTTTTGTTTGCAGGCCCATAAACTATAATACATAATAAAATAGCCAAGGCGCAATATGCGCAGCTTCAAATGTCGAGAACGACAGACACATGGTCGGGAACGATCGTCGAGGAGGAGAGGGGGGTTGCAGTGAGGAAAGGAAGGAACTTAGGGAACAAGCAGGGCAGGCGCACGTTTTGGGGGAAGGCGCCTTTTCCCTCAAGCCTCAAAGTTCACAATGGGCTGTAAATTTGCTGGCTGCCTGTGAATAGTTTTCGTATGTTGCTTCAACTGTATGTTGTTGTTATTGCTGTTGTTGTTGTTGTTGTTTTCTTTTGCTATTATACTACGTACATACATACATATTTAAATGCGCAATTAAGATTGGTACAGTCGAGGCGCGATCAACAACAACAATAAAACATGAAAAACTATCAACAGAATTGAACCAGTTTGATTTGTTACGCATTTATCAAAAAAAAAAAAATTAAATATCTGATAGAAGAAACAGGCAATTAGCCGAAAAGCTTTTCAACACCAAATTGGATAGCCCTGTATTTTTTCGATTGCTTTATGACTCCCCCCTCGATAAATATCGATTAGCAAATTGTATACCCTGTGACGAGGGCATGATAAGTATGTAATAAGCTGAAAAAGGAGTATCAGTTGCTATATATTTTCAGAGAGAATCTGAGAGATCTGAGAGATAATAAAAGCTGAAAGATAGGATAATTAACTAAGATGGTATTCATGAGTCAATTTTCCGTGTTGCACCTGTGTGAGGATGTGTGTGTTTGAATAACTTTATTGGCAACTCTGCCACAGTGTCTGGCATAATTAAGCGCACAGTTTGGCGCAACCAACTTAATGAGAATTAAAATGGCGACGTATGAAACTTTTAAAAAGTGGTCTCTGGACTCCTTCAATGGCCAGAGAACGTCATCGGGCAATGCTCTTATATAAATAATCGTAATCTAAATACGAAAATAAAGAAAGAAAACAAAACAAATCTCATGAAAATAGTTGGTGCTGACGTAAAAGCCTCCAACTTTGTACCTAGTTGTGTTTGCTGTGCGCCAATTTCATTTTCATTTTCGTTTTCATTCAGTTTTTCAATGACGTACACAGCACTTCCCCAGCTGACCCACCAGATCTCTCTTCCCTCCTTGGCCCCTGATATTGATATTACATTGGCACAGACGGGCGGGCAGACAACCTTGTAAAGTTTTGTGCGTCATTTGGTCTGTTGTTGTTATTGTTGTTATTATTGTTTCTCCACATTTTAACAATTTTCGCGGCACTTTCGCTGGGGTCTGTTGTAATTTTACCGCTTCGATAAATATTAAGTCGTAAAAGTCAAGCCAGGGCTATATAGATACATATCGTATAGGACCATATTCCATACAATATTAATATACACATACATATATATTTAGTATTTATATTTGCTTTTAGCTCAGTGTGTTTTACCTGCAATAGCGTTGTTTGTGCGTCATTGTTGAACAACAATCTTGAACATTTTCTATTTTTATTTACGTATATATTTTCTTTGTAATTTTTACAAAAGTTTCCTTATATTTTTTTAATGAATTGTGCGGTGAGTCCAAGTGGCATTTGTATTTCCATTTCATTTCCATTACCAATTTCCATTCCATTCAGGGGTTCAGTATCGAAGGCACTTGTAATACAGTCAGTCGAAATTCTTAAGAATCACAACGACTAACCCGATCAAACATACAAACAGTCAGCAATAGGCTGTTTTCTCAGTTCACTGACTCAGAGAGCAAATGTAACGCTAAATGCAAATTTCTTAATGTGATCTTTTTCCCAGAAAGTCGCAGCTAATCAGATATCCCAAAATAACACTAATGAAATCAGCAAAAAAAAAACCTCGCAAAAAATAAATATGTCAGCGTAATTTATCGGGCAAGCAAGCAGCTATATATTTTTTAGTGAATTCTGAAAACTGTTTGGCTTATCTGAATTCCATTAATATAAAATCCCTTTATCGTTGGCTTAGTTAAATTATGCATAAGGGTCTATTATTAATATTTCATTCATCTCACATTCCTTAGTTTCCCTTTTTGTGTTGAAATTTCGATTATGAATAATAATCAGCTTTATTAAAATTCTCAAGACTTTTTAAAGCATACTTATTTGTATAAAAGTGAACTAAGGGTTTTATCGCAAGAAAATTGGTTTTAAATTAGTTTTAACTAATTTTAATAATTGTGACAATTTTGTTAATTCTCTAAGTTGAAAAGTTTTTATATCTATTATTTAAATTAATTTTTATTAATTTTTCTATTGTAAAGCCCAAATGTTAAAGACTGACAAAAGATCATTGCTAAGTCAAAGTGCAAGGCAGACAAAAGATCTTTGCTACAAACAGTTTGAAGAGTTCACAGCATTTTAATCTTGAGCTTAAGTTCGTGCTTGTGTATTAAATACTAAAGTCGTATATAAATATGTATTTATTTATTTAGATGTTTATATGTATGTAGATGTATATGAGTGGATACTTGAAGCCATAAAATATTTTACAAGTATCTTATCCGTAGTTGAAAATCAGGCGGGCATTCATTCATTCCAATGGGGCAAATTTCTTGTCGTTGTTGTTGTTGTTGTTGTTGTTCTCATTTACTTCCGTTTTTACTGCATTTGCTGTGGTTTCTGTGTGTGGGTTCATCATACTATGTGTGTATGTGTGTGTTTGTTGATTTATGTGTGTTGTGTCGCTGCTTCGGCTTGGGATTTTCATTCATTAAATGTGAGCGCACACACACACAGATACAGACACACACACACACACATACCAAGGCAAACATAATCACATACACTTTCATTCATAAATTCATGCATTGCCAACGCTGCCACCGCCGACGCCGCCGCCGACGCTGACGCCTCCGCTGCGTTCTCGCCTCCGTCGCAGTCTCTCTCTCTCGTGTCATCGCTCCAACTGTTTGCCCCAATGCGTTTTATTTGTTGTTGTTGTTGCTGTTGCTGTTGCTGTTAGTTTATCGCCGCCATCGCCAACGCCATCCAGCGAGCCATTGAGACCCCCAAATCATGTGTGTGTGTGTGTGTGTGTTTGTTTGTATCTGTGTTTGTGTGTGTGTGTTTTAGTCTGCTTGTAGTTATTGCTGCTTGCTTCGTTGCATTTTATAGATTTGCTCTAAATTTCAATGAATTTTCATTGAGTACACGCAACAACAGCAACCACACTAACACACATACACACTCAAGTACACACACACACACATACAGACATAAACTGATAAGTGCGGAACGGATCCGTATCTCCGTTGTTGTCGTTTTTGGGGTCAGCAGCCAATACATTCAGTATTTGTATTATATATATATATATATATACTTTTTTTACTGCATATTGTCGCAATCACAACAACAACTACAACACAATCAAATCAAACTTCTCCCATATGCGGTTGCCAGAGCATTTTGTATGCTGCCATTGCCCCATTCCCATTCCCATTCCCATTCCCATTCCCATTCCCATTCCCATTCCCATTCCCATTCCCATTCTCCTTACCAGTCCCTTTCCGATTCCGATTCCCATCTCCATACCCATCCTACCCCCAATTCCATTCACATACAGTTATGAATGAATGGTGCGCAAAAATATGAATGAAACACATACAAACCGAAGGAGAGAAAGAGAGCAAGAACAAGAGCGAGAAAGAGAGGGAGAATCAGACTGGGATTCGTATCGGTTGCCGTCGTAGCGTTGCGTCTATATAGTCACAATATTTCCGGCCTTTCGGGGCAAACACTTATTTATAGACCTCCCCCCACTGACCCCGCCGATACGATTACAACTCGGCTCCAAATGGCGTCTGCATTTGGTGTTTCTTATACCCTATAATTGTGTAGAGCATTATGAATTAGACATTTGCTGAGATGAGGTAAAGAGAAGGAAAATCTAAGTCAATACCGTTTTCAAAAGAATTTCAAATATAAGTATGTACAGCTTTGATTGTACATATTTCCATATTTCTTATTTTTTATATGACTAAACTTAATTTGAATTTTATCCCTTTTTAATTTAATGGGGTAAAAATTAATTAAACTGTTTTTTTTTTTAAATAATATTAGTATAAATAAAATTTGAAGTAAAGTCTTAATTTGTTGTGCATATTGTAAACATGTAAATCTCTCAGCATTTTTGTTAATGAATTTGAATTAAAGAATTCTAATACTATTTTCCCAGTCCTGAGATGAACGCAAATTTATGTAGTTTCTTTCTTAATTCATAAAATAAAATAGCAACAAAAATGACTTTAAATTTTGGTTTCCTACTATTATAAAATATTTATTATGAGATGTAATTTTAAAACATAATTTTTTATCTTATTTCCTTAACTTTTATTTAGAATAGAGTATTCAGTTTTCGGTCTTGCAATTCGTGGTATTTTTTGTTTGGTGTTATTTTTGTTTCGTCTTTTGCTTGTCTTTGGCACTCTTCAAAATGCAGTTGCATTTGCCACCTTCCTCCACTTCCACTTCCATTTCCACTTCCATTTCCAGTTCCATTTTCTACTTCCAATTCCAATTCCACTTCCACTTCCTCATTAGGCCACACGCACAGGAAGTGAGCGGGAGGAAGCAACAAGCGACTCACACTTGAGCCATTAGTCACTTTTGTTTTCGTTTTTTCATCATCTCTGTCTTTTTCTCTCTTTCCTTCCTATTTTCTTTGACTGTTTCTTTTGCTTTCTGCCCCTCTCAGCACTCTCTGCCCTTCGCTCCTTCCATTCTCTCTCTCTCTCTCTCTCTCTCTCACTTGAGCATGCGTCTGCTATGTTTCTGTTTCCGTTGATAAAACATTGCTGTTTGGAGAGCAAGGGTGGAAGGAGAGAGGGAGGGAGAGAGGAAGGAGGAAGCAGGGAAGGGAGTTGGGGTAGCCGTCACTTTTGCTATTTATGGCGAAAGTGTTGCTGGTCCGAGTTCAATAGTGCTTTGAACTTTTGGCTCCCTTGCCTGGGAACGGCAATGGAAATGGAAATGGGAATGGGAATTAGGATTGGGAACGGAACGGAACGCATCCAATATAGAGCGGCACATTGTCTGCCAAATGCGGAGCAGAGGGGCAGCAGCAGCAGTTGACTGAGACTGAGAGTGGGGGAAGGTGGTAAGGGGCCAAGGGAGAAAGGGGAAAGGGTCGCACAACTTCCGCTGCGTCGCAGCTTTACGCAAAAAGACGTTAAATTTATGAATATGAATGAGGCAGACAACGGCGACGGCGACAGCGACAGCGACAGCGACGCCAACGTCATTGCACAGCTGCTCCAAGTTACGTGTCGTCGTCGCCCCCACGATCAAAAAAAAAAAAACTGTTAAGAAACTGGGCCAAATGTCATTAATACATCTCAGATCGAAGGCGGAGCTGCAAAGTTGCCAGTTGTCAGTTGCAGTTCGTAGGGGGAAGGGGAAAGGGGCATAAACGGGGGCTGGGGTACCGCCCACATTTCAGTGAGCGAGCAACTCCTACTTGAAAGCCAAAATCCACAGCCACATCCACATCCACTTCCACATCCGATTGCAGCTACTTTGTGGCATGGAATGTGCTATAATTATGCCAGCCTCACACGGCTTGTTTGTTGTACCTCTCTGCCTTTCTGCCCCTGCCCCATCTCCTCTTCTTCTTCTCTCTATCTCTATCTCTGTCTCTGTTTGTGTTTGTGTGGGCTCAGGAAGCGGCACAGCAATTGCCAGCCTGCTGTGTGCCACAGCTGCCCCCGTTGATGACTTTCCTCTAATTTCCATAGACTGGCGGTCATAGACTTGCCCATTTTCAACAGCCAAGAAGATGCACTGAATGTGAGGGTGCTAT
Organism: Drosophila falleni; assembly: GCA_035045575.1. NCBI lineage: Eukaryota > Metazoa > Arthropoda > Insecta > Diptera > Drosophilidae > Drosophila > Drosophila falleni. Next base: position 18,201,539 of record JAWNOV010000167.1, read on the forward strand.
AATACATCAAGCCAACGGGGGGGCAGACATATATATACATAGCCAGCGCCCACTGCAACTGTGGCAACTGTGGCAACATCAGAATCCGCATCAGAATCCACATCAGCCTCATCCTCAGCGTCGCTTCTATGCATTTTACTCTACACAGAAAAAAAAATACGAGATTCCGGGCTAAAATTAATCCTAGCGGTGTCAGAAGTACGTTAATCTCGAATTCTTATAAACACAGTATGAAATACTTAAATTAAACCCGCTTTTTCTCAACAATATTGTAATTTTTGGGGTTCTGTAATATTTATTTTGAGTAAGATCAAATAATGTAGGATTCTTTCACTTTTTTTATGTTGATCTTTTAATATCGTTTTATCTACGTATTATCTTAATTTAGGAATTATATCCCGAATACATACTTACAAAATTCTAGCTAAAATCAAGTTTTTTAAAGTTTTTTAAACTTGATTTTTAGAATGTATTTTTTTTTCTGTGTAGAGCCTCTTGAGGCGTTGCTCTGTTCGTTAGCAAAAGCTACGAATAGTTGTTGTTGTTGTTGCTGTTCTTCTTCTTCTCGATATCTGACTCTCTGTAGTTCAACACTTGTATGCTAATGCATGCAACATGCAACTGCCAAAAGTCCTATACAAATAAACAGTGGTTCACTTTTTGGAAACCGTTAACTTTAACCCATTTCATCAGCTAATTTAAGTACATTTGTGCTTCATCATTAAAAGACAGTTGTTATATTGTAATTCCACCTTTTTTTATAATTTTCATAGCGGTTGTCCATTTTTTTTTCTGCTGACCGAATCAGACCATGAACCTAACCGAACCCTTCTCTTAGACTCAACTACCTATCGAAGCATTGCAAATTATTTAATTTCAGTTTTTCAATTTGAGTATCTTCTTTGTATCTAAAAACAATAACAATTTCTATTTGATATATCCAAACTACAGTTTTGCAAAGATTGTGAAGCATTGAAAGCTGGAAACTATAGCTTATAGCAACTTTTTAAGCAACTTTTTTTTTAAAATACATATCTAATTTTGCTGTCCTTTTTTTGAATTATATATTATATGAACTAAAGATCACAAAATAGCTTACATTTCTGTTTATTTTTAATGTGAACATTTTTTTGGAAAAACAATTAGAATTTTTTGTAATCCTTTTTTCTGCAATGCTTTAAATTCAAAAAAAAACGAAAATAACAATATAATTTATAGCCAAGAACCCTTTTTATTTAAGTTATTTAGGTTTCAGTTTTGTTTAAATGAATTTTTTCGTCTAAGATATATAAGATATATACCTGTAAATGTCAGAAAAATCAATGCTTTAAAATTTCCAAAAATTGAGAATAGCAATACAATTTATGTTCTTGGCCCTTTTTATTTAAGTTTATTAGGTTACAGTTTTGATTAAACCAATTTTTTCGCCTAAGATATATAAGATATATACCTGTAAATGTCAGATAAATTAATGAGCAAGCAGAAAGTGCTCTATGACTTACCTCTTTTATGCATGTTCCTACTTAACTTTAACCCACATTTCTGACAACTTGTCCCACTGTGCAGTCGCAGTAAGCTTTGGCAACGTTTGTGGCAAGTTCCCCGCCTCACTCGTGTGTGTGTGTGTACATTTTGGGTGAGCTCTCATTTCGCATCGGCGGCGGCGGCTTCAACGGCTTATCATCAAAAAAAACCTGAGCCAGTTGCCAGTTTGACGCCGGCGGCGATTTCAACTTGCAACGCGCCTCAGTTAATGTTGTTTTTGTTTTTTTTGTTTTCTGTTTGTTTGTTGTTTTTTGTGTTCTTTTTTCAGTGCTTGCAACTGATTCTCTCATGCATAAAATTGCACACGACATAATTTCCATGAAATGGCTGGAAGCAGGAAGACTGAGAATTGAGAACTGAGAACTGAGACTGAGACTGAAACTGGCGACGAGTCGTCAACTGAGACTAACTAACTAACTAACTAACTAGTTGCCCCAGGGCTTAGCCAGCTCTCTTCCCCTCTCTTTTTCCCCGCTCCCTTACTCTCTTTGCTTTCTCATTCTAACTGTCTGTCTCTGTCTGTCTGTCGCGATTTGGGGCAGGTTCGCTGCACTTTTCGCTGTCGCTCGCTCGACTAGAAATTATGTGCAATTTGTCTAGCAGGGGGTCTAGCAATGTTTCTACTCTCCTCTCCTCTCTCTCTCTCCCCCATTTGTCTGTTTTAATGGTCCCCATTGGGAGCGTTGTATGCGCCTCACGTGCTTCCTATTAGACGGTATTATTATTAAAGCCCATACAAAAAACTTTCGACTTAGTTTAGCAGAGTTATTGATAGAGTACCCATTGACGATTACGGCCAATCAACCCGTGACACTGCAATAACATTCCAATCTTTTAACGTCATAGCTAAGGGCTATACACATATATATACCATATATAAATATATATATATTTGTAGAGTGGGCCACTTTGAAATGTACTTGTACTTTAAAAGGCATAAACCTGATAAGATTTATTAATTATTTTTATGGTCTTGACGTTGCTGTTGATGTTGTAAATAGTTCAAACAGTTGAAAGTCCATTCTTTATTTTTTTTGTACGTGTTTGTACTTATTGAGAAATCCCTTGAAATGAAAACACAAATATTTATAACAATTTCTCTCTCTCTCTCTCTCTCTCTCTTTCGCTCTTTATTTACAGCTGACAACCGTTAAGTACTGCTGCTTGCCACCTTTTTCGATCAGGTAAGTGTTAAGCATGTGACTCAAAAGTTACTGCAATTCCATCATAAGTCTTTTTTTTATAGTTGGTTTTCGGCTTTTGATAAGCCAAAGATTGAGCGCGTGCTTCTTGTTTGTACGTGAGTGTGAGTGTGTGTGTGTGTGTGTGAGTGTGTGTGCGTGACTGAGGCAGGTGTGTGTACACTTTCGAAATTCCAGAAATTCTTGCGTCAAGTAGCCGCCGTCGTCGTCATTGTGTCCGTTACTTATCGACAATCGACAATCGACTCTAGACGAGTTGTCAATGGACTTGCATTCATTCGGAGGGCATTACAAGTTTACACCTGGCGCCCTAGTTATAGAGAAATATGATGATGCATTCACCTTATCTTGAATATTCAGCACACAAAGAAAATTAACTGTACAAAATGTAAAGTACAAAAATCATCACGTATCTTAACTTTAGTCACATTCAAGTTACAACAAATGCTTCTAAGAATATTGTAGAAACTGCCCCTATATCATTCTAATATTACATATAATAGGAAATGATTGACATTTCATTAAGGAATATGACACATTTTTCTATTACAAATTTATAATCATTCAAAGATACATTTGTATCTCAGGCAGCACTATTTTATCAAATATTGTATGCTGTATGTTATGTTTCTTAGCCATTGTCGCCCACATTTTTGTCGATCGGTTGACATTCTTGTCGCTCCCCTCACATTTCTCCTCTGAATCTCCGCATTAAGTATTCATGATATGTTGCTGCCCCAGCAACTATAAATAACGCCTATTTTAAATTTAAAGAGTAATGCCTATGGAATTTCCTATAAATACCTTCATGACGAACACAACATACAACACCAACAATAACAAAAAAAAAACAGCTTTTTAATACCAATGCTTCCCCGCCCACCGATTGTTCCCCCCTCGATCGTTGGTGCTTTGCTTTTTTTTTCGTTGTAAATGACCTCGTTCACAAAAAGTTCAGAAATTCCATTTACAAACATGTAATTGAAAAAGTCCACACACACACAGATACACACACAGATACACACACTCACATACACGTAACAAAGTCAAACACGTTGGAATTTGTTTTTACCGTTCAATGGCGAATTTCGGTTGGTGTGCGTGTGTGTTTTTTGTGTGTGTGTTGTTTACGCAAAAGAACGCCACCAGCTACAGCAACATAAAAAACAAACCTACACATATGTTACATACATCAAAAAATACATACAAACATTCCAAAAGACACTTACGAAAACCACACACAAAAACAAAAACAACAACAAGAAGAAAACTTTTTCGTAGATTACAACATTAAAAAAATAAAACGAGTCAAACAAAGCTGAAGAATCCAACGAGCAGCGAGTGCGAACTCAAAGAGACATTGACGTTGTGCTTGGGACAAAAGGCTAAAGTAGCGCATAGCTCGGACGCAGCAACAGCAACAGCATGAGATACAGATACGAGATACTTTTTGTAGCTGCTTGGGCTTAGAGAAGGGTGGAGGGGGCATGGACAGGGGGCAGGGGCAGCGGTGTCAGTTTGTTTGTGGAATGCCGTTCTGTAAGTTTCATATGCTACCCAAACATCATCATGGAGTAGTTCAGCTCAGTATCGAAACTTTCTAGCACACACACACACACACATTCCCTCGCTCACACAGATACAGATTCGTATACAGATCCAGCGACAGATACAACATCAACACACATACACATACACAGTCTACTACTTTCGAAATGTACAACAACAACAAGAGTATTTTTCGAAGTGCTGCCTCTGCTGCAGCTGCTGTCAGCGTCAGCGTCACTGCTAGCGTCACTGCTTGCTGCCTCTGTCTACCGCTGCCGCTGCTGCTGCTGCTCTGTCCACGAGGCCTCTATTCAACTAACTCCGTCTCTGTCTATACGAGCGCATGCGCGACGACGACGCGAGCAGCAGAAACGAAAGATCGGCGCAAAAGAAAAGACAAATTTTCATTCAGTAAATTTTTGTAGGTGCAGCCGCATGGTCGTCGTCGAGCTGCTCGCGGATGTTTTTTGCTTTGAGACTTTTTGCCGTTTTTTGTGAGAACGGATGTAACGACAACAACAGCAACGACGATAAATATGAGTACAAAAACAGTGTGAAAAGTAAATATTAAAACGCAAACATGACACTGAATCGTTGCGAGATTAGTAGAAAAACAAAGTTATTTTAAATATAAATAAAACAAAAAAGGTTCAGCAAGGAGCTAAGCAAAACGGAGCAGCAATCATACCTCACACACACACACACACACTAGCAGAAAGGCAGTACGTACACACATACAACATACATGCACAACATACATATGAAACTTGTGCGACCGCATTCCAGAAAGTTCAAATAACGAATTGTGGATCGTGGATCGTGGATGGTGGACTCAACAGCGGGGAGCTGAGGTGGCCCACAGCATAAGCAGCGTGGAAAAATTAATGTTAAAGAACTCTCCTCTCCAGTGTGTACAGAAGTGTGTCTCTCTCTCTGCGTGTGTGTGTGTGTGTCTGTGAGTGAGGCTTGAAGCTTTGTGTGCATGTATTTGGATGTAGCATGGAATGCGGTTCCGTTCAACTACGAGAAGAACTAAGCCAAATAGAACTTGCGCTTCAAAAGTGAGTAATACGAGTATGAACTAAACAACAAAAAAAAATGAAAAAATGTGTCTAGAAACTGGTTTCTCAAAGCGGCCAAGACTTTGTGTCGTCGTCGTCGTTTTGCATCCATTGACATCTAAGGAGTTGTTTGATTCTAACCTCCAAGTCAAGCCACATGGGTAAGGCGAGAAAGCCTTGTGGAATTTTTGCCAGCAGTCAATGCGCTCTCACACACACACACACTTACATAAATATACAACGAACGCCTCGACCTCGCCTCTCTGTCAGTTACAAGAGGCGAAGACAAAAGCTCGGCTTCGTCTTTGGAGACGAAGTAAAATATTTATTGGCTGAAATTGGATGCTGCGCGTCGTCGTCGTCGTCTCTTTGACTGTCTGCATGTGTATGTACGATTGAATGTCTGTGTGTGTGTGTGTGTGTAGCGTCTATTTAGAAATTCAAATTGAAATTTTTGAAGCATGAGTCATACGACAAGAGCGTGGGTCTGAGCCTTAATTTTTTAGTCTTATTCAGCTGCAACTTAAGCTGCGAACAGTCGTCAAGCAATTCGTCAGGAGCAAGTGAAACAAATGTTATTAGAAATTACAAAATATATAGTTTATTTTATGATTCTTCAAAAAATCAGTTCATTGAACTTAACTATCTTTAAATATATAAAATAGCAAATTTGTGATTTTTTATTTTTTTTGAAACACGCCTAATTTTTTTAATTATAGTTTTTAATCAAAAGCAAGAAATTATCTAAGATTATAAGTAAAATCCGTATTTATTGAAACCCGCGTATTAGACTATTTTTACTGTATACCAATTTCGTCGGTTTTTTGTTTGAAGCTTTAATTGAGGCACTGTGTGGTTAAAGCAATTTTGTTGGTAATTGCGCACACGATGCAGTTGCAGGCGATAATAAATGAAAGGTTAGTACACAGAGAAAAAAATCTATTCAATACCGTATCAGAAGTACGGTAATCCCGTATATTCTTAAACCAAGTACAAGATACTTGATACAAGCACGTTTTATCTCAGAAGTATTTTGATTTTAGGAGATGTCTAAGATTTTTTTAAAGTCGATTAAATATTTAAGACTTCTTTGACTTTTTGAATGAAATCAAAAATTTAAAACTTGAATTTTAGAATGATTTTTTTTTTCTGTGTACGGTTGGTTGTGGAAGATGGTTGCGGGTAAGGGGAAGTGGAGGAGTTGCCTCGTGTGCCTATCATAATTGCAATCGCTGGACTCGAGTCTGGCTCTTGGATACCGAGTATATTGCGGTCTTCAAACGCCAAACAAAAGTTGCATCACTCAGCAGAAAACGGCAAAATGAAGAAAAGTCAACCACCAGCATAGAATGCGGGCTGACAGCAAAACAACAACAGAAACAACAGGAAAAGCAACAACAACAGAAACAGCAACAGCAAAATCAACAACAACACAGGGCAGGCAAGCAGAACCAGAGAAACCATCGCCAAAACCGTTTTACAAGAACAGCAAGACGAAAGCGAGCAAAGCAAAAGAAAAAAGGCATGCGAAGCAAAAGCTGAACAGTGACGGGAAGGGGAGGCCAGACAGGGACAGACGTCAAAGTCCAAGTGGGCAGAAACAAAAAAGGGTAAAAAGGGAGCGCAAATACATATACTCTCCTTCTCACACACACACACGCATGCACCGGCCTAACGGACAGCGGCAAAATGATCCCGTTTGTAGTTCTTGTTCTTTGCTGTTGGTGCTTGTTGTTTGTTGATGTATTTGGACGAAAAATGCAAAGAAAAAAGGCCAAAGAACGCCAACAACAGTAAATCGTTGGCGGTGGTCGTTGAGTGCAGTAATAACGAGTTGAGGAATGCCGTTGTCGTTATCGTCTGGCCTATCGCCAAGCTATCGAAATCGATGAGCGCCGTCTATCGATACTCAAAGCTGGGCAAAGGTTGTCAGTTTGTCAAGTGAGCTGGATCTGTCGGGATGGTATAGAAGAAGAAATGGAGTTTGTTGGCCGCTTTATTTTATGCAGAACAATAAATGTCAATTAAATATTATATTTGAATTATCGGGGGGTCCATAAAAATGTGCTATAAAAACAAGTAACGGTGAATGCTACGGTCTGCTGAAGTTCGTGTGTGGCAACAACACAACAGCAACAACAACAAAAACTATTTCTGTGTTGTCCGCTCAATAGAAAGTTTGTGTTAATAAAAAATGGCAGGCACACAAAAATGAAGAATCAGATAGACAGAGAAAGAAAATAAAAATAAAAAAAAACACTAAAAACTAAACACACAAAATATGTCGAAATATAACAACGAAAAAGAGTGAATGAAAAAATGTTGACCTAATTTGATGTAGCTGCCGTCGTCGTCGCGTCGCTGCCGCTGCGGCACATTACTTTCCCACAGCTTCCCAGCAGAGCAGCAGCGTGTGATCATCTCGCGGGAGCAGAGGCAGCGGCCGAGGCAGCGGGCGCTCCCTTGGCACGCCAAAGCCAAACAGCTGGAACGACGTCTAAATTAATGACTGTTAAATGAAGATTGTTGCTCCCAGCAGACATTCCAAAGCATTGTTGGCGCTTGTTCACGCTCTCGCTCTCGCCCTCTCTCTCTCACACTCTCTACATCTTCTCTTTCTCACTAACAGGGCGCGCCTGCGCAGCACCTTTGATTTCTCCTACCTCTCCCCCTTCGGTTATATTTAGCGACTCCCCGTTTCGATTTTGATAAACTCCCCTCCGATAGTTATCGAAATGGTATGGGAATAGTTGCAGCTGTGATAAGTTTGAAATATTTACATTTAAATTTTTTCTTTCTTTCATACACTTTTGTTTTTCTTATTTTCTTTTCAGCGCCACTAATTGTGTGTGCTATTTATATTAAAAAACCAAAACCGTAAGATGTTGCCCGAATTTAGTCGCTGTATCTCTTGATGCTCGTGTTTCTTTCTTTCTTTCTCTCTGTACATTCTTGTTTGCTTTTGCTTTGCCGTGTGAAAATATTTGGGCTACACTCTATGAAAGGTTTGTTTTTTTTTTTAAATGTGCTAAACTGCCAGTCTATAATTTCGACTTGACACACATTGTAATCATAATTATTAAATGTAGCTCAGGGTCCAAGTTCCCAAGTTCCAGGCACGTGCGATTAAAACTGTAAACTACGAATTACTTGAGGTATGTATTTATTATGTAGGTACAGTTAGTCATGAAAGTGTTTTGACAAACATTAAATAAAATAGTTAAAATTGGTAATAATTATTTGCTATTATATTTAATTTACTCTAAGAACCATAGACAATAATAATAACATAAGAATTAAAGTACAAATAATCATAAATATATGTATATATATTTTTTTTTAAATTTATGATTTAGTCAAAAACGCTATCTAGACTAACTGTATGTGTACATTCAAGGAAAACGAACTAAACTAAAAATTTAAAAGTGCTACTTCTATCTGATTTGACTACGAAACCGGTTTTCGATTTGGTTTGACTGTTTTTCATACAAGTGAGATCATTTTGAAAGCTGATTTTGTCAATGAATACCACATTCCACATTCCAATGGTTTATTTTAAATTTTTTTGAGTGTGTGCCCTGACACACACACACACACACTTGCACGCATTGGTGTGGTGTTACAAAGCTTTGAAGTAATGCCGACAGCGCAGCCTCCAAAGTGAAACTGTTGTTGCTGCCGCTCTGAAGGTGAGTACAAAAAATCAAATAACAAAAATAACATTCATTTAATTGTGTATAAGTAAGTGCACACAATGTGACTGAGCTTGCAGTTGAGCGAGAGAGAAGAGCGACAAAGAGAGCGGGCGGGGAGAAACGTGAGCTTTTTTGGTCTTTACACTGGGTCAAAGCAGCAAACGTCGACGCCGACGCAGACGCCAACGTCAACGTCAGCGCTTAAACTGCGCGCAAGCGTCAAACGTTGTTGCCTTTTTTGTAATTCTTTTTTTTTGACTTTGGAGTGCGACTGTCTGCTCAAGGTGAGTCGGTGAGTCGGTAAATCGGTGAGCCGGATAGCTGGGCGCCTGATCGTTCGCCGGACAGCATTCCAAGCATGCCAACCGAAATCTAAACAACAACTTGATGTGTTGGTATTTATGCTTTGTTTGCGCATTACAAAAGGCCCCGATGATAAGAGAAGCCACTAAGGAGGCGGGGGCAGCCAGATAAGTAATCGACAATCAAATAATGTCGTCTATCTACCTACATTTATACTAACGGACCAAACACACACACACACGTATGTTCATATGTACTTGTGTATGTTTGGCCTCCGGCTGCAACGATTTTCATTCATGAAATGCCAATGCCTTTTCCCCTATCTCCCATCTTCCCCATCTCCCTTATTCCTGCTCACCCCTCTCCTCCCTCCCCCATCTCCAGCATTGGTCGCACTCGAAGTCGACTCTGAATCTGACCAAAGTGGAGCATGGAAACGAAACGAAACGAAACGAACGAAAGCTATGCACGTTGTGGCCCAAAGTCGTGATAAACATATTTACCAATTGATTATTTTCTAACACATCACAGATACACACACTCACACACATGGTTACACAAGACAACAACAACACATGCTATGGGCTGAGCTAACCCAAAAGGTGCTAATCAGCATAAATATGCCGTGTGTGGCTGTGAATTTCCGGGTGACTTTCTAAATGCCCATGATGAACGAATCATCATGACTGTCAAGAGGTTTCACACTGCCCAAGGAACTAGTTCCATCTGATCGAAAACCAGAACAAATATCCAAAGAAGCTGAAGAAAATCCACCTGAAGACATTCTTTAGGGACTACTCTCAAATTGTCAAGGAAAAAGTGGAAAACTAAACTTAAAACAAATAGTTGATCAAATTATTAAATTTAGTTATTATTTTAATTTTTTGTAATATTGTAATATAATATATATAAGAGTTAAGATTAAGATGAATTGCATTGTATATATTTATAAGTGATAGCAAATTCAATAGTTTAGTACATTTTATTTTTAACTAGATTTTCTTTGTATAAAGTCTTTAATAAAATCTCATTGAATAAAAATATTTCAGAAATTCCAATTATTGTGAAGATAAACCATGATTTAAATATATATGATAAACAAAAAGGTGGATATAGAATTACTAACAAGATATAGCAAACACATGTTATACTTTAATCTGCAATCCTGTGAAATATGTTATTAATTATTTTTTCTAATGACTGAATTGTGTGAATAAATAAATATAATTAGACATTGGAATACTATAAAACAGCTAGCGTCGTCTTACCAGGGCTTAGCTAATTATAATAACTGAAAGATGACCGTTTGCTAAAATTACTTTACGAAAAGAAAGGAATTCCGGAAATCGGATTATTCTAGTTATTTCTTAAAAATGTTTATCGCTAATCAAGTATAAATAGCATTTAAAAATTGGGAAACGTTTTGGATTGATTGTTATGCATATGCCTGTAATAAAATATCTGAAAATAGATCCCCAAAAACATATGCGAGATTGTAAATAGTTTGCGATGGTAGAAATAAACCTCCCAACACGAGGCACGACGCATTTTGCCCCTCTTTAATGTGATGGTCTCGATATTATTTAAAATGCGACACGTATATCGGTATGTGAGTGGCCCAGAGAAAGAGAAAGAGAAACACGGGCAGCAGAGAAAGACTATGGCTAACAAGCACAGATACTAAGATACACAGAGAGAGAGAGAGAGAGAGAGAGAGAGAGAGAGAGAGAGAGGGAAAAAGAGGAAGGGAGAGAGATACAGACAGCGTGCAGACGCAATGGTAAATGTGTCTCGAAATGAAAACATTTCACAATCCCGGATACGCATCGGAATGCGTCTTCGCAAATGCGGCCAGCGCCAGTGCTTAGGCCAGATACAGATACAGATACACACACACACACAGATACGCACGCAATGAGGACTGCGACTGCAGTGCAGGCACAGATACAGATACAGCTACAAATACAGCTACAGATACATTCACATAAGAGAAAAGATACAATTGCCAGAGGCGCTGCGCTTTCTTATAATGTAGTCTTAAGCATTTCCTATGCTGCCTGCTGCAATTGTACTTAAAGTTGTTGTTAGAGTTGTTGTTGTAGTTGTTGTAGTTGTTGTTGTTGTAGTTGTTGTTGTTGTTGTTGTTATAGCAGTTGGCCTTCAGTTTGGCCACGTTTTGTTTGCAGATGTATCTACAAGTTTGCAAGTTATATCCTGTCTGCAACCCCTTAAACGCCTTGACAACAACTTCCAACTGGCAACAACAACTGGCAACTGGCAACAACAACCGACAACAAACAACTAATTAAATTTTCTATGGCAAGAATGCGCTTTTGTTGAAAAAGACAACTTACCCCTCCGACTTTGAGCTGTTGAGCTGCTGCTTCTTTTGGACTTATTAAGTTGCCGTTAAAGGTGGGCAAATAATATCTTTTTTACGACTATATACATGCATATATCGTGGTTTTGCCAAAAGGGTCTCAGGTAGTCGACCCAAACATAACATATATAGGGAGTATACAGTGGCACAAATCTATTCATATTCATAAGCACATTTTCACAGCCATCAATAGCTCGTAAAATGTGTGTGAAAATGGGGTGCCCCGATCCCGTTCCCGATCCCGATTCCGACCCCGATACCGTTCAAGGGAACCGATTACGTTCAGGGTGGCTGCCTTTACTTAACTAACTGCCTCTCATTCGCACTAGAAGACTATCTCTTTCTGACACTCTTCTAGTTGCCTGCAGGGAAGCGCACGTGTGCGGCATTGAAGTGGCAATTGGAAACGGGAACGTGGAACTTGGAAAGTGGAATGAGAAAGAGGAATAAGGAATGAGGAATGAGGAATAAGACTGAAGACATAAGAATCGCTGTGTGATCTGTTGCCAGGGCAAGTTGTTTGAGCTTTTGTGCTAGCATTTGTGAAATGAGATCACTGCGCACACTGGAAAGCCAACTCCCGCTACCCCTTCCACTCTCCACTCTCCATTCCCTTCCCCTACCCCTACCCCTAAATTCACCCCTCCTGCTGTTGTTGTTAACTTGATGCGCCATTCAACAGCGGCTCCTTTTCAATAGTGTCCGTCTGTCTGAGAGTCTATCTGTCTCTCTGTCTGTCTGTCTGTCTGTGTGAATAACTGTAAACGCCGGCGCACATGCGTACTCAAAGTGCGTGTATCTGAAAGTTCGAGTATCTCAGAATATATCTATAACTTTATGCATAAACAATGCTTAAAAACTCAAGCCCTCGTCTCAAACTCAAAACTTTTGTATATTCATACTGGTAGAAGCGTCTCTGCTTCTTCTTCTGCCCTTCTGTCCCTTCTCCCTCTATGCTACCCTTAACTCCCCCCATTTTTGTGCCCTGTCCATGTTTAATTTATGTACGCATTTTTGGGCGCCATTTAGATACTCGTAATTGGCTAATTATATGTATGCATGTTGTTGTGCGTTATGAATTTCATTTAACCATATCTCTTTAATTTAGAAATTGAAAAACTTTTGTTCACCAAATTGAACTGACTGACAGCCCCGACAAAAACCGACAACGACGACAAAGTAAAAGATATATATGCGGGTTACCAGCGTTTTTCATATTTCCACATCCATACATATTTTTGTGTTAAGCAAAAAGTGCACGAAATGTAAATTGCTTGATTTGTAGTTGGTTCCGTTCCATTCCCTCCTCTTTCTCTTCCTCTTCCTCTTCTGCCTGTTGTTGCCACAGAGATTGCGTAGACCGTTGCACATTTGATAAACATTATGGCGGCCCATAGCCATAGCCATGTGAAAAGTGCAGCACTTTCACCAGCCTGCACTCTAAACACTCTAAACACTCTAAACAGCTCCGCCAGCGTCGCATTTCCAGTTGAACTCACATCGAAATCAAATTCAAAACGGCGCCTCATATCAGTAAAGTGGGAAGGGCCTAGGGACGAGGGGGAGAGGGGGGAGAAATGTCTGATGATCTGTTGATTTTCGATGTGACAAACAAAAATTAAATAAATATTATCTCAAGGAAAAACTCATTCAAAGTATTCGAGTCATTAGTTGATAATTTCGCATCTGCAAATTGTATCTTTTATGCCCACTGACTATATTCTTAAGAAGGTATAGGAGTATTTCTAATTCTCTAACTATATTCTTAAGAAAGTATTAAGTACAATTCTTAAAGCATAAGAACAATTCAAATTCTCTAAAAACTTTTATTTCTGAAAAAAATCCACATCTTCTTAATTTATAACAGTCGATGATGAAATAAATACGGATACAAGATTAAACTTAACTTAACTATATGGACTTATTTTAAGGAATTTTCCATCATTTTACTTAAGTAGTGAATAATAGATACTTTCTTATTTAAATTCTTCAAACGTTAAGCGATTGTTATTTCGGGAATTCTAATTAAAGTAGTTCTAATAATTAATCTGCTATTCGTTAATCAGTGAACTTTTTAGAATCTCAGCTGAATTTAAAAAGAATCCAACTCTTCATCGATTTCAATAAATAAGATCTTTAATGTAAGAATTTGAAAACAAAAAAATCTTTTGAAACACCCACAAGAAATCCTTTTATTAATTTATGTATAGAAATATTTAAAAATATAAATGCAAACTCAAATTTGCGAATGAATGATTATAAACTATACTTATTATTAGCTTTCGGATAGTGTAAAAGGTTTAAGAAATCAATTGTGAAATTCTTAAGAACTCTATGTTGATCTCTGAAGAAACAACTTTAAAATATGATAGATCTTACCATAGAGATTTTGTTAACATGTTAAATGTTAAAAAAAAAGGAAACAAATATAGATCTAATGATTAAATATGGGTTATTCAATTCTAATTGTGAGATTAACACCTTCCAGTCAGCCAATGGAAATCATTTAGCCCTTTTCTCAATAATTCAATTGAACTTCTTTGTCTAAGTAAAATATTTCTCTACAAATAATTCAGGTAGCTGTCTTAAGGTCATCTTGATAAAGGCACACATATATCTTATTTATGTAAGTGTATCTGTGTATCTCTACATACAGATAAAGATACATAGCCATACTTATGCGATACTTATGATCATATTATGCATAACTGTAAGGCAACCATTTCCAGTCGCTTCCACACTTTTCGTTTGAGTTCTCGTCGCACGTCCGTCTTTGATGTCCGTCGTCCGTTTGTCCGTCGTCTCCGTCTCCGTTCCCGCCTCCGTCTCCGTTGCTGTCGTCTGTGTGACTGTGCAAATTATTGTCGCGCATAAAAAAATATTGCAGGCCAGTCGGTGGCAGTCAGAGTCAGATTCAGATTCAGAGTCGCTCCAAGACGGAAGTTCAACTAACTCATTTCCGGTTATGTGTATTCGTATTCGTATTCGTATATGTGGCGTGTAGTATATTTGGCCTGGCCTGCCCTGGCCCGGCCTGATCCGGCGTACATACAAACACACACATAAATCCGTTCCCCTCCCACCACACACACACACACACACACACACACACACACACACACATAGATAGATTCATTCATTCATTCATACACATTTCATATTTCATGGCACTGGGCACTCACTGAGGCACTGGCTCTGCTCTGCTCTGACTCTGGCTACGAGTACGTGCACTAGTAGTACAAGTATACCATATATATATATATATATATATATATATATACCATATAGCATTCACATAGCTGGCGATTCGATTCGATTCATTCAGCAGGCGGCGGCGCATTCATTGAGAGTCAACTTCGACGTCTCCGTCGCCGTCGCCGTCGTCGTCGTCGTCGCTGCTGCTGCGCAAATACATTCTTAATTAAGTTGTAAATGAAACATAAAAAGCTCTAATTACGTCGTAGCGTGCATAGTTTTTCCTTATTTCCAACACATAAACAGAGACAGACACACTTTTAATTTTTTGTATTTAGTACATGCACTTCCGCTTATCACTAAAGATTACTTAAAAGGAATTTGGGTCACCTGCAAGCGACACAACATAAAAACAAAAACAACAATCAACACACACGTTCGTATACACATATACACACACAAACACACACACACACTTAACAACTATGAAAACTTGTAGTCTTTGTTTATATTCACTGATTGATTGTTGTTGCTTTTGTGCTGTTGTGCAAGTGTTGCAATGCCTGAGAAACTAAAGGATACCCATATTCACATAGAAATAGTCAAATTATCAATCAATTTATATTAGAGTTCCTCTTTTAAATCGTAACGACATTCAAATATGGCGCAATTATCGATAGACAAACATATCGGTGATAATTTCGAAAAAAGACATTGCGCAGATAAATTTCGAATTTCGAAATATATCACACAGCCGACACTAGATGGTGCTTTGCTATCAACCCAAGGATGCTTAGCATTCTCCGGCATAAAACAAAGATGACGCTTTATACGAAGCGTTTTTTTAACAGCGCCATCTGGTTGCAAGCGAATGTCCAAATATAAATGGTGGTGTGTAAAAATAAGTCATCAGAAATGGTTGCAAGCCAGGATAAGGGCAACAGCAGAGACTGTAGATGGCGCCACTAATAAATTGACCGCTTTTTGACCGCTAGGTGGGGCTTTATAATTGTAGAAGCGGGCCTCGGTTTCATTCTGAACGCTCCGCTCCCAGTCCCTCTCCCAGGCCCTGCTCCGAGGCCCCGCTCCCAGGCCGGGCTCCCAGGCCCCGATCAAAGGCCCCGCTCCCAGTCCCTCTCCCAGGCCCCGCTCCCACGCCCCGCTCAAAGTCCCACTCAAAGTCCTGCTCCCAGTCCCTCTCCCAGGCCCCGCTCTCAGTCCCCGCTCCCAGTCCCTCTCCCAGGCCCCGCTCCCACGCACCGCTCAAAGTCCCGCTCCCAGTCCCTCTCCCAGTTCCCCTCCCAGTTCCCCTCCCAGTTCCCCTCCCAGTTCCCCTCCCAGTTCCCCTCCCAGTTCCCCTCCCAGTTTCCCTCCCAGTTCCCCTCCCAGGCCCCGCTCCGAGGCCCCGCTCCGAGGCCCCGCTCCGAGGCCCCGCTCCGAGGCCCCGCTCCGAGGCCCCGCTCCGAGGCCCCGCTCCGAGGCCCCGCCCTGAGGCCCCGCCCTGAGGCCCCGCCCTGAGGCCCCGCCCTGAGGCCACGCTCAAGGTCCCACTCAAAGTCCCGCTCCCAGTCCCTCTCCCAGGCCCCGCTCCCACGCCCCGCTCAAAGTCCCACTCAAAGTCCCGCTCCCAGTCCCTCTCCCAGTCCCTCTCCCAGTTCCCCTCCCAGTTCCCCTCCCAGTTCCCCTCCCAGTTCTCCTCCCAGTTCCCCTCCCAGTTCCCCTCCCAGGCCCCGCTCCGAGGCCCCGCTCCGAGGCCCCGCTCCGAGGCCCCGCCCTGAGGCTCCGCCCTGAGGCCCCGCCCTGAGGCCCCGCCCTGAGGCCACGCTCAAGGTCCCACTCAAAGTCCCGCTCCTAGTCCCTCTCCCAGGCCACGCTCCCAGTCCCTCTCCCAGGCCCCGCTCCCAGGCCCCGCTCCTAGTCCCTCGTTGACAGCGACGCCAACGCAAATCAGCTGATCTCGATCTGCTCTGATGGAAATTTTCCCTGGTAAACTATCAAAAAGTATCTCAAACTGATGGCGTCGCTGTTTTTGCATAATGGAACTCTATTCCACTTAAAATTAGGAATTTTACCACTATGCGTCACAGAAACGCAAAATCTTAATAATTGAAAAAGTACATCTTAAAAAATAGGTTTATTAAACAAACGACAAAAGATAATTCTAATAATGACAAATATTTTGGTTATCGGTTTTAAGAAACGATTTTTTGTACTCAAATAAAGACTGCTGTAACGAATTGCACATACTAAAATATCAGTGCAGGTCTTATTTAATTTTTCTGATTTACAGCAATTATATATATCAAACGAACCATTTGAAAGGTTCCAGCTTAGCCGAGATCATTAATTTTCTACTTTTGCGCGTATTTGCCCTTAATTTCGTATGAAATCTCATTTATTGAAATGCTGCCGGCGACAACAACAACAACAACAATAACAACAACAGAAAAAGACGTCTGGACCAACCAGCATTATAAACAAGGAACTTCCCTACAGTTCACTTTTTCAGATCCTTTGTTAGAGTTTTGCGACAGTTCTCGCAGTTAAGAGGATTATTGCCAGCCAAAATTTACAGAGTTTCCCTTCTATTTATGTTGTTGCAGTTTTTTTTTTCGTTGTTTATTCTATTTTTGTCGCCGTCTGTGCAAATTTATTGAAAAATTCCAATTTTTTTCAATTCGTTTGCGAGTGAGAAGTTTTTTTTTTTGCTTATTGTTTTTTTCTTTTTCTATTTTTGTGTGCATTCTTTGTATTTTTTCACCCATTTTTTGTGTCGCCTGTCAGACGCATTAGCAGCGACCTCGTCGATTATAAATCCGGGTCCGGGTCCGGGTCTGTTCCTGGTCCGATTGACACTGACCCACGCGTGTCAGACGGATGCGCCGGGGTCGCGAACGGGGTGGATTGGGTTGGCAACGCTTATTAATGGGTTCAGTTAATGTGTCACAACCCCTTCATCGCCAACCCTCATCCCTTTTACACTAGATTAGGTGCAGTTTCACCCAAAAAAAATTAAATTTTCCTCCTCAAAAATTGGCAAAAACTTTGTGAAAAAAAAATGTAATTTATTAATTTCGCATGGTCCGTGTGACAGTTGGGCTGACGATCCTTTTATTTACACAATGCGCGGCGGCATTTGGATGACCCTTTTTACCCCCTGCCCCTAACCCTCAACCTTTTGATTTCCCAAATTTCATTTTTTTTTTGTTTTTGCGCAAAATGTCAAGAAAAACTTTTACAATTTTGCCTGGAAAATTCGCATTATCCGCAGCGAAATTGCAATTTTTGAAATCGAAAGGGTTGTCAACCCTTTCCACAGATCACTGAATATCCGTGCAGTTGTTGTAATGCGCTCAAAAGTAATTTGCTGACCCCTTTTTCAATTTTTGGGCTCAAATTTTACACATTTTCAACGAAAAATGCTGGAAAAATGGTGCACATAAATTGATTTACAGTCGAAATGCAACAACCCTTTATCGCGACCTTTGTGCAACAGCAGGCCCCTCAACCCGTCTAATTGTAAAGTGAACTCTAACCCAATCCACAATCCTTGGGTTCCCTCACATTGTTGGAGCATGTGACAAACTCGCGCTTCGCACGCGTGTTGATTTCAATTTCAATTTCAATTTTCTGTATCGAAAAGCAGCTGCCAAGCTCAGACAATAGAAAGACTGAGAGGGAGGGAGGGAGGTAGATAGAAAGAGAAAGGAGAGAGGGTAGAAGACAGCAGAGGGGACAAGGTTTTTAAACTACAAACGACCCGTAACATCACATGCACTCTAGTTGCAGATACATTTGTATCTGTATCTTATATTTTATGTGTTTATGTTTACTTACTCGATTTCGATATTATTGGCGCGCGCACGTTTGTTTGTCCTGGACTTAGGGTCTTATTTAGGGATCGGGCTGTAAATTCCCATAAAAAGATAAGAAAAACCATTGTGTTTTTTTTATGATATTTCATTGGTGTTAAAGTTGACTTTGTCGCTGTTTGTTGTTGGGGTTGCTGGCAGCAGAAATTATGACTTTTAAATCAAGACACGTGCCAAGGAAAAAAGATGATCACACGTCAAAAAATAAACTTAATTATGCTGGTTTCAGTCACTTTACACTGCGCTTAAAATTAGTAAATACTATGATATGGGTAGCTTTTACAGATGTTAAAAGCAAGGACAATAACAATGACAGTTCAATAGAACCTTTTTTTAATTGAAAAATATATTATTTTTAAGCTTTCTAAAATGAAAACTATTAGTTACCTTTTACAAATTTAAATGCGTTTCTTTGCCAAATTTTTAGTTAAAGTTTTTTAATTAAATATATGGAATATTTCATCTTTACGTTTAAAGAAAATATGCAAAAGATTTTTCAGTTAAAGTTCTTAAATTAAAAGTATGGAATATTTCATCTTTACGTTTACAGATAATATGCAAAAGATTCCAAAAATACTTATAAAAATATGAAATTTAATTCTCTACTTTTCAATTATTCTGGCGCTTATTTTACATCAATTTTCTCGGGAAAGAAAAATATTTACAAAATTCTTTGTATTTTTGAAACATAATTTAATTTTAGAGATATTATAAGATATTTAATTGTATATGTTCGTGTGAATATCTGTTGCTTAGTAAAAGTATCTTGGCCAATGTATAAATATTTTACTTTAAGGTTTGCTGTTGCTTTCAGTTATTGATGCTGCTGTTGCCGTTTGTCATCCAAAGCCAAGAGATAAAAATAAAAGTCTAGAGCATTAGAAATGGAACTAGAAAAGGGAAGTAGTAAGATTTGGGACGGGTTGGACAGTTGGCCAGTTGGTCATCGTCAGATTGTTTGTTTTACTTATTTAATATAAACTCAACACAAAAGCTGACCGCACACACACACACACACACATAGAAGCACACACAATCGCACACACACAGTCACACGCAAGTTTTGTAAGCGGCTTACTTACGCACTTCAATATCTGTAGCTGTGTATCTGTAACTGTGTGTGTGTATCTATGTGTGTGTCCGTGTGATAGTGCATGAAATTTATTGGCGCATTGGGGACGCCTCAGTTTGAGTTTGAGGGGGGAAAACGGGGGAGTTTCAGGCTGTTGCTGTCAAGTTGCGTTTGCTTATTTTGTTTTCCTTGAAGCGAGAGGGCTTTTATAATTTTATGCCATTTCTTTCAATATTTATTTTGTTATTATGTTTTTGTAATGAGTCCTTCCTTGTTGCTGTTGTTGTCAACAGCAGCGGCGACAACAACAACAACAACAACAACAACAACAATGTTGACGAATATTAGGACGAAAATGTTGGATGATGACGTTGAAATTGGAAAAATTGTATCCATAGATTGAAACTTGTGTGTGTGTGTATGTGAGAGTGTGTGTGTGTGTGTGTATTGCCATGGAAAATTCCGACTGGCACTGGGCACATAAATTAATTAATTTTGTTTTTGCTGTTGCTTTTTTTTTTGTTTTTTGGTTTTTTTTTTGGGGAGAATGATTTTTCTATCGAATTTTTATTGATGTCATTGAAATTGAACTACTTACTACAGTTCGAAATGGAAATAAAAGAGAGAAAGATAGAGAGCAATTGAAAGAGAGAGAGAGAGAGAGAGAGAGCGACTGTTTGTTGTCACGGTCTAAATTTGCGTTTACTTTCTATTGATTTTCGCATAATGAGTTGAGTTGCAAAATCACGTAAACAAAAAAAAATGTAGCATACATTTCAGCTGAAAGTGATTGAGAAGTGAGGCAGGAATGTGACACAGTCAAACTTGATTGCCACCACACACACACACACATACAAGCCTGTATATATATAAAGGCTATTTATTTTTTCGTCACTTTTGCTTGACTTGATACACACACACACACACGCACACACACACTCATACAGACATTGGCTAATCTTGCTGGAATATTGGCCCATTATTTGGCTTGGCAATCTTGGACATTCTGATTTCCAGAGCTTCTCGCTTTGTTATAGTTTTCAATTTATTATCAGCTGCGATTGATTTTTGTACGTTTTAATTAATCGGATCTTATATTTATTACTATAAATAATTTGCCAGGTTGCCCAGCGCTCAACTTTAATTTGAAAAGCGATAAATAAGAAACGCTGTCCGTTCGAGCACAAACTACAATAAGTACACACACACACACACACATGCCGTAAAATAAAACACAAATGAAAGTGAAAAGAAAAGTTAAGAAAAACAGCAGCAACTGCAAAAAGTGCTGAACGCAGAAAAGTACAAATTGCCCACAAAATATATAAAAACGAAGCACACAGAGGAAGAGCCCGAAGGAAATGAAAACCCAAACTCCAACCCCAACCCCAACCCAAACTAAAATCCGCTTCTTCTTTTCTAACCCAAGCCAAGAAGGAAAAAAAAAAGAAAAGTTCAATTTACTACTTTTCACTTTAGCATCTCCCTTTGCCTAATACAAAACACACGCACCCAAATAGCAGCAACAACAACAACAACAACAACAACAACAACAGCAACTATGGCTATGACCACCCTCATCTGAAAGGGCGACGGGGGCGTCATGAGTCTCTGAAATTGGAGAAGCCGCCTTACAACATCACAAGTGGCAGGAGAGAGTATTCCGAGTAGGAACAGCATCAGTCTTGGCAACATTCTCTCCCCTCCCCCCTTCCCCTCACCCAACGCTCTCCCCCCAACTAAGTTTTTGCCTTTTGCCTTTGCGTTAAATTTTTCTTTTTATTTTGGAATTTTTCGATAGCCTTACCGTATCACACACAAACACACACACATATGTATGTGCGCACGGCACACACACACATACTTATGCATAAGTGTAGCAGGCGGGCACGAGCTACTCATTATTCTCTCTACCTTAGAATGCAAAGGGTATAACAGACTCATGTCAAACAGCTAAACCATCACCTGAAACCTTTAATAAGAAACTTAAATACAACTGCAATTATATGAAGAATTTTTATACTATTATTAAGACTTTCTATTCTAAAATCTTATCTCCTTTTTTTTATTTATTTATTTTTTAATTCTATTTTTATATTATTTAGTAATATTACAAGTAGAGACTTTACTTTAAAATTGTTACAAGCATTAATTCTTTAAGCTATTATATTTTTTAGGGTATCACATAGTTTGTCAAAAAGTTATCAAATGAAATCTTTAATAATAAACTTAAATACAACTGCAAATATATGAACAATTTGTATACTATTATTAAGCCTTTATATTCTAAAATCCTATCTCATTTTCTTTATTTATTTATTTTATTAATTCTATTGTTATATTATTTATTTGTTTTCTAATGTCACAGGTAGAGACTTTACTTTAAAATTGTTACAAGTATTAATTCTTTAAGCTATTATATTTTCTAGAGTAACACATAGTTGTGCTAGTCTTATGCTATCCCTTTTGTCTTCCGTTATTATTCTCATTATATTCTCTTCCTTATAATGAAAGGGAAAGTTTAAATAAAAAAAATTTTTAAAAATTTTTTTTTTTTTTTTTTTTTTTTTTTTTAAATTTTTTTTTTTTTTTTTTTTTTTTTTTTTTTTTTTTTTTTTTTTTTTTTTTTTTTTTTTTTTTTTTTTTATCTTTAAGCTTTCTATTTTCTAGGGTATCACCAAGTCGAGCTAGTCGTATAGCATTTCCTTTTGTCTTCCTTTAAGGTCAAGCAAGAATAAAATAAAAAGAAAGTTCTTATTATTTTTTTTTTTTTGATGAAAATTACAATTTTTCTCTTATTTTTCTCTCAACTTTCATACAAAATGTGTGCTGCCATCTTGTTGCTTGTTTCCTGTAGCTTTCTCTGTCTACTTCTTATGCTGCTCCCTCTCTCTTGCTCCCCTCTCCCCTCTCAGTTGCCACAGCAGCCCCCTTGTAACCATACATGTAGTTGTCTGAGTGTGTGTGTGTGTGTGTATGTGTACACCTCGGGGCAGTTTTGTGCCTGACTTCGCTTTACTCCTCTTTCTCTTTCTCTTCCCTCAACTCATCAACGCCCAAAGACTATGTGTGTTTGTGTGTGTGTGTGAATGTGTATGTGTGTGCGTATCCAATTGAAAGAAAAAGGCGCAAAAATCTCAAAACGCAACAAACTGAGCTAAATCCCAGTTTAGTTTGATGGCTTTGGTTCGGTTTCTCATTCGAATGGAGAGCTGCCAAACAGATTGGAAACTGAAAGTAAAAGTTAATAAAATGCTGACGTTTCTCTCACACTCTCCAACTCTCTCACCCCTCTCACTAGCTCTGTCTCGCTCAGTACTAAAACTATAGTACTGAGTATAGTAGGAATATTGTTATAATGTTTCAGTATAAATGTATATATAGTAATTTTTTTATACTCACCATTATATTCCCAATTTTGTGAGCCTATAAAATGATTATAATAATAAGCTTCCCTGTTAAATCAAGAAAGTTTGCTCTCAATCTTTAACTTAGTTACTTTTTAATATTATTTCAAAATAAATTGACAAATGAAATTTATAATTGTATATATACATATTTTTTTTTACCTTTAGATACTTCTTTGGTCTAACATTACTATGAACAGCTTGAAGCGTTATTTACAGCGCTGTCATCGTAAGTTGGGTGCATTTTTTGCGCTCCTGGGGCTGCTCACCTTTTTTCTGGAACATAATTATGTGGGACAGCAGCGGGATCTGCTTTATTGGAAGGACTTCTTGATGATTTTGGAGCAGCATCCATTTGTGTTTTGTCTGCTGGTATTGGTAATGATCTTGACTCGCCTTTTGGTGTTGACGGCGCATCAAAATGTGAACGTTGGAATCCAAACCATATTCTCAGAGCTAATACGCAAATATCATCAGCGCAAGTTTGCAGACTTTATTGTGCGGCGTCTGCTGTGGCATCTGGAAATGGCAATGTTGCGTATGCCACCAGCAATCAAGGAGGACTTTCTCGAGGATCCCTCGATACAACAACGCCTGCAGCTGGCCAAGGATATGGCCTATAAAGCAGTCGATGTCTTTAGACGCGATGCTGCGGCTTTGTTGCTCGATCGAGTGCCTCTGAACCGGGAAGAGACCCCATTCTTTATACTCAAAGAGGAGGAATTGGAGCTGCTCAAAGCTGGCTACTCCCACATCAGGTTAAATGTAACTCACGATGTGCTGAGGCAATTGCTGTACCCCAAAAGCAAAAGCTTTAACTGAGAAAAGACACTCTGCTAATCCCAAATTTATCGTTGTCCCCATTTTCGTTTGGTATAAGAAATATAAATGGTTTAAAACTCGTTGTCGTTTGCGTTCTCAAAACTCATTAGCCCAAAGTTCCGCCTCCTTTTGGTTCCTCTCTTCTCCTCCCTTTCCTTTCCCTCTGCTGTTGTTGCTTCTGTTTCTTTTTTGATTCGCTTAGTGCGTGTCATTTATTTAAATTGCCACATTTCGGCTCTAATGTGCATATGCCACCGAAAACAACATAAAAACAACAACATGGGGAATGGAAAAAAAATTGGAAAATAAAACTAAAATTTCCACCCTCACCGCGCAGCTGGAAAATGTGAGGAAAAAAACAAACGAACAAAAATTTCCGAACAAAAATCCATAATAAGTTAAATTATTAAAGTTTGTAGTTGTTGTTGTTGTTGTCGTTCTTTTTGTTATTATTATTATTGTTGTTTTTTGCTGACTGCCTGGCGTGCTCTGTGTGGGTTTTTGACACGACGGTCCAAGGACTTGTGACCATTTACAACACGACAAGGATAAAAGCAACTACGGCTACATTGCCCTGCTATAAATTACCCTGCAGACATTTTAAAATATAGCTACATATTAAAAAAACTTATGACTAATTTATACTTAAAAAATATACCTTACCCCTTTCTATTTTTTAATCTTATATTTTAATAATTTTTTTTTTTTTATAATTTTTATTTTTTTTTAGATAAACATTGATTTTGCTTTTATTTCAATACATCCCAAAGCAATTCAGACAGTCAAAATAAAGCTTGTAGAATATTTGAAATAGAGTTAAGCAATTAATAAGTCACTAATGTCCATTTTAATGTTAATCTGAAAAATTAATAAGTCACAAATTAACCTAATATTAAAACAGATATCTTATCAGAACTTTTATTTTGTAATAAAATAAGGTTTATACTTACAGGGTATACAGTCGTTTACATATGTGTCTCCGTCATAATATTAAATTTGGCAACTTTTTTTTTGGACTATTTATATACCCATTTTAAAATATTTTTTTTACGGTATACAGTCTAAATATCCTTTATCAGACAGATATATATCAATCTTTTACCCACAGATATTCTTTATACTCCGTTTTAAACACTTTCTGTCTTGGTTTAAATTACCTACAAATTCTCGCTCTAACTTGCTTTCAATATACCCAATGTTTTTAATTTTATACAGGGTATTTAGTAGCGATGCCGTTTAAAAATGGTGCCAAAGCATATGGTGACAAAATTGTTGTCGTTGTTTTGTGTTTGTATTTGGCGCCGATGTCGTTGCCTCCGCCTGCACAATTTAATTGAGAGTCCAAATTATATACACACACACACTCACACATACATAAGTATATATATATAAATATGTCTATATATTTTTAATAGTGTGTCGTGCTGTCTTGGGGTCGTAGTACTTACGTATTTTGGGTGTTTAATGCCCATGTCTGGCTGTGAATGAGGTGTGTGTGTGTGCGGTGTATAATTTGTTGTGTTGACTGCGTGTGTGATTGTAAAATCGATTAAAAACGAATTTTTAACTTGTACATTTTGAGTTAATGACCAGTCCAGTCACAACAGAGTTGGTGCGAGCTGCCTCATAAGTAGTTTGGGAATTTGATTGAATCGAGGCAAGGCGGCTTCAGCACTTAGCCACGACAGCTCATTATGACGTATCCCTGGAGTAAAGATAGCCAAGTGTTGATGGGGATAGCAATAAGCAAAACAAACAAACAGATAGCTTGAGTGACGCCTTTCTCACACTCCCAACGTAATACTCATTTCTATATGTAGGGAAAGAGAATCGAGTACTTGTCGGAATTATCAAACAGCCTTTTGTATGAAAAGTTTTTTTTTTTTTTGGACAACAGGAAGAATATCAAGCTATGTAACTGTCACAAACACGCGCCGGACATACACCCCACACACACACACACACTCTCTCACACACACACACAAATCAAAAGAGAATTCCTTTCCGCTTTTCGATTTTCGCAATTCGCTTTTAGCCTCGAGCATTTTGTTTTCCCATCTACAGGCGCATTCTTTACAAAAATTATTGATAAGACAACCTCGCATATAATACAAATATTGACATACTCTGATTTCGAAACTCAAGGGGAAGGTGGCCAGCAATCTTGGGTGGTGGTTTTGGCCGAGATCAGAGCCAAAAACTGAAAGCAAATGTCAAAACTCGAAATGGGGGGAAACAGCGGGGGGAAACTTTCACACATCTTGTCTCAAGGGCCGCAAAATCAGCTTAGAAGTTTCCACAGCAAAGTGAGTCGGAAAATCAAAGTAATATTATATCCAAAGAGAGGCTGAAATAAGAAGAGATGATGACACGTTTCTGTTCGTTTTTTTTCTTTACATGAATACAATTTGTGACTTTTTTGTTGTTGTTATATTTAATGGTTTAAATTCATACAATATATATATGTATATGGTTGTATATATATTTAATATAATCATTAAAACACATACAATTTTTGATAAATGCTCGCTTACAATCGAATGACAAAAGGTGTGAGGAGGGGACAGGGGCGGAATCGGGGTTGGGGTTGGGGTTTTGAGGTTAAGGTCGTTTTTGGGGTTGCTTTTGATTCTGCTCTTGATCGTTAATGTTTGTTCTCATTTCGTTACACATTACATATAATATATAAATATAAATAATTATTTTTAAGTTTTGCTTTGTTTTGTTTTGTTTTTTTTTTTCATTTTGTTTTCACACAGAGTTTTACATAATAACAAAGTTTTTTTTTCGAAGAGTAAAATGTTAAATATAATATATATTTAGATAATATATATATATATATGTATATTTGCCAATTGCAAAATAAATTGTTTTGATTTCTCATTTTGTTTTTGAATATAATTCTTTTGATTTTTGCTCATCGTCTACATCGTCGTCTTCCATTTCTTCCATTTTGATTTCATGCTCGTCTCTTCCTTAACTCAACATCATTTTAATAATAATAAATTTTCAATTTTGAATTTTGCTTACAACTAAATGCTATTAAGAATTTATTTTTGATGTTTGCATTTCAATTAGTTTGTTGTTTTCAATTTTCTTGGGAGTTGTCTTAAATCTAATAAAATGTTTTTGATTTTTCTCCAGCTCAACAGACATGTTTTTTTATTGTCTGCGGCCAAAATTTTGATTTATGCTCATTTAAAGGTACGTTGCAAGTTCATTGTAAAATTGTTTACTTATCCATTTACATATATGTATGTATATATATATACTTATTTAATTTTTTTAAATTTTCTTTTTGCCAATTTTGATTTGTGCGCTCTTTGTGTTCCATAACAAAAAATGCAAAGTGTGTAAAAGTAATTTTAATAAATTAAAGTGAATCGATAAAGCCCAAATCCAAAATCAGCCTCAGTTTGCAATATTGAAAAATTGTAATAATGTTATTTTGCTTAATGGCTGCAACGCTTAAATTTGCATACAGAATTTGGCAAATGGTGCTGAATATTATTTGCAAGGAGTTGGGGTTGAAAACACCCTCTGAAAACGTCACGATGTCAAGTAAATTGCATTTTTCATTTTTCACATACAATATTCTTTCTTGCCTTGCATTTATATTGCATTTTCCCGCTGCACACTTTTAAACATGCAAATTGTGGCACCACACACCAATACACCCCCCGTTGCCGTTGTTGAAGCGGGTCGTTTTTGGCAATTGTTGGCCCAGGATTACGAGCACAATGCCAAAATGCCAGTCCATTATAAATTGCCATAAAAATTCAATAGAAAACATAGGAAAAAAGCAGACACACACACACACACGCACACACATAATTTGCATGAATATGACTCCCGAGGAGGGTGCAACGGAAATTGGGAATTGCCAATTGGCAACCTTTCTTCGAGGGTTGCTTCTCCGCAGTTCCCTGGACAACGGATATCAATTGGAAGGACTTTCGCATGCAGCATAGTTATATCTATAATTGCAGCAGCCAACAGTGAGAGAGAGTATCGAATGTCTATAGCGTAATCAATGGAATGAAATTTGCATGGGACACGTGACAAATAATTAACGGAAGAGTGCCGTAGGGTAGTAGCTCTACCCCTGTAAAAACTGGACAGCATTCGGAAAAATGATGTGGATTTCATCAAGAAATATTTCATTTTCCATTTCCAGCAAACAATATTTCTCTCAGTGCATTTTTAATCAATCGCTTGTAGATTATTACGGTTTGTGCATATTTTTTACTACCAGAAGCAGCTGCGCAATTTGAATTTTTCATGGAAAATATGCATAGTTTACTTGACCCTCACAGCGGCTGCATTTGACCGTATGCGTTTTTTTCTCTCTCTATTCTCTATTTTCAGTTTTCTATTATTTTTGTGTTTTGTGTGTTTTTTTATCGCTGTTTTCACTAATCATTTGGAGGGTATTTTTTAAGCAAATAGACTAATCAGCGTCTGTGCGTGGGGGTTGAGCCGGAAGCGAGTCTCACTTTTTATGAGGGTTGCCTATGGCATTTGATAACAGACTGTAAACTCTCGACTTAGATCCGAAATCGAACCCAAAAGCAGCTGCTGATTTTTTAAAGAAGGCATTAACATGTATTCTCAACTGGCATTGTTGACAAATTTCATTTGAAAATTTAATCAAATAACAATTTAATAATTTTATATCAAAGGCGTTCAACCGGCATGAAGTATATAAGAAGTGACCCCTATAACAAACCTCAGTTCTTAAAAAATTCGAAAATTGAAAATAAAGAAATACTTAGGTCTTCAATTGCGTGTGAGAGTCAATTGTCGGCAATCAGCGACAATTTTTTAAGGGCTGCGATAAGATTGAAGTAGACCTCAAATTGTTTTAACACCCGGCTCGAGACTGGCACACTTTGGCTGGAGATATTTTGGATGAGGGAAAATGAAAATCAAATGTAAAATAAATCAAGTGAATAAATAAAAAGAGAACTCAACTCAAGTTTAACAAATACTCATGTTTTATTAATATATACAGTACAAAATAAGATGTAATTGAATTTTGTAAATGATTATAATTAATTGTAAATGAAAATTATATAGTATTTTTGCTTTTTATTTGTTGATATTATTTTCTATTTTGAATTTTGGATTTTGATTACTATTTTAATTATGTCGCTTAATTGGTGATTGGTTTAGTGTTGAACAGCGACGCAATTGCTAAAAGGCACGCAGCATTTTAAAAAAACACACGTTTTTAAAAAATAAAATTATAAATAGCAAAATTGTCGCCGCTGTTCATTATTGAAATTTAAATATTCTATTATTTTATTCTATTTTTTAGACTCATTGAACTGCCAGCACTGCGCTACATTTTCATAAAGAACAAACGCCTTAAATACTACAAAATAATATATGAAAATGTGGCCAGCACTGTAGCCAGTTAACGAGTCTGAATTTCTTATTTTTTTTTTGGTTGTTCGGTTTGTATATCATCTATAAGGTGTTGGGGGGACGTCGCTGTAACGGCCACGCCCTGCAGTTCCGACCCCTCCAACTTTGACTAGAATGAGCTTGTTGTGGTTATATATTTGCGACTAGCATCGTACTTTGGTCGGTTTTGGGTGCGTTTTCTTTGGAATGTGTCAGTGTCACTTACAATTAAAACTAAACTTGTATAGCAAATAAAAAATTATAATTAGGTAATACTTTTAACTAAAAGCTAATTAATAATAAGTATAAATTGTTGTGCTTTCGCTTTTGTTTTTCTGTTTATCTTTACATTTTTGTGTATGGCTCATTGTGTTTGGTTTTTTTGAGGTAAATTCACTAAAAATTTAATTTACTTCTGCTCTATAAGTTGCATTGTTTTTTTTTTGTTTTTGTTATTTTAAGCATAAATGTTCATATTGTTATATAAATTCATTTATTTAAATTATTGTTTTCAAGTCCGTCTGAGGTAGCATTTATAAATGTTTTTACTTTGTTGATTATTTTCTTTTTTTCATCATTTCATTTATAATTTATTTTTTGTATCTTATCGTTAATTTTTATTTTTTTTATTTTGTTTATTTAGTAAGTATATAAAAAAGTACTAATGGTCATTGTACTTTTGCCCTGAGTTGTTCGTGTTTGCCTGCTGCTGAAAAAACCTTTACTGGCGCCTTTTTCTTCATTCGTTCACGCAAAATCGGTTCTATTACAATTACTACTAGATATAGGACCTCTCTATAGCTTTATGTACATCTTGAGTGCGTGTGTGTTTGGCATATGTGTAATAAATGTGAATTTTCGCAGGAGGAAAAATAAATTCCTGTCGAAAGGTGTAATAATTGAATTGTTTATCTAACGATTTTAGGATAGTTTTAAATAAAAATTTCTTGTATTTGTGAATAGAGCAGAAATTAATAATTTATCTACATTGTGTGGTTAGTTAATAGTGGTTTACTCTGGAACTTTCCTTAGATCTACACCTTTCGCATATCAACTGTTTTCTCTACTTTGCGAATCATTTCGCCTATTTTGATTTTGAGCAAATTTGTGCATAGAATTTCCCTTATATGCTGAAGCTTGAATCGTGTACCTCTAGTTTGTACATATAACTAGTTAGCACTACTAAGTATATTTAATCCCAAATCCTTTAACCTAGACGCACCGAACCCAGCCGTATACATATAACGATTATTCACATATGTATATTCTGTAATGTGGCTATGGCTACTACGATATATGTTTGGTTATATGTATGTATATATCCTCTAACTGCAACACACACCCCTTTCTTTCACTTTCTATCTGACTTGCTGCCTCTTTTTCTGGTTAGCGACTTATGAATTATGTACGTATTTAAATTTCCTTTGACTAAGTTTCCTCCTTTTCATTTTCATCCCGTTTACGATACGTTAATGGCTTTTAAAAATTACTATTACGCATAGGAACTTTGATATTAATCACTAGAGATATAGATATATTTATGTATGTACGTGTATGTATTGTATGCTATGGTATGATCATCTTCTTGTTTATATGATTTATTTCTTGTTATCGATTATGGATTTATAAAAAATATGATGTGTTGCCAGCTGAAACGGACTTGTTATTGTTGTGATTATAATAATATTTGTATTTAGTTTCGGGTTCTATGTTATACACAAAACTCATTCCCATTATTTTATGCCTTTATATGCCGACAATTACAGATCCGTATACGAATCTATAATTGTTGTAGCTTTAGTTTTGTATTTTTTTTTGTATATTTACTTTTAATAATGAGCTCAACTAATATGCGCACTCAGTCTTTTGTAGTTCCACTATTTTGTCTTGTCTTCTTGTCGGATAACGGGCTGGGGACTGGGACAATAACTGCTGACCAGCACTGTGATTAGCTGTTATCATCTTTATAGCTCAATGACACGTGCTTAAAATATTAATATAATATTAATTTGAATATGAAATTGAACTAAAGTGAAAAAGAGTCACTTTTTGATTATAACTTGAAGTACAGTTTGAAAAATAACTGGGTTCGAACCCTGCTATGTTAGAAATCTGTAATTTACCTGTTCTGTTAATTCTTGTAAATTCTTGAAAACGTATAAAAAAAAACAAAAATTTGATTACTATTAATGTACTTAGTTCAAAACTTTCAACTCGACAATTTCATAATAGTTGACTCATTTTTAGCTCCTTTCTTACTGTTTTTTAATATAGATAATATAGATAAAGCTCGTGTCATTGGACTACAAATGTGGTAAATGGTTCTGAACAAAACTGAAGGGATTTAACTTACATACGCTGGCAACACCTTTGTGGTTGTTCTGTGTTGTGTTCTGGTGAATTCTGGTTTACCGGGATTCACTTAGGCTGGTGTCAGCCTGAAGCTTAACGTGGTCGACTCCGAGGCTCGAACCCGCACCGGCAAATAGACGAGAGCGGGTGCAAAGAGTCCCTCGGCATCGGCGTCGGCGGGTGCCAAGTGGAAGGCCTGCATCTGATATGCCTCCTCCGACTTGATGGGCTGGGCATAACTAGCGGGTTTACCGCTGCCATTCGCCAGATCGCTGCACATCTCGAAGGGCGATGTGGCCGCCGAACGTTGGGCGCCAATACCGTTGGGTGTATCGGGCTTGTTGGGAGTGCCATGGCTTGGTGTGGGAGTCGGATTGGGAGTCGGAGTCACTGTTGTGGAACGTGCCTTGGGGGAGACAGCAACTGGAGGATTGGCTGTGCCTGGCGAGGCGTGGGGTGTTGTGGGCGTGGGAGGAGTGCGAGCAGCTTTTATGCTGCTGTTGCTGTTGCTGTTGTTGCTGCTACTGCTGCTGTTGTTGTTGTTGTTGTTGTTGGTGGTGGTCAGGTTCGTGGGTTCGATGTGCTCCACATCGGCTCTGTCTTTATTTGGCTTGCTTCTGGCCTTGCCCTGCACCGCGGCAAAGGATCTATCTATCCTAGGCTCCGCTTCGGCGGCAACATTCGTCTCCCCATCGCCGCCATTGTTGAGCAGGGCATGGGAACGTTCGTGGATGAAGAGGAATGCATAGTAAGGTGTGGTGAATGGACACAGCGAGCACTGGTATTCCTTGAATCGCGGTGTTGGCTCAAACATGCCGGGAATTGGCAGTGGCAGGGGCATTCCCTTCGGCAATTGCATCTGGCCAAATAGTTGCTGCTGTGCATTCTGCAATGCCTGGGCAAGATTGTTGGCCGGATTGGCGGCAGTGGAATTCCCATTGGGTATCTTGAGCGTAGGACTGTTGGGCTTACTGCGACTAGAGCCAGCGCCAGTGGCAACTGTTGGTGGCTCCAATTCGCGCAGCTTCTCCACGCCAGCAACACCGTGTTCGTTCATCAGATGCGTGCGAAGCCATTTGAAGCTGCGGAATTGACGAGCGCACAGTGGACACAGCTCGTTGTTGCCACTTGAATCGCCAGAGAGTGGCGTCAAGTTCAGATCCTGTTCCATAAGCTGTTGCTGCTGTTGTTGCTGCTGCTGTTGCTGCTGTGCCTCGACCTTAAGTCCATTCTGACCACGCGGCTGTGGCAATGGAGCTCCGTCCTCAATAATACCATGTGTGTTATGCTTGTGCACACGCAGAAAGTACTTGCTGCATAGCTCCTTGTTGCATATGTTGCACACAACGCCGCCAATCTGTGCCCCATTCTCAATCTCGATGCCGTGCATGCGTTGCATGTGCGTCTTCATGAAGTACTTGTTGCACAGCTCCTTGTTGCAGATCTCACAGTAGCTGGACGTGGGCGTGATGGTGTATGCGGCACGAGGTGGCCCTGCTGCGGCACCAGCAACTGTTGCACCTGCCACTGTGGCACGATCGGGCGTGTAGAAGCCTTCCCGCAAGGGACTGGTGCCGGGAATGCGTCCCAGATGCACCTCGGCGATATGTTGCTTGAATTCCTGAGCTGTGGCAAAGTCAAGCGCACACTGCGGACACCGCAGCTCGTTCGGTGTGGGCGTGGCAGAGGCGTTAACCGGTGAGCCGCCGCCAACAGGTGACAGTTTCAACGGCAACTGTTGCTGCTGCTGCTGCTGTTGTTGCTGTTGCTGGTAGAGCATGGGATGTCCCTCCGGCAGCAATTGTCCGGCGTGCTCTGTCATGAGATGTGCGCGCAGTGCATATTGATGCTCCAGCTCGCGACCACAGAGGTGACAGGGCAAAGGTCGCTTGCCATTGAAATCGTTGAGTTGCTGCAACATCGATTGCAACTTCTGCAGATTCTGCA
Source organism: Drosophila falleni (assembly GCA_035045575.1). Lineage (NCBI taxonomy): Eukaryota > Metazoa > Arthropoda > Insecta > Diptera > Drosophilidae > Drosophila > Drosophila falleni. The sequence continues at coordinate 18,235,349 of JAWNOV010000167.1, forward strand.
AACCCATCACCGAGTTGTTGTCTGTCTTCTCCGGCACTGACTCCTCGTAGGGCTCCAGTTTGATGCGTTTGTTGGGCTGCTGTTCATCGGCTTGCAAGTCCTCCTCCTCTCCCTGTTGCTGTTGCTGCTGTTCCGGCTCCGTTTCCGGTTCCTGTTGCTGCTCCTGATCGGCAGCCGCCTTGGCCAGCATCAGATTGAGCGGCATAAATGGCCAACCGGCGGACATAAGCGGTTGCTCCTCCTTGGCGTTCAACTGCAGATCCTCGGGTGGCACAAAGACGCCGTGTCGCTTCCATTTGTGCGTGCGCAGAAAGTACCTGTTGGCGTACTCCTTGCAACACAGCTCACAGAATGCCTCCGGCAACAGCACGCCCAGACGACGCAGCTTATCCGGTGCACAGTTCGCGTCCCGAGCCTGTTGTTGCAGCTGCGGTGGCAACTTGCGTGGCGGTGGCGCAAACGGCACCTCCTCCTGCTCCAGCGTGAAGTCCTCGCGAAAACCTTCGGGCAGCTGATACGGCTTCGTCTCAGCGGGAAGTGCATCCAGCTCCAGCTTGACTTGAGGCGTCTGCTCGTTGTTGGGGCTGCCACGTTGCGGCGAGGGCGTGGCTGTGGCAGTGAGCGTGACTGTGGAAATGGGCGTGGCAGTTTCATGCTGCTTGGCGCGATGACGACGCATGGCAAAGATGTTGGTGAAGCGCTTGGAGCAGATGTCACAGTGCACGGTGGGTGGTGCTGGTGGTGTCAGCTGTGGCTCTGGCTTCTGTGGTGTTGCCGGCTCACGTGGCAATTGCAGTTGCTGGAACATGGAAGTAGCAACACTGTTGCTGTTGCTGTTGCTGCTGTTGACGCTGCTGTTCGTCGTATTGTTGTTGTTGCTGATGATATTGTTGCTGATGTTACTGTTGCTGCCATTGTTGTTGTTGCTCATGCTGTTGTTGTTGTTAATCATGCTGTTGCTTGGCGTGCTCAAATCACCTGCGGGATCAAATATGCCATGTTTGTTGGCCTTGTGCGTTTTTAAAAAGTATTTGTTGCAGAATTCCTTGTTGCACAGCTCACAATATGCCTCCGGATTGAAGATGCGCAATGGCGGCCTATTAAGACCCTCCACGCCGGTAAATCCCGACATGCCAAGCAGTGGCCAACCCAGAGCAGCTGCCTCAGGTGTAAAGCCAAAAGGAGACATGCCACCATGCATTGCAGGCTGCTGTTGCTGATGGTGTTGTTGCTGCTGTGCCATTGCCTGCAACCAGAGTTCGTGCTCCTTCTGGTTGCTCGCATGTCCATTGGCCAATTCTAGTTGCTGTTGCTGCTGTTGTTGTTGTTGCTCTTGGTGTTGTTGCTGTAGTTCCTGTTGTGTTGGACTGTCGGCACGTTCCAGCTTGACTTTAAAGGAGTTTAACATATCCATAGGCTCATCGCTTGACAACTGTTGCTGCTGTTGCTGTTGTTGTTGCTGCTGTGGATGTTGCTGATGATCCTGCAACATGTGCAGACTCAACTTGAATTCTGTCTCGAAATTCTCGCCACACTGTTTGCAGTAGGTTTGATACGGATTTATCATGGAATGTTGCTGCTGTTGCTCCTGCTGTTGCTCCTGTCGCTGTTGCTCCTTTTCTATTTCTGCTTCTGCTTCTGATATGTCTGCGGGCTGCAACTTCTGCTGTTGCAGCAGCTCAAATGTTTGCTTCAGTTTCACTATCGACTTGGGCAGCAACATTTTCGACAATTTCTCCTCATAGTCAATGACTGATGCCTCAGTGCCACCGCCGACAGCAGCAGCAACAGCAGCAGCAGCAGCAGCAGCTCCCTCTTGTTCCGTCTCTCCACCACTCAAATTGAGTGCTTCGAGACGACTGGGATTGTGTTGCTTGCGTCGCTTTTTGGCCGCATCGCTGAGAGCTTTGAGTAGTTGCAGCTGCATGGCTGCTGCATTTGCTGCTGCTGCTGCCATTGCGGCCATTGCCGTCTGATCCAATTCCCCCTCAACTCCCTCGGCTCCGTCAGCTTCAGCTTCATCTGCTTCAGCTTCCATGTCTGCCTCATTTGTGCTGCTTCCCATGGCGTTCAACAGCGGCGATTTTGACTTTGACTCCATGCCCAAGAGTGCTCGTTGAGTGGGTGACATTGCTGATGTTGTTGTTGTAGTTGTTGTTGCTGTTACAGTTGTGGCTGCTGCTGTTGCTTCTGTTGTGGCTTCATGTGACTGCAATATATGACTGTTGTTGTTGTTGTTGTGGTTGCTGTTGTTGCTGCTGCTGCCGCCGCCGCGATTTGTGTTGAGTGTGGATGAATTGGAGACATCGGAGAGCGCTGTGTCCTCGCTGCTCAAATCCGGCGGTGGGGTGGCATATATGGATGCTGCCATTTTGGATGATATTACTACAAGAAAAAAGGCAAAAACATAAAGCAAAAAAAAACGAAAAAAAGAACAATAAGTATGAGCGTACTGCGCTTTAATTAAAGAAGCCCCAAAAAACTAATTGGGTGTCTAAAGTTGCAGGAAGCTTAAGCATGCCAGCTGAATACGAGGGATTTGATTGGGTTTAAGTACGAGTAAGAGGAAGAGTAAGACTGAGGGTAACAGTAAGAGTACACAGAAAAAAATTTCGGGATTTCGAAATAAAATTAATCTAATATGATAATTCGAGTTTTTTCCAAAACCACTCTAATAATTGATTTAAGCATGATTTCTAATTCTACTCTCTACTCAAATTTTGATCTGCGAGCTTCTGTAAGATTTTCGTTAGTTAAATCAAATATTTAGGTTTCATTGTCTTTTTTATTTTAACAAAAATATCCTGAGTACATACTTAAAAAATACATGCTTAAATCTTTAATTTGGTACTCGAATCTTAGTTAAATTTTTTTTTCTGTGTATTACTGTTTGTTGCTGTATAGGTCACATGTGCATGTACTTGGGAGTAGCTACAATAGAGATGTGGCAAGGGGGAAGAGAAGTATCCTACGGTATGAATAGCCTGAGGCTTAAATCGTGTTATGCTGCCCCTACTTCTAATGCTTTCCCCCCTCCTGCTTATGTACTAACTAAACTTCCATCTACTAAAGCATGTTGCCAAAAATGTTGTACACACACAAACACACACACAGATTTGGCCTTACAACATTTTGTGTCTCATTTCCTTATGCGCTTAATTTCATTTTTCTTTTGCTCTGTAATTTTTTTTCTTCCTCTTAGCACTTTTTCATTTTTGTGCAAATTCTATGAAAAATTTTTCCATTATGTACACAAATACATGCGCACAGCTAAACATATATAGAAAAGTTTTTGTGTGTTTGTACGCCCAGCCACCCACACACACCCACACACATATAAACACTCATACACACATACACTTGCAACCCCATTGCCGCACACGAAAATTTATACAAAGTCATCCGATTTAAGGAATACAAATTTTGCTTATTTTGTGCGAAGCACACACAAACTTTTCCTCTGCCTCCCCCTCAACCACCCATCACACACACAGACACACATATATATACATTCACACAGTGTAATATTTGGCAACCAGCTGACCCCCGCCCCCTGGCAGCAGAGTCCCCCCTTCTGACACCATCACTTGAACTGCGCATAAAACTTATAAAAATTTTCTTCAACATGACTTGGTAAAATAAATTTGATTCTCAAGAAAGCAAAAGGAAGCCGACAACGACACGAAGACGGCCCAAAAAGAAGTGGGGAGATGGGAAGTGGTGGGTGGGTGGCAAGAGAGGGTGTAAAGAGGGGGCGGGGGCCAGGCGAACGGACAGGCGGCTGCCAGGCAACGTGTGGCAAGGGGCCAAGGCAAAGGCAAAAATGTCGAAATAAACCCAAAAAAAAAAAAAAAAAATTATATATATTTTTTTCTCTATTTCTCGACTCCTGTGAAGGCAGAAGAAAAATATTCTCAACTATGCTGCAGACATAAATTAAGTTTCCATGGTTGGAAATTGGTTCTCTCGTTGATGTTGTTGTTGTTGTTGACTTTGCTTTTATACAATTTCTGCAGCAAATTCTCCACTCCGCCCACTTTGGTACTTTGAGGAGTTAAGCAAAAATGCCTGCCAGGATGTGCGCCATTTCAATGTGTGTGTGCGTTTGTGTTTGAGTGTGGTTGGGATTTTTATAAAGCCTAAGGTAGTTTGATGTTATTTTATTTGATTCCTTTTGCCTGCTCTACGTCTACTTAAATGAGAATTTCAGAGTGTAACCAGCACAGCCTGCAATTTGGCTATAAATATATCAGACTGAGCTAAGAGACAATCATTATAATGTTTACCAACACTTTTGATCACGTACTCATTAATATCTTTGGCAACACTAAATTACTGTGTGCAATTAAAAGCTCACTGCTATTGAACTCAGTGAAGCTTTAGGTAACTTCAATTCGCGTATTTTAGGTAATATTCATGCACGTTTCGTTCACTTCACTTCGATTCGTTTCGTTTCGGTTCGTTTAAAGTTCGGTTCGCTGTTTATCGAGTCGTTGGCGCATGCGCACTTCGCTGCTGCTCGTGTCCTGCCAAGTGGCTTGTTCGTTTTCAACTGTCGCATGACACAGCACAAAAAAAAATACTGTCAAATCGCGCAAAATCAAAACAGCAATAACATTGATACTAAAATCACACACATACACATACACAGAAATGTATCAATACACACCCCGCAGCACTTTTAATAGTTTTCCACACACACACACAGGCAGATAGCCTACCCACAGCATTTTTTCCAATGCTTTGCACCCAAAAAACCTCAATAAAACACCCCAAAATATCAAAAATCAAATAATTTCCCTTAAAAAAAATATATACGCTCAGCAACAAAAGAACGCGACAAGCGAGCAGCGCTGCCCGGAAAACCATTATTGCTCCGCCCCTTTTTTCAAATTTTTAGTAACCACCACTCTCACTCGCACTCACACATTCACACACATTACGACTCTCTCTCACTCACACCAACGAGCAATGTTGACTTTTTTTCGTGCTCGTGCCAATTTATCAATGCTCGATAGTTTTTCAATTTGTTTTTCCAACTACTGTTGCTGTTGTTATTGTAGTTGTAGTTGTAGTTGTAGTTGTTGCTATCGTTGTTGTTATTGCTGACGAACACAGTTACATACATTTTTGTTATTCTAATGTATTCAACATTTGTGACTTTGTTGCGACTTTACGGAGGGTGCGGCTCCGAAAGACTGAATGAGATTTCAGTTATTATTCTCTTCTATTCGTTCATATGCTATTGTATTCATATCTTGAAGTGAGTGCTTTTGACAAATCACATTCATGTTGTTCATACATAGGATGGTATGCGTACGCTCTTCTGAACCCAAAACTGATTAAAGCAATTGCGCCTCTTTCCAATGTAATCTTACCTAACAACACACGTCTCACTTGGATATATAAACCAGAAATAATTGCCTTCTTGTCTCGAAAGATAAAAGACGCTGGAAAGTGTATCCCCGTGCTAAAGACAGGGGTAGAAATTACAGAAATAATATCCATGAAGGTTGTAATAGCCAATTGATAAGTTATTTAATCTGTGGTCTCTTGTGATGACAGTTAATTAGGGACGGGAAGATATGAAATATATCTATATCAAACTGAAAATATGAGTTAATTGTTTAGAAAATCGACATTCAATTCGGAAACATATAGATACCAATACAAATTTGTTTAAATAAATTCAATTTCTTTCTTTCTTCTACTTATAGTATATATATATTTATTTACAAAATATATACTTCTTATATTTATAAATTACAGGTATAATATTTAATTAGATTGTGACAGTCAATTGATAAGTTATTTAATCTATGTTTTTGTATAAGGACAACTAATTATGGACAGTTAGATATGAAATAAACTAATCTATATCAAACTGGAGAATCTGTCATGTTTTATTCCAACTGAAAATATGAGTTATCTGCTTAGGAAATTTATTTTTAAAACAGATCGAAATCTGTCCCAAGAAATGATTATAATATTTTTTTAACTTCTATCTAAACTTGAAAATTTGACTTTATTGGTTTCATTCTCCCCTCTCCTTGTATAGGTCTCCATAAAATATTGCAGTCATATATTTTAACTCGTATATATAGTACATATATTTATTAGAAAGCTCCCTTGACACTTGCAATGCAATGTTTGTGTTTTTGCTCAGGGATTGATAGATTGATTTTGACTTTACAAGATGCTCGCATGTGTGTGAGTAAGTTAGTGTGTTTGTGTGTGTGTGCCACCCCTTTTGCTCCAGCAACAACATTAACAACACACACCACCCCACACATATACCCAATAACCACATGACAGCTCGAAAAGTGAAAGTGACTTGCCAGGTCTTGTATGTTTGTCAGTTTGTCAGTCTGTCTGTTTGTCTGTCTCTCTATCTGTTGTCCTGCCACGCAACAAGGACGCGATACGTTGCGTTTGTGCCATGTCCGATTCTCGCATTGGTTTCAGTTTCCAGTTTCCAGACATGCGCAGTAAATATTCGATGTCCCCAACGCATTCACTTGGCGCTCTCTCTCGCTCTCTCTCTCACTTTCTCTCTCCCCCTTCCCCCTCTCTTTCGCTAGGCACTCGGCACCGGCATCATATGTGAGCATGTGTGTGTGCGTGAAATTTCAAATTGCCGGTTGAACGAACCAGGAGAACAAAATAGCCCAACAGGAGCAGAGCAACAGCATTTGAAATTCATTGGCCAGAGTCCGAGTCCGAGTTCGAGTCAGAATGAGAATCAGAATCAGAGCGTCGTCCCAATTGTCTGGCCACGTCTAGTGGTCAAGGTTTGCTATTGACTTTCACTTTTCACATGTCGGCATTTCGGTGTCCACTACAGTTGTGAGTTTGTATTGCGGTTGCCATCGGACTCGGAATTGCCGATGCCGGCACTTTCACTTTCGAAATTACTCACACGCACACACACACACGCACACACACAGACTGTAAACGGGGGGGCTGTGTGTGTGATTGGGATTGGGATTGGGTCAGCCAGGAGTAGGCGCATGTCTGTTACTGTTACTGTTGCTGTTACTGGACAACAACTACACGTGTGCACGCGAAACGTAAACAAATCCAAATGCCATTCAAATGAAGGTTACAATTTGAAAACTTTCGAACTGACAATTACGCGTATACGTATATGTCACTTGGGTGTCAACTGTCAACCTCCCCAGCAATCATTATGGAATTTAAAACCAAGCGCGTTGAACCACTGAACCGCTGAACCGCTGAACCACTGACACCGCCTACTCACCGCCTACATGCAAATGGACTTTGTCCTTTCCTCCCTCACTCCTCACCCCTGGGTCATGGGTAATTACGAATTGAAATTATTCGGGGCCGGGTGCGTGTACCTTTTGACGGATATGATTGATATATGTGTGAGCACAGGACAATGCTTATGTCCTTCCTGTCACCCATATGCCGCACTCTATACTCTCTCTTGTATGACACCCCCGCCCAGCTGGGCATGCAATTAATATTTTGGTGAAAATCAAATTGAAATTATTCCTGCCATTGAATCAACCCCGCATTTTCCTTTAAAAGTATTGAGGTCTGTTAGGTTTTTGGGTTGCGGGGGCGGAACATTTGGTAGTTTGGCTGACGGACTGATGGGTTTTTGCTTGTTCAACCCGAAATATTTGAGACAAATTGATTTTAGAGTGAAGCGAATTGTGGTTATTATATTGTGTTTGTTTTTTCAACTCTCGTTGAGTCACTGATTTATATTATTTTAATATTATACAATTAATATCATAAAATTCTGAAATTTGTCGGCGTCACAGTTTGTTTAAGTCTAGAATTACGCGGCTGATTGAAGTTCTACTTAAAGAATAAGCCTCAACCTAATTTTGATAAATATTTATTTAATATGGTCTAAAAAAAATCGGCATAAAAATTTTGAAAATGGAAAATTATAATTATTAGAAACTAATAGGAAGAAATCATTTCAAATAATAAAAACAATTAATTAAAACATTTTAAAACTCTCTTTCTGAAACATATGGCTTTTATGGGATAGTAGTAAATATAATCGCTATGCAGTTATATTTATTTTATTTATAGTTTGTTTTACACAGAATTCAACTAATAACGATTGCATTATCTAGTCGACTGTTTGGTTACTATTTATATTACTACTTTTTTCACTAGAAAACAGTGGGAAATGTGGCAACGTACAATAAGGATTGGGGGCGGACTGCTCATTAAACTGTACAATCGAATACGTCAGAGAGGACCCTTCGAAGGAAATGTTCCGTGTTCTTTACAGTTGACTTGCTAGCAGAATTTCCAACATTTCTGCGTAACGTGCTCATTAGTAAGAAATCTCATTAGAAACTAATGAACGAACGTTGGCAACATAACTGCAATAATAACATACACACATACACTCACACACACACACACACACACCCACTACCAATAATACTCCCAATCATTTACCATTTGCCTTTGCCTCGTTAAGTTAAATTTTTATACATATATTTTTTTTCTCATTTTCACTTTCACATCTTCCTTCGAATGGAGAATGGCGGATAGAGTGAAAAATTAATTTCCCAGCATATTTGCTGTGCCGTTCAAACCAAAAACGCTAAAACGAATCCAAAAGGGAAAGCCAATGGGAGGACTACATATTTCCATCCCGTTCGTGCACTAAATATTTTTCTATCAAATATTATTTGTACAATAAACTATATGAAAATGTATGTCTACCATCCCCTGAGTGGTGTGAATGTGTGCCTGTGTGTGTGTGTAAGTGTGTTTGTTTGTGTGTGAGGCATGATAAAATAAAAATACGAAAAATGTGGAAAAAATACAAGAAAAATTAATAATGAAACACACACACACTTGCACAGAGACAAGGACAAGCACTAAGTGTGTATACACATACACAAGCTAAGCCATTTGCGTGTGTGTGTGAGTGTGAGTGTGTGGGTGTTATGGGTAAGGGACGCAGAAATAATAATCATTTTTATAATAATGCAAGTGTATTTGACCGGACGCCAAGTTTTTCTAATGTGGGCGAGTGCCAGCAAAAAGGGATGGGGGGAGGAGGCAGTGAAAAGCTAGCGATCGTCATTATCGTCATCGTCATCGTTATCTCGCACACACGCATCTAAACACCCCCCGAAAGTATGCAGCAAATACTCGTACTTTCAAGCTCACAAGAAAAATCTATCGCAGAAATTTTCACAACTATAAGAAAAATAAGCAAGAACAACAGCAACAACAACAACAAAAATTCCATAAATTTTTGCTGCTACGCTTTCGTCCTCGTTTCCACACACACACACACACACAGAACATCTATATATAGAGAGGGGAAGTTTGCAATTTTATCATACACACACACACACACACACATCTACAACCTTCCGTACAGCACCCGCACCCTGCACCCATCCGGCATGCAGCGACTTTATGAAACCATCAAATTATTTTCTTTTCCATTTCTGACACTCAAAAGAAACGCAAAGAAAGCAAAAGAAGAAGGAGAACAAAAAAGGAATTACATACTACGGACGGAGCAAAAGTAGTGGAAAGAGGCAAAAATATTATTTTCCAGTTACACTCGGCTTCGTCTCGGTCGCCATGGCACATCCTTTACATTATTTTTCTGGCCATGCTGCTGCCTCAAAGTTTTGTGACCGCCCTGCCACGCCCCCCCTTCACCCCTGTACCCACACTAACCGCCCAAAACCCATCCAAATGCCTGCGGGTTACTTTTTGCTTCTCTGTCTCTCTGTGTGTGTGTATGAATGTAAGATTGTGTGTGTAAGATATTGTGTGTGTGTGTGTGTGCGAAGCTACTTCGTCTTATTCGAGTACGAAATTTTTATGAGAAAATGCCTGCCAGCTATACTGCTGCTGGTTGAGTAGCTCTGTGTATGTGTGTGAGTGCTTGAGTACCCAGTAGGAACTAACTCTACGAAAAATGTACTTTCAACCACTTTACTTTATCTATTTTGAAGAATATGACAAATACTTGCACATCGTGTTTTAAATTTAAATAAATCTTTTTTTTAATAACTGTATAAGAAATCAGCTTTTGGATAAAAACATCTTATCTCAGTAATCTTTTAAATGATATACATCTTTATTTAGCCTTTAAAAAATTTATCGTATTTAAAAATGAATACTGAAAAATAATTTTACGTTAGAAATGTATACTTCAAAATATAATATAAGTTAATGAATTGTAATTATAGAATAAGTTTATATATATGCATATATTAAGTTCTTTAAATAAATTCTTCTTCAAAAGGTCTGACTTTTCCTACAAGTTCCCACTGGGTACATAACTGCTTGAGTTTCTTTCTGTGTATGTGTGAGCCAAGTTATAAGCCTCAACTGTGCTGTATATCAAAATATTTAAAAGCAAATATAATATTGGTGGGGTAAAAAGCACTGGGGAAATGGGCAGGCCATAATAGAAAAACACTTAAGCAGCCGCCTAGTGGTCGATTGCAGAGGGTAGGAGATGGAAGGCCGGTCAGGCCAGGCCAGAGTTGGAAGACTGGGCTGACGGGCTGGCGCCTTGGTCTATGCTATGCGAAATATCAAAAGGCATACAAAATGTAAAAATATTAATAATGAGCCGAGGGCTGAAGCAGAGCGAGAGCAAATGTGAATGCGGCGAAATAAAAAGAAATTGTGGAAAATTTATTGATTTTGACTTTGAGAAGAAAAAGAGAGCACAAATAAAAATGAAAAACAGAAAAAAAAAAGAAATTAATAAAAATAAAACGAATGCTTCAACAACACATGCTATAAATGATTGGTTGGCTGTTTATCAGTCTGATATATAACAAATACACGCGTACATCTGTACAAATATGCATTATAACGAAATTGATTTCGATCTTATCATGCTTATCGTTGAAATTTTTATATTTTTATTGGCATTCGCATTAAAAATACTTAATCTCACAGCGGAGTTATTACAAAAACCACCCCAGCAATGGAGCGGGGGTATTTTAGGGGGGCTTCGAGTTGTTGTTTAATAATGTCCATATCGAAATTTTACTTTATCGCGAGTTTTTCTCTTGCTGTCTTTTTTTAATGTCCCGCGTTAGCTCGTACATACATATTATTATTATTATTTTTACGTTATTAGCACCCGCAGGGTCCTCATGGCGTATGCGTAATGCGCGATAAAACTCGTGTCAAAGTGTTTCACTGTATATGTGTGTGTGTGAGAGACTGACTGTCAGCTAATGAGACTTTTTAATAAATTGCCCCAACATTTTTAGTACAATTTTCATTATTAATAAAAGTTTATGGCATATATATCAGCTATATGCGATTTTGTTGTGAGAGTGAATGTGTGTCTCTGTTGTTTAATAAAACAACAGTGTTGAGTGTGGTGAGAGCGCAACTAAAAGATACCCTGTAAGGTCTAAGAGTGAGATTCAATTGCTTCTCTATCTTACCATATAAGTATCTATATTATTTCACATTCTTATTACACATTTATTTTAAAATATTAAAAATATCCGATAAATAATCATAATATTCATTATCATAATAAATATAACCCTTATCATCGAATGTATTTTATTTCCGTATGAAATTCTAGCTTGGACTATCCTATTCTTTCCATTTTATGGTTGCAGGGTATAAAAAGCAAGCACACAGAATTTATTAGTTCAATTAAATTTCATAAGTTCCCATTTTCGTATGTGTGAGTGTTTGTGTGTGTGCGTCATGGCGACGCGATGTGCATTAGAGCGCCTAAAAGTAGATAACTACAAAAAAAAGTAGATACTCGCATAATTATCATTTTTGATTTTATGGCCCAAAACCTTTTGAAACCTATTGCCGGTTTCATATTTGAATAGCTACATAAATTATTTTAAACTTTGCTTAAATTTTTAAAAATTTTTAAAAGGTGCTTAATATAAAGTGTATCGCTAAATTCCCATACCAAAAAAGGAAACCATATTCTAAGCAAATCACCCAGAAATATTATTTTTTTTTAGGATTTATAAATCTCTTTGATGACTACCCTTAGTACATGCATGTTTTAATTTTCGATTATAGTTAAGGGTCAATATATTTATGTACACTACACTATGATATCATATTGAATATTATGTGTGTCAATTTCCATAATGCTCCTTAAGCCAATTTTAAATTTCACATTTTATAATTTTCAACAGGAAATTAACAGCACTGTAAGCATTAATAAATATTTCAGATAGTTCTTTTTTTGTGATGATGCCAATTTACTAAGCCAATTTCAGGATTATTGTAGTTTTTTTAATTATGGTTTTGATTTATTTTGTAGCAGGCAAATTTGAATAGCGTATAATTGTACTAAGGTTCTATATAAGTTGCAGTACTCGTAGTTGGATTGATTATCTTGTGTGGCCATTATTGGCCTGAACTCACAATGTCTCTAGTCAGAGAGCGCACCTTAATCCTACGTGTAAACTTATATGAAAATAAACGCGCAACGTTACGAGTTGTATTATAATTCTTTTTAGGATTATCAACGGCATTCTGTTAAACAAAAAGACGAGTACGATTGACAACTCATAGCTGGATGTTACAAAAATTTCCAACATTTTATGATGTTTTTTCAGTTGTTGCTGTTGTTGTTGTTAGCGTTGTTTACATTTGTGAGCACTTATTTTGATACACTTTGTTTTGGCCGAGCACTAGGCTTCAGTTACTTGGCTAAATCAAAACTTATTTATCTCTTTTACATTTAATATTTAACACAGGGCACTAAGAGAGATATTTATTCGGTCACATAGATTGGCTTTTATTATTATTATTTCGTATTCTGGCTTGATGTTATTATTATTGTTGCTGCTGATGTTGATTGGTTGTTTGTTTGTTTGTTTTTTGTTGTTGTTGGTTGGTTGAAACTTACAGAACTTGTACAGGGCGTTTCACTTATTTATCATACCGACAAGTCTAGCACGCCGTTGTGGTGGCCACGCGCGGCTACTTCTGCACCACGTACGCGTTTTCTGTAGACTGATTTCGGGTTTTTCAGTTTGGTCGGTTTTTCCGTTTGCCAGCCTGTCGTCGCCAAGCGCTTTCCCCCTTTGACCCCGCCAGGATGCACAAACTCCCACACAAGAGAGAGCAAAGAGCGCAGCCAGTGCACAAGAGAGCCTTAGGAAAACCCACCACCACCAATACCACTGCAAAGTTACCACCACTACCACCATCATCATCATCAGCTACTACTTGAACGGATATCGGCGCTCTGTTGCTATTTTGTTTACTTTCGCTGCGTGGGCGTTTGGCGTTGTAGGCGTGTGCTGCTTTAGAAACCACAACTTGATCTTAGCTTTACTTCAAAATTAGCATCTTTAATTTTATTGCCTATTTTAAGTCGTTCAATTGCTGTTTCATTAATTGCTGCATTGTTTAAGCCTACCTGGCATCACATGTAATTTACAATAATATCTGTATGTAGGTATACAACGCGCCCACTTGATGGATTCGCCAACACACAGACACACACACATAAATACATTCACACACTCACGAAACACCCTCAGTGAGCAGGACATGCGCTGTTAATAACTGAGCGCCGCTCTGAGTAACACTCAGTACTCCCCTGAATCACTCCACAGTTTTTTAATATAGTTTATCAACATGTCGTAGTCTCTGATAAAACAATCATCGTTTATGGTGCAACACGCTCGAAGCAACTGCCACACACACACACACACACATAAGCAAACACACACACTTACAGTTGAGCCTCTGTCTCAATTGAGATATCGCCCCTCGCATCCACCCGCCGTTGAGTAGCTGCCAAGGGTGGCAATTGACTCAAGTTCTTAGACAAAAGTCAAACTGGGTTAAATTCAAATGCAAAAGCCCAAACCATTAAATTTTAGTAATGATTTTTGAACAACTTCCAAATTTACCTTCAATATCAAGTCGAATGCGTAACGTAGCGTGCGGCTTGTTAACGACAACTTCCTATCCGAATCCCCCCTAAACTATAAGCCGGAAATGACATGGCATAGCTTTCGCATTTCTTTTAAACTACAAACAAAACTAAAAACGCGAAAAACAAAAATATAAATAAAGGCAAAAAAAGGGAAATGCGTGACTAACAGTTGCCCCTTACAGCGTGAATAAATATAACATGCTAATAATACAAATAATTTATCTGAATTAAATTTATCAAGATTTTTTTTATAATTTGTCAAACTATAATTCTGATTTGAAGATCGATTAGAAACTTTTCATTAAAAAATATATAGATTTGTAGCTTATTTCTTCTGCATTGTGACATACTTTAATAACCATTTTACAGGGTATACAGAAATAATGAAAAAGTACAAGAAAATCAAATATGCGCTTAACACGAAATATTCAAATTTTCTGTGCTTTGCTTGGGACCTATTTTATTTCAGTTTTTATATGCTATATAATTTCTACGTCTAGGCAATATACCGAGCGACTTTTCAATAACCGACTCTGTCGTCGGAGTCGTTTATTTGTCGCCCTTGCTGCTGTTAGAACTTTTGCGCTGTCGGTGCTGTAAAAGTTCTTGGTATTGCTCCATGGAGCCATCCTCGTGCTTGGAATTAAATGTCTGCTGCTGCTGCTGCTGCGTAGCCTTTTCATCGACGTCCGCTCTTCCCTCGCTGTGCTTCTTCTTTTGGGCACGTTTCGACTCCTTGATTTTATCACGCACACGTTTTCCCAGTCGCGACGCGGCGAGCACCTGATTGACCTTGGAGCTCTTCAAGTAGCGTGTACGCCACGACTGCAAAGAATTAAATAGCTTTAAATTTAAACATTTTACTTGAATATTATTTTAATTTACCTCAGAGCTGGTTACCTCCAGCTTCTCGTGCTCATCCTCGCTGGTGTTTAGCGATATAACATCGTTGTCCTCATCATCTGGCTCAGCCAGTTTTTCGTTTTTTACCTTAGCAACTGGCTCATCAGCCACTTTGGATAACTCTTCTATCATTTCATGTTCCAGATCACCGCCTATTGAAATGACATCATCGTTTTGATCCTCGTCGTCCACAACGGGAATATTTAGCTGCGGTTGTTCCGATTCAGCGACGGTCTCATTGCTTTCCATGTTGCTAGATTGCTCCTCAGACTCTTTGACGGTTTCTTCAGTAGGCACAGTTTCGGTTGCCTCCTGAGTCTCAACAATTGCTGATTCCGTTTCAATCTCTAGCGGTTTCTGTTGCTCGTCCGCCTTAGCTTGATTCTGAGAATCAGCTTCATTTTCGCTCTCCTCTCTCACCTCTCCCTCTTCAGGTTCGCTCTCTTCAGCTGGCTCTTGTGCTGGTGGTGCAGTTGATTGTGGTTCTACTACAGGTGACTCCTTCGGCTTCACTGGCGCCTCATCGTCTGTGCTGTCACTTATTAACAGTGTTTCCGGTTCGGCTTGAATAGGTATCACATCCGGTGAGGCTGAACGAGATTTCTGAGGCTCCTGATTGATCTCTGGCTTTAATTTAGCTGGAATTATTACAATTGCTGGCTCCTTTTCCGGGGACTTGGTTGGATTACGATAGTTGCGCTTTAGCTTAATTTTCTTTTTAGGTGCTGGAGCTTCCTTTGCATTGTTTCCATTAGTCTGCTGATGCAACTGCTCTCTAGGGGCAACATTACTCGTTGTTTGCTCGCTGGACTTTCGCTTGCTTGCTTGGCTGGATGTTTTCTGACTGCGTTTATCCTTAGTCTTTTCCTTTTCCTCTTGCTTATTTTTTGCCGGCTCATCGTCATCTGATTTTACCTCAATCTTCGTTATGGGCTCCATGGCCAGCTGGGAGCGAATAGCACGAGCTCGGGCCTGCAGCTCAAGCAGCTCCAGAACACTTATCTGTCCATCCGCTGGATTATATACAGAGAAAGAGAGAGAGAGAGGAGAGAGAGGGGAAAGAGAGAGGAGAGAGAGAGGAGAGAGAGAGGAGAGAGAGGGGAGAGAGAGAGAGAGAGAAAAATATTAAAGTATATAAAATAAAATATTTATTATAGTAGGCAGTTGCTATTAATCTTGCTTAGTATTTATATTAACTTACGTTCTTTATTTTCACTGGTTTTATCGGCTCTTTTAGCGTTTGATTTCCGCAATTTCTTAGCTGTAAATAAATTTTCAAATCAAAGCAAAAACATCCAGTTAAAATTTAAATTAATTGCACGCCATGGCTACGTCGAGAGGTGCGGATAATTTGAGCCTGACAAACACAGAGCAGGAGGAGCAGCAGCCTGAGACGGATCATGATCCCGAGAAGTTCACCGTACGATTGAATGGACAAAAGGATTTGGAGCAGCGACTGAGGGAGTTTAAAGCTGCCTGCGATGCGCATGAGAAGCATGCGAGAAAACGACGCCGTCGTCGCTACTATCACATGGGCCTAATGGCCAAAGTTGTGATGGAGACGACGCACGACGAGCTCCGTCGCATGCTGGAGCACGGAACCTTCACATTTCACGTCGATATGGTGGCCTTCAAGCCCGATGAATTGGCCGCCATAATGGAAACTCTAAACATTGCTATTTCCGCACATGCAGATGAAAGGGAACTGCGCACAGCAACCGGATTGGCTGTAGAGATCAACGGCGACTGTTGCCGTATCGGACGACTGAGAAATAACTGTACGACAATGTTGGCACGAGGCGCAGTCGTTACGTTGACCACGAATCCGGCTTATCGCTATGCCGGCTTCAGGGAAATTGTCTATGTCATCAATCTGCACGCCTATCTCAGTGCCATTCGATTGAATGATGTGCTACTCATTGGACCAGAGATACGTTGTCGTGTGGTCAAGACATTGAATGAGGCTTTGGCTGTATTGATTATCGATGCAGGACTGTTAACCTCGTATGACTTCATCGAACTCCCTGGACAGTGTCAGGCATTGGCGCCTGAAGTGTATCCCGAATTGTTTATGAGTGATCTGGAACGTGCCGTTGCCCTTAAAGCCAACTATGTGGTGATGCCAAAGATCCGTTGCAAGGCATTCCTGCGCGCATTGTCTCAGGTAGTTAAAGCCGATTTCAACTTAAAGCTCATTGGTTGCATAGACTTTGAATACGTGCGCAACAATATGCTGGATCTGCTGGGTATTATCAAGCTGTTGGACTACATCTGGATACCGGACATGTTTAATGTGAGCTGTTGCGTCTACAACTACATCATGGAGGATGCATTGCCCATTGCACACTGTCAGAAGAAGCCAGTCATTGGCACTGTGCCGCTAGAGCGTTGCAACGACTTTAAGCGGTTCGAGCTGCACGAGTTCCTCTGGAAGATCGATACCATACACATGCAGAAGAGTCCGTGGTGCAACAAGTATCCCTTGATTGTGAAGAAACTGATGCCCATTCGAGACTATCGCGTTGGCGTGGTACAAAACCAACAGCAGGTGAAGAGTATTCTGACTTCCTACCAGACGATCGTCAACTTTATCATACGAACAATATCAACCATCGAGTGCCAGGCGATATTTGTTTTTACAAAGTGTGAGAACGCGAGTGTCGCCTTGGCTCGCTCCGAGATCTATTGTCCTGTTTATATGATGATGCCACTCAACGAGGATGATGACGAGACGACGGTCAACTGCAAATTCGATTTAGCCCGAACGCTGCACCTGCGACGTAATATGCATCCCATATTATACACTACTGATATCAACGAATGTGGCTATAGTCCAATTGAATTTGGTGTGGAATTCATGCGCCGCAAGGGCTGTCTGGAGGTGGGAGATTTCGTAGTCACCCTGGAGGTGGGCAAGGAGGAAGAGGACAACGTTGTGCTTGGCGTTGGCGAAGATGTCTGCATACTGCGAGCTTTCTACGTGGCGCCCGTCTTTAACTGTGAGAAATTCAAATATGGTACATGAATCCCCATTTGTAACTGAATCCGTGACGTGCAGTTGTACAGACAATTCTTAAGGATGACTCCAAATTAAATGTATGTAATCTATACAGACTTGACTTCATTGTATGATAAACTAACAAGTGATTTACAACTGGGATGGCTTAATGAAAAGTAGAAAGAGGTCTGTATATACAGAAATCTTGGGGAATGATTTCTTTTGATATACCCACTTACCACGACGTGATTCACTGCCACCAATGTCGCTGTCCGATGAAATCTCCTCCAGTGAGATGTGTTCTACAATCGGATACATGTTAATAATTGGAAGTGTTACTGGGCTACGCACTTACCCTCCTTGTGCTCCACATCCGAGTCCTCCGAGCTCTCAGTATCTGTGGGGCAGCGAGTGTCTGCTATAATGGACCTCAGACGTTTAGTTGATATGCAAAGCAGCTCATTTAAGCAGAGCTCCTCGATTTCGTCCAAACCAGTCTTCTGCAAGTTAAGGGTTGGCATGAATGCAACATTATTAAGTATAATCCTTCTTACTTTTAGAAACTCTGGTGCCAGATTCATAATCGTCTTTGGCTTCAGGGTGCCAAAGATTTGCTTTACCAGCTCCAGGCGGTCGTCAATGTAGTGAGAAATGGGATGCAGTGTGCGGTCCTCCTCAGATTTCTCTTTCTTGATGCTGATAGGCTTGGGAATTTGGTCATCTTTACTCCTTTTCATTAAGCTGCTCATTTTGCAAAGATTTTCTTTTCAGCCTTCACTTAAAACAATTCTATATTTTCTGTTGTGGTTTGTGCGAAACTCCGAAAATCAAAAGCAGCTGTTTTTGTCAGAGTTGCCATTGTCTTCGGTGAAATCAGTGTGATTGTTTTACTATTTTGGCAACAGCTGTGTCTATTTCTCTGACGATTTTGTTTCTACGTTCATATAAATTAAATTAGGTTGTGTGCACGTTTTAATTTATTTAACACAGTAAGTAGACAAATACCTATAAGTTGGTTATCAACTAATACCGGCAGCAACAAACCTTTGAGATTTGTTGTCATACGCGCTTTGCAATTGGATAATCATGGCTTATTAACTTCGTTTACCACGATTAATTAGAGTCTAATTATCAGGCCTGTTATTATTATGTGCTTATGATATGTTAATTTTAATAATAATTTTATTTAAGATAATATTGTGCAATGCTGCCAACTTCTTAGAAAAAATAATTGCGTATTTGGCAACAGTAGTTTTTTGTTCACTGTTGCCAACTATTGCGATGTTTTGGTATTTTTTATTTTAACGCGCGCAATTTAATATAAAAATTGTATTGTAAATATAAAAATGCAACAACTTTGCAATAAATTATGTACAATTTGCAATGTTTGTGATTCAAGTACTAAAATAAACATTGTTAAAAGTAAAACAGCTATAAAACTACTTATATTAAATATTATATATAAAAGAATTATATATAAAACTTTATTAAATATAAGACAATTATATATAAAACTATATTATATATAAAACTATATAATATATAAAACTATGGTAAATGTCTATTATATGGGCCTCATCTCAAAAACTAAAAAAAAAAAACCACAAATAGGGGGTGATTTATGATGAATTTAGCAAAAAAAATTAGATTGGGGACTCAATTGGTTTATTTTTAAAAAATCTTTAAAGTTTCCATACAAAATGAAGTATTTTATTGTTGTTTTGTGCAACTTGTCATTATTGTGGTCCGTTTACCAACACTATTTACAATAAAATAGTTCATTTTGTATGGAAACTTTAAGGATTTTTTAAAAATAAACCAATTGAGTCCCCAATCTAATTTTTTTTGCTAAATTCATCATAAATCACCCCCTATTTGTGGTTTTTTTTTTTTAGTTTTTGAGATGAGGCCCATATAATAGACAATTACCATAGTTTTTTATATATAATTGTTTTATAGATAATAAAGTTTTATATATAATAAAGTTTTATTTATAATAAAGTTTTATATGTAATTGTATTATATATTATATTTAATATAGATGGTAAATCGAACAGCTGATTTGCACGCGTGCGAGACTGTGCCCATCACTGGTATACAGTTTTTAAGTTACAATTTTTGGCATTGTACCCAAAGTGGTTCATGCTGCCAAATTGGAAAATTGTGCAGGGTGGCAGCGTCTGGGTCAAAACAGTGTTTCCACACCAGTGGCAGCACTGAAACTACATTTGGAAATCAGCTGTTCATTTTATTCGTCTTGAGCTAAGCGAGAGAACGGGACGCGCGTGTGTGTCGGTAAAAATAGTTTTTCGTTGAACCAACCAAAGGCACCGCAAAAACAACAATACCGATAGAAAACTACATTAATATGTGTGCTTCGGAGTTGTTTTAGAAAAATAGCCAATCTGAAATACGATATGAAGCGTGTAAAGTGATAAGTTGAACGTGCAAACACTGAAAACCACATGCATAATTTGAAGCTGTAACAAACGGCGAAAAAAAAACAAAAGGAAATCAGAGTACAAAGCAATTAAAATGAGCAATTCGCGTGGTGGCAGCACTGCGCTGGACTTGGCGCCGTTGCTCGATGGGAACGACAGTGATAACAGCGACAACGAGGGAAAATCAAATGGAGCTCTAATAAATAGCAGTTCCAAGGAATTGCGTGCCACTCACCGGGATAAAGATCGGGAGCGGGATCGGGAGAGAGAGCGAGAGGAAGCCGATTCAGCTATATTTGTGAAGAAGGTTGGCAGCGCGGTATTCTACGGAATCTCATCGTTTATGATTACAGTGGTGAATAAAACGGTTCTCACCTCCTACGCCTTCCCATCGTTCCTGTTCCTTAGCCTTGGTCAGCTCACAGCCAGCATTGTGGTGCTCGGCCTGGGGAAACGTACCAAACTGGTCAACTTTCCGCCTCTGCAACGGAATACGTTCGCCAAGATCTTTCCGCTGCCTCTCATCTTTGGCTTCAACATGATCTTTGGCCTGGGCGGCACCAAAGCCCTCAGTCTGCCAATGTTTGCAGCGCTGCGACGCTTCTCGATCCTGATGACCATGTTGCTGGAACTGAAAATACTCGGAGTTCGTCCCACGACGGCTGTGCAGGTCAGCGTATATGCGATGATTGGCGGGGCTTTGATAGCTGCCTCTGATGATCTGTCCTTCAATATGCAGGGATACACGTATGTGATGATCACCAATGCGCTGACCGCCTCGAATGGCGTTTATGTCAAGAAGAAACTGGACACATCCGAGATTGGAAAGTACGGATTGATGTTCTACAATTCGCTGTTTATGTTTGTGCCTGCCCTGCTACTCAACTATTTCACTGGCGATCTGCAGAAGGCGCTGGAATTTCCCAGCTGGAATGATCCGACATTTGTAGTTCAGTTCCTGCTCAGCTGTGTCATGGGCTTTATCCTCTCCTACAGCACAATACTCTGCACACAGTTCAACTCGGCGTTGACCACAACAATCGTCGGTTGCCTCAAGAACATTTGCGTGACGTATCTGGGAATGTTCATTGGCGGAGACTATGTATTCTCCTGGCTCAATTGCATCGGCATCAATATCAGCGTGCTGGCCAGTCTGCTCTACACCTACGTCACGTTCCGGCGGAAGCAAGCGCCCGACAAGCAAGCCCACCTGCCCAGTTCTCGCGGAGAGAACGTCTAGTCTCAAGAGAGAAACTGAGAGAGAGACGAGCCAACGTCGCTTGCACTTCTGCCAAAGCCATAAATGTTAGATGATATGAGAATTGAGCAGAGATCCGCCTTAAAAGAAAGCTCAATCTTAAACTATAACTATAACTGTACATATGTAGTTATGTATTTAAATGTTTTATTACTATATATAGCTATTATGTAATTTAAATGTCTTTGTAAATTTATATGCAATTGCTGAGCCACAAACATACACGTAATTAATTATATAAAAATGTCTTAAGTTAAAGAAATACAGACGTACACACCTCCACAACCATAACAATAGATAATTGAGAATAGAATATAAATATATATGTAATATATATTGAAACACATGTGTATTTGTACAATTTGCTTATTAACTTTTGACGAGACACAGTCAACTTGATGATAAGATTGCCATGCAAGAGATAAGATATAAATTATAAGACCTATGTAAGTGCATAAACTCGTAACACATTTCTTGTAAATATTTGTACTTTTAATTGTTAATTATGTGACAAATGTTCAATTGATTAGCTGA
This sequence comes from Drosophila falleni, assembly GCA_035045575.1. Classification (NCBI taxonomy): domain Eukaryota; kingdom Metazoa; phylum Arthropoda; class Insecta; order Diptera; family Drosophilidae; genus Drosophila; species Drosophila falleni. The sequence continues at coordinate 18,257,413 of JAWNOV010000167.1, forward strand.
CTCCGTTTACCCAATCATTTTATGGTAGTTTCAATTAATTTTCAACAAAATAAATTATTATTTAACACGAATTCCAATGATTGTTACAAGTTTTATCCGAAAGAACGGAAATGTATTTCCTTATAGATAGAACTTATCTTTAGACAACTTGCACACGGTTTCAGCTTCAGCTTTTATGCGCTTATCTCAGTGTACCGCAATGCTTATCTCGTTTATATATATAAATAAACTATGTATATGTATATAATTAACAATTTAGCTTCCCATCTTTTCTAATGAAAATCTTATATATGTGTATTCACGTGTCAACTGCGACATAACTCATTAAAAAGCAACAAAAATAATAAAAATGAAATAATAGATTAGGAATTGAAGATAGAAGACTTGCCGGTTGGTCTCATTGGGTTCAGACTTTAATTTTGAAGGTTCAATTGTGTTTAAAAAAAACAAAGAGTGGAAGCCAAAACCGGTTATCGGATTTCTGTCGGTCTTTACTATTAACCGTTGTGGGGCGGTAATGTTTACTTCTGATTTTTCGTGTCGACAAATTGTTTACTTGAAGCCGAGACTATTATTGAAGCCACGTACAAGCGGCGCTTAAACTATGGACAGGTATTCAGGGTCACATTTAACATAAGAGCCGAGTCATACATACAAAATCGCTGCTGCCGTGCCGCTAATGATGAGGTCAACGAGGTGTACATCGACTGGAGGCGCCCATTGAACACGTCATTCAATTATATTTACAGAGATTATGCGGCGTTACGGGCTAAGCTCATTGCCACTGCTCCAGCGCTGCTGGCAGAGCTCTGTGCCGCCGGCAGTTTTGGTCAACAGACGCACAGTGGTCACAGATGCGCCACCCGAGGAGTTGGATGCCTTTGAGCGGGAGTACATGAAGCAGCGCATACAAACATCACCATTTCAAAAGCTGCTTCTTGGCGCAGGCTCATCCATAGCAGCTCTGCTGGATCCGCGAAGGTAAGCAGGCAATTCCAGGTTACTCCAGATAGCCATATTAAGCATATGAATATTTATAGGCACGACATGATCGCCTGTCTGGGTGAAACCACGGGAGAGAGTGCGCTTTGGAACATTTTGGACAGCATGCAGAGCAGCGAGGAAGGTCGTCGCATTCTTGCCGAGAAGCCACGCATCAACACCCAGACCATTGATTTCAATCGCTTAGAGGCGTTGCCGCCCGACACATTTGGTGCCACTTATGCCAAGTTTCTGAAAGATAACGTAAGTGCAATTGACACAACCTTTTTCAGGCAGCGACTGCTAAATTCTCTGTAATTCTGCTCACAGCAAGTGACCCCTGATTCACGCATGGAAGTTCGCTTCCTGGATGACCCAAAGCTGGCCTATTTGATGACGCGTTATCGCGAGTGTCATGATCTCGTACACACAGCACTTAACATGCCAACTAATATGCTGGGCGAAGTGGCGGTTAAATGGGTGGAGGCCCTAAATACAGGACTGCCCATGTGCTATGGAGGCGCCGTGTTTGGAGCGGTTCGTCTGCGTCCCAGGTAACTAGACACTCTATGATTCATTAAGAGTTTCATTCAACATTCCCGGCTTTTGGGTTAATTTGTTGTGTGCCACTTTTGTGTTTTTTTAGGCAACGTCGAGAGTACTTGAAGCGCTACTTGCCGTGGGCCATTGAAAATGGCAAACAAATGAAGCCATTGATGCCCGTCTACTGGGAGCAGCGTTGGGAGCAAAATGTGAACGACTTACGTGCCGAATTGGGCATTAAGACGTTGCAATAAACATATTATGATTTTGAGTTCGATTAGTTTTTATTTGAAATGGCGGGCATATCGGATACAATCGATCAATTGCTATCGAAATTTAAACGATCGCTGAAAGTGATCTGGCAACGCTGTTTGCTTTTGCTGATCGGAAAATGTTGTAGGGTGGCAGCCCCAATAAAAACAAATTGTGTTGTTGGAGAAACGCTTAATGGATAATTATTTATTAAAACATTATTATGGCTGAGAAATTTAATGGATTTAGCCACGATGAGATACTCAAAATAACGGGAGTGAAACAGGGGGGCAGGGGAAATGCAGACACAGGTAAATATCATGGCATCATCAACTATTTTGATTGGTTTGCGTGCGTGTGTGTTTAAACAAAACAAATGCTACACATGCATTAACACAAATATATCTACATATGTGTGCGTAACTTGTAGCTTTAAAAATGATGAAAAACCAGCCGGGTATTAGGCGGATGCCGGATAAGATCTTCCGGCAGGCAGATCAATTGCGAAAGCAACAACAACAACAACAGCAAACACAGCAGAAGCCTCAACAAGTAGCTGCAACCAAGGCCAAATCGAGATCAGCCACGCCCACAGAACCGGAACCAAAAAAAGCGCCAACTCCCACGCCAAGCGATAATGGGAAAAGCGAAGAATCTCTTGACTTGGAAAGCGGCCTATCTGAGTCACTTGTCCAGGCGCTTTACTGTGGATCCGTTAAGGCGGCAACGTCAAACGGCAAAGCTTCAACTGCCACGTATGCGACAGTCAACGACAGCGAAACGACGGACGACAGTTCAATTCTGAAGATAAGCAGCACAGACGACGATGTTAGCATACTGCCCAGCACCAAAGACTCAACTGGTGATAGACTCAGCACAGATTCACCCTTTAAGGGCATTTCCCTGAAGGACTTTGAGCAGCATCGCAGAATGATTGAGGAACAGAACAAGCAGAAGAAACAAATGCTGTACAAAGCCATTGAACAGCATACACAAAAAACTGCTGCTGAATCGCGGAAAATAGAAGAGATCCGTCATGAACTCTCAAAGCTGGAGAGCGACCTTGCCGTGGATGTGGCTCTCTTAAGAAAGCAGATTGACACAGCTTGCATACATTTTGCCACTGTAGAGTAAGTATCTTTTTAATTAAAAAAAACCATAAATATAAGAAAAATAATAGCACTACATTGATTCATTCAAAGAAATCTTTGTATATTCGCTTTGGTATTAAAATGATTGGTTTTTATGGGTGTTCATTAATGATAATGACTATGTTTTGAATACTTTTATATTAACAATTATTTTGGAATTCTCTTAATATAATATAATAATAATTGCAACAGTAATAATTATTATTATTGATGACAATCAATAAAAAGTATAATGTAACTCATTATTATGTAAATTTCATAATAGAGCTTATAATGATTACGTTCTCATTTTACAATTTTGTTGTTTTACAAATAATTCTTATCTTGTATTTAATTATATTTTCAGAAAGCAGTATATTAAAATTGAGGCTCAGTTTCTAAAGGCAAAAGTCGACTTACACAATGCATCTGAGAAGAAGGAACTACTCACGGAACATCTGTGCACTGTTATAGCCCACAATGAGGATCGCAAGGCGCAAAAACTGACCGAGCTGATGCAAAAAGTGGGCCTGGCGCCAACCGATGATGATCAATCCGAATCGCCTACTCCAGAAAATTAATCGAATCTACGAATTTCGTCGCAATTAAGAATTAACCTTGATATTAACATGACCATGTAAACAAACTTATATTAGGTGTTTTAATGTTAAGCATAAAGCAAATTGCAATAATTAAATGTACGTTAATGTTAAAATTATATTCAGTGTTATTTTTTCTTTAAATAACTGTTTATTAAATTGCGACACAAGAAACTTTAAAGTTTAAATTGCGCGCGCTTGCTGATTGTGTTATTTTTTCTTTTGAACAGAGTGGCAACTCTACAGCAATGTTGTAGCCCTGAACGCACAGCTGACTGTTGCTCAAAAACGTGTGCAAAGTTTAAAACATAAACAAACGCTTTTGTGAATTTTTTTTAAGTTAAACATAAACTTTAAGGATGGCTGGACGAGGAGGGCGTGGTGGGAAAACAGGCTCGCTGACAGCGGAGCAGATGCAGGCGCTCGGCTGTGTGGGTAAAGACATGCCACAGGTTCAATCTGCGCCGCCTCCAACTTTTCCACCGGTGCTCAACAAACCAATCACACTGGAAGTGAGTGAAAATGTCTTGTGATTTACACAATATATTTATTATTAGTTTCTGTTCAGATTACTGCAACGCAGAATTATCAGCTGCTTTGGAAGGAGGACTTTTTGAACCGTATTCGGGATTCGCCATACTACATCATCTCCGCCAGCCAAGAGAAGAAAAAAACAGATGTCAAAGATTGGCGAGAGGTAAAACATAACATAATAACAATTAACATTATCTTACATTAGCCATGTTATCACCATGCAGAAGGCTTTGGAGCGTCTGAAGAATCGGGCACAGCCGGAGTTCAACTACAAAGCAATGCCTCGAGAGCTAAATTCAACAAGTCGAAAGCGAGCTGGAGGAGAGCTCAAACTTAAACAAGCTACCAAGAAGACAAACATTGAAGATAGACTGAAACAGCTGGAGCAAAAGGAGCTTAAAAGTGGCGCTGATAATGAAAACGAGGAGGTCAAGCAGGAATCCGATTCGGAGCACGAAGATGAGGAGGATCCTGAAGCCGCACTGGACGATGAAATGGACGAAGAGAACGATTATGCCAACGATTACTTTGACAATGGAGAGGCCTACAATGAGGAGGATGACAACATGGACGATGGTCCTGTATACTAAACAAGAAATAAACAAGCTGATGAACAGTATTTGGGTTTGTGATTTACTAATTCGCCACTTTAAGCTTATTTAACACATATTTATCTGCAATGTACGTGGTTATGTAGTTAGTTAGAACTTAATCCAAGTTGCTGGGGGGGCTGTAGTTCAAGTGGATCAAACCAGAGGTCTTCACCTGCAGATAAAAAGAGATTATTAGAAGAGTATTCGCTTATTTGGGTGTGGCTCTACTTACGAATCCAATGGTGCCAGCCAGAATCAAGATTCCAGACACCAGGAAGGCGTTGTACTTGGTGTTGTTCTGGCTGTGCTGCTCCTTCCAGTCACCAGCTGGCACTGGCAAATCATTCATGGTGGAGTGCTGGTGGTGTTCGCCACCGTGGTAGGCAGCACGCGACACGGCGCCAACTGCAACAGAGTAGAGCAATTCATCAATAATTTATCTATAAATTCCAGCTCCCATGATTCAGGAGCAACATTGACCACATTATGTAATTTTTAAGGTTAACAAATGAAGCCGAAAAATAGGTATTAAATACTTGCACCTACCATTTCTCAACAGCAGTCCTTGTTTGACGATGTGTTTGACCAACATGTTTGCTAAAAAGTTGCAGAAAATTTACCAATTTGTATTTATTATGTCGATATTTTTTCGCGTTAATTTTTACTCACCAGTGTTACTTATGTATCGACCAGTGTGTCCAACCTTTAGAAGAGTTGCAAAAATACTGCGGTCATTATCGATAAATTGACTAGACCTGCCAACTCATTTTTTGTTGCAACATGACTATTAAAACAAGTTGGCAGCACGGGCAGTGGCTCATCGAACAGCTGTTTTTGGCGGAGGCGTTCTTCAATTTGGAAACAATTAAATTACAGTTCGAATTGCCCAATTGACCACTGCCAACATTCCTTAGCCATGCTAACTATTGGCACCTTGGCCAACATCAAGCACATACTGCAAAAGGAGCTCTTCAATGGCTCTGGCAGCGGCGAACGTTTGCTCTCTGTGGTGACGGTGACGAAGACTTTCAAAAAGAAAGACAAGCGAGCTTGTTATCTTTGTGTGGTGACGACAGCGCCCCCAGTGCCGGTGGTCACTCTCTACTTGGTTAAGCAGTCCGAGCAGCGAGAGAGCGAGTACAAGCGAAAGCGCAGCTGGCAACTGGACGAGATTAAGTGGGTCGACGGGCGCAACGAACAGTTTGAGACGCATGAGTTCGATATCCAATTGGAAAAGCTTTACAAGTGGTACGCCCTTAATTTGCATGAGCGACAAAACTTTCTGGCTGTGCTTAACCGGCAAATACAGAAATATGTGCGTGGTCCGCGCGCAGAGTTCCGTAATGTGCCCGTTGCTTGGCTGTCCGAGAAGTCGCCGGAGAAGATAGCCGCAGGGCGTGCGGGACAAGGAAACGTTACGCAAAAGCCACCGAATACAGATGATGAGGAGGACGAGGAGGAGGCGCAGGAGTTTACAGCGTTAACGGATAAGGAAGCCAACGAGCTGGGCAAACTCTTCTCGGAGTGTGACTTTGCTATCAAAGATGCAGAGCAGTTTATAGAGCAACTGTCCAGAGAACTGCACGACTTAGATGGCGTAAGTAGTTGCTGAATCCATGTCTGTAATGTATAACTTATCTTATATTCACACAGGCCAACATGCAAAGTGTCCTGGCATCGGAGCAAAAGGTGCTCAAGATGATGGAGCACATTGATAATGCAATAACCGAGGCGGATAAGTTTGAAACGCGCCTGGACACCTATGAGGACATTCTGGGTCATGTGAAGGAGACGATGGAAAAGATTGGCGGCAAGAATGCCATGATTGAAATCGCCAACAACAATAATATTAAACTGATGAAGGAACTCAACAAAGTTATTGTATGTGTGAAGTGTGTATTTATCAAGGAAGAGTATTAACAAGTCGTGCTTCTTCTTTCAGAGCCAACTGGACTTGCCGCACAGCCATCAGCAGGCACTCGATGATCCCGATCTAAAGACAGCTGTCGGACGCAAAGCTGCCATTACTGCAGCTCAATGTCTGCAGCAGGCAATGAATAGCGACATTGATCCCTCACTGCTCCGACTGGAAGCTGTGCAGGATCAGCGTAAACGCTTCGAGAAATGGAAACAAAAGTTCTCAGCGACTGTTAGCCGCTTTCTCAACAATCTCTTCATCCATCTGGGCAACGAGATTGGAGACATGCCACTGACCAGCACCGAATTGACGCTGCCCAATCACTCCAATGTCCATCGCGAACTGACACCCTATACGGAGCTGATGCATTGGTCCAAGGCCATGGATCGCAAGACCTACGATGGCCTGATGCGTGTCTACACGGCATCGCTGAGCAAGATATATGATCGCGATGTGAGAAACTTCTTTAACTTGGTAAGTGTTCAATGTAACGTATTCTATGGGATTTATACTCAACCTTTGTATTCCTTTAGGCCAAAATGCAGGTGTCTGACAAGCTGCGCAGTTCCCGCGAGGACCTGGACATGTCCACATCGTCACGCAAGTCTGCCGTCTCGACTATTCCCTATGGCACACTGGGCATCAATCGGGACCAATGGGGTCCTGGCGTGGACAGCGCTGATCGTGTGCGTTTCGACGCGTTGCTGGAGAAAGTGTTGGCCGAACTGGAACCCATTGCCTTACAGGAGCAGTTATTCTGCATCAATTTCTTTCAAATGGATGTGATAAGTCCAACAACGAAGAACACACAAACGACACTGGAGATGGAAAAGGATAAGGGCACTGAAATGTCGCAATCGTTTAACGCCTCAACTGTCTCGCCCACCAGCGGAACCACAGAAGGTTCCGCTGTGCCGCAGAAGAGGATTGATCGACAGATCAATGAGGATGTGCGGAAATTAATGATGGGTCTCTTTGGATGCCTGGAGCCGGAGTTGGTTAGCTTTATTCAAAGCTTCGAGCGTGTGGATAGCTTGTAGGAAAATGGCATTCCTTTCTCCACAACATTTTGATCTAATCTTCATCTCTTTTGCAGTTATTCGCTTTATGTGCTAGTGCGTCTAACGCAGCACGTCATGTCCGCCCAGGACACACATTCCTTTCTCAGCATGACCTTTGCCTCTGCCTTGGTGCAGGTCAAGCGTAACTTTGACCGCTTCATGCAACAACAGCTGCAATCGATTAAGGAGGCAAAGCTTCCCAAGCGTTCAAAAGCCATTCTGCCTTATGTGGAGAACTTTGAGAATTTTGCCCAGACAGCGGAGGGCATATTCCGTAAATCCGATCGTCGAACGGACATGGAGAAGTGGTATCTGCAGCTGGTCAATGCCATCTTTGAGGGCATCAGTATACACTCGCAGGAGCATCCCAAGACGCCGTCACAGGTGGTTCGCATGGAGAACTATCATCATATGTATGCACTGCTGGCACAGCTCAAGGTGCCCGGCTTGGATGCACTCAAGAAGGAGGCCAAGTCACGTTACAATGATGCCCTCAAAGCATATGTAACGCAGTACTTTGGCAGACCGCTAGAGAAACTCAATGTGAGTAAATACTCATACTTTATACTATCCAATAACATCTAACCTTTCCTCTCTTAGCTCTTCTTTGAGGGAGTGCAGCAGAAAGTGGCGCAGGGCGTCAAAGAGACGGAGATAAGTTATCAAATGGCCTTTTCCAAGCAGGAGCTGCGCAAGGTAATTAGCCAGTATCCCGCGCGTGAGGTGAAGAAGGGTCTGGAGAACCTCTACAAAAAGGTGGACAAGCATCTGTGCGAGGAGGAGAATCTGCTGCAGGTCGTTTGGCATGCCATGCAGGAGGAGTTCATAGCCCAGTACAATTATCTCGAGGAGCGCATACAGAAATGCTATGCAGGCGCCATGATCAATCTGGAATTTAATATACAGGATATACTCAACTTCTTCTCAGACATTGCGCGCTCCCATTGAGTTCTCTCCGATCGGGCAGTTTACTTTTAAGTGCAATAGTATTTAGAGCGATGTTTTTTAAGTCAAAAATATACGCGCACATATTTAAACAGCTGACTGTGGGAGAGCAACAGAGTGTGAGAGCGTGGAGAGAGATAGAGCGAGTGTGTGCCAGAGAGAGAGAGCGAGTGTGTGCCAGAGAGAGAGAGAGCAAGTGTGTGCCAGAGAGAGAGAGCGAGTGTGTGCCAGAGAGTCTAATAAGATTTACCATCGCTTGTTCTGACTCTGAGAGCAGCTTTCAGCTGATCGGCGCGTCAAAGCGAGAGAGACATCGTTAGAGAGATAGTATGTAAGAGATTTCAGATAGATTCTCCAACGTTTGCTCGCCCGTTGCGCTTATTCTGAGTCTGAGATCGAGACCAGCTTTCAGTCTATTGGCGCGCTTCAATCGGTGCGGTTGTTATTATTGCGTCGTGTCTACTGTTGATTTTTACTGTGTGCATTTTATTTGAAAACTGTTGTCTGATCGCTCGAGGCGACTGCGTGTGTGCGTTTTGTGATATGCAAATGGGAATTCAAAAAGCCGCAACGATCGCAAATAAATTGGCAACAAACGCGTTGCATATACTTAACGTGGAAACTCTTTCCCTTTGAAGTGGCTACTCACTGTGACTAAAGGTTTGGTTCTAAAGAGTCCTCCAGTCGCAGTCGCGATCCTTTACGTTGGCGGCGCAGGCGCTGCCATTGCCGCTGCCACTTCCTCTGCCGCTGCCGTCGTCGCTGCCCTGTCTCGAGCTCAGCAGTTAAGTTTAAAGTAAGCGACCAGTTCGACAAGTTTTTTCGTTGCCTTTGCATTTTTTATGCACACGCTTTTTGTGTGTGTTCCGTTTCGTGCTCCCTGTTCGTGTTCTTTATATTTCGTTTGCATACAAATGCACACACACATACATATACATCGATACAATACAGTAACAACAACAACAACATCGTCATAGTATTTCGTTTCCTTTCTATACGTAAGTCTGCAGTTGCTCTTCAACTTCGTTTGTTCTGGCGGTCATCAGTTGTTGTTGTTGATTTTGCTGTTCTTATTGTAGTTGCAGCTTTTGCTGTATTTTAAGTTGTTCACTCACTCACACACACACATATAGACTTTGCTTAAAGCTGGCCACCTTGATAAGCCGCGATTGGCCGGGCAACCTCATCAAGTTCAATGTTGTTACAGTGCACTCTCAACTTCCGCTATGTGCCTGCGGGTCAATAAACAATAATTACGAAAAATACAAGTAACGTTAGTATGTCTTGGATTAAATGTGTGTTACATAATAAAATAAACGAATTAAAAACTTTAAGGTTATGCAAAATAAAAAAATTAGAAATAACTATTATACACTGGCAAAAAAAGTGTTTGTTCTAGATGCATTGTTGGATTGTGTTTTCTTTTATATATGTATTTTTCCATAAAGTTGTAAACTAAAATTTCAAGACAAGCTTAAGTATTTCCAAGAGCGGTTTTCGAAATCCTAAATGAAGCTTTAATAACTTGCAGATTTTCTTAAAGTCGACATAAATTTAGAAATTGTAAAGTAAAACTTTTAAGCGTGAAAATTACTATACTCGATTGAAGTATGTCTTAAAATAAAAGGTAAAAAGTAAACAAATGCAATACTTTTCAGTTATTGATAAAAAGACGTGTGTAATTTCATCCGTTCCATTAAGCGTGACAAATTAAGAGTACTTGCGAATAGTATTTTATTTATTTATTTATATGTTTTACTTTTGTTTTCTTTTCCTATCAACTGTGTATTATTTACTTGGGCCATAAAGGAAATGCTATAAATAAAAGGCAGTGCAATATCCGTTGTGAATTCTCATTCCAGTGTCATTCGCAACATTTTTGCATTTGCATTTGCGGTGTGTCGTTATTTCTTATTTTGTTTTTTATTGTTCAGTTTTAACATTGTCAAGAATAGACGAACTCGAGTTGCCATTGGCAACTAACAACGGGTAACAGGTAACTGAAAGGGGGAGAGGGACCATTAGTGGGGTCTGTGGGCTTCAAATGAGTCATAACTTTTTTTTTTTATTTTCATTAGTCAATATTTTTGTCGTCTTTTTTATTTAAGTTCTTTAAAAACCTTTTTATTGTGATTTAACTTGTTTCCAAACTTATTCCCATTTATCGTAAGCCAATTGCAGAGCACCGCTTTTCGACCAACTATTTTTTCGAGTATAAAGTGTAGGCTAATTAAAAGAATAACTGAATTCTATTTTGGCCTGTTTGACTTGTGGAGTCAGCTGCTTTTCTGGATTTAGCCAAATGTGCAAGTTCCCTAATCGCTGACCAGGTCCAAAATTTGAACTGAGCTCTTGACGGTTGTCAGTTGGCAGTTGACTGCACATACGTGACGCTAAAACTTTTTCTACATAGTTTTTTGGATTTGGTAATCGAAAACCTCTGTCTTAACCCCTCGCACCCCCACATTGGGTTAAAGTGTGCCATATATATGGATAGAGTGCGACAAGTATAAAATACGAGTATTATATGGTTTGTTTGTATATTTGTACATAGTTTATTATGCAGTGGAAATGTGCAGTGCACATTGTTTTAAAGTTTAAACAATGGCGTTATACGATAATAGAAATTAAGCGGGTTGCATGTCAGCTGCTGAGAAAATGAAGTCATTCCGAAGACCCACAAAAACAACAACTGAAAATAAAAATAAATATAAAAAGCAAGCGAGAAAAGTTACAGCAAGTGCTAACTAACTAAATATATGCACATGGGCTTATACGTACTACATAATATAATAATACAAGCAACGTCTGGGCCAGTGAATCTTACTCGTTCTCAAAATGCCAAGCATGTGAACAACAACAACAACTGCCACAAGAAATGCATTAATCAAAGCCCATAAAGAGGCAACGAGTGCTGAAGGGCCACCTCTCTTTTAGCCAAGTCAACTACCATAGTCAACCTCTATGGGTGTTAATGTTATTTTTTTCTCTTTATTTAGTTTTTTTTTTTAGCCAAAACTCGCTTGAAAGTAAAGTAACTCGAGTATAAAAGTTGCTGCGACCATTTATGGTGTCAGTAAGGTACACTGCAGCAAATAATGGTCATGATAATGATAATGATGCCTCTCTTTGGCTGCCTCGCACAGTTGAGCACAGAAACAGAAAGAAGAACGCCCTGAAAGTGGTGCAATTTCGTATTGCCGATGGTTCTCTATAGATGGTGTCTGCAAGTTCTTTGCCATGGCTAGAAAGTGGCCAAAAAGGCAATTGAAGAACAGCAAAACAAAACAGAGAAAAAACAATGTATAAAAAAAAGCATGTTGAGGAAAATGGCGCTGCACTCAATTTGGTAACTGACAGCCGGAGAGGCCAGAAGAACAGACACGACCCGATGACGTCCCCTTTATGTCTGCAGCTACCGCTGTCCCTTCATCTGTACCTTCCTCCATTCCTCCCTCTGTTTCGACTTCAACTTGGGTTTCTTTTCACCAGGCAAACGTGCAGCTGATCGTGCGGCGAGTGGAACGTCGAGACGGACTCGTGTCTTACATATATTGTATATAGACCAGTTTTCTGGGTTTTCCATATGCCAAGTTCTACATTGCTGTGTGTGTGGTAATTTCATGACGCTTTTGCACGCACAATTGCCTTCAAATAGCAACCAAAATGGAGACATATTCACAGTGAGACAAGACTAAAAATAGTTTGAAAGAAAGAAATGTTTGGATCGCTAAAGTCTTGATACCCTTTCAGAATTTGAATTTTTCACTGTTCTTTGGTAATGCATGTTTATATAGTAGTTGGATTTTAACCAAATGTTCCAAGCATCAACTGTGTGAGTTTGGTTAAGATATTTAAAAAAACACCAAAGTTTCTTATATTAAAGGTTATGAGCTATTAATCCTCTGCATAAAAAATCTTCAAAGTTTCCATTAAACAGAATTTACTGACAGGCTTCCATTAATACCCTACACATTTCTGTCCATTTTATAATAGCCTGTTGAAGTTAAAAAGAGACACAAAACTTTTCGCTTTTTAGCTCAAATAACCTTTAATTTAACCTGGGATACAATCATATTCCATCTCTTTTTAATGCGGAAGTCATTGCCACCGTCAGAGGAGGCGGTTTTGACCCAAAGTTCGTGCCAGATAAATTGCAAAAAGATATCCCAAGTGGCGCAAACAGCTTAACACTCGTATATAAACTTTTTTTGTGTATCAAAATGTGTTGAGTTGGGGGCATCATCAATTATGGCAAATGTTCTATCACACGAGAGATTCGCATGAATTATTATTTATTATTAAGAATTATAATTGTTGAGTTTGCTGTTTAAATTTAGAAATGAGCCGGAAACCGGTAACTCTACAGCATCCCGAGTTGTAATTATTAATAAGCGAAACGAAGATCTTAAGAATCGACATTGAATCATCATCAACTATTTTTAATGGCATCTAGGAACTCATTAGTATTTACCTGCAGCATTGTTAACTGACAATTTGCATTGTTTCTTGTTTTTCTTGTGTGAAAAATCGAAAAGTCAAAATAAACAGAATTCAATTACAACGACGACGACGAAAACCCAATGAAGTTGTAAACGTTTTGTGAGACGACGCGACCTTGAAATTTTCGCCAGCTCTGTGTAAATTTACCTTTACCCTAAACCTTAATGAAGTTTCTACGGTTCAGTTTACTTACTACTCAGCCGGGTTGCTTCCTCTTTAGTGTTTTTGTTGGTTTTCTTAGTGTTTGCTTCCCTGTCGGCCTCGGGGCTTGAGTTTCAGGTTCGGATTTGGGCACAGGTAGGGGTATAGGTACGGGTATCAAGGGTACCGGGTAATACCCATTGCGAGGAAGGCATGTGAAAAGGTATCGGCATTATACACACTCGAATGATTAATTTCCTGTTTATGCGCACATTGTTCTTTGTTCTTGTTTATGCGGCTTCTTAGGGGCACAAGAGGGGAAGGGGTATCTTATATTTTTTGGAAGGTTTCTTCTTCTCAATGGAGTGCGAGAAGATAACCTTTAAATTTGTTGTACGTAGATAGTTCACTCAGTTGGCTAGCGTGTTGAGCTGATATTAATGCAATTACTTGTACTAGCATAGTCAACTGATCAGATACTTGCACACATGTATCTGTCAGATATATTGTGTCTGTTACACGTGTTGCTGTGTACCATCTCTGCTCGTACAACTGTTCATGTAAACGAACCGCCCGCTCTCTGCTCAGTCAGACTGTGCAACTACCTGACAGGTATCTCAACTTAACTCAACTCAACTCAGGTGAGCTCTGCTTGGTTTAGTCTTTCCGTACCTGTCGTCGTCGTCGCGTCTCTTGCCTCGAGTCCAATCAATTGTGTAGTTATAGTTGATTTTTTTTTCGAATGTTTTGTGTACAATTCTCAGTGGAAACGCATTGAATCCGAATGGCTGAGAATAAAATCCCCAAAATAATACATAAAATCGAGAAACGTTAACGGCTACGACGTAATTTCCTGGAATTTTGCAATTGAATTGAAATTGATTTTCGGACATCAACGAGTACTCATACTCGTTTCGTGTGAATCTGAATGAATGAACGAGAACCTGTATTTAAATGACGCGACTCATTTTCATACTCCATCTAAGCCGACAACGGTCTGTCGAATGAGTTTTATGGAGCAGCACGACTCCTCTTACCAGTTTGTGCAGTGTTACAGTTAAAAAGCCGAAAACAGTTAACAAATTATTGTAACCAGAAATATTGTGAAATTGTTTGAATTATTAAATACTCGCATAAGGTAAAACATTCTATTTAAATGGTAATTCAAATTATTAACTCAATTTATGAAATTTATAATATAGATAACAGTTATCATAAGTTATATAAATACGATAAAATAAGAGTAAAAATGATTTTTTCCGCTAATAATAGATCCTGTTTCTAGAATATCTGAGAATTTTTCATTTTTTAATACCATGTATCATAAGGTTTGTATTTTTTTTTACTTTTAACTATTTTTTGCGATGCCTGGTTATATCACAGCTGAAATTCTCAGCCATGCCCATTAATAAAATCAGCTTTGCCTTTTTTTGGCCTCGTGTTTATTGTTTCTACTTGATTTTATACACGATTCTATTGACTTTGAATAGATTTGTTTGTTTGCTCAATTTCGAATGTGGCATGGGGTCATTTTGTGGCTAATGATTCCGATAATTGCCATTGTGCGAATGCCTTTTTGTTTAATGGACAGCAAGTCAGAGTTGGAGATGGAGACGGAGATGAAGTTGCTTGACTATGACGTCGTAGATTTGAGATTTGTATTGTTTGGTTTATGATTATGATTGTCAGGTGTAGGTCTTCCTCCGTCCCTGCGGTGTTGTGGCTGCAATTAGACGTAATATTTATGCAAATCATTGCTCAGGCACTTGACGAGTCATAGACAACAACTTCAGCAACAACATTTGCAATATGTCGGATGGAATCAGGCTGTTTGCTCTTGAGAGGGTTGTGCGAATAGATTGAAACATAATCATTGAATATCTTTGTATAAATAACTTAATGCTCTTGACCCACTGACAGGTGACAAAAGGACAGACAGACACACAAATCTTTTACGCTCCAATGGGGCACTTTATTAACGCAATTTGTTTAATATTTTGAACAACAATAAAAGAAACAGAAATCTGCTGCAATAAAAGTGGATATTCGTATCTTAAATCCGCAACGGTTGCGGTCTTTATAATCTGCCTTGATCTTTATAATTGCTAAAAGGGCTTAATGCTTTTTACATTCGTTTAATTACTCGCGTTGGAAGTGCGAAATTGTGAACGTGTGCCCCACAAAAAAAAAAAAAAAATAAAGTGGAGCAGTTGTGGAATGAAATGGAGCCATGGGCCAATTTGACATTTGTTGCTAAATGCGAATATCAGAAATTCATTTGTAAATTTGTAAATTAATGAAATGAAATTGATGAAGCGTCAACTCTTGTTGTTTTTGTTGTTGTTGTCGTTTCGTTACGGGGCGTGTCGGGCAGAGATTTGCACCACTGGCCCCACAGCAACTGGAAACGTTTAATTACATTCGATTGAACAATCAATAAAAAGCAATCACACACACTCAAACACACACATACACTGTGAGATACACTTTTACCCGTGTTTTGTATTTTGCATCTTGTATCTTTGTTGTTATTGACAAGTGCATTGTAGCAGTTTCGATATAAACGGAGGCGGCATCGTTAGTCTTGGTCTAAACCGTAGCACTTTACATAATCTATCTGTCAGATACACCAACACATACATATAACTATGCTCCGATGAGAAACTGTGTCAAGCCGACTGTGAAATGACTAGTCACTTGCATCTGTTTCTGATGAATTGACAAGCGGGTGCCGACTGCCACGCATAGTTATAGCTCGTATTATGCACTATTATGTTGAACTTGTTTCAGTTGTGTTGTTTTTACTTTCGTTCATGTTGCCGCTTGGCAGCAAAATCTACAATAAACACAAGTTACAAACGTACAGAGAAACAAATAAACAATCTCATCTTGTTTTACTTTCCTTTCTTTCCATCGCGACGCGCCAGCGCAGTTGACTTTCAATTATAAAAAGTTAAATACAGATACTAAGATACTTGGCTGCAAAGATACAAAGATACTTACATACAAACATACTTTTGCTGTGACTACGTTTTAAACGCCTTTCAGAAGCATTTCAACTTGAAATTTGTTTTGCTTTTAGTTTAACAAATGAATCTTCAAATTATAAGTATCATTATAAATGTATCTGTTGGGATTTTGCGATTAAGTGTGACCTTTGTGATTAAGTTCAGGTTCACGCACTCACTTGACTGTTTATGTGGACTTTCGCCCAAAAAAGATTAAGATAAATTCATGGAGCTGTTTCCCGGATATATTCAAGGCATAGATCAAAGTTTTTTAATGGCAACGACTTGTGTTTGAAATGGAATTAATAATACAAAACATTCTTTAAATGGCAGCTAGTTTTCTTAATACTTTATTAATTAAAAGACTAAATTATACATTTGTATCTACGATAAACTATCAACACCCTTTGCTTGAATATTTAGCATATTTCGCTATTAAAGTTTTATAATTAAATCACAAATGCTGACTTCCTAGAATTATGCGCTCTTTTTCCCAGAAATTTTTCAAGTTAAACAAAAGGTTTGGCTTCGCTTTTTATTATTTTTAAGTAAATAAAAACACTTTTATTTTGCCGGCCAGCACAAGTGCAGATTGGGCTAAATGCTGTGTTAATGTTCAACTTGGCAATGCCAGACTTTAGGCCCAGTTCACCGGACCAAGTTTTAACTTGAAGTTGGGCTGTGGTTACGCGCGGTTGCTTTTGAGTTTGTTTGGCGTTGGTGGTGCTGCTGGTAGTGGTAATGGTAGTTGTGGTGGTGGTAGTGTTACTGTTGGCATGTCAGAACCTTTATCAAGCGAGAAGTCAGACTACATGTACTGCAACAACAGTGTCATTCTTAGTTTTTATACACTTGCAAATAGTATTATAGTTTTGTCATGAAATCTGTAATTGAAAGCAGTAAAATAAAGATGCCATATTCTTGATCAGGTCAGCAAGCAGAGTCAATACAGACTTTTGATATAAAAACTCTAGTTATATCTTAACCAAGCTTGCAGCTAATCTGTTTGGTATTGTCTTTTACATTGTGAATAAAACTGTCTTTAATCTGACTACTTCTTTATACCATACAACTGTCATATGAACCGTAAGAGTATCGTAACTTCGGTAAGTCTAAGACAACATTTCTCTTCTGTTCTTGTTGCTTTCGTTGTCGCCGTTCAAATTGAGTGCACAAAGAAAAGCAAGACCAGAATGAATGGTGGCCATAATGACGTACGAGTTGCAGTATTTACCTGTTAATAACCTGTAACTTGATGCACGGACTGTCGCCTAATTCCGACTTTGGTTCCAGACACTGACTTACGCCCAAGAGCCAACGGTCCAGCAAGTCGAGGCCCTATATCTACCATATTCATATTATGCACGAGTATGCGGCATTTCTCTTTGGATATTTGGATATCAGTAGCTGTGTTTGTTTTTGTAGCTAAAGTTGTACCTGTATCTGTATCTGCAATCTATATCGCTTGCAAATCTTCATTGTGGCTGGCGCCAGTCGCGTCGCGTTTGTTTTGCAAAATTTTTCAATAATAAACAGCCGTAACAGTCGAAATCAGCCGACGTCCACTTTGGTGCCTTAATTTGCGTTAAGAGAGCGTCGACGTCAGCTCGTAAAGATTTTTTGTTGTTGCTGTTGCTGTTTAACTGACGTGAAGTTTTCTTTTCGAACAGGCGCTGCTTGTACAGTCTTGAAATTTGCTTTAGATTGAGATACAAATACGAAGGGAGGGTGTTGCTGGCCTGTTTCGTGGTCAGCAAAGGCAACGAACTCATGATCAAAGCTGTTGACCGTTTTTTTGTTGTTGTCGAAGTTGTTGCTGTTGTTGTTGTTATGGTTACAGATATTTCGAGCTCAGCTCATTTATTTGTGCAAGCGTGCATAATTATTTTGTAAAATGTGCATTCCAAGTGATTGTGATAAGAGCTGTTATTTTTAGTGTTTGTGTGTGCTTGTTTTTTTGAGGCCCAGATAAAATATATGCCATCGTGACGATAAGATGCTTGCCTTTTGTTTGACAAAACGAGAGGCGAGATACAAAAGCAAAGAAAAGAAAAGAAAAAAAAAACAGTCATTAACAAAATGACACAACTTTTGTTTAACCTTTCTGTCAGGCGATATCATTTGACTCACTCATCAAAATTGTTATTTCTACTCTACTTCAAATTACAAAAAAAAAAAAACATTCAATGACGCTCTTGACTTAATTAATATTGTTGATAAGCTGTTTAAACATGCATATAAATTGTATTTTATATTTTAAAAAACAGTTGATACTATTAACAATATTTATATTCACGACACATCATAAAGATACTAAGCTTTGTAAGCATATGAAAGCTCGACAGACAATAACAATGTGTTAATTAATCCATATGATGTAATATTCTAATAGAATGATCGTATGATTAATATTGAAAAGTGTTAAAAGCACATTAAAGCTCGATAAGCGACTTACTAGATGATTATTTCTATAAATATAATTCCTTCATACAATAATTCTAGTACATGGAAGCTCAACAAAGTATTTTTAAAATGGACTCTCTCTCTCACTTCAAAGCTTTCTATTCTTAAAGATGTATCTAAACTCTATGTACTGTAATTATGCCAAATTATTGAGGCTTCACTTAATCCACAGATCGTAATAGTTTTCTCTATATAATTTAAAAACTTAATGGGTTAAGAAATGAGCTTGTTTTTATAAAAAAAGCCTTAGCTATTATATGTTTAACTAAGTCGAGCGGAATTCTTTGTTTAACTTTTGTATTGAAACAGTTGCTGTTTACGACTTTGTTTACACGTTTCTGTTTCTGTTTCATATATAGTACTTTCCGACTTTCAGATAAAGATATTAAACGCAGTTGACTGAATTAAGTTCAGTGAAATTCGCAACAAAAGTTATTGCTACAATTTGTATTGTATAATGAAATGAAAAAGCAGAACCTAATGAAAGTCGGCCAGAGTGTCATAATCGTATAAACATACATAATATGGTGAATTTATCCATTGTTGTAATGGCTTTAGAATTACAGCTTTCACTTTCTCTTAATTCGTTGCGATTTGATAGCGAATTTTACTTTCGATATACGGCTTTGCCTAAGGTTTGGCTTATTGTTCTGCAAAATTCGGATTTCATTCGCATGCTAATCGTTGTCGCCACTAAACAAACCCATGAAATCCACAATGTGAATCATTTCGTTTGAAAAATGTTAAAGCGGTTATTTTTTTGAGGTTTCGTGTGAACTGAAGCCGGTTCGGCTTTGAACCCATTAATAAATTTCCAAATAAATCTGCGTCATTTCTCACCATTTCCTCTTCCACTCTCTTTGTCTCCTTCACAGATCTAATCGATGAGCAGCAATTATAAGAATCGTAGCACTGACGAGGCCCTCGCCCAGCAGCTCAGTCTGCCCAGAAGTGTCAAGCCCTCGGCCACGCCCACCTATAAACAGATATCCGGCGGAATGGCGACATTGCCACGCCCCGACACCGATCAGCGATTGCGCAGCGAATCGACGAACGCAAGAACTTGCGTCTACATTGGAGGCGCCACAGGAGTCAGTAATGCAGCAACCCTGGATCGACGGCAGCCACAACGCATGTCCTGGCTGAATATGAGACGTGCCAAGGCGGATGCCGAGATGCCCGCCGTGACACCCTCGCCACAGACAACGCGCAGCTGCATCTCCACGGTGTCCAGTGTGGTTGACAGTGGCGGAGGTCGCACCACAGCCACCTCGGGACGCATCAGCTCCAGCGGCATCATTACACTGAGTGGCAGCAACAATACCTTGACGGACATACAGGGTTACCATGAGCACGATCTACATGATGGCGTGTCCAAGAACTATTCCTCCGTCTCGGTGTCGGCGTCTGCTCATTCCGCGCACAACATCACGACCGCCAGCAATGCCAAGCTGTTGCCCGCCGCGGAGGATGAGTCAAATCAACAGGTGAGACAGCTAAAGATAAGATACAATATATATTTAGAACCGTTAGCAATCTGTTTGCAATTTACATTTATCAATTTACATAAGAACGTGACTAATATTATTATTAATTTTGTAATATCACTTCCTTGAGAATATTTCCGATCCGTAAAGCTTATTAAATATTCCTAAACAACACTGAGACTTGGGAAGCATAAATATATTAAATGAAGAAAATCTCCAATTCTGATCTTTTCAATTTTACACATTTTTTTTTTAAGCGTTATAGGGCAGAAAAGTGTACATATTTTTGCAGTGGGTATTACAAATTGGCTGTTACAAATAAAAAAACTACATATTTTCAAAAAAAGATAAACAAATATTTCTCCTAAAAATATTATCACAGTCACTTTTATCTGCCAAAACGTTTTGATATTTATTTTGGGAATTATAATGAAGCTAAGCTTTATACAGATGCGGAAAAACTAAACAAACAGCATCTGTTTATCAGTTTTCACACTGAATCTTTAGCTGGTCATGAATGAATGAATCAATTTCTCAAACTCGCAGCATTTTTTGTTCTGTTGAATGTTGTGCAACAAAAACTGGGAATGTACGTGATCCAAGTGCCTCAACTTGGACTGAAAAGAGAATGCTTCGCATTCGAATCGATCAATCGAGGCGCCTAACTAGTCTAAGATCATTGTAATCAGCTTGATGGCGCCTACGTGAGATAGGAAATGCTCTCTACTTGTAGATCTTATCTGAGCGTAAGCTTCCGTGTCCGTTGATTTGTAGCAGTCACTGTGCGTTTACTTTTCCCATGCGTTAATTTTTGCGCTTTTTATTTGTTTCTAACATGGTTTGTTTGTCATAATTTGTGACGATGCTGCAAGGAGACAAACTTGTTTGTCTATGCATTGAAGCATGTTGAATGGTCAATCCATGGATTGCAGACAGGCCTTGGCAATCGTTAAAATAGCACAACTCTTTGTTGACATCTTTATAAATTCCAAGTCGTTAGTCAAAAATCGGGGACTGTCTTTTTGTTTTGCCCACTGTCCGAATTTGTTCATTGTTGTTTAAGCCGTTTGTTGTTTTAATACGCCTGGTTTATAGGGTTGTCTGTTCAACATCATAAAACAAGTTTCGGCATTAGTTTGACGTTTATTTGGGTTAGTGAGCCACGGGTTTTACTTTAGTGCTTAGACTGACCATTATTGCTATTCTACTCATCCATTGGTCTGCCGCCCCTGGGGCGTCCAATTGTTTTTTAAAGTCTTCGCGTATAGCGGCAATTCTACAATTTGCGCTAATTGCATTTGCTATACATGTTCTGAAATGAGTGCAAAGTGCACATTGAAAATATGCCAAAGAGCTGCTAATTGCTTTTAATTAGGCTTATCAACAGGAGTGTCCTTAATTTGAAATTAGAAACGGTTAATTGACTTGTTTTTGTGTTTTATAAAACTAAAATAGCGCCATATAAAAAGAGATTCTTTTGATATCACAATGTTTATGGTCTGTTTTTAATTAGTTAGATATGCAAAACCCTTTCTATTGTTGTGTTAAAGCTTAAAGCTAAGAGAAATAATCTGGGTTTTTAATTATTTGCACATTTTTCGGAATATTTCAGTTATGATTCTGCATTTAAATTTAATCATCTAAAAAATGTTATTTTTTTTTCGATTCTAAGCCATCTATTATCTAATTTTCCATATCTACCTCTTGACATTATTTCAATAACTTTGATCTCTCATAACTTCATCAAAACTGAACCGATTTTCAAGCGGAATGTCATTTTGTTCATGATTTGGTTCTAAATTGATTCTGCATTTAAATTTTAATCATCTAGAAAATTTGATACATTTTCGATTCTAAGCCATCTATCATCTAATTTACCATATCTACCTCTTGACATTATTTCAATAACTTTGATCTCTCATAACTTCATCAAAACTGAACCGACTTTCAAGCGGAATGTCATTTTGTTCATGATTTGGTCTCTAAATTGATTCTGCATTTAAATTTTAATCATCTAGAAAATTTGATATATTTTCGATTCTAAGCCATCTATCATCTAATTTACCATATCTACCTCTTGACATTATTTCAATAACTTTAATCTCTCATAACTTCATCAAAACTGAACCGATTTTCAAGCGGAATATCGTTTTGATCATGATTTGGCCTCTAAATTGATTCTGCATTTAAATTTTTATCATCTAGAAAATTGATATTTTTTCGATTATAAGCCATCTATCATCTAATTTTCCATACCTTGACATTTTTAACAGCTTCGCTAGTTAGTATGTCACCGAAATTAATTCTAATGTATAATTTTTTATAAATATATACATTTTTCTTTAATTAAAATTCGAATGACGCCTGCTTGTATAACAGTGACATTTCACAGTTACGCTAGCAAATATCTGCACCGCAATAATTGCGACTACCTAAAAGTATGCTACACTTCTTGATACACTGTTTCAACTTTGTACAAAGTAAAGCATACCTCAAGGCAACAATAACTACTCGCGTTTGTCGCTTAAGTCTTTTGTTTGTATAGCGTAAAGTTGAATATAAATAAGAAGTAAAATCATTGAATGTATATTATTATGTTCTCAGCATGATTTTAATTGGCTAAAACTAAGCTGAATGAATGCATAGAAAAATACTTTTCGCTTAAGAGTCGCAATCATACAATAATTATTCACATGCGCATATGAATACGAATACTCATAAGTCGACTGATTTGCAATTGCTTGCCACAATAACAAACAAAATTACAGGCAGCCGCCCCGTCGCTTACTCAGCATGTTTTTGTGTATTCGCGAGTGTGTGTGTGTGTGTGGGTGAAGCGGGTGTTGTACACACCGTACATACACTTGTATCAGTTACTTCATCTCTTATGCTTTTCGTTTCCAATTCGCTGATTAACAAGTTCAACACAACGAAAAATGTGCAGCAGCTACTCGACTCGTACTTTCGGTGCAAATTCGGCGTCTCGTCGCACAGTTGCACGTTTTGTGCGTTAAGAGAGGGAACAGCCCAAAATTGTGGACTGGCAATTTAACTTACTGACTGCCTGACTGACTGCCTGATTTGATTTGATATGTCTGTTGAATGATGACGTCATTGTGGCTGTCGTTTGTTGCATTGATACAATTTAAATGATCATAGAAACCGGCTCGATTTGCGCTTGGCTCAGCTTGAATTCGACGCTGTGGTTGTGGGAAGCAATATGATAATTGGCGGTTATTAGAATTGCATGGACGAACATGGTCTTTTGAAAGCTGCCTCCACAGTGAAAGTGGCCAAGTTGTTTGTTCAGTTCACTTCAGCGCAGTGACCAGTGGACAGCAGAATTTCGATATGTGTGTGCACAGATAGAGAATCCAAATGGAGAGACGACAATTGGGAAACGCAACGCTGCGCTACACTGCGCTACCGGGTTGGGTGTAACGGAGTACTTGGCTAGTTAGCGATATGGCAGCTATATGGCTTCATGATTTCAATTCCTTTCACTTGCTACTGATTAGACGAGACGCACCGAAAATATTAAAACAATAGCCATGTCACAAAGAGACTAAGAGACACACAGACAGACCGCAATGCTCGAGTGCCTCCAGATGCATATCTACACTACACTTTACAACATTTCAAGTAAGTAGCCAACGACACAAAGGGATTGTCCGAGCGAGCTTGAAATACGTTCGTCTCTTATTCAATCTGTTGACAAAAGATTTCCAGGCGTCTTTTGTAGACAGTTTCAGCCTCATTGTGGGCACATTTTCACACTCCAATTTCATGTCGAGTTTTATACAATTGACAGACGCATTAATAAAAAAAAACTCTATAAAGTTGTATCCGTAATTGTTGTGCAGCTGCAAATGAAAGAGAAGACCAAAAAGTCTGATGCTGATTCTATGGATTCTATATAATAATGACATTTGAAATCAATTCTATATAATTAGTAAATCAATGAAAGGCTTATTTATAGGCCACATTCAGTTTATTTCCACTTGGCTCAGATTTCAATCTCGCTTTTACTTTTTGCCGCCTCGTTGGGCCTTTTATTATTATTTACTTTATTATTAATTTCAAATCAAGCAGAATTTCAACGGCCACTTTGTTCATTTGAAATGCCAAACACACAAATCTGACAAAAGCTACCAAAAACTTATGAAAATAAAGCAATTATGAATGCTAAACGTATGGCCAAAAGTAAAAATTCTATACCACAATATGCAGACACAACCTGACAGCCAGGCTTAATGAACTGCGATGTAGTTGAATTATGCAAATACCCTGTAAATAGATAAAGTATTTTATTTAATAGAGATTTCTCTCTCAGGAATTGAAATTAAAAAAACGATCTGAGTTTGACTAAGAAAAATACAAAAATATATAAATATTAGATGATTCCTTTTTATTTATTTTTTAAATTAATAAATTAATTATTTCTTTATTTTTTATAATAGTTACTAAATTTTTTTTAATTCTTTTAAATTTGGCATTAAACGATTCTATGTACCTTTATTTTAATTGTAAATATAGGAACAAGTTTATATTACAAGTCTATTAAGGTTCAAGCTGCAGGGTATACAACAGCGCTCAATTAATGCTTATCAACATACACATTGAGCACTCGGGAAAGTCACGCTCTCAGCAGTTGGGCCAATCCATCAATACGTCGTCCAATCGACATTTCCGTTGTAAGATTCGATTATGGCCAGGGCCAATAGCTGGCCAATAAAGAACCGATTTAACGATTTTATATTTAAATTTTTTGTAACGTCAAATATCAAAACTGTAGTTGTTGTTATATTTGAGAACGTGTGCGTCAATAAAATAATATTTTTATTTTCTATTAACGCTCTGAGCTGAGTTTGGCCTGTACATTTTTATTTATTTATTGAGGCCCACACTGAGCTTCGTTAATTATGCGCCCAGACACGAACTCGATCTCGTTCTCATTCTTGTTCTCGTTCTCGTTCTCGTACACTGTCTCAAGTGCGGGTTCGAGTGCGAGTGTGAGTTCGGGTTCAGGTTCGGGTTCGAGTTAAGATGATGCGCCAGTTGCGCTCGCATGCTTACATAATAATTATAAAAATTATGAGATTGTGTGCCTGTTGTTGTTGTTGTTGTGGTTGCTTAGAACGTGTTAAAATGAAATTTAATTTAATTGTGAGAAGAAGCATAAGCAAGAAGAAATAAGACGCAATGGCCAAGACTAATAGACGAGTTTCTCTTTGCCTTAGCCCACTTCCTGCTTGGCCCAAGTTAATTATGCCCACGACATGGGAATAACGCGACAGTCGGCTCAACATCTTCAGAACTTTCAATTAGATGATCTGCGCAGCCGCAGCGCGTAGGCGTTTACGAGTGAAAAATTCACAGAAAATCTGAGTTAAAAGATAAAACTCGTAAAAAAACATAAGAAATGTATTAAACAAATGTATCAAAAGAGCAGAAAACATACGCTGTTTGTTTTTCTGTTAAAGGAGAATCAGTGAGCCGTGCCTTATGGTGCATGCACATTGAATGAGCGCTAACAATTGGAGAGCACTGTTTAAGAAACGAAGTGTAAACTCGGCTTGGTTCGTTTGGGTTCGGCACTTGGGCGCTGACTTTGCGCAGCGACTGTGCTGTGATAGAAAGCCACGCTTTAGAGGCTCGCGGCCGCCCAGTCAACGTCAGTTCTGCATTAATGAGAGAGCAGTTCGGTTCATGTTCGCTCGCATGCTACGTGTGGTCGCCCCCAGTGTCTCGCAAGTCCCCCCTCAATTCCCCCTAGTTTCCAGTACCATCAACAACAACAATAACATCAACAGCTTCAGCCTTAACTTAAACTCGAGTGAGTGTGTTGGAAAGAAGAAAAGCCCATAAAACGACGAGCACACTCGTTAATGAAAAAAATAAAACTCGTTTCGGTGTCTCATTCGATTTTCCAATCATATTTCGGTCTGCACCTCGCAATTTTCGTCGGGTCTCTTGGCGCAGTCGCTACTTGGCGCTGCTTCGGTGATGAGTGGCGATCGCTTACCGAGTGAATACGATTCGAATTCGAATAGCTTAAACGAATGTGTGAATGTGTGAATGCGAAACAAATTCAGCGTCAATTGCATTTCGTTGCATTACGCATACGCCGTGTGTCTTCAGCGGTTCCGTGTATCGCAATGATAATGCTTGCAATCCATATCTAATGACAATTTACCGCTTCGTCAACGTCAACGTCTTCGTTTACGGAACCAGCACGCGTCGATGTCACTGTTGCCAATGACGTTGAACGCTAACAAAAAATAACAACAACAATACTAACAATCGTTGAAATCGTTGATATATGATGCGATTGTCGTTGGCAATTCGCAAAAGACATTCAATAAGCGGTTCAGGGCTAAGCAATGAAGGTGTTGCCAATTAATATTTAAACCGACGTCGTCGTAACGCGATAACTTGTTCCATATGCATATATGTACATATATGTGCTGAATTTTATCTCTTTATACTTATATCTCTTTACTCTGCTATTGCCTTTTTTGCTTCTTAGTTTTTTTTTTATTTTTCTTAATGTTATGTTGTTTTTTTTTGGATGACATAAATGATATCAATCCGAAATATATACGGCTTAAATTGAAATGTTAAATGTCGCAGCGAAAATTTGCATGATTTTTGGGACGAATAAAGTGTATTCAATAAAAACAAAACGAAATAAAAAATTGATAATCTCGTTAAAATATTAATTTAATTAATAAAAATGAAACGCGTCATGAAAATAAGAACTTGAAATTAATTGCAATTAACGAAACAATTTTAGCCAAATAATCAAGATGGAAATTATATTGCACGAAATAAAATATTTTAATTAACGAACATAAATTGTAATCAACAGCAGCAAATAATATAATGAAAAACAAAAAAAAAATGAAATTAATTGCAATTTAATACACATATTTAGCCATAAGAGAATCAAGTTAAAAAATAAAATAATTTAATTAATTAACACAAAAAGCATTTCTTACAGTTTAGCCAAATTTGCGAAATTAATCAAATTTTAAAGAAGCAAAAATCTACGTAAATTACATGCAACAAATATCAAATGCAAGAAAATGACAAATTCTTTTGCACCTATAAACAATACAAAGTCTGTCCAAAGATGGAGATACCAACAACAAAATATCTAGCCGATTATCTCTATGTTGTACATGAAGATGTGCCCTTCCGATATTATCGAAAAGTAAGTTGCAAATAATTACACGAGTATGCATTTTAAAAAAATGAATCTTTAAATCGTGTTAATAAAAACGATAAATTTATGCTTGGTTTGTTAATAGGGGACATGCATGATGTGCCACATGATATGGCAATTAATACTTGGTTATAGGCAGATTATGAGTGCTCGTATAATAGACCTGGCTTATTGCCGCTTGAGGTTGGGGTGTTTTGGCGTTTAGCTTTTTGTTTACATTTTCACAGTGTGGTTTTGCGCTTTATTTACTGCAGTCTGTCAGTCAGTTTGTCCGTCCGTCCGGATAACTGAGCGTCACTGAATGAATTTCACTTAAAAACGTTCCACTGCCAAGCAATTTTTTTTATATATATAAGTATATGTTGTTGTTGTAATTTTTGCTTCAAGCTGTTAAGTTTTTTTTTCTTACTTTTATTTTTTGCCTTTTCGTTTTTGAAAGTATTTACAGCTGTTGTTGTTGAGGTTGTTGCTGTCGTTGGTGGTGTTTTTGCCCCGCATCTAATGAGCTTATGAGGTACAATTCGCAGGCGTCGGCATTTTGGCCTCTTCACAGACCTTTATAATGGGTCTCTACTTTCTTTTGCTGCTCATTACGCGATAGATAAATACGTACAAATATAAGAACCCCAAATGTAAAGCTGTATTTGCGAGTGTGTGACTCGAAAAAAAAACAAATAAACATGCAGCAAATTGTTAACTTTTAAGTAAATAAAAGAAAATAATTATTACACAAGTTGAAAGCGGAAGTGCCGGAAATGATAATGACTTTGTCTTGTAGGTGTTTCACTGTATGACGTCTGGCATTGCCGGCGGGGCGGATGCTAGACACCTGTTGCTTCTTTTTTTCTGAAATATTAAACAAATACAATTTCTTTATCTCATTGCAGACAAAATGCTCGGTGTTTCGTGGCCTTGTGCTCTGCATTTGCCTGAACGTCAGCTATGCGAATGTGGTGCGCTTCCCACGTGAACTGGATCGGTATGGGTCGGCCTACCTGGTGCCGTATCTGATACTGCTGTTTCTAGTCGGCCTGCCTATGATACTGCTCGAGATATCTGTCGGACAGTTTCTGGGCCAAGGGGCGGCACACACCTGGCGTGCCTCGCCCATATTCAAAGGTAAGCAACAGGTTTCTTTTTAGCCATGAATGTTGCACATGGCAACAGGTTGGGGGTTGCAAGGCTGAAAAACAACCCTTGGAATAAAAGCTGTGTAGTGCAACCCTCTGGCAGGACTAAAGCTCATTGCAAAAGCTGCAACTGCTGCACTTTTGCGACCGGTTATAATTCTCAAGTTGTTGTTCCGATTGTTGTAGCATAAATACCGTTAGACGGTTAAGGATCCATTGGGGGCGGTCGTGCATTCGCAGTAACGACGGTTGGACACATCCCGTCAACCCAAATCAGAAATTGTGTCCGTGGGATGGCAGAGCAGAATAAGTTACGCAAACTTTGGTCAAACTCTAAAGCAAAAACAAAGCAAATGCAATTCGCAGAATGCAAATGCAAAGAGCAAACTACTTATATATATAAAAACATAAACAACAAAAGTCTAAACAAGAAATCACGAAACGCTAAAATAAAATAATGACAAAAAAAAAATACTATCAGACCAAGAAAATATCAATGCAAACAAAAAAACTTAAAAACACATAAAATACACTAAAAAAAATGAACTAACTTAAATGTGACTTAGTAGGTAATGATCATCATCGTGTTTATCAGGACAAAATGAAAAACTCTGAAAAAAACCTAAAAAAAAATATTAAAAACTTCAAAATGCATTGGTGTATGTGTCCCGTTCGTGTAATCGCTGGCGCGCCAATGCCAACATACAACCCAAGGGCCGGCTGGAAAGAGAGCCCGGGCTCTTTGGGCTCTCTCTGGATACTACCTTCCTCCTCCTCCTTCTTCAAAGGCACAAATAACAACAACAGCAACATCTGAGTACCGTACGGGCAGCCGCCAACTAACTCCCTGTGCTACCTCACCTAAGTTGTGGTGTACATGGATATGGATGTGGAAATTGATGGTACCATATGTCCAGCTCGCCTTGAGGGAAAATGCTGGCGCGGCGCGTCCACAAAAAAAAAAAACCCATAGTGACGTTTAAGGCAAATTCTAAATGAACAAAAAAGTATAAACCAAAAATAATTGTAACGAGTAAACAAATGATTCCAAAATATGAGCAATATGAGCAACATACTAATAATGGCAAAGCAAAAATGAAAAACTGCAAATTACGACACAACACCTTCGAAAAGACCTCAGTATAATACACATAATGCTGGGTGCTGCAAAGGAATGCCTTAGTTGTATCGCCCCTTTTTTGCATTTTAGCAATACTTGAACAATTGCAATGGCATTTAAGTCATTTAATTTTACACTTTACACATAACACTTTACATAATGAAACTTGTATTTAATTTCAGTGAGTACAAGTAATTGTAATTGTTTCCTAATTCATAACTTGAACTCGTTTATTTAAATTTAACTGCTAAGCCTTTGTCGTCTAACTCATTTTAAAATTACCAGTAAATTTATTTAGTCGTGTTCTTAGAACAAACGATAAACATTTCAAGTGAATTGACAGAGAAAAAAGCTGCTTTACTACTAACTGAGACAACTGAATGTAATACTAGGGATGCAGAAACATTTGACAACCTTGTCAGCACAGTTTTCCCTTCATAAATATACAAGTTTTTTGTACCACATTTTCCCGTTTTCGAAAAAGAGTCTTAATAAACTTGCATCAAAGTTTTACCATCTCTGTCCATATTTTTCCCTTGACATTTTATCAAAATAAGGAATTTTAACTTACATCATTGCCTGAAAGTCATATTTTTCAATGTTTATTTTTGATAAATTTATAAAAACAAATATAAAATAAAAATAAAATGTAAGAAAACAGCTTAGTCCAATACACCAACAAATGAGAAATGAACCACTTTTGGCAAAAAATCATAAAATGCGGCAACCGTGGCTGTGAGGTTGTTTATTTTTTTAAGAAGGCCAAAAAAATAAACTTAAAAAAAAAATGAATAATGTTTGTGTTTATTAATTGTATCTTACACATTATAGTTAACAAATTTAATTTGTATTTAATTTTTTTTAGGGGCCTGTATTATCAGTCGCTTTGCGTCGTGGGTGTCGGCCATCTGGATATCACTTCAGGCTGTGCTTGCCCTTGCCTATATAGGAATGTTCGCCTCGAATACACTACCATTTCGCGAGTGTGTGGGCAACCTAAAGCTGAATTTGGTAAGTACTTAGTTATTACTACTCGCAATTTATACAATATTGATTTTATAGTATAATATTTCTTTAATTGAACAGAATGGCTATTCGGTGACTGGCAACAGTGGACAGGCGTGCTTGGAACAGACTTTTCTCACGCCATTTTGGCGTAATCCACTTTACTTTGGCCTGTTAGCAGCTGGCCTAATTGGTATCTGGATAGTGGTCATGTTGTGGTAAGTGCGATATAAACAGCTATGATTACAGAAAATCCTTTAACTATTTTTCTTTTTAGCACCCACAATGGCAAGATATTACGGCGTAGTCTCTTTGTTTATGGCTTGGCAGGATTGTTTCTACTCTGCGCCTTGACTGGCTGGGAAGTGCGCAATTCCTTTTCCCGTCATTATTTTCCACAGCTGTGGCCCTATGACAGCAGCCTGCTAGCGGAGAGCAACATCTGGTTTAATTCTCTGATGCAGGTGCTGTTTTCGGTCAACTGCGGCTTTGGTTCATTGCCCATGTTGACGGGAAAGTTCCTGTACAAGGGCGATGCAGTGCGTACTTCGGTTGTGTATCTGTGCTTCAATCTGCTGATCAATGCCATTGCCGTGACTCTGTTTATGGTGCAGTTTGATTCCGCAGCCAGCGGACCGATGGATGAACTGAAGCCACTGACTGCCATCTATGATCGGGCCCTGTATGGCTCCACGACGGATAGTGAACTGATGCGTCATTTGATTCCTTCACTCATCTATACACTCGTCATCCTCTCCGCCCTCGTTTCCATCACGGTTGCCGTCTACACCTCGACGCGTCTAGTGCCTCGTCGTCCCAACTATGTGATCTGCTTAATAGCCTTGGTGGTGGCTGTTATGTCCTTTGCAGCACCCAAGTTCCTGATAGCACGTGTCCTGGACTCGCGTCTTGTGGGCACCTTGGCCATTACCGCTTTGGTCTTTGAGCTGATTTCCATTACGTGGATCTATGGCGCAAAGAACATTTATACGGATCTGGAATTCTCTATTGGACGTCCTATTTTCCGTATCTGGATGTGGAAGTGGTGCAGCTGTCCGGCTATTCTGACCGGAATACTTGTCTGGTGGTGTGCCGACGATGATCAGGATGATCTGCTGGCAGGTTACTTACCACGCTGGGCACCCATTTTATTCGCGCTGGCTGTGATTCTCATCATTGCTTGTGTACAGATCTTCCGCCAGGTGGAGTACAATTTCTTCGGAATGATTTGCGAAGCCTCAAAACCAGCCAAGGAATGGGGTCCAGCCGATCCTCTGGCACGGCATTCCTGGAAGCAATGGCGTTCGGTCTGCCAAGATACTGGACGTCGAGATTTTACACTGCGTCGTCGTGGCACTCGAGATTACACGCATTCCATAAAGAAGGGACAGTATTCGAGTGCCCAGAAGTTTGCCACAAATGGACAGACGACACATCCGCACCAGACACACTGGAAGTCCTCCACACCTGGCAACAGTTCGCCCAACTATAGTGGCTCCATGTTTGGCGACTCGGCCATCGAGGAAGATATCAGCGTGGACAAGTTTCCAGGCATCACACAGCAGTACGTGCCATTCCAGGCCAGCGATGGCAAGCCGCTGAGATACTCCCAGCGAGCACGCCAAACGGCCCAACCACAGACTTTAACACGAGCCCCGCCAGGGCCAACGACTGTGGAGAAGCACCGCGAGGTGGTGTACATCAGGCGACTTTCGGATGGCGGCAGTGGCAACCATTCGACACGCATCGAGATATCGCCCTCCAATGAGTCCATTAGCTACGGCAATGGCAAAGCGAATGGCAATGCCAATACGGCCATGTCTCGTAATCCCTTGGGCCGATCCACAGGCTGTTTGGCACCGGCGTCAGCGATGAATCCACCTGGCAACCACATCAAGCGATCCGCCAGCTCTGTGGTGAATGTGAACACGCACAAGCTACCTCCGCCCACATCTGCATCTGCCGGAGATCACATCTGCTGGCGCAAGTTCAATGTTAATCCTGAGGAGTACTCGACGGAGCTGTGAACTGTGGTCAGGCCTCAATCGCAAAGCATTCACATTCAAAAGACTTGTTGCATCCAAAATAAATGTATCTGAATCTGTATAAAACTGAAAGCAGATTTATCATTAAGTTAACGAATTACGAACTATGCCCATATGCAAAGTGTATCTTCTAGTTTTGATCTGTACATAGAGAGCATGATATCTAGCATTAGGTTTTTCAATTAGTCCTTTAATGTATTAAGCAAATTTTGATATACATGTAATTCTGTTGTCATTGATCGTCTTGTAATTGGCGCTTCTTTCTGAGGCAGCCACAACTAGAAAGTGTGAGATCCTTAGAGGATTACAAGTAGTTAAGATTTAAATTTGATGTGTGTGCATGTAATTGTCTGTAAGTGTCTGTATGTGGTCTAAATAACCGTGTGTCTGTGAACCTATAAACTAACCATTCAAATATATGTATGTAATATATTTTAGTTTGACATTGTCCTAATATTCTGCGTCTAATTGTTAAGTGAACTGCACAACGATTACGAAAACGATCTTATGTAATAAAACATACAAATAGTAAATTATAAACAGAAATGGTTTTATTTATTTTAAAGAAAATTGTATATGTAGGTATATTTTAATTCAAGTAACTTCAGGAGAGATTATGTTTCTTTTTATACAGATTTTCTTTATAGAATCTGTAAGGATAATTACCACTTCTAAAATACACATTTACATTAAAAGTTTTTCCAATTTTAATTGTCTTTACAAAAACATTGAATTTTAACCACAGTGCAGCACAGAAGTCGTAAAAAATTGTCCAGCCTAAAAGTATGCTAAAAAAGCTAGGCTTTAGAGTTAAAACGTATGCAAAATTTCAAAAAATCTCAGTAACTGGATTTGAAATATTACTTTTAAATTTTTTCAGTAATAGATAAAAATATATATGTATATGCGTTCTTAAGTATAAAATTGAAATTGACATTTTAAATTAATTTTAATTAAATATTCACAACCTTTCTGTATCAACTTGAGAAGTAACTTGACCAAATTTGTCCCTTTGTTTTAATTAGAAATCAGTTGGATATTGCAGATGTGTTCGCCCACTGCAGTGCGGTAAATCAATATAAAACAATTACGCCCACAATTTCGACAAAATTGTAGAATTTTAAGTAGCCTTAAAACCTGAAACACAAGTCGTGATATTTACAAAATGGCTAAGAACGTTTAACGGTTGCAATATGAGTATTAAAACTATTCGTATAATTATTAATAAGCGAATAAGCGTATGTGTTGCTTTGTATAAACAAAGGAGATTCATTAAACATATTGTCTACAAGCATAAAAGACATAATAATTAATGTGTGCAGATGTTAATACAGATGGTTCCATACAAATTCGTTGCCGAGGAAAGAAGCCAACAGCAAATAGCTGGAGCCATATCTAATGGATAAACAAGTGACTGATTTATGTCTTGAAATATTAGTGAAAATCATTAATGCTCATACTAAAATGCTAATGCTAATCGGTGCTCAACAGGTACACTTGGCGAACGATCATCGAGATGGAAATACGTATCTCGTATGTGCATAAGTATCTTTGTATCTTTGAAGTTGGCTTTGGCAGTGCGACCGCAGTGCTTCCTCTGTTTTGCATAACATAAGAAATGTTGTGGCTTTTAAAAGCACATATGTATACGTATGTGTATACTTGTGAGTATTTTCAGCTGACGTATTTGCTGGCTGATGAATTTTATACAAATTTGATACACTCGAGGTGAACTTGATTTTTTAGTTTGATGTGGCTGTGGTGTTAGTATTGTTGTTGTTTCTGCTTTTTAGTTTGTTTGTATTTTTATTTGGTTTTTGTGAAATATGTAGAAGCATCTTTGCAGAAGCGGCTTAACAAGTTTTGTTCGCAACATTATACGAAACGAAATTCAAATTAAAGCTAATAAATAGTTAGGCGCCCATTTTTTTGTGGCTTTGGCTCAATAAAAATATGCGATCTACGGCCACAGCCTTTGCCTTAAACCAAAACTATATTTTATTTACTTATTTTATCTCGATTTGATTTTAATTCGATGCTACACACATAGAAAATCTGAAAACTTGTCTAACTAACCTTCAGCTGACAAACCAGACTCATCGGAGACGCAGAGAGACATCAACTGCCAATTGATATGGCGTCAGATCTAATTACGATTATATATATATAAATAATAAATCTACTAAGGATTCACTATATGCATGAACCATAGCATACTTATGGCAGTACATTAAACTTGGCTATAATATGCGGAAACCAACTTATGGACCACACGAAAGCTGGGTTCAAATTCGAATCTAATTAACAGATAATTCATCCTCAAATGTTTGTTGCCAGAGGCGTCGAACTTGAACCCCAAATTAATTCAACCTCAAACAGTAGACATTAATAAAATCGAAACGAATTCAATATATGTAAGCTCTTAAAAAGGGGGAAAAAAACAAAAAGCAAACTTGAAAATTTGCATGCGAAACTTGTAAATTTTTGGGCGTAGAATCTCAAGTTGTCTCAGAGCCTTTCTGTAAGGCTATACCGATACATATGTATCTGTAAAATACATACAGATACATATATATTTATTGGTACAAAACAAGCGAGCCAGTTCGCTTTAAAATTAAATAACCCGTTCAGTTGGTCGTTTATTTAAAATTAATTTTCGATTTTTATTTGTCGCAGATCGCACAAATTTGGCCAAGACGCGTAGAATGTGTTTAGTGGCCAGTTGGACCCGCCGTTACATACATATAGATATATGTGCTTAATATGTATATATGTAGAGCTTATGCATATTTCTAATTTGCTTTTGTTTTGACTTGGAACCCAGTTCACTTAACAGCCTTGTGTCTGTCGGCGCGTGTGAACAAAGTTGCTCCAATTTTTGGCTTGATTTGCACTTAAGACTTGGCTTCTTCTTTTTATACAACTAGGCTAATTTACCAGCCCAGTAATCGAGCTCTTTGGGTCTGATGTGCATGGCCATAAATCAAATCTGATTTCGTTTTTGTTTCTTTTTCAGTTGAGCACCTTCCGTTGCGACTAGAGTTGCTCTTGAATTATTTTGAAAGCCAATTGAATAATTGGCTCAATCACGTTTTTGATGACCATTTGACAGCTGTCATATTTTTCCCACTCTTTTGACTAATTATATATGTATATAAGCTTCGCTTTATTTATTAACCCGATCATCTACTTTCGTTTGACCTGCAAGCGTGTAAATTATTACATAATTCCCACAAATGATTCTGAGAGTAACAGGTTTTCTCGGAATCCGATAAAAATCTCGACAGCGACACCGACAGCGACACCGACACCGAAACAGATCCCCAGCATATGACCCTCGGGACAGACCAGCTAAGAGCAGAGTGAATTGGCCAGGCACAAGGATTTCAATGCCAATGGCCGGCAATTGGGGCAATAAATTGCCCATTCCAAACTGGTTGTGGTTGGCCTGCAATGTCCTTGATGCGACTTATTAATGGTTGTTGGGGCAAACACGTTTTCTGGGCCACCTTTTTTTTTTTTTGGTAACTTGCCAAAAACCGTCGACTACGGGTTTTGTTTTTAATAAAATTTCACAGCTACTTTATGAATTTTATAATGGCATAAATTATATCTACATCTTAAACAATAATAAATACACCGTTAGTAACCTGTACATGTAATTAAATACAAATTCGATTCATTAATCGCCTGGCTGCAATTGCAGAACAATACAATGGCCAGAATAACTTTCGATTAACTTTCGCTTAAACATTATTTGCAATATTGAATGGCAATTAATTTATTGATTGTATTATTATTAGCACAATTTATTCGATTGCTAATTATATAAGCTGAAAAACAACAACATCAAAGACACTGTCTTTATTTTGTATTTTTTCCATAAAACAAACTCAAATAAAATTGGTTCTAAATAATTATCATAAAAGAATTGTCAAGCGAAAGGCAAAACGAAAAAGTCTGCAATAAATAATTATTGAACTGGCAAATAATTTTAAAGATCAGGTTAAATAAATTACCTCACAAGTTTAAAAAAATGAATGAAATTATACAAAAGCTTGAACCCTGCTGTTCATTTCTAAATTAAGTACGTCAATTGCTTTAAAAAATGAAACTTATTTTTAAATTTTTAAAATTTACATATCGTTATTTTGAAATGTCCTTGAATAAATGTTTTGTTTTGAAAAAAACAGCACGAGAACATCATAAGAATGAACATCTATTGTTTTTGTATTGATGTAGTTCCCCACGACCGATTGTATATACTCTATATTAAAACACAATTAAAAAATATATACATGCATATTTGGACTTCCTTATACATACTAAGAAAAAACTAACGAAGATTTCAAATGTGATTCCGAACTAGTTGGTCTGGTTGTTGTCTAGTTGCTTCGCTTATTTACATAAATAAATATAAATCTAAAGCAGCTTGACAAGAAATAAAATTTGTTCTGCCTTGACAAGTATGTAGATTCATTTCGAGCTTGTTTATATAAAGGATACATTTGCATAAATCATAAGCACAATTAAAGATGTCCAAAAAGTTGTATTCTTCAAGTCTGCTGACGCAACTGACCGAAAGTCTGACCGTCCGACAAACGCGACATTTGACTGAAAATATATTTATAACTAAATGTATTTAATGCGGTTTCTATAAAGATCCGTAAAATTAAAATATATCTTTGTACCTATGTATCTTAGTGTGTGTGTGTCGGCCAAGTTGGGAAACGTGGTTGAATAGACTGTAATAAATATTCAAAAAGCCTATTCTTGTCAGCTCTTTTAGCTTTTTTTTTTTGTTGGTCAAAGAAATCATGCTTAAGTCTTGATTTCAATTTTAATCGTTGGGGCGTGCAGGTATTTAATTACTAGGATTAGATATAGTTGTAGGCAGAGGATCATTCATTACCTAGACACCTGAATGAAAAGATTTATGGCTTTCGAGAGTGCCATATAACATATACCACAAATTAAATGAGATATTTGCTCTGATAAAAGTTATTAATTATTTCCGCACTGAAAACAAAATACAAACAATAGCTATTATGGGATGCTTTAATTTTGATGTTGCTAATTTTTAAATATTGAATAGATCACATTGGAGTGTTAAATATGTCTAGAATCTGAATCTGGTTAGACAACGCAACGCGATGCGGCATCCACAGTGGCACTGGCTCATGTCATGGACATCGGGTGCGTTAATTTGACAAGCCAGTTTTGTAATTAATTTTAATCAATGTGTATAAACATGGTTTGTCCACTGATCGATCCATAATATCAACAAAAACACGTCCTTCGACCATTTTGCAGATTGAATAATAGAGTTTCTGTCATCATTGAGTTTTCTACGTTGCATGTTGCAAGCTCTGCGGATGCGCAATGACGACCACAAAAAAGTTGCTAACTTTTCTTTCCTATCCCCAAAGTTTTGAATATTTGCAATGATATGGTTTTTCTGATTTTCTCGAAGACTTTGTCACAATGACGAATCTGAAATGTCAGCAAGTCGCCAAGTGTCATTGCCTCTGAGAGCAGATGTGCAAAGCAAGTTATGACCCGAATTGTTCAAGTCGTCACCAACAGCATCGCATGTCTGTCTGACAATCTGTCTGACCGTCTGTCTGTTTGTCATCTGTATTTCTACCTGGGTGGAGGTTTCTTTCAGAGGCTATGCTATTAAAAAGAACAATTACTAGACGGATGGATTACAATCTGAGCTGAGCTGACGGTCATTTTGACAATTAGCTTCATAAGGGTGACTTCCTAATGCCAAAGTCGTAACGTGTATGTTTCATTTAAGAGTAACTGCACAACACTTACTTTATGGATTATTATGTCTACTAACACACTTTGCTGATACTTAATTGCTGCAAATAAACGCAATTTGATAATGTCATAAAAGTCAAAGCAACACACTGCTAAAAATTCTAAGCAACTCGATTCAAATATGGAAGATTAAAGAACACGTTATACGCATTATACTTCTACATCATGGGATATTAGAAAGTATATAAGCTTTTACTTTCATTACCTGCGAAAAAGTCATTATACTTCAACCCACAACAAGTTTTAGAATGAATCTTCATCATCATCTTAGTTTCAATCATTTAAACGTTACTTTTTCAGTATGACATAAGTAGTTAAAATAAAGCATATAGTATATAAAATGTTTGCATACATTTTGAATTTTATTTTAAAGAAACTCGGAATATTAAGGCAATGAATGCCACAGATGCTAAGTTGTTTTATGAAATTACTTAATATTTTAGTTGATAATTCAATTTGCAGTTTGTTTTAAGGTGTTAAAAAGTATATATACTTTATACTATTTATTATAAAATAAATCGCTATAAATTGTTTAAATCTAAAAGACGTATGAAGTAGTATATATTACTTTTTAATTGATAATTATGATTTCAGTTAATAATTCATGTTGCAGTTGCATCTTTTTGTTAATTTTTCAAAGTGTAAGCACTTGTTGAAGCGGTTCAAAGTCGTTCGATTATAATCTGAAATGATGAGCCAGTTTAGCACCTCATTGAAGATTGAGCTAGATTGTAGAGTAAATATGTTAAATAAGCAATACTACTAGAAGTTGTTAAACTGAAGATTTGATCAGCGAGATAATGGTAAAGTCGGATTTGTCGCGTGGGCAGCAGACGCCCAATTGGTCTAGTGTTGAACATAGTCATCGACGCTTTTGCGTGACTACAGATCATGTTTTGGGCAGCAATGGAAATAAATAAATAAATGCAGCTTATTATCTACTTATGTGTGTTGTGTTTTCTTGTTTTTGTTTTAAACAAATACGTTGCAGCTTTTTGGCTGTGCGGAAACCCGTTTGGCTCGCAAAAAAGATGCGACAGAGCTTCAACTTGCACTGGCTGCGACTTAAAGTCGGACTCATCTGAACATCTCGACAACTCTGCATCTCTATCTACAACTGGCAGTTGGCTGCAGTATCTTTTTGTTTTTAATAAAAACAAAATGTGTTCGGGCGATTGTCGAGCGTGTGTGTTGCTTATTTTTTTTATTATTGACAGCGCATTTTGCGTTTAAAGGTCATTTAGTTATTGGGGCTGCAGCGTCTGTTGATGCGCCTACCTTAACATTCAGCGCTCAATTCCAAAGTTGGACGCCACGACTGACCCAAGATGCGGCATGCCAATATACGCACCAGCAGCAGCAGCAGCAGCACAACCGGTTCATCTCCAAGCTGCATTTAGGCCTAATCTTGGCTGTAATCCCCGCCAGGCGGTTAGACAACGCCTGCGACAGCAATCACAACTGCATGGAGTTTATCTGATTTACGTGTATGCAGTTAATTTCACCTCAAGCGACAGCTTCTTCACGAACTACTCGAAGTTGTACTAGCAAATATTTGTCTTTGCTGTGGTTCGATTAAAGCCTTGAAAACGATTGCCAAAATTACAACATATCTCAACTCGCAGGCAAAGTGTTCGAATGTTAATCTCGTTTACAAATTAGACTCTGCATGACAATATGTTTAACACTCATGCCGAGCACATTCATTCCATCAACTCATCCATCAAAAGAAATACTCGTTTTCCAGACAGCAAGGGAAACAAAACTAGAAAACAAAAAAATAAAAATAATACGAGTATTTTAGGCAGAAGCCCAAGCAAACTTCCCAACTGGCTAAATGACTAAATGGTCAAGTGTCTAACTATAAATACCAATAGCAATAGCAGCAGCAACAAAAGCAATCAGCAAAAAATTTAGCAGGCGACAGACAACTACTTAAAGCCTTCTTTAATGGATTGTTTTTAAATATTTCTTACAAATTATTTATTTATTGTTTTAAATGCGTTTACTTATGTTATGCGACTGTTAAGATGCTTCAACAGCGTTGACATTAACATCAAGTGCAATAACAACAATAACAATAATAATAACAACAACAACAACAACAACAGAGACGATGAGTTCAGTTCGTCTGCGAAGCTGCTAAACGACTGGGCCTGGGCTTGGGCTTGAGATTGAGATTGAAACCGAAACTGAAACCGAAACTGGCACCGGTTGGTCAGTTGTTGGCGTCAGCGTCGTCAGTTGCTGCCAGCAGAAGCAGCAGCAGCAGCAACAGCAGCATCTTCACTCTGTCCGAGTGTTAACAGCTGTCGCCCAAGTCGTCGCAGCAGCAGCGGCAGAAGCAGCAGTTCCCCGAGTGTATATAAGTAGAGAATGTACAAGTTTTGATGCTTTAGTTGCTAGCCCAGAGTCGACCCAGAAGTTGAAGCAACTATTTTGCTTGGCATCGATCAAAAATTCAATTGACCATTGAA
This sequence comes from Drosophila falleni, assembly GCA_035045575.1. Taxonomy (NCBI): domain Eukaryota; kingdom Metazoa; phylum Arthropoda; class Insecta; order Diptera; family Drosophilidae; genus Drosophila; species Drosophila falleni. Next base: position 18,298,405 of record JAWNOV010000167.1, read on the forward strand.
TTTTGATACGATCGGAACACAAGGATTATACACACACACCGTCGTTACACCGTCATTATCGGGATATTTACCTAAATTTATAAGTGAAAACCAGCTGCCATCTGTTGCAGTTCAAAGTGCTCACTATGGTAAATAAATTTACCTTTAGTTGCAAAAGTAAAAAAAAAAAAAATGACATTAGTGGTTTGAAAAATCAAAGGAAGTGCCAAACGAGAAAGAAGTGAACAAATAGACAAACCGACAATAATCTATATCAATTACTTCTGAACGATTGCTTATCTAACGAGGCAGACTCAAGTAGTACTCGAGTATAGCTCGTCTTGCTGCCCAAGTGACATTTAAAGAGTTTCAATTTTCCATTTACGTTCTGTTGTTGTTCAAGGTGCAATTGTGCAAGGTGCAAGTGTTTAAATGACCAACCAGATGACTCTCCGACAGTCAGAGAGTCTCTTGCCATTTGGTCACTGCCAATATTACGCATACGCTCGGTACTCCCACGTGGACTCACGACGAGGGTCTTCTGCTCATATTGCTGTCAGAATTTGAGTCTTAAATCATTAACTTGGCTAATATTATGGCTATATTGCTGTGGTTCAGACGAAGCTGCAGTAGCTGCATTCATTTGAGTTTCTATGTCAAATGAAATTAAAACTTGTTTGCATCTTTTGCAAAAAATTCCATAATTTCATGGGTTGACATTTGAATTGGGATATTAAGGCAAATGACCATTAAACGTTGCCTTAAGTTACATATGCATTTTATTATATTCTTGGCGTTGCCATTGAGAGACGATCATCGTCAGCTGTCGTCTCGCTTGTCAATTAATGATCTACAGCAAGTTTGTTGCTTAAGTTTTTTGATTGCAACAAAGATTATCGGCAAATGATCAAAGAATTAAATATAAGAACCGCCTAAGCGCAGGGTTAATCATTCATCTTGGAGGTTAAATGTACATAATCTAATGAACTTTATATAAACTTTAAAGCTATTAATTTCGATATCCTTACAAAGTATTATTTTTTCCATTTCACTCATCACTTCTTTATTAGACCCTGCATAAAAAAAAAGTACAGGGGTCTATTGGGTTTGTTTTACCGACTATGTGCGTAACGGGCAGAAGGAGGCGTGGCAGACACTATAAAGTATATATATTCTTGATCAGCATCAATAGCCGAGTCGATATAGCAATGTCCGTCTGTCTGTCTGTCCGTCTGTCTGTATGAACACCTAGATCTCGGAGACTATAAGAGCTAGAGACACCAAACTTGGTATGTAGGTTCCTCTATACTGCAGGCAGATCAAGATCAAGCGGCCTGGGAGAGGGACTGAGAGCGGGGCCTGGGGGAGGGATTGGGAATGGGGCCTGGGAGAGGGACTGAGAGCGGGGCCTGGGAGAGGGACTTGGAAGACGGACTGGGAGAGGGACCTGAGAGAGGGACTGGGAGCGGAGCCTGGGAGAGGGATTGGGAGAAGGTCTGGGAGCGGGGCCTAGGAGAGGGGCTTGGAGAGGGACCTGGGAGATGGACTGGGAGCGAGGCCTGGGAGAGGGACTGGGAGCGGGAGCGGGGCCTAGTAGAGGGACTGGGAGCGGGAGCGGGGCCTAGTAGAGGGCCTGGGAGCGGGGCCTGGGAGAGGGACTGGGAGAGGGACTGGGAGCGGGGCCTAGGAGAGGGACTGGGAGCGGGGCCTGGGAGAGGGACTGGGAGAAGGACTGGGAGCGGGGCCTAGGAGAGGGACTGGGAGAGGGAGCGGGGCCTAGGAGAGGGACTGGGAGAGGAGCCTGGGAGAGATGAAGTTTTTATATCATTAAGGTTACGATTTTAGTAACGTGAAAACCGTCAGTTAAAGAAAATGCGTAGCATTTAATCGTTTTCGAAGTCGGTTTGACCCAAATGTGCGTCATTGACGACTATTCGATATGATTGCAAGGTCATTGAAATGTGTAAAATTAATTAATTAACTAAAAATTAGCATAATAGATTAAGAGATTGGGAGGTGCGCCTCAAGATAAAAAATATGTTCATGATGTTTGAAAGAGCCCAACATAATGTCGAGGTTTGTTAGTTAATCACTAGAATCTTTCTCGAATATTCCGCAAGCTATAAAATATATTTCACCCCTCGCTGATGCTATATTTGGCAGTGATTACATCCATTGAAATTACTTTCGCTATGCGCGTATGAATAACAATAAGACTCTAGTCCTTTCACTTTCGCATCGCATCGCAAAGTGCTAACCAAGCGTAGGCCCCCACCCCCTTTGAATTCCCAAGCACTTGAATATCTAACTAAATATCTGAATACCAAACAAGTTAGAAGATCCCCAAATTCAAGTTCATTAACAACAAAAAAATGTTAAAAGTCATTTACATTTAAATAAGATATGTATAATTTGTATTCCTCTTTTGGGATTTTGCGATATGTCAAAATTTGGCAAATATCTTAAATTTATCCCAAAGAATTCGAGTGTGTGTATATGTGTGTGTGCGAGTGTTTGATTGTATGGCTCAGTTAAAGAAATTTGTCTATACGGGGAACTGAAAGTTGATTTTATGGCAACCGCTGTCAATGATTAGTGCGTATGCTAATTTTGGTGAGCGTTGACTTCGGTTCTTCTCACTTTATTAATGGCCGATAGCGATTATTATATAATATTGCGGCATTTTATGGCTAAAACTAGTTAAGCAGAACTTTTTGGTCATCCGGTTTGTTGCATAATTAACTATTTTTATAGCAAACCCAAGCATATGTTAATTCTCTCATATATCTCGAAGTTATCAAAAAAGTTCTGGTGTTTTGAAAATCCGCGTGTCCGCAAATTAATTGCAGTTCTAACCACATTTACCACTTTCGTTAACTTTGACAGCATTTAAGCTGACCTTGTCGAAATTTTAAATGGCAATCGCATAAATTGCTAATTATAAAACATTAGATTCGTTGACAGCCCTAGGGGAAGACAGCATGTTAGATGATATGACTTAATCTTTGCATTTGCCCAAACAGAGAGATCTGTCTCCAAAGTAATTAATTATTTCACCTGCATTTATGTTTTGATTAGCCTCATGTTTCAAATACTGAGAAATGTGAACACAATCAAAAAAAGTAAAAAATCAACAACAATAGGATAAATTACTTAAATAAACTATAGATCAGCTTAGCTTGGTCGATGACTACCGTGACCTAGAGATGTTGTCAAAGTTGAATGTCTTCAACTTTACACGTTAACATTTTAGAGTAATTTCCATCATTGTGGTTGTTATTGTTATTGTCGGTGTTGGCGTTGTTGTCGTTGTTGTTGCGTTGTTAGTTTGAATACTTCATCTAAATGGCTGACATCGTCTGAACTTTAAACGTGTTTTGAGCAAACTTGCCTTGCATCTAGGCCTAGAGCGTTAAAAGCCGTTTAGCATTAGCCAACAATTCGATAAGGCAATTAGAAATAACTTCATTCAGGTGTTTAGGGTCACATCTTTTGCAATTCTTCTTCTAACTATTTCAATTCTATTTCGTCTCTCCACAGAGAAGTGCACTTTTTGTCTTGGCGCTTTGCGTTGTGGCAGTTGCCACCGCATCGGCTGATTCCCATGAGGTAAGCACTCAAAATTCGACCTAAGATCCTCCGAGCTTCAATTGATAGCTTGACCAATTTCAGCGTAAGGTTCGTGCGGCCGAGGGATACTTCTACCCTCCTCCAGATGTACCATTCGAGTTGCCAACACGTACTACCACCAGGCCACCGGTGACCAGGCCACCAACGACCAGGCCGCCAACTCGGGTGCCCTCTACCTATCTGCCGCCCACAAACAAGCCCCAGCCTCCAGCAACCACTACTACGCGCAGGCCACCACCACCACCGCCAACGACTCGTCGCCCAACTCAACCACCAACCAGGGCTACGCCACCACCAACGAGGGCGACTCGTCCACCAACCCCACCGCCAACTTACTTGCCACCTACAACTCAGAAGATTACAACCCGTCCCCCTCCACGTACAGTCCCAACTACCAGGGCTACTACCAGAGCTACTACCAGGGCTACCCCTCGCACCACTCCAGCTCCAACCTATTTGCCTCCAACAAACAAGCCTCAGCCTCCAGCAACCACTACTACGCGCAGGCCACCACCACCACCGCCAACGACTCGTCGCCCAACTCCACCTCCAACCAGGGCTACGCCACCACCAACGAGGGCGACTCGTCCACCAACCCCACCACCAACCTACTTGCCACCTACAACTCAGAGGATTACAACCCGTCCCCCTCCACGTACGGTGCCAACTACCAGGGCTACTACCAGAGCTACTACCAGGGCTACTCCTCGTACCACTCCAGCACCAACTTACTTGCCTCCTACCAATAAGCCACAGCCTCCAGTGACAACAACGACTCGCAGACCAGCACCACCGACTACCAGGGCTACCGTTCGTACCACTCGTGCAACCGTTCGTCCATCGAGTACTCCGGCACCAACTTACTTGCCTCCAACGAACAAGCCACAACCTCCAGTGACTACTCGGGCAACATCACCACCGACCAGGGCTACATCACCACCAACGACTCGTCGCCCAACCCCACCACCAACCAGGGCTACACCACCACCAACCAGGGCTACACCACCACCAACTAGGGCAACCCAGCCACCAACTCGTCCACCAACACGTCCACCAACCCCACCACCAACTTACTTGCCTCCTGTGACTACGACTCGTAGACCACCACCACCACCTACTTACACTACAGCTCGTCCAACGACCAGAGCCACTCTCCGTACTACCACACCAGCTCCAACTTACCTTCCTCCCACGAACAAGCCACAGCCTCCTGTGACTACTCGTCAAACAACCAAGCCACCAACGACTCGTCGCCCAACCCCACCACCAACCAGGGCTACCCCACCCCCAACTAGGGCAACCCAGCCACCAACTCGTCCACCAACCCGTCCACCAACCCCACCACCAACTTACTTGCCTCCTAAGACAACCACTTACAGACCACCACCACCACCTACTACTAGGGCTACACCCCGTACTACTCGTGCGACCGTCCGTCCATCGAGTACACCTGCACCTACTTATCTGCCACCTACAAACAAGCCACAGCCTCCTGTGACTACTCGTCAAACAACCCTGCCACCAACGACTCGTCGCCCAACCCAACCACCAACCAGGGCTACCCCACCACCAACTAGGGCAACACAGCCACCAACCCCACCACCAACTTACTTGCCTCCCAAGACAACCAGGGCTACCGTTCGTACTACTCGTGCGACCCAGCCACCAACGACTCGTCGCCCAACTCCACCACCAACCAGGGCTACCCCACCACCAACTAGGGCAACACAGCCACCAACCCCACCACCAACTTACTTGCCTCCTAAGACAACCACTTACAGACCACCACCACCACCGACTACCAGGGCTACCGTTCGTACCACTCGTGCGACCGTTCGTCCATCGAGTACTCCGGCACCAACTTACTTGCCCCCAACAAACAAACCACAACCTCCAGTGACTACTCGGGCAACACAACCACCGACCAGGGCTACATCACCACCAACGACTCGTCGCCCAACCCCACCACCAACCAGGGCTACACCACCACCAACCCGGGCTACACCACCACCAACCCGGGCTACTCCACCCCCAACTAGAGCTACCCGCCCACCAACCCCACCACCTACGTACTTGCCTCCAGTGACTACGACTCGTAGACCACCACCACCACCTACTTACACTACAGCTCGCCCAACTACCAGGGCCACTATCCGTACCACACCAGCTCCAACTTACCTTCCTCCCACGAACAAGCCACAGCCTCCTGTGACTACTCGTCAAACAACCAAGCCACCAACGACTCGTCGCCCAACTCCACCACCAACCAGGGCTACCCCACCACCAACCAAGGCTACCCGTCCTCCTACACTACCCCCAACCTACTTGCCCCCAACTCAAAGGATAACGACACGTGCCACGGTACCCACAACTCGTAGGACTACTCCATACATTCCTCCTCCTACCAGGGCTAGCGTGCCACCACAAACAACCAAACACCAGGGCTATCAATATCCCAAGCCAAGCATTCCCTTTGACTTCTAAGCACCCGGCTTACAAGCTCAGTTATCACCGTCGATGATTTCAACGACGGTCAAATGGGTGACATTTTATTTCATTTTAATTGAAATAATACTGTCTAATGAGGGGAAGCAATAACTGACGTTCTTTCTTTATAAAAAACGTATATCTAGCAATGCAATGCCAACAATATTTCTAGGGCTGGATACATCTAGTCAATACAGTCAAAAAGATTTATACAGCGTTTTATGAGGGTGCTCAAAAATCCAACCAACCAACGATACGAAACCACTAAAGCGTCAGCAAGAATGAAAATCGTTTGATTTTTATTAAATAATGAATCGCATACTCATACAATTAGGGATTAAATTTGTAAATCTTAAAATCTATATCTCCTAACGACCTGTCTCCAAACACAATCTTGCTATGTTTTATGTTTCAATCGAAAAACGCCTCAAGACTATTTAGCTCTATATATTGAAATAAAATGAATATCTTTTATACAAATTTCCAAAACCCCGAACAATAAATTAAGTTTATCGAATGTTTTATTTGGCATTTTCAATTTAACAACGGGAAATGTGTTAATCGCATGTTATTGAGAGGGTAGTACGACTATTATAATGAGTTTGACTATTATAATGAGTTTGACCAATAAAATGGTAAGTTTAGCCATAGATTTGATATGTATGGAGAAGTATGTAAAAGATTTCTTTAAGTTTTTCGTCATTTAGTTTTCAATCTTTGAAAGATTTTAAAATAAATAGCGAAAGCCTTATGAATATTAAAATATAATAAAGGATGCCTGTAGTTATAAATCTAAAACAAAAAGATTTACCTAGAGAAATAATTTTTTTATTCATAGCTAAGTTTAATGGATCATCTTTTATAATTAGATTTGAAAAGAAACGCCTAAACTCTATCGAATCGAACATTTTAATTGTTAGATCGTTAATGAGAAATGTTAATCGTCACTTTATCTAAGAAGTTCATCTATTAAGTCCAAGTAATCGTTTCTATTCTTTAATATAATGTATATATTAATGAATGTAGGAGTATGTTGTGTTTTTCATGGTCGCTGCATTTTAATTTACCAAATATCTCTTTCTTTTTTACACATCGGCAACACGAAAACATTTATTTAATTATTATATTTGTGTATTTTACTTTCGTATCCACAGACTGTGCTCGTATTGTTGTTAAACTTTCTAATTAGTCCGTTGCAAGTTGTACGTGTAAATGCAAGTTTTTTAGGGGCTGCTTGGCCGAAACTGCAGGCAGTCGTCTTTGCGATTCGCGATGAGGAAGTCGCGTCAGGTGCTCCAGCTCCAGATACCAGCGATACCAAACCAGCGAAACGGTTAAAGCAAATCGCAGAGTGAAAAAATGTTTATAAGGCCAGTCGGAAAGCCAGAGCCAGAGTTAATTCATAATATACTGCTGGGTCCGGATCCTGCAAAAGGCGGCATTAAAAAGTCTAAAAGCAATCGCTGCCAACGGATTATGGGCCTGCTATTTGTATACACAATTGTGAGACAGGTGACGAGTGTATGCTGAAATCTTAATACGACTTTCAATTTTACAGATGTCTCTTATGGTAGTCAAGGTCGTCTCCACAGCAGCACAGCAACAACAGCAGCAAGAGCAGCAGTTACTCAACAACATTGAGCCGACAGCAGGTCAGACAGAGATTGAGATTGAGGCGGCAACGGCAACGGCTACGGCGACGGCGACGGCAACAGAGACAACACCTGGCACAGAAAGTGACATCTTTAGTGATAGCTCAACGCAAGCGGCGGAACGTCAAAACATTGAGAAGATGCGTGCCAAGTTACAACAATTGCAGCACGAGCAGCAGCAACAATATCGCCAGCAACAGTTGCAGATGCAGCTCCATCTACAGCAGATGCATCAACAGATGCACCAACAGATGCAGATGCAGTTGCAGTTGCATGCGAATGGTGTGGATATGCAGCGGCGAGAAGGCGGCGAAGGCGGCGAAGGCGAAGGAGGTGCTGGCGAAACTGCGTATTTATTGGAGCGTGCCGACGACGTTGCGCCCATTTACGGAACATGGCGCACGAAAGCGAGACGACCCCAGCCACCAGCAACAGCGTTGCAGCACGCAACATCAATGGCTGGACTGCAGCTCAACACGCTGGGTGATAACGACGGCAACAGCAACAGCAACATGGTTGATAATCATCTGTATGAGCGACTGCCCAAGCGATCCGTCACAATGACGCCTCTGCGGGATCAGCTGCCCAGACCACCGCGTCTGTCCACGCAGCGACCTCCCTCTGCTGCCTTGCTGCGTCGCCAGTTCTCGGAGACACCAGGCAGCCTGGCAATGCGGGAGGATTACAGAGACTTCAAGCCAAAGCCGTTTAACTTCCCCTTCGAGGGTCCTTTGCCCGAGCACTTCAAGAAGGAGGAGGCGGAGCGTCCTCATATGGCGATAAACAATATTCAGGATATACTCCACAATCTGCATATCAATAACATGATGCCCAGCAAGATGCCAACTCCATCGCTGGTCATGATGCCCACGGGTCTGCACATCGCAGGCAGTTACAAGAATCTAAAGTCGAGTGGCATTGCGAATTTCCTGCGAGGTAAACGCAACAAGAAACAGATGCAGTTCAGCATTCCACTGCCTATGCTGCAAATGGGCATGCCCATGTCGATGTATGGCGCTGCTCCGCATCAGCGTGTGGCCATTGAGCAGCTGTATCCTTTTAAGCCACGCTCTCCGCAGGACATCAATCTGTTGGCCATGCAACAGCCATCCAGCAAGCCGAGTTCCAAGAAGAACAAGAAGCAGACACAGAGTAACTACAACATGCTGTTGGAGCATGGAAGTCAACAGCACTTTATGGCCGATCCTTTCCTGCAGAGCTTTCCACCCATTATAACGTTGAATGCCACACGGCAGCCGCAGCATAAAAGAGTGCCTTTCAAAGTGAACCTGGACATTTATCCTGTGCTGCCTCCCTCTCGTCCCACCTCTGTGCTGCGTAATCCTTTCCAGACGGACTATGTCATGCCCTCAGCTGCTTCGTCGGGATCTGTTTATGGACAGTCTGCGTCAACGGGATCTGTCTATGGACAGTCTGCCTCAACGGGATCTGTTTATGGACAGTCTCATCTGCAGCATGGCATCTACCAGACGCCTTTCAAGTTTCCCACACAACCGCCCACGCACATGTCCATGACCTTCCCCGACCAGGCCACCAGGTACAGCCAACAGCAGGCGCTCTATCAATCCCAGAAGTTTGTGAAGCCACCGCAGCCAACCGAGGATTGCATGCAAGCCAATTACAACAACGGCAACCGCAACAGTGGAGCTGTAGACACACACTCCAATCAGATAATGCTACACTTGAATGTCTTTCCAAAACAGAAACCCACAGCGCTGCCACAAATTCGTGCTTCCACCAATCCCTTCTACAACCACAACTTGAATTACAACTCGGCTGCAACTGGAGCAGGATTACAGCGCAACGCGATTACAATGGGCGACCGGGAGCCACCGCTGCCAAAGCCACCTAGTCCCATTGAGCCACGTCAGGTGGCATCCACACAGCCCAACCACTCGGGAAATAGTTCCACATTAGTATCGCAGGCACAACAAAATCAAACCCAACAACATTATCAACAGCATCCAGCCAATCATTCAATTTCACGCAGCGATAATCTGTCATTACTGGACTTTGAGCATCCCATTGTGGCAGCCGAGGTGCCACAACTGCCACATGCCGCTGCACTCACTGCAAATATGCCCAACCAACAACGCTATGGCCTTCAGACAGATCACTTTCGATTTCCCAAGAACTCGCATATCGATCAATTGGCAGCCGAAGCGCAAACAGCTTCACTTTTCCGCTTTCCCGTTGAGGATCTAATACAGTTTCAAGTGGATGATGCGCTCTAATTCAGACTAGTTATAATTTTTGTATACGAAAATAATATTTTGAGTTATTAAGTTTAAACCAACATCTTCACATATCCTTAATAAAAGCAAACCGTTAAGTTTTAATCAAGGCATTTATTTTACTTAAAAAAACAAGTATACTTCTGAACAAAGTTATTCTGAATTATTGTACTATTTTATCCGTCTATTTCATCCGTACTTTTCCCTTGACCCCTACTCGAAAACTTCCAACTCTCATAACTTTGTCAAAACTTGACCGATTTTCATGCGAAATATCGTTTTCATCATTTTTTGGCCTCTACTTTGATTCTGCATCAAAATATTGTTCATTTAAAAAATTCAATTATTTTCCCTATCACTGTCTATTCATCCATACTTTTCCCTTGACTTGTCCCTTGACCCTTACTCGAAAACTTCCAACTCTCATAACTTTGTCAAAACTTGACCGATTGTCATGCGGAATATCGTTTTCATCATTTTTTGGCCTCTACTTTGATTCTGCATCAAAATATTATTCATTTAAAAAATTTAAAAAATTCGATTTTTTCCCTGTCACTGTCTATTTTATCCGTACTTTTCCCTTGACTTGTCCCTTGACCCTTACTCAAAAACTTCCAGCTCTTATAACTTGGTTTTATATATCCTGTTTAAATTTGGTTCAAATCGAACCACTTTAGCATATAGCTCACATAGAACCGATTGACGAAAATAAAGTCTTTGTAGGAAATCGGTATCAATCTGATAGAATATGCATTTAAGATATTAAAATAATTGTAAAAGAATAAAAAATGTAGCATACTTTTGGCCTGGTACAAAATGTGAATACGCTTGATTGCGCAGTGTGTACACACTTGTAAATATTTCATTGCCAGGCAATTTGCGCATGCGCGAAATGTGTATCAAAACAAAACCGGCAACAACATGAAACCAGTATTTACCTGAGATCGAATCACGCACGCCGCTGCGGCCAGCCAAGAACGGCAACAGGTAAAACGACCACAAGACAGAAGGTGAGCGAACGTCGCGTCGTTAAGACGTTGCTACGGTTGAATTCGTCGCTGTGAGTGTGGCTTCAAAGCAAAAACAAAAATAAAATACAAGAAATACAAATAATTCGGAACGAGAATCAAGTTTCGTACCTGGCGTCATACTCTCGCATATTGGCGTTGTTTTTTGCGTGTGTTTTTCGACTATTTCTCGGTGCGTTTTTCGCTAGTCAGCAAAGCAAAAAAGTGTAATAATCATTTCCTAAGTGTGAATAACTGTGCATCTAATTACGTGATAGACTGTGGCAAACTTGGGAGTTGCGCCCCGTTGTTGCAAACTCATCCAGAACTTGAGAATTTCTGGTCTTTATTTTTTTATTTTTTGCTTAAAAAAGCAACAACTAACAGTGCCGACCATAAAACTATGTATATGTATCTTGCAGATACTTATGTATCTACGGGCCTGCACACGCTATGAGAGCAACCAGTTCTGTTTTCTGCGCTTACTCTCGTGTATTTATTTAAGCTGCCTTTTTGCACATTTTGGTCTTTAGTCTTTAGTGTGTGTGGCTTGCTTGTTTGCTTTCTTCGCCTTCGCCTTCACCTTCCCAATCACCTTCCCCATTTTCAACTTCTGCGTTCTCCATTCTCCAGCTGTTTGTGCGAGAAAGCCATTGCCAGCGTTTGCCAATCGCACCTCCAAGCCCAATGATTGGAACTCATCGGCATCGGCATCGACAGCAGCAGCCACAGCAGCTTCATCATCATGTGCCACTTTTCACATGAGCATAAAGTGAAATTGCTGCGTCTGCCTCACACAAAATTTCTTTTCTAGAATTCGTAGTCAAATGAGTTTTTAATTGCATTTCGAGTGCGTGACTTTTCAATTAGGCTAAAACCGCAACTGGGCAAGGCTTAAATTGTAGTGTAAACAAATGTTTGAATCGAGAAATATTAACTCTGACACACACTTTACCGCTGACTAAGCTTAAATTCACTGATGCAACAACAACATTTACAACTACAACAACAAGAAGAGCAATATCAAAGACAATTGCATTGCCAACTCAGAGCCAAGGTCAACTGGGCGTTAAGGCTAACATTGAAAGAATTATTTAGTGTTTTTTTGTTTTTTTTTTATTGTCTTGCGATTAACGAAAAATCTTGTTTTGCATTTTCTGGCAGAAGAGAAGTTGTAGTGTAAATCGTGCCGTGCTTTGTGCTACATGTGCTAAATACTTGAGAAAACAACATCGAATTCTTCGAGCTAACGGATACAGATACATAACGGGCCACTGAAATTAGCAACGGCAACATGTTGCTGCCGTCGCAATCGATGTTGCTGCTGTTGTGGCTGCTGCTGCTGCCGTTGCTCGGATTAACTGCGGCACAGCTGCTGAATCATCCACCACATTTTGTGGCAGGCACCGGAGACATGTCCCGGGTTAGTCTGTCAGAACATACGCCAGTTGGCAGTCCAGTTTATCAGCTGAAAGGTAAGTCACAGCAACTATTGGCCAAGTCAAGGCCTTAACTCCATTGCAGCAATAATAGCCCCAATTCTCACAATGCCTTTCACTAACAGCTTAGCTAGCCAATATTTAAGCCATGTTTTTCGACCTAAAGTCAAGGGGGTCATGCAAATCTTAAAGTCAGTAATTATTGGCCATTTGATTGTTGTTGTAGAATGTCTAATTTGCTGGTCATTTGATAGTTTAATTATTTTGTAATTTGTGTCTCGAATCTCAAATTGCAACTTTGCTGACTTTCATTTCATTTGTGGCCAAAATGACATACGAGTATAATTGTAAAATTATGGCCACAACGCCACCTACTTTTGTGGATAACCTTGGTAAGAGTATTCAGTTATTTTTGGTTTTCTGTTTCGTTTTTTTTTGTCTGCATGCCTCTTTTGTTGATACATATGTACATACATAAAAAATTACTGAATTCATGTTTTGCGATTAAGGCCGAGCAATGTTTTGGTTATGCGCCATAATATACATAAATATACATATGACCAAGAATGCAGTACGCCAATCAATTGCAGCAAACACAAATATTGTATGTGTATCTGTGTGTATCTGTGTGCATTGTATCTGTGTGTTTAACATGCGGAAATGCATTTGAACACGTTTGTGCGTAGCAATTGTCGATAGCAAAACAAATGAACCGATAATGGCCGTAACTCGGCACTGATATTGATAACAATTACCATGAGAGTGGCGTGCGGCCAATTGTTGCATTAGTTGCAGCTACTTGCCACAAGTTGCAGCGTTCACTTTTAGAATCTATCACACTTTTACTTTAATATAGTTGTTAGCAATCAATTGAAAGCGTCGGCAATTCCAGGTGTGGTTTTCACACCCGTTGACGTAATCGCTTCCTTTCGCAACTTGCAACTTGCAACTTGCAAGTGCCACAGCAGCTGGGCGGCAACATAATGTGACTGCTACTAAGTCAGAGTGTACTACTCTGTCTGGTGTTACCTTTCGTCGCATGATTATCCAACAAAAAACAAACTGCCGGCATTCACTCTATAGTTAAGCTGCACGAGATCCCATTGAGTTGAGCTCGTGTTGTGCACCTGATTTTGTGGCATGACGGCTGCCCCGTTGACACCCTAACACAAAGGCCCAGTTATTACTGTGGCGAAGATGAGGTCTGTAATTTAATGCCGACTTTAAGGTAGACGACTTTCAAGTTGCATCTCAATTGAGTTGAGATTTATATTATTTATATCATATCTTTTTTTTTTGCGTACTCAGCAGACAGTTGCAAGTGGCAACAAGTAGTTGATAGCTCTAAACTCAACAAAATGTACATATATATCCATTTTGGAGTCTGTATATTTACGAGTTGCTTTAACGGCCTCCCAGCCAGTTGGTTTTGTAAGCTGCATCCGTGAGATACTTGTACTCAAACAAACACGTTTAAGCTTACAACTTACTGCGTCTGAAATCAAGAGTGCCATAAAATACACACACACACACACAGACGCTGAAACATTGCAATCAAATTGAAAAAATAGCCAGGCCAACGAAACGTTTAAATTACTCTGAAACTGGCTAAACTGTGAGCCAGGAAGCCGCTCAATCAACTGCATAATTTGGTATTGCATTTTTGACTGGCAATCATCAAAAAAGAGATTGCATCACAAAGTTTGTCAGAGTCAATTTTCAGATAATTCACTTGTCTATTTCAATATTCAAATATATATTACAGGTTATTGGCCAGTTGAAATTCAAATGGGTTATTTGACAATTCAAAGATAAAAGCAGTTAATCAATGCAAGCAACTTAAACAAAAGCACGCTCAATGCTGTTTACAAATGCATACTTAAATAAGGTTATCGAAATGCATTTAAAAGATAGTTTGAGAGCGCTATAAAGCTTATACAGATTGTTAGCATTATCAGCAGTTGAGCTGGTATAGATATTTTTATCTGCACGAGTATTTTCAGCAGCATCTTTGAAAAATAATCATATTCATTATCTTTATTTCGTGAATTTTCTAATAATAAATACTTTAGAACTATCTACCTGTTATTGTTATTGCGAAGACAGCGGTATCAGAAAGAATGTTTGTTTAGATATGTGTACTTAGGAACCGAAGTATTTCCTGTAGACTTATCAGCCGAGTACCTATCTTCTTCTTCAATACAACATGTTAGTGTTAATGGTATAGAAATAAAGAGAAGTAGGTAATAAGCAGAGTCAGTTTTCGGTTTTAAATGTATTTAGTTCATATATTTCCGAATGTCTTAGTTATTAATCAAATTATATCAACAAGTAGAGACAGTATGCTTAAAAAACCTTCATGTACTTCCTATTCATTAAATTATCATTAGTAAATCTTTAAATATCTGCCTAAGCTATTTAATTGCACTTCCTAAACATGATATATAAATACCTTTTAAAATATATCTAAAAACTACTGTGTTTAGTTTCACTAGGATAAATATCTTCACTTTCTATAAGCTTATGCGATCTTAGATATTGAATACCATTTAATTGTGTATGATTTTGCAAAACTAAAGAAATAACATAATTAGATAGCATGCAGTACTTGTAATTATTTACACTCCTAAACGAAAATGTGCGGCAAAACAAACCCAAATAATTGGGCAAATGTTGCCACAATGCGGGTGGGTTTCCATTGTCTTCGTCTCTGTTCGAGTGTGTGTTGCAGTAATAAATAGCAAAATATTAACAAATACGCTTCGTGGAGCATGAAATCACAACTTATTTATCCCCTGCCAACTGCGTGTACCGAGTGACGAGTGAAAAGTAGAAAAGTCTTCGACACAGAAAAACTCGCATAATTGTTATTACACAGGGCTCGGTTAGTTTTTTTTTCTTGTTTCTTCCCAAAACAAGATTCCATATGGGGCAGCAACAACAATCAGGCCCAAATACGAGTACATACAACAGAGACTTATGAGAAATCACATAAAAACTATGTAAGCCCGAAAAAAAAAAATAGAAAAGAAAAACTACAAAAAACGATTATGTACATTAAAAAGTGGAAACGGCCACTCACGCGTCAATGCAGAGGGAAGTGCGGGACGGGTTGGGAGTCGTCTTGGCCAGGTTGCTTGGTCTGGACGGGTTGGCCGGGTTGGCGACCGCAATTGGTAAAGTTGGGTGTAGTGTAAGCTGGAGAACGTGTTGTTCGCTTCCCGCTTTTTGAGTACAAGTCGTGGAGCTGCAATTGACGGTCTCCCACCTCGCCGTCTTCCTCTCCATCTCCAAGTATCTCTGTGTCGTCGTCAAACTTGAAAAAAAAGTTTGTCTACCTCTTTGTCTGGGCCTGTGCCAAAAGACGTTTTCCAGACCGCTGCTGAGTTTGTGTTTTTTCGGTTTATTATTATTGTTAGCTTGTGTGCATGCGCCGCTGGGATCTGGGATTTGTTTTTTTTTTTCTTTTCTTTGTCAGAATTTCTAATGTTGCCCCCAAGCTGGGTTTCGGAATTTTGATGCATGGCATAGTTGTAAGTAGTTTCCTGTGATTAACAAGCACCAAAAGAGAAAGAGAAACTGCCAAAGTGTCTTGGGTAAAAAAACGAACCCATTTTTAGCTGATTTGACCCAACTCCCAGCTAAAGATATATTTTTAGTTACATAGCTCCATTTCCACGCCCAACTAAACTGTCGACGCATTAGACTAGAAACATAACAGAAGGAGGTTGTGGGAACCTGATTTGCATTTTTCACACGCTTCCACATAAACCCAGAGTCAGATAGACAGTTAGTCAGTTAGTCAGTTAGTCATTCGTAGTATCAGTTGGTATGACGTTACTACGACTGCTCGTAATTAAAGCAGTGAGCGTGTCGAGAGTGTCGAGCGGTCCGACAAACCGCTTTTACTGCCAACGTCGAGTCACAACTAATTTGATATACTTCTCTAATTCACACAAACGCGACTAAACCAGGCATCGACCCGGAGGGAGGGCGACTTAAGTACAGCATATCTGGCCCAGTTTTCTCCGTGGATCGGGAAACGGGAGTTGTGCGATTGCGACAGGAACTCGATCGGGAAACTCAAGATACCATTGAGGTTATTATAAGCATCACCGATGAGGGAATTTACGGCACTGAACCGAACACAGTATCGCAACGTCGTGAGATTCCCGTGCGGGATTATAACGATAATCAGCCCATATTCTTTGGAAGACCCTACACTGCTAGCGTCAGCGAGTCTCTTCCTGTAGGCGGTGAGCTGACTATTGAACCGCCAATACTGGTCGTCGATCGTGATGAGGGCATCAATGCAGAGGTGCAGCTCAAATGTGTAGAGGTAGGTTGAAAAAATCCTCAGACCAGACATGTTATTCTTACTTTAATTTCCTTTTAGGAGAACGAAATTTGCGATATATTTGAGATACGCGCTGTCAAGTTGGCCGATGGCAATTATACTGCTAGGGTGGCCCTTAAACAGGCACTCGACTTTGAAAGTCGACCCTCCTATATCATGACCATAGCTGCATCGGATAGCGCCTTGGAAAATCGTCTTACATCGTTTGCAACCATCTCAATCAATGTGATCGATGTTCAGGATCAGGCACCTGTCTTTACTAATGCTCCCTATTCCGCAACTGTCGCAGAAAATACTCCAGCGGGAGTGAGTATACTGACTGTCAAGGCTGTTGATGGCGATGTGGGGATTCCCAGAGAGATCTTCCTCTCACTGGAGGACGAACCTTTTGGTCACTTTGAGCTGGTGCCATTCGGAGATCCCATAGAAGGTACAGCCACGTTGAGAACTACAAGTGAGCCCTTGGATCGGGAGAATCCTGACATACTTCAAAACGGCGGCGTCTATGTCTTCTCTATAAGGGCCACGGAGCTGATTGATGGTGCCATTCCCGCAGATCATTCCATCACGCGAGTGACCATTGTGGTAACGGATGTCGACGATCATAAGCCTGAGTTTTCTGCCACTAATTTTAATGTTTCAATTGCGGAGAATTTGGCTAACGGAATGCCGTTGCCAGGTCTTTCCATCTTCGTGGATGATCGCGACATGGGCGAGAATAGTCGATATCAGCTCAAGTTAAATGATGTATCCAATGCTGCTGGAGTTTTTGCAGTCTCTCCTACCGAGGGACAGGGACGTACTCCAGTTGTGGTTAAGGTTCTCGATGCCAGTCGCCTGGATTACGATCATCCCGCACAGCGTAAATTCGAATTCGATTTGGTTGCCACCTCAAAAGGCGTGGAGCAGGCGAAGGCACGTGTGGAGGTCCATTTACTGGATGCCAATGACAATGCTCCCGTCTTTGCCCAGCAAACTTATCGCTTTACAGCTCCCGAGAATCTAACAATCGATGCGCTAATCGGCTTCGTGAACGCCACGGATGCGGATTCGGGTGAATTCGGTCATGTGCAGTACGTTCTGAAAGGATTTGGTGCGGATAACTTCTATGTAAATCCAGAAACTGGTGGCGTTTATCTGCAGAAGCCCTTGGACTACGAGAAGCAGGGCACATATAGTCTGACTGTCGTAGCTGTTGATGGAGGCGGTAGAGAATCTAATGCCAATCTCTTCGTGGATGTTGTCGATGTCAATGATAACTATCCGAGGTTCGAGAGTGAAGAATACAGTCGAACCATACGTGAGGGAGCCTCAATCTTTGAGCCACAGTTCTTTGTGAGAGCTCACGATGCAGATGGAGTCAGTCAGGGAAATGGCAAAGTGAAATACGCTTTGGTTTCGGAAAACAGCATTGCCGGAAATGTGTTCCGCATTGAGCCGGAAACGGGAGAAATAACACTGCAGAAGGCGGCCAGATCAATGGACACGGAACGTGGGGAGTACGAGTTGGTCGTTTCCGCTACGGATTTCGGTGAGATTTTATTCATACATTTAAATTGATTTCATTTCATTCTGATATTTCCATTGATAGGCATCCCTCCATTGACAAACACAACACGTGTCCTGATACGCGTTGGCATCTCTGGCAATCAGCGTCCCATCTTCAAAGGACACTTTCAGAATGTGGAGAATCTGCCAGTTGTAGGACCTCCCAGTTACAGGGTATCTATACCAGAGAATGCAGCACCAGGCTACAATGTGACAACTGTATCTGCACACGATCCCGACGGCCTAGATGATCTGCTCAGATACCGCATTGTGGGAGCCAATGATAATTTCCAGATCAACGAACTGTGAGTTAACAAAGCTTAAATCGCATCAACTCTGACTAACAATAGTTAACTTTTCAATTTCAGCACGGGTCTAATTACAGTCTCCCCTCAAGCACGCATTGATCGCGACCTGAACATGAATAGCTTTGAGATTATTGTGAATGCCGTGGACTCGGGTACTCCCATACCGGAAACTGCAACAACCACAGTCTATGTAAATGTCAAGGACATCAACGATGAGAAGCCCAAGTTCGAGCAGGCGAGTTATGCAGCCTATGTCTCCGAGCGCACCGTAATCGGAGAGAGTGTCTTAAGGGTCAAGGCCATCGATAAGGATCTCAATTCCCGTCTGGAGTACAGTTTGCAGGGTCCAGTGAAGGCCACAACCAAGGCTGGAGTCAGCATCGCCAATCGCAGCAGTTATCCCGTACAGGATGCCTTCCGCATTGACAGCCAAACCGGAGAAATCTTTGTGAACAGCTCTCTGCGTCATGATGTCGCAGCGATTATTATTTTTACGGTGTCTGTGAAGGATCTAAATGCCGAGGTGGATCCAGAGGAACAGGTGGACACCACTGAGGTGACAGTGTATGTGCAGTCCTTCAAGGACAAGGATCCAGTGTTTAAGAATCCTGGCTGGAGCAGCTCTCGACCCGTGGTCAACATTAAGATCAAAGAGGAAATGCCCATTGACAGTGCACTTTTCATACTCCAAGCTGAGGATCCGTCGACAAAACAGCCAATAACAAGCTTTGAACTGATAGAACCAAAGGAACTAGAATATTTCCAGATATCGGAGCGAACTGGCGAAGTTATATTAAAGAAACGCTTGGACTATGAAGCTCTTGCAGAGACTGGAAGCGCAGAGTTTGAGTTGCAAGTGAGAGCCAACAGCGCCGATCGACAGCGAAGTACCGTCAGTCGAGTGAACATAACTGCTGAGAACGTGAACGATAACAGTCCGATCTTTGAGCAAGCTTCCTACCATGCTACAATCATCGAGAACAAGGGATATCCAGAGCGAGTAGTTCAAGTGAAGGCTCACGATAAGGATGCGAGTCTCAACAGTCGGGATGAGCAATTGGGTTACCATAAGATCATCTACTCTCTGCAGGGAGAGTTTGCAATGCTCTTCGAGATCAACAACCTGACGGGAGAGATCGTCGTCGCACATAATCAGAGCATTGATCGGGAACGTACTCCCCACATTCGACTCCAAGTGAAGGCCGAGGACTCTCCCGGAAAACCCACCGATGCCAAACAGAGCGTTGTTGAACTACTGATCGATGTACTTGATGTTAATGATAATGCCCCCGAGTTTTCAAAGAAAGTCTACAGCACCGTCATACCGGAGAGTGCTCAACAAATGGAGAATGTACTGCAACTCGAAGCTACCGATGCGGATGAAGGACCTGGAGGCGAAGTGCGCTATGAACTTGTCAATGAGGGCGAGGCCAATGGACTGTTTAGCATTAATGCACAGAATGGAATGATTTCAACACGTCGCAACCTAACGGGCAAAGGACGTGCCGAGGCCTATGTGCTCATTGTGCGCGCCCAGGACAATGGGAATCAGGTTCCCAAACAGCCTACGCTCTTTTCTGACGTGGAAGTTCGCATTTTCATTGGCGATGTAAGTGCCAACGATGGTGTGCCCTACTTTGTGGCACCTCGAGTGGGCCAGAAGGCTAATGTGACGGAGGTAAGTGAACTCAAAATTATAGACAGATAATATTGATTGTCTAATTAATTTCATTTAAGAATGCGGCAATTGGCGCACCCGTTTTCCAAGTGATTGCCAGCGATCCAGATGATAATAGCACGCCCTCTGGCACAATAACCTATCGCATACTGCCGGATACACCAGACACCGAGTCCTTTAGCATAGACATCCATACAGGATTAATAACCACACGAGAAGCCTTGGATCGCGAGGAGAAGAACATGTATAAAATTCTTCTCGAGGTGAGCGACAATGGACAGCCCAAGCAATCGGTTACACGCATCCTGAAGATAGAAGTACTCGATGTCGATGATCATGTGCCGAGGTTTGCCAGAGAAATTGTAAGTGAACGACAAAAATAGTTGTACATATTATATATACATATTATATTTAAATAGGATGAAGGACCTTTGCCCATGTCAGTAAGGGAGGAGGAGCCAGCTGGCACAGTTGTTGGTAATTTCACAGCCATTGATGAGGACTTGGGCGAGAATGCAGCCATCGACTATGTCATAATCGAGGGCAACAACGAACAGATCTTTGCCATCGAGCGAACCAACGAGAGTGTGGCCATCTTGAAGACAACTCAACCCATCGATCGAGAGCTGGTTGAGTCCTTTACGCTGACTGTAAAGTGCCTGAAGCTGGGAGAGCCAGCTTATAAGTACATTGGCGATGCCTACGATCGCCAGGATCCTTCGCATCTGCGAATTACCGTCAAGATCCTTGACATTGACGACAATTTGCCGCAGTTTGAGAACCCGGATTCAACAGTGGGCATTCGCATCAATGTGCCCATCGATACGGTGATTACAACCCTGAGAGCAAGTGATGCTGATGCCGAAGCTGCTCCGATTGCCCTTTCCATTGAGAACGTGACCTTTGTGCCGCAGTTTTACAAGCGCAGTCGGAAACTGGCCATGGGCAATTTGGAGAGTCTCTTTACGTTGAACAATCGCAAGGGAGAACTCCGCACAGGTGGATCCTTTGCGGACTATGTCGATGGCTACTTCTTGATGAGGATTTGCGCCAACAACTCGGCGAACGTTAAGCGACAGACCAAGAGCAATATCAAGGTCTTTGTCATACGAGACAAGTCCTTGCTGAAGTTCATCTTTGCCCGTCCACCCAACGAGATACAGCACAACATTAAACCCTTCCAACAGCAGCTGCAGAAGAAACTGAAGCCTCTTGGTCTAGAACTGCATGTGCTGGACACACAGGTCTTTACCCGTGCCGATATGAGTCTGGACTTCACGGCGACCAGCTCCTGTTTCCAGATGTTCCGAAATGGCGCTGCATTATCCCTCAGCGAGATGCAGAAACTGATGAACTCGAAGGAGTTGCGACACGAGCTCATCGATATTTATGCCGCCTTTGGTGTGAGTGACTTGGAGTCCTGCTCTGTTAGACGCACCCACACAGCCGCTCTCTTTGGCAATCTTCTCATGTCCGCGGGAGCGTGGCTTGTCATCCTGGCAGCCTTAATAGGCGTGGCCGCCTTGGTGTCTCTCTGCACGGCCTGTTGCCTGAAGAAGAAGTGAGTATAGTAACTCTTATCTGGCAAAAGGTAACTCTCTCTCTCTCTCTTTCTCTCTCTCTCTCTCTCTCTCTCTCTCTCTCTCTCTCTCTCTTTCTTGCTCTCCCATCTACAGATTCAAGCGGCACAGCAAGCGTAGTCTGCAGGCCAGTCTGCGAACGCCGACGGAGCACACTCCGACCTCCTATAGCTACTCAATGCCCGCCGTGCTCTACTCGGAGCCCATCTATGGACCTTTGTAGCCTCAGCTGATATTCTGCACAGGCAGGAGAGGTCAAGGGCAATGTCGTTGAATTAAAGTCAAGTTATCTAGTGCACAAGACTCAAACCTCATCCGACAGATCTCGCGATGATCTGCTGCCGATGGGGCTTCTCTTCTTTAGTTGGCCAATATGAAGGGCATGGCCAAAACAGTCCATACAAGCATAAGCATACTATGCACGTGATCTAGTATGTACATCTAATATACATCTAAATACGATACTCTACGATAATGTAATTTAAACTGTATATAGTCGAATCAAATCACTTAGACATAAGTTCAATTTTAGTTTAGCAAGCGAATCGCAAGTCATTTAATGTGTCATCTACATATTTGTATAGATAGAACAGATTTTGCAACGCCTGAATTAATGTGTATTTTGTTTTGCTCGTAATTTAGTAAAAAAATAAATGGCATTTACCTATATTTATATTTACATTTATCTTATCGTTTATTTGCTCACAAAATGCTAAACAAGTGCAAAATAAATATCACTTAAAATGCAGCAGGAACTCTGAAACTCTTCTCTATCCTGAAGCTCCACAATTGGCCAGTAAAGCGAGGAGAATATGCATTTTTCACTGCCCAAACAAATGCATATGTTTTTACCATTAACGTAAGTATATTTATAAAGTTATACTTTACCGAATGTGAACATGTGTGCAAATAAGTTGTAGCTGTTACTAAAATAAAATAATAATAAACACGCATATTTGGGCGCATTCCATGGATATGCAAAGTGATAAAAGTACTGAAAGCCAGTAAACAAATTAAACAATGAACAGTATGGTAAGTTGGAATACCCTCCTTACTAAAATCAAAATTGGTAAAAAATAATTTCTTGTTGAAACGTTTAACAATTTTTTTATAATATCTTAACACAATTAATAAAGTTTCAATGCAAGTTTGATCAAATTTAACTCATGATCTCATAAAAATTAATTCAGTTCTTCCAAAATAATGTCTACCGCCAGTTATATATACAAATTCTAATATTTGTTTTACCAAATTAGAGAAAGCTGTAAATTATAAAGTAATTTTTATAAGGCCGTTTAATGATCTTAAGTTTAGGTTGATTTATACAAAATTCTTATAAATGACATAGATACCAGAGCAATTCCCTTAAGTAAATCCAATTTTATAAGCAGCTCATAAAGTATGCTCCGTTTAATTGCAATTTCAAATTTGAATTTTGAATTATAAATGTAAAGTCCAACGAAATTTTTTGCCAAAGAAAGTAAAATAATAAAAACCCATAAATAATAAATGTTGTTAAAACTAATGTGCGGCGCTCATTAGCCCCAGGCAACTGCGCATAGAGAAACCTTTAGCTAGAACAAGGGATGATGATGCTGGTAAATGAACTCTGCTTGCGACACACACCAAAGGGTGCAATCAAGCGTGTGTATGTGTGTGTGTGTGTGTGTGTGTGTGTGTGTTGTTGTTGTTGTGTATGTTGCAAGTAAGCACACAGATGAACTGATCAGGGGTTGCTGGTTGACGGGTCTAAGTAGTTAGCTGAGGTTCTAGCTGAAAATACGAGTTATTTTTATAACTTTTGAAAACTCAACAGCAACAACAACAACAACATGGTGAAATCAAGTGTAGCTCGGGTCAAAGTAAATCAACGAGCAGTGGCTTATTTTATGGGGGTTGTCTCAGCTTGTAGTACGTGTAATTACAGTCCTGTTCTTGCTCGTCCTTTTTAAAATATTCGCATTGTAATTAGCATAAAACCAAACTAACTGCAAATGCGAGTGAGTGAATGAGTGCAGCCAACGAGTACCCATCGTATATTCGAATACTGCCAAATCACTTTCCACTTGAACATTGATTGATGATGACGATCGTAAATCACACTTCAAATTCGAGTGACGTTGACTCCCTTTGTTTGCTGGGTTAACACAAAATGACACAGTAACATGGGCGCCACATTGCCTAAGCTGCAGTAATCATCATTTAATGCAAATGCTAATACCTGAGGCGCCAACTCGATGTCAACTCCAACTCCAACTCCAGTTACCAAAAATTGAGCCACAAGTGCTCTGTTAATTGCCAAAGAAGCGAAATTCACAATCATACTTTGTTTAGTGCAGGTGTCCTGTATAAACAGTCTGCATAAAAAGTATGTGTATACGTCAACTTTTTACCCTAGATTCATTCGCCGACAGTTAGTCAGTCAGGCAGTCAGTGAGCTGAGCTGAGCAGGCAGCTGGCCAGATGTCTAACTTCAGCGGACAAACAATGCTAACAATTAATGAGTGAGCTCAGTCGAAGTTCTCGTAAGGGGAAGTCCGTCATTTCCTTTGCTCTCTCTTCAGCAAATTGTAACAGTTACAAGTACAGATAGCCATGTGGCATAACATGTGATTAACTTATGAATACCCTATTTTAAATAAAGGTAGAACAATTATATGCTCAAATTTGAACTAATGTAAATTCGCTTAAAAAGTAAAATTTTTAGAATAATATCTCTAATTTTTAAAAATATGCTATCTATAAATATCACTATAACTTTTGGCATTACCGATATTCTATTTTTATACCATATCTTTTACTTTTTCAGCCAAATTATTCAATAAGTATCTTACTTTATCTTACATACTATATTTATAATAACAATCTTTTTAAAGTATGTTATTTATTTTAAAACTCGAACTATAACATATATTTATTTTAGTGTATAATTTTAGTATGTTTTATTTACAAAAATACAAATGTAATAAATTTATAAGAATCGCTGATCGGTGATAAATTAATGCATATACCCTTTCCAGCTTGCTATTTATAGGATAGCAAATAAAGCCTTGCGTGCCATTGCCATATATCGTACAGTATCTACCTAAATCATAACGGTTGCTTTCTGTCCGGTCGCTGTCGCTTTAACTGTCACTGTCCCCGTCAGAGGTGCCATAAAAAGAGACTTAAGGCCCACCCCACACTGAGTAATTCACGCGATTGTAATTGCAGTTAACTACTTGTTAAGGTTTTCCTTTATTCATTTTTCCGTTTTTTGGGGTAAAAATTGTAGTTTTTGCATTATATAATTTTTTACTGCAAGCGGCACAAAAGACGCCTAAGCGTAGGATTTTCGCGGATTTTTTGTTTAACCGGAAGTGGCATTAGTGCAAAGAACAGGCGAATGGAAGCGAGAGTAAGTAAACACGGCTTAGGTCCAAAATGCCAATCAATCGAACTATTGGCCTTCCTGACACTAACACCAACTACCCGTTGTCGCATTCAATCAAGCGTTGTTTACATTAACAATAACTGGGCATGAAACCGTTGTTGTGTCGACATTTTAGCAACAACCTTCAATTCAATTTATGCACTGAAAAAGAAAAAAATTGAAAACTTAAAAAAAAAAGAATTAACAAATATCAACCATAAATTACAAATGTCAAATTCATTATGCACATGGCGCTGCATAATAATTAGTCTCGAAACTGGCGCTCTCGCATCCTTGTGTCCTTTACCCAAATATATTAATGACCACTTGATGAACTGCACCCAGTTGAATGGGAATGCTGACATTCTATTTTTGGGGTTGTGCGCATGCTTTCGTCCTGGTTGTGCTCATTTGCATAACAATCAACTCGTCGTTTGTGGTACAGCTTCAAGCTGCAGTTGTTGCTGCCACTGCCACTGCCACTGCCACTGCCTCAAACGATGCCGTAACACTAACGATACTGGGACGGGTTCGCGCTACGGCATTGGGGTAGCACCGTCCAAGTCTAATGGTTTCCATACACAGGCAGCGGGTGTGAAGTTGTAAAGTTTAATGTATTGTTTGTCTAACAGTTTATTCATTTGGAAAAGGAATTTCACGTTGTGTGATTGGAATATGAAATATGACTGTAGTCCTAGGGTAGAAAAGGGCACAGCATTTTCGGAGGTAGCCTTAACAGCACAGCATTAAGTTGCAAAGTCGAAACGGAGTTGTATTCTTACTCAAATTAAAACTGCACTTTTAATGGATCATGCTGTTATGTTTATAAATTATTGATTCTTTACATACAACTTTATAATGATATTTTAATAATATTCAAAGGACAAAATTTGTTTTTACAAAATTAATTTATATGACTATTCATAGTTATAAAGACATTCTGTGTTAAATTTTAATATTAAGACATTTAAAGAGTTAAAAATACGTATTTCTATACGTCAAAAAGTTACACGTTAAAGATTTTGTCTAATTTGATGCAACTAAAACAAAAATAATAATTTTTTATGAAAAATATTTGTAATTAAAATATTATTTTAATATAAAACTATAATCATATTCTTAAAAGATTTCATTTCTATGTAAAATCCAAAATTAAACGAGCTGAAAACTTTCAGATATGTATCTCAATTCGATTCGTGTATAGTATATCTTAAATGATTTCTGATTTACATGTGTTTACATTTTGTGCGTACCACTTTTGGCTGCAACAATGTGACATAAATCTGCTTAAATTTGACTAAAACCGATCAGATCGGATTAAAATCACAATCAAAACTTGCTACACATTTTACAGTTTCAACTCGCACACACACAACGCATACACATATAGACTTATCCTTAGGATGAACATGCACACAAATGCGACAGATTGGCCTGCTAGGAGCGGCAACAAATGTAACAAAATACTCAAACGGCTGTTTGTTTATCCAATGTTTTTCGGTTAGATGAGCACACAACTCAAAAGCGGACAAGGTAGGGCAAAACGAGGATCTACAGTACAGTATATACTCGTACTCCCTTTGCTCAGGGGCAACACAAACACAAACAACACAACGTCACAGATTTCACAGATAAACCAATTCGAGCAGGGTAATGAATCGCTAAAAAGGTCGAGCAACTTGCTCGGCTTTGCACTCGATGTACCCGTTGAAAAAACAACAACAACAACAACGTGTAGCTGCAACACCAAAGCGAATGCTGTTAAACGTACAAAAGGGGTAAGCAGCGAGAAGGGGCACAGGGCACGTTGCACGTGCACCGCAAAAGGGTTAAAAAAATAAGTCTTCTTTGTAGATTTTTTGGCAAATGTGTGTCAACTCTACAGCATCGAATGCTAAAAAGGCGTAAAACAATCAATTCGGCAAATAAAATTCGATTTGCGATTGGCAAACGGAACTGAAACGACAAATTGGCGCAGTTATGCCTGAATATGGATTATATTGACGATAATAATTTATGCCTACAACTGTCATTTATTTTTTTTTTAGAAAGATTTACAATTTAACGAACGTTAACCTCATCAAAAGTAAAAGAAATAAAAGAAATAAATTCAATTATATATTTTCTGTTTTATATTTTTATTTAATCATTTTAATTATACACAATTTATAATCTATTGCAATCTTAATCATAATAAACTGTATAAGAGAGAAGAATATACAGAAGTAATTGAAAAATAAAATTCAATTACCAAAATGTTTTCGAAATAATAATTTATAGCTACAACTGTTATATATATTTAGACCCCGTACTTAAAAAAAGTATCATTTAAGTTAACTAAATTATTTCTGGTTTTTTTCCATTATAAGTTTTTTCCATAGTAAGTACGGGTTCTCCGACTGTCGAGTATGGTTACGACTATGAGTGGGAGCGGGGCCTGGGAGAGGGAGTGGGAGCGGGGTCTGGGAGAGGGACTGGGAGTGGGGTCTGGGAGAGGGACTGGAAGCGGGGCTTGGGAGAGGGACTGGGTGCGGGGCCTGGGAGATTGACTGGGAGAGGGACTGGGAGCGGGGTCTGGAAGAGGGACTAGGAGCGGCGCCTGGTAGAGGGACTGGGAGCGGGGCCTGGGAGCGGGGACTGGGAGCGGGGCCTGGGAGAGGGAGTGGGAGCGGAGCCTGGGAGAGGGACTGGGAGTGGGGTCTGGGAGAGGGAGTGGGAGCGGGACCTGGGAGCGGGGACTGGGAGCGGGGCCTGGGAGAGGGACTGGGAGCGGAGCCTGGGAGAGGGACTGAGAGTGGGGTCTGGGAGAGGGACTGGGAGAGGGACTGGTAGCGGAGCCTGGGAGAGGGACTGGGTGCGGGGCCTGGGAGAGGGACTGGGAGAGGGACTGGGTGCGGGGCCTGGGAGAGGGACTGGGAGCGGGGTCTGGAAGAGGGACTAGGAGCGGCGCCTGGGAGAGGGTCTGGTTTTTTTCCATTATAAGTTTTTTCCATAGTAAGTACGGGGTCTCCGACTGTCGAGTATGCTCGACTGTAGCACCCGCCGACTAGTTTTTCACAGAGATTAGCAATCTAATCAAAAGAATAGAAGTTCTTTATTCTCACGTAAAACATAATGTAATAAAGGATTATATAAAAAATAAACGGAAACAAATCAAGAATAAAATTCAATTCGTTAAGCAAGAAAGCGCATATATAGAGTGTTACGATTTTTTTATTTCGTCTTTTTTTAAGTTGAATCAATGTTCTGCTGCTCAGTGGGTCGTATACAAATCGTACCCAAAGGACTTGCACTTGACGCATTTGTTATTGTGTTTGCTCCTTGCACCGAGCAGGCAATTTGTTTCCATTTTGGTTTTCTTATCGTCTTACGGCAATCGGCAAATTGTTTAGCCCAGCTTCGTAGGGCATTAGCATAGTCATCTAGACAGGGGGAGGAGCAAGAGGGATACGCACACGTAATGCCGTCATTGATCCTTAGATACATATCTGGAGTTACCCCGTGACAACAGTTATGGAGCAGCCATATAGCATACAGCACGCTAATGATGCCAGACTGTGTCCTCTGCCTGGACCCTCTTCCCGCTTCTCTCTTCCAAATGATATGTCCTCTGTCCTGCTGCCCTTATTCATCCATCCCTCAGCGCCAGTTCTGTGGAATTGAATGCAGCTTAGCAGCTCACCCGCTGCGTATTTGCGCCTTTGTAACGCACCAGCAAAACGAAACAACAGCACAACGACAATGTCCTGGCTATAATAATGATTATTGTAAAGATAAATCCCGACACCTTCAACAAAGCTGCACAAATGACAAACGCGTCGCTTGGCAAGCGGCTTAGTCCGTATATTGAACTGAACTCTGTGAAAGCCTTCGAGATGTTGCATTCCATAGTTCTTGCAACTTCTCTGCTGCAAGTTTCCCCTGTCACCCTTTTTTTGGGGTAGGGGCAGATCTCAGTTTCCGTGCTGTGTTTGTAACGGAAAATGTCAGTCAGTCAGTCAGTCCGACATTCGCAATGGCTTTTTATTTCGACTCTTGCCGGTTCATTCAACTAAATAATTTGAGTGGCATTCATGCAGGTCCACTTCCACTTGGCTCATGTTTCACTTGGATTGTCGGCTGCTGTAGTCCTTCTTCTTGTTGTTGTTGTAACTCCTGTTGTTGTTGTTGCTGTTGTTGGTTTTAAGGTATTGGTACATTCGTTTTGTACTCGTAATTCTGTGGCAGGTGACGGGCAATCTTCCATTGTTCAACTCACCCCATGTCGAATTCTAAGGGCGCAAAAATGCCCCCTACAATAAACAAGCAGCACACACACACACACACACACACACACATACACATACACACACACAGAAAGCCATTCATTTTATGTGCACTGCAATATACAATATTTATTTGAATTTAAGTCTTTTGTTTGAAATCTGAAATCCGCACAGGGTTGTTTGCTTTTGGCTACCAGAAAAGACAGCCTTAACTATCCGCCTTGACTTTTCCCATTTTCCCATATTCATTGCATTTTTTTTTTTTTTGGTTTTTCTCGTTCAACTTTATTGACAAAAATAAATATTAATAGTTTACAAAAATTTAACTTATCACGTAGGTAATATATTAAACCTGACTGACTATAAAATGACTAGCCCTCTTTGTATCGCATTGCAATGATAAAGTAGAAAACTACACTAAACCTCATCTTGATCCTGAACCTGTATACAATTTTTTAACTCATCGTATAGTTGCTTTAAATTTTAGCTAATGCTTAAAACTCGTTAAGGATATAGAAGTTAGTAGTTAGTTTCTTAAGTATTAAAGTGTGTATATGGCTTACTAGTTAGGTACATGGATGCTCTTACTAAATTTACATGGACAACCGATGTTATTATAAAGCAAATGAAGTTGACTATTAAATCATAAAGTGCAAACTATCATGATATTTATATTTATATTTTTATATTTTATATCTTTTAAATATAGATTGCACTTTAAGTTGAAATATTCAATTCTTTATGAGTTGCACAGAAGAGAAATCAATTTTAATCTGAAAGTGATATAATTGGTTTATCGTTTGTGCAACTAACTAAATGAATGTTATCAAATTGATTACTAAGTCCAGCTGATTAGCCAGACTTAAGCAATCAATTTAGTTTTCACTTATTGCAAAATATCAACTGATTGTGAGTTGCGACGAAACTAAAACCTGGAAATGTCACACCAC
Source organism: Drosophila falleni (assembly GCA_035045575.1). NCBI lineage: Eukaryota > Metazoa > Arthropoda > Insecta > Diptera > Drosophilidae > Drosophila > Drosophila falleni. The sequence goes on from JAWNOV010000167.1 coordinate 18,328,952, forward strand.
ACAAATTGGCAGCTGCTCTAAGTAAAGGATTTTTACGGTTTACAAAAATCAGTTGCTAGAGCAGCAGTTGGCCAGGTTAAAGGGGCGTCGTAGACTGCACAGTGTCGAACATATCACCCAGAGAGAAGACTGACACCAATGATGCCCCCAAAACTATGCTATACCTGATGAGCAAACTGTTTGTAGATGAGCTGCTGCTGAACAGACTCCTCCTGGTAATCCTTCCAGGGTGGCGTCTGGGTGTAGAAACTGCTCTGGTGATGAAGACCTGGCTCAGATGTTGGCAATGCCGTTGCATTTGCGGCTGCCTCAAAATTGCTGCGAAACAGATCGTATTTCTCCTGAGAAAAGTGACCTGATACAGTTGGCTCCGAATGCAGCTCCTGATGCTGCTGCTCCTGCTGCTGTTGTTGTTGTTGCTGCTGTTGTTGGTAGAAGCGCATGCTGCTGCCAAAGTCGAAGCCAGGTGGCTGTGTTGACTGATAATTCACGGGTTGATTTCCTTGGTAGTGCATTTGTGGTGTCTGAGAATGTGGTCCATAGGGAAAGATTCTTCCGCTACCGAACATGGGGAATGGCTGAGGATTCACAAAGAGCGCATCAAAGAGTTCCTTTGTGATGCGCTCTCCACTGAGCGTAAAGTTCTGCAGTTTCTCCAGGTCCAAATTGATGGTGTTGCCACTCTCGAGCACTTGCTCCAGCGCAAAGATGTAGTTGTGAGCAAAGCGAAGTATCTCGATCTTTGTCAGCTTTGTCTCCTCCGGCAACGAGGGTAAGGTTACTCTCAGCCGCTCTAGCGCATCGTTGAGTGTGTGCATCCGATTCCGCTCGCGATCGTTGGCCTTCATGCGACGGAACTTCTTGATGCGCACCACCTGCAGGGGACTCCGTGAGCGGGTGACTCTGTTCTTGCCGACGGCATATTTACGCTTTGGTCGTGGCGCATTCGGATCCTCCGGCGACTTTACGGGCGTGCTCGTCAGTTGTGGCTCAAAGCTGCTCGCAGGAGCACGGCTATTGAGATGCTCCACCAGCGTGCGACCACTGCGGGTGCTGTGATTGCTGCTGGTGTCCAGGAGACCCACAAAACCAGCCGGCGGAGAGTTAGCCGACACATCCCAGCCGCCGGCATATCCCAATGGAGCTTGGACGGGCGGAGTTACGCTGACATTGACCGTGCTGTTGTTGTAGTGCTCCTCAAAGTCCAGACGACGACGGGAGCTGGCATTCGCATCCGTCTCGAAGCTCTTCTCGTAGCCACTATCGAATGAGGCATCGTCGTCGTCATCCTCATCGAACTCAAAGGACTGCGATAGATTGTAGGCGTTGTAACAGGCGGACATACTGCTTAGAAGATCTCCGATTGATAGCTGTAGCTGTAGATATATATTTGTAGCTGTATCTCAATATCTATGCTTCAATGTCAATCACACGCATTTTACGTTTCCGTTTTCCGCTCAGAGATTGTTTTGTGATTGTTGCCTTAACCGTTTCGCGTGCCCGCACCAACTAAAAGCTGAACCGGAGTGCGCGCCGGTTTTATTTCCATTACCGTACTCTGGCCATTAGTGCGCAAGCTGCAGAGCTGCCCAGTAAGCCCGCTGATTTAGACAAGCGGCAACAACCCTCGGCGCATTGTCGTCGGTCGCGACGATGGCGGCGCCATGCCACAAATCCCAAAAGATATGCGCGCCGTGATTGCCGCTCGTTCACTCATTCACTCGTTCGTTTGCTCGCTCGCTCGATGTTGCCCCGAGGGTTGCTTTACTCACACTCACTCACTCACTCTCACACACACACACACACACGCACGCACACACTCACAGTTCCAAGGGCGCACACAAACTCGTACCAGTTAAAACACGAGCATTTTTTACGCTTTGCTAACCCGTCGGAACGTAAGCCAATCGGAAGGATGTGTCTCTCTGTTTATCTCTTGGTTCGGGAGGATCATTGAGTGCGCCACAAAATAAAGTTCAAAGCGGCATGCCACTCTGTGTTATCAGTTGCTTTTGTCACAACATTGAACTTGTGCCACTTCATTTAAATTGCTCGCAACTCTTTTATTTCCTATAAACCGCAATAATCATAATGGACTTACGCCTGTCGCTAAATGAATTACCGCCACGTGGCAGCAAGCAGCACTTCTGTAAGCGCAACATGTGAAGATGCCACACTCCCCCATTCCACTTTAACCTAGGCGTCGGCTCGTGCCTTCGATTTGGGCTTGAGCTTCTTGCTTTCGCCTTCCGTTACCAGCTGTTGAAGTGGCTTTGTGGCCAAGACACACTCACACTCACACACACAGACATACACACACACACAATTGCGGCTTTAAGTGGCTGCCGTCTGCCGCTTCCCACTTGCCACGTGCGAATTTGTTATGATACCCACGCCAAATTGACGACACGAGTTAGCACTCCACAAATTACTGCTTAAACGGATATCAATTTGAAGGATTAAGTAAGCTAATTGCTTAATATGATCATATTTGCAAATGCTCTCAACTCCATGATAGCTTATTTGAAGACTTGATCTCGGAATCGAAACTAGCTATCAAGATGTCAAATATGTAAAGGTTTGTTGAAATATATAAAAATTAATTAAATGCATTCTTTTTATTTTTTACTATATCTGATTTTATTTACCTTGACATTTAACAGTGAAAACAGTAATAAAATCATTATCTTGAGTTAGAAAAAAATAAATATTTATTTAAGTTTTTATATAACATTATAGGCTTAAATAAAATGAAAATTGAACAAAAAAAAAAATAGCGAGAACCAAATACTTTTTTGTATAAAATTGAACCAATTGCAGTTCAATTATATTTTCGTTTTATAAACTCCCAATCGTTACAGGTTATGTCAAAATATATAAAGAATAATACTATCTTACTACAGTGTTACGCAGTATTAAGAATATACTACCATTATCTTAAAATTATATTAATTTATTTATAACTAACACAAATTATGGGACTGGTTCTTTTTTTACGTTGACATTTATGATGATTATGCCTTTTTTTTAAATTATCGGTGAAGTACTACTTGTACTTATATGTACTGTATGTACTTGTGAGAGATCTTATGGAATTGTCAATGATTATTTATAAAACAGATTAGGTTAATAACTATGGCCATAAGATATCTTATTTAATATACTCTTTATATTTATTTAAATAGGTTAACAGTTGTTGAAATGAGGATATATAATCACATTAAGTTCCCCAGCTCCTTCTTTATCTGACAGAACACTAATAATGCCATCGAAATTCACACCACAAGGACACGTGTCGTCGCCGCGTTGCACGCAATTGTTGGGTGTCAATTTGTTGTTTTTGGTTGCAAGCTCAAGTGGCAGCAACTGATCGGTCGCGTGTGGCTAATTGAGATTTTGTGGATTCATAATGCGTATCAATTATACAGTTAATTGAAGTGAGAGTGGGCACACGCGTCCTGCTAAAATAAATATATGTAAAAAAAAAATAGTGTAAAAAATTAAGGAAGCTGCATTTTATCAAATATTGTCGTCCATGTCTTACACACAGCCTCCAGCCTGCAGCGTCACAGTTGCTCAAACCAAACAAGAGCCATTATTATACACGCAGAAAACCCCTGATTATAGACTCCACAGCCTGTGTACATATATAATCACATCAAAGTCCTGACACAGTCCAAGCCAAAGCAAATAGTACATACGCACTGAAAATGCCCCAGGCTAATTGCATTCTAACAAGCGACGCAAATTCAATTTTCCGAGCTGCTTGTGTGCCCAATTCTCTTTTTCGTTCCCATTTCTATTGTGTGTGTGTGTGTGTGTGTGTGTGTGCTAGTGTGTGTGTGCAACCCCGACTGCATTCGTTTCAAGCACGTAGCCCTAGGCAATGTCAGTCCGCCCAGAAAACGAGCTAAGCATTTGCTTTCCATCTTCAGTAGGGCACAATTTCCTCTTCGTAGAGTGGATGCAATTCCATGGGCATGGCCACCTCCGGAAATCGATTCACACTTATCGGCACTGCCACTGGCTCTGGCAATGGCGATGACGAGTCCGAAGAGAGCTCTATGATATCCGAATCCGCTGTTACATGCCTCTCTTTTACTTTCTGTACTTGCTTAATCCTGTTTGTCGTAAGGCCCGACTTCTGACCACGTCGTCGTCTCACTGTAGCTGGACGAGCTGACTCCTCCTGATCTGTTGAGGTTGAAGAATCGGACGTAATGTGCTTAAAGCGCTTGTATTGCTTGAAACGTGGTTTGGCAGTCATCAAACGCATCGATTGCGTTGGCGTATCGGAAGTTATGTGCACAAATCTTTTAGATATTCCGCTTTTTGTCTCTGACGTGATTGAGGAGGCATTGCTGTCCTCCGTTTGGTTCTGGCTCCGCCTGCTGCCAGATCCAGACCTCTCTTGCTCGCGATAATATTCTCCGAAATCGGTTCGTTTAACAAGCACGCGAACTCCGCGTAATTTCTCAATGTCCTGCGTTGTGAGCTTATCCAAACGTACTTCCACCTGGCGTGTTAGACACTCTTGGACCAGGCGTGCAGTCATATCGGCTGTTATGGGATTAATATCCTTAATTGCTGTATCAAAGTAGCCTTTTGAATTATCTTCAGCCTTAGCGGACTTTAATTTTTGCGCCTGCTCCTTATTCACGGGCTCCGATCTTACTTGTGTCGCATCCGTTTCCGTTTGAGATAATTGTTGTACTTGTTCAGTATCCATCTCTATCTCAGTTGCCGTCACCGTCTCCACTTCAGATGTTGCTGCTATCTCCGTTTCCGTTGCTTGGAGGACAGCCTCATTCCCGGACAGCACCTTCTTTTTGAGCTGGAACACTTCTGTCTCCATTGTTAAATCAGAAGTTGGAAGCGGTGGAGGCGTTAACTCTTTACTTACGCCATATTCTCCCTCGTCGAACTCATTTGCGTCGTGCTGGGCCATCGTTGAGGTTCCCGAATGCGAACTGTCCGCTTCACTGTTGGTGCTGAAACGCGATGACCTCAATCCAATCTCGTCAACTGGGGCACCACGTTCACTCTCCTTGGCTATCGTGCGCTGCTTCAGACCCTGTAAGTTTCTAAACTTGCTGAGAAGCGTGTTACTTTCCAAGAGCTTATTATCATTTTCTAAACTTATCAGCTCATCTTTTTCGAAACTCCATATGTCCGCAAATGCCCTAAAACCATCCGTTTCATTGCTATATTTGTCTTGCGCCTCTAACATTTCACCAAACGAACGCTTCTGTGGACAAGGCTGCTCCGGCGGTGGATTCGGCGGTTCTGGTTCAGGCGTCGACTGCGGCGATTCTCTTGTTGGTTGTTCCTCCTCAGGCTTTACATCGGGAGAACGTCGTCCACTGCGCATGGTCCTATCCATGTCTGTGATCATTGCGTTGGCCACCACAGCAGCAGCTCGGATGCGAGTGCGTCGTCCCGTGCCCGAGTAAAACGCCTCTGAATCATCGGATTCCTGTTCCTCCTCTTCATCTTCTGATATAACTAAAAGCAAGTAAAAGATTTCGTTAGGTATTTCTAAAAAGATTTTATCTATTAAGCCAACCTTCATGCCAGAATTTTCTAGTGTTGCGTTTTCTATCTCTCACTGCCTTTTCGCGGGCTGCCTTTTGAATAGCCTCCTCATCTTCTTCGGCGCTTAGTTCCACATCCGCCTCTGCGGTTCCAGCCGCATTCTCGTAACCCTCCTCAATTGTGCCATAGTCTAGCTGAGGTCGGTTCTTGTATTTGTCATAATCGATCTTCAAAAACTTCAGTCGATCATTGGCTTCGGCCATGTTGAGTGCCACAAATTTGCTCTTGAGGTCTGTGCTCTTTACCAAGGCGCCGCAGCGTTCGTGTAACGTGGGCCACTCTAGTGCCCATGAGTAGCGTTTGTTACGCGGCTGAAAAGCCACTGTCAACAGATCATTGACTATGCTTCGTGGCAGTCGCAGAGCTTGCAGCGCCTTGCAAATGGGATCGTAATCTGTCACGGGGGCGTCGTGATTCGTAACGGCAACAATTTCGTCCACGTCAATTGTCGAGCTTAACAGTTCATATTTGATGAGATCTGGTTTATCGATCCGTGCTGCTGTTCTGCTGGAGCTTATCTCTTGATCGTCCTTACGCTTCTTCTTGATGCGTGAGCAACGCTTTACCTCATTGTAGTTGGAGCTCGTTGGATGCAGGTAGAATGCAGTTAGCCAGAACTCTGCCTCCATGAAGCCATGTTCCGAAAAGACCTTTGCCAAATCGGCATAATTTACAGAGAGATTATGCTCTAGGTTAAGCATAAACTGTGTTGTTAGGCCAGGATGATACCGCCAAACTTCGATGGTGTTTAGCTTCTGGCCAATGATCTTAAGCAACAGTGCAATCTTGGCAAACTGCCAGCCCCTAAAGCTCTGTGAAAGCAAAATGCAAATGAGATTTGTTTGGTTACATAAAGCTAAAAACTTACGCGTTGTGCGAGCAATTGATAGACACACTCGAGCACCTCCTCGTTGTTGGGAACATTCTGAAAGACAGGATCGATTTGCCTATCCAGTTCTTCGTCTACATCCAGCATTGGCTTTTCGTCATCGTCGCAGTTCTTGTAGTTGCCAATGTTGCTAGCCCGGTTACCCTTGCAAATCTGCTGCTGATAATTGAGGTTTAAGTTCACAGTGACTGGAAATGCGTGACTATTGCGTTGTAACTCCAGTTTTTGCATCTCATTCAACAAGAATTGTTCGCTGTCCTCGCGCTCTTTTACATAGCTGTGCATCAGAACTTTAAACTTTGCTATGTGCGCCATAAAATCGTGCTCATTAAGCGCCATTAACTCTAATAGCTGATTGCCCAATACGTAGCTGGTGTAAGCCTTTAGCATAACAGCAAACGGCGTAACCAGGCTCAAGTCGAATTTTTTAAATACAATGCTCTTGAAGAAACCTTCCTTGCCTAATCCAAGACGCACACACACCTGTGCGATTAGTCTAGCTGGAGTGTAGTCCTCTTCATGAGGGGATTCCTGCATACTTTGCGCATAGAAGCGAATGTTGTACATCTGAATTGTGATTTTATTTGATTAATCATATATCTTTAATATTCAAATAAATCACTTACCATATTGTCTATTACGTAGCCGCGATTATCATCCGCAACAAAGACTGTCAGCAGGTAAATATGTCCCACAAGAGTGATGGAGACTTGTTCGTGCTCCAGGGTCTCACATCTTGCACTGGCGTTGCACTTTAACCAGGCAGCGAGAACCCGCAATGAGAGTTGCTTAACAGCTTCCCAGCTACCCGCATCGAAGAGCTTCAGTAGACGAAGTATAATTAAATGCAGGCGTTCTTGCATTAGAAAAGAAATATCTGCAGCAAACCAGATAAGTTAAAGTCAAAAACAATTGTACACTTATTCATACCTTCTGGTCTGGCCACAGGCACAGAATGCTCAATTATATGATGTTTATTCTTCATCAAATCTTTGAAGATCCGCTGTAGATAGGGAACACGCCAGGGACTGTTTTGAAAGTTAAGAATATACTGCCAGTCTATATCGCAGAGTCCTTCAATCTTTGAAAAAGCAGTGGTAGCCTTGCTCAGATAGTACAACAACATTTGCTTAAGACTCTCTGAGCAGCCAATCCACTCCTGGCTGAACCACAACTGAAGGGTATGATGAGCCAGCACCCTGGCAATGTATTTGACTTCTTCGGTGATAGATTCTCGGCTATGTAAGCGACACTTATCCCAGCCATAAATCAATTGCACCAGCCGGTCATTCGCCATCAGCTGATATACATCCACATCACTGGAGATCGTGTAAAATACAAACAGTTTCTGTAAAACAAAATCATTTCTTTAAAGTCGAGAAAATATGGTCAAAAGTTGTTCTTACAGCGTTAAACTCGTCATATTTAATCTGTGAGGCGCACTCGAAGAACTTTTCTTCATTATGGAGCTCTGGTAGTATTACTTCCATTGCGAGCACTTTGTAACATATACTTAAGAGATTAAACAAACACTTTATTAGCCATAATAAAAAGAAAAACAAAGAATTATTTTCAGCCGGCAATTGTATTTTAGAGATGTGCAACAACGGTGCAGGGTTGCCCATTCAGTATAAATTTTTCGATCTGGCTCGATTCTCTAGAAATTTGTAATTTTTATTAGCACTGGCAGCTATAGTTATCGATATATATAAGTGATGTATAGCAGCGAGCTATTGTCAGTGTGCAAAGAGCAGACGTTGCGAACGTCCGTTACCAACAATCGATAGGTTTTATTTTAAATTTACGTAATGAAATTTACAAAATGCTAAAACTTACAAAAAATTTTTAGTTTGATCAAAATTTAAAATTCAAAATTAAATAAAATAAAGTTGCTGCTTTTAAAGAAGGTTCCACACCCGTTGGGAAAGAAAATAATAAAGGGAAAATAGAAAAAAAGGCATTGTTTTTGTTCACAGACAACTCACTTATTAGAACAAAACAATGTTAATTAAGGAATATTAATATGTCATTTAAAATAGCTTTGTCCTTATAAAAATGATTAAATCTGTTTTAAAAACCATTAAATGCATTGCATATTATAATAATTTGTAATGTATTAAATGAATATTAAATCTTTCTTAGCAATCTCCCACATGTATGCAAACCATGTTGGTCGCACAATAAGATTGCTTTTGTTGCCAGCTGGCATATGCAAAGTGCAAACAAATTATTATTAGCTGCCAACTGCGTCTGCTACTTCATCTTACAATGAAAGCGCCAAGGGTATTCCTATAGAAATGTGGCTATTATAAAAAGGAAATGTGTGTGTGTGTGTGTGTTAAGGCCAGTTGGTCAACAAGCGGGGCTTCAACGCGTGCAACAGTGCATGGCTGCAGTTCAGTTGCCTTAAAGTCCAATACTTGGCATTGTTCAGATTTGAAATGAATTTTTTCTATTGCTTAATTTGATGGGAATATTTAGATGGAGACAGCAATTAGACACAAAGCCCAAATAATATTTTCCATGTAAATAGCGATTGATTTACAATCGCTGTACAAGCAAAAACACATGTAGCAGAGATAACATTATTTCGAACCAATTTATCAGAAGCGAAATCAATTAGTAACTACGTAAGAGCCTCTGCCTCGGCCTTATCGATCGGTCTTCTGCATAACCCATTCATTATACGCACAGGTAGCACTGTCAGTGTCATAAATATTCCCATCATCGTTTATTTGGCGTTGGCCCCCACCTCAAATAGCTATCAAATGGCACACAAATGAAAACCTGTTGATATCCAAAAGACAGACAACGAGAAAGAGAGAGAGAGAGAGAGAGTGAGAGAGAGACACATACATGTATCAAAGGTGCGCTTCTGTCGTAATTGAAGAAACATTTTTGAAGGGAATTGAAGTGTTGCAAAAAGAAATGAAGCAACAACGGTCTGTGCAACATCAAGCTTCCCCATAAATATTCATGAAGCTCTAAAAGGGTTTTTACTTGTGTCCATGTTTAGGTTGTCCATGCTGCGGTGGCTCTGCCCCGACCCCGACCCCGCCCCCTCTGCCATATACTTCCATTGAATGCGAGCACACAAATTGACACTAAATGGAAAAATTGTATTGACGAGTCGCCAATTGTCATGCGAGTGAAATGCAATTGCAGGACATCAACGAAATTGGGTGCTTTTAGTTTTTCGGGGAAGCATGTTTAATTTTAAATACGAGTATATCGGCATGGGCGTTGGCTTAGGCAAAGGAGCTGTCGATTTTTCTTAACGAGCATGCACATGAATTTGAATGAGATGAGCCCACGCATATGTTGTGGTCAGAGTTCAGAGGCCAGAGTCCAGAGTCCAGAGTCTGGCGATGCTCCCAGGGGATGGCAAATAAACATTGCAAGGGCGCGCATGTGTGCCATCAACTTCAAATCGAAACGAGTCCCGAGAAAGGGCACAATGATGACGGCGACAGCAACAGCGACAGCGACGCCGACGTCGACGTCGACGCTTTGTTGACTGCCCCACTAAGTAGGCAACACTTTTGGCCACTTCCGTCGCTACGCGACGCGTTGCTGCCTGCAGTCGTCACAATGCTATTGTATATACGGTGTGTGTGTGTGTGTGTGTGTGTGCGTTCACTTCGTGTGCCACATTCGTATTATTCGTACGCAACAATCGTGCGTCGGTTTCGCTTCCGTTTTGATTTATAAACGGGCGTCGCGGCCGAGTTGCGTATCATTAACAGTTGATCAACAGGTTTGCGCACACATCCCGAGACCAGGGACCAGAGTACAGAGACCAGAGACCAGAGACCGAGGCTCGCCTTTAACAATTCATTGGCAGCCGGTGCAAGAAGAAGCAGAGAAACGAGATTGAGAGTAATTCATTTGCAATATTTGTGCAGTAATTGAATTTGCAACTGCACCGCAATCTAGTTATAAAAGTCATTTCATGTGCTAAATAAAAAGTTATAAAACGAATAGATACAAGTGCGTATACAGATTGGTGATAAACTCGAGCCCCCTACTCTACGGAAAGCCGACCGCAATACCGGAACTTGTTGGGCTGCTTCTGGTTTTAAAAATATTAAACAAAAAAATCAACAAAGAGGTGAGTTGATAATGGAAAGCTTTTTGTGCAATTTAATCCAATTTATGCAAAGGTAACAGCATTTAATATTTTGAAATGCATTGCAAAAAAAAAGTTACAAAAGTTATTAAATTATTTATGAGTACATTGAAAATTGAATAAAAGTCTTTTAGAAAGGTGCTTTAAGTTATTAAGTTTGCAATATTTTAAGTTATGACAATTTTGATAAAGTCCACTTAAATTTTCAAATTTGACATTAAATATATATTCAATTGTTAGCAAACCCCTCTACTAGATATTGCAAAAATAGACTTAAATTTATTTTACATTCACTTAAGGACTAAAAGTTATTTTTTTAAGTGATTTGCTGACTTTTGAATCTATTATAAGTCCCTAAAAGTTATTTTTTAAGTGATTTGCTTACTTTTAAATCTATTATAAGTCCCTCTTTACACAATTCCTAGACGTCATTAGGCAGTCAGCGTAAATTTGTTTACCATATCCACTTAATAATAGACAAACGTGTTGGCTAAACAAAGCGCAGGTCGCATTATAAATTGAACGATTAGCATGTCCCAGGAGGGTGCTACTTTTGGACAGGACATGGAGCAGATGGTAGAAAAAGGTTAGGGGTGAGGAGGAGATATGCATAACCCAAAAAAAAAAATAACCACCTCCAGTTGGAGACACCAAATGTATTTGCACTTCTGTGGATATTTTGTTTATTTACGAGTTTTTGTTGATGCCACAGCTCTTCATGGCTGAATCATCGCATTGCTGACGATGATTTTTATTCAAATGCGATTCGTTGTGCGTGGGAAGGCGACAGGAAGAAAACCTATTTAAACAGAATACTTATAGGCAAATGCCATCCTTTGGCAAATATTGGCGCTACTCGAAGACGATGCTTTGAAAAGAAATGCAAACTGAGACACGCCTCCTTGAAACATCCCCACGATTCACAGCAAAAAAAAAATAGCATTTTAATTTTGTCACGCGAATTTCTCTGTATATGCAATGAGAGTACTTTAATATGAATGAATTTATGTGGGAATGAATGTATTTGTGTATCCTTAAGAAGCATCCTTTAACCAAGTACAAACACCTGTCTTGGTCACTGCAAGACAAGCCTATAAATAATGCCATGTCTGTCCAGAAGGTTACTGAATAATACAGTGACTCTTCCCATTGCCAAACTCAGGCTGAGCTTGAAATTCGCTGGAATGTCAGCCACCAACAAAGCCATAAATATTTTCTGTTAATTTCAATTAGAAGCTGCCCAGCACGTGCTTTTGGCTTTTGGTCCTATTCCTGGTTCTATTCCTGGTTAATGTAACCAAGGACAGGGCCCAATTTGCCGTTGCCAGGTCGAGTGTGTGGTCATAAAATTTGATGCGTGCCCTATCATCGCATTGGAGCCATCTATTATAATTTAACGCAAAGCCGCTAAAACTTTCATCTGGGCGTCAATCAATCAACGACAAGCACACAAATTAAATGCAAAGTAAGACAGCATGAAACCAGCGTCAATCCCAATGCCAGTTTCATTCATACAATCCGTCAACAGTTAACAGCGAACAGACTGGCCAACAGCTTGGCTAACTGCAGCCAAAACAGCACGACGACAATCGTACACAACTCGTCTGATTTTGCCAGCTTCAATTAACTGTTCAATCCCACATTGACGCCATTATATGTATGTATGTATGTAGCCAACTGAGTGAAACATCACTTAATCAGATACCCAATTCAGATTCAGATTAGATAGCAATAGCTCCACATGCTGTCGTTTAGTTGAGCGTTGAACTTAACGAGCTGAACGAAAGTGGCTTTTTAAGACTTAGCTATTTTAGACTTAGCAATCTAGTAATTGTATCTATCTAATCTAGAACTATTATTATAATTGCTCTGAAAAAATGAGAGAGAGAAATAAATACGTTCTATCTAAAATCCAGAATTATATTTAATTCAACATTAAATCAGCAGCCCTCAGGAGAGCGAAAAAATAATCTTTATATATTTTCTAAAAAGGTATCCATTAAAAGCTAAATTGGCTTATAGATAAATTTTTTTTCAGAATTAGTTTGTAAGTCTAAACTTAATGTGAAATGTTCTGGAAAACAGCTTTTACTCAGAACTTTTATATAAAAATTTCAATTTAATTATTACATTGCATTTATTTAATGAAAATTTAAAATAAGTTTTATTACGTTATTTTTTAATAATAATTTGAAAATAATTGTTAGATTGGCATTTTTATTTGAAAACTCTAAGTTTTCTATGAAAGTATATTTTTTACGATAGCTAGTGGATCACAAAATGGATCTTAATCTATAAAATTGTAGACTTGAAGAAATATTTTTAAAAGTACAATTTTTATTTAACTACAGGATATCTTTTACTCTCAGTTAAGAAACTTTTGATTGTCTCTCTTTTAAACAGCAAAGACTTTTATTGTTCTAGAATACTGATAATTTTGCTGCATGCACAAGCATATGAATAATTTCCTTAGGACGAAGTTCAAACAGACGAAAGGCGCTGCTGTTGTTGTAGTAATAGTTGTTGTTGCTGTTGTTGTTGTTGTTGTCTGTCAAGTGAGAGAAGTTTGAGATGAGCGACGTGGCGACGTGGCGTCAGAGTTCATAAGTGCAATTCTCAGCCACTTAAGTTGTTGAGCAAACATGGCCATAATCTTAGCTATCATTATCCAGTATCGTTTTAAAGCATAGAAAGTGGTTGGGCCACACACACACACATACACGCGCACACACACACACACACACACACACACACACGCATTTTGAGTAGAACAATTTCATGACTCTGCAATTTGGTGGTACACGAGCCGCCAAATCCGCGGGACTATGTGGCGTATGCGTATTATCATTATAATGCTGCTGCTGCTGCTCGGAAAAAGCTACCGCCTACCGTTAGCTGCGAGTATTTTCACCTCACGCTGCAACAAGACATTAATAGGCCATAAATTGTAACTGTTATGCGTTGTTGGCTTTTAACACAGCGGTTGGCATTTGGCATCAACTGAACTTGGCAATCCAAAGTCACCGTCGGGAGTTGAGTGCCGTGTTGAGCACAGTGGAGGGGAGGATATAGAAATGGTGGGAGGAATGTAGAATGGACAGCTTTGGACAGCCGCCCCACCGCTTTCAATTAGAGTGGTTATTTAGCTAAATCGTTACGCTTGTTGTCGTAATTTGAGGCGTAGGCGGAAATGATTGCCAACACCAACACCAACAACAACACCAAAAACAAAGAGAAGCCCCCTCTCTCAGGGACTCCAGGGAAAACGGTACTCACACAGTGGGGAGCGTTGTCGATGCTTTGACTTAATTGGTGCAAGCATTGTGCTCTATTTACACAATTCCATGTTTCAATTTTTCATATTTTCGTATTTTCACTTGCTTTATTTCCAGGAACATGGCACAGTTGAGCACTTCCGACGGCTGTGGGACACACAGCATCAGCATTGTTCTTTTGCTGCTCCTCTTCCTGTGCAGCAGTCAGGCCAAAGCCGCTTCGCTGGCCAACAACAATGAATTGGCGGCTACAGGTCTGTCTGACCAAGTGGTGGACCAACTGGGCGACAATGATCTCTACAATAGCAAACGCGCTTGGCAATCACTGCAGAGTTCTTGGGGCAAGAGATCCGGAGATCCAGCTGCCTTGGAAGTGGATGATGCCATTTATATGACGGGACACTTTGTGCCCTTGGTCATAACCGACGGCACCAACACCATGGACTGGAACACCTTTGAGCGCATGGCAAGTGGCAACAATCCGGAGCAACAGCAACAGCAACCACATCAGCAACTGTCGCAGTCGAACGAGGAGATTGAGGACAACAACGGCGACAATTCGGTGGAGAAACGAGCCTGGAAGAACATGAACGTAGCCTGGGGAAAGCGACGTCAGGCCCAGGGCTGGAACAAGTTCAGGGGTGCATGGGGCAAGCGTGAGCCGACCTGGAACAATCTGAAGGGCATGTGGGGCAAGCGTGATCAGTGGCAGAAGCTGCACGCGGGTTGGGGCAAACGTTCCATTTCCAATTAAACTCGCTCGATCTTTATAGACAGTCTAGGCAAATTACACGTAATACCCATGGATTTACATACATATGATACGATTATAACTAGCAAACTAACTGTGTATAACAATACATACTAACAAACAAACTACAAACTAACTAACTAATACTACGTGCATTTTAGGTCAATGTTCTTCATAGAATTCTCGTTCTTGTTGCCGTTCTCAATGTCTAGTTTCAATGAAGTTGGGCTCAATTCCGAAAATGTATGAAAGCGCTCGCCACAAATATGCAAATCTTAAGAAAAATCAAAAATTAAAAATCAAAAATTTTTCAAATTTGCACATGTGTTTGTATTTGTATTTATGTATTTATGGTAGCTGAAGTCAGTATTATAACGTATTATCAACAATATATGATAACACTACAATACAAATACACAAATGCAATAAAAATCTAGTAACAAACCTTAACTTAGTTAATGGAACTGTGCATATTTTTTAAATACGTATACATACTATAACTTAACTAAATGGCAATTATATAAATGCAATTATCAAAATAAATCAATAACAATACAATTCGTTTTACTAAGGGAAATCTTTTTTAGCTACCAACTAGTCGGCCGGTGCTACAGTCGAGCATACTCGACATTCGGAGACCCCGTACATACTATGGAAAAAACTTATAATGGAAAAAAACTAAAAATAGTCCAGTCCCTCTCCCAGTCCCTCTCCTAGTCCCTCTCCCAGGCCCCTCTCTCAGGCCCCGCTCCCAGGCCCCGCTCCCAGTCCCTCTCCCAGTCCCTCTCCCAGGCCCCTCTCCCAGGTCCCTCTCTCAGGCCCCGCTCCCACTTCCTCTCCCAGGTCCCTCTCCTAGTCTCTCTCAAAGGTCCCTCTCCCAGTCCCTCTCCCAGTCCCTCTCCCAGTCCCTCTCCCAAGTCCCTCTCCCAGTCCCTCTCCCAGGCCCCACTCCCAGTCTTGTACTTTTTTTAAGTATGGGGTCTAAGAAATTATATTTATTCATCTTTTTCTTTCTCCTGCTTTCTTGTCGAAAAATATAATAAATTATTCAATACAATAATTTTATTTATTACTTTCATGACCTTTTAAATGATTTACTTAATTATTTATTAATCAATTTAATTATTTTCTAGGCAATTAAACAATTTTGAACAGGGCTTATAAATAGGTTGAGCTTTCTTTAATTGCCGCAGTTGTAATTGGAAAGCCAGAGATGCGTTATCAACCCCGACTTGGAGATGGAAATGTCGTTCCTTTACCTTGGCCTGTGGCCATGTACCGTCGCTTGAATCATATTGTCTGGCCACTAGAAGATGGAGCAAGTGAGCGAGCTGTGTTTATAGAGAAAGTTGTACTCTTTGTGGGATTTCTGGTTTTTTGTCAGCACAACGAGGTGGACTTTCATTACTTGTTAGCCAATCGCCATGATATTGACAAAATGCTCACCGGAGCACCAACTTATCTGGTCCTGGTTGAGATACAGATACGTGGCTTTCAGTTGGCAGTGAGAAAGAATGACTTCAAACGCTTGCTGCAGAAATTCTATGCAGACATCTATGTCACTCAGGAATCGGATCCAGTTTTATACTCCCGTATTCAAAAATTGCTACTGGCCACACGTCTCAACTCAATGGTTTATCTTTTGGCCTTGTTAAACTTTAGTATCGTGCCTGTGAAGAATATCATTTACCACAGGAGAGATATGCTCTATCAGCAGGTTTATCTATTTGATAACACCAAGTTGTACTTCTTTCTGCCTCTGATCTGTTTAAACTATTGGATTGGAATCATTATTACCACAATGCTCTTTGGCGAACTGAATGTCATAGGCGAAATGATGAT
Organism: Drosophila falleni; assembly: GCA_035045575.1. Taxonomy (NCBI): domain Eukaryota; kingdom Metazoa; phylum Arthropoda; class Insecta; order Diptera; family Drosophilidae; genus Drosophila; species Drosophila falleni. Next base: position 18,345,433 of record JAWNOV010000167.1, read on the forward strand.
GCATCTAAATGCTCGTTATGTCATTCTAAAATCCGATTTGAACCAGATCGTTGAACGTTTGCTGGAAGTGGAGAATTCTTCGGAGATTGCAGCCAAATATCGGAGAGCTCTCATTAACATTATGCGTCGGAATGTTGCACTGAATCTTTTCGGAGAACAAATGGAAAAGGAATTCAGTTTTCGTATCTTTATTATGTTTAGCTTCAGCGCCATTCTTCTCTGTATCATGGGATTTAAAGCGTATACTGTAAGTGTGTAAATTATATGTAAAGAAATAATTACTAGCCTGAACTTCCTTTCATTCTATACTCGTAGAATCCCATTGGTAACATCGTCTATATCATTTGGTTTATAGCCAAGTTCTGTGAGTTGTTGGCCTTTGGAATGCTGGGCTCGATTCTTTATACAACGGTGCGTTCTATTACAAATATATTAAATTTTTATTATTAATATTAATTTATTGTTAGACTGATGACTTGAGTGTCATGTACTACAGTTGTAATTGGGAACAGGTTATCTATCAGTCGAATAATGTGCGAGAAAATGTGTTACTTATGAAACTCGTCTCACAGGCAATTCAGATTAACTCGCGCCCATTTTTCCTAACTGGCTTAAAGTATTTTCGAGTCACATTGGTTGCGGTACTAAAGGTAATGTGGCAGTAATTAACTGATTAAGAGTTTTATATAACCCCTAAATTATTTTAGATTATTCAAGGTGCATTCTCTTACTTTACTTTCCTAACGTCGATTCGATGATACGTCATGAACTATTATAATAAAAGATTTTCAAAGTATTAATAAAAATTAATTTCATGCAGAAATTTGTTGTGAACTATTTAAATAAATACCGTAATGAAATTTAATAAGTTTAAAACTGTTTTTAAATAATGAAATACCGCGCAGCTGTGTTTCATAGCAAGCAGCTTTTTTTCGACCATTTGATTATTTGATAGAGTTGCCACACTTACCTAAATACTCTTATCGATACATCGCAGAATAGAAGAATTTGACAATTTGTTATAATGTGTACACACTGCTAAATTCCGCCAATTTGCGGCATTACTTTAGGAAACTGCATTGTAAATAGCTGTAATAATTGCACAAAAGCATGAATTTCTCAGGGAATAACTGGTAAGTATGAAAATTCATTAACATATAAATGGTTTCTTAAGTAAAATTATTGCAGCTCGCCACATTATCGTAGCCCCAACTTGCAGCACAGACAAAAGTCGTCGCTGTCTCGTGTCAATGTGCAGGGAAGTCTCGAGCTTCGTCGACGGCGTGCAGAGGCCAGAAACTATTTGAAATGGGGGTTTATAAACATAGTTCTATTGGCGGTGCTGGCTTTTGATATATGCCAGGCGTGCGTCAGTGATAATTCGCTTTGGTACCAGGCCGAGTACACAGTTGGCGTACTTATATTTCTGAGTGCGGTCGCCTGCATTGGCAAGTACATTTGGTGGCTAATGGTTGACAGCGGTCCGGTTTCCGTAACTGAGCTGCAACGGTGTCTGCTGGACGAAACTACTGGTAAACTATGCCCTGGAGTAGCATATAACAAAGTCATTATCATATTTAATCTTATTTTAGATAATTTGAGAACTCTAAGCAAAACGCCAAAGCCGCGCTCTTACGAACTGGACTCTGATGATAATGATAGCGGGCCCATTATTAATTGGCACTCTTCCTTTGAGGACAGCCGCTGGGGCACACAGTCCCCGCGCCGCAGTCCCAGTCCAACACGCACTCCCCAGCAACAGCAGCAGTTTAACAATCAATCGTACAATGTTTCTATGGGCGCTAATAACTCGCTTAACGCCAGCAACCTGAGCAATGAATCTGCCTACATGTCGCCATACGCAGAGGTTTGCCGCGACGATTTCCCAACGGATGTGCGAAAGCTACCGGCGCTTATGAGAAGAGCAGAGCGAGAACGCGAACGCAGCTATGCCGAGTTGGCAGATGCATCGAATGTACAGAACATGGATTCGAGCAACTCTTTCTGGAACTACTGCAACAATGCTGCTTACATGCTTAAGCGATCCATTTATCAGCTGGCCCCGGCACCTGTAGCCTCCACAGAGAATGCGCCAACATCCATTGAAGAGTTTGGTTTCCTTCAGTTCAAGGACAGCAACTCTGAGGTCATCAAACGCATCTCCACGGTTAAATTGTCGCAATATTTAAGCAATCTCAGATATGTATGTAGTGCAATCTATTGATATGAACCTTGGTAATAATTGTATATTCTTTTAGTGGATATCTACAACCATTTTGCAGCGACTGGTCAAACAGATTGATCACATGGATGAAGTTTTCCGACAACGTGGCCTAATCGATTTGAAGATCGGCGCTGTGGGCCTGGAGCGTCTACGCAAGATCTCAGAGAACCAACAGTTTGTGCAGAGCTGTGCCCCAATGCTACCCATGCTTCTGCCCTTTCTTGATACCTTTAACAATCAGGAGTACCTGGTGCAGCGTATAAGGGAACTCTCACAGGGCTCTTGCATCGGAGACTACCGCTGGAACTCGGGAAATGCCCACAACGGCCAGGAATGGGGAGATCACCTGCCCACAGACGCTGCCGTGAGTGCTACAGACATTCATTTAATGCATAATACATGTACTCATACTTCGCATTTAATTCTAGATACTTTTCCATCTGTTTTGCGTGTACTTGGACAGCCAATTAATGCCACTTCCTCAAGGCGGTGGACGACCCTTCCACTCGCGGTATGTACTTACACGCGAGGAGAAACGTTCCACAAAGGACATCATAAATGCAGTTAATAACAAGGCTCACTGCGCCATACTCATTACCAACAATCAGCTGAAGCCAAAGTTTAATTTCATCAGCGAAAAGGAGCTGCACAATTGCGCCTACGATCGAAACAATTTGTTTTACGTTATCATACAGTTTCTGATTTATATGCGCTCACACCAGGAATCGGCGCTGGAGGGCGTCAATTTGGGCAAGAGCGGCATTAACGTAATGTGCGTTATCGAAGACTGAGAGCAGCTGCATAACATTAAGCAGCATGTGACTTGTGACTTGGCCAACCGAATGGCCGTTACTCTTAAATTATATATATTTCTTATTGTATTGTTAAAACCTGCCTGACCCATTGCTTCAAAATATTAAGCCATTAAATTATGCATTGTAATTATCAAGTCAATTGCCAAGACAACAACGCATGCACATCAAACTGTAAACATCAAACTGTCCGTGGTTTTTGTGGTCAAACAGCAGTCGCTATTGGCCGCAATGCATCATCACGAAAGTGTCATGTGAACTTTTCAGAGTACACCATGCGTTCTCTTGTCTCCTCTTCCTCCCTTAACCTACTCCTTGTTGCCGTTGCGGTCATTGTGGTCTGCGCTTTGCCAACAATTAACTTGTGCCTTGAACGTCATCAAAGTCAGTTGAACAATCCCCTCCTTATCCCCACAATTGACATGGTGAGAGGCAAGGTCTTGGGCCTGTGTACAGGTGCAGCACTTTAATTGTTATTTCATGATTTTCAATATTGAGCTGGTCAATGGCCGAGACTCTTGGACAGTGCATCGGCTCATGTGCAGTTCCACACTTCGGAGACTGACAAAATTAATGGTTTCCGGCGAACGGGTGTCGTCATTCTGTCGAGCTTGACAGAAGCGTTAAGAAAATGCTGCTTCCTGGCCAAAGGCAGAGGCATCATGTGCAAGGATAAGTTCAGGCTGGCAAGGAGTGTGAATGAATACACACACACACACACACAGCTGCCGTCGTCAACATGAACTCTTGACTGCCTTCTGGTTGCATACACTTAAGGCTGGTTCCTTCTCGAGCTTTGCAAAGACCGCATTACCATTTTTCTTGGCCATGCTCATTTCAGCTCCGGTTGCTGTTTCTGTTTCAGCTCTTTGTTCATTTGACGTTGAATCGCTTGGTCGGTTATTTTAATGCCGTCGCTGTAGCCGTCTTCGTCTCCGTCCTGCTCCTCTCTCTCCTGCTTCTAGTCCTTGTCGTTGCTGGCACCTCGGGTGAGTAATGTGCTTGGGTTGTCAACTTTACACTTTTATCCCTCGCATTATATTTGCTTTACCTACACACACACACACAGAGAGACACACACACACACATTCATCCTCTCACACCCTTCGTCATGGAGGGTGATATGTTTTCTTGATACTTTTTCTCAAGTTGTAAATTGGCTTAAAAATAATTTGTCAAAGCATTTCAGCGTACGGGGATTGGGATTGGGTTTTGGCCCTGAAGCGACAGCGACGCCTATGGAACTGAAGCTGATGCTGCTGTTGTCGCTCGCCATTTTCTTGCCAAATTGTTTGGACCTTCATGGAGTGAAATTCTTTTAAAGAAACGCATGTGCGCGTCTTCATATCCAATTAGAAAAGTTTTCCTTCGACTGCACCGTAATTGTGTTGATTAGTGCGGCTCGATGGCTCCCATGGTTGTGGGTTATCTTCAAGCTCCTTCAAATACGAGCGAGTTCTTTAAAGGACCTCAATAGGCCTTCTTTTCTTTAGCTGACTTACAAAAACTTCGATCTAATATTATTCCGCCAGTCACTTTGTGAGGCTTCTATACTTCCCATCCTTATCCTCTACTTTTCTCCTACCACAATGTCCTGGCGCTGCTTAAGTCCTGCAAATGTTTATACACAATAAACTGGCTAGTGGCAAAGCTTTTACTTTTCGGCTTTCCTTTTTCCTGCTTATTTATTTTCCACTTTTGTATACCCTGTAGCTCAAACTTTACCAACGAGTATAAAAAGTTCTGACATTTGAATGTGTACGATATAAAGAGGACTCTATAAAATGGTGTCCTGAAAGAATAAAATGTACATATTTGAACAGTCAAGTTTCACTTTATTTTTAAATAATTAAATTTAAATTTAAATTGTTATAATAGTTAGTCTCACATATTCAAATATTTAAGATTTCTTTTCACTACGACTTTATTTTTAGATAGATAAACAAAAAATTAACATGTTCGATTGCATTAAAATTTAATTTTTGGAAATTCGTATAACTTTGTATTTTTCTCTTTTACTTGTAATCATAAGCAGTCACTTTCTACAGTATCCCCAAGTCGAGCAGTTGTAATACTGACAATTTTTACTTGTTTTCCATCTACTTCTCGTTTTGGGGGACACATTAATGAACAAAATATTTTCCCTATTATGCGCCAATATGGTCGCCCATATTTCGGTTTATTTAATTTTGCGCAAATAAAACGGAAGTGGCATTTTTATTTTTACCATCGTCTGGGTCCTCGCTTCTCCATGCTTTTCTCTTCTCCTCTTCCTTGTTCTCGATTCTGTCTCATATTTGTGCGCTTCATAAAATTCTGATGTGAAGCCAAACAAACTTGCGACAATGATGATAATGTCGATGCTTAAATGTTGAACAAATATTTGGCGCAGTTTTCTTATTTTTTATTTTTTAAACAAGCAATAGCAATTTGTGTAGTTTCAGACGAGAGCAGCTTTAAACAGTCGTCGACTTGCTGTAGCCCCTTCCTCAGTTTCTATCCCTGGTCCCTGCTCCTGCTAGACTCCTGTTCTCTTAGCCAGTTGTGAGTTTTCCCAGGCAGTTGCCGCAGATGTAAGGAGAAGGAGGATAAGGAGGTTTAGGAAAATGGCCATCATTTGCTTTTGAAGCGCGCCCTCAACGGCAATACGACTCTTGTGTTACAGTCGGTCCGTTAATGGTCGAAATGAGTTTTTATGGCAACTACTTGGCAGAGTTTTAAGCCATGCATTGACTCACTAGTATTCCATATATATATATATATATGCATGCACTCGATGCTAATGCAAATCCATAGCATACTCGAAGCTCGACTATTGAAATAATAATTAGAAGCCACCAATGAGAATTACTGCAGTGCCAACACCACACACCTGTACAGCTGAGTGTGTGTGTGTGTGTGTGTTTGTCGTTTCCAAATTAGATGCTTGCGTGAGTGACGATTGCTGCAGTGCAACCGCTGTTGGCCACTTCAGACTTCAATCCCAATGCTGATAACTTACGCAACTAAGCTCTACCAGTTGCTGAAGCACTGCGGACCACCAATGACCAGAGAAGAGTCCAGAATGAGGATTGGGGAACAGGGAGCATTTGCATTTAATCGGATTTGTTGTCCAGATTACAGGTACCAGGACATAGTTCTGATTTGAGCACAGAGAGCACGAAGAGCAGCACAAAAAGAACAATCACTTGTTGTGTAATTTTTCATGTCTGTGTGTATATATATGTGTGTGTGTGTATGTTTTGACCACAACCACTGCCATGACAAATTAACGTTTGCTGCCAATTCTCGTTGCGACTTGTTGGGACTCCATATTGATCCTCTTGTTGATGCTCTTGCTGCCAGCTGTTGGAAATTTAATACTCTTGAAGAGGTAATAATAACATGATGTCATCGTTGATGCTAAGAAAATGAAAGCCACTTGAGATTGACAGCGATAAATTGGTAGTTAACTCAAGAGCCGAGAACTCGAAACTCTTAAACTTCACTCAGAAATAAGCTTGGAATAATAAGAAAATAATAATGTTTTTGTATCAAAGTTTGTTTTTATCGACATCAGTTTGCATTTTAATTTCTCGCAATTTCTAGTTTAAGTAGAGTCTTAAATATCTTCTAGAAACTAACAAGAACGCATTAGGCCCTACTGGGAATTTCCCCCTCTCCCCCTATCTGCTTGTTACCATTGTAATCTTTGCTTCAAGGTAAGCCTGCAATAATAATAATGTTAAATTTTTAGACCCCGTACTTAAAAAAAGTACAGGGGTCTATTGGGTTTGTTTTACCGACTATGTGCGTAACAGGCAGAAGGAGGCGTGGCAGACCCTATAAAGTATATATATTCTTGATCAGCATCAATAGCCGAGTCGATATAGCAATATCCGTCTGTCCGTCTGTCTGTATTAACACCTAGATCTTTGAGACTATAAGAGATAGAGACACCAAACTTGGTTTGTAGGTTCCTCTATACATCCTTGCCAAAGTTGGTTCAAATCGGTCTACTATATCATATAGCTGGGAGAGGGACTGGGAGCGGGACTGGGAGAGGGACCTGGGAGAGGGACTGGGAGCGGGGACTGGGAGCGGGGCCTGGGAGCGGGGCCTAAGAGCGGGCCCTGGGAGCGGGGCCTAAGAGTGGGGCCTGGGAGCGGGGCCTAAGAGTGGGGCCTGGGAGCGGGGCCTAAGAGCGGGGCCTAAGAGCGGGGACTGGGAGCGGGGCCTAAGAGCGGGCCCTGGGAGCGGGGCCTAAGAGCGGGGCCTGGGAGAGCGACTGGGAGCGGGGCCTGGGAGAGGGACTGGGAGAGGGACTGGGAGAGGGCCTGGGAGCGGGGACTGGGAGAGGGCCTGGGAGAGGGACTGGGAGCGGGGCCTAAGAGCGGGGCCTGGGAGATTGAGTGGGATCGGGGCCTGGGAGTGAGACTGGGAGCGGGGCCTGGGAGGTTGAGTGGAAGCGGGGCCTGGGAGATTGAGTGGGAGCGGGGCCTGGGAGTGGGACTGGGAGCGGGGCCTGGGAGATTGAGTGGGAGCGGGGCCTTGGAGTGGGACTTCGAGCGGGGCCTGTTAGTGGGACTGGGAGCGGGGCCTGGGAGAGGGACTGGGAGGAGTAATATTAAGAGTAGTATTTATAGTCTTAGTATGTAAAACATTTTTGATTTATGAGATATCGTAACCAATCTGATAACATTTGCATTAAAGTTAACTAAATTATATTTAGTTTTTTTCCAATTTAAGTTTTTTCCATAGTAAGTACGGGGTCTCCGACTGTCGAGTATGCTCGAATGTAGCACCGGCCGACTAGTTTTATATAATGTATGCATTCACTACAATTTCTAGATACTAACTACTTAAAAAGTTACCTCCCTATGTTCAAGGAAAGAGTATTTCGAGAACTCGCTAAGTACTTCGGGGAAGTCCCGACTATTTTTTACCACCTGCTTTTTGTTACCATTGTGCGTGTAGGTAGCAAACCGGAAACATTGTAAGCATTTCCGCTTTATATCAAATATAAAAAATGACTGCTTTTAGACATGTTTGACAAAAAGTTGTACATCAGATTCTCTCTCACACACACACACCCACACAGATATTAAGGGGGAGAGTACATATAATTGCATAAATCAAACTCAAACATGTAGCATGAAAAATCGCATTAATTTATCTGCTCACTGCGCATACAGCCACTGCCTATGGCACACCATCTATACACACACACACTCCCACTACACACACTCACACACTCGCTGATAGCTCCAGCCATATAGAGAATCTCATCCTATCAACTTTACAAAGGCGCTGTGTAACATATCCGCTTATGTCAATTTTTTTTACTACTACTCGTACATATTCTGCTTGAAGAGTGGGACGCGGCGTCGTCGTCGTCGTCGTCGTCGTCGTCATCGTCGACGGCATCATCAACGAGACGAGGTCCTTCTACTGATAGTCCTGTTCTCATTCAGCCAGTTGTCACTGTCAGTTTTGGCTTCCACTGTTTGTCACATCGCTGTCTGACTGTCTGTCTGTCGCTTGGTTGGTTGGTTTGTTTGTTTAAATGCAACATTTACTTTATGGATTGTTGCTATATTTTTTCTTCAACTTTCAACCCGAAAAACACAGCGTATAAATTTCACGTCAATTTCTATACACAAAGCGAGCGGAAAATGGAGAAGAAGCTCAGCTGTGTGAGCCCTTGACTGATGTGGCCCTTCACAACTTTGCTCCTTTTTAATAACTTGCCCACACACACACACAGAAACACACTGACACACACAGATACACACAAACACACACTAATTCGCTAATAACCTGGTTGTTGTGTGCGCTTTAAATGTCCTCTTCATGGTACATAGTTTAAAATTCTTTATAATTGGATTGCTTCATCTAAAGCTGACCCCTGCTTCGGCCACGCCTCCAACCCCTTTGGGGCAGCACACACACATTTTTTATGGCCACTTCGGACCTAGAGACGTAGTCAATGTGATACCCAAAAACCCCTGCCCGTACTCGCCCCACCCCTTTGCTTCATAGCACGTCAAAAAGGATTTTACAGTTGACGCGTACAAACCAAAGCTTTTCCAAGTCCTCCAACCCCCCTCAACACCCAGCAAAAGGCTGCAGGGTGGCTGGGTGGCCTTTTTTTTCGGTTGCCCGGCCCAGACGTGCTCCTCTTGGAGCATAGGCTGGGCATCCGGTATCCGGCATCCGGCATCCCACACATGTGCGGCACTTGAAGTGATGATATGTTTCATTTCACACGGCAACCGTTGGCAATCCTTTCGACCGCATACAGACAGACATGCCTATACCGAAATACCGTATACGCCTCCATCCTCCTCCTCCTGCCACGCAACACTGAGATTTATGTTTTCTTGTAAACAAAATAACGGACATGCTTGAGGCTACGGCTTGAGCAGTGCAAAAGGTGAACCGAGCGTGAGCTGATACAGGATTAGGCGTGTTCCGGCCTCCGTATTCGATTCTTCCTTCAATGCGTGTTGATATGACCTCGCGATTGGGTGTGTGAGTGTGAAGCATGGGAATTAATTATTCAATGGATTAGAGAAGCTGAGAAATCGTATTCCTGAGGCTAGCTGAGAAACTAGCCCATGCCTTGGATTGACTTTAAGACATACTGCTGTTAAAGAAAAGTTGTTGTTATATTGGAAAAAAGGTTTAAATAAGTTTATGCGAATGGAGGCATCTGCGATCCCTTAAAGTATATATATTATTCATTAGGATCAATAGTCGAGTAGATTTCTCCTTATTTGTTTGGCTGTGTGAGTGCATAAATCTCAGAAAAAATAATACCTAAAGTCTTTAAATTTGCAATAAATTAATAACGACAGATTTAGTTAAATTTTTTAATGTCAAGTTAAGTTATCTGATAACTAGCTGATAGATATTTAGTTTTTAAGAAATTAAAGTCGATTTGAAAAATATCTAACAGATAATATTGAATTTGACTATGAAAAAACGGAACTTAAAACTTAATTTTATATATTTTCCCTGCCCAGGAGATATTCAAGCAATTATTTTATACATTGCAATGCATTGTTGAGTCGACGGATAATTGAAACTCTAGACTTAGGGTATCTCATTGTCTACCATTTTTAATTTGTAGTTTTACAATGACGCCTTATCAGCGAAATTTTTTGTAGGCCTATTAAATCGAAAATGTTTAATCTTTGCATTTATTTTGAATATCATTTGACATCAAATTATAATTATGTATATTACTAAAATTTTAGTTTAATCTCACTATAAATTGGCTTCAAATTATGTCTAGACAGCGACCTGAAAGTATATCCTCTGAATATAAGCAAACATGTATTTATTATGCCGCATACGTCGACGCATCTACTGAGAATCAGGTCTGAGCCTTGGGCTGCCTCTTATTATCCTGCCACATACAAATATTCTAATTTGCATATGTTTAGCAAAAGACTTGAAAGTTGTTGGTATATACACTTTGCTGTGGGGGCTATTGAAGATTTTTTGTGGCAGAAGCATTAAAAACTCTGGCAAAGCCAAGGACAGGCCAGCAAATTATATTGCTGAGAGGGACAAGGAGAGACTGAGAACACTCATACGCACCGTATGCGCCACAGGTGGAAGGCAACTTGAAAGAAAGCATAAAAAAACGTAAAAAAAAAAAAAACGAAATTGCGCAGCATGTCAAGCGGAAATTGCGCACAGGAGAGCCTCAGTTCTAGACCCTGTTCAGGTTACAGGCCCAACCTCCTGTTCACCTTACCTGCCAGTGGGCCATTTAACATTCGGCATCGTTGCCGGTTTCAGTTTCTGTTTCAGTCAAATGTTTGGCTAATTGAGCAAATCGGTAAATGGCTCTGGCAGTGGCCCACTTCCGGCACGAGCGAGTAATTATAAATCAATTGCTTGCGGTATTTGCTTTGAATTTAACGATATCGTATTCGAATTCGTATACGAATCTCAATCTGAAACGGAATCGGAATCGGATTCGCAATCCAACTCCATCAGCGTCAGCGTCAACGACAGCGACAACTTCGAGTTGCGTGACATTTGGCAAATCCTTGGGGCCATTATTTTTTTTCTTTTTTTTATTTTTTTTTTTGCCACACATACTCGCTGGCAGAGCCACTGCCAGACACGCTCTGTTGCTACCTCACCGCTCTCCCCTCTTGTGCAACCGCCGACAAGTTGAATCGTGCCGTTTCTTCACATTCGCACGGGCTGTTTTTTGCCGAGTTTGTCTGCCTCTCCGTTTGCTTTCAATCTGTGCGTTGGTTGCGCTGCGCTTTTCGTTTTTCGTTTTTCATTTTCTTGTTGAATTTATTTCATGCAGAAAAGCAAATTTCATAACTTGGTCTTCCCCCCTTGGACCCACTTACCCACCGGGCCACGCCTTCGTTTCAATGCTGTTTTTTATGTGTTTATACTCGCATTTGATGCGTTGCCTTTGGCTGGTTTACTTTGCAGCAAAGTTCTTGTAAATATTTTTGTATGTATTTTTTGGTGTCCCGTCCGCAGGGCCAGCGTCTTCCTTTGTTGCCTCTGGCTGATCCTTATCCGATTTATGTTGTATGTATGTGTACACACACACGAATATTTGTATTGATTTGAGGCTCCGAGTCTCCGAGTCTCCCAAAAGGCTCGAGCATTGTTGTTTGCCCGTGGCGGCTGTGGGAAATGGTCCCGTAAACGTTTAATAAAATATGATTTCAATTGATTCGCAAGTCGCATTTGAATCAAAATGTGTGATATACTCATAATTCGCTGCTGCTGCCATGTCCATGTCCTTCACCCTCTCCAGCCAATCTATGTATGTGTAATATAAAGCAGAGTGCTCAAAGGACTCTGCCTCGATCTCTAGAGGCGGTTGCATCTCCATTCAAAGGCCTGTCCATGTCCCTTTTCCTGTCTGTTGGTCCTGTGCTGGGCCACAGTTATCCGCTTAGATCACTCAACTAAAAAACTCAATTTGCATATTAATATTATTTGGGTTTTGGCCGATGCCGTTGCTGTTGCTTCGTTGCTTCGACTGTTGGGGCCACTTCCCTTCACTTCGTTACACTTAGCCCGTTTGGTCCTTTTATCAAACAAAAACAACAACAAACTGTCTAAGCAACAGTAGTTGAATTGAATTTGCTCTGCTTCAACGCCTCTCTGCTCTTTGATATCCCATGTCCCAATGTCTGTTTGTCCTTCCTGTCTCTCTCTCTCTCACTCTCTCTCTCTCTCTCTCTCTCTCTCTGTCTCTCTGTCTCTCTGACCCACTCTCTGTCTCTGCTTTTGGCCTTCTCTGACTGGGAGCATTCCCTTGAGCATACCTTGAAGCGTTAGTTGAGAGAACTGTGCTCAATATTAAGTGGTAAATCTAAAACCTAAATAAACCAAATGTGAGGAGGAAGTTCTTTAGATTTACCTGAAAAGAGATTCCATAGGTCATCATCGAAATGGTTAAGGCTTTGTTATTGTCAAGAGCTGATAGAGATTAACATGCATATGACTGTGATTTATGAAAATGCCACTGCAGCCTGGCAATTGGTAAGTTGAAAGTGGTAAGTGGTATCCATTTCTCTCTCTCTCCCGCTCTTGACTGTATAGAGTGTCGACTGACAGCTGCAATCTAAGAGATGTTTCATAATCGCAAACGTTATCGATACGATTTATATAATATGTATACATATCTACAGTGGAACTTCTTTATATTGAAATTTGTATAAATAAATTTTTCAAGTGTTGAATTAATTTGAAGCATATCGTTTTTCCTTTCTAAGAGATTTTTTGTTTTAAGTTAAATCTGTTAATTTTTCTCTTTGATCAATAAGTGAAGAATTAAAGAAATTTATACAACTTTACAGTCAATTCTTAACTTATAATTAAAAATGGAAAGCATCATAATTTTTATATAATGAAATATCGGCAGCTTTTATCAGAGAGGACTATATCTTTATAATGTAGTGATTTTCGGGTGTATTTAACTATTAGGAGAATCCACTGTACAACCATAAATGCCAGAGATGACAGAGTGCCTGCCTGACTGTCATAGCGACGACACCCAGTGATTCTCGCATACTTACCATGACTATGAGAATGAGTATGAGTGTGAGTGCAAGTGCGAGTGCGAGTACTCGCTGCACAATGGAACATATAAATCGGCATACATAAAATGTCGTTACAAATATTTTATAACAGGAAATCCGTTATTTATACGCACATTGTGCTAGCTGATGGAGATGGAGTGGGGAGCTGCAAATTGAGATGGAATGGAATGAAGAGAGCTGCAGGTTTAGTTGTAGATGTTGTGGGTGGGGATCATAGCGGGAGTCACTTGGTAAATATGAATGAATGTTGTTTGCATGTCGCCTGTCGTCTGTCCTCTGTCCCCTGTCGCCTGCCATTGCCTGTCTTCCCTCCATCTTATGTAGCCTCTGCTGCAAAATCCTTATGAATTGACTACAATTTTATTTATTATTACTCGTTCTATTTGCTGCTGCTCTGGCACTCTGTACACTTCTTCTCTTCTCTGCTCTGTGTACTGCATATTCTGCCGCATTTCTATGGCACTTGCGACTTGTTTTGAGCCATACAAAATGACGTTCCCAAGGCAATTCCATTATGGCTCACAATCCGCTGGCAAATTGCAAAAGCTCAATTGATATTGGCTCTCTTTCGGTATTCTCTGCATTTGTCAAACAAAAGGCGGGGCAAATAACGACGCCCATCAACAACAACAACAGCCACAACAACAGCAACAACAATCAGAGAGCGTAACTTTAAAAGCGATTTCAAACAAATAATTGGCCAAGCAACATAATTGGGCCGACAGCAACTTGGTAACTGCAAACAGATCAATAGATCGGTCAACAGCTTATTTTAAATACCTTCTGCTCGAAAAAAGTTTAACAATTGACTGGAAATTTAGTTAGTCTATATCTGTGTGTACACTAAAATCAATAATAATTAATATATTCATTGATAAATACCCTGTAAGTAAACTTGCTCAGCTTTTTCACTTCAGCTATGACATAAATTTATAGCAAATTGAATAGATAAGTATTTAGAACAAATGAGCTGTTATGTATAAAACTGTGCCATTTCCACCGTTTCACAGCGCAGCTAACTTTTTAAACATAACTATAGTTACAATCGATAATTGACTACATTCATCTCTATCTTACTTTTGTCATCTCTAGTTATTTTACCATTGTATGAATTGAATAAAGATCTTAAAACACAAAATGAGCAAATGAAAAGAACTTAAAGGTACTGAAAATAAAGTAAATGCAATTACTAAATAAATAAAAACATCTTTTGCGTATTCAATTGACAACTTTATTATATGCACACACGGCGCTTGACACAATATACCCTATTGGTGGCATAATACAGGGCATAACAAAAGCAAGGAGAAAGGATTGTTTGCTAAACCTAATTAAAAAGTTGCGTAAATTTTGTGTTAAACATTGTTGTTGCTTGGCTGTTGTGGTCTACCAGCACTTGCTCTCTCTCTCTTTGTCTCTCTCTCTTTCAATCCTCTGGCGTCTCCCTCTCCGCCTTCTTCTGTATGGCTATGGCAAGGGCAAGGCTAATACCAGCCTATAGATGTCCGTCTCTCTGAGCTGCGGCATGCACCTGTAACCGCGTTTCAACAACTTCCTCTCCTCCCGCTCCTCGACTGAGAGCATCTGTTGGATGGGCAAACTCAGTTCTGTCGGCGTCCTTTCACAAAGCTTTCGAGCATCGGAGCGAAAGAGATGGATGGCCTCGACGAGGGCAGCGTGTCGTTCCTGGAAATCTCCCTTGCCAAGCAGGGACTCATCAAGTGCAGCCACCAGACGCATCACAATGAAACGACAAAAGCGTCGCTTCACATGCGAAATCGGTGGTTCCACAGTCGGTCTGACTTTCAAGTAACTCGACAGCGTTAGGATCAGTATGAGTATTAGCTTAAACCCCACCACAAATAGCATAACAACCATGGGCTTATCCTCTACCAGTTCCAGCTGCTCACGCCAGCAGATCAAGTCACAGCCATATCTGCTGTGACCATAGTCCAGGATAGCAATGAAGATTATGCAGAGCAAGCCCGTTGCAGCCAGGACATCGTAGTGCAGGCGCAGTTGCACCACGAGTTGCTGCCGGATCCCAAACATATTTCCACTCGATGTCAAAGATAGATAGCTTGACTTTTTTGACTTGGAATTTTGACTGGAAAAGCGAACTGTACTCGGAATGGCTAAAATCAGAGATGGGTGGAATTCATATTAAAATAAAAATTAATCGAAAAC
This sequence comes from Drosophila falleni, assembly GCA_035045575.1. Lineage (NCBI taxonomy): Eukaryota > Metazoa > Arthropoda > Insecta > Diptera > Drosophilidae > Drosophila > Drosophila falleni. Next base: position 18,360,735 of record JAWNOV010000167.1, read on the forward strand.
TACGCAGAGAAAGTCGTACTAAAATTAAGTTCGAATGAACTCTAATTAAGTATTCTCGGTACTTTAAATTAATACTTGATATAAGTACGAATTACTGAAAAAAGGTATAAGAATTCTTTAACCAAGTAGCAACAATCTTGAATCAAGTAAAACTCCTAAATTACTAGATTTGAGTACAAAAATTCTTAATATAAGATCGGGACCCAGACTCGACTCACAGATCGAATTCGTTAAATCTTGAATTTAGTACATTAATTCCTACTTATTTTTGCATTCGCTTGCTTAGAATCCTCAACTGGTTCTTGAAATGCAGAACTTAGGACTATAACAGAATAATTTCTGCATTTAGTGCTTCAGGTACTTAAATTAAGTATCACGTTCATATTTTGATACTCAGTCTCAGAATATTAAGATCTTAATTAAAGTTTGAAATGATTTTAAATCATGTACGTTTTTACCTTATTTTAAGTTTGAAAATACTTAAATTTCGTTCTTAAAATATCGTACCTAAATTGAGATCGAAATCCTCGATTTCAGTATTTTCATTCTTAGTGAGACATTTTAGTTGTTTCTTTTGATTTATCCACCAAATTTCTCGATTAATACATCTTAAAGTAATTATATTTCGACTAAACTTATTTAGAAATAAAATACGATTAATTATAAAGATCGAAGGAGTATCTTAAATTATTTATTAATCATAATATCAGAGATGCTTAAGGGCTGCTCTATCTGCTGGCAACAAAGGATTGTGGCCTCGTTCCGAAGAACTTGAAGCTGTCTGTCTTCGCCAATTCGCCACAGGACGATAGCGATGAGGAGGCGTAGAGTGAAGAGGCTTCTGTTGGTAATAGTGCTTGTGAATTGTCACTGGACGAAGATTCAGTTTTAGTTGCTCCGCACGCTTGTTAGCCAAGTAACGCTTCCTATCGATGGCGCTCACAGTATCCTTGACACCAAAGACCAGATGCAGAAAAGGTTTCACCAAAACACTCAACGCAACAAATCCGAGAAAACCAAAGACGGCGGGCGAGATCAACGTGAAGAGGAAGACGCCCAATGTGAAGGGATTGAGGATGGTGAAGAAGGCAACGAATTTAACAAATGGATATAAGACGTGACCCACATGATTGAACCACTCTTTCTTCTTCTTCTTGAAGAGGTTATTGTGTCGCAGAAGATACTTGATCTTGCTGAATGGAGCTGCAGGAGTTGTCGGACGTTTGGTGGTTACAATCTGTATGACTTGAGGTTGTTGTGGATGTGGAGGTGGATATGGATATGGATAGTTGTGGGAGTGATAAGGCTGCTTGGTGGGATTGGCGAAGATTAGATGCGCCTGTTGACCAATTATTCCTGTTTGCTCAGTTGGCTTCTTTCGCCTATTCTTTCTCTTTTTCCTCTTCTTCTTCTTATCTTTGTCACCTTTCTTCTTCTTGCGCTTCTTACGCTTCTTTTTCCGCTTCTTGCGAGTTCTTCTTCTCTTACGTTTTCCTCTCTTACGTTTGCGCTTACGTCGCCGCCGAATCCTCTTGCGTTTTCGCTTCTGACTGTCCTTGGCTCGTGTCGACTCCGCCGGCACCGCCTTGTGCTCCTCCAGCGGCTCTGCCACGGGTTGTAGTACCTCAAACGCCTCTTCCTCCTCCTCTTCCTCCGCCTCTTGCCCCTCTGCGTGCTTCTCCAACTCTTGATTCAGCTGGGCGGCCAAATTAAAGGGCTTCACTGTGCTTGTTTGCTTCAGCAACTTCTCCTGCTCCATGTGAAGTGCTTCTAATAAATTGAAGCTGACATTTGGCGTCTTCTTTCGCAATTCCTCCGCCTGCTGCAGGGCTAAGTGTTCGAGTATGCTGAAAGGCTTCACTGTAGTCGTGTGTTTTTGTAGCTCTTCCAATTCCTGTTGCAATTGCTCGACCACATGGAAGGGCTTCACTGTGGTCCTCTGTTTCTCCCACTTGTCCTGCTCCATTTGAAGTGCTTCCAATATGTTGAAACTTACATTTGTCCGCTTCTGATGCAACTGTTCAGCCTGTTCCATGGCCAATTGTTGTAGTATATTAAAAGGTTTCACTGTAGTCGTATGTTTACGCTTCCTTGCCAAATCCTGATGCAGTCGCTCGACCACACGAAGAGGCTTCGGCGATGTAACCAACACTATTTCCTCATCTCCTGTCGACTGTGTCTCCCACATCAGCTGAGCTTGCGGATTCCGAAGGCCACGCCCACTTTCGGTCCCAATCCCACTCCCATGGTCACGTCCACGTTCCGCGTCAGCTGCGGTCTGCATGAGTTGCGCATGGAAAGTTTCATAAATTTTTGCAAAATTAAAAACATTCAGGGGAGCTGCAGGGACAATGCTCCCATGTCCTTCGTCCTTCTCTAGCTGCTGCCTGCCGCTAAACTCAAACTTTGCTAATCCATCACGCCTCTGCTGCAGCTCCAGCTCCAGCTTCGGCTCCGGCTCCTGCTCCGGATTCAGCTCGATCTCCAGCTGGGTGCGTGCCTGGCCGCAGTTTTGTAAAATCAACAAAAATATAACAAAGTTCCTAACACTTTCGGCATTTCGTCTTTGCCCCATTTCACTTCATTTTGGACGACTGGACAAGGACGCCACTCGACAGTCGTCAGTCGCGTTAGTTTAGGGTTAGGGTCAGGGTAATTCTTCGACTCAGTTTTATGTTTGATTTAATTTCAACTTTTGTGCTCGACTTGCGAACTTCAACTGACGTTTCCTTCTGGCCATTGCCACTTCATCAGCTCGGTCGACAGTCGTCAGTCGACAGTCAGTTAGTTGCCTCAAGAACTTGGCAACTTGTTGAGCTTGTTGGTTTGGTTGTTGGTCCCGCCCCTCTTGATTCCATTTGAGTTAAATTCGTACTTGTACTTGATTTCTGGGTTGTTCTTTTCCCTTTTTTTCGTGGGTCTTATTTGCTTGTAGTTTTCTTTTAAAAGTAAAATTTATTACTGCTTAGTACATCATCAACGTTCACTGTTATGACAAATTCTCCAACTTACATTTAACAACTTGTAAAGCACTTAATTATGTTTTGAGCACAACAGCCAAAAACTGCTGCCTAACTTGCACGGCAACAAACTTGGCCATAACCAGAATTAACAACAACAACAACAACAACAATAACCTTATTTCGGGCGGGGAGCAAAGCGAAAACGAAAACGAAAATGAGACTGAGAACACGACTATCACAACGTGAATTATGTGAACTGGCTCTGAAATGCAAAAGACTTTGGAAAGTGCTTAGTGGCCAATTGAAGTTACAGCCATGGTTATGGTTCTGAGGTCAGCATATTTTGTATATGCCTGAAAATACAAGTAAATGTTCAAATACGAGTGAGCCAAGAAGTTAAGGGGTAACATGTAGAGCTTGCTAACAAATTGAAAGGGGATTAAAAACACTAGAATATTTAAAAAAAAAAATTGAAAAAAACTCAAATAAATAAAATTTAAATGCAGAACGCCAAAAATTCCAACTCTCATAACTTTGTCAAAACTTAACCGATTTTCATGCGGAATATCGTTTTGATCATTTTTTGGCCTCTCTCTACTTTGATTCTGCATCAAAAGATTATTAATTAAAAAAATTCGATTTTTTTCCCTATCACTGTCTATTTTATCCGTACTTTTCCCTTGACTTGTCCCTTAACCCTTACTCAAAAACTTCCATAGTAAGTACTGTTGAGTATGGTTACGACTGGGAGAGGGACTGGGAACGGGGGAACGGAGCGGGGCCTGGGAGAGGGACTGTGAGAGGGACCTGGGAGAGGGACCTAGGAGAGGGACTGGGAGAGGGACTTTGAGCGGGGCCTGGGAGTGGGACCTGAGAGAGGGACTGGGAGTGGGACTGGGAGCGGGACTGGGAGCGGGGCCTGAGAGAGGGGCCTGGGAGAGTGACTGGGAGAGTGACTGGGAGAGGGCCTGGGAGAGGGCCTGGGAGAGGGACTGGGAGGAGTAATATTAATAGTAGTATTTATAGTAGCAGTAGTAAAAAGGGTTAGAAAAACAAAGAGAAACTGAGGAAGAAGTACGAGTTCGAATATAGAGAAATAATTCAAATGCTAGCTTAATGTAGATTTAGTGAGTATTCATAGCAAAGTCGATTTTATTATAATGTCATTATATCATTTATAATGACTACAAGGGCTAGAGCATCCAAATTTGGAAAGCTAGTTCTTAATTATTTTCGACAATAAAGCAAACAAGAATTGCTAAATAAATTACAGACTCAATGGATAATTGTCATATGGGTAAAGTGTACAATTATATTTGTTTATTAGCTTAGGCGTTTATCTTTATTATCTTTGGTTGTTTGTGGGTGAAATGTGCATTTAATGTTAATCCCAGTGATCTGTAATCAATGGCATTTTTAATAGCCATTATCGATGAACGCTTATGGCAAAATTTTATTAGACACTTTGCAGAATTACAAAATATACAGACAGTAAGAATATACTTTTTCTAAATATATGAAACGCGTTTTACGAGTTATTACTTTATGGGTGGGCGCAGAACAGAGAGCAAACACATTAATAGCTGTAAAAATTCTGACAAGTGGCAACTGGTGAATGTGGAAAGTAAAAATAAGAGTCAGGACAGGTGTTGATAACAATGGCGCCCCATCAAAGTGATTGACTGCGACACGCGTCCCAATTGAGTGTGTGTGAGAGTGAGTGAGTGTGTGAGTGAGTGGCCCGTGGAGAGGCTGTGTTCTAGAGTTGGCCTCCAAATTCCCTTTGTCCCTTTCTCTGTCCCTATCCTTCTCTCTGTTTCTGGCTGTGGCACTCGCTTTTGGCCCTCTATATTGCCAATTAGGCGGGGCATGCAATTTGAACAATTTGAGCAATTTTCAGCACGTTGGGGAGCCCGTAGCTTGGGCATCCAATAAAAGCAGCAGTCGATCGGTACTGATTGACATATTGTGCCAGTTAGTTATTGGCGCCAGACGCATCAAATGACGATTGTTGCCATGGCAGGCATCCTTCCTACTCTACTCTACTCCTTCCAGCCACATCGTGACGCTAATTTGATTGCGCTTGCCACACAGAGACACAGAGTGTAATGGGAACAAAGCGTTGACAATTTCAATATCAAATTGAAATATAAAACTACAGCAAGCAAGCGGAAAAACTTCCAACGTTTTTCTCTCATTCCACAAGTAGAAGCAAACACACACACACACTCAGACATACATACTATATACATATACGAATATTGAATTTTTTCTTGACTTATTACAAGATGTATGGCATTGTTAAGGGTCTACTCCAGCTGCCTTGCCGTGTCCTGCAGACGCCGCCAACTCGCTTCAAGCTCGATGCGAAAAACATGTACGACAAGCTGAAGTTCGAGTTCACCGAGGAGAACTTGTGTCGGGCCCAGACAATACTCGGCAATGTCGGGGAGACGGAGCTGCGGGGAGCTCTGCTGCCACTGCTGGACTTGGCCCAACGCCAATATGGCTGGCTGCCGATCACAGCCATCACGGCTGTGGCGAACATGTTAAAGATCGAGCCCTTTGAGGCATGGGATGTGGCCAATTACTATACGATGTTCAATCTGCGACCCATTGGCAAATTTCATTTAACAGTGTGCAACTCGACACCTTGTTTTCTACGTGGCAGTGATGTCATCCTGAATACCTGCAAACGGGTATTGCAGCTGAAGGAGGGCGAGACCTCCAAGGACATGCAGTTCACCTTGACCACAGGTTGTTGCAAAGGCGCCTGTGTGAATGCACCTGTTTTGGTCGTGAACGATGATATCTACGAGGATCTCACTGTGCCCGACTTGGAGCAGATTCTGTGCGACCTGAAGGCGGATGTTGTGCCACCTGCAGGACCACGCAGCGGTCGCTTCTCCTCCGAGCCACAATCGGGACCGACCACTCTGCTCAGTGAGCCACCTCCAGCTGGATTTGGTATGCAAGATATCTGCAAGAACAAGAACAAGCCATGTTGAAGTCGTCCATTATTCTGTATACTGCAACACAATGGGTGTATTTTGATTTTAGGTCAATAAACGTCGTCAAGTCCTTGTGGCAGCAATGAGCATTAAAGTGCGAGAGTGTACATATAATATTATAATGCTCCTGCTGCCAGCAGCTGTTGTGTTAAGCTAAGCTCGCTATCGTCCTGCTCCTGCAGCTCCTCACTTTGCTCATTGCATTGTAGTGTCGAGTTTATCCCTTGCAAAGGACATGCTTTGCAATTTCGAAGCGCTGGCTAAATAAACAACAAAACACAAATGCCAGCCATGGCGAATCAAGCGCGAAACAACGCCCGAGTCCAAGTCCAGATCCTATCCTGTTCTGTCCTGGCCATGGCCTAGTATCTCCTGCCTGCTCACAGCTGTCTGCCCTTTGCCATGTCCTGTCAGCCATTGCAGCAAGTAATCAGCTTTTGTCTTGTCTCCCTTCGCTTCGCTTCGCATTGCACGCTGTGGTTTGACCTCGGGGCCAACCCCTTTCGGCATTCTAATGAAATGTTGCCAGCCAACAACATGCAACAACAGCAACTGCCAAAACAACAACAACAAAAACAACAATTGCAACAACTGCGATAGCAACAGCGTCGATATTGTTTTGGCCAAAATAGTTTTAATTGTTGCACGCCCCAAAAGCGCATAACAAATTTCTGTTTTTACCCTAACAAAAGGTCAGCTTTGTTTTATTGCGCCATATCGTTTATTCCCAAATAACTGAAATCAAATCTCAATAGATAAAAAACAGGATATCGAAACACGATTTTCATTATTTATTTATATTTTTAGTATATTTTTTTGTATAAATTTCATTAAGCTAAACGAATCAGATTTTTAGCAGATTTTATAAAATTTCTGATGAACATCATTTTTATGTTCTCGGTACAATATTTATTATTATCTCTTTTTAAAATGAATTCAGTAAAAGAATATTGTGCATTTTATTATAAAAATCAAATTTCCAATGATTTTTTCTATTTTTAATGCACTCTTTGAGCTGAAATAATCCCATTTTCCAAAGTAATCTGAGTGGGTACAATATTTCCACAAAATGAGTAAAAAAGATTGTAAAATTCTTTTATATTTGCGGGAAAAAGATGTATCACAATAATATTGTATATAAAATTCTTGTTATTTTAACTGTCACCTTTTTTCTGGGTAACTTATTTAATTTATTGACAATGTAAATTTTACTTACGCAATTTTTATATTTATTTAGAATCTGACATCTTATTTAAAATATATTAAAATATATATTTAAATTGAATAATTTTATTAATCTACTTACCTTAATGCATAAAGTTTTTGACTATTTTGAAAAGTATTTATCGTTAATATGTAATAAAAATTAATATTTAACCACATATTAAATCTCTAGCCTATTCTAGGATAACTCAATGTCGCTCAATTAGTTATTATTAAGTTTAGAAATTGTTTCCGTTGCATTTTGTTGTTTGCTGTTGGACAAACAACGTCGACTCGTACAATGCAGATTTCCAGTTTTAATAAATCTGTTTGTCACTTTTGTTTGCCACTTCAATGGCCATCAGCAACAGCAGCAACAGTTTTGGCAGCACGACACGCCCTCTGCCTTCCTCCATTCCGCCATTCCGCCCACTGTCAACTGTTCATGTCCAATGTTCAATGTCCCACCGTTCACCTCCCTCCACTATTTTAAGTGTCCTATTGTCGCGGTCCCAGCGCATGGCGATGAATTTTTAAATGAAAATTGTTGCTATTGAAAGTTTTTAATTTGTGTGTGAGTAAGTGTGTGTGTGTGCGTGAGTTTTATTTATATTTCATGTTGTTGTTGCTGTTGCTTTAAGCTTCCCCTACGGCCTCGCCCCGTGCGCATTTTGCGTGATTTTCGCTGGCTGAAACGGCACCTTTGGGAAATTAATATCCTTTTTGGACGCTGACACGCGGCACGAGGCACACGCACACACACACACACACACAGACACACACACAGACACACACACAGACATACACCACAGCCCAGTTGCTGACCCAAAGCTAAAGCCAAACTGTGGGCAGTGTCCTCTCCAGCGTCCAAAGTCCAGGCTTGTCCAGCTCCCAGCTCCCAGTCGTTGCCACCAGTTGAAGTCACGCGGCAGCAACGCGTGAGCTGAGCTTCAACTTTTTGCGGCCACGTTGCACGTACGCCCACATGCCCCCCTCCCCCCTCCCTCCCTGCCTTCCCTTCTGGCCACGCCCCCAAGGCTGGCCTTTGTTTTTAGTTTGCCATTGCTGTTGCTGTTGCCTGTCGTTGACAACTTTTGTTGCGCCCGCTCCGTTCGCTTTGCTGCTCCTGTTCCCTCCCGTTCCGTCCCATCCCATTCCGTCCCGCTTACCGCATCCATAATTGCTGCTGGCGGCAGTATCCTTGTTATCCTTGGCCAGATTGCATGCTGCTTTTTTTGCGTAACTGTGTGTCGTGTCCTTTATTACTTTTGCGCAATTACTCATTACGTTATTGCATTTCATACTTGTGATATACACGCATAGTTGACTAAGCAAACAGGAGCGAGTAACGAGAAGAAGGACGAGGAGAAGGATGAGGATGAGGACGTGAACGTGAACGTGGGCGAGATTGGGTCGTTGCCAGGACGCTGCTCTGCTGTGCTCGGAAATAATTAGAAATATTTTTGCGCAATTCCATTGGAGAGTTGTCCAATTTGGTGTAGCATTAAAAGCAACAGCAAAAGGAGAAGGAGAAGCAGGAGTAACAGTTGCTTTGAGTTCTCCATTGCTTGTCGAAAACTCTTTCTGGGTTTCGGCTGCTTTTACCCGGGCAATTGGCGCCTTTTGTACTTGTACGAACTGCACTTGTGCATCCTTCTACTTGCCCGCGGCCTTGTCGCCAGCAAAGTTTTCATTTGCATGTTTCTAGTTAATTGAATTATGCACAACTTTCCGCTTTTCAGCTATCCGCTCTTCACTTTCCACACTCCACTTTCCACTCTCCACTTTCCACTTTCCATTTGGCGCTTTGGGCGCTCCAACATTTATATAAGCGCTTTGAGGCTGCAGTCGTGCCAACAGTGCGCTAATATTAAGCATACGCCCCATAGAGCTCATTAGTTGCCATCCATGCTGCAAGTGTATTCCTGTTCATGTCGCAATAAGCGTTGCATCGGCGACTCTTTGACTTTTACGCCATTTGGGACCTGCTGTCGGAAGGATCCAGCTTTAGCTTCAGTTTCAGTTTCAGCTTTAGCTCCTCTGATTTCCTTTTATGTACATGCCATAAAAGTCCGAGTTCGAGGCGCTTCAAGTTTATTACATTCCTAAGCTGTGCACCAGCTTCCAGAATCGTGTCATCGGCTGGCAATAAAAGTGCCGCTGTTGTTGCTGTGGCTTCTTCCCATTGTTAAAGATGCTATGATTCCACACATGTCCTGAGGAAATGGCTGGCTACTTCTAGGGAATAGAGGATAGGGAATAGTGGGCTGGAGGTTGCGATGGCTCGTGCGTAGTCAGCCGAATTTAAATTTGACTTTTATTAAGCGCAAAATCAAAGTGGAAAATTTATCTGACTCTCGACGCTGCCTCTTTTTGTTGGCATTGAGCATGCCGAGAATATTTCACGACTGTGCCATCGTCCTCTTATAGTATAGTATAGTATAGTATACGGGGAATATAAAAGCAATTTTATTGCTCAAGTTGTGCTGCTCGATAGGATAAGCCCCTCATTTATGCTCGTTGCCCGGCAACATGTTGCCGTTCATTTCCAATTCCTCTTCTCCACTTCTCCACTTCTCTCTCTGCCCTATCTTTGCTGCCATAATTCCAATCCGAATCCCAAGTCCAATCTTTGCGGGCGGCTGCCACTTGCCACCGGCATTGTGGGGCAAGGTTGAGGAGGGAACGGGGGCGAGTACGAGCTAACTATTAAAGTGCTGTTAACTTTATTATTTCGAGCACTTGTTGTATAATGTGGCAGCGCTGTCATGGCAACTTAGTGCCATAGTTTGTGAGAAAAACACACACACAAACACACACAGAAACAAGGAAAAACTGATGGCAGGAATATAAAGAGGGGGAAAATCAAGAAGTAGCAAAGTCATAATTTGACAAAAGTGGCTGGTGGAAAGGCGAAATAAATATGCTCGGCAAATATTTGCTGCAAAATAGCTTTTCTATGCAAAAAGTTGCTGTTGCTGTTGCTGTTGCTTTTTCATTTGCTTTTCTTCTACTTATTATTGTTGCTGTTGTTATTTTTCAAGTCTTGTTGCTATGTTGAGTGAAGAGAATTCTTGTTTTATATAATCAAAAAAATAATACATGCAACTTTTTCCCATTCGCCTGGCTTCCCCCACAACACAGCGACGAATTGTTGCGAAACTACATGGGAAAAATCGTAAACATAATTTTTTCACTCCTCAAAAAGAGCTCAAACTTTGAACCTCAAGAGCTGTTCTTCCGTTTTAGTATCCAGGCGATGGCATAATGCTACCTCTACTAAGAAAACCCTGCATTGTTTTTGTCTCCGAGAAAAAACATTTGACTTATCACCTTTTAATTAGCAGCAGCTCTTTTGCCCCTTCTTTTTCACTTACTTATTCTTGGTATATTTTTTAAAAAGGGATATAAAGAAAATATAATAAAATGCTTCATATGAAATAATTAAGAACGCTTATTAGACTTCTTTGTTCATACTTATCAACTTGATGCACTGAAAAAAGAGTTTTGCAATAAAGTCACTTAAGTTTTCTAAAAAATTGTGTGCTTTTTATTTAAAATTATTCGGTACATTTATCGCTTACAAGCTAATATAAATAAGTTTTGTCTGCATTCTGAAGCTATAATTAGTTCTGAAAAATTTTACTTAAGTAATATTAATAATCTCAAAATATATTATATAAATTTATATAGACGAATTAAAGCATGAATAAATTTTTAAAAGTCTGTAATACGCGCTAATAATTTGAATATCATTCTATTATTTATATATATATATATATATATCTTTTAATTTTTCTGTTTCTTTCTATTGTTATTGAATCTACTTTTGTTTATTATTTAATTTATCAAATTAATTTTGAATTGAGAGTTTATGTCATTATTAATTAAATACAACTTCAACAATTATAATAACTATTACTAATGTATATATTACTAATGTATCTAATACTATACAAGCTTAAAAATAATTTGAAATTACAAGAATTCTATATTTTACAAAATAAATCTCTTTATTCCCACTTATTAAGTTTATTTTATGTTTAGTTTGGAATAATCCCATAAGACATACAGTTAAATGCCTTTATATATAATAATTTTCAATGCACCTAAGTATGGGGGAGAAGCAAAAGCACTGCGTGCTTGGAAAAGTATTTATATTATAATTCTTTACAGTTTTCTTTTTTTATTTATCGTGCTTTGAAATGCTTTTGCTTTATTCCTAAAAGCATTCCAAGTATTTATAAGTATTCAATTTGCAGTCCATTTTTTTTCAAAGTATTTCACAATAAATGCTAATCAGTAAGCTATGAAGAAATGCAGAAATGTTTTAATTAGTTTTGAGTTGTTAAATTGAATTTCACTTTTTGGTTTTGTTGGTTGTTGTTGTATTCTCATTTCGAGCCGCGATGCCCAGTCACAACCCTTGAGTATTTGTAATCAACAAGAATTGCGTTTGGACAATCATAGCTAAAAATCGAATTAACCAAAATATTTGTTTACTCTCCACAAGCAATTTTTGTGCTGAGCCATGGCCAAAAAGCTTTCAGCCAGCCGCTGGGAATTTTGTTCAGCTGTTTTTTTTGGAGGATGGGTGATGATATCGGATGGCCAACTTGATGGCATTTGGCATTTGGCATCAACAGCGTCAGCTGCTTCATTTCTCCATCACTTTCGGTTGCACTCCGCACTCCGCACTCTCCTAGAAGGAAACCCCTTTTTTGGGTATAGTGAACTCCCTTTCAGCTGGAACTTAATACAGCGATGGCGATGTCCATGGCCATTCGGTTGCTTGCTTAAAGTCTTTCACTCCATTATACTCAGTCGCATAAAAACACAACTTACCCGACCATGTTGGCTGTTGGCTGATGGCTCTTGGTGTCCGTATCCGTGTCCGTGTCCGTGTCCATGTCGGTGTCCATGTCGGTGTCGTGGCACTGCGAACTGGAACTGCAACTGGAGATGGAGATGGAACTGGAGATGGGGAAGAGGGGAGCCTGAGGGCTGTCAGCTTGGCTGGCCATAAAGTGTCGGAAGAATCACAAAATCATTGTAAATGTTGAACGAATCTCGCATTACACGCAAGGGGCTGGCGCGTGTTGTTGGCCAAGACAACTTTTGTTAGTGCTGCGTAGGAATGCGAGAGGGAGGGAGGGAGAGAGGGAGAGAGGGAGAGAGGGAGAGAGGGAGAGAGGGAGAGAGGGAGAGAGGGAGAGAGGGAGAGAGGGAGAGAGGGAGAGAGGGAGAGCGCGAGAGAGGGAGAGAGGGAGGAAGAGAGGGGGAGAGAGGGAGAGAGGGAGTTAGGTAGCTGGGTGGGGTTCTAAAAGGCAGGACTAAGACAAGCAGCTGCAGGAGTTGACGTTGTTGGACTCGCCTTGCGTTGCACTTCTTGATTAAATTTTTGCACTGCAAGTGCAAAATGAACTTGGCTCGTTCTCTCTCGCATATGTCCTCGCCTCAAAGTCGTCAGTTGGGCAGCCGAACAGGCGGATAGACGGACAGACGGCCAAAAGGTTTAGTGTCCTGTTGGCTGTAAACTGTTGGTGTGGGTGTTGGTGTTGTTGGTGTTGGCGTGTTTGCGGTTTTTATTTCGCCTTCGCCTTGTCTGTCTTGCGTGTCCTTCCGCTGTCTTTTTTTATTGTGGCTGCGACCGATGTTGCCCATTGTTGCTAACTGTAAAACAGCATTCCTTTCTCGCGTTCACTGCAATTTTTATATTTATTCAACTTGCACTTGGATGATACTCATAGTGCTACTGTGCGCATGTGTGTGTGTGTGTGTGTGTGTTTGTGTGTGTATGTGTGTGTGTTGGTATGACCATGGCCCGTGTCGATGTGGTTTGCGTGTCAGGCAACGGTTATTACAATATCCTTTTTGCTGCTCATCGCCATCTTCCACCGCTCTCTTTGTGTCTGCCTTTGCCTTTGCCTTTGATAATAACATCAAACTGGTCTTTTGCCAAGTCTTAGCCAAGTTGCCCCATTTTACCATTAAATTTTAAATTAAATTGTCCTGCTATTCTTATGTGCACTTTGTGGATCTATTTTTGAGCTGCTTTTATGGACGTTGTTAATTGGAATTGATTGAAAGTTATTTGATGTTTGCCTTTCAGCCCAATCCCAACTCCAAGCCAATGCCAAAGGCAACTCCCTCAGCCTTAGCCACAGCTAAAGTGAACAACAACCGACAACCGACAAACGACAACAACCGGGAATGAAAGCAACAACAAAGTTATGGCATGGAACACAGCTTTCCTGTTACGTGTCTATCATTGTGTGTGTGTGTGTGTGTATGTGTGTGTGTGTTTTTGTGGGCTGTGTTGTTAATAGACTCGCAGAAGTAATTAACATAATTTAATTAGGTGCTCGGCATTAATTTTACGCACGGCATTAAGTGTTGAATTTTAAGTGTTTCCATTTTAATTGAGCGACATTTTTCAGTCACGGAGGCAGCCAATAAAACGCTCCTACATACAAATAACAAATGATAGGACAGGGCATATAGGAGTGGGGGGGACAAGGGGGAACAATCAGTGAATCCCGTCACCGCTGACTAATTAAATGAAACAATAGGTAATCCTTACCTCCAATTGCGCTCGATTCGTGTTGAAAGCAAACTGAAAACCTAATAGAAAAGAAGAGAAAATTTGAAATAAATATACGTATTTACTAGAATATGTACTTTATATGAATAGATGATAAATTATGCCCTCTTTATCACATATATTTGTGAGCTGTCAATATAGTACGTGTATACCCTATTTTTGCTTAAAGCGTATTAAAAATGTAGCTTGTACTGTTGCATTTATGGCCAATGAAACAAAGTTCCCGAAAGTCCCCTCCTTCTCCTCCCACCCTCTACAACCCCCCTCATCCTTTGGCCTGTCGACGCCTCGAACATTAAAAGGCTTCTGCTTTGGCAGGACTCGTAAAAAGTAGAGCCTAATAAAAATGCCACAGCACGTACGTCAACCTACAGGCATTAGACACAAACACAGTACATAAATAAATGTGTGTGTGTGTGTGTGTGTGTGTGTGTGTTATGTCTGAGTGAAATATAGCAAAAACAACAAAAGCTTAACTCAGCTGCTGTTATTAATTTTCGCAGCGCAAACTTGTTCCTCATTTGCCCCGCAATATCCTGTGATATCGGGTAATCAGACGATGCTACCCAGTTCCCAACCTCCAACCCCCAACCCCCAATTCCAACCCCCTTCTCGTCCTTTTATTTAGCTATTTGCAAGCAATTTGATTTTGTTTCTCGGCTGTCTTTTGTGTTTGCTCAATGAACGGGAGAGAGAGAGAGAGCGAGAGAGAGAGAGAGAGTGAGAGAGAGAGTAAGAAAGAGAGCGAGCATGTGATGAATGGCAAGGGTAAGCGGAAAAGGAGATCGGACCCATATCGAATTGCAGTTGTTGGTCCATTAGAGGAACCACTTGAACCCCGGGTGCTTTTAGCACCGGAAATATGAAAGAGCGAGGGTGCCATAAACCAAAAACAAATGCCAAATATTGTATTGCCAATGCACACGCGTTGGCCAAAAAGCCAAGCCAAGTCAAGCAGCCAAAGTGTCGACTTTGACTGGGTAAATTGAGCTGCTAATGGTACCCCGACATAAACACAATGACAACAACGACAACGACTACAACAACAGCAATGCCAAAAGTCGTCGTTGTTGTTGACGTTATCGTCGATGTCATGTCGTTGTCTGATGGCCAAGACAAAGGCGTAACCAAAAAAAAACCAAAAAAAAAGCAGCAGAAAAAGCAGCAGCCGTTGAGTTTCCCAGGGCACATCACGCATACGCCGCGTTGTACTTTCGTTTTTGCTTTTTTTGCTTATGGTGCTTGGTAAATTTAATCTCAGAGCAACTTTATTAGGCCACGTTAACTGCTACTTTGCCTGCTACTTGAGTGCCAACTTCAATACACTTTAGGCAGCAGCAGCTAAATGAAGTTGTTGTTGTTGCTGTGATTGTTGTTGCAGCTGCTGTTGCTGTTGCACCTGCCGCACTTGAGAGGTTGACAGTCGTCGGCTGCTTGTTGAAAACTGCCATTAACTTGTTACAACTTCCGTGCGCCGCCTACACAACTGGCTGGCTTTCACTTCCTGTGTGCCACAAGGACTGTGGCATGAGAAACCTTGAGTTTCCTTTCCTTTCCTTAGCTTCAGTTGCATCTACTACAATTTCCTAAGTCGCTGTCGACTGTTTTTCATTTTTTTCCCAACCATTTTTTTGTGCATTTTATTTGCAATATTCGCTTAAGAAGCGCGCTTCCAAGCTTTGCTATGATTTCCGCGCCCGAGCACTTCATCTTCTTCACACACACACACACACACCTATACACAAACAACATACAAAAAGGCGACGCATATTTACTTGACGTAAGGGCGTAAGGTCTGGTAGGGGGCGTGGCAACAGCCGGCATTGTTTACCTGCTACCTTGTCAGGTCTTAGACAAAGCCAAACAATTTGCGTCAGAAGCACCTGCTGCCCCGCAAGCTCAGTTCCCCATCCCTGTTCTACTACCCTTTCCTTTTCCCTACCCCTTTCCCTACCTCCTTCCCTTTGCTCTGCTCTTGCTCTTGTTTTTTGCCTTCATCGTCGTCGTCATCATCATCATCATCGTCATTATAATGAGAAAATTGTTTCAATTATGTTTGTGTTTAGTTGCTTCAATTTGCTAAGCAACATCATTAAGTGCCGTTACTTAATTCAACCCCCCTCCCTCCCTAGTAGTTGCCCTCCTTCAGGTCATAAAAATAGCAACAACCCTTGAAGTGACTTGGAAGAACGTCTACGAATAAAAGCAGCTCACATAGTGCAAATAGTCGGGCACAAAGTATATGAATAAAACAACACACTCATCCACACACACACACACACTCACATACACGTGAAAAGTTTACTGCCTTCTGTTCACGTGGCCGGAAGTTCAAGCTACTCTGTTGCTCAGCTGTTGTTATTGTAGATTTTGTTGATGTTGTTGTTTTTTGGCTAATACTTTGATTTTGTTGGCAACAGCAGCAAACGAACGCTTGAATTATTTTCACATTACAAACAAAAGCGAAGGCCAAAGCGAAACTGACTCAACAAAACAAAAAAAGAGAAAAGTCTAAGCATATTACAGGGTATCTGTCTGTCTAGAACAGCTGCCTCATGTGCTGCTGCAATTATTAGTAATTTTGCATAATTAAGTTACCTTTGTGGTTAAAACTGCGACTGAATGAGCATGTCTGTGTTTTTTTTTTTTTTTAAACAGAATTGAAGAAATACAAGTGTAAACTATTGTGTCATCCTTCTGGGAAGCATTACAATGTATTGACTCTCCCATAAGGGGAAAGGTGTGGGAGTATAGTATTTACCCCATTCCGTTTGTCAATTGATGTAGCATATTGTGACGTTAGTCGCTATCAGTGCAAGAAATCCTACAAAAAAGCTTCTGTATTGCATGCACAGCACGTTCGTCTGTTTGTCTGGGCTGACTCGACGCCTCCTACTCCCCCTCCCTCTCCCCCTCTCCCGTCTGTTTCCCTCCCTGCTCACCAACTGGGGTTCATTTGCAAGCCTCAGCGTCAATGGTTGGCAATGTGATCAAGCCTGCAATCTGCAATTTCAGCCAGAGACGCCCTAAGGTATGCAACGAAATGTGGCAGGCAGCAAAATAAAGTTTAATTTGAATGCTTCTTCTGTTGAACGTCACACGTTGCATGTGTCTGTATATAGATATGTGTGTGTGTGTGTGTGCAGTTTGTTGGTTGTCCTGTTGCCTGTTGTCCCAATGCATTGGGGAAACTGTTGGAAAATCAAAGTTATTTGTATTTATTTGCAAAATCGTGCAGCGCGTGCAACAGCAGCAACAATGCCCAATGCCACAGACAAGCTGCTTCCTCTCTCTCTCTCCCTCTCTCTCTCTCTCTCTCTCTCGCTCTGTCTATGTGTGAAATAACTCGCATCATTGCTTACGATTGCCGTCACAATCTCCTTATTTGTCATACCATTTTTGCCTCTTGTCGATGTTGTTGTTGTTCTGCTTGTATTTGCAAGATATTTTAACGTCAATATTAAATAGAAATCCTTGTGCAACTACAACTACAAGACCTGAGAGTGTCTCTGGCCCGGCACGCACGTGCGACACGTTCACATGCCAGTTGCCGTTTGTCCATGGAGCATCCAGCTACACAGGATATGGTACAGTACATGGGACAAGTCCTTGCCAGTCCTCCTGGACGTGTGGCCATGTAGCCAGGATGCCTTCAATGAATTGGCTTTACCCATAAGTTCGCCTCAACGCTTATTTACACTTCAAATGGCTTCCACCTAGCTGTCAATTCTGCAATATGTTTTCCAACATATCTTTAATTTGGCATTTTATTAAGTGCCAATAAAATTGAAATTTCTCTCAAAAATGACCATTAAATGAATATTTCACACAGTTATATTTGTTCTTATAACTATAAGTAATTTATGTTACTTTAAATAAATGCAAAAGGCTAGATTAAATGAATCGTATAATAATAATTAAAGCTACGTCTGCAGTTAAATGATACTTTGAAAATTTAAAATGAAACGCAAACAGATTGTCTGTTTAATGTTTGCCTTTGGCTCAGCATCAATAAACAAAATAAATTATATTTTGCTGTTATGCAATATATATTCGAGCTTCACATTGATCTCTGATAAAGAGCAGGAACGCGGTAATTTGTTTATCCTGAGGCTCTTTTCAACAAAATATATCAAGAATTTTATCAGCCATGAAAGGAGTTTTCAACCATTTTGCACATTTATCTGTTATTAATTTACAATATTTCAGATGAGGAAACGCAATTTAATTGCTTTGAATTGCAAACGGCAAACAAAACTGCAAATGCAGCCAGAAATTTGCCGAATTGCTAATGCAAATTCATCGAAAAAGTGCAAAGCACATTGACTGCTTATCAAACATTTATTTATGGTTTTAGTTCCCAGGAGCATTTGAAGAGAGGGAGCGACCAGCTCCCGACAGGACAGGACTCTAGTCTATGGCCTTCTCACCTCTGGCCTTTAGCCTCTGGGAAATGCAATGCATAGCCCCAATAGCCCCCAAATCCAAATGCAATGCATAAATTTATTGCATGCCATGGCACAACACATAGCACAGCAGACAATTAAGAGCCTCCAGCCTGCAGAGAAAGGAGCCGGGGATGCAAGGATGAGGATGAGGAGAACACTCGAGGCGGCAGCCAGCAGATTGGCTCGCTTGTCTCTGCCAAACGTGTGCACTGAATGCATAAAACGGAAATCTCAAGCCAGCCAATGTATGAGTATGAATTCAAGTAGCTCTGACTACACAAACACAGTGAATACCCTTTAAAACGCTTATAATTTTAAAAACCAAATTATAAGATAAAAATAATATGTTGTTATTAGTTTTAATTAAGAATTAAAAATAATAATTGATTTATAATAATTTATTAAAAAGTTACTGTCAAAATTAATTTAATAATTTAAATACCTCTTATTTTGTACACAACATTTCCCAAAATTTTTTATAAACATCATTATCATAGCTAAAAATATTTATGACCCAAATTCTGTTATAAAACTTCTTCCAATTAATTTTTGCATAGATTTTTAAATTTGTTTGAGTCTGTTTCAAATGCTTGCCTGCTGAAATTATATCAATCATGCATAAATTTAAATGTTTAACATATTCAAATTTATCTGCTTAAATTTGTTGCTTGTCGTTCAGCTTCTGGGAATTGTGAAACCCTTTTTTATGTATAGAGTAAAGCGAAGGCGTTGTAGCTGTCGTCTGGAGAAGTAAGTATTGTTGTTGTTGTTGTTGTTGCTCGCCTTGTTGCTGTTGCCTTCATAAATAAAACAAGCGAATGGCAAACCGGCCCCAACGATCCTAACCAACCAGGACAACAAGCAGGCCGTAGTCCCAGGATTGTGTACTTCCATCCTTGGCTCTCTGTGTTCTGTATGTAATATGATTTAAATTCAATTTGCGGCATTTGTTATCGATATCAAGACAGAGCCGCCCACACACACACACACACTCACAATTACATGCTGTAAAATTTGTTTTCAATTATACATTTATACGATATGCTTGTATGTATATGTGTGCATGAGGATGACGGGGCGCATACGCAATATTTTATAAAGGCTCTGTACAGCAATTTTGAGGGTGGCTATTGCTGTTCTGGTATGAATTAAAAGTGAAAATGAATCGAGCGTGGTTATTTGTTTGTGCATTGTGCAAAAGTCAATCAAATGTTTAAGCCACGTATCCATGCAGCAACAGCAACAGTAACAACAGTAGCAATAGCAATAGCAACCTCTCTCTTAGTCATTCCTTTTATCCCTAAAAGTATGCAGCATGTGTTAAAAATTTTAACAACCAAAATGGTTTTTGAGCAAATTGCAAAAAATGGCAAAGAGAAAAACGCATTGCCAAGGCAACACACACACACACACACACACACAGAGGGTGTGTGTGGCGGATGTGGCTGTGTGTGAGGGTGTTTGAGTGGAAGTGTGAGTGGGAGTGTGAGGAAAAACAGTTGCGAGAACTTGAAACCGCAATTTACTCATTTCGTTTCGTTGCGTGGTTTTATTTCGCTTACGAGCAAATCCATTTGGTTGGGGCTTAACTTTCTGTGCCGTTTTTGGCAGCTGTTTGATACGAGTTTTGGCTCTGTTCTGTTTTATTTTTTATATATGGTGAAACGAAACAACCAACGAACCGAGGGACCAACCAACCGACCAAGCAACTAACCAACCTCAAACCGAACTCATGCCAACTTCAACTTCAAGTGGCGGCAAAGTTGTTTAAAAGGCTGATTTGCAACACATACACACACACACACACACACACACGTATTCAAAGTGAGTCTGTGTGTGTGAGTGTGTGGGTGAGTTGTGCTGTACAAATTGCATGGCGCTTGGCTCATTAAGAGCGCCATGCAATTATAAAAGCAATGCAAACTGGCAACTGAAAAACGTTGGCATGACGCCCAAAAAGGAACTTCAAAAGCAAACGGTTTATTTCGTACGAATACGTTAGCACAAAAGCGTACCAACTTCGCGTCATTACACACACACCCACACACACACACACCCACACACACACTCGCACAGAGAGCTGACGTGTTGGCCACTTGACTCATTAAAAAGCCTTACTCGTTTTATGCGTTTGCTTCTCTCTCTCCCTCTCTCTCTCTCTCTCTCTCTCTATCTCTCTCTCTCTGCTTTATTTTTTTTGCGTCCAGGTTTTTCTGTCTGCTGCTGAAAAGCGCTTCAATTGCAGTTTCAGTTTTCATCTCTTTTTTGAACTCAAAGTGTTGATGAAAGCCACGTTACCTGCCCCTCCCCCCCTCTCATTTGCCACGCCCCTTAACCAGCTGTTACAGTGTTACACAGACATTGCCATGTAGCAATTTGTAAGCACTTTTAAGCCGGCGCACGAGTGCTCGTTATGCCACTTTTCAATGAGCCATAGGCGAGCTTGGCAAGGGGGGCGTGGCAGTGGATAAGTGTGGCTGGCAAGGGGAAGGAGGGGGGAGGAGGGGAAGGGGCAACAACTCAACAGGTTGCCACTGGCAAATGTGCATGTCGAGCCATATTAATTATACATTATGTCCGTGTACACAAGCGCATTAAGTTGCATTATTTTCCCTTCACTTCACTTCAACTTACCTTCTTCGTGTTTGTGCTTCTTCTTACCGCCTCCTCCAACAGTCTGTCCTTGGCCATGGCTAATCTCCCCCAGTTTGGCTCTGCTGTGTTTGTGGTCCCACGAGCTCGTCAACTTTCCCCGGACACTGGAAAAACCAAAAGCAGGAAACATAAGAAAACTAAGTTAGTAACTCTCGTCGAGTGGCTTTCTCTTTGCAAATAAATAAGAATGAGTGTAGAACTCTCTCCCTCTCTCTCTCTCTCTCTCTATCCAGCTAATATTTATGTGTATCTTTTGTAATTAATAAAAGTTTTAGCAGCACACACACACACACACACACAGATACTCGCTGCGAAAACTTTGTTCATTTTTCCTTTACCCCGGCGACTTGCATAAATTGCGTCAAATTAGACAGAAATATTTAATTAATCTCCATGAAAGTTAGTTTATTGAATTATTCACGCCGCCAAAGTCGAAGTCTTGGCGTTGCCTAATGTGTTAGCCCAAATAAAATTTCAAATTACTTTCGCAAAGACTCATTAAACGTTGGCAGCGACGAGTTTCGTTGCTATTTGTCTGGCCATGAGTGTATTTCCTTGTCACAAGACATGCCGATTGTCATTAGGCTGTCTTTTCTGTCATTCTCGTTGTTATTGTTGTTGTTATTCTTTGGGCATCTGGGGATAACAGCTGCCCTTGACAAATGACACGATTTACATTATGCTCGATGCAATTTTTCCATGTCAAAATGGACAGCAAATGTGTAGACGCAGATGGTAATGGGCAACAACAAAAGAAACAACGGCAACGGCAACAAACAACAAACAAGTAAACAAATGACGCGCACTGCATGCTGATGTTTTTAGGTGTATGTGTATGTCTGTGTGTGTGTGTGTGTCTGTGTGTGTGTGCGTGGCTGCATCTTAAGCGGAAACGGAAGTCATTTCGTGCCACGTCGACGTTCATGATGTTTCGCTGATGTTCATGTTGAGTTTTATGGCAAATGCAAATACATAAATAAAAATAAAATGTAATTTTTCATTTAGCGTTGCGCTTACTTCTTTCCCCTTCTTCGCTTCGCTTTTGCTTTTCTATTATTTTCTTTTCTTTTGCGGGCGTTAGTTTCGTGTTTGTTACGTTTTTCCTTTTCCTTTTGCTTTTCTTTCGTTCTTTCTTTTTTAATTTGCGCCACCGGCCAGGAAACTCCGTCACAGTTACAGTCACAACTTGAGCGGAAGTGTTGAATTTCTTACAAAACTTTTAACGTCAGCATTTGAGTTTTGTTTGTAGTCGACTTTCGGGGTTGTGGTTTCTTGTGCTTTGATGCGGCTCCGCTTACCAATAATTATAGCCATTCTTTGAGCAAAGTTTCCACTTAAATGTTAAGCACTTTAAGCAGATCTGACCCTCTTTATGTTGCGGATACCAATCACATTAAAAAGTATCTCACACACACACATTCTTATTTTGCATGGCCCAAAACCCAAATACCGATAAAGATGTCAACATGATGACAACAATTTGTAAAAAATACTTGATTTATTTGCCCAAAAAAGAAACCACAAGAGATGATGAGATGTTGTGATGAAGAGATGAAAGCAGGGGAGACACTATACACAAACAAAATTAAATGTGCTTCTCCAGCTGCGCTAATGGTAACTGGAGTGAGTTGGGAAAATGGAGCTGTGTTTGAGACTTGTCGCCACACAACTCACGTAATGAATGCGAGACAAAGCATGAAAAATGGCACATACTCATATACACACACAATAACTGGCAAATTGGGGGCGTGGCAGGGAGGGAGGGAGGGAGGTGTATGCGGTTGGCTAGCATATAATTTTCAATGTTGACAGGCAGCAAAAGTTAATAACGCACCATATACGATAATGGCCAGGCCATAACCAAACACAAATACACTCTTGAGGCGCTAGAGGGAAAAGAGAGAAGGAGTGGGAGTGGGAATGGGAGTGGAAGAGAAGGACAGAGAGGCCTCTAAGCGCACTGACCAGTCACCACACTAATAGCGTCACAAATGGCCGAGATTTAGCTGCCACAGAGGGTGACAATTGGGGCAGAAACAGGAACAGGAGTTGGACAGGAGCAGGACCTGCAATAGAAACAGGACCGACTTCAATTCGATTGATGAGCTCGGCAATATTCCAAGTGGAGTGTGAACTGTGGAGTGTGCAGTGTGGAACCACACGATCCATACTTCACCCACTTCTCTAAATTGTGAGCAATTAACTTACTTGATGGCTGCTGCCAATCACAGCGACCTGGCGCCTGACACTTGTCGTTGTCGCTGTCCACGTCGTCGTCGTCGTTGTTGTCCCTTATCCGCGCTGGGGTTTTAAAATCCACCAATCCCTCTCCCCTCCCTTTTTTCCTCAGTCTAACTGACTCTTTCTGCATGTGACGTGAGGTGGTTTTTTCTTTCCTTTTTGCGGTCGTCGTGCCAAGGATTTTCATTTTCATTTTAATTTGCTAAATACGCTGCTTCCCAAGTGCACTTCCAGCAGAGCTGGGTGGACGATAATGGAAAGGGGATTGCTAGGGGGTTAAAGAAAGGGAGAAGGGAAAGGACGAAGGGGTTATAAAGTCGAGCACATTATGCATTAAGCGGATTAGGGGCGTTAAATGCTTTGATTTAGGATACGTGCGCCAGCTGTGATATGCGATAATTAATTCAGCTACCTGCTGATGGTGATATGTGTAGCATTTGTAGAGAGGGGTAGAAGAGAGGGAGAAGAGAGGGAGAAGAGAGGGAGCAGAGTGGGAGATGAGAGGGTGAAGAAAGGGAGATGAGAGTGTGAAGAATGGGTGAAGAAAGAGTGAAGAGAGGGAGAAGAGAGGGAGAAGAGAGGGAGAAGAAAGGAAGAAGAGAGGGAGAAGAGAGGATGATGAGAGGAAGAAGAGAGGCAGAATAGAGAAAGAAGACAGGGAGAAGAGAGGGAGATGAGAGGGAACCATGCAATATCACCCATACGCCACGTGGTGCACACACACAAAGTAATAAGCTGAAAGCTCAGTGATGATTATCATGTTGATGATGTTGATGAAGACATGAAGGCAAGTCATTTGTTCAGAGAAATGTGCACTATGTCGCCGAAATAAGTCAGCATTATAACAGGCTTGCACCCACGTGATCCCCTTGCCCCTTTTTGCCACGCCCCTGCCTCGCCCTAGACAAGGTGCGAGGTTGCATTTTCGCATAGGCAAGAACATAAAACACAATGCAGCCGAGCAAATGAACATAAAATGCCACTCACTTTTCGCCTCCCAGACACAGTGACAGTCACGCCAAAGTGCCAAAGTGGGTGCATGTGTGTGCAGGGAGGGAGGTGTAGAGGTGTGGAGGTGTGGATGTGTCTGGTGCAACACTTGGTGGCAACACTGCATTCTTTATGTCGTGACAAATGCAATTCTGTCGCAAGCATCTTCATTTGCATTTTGGCACTGCAAAACATTGCGACGATTCTCCCAAAGGGAAAATGCGGGGTAGGAATCGTGCTTGACTTGCCTGATAATGGTAGAAAATTTAATGCCTGTGGCAACTTCATTTAACTTTTTTAACCCAACTCAAGCAACGAACGTATCTCTGGGCTGTAAATCCATTGCACACACACACACATACACACGCTACATTCGCTATTTTGTTGAGGTGACAAAAAGCTGCAGCAAGAAGAAGGAGGCGCAGGAGGCAAAAAAGGATGAGGCAGGACCATCCTGCCAGCTGCCACACAATCTGCCATATCACTGACAGTTTTATCGACTTAACAAAACTAACTGCCATTAGTTTCACTTTGCTGCGAGTGTCGCTGAAAGGCCACGAAACGATGCAGCATCCAGTGGCAAAAAGTTGTCCATTGTTGTGAGGTGGGTGGAAACAAAACGGAAAGGATTCGGATACGGATTTGGGTACAAAAAAAAAAAACAACAGCAAAACAGAAAAGAGGCGACTGCCAAGACAAAGCCAAAATAAACACGACAACAACAACTACAAAATGGCCATAGATAAGCGGAGGAACATGAAACGTGAGAGATGGGAGACAAAAGACGAGAGATGAGAGATGAGAGACTAGAGACGAACTGCTTTGGGCAGGACGTTGAAAAATCACTTTAGCATGACCCCAAAATGTCTATTTCATTAATACAAATAAACCCCAACGAAAAACCAATAGACGATGCCAACCAAAACAAATCGTTTGTGCGTCCTGCAACGACATTCAGACAAATTAAAATGAACATGAAAGCGACGCAGATACGAATAAAGAGCAAAACCAAAGGCCTGGGAACCCCCTTTTTCAATCCCCCTCCCCCCCTCTCTTTCTCTCTCTCCTTCCCTCTGGATTTACCATCTCTTTTGCTTTTGGGCCACGCCCAGCCGCCTTTATAGCGTGCACGTCTTTGGCTATTGACATTAAAATTTGTCATTCGCTTTGGACAGTTTTTTTTTCCGATATTGCTGCCTGCATTTATTATACCCTGTAGTGACAAGTATCTGTATTTTGATTTCCCAGATGGATTTACAATCAAATAAAGTTCTCTAAGAAAATAAATATAATATTAGAATAAATTAAAAGCCCTATAATTTTTAATTTTTGGAATTATATATATAATTTTGACCACAATTGTTTATCCATTTCTTAAGGGTATCTGCCAGTCGTACCTAATGCTTTCTTTTTAACATTTTTCACTCATTTATTTTGCATTTTTCGTGTAGAAGGTTCAACATTTTGTTAGACCTACTTGAAATGCCATACACGTGGCTAGGACGACCGCAAAATGTCCTGGAAGATGGCGCAGCTAATCAGGCGAGTGCTGGAAATAATTTTGGACAGGCTGATTGTGAAAAGTTGTTGTTTTTTTTATATATTTTCGGCGATTGATGGGCTCCATTTGAGTCCATCCGATGAGCTGTCATTGCTTGGACGACGCTTCATTTATATTTGTATTTCATTAAAATTATTGCCAAGGAACTAAAGGCGAAGGCAAGTCTATTGTATGTGCTCTAACTATGCGAGTGTGTGTGTGTGTGTGTTTGAGTGTGTGTGTGAAGAAAAACTAATTGATTGACACAGTTTTTGCCGGTCAGCGTGTGCCTGGTTGATCGATTGATTTAATTTATTGCAAAAAGCAGTTCGAAATTGATGGAACTGCCTGGCAAACCGAGACGGAACTAAAAGTGTAATGCCATTATGCAGGACACTGTAATATACAGTAAAAGAAAGAGCGAGAGAGAGAGTGAGAGTGAGTGAGGCTTAAAGAAAATCATGAAGATTGAGAATTGTGGGGGGATTGGTGACTCTCCATAATGTCATCAAAGTCGCTACGAAATGCATAAAGCGGGCAACGTTGGCGAAAAGTAGAAAAAAAAAATATAGTCAGCTCAAAGCAAAGGCAAAGGCAAAGGCGCGGGCTAAAAGCCAAGGAAAAATCGATAAAATTGTAAAGTGGCTGTAGGGACAGACAGAGCCCTAGAGAAGGCAGTGGGAGGAGGAGGAGGAGCGGTTTGGGATTCGGTCGAAGTAGAAGCTGGCAAACGATGAGAGTTCGACTTTAGTGTCGTCTTCGTCTGCGTTGTTGCTTTGAGCGCCAAGAGTTGCACATTTGCTTTTGAATTGAAGTGGCAAAGTTGCAGGCGGGTTTGGTAAGAGGTGAAGCGGGGGGCGGGGGCGTGGAAAATTGCACTTTTCATTAAACTGAAAATAATAATACTCGTAACAAACAGGATGATGACGCTACTTGTGCAACTGCAACGCGGATCAGCGCCACTCAATGTGCCACTCCACAGCCACTCTGAACTCTGTCTGCTTCTCACTCCCTTACTCCTGATCCCTTCGCTCTCTCTTCTCTCTCTGACTCTCTCCTTAAGGCATTTTGAAGCGCTTTGGCCGCATTACTCGACTTGTTCCTGGCGCCTGTCATTCATCAATGGGCGAGCTGACTCTCGGAGAGGGGACTCTCTGTTGGACGGCGGGTGGAGCGAGAAGGGCGCCTGCTGGCAGCTTGAAAATTAGTTGGTTGCATGCAACTGACATCAAAGTGTGTCAAAAACTGAAGGCAAGCTTGTGCAAAAGCAAGTGCAATGGCAAAATAATTTACACAACTTTTGTCAACTCACGAGACGATGAAAAATCGAATTGTAAATCGAGAAACTTTAAAAGGAAGTGTGGCGATGCTTTTCAATTTCCGTGACAAAACGCGTAAAACGTACAGCAAATTCAATTTGGCAGCAGCCCACGCACTGTCAGCAGAGAGGGAGAGGGAGAGAGAGAGAGAAAGAGAGTGAGATAGAGTGAGAGAGAGAGAGAGTGAGAGAGAGAGAGAAAGTCTATGCCACGTAGACGCACTAAACGCTGTCAAGCATTTAAATCTAACATTATTGCATTTAGCAATGAATATGTCAACCAAAAAAAAAGCAGAACACACGCCAGTAACAAGAGTAACAGGAGCAAGGACTTCTTTGACATATCCGTTGAAGGCAGAAACGCCTTCCCCCCTGCTCCTGCTCCAGCTCCTGCTGCTGTCAAGACAGACAATCAGCTAAATAGACGAGTGCATGCCAAATGTGCTGAGTGACATGCTAAGCAAATGATGAAGAATGAATGCGAAATGGTAATCGGAATGGAAATCGCAATGGAAATGAAAATGCTATTGCTGATGGGAAATGGAGATGGAGATGGAGCTGAAGTTGGAGCCGAAGATGGTCATGGAAATGAAAATGGAAATGGAAATGGATAGGGAAATGCGGGACCCGCACGTTTGATTTTGTTGATTTGCGAGTCAACGTCAAATGGATCAACTCGTCCCCAAATGGAAAGTCAACGAAGCGCTTCTGCTTAGCCAAAAGTTAGCCAAAGGTTCAGGCCATCAGCTCATCCTATGGTCAGTAGCCAATGGTCAATGCTGTTGCATTAATCAAAACGTATCGAACAGTGGCCATGTGTGAAATTGTGCAGGACCATTGATTGCAGATAGAGAAGCTCAGTAAAAGCAGAAGATGCATGGCCAACAGAGAGAGCGAGAGAGGGAGTGTGAGAGAGAGAGAGAAAGAAAGAGAGAGAGAGTGTGTGTGTGAAGAGAGTCCCTGAGTTATGCAGTGAAAAATAGTCGAGTGCATGATAAATGGAGATGCTGGGAACGTGGTCAGCGCGGCAAATGGCAAAGCAATTTTAATAAGGAGTCGAAAGCAGCCAAAGCAAAAAAAGTTGAAGAAAAGTCGAAGTGGTAGAAAAAATGAGGCGACCATAAGCAAAAGAAAACTATGCTTTGTTCAAGGGATAAGCAAAATAAAAGAGGAAAAGGAAAGGATATAGAGATTGAGATTGTAATGTCGATGGCGATGGCGATGGACTTGTGTACCAACAGCAAAGTAGGAACTAGGAATTATGTGTTTAAGGATGCGCTGATGGCGCTTGTTTGGCGAGCAAACAGCACGTCCTCAACGTTGTCCTGCTCCTGCTCCTGCTGCTGCTGGTCCTGCTGCTGGTCCTGGTCCTTTTGGCCACGCTTTGCACTTACTTTGTGCGCATTTTCAATTTGTCAAACGCATAACGAATGAGCGTGATTGAAGTGCCAGTCGCAGGACATAGACATGGACAAGGACATGGACATGGACATGGACATGAACAGGACAGGACGGGACTTGGAACTACTGCTGCTACTGCTGATATTGCCATTTTGCTGTTGTTTCAGCTACTTTAAGAGACTTGGCTATAAGTTGTGCACACACATAAACAAACACACACACACACACACACTGAAATTGCCATGATTAATCATGTTCTCAGCCTCGACCTACGCTTCAACTTCAACTTCAGCCTGTGCCTGTGTCAACGGCTTCTTGTTGTTGCCAGTTTGTTTTCCAGTCACCCATATAATTACAACAACAACGACAAGAGCTCGAACTCGAACTCGAGCTGGTTGCATGCATAATTGTGTGACAACACGAGGCACAAACTGACAGGATGCAGCAGGATATACGCAGTAACTCACGCGTTCAGTCTGCCAACAACTTTGCCTGCGCCTTTGGTTTTGATTTTGACACTTTTCAGCAACACCAGCAGCACACACACACACACACAGGCACACACTCACATATATATCCTTATTGCCAGAGTGCAAACAAGGCTGTCATAAATGCATTTTATGATTTTAATGAGTTTTCTGTTTATGTTTTGGGGGCTTTCTTTAGTCGCGACATGAAATGCCTTTAAAATTGCTGACATTTTAAGCAGCTGCCAAAACGATAATAAAAACTGAAAGAAAACATTAATCAAAGTGCACGAAATTCGCAGGGGGAAGATTGAAAAAATTGCTATACTAGATAAGGCAGTACGATGGCATACCCTATATTAAATACGAATATCCGATACACGCGATAACAGGTTACGAGTTTGCCTTGCAGCTGTTTTACGAGGTATAACACACTCATATACAGAGGGACAGGGAGAGAGAGAGAGAGAGGGGGAGAGAAAGGGAGTGAAAGAAGAGAGGGAGAACCGCTGCTGGCATTGTTAAGCAAGTGTTATAAAACATTTTTGATAAATGCAAGCGAAACCGCAAAATATCATATGAATGATTGCGTTCATAAATAATGGTCAGCACCGTCGCATAACCACACACCCTCTCCCCTCTCCCCTCTCCCTCTCATCACCTCTCTCTTTCATTTCCTGCTGTTCACTTCATATATTTCTCCCTCGCACCTTGGGTTAAAATTTATGTGATTTTTGCTATTTGTTATTTGCATTTTATTAAATGCAAAGTGCGAATAAAAAATGTACTCACATTTGTTTTTGTTCGCCGTGTTTGCACTTGAACAATGATTTTTAATTAGAAATCAAACAAAATGCAATTGGTAAATAAAATCAATGCTAACAAGTGTGACAAGCGGTTGCAGCAAATCCAAAACAACTAACCAAATAACCGCCGGATATTTCCCGGATACTTCCCTAAAACCACCTACAACCCCTAACCATAACATACAACAGTTATTGACTGCAACAAACGGCAAAACAATCATTAATTTTTGTATATCGCCTGCATTTGGCTTTCAATTTTGATTGCAGTTTTCGAGTTTGTTCGGTCAAACAAACAAATCAACTGACAAATCCAAACTCCGCCTGCTATACTCACTTTTTTTTTTTTGGGGGGGAAGCAATTACTAAAATCGTACAATGCACCTGCTTGCCAATATGCCTTCCCATCTAACTGCTCCTAACTGGCCTATTCGGATTTTCCACTTTTTGCATACAAATCTGTATCATGTCCGCCGGCCATCAAATTCAACAGGAAGTGGGCAACGGGAAGCACCGAAAGTGAAGAGGAGAGAGAGCGGGGAGAGGAAATCGGCAGCTGCTAGCCATTTTTTATGCAGCGTCAGTGACAGCTTTAGAGTCATGTATTTTCCTTTTTTGCTTTTTTAAATTTATTGCTTTTATTTTGAGGCCATTGTAGATTAGTTTTTTATGGCAAAAATCGCAAACTGATTAAAAATTTGAAGGGCTTCGAACCGGTCGCAAAAATCAATGTTTATTTATGTTCAAAAAGTTTTTTTAGACTGTCTGTCCTGTCCAGAGCGGAAAATGATGAACCCTTCTATAAATTAAATTTACAAGTGTATTTTTTTTTATATATATATAAATTTCGCCTATCTAGACATGTCTGTCGGTCTGTTTGTTGCGGAAACTATCATGTATTTCCAATTTCCGCATCCGATCAAATTATTCGAAGTTGAAAGTGGTAACAATTCTGATTTCCGCAAAAAATTTAAAATTTTAAATCTATCTTTTTTAAGCAGTCAAGTTTTAAGATCTGGATGAAAGTTAATTCGCATAATTTAAGTTGGAACAGTATGTTGGGTTCTTTTTAAAGTGTAATATTTTTTTCATTTTATTTTACTTAATTTTAATTCAATTAAAAAATTGTCATATTTTTATCAATAATATTTGAAAAAGAAAAGAGATTTCATTAAAACAATTTAAATTTATTTTTTAATATGAGAAAAGTAAAATAGGAATATGCATTATCGTAAATAATTTTTTAGACCCCGTACTTAAAAAAAGTACAGGGGTCTATTGGGTTTGTTTTACCGACTGTGCGTAACAGGCAGATGGAGGCGTGCCAGACCCTATAAAATATATATATTCTTGATCAGCATCAATAGCCGAGTCGATAGAGACACCAAACTTGGTATGTAGATTCCTCTATACTGCAGGCAGATCAAGTTTGTTTTGGGAGAGGGACTGGGAGCGGGACTGGGAGAGGAACTGGGGGCGGGGCCTGGTGGAGGGACTGGGAGAGGGACTGGAGGCGGGGCCTGGGAGAGGGACTGGGCGCGGGACTGGGAGAGGAACTGGGAGAGGGACCTGGGAGAGGGAGTGGGAACGGGGCCTGGGAGAGGGACTGGGAGAGGGACTGGGAGCGGGGCCTGGGAGAGGGACTGGGAGAGGAACTGGGGGCGGGGCCTGGTGGAGGGACTGGGAGCGGGGACTGGGAGCGCGGCCTGGGAGAGGGACTGGGAGCGCGGCCTGGGAGAGGGACTGGGAGAGGGACTGGGAGCGGGGCCTGGGAGAGGGACTGGGAGAGGAACTGGGGGCGGGGCCTGGTGGAGGGACTGGGAGAGGGACTGGAGGCGGGGCCTGGGAGAGGGACTGGGCGCGGGACTGGGAGAGGAACTGGGAGAGGGACCTGGGAGAGGGAGTGGGAACGGGGCCTGGGAGCGGGGCCTGGTGGAGGGACTGGGAGAGGGACTGGGAGCGGGACTGGGAGAGGGACCTGGGAGAGGGACCTGGGAGAGGGAGTGGGAGGAGTAATCTTAATAGTAGTATTTATAGTAGCAGTCGTAGCGAGGGTAAGAAAAACATGGAACAGAGCGACTATGAGAGAGAGAGAGAGCAAAGAGAGAGAGAGAGAGAGCAAAGACGTAAACGCAAACGACAACGACAGGATAATATCGACTCGAAAGCAATCTTATGGTGACAATTAAGAATTTATTGGCGATGGGAGAGAGTGACAGAGAGAGTTTTTAGAAGTATTGGAGAGTTTGAAGCAGAGGGAAAAATTACAGTTGATGTGTTTCAACCGAAACGGTTGGAAGTTATTTTTTATTCTTATTTTCTATGCTTACATATGTCACCTCTGCGTCAATGATACAACTTGTATTCTCTGGAAACCAATAACAGAGAAGAAGCAACAAATAATTGCCAATTTAATGCACATTTGCTCATGTGAATTCAGGTTGAGAGTGTGTGTATCAATGTGGGAGTACCCCTTCTATAGTTTAGTTATCTCTAGTTATAGCTCTTTGTCTTTTGCCCCTCTTGCTCTCTAGCTGTCTTGTCTCTGGACTGAAGTGAGACTGATTCGTGTTATGCTGCAGCAGTTGTAATTCAATTATCTTTGTCTTTGGTAAATCAGCAAAATAAATTCGCTTGTTGTGCAACTTCAGATTCAGGATTCAGAACGTTTCGATTCGATTCGATTCGTTTCGCTTCGATTTGATTCGCATTCTCATTCTCATTCCGACTCAGATTTTGACTCTGACTGTGATTCGCATTCACAATGTGCAATATCATAATTGCAGTTATTATTCTTGTGTGTGTGTGTGTGTGTGTGTGTGTGTGGTGCCAAATGACTTTTCATTATGCATGCGGCACGTGTGCCGAGTTTGTAATTACTTTGCGAAACGAAGATGTGAAGATGTTGCAACAGTTGAAACTTATTTATACAATACAATATACATTCGATTGAAAAGACTTATGAACTTTGCTCTTTCAATTTTCAATTGAAGTCTTATATCTTTGTAGGCAAGTATTTACGCATCAATCAACTCCTTTTCTCTTTGTCTTTTATCTTATGTCTAATTGTCCATGTTGTTTTAATTACAAAGCCAACAAATGTTGTTTATTGCGTAAATGCATTGACAGAAACGAACAAAGTTTGCATTACGTATACGTAATTTAATTGAAATGCAATGTAATTGAAAATCTTGCAAAATTTAAATTTCGTTGCACTTAAAACATATTCCGAATATATAATAAATATGACAGCTGCACAATAAGATATTGTTAAGTCATTTTCCCTGCCAATCGGAAACGAAGAACTGTTTTCCCCACTGTCCAGTTGCCATATGTATTGCGTTACAGTAAATAATCGCTATGGCGCAACGCGCTATATATAATCGTGTCCAATTAAGTTGACATCGTTATTTACATATGCACATTATTGTTTTTTGTCCGCTTTCGTCTCGCTTTACATCAGTTTATTTATTTTACAAGGACTGCGCAACAATTTCTTTATTTCTTTCGAGTTGCCTCTTGTTTCTTTTTTTTTTTTTGTTTTTTAATTTACGCAAATAAATGAAAAATCAGTCATACAAAATATATACACATCTGTGTATATGTGGCGAATATCTTCCCAATTTCGAAATCTGTTTCTCTTTCAGATGCCGATTCCCTTGGCTGATTGTGACAGTCGGTCGGTCTGCGATTTCCAGTTGCATTGGCTTGCAATCCGCTGATGCGTTTTAATTGGAATTTCCGCTTCTCGCTTGTATGAAAAATTAAAATAATTTTCAGTCGACCAAGCTCTGTGGGCGGCTAGTTAAAAGTTTTGTCACGCAAACTGTTGACCATCACGTTCCTCAGAGCATATTCCAAGCAAAAACCTCAGCCAATGACGTCGGTCTAATAACATTAAGTACACAATGCATTCATTAATTACGCAATTTTCCATTTAAAGGCAGCATCACATTGAATTTTCCTGAAAATGACGAGTGGTTTTAATGAAATTATAGAAAAAATGAAACAAAAAAAAATATATATAAATTTAATTGCGTATTTGATGACGCCAGTGTAACCCCACGTACCACAACAACAGAACTTTATATTGCTGCCCTTTGTTTCCCCTCTTAGTTGGGGCATTTTGTTTGGCCGTGTTTGATGTGGGCTTAGAGACCCAGGAGGCGCCTTGCTGCCTCGCTGCCTCGCTGCTTCGACGCTTGTTAAATGAGTTTTTAAATAAATTTGAGGCACTTTGCTGGTTTGTTTACTCAACTCGCCTGTCGGCGTTCAAGCTGCCCTTTTTTAACGGCCCATAAACGTGCCCGACAGCAAATACTTTTTAAATGTTAAATAAACATTTTATGGCTGCAAAATGCTTAAAAAGCGCTTAAAAACATTTCCACGCAGACTCTAATTATAATCGCATTTTATATGAACCGATTTCTCTTATTGGTCAAAGGACAATCCCTAACTTCTATAATTATGTCATTTTTCAACAAATGATGTATTATTTGAACTAAATAATAAATTATAAATTTAAAGGTTATCTAAGATAAACCAACTTAATATGTCTACTCCTTAAATTTCCTGTCCTCACTTTCCTTGGTTGGCTTAAAAACAGCGTGCAAACTGCTAACAAGGCCGGTTAATTTTTGACGCATTTCTGGCATTATAATCGCCCTCGAGCAACAGCAAAAAAACCCAAAAAAGAAATGAGAAAAAAATAACAAGGACAACAATGAAAGCAGCTGCTGACGCTTAATGCGCTGAAATTTAATAAAATTTTCGTTGTAAGCAGCGAAATTCCATTTAAACTGTGGCCTGTCGGGCGATTAAGTTGCCAAATAAAGTGCGACAGGCGCCATCTAGCGATGGAGAGAGGGGGTTGGTGTGGGCCAACAACAATGGGTTAAGGGGTCGACTGTTGGTCAACAGTGGCGTTGGCATTAAATATCAAAGGGTTTGATTCCGCCTGTCTTGTTTACCAAGTGATTTTCTCCCTCTCTCTCTCTCGGTCTCTCTCTGTCTGTCTCTGTCTGCCATTTTCCCTTTCTCTGGCTGATTTTTATTTTTAATGAATTCATTTTAAAAAATTCCTACAATATTTTCATATATTTGTGTTTGTGTTTGTATTTGTATTTTTGCCTTTGACGCTGTCGTTTCAACTGCTTTCATAAATTTTAATACAAGTCCTTCGAACATAATTGAAATCCATTTAATGAAAATGCGGTGTCAAGAAGTGACCTCGCTCCTTCCCTCCCCCTCTTCCTTACCGAGCATAATTTTGGGTAGGGTGACAAGAAGAAAGGGGAGGGGGGGACGGGGGAGTCTGATAAGATTCGTAGTTCGTTGTGGTCAGTGGGTGGACGATTGAGTTGGCGCCCAATATAATTAATGGCATGCCATGCCTGATGCACAAAAAAGATTATCTATCAATAGATAAGCCTTGACAAGTTACATGTATTCATGTATACATTTGTGTCTGTATATATATATATATATATATATGTGTGTAGTGGTCGGAATGATTTAACGTTCATGGGATTGCTGCGACACAAAAGGCGGCATTAAATGTTACATAAATTATAATTACAAGCATATTAGGTTAGAGCCTGCAACACGACAGATGTCGCAAATTGAATTAATTGTGGTTAAGTTTTTTTTCATCCGTCTTCCCAGTCTTATATTCTGTCTCAATCTCCCTCTCTCTCTCGCTTGCCCACAAGCAACCAACACTCTTTGGTTAGTTTTAAGTACGAGTACTTGTAACTACTTATATTGATTTTAGCCCCGTTGATGTGGCCAAAAGCCAATTGAAAAGGCATTTGAGACAAAGTTTAAAGCGCTGTCCAAATACGAAAAGTAGCAGAAAAAAACTTATTTATTATATTGACAGAAGGGCAACAACTGAACGGGGATTCAGCTAGAATTGAGCTCGAATTCATTTTCTTTATTTTTCGAACATTTCCCGGACTCTGTCCTGGGGCGTGGTCAGCTCACTTCCGCTACGCACTCGGCCGTCGTTGTTATGCCCACTTCCTTTTGGCCAAAAGAAATAACAGAGACAGCGACAGAGACAGAGAGAGAGAGAGCTGCCATTTTGTGTTCAATTTGAAACATCCGCTTGTTGTATGCCACTTGAGCACTTGCCACAAGTGTGCTGTGGACCTGGGACAATAAAGGAAGGCAGACAGACAGACAGACAGACAGACACAGATAAAATGGAATATTATAATTTGCGCTTAAATGAAATCAATTTCAGTATCATTTAAATCAAGGCACACGACATTCAAGGCCCAACACGGTCTGTCAGGCCGCCAACTGGGACATGAAACAAACAGGTATTGGCAGAGCACTCAACGATAGATAGAGAGAGAAGACAGACAGACAGAGAGACAGAAAGAGAGGCAGTGAGACAGTCAGTTGCTTAGCAGCTATTATGGGCACATGCTGCCCTCCTGCTCCTTCTCCTTTATCTTCTACACGGATAAAAAAATGTTCTAAAATCAAGATTTTGGTCTCAGAACAAAGATTTTTGGTCTAAAAAATGAGTCGAGAGCATAAAATTCTTAAATTAAGACAACACATCTTGATTTTAAGAACATTTTAAATAAGAACATTTTCTTATTTTAAGAATAAATGTTCTTAAAATTAAAATCTAATTCAAATGTTGATTTATATACATTTTTTTCTGTTGCAGTTTTAGTAATTCTAAGAGTGCTATGTTAATTTATTACGAAGTGGGATTTGAACCGTCGCCTACTGCTTAACAACTGAAACGGCTTCTCTAACCAGAGCGCCACAGTTCCACCAATTGTTTGATACGAAATAGTACATATTTATACTCTCCTAACTATTTAAGATTTGTATTCTTATATTAAGATCTTAAAATTTTTTAGATTAATAATCTTACTTTTAGTAATTTGTTCTTAAAATAATCTTATTTTAAGAGCAAAATATTTAAGAAGATTGTTCTTGATTTTAGAAGTTGGTCGTTTTTTTTCAGTGTATAGCTTTACCTTCTACATCTCCCAGTTGGAAGTACAGCTGCCATCTTCACTGAAATGGCGGCAATGTTGGGCGTTTTGTGACTCGCCTTCATTTATTCATTCGTTTCATTTGGCTGCCCATTGGGGGATTGCTTTTAGTTGTTGTAGTTGTTGTTGCTGTAGTTGTTGTTATTGCCTGCGTTGACGTCGATGCTTGGCATTTGTGTTTATGTAGTTGCCATGGCCATAACAAAATCAAACCACATCAATTGTGCACCTAAATGGCCAAGTGGGACCTCTTAGCTATTCATTTGGCTTTTGGCTCTACGCCCACACACACACAGACACACACACACACACACATACCAACTGAGAAATTACAGGAGAGAGAGAGAGGAAGAGAGTGAGAGTTGGAGTCTCTTTAAATGTATCTCTGTTTTGGTCCAGCATTTAATGAAATTCATGTTAAACGCTTTTGCATTTTGCAATTGTCACTTGCTTTTGTTGCCCTAGCAAAATGAAATTAATTTTGCGTTTGCAGCAAGCACAAAACACAAAACACTCATACGACATGTTCGCCCCGTCGCTTATTCATTCGTTTGCTGTATTTCTGTGCTGTGTTTTTGTTTCTGTGTGTGACATTGTCATTTTTGTTGTTATTCCATTTCCATTTTCATTTTCCATTTCCATTTGAAACTTTGGTCACACATGAGCTGGGTCCGTCTCGGTTACAGTTGCCACTACTCTGACGACTGACTGCCTGGCTACCTGTGGCAAAAAAACATTTGCAACTTGGCCAAAATTGTATGCATAGAGAGACAAAATATCAACAGCAGTAGTTGCAACTAAAGCAGCATCAACACACAACGACGACGACGACGACGAAAAATGCCACAAAATAATGAAAAAACTTTTATAATTGCATGAAACTTTCCAATTAACAGGCTGCCTCTGGTTTCCTGGCATACTGGCCACAAATTGCCACAGTCAAAACCAAAACCATGGCCAAAAAGCTAAGCTGGCAAAGTGGCAATTAGATCTTTTCATTAGAGGTGCATTAAATCTATTAAATAGTTGTACTTTTCTATCTGCAATATCAGAGAGAGACAGAGAGAGAGAGAGAGTGGGAGAGAGAGAGAGAGAGAACACACATTCATCCATTTAATTGAAAGGCATTCTTTTAAGCAGCTCAAGCGTAAATATAAAACAACTTCCTTTGTACATAACCAACATAACTTTTCGCTTGTCTCGAGCTGTGGCTAAATATGCACAGAACCGGGAACAGAACAGAACAGAACAGAGACACATGCAGAACATGTCCCAGTCTTAGACCTGGCTCATACTCCTGCTCCTCCTGCTCCCGCTCCTCCTCCTCCTCCTGCTCCTGCTGTTTATGCTGACATGCAAGCAGGCTCAGGCCTGGCTGGCAACATTTCATTAAGTTTTGCGCAAAACTTTTATTAAAACAAATACGTGCCACAGCCACAACACTGACGTCCATGTTGCTGGCAGAGGTGGCAGAGGCGGCTGCCAGAGCCTAACGTCTCGTTACATTTTGGCCTCAATTTTTTTACTTTCAGCCAGCTTTGCTTTCGTTTTGTTGCTCTGTTCTTTTTTTGTTTCTTCGCTTTTTTTACTTGTACATTTTCTTGTGGCAAGCAAAAGTCAAGTCAAGTATATTTCTGCTGACTTTTGCACAACATACAAGGCCCAAATGCAACAATTTCCTGACTGCCAGCCGACAGACTGTTCCAACCCGTCGACTCCCGTCCACCTGCCCCCACTCTCTAAGGATTGCTTCTATCCCATCACCATCACCATCGCATTGCCTAAGTAAGTTGTTTAACTCCGACAACGTCTCCGTCGGCCGTTGGCAGTCACTTGGCGTTGTTGTCTTTGCAGGCGGCGCAAAACTTGCAAAAAATATTATCAAATACCACAAGCAGAGCACAAAATATACCCTCTTTTTCAGGCAAAAAAATCTCTGATTTTAATTATATATTACTTTAAAAAATATAAAAATTCTGTCATCTTCAGAGATGTTCTACAAATCTCTAGTTATAATAATTTTATTATTGAATTGAATTAAATTGTTATTTAAATTGAATACAAATGCATACAATACATTTTTAATAATTTTGTTAATTATATAAAATATTCTTTAACTAACAAATTTTGTTGAAACTGAAAGTAAGTAAGAGGCAGCCGATTCTTTTGAAAAAATTAATTTCCAGACATTTAAAGAACACAGACATTTCGAACGGTTGCTTTCAATAGAAATACTTCTCAATAACTCCAAAATTTTCTGGAACACCTGATAAAAAGCAGTATTAAATCAGAGTTTTTCTTAATAATTTAGGTAGTTTTAAAATGTTTTAAGCTTTCCACACTATTTATCTGATTAAATAAATTGTCTATAATTAAAAAACTTAATAAAATATGTATACATAAATTAAAGCAATTCAGTTAGATGAGGCTTTAACTAAATTCTTGAAATACTTATTTCTCCATATAATTGCAACTTTCAGATAGACAGTAAACTGCCCAAAAAAAAATTACCGTACAGGGTATTAATATTCACAACCACACCCACAACCATATACATAATGTCTTGTGGTGTTGGTGATGTTGGTGGTGATGGCTGTGGTGCTGAGTACATTTGCTGAGCTGGCCGTGCAAGTTGCGAAAGTCAAGAAAATGGCATCTTGAAATGTGAACTTTTTCAGCTGCACTTCTTTTTGAATACTTTTGTGCCTGACTTTCGGATTTTCGGCAGTTGTTGTTGTTGGTAGTTGGCTTAGAGAGTCGAGACTCTTTAGCACTTTGTGTGCAACTGTGCACTGCATTTTAAACAGTCAAAGTTTAAGCCCAGAATCTGCAATTCAATGCCAAACAATTCACAGAATCTCCGCATCGATTGTGTGCCTCAATCTCTATTTGATTTTCCCTCATCCCTTAGGGATCAGGAGAGTTCTGGATGCATGTTAACGACATTTTGATTTTGTCTGCAGCTGCATTGAGAGTACTGCATTTAATTAGATTGCACACCTGCCACACACACAGGCACACACACACACACATAACTGCTGTACTTACCACAATTTGCAGTTGTTGCCCTTTTGACCCATGAATCGACACTGCAAAGAGAATTAACAGTGTTAAAATGATACAATTCAACTGGACATGAAAGCGTGCTAATTTAACGACAGCCACTAAAAATTCAAAATGATAAAAAAATGGAAAATAACAAAAAAAAAATACAACATACAAAATAAGTAAATAAATTAACAGACCGTAAATTGTGGCTGCAACTTTGTCGCAAACAACAGAGTTTCGCAACAACTTGATACATTTCAGTGCTTTATCTCATAATTAATGGCGGCTGCGCGCACTACTTGCCACCCCGAGGGGAGGGGAGGGAGAGGGAGAGGGAGGGGCAAGAAGGCGGTGGAAACTGGCAACTGCTACAAGCAGACAAGAAATTAATTGCGCTTTACGCGGCACGATAAACACTCCTGCCTCCCTGCCACAGTCCAGAGTTCTCAGTTCCCAGTTCTCAGTTGCAGCTCCGTCTAGTGCCAGTTACAAATGAACTGTCGCTGGCACAACAAAATTCTCTACTCCTGCAGGATAACAGAGAGGCAGAGTCGGAGGCAGAGTCAGAACTGAGCACAGAGGACACTCGCCCATCCTGGTTGCCACAAAATTAATTAAAAGTAAATCCAGTAAAAACTATTAAAGTTAAATTTGGCATGAACTCGACCACAAATCAATCTGCCACACTGTAAGCGCCTTATGGTGAGCCCAGGACGACAGTTGAGCCTGCAGGATGCAGCAGCAAACCAAGAGAAAGAGCAGAAGAAACAGGATATATATTATTTTTGTTTTTCTTTTTTTTTTTTTGTTGCCTTTCCCGTGGCATGTTAAGCTGTTTATAAAGCGTTCAAGTCATTTCTTGTCATATGTTGTCACGACCACGCCCACAAAACAACCCATCAACAGAGGGAGTCTTACTTCTATCCCTCTTTCGCTCTCCCTCTCTCACTCTCCCTCTCTCTCGCTATTTGCTTTTTGGCCACGTTAAGTGGCAAGTTTTGGGCTTTGTGTCATGACTTGCTCGCTTTTAAGATGATCTGCAAACTTTTATATGATTTGCATTTTTCGACTGTTTCTTTTAACGTTAAATCACAAGCAACAACAATGACAATTAATTAAAACAAATTTTATTTTTTGTTGGCCTTGTCAATACGTCTAATCTGAAGTTTCAGAGCTTGAAGCATGCCCATCAGTCAAACGAGGCATCGTTTGAGGGCAGGATA
Organism: Drosophila falleni; assembly: GCA_035045575.1. Classification (NCBI taxonomy): domain Eukaryota; kingdom Metazoa; phylum Arthropoda; class Insecta; order Diptera; family Drosophilidae; genus Drosophila; species Drosophila falleni. The sequence goes on from JAWNOV010000167.1 coordinate 18,401,672, forward strand.
ATAGAAAAGTTTGCATAAAATCAATTTGACTACACAACAATGGGGCCAATATCTTGGCCCTAATCGCAGCAATTTGAGTGCCTTTTTTATTGAGTTGCCGCCAAATGCTGCCAACTTTGTCCGACAGTTGAAAAAAACTCTCCCCCTGCAAATGTCTCAGCTGGGTCCTTTGGATCAACTACAAGTAGCTACTCCTATTCTATAAACTCGTTGTTATCCCATATAGTTCCTGGACAAATGGCAGCCAATCAATAGACAATTTACTATTACTATTACTGACTATTGCAGTGGCAAGTCTCAGGTTCACTTTGGCCATGTTTGGAGTTGGCTTTCATTTTGTGTAATTTACTTGGCAAATAATACCAATATTACAAGTCATTCATTTGGCAATCATGTTGGCCATTTAATTGGCGACTCACAATCCGTCAGCCAGAAAGCGAAAACTGTCGCATAAAACTCAATTTCCAATTTTTCATATGAAACTCGCATAAAAAAATCATACATCAACCGCTAACGGTTTCTTTTTTCCCCATTTTTATTCCCTTTTTTTTCTTTTGCCTTACAACTGCAGTTGGTAAATAAGTGAATCGAAAAATTGGCATTTTGGCGAGAGTTGATATTGAAATGAACTCTTTGTGAAATCTGTGCAATTATGTTGCTGGATTTGCATTAATAATAATATGAAAATATTTTATATGAACTTTGCAGATAACAGAGCATATTTGTTCTACAAATATTTTACAATAAATAAACCACAAAGTTCGATTATGTCTACACACAAAAAAATGGTTATAACTGGATTGTGACAAAAACAAACTCAAATACCGCAAAAGGAAAAAACGATATAATACTAATAATTGCATTAAAACTCTTTTCAAATATGTCAGTTAAATAAATGGATTTTTATTGTAAATTGAGTTTAGTTAAAGTAAATTATAAATATTGAAAGTTTTCATAATCGATTAACTTTAATTGGAGTCATAAAATATAATTGAAACTATTAATATAAAATACTTTTGATTGTAATTTTTTTATTATACTGAGCATTATATCATGTATTAAATTTTCCTTTCTATTAATATAATAATCTGGTAATAAAAAAGTTAGAGAATTCAAAAAAATCTAAGGAATTATTTTATTATAATAACCTCGTAAAGAGCACAATATTAAAGGCTTAAAGAAGAGTATTCTAAGCAGAAATATATTTTTATATGATGCATTAAAGCTGTCTTTCTAAGGAAAATATATGACACTCAGACTACAGTTCGATTTATGAATATCTCATATGATTCACAGTATTTCATTTCATTTCGTATAATTCCAAGTATCTCATTAAGCAATATTCTGGCCAAAAGCAAAAATCTTCTATGGTTATTATTGACCGATACGAACTGAAGTGCTAAACGTGAATGTGATAAAAGCTTGCAATGATATCAAACGGTTATTTAGTTAAGCTATAGCCAACATATGAGCATATCGACCACAGGCCAAATGCTCAAGGCAAGCTACTAACCACATACCCACACACACACCAACTCACACACCCACACACCCACACACACAACGACAAGGACAATATTACTTATGTATATTGCCGCATAAGCCGTCACTTGTAGCAAAGTACAACCAATTTGAAATGGGGAGTAGAGAGGAAAGAGAGGGGAGAGAGTGGGAGAGAGAAAGCGGGGGCAGCTGGCGGATAAGAAACGCATTTGTATTAGTTTTACGCGCATTAGAGTCTCATTGCCTGGCTTAAGGACCCAAAAGCAACTGGAGCAGCATGAGCATAAAATAAAGTAATAAAAATCTTAGCTTTGCTGCTGCTGCTTCCACTGGAAGCTGGTCATATCTGTAAGTCGCAGACATGTATATTACACACACACACACACACTTAAACACACATGTATGTGTGTGGGTGTGAGTACGTGACATTTAAAAGGGATAAAGCTGCTAAAACCCAAATCGAATAATAAAATACGAGCTAGACTGACACTTTTTATTTTTTTTTGTTGGTATCCCCTTTTGGATAATTGCCGTTTAAAGTGAGCATACTAAACGGCTTTTTTGTGGGAGGGGGGAAGTGTTATTTTTTTGACTTATGAAAGCTGTGTTAGCGGACACAGTAAATCAGCTTGAAAAGCTGGCAAAAACTTAGTCAACGACAAGCTACAAGTTGTGTGTGTCATTGAAACAAATGCAGCACGAAAATGCACCCAAAACCCCAATCAAAGCCAAATTACCTAACGAGCAGGGACATCAAGTAGCCGAGACTTTCGACACGACTTTCACACTGCCAGTGTCTTGGGCAAGTTGAGCTACTTGAGCTGATCTCCGGCAAGCTGCAACTTTTTTACGGTCGTAAAATGGCCATGGTTGCTATTCGCGCAAATCAAGTCAACTTTCAACAACTTTGACTTGATTTAAACCCATTAAAAGTCACTTTTTCAACGCTTTTGGCAGGCGGAGCAGTGAGACAGGCAGCTAGCTACATTTCACCAGGACACACAGCACACTCACTCACCTTTTGCAGTAGAGCAGGACAATAAAGCGTACTCCTTCACCTGCATAAGCATGCCCTGGGGAGTAAATGGAGGAGCAGGAGCAAAAGGAGGGAGCAACAGCCAGAGGGAGCTGTAAAACTGAGCTACTGCAAGTTTTTGACTTGAAGAAGATGCGAACACGCTCCACTTGAGTCAACAGCGACATCAGCATCAGCAGTAAGACTGAGTGAGACAATGGCAATCGGATGAGTTGTGAATGATAATGCACTCTATTGGAGTATGAGTACTATTCTATTCATACTCCAATTCGCTGTTGTCATGGTGAAAGCTGTGAAGAAAGAGAGAGAGTGAGAGAGAGAGAGAGAGAGAGAGAGAGAGTGAGAGATGGGAATCAGTTGGATGAATAAGCACAAGTGCAAATCTTGCCAAAGGCTAATCATCTGCAAGTGTCTGTGTATCTGTGTGTATGTGTGTGTGGGTGACAGCTGGCATATACTCCTTTAAGTCTTAATTAATTTGCCAAGTCTTTGGCACAGCTGCACAAATGATTTAAATACATTGAAGAGACGTGCGTGGGGAGCAATTACGTGAGGCAGCAGCAGCAATAAAGCCGTAAACGCAATGCGGCAATCATGTAAATGAATGTCATCAGCGAGACATCAGCCAACCAACCATTCATTTATTCATCTATCCATCCATCCATCCATCTACCCATCTATTCATTCTCCATGCGGCATTCGAATTAGAAATGGGAAACAGGAACAGGAACAGGAGCTTCAGCACGCACGAATGCTAACAGACAAGGACAACAACAACAACTGGGAACTCTCTCTGCTGATGCGGCGGAAATAATTGTCTTGACACAGATAATCTCGTTACCTTTTGGCCTGCAACTCGGGGACTTGAATTGGGATTCGGATTCGGCTGCCAGCTCATCCACAGATCCATTCGGTTTTGTCCGCATTATTGTCAATTTATTTGCGTAATTTATGCTATGCCACCAGAGGCGCTAGACAAACACATCGGCGTTCTCAGACCCTCTCAGACCCTCTTCAACTCCTGCTCTAACAACACTGTCAACTGTTGACTGCGTGTATCCATAGTTAAGCTATTTCGTGCGTCTGTTTGAAATTCAAATCAAATCTCGTTACAAATTTACCACACAAAAATGGGCGCTGGTGAGTTCTTCTTTTTTTTTTATTATGCTGCTCTTTATTCTAACGAGAGTTGATAAAATGGGGCGTTATGGAAAAGACAAGAAAATTCCTCAGCTATTTTTGTGCCTTACTTAGCTTTGTCACTGAGCTCTGGCTCTTCACAAGTTTTGATTTCTTGTCACAATTTGTTGACATTTGTTATTTTTTTTTTTTGTTTTCGTTATTTCTTTCTACTTTTTCTGTTTCTTTTTTTTTTTTGTGGTGGCCACAGCCAATTAAGGTGACAAACACGAGTGTAGAAAGAGGGAAAAATAAAAAATTCTCTTGCAATTTCATCGTCACGTTCAGAACATGACGGGGCCAACGGAGCGTATGCTTTATATTGATTTTGTAGCATAACAAGCTGCGTCTGCATAACCAGCTGCTGCATTTGTTGTTACTGTTGTTGTTGTTACTGTTGTTGTTGCTGTTGCTGCACTTCCTGTGCGACGTCACTTCCGCTTCTGTAACTGTTTCTGTTTCTGTTTCTGTTTCGGCCTTAAAGATTGCCTTTCACTTAATTGCACAATAATGCAACGCTCTCCAAAAGCTCTTCAAACTGCAGATTTCTCTGCAGTGTCTTCAGCAATTTCCGCTCCCATTGTTAGACTAGTGACTGACTTTCCCAGTCAGTTACTCAGTTAGTCAGTCAGTCGTTCACTCACTCACTCACTCAGTTAGTTGCTCAAACGAGAACTTTAAATTGTTTCACAGCTTAAATTAATTTGTGTGCTCTTTCATGTGTGTGCTCCTTGCTCTATCTCTTCAGGGCTGCACAACTAAACGGAACTCGGCCAAAAGGAACTTAACTTAACAGGTTTTTTTTTGTCTCAGATCTGCTGCATAAATTTGGGCAGCTGAATTTGTGCTGAAATGAGCTTTTAACGCTTCTAAAAAGATCGTATGGCAAATTCAACTTAACAACTTTAAATGCAAGTGAATTGCAGCATAATTTTAAGTATTGAAAATTATGTAGTTAAATTAAAATCATAAAAATTATTAATCACTATATAATCCATCTTTACGAAGACTTAAAACCTTATAGAACAATTTTTTTTTTATAATTTCTTTTTTTTCAATAATATTTTTTATTGAATATGTATCAAAGTATAACTCAAAATTAATTATTAATTTGAGAGTTACTTAATAAAATTCATAATTTTGAATTCGTTGTGAAAATGAATAATTTTCCAGTAAATTTAATCATGAGCAAAAAGTATTTGCAGATTATTTTTGTATTAAATACTTCGGAGTCTAAAAGTTTGCTAATATGAGCTTTCAGACCATTTTCCAAATAGTTGCAGCATGGCAGCCCTGGATTTTGGTTATCCTAGCACTAATACCAGCTGTAGCTGAACACTTGCTGTTTGGTTGTCTGTTTACTTTACGTCAGCGTCTGAAATTGCCAAGTGTCTCAAGTTTTTAGAGAGAAGAGCGCACTTAATAGGCAAAGGCAAACACTTTTGCTCCGCACACAGAAAAGTGCCAGACCCTCAACTGCCATGCCAGTCTTCTCAGGCCCTCTCTACACGGACTCTCATTATTTTAGAGCAAACAATAACATCCATAATGCGTTATGTATTTTTCAACTCAATTAGAACATTGTTTACAGTGCACATGAAACTTTTGTTTCTCCCCAACCCATTGGAAAACTTTTATATATATATATATAGTGGGCGTGACAGTTTAGCGCCCACACAATTCAACTGTGTGTAGCTCAGTTTATTAATGTCAGCGGCCATGTTTCATGAGCTTATTTAGAATTATGAGCGCATTTGCTTAAGCACCCGAAATGCTTGCAAATAAATGCGCCAGCAAATGATGCAAGCTGCATAAAAGTGCTGCAACAGCAGCAGAGAGAGAGAGAGAGGCTAAGAGAAAGAAAGAGAGAGAAGGAGAGAGAGAGAGTGAGTGAGGGAGTGAGTGAGAGAGCGACTATGTGAGGCTCAACCCGTTTGTGGCGTCGCCAACTCGGCCAAGTTTTTCGGACTGCGATGTCTGCAGTTTTCTTTTTTTTTTTTTTTGAGCCATTTTTTATTATATTTTTATATTTGTGGCGTCAGGTTGGCGTTGCGGCAGCTGCCACGCTAAAGGTTTTTCGTTTCCCCAAAAACACCTACACAGTGAGCAATCTTCCACTGACTGTGTGTGTGTGTGTGTGTGTGTGTGTGTGTGTGTGTCAATGGCAACATGGCGTATGCTTGTTTTTTTCTTTGCTCTTGCCCCTGCTGCTGAATATATTTTTGGCAGACACAGCAATGGCTCGACAATCAATGAAGATGCCATTATATAGCCATGGCAACATAAGTATATATCTATATATATACACACACACGTATATATAGACACTACCTGGCGTCGTCTGACTCTGGGCTTGTCATAAAGATAGCAATGCCATAACTTTAAAGTTCGAAAACTAATTATGCCTATGGCCTCTGAGCCTAGATATTTTGCTGCAGCGCATAAATTATGTGTGTGTGTGTGTGTGTGTGTGTGTGTGTGTGCCTTGCCCCCGCAGAGAATCTCAACAACACGAATAATTTGTTTTTGTATTTGACTGCATTTTATGGCTAATGGCTTTTGAATAGCAATCGCCATACGTTGACCATTCGATATGGATGCTGCACGAATATATGTATATATATATATGGTATATGTATATGTTTTACTCGCTCTTGAACGGGGAATTTGCTAGCTTAAGTGCCGCATTAAAACAGGCCAAAAAGGAAACCGCCTAGAGTCAATGGAGAGGCACTCTTAAGTCCTTCCTCACTCTTGGCTCGTCACTCGTGAATTTCTTCGTGCTTGTCGACATCACCATGACAATAAAGGCAAATGACGAGTGGCATGTCGAAAATAATGATTAACGAGCAAGAGCCGGAGATGGCAATGAGAGGCAGTAGATAGGATGGGAGACAGAAGAGAGGAAGCTGGAGAGGAGTGGCGGTTAAAGAGGCTGAGGGATCAGGCTGACATGGCACTCATCGAGGCATATAAAAAAATAAAATACGCACAAACTCGTTGCATTTGTAATGACGGGCAAATCAAATGGAAATGGAGATACATCCAGGCCAGCAAGAGGAGAGGGAATATCAGGATATGGGCAGGAAAACACAGACATTCAGATATTCAAGCTGTAGCATCATCAATGATTTAAATTAATCGTCGTAACACACGCAAATCTCGCACATGACAACCAAACGACAAGCGAACTTTTGTGGCAGGGGTATTCTCCCTCCTCCCTCCATCCCCTCCACCCCACTTCCCACTTCCCTATTTCTTTTTTTTTGTGTTTTTTCTTGAACGTTTTTACTGGCTGCGGATATGAAGTCGAAATCAGCATATCAGCCAAATTACAAGAGCAAACATAAAATGGCTGAGCCAAATGACTAAACGAAGTGGCAGCCGGAGCTCTTGATGGCCAAAACTGGCAGTGGGAGTGGCACTTACTGTGAGAGGAGGAGGGGAGGGGGGAAGACAGACAAGAGCAAATTAAAGCGAAACGTAACGACGACAACGACATTGAGCAGATGAAGCTGCGGGAGGAAGGAGGGAAGCAGGAGGAAACTGAGGGTGGCAAATGATGCGGGGAAATGGCAATGATGTCTTTAGCATTGACGCAAGTCGAAGTCAAGAAATGTTGGCCAACATTGCATATATGTATGTATGTGTGTATGTATGTATGTGTATGTGTGACTCTGTCTCTTATCTGTCTGTCGACTGTTTGAGCTATTTTGACAGATTAACTCACGCGTACGCTTGATGTACAACGCTGCCCACTGTGACCACGCCCACACGCCCACAACGCTCGTTATGTCAATTGTCCAGGCTAGAGGCGACTGCAGTTGACTACAAGTGAGAGTTGGAGTTCTAGTGGGAGGCGGAGGCGTAGGGGGAGTGGCAATCGCAATCGCGCACAAAAATCAAACAAACAAATAGCAAACACAAAAGGGGATGACAGTTTTTGGTTAAGAGACGGATAGAAGAGTAGAGAGAGAGAGAGAGAGAGAGAGAGGCAACTGCCATTTGCCGTCGCTGCATGTGTTAAATTTAAGTTTTGATTTACGACCTCAACTTTGTAGGCTGCTGTGCCAGCAGAGTGTAGAGAGTATAGGCAATACACTACACTCACTTACACACTTACACACTTACACACATGCGAATCGTGATAAATTGCGCTGTCAGAAGTTTGCTAGCAACAATCGCAGGATCTTCTCATTTTTTTTCAGCTCTCTTTGTATTATATTTTTTGCTCTGCAGCTGCGACTGCTGTCAGAAGAGAGGGTAGAGGGGGGTAGAGGGGGCCCATATCTGTGGCAGGGCATAGGTTGCTGCTTGTTGGACTAACTGGGTTAGCCAGCCAGAGAGCCAACCAGCCAGCCAGTTGGCCAACCAGACAGCTTTGAGCCTCGAGCATTTAATGGCTGTTGACAGACGTGTCAAGTCACGGCGTTCACTTTGTTTTGCAAGCCTTTTCTGGGCAGCCGTTACTGACTGCCAGACGGCCACTTTTTCCTACTGCTTCTGCTTCTTTTACATTTTTTTTTTATGGCCAACTTCGTGTAGCGCCAAGTTATGTGCTCATTTCATTGTTGAATGAGAAGACTGAGACTGAGAATGAGTATAAGAATGAGACTGAGACTGAGACTGAACCTGAGGGGCTGTGACTTGAGCTCAAGTGCGCTTATAAATTTGTAATAGCATTTGCATTTGCCGTTAGTTAGAACAGTCGACAGTTTGATTTGAAGCCGCGTGCCACGCTGCGTATGCGTGATAAAAGCGAGCTTTGCTAATTGTGAGCATTAAATATTAAGAGTTATTGGCTATTCGAAAAAGGCCTATTTAATGCAACTGCAGTTGTGGCTGGCAGGCAGGGGAAGAGGGGTCAAGGGTCAAGGGTCAAGTGGAGCACGCAATGAGGCATAAATTATGCAATATGATTTATAGTCGTGCCGCTAAAGCAAAGGCAAACCACACAAAGTAAAAACTAAACATTGACCAAGCGCATAAATTAATTGAATTATGCAAGCCGCTGTTTCTTCCTCTCAACTCCCACCTCCCCCCTCTCTATTCTCTTGCTCTCTCTACATAGTCATATATAACCATTATGTAAATTCATGTGTGTGTTTGCATTTAATCATAAGCTTGAACTTTCACTTGATTAGCAGCTCGACTCGAGCTTTAACTGACAGATTTACGATGATGCCAAGTCAAATGCAGGAATTTCAATTGCCAATTGGCAATTGCAACAAGCACTTCAAAGTGGAAAATTAGAGAAAAGCGTTGTTAAAATTAAAATCAATTTGCTTCTGCAACTGCTGTTCTCCTGTTCCTGTATTCCCTGTATTCCCCTTATAGACTGCGAGACTCGTTAAAGTCTATAAAGACTGCGACTCGAAATCAATAAACCACGCGCGCCTTTTTTATGAGCCTGATTTATATGTACACATGTGTAGGTTGTGTGTGTGTGTGTTTGTGTGTGTTTGAGTGTGTATGTTGTCATGAGCATGACATGTGTCTGGGCCCATACTCTTGGCCTGTACAACGACGCCTTTAATTTCTTAGTAGCTGCATAAATAAACTATAAATTCAATTTTATTACGTAGCAAACGCATTGGGCTGACTAAATAAAGCCAGAGATAGAGATAGACAAGAGATAGAGAGAGCGAGAGAAAGAGAGAGTGAAAGAGAGGAGATTTGTTGATGCCACACGAATTTCATGTTCAACTTGTATCAGCTATCATATTTGCTCAGCTTGTTTCAAATGCCTCGGTTAGAGTAATGAACGGTCTGTGGAATTGCTTTTGGTCAAAGTCTGGAATTGTCACAGCAGCAGCAGCAGCTGATGGCAATGGTTAAACGTTTAGTAGCCCGTAAAGCAGAGCAGAGATCTATTTTACGATTCCATGTGCTGCACAGAGACAGAGACAGAGAGAGGGAGAGAGGGAGAGACTGAGACTGAGCCAGGCCAAAAGGCAGCAAACAAGCTGTGCTTAAATTTTAATGGCCATTCAAGACACTGAAGCCATTCCAACTACTTCGAAGGCGTCTTTTATGAGCTGTGTGATTGCTAGACATGTGTGTGTGTGTGTGAGTGTGAGTGTGTGTGTGTGTGTGGGTGGGTGGCAAGTGGCCAAGGACAACAAAGTCAATTTGAAAGATACACAGCAAATGAGAGCGACACCCGTCGCGTAGGTAAATGTTGCAAACGCAAATAGCAAAAAGCGGGCAAAATGCAAAAATATGCAAACGAAACGCTGTCATCAAAACTTACAATCAACTATGGAAGAGACACTGAACACACACACCCACACACACACACCCACCCACACACCCATACAAACAGTCGGTGAAAGATACAGATATGCGGCAACTCGAACATTGAATGTAAACATGAGCAACCAGTCAGCCAGAGAACCAGGCAAACCAGGCAACGAGTTTCGTAGAACCAATTCAGTCAGAGTCAGAGTCAGGGAATCAACTTCTGCGGCCTTCCCGTGTCAATGCAAATTCAAACAAAAGTGCACAGCGCACTGTGCACAGACCGACAATCCAATCCCGTCTATAGCCTTGCCTAGCCTAGCCAGATTAACAGCATCAGCAGTTGGCCAACATGAATGCACAAAATGCAAAAAAAATGCAAAAAAAAAAATGTATAAAAATCAGCAGCAAAAAAATGAAGGGCAAAATGCTCGTCCACACAACAGTTTATACACAAACATTGTTGTTGGTTTTGCATTTTGTATACGCTTTATTTATGCAACTTATAGGGTCGCTAAATTCTTTTAATGCTTTTGACAGCTGTTAGAGAATTTTATATTGAGAGCTTATGTTATTTATATCAAACATAACAATTAATTAACAATTTTTGGAAACTTCTATATTGATTTGATGTCACAGAAGATTTATGCTTATGCCTATTAAAAGCTGAAGATCTATATCGTTCTATCTATCTTAGCATCAATTTAAATTTTAATTGTCTTTATCCCTTACAGGACTAAAAGCGTTTAGTTTTCATTAAAAAAATTGAATTATTAATTTTCAATTCGTATTTCCTAATTTTATATTAATTATTATTGATTGATAACAAAATAACAAATGTAAAAATCTAATTTAAAATGAAGTTCATTTATTGATTGACAAGAAATATATAAATAGATATACAGTCAAACATTCATAATACTTTTAAATTTTAGTTTGTTTATATTATCAACTCAGCTTTAATTTTAAATTTTAATATTTTTCATACTGTTATATTAATATTAGCCAACTGTTCTTAGTTGACACTATGTAAATAAACAAATTCTATAATAATCACGTACTACGTTATAGACCATTTTAGGGCTAAAGGGTATGGTCTAGTCGACTATAATTGATTGCCACATTGTCACTTGTTTTTTCTGCCACTTGTTTTTTTTCGCCAGCCATTTTGCATATTGGCCGCGTGCGCTTTGATAAGTGAAAATTGGAAAAATCCGCACTTTGCATGCAAAATAATTACGAAAATATTTCCAACGATGCCAACGACAACGACAGAAACAACGGCAAAAGGGGTTGTTGCTTTAGTTGTTGTTGTTATAGCTGCTGTTGTTGTTCGAGTTGTTTGCTGTTGTTGTTGGCAAGAGTTGGAAAGGGGTTGTGTTCAATTGAACGCTTAAATTGTTCAGCAGTAGATTTGACAGCTTTAAGTATCCCACTCGTAGTATTTTGGCCATTTCGATATTTGCGGCTAAGCGTGCTGCAGGCTTAGCAAGCGAAAGAGAGAGAGAGAGAGAGAGAGAGAGAGAGAGATGGGAAATAGGTAAAAGATAGAGATGCAGCGACACTAGATAATAGTACTCGTATTGCACACACAATAGCGGTTCCATTGTCATACTATTTGGCAAAGTTGTTGGAGCTTTTTCTCCTACATTTTTTCTTTACTTTTTATGATCTTGGCAGTTCTTTTTTTTTTTTTTGGGTATTTTTCTGGTATTTCTGTTGAGTGTTTTGCAGTTTTTGGCTGCAAATGAAAAGGCCATCGAAAACAAAAGCCCACGTTGGCTATAAATAGCGTGACTTCCAGTTGCCAACTTTCTTTCTTGCTTTCTTCTTCTATTTTTATCCCCTTTTGACTTTTGTCCGCTTTCCCATTTACCCTTTGTCTCGGCATGTGTAAGTTCTTATCTGTTTATAGCGTTTTTTGTGTACGTTTTTTTTTTTTCATTTTGCCCAAAACAATGAAAATCCTTTCAAAATGAATGCGTTGCTGTTTTGGCCACATTCTGTTGGCCAACTGGGAATTTTGAGCTCTTAAATGCATTCGCAATGTCCGACGAATGTATTTGAAGTTCAGTAAATTGCATTTGTTACATATGCGTAAATCTAATTGCAATTATACAATTTGTTCCATAATGTGCGAATAAATTCGCTGATAATGTTTTATGTTTCATATTAAGTATTAGCCTAATACAGGGAAGGGGTAGGGGGGGAGCAGACCGTGTCGACGCTTGTTTGCAAATAAACACAAATCGCTGTTACAAAAATATAATTTATGCACATTTGGCGCGTTCACATGACAACGAGAAATGCAAAAGTTAATACGCTTGAAATTATAATTTATATTTCGCATTGTAATTATACAAAAATGGCGACACATTTGCGTATTATAGATATTTTACCATATAAATTTAAAAATTATGGAAAAAAATGAGCAGTTTATTTATTTTTTTGGTTTATTTGCTGAAAGTCGCAGAGCATGATGATGACTTTTGTAAAAATTGCAGTTAAAAGTTGATTATAATCAAATAATCGAATCATGTGAATCATTCATGCAACAACGCGTCGGGTATTCACATTATTGTAAATAATGACACCCATAAGTATGCAACACTTTTTTTCATTCTCAATCAAAGTTTATATTAACCTGTTTGATATTGTTGATTATTTAATGACATGTTCGCAAATGAAAAAAAAATTGCAAAAGTTCGTAATTACAATATAACATTTTTTATAATCGAATTTAATTTATTATATTTAAATGACGGTAATGAATATTGCCTGAATACTATTTAAAAAGTTGCCTGTTGATTTGTTGTGAGAGTTGCATAATTAATGTAATCATTTCAAAGGAAACTAATGTTAAAATTTCTGCTGATAAGTTTATTTTGGGCCAAAACTGGCCACAAATGCCGAGAGCCATTTTATGCTGTACTTAGCAATACTTAGCAAAAATAACAAAATTAATGAAACATTTCACAGCACTCTGGCTGCTGGACTTTGGACTCTGGTCTCTGGACTCTGGCTGTGCAAATACAGTTCAGTTATTTATACTACACTCAACTTAATTACAAGGAGCAGCAGAAGCTGTGGCAGCAACAGCAGCAGCCAAGTTGCTTAATCCAGCTACGTAGCTACGCTTCATTAATCAGACGCGACTGTAAGCCACAACAAAAGAAGCAGACTGAGTTGTTTCAGTTGTTCTTGTTGTTGTTGTTGTTGTTGGCAGTGTGGCAAGGTAGCTGGTTGTTGGTTGCTGGTTGCTGCTTGCTGGCAACATAGTTGAAACGGCAGCATAGAAAAAATTAACAAGCAACTTAACACTTTAACGCCTTTCACTCCACTTTACGATGCCTGCGAACAATGTAATTACTTCAACACAAGCAGAGACGCTGCCAACCCCATTCACTAACTTGGCCAAAAGAGAGTCTGTCTGTGCTGCCTTTGTGGCCTGATGTGGACGCTTGGCTGCGCTTTTGGCTACATAGCGGATATTAGGCTCAGACTCCGACTCCAACTCCAACTTTAATTTTAACACCAACTTCAAGTCAAACTCTGACTTGGCCTTAGTCTGTGGATTGGTTGACTGCATTACCATTTGATTATAGAAAACATTTATTTTAGTTGCTTGCCTGCTCTGGACTGAGCTGACAGTGCACACAAAATGTCTGACTACACACACACACACACACACACACACACAGAGACACACACACCTTAGACGTTGCACCGCCAACTAACCACAATGCAAATCCGCAGAGCAAACAATGTCAGGTGATGTTGGTATTAGTGTGTGTGCGTGTGTGTGTGTGTGTGTTGGTCTAGAGTCCTGGTTCTCCTGTTCGTCCTCGACTTGAGTGGGGTGTGGAGCCACTGACAGACTGACAGACAGCGCCGCACCTATGCCACTTTTCACATTCACATTCACATTTGTGAGCTTGCCACATTCTCCATCCCCTACCCCTCCTACCCCTACCCCCTCCCTCGCCTGCCCATTAGCTTGCCACGTGGGTGCACGTAATTCAATCTGCAGTTTCTCTTGATTTTCAACAGCTGCAACAGCATTTTGTCTAACTGAACGAGTCGCTGCGAATGCTAAGAGTTGTTAGCCGAGAATTGAGAATTGGGAGACAGTTGACAGCGTATGTTAACGGAATGGGCCTCTGACTGTGGCAGCCTTTCAGCCATTTGTCTGGCCAAAATGTTTGGCAGGCTGACAGCTTTAGGCCAACTTGAAATGCCGTCGCACACAAGCTACTCTTTCTCTATCTCTCTCTCTCTCTTTGTCTCTCTTGCTTTCTCTTCGAAACAGTCGCTGGCGTTTTGTATGCAGCTAAATGCAAATAAAACTTAAACAACTTGGCCATAATTAATGTTATCACAATGAGAGTTTTATTTGGGAATTGACTTAGCTGTATTTTTAGCACACTTTTGCAATTGAAAGTTGTGGCTAATATGTATTTAAAATATATGAAATAAAAAAAGACTTACACAGAAAAAAAAATTCCGGGGTTCCGGGCCAAAATTAATCCCAGCGGTGTCAGAAGTACATTAGTCCCGGATTCTTATTAACCAAGTAATATACCTAAATTAAGCGCGCCTTTTCTCAACAATATTTTAATTTTTGGGGCTCTGTAATATTTGTTTTGAGCTAGATCAAATAATTTAGGCTTTTTTCAAATTTTAATGTTTTTTTTTTAATATCGTTGCCATTTTATCAACGCATTATCTTAATTTCGGAATTATATCCCGAATACATGCTTAAAAAATTCAAGCTAAAATCAAGTATTTTAAACTTGATTTTTGGAATGGATATTTTTTTCTGTGTATATATTTAAATTCGCAAAATTTTTTCTTTTCTTAGAATTTAGAATTTTGCTTTTATATTTCAAAAACAATGTATATTGAGATATGTAATTTTTAACTAATTAAAAAAAAACAAATATGCTAATTTGCATATTCTGTTAAAATAATTACTTGACTTACTGTATGTGCATTGTTGCAACTTGGGTTCTTGGGCAGCATAATTAATTTAAATGCTCGACCGCAAATGTTTGCGAAAAGTGTCAGGTGCTTACTTCGCAACTATAGATCACAAGAGGTGTTTATGTGTGTGTGTTGTGTGTGTGTGTGAGTGTGTGTAAACTGCATTTGCATAGCTGTCAGCAGCGGACTTATTGAGTTGATTTATTATAATTGCAATGCAGCTGACAGACAGACAGTTAGACTGACAGACGGACGGACAGACAGACTGACAGAAGGACAGGTAACTGGACAGGTTGTTGAGCTGCTCTTTAATTACACACAGACACACAATGAGAAATAGCATATAAATTTATGTACATATCAATTAAATCGAGAAGGTGGCTTAATTAACGTCATGCTTGTAAGCCACTTTCGCATACTTACCGAAACAATATATATTCAGTATGTTCGTAGTTCTCCAACTTATTTGTGGCCCACTTGATTTTCAATAATAAAACAGCAAAAGTTCAGCAACAACAACAACAACAACATCAGCACAATGGGCATTTCATTTGCAGGCAAAGTGTTTTTATTTTTATTTTTAAAGAGCCAACGGCAAAGTTTTGACTGTCAAACAAACACACACACACCCACGCACACACACACACACACACACACACACTCAGAGTGTCTAGCAACATATGGCAAAAGATTGGAGGAGTGTGTGTGTGTGTGGGAGTACAAATTGTAAGCAGTGTTTGCTCGGCCGCATAATGTCCACACGCGCTCAAAAGCTAAAAGAAAATGCCACAACAACAATAATAAAATCAAAATGACAACAACAACAATAAATGGAAAGTAAAGCAAAGGAAAAATATTAAAGAGAAATAAAAACAGTTTAAGAACAAAACAAGTCAATTGCAGGCACAACACACAACAGAAACTGAATATATGTGTGTGAGTGTGTGTGTGTGTGGGTGTGCGAGATATGCGTGTGTGTCTTGACTTTGGGCTAAGCCACTCTCTATGCCTGGGCGTAACCGTTCACAAAACGAGTCTGTTATTTTCCATTTTCTTAAGCTTGAACGTTTTTGCCATTTTGAAGTTTCTTTTAAAAGTTTTTGTTGTTTCTCTTATTTATTGGGATTAACACTGCACTCACAACACACTCTGAATTGAACTGAAGAAGCAGCAGTAGTAGTAGTAGCAGGAGCACACAATTCAGAGTCACTGTATGGTAACTGGGAACTGTTAACTGGAGGCCAGTGAAGCGCACACAACTACCGCTGTCGTCGCAGGACGGCAGCCAACTGCGCGTTGAGCGTGATGTCCTCGAGCAGCGCAGGACATCGAACAGGAGCTCGCAACATGTTCGATGTGCTTTCGCAGTCGCTCAAACATGATGGCAGAGCAAGCCTGTCTTGCTGTCTCCCTTTCTCTATCTCACTTGCCCATTTACTCAAACTGCCTTTGTTTGCGCGACACTTGTTATCGTTAACGTAACGAGCGTTAGTATGCGTGTGTGTGTGAGTGGGTGTTTGTATGTGTGTTTGTATGTGGTACAACTACAACCACAGAGACGAATGCTTGCAGCCGTGTGTGTACAACATGTCGTATGCGCACTTGAGCGGCGGCATTTGCTCTACGCTTATTTTAGGCGATACTTTTATATCTTCCGGCAACAACAACAGCACATACAACTGTATATATATATGTGTGTGTGTGTGTACAACCTATGACTATCATTATATAGCAATTTAAACGATTTGGCCGGGGCGTCAACTATTTACAACTCATTTGCCCGCAGCTGCAGCTGCCACTGCAACTGCAACTCGTTCAGGACCTTTTGGTAATTGCAGCATCAACAACGATGTCAGCGTATGTGGCACGGCTCGACACTGGCTATAATGGGCAGCGAACAAGTCAACACTATCTCACACACACACACATACAGTATGTAAATATAAGTAAGTATGTGTGTGTGTGTGTGAAGGCATAGCGAACACAGTCAATTAAATTGCAACTGGTATCAAGTGTTAAAGCGCTGAGAGGCATAACCAAAAGGGAAAAGAGGTGAAGAATGGGTTAAAGATGGAGGAGAATCCTTCTGCCTGTCGGCATTTATTTGCACGCGTATTCAGGCATAAGGCTTTGCTTGCGTTGTCTTTAAACCGAATACGAATATATGCGCCAGCAATTTGATTAAATTTTGTTGCACTTGAATACAATTTGTAATTCAAATTAAAAGCGCACGAACAAAAAAAAAACAAACTATTTTGCAGAACAGACAAACTGGCAGGCAGATAGACAGATGGAGAGACAAACAGTCAGGCAGTGAGGCATATAGGCTGACTGGAAAGACAGACAGACAGACAGACAGAGAGACAGAAAGGCAACAAAAGGCATACCAAATTACTGCTGAAGCAAAAGCAACAACAAGCAGAAATGAAATGAAACGCAGTCAGTGGAAATGATGCCCAGAGAGACGAAGGCAACCAACTCAGCATCCAAAAAAAAAAAAATCAACAAAAACAACGCAAGAAAATTAAGAGAGTGGGAGAGAGAGAGAGAGAGAGGGAGAGAAAAAAGAAAATGAAAATGCCGCCGCATTTGAATGCTGCGTGGAAGCAACAATGTTGCATTCCACTTGGGCACTTTGTTAGCAGCCGGCAGTAGAAACAGCAGCAACAGTCATATTGTGGCCACACACACACTCGCACACACACACACACACACTCTACACACATGAGTGTGTACTCACACACACACACACACACACACACACACACACACACACACACACACACACACAGAGAAACACTCACCGAGGGTGAAAAGTAAAAGCCACGCAGGCATTTGGCATTTTGGCACAACAACATTTTAAAATTCCAACAACGAAAGTGTAGACAAAGCTCTTAAATGACGATCAGCACGTGCCCCAAATGAAATGCTGCCACACACACACACACACATACACACACTCACTGTAAACCCATAAATATATATTATACAATATATTCAAATATATTTTAGTTATTCCATAAGGATATTCTACTTTCATTTATCTAATTCGATATTTCCTACTTTCTGCACTTTGTTTCTATGGAACATCTCAAATTCAGAACTGCAAATTTGCAAAAACAAATAAATCATGATTAAGTACATATATTTTTATGTCTATTTTAAAAGAAATGAATACGTTTATGAAGGGTACACCTAAGTAAATATGAAACCAGGGGTGTAATAATCAAAAACTAACGTATAAATATTAATTAACTTAAATTAAAATTATCTATTTGCTAAGTTCATTAATTTAAAAGTCAAACGATGACCAATTTCTCATGACGAATGGAAATCTATTAAGTTTTGAGAAAGTTAAGCGACTTTGAAGATTTTGTCTACATTTTAAAAATACACGAAATAAAATTATTTATTTAAGTAAACAATAAGTTGAAGCAGTTGCTAATTAGAGACCAAACAGTGATTAAATTGAAATTTTATTTGAAAATAGGTAAAGATTTAAAGTATCTCATAATTCAATTTACAGAGCATTCATGTACAATTTAAATGATATCAGTGTGCTATTTAACCAAATTAAAGCAACTGCAATGCTTCCTGATTTCAAATATTATATTTCAAATGGGCTGGCAATCAACAAACTGTTTAGTTAAGACATTTAACTGAATATATTCATATAATAGAACACACACAACGTTAAAGGTGTTTGGCATCAGCAATAATAATCAGCAATAGCAACAGTCGTAATGTGGCCACATGTAGTACGATTGAAAAAAGAGTGAAAAGTAAAAGCAGCGACGGCATTTGGCATTTTGGTATAAAATATTTTAAAATTCCAGCAACGAAAGTGCAGACAAAACTCTTAAATGACGAGAAGCACGTGCCCAAATAAATGGAGAAGCCTTTTGCCTAACACTCTTAACATGCTGTACTCGCACATACAAACACTCTTTACACACACTCACACATGTATATACATATGTGTGAAATATACGTATTTTGAATGCTGCCCCGAACAGTTGCAACAACAACAGAAATGACACAAGAGAGTTGCCAGTTTGCCAGTTGCCAGTTTGGGCATTCACATGCGTTTGCGACTCAATTTCGCACAGTGTCGCTCAGCAGTACGCGACCAGGCATTCATCGGGGAGCTGCCACACTGCCACAGAGCTATCAACGTTGCCACTTTTTGGAGGCATTGTCTTGTCTCTGGATGAAGGCTGCTTCCGTGCTTCTTGTGTGTGTTGCTGACTTTCCGATTTCAATGTGTCAAATTGCTGCAGCACCATATTGCACTCACTGTACTGTCTCTACTGAGAGTAAATAGCTCAGCAGAATACGTACTTGAATGATGAAGATAAAGACACAGAAAAGAGAGAGAGAGACAGAGAGAGAGAGAGATTCCGACTTATGCAGATGTGACAAGTGCATGGAAAACGGCTTCTTTATATTGATATATTGAACAAAATCAATGCCATATGGCATTAGTTTAAACGAACATGAAATAATTGTACAATATGAACAACAGCTTATAGATACACTATGTATAAATTATACATTCATATTTTCTATCTCCTGCTTTGGTTTTAAGCAAGCCAACATCAGCGATTACAGTGTTGCCCCAACGATCTTATAAAACGCGTACTGCAACATTATCAGTATTATTTCATCTTCTTGCCAGTTGAGAGCCTGTAAAAAAAATACTCCATAGAATTTTATTGTGTCGCCAAACGCACTGCGACTTTATTACGGCCAGAGTATGACAATAAATGGCAGATAATTAAAGTTCAACAATAATATTAAATTTATTCACTCTCATTTTGTGTTCTTTTTTTTTTTTGTACGTTGCGTTTGGTCATCGCGAATTTGCATAAAATCAACATTGGCATTTACGACTGAATCGCATTGTATTTATGTATATATATATAAACAAAAAAATAAAAAAATCGGTGAAAGAAAAACAGCTACAGAAATATCAAATTTTTTCAATCGATCGAAAATTTTTATATTATTTATTTTTATTACAATTTCTTGTTGTTGTTTTTGTTGTTGTTGTTGGCATGCACTCAGCTGGTCTTTAATACGACTTCCTGTGCCATTAAATTTTAGCATAACAAACAAAATACTTTTCGAGTGTTTCCGTTTGCTTGTTTCACTGACATTTCGGCGGAGCGGAGCGGTGGCAACAAATCCAGCAAAGAGGAAAACTCAGCCGTGCAGCAAACGCTAAAAGTGCAGTAAAAAATTTGTTGAAATATGCGATGTCCTTTGGTACCCTCACAGTCCACACCCAAACAACTATAACAACAACAACAACAAATATTGCACAGCTTTTATTTGCACTTCAATTTTGCCCTCGACGATGGCAGCGTCGGGTCAGCAGCTCTTTATGGCGATTCCGATTCCGATTGCAATCCCCCCGTTGCACTTTGTTAACTGCACTGCATTGCAATGAAGGAGTTGCAATCCCAGACCAAACCCAAAATCAAAAAACCCAAGGACTTCTATTTCCCAGTTCGTTCCCAGTTCAAGTCGCAAGTCACAAGTCGCTAGACAAGTGCTACTTGCAGCTATTTTATTTTTGAATGTCCTTTTAGCGCTTTTATCAGCATTTAAAATCAAAAGACAGAAGTCGCTCTGCCCAAAAATAAAAGTGAGCAAAACGTCGCCAGGACAATTGCAGTATGCAGTGTGCAAAAAGCTGCAGGTGAAATGCACGGAAACGAGCCAAATAAAATCATGTGACACTTTGTGGTTAATAATGTTGTGTGTACTCTTACATACATACATGCATTTGTATGTATGCAACACAGCTCGTAGGGCCTTTTGTTTCTTGCTTGCCCCGAAAAAGTGGACCGCAATTCCCCTCAAAAAAAAAAAAACCAGGACAAGCGGGCCAGTTGTCTGGTTGTCTGGTGTGTCTGCAATGGCGGTGACGTTGGCGGTGGCGGTGACGGTGATTTAAATGCAAATTTATTATCATGCAGCCAGCAAAAATAATAAAATACAAACCGACCCCCATGCAAACACACACACACACACACACACACACAAACACACGAAAAATAGTATAAATAAATGGCAAAAAAAATGTTGTAATAATATTTACAAAATGTCTGCTTGCTCTTTTTTTGCACGTTTACGTTTATTTTTTGTTTTTGGTTTCTGTTTCAACATTTTGCGGGGTGTAACATTTTTATGGGCACATTTTAATTTTTGCATTTGCATTTACATTTTGATTAAACGATTTGCATATTCCCTCATATCACATCAACATTATTATGTATCATCATCAACATCTTCATAATCAACTATATAGTTAAGCTAATTAAAATCGGAAATGAAACTATTGAAACCATTCAGTTGATTCCAACTCAAATTGTTGCTGCTGCTTCTGAGCTGCTTTCATTTGTTGCATTCGCTGGAAATTGTTGAGAATCGCTGAGCGTGTTCTCATCAGACATTGGATACGATGCTGGGTGGCCAGATTGCGACAGGCCAAAAAGCTATAGTAGCATGCCAAGGACAACATCAGGGCCACCAGACTGGCCAATGCATAGAGCCAAGCGATTCGGTCCCAGCTCATGGGCAAACGGTAAATGCGTTGTCGGATCCCATAGAGGAGTATGCCAAAGGCGACTGCAAACACCGACACGTACACATAGATGCCGTGATATAATCTGGCCAGATGCTTCGCCAACTCGCCGTTGAAACAACGCTCGTTCACCAAGTCCATCATGAGTTGAAAACTTTCACAATTTCAGCTATGACAGCAGCTTCTCTCTCACTCTCACTCTCTCTCTCTTTCTGTCACTAACTCTCTCTCTCTCTCTCTCTGAATCGGTTTCTCTGGCTTTTGCTCTGTGGCATTTATCGCCCGGATAACTGAGAACGTAACTCGCATCAACTGTTGCCCTATCAACTTTTCCCATAACCATTTCTCAACTCAAATGCATAATCATTTTTTATTTCCTCCTTAAAATAATGCATATGCAAGGAGCATTTATTGAGAATTCATCAAAAGTGGCCATCAAAGTGCTTAAATAAAACTAAACGTTTTTATGCAAAAACTATCTTCTTAAAAATAAACTGATAGTTATTTATCGGCTATTACTCTCGAATCGTTCTTTGATTTTATTATAAATGCTTAAATGATTTTATTGCTTGTATGTTCAAGTTCAATTTTGAAATTTATTGCTGAAACATTAATTAATCCAAATTAACAAGCTAGCTGAATAATTTTCAAGCAGCCGAATTTGTTTACTTATATTAAGAACTAATTATGCAGTCTGATATTTAAAAAGAAATAAAGAAATTTTATTTAGGTGTAAATTAGTTAAAACATGGATTGATCCAATTCGATTGACTCATAACTAGAGAAGATAATAACAAAGATTCGGTTATTTTGCAATTTTCGTTGAGATCTTACGGAAAAAGTACACTTGTCAAGGAATAATCTTATTTTGACATATACTCCAATTTATATTCCATTTAGTCCTACTTCTATTCATACTTCTATTAGCATTTGAATTATTTCTCTATATTCGAACTCGTACTTCTTCCTCAGTTTCTCTTTGTTTTTCTTACCCTCTCTACTACTGCTACTATAAATACTACTATTAATATTACTCCTCCCAGTCCCACTCAAAGGCCCCGCTCCCAGTCCCACTCAAAGGTCCCGCTCCCAGGCCCCGCTCCCAGTCCCTCCCCAGGCCCCGCTCCCAGTCCCACTCCAAGACCCCGCTCCCAGTCCCATTCAAAGGTCCCGCTCCCACTCCAAGGCCCCGCTCCCAGTCCCACTCAAAGGCCCTGCTCCCAGTCCCTCTCCCAGGCCCCGCTCCCATTCCCCCACCCAGGCCCCGCTCCCAGTCCCACTCCAAGGCCCCGCTCCCAGGCTCTGCTCCCAGTCCCTCTCTAGCTCTTATAGTCTCTGAGATCTAGGTGTTCATACAGACAGACGGACAGACAGACAGACGGACATTGCTGTATCGACTCGGCTATTGATGCTGATCAAGAATATGTATACTTTATAGGGTCTGCCACGCCTCCTTCTGCCTGTTACGCACATAGTCGGTAGTAATAATTAAGCCCGATAAATAAAAATTCTGGTAGATGTAGATAAATTATATAACCTATATTGATACTCAATGAGTAAAAATTTAATCCAATATGTGCATCTTGGAACTTTTTTGTTGAAATGGATTAAATCTTTATGACAATGATGATCGAGAAATTGGGGTCAGAAATCAGCTTCAATAGCCAGGTATCTCTGTGTGTTAACATGTCAATGTTTACATTGAGCTTAACTGGAAAAAAAGTATAACGCACTCATATCGTTAGTCATTCGCTTTATGTGCACAAATGTTGTGAATTCCGGGGCGGAGGTTTTTCCAGCGGAGGTTTTATCTAAGAGAAAAACTGTTGTTTAAGTTTGCCATTTGCAATTTTTCAACAACTCATCAATCTGTAGTCGATGCCAATGCCAATGCCTTAGACGGCCTGCTCTTCCGGCTGTATCTTGAATTTAGCTGGCCGGAAACTGGGAAAAAAAAACAGCTCGGAGTGGGAAATGGACGGAGGGAGGGGGGACTAACTTATGCGAGGCACGCACTCACCGCAAATGCAGCAGCATCAGTCTTCGTCGTCGTCGTCTTCGTCGTCTGCAGCACCCTGGGCAACCAAATGCTTCAACTCCCCTCTCCCTTCCTCCAACTCCCATCTCCCCTCTCCCGACTCCAATAGCGTATGCTGAGCAAATATGACTACGTTTTGCTGATTTCTTTCTCAGGCTCCGTTCCGCATTTGGCCTCGGGTTTAAGAGAAGGATCTCTCAGCTTGGCATTGGCTGTTAAAGTTTCACTCACAGAGAAACTGAGAAGAGAGAAAGAGAGAGGAGGAGAGGAGGAGAGGAGGAGAGAAAGTCACAGCCGTTGTCGCCAATGACGTCGAAACTTTTTTATTATGTATTTTGTGCGCTTTTATTATTCATCTATCATCGTTGCTATAGTTTAATAGAAAGTTTAAAAGTCATCATAGCAGCCGCCAATGACTTGCAACCATTCTCCATTCTCCATTTTGGTTCACATCCTCATCGTGTGCCATATGGAACACGCCCATAACTCACATGCAGAATGACAACCTGCAAAAGCCCTATACCTCTCTCTGTCACTCTCTCTCTCTCTGCCTTTTATAAGCCCGGCCAAGTCAAACCAGAGGCATTTTGCAGTCCGTTAACTGTCCAGTTGGCCACAAGCCAGAGCCTTAGATAAACAATGAAATTTACGGACGTTTCATTAGCATTGAAAATGCCACTATTCCCTCCACTTCTCCATCTCTCTCTTTAGATCTTAGTGTTAATTAAGTTGGCGCAGAGTCAAGTGGCAAGAGTGTAATAGCCATGTCTTCAATGCAGATACTCGTTGCAGCATCAAAGACTCTGGTTTTGAGTCTCTTGTTGCGCTCTCTCTTTGACAACATGCCGCACCATAATTCATTGCCACACAAATTCAATAAAAATGCGTTGCAAGCGACCATGAGACATTTATGGCTCAGTTGTTGTTGTTGTTGTTGTTGTTATTATTGTTGTTGTTATTGTCGGCTGGCTGGAAAAACCACGCATGCAAAAACCGAAACAGCCACAAAGTGTTTCTAATAAATTGTGAAGCAACAACTTTGGTTACAACTACATACAACAAGTGTTTAAATTTATCGCAGCTGCGATTTGCCTGACACTCCCCCTACCCCCCAACTGGCCCCCTTCCCTACAGCCCTCCCACTCGCACTCTCACTCGCACCCGCATTCTCCATCTCTTCCTCTCTTCTAGTGTCGTTTGTTTGTTGCTTTGCATAAATAAATAAAAAAAAATGTAGATAAAGTCAACATTATATTTATGAGATATCCTGTAAAAACTACTCAATTAACAAGTATAAATTGTTACTATTCAAGTTTTGTTAGTTTAGAAAAGCTTGAAACGAGTCAAAGCTCTTTTTAAATCAAAGAACTCAAGATCTGTAAATAAAAAATAAATTGTTGTGTTTTAAAATTGTACTATGTATTTTTTCTAATAATTATTATTTATTATTAATTATTTATTATTTTTTTCAAATTATTATTATTTACAGCCAACGAGTTAAATTTTCTTTTTATTGACAGAACTATAGAATTATATACAGAAGTATCTTAATAGTTAGTAGTAATAAGTAGTAGTAAAAGTTTTATTGTGGAGGTATTTCAAACTTAACAGCATATAGTTAGCTATATTAAACCTAGATAATTATTTTTTTTAAATTATTGCTGTATACAGCTTTAATAGATGATGAAAGCTACCAAGAAATGTATGTGTCTGTTAGTACAATTATTAAAAATTTATTAAGTAATTATTGTATTTATTATTATGCAACAATTTCATTTAATTTAACATTTTTATCGCAGCTTTGAAAGCTCATGAAAGTTTGAACAGAACTAAAGTTCCTTTTAATACCAAAATCTCGACAAATTCCTGAAGCTTACGCTAATATACCCAAATTCACTTTTGGCTAACAGAATATAACCATATTTAACATGAGCCCAGCCTGAGGGCCACTTTGTGAGCGCGTTGGCCAACGTTGTCGCTGGCTAAATAACAACAACAACAACAGCAACAACAAGAATAAACTGGCCAACACAGCAGCAGCCACAATGAAGCAACAACAACAACAAGAACAACAACAACAACAACAACAAAAGCCACAAAGAGCAATTATGATATCGGGCATGATTTTGTGGGCAATTGGCTTTAATGGCTAACAGGCCAAGCGAGGCCGGGCCAACAAACAACAACACGGCCGAAACTTTGCTGCCTCTGTCTTTGCCTTGGTGAGTGTGAGTTGCCAATTTATTTAAAGGCTGCCAAATGGCAACAACGCTAGTCAATCGGTGGCAAGTGTCTCTACTCTCTGGCTATTTAAATACAGAGCCTCCAAATAAATACGCTGGGCATTTGGCCAGCTGGAACCGGGTACAAACCAAAGACTATGAGGTCTAGAAACCATCCAATTTGATCAGAAGGCTGCCAAGCCAAAAGAGATTCTGCTGCTTTCAATCTTTTTTTTGTTGAAGGGGTACAATTTATTTTTATATTACTTCTATGATAATCGTTTGCATTAAAGACCTTCGTCTATGCCCACTTCTAACTTCAGCTCCAAATCCAATTCCGTTTGCCTTTTGCTGTTGCCAAAAAAAAAGTGTTGCTGTTGCTTGTATTTATTTATTATTCAAAGTGTTATCGGCGGCGGTTGTGGCAGCAAGAGTGGCAAAATCAGAGGCTGTGTGTGGCCAAAAAGAACGGTGCGACGTGGCAGCCAAAAACCCCAAAGGATTAGTTATGATAAATGTGTTTTATAAGCGTGACACACAGGCCTGAGACCCCGGACGGGATCCTGTTTCCATTTAATGCACAGATAATGAGTTCCTTTGTTGGCAATATGTCAAATCGCTTGGCCAATATTTTAGCCTCAAAACTGGAAAATGGTAAAATGCTAAAGGATTGTGATTCCATTTCTCCTCTCTCTCTCTGTCTCTCTCTCTCTCTCTCTCTCTCTCGCTCTCTCTCTCTCTCTCTCACTCTCTCTCTTTTGGAGCTGTCTCTGTCTTTGTGTGCGCGTCGAATCGTGTTAATTGCTACAGCACCAAGAACCGAACCGAACTGAACCCAAAATGCCCACTCAAAGCTGCATGAGATTAGTCTCGACTACATAAATCAGGCAAATTTAGCCCAAAAACAAGCGCAAAATCAAATGCCGAATACTCGTAGCAGAATGAACCTTAAGAAGAGCAATCAATTAAAAAGCTTTTCAATCTATTTACTCTTTCCCTGTGTCAAATATGCGTCAAAAACTGATGGAGTATTCATCAGCTAGTTTGAAATGTCTTAAGAATATATTATATTATATATTATTAATTTAACCCAAAATTGCAAGCATTCAAAAATTTGGAAGAAGTTTTTTGGTAACCTTTATGAAACCTGAAATTTCAATGGCATACCAAAGAATTAAAAGTTTTTCTAGTAGTATTTGCTATTTAAATGATTTATAAAGCCTTTTAATAATTTAATTTGTAATTTAATTTCCCCATTATAACTGAATATAACTTAATATCATGATTTTTTTATCACTGTGCCATATAAAACATTGATAGCAAATTGTAAATATTATTTTATCTATTTTCTATGCAAAAAAAAATCTTACTTAAATTACAATTGTATAAAAAATTATAATATAATTCTTCATTTAAATTGTTCAATATCAATTAAAAATTGCTTTAAAAAAAAAATAATTTTAATGTAATTATGTAATTATAAATTCATAATCCTTAATCAATATCTATACTACATAACATGTTCTTAAAAAAAATTGAAGATAGTTAAATACATAGACAGTAAATATAAATGATAGTAAAATATAACAAAACGATTAAAAACTCCATACTAATTTTCTTATCGATCGAAAACTTGTTCTTAAGAAAGAAAACCTATATGGGTAGCTAAAAAATAATAGATGATTCATCTCCCGCATCACTTCTTGAAAACAATTCTCCTTTCAATATGTTTACAATTACTTTTACAGTGTAACTCTTAATACTTATTTAACTTTAATTGTTGTTGAAAAGAAAGCGCAAACTATTGCAGCACAAAAGCTTAAGTATAAATGAAGGAAAATTTAATTAATTTCATGGGAAAAAAGCGTTAGTCTAGTTCTTGTCCTCACTCATCGGATATCCATAGATTGTAACATCTTTGTCGCTTATTCTTCGCCAGCCGCAAATGCAATTATGTAAGTCAGGCAGCATAATCGATTAAACGACCCTCGTTTGTCATTGATGAAGCTGCTTCTCTCCTTTTCTTCTTCTTCTTATCCTTCTGCTTCTTCTTTTTTATTGTAGCTTAAGCCGTGTCCTTTATTATGTTTTTTTTTGCTGTTGCTCTGTGGTTACAGTTATAGTCGTCGTATCTAGATGATGTTACAATAATTAAATAAATGCCAAGCACCCTCAACACATGCAGCACGCTCTTCACTTCTTCTCTCTCTCTCTCTCTCTCTCTCTCTCTCTCTCTCTCTCTCTCTCTCTTTCTTTATATATATTTTTCTGGGTAATTTCAATTGTATCGCGTGCTGCGTCCGCGTGACTCGAAGCCTTGGCTAATAAATATTTCATTTAATTCACGATTTTTACGCCTACCTTTCTGGCCTTATAACGTAACATACAATACAATATACAATGTCGTCGGTTCATTGTGAATGTTATTGTTGTCGTTGTTGCTTTATCCGTTGACGTTGAAGTGAATTGTTACAAAACGTTTACACCATTTTTCTTCATTGTTGCAAGTGTTGAAAGTTCGCTGTGAATGTGAATGGAGGCGTGGTTGCAAATGCCTCAAAATGAGTTGACACTTTGCATGTCACTGTAATTTTGAAATATTAATCACATGCCCCATACTGCAATTCGACTTTTCTCTACTCTGTATGTATGATTCCGAATGTTTGCCCTGTTCTCTCCATGGCATCATCATTCTGTTAACTCCCCTCGTCACAGTCCAAAGGCAAAACTATTGTTGCTTTTCATATTACGTTACATGTGAGCATTACACACACACATACAAATATATACACACACACACACACACACACACAGCTCACTGGCTGCATAATCAAATAGAAAATGTTGACTCGAAAGAGAGAGCAACTGAATGGTGAAGAGAGTGAGTGAAGCAGAGCGAGGGGAGTATTATGGGTTACGGGTTACGGGTTACGGGTTACGGGTTTGTGTCCTGGCGTAAAGCAATTAGTGTTGCATTTTATGGCCTTTAATGTGGTAATGGTTTCGGGTAATTAACAATTATGTCTAACTACAAATGCGACACGTTGCCGATTGCGTGAGCTTCACCAGCTCCGACTCCAACTCCAACTCCAACTCCGGCTTCAGTTTTAGCTCCTTTTCCGAGATTATTACAAATTTTGCATATTTGAAGTAGCGCTGCAAAGTCAGAGCACCAAATTAGCCATTGCTGTGACTAAGTAAGTGGTTTGCTTATTGTTAGAGCATGGCAACATTAAAATTTCAGTTCTAAAAGTTGCCGTTGCACTTTCCAGCTTTGGCCATTTCAATGCCCCGCCCCCTCAGATTAATTGCCCATGCAAATGTCGCACTCCCAAAAGTGCTGAGCAGCAGAACTGTAGGAACGGGGAACAGCGGGGGGAAATGTGTAAATGGGTAAGCGGAAATACTGCAGCTAACTAAAGCAGCCTAATGAGCCAGCAACCAAAATAACAATTTACGAGTATTACGAGTACTCACCAGCAATTTACCAGTTCTCTCTCTTGACATATCTATGGCAATGTCATCTGCCAAAACAAAGCATTGTTCCCTACAAACATACACATAAATAGCTAATACTTCAGTGATCTCTAGGGAAGTACAATAGTACGGTCTCATATTTGTAAAAGTTATAAGAGTTGAAGATAGACGGGTATTTATTAGTACTAACTGCGAAATTCTTTTCAAAATCATTTTGCTGCCTTGCTACAAATTATTTATAATTAAAGGCACTAAAAAAGTATTGTATTATAAGTAGAAGATAGATGAATTTTTATTAGTACTAACAATGAAGTCCTCTCTTAAATGTTTCCGCTGCCTTGCTTAAAATAGTTTTAATTAAAATCACTAAAATAGTAGTGTCTCATATTCGTAAAAGGTATAGAAGTAGAAGTTAGAGGGTTTTTAATTATCATTAACAGTTAAACCGTCTTCAAAATAGTTTTGCTGACTTGCTAAAAATAGTTCTTGTTAAAAGTAGTAAAAATTTAATATTGACAAATAAAAATATTTTTAGAAATAAGGTCCAGTATACAGACATTCATCTAAGCTTTTTAAATAACAGAAATTTAAGCAATGCATTTACCTAAAACCATCTTTTTTCAATTTCTAATAAGAAAAATATTTTATTGAAAGAAACTTTGGTCAGTAACACTTTAAAATATGTCAAAAATTCTGAAATATAAAGAAAACAGCTTATTATTAATACAACTACTTTTCATATTTTATTAAAATAATTTTAAGCAAATTTCTCTTATAGTTGTTTTATCTTAAAAATAAACTATTTTACTATAGACAAATACACTTGATTTAAGCAGTTAAAAAGCAGTATGTTAATTGTTGCTAAAAATTAAAAAATCATTTACAATAAATTGCTAAAAAAAATTGTTATATGGAAAAAGAGGCAAAGATGATGTTTGTACGGCGTACAGTGTACGGCGTACGCTATCAAATATGCATTTATTGGCATTTGCTCTAAATGCATTAGAGGCAACATAACGACCACATGGCCATTGATGACTATCAACGCCAGCAATGTTCCCTTCGTGACCCGCAGGCATAAACAGCAACAGCAAGAGCGAGAGAGTGAAAGAGAGAGCAAGAGAGAGAGAGAGAGAGAGAGATAGAGAGAGAACTGCGGTATGTGTTGCCCCAATGCAAAAGTCTATTAACGCACGCGAAACTGTTAATTTCGCTGATGCAATTTCGGCTCAATTTATTGTGCACCCACAAACACTGTGCTACAACAACAACAAGAACAACAGCAACAGCAACAACAACAATATAAAAGCTGAAATAATATGAGGAAACGAGTCTCGGGCGCACCAAAATTGAAAAGCCAAAGTACATAACAACAAACTGACGGTCTCAGTCCCAGTGCCATTGCCAGTACCCAATCCCAATCCCAGTACCCAGTTCCAGTGCCACGGACAGTGCCAAAGCCAAGCTCGGGCGCGAAAATCAATATAAATATGCTCCATGCAACATGGAGGAGGCAACATGACAATTTATGTGCATTTTGTATGCAGCCAGCTAAATAGACAAGGCTACACTTGTACCGCGTCCGGGCTCGAAGCTCGCAGCTCGGATCTGGGTCCCGACTTTGGTTTGGGTTTGGGCACACAGCAAAAAAAAATCCATTCTAAAAATCAAGTTTAAAAAACTTGATTTTAGCTTGAATATTTTAAGTATGTATTCGGGATATAATTCCTAAATTAAGACAATACGTAGATAAAATGGCAACGATATTAAAAAATCAACGATAATAAAAAAAAGTGAAAGAAGCCTATATTATTTGATTTAACTTAAAAGAAATATTAAATAAAAAATAAAAAATAAAAATATTGTTGAGAAAAAGCGGGCTTAACTTAAGTATTTCATACTTGGTTTATAAGAATTCGGGTTTACCGTACTTCTGACACCGCTAGGATTAATTTTAGCCCGGAATTCTGGATTTTTTATTTCTGTGTACGGGTTTTGGGTTTTGGGTGCGTGTGCATTGCAGTCAGACAGCCCAGCCCTCAAAATAGTTCCCTTTTCTGGCTGGGCCAAGGACACAATGGCTCCCAACTCACACACTCACTCACACACACTCACACACACACACATCGACAGCGACAGACACGTAACGATAAAACTTGAAAATGCTGTTAGCTACAAAATTTGTTGTTCGACTTTGTTGGGCGTCCAATGCAGATTTTTTGGGCTCTGTACTAATTTGAGGCGCATAGAGCTATGGAGTCAATATATGGCGCACAATAAGCGGCAAAATCCGCTCTCTCCACTCTCCACTTTCTCCCATCGTCCATCTGGCAACCCTAACGCCTCGTTGCATTCGTGTGCGTGCAATTGCAAATTTATGCACTGCGATGTAAACAAGGCAAAACATTTCCGCATCGACGCAAAGCCGAAGTTGAAACCGAAACCGAAACCAACAACCGACAACGACAACGAAATCGACATTGAGGCCCACTGTCAAATACGCAATAACGCAATAAAGCAGCCCATTTGTGAATTATTTACAGCATACTTTCGGGCTGACGTAGCAGTGTGTGGACTGCAGTGTGGACTGCGTGGACTGCATGGACTGCGTGGGCTGTGTGGAATGCGTGGGCAGCAGCAACTGTAATTGTAACTGCTTGCTTGCTGACTTTGTTTGAGCGCACGGTCGACGCTTTGGCAAAGCGGACAAACCTAATTACAGCTGCAGACAAGGAGTTTCACGCACACTCACACACGCACTCACACACGCACACACACTGTCACTGACACACACGCAGTCATGACCCTGCCCACACTTTGGTCGCTTTGTCAGTTCGTTTAGTGGCGCAAATTTCTGTCCATTTGGTTATCACTCTCTTTCTCTCACTTCTTCTCTCTCTCGCTCTTACAGTGTTAGCCGTTAGCTGTTAGCCCATTTGCAGCGACAGACACCTCTGGATTCAGGCCACATAACTTTGTCAGCCATTGCGACAACTGACTTTCCAACTCCAGCCGCCTCAACTCCGGCAGCTGCTGCAGCTCAACTGCTTGCTTGCTTCGCACAGGGTATGCCAAGTTCATTAAACTGCTTGAATTGTCACACTAGAAAAGTTAAACTGCGACTTGTTGAAGTTATTCTCAAGTTCCAGCATATGTAAATAACACAAACTGATACCCTCTTTCCGCTAGAAAGCTATGGTATCTTTGTCCACATTTTTAAAATTTTTAAAACTGTGGAGGCAATTTAAAAAAAGTATTTAAATATTGTTAAATTCCATCGTTTACACAAAACCTTTACCTTAATCATACTACTTTAATATTTTAATATTTTCA
The DNA here is from genome assembly GCA_035045575.1 of Drosophila falleni. Classification (NCBI taxonomy): domain Eukaryota; kingdom Metazoa; phylum Arthropoda; class Insecta; order Diptera; family Drosophilidae; genus Drosophila; species Drosophila falleni. Next base: position 18,434,275 of record JAWNOV010000167.1, read on the forward strand.
ATTTTTCATTTAAAGAACGTCTTCCATCTAACTTAGTTTATATCCGAATTGACTTTTTTTCAATTCATTCATAAAATTTGGCAACATATTAAAAGTTAATGCGTTCTATTTTAATTCTTCATATTTTAAGCACAATTTTTATTTCAAGTGTATACTTTCTTTTGACAATAATATGTTATATCTTAAGAACTAGAAGAAAATGGTTCGTTTTGTAATTTTATTTCAAATTTATATTGAATTCTCCATATTTAAAGCATATTTTTTTATACTTATTTGGATTCTTCTTTATTAAATTAAGTGCATGGTATTTGAGAAAGTAAATTAAATTAAATCAGTTTTAATTTTGTTTGTAGTTTTTTGAGAAAAAGTGGCATTATAATGAAAAACACATTTACTCAGCAACATAGGTAATCCACAAGATAAAAACTATTATTTCCAGGGTATCTCGCAGCCCAGTTGTGCAATAAATTGTAGGCCTTTTGCTTACTGTTGCAGTCAAGTGGACAACGACGTTGCACAAAAAACTTCAAAAAAGCAGAAAGAAAAAAAATAAATAAAAGATACAGCAATGAAGGCGAGCAGGAGAAGATGAGGGACAAGCAAGAGAGAAGAGAGGGAGAAGCGAGGGCGAGGGGTGGTTGAGAAATATATTGTGCAATGCGCTGCCAAACAACAGAAACCGAAAAACCTATAACGTCAAATGTCGAACGTTGTCGAGCGTCGGTTTGTCCAATCGTTTCTCCGTCCGTCTATCCGTCCGTCTGTCTTTCCCTCCGTCCGTCTGTCCTTTGGTAACGGGGCAAATGCGTCTGTTTTATTTTACTTTTGCATATTTTTTGGCGTGTTTCAACTACTGCGGCGCTGTCTCTACATTTTTCAAGTTGTCTGCGTTTGACGTGCACGGATGGGCGCTCCACTGCGTCTACATCGACGTCGTTTGGGCCCCGTTTTGGCCCCGTTAGTAGAGAGTGGGCAAGCGGTTGCAACGGTTGTGGCAAGCGGTTCGTGTTGTTGTTGGTGTTGTTGTTGGTGTTGGTGTTGGCGTAGTTACAGTTCGCCCTGTGCTCTATGTGCGGTTGTGGTTCGTTGCTTGGTTATCGCCCCAACTTGGCTGCCAGTTTCGGCCAGGCCAAGACTGTGTGCTACCGTTTTATATTTTTCCTTTTTTTTTGGGTGGGTGGTCGCCGCGCGACTTTAGCTTCGTTTTTGGTGAGCCTGTTTTTTAGTGCCTTCCGTAACCATTAAATTTTACGTTTTTATTAGCGCGCAGCAGACCAACCTATCTCCCCCTTCCCCTCTCCCTCTCCCTTCCCCTCCCGCCTTGCCACCCACAACAGCAACAACAATTTTTGAATATTTCCGTTTTGGCTGGCGTTGCTAGTTTGTTTTTTTTTTTTGGTTTTCGGCTTGTCTACAAAATGCAGTTTTGCATGCACTTTGCTGTGCCACAAAAGAGTTGAACAAGAAAAAGCAAAAGACGACAATAATGAGAGGCAGATAAAACAGCGAAAATGGCACCCCCTGCTCCTGGTGAGGAGTATGCAATGCTTTTTGCACATTCTGCCTTATCAGTGTCTCAAAATCGCTGGCAAAAGTTGTCGCGATTGCTGAAATTATCGTTAGACTTGCAACTTGAAGCTTGGCCAGAGATTGAGCAAAGCAGTGGCAAGGAGTGGAAGTGGAGGAAGCAGTAAAGAGTGGAAGTTGTTGACGACAAGCAGTGCAACTCAAACATGTTTGAGCGCAAGCTTGAGCTGAGAATTGCGGCTGTAAATGGGGCTGTGGTTGCAGCTGCTGTTGCGGTTGCAGTTGTGGGCGTTGTGTGCTGCCTGCGACTGACAGTTCGAACACGTTGTGTGTGCGTGAATAGCATCCACAAGGTTGCAGGGGACCATCCACTTCACTTTAGCTCTTCTATTTACAACTTGCTCGAACTCGCACTCGAGTCAGTTTCATGCTCAGTAGCTCAAGCTGCACAACTCATTTCGGAATATTTAGCTCAAAATTAAGGAGATATCAAAAGAGAAGAACAAAATCGGATCATTCCGAACATCCGACAATAGCCGCCATATAACATATAACGAGAGCAGAGAAATGAATCTATTGCGCAATCTGCGAGCTCTACTCAATGAGTTCTTCTACCAGAATTATCCACTCATCTCCATTTGCAGCTGCTTTGTGGCATTGCTAACGGCCTATTTGCACTATGAGTGGAAGGTGCACAACTATGATCTCATGTCCTGGAAGCAACTCAGCGAGGCATGCCACGTCACGGACATTGACTTCGTGCAACTCTGCTTCCTGCTCACGATACTCGTCATCAACGTCATCTTTGTGGGCCTCATCATTGGCGCCTATATGCATCCTTTGGGGCAACGCGACACGGAGTTAACCCTGCTCGAGATCAAGGATCGCTTCTCCCGATTCATATTGTTGCGGCTCATTGCTCGACTCGATCGCATCCAGGGCAAGATGGCGGCCAAGCGTAAGAGTCTCAGCTTTCATCACTTTGCGAGATCTCATCACAGCATGGTCAAGGCGGTGGCCGTGTTCCGCAAGGATGCCCGGAAGCTGCTGCTGCCCAACGAATCGGAGATCATGCAACCTATCGAAGATATCTACGGGGTGGCCGATGACGAGGAGCGAGCTCTGCGGAGAGATGGATACTACAAGCTACCCATTGATATCACCGATGCCACCGTCAAGTGTCTTTTCAGCGCTCAGTGAGGGTACTACTCATATCGATAACTATCGATAGCTAACGCTTGCAACTGCAATTGAAATTCCGATTTTGTTTATAATTCATTGCAAATAATAAATCTATTTCGATAACTATCGAATAATTGCAGCTACAATGATAAATCAATTTCGATAAATATCGATAATTAACGCTTTCAACTACAATTGGTATTCCAATAATAATAAATCTTTTTCGAAAGCTATCGAATAATTGCAACTACAATAATAAATCAATTTCGATAGATATCGATAATTAACGCTTTCAACTACAATTAGTATTCCGATTGTGTCTACAACTTTAATTAAATAAAAATTATGTATATCTTAAGCAGCAAACAGAATTTATCGCTTTTCAATCCATTTTAATCACTATCGATAACGATAACATTTATTATCAACTAAACATAATCAGAAAAGAATACAATTTAAGCACTTAATTATAGTAAGGAGAGATTAAATTTATTAAAACTTAAATAACAATAGTGAGAAAGGATCAACTTTAATATCTATCGATAACAATAGCAACTGCAATTTAAAATTCGATTGTGCTTAAAGTTTAAGTCCAATCCAAATAGTATTGTAGCTTTATCAACAGCAGCAAACTGACTTTTAACAACTCCCGCTCCAATTTTAACTCGAATGCTTTTTCTCTTCTCTTTAGCTGGGACGACGATTATACCATAGTTTCTCCAGTTCTCCAGTTCTGAGTTTCTCTTAAAGCCGTTTTATTGTTTCAATTGTTCTGCTGTGCGGGCGCCTTTTGTTGCAGCCGCAGTTCGACTTGGAGGCGCGGGCTTTTTATAGTCGTATTGTGAGCCACACCAACAACAACAACAGCAACAACAACAACAATTGTCGTTGTCAGCAGGACAACAGAACAACTGCTAAAAACTAAAACGCCATGTCTGCAGCTCAAAAACAATATCTAATGTTGTCTACAGACAAAATATTTTTGCAGCTTCTTTTTTTCTTCTCTTTTCTCTCTTTTCACTCTTGCCACGCTTTGTTGCAAACTCTTTGTTGTTGTTGTTATTGCTGTGGCAGCTTCATCTGTTTGTCTGTTGTTGTTAGTTGTCTTTAAAATTAGCTAAAAGCCAAAATGTGCTGCTTGCTACAACTTCAAAGCAGTGCGCGCTTCGCTGCCGCCCTGAAAAGTAGGCAACAAAAAAAAAACCAAAAGAAAAACACGCACTTTTTCAAAAATTTATACGGAATGCGCACAAAATGACTGCCTAATTTTCGTTAATGTGCCGTGTCCGTGTTCGTGTCCGTATCCGTGTCCATGTCCGTGTCCACGTCCGTATCGTTTCAAGGCACCGCCAGAGTGCAGACATAAAGCCAACCGTTCCCCTTAGGCCTCGACTAAAAAATGTCGAACTGCATTAATTCATTTATCCTGCGCTTTTTTATACCCTGTATCTGAAAATACATAGCAAACAGTTGATGGCATCTTCGGCCTATTAATGTGAAGATCAGAAGAAGTTGTCACTCATAAATGCTGAACGAACTCAGGTGTTGCAAGCAGTGCATGTGCGGTTAGACAAGCAGTTGCACTGCTTTGCATAATTAGAAACACATTGAAAATCGAATTTAAATTTAGGAATTTAGATGTTAAATTTAAAATGATTTTTAGATTTAAATCTTCATTTTAAACTAATTTATTTTGAGTAACATTTCTTTATACATTTAACTTTTTTTTAGTTATTGTAGCATTAACTTTTTAAAATTAATGTACCTAACACATTTTTACGTTTTCAATTAATTAAAATGCTTTAAACAATTACGTACGCTTATGAAAAATATAATGAGGTTTTAATTATATAACCGCTTCATAACGATTATGCACTTTTGGGATCATTTATCCCATTGATTTGAACAAAAAAACGGTTACATTTCTATTTGCTTTTTTTTTGTAGTTAATTAACTGTCTAATTATTGTGAAGAGTTTTTTTTTATATAATAACCCCAAAGCCAATGGCCAAAGCAAGGGAAAGAGTTGTAGCTAAAATGCAGAGAAAGGGTATTATAAGTTTGACATCACATTGGGTTCATATGCTTGTTGATAGAAATAATATAATTCCAAAATAAACACATATGTAAATATATATTACAATGCATTCATCTGTACAAAATGTGTTAATATACCCTAAGGAAGAGTGGCAGCAGGGTATTAGCTAGTCGCACTCTCTCTTCGCCATCCAATTCATACTTGTTTGGCTTGTTGTTGTGGTTGCTGGAAAAAGACATTAAGTAGATTATAGTCTGATTGCATATTTGCGGATATGCGCGCCATAAACACGTACGGACGTGCAGCAACCGCAACAAGCAACAACGAACGTTAGCGAAACACGGCACAAAAAATGAGAGCGAAAAGCGCGAAAAATAAAATGGAAAAAAAATTCAAATACACTCCTGCTCAAAATTATACGACACCTCGAAAATTTTAGTTTCTACCCTCGCAGAAGAAGGACAAATCATAGTTAGACAAAATAAAGTATGGAGAGTAATAGCAAAAAGAGTTCTGCACAAAAGCTGCTGTTCTTATCTCTAATTGCATCTTTCGTTTTCAAGTAACGGTTAAAAAAGCACAAAAGGTCTATTTTAGGCTTGCTTGCAATTGTAACAAAATTATACGACACATTTCAATTATTGCGGCTAGAGAGAAAAGTTTTGTGCAGATAATTTTTTTTTCTTTTTCTTTTTAATATTTGATGCATTTTGAATAAAATGCCGCGTGGAACGTTGTTGAACGATGAAGAAATGGGGCGAATAAGGGCCTACAATGAAGCCGGGTTTAATATAAGCCAAATATCCCGAAAACTAGGTCGAACCCGATGCGTAATTTCCAATTTTTTGAAAGATCCGGAAAAATATGGTGTCAAGCGAAGCTCTGGGAGAAAACCAAAGTTGGATGACCGCGATAAACGTCGCATAATAAAGAGAGCAAGCAATTCTTTTGAGTCTTGCTCTACTCTTATTGCATGTTGCAGTAAGCGTGTGTCACGGATGACGGTTTGGCGGGTTCTGCAATCCTCCGAAAATATTGTTAGAGGTGTTTTAAAAACGGCTCCGTTTCTTAAACCTTGCCATAAAATAGCTCGTCTTCAATTTGTAGAAAATAACTTGGAGAGAAACTGGGCCTCGGTATGTTATTTTAACTTCATTTTAATTACAAGACTTTGTGCAACAGTATTTGTTTAGATAATTTTTTCTGATGAAAAAAAATTTAATCTGGACGGCCCAGATGGTTTTCGTCACTATTGGCGAGATCTGCGCAAGGAACCTCTGATATTTTCCAAACGCAATTTCGGAGGCGGATCCGCCATGGTTTGGGGAGCATTCCACAAGACTGGAACGCTTGACCTCTGCTTCACAAGTTCAAGAATGAAAAGCAAGGACTATATAAAGGTATTGGAAGATCGTCTTCTACCATTTTTGGAAGAAAATGGAGAAAGAGATTTTGTTTATATGCAAGATAATGCACCTATACAACGGAGCCAAGAGACGCAACGCTTTTTTAATGGGCAATCTGTTAATGTGTTGGACTGGCCAGCTTGCTCCCCGGACTTAAACCCAATAGAAAACATTTGGGGAATCTTAGCCAGGCGAGTGTATGAGAACAATAAAAAATTTGATACCGTTGATAATCTTAAAAACGAAATTTTAAAGCAATGGTCTCTTTTAGACCATAACTATCTATGGAATTTAATTAATTCAATGTCTAAAAGACTTTTTAAGGTAGCAAAAGCTCAAGGCGGCTCTATTAATTATTAATTATTAGTTATAAATTAATATTGATATAAAATAATAAATAAAACTCTAAGTAAAAAAAGAAAATTGAAATGTGTCGTATCATTTTGTTACAATTGCAAGCAAGCCTAAAATAGACCTTTTGTGCTTTTTTAACCGTTACTTGAAAACGAAAGATGCAATAAGAGATAAGAACAGCAGCTTTTGTGCAGAACTCTTTTTGCTATTACTCTCCATACTTTATTTTGTCTAACTATGATTTGTCCTTCTTCTGCGAGGGTCGAAACTAAAATTTTCAAAGTGTCGTATAATTATGAGCAGGAGTGTACATACATACGTACTTACATATTATGAAGGAAGAGCCTGTAAAACGTACGTGCATCTAACCGCAGACTAAATGACGCTGCCCCCTCTCCCTCTACCTCTCTCACTCCCTCTTTCACTCCCACTCCTTCTCCCTCTCTCACTCCCTCTCTCACTCCCTCTCTCACTCCCTCTCTCACTCCCTTTCGCTCTCCCTGTCCCTTTTTCACTCCCTCTCCCACTCCCTCTCCCACACCCTCTCCCACTCTTTTTACCTGCTGCTCCAGTTGCACCTTCACCTTCAGTTCTGGCTTTCGCTTTGGCTTTGGCTTTGCCTTTGGTTTTAACTGCAGCTTCTGCTTCGGCAGACTTACCAAAAAGCTGTTGCCGACTTCCGGCTGTTAACTGTTGTGTTGGCCCTGTGAGTTCCCAGTTAACAGGTTCATTTGTTGCTAATCAAAAGCAACTGAATATATAATATTTATATATCATAATCATTTAATATTTATATTTAATATCATAATCATTAAACTCTGAAAACTTGAGATGCTTTTTCAAATAGATTGGTAGTTTCTGATCTACTTTTATTCACATTTATCAAGCTAAGGTATAGTTTTATTTATTTCCAAATACATAAGTGTGAGATTGGTTTTTGAAATACATCTTTAAATATTTTCATCAATTTTGACCTTTTGTTTTTGAAAAATATATTCAATATTCTAAAAATTTCATAATCTATTGTTACTAAAATCATTCAAATATAGTATAATTTGTATACAAATTAAGTAGAAATACGGTTCTTAAACCAGCTCATAAAATTCACAAATATTAATTAAATATCAAAATAAATAACCATTCTTTTGTAGCATAAGCTTCCCTTACATTAATTTCAGCCTATAATCTGATTTCATTATTCACTTAGGCTTCATTTAAATAAATATAAATATCCAAGAAATTGATATTAAAGAAGGAATTTTTATAACTTTTAAACTGAAGTCCAATTTGTATTAAAATTAAGAGCCAAATTAGATTTTGAACCAGTTCAGAATAATATTCTCTTAGGCTTCATTTAAATAAATAGAAATATCAAAGAAATTGATATAAAAAAGTACTTTTTATAACTTTTGAAATAAAGTCCAATTTGTATTAAAATACAGAGCCAAACTTGATTTTGAACCAGTTCAGAATATGCCGCAACTCAACTCTAAACATGAAACAAAACAGCACACATATCTTTTCATGTATGTATTGGTGTGTGTGTGTGTGTGTGTGCGACCAGTTCGCGCCATAAACCCAAATAGCAGCTATTACTTTATCGCCCAGCAAATGCCACAAAATTGCAGCCAAAAGCTGCTGGCGGTGCTTTTTGGCCATTTTGTGCGGGTGTATTGTCAATGCATGTGTGTGTGTTGTGTGTGTGTGTGTGTGTGTGTGTGTGTGAGTAAGGGTGATAATGCTGTCAGGTAAAGCAGCGGTCGTAAGCAATAAACAAATAATCATAAATAATGGTAAGAGTAACATTTTTAATAGGCCATGTTGTAAATTAGGTATTAATCGTTATACAGGACAACAATTTGCTGGTAGAATGTTTAGGGGAGGAAAGGGTAGAAAGGGAGACTGATATCTTGCCATCTGCTGTGCTGTGCTTCAATTAGGCTTATGTTGCAGCATATGCAAATGTCTTCGCGCAAATTTAACATTAGCATTAGCATAGCTCTAAGGATGCTGCCAGGACCTGCGAGAGCACTTTTGGAATTGATTTGATTTGATTTGATTTGATTTCGTGCGATTGTCAGGCTGGATAATTTGTGGGCAGGCCAAGACACAGTCTACCGTATATGGCCCAGTCTTTTGGCCCATTCTATGGCCCAGTCTATGGCTTAGACTATGACTATGGGTTTAGCATATGCGCACGACTTCAATCAGCTATGTAAAATCTATGTAAAATATTTATATTGCACTGATGCATCGGGACAGGCCAAATGTCATTTGCATAAACATGTAGCTACCCTAAGAAAGAGACAGCAGACAGAGAGAGAGAGAGAGAGAGAGAGAGAGATATGCAAGTGTATGCAGATATATCTCTGACTGATACAAAATACATGCCACACACACACTAAAACCAAGTCCTTAAAGCAACTTGTTATGACATTTTGATTATTTATTTAGACAAAAGAGTTGCAGACCAAAGTCCCAGCAAGTGCCAGGCAAAATTAGTTTGTTTTTCGAGAGAGAAACCCGAAAATTATTATCAAATAAATAAGTGCACACACATGCAAGCAAACTGAACAGATACAGATACATTTACAGATACAGATACACTATACACTGTACACACATACACACATACACTATACTATGTATGTACACAGAAATCTATAGCCTGTGCTGCAACTTAGTGCCACAAAACTGAACGGACACGGCGGACACTCGAATTTTGATTTCGAGTTTGAGTTTGAGTTTGAATTTTGGGTTTGAGTTTTGGGTTTGGCAAACAAAATTGCTTGAGCTGCTTGCTCCAAAATGTAGCATAAGTAAAGTACTGCCAAATAAATATGCAAAATGCGTAACAGAGTGTGCGTGTGTGTGTGTGTGTGTGTCCATCTCTATGCCCCTTCCCCTTCCCCTTCCCTTAGCCAGCCAACCATCCACCTTGTGGCCATCTATGCGTATACGTATTTTTCAGTGGTTTATGCATATGATTTTCAGCTCGTTGAAGAGAGAGAGAGAGAGAGAGAGAGAGGGAGGGGGGTAAAAGAAAGACTGAGAGGCAATTGCGGTAAGCATAAATCACTTAAAATTTGTGCCAAATAAATACTGAGAAAGCCACAAATTCTAGATTTGCATGCTTGAAAGCTATGCAAAAGTCAGTTAGATATTCTAATGCAAAAAATCATAAAATATAGATACACAGTGTGTTTGTATCAAGAAAAATATGCGAAAATGAAAATAAATATGTTTCAATAGTTATGCAAATGAACTGACTTTAAAGTGTAACTAGATGACAAATAAAGATGTTTTATTTGCTGACTTTAAGCATTTATAAAACATGCTGCAACAAAAACACATTACTTTAAGTACACTCTATTTACATAGACGCAAATTCGGCAAATGGCAAAGGAAGAGTGCAGCTTAAAGGCATATACAGTGTGGAAGATGAAAAACTTTGTCAAATACCCCCACACACACATACGCACACACACATACACACACCGCACACCACAGCATAGACAATAGTCAGAGAGACACGCTTCGAGTTGAATGGCAATGTGTCGTATACGCAACGTAAAACTTAGCCAGGCGTAAATGGATACATCTTGGCTATAAGTGCATGCCAAACGTAGTCATACACACACACACATACACAAATACACACATAGAGTAACAACGCACAGACAAAACATGATAACAATTAAAACTTTGTACACTTGGCGTATTTACATTATTCATTTTGGTGTTGGATTCTCTTGTCACATTCGTAATCGTCTGTTGCTTTTGTCTTTTTCTATATATTTTTCATTCATTTTATATATTGTGCTCGTGATGTTGTCAGCCCAGTTTTCTGCTAAACAAATATCCGGCTACAGACACATCCCCAAAAAAGTATGCTTTAACTTTGTCAAGTTTCGAAACGAACCAGAGTGAGAGAAAGAGTGAGACAGTGAGAGAGTGAGTGAGTGAGTGAGCAAACGAGAGAGGTGCTTAATAACATTTTAAAATAAATGCTTAATTTATTACAAAAGGTAATTACGAAGGTCCAGTCCAGGACATTTCGCACATGATATATGAAACCATAATTACTTTAATTATGCAAATATTTTTACGCGCCAAGTTGCTTCCCTCGTTGTCATTGTCATTGTTGTTGTTGTTGTTGTTGTTGTTGTTGCAGGTCAGCACATTGATTGAACATATTTATTAAATGGTTGTTATTGCCCTCATTGCTGTAGCAGAGGCAGCAATGAATTGATGCATTTTAATTATCATTTATAACGCCAACTTCGACGTTGTTTCAGCTGTAATGGACGCTCCTGAATATGGCAATGACAATGGCAAGCGGCATTGTCAGGGACACATTTATTCGACTTCGTTGAGATCACATTTATACAATTTGAAATTGCAGTTCCAATTCTACAACATTATATCAAAATAATTTCACAAAACGAATTCGAATATTGATGCCAATAAAGACAGATTTACGATCGGTCAATGTAAACATTCTACAATGTTTACTAAAATAGAAACAATGAAAGCTCAGGGCACTTAATCCGCTAAGAACAATGACAAAGAGACTGTTCAACGATCTTCAGCTGTGATTTTTTTTTAAGTATATATTCATAGGCACATAAACTCTTTATTACTTAATTTATAAATCATCTTAAGCAAAGACAATAAATATTCCTATGTCTGAATTAATATTCTGAATATAATGTTATTATAAACTTACAACTAGTGCTGTGTAAGAGTATCTGTTTATCAGTTCGTTAAAGTTCTTAGAAGAAAAATCAAGCATAGGAAATCATATTGTTTATTTATTCTCCTTGATTTCACTTTTCACTTTTAATTAACATGCTGCATATTCGCAGTATGACAATGTTTCTGGCTATTGAATATACCCTATATTCATAGGAAATAAGTAACGAAAAGTATAATGACTTTATGCAAATAAATGTTAAAAATTTAAAACTACAGCGTCAACTGTTGTCAGATGACAGACGATTCATCTATTTCTTAGAATATAAACTAAGTAGTTTGTAAGTTGCTATGTGGATTGTTTTTTTATATGCTGTTATTTAACCTCAAGATCGCTTAATAAACAAAGAAGTCGTTTAAGAAACTGAGCAAAAGAAAAGAAAAAAATTTTATTTTAATACGCAACTATAAAAGTTGTACCTATTATCATTAATAAATTTATAAATAGTGCAGGGTAACTGCTAGTCAACCAGTCTGCATTAAGGTTACTCATACATACTACACTCATTTTGACTGAATAAAAGTGCATATTCATAAGCAATAAACCATATCGTACTCAAGTTAATTCAATTGGACATTTTATTGCTGTGGTCTGTTTACATTTCCGAGAAAGTCGAGCATTTACACAGGTAATAGCAACAATTTGATATTGATAATTATAAATTGAGTGACATCAACCGAAATCCATATTGAAATTGTGGTAACAGCGCGGTTTTCACTGAAACCTGAAATAGATAAGTCAAAAACGGAAGCAAATGATTAGTTATCAATATATCTCAAAATATATTTAACGATTTATGTATTTAAGTACTCACAAATTGTAAGTTTTACAAAAGCGTAAAACAAATAGCCGCAATGCAAAAAGCAAAGCCGACAACATTGACCGCGATGACGAGAAATTTATTTTCCTTTAGAGTGATCATGTTGCTAACGTCGAGGCTGAAAACTGAATGAAGTCAACGTTTATCGGTCGACAGAGCTTCGAAGCTTGCCACAAAAGCGAATTCGCCGTCAATGAATGAGAGTGCAAGCAGAGCAAACAAGGCGAATTCAATTGAGTAATGTCTCTCTCTCTCTCTCTCTCTCTCTCATTGAACACAACTTTAAAACAGATTCAACTGCAGGTACATAGTTTATATACAAATTTATACAATCATGATATAAAATATATATATATATAACCGGATAAAGAGATTCGAATCTGACCAAGTAATACTAAAACAAAGGCAAAATACAGATTTGCCAGGTATTGTCGTTAATCCAATTGACTCCAAAGTTCTTTAAATCCAATTGAACACTAAATGAATCAAACAGGGGACATTTGATTGCTGTTGATTTGTCGATTTTACCAGCCAGAACGTCTTCCATTAGATTTCGCAACGCCAAAGGAGCCAGAATATTGAATTTCATATCAAGTCGTGATCTTTTTAAGTCCTGCCGTCTTTTTAAGCCATAATTATAGGTGCTGTGGCCAATATCCATAAAGCGACTAAAATTAAGACATAAACATTGAAAAATGAATTAAATGAATTGATTGATAACAAGAGATAAAAACAATTACCTGGTTCCCGATGCGGACATGTCGATAACCAAGAGTTCAGCAATGAGGGTCATTAAATCAATGAGCTTATCTGCCTCATTAATATCTGGATTTCTTTCATTATTCGCAGTGATATGGACACCTTTAAGCTCGATGTGCAGCTGCCAATGCAAAAGATTCATTTGCGATCCAACCTTACGATAACCGTGAAATTGCTGGAGAACAGATTGTCAGTTGTTATTGCAAGAGATGGGGAAACTACAAGAGAGCACTCACTCTTAAGAGATTCAATAGCGTCACCATATAGACCGATCGACGGCGGTGCAATAAAATACGACCTGCAACACCGATGGGCCTCTCCCTAGGCGACCACTCGATTTGATGATAGCACCTGTGAAGAAGCTTCTGCATATTCTCAACATTAATGTTTTTAGGGTCTTGAAAGAAGTGCGGCAGATTGTTCATAATGTCAGCAACATAGCCAGAATTCACAAGATAGATGGTTGCATCCTCCACGACCTGTGTGCAACAAATGAAGGTATCGATTAATGGACACTCAAGTAAAGTATTTTACTCACCTTTAAAACATTATGATCCACATTGTCGTGTTCTTTAATCTTGCTTAGTTTATAGTTAAAGGCTTTGTAATTATGCAGAATAAAGTCATTATGCTCATCTCTCATCTCTTTAGAAACATTTCGCAATAACTTCTGCTTCTCTAAGGCCACTTTGGAGAAGATCAGATGCAATGGCCCAAATGGCAGATCCAACAGACGCACCGGCTTCTTTAATTCCATCCGCAAGCGTTTCGCATCTTGTTCCAAATTCTTTTCACTATCCTGTCGATCAATCTTGCGCTTAGACCTTTTCATTATATTAACTAAATAAACGGCTTAATGTATTATGTTATTTTGTGTAATAAAGCATTCAGTTTCAATTTGTGTCTCTTAACGAAAATTTATTGAATGAGTTGTTTTGGCCTACTTGAATACAAGACAAAATTGAATTTGACTATAATTAAATATACAATAAATTGTTCAAGAAGTGTTTATAGTATATAATACATTTCAAATATAAACATTTATATATTTTTAAAAATTGCTTTTCATAATTTGTTAAACAAATGCCCATAGTAAATATTTGGTTGCAACTCTTTAATGCTAATATGTATATTAATAATTGTTATAAACATTTCATTTATTTAAAGTAGAGCACCTTAAATCTATTAAATATTAATTCACGTGTTCATTGATCTGTGTGTGTGAGTATAAGTTCTATACACCATTATATACTATATAATCATTATAAAAAGGCCTGCAAATTGGTCAAAGTTTTCAGAGTGTTACATTGAGCATTGTTTTCTAAGGAGAACTTTAATATTTGGTCAACAGAAATGCGAATTTAAATGTAGTTGGATTGTCAGGAAAGCATGTAAAAATTATATAATTATAACTTTTATCTATCTATTGAGCAATGTATCTCAAGTTGATGTCAGGAAAGGGAAAGCGGGGTAACTCGCCACACCACTGAGTGAATACTACTACATAATAATGTTAATACAAAGACTGTCAACAAACAATACTAAATCAATACGAATAATTGACAATTTGATTCAAATATACAATCAAAGTAGAAATTGGAAATGACACTGCTTAAATTTGCATTTCACAACTAAATTAAGCTACAACTTAACAAACAAAATAAATGAATAAATTTTCCAATGTCTCTGCTTACATTTTCTTAAGACGCACACAGATTTTAGATACACGCTGATGCAGAAGGCAGGTAACCAAAAATGAATGACAATTACATAGATTGATTGTAGTACATGGTGTGTACATGGGTATAAGTTAACATTATATATTATGAATAATATTTTGACTTAAATACTATGCAAATAACTGCACATAACTATGAAACCAAAACTAAGTCCGGACCGTCTTAAGGCTTGTCAAATGAGAAATCAGACGACTCTGACTCATCGTCATCCCGCTCGACGCCTATGCAATGGATGCCGGTGCGCAACATGGGCGTTCCCTTGCCCTTTCCCAGGACACGTGCCGCAATCACCAGATTCAGCAGCTCCTTGGAATTGTTCGAGTTCACAATGTGCAGCATTTCCCGCAACAGTTTCTCCTTGTATGCAAAAAACTCGATCTTCATCTCATAGAAATCGTGCTCATCGTGCTTGGTCCCGGTGAACTCTGTAATTCTGCAATGCAGATTCGGTGTGGCACTCACAACCGGCTCAAATTTACAATCCGGCGTTCCTTTGTTGCCGAACAACGTCACGGGCAGATTGAGATCAATCAGATATCTGTGATTGATCTGCAGAAATCCCAAACTGACCGCAATTGTATCTCCTGATCTCTGATACGTCACACAGCTATCCGAGCCAAAGTCATCAGTCTTGAGTGTCGCCGCATCAAAATGTACATGATGATCTGAGGAAGAGAAATGGAAATAACAGATTAGCTTTATATTGCATGTGCTTATTCATAATACTTGTGTATCGAATCAAGACACACGTTTAATTTTGACAAATCATATTCACTCAGCAGACAATTACACTAGACAACATAGTAGCTAAATTAGGCGGAGAGGAATGGAGTAGACTTATAAAGATTTAGTAGCGAATAAACAAAAAACTTTTCCAGTCCCTCTCCCAGGCCCCGCCCCCAGTCCCTCTCCCAGGCCCCGCTCCCAGTCCCTCTCCCAGTCCCTCTCCCAGGCCCTCTCCCAGGCCCCGCTCCCAGTCCCGCTCCCAGTCCCCGCTCCCAGTCCCTCTCCCAGGCCCCGCTCCCAGTCCCTCTCCCAGGCCCCGCTCCCAGTTCCTCTCCCAGTCCCTCTCCCAGTCCCTCTCCCAGGCCCCGCTCCCAGTCCCTCTCCTAGGCCCCTCTCCCAGTCCCTCTCCCAGGCCCCGCTCCCAGTCTCTCTCCCAGTCCCTCTCCCAGTCCGTCTCCCAGTCCCTCTCCCAGGCCCCGCTCCCAGTCCCTCTCCCAGTCCCTCTCCCAGTCCCTCTCCCAGTCCCTCTCCCAGCCCCTCTCCCAGTCCCTCTCCCAGTCCCTCTCCCAGTCCCTCTCCCAGGCCCCGCTCCCAGTCTCTCTCCCAGTCCCTCTCCCAGTCCCTCTCCCAGTCCCTCTCCCAGTCATTGCCCAACTTTAGTTAAAATAAAAAATAACCCTATTTTGTTGACCAGTGTAGAGCATGTGCGCACAACTAATGCGTGCGGAGAGGCAACTGGTTGCATCTTCCACCATGTGGCGACTATGTATGTAATTTGCATATTTGTCAATGGTAAACATCATTAATTATAATTAGTGGCTAAATCAATGGCAGGTAAGCCGCAAAAAAGAGTATTACGAGTATTATATTGTACCCTTCCCCTCTTAAATATGTATGTACGCTTGCCGGGCCCAATAGATAAATAAATAAACAAACAAACAGAAGACACGGCGGGGCAAACAGTTGCCGTTGTGGTTGGCAATTAAGTAAACTTCCACAATAACAAAGTCGACGACGACGACAAAAAAGATTATGATGATGACGATGATGATGTTGATAAGGAGAAGGTGGAAGATGATGATGATGTCGCTGAGGAAATTGCGTGTAAGCGTGTAATTAAACGCGTCCACTGCGAGAGAAGTGGGGAAAAGTGAGGGAAGAAGTGGTCCGTTCTGTACTCAGATTTAACTTCGTTTACTTGGCAGCCAAGGCCAACATGGCTTGCTACTGTTCGCCAGGTTGCTCACGGCTTAAATTGCATTAAAATTAGGTCAATTGGGACCAGAACGTGCACTCAGCGCTCGGCTTGTGATTTGTCGTTGATTAAAACAGAGGGAATACCATTCATGTTAAAAGAAAAATATATAAAAAATTATGAATGGGTTGTTGGCATTTTCAATTGAAATGAACATGCAAACAGACGAGCTTTTTTCAATGGAATCTCAAGATGATCTACAACTAGTGCTATAAATACACTAATCAAAATTAGCAACCACATTTACAGCTCGCTAATTGTTAGCATGGGACTAATACACTGCAATAAAACGGTGTGTTTTACAATCCAATTAGCAAAGTTTGTTACTTTGTTATGAAATTGAATAAAAACAGAATTTCGTGCCATATTCACGAGTTCATTGGTTTTCATTATACATACATACGTCGTCATAAAGATCTCAAGAAAGGGAAGGCGATTGTCAAACGGATATATATATGTGCTATTTAGTACGGAAAGCAATGATCACTCGTCAGAAACGGAATTCATGGCCCCCAAAAAACCTGGCTATAAATAGAAGTTTTAGTGTTGGCAATACGAACACGATGACCAATAACAAATGAGGGAAAGTTTTTGTTGCAGAATGTCGAAATAGTATATTAGCAGATTCACCAATGAAAAGCAAAGCAAATAAGTATTATGAATTCATGAACAACATTCAGAGAAATGATTTATGGTAAAAAAATTAGATAAGTTCAATTAAATGGAACATTAAATGAGATTAAAAAATAGAAATATACATTCTAATATTAAGATTATGTTAAACATAAGATATTTTAAGATGTTCAGAATCTTATTATCTTATTCAACTCTTCGATTATGATTTATTCCACAGTTTATCTATTGAACATTTAATGCAAACAAATGAATCTCAAATCATAGGGTATGTTTATTTAATAAAATACAAATAGTTTCTAAACGTTTGACGCTTTTGTCGATCGTAAAATTGCGCCGCATAAATATGTATGTATGTATTTATATAATATTTGTTTTTCTACCAAAAAAAAAAAATACCATTTATTTATATTTATTTACATCGATATTCATTCTGCTGTCTTGTCCCTTCTTCCGCAGAATGAAGAATGTCTGCGCCAACAATTCTTTTGGCTGTTCGCCCGCTCAGCAAATACGTCATAAGTATGTAGATTGAGATTTATTTGCGTTTAATGTGACTTTAATTTTTGTACTACAGTTTACTAGGAAACACATCAACAATATTTTTATTTTTTCTGCTGCCTAATGTAAAATTGAAGCGATTTTCAGACCATGAAATTTCTTGTGTATGCAAACAATTTATTGTAATCCAGCTAAATCTGCTTAAACGCGACTTGACTCAATGTAAAATGGCACAGAGAACAGGCAACAACGTTGTAACAATGGAAAATATATATAAAGACGACCACCTCCCCAACATTTCCCCCCTTTTAACCTTCTACTTGCAGTGGATTGCGCATTTAATTTGCCCAAGCAAAGCTCAAGTGTCGCCTAGGGGAGAGTGTATTATTATTTTTGTTCTTTTTTTTACATTTTTTTATAAACAGAAATTCTATGGAAAATCACGCTCTGTGTGACTCTCAATCAGTGCTGATCGAATGATAAATGGAAACTCAAGAAAAGAGCATTATTATTGAGCAATTAACTAAGATGAGGGCTCAACATTTTTTTTGACTGTGGTATGGCGCTCTCTCTCTCTCTCCCTTGCTCTATCTATCTCTCTCTCTTCGTCTTCATTTGGTCGATCAATTGATTGACATTGTCTGTTTATACAAATTTCAATTGTTTTGTTATGGGTCTCTCTATTATATATGAATATTAATTAACATCTATTCTTGCTGGAACAATTTAAGTAACTACAGTGAAGCCTTTTTTGACAGCTCGTTACGTTTTGCTATCATCCCCCACTATGACGTACGATGTCTCGGAGCAGTCACATGTTGTTATATCTGATACTTTATTTCATTGCACCGAGAAACAGATTGTTCGCTAAGAATTCCTCAGGGGGGCATTTAAGCACGTAGTTGATTTGATTGTTTGGGCTTATTTCAATATTCCCCGACAATAAATAAACAGCAACAGTTGGGCACGAATTGAATACAATTTTACTTAAATGCATGCGACTACAACATTTATTAAGAACTTACTAAAAGTAAACTGTGGGCTGTACTTTTATCATATTCTAGTTTTAGGGTTGTCAGGTTATCATATATTGGAGTTTAGGGCTGTCACTTAGCAGAAAAAACTATTTTATTTGATATTTTACTCTCCCTGACTTCTTATTTTTATGTCATTCTACAACAATATATTTTTGGGATGTCATCTTTTCTAAACTTTCTTTTCCCTTAAAAAAAAAAAATTCTCTCATGGTTAAATTTATTTAAGTTTTTATTATAGTTGGCTATGATTTTTTAGAGGAAATTTAACAAAATAAGATTAAACAAGTCTAACAAGATTAGAGTTGAAATATTGTTAAGAAGAAGAAACAAAATAGTGCGGTTTTTACTTTGTCTGAACGTTTTATGTAGATCGAGTCTTTACTGTACTTAAGTGCTTTTAAGTGAAATTGTCTAGCGTGTTCTACATGCTCTCTTCGTATTTTTGTCTTGCTGTGATGTCATTTTAATGTGGGCAATAGAAACTTTTGGTATACAGTAAACACTTAATATTCTTTGTATGCGACCCAAAAAGGTGGCCTTCAATAGAGGTTGCATGATCGACCCATAGATTTCCACAAAATGCATAATAAAATTGCAAATGTTTGAAATCAAAACAATTGTCGAGGTGTTGCGGGACATCTGTCAATCAAACACCCTCGGAAACAGATGCCAGTTATACATATGGTGCTATGGAGAACGCTAAAAGGGGGAGGGATAGGGAGGAGAACTCTCTCGCGTCGGACAATGTATGGGGGACAACAACAACAACGATAAAAACGTGCAACTATTAATAGACAACAACAGCAAATGCAAGTATGCAAATATCTATATGTATATATGTAGATTTCATTGGTTGAGCAACAATAAAACATTTGTTGACAGCATTGCATTGTGCAATTTAATTAAAAAACCTCGACGGCGTCTCAGGTGGCAAACGAAAGTGATAATTGGCCTGATCAGATTGCTAACTAGCCTAACAGATACATATATAAATGCTCACATGTCTGTACAACAGGTTCTTAAGTAATCTATGACGGTTTCCAATTCTCACGACGATGACAAATTGTTAAATTGATAATTGCAGCAGCTGTTTTTTGTTGTTGTTGCCTTGGTTTATTACCTACAATTCATTACTGCCATAAATAATGAAAATAATAATAGAATTACAACTAGAAATGGAAACTAATCTGAGGCGACATTTTAAAGTCCAGTTAAGACGTAAAAATATAAAAAAAAGGGCATAATAAAGTTGTGTAAATATATTATAGAGGCAGATGTATATATGTACATCTAAAAATCTACATATTATACAGTATAATATATAAAAGTAGAAAGATTATATTAAAATTTCAATTAAACAGACGATTTCACTTGTCAATATTGACACTTTGTTGAGATGGGGTGATTGCAATTATTTTGTTTTTCTTTTTAAACTAAAGTATTATACCTGTTTTATACAACATAATTAATTTCAATTTCGTTTTTTAATTGTCTCAGATTCTAAATGTAAATCTGTTATAAAAATTTAAAATATTTAATTGATTTTAATTCTTAAACAAGCGGGCAAGAGTATTAAATGTTCGTTATTAGACTAGGTTGTTTATTTTTTAAGTCTTGTTAACAATATTTTTATTTATTATTTTGGCCAACTTGATAAGGGGAGTCAAACTGGGCCTGATAAGCGAACTGAAAATGTTTCGGCCTTGTGATTTAATTGGACAGAAAGTGGGCGGCTTTCCACTCCTACCACCCACTACTACCCACCACCCCCCACCCCGGACATGAGAGAGACTGTCAGCTGTAAGTCCAACTGCCACATGAGGTACTTACATATATATATGTATATTGAAAATTGGCTTAAACTTGGCCATGAACAAATATTATTTTTAATATAACAGGCGGGGAAAAAGCAAAACAAAACAAAACAAGGCCCCGGGGCAAAAACGACAACAAACTGTCGATATTGTGATTCCCAGCGAAATCAGAATACATAACAAGAACTGCCAAGGCGACCGCGAAAGGGAAACAACGAATTTATTTATAAATCACATTCGCGATTCAAATAAAATTTAGTTTTGGAATTGCCGGCATATAGTGAATTTAGATATGCAAATGGAAGGGGAAATGGAAGGTAAACAAAATTGAATTACCTGGCGGTTGATCCACGACTTCGCTAGAGCAATCTGTCATTTTACCAGTTGTATCAATAATAAATGCAGAAGCGTTGATTGTCAAAGCTGTTTCTCACACGGTTTGCTATAAAGACGTCTCTCTGATTCGCTACAATCGTTTTATAATTAGCAGGAACACAAGACGCGAGCGATGCCAAACAATAGAACAAACTACTCAGTTTGCAACACAGACGCGACCGACGGGCTGCCACTCAGTCCAAAAGCTGCCACCCTGAAAAATTTTCCGATCCGGCAACATGTACCATTGTGGGCACAATACGAAAATTTATATTTTAATAAATACCTTTTTTTAATATATTAATTTTTAAGCTAGAAGTTTTAAAGCTTTTGCAGATTTTTTGTAGGACTTCCCTAAAATTTTTTAATTCAACTAAATAAAACTGTTTTCAAATTATTGCTAAAAATAATAATAAATTAAACAAACCCGCCGTTTCAGATTGTGTTGGCGTCATTTCTTTACGTAACGTTTTCACCTTACGTCATATCGTATTCACAATATTTTATCGATGACTATCGAGTGTTTAGTGCTGCCAGACTTTCCCTAATTCAAACTGTAATTTGATCTGAAAATGGAGAATTGACCTTTCCAATAGATAAAATTGAGTTAGATGATTCCATGAAGGCTCGTTGCCTCTCGCGGGAAGTAATTACAATTGTAATCCAAAAAGAAATATCAAAATTTTGAAAAAAGATCATTCTTCATATAGAAACAAATATGCAGAATGATCTAGCTCAGATTTCTAGGTCTGGCAGCGTTAAAATAAATGGCAACTTTTTTCTGTCATGTGGCAGCACTGCGCAAAATGGTGGCTTCTGCTATACGCGGAGAAATTTTGTTGTACCATTAAGAACTGAAAAAACACGCATTTGTGCTAATAAAATTTAGTAAAATTATAGTGTACAACTTTAAGGAGTTCGTGTTGCTGGAATACGCGTGTGGAAGTGTACACAAATTGTGTTTAGAAGACAGCGAAAATATTTCTAAACTCTCGGCAGCAATAAAAAACGCAAAGCAAGCAAGCGAAGTGAGTGCGTGAGTGTATGTGTGCTTGTGTGTGTATGTTTGTATGCGCGTGTAAGTGATTGTGCATGTGTATTGCGAGCGTGTGCGTGTGTGTGTGTGCGCAAAGTGTATGCAAAAAAGAAGAAGACAAAACAGAAGAGCATTAAAAAAAACGTATTGTTGGATTGGGAGCCACTGACAAGTTTAACGCGCACACACAACGACAAACAGCACCAACTATAAAAAATATAAATAAAATAAACAACAACGACGACGACGACGACTGAAATATTTACAAGTCTCTCTAAATGTAAGCAACAACAACTACAACAAGTGTGCAAAAATTAATTATTATTTAAGTGTGTCACTAATTTCATTTGAAGCGTCCGAGTCGCTGTCGCAGTCGACGCCGCTGTCGTTTAACGTCGTCGTAATGCGCAGCGTAGAAATCATTAAAATTTATTAGTGAAAAACGTACGAAAGCGTCGCAGTCGCTGTCGCAGTCACAGTTGCCGTCGACGACGACGTCGCTTTAGTTGGCGTCGGCGCTGCAACTGTTTGCACACAAAGCAAAGTGAAAAAGCCAAAAGCGGGCAAGAAAGAGAAGAAGAAGAAGCAAAGACGCAGACGATGTGAGCTTAGAGTTGCGGGGGGATTTTCTATTATGAACATTTTGGGGTAGAACAATACAACGACAACAACGACGGCAACTGCGACAAAAGACGGCAACGTTTCCAAAGGCTCAACAAATTTTGCTGAAAAGGAATCGCAAAGCGCAGCAGCAATGGCAGTGGCAGTGGCAGTGTCAGCAACATGAAGCAAGCAGCAAGCGTCGTCACCCACCACCAACGCAGCTGCTGCGTCCACCCCCTGTATGGCAAACCGTCAGACTGTCCGTCCGTCTGTCTGTCTGTCCGTCCGTCCGCCCGCTAATGCTGCGGCTTCTGCTGCCTTTGCTTTGTTGCTTTTTCGCTGACGTTGGCTGAAAAAATGTTTATTGTTGTTGTTGTTGTGTAGCTCGCGCCTTTTTTTTCTTACAAGTAATTTTGCATTTGTTTTTTTGCTGTTTCGTTTAACTGCTGCTTCAGCTTCGGTTGCTTCTTCTTCTGTTTCTTCATCATAATCAACATTTCGGCTCTCACCTACGTCATCTCTTCGTTTCCAGCTGTGCTTGTGCAAATTAACCAAAATATACATTTCCGGCTGCCTAATCCCCTTTCCCCCACCCGCCACAACGCGTCTCTTTCACTGTGCATCAAGCAAGCAGCAGGAGCAACAAACAACAACAATAGCTACAAGAAAAAGGGATTGCGTCTCAGTTAACGCCTGGCAGCATCAGTTGATATCGCCAACTTGCTTACACACACGCAACGGGAACGGGAACCGTCACCGTCAACGATACCCGGGATTACCCGAAGTGGGAGCCACAAGCCACCCGGTTTCGAGTTGCTCGCTGGGAAGGCACGAACACATTTTATATTGGATTCATGGTGAGTTGCCGCTATGAAACAGCTGTTAAACTAGGCATGTATTTAATTATTTGTTTGCTTAACATCAACATACACATACACACAAATACATATACTATGCTTGCCCGCCGGCTCATGTGTCATATTCTCGTAATGCGCTGGGAAAGGGAACTTCTTTTTCTTCTTCTTTCTCTTAATTTCGGTTCAGGGGCTAAAACAATTGAACAAATAAGTCTTATATATATTATACAAATTATTTATAACTCTTTATTATTCAAATTTTTCTTTAAAAATGATCGCAACTCTTATTTCAATTTTTACTTTAAAATATAAGTTAAACGGGTTTTTTAAATTTAAAAAATTTAATTTAAACCATAAATTATATTTGCAATCCCTGTTAAAACACTTACTTCACTTACTGTTCATAGTATATTTCAATGAATTGGGGGGATTCCTGTGCTTCAAGTGCTTTAAGTGCACACACACACAAATTTACATATCAGTTTGTAATATTGAAATGTTTGATTTCATCATCAACACAAGAATATTAACTTAGACGTGTGTGGTAACCCTAGAATAAATACAGATCAAAGACAGAAATCAGTTACTGAGTCAGTAGCTCAAGTTCACTCAGCTGTGATTCCAGTTCACAACGGTGAATTGAATGCACACACGCATATACACATATACAGACTTACATATACCTGTACCCTGTTGTACATTGAAGTTGTTAAAAGTTGTTGCATGATGTTGTTCAAGTGCTCAAGTCGTAGAGCTGTCAGACCGTAACATCTACAAGCTGTCAATTAGTTTATTCACTGTCGCTGATTAATTGCTGAATGGTCGATAACTTCATGTTAACTTAACTATAATAAAAAATGCATATTAATCTATTTACGTTGCTCTTTATTCAATAAAGCTCAATTGCTTCTCAACTATTTTGTCGAGCGATTAATATTAATAATTACTATTACTATTTTTTTTTTGAGATTAATGGAATTTTACGACCATTAAATCCAAAGGCTTTTCCTGTATAATAGAAGCGAATTAAATTATTATGTAAACACATTAAAAGAACAGTAGAAGGGTTATTTAACAGTGTAATCTCTATAAATACTATAAAAGTCTCATCACTTTTAAAAGAGTTTATCTTAAATAATAAATAGTATTTTAGGGTTATTATGGCCACCTTTAGTTCTTTAGCAAATGAAATAAATTTTAAAGCATTAACAACTTTATCTCAAGTGTCAATTTGTGTAGTTTGCCTTAAGTTTGTTGCTTGCTCATTATAATGTACCTATTACGTTTAACTCAAGTTGAGTGCAAATTATGCGTGTTCCCAAGAACCGAGAGACACTTTAATCTGGCTGTCTCCTGCTTTCCACGAAATATGTATGTACCACATTCTCAGTAGTAGATAGTAGAGACAAGTATTTGAAATTGGGAGTTAGTTCCTTAAAAATTTGTTAATGCGCCTCCCAGCTTATCGCTCAGGGCATAAAACCACTAGCCCCATTTCCAACTCGCGCTTATCTCTCAACGCCACCCGCACAGTTCGGTGAGTGAGATAATGTCAGAGAGGAGGTAGAAGAGCAGGCAACGGAGAGTGCAAGAGTACCCATTGTGGGGGAATTAAAACCTGAAGTGTTTAATTAATAAATAACGTGCTAATAATGCATTTAATAAAAAACAACAAACTGACAGTCGACTTGAAAAGCGAAAAATGCCTTCAAGAGCGAAAACTCAAGGTCCAAAAAATGTGAGTAGAGGTAAAAGGAGAAGGAATAAAAAGAACTGTTGAGAAATTCACCCACGCCCACTGATGTGGCTTTCTATCTGTTGGCCTTTTGAATGCCAATGATGATGTTGATAATAAATAAATTGAATGTGTGGGGTTAGTGGGGGTTGAACAGTGAGTGGTTGCGTGGTTCTGTGGTGCTTTGATGTCGGTTTTATGCGCTTTCATATTTTATTATTAGTCATTTGGCTTATTTATAATGCGCTGTTAAAGTTTACGTTTTATTAATCTGTTTGGTGGGCTTTTAATTTATAATTGCCGCTTATCTGATTGAAAAAAGCGAGACACTTGGATTCGAGTGTCGATTTATTGGCAGCGATTAGAAATGTGAACACATTTACA
Source organism: Drosophila falleni (assembly GCA_035045575.1). NCBI lineage: Eukaryota > Metazoa > Arthropoda > Insecta > Diptera > Drosophilidae > Drosophila > Drosophila falleni. Next base: position 18,459,812 of record JAWNOV010000167.1, read on the forward strand.
CTTGAAGATACAAAATACATATTCAATACTTATGCTAGGTAATTATATAAACATGGCAATAAAATGATAATATTTTAATTTATAAATAAATTGATTAGAACTCTATAAAAAGATTATTTTTTCACCTTAAACTAAAATATTATCCTTGTACGATATTAAAATAATAAATGCTATATCTCATAAATCTGTTTCTAAGTCAAACTGCCCCCATATAGAGAAGCAAAGTTCACTTATAGCTTTTATCACTTAGAGAAAAAAAACTCTCTACATAGTGACTGTGTGTGTGTATGTGTGTGTGTACACCTCTCACACTCGAACTCGTATATCAAACAATTCTAGCTGTGTGCTTCTCCATTAGCGATAAGATAATTAACACACAAAGCGCTTATTAAATTTATATATGTACTAATAAAGCCAAATAATTAAGCGCAAGTTAATCGGTGTAAAATCAATGAACGAGTATTGTATATACATATATAATGTGTATAAAATCGTGCTTCAACAATAATATGAGTGCATAAATCTTTACCATTGTGTTGTGTTATTCGATTACAAGATTATTATATAGAGAGCAACAGCAACAACAAAAAACCCAAAAACAACAAGAAATTCACATGCAAAACGCTCATTTACAATATTCAAAAGACACGCAGACAGACACAGTGCCAGACATAAATTCTCTGACACTCGGTTGCCATACAAACAAACAATGCCATAAACACTTGAAAAGAGACTCAACAACAACAAGAAGAACGAGAACGGGAACGAGTACAAGAGCTAAGAAAGGGCAAGCGGTCTCTTTTTACATGCCCTTATTCTTCTATAACCTTCCCTTTTCTTTCACTTCACTTCACTTTGCCTCACTTCCGTTTTGGGCAAACTGGGCGACATAAGTAACACGAAACAATTTCCAAATGAAGCGCGGATAAGCCGCAAAATCCTTAAAATACTCGATAAAATTACATAAAACTAATCGCACAAGCACACGCACACAACCAAGCACACACATACACACACTGTCAGATAAGCAGTAAAGATAGAAAGAGAGACAGAGAGAGAGAGAGAAAGAGACGAGAATTGGCTATATGACTGCCTGACTGGCTCTGCGATGAATGTGGATGGAACTGTGAGAGGCAGGCCAACAGACAGACAGAAAGACATACGGACTGACGGACCAGACGGACAAAGCGACAGACAGACATGCAGAGAATGATGAAGGTATCTACACCGACAATCTGTTTAACAACTTCATGAGCAGCAAATCCAACAAATCGTATAAACGACAACAACGATGACGATGACGATGGCAATGGAGACGAAACGACAGCGGCATCGACGACGACGACGACGGACGAAGCGAAGTTCGGCATCGAGAGACGACGACGAGCAGCCCCAAATGTGATGCACACCAGGTTAAACAGAGTGAGGGGGGAAGACAGCGACGAAGTCGTAGAGTCGTCGTGGGTCGTTTATTTGGTTTTCGGTTTGGCTTTTTGGAGCGCCGCAGCAGTCACTGAATAGATGCTCAATCGTTCGGTTGAATGAAGAGAAGCGTATGGGAGTAGTTTTATTTTTCTCTTTTTATACCCTGAGCCCATTAAAAATGGGCAAAAAAGGGTATAATGTGTTTGGCAGGATGTATGTAACAGGCAGAAGGGGGCGTGGCCGACCCCCAAAAGTATATATATTCTTGATCAGGATCAACAGCCGAGTCGATTGAGCCATGTCCGTCTGTCTGTCCGTCCGTCCGTCCGTCCGTCCGTCCGTCCGTCCGGATGTTTGAACGCGTCGATCTCAGAAACCATAAGAGCTAGAGACATCAAATTTGGTATGTAGGTTCCTGAATACCATAGGCAGATCAAGTTTGTTTTTATTTTTGGATCGGTCCACTATATCATATAGCTGCCATAGGAACGGTACATCGAAAATGAAGTTTTAGTATGGAAAAGTTTTGTGTTTGGTAAGATATCAAACCCAAACTGATAGAATATGCATTTAGGCTAGTAGTATACATCTTGACCAAATTTGGTTAAAATCGGATAACTATATCATATAGCTGCCATAGGAACGGTACACCGAAAATGAAGTTTTAGTATGGAAAAGTTTTTTATTTGTTGAGATATCAAAACCAAACTGATAGAATATGCATCTAGGCTGGTAGTATACATCTTGACCAAATTTGGTTAAAATCGGATAACTATATCATATAGCTGCCATAGGAAGGGTACACCGAAAATGAAGTTTTAGTATGGAAAAGTTTTTTATTTGTTGAGATATCAAAACCAAACTGATATAATATGCATCTAGGCTGGTATTATACATCTTGACCAAATTTGGTTAAAATCGGATAACTATATCATATAGCTGCCATAGGAACGGTACACCGAAAATGAAGTTTTAGAATGGAAAAGTTTTTTATTTGTTGAGATATCAAAACCAATCTGATGGAATATGCATATGGGCTGGTATTATACATCCTGAACAAATTTGGTTAGAATCGGTCTAAAATATCATATAGCTGTCATAGGAACAATCGATCGAAAATCAACTCTCAGTACAGAGTACCTGGGTTCAGGGTATCCTACTGTCGAGCGTGCTCGACTGTAACCGCCTACTTGTTTTTTTTTTTTTTGTTGAGGAGGGATCACTATGTATGAATGGAGGGAATGTGGCGTAATGTTCTTGTTGATGTTGAGTAATGGGCATAACAACTGTAAGCTGCCTGCACTCGAAAATCTTCAGTTGCCCCCACACACACACACACACAGACACACACACACACACAGACACACACACACACTGATTTCCATGTGGCCCCAAAGAAAAGAGAAATTTGTTGGTTATTTATTTTTGTTAGCATGGGGTTAAACGCACGCCACAGCAAGTTGAGTGCTTCAAAGCTGTATAACTGCCTCCTCTTTCACCTCCATCTCCTTCTGTTACTCGTCCTACGTTTGCGTTGCTTGCTTCATACGTTTTTTGACTTTTCGGACGTCTGTTTTGATTTGTTGTGAATATTTTGCTTTCACAACAAACAGAAATACCTACATATATATACGAGTATGTGTGTATGTGTGTGCCGTTGACCGGCCTCGAGGCACTTTCAGGTGCCTACAAACATTTAATGGGGTTTCCGCACTTGACACATACACTCACACTCTCACTCACACACAGACACAGATACACTGGTCAGGCATTCCGGTCTATTGAGCTCTTTATCTACTTACTCTTCAGTTGAGTCTATTGCGAAGCTATTTTAATAGGGAGAGTAGAATATTATGAATATAATGCGGATTTTAAGAAGTGGGTGAAATTTGTTGAAAAATAAATTTGTATCTAAGAAAAACGTTTGAATTAAATAAAGAGATTAGGAATATTTTTAAATGTCAATAAATTTAAAGATGTAGAAATATTTGAATTATATTATTAAAATAAAAATAATAAGAAATTTGCAACCATTAGCTAAAGTAGATTGAATATATAGTGATTTTCATAAAAGTAATTGATTAATTTTAATAAAGAATTATTGTAGATCAATGTTATTATTAAATTTCCTACTAGTTAAACAGGATTGCAAATATGCAAAAATACTCATTAATATATTGTAAGCAATGACTTTGAGATAAATCTATACAATTAGTAATTGAGGGCTGTAATAGCTTAATTGCATTGCACTCCATTAATAACAAACTTAACGTTGACCTTTAGCAACAAAGTAAACAAAATAGTACACACATGCCAATCTAGATATAGTGAACTAATTTTGCAAGGACTTTGCAGTATAGCAATATCGATATTTTTGTGTGTTTTCTATTCTTTCATGCTGGAAGCAACTGAATAAATTTAGATGTTTTAGACTTGGATTTGTTTACCTAATATATTTTAAAATTAAATGTTATTTTGTAATTTAATTTAAATTCGTTATAATTGATAAATCGTACAACTTATAGTTATATTGTTGCCGACTGTTCAATATTAGCAATAATTAAATCAATATCGGGGTAAGTAAGCAGATACTTTATATAGACTTGACGGTATTTACATATTTGTGCAGTTAGTGCATTTACTATTTGTTGGAAGCGGACTGAAGGTGCTCTACATGATCCCTGACAGCCAATACTTAGGCAATCTGACTTGACTCTGGGCTCTGTTCCAAGTAGATTATTAACATGCAGTTAATAACCACCCTAATGTACAGTTGTGTGAAGCGATGAGACGTCAGAGGCATTTTAAGTTGTCTGCTGCTCTTATTAACGCCGCATTTCTCGTTGTAGCTGCTGCTGACGTTCGTTGTTGTTGTTGTAGGCTATTTGTCAGTCAATTAGTCAGCTTATTGGCAAGCGATGATTGCAGAGAGAAAAACAAGCTAAATACAAGCACAAACACAATCCCCAATGAATGCCAGAGCCACCCAACTAACGAGCCACACACAAACACACACACACACGCACAGAGAAGACAGACCCGACAACCGTCAGCTTTTCCATTTCAAAATTACGCTCACACACAGATATACAAACACACTCGAGGGAACGTGTGTTCGTCGTCGCCGTCGTCGTTGTCGTCGTCGTTTAGCCGCGTGCGTACACACAATTTTCCGCTACTCATGATACAAATTGTTTATTGGATTTCCTCTTGCTTGCTAAGTTTTATTTTCATTTACATTTCTCGTTTTGTGTCTTTTTATGTTTATGGGCTGTTTAGAAAACAATTTGCGGCACCATCAGGCCCTCCCTTGATCCCAGACACCCCCTCAGTTACCCCCATTACAAAGTAGGAAACTCAACTGAGAGTTGTTTATCTGTATCTCTTATCCCCCGTTATATATCTTTTCCTCACTCTCTTCCTCTCTCTCTCTCTCTATCTTGGGGTTGAGTGTATGTGCGTGTATTTTGTAAGTTGATAAAGCGCGTGTTGACATTAATCGAGGGAACGCGCCGTTTGAAATTGACAGCGTTATTGGCCTTAAATTTTGTTAACCCTGGTAAGAGCCAGTTCCAGACTCAACACTCAACCACTGACCATAGACTTTGTTTCATGCAGCCACATTTGGCTGCTGCTGCTGACTCACAAGCGAGACCAAAAGCACTCGAAACTGGCCAACAGTCAGTCACGTATCCACGACGATGTACAGGCCAATAACAACAACAGCAACAACAACTGTAACAGCAACAGCAACCAACGCCCCATCATCGTTTGCTGCTGCTGCTGCTGCCATAATTTGTGGTCTTTTACTGTGAACTGTTGTTGCAGCCGCTGTGCTTGTTGCCCATTGTTGTTGTTGCTGTTGTTGTTGTGTGCCGCAACCTCAGCACAGGGCATTATGATACGGCTATTAATACACACACACAAACAGGGAGGAGGACTGTATCCCGTAGACGGCAATGCCATCACTTTTTCGGTGGTGGCAAAAATTTTCGAGCCTTTCATTTTGCCTTTTTAGATTTTATGGCTTTTGTGCGTTACAACGGTGCTTTTTGTAGTACATTTGTTTTATAACAGCCACCGCAGAAGCAGCAACAGCAACTGAAGCAGCAGCAGCGGCAACAACAACAACAGCAACAGCATTTGCCCAAACCGCGAGGGGTCGTTGTAGACAGCAAGAGAGAGGGAGAGAGAGAGAGAGGAATGAAGGGGAAAGAGGAAGAGTGCACACACAGCTTAGCACATTGCTCGCAGTTATTACACAATTTTCCCCAAAGCGCCAGCAAAAGCAGCAGCCACTTGGGCCATTCGCGTGTGCCCTACGACCAGAAAGAGAGAGAGAGAGAGGTCGGAGCTTACCTTCTGTTTGTATGAAATTTTTCCACTCACGACTTCCCTCATAAAAAAAAGTTGCTAACCAAGCAAGCCAAGGCAGCAGTTGAGTATGCCAGCCAACCAGCCAGCCAGTCAGCCAGTCAACCAACCGACCAACAAGGCAGCTAGTCCGCCAGTTGGCCAACCAAACAGGCCAACTAACTCGGTGTTGCTGCTGATGTCGCTGATAAGTGTTGAGCCCCAATGCAGTCGACCGTTGCACAGTGGACAAAAGTCAATTGGTTAATTACAGCTTAACAAAAGTCTTGTGTTTCTCAAGCACTGTAAAATTGCTAAATATAAGGCAGCAATTAGAGAAGGGAATTATATATATTTAAATAATATTAATGGGAAGGAAAAGAAAAAGAGAAGTGAAAAGTATTTTAAGTTCTGGATATATTTTAGTGAAAAATAATATATTTTAAAATATGTAATTATTTACTTTTGATATATTTGTCTTATCTAAATTTTATTTGAACTTATTTTGACAATTTTTAAAAATTAAAGAAGATTTGCTTAAAAGGTTTTATTTTCAACTGTCCAGAAATATGATGGATAACATTTTTAATTTTTTCTGCCTTTTTTTTGTTAGCATAGCATAGCTTGTTAACCACTGTGCAGCGCAAGCAGTCCGTACAATCGTGTCCGTTTGTCCAATCGTCCGCCGGGACCCGCGACGCCTCGTCGTCAGTCATTTAGGCGGCGTGTCGTGCCTTATTGAGTGTAAATCTGTCGACAATATTTTCCTTTTTTATTTTTTTTTTTTCTCGCATTTTGCGCCTGGGCAAAGCCGAGTCGAGCCGAGCCGAGTCGTAATGCTTTTTATTTGCCCTGGCAGCGCTGCCTGCTGCATTTAATTAATTGATTTTAATTGCCATAATTTGTGTGCCGTTGCCACACAACCGCAACCGCCGGCATTCGATTGAGTGTGTGTGCGTGAGTGCGTGTAAGTGTGTGAATGTGAGTGTGTGTGTGTAGTTGTCATTGTTGTATTGCCACTGATATTGATTCGTAAGCAAATTTAATGATAATTCCCCTGCTGCCTGTCCGTCTTTCTGTCTGTCTGTCTGTCCCGCTGTCTTTCTGGCCCGCACCGCATCGTTACAGTTATTCGTCGAGTTACTTGAGCGGAAAATCTGTTTACAGCTGCACGCACACTTGAGAGGCAGTCGCAGAAAAAAGAAAGAAAACAACACACAAACTGAATCTGTTGCCCCCTTATTTTCTCTGCCGCTCTCTCTCTCTTTCTCTCTCTATCTGTCTCTCTCTCTCTCTCTCTCTGTCTTTTTGCCTGGCAAGCGCATTATACCATATGTTTTTGTTGTATGTATGTTAACGATTAAGTGGCCGGGTGAAAACTCCAGTGCTTCATTTTCCTGCCCTCTTGTCTATTTCCCTCGTCCTTTAAACATTACATGACATTATATTTTTATGGATTATTTATTTTTTGCATGTTTATATCAACTTCAACGCTTTTATTGAAATGTATTATGATTATTATGTGCTCCTCTTGTGAGTTTCCATTATTATTATTATTTTGTTACCCAACAATCGTTGATGTGTGTGTTTTCTCCTTTTTGCAGTTGAAATTTCATATCATAGCGGGCATAAAAAGGCTTAACACTGGACCGGAAGCGTGTTTTTAAAGGGTGATGGCGGCCTCCACTCAAGGAGAAATACGAGTGGGTCCCGGCCACCAGGTAAACGATGTCTATGTACGTACATAACTCTCACAATTCAGAAATTCAGCTCACGGTAACCAAATCAAAAAATGCAAAAAACGTTTTTTCTTTTGTATTGTAATCGTAATGTTGCAAATTCTAATTGTAATCCCAAATCCCACCTCACCCCTTCCTTTCCTCCTCCAGAGCCACATTTACTTCACCTCAATTGAGTTAAAAGAGTGCTCTAAATGTTTTATAAGTTGCCCTTGAGTTAAGACCTTCTTTTTACAGTTGTCTGTACTTCAGCTAAATATCAATTTCTAAAATATGAAAATATTTTACAATTCATCAATAAATAAAAAAGATATCGGATTTTTTGATCTAATAATAATTTAATTTTTTTTGTTACTTAAAAATCTTGTCTCGTATTTACAAATTTTATTGTAATGTTAAATTTTTTGATTAAAATTACAATATACCAAAAACATGAAAACAATACTGAATAATAGTACCCAAGTATCTCAATATCTTTTTTTTCAACGGGCAACTTTTTTAAACTTTGATTTGTAGTTTGTTAATTAAATAACTAACAACTGTAAATAATAGTATTGTACATAGTACTTATCGTATACAAAAATTGGCTTTCCATCATTTGTGTTACTAATGAGTAGAGTATACAGATTATTCCTGACTTTTCACGAAGTCAACCCAATTCTATTCCTTAACTTAATCCGTTGCAATTCCTTGGCCAATGTGAAGGGCTTGAGGTCAATTCGTTTACATGACCAAAGCTCTCCACAATCAGGCTATTATCCCGATCCCGCTCCCGCTCCAAGAAAGAAAACACACACACACATACATACATACATGTACACCTAACATTAATACATTGTTCATACATTTCATGCATTAGTTCTTAAGTTGTGTGTATATCGTATGACACCAGACAAACTACACATACGTAACTCGTACAACATTTTGTATGGCTTGATATGTTTGTGTATGTGTTGTAGAGTATGTCTTGTGTCTGTGTGTGTGATGTAACTAATCCAAAAAAAAAAAAAGTGTTGATGCGATGTTGTTGTTTTTTTTTTTTGGCGTGTGTGTTTTTTTTATCAACTAATACCGCAACTTCTTCTGTCTTGTCTTGTCCTGTGACTGAAGGCAAAACTGCCCGATTATAATCCAATCTCAAGCTTCCCCGTTGACAAGGAAACCGATGAACGTGAACTAGAGGAAACAAGATGGAGTCCAGGCGTTGTGGCCGATGGCGACTTGTTAATGTTTCTGCGTGCGGCACGCTCCATGGCTGCATTTCAAGGAATGTGTGATGGCGGACTAGAAGACGGTTGTTTGGCTGCCAGTCGCGACGACACAACAATTAACGCACTCGACGTGGTAATTACTGATTACGAGGGTGGTCTGATAAGACATTGGCCTATTTCAGCAATTCGAGTCTTAAATTCTAATCAAATTAAGACATCACTACTTGAATACTGCACAAAAAAATCAGGAATTCAAAATAGAAAGACATTCTAATAGATCATCGAGTAATTTAAAGACATGCATTTTATTGTAAACATTGTTATTTTGAGCACCTCAATTAATTTTATTTTTCGAAATACGTTAAAAAGTTGAAATTAATTGAATAAAAAAAGATTATTTTTACAAGTAAATTTAATTCCATTTTAAAAATTAGTCTACTTTTAGACCAATGACTTATCAGCGCATCCTCTTATGATCCCATACACTCTCTTTATTCCTTTCTAATATCTCCTCTTTTTCTCCTCTTTTTTTTGTAGCTTCACGATTCTGGCTACGATCCAGGCAAAGCTCTACAAGCGCTTGTAAAGTGCCCCGTTTCGAAGGGCATTGATAAAAAGTGGACCGAGGACGAAACGAAAAAGTTCATCAAGGGTCTTCGCCAATTTGGCAAAAATTTCTTCAGGATCCATAAGGACCTGTTGCCGCACAAGGATACACCGGAGCTGGTCGAGTTCTACTATCTGTGGAAAAAGACGCCCGGCGCTAACAATAATCGTCCGCATCGTCGACGCAGACAGAGCGCGTTGCGTCGCAATCGTGTTACGCGCGCAAATAATACACCTCCCAAAAAGGAGGACACTCCGGAACCACAAGCTGCGACGACGGCGACGGCGGCGGCGTCGGCTGCAGAGACGGCGAGTCGCTCATCGCCCGCTGTCTCCAAGGAGGAGAACAGTTCTCTAACCGAGGACGACGCCAGCGAGTGTGACAGTGATTCGAGTCTGACCAACAAAAGGGATGAATCACCCTCTAGGATGAGGACAAGAAACAAACAACAGAATAACAACAACAGCAGCAGCGCCAATGCAACCGGTGGCGGTGGAGGCTCCGCTGCTGTTGCCTCCGTGAACGCCTCTGCTAACAGCTCCTCTAAGGATCAATCCTCGACATCAGCGAGTAATGCCAACAATTCGGTGGCCAATGGCAAGCGGCCCAAACGTGGCACCGAGACACCGGATGTGGCTGCAGCTGCTGCTGCCGCAGCTGGAACTGGCGACAGTCCTAAGACGCCAACGAAGAGCGTGGCCGAGGGATCGAGTAATAAGCGCAAGGGCGGTAAACAGGATACGCCGAACAAGAAGAAGCGCACGGAGACTGAGACGAACAGCAGCAGTGAACAGACCAATAACAGCAACGAGGACAACATCAAGGAGAAACAACGCAAGCGTCCTGACAGTCCCGTCGAGAGCATGAACTCTGACAGTCGTCCCGACTCGGTCCTGGACGATGGTGAATCCAATACGACGGATACGGATGGACGCACCGCGGAACAGCAGTCCAGCAAGGACAGCAAGGAGATCAACTGCAAGGAGGAGATAAACGCAGTGACGTTGTCGGGAGATTTGGACACCAAATCAGAGCTTAACGAAAAGTCAATCAAAACAGAAGCACCCTGCGCAGAAGACAGCAAAGATGCCATCAAGAACATGGATGAGGAGACCAACATTCAGGCACCGAGCAACATTCAACCGCTCAGCCTGAAGCCCACCCATGTAGATGGTCTGATGAAGGAGACCAGTTCTTTGGAGGCGCCACCCGCAGTGGTAACAGTTGTGCCGCCAATTGCAATGAAAGTGCCCACAATTGCGACTGTGGAGGCGCTCAATGCATCTGTGGATCGTGATCGCAAGGAAACCATTGAGAAGATGGACATATGTGAGAACGAGGTGGCAGCACGTGATCCCGAGCTGCTCAAGAAGCTGGTTAGCATCAAGCAGGAGACGTCACCCCAACAGCAACAGCAGCAGTTGCAACAACAACAACAGCAGCAGATGCAACAGCAACAACAGCAGCAGCAACAACAGCAGCAACAACAACAACAATTGCCAATTTTGCCACCTGTGTCCGCTGCCTCTGGGCCACTGCAGGAGCCCGTTTACATCAAGAAGGAACCCATGGAGGACTCCATGGATGCCACATGCAATCAAAACAGCAACGAGCCCCAGGATCTCAAGGTTAAAATTGAAATCAAAAATGAGGATCATAAGATCAATGCCAGTGGCTTGCCACCTACGAGTTCAGCGCCTCCTCCCAATTCCCAAATGGTTGGACTGCATCACAGTTCCGCTGATGGAATGGGCGCCGAGCCGTTGCATCTGCAGCATCTGCAACATGGTCCGCCAACGCAGCCGCCCGCTGGCTACCTAATTGAGGGACAACTCAAGTATGGTCCACCTGGTCAGGCGCCACCACAGCCGCCGCCACAGTTGCACAGCGATCCGGGCAGTGCTGGGCCGACAGCACCGCCTCAAAAGTATCCTGGCGATATGGAAATGAAGTACAACGAGGCCGCCGTCAAGTTCGAGGCCAGCGGCAAGTTTGCGCCTCAGGAACTCAAGTATCCAGTGCCACCGCCGCTGGACGCCCTCAAGTACAGCCAGGAGATGCAGGCAGCGGCAGCAGCGGCGGCGGCCGTGGGCAAGTACGACATGAAGTACATGATCGAGCAGCAGGGCAAGTATCCCGTTGAGCTGGCGCCACCTAAACCTGGTTACCAGGAGGCCCTCAAGATACCCGATGTCAAGCCCGGCTTTGCCCATCTGCCGCATAACATTGGCTCGCCGTTGGATGGACCAGGGCCACCGCACAAATATGCGCCACCAGGTCAGCCAGGCCCACCGCTGGATCAGCAGCCGCCGGGCGCGACGCCGCCGCCAACGATTGCCATGCCCAAGCCACATTATCAGCACGATGTGCAGACGCCGCCGCTGGGACGACCCTTTGAGCCTGCCGGCCTCATGCTCAAGTACGGTGATCCATTGGCTGCCAAGTATGGGCCACCACAACCACAGGATCTCAAGTATCCAATGCCGCCCGTTTCCGCTGCTGGCGGCGAGAATTTAATTAAAGCCTCGCCATACGGTCCTCCTCCGGAGAGTCCCATTGATGCGTCGGCGCGCTCGACGCCTGGCCAGGATAGCCAGGGCAGCAATAGCAACAGCAACTCGCAGCCGCCATCTTCACAGCCGCAGCAATTCCAGTCGCCACATCCCTCACCGCACATGCCTTCGCCAGCGGGCGGTGGCCTTCCCCCCGGCATGCATCCACAAAATCTCATCTCTCCCCATGGACACGGACCGCTGCCTAGCTCTGGTGCCGGCTCTGGTCCAGGTCCACAGCCGCCCACGTCGCTGCATCAGCCGGTGGGCAGCTCAGCGCCAGGTCAAGGGCCACCGAGTTTACAGCATGGATTGCCACCCGGTCCGGGAGGTCCACATATATCCATCGCCTCCTCGATGCCAGTTGCTGTCTCGTTGGGTGCGCCTACGCTGTCAACCATGGCGCCTTCGCATGTTATGCATCCGCATATGCATCCACACCAGCATCCGCATCTGCAATCGCTCCAGTCGTTGCACCGACCACATCCGGATCTGCCGCCATCAATGCATCCCCATGCCCCCATGCCGATGTCGCTGCAGGCGCCGGGTCCGCCGCCACCCCACAGTCACGGACATCCGTTGACGCCATCGCACGCACAGCAGCAGCAACCTGGTCCTGGTCCAGCGGGTACAGTGCGCACGCCGTCGCCGGCACAGCAACAACAGCCGCCTCGGAGCCTTCACGAGCCACCGACATCGCGGGAACCGCCGTCATCGCACACGTCGACGGCACCGTCGGGGGGCAACAGTGGCATCAACTCGGGACCAGGACAGGGCCCAGGACCAATGCATCAGTCACCGCACACGCATCGCACATCGCCGCTGCCCGGTTTGGCGCATCCATCTGGTCTCATTGGCCACCCGATGCCCATACATCCGCATCTGGCGCATCTGCCGCCAGGTCATCCGGCACACGCAGCGCTGGCGCATCCTGGCCATCATCTGCTGTCGCATTCAATAGCAGGTCTGAGTCATGGCGGTGGCCCTATTGCGCTATTGGCGGGTCCTGGTGGACTGGGTGGCTTGCCGGAGTCGGCGCTAAGTCGTCGCACACCGCCCAGCCATCTGTCACATCCACATGCCTCCTCAGCGCCATCGACGCCACATTCGGCGGCCATCTCGACGAGCATGGCGCTGACAACCACACCCAACACGGTGCCATCGTCAGCCTTCAGTCGCGCCAGTCCCAGCGTGCAACTCTCGAGCGGTGCCGCTCAATCTGGCCCTGGTGGCAACAACAGCAACAGCAGCACGCCGAACAACTCCTCTGCCGCTGCAGCTGCAGCAGCTGCCGCTGCTCATCGCGCCGCCTCGCCAGCCTCTAGCGTGGGCAGCCTAAGCCGGCAGAGCCCGCTGCATCCTGTGCCGCAATCCCCGCTGAGTCATCATCCCTCATCCTCGGCATTGTCGGCTGCTGCGGCGGCGGTTGCCGAACGGGATCGACATGCGCTGATGCGCCAACAGTCACCGCACATGACGCCGCCGCCAGTGTCGAGTGCCTCCGGGCTGATGGCCAGCCCGCTGAGCAAAATGTATGCTCCGCAGCCAGGACAACGTGGATTGGGTACGTCGCCGCCTCCTCATCTGCGACCTGGTGCCTCGCCGCCAGTTATACGTCATCCACAGATGCCCCTGCCGTTGCCGCTGATTGCGCCAGGCGGAGGCATCCCTCAGATTGGCGTACATCCTGGCCAGTCACCATATCCGCATCCGTTGCTGCATCCCTCGGTCTTCTATTCGCCGCATCATCACAATCCCTTCAACTCACCTTATGGCTATGCGCCCTATGGACCAAGCTTCCCCGCCTACATGAAGCCACCACCTCCCGCCGGTCCCCTTGATCCGGCTGCTGTGATGGCTGCTCATCATGCTGGTCTGCCTGGTCCGCCGCCGCAATCGCGTCAGGATGAACAGAATGCCGCCGCTGCCGCAGCCGTGGCAGCTGAGAAGCAACATGCGGCGGTTGCAGCAGCAGCAGTTGCTGCTCAACAGCAACAACAACAACAACAGCAGCAACATCAACAACAGCAACAACAACAACAGCAGCAGCAGCAGCAACAACAACAACACAAGGCGGCGCAGCAGCAACAACAAACACAGCAGCAGCAGCAACAACAACAACAGCAACAGCAGGGAGGCCCGCCACAGAACAAGCCACCGACGCCAAAGACGCCACAAGGACCTGGAAGCATGGGTGTCGGCATGGGCGGACCGGGCACTCCCACTGGACTACCGCCTGGTGCATATCCAGGCTCCCATATACCTGGATATCCGCCGCCGCCGCATCCCTCACCATTTGCACCGCAAGATGGCCAGCCTCATGGCTTGAAGCCGACTTCCCACATGGATGCACTGCGTGCACACGCGCACTCGGCCAACTCCGCTGGAATGGGCAGTGCGCATCATCCAACAGAGCCATGTAAGTGTCAAATGATCAAACGTATAAATAATTATCTAGAACAATGGAAAAATATTACATATTTCTTAACCATTCCATTTTTGAAAGGGGATTATATAAGCCTGGATAAACTTTTATTTTTAATTTTATGTTTTAAAAATATATTTAAACTATTATTAATCATTGTCAACACTTTTAGTGCCCATTGACATTGAGCCGGATCCGGAACCAGAGATTCCCAGCCCCACACACAATATACCGCGCGGTCCCAGCCCCGAGGCAAAGCCCGACGATACCGAATGCCATCGCTCGCAGTCGGCCATGTAAGCTACTCCACTAGAACATAAATTAAAGAATCCCGAGTTATTATAATTTCGTTATCTTTTTAGCTTTGTGCGTCACATCGATCGTGGTGATTACAACTCGTGCACGCGTACGGATTTGATCTTCAAGCCTGTTACGGACTCCAAGCTGGCACGCAAACGTGAGGAACGTGATCGCAAGTTGGCCGAAAAGGAGCGTGAGCGAAGACAGGTGAGCTGAAAAATTATATTTAAGATGCGATACTTGAAGTTATAAAAAAACAATTCTATCCACCACCAGCAGCAACAACAACAGCAGCAGCAGCAACAACAACAACAGCAGGCTGCAGCACAACAAGCTGCACAGCAGGCAAAGATGAAGGCTGAGCTGAAGCCTCCATATGCTGATACGCCTGCATTGCGTCAGCTGTCGGAATATGCGCGTCCACATGTCGCCTTCAGGTGAGTGATCAATTCACCAAATATGAGTATATATATTTCTCAGTGTTGTTGCGAGTCTACGATTATGTATTTAATTTGTAGTCGTAGTCATTTTTTTCGAGTCGTTAATTATCGGCGTTTGTATTGTAATAACTTCCATTTCGATTTCAGTCCTGTTGAGCAGATGGTGCCTTATCATCATCCAATGGGCCCTATGTATAGCAGAGAGAGGTATAGTACCTAGTACAAAGCCTGACAAATCCTCATCTCAGCACACACCACCACCAAACTCATACTGATATCCGATATCCTTTGCCAACTAACAAACAGCATTTGATTTTTCCCCTTTTTTTTTGCTTTATTATGCGCACGCTTTAGTTTTAAAATTAACTCGCTTCTTAATTGCCTGCCCGTAACCAACTCCTCGACAAAAGAAATCCATTTCTCCTCACACACTTTATAAACTGTTGCTCAAATTGCCAATTTAAACTAATTACAGAGAATTGGAGGAGATCAAAAACGCACAAGCGGCCGCAGCGAGTCAATCGCGACTTGATCCGCATTGGATGGAATATTACAGACGGTAAGAAACATAATCCATATAATCTCTAAGAAAAAACATTACATATTGTCTTTAATTGTCTTCTTGCAGTGGCATACATCCCTCACAGTTCCCGCTGTATGCGAACCCGGCGATTTCACAAATGGAACGGGAACGTTTGGGCATACCGCCGCCACATCATGTGGGCATGGATCCTGGCGAGCATATGGTTCGTATATCGCATGTCATCTTCTCATTGTACACCAACTCGAATGTCCACTCATATTCACAAAATCAATCGTATTTGGAAAAACCAATGTTCAAAACAACAAAACAAATTCAAACATCTGCACAAATCACTTGTCCACTTGTCAGCTCAATTAACCAACAAACAAAAAAAAAAATAAAACATAGTTTAAATGAGTCTATCATGTGTCCATGTCCAAGCACGTGTGCTAACACTCCTACTCCTCCTTCATTGATTGATTGATCTTAATTGGAGGCGTATCTAACCCCATTGTAAGCCATCAGTCGGTGCTCGTTCGTTTCGTCATTCTAACACGCATTTATCCACTACTTTACATTTTCCGCATTTTCCACTTACAAAATGTCGCTTGGCGCAAGCTGGCTCCATAATCCTCAAGGCACCACTGGCTCTTTTGAAACTATCTACGATATTCAATAATTTTCAGATACGATTGACGAGAGAATATCATGCACACTCTCATACTCATTTACATTTGCCTTTGCATCCACAGCCGCAACCACCGGAGGCCGGTTTCCAACTGCCACGTGAGTTTGTATAGCCATTGCGTTGAATTGCCCACAAACAATACTGACATATATATATATATTTCTGCTCTCTCCCTCTCTTTCATTGTATTTATCGAATCCCAATGCAGCGAATGTTGGACAATATCCACGCCCAAATATGCTTATACCTAGAGAGCCACACTCGGATGTTTTGCTGCGTATGTCGTATGCAGATCAGCTACAGGTTTCCCCAATCCTTAATAAATTTCCTAACTGATTAATTACATATATACAGTATTTACAGGCCGCCGAATTTCAACGTCAATCGCTGCACGATCAATACTTTAGGTGAGTATCTTCTAAATTGCCATCGTTTGCTATCATTCTTGGCCAATTAAACAACAGTCATCAGTCACATCATCTGGCTCATTTGCTCGCATCTGTATTTTGACTTTGTGACTTTTGTTTTGTTGCGTTTATTGTTTTTGTTTTCGTTTTCGTTTTGTATCTGTATCACACGCCCACTTTCTCTTCCTAGACAACGGCCCAGATAAGTGGACTAGAGAGTGCTTAAGAGAGGCAGAAAGACAGACAGACAAGCAGACAGGCAGCCATTGTAGAATCCCAAGCAACTGAACAAAGAAAATACTCATCACGGCGTCAAATGGCCGTGAGGAAAATACTTTGTGTGATTTTTGTGTTCAAACGTTTAAATTTTGCTTTTCAACTCCAACCACAACAACTGCAACAGAAACAGAAAAAAAAACCATTAAATCAACTAAATAAGTGCATATTAATAAAAACGCCAACAATAGAACGTGTATGTAACTAGCAACTTTAAGTTGTGCAACGCTTTGTCCAGTTTAAATGTAAAAAGTTAGTATTCTTTTGTCATTTATCATTTATGTATACATCGCATCCACATATTGCCCGGCACATTCATCACACATGCAATCCTCATGACAATTTTCTCATTATCTTTATTGCTTTTCTATTGTAATACAGAAATCAGCTGCGTTAATTGAGCCTGGCTAATCTGGAAATCAAAACTCTGCAGCTAAACCCCCTCTTACTGACATGGAATCAAAAACAAAAGGACGCGTGCAAAGAAGGAGCAATGAAAAACAAACTAACAAAACTAAATGAAACGAAACAAGCAAACAAAACATGATGGTCGCAATATTTTAAGTATCGTCTTTCTAGTGTATAGTGTTAACAATGTAAACAAAATGAAAACGTGTTAATTATCGTTTAAGCTTACGAGAATTGATTAAGGCAAATGGAACAAAAAAAAATTAGCACACAAATTTTTAAGGTTTTCAACTGCATAATGTGCAAAAACATTTCAGATTGTAGCACCACTTTGATCTAACACCTATGAATAAGTACTAAGCTCGATTCAAATCAAATTATCTAGACACACTTGCAATTAGCAGAAATAACGGAGCAAAACCAAAATACACACACACACACTTGCTAAATATTGCAAGAATCTTTAGTATATATTTATGTATATGCCGTAGAATTTTATGCTAACACTTCCAAGATCCGGAAGATAGAACAATGCGCCTTTTGCAGACGAAACAAAGCCAATATATTGAACTTATAATGGGCTAGTTCGAGTTCTTAATTGTCGCTAACTAAACTGCAACTACAACTAAAAAAGCAACTAATTTGACATCTCAGCATTTGCTGAGTTATTGTAAATGTAATTTAAAGTTATAATACTTCCAGACCCAATTAAACTATAAAAATATATATATTTTGTAATGAAGTACGCTTTCTGCTTAACATGAATTGATTTTCGGCCCAGAGCTTCATTTCAGTCCATTTTCTTGTGTTGGCTTTCTCGCTTTGCTTACTTATTACTCATTAACTTATTATTTTGCTATAAATAGAGTATTATATAATATTGTCGAAGAAATCAAAGCAGCAAAAACTTGTTTGTAAAAAGTGCTTAATAACAAAAAAAAAAACACAAAAAACAAAAATATAAGAGCATAGTATTAAATTTATATATGTGAATTATGAATGCGGTTTTCAAATCAACAAAAGCAAAAAATATTCTAGAATCCCCCAAATGCAATCCATGTACTATATATAAAGAGAGAGAGCAGCCCATGCATTTGTAGCAGCTGCAGTTTTTCGAGTGCTTAATTTATATTATTAGTAATTTATACACAATACATTATATAATATGAGATGCATGCATTATAAAACATAAATAAATCTATATTTCAATAAAAAATGGTTTATATTAAATATAAGGCCAATAAAAGCAAACACACACACACTGCGAGAATATAATATAAATGCGTGCATTATACTATAAAAAAATTACATATTTTTTAATACAATTTTTTATTTTATATTTTGATGAGTAATACACATTGAATTATAGTATATTGAACTTATACATATACACTTTATTATTATTATTATATATATATATAAATATAAATATACAGCGTTTATTGTAGAATTTTGCGAGCATATTTAAAAGAAACAAAAAAAAAGCTGAAAACCAAGCACACAAACAAATAATATGAGCCACATCATTTGGCGAAGTTATCGGTTAAGATGTAAGATTGTAAAGGGAAAAACCAGGCGTACATATTTATATATACATATACAACATAAATATAAAAATCACATGCAGCTATATATGCATCTGCTAAATATATAAAATAGTATATATATTTCACACAAAAACAAAAGCATATACACAATTCGATGATAATGATAAAACAAAATAAATTATTAAAAACCTGTAAAAACTAAGTAAAGCAAAATAAAATTAGTTACATTAGTTACAAATCCATGCACCGTTCATTTTAATTAAAGCTTTTCTCTTCTTAAAGGTAAATGTGAAGGACTTCATTTAATGGCTCTTCTTTAGCTTGACCACGAAGATAGTAAGATACTGTTTCTTATTTGTTTATTGAAAAGCAAGTAAAGCTATTACAATAAACACATATAAAGATATACATTTAACTAAAGTTGATTTATCAAAAACCAATGGGTTCAGCGGCATTACAAAAACATAACATGTTAAATTAGTTTACAGATTTTTTAGCATTAATTCTTGAAGTATTTAATACCCATACTTTGTTGATTGAGTGAAATTCTGCAGCTAAGGACCCACTTTTAAACTGTGGCATGCGTTCGCAACCTGCGACAAATAAACAAACAATTCCAGTTTGCGACGAGTAAGTAATATAAAAGACTTAATTAAAATTTGGAGCATGCAGGCAATGTTTTTAGCGCAAACAAATTGCTATGCGGTCTGAAGCGTGGTATCAGCCAATCAATTCTAATTAAAAATATCGCCCTTGAGCAGTATGACCAGACTGCAGCCTAGTAGAATAGCCCTACTCCCAGTATATGTAAAACCAGCTCCTTTGGGTGGCGAAATCCAGCTTTTTTCAATCATAGCATGGTTGATAATGTTCGCGTAAATTACTCGATCGTTTAGAGGTTGAATTGGACGGAAATTGTTCCTCATATGCTCATCATTAGCTGTCAGTTTCCGAAAGAGATTCATCTGTAAGATGAACGTATTTTCTATAAATGTATATACAAGTGATGCAAATATATATATTTACCTGGTACCCCGATAAGTCTATGGGCTCCTGATAATCTATCCAAATAATTTTTTCCGCGCAAGGTGGTGTTGTCAATGAACCTACATAACTGTAATAGTTCATCGAGCTCGTTGAGAGAAACTTCATTAGAGGCAGCGGCTCCACCAAGTCCTCATAAGTGCCCTTCCTGTCTATATTTGATAGCGACTCCACGAATTCTCCATAATAGGGATTATGCTCTTTTTCATTAATCTAATGATCGGCTTGATTAGTTTGAGCTAAAGTTTTTCTTGTATGCTTCAACTTGTTACCTGAAAAAAGAAAGCCAATACGGCAATACCATATTCCTGACCCAATGCGCTTGAAAAGTCTTTGTAATCCAGATTACGCATTACCACATGCATTTCAGCGGGATACCGATGATTGTTTATCGTATCCTCACTACCCACAGTATCATTCTCACCCCAATGAAAGTGAAACTGCTCGAATTGATAGTCCTTACCAGTTGGTAATGGACCGCCCGACATGCGTGGCTCCTTGCCCGGCTCGAAGGTCATTGTGACCAGGACAGTGTGTCCATTGTTGTTCATGAGTACGACTTTGGGCATTGCATCGAAATTGATGTACTTAATTTCAGGGTATAATATCTCTACGACGTGCAGCTTATCAATATTAATAGGACTCTGATGCTTGCCACTGCAACGCTTGTAATCTTCTGCCCAATGTTGCGGTCCGTGCTGGCCCTCATATCCAAAATCTTTTCCACAGACAATAACAACTATAACAATGGATGCAAATAATAAAGAACAATGGTAAGCTACATTCCTTTGTTAATGATCTTATGGTATTTAAGCTTTTGTTAAATGTAATTATATTGAATTGTTGCTTACCACAAATAAAAATAATTGCACTTTGCAATCGAAGGTTCCACATTTCGTAAATTAACCACTCTACTTCGACTCAATCTAAACGTGTTAACGCGCCAAAAGCAATGGCTCAACTCGAATCTAATCTGCCAAAGTAGCAACAAATTGTCATTCAAGTCAATATTGCCTGAAAACTCAAATCACAGTCGGGTTTGTACACGTAGTTTACATTCCCAGCGGAGAGAATATTCACACAAATATGTATTAATAGAGTATTATTTTAAGTGCTACTGCTTTGATTTAGGTAAAGCTATTTTATATATCGATCTTAATTACTCCTCATTGACCCAAAAACAAACAGCTGATCATTGCCAAAAATATCGAAAGCATCCCATCAAATATTCGATATAATACTCCAATTTAAAGGACCAGCTGGAAATTTAAAACGTATTTTGCTTGCTTACCTACGTTTCAAATCAAACTTTTAGTTAATCAGAGAAAATGTGATTCTATCTCTGCCTGTCAGCGGTATCTGGAGAATACTTGACTTTATTCGCCGTCAGTATATATGCTAATTGTAATGCGTTTTATTTGGAAATTGCTGCTGAAAGCTACAAAGTAATTGAAAACCCTTTTAAGTTTATTTTTCACGGATAATTATAAATGCTAATTCCTTTCAGTTAATGTGAATTTTGCTGAACAAATATAAGTATAAATTAGTTTAAAAAGAGTAAATAATCTTTATTCAAATGTCTAGGTGAAATCGCATAATAAATATTGATACATGATTAAGTGAATTTTAATTAGAGTTAAGTTTAACCAGTAAATCAAATAACAGCATTCGACGTTATTTAAATATCCTTTACACTTGTTTACTATGTATTCCGCATTGGCTTACATCCAAATCGAAATCTGAAGCCTCACACCGTTGTAATCGGGTAATCAAAGTTGGGAAGTTCAATTTAATTAAAATTTCGTGCATGTAAATAATGAATTAAATACATAACCGACCAATATGAGGACTATGCCTCTGGCTTTACTGCATGTGTCAGCTGCATTATCGGCATTTACAAAGGGAATAGCACTGAAGCCGACTTGAACAAATTTTCGGGGAATATTCTCATAAATAATACGATCGTTGATCGGTTGAGGTGGTCGGAAATTATTCCTCAAATGGTAATCGTGAAGCGTAAGTTCCCGAAAGTGATTTATCTGTCAAATGAGAGTCATAAAAATTGATTGATTGATATACATATTTTTTTTGTCTCACCTGTTTTTCTGATATGGCTATGGGCACTTCATAATCTATCCATACCACTTTCTCCGCACAAGGAGGTGTTGTCAAGGAACCTACGTAGCTATAATAGCTTGCTAAATCCCATGAGAGAAACTTACTTAGGGGCACAGGATCCTGCAAGTCAGTCCACATGCCCTTTCTACTAATGATCGATAGACTCTTTACAAACTCTTCATAATATGGATTATCCTCTTTATCAATCTAAAGATACAATGTTTGTACTTTTCATATACTATTTTTGATTCTTAGTTACCGAAAAAAAGAACGCCAACACAGCAATACCATGATCCTGACCCAAAGCACTTTTAAAGTCCTTGAAGTCTAGACTCCTCATTACCACATGCAGCTCCGCAGGATAGGCATGATTGTTGACCAAATCCTCGCTTCCAACTGTGTCATTCTGACCCCAATGAAAGTGAAACTGCTCGAATTGATATTGCGACTTGCGTTCCAAGGGACCGCCCCTTAAGCGTGGTTCCCTGCCCTTCTCGAAGTCCATCGTGACCAGCACAGTATGACCATTGTTCCCCATGTGCACACTCTTTGGGATGACGTTGATGTTTTGATAGTCAGGGTCAGGAAATTCCTTCATCACGACACTTAACTCATCAATATTAATAGGGCTCTGAAACTTGCCACTACAGCGTTTGTAATCTTCGGCCCAATGTTGCGGTCCGCGCTGACCTTCATAGCCAAAATCCTGGGCAGAGACAACGACAACTATAATATAATAGAAGCGCAAATTTCTTAGTAATTTAATTTAGTTGGCAGTCTGTGCTGTCAATGTGTGTTACGAGTAGTTAATTGACGTCTGTAGGCAACATTTCCCTTTGTTATATTTGGTATCAGATGTCATTAGCAATTATTCGTTCAATTAGCATTGATTAAGTAACAATTATCGTGTAAAGTTTGTAGTTATCTGTTTATTATGTACTTATGACTGTAATATTTCACTTTTCTCAACTGATTTAAATACAAGTCTCATCTGCTGTTAATTGACAAATATTTATACATATAGCTGTCATGGGACCGATCAAAAACTTCCAACTCTCATAACTTTGCCAAAACTTGACCGATATTCATGCGGAATATCGTTTTGATCATTTTGTGGCCTCTACTTTGATTCTGCATCAAAATATCATTCATTAAAAATATTTTAAAAATTCGATTTTTTCCTTATCACTGTCTATTTTATCCTTATTTTTCCATTGACTTGACCCTTGACCCTTACTCGAAAACTTCCAACTCTCATAACTTTGTCAAAACTTGACTGATATTCATGCGGAATATCGTTTTGCTCATTTTTTGGCCTCTACTTTGATTCTGCATCAAAATATTATTTATATAAAAAATTTAAAAAATTCGATTTTTTTCCCTATCACTGTCTGTTTTATCCCTTGACTTGTCCCTTGACCCTTACTCAAAAACTTCCAACTCCCATAACTTTGTCAAAACTTGACCGATTTTCATGCGGAATATAGTTTTGATCATTTTTTGGCTTCTATTTTGATGCTGCATCAAAATGTCATTCATTAAAAAAATTTTAAAAATTCGATTTTTTCCCTATCACTGTCTATTTTATCCGTACTTTTCCCTTGACTTGTCCCTTGACCCTTACTCGAAAACTTCCAACTCTCATAACTTTGTCAAAACTTGACCGATTTTCATGCGGAATATCATTTTATTCATTTTTTGGCCTCTACTTTGATTCTGCATCAAAATATTATTTATTTAAAAAATTCGATAATTTTCCCTATCACTGTCTATTTTATCCTTACTTTCCCTTGACTTTCCCCTTGACACTTACTCAAAAACTTCCAACTCTCATAACTTCGCCAAAACTTGACCGATTTTCATGCAGAATATCATTTTGATCATTATTTGGCCTCTACTTTGATTCTGCATCAAAATATTATTTATTTAAAAAATTCGAAAATTTTCCCTATCACTGTCTATTTTATCCGTACTTTTCCCTTGACTTTCCCCTTGACACTTACTCAAAAACTTCAAACTCTCATAACTTTGTCAAAACTTTACCAATTTTCATGCGGAATATCGCTTTTATCATTTTTTGGCTTTTACTTTGATTCTACATCAAAATATAATTTATTTAAAAAATTCGATTTTTTTTCTATCACTGTCTATTTTATCCGTACTTTTCCCTTGACTTGTCCCTTGACCCTTACTCAAAAACTTCATAAATGATATCATATTGAAAAGCTGCTTACCACGATTTAAGATAAATGTCACTGTAGCAATGAATGCAATTTGTTTGACGCCACCAAACGTAAGACTCCACATTTTGTCAACTGACCACTTTCCGTTAATGACTTAAACTGAAACTTTTTCACCCGTAAGTCCTAAAGAATAAATACACGATGTCAGCCAATTTCAGACTATTAGTGTTAATCCGCCAACTGCGGTCGCACAACTAACGTTAAGGTCCGTGCGCTGTCTAGACTTATATCAAGTTGCCAAAGCTGCACGAATGTGACAACTTGCAGTTGGCTTAAACTGTAGTGCAACCTAACTTACCGACATCATCGTAGCGTCTATTCGTGAGTGCAAGTCCTGCAGATACCGAATTTAAATTAATAGATTTATAAATAAGATACATCATGCACAGGGGAAAATTTTACTAGCCTGATAAATATTTATCTCTTTATTAAATTCATTCTCATTTTAATGTGCATTGAGCTTAAAGCTTTTAAAGCATTGTCAATAAAGAGCAGTATGTGTGAAATGCATTGCAGTGTACACACCCTAACTGTCAATATTTTTAACACTCTCTGTACTTGTCAATAAGTGTGAAAACCGTTTAAATAACCATATTTTATCAGAGTAACAGAAGTTTATATCTTTCTTTTAATCTGTAACAGATCAGCTCTCTTGATAACAGCTGGATTTATCGAATTTATGTATCTTTCAGCTATTTGAATTTTACTAAAATGTTACTGTAGCTTTTGTCTGTTTATCTACTTATAAAGCTAATAAAAAAAGAAATTTTTTCAACAATTTTGATCTCTCATAACTTCATCAAAACTTAGCTGATTTTCAAGTGGAATATCATTTTGCTCATGATTTGGCATCTAAATTAACTCTGCATGTAAATTTTTATCATCTAAAAAATTTGATATTTTTTTGATACTAAGCCATTTATAATCCAATTATCCACACTTACCCCTTGACATATTTTTAATAATTTTGATCTCTCATAACTTCCTTAAAAAATAAAGCTATTTTCCAGCGGAATGTCATTTTGATCATGATTTGGCCTCATTATCGATTCTGCATTTAAATTTTTATCATCTAGAAAATTTTATATTTTTTTGATACCAAGCGATCCATCATCCAAATTTCCATGTTTAAAAGGCACATTAAAATGATTTTATCTGATAAAAATGTTCATTTGTCTCTGTCGGACATGAGTACTTACGGAATACTAACTCTGATTACATTTGTACACATTTTTGATATGGCATTTGATTGAATTAACAATTAATTAACAAATATTTCTATATTATACTCATTCAACTATATTATAATCTTTTCTACAGCTTTCTACGCATTGTGTGATTTTTTAAACTTTGTACTTTGAATTCATGATTTAATACATTTTTCTAACATATATATTTAGTCACTTACCTAATCGCGATCGAAGCTGTAAATTATTATTAAACAAAGAACTGAGCTCAATTATCTTGTAGATAGAGTCGCACTGGTTTATATTTATTTATTGATAGAGAAACATATCAAGAAATATACCCTACTTATCTTATAAATCACAAGGTGCAGTAACATTAACTTAATGGCTGGGAATTAAAATTCAGTGATGACTTTAAATAGCTACAATTAAATATGCTTAAGGTGCAAACATCATCATCATCGCATTAACTCTCACATAAATGAGCTTTTAAGTATATAAATAATCAGAATCAGGTGCCATGTGCAGCATACATTATGTATGAAGTAGTTATTACTCGCACTTCTTATTGGGTCAAGTCCCGACGACTCACGTCCTCACGGCGACAAACGAGCAAACAATGCCCGTGTGCAAGTTCAGTTGGGTAAATTACATGGCTTAATTAAAATTTTGAGCATGCGAGCAATGCATTTAACACAAAACAAATCGCGATGCGGTCTGGGTCATGGCCTCTAATTAAAATCCAGTAAAATATTTCCCTTAAACAACACCAGAAGGCTGCCTAGCAGAAGAGTCAATCCCCCTCTGATTGTGGAGCCCGTATTCCGATTCAGGGGCATTTTGCCCCATCGACTTGTGGCATGATCAAAGGGAATGGGAACCCTCTGGTAAACCGTGCGATTGTTAAGTGGTTGAGTTGGTCGGAAATTGTTCTTCAAGTGGTCATCATTTTCGGTCAGTAAGCGAAATTGTTCCAACTGTGAATAATATTAATATACAATTAATTTACATTTACTTATTTAAGGTAGAAAATGAACTCACCTGGTGCTCCGATATGGATATGGGTTCGTGGAAATCAATCCAGACAACTTCCTCGGCACAGGGCGGCGTTGTCAACGATCCAACGTAGCTGTAATAGTTAACCGGATCCTTAGAGACATAACTCATCAAGGGCAGTGGATTCGCCAAGTCAATAGACTTCCCTTTACGGCTTATAGAGGGCAATCTCCTCGTGAATTCCGCATAGCTGGCACTTCCGACGTTTCTGATCTATTAACAGAATAATTATTGCATATCCACTGATATTTTAATTTATAAAATTACCTTGAAGAAATATGCCAACACGGCAATGCCATGATCCTGACCCAAAGCACTCTCAAAATCCGGATAGTCCAGACTACGAACAACGACATGCATTTCCGCCGGATAGGCTTGATTGTTGATCGTATCCTCACTTCCAACTGTATCATTCTCACCCCAATGAGAGTGAAACTGCTCAAATTGATAGAAAGCCTTCGTTTCCAATGGACCACCTCTGACACGTGGCTCCTTGCCCTTGGCAAAGCTCATGGTGACCAGCACAGTGTGTCCATTGTTGGTTATGTGTACGGCCTTCGGTATGGAATCAAAGTTGTAGTACTCAAGATCGGGATAATCCTTCTTCTGCACATTCAGCTCATCAATGTTAATGGGACTCTGGTACTTGCCACTGCAGCGCTTGTAATCATCGGCCCAATGTTCCGGTCCGTGTTTGCCTCCATAGCCAAAATCTTGGCCAGAAATTGCGACAACTGTCAGAAGAGAGATACATACTATATTAAATTCATCAAAGTTTGCTGATTCGCATTCATTAAACTTGCTAATTGCTCGGACAATCGGTGACGGTGATATCGACCAAACCCTACCTACAAATATTTGGCAACGCTCTTTGATTAAATTGCTGACTATTTTTGGTATCACAGGGGCGACTAAAAATAGGTGTCTGTTACCCTTGATAGCTTGTCTAAATATTTATTGTATTAATTTCGTCATGTCTGCTATCAATTTGTCGCTTGTCGTCAGTTGATTTTATTGTCTCTAATTGATAATTACCCTCGGTTCCCGCACTTTCTCTACCCTTTCATGTGGTTTCAACATGTATCATAGGTCAGGCTTTAATGTGCATTCAATTAGCATTAATTACACATTGATTATGTAACAATTAACGTGTAAAGTTCATAACTGTTTACATCTATAATTACGCTGTGACTTTTCATGAACTGCTTTAAATAAGAGACTTATCTATTTATCTATACAACAATGTCGTCAGTTGTCTTGTCAGGCAATAACCTGCCCAAAATTACTTTTTTTTTAAAGCAACCCGTAATTAGCATAAATACTCTTCGGTTACGTACTTTCCACCTTAGAAATAATTTATTGACAATTGAAAATGTGTTTTCTAGCATTGCAGTTTGTTATTAGAAGTAAATTTTAAGATTTTCAGCAATGACAAATAAAAAAGACTTAAATATATTTAGTAAGAAATACTAAAATAGAAAGAACAAAGTGTAGAAAATCAAGAAGCAATAAAATATATATTCACAAAATCTACTTTTTTTTAAATTATCTATGTATAAAAAAGAGTTACACTTATTTGCTCACGTGCTAATGCCGTAAATTATAATAATTTTAAATTAAGCGCGTCTAATTCATGACAGTCCCAATTTTATAACCCTCAACTCAAGAGTGTTAGACTAGGAGATATTCTACGAATTGTAGTAATGACAAAATGCACGTCCGTTTGGTTCCGTAGCTTGATCCAGAATGATCTCGCTCTCCTTATTAATTTTTCTGTATCCCTATGTGTTCTCTCAGCAAGGCTCTTGAGAGAGCGAGAGAGAGAGAGAGAGAGCAACAGTTATTGCACAGTAAATTTACAGACTATGTTATAGTTATGTTATTGCTACAGAATTTTAATTCAATGGAGAGAGAGAATGAAAAACTGTACTGCATTTGAAATATTCGTATATGCACATTAAATTTACAAAATTAAGCAGCTTATACAGACAAACTAATCGATCAAATTAAATGGCTACAGGGTATAAGTACTAACAAACAAACAGTTTAGCTAATTCTACATAGACTAAGCACGCAATGTACTCTTCTCTGTTTGAATTCAGGTAATTTGTTAACCATTGTATTATAAATTAGAAAATTAGCCAAATTTTGTAATTGGATAACAAGCTAGACGTTTTGTAGTTTTTATTTCTAAAGTAAATTAACTGTTGTTACCAATGCTTTACAGACACAAAGCGAAGACGAGTTTCCGGTTAGCCATAAATACCAAACATATACCTATATATTATATTACACGAGTGACTGGACATTTCCAACTAATGCCACGGGACGTGACGGAGACGTACTTTGATAATAGTGATGAGTAATCAAAAGAAATCAAACTAACAATCAGCTGACCTATTTGTATATCATATTTAAATCGTCAACTCCAACGTGGACAGCGAGTCGATGTCTGATTTGTGAAAAGGTTTGGGACAGACATGTTGTGGACGTGTTTATGATTTTACAGAAAGATAATTAACCTGTGTTAATTAGACGTGTGCGGTGTCAAGGACAAATGGTTAAAACTTGACATAAAGAAAATTTATAAAGGTTAATTTTTCACATGTTATTTATTTAATCGATCTGGGAATTTCAATTATTATTTATATAAAATAAAGCGTTATGAAGATACTTAAAAGAATTCCACTTAAACAGAAATATCTATATTGCTTTTAGACCGAATAGACACAGCTTTAAAACAAATAAAAACATCTTCAAAGCAATCAAAATACACGATGCAATTTGTTAACTGGTAATAAACAATGTGTTTTAGCTTATAAAAAAATATACGAGTATCTTATCACATCACTTATCACTTTGAGAACGTTTCCAAGCAACTTAATCCTTAATTGTTGCTCACCACAAGCCAAAATCAATGTCACCAATTCAAAATTCCACATGTTGCATATATAGATGATCACTTAACAGATCACACTTTTCAATGAAACTAAATACGTAGCAATAACAAATTAGTTGAGGAACTAACGACCACTTTAAAAATCAGTTGGATTGTCTGTCTGTCGCTGTTCACCCGCCAAATGCGGTCGCTCAACTGCGGTTAATTCCCGTCTGTCGTTGAGACTTATATCAATTTTTGCCACAGTTGATTTTTTTGTGGTTCGCTATCGACTAACATTTAATTGAATTGAAACTTAAATCGGACCCTTACTATTTATGAAGTGTCAGCGACAACGACATTGGCCTCTGTTCCCCGATGGTTTCATGGAATACGCAATTTAAACAAAATTGTCAATGGTCAGCAGTATGTAAAAATTTACTAGAGCTGCACAAACTGCGGCTTTCCAGTCACGCGAACCAGCATTGAGAATAACAGAGCTGTTATCCCTCCGATTTAACATTGAAAATTTTTACAAAGTCTTTAATTAGCCTATTTTAAAAATTAAAACTTTTATATTATAAAAATACTTCCTAAGCATCACAGCTTATTAATATTTAACACAACTCTATTTCAATCAGATTTTTTTTCTATGTTGACAACTTTTGAATAAGTAATCCGTTTGTGTGTTGAAAATGAGAGTTGTTTGACTGACTACTGAAGAACAACTGCAAAAGAGAAAGACAAATTGAAAACTATCAAGTTTTAGTTCACAGTACATTGTCTGTTAATCTATAAGGTCAATCACACTCTATTTGAATCTTGCGGTTACTAATACTACTTACTTATAATTAAACACGTTCTTATCTTCGTAAGCCATCTGTATCTGAGGGATACTTAGACTGATTGCACAGTATTTATCTTTGAATTGCATAGCAATTGAGAACGAGCAAAGTCATTGGCACTTGCTTTAAAGTAATAACGATAAAATGCCACTATAATTAACTGCTCATTTAATATTGTTATAACATTGTAACATGAAATTCCCCAGTGATATAATTTTGGTAACAAAAGTGAATAAGTCAAGTAGCTTAAGGTCAATTATAGCGCCAATGAATATGCAATCTAATTACAAGTTATTTGTTGCACATTGATCGATAATACAAAGTTGCAGTTGCAGGAACATAACTCAATGAAAAGTCAAGAAAACTTGTAGAGTAAATTCATTGATGAAATAGCTTTCGCTAAATTTTAAATTTAATCAATTGTGCCAAAGACTGACGTCATTAGCGTTAATGACTCATAAATAATGTGTTACTGTCCCTCTCTAAAGATGATTTGGCAATGGAAACTTTACGCTACTTTTTTGTGATTTTGGTTGACTTCAAACTGATTTATTTACATAGCTATTTAAGTAAATGTATGTGTTAAGCAATATGCACAATAAGCCAACTTCCAAACAGTTCAAACAGTTGTATGATTGTCTGTGATTTAAGGTCTAATACCTTTAAGAAATCTTCTGAAAATACTAGCATAAAAGCACTTACATTTATCTGCGATAATACATGAATTGTGACCAGGTAGCACAACTTGGCAGCACTCTTCATGTTGCTCAAGTCACTAATTACTTTGCGGGTAATGGCAAGGTGAAGAGTAAGTGCTTTCTGCTAACGCTTTGAACTCAACGCTAAAGCCAGCAAAAAATTACACCATAATTCGTGTGTATTTATATTTGTATATAAGAAATTGTCGCTTAGTTTCTAAGCTCCACAAGGTAAGACTTTTAATTTTCGGCTGGCCACACAACAAAGTCTGCGATAACAGTTGAAAACGCAGAAAGTGCGAAATATAAATATACAAATTACAAAAAATACATTAAACTTTTATTAGAATTAAAATACTAAAATATATTTCATATATTTTAAGTTTTTAATTAAATTCAACATTTTTTTAAATTTTGTTTGCCTTATATCATATTTTGTAGTGCCTTTTTGGACTTGAAATAAATAAGTAAATTGCATTAATCAAAATTATGCCATATTTGTTATGATTTTAAATCACATTAATTTTTGCCAACTTTCTATTTCCTCGCCGACTGTCAGCAATGTTCAAAGAGCAAAACACAACTACATCAATAATCATTAGACCCGGTTGGTATTTATAAAACTGTAAGATTAAAGCGGGTATATTAAGTGTACTTCTAACTAAAAAAAATCCCCCTTATTGCGTAGCTTGTGAACAATCAATTACAAAAAAAAAATCCATAAATTAACCACCCAATTTTTAGTAAATCAAATAACTGAAACGTTGAGGATATAATTTGAAAACTGTAATAGACTAAAGGGTATAATAGTGTTTAGCCATTTTATTTATGATATGTTTGCTTTTAATTAGAGTGCAGCAGTCAATGAGTGCGGCTTGCTTTGCTCAATTTCCGCCTATTGACTGAATTGTTTCGATGTGGAAATAAAAAAACCAGAACCACATAAAACTCATATGCGAATAGACGTGAACATTGTAGTTGCAACAAATAATTCAAAATATGCGCAAATGGACGATTTAAATAACAAGTTCGCGTAATATGCGGTAAACTCGGGAATGTAAAGTGCAGGATACAATTCAAATAATTGCGGCTGAGAATGACACGTTCTCGGTGAAATTGAGCGCAAATGAAATAGTACTAACTATTTAGGCATGTCCTGCTTAACCAGCAGACGAAACTAAACAGCAGTTAACTACATACTACAGCTTATCAAACCAGCCTCTTTTAAACTCTGTTCAAGTTCAAGTGGACACAGTAAAGTATGCAGAGCGAAAGTCACTTTTAATGAATTCCGAAAGAAAGACCATAAAACCAATAACATCATAACATCAGAGTCATTAACAAGCCAACGTCTGTGCTGTGGCATTTAAGAGCATCGTTTCTCTCTCTGCAACATAAGGAGACAAAAG
The DNA here is from genome assembly GCA_035045575.1 of Drosophila falleni. NCBI lineage: Eukaryota > Metazoa > Arthropoda > Insecta > Diptera > Drosophilidae > Drosophila > Drosophila falleni. The sequence goes on from JAWNOV010000167.1 coordinate 18,492,191, forward strand.
TAAGAGAGCTTTGCAGACTGCATGTCTCTGCAGCATCCCAAAATGTTAAGCAACAATTTTCATTGATAAAAATGCTGGCAGTTGTGTCCTGTGCCTCAGTCGTACGCGAACCTTCAGACAGTTTCAGTCGGTGTCTGTGACAGATGCTGTGAACACAACTTTTGGCGCTTCGACGTGTTAAAGCAAACAAACCCACGGAATATTAATTAATATTACGTATACGCCGCCGTGTTTCGTGTCGATTTCGTTTAACAAATAAATCAAATTAATCACAAGCGAAATTAATAAAATCGCATTAAATTTAACAGCAATAATTCACGGAATCAGCTCGTAATAACTTACAAATAAAAAGGTCTTGCGTCTCATTGGCGCCACTTGACAAAGTTTTTGGGTTTAGGGCAACTTTTGCATTTGCTGAGGTCAAAACACAATAGAGGAAAGTTTAAGTGGAGTTCTTGCTGCCAACCAAGTCTCACAGGTAAATATTTTCAAAATAAACTTGATCAGTAAACATGAAAAAAACATAACTAAGATTTAAAGCAAAGGGAGCAACATTTCTAAGTATTTATTTTGTGGTTGAGATGTTACCCAATTACCCATATCTAAAGCACTTTTAAAGTTTAAAAATAAAATAATTTCATAATTTTTATAAGAAATTTTATAAATAAATTTTAATTGCATTTTAATTTGTATTTAATCATAATTATTTGCTGAAAATAGTTTTAATATAATAAACATTCGTCAAATTTTATTTTAAAGAAGTATCTGTTCACTTCGAAACAGTATTTTAATACGTTATTTATTTGAATTGAAGAATAGTTTTAAGTTATTTATTAAATTCCAAACTATATTTGAAATTCAAAAATTCACATATATTTTATTTGCCAAAACGATTCTCTTTATCATAACTTTATAACTTCTGCAGTTCAGCAAAAAGGTTTGATTGTAACCAATTTATGGACATGTTTACAGAAAATCAAAAAGCAGAAGCAACAAAAAAAAAAAAAAAACAAATAGATGTATAGCATATGTACATACATGAATAGTAATTGACCAATGTCAAGATATGAACCCAAACTGTCGAGCATTGAAATATAAAAAATATTTTGCTTTTGTAGTTGAATTTCTTGATTGAATAACTTTGCTTTGATTGAGTTTTGTTGACAAGTACTTGAAAATTGGGCTTGTATTGCCAATCAGAGACCTTTTTGTAACTACAAGTTTTGATAAATGGCAGCAATAGAATTTAAATTCTTTTTTTAGTTAACGGGTTGGATGTAAAAAAAAAAACAAAAAAACATTTAATGATTTGTTGTTGAACTAAGCAGCTTAAATTGTGCAGAAGAATCAACGTGTCCGGAATTGTTAGAATAATAAACGGAAAGTAGCGATTTGTGACGGGGACAACAGCTTCTCTTTTTTTTTTTGCTGTTTCTGCTGCCTTTGTTTGTCTGACACACCTGAGTGGACGCTGAGCTTTGTAGCATTTATCAAGTTCTTGTAAACAAGTCCTTGCATCAGTCAGGCGGACTGCATCAAGTGGCCGGCCGGCTGCCTGAACAGACATGGGACAGACGGATCTGAGTTACCCTCAAGCCGTTGGCCTTCAAGCAGCTCACTGACAACTGAAACCTCTCCGGTACGGCCTGGAGTATGGCCCCCAGTACAGTCCTTGTCCAACCATCGTCCATATGTGGCGACAGATGATACTTGAGCTGCGACATCTACGCTGGGAATGAAATAGTAATGCATTCATAGTTGGTAGCTTAAAGAGTCGGTAAACTAGCGTTAAAGCCCAGAAAATTGAATAGATTGACATGGCAAGTTCTCCTCCTTTTTTTCTATTTCGTGCTCTTCTGCAGATATCTTTCAATAGTTTTCATTTAGGCCTTTGCTCGGTAAGTACCTGGTTGATGGCCGCAGCCTTGAGCCACAGTTGCCACACGTTTGAGTGGACTACAAAAACATGGCATTTATGTCAAATGGGCGCGCCAGTCTGGGCGTGGTTGCAATGCGGTATAAATTGCCGCACATAAGTGAAATATAGTGAAATGAAAACCAGCGCGAGCATAAATCAATACAGTAAATCCCAGAGTTAAGGGAATTCCAAAGGGGGAAATGGGGGGCAGCCTGTTGCCTAGCGAAAAAGTGGCATATTACATGCAAGCAGCCAACATTGGCCTTAGCTCAGCACAACTGAATGCACACACGGATAAGCACACACCACCACACACACACACACACACACACACACCCGCACACACACACACACACATTCGCCCAAACACACATCAACTTATAGTCACGAACTTGCGACTAGTCGTCTGTCTGAAAATTCGATTTAAAAATCATAATGTTCACTTCAAATTACTTATGAATACATTTGTGCACTCGTTCCATAAAAAGGTGCATCACGACCTTTTTTCCCTTCTTTAACATCATCATGCTCGAGTTCTTGTTTTTTATTAAAGTCATCCAAAAACTTGTTGACAACTAGCAAATGGTTGGCAAAAAATGTAAAGTTCCCAGAATTTTTGATGAAAACAAAAGCCTAACACTGCTCTGTCTGTCTGTCTGTCTGTCTGTCGTTCTGTCTGTGTGTCGTTTTGACTGTCTGTCGTTCCTGTGGTTCTCTCTAGTTAATCAACGTGTTTTTCCATGCAGAATTTGTTAGCTTGTGCCGAAAGTAAAAGCGTTACATATTTTTTGCAATTAATGAAATATTTCTCAAAACTTTGCTGAACTTAACAACAAAATGAGAAAACGTTTAAGCAAAGCATTCATTTGTTGTGTAGTGTACCTCTAACAAATGATTAACTTTTATACTTTTCTTTGTGCTGACATTTTTTAAAACTTATAGAAATATGTATATTACACAACATGCCTCTATAAATAGATATTTATATTTTAGGGTATGATATCCTAAAAAAAACAGTATTATTTCCTCATGAATAATAAAACAGACAGTCATCTTTGATTCTAAGAAATCTATACAGTCGAAAACCTCAATTCGGTCCCATGAAATACATATCGGAGCCCTATTTGCAAATATAAAGCAAGCCACAAAATGCAAATTTTGCACAAGAGAGTTCTTTTGAATTATCGTGTGTTGAGTATCGTATGTCGTCTGTCACTTACATTATAATTGGGTGCAGATGCTGTTGGTATTTCTATACACAATTTCGGCAAAATTTCGCTTGCTTATTATGCAACCAGGGCTCGATATATTCCTGATCAGCATTAATAGCCCAATTAATATGGCTATTGCTATTTATTTATTTTTCTTTCTTTCTTTGTATGCTGCGATCAAATAGAGTCATCAAATCAATGCAGTTCAATTTATTGTACTTTGTCTGAAATGAAAATAATATCAACAATTGCCATTTAACTTTATGCATTTAAAAATCTTTTTATCAATATTCGCTATTTGTGGTTTATTTAAAAACAATATTGACAGCGACCATTTTATGAAACGTGATCAGAAAAAAAGCAAAAATGAAAGCGTTGGAACAACATCAACGACAGACAACGAAATGAAATTGAAGCGTTATTTAAACAAATAATTGTTGCATGCTTTTAGGCGCGCATTTTTGTAATTTCCGCTGCCTCACACTTTATTCAATTCCGTTTCACTTTCGCCCAGTGAAGTACAACAACAGTAAATTGTTTCGGGACCCCCTTTCCATCTCCTATCTCTTTCGTACGCCCGCGGTTAGATAGTGCAGATTTCGTTGTGTAATTTAATTGTAAGTGCAGCTGCTGAAGGAGAAAGCATCTCTTCGGCTATTAGTGTTAACAAGTAGAACATACTCGTATAGGACTTAAAAAATAGCCAAAGCAAATTGCTTTGAATTGTACACGAATGCATTTAGATGACAGATGATGCGCATGATGTAATATTTTAGAAATGCACTCGTAACTTATGCGACTGCATTGGATTCAAAATAGAACCAAGAAGAAGAAGTCCTTACAAATCAGAAGATGTAACAGCCAAAACGTGATTCAGTTCGCAATGGGCAAATAAAAGAATTCTCTACAATTCGGTTGAAATGCAAATGTGCTTAAAGGGTCACGCCAGTGTGAAGGGGCAATTGGAAGGGGAATTGAAGAGTGCCAATGGATGAGCAGGATAAGAAAGGATAATTCACACTCAGCACCAGCCATTGTCATTGTTGACAATTGAAAAAGAATCCCACAAAGAAATTAACAATGGCTGCTAATTTAATTAAGAATTCAAAAAAAAAAAAAACACTAATTGAAAGCTACACTTAAATTTGAAATAATTTTGAAAAAATTGCATTATTTATCTAATTAAAGTAAACATAGCTTTTAGGCGCTTTAAAATATTTTAAAATGATTTATAGCAACTTTATTAGCATATAAAATGTCGAGCTTAAATGCAGTTTAAATCTTTTCAATCTATAAATATATTATATTTATAGCAAATAGAACTTTAAGCGGTTTTTCTATCTAATACTAAATAAGTTGAAATGCCATTCACATGGCAATGATTAATTGGCCCATAAATTGTCACAGAGCCAATAACAATGAAAAGAAAACGTTTTGCATGGCACAAAAGGAACAAAAATCTGTTGAATTCCAACTAAATGTGTTTATGGTACTCTCTATATTGATGGCAGAACAAAGAGCAAAGAGCATAGAGCATAGAGCATAGAGCATTTGTCGCATGCCGACGGGCTTTGTCCATTGACAAACTCTTACTCAAATTGGCAATGGCCAATTAGTGCCAATTATATGTAGATATATTGGAGTTGTATAGTTAAATACTAAACAAAACGAGCACCATTCACAAAAATCAACAATACCTCAAAATGCAGTAACAAAGAAAGGCGCCTCTTAAGTTGTAAATAAATATGATAAGAAGACGTTTGCAAGAAATGGCCCCTGGGCCACTTTGTGTGTGTTTTCCCCTGTAGTTGAAGAAGCAGTTGTTGCATCTATATCTACAACGTCTCTACAGCTGTTGCTTTTCCTCAGGAAAGTTTTCTTGGCAGACGATGCTTCTGGCAAGAAGTTATCTTTCAGTGCCAACAACTTGCAAGTGCTGCTTATGTTTGAGTTGCTGTTGAAGTTTAAGGTTCTCAGTTTGTGTTTATGTTTGTGTTTATGTTTGCATTCAAAAGCACTTACGGCCGTATAATGATTCTGACGGATGCGGTCCGGTTTCAAGTTATTTAATAAGCAATTAAGTTGATTTAATTAAAACGTTTGCTGCACTGACGATTCACATAATCATTGGATAAAATCCCGTTGCATATTACATGGTCAGTACAGCAGGTGATAAATGAAATGGACTATTAAGTATGCCCACTACAAGGTCGAACACTGATTTCGATTTCCGTTTGCTTTTAAGCGGAGCAATCAAATCCAGCTTGTGCAAATTAACAAAGCAACAGCAACAACAATGTCTTAAAAGGGTGTCTGCAATTGCATTTGAATATCTGCATAAACTAGTCTATTAATAAATAAATTATACCAAGTAAGCACTTGTAAATCTCTTTAAAATTTAATGTCATTACAAATTAGAGAAGCGTTCATCGTCAAATGCGTAGTAATAATCTCTACTCTTGATGACAAATTTAATTTAGTGAATATTTCTAAAGACATCTGCAGTTGCTTTCAATAGTCACACATCTCAAAATGTCATTGGCAAACTTGCCAAATTATATTTTCTAATAAAGCACTTTGTTTAGGTGATTCTCAGAAATGTGACACATTTTGTTTATTGTTTCGTGTTATAATTTTCTGAATGGTCAAGCTCAATTAATGTACAATGTCATTACTAATAAAATTAACGCATTTCCAGTTTTTATGACATGTGTATATTATAAATAAATATTCATTGTTATTCCTTTTTATTTGCAGAGAATCTTTTTATTTGTTTTGCAATTAAGTATTAAAAATCATATTAAATTATGATTTTATTACTTAATATTCATTAAAAATAAAACGGGGTATATTGGGGACAGAGACTTATATATAGAGATATACAAAAATGTCAATAGCAGGATATCTCCTAGTCATGCATTTTATTTATACTATTTTGATTACTTATTAAAAAACAGTCATTTATTTGCAAAATAACAACGTCTGTTGATTAAAATGCATGGAATTTCTGTCATTTTAATTAAATAGTCCAATGAAAATTGCATTGTATTTTTGCTTAACAATATTGTACTTTGTAAATGTAGCTTTAATGTCGAAAATATTTCACTAAGACTGCACATTTTGCCTCATCTATTTCTGGCCCAGTTGTCCGACAATGTTATTATTTTCACGTTGCTTTACATCAACTTTTTCTATTCGCTTCTCACCTGGTGGCTAGACCATAAAAAGTTATGCTTTCGTTTATGTAAGATAAAGCAGAAAGTTTGATTAAGTGCTAAATGCGCCTCAGAAATCCTGCAACATTCTTACGAAAATGTGCTTAACTTTAATGAAAGCACTTAGTAGGAAATATACAAATTTCAGTGTTAAATGGGAATTAAAGATCTCTTAATTTAAGCAAATAGTAGAGTGAAGAAAACGAAACTCTTTAATTAGATTGTTTTAAAACTCAATTTAAATTTGTTCTAAAGTCCTTAGTTTTAAGTTTATTTTAAACTAAAGCAACCCATGCAATAAAAAAAAAGATCAGTTACGCTCAATTGCACTTTTATTTGTGTTATTTTAGGACAATTGGATTGGATTAATGGAAGCCAACTCTAGAGTCAACATGCCGGTGTCCAGGTCGCTGGACAGCATTACCAATTGCTGTAATTGAGCTAATGACAAGTGAATAAATAAAGCAGAAAATTCTCTGCCAAAGTCAACTCTCCGTGCAAGTCACGTGGCACAGACAACATTCAATTGGAGTCATTTCAACGGTCGTAAATTTAGTAAAGAGTCTGGGTGCAATCACAGCATGGAGACCATCATGTCGTCATTGCCCACATTGACAACCAACGAGGGCAGTCTCTGGATAACCAGTGCTCTCTCCGAGGTACTGGCCAGCCGTACCTCTGCAGCAGCGGAAAATGCAACTCTCGCTGCTGCTGCTGCCGCCACAACAACAGTTGCCGCTGCGGCAGCGGTGGCTGCAACAGCATCAACAGCAGCTGCTGCCACGGCGAGCGTTGCCAAAGTCCATGACAAGCATCCGCATCAAGTGAATGACAATGGCACAGACTTGAGGTGAGTGTGAATCTGTGTGTGAGCACTGTAAATGGATTCTAGGATTCAATTTCCCCCATTTTTCAATTCGAATTGTTGCTCTCGAATTTGGCAAAGTGCAGGAATAGATACAGCCGTTGTTTGTCTGAAATTGATAAAAAAAAAAAGGGAGTTTGTTCGAAGAATTTAATCATGAGTGCTTGACTTCGAAATACCCTTCGAACAGCCCAAAGATATTTAAATTCTTGGTAAAAGAAATTGAATTTTAAATATCAATTGTTTACTATCTGATTAAATTGTTATATAATTAAATAACAACATGATACAGTATACATTTTCACGACAGTGTCTGTTACCAAATTTTAATGCATAATTGGCTCCTAATATAAAAATATTATTAAAAAAATAACTAGTCGGCCGGTGCTACAGTCGAGCATACTCGACAGTCGGAGACCCCGTACTTACTATAGAAAAAACTTATAATGGTCCCAGGCCCCTCTCCCAGGCCCCGCTCCCAGTCCCTCTCCCAGGTCCCTCTCCCAGGCCCCGCTCCCAGTCCCTCTCCCAGGTCCCTCTCCCAGGCCCCGCTCCCAGTCCCTCTCCCAGGTCCCTCTCCCAGGCCCCGCTCCCAGGTCCGTCTCCCAGGTCCCTCTCCCAGGCCCTGCTCCCAGCCCCTCTCCCAGGTCCCTCTCCCAGGCCCCGCTCCCAGGTCCCTCTCCCAGGTCCCTCTCCCAGGCCCCGCTCCCAGGCCCCGCTCCCAGGCCCCGCTCCCAGGCCCCGCTCCCAGTCTCTCTCCCAGGCACCGCTCCGAGTCTTTCTCCCAGGCCCCGCTCCGAGTCTTTCTCCCAGGCCCCGCTCCCAGGCCCCGCACCCAGGCCCCGCTCCCAGGCCCCGCTCCCAGTCCCACTCCGATTTGTGGGCGATATAGGAGGCGTGGCAAAATTTTGAAACAAACTTGATCTGCCTGCAGTATAGAGAAACCTACATACCAAGTTTGGTGTATCTAGCTCTTATAGTCTCTGAGATCAGACAGACGGACAGCTGTGTATACATATGTCTCATTTTCTAAATTTGTTTATTTAATTACAGTTCGTATCCCGGGTATATACACTATCGTGACAAATATGATCTGAGCTATATAGCCAAAGTAAATCCATTCTGGCTGCAGTTTGAACCACCGAACACAAGCACCTTCTACATCATGGCGGGACTGTACTGTCTGATCTCCGTTGTGGGCTGTATTGGCAATGCATTTGTGATCTTTATGTTTGGTAGTCGCAAATCGCTGCGAACGCCGGCAAATATATTGGTCATGAATCTGGCGATTTGCGATTTCCTGATGCTGATCAAATGCCCGATTGCCATTTACAATAACATCAAAGAGGGTCCAGCACTTGGGGATACAGGTAAGTATCATGAAGGAATACTTTTAGTTTTTAACAGCTCTCTCACTTTTGCAGCCTGTCGGATTTATGGATTTGTGGGTGGACTTAGTGGCACCTGCGCCATTGGAACACTCACAGCTATAGCTCTGGATCGGTATAATGTGGTGGTGCATCCACTGCAACCACTCAGGCGATATTCAAGACTGCGATCCTATCTGATTATCTTTCTCATCTGGTGCTACAGTTTTTTGTTTGCCGTAATGCCTGCACTGGATGTCGGTTTGTCTGTGTATGTGCCCGAGGGTTATCTGACGACCTGTAGCTTTGATTATCTGAATAAGGAGACGCCGGCACGCATCTTTATGGCATTATTCTTTGTGGCCGCCTATTGTGTGCCCCTTACCTCAATTGTCTACTCCTACTTCTATATACTTAAGGTGGTGTTCATGGCCAATCGTATACAGTCGAACAAGGACAAGGCCAAGACCGAGCAGAAGCTGACGTGTATTGTTGCTGCCATAATTGGTTTGTGGTTCATCGCCTGGTCTCCCTATGCCATTGTGGCCATGATGGGTGTCTTTGGCCTGGAGCAACACATTACGCCACTGGGCTCCATGATTCCTGCGCTCTTCTGCAAGACGGCTGCTTGTGTCGATCCCTATCTATATGCCGCCACGCATCCAAGATTTCGCATCGAGGTTCGAATGCTCTTCTATGGACGCGGTGCACTTCGACGTATGTCCACCACTCGCTCCTCCTACATGACACGATCCCGATCCTCCTTCACGCATCGTCTGCGACCCTCGTCGGGGGAATGTGATACCCGCAATGATCCCTACGTGATGAACAACAATCTGATGATGGTGCCCGAGGAAACCGAAGAAAATGAGGAAATTATTGTTGTCGCCGAGATAAATAATTCCAATGGCACTAATATGGAACAGAGTAAGTTTTAAGGTTACTTTGGCAAACGAAAGTTATCTAATGAAATATAGTGAAAGTTAGGGAAACAGCGTAAGATCGTGATAATATTTAAAAGAGTTACAGCTACACCTCAAATATAAAGCTTAATATTATTTTTTTGTATAATTGTGAATATTAAAATAGATAATATGAATATATTTATATACATATTGTTATGCATAAAACTGTGCCATTTCCACTGTTTCACAGCGCAGCTAACTTTTTGAACATAACTATAATTACAATCGATAATTCACTACATTCATTACTACATTAGCTGCGCTGTGAAACAGTGGAAATGGCACAGTTTTATACATAACACATATCTAGAGCGTTAAGTTCCCATTTCAATAACTATAAACTATAAATTTAAAAATATATAATAATTTACTTAGCTCTCGGTGTTTGCTTTATTTCAACCATTAAGCAAAGAAATCTTCAAACATATCTCAGTTAAGTAAATGCGAGGAATTGTACCAATTACATTTGCAGAAATTTCTACAAATGCTTTGGCATCTCGACATATTTCGCTTCCCGCTGAGCATTTCAATTATAAAATAGAATGAAATGAAATACTTAACCATTGTAATGTCTACCGTTGATGTCTGCCGCGATTATTGTTGTTGATGTCCTGTGGCGTTTTTCCTACTTGAAGATAATAAAAGATGAATGTAATATATGTTTAGGTAAATAGAAATACTTATTACCTACCTGTGTATACACTAATGTATGAGCTGCTTTTGTATGTATATATATAAATGTCAAGAGATGGTCAAGTCGTGATAGAATACATGTGAAATGAGCTTACGATATATTTGTAAATGTCAAGGAATACTTATAATACTCATACCCCAAAGTAGAAGCTTCTAAGTCTAGCTTTAGTTATCTAGTTAGTATGTGGCATGTCAGAAAAAGTTGCAACATTGGTACAAACAGAAGTGTATCTTGTGGATACGTAATTTGATATTATACGTAATTTCAGGGAAAATCAAAATAATCACACAAAAATACAAATACTTGAGGACAAATGAACGAATATGAATAAATACTTAATCGTATTTGAGTTACATTGAATTCACATAAGACCGATTCAATAAATTGATAATTGAAATGATAAGCTTATTGACATTTCTGTGGTTTTAGTAAGAAAATGTATCAAATCAAACTAAAATGACAAATTAATCAAAGTTTGTATAACCAAATAAATTATTGTAATTTAGATGTTTAACTGCTAAAGATGTATATTAAATTTAATATTTACATACATATATATTTATATTTATGATAGACAAATTATCATCCTTTTTTTTGCAATATTGCTGTAGTTCTATCGTATATGTTTTGTCTATGTTAAGCGCTGTTAAATGAAAGGGAACTTAACCAGGCCCAATGAGTACTTGTACCTTACAAACAAAACACAAAATATATTATAAAACTAAAAGCTATGCCAAAAAATAATTAATCATTGTAAGTGGAAATATTATACGAATTTATACTCTTTAAGTGTTTTGTGCTCTTAACTATCTGTATATAAATGTCAAATTGCCAATAAAACTTATATAAACACAAATACATATAAGTATTCCTTTATAAGTATATATGTATACATACGTTTGCCCAAGAAAAATTTAAACAGTCAGAACAATAGAACAATAGTAAAAAATGCTAAAAGAGACCTGGAAAAAGTCTAATTACAAATGTAAAAAAAATAATATTAGATGTAAGTCGATGTCTAAATACCCTCAAAGAGGTTCCACATAAGTTGTTTTATAAAAATATATGTAATTAACAGAGAAAACTACATTTACTACTACAATTTATATAATTTTCTATATTACTTTAAATACCCAGAAATGAGAAGCTATTTGCAGGAAAAAAATATTACCATAAAGATACAGAGAGTGTAAATATTTGCTTTTATGGACAAAGTGTAAATTTGTCATAGAGAACAATGGAGTGAATAAAGAGGTATATACTTATGGCAAATAGGACACAGTGTTCCCAAAACAATGCACAACCCAAGCAAACAGTGAATCAAAGTGAAACAGAGACAAAAACAAGAAACGGAAAAAGAAAAACTTAATTAACATATTTAAAATGCATTGTGACAAATTTGTAACATTGCGATTATCGTTTAAGTTTGCGTTTAACTTTGTTTAAGCTAATTTGTATTTCTACTAGCAATGTAAATTGTATTGTATTGTTGTAAACATTTTAAGAATATATATAAATTAAATAAATATGTCTATTTTCATGTTTTGTTAACCGATCGATATAAAATAGGTTTATTTAGTAAAAGGTTAGTTAGTTGTCAAAACTACAATCAAATAAAATAATTTATTTTAAAAAATACTAAATATATCCCCGGCGAATCTAATTACCATGCTGACTGTTTGTATACAAATCCACCCTAGTGAAGCAGACTCAACAGGTGCACAGAGAAGCAAGAAAATAGTTGTAAAAAGACTTGAAAAAGAAGAAAAACATATACGTACATATGTAAATACTCTATTTTTATGTTGATCTGAGAGTAAGGGAAAGCCAGAACTGCTGTCCAATGCATTGGTTGTTGTCTGACCGGCAGCAACAGTGCGTATACGTAATGTTACTGCTACAAAAGGCACCGCATGCATTTCCCTTTTAACCAAAAATTTCCCAGTATTTTTCAGAGAGAGCGTACCCAAAGAGAGCATAAACGGACAGTGGATATATACATACATATGTATATATATATAGACGGAAGTGAGGGTGTCAACAGCTGAGAGCTGCGAACCAGTATTTTGTTGTTAGAAATCATTGGCCAGACAACGACAACGACGCCGGCGCCGGCGCTAGCAATGCCGATGGGTTCGTTGCCGCTGCTGCTGCCGCCGAAGCATCGTGTTCAAGTCAAGAGCAGAATTTACACGCAGCCAGCATAACACAAATTTCAGTCGGCTTTTTCACGACGCGCCCGCGGTTGTTGTTCCAACCAAGATTTTTTGACAGCAAATTAAAGTGCATCGTTGCCTGTCATTAAATATAAAATAATTGAATTTTTTTTTAAAACCTTTGTGCAAATTATAAAAAATAATGTTACAGCAATAGTGCGAAAAAAGAGAACGTAAGCCGGCGGCATAAAGGGAACGATATGTAAGTGTTTGAGGGTCTCTCGGTGTGTATATATATTATGGCAGCATCCCATTCAAAGTTTGAGCTGCAAAATCCAACTCCCACGTGTGTGGGTGTGGGTGTGTGTGCGTGGGAGTTTGTGAATATTTGTGGGTGTAGTTTGCTTTTAGCCCAACTCAGTATCTTTTTTAGGCGACTTAATTTTATGTCGATTTTTCAATGCCTGTACCCGCATTTTGTGTTCTTTGCTTTGCTGTATGTACTTTGTGTACAGACGTTTAACCGGCTCCATTCTGCGTCTCCAACTGCGTCTCTGTCTCGGCTTGGTTCATTGTACTTGTGCGCAACTGTGCGAGGATGCAGCGCTAACTTCGGTCGGAGCAGCTGAAAGCAATTTGCAATCAACAACACAGACATGACAGCGCTACAATTGTATTCCATTTGAATCTAATAGTTGAATGTTGACTGAGTGTGGTTGTGTGTGTGCTTGTAGATGTAACTGTGTGTGTGTGAGTGTATTCGTCGATTCACCATATTGTGATGGAAGCTAAAATAAATATTGACCAAACAAACGTCATGCCTAGGCAGTGGCAAATTCTTATTGCCAGCAATTTATCTCAATATATAAACACCAATAAATGTGCATGCTTGCTATGCGGGTGAAAGGTCACATTTAAAGCTCTATGTCGTGCCCCAAGCACATTATTCAATGCATCCTTAATATATGTATGTATCATTTAATAGAAAACAAACACACACGCTGCGTATGCGTAATATTCTTGCACATCGAAGCAACTTTAATGCCGGCTCTTAAATGTTGCATATGTAAATCACAAACACTTTTATGGCTTGACTGTAAACAGTGGCAGCAGCAGCAACAACAACAACAACAATATGCCGCTGGCGCCTAGACAAAGCGTCTGTCGCACTCCAAGTAACAACAACAACAACGGGAGCTGGCAACGACAATTGAAGGAGACACAAATGAGCATGCAAAGAACAGAACTCAATGGCAAACAGCGACAGCGACTGCCTAGACACACCCAGACATTAACAAGCCCAGCGGGTTGCACATAGCGAGTGTCACCCTCACATTACACATACGACACGTTGCTGTTGTTGCTGTTGTTGCTGTTGCTGTTGTTGTTGCTGTCGTTGTGGCACGTTGCCTGCTCTGCTCTCCACAATGCAAGTCAAGTGATGAGCGCGTTGACTGTTGACGGTTTTACTGGCACGAGTATAATTATTACTATTGTTGTTGCTGTTGCTGGAGGTGTTTGTTTACATGCAGCCTTTAGAGAAATTGTGTGCTTGTGTGTGAGAGAGAGAGAGAGAGCGAGAGAGAGATTGGAGGTCTGTCCTAATACTCAAGCTGCACAGCTCAGACATTTGATTTTATATGCATTTTGCAAGTAGCGCAAAGTTTAATTTAATGACTTGACAAACAAAAGGGCGAGAGGGTAATATCCTGTCAGCTCTTGAAATAAGATATATTGATAAGAATGAAGGCAGTCTACGATACGCTGTAGTTAAATAAATAAAGTAGAAAATTCCGCGATTACACTTCAAATAACTCTTAAATTCACTTAGATTTTCAGTAGCTAAATTCAAGAGAGACTTACTGTCTTCTCTTCTTCGAAGCATTTTTATTAAATTCTATGATAATAATTCCATCTCTGCACATTCAATCTTTAGTCAAATAAACTTCATAGTTACATACTATTTTCATCCCCATTTCAATGCAATTTCAGCTGGAAATAATACGACTGATGTGTTTCTCAAGCTTTCCATGTGAAATCTATGGGATACCCTTTCATGATTCATTAACCTTTTACCGCACAGTCATACCAAATTAATGTACTCGTTTATGTTGCGGTTTCTTATGCTAGGTGTGAGTATTGTTAAAATCAAAGTCAAATCAAAGTCATACGAATGCGGTCAGTGGTCAAATGACAATGATATAGGTATAGGCACAGACAATGCAATCGAAATTCACATTAAAATATGTATTTTGGAAAGTTAAATTTAATCGAGGCTGATTTAAATTAGATTGTACTGTCGTTTCACTTTCATGCACAAAAACAAAAATTCTCAATTTGGAAAATGTTAATTTTCTGTTTGGTTCTTTGGTTTTCTCCCTATCGCATTCCATAATTTAAACACCAAAAAAAAAACTTTTCATTGAAGAACCATGACGTCAATGTGCACGTTGCGTTTGTTTTTGCTTTGCTTTTTTTTTATTTTTATTACGAGTATATTCGTACTGTGGCGCAACAACAGAAACAACAGGAAAACAAATCGAAATACTTTTTCACTGGCAGCTGCAGATTCAGATTCAGATATAGCGGCATCGGCATTAATTAAACTGATGCCCGTCCGTGGAGCAGAGACAGAGGGATTGGGGACTGGGGTAACACTTTTTTTTTGCTCATATTCTTGCCTCAAATTGTTGCCCGCACCCTTTCGACAATTGCTGTTGCTGTTGTTGCAGCTTGCAGCTTGCATTTGGCATCGTCCACTATTCACATTGTGAGGCACTAATGACCGAGAGTTTTGCTTTCTTTTTGGCAGCTGTTTCAGAAGGAGGATCGACATCGGAATGCATGCTGGTTGCATCTCTGTTTTGCCTTTTTGGCCAGCGTATGAATTTATAATTGGTTCATTCTTCAACCAGTCCCTGTTCCCAACGACAACTCAACTCAACTCGGCCTCTCAGTTACCTATGAGTACTCGTGAATTGCATTAAGTGCTCAAAAAGTTCTGTGATGTAATGTACCAAATGAGCTCTCCATTGGGTATGTTTATTTATACTCGTACTCGTATACAAAGTTACAAAGCGAGACTATATTCCAACAATTGAAATGTGCTGATTGCGGGTCTTCTATTTATTTTCATAAGTAGAGCAAATGTTTGCCAAGTAAATAGGAACGAATTTTATAAAAACAATTCAATTAATAGCGATACATATTTTAAGTTTTTATCGGTTGCAGAAAGTTGGAAATTTATCTTTATGTCTAGAACACTATTTGATTAACTTTTAAAGTATGAAAAGTCATTGATTTCAGTCAGTCTGAGAATACTGAATAAAATGCAACTATCACAGATTTTGAAATAGGTTAAGTTCGTATTGAAATTAAAAAATCATAAATTAACGTATCTCATAGGTTCCTATTAATTCCAGTAAATCTCTCAATCACTGTTTGTATGCTGCTTTTAATTTATAACTACGCTAAATAAAACTAAAATTTTAATAAAACAAATGTTTAATTATTTAAAAATAGATTTAAAAAATTGTAAATCTGAGTTTATTCTTTATCTGATATAAATTCTGAACTCATTTTCCATTTTTCAATCTAACAAATTTCTGTTGAGCAACAAAAAAAAATAAAAAGAGAAGGTATTTTCCATTTTTTGATTTCAGTTTAAGCTGTTAAGGGTCATGGACTAATAAGGATTACAGCAATCGCAAGAGGCCGCCAGGGAACCCGTGAAGTCACACACAACTCAAAGATACCCGAAAGTTGAGCAGTACTTCTTTGGCATTTTGACAGTAGAATGATGTTTGATGTGACCTGGTTGCCCACCGCCTGTGGCTCATTGGCGCCCGCATTGATACCGCCGGCTCACATAGTCATCTTGTGGTATTTTTGGGAGAACTATGCACGTTATGTGGACCGTCATTTCTGTACATGCTCCTGCTGGGACACAGTATTCAAGGGCCCCTACGAGTCGGGAGTGGCTGCCTACAAGCACATGTACTTCAATGCCACGCCCAATAGCTTCAAGATGTGGATACTCACAGTGTTTGCCGTTATTGCACTCTATGAGTGCATCAAGCGTCTCATTGCCCTAATCCTGCAACAGCGTGTGCGATACTCAATGTTGCTCCTCTTCCTGCTTTCCATTTTCTCGCACTATTACGCCTGGTGGGCGTACATCAACTATTACAACGACGACTACTACAATCAATGGAATCACCAACTGTTCTTTACGGTAAGCTAGCTCAACTCTTCACCCAACTCCAAGTCCAAGTCCAGGTCATTCATGTGTGTGTGTGTGTGTGTGCATGGACACCGGCTATTCATAATTTATTAGCAAAGTTCTGTTCAAAATGCCGATGCTCAAAACTTCCACAATATGCGCCGTGTTCGTGTTGAGTCTCAACTTTTCTATTCCTTCAACCGTACTACAGGTGCACCACTTCTAAACTTGTGGTGAAACTCAGGGAACGCCCACCAGACGCTGAATTACGTGTACAAGTCCGAGTACTTTAGATAGATATAAGGATAAGTCATGCACTGCCGTTGGCCGTGTAAAATATGTTAAATGCCCAAGACAAAAGTTTGAAGCGGTTTGAAAAAATAAAACGGCAACTTCAAGTTTGCGGCACGTTAATGAACCACATCAATTGGCTATCGGATCAAGTACATACTTTCAATGCCAATTCCCATTTCAATCGGTTCTGAAAGCAGAACAAATATTAAATCAAATTATTCATAGTTAATTTATTTCTGAAGATTTTTTTAAAGCTGAAGCATTCTGTCGTAAAATATGAATTTGAATACGTATTATGATATCCTATATAGCATTAAATTTCCTTTAAATTTGTAGTTTTAAATTTAAAATTTATGGCCATTTTATTGACATTTTTCACATGTGTACCAAAACATATAGTCACATTTCCCAAAAATTTTTTGATTATATTTGAATTATTTTAATACTAAAATATATATTTTTTACAATAGTTATGCTTTCAATACTTTTACATTTTAAATACTATAAAATTTATTTATTTTAATATCTATCAGAAACTTTACTGAAGGAAACAGTTATTGAAATTTAAAAACGCCTATTCTCCTTCCAGATCACAGAGCTGTTCTCCACGGTGCTAGTGATGCACTTGGCCAACACGACGAACGTCGTGAAGCCGAAGAAAGTGTTTTGCATTGTGGGCATCGCCTTGCTGCACATTCTCGCCGGCAGCTTCGATCAGTTCTTCATGAATGTGGTACGTGGTGAGGGGGCAGCGCATCAGGTGGTGCGGGATATTGGCTTTATGCTGCCGGATTTGCTGCATCTCTTTATACCGCTTTGGCTGCTGCGTAAGGCACGAAGTGAGAGCTTCTCGACGCGTCCGTTCTATCGAGATCGCAAGTTGCACAGGGATATTGTGGCCATGTTGTGCTTGGTATCGTTGATGTTTGTGCTCTGCACGATTTTGTGAGAGCGAATTCTGCTGGGCGCCTATGAGGAGGTGCATGGCAAGATAAAACCCGCTCAGGACGCTGCCCTGATGCTGTTGAATCATTATCGCATGCTGGCGAACAGTAATGTGCATAACTAGAGGATGGCTTGGCCGGGATGGACTGTGGACAATATGCTGCACTACTTGCCAGTAAGTGGGCGGGCTTATATGCTTATAGTAATCTCTATTCTTGTTTGCAATTGACGATTTGTGATAGTTTTTCTTTGGAGCAAATGCGTTTGTTCAAGCGCCAAAAAAAATAGAATATCGAGGCATATACTAAGTAGTATCAACTAATACTAATCAAAGTACATAATCAATGCGGCAAACTGTTGGCTTCCATTTAGAAACGTTGACCGATGCTCTGTTGAAAACATATCCATATAAATATCCCTTACACAATTGCACTAGGCACAAATAGAAGATCTTATACCATATCTATTCGAACGAACGCTGGCTGGGTGCAGCTAATCGATCCGTAATATCAATAAAAATAAAATCGAAACTTACAGATAATTAAAATAAGTACAACGAATGAACGAATAATTAGCATAAGCTATGACAAGGCATAATGAAATATTGAATACATTTTAACTAACGACCTCGACATCAACTTATTGCCAAGTATTGCATATTTTGTAACCCACCCAGTGTTATTCTATCTTAGCGTTAGATGCAATTTAGACTGTTGTTGGATAATATAGTATTATTATACACAGACACGAACCGAAATATTCCAGTACCGTAGTAGAAAAAATAATAAATTAAAATTTTACTAAATTAAAAAAACAAATAATAATAAAAATAAATGAACCCCGTAGTAATCAAAACTAGCGTTAAACGATATTGTTATACATAAATACATGCGATATTATGAAATATGGAATAGCCTATAAATACTATGTATACACCCACACACAAATTGATATACATACATATACATATATTTTTAGTATACAACATTATATTAAATAAACATTAAGAGACTGAAAAAAAAAATGATCATCGAGTAGTTTAAATAGATAACAAACCACCTGGTAAGTTCATAAAAGATTTACATTTTTTTTGTATTTATAATTAATTTTATTGAAATTTGAAAATTCTTTATTATGTCAGTGTCTGTGTAAACACACAGTGTATATAATAGTTCTTTCCATATATACATATGTTAAAGTATATTTCAAATATGCAATTGCATTTTCCAAAAATACAATTCGTTTTCATTTCGTTACTAAATGTTTAAAACTTAGCATTTTGTTTTACTACAAAATGATTCACTTGTTTCGTTTCTATCTTTTTGTAAATTAGAAGACATTTGAAATGATTTACATTATAAGTATATAGAGAGACAAAGTACGTATTAAATATAATGGAATGTCTATGTATTTATGTAAAATTGTACAATACATAAATGTAATTGGCTGGTTAAAGGGACTTAACTTAATTTGGTAAACAAAATATGTATAAAAGTCAACTAAACAAAAATGGACGGTTTTGGATGACTATTGAGATTTCAAAATTCAAAGTACAAAAGTAAAATAAAATAGAATGCCATTAAACAACAAAATAAAACGTTACAATATGATAAGGTAAGTATGTTATTAGCAACCAATTGTAAACCAAATTTGAAGCATTAAACTTGCCCAATATAATTGGCAGTGTTTGGAAAAAAAGCCTTGATAATATATCATCATATCATATTCATATCCTAATTCGTTTGATTGTGTGTGTACATATTTTTGAATAAGTCCATTGACTCCTTTGTGAGTTGCTGTTGTTTGTTTGTTTAAGGCAATTGATTTTCAACAAAATTGCGGATCCTGTGATGTTTGCACTTAGATGAAAATCTCTGTACGCTTCCTGACCTGGTGACCCGTGGTCGAATGGAGCACAGCATCATCGGGGTCATCAGCTCCGTCGGCGCCATGATCTTCATGCGTCAAATAATCGCCTTTATGTCGGTGTAGATACCGACCAATCAGGAAGAACATTAGTAAGAGCAACAGGAAAAGTACGACAAGCAAGACTGCAATAAAAAGACAAGAAATTAAAACACAATCTTTGATACTATGTCAAAGTAGTAACTTACGTGCGAGCAGCACAGAGTTCACTTCATTGTAGGCCTTGCGTAGCTTCTCCTCATCCACCAATGGTGGTGGCCTGGTCTCAATTTCAATGGGTGGATGCGTTACCGGCTCAACTCCGCAAAAGTCTTCAGTCAATTGAGCTATGAATTATAATCAAATGTAGTAAATAAATTTAGTTGTAATATCTACACCACACTTACTGCCCAGTGACTTGATATTATTGGGAGGATTCTGTTGGAACATCAGCTTGAGAGGATAAATATCATCGAATTGCACACGCGACACACAACCAACAAAACCGTCAGTCATCGAAGTGTTCTTGCCAATGTACATGTACTGAATGTTATTAAACTGCGCATCCGCCGAGGCCTTAATATCGAAGGTATACTCCACAGGCTCGTAGTTATCCACCTGCAGCACCACGGTTGATCCACTATTCTTGCGCATAAATCGAACGTCGTGATATTGACCAAGACCGAAATGCTTCTTAGGGAATATGATTTCCTGACGCTCAAAGCCAAAATCAAAGACGCAACGCAAGTGACCTAAGGATTGAAAAGTTATGACGTTATTAAAAATATTCTGATTATATTAAAATGTTTGTTAACGCACCTGAATTCGAGATTTGTATAGTCAGATATTCGCCGGTTAAATTCGAAGAGAATCCCAGGAGGAAACCCTTAGGGATGGTTGTTGTAAAGCCCACGCGTATATTCTCGGCAATTGTGGAGCGGAAGGAGCCTTCAAACTCGTAGCGTATAATAGAACTGGAACGCAAATTGACACCGATCTCTGCAAAATGAAAAGGGTATAAGCAAAAATATTTAATTAAAGAAACAACTTAACTTACCATCTGCACAAATAGGCCCCTTAAAGGCGCTCCAACGGCAGTCGCAGCTGTAACCATCGTAGCGCTCAATACAGGTGCCGTTGTTAAGGCATGGACTCGACTCGCAGCGACCCACACAGCCGGTGCTAATGCCATACAAGCCACGCATTGAATACTGCTTCAGATCTACCATTTTTCCATTGAGTAACAGTGCACGGATGCAGCCGACGTAGCCATCGCGGTATTCGGTTGTGGCACCAATGACTAAATCCGAGGTGAGATGCAGAGCACGCACTGGACCTGGTGGTTCGCGCACTTCCGCCTTTATGGAGCCATCAACAACCAGACGCGCTTCCTTTCGGTTACGCTCCACGCTCACCGTATGCCAGTTGTTGTCATTCAGATGGTAACTTGTGCCCACATTAACTCCCAGTGGACCGCTGCCTGCTTGATACTGGAACTGCAGTTTGTTGCCGCCATTCAAGCTCAACTTGATATAGTCCGTGGGCCCAGTGGCATGGAACAGTACGGCATTCTCCTGTGTGGTGCGGAACTCCAAGTAGATATCACCCGAGTGTCCCATGTCAAAGGGAGGCAAATTAATTGAGGCATCGGCTATACGGAACGTAACCACATTGCTAAACAGATCGTCACCCTCACAGCGCATGGGTCCAAGGGTGTAACGACCTTGCTTCTCGTCCAGCGGTGTGCCAGTGTCACCAAACTTAACCGCACGCACTGGTAGATGCTCCTTTTCACGTATATCACCGCCATCCTCCATCCACTCCAGGGAATTAGAGTCACAGTTACACCACTTGGTCGGATCGTGACATTTGCCCAAGATTCCACACTCGCATTTACGCGAACCGGGCAAAGCACCTGCCCAATAATCCATAGGTTGATTGTTGCGCGAAATCCACCACGAGAAGGGACGGAAGTTACCAGCTTCAGCTAATTGGAAAACAGAATGTTATTGATCAAAGAAAGTCCGCACATGTTATAAATATTTACAGGGAGAGTTGAAGAGGCGCGAGGAACGGCAGGAGTAGCTTAGACGCTGCCAGCAGCTATGTGAGCGATTGAGCAGAGCTTCGATCTGCAGCTGGTTGGCATCATACATGATGGACTGCTCAAAGGAACCCGGCTCCTGGAAGCCATCAACTGTCGTTGTGTGCTCCTGGCTGTGACTCAGCGTGGTGATGACTCGACCATCAGCTGTATAAAATAAGAATAAGAATTAGTTAATGCAATTAGTGTATGATAATAGAACACTCACAGTAAAACTCGCAGGTAACTGGGAAAGGCTCCAATGGACCGCTGCCGTCCACATCGATATTCAGATTAACACGCTGTTGCACGTGCTGCACATTCTTCAGCGCCTGGCAGGATAAAGGATTGTTGGCTGCACAAGAGGAATATTGAAATTAGTTACTACATAAATACAAATATCTTGTTGCAACTTACAGGTGTGGCACACAGCGCCCGCATAACCTGTATGCGCACAATCGCAGAAGAACTCCATGCTGTTCTGATGGCATACACCCTTGTGTTGGCAAGGATTTGGATTACAGCGATCAATCATCTGGCAGGCATCGACAACCACCTCGTCACCACAACAGACTTCCTCGCCCTGCACCCAATCCTGAGGCAACTTGTAGTTTCCATCCACAGAGATTAAACGCATGCAGCCCACAAAACCGTTCTTATCCTTGCCACCGGCGATATAGTACAAAAGTCCTGTAGATATCTGTAGATTCTTCTTCGTTGTCATTGGTCGCTGATCAATGTTGACAATAAGGCGATTGCGCTCAATGGAAAGCACAAACGAATGCCATTTGCCATCATTAAACTGCTCCTCATAATTGTCTAGAATTATGCGTGGCTTGTCCTTGGCCACCAGATCGATCTTGACTTTGCCAAACTCCAAGAGTACTTTGACATAACCGCCAGAGTAAAAATCATGATGCACCATCACACCGCTCTCCTCGTAGGTGCGGAAATAGAAGGAGACATTCAAACGCTGCGAGTTTTCATAACCCTTTAGCTTTACAAACGATCGACGTGTCGTGAAGGTAACAGGATAAATTGGTGGCGATGGACACGCATATATGGTGTTCACTTTAGTGTACAAATACGCTTCTCCAAGATCATAGCTGTCCTTCATAGTGCGTATAAAGTTGGTCGAGTTCAAATAAATGTTCTCCAGGCAACCCGAAAAGTTCTGCTGCACAATGAGACCCTCCTGGACGTTGGGTACTCCACCCAAATACAGCTCTCGATTCAGATTCAATCGACTAAACGCTCCCTGAATACTTCCACGCACAATAACACGATCCACAGAGAAAATAATCTCACGCTTATTACGAGAGATGACAACATCGTGCCACACATTGTCGTCCAGTAGACTGCCCACCGACAACGATGTCATAATGCCCGATCCCAGATCCAGATTCAACACCATTTTGTTATCCTTCAGCTGCAGGGCATAGTAATCGCCTTGAGTGCCACGGGAGTACATCATGGCGCCATTGGCAAAGGCGGTCTTGAAGCGGAAACGTATTGATTCCCGGAATGAGGCAATTGGCTCACGACGAAGATCATAACGCACCAGACCAGTCCCATTGAAGTAGAGATTCTCCGATACTATAAAAGATGAAAGATATATTAATATACCAAATATAGTAATAAAAGTTTGAATTGCTTGTTTAGCTAATGATAAATAAGCCGAAAATTTAAATTAATAGTTGTGTCAACTTTAAATAGACAATATTATATTTGATTATTATTATAGTTTACTTACTGTATTCACAGCCGTAGAGCTCGACACGCATGGAGATGCGATCATGCCAGCGAGTGGGATTAATCCGCACCCATTGTGCAATAATGGGCACCTCGAATACATTATAATGTATGGAATTGCCATCCGAGTTGCCCTTGAACATCTGAGGATGTAGTTAAAAATCTCATATTAGCATATAAAAATTAAATAGAATGTGCTTTCACCATGCAGAAATGTGCATTTAGCTTAGTATAATTATTAGTTTACTTGAGTTTAGTTTGAACTTATATCTATAGTTAGTCACACAGTACCTGCGGCTCACTCGTTGGATTAACATACGAGCGCCAATATTCGCCATCATCGGAATATTGGACAATGTACTCCGTCACGAACTCATCGGTATGCATGCGTCCCATGGTGGCGATCTTGCGCACCATGACCGCCTCGCCCAGATCGAGTGTTAAAAAATGGTTATACGTATTCTCGACGGGCGTCCAAGCGGAGTTACCTGCACCGGGTGCAATTATGGGTTAAAATTCAGGTGATTAGAAGAGAAAGCGCTCATTTAAAGGGCAATGTGCGTTAGAAAACAACAAAGTACAAACACAAAATAGGTTTTTTAAAAACCATGCAAAAATGAACAAAAAAACATGCAAAACATAAAAACAAAATAATTTAAAAGATAAAGAAAAGAAAAGTAAATAAAACTTAAGCCGAAATGCAAATAAAACATGAAATGTTAATGAAAATCTGTAGATTTGTGCAGCTGTTTTAGCCCCAGCTCATAAACAGACTCAATTGTGTCATGCCACCACCGTCACCACCAGTTCCACCACACACACGCACACACACACACATATTTAGTCATGAATTGGATTAGAGTTGTGAGTCGGGTGGGTTGCTTCTCCGCTTACCTTTGTGTTGCCGCCCGGTTCTTTATAGTCGGCAAACTCGAGATCTGTGATGCCATAACTAATGGTAAATTCGGTCACATATTCATTGCTGTGCGGGCGTCCTTGCAGCGCAATGTGCGTGACATTCTTCACCAGACCCAAATCAATTATCAGACGCTGGTCAAAGTCCGAGTTCTTGGCTGACCAAGAGGTGCCAGCTTAAGTTGTTCAACAATAATGATAATTTAAAAATCGAAAAATCAAAATAAAACCAAAATAAAATTGTAAACTCAAATGCCATAACGATTAGCTATAGACAAATGTTGGGCATCCTTTTATTGCCCTGCCTGCCTGCCAATTAAGAGGATATAATTTAAGGCTATTTCGTTTGACAGCTGCAAGTGGTCTGGGTTCGAGACCCCTACAAGCAAAAGGTCCTCCACATATGTAGTAGGCAAGGGGTGAGATCAACCCCTCAGTCATTCAAGCAAAATTCGCAACTGCATTTGCAGTGGGAAAAATCGCTTTAGAACAAGGGTGAGCCCAAGTGCTGGTGTTAACACTAAATGGACATGGCAGGCGGACTGAGCATAAACAATTGCCACAGTCGGGATTCTGCTTTTGTTTCCTTAATGGGCCCGGTGTGACCAAAGACTGTGTGAATTGTGTATATCCTGAATCGTCGGGGATTATATGAACTGTATTGCGCTCAAGTTGGGTTCAATGCCACATCAAAGTTTCCATCGACAAAACTTTGGTAAACAATTCGGGAGTACCCAAAAAAAAGCAAAGGAAAGGCAAGAAAAAACAACAAAACGAGCTGAACCTAACTACCAAGTTGCTACCCTCCTGTTTGCGCATATATTTAACAAACAAAGTTGTCTAGCCCATGTCTGGGGTCCATTACAAACGGGCCACGAGCGCCTACATTTAGTTTTTATTGCCTTTTAATAATATTTCCGGCTTACTTTACTTTCTTTTGTTTTGTTATTTTTAGCAAGCAAATAGGGACTGGGAACATGCTAACAGCTGTCGACATTGGAGCTACATGAGATATGGCAAAAGTAAGCTATCAAATATCTATTTACATTTATTTCAGAATCAAAATTTATGCTAATTTCTAAGAATGTCGTTTTTGTGGTTTGAGTAGCGCCTGCTTGCAATATGCCACCACATCTGGCTGTTCAGCGGAGTCTTTGCTCTGCTCAATAAGATCCTCGAAATGCACAAATTCAAACTTTGCGTTGTCGTGGGGCAGACAATTGCGAAATGCGATGGCAGCACAGTACTTGTGTGAAAGTAAATGCTCCTCAAAATGCCATTGGGTCATGGGCGTGCCATTGCAGCGTAACGTTGTGGCGCAGAGCGGCGAGACGGCTTCCTCCAGGGGATGAGTTGTGTCGACGGCAAAGCTGATTTTCTGTAGATCCACAGTTATGCCCACGCCCAGCTCCTTGACGTAGGCCTCCTTGAGGCACCAGTGGCGCATAAATGCTTTCAGCTGAGCACCTTCATTGTGCTGTGGTCGGCCAATGTAGCTCCATTCCTGTGGCGAGAACTTGCTCTGCATTAGGCGAAAGAACTCGGCTAGGGATTTGCCACCATTGTACTCGATTTTCATGACATCCGTGCCAATGCCAAATTCGGGATCATCTTTGTTACCCCTAATGCCCGCCAGCAACACCAGACTGCCCTGATGTGATACATTGAAGCTGAGTGCGTTTGTTGTGCCCTTTGACTTCTGTCCCTCTCCCTGTCCCTGCTGCACCCAATAGGGCTTGCCGCGTGCATCTCGCTCAAAGTGCACTTGATGATAGGGTTCGCCGCTGCACGTGCTCACAAATTTGCGCATTAATAGGCGGCCAATTAACGAGGACAGAAAGTCATCGATAAAGTGAAACTTCATGAGACGTGTCCGCTCCTCCGGCTGTATGACAGAGACGGCATGCGTCAGCTGCGGCAGCGTCGGCGTCCATGTGCTCAAATCGAATGCCCAACGTGTGCAGATGTGTTTGTTCATTGGATTGCCGGTGCAAATATGATCTCAGTGCGAGTATATTATTAAATTGCTAAGCATTTCGACTGTTTTCGCTCAATCAACTAATTTGCTAATTTGTTGCTTCTTCTTCCACCTGTCATTCAGCGGAGAGCGGCGACATATCTGCGACGAGTTAGCAAGTCTGTGCAGCGAGTAGGGTTGTCAACTCGCTAACAATTTTTTTAAAAAAATATGGCGGCTAACTAAAAACTAAAGCGTAAACTAATCAACTCATAACAAATAACATTTTAAAGAACAAATGAGAAAAAATCAACAAAATCTTTAACAAACATAAACAACTACAACTTGGACTTACCATTTAAACGCGCATTCTCTGGGCCACGTTGGGTCAATGACGAAGTGGCCGTTAAAACGGCACGCTCCATCAACGGTTGGTTGCATTCATAGTCGGAAAAGTAATCGCTGAAGGAATCTGCAAAAGAAAGATATAATCAGACAGGGAACAAGTAAAAATTGCGTGTCTGACCTAGTTCTTTGGCCACAAATACACATACAGTTGGTCACGTATTTGTTTTGCCAAAGAAATAAATCAGATTGGTACTTATTTTAAATTAGCTTAAGCAACTACAATAAAATCAAATAAACAAATACAATGAAAATGCTTTGTTTGCAATATTAAGTATGGGTAGCTTTAATTATGTCAGAAAAATTACTTGACCAACTGTATATGAACTGTCACAAGCGTAAATAAATGAAATTGGAAAAAATTCCAAAAGAAAAGTAGTACGTTTGGACAACTGCCAATACATTTGAGTTTCGTACATAATTTCAATTATAATTTTTGAGTGGCATTTCATTTCTGGGTCCTTGGCCGGTAAGCAGTCATGTGGCGTTTTATGGCTTATTTTTACGAGCAATAAATAAATAAGCAAACGAAAGGGTAAACACTGCATTTATTTATTGCAGTGCAATTTGTTGTCTAGCCTTATCTTTTGTTTGTGTAAATATTTGGTCGCCATGACAATATGCGCTTGCCTGCAATGGAGAGGGGGAAAAAGGGGAAAGTGCCCACTTAGTCGGCGAGCAGGCGTGATAACAGAGCACGGAAATCCTTGCCTCGACAATTGTCAGTCTGTCTTTCTGTCTCAGACAACCCGCCCCCCAAGCTGGCGACGAGTCGGTGTCGTCTTTGTGGGTGCAGTTCCTATGTAAACACAGCGCCACAGCTTTAAAAACAACCCTTAGAAATACTCTTCTGCTATCAGAGTTCATGTGCACTTTGAGTTTGACTCAAAGTTCAGGCAACGCAAGGAATAAAAAAGCAGTGCCTTGGGGAAAATCATGTAGCAGATTAGCAAAAGTCAATCTTGATATACATATATCGACATACGCACACATCTATCCTTATATACAGAAGTGCGCCCAACCCAACTAGGAGACCTGTGACAGGTACCTTGGAAGGGGGTTAAAGTAAACAACTGAAACACGCACGACATTTTTTGAAAAATAATCAATAGAGGTTGAGCAAGAAATTTGAACTAGTTTCTGATATCTTAACTAAGTCGAAGAAAAGCAATTTTCCTTTTTACATAATCGCCAAATTACACGCAATTGAAAAGTTTTTATTATTATGCTTGGCAATCACATTTATCGTAATAAGAGACACGCATGAACTACATACAGTACATACAATGTACCATAATAAAAAATCTGGCTAATGTTCTCAATGAAATAAATATGACGTGACCGATTTTGAAAAGTAATTTCCGCCTTTTGGCCCACAAATGAAATGTGAAGTGTGGATGATTCGCGCCTTGGCCGAGAAATAATTATAAGCATGGAAATAAATTAGCAGAGTCTGCGGATGTCTGTCTGTCTGTCCGTCCGTTTGTCTGTCCGACTCTCAATGGCATGAAAAGCGATGAAAATTTTGGGGAATTGTTTATTTTTAGTCATAAAATGTTTGCATATGAACTTTAATTGTTTATTGTTGCCAGCGTATAATTCATTAGAACCAAACGGAACATTTCAAAATATTTGCTTATTTAGTTGACATATGGAGAAGACACGTGTAAAATGCGTTTGCATTTTTTTATGCATTTCCCCCGCATGCGCATTTCAGTTGCCGCAGTGAAAAATGCCGGCAGCAACCAATTTGAATTTTCCATTTAAATTTTCTCCAATAAGTTAAAAAAAACGAAAAAACGAAGCAACGAGAAAAAAGGCGTTGTTTGCTGGTTTTGTTTTGCCAGCGCTATTCGTAAGCAGTGTTTGGATCTCGTGAGCGCGAGAGACAAGATTTAGGGAGCAGCGAGCGCGATCGTCACATTTACAGAGAATGAGAGACACAGACAGAATGCGGAGAGTTATAAGCGAAGCACAAACAAAAAAGAAAATGAAAATGACGAGTCTTCAGCGTTGGGGAACACGCCCTAAACTTGGCTTAATACAATTCACATTTTTATAGAACTTAAACTCTTATTTTCTGGGCAATATTATGATTATTTAATAACTGTGATATTTATTTGTTGAATTCATTTTACCTGCTTGTGCGATTCCCACGCTGTTGCAGCTTAACAGCAGAAAGCAGCAGCAAATGGAAATTGTTGAAGTGGTCGCTCTAATTGCCTGCCTCATTTTGGCTTTTGTTTAAACAAATCACCAATCAGTAATTACTTAAAGACACATTTATATTCAATTCAATGTGGCGTTTCACAGATATATTCCACACAGTCAAATGCACTTATTAAAATGGTGTAGCCAAAAGTCTTGGCCAGCAGGAAGGGGCAACTTGTTTTGCCAACCCCGCAGCACTGGCGTCGTCAACGTGAACGACTTGAACAAATAACACTTTAATTGATGCTTATTTATTTAATTAAACTTCACTTTTATTATTGTTAGAAACGCCTATACTATTCCCGACGCATGAACAAGTTCCCAGAGCGCTTCACGTTTGATTATTAAAAAAAAATAATTAACTCTGCCCGTTTCGATGACACACGATGAAACCGATGACACACACTGTTGTCAACTAATCTAT
This sequence comes from Drosophila falleni, assembly GCA_035045575.1. Lineage (NCBI taxonomy): Eukaryota > Metazoa > Arthropoda > Insecta > Diptera > Drosophilidae > Drosophila > Drosophila falleni. The sequence continues at coordinate 18,521,695 of JAWNOV010000167.1, forward strand.
TTTATGGCTAGATCTGGCTATTTTCAGTTTGCTAGAAACAGCTATTGTTCACCGTCAAAACTTGGCAGCACTGGTGTGGAAAGCTGCCACTTGGTCAAAGGGCTGCCACCCTTCAAAAATTTAATGATCTGGCAGCTCGTACCGTTTTAATCATATTTAAAATTTGGTAGCACCCAAGAAAATGTACCATTTTTTTAATTTTTCTTAATATTGATTATAGAATTTTTACATTTTTCAGAACTTTTTGTTAAAATTTTGTCGATCTTTAACATTTTTTTATAGTTGAATTTGTAAATTCTGTCCCCGCGGAGTGGCGAAGTTCAAACCTTAAATTAGAACAATTTGCCAGATCGGAAAATTTTGACGGGTGGCAGCCCCAATGAGAGCAAGCTGCCAGATCGGAAAATTCGACAAAATTGAGTACCCTTTCTGCTACGCCAGAAAAATTTGTTGGCGTGTTTTGTCAGACGTTGCAAAGTAATTTGGTTTTTCTCTAAAGCAAACGAATAATAATTAGTAGAAATGTACGGCGGTGAAGATTTTAACAATACGGTGAGTGTTTGCAAATTAATTTCAATGCCGCGTTGCGGACTTGCAAAATCGCAAGTCAGAGAAAGACACGCAAAAACATAACCCAACTTTCGATCGTGCCCGCTAACATCAACAATAGAAAAAAAATATTAATAATTCTAACATTTCAGGACTTTTACGATGACTATGCGCACACCGGTGATCCACAACTGGACATGGAGTACGAGCGTAACTACTACGCCAACCGCATGCCGGAGAATGTCAAGTTCTTTCTCATGAACTTTTGCCAGGCAATCAAGGAGGGGAATCTCTATGACATACAGAACATGTATGAGAATACATTCCCGCAGATCAGCGATCACCACTTTGATAAGAGTGCCTGGCCGGAGGAGCAGGAGGTTGGCGCCATTGTGGACAACGATAAGGTGTTTCTGATACTCTACAAGGAGCTGTACTATCGTCACATTCACGCCCGCATCCCTGGCGGTCCCAAGCTGGAGCAGCGCATCAACTCCTTCTTCAACTATTGCGATTTCTTCAATTTGATCATTTCGGCCCAGAATCCCGTGATGCTTGAACTGCCCGACATCTGGTTGTGGGAGCTTGTCGATGAATTTGTCTACCAGTTCCAGAATTTTGCGCAGTATCGGTAAGCAGGATGTTATTAAATGCTTAAGTTATATCTAATCTGTAAACTTATTGTAGTGCACGTTTGACCGACAAGTCTCAGGACGAAATTCAACAGCTGTGTGTGAACCACAGCAACGTTTGGAGCATTCTGTGCATCCTGAATGTGCTGCATTCGCTGGTTGACATCTCCAACATCAAGAAGCAGCTGGAAGCCATCTCACAGAGCGTTGACCCGCAAACCGTCGCCGGTGACTTTGGCAAATTGGGCTTCTACAAGATGTTGGGTTACTTCTCGCTGGTCGGTCTGTTGCGTGTGCACTCCCTGCTGGGAGACTACTACCAGGCAATCAAGGTGCTGGAACCCATTGAGATCCACAAGAAATCTGCCTACTCGCACATACCCGCCTGCCAGATATCCACATCGTATTATGTCGGATTTGCCTACATGATGATGCGCCGCTACGCCGATGCCATTAGGACCTTCTCAGACATCCTGCTGTACATTCAGCGCACCAAGCAGCTGTACAGCACTCGCTCTTATCAGAACGATCAAATTAACAAACAGGCCGAACAGATGTATCACTTGCTGGCCATTTGCCTGGTGCTGCATCCTCAGTGCATTGATGAGTCCATTCAGCAAGTTTTACGCGAGAAGAACTACCATGACGCCATGTTCAAGATGCAGTGCGGTGATTTGGATGTGTTCAAGTCATTCTTTGTGTTTGCATGCCCACGATTTGTTAGCCCCTGCCCCCCAGCCGCCGATGCGCCCATGGAGGATTACGTTAAGGACCCAATGGAGCACCAGTTGCTTGTTTTCATGGATGAAGTGCGCCAGCAAAAGGATCTGCCCACCACCCGTTCGTATCTGAAGCTCTACACCACATTGCCGTTGACCAAACTGGCCTCCTTCATCGATCCCAATGCAACCGATGATGATGTGTCAAAGTTGCTTATTCGCTTGCTCTGCTTTAAGCACAAGATGCGCAATTTGGTCTGGAGCAAGGGATCCAGTGGCCTCGAAGGAAGCTTCAAGTCTGGCTCTGAGGTAAGTTCAACACACTAAACAGCAGTAACTACCATTACTAATTTGTTTATTTTAATTTGTAGCTCGATTTCTACATTGATGATGATATGATCCACATTGCTGACACAAAGGTCTCACATCGTTATGGTGATTTCTTTGTGCGTAAAATTATGAAGTTCAACGACCTGAATCGCAAACTGAAGAGCATCAACATTTAAAATCAAAAAACAATTACTTTGTAAACGTTCTTAAACTATTTAATATTCCATCTTGGACTCTTTTGTTTTGATATCAATAAAAACACAAAATGCGCCGCAAAAACGCAGCGAGAGGTCGAATCGAATCTGTAATATTTAATATTAAAAATTGCATTATTTATTACCAAGCTCTGCAGAATGAAAACTAGTTCTGACTATTGAGACTTTAACATTTACTTTAATTTTTAACAATACCGTTTTGTTATATAAAATTTGTATTACTATAAGGAAATTCAATAATCTACACTTATCATGTTTGTGAAATCTCTACAAATCCAATAGATGATCTGCCAGTTGATCGCATATGCGAATTTAGCAGCATCTTACATTTAATATTAGTTTGGAGTGTGTGTTTTTTTTTTGTGTAAATAACATGTTATCATATCGTATTCGTTTCTCAGTTATCTCTTGTAAAAAACAAAGTAAAAAAAAAATTTCTTTGGTAAATTAACAAATTCTTGCTGGAAATGAGTTTAAGAAAATCGGTTTAAGGAGAGGAGAGTATATAGTAAAAAGGTGACGAGTTGGTTAAAATAGGCGCAGAGAGTAGAACCTTACACACAGTTACAAGATTAAATAAAAATATAAATTTCAACTTAAGATTAGTACACTTTATACACGAAACAACGCTTGCGCTTTTCACTGTGCTCACTTAGCGGGCTTAAGGCTAACACTTAATGAAACAATTTACAAATTACGGACTTGATTGTGGAGTCATCGCGATCGTTGATCGTTAATCGACGCTTACAGTGCGCTGGTTAACGTCGATCAGATAAATGGCTTTGTGATTTTGTAGCACAAAGTCGACAAATGCATTAATAGGTGCAATCTCCTCCAGTGAAGTGCTATTGCGGCCAGACCACAAGAAGTTCGGACCAAACACAATCGCCAGATTAGAGGAGGTCATCTTATTTAGGTCCGCACAGTCGACGACACGCACCAGAAAATCGACTATATATTTGAACAGCTCATAGTTTTCTTCGGGCAGTTTTTCGCGTATCAGCTGGGTGACGTTCCGGGAACGCTCCTCCTTGGGCCAATCTAGAAACTTGGTCACATCATCGTACAGCTCAAAGGTTAGCAACGGTTCCGTCAGATCCCGCAGGAAACTCTTGAGTAGGCCCGCAATCACATGGACATTGACATCACTAAGATCCACATCCTCACCGCGATTGACACGGTCCTTTAGAGCCATAATCTCAGCATGATTGCCGGAGCGACGAAAGATGCCCTCTGTATCAATGACACCCGTAATAGAGAGTGAGTCCACGCACTTTCGCACAATGGGCGGTATGGAATTGAGGCATGGACTGTGCATAACGATGAATTTCAAGGAAACGCCAAACTGCATCGTCGGCCGCCCATTGGGGTCTGCTGCCTGCGGTACACGACTGCGACTTGTGTTCTGCTTATCGTCAAAGTCACAAATGGTGTCGGGCAGCTTGAGCTTGTTCAGGCCCAGCGCCTGACGCAGCTCATCGAGGCTGGAGATGTACACTAGCTTTTTGCGAAACTTGTCGCTGATAAAGGGACTAAAGAAGTTCCAGATGAAACGGATGAACCACGTCGGATGCACCACATACAGAGTCTTTAAATTCTTGCGAAAATCGCGATCCAGTTCTTTGTATAAGTTCCACAGAAACTGCGGCGACGGCTTCTTATCGTCCTTGAGTCCCTGATGAAAATACACGAAAATGTAATCGTTCTTCACATAGGGTTCAATCTCTCTGATGATTTGTCTACAAAAAGGAAAACATAAAACCGTTTAGTTGGTGACCTTTAAAGAGTTTCTTTTGAACATACCGCACAAATCCTTCCAGCTGGGATTTTTCGGGAAAGCGCGAGGCGTAAATGCCAATAATAGGACGTCCTTGTTTATCTGTGCCCAAGAAATCACATGTGTTTTTGATCGGCTGATAGTTTTCCGATTGCTCACGCAGCTGATCCTCGAAATCTTCGTCTAAGGGATTGACGGTTTCTTCGTTCTCAGATTCAGAATCTACAAATACGTTGCAACATTTAAAATTATACTTTATCAAGCAGATAGCCATCAAAGTATCATTTCACTTACCATCGGCTAGAACAAAATCACCGACCATAACATCTTCTATGAATAAAGTGAATCAAGTGTTTAGTCAGTGTTTTAACTTTCATTGTATGTATGTTAATTATTGTAATTCTTACCCTGGGGCGCTGGGGTCAATAGCTCTGTATCATCAAACTCCAGCTTTGGCTCGCAGTCATGCAAATCGGATAAACTAGGCAGCGGCTCCTCCGAATTACCCACAATCGCGCTTATGGCGGGGCCTTGATTATGCGAATATTTTTGATTGCGTGAGAGAAATGAAAATGTTTTAATCTCTTAGGTTTTCTTAGGGAATGATATAAATTTCAAAAGTTAATCTTACAAGTATAATGCTTTTCACTTAAGTATTTTGACGGCCTTAGGCAACAAGTTAGTTCGGATTTGTGTATTGAGTAAGTGAATAAACATGAATCAGAAAGAATTTGATGAGTTATCGGGCTTACAGGTAATTGTTTCTTATCGAATGCAATTAATAACATATTTACAAAGAGATTTATAAAGAGAAGAGAGAGAGAGATGGAGCGAACAAAGAGAGTAATGTTTTTTTTTCTAAGCCACACAACATACATATACAAAAGTTAAACAACAAACAATTGCAACCACAGCAGCTACCGATTATGCATGTATTTGTTTTACTCATTCATTAGCCATATATGTACAATATATACATAATTATATACAGTTGAGAATCATCTAAGGTAGTAGGCATAATATTTGAATTGGGTTAGTAGCACAACTTGAATACCATCATATACAAAGTAAGGGGGACTGTTAAAAGTTAGTCTAAAGCAAGGCAATAATTGTTTACAGTTACAGTTTTAATTCTTAAGCGATCGCAAAAAGCATTCAACGCAAACGAAAACCAAAACAAACACAAAAACAAAAACAAATTTAAATGCAGTTACACTAAAATAACGGCCAAACTGTTAGACAGCCGGTCTTACCTGGTAATCGCGTTGGAAAACGTGAATTGGCATCCATTGCCCTAGAGACGTGTGAGTCGCTGTCGCTGTGCAAATAGGCTGATAAAAACAACTGGAAACAAAGAAGAGGAAACAAAAGTTACATTTTGAATACATTAGCTAAAATTGGGTATACAAAACTACAAAAGACTTTGATGACGTCACTTTTGTTAGAGACTTTGACAACGTTCACCCAAAACGACCAACAAGCATGTTTTCTGCTCTTCTTATCGCTTGTCGTTGTTGCTTCTATTATAACTTTCTTATAGCTACAGCTATCTACATATTTCCTAGCAATATTTAAATTTTAAAACTTTACTTTTTTTCAGCTGATTTATTTCATTATTCCTTGATGTTGATTAACGCTGATTCACATTGAACTTAATCGCTTATGAGACACAACAGCAACAGCACGAACAAATGTAGCTCTACACAGCAACGATTTATTTACTTATTGAATGGCAATAGGTAATTTCTTGCTTATATCGACACGGCAATTGGTAAAGTTTAAGTCAAGCCGAGGCCAAAAGCTAAAAACTTGCACGCAACGCGCAGAGTATGAGAGAAAGAGAGAAGGGAGAATGGCGGCGACGCCTACGCCCACCACCAAAACAAACTACAGTATTTGCATATACATACATACATACATACACATACAGACAAGTTACTGACACATCGACTAACGTTAAAAGTTGCTCTCCAGAATAGTTAGTATTTCTTGTAGTTCTACCACACACTAATTTATGACATTTCATATTATTTATCGACAGCTTATAACTGTGTATGTACTATTAGAAGACAGTTACATTATGTATATACTAAACATACTTAGTACATAAAGAGGAAGTATGAGTTTGCAATCTTTGTTTGCTCGCACAAGACACAATAATTTATTAAACACAAAACGATATCAGCAGTGAAAAAATTTATTATTAAGAAACTGCGCATTTACTGACTGCACAACTACACATATTGTATTATTTACTTTATTATTGTAAATGAGCTTTTATCAGCAACACAGACAACGCAATCGAAAAGAAATAAAAGTCTACGATGTCTACAAGTTATACAAACGAATACCTATTTGCAGATTACTTTCATTAACATTTTTATTTTTAATAATTACCTATGTCTTTTTCAGTTTTTTTTTATAAGAATAACAAATTGCGTTAATTTTAATGCCAGACGAAAAACTTTGTGCTTAGCTCCTGCTTACCGGTATTGCCACCCTACAAATTTTTCCAATCTGGCAGCTTGCTCTCTTTATTTTTCTATTGTGCCAGAACAGGGCTGGCAAATCAATGGAGTGCCAGGGCTACATGCAATGCTGTTAAGACTGAGGGCTGCAGAATACTAACTCTGTTGAATTATAAAGAATTTAAATTTTTTATGCATTTTAGTTCTGCATTCAAGGCTTTGCAACTTTATAATTTCACTTTTGCTAGCGTTCTTCAATTTAACATTAGAATAGTAAACTGATTGTAAACCAGAAGTAGCAGTTGTAATATCGATACAAGTAATCGAAAATTTTGATGGAACAAAACAAAAAACATTTTCCAGCCCTGAACTGACCGACTGTTCACGTTATTTGGGTATAAATCAGAATAGCGTAAATTTAACAAAAAATGGTTGGTTGGAGCCGTGTGCTGCTGCCAGCGGCGCAATTTGCCAAGAATCGTGCAGTACTGTTAACGCCTGCCTGCAGGAATGGTAAGAGCAAGTGATACTTTTTAAACAAACTGTAAACAGAGCCAACATTACGCAACCAAAACCAATAATAAATTCTTCATTATTGACAACTTTTGCAGCTCTAGCGCAGCAACTGCGTCGAATGGGCGGTGATCATGGACACCATCACATGACCATTAAGCCGTCGCGCTTCCAATGGGACAAGTTCAAGGATCTGTTGCACTTTTACGTAATGATCGGCGTCATACCCATCACAGCCCTGGTCTTCTACTCCAATGTCTTCGTGGGACCTGCGCAGCTCTCTGAAATTCCCGAGGGTTACGAGCCTAAGCATTGGGAATACGAGAAGGTGTGGTTAATTTAATCGATGAAAACGGCTGAACATAATACATACCTTTTAATCCTTTCAGAACCCAATTTCCCGGTTTATTGCGCGGTACATTTTGACCTCTCAGCAACAGGAATACGAGAAGGCGTGTCACAACCTCTTCGAGGAGAATGAGAAGGCGCAAATTCGGTAAGTCTTGTAAAATAACCATTTTAATTTGAAACTAAATGTTCTTTGTTGCTTACAGCAAACTCGAGGATGAGGTTCGTCGCAAAATGTCTGAGCGCAACGATTATCAAGCATACTACTACCGCCCAACAGTTGCTAAATATCATAGAGTATCCAAAGAGGCTGCCGATGAGCTGGAGGCTCTGCGTGGCGACTAATCAAATGGCCTAAAATACACTCTTGATTTCAATTTATTTGTTTTCAAATAGACCTAATTAAGAACCTCGAATTGAGGAAATAAAAATGTGAAATTTATTATGTTTTCGGCGTCCGCTCCATACAATTAAATAACATAAACCTTAACGTAGACTAATAAATACTTAGATGTAGTCCAATGCGTATTGATTTAGCCCCACGCCTGATTCTTGCAGTAATAGAGAACCAATTTACCATTCGTCCCATGGCAATCGTACAGGTTTTTTATTATCTGATCTGGAGCGGGTGCAAATGTTTGGTTAACATACAGAAACTGCAAGAGAAGGAAGCTAAATGAAAATTCTGCCAAAAAACTAATTTTTGGGATCACTTACAATTTGTTCATTGGAGTCCAGCTTAAGATATTTGTGTATAAACTTTTGAATCCAACTGACAGTTTTGTTGGGATCCACCGTCCACGTACGTTTCTTAATGATGGGCACATTACCAGTAGCATTTAACAATATGCAAACTAAAAACAAGAAAAGCAATTAGATTGTATTTATGCTGGGTAATAAACTTTTTCTTACTTTTGGTTGCATCCTTGTCGGTGGGTGTTGTGGAGGTAATTGATGTTGAAGCAGTAGCTTGGGCTTCCTCAGTGTCCGTCATAATCTTGGAATGTCGTAAATAACGCTATTTATTCTTTACTTTCACAATAATTATTTATTATCTCTGCATTAGCACCCTTTGTTGTTTTTGTCAGCTAGGGATGCAGTGTTGGGTAAGCACCGCTCATTTCTCGGACGTTGTCAACACTGTTTAAATTGTATCTGGTCATTTAAATCAGTGATGGGCCAGCGATTTTGCATAGAAACCATGTACAATTTGCAATGTTAGTGATTCAAGTACTAAAATAAACATTGTTAAAAATATAACAGCTATAACTATAATTCTATATTAAATATTATATATAAAACTATATTATACATAAAAACTTTATTATAAATTATATATAAAAATGAACATAGTTAAAAATAAAACAGCTATAAAACTATTCTATATTAAATATTATATATTTATATATAAAACTTTATTATATATAAACTTTATTAAATATAAAACTCTATTATATATAAAACTCTATTATATATAAAACTCTATTATATATAAAACTCTATTATATATAAAACTCTATTATATATAAAACTCTATTATATATAAAACTCTATTATATACAAAACTCTATTATATATAAAACTCTATTATATATAAAACGATATTATATATAAAACTTTATTTTATATAAAATTTTATATATATAGAACTATATTATATTTAAAACTATATAATATATAAAACTATATTATATAAAATTAATCTTATTAAATAATTTTTAAGCTTACAAAATAATGGTTAATAATATTTATAATTAGCTTATAACTATCTGCTTCCAATGCTACGAAGTTGCCCGCCGTTGCTGATCCGTCTTCTGCGAGCGCCAACCGCCAAGTCCTACCGACTGCCAGAAAGGCCGGCTTTTTATATGCTGCGTGGGGGGTCGATAAGCAGAGCTCTGTTATTTTAGCAGTGCCAATGTGAGTTTAACAGTGCCAATGTTAGTTTAACAGTGTCAATCTGAGTTTAACAGTGCCAATGTTAGTTTAACAGTGTCAATGTTAGTTTAACAGTGCCAATGTTAGTTTAACAGTGCGAAAGTGAGTATAACATTCAACAATAACTTGATCAAAACTAAACCGATTTTCCAGCGGATTGTCATTAAAATCATGGTATTGGCATCTAAACAAAAAAATAAAATTTATTTATTTGCTTTTAATTTTTATTTTACCTCTTTTCAATATATTACTTTTTTCAAATCTAGCTTATTTTAACGGTCGATTACTGGCAGCACTGCAAGTTATTGTTGAATGTTATACTCACTTTGGCACTGTTAAACTTTAATTGACACTGTAAAACTCAAAATGGCACTGCTAAGGTAACAGAGCTCTGCTAATAGACCCCCCACGCAGCATATAAAAAGCCGGCCTTTCTGGCAGTCGGTAGGACTTGGCGGCTGGCGCTCGCAGAAGACGGATCAGCAACGGCGGGCAACTTCGTAGCATTGGAAGCAGATAGTTATAAGCTAATTATAAATATTATTAACCATTATTTTGTAAGCTTAAAAATTATTTAATGAGAATAATTTTATATATTATATAGTTTTATATATAATATAGTTTTATGTATAATAAAGTTTTATTTATAACAAAGTTTTATATATAATAAAGTTTTATATATAATAAAGTTTTATATATAAAAAAGTTTTATATATAATATTTAATATAGAATAATTTTCTAGTTGTTTTATTTTTAACAATGTTTATTTTTATATACAATATATAATAAAGTTGTATATATAACATAGTTTTATATATAATTGTTGTATATATAATAGAGTTTTTTTTATAATTAAGTCTTATATATAATAAAGTTTTATATATAATAAATTTTTATATATAATAAAATTTTATATATAATAAAGTTTTATATATAATAAAGTTTTATATATAATAAAGTTTTATATATAATAGTTTTATAGCTGTTTTATTTTTAACAATGTTTTTTTTTATGCAATATATAATAAAGTCTTATATATAATATTTAATATAGAATTATAGTTATAGCTGTTTTATGTTTAACAATGTTTATTTTTATATTAACTTGTTTTATATATTATATTTAATATAGAATAGTTTTATAACTATTTTATTTTTAACAATGATTATTTTAGTACTTGAATCACCAACCATTGCAAATTGTACATGATTTCTATGCAAAATCGGTTAATTTATTCCTTCTTAAATTCTTAATGTGTTTGCATTAAAAAATTGAGATTCTCAACTATATCTCGCAGTGCATATTTAATGTTTCGTTGGTAAATCGAGCAGCTGATTTGCACGAGTGCGAAACTGTGCCCATCACTGATTTAAACTAATATGTTACGACTTGCCAGACCGGAAATTTTTTGGATTGGGCAACCCTAGTGTTGACTAGACATCGCACGTGTAGTTGTTAAATATCAATAAACTAAAGGAAACCATTAATTTATAATGAGCAAGTTATTTGATGGTTCTGATGAGGATGCGGATGATCTGCAGATATCCACAAACCAGGACTATGCCAAGTCGTTTAATAGCTTGCGCAAAAAAGAGTTGCTTCAGAAATGTAAGCACAGCCTCAATGGAAATGAATTTCAATGATTCGCTAATAACTTGTTTTGTAGATAAAGATCGTGGTCTGGACGTATCGGAGTCAGAGCTGGACAGTGACAGCGAGTCGTCGGAAGAGGAGGAAGTAGATGTAAAATTCGATCAGGAGTTTTTTAAAACACTAGCATCATTGAAAAGCAAAGATCCTCGAATTTATGACAAGGAAACGCGATTTTTTGACGCTGCCGACGGCGATGAGAGTGACAGCGAGGAGGAAGGATCACCAAAAAAGAAACCCAGCAAGGCAAAGCCTGTGACATTGAAGGACTATGAACGAAAAGTTATACTGGAGCACAATGGAAAATTTGAGAGCTCTGACGATGAGAAAGAGGCAGAGGAGGAATTTCAACGTGCGCGATCTCCTACAGCAGTGGAGGAGGAGCAGCGACTGAAAGCAGAGTTTAAAAATGTTATGGAGCAAGAGGACGATGGGGAAGATGAAGAATTCGGTGGCATCTTTAAGAAACGCACCAAAACCAAGGCACAAACAGACGCCGAGGAAGCAGACTTTGCCAAGTGGCTGGCCGGCAAGCAGGCAGATGAAAGCATTGGGCCCAGTGCACAGCAGCAGTTGGCTCCTCTCAAGCAGTACTGGAATAGCAGCAAGCTGACCCAGGGCGAGAGCTTTCTACGCGATTATATACTGAATAAAGGTTATGCTAATACAAATGCATCCGAAATTCCTACCTATGATGAGATCGTTGGGGACAATGCTCCACTCTCAGATGATGAACAAGAGTTGGAGAAGCAGGCCGAGTTTGAACAGAAGTACAACTTTCGTTTCGAAGAGCCAGATGCGGATTTCATCAAGCGTTATCCTCGTACCATTGAACAGTCAATACGTCGTACGGACGATAAGCGCAAGGATAAGCGTAAAGAGGTAAAGGAGCGCAAGCAGCAGGAGAAAGAGCAAAAAATGAAGGAGCTGGATCTGATCAAGGATATGAGGAAGAAGGAAATAGAGGATAAGATTCGCAAGCTGAAGGCCGTCACTGGTAACGATGAATTGGGCTTCAGAGACGAAGAGCTCGATGAGGATTTCGATCCTGAAGCACATGACCGACGCATGCAGGAACTTTTCAACGATGATTACTACAATGTGGATGAAGGAGAGGAGAAGCCCGAGTGTCCCTCGGATATCGAAGAATTGGCCATGGAGGACTGGGACAACTATGATCCACGGCAAAACAATGACGCCGATGAAGATGGACACTGCGAAGACGATGATTTCAACATGGACTGTGACTACGATCCAGCTGCATCCAAACAGCAGCTGCAGCAGGAACTGATTGAGAATACGCGCAGTCGAAAGGGTCGCAAAGGCAGACGCAATCGATTCATGGAAATGATTCAGGCAGAGAAGCCAGTCTTCGATCCCGAGGATGAGCAGACCTATGGCGACTATATTGATGAATATTATCAACTGGACTATGAGGACATTGTGGGAGATCAGCCATGTCGCTTCAAATATGTGGAGACGACGCCCAATGATTTTGGACTAACTATTGAAGAGGTGACCGAGCTCTAATCACATTCTTCAAGTTGGTTAACCAAGTTTTCTATCTGCTTACAGATCTTGCTGGCTAAAAACAAGGAGTTAAATCAGTGGGCCAGCTTAAAGAAGGCTGTACAGAACCGTCCAGATTATGTGGAGAAAAAGGAGCAACGATTATACAAAATGAAAGCAAAGAACGAAGATCTCAAGCGCAAGATTTTCAAAAGTCTTTACGGTGATCCGTAAGTGAATGGCAGAATATCCAATTTAGTATTGTCTTTATTTAATTCCTTAACTCATTTGCAGCTCTGACGACGAAGAGCAAACAGAGGATCCAAACGAAACAAAGCCGGCTGTGAATCAACAACCTGCAGTTCCGGTGACAGGCGACAATTCCACAGAGACTCTCTCCAAGTCCAAGAGGAAACGTCTAAAGCGCAAAGCAGCAGCTGCAGCAGCAGGATCAAGCGCTCCAGCAGCTTCTTCAACCACATCAAGCGCTCCAGCAGCTTCTTCAACCAAATCAAGCGCTCCAGCCACGATAACCAACGGAAAAGAGGAAAACAAGAATACAGAAGAGTCGAATAAGCCAACAAAGCAGCAGGATGCTCCATTAAAAGATGCACCGCCTCCGGCCAAGAAGAAAAAGGTAGAGAAAGTGCAGTCACCTGCGAAAAAGGTAGAGAAAGTGCAGCCACCTGCGAAAAAGGATGTGGAAAAGGGAAACACCAAAAATCCTTTTGCCAAAAAGCAATTTCCTAACAAAAATGTTCCTAATCCGAAGGAAGCTGGAGCCAATCCATTCAACAAACAAAATAAGCCGAAGCCGGGTCCAGTTGGAGTCACTTCAGGAGCGAATCCCTTTAAGAATACAGGCAATAAATCCCAAGCACCTCGACGAGAAGGAGGTGACTTTAAACCACGTCCTAAACGCGACTTTAAAGGGAAAGGCAAGCCGAATAATTCAAATTCGAATGAATCACGTCCTAAACGCGACTTTAAAGGAAAAGGCAAGCCAAACAATTCAAATCCGAATGGCATCACTGACGATCGTCTCAAGGCTTATGGCATTAATCCACGCAAGTTTCATAATCGCCAGAAGTATGGCAAAAAGGAGCAGTGAGATTACAAGGACAGTGGCATATAATATATATTATATAAATAAAATGTATTTAATAGTCGAGTCGGTCTTATGTATATACATATTAAAAACAATGTTACACAGATACGAGTTTAAAAACAAAGATAATTTAAAGTGATCGGCTGTACTATGTAGTTGTATCCGTCGGCTGCACTGCATCGGAGGATTCGTTGGCACTGTTAGCATTTTCATTGTCCGTTTGCCTGCCCGTCGAGCGTTCCAGCTGCAATCGACGCTCCTGGATACGCACGCACTTGGGGCAGATCATGTTCTTGCGGGTCAGGCAGACGCGATGGTAAATCGAGTTACATTGATCGCATTTGATGCAACCATCGTCAAAGGGGAAGATGACCTCGTTGTTGCTGCAAATCTCACAGATATAGGCCTTAGCCAGGCACATGTCACAGGCACGTATGTGGGCGCCAAACACTCTGAAGACACTCTGCAGGAACTCGGCTAAGGCACCCGACTCCACTTGAATGAGATCCCTAAGGGAGTAGAATTCATTAGACTGCGCCAAATGACGGCGACCGCCCAGTTGTTGGTCCACAAACTTCTGCTCAACGGCGACCTTGCAGGCGGCCAGATAATGCCGCATGTGCACCAAGTTTTGCCTTAATTTCTTGACGGCGCATAGCTTCTCGAGGAACACAAACAACTTGGGATTCTCCTCCTCCAATCGAATGAGTGGCTTATCCAGGAACAGCTGAATCTCCTGCAGGCCAGTGCGCGACACTCTGCGAGGTGTAAAATCCCAGTTGTGTACAATTCTGGCTGGGACTATGAAGCTATCGTTCCAGTGGCACGATGGACAGTAGTAAAGGCCTCGGTAATCACACAAGCGGGGCTCAATCCAAGAGTTCTCTGCAACGAAGTGATGTGAGTCTGCTGTAAGTTGAATAATCCGCAGTACTTACTGAAATTCAGCAGCGTTGAGCACTCGGCGCACTTGTAGCGCTGCTCGGAAAGTCCAATCTCTGGACAGATTTCGGAGATGGGATACTGACGTTCCGAGGCAAGGACATGGGCACACACACGTTGTACGCTGTCTATGCACTTTTGATGCACCAGATAACTGCAGTCACTACATATGTAAGCGGCTTGAACAACCCGCCAGATGATTCCCGTACAGTAATCGCAATAATAACGCTTAGCAGCTGCTTGCAAACGATTGCGTGTGCTAGGATAATGTGGCACAAAGTGGTGTCCAACCACAGATTTGATGGCACTCATCAATACCACATCGTCGCCAACATGCGCCTGGGCTTCCTCCAGCTCCTGGAGCGAGTATCGCAAATCGATCAAATGACGCACCAGCCATCGACGCTCCTCGCTGCATTCATCGCTCAACAGCACCAAATCACGGCAATGGGCAATGGCAGCCTGCAGGTCTTGGATATTGGCATCCGAGGTGAAGATCAGACGCCACTGTTCCTTCACCAGCGATGCGGGAATAGGCAACGCCTTGTAATCCGAGTGCTGAGGAGCGCTCTCCTCGGATCCCGATGTGCACGACTGTGAGTGCAGATAGCTGGATGCCGTTGATGCACTGTCATTGACGAATTGCGCAACAGCGCCTGGCAAGCTAGTGAGACTGTCGCGCCAAGAGCTCATTTTGGGCACGTACAACTCGATTATTTCAATTTACATGTGTAATTTGCGTTTTGTCTTTGTTTGCCTTGGACTGGTGCTGCCACCTGGAAAATTAAAATTGCCCTTTATTTGAACGTTGCCAGACCGTGCTAATTGCATATTTTTCTAGCATTCGAACTCTTAAAATAGCCAGAACTAGCTATAAAATAGCAAAGTTGGCAGCAGGGATTGTTATTGAAGTTAACATACGCTTTGCACCACTGTTAGCTTAACATTACAGGTAGTCTGTTCGATTAACATTTTTATTTTATTTTAGTTAACGTACCCATTCGAGTACAACATTGTGATTACCACTGTTAACTTAAGTTAACGCTCCTGTCGACGTTTCGTTTGTCATGTGAATGGCATTATATAAGAAGAAGCAGTCATATTTTTTTTATAATTGCGAATTATTGTTGGAGCGTGCGTGCAATTTTGGAAATCGGCATTCAATTAGGTATATATATTGCTGGTGTTCTTGAAGCGCCATAAATTAGCCTGTACACTGAGGAATTGTGCGCGACAACGTGTTGGTGCTATTTTGGTGCGGGACTTTCCTCTCATTCAGCATATTATCTATCTCCCAGCCGCCGACGCCGCAAGCTATAAAGCTACCTTAAATGTTAAATTCTATGTGAAAAGAATATTATTGTAGCGCAATCAACACTAGCCGTTATCTCGCAGTCAGAGTGTTAAATACATTGTTGCACCCGCGCTGCACCCACTCCAACGACTTGAACATCATCTATAAATGATTGGAAATACCCTCTGCTCTCTGCGTAGTAGATAATTACGCCAATCGGGTTCAAATATAATACAAAATTGATTGATACATTTCAACTGAAATCAATTGTAATAACGATACAACATTAACTGTAGACAGGTGAGTTCATAAACCATACTGCAAACGACCGCATTTTTCTGCAAGCATACATATTTAAGCGTGTGTGTGTGTTTGTGTGTGATTGTGAACATCGTGTGTAGGCTGTGTGTGTGAATGCTTGTTGATATGCGGCCTGCTACTAACTTTTAATATGCTCTTTGGCTAGTTTGGTTGTGATTCTCTTTTCGCACCATCAATGACAGCAACGAGTGTGTGCAGTCGCCCCATTCCTCTCTTCCATTCATCACTTATGTATGCATGTATTTATAGCGCTCGCCGCAGTCCATGTGCGATGGGATTCTTTTTCCTCATTTTGACACTCTTATGTGTGCGTGTATTTTCATATACAGTTAGTCAAGAAAGTGTTTGGACCAAATCAAAAATGTATGCAATATCACTGGCAAAAGCAATATATATACTTGATAGACCTTTCATCGAATTTTATTAATTTTAAAAATAAATAAGTCAAACATTGAAAATTTTAATTTGTCAAAACATTTCCTTGACTTACTGTATGTGTGCGTATATACATAAATGTATATGTATAGACAAGTTTTATTCGATATTTTTTTAATTTGCTGTAAAATATAGTTCAGACTTTTAGGGCCAACAGAAATATTGGTTTAATTGCACGATAACAAAACATGTATAATTATCTAAATAATGGTATTTATTTGTATATCTTATCATAGGTTATTTCACTAATTTGGTCAAATTTTTCCTGTGTGGGTGTTTTATTAAAATGCATAGACTCATAAAAATACTTAAAGATAACCTACATACATATACGCATACATACATACGAATCGGTGCTTATCGCCAATGACACATATATCAACATGTGTTTTACTTTTATTTCAAGTTGTTTAAAATACATAAAGGTACAACTTTATGGTTTGTATAATTAAAGAGTTTGAGTTTTATCAATTGGCAATGGTCATGGAGGTGGCAATATATCATAATCAGAACACATCGCAGCTGCGAGTGCTATAAACAATTAATTGGCTACGCCAGCGACTGTGGATGCAACGAACTGAATTATTCCATGACATGCAATCAAAATGCATCATTTTATCTGTTATTCTTTCGTCTGTCCTCGCCCCCTTCTTTCAAAATGAGGAAGTGAAACATTGCAAGGCGATTACAGCATGATTCACTATAGACCATTAAGCCCTTCAATATCACTCACTTTGTTTAATAGTATAATTACATACTGCACACAGTGGGCATAGATAATTTCGTACAGTCACAAGTTGTTAAATTGCAAAGATCGTTACTCGCATTTGTACCTGCTGACAATTCCAGGTAATTTGACACTGTTAGATATCTACTGTGAACCACTGTAAATCTGTTTGTACAAGTATGTATATCTGTTTGCGTATGTTCGGCAGTAGCATATTAAACTATAGACCATCGTAATTTACTGCTTGCTATGAGTACAGCGTCGTCGTCAACGGACATGAGAAGGTCACCATTGGACAGCTACGATAGAGGTAGAGGTATAGGTAGAGCCATAGCCCAGAGACGGGAACGTGACTGACTGACCGGTTAAATGTACTTGTAAATCTTTCTCATATCCAGAAATTCACATCTTCCCCGTCACATGTTTCGGCTTTGATTTTGTGTACAGAACTCTAAACTGAAATTTCATGTTGAACTCCACATTTTTTTGGTTATCGCTGGCCAACTATTTTGTTGTGTCATCGACTTTTATGTGAAACGATTCCCAAAAGCGGCAGCCATTTTGAGTGTACGTATATATTTGCTTATCGCTGTCGAGGCTTTACGTATGAAATTTCAGTTTTGGAGAATGCTCAAATTGGAGATTCAACGTTAAAATAGCACATGAGTCAGCACTGGGGTTTATTGCCACCAATGACGAGGGTTCGTGTTGCCTTCGTGTGCAAAATTTAGGTATTTCGTCAGTACAACAACACGATCAGCATAGATCTTCATGATATTAAGAGAACTGGTATACTGAACCTACAGACAAACATATGTATGTATGTACATCTAAACAAACTATAAGCCATGTTAAGAGGTCCATTTTGTGTAGATATAAAACGAAATTTCAGAACAGATAACAGAAAAAAGCCGTAGGCTAAACTTATGATAAATGATCTTAAAATAATAAAGAGTTGTGAAATATCTCTGTTTCTGCGACAAATAATTCTAAAAAAAGTTTCTGTTCTATGTGTTCTATGCATACTTACGATCTTACAACTCTTTAATAACTGACCAATCTGAAGAATTGAAGACATGATGATCTTGCGATATATAAGATGAGCGTAATCCTCATAATAATATCGTTGAAAGCTTATTGTAATACTCCATACTATATTTCCGACTTGAACTCTGCTTTTTATTGCAACTATAACTTTAGGGCATTAATTTTATGATCATCATTTAGTATTGATATTGTAATGTAAGGTGCCACAAGGGTCCAGTGCAACACGCCCCGTTCCAATTTCGATACTATAGTCGAAAGATAATCGCACGGAACTGGGTGCGACGACACCTTTTTTTAACAGATCGACAGATCGACAAACGCGACCCACACAATATGATAAACAACAACAGAATAATGTAATACGAAAAACTTGACTATAAAACCAGCTGAAAGCAACGCGCGTTGTTCAGTTTTGTTGAGGTATCTGGATAACGCGCGTTCGGAGCACGTCGAGCACTTTGGTGGGTGGTTCAGTGGTGGCGAGTAGTGTCAGCGTGTGTTTGACTAAATCTACATAAGTTCCACTCAATCGTGTGGTGTTTGCGCGCCAAGTTGAAACTAAAATATTTAATGCTGATAAAACCTGAAAAGAAAGAAAATTCGATAAAATTGATAATCAAAGGCAAACCGACTTGTAAGTTCGGCCTGTTTTTCGCTCAGTGCTTTATTATGTGTGATTTCATGAGAATCATGCAAACTGAATTTAAATGAGGCTTGATTACAAATACAAAAAAATCGACAAAACGACAAAACGATTGGCGGTCAGCACTTGACCAATTTACTCAGTTATTGTCTACTTGATTGGAAACAGCAAATTGAACAATTGCAAAAAAATAATAATAAACCGAAATCAAAGTAAATCAGATCGTCTGCTGTGAGAAAAATGTTTTAGGCGACTTTTGAAAAATTTTGGGTGAAATTTGATTGATTTTTATTGCCAGATAATTAAGTTCTTTGATTGAGGCATAACTGAAGTCGAAATCAAAAGTCAGCTTGGCAACAAGTTGTGTGACTATATCAACCTTTCACCTTCAAGCGTGTTATGCGGTGTACTCAGTGTCCTTGCCAATGCCAAAGTGCAATGCCAATGCCAGGCACCGCCCACTTCCGCCCACTTCCTGTGTGACCTTCACACGCCCAACTTTATGCAACACCACGAGAGGCAAACGATGACGTTTCCATTCGCGTTTATTAGGTCGATGATAACTTGGAAATTGCGTAGGCGAAGCGAACTCCTATTTTTGTTTTTTGCACCTTATTCAATATTTGCCACCCACGCGAAAACCACGCAAAACTATTGCCCCTCCCCTCTCCACCCCCCGCCAGTCTCTCTAGTCGTAAATATTTTGACTAAAGTTTTATCAATAATTGGTTTGCCCGCTCGTTGCAGGAGGAATTCAAAATAATTGCCCGGCAGCTCATTCAGTGCGCAATTGCAAAATTGTTCAAATCACAATAGTAACAACAATTGCAACAATTGCAACAATTGCAACAACAATATTATCAATTGCAATAACAAAGCAATTTTCAGTGCGATTTAGGGGAACATTATTGTTGTCTTTCACTTTTGCCACGCGCCATTTGCGGTTGCAGCGTCAACTGGTGACGTCGTGGTTAACTTTTGGCATACACCCAGACTAACTAGGCATATAAACAGGTACTCAAGTAATTGTTTCGACAGAATACAAAAATAGCATACAATTAAAAAAAAAATTTAAAAAATGAAATTATTAAGTTTAACTGTTTTTTAAATAAATTAAAAAAGATGATAAAATGATAAAAAATATGTTATACTTTGTCATAACATTTACTTGACCAACTGTATACAAGTCCTAGTATCATTTACGTAATCTTTGCAATGGTAATTAGCTTCTTAACGAGTTCTTACACTCCTTTAAGAAACAAATTTGCGAGTTGTTCAACAATTTAAACACAATTTAGGTTTTAACTTGTTGTAGCATGTAATTAGTGAAGATAGTAACTGTTGTATAACAATGATAAAATGTGTGTTTAACTTTAAATATAAAAAAATTATGGGAATAATTTATTAAAGTATAAATCCAGTGCTGTTCTGCTTTCTTTATATACTTTTCTAATATTCTATTACTATATCCTATTAAAAAATGTACTTCTTTGACAAACTAAAAAAACGTATGAAAGCGTAAAAAATATAAATAAACATTGTTGTGAAAAAATGGTATTACAAAACTAAAAAAATTAACTTGAAATTATTAATAAATAGCGGAGTTATAACTTAAATATAATAGTAAATAGCTAGTAAATAAAACTTAATAAATGTTTATTCATGTGACAAGTAATTAACATTATAATGTAAACATTAGTAAACATTTCTCCTCAATTACTTTACCTGTTGTCAGTTTTGACTTTGGTTTATAATTAAATTTATTTAACGCGGTAATGTTCCAATAAAGACAATTCTATTAAGAATGTTTGTACAACTCCTACATTTATTTGGAATCCGATATGCAGTGATTATTAAACAGGTTTATAAATCGTTTCACATCTACTTTAAATTGATTGATTGACTGTCGCTTAAGCCAAAAAAAACTTTGTTTTTTTTTTTTAAATAGCCAACAAGAAATGCAACTAAAACTCACCTTTTATGGGGTAACTGAAAATTGAGTGGCCGAGTCGGCAAAAAGCAAACTATGACCGTATTTGGTGGCATCAAGTGGCCGCCAAATGAACTTGAACTTCCGCCTGTTGTTGTTAATGTTTGTTGTTTAAGTATTGTATTTTAGTTATGCAATCTCGTATTTGTAATTGCGATCAGCACATGCGTATTGAGTGTGGGGGTTTTACAGAGTCGTCCAACACGCTTCACTGAGCCGTCCAAAAGTTTGCTAATTCCGTTTCGCCTTTTCGTTCCATTGCAGATTTAACAAAGCGCGCGAATTGTTGAATATATAATGAGCAGAGTGGCCCACAACAGCGTACAATAAGCCAAAACATAAGAGAGAGAGAGAGAGCAGCTAAAGCAGGAGAGGATCAGTGAAGCAAGCATAATGGCGCGTCACATAATGGCCGTGTGTGTGGTGTGTCTGCTGTGCGCCCAGCGGTTACACTGTCAGGATCACATCGCAGATCTGCTGGCCACGCAACGCACAGAGGTGAAGCTTAACGCTCAAGTTTATGAAAATCTGAGTCCCTCCAGTGAAAGAACCACCGATCAAAGGCAGTTGGCCGATGAGAATGATACCCAGAATTACAGCACAAGTCCGCCTTACAGGAGACACAAGCGCCATGCGGGTCACGACCATGAGCATGGCGCCTCTTCACATACCCATCTCCCGCAGATCACCCAGTACTACCTGGAGCAGCTTATGCCAGAGCATATGCTCAATGTCAGCAGCTTTCAGAGTATGCTTCAACAGCTTGGACTGCAGCAACTTGTCAGCAGCAATGGCAGCGTAAGTCTTACAAAACTACAAATTTTAATATACTTTCTATCTTACTAAAGCAATTTTCTTGCAGTGTGTGGCAGCTGATCGCCTGGTGCATCATGTACAACCTCATCATCCTGGCCATCACAGCGAACATGCTGCTGAGCAGCCACTGCTGTTGACCAATTGCACGCTGTTTCCCAATACCTCTAGCACAAACATTTCCTGCGCACCACTAGACAGCTCGTCAGAAATACAGAAACAAGCTACTTATGAACTCAGCGAAAAGGATTTGCTACACCTCTGTCCTATTCTGTTACACGAGCTGACAACCGGCAGCGGTGGATGCATCGAA
This sequence comes from Drosophila falleni, assembly GCA_035045575.1. Classification (NCBI taxonomy): domain Eukaryota; kingdom Metazoa; phylum Arthropoda; class Insecta; order Diptera; family Drosophilidae; genus Drosophila; species Drosophila falleni. The sequence goes on from JAWNOV010000167.1 coordinate 18,543,977, forward strand.
CCTGCAACTCTTGACGAAATTGACACCTACGAATTACAGCAGAGGGATGACATCTTTTATGGTACTTAACTATCTATCTTTGTATCCAATATGAGACTAACACTTTCTTTTGCAGTCTGGGTTTATGCCTTCTTTTCGGTGTTTGCCTGTGGCCTTTTGGGCCTCGTGGGCGTGGCCATTATACCATTTATGGGATCACGCTATTACAAGCACATTATTCAGTATCTGGTTTCGTTGGCTGTGGGAACAATGACGGGAGATGCACTGCTGCATTTGTTGCCCCATGTAAGTAATCAAATTTAAAAATATTAGAATAGAAAATTAAATTTTAAATCTATAATTACTATTTGTGTCATTTTATAATTATTAATTGTAATATATCTCAATCTTTTAGTCGCTGGCCGGACAAGATGAGCACGGAATGATAATGAAGGGCTTGGGCTGTTTGGGAGGTATCCTTTTCTTCTATGTCACGGAGCACGCACTGACTATGATTTCGGAGTGGCGCAAGAGTGTTGAGAAGAAGGAACCAAAGAAGCCATCACGCGCCAAAGTCATGAGGGATCCGGATTCCTCGGTGAACAACTCTGTGGCGGGTGACAGGATGTGCAAGCAGAAGTACAGCTCGTATCCATATTGTTATGATGAGATCACAATGAACAATAAGCAGGATGTTTGGATGCATTTGCCCGATGAGACGCCTTCTGCGGTGGCTGCAACGGCAGCAGCAGCTGCTGGAGCTGGTGGCGATGCATCTTCCGGAGAGTGCAGCAATCGGCGCTGTGACAAAATGGAACACGAAGGCTCAACTGAAGCTGCAGCACAATCGTTGCTCTCCACTTCTCATAATAATTATGCAGAAATGAATAATCATCACCACAACCACAATAATCATCAGCAGCATCATCAGGAAAGCAACAATATGGCGACCACAGAACTGGATAGCAACCCAACATCAGTAAATGGAGGAAAGGATAAGAATGATCATGTCACAGTCATTTTGAGGGAGCATGAATCCTCCCATCACGGACACAGCCATCGCCATGGACACGTGCATTCGCCTCCCGAGACGCTCAGCGCTGTTGCCTGGATGATTATTATGGGCGATGGATTGCATAACTTCACCGATGGCATGGCCATTGGAGCTGCATTTGCCGAGAATATTGCCGGTGGTTTCTCCACCTCCCTGGCTGTCTTTTGTCACGAACTGCCGCACGAACTCGGTGACTTTGCTATCCTTATGAAGGCGGGCATGTCGGTTAAATCGGCTGTGTACTACAATCTGTTAACGGGCGTTCTCAGTTTCATTGGAATGATATTTGGCATTGTATTCGGGCAGTCTCAGGATGTTGCTCAATGGATGTTCGCTGTGGCGGCAGGTCTCTTTATCTACATTGCGCTGGTCGATATGGTGAGTTCTGGATGTTACTAGATATGTTATATATATTTATTTTATAACAAACTTGTTATCATTTGCAGATGCCAGAGATTTCTGCTGCTCACAAGTCGCTTACACAATTCATGTTGCAAATAATTGGAATGTTCAGTGGCGTTATAATAATGCTGCTCATTGCCTTATATGAGGGACAATTGATGAACGCATTTGGCTCAAAGCCGCCCAGTGGGGTACATCATCAGCACGTGCACTAAGCGAGGATCAACTGATGAGAACAAGTCCAGCAGAGAATCTTGTAGCGTATTATGTGTATTTTTTCGATAATAGGTTTTTTTATCTTGTATAATTGTAGAAGTTATGTTAATTAATTTACCTCAACCCGACTCACACACACACACACACCCAACATACATACAAGTAACCAGACCGCAAGTCACCCAATAAGAGTCGCATTTGTTAAACAGTTTATGAAACACACTTACACACATTTGTTAACTGCCACTGAAGCAAATTGTCAGCAAATTGATTTTGTTCCTAATTCTTTTAAACCCAATTTGCTTTCGTTTTGGAATCGATTCATTTACATATACACAGATACATACACACATACATGTTTAATGTAAGAAACGTTCAATGTGCATAAGCTATAAAGTGATTATGAATTTAAAAACCATAAAGAAGCAAGAGATGCATTTGCTTTAAAAATATGAAAACAATAATAACAACAACAGCAACAACAACAACATCAACAATTAATGAAAACAATAACAGAATTGAAAGAAACCTTGCACTGATGAAAATGATAGAGATAAGTAAAAAAAAATGCAAACATTTATGGCATAAGCCTTATCGTATATACTAAAGAAAAACAATCTTACATTTACGATTTGCAATTTAATATTGTAGCGTGTATATAAACGACAATTATATACAAATAGTTTTTTGTATTTCGTAGTCTGTAGGTTGCGCACGTTTATTTCACGTCAGATTAAGAGATAACATTCTAAAAATATTAAACTAATCAACTACAAATCCCAAAAAAAACTAATTCAAATCCGACTGCACGCTTTTGTAAAACACATAAACACACTCATATATTTTTTTGGCAGTACTTAACATCAAGTTTGTACTACAATTTATAGTTTACAAAATTTAATAAAACTTAATTTATTATTATATCGTAGTACGATTAATTAAGGCATGCTCATATTACCTCCTTTTTGGCACCTACGTTTAATTATGATTTTTTGTAATAAACCAGGTTTAAATATATAATACACATAGACTTATGTTTTGCAAGAAGCTATTTTGTGTTTTATTCTTTGTTCAAGACAAGGACCACAATTAAGAATTATTTTTAACAAAATAAATCAATCTGAAGGAAATGTTACAGCAACAGGAAATGTACCAAACTTCCTTTAACTTTTATTTAAAAAGTCAATATTCTTGTCCTTCAAGGACGAATATTAGGATTCTACTATTCGTCTTTAAAGAATATATAAATAAATTATTATTTTGCAATTTATTTAATATCTTTTTAATAAAAGTTTGGATATAATTTTTTGATTGCAATTTTTATTTTAAAACTTAAAACAGGTTCAAGCCGTATCAAAATACGCACACCTACATACACACGCGCACACACACAACTAAACGTAAGTGATTGTGATTGAAATTGAGTAACTAACATTTGTAAAATGGTGCGAGCGTAGGAAAGACTATCACAGACAGGCTAATTACGACGATTATCACCCACATAAGCTCAGCAACTAACAATATGTTGTAATGCCCACACTATATGCTAACGAGGCAGTAAAACCTATTTAATTAGACCTAAGCTCTACACTAAAACCACAACTTACTACACTACTATACTATGACTATGATATAAAAAACTTTTTTGAAAAAAAAAAATACTTTGGTGATATCAAGCAAAAGGCAATTGAAACAAATAAAATATACGAGTAATAATAAAGTTAAGTCATAAGCACTAGAGCCTGATGGAGTTCATTCTGAACAAACGATTATTGAAAAATTTCAGGTTCTAGTAATGCATATTTTAGTTAATTTTTCCTACCGTAAAAAATAAACACTATTTAGAACATCAGAATAAATGTTTCCACTTCATACAAATTCATAAAAACGATACTTTTATTTCTGCGCGCGTAAACTTTCCCACTGTTGCAATCGATAAGAATTTCGATAACAACACTATTGTTATTTATTTGCGCGAGTAACTTGGCAACCCTTGGTATGTTATTGGTAGAAAAGGCCAACAATAGTCGCGCTGTCAAACTGTGAAAGATGCAAGCGACCGGGTCGAAATTATTGCTGCCAACGATTTGCAAATTCCTGGCCATTTTCTGCATAATTATTAAAGAAAACTATGTGGCGGCCAGTGTGAATCCAAGTGCCATTGGCGTGCATAGACGGTTTGAGTATAAGTACTCGTTTAAGCCGCCATATTTGGCTCAAAAAGATGGCACCGTACCGTTTTGGGAATACGGGGGAAGTAAGTAGAAGACGGGGGACAGCTCCACGTCAGTTGTTTTGGCCGTCTCAAAGCGACTCAACGAGTGCGAGCGAGATGGCAAGCGGCCAGCATCAGCATTGACGAAACTTGAACAACGCAACGCCAAAGCAAAGTGTACACGCAGGCACTTTGTTTAATTTGAATTGAAATCAATGCCAAACTAAATTCCACCTGTTGCTGTACCATTTCAGATGCCATTGCCAGTGCCGAGAGTGTACGCGTAGCGCCTTCGTTGCGCTCACAGAAGGGCGCTATCTGGACTAAATCGCAGACCAACTTTGACTGGTGGGATGTGGAGATTGTCTTCCGCGTAACAGGACGTGGCCGCATTGGCGCCGACGGTCTGGCTTTCTGGTACACCACCGAGAAGGGAGACTACAATGGTCCTGTATTTGGCTCCTCCGACCGTTGGAACGGCCTGGCCATCATCTTTGATTCGTTCGACAACGACAACAAGCACAACAATCCCTACATTAGTGCTGTGTTGAACGATGGCACCAAGCAGTACGATCATGCCAACGATGGAACGACGCAGCTGCTCAGTGGCTGTCTCAGGGATTTCCGTAACAAACCGTTCCCAACTCGTGCCCGCATCGAGTACTACAACAATGTGCTGACCGTCCTCATCCACAACGGCATGACGAACAACAACGATGACTACGAAATGTGTCTCCGTGCCGATGGCGTTCAATTGCCCAGAAATGGTTACTTTGGTATTTCAGCTGCCACTGGTGGCTTGGCCGATGATCACGATGTGTTCCATTTCTTGACCACGTCGCTGCATGCGGCGGGTCAAGTGCAGGAGCCACCAAAGGCGGACAACCAGGAGAAGCTAACACAGGAATACAAGGAGTATCAGGAGAAACTGGAGAAACAAAAGCAGGAATACAAAAAGGAACATCCAGATGAAGCGGTAAATATTACACTAACATATTTTAGTTGCCACATGTTATCGCAACTAATCCACGCTGACACTTAATTGTGATAGACATTGTGTTATCTGCTCTGCTGATAATACGTTCGTATTTCAAAAGCTTTAATTTCTGGCATTTAATTACAGCACAAAGACGAGGAAGAATGGGAAGAGTTTTACGAATCGGAGAATCAACGCGAGCTGCGTCAAATCTGGCAGGGTCAGAGTCAGATCGGCGATCATCTGCGCGAACTATCGCGAAAGGTGGACGAGATCATTGGCCGCCAAGAGAACACGCTGTCACTTGTCTCCCGCGGTTGTGCGACTGGTGCTGGTCAAGCTCTTCCACCTGCCGCGGCGGGCAGTGCGCCGGTCCAGCAGCTGGCAGGCGGAGTTGGTGTTACCAGGCAGGATGTGGATTTGCTAATTGCTAATCAGAACATTCTGCTTAGCACCATACGTGAAATACGCCAACTGGCGGGCGATATCAATGTGCGTACTGATAACATACAAATAAATCAGAAGAACGCACCCACAGCACAAATTCAATCCACGGGCTACGATGTGCAATCGTTGATCACGGAAATGCGGGATGGCATGAATCAGGTCAAGCAGGGTATTTCACATGTGGGGCAGAGGTTAGTTGTCTTTCTAAATGATGCCATTAGTCTGCGATTAACCCATTTTACTATTTATTTCTTTATTAGATTGGGTATGCCTCAAGGCTCGGCACAGACAGCTCCATGTCCCACTGGCAGTTGTGTAGGTGTCACGTTGTTCCTAAGCGTAACCGTTGTGCAACTGCTGCTCGTATTCATCTACAATATATTCAAGTAAGTAATGGTCTTATTTGTCTGTTCATTATTTTAAATAAACCATAATTAACTCTTTGCAGAAACCGCAGCGAGGCGCAAGCGAAAAAGTTCTACTAATCAGTCTGCTAAGTCAACCAATCAGCAACGTAAACAACACACATTCTCACACACACACAACACACACACACACACACACCTGACTAGGCGGCAACTAAAATTAGTTAAAATGAAATACTTAAGACTTCAGCATAGTTTGCTTTACAATATTGTATAATTGTTTTTTTACGTAGACCTAATTGATTTGCAAAGCGCCAGGTGCCCAAAATTGAACGTGACTTAACTGTAATGAAACTGAACAATTAATTTGAACAATGTAATAAGCCACATGACAAAAGCCACAAGACAAATGTTTGCAGTTGTAGTTCCTTAGCATCTTTCACATTGTGTTTGTAACCCAATTTGTTAAGTCAAGTCTAAAGTTTCAGTCTACTCTCAATACTGTTCATATCACTGTACAGACATGAACTACGAACTCTGCATTTCACTATATAAAATGTAAACCTAATGAAACAAAAAAGAGAAACAAGAATAATAATAATAATACGAGTACATAATGAATTCCGTAAATTTAGCAAATAAATACTTAATGTTTTTTTATACGTTATTTGAGCGAAAGCGTCTGAGTCTTAAAGTTAAATTGGCTTCAAGATTTTCCAGACTTTAAATTTTCTCATTTCATGTGCTGTACAATAGACGCGACACATTAAACAAGTTTTTCAGCATTTGTTATTAGCATGAAATTTAATTTATGTGATGAATTTCCCACACTTATGTGTAGTTTTTGTTTTCTTCGCATAGACGTTTTATACTGAATATTATATAATAATTATTTATAATAATACAAAGGAAAAACGTGTTTTTTAAATGTTCCATTCCAGTCTCAATGTTTAAAATGAAAATTAAAAACAATTTATAGAAAAGAAATATGAAAATATATATCAAAGGCGTTTTATTTTTGAGATGTTCTAAAAATATTCTTTGAATAGTTTTAAGAATAAGTATATAGCTTTAGTTGTTTTAACCTTTGGATGTCCTTCTTCAAGGGTATTGGAGAACAATAGTAGAAATCGTTGTTCTCCTCGACAATGCGACAAAAATGGCGCCAGTTCGGCGACATTGCAACCTAGCTTAGGAAGGGGAAGCAAAAGTTTGTCCATAAAATGTTACTGCCATTGGTGGGTATTGTGGACAGACATTAAGAGGTTTGGGGTCCTTCTACCCAACCGAGCAAAAAACCCCAGCCAAAAGATAAATGGACAGAAGCCAACAGCAGTCGCGGTAAAGCTATAAATATTTTTTTACCCGGGCCTCGGGTTTGGGTGCGAGTCTGGTTGGATAAAAGCTGGCAAGTATATAGAGCCACCGCTTATGTAACTCCAGCTCACATTATGTACATGAAACCGTTGACATTGCGCAGGACCAGTAAAACGCTTGTCCACAGCCGGGGGAGTTGAATGGCTGTTATGTTCTTAAAACAGCCAATCGGCGCCAGGCGTACAAAATGGCTACGTTTTGGGGGAAACTTTTCAAACAACCTCTGCAGACCTTCTACCATCTATAACAATTAAAGGCTTTAAGTTATCTGCATTATTTGATAAAATCTAATAAAAACAAAAAGTTACGAGTCAGCGATTAAAACAAAAAATTAAATCTTGAATTTCCATTCATAACAGACTCTCATAACTTCGTTAAAACTTAACCGATTTTCATACGGAATATCATTTTGATCATTATTTGGCCTCTACTTTGATTCTGCATCAAAATATTATTTATTTAAAATATTCGATTTTTAGACCCCGGACCTAAAAAAAGTACAGGTGTCTATTGGGTTTGTTTTACCGACTATGTGCGTAACAGGCAGAAGAACGCGTGGCAGACCCTATAAAGATTTTATATATTCTTGATCAGCATCAATTGCCGAGTCGATATAGCAATGTCCGTCTGCCCGTCTGTCCGTCTGTCTTTATGAACACCGAGATCTCAGAGACTATAAGAGCTAGAGTTCCTCTATACTGCAGGCAGATCAAGTTTGCTTTGGGAGCGGGGCCTGGGAGCGGGGCCTAGGAGCGGGGCCTCGGAGCGGGGCCTCGGAGCGGGGCCTCGGAGCGGGGCCTCGGAGCGGGGCCTCGGAGCGGGGCCTCCGAGCGGGGCCTCGGAGCGGGGCCTCCGAGCGGGGCCTCGGAGCGGGGCCTCGGAGCGGGGCCTGGGAGCGGAGCCTCGGAGCGGGGCCTCGTAGCGGGGCCTCGGAGCGGGGCCTCGGAGCGGGGCCTCGGAGCGGTGCCTCGGAGCGGGGCCTCGGAGCGGGGCCTCGGAGCGGGGCCTGGGAGCGGGACTTTGAGTGGGACTTTGAGTGGGACTTTGAGTGGGACCTTGAGTGGGACTTTGAGTGGGACTTTGAGCGGGGCCTGGCAGAGGGACAGGGAGCGGGACTGGGAGCGGGGCCTCGGAGCGGGTTTTTGAGCGGGACTTTGAGTGGAACTTTGAGCGGGACTTTGAGCGGGTCCTGGGAGCGGGGCCTCGGAGCGGGGCCTCGGAGCGGGGCCTCGGAGCGGGGCCTCGGAGAGGGACTGAGTGAAGTAATATTAATAGAAGTATTTATAGTAGCAGTAGTAGGGAGGGTAAGAAAAACAAAGAGAAACTGAGGAAGAAGTACGAGTTCGAATATAGAGAAATAATTCAAATGCTAATAGAAGTATGAATAGAAGTAGGACTAAAGGGAATATAAATTGGAGTATATGTTCCCTATCACTGTCTATTTTAACAGTACTTTAAAATTCAGTACAGTAAAACTCACCTTTTTTTGTTGACTATCCATTTTTAAAATTTTCTCAGAATTTTAAACAAATTAAAGCAACTGATAGAAATGTAAGATATATAAAAAGATTGAATGAATACTACTTTAGTAAAGTAATCTCTACCATGGGTCTCTTTTTGGAAAATCTCTCACTCCTAACATAGTATTATTCATAGTTTGAAGTTTGGCTTTAATAATCCGGGGCACATATTTACACATCTGTGGAATTTGTCGCTTACCACAATCCATTAGTAAATGAAATTCATAAATCCCTAACATTCAGCGACGACAATTTGCAACATTTGCCCAGCATTTGCGAAAAAAAAGGAATAAAATCCGAGTCAAAGTAATGTTTCAATGTTACAGGGTGGATGTTTGTTCCGTACATGGATATGCTGAGTGATTCTCCTCCATATCCATATCCTGAATCCTTTGGCGACAATAGCTGAGGCAGCGTGACAAATGTTGCGTAAACAAATGGATTACATTGCAACGGGATATGGCTAGGAAAAGCAGTTCCACAAATACATGATAATGAATCATAAATTTCCATAACTGTCATACGATCCCCACCAGCCCATCTGGCTTAAAGATGCATTGTCAATTATCGGCAACTGGGTAAAATTTGTTTTTGTAATTAACTAATAACATTAATGATTGCAGAGTGCTTATATACTTTGATTTTGATTCTTTTAATACCTTTTCATTTACAATTCCTTTATTTTCGGATATCATTATAATTATGTATGTTTTATGTATGCATACAATTTTTAACTGTTAATTAATAATTTGAGCAATTATTTCGGTTATAAAATAATATGTTTTAAAATAACAATAAAAATTAAATTTAAAAGAAGATTTTAGTAGTAGGATACTTAATATTTAGGTTTTATACAACTTGTGCTGTATGATACATACAATTTATCGAATCATAGATTAAGAATATTTTAAAATTTTGGTATTACACTTCTTGGTTCAAAGAATATTCAATATAATTTTTAATTTTTTAAATAGTAACTCTTTACTCATGTTGCCGTAACATATTTCCTTCATATTGCTGAATTTAGTTATAACTTACATTCATAACTCTTATTTGCGGTCCTTGATTAAACAACAATAGATTTTTTAGAAAATCTAGAATACTTTTAAGTGAGTTATATGGAAACCACGTCAGATGTTTAATGTTTGTGCAAATGCTTAAGTTTCCCATGCCATTAATTCGCTTAGGCTAGCAAATGACAAAGGATAGCCCATTAGATATAAGTAAGTGACAGTATCACTGACTTCTGCCAAAATGGGAAAACCCCCCGAACACTACAAATAACCACCATGGCGAGCACCCTTTTGTGATTTTTGCGAAAAACCAGAACAAAACTCGAACTCTGGATAATATTTTGCGCTTTTTGGTATGACGAATCCACATGTCACACTCGCTACTGCATGGAATTCCATTCTCATTCCCATTCCTATTTCCATTTCTATGCCCATCCTCCTGCTTTGCTCTCACATCCGTTTAGCGGGCAATCAAGCGTGTAGTGCAATTCAATAAGAGTCTAGCGGATGGAGGATGTCGGGCGACTTGGAGAACTTTATCAACACCCATGTCGGCATTAGTTTTGTTTACAAACTTTCCGTTGCCTTTTTGACAGCCATCGGCAGCATCGTCCGGGGTGGGCCTGGGTTTGGTCTATAGATCGATGGGTCGGGGGACACATTTTATGTCAGGGGGTTGCTTGACTGGATTTTTATTTATGAGCACTTAAATCGTAGCGCAAACTAAAATTGCACATTGCATCTACATAAATATGCAATTGCGGGCATGTGAAAATGTTTCGGACAACTCCCGCTGATAAATGATGAAAAAATTAAAAATAAATACGATAGATACAAAGGCCCAACCTCCCAGCAAACTCGTTGAACCAACCCCCAGGATCTCAACTTGGACCCTTAACAATTTTAGATGACAGCTCCCGATAATGGTGACATCAATTTGAAACTCAATTGAGCTTGAGTTGTTGTTGTTGTTGCTGTTCGTGTTGCTCGTGTTGTTCCTACAAGTTGTTATTCCTTGATAAATGCTCTGCTATCAGCGACGTTTATCGTTGAGGGCATTTTGACTGGGTGCGACAAGTCAGCGAATTGGAAACTGTCTGTCTGCCTCTCCTCCATTTCTTTTCTCTCTTTCCACAAGGTAATGAGCTCTGCCTCCCATGTCCAACCACATGTGAGTTGTTTCTCTGGGGCGTTGCAAGTAGTTACATGTTAAATGCTTGCTTAATTGCTTCGACTGGATAGATAAATGACTAAAAGATAGCAAAAAAAACCCATATAAAAGAATCCCGAATGGCATCAGATACATAGAAGTATCTTCATCCACTGTTCGTCTATATCCAATTGTAGTAAAAAGACTGTGCGACAAATTTCGAGCACTAAAACTGAACGCATTTGCATACGAGCATAAAAAAATTATTATATTGAAGACAATAAAAATTTATGAAAACCCATTAAGTGGCGTTGGAAAAACAAGCTAACGACTACAAATTGTTGACAGTCGCTTGCAGCCTCTCTTACCCCCTTTAGAAAGTGAACTTCGTCAGGGGTTTCACCACAAATTATTATGATAGCTGAGCTCGATCCCAGGCACGAGAGCATTCAGTTATGCGCATTATGATGGGCACTTCATAACTCTTAAACTCCTAAACCCTTGGCTGGACTCAATTCGTCGTCTGGGTCGTAAAAAGGAAAATGCGAAATGGGAAAAGCAAGCAAGAAACTTATGCAATGTCACTGTCGTCTGGATCACGGTCATGGAAGAAACAAATTTTAATTGATGACAATTTCATTAAAATTTTTCGCAGCTGTGGGAGGCGGCAGGCCTTAAAATCTACGAATACAACCGAACGTATTCTGGAGCAATAAAAAATCAAGTAAACAAGCGAGAAGCGTGGGCGATTGTCCTTTTCAAACTCTATGATGATGATGATGTTGATGAGGCGACTGCTGGGATTTTTGGAGTGAACGAAGCGTGAAGGATGCAAAAAGTTAATCGCTCAGGCGGTCGACACACTCTCCCCTCTCTCTCTCTCTCTCTCTCTCTCACTCTCTTAATTTTGTATCGGGATCTGGACAGATGTGTTAATGGGTGCAGGGGTATTTTTTATTGCCCTGCTTAGAGTGCAAGCCACAGAATTCTGTTCGTGTGTACTCTAGCCAAACTCTGTTCGCAATAAGTAAATTGCGTAAATTTATAGCTGCGTAAATTGTTTAATGACTCAACAGTCTATTTATCCGGCCCGTGGCATGCGCTGACATGGTCTAATGGCTGTTGAGGTCGGGCAATTGCGACTGGGATTGGGATTCTATGTTTGTGGCAAGTGCTGAAAATAGAACAGGTCTAAGCTATAAAACTGGACACTATGCGTTGGAAACTAAGCCACTATACCATTAGATGAGAAATCAGAAAGCAGGCTGTTCTTAAAAAATTCAACTAAGACTTTTCAACTAAAACAAAATCATATTAAACTAATATTTATTTAACTTCAACTAAAAACCATCTACAAAATATTATAATAAATTACCTTACTAATATTATAATAGAGGATGTTTAAAAAGAAGGACTTCTCAATTGCAAATTCAGTGAGGATTTCATTATGTTAAGAATTCTAGAACAAGGTGATTCAAACCATTTAAAATTCCTTTTATCGGTTGTTGAAAAACCTAAAAGTAATTTAGACCGAGAATAAAAGCAGAGACTTTTTAGCGAAAATCTTTAGAAAATTAAAGTGAAAACGAGACTTTCAGCTAGGACTTTCCAAAAGATAACAAACACTTAAATTCAAAATATTGTATTATTTGCAAAATTCAGATAGTAATAAAGTACAAATTAGAATAGTTATAAATAAAGTAGAGAAATATTTGCAAGTTACTTAAATATATTTAATTTTACAATTTTCAATCATAGAGTTTGAAATATGATATTTCATTAACATATTGTGTTTTTTTATGAGTCTCTCTAGTGCTATACAAAATTGCTTAGACAATTGGTAACTTGAAATGCATGCGTGCAATTAGATGCCAATAAATCTTTACTAGCTGAAAAAACCCTTAAATTTTGGTTGATAAAATGCCAAAATTATCACAGCAATCTAGAAGATATATGGGCTCAATTCGAGCACTTTTAACCCATTAGCCAACCGGAAGATCGCTCAATTAGTGCTGTTGTTGGTCAGCATCGAATGTGAGTCCCAAGTGGGTCACTTGAAGTCCACATACATATATGTACTGGTAAAAGGAAAGGCTTTCGGTTATGCAGTTGTGCCAACAAAGTGACATAAATCTTTTGTGCGCCGTCAGAAATTCAAGCGGAACCAAAGCAATGACGCAGCAGGACCTCAATACTAGCTATATCTACGATATATGTACGACGTACGAGAAGTTCCAGCTACAAGTCACATGTCGATGGGTTGGCCAGTCATAACAGAACGCATGCATGCCCCGAGATTTATAGGCATAGGGCGGGCGCGAGAACGGTCGCTGGGATTGTCTATTTGTAACATCTTCGATGGGATCAGAATCGGCATCAATGCCGGATGCGCAAAACGACAGGCGTTCGATTGAAATTAATTGAATTTGCGCCCTACATGAAGCGCGACTACAACTTGACTTGGATGGACCGTGGACCATGGTTACTTCCTGTTTATGCTCGAGATGTTTTCTAGCATAAATTACGCATATGATATGGGTGAAAAATCCCAGTAACATTGTCGTCTCAGTTGTCGCCGTCGAAAAACAGGAACATTAAATTTATTTTTATTTCAGCGAGCTGCCTTACAACCCCCAATAGGAAAAACAACATGAACAACACTAAGCGCTTAGTAAAGTCCCCCTTCCCAACCACGAATGTCGCACGATATGCGGTCCACTGAGTTTTTGCCAAAGTCATGAATTTTCCTTATTTTTATGATTTCTATTTCATGTATTTTTGCTGGCCAAGATTTTAGTTTTTGTTTTGGCACTGAAGAGATTGCTATCATCTATGTATTTGTTTCCTGGGGTTGAATATGTGCTTGGTGTTTTTGGCTGACTCCTAACGGCGGCCAAAAGCACGGACTCACGCCGGAAGTGCTGATCGTCAGGAAAGGCAGACAAATTTATCACACAGACATGTGGGGGTGCGTACAAACGTCTTTGGTATCATTAATCATGACGTTGTATCAAATGCTGCCAAATATTACAATTGTAAAATATCTTAAAGTTATTCAAAAATTTAAGTTGCAAATTGTAGCAAATATTAAATTTGGCGCCTACCGCCCACCTGCACAAGTAGCCATGCGCATTTATCGAACTATCGCAAATGCATCTATCGAAATGAACTGTAGCATCGATATATGCACGAGAGTATCAGCGTTGCACTGCAAGTATCGATAAGCGCGACTTATTCTATCGCCCTGTTTTATTGTGTTATTTTATTTATACGTTTTTAACTATCTTCGCACCTGATTTTCTACGCAATTCTGTAAGTTTATAACAATTAAGTTATCCAAGTGTCGTGTACAATTCAATAAGTTATCATTTTTGTGTTTTGTGCATGAAAACAAGGCAAGTGTAAATTCAGCTGCAAACTTGTGATGTTGTTGTTGTTGTTTTTGCTGCTGCTGGTGCTCCCTCTTTTGGGGTGGTCAGCGGCAGCTCTATTAAACAGCGCCCAGTGTGCCCTTTATATATTTGTTATGATGGTCACGCGAATTCTGACCCGTTTCGATGGCGCCGCCTCTCCATTTTTTGCGTTTAAATGACCAGCTGGAGTTTTCTATCTGTTGTAGTTGTCGCTGTCATTGCCACCCGCATGCCGCCTGCAGCTGTGTGAGTGAGTGTGTGTGTTTTAAGTCTGTGTATGCTTGAGTGTTTATTGTTTGTTTGGCGTACGTTTTATGCTAATTAAGTGCAACTTTATTTGATGCAACACGCCCTACCGGTCCCCTAGTTTGCGACGGAAGCAATCAAATTTTCTGTACGTAATTCAATTAACACTAAGTAGGCATAAGTCCTTTAACCCATTGACAACAAGAGTGCCTCTTGACTTTAGCCTTGATCACAATTATTTGAATTCTTCAAGACATTAAAGATGTTGTCAATTCAGAGTACGCCTCAGATTAATTAGCGCTCAAATATTGTAGGTATCAGTCCATTAAGCTTATAGAAGAAATTCTATATAGATTTGAAGTATTTGCATTTTCCTTTAGCGTCTAATGCTTGAAAAATCGAACATGTTAAGTTAATACACAAATATTTATTTGCATATATTTACTTACATTTGTGAAACATGACCTAGAAAACTATATATGATAGATTTCGGGAAAGATCATTCCTTCCTAAAAATAGAGCATTTTTTATTTCACAAACATAAAATCACATAAAATCAATCTTTATATAAATCTAGTCCCTAGGGTTTCTAAAGAAACTGCAAAAAAAAATAGTAACGAAATTAAATCCCTTGTTAATAAATTTTGGTAATGCGGGTAAAATTTTAAAATTAAAGTTTGCAAAACGTTTTGATAAAAATATATGAAACATTCAATGTATTTTTGTTTTGAATTCTTACTTTCCAGGCGACAAACTCAAATGAAGCTCATACTGTAGCAACATTATTGTTGCTTCAATTGTTCTTGTTGTTTTTTTATTCGACTTGTTTATCGGCTGTATGCCGAGTGATTGAAAATCCAACGAAGTACTCTCTGTACGATTATAGCGCGCAGCTCACGATAAGATAAGTCAACGTCTTCAGTAGTACATTTGACAGTCTTCTTCATGCACACTGGCAACAGGAACGTCAAAGGCTGAAGCAACTGATTAAGATGTTCCTGCTGCCCGATGACAACGCGAATTGCTTTAATTAACTGCAATTGCAACCCTTAGCTTAGTGTTCGACGGGAACGCAGAGTTAAAATCGGATCCCGAGATAGCGCGTGTGCATCTCCCGCTGGTTTAAAGATTTCACTTTTTCAATTGTTGATAGAACGGCAGGAGGCAAGCAAGCATTTTGTCAGTCGCTCCATCAATTGCCTAATGACTGTGTCAATAATTGAGCATAATTGAAAAACAAGGGGCGTCGTCCAGGGCGACTCATCATCATCATCATCGTAGCATCTCATTCACCAAACTAAGGCATCAATGCTAAAGAAACTCGTTTTTGTTTTGCGTCTCATTTGTTTACACACTTTATTGTCAGTACGTATTTAAGTAAATACATATTTACATAAATATATACGTAATGTATGAAAGTGCTTGGATCTTAACTCACTATTCAATTCAATTTATTGCCTTGCAACGTGTGACAAATTTAGTTGCTTTCAAACAGTATACAGTGCGTTCTAATAAGTTTACGCACCGTGTTGGCAAACAAATTTTTTATTTATTTACTCTTTTTCCAGCTAATTTGAAAGTGACTAACACTTTTGGCCGGCTGACTATTCATTCAACTTCCATTTCCACTTCCACTTTGTCGCTTCCTCTTTTTGCGTCTTGCAATAAATTTGTAAAACAAAAGAGCAACAAAAGCAGCAACAACAACAACAACACTTGCCCATCGCTTACAGAAATTAGTCATCACGACATTCGTTGTGCTTGTTATTGTTGTTGTTATGCACCCACTGGCATGGGTCCATCACCTTGTCTTTCACGCTCTCTTCGCTCTCTCACACTCTCTTCAACTGCCTAGTTTTCGTTTTGTTTACATTTGCCTGCCATGGTGATCGAGCGCCAAAGAGCGAATTGAGCGCAGCAGGTGCCGCGAGTGGCGCTCATTTCTTCTTGTGCTCTGCTCTCTGGGGACTGCGTTGGTTGGCTCTCTCTGAGCCGCTTGCGTTCGGCGCGCTGCTGTAGGCGCGCCTCAGTTGAGTTTTAACCGTCGTCGGTGCCGATTCGTGTCGTGGTCGAGATCGATAACTATATACGAGTACATATATTTGTGTTTGTGTGTTTGTATGTGCGATATTCAAGTTCAAATATCAAAAAGCAATAAATAAATTTAAAGCACCAGAAAATTTAGCAAAAGGTATATATAAATATATATACGAAGAATACATATGTATTGCAGCAGTTATCGTCGATTTTTGGCTGTCGTATATTCTTGAACATATGCGAATGTGTGTGGTGCGACTTTTGCGTGTATTAGTGCGTGACATATGGCGTTATTTTAACGGATAAAAGAAACAAAAAAAAAAAAGCCAAACGTCAGGCACAAATAAGCAAATTAATTGTGTAATCTCGACGTGTTGCAACCAAGCAACAGAGACGCCCACGCGCTGCCCGAATGCTCAGCGACTGCGCAACGCGTCAAGTAAAACAAAGCGAAATAGAAGTCCAAAAAACTAGAGTCCTTTTTGTTTTTAGTCTTTATAATCAGATTTGCAGCACCGTAAAAGTGTTTTGTATTTTCTTGTGTTGTCTATCAAGTTAAAAACAACCAGAGAATTACCTCATCGCTTGCGCGCGCTGCCGCTGACGTAGCTCTCTGCCCCTGACTTTATTTTATTAGTGTTATTTTTTCATTCTATATTTCGTCTACATATGTATACTACGTATGATTTGTACAACTGTATGAATGTATTGGTGTGCGTGCGTGTGTACGGTTTGTATGCTGCGCTGCCAGCTAGTTTACGTAGCCAGCTGCTACTGTGCTTCTCTGCTTCTTCTTTTCCCTCCCCCTCCCCCACACCCGCCTCCCCCTCCAGAGTGCCTTCACTGATCTGACCGCTTTGTGTTTCATAAAAAATAAACGTATGTATCTGCAAGATACGTGCGACGACATTTGATTTATTCGTAAGTTGATTTGTTTTTTTTTGTTTTTATTTCGTTCGTTCTCTTTATTTTTGTTTTATTTTTTTATTTGCATTTCAATCTCTGTGCGCTCATTTCGAGCTTTTTGTCATAATCCATTAACCAGTAGCTTACGTTTTTGTGTTGTTTTCCACTCGTTGTTTTGCAAATTTCACTGCGGTTTTTTTTGTGGGCGTATTTTGTATTCCCTATTATCTTTCTTAAAAATGTCAATGCTCGTTGATAATATTGTTGTTGTTTTTCTGGTCTGTATTTTATCTTGCCTCTCTCCACACAAAGCTTTTGACCTTATTTAAGAGCTTCGGTTATGGTATGCAAGCCACATAAACAAATCACATAAAGAAATCAAAGCTCATTTTCACTTCATGCCATCGCTCTCAAATTGTCGCGCTCTCGAATTTGTTGCTGTGTGGGCTTAGCGTCTTGGACTTGGACGTGGTCGTCATCATGGTTGTAGTAGTTGTAAATGTAGTTGTAGTTGTTGATGTAGTTGTTGTTGTTGTAGTTGCTTTTGCATCCGTTCATGTTTGATATACGCACACACACAGTAAATACTAATTTCATTCAGTAAAAAAATGCAAATGACAACTCAACTCGGATTTGTAACGCGGCCAATTGTAAAGTGTTGTAGGCGGCAATTTGGTTGCGCCCAATTTAGATACGTTTTGATCGGTTGCATTTAAATACATTTTTGCATACATTCATTAATCGAGTTTAGTTTCCATTCATTTAATTTTGCACCTGTCCCCCACCTGTCCAAGTCTCCTTCGGGTCCAGTTGCCAGTTCCCCAAAATGAGTTGCCGCACAACTTTCAAATGGATTTCGCGGTTAAATCTTACTTTATTTTACGATTTTGTGGCGAGTTTTATTAATTAATTGGAGTTTGGCACGCTTAAAATGCGTAATACAGTTAAACTTTACTTTACCACTTAATTACACAGATTATATTTTAGATACATTTTATAATCTTTATTTAAACACAAGTTTTTTAAATATTGCCGTAATTTCGAAATCATTTTCACAGATTTTCAAAAACTGTTGTCAATTGTCAGACTGCACAAATAAGCCTGAAAATAAAGCAAACAAATGTTTGTCTCATTTTTCAAGCTCAATTAAAACAAATTAAGCAAGAAATTTGTAACTTTTTTGAGTCTGTAGAGTGTGTGTACAATATCGAAATACAGTGCTCCAAATGCCCAGCAACAACAATAAAAACAACAACAGTGTAGACAAGGCAATAACAATTAAGTACAAAAATAACAACTGTGTGCTCTATTTTTTTAACGCCTCAGCATTTTCACTTATGCAGTGCACAAACTACAACATACATATATATGTATATATGTTTACATATGTACATATGCATAAGTGTGTGTGTATTTCTCTACATAGATACAGATACTGATACTTGTGCCGCCTTTCAAACTGCTGCCGCACACATGTTTCAGTCTTTGAGAAACAACAACCCAAACACAAAATACAAAATAAAAAAAAAAACAAGTAATTTGCCCTAGTAAAGAGTGTTCAACTTAGAGATACTACGTATGTAAAGATCGCTATAAACTTAATGAATATTTCAAAAAGAAGATCTCTTTTGGACCATAGATATTTTTTTTAAATAGCAAAAAATTAAGATGTCTGATATTTACAGACTGAAGTATTTTATTGTTTTATATAAACTATATTAATTATTGTTTTTAATCATTATAACTTAAGTAAAAACGTAAGAAATTTCGTAAAATAGTCTTCAATTCAGGTTTCTTCATAATTAGGTATATTTATACCCTTATAACTTCTTATTTACTTTGCTATTTCAATTTCATTTACTCTAATTTGTAATAGCCTTTATATACACTTTAAAGGGTATAAAATATCGCAAAATAACCAAAAATACGAGTTTACTCTGAGCAATAACCAGAATCAGAATTGAGTTTTTCTATTGAGTACGATAGGCTATTGCCATAATACGGCACGGATACATATACACATGCATATTTATATATAGTTTATTGTTTTGGAATGTTTCTTAATTACGCGGAACTCAAGTGGCAAGTGGAGGTGGCTGCCTCTTTCTTATTGTTGCACGAGATTCAGAAATGAACTAAAAAAGAATTGAAACCAAAGCAAAATCGATGCGAGTGGGCGACCTCAATGGAATTTCAAGCATTTCCTTTTTGACTTCAATTCCGTTTGTAAGTCCAAGTCCAATCTTAATTCCCAGTTCCATTCCATGACTTTTCTGCCCATTTTGCACACTCAACCGCTTAGTCATCCAAATGGAAACCGTGTGGACTATTGCTCCTTCCTTCCTGATAAGGATTATTATAATTATTATTATGCACTTTATTCATTTATTAATGTGCTCATATGCATTTAAATCTATATATAGAAAACGCTTGTTGCCTTTCGTCATAGTCGTTTCCAGTTCTCATGTCTCAAGTTGTCGCCTTGTTGGGAAGAAACACGAATGAATGAAAAGATTTATGCAAAATGAGTTTTGCGCTGTGCATTTTATTTTGATTATTTATTCACAGTTACTCACAAATATGTAGATATATATATTTATTTATATTTGTTTTGTTTATCGACTTTTATTTTGACGATACCAAAAAAGAGGGTTAGGCTGGCCTTCCTTATGCCGTATTAATCGTGAAACCTTTGCTTAATTACGTCACTCACTTGATTGACCAGATATGTAGATAGCATAACAGACTCTGTATTCCCTCCTCTGCCTGTCGAATCGCATATTTACTGCAAATTCTGCTCACAGTGGGTATTCTGAAACGTTCCAGCAAAAATGCGAGTAATTGATACTTTGAAAATGCTTCGACTCCGAAGATTATCATAAGTTCTTGAAACAATTGTCAAATGTTCTCGTCATTCAGCTGTTTTTTGAAGCATTCTTCAGATGTATTGGTTATCTTTAATTAAATAAAGCTCGCAAATACGGTCTTTAATTTTAATTTAATATAATTTAATTTAAAATTATTTCCTATTATACTCTTTCATTATAATATTATTACCAACTGTCTATTTAAAATTGTATTCAGAATTGTATCGTGATAAGCACATTGATTTATAAATTAAACTTGTAGTGTTGAATAAATATTAATATAAATTGTAGATTCTAATAGACTCTTTCTTGATTAAAGCATGTGTTTTTGTTGACAGAATTTGATAGCTAAGATCTTTCAAATTCTATTCTTTCAAGTTCAATCCTAATCAAATTAAGCTCTATTCAAGTTGGCTATGATAACGGAAATGGTGTTCCTTAAATGCCCTACCCTACTGCACCCTATGGAATCTTCATTCCCCTAAGTGAGCTGATATGCTCCTCCATCGCGTGTCGTGTCCAGTGGCAGTTATCGCTAGTTTTCTCGCCTGGCCTTGGATGGAATGGGGTGCAGCCGTTAATCAATGAACGGCTTTGTCATTCGGACTGTCGTACTGTGGGAGAGTGTAAAAAGTGTTTCGCATTTTACTTCTTATACTCATTTAGTTTATGGATGCAATGTGGCATTCAAGTGCTGCCCGACTACGCAAATCGCATGCCAAAGTCAATGTGGCAGCGGGAGCCGCCCCAGAGTTATATATAAAATATCTACATATGTATATGTGTATATATTGCTACATGTATATGTATGTGAAATGTGTATTTTGTCTCTTTTGGCACTCACTTGTGCGAAAATCCATTGGAGCCCGACTGGCGGGAGCCTAATTTTTTTTTTTGCCGTCAAGCAACGAAGGAGGATATGAAGAAGAAGAAGTAGGGAAAGTAGGAGGAGGAGTAGCAGGCAACTAAAGTGCTTGGCAGCCAATCATAAAATTGCTTTGGCAAATGTCTTGCCAAGTTTTTCCATTTTCCTGGCCGTGGGAAATGCGAGCTCAAGGATTTCTTTGTATATTATTGTAAGAGTATTCATATCATTTAAAGCATAAGTGTGACTTAATTAAAGATAATCAGTTCCAGAAAAAAAGATTTACACACACATGACACACTCCTCTGAATGGGGTTTAATTAGCCAACTGATGTCTATCTGTTGACATAATTTGTCCATATTATGTTGCCATCCACCTTGATGCAGGCTAATTGAAAATTACAAGCCACTCAACCACACACATGCCCACCCACCCATACCCACACACTTGCACACACACACACAAACTCAGTGAATTGGTTACATCCCCTTTTTGAACGTCATTCGATTTGATTTGTTTGTTTGCTTGCTTTTTGTTTGTTGTTTATTTATTGTGTATTTTGTTACTTTTAATGCATCTTTTATCTGGATTTTGCCATCAATAAGCCAAAGCCAATGGATGCTCATTGTTGCCGCTGTCGAGCTGATAGTGATACAAAATTTGTGCCCCATTGTGTGGCAAGACAGACATAAGAGAGTTGCCCGAGTGACGACAGCGACGACGACGACGTCGACGTCTTGTTTACTCAAATTACAGCTGGGGTTATCTGCGGTTCCATCCAAAGTGCCATTCCCATGCCATGGACTGCTCTAAGCCAAAGTTCGAATGGGCCCTGTTTGTCTAGTTGACCCGACCCGCTGCTGGGTGGGCCCACACTCTCTATCCTCTCTCTCTCTCTCTTACCCACTCTCTCGCTCCATCTCTTTCTTAACTCTTGCGTTTATTTGCTTAAGCAGTTGATGTGTTTATCTCTCGCAGTCGGAACTGCTCTACTTTACTTTAAAATTTGCATTTCGAAATTCCAGCGAAATCTTATCTGTATACAGAATAATTTTAATTGTAAGCTGTCGATTATTTGCTGATCGTGAGTTGATTGACCTGTACATAGAGAAAGAGTATGATTGTATAATGGTAATCTAAGTATGTTTGTTTTCTTCAAGTTATCAGAGAAATGCGATAAGGCAAGATAAGAGTCTGGGGAATATGAAACTTTCTTTCAGAAAAAGAAAACGTGCTTTGATGTGCTGAGTAATAACATATTTCTCTATGAAAACAATCAATGACATACTCTTACTTATACACATAAAGAAATATTTTTAGAAAGATAAATTCCGTATCCTGACATGAGAATACTTTCAGATATTTTAAGAGAACGTTGTCTGAAGTACTATAATATAACGATCTCTTCCCAAACAGGTTGTTGCTTAACCATCTTTAACCTTGTTTTCTACATCATGACACATTTTGGCTAATGATTTTTTGGGACACAATTACAGCCAAAGCATTCAGTCAGTTGCCCGATAATTTCCGCTGACATCAATTGTATATAAACGCTGCGAATCATCATCATTCGGGCGAAACTAATAATCTACGGCAGTGTCTATGCTCGGACCATCTGGCTGGGACCTCTAAACTGCTTGCTCACAAATGCACAAAAACGAAATATCTAAAAATTGTACGATGACTCATTCGCGTAAAAATCAAATTAAAGACCCCACAACCCCAACAGAGCAAAGCAATCGTAGTCTGACGGGCTATATAATCTACATATTCGTATATAATTTGAGGGCAGAGAGATCTCGAGATCTGCCCCTGGTATTACACATAGATTCACTGAATCTTTCAGCGTCTATCGCACCTTTTTACTGACGTTGACTTTGCCGGTGTTTTTAGTACTTTTTGATCTTGGCACGTCTGCTGCTTCTTTTCCTACCTCTCTCTATTTGTTCTATTTTCAAACTGCCATGAAAAATGTGACAGTAGTGGGCGTGGACGGAGAGAGGAAGAGAAGAAAATAGAGCTGTTTTATTTCATTGATGCGCCCTACGCTTTAATTTGGAAAATCCATTTGAATCTCTTACATTCGATTTATGCTGCTCTTCGAATTATGCTTTGTTTACCTTGAAAATTCTGCTCGATTTTGTTTATTTTTAGTGTATGTATCTCTACGTATTTGTGTATCTGTGATATATACCTATATAGATACATATAACGTTGGATTTTATGCGCTGCGTGTTGTTTTGGTTTAATTAAAATCTCTGGGGCTTTAATCACCATCCATACTTTTGCTCATTGTCAATTTTTCAACACATTTAGCATTGTATTCTCGTGTATTTTTGATGATGTTTCCTATTTTTGTGCTTTATTGTGTGGTGGGTGATTTATTAAATCTGGTAGAAGCTTTTTAAATATTGAAAAAATACTATTAAAATATTCAACTTTTGACTGCAGTTTTTTATTAATGCTGAAATTGAACCGGATTAATGCTTTAGATTATTGTATCTGTTAGATTAAATCTTCTAGAGATCTAATCTAATGAATCAAAGTTGTCTTCAAGAATTTTTACTGAATATGTGCTATAAATAATTCCTACTTACTGAAATTAAAATAATTAAATCATAGGCTTAAATAAATTCAGTTTTTTATTATTCCAAAGCTCTTAACTCATCGAAATGCCGCTAAAAAGCTTAAAAAACGCTCAAATTGAGTTCTTAAATTGTCACTTGTCAGTTGGCAAATCAAATATTTAGATACACAGAGTACTTTAGTGGTATCCAATCTTGTTGAACCCTGCCCACGGATCGTACGTGCTCCCAGCGCCTAGACAGACGACGACAACTGTGCCGATGATTGTGAGAATCGTGCCAAGGTCTCAGATTGTGTTCGCTTTAACTACGTGCCGTTATCGGGCCGTAAGAACAACGCCATCACGATGGGCTCTAACAACAATCGGCCTACAATCAGCGGGCCAAATTGTCGACCAGCCAAACAACTTGTCGAGTTCTGCACTCCAAAACAAAGCCACCTCCGCCGCCCACGTTCAAGCCTCTCAATTGGACGCATTTTCGCTTTCAGGTGGCCGCCAACGTTGCATGCCACAGATCGTAGCATCGCCCACGCGACAACAATAATGCTGGCACTTTTATCTTCCGTTTGAGGGCTGCTCTTATTGCACCTGTCGAGCCAAAGAATGCGCCACAATTCATACTCCTTTGTTTATACCCTTGCAGAGGGTATTAATATTTTTTTAACGAAAGTTGTAACGCTTACTTCATAAAGTATTGTATATATATTTTTGGTGAGTCGATATAACTTTTTTGTTACCTGTAATGATATTAACCACAATATCAAATTATATCGGCAAAAATTACCCCTAAGTATAAAAAGCTCTTTGTTTCCTGAGATATCTTAACTAAACTCGCAGATTATACATTTGGTATTGGGTCATAAGCTCTGACCTTATTTGGTACGAATCGAGTTGGATTATTATATATTTGGAACGATCATTCGAAAATGATATAATCTGATATTTCATAAGATATCAAATATTTAATGAAGGGATTTGCGAGAGTATCAAATCTTCGACGTGCTGTGAATAAACTTACTTTCTTGTCTCTCTTATTTGTTGGCTGTCTTGTTAATGGTCAGAGCACAGTCGAAGCCGCATTCTTGGCCAGCTGCAACAGCTCCTTGTTGGCCTGACTCTGTCTTGGCCTCGGCCTATTTTGGTCAGCAGCGTGTTACACGCTTTTGTTCAGCTTTTGGGCTTTTGGGTGTTGATTGATTTTTATAAACAAAACTCGCATTCGGATTGCGCTAATGGAAAAGTCTGGTGCAACATTCTTTAGCTTCAACATCTATCTCTGCACATTTGTGGCAACTCCGGCTGCCGTAGTTGCTGTCTTCTTGGTGGCATTAACCACAATGCCAACAAATGGCCATATATGTGCATTCAGCATGGATTCTCGTATCCAGACATCAACTGCAACTGCAACTTCTCTTCTTGCTAATATGGAAAATGAAAACAGGAAAAATGCGTTGAGTTTTGAGTGCGTTGCATTGCGTGTGTTGCAGCCTCGTTGAAGTTGCCACAAAGTGTCTGCTTCGAGTGCTGCATTTGCCACGACTGTTGAAAGATTTATGTATATTACAAAATAAGTACTCACACTCGCACTCATAGTTATACTCACTTTTATTTACAGATTTCCTAAACAAATACTGAAACGACAACCGCAACAACTACAAGAAGAAATAAAGAAGAATAACAAAAACAACAAAAACTACAACAACGAAGTAAACACAAACAACGACAACAATTAGCACGAAAACTTTCTAAAACGCATTAATAATTTATTTACTAACAAAAATCAACTGCATCTGATTCACAAAACTGGCGCTGTTTTCGGCTACTGCGAATTGAGGTGAGTGAAAATTATACAAATGTTCTGTTTGGATAAAATTTGTGAAATTTATTTCAATTATTTGTTGAACGAGGTGATTCAATCAATTATAATCACTGAAGAAACAGTTTATAAAAACATTCTTAGCTGATGATTGCATAATATTATAAATGGATCTATAAAACGCAAGGAACTGAAAGTTCTTTAAAAAGTTTACGATTATTTCTTATTTCTAAATGGGTTGTAAAACTACCTAAGATGTTGTTTTATTAACTGCTGACTAACTGCTTAGTGCCCTACGGTTGTAAAATTAAGAGAAAAAGGGTCAGGCATTTGGGATTTTAAAGATATTTCGATACAGAATATAAAATGTGGTAGAAAACTATTATTTGAACTTAAAAAACATTTTAAAATTAAATTTCCTTAATTTTAATGTAAAAGTATATATTTATTTCTATTTAAGAACTTAAAGGGTGTGCAGTTTCAGAAAATTTAGTATATTTAAAAAATATGAAACAGAATTGGATTTTCTCATAGACATCTAGTTTTTAATTGATCTGCACTGTCAGACATTTGAGTTTCTTTAATCTTTAGGAAACAGCGTGCAGTTTTCAATAAAACTCAAATTACTAAATGCGCTTAAATCTTATTCGCATTTAATTACATTTATATTGAAACTTAATTCAATTTTCAAATAAAAATCTTGCTCATAATTCCCCTACGGTTGCAGTCTTTTGAATTTCACAAGACGTTATGAAATAAATTTTTTTATTATTATTATTTCTTTGACCGTGTTGTCAAGTGGTTTTTCAGAATAAATCAGCAATTTGAATGCTTGGAACTTTTTATTATTTACACCGATCTTATATAGGCTATAGCTGTAGACCCTTTAGTTTTGCAAGTGGATTCGTAATTTTTATGCCTTTGCCTCTGGCTATTTATATGACTTTGAGGACATTTTTTCTTCTGGTCGCCATGACAAATAAAAATTGTTTGATATTACATAAAAAGGCTCCACATTGGCGCAGCCTCATGACATTTTGTTATCCTCTTGCCGCGACAATCCACACACACACTAGCCAGACACAGGACCAGGAGCAGGAATTGAGCAAGAAAAGCAATCAGAAACAAGCGAGAACGGCTTGAGTTGGAAAACAGCTCGACTAAAATATACCCGTAGGAAGTAAACTTACTATACTTGACTTCATTCTTTCTTAGAAATTAATTTAATACCTGCTCAAGTCGTGCATACCCTAGTTCTGTTTAGGTGCGGGTATTAAAAATTCTACTTTATGCTGACTGTGGAGAAAACGAGACAAGCAAATTGTAAACTGTGCAGATTCCTTGCGAACAGGACTCCTACGCACACGCGTCAACCAACACACACACACACACAGTTTATGTGGCCAGACAAAATGGTGGCATTGGCGCCAGCAAGTCGCGCCAGTTGAGTTTTTTTCATGGCGGCTGCGATTGTCTTGAGTTTGCTTTAGTTTTGCAACTTGAGGGCGGGGCTGCAAGCTGCTAACTTGTGACTATATTTTGCAGCTACTATCTAAAGCAGAGTCTACTTTTAGGGGCAGGCTGCAAATGCGGCGTATACTTAATCTGGCTACTATAATTAATCAGTTTTCAAGCTGGCTAATTAAAACTTTGCTGCGATCTCCCGCAGCATCAAAAACTAACCAGATTTGAGTAAAGTTTTTGTTAACTTTTGGAATAAACAACAACAAGTCACTTGCTCAATTTATACAACTTAGCAGCAGCAGCAGCGACAGCAACAATAACAACAACAACCAATGTTGTTGTACATAAGCAGCGAAACGAGGCAGCCATTGGTGGTCATGGCCCACCCATTGGGTGGCACAGTTGGTGGTGGATATGCCATGTTGCGGGGTTGCCAAAAAAATAAAAAAAAAAGAACAAGCAAGCCAAAGTGCTGTGCACCCTCTTCATTTCACTGCCCCCTCCCCATATAAGTTGATCTGCCGCACTCTACTTCTCGCATCCCTTTTGCACGCATCATTCCAAATCCAATGTGTGGCAGCAGCGCAGCTTCTGTGGCATGTGGCATGTAGCTTGTGGCATGGAGCATGCGCGCACAGCATCCAGCGGGTCGTCGATGTGACGCCAACATGATTTTCATAATGCTTACGACTTGTGGCATGAATGATGTTTTGCATCAGAAGCGCACGATGTGTCGCCGGCGTAGCACATCATTCTAGGCCTAGCCTCCGATCGGGCAGGACACGCCAGCGCTGACATCATCCAAAACTTCCAACATTAACTTCAAACGATACAAGTTCAAGTGTTACTTCACCGTTTTGTGCCTTGTGTTAATCAGTTAAAGAATTTGTTAAGTTTCTTGTTCTTGCGGTTTAGTTATTTCCAAACCTTAACATTAAGCCTTAACATTATACGATTATAATAAACTCGATTAAAATTCGCGACTTTTATTTGCTACGTTTTTCGTCGTGTGCCTTAAATGTAAAACTAAACTTTAACATTGCCTTTTAACTGCACAGTTAGTAGAACTAAGTAGAAACTAGGAGCCTTGGGCTCACAGCCAATAATTTGCCTTAGATAACAGACCGATATTAGACTTGTTACCAAACAAAATTATACTACACGTTTTTATCGATATTAACTTATATTATATACACCGTATATACAATATACAAGATACGTTTTTTAGCCTTTAGACGCGCATTTTAAACGTTATTTGTTAATTGCGAGAGTTTTTAAGATACTTTTTAATCGACAGAAAGAATTCGAAGAAGTAGTTCCATAATCTGATCCAAAATTGTTAGTGTATTCTTTACGTTTTTTGATTGCCATTTCGGTTCCGTACAATTTCTTGTACAAAAACGGGCAGGACGCGTTCCGTGCCGCAGTTTCAACACCACAAACGTGCCTCAGCTCGACGTGCAGCCGCCAAAAGTTGCCTTTTGCCACACGCTTTGGCTTCCGATCGTCGCGAGCTGCCGTCGTAGTCAACGATTTTTAAAATCCCTTCACCCCGTACGCCTTTAAAGACAACGTCGACACCAAACAAAAAAAAAACAAACACTACTTTTTAAATCAACACTCAACACACACACACAACACACACGACACCCGCTCCGAGTGTGCCTTTATAAGCATAAGCTAAAAGCCATGTGCCTTTTGAGAAACTTCTGAACAAAAACCGATAACAACCGATAAAAAAACCGTACTAAATTAACGTAATTTTAAAAACAATTCATCCATGTGTCTAAAAAAGAATATGAAGAGTAAGTGAACAAAATTATATAGTCATATTTAAGTATTTAACAGTTTTATTATAAATGTGAATTTGTACGACTTAATCTTTAAACAGATTACTTTTATCTTAATATTTAGTTCCTTAAATATAGCATACTTGTTGGAGGTAATTTGAATAATTAACCAGCTGAAAGATATAGAAAATATTGAGAATTAATGATGATATCAATATTTTTAAATGTTATTTACTTATGTGGAATATAAAATGATAAATTTATTTATTTCAACATTGTCTTAAAAATAAGCTTTTAATGAAAAATATGTTCTATTAATTGACTATCATACTTTCTAAATTTATGATAATTTCACGAATTTTACTTGAGCAGTATATTGCATTTACACACAAACACATACATATACGCTCATAGGTACAGGGACACACAAACGTTTGCAGG
Organism: Drosophila falleni; assembly: GCA_035045575.1. Taxonomy (NCBI): domain Eukaryota; kingdom Metazoa; phylum Arthropoda; class Insecta; order Diptera; family Drosophilidae; genus Drosophila; species Drosophila falleni. Next base: position 18,573,124 of record JAWNOV010000167.1, read on the forward strand.
AACAGGCAGAGTCAATTAATTAGTTAGACCCATAAGAAACTTGGCTGGCAGTAAATTACGTCCATTAGCAGCACAGTGTGACTTCCGAGCGAAAAGTGGTTGGCAATTAGTGAGAGCTCGTGCCGCTCAAGCTACAACAACAACTTTGGCTTGTACTTTGAGAATTGCAACTCCAAATTACATTTGCATTGGGACAAACAATTTTTGTAGAAGGTGTGGATCCATTTTTATTTGTCATTCGCATATATTTTTATGTATTATGTGTGTTTTATTGGCCATTATTAAAAGCCGCATTTATAGGCATGTTGAAAGCTGACAGAGTCATCAATTGAAACCTTAGGCGGCAGCTGTAATGCAATATGATGACGCCCCATGCGGATCCATTGTGGCTTCACATCCAGCTTAAATCAGCTACATATTTCTGTACATATATTTATGTGTATGTATGTGTGTCTATTTGTTTACAGTGTGCTCTTCATTCATTCATTGAAACTGTTTGTCTTTGCGCTCTATGAAATCCATCTACATTGCCTGTCACATCCTACATCCCATTTAAATTCCCACTTTCTGTCACATTCTTAGTGTGTCTGTTTATTTAGAGGTTATGTATTGGGGGAGACTTTAGTTGCCATACAGTTAATTGAATTAATGGAGAATATTGAATTACATGAGAGTAAGCAAAAAGGAAAAATGCGGCAAAGCGGAGAAGCAAGTGAAATTTTATTTTATAAATAAAAAAAATTAGTACATTTTTCAACTGTTTGTGGAAAGAATGGGACAAGTTGTCTGTAATTTTGGAAATACTAAAGTTTTTAATCAATAATTTTGAATAAAAATGTAATATTTTGCAAAATAAGTGATTTTTTTTAAACCAATTCTCATATTATTATTACTTACTTGTTGAACAATTTAAGTAACTGAATAAGAGGCTAAGTAGTTAAGAAATTAATACATAATTTTAATAAGCATTTATCTATTTATCACATTCCAAAAGAAATAAGATATTTTATGAGCACTGCGCATCAAGCTCTCTACGTAGTCAAGAGTTGTGATACAGGAGCGCACTCGAGGGATTTTCGCGCAGTGCAACTTCAAACTCCGATCAGATTACGCTCCTGTGCTCGCTGCCACTTTACGCCGTTTAAGCTGCGCAGAGCGTGAACTCTTTGCCGGCTGGCGCCATTCAGTCGCCGTCGACGTTGCCGGGCGTTTAAACTCTACAACAGCCAAAGAGAGCGTATGAAAGAGAGCGAAAAGTCTACACTGGCGCTAGGGTTGAATTGTTTTCTCTTTGTAATGCGGCTGCACCCTTTGAGTAAACTTTCTTAAGCACTGCGCAGGCGCCGCTCTCACTATCTCTTGTGCTTTCTCTCGCTCTTCGTCGCGCTCTCTGTCTGTGTGTGTGTGTCACCCCAAAACGGTAGCAGCAGCAGACAGACAGAAAAAATGCGGTTAACACTGGCAAACGCTGACGTCGACGTTAACAGCGACGTCGACGCCAGCAGCAGAGTCGCAGCATCCCCTAGGCTGGTCCAATTTTGAGGTAACCTTTTTCAGTTACGTGCCAGATCTCGTGGCGAGCAGACGTGCATCTCCAACAAACAGTGCTCCATAATAATTTCGCCAGCGCCGTTGTTGTCGCCTCTTCTTCCAATCAAGCCGCCATATGGAGCAGGCGGTGTTATGCCAAGTGACAAAAAGTAAATTTAAACAGTGTGTGTGTGTGTATGAAAGTGTGTATGCCTCTGTGTATAAGTGTGTGCTTAACTCCTACGCTCCTGGCGTTTATGACTGTCAGTTTTTTGCCGGAAATTTCAAGTGTTTCCGGTTACTTCACATCAGCGTTAACAAAAAAAAAAAAAAAGAATAACCAAAACATAAGCTGTGCAAATTATCGATTTTTACATAAGCAAATAATGCTATAGTGTTCCGGGTTTGGGGGTAGGCCTGACACACTTTGCCTGCCCCCGGGTGTAGATGGTACAGGACGACAGAAAATCAATTACAGCATGAAAAAGGGGAGAGGGGCAGTGAGGCATTAACTGAATTTAGCTAAAAATCCAGGCATTAATGTCGCATAAAATGGCGCAGCTAGAGAAACAGAGCAACAACAATAAGCTAAAACATCGACGCTGACGGCGACGTTGACGTCGCTGCTTGGCATAATGACAAGAACGACTGGGGCAGCGGCAGAGGGAGAGCATAGGTTGAGCGGCGGGGGGAGAAGTCACCCCAAGCTACAATGGCCTGGCTTTGATTTGGAAACTGAAGTGCCCCCTTTGTGTGTGTGTGTGTGTGTATAGAAGATTTTCATCAGCAGCGGAGCGACTTTGTCGGTTGTCTGGTATTTGGGTGGTGGCTGCCCCGGCGTGGCATTCCCCGGCCTGCCCTGATGCGGCTATCTCTTGCTTCGGGGGTGGTTTTGGTTTCGGTTTTTGGGCTCTACTGCTGCCTATACCCATTACTCGTTTAATACAAGGGGATATTGTATTCGTGCTTTAGACTGTAAAAGTATACATATTCTTGAGCAGCATCAACAGTCAGTCTATCTATGTTCGAATATTCTTCTGTTCATACATATATCAAATTTGTTTTAAATTTCTGGCCATACAGAATGTAAAAGGCTTCACTACACCCACCATTTTTAAAATAGAACGCTCCCTTTGATGGTGAATATTCTCTTTTATTATAGCAATAATTCTATTTACCCGCATTATAAATGAATAGAAATATCGACAGTTATGACTCTTTAAAGTTTTCAAAGTGCAGTAAATTTTATACCTTTAAAGCTGAAAATTGAGTTAAGGGTATCTTATAGTCGGGAACTTGACCATAGCTAACTTACTTGTTTTGGTCTGCGCTATTTATAACACTTGAGCGGCCATTTATTTCATGTTTATAACGCCTGTTCTCAATGTTTCTCTCTCTTTGTCTCTTTCTTTTCCTATTTGCAGTGCCTTTTACAATTTCTACACGTAATACACTAAGTTTAAGCAAACGATTGGGACTAGGAGGACAAAAAGTCAGCCTTAGACCGAGACGAGGACGACACAAAGAAAATGTCCACACTGTCGCTGCGCATACAGCTGGAAGGTGGTCGAGTTACCAAGACCATACAATTCCAACCAAATACCACAGTCTTCGATGCGTGTAAAATCATACGCGATAAATTTGCCGAAGCGGTGCAAGGACAACGTGAGTAAAAGATCCTTATGCAAGAGAGAAATCATCTCATACTAAGTGGAATTATTTCGTTTAATTTTGCAGCCAGCGAATATGGACTCTTCATTTCGGATGAGCAGAATCAGCAGGGCGTCTGGCTGGAGGCGGGACGCACATTGGGCTATTATATCCTGCACAATCAGGACACGCTCGAATATCGTCGCAAACTTCGCACCCTGCGTGTTCGCATGTTAGATGGCGCTGTAAAAACCATCCTGGTCGATGACTCGCAGCCTGTTTCCCAGCTAATGGTGGTCATCTGCACGAAGATTGGCATCACCAATCATGAGGAATACGGATTGGTGCGCGAGGATAACGACGCGCAGAATGAGAATCTTCCTGATAACAAGTTTGGCACTCTCACCTTGAAGCGCAAGTTCACCGAAAAGGATCGCGATGCCAAGATGGAAAGTTTGCGCAAGAAACTCAAAACCGATGATGAAAGTGAGTTACAACTGACGACATCTAGAGAAAAACTTATTATTTCTTTATTTCTCTCTTTAATCTCTAGTGAATTGGGTTGATGTGGGACGCACATTGCGTGAACAGGGTATCGATGAGTCGGAGACGGTGCTCTTGCGTCGTCGTTTCTTCTTTTCGGACCAGAACATCGATTCTAGGGATCCCGTGCAGCTGAATCTGCTTTATGTGCAGGCCAGGGATGCTATCCTTGATGGCACACATCCTGTTACACAAGATAAGGGTAAGTTTTTAACTTCTTACTTCACGTTTATATTTTGTACCCTTATTCTTGATAAGCTGGGTCAATATTACTTTGCTGTATCTTGGGATATTAAATTATTTTTGTTAATTCTTGCGTTTTTTTTGTTTTTTTTTAGCTTGTGAGTTTGCTGGCATTCAAGTGCACATACAATTCGGACCACACAATGAGACCAAGCACAAGCCCGGATTTTTGGAGTAAGTTCCTAAATAAAAACCTCAAAATAAAAGCCTCATATTTATTTTAATTTTCTTTTTTTCCTTAGCTTGAAGGACTTTCTGCCTACATCGTATGTGCGAGTGAAGAGCATTGAAAAAAAGGTCTTTGCAGAGCACAGACGTCATGCGGATCTATCGGAAATAGATGCCAAAGTTCTCTATACCAAGACGGCACGGGAATTGCCCACGTATGGCGTCACATTCTTCCTCGTTAAGGAGAAGATGAATGGCAAGAACAAGCTGGTGCCGCGTCTCTTGGGCGTTACCAAAGACTCTGTGCTGCGTCTGGATGAACGCACCAAGGAGATTCTCATCTCCTGGCCATTGACCACAGTGCGTCGTTGGGGCGCCTCCCCGAATACTTTCACCCTGGACTTTGGCGACTATGCGAATCAATATTATTCGGTTCAGACTACAGAAGCTGAGCAAATTGTGCAGCTTATTGCTGGTTATATCGATATTATATTGAAAAAGAAACAAACCAAGGATCACTTTGGTATCGAGGGTGATGAGGGTTCCACCATGGTTGAAGAATCTGTAGCACCATCCAAGTAAGTTGACAAATAAGTTGGCCTAATCATAAATTTCATGATGGATCTATTATTTACAGGGCCACTTTCTTGCAACACGAAACAAATCGCGTAGAGAAACTCAACTTGGAGAGTCTGGCGCATCCGGGAATTATGCGGCCCTATGACGGTATGTCTAATTGTTTCCATTTCAAAATATATGCACTTTAGCTTCAGCTTTTTTATTATATACTTTTTAGTTTTTAAATAAATAAATAAAGGGGAAAAAGTATAGTGAAAGGTTGTAAATATATTGTTATATATATTTGTTTAAATTTGTTTCCTGTATTTTTGACATTTACTTAATGATTCATGATCTTGTGGGCAATCCCTTATTTATTGGGAATATATTATATTTAGGAACTTGAATTAGTTTATTTTAAAGATTATTTTTTATTTATATATTTCCTTTGATTTACATTTTTGCTTATGGTTATTTTGATTTCTACTTTGATCCTTGTGGATAATTCCTTAGGTGAGCGCACCTTTACTCAGAACGAGGTACAGACCGTGCAGTATGGAGCTTTTGTCGGTCAGGTGAATCATGCGCATCAACCGCCCACGGTAAGTTGACCACGCCCTCCTTCGCTCTCCCCACTCTACTTAAGAGTAACATTACGCATATTTGAATTTCATTTCATGCGATTTTTATCTAATTTGCCATTGCACCATAACCTCAAAATTAAACTAAACATAATCACACTTTTAACTAACTGTAACTCGTAAATTCTCGTCCAACTTTTAACATGCTGCATAAAATCTTAAATATTTAGAAAACGGTCATACCAAGTTTCACAAAGTATGTGTACATCATGGAATGCATTAAATTATCTTTATTACTACGGAATTCTTTCCCCTTTAGACTAAGGAGGTACGCATTAGTTCTGTGAATCTTACGGAGCCGCAACGTGCTTTACTTGGCTACATATCAGCTGGCCAGGATGTCTTGATACGCGCTGACGAAGAGCTGCGCACCAAGGTGAGTTTTGTATGGGAGAAAACTACTCTATTATTTCATTACTTAATCTTTCATTTGTTGACAGGCACCCATTCAGGAGCTGGGCAACGATATGCGCTCCATCGAGTGGCGCGAGAATACGCTGGACACCTCCAAGCAGGCGGTCAGTTCACATGTTGCCACCATGAGTGCAGCCACAGCTCAGATTATTACAGCATCGCAGCCGGATGAAGTGGATACGGAAGCCATCTCGGCGTCTGTATCGCAAATTGCCCAAACCATACCCGAGGTGACCAAGGAGGTGCGTCTGATTGCCGCCCTCATGGAGAACGATTCGAATGGCGATCAATTGTTGGAGGCAGCTCGCAATTTGTGCAACGCCTTCAGTGATCTTCTCAAGGCTGCTGAGCCGGAGAGCAAGGAACCACCACAGCATCTCATCAACGCCGCCAGTCGTGTGGGCGAGGCCACTACCCATGTGCTGAGCACCATTGCTGAGGAGGAGGCACCAGAGAATAGAGATCTGCATGACATGTTGTTGGCCTTGGCCAAGGCGGTTGCCAATACAACAGCTGCTTTGGTGTTGCGGGCCAAGAATATTGCCGCCAGCTGTGAGGATGATCAGGCACGTAATCGCGTCATTGGCGCAGCCAGTCAATGTGCCCTGGCCACCAGTCAACTCGTGGCCTGTGCCAAGGTTGTGGCTCCAACTCTGCATAATGCTGCCTGTCGGGAGCAACTGGAGGCAGCAGCCAGGAATGTGGCAAGAGCTGTGAATTCCCTATGCGAGGTGTGCAACGAGGCGAGCAATGATCCCAAATTGAAGGCAGATCTAGTGGCTGCGGCTCGGGATGTTTCCAAGAGTCTCATGGAGATGCTGGAGCACGTTAAGCTGAGCACACGGGAGCAAGCGAATCGCACCAGCCAGGAGTTGAGTCCCGTTGAAAATGTCATCATTGGCACGGACATCTTGGTGTCCACCAATGATCCTCAGGAAATGGTGCGTCATGCCCGCACTTTGGGACAGACGACGGCCCAGTTGATACAGAGCATCAAGGGGGAGGCGGATCAGCAGGAGGATGCGGATATGCAGCGACGTCTGCTGTCGGCCGCCAAACAGTTGGCCGATGCCACCGCCAAGTTAGTGGAGGCGGCCCGCTTGTGCTCCTCCAATCCCCATGATTCCGACAACCAGAACGCACTGCGACGTGCTGCCGAGGAGCTGCGTGAGATTACCACAAGTGCAGCCAATACGCCGGCCATGAAGCGTGATCTCATCCAGCGCTTGGAGTTCTGTTCCAAGCAAGCGGCCACGGCGGCAACTCAATGTATTTCTGCGGCCCAGAATGCTGTGCAGCACAGTCAGGATCATCAGACGAAGGAGTCGCTTTTGCAGGATTGCAAGCGTGTGGCGGATACAATTCCTCGATTGGTAACCTCCCTGAAAACGACACGCGCACAGCCGGATGATGCCAATGCTCAGCTGAATCTTATCGAGGCGGCGGAACAGTTCATTGAACCGGCTCTCCAGGTGTCCAAATCATCGCGTGCCTTGCAGCCAACTGTCACCGATATTCCCTCCGCGGCACAGCTATCCAAGTGTGCCCTGCATCTGGGCCAAAGTGTCTCCGCTTTACATTCGGTGGCGCAGCGGGCACGTGATGCCTGTGGCGGTCAGGAGCTGGAATCCGCATTGGAAGCTGTGCGTAAACTCCACCATGTGCTGGACGATACACGCCAGGCGGCCTTAGCAGGTCAACTGCGTCCGCTGCCCGGCGACACGGTGGAAAACACCGCCGATGATTTGCGCAAGTCGGCCAAGAATGTGGGCATCGCTTTGAGCCAGCTGCTCAGCTCGGTGCTGCAAGGACAACGCAGCTATGCTGGCGCCGCTGGACGGGATACCGCATTGGCTCTGGGAGACTTCACCAAGAGCGTGCACGGCGTGGCAGCGACCACACAGAACCCGGCGATCATTGACTGCGCGGATGATGTGGTGACCAGCTCGGCCCAGCTCATTGAGCAGGCCCAACGCACGCTCCAGGGCGTCTCTGATCCTCAAGCTCTCACCCAAGCTGGACGAGATGTAACGGGCGCTTTGTCACGCACTGTGGACTGTATTCCCGGCCAGCGTGAGGTGGACGCCGCATTGCGCAATGTGAGCGATCTCAGTGAGATTTTGTCGGTCAGCGAGTTCCCTCCCTCGAATCGTCCTTATGCCGAGCTCCAGTCGGAGCTAAAACAGGTGGCGGAACAACTGAGCAGCGCTGGTGGACAGATTGTGCAATCTTATGCAAGTCCTGCTCTGCTAGCGGACAGTAGTCAACACTTTGCGGCCAACTACAGGGATCTGTTGTCCGTTAGCATGCAGATGGCGGGACAAACTCAAACCGATGAGCCTGTGCGCTCCCAGATGATCGAGTGCCTACGTAATGTGTCCACACAGTCATGTTCGCTTCTTTCCACTGCCAAATCTATTGCTGCCGATCCTGGCCAGCCGAATGCAAAAAATCTGTTGCATGCCGCCGCTAGAAGTGTCACGGAGAGCATCAATCAGTTGGTGGATGCCAGCATACAGTCGGCACCAGGTCAAAAGGAATGCGACAATGCCATGCGCAACATTGAGGCACTGCGTCTTATGCTGGACTATCCCCATGAGCCGGTGAATGAGCAGGGATACTTTGATTGTGTGGAGCAGGCGACATCCAAGTCGAGGAATTTGGGTTATGCCATCTCGGAGATGATCAACAATGCGAAGCAATCGCAGCACGTAGAGTTCAGTCAGTCGGTGAACAATGTTAACGACTCCATACAGGGACTCATCGAGAGTTCCTCCCAGGCGGCGTATCTGATTGCTGTATCGCATCCTAGTAGTGCCGCTGGACGTGCCGGAATTATCGATCAGGCGCAGTTGACGTGGGCCTATCAGGGAATCCGTCAGCATTGCGATATTGTGAGCAGCGCCCAGTCGGGAAAACCACAGATGATCTCCGCCTTGACGGTGATTGCCAAACACACGAGCTACTTGTGCTCCATCTGTCGACAGGCGAGCATGAATACCAATAACCCCGTGGCCAAGAATGAGTTCATTGTGCTGGCCAAGCAGGTGGCTACAGCCACTTCGGATCTTGTCCAGGATATCAAGGCTATTGAGGAGCATCCCACTGGTGGCAGTCGAGAGCGTCTTGTTGAACCACTCCTGGAGGCTGTCAAGGCAGTGCGTCAATATGCCTCCAGTCCGGAATTCATCTCCATTCCGGCCAAGATCAGTGCCGAGGGTCGCAAGGCTCAGGAGCCCGTGATTCATGCTGGACGCGGCGTCATCGATGGCGTTGTCGAGATGGTCAAGGCTGCCAAATCTCTGGCCTTGCAGCCAGATAATCCACCTGTCTGGCAACAGCTCTCCATGCACTCCACACCAGTTTCCGAGTCCGTGAAGCGTCTGGTGGACAACATACGTGACAAGGCGCCTGGACAGGCACAGTGTGAGCAGGTGCTCCACACTCTGGGCACCTGCACCCGGGAGTTGGACAGCTGCGCCTTGGCCGTAAATGCTCAGGGATTGAGTCGCCGTCGGGATAACAATCTACATGGATTCAGTGGGCAGACATTGAACTCTGCAGCGGAACTGTTGGACAAGTTGGAGCCGATACGTGTTGCGGGCAAGAACAATGCCGAGCAACTGGGACACTCTGTTGGAGAGATCTCCCGGTATGTTGTACCCATGGTGAATGGTGCTATCGGTGCCTGCACCCACATCGTGCACAGCCAGCAGCAGATGTCGTTGATCAATCAAACCAAGTCCGTTGTGGAAAGTGCGATTACGTTGGTGCAATCCGCCAAGGATTCAGCTGGTAATCCTCGAGCCACCCACGCCCATCCACGCCTCGACGAGTCCATTGATGGCACTCGGGAGGCCATCCAGGAGTTGCAGCAAACTGTGGAGAAGATCAATGCCGAGACGGGCATCGTCACGGGTCTCATGGAGCAAGTAAATCGTGCCATCACCAGATTGACCGACAAGAGGCAATCTCTGTTGAATGCCTCCTACTCGGACACGTTTGTGGACTACCAGACCAGGATGGTGGCCACCGCCAAGGAGATTGCCCGTCTGGGCAACGAGATCAATGCCAAGAGCAGCGTTGAGCCCGCAGTTCTTCCTCAACTGGCTGTGGATATGACCCAACATTATCAGCAGCTCGTCCAGGATTCGGTGGGTGCGAGCACCACAACCACATCTCCAGATGTTGCCATGCGCATTCGCAGCACAGTTATTGATTTGGGACGTACTGTCAGTGCCATGATTCAATCCTCGGCTGGAGGTGCCAGTCCCAACGATGCCAGTGCCCAAAAGGAGATTGCTCGCAATGCTCGCGATGTATCCGAGAAGGTGGCCCAAGTGCTGGCTGCCCTTCAAGCCGGCTCTCGCGGCACCCAGGCCTGCATTAATGCTGCCCACACCGTATCCGGCATCATTGGAGATCTGGACACGACCATTATGTTTGCCACCGCGGGCACACTTCACTCCGATGGCGATGGCAGCTTTGCCGATCATCGAGAGCACATCTTGCAGACGGCCAAGGCTCTGGTGGAGGACACCAAGGTGCTGGTAACTGGAGCTGCCGGCACACAGGATCAGCTGGCGAATGCGGCACAGAATGCTGTTTCCACCATAAGTGAGTATTCTTAAGGGTTAGCTCATTGCAATTGTTGATAAAATATATATATATCAATCAATTTTTTGTTGTTTATATATTTTTGAAATTGATATATATACACCCCTTTAGATATTTTATCAAGATGCTCATCCATATCGTCTTTATTTCTTAGCTCAACTTGCTGAGGCCGTTAAGCGTGGCGCCTGCTCCTTGGGCTCCTCGCAGCCCGACTCACAGGTCATGGTCATCAACGCTGTCAAGGATGTGGCCTCTGCTTTGGGCGATTTGATTAATTGCACCAAGTTGGCCTCGGGCAAACCCATACATGATCCCTCCATGCAGGATCTTAAGGAGAGTGCCAGGGTAAGTCTCAAATTCTTGTACTCTTTCCTTGCGTCTCTTAAACTCTCTCTTTAGTTTTTTGATACACTCTTAAAAATCTCTTTGCTGTGAAGCTTTCGTTGTTGTGGCTTTTTTTTAGTGTATAATATATTTAGGCATTTCTTTTTGGTATTTTTTTTTCCACCTCACTCACAAAGTTGTAACTTACTTTAATTGTGGTTGTGGTTACTTTTTTGAGATTAGCAAAATAGGAAATTAGGAAGATCTAAAGAGGAAAATTATTTCCAATAAATTTCCCAATCAAAATGTAATGCTGCCTGTTTTGCAACATTTTAATTAAAGCTTTTGTATATTTTTAACCTTCTTCTAAAGTACAGAAAATAGTTAGGATTTTTTTAAAATAATTTAATTTTTTGTGTATTTTTAATCTATATTTAAGAACTACTTAAAAAATAAACCCAGACTCATACGCATACATAAATGTTGTTTGTGGCGTTATGAAACACATCGTAAATACAATAATCGTAAAATGGCTTTGGCACTCATTTAATATTTACTTTTAAGAAAACAAAAACTGATTTAAAATTTCCCTTTTGCTGTTGCTGTTGTTGCACAAAAACGAGCCCCAAAAAACTCAACTCGACTGCTGCAGTTGCTCATTTTCATCTCTCTCACTCTCTTGCTCTCTTCTCCTCGTTGCTGTTGCTGCTGCTGATGTTTGTTTTAAATGTTATTAATGTTTTCAATGTTTAACCAACACAAATAAACGAACCCACACACACACACAAATGCATATACATGTGTACATTTTGTATAAACAGCCCCCAAACACACATTCATACAACTTGTCAGCTCTCTCCAACTCTTTGGTCAATCATCCACCCACCCTATTCGCCGCTCTGCATGCATGTGCTGCGCCCGCTGTCCCACTCTCTCCCACTCGTTCTCTTTGTCGATCCACCACCGCCACTCACCCACCCAAAATCACTGAACCACCCTCTTGAAGATAAACAACATTTGTAAAAAGAAAAAATCCATAAATTTTTGTATATTTTTCGTTTTCGTTTTTTGCTAATTTGTGTGCGTTCGACGTCTCTGCTCTTATCTCTTCCCATACACACACATACACATATAAACAATAAAAATAAAAATACTCTCATGAATTGTACAAAAAAATCAAACGCTCTCCACGCTCTCTTCATGCGCTGCGCTCGCTGTGGAATTATGCAACGAACAAAACTGCCTATCGAAATGAACATGCATCAAAATCAATCAATCAATCGATATCATTGTCGTTTGTCGAACTCGATAAACTCTCAAAATCAAAAATACCCTGCACACCCACATCTCAACAACAACAAAAAACAACCACAACAACAACAACATGAAGCAGACGCTTCAAGATGTTTGCCAATCGGCTGCCAGCGCCAATACAGAAACTAACACACACAGACAAACGCCCTCCGCAGTAGCGACAGCAGCAGCGGCAGCGACAGCCTCAGTCAGCAATGGAATCATGAGTCATTAGGGGGGCTATTTGGAAACTTTGACGAAATTCTTATTAAACATTACATTAATCAATGCATAGAAAAAAAAAACTTTAATAATCAATATATTAATTCAATACATTTTGACCCTTTGAATTCAAATAAGAAAAACTTTGTAAAACTTGTGGATGCGCTGGGGTAGCAAACTTCTATAGCAGTTAAGGATTACAAGAAAATGATAAATGTGCATTCAAAATTTTTTAAAATTATAAAACTATTATACATATATTAAATCCCAACTCTCTCCAATTAATAGTATTTATCGCATAAATTTTTGTCATATAGAAAATATACATGGTTTCCTTAGTAGTGTTTCTCGGGATCTCTAGTATCTACACAAGCTTATTTACGATCAGATACGTTTACATAAATACGTATCTATATTTGCTCTCCATAACATCTACAAGTTCCCCATTTTAATAAATGTTGTCTAGAATGCATTATCTTTGTCCAATTTCTCTCGAATAAAGTTCATATTGTAATCGTCAGCAAATTGTTGTACACCGATTTGTTTCAATTATATACCTTATTTAATATAGTAGTTACATTGGATAAAGTAAATAGTGCCAAAGCCATCGAAATGTAGTTGTAGTTTTTAATTTGTAGCCACTGTAGATTTGTAGTTTTTATTGCTAAGCTATACTTTATCATCATCCTTTCTCTAAAAAAAAACAAACATTAATCACAAACATTTTACTCCCTTTCCAAAAAATACAAAACACTTTGTAATTGAATTTAGGTCATGGTGCTGAATGTTTCCTCGCTGCTGAAGACCGTCAAGGCTGTGGAGGATGAGCACACACGTGGCACACGTGCCATGGAAGCCACTGTAGAGGCCATTTCACAGGAGATACGCGTAAGTTTATAGTTATATTATATAGTTATACTTATTTTTTAAATAAATATAAAAATATAAATTGTATTTCATCATTTCGAAAGTAAAAGTTTTTTTATTTATTGATTTTAACATTATCTTGCCTTCCTTGCAGGCCATGCAGACACCTCCTCCCGTTGGCAGTCAACAGGTGGGACCCGAAGATCTGATCCGTGTCACCATGAACGTTACAGCTGCCACCGCAAAGGCTGTGGCCGCTGGCACCTCCAATTTGCAGGCGGATATAGTGGCCGCTGCCAATTTGGGTCGTCGTGCCATCTCGGACATGTTGATTGTCTGCCGCTCCGTGGCCTGGAACTGTGCCGAAACAGAGGAGCTGCGTGTGCGCACCTTGGAGGCAGGCACTGCTGTAGGGGAGTCCTATAGGGAGCTACTCAATGGCATTCTGCATAATTGCAGTGCAGATGATCGCATGCATTTATCGCGTCGCGTGGCCAAATGTGTTACGGATCTGGTGGCTATGGCGCGTCTGCTTAAGGGCTCCGACTGGATAGATCCAGAAGATCCCACGGTGATTGCCGAGAACGAGCTGTTGGGAGCGGCAGCTTCCATTGACGCGGCTGCCAAGAAGCTGGCATCGCTACGACCACGTCGTCAGGCTGATGTTAAGGTGTGTTTTGCTAGAACTGATCAGATATATAATAATACATATAAATAATCTGTTTTTAATGGTGAATGTGAATGGTGAAATGAAACTAACTAAACTCGAAATGAATCAACTTGAAATTGCACGAATCGCACTCAGTTGTCACATATTTAACTCATTTAGTTTGTAAGCTAAAAAAGATTCAAATCAACCCCAACCAACCAACTACCTACTCATCTAATGATTCCAGTGAGATATGTTTGATATTCTTGGTTGTTACATTCAAAAGTTCACCCAGGAATCAAACATATTATTACTGTGATCGTTGAAACTCTACTAAACAATCCAAAAATCAAATCAATTTCGAATAACTAAACAATAATTAAATGGTGTTTGCTATGCTATTAATCAATTTACTTCAATTTAATTACTTTGACAATTACTAACGCTAAAATATCTTTCACACAGATCGAGCTGGATGAGAACATGAAGTTCGATGAGATGATTTTGGAGGCCGCCAAGGGAATTATGGCTGCTTCAGCTGCTTTGGTTCGGGCTGCAAATGCCGCTCAACGTGAGTTGATTGACCAGGGCAAGGTGGCACGTCGTCCGCTCACCAGCTCTGATGATGGCCAATGGTCGGAGGGTCTCATTTCGGCAGCAAGACTTGTGGCTGCAGCCACCCACAGTTTGGTGGAAGCTGCACAGAATCTGGTGCGTGGTGTTGGCACCGAGGAGATGCTCATCTCCACTGCCAAGCAGGTGGCTGCCTCTACAGCCCAACTGCTGATTGCCTGCAAGGTGAAATCGAACCCCAATTCGGAAGCTGGACGTCGCCTGCAGGCAGCTGGTAATGCGGTCATCAAATCCACTGATAACCTGGTACATGCCGCTCAACAAGGACTAGAAGCCGAGGAGGAGCATTCGCTTAAGATCAACACATCGATGGTGGATGGCATGGCGCAGGAGATTAATGCACGCTCTGCCGTGCTGCGCAAAGAGAAGGAATTGGAGGAGGCGCGTCAACGCTTGAAGCATGTGCGACAGGCGCAACGTTATGCCAAAAATACCCAAGGATTCACAACAGATGAAAGCGATACGGAATACGCCTACGGCACGCTCAACAAGAGCCAGAACAATGTATGAACAGATTTTCTACTCAATTTAGTTATTAGTTAAATTTCTTGAATGCACCGCACAAATTGGCATTGATTAGCTGACGGAATTTATCACCTGGTGTCGGTGTCGGCTTCGATGTAACTGTAGTTTTAACTGATCTAATGATCTAACCCTAATTTGTCTAACCCACAAAATTTCTTCTATTTTTTCTAACGCTAACCCTAACAGACTTTGGGTCGCGGAGGTGCTTACTATGGCTCTCAGTCGGGTGATATGCCTAGTTCCCCGAGCTACTACTCCGGTGCCAGTGGTGGTCAGCAGAAGCATCATTACAATTATGCCAGCCCGCAGCCACAGCATTTCCATCATCCGGGTGCTGTTTCACCGCCGCCAGCCAATTATGCGCCATTAGATGATGTCAATGGAGATTTTCCGCCACCACCGCCGCCGTTGTCAACGACCATTTCTAACATGCAAACGGCAACGTCGGGTCACAGTTTTCGCTCTAATCCCAAATTAACCGCCAATGCTGTGCCACGCCCCTATCCTGGCAGTCCAGTGGCAGGTGGTGCAGGTGGCAGCAATGGTTTCACATCCACAACACCCACTAATACCAACTACCAGCATAGCTTTGAAACGTCCAGCACTAAAACGCAAAACTCCTCAACATCCGCGCCTGTTGTTCCACCGCCACCACCACAGAAGCCCACGGTGAATCGCAATCTGGAGGCGTGTGTGAAGGATCTACATGAGAAAACCTATGGCCAGGGCGGTGTAGTACAACTAACTGCAGGTAATGCCTATCCTGGCCAGAACTACGAGGGTTACACATCCAGGTAAGGCAACCCATTAAGCTATTACTAGACTTTCTCTTTAAACCAGTTTATTCTTCAGCAGATACGAGACGCGAAACTTTGACAAGTCGGCCAACAACAGCAGCAACATCAGCAGCAGTGAAATGGCACTCGCCCAGCCTCTGGAGTCGAGCTTCTCGCAGATGACTCTCAATACGGATGGCGGCAAGTTGAGCATTGTCGATCAACAGGGCTCCGAGCGTCTGACCTCGATGACACAGCGCGTCATGGAGCGCAAATCGTTTACGACAACAACGGAATCGCGATCCGAGACGAAGACGGAGAAGCACAGTTTTCGCCTTGAATGAGTTGGAGCTGAGAATGTAAACGAAACGAAACGATGATGTTTGCCAAATGTGCTTTTAACATTTACATACATACTAATAGTAATAATTTAACATTTAATTATAATTAGCCACTAGCAAAACTATGTCTATATATATAAATATATTTACCCACATACCTTATATACACACACGCTCTAACTTTAACGTAATAATCGCTTACGATTTCTGCTTTTCTTTTTCTATGTTCTTAATTGTAATTAAAATGATTATGTGTATATTTGTTGTTAGTTTTGTGTATGTGTTTATCTGCCAATTTATTGCCAATATATATTCACATTAATATCCGTCGGAATCGCCGCCTAATGCACGATTAAGCCATACACACACATACATAATTAAACATTGTACTAATCAAACGAAACCTAAGCAAATCAACAAAAAATATTTGTAACCTTTAATCGTAACACAAAACCGTATAAATTACAAATTGGATTCATTCGATTTGTTGTTAGATCAATGCAATTTATTACTGCGCACCTATAAACTAAAAGTTAATGACATTTTTAGTTAATTCAGCGCCAATTGAAAGTTAAGCGCGCATAAACATTTTGTTGTTCACATAACTTAGATTTAAGTTCTTAAATAATCTATGTACGTAAACATTGTTTTATGGATTTCCCCTTTCAATGTAATCATAATTTCTGATTTCGTTTTGTATATACATACGAGTACATAAGTGAATCGTCGTGTATACGTATTTGCATATATGAATTGTGTATTTTTTTGTAAATTAATAAAAACAATATCTTAACAATATTTGTGACTTGGTCGGAAATTTGTGGAAGGATTGAGCTGGAATACCAATTGAGTTGGGGGCAAAAGCTATCAGTTAACCATAGTACAGAATATATATATATATTTTACGAAAAGATCGTTAAAAAAATAAATGCAACAAATAGTCTGTTAGAGTGTAAATATAGTTCAAAATCCATATCATAATATTGCCACGATCGGTCATCCATTAACAAGTCGATTACTTGTACTCCTTATTCAATTCGCGTCCAATCAGCCAGCGTCTAATCTCAGAAGTCCCAGCACCAATCTCATACAGCTTGGCATCACGCAAAATACGTCCTGTGGGATTATCATTGATGTAGCCGTTACCTCCAAGGATTTGAATGGCATCCAAAGCCACTTGAGTTGCTTTCTCAGCGTTGTACAATATGACACCGGCACAATCTTTGCTGCTACGTACACCTGCCTCGCAGGATCTTGCCACAGAGTACAGATAACTGCGGCAAGCGCTCAGAGTGGTGTACATATCGGCCATCTTGCCCTGGATAAGCTGAAACTCGCCAATCAGGTTATTCATTTGTTTACGCTGATGGGCGTAATCGAATGCGACATCACAAGCGGCCTGCATAAGACCCACTGGGCCGGCAGCAAGAACCAGACGTTCGTAATCCAAGCCAGACATTAAGACGTAGACACCCTTATTCTCCTGGCCCAGAATATTCTTGGCGGGCACTTTAACGTCCTGGAAGACAAGCTCACAAGTGCTGCTACCACGCATGCCCAATTTATCTAGTTTTTGGGCCACACTAAAGCCCTCCCAATCGGTTTCAATGATGAAGGCGGTAATTCCGTGTCTATCAGGGACACCACTGGCACCCGTTTTGGCATAAACGATCAGGGTTTGGGCATCGGAACCATTGGTAATCCAGAATTTCGAACCATTTAGCACGTAGTAATCGCCTTTACGCTCCGCCCGCATCTTCATTGAGACGACATCGGAGCCAGCGCTGGGCTCTGACATGGCCAATCCACCCACGTGCTCTCCGCTGCACAATTTGGGGAGATACTTTGCCTTCTGCTCGGGAGTGCCGTTCTTGGTTAGCTGATTGATGCACAGATTTGAATGTGCGCCGTAAGAAAGTGCTACGCCACCAGCCGCTCTATAGGTATATATAGAAAATTAGTTGTTTTAGAACTTTTATATCTATTCCATAGGTTATTTCACCTTGAAATCTCCTCCATAATTATGCAATGGTCCAAGTAGCTGCCACCTGTGCCGCCGTATTCCGGTTCCGCCGTGATGCCAAGGAATCCCAGTTCACCCATTTTACGCCAGAACGAGCGCAAATCCCTGTTATAACATTAAATCTTATTTAAATCTTTACTAGGCAAAGCATTTAAAGATGCTCACTTAAACTTATCCAACTTGTCAATCTCGTAAGCATGTGGTGCAAGTTCCTTTTGAAAGAAATTGAAGGCGATCTCTCTTAATTTCTGGCGCTCTTCGTCCATGCCAAACATGGCATCGTTGATTGGATAGTGCGCCAGAGTGCGACTACATTGTACTCCGGCAGTTGTTGTGCCACATGCAGTTCGTTGCAGCAAACTGCTGCAAGTTTTACCCACAAATCGAAAAGCCATTGCGATATCAAAGCTAAAGACAAAGAATACAAATTACCTAACAACTTCCGATCGATCAGCTGTAAATTAATGTATTGCCCTATCAAAAGCGCAACAGGTGTTGACTAAGTGGCAACGCCGGCGCGATCAAAATTTCCGTTACAAACATATCGATAAGCATTTCGATAAGAATTGATATTTGAATTTCAATTTGAATCATTTAGAGTTGAAATTATGATAAAAATTAAAATTTAAACGTTTAATATATAAAACCGTTAGATAGCGAGTACAGCAACCAGTTGGACATTGCGCATGACTCTACAATGTCAACCGCCTGTGTGGCAATGCAGTGGGTTGCGGTGTCCGCATCCTGACGACGAAAAATGCCGACATCAACAACAAGAACAAGAACAACAAATGGTATGAGAAGTCAGCGCAGCGATAAACAAAAACAGCGTCAGTGCCATGGGCTCCTGTAATGGGAATTAAAAAAGGGCAGACAGACCCATCAAATCAGTCCTGTTGTTGGCGCTATTCGTTGCGCGTTGCCCGCGGAGCGTGTGCGTGTCCTTGTTGATATGTACAAGTGGAAAAGGATTTTTGGATTGCCAGCTGCTTGCCTCAAATTGTTTTTTTGTTCCTTAATAAATACTGTTGGTTGCCTCCTTGTGAAGTGTATATAAATGTTGATGCAATTTAATTGTGCGCCCAACTGTGCAGCGACTGGGAGCATACAATCAATAAGAAGTGAGCTAAGTCTATGAAATATGCATAAACCATTTTAGACAATTCGGCAGGGAAATCGATAAACGCCTGACGGGTGCACAGAGAGTAATAAATGTAATGATTAGGTTTGCCAACGTGCCACACGTGTGTGCGTTCGATTAACGGCATGCACAGTGCCACCAGCATTGCCGTCCCCCTCCCACTTTGCTGCATAAGTCGTTTCTCGGCTCGTCTATATCCTGTCAATCAACTTTACTAAGGACGCAGTTCGTATTGTAGGTACAATCCCCCTTCTGCTCTTGATAACAATATTCGATGTTGTTGTTGTATCTGTTTTTTTTTTGTGTTATGTTCCTTCAACTGGAGCTATTGTTATCCAGTTGCTGTTGTACATGTTGTTGTTGTCGTTGTCGTTGTTGTTATTGTTATTGTCTAGCACGCTTTTGTATGTGTTGCCATGTTGCTGTAATTACTGGCTCAGCACTCACGACTCCGCCCTCATCCTGCTACACACAGTCACGCACACAATCATCAAAGGTCAAATATCAATGTTCCCTTGACAGCTAAAATATGTATTTATTATTAGAAAAATAGTTGAAGAATTTATTGAAATTATTAGAATTGGGCTGCAGTTTTGCCAAGGTCGCTTCGTACCATGGGCCGTATGATTGATATGCATGGCGTATGCGTAACCTGAGATAGTATACAACAATTAATTAGCTGGTAGGCACAGACCTGGCAGTCACAACTATGAAGAAGAGAGGCACTTAAATGCCGACAAGCTATAAACAGATCCGCAACTCACTGTCAGTGCCGAGTCGCTGCATTCTTGAAATTGTTTCTTTGGCGCTGCCTTAATGCCAAGTGGAATGAACTTGATGAACAGCGGCAGCAATCACAGAAGCAACACAGTAGCAACCACAGCAGCAGCAGCAACTTGACCTACCACTTCAGCACAATGGGAGGCTGATGAGGCACCACAGGCCATTTTTCTTCAACCAGAGCTACTGTAGTGCCGACAATTGAACTTTGTCTTCAGGGGGCAGGTTGCATCTCTCTCTCGCTCTCTCTCTCTCTATCTCTCTCTCTCTCTCTCTCTCTCCCTCTCTCTGTAAACATGTCTGACATGCAAAACATGCATTTTCCAGACTTGAAGTTGTCGAGTCGCATTATAAGCATAAAAAAACTTATGATGAACTTTTAAATGGAAGAAGATTTAGTAGTTGCGATTCGTACGTAAGTTGAATTCACAAAACTTTTGCGGCTGCTTTAATTAATCATTTAGTTGGCAGCCAACCAAATGAGACGCGATTCCATCTCAGCAGATACTCGTACAATGGCTAAATATATATAAAGGCTGAATGTGATAAGACAAATGCATTTGCGCTCTTTTTCCAAAAAAGTAATAATAAAATGGCAAAATGCGCACACGACTCGGACAATAAATAGAAACAAAAGCCAATTACAGTGCGGAGACTGAGCGAACGGACTGAGCGAGCGTTCGCATGAAAAAAGTATCCAACGAGCGTGTGACCCAGCAGTGACAGCAGTCCAAAAAGTAAAAGCTCTCAAATAGACAGCGGACAGTGTCGCCAGAGTCGCCACTCAGCCATTTAGTGATTTGGCCATTAGTCGCGCTCGGCACGGCAAACGATCGACGACAATCGACGACCACGACGACGACGACGACGACGACGACGCATGGACGGAACGCGTCGGACTTCCGTGCGCGATTTTCATTCAGTTTTCAACTCATTTGAGTTCTAAATACTTTACAACTACAAGCGCAAAACGAACCCAATATATATATATATTAAAAAAAATATAACGACACAGCGCCGGCAACTTTTCAACGGAGCTGCCAAAACAACAGTTGACAAGCAACAGCAACAGTTGAAGCACCAACAGCAACAGCAACATCAACAGCAGCAGCAGCAGCAGCAGCAGCGCTGACGGCGGCAGCAGCTCGATAAAATCACAATCTGAAAGTTAGTTACTAACTGAAAATCGTTGAAAGTATTATGTCGCGGTGTCACGTAATGCAAATTAACTATAATAATAATTCAAATCGAAAATATCAAGTATACGTAAAAACTTGAAAAGTTTTTTAGAATAAACCTTTTGTCGAAACGCAAGTAAAAAAGTGTCTGTGTTGGTGTCAAAAAAATTAAATCACCGCATTAAAAATAACTTGAGAAAATCTTAAATTTAAATATATACACGTATATAAACGTATTTATTTTGTGTGTGCAGATACTACATATATTGTGGATAGATATAGATATATATACCTATATCTGCGATTTCAGCGCGCCAAGTAATCAAAGCGACAAAATATAAAAAAAATAAAACGCTAAGACTGTGCGGGTGTGCGTGTGTATAAGTGTGTGTGTGTTAGCTTTTTGCCAAATGTCACTTGTGGCGACTGTGCGTCATTCAACGCATGTGTGTGTGAATGTATGAGTGTGTGTGAGAGAACATAAAACATAGATAAATGATATATATTTATTTTACTTCAACGCACGTGTCTTTTGTAGCTCAAGTTAATATACAGTCAGCCAACAAATGGAGTCCAACAACAACAATAACAACAGCGGCGGCGGAAGCGGTAAACGTGGCAAAAAAGGACGCAAATCGCGTAACGCAACCTCACAGCCAACACAACATCATCCTTGGGACGAAGGTAGGCAGCGGCCTTAAAAGTTGGCCAGAAATGAATGATTAGTTTGGGTAGACAAGGCGCATACGCCGCGTGGGCGAGTAAAAGTACTGAAGAACTGAAAACTATGAAAAAAGTATCTCATAGATACTTATTTAAAATATTACTAATTATAATGTGATTGGTCAATCTTCTTGTCATTTTGAATTGCGGCCAAAATATTTCAGATCAAAGTTGGCGCCGATTATGCATATACAATCGACTTCTTAGATGGATTATTGTGTGATTAAACTATGAATATATTCAACTTATTTGGCTGCTCAGAAGATTTTCAAATTCTTAGTTGCAGTCGCAGTTATCAGCTGGGAGATTATTTATTATTATAGCTGCAATATAATTTCGATAGCTGACAAAGAGAATGCATGCTGCGGTGTCTTGAATATGATTTCCCTTTCAGGTTTTTAGCTTTTATGAATAACTTGGCAACTGTTTAGACCCAGCTAATGTGTTAGAAGGTTAAGGGGGAACGACAGCATCGTCTCGACTCTTATGGGAACTGACAAACGGGTTTTATTGTTTGTGTTTATTTTTATTTTTTTTTTTTTGTATTGGGTGTTGTTGAATTTTGCCGTTACATCAATCAAAATTCAAATGAGCTAGAAAATTAATGTGATCTATGGTTGCACCATTCTCTAACGAAAGTGAAAAGCCTGTGTCTGCCACAATCAACGCTAATAAAAAAGCATTTTCACTTGAGAAAAGTCTCACAAAACTGCAGCGTTCTGATTGCCACTTGAGAAGATAGGAAAACAGCTGTATGTTGATTTTAGTATGAGTGGAATCCGTATTCATGTCAAATTGCAATGGAAGACTGAAAGCAAAGCACGTAGACCAGCTGAGAGCGTCATTTGAGTCAACACAAAAAGCATATGACCAGGCTGTAACTCTTATCTTATCGCCAGTACAAATAACGTCTATCTGTTGACTTGACTTTGAGATAAGATTTGACTTAATTTGCGGCATGTCTATAGACCTTTTTTTTGTTTCAGTTGCGCAATTCTATTTGAGCTATTTATGGTTGTGACGTTTCTGACAAGGGAAAGCCTCGGGATTTCGATTAATATTAATGCTCACTTTTTTTTAATTCATTAAAGAAAGCTAATGAAATATAAATACCACAAGCTATTCTAAAGCTTATAACTATCAGATATATATTTTGATAATTAGCAAAAAAGTTACCTGAATTTTTTTATAATATTGATTACTGATAAGATTGAGCGAAAAGTATTGCATTTTAAATTTTTATATGCCGCATTGAAACAAAGTTCAAAGATTAAAGAGAAGTGCAATTTGATTATAGAATAAATTCAATACATTTAGAAGAATTTTTTATATGAGTACCGCTTTATATGCTTAATACTTATATTCAAATTTTTTTTCCATAAAATTGCTGCAGAAAGTGTCTTTAATATGAGTATAACTCGATGGAAATTTAACTTTCTATTTCCTTTATTCTAATGTCCAACTAAAAACTTTATTAAAACTGGAGAATTGAGTGCAAAATTATGAATATAAATTCACATTATTATTACTTATTGTTGCAATATCAGGTCACCAATATAAAGTAATTTCAATACAAAATTCCTATTATTATTTTATAAAGACCTCTTCATAAACTAAATATATTTTTTAAAGTACAATTAATATAAAGCTCACAGGTCTATTTTTAATGGTGAAATTTATTATTCAACATACACATTAAAATTTACATACCTGTTAGTTATGTTAGAGTACGCTCTCAACGCTAACAAAATGTGCTAAAATCTTGGAAACGTTATGCTCCTAATCAATTTGGCACTCTGTTCAAATTCTCCATTGATTAGCATCTAACGAAATATGACTCAGGTGGGCTGTTTATAAAGTACGGAACCGAAAACGAGAACTTGTTCAATCAATAAAAGACTTTACTAATGGACAGATGATTGATTTGCAATTAGCATCAAATTGCAACAGGGCAGCAGCATCACATGAGTCCAATGTTAACAAAAACTATTGACCTAATTACAGGCAGCAGAACAACGGCATCAGGAGGAGCATCAACAGTACCAACAATGACAACTCTAACCCGATTTCTGGTTTGCATGGCTCCTGTGATTGGTAATAGAACAGAATCCACTCTATATCTTTGGGAATATTTGAATATATTGTTGTCTCGCTGTTTATTCACATTCATTCATGAAATACTCATACTCGTACACAACAAAAATGTTGCTGGCAACATGCGTGTGTTGTGTTTACAAACATTTCACAGCGAGAAGATTTTCTTCTGCTTATGTTCCATGGCATAAAGAACTGTATTTATGTGCTACGTAGTCTTGTCATTGAATGCATTATATACATACTATATCTATATCTGTTCACATATACACATACTTTATTTATACACATTTCGGTGTGTATGTCTTGTGATTGTCTTGTGGCCAAAGTTGCCAGTGCTCGTCGTGATTTTCATCTACCATATGTGTTGAATACTGAGCGTATACGTTATATTTTGTGCTTGTTTGATTTTTAATTTTCATACTGCGTCTGTTTCCTCTTCTGTTCCGTTTTCTTGTCGTCGTCGTCGTCGTCTTCTGTCAATTGTCGTCGTGTGCTCTTGTTGTTTTTGTTTGGAACTAATCGTCAAATCTGACGTAAATAGAAGGAAACATGCATATCTACAAATTTACATGCACACATACATAGATTTGTGCATGTGTGTGTTCTTTGCTGGCAATGTTGCCCTGAACTATATTTATAGGTACATAAATTAAAAATGCCAACAAGTCCAGTCAAGGTCATCATATTGTTCAAGTATTCGTTGTTGTATTTGTTTAGACATAAAGCGCCCATTAAAATGTACTAAAATATTATTTAAGAATTGTCTAAGTTTATACGAAATTTGTGCTGAAATACAAAGTGCAAATTCACTCAAAAATCCGAATGAAAATTGCAATAATTAAGCGGCATTCGAGAACAATAAAGACTAGAGACTCGGTTGAACAACAACCGAATTGTAATTGCAATTGTGTCACAAAATTTATTTTCAAAACAAGCAAAAACGAAAACAGACAAAAAGATTTTGTTCGCCGGGCTCGCACCGGGGCTGCAGCTCGGACAGCAGGCAAAAAATCAACATAACGCATACGCAATGTGTGCCAGTTTCTGAACATGAACAAAACCGCGCGTTGTGTCTTACACATTGTTCCAATTCCCGTTGAATAATAAATATTAGAGACTTTTAACAGGCAAATGAATAATTCTAAGAAATTATTTGAGTTTTCGGCAAATTTAAATAAAATAATTCGAGTCGATTTGAATCCTTGATAGCGCCCTAAACGTTACGCTCAAATGGTTCTAAATATATAAAGACGCCCCTAAAAACCTGAGCTAAGCGACCTTGGATATTGGCTCACCGGCACATGCAACCAGTGGCGAAAGTGCCCTAACGTCTGTCAGATTGCCTCAAAATGCAAAATACAAATTGCAAAGTGCGTTCGGCTTGGCCTGGTCGTCATCTCTTTCTGGCCAATGGAGCTGCCATCTGCCATCACTTGCGCATCAGAGAGAAGCAGCAAGCAGCAAGCAATGTTAATGAAAACGTCAAACGTCGCTGTTGTCGTTTGCTTCGTCGTTGTTCGACATCGTCGCTTTTGCTTGTTTTGTTATTAGTTTTTTTTTTTTTTTCTCTGCCGTAGTATTCCAAGCGCGATTAGACGTCGAACATGTGAAGCTCGAGAGGCGGTCGCTAAAACGCCTAACAAATTTATTATTTTATTTTTAATTTAATTTATTTTGTTTTGTTTTTTTTATTCCGTTAATTTCTTAAATCATCTTTGCAACTTTACACTGAGTATGGTTTACATTTTCCTCAGCGTTATTGGCAATTATGGTGAGTGAAAAGCCGGCATTTTCATTCATTCGCATGTTACGCAATTTGGTGACAAGCTCTAGCAAAGTTCAGAACGCGCAATCAATTGGACAATCATTTGGGCAACTGTTCTCTGTGCTTGCGAATGTAATTACAACGACTCGACTATTTTTAGAGTTTATATTATGCGCACGTGTTACGTATACGACACGTTGAACTACACGCGAATTATTCGTTTGCCTTTTTTGGGCCCTTTTTTTAGCTTTAAATTGACTCTTGTAACATTGCTCTTGAACTTGTCTTTAGAATTTGCATGGTGATTTCTCTATAACAAGGGGAACAATTCAGTCTTGTTTGCCCTGAGAAAAATGTCAATTTTCATGCTTGAGAAGTTTCTTTAAAGAAAAGCAGTCAACAATCTATTCAACTGCAAATACGTGTGTGTGACGACCATGTAAACCAAGCATGTCAGTTTCGCTCGAATTGTGTTGAAAACTTATTTGTAGATTTATAGAGAACGAATAATAAGAAACTGATATATGGAGAGGCAAAGATTTAACTCTCATGCAGATTTTTAACAAGAAATGTTCAATATGTTCAAGAAATTTATCTAGAAATTTGATATAATATAATTTGACTGATAGGCAGACATACATCATAATAAATTAATTTAAATTAAATATTATTCAGAAAATAAACCCTTCGAAAGTTGAAGTTATTTTGTGCAAAATATTATTAGAAATATTGCAAAAATTTTTTGAATATTCCTAATTATGATATCATAGAAATATGAAGTAAAAAATCATTGCTAATTGACTTAAGGTAGCTTAACAATTATTGTAAGCAAAATAAAGCTGATGCCATAGAATTGCTTAAATTTCTATCATTGCCCACAAATCATTAGCATATTTATATCGTATATGCAACGAATCATTTGAAATAATTACTCACTCTATACGTCACTGTAGCGCCCACCACCCAATATAGAAATATGTACTATATATGAACACAATTCATCGCCTCTTGTGTGTGGCCCCATTCATAGAAAAGCAGAAGCACAGAGAGAATCGAAAGGCGTAACGAAACAATTTCAATTCGTGGATCTCTAATTTTACGTGATTACGTTAGACATAATTACAAACAGACGCGATTACATAGAGTGTAACTACGAGTACAGTAAGAGCATCAACCGTCTAATTTGTTTGTATTTTGAGGCAAAAAAAATCAAACAAGAAATTTCCTTAGACTGCCGAAATTAGGCACTTCAAATGCGCTGAGCATTCAGTACTTTAGGGATTTATAGGCTAAATGGAAATCGCATATATATTTAAAAAACTCTAGCCACTCTTGAGTTTTATTGCAAATATTTTGCATACAAAAAAAAAAAAAAAAACAAAAAAGCAAGTTTTTGAATCAGTGCCAATAATATTTGATTTCCATCATAAAACCAAAATTCGTTTTTTTTTTTGAATTTATAAAAATGTTCTCATAGGGTGTATGAAAGTAGAGCATGGTCAGTAAGTTGAACACTTGATTTTTTTTTATTTGCAGCGCAGCGCTAAATTAACTATAATGTGAGTTTAAAAATTAAACACAAATTTGTTTACGAGCAGGTCTTGTTGCTGATTTTTCCAGTTGTTATACTAGTTGCTGCTGTAATTGTTTTGTCTGCAGCAAGTTCTTTAACGCGGCCAAAACCAAAACAAAAGCAAAGTGAAGCAAATGCGAAACAGGCAAAAAGCCAAATTCAAAATGAGCGCAAAATAAAAACTATGGCAAAGAGCAACATTTTCAAAAGCAAATTTGTTAAGTATTGTTATGTACTCGTAGTTGAGAAAATCAAAAACTGTTCAGTTGTCTGCTGGGTTGGGGTCTCTCTGGGGCTTTTCACTTGACGCCAGTTGGCCCCGGACAATTTCAGTGCACGGCTCGTCAACGCGAACAACGCGCGAGTTTTGAATACATTTCGACAAAATAGTGCGCAAAAAAATTAAAATAATATAAAATAAATATAATTTCGATCAAATTTTATTTGCATATAAAATTTGCAAAACGAAAACGAACTAAAAACGAAACTTTCACAAACTGCAAGTTGAACAATTGTGGTAAATATTCGCAAGGAAAAAGGAATACTACGGATTTCGTAATTGAAATACTTTCGAAAACGAGCTGAAACGTTTTCGAAATTACTCGTACCAATACATTGCAATTCATATCGAAAAACTATCAGCTACTCACATATCTCTCTCTACCTTTCTCACAATGTCGCACTTTGTTTGAATTTCTCTCACATTTCTCGTTTTGTGTTTGTGACGCGTCTTATGTAATTGTCATTGTCGCCGAATGTTGTCTGTTTTCTGCGAAAATGTCTCGTTATTTTTAGCACCTGTTCTTTTGGCATTGTAAGTAAATGTTTTTGTGTGTGATTTGCAACTTGCAGTGTCGCTACCTGGCGCTGGAACTGGCCCCACTGAGCAGCCGACCATACTACTGATCAACGGCATTACCGAGGACTCTCAGGAGAAGCAGAAGCAGCTCAGCAAAGCCGGACTGAAGCTTGAGTTGGAGAATAACAACGAGCCTGGGAATAGTCTGCCAAATCCAACACAATCTCACGTGCCCACCACACCAGGAGGTTCACATTTGCTGGACTTGGAATCTCATCTAATCGAGGACGTCAACGCAGAGCTAGACGGCGTGGGCATTAATGAGCTAGCACCCATTGAGCAGGAACTGCAGCAAGGATCATCCAAAGTTGAAGCTGACGGAGCGTCGAATGTAATTGAAGTGGAACCGGCGGGTGCCAAAACGAAGCAGCCAATAGAAACTCTCGCACCATCGCATCAAATAGCCGAGGTAGACGAGACGGCAACGGAAACGGCAACGGCAACGACAACGGCAGGACCAGGAGCAGTCACAGTAGAAGTAGCGGAGGAAGTGCGTCAGACCGCCGAGCAATTGGTGAATGACATTGAACGCGAACTTATCGAAAGTCTTAGCAAAAATGTAGATCACTCCAAAGTTGAGCAGGACAAGCAGCTCAAGGGAGAACTCACGGAACTGAACTCGCTCTCCAAACAGGTGGATGCCCAACTGAATGAGCTGACCAGCATTCTCAAGAGCAAACCACAGCCAGAGATTGTATTGGAGCAGCTGGCCGGAGAGCCAAAGACAACAACAAAAGTCGCTGCCAACGAATTGAAATTGGTTGAAGTGCCCACACCCAAGTCGGAGGCTGAGGAGCAACAACGCAAGGAGTTCATTGACTCCCTGCCACAAATCGAGCAAGATCGCCTTAATACTCATTCGGATGCGGATGCCAAGCGTCTCTCAGCGGACTGTAAACGAGAGTATTACCAGTCGTTGAAGAAGTATCTGCTCCAGAACAGCCAGGATAGACCACCAGTGCCTCTGCAAACCTATCGCTGGGAGGATCTTAGAAGAGCCAAAGATCGGGTATGTCTTTTATCCGTACTTTTTCCTTGACTTGTCCCTTGACCCTTACTCAAAAATTTCCAACTCTCATAACTTTGTCAAAACTTGACCAATTTTCATGCGGAATATCGTTTTGATCATTTTTTGGCCTCTACTTTGATTCTACATCAAAATATTATTAATTTAAAAAATTCGATATTTTTCCCTATCACTGTCTATTTTATCCAAACTTTTCCCTTGACCCTTACTCAAAAACTCCCAACTCTCATAACTTTGTCAAAACTTGACCAATTTTCATGCGGAATATCGTTTTGGTCATTTTTTGGCCTCTACTTTGATTCTACATCAAAATATTATTAATTTAAAAAATTCGATATTTTTCCCTATCACTGTCTATTTTATCCCTTGACTTGTCCCTTGACCCTTACTCAAAAACTTCCAACTCTTATACCTTTGTCAAAACTTGACCAATTTTCATGCGGAATATCGTTTTGATCATTTTTTGACCTCTACTTTGATTCTGCATCAAAATATTATTTATTTAAAAAATTCAACTTTTTTCCCTATCATTGTCTATTTTATCAGTACTTTCCCTTGACTTTCCCCTTGACACTTACTCAAAAACTTCTAACTCTCATAACTTTGTCAAAACTTGACCAATTTTCATGCGGAATATCATTTTAATAATAATTTGGCCTCTACTTTGATTCTGCATCAAAATATTATTAATTTAAAAAATTCGATATTTTTCCCTATCACTGTCTATTTTATCCAAACTTTTCCCTTGACCCTTACTCAAAAATTTCCAACTCTCATAACTTTGTCAAAACTTGACCAATTTTCATGCGGAATATCGTTTTGATCATTTTTTGGCCTCTACTATGATTCTGCATCAAAATATTATTTATTTAAAAAATCCGATTTTTTCCCTATCACTGTCTATTTTATTCCCTTGACTTGTCCCTTGACCCTTACTCAAGAACTTCCAACTCTCATAACTTTGTCAAAATTTGACCGATTTTTATGCGGAATATCGTTTTAATAATTTTTTGGCCTCTACTTTGATTCTACATCAAAATATTATTAATTTAAAAAATTCGATATTTTTCCCTATCGCTGTCTATTTTATCCATACTTTTCCCTTGACCCTTACTCAAAAGCTTCCAACTTCCATAACTTCGTCAAAACTTGACCGATTTTCATGCGGAATATCGTTTTGATCATTTTTTGACCTCTACTTTGATTCTGCATCAAAATATTATTTATTTCAAAAATTCGATTTAATTATTATTTTAACAAATTACTTTTTCTCTTGGTAGGGTGGCTATCCATGGACGCATCTTTACAAGCGCCCCTTGGGACCTGATGAGGAACCGGAGATTGTCCTCCTACTACGCAAATCACAGGAGCTTCGCTTCAAGTCCGAGTCACCCAAGTCATTGAAGAAGGTGCGCTACGACGAACAGGTATTAGTCAAAGAGACTGAGCGCTATATACAGGATCTGTCGGAGGACGAGGTGCCAACACACACAGACGACAGCAGCGAGGAATCTGAGGATTCGGACAGCGAATCAGAGCGCGAAGCACACAACGAGGACGCCTTAAGCGAGTGCATTTCCTGCGTCTCCGATTCGGTACTAGCAGTCGGAGGACGCGCTAAGCCAAGGAAAACCAATCGATTGGCCCAGATCCGTGATATTATCAGACGCAGGCGCAGTGGACGCACTCAGGACGACGCACAATCTCTGCCGGGTAACTCGGCCAATCCTAGCAGACAAAACAGTCTGCAAGAATTAGCCCCACCTCCGGGTCCATTAATCCCGACCACAAAAACCGAGAAACCCCAGAAGAAGCCCAAGAAAAGCTACGACATTATGAAGAAGCTTAAGAGCTTGGCGGAACGCCAAAAGAAACGTTTGAACATCAAACGCATCACGCTCAAGAAGGAAGATAAGATTGTCCTTGGCGAGCAGCAAAAGATTATGAAGCTTAAGGCTTCGCCCAAATCCACTCGTGGAGAGATTCCGCACTTTATAGAGAAGCAGGATTCAGATGATATTCTAGAGCTGGTTGAGTATGATGAGTCTCCCTGCAGGAAGCGTAACAAGGAGGAGGATCAAGAGGAGCTGCCGAGCACAAGTGCAGCCAGCGTTCCACAGCCGGATGAAATTATTGAGTTGCCTGTGGAACAAACCAAGACTGAAGCACCCACTCTAGAAGTCACCGAGCCTGTCGCCGAGACTGTAGAAGAGTCTATCGAGAAGACGACCGATCAGTCGGTCGAGTTGGAATCTCCACCCAAGAAAACTCCTCGCCTGCGTCGTGAACATGTCTACGAGGAGATCGGACAGGGTGAGCCTCAACTGCCGTTGGAGCAACCCATTATGGAGCTTGATGCACTCAAGAAATCGTTAACGCGTCAAGATCATTTAACCGTGGATGATATTGAAGCTGCCAAACCTGTGCCCTTGGACAGAATGGGCAGCAGCGAGGAGGATCAGGTGGCTGCCGCAGCTGCAGAGAAATCGGGAGCACTGTTAGCTCCACTTTCATCCATAGACTCCACTTCCTCGGATGAGGATCGTGCGCGCCTGGCGCAGTTGCCCCCCTTGGCGGAGGAAAGCGATGAGCCTGTGGAGGTTGTTGAATTGCGACCCGCACTGAAGAAGGAAGCATCTCCTGCACCCTCCGATAAGAAGGTCACCTTCTCTCACGTCGAAGATGAGGCCGAGCCACACCGTGAGGACATTGAGTTACCCGAAGAAGTCCTGGAAGCGGCTTCGAATGCGGCCAAGTCGAAAAGCGATAGGTAAGTGTAAAGGGGAAGGGTATCTAAAAGTATCCTAAGCATAACACTAAC
This sequence comes from Drosophila falleni, assembly GCA_035045575.1. Classification (NCBI taxonomy): domain Eukaryota; kingdom Metazoa; phylum Arthropoda; class Insecta; order Diptera; family Drosophilidae; genus Drosophila; species Drosophila falleni. The sequence continues at coordinate 18,605,105 of JAWNOV010000167.1, forward strand.
ATACAGCACCAAACAACGCTGCCGATTGACGCGGCTGTTGCCTCATCCGTCTTGCAGAAACTCTAACCTAATTGACTTGCTTTTGAAATTGTTACTAACCCTCTTGCCGGGAGATCATGGTACGAGTTCCGGCAACAAGCGACGGCGTCCTCGCACCTTCCGTCACACGCACCGAAAGCCATACTACCAAGATTACCACTACACAGACAACACTACACACAAAAGCACTCAGAGTAAGCACACAGTCACCACTTGGACACTTTGTTGCTGCCGCAGCAGAGGTGCCACTAACAATTATTGGTAAAGGGGTATTGAACTGGAGACGGCTCTTTAGGTGATCTTACATGATATAGACCCAAGGTAAGACCTACATAAATGGGAACTGTGCTCGTCTGTAATTGTCCCTCTTATAAAATGCGGTGTTGGTAACTCATGAATTCATTGGTGAACGTCAAAGGAAACGAATGCGTGTAGAAAAAAATCAAAATAATCACTTAACATTAAAGTTATTTCCCTGATCCTCTAAAGGAACTCGAAAAAGATACTTTAAAGAATTACAATTGTTGTCAAATTTAAATTTCTTTCTTTAAAGTAAAGACATTTTAAATTATAGAAAAAACGAATTCTGTCATGTTTGCTAATACATTTACTTAGTTTTAAGCTAAGTAGTGTAATTACACTAGCTGACAAAGAATTAAAATTAAATAAAAAAATAATTTTAATTATTACTTGCTTCAAAATTCTTTTAAACTTCTTTAGTAAACTGAAGACTAATGTAAAATTATAAGATTTATAAAATTATAATACAATAAACTAATTAGCAATTACAAATTACATTTTAATTAACATTCTAAAGAAATTTCGCAAGTCATGATTAGAAAACGATTTTTTTCTTTGCTTAAATATAATAATTAGCTTCATATGGTGTTTGCAATTTGAAACAATTTTGTTGTTGTCTAGTGTAAGTGCTGCCACTGTGGCATGAACTCAACTGATCTGAAATGAAACGCTTTAAAGGTCAACGAATGACAAGAAGATTTCCGGCAGGCAGCGACGCATTGCTCAAAATAGATACACAAAGTGCAGGCCAAGCAATTACAGTTACTCCTGCTCTGCTTTAAACAGATCCCAATTATGAACAAGCAGCGATGTCGCAGTCGCAGTCGCCGTCGCAGTCAACGTTGGCGCAGAATTGGGATTTCGACTATGCAAAAAATATATAGAAACAACAAGGAAACCAAGACAAATGCAAAAACTAATTCATGTCGCCATTGTATGTACATACACATGTGTTTATGTGTGTGTCTATTTTGCTAATTTTAAAAGAACAACATTTTCATCTTTCGAAAAATTTCGTAAAATTTGTGTCGCGCAAAATGAAAAAAGCTCTCAGTCCTGGCCGAAAATCGCAACGATGTAGACACGTTCGCGCTACGTTAAACGGCGGCCTCAAAGTGAAATCAAAGGAAATAAATAAAGAACTAAGTCTAAGTCAATTTATAGGAAGATAGGTTCAAATTGAACTTGCTAAAACTAAGCAGCAGCTTATAGCTGGAGGGGAAAACTGAATGCAGCCCCCAGTAAAAGGGAAAAGCTCTAGAAGAATTTTCAGTTGTGCGAAAAGAAAAAATAGAAAATTCAATGTCCAATCGTAACGGCGGCGGCTGCTTTGGTGATGCTTAAAAATAGCCAACGATCTCGAACCACAAAAACGACAACGAAACTAAAACGAACAAAAGCGAAAAGACAACAACAACCACAATAATAACAACAACAACAAGGCAGGCGGAGACGGAGACGGATTACGGATTACCAGGGCCAAGTAAATAGGCATCATCAGCTGGCAGTCGTCTGATTCATTTTGATTCATTTGATTATCTTCGGACCATGCTCAATTCACGTCGCTCGGCCTCGGTGGGTGCGTTGCCCGCGGAGAAGAAGCATTTTGTGTCGCGGGTGGAGAGTGCAAGTGGAGCCTCCCTGGATGTCCGTTGTGCCTGTCAGTTCTTTCAGTGTGACTCTCTGCTGCCGGAGCGTGTCAATCCCGTGGACTCGCGACCTTGCTCCCGTCAGGGACAGCACAGTGATGATCAGTTTCATCCCTTCAATCTACAGCAGGATGATATGTCAAATCATAGCTTTGAGGTGGTTAGCCGTGCGGATGTGGCGCCCTCTGTCGATCTGAGTTTCATGGAACGCTATCCGGAGTTGGAACAAACGGCAAAATCACGTGGTCTAGTTGTACGCAGCATCTCGGATGCCACTGAGCCGGAAATGCTGAGCAGTCAAGGTGGCTTTGTTGCCGGTCGACGTCGTCAGCTGTCGATGGGAGGTTTGTCCTCGGGTAGCGTTGGACGGTTTGGCGATAACTTGTCCATGCGCAGTGGCACCTCCTTGCGTCGCATCTCGGCAGGAAATTCCAAGACGGATCTCTACTGTGCTGACATCAACATACCCACAACAATGGGTCGCTCGGCAGGTGGACAACGCTCGGCTAGCGTCAGTCGTCGAACTTCCAATGCGGATCTGTTCCAGGCGAGCATTCTGCCGGGTTCACTTCAACCGCCACAGTTGAATCTGATCGCAGCCACGCTGACTCCGGGCATGGGAGATCTTCCTCCACAGTTTAGTCCTCATCAGCCCTCGCCAGCGCCATCGAATCAGGACTTTCGCAATGCCAAGCCGCCTTTGTCTCCGGATTACATGCGTCCCAGCTCGGCCAACAAGGAGAATCAGCGTCCTGGTGATACGCTGCCACAGAATATGCCAATTGATGTTTCACGCTTTGCTGGCGATGCAGTGCGTCCTACCTCGCTATATGAGTCGGATTTAAAACCACTGCAAAGTCCTTATCAGCCTACGGTTACGCCCATAGATCCCTTGGCTGAAACTGTCGCAGAGCTTGAGCAGATTGCCCAGGAGCATAATATTGTCAATATCAGGGATAACATACAGACGCAGACAAGACGTCCGCCTTCTATTGCCAGCGAGCTGAGTGCGAAACCGCTGCAGGTTGACGAACTGACCAAGATTGAGATTGTCAGCGATATACCCGTTATAGACATCGATGCCCTCGTGCATGGCGAGGAGCTTAAGGCGGTGGAACATCGCAGTCGTAGTCCAAGACCCGCTAGACGTCCCAAATCGCCGCCAGCGCCGCCTGTTGCGATGTCCACACTGCAGCTACCCTCCAGCCGTCCTTCTAGCCCAAGTCAAACCCTTCCTCCTACAACCTCACCCACTCAAATGCTTAAGCGACAACACACACCCGAGCGTCAGCTCTCCCCGGAACGTCCTACCAAGTGGCAGCCCATAACTGTCTCTCAACCTGCCACAATTGTAGGTAACATCACCATGCAGGAAGCATCTCCTGAAGTGAAGAGTTCCTACACCTCTCGCTTCAAGAATATGTTCAGTTCGAAGGGTCAAGACTCACCACAAAAGTCCTCGACGCCTCAGCGCTCTCGCACACCCTCTCCCTTAATGGAAAGATCTTCCTCACCCTATCGGGAGAAATCTCCTTCTCCCAGCAAGCTTCTCTCCGTGTTCAACAAGGGAAAGCCTCAGGCCATGTCCATTGTGAGCAGCACTGCGAATGTTATGAAGCGTCAAGAGGCGGAGCCGCTTTCCGTGCGGGTGACTGAAACCTTCTCCCTGAAAGTGGATGACATGGATCAGTATAGCGCTCGTCCGGCGAAGCCACCAGCACCTCCACCACATGCACAGACGATGTACAGCAGCAGGGAGGATTTTGCCGCCTCTGAGCGAGTCTCAGTGGATATCAGTGAGGCATTTGCTCCTGTGGTGGTCTCCGCAGTGCCAAGAGGAACTATCAGTAGCATTGGCGGTGTCAGTTTCATGGCAGGCAACCGAAATCTCTATTCCAGCGAGATTGAGATGCCTGGTGCGAGTTGGTCGCAGAGCGAATCCGAGTTTCGCAGCTCGAGCAAGGAGCCCTCGGTTATTAGTCATGGTAGTCGTCCCCTAATATCCGTGCCTATACAGATCTCGGACAGTGGCAGCCACGTGTATCGTCCTCTTCGAGCGCCGTCGGAGCAACGATATGGCTTGCAGGGTAAATCGGCGTTTAGGGAGCCACGCACACAGTCGCATGATCGCAGTAGCCACTTGACCGGGTCCCAAGATCAGCTCTTTGGGTCGCCGGCTCGCATGACAAAGACGGTTAGTTTTAACTTTGATGAGCGTAAATCGCGCCTCGCGGATTTTGAGTCCAATACGCCCCTAACCCAAAAGCAAAACGAACACAGAGATTTCCTCGAGCGGACATATTTCTCTCGGTAAGCAATGGCTACCCCCAAAAACTATCGGCCTTAGCCGATCCCCCCCGAGCATACATATTCCCGACATTACGAATAGCTACGAATAGTAGGGTGACGGCTTCTCTAACCTTGGCTTGCAACAACAGCAAAAAACAACATTATACATTAGATAAGATCATTATCTGTCAGTGATCGCTTACAACTTTCTTTCTTACTAACATTTTACTCTTGTTCCCTTGCAGTGATCATGACTATGAGCCCGTGGGCGTATCGCCGGCACGCGAGATCGAACCACAGCCGGTATTCGCCCAAAATGGCAGCAGCCTCCAGCAACAGCCACAGCCACAACCCATGGAGATTGATTTCGAACTGAGCTCGGCTGGAACAACGCCACGTACCGAATCTCGCACAGACTATGAAATACATACAAGCCAGGTGGATTCGAGCGCTCTTGAGGAGCTACCCCTACAGCCGGAGAATCGTAAGAAGAGTTTCATGGCTTCTGCCCAAGATCGCACACGGAAAATGCAAGATGGCCTACGCAATCAAGCGGGAAAGCTGCGCACTAAGCTGCGTACCCAGCCCAAGCCCAAACCCGTCTCGGGAAGTCCTAAAGCAAAGGCTAAAGAACGCCGACGATTTGCTCCCGAATTTTCGAAGATTAAAATGCCCGAAATCAGGCGTCCTGATATGTCCAAGCTGAAGGATATAAAGCGTCCGGAGTTCACAAAGTTTAGCAAGCCCGATATGTCAAAGTTCAAGCTACCAGAGAAGTTCTCCACGCTGAAGCTGCGACGCAGCAAAAGCTTTAAAGAGAATGAAGCGGAGATGACCGATGTGTCCCCGGAATCACCAACCACAACGGCAGACGCACCTTCAGCTCCTCAGAAGAAGAAGTTTGAATTCAACTTTGGCACTTACCCAAGGGCTTTTCGCAAGAAGAAGACGGTTGAGGAGCCTGTTCCACCCATGGAGTCCTCATTAGGCACGGAACGTCAGAGTCTCAGTGTTATTCCCAGCACGGAGACGCAACCTTCTCAGACCTCGACGAGCTCACCTCAGGGTGATCGAGGTCCTGGTCCAGTGCGTTCTCGTTGGGCAGATAAGTTCTCCGATGTCAGTTATAATGACAGTGAAGGATCGCGTTATAGACGCTACGGCAGCGAATTGGAAAGCTTCGATAGGGAATCCTCCCTGGAGCGACGCATGAAGGATGACCTGGAAGAGGACACCGCGAGCGAAGCTGTGCCCCAAACCGATATGGGAATCCTGGGAAGTGTTGCCGATAGCAAACAGTTTGCCGAATTTAACGAAGAGAACCGTGCCATACATGAGATCTCCAGTCAGAGAACAAGGGAGTTTAAGCGTCGTCCGATGGTGCACCAGGACTCGGATCTACGCTCGGAAGACAGTCATGATGCCGAAGGTTGGACGGAGAAAGACATACAGAAGAATAAACTGCTGCGTAAAGCCGAATTGGATGCGGAGGCAAGCTATTATAAATACCAAGATTTGCAGGATGCTCAATCCACGGCCAGTTCGGGCAAGAAGGTCGTAATGGAGCAGATCGATGACGATGAGTTCTTCTTACGCAAACGCGGCATATCCGAGGACAATATCCAGTTGCGTCAATACATCAGCGATGCCATTAGGGAAGGCTACGATCTACCCAACGCCCTACAGCACGTTGGTCAGGTCCAACGGGAGCAGGAACAACCCGAAGAGTATGGCGATTATGATGTACCGCCACCGAAACCACGGCGTTTGCATCGCAACTATCGTCCAGATTTTGAGGATTCACAAGAGTTTCAACGCAGTGACTATGGCGATGATCTGTCCATGTCCCAAAATGGCAGCGATTTTCTGCCAAAGCGTCCACTCCGCAAGGCGCGCAGTCGCAGCAAGTACTCCATCGAGGGTAGCCAGGACATCCCCATTGCCGATGGCAGCAGCAGCATTCAGTACTTTGACGATGATGAGGATTATCTCAGACCTCCCACGCACGAACAGGCCACGGAACCCCAGCAGGAGGCACTCAATAATCTAGCTAGCGGTATTCCAGCGTCTGAAGTACCAATCCCACAGTCACGCCCACAGGCACCACGACGCCAGAAGAAACGCACACGCGACGAGCCATCGGTGGAAAAGGATGCGGACTCGTTCATAAATGGCTTTGGTGGTAGATCAGTATCGAACACCTTTTTGCAGCCACAGGAAGATGTAAGTAGATGACCTAGACAAAACTAGTGACTTAAAAAATAATACATTTTTCTTTTTAGGTAATTGTTTATCGCACTGAGCACGAATATCATCATCATATACCGCTAGCCACGCCCGATAGCTTCACGGACGGAGCCTCGGCACGCACTCAGCGTTCCGAGGATGAGCGCACCTCACGTGGTGCCGAATCGCTGAGCTTGGACGCACACAGACCAGTGCCGAGAGCAGAGGATAAGGAGAAGCTTGTCATCGATATGCTGGAAAGTGATGGGTGAGTCTCTCTAGTCTCTCAGTCTCTCCAGCTAAATGTTGCTTAGTGTTGCGCTCTGCTTTCCCTCATTTAGCTATGCCGTGGTGCGCAAGGAGCAGGTACCAAAGCCAACACCTCCGGCACGTCGCAAGAAATTTGCCCGCTCGCCTGGGGAACGCTTTGCGACGTTGCCCAGCATTCGGGGATCTCGGGGTTCCCCGCCGCCGGCACGTCCTCCGCCGCCGGAACAGTATACGCCCAGTGAGGATTCACCACTGGTGCCACGTCGCAGATCGGTTGGCAGTCTGGAGGAGATACCAACCACCACAATACTACTCAAGTCAAAGTAAGAATCGCCAAACGCTGCGTCGCTTGCATTGTAATTTTGAGTTGATTTCAATTTTGATTTGCGACCTTTTTTAAAACTGTCTCGAATGCATTTTTGTTAAGTTTTTTCTTTTCGTTGTTAAGTTGTAGGCTTAAGACGCCATAAGTTAAGACCCAGATACTACTGCTAACTAAACATAATACCTGATATACAACCAAAACACGCACACAAATAAAACCCAAACCTGAAACACGCACAGCTTTTTATTCCTTTTGTACAAGAATTATTTGCCGCTTGCCCAGACCAAGACCAAGCCCAAGTATCTAATGCACCTTAAACCCTATTCCCTAGTTACGCGACATTGCCGGCCGCAATGCCAGATCGACACCAGCCACCGGAGGAGGATGATTACGAGGAGCCGGGAGCACTACAACGACCCGATTCTCCGCGTTCCAATTTGCAATCCGGCGAAGTCATCAACAAAATGAAGTTCCGCCCTTTGCCGCCGCCGCCACGCCCTCCCCGCGAGAGGCGCTCGACCCGAGGAGGAAGTGCCTTGGACAGCTACGAGGACAGTGAACGTATAGCCAGTTCATCCACGGCGGACAGCTGTGAGCAGGGCGAGTTCGAGGTGGAGGTGTCCACACAAACGGATCCCCTGCCAGATGATTTTGTGTGCGAGGAGTTTGAGATAACGGAGGACATGAAGGTCATAGAACCTAGACGATCCACTGGCTCAACCGGTAAAATGACGCTGGAGGATGTAATGCGCAGTGTGCAGGCACAGGAACAGGATGAAGTGGATGGCTCACGTGTGCTTAGCGAGGATGAACAGCTGGCCAGGGGATTGCAACGTTTCCGCGATGCAAATCAGCGCAGCTTATCGGAACGCTCACGTGCATCCTCTCAAGCGGATCGCTCCAAGTCGCTGAGTCGCCCACAGACGCCGTCCTCAGCGGTGATCATCGAGAGACGCGTCCCAACGCCAAGTCTCAGTGCAGGAGAAGCCGATGAGATGGTGCAAGCATCGCTTATTGTGCGTCCCATAAGCGCCGCGGATCTGGAGGATGACGAACTGCGTCGCGAGGAAGAAGAACTCCGACGTGAGGGTCTGCTTTCAGATAGCTCCGTGCAAAGCAAGTCAGATGTGGAAACAGCTGGCGAGGAGGAGGAACACGGCGAGATTGCGTTAAGCGATTATGCAGCTAGCTCAGCGGATTTGGATGCAGCTGTGGAACAGTTGCAACAGGCTCACCTGGAGAGCGACTATGACAGCAAGCTGGAGGATGATGAAGTGGAGCGTACATTGCGAGACAGCGAATACGATGAGGAGGATGAGGATGCTGGTGAGAAGTACTCGGATCATTACGATGAGGAGGACGACACACAAGAGAACCAGCAACGCATCGACCAGGAGCTGGATGAAGCCCTGGAAAAGGAACTGCAAGAGGAAATGGAAAAAATGCTGGCTGAGTACAGAAAAACAGAGGCAATCGAGGAGAAGACACTCTCGGAGGCTGAGCAGCCTCTATCTGAAGGAGAGCAAGCTCTATCCGAAGTGGAGCAGACGCTATCCGAAGTGGAGCAGACGCTATCCGAAGTGGAGCAGGTGCCATCTGAGGTGGAGCAGCCTATGTCTGAGGATGAACACACACTGCCCCTGGAGAAGCAACAGACTAAAGTCGAGGAGCCCATCGTAATCAAGGCTGTCACCAGTGAACCCACTGAGGCCGAAGTCAGTTTTAAGTTTGTAGCCACATTACCCACCGAACCCGCTACCGACTACAGACAGAAAGTGCAGGAAGAGGAGGAAGAGGAGGAGGAGGAGGAAGTTCCGATTCCTCTACCGCCACCACGTCGCAAATCCACCACGGTGCTGGAACCAACCACCAGCACTACGTTGACCATTGCAGAGCAGACCATAGGTGAGGTTACTCCCGTGCAATCCCTGCAATCCCCACCAGCACCCGAGCCCCAATTGCCCAGTCTCCTCAAGGAGTTGGAGGTAGAACGCTTGCGAGTACATGCACTGCAGGCTGGACAGATCCAAGTCTCCCAGTTGCACGGTGGTCAAGTAAGTGCGGATGAATTGGCCTGCAAATCAGGTCAACTTGTGGTGCAGAACATTGAGCTGCCGCCTGGATTCATTGATGACATTGTGGAGCGCGTGAAGGAGCAGCGTCCATCGCTACTGACCACAGAGACACAGACGAGCCGACAAGCGAGCAGTGAGCCCGCCGCTGACGATGTGGAGGCACCCATCAAACCACCACGTCAGGTCAAGGGCGTCGAGTCAACGGGTCAAAGCAATCTCGATGAACAAACTCAGACAGAAGCCGGCATGCTGCCATTGCCGCCACCACCAGCTGTGTATCCCAGCGTAGAGTATTTGCAATCCCTGGCACCTCTGGCCTTTTACAATTTGCAGCGCAGCGCCGAAGCTGAGCAGGCAGAGGCTGCAGCTCCCGCCTCGGAACGGAAGGCACCACACAAGTGCCGACGTCGTCATGTGCAGGAGCAGCATCATCATCAGGAACACGACTCCGAATCAGAGCTTGAGGAGCAGTTGGTGGAACGTCCTCGTTCTCGATCACGTCGATCGCGCACGCGCAGCGCCACACAACCGCTGGAAGAGTATGATGAGGATCAGCCCAAGACAGTGGCGCAAGCGGGTCGACAGTTCATCTCCGCTTGCAGTCTGGAGTTGGTCAACATAATCAATCAGTTGACCCACTTTGTGCGCGGCGATGTTGTCTTAGAGGCGGCTCAACAGCCCAGAAATATATCCGCACTCATGATGCTCTTCATACTGATAACCTTTGGTGTGCTCATCTTTTTGCTGACGGGTAACCAGGTGCACACACATCACTGGGATTACTTCAATCCGCCTGGCAATGAGGGCAGGCAAACGTGAAAAGAGCTCCCCAAAGTTTGGATATCAGTTGATTAGTTTTTGAGGGATGCCAAATGATGCTTGGGCAGTTTTGCATTTTGGAGCATGAAACGAATTTAAAAGCGGCCAGAAGTGACCGCTCGTAACCAAAGGCCTTAACCTTAATGATATAGCTACATACTAACACACAAAATATATATACTTTAGGAAGGATATGAAGTGGGCGGAAGGCTAAAGGGGAGTTGCCATTGCTACTAGTCACAGATCCACAGAGTCACAACAATTAAATCGAACAACAAATCCCAGTTCAGTCATCAATATACCAACAATATCTCTTAGTACTAACTAACCAAAGTACATCATATTTTTTTGTACATCATTACCTACAACAATAAGAACAGCAGCAGCAACGATTCTGTATTAAATATGTACTTAAACTAAGTATAAATCATTTATTAGCCCCAAAAAGGCTCAAATTTGTTGGCGAACGACATACAGTCTACTTATTTATGAATTTATTATAATGTTACCAATATGTTTGCTCATTTTTCTATTTCGCGTAATAATTTCGGAACAAAATGTTAAAGTGAAGACAGTCAATTGTTAAGAGATCTGATTGTTGTTTATTTAAGACCCAAAGTAGGTACAATATATTTGTTTAACTTCACAAGAATTGATGCGATCGTTTAATTTTCTTTTATTAGACTTAATTCATTTGAAACGCAAGTACTTAGCAAGATGATGAGCGTATGTAAGTACATTATATAACATATATACTTATAGAAGCGTATTTTCAATAAAGCAAGAATCTATTTATGATGATTTCTGTTTTTGTTATAATAGGGAAAATAAAAAAAAAACTTGCCATATTTAAAATGTGGAAAGAGTGAACAATAAAGTGCATGATGGGAAGGAAATGAGGTAATATAGGTAACTAACTACAGGTGTGACTATGCTAAGTTGTTTACATAAAGAAATCTTCGTTATATTGAACCATTTGTCGCTGATCCTTGTGACTTCCTTTTTGTGATTTACTCGCCGCTGCAATTAAGCGGAATATTAAAACAGAAATTGGAAAATAATAAGGAATCACTCGATTACCAATGGAGGACCAAACTGCTGAGGAGGATGCATCGTTAATTGGCTCAATTTGCGGCTGACGACGCGCCAACTGAACTTGGAGGACGATGCCATTGACGCTTTTGCCGTGCATTTCTGCAATTGCACGATCTGCAGATTCCGGTTTTGCAAATGAAACAAATCCACGACTGTAAACAATAAGATATAATTAGAATAGATTAATTTATATCTTTGAGTCTGCAAGTTTACCTTTTCTCAATTTCCATGGAAACGTTGACAATGGTGCCGTAGTCATTGAAAGTTTTCTTAAGGAATTCTTCAGTAACTTTGTTGCCCGACACAAAGATTGTATTACCAGCTCGCGGTTTTTCCGGCTGTGCCGTATCCAGTGTCGCCTTTTCCGTCAATCCGCGCTCCTCGCGATCCCGTTCCGTGGCAAAGTGTTGATATAAATTCTGACGGCGTGGCTCTTCTTTTATTATTTCGCTGATTATTGTCTCCTGTGCCACATCGTTTTGTGTCGATGAAAACGGTTGGTAGGCAGCTACGCTCGTTTCCGACGTGGACCGCTTGGCACGCTCTTGGCCTTTGGGTCGCTTAAATGAGGTTTGGTCCTGTTTGGTTTGTTGTTTTTGTATTGCGGGAATGGCGCCACTTTTGATCAGCTTGCGTGCCACTTCCCGTGCATCACGCGCGTCTGTTGGTCGCTTTAATGTTAAGGCGCTCTCGGGCTCCTGTTTGGGCGCTTTGTGAGCTTGCAATGCCTTTTTCTTTATAAATTAAAACAATTAGAAAAGTTGAAGTACATAAGTGTCAACATTGTTGCCATTGCTAGTTACAAACCTTTTTCTTCAATTTTTGATATTTCGCTTGCAGCATTTGCTCCTCCTCCGTCAGGTTATTTGGAAAATGTATGTAAACCATTTTAAGCTGTTAGGTCTTCTTATTAATTTATATTTTCTTAAAATGTAAATATAAATTAATTTTAGTTCCCTGCGTTGGTTTCAGTGCTGCCAACTTTTTAGTAGCAGTAGCAGTGCTGCAAACTTGTTTTAATAAAAACGGTCTGTCAGGCTTTTCAGGTCAGATTTGATCAGTGATGGCCACAGTCTCGCACGTTTAGTTTTGATCAAGTTATTGTTGAATGTTATACTCACTTTGGCACTGTTAAACTCACATTGGCACTGCTAAGTTCTAAAATTTACTATGATCTGGGAGCCCTGCTCTGAGTCAAACTGATCTAAAACAGTGATGAGCACAGTCTCTCACGCGTGAAAATCAGCTGTACTAAAATAAACATTGTTAAAAATAAAACAGGTATAAAACTATTCTATATTAAATATAATATATAAAACTCTATTATATATAAAACAATTATACATAAAACTATGTTATATATAAAACTTTATTATATATTGTATATAAAAATAAACATTGTTAAAAATAAAACAGCTAGAAAATTATTCTATATTAAATATTATATATAAAACTTTTTTATATATAAAACTTTATTATATATAACTTTATTATATATAAAACTTGTTATATATAAAACTTTGTTATACATAAAACTATATTATATATAAAACACTATAATATATAAAACTATATTATATAAAATTATTCTTATTAAATAATTTTTAAGCTTACAAAATAATGGTGAATAATATTTATAATTAGCTTATAACTATCTGCTTCTAATGCTACGAAGTTGCCCGCCGTTGCTGATCCGTCTTCTGCGAGCGCCAACCGCCAAGTCCTATCGACTGCCAGAAAGGCCGTCTTTTTATATGCTGCGTGGGGGGTCTATTAGCAGAGCTCTGTTATCTTAGCAGTGCCAATGTGAGTTTAACAGTGCCTAGTCCCTCTCCCAGGCCTCACTCCCAGTCCCGCTCTCAGGCCCCGCGCCTAGTCCCTCTCCCAGTCCCTCTCCCAGGCCCCGCTCTCGGTCCCTCTCCCAGTCCCTCTCCCAAGCCTCGCTCCCAGTCCCTCTCCCAGCCCCGCTCTCAGTCCCTCTCCTAGTCCCTCTCCCAGGCCCCGCTCCCAGTTCCTCTCCCAGGCCCCGCTCCCAGTCCCTCTCTTAACCCATAACGCTAGGATCAGCACTGCTAAACTCACTTTGGCACTGCTACAATGTTATACTCACCTTGGCACTGTTAAGCTCACATTGACACTATTAAACTCACATTGGCACTGCTAAGATAACAGAGCTCTGCTAACGACCCCCCACGCAGCATATAAAAGGCGGCGTTTTTGGCAGTATTCAGGAGTCGGCGTTCGGCGCTCGCGGAGGACGGATCAGGAACGGCGGGAAACTTCTAAGCGGTAGAAGCAGATCGTTATAAGCTAATTATACAAATTATTTAATAAGAATAGTTTTATATAATATAGTTTTATATATTATATAGTTTTATATATAATATAATTTTATATATAATATAATTTTATATATAATAAAGTTTTATATATATAAAAAAGTTTTAAATATAATTGTTTTAATTAAATATATATATATATTATTATATATATAATAATAAAGTTTTATATATATATAAAAGTTTTAAATATAATTGTTTTAAATAAATAATATATATATATTATTATATATATAGAAATAAAGTTTTAGATATAATTGTTTCATATATAATATTTAATATAGAATAGTTTTATAGCTGTTTTATTTTTAACAATGTTTATTTTAGTACAGCTGATTTTCACGCGCGCGAGACTGTGCTCATCACTGTTTTAGATCAGTTTGACTCATAGCAGGGCTCCCAGATCATAGTAAATTTTAGAACTATGGCATCACCGCAAATGTTAATGGATTAATGCTAATTCCATTTAAATTGATTGTTGTTTATTTAACACTTCTAAGTAAATTTATTTTTGTGACGTCAATTTACGTAAAAAATTTAATTGATCTGTTAACAATAATTTGTTAAAGCATTAAAATTAAACTTATTTTCGCAATATATTTATATTAACACTGTTAATCTCAAATAGGTCTGTTAAAACTACAACAGGGCTACTGTACAATTGCAACCCTGTGTCAGATTGACTTTTCGCCATGTTGACGCTGAACTGTCAAAAAATTTTCGTTCCTTCTCTTTCTTTCCGGTTAGCGTCATGGTAAGAGATCACAAAGTATTTTTCGCATTTGGATGAAAAATGAGAAAATTAAAAGGTTTAAAGTGAGCGTGCTGAATTAAATTTGGCACAAAAAATGTGAGGCCAGCGTGTTGAGTTGTCGGCAATAGAAGAAAACAAAAGATCTGCACAAATGTCTGCATAAAATACATTGAAAATATTTCACGTGGTAATAAGCAGCGCAGTCGGCAGGAAACGCAACACGCTGTCCATGCGTACAAAGTGTCTAGAATCTAGATGAATTAATTCTTATACAAGTTTTTACTTTATTCTGCTTGCAGCCTTTCGAGAGATTCGTACAAACTGGTCGTATTGCCAAGGCCTCCGCAGGTCCCCTGAAGGGACGCCTGCTGGCTATTGTCGATGTCATTGACCAAAACAGAGTAAGTGCATCTAAAGAGTTTAAAGTGACGAATTAACAGGATCAACGAGTTTTTGTGTTGGTTTGAGGCTATTGCACATGATGATAATTTGTCTTCTTGATAGGAAGTGCCAACTGACACATAAATGAAGCTAGTTTAACTCAACTGAAAGCAATTTGCATACAAACAAAACATAAATCTTGTTGTTAACCCATCATTAATTGAAAGCAAACACAATTAACATAATTTCTAATTGCAGGTTTTGGTTGATGGTCCTCTGACTGGTGTTACACGTCAGGAATACAGATTGAACAATCTGCATCTGACCAAATACCGCATCAAGTTCCCCTACACGGCGCCCACACGCATTGTGCGCAAGGCCTGGGTGGACAGTGACCTGAAGGCTCAGTGGAAGGTCAGCCCATGGTCCGTCAAGGCACAGAACATTTGCAAGGTGTGTATAAGGATCACAAAGTATCAGACCAGGAGTAAACAATTGCAACACTCCCTGGAGTGTTGCACATGATGATAATTTGTCTTCTTGATAGGAAGTGCCAACTGACACATATATGAAGCTAGCTTTTTTTTAACTGAAAACAACAATATTACCTCTTTTTAAATATTGTATTGGTTTGTTTATCTAATGGATTTCTTAATTTTCTTTACAGCGCTCGCAATTGAATGACTTCGACCGCTTCAAGCTGCGTTATGCCAAGCGTCAGCGCAACAAGCTGCTGACCATCGCCTTCAACACACTGAAGAAGCGCACCAAGTCCGATGGCACACCACGTATCCTCAAGAAGGATCGTCGTGAGCGTCTGCGTGCCGAGAAGGCCAAGGGTGGCAAGAAGGTTGCGGCCAAGAAGTAAACAATAAACAATTAACGAAAGTAACTGCTTGATCCTGAACCCAACATCCAAACACAAAAGGAGCAAATAAAAGAAGTGTTATTTTTAGGAAAAACACATGAACACTATTGTTTACTCTCTGTGGGAGAATTTCACATTTATAAATGTACGCATTAGATTAGAGATTTTAACAATTTTATTTGCTTTTTAAAAACAAAAACATAGCTTCAAACTAAAATTTGTAGACGTAAACTAGCACCAATTTGCTTAGGCGGCCTCTTCTGTCTTGCAGTAGATAGTCTTCCAGTTGTGGGGATGATTGTAGCCCAGTAGAATCGGCAGATGCAAGAACAGAGTAATATGCTCGCCCTGTATTGACGTGGAAACCTTGACCCAAGTGCGCAACCATTCGATCATCTCCTCTCTGCTTAAGTTGTCCGGATTGAGGCCGCGCAGATAGCAAGAGTGACGCAGTGCCTCCGTTCTCAAATTGTGGACACCACCTTCCCGTGTGATGGCCAGATCCATGTAGTGCACCAGGAATGCGTGCTCATGCAGACGATGTCGCTTGAACAGGCTATTCTGAAGGCCATGCAATTTGACTAGACATTTCTGGGAACAACAAAAGAGAAACAAATGAAACAAGAATCTCAGTTGGAATTGATGACACATACGACGTGTTTGCGTGACATGCCCAGCAGTGAGTAAGGTCCCTCGGCAAATATGTCCTTGACGGCGATCAGAGCCTCTGCCGATGGATGCGTTCCGCTGCCCAGCTGGCCCAGAATGCTCTCGAACTCGGCATGCTTGTGATGATTCTTAAGAGACTTCAACTTGGCCTGCAGGCAACGGAACACAGACTTGTTGCACTGCAGCCTGCGCTTCATGTAGTAACTCTGGAACTCACTACGCTGCTGTTCCGTCCAGAAATGCGGCGTAAGAAAGATGCGTGGATACCAAAAGCTAAGCAGGAATACGTACAATTTGTTACTTTTATAGGAATGCTTGGCCAATGTGAAATAGACTTACACGAGTGGAAAGAATGCGTATCCTACCATGGGCAGCGAGCATCCAATCAACGCCGGCGCCACCTTCATCATGTCCCGCGGCATTTGCATGTACAGCTCCAACTCCTGGCGATTCAATGCCCGGATTCCGCGTGGTGAATCGTTGGCGATGCGTGCAACCTTAAGGAACCGCTTCATGTCCGCGAAAAAGTCCTTGACTCCGTCGAAAAACACTCGATAGAGCTGCATGGCCTTTGGGAAGTTCTTCTCCAGCACTTTGTCATAGTTCTTCACATAGTTAAAGTAGCGCGTAAAGATGTAATCCTGCATGTTATCCCGCATCTGATCCCGCTTCGACTTGACTGTCTCCAGTTCCTTCTTTTCCTGAACAACACTTTCCTTTGGTCCCGCTGTTTGATTGATGGTGTCATCCGAGCGTCCAGTTACCGACTGTGCTCTGCCCTGCTTGGCATCCCACCTAGCATCGTAGATGGCCTTGCCCACGCTGGTGATCTCAGAGGCCACATTGCGTTTGATTTGTGGTGGACTCGTTGTAATTGGCTCAGTCGGTTGAGTTGGCTGTGTTTGTTGTTGTTGTTGTGGTTGTCTTGGGTTTTGTGTGGTGTAATTCGATTTCTGCATGATAACACTGTTGTTGTAAATGAGAAATGAGATTTTAATGCCGCTTGATTGCTGGAAGCGGTCATGTGCTTAATATTACCTGCCCTTCGCCTTCCAGCTGTAACTGCAACTGGAACTGGAGATGGCACAGAGTTGCAACAGTCGCGGGTGCTCCTGCGGCCACCTGCTCCAACGGCCACCAACCTGACCTAAACATGCCACGCGCAAAGCCAACGCCATTCTACGACAATTCCAACCTTAGACGCACACAAGTGCGCGTAATTACGCAACGACTGCAACTCCGATGCAGGAGCCAGCCCACAACAATGTTTCGCTTAATTATTTTAATCTTTAACTTTGCTTCTTCTTGATATTAGCGGCCGCTGCCAACTTCATGCGCAGTGTTGGCAATTTTAGTGGGAAAGATAGCTGTTTTTGGCTGAAAATCATTTTCAGTAGTTTCAGAAGTACTTATAATAGCAAAACTTAGCTGAATATGTATTGAAAATGGAAACATTTCCCATTTATTTCAATTTATTAATTTTCCTTGCAATGGAGCTTTGAAAATACCCAAAACTAGCTATAAAATAGCCAAGTTGACAGCCTTAGACAGCATGTTGCTAAGTAAGTAATGTTGTTGTAAATGTTGCATTGTTGCTTGCATAGCGAAGTCAATGCCGGTAGGGCTGAAAAAACATCGAAGCTGACGTTAAAGTAATCGAAGCTATTTTAAGAATAAATCAAATGATAACTTCATAAAAATTGAATTTTTTTGTAAAATATTTACATGTTTCTTAGCTACGAAGAGCATAGATATATCACAATTGTAAAATCATATTTGCCAGCCCTAGTTTCTGCCGTTTGTAAAAATATTTACTGAATGAAATTTAACATAAGAAATTAATAAAAACATAAGATTAATTTATAAATAACAAGTTCAAAGAGCTCAGCATAAAATTAAGCTTAAATTACATACCCAAAGCTAGCATGACGTCAGAGAGCACCTGAATGCGAACCTGCGCATTGTACTACCTTAATTTGTTGTTATTCATGCTTTTTTTGATTTCTCTTTTCAGTTTACCCGGAGAAGTGCGTGGCGTCAGTTATGTGCACGGTTCTTTACCAAAATTACAACGTTTGTTTTCCCTCGTGCTATTTCCAAAATTAACAAAATAACGACTAATAAAAGATAGTCGCTTGGCAGTGAATGCTGTCATTAATTAGTTTGGGTCATTTGTTGTCTTTTAAATGTTATTAGGGGCCTTAATCGTTTTGTGTTTTCAAACGCGAGCCCTTCACACGTGTGTGCGTGTGTGTATTTGTGTGTGTATTTGTGTGTGTAAGGACCTTCAGCAAGCAATATGTAAGAATGCTAAGCAGGTGTCTAAGAGCAGAGCGAAGTAAAGTAAAGCTCAAAGAAAAAAAACATTTTTTTTTCTCTGCGTGGGCTTTGCAATTTATTTATCACTTGAAGTAACTATGTAACTGCCAACGCAAGAAAAGTTTCGGTTACATTATTTACACAGGCTCACATATGTTTGTATGTATGTATATATTTGTTTGCCTTGCAATTGAAGCTAACTGAATGGTAAACTTGGCGTTGTCCCTATAAACGATGGCAATACAAATAGAAATACTCATTGGGTAAAAATATCACAAGCTAAGCTGCTCAGCGGTCGTTTTCCTTAAATTCAATTGTACAAATTGTATTGGAGGGTATCTATCTATTAGGTTGTCCACAAAGTAATCCCTGAAGCCGGAAAAGCAAATATGAAAAGCTTACAACATGACAAACTCATTCAAGCAAACGCCAAAAAGGAAAAATTTACAAGTCTATTGCCTTTTTACATCCTTTTTTACATGTGTATATTAAAATTTATAAATATAATAGGACCATTCGTGTTAAAATTAACCTTTACTAAGATACATTTTTTGGCTTCTATTTTAAGAAATATATTAGAATCTATTAGCCAAATCATCAAAGTACTCTATTAAATACCTTTTAGAAATGTACACGGGTTCATTACCTAAATCTTTTCAAAAGTTTAATTCGAACAGTCCTGATAGGTTCTTGCAATAAATCATTTATAAAAATAATTGAAAGTGACAGACATTTTATTTGTCACCAATTTAAGCGCTACAAAATTTAGGGTAAAATTGTCCCTTCGCATTAGACACTTGTTAGAGATATATAACAATAAATACACATACAAATCACTAGAAATTAAGTACATGTTTTGAAAACATTTAATTCATTTTAAGTGCATGTTGGCAAAAGTCGAAAGTCAAAAATATCCTTGAAAAGTTGTTCTTGTTCATGAGCAGTGCCAACTAATGCAGATGCCAAAGAGGTGACAACGACACCAAAGCAAACTATGCGAAAGTACCTTTGCAACGCGCCAAAAGTCGGAAAAACAATTTGGGCGGAGATATGCGGCAGGACACCATGCCACAATACTGCATGCACCAAAACAAAACTAAACACATGTTAAATGTCTCGGTGTATAACACGTTGACTTCTTTGGTTTAAAAGTGTCTTAAGTCGACCTTAATGCGCCGCAGGTGTTACTTTAATGAATGCGAAAACAAATGCCTCGTTGCACGCAACCACAGCTGCTGCATGTAGCACGCTTATTGGGGCAGAGCGAACAGTAATTAAACGTCAAGGCAGTTATTCTTGGTTATTGTTTCAATTGACAGAGTTTTGCATATGAAAACTTTGATATAATTGGTTTGTCTTTGGGTTATATTATAATACTTAACTCTACCCTCTTTAAATAAATTACTTATACTTTTGATAGTACTGATAATAAAGCTAAAACTCTTTGATCTAATTAATTTTTTTCCAATCCTTGCAATAAATGTTGAATCATTTACATTTCTAAATGTTCGCAAGACCTAACATACCTCTACATTTTTGTTGTTTTTGCTTATTGTTGTTAATTTAAAAAATTCATTTGTAATATCATATTAAATTTTTGGAAATTTTTTTTGTCTACTGCTTTTAATTGACGTGAAAGAAATAAATATATAAAACACATGACTTTCTCTTATCTTCCCGAAATTCAAACTGCACTTTAACTGCTTCATTTAAACTGTGCGTAATCCAACTCAGAGCGATAAATCCTTTTCAAACATGAACACAATCAATCTTATCCTCCATACTACTGTTTCAACGCAGAATTAACTTTTTTTACCACACAAGCTAAAGCAGTTATAAAGTTTTATTATTTTTATTATACTTGCAGAGGCGAACAAAATTATATTAAATAAATAAATGTCAGAAAGTGTTAACTCACTAGAGAAACAGTTACAAATTGCAGCATGTAAGCAACAATAAATTGTTTAGCGAAGAAGAGAAAAATTATGTTTACGAAAAACGTGTTGAAATCACAAAGAAGCTGGAACTGATCGGCTGTCGTTTGTTTAAGGAAGAATAGACCTTGGTTTCATTACAATGGCTATTAACATTTTGGGCCTGGATCATTTTGCAATTAGCGCCATTGTGATTGTCAGCATGCAGTTGTTGTTTTTCGTATTCAACTCCATGCTGCACATGGATAAATTGTCGGACTTTGCCGGCGGCGTTAATTTTATTGTCATCGCGTTGCTGACCTTTTTTTTGGGACAAGTTGATCGGCCATCCAAGGTAAGTGAATAAATATTTAATGCTCCTAAATGTACTATAAATTAAACGCTGTTAACTATTAAATGCGAGGCCCAACAACAAATCCCACCTGCAGCTGACAGTTGTCCAGGTCATGTAGTGTGGAGAGCGGAGAGTGGAGAGTGGGGAGTTGTCGGCTTAAGTTGCTGACATTGAAAAGTGAATTTCATGCACACACACGCACATAGTTGGCTGAGAGAGAATTAAAAGGGAGAATCTGCAGTAACAGAGTAACAGAGAGATGGCGAACAACAAAAGTTTACGCCCAATTGGCCCACATTTTCTCGTTTCCTTTGTTGTTGTTTTGCAGCTGCATGACCTTGTCTGGCAGACAACGGCCAAGGCCCTTTTAGCCAGTTGTTTGTCATATTGGCCGCCCAATTGTTTACAGCTCTTCTTGTAAGTGCGACAATCTATCATTCGGTGGTTTTTCTGCAGGTACATTTAAGAAAATCAATTTGCGAAATATTCCAGTCTTTTCTTTGGTCAACTCTTTTTCATTTCTCTCCACACCCATAATTTCTATCTGATCAAGATTTGGTATTTCGATTTATAAAAAATACTAAAAACTATTGTTTCGATACATTCTAATTTTTGTCCTCTCATCTCTATTTAATTTATAGCTCTAAATCTCTGTGGTTAAATTTCTCATTTGATAAATGATGCTAATTTAAAATAGTTATACAGTTTGAATAAACATATTATTTGACTTCGGCTCGTTTAAAGTGACAGCTGCATTTGTGTTATACTAGATTTAAATAAACACAAGCGGAAAAGACTATAGTCAAGTCACCGACTGTAGAATACCTCATACATACATACTTTTAGGCGCTAACATACTGTAAATACAACTTTTAAACTGTGGGGGCAAGGTAAAAATCGGAAATATATAAACCTTACAGGGTCGAAGATGCCTCTTTCGCCCTGCTACATATATTCGAAAAATACAATATACCCTTTAACTTATTATTTAAGCTACGGGTATAAAAATGTCGTGTTCTGCTTTACCTTAGGGAATTGCAGTCAGTATAAATGCATGTTGCAGCAAGCTACCAGATTAGCCAACGGATGTTTATTTCGAATGCACCACAGTAAATAACAGTGAACCGAAAAAATAAATATGTAGACAGCTTTAGAGTCGGATGGTTGAGCTTTATTGCGCATAAATGGATAAAATATTCATTGAAATGTGTACATTCAATTAGCCACAATAATGTCACTGGAGATTTGGACAAGCCGTATTTTAATATTCGCACAAATAGCTTTCACTTAAGATATATTACCCGTACCTCATCTATTTCCATCTATGTCTTCCTAAGGCCTACGAGAGTCGACAGCTGATGGTCACCGTGTTCGTCTGCCTTTGGGGCGTTAGGCTGACAGGATACCTGCTCTATCGCATTATTAAGTTGGGACGGGACAAGCAGTTTGAGGATACACGAAGGAACGTCATTCGCTATGCTGTGTTCTGGACCTTTCAGGTGAGTTTTGCACTCTGATGAAATTAATACTATCTCATTATGTATGCCAGTCATCTCTGCAAACAATGTTGATCACGTTTCATAATCAATGAATCTGCCAATGTCTGACATTTGCCAAGGTATTTTGCATAATTCAAAACATGTCGACAGCTAAGGGACTGGACAGAGGCAACAATTAAACCGTGACACACTTGAGTGACATTTGCCAAATGCCAAGGGACAAATGGATAGGATGTTCTAGCTTCTATCACCTTGATTTGATTGTCCACTTTTAATTTAAGGGGAATTCCCTCTCTATGTATTGCAGGCCGTTTGGGTGTATGTCGTCTCGTTGCCAGTTATAATTATCAACTCACGTCACTCGCTGCCGCAGTCAACCAAAGGTATGACCACTTTGGACTCCACTGGCACTGGCATGTTTATAGTTGGATTATTGGCCGAGACTTATGCGGATTTGCAAAAGTTCTCCTTTCGCCAGGACCCGGCAAATCATGGCAAGTTTTGTAATGACGGTAAGTTTTACAATAAATTTTGATAAAGGTGTGTTTAATAGATATACAGAAAGTTTTAAGACATACAATCGAACAAAATTCTTGCGTTTCTGAAATGTCACAGAAATCTGCTGCCATAAATTGCAATTAAATAACGATTTAGTTTTTGAAAGCTTGAAAATTTTTGACTATATAATTGTATGTATTTTAATTTTATTGTTTCTTTTTTTACTTCGGAATATAAGTTGTATGTTTTTAAACTTTGTCAAATCTGAACCGTTTTCCTTAGAAAATAACAGTTTTATCATTACTTGGCCTCTAAGTTGAATCTGTACCAAAATTTATAAATTTTATTTGGATTATCATAGCTAATTTTTAGATATATTATTCTAATGACTTCTTTTTTTTTAGGTCTTTGGGGTCTCTCACGACATCCCAATTACTTTGGCGAGGTCATCGTTTGGTGGGGTATTTTTGTCATATCATTGAACGTGATCCGAGGACTGGAGTGGATAGCGATTGCCTCCCCCATCTTCACAACGCTGATTATACTATTCTTGTCTGGAATTCCGATGCGAGAACGCAGCTCTGATGAAAAGTACAAAAAGTTAGTTGAAGTGTAAACCATTATAAATGTCATATTAAATTATAAAAATTTTCTTGCAGTCAAGTGGAGTACCGCAAGTACAAGGCGTCAACGTCACCGCTAATACCCATTCCTCCGGCTGTCTATGAGGAGGTGCCGGGTGCTTTGAAGTTCATCCTTTGCTGCGAGTTTCCTATTTATGATACGATGCAGTTGCACAAGGATTCGAGTCCCTATTCGCTGTCGATAGCGCGTTCCAATTCCCATATATAGCAGTCAGTGGCCCACACTAGCAGCGGAGTAGCTGGAGTGGGTCAACAACAGCATTCACATTCGACGAGTCAGTCGCACAACCTCCACAGGGGTCATTGCTATGGAGCTGACGGCGGGCAAGCAGAGCATCATCACAATTGTGGCGGAAGCTGTCGAAATGTCCACGTCAAGTCGAATCCCTATCAATGTGAGGCGGGCTATGGCAACTATGGAGTTCGTCACATCGATGATGAGGATACGGATGATGGCGTTATTTACTTGGCGGGTCAACTATGCACCAAAGCCAAGACTCACTATTTCCATGCCGCTCCGCATACTCTAGACATGGATGAGGATGAGCCTCAACGTAAGCAGCCGCCTAAATGCAGTTACCTGGCGGAAGAGGAGCTCGCTTCCGACTATGATGAGGATATTCCGGGTCTCAGCAAGGTCAATAGCGTAGAAAGTTTTAATAACCGCGTCCAAATCGCTACCGAGAGATCTGTAAATGCCGAGGGAATGCCCGTAACCGTTACTACAATATTGTGATTGAAATCTTAAGCTTTTTTTGTAGCTCGCTCTCCTGAATACCCTAGCAATTGGTATTATCCATATGTTATATGCGATATGCAACGCATTAAATGAATTCTCTGAGTAATTATATATTAAATGGGGTTAATGAGCTGGCTCGATTTTTTCTACATCTGTCTGAAGAAGATGGATCTCTACAAAGGGTAGTTCGTTAACATGGGTATCTAATCCTAGACATTCCTATGTTTTTATCTTGATAAGTTTGCGCTCATTTCACTCTATACCTAAGATATGAGTAATATGCAGTAGAAGACAACTCCGATCCTATAAAGTATCCTTAATCACATCAATAGTCGAGTTGGTCTACCTATCCGTCCCTCTATTCTAGGTACAGGGTATTTCCTAGTCGAGCACGCTTGACTAGCAAATTATTACTTGTTAAATCAATAATGTTCGTTGAGGATATCCATGAACGAGACGCTTCAGTTATGTTTTCCAAGGTCTCTTATATTGTTCTATGAGAGCTCTAAGAAACAAGTGCCAAAATACGATCTTTAAAACTCAGACAACGTAAATAAAGCTTTTTATCTAATACATACATATAATATACATATACATATGGAAAAAAAATCAAAAATGTGCCTATTCTAGATGTTCTTAGAATATTGCACACTTTTAAAGTTAATTAGTTTCTTTGTTGATTAGAACTCTACTTGTTGTAAAATGAAGATATTAAATATTTTATTCAAATTCAAACATATTTTATTATCAAAGACATACATAAATCGTAAGAAGAACTCGCCCCACCTGCAAAATAAAATAAATGATGTAGTAATTGATGCTATAGAATCAAAAAACATATCCCAAGCCAAACCCACGATCGATATTTTTTCGACATATATTTATACTCGTAATATAAACTCTAAACTACAAGACGCTTGTTAAAAAGAATATAAAACTTAAGCTACTGTTATTTACACATGTACATTGTACAACATGAAACAACTATTTAAATATATTTATCTATTATGTATATAAAATATAAATGCTCATTGTTGGTCGTATCAATCTCTAGTTTTCCTCAAATTTAAAACAGTATTATATTAAAATAAATATAAACAAAAACAATTGTACCTAATTACGTATCTAATGATAATAATAAACGCAAATAACATACTATTCTTAATAATGTTCTACTATTTCATAGAGAGTATTATGAAAATAAAATTTCGAAGAGCAGCTTTAATTTTCGTCAATTGGTGGAACATGTTTAAAATAAATAAATAAATAAAAATAAGTTTTAAAATTATGAATAGAGTAGCTAAATTTTTTCGATATAAGTTATCTCAATATAAGCTCTCAACACTCAGTTCATTTAGGGTCGAAAAACATATTTGAAAATCTTCGAAAGGTTGGCCATGAAAAACAACCCAAGTAGGCTTTTCTCAACCTCCGGCCCATGTGCTGAGCCCAATGCTATAAGTTCATCAGTTCTCGTAAATGTGTCGTAAAGTAAACATCGGAAAAATTTAAAGTATCCAAAAAATTTTATATTATATATTTTTCGAGAATATAAAAAATTCTTTTAGCAATTATATTATAAACTAAAAATTCAAAGTGAAATTCAAGTACAAATTTAAGTTGGCAAATATTCGAGTTGATTAAGTCGTGTTAAGAGTACGACAGAAACCATGTTCGGTTTAACGCGTCGTGTGGTGTTCCGTGTGACAAGTCAACGTCAACTATGTCGCAAGTTTGCCTCCCAGGCCATCAACCAGATGTTGATGCTCCAGCAGATGGACATCTGTGCGGATCAGCCATCACGTGGCCTGATTATCGGAGTCTATGCCGATGAGGAGGACAAAAACGATGCGGGTATCCTAACTCACGCCGGCTGGCGCTACAATGTCCAGAAGACCAATGGTCGCCTCATCGAGGTGCTGCGTATGTCGGGACCAATGCCCAAACGTGGCGAGGCCCGTCTCCTGTTTGCCATTGAGCCGGAACGTGTGCCCTACTATTCCGTTGTGGCCGTTGTTGGCTTGGGCAAGGAATGTCTGGGCTACAATCCCTATGAGGTTCTCGATGAGCAGAAGGAGGCCATTCGTCGCTCGGTAGCCAAGGCTTGCCAGATTCTGGCCGAGCTGGACACCGACCGTATTGAAGTTGAAAACTGCGGGCATGCTGAATCTGCTGCCGAAGGAGCTGCCCTTGGAATCTGGGCCTACCAAGAAATGCGTGACCCCAAAACTCGCATTTCGATTCCTTCCATAGATCTGTATGCCGTCAAGGACGAAGTCTGTGACATTGAAGGATGGCGTATTGGATTGCAGAAAGCAGCCGCACAGAACTTAACCCGCCAGCTCCAAGAGATGCCTTCCAACTTGCTGACCCCCACAGCTTTTGCCCAAAATGTCGTGGAGGTTCTGTGTAAATCCGGTGTCAACGTAGAGGTCAAAGTAGAGGGTTGGGCTGAGAGTCAGTCCATGCATGCTTTCCTGGCAGTGGGCAAGGCATCCTGTGAGCCGCCCATCTTCTTGGAACTGAGCTACTACGGAACTTGTGCCGAGGAACGCCCCATTGTTCTGGTCGGACAAGGAATAACCTTTGATGCTGGTGGTTTGTGCTTGAAGAAGCGCAAGGAACTCTACCATATGCGTGGTGACATGACCGGAGCCGCTGTTGTGGTAGCCACCTGTCGTGCCGTGGCTGGACTAAGATTACCGGTGAGTTAAAACGTCATTTAATACGACAAAAGACTTATATTTATACTGTAGGTCAACATCCGTGGTCTGATCCCGCTTTGTGAGAATGTTGTGGGATGCAACTCCTTCCGTCCTGGCGATATGGTAAAATCGATGAATGGAAAGACCATTGAGGTTCAGTGTACCGACCACGAGGATGTTCTCGTCCTAGCCGATGCTCTGTTGTACGGACAGAACTTCTGTCCCAAGTGCATCATTGATATTGGCACCTGCTCTGGATACATGCGACAGGCCTTGGACGAGGCTGCTTGTGGTGTCTTTACGAATTCCGAAATCCTCTGGCAGCAAATTAAGCACGCCAGCATGCACACTGGAGATCGCGTGTGGCGTTTCCCTCTGTGGAACTACTACAGCAAGGCTGTCCGCTCCGGAGGCCGCAGTGATGTCCAGAACTACGGCATTGGACGTGGTGGACGTCCCTGCAAGGCCGCTGCCTTCCTCCGTGAGTTTGTGCCATGTGGACAGTGGATGCATATTGTAAGTATCATAATTGGAACCTTTAACTTTAAATACTAAATGTTATTCTTTAGGATGCAACAAATGTGATGACAACAAATGGCATTGATTTCGAATATCTACGACGTGGAATGGCTGGACGTCCTACCCGAACATTGATCGAATTCATTGCCCAAACCATCTGCAAGGACACTGCACCCAAGATGGGAAAATAAGACAAGCAACCATATTTGCCATAGACCATCAGATAAAATCAAGAAACCAGAGAAGCCCTAATCAAAACCAATCTGGTTGATGTCGTGTTATACGTCGTTTATGCCGATATGTTCTAAATCTTTTGTGGAAGACATAACTTTCGTTTTTACGATCATACGTTAAATAAATAAAAATAAGTTTAGTTGGATAAAAATGGAATTGTTTTCTATGAAAAAAATGTACATAAAAATTTATAAATTTATAAAATTACTTTGAATAAAAAATTGAATTATACTATAATCTTTTCAAATGTGTTGCTTTATAGTTGGATTTCAGCCAAGATATTATTTAGACCCCGTACTTAAAAAAGTACAGTGGTCTATTGGGTTTGCCTTACCGAATATGTGCTTAACAGGCAGAAGGAGGCGTGGCAGACCCTATAAAGTATGTATACTCTTGATCAGCATCAATAGCCGAGTCGATATAGCAACATCCGTCTGTCTGTATGAACACCTAGATTTCAGAGACTATAAGAGCTAGAGACACCAAACTTGGTATGTAGGTTCCTCTATACTGCAGGCAGATCAAACTGGGAGAGGGACTTGGAGAGGGACCTGGGAGAGGGACTGGGAGAGGGACCTGGGAGAGGGAGTGGGAGTGGGGCCTGGGAGAGGGACTGGGAGAGGGAGTGGGAGAGGGACTGGGAGAGGGACCTGGGAGAGGGACTGGGAGAGGGACCTGGGAGAGGGACTGGGAGAGGGACCTGGGAGAGGGACTGGGAGAGGGACCTGGGAGAGGGACTGGGAGAGGGATTGGGAGAGGGACTGGGCGCGGAGCCTGGGAGCGGGGCCTGGGAGCGGGGGCTGGGAGCGGGGCCTGGGAGAGGGACCCGGAAGAGGGACTGGGAGGAGTAATATTAATAGTAGTATTTATAGTAGCAGTATTAGAGAGGGTAAAAAAAACAAAGAGAAACTGAGGAAGAAGTACGAGTTCGAACACTGTCTATTTTATCCGTACTTTTCCTAGACTTGTCCCTTGACCCTTACTCAAAAACTTCCAACTCTCATAACTTTGTCAAAATTTGACCGATTTTCATGCGGAATATCGTTTTGATCATTTTTTGGCCCCTATTTAGATTCTGCATCAAAATATTATTTATTTAAAAAATTCGATTTTTTTCCCTATCACTGTCTATTTTATCCTTACTTTTCCCTTGACTTGTCCCTTGACCCTTACTCAAAAACTTCCAGCTCTCATAACTTTGTCAAAACTTGACCGATTTTCATGCGGAGTATCGTTTTGATCATTTTTCGACCTCTACTTTGATTCTGCATCAAAATATTATTTATTTAAAAAATTCGATTTTTTTCCTTATCACTGTCTATTTCAAAGCATTCAGGGGTGTTTCAGAAATGTAAACCAACAGCAAAACAACAAAAAATGTATGGGTTGTTTTGTACATTGCTTGGTTTGTTTTTCTAGAACACCCCTGATTACAAAATTTTTGTGATCTAGTAGTACTAGAATATAAGGTCTTGCTGACTCAAACTATCCTATGTATGTTTAACAATAATTATCAGTCACATTTCATTCGTTTGGCGACAGAACACGCAACAATTTTAAGTATTCCGGAAAAAAATCTTATAATTTCGTGCTTTAAAAAAATATCTACATATTTTTTTATTTTTTCTTTAATATTTTTGAAAAAAGTTAAAGTGATATTTGTAAAATAAAAAAAATGCTGCGTTTAACGGGACGACTTGCTTGCCGGGCTTTGAAACAGAGAGTTCCGGTGATAAAGAGAAATTACTCGCAGATGATCAATCAGATGCTCCAAATTCAACAGATGGAAATATGTGCTGATCCTCCCTCGCGTGGTCTTATCATTGGAGTCTATGCCGATGAGGAAGACAAGAACGATGCAGGAATTCTAACGCAGGCTGGATGGCGCTACAATGTCCAGAAGACACATGGACGGTTGCTGGAGGTTCTACGTATGTCTGGACCCATGCCGAAGCGAGGAGAAACTCGATTACTCTTTGCCATTGAACCAGAACGTGTGCCATATTACTCGGCTGTAGCCGTGGTTGGATTAGGTAAGGAATGTCTGGGCTACAATCCCTATGAGGTCCTCGATGAGCAGAAGGAGGCCATTCGTCGATCTGTGGCCGACGCTTGCAGAATCCTGGCTGAACTCGACACGGATCGAATTGAAGTCGAGAACTGTGGCCATGCAGAGTCGGCAGCCGAAGGCGCAGCGTTGGGCATCTGGGTTTACCAGGAACTACGTGATCCTAAGAAACGAATGTCGGTTCCCTCTATAGATTTATATGCCACCAAGGATGAGATTTGCGACATTGAAGGTTGGCGTATTGGATTGCAGAAAGCAGCCGCACAGAACTTGACCCGCCAGCTCCAAGAGATGCCTTCCAACTTGCTGACCCCCACAGCTTTTGCCCAAAATGTCGTGGAGGTTCTGTGTAAGTCCGGTGTCAACGTAGAGGTCAAAGTAGAGGGTTGGGCTGAGAGCCAGTCGATGCATGCCTTCCTGGCAGTTGGCAAGGCATCCTGTGAGCCGCCCATCTTCTTGGAACTGAGCTACTACGGAACTTGTGCCGAGGAACGCCCCATTGTGCTTGTGGGACAGGGCGTGACCTTTGATGCTGGCGGCTTGTGCCTCAAGGAGCGTGATGAGCTCTTCCATATGCGTGGCGACATGACCGGAGCCGCTGTTGTGGTAGCCACCTGTCGTGCCGTGGCTGGACTGAGATTACCCGTGAGTAAAAATGGAATTTTCAATGACAAATGATTTATATATTTGTACTGTAGGTCAACATACGTGGTCTGATCCCGCTTTGTGAGAATGTTGTTGGATGCAACTCCTTCCGTCCTGGCGATATGGTCAAGTCGATGAATGGAAAGACCATTGAGGTTCAGTGTACCGACCACGAGGATGTTCTCGTCCTGGCCGATGCTCTGTTGTACGGACAGAACTTCTGTCCCAAGTGCATCATTGATATTGGCACCTGCTCTGGATACATGCGACAGGCCTTGGACGAGGCTGCTTGTGGTGTCTTTACGAATTCCGAAATCCTCTGGCAGCAAATTAAGCACGCCAGCATGCACACTGGAGATCGCGTGTGGCGTTTCCCTCTGTGGAACTACTACAGCAAGGCTGTCCGCTCCGGAGGCCGCAGTGATGTCCAGAACTACGGCATTGGACGTGGTGGACGTCCCTGCAAGGCCGCTGCCTTCCTCCGTGAATTTGTGCCGTGTGGACAGTGGATGCATATTGTAAGTATCTTCATTACCGCCTTTGCTTGAATTTATATTTACTGGTTATGTGTTTGCTTCACAGGATGCCACCAATGTAATGGTTACAGAGGGAGTCGAGTACGAGTATCTGCGACGTGGAATGGCTGGTCGTCCGACCCGCACATTAATAGAATTTATCGCACAGACAATTTGCAAGGACACTGCACCAAAGTTGAACAAGTAAGAAGTTAAATACTTTTGTTTTCTTCAGCGATCTTTGGACGATGCCACAAATCGCAAATGAAGTTTTAAGAGACAGACATACGAATTTTACATTTGTGCCCAATTATTTTAATGATTTGGATAAGAGAACGTTTAAAATCATTGGTTTATTGATGAAAAATATTTATAAAATTAAAAGTTATCAAAAGCATATGTATAAATACAGATAATAAAGTTTTGAGTTAACATAACGTGCGTTTTAGTTGATTTGGCATAGGGTTATGTCATTGATTGCTTTACGGATTACTTATCAGACTATGGAACTCTCAAGTATCGCTTCTTAAGGATAGGCAAGCCAGGGCTTAAATTCGATAAACTGATACTGCTACGCCAATGAGACCGCATGAGTTAGCACAACATTAATATCAATTGGTGGATAGTTTTGTAGCAGCTTTACATTAGAGGCAAAGTCGTTTTCCAGTATTGCTTCCCGTTGAATTCTACAGTTTGACATGGTAATGAATAAATTCTTATAATGGATCGTTAATACTCACAATATCATTGAACAGCAAATTTTAATGAGAAAATCAAAACGCTGTTCATCCGAGAAGACGGAATCCCATATACGCAGCACATCGGGCAGCGGAAATTCTTGTGAGAGCAGCAGGTTGATCCATCTAAAGCTATAGTATTGCGGATGTAACTCCTGGCTCTTAAGGTGATCGTAAATGTTAATATCTTTTGATTTCAGCATATTCGATAGCTTGGACATCATGCATTTTATGCCGCCTTCCGAATCGTCCAGAGTCTTTATAAAGAAGTCTCGTATTTCACTCATTAGGGCGGTGAAACAAAAGAAACAATCCGCCTCAGCATGCATACGATTTGAGAGATCTGGATCTGATGCCATAACATAGTAAATAGGGCCAACAATTTCGTTCATTCCCTGCACATAACCCTGTCCAGGATTTAACTTTGCATAGATGAACAGGATTCGTTGAACAACTTCCCAATGCGCTTCCTGGCCCTCTTCCATTGCGGCATAGTTCTCTACCGATCGTTTTGTAATCAAGTTGATCTGCATAAATAAACAATCTTAGTATGACATTATTTAATGTTCCACTAACTTACTTGCTGTTAGATTCCACATGGATTGCATATTGGAATGTGATTCTTTTTGAGCTCTTTATCTTATAACCGACACATCTGACTCACCTTTGTCATACCCAATCCCTTGCGTTCCACATTCGCCGAGCTGAGCACAGAGGGAACAACACGTTCATGCAGCCTTCTTCCCTGCTCCCCTTTGCTGTGCACAACAATTTCACAGGGATAATCTGTGGGCTGTTGAAAGAATGATATGTCTGGACATAAACGTCTCACATCTTTGTCGATTTGCAGTAGAAATTCATTGTCATTGAAGAATGTATTCCACGCACTCTCTGGCCCCTCGCTGAGCGGATGATCTTGCAGGCCAACGCCCCTTGATTCATTATCGCTCTCACAATCTCCTTCGCCATTCTCTTTGTGTCCAGGCGGAAGCACAAGCTCCACAATGAACTGTTTATAAAGGGCACGTTTCTTGGCCAATGTTGTTGGCCAATTGCTGCGCTTTGGTCCCAAATAGCCCAACAACATTTTCCAACTCAGCGCACGAAAGCTGAGCACATCTGGCACACCTGTGGATTACATTGTTTGTTATTATAAAAGCTGTTTTTGGAAGGAACTTCAGCTTACCATTAAACGTCTGGTGACGCAGTTGTTTAAGGTCAATCACATCCTGTGCAAATAAGTCCTCGAATTCCTTTACTCTGCGTTGGCAATAGAAAGAAACATTGTCAATTTTACTTTCTCTTTTTCAAGCACACATACAATATTTACCGGGCTTTAAAAATCGACATGATTTCAATGAATCCTTACTTCGTCCATAGAGTAATTAATTATTTAAATGCACTTTCTCTCTCTCTCTTTGTATATTGCTTTGTTGTCGACCAACATTCAGATTTAAGATTGAGACGGCACAGCTGTTGCGAGGGTTGCCCATCCTGTAAAAATGTCCGATCTGGGTCGAGTCTTTTTAACCAAATTTAAAGGTAAATTTTAGAAAAAGGTATATTGAACTTTTGAGCTCTCAGCATTCATAAAATAGTTCACTTCTTTTTTATCTAAATTCCAATTACAAATTTTCCCTAAATTGTTTATTTTTTACGATATTATTGCTGAAAAACTTAACATATTTAAATAGCGCGCGCTTGCAGGTTGTATTTATTAGGTGTGGCAGCGCCGCCACTAGCGTTAAGATAGCTGCACGCAATTTTTTACCCGCTTGAAGTGAGCTGCGATTAGATTTGAAATTGTTCAAATTTGGCTGTTATTTTTAATCAATGACCACATGCGATTCATTCATAATCCGCATGCACCTGGTTCTCTGCTATTCACCCACTATTCGCATATTTTACATGTTGCTGTGCGCTCTTTGTGCGTGCTGTTCTTTTTGTTTGTTGCTTCGACCCATTTATATTACTCATACACGTTGACGTGAGCAGACGCAACGACGTCTCTGCGGCTGCAAATTAGAAAAGAGAGCGCTTTGAATTGTTTATATGGTTTTCGTAGCGTATTCCATTTGTTTACTCTAGTCTTTGGCCAGATATGACGACCAGCAGATCGTCATACAATCGACCGGCTTTTTGGAAAGTGCCTAGTT
Organism: Drosophila falleni; assembly: GCA_035045575.1. NCBI lineage: Eukaryota > Metazoa > Arthropoda > Insecta > Diptera > Drosophilidae > Drosophila > Drosophila falleni. The sequence continues at coordinate 18,638,749 of JAWNOV010000167.1, forward strand.
ATGTGAATCCCGTAGTACCTCAACATTGTGCCCCAACACCCACTTCATCGCCCCCTTTGCCGCCTTCGCGACTGACGCAGAGACGGCGCAGCAGCAATGGTATCAAGAAGCGTGTCCATTTTGCCGACGAACTGTACAGTGGGGTAAGTGAAGACTGTGTCATGCATATGGCTTGTCAATCGTCTCTGGTATGGCCCCAATACTCTCTGCCACCACATCAAAAATCAGTTCAATAACATTCTGCACTTGGCGGCTCGTAAATTTGTCGGTCAAAATTTAATTAATTGACCACTGCTGCAGTTTTACTTAAGAGGCACAGATAATATGCGGCTTTTAAAATTCCCAAACAGCAAATGTATTTCAAAATTTATTGGTCTAACATCGAACTGACGTAATCGCTTTTGCTGCAGTTGCCAAAATGCAATTGCTAAATTGATGCGCCAATATTTTGGAAAATATTCATTAATTGCAAGCTTTGAAATATTAACAAGCAATAATGATTTATCTAATTTAAGCAGACAGTGTCTAAATAGGTTAAAACATCTAAACACTGGTGGATATTTCTACAGCGTTTAATCAGATTTTAAGGTTGAAAACGTTCATATACGAAAAACATTAAAAACATTTCAGACCTGCGCCACAGAAAACCAAATAAATGAACTTATATATTGTATATTTAAGTACGTATATAGATAAATGCCCGCAATACGAAAAACGACGGGAAGTGAAAAGATTTTTCCGTTGTAAGAAATAAAAATGTTGCCAAAAACAAAAGCAAACAATTGCGATTCGATTTCTTTTGACGTTGTTGCCGATTTCTCGACATTGTAAGCTAAAATTTCCATACCGGGGATACTACAAGGTAGCATCTGTTTGGTAAAGGGAAAATGTCTCAGACAAGGCCTTCCTCGGACCGATATACTCTGCACATTGCGCATACGACGCGTTGAACATTTGATTGACTAATGCCACAAACATTTGATTTGTTTATTTAAAATGGGGGACTGTTATTGTTGCCATTGCTGGCTATTTGAAGCGTGCCAGTAAATAAATTAATTACAGCCTCTCATTTGCTTCGCTACAAAAGTCAGAGAAAAACTAATAAAACTGATGAAAATTTTTGAAAAACATATGCCCCACGATCATCGTCTTCGTCGTCGATCGGCGGCTGAAAAGATGATCAAACTCTATGCCACCAGACGATGACATGTGGCGTTTAAATTCATGGTCATTTTGACTATGTAACTGGATCAAGTGTTTATACACTGTCTATATTTTCAGCATTATTTTATTGAGTAATGTACATATATTTGAATAGATATCTCAACTACATGCGTAGATTTGACTCCCACAATTGAGATAAAAGATATATAAAAACTGTTATGCTCAAGAAAAAGTGTATAATGAAATTTATTGGCATTTGGATTGAGTTCATGATTCTCAGTTGCTGACTACATGATTGTAGCGCAGTGTACTCGTATTCGTAGTATACCACGATCATTTGCCGATGCTGCAAAAAGGAATACAAATTGTATTTTAAAATTAGTACTTGAGCAGCATTGCGATCGAATAGAATAATACGCGAAAATTGCGCTCCGCCTCGGGCTGAGAACTTGGCCAATAAACAATTGAATATTCGCGAATGAAGAGTGTCGAAGCATAGACTGTAACCGTATATAAAAAGCCTGTTAAATATGTTTAATTGAGACGCTATTACAGCAAAGTGACTTTAATAAAAGAAGTTCTCAAACATGAGCCCAAAGTTACATGAGTTCGCTGTGGTGCTTCAGCGTGATGGTCAGGGCACCCCATGGGGAATACGTTTGGTTGGTGGCAACGATTTGGATACACCGTTAATCATAACCAGGGTAATGTTGGATTGTTAAACCCAAAACGCTGCATTATGTAACTAGAGCAGCTGCAGCTGCAGCTAAAGAGCCAAAGAGCCAAAGAGCTTGGCAACAGTTTCCTTCTTGTCGCTCGTCGCTTTGTGGTTAATGTCGCGCCCATTCATCACAATTGTCGCTCAGATGCGACAGGGAACTGTCCATTATCTTGCCAGCAATTTGCCAAACTGTGTTGGCCTTTGTGTTTTGCACTACTTAGTGGCAAACTAAACAGAAGCCACAAATCAAAACAGTAAGAGTTCAATAGCCAAACATAAGCGACTAACTAAATACTCTAAGATACTTAATTTGTCAATTAAAAGACTCTTTCTTTCATATATATTAAAAAAGGCAGAATAGTTCAATGGTCAGTTTAGCAAACTAATCAATCTAGCACACCCTACTTAGTTAGTGTAGGGTATTAATAGAGAATCTAGCACACAGAATGTTGCAATTGCAACGGTGCCAAAGATTTGCAATTTCTGAGACGCCAGTAAAACTAAGTGAGGCAAAACAAACAAGAGACGAAACAACCAACAACGCATGTAAACAATAGAAAATGGAAATGGGCCACACTCACTCATACTTGTAACATAATAATGATGTCTGTGCATCTATGTCAAGGTCGCCAGCAGTCCTAGGCCTGTCGAAAGTTTAGCAAACATTTCATTTAGTCGACCTTCGCCCACAGGTGCAACTTGGCAGCCCATCGTATGGGGAGCTGTTGCGTGGCGATATTATAGCCAAGATCGGTGAATACGATGCACGCGACTTGAGTCACGCCGATGCTCAGCAGCTGTTTCGCGGAGCTGGCAACGAGATTTCACTGGTGGTGCATAGGTGAGCTCATTATAATATCAAAAAAGCGTATGGCAAAATACACATTTGCTATCTATTTAAGGGACAACAATATCGCGTATACGCAGGGTGTTAATCAGGAGGGCAATTCGCGCTGCAATTCAACCTTGCCGCCGGCCAGTCCAGAACCATCTCATCATCCCCATCGCGGTCCCACTCCTTTCCTACCCGGACCCAGTCATTTTGAGCGTGCCTTGCAGTTGCCTGTAGACACTTTGCCACAAACCGTGTTTCCGCAACTGAATGCATCGGGCGGTTATGTGGCATCATCGGATGTCTTTGCCCCAAAAGCGACGCGTGATCATCAACAGGATGTTGCCGAGGAATATGCAGCCATAGTTAATCAGGTGAGTGGTCCAGTAAATTAATGGAATAGAACAAATATAAATCTACAATTGTTTTTTAAAAAAAAAAAATAATTTCCCTTACAAGTATATTAAAATAAATACCTAACTTTTTCCGAGAACCGTAGGCAATTATACTTATTTAAGTCTTAAAAAATAAGTTAATAGATATGTGCATCTTTTATTTTGTCAAGGAAATAACTTGATTTAATGTTTGTCAGAAAGTATATTAAAATTGGGAAGTGAATACATTTCATTCCTTTTATATATTTTAAATTGCATCTAGCTTAAGATCTGCTTAATTACTTTTCCACGTTGGCTGTTCTCATATCTTTCTGAATTAGGAGTCTCAATAATGCGCCAGAAGGTATGCAACGAAAATTAATATTACATTATAAACTTATGCCCAGAAGTAGGCAATGATTTATGACATGAAATAGATATGGATTCTGTAAAGATTTTTTTTGTGCGCCATCCGCTGACATCAGAAGATAGATATTTTGTGGTCAAGGCTCTGCTGTTTACACGATCTAAATATAACTCTATATAAGCGAATAAGTATTAGCTGCGAAAGCGTAGGCGTTAAGCAGGAAAGTCTTGTGACGCAGTCTGCAGGTGGAAAACTTGCGAGAATATAAACAAAAACACAAAACAGCTCTTGCAGCCCAAAGAAGAGATGTTGATGCCCTCTTCAAAAAAAAAATAACAAAACAACAACGCAAATACTCAAATACACAAATACACATTTTTGAAAATATTTTCTCGGCCAATTTGGCTGCCTGCATGCAGGTGAATTGTGAGTGTAAGTACTTATTCACAAATACATAGATACATATTTGTCTATATGTTTGTATGTATATTGCCTGATACTGAGGGCGTTGTCGGACGCTACCTTGTGATCTTCAGGCAATGCCAATGAAAGTGCTTTGCCTAGTTCCCCTCACCTGACACCTTGCGCTTGATGACGCTGCTAATGAATCAAGACAACAAAATTGCCACTTGCCAAGGTCGCCATTTTATTTGTCAATGCAGCACAAAAATATATACCAAGGTTATGATATATTTCTTTTATTGCTTGATATGATTTGTCATTAGTTTTACACAACATTCTTCTCATTTTTCGATTTTCCGAAGACTTCTTTTCGTAAGCTATTGAAATACTTACAAACATCTTAAGGATCAACAGTTGTTTTAATTTTGTTTGAGTATTTTAAAATTAGAAATATTATAGAAATTAGTTCAAAATAGCGTTGAGTATTATTGAACAACTTTTGGATTAACCCATTGAAAGAATTTTATTCAAATGATGTTCCTTTGTAAAAACGCCTGAAGCTATATAAACAACCTTCACAATGGTAAAAACAAACATATTCAAACGTAAATTATGGGCTCCTTGGATTTTTCCGTCGAACTTGAGAGTTCTTTGACGCCCATTGCCTTTGTTTATGTGAATATGGAAATGTGGATGTGGGTGTGTGTCTATCTTATGAAGGTTAATTTCCCCTGTCCCTAAGCCGATTCCAGTGTCAATTGGTTTTGACATCGTGTCAATGTTAGATCTATTAATATAGAAATGAAGCTGTCAGTATTTGTACGAGTAAGTTGGTAATTTTCAATTCTCAATGTCAGCACAAATCAAGCAAAGCAAACTGAATACATCAATAATGCTATTCGGAAAATGTCGAAAGTCTTTCCATGCATTCTTTATGTCTATTTAATATTTTTGCATTCGAGCAATAACAATAACCTCGGCACTTTTTATTTTGTGCCTAATTTACAAGCGAACAAATGAAAATAGCGAGAAAAACTCAAATTGTTCCAAAAAGAGCAATTAAAATATATATATATGTGATCTATATAAAATGTATGTATAACAAATAGGCAGGACAAACAAACTGACAGCACATAGATAAACTCATACAGATACATATAAATGTCGTTATAAGGAGGGATTGGGGGCGGTCTTTGGTAAAAGGCGCGTGGGCGAAGATGAAAAATTCTCACCACAACATCGAAACATCCAAGTCCAAGTTTATATGTAAGTAGTTGTTGTATATTTTTGGGTTTTACGCTCTCTGAATAATCCATTTAGACTATGTACGAGTATACGAGTGTTTTTAACAAATTGAGAGAGAATGAGGGAGACTTGTGTGATGGTATGCGTGGGTTTGGACGGCCTCTGACCGTCAGCACTGGTACTCATATGTGATGTTGTTCTATATGGTCACACAGATACACATACATTGATATTAACAACTCATATATAGATCTCCTATATAGACGGATTGGAATTCCGCGCAGCCGAAATAGCAATAATTCGCCAGCATTTGAAAATTTTGAAATCAGTTGCGTTCGGAATATTGAAAAATAAACAACTAGAAAGAAGTCTAGACGAAACACATCCCTCCGAATCCCAGTGAAGCGATCTCCGAAAGTGGTGAAGAAGAAGAATTAGCATAGCAGCGTTGATTAAACGTGCCATAAAAGCAAGTTTTCCCAATTCAAAAAAAAAATAATAATAATAATAACAAGAAAATATTAAGCAAAAGTCAAAAAAAGATAAAAATATAAATATTGAAGCATAAATTGTGACATTTAAAATCGCTTTATAGCATTACGTTATTACGTAAGAGTTTTTCTGTAATATTTTCGTTTCTAATATGTTTAAATTTTGCACATAAAGGAGTTTAAATTCAAAACCCCAAATACACAAAACACAAATTCAAAATGGAGTACGTTCAGTTCAAAAACGGATCCCCCGTCTATTACAAGGAGCAACCAGACCTCAATGAGTGCATTCAATATCAAGTAAGCATATTCGAAACAAATAAAAAGGTTTAACAACATTTCATATCGTGTTATGTTATGCTTAGTCATAACAAATAATTATTTAGGTAATTCTAAGTATTTTCATTTGTATAAAGTAAATATGAACTTCACCTTTAATGTCAAAAATGTCTGCCTAAAATCAAGTTCAAATCCAAATCCCAGCGACAAACGACAGTTGGAAAACGTTTTTACGAGTTACGTTTTTTAATTTTTCTTTTTTTTTACGGTATATAGATCAGTGTATATATGTACGTGTTGCTCACTCATTTTTCTCTCTCGCAAAGTCTGCTTCTTATATACAACAGCTATTTAGCTTATTATTCAAACATATTTGTTCGCGTTTCGTCAATATGCGTCGAAAGCTGAAAACATTTTTGAATACATTTGGTTGAAACATATTCATTGCTCTTTCTTTTGGTGCTCAATGTAATTCATACCACCTCGTTGGATATTTTTAGAAAAAGCGCTGAGCGAAAAGCCAAAGACGCAAGAACAACAACAACAACAGTTTGCAAAGGCAACAAAACAAATATACAAAATGATTATAAACGAAATTAATTTCAAAATGAAAGCAACACTGGCGATAATTAGGCATTTTGGGAAATTAAATTTAAAAGAAAGAAATAAATTTCCGTTTAGTTTTGACATGTGGGAGCATTTTGGCATTGTCTCAAATACTGTGGCGTAGTGAAAGTGAACAATTGTTGTCACTTTTAGAAATAAACTTATGATACAAATTTCATACAATATAGATATGTTTTAATTTATATGGTTTTACATTAACACAATGTTCCTAAGACCTATATGCAATTAATAAGAGTTTACATGCTTCAGTTGTCATAATTTGTTGTAATATATAAAAGTTATTATGGATCGCAACATTATTCTAAATTTATGATAGAACAAAAAAATCAAAAAGATTAAATTCAATTAAATATTTCGAAAGTGACCCTCAAATGATATTTCAACATATTTTTGTGCTTGCGCCAGCCACGAATTTTAAATTTAGCATCAAAAAATGAACGTTTTCAATTTATTTTCGTATACCTAAATATTGTATGTACGTCGTCCGTTTCGTTCTATGGCCAAGGTGAACAAAAAATTGTGAGAAATGCGCAATTAGCCAAAGAGCACAAAAATATTTATACTTAGCTAATAATTTTGTAAAGGTTATTATTCAAGTTGTTGGGTTTGTTTGTCACTTGGCCAGACAGGCGGTGTCGCTCAATATGGAAGCAATTAACTGCTTGTCGCTTAATGCCGCATGGACTTCCTCCTCGTCCCACTGCAGCAGTACTTTGTTTAGACGCGGCTCCTTCTTGCGCATAATACGCAAGATTCCTCGCGTCTCAACGAGATCAACAGTGCCTGCAAATTCCGCCTGATCAAGGGCCAATATGTTGCGTTTGGCGCACACTCGGCGGTAAACCTCATGCAGTCGTCCCACGCTGATGTCCTTGTTGCGTTCGTTACGCAGCATTAGCACCAATGAGCACAGCATTAGCTTTTGTTGTAGCGGAAAAGCAGCCTCAATGTCCTCCTCTAGATTCTGTGAGGCGCCATAGACCTTGTTGAGCACAGCTGCCACTTGGCTAACTTGAACTGGCTTGAGTGTATCTATAAATGAATTAAATAAAATGTCAAGGATTGCATTTGGTTTTTTAAGCATTAAACTTACCTTCAGCTGCAGCTGTTTGACCGTCCAATTCAAGGGCCTTCATGTTAAATTCTTTCTCTCCTGCACATTTCTGCTGCTCGGCAATCTCTACCACGCGTCGTCCAATATCTAGAGCACGTCGCACATCTCCGCTCACCGCGCTCACTTTAGCCGCCAGCAGCTGCAGTGTGACGGGCGGAAAGACATCTAAGACTTGTGCCTCGGCTAGACGGGACTTGAATATCTCAACGATTTGTGGCTTAGTGTAGGGCGGAAAGTGCATCAGTCTTGGTTTCAGTTCGCAACGTGCATTCAGTCGCATCAGTGCTCGATCTGTCAGATCCAAGCTATTGGCAATGCCAACTAGCAGGATGCGAGCTCCAGGCAGCGCAGGCCACTCAAAGATGGTGTACAAAACCTCCTGCCGCGTTGTGCACAGTTGATCGATCTCGTCCAGCACTAGCAGCAACATGCGCTTCGCCTTACGCAGATGCCGTTGTATAGCCTCTAGATGGTCACGTTCGGTGCGTCCCGTTGGCTTTAGCTGCAGCTCCGTGCACAGTTTCTTGTAGACAGCGCCCACGCTGGCTATGCTCGTACAATTGATGTACACACGTTGCAGGCGCTGCACAAACTCTGGTGCCCGCAGCAACATGGACAGACAGGCCGTTTTCCCTGTGCCGGGTTGACCTGACACATAGAGACTGCCAGAGGTTTGAGACTCTAAATGGCTGGTGAAGAATTCACGAAGCTCTTGCAGCTGAGGCTCCCGACCGGGAAGATTAAGCGTCTCTGCACTGTTCAGTACACGTCGTGCATTTTGATACTTGTTCCTCGGTGGCGAAGGTGGCTGTGTTGGCTGCTCAGGCTCCTGTTTCTTCTCTTGCTTCTTTACCGGCTGCTTCTTCGGCTCCTGTTTCTCTTTTACCTTCGTTTCACTCTCTTTAGGCTCTTCCGGCTGCTTCTTCGACTCCTGTTTCTCTTTTACTTTCGTCTCAGTCTCTTTAGGCTCTTCCGGCTGCTGCTCACGTTCGTCTATGCTCAGTCTGTCCAGTAGTCGCGTAGGACTAATTAAATGCTGCGGCAGCGGCTGCAACTTGCGCTGCTTGGGCGGTGACACATGTGCCGCATCATCATCGTCATGCTCGTCCTCGGAGCTGCTGCTACCGTCCATTAGTTTAACTGCACGTATGTTGGCCTCAATCCGCTTGGCCATGCTGGTCAGAGATCCCACTGTTGGTTTTGCTGCAGTTCTCTGTTGCTTACTGCTGCGTGGCGTCTTTGGCTGTTCTGCGTGTTGTTGTTTTGTTGTTGCAGTGGCCACTTTGCGTCTGCTCACCTTGTCCATTTTATTCAACAGGTTGCTGTTTTCGTTATTCTCTGAAATTATACTAACACAGTCATCCTTATCTTCGTCGTCACTCTCAATTAGTTGCTTGGTTTGTCGTCTGCGCCAAACTTCTGAGCGTCGTGGCGTTGTGGCCATCGGCGACTGCGGCAGCGCTGCCGTCGTCGCTGCTGCAGGCTTGTTAATACTGCTTAAGCGCGTTGAACGGCGTACGGCGGCCATTATTAGGCTTTTTCGTTAGTTAAACCACTTTTTAATTAAAGTTTTTGTTAATTTCTATTAGTTTTGAGTTTCAAATGAAGCACAATATGTGTGTGGTTTAGTGGCAAAGCAAAAAGTAAGCAAAAGGCGCGAAATCTTTGTCAGCTGCGCGCCTCAATCAGCTGACTAAAATGCAGTCTGGCAACTCTGCGCAGCGTTGCATTCGATAAGTGGGCGCACAAATTTAAATTGTCGCAGCAAATATTAAATTACTTACGCGCTTGTGCGACTGCGTGTAGCCAGATAGCGTTTGTTGGCTAAAATAAAACAGCAAGCAACAAATGAAAATTGCTGGACGAAGCCAAAAACGCTTACGTAAGCGTCTATAAATATTATTAGTCTTGCTACGCTGAGATATTTTTAAAGTATATAAGACGTTCGCGCTCTCCACTCTCGTGTCTGAGATGGAATTTTGGTAAATAAAGTTTATTCAAAATTCAAACACACATACATTGAATGATTTACTGTCTGTGTGAAATAAAGCATAACGAAAATGTTCTAGAAACATTGGAAAGCTGCGGTTGCTTTAATGTTTGTATAATGTTAATGCCTCATCGGACTTTGTACATAATTTTATTTTATTTATTTAGATTGTACTGCTCGTAGTTTGTAAGCTTGCCAAATGTTTGCACATTGATATTTGGCATAAACAAAGTCATAAATTAGCCACAATTCGACTAATCAAACGAATTTTGCTTGTTTCATAGCCATACCGAACAACTCCACTGGTTTTGCCCGGTGCCAAAGTGAAAAAGGATGCGCCCACCACAGAGTCCTACTTGAGACACTACCCAAATCCCGCTGTGCGCGCCCATCCCGGACACGACTACCATGACAGTATCATGAAGCAACGCGTGGCCGATACCATGTTGCACAAGGTTGTTGGACAGGATGCCGATACTGGCAGAGTACGTACATATTAAAAATAATGAGCGTGTAATTCTTTATTTATAACTACTTTATTTATCTCTTTAGGTTTTCCACAAGCAATTCAACTCGCCAATTGGTCTGTACTCAAACCACAACATTGAGGACACCATCAGAACTACAGTTCCGTAAGTTTACCACTCACTTGGATATCCTTATGCTATTGAACTGACAAAAATCAAATGCTTAGTACCGATACAAAACACTAACAATTTAAAATTTTTTTGGAATTTCACTGTTAACAAACAAATTGAGATATTTTAAGATTGAATAAAATATATTGATTTGCGTAGTTTTTTGTCAAATTTTTATGCAGCTCTAAATTGCGCCTAGTTTATTTAGCTTGAAACTAATTATAAAGCGAGACATGATTTTGAGTAGTCCAAATTCCATGCGGATCGATTCTTAGTTAAGCTGCAGTCCTAATCCACTAACATTAGGCAAAATCGAATATCAAGTTTACTAAACGAAGACACACACACCCCACACACAAGACAAAGGAGCCCATAGATGTTGTCTGTCTACTATTTGCTCAATGTTAATTTATACACATACACATACTTATATGCTCTTCTCTCTATATACATACATCACAAACATATTTTTATATACTCGTATATATATATATTCTATGTATATTGTTGTAGCTTTGCCACAAGCGATAGCTATCGCTTGAAGGAAAGTCCTTTGCATCGTCCTATGCCAACAAAACTTGACGGGTAAAAGTAATCATATTTAGAGCACAGCCTGATACTATCTATATATATTATTTTTTTTTATGGATTGATTGATTTTTGCATCACTTGGAAATCGTATATAAAGAAACGAAGCATTCGGTTTCTCTAGAAATTTCAGGCTTATTGAAAACTTGAATGAAACTTGAATATACACATTTCCATATTCCCATATGTACACTGTACATAAACATGTGTATGCAATTATGTACTCCTGTATGTTTTCCGTTATCCTGCCTGTCAATCAAACCTAACTGAATTGTTGAATACCCTACCACAACAAGCGTAACCTGTGTAAAGTCTAAATCCTATATATCAAATCCAATATCTGTTAAACTCAAATCGAAACTTGATGTAACAAATACTCAGTGTGCCCACCAGACATAAAGACACAATACTCAGTACACTTTGCATGTGCTCCTATTATATTTATGTATGTACATAAGCATATTTACATATAGTATGTTACGATATCGTAAGAATCTATTCCTTTCGCAAGTACAAACCCCGAATGATCTGGTTTGCGACAAGGTGTACTCCTGAATCACTCTAGAAACAAGATTTTATATTCTTAATTTTAAGGGCTTTTGTTGATCCAAGAAAGGGTGGCGCAATTATAATTGAAAGGTAATGGAAAAAATTAGGGCAGCCCCTCCATATATCTATTTTGATATTCGTATAATACAAAGTCCCTTTACTTGTAAGAATCAGTGAGAATAATTTGATATAATATGGATAAGATGCCTAACAAACCACCAAACCAATCTACCAATATACCTACAACACAAAACTCTAGCCAATATACAATAATAGACATAATGTTTAGAACATAGCTGCACGATTAATGTTAGAATTTTCATCGATCTATCTTTCCTGGAACAAAAACGTAAAATACTGGAGCAACAAAAGCAAAAAGAACAACTTGCAGAGCAACAACGTCAACACCGTCAACAGCAACTGCAGCAGCTCTATCAACAAAAATAAATGATCACAATATTTTTTTATAAAGCAATAGCAAAATTAGCAAAAATTCTTACTAGAGAAATTATCCCAGCCCTTGTTCCGCCCACTGATAAGATACCCAGTCCTTAAACAATCCTTTAACAAGTTCCTATATTATTAACATAACTTTAAAAGACGTTTGCTGAATTTTACCCCTGAAACGTGTCAAAGACAACACATTAAGTTCCTATTTTAATGCAACCTCAACCCAAATACTTATTAACTGTAATACATAAAGACCAAACTAACAAAGACCTTGGCTATACTGAGCCAACTAAATACTCACTCTATTTTTAATAATATTTTAAAATTAATAGTTTAATTAATGTTTACATTTTGTTATGCAGTTTTGTTAAAAATTATTTTTAATAATTAATTTTAAGTGATTTGTTGACTTTTTATTATTAATTAAACTTGTTTGAAAAGTGTCGAGGTCGAAGACAATGAGGACACTATGCCTATTTGATTAGAAGATAACTACAAAAATCAAAATAATTCTAACGTATTTTGTGCACATCCTGTTTTTTCTTTCTATTCTCTCACTACTCTGTTTCACGCTACTCAACCGATGTAAAAAAAACCTCTAAATATTCATATATGTTAACACAATATATATGAATGTATAATTAACTTAACCAAAACAAAAAACCAAACAATTAAAATTAAAATGATTCTAAAATTTCATAACATCAAAATATTTTGACATATAATTCAAAACAATGGCGCTTTCAACGATCTCAAAAAATCTCGATAAATAATTATAAAAAACGACATGCACGGACACGTACAGTTATAAGAAAACTGTTGTTTACGATCCAAGGAATAGCGACACCTACAGAGCCATTCAAGAAGAGGGCGGCTACAGCAGCTATGGTCAATCTTCGCCACAGGAAGTAACCATACCTGTGCAGACTAAGGTCTATCAACCAAATAGATTGGTTCCAGGAAAGGTAAGATCGCGTCAACTGTCAAATCGTCAACTCAAAACGTTATCGATATCAAATCAAAAACAAAAAATACACTTAGCTCAAAACTATATGTGAGATTTGTACTTAAATATCAGACAAGATCGCTCGATTGTCAAGTTCATTTGCGCTCTATCTCTTTCTCTTTATCGCACTCTCTATCTCTCTAAATGTATCGCCGTCTCACGTACAGTCGAACATACCAAAAATTGTAGTACAGTCACAGCATATTTGTGTCCTTTATTTGTGTCCATGTCTACGCTATGCCTATCAGAATGTTAAGTGCCGCTTTAAGTCGAATAATAATGTACTGTTAGGCAGTGTAATGATTACTAACTGGCCAAAGTGAATACTAATTTGGTTTTTGATAACTTGTCATGGAATTTGCAAGTCGTACAGCATCATTAATCCCATTTCTGTGTATATTTTCCAAATCACCAGCATTATTTTTAAAGCATTTTAGCATTTTAACAAAATGGGCTACTAACAGGAAGCACGCTCATAACATTAAAGTTTTGCGGTAAAAATGGACTATATCGAAATTGTTGCAATTTACAAAAATCTATTTACTAAGCAAGCATTTTTTTCTCTACAATTTCCACGATATACTCTTACAGAAACCAGTATCAGCGCCAGTATCCCGGCCGCCGTACAATGTTAGTAACAGAGCTTTACAAATATCACTGTTAATGCCAATGTTAATCGATTTGTTTACTCAACAGGTGGTAAACACCCACGATGAAAACATTCGCCAGAGCGGCTCTTTCAATCGTCTGATGTACAGCGTTATTGGTGCAACTGACTATTAAAAAAATCAGCAACAACAACAGCAGCAGCAACAACAACAACAACATCAACAGTAACAGCAGGAAGCGAGCAGACAGCGAACAACAACAATAACATCAGTTGCTAGTTAAGAGTTACTTAACCAATTTAGTGGATTTTTATGAAATTCTGTTTAACTTATTGAATAATTTATATAAAGAACGACAAAATATGCAACTAACAAAACCCTAAAATATTACGAATCGGCTCAGAAATTGATTGGAGATGAAATAAATTTATTATATTAAAAAAAAAAAATCTCATAGCTGAGTTAATTGTTTTTAATAGTCTCCAAAAACATAGAAAACTTTTGTTGAAGATTATACCTTTTATGTTATGTTGATTATAAGATAACAGCGACTACGCGAGTTGTTAACAGAGAGTGGTTCTAGTCATCCTATTGTATAAAACTAAAAAAAAATAAATTTTTTAATGCAATAAACAATAAAATTATAATACACAATAGCAAAACTGAGGCGATGAAAGAGTTTTCCTTAAATTCAGAAGACAAAGGCAAAAATCAATTTATAATAGATTTCAATATGACTTCATAATGACTATCAAATTAGGGATTGCATTCAATTGTTTGATCTGTAGTGCCTGCCCAACCCCAAAATACTTTGCATAACATGACGCTGCAAATACAAATTTCATTTCAAATCCATCAATCATGACGGTAATTAAACGCATTTATATTGAAATTATATGCAAACATAGCCCAGGTATTTATTTGACTTTAATTTGATTGAAATAAAACACTTGTGTGTACTCGTACTCTGTACGTGTAGCGCATGTAATCTTTAATCTGCAAAGCAACCATAACAACTGTTTGTTACACATGCTATAATGTACAGATACTTTCACTTTACGCCTAAGTAACCCGTGATCCGCTAAACGCCCCCATTAAACGGTCAACGGCTGACAAAAATCGCATAGCTCTATTAAGAGAGAGAGAGAGAGAGAGATGGAGAGATTCCGGTGACCTTGGCGAACAACCTTCTTTAAAATGTGTGACATCAATAGAGCACAAGACTTAAATCTTCCATGACAATTGCTTAAATATAAGTTTGGGGCGTAACAGACCAGCGAGTACATTGATAAAGATCGCCAAATATACAATACAATACGAGTATGTGCCTCTTAAGTAATCGCATCAGAGACGAATATCGAATTTTATGAATGTGTATGTGTATGTGCTGTGGGTGGGCATTACGAGGGGTGTACGGTGTGTTATGGGTGCGTTGCTTTATTGAGGTTTAATGACTGCGTGATTGTTGTGCGATCGCATGGCAACAGCTGGAGGCACTTGCATCTAGTGTAAAGGGCTTAAATGCAAAGATTTGGCAATCAGAGTACCAACAAATCACATCAAAGATCGTTGGCATACATTGAAGCTATTCAACCGCAACGTGGTCGCAACAGATACAGATACAGATACATCTATAGATACATTTTCGAGTATGGGCTGTAAAACAAAGCGACGACAACGGCATCGAAATGTTTTTTTTTGAATTCGACTTTGCAGTGATTTAACGATTTGGGTCAAACCTTATAGACAATAACATTTTGCACTTGTCGGGTTAAATTTAATAAATTTCGATAGGGCGAAGCCGCCCTCAATCGTATTGACCTCAAGCATGTGAACTCCGTTAATGTTAATTAGCCTGGCTAAAAGATCAGGCAGATGAGCAGCAGATGATCTAATGCCAAGTGAAGCTAAGCAAAACCCACAGAAAATTGCATAAAAACATACACGTAATATGAAAAAGCCAACAAAAATGCAGCAAAAAATTAACATACATCATTTTTTCGATTGCGTGTTGTTGCATTAACTATAATAAAATTAATTGAAACATCAACTCTTTATATTTAATGGGAAATTTGTGAAAGTTGTAAAAATAGTCGATAATTAATATGCTGCTATTTACAGAAAAATGTTTACAAAATGTTAGTTAGCAAAATGGAGTATTATCTACAATCCAAATTTAAATTTAGTTTTCATACTTACTCCTTAAAAAAAAACAGCGAACACAATATACCCTTTGAATTATTTTTCAAGTAACGGATATAAAACAAAACCCTTAACACTTGTTTTAAATTGTTGAGGCTCATAACTTTGTCAAATAATAACCAATTTTGATGGGCCATGTATTTTAATCATTCTACATATGAACTCTAAATTGATACTGCTTTTACACCTTGTAAGCTTAGTAAATTTTTATTTTCTTCCAAATTAAATAAGCATTTAAAAGTAAAACTAAAGTTATATTTCATATATTTCATATTAATTTGTTCCAACGATGCAATCAGAGTTTTTCATCTTCTGTTAACTTTATTTAGCATAGTGTCTCATTCAGAATAAAGAATCTAATGTACGAGGAAATAACATATGTTACGATAGTATTCATTTAATAACATTTTCTATTATGTTAACTACATATGTGTAGGATCATTGTATGAGGATAATGTTAATTAACATTAGCGAGCACTGTTAACTGCAAATAATGATGAACGAGGAAATAACATATGTTACAACAGTATTCATTTAATAACATTTTCTATCATGTTAACTACAGATGTGTAGGATCATTGTATGAGGACAATGTTAATTAACATAAGCGAGCACTGTTAACTGCAAATGTAAAGAATCATTGAATGCCACGTAATGTTTGTGTATGTAAATGATGGCAACTGTAATTGGAGCAACAATTTTCACTACAACAACAATGACACACAGGTCGAGGCGAGGTGAAAAATCAGCTGAGAGCCATACACATGAAGGGTAGCAAGGCGAGGGAAGGCAGTGGTTGAGGGAAGAGACAATGCCCATGATATAATGGCAACGGAAATGACAACTACTCGAAAGCCAACAGCTCACAGCTTGCAGCCAAACTTCCAAACGGCCAACGGGCCAACAGCTGTTGTAAATCAAAAAAGAGGCTACCAGCAAACGTTAACTTGGCCGTTAGAGAGTTGCAGCCACCGAGGCAGAGAGACCCCCACAACTAGTTGGTAGTTGGCGCTCATCAACCGTCGCGCTTTTCGATATAAAAGTGCAATTTGGACTCGCAGCAATCGCAGATACAATTGTGGCTTGGAGTGGGACGTGCGCGTTTTTTGTCGAATCGAAAAAAACATAAAAGTGAAGTGTAATTGACTCGCAATAGCAAAAAAGGCAACGCCAACAACTCGTATAACAATGCAACTTTTGTTCGTGGTGGCCACGGTCGCGATCTGTGGCGTCGCTCAAGCGCAACAGGGCGTCGATCCCGCCTATTTGCGTCAATATTACCAGCAGTTGCAACAGCAGCAGCAGCAGCAACCATCTGATGGCACGCCCATCTACGAGCAGAACTCGGAGCAGACACAGCAGTATGTGAATGCGGGACAACAGATTAGACTAAAGGATACTGTGTCGGAGCAAATACGCGCCCAGCATCAGCAGCAGCAGCAAGGATATGTGGCGCCGGCGGTTAGAGATTATCTGCAACAGCCACAGGTGGGTGCAACAGGTAACTGAATTGATTCCAATTAATTCTATTTTTGCTCTGCTTTTTGCAGTACCAATCACAGCCCCAGCAGAGTATCTATCGTCCTCAACCTCAGGCTGCTCCAGCGCCGCCTCCACGTCGCGTTCAACCCAGCTACCAAGCGTCCTCTTCGCCGCTGCTCGGCAAAGGACAACACAAATTGCAGACACATCAGCAGCAGCAGCAGCAGCAGCAACAACAGGAGGAGGAGGAGCAATACGATGATGTAAGTTCACCATAACGGGTTCGAACTCGCACACACAGCTTTCGCACACTTTCCTTTTCGCTTGTGACCAGCAAACAATGTTGCCAGCTTGCGAGTGCATAATTACAATTGAAGCATGCAACAGATGCAGCCGAGGGGGCGGAGGGAGGTAGTGAGATTTTCTCATAGAGTTCATTAACCACCTTACCAATGCAGAGGCCCCAAAGCCAACTACTTGACGTTGGCAAATAGTAATAGCCATGACCATAAGTATCTACCATGTATCATGCATGTGTTTCTTGCAGTCTGTCGACAGTTTGTTTTATGGGCTTTGCATGCGGAAGCTGCAGCTTGTCGTTATCCGTTATCCGTTGGCCATTATACCATAGACAGCACATTAATCCACAACTTTAAGGAAAAGACGGGTTCATTAGAGTTGATTGGAGGTCAATGGGTTGCTGATTTCAAGGAGCACTAGCCAAAGGAAATTGACTGTAGATCTAAGAAGTGTCTGGAAAATCATTATTCATTTGATAGATGATCTCTTTAGATTGATCTTTATACTGATCATGGATTAAGTCAATTTTGGTTTCTTATATGTAGAAATATTATAGATTGCTCAAAATTAGATTTACTTATCTTTGAAAATGAGAGGAAAGTTCCAGATGAATTCTTCAAAATATCAATATCAATAAAGATTAGAATATTAAAATTAGACAGTTAAATTTATGTGTCTGAGGTTTAGCATTAAAAAAATTTAAAAAACATTTAGAGAGAGACCCTTTCCATTAATTCCAAAAGAAATCAGATATTAAAATATAAATTTGTAAAGAATGTTGAATGGATCCTTGAAAAGATTAGAAAACTTTAAATAGATCTAGTTCTGCTCATAAAGACTTCAACTGCCTGTAAATCAACACAATTAAGTGAGAGACTTATGGCTTCATAGATAACTGGATCATTGAATTGCTATCTTTATGAGCACCCTCATCCCACAAGTATCCAAAAGTGGTCCTATTAAATGTAACGCTGCATGTCACGAGCTCTTAGATTCAAGCTACAATCACTTTCAAATGCGACCCATATACCTACTCGTATCCATAAGACCCCAATACCGAGACCAAATGGACAGTGCACGCATTAGAACCGGCTCTCAAACAAGCTTGGCCAATTGCCTTTCCAATTTTTTAGCTGCACGTTGCAATGCAGTAAAGTTTATTGGTTTTTTGGGCCACGTCAGCCAAAAGAACAAATGCTGCAGACTTGGTCACGCCTCAGGCCAAATCTAAGCCTTACCTTAACCCAGTTAGAACTGTGGGATTGCCAGAGTAACTGACGATCGTCACTTCCTCGCTATTCACAAAAACCTTGTGCATAATTTAAGCATTACCTGTAAAAAAACGAACCTGGTCAGGCCTCATTGCCCATTACGTGCAAAAAGCGAGGAGTGATCTACACGGGAATTCGAGTCGCTTCTACCGCCGCCCAATTGCATAAGTCTCATTCATGCGATCACTTCAACGATCACTTCGGCGGCAGTTGCACCTTTATTTCATGTGCTTTAGCCTATAAAAATATGCAAGCAAGTCCAAATTACTTTCACTTGTGCGTGTTCAGGCTTTTGGGTGAATTGTACTGCAACTGAAACTATAACTGAGACTGAGACTGATACACCCCACGCATTCGGATCAGGCAATATGATGTAATCGCCTTGCGTGGAAATATAAAAAACTGGGTCAAACTGTGCTACGCATTTGAAATGATCGCAATCGAAATAACATATCTGTTGCAATTGGTACACACACACATGTTTCTCATGTTGATTTCAGGCAAACTCTTCGTATCAGTTTGGGTTCGATGTGAAAGACGACGAGTTCACCAACTATCAGAATCGCAAGGAAGTCCGCGATGGTTCCGTAATCAAGGGCAGCTACTCCGTTGTTGATTCGGATGGTTTCATTCGTACAGTTAAGTATACTGCCGATCCCAAGGAGGGCTTCAAGGCCGAGGTTATTCGTGAACCCACCGATATTGTGGTTAAGATTCCCACACCTCCACCACCAACGCAGCTGCTCCGTGCCGGCGGTCACAAGACACCCCAGGAATATAGCCAGGCCAAGCAGCAGTACCAACACCAGCCCCAACAGCAACAACATCAGCCACAGTACCATCAGTACCAGTAGGAAGGAGGCTTATACAGATCATACAAGAAATTCTCATCGTTTCTTCTTGAAAGTTCCGGCAAGTCCATGTAAGCTTGTACATTCCGTTCATCATTTCGTACATGGCATTAAAAAACTTACGACTTTCCTTAGTTTGTAGTATAATAATTATGATTGCGATCGAAATTCTTTGTATGACTTTCTGGCTTAGAATATTTAATTAAAAAATTTTTAAACAACTGCGTTTGATTTTGTGGGGGAAAGAGAGGGAGTGAGGGAGAGGGAGTGGGAGTGAGAGAGGGAGTGGGAGAGGAAGCGGGAGCTTAAAAGGGAGAGGGAGTTTGAAAGGGAGAGGTAGTGAGGGAGAGGGAGTGTGGGAGAGGGAGAGGAAATAGGAGAGGGAATGGTAGTGGGAGAGGGAGTGTGGGAGAGGGAGTGTGTGAGAGGGAGTGTGGGAGAGGAAGTTAGGGAGTGGGAGTTAGGGAGAGGGACTGTGGGAGAGGGACTGTGGGAGAGGGACTGTGGGAGGAGTGTGAAGGAGAGGTAGTGAGGGAGAGGGTGTGAGGGAGAGGGAGTGAGGGAGAGGGAGTGAGGGAGTGTGGGAGAGGGTGAGGGAGTGTGGGAGAGGGTGAGGGAGTGTGGGAGTGTGGGAGAGGGAGTGAGGGAGGGGGAGTGAGGGAGAGGGAAGCCAGAAGGCATTCAGTGTAACTCTTCTCCTGCAGGTTTTTTTTTAATTAATTAAAATCAGTCATAAGTCTCTGCGCGACTGTTTCATTTCTTTCTCTATTTTTTTTTTCCAAAAATTTCAAGAATTAACAGAACAGGTAAGTTACAGATTTATAACATGGCACGGTTCGAACCCAGCTATTTTTATAACTATAGCTTAGTTATGTAATAAGTATGCGACTCAAAAAGCTAAGCCACGGGACCGATTTCAACCAAAGTTTCCATGTCGTTAAGTTATATTCTGACAGGTTTTACGCTTTAATAATTTAATCAGTTCTAATTCCAAGTTTACATTGTATCTCAGTCTTCTCCAGGTATTTTGATCAAATAGAGTTCTGCTCTGTCTGAAACTTACAATCGCCTTTCTCTTCACATCAATCTTAAGTTGCCGTGGCCATTTTTATCATATTAGAAGCACTCGGCTAACGAGTAAACAAATTTATTTGCGCATAAATCAATGTCCTAACCCTTTAGGCAATTGGCAAAACCGAGAGAGAATGACAACCCGTTCGGCCAGTTGTTGGTTGTTGGGTGCTGACAAAGGCCACCTAACATAATGTGGAAGTTCTCACAAACGATCGCGTGGTCACCCAAGATGCTCGCCAAGCAAAACTTTTGGGCCGGTCAAACCGGTTGTGTGTTGGGAAGGAACTAGAAACTGGAACTCACGCCACATCAATCGCAATCGCAGTGTCCTTTTGCAATGTCCTTGCATAAATTAGTAAACAGTGTGAGAACCAAGCGAGCCAAGGGTTATCACTAACGACGATACAACCAACCATGATGACCTTATCGGCCATAAGAACGAACCGGTTCTGGACAGCAAACGACTGAGAGCAGGAGAAGGAGAAGGAGAATAGGAAGAAGACCCGCATTGCCCTGTCGAGAAACCAGACGCATTTACATATGCTCTTAACTCAATATTGATCTGCTGTTGATCCTCAGTTCGCCTTGGTCACATGTGTGACTTGGTCAGCTGCGTCTCATATGAAAAGTGTAAATGCCATACGAGTATTACAAATAAGAACTGGACATTACTCGCCTGGAGGGGGCATTTGTGTCACTTTACGATCTGGTCTATGCAAATGAGCTGCAACCCTTGAGGTCACCGACTTACAAGACAGCGACAACGGCAGACGATAAGCCCGTTGCATCTCAGATCTGACATGATCAACCCCTTTTAGTCCGGACTGTCTTTACATTTGCATATGACCCGCATTTGCTGTCTGATGGACTGTCTCTCTGTCTGTCTGTCTGTCTGTCTGTGTTGCAACTAAGTAACTGCAGGACATTTCGGGTCATTGACTAGAACCAGTTTTTGACTAAAGGACAGCCCAAGACTCGAGTTGACCTTTTTCCAATGGACCAGTAACCAGTAACCGTAATGTCGATGATGGGCCACCTAAAGTCGTGTAACCGGACTGTCCACTTTTTGGAATGGATCCGTGAGAAAATGATCTAAGAATTCCCAGGCTCAGCTGACCTACGACAAGAATGAGATTGCTTTCCGCTTTCTTATGCAAATCTTTTGCAGGGCTTTTCAAATTTCACGCCAAATCATTGTCCTTAAATAAAAAATATGCCAAAATTATGAAAAGTCACGTTTTATATATGTACACGCTAAGTAGAAACGAGAGAGAGAGAGAGAGGGAAAGAGAGAGAGAGAGAGAGAGGGAGAGAGAGAGAGAGAGGGAGAGAGAGAAAGAGAGGGAGAGAAGGAGTAAGAGGTAGTTTAAAGTAAGTAAATTATGCAAATGTTTTGAGTGCTTCAGAGTTTTCCCTGAGCCAAATCCCAACGATGCTCGCCATGTCCTCCTCGACGATCCGTCCAGATCACCTGGCAGAAGAGAGAGTCTTAGTTGCTGGGCAGGATCATGATTTGGTTAATATAGTCAACCCACCTCGCCCTTGTAACGATTTGTGCCACGTTGCATTTCAAAGCGTCGTTCCTGCGCCTTCGGATGCTCCAGGACATGACCATGACTGCGTTTATTGGGTCCATCAAATCTCATGAAAATGTCACTAAATTGAAGAGAATATTAGTTATAACTATAAATATAAGCTTGACTACACTATGTATCTCGAATTCTAAAAATATTCTTAAAATAAATTATTAATAATGAGTATAAGCATTTTTGAGTGTAGAAATGATATTTGTGAATCTTTGATTAATCTATATTTAAAATTTTAGATAGGGAGTAAAGAAGATACACAGAATGAATATTCAATGTGAGTTGGATAAATAAGTGTGATATAATTTACTGTAATTAATTGTAATTATCAATATTTCAATATTTGGTCTTATTAATAAATGGATTTATTTTAAGGTGTGATATTTTAATGAGTATATGAGTCCAACATACAATATACTTGAGTGATAATTATGTATTACTTAAATACCTATAACATACTATTAAAATAGACTGTGATATCACTGTAATTAATCAGTTAACTCTGCTTACTGAAAGTACTTGGTTTCCTTTGTAGGTCTATCACTTTCCGATCTTGACTCGGCAGCCACAGCATCCTGTGCAACATCCTGATTAGCTGCAAAGCGACGAGGACGCTCTGCTTGCAACTCCTGTTGCTGCTGTTGTTGTTGGTGTTGCTGATGTTGCAGTTGCTGGTGTTGAGCTGCACGCGAAGGCACCACATGCAACACGTCGCTGGTGAAGAGAGCTGGCGGCACATTATAGAGTTGTTCCTCCAACCGACGCGGAGGCAACTGAGGGGCAACTGCCACACGGTGCTGAATGGGAATATAGTTGCCCTCGTAGCGGTACTTGGCGAGTTCAGTTTGCGGTGCGGCACGTTGCTGATACTGCACCGTCTGCTGCGGATAAAGGGAAGATAGCGGTGGAGCTGGCTGTGGTGCAGGTGGTGGCTGTTGTTGCTGATACTCCAAGGCGAGTGGTTGATAGCCGGCACGATAGTTGATCAGTTGAAAGTTGGGCGTCTGCTGTTGATAATGGGCGGCGGGAGGCGCCACATAGCCTGCCACAAAGGAAGCTGGCACATACTCAAAGCGACGCAGTCTGGCCGGAGCATCAAAGTAAAGCTGCCGCTGTGGATGACCATGTGGATAGTAATGTTGGGATTGCACTGGCAGCAACAAGCACAATTGCAGTAGAGTTACAAGTGCAATATGCAAATAATTTCCGTTGTACGTTGGCAGCTCCATCACGTTGCAAGCTCGTCAAATTTGTGGCTGGATTTTGACAACAACATTGGCATTTATAGGTTGCTTTTGGGCTTGGCTTGATCAGGCCACGCCAATGCCGGAAGTTATTGTTATTTGTTGCCCAGGAGTCAGCGGTGTGTGAAATCGATCGAATGCTGCCCCAGTCCCTCAATTGTGCAATGCTCCAACGATCCAACGATCCAGCTGAAGTTGTGGCCATTACGAGTATGTTTTGTATTATATAAACTTTTCTCTGCCTGTATAAAACTGAGAGATACCCAGAGATCTGATGACATGCCAGCTGGCCTTAGCCATTATCAAGGTCAGCTGCCTGTCAAGTTCAAAGCTTATCTATTTAGCATACAAAAAAATATATTCGCATTTCCAAAAAACTTTAAATGACCGTTAGAAGCAACCGGAAGTGACACCTTTCGCTGATTGGCTGAAACATTTGAGGCTGCCTGTTGCCTGTAGGTTTTTAGGGGTTGTTCGTTGTCCTATGGCATTAAGGGAACTCCTTAGCAACCCCCTTGTGAGCAACCCTTAAAGCTGCTTTCTATATATGTATATCCATGTCTTCCTCGCTGAGCTGTTTGCTTCATCAGCTCATTCGACTTCTGAAGTTGAAAGCCTAAACAACACTCCACAAACAATACCAAGAAATCTCTGAGATCTCTTTAGCAGAAAAAAAATACTAAAAAAAGATTCCTATATCTTACTTGGATTATAAACACTGTAAGTTTGTTTTTCATAACACATTTATAATTACATAGTAGAAGGACAGCATTTCAACATGATATATATATATATATATATATATATATAAACTCCAGATCAACTAAAGTTTGTATAGATCAGGAGAGAGCGCGTTATAGTTTACGGTTACGTTTTTTTTTACGATTATAATACAAAGATTGTGGCCCCCGATGAGACTTGAGACTGCTGCAACAAAGTTATTTTCAGTTTTCAGTGCTTTCGATACGTTTCGATAAAATTCTTCCAGGGTTGAGTAGCAATTCGATCGATTAATCGGCCATGTTAACATTATTCATGCGCATCTTGGCAAAGTCCTCGAATACAATGTTATCGTCATCATCCTGATAATAACCCTTGACATTGCGATGCTGCTCAATGGATTTCATCTTCTTCATGGCATTCGAACGCTTCTTCTCAATGGTGCCTGATTTGGAAGGGAAGAGAACAACTTAGAATTGGACAACTATGGATTAGAGATGATTAGAACTCACCAGGTGCCGGCTGCAATAGCTTGAAGGGCACATCCGTTTGCATTTCTCCACCGAGTGTGCCGCAGTTCAACTTGATGCGAACCGAGTAAGAAATGACAATACCACAAGCATCGCCTGTGGACTTGCCCTCCTGCACCATGGTCGAGGAAGCCAAATTGCAGTCCTCATCCTTCAAATGACCGTCGAGAGCAATACCTACGGAATACATGGGGATTAATCTTCAGTTCAATTTTCATCATTTTCATTTGTTCTCTCACCATGACGATCCTTGTTGTTGGCTGCCAGCGGAATGAGATAGAATGTCTTGGTCAGATTGGCACCCGGTGTAATGGGGCAACCCTCCTTGGTCTCCAGCTGTGCCACATGCTTGCTGAACTGTGCATTCACCATGGTGATCTCGGTGTGCTGCACAATGAAGCACTTGATGCTCTTCACCGACTTTTTCGAGTTGTTCGACACTTGCACCGTTGCCGCGACCTTCTCGCCATGGTAATAGATCTCCCGATCCAGTGTAACCTCCAGACTGATCTTGCCATTGGAGAAGGTGAAGCCCTTGCTGACCAGCGAGCTGGGCAAACGCTGGCCGCGATTCAATGGAGCATACTGCAACTTTTTAATCACCAGACTGACCATGCTGCGCTTGTGCTGACGATCGTCCTCGGAGTCAGCGACATAGGCCCGAATGGTGTACTCCACGCCCAGGGGCTTGCCAAGGTCATCGCCCTCCTGCTGCAGCGTCACAGAGCTGGGCGAGTTGGGTGGAAAGTGGAAGGTGAAGGGATGTGCATTGCCGCCCAGCTTGCGCACCAGTTTCTCCTGCATGGGTGTCATCTCCATATTCGAATTGGTCATGGGCACAATCTGTTCACGCGAGAGTATCAGCTCCTTGGAGAACTTAACCCCCATGACCTCGTCCTCCTCGCGACCATAGCGATACGTGGTGGCCAATTGGCCAAATACTTTACGATTCTTTAGATAATCCGGCTCCACAACAATGACACCGTCAACGGGATCAATATAATCCAAGTGATCGATAAAGTCGCGACGGCCCAAATAGAAGGTAACCTTTCCGTTGGGAGTGGCCTTCTTGAAGACCTTCACGGACACAACCATCCTGACAGCTGATGCTTCACTTGGAATATACTAGTTATTATAATTCTATTGTCGCGCCCGGAGCTCTATATGAGAACGTTTAACAGCTCTTCGTTGATAGCGGAAAATGCAAGACGATTCACCTGTCCAACCTGCTTATATACCTTTGGCTTGGCCCTGTCCGTGGGGTTTCACTGCGTCCACTAAATGGATTTGCTCGTTATGCAGTTGCTTGTATAAATGTTTTTCTGCGCAGTGTTTTCTCGTCCATTTTCCCATTCCGCATTTTCCACATTTGTTTGACCAAATTGGCTAATGTCAAGAAGCGTTCGCGACCTCGTGCGAGGTCAGTCAATTTTTTGTGTCGCTTCCATGTGTCGGTCGCTCTGGCGAGGATTAGGCGTTTGATTAGCTATTACCACATCCCCTAGTTCAGTTCACGCAGTTCTGCATGTGGTTAGGAACTTCCCGGGGGAAACCTTACAAGTTTCTGGAGCAACGTATTGCAGATTAAATGTCAATATATTGATTTTCTTAACCGCTTCTATGTCAATTAAGAAAGTTGAATTTTAAAGTTATTTTTTCTTATTTTTCAGCTTTATAATTCGCCATGGAAGCACAGACCCACACCACAACCGATCGACATGGCTATAGCCTGCGCTTTTCACCTTTCGAGGCAAATCATATGCTGCTAGCTACCAGGTGAGTTTCTATATAATTGTAATCCCACTTTTTATTTTATTCTGCGTCTATTAGTATCGTCTTCAATGGTCATTATAGCCTTGTGCAAATTTATGTGACAGACAGAAGAAGACATACATATGCATATCTTCTAATCAGTATAAATAGACGAGTCGATCTTAAGTGTGAATAAAAATCTATATTTTTGGAAGAATACATTGATAAAGAAAAACCCAGTTTCTAAACCTTTTTCATATCGATTAAATGAAGGTTTCTAAATCCAAGAATATTGTCATTCTTTTTAAGATAATAAAACCTTAAAAAAGAAATACATTACTCACAATCTTAAAATCATGATGGTCTCTCTAATTTTAAGAATCTAGGACTGATCGCAAAATACTATACATTTTCGTCTAAAAACGAATAAGCGGGGCCTGGGAGCGGGGCCTGGGAGCAGGGCCTAAGAGCGGGGCCTAAGAGCGGGGCCTGGGAGCGGGGCCTGGGAGAGGGACTGAAGCGGGGCCTGGGAGATGGACAGGGAGAGGGACTGGGAGGAGTAATATTAATAGAAGTATTTATAGGAGCAGTAGTAGAGAGGGTAAGAAAAACAAAGAGAAACTGATTATTAACATTAATTTAATAATATTAATAATAACTAATTGATATTAAAAACGTGTAAAAAAGATAAATTAATTTATCAGTGTATTTGTTAGGATATTTTAGGAATAGGTGCAGGGTATTTATCAATTGCGTTCACTTGACTTTAGCTTTCTAAATTTTTATAAGACTAAAATATGTTTAATTTAAATTTTCAGTCAATTGTACGGTCTTGCTGGAGGTGGTTCTCTCTTCCTGCTTGCCCAGAGCTCTCTGGATAATGTCAATTCACAAAATCTCACAGAACTATGTCGTTTGGAGTGGTCCGATGGGTTGTTCGATGTCGCCTGGTGTCCATATGCCGCCGATATTGCGGCCACAGCCTCTGGCGATGGCTCGCTGCAGATCTGGTCGGGATTGGATGTCGAATCAGCGATGACAGAGCAAACTCCCAAACAGCCGCTGATTTGTCTGCAGGAACACAAGAACGAGATCTACAGTCTGGATTGGGGCGAGAAGTGGAATTATCACACACTCCTCTCGGCCAGTTGGGACTGTACTTTGAAGCTGTGGGATTGCAACAGGCAGAACTCCATCACGACGTTTGTGGGACACAATGATTTGATATATTGCGCAAAGTTTTCGCCTCTGATTGCGAATCTCTTTGCCAGCGTAAGTACCGATGGGCATTTGAACTTATGGAATTCTCTTGATTTTACAGGTAAACCCATGATGAGCATCGAGGCACATGCGAGTGAAGCCTTATCCTGTGACTGGAGTCACTTCGATCGTAATGTCCTACTGACCGGAGGATCGGATGGTCTAATCAGAGGCTGGGATTTACGCAAGATGAGGACACACATCTTTGAGCTGTACTCGGGTGAATTTGCGGTTAGACGTTTGGCCTGTTCTCCACATTCAGCGACGGTGCTGGCATCGGCCAATTATGATTTTACAACGCGGTAAGTCGACGGGAAGTTCTACTAAAAAAGATGAGCTCAACATTTCTCATTTGTTATGTGTAGCATTTGGGATCTTGAGCGAGGGGAATCCCCGCAGGAGATAAATGCCCATCACACCGAATTTGTCTGCGGTCTGGACTGGAATCCGCAGAGAACACATCAACTGGCCGATTGTGGCTGGGATTCTGTTGCCAATGTCTATACGCCGCAATGCCTGCGCAATGTGTTGGCTTAAACGAATTGCTTTAGCTGCTTCATATGCTTAACGCTGGCCTTACCCCCAACCGGACTCTGGTAACTGGAAAATGGAAACTGGTACCTGGAACTCTGGTACTCCAAATGCCGAACAAATGTGATAAGGTGCTAGTGGCGCCAAAATAGCCAAGCCATAAATGGTTGACACCTGGACAAGATAGCTGAGCTATCGAATCTCTAAGGAAAACGTTGTGTAAATAGTTGTGATAAATAAAGAATTGAATATCCCGTTCTGCAGGTGCTTGAAATGTCAATAAAAGCTTACAGATTATATGATTATAAGAGAAAATTGCAACTGTTGTTTATTATATATATATATTTTGTTCGGTTTATACCTGGGCTTATAATTGGAAGACTTAACAAGAACTTAACGGCATTGGCTTAGGTGCCGAAAATCAGCAGGGCGTTGATGTGATCCCTTTTTCTGGTTGGATCCGCTTCACAAACAAACATGCAATAAAGCGCTAATTTGGTGCTACATTTTATTGCCTGGCTCCTCGTCAGATTCTCCTCTCTCACTCTCTCTCTCTCTCTCTCGCTGTCTGTCTCTCGTACCTCTGTCAGGCAACTGACATTCCCAGAATTGACACAGTCAACGAGATGTGCCAGAAGGTGTGCCACTTTGCACCCTGCTTGGCACGTCTCTCTTTCTGTTGATGGTGTGAAAAGAAGCCCGCAGTCGTGTCCAATATGTCTGCTGCCGAGGATCACAGTGTTCATCCTGTCATTAGGCATTTGGCTGCCTGAGCTTTGTTGGCTGCCACCTCGGGCAAATATTTGTTTTGATGCCAATTTGCGCTGATTTCTTTGGACAGCTAGCCCATCACTCAGTCAGAGTGGCTGAAACAAGAACCAGCTGCTGCCACTGCAATTATCTCTGCCCCAAGAGTCAAGTGAAAATAAATTTGATATTAATGCTTGTTTGCGTTAATAAAAACCGAAATGTATACCACGTATTCTTATAATTTGGTACTTCGAATCCAACGAGATTGCACTTATTTACTCAGTTAATCAGCCCGCAGTTTAAAGCCAGCAGCGTTAAATTTATAATTATAAAACTTTTGTTGAAATAATTCAATCTAATAAAATATAATTATAACACTCGTTATGCAATTTAAATTTACGATTTAAATACAACGACATATTGCTAGAGTTGCATAACATGCAGCTTTATTTTTAGTACAGGCAATGCTGCCAGATCGTTAAATAACAAAACGAACGTATCTTATAGCAGCCAGCTTGCGCCGTACAGCAAATAGTGCTGTAAAATGTTAAGAAAGATATTGCGCGCTGCTTTTAAATTCAAAATGAGAAACAGCAACAATTTGATGTTGAATTTCTAATTAAATATTAATTTTAACAGTTATTGAGTATATGCATTTAATTTACTAGTTTTTGCTTTAAAATATACTTAACAACTTCTCAAATTACCCGCAGCAATCTTGCGCTTAATGTATGAAAGAAACCATAAATTAAAATCGCTTCAAGTTGCGGCGATTATCGAAGACATAACACATACATAGTTGCAACCTAGACGTAACCTTGACTTCTTTTGATGCCCGTGGCGTGTTCTTTGGTGTCGTCAGTGTAACCATGGCCAGATTCTTCTTTCTGGCCAGCTCTTGTTATAAATAACAGACAAATGCCAAATTTTTCAACACTCAGCACGCGAGTGACAGCCTCAGTCTCCGTCTCCATCTTAGTCTTAGTCTTTTGGGTCTCTTCCTCTCTCTCTCTCTCTCCCTCTCTCTCTTTCTTCCTTCCTCTCTCTGCTTGTCTGAGCTTCGGCAGCAGGTTCTGGACATCGGATTTGGAAGTGCACGCGTCGCAACAACTACAGCAAGAGCAAAGAGCAAGAGGAGGAGAATGAGCAGAAGCATCAGCATCAGCTTCAGCTTCAACTTCAGTTTCAGCTCAGCAATTTAAATTGCCTCCACGAGCATTTTGATGGCGATCACGCGCCCCTTTTGAAATCTCGCTGCTCAATCTGCGACGCGACGGCTGTGCTTCTTCGTGCGGGGCCATAAAGGATCACCACCTTTTTTTATTCTCTTTTCTTCTTTTTTTTACGACTGCCTTGGTATTAATTTTGTTTTAGCAGTTCTCTTTTTTTGCTGTTGTTTTAGTGCATTTCGGCCAGTCTTCGCTTTAATCGTCACTTTTGTGCCGACAAGAAAGAGAGAGAGTGAGAGAGAATCGTGCGGCGTCTGTCTCATTCTTGGACTCTGGTGGTCAGTACTAACACGTGTACTCCGGATCGGAGTCGTTACACCCCCCAACGTGTTGCACAGCTGGCTGCTGTTGCTGCTGTTGTTGCTGTTGCAGTTGCAAGTCTGTGATGCATCACAGAGGACACACCGCAAACCGACGACGCCTAACTAGATGCCAACGAAATGATCGTTTGGTTACAGATTTTTCTGTTCACCACGTTGAGTGGGCGTGAACCGAAGGCAATCTTGATAAGCATCCAGTTTCTTTAGAAAACTGACAGAAACAACAAACGCCGGAAATAATTGTCAAGGGGATGAGAAAAAGCAGCTACCTGTCTTGCAATTGCTAATGAACCGAGTTTCTTTTGCTATTTCAATTTCTTTTTCTAATTCCATTCTCAATTCTCTATTTTGGATTTTGGTTTTTGTTTTTTGTCCTGGCAATTAAAATGTGTAGAGTTGATGGGTTAGACAGACGGGATGTAGCTACCGTTAGATGGATGTGTGAATGGTGTGAATTTGTTCACCTGCATTTATGCATGAGTTTTCAGCACAGGCACAGGAAACTGTCAGAGGTGTTGAATGCTTTAGTAGATTGTCATTGCCATAATAATGAATGCCGTATAAAGATTGAGAAAACAGACAGAGACAGAGATATCAGACTGTTGAGATTTACCTAAGAGTTTTACTTAGTACTTTGTCGACCGATCTCTGATGCGCACGCCTGACAGCCAAGTTTTTATGATCCTTCGTCATCCCTAATTCCTGTTTTCCCATTGTTTCAGCTTTGCTCTCGCTTATGATATAATTTTGCGTAAGGTCAACGCTGAGAGCTACTCAAGAAACCCAAAACCAAAACTCAAACTCAAACCGAAGAAACTCAACGCAATATTATGCAATAGCCGCGACAGTGGCTCGACAGGATCATAAAAATGTGACGACAGGCAGCAGAAACCCAGAGATCTAGGTCTTTAATCTAGAGTACCCCATAAAAACGAGATCTGCCTGGCCGCTTACCTTGTTTACCTAGATGAAAAACGAGAAAAACTAAAACATATTTATTTATTATTCATCGGCAAAATGTTTAGCAAATATTTGATCTTTTAATACATCGTATTTACAGAAATTTTTGTTAATAAATTTTATTTACATCGGATGACTAAAGTGTGCTCTGCTGTGGTGCTGAGTGCTCTGCGAGGGCGGTTCTAAAAATGCAAATATTTATACAGATTTAACATCAATTTTATTCTCACTTTTTTTAACTTTAAATTATTAATTTCTAGTATTTGGTTGTTAAAAAAGGGAGATTAATTAATGTATGTCCGCTGTGACAATAGATGACAGTTAAATTATTCATCCTCCCCCCTCCGAATGAATTTGGTTTATTCGGTATGCGCATATTTTGTTGGCATTTATGGCCGTATAATAATTGAGGGTGAAGGACGCTTTTTGGCGTGCTCCAAGCCGTAAGTAAAAGCAGCAACAAAATGGAAAAAAAGAATAACAACAATAACGAGAACAACAATAACAACAAGGTCGTCTCGCAGCCATTTATAAATAATTCCATGCGATTTTGCGTATAAATAATTTGTTGGAAAAATAAAACTGTCCGTCGTTTGTTCGCTTGTTTTTGAACTGATGACCAAAATACTTTAGCGGCTCGTCTCATGACTAAAAATAGTTGGCCAGCAGTCGCCCCCTCAAACAGCACACCTTACCCCCATCCCCTCTTCATCCACACCTTTGGTGTTCCTCGTTCCCCCGTTATCCGATTGGGGGAACCATCGTTGATGCCAACGGGCGACTGACGTGCGCCGATGACGCGTTTAAACCGCCATGATTATAAACAGGCCAAAAGCATTAGCACATCCAGAGATCTCCAGAACCAGGTGATGACGATGATCACCCCAGGCCATTGGGCTAAAATTGGCAATAACCAGAGCAATAGCTGGCCATGCAAAATAACCAGCTAAATAACACACAATTGTTGGCCAGGCCCAAAAGATCTGGGCCCCAGACAATGCCACAAAGGCGTCAGCAGACAAAACCTGAACAACAGAACTCAAAATGATCTTACGTTATATCTGACCAAAGTAAAATATAATATACAATAATTAAACTTTTATATAAAAACATTTTCTATACTCTCTCTGTAATTATAAATTTATTAAACGCCCTAATATTCTTTTATAATTTTTCTAAACCACAAAAAAAATTTTAAATTTTACTATATTTACCAAAAATATTCAATAGTTTTTATATATTATTTTTTTTTTTCAATTAAAACAAAAGTTTTTGGATTTTAATTGAATGCTTAAAATTTAGACACATGTTAATAGAAAAAAACTAGTTAATTATTTAGGAATAAATAGTTGTTAAGCTTACAGTATGTACAAAATATTCTTAATCTTAAGTTATCTGAATGCTTGTTTTTAAAATATTATTATATATTTATAAAGCAGAAAGTATGGCAAGTAGGCTAAAAGTAGTGGAAAATGTTAAATCATCTTCAAATAAACTAAAATGTTACTTTGTCTAAAATTGCCAACAGAATTTTTTTGATTAGAGAATAAGATTTTAATATCCTATCTTCATTAGCTCACGTGTTCGCTATCTGCAAGAAATCTGTCGAAAGTTTCATATAATAAAAAAACTGAAGAAGTGCCCAGGCATCATAACAAAGTCATAATAACCAATTGCTCTATAATTGTCTAAAGTATTATAAAAAGCCGCAAAGCGCGCAAATATTTTTCACGAAAAACAAATTCTTTTGCAGCACGTCAATGACGTCAATGCGACGGGGGCCGTCAGAAAGAAAACAAAAAGAAAAGGCGAAAAAGAAAAAAGAAAACGAAATAGAAAAAGAAAAGAAAAAGCCAAGGCGCCGCTCTCTGACGGATAGGGGGTAAGGGAAGGGGGTAAGCCAGACGTGGGCGTGTGTGTGTGTGTGTGTGTGTGTGTGTGTGTGTGTGTGTGTGTGTGTGTGTGTGTGTGTGTGTGTGTGGCCTGCTGGCGATGACGCGTGAACTTGCCTTTGATTTGTTTTTTCGCCATGGCGTTGATGGGGATCTGGGTAGATCGTTTTGGCCAAAAATAACAGGCAGTCTTATACGTACTTTCGCATTTTTATTGTAATTGTTATTGTTATTGTTAATGTTATTGGTAGGCCGCACACGCAAACCCCCTGTTGGCCAGGATAGGAAAGTGTCTGGTTGACCTAAGCAGTCCATCTCTGGGTGGCTAAATCTCTATCAATGCTGCCCCAAATGGCAGTTGGCCATTGGCAACAGCTGCTGAATTCTCGCATTGCATTTGCAATTTCCGCTATTAGCGATTTATGTGGCAGCCATGCGTGGCAAGCACGTGCTGCAACTGAGGCAACTGTGGCAACTGAGGCAACAAACAAGCTGCAGACACATTGAAGCAGCATCTTCTTCATTCACTTTTTGGTGTCATTTCCGGCTGATCGTGCATTAAATTAAGAATCATTAGGCAGCTTCAAATCCAAATCGCTGGCAATCAGCGTCCAATTTGGCAAATGCCGACACTCTTCAAAGTCTTTGGCAACACTTCTTTTTTTGTTTGGTATATAAAGTTATAAAAGATTTGGCTGTTTCGGTTTTTGGCGGCAGGAGCAGGATAAGTGAGTGACCACCTGTTGCCATTGTTCAGGTTCATAGTATACATTTTATACTCCTTTTTTTCCGATTTTTATTTTAGTCTTCACTTTTTGTTGTTGTTGTTGTTGTCGAAATCGCATAAACATAAAGGTAATTGCACAGACATGCCAAAAATTATCCAATACTCTGTGTATATGCATCTGAATCTGTCGCTGTGTGTAGCTGTAGCTGTATCTGTATCTGTATCTTTATCTTTAGCTGTGCGTAATGTTGTAAAAAGCCATCGATGCTTGGCATTTATTGTGATCGCCGCTTATTGCCACGATGCCTCTGCTGCAGTCGGGAGATACATATGGCTATTCAGCTGGGTGCCAAGGATAGCCACAAAATTGCTTAGCTTCGGCTATGCCGATCAAATTAATGAGCTGCTGAAAGAAAACATATGTGAGATAGAAGAAAAACATATCAATAAAGTTTAAGCAGAGCTACAATATTTAAATACATTTTTAAACTGTCTAATGATTTCTAGCAACTATAGTACTTTATATAACTGCATATAATGGGAACTATTTCTAAACATATATATATATATAAAAATATATAACTGCATATCTTACTTTAATATTATAGTCCTGAACAGATACACTAATTTTATCGATACTAAAGACATACGTACTTAAAGATTAAATTACTTGCTTTTCTGTTTCTTTATTTTAAGATCTTTATTCATATAGATCAATTCATATAATGGTGAAATAACTTGAGATGACAAAAGTAAGATAGAGATGAATGTAGTCAATTATCGATTGTAACTATAGTTATGTTCAAAAAGTTAGCTGCGCTGTGAAACAGTGGAAATGGCACAGTTTTATACATAACACTTGCTGACTTTCAACTTTCATAACTTTTATAAAACTAAACCTAAATCAATGATGTAATATTTAGGTTTATTCCACATGTAAATTAAACAAGTATTATATTTTTTCTAAATGCTTTTAATGGTTTATTTTAGTTTTTCAATGTTAAAACTTGTGTAACATTTAATAACGAATAAAGCTTGAATTTAAATCAATCTTAAATAAAATGATTGCATTAAATATATTCATATAATACCTTCTGAAACATATAAAAACTAATTGATAGTGGTTCATTTCAATAACAAAAATAATAAATTTTTCTAATTATCCAGCACCTAAAAGTGACAAATTTAATGGGAAGACTGTTGACTTAGTTAAACAGATATGCTTTAGCTTGAGTGTAGCGCAACAATCCCCAAATAAAAGAGATTGTACTGCAGTGTCGAATCCACAAAAAAATATAAGAAAATACAAAAAAGCACGCGGCTTTTCAGCTGCTACCTCAGCCTCTGCCTGCCTCTTCCTCTGCTTCATTCTCTTCCTCCACTGCTGCTGCTGCATCTTCGTATTGGGACTGTCTGTTTACATCGGGGCTGCGGGACGCCTCCAACGTCGCAGCCTCCTTCATCGTCTGTCGCTGTGACATATGCGAAATTCATTGTCGCGTGTTGCGTTCGCAAAACCGTCTAAAGCCAACGACTTGTTGGCCTGGCCAATGCCAAGCAACCTTGACGCGTTGCCCGCTCCTTTTATCTGGCAATTCATCTGCCCGACGAGACACACACACACTCTCATACACAGGTGTATACCCCACCCCCTTAAATGGGACTGAGACTGGGTATGGGAATGGGAATGGAGTGAGAGCTGTTGATGCCACAGCCAGTGCCATATCGTGGACATTATGAGGCCGACATTATCAGACCATGCTGATCGCATTTTAAGCGCTGTTCGCATTGAAAAATTGCCAAAACCAAAAAAATAAAACGACAGAGAAAACGGAAAACAAAAGCTGAAGCTTTAAACGATCGCTTAACTACTGTTAAGCCGCGTTAAGCTTCAGGCTGGGATTGCGTCTTAAATCCTGCGCGAAGGTTAAACGCCATTTCGTGCGTAAGTGCAATTAGTGTAAGGCATTTTGAGCGATGCCCCAACAAGTTGCAAAGTTGCCAAGTTGCCAACTGGCCGCATAACAATTTATGGAGGCTGCCTCGTCTAAAATGTCAACGTCAGCAGAGGCCACGCGTCCAAGAGCGAGAGTGGGAGGTGCTGAGAGAGCAACTGATAAAGAGAGAGAGAGAGAGAGACACTTTGATACAAATAACATATTTTGTATTTAAAAAATTTACGTAGAAAATAATGTGATATATTAAGAAGATTATTTAAAAATTAACTTAGAAAATAATGAGATAGAGTGATTTCTTTTTAAAGCTTAAACTTAAAAATTTTTTATTTAAAATTTAACTTAAAAATTGATTGGAAAGAGCAAATTTTTCTTAAAGCCTAAAACTTTTTCTTTTAAATGTATTTTTAAATTTAAAGAATTGTATTTAATATTAATAAAGTTTTTATTTAATGGCTTATACATTTTTTTTTATATTTTCATTAGATAGTATTTTTGTAACGTAAATGAGCTAAATTACCCACTGTGCGACATCAGCCTGACGCACGTTTCCGTTCCACGTTCCTTCTACGCAGAGTACGCCTAATGAGTGTACGCCTCATGCTCATGTGACTGAAAATTCATAAAGATATCTAAGCAAAAAACGCAGGCGGAACAATTGGAGGAGCAGACGCGTGCTTGACGTGGCATGCCAACACCTCCGCTCCCGCTCCCGCTCTCGTTCCCGCCACCGCGCTCCACTGACGTTCTCTGCAGCCCGACAGCAAGTCGTGCCTATGATATTGCCGTGCCAGTGCCGCATTCATTGAGCAAATTTTCCCCAATTCACATGCAACAACAAGAACAACAGCTACAACTACAACAACTGAAAGAGAGCAAGAGATTCTGTGTTAATCAATGGTCTCGCACTGACAGCCAAATTAGCAACGACTACGCCAAATGTTTGACGTCAGAGGCGTTTAGGTTTCTTGGAACACATTCGCAAAACGCACATATACCATGCGGTATGTGAATCTGAATCTAATTTAGTTATAGCCAAGTCGCAAGAAACGTGACCAAATATGGGGAGCAATCGCAGAGCGGAAATGAGAAACGACCTTGAAGAAAAATCAATTTATAGACTCTTGATCAGTTGGTGATCGCGCTTTTTAAGCGGAGTTCTAAAGCGATTAACGTCCTTGAAGAAAATGGAAATTTCCAAGCTTTAGATCTCTTGATGAAAAATCCACTTTTGATCAATTGCTGATCTCTTTCTTACAGGAAAATCTATTTGTTGACTCTCAATCCGTTGGGGATAGCTTATTTTGAAGAAAATCAATTTATAGACTCTCGATCAGTTAGTGATCGCGCTTTTTAAGCGGAGATCTAGAGCGATCAACGTTCTTGAAAAAAAAGGAATTTTCTCTCGATCAGCTATTGATCTATTTTTTCAAAAAAAAAAATAAACTTACAGGAAAGTCTATTTGTTGACTCTCGATCCGATCAGTATGCAGAAAAATAAATATTCAATCGCTTAATCAGTTGGTGATTGCTCTTTTTAAGCGGGGGTAACTGATCTCTCCCTGGAAAGCTATCGCTTAGTTGCTGATCTGTTCCCTTGAAAGGGGGCAAACTAATGAGAGATTCAAATTTATATATCTTACTCAAGTGTTAGACTGACTTAACGATTCTCCGGATTCCCAAAGGTACAATTGTTGTACAAATAGCAAAGGTCAGGTTCGTGGCACACCCACACGACTGTTTGCCACACACACGGACAGAGAATGGGAGAGAGAGAGAGAGAGAGAGAGAGGAAGAGCTACCACTTGTTGCATGGTAGCTAATGGATCTACACCTCGACGACTTATGGGCTACTTAAGAGAGCAAATGCCGCAGCAATCCCTTAAGACGCTCCCCAGACAATTGCCACATCACGCTTGTTTGCAGGCACATTAACGCTGACGACGACGACGACGACGACGACGTTGTAGATGACGGCGACAGGCAAATCCTTTTTTTTTTTTTGGGCTACTTAGGATCAACAGCGTCATCTTGGCAAAGGCATCTCTCTCTGTTGTCTTGTATAAACATTTGCACAGGGCACGGCATTAACACAAAGATCGTAAGCCAAGCGCGTGATCGTGATCGCACAAACATTGAGAGACGGTAGTTGGAACTACGTTCCCACTTGGCCAGTTGTCCATTTGGGTGGGCTGAAACGTGTAGAAAACTATTTTGATAGCCACCGTATTTTGGGTAGACTCGTCCCGTTCACTGGCGTCAGTCGCGCGATCTGTTTGCCTAAAAATTTAAACAGAAAAGTGATTAATGTCATGCACAGCCTCCGCAGTGGCAATTCCATAGATGTCTCAGTCTCAGTCACAGTCACAGTCTTATTTCCAATCCCAATTCCAGACTCAGAATCAGTTTCAGTCTCATTCTCATTCTCAGTCCCAGCAGAGCAAACAACATAATCAAGCGTACATCCGCTGAGCAAAGGGCTGTCGTATGCTTTTTAATACCCTGCAGCTGAAAATTATTAAAATTAGGGTATATTAGCTTTGACAAAACGTAAATAACATATATAGTCGCCACAAATAAGTATCGAGTTGCCATATATCGGAAAAAAGTAGATCGATTTGCAAATATTATTAAATTGAAAATGCAATTGTAATCAAAAACGAATACTTTTATTAAAATTTTATTTTTCTTGTATCGTTTTTTTTATTTATTATGGTCGTTTAACGACCAAACTCAATACCACAAATTACCTACGATAAACAGTTAGTTGTTGATTTTTTTTAATCCGGTTTAATCAACTTTATAGGTCGTCAAAAAAATGAGCGAGTTAAAGTACTCGATAATCGCCTCTGCACAAATCGAGTTGTCGATATTTCGATATATTTGAACATCACTACTTTATATACTTTGCTGTCACTAGCGCTAAAGCAATTTATCTGAATTTTAAAGCAGGTCATTAAATAAATAGGGTATCTATTAGTCGAAAACTCTCGACTAGAGTGCTCATACTTGCTGCTGTTGGGCACTGCGTGTTATGCTAATGGAGCGACGAGTTCGTCACCAAGTCAACAGAGATTCCAGGAATTCAGAAGCAGCAACAGCAACAACAACAGCACCCGTAGAAACCTTCTCTGTTTGCCTTGTGGCATTAGTTTTCAAAGCTCTCGGACTGTGGCCCTGGCCACGCTTTGTAGATAAAGTCACGCATCGCAGCAGACACTTGGCATCGACTCCAGCGGCTCCAGCGACTCCAGCGGAAGTTGGAGCCAAAGGCACGCGCTTTGGGCTTTGGGCTATGGCATTGGCTTTGGCTTTGGCTCCAACCTGGGAGCTTGACTATCTAACATGAGAATTATTCAGGCGCAGCTTTGTCAACATTGCCCAGTCGCGGACCAGTGACTACCTCGTCCCTAACTCCACTTTCCGCCATAATTTGCAATTCGATGCTCTCTTTGCATTTCTGCGTGTTGGCATTTCATTTGTGGTCACCACAAGATTTGCATATGAATGAGCAGCCACGATCAACGTATGTACCTGGCGTGGGTTAGAGTAGGTTCTTTGCATAGAGACGAAGAGAGAGGAAGAGGGAGCGAAAGAGATAGAGAGGGGACAACTCCACCTTCCATCATTGTTGTGATGAACTGTCTTTGGATTTGACTTCAGGGTGTCTTCAGTCCCTGTCCCTAACTCTGTCTCTGTCTCTGTCAGAGTCGTGATCATGTCTTTGACCGTCGCCGCAATTAGCATTTGAAGTTGCATTTGTAATTTGCATTCGCGC
Source organism: Drosophila falleni (assembly GCA_035045575.1). Taxonomy (NCBI): domain Eukaryota; kingdom Metazoa; phylum Arthropoda; class Insecta; order Diptera; family Drosophilidae; genus Drosophila; species Drosophila falleni. The sequence goes on from JAWNOV010000167.1 coordinate 18,678,608, forward strand.
ATAAATCAATCCTCCAAGTTACCTTAACAAAAAACCTTGACAATCTGCCCCTGCCTCAAGCCACAAATTGAATTCTGACTTCTATGGGCCACGGAGCGGGGGGAATGCTGATGACACCTGTCGCAGATACTTTTACTTTTGCATCCTGTTGACAGACCAAGGAATCTTTCAGTAACCAATTGTAGAAAATTATAGAAGGCATATTCCGGCAAATTCTTTTTGATATCTGGCCAAGCGAATCTTCTGTATTTCTGATGACAGACTAAACTACTACAAATTATTCAAGGATTATACTCTAAAAATATTTCTAGACTCTTGAGAAAGTGATTCGCAGACTATAAGTACACATTTCATAGACTTGATTTATAGATATATTTATTCAAATATATAAATAAACTCTTTTATGATCTTTTTAACTGCAGATTTTTATAGATATTCCGCAAATTTTGTTTTAGTTTTTCATTCATGTTTAGTATTTTTCACTTGAAATACATTAAACAAAAATCAAAGCAGATTTATATTTCACTTTAACTGTTATTAAAAATAATGTTTGCGAAACATTTTTAAACATTGTTCTTTTCCCCATTTAAAACTTGTCTTAAAGTACTTAGTATAACATCATCATAAGATCAGCATCATTTGCTTTATTCTTTGTTTTCTTTTGGAACCCAAATTGAATTGACTGCCATTAGTTTGGGTTCTGTGGCACCTGCTGTTGTATATGCGGGTCTCCAATCTGTTGTATTCTGTAGACCGACACTTTTACTTTTATATCCTGTTAACAACCCATAATTTGGTCAATTTAACACTTGTAAACGCGCTTTCGCCGCTCTAATGAGGTACAAAACGCTTGCCACGAAGTCGGCACAAAATTAACATATAAACGCGGCTCCTTCTGACCCAAAACTAAATTGCATGTTGATCGAACCTTATAATCAGCTTCAGGTTCGGAGCTCAGGCTGTAGCCACAGCTTAGGACATATTAAAAGCTCAAAAAATCCGATTACAATGCCACGGCCCAAAAAGATATTCAGCGGCACTGAAAGTGTTCGCATTCTGCAATTACACAAATCTGTTGAGGCATCTCCGATCCAACATCAGCTCCGATCTGACTCCGACTCCGACTCGGAGTCGATCTCAGCTTCGTCTGGTGTTAATTTATGCGTTGAGCATAAAAAATCGCTACCAATTACCTACGGAATGCTTCAATTATGGACTGCAAACAGCTGCTGTTGCTTTTTCTCGGTGAAACCCTTTTTAGCACTTGGCCCGAAATAAAATTGGAGCGGGAGCTGAGTTGAAATTCCCTTGAAATCCCTGATCAGCGCATTCATATCTAATTCGACACAGACCTATAGCTCAGCTCAGCTGAGATTCTCTCAAGGTCAAACTAAGATAATTAGCTCCTTAATCTTTCGAAATCTTTAATTTCCTGTGGTTTTTATAATCCAACATTTAGCGTATAATTAGAAACATTTTGAGTTTTTAGAAAATATGGGATGAATATGGATGGACGGAAAAAGTATGCTTGTGAAGGAATAATCCTATTTTGACATATACTCCAATTTATATTCCATGTAGTTCTACTTCTATTCATACTTCTATTAGCATTTGAATTATTTCTCTATATTCGAACTCGTACTTCTTCCTCAGTTTCTCTTTGTTTTTCTTACCCTTTCTACTACTGCTACTATAAATACTACTATTAATATTACTCCTCCCAGTCCCTCTCCCAGGCCCCGCTCCCAGTCGTTTTCGCAGGCCCCGCTCCCAGTCCCTCTTCCAGTCCCTCTCCCAGGTCCCTCTTAAAGTCCCTCTCCCAGGCCCCGCTCCAAGTCCCTCTCCCAGGCCCCGCTCCCAGTCCCTCTCCCAGTCCCTCTCCCAGGCCTCGCTCCCAGGCACCGCTCCCAGTCCCTCTCCCAGGTCCCTCTCCCAGTCCCTCTCCAAGTCCCTCTCCCAGGCCTCGCTCCCAGGCCCCGCTCCCAGTCCCTCTCCCAGGTCCCTCTCCCAGGCCCCGCTCCCAGTCACTCTCCCAGGCCCCGCTCCCAGTCCCTCTCCCAGTCCCTCTCACAGGTCCCTCTCCCAGTCCCGCTCCCAGTCCCTTTCAGAGTTCCTTTCCCAGGCCCCGCTCCCAGTCCCTCTCCCAGGCCTCGCTCCCAGTCCCTCTCCCAGTCCCTCTCCCAGGCCTCGCTCCCAGGCCCCGCTCCCAGTCCCTCTCCCAGGCCCCGCTCCCAGTCCCTCTCCCAGTCCCTCTCGCAGTCCCTCTCAGAGTTCCTCTTCCAGGCCCCGCTCCCAGTCCCTCTCCCAGCAAACTCGACAGTCGGAGACCCTATATATACCCTTATTTGCCAATTTTTAATGGGCTCAGGGTATAAAAATTATAATGATAACAGTCTCTGATTTAAACTAAGGTTCTATGTATGAAAAAATGGTAATCTTAAAATAAGATCAGTTTGATCAAGATCAAGATACAGAACAAAGAACAAGTCTTATGTAAAAAATGTCATAAGTAAAGTAAAAATAATAGTTAGAATCCAATATTCTCCATGGCAATTGTTTGTTAGGTTGGGGGTATCTAGTTACGCTAGTTATATAAAATAACCATTAACCCCGCTTCAATTGCAGTTTGTACCTGAAGTGGTCGGACAGTCTGTCGATCAGTCAGTTTGGTGTTTGGATACGTGCTGCAATGTGCATTTAGCGAGCACTTCGATTGTATAAGTACAAATGTGAGCATGTGATAAGAAGTGGGGCGCGTTAGAGTGCACACGAGGGCGTCGAGTTTCAGTTACATCCAAAACAAAGCGACACATGCAACTGACATTGGGCAGAAGCGTGTCACAGACAGAACTGGTAACTTGGTAACTTTATAACTGGCAACTGGCAGCAACAACAATAACAATAACAACAGCAATGTGATTCAATCGATGACGCGAGTTCTCTCTCCACCTGTGGAAACGCTGACTTGTCGCATGTCATTAGCTCCTTTCCTCACAGTGTGTGTGTGTGTGTGTTTGTGTGTGTGTGTGTTATGTGTGTGTCTCATGAAGTCATTAAAAACAATAATAAATGATTCGACAATTCGAGTGTTGGCATTGGAAACCTTGGAATCGATACCAATAACCATTCTCATACCCTTCCTATCCGAATCTCCACTCTCATATCGCTATCGAAATTTACATATACTTTTCGTAATCAATGAGCTACTCGTTTCACGCAACTGCAACTCGATTTGTCCGGCTGATTAATGCAGCCTTTCAACATCCAAAACAGGCAACAGGGTTCCACGCTTAATAACGGACTCCGATTCGGGTCTTGAAATGGAAATGAAAATGGGATTCGGGGAGTCTGTTAAACTTGGCATTGGGCCAAGTAAAAAACAGCAAAGCATCCCATTCATTTAATTGGCGACAATTGTTGGTTTGGTTGTGGAAAGTTGACCATTTCGGACAGCTGCTGCATGATTATTGAATACCCCCACTGTAATAATTACTAATTAGGCAATGCAAAGAAACAATGCCTGGGAATGTAGCTCATTTGTTTTTTAACTATCTGTATCGAAGTGTAAGTGGAATTTTTGGTATATCTGTTTAACTTTCTTTCACTTAATAATTATACAATTATCAATTAATTAAAGCCATTAACTTAATGTGCTTAATGTGAATTGATAAGAAATCTTTTTAGTCGTATCATATCGATTATCGTCCAAGCTCTACCTGCAGCTCATCTTGGGATGCCTCTCGAAATCCCTTATGGGCTCTCGACTTTGATTAATTGCAATTGAAAGTCGAAAGGGGGAACAGTTTGCCTGGACTGTGGTCTGCCTTCTGGGGAGCTGTCGCCAGTTAATGTTGCCAACTTAATCGCATTTGGACGGGACGCTTGATAATGTTGTTTACGAGTTTGTGCAAAACGATTTGGTCGACAACTGAAACTCAGAGTGCGGGGAAGACTCTGTCTCAGAGTATAATTAATGAGGCTGGCTTGTGTTATTATTAAAAACTTTTAATTACTGCGAGCCGCGTGTCCTTGAGTCTTGGCCTGGCAAAAATCCAACAGTCTAATGAGCCCAAATAAAACCGAACAAAAAAAGTCAGCTAAAACTATTTCAAAATCTGTCAGACAGTTTTTGCGTAATCCGTCAAGGTAAAAGGACATGAATACATAAAAAGGACACTGCAAAATTCTTACGTAAGTGGGCAAAATATTTTTATGATCGCCATCATAAATATTATGTATATATGTTATTTATTTTTTCTCGCTCGACCGACCGGCAAGAGAATGAAATCGCGCTCTCAATGTTCTGATCTCGTTCCAGAACCGCCTCGCGGCATGACATAATTTTGCCTAATTTACCAGCATTCCAAGGACCTCTCGCCAGGACAACAGGCACACAACACACAGCACGTGACAAAAAAGAAAAATACACATAAAATAAAATGGAAACAATGTGAAAAAATATAAAGAAAATCTGTCGACCTGCGTGCAAATTTTTAGCATGAATTTCGCAGGTCGCCGGACAGATTTTCGCATTTGCAAATTTCCCCTAAGTTTTTCACATTTTTTGGCCTAATTATTTTTTATGAGTGCAGTCCACGTGAAACAAAATTGTCGCACTCCTCTGCGGCCAGCCGCATTTGCAGTCTGAATCTGAGCCAGATCTTTTTGTTATTCGTCTAATTTTTTACTTTGTTTGCTTTTTTCCCAGCCTGCTGTTCTTTTTTCGTGGCTTTTACACAGTTGCAAGCCAGTCTGGCCATTCATTGTTTACGAGTGGCAAAAACGACCCAATTTTTGCCTAATAATTGTCCTACTTATTGTGGTTTACTTGGCGCAGGTTTTTTGTCTTATTTAAAATAGATTTATGCAGCTTGTTAGGTAGAACCAGAAGACACGTGCTAATATTCTTGAAATTTAATTGTGGCATTTTATTGAATGAATTACAAATACTGATAAAAAACTCTTTTCTAAATATAATGTGTTTTCTTATTATATGCTAAAAAAAAGGATTATATTTTCATAGAAAGAATATTCCTAAACTATCTGAATCTATTATCTGTATCTATCTATATATATAAAAAATTTAATATGTGCTTAAATCTAAGAATTCCTCGTTGACGTTACCACTTTATTTTATTTAACACAAGCCAACAATTTTGAATAACGTTTTAATAGTCTATCACAATCTTTACTGACTTTAACAGCACTCTTATCCACTTGAAAATATTCTACATATTTAAATTAATTATTTTGCTAATATTCGTTATCTAAAACTTCTATCTAAAACCACAATTTTTTAGTAAGGAAGTTTTCCCATTCTATTCTTTCAATTAAATTATAGGTCAATAGATAGACCCAATCCCTAATTTTTAATATTTTAAATTCTGCAATACCATTTTATTTTTTGTGACTATCTTCCATTTCTCAGTTTACTTAAAACCCTACAATATTTGTGATTATCTTCCAACGTTTCTTAAAAATTCTTCAATATTTTTTGCTTTTGGTCATTCAGTCTACATTATTTTACTCTCGATTTTCAAAATAGTCGCAGTTTGCCTTTTCGCCTGCGACTAATGAGCAACTTTGACCTTAACTAATGACAACTTAACAGCCTTAACAGCCAGAGCCTTGACAAAAGAGCCAGGCCAAATGCCGCTGACAACTCTAACCAAAGCCAAGGAACCAAATATGTCAACACTTTCGCTTCCATAAATTGTTGTGGAAAGGGAAACGGTCATAAATGGCAGCGTTTCGTGCTGCTACAATTAAAATGTTAAACAGTAAAATATCATAAAAATCAAAACACTCGAAAGTGAGTTCCTTAAAGCGAAAAATAGAAAAACGTGGAAAAATGGAAAAACGGGTTAAAGAATTTCAAATTCCGCGTACGCGACGCCGACGACGGCGACAAAAAGTTGCCTCAAAGCAAAGCAAAGCGAATCTGGAACAAAAAAAAAAAGAATAGAAAATAATAGAACAAATCCCGACAGTTCTGGGAAGGGTTCCGGTTAGGAACACCCGAACTAGACCACTGGGTCGATCACACAAAAACAGACAATGCGGCATCGTTAAAAAAGGAGAGCGCAACGTGCTGCGACATTATTCGGTGTTTTTCGGTTCGAATTCGAGTTCGAGCTCGAATGTAACCCTTCTGGAATTCTAGTTTTATGTCACTTTTTTTTTGTGTGTTTTGTGTGTTTTCTGGAACTCTTTAAAATTGTAGCAAAAAATTGGTGCAGCTATTTTTGTAAATTTACATAGAACTGACCTTGCTGGAAAATGATGAGACCTTAAGTGACATTTCATTTAACTTTTGATTTGGCATCTTGACGTGACTGTCGAGAATGTTGGGAATTTACTGTTTACGTTTACTAACAACCAAATGGCTTTACAACTTGTTGTCTCTAATTATGGTTGAAATGGGCCGTAATCCTTTGCTAAATACAGCAAACATGGTACGCCCAGCGCAGTTGGCAATTCGCAAGAAATCGACGACTCGACTCGACTCGACTCGACTCTCACATCGTCATGGTTAAACGCGGCTAATCCTTCCAGTGAGGCTAAGCCCTTCTCACTGAACGATGTCCTGTTGTCATGCTGTTGACCTGAACCCGGTTCGGTGCAGTTCGGTGGGCGTATTGTTTATTTTCGAAATCAAAATATTGGCAAACACTGGCGAATACTGAAGAACTGCAAGGATTAGGGCCACATCCTTTCGCAACCTTGGTATCACATTTCGCGCACACGCTCGCGATTTTATGACGCCCATCTTTCTGCCACATTTCGCATCCTTCTTCATGGTCTATAGTCCTGGCTAATAATGTGCAATGCGCGCGCTGCTTTTGTTGCCTTCAGCCGAAGTTGACTTTCGTTTTTTAACCCGACCCGACGACGTGTCCTTGCCAATGTCCAACCAAGCCTTTCCTTGCAACCTTTTGTTGCGGTCTCATTTTTTACGGGTTGCACGGCGCAATTGCATCCTTTTGTGGCAATTGTCGTCGCCGCATTGTGTTTCGCCTGCTGCTCGTCCTCGTCCTCGACCCTTACTATTTTTTTTATTATTTTTTATTGTGAACCCTTCGTTCAGTTTTTTAAGCCTTTTTGCTCTGCTCTCAACTCTTTTTGCCAGACCAGAGTTCAGGTCGCAGGTTGTAAATATCGCAGTTTTTATGCACTTCGGAGAATTAAGTCGCTTTTGCCAGTATTTTCATCATTTTTTACTGTTTGTTTTTTTATGTGAGGCGATTTTTTAGCAACGGGTTAGAAGGAATTTGTAGAGTGTACTTCGGGGAATTACTTTTTAATCTGCACGGCATAGTTTTCTTTTCCAATTTTCAGATTTTCAATTTTCTGTAACAAAAAGGCTTGAAAAAAAACGCAGCCTTGAGTTCTAATGGCAAACCCAAAAATAATTGGCATATTTATTTTTTTTTTAAGTCGAAAAGCCAAAAAGTCAAATTTTGTTGTGGATAGCAACAAAGGATTCCTCAGGCGCGTGAAGAAATCTGTTAGCGGAAATCTGTTGTGGCTTAAAGTTAAAGGCTTAGACACTCTGATCATAAAAAATGAATATGGATAGCCAAAAGTTAATTTTTCTTAGCTGAAATTCAAAGAAAAGCAAAAGTACGCATATTACAATGAATTTTAACTAAAAAGTGGATAGAAATCAGACATGAGAAAAAGAAAGATCTTGAAATAATGCAATAATTAAATCTGTTCTTTAACACTATATACATATTTCTTGTGAGAGCAACTGAGATGATCTCTTTCCTAAATTTATTAAATCTGCTCTTTAACACTATATACATATTTCTCGTGAGAGCAACTAAGATGCTCTCTTTCCTACATTTAATGGATATTCCCCCTGATTGCAGCACAGTCTTAACCCGCTAATAACTCACGTCTCTTTCTCGTCCGTCAAGTAGTTGGAGCATATCGAACACTATCAGTTCCGAACGTTGCATATTTCAAACAATTTCCAGGCGTGTCGCCGCTACATTCATAAATTGAATTTCAATTTTCAGCAACTCGATCAATTTTCATGCTGTTAAGCAGCAGAAAAAGAAGCTGAAGTAGAAGCAGCAAAGCAAGCAGCCGTAACACCAACGAGGTTAATTATCGGCATATTGCTCAATGGGAAAAATTAACATTTTTGTATGTTGGGGCAGTCTGTCAGTCAGTCAGTCAGTCAGTTAGCCAATGCGACTTCCTTTTGCAACAACAGACAAAAGAGAAGATCATAAGCCTCAGTCCCGGTCCATGGAGTTGCAGTCTCCATCTCAGTCAGCTCATTACGCGGGTCGTGACTTGCCGAAATGAAAAACAAGTAAAATCGGTAAGGGAGAATCAAAAAAAAAAAAAAAAATTCAACAAAAAACTGGTGGGAAGAGGTTTTGAAGTATATTATTTAGCATACCCTCGATAAAAGATATCTTACGTGTAAGTTTAACTAAGTTTAACTTTATATCTATATATATTATATTTATTAAAATGAAGAAAATAATTAAAATAAATAAATAAACGCATGCTCTGAATTGTTATAAAATTTTTTTTTATTATAATACAAAAATTGTGAGATTTTTAAAAATATAATACTGAAAAGTTTATCTGCTAATAATTTTGTGTATTAATTAAGGTTTAATAAATGAACTATTTAATGTTCATAAAAATAACATTGAAATTTAAAATTTAATTGTATGTTAAATCTGAAAATATTCAAAAGTAAATCCATTTCTATATATATCTCTCTCTCTATATCTTTAACTATATTTTTAAATATTTCTTTAACTTTATTATTATTATTATTATTATATTTATTATATTTATTTTTTTTTTATTTATTATTTTTTATTTTTATTTATTATTTTTATTTATTATATTTACTATATTTATTTTATTTATTATATTTATTAAAAATTAAATTTTCTTTTGATTTACTTATAATAACCTTTAAAAGGGTATACTCGACTGCAACTTTGAAGTTATTGCAGCGGATGCTTGTCAGTTGCTGATATCAGTCGCAGTTGCAGTTGCAGTCGCAGTTGCAGTCGCAAAGGCGGTGGCGGCGTCGGCGGCGACGTTGGCAGACGCAGAATGTTAATCTCCATAAAATGAAAACAATGCGCCGGCGCGACGACGATACACACAACAACACAGCCCCAGTCGCAGTCGCAGTCGCAGGCACAGTCACTGTCTCCATCTCTGTCTCCATCTGTGTCTCTGTCTCGGTCTCCATCTTCATCTGTGTCCCAGTGGCAGTTCAAATGCGAGACCAGCTCTTGCCATGCTTCGTGGAGCGCGCATTTTGCGCAATAAGTGTGCCAGCAGCAGCAACATCGGCAACATTGGAATCATCAGCAGCAACAGCAACAGCAACAGCAGCAACCGACAACGCCAGCAACCGGTCAGCCCCTCACAATATAATTTATGCAGTCGCAGCTCAAGGATCTCTATAGTTGCCACCCGCCTGCTCTCTTCACTGTCTGCTCATCCGTCCGTCTGTTCGTCTGTCTGTCTGTCCGTCCGTCCGTCTGTCTGTGTGCGTTTAGGTAATCGCCGGGCATGATCTCGGCAACTGCAAGTCCAACTTGAGCTCGAACTCCAACGCGCCGCGACGTTGTTGCTATCGTGACAAGCTGCCCGCTGTGACGATGCAACGTTTGGTTGCATGGGAGATGCAACGTTGTTGGGATGCTGCCAAACATCTTGGGGCAACGCCACCCCAGCGCTGTGTGGAGTGTAAATTACAACTTGCCGTTGTTGGCTCACAAACGCCTGACTTGGCCATGTTGTTACCTCAACTGGTTGTTCTCTTGCCAATGTTATTGTTGCCGTTGTTGTTGTTGCAGTTGTTGTTGTTGCAGTTGAAGCCTGTCGGTTTCATTCAAAAAGTTCAATAGTGCATGCAATGCAAGCCCAACCGGCTTATGGCCACAATTCAGTTTCTGTTTATTCCCATTCCCATTCTCATTCCCAGTTTCCATTTTCCTTCCCTGCCCCACACTCTTGCAGCATTTATGATCGATGCCACAGTCGATTTCTTTTGCCTGACTGGCAATTGTCGTTGAAGCTTCCTTTGCACGCGATTCCCTTGTAGTGGATGATACTCTAAATATCACAAAAGTATCCTTAGCTGGTTCTTAAATTATGCTAACTTTAATACTTTTGATGGGAACTTGTACCTTACACTTATCCTATAAATAAAGTCATTATAATTAAAGAAGAGAACAGCAGGATTACATAGATTTTAATATAAATTATTATATTGAATACAAGAAAGATTTGTTATATATACTATTTACAAATTAAAAATTATTGGTTTCTTAAACTATTTAGATATCATTTTATAATCTATCCGATAAGATCCTTTTATAAATGAAAATTGAGAATAGGTTTCGAAAATCAGAAGAGCTAAATCTTGAAACAAAATTTGTCGGTTCTTTCAGTCCAATATGACTTAAGGGGGTCTTCTCATTCAAAACCCGTTTTTTGGACCCTTTTTAAAAAAATTCTTATTTGAAAACGCAAAGAATAATTGAAAACTTTTTTTATTTATTGTATTACAAAAGGTTCAAAGTAAATAAAAAAATTTTTTTTGCCCCGATGCGAGGGGTGTTCAAAAAGTAATGAGACTTCAAAGTTGGGGGTTGAAAAGAAAGGTGTCGTCACGGCGGCCACGATTCCGGGTCTCCGGAGCGTCGGAAATGAAAAAAAAAACGGGGTTATAATCAGTATAGATGTAATTCTCGGGTGAAGCAAGATCATAATTTTGTGATTTTTTTTGACAAAATGGCGGCCATTCAAAAAAAAATTTCAATTTCGGGCTTTTTTTTTTGTAGTTTAGTGTAAAAAAAAAATAGAAAAATTTTTTTTAAAATTATGATCTTGCTTCACCCGAAAATGGTGACAATTCTGCGTCGATTCCACTTTGTTTCATGAAAATCGGTTCAGTTGAACTGGAGATATCATGGCCGCCAGTTCGAAAAACGTGGTTTCGAGATAAACGCGTTTAAAGTTTGAAGTTTGAAGAAAATAGCTCAATTTGACGAAGACCTTGCTTCACAAAAAAGGCTGTATCTTCTAAAGTATTTCGAATTTCAAAAAAATCGGCATATTCACAACTACCCAAGCTATAAATAAATGCAAAAAAAAAAAAAGTTGAAAAAAAAAAGTTGCTCAATGAGAAGACCCCCTTAAAATATTTTGTATAAGATAACTTAGAAATTATTTAATAAAATGTGTAACTATTACTTTTAAAAAGAGATCCTTGAATATCCCTTGAATTTCTCCTTCTATCTAGCGATCTCAATAAAAATTATATGCGTCACTTTATTTTCTTTAAGAAGGACATTGATAATTCGTTGATCTCGAAACTGGATTGTAAGATTCTTCTGTAGTTTTTTTGTAGCGTTTTATATGCTCAACACCTTCTGTCTACGCTTAAGCTCTTTGTTCCTTGGTACGACATGGACTCTGGTCTCAGGGTCTGGTTCTGGTTCTGGGTCTTGGACTGGAAGCTGGAGTCGCCGACTGAGTCTGGTCACGATTTGTTGAGACTCGTAAAACATTTTTAGCACCTCAACGATCTATATACGTACATGAATCCCGCAGTTGAGCACATTTTTTTTTAATGGCATTTTGCAAATGAATTTTTGTTTTTTTTTGCTGGCTACCAAAAACACGACGCCCACTCGACTGACAGACAGACAGACCGAAAATGAGTCGGAGGCTGTGGGAAACTCTGTCGATTTTTGTAGCGAAGACATCCTGTCATTAGGCAAATATTTATGTAGATTATCGGACGGTCGATGAGGCAGCTGCCGTCTAACGGTGCTTTAGACATGCGCCCCAAAAAATTAGACCCCGAAATTAAGTTGGCAATGGTTTTTGGGCCAAATTAGTCGGTTGCCTTTGAGACCCGAAAACGATTAGAGAAATGAAATTTATGCGCAGCGCCCTCTGGCGTTGGCTAGCAGCATTCTCGTTGGCCATTTGGTGTTTGGCCACGCAAATAACATTCCCGGAAATTGGCAAGGATTCGAGTTGTTGCCTGACGGAGAGTTGTGCGTGTCGTAAAAACTCTTTGCGAATCGGACAACGACGGCAGCAGCAGCGGCAGAGGCAGAGACAGCGACTGCGACTGCGGCAGAGATTCATCAAGGACATGAGGCACATTAGCGTGACGCTCATAAACACAACCCTCTATATGTTCAGCTAATCCGTGGAAACTCTAAACTCTATCCTATGCCAGAAACCTCTTTCGGCGCGAGTCTTTCGGCCTAGGTAAGAACTCTTTCGCCTTGCGGCTGTTTACTCCTTCGAGGCACAGGTAAGCAGAGGAGAGAGAGAGAGGTTGAGTGACAGAGGGAGAACGAGTGAGAGACAGAGGGAGAGGAAGGGAGAAAGGGAGCGAGTTGGCCTGACGAGTTGACGTTTGCACGCCAATTGATTTGGCATTGAGGCGAGCACCGTAAATAACCCTAAATAAAACCATAAAATCCTTCTGCATGTTGCGCTTTTGTTTGTCGCGAACCCATCCTCACCTTGAATCCCCTCGAGCCTCAGTCCTGGGTTAGACGACTCACGTTTTTTTTCTTGTATATATACTTTTTTTTAGCGAACTCGTAATCATAAATGCTGTAAGTGAAGAATCATTTTTTATGCAATTTGTTGTCAACCAGCAAAAGCAAAAAAAATTACTTGGAAATGTGTTCGTTTTTTACGCAACTCCACGTAACAAACTCGTCGAGGAGTTTCTTTATGTAATTTTTTAGTTTTTTTTAGTTTTTTATGATCACAGAGTTGACTTTTTTAGTGAAAATTATGATATGAGATTGTCGAAAGACAGAGAACTGCAAGTACCAGGAAAAAGCAAACAGCCAGTAAAGTAAAGAGAAAGAAAGACTTTTCGATCGAGCTGAGACAAGACGAGCTATAAGGAAGGAGTACAACATGGATTAACAGGCTAACGGGTTAACTGCGGCAGGGGCGTGCGGCGGTGTATGTTAACCCTACAGAGGCAGAAGCCTTTACCTGCCCACGCCCATAATCCTTTTATGGCAAATAAACAAACACGTCACGGCCGCTGTCCACTGTCCACTGTCCACAGTAAAATCCTTTGGCTCAACCGGACCTTTAGGTTGGTTGGTTGCTAGGTAAAAAGCAGCTCGCTTAAAGGGTGCAATAAACAGAAGAGTTGATGGCTGATGAACGGGCTGTGGTGGCCAGAAACTGAGACAGCGACTCAGACTGTCAGATACTGTTAGCAGAGTGTTGCACGCGTTGCACGGCCTTTTGTTGCACGGTCAGTTTTATGGGTGTGTGGTTTTAGCCCTTTGATGTGCATGATCATCCTGTTAATAGAAAGCCGCTATACCTGGCCACCGTTCACCGTTCACTTAGCCCTTTCGCAGTCGCGCTTTAATCCTTTTGGAAACCCTTTGCCATGTCCAGAGAGCGTGTCCAAAGCGATTTAATTAACGCGGTCGCAACTAAGCTCAGTACGAATAGTACCAGACAGAACTACCAGGAGCCGTACCACCGCTTAAATCCTTTCGCTGGACGAGGGGCGTTGTTGCCGCTAAAGGCCCAGCGGCTACTGTTCCGCCAAGTTTCAAGCGGAACTCATGCCAATAATTGCGAAAGGGGTTACCACTTCCAGCGAAAAGGATTTTCGCCTAACTTGTCCGGAAATTTTGCGAATATTTACCAAATAACCAAGCAGTTGACTTTATAAGACATGACTTTGACTTGCTGGATTTTCGGTCCACCCAACAAAGTCGAAAAGTCAAGTCAATGCCAATTGACTGAGCTGCAAAATGAGCACTGAGTAAAGGATTGGATTATAATGAAAATTCTTAACTTCAAAATGACTTAACGCTCCTTAATGTAAACTACTTCAAAAGATTCCTTGTAGAGGTTTTAATAAATCTATTTCTTAGGTTTTTGATGACGTCAAAGTAACGGAATTACTTAAAAGCTTCCACTTTAATGAATTGCAATCAAACCAGTTGCATCTCTGTCTTTCTCACAAATGTCTTATCTCATTCTTGCTCTTTAATGCATTTCAATTAGCCCTCTCTCTCTCTCTTTTTGCCTCTGCTCTTTTCCGTATCACGAGATCTGCCTTGCCCTTATAAAGCTGCTTCCCCACCCAAAATGGCTAAAAGAAAAAACACAAAAAAAATAACAACATTAACCGTTTGTTTTGAGCTTTTACCTGTTGCTAAATTTAGAACGTCTGCTGTTGTTGATTTTTTTTCGCTGACGCTGTTGCCGCTAATTTATAAAAAACAAAAAAAAGAATCTGCCAGCTGCCACCTGCCCCCTTACCACCCACTGAATTGAACTCGCAGCGACGTCAGCGGCGCTGTTGGCAGTGGCTACGGCCTGTTGGCCCAAAATGCGTCGTTACGTTAATGAGTAATAAAATACTTGCACAACAACAGCAGCAGCCCGAGCAACAACAAATTAGGCAACGATTTGTGTCTCTGTCTGGTTGCTGTTGCTGTTGTTGTTGCCTTCGCCAAAATGTACAGCGCCATTAAGTGCAAACCAGCAACAGCAACAACAACAACGACAACAACTATTATAATAGTGCAATGCGTTTAACAGTGCATTCATTTCACGCGCGTTTTATACATGCGACTTTTGCGTTGGCGATTTTTATGGCATTTTAATCGCGAGACGCGCGCACAAAATATACGAAAAATACTATATTACGAGCATGGCTGCTGCATGCACGCTCTTCGTCTCTCTCTCTTTTCAGATCAGCTGCTCTCTTGAGCGCTCTCTCACGCGCGCTCTCTTTTTGTGGCGCACTCTCTCTGTAGCGCACTGTTATTTTTAGTTACATGGGGCTGCTGTGGCTCTGTTGCCAGCAGCAGGGCAGCGTCTGGCGCGTGGGCGTCGCTGCCGCTGTTACGCTGCTGTAACAGAGCTAGTAGATCGGTACCTCTGGCGCTCTGTTCCCCTCCCTCTCTCCCTCTCTCTGGCTAACCATCTGTTTAAATTTAGACGCAATTAGCAATACGCGCACATTTTTGAGTTGCTTTTGTGTTCTTTCTTCTTTTTTTTTTTTGGCGGACTATAAATTTTTGCCACAGTTTATTTTAGACGCTGCATGCGATCAGGCGCGCCAAGCAACTGTATCTGTATCTGTATCTGTAGCTGTATAATGTATGGGTGTATCTGTGCGATACATCCTACACCTTCGCAGCCAGTTGCTGTTTTTGGCCAGAAGCAGCGACAACAACAGCAGCAGCAGCCACATGATGTAAACGTTGCCAGTGTGCAATTAAATTGGCATGCACAAGTGCCGCCAGCATCGTTGCGCCGTCGTCGCCGATCGCGGGCGGCAGCAGCCTTTTGATCGGTTGCCAAATTGTAATTGGAACGCGAAGGTGTTGCCCGACGTCCGACTCTGGCTGGGGGTCTGTTGTAAGCTCAATGTGGCAACCTTCTAGACAAACCATAAAACGCATTAAACGCGTGACATGCACACATGTGCATATTTACACAATGCAACGCAAAATGCGGCACCTTAAAATCTTAAAACGAAATTCAGCAAGCTCTACACATAAAAATTAACATTTCAAAATTCAAGCTTAAATCTCTTGACTTTAGCATGTATTTAGAAAATAATTGTTAAATTATGACAATATACGGACTAAGATTGATAAAATCAAAAAGCCTAAGATATTTGATCTAATCAGCAAAGTCTTATAAAAACCCCGAAAATTAAAATATTTGCTGAGTCATACGAATGAAAATCCGGCTTCACCGTTTGAAAAAGATTCGGATTGATTTTATCCCGGAATCCCCTATTTCGATTTCTATAAATGTACTCTCTTATGTATGTCGTTGAGCTTTTTATACACAGAGGTGTCACAGAGTAAAATTGAGCTTTTCTGCATGCAAAGTTCAATGAGACTAGAAGAGAGCTTGACAAACACAGCTTACAAGAACTCTCAGGTGATATTACTTTCGCTCTCATTTCGTTAAGCAAGATTTACATTTGTGAGAGTGTTGTTTTGCTATATCATTGCCAATTGACTTTACAATGTTTTTTACACACATACTTTTATATGCATGTATGCAGATTATATGGTCACAAACATTTACAGACCGAATGACGTATGCAAAAAGTTAAACATTCCTAAGCCCAGAGATTGGGAAATACTTAAATTCTTATACATTTTTTTAATTTGTAGCCTGTTGTGTGAGCAACCTTCGAGCACCTGATAATCGAAACGTGAAAGTTCAACGTTGCACGTAGACACCATTAAAATGAATCTAAGCGTCGCCGGGAGCACGTGTAACGCCCCCATTAGCCTTGTCCAAAAATCGTTGATCGATCAAAATACGCACAAATGTATATGTATTTGTGTGTGTGTGTGTGTGTGTGTACAATTGAATCAATATATAATATGGCTGTAAGTGACCTTCGCTTAATTTAGCCAACTGGCGTGCGGAATGGGTTACAGTTACACGGCGCCGAGTCGAAATAAATTCATGAATACTCGTCTCGTAAATTGGAGCATTTTTTGTGGATTGTGGGTGACGCAGGTGTTGCGCTGTCGCCCGCTTCCGCTTGGCGTGCGCACAGCCCCAACAGCCCCGGCAACCTTGTGATCTTGTTTACTGTTTAGCGACCCCACCGACATCACGACATCATAACACATACATACAAGTAAATACACACACACGCATACAACCCCACAGTCACACGAACCTGTCGACGCTGCTGGGGTGGCGTCATACTCGGTATCAACCAACGTTAAGTCTCTGGGTGAGCTGCTGCCGTTTGCTATTTTCACCTTCTATGGGACGACGACGCGTCGTCGCGTTGGCCGCATGAATCAGCGCAACGCTCTCACTCTCTCTATCTCTATCTCTATCTGTCTGTCTGTGACTGAAGCTCAGTACGCTCTCGTAATTGTGAATCCCGCTCACACGCTCACTATGGGGGTTTTGATATTTCCAAAAAGGAAGAAATGCTCAATAGAACTTGCAGTGCTTTTTTCTGTTGCTCAGAGAGCAGCAGAGGGGGCGTCGTATGAGTAACTGTGCTCTCTCTCTCTCTCTCTTTCTCTCTCACAAAGGCCGCGGCTTAGGTAAACTGACAGCAGAGGCAGCAGCAACTACAACAACAGCGCACACAGGTAGCTTCGAGGCAGCGAACTTCGTTGCCTACCTACACAAACACAAAATGTTGCCTCTGTGTGTGTGTGTGTGTGAGTGTGAGTGTAGGTATGCCGCCGCCTGGTCGTGTGGCTCGCGCTGCCCGCGTCTCGCTGCGCTGCGGCGATTTCGATTTAGCCAACGAACCTGTCGATCAATCGTCAGTCGTCTGCTGTAAGCCCAGCGATAAGGTGGTCGCCAGCATACACAACGCAAACACACGGACACACACATACGCAAATAGCAACCAATACACACTCACGCATTTTTGCCGATTCGTTAAACGATCGTCGTCGTTCGCTCATTCGCTTCGTGCTTCGGGAAACGTTTAATCGGGCTGCATTCAGAACCTGACAGCCATTCGCTTGCCGTAACTTGTAGCGTGCGGTTCGTTCTCTCTCTCAATCGAGCGGAACTCTAGAAATAAAACAAACTCTCAAAGCAAATAATCTTTCAACGTATTTACGTAGTTTCGTCGTTGCGCGAAAGTGAAAAGAAGTGATCTAAAAACAAATAAGAAATTGTTACATTCTAAAAAGAACTAAGCAGAGCAACAAACTAAGAAAAGTGCGCAGCAAATAATTAAATTTGCTGCAAGTGACAAACAAAAGGAAACAAGAAACACTATCAAACTGTGTCTAAAACTGCATAAACAGTATATAGCCGATATCGAAATGGTTACCGGCGTTACCGTAAACATGAACGCCAATGTTATGGGCACCGCCGTGGTGCCCTCCCAGCTGAAGGAGACGCCGCTCAAAAGCGATCGTCGGGTAAGTGTCAAATAAAATAAAGGTGCAAACACTAAAGATTGGAGAAGCAGCTAACTTGGATTAAACACAGCTGAAAAAAACCAACAGAAAATCAAAAAAAATAAATTTAAAATCAATGTGATTCTCGCAAGAATCTCAGTTTGGGAATATTTCATTACAAAATTGTCAAATACAAATACAAATACAAGTTAGCTGCTGTCTCCCACTTTGAGAGAATCCCACACAAGTTTTGTCAACTCGCAACTGCCCAAATGCATTTCCTTTTTGGCCAACATATCGTCGGTGTCGTCGGCTCCCACATGCCACCGCAGAGAGACTCTAACCATATTGAACAAATATTGAGTAAAAAAAATAAAAAAATACAAATTAAAAGCCGTCGGCTCGCCAACACAAAGTGTTGTTGTCTGGCGTTGGCGGCATTTACGTTTTGGGCTTCATTCATGGAGCTAACATACGGTCCATTCATGAGTGCCACCCAAAATTGGTTGGAGCTGCCCACTTGAGCGGCTTCCATTTGGCGCGTGGTTGCTGCAATTGTCGGTCATCAGCTTCTTCTTATGGCTTGAAAAAGCTGTCAGCTGGTTTTGGCCGCTTTTGGACTGTTTTACCCGTTCGCTGACTTCATACAGTGCGGGCGTACTCTGAGCCAAATTTGGCCAAGCACAAAAATAATTTAATGCCCGTGCAAAAAAAAAACAGCAACACATTTTTTCTGCGTCTTCGAATTTCCCACGACGACCTTGTTGTTGTTGTTGGCGTTGTTATTGTGAATAAATACCTGCGTATTGGCGTAATTTATTTTTGGCCACAACGGCTCGTTGCTTATCGTAATTTATAACCGCCAAACTATTTTTGGCATCTCATCTGCTATGAATGCATGAGCGCAATATAAATAGAGCACGCGCCGTGCCACAAAGATTGGCCCCCAGCCAGATTGAAGGCGACGACGACAACAACGACGACAACAAAATCAGACGACGACAATGTTGAATCCGTGTCCAATTAAAGCCACACGCAGCTTCCTCTATTTTTGTTAGTTCTCTTGGCGCTGCATGAGGTCAAAGTGTCCCAATTGATGCCCTAACCACACGATTAATTTCAACTCTTTTTCCTTTTCTCTCTCTCTCTCTCTCTTGCAGTCGAATAAGCCAATTATGGAGAAACGTCGTCGTGCTCGCATCAACAATTGCCTGAACGAATTAAAGACTCTGATTTTGGATGCCACCAAAAAAGACGTAAGTATCTTTAAAAAGATTCTTTTTACCTTATCAAGACTCCTTGTCTATTTCATAAAATACATTTAACTAATCTGTAACAATTTTTGATTTGCTTCTTCTTTTAGCCGGCGCGCCATTCCAAGCTGGAAAAGGCCGATATTTTGGAGAAGACAGTGAAGCATCTGCAGGAGCTGCAACGCCAACAAGCTGCAATGCAACAGGCAGCAGATCCAAAGATTATCAACAAATTCAAGGCCGGCTTTGCCGACTGTGCCAATGAGGTGAGCCGCTTTCCTGGCCTGGAGCCCGCACAGCGTCGCCGACTGCTGCAGCATCTGAGCAACTGCATCAATGGAGTCAAGACTGAACTGCATCATCAGCAGCGTCAACAGGCTCAATCCCTGCATGCCCAAGTAGTGCTGCCCTCGCCGCCCAGCTCCCCCGAACAGGAGCCGCCAGCAACAGCAACTGCAGCTGGCAGCAGCAACATCACAGCAGCAACACCCTATTTATTTGGCCAGATCCAGCAGAATGCAAATGGTTATTTTCTGCCCAATGGCATGCAGGTGATACCCACAAAGTTGCCCAACGGCAGCATTGCTCTCGTGCTGCCCCAGAGCTTGCCCCAACAGCAGCAGCAACAGTTGCTGCAACAGCACCAGCAACAACAGCTCGCTGCCGCTGCCGCCGCAGCCGCAGCAGCTGCCGCACAGCAATCCCCAATGTTGGTATCGATGCCACAGCGCACCGCGAGCACAGGATCCGCCAGCTCCCACTCATCGGCAGGCTACGAGTCCGCACCGTGCAGCAGCAGCAGCAGTGGCAGCTATGCTCCTCCCAGTCCCGCCAACTCCGCCTATGAGCCGATGGACGTGAAGCCATCGGTGATACAGCGTGTGCCTGGCCATGTGCAGGCGCATCTGGAGCAGCAGCCACTGTCGCTGGTCATCAAGAAGCAGATCAAGGAGGAGGAGCAGCCCTGGCGGCCCTGGTAATTCAAACCAGGCAGGTTCTTGAATCTCCCCCCCCCCCACCCCCGCTTTAAAGACTGATGGGCGTCGCACACACACACGCACACACACACACACACACATACACACACACATACATACACAAACATGCGCAGGCGTTGATAGCATGCGCAGTTGACATTTCACCACATTTCGCAAGGATAACGCAAATGTTGCTTTGAAGTGTTCCGAGCATGCGAAACTCCTTTTTTCTGTGTCCACTTCGCTAAGCAATTTTCCATATATGGAAAACGCTCAGCGAGTTGGCAACAGATTCATTAAAAGAAAACAAACAAACACACACGCACAACACCACACAACACATATATTGTTATAAATTATTTATTATTATTATTATTATATTATTGTGAAGTCATTTCTCAAATGGTATTCTGCATATCGCCAAACTACCTCAGTCCAAGTACTTGGTGTTGAATTGCCTCATGAATCATGTATTAGAATTTTGTTTTATAATTTCACGCTCTGTTTGAAAAACAACAACAACAACAATAATAACAATAACAAACAGAACAAAGCAATGAAATCTTCAATGTCTTCCACAAACGCGCAAAACGTATTGTTTTTGTTTAAAAGTCAGACAAAAGTTGTTGACAAAAACTTAATCATAATTATTATGCCTTATATCTCTCCATTTAAATATAGTTTTATTAGTTTTCATCTAGTATAGCGTTGTATTTAAGGTTTTCTCTTGTTTCTAACTATAAGAAAGTATATATATGAATATCTATTTGTAAGACCACGTGATATAGTGAACATAATGAGCGTCTAAGAGAATGAAAAAAATAAGAATTTGAAAACAAGAAACAACAAAAGCAAAAAAACAAACAGAAATCTGTTGAAAAATCAACAATCAAGATACTAAAAAATAATAAAATATATAAAAATCTTACTAAAATTTAAATACGCACAACGTTGTTTTCATTTGTGTTTGGGTTGGGAAAGGGACAGGGAAAGGGCTGAACATTTGGTGAAAGTATTAAGCGAATTAACCTCAGAAGGGAATAAAAAACTTCGCACCTGTCCCCCAAAATTGTTTATGCCTCTTATGAAATTGATATACACTTTTAGGGTTGGGTTAATACACAAATGGGCGTTGGGTTTGAAGAATTATGACTGAATTATGGGATAAACACATTTTTTTGTATACTATATGTATGTACATATGGAAGTTATTTTGATGATTTCACATATTCCTAAGTATTCCTCGTGATAAGAAGGCTCTTCCTCTTTCACATTCCGCACAAGTTGATAAACTCGCAACTTGACTTTGCTTCTAAAATTTCAAAATATTTTGCAATTCGAGTATAATCAGCATATTTATTCAATTTCAAAATGCATACCATATTTTTATATCGTATATATTTAATAATTTGTTTTTGTTTCACATCAAATGCAGAGAATTTCATCATTATTTATTTTCTGTATTTTTAGCATGCATATCTTTACTGTGATTTTCAAAGAAAAACAAACAAGATAATCATAAATAGTTATTAGCAAGCGTGACATGACAGGAAATAAACTGAAATCTACTTAGAATTGACATAGTTAGTTAGTTCAGAGAGATTCCCGAGTATTCATGTTTAAAAAGATTGTAATATATGATTCAGGATATTGTTAAAAGAGAATGCATAACCTTGAGATGTATTCTTTCCACTTACTAAACAACAATATTGTATGGGAATTATTTGCAGACATTCTAACATCGTAATTTTCCACAATGAACGCGTTTATCAGATTGCATCAGATTTGCACAAAGTTGTTGGAATCCAAATACATTATCATATACGAGTTCTCGTTCATCTCGTGATGTGATATCATGTGAATAATGTATGACTACAAGTATTACTCGCTGTGACACAATTGCGAACTGAAACTGAATCTGAAACTAAAACTGAAACTGTAATATTCCATTACTAAGAACATATCCATTATTTCCACCCACAGAATGAACTCTGGTTGTTTCTACGTACTTGTACATACATATTTATTAAGAGTTTTCTAATCTGCACAAATCCCCGACAATTAGGCGTCATATTCTCAAGCGACAAAAGTTTCCGCGAAGTCTGCTGCATTGTAGGGTGTTTACAGGGTAACAAAAAGTACCGTTTCATTACTGCCAAATCATGCTGATAATATGAGACGATATTTATACATATATAGTATAAGAATGACTTGGCTTTAAAGAGCTATTTTGTTTTTCATGAATCAAATGCCCTGAGTAAATAAACAAGTACGTCTCAACTGGTCCAATCTGGGAGCTGACTCGTTGCAACTGCATATATTATATCTACATATATTTACATACACGTACATATGCATATACATTTAGCTATCAAGATCGTGATCGCATGAGCGTCGCCGGGTCTGAGATTAAAAACCCGTGCGACCATAAAAGAATCGCGCGCGACAAAAGTCCAAGACAAAGCTCAGTATAATAATAAAAAAACAATAAGATAGATATAAATAGTATTGACAACAAATATGATTCTTTCAGAATGTTAACTTAACTTGAAATCCTAGAATGAATTGCAATTGATCTAACCATGTTTCGGATTAGTCATACGACAAATCAAAAACTTTAACTGCTTTTAGTATAATGCGTCAGAGTAGCTAAATAATTACATACACGCTTAAGCATATCTAAAAGCAAAGTTCATATGGGCAATTTGAAAAAATCCAACAAACTTGTCGAAATTCATAATATGTAAATCCCCTATGGGTCGACAATTTAAGAGTGATTCATCGTTATTAAGTATATTTTTATAGTTTTTAATTAAAACATATAAAATATATAATTTATAGTTGTAGTGTCTTCATTCAATATTCCTTAAATTTAACTTTTTGCAGTTGAATGTGAATAATAGGTGAAACAAATAATTATTATAATAAATAACATATGATTTCTAGTTTCGTTTTTGGGTGAAATTCGACTATTTACACTCATGCAACTTTTTAGTCATTGATCAGCCATTTCACATGCATTAGAAGTGTTTATTTTTAATCTTTGCATTTTTTAATCAACAAAAAAAAACATCAAACTCAATGTCAATGTACGTCATAGGAACAAAATATTTTTTACTGATATAGCTGTGATTTTTGAAATTTTAATAAACTAAGCATTAGTAAAAAAATTTATTTACTGCCATTAAAAGGTGACCATATAGTTTAAGTAATTTGAATAAACATGTGATGATATACAGTTATTCAAGTAATTGTTTTCACAAATGAAAAGCTCAAATAATATCAAATAGCAAAGAGAACATTTTTTTGTCCTTTTTTTATTTATTTAAATATATAAACCATTGGGCTTGTTTTAAAAAACATGGTACTTTAATTAAATATTTTGTCAAAACAATTACCTGACCTACTGTATATACTAAATTTGTATGCCAACTGCCCACTATTTAATAGACACAATCAAAGTGACCCTAGTGATCCTCAAGAGGCCCCTCCATTTATAGGTGCGACTCCAACCACACATAAATTTATAACTGCGCCATAATTCTCTAGATGTGCTCCAAAGTTCCAAAGAGTGCAAAACTTGCCACTCGGCGATTTGCGCGTGACAAAAAACGTGATTTGTTCGGGTTTTTCTTTCAGTTGTTTTTCTCTTCTTTTTTTTATATTTTTTTTTGGTTTGGCTTCCAAAAATAAATTACTATATTTAAAAGTTAATAAATACATATTTGTGTATATATGTTCGCATTTAAATGGGATATTTTGCGTTGCGTTGCATTTTTCGGCTTGTAAGTGGATGCGGCAAAAACAAAACAGAAACAAAACAATAACAATAACAGAAAAAAAAATACAAAAAAGAGCTAAAACGAATTGAAAAACAACGCAAATCAAATTGCAAACGATAACAGGCAACGGATGCAAGATTCAAAAGATATGCACAGCGTTTCTAAATGTGTGGACAGGAGTATAAGTTTGGTATTTACATATACATACATATATACTTGTATATATGGGGCAGAGTACCGTTGTTTTCTTTTTTCATGTTTTTTTCTTTTCTTTTTTTTTTTGTTTTTTGAATGATATCGCAGCAATTCCAATGAAGTTGAAGCGTAAAATAACGACGCCATAGCCAAATGATCAGGTTGCCCTGCTTTGTACTCTCACAGGGGTAAGGGCGATTCTTGTGCTTGAAGGTGGTGGTCACAGTGGTCACAGTTGGTCACGTGCCGCACAAGGTGATAACGTATCGTTGTGTTAGCCCCAAGCAAATAAAACCCACGAAGCAAACCGATGACATGCCCATTATCAGTATCAGTATCGCCGATAGGCTGTGTAAATACTCGTATCCTAAACACTTGGCAGACTTTTTATGGCGCAGTCCGTAACTGTAATTAGGTGAGGGAATGCCTTAGGTTAGTACTCGGCCCATTTGTAGAGCTTTTTAAGCCATTGATGACCTTGGGGCACGCCTCAAGTGCCACTTGAACTACCGCCAGCAAGTTGAATGTCAAAGTCAGAGCAATAGCTCCAGCTCAATCCGACTTTTGTCTATGCCAAGCACGTCTCTATGTGTGTGTGTGTTTAATTTATAAAAACAATAACAAATAACACAATGCCGAGCACTGACGATAGACGAAACGACCTTGAGGAGGGAGGGGGGCACCTGAAAGGTTTTTTCGGGTTTGTTAATGTGATTAAGCCTAGTTTTTTTCTTCATTTTTTTTGGAGCAGCATTTGTTCAGCTTGAAACCGAATTGAACTACATGTAGAACCAGAATCAAGATAATCTGGAACCATGAACTAGCATATATTTAACACTAGCTCGCATTTCCTATTGACTTAATATGCATAACCGTCGAAACCTCTAAACGGCTCTAATCAAAAGTCTGAAAACGAGTTCAATAAACCAAAAAACAAACAAGTCAAACGCAGTGTATAAGCCAAGTAATTGTTGTTATTTTGTTTTTTTTTTTTTTTTTTGTGGCCCAATGCGGGTGTCAAGAGCAGTCAACAGTGGTTTTTACTTTTATTTCTGTTTTTTTTTTTTTTTTGGCAACACCAAAGTCATTAAACTTGGCTCGCATTTGACATTGCCAACTGGAAGTGACTAGCCAGACTGTTCATAGACGTATTTTCGTTTTCGTTTGATTCGCAATAGCAAAATGCCAACATTTTTGTGGTTCATTCAACTTCAATGTGTTATTTTTATTATTTTGTGATTTTTGCGCATTTCAAACTCTGAAAACTTTAAACTTGAATATGTGTTTCCTTATCAGGCTACTGATTCTGTGGAACTCACATGACTTCGGCTTGAATTTCTATGAATGAAAAATGCCGCATGCCAGAACAGTTCATAATAAACACTCACTGGGAACAATTCCACTCGCAGTTCCATTGAATGCTACCCGAATCGCTTCTGGCTTCTGGCGCGTTCCCCATCACATCAACAATTGGACGCAAAAATAAACAAAATAAGCAAATGAAAACAAAAGCGTCCCACTGTGGTCTCCATTTGGGGTCATTTGCCAGAGCAAAACGTGACAACTGTGATGCCGGGCATTCCATCCAAAAATTGGACAGCGCGCGATTCTTTTTCAATTTCCAGAACCTCAGACCTCAGACCCAAATGTCCAAGAATACGTAACAAGTACAAGGCAACCGCCTTGGCCCTGAGAGCGCCATGCAATCGTATGAATATGTATTACATACTCGTACATATATACAAGGGAAGTTCTAAGTACATGTATGCATATTTTGTTATTTTAGTTTCAATTTCATTTGTGCACAACTGGAACTAATTTTTGGCGGCACCAATTGCCAGGCTTAAGAACCAGAAACACAACCAGACGACATGCTGACTGACACTCTTGGAATGCAGTCCAAAGCGTGAAAATTGCAATTTTCACAACACTTGTTTGTTTTGAATTACTTGTTTACCAATTTAAATTTAAAGTATTCAAAATTTATGCCTAAATATATACGTTAAATCGAACAAATATCACAAAAAAAGTCTTCGTATATTGAAAATAATATTTGATATTGTTTTGACAATGAAAAATTCACATATTTTATTTTGCAAAAATCAAAATACTTTATCTTGCTATTTTACTTATTTTTCTTTCTGTTATTGTAACCTGGGTTTCTTGGAACCAGTTAAAAAAAAAAGAATTTATCAAATGCAATGAACTTAACAATTTTTTAAATAGAAGTAGCTGTTCTTAATTGCTTTTTCTGTGCATTGTTTAAGTGTGTCAAGTGGTTCAATATATGTGTTTACTTATCAGAGTACAAGTGCAATGTTTAAGTATAATAAAAGCACGATTAAAATATCTTTAACAATACTAATGAGTTAAATTTACATTTGGTTAAGTGTGGTACCAGCACTGACCTAATCTTATCATTTAATTAGAGACTACTTTGACTTTGACTGGTGGCGTATGAGCAATTTAATGATCTTTTAAGAGCACTTAAAACGCGTGCCAGAGGAAAATGCCAAAGCTGTGGGTAATGGAAAATTTTTAGTGATTTACACCAAATAAATTAAGCGCTGACAATGAAATATATAAATATGTATATTGTTGATTAGCACCCCAAAAAAAAAATAAAAACGTTCAACGACAATGCAGAACAGGAGGTAAGGCGGAAGGCAGAAGGCGGACGGCGGTCACGCCCACTCCACGCCGGAAATTAGCACTCATCAGTTGAGTTTTGGATTCTATGTGGCTTTATACTTGTACCTACTGAACGGTGGTCAACAATTTGCAATTTGGCACGGCGTTTACCAGTTTTTTTTTCTTTTTTTTTGTTATTGTTGACTTGGCACATTTTTGAGATTTATTTGCGCGGCGTTTATTTGATTGAAATCAAACAGCAGCGCATTGTGTCCGTCCGTCAGTTGTTGTTTGACGCAACTGTGGGAATATTCCACTGCAGCGTGCGGCACTGTTTACTCAACTGCCTGCTCCCCCCCTTCATCTCCTGCTCCACCTCTGCGCGATCTGCAGTGTCCGCCCGTCAGTGATCAGAGATCTGTGATCGATGGTCGCTGATCGGTGATCGGTGAGCGCACGCCCAAATGTGTTAATGTAGCAACAGTTTTGTGTTGGTTTTTCTTGTTTTTTTTTTTTTGGGTCCACATATTGCGTTTCGGGGGAGGTCTGTAAATTGTTATGGCAATCTTTACTACCATATGCAAGAGCGGAAAGAGTACCCCCGAACAGTTGCCCGCTTGTTTGTTTCTCCATTGATCGATCGATTGCCGCTCTAATCAATCGTCGTCCAATGTCCCGTATCGGTTCGTGCCGTGTGCGGCGCCAACTTTTTTTTTTTATTCAAGTGTGTGTATCATATATCATATATATATATATATATCAGACGGCTATTTGTCGTAAACACTTTTGTTGCTGTTCGTTGACGCTACTATAGTACAATAAATAGAGCGTGCGAAAGGCTGGACCGTATACTGTCCATACTGTCTTTAAATCCCCCAAAGACACACACACACACATACACACCTGAAGATGCATACATGTAAGTGTGTATTTATGTGTGGTCATGTGACTCTCGATTACCCACTTCTTTAATTGTTGCCATACATATGACAGTCAATGGGTATAACGACTTTTTAAATAAATTGGTAAAGCCACAATTAATTTTTATCAAAAGGAACTGTACTTTCAGTTCGAGCTACCATAACAATTGATTATAGTTTCATAATCACTAGAATACCTAGCGTATACTTAATATTTGGCGACTTTACAAGTGTCAGCACTAACCACATTCTTTATTATCCTCTAGCATATAATATAATATAATGTATACATAATAAATATTTACATAAGTGACTTATTTTCTTTTTTGTGATCAATAACAATTTTTGGAGGCACATGCCGAGTCGCATACTATTTAAATTTTAGGGGCTAAACGAGTACTTACTTAGTTTTAATATAATTAACGACTTGAACTTAAACATATATAATTTTGACGACAAGCCCATAGATCACACTGTCATATCCAGGGGTCTAAACGACGTTCTCAGTTTAAATTGCTGGGAAAGCCCAATGCAGCTCTAAGGGTTGTCTAGGTCAGGCCAAAACAACAAATAATAAACAGTATAGTTGGTAAAGAAATTATTTTGACAAAATAAATAATTTACATATTTTTTTTGGTAAAAATAAACACATTATGTGGATTTGTTCTTATGTATATTTTTACAAATATTAAGTATATTTTAATAATTTGTATAGAAATATAAACTATTCTATCCAAGACTTATTTCAAAACTATTATTGGACTAAATGTATTTTTTAAATGTAATATTATTTATTTTTTTAAAAAAACATAATTATTATTTCTTATTTATTTGCATATGAAATGTCAACTTGTATTATATGGAATAAGATGACTAAGAATAAGTGATAAGAATAAGTATTTGAGTTTGTTTTGATGTAAATTTGCGTGCATGTTTCAAAAGTTTTATAGCCTCATCTGTGGGTCTGGACCCAAGCCACTTTGAGGGAAATAATTGGGGAAATACCGAGCATTAACCTGAAGCTGGCTTGGGTCACACTTGATAAACATGTCGCGACGTGCACCGACTCCAATGTGAATGTCAAATGTGAGTAATGGAAAACAAATACATTTTGATGACGGCATCAGTTCTGACTGCCTGACTGTTTGGCAGACTGTTAGCCCACAGTTTTGGCAATCAATCAAATGGTAAATGGCTAAGCAATCGATTGACTGACAGCAGCCGGAAATGGGCGCATACCACTAACCCACTAGCAATAGAAACTAGTCAATACAACTAAAACAACTAATACAGCTGATACAGCTGCTGCCTGTTGGCCAACACGTAACCCGCTAACGACATCGACATCGACATCGACATCTCTAAATGCTTGATTAGCACTAGAAATTAGCGTGTGCCGAAACTTGACGGCGGTTGCGGTTGTGACGTCACGTTTGTGTTTTGTGGCTCAAATTGAAACACATTTGCTGTATAAGTATGTGTGTATATAAATTTTCATGCAATCTCCAATCGACGACAAAACTCGCACGCGCCGTCGACGATTGAAAGAGCGAGACAGAGAAAGAGCGAGAATCGAATGGAAAATTTCAGAGCTATGAAAATATGAGCATACTGTAGTTGATAATGAATGCACTATAAATCGATTAACACATTTAAAGCATGCTGAAAAGGCAGCGTGCAGAAAACAAAATCAATTGCTTAATGATCCGCACATGGATGGCATTGATTATGAGACTCCTCCTCCAGCCACTCCTCCCACTCAATAGTTGTTACAAATGTCGGATTCGCTGGAAAAGATAAAGCCATCTGTTCGCCTGGCAACGGATTAAAAGCCAGTTGACATTTATGAGCGCCGTTGGATGATGATGTGGTAATATTTTTGCAATAATACAAGTACGAGTATGAGTATGAGTACTCTTACCAAAGCCAAGATGCGTCAGCCAAGGCACATGATCTGTGATCTGTGTTTGATGGGTGATCTCTGAGCTCTGGCTGCGACATGGCTGTCTCGGCTTAAGACCAATTAGCACTGACAACTGAACAACTGTCGATCTGCCTTTGTGTCTGTCTCACTTGTCTTGATCACCTTCGCTGATCATTTGGTGCCAGCTCCTGTTGTTTTTATTATTTTCATTATTATTATTGTTATTGTTGTCTAGGTGTTATACGCAACACGTCTCAGCCCGTCGATTGCGTCAGTGCCGTCGTAGTGGGATTAGGATTAGTCTTAAGCTTAAGTCGAAGTCGCTTG
Source organism: Drosophila falleni (assembly GCA_035045575.1). Taxonomy (NCBI): domain Eukaryota; kingdom Metazoa; phylum Arthropoda; class Insecta; order Diptera; family Drosophilidae; genus Drosophila; species Drosophila falleni. Next base: position 18,708,550 of record JAWNOV010000167.1, read on the forward strand.
CCAGATTGCGTAAGGATTAAGCCAATGCTAGAAACAGTTACCATTGACTGATTTCTTGACCATTTCACCTGTATGGTTTTACCAAAAATACAATGCACCTTAAAATGATCAGAACTAATCGTAAGAGCTGAAGTATTTCAAGCAGTCGAAAGTTAAATGCTCTACAAGTACTCTTAACAGAGTAAGCTATGCATCTAAATAGCCTGTTTTTAAAGGGACTGGGAGCGGGGCCTGGGAGAGGGCCTGGGAGAGGGACCTGGGAGAGGGACCTGGGAGAGGGACCTGGGAGAGGGACCTGGGAGAGGGACTGGGAGGAGTAATATTAATAGTGGTATTTATAGTAGCAGTTGTAGAGAGGGTATTATTATTATTTATTACAATAGTTCCACATATTTCATTGCAATGATTTATTGTTTTAATTAAAACTTTCTTATCCTTATTAAATACGAGTATGACATAAGCGGTTGCCATAGAGACTATTTAATTAGAACATTTTAAGATACTATTTTAAATTCACTAAGGCCAGTTTTCTTCTTTAATTGATTCAAAGAGATATTTTTAAATTTTACATTATTTTCTATACATTTTACTTCAATTTACATTGAAAAACTGAAATTTTAAAATATAAATAAACATATTCAGATTTACTTTTTAAAGAAACGACAACTAAACAACTGTCTAACTGAAGAACAAACTTCTTCAGCAAGTCATAATACTCGTTTGCTTTGGAATAGATGTACTCACAAGTATCATAATATCTGGCCTTGAACGAGGCCGGTTCAAGTTCAGCGGCATCATGCACACACAGCACAATATATATACAATACACAGTACGAGTACATCAACAACAATAACAACAACAATAATAATAACAATAACAAAAACAAAGCTGTTTCGCTTTCGGAGCTGCAAGCAAGCAGCCCGCTCGCCACCCGCATCACACACAACAACACACAACAACACAAAAGCACAACAACACAAGTCCAACCCAGACAGAGGCACTGCCAGTCCCAGTCCCAGTTCCAGACCCAGTCTCAGTCCCAGTCTCAGTCCAAACTCGGCCAGATAGCGTTCAATGTCTGCTCTGTTGCTGTTGTTAGTGTTGTTGTTGTTGCCGTTGTTTAAGTTGTTGCTGTTGTTGTTGCTCTCAAAGTTCCGGCTGAGCTGGCGTGCTTTTTTCGTTGCTGTCGTTGTTGAATGAACGCGCCTTGTGGGTTGGTCTTGTTGTCAGCATTTGTTATTGCGCATACGCCGCGTGCGCCGTTACATTTATACGCCTTTGGCCACACCCACCACACCAACCAGACCAAGTTTCAAGCAGTCTCAACAAACCAAAAAAATTACACAAACACCTACAGAGTCACATACATCAAGTGGGTCACTGGACTCCTTTAAAATATACTTGTCCAATGGTCGTTTAACGACCTTGCCAGACCTTGAACTGTTTTCGTTGTTAGTTAAACAATTATCGATGCTCCAGGTATATGTTTATTAGGTTTATTTTATTGCAATGGCTAAAGTTGAGCTAGAATGTAGTTGTACAGGTTTTTATGGCAGTACAGAAATAAATATATCAAGACAATTAAGTGATTCGATTAGATGAAGTCCAACTTGTTGTTGTTAATCAGATAATTTTTATACAAATTCTGTCATACAAATAGAAATTAACTCATTGCAATTAGTTTGAAATTAGTTATATTTATCTATAAATAATTACTTATGGTAGACGGTTGACCTGATTTTAAATTGCACAAATAGAAAACATTTACGCATTTGTTTTAAATTAAAACTGTTAATCATACAGCATTGACATTTTGCATATTATTAAACAAGGGTATTTATAGAGAACTGTTTATTGACTCAATTATTAATTTTATACAGGCAGTGAGTCCCACACATTTCCGTAAACAAAGGGTATATTTATGATCATCAGAAATTCCAATAACTCAAGATTACTAAGCAATCTGTTACTTAAGAAATTGAGAATATATGCAGATATACAAAAAAATAATGAAGAGTGCTTACTTTAGCCTCAGCATGTTTGTTGTAATCAATTATTTGACAAAAAAAAATACAGGGTATTCAACAGAATATATTTACTGCTCAGCTTATTGTCTCAAGACGTTTTAATATGCCAAAAGTTCTAACTTGTTATGTTGTTATTCTTTATGTTGTTTTCTTTTTCTCTGGTTTTGAGATCGTCGGACTTTTGTTTGATTTGGCGCTTTGGCTACTGTTTTATTCTCTGGCAATGCCAAAAGGCAAACAAACCAGCGATTCCAGTTATTTTCGACTGATTTACGGGGAATTTCACGTGCGTCAGCATCTGAGTGTGTCCGTCCTATTGTCCCTCTGTCCATCCGATTGTCAATTTGGTTTCGCCAGAAAAATGCCAGCCAGCTAACAGCAATGACAAACAGCAAACCAATCTATCCAGCCTCCTATACAGATACAGATACAGATACAGATACAGATACAGATACATATGTATATGTATATGTATATGTATATGTATATGTATGTAAATGTATGTATATTTTTACTATTTAAATTCGAGTTTTATTGTTATGTGAGTTATCGCGCTAACCTTTTTTTTATATTCTTTTTCGAGCGACAGCGAAATTCCAAGCAAGGTGACTTTTTTGTCAACGACTTTCTGGGTGCAAATTTGTAATGCAAATTTGTAAACATTGGGTTTTTAATGATCATAACCATACATACATACATATGCACAACGCACTTACATACATACATACATTCAGCTCACACATAAAAATAAAAGATATTAATGAACAATAACGAAAACTTGACTGGGGGCACGCTTTGGTGTTATTTCATAAATAAAATATTAGATAGAAATAAAATAACGGAAAAACGAAAAACAAATAAGTTTAAAGATAACAACAACAACAACTATGTCATCAATCTTAAAACTCTTTGTCATTTGTTATATTTTTGGCACTGTGTTTATTTATATAGCAGCCGTCGCCATATGCATTGTTTAAGTATTTTTATTATTTTTTTTCGCCTGTCTCAAAAAAGCCAAAAATAATATTCAACCGCAAAGCTTACGCCTGGGGCAACTGGCGGCGACATCGTTGTCGACCCCTTCTCACCTCCTTCCTCCTCTTTCCACTAATGACGCAAATAACACCTTTGGATCTTAAGATGCCAGACTAAAACTGAAATTGAGAATTAAACTCAATCATCGTCGACCCAGTCACAATATCGGTTAGTCTACATCGTGAGAAGTTTGGATATATCACAGTGGAAGTTTTTTTGAGTGGAAACCAGTGAAAACTTGTTCTAGTTTCGATCAGATACCATGGAAAACTACAAAAATTTCTAAGTTGAGTTTATCAGGTTCCCTTTCGGATTTCGCATAGCGCTAAACATGCTCATATCAACATAACTATATAACTCTTACAGTATGCATAGGAAATTATCATTATTTAAGGTGGCATTTGGGTTTTTAACACCTGATAAGATTTCATTATGATATCTTCATTAGCACATGGAAAAATTGTCATATCTGTGAGTGCTTTACTTATTTTATTTTAGGCCCCAACTCTTCTGAGAATCGATTGCCTTTAACAATTGCAGTTTATTTTTGGAAGGTCTATTTTTAGGATCTTGATATAATTAAGGCTTATTTTTCATGACAGCTTAATGAGAGTTTCCATTCATATAAGTTCACATTATTCGGGGTCTAATCATATGATTGATAACTTAATTTCATCGATTTCCCACCAATCAAAATGCACTGTTTTCATTTATTTTGTTGAGGTAAATGATAGAGCTTTAAGTCAGGAAATTGGGACAAGTGATTGTGGGCTTTAAAGTGATGACACGCCCCTTGTTTATTTTTTAAACCTTTTTTTATTAATGATCATTAGCATAAATTTTCTTTGAAAGACTCTAGTTTTAAGTTATTTTAAAGAAATAATTTAATCTTATACCGCTCGACAACTGCCTTGGCACTAATTATAATATAAATTCCCCTAATCATTCCGATTAAAAATTCATCTAACCACATAAAACATTCAATGCACTATTACGAGAATTTCCAAGAACTTTCGCTGAAACAATAATAATTGTAAGCGATATCCGCTCACTGTATTTATAATTCATCCGGAAATGAGTCGAGCCCCCTTAAAAATTCCGCAACGTACTATTATCGGTCGAAAGATCTTATCAAAAGTGATTAAGCAATGCGTCGTCAATCGAATTGGACACATGCTGCAGCTATATATAAGTACAAATGTATAACGATCACATGCATCGTATGATGATCACGCCAATACTTAAAGGTTCCGGAACGCTGGCTGACGTCAAAGACCTAATCAAAAATAGTACCGATGACCCACATAGAAACATTAGCTAAAACAGACTTAGTAGCAGCCCTTAGAGGATGAGGGAGAAGAAAGAAATGAAATGCTGCTGCTGCTAGGCTGAGTGCTGACTAAAAATCGAAACTGATAAGAACTAAACACATACGATCCTATGCACACGTACTCCTCCGGCCGAAGACGTCTACGTGCGCTCCAGTATTTCACCATACGAATCAAGCTATTGCCGTACGAAATAGAGGCTGATAAGGTGGCTTGTTATGACTGATTGTCTGCCGCAGTTGAAAGACTTTCTTATCGGCTCAACGGCAGCGTCGTCATCGTTTTCAAAGTTAAGTACCAAAGTACATTATCGACGTCATTGTTATGACCACAAAGTATTGACGCAATGCTATTTAAAATATCCAAATTTTGCTTGAAACTTGTGGTTAGTTCATGAATTGACAGTGACTCAACCGATCCGCAACTTACGCACATTTCACAGGAATAATTGGGATTAGGCTATTTGAATGAGGCAAGTGGAATGAATTATTTCATTCGAATTGATAAAAACTACACACACTGTATGCATTATTCGTTTCGTAGAAATCTTGCTAATTTATTCAATTTCGTCACATTGAAAAGTGAATTAAAAATAATTATTCACTTAATATTTATTCAACTTTATTCATTTAACTGTAGCATGTCAGCAACTGAACTATAGACTTTGTCATCCTGTTAAGCACTCAATGATTCATGCAAAAAAAATAGCAAAAAATAGTACTTTGAAGTACACTAAACAATAATCAAAGCGTAATTTATAGCGTATTTAAACTGAGTAAAAAATGTGAATAAAACCTGAGATTAAAATATTCAAATTTGCATTAAAATTATCGTTTCGTATAAGTTAGTTTGATAAGTGCAAAAATAAATTATTCTTAAGCATAATAAATGGCAATTAAAAAAGTTGATATTATTGGCATTTTGTCAAAAGTGGCGCCGTTTGTCATCGGAATTCAAACTTGAATTAATTCAAATTTAGCTGATTCTTGTTTGGCCAACAACTTAGAAACCACAATAAAGTGCGCTAGACGTTGTCTGGAATTCCCCTAATGAAAAGAAAGCCAACTACAACAACAATTATAAATATGTTCAACGATTTTAACAACAACAATAACCGCAATATTCGCTAGGTGGCGCGTGTGCAAAAAAAAAACAGAAAAGAGTTAAAGTTGAAGATAAAATAAATACATAAAAAAGCAACAAAATATAAAAGCCAACTGAGAGCACACAATGAATAAAATGAAAACCAGTTAGCTTGAGACGTCGCGTCGCGTCTCAGCAGCAGCGTCAGCGGCAGCAGCAGCAGCAGCGGGCGGGGCACTTTAAACCACACACGCGCCACTGGAGCAATTTTCAGCGCGTGAGTCGCCGGCAGCGCAGTCGGCAGCGCAGTCGGCAGCGCAGTCAGCAGCCGTCAACCGACAGCGCAGTCAGCGTCGTTGTCGGCGGCGGCGCTTTTGTCATAGATTGTCATTGTCCACGCGACTGCAGCAGCTGAATTCACACGGCTCATTGTGGCTTTTTTTTCGCGGAATTTGCGGCGACATTCCCCGTGAGTGCCATATTCGATATAAATGTATGTGGCTAGAAATAGATACAGTAGTAATTGCCTAGAAATATCTATATATGTATTGTTTATTGTTGTGAAGTTAGAAAGTTATCAGAAATAGAGTATATGTACTAAAAGACTCTGAGGTATTATAAATATGCAGTATAAAAACGACTAGGAGGATTTATAAAATAGATATATGTAAGTAGATATGTTTACAAAAATATAGTAGACCAACATACAGTTAAGCTTTTATTCGAATAATTTCTTACTTACTTCGAATACTATGTAATTATGCAGTATAAAAACGACTAGGAGGATTTATAAAATAGATATACATATGTTAGTAGATATGTTATAAAAAATACTGTTGAACATTATAAACATACAATTAAGCTTTTATTCGAATAATTTCATACTTACTTCGAATACTATGTAAATTTTTTCAGTTCTTAAAATTTTTTCTCTTAATAAAATTATAAATTTTTAGTGTTCAAAAAATAAGCTAATGGAATTTATGGGAAAAAAAACTTAAGAAAGAATATAAATAAATTAGAAAATTAAAATGTGAAATATTAAATGAATACAAAGTTACCTGTATAAACAGATTTACAAGTCAAGGAAAATAAGGAGGCAGTAGTACTCGTAAGTAATAAAATTCTATTGCTAGATATTCTATGTTCTCAACTGCACTTTAAGTGCTTTATAGGCAAGTTAACCCGTATATAGAGCATTATAATATTGCCGCAACTGTCACGTTGTGGTTCAATTTGACGCTGACGTTCTGTCAATTAGTGCACCAACACCAGCATTTGTTATGGGAGTGGGTGTAGGTGTAGGTGTGGATGTTTGATTGATGTTAGAGTCAAAGCAGCCGACCCACCAATACCACCAACAACAACATCACCACCAACTGGCAACAGGTGCCATCGACGCTGCTTAGGTTTTCCCCCACAACAAATTCGCGTGGTTTCGATAAAATGGCTCATAAATCAAACTATATATAATATTTAAATATGTGATAGATAGTGTGTGGTTACCTGTGTTCTATTTTATTTGCCCACTGAAACTGATGAGCTTCAAAGTTAACAAATTGAAGCAAAGCTTTTGATCGTTACTTTAGCATTATTTGTCAGCTTTTATTTTAAATTTGCAAAAAAAAAAATATGGATAAAAAATGCGCTGAAGACGCGAATCGTGGCACGTTTTGGTCATTACGATTCATTACCCATCCCAAGTCGTTGGTCAGCTTTCAGTTGTGGTTATTGTTCTTATTGTTGTTGTGCCCACACACAAAACGCAGCACGTTCTTGCGCAAAACAACAACAAAAACGAAGCCAATAGCAATTTTTTAAGTATGAATTTTTAGTTTGTGTGTTGATGTTGCCAATTGGTCATTGTGTTTGCATAACCCATACAAAATCGTCATACGAGTATCTCTGAAGTGTTTTATTTATTATTGTCAGATTTTATGTCACCTTCTTGCATAAGCCATGACTATGTCACTCTTTAAACTTGTTCTAAATATATATATCTATAATTATTTATATGCTATGTAGTTGTTGTTGTCATTTTACATAAGTCGAATAATTGAAACCATCGTGAAAAATGTAATACGAAGCGACATTTTCAGTTGGGGATAACCGTATTATGACGAATTTGAAAGCACTTACCTTGTCTTCATTCGAACGTGGAAATTAAATAAAAACACATTTATTAATTGTTTTAATAATTGACTGAAAAACATTAAAAATGCTTCATACATTTTGAAAATCGTTGGATATATTTAATGTTTAATTTAATATAATTATTTTTAGAATTAATCAAGATTTGTAATATATTAAATATAGTTTTGTCAACTATCACTGACACTCAGCGTAGGGTGCATTAAGTCTAAAGTTCAATGTGGATCAAAAACTATGATATGCGATAAAAAAAAGCGTTGCAAAAATTTTGGCGAAATTGCACACTGTCAACTGTATTCGCACTGAAAGTCAAAGTCAATGCAACGCTTACATAACTTACATAACAATACACCATACACACACTCACACACAACAATACACACTTTACTTACGTAAAAGATGGCGTGAAAGACGTTGAACAGAAATGGTAAAGAAAACCAAGAGCGAAAAAGAAATTTCACAACACAACCTCGAAAAAAATAAAACAAATGAGAACGCTGTAATCGAAAGTGCTTGACTGAAAGATACTCTTTAAGTTACTATGAGTTACTTTTATGCATGAACAATTAATAAATATCTAATAATGCTTAACTGAAATATTTTAGAAATTTGTTTAGTAACCGATTTTTCAAGCTCCTTATCCGATTCGGTAAGAAGAAAGTAAAACTATTGTCCCTTACTTTGTTGTTGTTGCTAATCAAGTATTAGCTCATATATATTATTTATAGGGTCTTGAGATTAGCACTCGCTTCGTTAACCATTTAAAGGTTATTGAAAAGAATGCAAAACTGACACGCGCTGAATAAAAAATTGATTGAAATTGAATTGGAAAGATTGTTAAGACGCATTCGAGATTGTCCAATAAAAATTTGTAGCGTTGACAACGACTTTAGCGTAATAATGAAAGTAATTGCTGTAGCTGAGAGAGTACACAAACAACATAATGAATATGATGACAAAAAGGCAGAGCAAAACTCAACGGCGACTGAGAAAATATAATAAAAGCTGCTTGCTGGCAAACAACAAACAGTCGAAAGACGACAACCGTCAACCGACAACCGACAACCGACAATCGACAACCGACGGACGGGAGACGAGGGAGGCGTACAGAGATTGAGCGGCACGTGCCGCGGCTAGCGTCAGCGTCAGCGTCAGCGTCAAAATGGGGGCTAATAGTAATGAGCAACAACAACCAGAGTAAATGAAATAATTAACAAAAGCTATAGCAACAACAACAACCTCAACTCTCATTTGCAAAACAAGGCGACGTGCAGTTGATCGCGAAATCGCAAGCGATCACACATCGTCGATCGATCGATGGATTTCTGCTTCTTTTTTTTTATTCTTTGGATTGCTGCTTCTTCTGCTGCCCTGGGGGTTAATGGAGCATAATGTCTTGCTTAATAAGAATGTACGAAAAGCCACAAATTGAGTGTTGTTCAAATTATCAGCTCCACTGACCATTTGCGAGTATGTCTCATATACAGTCTCGCATAGACAGTAAATTATGGAAATTATGCCAAATTTAGAAAAATATATACAAAGACTTATGCGATAATACTAATCAACAAAAATTCAAAACATATATGTATATTGTATTCCTTCTCATTTTCGTAAAGGGTATTTAGCTGTTAAACTGCCTTATTTGTTAAACTATTTCTCTATTACTATTACTTCACTTCTACAAACCAATAACTATTAACAATTATAAAAAAAATTATACTTTCTGTTATAATAAGTTGACTTTTTATCTGAATAAAACTATCCCCGAAATACAAACATATTTTATTAGTTCGGTAAGATTTATTGAAAGTGAAAATCATTGATTATTCTAATTTCATTTCAGAAACCTTTTGCTTATTGAATTTCCGTTGAGTTGATGAATTTAAGTCTGATAAAGTGAATATATTTAATTTTGAAGTACTTCTATGCACTTCGTAAACCTTATAGCCACTTATTTTATGCAGTTTTTAAAGTTAGTTTGACATTTAATTATTTATGTAAAAAGTATTATTTTCAAATATGTAGAAAATTAAAAAGTAAAATTAATTTGAGTGGACCACGCGAAATGTCTGAGAAGAAAAGAGAAGAGAACAGAGAAGAAAAGAGAAGAGAACAGAGAAGAAAAGAGAAGCAAAAAAAGGAAAAAAAGAAAAGAGAAGAAAAAAAGGAAGAAAAGAGAAGAGAAGAAAAAAAGGAAGAAAAAAAAAGAAGAAAAGAGAAGAAAAGAGAAGAAAAGAGAAGAAAAGAGAAGAAAAGAGAAGAAAATAGAAGAAAATAGAAAAAAAGAGAAGAAAAGAGAAGAAAAGAGAAGAAAAGAGAAGAAAAGAGAAGAAAAGAGAAGAGAACAGAGAAGACAACAGAGAAGACAACAGAGAAGACAGAACACATCACACTGGCAATTCGTGGTTCTCTGTACGGAGTACAGACGCAGTCCCGTGCTTGTGTCTAGCGGCTTCAAAAGTGCAAAGTGTCCGGGGAACTGAAGCTTTGCTGACGCACGAGATGATTATCAAATCGTGGGCAGGGTGGCAGCAACGAGAAGTGGGCGGGACGGGGCGGTACGGGTCGGCAATCAGTACCCCGGCACGAGGAGCCATAGTGCCAATTGAGCGTATTGCTCGTGCTGGTCGAGCTCGTGCCGATTGTGACGGTCAGTCGATTAGTCGTATTGTCGTACATCAGTTGAGCGTCCGTCGAATTCGTTATAGTAATCATCATTAGCGCTCGGTATTGAATATGTACATATGTATGTCTGTATGTGTGCCTGACCAGACACGGCTTATTTTAGCCAAAGGTCAAGCGTAGCATCGATAGAAAAACTCATCAAAATCCAAAAATAAAACGCGCATTCACGAAACGCCATAAATCAAAGCGTCTGCGCATTTTGATGACTTTTTTTCCGAGTTAATGTTGAAATGTCGCCATCTGTTCCCCCCAGGTTTTAAAACTGAACTATGGCTGTTTTCAGCTCGGCTTTTGAGATTTTCTCAACTGAAAAAGCATTTCCGTTTAGCAGGAACAACATTTCCAATGAATCTGCTGTTATATGTTATTACATGCATTATCTTTTCTAACTGGTTCCTCTGACAACTTTGTGTATCTGACTAATTAATTGGCAATGTTTAATACCCTCAGCCGTATTCTCGGAATGAAATAAATATCAATGACTTGTGTCTAATGGCAATGGACAGACAGTCCGTGCCACTTAAGCTCCGTCATGGTGACTTCCTATCGCAATGATCGTCAGATGTAAGCAAATGCTTACCGTAAGGGTCAACTTCCCTATTTACCCGCACTCGACTTATCAGTGTCAGTTTTCCCATGCGGAAGCATTCAACTTTAACGCCCCACAGTGACGCCAGCTCATAAGGTATTTTACTAAAGGAAAAAAGGCTTTGAAATACTCCAGTTTTCGAGAAATTATGGAAAGTTTATAGTTTGAGTTGCTTCCTTAATTCAATTTAACTTAGCAAATTTTCTTTTAAATCCGCAAATTTAAATTGAAAATATTTATTAAATATTAGTTGCTCTGAATATTTCTATTAATGTTTTTGACACACTGTGCCGACTGAGGGTTGTCTTACAATAGCGGAACCCGTCGACAAGGTTACAGCCTGGCATTTTGGCACTGAACCAAACCGTAACCCAAAGCAAAGTCCGTCTACTGTATTAAGGTCAACATGTCAATTTGCGATAACGTTTGAGGTGTTTTTCCCATGTTTTTATATATATTTTTTTTTTTACAATTTTTAACTTTTTGCTTTGGTGCGAGATTTCGGCGCCATATAAAATTCCAAAGACGACGAGACAACAACCGGGGGGGGTTTTACGAGTTTACGAGTATTTGTTTCGTCAATTAACTGCGCCAATGATCAGACTAAGTAGTTTGTTTACCTAGACGCCGTCTTAGATGCGATTAGATTAAGTCGCATTGTACTATCATGATTGATGGTTTATTTTTAGCTAATGTGGATTATTAATATTTTTACTAAATATGGCTCGCTTGATGTGCTAATCAACAAAATTGTGGGCCAACGGCAGCTCTCAGCTTTTCAAAGTGTTTTTTTATTTTTTATGACAGACATTTAATTGAACTTTGGGTCCAAGTGGTTCTTTTGGGTATTTTTTTACCTAGACGGGGGGTTCTACATTATTTTATTGATAGCAAAGTGCTAAGATATGATCTACTACGCTTCTGTGAAACCGGGTAAGTTATACGCTAGTCATTGACGTATGCATTTCTGCGTTTTAAAAAAGTCCCAACAAAGTACTTTTAATTTTACTGCCCTGTGTTTAAGATATAATGAAACGCAAATTGATGCAATTGGAATATTCGGAATATTTCCCAATCCTTGTTAAAATATTAAATTAATTAAATTTTTTTTAAATATAGAAGGTTTTTTAACATACAAAATTAAATTTGTAAGCTTTTGTTAATATAAAATCATTAAATAATTTTATGTTCTCTATAAAAAATAAACCAAAAATGCATTATATTTAATATAAAAAATGTAAATCAATCTTAATAATTATATGACTTCCCTATTCTTTTATTTTGTCTTTATACTTTTACATTTTCAATTTGTTTTATTTGTTTAAATTTTCATTTTTTTTTTTTAAAGATATTTTGTTCATAATAAATAAATAATAAAAAAAATTAATAAATATATATTCTTATATTGTTGGTAGTTTTTAATCTTCAAGCACCGTAAAACTTTTTGGGTTCCCACCTGGCAACTGTCCACAATAAAATGCCTCATCCAGAAGCCAGTGCCACTGAATGTTTGACTATCTAACACATATATTATACTATATAACATATTTACAGCCAAGCCCACTCGACTTTAGCTGAACTGAGTCAATAGCACTTGCATAAATTGATCAAGTTCCCGAGTTCAATTGGGTTCCGTTTTTAGGAGCGCACGATAAGCACGAGCAACGCCATAAAAAAAACCACAAAAAATAAAAAACAGAATGAAATGAAAAGAGAAAAAATAAACAAAGTGAAATTGTATGCGTGACCGGGAGAACCTTCGTCCTCCTACTCCTCCTACTCCCAAACCCAAACCGATGATCGTCGTCCCCCTTTAACGATGCGACTCTAATCATGAGATTCAAAACTCGTGCTTGTGATTATATGGCGACAGCGGAACGTAACGCTTATCAGCATTTGCCTGGTTGAGCAGGAGAAGAGAATAATGATGGTCGGGACAGAAAGGGAGGGAGGGTGGAGGGTGGTAGGAAGGGGTTGATGTTTTTATCTAGCTGGAGCATGACTTTTAGCGTGTGCCATGACGAATGCGCTTGGCGGCGGCAACAGTAACTGCTATTTATACACGCACACATGACAGCACACACACACACACATACTGTCACACACATATGAAGCAATGAACTGTGCGTTGTTAAAAAATTTTCCATGAATTTGTTGTAGATTTTGCTGTTGTTCTGTTGTTTTGTTTGCAACATGTACCCCATCGTAGTCGACGGTTGTTGCTGCTGCTGCTTTTATCAATAATTATTTTGTTGTGCTCGCGACGAGTCGAGTGTTTTTCTTATCAGCACCTACACACACACACACCCACACGAACACACCCTAAAAGGGGGTGGTGCAGTAGGGGGTAGTCGGTAGAATTCTCTGGACGACGACAAGTCGGTCGTGTGACACACACACACAGACACACACACACACAAACAAGCACGTAGACCGACTGAGCAAATGTTCGGACTGTGTGTGAAGGGGCAAAGCTTGTGCCGTGCTTGTCTATAATTAGCTTAAGTCGCGTCAACAACAGCAACAATAATAACAACAATAACCACAAATAACAGCGAGTGTAACAATTACAGACAAGTAAACAAAAACAATAACAAATACAAATACAAATACAATAACAACAACATCCACAATTGCAAGGCTACCGAACGAACGATCCATCGTTCTATCGATCGATCGATCGATCGACGACTGTCGCGACTTGCGACTTGTTGCCATGTAAATGTAAACCATACCCTACCTAACTGTCTGACAATGTTTCACTTTCCCCACTCCCAAAGTGTCGCCCCCTTTTGGGCCACAACTCGTAAATTAACAATAGCGATCGCTGTGTTTGTTAATTGATTGACGCAACAACTATCGCGTCCTATCTCTGCCTAAAGTCTTATCGATGATGGTATGTTATGCTATGGTATATAGTGGTATAGTGGTAGTATGTTATATATATAGTATACAAGGCAGTTGGCAACTGTGTCCAACAACATTTCACTCCGCTGTTGGTGGCCATTTTTCAGCCGCTTTTCAGCCAGCAGCCATACTTAAATCGACAGAGACAAAAATCAATGTGAAATTTAATGCAATTTAATGCAGCGGCCATTATTCAAGTTGCAAAATAATTAAACTTGCTGAAGCTAAAGCCACAGTTGCTGCAGTTGCTGTTGGGTGTTAACTTGTTTAACGTGCATCAAGTCGCTGGCAATTATGAGCTGCAGCAAGTCCAGGATGCAGACAGCGAAAAGGGCCTCACTTTGATTCGCCATAAATGCAAATTGCAACAGCAACAGAAACAACAGCAACAACAGCAGCAACAACAACAGCAACAACAGTCAGTCCCAACAGCAGCAGCCTTTTGTGTAATTGAACAATTTGCTGCGCTGGGACAGGCAGCTGCTGTTACAACAACAACAGCAACAACAAAAACAACAACAACAAGAACAGCAACAACAAAAAGGGGCAACAGCAGCAGTAACAATGGCGTCGCTAATCACAGTGGTATAAAATCAAATATCCTTCAGCCCAATCAATTAATAAGTATTTCAAAAAAGATCTATTAAATTTGAATTTGAAAACAAATTACTGGGTCCGTTTTTTTTTAATTCCAGTTTAATCTTATTAAAGAAATATTTTTAAATTTTACACTAATTTCTAGACATTCTAAGAACCTATCAAATTGCTTTGAAAAGTGGGCTTGTATAATACCTTAGCTCATATAAACCTCTATATTTACATACAATAATTTTCTTAAGAAATTCAATGATTGACTAATCCATAAAAAATAATATTTAATAAATTATATCTCAACACAAAATCATTTTTAGCCCTATGTTAATTCCTTTTTTAAATATACTTTATAGATGGAAATCAATGTTTTTTTTTAACACCAACAACGTATTACAAATGGCAATCCTTATAAAATTTGAGCGTATATAAAAAAATAATGGTATGTTATTTTTTGAGCGATCCCTGTATTAATTAAATAACATGTAAATTTGGATCTTGATTTAAATACAACAATTTATGACTAACCAAAATGAAATATTTTTATTTCGAAATTTTCGATTACTAAAAGCTAAAATTAAACTTAGCCACAGTTTAATTGAGATTAATTATTGTTTGTCATTTTAATTTGGGTAAATATATTTTTTAAAAAGACATGTCATATTTGTTCCCACTGTGCGTCCAGTTTCAGTTTCAGTTTGCAGTCACTGGGCTGGTTGTTTATTTAGGCCCAACCGGCTCCTCGCAACAGCAACAGCCGCACACGACGCTGACAACAACGGCAACAACAACGGCAACAGCAACAACAACAGCAACAACGAACGACAACGTAGCAAACGCAGGGCAAACAAAGGCGTTGGCCATAACAACTCAATACAAGGCAGTGTGGCCAGGCACGATGCGATTGCGATCATTGTCAGGCCATCAGAAGTCCCAGGGTCTGTCCAGTGACTGAGACCGAGACGGAGACGGAGGCGGAGACCGAGACGGAGACTGAGATTGAGTCGAAAACTGGTAGCCTGGCCAACAACGGACTGTCCATTGGCCATTTATGTTAATGGCCTTGATTTCCACACACAAGTGTTCCTCCTTTCCTGCACATCAGGCAGGTGTGAACTACTTTCAACTACCGATTTCGTCTCCATCTTCGTCTGTGTTGAGTGTTTGCTCAGCAGAAGTAGCTAATTAGCTGCAATTTCTAATGCGATTGAAGGCGCGCCAACCAGGCGTATGAGTAATATCGCACATAGTATATATGTATTGTCAATATTGATATGAGTATTCTGTATTTCTGTACGAGGGTTCGATTTGGCTTAGGATCAGTGCTGTGTGTCAACGACGACAACGTCAACGACTCCTAAACAAGTGCGCTGCTCCGATGTTTTGCAATAAAGGCAAACAAGCAAGTGTCTGACAAATATTGACAAGATCGAGCGATAAAGTCAAGGTAAAATAACAGCAACCAGAACTTCGGAGTCACATCTATAACCAGAAATCGATACCGGCGTAGAATACTAGAATACGTTGTAGCATTTATACTCTCCCATTCCCCCACCATCCAAAATTAATAAAGTACTTACCTCACCTGTCCACCTGCCACCTGCCACCTGGCAACGCACTTTCAAGGGAACAATTGCTATTGACGTAAATGCTGCGGTTCTTTTACAAAACCAACAGCAACCACATGGTATTTGAAATGACGCGTGCTGTGTCGCCAGCACCGTCGTTTCTCTGATAAAAGTGTTTAACATTCATTAAGATTAATAAAAGCAGCAAAAGCTAAACGAGTTTCAAATAATTCTACTGTCTGCCGCCTTTCGCCTGTCCCACTGTTCTGTATGTTATACATACATATATTTTTGACTGTGATTTGAAATGCATATAGCTGTATACATATATGTATTTTATCATCATTCTTGACTTTTTACTCTTTATATATATTTTTTTTGACAAACAAAATTCACGCGACATTCCCCATAAACCAGAAACATTTTTGCTGTCTAATTTTTCAACTGGTTCGCCTCTTCTTTAGTGCCTTCTTTATATGCGACAGACGTGTTCCCTTGCAGATATTTTGGCTTATTTATTTTACTCAATTCACATTTTTTCTTTCTTTGCGAATATGTTTCTCTTGATAAGTTGTTTTGATGCAAAATCCCAATTTATGGGGTTCGTTGTGGCGCTCGCATTGCAATATAGATTGTTATAGAGCTATGATCCAAGCAGGAAGTTATTTGTTGCAAATTGAGTTCGATAACTATAAAAGATAAAAAAAACAAACAGAAACAGCTTGAGAATACTTGTATATATTTCATATTTATTTTATATTTTATTAAATTAGGAATAAGTTCAATATAAATATGATATTTTTAATTTGTATAATTTCTATCAACAAATCTCAAATAAATTAACTTCAATTAAATTTTTAATAATTTAGAAAATATTAAGAAACCGTTGTCAAATTAATATTATACATAATTTATTAAATTTAATATCAGTTTGTACATATATAATTGTTAATACCTTTAATTTCTAACTTTAGAAAATATTTAAGGCATATAATATCATTTAAGCCTCAAATGTAGGCCAGTAACGCCAACAAAATGACACAGGTAAACCAACAACAGCATCAACTGTAACTACTCAATTCAATACGAGTATTTGAAGCGCCAGTATTGCCAATGAATATTCATAAGCACTCATCAAGTTTTGGTGAATACCAATAAAAACAATAACAACTTACATATTTGAGCAAAATTGATTCCTCGATCAAAGCGACAAATCGTTGCCGTTGCGAACATCAAGTCAGACTTATAAATATTGTATGATATTTAGCATAAACATGTAAAAAAAATAACTTATTTCTTTGCCATAATAAATAAATTATTTATACAAAATTAGCGTAGAACGACGGCTGGCAATTTACTCAGGTTGTCTGATTGCCCAGTTGTCTGTTTTGCCTGGTTAAGTCGAATCTCGAGACTTTTCTAATTCAATTTTTAAATTGTTTTGATGAACCATGTCGTTTGACGTCAATGGAATTATAAAAACAAATACTTAGCCTGCTCCAACCTACCCCCCTCTACTCGTATTGTAATAACTGTTGATTAGAAACTGGTTCATTCACTACGTGCCCCCAGCCTCCGTTCCAGACCAGAACCCGTCGAGGTATTTATTGGCGAGGAATGAAAACCGTGACATTATTATTTACAGGCTCGATGCAACTGCGAATGGAATTCGCCAGTGGGTGGGACAGTGGGTGCATCTGACTATGTAAATATTAACAGAGAAAGAGAAAAAGAGAGAAAGAGAGAGAGAGAGAGAGAGAGAGAGAGAGAGAGAGAGGGAAGAGTCAGAGAGGTAGAGAGAGTATCGCACTTGTTTGTTTGTGATTTGATTGCTCTGGCGACGCGATTTCTGCCAGTTTTGCCACAGAGCGTTTCGTTTGGGTAAATTTCCATAGCGTCAAAAATTTATTTGTTTGCTTGTTAGTTCATTTGTGGACTCTGTGTATATATATTATATATAGAAACTGTACAATAGACGCAATTATTTATGCTCTAACGAACTGTGGTTACTCTTCGTTATATATTTTAAACTTCTGAAATAAATTCTCAATATTTGGTAGGAACAAATTGGACTTCAGATTTGAATTGAGCACATTAAAATATATAAGTAAAGGATAATCTGATCGGATAGAAAGAGAATCCTTTATTTTTTGTTAAGGGTCTGTATTTTATTGACATCAGATTAGAGAAACATCATATAATATACTGAAGAAGATACGTTAGACCTTTTGGGTCTTTTAAACCAAAGTTCCAGCACTGTCGTTGTATTTTCTATATATGTTTTCATCGATTCGTAGAAATAACCTTTCGTTTTGTAATAAAGATAGATATCTTTTTTCGTTTGGTAGACCTCATGCCTTAAAAATGCGTTTTGAAGGACTTTGTGTTTATTATAAAGCAGAGTCCATCCACTTATCGATGTTTTGCTGTTCAAGTTTTCATTGATTAAAGTATTTGTTAAAAAATATATAGCATTATTTGTTAACCTTTATTGTTTTTGGTAACTATGGTAGAGACCTTACTTGTTCCGCATACTAACCTTGACGACAACACCACTATGCTCTAGGTTGATTAGTGTAGAGCTCAGTGGGTCTTTCTGTTATCAGTACGCACGCCGATCGCAAGTCACAAGTGGGCGCGCTCCCGGATTGGTGGCTATTAAAAGCTTTGGTGATATTGCGCTAGATCGTGCTTATCACGAGCCCCAAACTGATGACACTTATACAAATAAACAGGCACACACACACACACACATATGAGAATACATATATATGAATTATGTTATTATCACACGACCTTCGTCTGATTCACGTGTTGCCTTTTGCCACACGATCTGCGCGTGATCCTCAAGTCGGCCGAGTGGTACGACGGCAATCAAAATGTACATTGGTGGTTTCGTTCGCTGCTGATGAGTGTTTGATAAAGTCCAATTTGTTAAGCATTGATTATTTTTGTCGTTTTATTTAATGATCGCCCAGTAACTATTGTTGTTGTTTTTGTTCAGATAGTGCCACAAAAATCTTCCATTGTTCAATCGGAAACGTGACAAGCTCGCACGGCATTGAGCGGAAACCAGGCACATTCTATCGGAAAGCTTCCAAAAACGTTACACAGAGCATGGAAAATTTACATTTACATAAAATGTTGTAGGCCTTTGATCATGCTTCATTAACACCCAATGTCTATAACTCTCCCATGGAGTCATGAGCGAAGTCAAGTTTTGTCCCAATCGACGTGCTCATAAACTGTTCGCACAAATTCTAATTTGTGTCATCGTAAATAGCGTCAGGTTATCAATTAAGCTAATGATTTATGTGCCGTAAATCGAAAACAATAACAGCAAACTGGCCAAGTCGACGGGATCTCAACGAGTAGCTTGTTATGACAAGCGGTTAATAGCTTTTCCATTACAAAACCTCGACCAAATGGCAACCGAGACTGGGCACCAAATCTGGGGACTGTATCAGGGACTGGGACTGGGACTGGGACTGGAACCGAGACTGGGCCTTCAATTAACGCACCAACACCAAATAACCACAAGCTACGTGCTCAGGTACCGTTGCCTTCTCCATGCTTCGGTATCCTTTAAGGTTTTTTTTAATTAAATTTTACATGTTGCACTCTGGACGGCGTTGTATTTTAATTGAAATGTGTTAAAATTACTTTGAAAGTGTGAAGTCGCAGTCCAAGTCCAAGTCGCAGTCTCAGTGTCAGTCCCATTCACAGTCAAACTTCCCGTTTATTTTGGCCATCTCCAGGTGTCGATCCCTCGGTACCTCCGCCTGCCTTAAACGCGGCTGTTTTGCTGCCTTTTGCAATTTACGTTGTCAATTTTCACGCCCCAAAACATCAACGGCACTGGGACAAACTACAGACAGACAAGACAGTCTCTATAGAGGGAATCTCTGGGTTTCTTTTCTTTTCCTTTCCGTTTGGTGTGAAATGGCTGTTGATCAGCTCGAACTCAGCTTCTCAGCGTAACAGTTTGCTTAATTGTTATTTCACATAAGTGTAATGAATATTTCCAGGTCTCATATACAAATTTACGAGCACCCTGGCAACGTGTCACGTTGTCTGAAGGCCTATCTCTGTAGTTGATTACTAGCGGGATTTTTACTTGACTTCTCTGCAAGGCAGTTTTAATTATTTTTTTGTCCTAAATATGAAATTTAAATTTTCGGAAGATTTCAACAAATAATAACACATTATTAATAATATTTTTTTTTTTTAGAGTGTTACTATTATTATTATTGTCACTCTTTACTTTTTAAAATCTATCTAACAGGGTTGGGCTATGTAAATTTGGAAATTTTATAAAAATATGTTCGTCTTTTTTAAATTTACGGACCGGAGAAAAGGTAACCCTTAAAGGTTGTAGAAGAAGCTTTGGTAAGAATATTCCTGATAGGGATCGGACCTTCTTGGTATTTCAAATGAAAACAATTACCATCCTTTGATCCTATGGTTGATCTTCCCTTCATAATTTGGTAGTAGTCTTTATATGTTTTTATTTCCGTGCTTCAAATGAATACAGTTCGATTTAATCGAATAAAATCAACTTAAAATATTTGTTATTGCAACAAACCGGACATCCAAATTGTACATACACACTGTATAATTACTTGTGTACATATGTCGAAAGTCTAGACCATAAACAATATCAGCCAAGTTGAAAAATTCCACGCAGAAAAATTCCGAAATTACACAAAACAGGCAATAAAAGAGAGGAAAAATTACAAATATTTGCGTTGGCGAAAAAAGAAAACATATTAAAACGGTTAAAGAGGAAGAGAACTGTGCGCAAAAAGAACCATTAATAGGATGGGGGAAGAGAGGGAGGGTCTATTCTACAATTGGACTGACTCTGATGCGACGCATGTATACAAGGCCATAATAACGAGTATCATGCTAAAGCTGGCACATAAAACTGATAAACAACAGAGGTGAGACCTACCCTATACCCCGGCCCTAAACAATAGAAACAGAAATGGAAAATGAAACTGAAATAAAAATAGAGATAGTTAATAGATAAATGCTATCGGGGAGACAAACGAATTGATAAACTTGACCCAGTTCTTCCCCCTACAATAGTTGCCTTAGGCCGACCTTGCCGATAAAAAAAGCAAAACATGGAATTGAATGAAAGCGACCGCAATCAGGATCATCGAATGTGGTGCAGACCCGCAACATTGCGTGACTGACAATGGAGCCACTGATGTTGGATGTTGGATGGTGGTGGTGCCCCACAGCCAACGTTGGTGGCCCATTGAGTAAGCTTTCGTTTTGGGCTGCAACTCATTTCCATATTTGGTTCATTCGGCTTTGCATTGCGGCGACCTCGTGTGGGGCGACCGCCAACAGTCACGCTGCGTCTGCGGTTCCAGGTTCCAGACCCTGCTCAGGTCCAGCCACAGTCCATTCATGTGCCGCTTGCAACATCCCAGTTGCAGCTTGCAGCCGTCGTCGACGGCGACGTCGACGCCGCGGCGCACTCAATTACTATAATTTGCCTGTGAGGAGAGTCGACTCGAGTCCCGTCCCGTCCAGTCGAGTCCGAGTCAAGTAAATACTGCAGTCTGGGGCTGAGTTCGAGGCGCTGTCTCCCAGCTACTGATTGAATTTCAAATTGCTCAATTTTTGGGCGCAGATTTGCGGCCATCTTCAACCAACCGGCTGCAGCATCTCAAAAGCGAAATTATGTTATTCCAGCGATAAACTGTTTGTTCCTGCGGCATCCGACGGCCAACTCCAACTACAGCGACCACCATGTGTGCTGGCCTCTCACTCTCTCCCTCTCTCTCTCTCTCCCTCTCTCTCTTTTGCTCTGCATCGGGTAATTAAACAGGCCCCAAAAATGTTGCTCTTATCTGCCAAAAGCTGCCAATTCTTAATGTTCCCTACAGCTTAAGGCATATTATTAAGTAGATGAAGTTGGTAACATTAATTTAAAAGGAAAGTTATTGGAAATACGTTTTTATAATATAAATCATTATAGTAAGATTATTTTATTTGTAAATAAAAACTTTAACTGTACTTGTACTTATTTAAAAAATTTATTAAATCAAAATAAATAAAACTCCAATGATATTTTTTTTTAAAGCTAATATTCTTCGTAATTATTTCTCGATTTTCCCTGTTGAGAATCAAAAATAAATAGAAAGAAATAATCTAAGTGATTACAGTAATTTATTTTTAAAAAAAATAATTATGCTCTGCAGTAAATTTTATATCGAATGTTTTAGCAAAAAAGATATCCCAAGGTCGCCTAGCTTTAATCAGTATGAACTTAATGTTTTTCTCTGATTTGGGGCGCCGGATGTTATTAATTAATGCATGAAGCAAAGCCTGCGAGTATCTGGAGACCCGGCGTTATATGGAATTTATTTGTTAGAGGCGGCAGCTAATCAGCTAACAAGCCACTCACGCCGCAGACAAAGGCGGAGCTCGAAGACCAGCCCGAAGATCCAGAAGAAGACTTAGAGGAAGACGGTCGACAGTCGCTAGAAGAGAGTCTTTATAAAGTTGTTGTTCCGCATGCGCCTCGAATTTTTTGGCGGCGGTTTTGCTTTGACGCGGTTTTTTCATTCATTTGCATATGCGAATTCGAATACGAATACGAATACGAGTATAAGTACTCGTATGTATGTCTTACTGTTGCACATGGCTGCCAGACGCGGATGCGAAACACATACATATAAAATTGGTGGACACACGCTCCAGACACGAGAGTTATGCACCAACTTTCCAATGGATGGGGAAAGGAGTCGGAGGAACAGATAGGTTACTAAGGGAAGGGGGGGGGGGGGGGGGGAACCCTTTGAAGCTCATAAATGGCAACCGCAAGTGCATTTGTAGCGTTTTTCACATCTTGTAGCTAATTTTTTGTGCTTTGTCGGTTTCCATATAGATTCTTCATTTTTTTATTATAATTTTTTTATTTTTGTGTTTTTCAACAACATTTATGCGAAATATTTCAATAGTGTGGGAATGAACGTTGGCTGGAATTCGAATTGTCTTGCTTGACTGCCAACTGCCGGCGAGTTGGGCAACTTTGTTAACGTATGTATGATTCATTGAAGCGTTTAGCCAGAGGATGCCAGTCTGAAGAATTGTGCAAAGACCTTGTCTAAGAAGCGTGTGGGGAACTAAGAGATAAATCCTATTATAAACTATGTAAGAAAGAGATTAAATGTAGCTTTGGCGTCTGAATTTATGTACCGCATTAAAATAGAATAGTTACTAAATTTAATAAATATCTATCAGTTATGTATACTATCACTTTTTTCTCTTCTCATAACTTCGCCAAAACTTGACCGATTTTCATGCGGAATATCATTTTGATCATTATTTGGCCTCTACTTTGATTCTGCATCAAATAATTATTTATTTAAAAAATTCTATTATTTTCCCTATCACTGTCTATTTTATACTCACTTTACCTTGACTTTCCCCTTGACACTTGCTCAAAAACTTCCAACTCTCATAACTTCGCCAAAACTTGACCGATTTTCATTCGGAATATCATTTTAATCATTATTTGGCCTCTACTTTCATTCTGCATCAAAATATTATTTATTTAAAAAATTCGATTATTTTCCCTATCACTGTCTATTTTATCCGAACTTTCCCTTGACTTTCCCCTTGACACCTACTCAAAAACTTCCAACTCTCATAACTTCGCCAAAACTTGACCGATTTTTATTCGGAATATCATTTTAATCATTATTTGGCCTCTACTTTCATTCTGCATCAAAATATTATTTATTTAAAAAATTCGATTATTTTCCCTATCACTGTCTATTTTATCCGAACTTTCCCTTGACTTTCCCCTTGACACCTACTCAAAAACTTCCAACTCTCATAACTTTGCCAAAATATGACCGATTTTCATGCGGAATATCATTTTGATCATTATTTGGCCTCTACTTTAATTCTGCATCAAAATATTATTTATTTAAAAACTTCGATTACTTTCCCTATCACTGACTATTTCATCTGTACTTTCCCTTGACTTGTCCCTTAACCCTTACTCAAAAATTTCCAACTCTCATAACTTTGCCAAAACTTGACCGATTTTCATGCGGAATATCATTTTGATCATTATTTGGCCTCTACTTTAATTCTGCATCAAAATATTATTTATTTAAAAAATTCGATTATTTTCCCTATCACTGTCTATTTTATCCATACTTTCCCTTGACTTTCCCCTTGACACTTACTCAAAAACTTCCAACTCTCATCACTTTGTCAAAACTTGACCAATTTTCATGCGGAATATCATTTTAATCATTATTTGGCCTCTACTTTGATTCTGCATCAAACTATTATTTATTTAAAAAATTCGATCTTTTCCCTATCACTGTCTATTTTATCCGTACTCTTCCCTTGACTTGTCCCTTGACACTTACTCTAAAACTTTCAACTCTCATAACTTCGCCAAAACTTGACCGATTTTCATGCGGAATATCATTTTAATCATTATTTGGCCTCTACTTTGATTCTGCATCAAAATATTATTTATTTAAAAAATTCGATATTTTTCCCTATCACTGTCTATGTTATCCGTACTCTCCTTTTAATATTATATATATTTTCATACAGCTGTCAAATATTAAATTCATTAATTTTGGGCACTTTTTTATTAAATAACATTTACAATCTATGTCCAAGATCATAAGACCTTAAAATTATATAATAATTATAACCTCCAAGTGGCCACACGCTCCACCCAATTTGGCTGCTGTGTTTGTCAGCTTTGACGGTTTGACGGTTTTGAGCTACCAAATTGGTTTTGGTGGCGCGTACGTCTGTCATGCTTGGCTGCCAGTTGGCTTGTGGCTGAAACAAATAGACTCAGTGACTGGCAGCGTAATTTTCGAGCATGCGTGAAATGTGGCAAATAAACGTGCTTCTGGCCAACAACTATTTAGGAATTTTGTTTATTATATTCCATACTTGTAATTGTAGTCGCATTATAGCTAAAGCATACCTGTAACTATGCAATGGCAACGATCTCACTGTGGATGATCGTGTCATTGATAAGTTAAGCACGTGATAATCAACTGAGCGTAAATATGCAGAGATTCAATGAGCTGGGAGCATAATATGAGTATGTTGGAGTTTGTTTAGAGAGAATGGTGATAAGCAGAGAGCGAAGTAGAAAGATAGAGAGGGAGAGAGAGAGAGGGAGAGAGTAAGAGAAGAAGCATCGATCTCATTTCACCTTGAACATAGCATACTTTTTAGGGCAATTGGTCTATTCTTAATTCTAACACTGTTAAATCTTAACTTCATTTAAATTATTATTGTTTATTTGTATTTATATTGAACTGAAATCCATTTTATATCTAATGGACCTAAGTGTTATAAATGATCCCTTGGAATATAAGCAGATAATTTCCTGTGAAGTATTTTGACCTAAGTCTTTTACTTGATAGAAATTCCTCTAATGTTTAATAACGATGATATTGCCTAAAAACTTCATGGCACTTGGGCCTGCCAAGTCATTCAGATCGTAGACCCTTTTTGCTAAACTGCCGACTTGTATTCATATCATTAAGTAGCATCGCCTTCTGGGTTACATTATTCAATTGCCTTCTTCAACTCGAGAAGCCCTTGCTTGGCAACCTCGCTTTTAGTTTTTAGCTTTTAGCGTCGGCAAACCCCAAAGTACAGGCCAACTAACTACATACATTGTGCTACTATTAACGCTCCACTGACAGCAACAAAACACGCATCAGATATGTATATATGTGCAAGTGAGTATGTAAACCTTAAACCGAAACATACAAATCAGCCGAATGAAACATTCATCGACAGAGCAAAATGCTAAAAACTCTTTGGCTGTTAGTTAGGCTCTTTTGGAGGAGAAGGCAACGAGCGTAGAACGCTGCGAATCAGCGATGCGATTTGATGGATATTAAAATGACCGTAAAAAGGAATTAAGGTCTGACAGACTTGGCGTTCATGGCACAACACAGCACAACACAACACAGTTGCAATTGAGTGAATATGGCCACATGGCAATGAGAACAACAAAATACAAAATACAAAATGCTTTGGCAATGCCACAGATTTTTACATATTAACCGAACAAATATGCCACATAAAACCCCAAAAAATGAATACAGCGCCTGCCCAATGTCGGCAAAGTTTCAAAGCGTCCCCCTTCCCTCCCCTTTCCTATCAACCTTCCCCGATCCGGACAACTAAACGACACAAATCACACGCAACCCGCGCAGTGACAAGGCGCAGCGAATGGGGAAGGGAAAAGATCAGCAGCGACAGGGGCAGGGGCAGGGTTGGAAGCAATGGAATGGGAAACGGGAATGGTCACAAACCGCAGAACTTAATTAGTGTCATGTTGTACTCAGGCCGAGACAAACGGAAATCGGCGCAACTAACTGCAGGACGCCAAAGTTGGACGATGATGATGACTACCACATAATTTGTGCAAGTGTCAGCAGACAAAGCCAGGGCTGCACAGACAATTGTTTTGGTTAAATAGCAAAGCATATAGACCAAAAAATTAAACTGATTTGGAAGATTTTAGTTACAACAGACAAAACCACTGTTGCTAGTAATACAATAATATATCAAAAAATTGACTCGATTTTTGCAAAAGCGATTTTCAACTACTTTAATATTTCTGACGACAGACTGAGTTAATCAAATTGATTTTCATAAAAAATTCTGCAACAGAAAAAAAAATATTCCATTCCTTTTATCTATTTCAATTATTTCCATTTTTTTAAGCATTTTCAAAAAATGTAACATCTTATAACTTTGACAAACCTTAACAGATTACATTGCTGAATGTCAAGTTTATTGTTATTTGGCCTCTTATTTGATTCTGGATATTTTTTTTTTTTTTTTGAAAACTCTAGCAAAAGTGCGTGATTTTTTATAATTAATATATTATATAATATAATTTTTATTTCAATTCCATCTAATTTACATTTTTTCAATTTTTTGCTATGTTCATTTAATTAAATTATTAATTTAATATAATTATAAACGCAAATAAGTATATTCTTATGGTTGCAGTACATTGTAAGAACAATGTCTATCCCTGGTCAGCAACTCAGAACTGAAGACATTTCGTTATGTGTGTCGGTTTGTTTGGTTTTTGACATTGCTCAGCCAGCGTCAACGTCAACGTCAACGTCAGCGTCAGCGTCAGCGTCGTCGTCGTTGTTGTGTTTGTCTGCGTCTTCGTGTTGCGTCTGCCTCTGCTTCTCTCCTCTCCGCTTTTCTGTGTGTGCCACATAGAGAGAGAGTGATTGCGATTGCAGCCAATTTGACTGATGAGCTACCCACACAACGCCGCAAGCTGTGAGCTGTGAGCAAGTATGTGTGCCACAGAGATAGCCATCATTTTCTGGCCGGGCAACGTGTGAAGTCCATCAATCGTCGTCTGTGTCTGGCGTGCGACTGGACTACCTGCCCCTCTCTCTCTCCCTACAGTGGAGAGACGAACCGGCCGCGTGGTCATCACGACCAATGCCAAAAAGCCTTGTACCTGGGTGGGCATGAGATTCGTTTTCATTTTTATGTTTGCTGTCGTTTCTTTAGCTGCTGCTGCTGCTGCCCTTCATACGGAACTCACACGTTGTCGCGGGCGCATTAATCATGGACAGCGGCTCCAACAAAATAAACAAAAAATTTTAAACCGTATCCCCAATTAGCCGACCCCAATGCGATTTGCCATGGACTAGGACCAATGGACAGGATCCTTTGCCCACTGTGTGTGTGTGTGGTCCCAACTTCTTCTTTTTTGATTTTTGGTGCTGCCAACTTGTTGTTTGAAGTTGCCTATAATTGCTGAGGCACAACATTCGTTTCAATGGTTTGGCTTTTGTTGCTTTGGTTGCGCCTCGCTTGTCGCCTCCTTTATGCCGGGCTGGCCACGCGTGCGCTGCTATTGAAGCGACCGTTCACACACCCCAACCCTCTACCCTCCTACCCTCACCCTATAGACAGCTGACTATTACTCACACACACACACACTTGACTAATTTTCCAATTGGAAAATCATGTGCTTTACATATGAAAATGCCTGTTGCGCGTGTCGCTCGGCCAACCATGTTTGATGGTATGAGTGTGTATGAGTGTGTGTGTGTGAATGAGTATGAATATATTCACGAAAAAACGCAATTATATCGGTCGGTTGCATTTCGATACATTTGGTTGCCTTACGCCGCACACGACTGACCGCGCATGTTTTCGGCTGGCAGAGCAGCGATCCAAGCCAAGCCTCAAATTATAGAAAATCAAAAGTGTGACCGCCACACACACACTTACACACACACACACATACACACAGTCGAATAGATATTATATGTACTAAATGTATATGTACTTACTTTGAATTTTGTGCTTTGGACAGACGAATTACCCCATCCCGCCTGTTTCTTCTCTTTCCTTTCCAACCACCTGCTTCTTCGTCTTCGTTTCTGACTGTCTGTTGATTAATTTGCCAAAGTCAAAAGACTTTGATAGGCAGTAGCGTGCCGCAACGATGGACCTCTAACATAACCATATCGTACCCGTTTAGCCGAGGGGTAACCTCGCGTCTCCCTCCCCTCTTAGCTTGGATCGTGTTTAAGTAATTTTGTTGCGCATTTGCATTTAGATGGTTGGAGGCCGCACTTGTTTATGGCCCACACGTTAGCAGGGGTAGTGCAAAAAAAAAGAGAGATCATCGTTTTGAATACGGATTCTATCTAATGAGGTGGCTTCAAATAAATGCTGGCGATTATCCATATTGCCCAAGAGTCATTACTAAGCTAAGCGTAACACGGTGAGAAAATATACATTAGAAAACAAACAATTAAAGCTCAAATGTTTGAGCTTTTAAGCTAAGGAACAAACTTGGCAGCAGAATCAAAAGCCCATGGAAGCTTTCCGAACAGTCCGGTTTCTTTAAGTCTATGTATGTGCTGTAAAAAGCAATTAAAAACTTTTTTAAAAATCATTGAAATGTAAAATATTATAAAATGACCATTAGATAAATTAAAAACTTTGTTTAAAATCCATGAAATGTAAGAGATTATAAAATGACCATTAGATAAATTCTAAAATCTAACCAATCAAATGATGAAATAACAGCGAAATCTTCTCGGGTTCAGGGGCTACAAAAAAGAAACCAAAAGTTTGATAAAAACCTGACCTTGAAATAACTTTATACGGGCATTATTTTCCTTAAAAAATAAAGCCCCTTTCATTTCGGTAGCCCCTAAATTATTGCATTTAAATATATAATTTCCTATAAAAATAAACTTAATGATGCAGAGCGAGATGTGGAATTGACATGAAAAGCTGGCAGTTTTTCAGCTTCCAGCTACCAACAATGTTGCCAATGCATTCCAAGCCAATGCAAACAATCTCACGAACTGATATGAGCACGCACAGAAAGAAAGAGGAGCAGTAACCCGTAGACGTCTCTACTGTAGCTCCTGGAATGGACTTAACCCATAATTATGCATGCCCCCAGACTGAGGATCGTGTCATGAGAAACGTTTATGGGCAACAAAGCTTCAATTTGGCAACAAAAGTTGGCAGCAGCTGCTGCTGTTGGTGGGTCTCGGTGCAAAGACCGCATTATAATTAATCAAGAAATTGTATATGCCGAAATCAAAAATAATCATCAATTTGGGCTTAAAGCGGCCCTGATGAGAAAGTCGTTCGTTGAAAGCGAGCGTCAAATCAAAATTGAACACTTTTCTTCATTCTTCAGCTGATGACAAGCCATTGTTGGAATCTTCTGTCTACCTACAGTCTCCAATCTCCAACTCCAACTCCATCATCTGCCTGAAATCATCATCAAAATGCATCGTGATGGCCAGGCGCTACAATTTGGCGTTACATGAAAATTGCATCGACTGGCGTTTAATTAGATGCCGCGTCAACAAGGTGCTAAATGGGCAGCCATTATGTGAAGTACCTACATACGAGTATATATCCGTCCGTCATTCAAGGGCCGCGTGGGTCGAACGGTGGGTCGGACAGTGCCAAAAATGAAAGCTAACTGAGGCAACTTGCTGTTGTGGCAGCTGTCGCAGCTTCTCCTCACTTCTTTGAGTCTTTCGAGACGGGTACGGGGTACGGGGTAGGGAGTACGGGTACGGCCTTTATTCAGCCGGGAGGCATGCGTTGCTCTCGTTGTTCGACGAGCTGCCTTCTTGCTTGTTGCATTGCTGATTATGCAGAGGTGATAATTGCAGTGTCCGGCGCGTCAAGATTTATTTTTTGAGCTTTAACGATGTGTTAAAATAAATTGCATATGTTGAAGACAGTGTGGTGCTGTGGTGTTGCTCTGTTGTCCAACACCTCTCAACGTCTGCCCCGTTGCCATCTTAAAATCCACAAAACGTCGCGGTCTGTGTACATAAAAACTTTAACTGGCACCCGCTTCGTTTGGACCCCAAGCTGCATAATTGCGGAGCAGACTTATTAAAATATCCAAAGGGGAGGGATCCATATTCGTAACATCTTTTCGACGAACCAAACCATCGATTCCAATCCATGTTGAAGTCGCGCGCCCGTTGCCAACGACCAAGATTCCAGTACATAAATCGTATATTTACTTTCTAAAAAAATTTAAAAAAAAAATAAAAACTAAAAAAAAATAAGCGCAGATTTATTGCCCAGTCAAGTCAACTAGGCAAGGCTTTGTCCATCCATACTAACGGTCTGGTACTCCCGTAATTCAATAGGACACGCAGGTTAACCTCAAAAATGCGCAACTTGTCTGGTCTTCCAGTGAATTTTTGCAGCACTGCTTTTGGCCAATTGGTAATCGGAGCTGGCCAAACATATCAGATTTTTTCAAACTGTTTCCCTCAAAAAAAAAGAAGAAGAATTCGAAAAAAACGCCTGTTGCATTTGTCTGCCTAATCAGCTGTGCTTAATTTGCAGCTACTGTGTACGCGCCAAGAACCAGGCCAGGAAGGGTCAGAACCGACCCAACCAGACCAGACCTCAGCTCAGCTCAGACGGAGACGTCGCGTCGTTCTTCCGCTTGGCTAAAGCGTGTCTTGAACATATGGGACCCCATTGTCATCAAACATTGTCTGCAGCTGTAAAAAAGTGCAAAGTCTGGCTGTACTTGAGGCCCCTTTTTTGAGTGTAGCACGTGCTCCAATGCACATGACACCGAATCACGACTGCAGCCTGATAAAGCAGCTGTGTAGGAGCAGATATAGAACTCAGGAAGCGATCGTTTAAAGTGCAGGGGTGTTGAAACTGGAGACTGAGCAAAGCGTTTGGGGTTCAATAAAACAATCAAGTACAAAGGGGAAATAATTTCGTCAGAAAATAGAAAAAATCTCAAAGAGACTTAAATTTATAGAAAATCTCAAGGTGACTTTAATTTATATATATATTTATAAATTTATCGATTAAGGCACTAGTCACAATATTAATATCGTATAATATTTGTTACTATTTTAAAAATGTAGTACATTAATGTTGTCGTATATAGTTTTTATTATTTTTGTTATTAGGTTAATAACGAATAAAATTTTAAGAAACAGTTTAATTTTTTTTTATCAATATGGTTTTAACAGCTATAGCAGCAAACTGACTTGGGAATAGAGAAACCAAATCTTTTAGAAGGTTCGGCAGTTTATTGGTCAGTCAGTCAGCGGCGTCCTCGCGCTTTTCCTCGAAATTGAGTTCCTCAACCGTCAAAGAATATGCCACCAACGTTGGCCTGCCACATTAGCGATGGCAGCTGCCGCCACCACGAGAATTGAGTGGCCACACATCCGCCCAGCTCCACTTCCCGTGATCCGTTTGCTTTATATGTTAGTTCGGCAAATCATAAAGGCTTTCGATTCTTAGAAATTCAGCCAGCCTAGAAATTCTATCTAGTCAGAGGAGACGAACGCAGGTCGCGCTCATTGATTTTTATGTCGGCTGTTTGATCTTTGGCCGGTCGATTGATCGATCGATCGTTCGGACAGTCCAGCTATCAACAGCTGCTGTAGCTCTTATGCTTGTGCTGCGCCTGAAGCTAATGCTAATGCTCCCTCAAAGGTTTCAAATCGCGAAAAAGGTTTGAAAGCTTGCGCATGCGCCAAACATTTGGTCATTGGATAAGTTTGTTTCTGGACCAGTTGGTAATTCCTTTATTTACTGAAATTTAAGTGCCAGCCGTTTTTCAGACGAAGAACTACCAAGCTGGAATTGCTTAGAAATCAATTAAATAATTTTTTTATTAATATTTCAACTCGCTATAAATAATTACAAGTTTGAAACAAACTTGATCTGCGTGGGGTCTATAGAAATCTCTGTGCCAGGTTTACTCTATCCTTTTTAATCTCTGAGATCCTGTCGTCGCTGTCGCCGTCGACGTCGGCTAATTAAATCAACTTCTTTTACAAAATAAAAATCCATTGCAAAAGCTAAACAGATTTTTCGCTCACTCTTTATGGATTTTAAAATACTTCGGTAGAATCGTCTACTTGCCAAATTGAGACTCCAAACAAATTTTACAGGGTATTTTGCAGTTGCAGCCTCGGCACAGTTCTACAAAATATAAAGCACCACCTAACGATCAAACGGCCAACAACACCATAGCAGCGCTTTAAGCCGAAGTTTGCCACTCAGTAAACATTTCCAATCTGGTTTTTATTGCATACTTTTTGGCTGCAATTTAAAACCAGGGACATTTAGCAAGCAGTGCACCTAACTGTTTACTGTCCACAATAATTTAACAATAATTAAATGCGAAAATACAATAAAAAAGTAATCAATTTTTAATATACTATATAAAAAAAAGAGAAAAATCTAACAAAAATTCTGCAAAATTTTAAAAAATTCTAGCTCACAAATAAAATTTTGGAAAAGAGGTACAAAAATTAAAAATATCCAATTTCGGGAAAGTATTTTTTTGTAAGTAAATAAAATCAAACCAGATCGAAAAATTTTACTGAGTGGCAACGTTCAGCTTAAAGCGCTGCTGTGGCGTTGTTGGCCGTTTGATCGCTAGGTAGCTAGATCTCTAGATCTCCATGCCCGCTCCCAGTCCCTCTCCCAGGACCCTCTCCCAGGCCGCGCTCCCAGGTCCCGCTCCCAGTCCCTCTCCCAGGCCCCGCTCCCACTCCCTCTCCCAGGCCCTGCTCCCAGTCCCTCTCCCAGGCCACGCTCCCAGGTCCCTCTCCAAATCCTAGTCCCTCTCCCTGTCCATCTCCCAGGCCCTCTCCCAGGCCCTCTCCCAGGCCCTCTCCCAGGCCCCGCTCCTAGTCCCTCTCCTAGTCCCTTTCCCAGGCCCCGCTCCCAGTCCCCGCTCCCAGTCCCTCTCCCAGTCCCTCTTCCAGTCCCTCTCCCAGTCCCTCTCCCCGTCCCTCTCCCTGTCCCTCTCCCAGTCCCGCTCCCAGTCCCGCTCCCTCTCCGCCCCGCTTCGAGGCCCCGCCCCGACCAGAGGCCCCGCCCCGACCAGAGGCCCCGCCCCGACCAGAGGCCCCGCCCCGAGGCCCCGCCCCGAGGCCCCGCCCCGACTCGAGGCCCAGCCCCGACCAGAGGCCCCGCCCCGACCCGAGGCCCCGCCCCGAGGCCCCGCTCCGACCCGAGGCCCCGCTCCGACCCGAGGCCCCGCTCCGAGGCCCCGTCCCGAGGCCCCGACCCGAGGCCCTGCTCCGAGGCCCCGACCCGAGGCCCCGACCCGAGGCCCCGACCCGAGGCCCCGCTCCGAGGCCCCGCCCCGAGGCCCCGCCCCGAGGCCCCGACCCGAGGCCCCGACCAGAGGCCCCGCCCCGCTGATCCGTCTTCTGCGAGCACTGAACACCGAGTACTGCCAGAAAGGCCGGCTTTTTATATGCTGCGTGGAGGGTCTATTAACAGAGCTCTGTTATCTTAGTAGTGCCAACGTGAGTTTCACAGTGCCAATGTCCGCTCCCGCTCCCAGTCCCCGCTCCCAGTGTCTCCCCCAGGCCCTGCTCCCAGTCCCCGCTCCAGGTCCCTTTCCCAGGTCCTCTCCCAGGCCCCGCTCCCAGTACCTCTCCCAGGCCCTGCTTCCAGGTCCCTCTCCCAGGCCTCGCTCCCAGTCCCTCTCCCAGGCGCCGCTCCCTCTCACAGTCCCTCTCCCAGGCGCCGCTCCCTCTCACAGTCCCTCTCCCAGGCCTCGCTCCCAGTCCCTCTCCTAGGCCACGCTCTCAGTCCCTCTCCCAGGCCCCGCTCCCAGTCCCTCTCCCAGGCGCCTTTCCCTCTCACAGTCCTCTCCCAGGCGCCGCTCCCTCTTACAGTCCTCTCCCAGGCGCCGCTCCCTCTCACAGTCCCTCTCCCAGGCCCAGCTCCCAGTCCCTCTCCCAGGTCCCTCTCCCAGGCCCCGCTCCCAGTCCCTCAGTCCCAGTACTTTTTTTAAGTACGGGGTCTAAAAAAACTTTATTTCTTTTTGTATATCTTATTCAAAAAATAAGACAATGTAATTATAAAAAATTCAATATAAACCTAAATACAGATTTACAGAAGCGGGATGAAGAAATTTCAAGGATTTAACATTTGTGGGACTTTTACTCTGAGAGTGTAAATAGAAAAAATGTGCAAAAGTAGCGAGCGAACGTCGCTGAATGCTTATAAATATCAATTGTTTCATCTAGGATAGTATAATTCACTCCTCATAAGATGCCAGCATTTACAACATACGATCAATCCAGTCAGTGAGATTGTTTAATTGGTTATCCTTGGCGGAGCTCTCGAAAAATTGTACATTTTGCGAAACATGCGCGAACTCAAAGTCGCGTCCTATTTTGCCCAATATGATGGGTTTGTTAACTTCATCGTCGCCAACGGACTGCAGTTTGCGGCTTCGTGTGTCCCGCACTGTGTGACTATAAAATAGACATTCCAAATTATTTATTGATCGTTAAGTTATTTCCTAGACTTACATTTCCTTCTCTAGCAAAGTCTTTATGACTTGTGAGCTCTTGGCCGTCGTCAGATCCTGCTTGTTGCACAATATCAGCACGGAACAAGGCTGAGTGGAGCTGTCTGCCAAAATAGTATAGAGTGTGCTGCAATGGGATTGTGGTTAGAGGAGAGACATTTTTTGCCACATGCTCACTTACTCCGCCACGTCACGAATGTCCTTCTGCACGGTCACGGAGTCCACTACAAATATGATGCCCTTGGCATTGCGTTTGTATATCTCGAAGCACTTGTCGCGCACGCGATAATGTCCAGGTATGTCGACCAGCCTTCCAGACGAATTTCCCGATCGGTATTCACCCACATTCTCTTTGATGGACGTGAAGGTTTCCGGAAATTTGCCATGCACTAACTGCATAAATATCGCACTCTTGCCCGCCTCACTTAAGCCGGTTAACAGAAAGTCACGTCGGCCCGCCGAACGTCGCCTCAAAATTACAAAGATTGCTGGAAATGGAAAGGAGCATCTTCAAACTCTTGTTGTTGTGGTTGATCTACGTGGCGTGGCTTACTTACCGACTATAATAAATCCCAACAGCAGTGCTATCACTATCGGCGTAAAGTTTATATCTCCCAGCTTCACTGGATGTTTCTCGCGGGTATTTTCATTCAATTTATCCATTTTGTTCTATGTAAAGTGCAATTCTCCGCACCTGAATTAAAAAATATAATCAATTTACTTGTTTTTTTTTGGGAAGACGGTGCCACCTGGCTGTAAATTTAAATGTCTGGTCAACTGGCAACGCTAAAATAAATGGCAGCTTTTTTCTGTAAGGTGGCAGCGTTTTTCAAAACAAATACAAATATTTATTGGCGGAGCCTTTGAAAAATAAAAATTAGACGTCCTTGCGATAGTAGATTGGTAAAATAAATGGCTTAACAATGTTTTTTTTATGTGAAAAATACATTTCTGGTTTATGTATTTGATTTTTAAATTCTTTTCCCTTTCTGAAGCTAAGCAAACTAAGTATATCGAGCACTTGAACAGTCAAACTTAATTAGTTGCAGTAAAAGACAAAATTACAATTCCTATTTCGTAGACATTACTTCTTTACCAAACCATACAGTAAACTAAAGGTAAAATTACAAGAAAAGGCCCAAACGGGCACTGAAACAGCATTGTACACGCCCGTGGGAAAGCTCAGGAGTCCGCCCAGCGGCGCCAGGCTAAAGCTCTGGTCAAAGATCAGCACCGGTGAGTTGCGATTACGGGCGCACACTATGACTAGGATGAGTGAGAAGAGCACTTTAGACACGTAGTAGACAACTGTATCGATGGTTGACTGTTTCAGGGTTTCCATTTGCTTGGACAATTTAATTTTGGTCTCGGCGTCAGCAACTTTTCGCTCCGCACGCATTGTTTTTATTTTCCTTGCATATTCGCCGGCATGTTGAGCACTGTGCACATTGTCCAGTTCCTCACGTGCTGCATCCAGCTCTGTTTGCATTTGCTGTGTGTCTGTTTTGCCTTTCTTCCAAAAACGAGATACTTTGAGCTGCAGGTAAAAATACATTTAATTCAGGATGCTCTGCTGTCTTTCTAGCTATACTTACGTAGTTTCGTATAAAATCTGGCAGGAGCGTGTTGATCAGGCACAGCAGCGCTATCTGTATAAACAATTGCATGCTGCTTTTGTGTTAGTTTTATATAAAATGAATATTAACTTAATATTCTTGCAGGGGGAAATAAAAGTGAACGCAGAAAACAGCTGATAGCTGCGCGTGTGTGTGGTTTCGTCAATAGACAAATACAACCCTGTCAGATACCAGGGCTGGCTGCTCTACACCAGCTGTTTGCCGGCATAACAAACGCATACCTTGTAGAATATTCGTGAACATTCTGTGTTTGTGTTTGTGTTGGAATTGAAATGAATAATCAACGCAATGGAAGATAGCAACGAAGAGGTAAATAATATTTTAATATTTAGAAATAAAATCAACATTTGAGCTCTTTCAGATTGAACCCTGTCGCAGCATTGGGCCGCATGAGCTTGAGGCAGTGAAGAGCCAAGCAATCATAAAGCTTTCGCCGGTTCAAGTGCCTGCGCATTTCAAGCGCCTGGAATGCAACACCAATCTAAATCTGCCGCCCCTCAACTGGCTGACCACCTCACACAGCAGCCATGGTCTGCATCAGGCGCTATATCAGAATGCGGGATTTGCCAGCTTTCGTCTGGGCCAAATGTTTCCTGACTGTGTTGGGGAGGTGGATGTCGTATCGGATGCGGAGAACATTAAACAGCTACTAAAACTGCCGTACAGTGCCAAAAGTGCCATCAGTATGGTTGTCCACAAGGTGGGCAACACTTTGTTACTGGACGAGTTTGATATCCAAAAGTATTTATTGCGCAAGGCAGATGATGATTGGAAATGGCTGCGCACCTTTATATTGGAGCACGTCTTGACCTACGGGGATGAGCAGCATAATTTCTGCCTGAAGGAACGTTCACGCGAGGCGCTGCAAACAAAGAACTTGCTGTCAAAGTTTCTGTATCACAGCCTGAAGCAAACTGGCTATACGGATTACGATGGACCAACACAATTGACCAATAGACGCGCTAGTCTACCAATCATTGGACCTGTTCTACCGGAACCAAAGATCGATGAGAATGTTCCCGATCCCAAGTCGAGTCATGCTTTCAATCGCAATGTCGTGTGGACTTTTGAGGACATACGCATGCTCATTGGCACCGATATGCCCATTTTTGGTGGCCCAAACAGGCCCTGCATCAGCCTGCGACTGCGGGACGCCGCTCAGCCCATCAATGTGTTGACTGGCATTGATTATTGGCTGGACAACCTCATGTGCAATGTACCCGAGGTGGTCATGTGCTACCATCTGGATGGCATTGTGCAGAAATATGAGATTATCAAGACTGAGGATTTGCCCTATCTGGAGAATTCACAATTCTCACCACAGGTGGTTCGGAATGTGGCGCAGAATATCTTGGCCTTTCTCAAAGCGAATGCAACAAAGGCGGGTCATACTTATTGGCTGTTTAAGGGACGCAATGATGATGTTGTCAAATTGTATGATCTAACTACTCTCTGCCAGAGCCAGAATAAGGCGACCGAGAAGGCGGAGCGACCCCAACAGCAGCAACAGCAAATGAATCCCTTCACGGTGCCTGTGGGAATGTTGCTCTACTCCGTGGCACGCAACATGAAGAACACTCTGGAGCACATTACTCCCAAGACGGCTGGCAATATACGCGCCCTGCTGGACAACTGCATCAAATTGCTGCCCAAAGAGCAATATCCACAAATTGTCAGCTCCTCACATTATATACTGTCTGATTTGCATGTTCCGGCGGGGATTGATCCAAAGGCGCCTAAATTCAATGATCCTCAGTCGTTGTTTGACGACGACGAAGAGGAGGAAGATGAGGAAGAGAGCTATGATGACGAGCTTCTTGACTTTGGACAAGACAAGTACTATCAGAGTGCAGCACAAAGCGGTGGCAAGGCCAATGTTGCTGTGCGGCACATTTGTGATGCTCTGCGAGATTTCAAATCACACGCAAAGCCATCCAAACCAGCTCCCTTAATCGCCGACACTGTGGAGCGTTGCAACATTTCACTGCAACACATTAGCGCCGGCATCTCCTGCCTGCAATACTTTAATGGCAATCAGGAGGAGAAGCTCAAGGAGTCGGAAATGCACGCCAAGCAAGA
This sequence comes from Drosophila falleni, assembly GCA_035045575.1. Classification (NCBI taxonomy): domain Eukaryota; kingdom Metazoa; phylum Arthropoda; class Insecta; order Diptera; family Drosophilidae; genus Drosophila; species Drosophila falleni. The sequence goes on from JAWNOV010000167.1 coordinate 18,747,123, forward strand.
GGAGAAGCAACGCATTCTGCATGAGGAGCAGAATCCCAACATGGCCAAGCCCTTTAATGCCATACCACTGCCATATGAGCAGCTCAAGCTTGTCCAGTCGTCATCTACATCTCCGACTCAGTCTCAGGCGCAGCCCCCAAAGAAACGCTCTATGAAGACCAAGAGCAAGCGTAGCAAGTCCAAGGAACTGGCCACAACTAGCAGCACCAAACCTGCAGCTGTCAGCAATCATCAACTCAGCGCCAAGTTTAATACGCAAAATTTCGGTTCTTGGAATGTGCATTTAAAGCTTCTGCTGCTGGAGAAAGCTTGCCTAACTTATGCCACGCTAGCGGAGTATCATTATGAGACCCAGAGCTATGGAAGCACTCTGCAGGCTATTGAACTGGCCTGTCGCTGCCAACAGGTGCTCAACAAGTATATGGCCAATGTGGTGTCCCAAAAGAGCTGTCTGCTGGGACGTGCCGGTGACTGTTTCTTTCAAATGTCGAAGCATTGGAACGCTATCGAGAAGTATGTGCAGCAATACGAGCAGCTGGATGAGTCAACGCGTCTTATTTCCCTTGAGCTGACACAGGAACTGGAGGAAACAGAGCTGCTGAGTCTCGCTCCCGTCAAGAATGTGGAGCAAGTGATGCTGCATAGCTGCAAGTGCTATGAAGAGGCGCTGGAAGACGCCCAGAGCACGGAGAGCAATGAGCTGCTGCGTCGCTTAGGCAATGTACGCAATGAGTTGGGCCTTAAGTATATGTACTCCGCCCAGGGTAAGTTATCTGTTAAGTTATGTATTGAGATTCACAACTAATATACCTTTTACCTTGCAGAGGAATATAGTCTGATGAAACGCAAAGCTGAAAGTTCTCAAGGGACTGAAGAAACAACAAATACGAATGAGGAACCTGAGAAGGAGCCACTCTATGTCAAATTGACTGTTAATTCTTATGACTGCCTGCGTCGTGGCATTGAGGCTTTCACGGCTGTTAAGGATAATGTCAATCTGGCATTCCTTTACTGCAACATGGGCAGATTTATGAGACTGCGTGCTCATCTTACCATGCCCAATGAGAGGTATGTAATCTCAGTGAGAGAGAGGTTCCACTCATATTAAAATATTCTCTTATCTCTAGTACCATTACCCTGGACGCACAGAAAACGTTTTACAATGAGGCCTTTAATTATTATGAGAAGGCCAAAGACTGCCTGGACACACGCAAAGCGAATGCGGAGCTCTGGGATCTGGTGCAGTGGGAGCTGTCGACAGCCACGTTTACGCTTGCCAAGCAATTGCAGGACTTTAGTGTGGCCGATAACAACAGCCTGGCCGAGGCCTCCAAGGAGGTGCTCGAATTGCTGCAAAAGTCGCTGCGTCTATGCGATGTGGAGCATGCAGGGGCACGACAGGTGCTCTACAGTTTTCGATCGGGTTTGATACACAAGCGGTAAGATAATAACAATTAAATAGGGAATTGTCCAATCTTATAACTTGTCTAATCTCATTACAGCATCGCTTCCTTTCACTATGCTCAGCTGCGTGGCTATGGCGTTTGTGAGTTGTCTCAACTGCCAAAAGCAACGTTGCAACTGTGCAAATATCACTACGAGAAGGCGACACAGATATTGGAGAGTCTCAAGGAGGTACGGGACTTGTTGGTCGTGCAACTGGAGCGCATTTCGTTGCACGAGTTCCTAGCCGAAGGTATGTGACAGAGTTTACTTAATAGACATCATTTTTACGCAATTTTTTCTTTTGTTCTTTTTTAGTTTCCACTCACGCTGCACAGAAGGTAAAACAAATGCAACTGGCTTTAGACATTTGCTTGCAATGTCAGCTTATTTTTGACCACGTCATCGATACTAACAGTAGCGTTCAAATTGACGATGACGAATTCAAATCACATTTGACGCTCTTCGAGAGCCGCTTGCAGAATGCGCTTAAAACGCTCATCAAATTGCTGTTAACAACCGGCAAGGATCCAAAACAGCTGTCGGCACTGTACAAGCGCATGTATATGGAAACCTTGACTGGGAAACATGGCATAGGCGCTCAGCAATCATCGACAGCGTCTATATCGCGCTCACACCATTTGCACACGCTGCTAACCCGGCTGAAAGCCATGTGCGGCGCTCAGCCAAGCAACGACTAGTCAAGTAGAGCTCTCTGTACGTGTCGTCTACGAGTTTATAAAAATTGGTTCAGTTTAAATTTAACATATGCATTGACCTGGCTTGTTTATTGATGTATTGTAATTCGGTTTCGGTTTCGACCACTTTTCGATGACCAGTTAGCCCCGCCTTTGGCATGGACAATCGCCAGACAGTTCCTCAGCCTCAACAATGCTGGCGGCATTCAATTGCATCGCTGCCAGAGCCAAAAGAGTGGCAATTCTCAAGATCTGTAAAGGATCAAGCATTAGCATCAATCAACTATCGATTAATATAAGCAATTAATACACATCACATCTTACCTTAAAGCACAGACTAGGCATTTTAAGTTTTCTGTATTCGCCTCAGTGGGCGCACGGCTCTTATAAAGTCGCGTGGCTGTCACGAGACGTGCCACTCATCAAGATTAGAGACTTCTGAGTGCCAAGCTGCTGACTGCTGCTCTATGCAATCTTGGACAGCTTCTGTTCTGTTAAATATGTTGTTAAAGAAGCTGTGGATGCTCGAGTAATCGACGGATTGATTCTCATTCTCACTTAAAGTCTCCCTGACATTTAAAAAGAAGAAGAAAAAGTGTTCAATTCATTAAAATCGATTACAACTTGCGAAATATTCCCTTATAATATTACTAAGATTTAAGAAAACAACACGAAATGTTGTGTTTTAATGAAAAATTTGATTTTTATCACAATTAGCAGTAAGCGAACATAAGTAATTATTTTAAATAAAAACATGTTTTCTAAAATAAATCGAAATATCAATAAAAATATATTTGTTTGTATATTTTTAATTAATTGTATGCTAAACTGAAATGCCGCTCTAAACGATTGTAGCGCGTTGCATTAATTTCAAATAATTTGGCGCACTTTATTGTTATTAAATTTGAATATTATAAAGTGCTTAGTGCGACACAATGCATTGTTTATAGTTTATAGTTTATAATTTTATTGTAATTTTATCGTAATTTTTTTGCTTTTGTATATAAATTCTACCAACGCAGCAGAAAGTTCAAGTCAACGCCTTGGCTCTTTGTGACGCGGCTATAAAACTGTGTCAAGCTCAGTCACAGTGGAGCAAGTGATGTTGAACAATGGAACAAAATGACGCCCACACAGACAGCGTAAAGCGTAAAGAGCTGATCTGGGCACGCACGAGTCATCCAAGTAGCCATGATGAGCTTGCGTAATGACGACACACAGACGACGCCTGCTATCTGGACCCGAACCGAATTCAGTGGCAAGTTTTGGACTTGGGACTTGCACGTCTCCGTAGCGACGACGTCTTGAGATTGCAACTGGAACATAAAACACAAAGAACTTGCCATAGAACAGACGAACGTCTGCTAAAACCAAACTTGCATCATATTCGTCACGTAAGCCAAGAATTGCCATTGGCATTGCCTGGATTTTTACTATATAAACAAAACTGGCCGCTTCAGTCAGACATTAGTTACCTGCTACAAGACAAACTAAACAAATCCCAAAGCCAATCAAAATGATGAAGTTCATGGTAAGTGTCTGGACATCCTTTCCCCCCATCCTCTTGCAACATCAACTTATTTCCCTTTAAATTTTATAGTGCATTTTCGTCTGCGCCATCGCCGCTGTTTCGGCCAACTCTTATGGTCGTCAAGGATACGGTAGTGCTCCAATTGGTGGTTATGCCTACCAGGTGCAGCCTGCTCTGACCGTCAAGGCTATCGTGCCCGCTGGTGGATATGGTGGTAGCAGCTATGGTGGCAACTATGGCAACAACTACCATCAACGCCACGTTGAGGTGCCAGTCTCCGAGGTCTACACCTCAAATTCCGGATACGGACATGGTTATGGACATGGTGCTCCAGTTGTTGATCGTCATGCTCTTGGTCTGGCCAAGCTCTCCCTGGCTGCTCCCAGTGCTGGTGCTCCTCTGGTCTATAAGGAGCCCCGTCAGGTGGTCCACCAATCCTATGGCTCTCACCAGAGCTATGCCCCACAGCACAGCTATGCCGAGAAGGCTCAGGGTGCATCCGCTGCTGCTGCGTCCGCTGCCGTCGCTGGCAAGAAGAGCGGCTACCAAAACTCCGGCTATTAAGCAACTTAAAAACTCAACAGTGAATCGAGAGTTAAGCCTAAAAGGCGTTAGAAAGTAATAAAAACAACTAAGCATACAAAAATCTAAACAATTAATTGATATTTTTTGGGAGTTTCTTTTGGGTTCTTGCTACAACATATAAGAAAATCAACTTGAGCAAAGTTGGCTTTATTTTCAGTAAGCTCAGGCTTAACTCAAAGTGGCAAATGAAAAGCAGCTAAAAGTGTTGCTTTTGGAAGAAATAATTAATTGAAGAAAAAGCTTTATTCAGAAGAAAGCATACAATACTATAGAATAGAAATAATACAGAACTTATAAAATATGTTCAAGTAAACTATTCTAAACTTCAAAATCAAATTTGTTAGTTAATTTTATAAAAAAAACATATTTTTTAAAATATGAAAATAGATTTCCATATTTATTTTCCAAAGTAATCGTAAATTTATTTCCGGGTATTCGGTCCATGTCAATAGCTCAATTTTCAGCCAATGACTGACTCTATGAGCCATAATAATTAGGAATGTGCAAAGTTTTAATGCTAGAAGACAATAGAGTACTTTATTAAAACAAAATTGGGGCTACAAAAAAATCGCACACGTCGTTCGTGAGTTCATTGAGAACTCGGAAAGTACTCGTGTTTAGTTCTGTGTTTTGTGTCTGGGCATGTGTCGAGCCAAGTCAAATAAAGGGGCGGGATTGTAGCTTTTATCGGAGCACAAGCGAAACATCGAGTTACCCAACGATTTTATAACGTTTCGAGTATATACGAATACAATACAAATGCGATGGCTTATGTACAATTATGAAATCTATGAAAATTATAAAATAAGTTACTCAAATTAATTGTGTGAATATATGGGAGTGTCACGTAAATATCCAGTCTAGTTTTTGCATATAAAAGCGCGATGTGTTGGCAAATAAATCATAGTTTCATTGATTACTACAACCAACAAAACTAAACATTCAACATGAAGTTCCTGGTAAGTAATCCTAGCAAATTGTCCACAGCTGACAATTAACTAATCCTGTAATTCAATTTTACAGTTCGCTTTCGCTACCCTCGCTCTCTTCGCCATGATCAATGCCCAATATGGTGGCAACCGTGGTTATGGCAGCGGATACGGAGGCTTGGCCTACGTTCAGGAACCTTCCTACGGACACGGCTCGTATGGCGGTCACTCCTATGCTCAGCCCCTGTACTCCAATCCCTCTGGTGCTCGTGCTGCTGCCTCCGCTGCTGCCAGCAATGGCGCCATCCGTCCAGGCAACTACAGACAGTTGGCCGTTCCCGGCTACGCTATTGATGGCAGCTACAATGCTCCCAGTTATGGCTCTGGCTATGGACGCAGCGTCTACTAAACGCAGTCACTATTGAACAGTTCAAAGTTTGTTCAATGGAGCAGCAACATCAGCTACACTGTGACAAAATAAAAGAAAAGCCGTGGAAAATGTTGAACAAAAATTCTATAATTTGTTTTAATTCATATTTCGTTTGGGGCAAAAAAATGTTGCATACTTTTAAGCGCAAAGCTTAAATCGCAGCAGTTTTTAGAACGAGCGGCAGGAGCGATCAATAATTAAAGGGCTTATTTATTTTAAATATTTAAAATTATATCAAATTTAAAGTAAATTAACAAGAGACCTAAGGAAAAATTTATTTGATATGCAAAACAGTGTAAGTAAATATAGTGGTGTATATATGACTCATAATTTACTCGCTAATTTATTTTAAATATTTAAAACTATATCAAATTTAAAGTAAATTAACAAGAGACCTAGAGGAAAATTTATTTGATATGCAAAAAGGTGTAAGTAAATATAGTGGTGTATATATGACTTATATTTCCAGACTAGAAGAGATCATTTGTTAAGGAACAGGAAACCTACAGGCAACTGAGTTAAAATGAGAGAGACCTGACTTTAAGACAGAGAGAGAGAGAGAGAGAGAGAGAGAGAGAGAGAGAGAGAGAGAGAGAGAGAGAGAGAGAGAGACAGAGTCAGCAGCAAGCAGTTGCGTTCTTATCCAGCTGCATGCTCTCACGCCTCAGCATCATCATCATCATCATCATCATCATCATCATCATCATCATCATCATCATCATGGTAGTTAATTTCATTTAGTTTAGCACAAATAGTTTTGGGACCAGTCTAAAGAGACCGTCATCCCCCAAAGTAAAAAAAGCTACAGCTCGAGCTGTGTGGAGCGGTATGAGCGATATGAAGCTGCGATTTGGGAAAGCAAGAAGAAAACAGAGCAGAAAAAGAACTGGGCTGAATTGAATCTCTAGCTGAGCTGAGCTGAGCCGCCCACTGCCAACCAAGAAGATGAAGATGAAGAAGAAGAAGAGGCAAAATATGAATAAGATGATGATGTTGTGAGCTGTGAGCTAAACTCAGCGCCGTGATAAATTCGTAGCGAGATCACGTTTCGAGCGCTTCATTTATTTTGCTTATATAAAGAAGTGTGCTTTGCATTTGGTTTGTTAATTGTGCCAACTGTTCCAAGCAGCGAGCGCTATCCAAAAAACTTAAAGCCCAACCATGAACAAATTCGCCGTAAGTAAAGAAGTACCATGACGTCGCAGCGTCTTCCCACTTCCCGTTCCGCTTCGACAGACTATTTACCTACCCCTATTTTATTTTCCCACTCCAGACTCTCGCCGTTTTCGTGTGCTCTTTGGCTCTCGCCAGCTGCAATGGAGGATATGGTGCTCCCAGCTATGGTCATGGACACCGTGAGGTCTCCAACTATGGACAGCGTGAGAACAACGGTGCTGCCGCTGCCAGCGCCGCTGCCGCCGCTCCCGTAGAGATCGTTGCTGCTGGTCCCCGTTATGGCCACAGCGAGCATCTGCGTCCAATTCTCTTGGACTCCGGCTACAATGGCCACAACCACGCTGGATACGGTCAGGTCGTGCAGGCTGCCAACTATGAGGCCAAGAAGTACCATGGCAACCATGGTTATGGCCAACAACAACAGCGCGCTTATGGCCGTCCCCGTTGGTCTGTCCAGCCTGCCGGCGCCACTCTGCTGTATCCCGGCCAGAATCATTACCGCAGCTACGCCTCTGCTCCCGAGTACACCAAGGTGGTTCTGCCCATCCGTGCCGCTGCTCCAGTTGCCAAGCTCTACGTGCCAGAGAACCACTATGGCAGCCATGGTAACTACCACCAACAGGCTCCCCGTTACTAGAGATCTCATGAAGAATCTCTTGTGAAATTTCTCACAATTTAACGGAAACGTTCGCTGTCCAAACAGCGCCAAATAAAACATCACAAAAAAAAAAAAACCAAAACAGATATGTCTTATTGATTATACGGTTACACTTTAAATTATAATGTAGTATATAGCATAGCGTTCAGAATGGCCTTGGGTGGTTCTCAGATAAGTGGTCGATAAGTGGTTCCGGTAACCACCAGTTTTATTATTTTTTTTTATTTTGGCTGTTGACAGTTGAAGTCGCAGCTGCAGCTGTTGACGAATTTCAATTTGATTGCAAGCTAATGAGCTGGAGAATTCCAAACGTTCCGTGCCTATAATAATGGTTGAGCAGTTCTTAACTCTTAAACTATCACCGGAAAGAAGTAAACGATTTGTTGACCAAAATTGAAGCCAAAATTCAATGTGTATGAACACTTTTAACTTTAATCTTATTCTGAAATATGTTGCTTTGTAATCTTAGAACATTGGCATTAATAAAATTTAACGGAGCCAAATAATATTCATACAACAGAGTCAACAAATTCTTTAGAGCAAGTTTTACTTAGAAACAATTAATATACATATTACAAACGGTTTTTAGTTTTATTGGGTTTGCAAGTTCTAAAAGTATTTTTTCTTTTCATCCTTTATCTAAAGGAATTGACTATCTATATGTTTAAAGGTTTATTTACAGATTCCCCTTTCCAAATTTTAGTTTCCTTAACAATATTATTACTCATTATTTATTGTAATTCTTAAATATTAATGTGCATCTGATACATTAAAATATTTTCGCTTCTTTAATATTTCTTTTCCATTTCTTTAATAATTCTTCCGTTACAGAATTAGATATACTGAAAAATATATAATAAAAGTATTAAATGAAAAGAGAAAATACACACATGAAGCAAAACCAATGTAAATAAAATTAGAATACTTAAATAAATAAAAAAAAATATAAATAAAAGAATTTCTGTTGGATATTATTAAATGTTTAGGAATTAAATAATTTTATTCTTTAATTAAAATGGTTTTAGAAAAGTATGTTGAGAGACCCACAAGCTAATAAGTAGAAGTTGCCAAAAAAAATAAAATTATATATACAATCAAGCCATTAAATCAGATTTATGATCTATACATAATCTAAAAATTGGATATTAGTTTTTTAAAGTTGTTGCTAATTTTCTAAGCACAATTTTCCCTGAAGAGCTGCATGTACCCTCAGATATTAAATAGAAAGAGCTTTAAGCTAATGAGCAGAGAAGTTGAGTTGAGCTAGGAACAATTTCGATTATCAGCTAAGCTTTTTGGTTGTAGCCAGTTTGAAGACAGTAAGACCTAGAAAATGGCAACTGAAGAAGAATTGAAGAGCTCAACTGATGTGTTAATTTTGAAATGCATAGCAAAGAATATTATCAAGAAAATTAGAGAAGACTATGACAATATGAGACAAAAATGTTGAAAGTGAACTCGAATGCTGCAATGCAGTTCATTGAACAGAGCTGAGCTGAGTTGAGTTAAGCTGAGTTGAGCTGACCTGAACTGAGTAGAGAAGCAGAGGTGATGATGTTGTGGGCAGGTAGCCAAGTCAAAGACCTGATACCGCACACACCAAAAGCGAACTGAGCGTGCTAAGCAGGGGGGAAGTCAAGTGAGATATCAATGGAGCTTGTTGCTCTTCGAGGGGTTGTTGTTGTTGTTGTTGTTGTTGTTGTAGTTGTTGTAGTTGTTGTTGTTCGCATTGTCATTGTCGTGGTCGTGGTTAAGTTTGTCGCAATTTGGCGCGCAATTTCAAGAGTAAACCGACACCTATAACCGAACTGTAACCGAAGACTGCGTCTCTTTGCATTGCCTTATCAATAAGTATATACACAAGAAGAAGAAGAAGAAGAAGAAGAAGAGTGACCCCTGCTCCCCTCTCTGCTCTCTCTGCTGAGCTGAAAGTGGGATTTTGTTGCGGTGCAGAGCGGAGCGGAGCGGAGGCTGCTTAGCCGGGCCCAAAGTGTTCGCAGCGTAAAAGTTTCGTCATAACTCGGCACACATTTGGATTTCGACTGGGCTTTGGTCACGTAAAGCGTACACACAAATCGCTTGGCCAGCTCAAATACTATGGCTATAAAAGCAATTTGGCCATGCGCAATTGTTAATTAGTTTTGAAAACAGTCGCCTCCTCGCAATAACTATAAACATGTCCGTCAACTACATGCGTCTCCTTTGCCTGTTGGCCTGCTGCATCTCCGCCTCCTTGGCCAACTACAGACAAGCTGAATACTCTGCTCCCAGCTATGCCGCTCCCAGCTATGGCTCCGTCGGTGATTATGTGAAGAATGCCGAGACTGCTGAGGCCCAAGCTGCTGCTCTGACCAATTCCGCTGGAGCTGCAGCCTCTTCGGCCAAATTGGACGGCACTGATTGGTACGCACTCAACCGTTATGGCTGGGAGCAGGGCAAACCTCTGCTGGTCAAGCCATACGGTCCTCTGGACAAGCTCTACGCCGCTGCATTGCCTCCACGCTCCTTCGTTGCCGAGATCGATCCAGGTGGGTTACTCAACTACAGTTTAATTACCAGTTTGGCATACTTAAAGTTCATTTCTTTGACCGTTTCAGTCTTCAAGAGGAACAACTATGGTGGTGCCTATGGTGAGAAGACCATCACCCTGAACACTGGCTCCAAATTGGCCGTGTCTGCCGTCTAAATCTTAGCGAGATTTATAACTGAAAAGTCTTAATAAATAGTGATAGTTTAAAGTGTAATGAAATCTGTCTTGTTTCTTCAATGAGTGGGTTGGGTTCTGGGTACTGTATACTGGGTACTGAGTTATAAACAGTTGCTGCTTTAATAGACAGAGTCCCAATCATTATTAGACACATCCGCATTGTTGTTATTTATATATTTAGTATATTATGAGTAAATTCAGTTTTTATTGCAAAATACAAAGTAAAAATATATGAAAATTGCTCAGTTTTCTTTGGTTTTGTTGCTTAATCGTTTCTTTTAATGTAAAATCAATTCGTTACGAGCACACAGATATTTACCTACTAAACATAAAATGAACTAAAAACAAGTAGAAGCGGTTGTAACTCGGGTAACTCGTTTCTTTCTAGGGTCGATTGGTTGATTTCTTTTTGGATTCTGTTGTTGTTGTTGTTGTTATGTTATGTTTTAAAAATCAGCCAACTCTATAAACAATCTCTCTCTCATTTGTATCTCTCTAACGTTGCAAAACTTGTAAGTTTTTCATTAGATTTTATTTGTTTTTTGGTTTTAGGTTCATTATTTTAATTAAATTACATGAACTTCAAAATATTATTATTATAAATAGATAGGAGATGTGTAGTGTTATATATGTATTTATAATTTATAACCTATACGAACTCTCGCAAGCTCTGAAAAAAATTTAAATTATAAAAAAACGATTCTCAAGCAAATTCTCCAGCATTCATTCAAAATTTGAGAAAACTCATTGCTGCATTTCTCTTTGTTTCTTCTGAAAATGTTGTTGTTTGATCTTGTTTGTTGTTGTTGTTTGCTTTTGGTGTTCTCTTGTTTTTTTTTTATATTATAAAATGTTGCTGCTGGGGGAGTTGTTTGTATGTGTGTGTGTGTGGTGTGGTGTGGTGTGTGTGTGTGGTGTGCGATCATCGATCGATCATCAATCTATTCGGTGATCGTTCTTGTTGTCTCCTGAATGTACACCTGAGAACCGGGCACAGTGGAGGTGGTGACGAATGTGCGGTGCTTGGCGCGGATCAGATTCAAATTGGATTCGGCAACATCGGCACGATCCTCGGCAGCCTCCAGTTCGCGTTGGAAACGACGGACACGGGTGGTCGACTGCTGGGAGAAGCCCTCCTGCTCGGACAGCTGGCGTCTGTAGATGTTGATCTTGGCAGTGGTCTTGTCCAGCGCATCCTGCAGCAAAATGATATTCTTTTGATCCTCCTCACACTGTACGATCACCTCCTTGACGGTGCGCTCCTTCTTGCGCAAGATCTTGATGGTCTCGGCATGACGACGCTTCTCCTCCTCCAGCTCCAGTTCCAGATCACGAATGCGTGCCTCCAGTTTGCTGATGATGCGCTTGCTACCGGCAACAGCGTTCAGCTCCACTTCCTCCAGGCGAATGGACAAGTTCTGTATAGAAAGGGATATATATTATCTCGGATATATTGAGATGAGTGAGTAACGTACCTTGACTTCGACTTCCAATGACTTCTTGATGGTCTCCAGCTTGACAATACGCTCCTGCTCCTCATGCACCTGCTCGACAACATGCTTCAGCTCCACGGACACCTTCTGGTAACGTTCGTCACTGATGCGCAGCTCCTTGGACACCTCCTCGTAGTCGGAAGCGACCACAGTCAATTCCTGCTCCAGCTTGGACTTCAGCGACACCAAATTGACATTGACAGTGCTCAGCTCATTGATGCGTGTGGTGGCTTCCTCATATTGCAGCTCCACGGTGCGCTTGGCACGATTGGCGCTATCCAAATGGGAGCGCACCTCCTCCAGCTCACCATTGAGACCGGCCAGACGACGCTGGGCAATGCCATACTGATCGAGGGTAGCCTGCAACTGACGCTGCACATCCTCATAGTGGGCCTGGAGTTCGGTCAACTGCAGCGACTGCTTCTTGATCACCTTCTGCAGATCAATGTTGGTCTTGTTGGCCACATCCAGCGACATCTCCAGCTCGGTGATCTGGATCTGCAGCTTCTTCTTGATGCGAGTCACCTCGGTCTTCAGACGAGTCTCGGCCTCAACAACACGGGCATTCAACTGCTCGATCTCAATGCTGGTCTGCTTGCTAAAGGATTGTCAAATGAGAAATAGTTATAGTTTAATTAAATGTACATTTATTAATCATATTATTAATCATTTTTGTTTGCTGGAAGTTGCCCTCAAATGTTGCAGTTTTTTACCTCGAAGTTTGTCGCTTTCATTTCGCTCGCATTCTCTGCGCTATTTTTGGCCCAATGTCTGACCCACAAAAATAATTTTTCGTAATGCTCAGCAAACTGAACTCTGTTCAGTTCTGTAGTTTTTGCAGTTGCTGCTGTTTGCTGATTTTTGTGGCATTGTCAAAAATTGCATTGGCGAATTTATTTATGTATTTATTTATACGCTTGATAAAGACATCGAACTTGTCACAAATAGCGCGTTTACATGCCAAGCATTTTCTACCTTAGAACCTGGCAAGTGCATCATGCGTCTAATTTTAGTTGTAGGTGAGTTGAATTCTTCTTTTGTCATTTGTCTTTTGTCATTTGTCTTTTATTGTCTGTTGTTGTTTTAACTTTGCCTCCCTTGCAAATCGTTTGACTTGCCAACATTTTTGACTAATTCTTATTTAGCTGTTGATTCATTTGACAAGTTAAGTGCAAGTTGGAACTAATGGAAACTCAACATCTTAAGTAATTTGGAATACAGCTACATTTAAATATAATAATTGTAGTACAAATTTTAGTTCCTATCCTAAGCCTACACTTATTTGTCGAACTTTCCCTTCTCCCTACAACTTTTCTTAATTTTGCACTACATTTCATACAACGTCTTTTTATATATCATACGCATCTATCTGTTTTGGTTTGACAAATGTATTTGTTTTTTTTCAGTGTTCTAGCCCATTTCTTAGTTACTTAATCTATGTGTGCTCATTGTTGTCGCTTTGCCAAGGTATTTTAGCTTAAGTTTTGCTTTGCGAACGTAAGTATTTTTCATTTAATTTTAATTTTTTTCATCATCATTCTTTTTGGTTGTTTTTCAATGTTTATTGTCTACGCAGAAATATGTGATGAATTTTTTTTCTTGGTTCTTTTTTTTTTTTGTTGATGTCATGCGCATCACTTTTTTTGAGACAAATAAATATAAAATAAGTTATTCAGTTTTCTCTTGAAGGACACGTCAAACACAATGGGACAACAATTTGCCAAACCAAAATACCTGTCTTAAAGATGAATGTATTTGCGTGGGTGCGAAATATGATCATCACTTGAATGGGGGAAAGTAAAATATGTACTTTAATAGACTAGATATAGTTAAACATACAATTGTGTTGATTATTGACTAAGAAAATAAAAATTACACTGGTTATACAAAATATAGGACCCAAAACTTCAAAAAAATGCAACTCATAAAATTAATAATTTACTTCAAAAGTATTGAATATTTCAGAATTCAATCTATCATTTAAAAGCTTATTTCCCAAATTATATTCTGTCTATCCCATGCAATAATAATCTTTTTATTTGGTATTCATGCTAAATCTCCATTCAGTAGAATATCACATCGATTAAATTGCTAAAATCCCACACAATCTTTGGCAATTATGATGGTCAGCTGCAAATAGCAAGCCAAATATTCGGCGGGTCGTTGCAATTAGCCAAGAGAAACAATTTAAAAATTTCAGTAGAAATAATTTACAGACGACTAAACAAAAAATACAATGCCAGAAGAGAACAGAAAACATAAGACAAATGGGGAAATGGGGAAATTCAAGCCATAAAGACAAGTGCACGAATTATGCAGGGGAACAGAAGGAAAATGTGAGAAAAATGGGGAAGCGACTAGAAACTAAAATAAATTAGCAAGACACATAGAGAGAGAGAGAGAGAGCGTGTGTGTGTGTGAGGGAGAAGGGGATAGAAATTGTGGGATGCAAAAGAGATTGAGATACAATTGAAAATTTGTTCGCATTTATTCAGAATTGTCTGGGCTAGAACCTAATTGAAAACACCAGAGAGATTCAGTACTCGTATTCCAATAAAATATTATTAATCATGTGGAGATTATGATGTGTTATGCAAAGGAAAAAGGAAGAGACAACTATGGCTATAGATAGATATAGGCACGAATCAGTGCTGCCAATAGATATAGGTATAATCCTTGAGTTTGGGATGTGTACGCATCACTTTGCGACAGATCCAACACTTATCCTCAATACCACACCTGCTATCCGCATAGAATTCAACGGTGCGTTGATTCAACGTCGACAACTGACGCTTCACATTGTGCAGCGACGAGGATACACGATGATCGAGCTTATCGACCATGCGATCATCCATTAACTCCATGTGCAGAGTATGAGCCCGAATTTGTCCGCTGCCATCAAAGGGAGACGTGGAGCGAGCACGGGACGCGGCACGACTTGAACGGATTAAAGTCTGAGAGATATAATTCTCCTCCTGCTGCTTGGCACTCTTGATATTCTTCTCCGATTCGGAGAGCAATGCCTGGGCAATGGCACTGGCGGACTTGCCGCGTATCGAACGCTTAAAATCGTCAGACATTTGATCAATTTCGCTATCTAACTCAATTTTCCGTATACGCTGTAATATCTTTAACGTATCACGCTTAATCGTATCCTCGAGCTCCTCCTGACGACGACGACGACGCTGACGCGATCTCTCGATAACTGTGTCCGGTTCAATGTGCTTTGCCACACGCGTTGCGTCAACGAGCTTCTGCACACTGAATGGCGATCGTTTCTTTGGCCGAAAGCTAAGCAGAATTTCATCGGCACGAGCGGCGCAGGTGCGAGACAGGCGCAAGATCTCATCGGCATTATATTGTCGGACGGCATTCGAGGAGCGATATTGCTTCATTCCCCTCTCGCTCACCCAGGGCAGATGTGGCTGCTGCACTTTTAGGCCTTTTGCCTTTGCATCCAAATAGTCCAACATTGGCTGATAGAAATTCATCGTATAGCCATAGTTGTCATCATATGTTGTTGTATGACGCAAACGCGATGGACGCTGTTGCAACGCCAAAGCCATTTTTGGAGAGTGAGAGAGAGCGAGAGTGAGTGAGAGTGAGAGCGAAAGAGAGTGAGAGGGAGTATGGTATGGAATCTATGCGTATGTGTGAAGTATGCTTGTATACTTAGAATAAATGTACTCTAATTAAAAGCTACTAAAGATGAATACAGCTTCGTTGCTTTGTCGCCTTGTCGCTGCTGTCGCTTTGTCGCTTTGTCGCTTTGTCGCTGTTGTCACTGTAGCTTTGCCTTTGCCCAACGTCGACGTCTTCAGTTTGGCAACAGTTGCTGCTGCTTCGCAAATAAATTTTCAAATTTGTTGAAATCTATAAAAAGATTGCAGTTCAGTTGTTCAGCTGTTGTCTTTTCGGCAACAAAGGTATCAACATAAATGACGACAATTTAACAACAACAACATCATCATGATCATCATCATGATCATCAGTTGGCAGTCAATGTTGTGCTTTTTGGGCTATGATTGATACATTTTGGCAGCGTCTTAAAGACTATGACAAAATGTCACGCATTTTACGCAATGCAAAAACATTTCTTCACATTTTCAACCAAAACAATGAAATAAATGAAGAATGGAAATTTTGAATAATACTTCTTAATATCATTCAATAATTTTTTTTATTAATTCACAGCCCAAGCTCAACAATTGTCTTAGTCCAAACTCTCACCTATTATTAAGACTTTAGTGAGTCTTCAAATCTATCTCTGATTATCTCTGGGTTATAATTTGATCTTCCAACTTATGTAATCACAGCAACTGCGCAATTTTCTGTTGAAAATTTCAACAATATTACGATATTCAATCAAACTTTGTTCAAAGTACTCGAACCACTTCAATCACAGGGCAACTGTAGAGTTTATTGCGTATACGCCTGGTGTGACGACAGTGCAGGACTTTAAGGAAATTGCTGCTGGGGGAAGAAAACTAATGCCGTTGCTCGAGGGGCGACTATAAAAATCGTACTGATTGTCATGTGAATTGGGTCAATTTGATATCAATTGTTTTTCTCAATTGCTGGCAAACGATTGGCAAAAATCAATCGATTGGCTCGAACACTTCCGATTTGGCAGAGGAAACCGACAATTCGACAATTCGACAAGTCGATTGGCCCTCAGTTGTCGCTTGCAGAGGCGCCGCAAATTGTGGCAACTTCCAGGGGGGATTTAAATGGGATTTCATAACTTACCGAATAGCCTCAACCTCTTCGTCCTTCTCGGCCAGACGACGCTCGGCATCGTGACGATATTGATTGAAGTCAGCGGCCAGACGCTGTCCGCGTTGTTCC
Organism: Drosophila falleni; assembly: GCA_035045575.1. Taxonomy (NCBI): domain Eukaryota; kingdom Metazoa; phylum Arthropoda; class Insecta; order Diptera; family Drosophilidae; genus Drosophila; species Drosophila falleni. Next base: position 18,763,621 of record JAWNOV010000167.1, read on the forward strand.
TCAGCCTTGCGACCCTATAGATAACATTTTAAGTTGGCTAATCAGTCAGCATGTTAATATAAATAATTCAAAACACTTACAGCTTCGGCTTCCTTGTAGGCAGCGGTGAGTTCATCACGCTCGTTCTCCAGACGACGCAGTTCCAATTCCATCTCATGCATACGACGGTTCAGCTCATTAATGACGCTCTTGGCCTCATGCAGATCATCTGTAATACAAATATGATAGTTAATTACCGATTTAAAAATACATCAAATAATCAAAGATCGATTTTAGTGTTAGAGGTGAATTATCTACTTAAACTTTCTGATTTTGAAGATCTGAATCATCTACTTAAATGTTTTTGATTTTCTTGAAAAATCATCAACTTTGTTCTAATTTGATTCTGCATAAAATTTGGAAAATTCAGTTTTTTTACATCACTATTTACTTGTTTTATACTTTTCGCTTTTTACTATTTTAAAAACTTCAAATTGTAATAGCTTTATTAAAACTTACAACTATTTAATATATTTCAAGCTGTCATCACTTTGTCGAAACTTAAAAGATTTTCGTTAGAATTGTTAGTTAAAAAAATATAAGGCCTATAATTTGATTCAGCATCACATTTGGAAAATTCAATGCTTTCCCTTGTCATTTTAAAAAAAACTTTAAACTTTCATTACTTTGTCAAGTCTTAACTGATTTTGTCATTATTTGGCCGCTTATTTAATTCTGCATGAATATTAAAAAATTTAATACTTTTCTTTCATTTTTATCACTAAAAAATAATGTAATTTTGGAAAAGTCGATGGTAATATTTAAGGCTTGATCGACAAATTGTTTCTATTTCTTTGCTTTCGATTTTTACAATTCCATTCCAGTTTGGACTATCATAACTATAATTATTTTGTTTTTAAGATTTTTTGTTTTTAAAGATATTTTTAACTTACCACCCAGCTTCTTGTTCTCGCGACCCAGCTGACCGTTGGCATCCTTGGCCTTGTCCAGCTCATGGACGGTGCGGACAAGATCGGCATGCTTATTCTTCAGGTCACGCTGGCTGGTCTCGTAGAGAACGATGGTCTCATCCAGACGGGACTTGAGTTCGATGTTGTGCTTCTCCAGGGTGTTGACAGACTTTTGCAATTCGCGGCAGCTGTTATTGGACTTCTCCAGATCGATGATGAGAACCTCAACTTCGCTGGCCAGACGTGTCTTGGTCTTCTCCAGGTTGTTGACCTTAACGATAAGGATCTCGATGTGCTCCTCCAGTTCGGTGATGCGCACCTGGTACTTGCGACGAATCTCTTCAACCTCTTCGGCACGGGCTGCCACTTCGGCATTCCATTTGTTTTGCCACGAAGTGGCATCGGCATTGGCCTTGACCAACTGACGTTCCAAGTCAATGCGCGCCTCGGACTCTTCTTCGAGTTGAGAACGAGTTGAATCCAATTCGATCTCAACCTGATGCAGCGAAGATTCGAGCATTGAGCGACGACGGTCTTCGTCTTCCAATCGGCGGCGTGCATCCTCGAGCTGTGAGATCACTTGGCTCTTGGAAAACGAGACAGTGTCCAATTGAACTTTGAGATCTTGGACGTCCTTGATCAGCTCAATGTTCTCCTGCGAGAGGCGAGATTTGTGCGAAGTGATATCGATGACGGTGCGATTCAGTTCCTCAATTTTCACATTCAACTCGCTAATGGAGATCTCCAATTTCTGGATGTGCTTCTCCGAGACGATCTTCTCCTTGTTGTATGATTCGATTTGGGAGAGCAGCTCGTAGACTTCGGACTGGAATTTGGCCTTGTCCTTTTCGGCTCTGTAAACAATCGATCAAAGAAAATGTTTTGTTTTTTTTTTTTGCGATTAATTTAAAGTTCAATCCGTTAAAGCTTCAATACTTAGGCATGGCTTGTGAGATCGGCATTTTGTTGGTAAGCACCCAAGCTGTGATTTAATTAGAGCATTTACCCAAAGCTGCCCAAAAGCTGTAAGATTTGCTAGGAGCAAGCTAAGGTATGAGTAGAGAATTCGGTGAAGCCGGAAGCTTTTGTATATCAATCAATAACGAGATCTTTGATCAATATTTGCCAACTTACAAGAAAGCTACTTTAATTTGCAAAGTGCATAGAAAAGCTCTCAAATTGATAGGCAAAAGCTTACAGTCTTAAGGTTAAGAGCATGTGTCTGGAAGCAAGCTATTTAAATATTCATAATAATAATAATAATAATATTACATTAACTTCAAGATATTCCAAACATTTTCTAATTTGCACTTGTGCGGCAGGGTCATTAATTCGAGTAATTACTGTACTTGGTACGAGTGTATTTAACCTGACCCACCTACTACAAGTGGCAAATGCCAAAAACGTATCGAATTTCCATAAACGTTCAATTGGACGAAAAGAGACAACAACAACAACAATCATCACATTTTGAATATGATTCAATCAAAGACATATTTGGATTGGGCGTTGGTGCAAATGAGAGAGCAACAACAACAGCAACAGCAACAGCAACAAGAGAACAAAAACAACAACAACTGAAATGCGGCTCTCTTCAACTTAACGCTCAAGAATGTAGATGAAAATTTCAAATTTTTCTAAAAATAAATGCCAAAATATGCGCTCCTCGTTGTTGTATTTGTTCATTTTGTTGTTGTTGTTGGAACAACATATGGTTGCGTGCGTGAGGAAAACGTTGAAACTTTTTCAAAATAAAAGCTTCCGTTAAGCTTCGCGGTGTGAGCGAGAAAACTGCTTTGTCTACGGGAAAAGTGCGCAAACTCCGGCGACACATAAATTCTGTGTACCTGAGCAAATCTGAAAATATTTCAGATGCAGATTAAAGTAAAAAATCGGTGTAACATGCTGCAATTTAACTAGTAGCAATTAAACAGGTAACTACGAGTTAAGATTACGTATACGCCACGTTGTTGCAGTGCAATGTTTGACAACGAGACAGCCTTGAATTTGTCGTGAGAGAGAGGGAGAGAGGGAGAGAGAGAGAGTTGATTTTGAATTTCGAAATTCCTATGCATTTATTTTTGGATATTTGATTTGGAAATATGAGTAGCAAACCAAGACTCTCCGCAATGTTTTTGCTTATACTAAATGAATACATATTTGAGTATGAATATACTCGTATGTATATTTTCGAGAGTGCATAAATATTTGTGTCAATAGAACTTTGCAAGCAATGCAAATTGAATATATTTCCCGCTGCGGCTTTTCACAGCTTTTTTTTCAGCATTGCGACTCATCGGCTTTAGCGGTAATTCTGCTTGTCATGGCATTTTGATGAATTGTTTATGATCTGGTTTCGTTTTTGGTGTCAGCGGGGCAAGCAAGGTTAGCAAGTCATTATTGTTTGTTGTTGTTGCTGTTTGCATTACTATTTGGAGACATTGAAAAGTCAGCGCCAGCTGACGCCACTTCATCAACATCAGGCATACATCAGGCAACAAGAACAACCGCAACACATTATAAACAATAAACATGGATATGCATGTTTATGTTTGCACAACATTTCTAGGTCAACATGGAAATGAGGCCAAGAGGCCAGAAGGATGGATGATATGGAGATTAATTCTGATGAGATCTTGAGTTTATAAATACTGCATACCTAGACTTATTTTTCGTTAGGATTTCGACCTGTTCCTGGAAATCCGTAATAATTTCGTTGTGCTTTTTCTTCAAAAGCGTGTGGGTCTCCTCAGATTCAAGATGAACATCCTCAAGCAACTTGCGCAGCTTCAACAGCTCAGCATCGCGCTTGCGGTTGGCTTCAAACTACAAAAATGTGAATAAATCACAGCATTAGCTTAAAGTTGAATGCAGTTAATTAATAAAACAAACTCACTTGATGTTCAGCACCACCCTCAGCTTCCTCGAGACGCTCGGACATCTGTATGACCTGAACGCTGAGGTCGGCTTTCTCGCGCTCGATCTGCAAGCCAAAAGATTAAACATTATACATTTGCAGATAGATAGATAGATAGATAGATAAATAGATATATGTATATTAAAGCATATTTCATAATTTATAATTCTATTTTTAATGCAACCCACATACACACACGCCATGCAATGCAGATCATGATGCATCACGGCAAATTTAAACGGCCCATAAAATATATAAATCAAATTAATCAGTCAAAAATAATTATGTGCATGTAACACCCAAAATAACAATGGCATAATGCCAAAGCAAATCTTTATAGGTATCCATACCTATCGCCTCCTACATATATCTACATATGTATCTGCTACTTCTATTGCATTTCTAAAAAGGCATTAAACAATTTTTATTATTCGCCATTCTGTTGAACTGCAATAGAATTTTTCCAACAGCTTTTTGTTGCATCAAATTTTGACCTAATTTAAGACCTGCAAATTTGCGAATTGTTTTTTTTCCGAACTAGTAATTAAATGGAATTTTAGGCATTTTCTTTTTGTTTCCACTGAAATTAAATTGCGGAGCTGTCAGATGCAATTCTGAGCAGTTCTCACTCGACGGAGATGTGTGCATTTGTGTAAAAATAAATTTTATTCAGAGACTGTCAAAGAGTTACTAGATAAAGATAGAAAATTTATAAAGGGAATTCAATTTAAAAAAAAATAAATTATTATAGAGATGTTTCAAAATTGAACAGTAATCAAATGACTTTGAAACTCTCTTAAAAAAATCTTTTAAAATAAAGAATTCTGATACGATTGAGAATCACAGCTATAATTTTACCCATAATAATAATTTTTCCAAGAGTTTTGCAACATTTCGTATATACAAACTGTAGATTTGTATCTATCTAACTCAAAGGCCACGTAAGTACAACCGTAAATCCATTTGCACCATGTGTATCTTGTAGATACTTTTGCCGCAATATGCATAGAATATGTATGTATGTGTGTGTATAGAAGACAGGCTGCTTGCTGTTGCCTTGTGAAAACTTTTAATGTGCAAGAAAATTATTTAATTTTCCCATACACACATTTACACCAACGCACACACACACACACAAACACACTCGCACACAGATGAAAGTCTTCAGCTGTGCCAGCGAATTTTCTTTCGACTTGTGCTTTTCTATCTATCTTTGTATTGTTCGATAATGATGATAATGATGATGATCATGTTTTTGGCTACTTTATTTTCTTTTCTTTTTTAGCTGTTTCTGTTGTTGTTGCTGTTGTTGTTGGTTTTGCTGCTGCGGTTGTTCATATTTTTGTTGTTTCGCTTCAAGTTAATCATTGCTTGTGTATTGAATGTCGTGCGCTAATTTTAGCCATTTTGTTCCATATTATGTGTGTGAGAGAGTGTGTGTCTGTCTATGTGTGTGTGTAAGAGTATGTGTTCAAGTATGCGTGAGTTTGCTGATCCATAAAGCAAAAGTAATTAAAATTATTTCCACAAAGTATATGTATATATATGTCTATAAGTATATATATATAATATACGCTACCATTCTACCAACTTGTGCACTTCACAACACATCACAGCACATCACAGCACGTCGAGGGCCCCAGGCCAGGCCAAGTCGAGCCCGGTCGGGCCGCATTTTCTAAATTTGTAATGGCAAACAGGAACAGACCTGGGCCTTCTTTATTTTTTTTTTTGCCTATCTGCAGCTGAATGAAGTGCATGACACTTTGCAAATGCAAATATTTTCCCACTCTGTCTTTGCTTTTCCTTCTTTTCCCACTTTTCCTACATTTACTTCTTTGTCAAACACAACACACAACACGCAAATTCAAATGCAAAATGCAAAAGACAAAATACAAAATACAAAAGACAAAACACAATTTGCAAATGCAAAATCATTTATCATTTGTTATTGTGTTAGCTGGCTCCGCCTTAAAGGCGAAAAAGCGATTGAAGTTCAATGCACATCATTATCATTTGTTCGACGCACAACTCAACTCGAAGGGTAATTTATTCTTAGCATCTCTCTAAATGCAAAAATGTGTTCTATTCTATTGTTTTTGCCGCTTTTTTGCTTATTTTTTTTATTTTTTTATTTTTCTATTTTGATTTTTTTTTTTGTTTCTTGCCTCTTTGCGTTTCCTTTTGATTTTCCACATATTTTGCTGTTTTTAGGGTGACATTTGCAAACGAGAAAAGTGAAAATCGCTTGTTGCATGGCGCTTTCTCTTCAAGAGGAATTTGTTTTTTTTTTATTTTTTTGCCGCCGTTGAGCAGGTGAAAAACTATTATAGAGCATTTCATTCCTCAGACGAAGTTAAAGACTTTAACTAATTTGATATACACTTAAAACTAACTTAAACTAAAACTAATATTTAGAATTTGTATCTCAACTTACCCTTTGGCGCAATTCACGTTCAACTTCAAGATCATCTTGGAGCAAACGGATCTTATCCTGCAAGAAAATTCATATTTGTATTTGTATATTTTGTAATCTTTACAATTTTCATATTTTCATATATTTTTCGTCGATTTTCACACTCGGTTGTTTGCACAAAATTGGAATTAAAATTTTATCGCATTTTCCAATGTGTATCTCGTAGGTGCCGTGTTACATAATTTTCACCGACGCATATATGTATCTTTTTTAGATATGTGTAGATATTTTTGCTCAAACGAATTTTATATTTCCACACACAAACGCGGCGAGCACACACATAGATACACCTACATATCAATTTATATATATACGTATATATATGTATGCATATAGGTATATATAGTTTTTATTTCATAGTCTTTTAGACACAAATAAATTGAATTTAAACATTTGGTTCAAGCATTTTTCAAATACTTTTGCAATTGATCACTGTTTTGTTATTATCGAGATATAGTTTTTGAACGTATCCAGACGAGATGATGCCTGATCCTTACCTCCAAGCGCGAGAGCGAGCTCATGTCGGTGATGTATTCGATGTTAACATCAGCGCCACCGGGTCCAGTCGATGTGGCCCGGTAGGAGTATTTCGAAGAGCGTACAGCTTGCGATGACGACATTTTGATGTCAGATTTTCCAATCGATTAAATTCAAATTTGTTGATAATTACAAAAATTCGTTACGCGTTAGTGTCGCGTCTATTGATTTTGGGTATATAGAATTTTAACTTGATCAAGCGAAAATCTCTACAGCACCGCACGCAGTTGTGTAGTTGTCACCGAGTCACCGAATAATTCGTAATAAACGTCGGAGTAAGGCTGGTGATCTACTGAACAAGAGATCCCGTTGTCGTTCGAATAAAGAGTATTTCGTTTATTTGCTCGATGGTCGCTTCTGTTTTCGTCTATTTCTACAATTTCGGACGATTTCCACGATCCCCCGAAGATAGCCGACAATTTCGGCACTCGGCACTCGCTTTTTCGAGCGTGCTTTTTTGTCTTCATCCGATTACGAATATATTCGTATTTTCGGCTCCTTTGAGTATTTCTTCGTCTTTGAGTGAGTTTTTTTCATCATTTCCCTCAGCCTTTTCTTTCGGGCCATTCTGTGTGCGTGTTAATTGCTCAGTTGTGTGGAACATTCTTTGATTTTCATCTATTTTTTTTTTTTATTTTATTTTTTTGGTTATTTGGCTTCTTGCCGCTTCGTGTGAACGCATTTTCACGCCAGTTTGCGAAGCACCCAAAATAAACTCCAAGTTGTTGTTTTTTCGCTTACCTGTAATTAGCCGATGTCATTTACATATACAATCATACGTCTACATCTGTGAATGTATGTTAACATGTATGTGTTTTTGGCTTTTGATTTTGTGTATCTGCTTTTTAAAAACTGTATATACACACACTAGGAATGGGCTTCCTATTAAAGATTATAAAATATACATATATTAAAACTAATATTTTTCAGCGTTGCATTTTATCTTAAAAAGCGAAAGGGATTGCTAAATCGTAGATTTATTTGAAGTTAGTCGGATAAAAACAATAAAAGTTGTAAATGTATGTATATATTCCAAAATATTGTTTTCGATTAGTGAGTCATTCATCAGTCAGATACGTTAATATGTTAAGATATTTATTATAATATTAAATATTAAATATTTGCATTCATAGAGAACTAACAAAATACAATACTTTTGGCTGTAAAAATAAACATAAAAATCTATTACGAGATTTTCAACTACTTTAACTCGATTATTTTACTGATGATCCATAGAGTTAATTAAATCGTTTTTAATGAAAAACCGACAACTCAGTATCGTAATTTAAAATTTATTTATTTTTCATCACTGTCCATTTATATTTCCATACTTATCATACTGATTAAGACAGCAAATTTAAAAAAATGTGTTTTAAGAAAACTTGATAGTTACTCGATGTATTACTGATTGTTCGAAAAATTAACTCTTATAGTTATACCTTTGAATTTTAAATCGATTCACATCCCTGCTTTATGAAAATGTAAGACGAAATAACATTTTCATAACTTTTATAAAATTATGAAATTCATCTATGTCAACAGCCAATTTGAATTTATCGTGATGTCTGCTAAAAATATTTGGCATCCAAACATATTATTCTGTGTCATAAATAAATAAGCGTAAAGCGTAAATTCAAAACAAACCAACTCGAGATAATGATGTTTTACGATGTGTTTTGAGTAAATCCTTGGCAATGCTGACCGTTTAGTTGGCCTGCTCATTATTGGCTCTCAGACAATGTGCTGTCAGTTTTACAATTGTAATTTAATGGTCTGGCAAATAAAAGAACAACAAGTTTTTGACAACTTGCGAGTTCATCCAATATCTGTCTCAGATATATACTATACAAAACAGATGTATACAAAAAAAATGTTATTGAAAAAAATATTTGTAGAGTATTTATCTCAGTTTTCCAAAGCGCTTTTCGAGTGAAAATACCAATCGGCTCGATCTCTGCGAGATGCTCCACCTGTGCAACGTGTTCTATACACACAGATACACATACACAGTGACATGCAAAACTATACTTAAGAATGATTTTTCGCTTATTTTTAGCAATTGAATTTAGCGTTATTTTTTCGAATTTTTTTTCTCCCGTTTGCTTTTTTCAGTGCTCATAATCATGTTCATTTTCATTTTCCACACACATTTCACCTGAGTGTATATATATTCACATACAGAGCAGAGGCCATATAGTTGGGCCGGCGGCGATTCTAGTATAGCTACAGCTATATATCTATCTACGAGTATATATGTAAAGAGATGGCTGGCTGGCCATTTCGTATCTTCTAGATACTTAGTGCTACGAACGGCGCTGGCCATAATTTTATTTATTTTATGCATGTGTATATACTTATATGTACTTGTGTGTATATATGTATATATATAAGGGAGGGGGGTCTAGAATAATATTTAACATTTTGTGTGCTTGCCACATTTTGGAATGTGTAATAATTTAAAAATATCTTGGCGAATATGTAGCAAGCGATACAAAAGATAAATAAGTCAGGTATAAATAGAAAGCAGAAGACATTTTATCAAAATTGAATTTCTATATTGATCTTTGAGAAGGAAATAAAAAAACAGGTGAAAACTACGCAGCGATACTTGAAAAAAAGAGATTTGATTCTTCAGCTTAATATGAATGGAAACTTGTGATTTACCTGTGCCAGGTATCCACACCTCAATCCGCATTGTTTTACAGATGCACTGAGGTCAGTGATGAGATGTCGCCCCCAAACTGTAGAAATCACTCGCTTGCTCGATCTTCTTTATGCTTCGTGTTTCGAGAGACAGCACAAAATTGGGTCAAAATTGTTATGATCACACAGAAACACATACATGCAGATATATATTTATTTATATATATATATACTAAGAAGCACGCCTGCTATGCAGTTATATATAGACGGGCATCAGCTTGTACCGAGTACTCGTCGTATGAGGTGTTTTCCTGCTTTATAAAGTGTGTGCCCATTTGACGAGTGCTTCGGCCATTTTTTGCATGCCTCACTTGAAGCCAGAGGCAACTTCATCCCCGACAAGTTGCAAGATCACTTGAGGCTTGTGCTAAGTGCTATGGCTAGATAAGCTCAAGTGGGTGCCGTCACAGCTCCATGTGGGTGGTTGCAAAGGCCACAAATTCCAACAGCAACACCCAACAACCAAAAATAAACATTTAATGCATTCAAAAACAAACAACAATAAACAACAACAGTGTGGGCCCATAATGTCAATTACCATTGTACATCACTCAAAAGTCCATTTGATAAATCCAAGTACTTTTCTTTTGCCTTTTCGATGCTACAGTTGCTGGCCATATATCCCCGACAATCTATCTATAAGTAGACCTGTGACGTGTTCGCCGCCAACAAAACTTGTGAGTCATATATGACTATTGCTTATAGAGGATAGATAGATAAATAAATACTATATGTATATAGATGTCTACAACGTGGGTGCCTCAACGAACTTGCCAAAGAATATTAAATGCAATAATCATTTAATGTTCTAATTCAAATTTGTAACTATTACAATGTTAAATTTAACTTAAAAATAAATACAGCAATGTAAACCAAGAGATTTCATTTGGAAAATACAGAAAAATATATTTTGAATGTATGAATTTCCCCTGCAGACTTTCATTTAAATAGGAATAAACAAATATCATAGATCAAGTACTCATTTATTCAAATAATAATTAATAATCGTGTGTGAAAAATATAATCAGATTAATAAGTTGATAAATATTTGCACCTCTTGTAAGCTCAAGTATTTTTATGTGTTTCCCATTTAATTTGCTGTTGACACATTTTTATTAGTCGAAGGTGATTAATCATCATCAGAAAAACAAATTTGCAATTGTGAACAAGAAACTCGATGGGAATTTTATTAATGTCTACAACATTCGAATTTTTCTGTCGATTTTAATAAACATTAAGATGGCCAAAAATGTATTTTCTTAGTTTTGATAATGTGCACAAATTCTGCGTCAAATTCTGGTACGGTAAATAAAGTATTGCTTAAATTAAAACATACAATTTAGACTCCGTACTTAAAAAAAGGGGCCTGGGAGAGGGAGTGGGAGCGGGGCCTGGGAGTGGGACTGGGAGAGGGACTGGGAGAGGGACTGAGAGAGGGACTGGGAGAGGGACTGGGAGCGGGGCCTGGGAGAGGGACTGGGAGAGGGACTGGGAGATTGTGTGGGACTGGGAGCGGGGCCTGGGAGATTGAGTGGGACTGGGAGCGGGGCCAGGGAGATTGATTGGGAGCGGGGCCTGGGAGAGGGACTGGGAGCGGGGCCTCATGTATGTAAATACAGTCTCAATACAGGGTATCTGCTAGTCAAGCCCTTTTCAACTGTTATACTTATTTTGCTAAAAAACTCAAAAGTTTGAACTGCGCGTCGTTTGCAGGTGTGATCGTTTTTTTAAACGTGTGGCAACTTTGAATCAAACATCGAAGACAGAAACCCAACGAACTTTAGCAAATGAAACATAGATGGCGTCTGTTGAACGTCTAATAAAATGCAAAAATGAATAAAATTGATGAAAAATTAAAATTCGAAATTATAGAAAATTAAACTAAAAATTTTTAATAAAGTTCGTTCGCTTTTTGGGGGAAAAAACTTGAAAAATTTAAATCAAACAAAAATAATACATAGAAAAATCGAGAAAAATCTTACAAAAATTATGCAAAAATTTTAAAAATTCTAGCTCAAATATTACAATTTCGAAAAAAAGTACAAAAATTTAGAATACCCATTTTCGGAAATGTACTTATTTTTTTAAGTAAAAAATATCAAACCAGATCGGAAATCTTAGCCGAGTGGCAGCCTTCGGCTTCAAGCGCTGCTGTGTCGTTGTTGGCCGTTTGATCGCTAGGTGGCTAAATTAGTTTCGGTTGGCATTCTGCAAAAAAAAACGTTAAATTTGTTTTTCCCAATCGCAATCAACTGATTAATCGATCTAATTTACAGCACTTATATCAGTGCGTTTGATAAACTTATTCACAACTAACAATTCGAATTAAGTACATATATAATGAAAATGAAATACCCTTAAAACAAATAATCTTAACTTAAGAAGAACTCAATTAAATTGGTCAAGCGACGCATGTTGACATAATTGACCAGCAGGATGTAGGCGTAACAGGTGTATATGTAGGCCCACCATTGAAAGTGTAGCGGATCCTTAGTCCAGCTGCCCCTGCGGCCCCAAGTAGCGTATCCATGTGGCTGCAACACATGCCCATAATGCCGTTCACTGAGCAGACGACGGAACGCAGCGCCGGTCAAATAGACGACACTCAGCAGCAGAATGAGGCGACGCAGGTGCACCAAGAACAACGCCATTCCCGTTTTCACCAACTGTTGTTTCTGTTGTTGTATCTACATATATGTGTATAAGTGTATTAATGAACTCTCTATCTGATTAATTTGCTTAAAATTTGCATTTTTATCTGGCACGCACTTTTTTCACACTTTCAATTTTCGCAATTTCCTCGTGATGCTCAAAAACAAATTAATGTTAATTTCACAAACTTATTTATACTTTTTATCTTTGCCTTTCGGCAGCTATTCGTTCTATGCTTTGTATTCTTTTGTTTTCATCGCACATTTCGTTTGCTTTTCGTTATTTTAGAGCTGGCAACACTTGCAAAAGTTTTTTAAATCGTTTTCTTGGGCTTTTGGCGGTTTGTTTTATTGTTGTAAACTTTTTTTGAAAATGAGAAATTGAGTATAGGTAAATTAAATTAAATATAAGTAAAGTAAATGGATTTAATTATTGAAAATATAAATGAAATAGTAGAGTAGACCAATTACAAGGTGGTTGCTAAACTTACATACATTTAAGTAGCAACATTTTGACATACAAAAATTCCAAGTACTCAAATCCATGTCAGGTTGCCACTTGAAAGACAGCCCTAAGAACAACAACAGATGAAATCTCTTCAAATGCCTTTCAGCACAGCACAAAAGTAGAAGGCAGCCTGTGATTAGGGCCATAAAAAACTAAATAATAAAATCAACAAGCGGCGACTACGTTGCGTATACATAATGCGTATGCGTAATATTGTTTGGTTCGTATAGAAAATACTTGAGACATGGCACTCCAGTCCTCATGATAACCTTGAATCAATCCACAGCATAGCCCAGTCGGAGAGTGAGAGAATAACAAAGGCGTCGATTATTGCAACATTATACACAAAAACAGTGAGGTTGGTTAAGAACAATATTTAAATTAAATATTGGCACACAGCGGCCAAATGCCTGAAAGATGAAAACGATGGCGAATGTTGCAACATGACCAATGTAAACTCAACTGAAATGTTTAGCCAAAAAGTGATCCGGACGCGTGTGAGTTTCGGGTAAATAAAAAAAGAGAAAAAAACTATTAACTGCATTTTGCGTTTATTATTTTTAGCAGTGACATGGATAAATGGAACAATCGACACGCAACGTTTTATTGGCTAAAAGCCCGGCATTTTCTTGTTCTGTACAAAATATTTTGGCTTTTTTACGCATTGTGTGAATAGACAACGAAGACAATCCCAGACACAAGGCAAAAAAACATGACAAGACCGTCTGTTCATTCTGTTGATGTTGTTTTTTATGCTCTGTGGATAACAAGGTAACAGACATATCTTTGATCTATCCTATTGATCGGCATTTATAAAGTAGATGATTGATTCTGAAATTTAATCTTTTCCTTATGTACTTTTTGTCTCTATTAATAAATCTCATATAATTCAATCTTCAACTTTTAGCTAGAGTCGTAATTATTAAGTTCAATTATTCATTAATTAATTATTAGAATTTAACTTAACGACTGTTACAGGGATTTCCCTTAAAATTTTAATATATTTTAAACTTGTCTACAGATATATTTTATTTTTATTTTTATTTTAATTATTGGGGTAATAACTATATCAACTTATAGGACAAATATTAGATGCACTTCGATTCTTGCAATTAATATTATCATTTTTAAATTTATTTTTAATATCATCCTTCCTGAATTTAATATTGTTTGTGGCATAACAAATTTCCGTTGCCCAAAAATTTATTGTGTTTTATGGACATGCAAACAAATTGTTCCCCTTGAGCCAACAACTCCTCCCCTATTAATTTTATTAACTTGCGTTTGCATCTTTTCATTGCATAATCTGTCACTGCCTCCACCATCCACTCCACTCCATGGATATCCATAAATTACAAACTCAAAATCGTAGAAATGATTGAAAGTCAGCCGAGGCGTCACATTGCTCCCAGTGGCTGCCACCGATTCCCGTTTTCCGTTTCCCGATTCCCTGCTCCCTGTTCCTAGGTCGGTTCCGTATGATTGACCGCGTTGTGCACCTCGCTGGCTCAATGGCCCACTGGCTGCTCTCGGGGATTGCCGGGGTCTGACTTTTATGGCTGTCGGTGTATTTTTTATGGCCTGCCCAAAATTCATTTCTCGTTTTGAGGCAACTACAAATATTTTTTTTTTGTTTTTTTTGTGTTTTGTATTTTCTTTTTGTGTTTCTCGATTTGTTTGCATTCATTTTTCTGGGACTTGGTGCGTTGGCGTCTCGGAAAATATTTGTGGAAAGCATGCGAAATGCACGCGTGTTGCGGCTCTTTTATTTTTTAATGCAGCGTTGAAAGCTATTTGTATCTGTCGGTCAGATTAGGTTAAGTTTCCACGCCTCTTCCCCCTTCCCCCTTCCTCCTTTCCCCGGGCGGCGTCTGTGCAACGGCAACGGCAACGGCATCCATTGCAACCACTGCATGTCTTTCGTCAAAGTGTCGAGCCACTTTGTTTGCCCCACCCTATCTATCTCTTTCTATCTCTATCCCTATCCCTATTTCTTACCCATTCTCTTGGCTGGTCTATTAGCTATTGATGCTCGCTTGGATTTTCCGATTTTTCTCAGATTTTCAGGCAATTTAGCGTCTTTGTCGCGCATTCTGATTTATGAGGAGAAAGCGCAGGGGGAAATATAAGGGACGCAGATGTTATTTGAATGGGTTTTGGCATTTTGCGCTCACATATTTAGTTTAAATAGTCACTAAAATATCAAACCTCATACTCACACGTTCACAAAAGAACCATTCCCATAGTATTTTAGCCATGTGCTGCAGGCCAAAAGCCAAAAGCCAATTTCTGTATTTGAATTTCATGAATTTTTGAATGGACGTCATCTTAGCCGAGCCGCACGCTTCCGGTGCTCACTGTGTGTATGTTTCTGTGGATCTGCCTGTAGATCTTGGCTGGCCGGCAAAAGTGGCACACCGATCGTTATTTTTAAATGAAGAACAGAACGAAATATCAGTGCACATTGTGCGATCATATGTGTCGCTCTTTCGCTATACGAGATTCGAGTATGTGCATGATATTCATAGCAAATATCTGTGATAAATTAATGCCAGTTGTTGCTCTGGGCAGGAAAGATCTCTCATGCAGATATATGTAGGGAATTCGAGAAAGGAAAAGGATGCGAAATTCATTTAAAATATCTTTTATTTTAATCGTATAATTCTTGTTACAACTGCAAAGTCTTAATCTATGATATCTCATAAGTTTCTATTTATTTTGCATTTATCTGTGATTAATTGAAGCCAGTTGTTCTTCTGGACTAAATTGTTGTTTTTTTGCATATATACGCAAATCTATCGAAGGGATTTGATTTGAGTTGCATTTGTACTTAAATGCGGAATTTCTTAGAAATATATTAACTTCATGTACAAAATACAACTACAAATTTTTCAGTCCAATTCAAAAATTGCTCATGAGTTCCAATTAATGATATGTGCATATATTCTCGGCAATTATTTGTGATAAATTAATGACAGTTGTTGCTGTTGTTGGAGAGGAAGTTCTATATGAATATATATATGCACTTCTGTATATCTAAATGTGAATTTTTATAAATATAAATTGCAAATTTATTAACACAATTTAAAGATTACTCATGATACCATATTTATGAGTAATTATAGAGATATGTAGAAGCAGTTATTTATAGAAAATAATATAAAATAGGTAAAATTCTTTAAATTTATTAAACATATTTATCAGGCTATTGAAGAGCTACAATCTTCAACATTAAGGCTGTCGAAATGAAAACACTTTCGGGAAGATTTGAAATGGGCTGCTGACCGGGCGCCCGATAAATTCGCCATATATACACAAAGTTTTATTTATTTATTTTATTATTGCAATTTACAAACGCAACGAGCCGAACTGAGAGAGAGAGAGAGAAAAACAGAGTGAGCAGAAGAGAAGGAACAGGAGAAGCTCCCTCTCTCCCTCTCTCTCTCTCTCTCTCTCACTCACTCTGTCTCTCTTGGGCGATCTCTCGCCCAAAATACACGCAATAGAGCTCACGAAAAAGATTTAGTTTTCAGTTCAGTTCGTCGGGAAATCTCAGCACAACATTTTCCACAACGGGCAGTTTTTCTTTGACAACGCGCCGAGTCGCACACGTTAAATGCGATACGTGAGTTCGAGTTGCGAGTACGAGGAAAACGCGCGACAAAAAATAAATGTGTGCGGCGGATACATTTGCTAAATTGAACTATATATATAAATAGCAACAAGAGCTAAAGTTATTTTTTTCTCAAAATCGGGAAAAATACAAAAGGAACGCAACGTCCACAAAGTGATGCCCCCGAGTGTAAGGAGGAGAAATAAAAAATCGGAGCGACAGCGCATAAATAAAAAAGAGGCCCGTGACGTGTCCTCAGTTGCCTTTACCGGCTGCATTCTCAATCCCCTGTCCAAATGCACCGGCGGATTACGTAAAGTGGCACAAAGTAAGCTCGTTGTCGATCAGCGCGAAAAAAATACGCACGGAAACTTTTGTTTGAATTCGGTTTTGTGAGAAATCAAAGTGCAGCAAATGTATCTATTGAATGTGCCCAACTAATAATATCTCTCTCTTTCTCTTGTCTCTTGTGTGTGTCTATCTCAGTCTCTTGTGCCGTTTGTCGCCAGTAAATGTATCTAATTTATTTTGCATCTATTGCAATTGAGCTGCCACCGTCGATGCATCCGAAAGATACGCGCGTCGTTTGTCTAATTGCCATCAGTAGTTACTTATTTGTTGTGTGAGAGTGTGTATTGAATTACATGCAAAATTCAAATGTTCCAATGCAAATTGATGCCCATCAAGTGTTTTAATAAAATATACTGCAAAGCTGATCAAGAAATGTATCTATAGCTATAACTGTGTGTGAATTACATGAATAATTAACAAATATAATAAATTTAAATAAAATAAAATAAAACCAAAATAAAATCTAATACAGAAGAAAAACAAAAGGCAAATAAAACGCAATTGGTTATTGAGGCGCGTTGCCAAAATAACGTAATCAGCATGTCATCCTATCGAAGTTATGTAAGTAAACTTTATGCTGCGCCAAGTATCTACAACTCTTTGGATGTATCTGTATCTCTAGCTGTAGTAGCTGTAGCTGTAGCTGTAGCTGTGTGTATAATCTATGTGTATTTCAACAATTTCGACAGCTTTTGTTTGCAATTTTTGTATTTTGTTTATTTCTAATTGTTGCTGCTGTTTGTGTATTTATTATAGTATCTAGTTGTCGATTTTCAAAGCACACACACAATCATTGTATTGTGGCTATTAATTTGGCTTTTCCTTTTGGCCTTTTATTGTTTTCGCCAACTTTTGTTGTTGCTCTTCGTGTTTCAGTTCAGTCGTGTTAATGGCCCAGTTCCATGATAAACAATTTTCAAAACTTTTGGCCAGCCATTTTGGTAATTGATATTTGATTTTGTTTTCGCCTTTTGGCTGATTGTTTCAATTTGCATATGTTGTATTTTGTATTCCCTGAGGGCTAGGCAGGCGATTCTTTTGTTATGAAATACTATAAAAGTGTACTATAGATACTTTAAAGAAAATCTAAGACCCTTTCTTCATGTCACACTCATTAGCTACTTTCGTTTTATTTTATGTGATCCTGTGAAGCTTATTAAGCACTTGGGCCATAAATCAATTAAAGATTGTGAACAGAAGGCACAGAAGGCGCTAAATAAACCGATAAACCGATCAATTTATGTGCCCAACAAGTTTCCACTTTTGGCAGCTCGAAGTGTTTTCTCACTTTATTTTTAGATCGATTCTAAAAATGGACGAAAAAGGAAAAAAATAATTTTTTATTATTGTGCGATGTCGCTGAAAGTTTGTCTTCTTGGTGTTTCTTTCTCATTGTTGTTGTTTGCTGTAGAGTGTTGCTTTTATGAAGGCAGAAGGAAGTTGTAAATATTTATGAGAGGCATAAAGTGGAAAAGTTGTCTCCTTTTTGGAGTGAAGCACGCACCACCTAATTAATTAGTAGAGTGTGAATATTCCTTTAAAATTTGTAAAACATGATATTTAATGGCCATTTGAGAATGGGTATTGGTATTTGGATTGTGATGGGGGAGGGGCAGGCTATGTCAAAGTTAACAGTTATTATTCAAGCTATTTGAAAGTCAGATTTCAGTACACAACATGCCCAGACGTCGTCGACCCCGTTGTAAGGTGAAACCTTTGATTGCACTGCACCAGGAACCCGGGGACAGCGATGGGAGTCAAGATGATCAAAACGAGAGTAAAAGCGATGAATTGGATACTCCAATAGCTGCCAATGAATTCACATCCAATGTTGTGATGTCATCGGGCAACGATTGCGACTATAAACTCTTCCCAGAACTGTACAATCAACTCCCATCTCTGCCCACATTTGCTGATGTTTTTGGCCAACATTCTGATGTTATCTTTCAGGATAATTTGGCTGTCGATTATCCCGTGTCTGGCAATCATCATGTATCAGATATTTTTGGCTTGTCTGGACTCATTGGCAATCTGCGAGCCACTCGCAACAATGCCAATGCTGTACAATTGGCCATTGGCGAGGATCTGACCACATTTGGCCTAGATCTGGCTAGCCAGGGTGATATCTATGTTCATTTCAATGGACCATTTACCCAACAACCGGCGGGTCGCAGTTCAGCTAACTGTGCCCTGGAATTGGGTATGCGGGGAATGCGTGATGCCATTAACAATTATCCAACGAGACCGCCTATTTGGGATCCATTTGTTCCAGAGACCAGAAACTTGGGATTAATACTCCCCGTGCCAAAGTTCTCGCAGCAATCACGTGAAAAATCAGCCTAGTTTGATGTCAATTGGCAACTTTACAAATTGCTGTTCTTCGTTTTTCGATTATTTGTCAGACAGATAATATTTCGCTTCTAATTAAACATATACAAATACTTTAATGTCCTTTCTAAATATAAATCTCAAACCATTCGATAGAAATACGAGTTTCCCTTGAGAACTTGGATACAATTTCAAGATTCAAAAATTTTACTACTTAAAAAATTTGCATTTTAATTATTTACATGTTGTTCCTCTAGACATAATAATATTTTATTTTTATTTAAAACTGCTCCCTTGTGATCTTAGAATTTAAAATGTTTTTCTACAACATTGTTTACTTGAAGATCATAAATATTTTCCATGAGATACATACTTTGCCTAATCTTGATTCGAGTTAAATTTACGATTATCTCAAAAATATTAGTCTTAGCTCTAGGAATAAAAATATACTTGATAAAGATGTAGAATAATTTGTTCTTAAGATTATTTTAGCTGTTAGAGAATTATTGTTAAGCATTTCAGAAATATAAGGAGAGTTAACTGAGGAATGTACGATATTTAGAAAAATTATCAGAATTAAGTGAAAATTTTTTAGTGGTAAGGAAGAACCCTTATATGAAAATATGTGATATATAAATATATTTCAGTATTAAAATTTCCTCTAGCTGCAGGGTATTTATTAAGACAATTATTCCTTAAATAATCACATCTTCGACTCTTTCCATTGGAAAATATGTAGTTGTAAAAAAAAATCATTAAGTCAACATATACAAAAATACTATTTCAGTATTAAGTATTTCCTCTTGTTACAGGGTGTCTCTGGACACAATAATTCCTTTAATATTAATACCTTCGACTTTCCCCAGCGTTTATTCTACAACAAATCGCATAAATTTGTACTATGCTCGCAGTTATTTTGACACTCTGACACAAAAAAAAAAAAAGAAACAAGTAAAAGACAACAAACTAAAAATGATTTTAAAAATAAATCATTTGTCGGCGTGCGATGCGGCACGCGAATGTAATTTGATTTGGTTGGCCAAGTCAGAGAACATTTGCCGCACGCCCAGTTTTATAGACTTTGCCAGCTGACAGATAGACCCTGTTAGACCCTGTTATTGTTGTTGTTGTGGTTGTTGTGATCGCAGTCCTTAACGGCATCGGCTAATTGAGTCCACATAATAACGCTGTCAAACGGCCAACACTCTGGAGTGGCATACAAAGTAGACACATGGCAATCTTCATCTTCAACTTCAACTTCATCTTGGATCTCCTTCCATCTCTCACTTTCCTTCTATCTATCTATCTGTCTGTCCATTTGCTTATTTTGCACATTGTTGTTCTATTTGTGTTTGGCATTCCATTTCACTGAGCTGCAAAAACAACAACAAGGAGAACAACAATTAACTGGCATCGTCCCTTCCCCCATCATCACAATGGGCGGGCGGTACTTAGACGCTGGAAAATATTCATTTTTTATGGTACATGTCATTCGCTTGTTGCCGTTGAGGCATTGGTGGCATGTTGCTGGTGCTGTGGTGTTGGCCGTGTGGGTCGAGGTGGCGCCAGTGCCGTTGAGCTCCACTTGGGACAGTTTAGTAATCATCGGCATGGAATTTCATGCACGACTCTCATTCGAGAATTCGAAATTATACAACATTAAACTAAAAAGATCTTTCTTTCGGCTCATTCATTTTATGAGCGATTTTAAGAACTTTACCTGTGATTTAATTTGGGTTAAGATTTTTCCGGAATTTCTAAATAGATTTTCAATATAATTCTAAGGCATTCTTGGATTCTTAAGTATTCATTGCAATGCAGTTTATACTCGAATATTTGTCGTCTAAAAATTTCAATGTTTGCCAAAAACTATAAAAAGCCGACATGGATTTCGCAATATTAATGTCACGTCTGTCGGATCGAATGATATGTTGTCTATTCTCCCTTTTCCCCCTTCTTAAATCTGTGGGATTTCCTTGGCAAAGAAGGGTGTCTTCTAATGCACTGCGGCCACAAGATTAGAAGGCAGATGTTGAAATAATCGAAATGAATCTGTTTACACGTCCAAATTAATTGAAAAACGCGTGCTACAGCGCCATTTAATTGAAATTGAAATACATCGAAATGAAGCAAATGAATAAGCAAATGAAATACAATGCCATAGGCAAGTTCAAAGCGACCCCTTCTCTCCCTGGAGGCGTTGATCGCGGAGGGGACTGCATTGCCTTTGTGCTGGATGGTGTTGATGGGTCTGTGTTGTTGTTGTTGCCTCCGCCTCTTGCAGTTGTTGATGATGATGATAAAATATTCGTGCGAATTGTCGAACGCATCTCTCAATGAAATAACCAAATTCTCTGTGAGAATTGTGGAAAGTGGAAAACAATACGGATGTGCTTAAGTGCGCCAATCAATCAATTCAATCTTGCACTGCTTTCACTTCCTTAACGCATAACTCAAGGGACCCAAGACGAGAGAGGGGGGGAGAGGGACTGAGAGTGGGGCCCGGGAGAGGGGCCTGGGAGAGGGACCTGGGAGAGGGACTGAGAGCGGGGCCTGGAAGTGGGACTGAGAGAGGGACTGGGAGAGGGACTGGGAGAGGGACTGGGATAACATTTGCATTTAAGTTGACTAAATTACTTTTAGTTTTTTTCCATTATAAGTTTTTTCCATAGTAAGTACGGGGTCTCCGACTGTCGAGTATGCTCGACTGTAGCACCGGCCGACTAGTTTATCATCTCTCTGTCTTTTAATTTTATTGATTAATTTATTTTATGATCGGATAATGAACACTGGGGCTATTTATTCATCATATATGACTGTGATTACCAATAAAAGTATCTCAGCAATGGGTACAGGGTATCTCTGAGTCTAACCCTTAAGCAGCACTCTTGTCTAAAAAAAACTAACTACTCTTGTCTTCCAATTACAGACACCCTGGAAATCGAACCTAGGCAGCTCCTACAAACCAAGTAGCTCTACGGTTAGTAAAATCTTCATCATTCCATTTAAGGATTTCAAGTTTATACCCTTTTTTATTTACAGTATACATTAGGAGGTGACCTAGGAAATGGCTCCACTTCGCGGTACACATCACTGGCCACACCCACTGCCTACAGACCATCATTTTCCGGTGGAACCTATCGCATCAAACGAGATCCTCCAGCTCCAACACCTGTGACCAGCTACGTGAGTCGCTATGGAAGCACAGCCAAGACAGATGCCAAGGAGGCAACTAGTTCCAGTGACAGGAGCAGCCCCATCAAGCGGTACACGGGCACAACCAGCAAGTTGGGAAAGTATGGCAGATCTAGGGACCCAAGTCCTGTGGCATTAGAGCACACAAATCGCAGCAAGTCAAAGTCGAGGGATCCCAGTCCCGTGATGGACAGCGCGAGAAGTAAACTGGGAGCTGCTTCCTATCGCAGCAGTACCACAAGGAATGCCTATGGGAATCGATATGGATCGGGAGCAAGACCAAGTGCAAGTACCACGCTGGATAAGTCCATCTCGTACTTAACCACCAGTGATTTTCACGCGAGAACTGCAAGTCGAGCAAAGGCGAGCAGGGAGAAGGAACTGGAGGAGCATCTGGTACCTGAGGTGCCAGTGGAACCCTCCAGAGAACCTACAAATGAAGAGAACGTTGTAAAGGAGCAGCAAGAGAAGCAGTTGGAAAATCCGCCAGAGGAAACATTTATATCCGTCACCGTGGTCACCAGAGCCACCTCTCCAACTCCGCCGGGCAGCACCACAGTGCAGAGAACCCGACGCATCGATATAGCCAAGACCATTGAGAAGACCATACAAAGGTCGACAAAGCCTCGACAGACGCTGGAGAAGGAGATTCAATCGGATCGGCTGGACGACTCCACAAGGTATTTGCGTTACAGCGCCGGCAGCAGCAGCATCAGCTCCAACTATAGTTCGCATAGGGATCGCATCAGCAGTCTGCGCTATAATGCGAGTCCTTCGGTCAACAGTCCTTCCCCCAAGTCGAGCACACCTAGCGTAGAATCCAAGGAGTCGCCGACCTCCCCCGCCAAAAGTAATGGCACATCCGCCTCGGCAAGTGTAGCCAGCTCCAAGAGCAGCAGCAAGTCCAAATTGTCGCCTCCGAAGGCGGTACGTCTCAATTCACGACAGTCCTCGGTGGAGAATCTGGTTAACAAGCCGCCGGCAGCTCCGGTCAAGGCAGAGTCTCCCACAAAGACCTGCAGCTCCAACTCGAGCAGCTCCTTGGCCAAGTGGCCCTGGCCCAACAAGGATTTCCGCAAGAGCTCCCTGAATGTGGGACCCACAGATCGACCCCGGAAGTCCCGCACGCCCAGCAGTGGAGGCGAATCGGAGGAGCCAGTTGGAGTCGGAGAGGAGAGAGGAGGGCAGCTGGAGCGTTCGCCGAGTTGCGGCAGCGAAGTTAGCGTTGCCTCCGCCAGCTCGGTCCGAAAGGGAGCCAAGTTATCCAATGGCAAATCAACCGCAAATCGCCAGCTAAAAGCACACAAATCATGTGCTCCGAGTAATGGTACAACATCTTCCGCCTCTGCCTCCGCCTCAGCCTCCGCTTCCGCATCCGCTTCCTCGTCGGACAGCGAGCAGCGCGGGAAAACAGCCAAAAAGCAGAGCAAGAAAAAGTCACCGGCAAACGGCGGACAGCAGAGAGAGAAGACAACGAAGGTCGTTCTTAAACAGACAGGTGACTGCGATTCGGATGAGATACAACGATCAACAATGGGACACCAAAATAGCCACAAGTCTGTCACTGACTCACCTGCCGTCGAGGCAGTCAGACAGTCGCCGCCGCTGTCGCAGTCGCCAACGCAGTCAACGTCGCAGTCGGCGTCGCAGTCAGCGTCGCGTCTGCAGAAACTGTCGGCGGTGTCGAATTTTTTTGCCACTCGTCAGCAAGACGCAAATAGTGAACCGATCTACATCGAAAGCTCCGAGAGCGCTGGGGAGACAGATGCCGCTCCCTCGATGATCAGTCTATCGCAAGACATCCGAACGAACGAACTAACGACGCCAACAACGACGGCAAGTGGCGACGTGAAGAATCCTTCACTGACAACCACAACGACAACGATCCCAACAACAACAACAAACTCATTAAGCTCATTAAGTTCCACCACCCACTGTCCCAGAGAGACAACGTCGCACTTCAAGCAGGAGATCCTACCCACAGAGAGTCTTACCAGCGAAGTGAATCCCTCGTTGGAGCAGGAGGATTTGGACGAGCCCAGTTGGTGGCAGGACACCAGTTTGCAGATCAACACGGCTTCAGCTCTGGACTACAACAATCGTGGCGAGATGCCATATAGACTAAGGCACATTGATTCCGGGGATGAGCAGGCCTGGTGGTTGCGCCAGGACGAAACTGTTGACGAGGACGACACGCTGGCGGAGGAAACGCTCAATCCGCTGGACGAGGAACAGGATGTGAGTGCGGCAACTGAGCCGCAGGGAGAGCACAGCAAGACGGGCTGGTGGAGCAGTAGCAACAACGACAACGACAAGGAAAATCAAATGGAAAATCACAACGAAAATAAATCACTAGAAAGTCAACTAAATGGCAATGGATTTGGGCCAGATATCGAGGAGGATCACAGTCAGGAAGCCAAGAAAATGCCAAGAAGTCGCATCTCACCCGAGCACGATGCCTGGTGGCTGGAGGAGGATCAACAGCCTGGATCGCAGGAAACCAAACAGAATGGTTACCATGAGGAACCCCACGTGGAGGTGACACTCAAACTGCCCAGCAGCGAACGCAGCTCGAAGAGCAGTCAAAATAAGTCCTCCAACTCGGGAGATGCGTCTCAGCATTGGTGGCTCTCGGGACCCGCCAAGAAGCTCTTCAATGTGCAGCGTGTGGAGTCCGGGGAACGCGCCTGGTGGCAGGAGAAGGAGAATGAGCCAAAGCCGGTGAAGCCACCAACGCCTCCACCCCGCATTATCAAGCACTGGGAATCAGGGGAGCGTGCCTGGTGGCTGCAGGACGAGGATCAGAAGCCGGCACAAAGCAACGGCGAGGAGTTGGTGACGGTACCGGCGCCTGCTCCCGACGAGATCGATCTGCATAACGGCCGGATGCAGGATGCACCCTCCGAGCTGAGCAGCTCCTTTAACTTTGCCTATTCGGTGCGTCCGCCGCCGTTGGGACAGTGCGCCAGTCCCGTACCGCCAGAGTCCGAGTCCGCGTCTGAGCAGCGAAAGCACTGCGCATCGCCCTACGATAACATTCCAATGTCAAAAGTTCAAATGTCAGCCGTGCAGCTGCAATCACCGCCGCAGTCGACGTCGACGTCGACGGCAGCGCCCCGTTACCCGTATGCCTCTCAGGCGGGACGCGTGGGCGATAAGCTTTTCATTTCGCGTCATCAAAACATCGATGAGCTTTTAGGAGGCGCATGCCGCCCCCTCAGTCCGCTCTTCTACAGCGGTGCCATGGAGAGCGAAGTGACGTCGACGTCGATGCTGCCACCCGCTAACAAGAACATATTTCTGCTCGAAGAGATTACGCCGGATCAGGTGCGCATTCACGATAGCACCGCTCAGTTGCCGGTCATACAGCGCATGCAGCGGTGAGTAGCCAAAAACAAAAAGCTTGCAGAGAGCAAGAGAGCACAAGAGCGAGAGCAAGTGCTTTCGTTTGTTGTGTGGTGAGTTTCTTCAACATGTGGTTGTAATCGCTATCTCTCTCTCTCTCTCCCGCTCTTTTGATCTTGCAGTGACGTGGAATGGCTAGAGAATGGCAACAGCAGTAATTTTTATGAGCAGCAACAACAGCAGCCGCAACAGCGCAGGGTAAGTGGCTCTCTCTCTCTTTCTCTCTCTATTTTACACGCTCTCTAACACACCCTCAACATATTGCAACAATTTTTTTTGGCAACCTGCCCGGCTTGTTACGTTATCGACTGATCGTCGCCAAAGACGCCCACGCATGTGTTTATTTACAAATATGTATGCACATGCTCTAATTAATAAAGGGTATGCTGACTTTGTCGTCAGCTATGCAACATATTGAAAAGTACAACAGTAACTAAATAAATTAGTATCCATTAGTATCTTTTATCTTACACGTAGTAGTTCCTTTATGGATCACTCTTCTCTCACAGCTCAAGTTAGGTCTACTGTAGAATATCGCTTACATGCAGCTGCAGCTTAAAGCCCTAAAATATATACAAGATTCCTTAAATATCTGATATGATTTGTGGTATGTATGATATGCCAAAGAACCAGGCACACACCTTTATGCGCCGCTTAACGAGTACTCGTACTCCTATCAGAGCCAACATCTTTCTCGGGAGTCGGTCTTGAATGACGGCTCTCAAGTGTGGCCCTGTGACTCACTTAGCTCGCACACAAAGCGCTGTACCAAATGCTGAAGAGTTAAAAATATTATCTTAATTACATGCAGTCAGGCAGTGAGCGTCAAAGTCGAAGTCGAAGTCGACGTCGAATTCGGATACAGAATTGCATTTGGCTACAATTCTTTCTTCGCTCCAGTTTCCAGGCGTTAACTTTCAGTTACGAGCAAAGGGAATGAGAGTATATGGGTCATAAAGCAATTAACATGCACGTAAAGCTAAATCAAGTGAGCGAAGAGCAGAGCTTTAACTGTAAAGCCGACAAAGGTTAGCGCCTGCTTCGACAGCGATGTCAACAGCGGCAGCAGCTCATTAAGTTTGCCTTCAAAACAAAAGATGAAGAAAAAAAAAATGACTCTTAACGATTGCAAATATTTATTTTGTTTACTTTCTTAAACAATTGTTGACTTTGTGCAGCCAATGCGACCATAAAAAACAATCGTCGTCGAACATAAAAAGAAAATTGAAAGTGCATTCAACTCACAGAATCGGGAATTAACACTCCTATGGATCTTAATTCTGAATCCGAGTCGGACTGCTGCCTTCCTTGATTAGTCACACAAATCATAGACCCCAAAATAGCTGCTGGCATTGATGCGTAAAAACAAAAACCCAAATTACATTATAAAACACATTTTGTTTCAATTTTGGCGCAGCTGCCTCAGTGCCATTTGCTTATACACTACACTATAAGTATTTGTATACATTTTAGTGTGTAAATACACAATTGTCTCTTATAATGACATCAACAGCCACAAAAGTTGTCGCTCTGTCCCAGATGACTCATTTTTCGCATTACGTCTGAACTTCTTTTGATGCTGATACTGAAGACAATAAACATATGTATTCGGCCAAAGTGCGAGTAGTTCTCTTTTATCAGTCATGAAAAAAACCAAAACATTGTTTTTATAAAGTGAACATATTTCTATGTATGACGCTTGCTTTTCATGTGAACAAACAAATGAATGTACACATTTAAAATACTATATTCTCATATAGAGTTGGTCGATCATTCAATAAAATGTAGTTACTTTATTATATTAAAATACAATAAAATGATCCTCTGTTACAAAACTTTTGGAGATAACATTAAGTTTTTTGTCAAAAAACACTTGATTAGACGTATATCAACTATTCAAACTTAATTACGTAACGATTTAGTTGCGTATCGTATTTGGGTCCCTTGGTTATACCAATAAAAACTAGTCCCTCTCCCAGTCCCTCTCCCAAGCCCCGCTCCCAGTCCCTCTCCCAGGCCCCGCTCCTAGTCCCTCTCCCAGTCTCTCTTCCAGGCCCCGCTCCCAGTCCCTCTCCCAGTTCCTCTCCCAGGCCCCGCTTCCAGGTCCCACTCCCAGTCCCCGCTCCCAGTTCCTCTCCCAGGCCCCGCTTCCAGGTCCCTCTCCCAGTCCCTCTCCCACTCCCTCTCCCAGGCCACGCTCCCAGTCCCTCTCCCCTCTCCGATTTGTGGGCGATATGGGGGCGAGGCAAAATTTTGAAACAAACTTGATCTGCCTGCACTATAGAGGAACCTACATACCAAGTTTGGTGTCTCTAGCTCTTATAGTCTCTGAGATCTGGGTGTTCATACAGACAGACGGACAGACGGACAGACAGACAGACGGACATTGCTATATCGGGGTCTAAAAATAAGAATACGAGATAATGTTAATCCAATTTGGAGTATGGTTATCCTACATTTCTTAAATCAATATTTAGATTATTATTAAAATGTCTGGGCTCTGTAAGATATTTTTAGAAATATAAATTATTTTTTGCTTCTTGGACTATTTTAATGTTGAGTCGGTGTCACTTTATCAGCATAATATCGTAATTTAACTATAATATCCAGACTACATTCTTTAAAACTACATGCTAAATTCAAGATATTTCATCTTTTATTTTAGAATAATCTTTTGTTCCTGTGTACGTTATACGTACCGAAGCACGCCCCCTTCCTAAATCGCAACACATTATCAAAGCCATAAGCACACACACCCACAAAAGTAATGTACACCCAATTGGCACACACACATCCATGCACACATATATAAACATAACTTAAATAGCAAAAGCCAGCCAAATGTCCAGCTAATGATAGGCTAACGCTCAATCAACGATAAAACTAAATTGTGGCACACGCGCCTCTGAGGCTGAGACAGCAGCAGCAGCAGCGGCAGCGACAGCGACTGCAGCAGCGACAGAGGCAGCGCCTGAGCTATTTATAGGTTTGGTATGAGTGCGAATGCGAGTGCTGGGTACTACTCCTATCAGTTGCAGTCGCAGTGCACGTTCAATTAAAAATAAAAAAAGAGCAATAGCAACAACAACATGTTGCAGAAGGTGCAGCGAACGCAAACTCACCTGACGACAATATATGTGTAAACACGCACGCACGCACACACGCAAGCACACAATGCAGAGAGTCATGCAGTCTCAAATTCACCACGAGCTCGCCGTAGAGCGTTCCAACCTGCCTCAAGTAGCCTTACGTCACGTAAGCTTTCGCGTCGGCGTCGTCGTCGCCGTCATATACCTTTTGCTAACCACCTTACGTTGTTTCTTTTTCTCGCTCTCAACTTGTGCTTCTTCGTGCACATTTGACGCTGTCGTCTTTGTCTGACGCTTTTTTTTTGTTGCTGCGCGTGGCTCACAAGCCGCACGACAAATTTTGTGGCTTTCAGTTGCTGTCCGAACGCGCTCAAGTTTGGACGTACGTTTCGTTGAATCGGGAACGTTGAATAGTAACGGAAAACTCAGCTGCCGCTCAGCTGCGCGCGTCGCGCTCTCGCCTGTGTTTTGTGTGTGTTTCCTTGTTGTTGTTGGCAACGTTTATAATATTTAAACTGAGTTAGTTGCTACAAAAATTGGTAATTACCCGTGTGAATGCTCAAAGATAAAAGCAAAACAAAACCGTCAAATTGTGTGCAAAAAATATATAACAAAAAAATATAAAACGAAAATAAATAATTAATTATACAATTTGAGTAAGCACTGTTAAATGGACAACATTAGCAGACAAAATGTTGAATTGCAATTTATTTTATTATTGATTTTTTGCGTGTCACTGTGTCAGTGTCAATAGACAAAGCGTCAACGAATAATTTCAATATTTTAAAGACTTTATAATGTTCAATTACTTCTCTATGTGGGCGCCACTTGAATCTCCCTCTCTTCGGCTCAAAGCTCAGTGTCAAAAGTTCTTCAATAAAAAAAAAAACCAGAAAAAATAAAAAATAAACAGCTGTCATCGATTTTTGTTGTTTTGTCTACACTTCCCCTATGTCAACTGTTTCGCCTTGTTATCATGTGGTACTCCTGTGCTCCATAGCTCCCTCTCTCTCTCTCTCTCTCTCTCTATTATTCTCTGGCTTCTTCTATGGAAGATCTGTCGCCCTTTGCTTGTTCGGCTCGACTTTGGTTCGTTCTTCGATTCCAGCTGCCGTGAGATAAGAGGAAGAGAGGGAGCAGGAGGTGGAGAGAACTCATACTAGCGAATAGTGACACTAAAAATTGAAATCAACTGGCAAACGAATATCCCAAAACCGGAATTGTGCAAATAAATCTCGATATATAAGAAACGACTGTGGACTGTAAATTGTGCCTTCATCTTCGTTTCCTGCTCTTCCTTCGTGCCACCTTCTCATCTCTTTGTGTTGGAATCGAGGCAGATGCAACAAGAGCCAAAGTCGAACAAGGAAGCAAATCTTTCGCTGATTTGGCGCATTACGACCACTGAAATATTATTATTTATTTTCACCCATTAACGAAATTGCCATTTGCCTAGGGGAACACCCCGGCCGGAACCCCTCTTCCTCTCTCTCTGTGTATCTATCTCTATCTGTCTCGTTGTAAAAGTGTTGGCAAATTGCTTTACAACGCGAAAGTTTTGCATCTGCAACTTGCATCTGTGCGGCAGCTGTCGCCTCGTAACCTACAAAATATTGCCTGCAAATTGGCAAAGTACTCGGCAACTGCAGCAAACAGTGCTCCAAATTCCACAGTCTTTCAATTAGATATAATTGCATTATAATAAAGCACATGACCAACTTGAACCTCAGAGAACTTCCCACTAACACCAAATCTTCTCTCACTTATACACAGAGAAGCTGCACACGATTCCAGCATTTACTTACTTTAAATATGCAAATAATGCTGTGGAATTTATAATGGCGAAAACACAGAAAAACACAACAGAACCGTAGCTATCTTTGCAAAAAACAAAAATATAGAGAGTTAAAAAAATGAAGAGACGTCAGGGGCAGGAAAATAAACCTCATTTCAACGCGGTAACTGCGCTAAGTACGAAAAGTACGTAGTACCTGCCACTAAACAGCGCTTCTATTTAGTTATAAACAAACACAAGCATACTTCAAGAGCGAAAAGTGGAGAGAGTGTAGCAAGGCAAAATACATTTACAGTCTGTGGAAAAAGTATGTGCTCCTTTTATTTGTATAATTAACAAAAATTATAATTAATTTAAAGTTTTAGTTAGATTTTTAACCAAGTTTACTTATTAAAAAAGTGGTTAAATTTATAATAAGTGTGACAAAATTAATTAAATGATATTTTCATATGTTTCCACAAAATAATTTAATACTTTCAACAACTAGTTGTTGCACAAGGTTAATTATATTGATAATTCAATTATGATAGATATTACATTTTACTACAGTTTCCAAGTTAGAGATACATTTTCTTATCTGCTAAAAATAAAAAAGTTATGAGAATAACAATCTTTATATCATACCTTCAATATCTAAGTAATAATTATAATAACTAAATTCTTAAAAATGATTCCATTAAGAACTGTAATCGTTTTCGACATTTCACATACTCAGGCGTGCACATACGTTTTTCACTGACTGCACTTTTAGCATAGTTACCATTTTAATTATCTGTCAGCGTAATCTTTGCCCAGACGGACTGTGGACGGCGACCGCGACCGCGACCGCGACAGCGACAGCGACGCTCACTGCGCAGCTGACGTGCGAACAGCCAGACACTCTACCTTCAAAAGGCAGTGGCATCAACTGCAGAAGCAACTCTTTTTATACTGTTTTATTTTAGTTTATTTTTTTGCTTTGCTGGCCTCTGCAACAATAATCCAATTTTTTAATTGTACGATGGGAAAAGTGGGTAGATTTGAAGATACTTCGAGGAGGGGGAAAACTAAGAACATTGTACAGCACTTGGCTTAGATTGAGCTTAAGCGCAAGTCTCTGCACAAATAAATTAAAGCAAGTTTGAAGGAAGTGCTCGACCTGTAGATGCCCTGCAGCCTAAAAAAATTTTGGAACTTTTATAAAAGTGTAGAGACAAAGATTACAATTAATTAAATTAATAATCTATCTTTTAAAATACGATTTTAGTGTTCCCCTTAAATTTTATATAGGCTTGTTAAATTCATATTCCTAATCCAATCACATAATATTGCATTACTTATTCATACCCGTTTTTATAAAATGTCACATTCAGGGTATTAAAAAACCCCAAAGTGTGCCTTATTATATTTACTCACTTTATCTTTTCCACATATTTTCACTTAGATTTACGCCTTATCTTTGGTCGCCAAACGAGCTACTGAGTTCTATTGTAGCATTAACTTTGGTTGTTAAGGTTTCCGTTTTTGTTGTTATTTTGTTCGTGTTGCTTAGGCCGTACAAAGTCAAGGTAATATGGAAGTAGTCCGATGTTTAATTCGACTGCCTGACAGCTAATTATAATTCTCATTTGATTGTCAAATTAAGTTGGATGACGAACTTTGAAGTTTGTGTATAAGCAGCTTACACTGACAACGATCACTCAATTGCGTGGGAAATTTCTGTAGATTATATAAGGTGCCAGAGAAATAGATCCACTCCCAGCTAATTTCGGCGAAACTTCACTCTTTTGGCTAACTCCACAAACATATACAAATTTTTGGCTCATTAACAAACAATGAACGCACTTACAAAGCGCATTAGTGAGTAATTTCCTTCCCTTTTTTTTTGCCATTATGTATATCATATATCATATGGTACACATATGTATAAATGTTATATGCATATCTTTTTCGATAAAGCAACGACAGCAACAACTTAACAATGAAAGTGTTAGTGTTGCAACCACGCCCCAAAATACACAATTTGTTGCCTTTCTTTTGCAACTCCGAGGGGGACTCTGTTAAAATGCTATTGGGGTCAGTTGCTTGGTGCACGCCACCTCAGCATTTGCTATATGTATAGTATTTATATCTATGTCTGGTATTCGCTGGAAAAATAAATAACCTATTAGCACGAAGGTTTTTTCTTTCTGCGCCCAACAGCAATAACATGGGCAGTTTATTGATTTTCCTCATCAACACGCGATTTTTCTTTTACTTTCATTCGGCACAGATCGCAAAATTTTTCTAGTTAATTTTTTAGCTTTAAATAGCAGGCCTAACATTGAAAATATCTATATTATAAGTACCTTTGCTCACATTGTACTTAGTATTTCACCTACCCTCATATGGGTCAAGATTCTATATAGGGGTTGCTATTTTAAGGTTGATCGATCGATTTTTATGCAAACTGCTTAGGTTTCTACATTATTACCTAGGTTTTAAAAACTGCTTACAATTTATTTAAAATAGCTCATAACTATTTATTTAATTTTTAACTTCTTAAAAGAAAGTATATTTTACACAATTATCTAACTAATTATTTATTTGTTTGAAATTTCACATTTTTAAATTAAACTTTTACTGGTAATCATGTTTCATTAAGACAGTGTTCTGGCTTACATATTTTATGGGATTTCTCTTAGCTTTCCAACTAATGAAGTGATAACTTGACATTGCCTCAACTCTTTCCCTCTCTTATTTTGTTATCTGTAAATTTTCAACAAATTTTCTGTGATTTTTATCGGTAGTAAAAATGCATCGTCAATGAGTTTGAATAGTCGTTGTAATAGTTGATTATACTCTACGGTCTGTGGCCAGAAGGGCCCATAAAATGCAAAGCACTTTGATTGTTCGACCATTAAAAAGTTTATGGCAAAAAAAGTGACCATAAAAACAATTAAGTAAAATGAAGTTCGACGAGGTTGAGCATACACAAAATTGAGTTGAGCATATCGACAAGTCCAGCGTTATTAGGGAACCCTTTGTGCATCTTCTTTGACCTCAAAAAACAAAACTGTCTCTGCATCTGTCGAGAGATGTACGTGGCACAATCATGGCAATCATTTCAAAACGATTTGCGGTTTTTAACAATAAAAATTATTACCGCATGAGTATTGAGTATTTGGTATTGGGTATTGAGTATTGGGTATTGCGTATATTATGACAGTATTGGAGGAGTTAATGGAGATTGCGCTTATTGATCAAATTTGCGAAATTCTGTGACCTTGAATTGAATTAGATTGTAAGCCAGAGATGAGTCGAAGATACTTTTATATATTGGGATGCAGCTAAAAGAAGAACTTTTTCATGTAAAAAATATATATATGGTTTTTTAAATCTTGTAGAATTCGCTCGATTTTAAAACATTGTACAGATTTCTACTTTACAATCATTATTTTCAGTTAAAAGATGCATGTATTATTATATAAATTTCTTTTGGTTCGTTTTTAGTTTGTTTTATTTCTTTCCAACCTTTGGCTCTTTATAACTATCTGAAATATTTTTGATGATAAAATTGCAGTTGAAATCAATCAACCTCAACTTGACCTTGTCAACTCTGGTGTCAGCCTACAATTTGAACGGCCATAATCAAGAGGCAGCTGTCAGACTGCCACACGAAATTTTATATGCCCCCTGCCATACAAATTGCAACACATTTTGCAGTTGCCACTTGGCAACTCCTCTTGCCCCTCCTTTTCCTTCTCCAGCACCAACTGCACGTTTGAAGACAGAAGAAATACCCAAAAGCGTCGACGATTTATCAAAATACTTTGCAACATTTAAGCGGTTGCATGAAATCTGCATAATATTAACGCGATGGCGTCGCATTAGGCGCCTGACCATTGACCATCCATCGTTTTGGGTCTGTTTTGCCATGGAGTATTTTTCATAAAATTCAATAAATAAATTGTGTGTATGCATTATGAGAGTCGTCAGCGGGGTTGATTTATGTTTTAAAAAATGCAATGCTGCTGTCTTGAAAAAAAGATGCAATCGAAATGGAAATGGAAAGACCAACAATCAAACAAGCCACAGACAACACTCAACAGACAACGGACAACAGACAACAACCACCAAGAAACATGTGCAATTTATCATGGGCAAAGTGAAAACACGCTCAAAAGAGATTAGACATTGTTTATTAGACTATAACTATTAAATGATGCTGGTCTGTGACGGGCTTTGGGCCTGGTCCAAATTGGGCTGGGCCACGCTCATTAGGCCAGCAAATTATAAAGAAACGCTTGTTTGGCCTTATATTGTTATTTAAATTAAGCGGAAAGCGCGGAAAGTGATAGTGAAAAATGTTTAAGCATGACTTAACCAAATATTTGAGTGTCGTTTATAATAATATTGTTGTTTTTATTTTTTGCCTTTTGTTTGCTTTGCTTCATTTTTTTGTCGGCAGAACATTTGTGCAAACAGATGATGGCACACGGTGCGTATGATTAACGCGCGTTGATTTCGTCAGCGCATCTACAAATACATCGGCTATTTGCTGCTGGGCACTAAAAATAACAGCAATTTGAACGAGTTCCCAATTTGAAATGAAAACTGTCACACGAACACACACACACACACATACGTTGTTGGGGAAAATGAAATGTGGGTCATTTACCCGGTAGTTTCCGACCATTTTCTTTGACTGCCAAAAAGATATTTTATTTTTGCCTTTATTATTACGATGATTATCTTTCTTCATTGTTGTTGTTGTCATTTGAATTGCACAAGCGGCAAATCGTGGCCAAGTTTTTTGGCCCGTTGCAATCAAAATATTAGTCACGCACTCACACACAAACACACACACACACACACACACACACTTAAACAAGCACAACAAGTTAGTGGAGCAAATAAATATTTACATATATAATTGAATATATATATCTATAGATATAGATATGAATGTGTGTGTGAATCTGTGTTGATATTTTGTAAGAATTCATGTCAACTGCATTAAAAATAACCACAAAATGAGATGAGATGCGATGAGATGAGATGAGAAACGAGGAGAGACCTATGAACCGGGCAGAGTTACGAGCTGCAACAAAGCAAAACAAATGTAGATTCATGGATAACAGAAAGGGAAACAACGACAATCTATCAAAATGACAATAATTTAGAAGAATATAGTCCAAAATATATTACTTTTATCTTTAGATACACATGTATCTTATCTGCAAGATCATGCTTATGTCTAAAGTGCATACCTCAATTAATACCTGTCCATTGTAAACATCTTTTATGGTATTTCAAGTTATACTAATTGGAATTTTCAATGTTTATCTCCGTTCATCTGTTCTTTTTTTTTTAAAGAATTACATACATTATCATGAGCATTTTGAAGAGTAATTTATTGTCTTTTAACCTAATTTCTTAGGCTGCTCGTTGACACTTTCCTCTTTTCCATATCATCTAGTTCAACATGTGTATGAGATCTCACCTTTTGAAGCTGCATAAATTATTCAATTTGAAGGTTCCACTGGCATTGCCGTAAACCTTTTGTGATGCTGCTTAAGTGCTACCGTTTTATGCATATGAATGCACTTTTCAAGCATCTACGGTAGCATTAGCATATTTCTAGATGAAGCCACTTCTCTTTTAGAGAAGCACTCGAGAGCTACTCTCTCTCACTCTCTCTCTCTCTCTCTCTCGCTCTTTGTCGCTTGACCTCAATCCATACAACTTCCCACACTCGGACTCAATGGGAAAAGAAGCCATTGCAATTAACATTTTGACACTTACATTTGGCACTCGGCACTAGACACTTGGCACTTTTGTAAGCCGTAAGCTGTAAGCCGGAGGAAATGACATGTGAACACGTCGCCAATGGTCGCATTTCATTTCATTTCATTTCCGTTCTGTTCTTATGACATTACGCACAAGCGTCAAGGCGATTTCTTTGCCATTGTTATAATTAACTGTGAAGAGGCATAAGCTGTTTCTCCCCTTCTTCCTCCCCTCTCCTCACTCCCTTGCTGGTCAGCTCGCATAATGAGTTAGCATTCTTGGTCAACGCATCCGTCGCATACAAAATCAGTTGTCGGCTCAGAATTCAATAAATCAAATGGTGGACTTGCACTCAGTTAAAGTCGACGTCGAAGTCAAAGTCGAAGTCGGAGCTGGGCACACGCACATTATGCGTTGGTATGCAACATCCAGAGCCAAGGGGCAAAGCGATCTATGTAGTGCCTATGGAGAGGGTATAGCCAAGGCTCTAGCTCTAGCTGTATCTGTATCTGTATCTATGTCTGTGTCAAAAGCGTTTAACCGTTTCTGTTGCTGTTGCTGTTGCTGCCACGGCAACAACGTGACACAATTTTCTGGCTCCGTGCGGGACAAACTTGTTTCGAGCCCTATTAGAGTACAGGCCATCGTTTCTTTGTCATTGTTGTTGTTATTGTTGTTGTTGTTCCTATTTTATTGGCAGCTGAAATTATTTTTAAATGCAGTCGCTTAACAATTTGATGTGTTGCAGTGTCAGAGTCAGTCTTACTCACTCAGTCATTCTGTCATTCAGTCAAGAGGTCAAACAACTTTTGTGGTTAAAGCTTTGCTTTTCTTCTGATTGTTCGACATTTTTCCCCCCACCTACCGTCTAATTATTTGGTCATTTGTTGGTTTGTTTTGTTTGCACCTTGGACAAAATGCATATGGTTTCGTTTTTCTCCTTCTCTCTCTTTCTATTCTGCTCTTTCGTTTCTTTTCTAACAGTCCCAAGCATGACAAATTGCCTTGGAATGCGCCTTCAACTGGCATTTTCTGTATTTCGTTTCGGCTCGGTTCTGTTTTGATCTGTTTTATGACCAAAAAAATAAAATAAAAATATTTGCCGTCTACCGAAGCGCAACCAGGTAAAATCACAATCCATATGAGTTATATATTTGCACATTCCTCGAATTTGTTGAGCCTATTTGACTTTATGTCTTTATTAGCAAATCGATTACAATCTCAAATGGTTTGCCATAGCTACAAATACCTATAAATAAGTGTGTAGTATAAGTATTTGAGACAGTGTCGTCGTTTGTCAGCCCATTTGTGGACATTGATTGCCGATAAGACAAGCCCTCTTTACAAGAACTCTAATTAAATTCTCGATACAGTTGAACTTGAAAATTATCAAACACCACGTGTTATTATACCC
Source organism: Drosophila falleni (assembly GCA_035045575.1). Taxonomy (NCBI): domain Eukaryota; kingdom Metazoa; phylum Arthropoda; class Insecta; order Diptera; family Drosophilidae; genus Drosophila; species Drosophila falleni. The sequence continues at coordinate 18,801,304 of JAWNOV010000167.1, forward strand.
TATAAATGCATACATATTTGAAATCTACAATATACGAGAATTTATTATAATGGTATTTTTGGAAATAGATCAAAGTAATCTTTTCATTATTATGGAAATGTTAAAATTTTTCAAAATATAGATAGTTTTAAATATTTTACAGAGTATATAAAATTACCTTTTTATAAAAAAATTAAAAATTTCATGTGTTTTAATTTAAAACTATGCGCTTCCCTAGTTATTATTACTTCCTGTTTACCATTTCCTATACCGATCACAATGTGTTTATCAATATCATTAACATTATCATGTCATTGTTATTGTCAAATTTCGGGCGTGGGCCAAGTTTTCCTTTAGGCAGCAGCACAGTAGCTGCTGTCAATTAAGCTGGCTTGTGAATTGCAAACTTATTAGCCATAATTTGCATAATTGATGGCAAAAATCAGTCAGACCCGAATGAAGCAAAGTCGATTATGATGATGACGATGATGATGAGCATAATGAAGATGAGACCAGAGAGTTGTAAATCTGTTGTTGCGACATGCAACGGGAACAAGACACTCAAGAGTCCACAACAGTTCCGAGACCACAACGGAGACCAGAGTAAAAGTGAAAGTTCATTTGGCAAGTCAAGGCGAAAAAATGAGAGGGACTGGAGGAGGATTTTTAAGGGGGAAGGAGGCAACCGAGATCGCTGCAAGTTTCCTTGAGCCAGCGGGCGGGTTTCATTACCTGACAGTTGTTGTTGTTGCTGTTGTTATTGTTGTTGTGGGTGCCGCTGCCAAATTGCGCGGCTGCAGCAGCAGCATTTGCATAAATTATTTACCATTTACCATTTAATATGGCCAGCATTGTTGGCGTCATCGTCAACCGTCGGCGCCATTGTCGTAATTTGTAACTAAATATGCGACGTTTGCTGTGTTGGCCAAGTTAACAACTTACAACAAACTCTTTGTACAACTGCCACTTAGCTGACGTTATTTTTTTTACACTAAAATATTTATTTAATTTCATTAAATTTCGGCACGTCGCCAATAAGGAAACTGTGGCCAAAAACGTTTTTGCCACTTAACTATTTTCGGCCGATAAAAAACCCTTTGGAATTGGTATTCGATTTGGTCAAAGACCAGTTCCGCCTCTATTTATGTGTGTGTGTGTGCGTGAAAGTAAAATGCAAAAGAAAAGAAAAATTCCAAGTTTATTTTCAATTTCATTGGGACGAAGACGAAGTCGAAAAGGCAAAAAAAATGCAGAAACTTCAACTTCTGACTTTCGCATGACGAGAACGAGTTGTTGTTCTTGTTGTTGTTGTTGTTACTCCTGTTGCTGTTGTTGTTGTTGTTGCTGCTTTCCTGCCAACAACTTTTGGCACACCTGCCTTCTCAGAAGGAAGCCTGTTAACAATACGACTAAATGCTGCTGCCCTTGCTCTCTCTCTGCCCCTCTCTTTCTTCAACTCAATCTCTCTCTTTCTCTTCCTCTAAACTTGGCCTTTGTTGGAGCACTTCCTTTTTGGAAGCCCTCGCCACTTAATGACGCGATTTTGTTTTTATTTTTCCCCGTCTTGAATCACATTTCTCAAGAAGCTCTTGCAGTGCTCAACAGCTGTTTACGTTTACACAATTCTTTATTTCATTTTATTTTATTTTATTTCATTTGTTGCTTGGTGCTTTTGTTGTTTTGTAGTTTATTAGCTTTTTTATGGCTTTCGTTTTAATTTTATTTCGTATTCTGTGTTGTTTGCTTCGCTTCGCAATGAATTATTGCAATTAAGCGCAGTTTTTTGTGGCTTTTTAAAAGCCGCCTCCTTTTGTTGTTGTTTCTGTTTCTGTTATTGCTGTTGCTTTTGTTGTTCTTCTTTTTGTTGTACGGTCCAAGTTGGCAGCTGCGTTTAGTCCCAAAGTGGCGAGTTAGTAGCAAATATTTAATAATTACACGTTTGCTGTTGTCTGTAGCACAACAACAACAACAACAACAAATTACAAAGTGTTTGCAGTTTGTTTCGCCGAAAGCGGCAATTAAAATTGTTATGCGAACTTGGCCAAAGGAGCTACGCAAATTGGCAATACGCAATAACATGAGCATTTCGGTATGGCACATTAGAATTAGATTTATGTTTCTCTTTGCAAAACATAAAATTACAAATGGTGTTTTTTTTGCTACTTGTAGTACATAAAATATATTTTATAGTAGAACTCAGCTCAACATTAATTAGTTAGAATATCGGCACTTGACATGACAAGTAAATAATTAATGTTTACTAAGAATGGAATACAAACAAAAAAAAAAAATAAAATAGGATTTTAGCTTGAAAATCAGTTTTAAAATTTATAAGTGATTCGATAGATAGATAGATAGAAAGAATAAGAAATGCTTGAACATGCTAAGTAAATTACCGTTAAAAAAGGTTAAATTATTTTCAATTTTTTAAAAATTGATAAGAACTCTGAGTCAGACTTATTTTTCTTTCTCATCATATCATTTTTTATTTCATTTTGTAAATTTAGTTTGGAAATATTTATAAATTCTCTTTTTTAAACATAGTAACAGACTGACAGTATGACAATTAATTAACCACTTTTTATTTGTTAGTTAATAAAATCAATAGTCGATTTAATTAATATATTGAATTTTAAGTCTTCACTAACAGTAAACTGTCGGATAACTGTAAACTATAAACTTTGTTAATTGGCTTAATGTCTGATCCGTCAAGTGCTTTCCAGATATATTTTTAAAGAATAGAGCAAAAAAAGTATTTCTAGAGTCAGTTGTTGTTGTCTGCTGTGGTTTTCTATGGATTACTCAACTCGTTTGCCAACAAACTTTGCTTAACGACGGAGTTCAATGTCAGTTAGACAAGTGCTCCAGACAATAAGAGCGAGTTCGAGTACTTGGCTCAGGGCAGAGCCCATTAGAGTCACGTTATAAGCAATTATGCGCTGAGAGAATTGAACAACAACAAGCAGGCCATAAACCACAACCACAACCAACATAAAGGCTAAACAACACTCTCCATAACAACAACAACAACAACAACAACAAGAAAGTCTAGTACATTTGCATAAACAACTAACGCACATTCCGACAGCCATTTAGCGGTAAATGTAGAGACTTCTCCTCAGTCAGAGACATTGCCTTCTTCAGTTTTTCAGTTTTTTTTTTCTCTTTTGATTTTTTAAATATTTGTGTGAGGCTTGATTTGCTTTTGATTTTGATTTGAAGCGTTGCGATGCATGCTGATGATTGTGGTATAGAAGACTAACGGGACGGGGGCGTCTTGGCCATTTAACTGACATTGAATTGAAAGTTACACAACCATTAGCCGTCTTGAAGACCAGAAATCAAGGCAAATATTTACACAGCGAGCCGGTTCGCATGGCAATTATCAACGTACGAGTGTGTTGTACAGTGTACATACAAACTCCCATCAGAGAAGTGGGCGTGGCATTGTCACAATTTGCAATATTTAGCATAAAATTGCGCAACATGCGTGTGAGACAATCAAAGTGAGAGACAAGACGGTGCAATTATGCAATGTGTGTTATTTTTTGTTATTTTTGGGATTGGCACCAAAAAAATCATAAAAATCAAAATTAAAATAAATTGCAAACAACATGAAGAAAAGAAAACAAAAACAAAAACAATTGTTAATCAAAGTGTTCAACATTCATTACAGCAACAAATGAAAACGTTTGACTGAAAATGTAAATAAAAGTGAATATTACAAATAAAAAAATAAAGAGATAATCAACTTGGAAGTGAAAAACAAAGAAAATCCTACGAAAAGTTTCGTGTTGCAAGCAATTTGAGTGGCAAAATGATTGTGAAAATGGAACCCGATGAACTAATCACCTTTCGTGTGCAATATCTGCTCGACAGCGATCCTCTGTCGGCAACCACAGCCTTTCCCATACCAGTGCGTGCTCCGACCTACGCCTTTACCACAACAATGCCTTTGGCCACGCAACTGGGCACCATCCTGAGGCTGCTCAATGCACCACAGAGCGTAAGGATCTACCTTTCTTTCTTTTTTATTTATTCATTTATTTATAAACAGCCCGTTAAGATTAAAGCATAATCATTAAATACGAGTATGCACGTACACTGAATCACATATTTACTCGTATAATTCCCCAAAAACAATGAGGTAGAAAAAACTTATCTCTTTAGCCTTATCAGCTTGGGATCTTCCACGTTTCTCTTTTGTTTTGACTTAGCTTAAATGGTATTTGACTTTTTTCTCTCGCAAATATAAGCAACAGTTACTCACACATACATAAATACTTATCTATATAGCAAATATCAAGATTTTTATTCAGTTTTTTTTTTGCATAATTATTTTTTGTCGAAGGTCTTTGATTTAATTTATATGAGCAGATCTCGATTAGCGTTTTGTCTTGATTTGACTACTGGTCTAAGGCGGGACATCATTTTTTTGACACAGTGAGACACAGCAGTATTGTGCAACTTACTTAATAAATAACAAACTCTAAACATCAGCTGGCAAACGACTAAATAATTATAACTATATAAAACATTAAAAATAATTTGCATTTTTATGCAGACCGCGAAGATACTTAGTAGACAGACTGTAGCTAAGCAGTTGTGATTCCCGACTTTAAAATTAAATTTATTTTGTGGTTCAAACAACATTTAAAAGCAATTTGCATATTAGATATAAATCTATATGTATAACGATAAACATAACTATGTATTTGCACATGTGTGCGTGTATTTGTTATAAATAAATTTCGGATAAGGAACAAGTTCAAAGATATAAAAATTCATGCGAAAATAAAAGATCAAACAATTAAAGCATATGGTGATATATATTGGTCAACTAATTAGACCAAAGTAAACTTACTTTGAAGGTCAGACGCATACAATTTGTGTGCACTGTAATGTAGTGTTATTTGTGCAGAGCATTTGAATGGAAAAACCACAATACTAACAGCTGAAACTTTTACAAAATGGTAATTGGTAAATATAAACTTGAACTAGAAAACCAAACAAACTGACGGGCAGACGAGGAAACGATGAGTTTGCATGGCAAATAAATGGAAAAAGTCTGGCTGAGAAGAAGACGAAGATGGAGAGTAAGTTCTAGCTGCCACTTATTATATTTTATTATTGTTCACATTTTACGAATGATCCATTGCAACGATGGCAAACGCAAAGAATAGATTCTGGCCAGAGTCAAGACAATGGCTGCCCCATGCAACACGGACTGTTAGCCTACGGCTAACTTATTGCTATCGCACAATCTGTTGCAACTAATAGGAAGTTGGGGTACTGCCACAGAAAAGAAAATAAAAAAGAATACATCTTACAGCACTTTTCATTGGCATTGTGAAAGCCTTGGTCAGCAATTATCTAAGTCTGCCATTGTTCGTACCGCCGATCTCTGACTTTGACTAATTTGCAAAAACAACAAGCAGCAAGTAACTAACAGTCGAGAGAGGCAACTGGCAGCATTGATCGTGCGCTCCATGCAACATGCAACCAGGCCGCTCTACAGTGGCCCCCATTGCCTGTCATCTGTCATCTGGAGCTAAAGCTGAAGCTGTAGCTGAATCTGGAGTTGGAGCTGGAGCGAGAGCTGAAGCTGTTGCAAGGATACGTAAATCTTGACAAGCGGCAGCAATAAATTCTAATGAGCAAATCGCAAAAGGAAATGCAACGTTCTCGTTTTAGTTTCTTTTTTATGCAGTTGCTGTTGTTGTTGTTGTTTTTGTTGTTGTTGTTGCTGTTGCACTCTCTGTCTTGGGTCAGGATGTTGTCGTAGGCAGATTTATGTGGCAGGCGCGGCAGCTGTGAATGCCATTTGTCCAATTAGTCAGCCCAGGGAGCAGTCCAGAGTACGACTGCAATCCGCTACAGATGCAGATACAAACACACAGATACAGATACAGATACATTTACTTATACACACACACATTGACTAAAGTCGCGCATGCAACTTGTTAAATTTAGCGCATTACAATCGATTCATAAATTTTCGCCTCTAACTCTGATGTTGATGTCTAATCTTCGATGATGTCATTGGACTTCCAGGTCTCGATACTCGTATAACAAAATAATACCTATAAATAATCATTTTTCGTTGCGGTCAATCGACGCAGCGTTTTTTTTTGTTCTTGTTTATTTTGATTTGGTTTTATTGTATTATTCTTTATATTTGCCAATTGCTGTTGCTTTTTGCACGTCACCTCACACGGCGCAGCAGCAACAACAATAAAAATCGCGGTGTGTAGATAAGCATATAAAGTGTTCGACCCAATCAGTTTAGAACTGAAAAACAACGCCACACAAAAAAAGAAATAAATTTAAATCGGAAAAAAAAATGAGAGAATAGAATAAAAGATAAATGATCAGCGATTTTTATTCGGCCCAGTTAACAAGCACAAAGGAAAAGCGTTTTTGAACAAATCGAATTAGACCCTTGCATTGTAAATATGACATCATTTACATACATTTGTCAATCACATTGGAAAGATAATTTCATTAGTTTGACTTTAATTTTTTTATACATAAATATTGTTATTATTTCCTTTCGTTGTGAAATTTTCCCTTGTTCTGTAAACAAATTGTATACTCACACATATTAAGCATACGCAAAGTTGTCCCGCATTGGCTTACACATCTTTTGGTTTTGATATTTGCCCAAACAATTTGCATAGTGTACTTGTTGACTCAGCATCCATCAAAGTTGGAGGGCGAAACTTTTGAAGTCACGCTTTGTTGGGGAAGGTTTTCATTTCAATTAGCATTCCTTATTTTTGCGGTCAACTTGAGGTCAATTAACTCTCGGGCAAACGGCATTGATTGGAAAGCAAAAGTGTGAGCCATTCATCAGCATCACGTTTCAACGAGCTAAACAATCTGTACATTAAAAATACAAAACGGAAACTTAAGTAGTTTCTAAATTTAGTTTTAAATTGCTCACATCTGAAAGAAGCAGATACTTTTAGATTATTAATTACTCATAAATCATATATATATATATTTTGATTATTTTAATTTTTAAAATTTGTAATTTGCTCAATTTATTATTAATTTTCTTCATTTCGACATTGTTTTACTATCAATCAATAATATTTGATTATTTTGATTTACTTCTTAGCCAAACATATCAAATTTTGCGACTCACACATTTTCTCCCCTCCAAAATTATTACGCTCGCTGCCTTAACTGTGTCAATAGCCGCATTTATGAGTTTGGCACTCGCTCGACTGTCCATACATATTTACGCACATGAATTTATGCATACGTATGTGTATGCGAAATTCAATTTGATTAAAAATCTTGTCATGCTTCAGTCAAAAAATCAACAGAGACCCGAAAAACGAAGCCGCCTCAAAAAAAAAAAATACGAATCAAAAATTTGCATAGGGCTGTGAATGAATGCTTCGATCGAAGTATGTAAAAACCAGAAAAAAATCTTCGTCCAAATAAATATCTACAGCGAAGTCGATATAGTTTTTGGCCAAACTAAACTTTTTTATGTCCAACAACAATAGCTGGCGATACCTGAGGTTATTTACGATTTCTTTTGTATGCAAACACTTGCTTTGGTTTTAATTGCCCGTTTGCTTATATAAAATATACTCGTATTTGATATGCATAAGTATATCGCACACTTCACACATCATTTTAATACGTCAATATATTGAACAATGCCAAAATAGTTACGTGATAGCTAACATTATAATAGAGGCCTATCTAAGACCTAGTCACATTAATCTAGAAAGTTTTTTCTTTAGTCAAAAATGCCAACTGATTCAGCATGCAGGAAATTTAATCCGGAAGTATATTATTCACAGAACTAAATTTTAGTCATTCTACATACAAAGCGATACTCGAATAACTTTTTGATAAGCGACTTGTGACTTATGCCAGACTGCACGGCCCCACTCCATAAATATCCCAGTCAATCATATGTTATGTGGTTCATTTTGTTTACCTGCATTGCCGACTCATCTAAATACCAAGTAGTATTACTTGATGATTAAATTAAACAGCATATAAATGCTACAAATAGAAATTGGGACTGGGAGAGGGACTGGGAGAGGGACTGGGAGAGGGAGCTGGGAGAGGAACTGGAAAAGGGACCTGGGAGAGGGACTGGGAGAGGAACTGGGAGAGGGACTAAGAGAGGGACTGAGAGAGGGACCTGGGAGAGGGGCTGGGAGAGGGACTGGGAGCGGGGCCTGGGAGAGGGACTGGGAGAGGAACTGGGAGAGGGACTGGGAGAGGGACCTGGGAGAGGGACTGGGAGAGGGACTGGGAGCGGGGCCTGGGAGAGGGACTGGGAGAGGGACTGAGAGAGGGACTGGGAGAGGGACTGGGAGAGGGACTGAGAGCGGGACTGGGAGAGGGACTGGGAGAGGAACCTGGGAGAGGGGCTGGGAGAGGGACTGGGAGCGGGGCCTGGGAGAGGGACTGGGAGAGGAACTGGGAGAGGGACTGGGAGAGGGACCTGGGAGAGGGACTTGGGAGAGGGACTGGGAGAGGGACTGAGAGAGGGACTGGGAGAGGGTCTGGGAGAGGGACTGGGAGCGGGACTGGGTGAGCGAGTGGGACATCTCGAAGTCCTTATAACAGATTATTAAAAAAATGAAGTTTACTAGTTTATTAGTATCAATATAGTATTAAATATAGGTACACTCCTTACCCCAAATGAATTGCTATATATCTGTACAATATATATATATGTATGCTTGAAATAATTCTATTCTTTTGCTGACTCGCCTTTAAAAGTCAATGACTGGCATCGTCTGGCAAGCTTTTAATTTACCAAATAGCCAAATGGCCAAAATTGCCGCTGGGTGCAGCGTCAAAAGTTATGAAAGACAAGAACCTTGGGGCACGCGATGCAGCTTTGTTTTCTTCTCTTCAACTTCTGCTTCTTCTTCTTCTTGTACTATTCTTGTACTATTTTTGTGGCACGAGTTGTGGGGGGTGTGTCCAAATTGAAGCTGATGCCTAGAAATACGAGTAGGAGAGCTCTAAAGCTAATTCCATTTCGACTGGGCGTAACCAAGCAAATAGGCGTATGTGTAATCTTTACCCGGATGAGATGGTCAAGATATGTTGTAGTTGCTGCTGTGAATCTGGCTCTGTCTGTTCAGCTTTTTTTTCACACATTAAGCAAGCGTCGACACACATAATTTCATGTTGTCCGGTAATTGTTCTGTAAATGCACAAATAATTACTTTCAATGCGCCAATAAAAAAGCCAACAGATGTGGGAAAACAAGGGGGAATGAAAAGAGTGGGAAAGAAAGCAACGCAATGTGGCTTTGACTTTGACTTTGGCTGCGTCAATCAGCGCATTTGTGCACGCAGCAGGAGCCTGAGTTTTACTTGAGATTTGATCAATCAAGCACTTGGCCATGGCAATCAGCTTGGCTTGAAAGCTGAAAACTGAAAACTGAAAGCATTGCGGAGAAAAGTAGGTGACCAGCAGAAGCAGCTACAGTCGAAGCAGACGCTGCCAATGAAGGCGATGACGGCGACGTCATCATCATCATCATCAACCTCTTGATCATCATCATCATCTCGTCTCTGGCAATCAACTTTACCGTCCTCGTTGAACGCCTAAACGAAAACGTCTGCCGACAACGACAACAACAACAACGACGCGACTTTCGATGCAACCGTCACTCACAAAATGTTCTATGGTCGTTGGCATCTGCATCTTTCTCTTTCTCTTTTTTGAGCCCGGCCATAAACAACTTTTACTGCGTAGTGCGGTAGTCGAAGACGGGCCTCAACTGTCGCTTACTTTTAGCTTTTGGCTTTAATTATAATTGCAGTCGCAATTTGCTGAACTTTGTCTCATTCTCTGTCCTCTCTTGCAGATCGATGATGCAGCCATTCAAGTGTACAAGGATGGTGACTATGGCGCCTACTTGGATCTCGAGTCATCCCTTGCGGAGCAGACTGAAGAAATCGAGGGCCTTCAGGCCAGGTGAGTGCAACAACGCCCCAAAAGACCTAATGAGTCAACACAGCCCACACATTGTTATTGGCCATTTAGGAGTATTGACTGAAACTGAAACTGCAGCTGCGCTTAAGACTCCCACACAGTTTAATTGGATTTGTTATTAGTATTTGCATTGAAAAAATCGCTATGATTTATTATCTGACTATTCAAAAAAATTATTGCAAGCGATTTTCACTTTTGTGCGATTTACCTTGAACCCAATATCGGGAAAGCGTTAGCAGGAAATCGAAATGGAAATGGAAATGGAAGTTGAAATGGATATGTGGCAGGTCTGGGTTTCTGGGGCAGCTGCTCGTGGGTGGCTGTGGCCTTTCACCAACAAACACAAACACGATTACACTGTCTATTACACTAGGCTGCAAGGCGGTCGGTCGCCTTTTCCATTTGCTAATAAAGATATTGCCAAGTTGGCTGTCAGGCGCTGGCCATAAAAAATGTCGCTATCTGTGGCACAGGAAACTGCGCCTGCCTTACCCGTCTCTCTCTCTCTCTCCTTCTCTCTCTCTCTCTCCCTCTCTCCCTCTCTCTCTCTGTTTCTATACAGACTCACTCACTCTTTGGCCAGACATTTGGCATTTGCATTTGCTGCATGCCTCCGCGGTTGCTACGTGCAACTTGTTGCGAATTTTTTTCGGCTGCAACTTGCATTTAATTTGCATTTACTCGTAATCCGCAAACAAACGCAACAAAGAAGTCTACATATAAAACGTGGGCAATGGCAGCTTGGCGTCGTTATATCTCTTTTTTTATTATATATATAGATATATCTGAGCTCAGCTTTTCACATAACAAAAACATCAGGAGGCATGTGTCTTGTCTATAAGTTCACTCTGGAATGCACTACATGCCACAGAGCGGCATGACGAGTGCCTCAAGGCGTTGGTGGCAAGGCAACATAAATTTCACACAATTGCTCCATGACGTCAAAATTTTATAGATATTTATAGCATTATCAGGAAGTTGAAAAAAGTGAATTAATTGAATTGGGAAGTTTTAGTTATTGAATTTAAATTGGAATTATTAATAATTTCACTTTAAATAAAGTTATTTAATTTTTGATCAGCATCTCTGAACTAAAAATTTTTCTTAAATCTGTAGTAAATGAGTTATTTTAAACCTACACAATTAATTGATATATTTACTTAGTTGATTAGGTGTTTTTTTTTTAACATTATTTGATTAAAATCAAGATGATGTTGGCAAACTCAACTACTATCTTATTTAGTCCCAACCTTTTTAATAAGAATAATACAAATCGTTTTCAGACTGTTAATGTTTTCAATAAAAAGTAATTTTTGCATTTTTCTTACTTACAAGAATTTATTATTACAGTGTGCATACAAATTGACATTTAGTAGTGTCTAATGAATTCAATATAATTTGTAATGATTTTTATACAGAAATGATACATAACAGAAATAGTTATGGCCTGTAGTGTATTAGCTGGTTGTACTGATGTTTCAGCCATAACTGTTACCTGTTGCCTGTCTTTGTGGCCTGGCCAAGGAACGTGATGTCAGTTGCAAGGGCGCGACTGAGAAACGCATGAGGGCAGGGGCCAAGTTGGCAAGTGGGAAGTGGGAAGCTAATGACCTGCTTGCAGGCTAGATAATGGGATTAAAAGATAGTTACGAGAATGCAGGGAATATGCCAGAGGCAAGGCAAAGTCAGCTACCTAAGACTTTCACTAGTTTCAATTTGCCATGATCATCAAGTACGTATAGTAGATGTCTTTTATAATAATTATAATGCAACTGTCGCCATGGCCCTGTGCAAATTGCTGGCAGTTAGCCAAGAGTTAGTTGACGACTCCTCTACTCCAGTTACTGGCGCCAATGAGTGTTCTAGTATTCAGTATTCTAGTGTGGCTGAAGGAGGAGTCAGAGTCAGGTCTTGTGGAACTTGTGGTCTGTCTCACTAATCATGCTTATCGTATTAGTCATGGAAGCGCGCTCGCATGCAAATCATTCGCTTCAGTTCGCATCAAAATTCCACAGCAGGCACGGGTCTCCGCATGGGTCGATGTCTCGATGGTTAGCTTGTCAATCTGCAACTCAGCCATGAATACAGTCACACACACACTCACACAGGTGTTACTGTGTGTGCAGTTTGAGTCAAAGTCGAATTGAGTCGAGTTGAGTTGCGAGACACACACACACACACACACACACACACACACACACACACACACACACACACACACACACACACATTTCATTATGAATTCTTGGCTCGGCTTATTGGCGGCTACGTTCGCTCTGATGCTTCATAGTCCATTTTCAATTATCTGCGTCGTTTGTTATTACTTTTATTATGGCCAACAACTGGCAGCAAGCAGCGGGTAATCAATGTTCTTAACTGGTCAATGAACCAATGTATCCCATTGTGTTATACTCTTAGTTTTTTGTTCTCTCTACCTTTGTTTTGTTGCCATTGCTAATGAAATTACATACAAAATTAATTTCAATTTATTTACCAACATTCTCTTTCTATATCTGATTCCATCTCTTTTGCAGTCGCAAAAATTCTCTGGTGATTCGCACACAGTTGAGTGTACGCGTTAATGCCATTATTGGTAAGTACAGAGTCTATGGACTTGAGTTTAGATTGTATATTGCGAATACGCCCCATTGAACCCACGCTTTCTAATTTACAGAGAAACTTCTGTCATCGGAGGGCAGCGATTTGCGTCGTGCTTTATTCTCTCTCAAACAGGTGTTCCAGGAGGATAAGGATCTCGTGCACGCCTTTGTCGCCCTGGGCGGTCTCAATTGTCTCGTTCGCGTTGGCAATTGTGCCGATCAAAACTATCAAAATTACATACTTCGTGCCCTCGGCCAGGTAAGTGATCATTGATCATCAATCGCTGTGCTCACTGGTTACAAGTCAAAGCTAATCATGTCATTCTTCGTTCGACAGGTCATGCTCTATGTGGATGGCATGAATGGCGTTATGAAGCACCAGCCCACCATGGAGTGGCTCTACTCATTGATCGCCTCCAATTACCGATCAGTAGTTAAGACGGCTCTTAAGCTCTTGCTCGTGTTCGTCGAGTACGCAGAGTCCAATTGTTATGTGCTTGTGAGCGCCATTCATGCCGTGGATGCCGCTCAAGGCACAGCGCCCTGGGCCAATATAATGAGGTAGGCAAATAAAGTGTTGACTGCTTTTAGGATGTGCATAAAATTCTCTATCGATAGTTTTTAGACCCCGTACTTAAAAAAAGTACAGGGGTCTATTGGGTTTGTTTTACCGACTATGTGCGTAACAGGCAGAAGGAGGCGTGGCAGCTCCTAGAAAGTATATATATTCTTGATCAGCATCAATAGCCGCGTCCATATAGCAATGTCCGTCTGTCTGTCTGTCCGTCTCTCCGTCTGTCTGTATGAACACCTGGGAGCGTGGCCTGGGAGAGGGACTGGGAGAGGGACTGGGAGAGGGACTGGGAGAGGGACTGGGAGAGGGACTGGGAGCGGGGCCTTGGGAGAGGGACTTTGAGAGGGACCTGGGAGAGGGATTGGAAGAGGGACTGGGAGCGGGACTGGGAGATGGACTGGGAGAGGGACTGGGAGAGGGACTGGGAGCGGGGCCTGGGAGAGGGACTGGGAGGAGTAATATTAATAGTAGTATTTATAGTAGCAGTAGTAGAAAAAGTAAGAAAAACAAAGAGAAACTGAGGAAGAAGTACGAGTTCGAATGTAGAGAAATAATTTAAATGCTAGTAGAAGTATGAATAGAAGTTGGACTAAATGGAATATAAATTGGAGTTTTTCAAAATAGGATTATTCCTTGACAAGTGTTTAGATTGCCATTTGGAGGCATTTAAAAAGTTAATTTACTATGTATAATACATTTATTTTGTATTAAAATTTTCTTTGAAACCAATAAAAAATGAAGCTTATCATACATTTATTTACATAAAAAAATATTTACTATCTGTTTCAGAATATTACAGCAATAGTTTATTAATTTCTGAATTTATTTTAGACTGCTTAAGGACTACGACAATGCTGATGCAGAGCTGGTGATCTATGCGACTTCGTTGATCAATAAAACTCTGGCTGGTCTGACAGATCAAGATAGTTTTTATGATGAAAGCGATCTGCTGGAACAACAGGGCATGGAGACAGTTATACAACGCTATATGTCCAAGCCAGGAACAGATTTGGATTTGCTTGATCAACTGCAGTTATACGAGGCGGTGTTGAAGTGAGTAAACAACAATTAACAATATGAATTTGACATTTTAAGCAAGTTATTCATATGACAGATTTGAGGATGGTGAATCGGATGGACAACGCTTGCCACAGAACTCAATGCGAAAGACGCAGCGCCATCGTCCTGGAACAGGCACCACAGAAAGACGCAAATCACGACGCCATAGCAGTGACAACAGTCCAGCTCCTCTGACCAAAGTGTTGCCCACAACGGTGCTGAGAATGACACCGACTCAAGCCACTCTCGATGAGGATGACAGCTCTGGCTCGACAAATTCCACAGAGTTTAGCGGTGGACTGTTTCAGGAAAAGAAACGTAAGCAAATAGTATATTTTATTTAGTAAAATTTTAATTAATTTTTATTGTTTATTAGCACGCGATGGCGCTGGTGTGACGCCGGGTCTGAGACGTCGAAGGGAGCGAGCCGAGCGGCATAAGAGCTTCCTTAAGGAACAGGAGGAGGCGGCAGCCAATGGCATCTTTGCGGCAAGGGAGCTGCGGGAGAATTATGGTGAGTTGTGAATGAACTAATCATTGCTTTTTGCAGACTGCTTTGAAAACCGAAACTAACTAACTTTGATTCTCTCTACATGCTAATCGCTGTGTCTATGTTTGTCCCATTGTCATCTGCCGATCATGCTAACTAAAACAAATCACCCACAAAAGGCCAAATTGTTACCGCCATTCCTGCTACCATACAAAGTGGCGACAGTCCGCCGCAATCATTGCAACCTGAGCTGACCGCGTCTCCATCCACACTTGAGTTCACAACACCCTGCAACATAATCAACAACAATTCGAGTCACAACAACAACATGCAATCGCAAAACAACAACAACAACAATAACAGCCACACTGACACGCCCAACAACAGTTTGTTGCTGAGTCCCACCAAGCAACTGTTGAGTGGCAGCCACAGCATTTCCATCATCAACAACAGCTTTGACAAGGCCAACAATAATACGAACAATCAGAATGAGTTCCTTACCAAAAAGAACCTCTTTCGGGAGCGCAACGCAACTGTGATCAATGGCATCATGAAGAATATACAGCAGACGGACAGTGCCTACAAAAAGTATGAGAACGATGCCAATCGACTGAACAACTATTACACACAACTCAGCCAATCCCCAAAGCATCTGTCCACCACAGCACAGGATGTGCTCAGTCCCAAGAAAACTCTCAATGGCAATGGCTTTGAATTTGCCACCACCGCCAGTTCGACGCCTCTTAAATTGGATGCTTTGCCGGCGCCAGAGCCTTTGAGTCCAATACATAAGCCAGTTGCAGTTGGTGCTCCACCACCGCCGCCGCCCCCACCACCGCCACCACCAGGCTGGTGGCATTTTCCCACACAGCCAAATGCAGCTAGAACCACCCTAACCAACAATACTAACCCAGAGCCACAGTCTCAGCCTCAGCCTCAAACTCAACCACAACAGCAACAACAACTAGCCATGGATACGACAGGTAGGTGCAGCTTTAACAAAATCTATAAAAAATGTTGCATACTTTTATGTGCTGTGTAAATATTTATCATAATGCGGTTGCTGTTGCATACTTTTGTGCGTCATTATTATAATTTCCTTAGCTTGCGATTGATTTGTAATTTGATATGTACTCCTCACAGATCTGGACAATAAGGATATGTTGTTGCAGTTAAAACGTGATCATACGGTCAAGGATCTGACACAGAAATTGAGTAATCTACCCAGCAGTCCCACACAGGATCCAGGCAATCGCTCTATTTGTGGCGATATGTCCGGCCTCATATCGAAAGCCAAAGAAGGTCTTGCCAAGAGCAAGAGCAAAGGTGAAATATCGCGGTAAGTTTATAGCCACTTATTAAACTTGCTTAGCTTATCAGCCAAATGGGGGCTATATGTAGTACTTTTTCTGTGTTGTCGTTCACGATTAGGTTCTGTCGCTTTTCATGATTATTTTATAAAGAATCACTTGAAATATATCTGCAGGTTTAGTTTAAGATTAAAGAATAATTCGTAGACTATTATAATATGAAATCTATTTCGTTTTTTCTTTGATGAATATCTCCAACTTAGGTTGAAGATTGTTTTTTAGGCTGCCATATATTCTGTTCTTATCTCAAGATCTCATATCTTATATCTTATATATTTTGTTCAACTATAAATCTATTAGTATTGTTTTTAAGTTTGAAGCTTTTATTGCATATTAGTGATTACACTTTTTAAATATCAAATTAATATTTTATATTTTTTACTATTAAGCTATATAGAATCACTTCAAAAATATTTCCCAGATTATTAGACTTCAAACTTATTAATTCCTAAAGTTTTTTTTGTATAAATTAAAAGATTTTTGTTTTGTTTGTTCAACTTGAGGTCATTTATTTTGGATAAGATATACAGCTTTCTAGAGATTTAAGCGTATTTGGGCGCGTACTTCTCGTAGGTGGCAATGTAGGCAGCCTTGGCGGCATCCTGGGACAGACCCTTGTGCTTGCTCCATGCGCTCCACTTGGCCTTGCCCTTCAGATCCAATGCACCGGGCTCAGCGGTGTTGTTGTCACCAACTGTGGCCTGCTTGAATAGACCGTAGAACTCCAAGAACTCATCGTTCGTTGGGGTCTTGGTGAAGTTCTTGGCTTTCTCGGCGGCGGTGTTGAACTAAGTATTGGTAGAGATCCAAGCTATAGACAAATAAGAAATTCTAGTACTCAATACTTACATCCATGTTGTCTTTGGCTTGAGCTGCTTAACTGCTTCTGAGTGCTGATTGAGTTAAAAGGCAGCCTTTATATAGTGGATAGGGTTGATTACCAGGGCTAACTGATAGCGATTTATGACATTAACGTTTAGATATCGACATAAACCAGCAGCTGTGATAAGCCTGCAACTTTGTCATGTCCACCTTAGCCATGTCGGCGTATAAAACGGCAAATTCAACTTTAATTACCAATTGGCAATATCAAAACGTGTGATCAAAGGTCTCCATTCAGTTTATCAGCCTTGTGGTTGAGTAAGCAGTCAGTTATAAAAGAAGGGCGATCTTACGATTCTTACGGGTTCATTAAGTGTACTTTATTGCCATCGAAATTAAATATATTTGTATATGCAATTATGTATAGATGGGAGCGTATTTCTCATAGAGGGCGATGTAGGCAGCCTTGGCAGCATCTGTGGAAAGTCCCTTGCGGCTCAGCCAGGCCTCGTATTTGGCAGCTCCCTCAGCATCGGCGGGTTTCTCGATGTTCACATCGCCGGTATGGACCTGCTTGTAGAGGCCGTAGAATTCCAGATAGACCTCAGTTGGGGGCTTGTGGCTGAAGGCCTTTGACTTTTCGCAAATCGCATCGAACTGTATAAATTCATAAATTTCATTTAATTGTTACGATTATTCAATATTACGGTTTATCAGCTCAACTTACATCCATATTGTTTGGGATTTAATGAAAGACTATGATTTGTAGTGCACAAATCGCCGCCTTTTATAGTCACCACGAGCAATATAATTAAATCTAATCATTTCTGAGTGCCATAAATATTGAAATAGTAGTAGTAGTAAATAGAAAGGCCTTGATAATTTACTATCGAACTTTTATGCAACATGTGCAATTCTTGTTCAATATTTCAATTTGGCATTGGCGAGTTCATAAAAAAAAAATAAAAATATAAAAATAATCCCATATCCAAGGAATCGTCTTCTATCTACAATAGAAAGTTGCTGGCGTGTTCTTTCCGAGTTTGTTATCTTGCTGCCAGGCGAAATTCTGATAAGCATTTATGGCTGAGGGGCAGATATGGATTTGTCACTTGACCAGCCATAATTATGATACACGTTGTCGTACTTTGAGTTGTTTCCGTATCTGATCGATTTATCGATTGCACTTATCGCCCTAGCTCATCGAGCGTCGATCAGGAACTGAAAAAGGCTGAACCCAAGAAATCGGAGAATGAACTGCACTGGGAAGAACTCGTGCGCAGTATGACACGACCCCTGAATCTTTGTGATCTGGACTTTACCGATCTGCATTCGGATGATGAGAAGGATGTCCTGGCACCACGTGGTCTTGGTGTTGGCATTCCACCTCCACCGCCACCACTCGGTGGTGGCATGGTTATGCCTCCACCCATGATGCCACCCAGTCTCGTACCGCCGCCCATGTTCAGCTACGGGGGCTACGGAGCGGGAAGTCTGACAAACAGTGTGAACAGCTCCCTAAATGGTTCAGTAAACGGAGAACTTGCCAATGGCAATAACACCATCAAGAAGAACAAAAAGACGGTAGGAGAATGAACTTTTAAGTTATATATGATAGATTTATCAGTTTCAAATATTTCCCTTTCAGGTCAAACTCTTCTGGAAAGAAGTGCGTGAGGACATGATTCCCCAGGTGGTGGGTAAAACCATTTGGGATGAGCTGCCCAATGCAAACGTAGACACTCAAAAACTGGAGCATCTCTTTGAGTCGCGGGCCAAAGACTTGATGACCAAGGTGCGTATTAATATAATTATCCAAATGAAAAGGGGTTTAATATGAGTTCTTCTTTTTATGATAAATGTCAATAATAAGTCTTATAGCATAGTTTTTAGTATAGTATTAGTATAAATGTTGTTTAACAATATTTTTCGAATGATATTTGTATTCTTTTCCCATTTTTTTTTTTCTGAACATATTTAATAATTTTCTATATATGTCAACTGGTCTGTTTGCGGATAAATCTACAATACATAAATGTTGTGCTAAAACCAAAAATATCAATATATATTTCTCAAATATTAAATCCAATGTTTCCAAATGTTTTAGGAGGTGAGTGCATTTAATATGTTATTACACTTTTACTCACTCTCTCTTTTTCTCTCTCGCTGTCTCTCACTCTCACTCTCTCTACGTACTTTTCACTCACTTGTTTGGTTTATGTCGCTCAGTGTTTGGTGTCGGTTTTTTAAGTTCTTTAATGTAACACACACACACACACACACATATATAAACATAGACACACAATCTACCGTCTTCTGTCTACAGATTCAATACAATATCTCATTAAAAAGCACAGATTTTTTCATTTTTTTCTATGTTATTCTTAACTGATAGACACCTCGTGTACACTTTCCCTTTTCCCCACCCACCACACTCTCTTTCTCTCACTCTCTCACTCTCTCTCTCTCTCTCTGTCTTTGACGTATTGTTAACTCTCTTTCTCCCTGCAGAAACAACAAGAGCTGAATAAAAGCAAAGAAGTCATCGTGCTGGATCACAAACGCTCCAATGCCATCAACATTGCTATGACAAAGCTGCCACCTCCCCGAGCCATCAAGACGGCGATTCTCAAGATGGACGCCACTGTGGTCACCAGGGAGGGCATTGACAAGCTGCTGAATATGTTGCCCTCGGATGAGGAGCGTGGCAAGATACTGGAGGCACAGTTGTCCAATCCAGAGTTACCTTTGGGCAGTGCCGAGCAGTTTCTGCTGACTTTGGCATCCATTTCGGAGCTGGGCGCAAGGTTGAAACTCTGGGCTTTCAGATTGGACTTTGACAATTGCGAGGTAAGTTTTGAAAAATGCTCCCAATCTTTCTCAATTTATATGTTTTTAATTTATTGTAGAAAGAGATTGCCGAACCACTGATGGATCTCAAACAAGGCATTGAGATTCTGCGTCAGAATCGCACATTTCGTTGTATTCTCTCCACGCTGCTGTCCGTGGGCATCTTCTTGAATGGCGCACCTGTGAAGGGTTTCCAGATTGAGTATCTGTCCAAGGTGCCCGAGGTCAAGGACACTGTACACAAGCACTCGCTGCTGCATCATCTCTGCCACATGGTCATGGAGTCCTGCAGCGACACAAGTGATTTATACTCTGAAATTGGTCCTATTACACGCGCCTCCAAGGCCGACTTCACGGATTTGGCCCAGAATCTGAACCAACTGGAGGCCGAGTGCAAGGCCTCTTGGGATCGGCTTAAGCTCATTGCCAAACACGATTGTGCACCGCAATTAAAACAAAAGTTGGTTGACTTTCTGGCCGATTGTGCCGAGCGTATTATCATTCTCCAGATCGTCCATCGTCGCGTGATGAATCGCTATCGCAAGTTTCTATTGTGGCTGGGCATGCCTCAGCACAGTGTGGCCGAGTCGAGGCCCAATGAGTTCTGTCGCAATTTGTCAGAGTTTGCTTTGGAATATCGCACGACTCGGGAGCGAGTGCAGCAGCAGCTGGAGAAGAAAGCCAATCATCGGGAGCGCAACAAGACGCGCGGCAAGCTGATCATTGACATGGCCAAGTTCAAGACCAAAGAGACCAAGGAGGATGTAGCCGATGCAGAGCTCAAGTGAGTTTTTGCTACCTTTTTTGAATAACATACACTTATGGTCTAATTCATAAGTACACCACCATTACTTGACTTTCAGTTTAAATAATTTTAATTAAACTGAATGCCAATCTGCTTAGGTTTTAAAATCAACAGAAAACATAAACGTTTGTTTTTGCAACTTGCGAAGTTTTAAGCAAAAGGCAAAAAAATTGCCTAATTCATTTATGATAGAGCTGCAATTAAAAATAAAAAAATATATAATTTAAAACAATACCCGATATTGACCTACTTTTGTTATGATAAAAATGCAATTACAAATCTAAAAAAATTCTTTAGAATACCAGATGTTGACCTACTTGATTTCAGTTAAAACTACAATTTTAAATTGAAAAAAAAAATGTTTTAGAGAATAGAAAATTTCTAAACTAAAGGTTTAGCTATTGAAAAATTAAAATAAATAAAGATTCATCTATACGATTTTTATTTGTTAAGATTTTTATATTTTAAGAATTATGTATATATCGTATTTGACTTAATATTTTTTTTAAATACTTTATTTTATTTTTAAAAATAAATTTTTGTACTTTTTAGGCAACTTTTGGGCACGCCCAGCTTGGATCAGGTAGATGGTACTCTGACTTGGCGTCGACGTCGTGCCGAGCAACT
The DNA here is from genome assembly GCA_035045575.1 of Drosophila falleni. Taxonomy (NCBI): domain Eukaryota; kingdom Metazoa; phylum Arthropoda; class Insecta; order Diptera; family Drosophilidae; genus Drosophila; species Drosophila falleni. The sequence goes on from JAWNOV010000167.1 coordinate 18,822,470, forward strand.
TCGCTCGCCCATTGCCCGTCAGAGCGAGGAGCAGTTCACTGATGGCGATGATGAAATACTCGAATCTCTTGTGAAGACAGCCACAAAGGCGTCCGGTACACGAACCACGCCCCGTGAGCGCAAACGTACGCGTCATGCGGATCGCAAGTCCTGTAAGTTACCCTCTCCACTCTCCTTCCCGGTACACTCGGCCAGTGTTGGCTAATATTACATTAATGAAGGTGTTGGTTTATCTTGTGGAATACACACAGTACGCTATGTTTAGTATCACATACACCCACACAAACACATACATACGTAAATTGGAGATATGAAATGTAATGCCATTTTAGAAATTCAACAAATTCCAAATTGATACAAAACAACAAAAACAACAATTCCCTTTCTCTTAATTTTCCTCTTAAGGCTTTGGCACTTTTCAGTTCTGCTCGCTTACATATCGGTTGCCTACATTCGGTTTTTAATTTCATTGTTTTTTTTTTATTATTATTAACGCACCCAACAATACCAACCAATGAACCAACCAATCAATCAACCAACCAATCAACCAATCAATCAATCAAATACTGAAGTGAAACGCAGTCGTACGCGCGAAGGATTCACAATTGAAAGAGCACCATCGCCATAGAAGGCGTAACCGTTACCATAACCGTTACCGTTAACCGTTACCGAAAAGAACAGCCAACTGTTTTTTAGGTCTTTACCTTTTTGGTTAGTGTTGAATTGTATTGAACATACAATATAATTTTTTGATTTTTGTTCCAGTTGATTTATGTTCAGTCTTGTCTTGCGAGATCCTTTTGCTTTCCTCGAACTTTGGAAATTTTACCGATAAAGAAAATGAAAATTATTAAATGGGCTGCAAATGGATCTTATATTTTGTGTTATTTGCACTTCAAGCGCGCCTGGCTCGATTCCCCGTTTTAAGAGTTGTTTTGTTTGAGAAATGCATGATCTTAACAAAGTTTTCCAAAAGCAAAAGAAACACACGCTACTAAAACGCATGAAATGCAGCTATAAATTAAACCCATAACATATTTCGAAATATTTCAAATGTTTTCAATTAAATAATTGGTAAATTTATTTTGCAGTGCGTCGCACGCTGAAGAACGGTCTAACCGATGAGGAGAAACAGCATGTGGCTGCCCTAATACAAACCTATTAGAGATAAGGAATTTCTCTCCCCTGCGAATACAATCCACATCCCACGATCCTCAATTTAACTCCCAGTGACGTCACAAGTCGGAGCATTGCGCGCACAGACTGAAATTGGCGATCTCACACGTACAACAGCTGGAACTAGCACCGGAACTAGCAAAGGAACTGGTACTGGAACTGGAACTGGCATCGATACTCCCCAGATCTGAAACGAGAAAGTGCGCAATCTTTTTGGCCACAACCACAACAGCAACGAAAAAGTCCTTAAAGTTCTCTTAGTTTTTTTCTGTTATTCGATTTTTATGTTTACTTCAGCTAAGTATTAAAATTAATCATATTGTTAACAATAACAAAAACAATCACAACAAAAACAACAACTGTATTAATAGCCAAACAAATAATATTTTAAAATTCAATGGAATTCTTAAAAATGTCTCCCTTTTTAAATTTGTGCTTTCTAAATTAACTTAAATTTTAATTATAACTTAGCCTTAAATTAACTACGAAATAAATAAAATATATATTTATTAAATCAATACAAGTAACTTCTCTTTATCTCTATCTTTGGGTCACTTAATATCCATTTGTACAAGGCTGTTGCACGTAGTCGAGGCAGAAACCACGATTGTCAATATCATTCGGCGCCTCCACGCCATCCGTGTGGAAATTCAAACGAAAGGGACGCACGCTGGCTGCGATTTGAGCGTAAATTAGGTATCAGTTAATTAATTAAAATATTACCACTTACACTGCACCGTTTTGGCCAACATGCCCGCCTCGGCGCTGAAGGTGCCGCCACAGACTCGATCCTCACAGCCGGGCAGGGGAGGAATGCGATCCGCGGAACGTATACAACCAATTAGCAACCAATCACTTGTGCAGCCACTGCCAGGAGGTAGCGGTACACCACCGCCACCACCACCGCCCACTATGGTTGGCACAGGATTATTGGAGTTGCCGGAAATGGTAAATGCACGAGAGCGATTGTTTTCCAGATCAGGACATGCATTGTATTGTATCCCGCAGAAGTTGCGCTCATTCCTGATGCAGATGCTGTAGTCCTGATTGGAGAGCTGTCTGCCTCCCACTGTGTTGTAGTTGAAACTCCTCACACGTCCACTAATGGTCGTGTAGTATTGCAGACAACCCTGATCCGCTCGACTAATGCTGCCACAATGAATTTGGGTAACGCGTATGCGCCACAATCGAGGGAAACTGGCGCTGGTTATGACAGACAACACAATGGGATTGCTCTGGCCCAGACCCGCATCAATGTACACTAGTAAATGAAGTTAATTATTACATAATAAGAGCATTAAAAGTGGCATATTTTTTTAAATAGTTCATGAATAAAAAGTCTTAAAAGTCTTAAGATTTGAACTATTTCTTTTCTGTTTAAAGTAGTCAGAAATTCAATTTAATAAATTTAGCTATTTAATAATAATTAAGTAAATAACTCAAATAAGGATGTGCATTAAAAAAATAAAATATATTTTCCATACGTAAAACGTGGTTAATGCGAAAATGATGTATGGTAAAAGAAGAGCCACATATTTTATCTTTCTGAATTAAAGTAAATATATTAAAAATCCTTTTTTTTTTTATTTAAGCTTTACACTTTTTTTCAATACAAAAATGTCTAAATTTTGAATTTTAAAAATAATTTAAATTGAATTTGAAAACTCACTGTGATCGCCTGTGGAGCTGCCGCAAATGGTGGGCGTGGGGCTGCCCCCAGAGATCAGCAGCTGATCCTGATTGCACAGATGATTGGCAGCCTCGGGCGGCGCTATGGAAAACATGTCCAAATCCAAACGCAGTTGACAAATATCCGGATGAAGTTTCTGCACCGTCACCTGGCAGCTTCCAGTGCCATCGTACACATCCGGATGATTGGGATTCACGAAATATGTTGAGTTTTCGCGAATGACACCGCCGCAGGTTTGAAGAACTGACAAAATTGATTCCATTTACCTGTGATGGATATGGAAATGCATGGGGACTTACATATGCAACAAACGCCGTAGGCACCACCACAAGGTCCAGCTGGAATGCCATTGCGGAGCAGACAATCCTTGCTGGGTATGCAGTTTCCCTGCTCGCCAGAGGGCGCTGCACAGCTGCTCGGTCCGATGGGAACCAAGGCAAATATGGGCAGAACTGAGGAGGGTGAAATGAGCTAATGAAATGACAATCCGATTGCACTTAAGTATCACACCCACACTTGGATTCACGTACGCGCGGAGTCGAGGAAAACCATTTACCGCCAAAGATTAAATCTCTCCAAGTGTTTGTATGCGGTTTCGTTGGCACTTTGCACACTGTCAGGACAAAAAGACAACAGATTACAATAATAAAATCACTGAGTTTCACTCGGGAATTTCCCATTTTGAAGTGGGAGATGCGCACGCGTTGCTGCCTCACACGGTTGTGGCACGCAGCTCCAGTTGAGGTGACAATTTATTCGGCCTGGCGTGGAAATAAGTTTAATGACCGCAATTTGTTGTCGCTTTGCGCTTTTTAGCTTAGAAAAAAACCTGTGAATTTAGCTAAATATTAATTGCAATAACAAAACGCGGCAGCTGCAAAAAAACAATTAGATGCGCCACAAATAATCAACGGCTACAGCCAGAGTAACAACAAACAACAACAACAACAGCAGTTGGTAGGAGCAATGCCTATGCCAATGCAGTCAATGGCATGGCTTGAACTAACGAAGGGATCCGCGGGGGAGTAACGTTCCCTGTACATACTCGTAATACCTCATATTTCACGTTCCGTCAACGTTTTTATCTTGTGCTTCCTGTTGCGAATTTATGTGCTTGCCACACCTGCCACATCGATTAAATGTTGGGCAAGGCCTGCCAGAAATTCGAGCGTGAAAGTGCTGATAAAATGGTTGCAACAACACACAGAGACGTAATGGAATTATGCACAATAATAATAGAAATAATAATAACATATTTATGAATTTATACGTATAATAACTACCTCATTGCCTCATATGACTAATTTGATTAACAGTCAAGTTACCCGGGAAATTGGGTCAATGTTAGCCAATTTCATTATTCTGTAATTTGAAACTCTTGTGATTGTAGTATTTTGTATTACGCTCGTGCGTTATACTGGCTAAGTTTATTGGCCGGGTCGGTACGTTAAGCATTTTGGCGCTTGTTTGAAATTTGGCGAAATATACGTTGACAGCCGCGATAAGAGTTTAATTTATAACAATTTTATTAATGCTATTTAGTAAAATCTTTTTTCACGGTCGCCTTTCCAGTAAACTAAATTATTCTTTTTCGCAAGAATTGCTTTTTATGGAGAAATTTTATTTGTCCTAAAATTTTATTCATGATAGAATAATTCAAAAAATCAAGGACTGCAAATAAGAATTAAGAATACAAGTTTTATCTAAATAAAACAATGCGCAGGAAATACAAAGCATGGAATACACCAAAATTCCTATTTTAGTCGAAGATATCGATAACTGCCTTAAATCCTATTTACGACTAAACACGTATACCACAATGCGATTATTATATTCTATAAATTATTTTTACTCCTTGAGCCTATTGAAAATGGTCAAAAAAGGGTATAATGTGTTAGGCCGAATGTATGTAACAGGCAGAAGGGGCGTTTCAGACTCTCAAAAGTATATATATTCTTGATCAGGATCAACAGCCGAGTCGATTGAGCCATGTCCGTCTGTCTGACCGTCTGTTTGAACGCGTCGATCTCAGAAACCATTAAAGCTAGAGACATCAAACTTGTGTGTAGGTCCCTGGATACCATACGCAGATCAAGTTTATTTTTATTTTTGGATCGGACCACTATATCATATAGCTGCTTTAGTATGAAAATTTTTTTGTTTGTTGAGATATCAGAACCAAACTGATAGAATATGCATCTGGGCTGGTATTATACTTCCTGACCAAATTTGGTTAGAATCGGTTAACTATATCATATAGCTACCATAGGAACGGTACATCGAAAATGAAGTTTTAGTATGGAAAATTTTTTTGTTTGTTGTGATATCAGAACCAAACTGATAGAATATGCATCTGGGCTGGTATTATACTTCCTGACCAAATTTGGTTAGAATCGGTTAACTATATCATATAGCTGCCATAGGAACGGTACATCAAAAATGAAGTTTTAGTATGGAACATTTTTTTGTTTGTTGAGATATTAGAACCAAACTGATAGAATATGCATCTGGGCTGGTATTATACTTCCTGGTCAAATTTGGTTAGAATCGGTTAACTATATCATATAGCTGCCATAGGAACGGTACATCGAAAATGAAGTTTTAGTATGGAAAATTTTTTTGTTTGTTGTGATATCAGAACCAAACTGATAGAATATGCATCTGGGCTGGTATTATACTTCCTGACCAAATTTGGTTAGAATCGGTTAACTGTATCATATAGCTGTCATAGGAACGGTACATCGAAAATGAAGTTTTAGTATGGAAAATTTTTTTGTTTGTTGTGATATCAGAACTAAACTGATAGAATATGCATCTGGGCTGGTATTATACTTCCTGACCAAATTTGGTTAGAATCGGTTAACTGTATCATATAGCTGTCAGAGGAACGGTACATCGAAAATGAAGTTTTAGTATGGAAAATTTTTTTGTTTGTTGTGATATCAGAACTAAACTGATAGAATATGCATCTGGGCTGGTATTATACTTCCTGACCAAATTTGGTTAGAATCGGTTAACTATATCATAAAGCTGCCATAGGAACGGTGCATCGAAAATGAAGTTTTAGTATATAAAATTTTTTGTGTTTGTTGAGATATCAGAACCAAACTGATAGAATATGCATCTGGGCTGGCATTATACTTCCTGACCAAATTTGGTTAGGATCGATCTTTCAGTACAGATTACCTGGGCCCACTAGTTTATTAATTCAAAGAGGATATAATTATTGTTATTATTTATATTTATTTATTTTTATAAGTACATTGCCATATAATCAATATACATATCTAAGGCGCAGGTTTATCGCACTCGAATTTGCCTTTGGGCAACTCACACTCCTTGACACAAAATTTGCCGGAATTCATCGAGCAGACGGTGTCTTTAGGACATGGTTGGTCTTTACCTGTGAACTCGGTGTTATTGCATTGTCTGAATGTGGTGCGACTGGTGCATTGAAACAATGATTGGCCATCGCACATTTTGCAATCGATATCATCAACCCCACAGACGGTGTTCTGAACGATATTAGCATCGGCACAGCCAATGCCCAATTCGGTGCAGACTTTGCCATCTCCACAGTACAGGGTGCCAGTCTCAATTGGTGAGTAGTCGACACAGACCTTGAAATGGGTCTCATTCATACAGGCAATGTTGTTATTCATGCAGCGACCGCAGACTGCGACGGACCAGACTGTGGCCAACATACAGCTGAAGGCCACAACGAGGAGCTGTAAGTTGGTAAATTGATAAGTTAAGATTCCCTTTGCTATATAGGTAGCCGCTTACCAGATTTCTAAGGAAATTTGACTGCTGCTGCATTTTTTTTTTTAATAACTTTGCTATGCTCAATGAGACGAGGCACGACTGACTAATAAGAAGTTTCAAAATACACCTCATTTATATATCGTCTCTCTGAGCATAGGAATGTAAATAAATATGTTTATCTAATAAGTATCATGATTAGAGACTTGTTTTATGCTAGGCTTAGTTTTAATTAAATAATTTTGTTTACCCAGTTAAGAATCAGTTCGAAGATTAGTGCAAAACAGTAGCTAGAATATTTATGAGTGTCGTAGCATTGAGAGATAAAAAGGGAAAACTGTCTTGGTCATAAAGATAACCTGCAGCAGCCAGCATTTAAAAGGCATTAGCCAAGATCTAGTTGACTTCATTTAACAACTAGAAATGTTGAAGCATTCAAGCATTGGACTAATTGTGCTTTTGGCCACTTTACTGCATTCCGCAGTCGACGTTGAGGCCATTTGTGGACATTGTTACGGATCGCATGCCTGCGTCGATAATACCACATATCAAATGTGTTTTGATGGTAAGCAGAAATGTTATTTTGTTAGCATTATAATTCTAACCCTTTGACAGGCGTTCCACATCCGACGTATATCTATCCGTGTCCGGCCGATAGACCTGTATGCACTCAATTTGGCACCATGTGTTGGGGCCTTGATACAAATGTAAAGTCGGCCTGTGGAGATACCTCTAAGTGTGGACAATGTGATAATAATGCCAAGTACGCATGCACCACACTGACAAGCTTTGGCTATTGCATCGATGGTAAGCTCCCTTATCCAGAGCGCGTCACTTGTCCTTCGGGATCCTTTTGCTCTGTCAAAGGTGCAAAGGACGGAGAGCCTTGCGTCAAAGTCTGCGTGCCGGATTCTTCAGACACCTGCGATAGGGAAACGGAAACGGAATCGGACGACCCAACCCCCACCCCCACCCCCACCCCCACCAAAACTCCACCTCCAAAAGACGCATCTGCATATTGCCAAACGCATAAAAAAGCTGGTCGCTTTGCTATACCAAATGATACAGTTTGCACCAGGTAAGTCTTAATTTGTAAAACTGAATCTAATTCATAATAAAAATATCTGTTCTCGCAGCTTCATCCATTGCAGCTACAAGGCCGAAACCTGGCAGGGAAGCATAACAGATTGCCCCGCGAATAAACCTTACTTCCATGCTGCCTCTGCATGTGGCATGGTGAAGCCCACTGGCGCAGGTTGTGTGTAGTTTCGGCTAATAATAATAAATTTTATCAATTATATAAATATCTTTGAATTGATTAATTTAAAATGTATATTTTGCTTATTTGGGGCAAACGAATTGAGACTTTAGCCATTTTATTTACAAGCTTAACAGACTTTAAAAAAATTGTTATGGGGATATATTACCGTGAATTTCACATTATATACTACTTTTATAAAAATCGGAAATATACGTTTTGTTTTCTTCAATCTGTGAATATGTCAATTTACGACATTCTATTATTTACATTCATATTCTATTCTATTATTTACATTCATATTATTATTATTAACTCTTATTTTATATACGTCTTTATAAGCCTTACCTTTTTCTTTGGGTCTACCGTCTAAAAACTATTTTCAATTTATTATATATTTTCTCTTGCAAAGTTACATCTAAAATGATTTTAAATATTTTATATTTTATATTTATATTATATATTCTCTCTGGGGCTTTAAACTGGTTTGAAATAAAACTATGAATTCATGCGACTGGTCAACGCCCGGAATCAATTTTGAAAGACCTTTAGAAAACTTACATTCTTTTCTTAGATGTTAAAATACAAAAATGTTGAGATCATAAAACATGGCACATGGCAATCAAGTGGAAAGCCAAGGTAAATAAAACAATTAGCATGCTCAACAAAAATATAAAGAGTTGATAAACAATGAAAATTTCACTAGTTAAGAACCAAGTTTATAACACGGCAGTCGAAAGATTAACGTACTTTAGTACACTCGGAACCTTGACAGTGAGCACAAGTCGCATTGTGGGAATATCTCAAGGATAAAAAGAACTATAAAATGACTAAAAAAATGTTAAATGCTCTGCAAGTTGTGGGATTGGTGAGGGAATAAAATAATTTTTATGAATTTGCTTATATATTTAAACAGAAAATATACTTTTAAAGCTGACACTTAGCTGTCTGGTGAGTTGGACTTTTTCGGACTGCAATGTTTGCCAGGCAAATCAGGCAGCTTGTATTAATTCCACATCCTATTATATGTGCTTTGGAGGTAGGTACAATCATTTTCAACTTATTAAAGTTTCTTAAGATTTATTTTTGTGGATTTTAGATGATACGCCTTACACGGATCACATATATAATTGCCTTGCTGGCTTCCAATGCAGCGATTCTACCGCCATTTGCATACAGAAGAATGCCCAGCGTCCGCCCAGCTGTGGGGATACCAGCAAGTGTGGTCATTGCAGTGCCCACAGGAACTACAAGTTTGCCTGCCACAGCAGAGGCATCTACCAATTGTGCTATGGCGCCTCACATCCCACGGGAACCTTAGGCAAGTGTCCTACTGGCACAGTCTGCGATGCCTCCAGCGATGTAGTCTGTGTACAGGAGAAGCCAGGTCAGACAGTCACCTGTGATGTGAATGATGACCTGGTGGGCCCTACAACGGAAGCGCCACCTGTGACCGATCCAGTTTCACAGACAGCACAGGAAATATGTAAACTAAGGGCAAAGTCAGGACTCTATGAAACTGTGCCTCGTGATCCCTACTGCAAACGGTTTGTACAACTTTTAGAATTATTTACAGTCGAAACTCTATACAGCGAATTCACTTCATTGAACAGATGAAAAAAATTATTTTTCTTTAAAAAATATATCAAAATAGAAATAGCTTTTTAGACCCCGTACTTAAAAAAGTACGGGGGTCTATTGGGTTTGTTTTACCGACAATGTGCGTAACAGACAGAAGGAGGCGTGGCAGACCCTATAAAGTATATTTATTCTTGATCAACATCAATAGCCGAGTCGATATAGCAATGTCCGTCTGTCCGTCTGTCCGTCTGTCTGTATGAACACCTAGATCTCAGAGACTATAAGAGCTAGGAACACCAAACTTGGTATGTAGGTTCCTCTATACTGCTGGCAGATCAGGTTTGCTTCAAAATTTTGCCTGGGAGAGGGACTGGGAGCGGGGCCTAGGAGAGGGACTGGGAGCGGGGCCTAAGAGAGGGACTGGGAGCGGGGCCTAAGAGAGGGACTGGGAGCGGGGCCTGGGAGAGGGACTGGGAGCGGGGCCTGGGAGAGGGACTGGGAGCGGGGCCTAAGAGAGGGACTGGGAGCGGGGCCTGGGAGAGGGACTGGGAGCGGGGCCTAAGAGAGGGATTGGGAGCGGGGCCTGGGAGAGGGACTGGGAGCGGGGCCTAAGAGAGGGATTGGGAGCAGGGCCTAAGAGAGGGACTGGGACCGGGGCCTAAGAGAGGGACTGGGAGCGGGGCCTAAGAGAGGGACTGGGAGCGGGGCCTAAGAGAGGGACTGGGAGCGGGGCCTAAGAGAGGGATGGGGAGCGGGGCCTAAGAGAGGGACTGGGAGCGGGGCCTAAGAGAGGGACTGGGACCGGGGCCTAAGAGAGGGACTGGGAGCGGGGCCTGGGAGAGGGGCTGGGAGCGGGGCCTAAGAGAGGGACTGGGAGGAGTAATATAAATAGTAGTATTTATAGTAGCAGTAGTAGAGAGGGTAAGAAAAACAAAGAGAAACTGAGAAAGAAGTGCAAGTTCGAATATAGAGAAATAATTCAAATGCTAATAGAAGTATGAATAGAAGTAGGACTAAAGGAAATATAAATTGGAGTATATGTCAAAATAGGATTATTCCTTGACAAGTGTACTTTTTTCGTAAGATTATAATGTATATATCTAAATTAATCAAAACAATTCACAATAAGGCTGCGCTATAATATGATTTATATCTTTACAGTTACATCGATTGCTACTACAACAAGGAAAAGGTCATAGCTGTGGAATATGGATGCTCTGAAACATCCTACTTTGAGGCAGAAAAACAACGTTGCACTCACACAAAGCCAAGCAATTGTATTTGAATATTTTTAATTTTTTGTAAAAATATATTAGTTAGACTGTAGAATATTCTACCAATTTTCACTCTAGTTCTACGCCATTGAGGCTTATGCTCTCGATCCGGTCGGAGCAAGTGGCGGGCAAAGTGGAGACACAGGTTTTGCTGGAGCTGTTGTAGTAGAGATTACCTGGACAGGTGTAACTCTTTCCAAGCCAACTGCCATTGACTTGATAGCATTTGATATATTGACGACATGTCGTTTTCGGATTTGTGCCAACTGGAAAGTAATCTTGACTCTGCAATTTGGCACAATATGCAGCTGGGTCGCTGGTGGTTGGAGCTGCCGTTGTGGTTGTTGGTGGATTGGTGGTGGGAGTGTAGCAATATGAGGGCTTCTTTGTCACACACTGACCGACAGTTCGATCAAAGAAGGTGCTGCCTGCACACGAATATTTTTTGCCAGTCCATTTTCCATTCGTGAGCGAGCATTTAATGTACAGACGACATGTTGTCTCTGTGAATTCTCCAACCGCAAAATTGCCCTGTTTTTTCACAGCGGCACAATAAGCGGCGGCATCGTTTGTCGACGGAGTTGACGGTGTGGTTGGTGCTGTAGTTGTTGTTGTTGTATCATCTACAGTGGTACAAGACGGATTCACACTCGTTGCCAGTTCACAGATCTCCTTAATCCCATTGTTGCACACATATCCCGAGGCACAGTTGCCCCTCGATTGCTGTGGCACATTCGTGCCGAGGCAGAGGGCAAAGCTGCGTGTCCCGGTGCAGGCAAAGGTCTGACTTGCATCACACTTGTTGCACTCCTGACAATCGGCAACACTGCTGGAAGTTGCCTTCGGCTGACACAAGACTCCTCCGGATCCACTCACACACATGTAGCCAGGGGGGCAGTCAAAGGGTGCACCGCTGGGCAAATTATTCGCATCACAGACCTTCGTTTGTGTCATCGAATAACAGGCCATTTTGTTGACACTGTTGCAGACGTTGCACGTTGATCTGGTAGCTGCCACAAGGCATGCCAGGAGAAGCAGCAAACGCAAGAAATGAGACGACATTTTCGGTTGCTCTTCTATCTCCTTCAATTATATTTTAACTACTTTCTAGCACGAGCAGCTGCCAACTTTAAATAGCAGATTTTTGGCTACAATCTGCAGATTAACCTTTGCCTAAATTCAATTTAGATAACTTCGTTTGCTGGCCTTATTTTGGCCCTGAGTGAGAGCATACTTTGGGGCAACAACTAAATGTATTTTCTTATCTGAGAGATAATGAAGAGAGCACCCTGTATAAAGTTGAGCCCCTATTTACAAATTTACAATTGTTAGACTTTCCAGTAAGATTAGAAGAAAAAGTCGATACTTAAAAAGCTGCTACACTGCATCTAAATTATAGTTGCATTTCGAGATGCTGCGACTGTTGATACTTTTTCTTTTAATCCAGGTCAGTATCCTCGGCTCTCGAGCAGAGTGCAATGCCTGTGCCTCGGCAACAAATATCGCCTGCATTTCGGATACTGAGTTTCAATTCTGCGAAGACAATCGTCCCAGTGGACCCATTAATTCCTGCCCCACGGGCAACTATTGCACTAGGAGCCTGAGTCTTTGCCAGAGGAATGCCTCTCTCAATGCTTGTGGGGATTGTGGAAAGTGCAATGCTGAGAATACCTTTGCCTGTACTGGACCTCGCACATTCGCCCTTTGTCTGGGCAGCAGCATTCCCGGCAACACTACAGGCACCTGTGACTCGGACTATGTGTGCAATGTTAATGTCCCAGAGATCTGTGGCCATGAACGGGAAACGGGTGCAACCTGTCCTTGGAATAGAGATACAACAACGCCGGGATCAACCACAGATAGCTCCACCGAAAGCTTAAAACTATCTTTGGATGACTTTTGTCGAAATGCAAGTAAGCTCCACGGTCCGAAATTTCACGCCATTCCCAATGATACCGAGTGCACCAGGTAAACTTGAAATTAACCTAAATTTAATTATATATGTGGGACTGATTTAAGCGTTTCATTAATAGTTACATCTATTGCAAGTTCTATTTAAAAGATTGGTTGGGTCGCATTGTACAGTGTCGCAAGTTGAGACCCTATTTTGATGGCAGAACCCATTCGTGTGGCCGACTCAAACCTACTAACCCGGGTTGTCTGTAACTTTACTGAATTATACTTTAAAAAAAATCAAAGCAAATTGTTTAAGTATTGTAATATGTTGATAATAAACTTACTAGTCATTTTTTTATGTGACAAACATGTCACATTGAAAAATTTGTCAAATTGCCTGGCTGTTATGTAGACTTTATTATACAGATTAGATAATCTTGTGATAACCATTTACTACCATTGTTGCATAAGTAGCTGCTTATTTCATCTCCAATCTAGCAAGCTATAAAGCTAAGTAAAATAAATAAAACATAACATATAAAATATATTCAAACATTTTCAACAATGGGAAAAGTTAGAAAATATTTATAAATATTTGAAGCTAGTTATATCCATTTTTAAAATATATATAAACGTATTAATTACGCTTGTTGCCCTAAATACATAATCTCCGGAAATGCAAAGTTAAATTTTAATTAAAATTCCATAAAAAAATTAATTAAAATTGAGAATGCATTTGTATCTTTATTTCAACTAATATATATTTATATTTTTATATTTATAAGCTTATTTCTAGTTTTGAAATTCCTCATGCTAACAAAATTTAAATTTTGTTACACAGAAAAGTATGCAACAGAAATTGGGAAAACTGTTTTGCCGATTTCTGAAATTTATATTGCATACTTTTATGATATTGTTTTTTTTAAACGATATATATTTTATTATTTTTATTTGCTTTAATTTTTTTATTTTTTCGTCAAATATGTAAATATTTTTACTTCAATTATAAAAGGGGATCGTGGAATGTTTTAGGCTTATTATTTAAAGGGTCTTACGTATTATCACTTTGCACTATAAATTTGGTTAAATAAACGGAGATTCGCTCATCACTTTTATGTTTATTGTAGTTTGCTGATAAGATTAAATTAGATATTTAATGCAGTCTAAAAACCGACTGACAGGCATTAGCTGCTGCAGTTGCATTCAAAGATGATACAATTGGTGCTGTTGCTGCTGGGAATTGGAGTCCTTGGGTGCCAGGCGGATTGCAATGTCTGTGCCTCACCTTCAGGCGTTGCCTGTGTCTCGGATACCCAATTTAAGTTCTGCAATAATAATGCTCTCGTTGAACCACTGAACACCTGCCCAAGTGGAACGTATTGCACTGGAAGCGCAGCCATTTGCCAGGAAGATAGCACATTAAAAGCCTGTACCGGTTGCGCCGAGTGCAATGATCAGATGAGCTTCGCCTGTCTTGGAGTCCGCACATTCGCCTTGTGTCTGGGCACCGCCGTTCCGTCTGATATCCATGGCAGTTGTGCTCCAAATTATGTCTGTAATAAGGATAATGTCAACATTTGCGGATTGGCGGCGGCAGGAAGTCAAGCGACATGTCCGTTGGTGGATGATGAAACACTAACAACACTTTCTCCCAATGCAAATGTCACTCCCGATGAATACTGCAGATACGTACAGAAAGCCGGACGTTTTCCCTACGGATTGGACCTGACCACCAGCTGCAGACAGTAAGTACTGGGAACAATAAATTCATACCTTGTTTACATTTCAATTCGCTTTTAGGTACATTTATTGCTTCTATAGCAACAGTGTCTGGTATGGCGCACTCTACAATTGCCCCGGCATGACATATTTCCAATCCTCAACAAAACTATGCAATACCACCATCCCAGCTTACTGCACCTCAACTGTACGCTCCCTAAGCTTAAAAACTCTGCAACTTACATAAGAAGAGTGGAAGTCTTTTATCTAAGAAATTGTTTATTAAATTGCATTAATTAAATTTATAAAATTAAATTGTTGCAATAATATTGTATCAATTCTATTCGATTTTCAAAATTAAATTCTATATTTTGACAAAAAAAAAAATAGTTTTTATATTATTTTAGTCGTTACTTCTTAAATTAAATGAACTTAATAAAATTTTAATCAAATACTATTTTTGCAAAATGTGTTCAATTCATTTATAGTAAAATAAATTAATTAATACAGAATATCTCAAATAGTTTAAAGCTACATACTAGCACACATAGTGTGCTTAATTTATTAATAGGCATTATTCATAATTCTTTGCCATACATTTTGCCTTGGCCTAAGTGTTTCAATAATTTTCAAAAAAAAAACATTCTTAAAACGCCTAAATATTTCTCTGTATATTTTCCAAACGTTTAGTGGTCAGAAAGAAACGCCTACAGCAGGATTATCACATTGTCGTGTATATTTATAGTCTGAGATACCTATAAATCGGTGCATGAGACGGCGTTGTCAACAAAATTGTATTATGCCTAAAATTAAATTCAACGTAAATTTTAAATCAAAATTTGCATTTTTTTTTTGTGTTGTATAGACCACAAAACCTGCCGCATGCCCCTCATATCTAGACAGACTGGCTGCCACTCAATTGAATTGCATATTGTGAACAGGGAGCTCTGAAGCTGGAAATATGTGAATGCGTGTTTGGATGCGGGTTGGGTTCGCATTCGAGGCGTGTGAAATCGAAACCATTGAAATTGAAAACACTCAATGAAAACTTTTGCGGCCCAGCCTTGAATTCAATTGCATTTTTCTGGCCTGCCAATAGAGCTGTAGCTCTGGCTCTGGCTCTGGCTCTGAATCTAGCTGTGGCTGTGTTTGCCCCGGTAAAACTTTTGTAACCCATGTGGCCACGTAACTGACCCACATCAACGCCAAGAGCGAGAGTGCAAGCTGCCCAGAGACAGAGAGAGAGAGAGAGAGAGAGAGAGAGAGAGAGAGAAATTTGACTCTCTGCTAGCGATGAGCTGCAAAGAGTTTTCCTAACATGAACACAAACCGCAACACGCACGACTCACGACATGCGCTCAATTCTCATCTCTGCCCTTAAAACTGCCTGCAACCAATTTTTATGGCATGTGGCAAAAAAGTTTTTGGCTGAACAGAAAATACAAAAAATATAGAATGAGAGCATATTTTATAATTGTACGCGAGCAGCGCTCTGTGTGAAAGGGCCAAAAGTTAGGTGCACGCCACCGTCGGCACAAGTTTCAAGGTGGCATTGCCAACGCGGCGTATGCGTCATAAATGCCATAACAGGCAGACGCTGTCACCGCAGCTCCAAAGTGAGCTCATCCCATTCACATGTGTGGATTGTGTGTGAATGAATAAAAAAGGAAATGCCAAAATGAAAAGTCACTTAAAACTGTTAAAGTAATGCCTCAAAGTGGGTTACAACGCTTTTTCTATTCATATGGGGCTTACTGTACGACGAAGATGAAAAGATGTTCCATATTTTATTTCATATCTACCCATATTTTATTCTGTCCTATTCTTTACTATTTTTACTACTATTTCATTTGCTTTTCTTAAAATTATTCCTTTTTATTTTTTATTTAAATGCAAGTTGTTTGTACCCCAGAAGTATAGTATAGTAATTATAATTAAATTTTTAAGTTTACAATTTTAATTTGTTAATTATAATTATAAATATTTATTATTTTAAATATCTAAGTTATTAGTCGCGTACTGAAAAAAAATAAAATAAATAAATAGCATAATATAGAATTATTTATTTATTTTTCTTTAAACTACGCTTTTTATATAAATTTTAGTTTTAAACATACTCTATCTCTTGTTACATTTGCATTTCCAAGTTTAGATTAATGTTAGCTTCATCCAAATAGCTCATCAGGCATTGGCTTAAACTCTCTTAAAGTGCTCAAGATAGTTTTGGCCAACTTTATCTAGGCCTCAACTATGGAAGTGCTTAATGTTGTTCTTCCAGCGCACAACGTCAACACTCGACATCATCCGCGCTGGCATCAAGTGTAATGACTGCACTCAACGCTGATGAATTCATTAATTATTTTTTCTAATAGAATCTGCCACTGCCTGAGACCGAGGGGAGTCCCTTCTAACAACGAGTACGACATGAGATGGGATGGATGTCTGACTAATTAAATTATATGCATTTGATTCTCTTTTAGCTTGATTCGATTAATGCCTGACATAATCTTGAAGTTACCAGTACTCGTATATGGAGTGGAGTTAGTGGACTCGTTTCTAAAAATCCTTCTCACAGGCAGAACGAGGGCGACAACAAAGGAACAACCTTTGAACCGAGGTCATTTGAGTCACGGACTCTGTCATATTCATGTGCTCATCATCATTCAAGTTTCTTGCAACTTGGCTGCAGCAATGTGCTGCCTGGCTTAAAGTCACATCCATGTATGTATGAAAGTATCTATGTATCTGTGAAAATGCATCTTTTGGTTTGTAGAATGAGGGCGAACTGCAAACACAGTGCCTTTAAATAGCAGACAACCCGCTGTTTAGCATATGAGATATATGTGGGTGGGGAAACTGTTTGCTCTATTAGACAGTGGGCTTATTTTATTGCTCCTTATATACCATTCCTATCTCTCTCCCTGTCTTTCTCCCTCTCCTCCCTCTCTCCCTCTCTCCCCTTTTTTCTCCCATGCTGCATTTAATTAAAGTTCTATATTCAGTTGGTATTTTGGCTCAGGGCAGCGGCCTCTACAACTACAACTACAACAGAGTGGCGCCTGCTTGGGCGACCCACCACAACCACCCACTGTCCCCTTCCCTTCCCCCTACCCCTCCCCCTAAGACCATCACTGACCACCTGCCGTGAGGCTCTGCAACTGTCGCTGGCGGCTGCAATTAATTTACCTCGCTTCGTTTTACTCAATGGGGCAACTTTATAAACAATTCCCGATGCCCCGGCCTGTCATGGCCTAAGCCTGCTGCAATTTTGTTTATGCATCAATTGGGTTAATCACTTCAACTGTGCAGCAACGCGTTCTGTTTACTTCTTTCTTATTGAAATTGGCCATGGTGTAAATTATGAAGCCACATAGAAAAACAATTTTAGAAACTGGCATAGAACTGACATATTTATATAAAGACTTTGAAAATAATCGTTTAAATTTAAGCTGAATTTAATTTGTTATTTCAACTAAAATATTTTACATAATTTTGAATTATTCTGCTTATTACAATTTTTATATTTATTGGAATTTAAATTGTACTTTTAAATATTCATATTGTTTTGTATACAATTTATATTCTCTAATTTAAAATTAGTCTGCTTACTAGAATTTTTATATTTATTGGAATTTAAATTGTACTTTTAAATATTCATATTGTTTTGTATACAATTTATATTCTCGAATAAAAATAAAGTTTTATTAATATCCTCACAAAGACTTTAATTTTAATTACACTGGCAACAACAACAAGAACAATAACAATGGCAACAATTATACTGCAGTCCGGGGCCAGGTTGACAGGTCAAGTACATGAGCGTGTCAAAAAGTTTTGACATAGCCATATATGTATGTATGTGAGGGAGGTCAAACCGAAACCCAACTAACACTATTATTACTCTATAGTGTGGCATTGTTGTGGAATGCGCAGACGCCCACGACCACGCCCACAAGAATTCAACACACAACACCGCAGAACTGGAGCAGGAGCGGGAGCAGGAGCGGGAGCGGGAGCAGGAGCAAAGAATGCCATGTATGTGTCCTCGTGCTTGCATCAGACGGAAGGAAGGAAGGAAGGATAGCTGTGCTGCATGAGGCATGAGACTGGAGAGTGGAGCGGAGAGTGTGTGCGGGAGTGTGTAGAGAGAGGCTAGAGAAAGTGGAGCTGGGGAAGTGACAGGAAATGCGCATAATGAAGCGCTGTGGAAAATGTGGCACATGTAGCGCTGTGGCATCCAAAGGAACTGTCAGCACGGTGTTGAATAACTGACTAACTGACAGACTGACAGACTCGCAGACCGACAGACTAGCAGACTGACTGCCACACTGATAAACTGATAGGCAGGGTCGGGCCAGTTCAGACCAGGTCGTTGTCAATATTGCGGCAACTGCAACCTGTCAACAGCTTGACAGAAACTTAATGATTGTGGCTGTTGTTAAAAGTGCATAAGCTTGCCACAATTTGCAGAGTCGAGGCGTAAATAAATACCAAAAAAATACAAAATATATATAACAATAAAAATAAATAAATGAATATTGAATCAACGCTTAAAAAACTTTGGTAATTGTGCGTCAATTGCACAAATTGCTGACAAACAAAAGGCGATTAATCGATTTTGCTCTTCAGTTCGAAAGTAAGTGCTTATGTGCTTTAAAAGCCCCTTGACAATTTCAGCTGAATTGATAAATAATCACCATAGAGAAAGTGAGAAAAAAAACACTACAAATATTCTCTTTTTAGACCCCGTACTTAAAAAAAACACAGGCTGGACTGGGAGAGGGACTGGGAGAGGGACTGGAAGAGGGACCTGAGAGAGGGACTGAGAGCGGGGCCGGGGAGAGGGACTGGGAGCGGGGCCTGGGAGAGGGACTGGGAGCGGAGCCTGGGAGAGGGACCTGGGAGAGGGGACTGGGAGAGGGACTGGAAGAGGGACCTGGGAGAGGGACCTGGGAAAGGGAATGGGAGAGGGACCTGGGAGAGGGACTGGGAGCGGCGCCTGGGAGAGGGACTGGGAGCGGGGCCTGGGAGAGGGACTGGGAGCGGAGCCTGGGAGAGGGACCTGGTAGAGGGACTGGAAGAGGGACCTGGGAGAGGGACCTGGGAAAGGGACTGGGAGAGGGACTGGAAGAGGGACCTGAGAGAGGGACCTGGGAAAGGGAATGGGAGAGGGACTGGGAGAGGGACTGGGAGCGGGGCCTGGGAGAGGGACTGGGAGAGGGACTGGGAGAGGGACTGGGAGAGGGACTGGGAGAGGGAGCGGGGCCTCGGAGAGGGGCCTGGGAGCGGGCCCACTTTTCCTATATCAGATTATACATTGTATACATCTATATTACGTAAAGTTATGAATTTATTTGATGACCAATAATAACTACAACAAATATTTTTCGCAGAATTAATTGATTGCCCAACAGTTTTATGCAGATGCAATTTACGTAAAGATTTCTTATGAATTCATTACTATGAAAATAGTTCGCCGAATCCAGTTAATTATTTATGGAATTTTCGATAAAATAATAGAATACACTCATTAATAAATTTTACGCGGAACCCATTTAAAAATCTATTAAAATAATAGATATATCCAAGTTGTGATCGATAAGTAAATACATCAAGTCCCTGAGTGGTTTTTTATTCTAAAGTGTCAAAGTCAAAGCTCAATTACCAATGCACATAAATAATAAAATGCGTTTCAAGAATGCGGAACATAATATCATCAAGAGTGAATAAATCAACAACAAAATGCTGACTCGTGTATTCTTTATGAGAAAACTGAGAAGTCCATTAGATGAGAAGATCATTATTATGAATTGCATTTGTGACACTAACAACTAACAACGACAACTGCAAATTATTGATTGACATGAGTAAATTGTAAGCCAAACATTTTGACAAGCGCTTATCGAAATTTGCTTATCAATTAGGTTGAGTGTGTCTGTGTCTGTGTCGGGAAATCACAGAGAGACTTGAGAGTACGAGTATTTGAGAAACTGAGAGACAGACTGTTGAGACGTGGGCTGATCCTGCCGCACCATACTGTCATATATATAAATTCTATTAGCGTGTGAGTTTCTCAGTTGATAAATAAGCATGTGGCAATAGTGGACACCATGTGTGCTCCATGTGGGCAGTGTCCAGTGGTCAGACGACGCAATAATTTTGCAATTTTTATTGCACAACTGTCACGGGGGGCTTAGAGAGCGATGCTGTCAAGTGTTCGACTGCCAAGTGAAGGAAGTGAAGGAGGTGAAGGAGAAGGGACGGGGAACTTGGTCTCAGCAAATAAAGCCATTAAGTGGAAGTCGTTGTCGACTGACTGTGTGTGAGAGTGAGCTACTTTCGCTGCTCACATGCGGCATTCAGCATGCAACATGAGGCAGGCTGTATTTGTATTTGTATTTGTACGAGTATGTGCTTACTTTCATTAAGCAAACAACGAAACTGCGACAAGAGTTGCACTCAGACGCAACTGCAACTCGTATGTTTGCCCAGTGGGTCACTCAGTCAAACAGTCAACGAGTTAAACATTTCCCGGTTCCCTCAACTCTCTCTCTCAACTCCGCCCCTTTAATTTGATGAGCTCACAGTGCGAAACGCGCTTAAATTGTCGCTAATTGCAATTCGCACTACAAAAATTGCAATTGCAATTGCAATTGCAAAGTAAATTGCATTAAAAACAGAAGCGCAAAATAATATTTGAATTCATGCAAATTTATTAACAATTTGTTTGCACACTCATACTGGCAAATATGTGTATACTCATAACTCACTCACATCGTACCTTGGGGCCTATTTATCATCATCATTTAATCAAATACTATTACAATCGGCAAATCAGTTAACGACAGTTTGTCGCCAGTTTGTTGATGCTGTTGGCGCCACATTTCATAAACAAACAAAAGTTGTCAGCATTTAAAGTATCTATAGAGTCAATTAGCTGTAGCAGCTAAAACAAACAACAAATTAAAAAATGTTCATAAGTAATATTCTTTAAAATGCAAAATAACAAAATTCCATTTGAAAATATTCTTTTTTTTTGTAGAAAATATTTTAAACGATCATTTTTAAGACTACGACAGTAAGAAGTTAATTCAGAAAGAAAATAAATATTTAATCATACAATTAAGGCAAGGATTGCTTTACAAAACTCATGAAAATAAAAGAACGATTCAGAAAAATGCACAGACTGCAGCAAATTAATATACATATATTTTTACCCTTTATTTAAATTACACAAAAAGTTATATTTAATATATTAAAATATCATAAATTTGTATTTTTATTTAAATCAAATGAAAGTAAAATAAATCAAGTATGTATTTGATATTATAAATTTGTCCCTTAATTGCGGAGTACAGCTTAGTCGTTTATTTATTTGTATGTTTGAAAAATGTGCTGAAATTAAATGCAATTCGCAACACGACTTATGTAAGTTCATGTCGTTGCTTCAATAATTTATCACATTGGGGCTCTAATTGTCCCCATCAAGGTTGACATCAGAATTGCCGCTGCTTTAGTGGTTAGTGCTGCAACAATGCATTTTCAGGGAGTCCTCAATGACGCATTTGCAACTCGCAAACTGGCAAACTGGCGCCTGTGGCACAGTCAAGGCTTGTTGTTGTCTGCCTGACAATTTTGGTGGCCAGTTGGGCGACGACCTTGACATGCAGCCAAAACAAAAAAAAAAAAAAACGTTTGCAACTGTGTCAACTATCGATTTGGCCAAACGTTTTAAATTACGTATACGTAATAAAAGTGAAAACAATTTGATTTCTTTATAATGTAATCAAATTCGTGTTGAATCCAATTGAAATGTCGACCAATGAATACATATGTATATATTATGTTGGTATATGCAGTTTAATTTGTTGTTGGTTTCCCACTCAACCTAAGCTGACCCAACGAATTGTGGCCTCTGCCCTTTACCCCCTCTGCCCTCTGCCATTGGCAATTTCGTGGTCATTTAGTCGGCGAGATTTGCGGTTACGTTGCCCCTGGGAAGCCGCTGCAATGATTATGTTGTGTTTGTTGCCTTTGATGTAAGCATTACCGCCCGCCATTGTTTCGGTTAATTAAAATTTGTGGTCCTGCAACGCATGTGTGTGTGTATGTGTGTGTGTTTGATTGTGTGTGTAGTTTTCACTAAATTAGTTAAGAACACTGGAGGATTATGCCATTTGCAATGCAGCTATTAAATATGCAGAGTTTGAAGCAGGCGCACTTGAAGCCCAATCGCGGGTCGAAGACAAAGACGTTCTCGGGAACAAGAAGAAGAAGTTATCTGCATTCCTGCGAACAGAACCAGTTTGTCAGCCAGTGTTCCAACCTGAGTGAGTGCCTGGCAGTCTCCTCGCTCCTCAACTGGCGGCTCCCTCGGCTCCTCGGCTCAAAAGCGAAACCAAAACCAAAAGCGAAGCAAATGCAGGCGCGATGATTCATGCCCAGATACAAGCTCCCAGCATCAACTCCAGACTAAGCAGCGTCCGTTCGTTTCTTTGCGTTATTTTAGTTCTCTCCTTTCTCATTTGTATACCCGGTACTTAAAAAATAAGTAAAAGGGTATATTGTGTTCGTTGGAATCCCCGACCCCATAAAGTAAATATATTCTTGATCAGCATTAACATCCAAGTCGATATAGCACTGATAACAAATATAGAGCAACCTATTTTGGAGCAGCCCAAGTTTTTTTTTTAAATTTTAGACACGTCTACAGTTTTATTGATAATTCGCTTATTATGGTAATGTACGTTATATATTAATATTACAATCATCCCACTTAATCGTAGAAAGGTCAAACAAGTAGAACGGCAGTAATAGCTAACCAGAGTTATTATTAATAATGGCAATTCAAGCACCCTGAAGTATGCAATGGTTTTTATTACATAGTAATTGAAATAAGTAACGGGTATTCTATGGTCGGGATCTCATCTTTAGCCTTACCGACTTGTTTTTTTTTTTTTGTTTTGGGCTTTGCTTTAATTTCTACATCTTTCATTGAACAACAACAAGAAGAGGACCTCGACTTTTTTCTGCTGTTTCTCACGCCATAAATGCGCATTACAGAGTTCCTTTTTTTGCATTTGATTTTATGCACATTCCATGGCTTTTCATGTGCCACGCGGCGTATGCGTAATCAGTTGACTAGAGTCATCAGTCAGTTGGCCTAACAAGTTTGCAGCTTTTGGCCAATTTTATGACAAAACTGAAACTTTACTTAGCTCAACTTGAAGCGAATTCAAGTCAGTTTCTTGTGGTTTCGGCTTCGACTTTGGCTTCGGATGCAGCTGGCAGCTAAACTCAAAATGTTGTTAAGCTCGAGGAGAATGTGGCAGTGTCGACTTGCCCCCTTAAGGTTCAGGTTCCCCCTGGTTGTCAGCCAGTGTTGCCTGGTGGTGTTGGTGGCAACTATTAAACTTGTTTCCGTTGTACTTCTATTTTTTGTGGAGTAATTTCATAGAATTTATGACCGTCTTTTTCGAAGGGATCACAAAAGTTTTCGTTGCAAAACTTCTACTAGCTTCAACTTTATGGCGACTTTTGACAGTTTCGACAGACGGAAACGTTCGACATTTTTATCCGCTTCTCAATATACAAGAGTTTTTCAACCTTAAATGCTTTACGGTTTAAGACTTGAAATTGAAGAAGAAATTTAAATTTCATCAAAAATTGATGGGATCGTGTTGATAAGAATTTTCAGCATAAATAAAACAATGGATCACAGTGTTAAAAGGTTCAAATTGTGAGAAAAGAGAGAAAGAGAGCGGGAGAGAGAGAGTCAGAGAGAGAGAGAGAGAGAGAGAGAGAGAACTTTTCCTTTGTGGAAAGTGAAACAACAGCGCGGCACAATGTGCGGCCTGTGGCACGACAACGACAACTTTCACGCGCTGTGGCAAACTCACAAAGACAATGTTATCATAGGCCTACATTTGTGTGGCATGTCAGCGTGCCCCCAAGACTCGGCAAGTTGCCGCAAAAGAACGCAAACTGGCAAAACATTTAGGTACCAGCAACGTGAAATAAAAGCAAAAAAAAAGAACCAAACCAAAATCGAAAATCGAAGCTGTGTACCAAATTCCAGGCCGTGGCAAAGAAGCCGCCGACGAAGCGACGACGACGAAGCGTAGAGATACAGATACAGATACAGATTCGCAGATACACAGATCTTCTTCTTTTCAGCTTCTTCTTCTTCTTCTTCTTCTTCTTCTTCTTATTCTGGGATCCCTGCCGCATGCGCAGGCATAACTAAGCGTTGCACGAATTCGCGAAATTGGCCACCGCAGCAGCAACAACAACAACAACAACAGAAGCCAAAGACTTGAGCCAAATCAAAGGACACATATTGAATTTCAGCGCAGCTTCTTCACTGACCTTTTGTGGCCCACAGGGCATCGGGGGCATGTGGCAGCGGCAGAAGCAGCGGACATCGGGGGCATGCTCGATTTTTTAGTTATTAAAATGAATGCGAATTCAAAGCGCAACTCGCAATTCGCTTCGAGTTATGCGACTGACTTAATTACAGGCGAGGACACAAAAAGAACACAAAACAAAAAAAAAAAAAAGAAAATAAATAAAGGAAGAAAGAAAGAGCAAGCGAAGGTCCATGTAAATTGCTGCCTGTCGTTTATTTATAGAAAATAATGAATTGAACAGGTGAGATCGAGAAAATGATAAGCATAGAAATTCCAGCATGCAACAACGAAGCCAACTGGCAACTTGCAACTTGCAACTGGCAACTTCCAAGTCCAAGTCCAACTGAAGTTGCCATTGCAAAATCAGCGAACGAGCGCTGCAAAAAGCAATCCAATTTACTGATTTATTTCTTATTTTACTTTGACTATGCAACAACAACAACAACGGGCTGATGAAGCTGAGCAGCGGCAGCAGCAACCACAACAGAGGCAGTCACGGCACAGGCAGCTTCCGAGCCTTGCCACAGTCGCTGCCACAGCATCAACTCGTACTTTTGGCTGGGCTGATGTAGTTAGTGGGCTTTGCTTTGATCTTGATTCTTGATGCTGCGGCAGCGACGCCTGACAATGATGACGAGGCACACAGCAGTGCCTCAACCGATACAAAAGGTATGTCAAAAAAAAAACCAAAAAAAAAAAAAAACAAAGAAAGAAAAACGAAAAAATCGAACAAAAACGGCAGAAACCGAAAGCGTGTGAAAAAAATAACGAAGCTTGTATGCTCTTATAAAAAAAAAACAAAGGACAAATACAGAAGGACTGAAATATTTTTTAAAATTTAAAAATTAATCTTCTGTATTTATAAATACTAAACAGAGAGTAATAGAAAGATTAAAAACCCGCAAATAGAAAAATAAAAATTATGTTATAATGAGATTAAAATTATTTAAATTAAATTGAAGTTTATTTGCAGTACCCTAACATACATAAACAAAAGAAAAGATGTAAGAATGTTAATATACAGAATAAATTAAATTATATATATTATATTATACAAATATAATTGAAAATTTAATAAAAGTCAATAATCAAAAGAGGGAAAATCAGAAAATTGCTTTGAGTAGAGACTATGAAATTATGTTTATGGGAAAGGAAGCAATGGACTAAAACATAAAGATAGTTTCCTGAAAATAACCTAACAGATGAATGAAATATGACATAGAAATATTAGAATTTTGTAAAATTATACTTGTACATTTAAATTTAAATTTTTTTATCATTACAGTTTTGATTTTAAATTTAATATATTTATTTTAATTTTGTTTTTATTTTCGTGAACTGCTCTTAGTTGACACTAAAGAAATAAATAAATATTATGGCTAAATAATATTTAAATTTATAATTCTTAGAAATAAGTATTCATTATAACTGTAAATATATTTTATGTAAATGTTACTTATTATACTATAAGCATAACTATTACTAATAAAAGTCATTAAATCACAAGTTTAAAGAGAACTTATAAAATTGGATTGCTGCATGGAAAGGGTATCTGTGGTAGATGCTGCTGCCGCTGGGGCAAGGGCTATGACAATTCGAAGATTCGTGTAGCCAAAAGCTGGTGGATGCACAGATGCAGATGCCACGACATTATTTTTGCCACTTGGCCTGGGAGCCAAAGCCGAAGCCGGCGGCCACGACAACCGGCAACTGGCAAACTTGGCAACTGGAGCAAAAGAGGGAGAGGGAGAGAGAGAGGGGAAAAACGACTTGGTTCGCATCTTTGTCGCTCATGCTTTATTTAGGGTTTCATGTATAAATATTTTTATTTATTGTGCAACACATTCGCACACGTTGCAGCTACGACTGCAGGATGTGCAGCACGACAACGGCAACGGCAACAATAATGATGATGATGTGTAAACTCGCGGTTGGACGCTTAATTTCTACCTTGGGCCCAAGGGCCGAACTGCAAGCTGGATATATACATAAGTTGGAATAAGGCCTGACATTGCTGCTGCTGCTGCTGCTGCCGCTGCTTGCCTCGTGGCGTGGCAAGCAAGCTCTTCTGTTGCAACGTTGCAGCGTTGCAACTTGCAACGTTCTGTTGCCAAGTGGCCTGTGAAACGAAATCGAGCTTAGTCATTGCTCTGATCAACTCGGCAATCAGAAGTGGTTCAAGAATTATGATCTGATCTGCGGTTCAATGAATTTATCTAGAACTGGTCAAGGATTCGGATACTTTTAAAAGTGTGCAATCTTTAGGATATTCTATTTTTAAAAAGGCGAATAAATATCGATTTCATTCATTCGTTCAATTTTGTTGAAATCTGTCAATGACACGTTGTCATGGCCCCAATCCCCTTTTTTGCCAATCAAAGACACCTGCACGAGGAGATTGGCCGGAGGGAAAGGTCTATGCAGTCATAGTAGGAGCAGGATGAGGAGAGGGGAGGGGAGGAGAGGGGAGGGGAGGGGAACTTGTGCGGCGCACACTCATCACGGCCATTGACAAGTAGCTGTCAGACACAAAAAGAACGACACATCAGCGAGACGATGGACCACTTTTGATATGCCCTTGGCCATACCATATACCGTATGCCGTACAGTGGGCGGCAGGTGGCGGTTGACTGGCGGCAGTCAGTGTACAATGTGCCAAATCAAGCGCAAAGATCCAATATCCTGCAATGAAATAGAATTACAATTACACAGCGCACAATTCGTTTCGATTTGCCGTTTTGTTTCTTGTTCATATGGCTGGGCATTTTCTCGCAGTGTAGCCAAAGTCAGCTAACATTGATTGTTACAATGATGAAGTGCTATCGATGTCTGTTGCGTTTGACTGCTTTTCAGTTGTTCGCTGGAAAAACGAGACGTACTCTCAACCCAACCAAAGCAATATATGTACATTTGTCTGTATGTACAGCTTGAAAGAATTCATGGCCCAGACCCATAACCAGGCCCAAAGCCAACTCCGTCAACTGCAAGTGCCGCCCAGGTCTTTAAAAATGTAAGAGTCGAGCGTTAGCATTCAAATGCGAGTAGATGTGAGTATATAAGTGTGTGTATGTATGTGTATGTTGTACAAAATATATGTACTGCCCCGATGACTTCACACATTCCTGGGCACACACCGGGCAAACAAGAACTTCCTTGAGACCAAACAATGTCTTCAGTCTTCAGTGCCAGTCTTCAGTTCAGTCTCCGTCGCAGCCCCAACCTAAAGAACTGAAACGGCGAACCAGTTTTTGGTGAATGAAAAATCAACAAAACCAAAAAGTTGCACAAAAGCCATGGTCGGGTTCAGGGTCCAGAATCCAGAATTCAGAATCTAGAGGGAGGCAGCCAGAGCAGCAGCCAGAAGAGAGTCGGCAACTAAAATACTTATAATAAAAAGAAATTAAAATAAAATTCAAAAATGTGCAAAACGAGCGCGTCAGGAGAGAAACGAGAAATGCTGCATGCCACAGCCGAAGACAGAGACAGCGATAGAGATAGAGACAGAGATAGAGATAGAAACAGAGCCAAAGACTCTGCCTCAGTTTTGAACCATAGTCATAGCTATGTTATAGCTATGGCTATAGCCAAAGTCAGGCCAGGGCCAGGGCCCGCAGAAGAATCTCCATGCCAGTGCCAGTCAGTGTGGAACCTGTTGGACCAGTCGAAGAAGAAGAAGACGACGACGACGACGACGAAAATGCCACCAACGTGTTTAGTGTTCGGTGTTTGGGCCCAGGCTCAGTTTGGTCTTAGGCCAGGATAAAAGAGGCATTCGGTTCCGCTCTCAGTCGCTCCGTCTCTCTCTCTCTCTCACTCTCTCTCTCTCTCTCTCTCTCTGCTTCTCTCAATTGCTGAGCATTTCAAGTGTAAAACGCTGTCGCTTGTGGAATGTGCCAACATTGGCCATATTTGCTGCACTAAATCAAGCGTTTAAACGAAATTTGAGCTGCCCAAAAAAAAAAAAACCCAAAAAAATGAAAAAACAAGAACATAAATGTTGAGCAAACTTTGAATGCTCTCATATTGCCGAGAGAGATCAAAAACTTTTCGCCAGGCAACATAATTTATAGATGCCGTTTGCCTAAATTCGTTTAATTTCATCTCCTCACACACACTCACACACATTCACACACATTCACACACATTCACACACACGCACACATACAGAGATCTTGAAGGGAATTGGATTGCGTTTACGTTTTACCTGTTGTTCCAGTGTGTTGCTTTTGTGTGTGGGTTGTGCACTCTGGACCTGTCGCCGTCCCTCTCTCGCTCTCTCGCTCTCGCTTACGCTTACGCTATCTCTCCTCTTCCTGTGCCACTTTTAAAGGGTTCCACATCGTGGGCTGTGTGTGTGGACTTCTCTCTCATCGAAATTGTTGTGCGCTGATCGTTCGTACATTATAATTTATAACTTTATCTAAACGATGTGGTGGTGTTTAATTTTCGACTTCACCTTTTCAATCTTGTTGTTTCTCTGTTTTTTTTTTGTTTTTTGTTTCTTTTCGATTTTTGTTGTTTTTGCTGTTCATCATTTGATTCGTGAACAGATTCTGTTTCTGTTTCCGCTTCGCATGACTCACTCGAGGAATACTTTTTACTTTTTCCCATTTTTCTTTATTTTTTACGTTTTTCGCTGTTAATTTGTGGATGTTGTTTATCGCACGCTAATTTGAATAGAGCTCAGGTCCATTTCGTGCAACTTCCATTCCGGCATGCCACATGATGAACATATCATTTGACTGAATTGAACCAGGATCTAGACCTGCTCTGGGTACCCTAACAAGGCCAATGAGGGCGTTACTGCTTTGCCGCTCAGCTGGACGTCCGTAACTGACCACCGTGAAGTTTTTAGTTTTGAGTTGTGAGTTTTCTGTTTTCTTGTTAATGAAGAAATAGATACGAGTTTCAGTCGACAGGCAAATGCAAAGTGCTGAGTAACTGGCCAATACCCAGGGATTGTTTCTTTTACCAAACAAATCAGAATTGGCCAGTGCCTGGGGTGATGAGTGAAAGTCTTGCCAAAAGTCGTGCATTGTTTACTCTGCAAATAACAACAACAGCAACACTAACCTTTTCAATATTGTAAATCATACGCGTGCTGTGAGGCCAAACAGGGCATGGTCTCATTTAAAAGATATTGCTGGAGAATTCTTTAAGCTATTTACATACATACTCGTATCTTGATTGATCAGATAATCTGGCTTAGGCTTTAAAACTTCCCAAAGAAAGGTGTTAAATCTGTAGATGAACAAAAGGTCGGTTCTTAAAAGATAAGAGCATTCGCAATCAGATAGCGACACAAATATAGACAGTTCGTTAAACTGATCGTTAAATCTATAAATAAGAAAATTAGAATTCAATCATCTGTCAATTAAGACTCTTTATTTAAGTGCATGCAAATTCATTGCGGCACTGATGAAAGACAAAATCCATCCAAAATGAATGAGAGATGAGCATTGTTTGCTTTATGGAATCGCGTGGTAGCAAATCATAGATCAATTAATGTTCTTTATTTATATGTAAATCAGGGTCATAAACTGACAAACTTTTAAACAAGTCTATTGTTTCGGCTCATGTTTGTTGTGCTCATATATTATACTTTTTACTTGGCATTAATTTTAATATTATATTAAGAGTGCTAAATGACTTTTAATATTACTTTGTTTTTATAAAATAACTTACTATATATTGATTAATTCACAATTCGTTTTTGCTTCAACACAATTCATAATATGTAATTCGTTTGGTGTTCAGCCAGTTTTGCACCACGGTCATTCTGTTAGCTGTGCCGTTTGGTTGCATGCTAACAACAGAGCGCCGCTCTCAGCTGCGAGAGAGAGAGAGTATAACAGTGCCATTATGAGTTAACAGCTGTAGCGCATCGATTCAAACAACGTACGTTATAAATTGTTGTTGACTTCAGCAACTCTCTGGAAACAACAGCAACAATTGCAACTGTCGACACCAACAACAGCGGCAATATATTTCTAGACATGTGTTCTGATGTTATTAATTAACAAATATTTGCATTAAATAAGTAATTATTTATTAAACAAATACTTCATATTAACATCCTGATCTCGGCAAGTGTCTGGCAGCTCTCTCTCTCTCTTTCTCTCTCTCTGTCTTTCTCTCTCTCTGTTGGCAGTGCAAACACAAAGAGAGAGAGAGCGTGTGTGTGTGTGAGAGCGAGAGCGAGAGCGCTCGCATTGGTGAGCTTGAATTGTGTTTGCCACAAAGATACAGTTAGTTGTGAACGAACCGTCGGGCAGTGCAAACGTCTCGCAGCGTGGAAGTGATTTTGAATCCCTCAGAGGAGCAACGAAATCGAAATCGAATTGAATGCACGTATTATAACGTATTGTCTTTAACGTATTATAAATACAACAACTTGGCCAATAGTGTTAATCGCGAGTGCAATCTGTAAATCGCTAAAAGCTAAATTCAAATAATTGAAAACCGTCGTGTTACAATAAATGAAAATCAATTCTTTTAAGTAAATCAAAAGCAAATAAACAAAATATCATTAAAAGCAATTCAAAACACACAATTAGCAATCGATGCGCATATTACAAGTCTAATTAAGAAATCGAATATAATCAGAGACTATAAACTGTTGCTGATGATAACAGAAATACAAACGTAGGCATATAAATAAATTCAAGTATACAGATGCATACAGATTGGGTTATTGCGATTATGTCATGAAGTATCGCGAAATCTTTAAAAATCGCATAACATAATAAATATATAGGAGAAAGAAATTTCAATTTGAAAGTGTGACGTATCTATTGATTACTATAAATTAAAGCTGAAAAAATGCCCAAACTACAATCGCAATTATAATTATAATAATAATAACAACAACAACTGTGGCAAGGCTAGACACGCGTCTTTTTTGCACACTTTTTTCAAAAAAAAAAAAAAAAACAACCACAATAACAACAGCAACAACAACAACAACAACGCAGGCAAAAACTCTCTGCTTATTTTGTTTGTGTGTGTGAAACGGCCTAACCGGCAAGTGCAAAACGTTTGTGTGTGTGCCGCTCTCTCTCTCTCTTTGCCTTTCTCTCGGTCTCGCTCTCGCGCTCGCTCTGCCGCTGGCCATATACTTGCGTGTGTCAGTGTATTGGTGTCGAACAGCTGTTCAGTGCAACATGCACCAAAGCTGTCTAAATTCAACGTAGTTTTTTTAAGAACACACACAAAAACACCCGTTTAGCATATCTGGCATCGAAAGAAAAATATAGTCAGATTTAAAGTCCGGTTTGCAACATCTGCATAAATTGGAGAAAAGAATTTCACACATCATGGCCGGCAGCAACTTCTTGCAACTGCAACAGCAGCAACTGACGAAGCTGCTGCTCGTTGCACTCATCTGCAGCGTTGGCCTTGCAACAGCCAAACATTTAGGTGGCGGGGCTGCTGATGGCGACATAACGGCTGCCAGTGACAACAATCACCACCAACAGCAGCAGCAACATCAACATCTGCAGCATCTGCAACATCAACAGCATCAACATCAACAGCATCAACATCAGCATCAGCATAGTGCAACAACGCACCACCGACGACGTCTGCAGCGCGACTCACGCGCCAAGGATACGGCGCAACAACAGTGCGACGCAGTCAAGGGTTACTTTGAATCGATCGACATCAGGACGAGTGGATTTTTCAATGATAAAGGTAGGTGACACAATGCTGCTCAATTAAATGATTCAGTTTACACATTTCCTTTATTTATTGCTAAACACTTTGTGGTTACCATATATATAAACAATATAAAGTATAAATTCACACGAATATCTCAGATTAGAAATTTAAAAAGAAACCAGGAAATTAAACACCATACTTATTTACGCAAAAGAAATATAAATATTTATTTTGCTATTTATTTATTTATTTAATCTCACTTAAAAACGACACCATTACTTAAACAAATATTAAACAAAGCTTAAATTATAAAGAAAAATCTTATAAATATTTCCTAATTTCTTATATTAACAAGTTAATCGATAAATTTATTGATTCTCTCGAATACCTCAGCTTCTCATATTCTACAAACTTACTCATATTCTACTTACATACTTACAATGCTTGCTGTACAATGCTGGCTAAGAAAATAAAACAATTTATTCGTTTATTGAACTCATTTGTGCTAAGAAATAGAAATATTTATTTATAACTGAGCAAAAATGTTAAATAAATATTTCATATAAAAATACGAATTCTTCAATTTATAACTTTAAGTTCTTCTTATAAACATGATAATGTATAAATATTCTGATTCACAGGAAAATCTCAGCTTCTCATTTTCTGTAACTATAAATATTGTCGGTAAAAAATCAATTTACAATATTTATTTATATAAAGACGATCAAAAGCGAACACAAATGTAATGTACCCTAAGTGAAAGATACCGCTGAAATAAAGTAAATCACTTGCAGTCGAAGTTTAGATACTACTTAAGGTTTATTCCCTGATTTTCCTCTATCCCCGCTTTGGCCCCTGGGGTATATGTAAGTCTATGCAAATTCATTGAGCTGACTTCGACTGTCAAGTGGACGGACAGTCTGTCACTCGAGCAGGCATCTTCGTTCATCCGTTGCGAACCCAAACTATGAGCAAGTGGCAAGCGGCAAGTGGCAAGTGGCAAGAAGCGCGTCCGCAATTAGAAGCATATTGAGCAATGCCTCGAAAAGTTCGTAAGGCCTGGAAAGTTTTTCCCAAGAGGCGAAAGAGGCAGTCAGCCCACGCTGCAGGTTCATTATATTTGCTATCTGTAGTCTGTATCTTGATGTCGGCATCATCATTTATTATTCTGGTTTCGGGCATATCAAGTGGCACGCATCTAACTGTGTGAAGGCTATGGGCAGTACAATAATACAAAACTCAAATGTATATAGATACATATTTTGTATATTTACATCTATAAGATACTCGAAATTGCTTGGCATATTTAGTTTTGTTTTTTGTTTATGCATATTTCACACATGAATGTAGCTCGGCGCTAAGCCAAACAATGAGATAACATCGAATGCGCAACGAAATGGCCAACAAAAAGCAAAAGTCAGAAAAAAAAAATAGAAAACAAAAAGTATTGTACAATGAACATTCATGTATCACCATATAGTCTGTATCTCTATCTGTATCTCTAGCTATATTTATGTGTCTCAAGAATGCGAGCATAAAATAAACTTATGAAATACACGACTCTGCGTGGTATGGCGCGTAATTGAGTGAAAAATAATTATTATTGATTAACCGACCTTGACTTGGTATTTACACGTTTACGCACAATTACAGGGCAGCAACTCCATGGATACAAAGATACTTAGATACGTGTATGTATTCAAGTGCTTGTCTACCCATCTGTATCTGTATCTGTATTGGTATCGGTATCTGTATCTATTGCTGGAGTTGTAGTTGTCGCTGTGTGTGCGCGGCATGATGTTGCAAGTTTGCTGTGTGTTGTCTGCAGTTCTTACCTGACTGCCAAGCAGTTTTTCTCACACGCAGGTAGTTAACAAATAAACACAAGTAAAAAGTATCTGTTAGATATATATATGCCCCCATCGCATCGCAGCTGTAGCAATAGCTGTAGCTGTAACTGTCGCTGTCGACTGACTTTTCCAAAAGATTTATCCACATGAGCGCTTACTCAATGGAGCTGCCTTCACAGACTTTGACTTTGCTAGTTGCTATTAGCGTTTGACTTTTGTGGAATCTTAATTTGAGTCATGTATCTGTATCTGTGTCTGTGTCTGTATTTGTTTCTGCAAGCGCCAAACAGAGCACCTCTGGCACGAGTACTTTGTATATATATATATATAATACTATAAATGTATCTACGTATCTGTATCTCTTCCTGTTGTCAGACGTTGCTCTTAATGGCCTGCTTAAGTGTTTGCCGAACTTCATTTCGGGCTCTATCCGCTAGTCTGGCCTGAGTCTGAATTCGGTCTGATTCTGCCGTTTATTTACTGTTTACATAGTTTTACTTGTGCTCCTCCGACTTCGTTTTATTTATGCCCCGCCGTTTGTGTCTTCAACTATTTGTGTGTGTTACTTTTACGATTATGTACTGTTTGTGATGCTAATCTGATGTCTGTGTCATGCATACGATAAATGGAGTTCAGGTATTTACGAGTTCTATGCATCTATGTATCTATGTGCATGTATCTGTATCTGTACGTCTTCTGTTTGGTATGTATACCTTGCCACGCACTTGGGCGCACCAAATAAAATTCAATTTCATTTTAATTGCGTGCCTTATGCGACTGCTAATTGAGCTGTACATACAGAATAAACACACAGCGCATACAAAAGATACACACGCTAAATAAGTTGGGCATAACATAAGCTTTTTGGCCCACTCGTAAACATGGCCCATTAACAATAACACGTTACATACTTAGAATATGCTCATAACAATGCTTTAAAACAAACAGGAAGTCGTATCTAATCATATCTGTATCTGTATCTTTACCTGTGCCTCCCTCTATCTCTATCTGTATTATTTTTTCTGCTTTTTGTATCTTGTAAAACGACGAACATGTTACTAAATATTTAAGCAACTCGCAATCAACAGAAATTAGAGCGAACTATAAGATACATGTTCGTTAGATAAGAGAAAAGTGCAAATAGAAAAGTCAAAACGTGAGTTGTCAACCAGCCTTTCAACAGTTTCAGTTTTCCTATCAAGCGAGAGAAAAACAGACTTTAAAGACGACGTAATTAAATAACTGACAATGATATAGAAAAATTAAATTTTTTACATATTTTAATTAATTGTAATTTATGTCTCAGATATCCGGTTATTTGCCATATTTAACTTTAATTATTATTTATTTTTTCCGCCTGCTGTTCTTGTGGTAATTACCTGTCCAATTTCGTTTGCAATTAAAAAAAACATGCAAAGATTTTGACTCTAATTAAGGCTTAACTGCAGCATTAAACAACATTCTTATGGCAAATCCATCAAAACGAAGCTGTCCAAAAA
The DNA here is from genome assembly GCA_035045575.1 of Drosophila falleni. Lineage (NCBI taxonomy): Eukaryota > Metazoa > Arthropoda > Insecta > Diptera > Drosophilidae > Drosophila > Drosophila falleni. The sequence continues at coordinate 18,858,243 of JAWNOV010000167.1, forward strand.
TAACAATCGCGAATGCTTTCAAATCATTTATGAACCGATCGTTAAAATCAAACAAAGCAATATCATAACGACGAGTTGCCTAACGAGTATTTACTGTGCGATTCATTAAACAAATGATTCGCACAACTTGTTTTGTTTTTAGACACAAACTTTTATTGCATTTGCATTTGCGTTCGCTTTCATTTTGTTTTGGCCTTTTGTGTTTGTTTTGTTTGGCAATGAACTAGCCTAAAAATATAATAAAAATTGTATATTATCTGGGGCAAAATGTCACGTGTTTGTTAATGGATTTTCCATATAGATTTGTGGGTCATAACTTTATTTTAAATGCCAGCTTAAATATTTGAACTTTATCCATCAATTAAGTTAAACTTTTCACTTCAACTTAATTGCGCAGATCCTGATGTATTTTTTTATATTTCAAACCATTTCCTTTGAGACAGGGCTGTCGATTAAGACCCTAGCCAAGCATTTTTAATTGATTGAATGCTTAAAAGTAATTACAAGTGCTTTCTAAGACGCAAGTCCAAACATTTGTTCAGATGCTTAATGGATTGAAATGAGCTCAACTACTCTACAATTTTTGCTCTGTAAATAATAAACAAGCTTATGAATCAAGATGTGAATACTTAATTGATTGATTGCATCCACTTCAAGGACATTGTAATCGCGTTATAAAAACTATAAATTCTTTAAAAATTTACAGATATCTTGTAACACTTTATTGTTTATTTCCCTTTGACATGTTTTCAAAATTTGTTTGTCTCTCTTGCTCTCTGTTAAGCTTCAACTGGTCAATGAGTTCGCTCGCCCATATTTTATTTTATTTTATTCTCTTTTTTTTAGGTTTTTTTTTTGGTTTTTTATATTTGCGCTAATTAGTTTCAATTAAAATTAACGACGCCTGTGCGTTCGTCCATCGATTTCACACGCACTTAAAAACTGTTCAAAAAAAGTTGGGCTGCTAAAACAACAACAACAACAACAACAAAAGCAACAAGATGAGAAGAATGAGGAAATCTTCAGTTTGTCTACCACATGGCTGCCACTTTCCTAATGTTTGCTTTAATTTTGTGTTTTGTGTTTTACACTTTTGACCTCGATACAAAGGCAGTTCGACTTGGAACTGTTTGGAACTTTTGGGTTCTGCTTAGTTTCTGTTTCAGTTTCGATTCGTGGCGAATCTGATGATGTCATTGATGTGATTGCCGATTGCCAATAGAGCCGGAGATTGTTTTTGCCTTTGGTTGATGTGCATAAACAATGCGTTAGATATTTAAATTTAAATTCATTCAATTAAATGCACGTAGAACCAAACTGGAGTGAATACGAGACCATTCATTCATTTATTCATTTATATATTTGGTCATTAAATTCAGTTGCCAAAATTTCTTAGAATTTTTAAAGCGAACCTCTGACACTTTTATGATCTTCGTTGACTACAACATGCTTTTCATTCATGACTTCAGGTCTCACTCACGTGGGCCAAAGGTAAGGCACTAACCGAACCAGTTTTGGCCTTTTCAGCACTCGGAGAGGTCGTCTACACAGAGTTTAGGCGAAAATATGAGCATGCAAAGCTTTTGAGCAATTAAAATCTTCAAGTGTGTCCAGAGGAAGTTGTCAACTTGTTGTATCTTCCGTTTAAAGATTACATGACTAAGTGGGCAGATAAGAAGATAAACTTAGCAAGGATAAGACTGAATCGAACAGATAAAGTTCAAGTTATAATGGATAGAAATCCATAGACATAATCATATATGACTACAACTTGGCGTATACGTAATTAAATATTTAGTACTTGTCGTATTTGTAGACACTCGAATGGACTTATAAAGAGAAACAGATACAGGCAAGCTCATAGCACATAAAACGTGTGAAATGTGCAAGGCAGCAGCCCAGACGACGGCACTGACAGGTAGTAGATACATTTGTATCTCACGCTTGTACCTGCCCTGTTCGCAACTGCAACACAGTCTCTTTCTCTCCCTTTCTCACACTCTCTGTCTGTCTCTCTGGGTCTCTGTGTTTGTGGCTATTTTTAAACATTTTACAAGTAAATTTATCAAACAAACAAATGCGAGAAGTTGCAGACAGCGATTGAGTTGCATTTGCTGTGTGAGTCCGAGTACAAGTTTGAGCCTGCTTGTGATACAATTTTCCACTCCATTTTGACAGATTCGCTTTGGTCAACTCTCGCTTATGTAATGCCACACTCGTCTCCTCCTCTCATTATGGTGATGCAGCAAGAGCAACATCAACTTGCCACCGGCAACTTTACTCGACTTACTCAGTTGCCAGTTGAGAGTTCTCAGTTCCCTCGTGTGTGTGTGTTAGTGTGTGTGTGTCTCACTAACTGACTGACTGACTGACTGGGCAGACTGGCTCATTGTTTGTTCATGGCTTTTGTGCCGCGTAATCGTCGTTTTCCAATGAACTCAGGTATGAGAGGGCATGAGATACAAACGTCGCCGGATTCTTTCTTTCGTTCTGTCTTTCTTTCGGTTTTGATTTCGGTTTGGGTTTGTTTTTTTGATTCATGGATGGCATGAAAAATACTTATGTTCACGGGAAAAGAAAAGGTTAATGCCTACTGAAGTGTGCACAGCATCGAAATCAAAACATACTACCAGCTACATATATTCTCAGATATTCTCATACATATTTGTTGGCATTTCCGCTCTAACTGGTGTTAGTTATGACCAACAAAGATTACAGGCCGCATTAGCATCATGAGTGCAACAAAGCATTAGAGGTGCTTAGCCTCTGTTATCTTCACAACAGCATTTCAATATGAGTTTCGTAATATGCCTGCTTACTCGTAGATACTTTTGCCTCAGGTGTATCAGGGGTATCTCAGATACTTTTAACTACCGCAAACTCGCTATCAGCAGAATGTTTATCTAATTACTTTGCTGCACCTACTAGTAAGTGCTTTGTACATTTCTCTATTTCTCTATTTGCGCAATTTCATTTTGTTATCAGACAGAGAGGCGTTTGTTATGTGCACATTGCAAAATGTTTTTGCCTCGCTTCGCCTCGCCGCGCCGCGCATAAATCAATTATTTGCACCTAAAGCTCATAAATCACCTTATGACGAGCAACACAACAAGAACAACAACAATCCAAAAGGCAAACATTGAATTGGTCAGCACAAAACATCAGCCCAGCACATGAAAAGCACTCAAAGCAAAGTGGCAAAGTGGCAAGAGGCAAGAGGCAGAGGGGCAAAAGTCGAGCAAATTGTGGTATTGCTTTATAAATGGCATAAAAAGCCTGGGCTAATATGGCGTTGGCGGCGTCTTGTTACCGCAAAACGACAAACAATAACAAATATTTGAATGATTTCCTTTTTTAAGCGAGAGAACAACAGAAATAAAACACAAATTCAATTTTTACGCTCCCAGCCACTGTGTGTGTGTGTGTGTGTGTGTGTTTGTGTGTGTGAATGGGCTTTAGTGTGCTTGACTAACTTGATTCAATAACAACCTACTCTTATTTAGCCCAACTTCCATTCATTTCCTATTCCCTTCCCCTCTCTTTCTTTACAGACGCGCCTCATATTAAATTCTGCAAGACTCTCCTTAAAGAGTAGACTTGACTGATTTTTTGTTATTTGTTGTTTGCCGAACTCTGTGGTTTTTATTGTTGTTGTTGAACATTTATACGGTTTACTGACTTTGGTTTATTTTTCGCACACTAAGCGCAAATCTAAACATTAAATGAGTAAGTGCAAACAAAAACAAAATCTCTTTTAAAAATACTCATACTTATTTGTATGTGAATGCCAAAAATGACATTCCAATTCTTAAATCGTGTATAGAATTCAGAGACTCGAAAAGCATTAAAATCAAGTAAACAAAGCATACAATAAGAGTTAAATAAAATTTTTTTGTATGAAATATCAACAAAAATTTAAAAATGTATCTCTAGTTATTTAATGTAAAATTACTAATTTCTTGAAAAAAAGAGAAGGAAAACTTATATTCAGCATAAAGAAATATATTTGATATTTCATTTTGTATAATTATGAGCTATGTAATTTATGTGTGATATATTATGTAATAATTTACCCAAAATGCAACGGATCGTTTCCTCTAATTTTCTTTCTTTCCTCAGCATAAATTCATTTTTAAATTCCTCACTACATTTTATTTGTTTGCTCTTTGTTCTATCGTTGCAGGTGCGTACTTGAATTCATACCCATATTCAGACTAATTTTGTATTCGTTATCGTCAAAAAAAAAAAAAACAAATAACACGAACGACGAACGAATAACGAATAATTATCTCCGACTATCTGTCTATCGGAGGTGTTCGGTGGTGAGTTAACGCCCCAGCTAGACAGCCTGGCGTTTTGAATTCGCTTTGGCCTCAGTTACAAATTATAATATCGCATAATATAATGTGTAAATAATGGCAGTGTTTGCTCTCCAATTCAGTGTGCGTGCTTGTGTGTGAGTGGGAGCAAGCTATCCAAAAGACCATCAATCATTTAACAACAATTGTGAGGCGCTGAACGCCAACGCCAACACCAACTAAAGTAGAAAAAAAAAGAAAACCTACCCCACGCCAACTACTCAAATAAAAAAAAAAAAAAACAGAAAAAAATAAAACAATGTAAAAAAAATGCGCGGGAGAAGTAGATATATTACCAAATATGAATATAAAAGCTTGTAAAAACAACGAAAAGAAAACTATTTACCGATTGACAAAGTTTAAATACTCTGACTAGAAATTCTGAAGGAATCTCTTTGAAAGAAAATGTATATTCTTAAAAATTGTAAAGACAGATAAATGTAGAGAAAATTAATGTAAAAATAAGACAGAATAAAAAAAAAGACTGGTGCTAAATTCATGAAATTCTAAAGCAAGAGGTTCTAGAAAAATTAACTAGAAAAAGAAATACCATCGCTAAAATATTAAAAACAGATCTAAGTATAATATAATAATATTATATTTAATATATATTATTATTAATATTATTATATATACATACAGCTTCACAGTTTCAATGAGCAACGAGATTACTCAACATATAATACAACTTTATATGCAGGGTATACAAATATAAGCACAGTGGCATTTTGCCCTCAGTTCAGTAGAACAGTAGGAACATTTTAATAATTTTGTCAACGGTGTGGAGGAAGGAGGTGTGTCTGTGTGCGTGTGTGTGTGTGTATGTGTGTGTGTGTGTAGGGAACTTGACTCCAACAGCCATTCACTTTTCATTATTAATATTTTGTGTGTTTAAATTATGCTAATCCGTTGAAATATGATTATGCCAAATGACAACAGCTTGAAAAATAAAAAACTTTGCTCAAATGTAGACAGGGGCGTATTAAAGGCGTGGCCTTTGCCTCTGTCTCTGTCTTTCTCTCGTTCTATTTGTGTTTGCAGGTGTGCCCAGGAGCTCTGCATAATTTGATTGCCTTCGCAGCTAATTTTGCAAGCGTCTTTCATATATATAATTAAATAAATGAAAATACATTTGCGCGCCAAAAATATATTATAAATTAAAGCATTTCCCGTGCCGCGACAAGAGCGCAACTTTTTCAATTAAAGCGCAAGGGCAAAGCAAATACGCGACCTTCAAAGCGCCGTTTCGAAATGGAATTGCAGTCGAAAAAGTAATTTAATTAGCTTTAGTCTTAACCCAAAAAACGAATCACAGTAGCAGCTCCTGCTGCTGTTGCCGTCGTCTTCTTTGCCCCCATAATAATTTCTATAAAGTGAGAATATAATCTTGACTTTAGAACGAAAGGGTTACCAGGCGACGTTGTCCTGGTTTTGGTCTACGTCTTCGTCACCATCTCCGTCTCCGTCTCCTTTGCATCGCGTGCTTGCTCTTGTGAAAGTTTTTCCGGCGGTGCCAGTCGCCAAACTTTGAGGCGTCAACAAAAGCGAAACTAGCCATAAAAAAAAAAGAATTGCACGCGGCAAATGGAAAAGACCAAGCCAAGTTTGGCTAAAAGCTATGCAAATTGCGACTGGGTTTTGACCAAATGTTGACTTCCATTTGCTGCGACAAAATGAATTTTTCAACAGCGAGAATTTGTAAATATTGAGAGAATTAAGCGGACACTGAAAGTTGATAAGGATTAGCATAGAATTTGTTTAACTTATTCCCCAGTAGGCTTTGAGGTGTACACACACACACATTTCCATTTCATCCTCATACACTCGAATCCATAATTTTGCTTTCAATAACCCTTTTTCCAAATTCTCTTGGACATGTCTCGCTATTTCTCACCCTTTAACGTCGTGTTCCGGCAAAAGTCGCCGGTCCGTTTACAGTTTTCTCGCTGCTTTGCCAGCGAATTCCAGAGTCGTTTAATGATAACAACAATAAGAAATAATAAACTCAATCGATCGGAGCCGTATGTGATCGATCATAATCGTAGAATTCCGCCAGATGAAAGACAGCAACCAGCACGCCGGCAACCTTGCCACCACAGGCTGCCACGTGGTCGCAGAAGTCCTCCAAGAGAGGTGCCAATCAAAAGACTGGAGGTGAAGGAGGTGCTTGAGCCACGACGCATCTCGCCGCCTCCTCAAAGCTCTATCGATGTGGTAATGTCGGCTGACAAGCCACCAGAGCCACCGAAGCAACCACCAGCACCACCAAAAGATACCAAGTTGCCTGTGGTCAGTTCAGGTGGAGGAGCAGGGGCCAGTGGAGCTGCAGACGGAGTCGGAAGTGCGACTGGAGGCGGTGGCAAGAGATCTGGAGGTAGTGTGAAGCCAGTTGCTGTGACACTGATGCCAGGTGACGGCATTGGTCCAGAGATCTCGCTGGCCGTGCTGGAGATCCTAAGGGCGGTTAAAGCTCCGTTGGTCTTCGAGCCAGTTGATGTCACACCCGTGATAAATGACAAAGGCATTCAGACTGTGCCTCAGGCTGTCATTGACAGCATGAAGCGAACTAAACTGGGACTCAAAGGTCCACTGATGACGCCAATAGCCTCTGGCTTTCGTTCCCTGAATCTTATTCTACGTGTGCTCTTCAATCTGTATGCAAATGTGCGTCCCTGTCGATCCCTGGCTGGTGTGGAGACGGTCTATGGCACCGTGGACGTTATTACCATACGGGAGAATACCGAGGGTGAATATTCGGGCATTGAGCATCAGTTGGTCAATGGTGTGGTCCAGAGCATCAAGCTGATCACTCGTCAAGCCTCCCTGCGGGTTGCCGAGTATTGTTTCCAGTATGCGATTGCCATGAAGCGCAAGAAGATCACGGCGGTCCACAAGCGTTCCAGCATGAGGATGTCGGATGGACTCTTCATCAACTGTGTGCGTGAGGTGGCCGAGAAATACAAGGATCAGTTGAAGTCCACTGGCATTACCTACGAAGAGCAGGCTATCAATGAAGTCTGCCTCAAGATTGTTTCCGATCCCACGCAATTCGATGTGCTCGTCATGCCCAATCTCTATGGAGATATTCTGTCAGATACTTGTGCGGGTTTGATCGGTGGCCTTGGTTTAACTCCCTCGGGAAACATTGGCACCAATGGCGCCATTTTTGAAGCTGTTCACGGCACTGCTCCGAATATTGCTGGGCAGGATTTGGCCAATCCCACAGCTCTTTTACTCTCCGCTTCAATGTTACTGCGATACATTAACATGGGCAGTTATGCGGATAAAATAGAGACGGCCATTGTGAAGACCATCAAGGTGGATAATGTGCGTACCACAGATCTCGGCGGGAAGGCCAAGTGCTCTGAATATACCAAGGCTCTCATTAAAAATCTCAACTAGTCCTTTCTTTGTGAGAAACTTTGTTTACATCCGGTTAATTATTAACTGAACTGGATCTGTTGAACCTTTTGCTTGCGATCATGTCTAACAACATATTGAAATTTTTATGTGCTTTTTATTACTGTATTCGAATTACTCGTATATGATAATGAATGTTTCAATAAATACGAAATTTAACAGAGAAGTCTTGCGTTGAATTCGATCAATTTATTAAATTAACTAATTATGTTCAAATTTGCAATTTGAAGATCTTAATAATAAGAATCTTAATGAGTTCTCATTCAAAAAAAAAATATAATATTATACATTTTAACTGAAAATTTAAGAGATAGTTTAGGTTTTTTATAATCTTACTTAATCTATGACTTGAATATCTTTTTTCTGTGCAGTTTTCGTACTGTTCATCTTGTCACTAAATGGTTCTTTAACAAAGCTCTGGTTGCTCTCAATTGAAGGTCTTTGGCCAATCTAATCACACTCATTTGTGACTTGCAAATAAAATAAAATATGCAGCTAAAGCAAACGAGAAAGCGCACCACAAAACATCAAAACAGCAGAAGAACATCACAAGAGCAGAACATCAGAGAAAAGACCGACCGACAGTCAAAGTCAAAAAAGCAGAAGAGAGAGGGAAGAGGGACAGAATTGAGAGCAGGAGATGGGTACCCTAATCCAGACCCAGTTCACTCAGCCAGCCAGTCTAACCAGTGCCAAAGTCAAAGTCAGACCGAGAGTCACAGCCACAGTCAGAGTCAGAGTCAGAGTCAGAGTCAGTCAGTCTCTGCGGGCCCGAAAGCGAGAGCCAAATGCAAGTCATCAACCGCACTGGGTTTACCCTTCCCTCTCTCCTTCTACTCCCTACTCTCTCTCTCTCTCTCTCGCATGTGTCCCTCTCTCTGATCTAGGGTCGGACTTACGTTGCATTTTTACATGCATGTTTGGACCACTTCCACTTCAAACTCTGGACTGAGCTGAGTTGCGTTTTGCGTTTAAAAGCACCGACCAAAACTCTAAACAAACCAACAAACTACTAGTCCAACACGGTAGGAGAAGAAGGAGCGAGGGGAGAGGGTCCAATGGACAGGGTTCAGCGGAGCGTGCAGTAGAAACGGGCAGCGAGCAGGAAGAAAATGCCACAGAGCCAACCAAAGAGCCATATAAAGAATTAAAAAGAAGAGAAAAAAAAACCGAGGAAAAAAATATTTAATTTTGTGTGTAAGCAGGCGAGTGTGCGAGTGTGTGTGTGTGTGTGTGTGTGAGAGAGTATATAGAAGATTGTGTGTGCATTTCAAAGAATTTTTATAAACAACAACAGGACAACAACAACGACAACAAGAACGAGAACAAGAACCAAGAACCAAGAGAGCCAAAAGATAAACTTCGTTTTGTGTATATGAAACAAAAATCAAGAATTTTTTCGTATATTTTATTTTTGTTTTTTGTTGCCGCAAGGCGTTTTTGTAACCGGTTTTCGGTTTCGTTGCAGCCCCAACAACAACAGCCTCCAATATTGAAGCTGACACCAAGCAACCAAGCACCGGTTGCCCAGCATCGATGAGGGGGCACAAAGAGAGGGGAGAGAGGGGAGAAAGGGGGGAAAAGAGAACGAACTGCAAGTGTATCTGGATCAGCTTCGATGCGGCCTAGTTGCCGCTGTCTTCATTCATAAATACAAGCACTAAACCATTTGCAGCAGCTTAAGCTGCAATTGCAACTGCAACATCAAGTTGCAAGTTCTACAATTGCATGCTTCAAGAATCGGGTGCAATGGAAACCCTACTTAAAATTGGAACGAAATGAGTCTGATTTCAATTGGCCAACACGCAAAGGCCATGTCTGTTCCCGAGAATGAGAATTGTTGCAACAGCAGGCGAGTGGCATTTCAAATAGGTGAAGGGGAAGGGGAATAAGGGGAATAAGGGGATAAGGGGGGAAAATAGACAAAAGGCGGCGCCATAATTGTCATGCCGTGCCATGGGCCATGGCCACTCATTAGAATGCTAATTTGTTAATGCAATTCCAATGATGATGATAGCGTGTCGAGCTGAACAAGAGAATTCCCTCTCTCTCTCTCTATATCTCTCTCTCTCTCTCTGTCTCACTCTCTTTCTTCCCCTCTCTATATGTGTGTGTGCTCGTAAGCTGTGAACATTTGTGCCTCGTTTAATTGTTTCAGCCGAATTTTCGTCGGTTCTTTGAAAATTTCGGAAAAACATAGAAAAGCCAACTTGTTGAGGGGAGGTTTGCGAAATAAGAAAAAACACCCGTTGTTAAAACCAAATACGCGGAACTGAGAAATGATCGCATTATCATAGCGATTAATTCTTAAATATTCATGAAAACTGAAATTATGCGTTAATGGAAACGTACTCAGAATCATGGCCAATGAGGAAGGTCAGCCACGTGTAATTACCTAAATATAGTCTAGTTTTCTTTGAAATTATTATTAATATTTTTACCATTCCATCTTTTGATAATTTTATGAAATTTTAAAAACTACAAATTCTTTTTTAGTTCAATTTAATTTATTGGATTCAATTAAATTATTTTTAACATTAACTAAGAGTACATTTTAATCGTTTTTATTTGTATAGCTTATTTCATTAACAAGTGTATAGAAATCTTTCAAAATGACATGTTGCCATTTACAGACTGCCCTCTAATTTGCCCGAACTAAAACCAACCGAACCCATAATAAATGAACTACACGTATTCCCTCAACTTTTCTGCTCATTGGCAATTTTACAAGTGCCTGACAACCCTTTAAATCGCTTTTAACTGATTTTCCGAACCTCTCCAGACATTCAGACAGACATTTTCACGCCCGCCTCGTTGCGGGTCGCAGTTTTTCCAGCTCCATGTTTCTCCTCTGCTTGACAAGGGTTACAGCACTTTTACAAAGATTTACGACCGCTGTCAATAGTGCTTTGCATGACAAGGCCCCCGTTACCACTTGCCCCTTTATGCTGCCCCATGCAACCGTTGCAGAAATACAGTGGCAAACAAAAAGCATTTTCGAATTTAAATCTATTTGTCACTTTGCGAAACTTGTGCTACCTTTTGCCACACAACTTTTCACAATCAAAACACTCGTCCGGCTCGGCACGCACAAAAGTTCGCCCGTAAGCCAAGCCCGGGTCCGGTTTGCCCACAAAGAGCCGGAACATACAAAGATTTCTATGCCTATAAACAAATAAAAAAAAAAGAAGAACTCGAGCAAAGTGACAGTTACAAATTTGCTGAAATAAAATGGAAGAGCAAAAACAAAAAAATATAAAAGAGGAGAAGCAGAAAAACTAAAAGGAAAGCTCCATTTAAATAAATTGTATAGAAAGACAGAGAGAGAGAGAGAGAGAGAGATGAGGGAGAGGAGGCCCTTATTAGGCCTGTCCAGGACTCATTCTCCTGGCCAAATCCCAAACATTTGCTTGTTGAAACAACACGCACTGTGAGTACTTCAAATGTCATTACAATATCACAATCGGAGTCGCAATCGCCATAATGCTTGCCAACACTCGGAGGAAAAAGAAGAAGTTGAAAGGGAGGGCAAATAGAAAATGATTTGCATTTATTTATTTGTGTTTTCCCTCCATTTCCCTGTTTGCAATTGTTATTGTCGCACTGCCTGAAGTTCAACGAGGACTTCTCCTTGTGCCCTCTCTTTCTGGCAGTCGTGTGCCGTCTCTTTCTGTTTGTGTTTGTGCGACATTTCTTTGCTCTGCTCTGATGATAAAAATAATCCCATTTATTGTTTAATGCTTAATAAATAAAGCAATTTTTATTTATTTGCAGCGTTTTGTTTCAGCTTCAGTTTCTTCATTTTTGGGGCTTTTGTTTCTTTCAGCGTTTTGTGTTTTTTTATTGATTTTTTATGCTTGCGGCGTGTTTCTCTATCGTGGTTGTTGTTGTTGTTGTTGTTGTTGTTGCTGACCTAAGTAAAATGCCATCAATTGTTTATTGTTTTGATAATGCGTTTTGTTGTGTTTTTTATTGTTTGCGCTTGTTCTCTTTTTGTTGCTCCGCTTAAGATTTGATTTTTGGGCTTGTTTGCATTGTTGGATTCTCATATTTATTTCCAAGGTTTAGTTGCTGGGTGACAACATGACGTATGCTTGATATACATACCTTGTTTAATCAAAATATTTAAAGAATCTTGAAGATTTATTTAAAAATTTGGCTCAAATTGCTGCACTGCTTCAAATTTCAATTGAAATATCAATCAAAAAGGGTAAAAAATTGAAACCATCAATTAATCAAATAAAATTTAATTGACAAAGTGCTCAGCCAGACTGTGAATCAGACCAGCAAATGGAGTGTCTGCCTCTGCTAATTGGCAGTGGACACACACACACACACACACACACACACACACACATACAGACATAAGCCCCTTTTTTAACCATGTGTCTCCTCCTCCTTCTTTGCTCGCACGTGGACGCCATTGCATTCAATTAACGCCGGAAATGCGGCAGAAGTTGAAAGAAGGAAAGAGTCACTGATAAGGACGCGGATGTGGATGCCACTGACATTGCCGTTGCCATTGCCATTCCGTTGTCGAAGCAGCTTCAGCAAGCGCATAAATGTCATAAAATGCACACTGGGAAAGTAATGAATGTTGAGCATCTCGTGTTGGTTTAATTAATGCAATTAAATGCCAAGCGGGGATAATTGAAATTTATCCATAAAATTAATGCGAGACACATGTGCACAGTTGTCGATAAGTTATCGAGATAGGGCTAAGAAATTAATTATGCCATCGGCAGATAAGATATTCTATAGATAACGCTCTCTTAACATCAAACTATTTTTCAAGACAGTGTTTCAAGTCGCTAAGAATGTTATCAAAATTAACCTAAATTTAAATTTATCTCTATTACTTTTATAGCATTTTCTCATTTTCCTACTCAATCAAGCAAAAGTTTTGCATGCGCAAGTTTTGTATGATTTATTAAATTTTGAAATATTAGAGTACACTTTCTGCTTAAAGTTTTGTCGTGCCGAGAACTTGGTTAAAATAAAGTTGTAAATGCTGACCAGTTGCAACAGTTAAGGTAACGAGAACATGCCACAACACACAAGGTGCATGCAACAAACAAGGCAACAACTATGAGAATGGCTTGGGGAAACTTGTAAGCCACTTTGAAAGTACATATCTAAGTACTTTCTTGGCCAGCTATCAGCTCTGAAGTTCATGTTGTTACTGTGGGAGTGTCCCAGACACTAATTGTAGCTTGTTACCTGCCCAAAACCGGGGGGTGGGGCGGGGCAACAACTTCCGGTAATTAAGAAACAGCGACTGGCGCAGCAACGTGACATAAGCCGGAGCTTTGGCCAAGGACGAGGACTGAGGCTGAGGTCAGGCGACGTAGGTCACAGTAAGGATACACACAGTGTCAGGATACAGGATTGCAGTGCAGTCGCACTTGTTGATTTAATGTCCTGCGGTCAGAGTACAGGTGCCCGTAATTTGCAGCTGCCGCAGCCATATATCATCTGGCTCAAATCCCACTTAGTGCTGGATGTTTTTTTCAATTAAAACTTGTAAATTTGAAATGAGCCGAAAGTTGGGTAAACACAGCCATGGAATTTTGCTCAAATTAATAAACAGAATAAAATTTTAACTAGCCGGTCGAGCTGAGCTCGGCTCGTCTGACCTAACCTGGCCAAAACGTAACAATAGCCGCCAGTTGGAAATGGCCAATGAACCTTTTTGCCTGGGCCCGTAGCTAGGCATTGTATGGCTAAGGTCAACATGAACCCGATGCTGCCGCTGCTGCTACTGCTGCCGATGCTCTCCATGTTGCATGTTGCATTTTGACGGGTCTGAGCACATTGAAATCTATTATGCATGGCGGAGGCACAACCGAACAGGCAGATGAAAGGAAGTAAAAAGAGAGGAGAGGAGAAGAAAGCAAACGTTGCAAGCGCATTATGCAAAACTTGTGCTGTAACTTTTTTTCGGATAGTTTATGAACTCATAGAGTGTATGTGTTTGTGTGTGTGTGTGTGTGTGCTCCATATGGAGGCACTTGAGTGCGAACTACTTAACTGGGTCGAGAAGGCTTCATTCTCTACACTCGACGGACTTATTCCGGTTGCAACCGTGTGAAATGCAATCAATTTTTTTTTGTTTGCTGCACAATTGGGCAGAAGGCAACTCAGGTAGAATGCAGGAGAGATGAACGAGAATAAAGCATGAAAGTAGTAGAGTAGGATATATGTAGGGACAAAGGAAGTGAATCCAATGAGAACAAATTGAAACATGAATTGAACACATAAACTCTGGGAATTGCTTTAAATGGCGATTTAATATCGTGGCCAATTTGATTGGCAAAGCATTTGCCGTGATTCCAAATGGAGTCGTATCTAAAGGTTAATGGTTTGTCCAAGCGCTCTCTCTCTCTCTCTTTCTCGCTCTCTCTCTGAGTGAGAGTATTATGTATGCAGTCAATAATCCTCAAAAAGCACTTTGGCTTTCATGGACTGCGCTACATATGCGTATGTTTATTGTGAACATCTTCCGTCCTCCCCTTGAGGGCCAATGCCACGCGCCATTATCTCCCTCTCTCTCTCTCTCTCTCTCTCTCTCTCTCTCTCTCTCTCTCTCACTCTCTCTATCTGTGACAGACACACGACTCGACTGACGTTCGATAAATAATTTATTAAACAAAGAGCATGCTCAATGGTAACAATGACACTTTAAGCAGCAGCTTCCAGCTCAGCCGACAGTTGGCTGACCTCCTCCCACTTCAGGGGGTCCACTTTATATTCCTTCTCCTTCCAGCCAGACATCCGCCACTCATTTCCTCACTTCCTTCCACACATACAACAACAAAAAAAAAATAACAGAAAACAACAATAACAAAGCGTATAAATAAATGATAAGCCTTCCACATGCACAATGACATACCAAACAGAAGAATGAATATGGGAATAAGGGATGAGAAGAGGAAGAAGAGAAGCTGAGCAGGAGAAACGTTCTGTACTCTGTACTCTAATGAAATTGTCAACCTGGTCAGCCAGGTCAATCTGAATTGCAATCAACTATCAACCTGACCGTTGACCAACACTCATCATCAGCATTATCATTGTCATTATTCGAATCATTATTATTGTAGAGCTTGTCAATGTGGTTTTGGAAACGTGAGCATATCACAAAGTGAATGCTGTTGAATAGACAATTATATAGTATGCAGTTGGATAGTATTGAAATAACAGAAATGTTAAAAATGTATATGGTAAATTTGAAAAGAAAGAAGAATTAAATGATTAAGAGATGCTTTCGAGTACACATCTTTTTTGCTCATTAAAATTAAGCAAGGTTTCTAGATTATAAATTAAAAATAAATTTATTTTTTAAATATTTAATTATATACTCAAGTTATAAATGTATTCAACTTCGATTTATTCATGTTTTTGCCGCGTAAATTTGCAGCTCAATTAAATGCGCATAAGACCGTGCTAATGACATGGCCAAAAACAAATGCAGAACTTTGCTTATCTCGGCTACGTTAAGTCGGCAACATAATAAACTCACAAATGTAGCAAGCGAGTGAAAGAGAGAAGACTAAGAGAAAGAGACTGATGCTGAAAGCGACACACACATAGCGACAAGTGTTGGCCGCTTCCGTTTCCGGTGCCTATCATGTAAATCCCTGCACTAAATAACTGTCGCCTCAATTGCCACCTCTGTCTCAGTCTTGCCCACATTTTGTCTCTCTCTCTCTCTCTCTCTTCTCCGCTCTGTCGCCTCCTTCTCCCACAATTTTAGCAGTCGAAAACACAAAACTTTGTCAATTTCTCGTCGCTTATTAGGGGAGTCGGCAACTTGCAAAAGTTTTTGCATTTCGCAAGCTTGACAATCTCTATAAGGCAAAACAAAAACAGTCCAGCTGTATCCCAAAACGAGCATACACTCGTACTCTCTACACCAGCCCATACCCATTCCCCAGAAGTCCCTGGTCGGAAACTGTTAGCCATATTTTACATAACTCTGTAGGCAATAAAAATTAATTTGCTGGCCATTTGGAAGTGCTTAATTTGTAAACGAGACCATTGGGGTCGTTTGTGCGTTTATGCCCCAAATTGTTGCCTTCAACATGCTGTGCTCTGTGCTCTGTTCTCTCGCTTAATCATTTCAATTGAAGCTGCTACAAATTTGCATTGCAAATGTTGCACATACTTAAAAAGAAAAAAAAAATACTTTATATATTTAAAAAACAAATAATCAATATCTTTTTGGTTTTTATTGAAGGGTATTCAAGCTTCGTTGGGCTTGTTTTGTGGCTATTGCCCTCAGTTATATTCCCTGATTTTTATCGTTGCCCAAAAACAACAACAACATTTGAGTGCAAACAGTCGACATTTCTGTGGCAAGAAACCAAATGGCGTTGAATGTTTGCAAATAAAACAAAATTTAACAATTGTTGTCGGTCGGTTGTCATGCTTGACCCGAGTTCAGTTTTATTCCAGTTGATTTTTGGCTTTTTTGGTAACTATGTTGTTGGCACTACAAATTTATAGTTATTGTTTTAACTGGGAGAAATTGCTGAAATCTTTTGATTGCCACAAGTATGAACTTCCTCGACAACAGAAAGTACAATTTACCTATATAGTCTGATTAATAATTGTCCAAATACTGAACAGTCTCTGCTCTTGACTTTGACCTTTGTAACTGACTAACTGACTAACTGCCGACTGTGAGTCGATTGAAGCATCCGCTCTGTGAATGTTGCTGATGTTGGCGGTGATGGTGGCGGTGGCGGTGGTGTTGGCGCTGTGACAGTTTTGTGGGCGGACACGGACAGGCCTTCCCTTGTCGTTGAGGGGCTATAAAAGCTCTTGATAAATGTCATGTAAAATGCGTCAACTGTACAGCCAGGGAACGACCTCGACAGTCGTTCCGTCAGTTAGTCATTCAGTCAGTCAGCCAAGGGTGATTCTGGGGCTAAAGCTGCGACTGGGCCGTTCATTTGTGTGGGCAGGTCTGGCCTTTTCAAAAGGGGGAGTGGAGACAACTGACAACTGTCTAAGCGAGGTCTGTCAGTGGGTGGCATTACGTAAATCTTGTCGCAGTGAAAATGTCTCTGCCTGCATTTAATGCATACAAATTGGTCTGATTTAAACAAAAAAAAATATGTACTCTGCCCCAAAACAAATTTGCCGAGACACAGCACAGATTAAACACACTCAGAGAACTCGGAGATCCCGGAGACAAACTGTGTGCTATCATATAATGCATATAATGCGACTAAAGTGCGCTACTCAATATGCTTGCGGTTGTGTGCTGAAGATGATACTCCCATTATAACATGCATTTTCCAACTGTGAAGGGTGCTTGAGAGAGTCGTGTTGCAAATACCCTGCACTGAGCTTTCACACATACGACTCTCACGCATAGCAAGAGCTTAGCGGTTAAAGCTCTTTTCATATAAATATATAAGAGCTTTTGAAAGCTCACACACACACATGTGCAGTTTTATCTGAAATGTCGATTGCAAGTAATGCGTGGATTTATAAATTAGCGCACACATTTGCTGACAGACTGACAGCGTCGACAGCGCCTGTCAAAGTCAGTTGCAACAGCAATTTTTTGGGGGCAACGCAACCGCATACAGGGTGCTCATAAGTGGCAATCTGCAGACTCTCCACGCATTTATTACACGTACGCAGGCGAATACGAATACGAGTAAAATTTATATATTTTTTGAGTACTTTTTCACCCTGCCACAGGCACTCCTTCTCTCCTCCTTTCATCGTCTCTCCTCGCCAGTCTCTGAATTGTGTCAGCGAGTGTTCTGGTCGGGGTCGTCTCGACAATCTGCGATGGGCAGAGCTCTCAGGCTCTCAGAGCTCGATGTCAGGGAACGCAACCCGACCACTTGCCACAGCCGACGCGTTATTTGTCTTTCAACACGGTGCATCATGAACACGCTTGCTACATGGGGCTTGCTGCATTTGGTAGCATCGTCATATTTTATTCAAGGCAAGTGCCATCTGCACATGAACCCTGACGTTGCAGCCGCACTCAGTCAGTCATCATCCACATCCACATCTACATCCACTTGGCCAGGCTGCTTGAACTCTGACTCTGATTCTGACTCTGACTCCGCCTTGAAGTTTGACTCGAGACTCGAGATTCTTTATTTCCCAGCATTTTTGCATGAATTTGTTATGAATTTGTCACTGCTCCGTTGTCCGTTTTCAGTTCCTTAGCTTATTGCTATTAAATGGAACATTTAATCGGAGAAACATTTTCTCAGTCAATAAACTTTCTGAAAATAGACGCCGGCGTGTTGAACTTTGACACGCAAGCAAACAAACAAATTAACAGCACCCGTTGCACTTTGAAATCTGTTTCAATGTTATAACAACACACACACACACTCACTTAACACACACACACACATACAAATCTGAAGAGAACAGACGTACAACTTTTAGTCTAAACAATTTTAAATCATTCGGAAAAGTCAGGAGGGGGAAAACAGGAACCGGGAGCTGTCAGTCAAGGCATCAGGGAAAAAAGGCAGTGAAAACCTGTGAAAAGTTTTGTGAACAGCCGCCTGATGGAGTTGAATGTTTTCCCCCTTTATTTGATTCTTTTTTGTTGATCCGCTTGTTGCCACATAATTAAATCTCAATTCAAACAAAATGCTAAACATTTCAAACTATTTTATGGCTGTCTGATGAATTAACACTGTTCAACAAAATGTAGAATAATGTTAAAGAACAACAGCAGAAAGAAAGTGTGAGTGTGTTGTCTATTAATAGCTAGTAAATAGTAATTAAGTAAACAAAATGTATATTTAATACTAATAGTTCTTTCTATTTTCTTGTAATTGCAGGTAAGCCAACAGTTTGAGAGTCATTGCAAGTGAGTACAGTTGCGGAGGCATTGAGTTCGATAATAGTTGACTTGCGAGGCACGCAGTTTGCAAGGCGGCAAATAAGTGCAAGTGCGGTGGTTGTTGCTGCCCCAATGCCCCAACTAGTGGCAGCAACAACAACAACAACAACAGCGAGAGAAAACAAACCAGAATCACAGCAATTGCAAGTAACAGACAGACAAAGGGACAGACAATAAATAGAGAC
Organism: Drosophila falleni; assembly: GCA_035045575.1. Taxonomy (NCBI): domain Eukaryota; kingdom Metazoa; phylum Arthropoda; class Insecta; order Diptera; family Drosophilidae; genus Drosophila; species Drosophila falleni. Next base: position 18,877,097 of record JAWNOV010000167.1, read on the forward strand.
AAAGAGAGAGAGAGAGAGAGAGGGAGAGAGAGAGAGAGAGAGAGAGAGAGAGATGCAAACTGGCTGACAGCAAATGGAGAGCAACAATTGTTGCAGACACATTGACGACACAGACAACGACAACGACAACGACAACGACAACGAGACAACGACAACGACAACGAGACAACGACACTGACAACGAGCAGAGAAGCAGCTAAAGTTGCAGCTAAAGCAGAAGCTAGTGTAGGGGGGTGGGGGGACATGGGGCATGGGGCATGTGGCATGTGGCGTGGGGCACATGGCACAGTGCCTAGTTTGTTGGCTCGTCTGACGCTGACAGATGCGATTGCTGCACGACGAGAGATGGACTAAGGCACGATTGCACGCACATTTTGCTCTGTGCAACATTGGAAATTGATAATGAGCCGCAGCTTCAGCTTCAGCCCAAGGCGCCGACTGAATGGGCCAGCTCCATTGGCAGCGCCTTATTTGGGAACGATGCCTGATAAAGGCCAGAATGGATAGCAATATAAATGAATGAATGAATGGCCAGGGAGTTGCATGAATGAGCGACACTGTCAGACTGACTGTCAGACAGCCAGACAGCCAGACTGCCAGACTGACTAAATGAGCAGCTGACTGCGTTTGAAAGGCAATCAAGCGAACGATAAGATAAGTGAAGCCCTGAACAGAACCAGAAACTGAACTGAACAGAAACAGAAGCTCAACCAAAACCCCCTCAATGCCAACCCTCCAGCTGAAAGTTTTAATTATGATTGACATGCGGTCGACGGCGACGTCGACATCGACAGCGACAGCAACTGCGACAGCGACAGCGGCTGCTGCTGCTGTTGACTCCCACAACTGACATCGATTTCGACACGACTTAATTTTTTTTGAAGAGGGTTGCTGATTGCCGCTGTTTCTGCCACTGCCACCGTGCGGTGTTGAAACTCATCAGTCAAACGGCAGGCACGAGACAATTGCAACACAATTTCAGTTGCGGCCACAAGCTACCCTCCACCACCTCCCAAAAGAAAAAGCTAGCGACCACCCCTGATCGAAGGGATGAACCATTCCACACACTTTCCGCCACTCTTGTAACAGTTTGCGAAAGCAGCGACGAAAATATTAAATTATAGTCGCATTAACTGCGAACACGCAACATGGCAACATCGACAAAGTCATTTTTGTTGCGTGTCTGCATAAATCTGGCACGCAGCAACTACAACAACAACAACAACAACAACAAGAACGATAACAACATGAACTATGCAACAACATAAGTATCATAGTACTATATCATCTTAGGGTGAGTTCTGTGTGGATTTATTGATTTGAGTTGCGAATCTCAAAGACACCCTGTATTTGATTAGGCTGATCAAGAAAAAGGGAGATTTATACATAATTGGATCATGAAAATTGAAACGAATTTAAGCAGAAAATACGAAAATTAATTATACTTTGTTTGGTAATATTTGGCGTATAACATTAGAACTAATATTAAGAAACGCAAGAAACATATAGTAAAAAGATACTTTGAAGGGGGATTAATTTGATAAGGAAAAAGCAATTTCTGCTGAAAATATGAAAATTAATTGCAAAACAGAATTTCTGGAATGCGATATATCGATTGAGAAATAAAATAAAAATAGTATGAAAAATACTTCTTCATTTTCAGTTGAGTGAAATTTTAAAAGGGTGACTGTAATTCATTTATAAAACAAAAAGGAAGGGAAAAACGAATTTGTGCCAAAAATATGAAAAGTTGTTGGAAATTTTCAAACATGTTTGATTAAAGAAAAAACTAAGCTTGTGATAACTTAAGTATGAGATAGCAACGAGATTAGGACCATTAAATCACAATATTTTCATTGAAATTTATGCTGTAATTTAAATTTATGATAGAGAAAAGAAAATATACATAAAAATTGTGAAAAAAAAATTTAAATTTCATAAAGAACGTTAGAAGTTTATTTTATAGATAAATATGTAGGTTGATTGTATATTTTATTATATATTTTTTTTTTTTTTGCATTGAAAATTATAAAAAAAATTAAGACAATGGTTGCCAATCCATTGGCAATGTTTATTAAAAATTGCACGTTTAAACAAGTTTGCCAATCCCATAAAGTTTTCTATATATAAATATGGCTTACATAACAGCGATTTGTTGTTGTTGTTATTGTTGTTGGCTTTCAACCCCTTTGGCTGTTAACAATTCGCCACTGGGCTTTTCGCTGGCATTTTCACATTTTGGCTTATTTGAATATTAAAGATTATGCTTATACTATATACAAGGGTATCTATATGTATGTGAGCCTTTTGTGTGTTGTCAGCATGTGAATGGGGCAGATTGTCCTTGCTGCCAACCAGCATGGCCATAAGGGGAAGTAAACAATTTTCTTTTGCGACAGTTCCCAAAAAGTGAAAGATACGCGTACACTGTAAGAAAACTATCAACGGCAGAAGTTTCATATCCTCAATTAAACTTGCTCATCAGGCAAACTTCCGTTCCATTTAAGCTGCTAAACGCGCGACGCATTCATCTTAATTAGCCGAGGCAGGTGCGTCTCTGCTAGTTCCCAGTTCCCAGTTCCCCAATGCTCTGCTCTTGTCTGGCCTTTAGCTATGAAAATGTGGCACAGTGTATGAGAGAGGGAGAGAAAGTGGAAAGGAACGAAAGGCAGCCAAAAAGTTTGCTATCGCATGCAAAAAAAGGATTCGTGTGCGAAGTCCTCAACCGAAAACAACATGGTCTCGTTGCTGAAACTGGGATCGGAACTTGGTAGACGGGAGTTGGTAGTTGGAAGTCAGGAGTTGGGAGGTGGGACAGGTCACACAACAATGACGACGCCACTATGAATGATTGCCGCGGCGCGCTTTGTTCATGTACATATCAAATTTTAGGTGGAGCGTACATATATATATATATAGTTAAAAGGGCCAGACAGGCAGCGAATTCACGTCCATTTGTTGCCGTCGCAGCGGAAGCGAGGCAAAGCGGAAGCGCTCATACGCCATGTTGGCCGGCGGCGTCGGCGTCGGACTGAAAATTGAATAAGCGTAAGTTTCGCGTGCCAAAAATGTTGTTCTTGTTACTGTAGATGCCGTTGTTGTTGTTGCTGTTGTTGTTGCTGTTGTTGGCTGTGGGTTGTTGGTTGTTGGCTGCCCATTGCTGGCGCTCCCTTTGCTTTATTCATTACCAAAGCCGCCACAACGAAATTACTGGAGGCGGCAGCAACGTCGTCTTCGACTTGGCGACTTTGTAGATACTTGGCAGGCGATAAAAAGGTCGAAGCTAGTAAAAGCAACAACAAACAGCAACAACAACTTTAATACTAGGCAGGCTGTACAACTCAATAAGCCAAGTTAACAGTCTATTGAGTCGCGCATAATAACCCCCCTGAAATAATAGTTGTTGTCGTTGTTGTTGTCGTTATGTTGTTGCCGTTTGCGGAACTGACAGTTACCTAATGGCAAACATACACAGATAAACCATTAACTTTGGTCCCACAAAATATATAAAAAAAAAAAAATGGCAAGCGAACTTAAATTCTTTTGGCTTTGGCACGAAGCACGAGACTCGGAGTCGGAGTCTCGAGGAAGAGCGAGAAATGCCACAAAATCGATCGATAATTCGTGCTAAAAGATAAATTACCGTTATGCAGTCGCGACGACTTTGGCCACTTTGTTTCTCTTTCGGTTATTTCGGTGGGGTCTCTTTCTGATAATATCATTCCAGTTGTTGTAGTTGTTGTAGAGTTGCCCGCAGTTGGCTAATAGCTGCGCTGATTCCATTAATTTGCCAAATGACAGCCAAGCGAGAGGGAGGAGACAAAGCAGGACGATGGGAGAAAGGAGAACAGAGAACAGAAGATAGCGACGATAGCAAAGTGTGACCCGGCATAAACTGGGCTAAGTAGTAGGATTGGTAGCTTGGATGCTGCCTTTAACCAGACTTTGGCTTGCGCCACTTTTGACACTAATTAATTAAGTTTCAGTTGGGTTTTTCTTTTGTATATACATTGTATTTTATTCTGTGATTTATCACAAGCAAATCAGGAAAATTGCAGCTGGAATACTTTTATTTAAATAAATATTTATATTCTAGCCATTATTTATAGAGCAGATATGGACAAAGAAATCAATCGAAATTTGTTTTTGTCTTTGCTTGAAATAGTACTCTTAATTATGCTCGAATTTTGCCCCTTCCATCTGTACATTCCTTAACTTTGGCATTTATGCTTTATTGCAACTACAAATATATATGTGTATTTCTAAATACAATGCATAAATTTGTGGCAAGATATCACGCACAACAGCACATCAAATATATCAAGTGGCGGCATAACATAAATCCCCAGAGGCAAAGAGAGAGAGAGAGAGAGAGAAGTCGCCCCCAGACAATAATAACAACAACAACAACAACAAAAACAAGTCAACAGCCCATCAAATAAACTTGTGCCACACCGACAGCATATGCAAAGTGTGGAAAGTTGGAAGTGGCAAGGGGAACATTGCACAAATAATCAAACCTGTAAAATATCGATTACAAGTGTCACAATAAAAGCAGCCAGAGGCTAGGCCAACAGCCTGACAGACAGACAAATCGACAGGCGGGCAGACAGCTGAAAGATATTGCCACTATAAATAAATATTAATTAAAGCCATGAAAGCGCCATGGCATCAATGAATGGGGTTGCATGCCGCGACAACGCATAAATCTAAAAGAAAATGCAGCACAAAATGCCACAATTTTTGATTTTTTGTTGTTTTCTTTCATAATTATACCCTGTTTTTTATTTACTATGAGCATTGTTTTTTTTCTTCGTTTATTTTTGCTGTGGTTTTTGGCTCTGATTTATTAAGCAAATATTTGGTCAATAAAATTGATAAAAATACATTCCGATATAAAAGCATCTATTCGTAACAAATGCGATGCCAAATAAATAGATGAAAAAAAATGATCTTTTTAAATATTTGGCTTTCGAGCGTTTCGAAAAGAAGCTGAAAACAAGTCACGCGTAGATCATTTAAAATGCTTAATTTATGCGCGTCTACGAAATTTTGGCAGCTACAATTTTACAGCAATATTTGTATAAGAAAAAAAAAAAATAAACTAGCAAAAAGAATTCAAATGGCCCGAACCGCCTTTTTTATGTATTTTGACGCGTCGCTAAATTTAGCTAGCAAATATTTGCGGGCCAAAACAAACCCGACAATTTGATGCCCAACTTATGCAATGCATCCGGGAATGATACAAAAGTACGAGTATTTTTGGGGCCCAAGCAATTTAATTGCCCCAACCCTCCCTACCACAGCACACCATATGAATACCCCAATACGAACTGAAAGACCGAAATGTACGGCCGCAAAAGTGTCAAAGACCCCATGACCGAGTGTACCAGAGACCCAAACGATGCGAGGAGGAAACAAAAATGTCACCGACACCCCATGAAAATCGTATAAAAAGCGCAACTGTCAACTTGGCAACTGGTTGCAAAAATTGTCGCGCTCTGCGCCTCATTGCGTCCTCGGGCATTCAATGAGTGTTAAATAAGAGCGGAGACGATATCATATGGTTGGGTATATCAGATTCATAGATAACAATACAATACTTAAGGAGAAAACTCCACATGATACCCACTTATCATCAACTATTTTAATTTATGTCACATAATACACTGCAGTGTGGCACAGCTCATTGTCGTTTTACAGGGTATGCAATAATAGTAAATTGTTATTTGATGTTTATTTTGAGATATCTAAAAACATTGGCGATACAATACTTGAAATGGAAATCTTATATGATAATTTTTCATAGAAATGCATTGCCTTTCTTAATTTTTCACTTTACAGGGTATCCCTGGCATTAAATCATCTGCAAAACAATTTTATTTATTAGAGAAAATTAAAAAGGCCGAAACCACAGAAAGTTTGGCAAACCAAAAGAGACTTTTGGGACGGACAGTTGGTCGTCTAGTTGCCAAATTAGCACGGCGGCAGTAGACTTTCAGCGCAGACTGTAGTCGCAGCCAACTAGTGAGATGAGTCACAATTGCAATTGCAAAAGCATTTTTAATTTTAATTTTTGCGCATTTGGCTGCGAAAATCGCTTTCCGATCTTTACAAAAGCTATTTTTCGCATTTTATCTTTTGAATTTTCAGTTTTTCAGTTCATTTCAAAGCATATGCAGTTGAGTTTTTCAATGAAAATAGAAAAACCCACTCAATGGCTTTTGTGTCATGTGTTTTGTTTGCAACAGCCATCGAGACACGTGCTGTTTAGAGAACCATTATTATCACTATTCGAAATGCTCGACGTGTTTCAACAAAGTATCTTAAATGAAAACTGACAATTGACGGCGATAATTGTTAAACAAAACACGCAACTAAGATAAATAGATACGAGCACTGAAATGCTTATTAATACACGTTTAACTAACGACTCGAGTACTCGGTAAAATCGCAGGCAAGTGCAAAAAAAATAGCAGGCAATTGAAAAGTTGCCTCAAATCAATTACATAAACATTTTGCAAAGTAAAGAAAATGCTTGAAAGAAAAATGTATACAATGATCATAAGATTAATGTCCAAAGATTAGTTTTATCTTCTAAAACTAAGCCAATTTATTTATCCCACAAGTATTGTTTATGTGTAGGAATACTCGTGCGTATACTTGATATTGGATTTAGCTTACCAGCAAGTTCATTTTTCATATTCTTGTTTATTTGCAAAGCTGATAAGCTGATATTTGTTTAGATGAACTGTCATAATATTATACATAGCGAGGTTCCACTGTAATGGCAGCCGTTTAGCACTGCAGACAGTTCGACGACAACAGCAATGCCAACTATGTCAGCAGCAGCAGCAGCAACAGCAGCAACAATATTGGCAACAAATGCAACCAAAGCCAGTTTATTGCCATTGTGTCGCCTGACAAGGCTAACCAACTGACAAATCCCACCCCTCGCTGCCTCTGCCCCATTCTGATGCTGCTGCTGCTCCTTTGGGGCCGGGGGTTGTCGCTGTGACTGCTGCTGTTGCTGTTGCTGCTGCTGCTGATGCAGTGACATCATCCCCAGGCAAGCAATTAAAACTAATGTATTTGCCAGATTTGTTGGATGCCATTTTCCAACATATTGCCAACTCATTGCTTCAGCTTTTCAAATGACCCAAAAATGACTTAACACTTGTGGTTGTTGCAGTTGTTGTTTCAGTTGTTGTTGTTGCTGCTGCTGTTTGTCATGTGATTGATGCAACTTTATGACATTCGCGTGGGCGTATTTGAAATGTGCTCGTAATTGTTTTTAAATAGCCAACTGTATGCAACTGCAATAGAAATTTTTGACTCATTTCATTAGCTTTTTTTATTGTTATTATCATTATTTGTTTATATAATAAACCCGCTGGCAACAGCTGAATAAAGTTTTCCCTTTTGCGGAGGGGGGGAAAGTGATCAACGTTTATGCGGTTAGCACTTAATTAATGCACATTTAACCGGCGGCCAATTGAAGTTTTGGCTAATTACAAGCCCATTAGCCCGAGGGCGTCGATTGGGAAAATTCAAGAGACTGCTCCAAAGTTGAAGTGGAACTCGCTCTCGCTCTCGGACTTCAACTTCGACTGGGCTTTAATTTAAATAAACGGCCCAAACAAACACGCAAACTCAACTCTCAACTGGGTTCAAGTTAACTCATTTACCTAACTGGCAAACAGCCTCAAGACAGAGGCGACTTCTCGATAGAGAGCGGTCCCTTTGACACCAAGTTGTTGTTGCTGTTTCTGTTGTTGTTGCTGTTTCTGTTGTTGTTGCTTTGTTGTTATCGTTGTGTGCCTGTCATTTTGCATTCAACTCAAAACGTTGTAAAATGTATATCATTATCACTTTATTATAATTATTTATATGCCTTCGCCTCAGTTTTCCTTCACTTTTTACATATTTCTGTTCACGTTTTTCTTTTTACCTTTTTTTCCCCCTTTTCTTCTTCTGTGTTTTGTTTTGTGCCTTATCAGCGGCTTTGCTTCTCGTTTTCAGATTTTTTTTATTTTGTAAGCAACATTTGCTGAAATGCCATAAATTTGTTAATTTATTGGTAATGTTCTTTTAAGTTAATTACGCAAAATAGAAAAAGCCTTTTAAGCCGCAAGCACAAATTACCAACGTTCATGAGTTCAACATTTTGAGTACTTTGTTGAGAGGTTTTCTTATGTTCTTTTTATAGCTAAACACGTATACAACAACAACCATAGATACGAGTTAAGCATAAATCTGAGCATGGTAAAAAAATAGGCTGAAGAACATGAGGATGAGTTCAATTGAAGAATTGCTGAAGATTGATTGAACTGGGACTGGGAGTGGGACTGGGAGCGGGGCCTGGGAGAGAGACTGGGAGCGGGACTGGGAGAGGGACTGGGAGCGGGGCCTAAGTGAGGGACTGGGAGCGGGGCCTAAGAGAGGAACGGGGAGCGGGGCCTAAGTGAGGGACTGGGAGCGGGGCCTAAGAGAGGAACGGGGAGCGGGGCCTAAGAGAGGGACTGGGAGCGGGGCCTAAGAGAGGAACTGGGAGCGGGGCCTAAGAGAGGGACTGGGAGCGGGGTCTAAGAGAGGGACTGGGAGAGGGACTGGGAGAGGGGCCTAAGAGAGGGACTGCGAGCGGGGCATGGGAGAGGGACTGGGAGCGGGGCCTAAGAGAGGGACTGCGAGCGGGGCCTGGGAGAGGGACTGGGAGCAGGGCCTAAGAGAGGGACTGGGAGAGGGACTGGGAGCGGGGACTGGGAGAGGGACTGGGAGCGGGGCCTAAGAGAGGGACTGGGAGCGGGGCCTAAGAGAGGGACTGGGAGCGGGGCCTAAGAGAGGGACTGGGAGCGGGGCCTAAGAGAGGGACTGCGAGCGGGGCCTAAGAGAGGGACTGGGAGCGGGGCCTGGGAGAGGCACTGGAAGCGGGGCCTAAGAGAGGGACTGGGAGCGGGGCCTAAGAGAGGGACTGGGAGCGGTGCCTGGGAGAGGGACTGGGAGCGGGGCCTGGGAGAGGAACTGGGAGAGGGACCGGGAGCGGGGCCTGGGAGAGGGACTTGAAGAGGGACTGGGAGAGGGACTGGGAGGGATTTTTAGTTTTTTTCCATTATAAGTTTTTTTCATAGTAAGTACGGGGTCTCCGACACAACACAAATGTAAATATATATAATTAAGAAACTTCCTTACGAAAAGTTTTCATATATTCCCTTTAAGGGCTAAATCATGCCCTTAAGTTAAATTTGTTTGATCTCTGCTCTTTCTGAAGTCTCGCACTTTTAACAACAAAATATCTGAAATTCGATATTAATGAAGCTTCATTTAACTAATTATAGTTATAGTTAAGTGGCCCGATGGCAATTTACCGAGTATGACGAGTTATTATTAAACAATTAATGGATTTAAATTAATTTATTTTAATGGCTTTTGCCCTCTCACATTGAGCAGACGACGACGCATTTACCGCAAGTAATTTAACAAACAGTTTGGAAAATTATCTGGCAAAGGCTACCAGACAACTCTTTATGAATGTAGGAATAACGAGTATAAAAATAAAATAAAATAAATAATGATAATAATATGTGCAACTTGATATGTGACACATGGCGGGGTTTTTGTTGTTTCGGGGGCATTGCTGACAATTTCGTGACAATTTATTGGACAGATCAATGACAAAAAAGGCAAATGCAATTGCCGCAAATGCATTTGGCATTAACAATTTCAATTCATTTCGATTTCGGTTTCTTTTTCTTTGACAATCACTGCAAATCCAAAATCTCCAACGCAAACAACCAATGTGCCAATGTTTTTACAAGCTTGTCTCGCTGTTGTTTTGGTTGTTGTTGTTGTTTTATTGGCTAATTCTGAAAATTGTCCAACTATGAAAACGACTTGGACTGCCCGAAAATGGTCAGAAGTCCAAATGGCAAATGCGTCATGAATACGCCAGGTTATAAATTATTGAAATCTGGCCAACGAATTTTGGCATGAAATTGAAAACAGTAATCAATTTGAATTTCTAGTTGACTTAAAAGCAGATACTATTTATACATACGTTATATCTTCACTTTTAGTACCAAAGTGTCGCCCTTATTGTCATTGTAGTCTTGTGTTCAAGTTCTCTCGTGCCTTGTCATCGTTGTCATCCTCAGCATAACTGACAATGACAACAACAGCGACTATAACAATAACAGTAACAATAAGCACTAACAACAACTACAACTACAACTACAACAGGAGCTAATCAACAAGAACTCAACAAACCAACAACTTCATTTGGCAAGGCTCTCTCTGTGACATGGCTCATATTACACGCACCTCGAGTGTGTGTGTGTGTGTGTGTGTGTCCCCTTCCGCTTTCCCCTGCTGTGTACATCTCGTCCGTGTCGAACTCATGCACAATTAGTCACTTGCAAGTCAATTAAGTTGCCAGCGTCAAACCACCACAACAAACGCTGCCAGTTTCAGACCGAGTCCCATTCCCATTCCCAGTTGAGATCCTAACCCAGACAGGCACGTATGGGAGGCTAGTAAAGGGACGAGGATGGGCATGGAAATGGAAATGGGGATGGGGATACCTGTGACCAGGTCTGGGAATGTGACTGGGACTCTGGCGCTTATTTGCAGTAAAAAGCAATGACAACGTTGGCGACAGCGACGCGAGAAAATTAAAGAGAAAGAATGAAAGAGACAGCGACGATGACGATGACGGCAAGGAAAAGTAAAACAAAACCATATTATTAACGCCTCATTAAACTTTTAACGATTTTAAATTACAGGCTGCGAACGGGACCAGCTAATGAATACAAATTAGCCGCAAAAGGTGCGCACTTCTGACAACAACAACAACACAGAGACACAACAACAACACAACACAAGAAACATTAGATAAACGTGTCTTGCAACAATTGAAATTGTAGGCCTATGACAACAACAATAAATTGTATGGAATTTCATGTCCACTTCATGTCTATTTTCATGCCCAATTTGCATTGTTTGCAAATGACTTTTCAATGTTCCAATGTTTGACACTCGATATAACTAATTGTCATTAATTGTTTAAGAGTTGTCTCTTCGCCTGGGCGTGTTTTATTATTAATCAACAATTTCACAATTGTTGATACTTTTGATAGTTGACAGCTGTCAGCTGGTTTGCCAATGTTTAATTGTAAACACTTGTAAAATGTAAATGAGCCCCACACGAATCACACAACACAACACGATACGATGCGATACGATACAGTGGGGTCAGGGTCCGTGTTTACTGGATTTTGTAGCGATATATCACGACTTAAGGCCCCAAGCTAATGCTCCCAAAATAGAGTGTCGATCGACTAATGCATATTCAAAGTATTCTGTCTTAATTCCTGTTTTCTGTCGTCTTTTAGCGAATTTAAATTGCTAAATAAGTGCGATATTTCTTGCTCAGCATGAGTATTTATAGGCCTATATAGTATTTTACATTTTTATACTGAAACATAGATACAAGCATATATATATAGACATATATATTTATACATATTTAAATATATGCTTGATTTTCTGAGTATTTTTTTTTTTTTTTGTATTGTCATTAAAGTCTACGTTCGCTTGGCAAATTAAATGTATAATTAAGAAATTAACTGCTTCCGTTGATGTTTATTGTGTGCCAACATTTATTATATTTTATATTCAACAAAATTAAGTTAATAAAAAGACCAAAAAAAAAACCGACCACAGTAAAACAAACAATATCCTCTTCGAACTGTAGATAGAATTAGGAGCATATGAATCTGGAAAATTTTTGAGGTACAATCATATTGTTGATAAAATGTGAGATCTTACAGTTTATACTTCTCTCAAATATTTATTTATGATTATTTAAGTCATAAAATACGATTGGCGCATAAATCATTAAAATCTGTTGAAACTTTTTAAATTTTTGTTTCTTTTCTGCTTATATATTTAGGGTGATTTTCCGAAGCAGCTCCGCATTCTTTTTATGATCCATATATCATTAATGGTTTACTTGTCTTACTTAATTTAATTAATATTTTTTAGTAAGTTCCTTAAAGTTCGTTGCATTATTCAAATTAATATTTTTTTTGCATACTCTTATCTACGATTTTTTATTTAATTTATTAATTTATAATAATTGCACTTTCGCTTGCTTACTAATATGCCCAGATTTTTGCAGTTTCCTTAATAATTTGATGAAAAGAATAAAAAGAATTCGTTCCTTGCACGCTCTAAAGAATTTTTGGGTAACTTTTGGTTTGTTTCAGATTCGGCTGTTGTTGTTGTCGTTGTTTCTGTTGCTGTTGTTGCTGTTGTTGTTGTCGCTGCTGCTCTCTGCTTTTCGCCTCGATTTAATATCAAAGCGAGCCGACAGCAGCACAAAAGATACATGAACAGCCACGCCCCCCTCTGGGTGCACGTCCTACGCGGTCTTCCACTTTGTTAGTTTTTGGCAAGCAACCAAAAACAACAAAAATATAATAAAACAAAAACAACAACAATAATAACAAATCGGAGGCAAAACTCAAGTAAACTTTGTGCCGGCCTCTGGTAGCATTCTTTTATTTTGTTTTATATATTTTTTTGTGTTGTTTTTACAATTTATTTAAGGTCTTCTGTTTTGGTGCATGAAGCAAATTTGAAATGCAGAAAACACAAAACGGAATGGCAAAACCAGAGCGGAGGCTACAAATTAAAAATCGAGACAAAAACACAATAGAAATTGTCAAAAAGCGACCAAATTTATGCAAGACTCGCGCGATATCCCATCTGAGAATTGTCCGAAAGGGGAGCCAAGATTCCTCCACTCCTCCCTCTACCAATGCGGGGGGATTGAGGGGGGAGTTGGACCAACTGGTAAACTGGTAAGCTGACAAACGGTCAGCCTTGTGTGGGCGCGTGTGAGAGTTGCCATTAAAAAAATACTACTACTACTACTAACATTTGAGCTGGTTTGTTGTTTTATTTATTTTGGGCCGACTGAAGATGCGAGAACAGGTTGAGTTTCGTTTGTTAAGTTGCTGGTCTGTCGCTTGTTTCGAAAATAGATTTCATTTTTATTGAAATTATGACATTTATCTTAATTTGCGCTATCGCATAAATTAATTTATTAATTTTTATTTATCTTTTCTCTATTTCTTTGCAGGTGTGTATCCGTTGTATATCCATGAACAGGTTTCCTTGCCAACATCCAGCATTTACGGAAAGATATTCATGCAAGTATGAATAGCATTTGTTAGTCATCCGTGAATAAGTGCTGCCAAATTTTCTGCTGACTTGGCAACTCATTAAATGGAGAAAACTGGAATTGAAAGCACTCAACATATTCCTGCTTTTATTATGCTCCATTGTTATGCTCTAGATAGAAAGGAAGTATAGAGAACTTATCCTACAAATTTAATGTCTTTATCACATTTGTTATTTTGTATTTTATGATCTGTTTTGCCTTACATAATTATAATTTCAACACGAATTAATTATCTCCTTTTGACTGGAAGGGCATCTAAGTAACGTCACGCTTCGTTTTGCAATGCAATTCATCTCGAAAAGTGATTTTCATATGACGGTTGCCACAATTGCAGCATGCCTCATTGCAGCTGCCACATGAAGAAGAATTCGTTGCTTCTATTTGTTGTAGTCATGATTTAATTAAAATGCAAGTGTATCATTAAATTGAAGCAACGTCAAGGCCCTTGCTGCTGTATGAGTATCCGTCTAAGTGAGTAAGTGAGTGTCTATTCACTTTGTCTATCCATATCCATATCCATATCCATGTCCACACTCATGTCCATGTCCATGTCCGTGTCAATGTCCATGTGTGTGCCTCATGTCTGTGTTGTCATTAATCTTTCGTCAGCTCTTCACTTCTCTTCTCTTCTCTCATTGCTTCTCTCTTTAACAACTGTGAAAATCGTAGGAGCGCATTTTCAATGCCAATGCATTGTTGTTGTTATTGCTGTTGATTTTGTCTAATGATCGCGTGCAGTTTTTCACATGTTTTCCATAATGGGTCTAGGCGTCATATATCATAATTGTGCCAAACTATAAACAGATACAAACGAGAACTCGTATATCTACGACTTGTTCATATCCCCCAACTTGGACTTGGACTTGGACTATGACTGTGACTTTTGCTTTTGCTTTGGCCAGATGCAGATTTAAGCCAGTTGATTAATGTGCTCAATGTGCACAGTTGTCAGTTTAATAAATGTGCGTTGTTTTCTCTTAATCACAGCAATATCCATAGTAAATATTTCCACTCAACTTACTCATTGTCTAATGTGAAAATGCTTCTCACAAATTGATGATGTCTAAGCTGTAATTCAAATGAATATCTTATTAGATTTATGAAGTAACTCTACACTATATTCTATTAAGAGGAAATTCTTGAACCAAATGTGTTAAAGTAAGCCACTTTTTAGCCACCCACAAGGATTGTGGCTCAGTGACAGGTCACGGAGTGTGGCAATTGAATTTTAACATATTCATAAGCAAATTACCCAAGCCATAATAATAAAATGCAAAGAGAAAAAAAATCTGTAACAGAAGTGTTGAGATTGCACTAATTACATGTCAGTCGACCCACACACCCCGTCACACACACACACACACACACAGCCAACACCTTGGCGCATAAATTTGCAACAAACGACGCATGTCACCTCGCACTGAGAGACTGAGAGACTTTTCCCCGCCCCTCACCCCTCTTCTCTCTTCCCACAGTGAGCTGAGAAAATATGTTGCATATGGCATTTTGTGAGTTTTCTGCGTCGCCGCCATCGACTGCAAAAAAAAGTGTCAAATGTGAAATTTATGTCAGACACAAAAGTCGCATTCAAGGCGCACGCGTAGCCAACACCCCTCTCCCTCCCTCCCTCTCCCTCTCCCTCTCCCTCTCCCTCTCCCTCTCCCTCTCCCTCTCCCTCTCCCTCTCCCTCTCCCTCTCCCTCTCCCTCTCCCTCTCCCTCTCCCTCTCCCTCTCCCTCTCCCTCTCCCTCTCCCTTTCCCTCTCCCTCCCTCCCTCTCCCTCTCCCTCCCTCCCTCTCCCCTCCTTCCTTCTCCCTCTTTCCCTCTCTCCTTCCCTACTCTAGGCAACCTTTCGAGCCGCCCTCTCCGTTTTGGTTTAGTAAAAAATTAGCGCAAACATTTAAATAAAAGCCAAAACAAGTTGTTAACTTTATTAGCGTTCATTTATTTATTTTTTGGTTTTTGTTTTGTTTCTGCGTCGACAGCAAAAGTGATTTGCATAAAAAGCGACTTGCAATTAGTTTGCATGCAAATCGCATATGTATGTCCATAGACTGACAACGCAGACTGTAGTCAACTCCAACTGTAGACTGCAGACTACAGACTGCAGACTTCAGACTGTCTGTAGACTGGAGACAACGAGCTGAATGAGGACCAGGGCTTGGGTCATAACTCAAATGCACGCCTCGAGGGCAGACAGAGTGTTTAACAGCAGAAATGTAACTACAAATTTGTTACACGCTCTTCTCATTGTTAAGCAAATGGATTCTTGTTAATTGAAAATACTGAGCTCTGATCTTTATTAATGTATGTCATCTTCACTTGACTTTACAAAGTGAGAATTTCCCTTATTCCGCCTACAATTCAATTTCAATTGCAGTTGCTGTTTAAGAATACAAATTTGCATATTAGCATATTAAATGTATGAAGATTGTTTTCACTTTAAATTCAATTCGATTTTGACAATGCGCTTTGATTACAATTTAAACTATTCATTCATTGACTGTCATTCAATTCAACACTCAAAGAGGATATTTATATAAACAAGAGTTGTTCGTTGCCTTGTTGTGTTTGCTGTTGTTTTAGCATTATTTATCAAATGTTGTACCGTTGTTAAACAACAAACTATTGTCGATGCTGCCGTTGAACACACAAATAGAGTTTTTACCATGTTTCTGCGCTTTTATGAGGAAAATTCTTGTCATTCAAATGAGCATACAACAATGCACGCACACGCAGTCACCCATGAGACAAACAACAACAACAGCAACAATAACAAAAGGAACAAGCATAATAACAAGAACTTCATTGCTTTTCCTGTCAATTTTCATAGATATTTCATGTATTTTGTGTTCTATATTTAACATGTCACCAATTCCCAGCTACTCATACTCATACTCATACAACTACTGAGTACACTCATGAGTGCCTTGTCTGTCACTGGCAGTTCAAGGCTGCTTTGATTTGATTGATGGCTTATGGGGTTATACATGTGCTTAGCAGAGTTGCCCATTTGTCTGTGAGTCACGGAGCCACTTTGATAGTTTCTCTTTCTCTCTCTTAATTCCAATCCCATGCTCATTCTTATTCCGATGCCCCCCACCATACTTAATTTCCTTTTTCTACTCAAGCTCATTAGTGCAATTGAAGATGGAATTTACTGGAAAGCATAAAAACTGCTTAAATCGTTTTCTCATTTCCTGCCCTTTGCTGATGCGTGGGAAACCCGAAAACCTTTTACAGGTGATCAGACTGAGTTTAATACATTTTTAATTGCAAACTGCCATAAAAAGAAAACGCCTAACTGGCAAATTGCAACAGCAGCTCAAACTTTCACTCACTCACTCGTAAGAAATGTAGCCCAGGAGAATGCTCGCATATTCGAATACTCGAATACTTGAATACTCGGTTGCAATTACAAGCGACGAGCGATAAAAAACGCATAAATTACTGCCTAAAATTGGTGGAGTTAACTAAGAGAAAAAAAGCCACAAAATCAACTGCAGAAACATAAACAAACAACGCACAAAAAAACTGTATAAGGAAGTCAAGTCGAGTGTGGCACGCTCGAAAATGCCAATGCGACTGCTTAATTGAATGCAACGCAGCAGCCGAAACACAAGACAAGAAAAACGCATTAACTTCGGTAAGCCGAACATTTGATACCCTTGCGGAGTCCTGTATTAAACTTTTAATTGATCGTTCATATGACAGCCTTATGTTATAGTAGTCAAATTTTAGTCAAACTCTTTTATGACTTATTTCTTAAAAATCCATAACAATTTTATGAATATATATCTTATTTTTTGATGAAAAAAAGCTGTTGAAATTAAATATTAATTTTTATTTATTTATTTATATTCAATTTTTTTTTGTTAAAATCAAATGTAAAAGTTATTTTTCAATTTATCAACAATATTTATCAGCAAACTGAAGCGTAATTGTTGCAATGATAGCTTCATAATGTTTCACATTTCGGGACATAGCTAAAATACCCGCTGCAAGGGTATAAAAACGCGTCTCGAGTGCGACCTACATGGCGTATACGTAATTACAAATTTATGTGAACGCCACTCGATATGTTCGAAATTAAGGGGCACATGGGAGACTACAAAAAAAAAGGCAAAAAACAATTGCCAACAACTAACAAAGTTGGCACGAATGCAATATGCATAATGCATACAAGCTTGCAGCTTGCGGCGACACTTGCCACGTTGCCGTTTGCCACAATGCCACGCTGCCACGCTGCCACGGGAGTCACATTGTCGTTGCATTGACAGCTGCGCCTGCGCAGCGCATCGTTACTTGGATTTGGATTTGGATTTTACTTGGGCGTTTGCCACACGCAAATGCCTTGAGGCTACCTGGGAAATCAATAAGCGCGCACACGCTACAAATTGTGGCAACTTCAGCTCTGTAGGCTGTTGCAGATTTTTCGTTTCGATTTCGATTCGCAACGATTTCACAACTCGCCATCTAATGAGGTGCAAAGAGAGGCGTGACAGCCGCCTCCTTCTGGCCGCACAAATTTCAGCAGCTTTGCTTACAACATTTTGCACTTATATGCACCTCTTGCATCCCTCCCCATTTTTTCCGATTCCGCTTTTCCGATTTTTAGGTGGGACTCGTCGCCGTCTGGGCGAGTGGGCCGAAAACTCGCTCCTGCAGTCGACAGTCTACAGTCCACAGTCTGCAGGCTGTCGACGCGATGATGAAGCCATTAAATTGAAAATTATATGGCGGTATTTGTTAATTGGCCAAGTCCATTGAAATTAACGCTTGTTGAGTTTTCACCAAGCAAATTACACAGAGATTACACATGTCGAACTCAGTGAAGATGTCATATAAGCTCTCACATATAGTTTGTAAAGCCAAGAAAAAACTAATACTTAATTAAATGCTCACTCCTTCACAAATTTAAATATTATGATTTGAAGAAAAAAGTCATAAAAATTTTATTACAATCGCCAAATAAACGCAAAGTTATTAAACATACTAATCTTAAAGCAACGAAAGAAAGACTATTTTTATTTTATTAATTATTTATATTGATTTAATAAATTGATATTTTTACTGTAGATACGCCTCAGCTTGACTAAGATCAAAGTGCAGAGTATCCCTTAGTCAGTAAGCTATTTTTAAATGCGACAACAATTATGCATCGTCTATTTGCAGTTTTTAAATAGATATCTGCGCCGTGTAGCGTTGCTAATCCCGATGAATGAAAGCACAATGAGGTGGCACATATATACATATATATATATCTAATTGCTTCCGGGAATAAGAATGAGACAAGAGAAGACAAATTATGAAAATCTTTGAAGAATTGAAAATGCCTGCAAGATACGAAATTCAAAATATTATTCTTGAAAATATTCCCAACGATGACGTGAACAAATTTCAAAGACTAACTGATAAACTGTGAGAGAAGCGCAGAGATTATCAAATGCAAAAATAAAATCAAAATAAAATCCCAACAATAGGAAGCACACATAAGCCAAGTCACGAGTATGGAACCACCTCAGGAGGATTGCTGGGAGATTGTGGATTGTCGGACAGATTGGGAAACTGGGCACGCATGGGAAATTGTGAAATCATCACGAAAAACGCTGCAAATTCTTACGCCCGACAGCAAATTACGTGAGCCGCATGGCCAAAACAAAGCAGCTAAAATGAATGCATGAATGAATGAGCCAGCAAGTGAGTGAGTGTGAGTTAGTGTTAGTGAGAGTTAGTGAGCCACTGACTGAATGAATGAGTAAGTGAACAAGAGTGAGTGAGTGAGTGAGCGAGTACCTAGGTAAAAGACAACAAATGATGATGATGGCGAAACAAAAGCCAAGTGGGAAAACTAAAGGAAAAATCTGTGTATTGTTTGTTCTCTCGCGCTTTCCACAGTCAGTTTCAACAGAGTTACGACAAGTACTCACGTTATTGGCGGCTTCGTCTTTTGTTTGCCATTTTGTTTGCTTGCTTTTCGGCTTCAACGTAAACACTCGATATTTATTCTTTTGTATTTGCCACCCTTTCTGCTTCATACTACATCACAGCACACCACAAGCCACAGCGTGAATCCTTTACATTGAGTCTGATTTTTATGGGCAAAAGCGTTAAAATGCTTTTGGCTCTGCTTCGTCTTGGCCCTCGATTTTTTGTGGGCGTAATTGAAAGCATCAAACGTTGCAGCCCACACACACACACACACACACACACACACACACACACACACACAATGGTGCAAAACAAATTTGTAAGCCAACTATTTAGTGGCCGAAAATCAAAATCAAAGGCAGCGGCAACAGCGGCAGCTTGCCCAATAAATCGCAGCCAACGTGGCGTATGCGCAATCGGAGTAAGTGCAGTCAGCGGCGGAGCTGGCAGTTCATGGATGGAGCACTTGTGTTGCTGCTGCCTCCTGGCAACAACTCCTGCCTGACTGCCCCTTCTTCCCCCCTTCTCTTCTGCCCTCCTTTCCACCTTCCTTCCTCTGCAATGTCCGTAATAAAAATGTCGAAAGAAGGCTTGTGGGCATTTGCCAAATGCTAGGGAATTGTGAAACTTCATGCGATTTCAATGGCTTTATTTCTCTTTCACTCTCTCTTTCTCTCTCTGTCTCCCACTCTTTCTGTCCCTCTGTCTCTCTGTGCGGGTGTGTGTTTATTGTAACTGAAAGCAGTGGCCAGTGTTAGGCAAATATTGAAGCATTGAACACGTTTTAGCCAAATTGCATTTTTATTGCCGCCTTTTTGCACTGCTTGTGGGTGTTTTTGTCTGCATTTTTAAAGAGATATACATATATCCAGACTCATAAATGGGATAATCCACTAGCCATAACAATAGTATAATATTATATTTATTAGCTAGATCTTAAACTAACTTTTGTCGACTTTATTCAATTTCTACTCTCTGGTTTAATCTCATTTCGTAGACGTGCTTAAATGTTAAATGTCGTTGTTGTCCATTTCCTTCCCACTCTATCTCTCTATCTCTATCACTTTATTGCCATCTCCTTTGCAGCGTGAAAAGCTTTTCTGGCTTTTCAACAAGAGTCTGTGTTCATTTTCCATTTTCTCTCTTTTTTGCTGTTGCATTTCAAAGCTTGGCAAATTCATTTGCATGCACGTTGCTTGTTTGAGTTTATTGATTGGAAATTTGGTTATCCTTGTAGCAACTCGTCAGCCAACTGATGAAATGAAAGCTGCAACTGAGACTTCTTTATCATATTTATAATCCAATTAAAGATTTCATTCCACAAATCAGATTCTTTTTTTCTCTCTTGGTTAATCGACAGTTTAGCCCAAGTATTTGTCAGCTCAATATTTGCATCTTCCTGACACTTTCAAGCTGCATAGTTGCTTTTCATTTTAGGATAGAACAGAGAGAGACAGAGAGAGAGAGAGAGGGATAGGAAGAAGGAGTGAGAGAGGGAAATGTGAGGGGTATACTATCATTGTTGTCATGCAATGCGCAAACACAAAACTAATTGAATTTTTCCTAGCTCTCTTGCTATCTTCTTCCCATTCTCTATTCCTCTCTGTTGCTCTCTGTCCCTATGACTAGCTCTTTGACATTTTGTGCAAGTCAGCAAAAGGGAAGCCGCCTCCATTGTCTACCTCTGGAACGTGCCACAATTTTGGGTTGTCACAGTGTTTAGTATCTGGATGGGAGTGTGTTTTTGGTGTTTGGCTATTGGGTGTGTCTTATTGTTGTTCTTGTTGATGTTGTTGCTGTTGTTGATTGTGCCCGAAAAAACATAATCAGCATATAATTAAAAGCTACTAACATGCAACAAATTACACGCAAAGTATCTTGTAGTTACACAATACAAACAGTCGTTCAAGGTTGTATCGTGATTGTGTTTTTCTTTCATTCATGTTGGTTCAGTTTGTTTTTACATCGCATCCTCCATATAATACACAACAGAAACAGACTGAGGCGTGGCATGGCCAAGCTGACCCAAAAATCCATTTAACGCCTGCAAAAAAAAACAAAACAAAAGAAAAACACTAACAACAACACGACGACGAGGAGAATAAAAGACCGCAAGCAATTTTTGTTTAACATTTACGAGCATATTCATTTTATTTATGCTGAGTCGCAAAAGTTGAACTGGCACCATTTTAATGGCCCGAATTGTTGTTCGAGTGCCTCGTACTCGTACTCGTAAGTACAATGCAATGCAATTATTCTGTCGTGTACAGTTTCCTCAAGTGATCAAGTTCTTCAAGTAGACGCATTTTCATAGTCCAAAAATGTGACCCAATTTCCAGCAGACGCCAATTGAAATGTTGTTGTTGTTGTTGTTGTCGTGATAGGCGTGTCAAATTGTAGTTTTTTTTAGTCAAAATTTATATGCAAAATTGGCATTTAATTCGCATATTTGTATAAGCATGTATTTTAATGTAAGTGCAATTGACGTTCATTGGCTTAGTTTTAAATTTCATTCAAATTGTCAGCAACTCTGCAACTCAGAACTTGCTTCCACTGCGTAATTGTAGACGCAACCAGATAATGTTGCCGCCTCAACACACACACACACACTCTTGATATGGCCCACTTACACTTACAGTTACAGTTGGTGGCATATTCTTATCAGTCATTGAAGTAAACTTAATTAAAATACACTTAAATTATTTTTAAAATTCTATAATAAACCAATGCATTTTATGGTCAAGTAGAAAACATGTTGCACAATCAACAGCAGCAACATGTTGCTGACAGCTAAATATCTCTATTTTTTCTGCGTGATAATTAGGAATTTGATTAGAGACCTGAGATGAAAGAAAGAGCAACTGTGGGCACATTAGGGATCAGTTTTTGCCTGACATTTGTGAGGGCAATGGCAATTATAACAGTGGAATAAACACATGCATTTCCCACATTCCACCCATTTGTATTGCCATTGGCATAATCCCACAGAATTCAATGCGGGATCTCTCGTATAACACAGGTCTTTCCAGTTGCAATCGGCTCGCCGTTGATGCGTTAATTTGCATGCAACATGCACTATGATTACCCGCAGCAATTTGCAACAACAGCAACAACAACAACAACTGGGGAGCAATTGCTGTTGCTGCTGTTGAAACAACAGCTGCTGCTGCCCATTGGGCGACTGGGAGCGCAGAATTTGTTGCAATTGAACTGATGTCAGTAGAGAGAGAGAGAGAGAGAACCCGACAGAGAGAGTGATAGAAAAAGAGAGAGAAAGAAAGGAAATATTCATCTGTCTATTGGTTTATTTGTTTCTGTTTGTATTTGTATTTGTATTTGTATCTGTTTGTTGTTGCCAGTATTTGCACATCTGCAACGCGGCCAACGTTGCAACGTTGGTCAAAAGTGGATGGAGATGGACAGCCGGAGATAGAGGTTGAATTTGCTGTCATTCGTTTGCTGTTCGCCCAGTTGTATAATTCGCAATTGTTTGTTGTTGTTGCTGCTGTTGCTGTCCACAATTGTTGTTGCTTCTGCGTGTTGCTCATCAGCAGCAATATGTTCTTATTGTTGTAGCTGCTTCAGTTTTTTAATTATCAAAATGCTGTTGATGTTACTGTTGTTGTTGCAGATTCCTGCACTGTCAGCAATTTCCGCAATTGTTTGTTGTTGTTGCTGCTGCTGCGGTTGCTGTTGCTGCTGTTGTTATGCTTATATTACAAAAATATATAGAGAACTGTGCACTCGAAGATTTACCAGTCCAGCTGCTGTTGACTTATTGTTTATTTTTGATTTGTTTAACATTTGTTTAACATTTGCCTGCGCCTTTTGTTATTGCCTTTTTCCCTTGCGACCAATTTTAATGCAATTTCATTGGCGCTGTTTATTTAGCATATTTGTTGAATTGTTATGATTTTTTGATGTTATTATTTTTTATTATTGCTCGGTGCTTTGTCCTCAACATCAGCTGGGCAGTTGTTGTGTGATTCATGCGATTGGAGATCAACTCAAGAGATCCTCATGTTTCGCCTTGTTTTGCTTTGTTTTCTCTTGTTCTTGTTCTTTGATTGTTGTTGTTGTTGCTCTCATTCTCAATACGTGTTTTATTTATAGATTTGTAATTTCATTTGTTTGGCATTCTTGTGCATAAGGCCGCGAGATTTATGCACATACATGTGCCTGGCACTTGAGCGAACCATAACATGGCACACGCCTCGATCCCCTACAATCCCTAACAAATGAGGTTCCATGCACAGCCAATGAACTGCAACTGGGCGTCTACAAAATATCAGCGGGGTGTGGGGAGCATTTAGTGAGTCTTTGTTGCAGCCACAGCCAATTGAATTAGTCGCCTGTCAGTTCAGCAATCTAAAATGTGGCAGGTCAAACAGAGTGCAGATCTTGCGAAAAAAAAACACATCGCTAGCTCGTCAGAGACTGAGGAGATTGCCAGATAGATGCTTAGATATATAACTATTAAGATACATAAATAATTATTTAAAAAAAATATGAACTAGTCGGTCGGTGCTACAGTCGAGCATACTCGACAGTCGGAGACCCCGTACTTACTATGGAAACAACTTATAATGGAAAAAAACTAAAAATAATTTAGTTAACTTAAATGCAAATATACTCCAATTTACATTCCATTTAGTCCTACTTCTATTCATACTTCTATTAGCATTGGAATTATTTCTCTATATTCGAACTCGTACTTCTTCCTCAGTTTCTCTTTTTTTTTCTTACCCTCTCTACTACTGCTACTATAAATACTACTATTAATATTACTCCTCCCAGTCCCTCTCCCAGGAACCGCTCCCAGTCCCTCTCCCAGTCCCTCTCCCAGTCCCTCTCCCAGTCCCTCTCTCAGTCCCTCTCCCAGTCCCTCTCCCAGGCACTGCTCCCAGTCCCTCTCCCAGTCCCGCTCCCAGTCCCTCTCCCAGGTCCCGCTCCCAGTCCCTCTCCCAGTCCCTCTCCCAGGTCCCGCTCCCAGTCCCTCTCCCAGTCCCTCTCCCAGTCCCTCTCCCAGGTCCCGCTCCCAGTCCCTCTCCCAGGTCCCGCTCCCAGTCCCTCTCCCAGTTCCTCTCCCAGTCCCTCTCCCAGTCCCGCTCCCAGTCCCTCTCCCAGGTCCCGCTCCCAGTCCCTCTCCCAGTCCCTCTCCCAGTCCCTCTCCCAGGTCCCTCTCCCAGTCCCTCTCCCAGTCCCTCTCCCAGTCCCTCTCCCAGGCCCCGCTCCGCTTCGATCTAATACATATTTAGATATTTATTTTCTTCACACAGAGTAACTTTGATTATCTTTCTCATCTCGCACTTTCTCGGCAATTTGTTTGAGCTCAGATAACTCGCCTAGATCTAAATTTGCATTTAGATAGACTTGACTTTTTCAACATCATAAATCTTGTTAATTAATATGGCTGCAGCAAGAACCACATGCAACAACAGTAGCTAGCCCACATACCACATACCACATACCATAACTGCATACGTTGCAATAAAAAAATGTTTTCAATTAAATTTTTAATATGCTTTTTGAGGCAGACAAAATTTGTTGCTGGTCGTGTGGCAGGCAAGAGGCGTCTGCCTGGCGCCTAGCCGAAATGTAAGCCAATCGGCAGAATGCAGCGCGAAAGTGTTGCAAGTGTGTCCAAAAATGTACATGCAACTTGCGGCAACTTGGGGCAACTTGTCAACGACGACTACGATGCTAGCTGAACTCTTGCCACATTTTTATTTGCCTTGGTTGTTGCTCGTATAATCGCAGTTGACATTTTCATTGCAAAATTAGCACAAAGTGCATGCGTGCAACACACACACACACACACACGCAGTCATAGTTACTTATAGAAAAACTTATATATATATGTGAACTTATATTCAAATGGGCAAATGCAAATAAATGGCAAGGAGATTGTCGCTGTTGCAGCCGCCGCAATAAATTGTACATGCAACGCAGACGTGGCGCCAAAATCTGCCAGCTACGATGTCAGCGCGGCGTCGCGTGTTGCAAGCTGCAACTGTAACTGACAATCTACATCTGTATGCAAGTGTGTGTGTGTGCGTATGTGTGTGTGTGTGCTTGCCACGCGGTATTTGCCACACAAATTGAAAACTTATGCGCGCATTAACAATTTATCAGTTGAATTGTTGGGATTTTCTCGTGTGGCAGCTGAAATGCGAAGCTGCAACATCAACAACAACAACACCAAAACATATATATATTCGTATATAGATTGCAGCGCATGCAAAACCAACAAATAATTGAATATACAATAAATAAATATGCGTTGCAAATAGAAATGCGAATTGCAAACGCAATGCAGCTTCCTGCAACTCAAAAAGTATTTATAGGTCGACTAATCTGCACTTAAAGATGGGAAAGATTGAGGCAAATACATGTTTAATCAACTAATTTAAAAGAAATTTGTTCAGCACAAATAAAATAAAATAATAACATCAGCTAAATTTAAGGAATTTAAAGCAAAAATATTTTAAAAGAAAGTTAAATCATTTAAATTAAAATTTTACTGATATATATTTTATAAATAGTCTAAGAAATATTTTGTCTATCAGCTGGAAAGTTGACAGCTGATAAAAGATACTGAAAACATTTGCGATAACATAGTTAAATTTTGATTAACAAAAACTTGAGAAAGAAAGCTTTAAAAGGTGCTCTTAGTTATTACGTTTAAATAGGCTGGAACAGAGTTCAACGAACCGATTTTGAATCGTTTCTTATAAAGATCTGCCACAAACTGATGACGATCTACAAACCACAAACAACAGCAAACGTGTCATAATAACAACAACAAACAACAACAACAACAAAAATCAACGAACCATAAAAATGTATAACAGTTCAAGCATATCGATATAGAACTAGAGAAAGAGTGAGAGAGTGACAGAGTGACAGAGAGAGAGAGAGAGTCCACTTACCCCATTCTGTTGCCCGATTCTTGATATATATATTTTCAGTTTGTTGTTTTTTTTTTGCCGCATTTTGTTGACTTTAATTGTTATCGCATTGGCCGCTGCACACACAAATTGTTGGTGTTTGACAAGTAGTCAACGATTTTTGATAACAATTATTAAACGCGCCTTGACACGCAGTCGACGACACCGGGGGGCAAGTAGGAGGGGGCAAGGCGGATGTTTTTATTTGTGCTCTGCAATGTGAAAGTATCGAGTATATGGAGTAGTTCTAGTTCTAGCTGTTGTTATTTTTGTTATTGCTGTAACTCTTCCTCTTGTTGATTATAAATTTTCTTTTTCGGAATTTATGGCCCTAGTCAATAGTTGACTTCTTGGCCTGGCCTGCTTGCTGTCGATAGGGTTTCTATCTCAAAAGCAACTCCGTTACTTGTTATTTCTCGTTTGTTGTGTTTGTACACAAATTGATTTTCAATCAAGGCCATAAATTTCACTAGAAATATGTTATTAAATATTTGAAATATTTATGATATGCATTTGAAAGTAAGCAATGTTTTTGGTTTTAATGTTTTCCCTTCCAGAAAAGCAAAGCAAAGATTTGCCGCACAAAATCTAATAATAATTATTATTGCTGAAGCTTCAGTTTCCACTTGGCGTATAGTTATGGAGCAAACAGTTGAAAGTTCAGTTTTCAACTGGAAAAGTTTACTTTTGTACTTAGCCAAACATTTTCTCTAATTACAACGAGGCAGTAAAACTTTCTGACATTTTGACGGCTCAAATTTTCCATTTTGCATTTACCATTTTCTATTTAACATTTGTTCTGTCCACAAGCAGACTCATGATTTTCAACACATTTACTCTAAATTGAAAACGCATATAGCATACGTTACTAGAGAGGAGGGTGGGGGGGGGGGGGAGTTGAGAGGTGAAGGACGAGCAAATTATGTCAAGGTATGCCAAAGCTGCCTCTGAGCCAAGTGTTTTGCGGGCTAAGCGTTTACTTGGCTCACAGCCAAAGTCTGATAATGGCAAAGACGACAGCGACAGCAAATTTTGGTAGGCATATGTGTGTGTGTGTGTGTGTGTGTGTATGTGTAGACGTATGTGTAATCCAACACAATGGCCTAGAACGAAGCCATAGCTCCGCCTTCATGCCCGTAGACAATTACAGTAAACAAATTCGCACACGTTGTTGCCTGCTGCTGCTGCTGCGGTGACAGCAGGCAAAACAAGAGACGAAAATAGACAGCAGCAACAGCAGCAGCAGCAACAGCAGCAGCAGCAGTTGCAACAACATCAGCAACAGCAGTTGCCACAATACAACAATAGCAGCAACAGCAACAGCAGCAATGGAATGGAGAAGTGCATAAAAGCCTTTGAGTGTGGGCGGGTGTAGAAGTGTGTGTAGAAACTGTGCCACGCCCATATATGCCTTGCGGTCACGGCCAAAAAACAGAGCTCGTATTTTTGGCAGGCACAATTTTTGGCCATGCATGAGATTTGCATTTTTTACACAACGGCCTGCAATTTTGGCAGAAGCTGCCAGAAATCTTTTGCCATAGCATACTTTTCTGGGCCACAGCAGGATATACAGACAAGCAAGTGTGTGTGTGTGTGTGTGTGAGAGTGTGTGTGTGTATACCACGTTTGGGGCAATTCAATTGAATTTCTACTGCTTGAGCTGTGAGCTCTTGAGTTACAAAGCAATGGAGCACAAGTTGAAACGAACTACAAAGTATTCCCCACAGCAGACCAATACAGAAGCCTAGTCTCTACCTTTCTCTCTCTCTCTCTCTCTCTCTCTCTCTCTCTCTTCCTATCTCTCTCTCTCTCTCTCTTTCTGTGCACAGGTTTAAGTTACAGCCTTGGTCTCAGAGGCGACAGAGAGACATCGGTTACCGTTGCAACAGGAAGCCCAAAGCGGAAGTAGTCACAGTTTTTTTTCCTTTTTTTGGCTCCTCTGTCATAGCTAGACTGACTGACGCCTGGTCAATAAGCAAAAGAGTCAGTAAAAGGATCTGGCCTGTTGCCATGTTGCTGGTATTTTGTGCTCCTTTGGCTGATTTATGAGCAGCACAGCAATTCACAGAAAACGCATAAACAGGCCATTTGCCATTTGCCATTGGGCTTTAAAGTGAGCTCATCATTTATGAAATAATTTGCAATTGAATAATGAAATGAATATTTGAAATGAAAATGATCGATACACTTTTGTGACTCAGCTTGGCTTTTTTTCAATCATTATTTAGTTGACACTTTTACACTGGCATCTGTTGGCCTTGCTTCTATTTATTTTGTTCTCGTTTTGTTGTTTTTCAATTTCGTTGCAACGCCATTTTCAATTTTCCATTTCATTTTGCTTGTTGAATTTGCATTGCATGACATGGCAAATAAATGTGTCATGGCTTCGCGGCGCCACGCCGTCAAGTATCAGTTGCCAGTTGCCAGTTGCACGTTGCCAGTTGCATATTGCCACATGCCCCACTTGACAAACTGTGCATTTACTTTGCCGCAACTTTTGATATTTCCCTTTCTCCTGTCGGCTTTTACAGTAGCTGCTGCTTGTAATCGTTTCAGAAATAGATGCTGATGTAAATTTCTAGCAGCAACTGTATACAGTGTTTGTCAAAAGACTCATTTCATTTGCTAATTTTATGGCCACAACATATGGCCTAGGCTAATCGTCTGATCGTCTGATCTCGGGCGGGGGAATTGAATTCATATATAGTCGTCAACTCGTTTTTAGGTGCAGCGCACACACATAAACGTCATATAAAAGCCATTAATTTAAATTATAAACTATAAAGACAAAATAGGCAACACACACAAACATATATATATACACACAATAGAGACAAAAGACGTATCTATCTTATGCCTTAAAAGTCGATTGCTCAAAGCGTTTTGTCGATTCTTGTTGTTGCTGTTGTTTCTGTTGTTGCTGTCGTTGTTGCAGTTGTCATGAACTGCGTGACAATCAGCCCACGCTAAAGTCAGCTACTACCCCTACCACACACACACACACACACACACACACACACACACACGCACGCACACACACAGTGACACACAGTTATCTAGCCCCATCTCCAATTGTCACATCTACGCGGTGAATGCCACCAGAGCAGTAAAAGCTATTAACACATACATATGTAGGCCATAAATTTATAGCTCTCACTGTTGTTGTTGTTGCCATCGTTTTGTTGTTGTTGTCTTCAAGTGAATCAATTTGTTGTGGGAGAGAGAGCGAGAGAGTTGTTGTTGTTGTTGTCACAACCTGTTGATCACCACAGAGGGCAATTAATGTGTTATTTGTGCACGTAATTGTCGAGCAACTGAAACTGCAATAATATTTGCAAATATCTACAAGATACAGATACATTATAGGGATTACTGGGAAACCAAATAACTTGCTTTTGGTTTGGTATTACACAGAGTATCACGGCAGCCAAGTTGTCCACAGTTTGTCGAGGAAGCAGTCAGTAGTTAAATTTGCAATTACACGCAATTTAAAAGTTATTAACACGCCCAACACAATCATAGTCATTAAAAACATTAAAGTTGTTTGAGCGAAACGAGGAAACAGCAAAAAAAGAGTATTTTATGTATTCGTAATTTGTATATAAATGAGAAAGAAACCCACGCGCAGTCTTTCAACATCATGGGTGGCGCCGACAAACCACCAAACCACCAACCACAATGGCTTTAAGTCATAAACAATTAAACGAGACCCGCCCACACGATAATAAACAAAACAAAAAATAATAAAAAATGAAAAACGAGAAACAAAATCTGAAATTGTTTGGCAAAGATGATTTTTAAGTGCAGACTGCAGGTCTGATTATAAAGTCTTTTCGAAATAAAATAATCTTGTTTCTAAACTATATTAATTTATTTTTATGTATCTTCATATGAAAGTTTGATTATAAAGCCGGATCTATTAAAAATAATATAATTCATAAATTGCAATGATCATTTTTATATAAGTAAATTAAAAAAATTAATTTTACTAGAACTTGCAGTTAGACACTAATATATTTTTACTTCCTCATAGTCTAATAATTATTATATTAAAGTATGCATTGCTTGGCTTAAAAATATAATATTAATAATACATTTTTATTAATAAAATTTTCAAATAATTTAAATATTTTATCAAGCGATATCTGATAATAATACAATTTTTTTTTTATTATTATTATAATTAAAATATTGAAATTAATTGCTATATTTCTACCCTTGACTTGTTGCAGGCGCCGTTTGCGGGGGCAGCTGCTGCAACAATGCCACGGAAAAGGAGTTGCGCCTCAAGGCATCGAAGAAGTTCGAGGACCTGCTGCATCATCACACAAACAGTCTGCGTGGCATCCTGGAGACAACCGTTGAGAATTTTCAGAGTGAGTATGAATCTACAAATATGAGTTCTACATTTACTCTACGAAATGAGAACACGGTGTAACCTAGCGAAAGAGAACTCGAGACTGGCAATTTCAAATGGCAAATGCTTTTATGCAAATCAGTCAGTCAGTCAGTCAGTCAGTGAGTCTGTCTCTCTGTCAGTCTCTCAGTTGGTTAGCCAGTTTGTCAGTCTCTCAGTCTGTTAGCCAGTTGGTGGTTAGTCAGCGCACACACAGTCGCAAAGTCTGAAAAGTTTTCGTTGCGATAGCGAAAAAACATATTTTCGTGGCAATAAATTATTTATAATATGCAAATCGCCAGCTTGAGCGTGGGTCGCAAAATTATGATGATAACTTTTGGCTTGCCAAGTGAATTTAACGAAATTAAACTTGAAACGCGAAATTGATTTGTAATTTGCATTTGGTATGCAGATCAAAGCGACACATACTCAATATATACTATGTATTTTGTACATATATATAAAATATAAAATACAGTTCATATCCATATCCATCTTTCTTAGCCATATTGAAGTGTATTTGCTGCGCAAAACTGTTTGGAATGCAACAAAGTGTCTGCATCTAATTAAAAAGGCATTAAATATTGTTATTGTTGTTGTCCAGCGCCTTTTAAACATTTTTGCAATCTTTGGTTGGGTCACGTTTTAGGGACAACAACAGCACAATTCACAATTCACAATGCCTGCAAACGGTTGTCGTACACGCTGTAAATATCGCTTAAAGGCGTGCTCTCAACTCTCTGCTCTGTTCTCAATATTATTATTGTTGCTGCAGTTGTTATTGTTGTTGCTGTTGTTGTTGTTGTTGCTTGTGCCGTCTGCATTTCTCGGAAATGGGCGCGCATTTAAAATTTAAAAATTGACGTGGAGCTGCCATCGTTTTTTTTTTTTATTTTTACTTTGTGAGTGCAATTTGTGTGTATTTTATTTTGCCCGCATTTTATGTTTGCTCTTCAGCATTTAATGGATTCATTTGTTCTTTGATTGTTAGTCATCAAGAGTCACCAGCAAACATAGATGTATATAAAATAAATATGGATAACGTGAAGTATTTATTTAATATTATAACAAATATTAAAAGTAGTCTCAGTCCATCGAATACATCAGTTTTGTAGTGGAAAGATTTATGGATTTATCAAATAATTCTTGTCTAGAATTGTTTCAGTTGCAGTCCTAATGAACTTTCGCTTGTTTCGCATTTAGCCGCAAAGTACTTGAAATTCACTTTGCATTGCGCACGTTAAATTCAAATAAAATCGAATTAATATGCAAACGGCAAAGTCATTAAACTAAAATGCAATATATACATATAAAAAAATATATATTCATAAAGTCAACTAGCAATTTGTAGCAAATCTAATACAAATAAAAGTAATGCGCGTGTTTAATGTTTGACCTACGAGTGTAAAAAGTATTGCATATAGTTATTCAACTCATAAACATAACAATTTTTATGTTGTTTATTTTATTGCTCTCGCTGCATGGTTAATTAATATTTATTTAATTTATGCACGACAATTTATTAACTTAACATTAAATATCAATACCATTTTAAGTATTGGAGCATAGTTCGTATAGGAACTGGTTCTCTTTAAAGGAACATGTCTTCGCTTACATGCCATAAAAATTGATTTAGCTCGCGCCAGTTTTAGTTCCAAGTCCGACCGTGCGTATGCGTAATATTTTCAAGTCAAGTCTCACTCGCTCGGTCTGCAGATGCGCAACTATAAAATTTTATGCATTTTCCGCACATATATATGTACTTACACATTTATATATATATTTTATTTTTTCTCTTTTATTATTTTTTTTTGTGTTTTTGTTTTGTCTTTGGTGCCTTGCGGCGTTTACGCATAAAATAATATTGTATGAAAAGTAAATGCATATTTCTATTTAGTGGCAGCAACAACAACAACAACAACAATCGCATATGCAGCTTTCCTGGCGCTCCTCCTGCTTCTTCTTCTTCTTCCTCTTCCGCTGCCCTGCAGTTCTCCTGAACTTCTTTCCGTTTCCTGCCCGATTGTTGTGTGTTGTATTGTTGTGTTGCTTTGTTTGTTGTTGCATGTGTGCTGCTGTTGTTGTTGTTGTTGTTGTCGTTCTGCTTTTGCTGCTTTTGTTCGAGTGCATGTTCCGTATTATTTTTAAGCAAGTATTTGCGTGTGTAAACACGTTTCGCAGCTTACGAATTATGCTGCCCCTTCATGCCCCATGCCACATGCCCCATGCCCCATTCCCTTGCCCCATTCAGCCCCACCCAAAGTAGCGCCAAGCTGTATGTCTCCATTGCACTTACCGCACTTTTTTCTCTTCTCTTAATGCGTTTTTTCGACTCCCTCGGAGTCGCCTCCCTTTGTTGCCAAGTTGCAGCTAAATGGGCGTGTGCCTGCATAAAAAGTTCCAAATCCTGACTTACTGATCAGCCAGTTTGGCTGCCTGCCACAGTGCAACTTTTGGCCCTTTTTGCAGCACAACAACGGAATAAGAGTGGCAACATAAAATTGTATTTTATTTTTGCCAATACGCGGCAACAACAGCAACAGCAACAATTGCAACAACTACAATGAGAGCATGCAGTGCGTGCACTTTCATAAGTCGCAACTTTCGTGGCACATTCCACTTGCCTCTTTTCACCTCTTCCCTCTCACTCTCTCACTCTCTTTCTACGTTTCTCTTTACGTGGCCAACGTCTGTTTTGGCCATATCTTGTGCTTTGTAGCTGCAGCTAAAGCCATCTTTGTTGTTGTTATTGTTATTTTGTACGTTCAAAGTGGTTTTTGGTCGTCATCGTTTGTTAACTGCTTTTGTTTGCTTTGTCACAAAGTGAAGCTGTTAGATAGTTGGTTAGTTGGATGGCTTTGAATCTGCTTTGTAGTTATTGTCATTATTTTTTATAGCCAAGAAGCGACAACTGCGACAAAGCGTTAGCTAAGCCGCAGATTTGGCTAACAAATGAAGGTATTATCATTCCCAAAAAGTACTTGAGATAATTCTAGTTCTCTTTGTAGCTTCGTTGCAAACTTGTTCTGTCGTTTTTTAGTTTTTCTATTAATATTTAATTTGAATATGTATGAGTCTCAAATGTGATGCTGACCTTGAGACTATGGCTACAATTTCTGAATGAATTTTTTTGTTTAGGCCATAACAATAAATTTAGCTGCAGCTATTAATTATTAACGCAATTTAAATACGTATAATATTAATATTGAACAAATGAATGGTATCGTTTGCGGTTAGTCAAACAAACGAGCAACAATTTAAAGACGCAACCTATAAGCCAACTGGGCAACTGGCCAACAGGTTTCATTAATTGCCAATGGCATCAGCGGAGCCATTTTGTCTGATAGAAAAACAGTCGGTCTACCAGTCTAAATTATATTTATAAACATTATAATTAGTTGCTAACAAAATGAAATGAATTGCTTTAAGCGCGCGCTTTTGATTAGCGAACTGAACGTAACTGTGGCAAGCAGAGGGTTAAGATCAAGGGTTAAAGTAAGGGTCTGTAGTTGACAATTGAGGCATATGCGTTGAAGCACTTCAATATGTCAAAAATGTAGCATTGAGTCACGAGTTGCAAGTCCTCGCAATACAAAAGTCATCCAATTACTTTGAGAAGAGAGTAAAGACCAAGGACCTGGCCAAGAAAGAGGGGTAAGGAAGAGGATGGGGGAAGGGGAGCAGCCCAGCTGTTGGAGTGGCCGTTGGTTGAGTCAAGAAGTTGTTGCATATACATCTGGAGGGGCGTGCCAAGTTGGCACGCCTGCCTGCAGATAGCTAGTTACAATACAAGCACTTAAAGTGCCGATGCACAGTGTGCTGAGCATCGATGCCATTCGAGTTGAGCTGGGGAGAGAGAAATGTGTGGAGAGAGCAGCGCACAGATAGCAGCAATTATCATGGGAGAAGATAGCATGCCTTCTATGCTATAATTATGCCTGGCTCCACCTTAAAATCACCCAATCAAAGCCAGATGCGAGACACTTCTAGACACCTGAATGTAAGCTTAGGCCCAGTGTGCAACACAGTGAGGGAAACAACTTGCCACAGCTAAAAATGAAACTAAATGCGGCTAGCAAAACTGAAGTTACAGAAAGAGACGAGAGAAGAGAGAGAGGGGAAGGCAGCGGCAAAGAGTAGAGGCAACTGAGGCTAGGCAAATCAAGAAATACATGCATATAAAATGCAAATAAAAAAGCGGCAGATACTAAAATTGTAATATCCGCACAGGAACGCAGGCAGCAAACAACAAACTGCGAAGTAAAAAAAATAAAAAAAAAGATCTAAAAACTACACACAAAAAAATATATAAAAGAGAGGAAAAAAGAAAATAAAAAAGCGGGCAAAAAATAAAACTAAACCTGTGGGCTGTCCCTGCATATTTGCCATGGCGTGGGAAACAAAAACAGAGAGAATGCCGCCGCCGCCAAACTCGGTCTCATCTGCCGGGGCAAAGTGTGTGTGCGTCTTTTTGGGGCAGACACAGAGGCAGGGGCATGGGGCAGTAACTGGGACTGGGACTGTAGCTGGGTTTGAGCCCGAGGCGCGCAACCGGTCGCAGCTTGGACCTATGGATGCCCAGGTTCTACAGGAGGGACTCTGTTAATCCCACTCCCCGCCCCTCTAATGAAGCAATGAAGCCTAGCGTAGATATTTGCTCTAAGAATATACTCGTACTTTTGGATTTGGACTTAAAGTTGAGGCCACATGAATGGTTTGAAGTTGCGTAGGCTTGGCTTGGCCTGGACTCTGTTCCGACCTTAGAATTGAGAATTGAGCGTTGTCTAATTCAATTTCATTGTCCGTTTAGCCATTAGAGAGAGGCCATCAGTGTCTGCCTTCATGTGTGTGTGTGTGTGTGTGTGTGTGTGTGTGTGTGTGTGTGTGTGTGTGTGACTTGCTTGTGACAATGTTGAAAAAAAACCTTTGGCTAATGAAATTTTCATGTTTCATTGGCAAATCCATTTCCATTTCCAAGACTCTAGTAGTTATAACTGCCTTGACAGACCCAAGCCATAATCAAGAGCTCTGTTAATTACCAGAACCAAGAGAGAAGGCACACACAAATTGCAATTAGTTGTGCACAGCATAGAATATTATTGTTAGTTTCAAGTCTGCCCTAAGGTGAAACACTCAGCTTACATTTGTATCTGTAAATATAAATATAGATGTGGGTTGCCGGATATATGCACATATACAGAGAGACAAAGAGAGAGAGAGTGAGAGAGAGAGAGTGAGAAAGATAGAGAGAGAGAGAGACTGGAGTAGTTACAGTCTGAGGTTCAACTCTGGCAAGTCTGTGTGTGGGCGGTGTGAAAACCACAACTTAATTGCTCGTATTAAGCCGACAAAGCAGCTGCAATAATATTAAGTATGCGCAGCGTATGCTATTAATGTCAAATGAGCGGTAAATACAACTGCAGTTAAAAATACACTTAAAATAAAGCTCAAATGCTAATTTAGGCACTTGAATCCATTTCTATTTCAATGAAATTTTTGAGAATTTTTTAATAGAAAATCTTCAGAGAATAATTTATTGTTTTCTTCAGTGAAAGAAAGAAAGTATTTCAATTTAAAAACAGTAAGACGAAACTTTTTAATTTCACAATAGTTAAAATTATTATTTAATGTATATTTTTGGTAATTGTTAGTAAAACACTTGTGATAAGATTCGTTTTTGTATATAAATCTAAAAGAATTTTAGTCTAATAAAAAATAATTGATTATATATTCATTTTGAACCTTTTTTAGCTTTGTCAAAACTTAACCGATATTCATACGTATTACTTTGATCACATTTAGTCTTTTGAAGTGATTCTACCATTTAGGAATTGTTCGTTCGGGATATTTTATTTCTTTCCAAAATATTCTGATTATGAGTAGACGGATCCTTAATTAATAATAGCTTTAAATTAGATAATAATGAATAATATGACATAATGAACAGTTGTTATAGTGTAACTTAAATATAACATTTATTTTCCCCATTCATGCACTTCCTAGTCCCATTTTATTGCAGTGCAACTGACAGCTTGTACTGGCAGCTTAAAACCATGACAAGAGACTCTGAGTTGGCTTTGCGGTTGGTCTGCAATTTTGACACTGACTCTGACTCTGGCTCTGACTCAGAGTCAAATACTGGTTGAGGGCTTATGTTGCGACAGCCTGTCAACACACACCCAAATACCCTTTGTATAAACAATTGAATTGCGACTGCTATAGCGATTATGGCGATTACAATTAGTCGTTTAATTATAGAGAATAGTCGCTGCGAGATGGTGTGTTAATTATTCCATACATCCGGCTGACGAGGGATGCATTTTCAGCAAGAGATTAGAGGAAAAGGGGGGGAGATTTCCTTACCAAGAGCAACTCGGATGTTGTCGTATATGAAATTGCAGACAATGTTCATAATTAATTGAACAATAACAATGTAATGTCTATATGACAATTGATCAATTCACTATAACAATCGCATCCTGCGCAATTGGCAATTGTTTGGTTGGTCAAATGTTGCCCTTCTAAGTGTTGTTGTTCTTGCTGTTGTTGTTGTTGTTGTTGCAGCTGAGTGCCAAGAGAGCTAATTAAAAAGGGGTAAACTCTGACGCATCAAAGACCATTAGCCGATAAAGAGGCAGGCAGTCAAACAGACAGACAGAAAGACAGACAGGCAGAAGACAAACCAAGCCAAGCCCAAAAAACGAACCCAAGGCTGAGAACGGAAATGCTTCACAAAACAAAAAAAAAAACAACAACAAAGCTAACGATGAGTAAAGGAACTGAAATGTGTGTGTGTGGTTGTTGTTGTTGTTGTTGTCTTATTTTGTTGCTGCCATTTGCCAATTAACAAAAAGATTGACACTTTTATTTAAAAGCCGAATCTCAGCGAGCCACAAAAACACAAAAACATCAGATTGCAATTTAGAATTTGCCACGCTTCAACTTTGTGGCAGAGAGGGAGAAAGAGAGAGGAGACAGCGACGACATTTCACACAACAAATTGACAGACTGACAGACTGAAGTATCTGTGTGTGTGTGTGCGTGTGTGTGTATGTAGATTTTGCGAAATTGACAATCGATTTCGGGATTTGTAATCGCCGTATTAGCTGCGATAATGACGAGGCACAAACAGCGAGTTGCGAGTTGTGAGTTTGTGAGTTGCTCGTCGCGTGTTGCAAGTGTTTGTTGGGTTGTATCAATGTCCAATCCATAGCGTATTGCAAATCCAGTCGAGACAAATTTCACTGACACTTTGACAGATTATATTTTCGTGGCTTTTTGAGACACAACGTGATTAGCATTCTCAGCTCTTCAGGTTTTCGATTGTTGATTGGGCTTAGATTGATGGCTTACAAAACGACAACAAAAACAAATATATAATAACAATAAGAGTTGCGATTAATGATGCAGAATTGATTGGATATATGTATGCATATTAGCTTTTTTTATATTTATATTTAGCAAATTGTCTAAGTCGCTAATTATTTAACTCAATTCCTTATTGAATAGAAAGAGAGTGAAATCTGAATGCAAAAAGTTGCACATAAATTGGATTTAATTAGCTAAGAGCATTTGGAACAATAAGATAAACTTTTGCCACTGCCAAAATGGTAACAAATCCCAGACTGGCCATTTAACTCTGACTGAAGTTGCTGCCAAATTCCCAGCTGAGAAGAGATGAGAGAGAATAGAGGGAAACTTGTGGCAACAAAAGAGTGATTTAATTTGCTAATATAACGAACTAACAATAATCTGTATGCTTTTCTCTCTATTCTCTGCAGAGCACGTTCTCGAGCTGGCAGTACAATCGGAGAACAGGACACTGAGTGTCTTCTCCAAGGTCTACAAGCGAATGGTTCCATTGACACAGAGACTGATTCATCAGCTGTACACAGAGATCATAAGGTAAGCATTAAGGGGTATTATCAGTTAGTCTAAAAATAACACTTTCCTCTCTTTAGTCACTTGAAGTACACGGAGAACTACAGCAATGGCCAACCATTGAATAGTCAAAGTCTTGAGGATGCGTTGCACAAATTCTTTGAGCAACTGTTTCCCATCGCCTATCATCAGGTGGTGCACCACAACAAGGACAACTATAGGGACTTGCACGAGGATTACATCAACTGCCTGAGGCATAACTTTGATGAACTGCAGCCCTTTGACCAGATACCCAAGGAGCTGCAAAGCAATCTGATGCAGAGTGTCCGCATGTCCAGCATTTTTATGAATTCCCTGATCCAGAGTGCCGAGGTGCTGAGTGAAACGGATACCCTGTATGGAAAACAGTTGACGGATACCTGCAAAATGCATCTACTCAAGATGCACTACTGTCCCAATTGCAATGGATATCCAGTGCATGGAAGACCCAAGGTCTGCTACAGCTACTGCATGAATGTGATCATGTAAGTTGAATTCAACAAATATATTTTACAATATTATTATATATATTATTTTTTAAACTTAATGCAGCGGCTGCTCGGCTGAATTCTCTGGCCTCTTGGACAGCCCTTGGTCTAATGTTGTGGAGGCCTTGGACAATCTGGTGTCCACTCACATCCGTTCCGACAGTGGCATTATGAATGCCATCAAGCTCCTGGATGAACAGCTATCCAATGCAATCATGAGAGCCATGCAAAATGGTCCGGATCTAGAGAAGAAGGTGAGTTGATTGGACAGCGGGTAGTTTAGCTACAATAATCCAGTTGACACAAATTAAAAGAACAATTAAAATATTATTTAGTTTTTGATTGTTAGACCCCGGGCCTGGAAGAGGGACTGGAAGAGGGTCTGGGAGCGGGGCCTGGGAGAGGGACTGGGAGCGGGGCCTGGGAGAGGGACTGAGAGCGTGGCCTGGGAGAGGGACCTGGGAGATGGACCTGGGAGAGGGACTGGGAGCGGGGCCTGGGAGTGGGACTGGGAGCGGGGCGTGGGAGAGTGACTGGGAGGAGTAATGTTAATAGTAGTATTTATAGTAGCAGTAGTAGATAGGGTAAGAAAAACAAAGAGAAACTGAGGAAGAAGTACGAGTTCGAATATAGAGAAATAATTCAAATGCTAATAGAAGTATGAATAGAAGTAGGACTAAATGGAATATAAATTGGAGTATATGTCAAAATAGGATTATTCCTTGACAAGTGTACTTTTTCCGTAAGATCTTTCGGATCTCTCCTTACCTCAAACAGACTCTCATTAAAATGGATCAATGAAATTTGAATCACTCGCAAGTCGCATTAATTGAATCAAACTGTCACATTTTTAACGCGCATTAAAACTTTATGAGTAACAGAGAGACTAAGAGGGAGAGAGTTAGCTAAATTATTTTTAGGTTCTTTTCCATTATAAGTTCTTTCCATAGTAAGTACGGGGTCTCCGACTGTCGAGTATGCTCGACTGTAGCACCGGCCGACTAGTTTTTAAATAACTTTAATAAAAGTTTCAATATTCGCACTTTTTTCAAAAATATATATATATATAAAAATTATCATTTTAAAATGGAACGTGTTGATTTTTATTATAAAGTTATAATTTATAGACAAAAAAAATAAATGAAGAGTCAGCAACTAAAGTTGTATTAATTGTATTGTATAAAACAGCCCACTTTGAGTTTAAACTAGGGTATTAAACTGACAGATTTAGCAAAGTGTTTCCTCTTTTAAACGGTCAGCTCGTGTTTAACCAGATGCAAGGACGCGATGGCTATAATTGCGCCTTAATTTATGAACATTTTAAATTAATTTAATGGCCAGCCTTGGAGTGGTGGCATTAACCAGTTTGATCGCGTTGCCACATTTAGCGGCAAATCAGTTGTTTTGCGAGTGGACAGCATCGTTTAATTAGAGTCGGGTTACTGTTGCGTTCGGTAATTGGAATGTCGAAATGCATTTAAAATTTAAAATATTCAATTAGACGTCATTTATGCGGTAGGTCATGCGCAAAGTCGTTGCAAGTTGCCATGTTGCCATTTACATGCAACGCGACGTGCCACATAATGAGAAGACGACGACGACGATGTGGCACGAGTGGATGATGCCACAGGGGACACAGCTGGCACGTGCATGAGTGGCAGCGATTAGCGTGGGTCAGGAAGTGCTACAACTACTATACTCATATCTACAGGAAGTGGAGCTCATCTAACGACTCTTGTCTTCTGGTCTTTTCAGGTAAAGAAAACATGTGGCACGCCCAATCTGTTGCCCTCACTGGCCGAAGATGAGCCGGAGACAGTGCAACCATATGGCATTGTCAAATGGGCATCGCCGCCAGATGCAGCCATTGTTCACTTCCTGTCGACCATCGAGAAGTCCAAGGAATTCTTTACCAACATCGTATACAGGTAAATAACATAATACTTTGATCACAGACGATGCCACAAACTTAATGTAATATATATTTGAGTACGAGTGTATATAGTATATATTGAACAACAACAACTGGTTAAATCTCTGAAAGGGGATTCACTCCCAACAAGGATGTGATTCTACTTGCCCCTGGCCATCTTGTAGTTAAAGTCGCGCAACAGTCCAAACACATCCCTCAGCAGGCAGACGTAGAGGGGCGTGAAAATGGCTATAAAGAATACCATATTTGCCCAAAAGCTATTCTT
Organism: Drosophila falleni; assembly: GCA_035045575.1. Taxonomy (NCBI): domain Eukaryota; kingdom Metazoa; phylum Arthropoda; class Insecta; order Diptera; family Drosophilidae; genus Drosophila; species Drosophila falleni. The sequence goes on from JAWNOV010000167.1 coordinate 18,918,222, forward strand.
AACAATGGGGCGACATGCACTCTATAGATAGATATGGGATATATAAGAATCAAGTATCACTATAAGATAGATAGCAAACTTACTCCACGTGGAACTGCCTCAGGACGCATTAGACAGAAATTGCGACTTGCTGTATGCACAAACAATACAAGTTCCTTGAACATTTTCAGCTTTTTAATATGTGCTGATGTTTTTTTTTTAATTTTAAATATATATATTGTTTTAATGGAGAATTTTTCAGTCAGTCTATGTTTTATGACTGAGCTGCCAAAAGAAAAGTGACTGTATAGTTAACTTTGATAAATAAAAAAGCTCACTATGTTTTGATTTTGATTAATTTACAGCTACTGTGACGAGGAGTTCACACAGAACGACGATCATCTCTGCTGGACCGGAGATCGTGTTGGGGAATACACACAGCTGCTGATGAAGCTGGGCACGGATACACAGCGCTATAATCCAGAGGTGCCATTGGAGAATCAATCACAACAGAGCAAACTGAATGAGCTGGCCGACAAGCTCATCAAGATACGCAAAAGCATTGGCGTAAGTTGAAGACACTCCAATTATTCTCGAAGAGATCAATTTTTAATTTATATATATATATTCCCTTTTCAGGCGCCTGTTGTAATTGCGCCTCTGCATGATGTGCAGAGTGATATGGGACACGAGGGTTCCGGCGGCGGAGGCGGAGGACAGATCAACGATGATGATGAGGAGTACGGCGGCTTAAACGGCGATCCCTCCGGCGATGGCTCTGGCGATGGTAAGTCGATAGTTCAATTACAAATGGTAATTCTTTTGCTTATTACTTGTATAATCCACATAGGTTCCTCATCGACCTTCTATGATCCAGCTGGAACTACGCCGATCACCAACAACGACATCGAATCCCGTGACAGTCCGAAGAAGAGTGCGGCCAGTGGGTTGACGGTCACCGTGACAGTGACTGTGACAGTGACAAGCCTGCTCCTTTCTCTAGTCACAGTCTACAGTAGTTGTAGTTAAAGCATCTTAAGCAATCAGCTCCACCCAAATCCCTAACTATATACAATATACAAGTATATACATCTATATATCTATCTATACATACTATACTATATAAACAGGAAATGCAAATTGAGCGCGCACAAAGTTCGACGCAAGTAATTAATTAATTATTAATTATTTGGATAATTCTTAATTTGTTACCATTAATTTATTAGCCACTAAGAGCCAATCACTTTGCAATCAAGAAGCGCGTTTGAAATGCATCCACAATCTTCAAAATAATACCCAAAAAACAAAAAAGTAAACAATAAAATGAGAAATTGAGATGTGAAACGTCTCTTTCACTGTTGAGCGTTTCCACCTCTTCTAATTTTTCCGCTCTGGAAAAACTCTCTTGCAATTGAGCTCGCTGAACCTCAACTCAGAATCTAACAAGATTTTTGTGCCATATAAATGTGTTGGAGGTTTGAATAAACAAAAGAAGCAACATAAGCAACAATAATACGAATCAACAAATTAATAGGCTCAAACTTAAAACCTCTCAGCAATCAGACAGTTAATTCAGATACATGTTCTTCAAATTATATAGATATATATAAATATACATAACTATGCAACATAATATACAGCTCAATGTTCAAAGCGAATTGTTCCTTTTTGGTGTAATTAAAACAAAAGTAATTAAATAGATGCTGTTATGGCTAATTCGAGAGAAAGAGAGAGAAAAAGTTCTTAACAGAAGAAAATATACGTAACACAATAACTGAAAACGGAAAGTAAATTTATAGATATAAATATGTTAGCTAAAACACAGTGAATGTTGTTATAAATGAATCGAATTATTGTTGTCAACATTTAAAGGAGCTCAAAGAATAGAAAAAAAAAAGAAAAACAGAATGCATATAAATGGAATTTAGTTGAGTTAACGCACTTTTTGGGAAAAACTAGAAGACTTACAGCTTTATACGCATAAAACGATAAAAATCTAAACATCTAATATGTAGAATTATTTAAATTAATTATATTAAATATAAACAAAAACAAAAACATAAAAATGAACAAACAATTTGAGGTATAAAGAATGTCATCAAATGCATTATATAAGGGGAAAATAAACTACGGATCATATTGTTAATTTAAGTTGATCAATATGACTATGATGAGAACTGAGCTTGCATTAGAAATTCAGATTCAGATTTTGATCAAGCCAAATGCCTCTTGACAAAATACTTACACTTACAAAACTTACAAATGCTGTAGATGTTTATTAACTTTAGAAACTAAAATAACTAAATTCAATACTTGATACTTCTCGTGTTGCAAAACGGCACAGGCGACACTCTAAAATATAAAGAAAATTTATAATATAGAAGTATGCGTAAATAAGTTAAAGAAATACAAATAAAAATACATAAAATATTAAGCAAAATTTAAATACATATAAATATATATTAGCGCGTAAAGTGTAACAAACAATTTAGCGTGTAATGTGTAAAAAGCAAATGTTTGATGAAAACTGGAAATTTAGTTAGTAGCCAATTAACAAATGATAAATAACAAATGATAATTGATAAATAATACTTGATAACGTTAATAACACACAACAAATTGATCTACTTATATATAAATATATATAATATACATACTATTGATTGACTAATGACCGCGTGGACAAAAAAAAAACCAACAAAGTCCGATAAAAGAAGGTCCCATTAATATTATGTATGTGTATGTTAAACTATGTATAATTATTATTTTTATTATTTAACTATTGCATGTGATTAATAATATTTAAGTTAAACGTAAATACAACATATTATACTGTAACTTATGTATACCGACCGCAAAAACAGCAACAAAATGCAATGTGCTAAATGAGAATAGGCATCTTGTGTAAATTTAATCGAAGATAACCAATGCAAAATGTGCACAAAAAATAAAATGTACTACTTTTTAGACGCCTAAAAATCAATAAATAATTATTATGTAACAAACGCAAGTCTATTTATTTTTTTACAACGTGAAAAGTGCTAGCCAAGCATTATAGTCCAAAAACATTTTAATCATTAACAAAAAGTTAATAAACGTCAACATTTCAAATTCAAACACTGCGCGCCATACGTTTTATTTTTGCAGCGCTGCCACAACGGAGCTAGTTCACATGAACCAAATTGTAGCACTGCCAACTAGAGGTGCAGAAACATCGATGTTCGTGTCCATCGATGTTTTCGATGTTTTCAAAAAAAACATCGAGTGAAACATCGATGTTTTAAAAAAAAAAAGAAAATGCAAAAAGAACAGAAACAGCACAAACAGTAACATGAGATTTATTTGAGATCATTTAAAGTGTCTATTTCTATTCAGGAACAAAAGTTGATCAACAACTTCAGGTTTAAGCCTTGTCCTGCGGTCAGATATGGTTTGTCCAGCTTTGCTGAATACTCGTTCAGACTCACAGGACGAGGCTTGTATACAGAAAAATTTTTTTGCAACCAATTTCAGTTCGTTGTCAGCAGTCATCTGTAAAAAATATTTCTTATTTAACATGTTAGTCATGATTATTTAAAAATCATACCTCCCAATACTTCAAGGGGTCGCAAGTGTCAGGCAGTGCCAACTGAATGAAAAGTGATACGTCATATCGATACATGATACATAAACAGCTTATAAGTTAAAAACTTAGACGAAATAAAATTAATATGAGGCAAATAATTATTTTTTATAGTGGAGATTAAATGAAATAACTAAATTAATAACATTTTAAATCAGTGATGGGCACAGTCTCTCACGCGTGCAAATCAGCTGTTTGATTTACCAATGCAAACGCAAACCCGAGCGCATCGAGCAACGCGAATTCAGTAGTATTAAAGTACTAAATAAACATTGTTAAAATAAAACAGCTATAAAACTATTCTATATTAAATATTATATATAAAACAATTATATATAAAACTTTGTTATATATAAAACTATATTATATATAAACTATATAATATATAAAACTATATTATATAAAATTATATTTATTAAATAATTTTTAAGCTTACAAAATAATGCTTAATAATATTTATAATTAGCTTATAACTATCTGCTACTAATGCTACGAAGTTGCCCGCCGTTGCTGATCCGTCTTCTGCGAGCGCCAACCGCCAAGTCCTACCGACTGCCAGAAAGGCCGGCTTTTATATGCTGCGTGGGGGGTCCGTTAGCAGAGCTCTGTTATCTTGGCAGTGCCAATGTGAGTTTAGCAGTGCCAATTTGAGTTTAACAATGCCAATGTTAGTTTAACAGTGCCAATGTTAGTTTAACAGTGCCAATGTTAGTTTAACAGTGCCAATGTTAGTTTAACATTCAACAATAACTTGATCAAAACTAATCCGATTTTCCAGCGGATTGTCATTACAATCATGGTTTGGCCTTTAAACAAATAAATAAAATTTATTTATTAGCTTTTAATTTTTATTTTACCTCTTTTCTATATATTACTTTTTTCAAATCTAGCTTATTTTAACGGTCAATTACTGGCAACACTGCAAGTTATTGTTGAATGTTATACTCACTTTGGCACTGTTAAACTTAAATTGGCACTGTTAAACTAACATTGGCACTGTCAAACTCACATTGGGACTGTTAAGATAACAGAGCTCTGCTAACGGACCCCCCACGCAGCATATAAAAGCCGGCCTTTCTGGCAGTCGGTAGGACTTGGCGTTCGGCGCTCGCAGAGGACGGATCAGCAACGGCGGGCAACTTCGTAGCATTAAGCTAATTATAAAAATTATAAACCATTATCTTGTAAGCTTAAAAATTATTTAATAAGAATAGTCTTAAATAATATAGTTTTATATATTATATAGTTTCATATATAATAAAGTTTTATATATAATTGTTTTATATATTATATAGTTTTATATATAATATAGTTTAATATATAATTGTTTTAAATATAATATTTAATATAGAATAGTTTTATAGCTGTTTTATTTTTAACAATGTTTATTTTAGTACTTGATATATAATTATTTTATATATAATAAAGTTTTATATATAATTGCTATATATATATAATTGTTTTATATATAATACAATTTTATATATATTTATATATATATAATATTTAATATAGAATAGTTTTATAGCTGTTTTATTCTTAACAATGTTTATTTTAGTACTTGATATATAATTGTTTTAAATATATATCTCGCAGTGTATATTTTAAATATATCAAATTTCAAAGGTCTGGCAGCCTTGCAGTGTTGAAAAGTATCAGCAAATTTATCGAAATGCTGTTCAGCATTATCGAAAAAAGGCGCGGATTGTGCATAACGCGGACGCAGGCAGCAAGCGGGAAACAGCGTTTGTTTTATTGTTGATTGCATTCTGTTAGAAACAACCACAGAGAAAAGATTGCTCCTTAAATTGATACTTCAAAAATCCGCAAATGGCACGCCGAGACTACGCTCAGGACAGAGGTAAGACCAAAGTTAAAAGATACAAAAGCCAATATAATTATTAACAATGTTCCGCGTAGAATCGATCAAAACATTTTTGGCCGAATTCTGCAAATGCGACGATGATGGCAAAAAGGAGTTTGTTTATGGCTCGCAGCTGGTGAAGCTAGCTCACCGTGAGCAAGTATTAATCACAATTGACTTGGATGATCTGGCGGAGTTCAATGAGAGTCTCGCCGAGGCTGTGATCGAGAATTGCCGACGCTATGCGTCTATCTTCAGTGATGTGATTGCCGAGCTGCTGCCTAGCTACAAGCAGCAGGAGGTACATGCCAAGGATGCTTTAGATGTGTACATTGAACATCGCTTGATGATGGATGCGCGCAATCGAAATCCGATGGAACAACGCGACGAACGCAACGCTTTTCCCACGGAGTTGATGAAGAGATTGTGAGTAAATAAAAGAATAACATTGGCACAGTAAATCTAAAGACAATCTGTGCTTACAGTGAGGTTGGTTTCAAGCCTCAGTCGACGGAGAAGGCGCTTTCCATACGGGAAGTGAAGGCGCAGCAAATTGGCAAGCTGGTCACAGTTCGTGGCATTGTGACCCGTTGCACGGAGGTGAAGCCCATGATGGTGGTGGCCACCTATACCTGCGATCGCTGTGGCTCCGAGACATATCAGCCCGTCAACTCGCTGTCCTTTATTCCCGTCCAGGATTGCCCCTCGGATGATTGCCGTGTGAACAAAGCCGGCGGTCGTCTTTATCTGCAGACGCGTGGTTCCAAGTTCGTCAAGTTCCAGGAGATTAAAATGCAGGAGCACAGTGACCAGGTGCCCGTGGGTCACATTCCACGCAGCATGACCATACTCTGCCGTGGCGAGGTGACGCGTATGGCGCAGCCAGGCGACCATGTCCTCGTCTCTGGTGTGTTCCTGCCCATGGTTCGCACCGGCTTTGCTCAAATGATGCAGGGTCTGCTCTCCGAGACATTCCTGCAGGCACACGTAAGTTATATAGAATACTTTAGTCTGATCTCTCAGCTAATCTTGGTTTTTGCACAGCGTATCATTTGCATTAACAAGAATGATGACATCTCGGATAAAGACTCCGAATTGACGCCTGCTGAGCTGGAGGAGTTGGCTCAGGATGACTTCTATGAGCGTCTGGCCACCAGTTTGGCCCCTGAGATCTATGGTCATTTGGATGTGAAGAAGGCGCTGCTTCTGCTGCTTGTAGGAGGCGTGGACAAACGTCCAGATGGCATGAAGATCCGCGGCAGCATTAACATCTGCCTGATGGGCGATCCCGGTGTGGCCAAATCCCAGCTGCTGGGCTACATAAGTCGCCTGGCTGTGCGCTCACAGTACACCACTGGACGCGGTTCCTCAGGCGTTGGTCTCACGGCTGCTGTGATGAAGGATCCTCTCACAGGCGAGATGACGCTGGAGGGAGGAGCTTTAGTGCTGGCTGATCAGGGCGTCTGTTGCATTGACGAGTTCGACAAAATGGCAGACGCAGATCGTACGGCCATTCATGAGGTCATGGAACAGCAGACCATTTCCATAGCCAAAGCGGGCATCATGACGACTCTGAATGCTCGTGTTTCCATTCTGGCTGCAGCTAATCCTGCTTTTGGGCGTTACAATCCACGTCGCACTGTGGAACAGAATATTCAATTACCCGCCGCTTTGTTGTCGCGTTTCGATCTACTTTGGCTCATTCAGGACAAACCCGACCGCGACAACGATCTGCGGCTGGCCAAGCACATCACCTATGTCCATAGCCACAGCAAGCAGCCACCCTCCAGGGTCAAGTCCTTGGACATGAATCTTATGCGCCGCTACATCAATCTCTGCAAACGCAAGCATCCAACTATTCCAGACGAGCTCACCGACTACATTGTGGGTGCCTATGTGGAGCTGCGACGCGATGCACGCAATCAGAAGGACATGACATTCACCTCGGCACGTAATCTACTTGGCATCCTCCGTCTCTCGACGGCTTTGGCTCGTCTGCGACTCTCCGATCGCGTGGAGAAGGACGATGTGGCCGAGGCGCTGCGTTTGCTGGAGATGTCCAAGGATTCGCTCAACCAAATACACGAGCACCAGAAGGGACAGTAAGTTATAAAGAATACATTGTATATATTTTGAATCTCTCATTAATTCCTATTATTTTCAGTGTTCCCAATACTTCGGATCGCATCTTTGCCATCGTCAGGGAATTGGCTGGCTCCGGCAAGGCTGTCAAGATTGCCGACATCATGGACCGCTGCACAACAAAGGGCTTCAAACCCGACCAGGTGGACAAGTGCATCGACGACTATGAGGAGCTCAATGTGTGGCAGGTTAACATGGGTCGCACCAAGATTACATTTATGTAAATTTACCAAACACTTGCTAGAATTTTATCTATTTGTACTCTTAGTTTGTAAGTACATATCTCAATTGATCATTTGACCAGTTGCCATTGGTTAACATTATGTTTCATTCTCATCAATAAATAATTTATAAATAAATACGCAGTTGTGCAAAAGATTCCACTAAGTGTCATGCATAAATTGACTTTATTCCATAGACGAAACGTTGAAGGACACAGATAAAAACATTCATTTCAAATGACATCTAGTACAGGATATTAAATAATTCGATTAAATTGCATAAAATACTCGCGGATTTAAATTCGTTGATATTCCAATCATTTTCGATATATATGTAGATGTAGATAGGTATATACTTTCGACTAGTTGTGGAAAATTGCACTACTAACAACTACTACTAAGTGTGCAGATCATTATCCATCTACATGCCCTTGTTAAAGCTCAAGGCTGCCCGCAGTTTGTTGCGAATCCTTGGCGAATTCCATCGATTGCCACCCGCCGAACTGAGACCCACAACGGAGCGCAATTCATTCGGAGAGATGCCTTCGTCGACGTCATCCGCCTCTGTTTTTATCTCCATCTTCTGGACAATCAGACGCACCAACTGATGCTGCTGCTCCAACATTCGACTGATGTCCCGCAACTTACGACGCTGTTTCTCCAACTCGGCATTGATCAGATCATCGTTGTTGTCGAAGCCAAAGACATCCATGACAGCTATAGTATTGATAATACAGATATAGGTACTTACTATATATATGGAATTACTTACAGTCATCGGTGAATGGATTGGAGAACCATTTGCGTAATATAAAGTCCAAGAATCCAATTTTACATTTCGTATCGTTGGGATATTCAATCAGTTCCATTTTGTCCACCTTTTGCAGCCAGACATGTGGCAACTTCCGCTCCAGCTCCGTGTGCAGCACCACCTGCATGGCCAGGCGCTTTAATTGGGCATTTCGACGCACTGACTCAATGTCTCCAACAGCCAAACCGATGAGCAAATTCATCAGCAGAATTGGCATCAAAACCATAAAAATACCTGAGTAAAATATGCATTATAATTAGAGAATTCTAAAGTACTCATTAAAATTTCACTTACTCAGTATCAAGAACGACGTCATGGGAACCTTCAATTGCTCCCTATAATAGGTGGTCACATAGGTGCCCACAAAATCCAGTTCTCCCAGCATCATGGAGAAAGTGCGCAGCAAAGACATGGGTATGTTTGAGAAGGACAAGTGGTTCGGCTGGGAATCAACTATCTGAAAGGATTAGAGAGAATAATAACGAAAAATCTAAAGTGTACTCACTTTTACTCACCTTTGAGAGCAGTATATAGAACGCAAGTCCAAAGGCAATGATGAGTATCGAAAATACCATCAGCACCTTTATTAGAGTCTGCAGAATTTCCAAGAACATCACCACATAGATGCCAACCTGATCGAATCTCTGCAGAAAGAGCAAAAGTCGAAACCAGGATAAAAATACGGCTATCGCAGCAGCCGAATAATGTATGGTATTTATTTCTCCATCTGGCCTAAACGCAGGTGCTATCATTATCAATGCCGATATATAGAGAATCCAGGAGATTAGATTAACAGTCTCTACCAAATAATGGAGACGCTGCTGATAGATCTGTATCAATTCCCGCATCGAATTGAGCAATATGTATACCACAATGACCACGGCACAGAAGAGTATTCCCGTCGTCCGATTTATGTGCTCCATACACGAGTCTCGACGCATTCGAACGCTCTCCAAAGTATTCTGAGAGAGGTTCTTCGAGAGATCCTCCCAGCTGCAAAATTATTCAGAACATACATACATATTCATTAATTTATTTAATTACTTTTTGTACTTTTTCTAAATTTTTACAGATTTTATTTTATTGTTAAAAATGTAGACTTTTGAATGGTCTACTCGGAGCGGGGCCTAAGAGAGGGATTGGGCGCGGGGCCTAAGAGAGGGACTGTTAGCGGGGACTGGGAAAGGGGCTGGGAGCGGGGACTGGGAGAGGGGCCTCGGAGAGGGACTGGGAGCGGGGCCTCGGAGAGGGACTGGGAGCGGGGCCTTGGAGAGGGACTGGGAGCGGGGACTGGAAGCGGGGACTGGGAGCGGGACTGGGAGCGGGACTGGGAGCGGGACTGAGAGCGGGGCCTGAGAGAGGGACTGGGCGCGGGGCCTAAGAGAGGGACTGGGAGCGACGCCTCGGAGAGGAACTGGGAGAGGGACTGGGAGCGGGACTGAGAGAGGGACTGAGAGAGAGACTGGGAGCGGGACTGGAAGAGGGAATGGGAGAGGGACTGGGAGAGGGACTGGGATGGTCTGCTATTCAAAAGTCTACATTTTTAACAAAAACAAAACAAATAGACAAATAAACTTTGTAGTAGAGTCTACTCAAGAAATTAGTTTAATGTAGCAAATGAAATTTCACTTAACTTTGAATAAAGACTACAATTTAAGATCTTAAAATAAAAAAAAATTAAGAAATGCATGAAAATTCACAATACTTAAAAATATAGTTTTTAGAGTACATTTTAAAAATAGATCATGTTGGGTTAAAATACGAAACTTACCTGGACATACAGTATTGACTTGATGTTATATTTCCATTGGCTCGTAGTTCAACGTTGTTCATCATTAACGACGAATATATCGTGACAAAGACCAAAAAGATTGAGTAGACTAAGAGATTGGCCAAATGAAAATATTTGCCATAAGAGTTCCATTTCATTTGAAGATACTTTTGACTGAGCGGATGCGCCAACAACTCCACCCGTCCATGTGTAACCATTGTCTAGTTCCCAAAACAAAATAATATTAATAAGAGTGCAACAAAAACTGCAGCACAACAAACACAACAAATATAAGTTCAACTACTGACAACTACAACAAGTTACGACAACATAGTTACGATTACAAGTAGCAAATGCGAAGATTTGATTATTTTTCCGGTTACAAAAGCCAAGATGTTAAAAACTTTGCAGACAGTTTTGTTCTCAATTTCAAACTCGACAACTCTCTGTTGCGATTAAGGAATTCAGAACATTTCTGATAATATTTTTGGACTCACATTCACTACTGCCAATGGCGCCGGCCGCCATTTGGGATCATTAAATTCAATACGCTTTTCCTCAATTTGCTCGGGTGTTTTTTGGTATGGCCAAAATGAATATTTGATCTAGTTTTCGATTGGAATTTGGTTATACAAAATGAAATTTGGAATTGTGTGCATGTTCATCATGAGCGTGCATGATTTATGAAACGGATGAAGCGGACTCATGCTGGGAAAATATAAAAGATACAAGATACGTCTACCAAAAGGGTCTACAACTACCAAAGTTCTACAGTAAATCAATTTTGGGATATTCTTGTTGAAATTATGGCAATCTTGAGATAAGGCTAATCCACACTCATTAAGCATGCATCTTTGTTGTTTTGGTTTCTTTTTTTTTTAGGTATTTCAGCTTACATTCAGGGCCGGCAATGGAATGGGATTAGATGTCATAATTGGTTCTCCGGTTTTCTCATCGACCTTAGCAAACATAAAGGGGCATTGCAAGAATGCAAATGAGTACCTAATCTGAATATCGAGAAGAGTATTTATTAGCACGAAGAGTCAAACAGAGATGAGTTAATGAAATGAGCGACTTGAAAGGAATCTCCATTTTGTGTTGGAGCACGACAAACTTACGTAGAAGCTCTTCGAGTCCTTCTTACAATTGGCCTTGGTAATGCACTTGTCCTGCACGGCCTCAAATACCCTCGGCATGGAGGCAATCAACGCCAGGGTGACACAGGGATGCTTATCCGAGCGCAGTGCCATCACCTCATTGGCCCGCTCCTCGTGTGTGACCATTGCGAGAGCTGCCTCCGGATACTTGTAGTAGATGGCATAATCAATCGCACTCATGTCCAGCACATTGTAGACCAGTTTACAGCCCATGGACATTAAGTCGGAAATTGCATGCGGCTTGTTCTCCATGGTGGCCAAGTGTAGAGCCGTGTTCTGCAAGCGATTGGATTGAAAACTGCTATTGCTGTTAGATTTCTAGCAGACTCACCCCATCCTTGTCCACCTGATCGAGCAGATGTGAGTGCACCGAGTGCAGCAGCTCAATGGTTTCGGTATAACCGGACATGGCCGCCAGCTGGAGAGGATTCCTGCCCGAGTGATCGCGATGCAACAGGGCTCCTCGATTCAGCAATAGTTGCACCACTCGAGTGTGTCCCTGCTGCGATGCAATGTGCAAGGGCGTCATGCCAGCTCCATCGCTCTCATTGATGATGAACGAACCCTTCTCCGAGTCGAGCAGCTGCCTCACCGTGTTGTATCTACCATAACGTGCCGCAAAGTGCAATGGACTCTCGTTGTTGTTGTTCTTCAGATTGATGCAGGCCCCCAGTCGTATGAGATTCTCCAGCGATCGTATATGCCCATCCCGACTGGCATAGTGCAATGGTGAGCATCCCATGTGATCCTTCTCATTGAGCAGCAGCTGCAGCTGTGCCTGTGTCTGGCAATTGGCCACCTGCTCGGCAAAGTCCGTCAACCGTCCACCGTTCATGATGACAAAATGCAGAACATTCCTGGCAGCCGCATCCTTGACATCAATGCTGGCTCCCAGTCGAATCAGCAGATGCACTAAGCACAGACAGCATTAGTTAATCTTCAGTATTAAAGTACTCTCTCTTGGACTCTCTCTTACCTGTCTTCCAGCCGCTGCGTGAGGCAGCTAAGAGTAATGGAGATCGATGCTCCTTGTCGAGTGCATTGATCTCTGCTCCCTCGTTGACCAGATACGAGACAATATCCGGATGATCAAACATCGAAGCGCAGTGCAAAGGTGTCATCTTCTGCACATCCGTACAGCTCAAGCAAATCCTTTTCTCCAATGGCTGCATCTCAAACATCAGCTTTACTATTTCAATAGCGCCCTGGAAAAAATTTAAGAAAATCAATAAAAGAAATAGTCGCAAATATATCAGAAATCTGATTTAACAGCTTTATTCTGGAGATGAATAAATACGAAACAGATAGGCAGTAAAAAGAAAAGAAATTCGCCAGAGAATACTTGGGACTAGTGACTGACATTCACATTAACAGTACTTTTACAATTTTAATTCAATAAAATTTATTGAAAAGCAGTAAAAAATAATCAATAAATGGTTAACGCGTTTTTTTATAGAATTTCAGAGACCATTACAGACAGAAAGACAGTTATTCTAATTTTCATTTTAAATGTCAATTCAATTTAAAGGCTAATCTAAAAGGACATAAAAAACATTCTTTTAGACTTTTAAGCAAAAGAAAAATAAAATCGGGACTTAAAACATTTTCAACGCGAAAATCAGTTCAATTTTGACAAAGTTAATTGTTCCAGAACCTCTCCCACTACGAATATGGACTTAAAATCTAACAATGAAATGTGGAAATGTCTTTCAACTTGTTGCCAAATTTTTTAAATATTTGCTGTAGAATATAATTTTCAGTCTTCTATTTTTGACTCCCCTCGCTTTTCTAAGCATACCCTGAGGAGTGTTTGTTTTACTATTTGCTTACACATCTCTTTCCACTCAATGGTTGCCGCAAGAAAGTCACGTTCGTTTCGGACGAATTTGCATAAGAATTTGTCAAATTAAAGTCACAAAAGTATTTGCACCCAAATGTTGCAGACGTAGCTGCCGCGCAACACACACTGTATAACTACATAATCAATTGCTGTCCAAGCACAGCAAGGTGTGCCACAAGCAGTTGCAACTTTTACTTACAGGTGTCAGGTGTCGTGGTGTTGCCACGGCAACCTGTTCACTCTGTAACCCTTTCACTCACCTGAGCACATGCCAAGTGGACTGGCGTGGAGAGATCATGTTGCTGTGTTGATATTTTAGCGCCAGATTTGAGGCAGAGTTCCACGGCCTTAATGTCGCCACCGTGCACCGCCGAGTGCAGTGGCACGTTGCCTTCAGAGTCGTAGAATGATATCATTTCTTCGCGAGTGCAGCCACGTTGTTCGCCCCACTGAAAAGTTAGTGCAGATTGCATTAATGTCAAGATTCTTAATGATTGCACGAGTTTAAAATAATCCAGGTCGTTGACCGCCCTTTAACTTGGGCTAAGCATTTGATATTTGCTGTCCTTTTAAGGATTCTCCTGAGTCTCATTATCTATTGAACTCAAGAGTTTAAAAGACAGGTTGATGGCAAGTCAAATGAAATCGATGATGATGGAAACATCAGTTCGACGAAATTGATACTTTTTTAATAGACTTCATTTTAAAGCTGTGTTTTCTACGCACGCGACAGCTTGGCGTATACGCAATTTTCAGTAAAAGCAAAAGAGACAATGCAGAGAAGGTCAGACAACAGAAATTGAGAGGGCGACAGAGAGAGAGAGAGAGAGAGAGAGAGAGAGAGGGCAGTACTGCAATACGAATCAAATAAAGTAGATAAGGCGCTTGGGGACATTAATGCGCATTCAAACCACTTAAGGCACTGACATGGGATCAAACCGAAGAGTTGACTAAAAACAGTTGACGATGACTACTGAGTAGTTGATATATATATATATATATATATATATGCATGCAAAACATAATATACTACGCTCTATACTTGCCTGGAAAAAGACTTCCATTGTTTTTGAGCTGGCATTTTTAGCCGCTTCGTGTATGGGATAATAACCGTTGTTGCAAGGTCTACGGGGGCATGCATCGAACTCAGTAATCTGCAAGATACGACACATGAAGGCAACATATTACATTATTTATAAGTGACAACTACAATAAACACACACACTACACACACTTAAAGCGGATTTGTGGAAGCAATTGAAAAATGTAGCATACTTTAGTGCGCATGCAAATTATTGAGCAAGCAAATACAAACCGTTTTATAATAAATTGATAGAAAGTGTGTGAGTGTATGTGTGAGAGTGTGTGAATTTGATTAATGGCCAATTGAGCGTTTCTCATTGGTGTAAATAAATGCAAGAGCACAAATTGTGTGTGTGTGTGAGATAAAGTAAAACAATTAGATGTACAAAAGGGCTATAACGACTCACACCACTTACCAGGATACGGGCGCACTCCTCGTGATCATAAATGGCCGCCAAGTGGAGAGCAGTGCGTCCATGCTCCCCACCTTGCTGTATGTCAATCACATTCCGATACCGACCCATCACACGCAGTGACTTGACCTTGTTCAACTCCGTTGCCAAATGCACCGGTGCCTGTTTCTTTTCATTCAACACGCCGGTATCAACTGGACTGTAGTGATGATGAAAAATGATAAGAATAAGTAAAAGAGAAGAGCAGCTGTCCAAGTATCAGCACTTACATGGAGAGCAAATAGTCCAACGCTTCGTAGGCATCGCACTCGACGGCAATGTGAAGTGGTGTATTGCCCGCATTGTCCTTGGCATTGAAGTCTGCAAAGCAATAAATGAGTATGGAATGATGATGGACTGATGATGAATTCTGGTCCCTCAACTCACCCCCACTCTGATCGCAAATGTAGCGCAATATGTTGACACGATTCCTGGCAGCAGCCTGATGTGCAGCAGTTCGTCCTTTGCCATCCTTCAGTGCAATGCGCGTTGTGTCCGCGATATAAAGACGCTTAAAGTCATCCAAGTTGCCCGACTCAGCGGCCTGCAAGTAGTGCCAACAACAAAGTGGAAACTATAGATTTCAACGCTTTGCTAGCCAAAGTGCTAATCAAATTGTGTGTACTGAAAGATAAACATCTTGGCTTTAAGTTTTGCCAACTTTTTCGCACGCGCAGTTCTTATCAAGTAACAACCTGCTGTCTGGTAGCTTCTGGCGAATTAAGAGCAGCACTCAAGCTTAATCAAAATTCTCCAGTAAATTGAACAACGAGTATGAGTACGACTACGAGTACTCGCACATTCATTCATTCATTTAGTTCCGCCTTCCTGTAACGCTGACAAAGGCAAGCAACAATGTCAACAGATTTCTAATGAAAATGTCTCTTGACGTGTTTGCCTGTTCTCCCATCCAGTGTCTTGGCCATGGCCTTTGCATTTGCTAGTTGTTGTTGGTCTTTTGTATTTTGTTTTTTGTTTATTTTCTTTTTTTGGTACAGCCAAGTTAACTGCAACAGTTCAACTTTCGCTGCTGTTGCAACAACGGCTTCTGCTGTGTCGTTTAATCCGGGTATACTTGGAAAGAAACTTCTTGACGTGCTTAGCTAATTTCATGACCAACGTTTTACCTGCATAAAATCATCAACTTGTATCTTTGGCGCTGACGACATCCGCAAGATGCGAGCCCATTTGTTGGGCAGATTCAGTGGCCCCAACGCCGTCATTTCATCACCGCGGGCACATCCGCTAATCAAATACCGCAGCGAGCTGATGACCACCTCACTTTTCGGAGCTTCCTTGTCGCCCGTCATTGTCCCCGTTGACAATTATAATGTTTAACTTTAAGTAATTCCGTTAGTTACTCGCTGAGCAAATTGGGTTTCAGGTTTATTAATTTCATAATTTCTGGCTACTTAGCAAAGTTGTGAGATTGCCTAGCTTACTGATAACTATTCTAAATAAAAGTTTTTTATTAAATTTATTAAAAAAAAATATCATGTATTTTCTATTAATAGAAGTTCCAACTTTTTCTGATTTTATCAGCAGATTTTAAATATTTCTGTAGGAGATTAGAGTTTATTTTCTATTTTTCTATTTTATTCTTTTATATATGATGAAAAACCTCCTAACTGTATGCTGTTTCTTAAATACAAGAAGTAGTTTCTCATATTACAAATATATCAAATATGTCGTAAATATTTCCCAATGTCTGTTAAAAAAAAATTATACTTCTGTGAACTATTATTTTTTATTTAAATAAATATTGTCAGGAATTTAAATGTACTTAAATAAGCTAAGGAGTATATATTTATTTATTAAATATTTGCCAAGACTAATGAGCTTGAGATATTTTAGCTTGCTTTATATATAAATCTTTCTACACAACTGCTTTAAATCTATTATTTACTTTAAGTTAATCATTTATAAAAATACTGAGCTTTCTTTCAATCGGTCAACATTTTAAAAACTTATAAAATGCTATCAATTAACGAAAATCTGATTTCCTGTTTTCCTTTGGCGCAACTATAAATTCTATTTATGGAACTTAATATTTTCAGTCATCTTCTTAGCCACTTCTATTTCCTTTTTTTTTTTACTTTTTCAATCACTTTCATTCAATTACTAATTGCATTTCCTTTTGTTTCACATTGTTAACTTCCTTCACTTCACAATTGTTTGGCGCTTATCCTGTTGCCATCTTTTGGGTTTTTCGCACAAGAAGTTCTGACAGACTGAAATCTTGGCCCAAACATCCTGCGCTTTTATATCCTTGGTTATCGGGTGCGTTAAACGAACGCATCGCCGTCGGCCAAGATTGGCAACGGACGCGTGGTGAGTTTCATTCAATTTGCCACTGAATATTCATTTTCAATTTGTTTGTAAAAATCCCAATGTGCGTGTTGAATGCTGAACTTGTTGCTGTCTTTGTGGCAAGAATACTTGTTGCGTTGCGTGTGTTGTGGCTATTGTGTCATGTAGCGGATTTTGGGTTATCTTTAAGAGATTTCTTAATATGAACATTTATGTAAGCTTTGCCAATGATATAGAATTGGAAAAGATATTGAACTTTCCAGAAAAGTGTGCGCGGAAATGACTAGAAAAACTGTCAGTTATTTGCATTTTCCTATGGGAAATAATAGTCGGACAGCGTTTTATCACTTTAACGAATTGCAAACCAGTTGTTAAATGATAAATGTGGACTCACCCGGAGTATCCTGAAGGGGCTGTCACGCAATAGGCAAACCTGCTCGGCGATTGGTTCAACCGGCAGAATGGCCTCCAAAGGGGTATCCATATCATCACCACCGATTTCCACTCGCTTGGGACCGGCGCTACGTTCGATTATCATTGAGAATATCCAATACTATAAATAGATAAAAAGTATATAGTACTTGTAGTATATTGAAGTTTGGCTGACTCTGACCTTGCTGTTACGATTGCTGCTGCCACTGTGGCTATTACTCCGATTCTTGGGCAATAATGTGGGCTGTGCTTCCATTAGATCTGGTGGCGATAGAGCCGAGCATTGGGCATTATAAACATTATTCCAGAGCTTGGGCATACTTGAATTACTTCCCGATAGATCTGCTCGATCGGAGCCAGCTGTTGAAATGGTAAAGGGTCGCAAATTGCGACTGTTTGGAAAAGAGATTGATTATTTCACAATTCTCGTAATCCTCAGCACAATTATCAACCGCAATCAGTTGACTAATTAGTTATTGATTGGCACAAAGCCATACCCACCCTATTTAGATAACCCATCGTCAAATGATACTCAGATAAAGGAGAACCTCACTCCCTCTCTCACAATTAACAAAACAAATAGAACATCATGCGGTGTCAACTGTACCGTGACACTCGATATGACCGACTACAACTTAGGAATAACACTGCCAATTTTTGTTATTATTATATATTGTGAATGTTTATAGAAACACACTCGTTTACAAATTGTGCTTTTCGCCGTGTTGTCAACGTCCGTTTGTCACCTTTATATTGGCCGCCTCTCAGGGGACTTGGGGTTAAGCTCAAAGCGCGTAACGAAACCGCATTAAGCGACAATAGCTAATTAAAGAGCTGTTTATTTTTGGCAGATACTGTCAACTTGAACTCTTGAACCTATTTGCATAATACGCTCAAACCACACCCTCAGCTAATCCCTTAGTCTCACCTGAACTCTTCCAGCTTCATTTTTTTATCCGTAAACTGAACCAACTGCTTCAAAGTCTCAATACAAACTGATAGCTGTAGTTACAATTAATTCGAAACTGCCTCATAGTTATTTCTAATTACATTTGAATGATCTCAATCAGCATCGCGATTCATTTTATGACTTCCCCAATCCCAAATGGATTTGCATGTGTCGTTTCATGCATGAGGACTCATTTTCCTAATGAAAATTTGAGAATGTTCAGAACTAAAGGTAGGGTTCGACCTATTGGAACTATTGCCTACTCTGATTAGTCAATTGATTTTATGAACGATGAGTTGACGAAATTTGAGTAGTCAGGATTCTTTTTCAATTAGTCAAAGTGGCTATCAATTTTCAAATAGGTTCTAACAAATTTTGCACGAATATCAATATTGAAAAAAATTAAAATTATGCAAATTCTTAAGGTTGCTAGCACCTGCAATATAATAATAACATTATAATATAACAATAACATATCAAAGGTATCTCAAAAAGAGAAAAACAAATACTAGCTAAAATTATTCTAAAATTTTTACCTGATTTTTCAAGTCAAACTTTTGTCTGCTTCTCTTATTGGAGTCACTTTTGAATTGATTTTAAATCAGAAACTTTATCTTCGCGAATAATTTACATTTTCATTTGACCTTTTTAATAAGATATAATTTAAAAATTTTAAGAAGAATTTCACTAGAATACGAAGTTAGTAGTTTTCATCTTTATACTGAGAAATAAATTAATATTTAATAGCACACTCGCACTTGATAATTGAAATAATTATTTTATTCTTTAAATATGTGATTTAACACGCATAAAATTATTCCAGTATTCAAATATTTATTTATTAAATATAAATATATCAAAAGGCAACACTCCCGAAAGTATACCATATGCTTCGATTCTTTGTCGATTAAATCACAAAAACAAAACCCAAACGCAATGAGATGAAATGTTGATGTTAAGGAGGAGGAAAACTCAATGAAGCACTACAAAATCGTTTAGGTTTTATTGTAAGGTGTGAAAACTGTTTATTTCGATGGCAGCCCGTCCGTGACACGTTTTTGAGCACAACACTTTAATTATAAAACTTAATTAAGTGCTTTGACTGCAGTTACCGAACTATTAACTATATAATATTTTCAGATATTTATTTTTTGTTTTGTTTTTTTAGTTTGCGTACCGACAGCCTCGCTGGCTAGACTTCAACTGAACTCTCTAGCCTGATGCCTAGCGCCTGTAATGTGAATTTAGTTTGCACTTGGGTCGAGGGACTGGGAATGATAGTAGTTATGTATGTCTGATAAGCACGTTGTTGGCAGCCTTTCGTCAGTTTGTCACCCGGCTCGACCAAGTTTAGCTAAACTAAGCAAACTCACCCGACTGTCAACTTGACAACTCGACTGGAACTCGAACTCAGACTCGGACTCGGACTGTGAGTGGGACAGGGACTCGTCTGGCCTCGACTCGACTCGTCTCGACTCTTCTATTTGTCGTCGTGCGTCGACAAATGGTACGCATTTGCTTTTGTAATTAAACAGTCCGAGTTGACACTTACTATATGTATGTATGTAAATCTATATGCTCTTTTTGCCCCTTGCAAATTAAACTAACATATGAATTAAATTGTTTTGCCGTTTGTTTGTTTGTCTTTCTGTCTGTATGGTGAAATAACACGTCCAAAGGAATTCACAATTGTTTTGTAAATTTGCTTTTATCAATGGATTAATTGCAATTGTTATGGAAAGGGTATAGCACTTACTACTAGGTAGAGTATGATATCCAATCTAAACTTAACTTTCTACAGCTCTCGTTAGTTCGATTCCTTAGGGATGCGTTGCGAAATGGCACTCATTAAGCTGAATGTGACAAATTGTTGCAATTCTGGAAATTTATAGTCTCAAGAGAAGCTTTAAATTATTTATATAAATGTCAATAGCTGACTCACTTAAACAAATGATTTGCAATCAATGTAAAATAATAATTATTTAATATTTAAATATAACAAATTGCTGCACTAAAAAAAATGATTTGCAAATCATATTAAGAATAAAGAACACATAACAAAGAAAGTATATATAAGAAGTCGGTGTAGAAGTTCACAAGACAAGAGCCTTATCTATTTCTAGAATCCGCAATTAATAAGTGCATTTAATTAATCAACAAGTGACGCGTCATTTGCATATATATTTCTATATTTACTTACAATAAGAAAATTAATAAATGGAAATTGAAAGGAAAATCACTCAAGTGGTATGGTCATCAGACGGTTTGGTAGATTGGAAAAGAAGAGAGTCAAACCTAAACCAAGCAAAATAACAAACGTGGCCAAAAGCACATATTTGCGTATGACGGGCCAAAAAATCAGATGGACTGACTTCAGAGGATGAGTCCAGGGATTGAAAGATGTCTTAGGGCGGCTAGATAAATATTATTAATTTAAGAGGGTAATATGTTTTTGAAATGCTCATATGTACCTTGGTCTTTCCAACGCCATGGGAGGATCATGGCCGATTCCCGCAGGTGAATTGGAGGCTTCTGTCTCAGTGCAAACATCCAGCTGTAATTCGATTTTTCCCTAAAAATGAGAATATATATAATGTCAGACTATATCAATGGGTGTATAACCTACACCATGGGTCGCAGGCATTCCAGGACAACTCTCCAGCGGAAACCAACCCTTAACTGATTTCCGTGAAAATAAATTGAGGCGTTTACGTTTGCTGGAAAAGAGTTGACATTTCTTGTCCGTATAAAATGGCTCTGGGAGATTCGATAGATTAAGCTCCAAGGCGCCCAGATACTCGTCTCGTGTGATGAAATCCTTATCCCAGACCTGCAAATAGATAATAGGCGGCGTCTTGATTTCGATCTCCTCAAATAGACCGCCCTTTCGCCTGATGACCATCTGTGGGGTCAGTTTAATGAACAACTCATTAATTAAGATATGTATTGGCAATGTATTATTTTACACGTTGCAATTAGGCAAAGCACCTACCATGTCCTCATTGGGCGAATACTTGAGGGTAAATATCATGCGCCAATTAAAAACCGCTTCGCCCGCAAACGAACGGAAATGTATATCGGTCGTTTGGCGCTTGTTCACATTCTGGCACCAGCTGGGAAAATAGCGCGGAAAATGTTTATAATTGCATATCGTTTACAGGCCAGCAGCCCCCAAGCAGCCCCATGCCTAATTCAACCCCCCTCTGTCATTCCATTCGGAATAGTCCAGTCGTGTCCAGTCCTCACCTGTTTCATTCACCCCCTTGTCCAAGTCCCCTCTTACCTACCCGGTCACGTAGATGTCGCTCATTAGTTTGCCAAATATATTTTTATCTCCGAAGGGAATCCCAGTTAGATTCTTGACCACAACTCGCACCTCATAGCCAATCGGCGGAGTTGGCGTTATATCTATGTGTGTCGGGATAAATACGCTGGATTTAAACAGTTCTATCCACAACTGGATTTTGCCCTGAAATCCAATTAATGTTACATGTTTATAATTAATAAAAAAAATCTAATTGTAATTAATTTTATTAAATTGTAATATTTTTGTAAATTTTGATATTCCTTATTTCTTACCTGTTCAACTCCTGGGTAATCATCATGATAGAGCGAACGGGTTTCCACATGCTCCGGCACGAGTTTATAGCCAAAGGAAGGCAGTTTCTCCAGATTTTTAAGGACTGTCAGACTAAGACGTTCATGCAACTCCTCAGCTAAAGAAATGACAGATTAATTCTTTAGTTAAGTATATGAATAACTTGTATAGTCAGGGGTTATTTTAATTAATAAACACGGCGTCGCGACGCTTTTAAAAGTGACGCTTGCTGCATTTACCAATACAATCATGCGTTCTTAAGCTAATTCTTATTAACGCCAGAGGGCGCTTTATAGTAATCAATAAATGATTAATTATATTTACAGAGCGATAAATATAATAAATAAATAACACTATTCACAATATAATACAGTCTTACACACTATTTATGACTACGTGTGCTAAATATTACTACACTTGATAAAAATTAAAATGATTACAAAAATGTAATTCAAATTAATTAATTAATTCAAAACACTTACACTTGGCTATAACTGTCTCGTCTCCAAAGAGCATGCCATCCACTTCGATGATATTGCCATAGAAGTAAGGCGGTTGAATGCCAACCTCTTGACACAAGTTCTCCAGGATTTCAGATGGTAAATAGATGTCATGCCATTGATTGTATCCAACTTGTGAGTACTCCTTGGGTATTCCCACTGTGGCATGATGTTTGCTGTGCCATCTATCCTCCAAATCGATGAGAGTAGCGCCAATGATCTCATCCTTGCGCTTGTCGTGATCATAGAGGACTAGTTCAAGTATGGGATCAGCTGGTAATGTGGCGTCCAGTTCAAAGAAGCGACCAAAAACGGGATTACTTTGATTGGGCACATAATGCGCCTGATCCGAAACCATTTTACCACCAAGCGATAATTTCACATAACAATCCGAGTCGGATGACCAATCTCTGGGACGAATTTGTATGCCCTGAACTACGTAGACCCTCACAGTGAGGTTTACTGTATCCGTTATGGACTTGACTTGACTTGACTCCTGAACTAAAGGACGCAACATGTCTCCCCCTCCAGAGTCATCGGGAGCAGAGCAATGACAGGGCGTCAACTTAATCTGCAGCTTCAGTGTGGCATAAATATCCTCTTTGGGAGGACCATTCTTCTTAAACTTCACCCCGTGCACCAGTGGCACAGGTACAGCCCAATCCTGGAGAAACCCAAACTGCGGTTGCGCCTCCAATTCGTTGGGATAGATGACCAGACTGTGCTTGCAGAGATGTGACCTATCCTGTCGATCGTCGTGTACGGAATTGTAGAATTTTGTCCACCAAGTGAATCTCTTATCCTCATGCAGATCACTTGACTCCGCAAATTCATCATACTTCAAGGCAAGTTTATTGGCAAAGGTAGCCGCATTCAATCCCAATGCAATCTTGATTCTTTTCCAACAACTGTTGACCTGATCAACTCTCTCATCTTCCGTCTCCTCCAAAGCTGTTTCGTCGTCATACTCCATAGTTATTATTGAAGATTGAACGTGGCTATCCTCATTATATTCCGGCTTTCTCACACACTTGGAGGTCTTCTCCTTTTGCAGGAAACTTGTCGAACTGGGTATGAGAGCAGCTCCCAGTGTTGACTCCTTGTTGAAGGCATTAACCAACACATCAGTGGCTACCATTGCCGGCCAGTATTCCTGCTGATCGGGAAGACTCTGCAGAAGTATTATTATTATCTTTTTCATTCGAGAAATTATCATTTACTTACGACAACCCCGGAGGCATAGGCAACCAGGAAGTTGATGCTATTCCGCAAACGGGACGTGGAAAGTCCACTGGACAGCACCAGATCTGCCATCATCACCTTGGCTCTTCTTTTGCCCGCCGAGCTCAGAGTGCTCTTTGTATAGTTTCGCAGACCAACAAAGATTACTTCCAGACTAATTGAAATGAAGAAGAAGTTAAGTAAGTTAAGTCAACTTTAAAATGAAGACTCACACATAGTTCAACATGTTGGGTCGAATGTCCATTGGAATGCCAACAGTCAACTCTGTTTCCTTTTCAAACTTATAGACATCCGTTTCACCTACCAGCTCTGTAAACTCCGCAGACATCAAAACCTCGGCTAAGACTATACCATTCCTTGCCACGGGCACCCATTTCAGAGGAGGAGGAGAAACTGATTTCAGTTTCTGCAGCTTTGTCAGGGGACTTCTCTGCCAGCATCTGCCTCCATCTCCCCAACCCGACTCGATTTCAATCTCCCCGCTTATCACACTCACCACATTGTGTCCATTGCCGGTAAATTCGGACTCGGAGCTATGAAACTCAATGGAGATTAAAGGCGGATTCTGCAGATACCAACTGATGCTGCCTGGCAGAGCGAGCACCTTGAATTTAATTACAGTATTCCAAATGGGAGAGAGAGTAGCGGGCGCTCTCTGTGTCTCAGCTGCCTGCTCAGCAAAGTACACAGAGACATGGCTGTCGGAGAGAGGTTTGTGCTCAGCTCCAGGTCGCACTTTGGCCTGATGGACATAGACCTGACAGCTAATCAGAGTCTGCACCACATTCGGTTGCCAGATCATGAAGTCCACGGAGGACCAATCACCGGCAATGCAGGAGAGGAACTCACGTCTCTCTCGATCAAGGACAATGGATATACAGCCCAGAACAACGCCCACACTGCAACCACAATTCGCACAGCTGTGAGCACATCCGGCGGCCTTGAAGACAAAGCTCTTGACCTTCCAGCATTGATTGATTGATTGATACTTCTGCAGCTTCTGGATGAAGAGGAAATGTTTGGCATTCAGTCGACATGTGCCCAGGATTTTCCCTCCTGCACTTAAGGTCAACAACAATTCCGGCCAATCGTCCTGAACACGCAGCGAATTCGCTAGAGAACTGAGTTCTCCAACCAAACGATGTATCTCGTTGACAATATCTACGATTATGGCATCCAGATGCTCCTGATAAGTCTGCTTGATCTTCTGGCGAAGAGTGCGTAGAGTGCGAGACAACTTCGTAAAGTAATCGAGTAGGAAACGTTGTCTATTCTTATCCCAGTTGGTTGCATCCTCACCCAGGTCGTAATGAAAGTGACTCCTTGCAATGTCCTCCTTAACTTTATTCATTATGCTGTTTATTATAAACTTGAGACACTTTCCTTGATTCTTTAGCTCATTGGGAAACTTTAGTTGAAAGATTTGAAAGGTATCCATTTCAGAACGCTGTGAGGAGAAAATAAATTAGTTAAATTATATACGAATCTTGAACTTACTCCCACCATAAAGTTAATAATGTCGATTATAAAGAAATCGCTGACAAACTTGATGCGATTATCAGGCAGTCGCAATTTGAAAAGACAGGAACGAAATGGAGAGTCCTGGCGAAAGTATTTCGTATGGATTCCTGACCGAAACTTTCCTGGCGGCGTCTTCAAAGGACCCACCAGATCATTGGAATATTTCTCAGCCAGCTTGACCACAAATTTATAAGAATTAGCGCTGGCTTGAATGTTATTACCGAGAAGAGGTAGAAACTCTACAAAGAAGTTCTCATCAAGAGTATTACGTGTATCCGCAAGGCTTTCTATAGTCTGGGTAAGTAGCACGTGGGAAGGACGATCTTCACTCAGCATATTGGAATGCATTTGCAACAAGATGCGCCCCACATAGTTCAGGGGATTTACAGGATCGTAAAGATGCAGATATGTAGGACCCAATGACGGTGTATCTATGAAATATTCAATAATACAGGTATGCAATTCTGGGAGGTTATAATCCTACCATTAAAGGCAATTTCATCAATAGATATTTCAAATTCGGCAACGCATTTCCACTGCAGATGCTCGTGAAGAAAAATCAATATGAGGAAACGCTGCGCCAACGATGGATAGACCCAGGCAAATGTAATCTCCAGGTTCCATTCTGGTGTCATTGTGTGCTTAGCCACTTGCGTTTTAGCCTTGAAAGAACGAAAACTGTATTTAAAGGTTATATCTATTTTATGTCAGCATATACTTTAAATCCAGCGAAAGAGACTTGTATCATGTAGTTGCTCTTCTTTACAAATATTCCCCGATATAGTCTGAGACAGTAGCGAATGTTGCTCTGTGTAAACGAGTCAACATCCTGCAACAAGTTGCTAAGGAATCTAAGTTACAAATCCATGTAGTTTATATAAAAAATTTTTTCTTACGATTTAATATCGTCAAAGTCTTGAGTCGTTATGAACTTGTTTATATTCTCCGGTCCAAGATCATCCTGCGTTAATCCAGTTTTTACTGGGCTATGCTGCGATATGATGGCTAAGTCTATCTGCAAATGGGCATTTGTTTCTTTCACATCATCTCCCGGAGGGTCCTCACTTATAGGTGCCTCTAGACGACCCCATTTCTTGAAGTAACTGTGACTAGGTTGACTCCACACACTATGCAAATCGATCAACAATTCACCGAGACAAACATTCTTCTTATAAAGCAAATATTTCTTAAGCTCAAAGAGCACAGTTAAACGCAACAGCTCTGTTAGTGTACAGTGAAACTCAAATACAAAGTACTGTATTCAAAAATAAATCAAAAATTTAATATCTATTGAAAATTTGTATGATTAGCGTACCTCATTAAAGAATGGATTCTCCGAATTCGCATGCGTCTTTGTATTTTTGCTCATTTTATCTAGACTTATTTTCACGTATAGTTCACCCGTAAAGACACCTGTATTTGCCGCCTTATGCACAGTGATGCATATAAGAAACTCTTGCGGTGCTCCAGCAAAACAATCGTCCATGTGGTTCATTTTTCTCTCTTTTTTCCTTTTTAAAATGAATTTCAATATAATTCTGAGTGAAAACACTTTTCAAATTATAACGGCCGTTTGCTGTCAGCTGTCAGCTTTTTCTGCCAGCCTGGCAACGCTGTCAACTCGTAATTCACCACTGCCATTCTGCAAAAGCTGCACTTAAAAGCGCTCGACCCAGAGCCGCAAACTTACCACGAAAGCTTTTGTGGCCATGGCTGTTATTGTTTGGTGTCAAATGAAGTTGTTGGAGCTTTCAGCTGGCCCAACTAGCTATATTTGTGCATGTGTAAGTAACTGCGGCTGTATTTATGTTTGTGCAGCCGCCCAGTGGTGTCTAGAAAGGGGATAACTAACATATTACTAATGTAATTCTCAAAAATAATATAATTATATCAATATTTATTTTTTTAAAATTATTTCTTCTGTTAAAAGCTGCCTTCTCATAATTTAACTGAATTTATTAATCTTTAAAATTTATATTTACTAATCTTACAAAGTAATAAATAAATTATGTAATCTTTTAAAAGAATATATTTATTCTTTATTTATAATAGACTGCTTAGTAATCCTGAGGTTTTTTAATTTCTGATAATCATAAATATGCCCTTTGTTTTCGGAAATGTGTGGGACCCACTTCCTGTATAAAATAATAGTTGAGTCAATAAACAGTTCTCTATTAATACCCTTGTTTTTTTAATTTTAATAATATTTATTTTACTGGATTTAATTAGTCATACTCTTAGAAAGCTTTCTTTAATTTTTCATTTTTCATTAAAAGCTGAATTAAACAACATATATTAATCTTTTATTTTCTTTTTATTAATTTTAAAAAGGAATATATTAAATTTAATAACAATTATTAATTATTAATAATGATTTTTTTATTAATTTTATTTATATTTGCTTTACTTAGAGAGTTACACTCTTTAAGAGCTCCCGTTTACAATTGGTAGACTACGCCTCTGGTGGTGGCTCTTAGAGCTTGTGCTTTTGAGCTCCAGCTCTCCAGCTCTGACGTTGGGACCATCAGTTTCAGTTCGTGTGCACGGGCCAAACAGTCGACACAGTTTATAGCGTTCTCTCTTCGAATCGAATCGAGATCTAAGCCGGAGCATTTTTGAAAGCCAGCGTCGTCGCATTTTGCAGCCGTCGTCGTTGTTGTCGTGGTCGGAAATATACGTAGTTGCTGTTGTTGTTGCCGTCGTCGCAGTTGTTGTGGTCGGTGTGTGTGCCTGGAATCGTTCAAGCGGGAGTTAGCTGATACAGAGGCTTCTCTTGCTACTCGACAGCAGCCTCCAGCATTCGGTGCGTCTCTCCTGGGTGCCTACATACACATATAAATATGTATCTTTAACTGTGTGCGTGTGCGTGTGATTTTGTGTATAATTTTTTGCGCGCGCTCAATCAAAACAGAGCCAGCCAGCCAGCCCATCTAAAACCCAGGGTCCCAAAACCCTACAGCAAACTCGAAATACAAATTTCATATATTATTTAATTGATTGTTAATCAACTGACAGCTGACAGAGTTTCAATTTACCCAACTGAATATGTATATGTTTTTATCTGCCAGCAATCATCAAATGCATGCAAATTCGTCAAATGATAAATGAAAAGAAAAAACAAGAAAATTGTTGCAATAAATATTGTCTAAAATTTCCCAAAAATCATTGCAGCTTAATCTTCGACAAGGCTTCAACGCTTTTTGTATCGTTTAAATATTTAACAAGCTCGCTCGCAACGCGTGCCGCAAACTTTACAGGTAAGCTTGACTTTTAGTTTTATGTTTCTGACAGTCGGTCGTGCTTGTGTACGTGTTTGTATGTGTTTGTGTGTGTGGGTGGGTGGGTTTTTGGGTGTGAGTGTGTGCACATACATAAATCAGAAGAGCAGAACATGAAGAAGCAGCAGAAGCAGAGAGTTTGCTCCTGTTTCTGTTGTAGCTGCTACTGTTCAGCAGCCACCCACGCCCTTAGGAAAACCACCCATCCGGCAGCTGCCACCCCCATGCCCATCTCCCATCTCTCTCCACCACACATCTGCCACTCCCACTCCTTTTCCCACTCCTACTCCCATCTGCTGCTTCAGTGGTGAATACGCATTCGCTTTTGCGTCGTTGCCTACTTCGCTTATTGCTGATGCTGTCCAGCAATGCTCCTTGCCTTTCTACTCTTTCTCCTGTTCGTCTTCTCATCTACATACATCTCCCTTGCTTTTACCGCTGCAATCGCAGGTTCTCTGACATCTTGTGCCACTTTTCATTCGTCATTTACGCGTCAATTCTTTACGGTTATCACGTGTTCTACCTTGTTTTTGAACTCTCCGCTTTGACACTGTCCTCTCTTTCTCTCTCTCTCTCTCTCTCTCTCTCTCTGTTTTTCTTCTCTTCTTTTGTCTCTTTGCAGTGAAAGGCTCGCAAATACTTCCGCAGCCCATTTGCAGTTGATTGTTGTCTTGCAATTTCTTATCGTTCTTTTGCGCTTTTATGCCATTCGCTTTTTGATCTTGAAATCATGTGTCTGTTCTTGTACTCTCCCCACAACCTCACCCCTTACAACCAACCTGTACTGTTCTCTCTGCCCCTCGGTGCACCTAGCTCGTGGTTGGCGAACAAGTTTATCATAAAAGCTGCTTGCAAACAGGAAAACCATTAAAGCAAGCTAAATTGTTTATTGACGGAGTAAAAAGTGAGAATCGAAATATTCTGTTCTCTTTCGTTTTGTATTATTTTTTTCTCTTTAAATAAAACATTCGTGCTGCTTATTTGCTAGATTTGCAGAATCATTATTTTGCTCCACTTGCAATTCACTATCCAAATGGCAGCTTATTTTTACTTTTCTTTTTTTTATCGTTAAGGCGAGATAAAAATTAAAAGACAAATTATAATCTTTTACGTGCCAAAAAAGTTACTTCAAATTTGCTTTAAATATTGATAATACTTAGCTAAAAATTAACTTATCTTAAAACTAAAAAAATGTTTTGCAGTACGCTAAAAATCATGGATTTCGAAGCTTGAAATACGCTATACAAAATAGTAACAATAAAAACAAGCTTCACTTTCAACTAAACAATTAAGAAATATATTAATAGAGTTGCCAAGTAAATGAATATATTTACATACTAAATTTATACTGAACTGCTTATGCTAAATATTTACAATAAATTAATTCCAATCTAAGTCCCTTTTAAATATTAATTTAAATATGACTCTATAGCAGACAAATTTTGGTTACAAAATGCAGCTACACATAATGATAATCAAGACTGCAATCTAAGTCTGTAAGCAATCGTCATAAGTACAGAAATATTAGACCAATAATTGAGTTGCAAAATATCCGTCCGCAATGGCAACACATAAAGCAAAATGTTGCAAGGAAATGGAAAGAACGCATCAAGCATGAAGCCCATGCACAAAGTGTGCAACATAATTCAATTAGTATAGAAACGTAAAAATAGCCTGAAACCAGATCAAAATGAAAGGAAGTCGAAACGAGCCCTCTCTTGAAGATGGTCAATGGGCATTGGGCGATGGGAAACTCGTGATGCGCCCGTGCAACCGTGAAGTGGTATATGACACAAGCCTCTTCGAAACAAGCTTGTGGTCGCCAAAAGAAAAGAAAAAAAAAAGTCGCAAATTGGCCAAAAAGCATACTGAAGGCAGCCAAGTTGGCGACGTGAGATTGGCAACTGGCGACTGGCACTTGACCCACTTGAAAAGATATAAACGTATTTTCGTAAACGTAATTTGATAAACTTCTTTGTTGGATTTGCAACTTTTGTGGGCCCAAAACCTAAACTTGACCGCGGCTCAAAGTTCCAAATTGAAAGGCTATACAAAAAGTGACCGCGTCGGGGCATTAATAAAAAACAGAAATAAGACATATAAATACGAGTATGTTTATATATGTGTATATAATATATTCCGTCCCAAGGTAAACGAGTCTCTCTCGATGGGCTGCATTACGAATGTATCTATAAATTGTATCTGGAGTCTCAGTCGCCATCAGGTTACGGTCACTTGCGTGTTGCGCTTGCATCGCATTGCATATTTTATGGTAATTCGAACTTATCCAACTCTTTGGTTGCGACTTTCCTTCGCCCTTTTCCCACCTCCTTGATCATCATCCATTACGCCCACTACAATTTCTCACAATCATATAAAGTTTCACGTGTCTCTTTCTCAAATTACAACCGCCGATTGACTTTGGCCCCAGGTTCACTGCACTGGTCAGTAATTAAAAGAAAGAGGGAAGACATACTCAGGTGTATGTGCGTGTGTGCGTGTGTGGATTCTCACAGTTACCTAACTTCCCTTTGTTAATTGCCAACACATCAGCCACAACATTGACAACATTTCATTAGAGTTACATTAGATCTCTTTGCCTCTTTTGTTAGCTCCATTTCCATTTCCATTACTGCGGAAATCGAATGCAGACTTTAGCTCTCCATTTGCTGCAATTGTCCAGCCGTTCATGTGCCTTGGGGCTCAGTTCAGCTGTCCACATAGTTTTGGCCCAATCGCTAGTTTCAAGTCTGACAGGCTAAGGTATCATTGTGGCTTTTGTGGCAGCTGTGGAGGGACATGTTCAATACGATTTGATTGGCTTTGTCTAAGTCCCCAACTGACTAGTTAAACGTATCATTTGACAGAGTATTGCTATTGAATGAAGTTAATTAATTGTAAAGTTTACACTGCAAAAAAAAAGAACTGATTTAAGTAAAAGTCTGAAAAAAGTAAGTTTATTTAATATTCCGAAGAAATAAATCGATCTTATGAGAACTGTCAAAATTCAACAATTCTACACATTTGATAAAGCAGATATAGTTTTAAAATTTTTTAATCGTACTTTATCTTTTGAACTTAGTCTGTGTATTGTACAGTGTAAAATCTTAAAGCAATTAGAACTAAATCTGCCAAAGAATAATAGCTAAAAATATAAGAATTTTACTTTAGAATGTTAGCTAGTATCTGTTAAAGTGGAAAGTTATTTACCTAACGACACACTTGATAGCTTATCAGGGCTTTTCTATTACCTAAAGTCTACTGAGGGAAACTAGTTAAAGTTTTAAGAGATTATCATTTGTTGGCTTCGGGGCAATGTTTCACAAACTCAAGCTCAACATCTCTTTGGCCCATTTCATAAGATTGACAGGTGCACGTACTGATGTTTCCATCTCTTTTTTACCTGCCAACATGAGTTGATTAATGAATCGGACACAACTACTAATAAATAAAGAAAAGACCCATATTGAGGAAGGCATTAAACGTATTGTAAAAATATTTACTTTCGCATGCCATGAAAATTCCCTACACGTTAAAAGTGACTTTAAAAATTGGATGTTGTTCGATTGCGCAATCGAAAGTGCGTAACTTTGATTTTAACTGTTGTTATGGTTATTATTATGGCTACAACCCCCTCTTCCAAATTCACTTGTTGGCTTAATTGAGCGCTTAAAACTCAAACTCAAACATGGGCGAAAGTGTAAAGTAAAAGAAAGAGTAATTAACAGCGAGGAAAGGGGCCAAAAATAAATTATAATGAATGAGCTCTAATCGTTCCACCACCGAATTCGGAAATGTCAATATAATACGAAATATATTTATATGTTTGTTGAGCGATAAACACATCATTTGTAATTGAAATCAATTTGAAGAGCAACTCGGATTGAGCTCATTTCAAGGCGTATGCGCAATAATGAAATACTATTCGAGCATGGGCATAAATTTTCTTTTGATTTTGAAAATGAAAACAAAAAAAGTGAAAGTCCAAATATGCAGCGCAACAAATACGACTGCAACAATGCATATTAATTTGTTTTATTTTGTTGTTTATTCGCTGGCAAAGACAGAGACAGAGCGACTGATAGAGAGAGAGGGAGAGGTGGAGTTGCGCCTGAGGTTTTTTGTTTGAGGCAATCCAAGAAAGCGATTAACACCCAAAAACCCGAAACCGGCCACATTGTTTAACATTTAAAACCTAATTGTTTTTTCTGGCCATTACAAATGTTGTTGTTGTTGTTGTTTTATTTATTGTTGTTGCTTTATTTATTGCTGCTGTTGTTGCTACTGCGCATGTGTGGCCCAAGATCTGCGACTTAGCCAAGTTTTCCAATGCTTTTCAGTTGGTTTCGTTCAGTTTTTTGCCTGTTGCCAGCTGCATATTTGCACGCTGATGCAATGGGGCGACAGTGCCAGCAAAAAGTTGTCTTACAGGTGCAGTTAAACAGCCAACTGACTTAAGTTATGATATAACGCTATCTCAACTGATTGCTAGACTTCTGCTAAATTATACAAAATTCTAAGGGGAGACACTTCCCAACTCAACTCTCTCACAATCTTTATCTTTATAAAAAAAAAACTAGATCTAGCACTTAAGGGCATTCTCATTCCTCCCCCATGGAAATTTACAGGAAGCTACCAACTTTTAGTTATTAGATAAGTTTCCACGCTATTTTCCAAGCGCAGCTGCCAAGCCAAAAAAATAAAAACTCCCACATAAATTTACACACATTTGAATTTACACTCACCACACCAACACACACACACATAAAGAGTGTGTGCCAACGCCCGGGCAATATTTCATAGTCTTGCAACTGTAACACCAACAGCAACAGCCACATAAAAAGCAGCAACAACGCGTGGCAACTTCATTCATGCAACTCTGTTGCTGATTTGGTGCGTTGTGTAGATTCATTTGGTTGAACGCATAACTTGCAGTTAGTTGCATTTCAACAGTGTGTTTTTTTTTTCCTTTCTTCCCCCAATTGCATTTCCCAGGCGAGGGTCCAGGTTAGCCAACAATGTAATTGGCAACGAAATCGAATCGGATTCTTTAATGGCAACAGATACACGCAATTGCATACAGATTGCAAATTGTGATAATGGCCACATGCGAGTACTTATATCTCGGTTTTGTGTGTCGCCGAAAAGGAAGTGCCAAAGGTTGCATTATTGTGAATGTGAAAGTTTATGGAAAAAGGAAAAGCCATGAAGCCAACAAGCCGCAAAGTCGCAAACTTGCAAAGCTTTAAAGCCGCAAAAAAGTTAAGCGCATTGAACCCGCCCCGTAGGCACCTCAAAACAACAACAACAGCAACAAAAAACAAACACTAAAAAGACCGAAAGAAAGTTAAATAATAAGCGAAAATTATAAAACCAACAGATGCAACAGCAGCCAGAGGCCTATCCAATTGCAACTGCAACTGCAGTAGCTAAGCGACTGACAGACTGTCAGTCTGGTCTGTATCTGCATCTGTATCTGTATCTGTATCTGTCAGATACATAAGCTGCTGCTGCGAGACTTATTTAATTTAGTTGCAGGCGAGAAATGAAATAAAATGTGTTTAGAAATTAATGTGTGAATATTTGTATGGCACATTTTGAGCCTCTCGCTTAGGTTGTTGTTGCAGCTATTGCTATTGTTGTTGTTGTTGTCCCATGACTCAAAATGTAAATTATCTAAAAAGCTCGTCGTCGTGTGAGCACCTTTGCGCCATGAGGGCTTAAGAGAGACCCGCTGGTCTCTAAAATCCAATAGAGAGAGAGAGAGAGCGCATCTGTTTCTACCGTCCCTGTGCGAGGGGGGAGTGGGAGGAGGCACTGTCTGCCACAACTTTAATAGAAATTTATTTGCATCTGTTATGAATTGAAGTGACAGCGGGCGTAGCTAGCATTGTTAGTGTTGCTTTATTACAAATACTCCGCTCTGTTTTTGGTTGGTTTTTATGAAAATTGTCGCTTACGCGGCGTATGCGTAATTTATATATATGATAACTCGTCAAAGCACAGACAATTGCTAGTTGACTTGCCTTAATTGACAGTCTGATCATTGCATCGCTTTGTTGCCTGTGTTTCTCTTCAATCCAACAGAAATTAACACAACTGGTTTTATTTGCATAAATTAAATTAAATTTAACAATAAATTTATAATGTTCTTAAAAATAATAAAACAAAGCATTTTTTTAAATATTACTAAAAGATTACACAAAAAAAAAATTGGAAAAAAATGCTGCTCAACGAGTTAAAATATTTCATAAACGAACGCTTATTTCTTTTTTTATACAATTGGTATAAGGAGAAATTCCCTTAATTATTTGTAATATTTTAATATTTTGTAGCAAAATGTTGTCTAACAAGTTTAATGTATTCATTAAACGAAAGTTATGACTGTAATTACCAAATACAATTGCGATTTAAAATTAAATAATTTCTCCAGAATTGTTTAAAGGTTTTCTTATATCCACCTACTTACATTTTTTTCACTGCATTTTCGCACACAATCTCGAAGGTAGAGTTGTTATTATATTCTAAAGTATGTGAATGGGCTCATTTTCACTGATGAAAAGTGAAAAATGAGGCAGAACAACAAAAGCAGTCATGAACTGAACGATAGACTGACATTAACAGTCGTATCATAATAAGTAAAATAAATGTAAGTATGTCAACCGTTTTCATTGCTTATGACAGACAGTTCACATTACTCGTTTAACAACAACAACAACAACGTGAAGAGTAACAACAACTACAACAACATCAATAAGATACGACATAACTGGAGCAATGAGCTATAATAAACCAAACACAGCCCGAAATTCTGGTCAAGTTCTGAGAGTTTCACTTTTCGGTCAACAACAAAAAAAAAGAGGTGTAAAACCAAGAGAGAAATTGAGAAAAACTGATAGATTTGAGCACTCAATCTGAGTACGATCATATTCAAATAAATTTAAACATATTCAATATTTCATACAACTTTCGTTTCGTGCTATAAATGAATGGCGAGCAGATTTTGATATTATCTGTGCAATTTATAACCAGTTTGGGTCATTGGGCGTTCTTGACCAATTGAAAAGCCCAAGCAAATTTTTGATGAGCCAGCAGGCAGCTCAATAAACATTTTAAGTATTATTAAAACTTTATTACGAGATTCATTAAAGGCAAATGTAAGTAGTGCAGTGAAGTGTATATATATTTACTATATTTTTTATGATTACTATGTGATAGCTAAGACATCTTTAGAAATTTATGTATTTATTTATAACATATTTATTTATGTGAAAATTGTTAATATAATTGTGTAGAAAGGTCGATGAGAAATAATGTAATAATAATAACTAATATAAAATTTATAATTTTATTTAAATTTATACGATACTATACGCCGAAAAATTAATTAATAATAAAACAAGTTTTCATATAGTAAAATTCTGTTGAGAGCAGCTGAAAATGGGTTAATAAACGTAAATTTTTTGGTGTTTAAATAAAAGTATTAAATATTTAACATGTATTATGCTATCAAGAGCGACTTTATGAATTTTATTGCTTAAAAATCATAAAACAAGACGCCAAAAATAACGCACAGAGTTGCTAAATAACTTGACATGTGTCTTGGACTGGCTAACTAGTTGGCAACCCGCCTGACCACCCGTTCAGTCTGTCCAGTTGTCTATCTGTCTGTCTGTCGGTCTGTCTGTCTGTCTGTCTGTCTAGTCTGTCTGAATGCTCTCGTAACATAGTCGGGGCGTTGGCGTCTGCACTTTTTGGAACATGGCACATGGCACGGTCCAGAGCACAGCTCCGACTCCGATTCCAACTCTGACTCCAAGTCAGACTCGGATAAAGTATGGTGTGTTGTGTGCGTTGTCAGTGTCAGGTGTTAAATTGGCCTGCCTTCAAATAGCGCACAGATTTTCGTGACAAACGGCAAACATTTGGCGGATCGTCGACCATTGACCTAAAAAGCCAAACAAAAGCGCCCCTTGAGGTGTGCAGACCTTAGATGCAGCCTCGTGCCGTAGCCTAAAGCTCCGACTCTATTCAATTATGTCAATTAACGCAGCTCCAAATGTTGTATAAGCGCACAGACAGCAACTACAAATAACAAACAAACTACGGAGTGTAGACTACAATTTGTCGACTCCAGAGAAGTTGAATGACATGCGAGAAATAATAAGTAAATTAAACATTTCAATGTTTACAATCTTTCTGACTTTTTGGCCAGACTTTAAAGCTAATTGTATGGCTTTCAGTGTCATCCTTTTGGGCTCTAAATATGTAAATTATTTTAATGAAATTGTGCAGCCGAAAAATGTGTTTTTATGCAAATCAGTTAACGAACCCTGAACAAACTTTGTTTTAGCTTCATTGCGCCTCTTTTCTGCAACGAGTTTTGTATTTGCATTAATTAAGCCAAAAATGTATAAATAAATTGTGATTTTGCTCGGTTCGTGGTGACAACTGGGATTGGGACAAATTACAAAAGGTAACAACAAAAATGTTAGCCTGAATTAAATGAGTTTAATACCAGTTTGATAAGTTCGGGTTCGACTTTAAAGCTGTATTTAATTAAGGAATATTGCAATAGCAACAGCAGCTGAGACAAAGGTTTGAACTTTGGCATTCATTCAAAATAAATATTTTGAAAGACGCATAAAAGGCTGTCGATTAAATGACAGATATTTTTGTGAATTTTATGAACCATGAGGCAGATTAAGCAGATAAATACCTGGAAAAGATTTTGCGTAATTTATTTTCTCATGTTTTTGATTAAAAAAGATGGTTAAATTGTTGCAGAATATTATGCAGCATCACGTTTCAGTTTGCTTGTATAGATTGAAATGTAGCTGAGGTTAAAGTGCTGTATCTGATTAACTTTCAGTTAGATAGATGAAGTTCTGTATCTGTTTACCTTTAGTAATTTTTTTCTCTTGGGAAATAACATAATATATACTTCATTCTTTTTGTATTTTCTTTCTTTCGCTCAACTTTCCTATCCCTTTAAGATACTCCACGGAAATCTCTCCTCTTTTAATGGCCAATTCATATGTAGATTACCTGCCACCCACCTGCATTTAACTGCAAATCTGACAGAGTAATTACTTGCACTGTGTGTGGGAATGCCACAGACCCTGTTGACCCAATTAAGGCTCATTACCAACTAAATCATTTAATTACCAGTCAGTTAGCCGCTTACTACCAAAGAGAAATAAAACAGAATCATCTCAGAGCGTCTTTCTCACGCTACACACGAGAAGAAGACCAAGAGAATGAAGATGATAAAGACCAAGACGAAGACGAAGAAGTCGAGTAAGCACTTTTAGTTTCGAGCATGATATTTTATTATTATTGCCATTTACTAGTTTTCATCAGCTACTCTTAACCACAACTTGCACCACACAAACCACACACAGACCGAATTGAAGTTTTCGAAAATAGAAAGCATTGGCAATAAATACAATTTCTAAATTCTTGGCAAGCAAAACGAACGTGACAAGTGCGATGAGGTCTCTAAGTTCCTCAGTGGTTGTCACTGGGTCGCTGTGGCACTCATGTGTGGTTTTTGGTGGTTGGGGACCTAACTAAGGAGAAAAATAAAACGAAACCAACTAAAAGAAATCATTTATGGCAATTGTCAAAGGGAAAAACTTGTACACGATTTTATGGCCAAGAGCAAAGTCAACTACAAACTTGGCTGACAGTCGAAGAGAAGTTACGAACAAGTTGCAGCAAACCTTTTTGCCAATATGCTTGCCTTTCAACTTTTGCCTTTTAATTAATACAAGTTACGACTTTCTTTAACCCATTTTCGACGTGCAACAAAAAGCAGCAACTAAATTAACTCTGAAATACAACGTCTTTGAAGTCTGAAGTCTTTGGTTTTAGTCTCAATCTCAATCTCAACCTCAACAACGCTCGCATTTCCTTTTGCCGCATCATTGTCATAGAAATTTTAATCACTCGCCGGATCCGTCAAATATGTGCATTGTACATACAACGACAATAACTTTCTATGGTTGAAAATGAAAAAAAAAAAACAACATTCAATTTCGCAAAGTAATAATAAACAAATGTCGAGTCGAGTCGAGCCTCAACACATGCCATCAATTTGCAATCGGGTTTATTTTATTATTGTGCTGTATATTTAATTATATACAAAGCGATTGAATCGAACTCGCAGTCACAGTTATTGCCACTGTATATGAGTTTGAAATTGAGAGAAATATGTATCTTGTATCGTGTATCTCTGGGTTTGCTGTCAGTCAGTTATCAACTAACTGGTCTCGAAATGTGCAAAAATTTGCCTTAATTACCCTGCGGAGACCCCAATTAAAACTGTGTACCATTTGATATTTGAGTTGCCACGCAGATACATAACTATCTATCACATACGAAACTATATTTTATATGAGTATATATATAGAGCTAAAGTTGATGTTTGAGTTTGAGTTTGAGTTTTGCTGATGCACAGTTTTCCTGGCTCTTGTTGATTATGTGCAGCTAGGGAAATGTGCTAATATTTTCCAAGAGCCACTCGAAAGCTAATTAGAAAATGATTCTATATGGCAGTGTCTGTGTGTATCTGTGTTTGAGTGTGTGTGTGTGTGTGTGTGTGTGTGTGTGTGTGATTATGATAGTTTTGCTTTTCACATGGCATATGTGAGCAGCTTAATGGTCGGCGGCCCTTTGAGGGTTTTGAAAGCTTAGTTATGTGGTGAAATAATTAACTCTTTGATAAAAGCAGACAGTTACATAATTCTGCTGAAATAATTGGAAATATATTTCTTAAGAGACATTTAACATATTTTGCAATTCTTAAATGTTCTTTAGCTATTTTAATTTAAATTTCAATGTCAAACATCAATCAAAAATAAAGTCAGCCCAAACAAATTACGCAAATTAATAAATTATTAACATCAACACACAGCAAATGGAGACAAGTTTGAAGCTTGAACGTCAGCCAAGCTTATCACTCAGTCTCAGAATAGAACAAGAACAATACAAAAAGCAATTAAAATTTTGCTGTTTTAGCTTTCATTTCCCATTTTCCAAAGGCAGAAAATTGCTTAAACTGTGCGGGCGACTGCCTTTGGATTATGGGCTAACATTGTGGCATGCGGCATGTGGCTTGGTATTTGTGTGGCATAAAGCTTTAAGTATTTTGCATTCAAGTGCCTGCATTTGCTTTTGACTGGGATTACATATGTATGTATGTATGCATGTGTGTGTGTATGTGTGTGTGTATACATTTGGCCAAAGTACGAGTACTCGTAACATTATCAAGCACTGAGAGAGTGGAGCAGGCAACAACAAGGAGATGTCTTGCTTTTAGCCAGCTAAAAAGTTGGCCTGGAAAATATTTGCCACTCGCGAGTTGTTGCCAACAACTGAAACAGCAACAACAATAACATCAGCCTCTGCCAAGTTGCCAACTGTTCTACTTTTCCAACATCTACAGCTCGTGACATTGTTTGAGTTTTTTTGTGTGCGTATACATCACACGTACGCGAAGTTTATGCCATGCCCATATCACGAAAACCGTTGATTTCATTATATCATATAATCAAATTAGGAAAATTGTGAGTTTACTGATTCTAGGTAAAATACTGACAGATGCTCATTTAACATATTTTTCTATTCTGCTTTAATGAGATCTCGTGATAACCCAGTTTCATCGTTATCGTATTTTTCATGGCATAAACATCGTAGCACACATTGCGTTAAGTACCAAAACATTCTTAAGAGAAGTACATAATGGCAATCATAATGTTAACATGCCAACTTTATTAAGTTAAGTTCGAACTCAAACTTATTAATAATACCATAAACTTTCAGGACAATTTTTTTAATCAGTTGTAAGCTAAGTCTTTGCTCAACATTTTACAGAATTAGGTACACATTGAAAATTAAAATAAAAGAGAGAGGGAGAGAGAGAGAGAAAGAGAGAGAGAGAGACAAAAAAAGAGATAGCGAGAATGAGTGAAACCAGAACCGCTTTATGTATTTGTTGTGCTTAATGAGAAAGTTCATTTAATGTGTCGCAGCAAGAGCTTTAAACTTAGATGAAGTGTATGAATTTTAAGTGCTAGAACTTCAGAGACCAATTACTATAAGCCCCAAGAAATGGTATAATAACTATATCATGATGCATGTCATTTATTAATAATATAATCAAATGTAAAAGCTGTTTTAAAGTTCAGTACTTTTGAGATTAATAAAAGCTTAAAAGATCCCTTACAGATTCATATTTAAAATTCTTATATGTATAGGACATTTTTGCAAACTTTATCTGATTATATTTAAATCTCAGTAATATGTTAGCTT
This sequence comes from Drosophila falleni, assembly GCA_035045575.1. NCBI lineage: Eukaryota > Metazoa > Arthropoda > Insecta > Diptera > Drosophilidae > Drosophila > Drosophila falleni. The sequence continues at coordinate 18,959,309 of JAWNOV010000167.1, forward strand.
ATGTTACATATTGTGAGGGTATTAAGATGTCGCCTTGTCAATTAAATTTTAGGGTTTCCTGTTTAACGCAGCCACTAATTTTTTACGCTTGCTTCACATGTTAATTTATTAGGCACGGACACGTACCACATTTTTAGTTAATATGTAACAAATGAAGTAGTCACATATGTGTGTAAAGACAACATTTCTCTACCTCTCTTGCTCTTTCTCTCCCTCTCTCGCTCTCTCTCCCTATCTTTCTCTTGTTTGTTCTTCTGTGCATTTGAGCATTTCGTGACACTTTCTTCTGCTCCACAATTTGTAGCACTCTGAAATAATGAAGAGTCACTTTTAATTAAATTAGAAATACTTTTCTCTTTTTTATATTTGTCTATGTATTTGTCTTTGTGTTAAAAATGTTCAACTAAATGACATTTCTTTGTCAATTCTTTTTTTTCTAATTGCAGCTTGAGATCTTCAAAAACAGCCGCAAAATTTCCAAAACAACGAAAATGGTGTTTGACTGTGGCGTCTGGTGTGCAAAGTATTTGCTTTGCATATTAAATTTTATATTTTTTGTAAGTATTTGCAAATACAAATATTAATTTGAACATTAAATTAAGGATTAATTTTTTACATAATATTTAAAAGTACGAATAATAAACCGAGAGCTAAAAAAATATTTGTAAAATTAATAGACATTTAACAGAGAAAATGCAAATTTAAAAACTGCTATAAGAAGTAGTATTTAAAGTTGATGTTTTTATTTCCAAGTGTGATATTAACTTTGAAATTTCTTGTAAGTATTCACAAATGCAACAACAACAGCATGAGAGCTTCTTAAATATTTGCAAAGTTTAATAGACATTTCCCTGAAAAAATGCAAAATTGTGAGCAGCATTAAAAGTAATTTTTTCTATCCAATTCGGCTTTTAACTTTGATATTTTGTGTAAGTATTCACGAATGCAACAACGACAACATAAGAGCTTCAAAAATATTTGAAAAATTTATTAGACATTTGTCAGGGAAATTCAACTTTATTGGCAGTTTTAAAAGTTGTTTTTCTATTTGATATATTTATGCTTTTCGAGTTTGTTAAATTGCATTACAATTTGTGAATTAAGCTCGAATGCTGCGGAAAGGTGCGGCTCTCGCGCTTTCGGGCTCAGCTCGCCTCATTGCGGCTGCAGTCAATCAAGCAAATCTCTGCGCATGCGCAGTTTTTCTCCATTTATGTCGACGGTTCATTGACTTTGTTGTCGTTGTTGTTGTTGTCATGCTTATCATCATAATCATCAACATCAAATGCAATCAACATGAGGCGTAAGCAACATAAACATAATCATGTTTTCCTTTGGTTTTACATGCCAAACTAACTCGAGGGTATACCTTCTGTCTTCTTTTTTCTTTTTCTTTAATTTTTTTTTTTCATATTTTGTATGTTGCAGGTGCTAGGCACAATTATATTTGGAGTTGGACTATGGCTCGCTGTGGACAAGCACTCGCTGATTGCTCTGCTCAAGCTGGTTGAGAGCGAGCGCATTGAGGTAAGTGCCCATATCGAATTCCCCTCGCCCCGCCTCTTCCTGGTGAAAGTGGGGAAAACTAACCCCAAAACTGGAACAAGAAAAGTGCCCCGAAAAACCGAAAAACGAAAAAATCCAATCAAAACATTGAAATGCACTAAATGTTATAGGCAGAAACCACCCTAACTATACTATATTATCCCTCAATTGTTATATAGTATCCCCCGTTCAACATTACGTGCAAGTGTGCACAGTAATTGTTGACATTGCCCCATGGAAAATGGGAGTTGGTAATTAAAGTGCCCACTAATATATCATTATTAAAAAAACAACTATAATGATAGAATAAACATGTGTTATACTGTGGAAATAAAAAGATAAATGTATAACTATTAATAAATAAATGCATTCCGAATGCATTTCGAAAAGGTTTTCCATTCTAAAATTGATAAAAAATAAAAAATATCTGAAAGTGACTTGAGAGTGAGGTCAACTTACTTGTTGATCTAATTAGAAATTGCATTTCCATAATTTTTCATCATAGTTCTAATTAATTTACAGTCATTCCTGATAAAAAAATGTGCAGGTATTTCTCGACTGAATGCCAAACAAATAATTATGGCAAATTCCATAGGAAAGTTTGCATGTCATATGACAACTACAAATTTAACGTACTGTCCGACTGTCCATCTGTCTGACTGTTTGACTGTCCGAGTCATTAGTTGAGTTCTCTTGGCCATAGTGAAAATCGTTTTGAAAAACATATGCAACACGACAAGTGCATGTCCTTGCTGCACTGCGAATAATTGCAGGGTACATTCAAAGGCTAATTGACAAAACTTTTTCAACTTTAATGCATGTGTAGGTGGCAAGGTTTTGGTCAATGAACTTGTACAATTTACATGCCACACTCACGCTGCTTTAAACAAGAGCAAACTTTCAGATGCTTCACATTTCATTTCCTTTTCTTTTTAAAAAGCCCACGCACAAATTCACAACTCGTACTTAAAATTCTCATAGCTTGTCAAATTTGTGATTGTGTCAATTAAGAAATTCCATAACTTAATTACAACTGTTGCGAAAGTTTTGCCAAGGGTTAATTATGCAGTGCTTCTTATGCATTTACATACAATATGTAAAAATAAAACGTAGATACGATAAATTCCCCATCAATTCTCAGATCTCTGACAAGTTCTACATGATATTTTTTTTTTTTTTAGCACTTTACACAGCCTCAGGTCATAGAGCAACTGGCCTACGCTCTTCTCGTCATCGGAGCCGTCATGTTCTTTATGAGTCTCTTGGGCTACTTGGGCGCCATGCGTGAATCTCGCTGTCTGCTCTCAACGGTAAGTGCAAACTACAATTATGGTAAACTTACAGCTACAAACACAAACACAAAAGATACTCATCGACTGTTGTCCAATAACAATTACAAAGGTTGCATCATCCAAAATGTAATTGCAACTTTCAATGACGCCGCGGGAGACGTTACTCCATTGTTGTTGTTGTTGTTGTCAATTGTTTGCATATTTACGAATTTTGTTAAATACTTTTTGGATTTTTCATTTGACTTTGACTTTTGGGTGGAAAAACTGTCGACCAAAGTGAAAGTTGCCTTGTGGGTACACTTTTTGGGCCTTTTTTGTGATAATTTTTCATATGGCATTTCCATGAACTGAAACGTGTTTCAACACTTTATCAGATGTCGTGAGGGTCTTGTATGTGTGTGACGAGCCCTTCACTTTCGGTCTGGCCTGTACTTGATCTTCTGTTTGTGCTTTGAATAATAATTTCACCTGCAGCAAATATTTCAAGGTGCGAGTCTATTTATGAGACGGTCAACAGGGCCCAACCCTAAAAGAAATTTCTATGATTAAACTACGAGCTGTTGCAATTAATAAACAGCTTATCGTTAAATACGCTCGATGCTCGCAAATAGATTCAATAAGTCTGGGCTTGGTCAAGTTGATTGTAACGCCAAACAGGTGCAAGCTCTGTTATCATTTAAAAATTAAACATTTGTCAGTTGTCTCTGTTGACAACTGCTTAACTATTGAATTTGCCCTTCGGGGGCGGAATTCGGTCAAAATCTGCATGCACAATTTGAGCACAATTTGCAGTAAATAAAGCAAGGGCAATTTGCTAATACTCAAGGTTCAACTCTTAGCATTGCCATAGTTTGTTAGCATTGGCTATTTATACAAGTTGCGAGTTGGCATACTTAAAAGTAAATACTTTCAAATTGACATACATTTAAGTATTCAATGATGGGCTTCTGCTGCAAATAGATTTTATGAAATATATGTATATTTAAAATTATGAACAGGGAAAAATGTTAGAGGCTTAGTCAAATTAAAAAAAAAAAATTATAATTTTTTAATTTTTCCAACTGTCTATAACTAGAGACTCTACTTATAAGTAGCCAAAAAAATATTTTACTATATCGTCTATATTTACTTAAAACTCATAATCTGCTTTTTAACAGAATAAACATATTAAAGAAAATTAAGTAACCAGTATATTTATATTTTTATTTTAAACTGCTGAAATTTAATTCAAATTGAATTTCTTATATTAAACTCAGTCAAAATAAGTTTTTTTTGTTATCTATTTAGCTTAAGAAACTTTAAAATCCCCTACCTTTTTTGCGTTATTCCGCTGTTAAGATAAAAATGACTTTATTTTCATTTGTGCTTAATATATGAGCGTATATTATACGGCTAAAAGGCTTGGTCCATTTCCGAATTCTAGAGCTGATCAGGAAGCAATTAATTGCGTACACTGTCATTTTGGATGCATAGTAAATCCATTATATTGTTGCAAGACCACACACACACTTGCGTGTATCTGACAGATTCATTAGCCAGCCGGCAGTTAAGTTGGGCAGCCCACTCAATGGTAGAAAGAGAGGCAGAATTAAATGCTGCCAGGCGTAACAGGCAGCGCTGACAACATGGAACTTTATCAGGCCAAAAGCATCGCGACTACAACAACAACAACAACAATAACAACAAAACGAGAGAATGAACACCACAAGAGCTTATAAAACATGCAAGCAGCATTTCAAAATGACCTTCAGCATTTGAGATTGGCAGCATGGCTTGCGCCTGCACTACATGTATATGAGGACGTGGCTGTGTGTGTGGGTGTGTGTGTGTGTGTGTGTGTGTGTGTGTGTGTGTGTGTGTGTGTGTTGGCCAAACTCACCACACTCGCCCAACGCATGCTGCACATTTGGCTCAGGGTCAAACGCATAGATTTTTATGTAATGCCCACGACTTGACTACGTAAAATGTTACTTTGAATTTAGGTCAACTGCAAAACGAGGCGTATGCGCAATTTATAACATCTATTCTTTTGTTTCATTTTCTGCATTTTTTTGCAGTATGGCACATTTTTGATACTGCTGCTGGTGGCTGAAATTGTGGCCGGTGGTCTGGCTGCCTTTTATAAGGAACAGGTGCGCAACGAGAGCAAAAAATTCTTGCAGACGACAATCACAAGTTATACGCTGGGTGAGAATCAGGATGCCACCTCATTGATGTGGAATCAGCTGATGGGCAACTTTGGCTGCTGTGGCATCAATGATTACCGTGACTTTGATGAGTCGCAGGCGTGGAAGGATACAAAGGGCAATCGCACCATACCCGATGCCTGTTGCATATTAAAGGATGTATCCAAGTTTGTACCACGTGATGAGGACTGCACGACCAATCCCAGCGAAAGCAACAGTTTCTACAAGAAGGTAAGCTATTGTAACTTACCTAAAAGAGATATATGTGATGACTAAAATTTGTTCTTCTTTTAGGGCTGCTATGAGGTCTTTACTCAATGGTTGATTCGACAGCGTGAACTCATCATTGGCGTCATTGTGACTGGCATTGTTCATCTCATTCTTGTTATACTCGCATTTGCGCTGTGCAAAGCCTTTGCCAAATATGACGATATGCGTCTGTAAATTGACGGTGCAAGTTTGATAGGTAGTAAACGAGTGGACATGCTAATTTATAATAGGCAAAACAGCGAAATAATGATACATTGATACAGTGAAGAACCCCCAAAAAAAAAAAAAAAACTTAACTACCGAACCCAACCGAACATTGAGATATGCTCAAAAGGAAACTGCATTTCTCTCACAACACTTAACACAACATTAGAACAGTTCTAACATACTCTACTCTTATAAACAGCATAATGGAAATAACGCAGAAAATATTTAATCGCATGGATACAAGAAAATGTTGCTCAAAATTGCCGCCAGAAAAGACAACAAAGAAAAGTTTGAGTACGAAAAGTTTTTAATAGAAAGTTGCTATGCATATTTATTTGTGAAATGAAGAAAACCAACCTGTTTTGATAGCAGTTTTAGTTCTTAAGTAGTATTCTACTATATACATGCATACTTATATAGTATATACACATACATACATAATAATATACGATTAATTCACTTTTTTTAGTCCTACTCATTTCATTTAAAAGTATTTGATAAGAATTTATGCAAATGGATAAACCACTCAAAAACATCACAAGAACAGATAAAACCATTCAATTGAAAATTTATAGATAAGCTATAAAGTTGTAACGAGGCATAAACACACGTCAAGACATTCGCAGAAACGGTATCTTAAGAAAGATAAGAGAGTTTGAAATAATAAAAGTGTGTACTATGTGTACTAGATCATAAGTCTTCTATAATTAAGTTCTAATTTTAGTTGTTTGCTATTACTATATTCAAGTTTTTAACTACGTATTGAGAGAGGACGCGTCGTGAATCCAGAAACGAGAATCGTGTTTATCCTTTTTGTTAAAAATTAATGTTGTACATTTTTGAATTCTATATATGTGTATGCAGATTTACAATTACATACATCGTATATATCTATATATAAATATCTATTATTAATGCATATTATAAACACGTACTCGTATGTCTGTAGTTTACTTAATGTACTTTTGAAGCAAACTAAAACACAAGAAAATCGAAAACAAAAACCCCCTTAAAAATAAAGTACGAAACAAATTTAAAATGTACATTTCTGAACGTAAATGAAAAATAAAAGAATAATAAATAAAATAAAATTCAGTGAATATATTATTATCATGAAGAGTTGTAGATTTTAACTTTCAGGTCACTCAATAATACAATTTAAAAACTAGTCGGCCGGTGCTACAGTCGATCATACTCGACAGTCGGAGACCCCGTACTTACTATGAAAACAACTTATACTGAAAAAAAACTAAAAATAATTTAGTTAACTTAAATGCAAATGTTATCAGATTGGTTACGATATCTCATAAAACAAAAATGTTTTACATACTAAGACTGAACTCGTACTTCTTCCTCAGTTTCTCTTTGTTTTTCTTACCTTCTCTACTACTGCTACTATAAATACTACTATTAATAATACTCCTCCCAGTCCCTCTCCCAGGCGCTACCAGTTCCTCTCCCAGTCCCTCTCCCAGGCCACGCTCCCAGTTCCTCCCCCAGGCACCGCTCCCAGTCCCTCTCCCAGGTCCCTCTCCCAGTCCCTCTCCCAGTCCCCGCTCCCAGGTCCCTCTCCCAGGTCCCTCTCCCAGGTCCCTCTCCCAGGTCCCTCTCCCAGGTCCCTCTCCCAGTTCCTCTCCCAGTCCCTCTCCCAGGTCCCTCTCCCAGGTCCCTCTCCCAGTCCCTCTCCCAGGTCCCTCTCCCAGGTCCCTCTCCCAGGTCCCTCTTCCAGGTCCCTCTCCCAGGTCCCTCTCCCAGTCCCTCTCCCAGGCCCCGCTCCCAGGCCCCGCTCCCAGGTCTCCCTCTCAGTCCCTCTCCCAGCCCCTTTCCCAGTTCCTCTCCCAGTCCCTCTCCCAGGTCCCTCTCCCAGTCCCTCTCTCAGGCTTCGCTCCCAGGCTCGATTTGTGGGTGATATAGGGGGCGTGGCAAAATTTTGAAACAAACTTGATCTGCAGTATAGAGGAACCTACATACCTAGTTTGGTGTCTCTAGCTCTTAGTCTCTGAGATCTAGGTGTTCATACAGACAGACGGACAGACGGACTATATCGACTCGGCTTTTGATGCTGATCAAGAATATATATACTTTATAGGGTCTGCCCGCCTCTTTCTGCCTGTTACGCACATAGTCGGTAAAACAAATCCAATAGACCCCTGTACTTTTTTTAAGTACGGGGTCTAATAAATCCCATTTGCAGAATAATTCATGGGCAATTTTTAAAAGCCATTTATTGTTTTAAATAAAATATACTCATTTTACAGCTATAGTAAGGTTATTAATATTATTATTATTACAAATATTTGTTCTTTCGTGGAAATAATAGTCACGTCTTGCAACCATATTGTTGATCTTTTGTCCAGACTTGTAAATGATATAAGAGTTGTTGTTCCTTACGGAATTGTCTTCCTTTGGCGAATTTTTACGATTCATTTATAATTGTCACATAATACCAGAATATAGTTAGTTAGTTAAGAGTGTATAAATCAAATCAATACCATACCAAAAATCAATAAATATATAGTAGCTTGGAATTGATATAGGAATATATATGTACGTTACATAGTTGTATAGATAGATATAATTGTATATATACATTTAGCAGTTATCAGAAATATGCTGATTGGAATACTTTCTGTAAATATTTTAAAAACGTTCCTTGAATGTATTTGGTTACACAAAATCATTTAAGTTGGGGGTTTACAATATAAAAAATCAAAGTGGGCTGTTCTAAGATATTGAAGATCGGTGCGAAAAAAAGCGCTTCGAACTTGTCTCTTTTGGAATTTTTGTTTTGTTGTAGATCTTATTAATAAGTACTCAAAACACTTGGAGCGAGATCGTAAACTAAGCTAAGCTTCTGGGGGTAATTTCCCATTCACACTTTGTGTTAAATTCAATTGGAATTACAATTACATATTATATGTGTTAAGTTTTTTGGTTGCCGAAAAATTGAAATGTCTCTTAATTGAACGGTCCCGGAACTGGGGGCTCGTCCTCATAGGTTGGCTTGCCCAGGAATGGTATGGAGAAATCCACCATGTTTGGGTAGACCAAATACTTATTGACCGCCTCGCACAGCTTGCTCTCAATCACATTTGTCACGATCGACCAATCGACCGACTTATCGCCCACCTGGGGCTTTGTGGATATCCAGAGACGAGGTGGTCCACGGAAGCACATCCACACACGATCGGACGGCGGTGGTGGTATATTCAAGGTGCCACGTGCCACCAAACCCTTGAGTTCCACACGCAACGTTATGTTGGCGTTCATGTTCTCCATGGCACGTTGCACATAGGGCAGCTCAGTGGCATATTGGAACAAATTGGAGGTGGCAATGCGATCGACAATCTTGAAAATGCGTCGAGCATTACCCGGGGAGTTTTGGAAGAACCTAAAGTACACAGCGAATTATATTAGTTGGAAATCATATTGAATTTTTATAACATACTCGGCTTGTCCTGTTGGCTCATTGGAAACGCCTGGCGGTGGAGACTCTGCCTCCGATGAAGATCCTCCAGAGCTTTCGGCATCGCTGTCGTAGATGGCATTGTTACTTCCCTCCTGGTTGATCTCATCGGGCATGTTGCGCATATCCGGCGGTGTTTCCGGACCTGGTAACGTATCTGAGAGTACGGGCGATGATTTGGGCTTGCTGCGAACCCGCAACAGATTCAGTTTGGTGGTCACTGTGATGTGGGCGAGTCCCTCATAAGTAATATCTGCATCCAACCAGACACCACGCTCATCCAACATGGGCTGCGACATCCGATGGAACAGCATTGGCGACTTCCCCAAATAGATGTTGGTAATGACAACCTCCTCCATAAAACTGGGCAGCTGTAAATCGAAAGGTAAATCAAATTGTAAACTGAATGTGTATAATTTCTATCTCAAACTTACCTTGATTGAATTGAGTTTCTTTTGCATAAACTCCTGAATCTTCACATGCAGCGCCGTATCGTGCAGCCAGCTGAAGAGACAACGACCTAAGATGACGTTAGCCCAGACCACGCTGCCGGAAGGACCCAAAAATAGTGACTGATCAATGCCCTTCCACAGCTCATCCTCTTGACGTTTGGCACGACGAGCCTAAGAACGTCAAAGTAGTATTAGTCAAAGATCTACACACACAATTGCTTACATTGGAATTAATTTAACCGAAAAGTAATCAAAATAAAACATACTTTTCTACGACGATGACCTGAGTGCTTAGGATCATGATGAACTTTGCGGCAAACGGGGATTTGGCTTTGATTGCAAGCTTGCTAAGAAAATAAAATAATAATAAATAAAAATAAATCAAAGAAACCAACTAAAGATAATATGAAGTGATGATCACAGCCTATGCGTTTTTAAATACCTGATAAGCTGCCATAAATTTGACATAGTCCTCGGGATTTCTAGCCACATCTGCGTTCATGATAAGACCCTCATATCCATCTTTTACAGCGTCCGGCAAATCATCCTCCTCAAGTATGTCATCGAATAGCGTGTCGGGTGTATTAGAACCGCCGTCTTCATTGTTATTGGACGCCATAGAGGTCAAGCTCTTTTCGTCGGGTTCCTTGACGCGTGGCTAAAGGGAAATGTACAACATCAGGCTAATGAGGAGGAATACCTAAATGGCAATTACCTTGTTAGCTTGTCCCATGATCAAATTAACAGCATTTGCCGCCGCTGCGGCCTGCAAATCCGTGTCCTCGACAAAGCGTATCATTGGCACATGGAGTTCCTGCTCATGGACGATTCCCTTGCTGGCAGCTATGAAGCGACGATACCAATCCTCCTTCTCGCGATCGCAACGTGCGAATAGCAATAGACGCACCTCATCGCCACAGGGTATACTGATTTCCTGTAGTCCCAAATCCGGATTGACAGTGTTGCGCAACTGCTGCAGCTATAAAATAATATAAAAATTAGATGACAGATTGTCGTATTTATACGATTTAATTGTATCTACATCTGCTTGCAACACTGTGGCGCCAAAATCAATTGTTTTCTCCAGCTCTTCGCTTCCGTTAGGAGGCGTTACATTGCTTACTCCAAGCAACTTTGATTCCTTGGCCTGCACATCCAATTGACTGGCAATTGTTTCCTGTGGTGTTGAATAGCCCGTGTACGTATTCTTGATGATCAGTTGAATTGGATACTTGCGATTGAAGAAGCTTTAGGGACAAGAAAGTAATCGATTAGGATTTTTTCAGTTGGAGATGGTAACAATTACTCACCGCTTTTTAGCCAAACCCACAGGTAAGAGCTCAATGCGACAATCCCGCAAGTCATATGATCGATGATCCGTAAACAGCACCTTGGTGCGATCGATGGGCACCTCGTTCCACATGCGTCGCTTGGGAATACGGGCATTCGTTCCAGAGAGCTTTAATACAGATCCATCGAGGCGCACATAAACTGATCTTGTCATGGTAACGGAAAAGGTGGCAGGATCATAGCTATTGATCTCGTTCAGCCAGCCAGAGTAGGTCTTGACGGTCTTGTGCTCCTCAACGGCGGGAATCTCACAAATGGGCATGTTATAATAGTTGGGTATTCGAAACGGAGTACGCTCTGGATGTGTCCTCAGCACATAGGTTTCAATTAGATAATGAAAAAAGGAGCTGGACCAATTGATGGCAATGATAGCTAAAACAGTTGCCAGCACGCCACGAAGGAAATCTGGGAGAGGAATCACTAACAACACCACCAAACTGATCACCAGTATCACAGGAGATGCGACGGAACGCGCCCGCCAGTTGATGGAACTTGTGGTGCTCAAACTGGCCCAGAGATGGGGCCGTGAACCACTGAATATCGACTTTTGGGAGCTGTTGTTAGGTAGTGGAGAAGTCGGCAGATCCGAGTCGGACACTTGACGCTCAATTGGCAAGTCGAGAGCTATGCGAACCCGAGAGACATTCGAACCCTTTGCTTTGGAAGCACCCAACTGCTGGGATTGGCTATCATCGACGTCGGGACTGTCAGTCGGTATCATATCCTCATGTACCTCGACGCCAGATTCAATTTCCACATCCTTGCGGGCCATGACAATGCCGCGCTTTGCCTTACCACTGGTAACGGCAATCTCTGGAGTGGGTGCAGACTCCTTGGCCTGCTTGGCTTCAGCCTGACTGCTGGTGGATGGCTCCATATTGGTGGTTGGCTCGGCATTGTTGCGTCGGCGCAGGAAACTACTGCGTAGGGCTGAGGCGCCACTAGGACTGGTGCTCAGCTCCTTCTTATTCATTGCGGCGGCCTGTTGCTTGGCCTTTACCTTGGATTTGATATGTGCCAGGCCACGACGCAGCCGGGAACGTTCTATGGATATGGCAGCTGTGGCGCCAACGTCACCGCTGCCAAGACTGCTGCTGTCGTGCTGCAGGAGCTCCGTATCCGGATCAGAGTCCGAGTTGTGCTGCTGCTGCTTTTGTTCTAGAGTCAAGGAAAATTCCTCACTTACGGGGGTATTAATTGTGATGCACTCTGAGTCTGAGTCCGCCTCGTTGGTCCAACCTACGGCGGATAAGGCTACGGGCTCAGCAACAATTACGGGAATAGGCTGCGAATGATGCTTCGATGATTTTATTTCCTCAATTGTTTGCGACACCTTTCCCTTGATCAGTTTCCAGGTACCAACTGTGCCCGTTGTGTTGTCACCGCTTCCTCCTCCGCCTCCGCCGCCAGCAGCGACAGCTGTCACGCTGCTTGACAGCGCCGATATCAAATTGGGACCACTCGTGGTTGGCGAAACTCTCTCAATGCTCCCCGATCTAGAAATGTACAAATAAATTTGGATGGAAACCTGTCAGATATTAAAAACATCAAAATATTACAAAAACACAAAGTTTCATCCGTAAATCCTCTGCGACTTATCAAATAGTACCTAGAGTTGTGTGTAAGGCCAGACCTCCACATCCAGAAGCGTTCATCTACAACTAACTAGAATTACTCGGCTTTGTCCGTGTTTATACACTTAGTAATACATAGATCGACTTTTTAAGTAAACACACATAAGTCAAACTTTATTATAAACAATCCTTCTCACAGAATTTCCAAAATGAATATAAGAAAATTATTGTAAGGTGTTGAACGCTATTTTTTTAAGCCATTTCCCCAAGGCGTCCCATACTGAGCCAATAAAAAAAAATACTGTATTGTATTCAATCAAAAGATATTTTTTAATTATTCCAGAAAAGTTATTTTATTTATTTGAATGAAGATATATGTTTTATTTTCCATTTGTTGTTCTATAACCTGCTTTTTATGTTTTCCTCTGTTTCTGAATCTGTGTCTTTTTGTGTGTTTGTGTCTTTTACTTTTATCTTTTCATATTATTTTCGCCTTAGAAAAGGTATTGGAATATATTTCGTGTATATAATCGTATATGTATATTTCATTCGTTACGGTTTTACATATTTCCATTAATTATTCATTGTTGATTTATTTTTATTGGTTTCTTTAACTTGTTTTAAATAATGCATTGTAGTACTGCTGATATTTTAGTTTCAATTTACGATTTTTGTCTCTGGGGGAAATTCTTTACTTGGGAATTTTTTTAGTAGGTATGAATGTATGTATATGCTTTCTGTTTTATTTATCGTTTATCCGCATGAGAACTAACATGGGATTCTATTTAGATTACTTTGGTATTACAAATACCATCTCCTATTTGAATATATTTCGATTTCTGGCTTGAACATTTAACTCTGTATCTGTATCTCGAATCGAAACTGGTCGAATCGAATTGAAGAACGCATTTCAAACGTTTGGAGGAAAAACATGATTGGAATTCGAAAGTACATTTTAGTTTTGGTTTTTGGATTTAGAAAACTACAAATATTTTTTTTGTATTTTTGTTTTGTTGTTTTTTTGTTTATTTTTTTAACTTTAATTTTGTAAAAATTAAAAAATTACGTTTATTGAAAATGACTATAAAATATGGAATATTTTGCTAACTTTCATACGCTTTATATGTATACGTATAATGCTATTGTTTTATATATAATTATATATATAGATATATATTATATATGTATATATAATTATTTGGTTTACTATATAGTTTTCATATATGCCAACTTTGCTTTAGGTTCTTCTATTTATAGTTTTATATTTATACTTTTGGTTTGTTTTTTTAATTGTATAATGCTAAAAAATTATATGCTCTTGCTTGTCTTTTCTGAATATTTAGCTAAAAGGAATTCATTAGTAAGGGCGATCAATTTTAGTTACATTGAAGGACTAATATGCGTGTAAATTTACACTCAAAATTAAAATGGAAGCGCGAGTGCCGGACACTCGCTTTACAGGCTACTCTTTTCAATCAGATTTGATTTGTATTATAAAATTCTTGAATAAGTTTTAAAAGGTACCAAATTTTTTAACCTTGTATTGTTATTTTTCCATCCGAAGCTAGTTCCAATTAGCGTAAAATTTAAGGTTCATTCAAGGGCTTCAGTTTAAAAATTGTCTATTTAAAACATTGTGTTTGGTTTGCCATACTCCTTAGATGCAACTTTCCCTTATAATTTTCCATAACTTTTACTTTTTTGTCTAACTACAAACGAAACACTGTACAAAAAATTGTGCTATGAAAATACTCAAAAAATAATATTTAATTTTTTAATAACAAACCATAATAGCTAATACTTTTACATTTCTTTTCATTTCTAATGACAATTTTATTTATTACTTATAAATTTCTCCTCTGTTTGCATTGTAGAAATATGAAGTAAACTAATTTCGGCTCAGGAATGCATAAGTGCACTAAGCAGGATTGCAATTTTGCATTTGAATTTATTTATTTACTATGTATTAATTCATTTATTAGCAATTACTTGAAGCAATCTCTCAAGTTTGTCTTCAAAAATACATAAATATTACGTTTTTTAAATTTCATCAATTGTACTACGTGTAAATTTCATATATTTGTTTGGTTATCTTTTGTTTTGTTCATATTTGGTATCAAAAACACATATTGACCAATTTTAGTAAACATATTAAATATTTAATAATAAGTTCGAGTTCCAATACTTTTTTGCAGAGTCTTTTGTATCGTTAAAGTATTTAGTTTTTTTTCTTTATGTATTCAGTATTTTTTTATAATATATTTACAATAAATTTCGAAATAAAAAATAAAACACAATATACTGATGTTCATTTATTAATAGCAAAAGGTTTTCTCTTTGTATAAATTGCATATATCAAATATTTTCATGTATTCAATTTTATTTATATATTTATATAAATATGTAGAAAAACAAGGTATAAAAGTGTAATAACGCAATCAGTTAAAGCTACAGGAAACTACAGACTACAAAACATATAAAAATATATTTAAGAATTCGGCATACAAAATATAACACTAGCGTCGTCGTATAAATGTAACAAATAAACACTCACATGTGTACAAAGTATAAAACTCGCATTTAGCGTCGTATAAAATGTTTCTCAAATTAATATAACAAAAATAAACACTGCTGTCCATAATGATCTACTCACAAGTTTATAACAAAATTATAACTAAAAACAATACAAATAGAGTAGTCTTCGAAGGGGCGTTACATCTCTATGATTTGATTTCGTAAACGCAAATGTCTTTGACTAATTATTTCATTCTTCTTAATTTCTTTGATTTTTCCCATTTTTTTTGTTGTTTGAATACTTAAATAACAAACAAGTGATGCTTAGTTTAATTATAGCACGCTACACAAGATTCCAGTGTTTGCAAAACATTGAGCGTTTGCTTAATTTGTTAAAGAGTCGTTTTTGGTTTCTTCTTTTTTGTTGTTAGTATGTATATGTAAAATATTTCCGTTAAATAGTTTTGTCATACAACTTTTAGCATATTTAAATATTCATATTTTTTTTGTTGGTTTTGCAATTTATGTAGGTTTTTGTTAACAGTTAAAGTATAAAGTATATGTTTATATAAAAGTATAAAAATCTATAAAATATTGAATTTCACTACATTTAAAAAACATTATCATCGACTTCGTAATCATCATTCATCAGAATAAGACATCGTTACCAAACGCTTGTCCTTTACATACTTAAATGTCTTTTTAAAGACTAGCATTTAATTACTTTCACTGTTTAGCACAATAATAGCTACGTCTGTTAGCATTTGTTTAAAATATTTGCGTAAAACATTATACACTACAAGGAGCAGGCTGTATTTTTAATATATGTTATTTGGATAGATTCAATATTAATGTTTAATACAATTAATTATTTTGCTAACAATTATTTTAAAACAAACAAACGAACGCTTCAAGTCATCTAATTTGTTTATGCAGTTTCAAAAATATATATGTATATAGAATTACATATGTCACACATATATAGATCAGTTATATGTCGTTCCTTTTTTGTTAATTATAATATAAAAATTCTAGAAAATTGCTATTAATGTTTTTATCCTTCTTTTGTATTTCATTTTCTTTATGAAAGTGCCACGCGATCGACTTTGAATTTTATTTCATTAGAAAGTTTTTCATTTTTTTCGTTTTTTAATTGTAAACAAAGCGCGAGCAAAAATTTGCTAATAGATTTGACTATCGTATAATATACATTTAAAAGTCCAAAGCGACTTGTACTTATTTCTTGTATTTTTATTTAATTTTAGTACTTCCATTTTGTTATTTTGTAGTATATAGAAAAAATATCGTATTTTGTTTTTGCTCAAGTGCCATTAAACATGCATTTTTATGTAGCAAAGTTTCGTATATAAATTGGAAATTAAAAATAATAGCTATTATCTTTCGGCTAATTTGGTTTTCATATAAAGTCTACATATTTAAAATGTTTTTCTATGTTGAGAATCGTATATTATATATAAAGTAGTAAATATTATATTATACTGTTGTCAACTGCGAAAGTTTTAGTTGGAAAAAAAAAAGTCAACAGAAATGTTGCAGATATTTTAGCCTTCAATTTGAAACAGTTTAAACTCTGGGTCTTTTGTTTGTTGATACTTTTTTTAAGCTAACTTGGTTATGCGTTTGCAAATTCTTTAATATTTTTTATGTATATTTTTTATTTTATAACGCAATTAACATATAGTAATGCCATTATATATATTTCATTATTTATAAATACATGTATTGTATTTTTTTACGAATTAGTATTGCACAAAAGTATGTTTTCAGAATTCATATATCAGTAATGTATATTTATATATGTATATATAGATTTGTGGTTCCTTTTTGGTTTTTAGACTAAAAAAACAGTTTATACAAAAATTGCTATATAAAAAGTTGTCTAATATAAGTATGTAAGTTAAGTATTTATAGATTTGTTTATGCATAAAAAACTGTTGTGTTTCTATAATTCCGTTTGCAACACGCCCAACTTACAACAATTAAATAAATATAAAAACTAAAGGCAAACAATGTGACAAATATAATAATTTTTAAAGCAAATAAAACAAACATAATACTGAACACAAGCAATTTGACTTTTTGTTGTTGGCATAGTTAATAACAATTAGTTTATTTGATTTTGAATGACGCCTGGCGGGCAAATGCTTTTAATTGGTATTCAACAAAAACTTACTTAGTGTAAAACAATTCGATGTGTGTTTGTGTGTGTGTAAGTGTACAAGTTGAAAATTGTGTTGGTTCGTGGACTAGGCTCAAACTAGAAATGAGCTAAAAAAAACTTCGCTGATTAATAATAATAAAATAGAGTGTGTAGATTTGATGAATCGCTTCACTTCATTTCGATTGTAATTGCATTGTGTTTATAACGTGGCATGTAAAAATCGTAGTGTATTAATGTTGTTTGTGTGTATCATAATATATTAACAGTTTCGTTAATAAAGTAGTCAATGTTCTTAAGCTGATTTGTTTATTCTATGTTCGTTTTGTGGAATTTGTTGTGTGATGTGTTATTTTGTTAACCCGTACGATTTTCACATGCGACGAAATATTCTCGATAGAATTAAATCAACTATTTTTTAAAATTGTAAATACTTCCTAATAAACATGTGAAAAACCTTATGATTTTCCTGAGCTATAGCATAAGCCGCGAAAATTACTTAATCACCTTGTTTACTGCAACAAAACTTATTTGTAGTATTAGTATTAACAACTCTGATTTCAAATGGCACGTGTTGTTGATTGTTTTAAATTATTGAAAACTTAGGCAAACGTTTGAATATAAAATGCAAAATACAATAATTACTATATTTGATATTTCCAAATTAAAAGAAATATAGAAATGATTGATATTTCTTTTGATTTTAATCTGATTTCTTTAAGTGTTGTTTTTGATCTCTAATTTAAAAGTAGCGCTTATTAGTGTGTATGTGTGAATGAAAATTGTTGCTAAATTATATTGAAAGATATTTCCAATATAGAAATAATTTGATATTTGATTTTTCTGCAGTATTTGAATTAGATATCAGTGTACAATCTAATCACTTATATTACGTTTAGATTTGAAATCAATCTATCTTTGATAAGCATTTGTTTCGTTATCGATTCTTAAAAGGTAGGAACTTATGGGTTGCGATTTGGTTAAATCTTTTGTTTCTTTTTCTGACACACTCTCATTTCTCACTATCTTGAGAATACATTTTTCATTTCAGCTCATTTTTAATTTTAGACTAGTCGAAATCATAGTTGGTATTATATCTAATCTTAGATGCCTTGCGAGGATTGTTTGGCTGACTAAAGGGAGGATAAATGTCCCTACTCATAACATTATTTGTCTCTTTTTTTTTGGTGGTCTTAAGTGAGATTGATGGCAAATCATGTGATGCTTTCTTGCAACCTTTTGTATAAAAAAAATTATAAAAATAAAGTACAAAAAATACTGTGCAAAACGTTTTTCCCGGGAAAAACAACTCAGATTCCTTTAAGAAAAAAAAAACGGTTAAATAAATTACCTAAAAAAGTTAAAACTACGTTGCTGTTTCTTGTAGGCGAGTGTTACAACAAAACTCCATTTTAGACTCTATAAGCTGTTGTTGGTGCACAGGATGAACCTGTGCTATTGCACCTTGTTGTGGTTGTTGTAAAGTGTTTGTTGTTGTTGTTTTTTGGGTGTGTGTGTGTGTGTGTGTGTGTTTATGCCTCGCCTAGCCGAGGGCTCAGTGTGTCTATGACAGTGTCTTTTGCTTGTTGTCGTAGTTATTGTTGTTGATAGTTCGTGAGAGTATCCGTGCGTCTGTGTGGTTGTCTTATAAAATAACTTTACAATTTTCTTCTGCGCAGTGCACGTCTCGCATTGCATTCTTCATACTCGTACTGGTATTCGTTTTGATTCTGATTCCGATCCTGATCATGGTATCGCTCCTCCTGCTGTTGTTGCTGTTGCTGTTGTTGCTGTTGTAGTTCCTGCGCCTGTTCGTTTGTCGTGGTGTTGGTGGTAATGATTCTCGGCACTGCCATCGCTGCGTCCAACAACCGATGTCGTTGTTCCCTCTGTTGGCGTCTCTCGTCATGCAGCGCGGCCTACCAGCGCCGCCGTTAACACCAGCGAAAGGGCACCGCACGCGGCCGGTCGGCGCCCTCCTTGACCAGCGGCTTGTGATACTCCCGGCCAGGACGGGAATGAATCACTGCCCAGCAGTGTTCGCAGTAATACTGCAGACAGGTCACATTGGCGCAGAAGAAGGGCGCAAATTTGCCACCACATCGTTGACCCTCGCACTCATCGCACATCTGATCATCCAGCACATATGGCTTGACCTCTACTCGCTTATCGATATCTCCATGCTGCAGCTGCACAAACCTTGCCGAGATGGCGGCAATGTAGCTCTGTTGATTCGAGAATGCCACACGGCCAGCACCCTTGGGATATTTCAACTCTGGGTCTGTATCGATGCCTGCATAGCAAACGCCGCCATACAAACGATCCATTATCATAGCCAGCTCAAAGGCTTTCAAAGGGCGCGGCACGCCTCCCACAAACACCGTCTTCCTTGGATCCAACGACATGGTAGCGTCCAAGACATAATCCGCGTCAGCCAAACGCCAGGGACGAATTTGCACAGCCTTATCCTTGATGGTAGGCGAAGATACACACAGATATAGTTTATCCTCATCTGTGATGCACGAGTCAATCAATTGCTGTACGCTGCTCTCGTCCTGGAACAGCAGAAACGCATATCCCTTGGGTGGAAAATACGACTTGGACTCGGCTTTGTGGGGCCAATCGACGACAAGAGGACCAAAGCGTCGAAATGATGTAGTTATCTCATCCTCATCAATGTCTGGAGGTAAACCTCCGACGAAGACCTTTCGGGAGAAGCGAGCGGTGCCATCGCCAGCGTTGCCTCCATTCCCTCCCTGGATGGGAGAGTGCGGAGAGTGTGGCGACAGACGGGATGGTGAACCCATTTTTAGGGCATTCAAGTAGACAGTTGGATCGTTGCTCGCTGCTATGGCCATGGCATCGGCTTCGCTCAAATGCTTTGATCCTCCAACTCCCAATCCCCGCATGCGATCATTCATCATGCCCATGTTGTCGCCTCCAGGTCCGCCTCCAAGTGACATGCCGCGCATATAATCGCTGAGCGTATTCTCCATGCCAACGTTGCCACCTCCCACATGATGCAGCTGTCCATTGGCCGTCATCATGTTGCCATAGCTGCTGCCCAAATAGGGAGCATCCCCTCCGCCTGTGGCACCTGCACTTCCCATTCCAGAGCCATTGCCAATCGACAGAGTCGGTATATTCATGTGATTAGGTCCGGGTCCACCTCCGCCCATTCCATCCATGTGGGAGCTGGGGCAGCCATAGAGCGCCGTTGGCGAGTTGCCCTTGATGGGAAAGGATATGCTGCGTCTGTATTTGGGCGAAACGCCTGGCATTGACATCTGTGGAATGGGCGAGATGCCACCGCTGCTGCAACCCGCCTGTGAGCCATTGTATGGTGATCCACCACCTCCTCCACCACCGCCACCAGGCGAGGAAGGACTATGCGCTCCTCCGCCTCCATCACGCTGCTGCTGTTGCTGCTGCTGGTGATGATGATGATGCAGTGCACTCAGATTCGGCGATAGCTGCTGCTGATGTTGTTGCTGTTGCTGCTGTTGCTGTTGCAACTGATGTGGCAGCTTGTTGAGATTGAGATTGGGCGGGAGGCCGCTGCAGCTGAAGGGAAGGTAACAGAACAGATGAAGAGTCTTTCATTTGCAATACTTTATTTACGATTATACTATGTATAAATTTATAACATCATAATAAAAAGGAGCAATTTGTTCAAAGATTTGCTTCAAATTGAGATTCGGGTTTTGGGAGTGGAATAATAAGATGCAAAATTAGTTTTGTGTATGCTTTCAGGATAAGATCTTAGGATCATTGCCGCCCAGCGTTCTCAATAATTAAAATTGACATCAACTAATGAAAATGGAAATTACAATAAATGATAAAAAAAAAAAAATAATTAAATATTATTATGCTTTTGTTACACTGGGCGTGGTTGTCTTTAAGCATGCTGAAGTTTTTCACATTCACAAACATTTATTCTTACTCTTTTGTGCTGTCTATTATTTTAATAATTAAGTTAATTAAGTTATGCCGAACCCTGATTTGAAGCAAATTTTAGAAATTTCAATAAATTGCTCCTTTCTCTCTCTCAACAGTTATTTTTTCTGGTTTATAACGCTGTTTTATTTGGACGATTTTGTTGTTGTTGTTGTTGTTGTTGCTGCCGTTTATTTGTTGTTGTAGTTGTTTTTTGGTGGTGGTTGGTGGTTTTGGTGTAGGATATACTTTGTTGTGGTTGGTGTTGTTGCTGCTGTGGTGAATGTGGTGTGGGTGGTGCTAGTGGTTGTTGTTTGGTTTGGAATCCAATCAAATTATGAACGTACAGTTAAAGATGCGCTGGCGATTTGTTGGCTGTTAAAATTGGGCGCAGTTTTGGCAGCACTGTTAACGGTTAGTTTTAAATGCACTGAAGAACTGTTTTTTGTTTGGTGTTTATTTTTTTTAATAAAATTCCAAGCACTTGACACTGCACTCTTTTGTTTTAATGTTGTTTTGTTATTAACTGCGATAACAATAGCGATTAACGATACAAAGAAGTATACAGCATTTTCTCATTTCTTATCATTTAATCGTTTTATTTACGTTTATTACTTTTAACATAGCTTCTAAAAAAAAGTGCTGCAAAGATAGCAACGGCCCAGAATAACAAAGTTTCGCCAAAGAATTGTTGGCAAAAATTGTCGAAAATAAATAACAGAAGAATTGTAGAACAAACAGTGGGCGGCAGTGGGTTAATAGGAAAGAAGTGTGCAATCGAATTGGTTATACTAAATAGCTAATGGAAACTAGTTCAAATTTGTAACGTTTGTTTCGTTTCGAATCGATTTGTTGTTGGTGTTGTTACTGTTACTGTTGTTGCTACTCTCGCATGCTTATGCTAATTGATTGGCTAAGCACAGTGGCTGCCAAACTGTAAGGCCAACCCAGACATGAAATTGCATGGAAAAATTTTAATTTAAAATGTCGAGAACGACGACGACTGTGTTGCTATTGACAAGGTGGTTGCTGGTGCTGGTAGTGGTGGGTGGTGCTGTTGGGATTGAGGGCCATGCTCTTAATGAGGATGATGATGCAGATGCTGATGTTGTCTGCCGCAGTTGATGATGATGAAGATAATGATGATATGTATAACATATAGAAACGTGTACAAGTGTAAATAGATAAAAAGAAAACACAAAAAAAAAGCAACGTCAACGATGCTGACTGCAGGTTGGTGGTGCGTCAAGTGGAGCAGGGTAAATGGTTGTTATATTGCCTGATAAGCGCATCCACCAACCACCAGGTGTCGCACGCGCCACCAACAAGAACAACACCGACTGCTGGTGGCAGTGTTGTGAAATGCAATTACAGAATGCAATTAGCAAAAAGCTTAAAAGTTAATTGAAAATTGTAGCGGAAATGAAACAGCCGAAGCTGAAAAGTTCAAAGATTTCAATCGGAAACTTTGATTGACTGACAAATCGAAAAGCTGACTGCAGATAAACCTAAATATGTACATACGAACATAAAAATATATGTAAATCAATAAAACGAGTGGCAACACAAGCTCCAGGTAAGAGTAAGAGCCTAGACATGCATTTCAATATTTAAAATGTAAAATGGCAAATGGCTCAGAAACGAGACGTCGAGTGTTTGTGTGTGCGCGACGTCAGACGTCGAGACGATCCAACCAACCTTCCCACGCAAGCCGGCCAAGACCCAGACCAGACGAGCCCAGTACTTAAAAAGCAAGTTCTAGACGTACTTGCATACACACATACAAATATACATATGTACAATGTATTATGTCTACGGTAGAGTTTTTTTCTCTTTCTTTTTTTTTTTTTGTATACATGCGACATAAACAAAGCACAGTGGCTGCTGTAGTGCACTTTACAGAGTCACACAGCGAGTGGTGGGAGAAAGGGACGGCGGGTGGTGGACGGCGCTTAAAGTTTAAGGCCGCCTGACGAGGGGAGAAAATGCATTAAAAATGCGCCAGTACAGTGTATAAAAAAAAAAGTCAAAGTCACAAACTTTATATATGTTTGTTATTCTAGCTTTAGGTCAACGAACTTTTGCTGCAACTGTGCAACAGGCCGTCGTTATTTTCGCACATAAAGTAGGTGTTTAAAATTTCGAGACAAATTTGCGTTTAGCACGCACATAAATTGAAGTTGCACAAATAGTAACCACTGTAGCAATGGCCAAATTAAAAAAAGGTTGAATAGAAATAAACAAATTAAAACCCATTTTTAATCCTCAAAAATAACTAAATGAGAAACAGTGATTGTAACGGAAATTCGAAGAAGAAAGCGCAGTCAACTTTAAGTTCTGCTACCAGATTACTTTTAAAGTTGGCAGTCAGAACCTCAATCTCAATCGGAAAATCAAATAATAAAAAACAAAGGGATTTTTTTTGTGTATTTGCATGTGTGAGTGTGCCTTAGATCAATTTGGCAAATATGCAGAAATTGCATTGCGCGCACAAGTAGCAACAACAACAACAACAAAAACAATATGTAAACGAGAGATTCAATTATATGTATATATTATATAGTAAATTTAGTTTGTCGAGCTGTGTGTAATGATTGTCAAGAACTTGTTTGTTGTCAAGCACTCACCTCTTGCGATTAAAGAATCCACCTCCTCCTCCTCCACCGCCGCCGCTTTGCAGATAGTTGTTGCGAAGATTTACCTCGTCGCTCTGCGGAAAGAAAAGAGTGCGATGAGAAAGGGTTAAGAACATTTTGCAACAATGAGTAATACTGCCAAGTGGTTTTGCAATCAAATATCAAAAGCAGCACATCTGCTCAACATTTTTTTTTTGCCAGAATTTCGTGCATAAAAATAGATGCTTCAACTACAAATTGAATGACACTAGCGCGAGGCACAAAAATAACACGGCAGCAAACAGCTGACTGAGAAGGAACACTTCTCACAGATAAGCGAATGCGAACGAAAACAAATATATAATAAATTCCGCTAAAAAGCGAAAACTAAAATCAAATAAATTTACCACTTATTTAAACAACTAAATGCTAATTGGCAAATGCCGGACGGCAAATGAATCTTAAATTATACTCTATTAAATGCCTCTAATTGCGATTAACGCGAGTTATGACAAATCAAAAATAATGAATCACATTGCCAGCTGACGACGGTCTTGTGGGGCTTTTGATAATGCCACGAAGAAAAAAGAAACTGGAAAGCAAGAACTCATTTTTTTATATTAGTCGAATACATATTTAAATACACTTACTGACATACATTTTAAATAGATAAATGTACAGAGAAACTATATTATCTATTCTTCTCAGAGTAAATTCCCTAGCGTACTTTTTATCAATTAAGCTGCTTTTAGGATAGCGTCATAAATGTGTGATTTTTGTGATCAAAAAATGTATGTAAAATTCTTTTGATAAATTGACAAGTAATGTAACAAAATTACTAAAATAGAAAAATAAAGAGTTATCGGTAAGAACTTTACATTTAGGAAGCGTTTTATGCATAGATTAAATCTTCGATTAAGATTATGTTAAAATGTCGTTAGAAAAAAAGGGTATTCGCCAAAATTGCATTTTTAAATTTAAGTATATAATAATAAAAGCTCAAAAAAGCTAATTTCAAAGTAAATAAAGAGAAGCTTATGGCGTGTTTTAGTCAGCTATCGATAAGCAGCTAAATATGTACACAACTATCGATTACTTACACCAAAGAGTGAAGTTGCCTGCTGCTGCTGGTGCTGCTGCTGTTGATGATGATGTTGTTGGTGTTGCTGAGAGGGGCTGCTAGAGAGAGAGTGCGAGTCACAGGCATTCACCATCATGCCCAATGCGGCACCCACACTACCATTATTCTTGATGCCCAGCAATGTAGATGTGGGCGATGCATCGCCACCACCACCACCACTTGGACTGTGACTGTGCTGCTGCGTATTGTGATGAAATTGTTGCAGAATGTCATCGAGTGACTCCTCGTTGGCATTAAAACGCACTGAAATAGGTGTACTACTGTTCAGGCCGGGCGGTGCTTTAATAGCAGTTGTCACTGTTGCTGCCACCGCTGATGTGGGTGATGTTGCAAGGCTACCAACAACAGATGTTGACGCCGATCCGGATAGATTGCTGTTGCTGCCACTGGCGCTGCTTGTGGCACTGCTGCCTGCAACGAATGAAGAGTTACAGTTCCAGATACAATTATCTATCTTTTGATGTGCTTACCTTTTGGTAATTTGAGGGAGTCCATGGTGCCCGCACCTTAGTTAACGGATTATTACGGCTGCACTTGAGCTGCGTTGCCTTAGCCTATATTAAATGTGGGCCACACAATACAAAAATAATTATGTACAGAGAGTGTATCCAAAACATCAATCAGACGCAAAGCAAAGACGACAGCGACAGCGACGACGGCACATGAAAGTAAAATGGAATAGAAGGAGAAACATATATGTAGATATAGATATAGACAGATAGTTAGAAACAACATGTCATCCGATTAGTTTATCATATTTCTGTACACTCGTTTCATTCTGAAAAAAATGTCAACGTTGTCAAATGTTGTTGAGCCGCACGTAATTGCGTTTAAAAATAAAAATAAAAATAAAAATAAATAAAGCAAACGACAAACGGCAAGAGGTAGGAACAAAAGCAGCTACAAATAAAGAAACAACAATAATTATTTTTACTCATTTATAAAAGCTATTACTGCCATTGCAGTTGCCCATTTGACCACTTCCCGATTTAACAGGTCACTTTCGGGGAAACTACCCGAATTAGTAATATGAATATCGAGTGGTGCATTACCAATACAGTGTCCAGTATCAGCTCAATTCATGGAATCCCCCCATCCGATGCCTTACATTCTTTAATTGCATTTGAATGTGACGGACGGCGTTGCCGATTTTTATGTCCGTACAAATTTACTATCAGCATACGTTTTATCGCTCTAAACAACCAAATAGTTCGATAAATGTCTCCATTAAATGTGCCTTGCGTGTCTTTTTGGACGGCCAACAACAACAATAATCATTCTATTATTGATAAAGATAAAAACAAAGTAGCGACGGGAATGAGTAATAAAGATAACAACAAATGTTTTGAAAATATGGCGCAGTACTCCATTTGCGGTTGTAACTTCCCACTCTTTCCCTTTAAACCCGAAACATATTGTGGATGTTGATCAAATATAATTCCCATTTTTGACATACGCTCAGTGCACGCACTTTATTTTGTTCCTGAAATCGGAATTGGAACTGTCACCGGAAAGCAACCATTTGTTGTAGTTGTTGTTGTTGTAAAAAGAGGAGAGCAATGAGAGGCAGTGGGCCGTTTAATTAGTTAAATGCAAATAGACAACGACAACAGAATTGTTATGCCAATGAAAATGTGCGCTGAGCCATGAAGAGAGCCGACCGCAGATTCACCCCCCACTTCTCCTTCCATCCACAACGCCCCTGAAACAATGCAACGCCTATGACATGCTCATATGTATCATATTTGATTTAA
This sequence comes from Drosophila falleni, assembly GCA_035045575.1. NCBI lineage: Eukaryota > Metazoa > Arthropoda > Insecta > Diptera > Drosophilidae > Drosophila > Drosophila falleni. The sequence goes on from JAWNOV010000167.1 coordinate 18,985,790, forward strand.
ATAAATCAATGTGAAGAAAATAGGCTAGAGTAGCATGGATGACAGCAAAGTTTATATTTTAGCCGTTATCGAAATTATTATTATTTTTGAAACAATTTATTTAAATATTAAACAAAATATTTAAATTTTTAGTTACAGTTTCGAAATAATATTTTTAAATACAGTTGCGATTTTATTTTTAGTTTGGATGTAGGATCCTCAATATGAGGATATATTTTTTGAAATATTTTGAGCCACACCATTTATTTGTGATTTAACAACGCCAATATAAAGATAGAAATTGAATCCTAAACGGGAATGGGCAAGCTTTATAAAATTTAAAAATGTGCTGAGTTTAGAATCTAAGCTTTAGATAGATCTTGTTAGTTATGTCTTTTTTATAGTTTAGGAGGTATGAGAGCATTTAAGCATAATCAATAAATATGTACATTTGTCCTAAAAACGAGCAGAAAGCGACCCAAAAAAATAAACAAAGTAACTCCAATTACAGAAACGACGACACAGTCGGAGGCAAAGACAGAGGCCAAAGTAATAACAATGACAGTAACGCCCCCATTCCACAAAACCTCTTCCTCCCACACACACACATACACGCATACGCACGCACATGTATACGCACACATACAGTCGAAATATAAACAAGTGTAATGTACCGCCAAAAGCATAGACAGCTTGGCTCAGCATCCATCCAAATAGAGAGCATAAATGTTGCGCGATATTTCTGGGAGAGCGAGAAATGCGCTGACAAAGCACGTTTCGCCTTTATATATACATGTGTATGGATGCGTATCTGTGTGTGTGTGTGTGTGTGCAAACAAATGTATCTTCATAAAAGTACTTTGAACAAATTAAAATTTGTTTTTGTTGTTGGTTGTTGTTGTTCTTACGTTTGCTCGAGAATTTCTATTATCACACGTCTGCCGCAATTAGATTTAGTAACTGGGCCAAATCAGCCAGCGTTTTTCTCTACTCTTTGCTCACGAAACGGGGTGCTGGCCAGAGATTTAGGGGTTATTACGGTCTTTGCTTTGCTCAACTGTTTCGTCTCGTTTCGTTGTCGTTGTCGTTGTTTCGCTAGTGCCCCAATTTCAATTGGTTACGCACACACCAGAAAAAGGCAACCCTGCATTGGGGTTGCTGTCATCTACTCAAAATTAGGCCAAACGTTGCGCACACTGAGATTATTCATATTTAAATAAAACTGACATTTTGACAGGTGCAAACGATGAGAGCGAGACACAAATATAAAAAAAGCAGAAGTTAAAAAAAAATACAATTGTTTCTCCAAATAGCGTTAATAACACTAACCTTTTGTACTTAGAATTTTACTCTGCCCTCGGTAGTTGTTGCAACGACGCACGAGCGCATGCACGAAGGCGGACCACGAATTCACGAAATTCACGACGACACAAAACTTTCAGGTGCAAGTTTTTCTTTTGCGTTTGTGTGTGTCTGTGTGCGTGCGTTACATTTCCGGGGGTGCAGGAAGGCTGTCTCACTCACACACTCGCGCGAGATTCTGTGACGTATATGGCACTCTTGTATTTTTCCTTCTTTTCTTTTCCTCTTGTTTTCTGCAACAGCAGCAGCAACCAAAATTCCTTTGCTGTGCCAACGAATTTTCCTTCCTTTATGTAAATGATGCGAAAGTTTTAAGTAGCTTTTGCATGTTTATCCATATCCATATTACGAATTACAAGAATACGAATTGAAAGGTATTCTTTCCATATTTTTCTCTCACTTTTTTGACACACACACACAAACACAGATAGCTTGGATTATTTCTTTCTTTGTACAACAAATTTAAATTACACTTGAAATTTGGATTTAATGAAAACAGATAATGTTTACACTACAATTTTCAGCTTAATTTCCAATAATAAATTCTTATTTGGAGTTTGAACAGCTTCCGTCCGCTCACTAGCGCGACGATTGTGAGACTAAAAACTGAAATTTTCAGCACTGCTCACTTTTCACAAGCTTGTTTTTTCGTCGTCGTTGTCGTCGCCTGCTTTTCCGACACAAACTCAAGCGCACGACGAAAAATCAATCATTTTCGGTTGTTTTGCTTTCGTACGGTGTTTCGTGCTTTTGTGACAGAATAGAACAACAACAACGAAGCACGACAGCTGCTTCAAGCGAAGAGTTGCCAATCAGCAATTACAGCAGTTGACAACGATATATCGATATTTTTACAATGTAATTCAAAATGGCCAAATGCAATTAAATGCACTACAACTTCTTTTTTCAACATTACATAAATTTTACAAATTCTTATATTTATGTAAATATTCTAAGCAGTCTGGCAGCACTGCGGCGAACTGCAGTTGTGGTAGCAACAAAGCAAAAGAGCATGCAAAAACAAACGAATTACATAAAACAGCACTACTTACAATAACAACGTCAACGTCGTTCCTTCTCCGCTTTTATTTCAACACCAACATCAGCTGCGTTTTATGAACACACACACATACACACGCGCGCGATTGATATTGCTCTTCCTTAGGTTTTGGCTTCTGTGTAATAATATTTACAAAATATATGCGCACCCCGTTAGAAAAAGTTGTGTAAGATTTTTAATGTTTTTTTTTTTTACTAAATTATGTACATTTTTTTGTTTTTTTTTTCGGTGTAAATTTTTATACAAATTTTCCTACACAACTACGATAGCTGCTCGGGCAAGCACTCGACCTGCAACTAAACATTATTACAGTAAGCTTTTCACAGCTGATTCGACGCCTACTTCGATTACTCTTTAACATCGTTGAGGTCACACTGAACCGATAAATTAATCGGCGCATTTGCGAATTTAAAATCCGATTAATGTTTTTCAAAACAAAGTAGTACAAATATATATATATTTACTATTGCTTGTGTTAATATAAGTATGTACTTAATCTGTTAATCAAAATCAACTTTTGTTCACATACACACGATTGTCTAGCATATTAAGTGTACAGTATAGAAGCAGAAGACCGGTTTCTTGATAAGCGGATCTTTGTTCAAGCTTCAACTCAGCTTTATGCGCATTTAATGTTCTCAGCAGCTTCGAGATGCACAAGTCGCTCTTTGTTTGCTATAGTTTTCTACTACTGTGGCTGCCCCTAGGAAGTGCCTATGAGGTGCCAAAGGCCACGATTCAGGTCTTCTATCCCAAAGGATTTGAGGTATCCATACCGCATGAGGAAGGCATAACACTCTTCGCTTTCCATGGCAAACTCAACGAGGAAATGGATGGTCTGGAAGCAGGCTTTTGGGCTCGTGACATTGTCACGATGAAAAATGGACGTTGGACTTTCCGGGATCGTGAAGCAAAGCTAAAACCAGGTGACATATTATACTATTGGACCTACGTTATCTACAACGGCTTAGGTTATCGTGAGGACGATGGCGTGTTCTCTGTAACTGCATATAATGGAAGCAATCCGGCACCGACTCCGGCCGTACTAGTGGACCCGAATCCCTCATCGGGCGGTGCAGATATTGACATTCGAATGGGAAATTGTGTACCACCAAAGACGGTAGCCAATGGAATACCCACCCGTTGTGTTAACCAGCTAATCTTCTCTGACGACTTTAATGGAGGAAAATTGGACTCATCCAAGTGGCAGGTCGAGCATCGTTTCTCCGGCGCCCCTGACTATGAGTTCAACATATACGTGAATGATGCATCCCAAACACTAAGCGTTGCAGGTGGACACGTCGATCTGCAGCCCTATCCCACGAAACGGTTGTACAAACAGAACTTGGACTCCAAATTGGATCTGGGTCAGGAATGCACCGGCGAAAAGAACACTGCAGACTGTGTTCGCGATGCCAGGAACAGAAACCGGCCCGACAAGTTGCCACCCCTTGTGTCCTCAAAGTTCTCCAGCAAGCAGAGCTTTGCCTTTAAATACGGACGTGTTGAAGTGCGGGCCAAGATGCCGAAAGCCAAGTATTTGGTACCTCAAATGTGGCTGGAACCCAAATTAAACACTTATGGCAAGGATGACTATCAGTCGGGACAACTGCGAATTGCCTATACTCGTCAATCAGCCACAGGTCAATTGGATCTCTGGGCCGGTGCCGTGCTGAATGCTAAGGAGCCTCTCCGATCAAACAAACTGTGCCACAAGCTGGGCTCCAACGACAACACTGAGGATTGGGCTGACAGCTTCCACATTTATACTATGGAGTGGACGCCGCGGGAGATCAAGTGGCTTGTGGATGGACAGGAGCTGTGCAAAAAGGGCAGCGATACTGGAGCATTTAGCGAAACAAAGGTTACCAATAAACCATTGCCTAATGCTGATGAGCTGGAGAAGGGCAATGGAATCGCCCCATTTGACCAGGAGTTCTATTTGACCTTCGGCCTCGGCGTTGCTGGATTCAATGAGTTCTTTTACGACGAGAAGCCATGGCATGAAGCGGAGCCCCGAGCAATGACTGATTTCTGGGCAGATCTTAAATCACAGAAGGATCAATGGTTAAGTGAGGGACAGTTTAAAATAGATTACGTTAAAGTGTATGCTTTATAAACAAAAAACAAACCTTGACTAAAGTCTATCTCATTTAAATAATAATTATTATTTCAAAAATATCAATGTAAATGTTATTTTGATAAAAGTATATTTGAATTTAAATAAACGATAAACACACCTTGAATTTTTATTCAATTCTATCTCATTTCAATAATAACTTTTATTTCAAGAAGATCAATGAAAATGTAAATTTAAAATATAATTAATTCAATTTTTACACGTCTTTGTTTCTGAGGAAAAAAAACAAACCTTGAATAAAGTCCACTTAACTTTAGCGCTAACTAATATATCGAAAATATCAATGTAAATGTAAATCAAAATATCGATTACGGTAGTGATTGATTAATTTTAAAGCGAGGGTCACATTGCGCACATCGATAACCTATCGATAGGACTTTCACAAACAGCTGTGCGCCTATCGCCGACATTTCGAGCTGATTTTGCCACCACTAGTGCTCACATAACCTGCTGCGGCGTTTGTCCATTGAAAAACATACAAAGGTAAGAAGTTATAAAACATTTCAATTTAAGCAATTTTCTAACATAAAGCATTTTTAACAACCTCAGCTTAATACAAAATGCAAATCACACGTCTCGTGCTGCGTCAACTTAGACGACAAATCACTGTGCAACGCCAGTACAGCGCTGCTGCCCCCGCTGCCAGCGCCGGAGCAACTGAGAAACTCGTGCCACCAACACCAGAAGGTGCCGCAAAGCCGCCGAATCCTAAACTGGACAGTATTGTGAACAATATAGCGTCTCTTAATCTGCTCGAGGTATCCGAATTGAGCACGCTGCTAAAGCAAAAACTTAATTTGCCAGAGACCGCATTTGCACCACAATTTGCCATGGCAGGACCAGCGCGGGGAGCTGCAGCGGAAGATGAGGAGGAGGCGGCGCCCAAGAAAGTACAAACCTCATTCAAGGTGAAGATGGTGAAGTTCGATGAGAAGCAGAAAGTGGCGCTAATCAAGGAGGTGAAGAATCTGCTCGAGGGCATGAATCTGGTGCAGGCCAAGAAGTTTGTGGAGAGTGCACCAACCATTGTCAAGGAGGACATACCAAAGGATGAGGCTGAGAAGCTGAAGGAGGCGCTGACCAAGGCGGGTGCTGTCATTGAAATTGAATAAGAAGCTAACCTTCTTCTACTTGGATATAATGTTTATATTAAATTGTTATAATAAAATCGCTAACAGCATTTACATAGCTGTCCAACAACTGCTGTCAACTGCTCTGTTAATTAACAGAAACAAAATGTCACACATCTTAAGAACTGTTTTTTCTGGCGACATTGTTGCAACTTTCTACGGTTTCGCCCAGAAAACAATCCACTTTTACCTTCCTGAATGAGTTTAGACATTAATTAGTAACGGTATACACATGTACTATCTCTCTATCTGCTTGTGATTAGTGCAAGTCCGCTAATTAAAGTCGTGCGTAGTCTCTGCTCTCAAAGCCGATGAATGCAGCCGACGCAACGCAGCGGAAGTGAGAACGCACGCGTACCGCGTTGCCAATGCAATGCAGAATGTACTGTTAAATTGCCGTTACATCATATGTAATAAAGCCGAGCTCTTCGTGAACTATAAATAAAATTAAATTGAGCGGAAAATGCTGATAGACATAAGAGATAAAGCAAACATTCCACACTTTCTACGATCTCCGATATCAAATTCGACTCTGAATCCAACGATCAATGAGAGGAATCATGCGACGATTTATCCACGCGTGTTCCTAAATCAAATATGCGTAGTATGCATGTGTTTCACTTTGTAACACTTTCATCATTGGCTTTTGTTTGCTGTCGTTTAATATTGCTTTTACTACACGTATAATCATTATCAATAAATGTCTTTATGCGTGAATGCTCCAAATATTTGCAGGCGCCGAAATAAACTCCACACGACTTGGGCTGCATTCTCAGCCCAGCGCTGACCGGGAGAGAATGGGGCCTGATCAATGATCACTAGCACTGGTCGCTGTCTTTCAATTAGCACCTGCGTCTCACCGTGACACAGTAAGCTCCAAAGCTTCGACCTGCCTCAGCTCAGTCTCAATCGGAACATAGACGCGTACACGACGTGCTCTCTCCTCCTCGTATCGATCGTTATTTTCGGGCCTCAAGTGAAAACCGAAAGTGATCAATCAGACATTACAGGCAGACCATCAACATCATCATCTTCTTCATCATTATGTCGAGACGCACACACTCCACGCGAATTTTGGTCATTATCGCCATCTTCTTCAGCAGTTACATTGTCGGGATTTACAGTGCGGCACGTGCCAGCAGTCAACTGATCCATCTGGCGACATCTTCCCACAACGACAGTCGCATTCCGAACGATACTCTGGATCAGCTCGACCATGAGTCGGGACTGGCACGTAATGGCTCCAGAAATCCTCGCTGTAAGTAAAAGTCTGCTTGATCATCTCTTCTTTTTTTTAAGTTTTTGTTATTGTGGATCGGGTCTCATGTTTGAGTGCGATCCGTTTGTTTTGTCGTCGTTTTAATGTATGTATGTGGGTCACATTTCAATTATCACCCATTGCGCAGGTTCCGTGCTGGACTCTTTAGTCTTAGGCACGCTCGCTCTGTCACCGCATGACAACGATTACATTCAAGCGGCCTGTTTGTAAATATATTCCCATGGAATACCAGAAAATTCTTATGAGTGTCAATATCCCGCTCCCAGTCCCTCTCCCAGTCCCGCTCCCAGTCCCTCTCCCAGTCCCTCTCCCAGTCCCTCTCCCAGTCCCTCTCCCAGTCCCGCTCCCAGGTCCCTTTCCCAGGCTCCGCTCCCAGTCCCTCTCCCAGATCCCTCTCCCAGTCCCTCTCCCAGGCCCCGCTCCCAGGTCCCTCTCCCAGGTCCCTCTCCCAGTCCCTCTCCCAGTCCCGCTCCCAGGTCCCTCTCCCAGTCCCGCTCCCACACCCGCTCCCAGTCCCTCTCCCTCTAACAGAATTTTTTTAACTCAATTTAGTTAACTCAATAATTTTGTTTTCGTATTTCAATTAAAAATAGTTTGCATGCTAATTAATTACTTTCACTACTTTCGCAGGGTTTCCCTTCTACACAATCGGTCGTTTCTCCAATGACATTTGCCGTGGCAACAATCTCCTCATAGGAACGTGTCAAATTAATGGGGAATGCAAGGATAACAATGGTGTTGCTGCGGGCAGTTGTTCCAGCATCACAAACCAGGCCGTTTGCTGCATATGTAAGTGCACTCATAGATACCTTTAAAGACTTCCAGCTTATAAGATGGGCTATTTTTACAGATCAGCGCACTTGTGGTGCAAGTACGTCTAACAATAATACGTATTTCTATAACAACAACTATCCGGCACCTTATGCCGGTGGCGGTCGATGCTCGATTGTGATAACTCCGCCGGATTCTACGATTTGTCAGCTGCGCATTGATTTCTTGGCCATGTCACTGGCGCCGCCAACAGGCGATGGACTCTGCAGCACGGATGCTTTGACGATAACCGGAGGTGCCTCTGCGGTACCGACCATTTGTGGCGAGAACGCCGGTCAGCATGTCTACGTGGACTTTAATGGCGTCAGTCCCATTACCATATCGGTAGCCACATCCGCCGGATATACGTTCAATCGCCAGTGGCAGTTTCAGATCCGCATGATCGGTTGTGTCTCTGCGACACTAGCTCCTGCTGGCTGTCTACAGTATCATATGGATACCAGTGGAACAATTGCGAGCTTCAACTATGGATCAGCCGCCTCCTCGGCGCTCAACTCGATTGGTGTGCCGGGCACACGGCAATTGGCTAGCATGCGATATGGGATTTGCATACGCAAGGCCACCGGCATGTGCTCCATCACATACAGTCAGGTCAGCTCAGATGCGTATTCATTTACGATGACAAATGACGTGGGTGCAGTGGATCCCACACTGCTGGCCACGGCGGCGGTGCAGAGTCAGGACTGCACCACAGATTACATCGTCATACCAGCTCCCAGTCAGGGTGGCGTCAACATGCCCAGCGACAGGTTCTGCGGATTGGGCCTGGTTTCCACGACAAGTGCTGCGAAACCTTTTGTGGTCTACTCCGTAACGGATGCCAATGAGGAAATGGATATATCGAATCGAGGCTTCTACTTATCCTACTCCCAGAACGCATGTCCCGTGTTATAGATTAACACTGATCTTATTAACAAAACTGTAATTATGCTATGTACTAACAATAATAAAAGACTTACAAATATTCGAAATCGTTAAGTAATACACATTAATTATACATTATTATTTTATACAATTAAAAACAAAACACTTAGTCCATTAGATAAATACATATGTCTAAAGATCTAGAAACCATTCGGATTTACTGTACATAATTTGGATAGGTATTCATAAGATTACGCCGCCAAAGTCATAAGACTATCTATCTCAGCCTGTAGCTCTTTGATCTGAAAAAGAAAAAGAATTAGAAATTATTAAATTAAAGTTTAAAATAAAAAACTCACCCGATTCTGAAAGTGCACTTTGGTTGCATTATCGGCCATCAGTTGGAAGGCCTCGTTATCAATGCGAAGTCGATACTTTTGCATTTCGTTGAGCAGCTTCTTCAGCTTCTTTTTGTTTTCCTTGACCATTTCTTCGCGTTTCGCTTCCGGCAGGGCAACGTCATCGTTTAGGGAAATGCCAAAGGAACAAAGTGCACCCGCAGTTGAGAAGAAGTTTAACTTCTTCAAGAATTTCGAGTCCTCATTGAGCAGTTCCAGGTCCACACCCTGACAGCGAGTCAGCACAGCAATTTGACTGAGATGACGCCGTAAGATCTCCTCAGCTTCAGCATTTTGGGCAAATAGACAGAGCTTGGGACCATGACGTTTGCTGATTTGATTGCGACTCTTCACCTGGCGCACGGTGGTGCATATATTGACAATGTCCGCGACCTCAGCCTCTAGCTTGGCGTCTTGGAATTGTGATAGCTTGAGCTCCAGGTTGAGCGGCACATGCTGCAGCAATTCCGAGGCAACAAACGGAGTAAACGGAGCCATCGCCTGCAATCCCCAACTGAGGCAGGCGGTCAATGTGGCGACGTTAACATAGGCACTGTTGTTCTTCCTATTTATAGCCTCTTTGGTGGTTTCCTTCAGAATATAAAATGCAGTTAAACAGGGAAATTTCACGTAAGCGGGAGAGGGACTGGGAGAGGGACTGAGAGCGGGGCCTGGGAGAGGAGCCTGGGTGAGGGACCTGGGAGAGGGCTTGTGAGAGGGACTGGGAGAGGGACTGGGAGAGGGACTAGGAGCGGGACTGGGAGAGGGACTGGGAGAGGGCCTGTGAGAGGGACTGGGAGAGGGCCTGTGAGAGGGACTGGGAGAGGGCCTATGAGAGGGCCTATGAGAGGGACTGGGAGAGGGCCTGTGAGAGGGACTAGGAGCGGTACTGGGAGCGGGGCCTGGGAGAGGGACTGGGAGAGGGACTGGGAGAGGGCCTGTGAGAGGGACTAGGAGCGGTACTGGGAGCGGGGCCTGGGAGCGGGGACTGGGAGAGGGACTGGGAGAGGGACTGGGAGCGGGGCCTGGGAGCGGGGCCTGGGAGCGGGGACTGGGAGCGGGGATTGGGAGCGGGGCCTGGGAGCGGGGCCTGGGAGCGGGGTCTGGGAGCGGGGCCTGGGAGCGGGGCCTGGGAGCGGGGCCTGGGAGAGGGACTAGGAGCGGGACTGGGAGAGGGACTGGGAGAGGGACTGGGAGCGGGGCCTGGGAGCGGGGCCTGGGAGAGGGATCTGGGAGAGGGACTGGGAGCGTAAGATTCACTTTCTTCTATCTTACCAGATAAACATCACATAGATTTTGATAGAAGAAATGCTTTAGAGCCGCAGTGGCCAAGTGGAAATTATAGTTAGTGTAGGACTCCGAGCATATGGACAAGGTCTCGGCCAGACGTCCAATGATCCAGCGATCCCACATGCTCAATGTTACACCCTCCATTGTCTCGAATTCGTGAAGCGTAATGCCCAGATTCTTAGCAGATCCCAGGGTGAATCGCATGGCCTGCCAGATCTTGTTGAGGAACAGTTTGTTTGTGTAGCAGGCGTCCACATCAAAGTTGATGAAATGATTCTTAATGTTATGGCTCAATAAGGTAAAACGCAGTGCATCCGTACCGCACTCCTGAATGCCCTTGGGAAACATCTTGGTCATGCCATCCGTGGATGTCTTCAGTTCGCTGGGTTTGATGATGCCTGCAGTGCAGGATTTCTGCAGCGCCGCCTTTAGACTCTCCAAGTTGGCGCCCTGCACCACTTGTTGTGGCGCCACAATGTTGCCCAGGCTCTTGGACATCTTCCGGCCCTGAGCATCGCATACGATGCCATTGAGAAGAACGCGTCGGAAGGGAGCTTCGCCTGTTAGCTTCAAGCCCATCATCATCATGCGCGCCACCCAAAAGAAGAGTATATCGTGGCCAGTTTGCATGATGTCCAAGGGATACTTTTCTTTATACTCCTCTTTGGGCCAGCCGGCTACGGAGAAGGGCAGCAGCGAAGATGAGAACCAGGTGTCCAGCACATCCGAATCACGCGTTAATTTCAGTTCCTGGCTACCCAAAATTATCGCCGCTTTCTCATGGGCGCTATTCTCATCGAGGGCAGCTACCCAACAGCTGTTTCCCTTGGAATCGAAGGCCTGGTAGGCGGGCACCTGATGTCCCCACCACAGCTGTCGGGAGATGCACCAGTCCCGTGTATCCGACAACCAACGCTCCCATTCCGTCTCGTGATTATTTGGCATGATTTGCAGTCGTCCGCTGTGTAGCTCCGACAACGCCGCCTTGGCCATGGATTTGGTGTTGAGGAACCATTGCGGCACCAGCATGTATTCAATAATGTCCTTGGAGCGGGAACAGATTGGCAGCTGCATTTGATGAGCGCGAACTTCACGCAGCAGTTCCATCTCCTCCAAACGTTCTATGATGAGATTGCGGGCTTCGAAACGGGACTTGCCCTGAAACTCGGGATAATCCGCCACGATGTTGCCGCTTTCACTAAAGACCTGGCGTAAATCCAGTTTGTGGCGCGTGGCAAGCTCAAAATCGAACTTGTCATGGGCTGGCGTTATCTTTACGGCCCCTGTGCCGAACTCCTTGTCCACGGCAATGTCAAAGACCAAAGGAATTGTATCCGATCGAAAGGGATGCTGTAGTCTGACCTCGTCTCGGTTACGGTATTTGGTGTAGCGTGGATCTGCCGGATGTACAGCGACTGCTACATCTCCTAAAATGGTCTCGGGTCTTGTGGTAGACACAATAATCTCCTCCTGCGTGCCTTCGGGCTGATTTTGATCAACTATGCGATAGGCAAAGTCAAAGATGCGACCAAAGAGAACTTTATGCTCGTAGCCAGGCACTGACAACTCTGTGGGCTCCTTGATGTCCATGTTCTCCACCTCAATGTCGGATATGGCCGACCGCAGAGTACAGGACCAGTTGACCAGGGAATTGCGGCGTTCAATGAGTCCCTCCTCAAAGAGTCGCTCAAAGGCCACGTTTACAGCATGCGCCTGCTGCTTGTCCATGGTGAAGTACTCGCATTCCCACTTCAGAGTGCATCCCAACTGCTCCAGGTCCTGAATAATTCCTGCTCCCTTTTCCGCCTTCCATTTCCACACCTCATCCAAGAACGCAGCTCTTCCGATTTCCTGCCGCGTTATGCCCTTTGTGGCAGCCAATGTGCGCTCCACGACCACTTGGGTGGCAATGCCGGCATGATCTGTGCCCGGTATCCACTCCACATCGTAGCCCAACTGCCGATGCTGGCGTGCAATCACGTCCTGAATTGTGGCATTCAATGCATGCCCCAAATGCAGACTGCCAGTCACGTTTGGTGGTGGCAACAACATGCGATAGCTTCCACGACTGCAAGTCCTCTTTGGTTCATCTTTGCTCAGTTTTTCACGAGCCCAATATGATTCCTCTACTTGTTTTGGCTGATAACCCGGCGCAATCGCTAATTCGGCATCTATGAATGCAACTGTTTAGCCGGTTTATAAATGAAAATACCATGGAACTCACCTTTAGACGTGCTGTATAGAAGCAAGGATGTGACATTTTTCAATTTTTGATGGCATAAGTGCTTGTGTTTGACTAAATTACGGTTAACAACTTTAAGAATTTGCATTATTCCAATTCCGTGGCGATTTAGCAGTTGTTATTATGTCAACTGATTTTGGCAGTGTGTACACAAATATTTAATTCCGAATATCGAAATAGATTCAAACAGCTGATTGTTAATACTGTGAACGATAGTTGTCGCTTTGTTATCGATAACGCAATCAGCTATCGAGCTGCACAAAATCGGCGGGATAATTTATTTATTTAACAAATTGTATGCATTTAGTGCCGTTTCTTGTGTATTTTTGTGTGTAAAAACGACCAAAGAGGAAGAGAAAAGACAGCATGTAAGCAACTCCCGTGTAACTAAGCCATGGTTGATACTCGCACCTACTGACAATAGCCTGTGTGCCCCAAACCAGGCCCAAAGCAAACTGCAACAGCTGCAGCCGGGTTAAATAGCGCTTCCACCAAAGATACGGGTAAAGGCGAGGCCCCAAAGCACTCAGTGAATAATATCCGTACATTATGATGTGCACAAATGAATTCATCAGAGCAGGAATAAAGGCTGCAAGTGGAAATGCTTTTAAAAAATGAAGAGTCTTTGGTAAAAAGTGTTTAACTTACTTGATCCCGTGGGAATCCACTTGACAACTATCCAGCAAATGACAAACATGCTGCTGTGATGATACAAATGCAGGAATGACAATTGCGACCACTTCTTGCGCAGTATAAAGAACACAGTGTCAGCAAATTCCAGTATTTTAGAAATGTAGAACCACCAAAATGCAGTGGCAATCTGTTGAAGGATTGCTTAATTAACTGGAGGGGCAACTGTTGTACAGCAAATAGGAAAACTTACTCGCATTTCGTGTGGATCATAGCTCACCCTGCAGGGTTGGCACTTGGCGCTGTAGTTGAGAGCTCGAGATGCCGTGAAGAGCTCCAGGCAGATGTGGGCATTGAGCATGGACATCAGCAAATTGTAGACGAACAGTGGCAAACGCAGCTGCAAGGGCTTCTGTCTACATTGAGGCAACGCGAATTAAGCTGAATTTCGTGATATTTGATGCGTGCTTTCAACCCACCTGGCCATCCATTTGGGCCCCAAGTGGACCAGCAACAGATATAGAAAGAGTATAGCGGCTGCATTCCACGGTGAAGATACCAAGGGCCAGGATTGTGTGCGCTCATCCGCCAAATCAGCAAATGGATAACTGTCCAGCAAGCCAAAGCCAATCTTGCTGCTGTTATTGGCCATGGTTAAATCTAAGAATGCAAGCAGTTTTGTTACTGCTGGCCCTTTTATATGTACATATTTTGAAAATCTGACCATCAATGCATTGATGCGGATCCGGTTCAACTGCTGTTGTTAATTGTAGTTAACCTTGTCATCCATATGACCCCCAGACCTAGTCAAGCGTGAAGAACTAAAAGAAAGTCATGCAAAAGTTAAAATTTAGTATGATGGCATGGTCAACAAGAAATTTGAAAGAAATTAAGTCGTTATTTAAATGCAAGAAGAATTGTATCACACTTAAAACTTTTAAGTTAAACAAAAAAAATTCTTTAAAAAAACTAAATTAAATATTATCTTTATTATTCTTTTCCAATGTTCAGCAAATTGTTGCTGCAACTCTAGAAGCAACTCTGTTGATTGACATGTCTTTGTTGAAAATTGCAATAAGGAATCTTAAACAGATTTGATTATAAATACATCTTGATTTAGGTCTTTACAAAAGTTTGCTTTGAGTTGAGTTAAATCCTTTCATTGTGCATGCAGTTTTCATGCAGTTCTTATTTGACATTGAAAAGTGCATAAATAAAACGTGGAAAAGCCAAACGTGAGTGGAAAATTAAAAGCCAAAATGGTAAATAAACATTTGTCTAAGAAATACAATGGGAATTGCATTGCCAAAATGCGCTACACTAAGCAGGCTATTTATATTTTAAGAGGCATTCCGATGTTGCCACATTTTGTGGCATTGATCAACAGTAGCTGGAATTTATGTAGAGACTTTTACATTCGTTGTATTTGACCTGCCGTTGCCGCTGCCAAATCCTAATGCGATGTGAGCTGTCGCTCTGCCAGCTGTTGTACTTTTTTCCGGTTCTTTGGCCATTTTCCCTGTTCCTTGTACTGACTTTTGCTTCCATTTTCTATTATTGTTTTCTTTATTTGTATTGCTGTACGTGTCTGCACCTAGGGCACTTTGTGTGCTTCCCCCTTCTTTGGCAGCACAACTCGAGCTGGAGCATCCAAAGTACACTCTCTACATTTGGCGGCCACTGGAGCAGCTGTGTCCAAAAGCTGTTAGTCAAAGGGTTCAAATCTGTCGGAGCCGGGCTAAAAGTGTGGTACAACTGCAGCTCGGAGTGTGTTTTATCTGAATGAGAAATGTGCCAGAAAGCAAGAGTCAATTTTCATTAAAATAATGTCACAGTTGTCAGAGCCTCAAAATAGCATTTCAGCTATCCTTGCCCATTGCCCACACACACACACACACACACGCATACACACACACACTCACACACACACACACACTCACACACACACACACACACACACACGCACACACATATATTTTGCGGTTAACCGGTTTGCTTTTGCTTATCAGCAGGAAGAGGATGTACCACATATGCCTTCATGTCCTGCGGCCTAACTTGTCCCTGTGTGTGTGTGTGTGTGTGTCTATGTATGCGTATAATTAAGTTACTGGATTGTTGTAATAAGCACACTCAAATTTAAACTGGAAAGGGTTCTAAACTGAGTTGATTCTTACTCTAGTTTACAAATTCAAGGTAAGCTCGAATTTTTAGACCCCGTACTTAAAAAAAGTACAGGGGTCTATTGGGTTTGTTTTACCGACTATGTGCGTAACAGGCAGAAGGAGGCTTGGCAGACCCTATAAAGAATACATATTCTTGATCAGCATCAATAGCCGAGTCGAAAAGCAATGTCCGTCTGTCTGTTTGAACACCTAGATCTCACTATACGAGCTAGACACCAGGGAGAGGGACTGGGAGGGGGACAGGGAGAGGGACTGCGAGCGGGGCCTGGGAGAGGGACAGGGAGAGGGACGGGGAGCGGGGCCTGGGAGAGGGACAGGGAGAGGGGCTGCGAGCGGGGCCTGGGAGAGGGACTGGGAGAGGGACTGAGAGCGGGACCTGGGAGAGGGACAGGGAGAGGGACGGGGAGCGGGGCCTGGGAGAGGGACAGGGAGAGGGGCTGCGAGCGGGGCCTGGGAGCAGGGCCTGGGAGCGCAAACGACAACGACAGGAAATATCGACTCGAGGCTGACACACATAAGTTAGTCTTATACATCCTTACCAAAGTTGATTCAAATCTGAGCACTATAACATATAGCTGTCATAGGACCGATCGTGCGAAAATTAAGTCTTAGTATGTAAAACATTTTTGTTTTATGAGATATCGTAACCAATCTGATAACATTTGCATTTAAGTTAACTAAATAATTTTTAGTTTTTTTCCATTATAAGTTTTTTCCATAGTAAGTACGGGGTCTCCGACTGTCGAGTGTGCTCGACTGTAGCACCGGCCGACTAGTTGAATATGTTTTCTGCTCAAGTAAAGTTATCTTTATACATAAAAAAATATGTATCTTTATGCTTAGCATTTTTCAAGGACATGGACACTCATACCCTGGCACTTTTTTAATAAATTATTGCGGCCATGACAAAATTTTTGATAGATTTGCTCGATGTACTCGATGTACTCCTTCCTTGCCATGTCCTCTCTCACTGACATGTTTATGAAGGGAGTCCTGGCTGAAACTCATTCCGCAACGTTAGCTCTGTTGTGGTTAGGTGGAAAGAGAGAGAGAGAGAGAGAGGGCGGGGGGGATAGTCTAGGTGTCCAGAGGTTTGTCCAGGACATCGCACTGTCGGCAGTTTGAGTTTATCGCGCTGACATTGTCGCCCCGTGTGCTCCCTGTGAGTTATTAAATAGATTACAGTTTTGTGTTCAGGGGCTTTGCATATGCACAATGTGTCACCGAACATGTCTAGCAGTTTGTTGAGTACCCATACTCACACACTCACATATGTATTCTCATTCCCATTCAAACAATACTCGCCATACCACAGCATGCATGAGCGATTCATGAAATTGAATTTCAGTTTGGTCAACTCTCGCGCCTCCTGTCACACAGCTCAGTTCACGGCGTGGTCTATTGACGCGGGCTCATATTTCCGGGGACTTGCCCAAAAAAAGGAGACAAACAAATTAAAAAAATAACTCAAATATAGTATGTGCAAATGTTGTGGTGTATGTGAAAACTGTGAGCTTATACTCTGTAAAACCTAATCATTTTATTTGTTATAATAAATACAAATCTAATTTTAGCTAAACTTTTGTACTGAATTTTTTAAATAAAAAAGGAAATAAGCTCCTTTTATAAGATTTAATAACATTTTTTTTAAGTTAAAGGCTTAAACATACTACTAAATTAAAAATAAAATTATCTGTTAAATTGTTCTTAATTTACTGACCACGATTGTATTTACTTGTACTCGTATTGCACGATTTTTGCGTATATTTATGAACTTCCATAGTTTTTTTAAAATTGCCAGTTGTATACGCTTATTTATAAACTTAACAGTTGTTTGTATTTTTTTTGTTTTTGGTTCTTTAATTTAATTTTCTCATTACGTGGCATATCAATTTTCAGTCAGCAATTGCTGTCAGTGGCCATATCATAAAGCAAGTTGTTGTCCTGCCAAAGTGGCATTGTCCTGACTATCAACCTCCTTTTAATGGCTCTCCATGTCCATTTGCTTTTGCTGTTGTTGTTGTGGTGCATTGAAAGTGGATATTGTGGCAGGTCAGTTGGTTGCACGGTCAATGGTCATCGAGTCTGACCATTGCACTTTCTGGTTAAGTTCCCTGCATTTCCTGCTCATGTCCGGAGATCAAACTCAATGGAAATGTGACAAACTCTTTGGTTCTGTATTAAAGGAAGTATTTGTAAAAACTGTCTGTAAGGGATTTATTATAACTTTTGGTAGTTGTAGACCACTCCAAGAAGTGCTAGACGAAGTCCACATAAATTGCATAACATGAGCACACACAATGTTTGCTGTTGTTGGTCCAATCTACTTATTGGAGTCATTCCTTTTATCATGCTTCCTCCTTTTTCTCCTTCTTCTCAGCTTGCAGCATTCTATTTCAGAATGCAACTGTGTGTGGCAAAGTGTGCAACATATTTTATTTGTGTTTCCGTTTGTTGAGTTGTCTCTCCAGATCCGCTCCTAGTTCATTCCTTTTCTGGGCTGCCATTGGCGTTGTCACAACACTTTGATACGCGTTATTTACAACACATTTGTCTTGGCTTCGGCAACGGTTCGGTTAGCTTGTGGATGCAACCAGCAGTTGCCGTTGCCGTTGCAGGTGCAACACAGCATCTTTATTACGTTCTGGCTTTATTGCTTACTCGAGTCGAGTCGAGTTGAGTCGATTTGATGGCGTTGCAAACATTGAGAATAAATAAATGGAAATTCAACTTCAACTTAATCTTGCAACTAAAATGAACTCCATTTGGAAAATATTGACGGTTGTGTATTGTTTAATTTATTTTCCAGTGACTTTGATTGTTTTACTTCATTTGCCAACTGCCAACTATTAGTTTAAGCAATTGGCAATTTGTCAGCTGCCATGAAGAACCCTTTTTGCTGTTCAAGTTAACGAATTTCCAACATTCCCCATTCCCCCTTAAATTTGTGTAATAAATTTAATTAAGCTAAGAAAACGTCGAAAGCCTTAACAACAACAACAAGGTTGTGGCACAAATATTAATTGCATTTTAATGACTTTATTTTCGTCGAATATTGCTACACAAAGCCATTAAACTGATTAGTTGTTATACAGCCATTGACACCTTAGGGCTTGACACAAGTAGAACGACTTGCTTGGGGATTGACTTCTATGTCTCCTCTCTCTCTCTCTCTCCCTCTCTCTCTCTATCTCCCTCTCTCTCTATCTCTCTCTCTCTCTCTTTCTGCCTCCTGTCTTTCTTACTGCCTCCTATCTTGCTTGTGGATGACTTCTATATCTCTCTCTTTCTCTATCTCTCTCTCTCTCTCTCTTTTTTTCTGCCTCCTGTCTCTCTCTAAAGTCCTTTATTGCAATGTGTACTGCTTTCATATGGCATGCTCTATTGGAAAAACTGGCACATTGGCAGCTCTGAGTCACTCTCAGTTTGATGGTAGTAAAAGTACAAAATAATACAAAAACCGAACAATTGGCAGTTTCACAAAATAAGTTGAACGTTTGAACGTTGCCTGTGGCCAAAATAGCCAACACAGCATATATATATATATATATATATGTATATATATATTTAAGTAATTCTCAATACCCAGTTGGCAGCTGACCACTAGGCAGCCAGTGAATTGACCACAAAACCACCAAAAGAAGCGACCCATAACCCACCAATGGACAATAAAACAAATCGCATAGAAAGTCACTTCATTTTCTGTAGCACTCGGCGACGTTGTTTTCCCATAAAAATGTCCGTAAAATGTGAAAGGAAAATCAGTGTTTAATTAAGTTATAAAAATGTTTGCCTCATTTGCGCTGCCATCACAGGGATTCTCCATTCTCTATTCTCTAGTCTCTGTCTTTCTTTCTTCATTTGACCTTAATGTGCAACAGAAATAGCTATTGAGTATATTTTAATTGCTTATATTTGTGGCTAATAATTGGTTATAATCAGTGAGTATTGCACAAGGCTTAGTTCAGCATATCCTTTTCCCAAATATATATTATTTAAAAATTGACAGCCATGTCTTAATGTTCTTAAAATATTTTAATTCTGTAAACAATAAAATTTAACCATTATTTGCTTAGACAACTGCAGCTTTTGTCATACTTTAGGTTTTTAAAGATAAAAAGTTATACATTTGTTTAATTTCAATGTAAGAAATATATGGAAACTTTTTAGTCATTTTGCTTATTTAGATAGCTTTTTAGTTTTCCAATGGTTTTTAAATTATCTAATACAATACTGAAAGTAGATCATCTTAGAAAAGGAAACAATTGCTGCATTTAAATTATGTCTTAACATTACACCTTTCGGCTTTGTTGCATTTATTGCAAAGTCATTTGTTTCTTTGCCAAAAAATATTTATGTGTTTTATTTTGTATAATTTACGAAATTCGCATGAGCTTGAGCAACTTATTTTACAACTTCTTTATCCGCTTCCTTATGCGAATGCGAATGCACAAGCTTAAGCTGCTTTTCCCTCAGAGGAAAATAGAAAGAGAGCGATACAAGAAAGATGCAGAGGGAGATGGAGACACATATGGACTACTCTGAGTTGAGTTTAACTCGTGGGGCATAAGTTTCAAAGTCAGCCAGGACCAGAGTCGTTGTCGTTGTCTGGCTGCAACGTGTTCTTGCAACTTGGTCTTGCCACTGAAATTTATCTGAGCACATCGTCTACTTTCATGTATTACGAATTCAAGCAAGCTTTGTGCTCCCAGTGCGTCACTATGCGTAAGTGTATGTCTGTGTGTGTGTTGTGTGTGGTGTGTGTATTGGTTTATGTCCAGTCTGTTGTTTTGCGGCCAAAATGCGAGTGTGGCGCGTGTGGCATGAAAAATGCTTTGCCTGGGGCGCTGCGCTTGCACTTTGCAGCAATTTTTAAATGCCTTTCAAATGCAATTCTTCTGAACTGAATCTGCTGAGCAGGCCAGGACATTGACCGGGCTGGCATCCGCTCGTAAATCTCGAGTCCTTATCGAAATACACATTACCCGAATATTATGCAAGTCCCCAGCGAGTTCCCCTGATTGTAAACTCTCGAAATTTCGCCACGTTTGGCACGCAATCAAATCGAAAGGGAATAAGCTTTCAGGAATACCCCAAACGGGGCAAAATACTCGAATTCCAAGTCCATTTCGTGGCTTAAATTGCGTAATTACGACAAGCATGCCAAGTGTTTGATTGAAGGAATTGATCGCATCCAAATGCAAATTGAATTATGTTGCTGTCCACTATAGAAGATGATGATGATGAAGTTGTCCATGATGATTACACAACTCAAGTGTGTTTCATCAAGGACCTTGATGATATATTCAATGGATGGGAGAGACAGAGGTGTCGCTAGTTTTCGTGTGCAACTAATTGGCTTGCTCTTTGAAAATTAATTCAATGCTAATTATTGCCTAAAATGTACACAATAAACGCAATTCTATTTACGCAACTACAACAACAACAACAACAACAAAGACGGCAATTAAAGTTGCATAATATGCATTTGAGTTTCGATTTGCTATTCGATTTTCTATTCATATGCTATGCGTAATTCTTTTTTTTTTTTTTAATGTAATCTCAATTAAACTGCCCGTTCAATTAAAATTGACTGCTGTGTTAGTTGATTCAAGCCTATTGATTAGGGAGTGGGCCAATTCGGAAGCTGTTTAGTTATGCAAACTAAATTGTATTAAATTTGCAAATGAAATTTTAAATTAGCATGAGGCAAAGCCGATGCGGTGGAATTATTGTTAATTGAGTGCACAGCAATTGGTTAATTTCTGGCAATTTAACATTGTATACTAATTAGTTTCCGGTTTGAAGAGCCTGACATGATTAACTTGTTTGTATACAAATTGTTGCACAATTTGATAGTGGAAATCCTAGTAACGTAATACCAACACTTTTGATGACTTTGGACACAAATATATTGTATAAGCCATAAATACGAGAAGGGGAAACTCATGCATAGTATATGTATTTGTGGCCATAATAAGCTGCTTATGTAAACAATGATGATTAGGCAGCAGTAGTTCAGCTATGGGAATCAAAGCGCATTACACACAATACGACCGACCGACATGGACCAACTATAACTTGGCTCTGCAAATAACCAAGCTTAGTAACAACAAACATTAGCTGACTCCGCCCCCAAACGACAAAAGACGGCAGGCACACAAGCCGAGTAAATCACAAAAGAACTGGCAACATCCGTTTCCGCAGCTGCAAACAATGCAACTGCAATCACAACTGTATATCCCAGCAGTCCGAATTACAATGGCAACAATGTAATTCACATTTCAAACGATCTGGTAACGCTGGCGCCATCGACACCCACCACGACCACGACCACCACAACGATAACGATAACGACACCGATCCTAACTGCCTCATTGACGCCATGTTTTTTTTCTACATTGTTGACGCTTTACAAAAATTCATTGCATAGTTTTGAGCGCAGCAGGAAAATGACAATTGTCAAATGGAAAGAAAGTTAGAGATACTTATTTGATTTTTGGGTTTTTGCTTTACGAGTTACGTCCCACACTTATCAAATTACATGGCTATGTTTTTGCTATCGCAGTTTTGTTGCCCTCCGTTTTCTTTTGGCTCTGTTTTGTCGAGAGCGAGTGGGAAAGTTTTTACCTTTGCCAGCGTCAACAGCACAATAAAAAACAACAACTTATTACCATTGCTTTTAGTAGTTTTTATAACTTTTACGACTTTTTAATAAAGTTGCAATGCATTTGCTTGTTGCTGTTGGCGTTCTCCGTAGCTGCTGCTGTCCCGTTTGCGAGCTCAAGACAAAGTTTGAAAGCCCCAGGCAGCATGAGGTTGGCACTGCAGCTGGAACTGAGACTGTAGCTGCAGTTGGAATTGGAGTTGGAGTTGGGGGTGGCAGCCAAGTTAGCGTTGTTTGTAATTTCACGCACACAAATATGTGGCAGGGACAAAGTGAAATATGCCATGTCACATATACGACACGTTTCTCGCTGCATTTAAGGCTTAAAGCGTACTCGCTGACGGACTAAGCCGTGCCAACAAAGGCAAACACCAAACAATGGCAGGCAGCTCAGTGCCACAAGCCAATGATTGCGTCCCAGCTTGCAACATTGCACTGGCAGAAATGCTAATTTGCCAGACATACAGACAGACACCAACAGCAGGAGCAGCAGTTGCTTTTGATTATCGAAACGAATAACTCGAAAGCTCGCAAGCTGGCCAAAAGTTTCCAGCGCATCCCCATAACAATAACAATAACAACTGACTGTTAAACTATACTCCTTACCAAATGCACTTCCCATCACTTTATACTCCTTCGTTGTTGTCGTCTGTGATCCGTTTGCTGTCGTAACTTTTACCCACTTTGCCCACATATTAAAATCTAGCCACAAAATGTCAAACCGAAACCAAAAGTTATGTGCAAATTATATGCGTGTTTCTCCTTATGTGTCTTGGGTCCATGTAAAAACTACAGACAAATGCATTTGAGAGCTTAAAGTCAAGCGGTATCCGCATAAACTTTGTTTTTTTATTGCAATTCGTTCGAGGTTTTTCGAGACTCACTACGGAACAGAGGGTTCATTCTTGACGTGTTGCAAAAACTTCTTTTATTTAACAGATAATTTTTTATCGCAAGCTGTAAATTTTAATAAATTAGTTGGAAATTTATATGTTCGCGCTGCATGTATGAGAACTTTTATACTGATGCTTAAGTATTTTCTTTTGTCTTGCCGGATATAACAGATGCTCTCTTAGGCTTCACGCTGCATGTATGAGAACTTTTATACTGATGCTTATGTATTTTCTTTTGTCTTTCCGGATATAACAGAATATAACAGATGCTCTCTTAGGCTTCGGCCACGCATTGAGCGACTGAGCGATGACTATGAAACTTTTAATCTGATGCTTAAGTATTTTCTTTTGTCTTTCCGGATATAACAGAATATAACAGATGCTCTCTTAGGCTTCGGCCACGCATTGAGCGGTGAGCGACTGAGCGACTAAGCGACGCTCTCTCGAGCGATGTTAATAAGCGATCGCTTTGAGTGAGGTGGCCACGAACTGAGCGATGTCGCTCTGACGCTCAAGAAATTCGCTCGTCGCTCAGCGGCTGCGTGGCCACTCCAATGCTCTCTCATAAGCTTTAATATTTTACATCGCTCAAGAGAGCGTCGCTCAGTCGCTCAATCCGTGGCTGAAGCCTTACGCATTTGTTCTTAAGCTATATAACTATCTCTCCTTGTCCCTCAGACTAAGTATGAGTTTGACAGAACAAAAAAGACAGAGAGAGAGTCCTAAGACTAGATTTCATATAAATTATTAAACTGTGATTATAGCTTATATGCATTCTGTTAAATATTATTAAGTTTATATTAAAACTTTTGTTAGCTCATTTATTTAAAGTAATCATTAGACTTGCGGCTTCGTAGACAGAAATAGTTCTAGGCAAACACACACTTGCTTCTGCTTATACTCGTAGGGAATGTGCGGTTTAAGGAGGCACTTAAGAGCGCACATCAGGATCAGCAGCGGTTGCATCGGCAGCAGTGGCAGCTTCAGACTCTGCCACATGCTTAACGCTCAAGGCGTGACGCTGAAAACCGCTGCCGCATCAGTAAGAGTAAGAAGAAGAAGAAGCAGCAGCAGCAGCAGCATCTGTAATAAGACAGCTCGTTTGCCTGCCTCTCACTGTCTGTCTGTCAGTCTGTCTATGTCTCTCTCTCTCTCTCTCTCTCTGTCTGTCCTTGGCTGCTTGTTAACTTTTGCTCATTTGTGCAATGCGCCCTAAAATGCTGCTAAAGAGAGAGACAAGACGTGAGGGAGAGGGAGAGGGCTGACATTACAGGTGCCAGGGAAGCTTCAACATGGCCATAAGTCAACTTGACAAGTGCCGCTTTTGTAGACAATTTAGGCAAAGAGGCGACTAGGAGCGGGGAGGGGAGGGGAGGGGACTATTAGATGCTAGGGATGTTTAACTCAAGCAGCGCAAAATGAAATTGAACAACAAATTGCAGCACAAGAGTACAAGAGTAATATTAAGTAAATATTTAATTTGCAGCTGCAACAGACTGCAAACTTTGGTAATTAAAAAACTTTGTAACGGTCCAGATCACAGCAGAGTTCTCGATTGCTGCAATTAATTGAACAATTTAATGTGAAAGCGCTTTAATGAACATTTAAGATAAAGTCTGACGTAGGGATCTGCATTTCGTTAGTAATATATAAAATGATTACCTAGGAATATATGTACTTACTGTGTGTCCACCGTATCACGCTTAACTTGTTAACTGCCAACGATTATCGTTGCCAACTCTTTGATGTCGTTTAAATGTCGATACTCCGCGGAATTTTACATTCAAGAGCGTTCCGAAAAACGTAAAAGGAAACAGCTAAATAAATTGATACTACTTTTATTAAATTTTTATCATTAAAAATTTTAATATTTCTACATTTCGTTGCAAAAAGTTTAGTTCTTAGTAATATAATGTACAAAAAATCTGCTTAAAGCTTGTTTTTTAGAACACACTCGAAAGACTGCTTTTATATGCATATCATTTTCCACAAATATGTACACAGTATATGTAAATTGGTAAATATGTGCGGCAAAGTGGCCGAGTAACCGTTTAAATGGCCATGTAAGTGCATGTCAATCATGTTTTCCTGTCGCCAATGAAATGCAATTTCATTAAAAACCAAAAATTGAAGGCACAAAATGAACGTTGTGCCATATTGCATGTTATTGGCTGTTGTAAATTTTGCAAAATTGGCAAATGTTTAAATTTCGACGCAACAATTTCAGTTAGCTGAAACAGTTTTGCATTGCAATTTGAATTAGTTAAATGCATGCAAATTTCCGTCAGCTGTTGCCAATTGTCGAAATGATTGCTGCAAATTGTCAACATCGAATGTCAATGACGATGAATGACAATCAAATATGCCACACAATTGGTCAACAGCATTCGAGGCTTTCCTATTTGCGTGTGCCGGAAACACCCGAGGTCATATCCTGTGTAGGACAACAAAGTCATGTGACCTCCAACTTCGGGCAATATACAATAACAAGAAATGAGAATACCCTGTATTAGAAAGGATTCACATGCTTCAATTGCCTTTTCAGGCTATCTATAGAAATAGATAAAATAAAGTAAATATTACGCATATAAGTGCTCTAAAAAGAACCTATGTAACAATATAGTTAAACAGTGCAAGCAATTTAAAAGTAGTAAGAATTTAGCTAATTTTTAATTTTTTTTTGAAACCATAATCAAATTGATAATAAAATATATGTCTTAAATTTACAATAATCAGTAACTGTATTTATTATAAGTTTTATTATAAAACTCAAGAAATAATCATTATTTCATGAGCTTTATTTTTTTACTTTTGATCAAAATAATAAAACTCAGGAATAATCATTATTTTTGAGCAAAAATTTGTATATATTTTATGTTTATTTACAATTACTAGAAGTAAATGATTTTTTAATTTGAAAAAAAAAAAAAACAAAAAATCATTATTTACTGTCCGTGACAATAACTGTTACAGTAAAAACAAATTTTAGGAAACCCTTTAAAAGCAAACACAAAATACATTTATAAAGTAAGAGAATAAAGTGAATAAAAGTTTTTAAAGCATTTTCCATGCACATTAAAGTAAAGTCTCCATATGGAATTATCGTTTATCGAACCATTCACAGATTGTCAATTAAATGGCTGCCTGAGGCAATTCCGTGTCCTCAAGCTATCAAGCAAAAACAGAAAACAGAAAACTTCATTTATTGGGTTGCGTTCGATGTTCGGTTCGATGTTCTAATGCCATTTGTGGATGCCACCAAACTCATTTGCAAAAATAACGGTGTCTCTCTTCGTTTCCTATGCAAAGTGCAAACTGTGGGCATCAAAGCCATTCCGTTCCGTTTGCCTTCAAGTCGTCCTTGCTGATGCTCCTGTGTGTGTGTGTGTGTGTGTGTGTGTCTCGCTGCCTCAATCAATTTCAATTTATCAATTTTTACAATCAACTGATTTTATCAATTTTATGGCGCATTTTAAGACCGCGTTCACTCACTACTCTCGACTCTACATAGAGACACTTTGTGGAAGAGCCTTAGGGGTTCTAGGAAAAGGACATGCAAAAGGAAATTTGACTGCCAGGCGCACGTCCATATAGAGTAAGAGAAAGGAGGACTAGAAACATGTCAATAAAATCAACAAATGCCGCTGGTACTCGTGCTTGTACTTATTTTCCTCTACCCTCTACCCTCTTACCCTTTGCCCTTTTTCCTTTTTCCACGCATGTAAATAACCATTTCCCACTGACTTCAATGCCGATTCATTGTTATTGCCCTGTGCGTGCTAGTTGTGGTTCCTCCTTATATAACCTACTTTTCTTGCCTATTTTTCGTCCTAATTTATTTTTTATTTTATTTGCTTGCTTTGGAAATATACACAAAAATTGTATGGACTAAATAACTGAAGAGCTCACTTATTAATCATACGCCATGTTAATGGACAGAAAAAGAATACTACAAATCGCAGAATAATGCGATTATTAACCTAGCAACATTTTAATCTTTTAGCTACCTGTAATATTATTTATAATTTACTAATGTCCCTGTCCATTTATTTAGCAATCCCAGAGAATTGAATCAAATTTGATGCTAATGAAATGTAATCCGATTAATTTGACTGTTTTCTGAAATCCAATTTCAACTCAATTTGGTAATAAAATAGAATTACAATTGAAAAACATTATTAAGTTATTAAAAGTTATTATGCGAGATTAATTGGAGATGATTTCACGAACATGACTCTAAAATCATTGTGGTAACATTTCATATTTTGACAGCCGCAATTAACAGATAATTTGTAGCCAAGTCTTCATCATCATCATCATCATCACATGGCTCGCCAGCCTCATTTGGTTCATATTCAAAAGAGCTGAATGAAGTGGGAAAAGAGAGTCCGGAGAGAGTCCGTTGCACTAATTAAAGTCAACACTTGTTACTATGACCTCATTACACGCAAATCTGCTGGCAGGTTACTAGCGCTAAAGTTACCAAGAGGCAGGCTCTAAGGAAAGTAGGGGTTAAGGAGGGAATGGAGGGAAAGAGGGAAAAGAGATAGCTGGCACCTGGTGATTGTCTTCAAGTTGTGTGCGGCTGTTTGGACTCACTTTGTCTTTGTGCACCCGATACTTTTTCAAGTTCATTAGGGTAATGAAGCAGCCACAGGCCCCTGGACCTCGGACCTGGAAACTGCCAACTGGCTGCTGAAGAGTATCGCATGAAATAAGCACGAATAATATTCGAGTGGAGAGCATAGTGAAAAAGCGGGGGAAAAAAATAAAGTTGTGTGTGCTTTACTTCATGGGCGCTATAACTATGCGCCTCGTTGCTGTTCTTCTATTTGGCTTTTTGCATAATGAATGGACATAAACAAGGCACAGCTCGACACACAAACTTTGTAGTCGACTCTCTCTCTCTCTCTCACTCTCACTCTCTCACTCTCTCTCTCTCACTCACTTCTTTAAGGCACTGCACATGGCCCTCAGGAAGTGTCCTGCTCTGCTCGTTAAAGTAAACAGCAGGTTTTCTTTCTTTTTATAAGTGAGCGGGGTACTCAATTCGCTTCAGTTTAGTACCACATATACAATAAGTATACGACAATTTTCTCATATCTCCTTGACGCAATTTGCTTAATTAATAATAAACTTTTCGACTCTTTCACAACGAGTGTGTTCGTTGACAAGACTTTTACGAACTTTGAGAAAAGGAAAATTAGTTTTTTATTTCACTGGTCGTCTCATATGAAATGTAATTGTTATTTCAAAGTAGTTGCTGAATTTTACATCATGATTTTCGGAAATTTTCAGAACATTTAAATGCATATGACTGATTCGTGAGACAAGTTATAATTCTGTTGTAGTATTTGTCAATAAAAATGTTAGCTATTGCATTTAAAAAGAACATCACCAACAACTTTTGTCGGAGTCACTGTAAAAGAATATTAAAAAAACTATATTTTGGGACCTAGGAATTGAACTGCATCATTACTCATTAGAGTTATGTATAATTATAGAACTTTTTATTAATAAATTTTGTAAATATCATAACAATTTGAAATGTATTTCTGCTGACTTTTAAGACTGGTTATTTGTTGGCCTCGTTTATTTATGAGCGCATTTAAATATTTTGGTATATGCATAACAGCTGGTTGCATTATTTTGCAGCTTTTAAATTTAAATGGAAATAATTTATGGTCTTAAATGATATAAGGCCGATTGTCAGTCATTGGGAAAATTAAAAGTTCTCATTTGCCACTTGTTGGTGCAATTGATGGAAACATTTCGTTTGGCAAATTTGCATTGCTACAAATGTGCATATTTATGAGACGCAAGCTAAATTCTATAGACAGATAGACGAGAGGGAGAGGGAGATAGAGAGAGAGATAGAAAGAGTGAGAGAGAGAGAGAAAGAAAGATAGAGAAAGAAAGATAGAGACACAGGCAGACAAAAAAAGAGGCAGACAGTTTGTGCCAAAAATAATTTTGTGATTCGTTTTCGACGGGTCGCTTCAAATGCACACAACAGGATAGAATATTCAAGGACAGTTGTTGTGGTTCTTGGTATTATTGTTATTGTTTGTTAGTATTGTTGCTTTTGTTGTTGTTGGTATTGTTGTTCTGTTGGCTGTGCGTTATTACTGTGTGCATTTGCATCAAAAGCTGCTTATGCATAACAAACCATATTGAAATAATTTATAAGCAGCTCAAAATTTATGGCATTTTGATTGTTTTCCTAATTATTTATACGTGATGCAACGCAATTTTTCAATGAGTAAAAATATTGAGTATAAGGAAAAGATCAAATAAAAGGCATTTGACTAATATTATTAAATGAATGTAAGCAAGTTAAATGTTTTAATATCATTTGTTGCTTTGTGTAAATTTTAAATTGTATTTTTTTTGGTATAGGATTAACTTTATTGTCTTGGTATTCAGCTGGCAATTAGCTTTGGGGAATTAAATATAAATAACAACATGCTGACCCGTCTGGCACCTTGAAAACAAACAAAGTCTTTGGCCAATCCAAATCTCTGCAGCTGCTTGAAGAAAACTTTACTTTCCTTTCCTTTCCTTTCCTGCTGGCATTAAATATAAATTAGGGAGAGGTGGGAGTAGGGAGTAGGGAGTAGGGGGGTCAAAGGTCAAAGGCAAGGGCTGAGCAACAATAAGGCAAAGGAAATTCAAGTACAAAGCCTTGCATGCAAATGCCTTTTGTTATGTTCGTGTGCTGCTTTTTCTTGTTGTTGTGCTTTTGACAGCCGAAAGGATAATAATATTGATTGCTAGAGAGAGGTGAACAGGTGAGTAGGTGTATGTGTTGTTGTTGTTTTTGTTGTAGTCCTAGCTGTGTTCTGTTTACCGTTTGTTTGTTTGTTTGTCGGTCAAGTTGCCGGGGCAACGACATTGAAACCTGGCCTTTGTCTCCTATCCAGACTATCGTTGTCCGTGTGTTTGTTCCTTGTTCTAATGGCTTTTTAATTAAAGCACAAAATTCAATGAATAAACAAGAGATACGAGTAGAGTTTGGCTCAAAGGGCACACATTGTTGTTTTGTTTGTGTGCGAAAAGTTCACAGTCCGGGAAATTACATTTTCTAATTGACTTCATCAACTTTGAGCCATTTTTGAGTATGGAAAATATGGCAAAGTTTCTATTGTTTGTAATTGCCTTAGAATCGATTAAATAGTTGAGATACATTTTGTAAATTTAATGACGAAACTAATATTCACATGAATTATTTTCATAATTGTATTCAATAATGAAAGTTCGAAGTACTTTTAAAATTATTTGCTAGAACTTAATACAACATTTGTCGGTTTGAAATTGTTTACCGGCAAATATAAGCATACATTTCTTTTACCAGAAAAAATATCCTAAAGCAAACAATAATATACTAAAAGGGCTACTAAATGTACATATATTTGTACTCTACAGTTTCTAATAACTCTACAGGTTATATTTTTAGACCCCGTACTTAAAATAAGTACAGTAAAATAAGTAAAGTATATATATTCTTGACATTCTTGAGAGGGACTGGGAGAGGGACTGGGAAAGGGACTGGGAGAGGGGCCTAGGAGAGGGACTGGGAGCGGGGCCTGGGAGAGGGACTGGGAGCGGGGCCTGGGAGATTGAGTGGGACTGGGAGCGGAGCCTGGGAGATTGAGTGGGACTGGGAGCGGAGCCTGGGAGATTGAGTGGGACTGTGAGCGGGGCCTGGGAGTGGTTCTGGGAGCGGGGCCTGGGAGATTGAGTGCGACTGGGAGCGGGGCCTGGAAGATTGAGTGCGACTGGGAGCGGGGCCTGGGAGATTGAGTGGGAGCGGGGCCTGGGAGTGGGACTGCGAGCGGGGCCTGAGAGATTGAGTGGGATTGGGAGCGGGGCCTGGGAGCGGGGCCTGGGAGAGGGACTGGGAGCGGGGTCTCCGACTGTCGAGTATGCTCGACTGTAGCACCGGCCGACTAGTTTCTAATATTTTTTATGCCCTAAAGTTCCATTTAAATTCGTTATATCTTAATCCTAGTACTCTATTTGAATAATGTCTTTATCTGATTAATTAGATCAAAAAATTGCAATTTCGTTTAAACAATCAATAGATGATGACTTCATTAACAAATAATTTAAGCAAGTCCATTTAAATTTTTAAAATATTCCTACTACACTTTATACACAATTTAATGTTACCCTTTCTATAAATGTGATAGGGTATAATTAGCTAGCAAACAGATGTACAAGTTGCTGTATTGGAAGCATAGGAAACACGTACATCTTTGGCGAATATCTGTGGCTGCACATGGAGAACGTGGTTGTTTGACAATGTGGGGCATGTGTGTGTGTGTGGTTGAGTTGGCAAACTTGTACTTTGTGGTTGCCAAATTTACATGCCATTCTCTGGATGCCAAGAGATCTACCGATGTCCAAGCATCTTCAGTCCAATCAAATCAATGGCCAACCGCAGAGACAGCTCATTAATTGCAAGGTGAATGGATCAAATTAAAGTCCAACATCGAAGCTTAGGTGTATTAGATTTTAAATTTAATGTTGGCACCAAAGAAACAAGGCTACAAGTGTCCACGTTTTACCGTTCAATTATTGTGGCATTTATAATTAAAGTTGCCGATTTGTGGAATAGACTGCGTGACTATTCCACTTTCTCCCCTGCTCTTTATCTTAGTCAAGTTGTTTTTTCTTCGTAGTTTTGTGGTCACCGAAATGTTGGCCTGGCTTTTGTGCCTGCCTCTTTTAATTTAAAATGTACGTGACTTGTTTTAATTAGAAACATAGGGAAAAAAAAACACAAATTTATGGATATTTTTCTGTATTTCTTGTTTTTGTTTCACTTTTGTACTGTGGTCTACGCCTTGCCATGCAAATGTTGCATGTTTCCGCTTCGCGAACACATTTTGTATACTTTAAAAAACAGCCAAGAGCCAAAAATTGTTAATTATGAGTAGAATGCTTTAGAAACTTTGTACAGAAGATCTAAGAATCGATAAAGTAAATGCCTTAGTTAAGCAAGTTAATTACAAATCAGATTAGTTAAATGTGCATTCAGTTGAGACTAATCTAAGTTTAACACAACCATAAACAGCAAAAACAATAACAATAACAATAAGAATAACAATGTTGTTGGCCTGGTCGAAAGTCGACTTATTATGCTCACAAATTTTCAAGTGCTTTGGCCAAGTTTTCCGATAAAACGTCAGAACATGCCACAACAACAAGTGGACGAACATTGTGCAACTTTCACTTTGGCCAGCTGTCGATAAAAAGGCTAAAAAGTGCGGCTAAGAAACTTGTTAAATAAGACTTCTAAATTCATTTGCTCGAAACGCAACTTAACACCAGGCACTGAGCCCAGGAAAGCGCATAAAAAACTTCTGCCAGAAAAGACGATGAACAACTTCATCAAACGACTGCGACGGGCATTCTTCTAGTAGTTTTTGTTTTTTGTTGCAACTTGTTGTTGTTGTTGTTGCCCAAATGTTTTTCGGCAATCTTAGAAGCATAAAGAAAAAAGTACAACTACAGCTCAAAAGTTGTACAAGCTGCTTCGGCAGCTTAAATAAACATCGCAGCTGCAAGCAATGTCCGTTTTCCATGTCCCGCCCCAAAAGTATGCAACACTTTCCACTTTCCACTTACAACACTCCTCCCTCCCCTCACTGCCACGCCTTAGCACGTCTTTTCTATTCTTATTTCATTTCGGTTTCTTAGTTTTCCCTCTATGTACGAGCACTTTCATTAAATATATGCATTGTAAATGTTCCCTGGGCCTTGTACTTATTCTCCTTCCTCTCGCTCTCACTCTCTCTCTCTCTCTCTCTCCGCTCTCGGGTCTCATCTCCACTGTGCTTTGCATATTTCAAACTGCTTATAACGCCATGTAACGACCCGTTCCCCTCCTCTCTCCTACCATCAACGACTTTCTTATTTGTCTAGCAGCACATTGTGATAAGAAACTTTTGCTGAGTACAAAAACTACTTTTCTGTTGTCATCTTCATGTTCTTAGCGCTTGTCATTTGTTCGCGTTAAAGAATATCAAATTATTTTATTACCTTCTCATTCTGTTTAATAATAAACCAGAAGGGTATTTCACCCAGCAGAAGTTACTATTAAGAGTTACTAACAGGGACCGTAACTGTTATAAGTTTTAAAATAAAAATTGTAAATTAACAGTTATTTTCGAACTTATATTTTAAAGTTATGAAAAAATAATTATTTTTAATTTTTATTAAAAAAGTCAAAAATAATCGTTAAAATTCATTTTTTAAATAATAATCGTTAAAATTCATTTTTTAAATAAAAGTAGTGAAATAACTCTTATTTTTGATTTTTTCAATAAAAATAATAACTTATTAACTTTGTTTAGAGCTCGATAAACCAATTATATAATATGTTCCAATATCGAATTTTATATATTTCTATACCTTATTTTTGTATTTGACATGCATTTTATTTATTTTATTAAATAATTTTTATAGTGTATTATACGCTCAAGTTCTTTTTGGTATAATCTTAAATTGTTTATTATTTTCATATTATATAAAAAAGAGTAACTTTAGATTTATTTAACTAAATCTTTCCACTGAACTTTATATTTATTTTATTGTAATTTATTCTAAAGAAATAGTTAAATTTTGTATAGCCATAAATTAAGCTAATTGATAGATGGCAAGTGTTCTTAACTGGTTTGTTTATTGAACTCAACAGTCCTTAAAGAAAACTCAATCTTTGCCTTTTTCATTGTTGTTATTCCTCTTGTGCCTTTGATTGTCCTTTGGGCTGTCATTTGCTTCATTGTCAATTGTCTTCTCTCTTTTTATGACTTTTATTCGCAACACTTTTATTACCCCAGACGCGACCACGCCTCCACATCCACCTCCGCCTTAAAAAAGAGATGAAGAGAGAGTGAGAGAGTGAGAGAGAGAGAAAGAGAGAGAGAGAGAGAGAGTGAGAAAGAGAGAGAGAGACGAACAATGGTCGAGTCGAGTGTTTTTACAACTTAATTTGCAGTTTGTGTCGAGAAACTGGAGAATGCTTTTAGGTGTGGCCTGCCTTGACTTTTGTTCAGCTATTTCTGTTATTATTGTTACTATTATTGTTATTGTTGTTGTTGTTGTTGCTGGTACTGTTGCTGGCTTTGCTTTCAACTCACTTAATTGGTATATGAAGTGGGAGTCGAGCTGAATTCATTTGTGTATATTATTACTATTATTATAAATAAGTAACGCGAGTGGTAGGTAGGCCAATTAAAAGCCATTAGTGAAAACTGTATAAATATGTATGTTTATTTCGAATACGAATTAAAGCAAGTTATTCTCTCTCTCACTCTGGGGTTCTGGACAGTCTGTCGCTTCGCGTTAGCAACGTTTGGCTAACTATGAGCTTTTAATTAGCATTAAATTACTTTTATTTACATGCCAATGCCCCAGGACAGTATGTTCTCCAGCTTACTTGAAAACGCCATTTGTGTGGCAGTTAGATTGCCTTTGGACTGCCAGCGTTGACCTTTCACCCATAGTCTCGGGCGAGCAGCAATGATGAGTAATATGATCCTAAGAAGCTTTACACCAGGGTATATGTCAGTTCCTCCATTTCCCCATATTAAATAATATAGGCAGTGATAAATGTGCTATCCTCAGTATGTGCCTACATAAAAACACACCCTAATTGACCCACAGGCCTCAGTCTGTTGTTTATACTGACTTTTGTCTAACATACGTTTTTCTTTTTTTACTAATTAAATGTATTGTACCTTATCACAAATCTCAAGCACATGGTCGAGTTTTATGGGTAATATCAATAAATTAACAGCCAATTAAAAAGAGGCACAAGTTGTTGCTTAATAAAACCAGTATTTCTAAAAGGCAACGCGGCGTATGCGTAACATTTTAACTGCATAACTGCAAATTAAATTAATCGCTTTGAGCTGCAGACAGGCGGATTAAAATGTCAAACTAACAAACTAATATAAACAGCCCAAACACAAGTTAACACTTACACACACATATACTAACTAACAAAAATTCGCCGTTTTTAATTAACGGCTCACAGAACTAAATTGAAAAATTTGATTAAAAACTTTTTATGCTGTTACGAAATGGCAAGAAATGAGATTTTCAAGTGCAACTGAGTGTGAGTGTGAGTTAGTGTGTGTGTGTGTGTGAGTGTGTGATGGCTGTGTGTATGACTTAGTGTGTGTGAAGTGTTAGTTAGGGAGCTGTGTTGGCGAGCAAAAAAGTTTCAGTTAGTTTGGCTGCACAAATGTTTTAACATTATTTTATTTGCAAAAAGGAAAACCGCTCGGCACTTGCAGCTTGCGGATGTTATTTATATACATACATGTATGTTAGCATGTCTATGCTTATGTGTGTGTGTGTGGGTGTGTGTGTGAGAGTGAGATGGTGGGTGTGGCGCATTAACACTTGTCGTGTCAGTGTCGCATGTCGTCGCTTGCAAGCTGTTAAACTAAATACACGCTGTCTGGCCTTCTGCATGAACTCATACATGAATGTTTCCCGGCTCAAATACATGTGTATGTGTGTGTCTCCGTGTGTGTGTGTGTGTGTGTGTGTGTGTGTGTCAGTGAATGCAGCGAAGCAGAAGCGTGCTGCGCTCACGGTTGCCTGCTCCACACACACACAGTACAGTATATTACACTATATGCTATATGCACTCTTCTCTTATACGGGATCTATGGGCGTGGCAATGCGCCCTGCAATTAGACCTTCTTCTTCGTTATTTCCAATTTCAGTTTCCGGCTAATGCTTAAATATGTTCTTCTTTAATTTCAAATCCTTGTTGCTTCCTGCGTTTGGTTCCGCTTATCTAATCTATTATTAAAAGCAAATGAAAATAAAAGATATCCACTTTGTGGGAAATTAAATCGCCCTAAATTGTATTTTTTATAAAAAAAATTAACTTTATTTATATGTTACTTGTAAATATTAAAGTTGCAGAGGAGAGAGAATTATTATTCTTTGGAAATTGAGTCAAAATTCGCTGTAGAATTAACTGGTGAAATTCCTAAGAAGTTCGATACATAATGTGAAAAAGTAAATATACTAATCGAAGGATCGCAGCAATAGGAAAAAATTATACTCATGGAACAAATTGACACAGTTTCTTACCGCACCTTTCAAAAGACGTGTGGAAGGAATTTTCCATAATGCAGTTGAGGTTAGATGAATAAAATTCAATATATCAATCAATATATGTTGTACACAGAAAAAAAATATCTGGGATTCCGGGCTAAAATTAATCCCAGCGGTGTCAGAAGTACGATAGTCCCGGATTCTTATAAATCAAGTATAAAATACCCAAATCAAGCTCGATTTTTCTCATCAAAACTTTCATTTTTGGGGTTCTGTAATATTTGTTTTCAGTAAGATCAAATAAATACTACTTCTTTGACTTTTTTAATGTCAATTTTTTAATATCGTTGCCATTTTGTCTACTTATTATTTTAATTATAATTCCTTATCTCAAATATATACTTAAAAGATTCAAGCTTAAATCAAGTTTTTTAAACTTGATGTTTAGAATGGATTTTTTTTCTGTGTATCTTCTATTGGCCAACTCCTGAGCATTTGAATGGCTATTAATTATTGGTTAATTGAGCTTAAATATTTTAATTGGCTTGACAAGAATGTGGTCATAATTATTATTGTTATAATTGATGCCATTGATGACTGAAGTAGACATTGTATCAACAGGGGAGACAGGTAATGATTTAATGTTTACCTGCTCAACGGACATCAAAGTAACTGACAAATAGGGGTATATATCCCTTCTCTTTGTCAGCTTGTCTGTTTGTCAGTTTGTCTGCTTGTCTGTTTGTCAGGTGGCGATGTTGATGACAAATCAATGTGGAATTGATGAATGTTTGTCCATCTCCGACAGTGCAAAGCTACATGGTGTCACGTTCGATTGTTTAGCATGCTTATTGGCACATTTTGGGGGGCAAGTTGCAAGTTGCAAGTTGCAGCTGTTGGAGTTGCATGAAATTTGCATTTACGAATGTCATGCAAATTACCAGTGCAAGTGCATGATCTATGTATGTATGGGTGTCTGTGTATCTGTGTGAGACAGTGGCATGCAAATGAAAAGCGGAAGTACATGCGGAAATACTGCTGAATTGAACAGAATTCGCTGCTTTTCACAATTTTCGCGGTCGGTTTTTATGCCAAAAGTCAAAAATGAAAGTCTCTGAGGCGACTGCAATTTCGTACTCGTCGCACATTTATTACGCATGCAAAGAATGTTCGACTGAGATGGCAATAAGTAATGTGAAAGAGAGAGAGAATGAGTCAATGTTTGGCTGGTTTTGCGGGTTTTGGGTTTGTTTGTTGGGGTCCTGTTTGAAATTCA
This sequence comes from Drosophila falleni, assembly GCA_035045575.1. Lineage (NCBI taxonomy): Eukaryota > Metazoa > Arthropoda > Insecta > Diptera > Drosophilidae > Drosophila > Drosophila falleni. The sequence goes on from JAWNOV010000167.1 coordinate 19,023,100, forward strand.
TGACTGTTTAGCACACATGCCGCATAATGTTGCATACATTTGCAGCCGCGAGTGTTGCAGCTGCCGCGAGCGATGCGACTGTTGTAGCTCTGTTGCACTTACTGTTGTACTTGTTGTTGTATTTGTTGTTGTACTTGTTGTTTTTGTCTCTAAATAAGAAGCGCAAATATGCAAACAGTGTGTGTGTATGAGTGGCAATATTTATGCATTTTCACATCTACATGCATAAATGCAATGTGTGTGTGTGCTTGTGTGTGTAAGCTGTGCATTTATAGCTTCGACTTGTTTTGCATGCTAATTGCCTTTTCTACAATATATACATAGCCCCTTTGGCCCCGATTGTATCCGTATGTGAGAGTGTGTGTGTGTGTGTGTGTGTGTGTGTGTGTGTGTGTGTTGGTTGTGGATTGCCGCCTTCAATTTGCCGCATGCACTTCATTAAATGCAAAAATATGCATCAATTCATTGGCACAATTTAATGTGTTACATTTTATTAAGTGTTGCATTTGCTGCCAAATCACATCCAAAATAATAGACAAATTTGAAATAACTATGTATATAAAATTAAAGTGCTAATGGAAATTTCCATGCTTTTATTTTTGAATCCATTAAAATGATGAAACAACTATAAATGAAAAGTTTATTCGATTCTTTTTAGCAGCAATAATCACGAGTCATTCGTTAATTTATGTCTTTTCACGTTTCTGTGATTTTTATTTCTCTTCTACATCAATCACTACACTCATCAATCTGTTTAGATACAAATAAAAATATTATTTCAAATCATAGCTGGAAGTATTGAACATTTATAAACAAAAACTAGTCGGCCGGTGCTACAGTCGAGCATACTCGGCAGTCGGAGACCCCGTACTTACTATGGAAAAAACGTATAATGGAAAAAAACTAAAAATAATTTAGTTAACTTAAATGCAAATGTTATCAGATTGGTTACGATATTTCATAAATCAAAAATGTTTTACATACTAAGACTTAATTTTCGCACGATCGGTCCTATGACAGCTATATGTTATAGTGCTCAGATTTAAACCAACTTTGGTAAGGGTATATAAAACTAACTTATGTGTCCCTCTTCCAGTCCCTCTCCCAGTCCCTCTCACAGTCCCTCTTTCTCTCCCAGTCCCTCTCCCACTCCCTCTCCCACTCCCTCTCCCACTCCCTCTCCCAGTCCCTCTCCCACTCCCTCTCCCACTCCCTCTCCCACTCCCTCTCCCACTCCCTCTCCCTCTCCCAGTCCCTCTCCCACTCCCTCTCCCAGGCCCTGCTCCCAGTCCCTCTCCCAATCGCTCTCCCAATCCCACTCCCAGTCCCTCTCCCAGTCCCTCTCCCAGTCCCGCTCCCAGTCCCGCTCCCAGTCCCTCTCCCAGCATTTGTTTTAGTAATTTATCAAATTCTTTATTGCAATAATGGGTGGATGCGAAAATTAGGTAAAAGGCTGTGATTTAAAAAAAGAAATCACTATTAGAATGTTATTCATTGTATAAAAAATAGTAAAATATACAAAATGATACTCAAATATTTTTAAATCAAATATATGATAGTCTGGATGTTATTATGAAAGTCATGTACAAATTTGTCCATCCTTTTCATTGCATAATAACTATAACACTTCAACTAAGTGAGTGATACAAAAAAATCCAATGTTATACTCGACCACTATCGATGAGAGAGCTTTTCTATTTGTTTATTGCAAATTATTGATTATTTGCAGACTAAAGTCTAAACTCAAATTAAACTGCTATTCGATGTATTATAAAATCCAAAGCTGAACTTTTAAGCCAACAAAAAGTTTTCACTTCAATAAACTGTTTTAGCTTGTAGCTTTGTAAAATGAATGCAATTTACATTTATTTAACAATTTTATGAACTCTTATTAAATAGGCGCTACAGAAGTTTGATTTGTCGTTAAGTTCAACAAAATTGTGTGCACACACGGCGTATGCGTATTGTAATCATGCTGATCTGGCATTACGACCACGCCCAGCTGCCACCTGCCACCTGCCGCCTATTGCTGTCTATTGCTGCCTAATGGCATTGTGCATATTTCATTACATTAAGTGGCAAAACAACGCATAATCAACTTGTGCTCGCCCCTGTTTTTGACACTTTGCACAGCGGGGGGCGTGGCATTTATTCGCAGCTTCTGTTCCAGTAATCGCTACTATTAGGCAGATGCATGCAACAAAGGGTGGCAAGTTGGCTATAGAAAGCAGAGTCGTGAATGAGGTAAATATCGAATTTTTGTTGCCTTTGATTGGTTTCCCGCTGCGTGCGCTAATTGTATAGCCAACATTTTGCATTTGCCGCAGCTTGTTTATTCAACTTAGCGAACTGCAGAAAGCTGCTTAAAATAGAGGAAGAATTGGTTAGAGAATTCGGTGGAGAATTGAGCAAATTTGTTGCATAAACAACAAGCATTGCATTTGCATCTCAAAATCTCTTGGCATTTCAGACATCCCGTCATCTCAAATTGTGTAGGAGCAATTGATTTATGTACAACTATGAAATGGGCTAAAATCAGGCAACGAGTTTGATTCAGCATTCAGCATTGTCAGTTAATGCTGACAATGTAAATTTTGACACGCGCTCTATATGCGATGATGATCATAATAATGATGTTAGTCATGGTTTTATGATGGTTGTCTAGCCTGACTGTATTCTAGATTTATTTGCAATATAAACTGTGAAGAACACAGCAGGTTGGCAAATATATAAACAAATGTGCTTGGTGAATTATTTGCATTCTTTATATACACACAGAGTGCAGCAGGTCGAGCTGTGTATACTTTAAGATACGAATCCAAATAAATTAGAAGTGAAGCAAAAAAAAACCCTGTTGATGCTATTGAAGAACCGATTAAACTTGAAAAATATACAACTATTAGTTGTACCATACTAATTTTGAAATACGACTGTTTTACAACTCCTATTCTATTCGTAAAAAAAAACTTAGGAAAATTTAACATATTCAACAAAATTAATTTATTTCAAATGCCTGTTTTGCAATATGGTTCATTTATTACTTTATCTGAGTCAGTTACTCTTTGTGGATAGTTATTCTCGGTAATGAAATGTAATAATTATATATTTAATATTTAAGATAACTTTGTTATTTATATTTAGTGACTTTAATGCACTTTATTCTACATATAATAATATAAAAACCGCAAGATGTCATCATTGACAGAAATATCTTTGAGTTACTGTTAGTTTTAAGTGTCTGTTAATAAAAATTTTTATGTTATATATCTTTTTTTTTTTTTTTGGATTTTGTATAATCTTGAAATAGCTGTTTGTAAATATAATTGTCCATTTCTTTCAATTTTGGCTTCTACACTCGAAATGGTTTGCCTTTGTGACTTTTTCAAGCATCATACTTATACGATCACATGCTTGGCATTTTTGTCATTTCTGTGAAAAACCCCTTTGGATTAGCACATACCATAAATTCATTTAAGTCTGCCTAATCCTGGCTCTCACACACGCCACACATACACATACATTCTAATATTAGTTTGAGAATTGCCCAGAACCAGAAATCCTGAACCTGGCACCTTGAATACGATGGAGAGAGAGAGAGAGAGTTGTATTCAGAGAGAGAGAGAGAGAGAGAGAGAGAGAGAGAGAGAGAGAGAGGCAAGAGGAAAGTGTATTTGCTTTAAAAATTTGCATGCAATGCTCTTGTAAATTTATTTATGACTTTTGCATTGCACATGGAACATTTTGCAGTGTGTTTGGAATTCTCAATTTCGTACAAAGTATTTGCATTGTCTTTGGGTAATATCATATCTTTCTTATGCATATTTCAATCTATACCCCTAACCTTTGAAGTTGAAATCCCACAACAAACAGAGATTCCCACGGAATGTTTAAACCTATATTGAAGAGGGAAGAAATGTGTGCATCGAAATCGAATTCAATGAAGAATTTTCTGAAAATGAAATTAAACACAATGTGTGCATTTTTAAATCAACAAATAATCAATAAAAATTGGATTGTTTTAAGAAGCATTGTTAATAAGTTTATCTTACTTTCAGCACTTAAATTTCTAAATTCGCATGTGTTTACAGGAACGCAGTGAGAGATAAATATTCGTGATTTAAGTGGTTGTTATTTTTGGCCGTGAATTAAAGACAAATAAAAACAATGCAAAATTAACGAAACATTTCAATGATGGAAATTGGCGAAAAATTCCCCTAGTATTTTAAGTGCAAGATCATTAGTAAAAATATAAAAAATAATTACCTGACTCGATGTGTTTATAATCAATATAATGGTCAGATATCAAAGGAAATCATAAAAGTCTAATTTAATCCACGTTGTTAATATGTTTCATCAGTTTTTCTTATCGTTTAAAGTTTAGTATAAACTCATAGCTATTCATAATCTTATGAGTACTTTGACGAGTGAATGATGCAGCAAATTGAGCAGAGGGCACAAAGTGCCATTTGCTTGAAGAGATATCATTGAATATGAAAAGGGAAAGTCATTACACGCTCTCTCTCTCTTTCTCACACACACACACTTGCTTCGTTGCTTTTCTACTCTCACTCTCCAGAACTCTACCTCTCTTTCTCACTCTCTCTAATTGCAACTGCGACGTTGCCTGCTTATAAAGAGCGATATTATACTTATACAATTTTTATTCTATTTCATATCATATTTGATAAAAACAAATATATATTTTGTTGACTTTGTTATCGCTGAATCATTTTCCTTCGCACTGCGTCTCCCTCTGATAACCACAGACAAATGGAAGAACATTAAGCGTAACACTCATGAGTGCACGGCATCAGAATTGTGATCGGACTGTGCATCGGTTTCGAGTTTTGTTTTGGCTTTGCTCGTTCAAATGTCGGCAACGTCTGATCAGTCTTTGGGACGCGTGTTCAGCGTTCAGATCGCGGGTCGAGAACTTCGGAAAGAAAGAATTCTAGAAACTAAAACTGACGTACAGATTTCAACGGTAAAATAAAAGTGAAATGCAAATATAAATATTCTAAACTAAAGTGTTCGTTTAAAAGGCTTCAAAAGTTTAATTGCTAAAAAAAACTGCATAATTCCACATAATCAGCTTTTGATTTTTGCATAAATTAATATAATTAATGCGGTTATTTTTGTTGATATTTAATCCTGTTATGAAATTAATATTCTGATAGTTCAGCTACTATTAAAGCATTCAAATTTTATATAATACAAAAAAAGAGAACTTCGCATGCAAATTTAAAGCCAATTTAAATTTAATAGTTTTGTTAGTCTTTGTGCTTTGTGAACTTGTTTGTGTTGTTCATTGTGGTGCGAATTGGTGTAAAAAAGTATTTAATTTGGCCCCATGGGTTGATTCCAGCATTCATCAGATGTGGGGCGAAAAGCGTGTTTGAGAATCAGATCAGCTGATTTTTATTTATATTTGTATTTGCTTTCAATTTCATTAGTTTCGTTCGCCGCTGAGTTCATTAGCCCAGAGACGATGCTCAATTTGATGCTCTTCTACTTTTCTCTCTTTTGCATAAATACACAAAAACATGTCATACATATTCATGAATATACATAATAGGCATGAGTGTATGAGTTGTTATTCAGTATACCGTGTTTTCGTTTTATTGTATCATTTTTCGCTCTTTTTCGTCGCGTCAGCTTTTAATGTTTTTCCAAACGAAACCATTATTTTAAATATTTAAATTACTTCAACTTTTGCTTCGGCTTTTTATCAGAAATTAATTTAAAACAAACATTGATAAACTATAAAAAGCAATTAATATTATTGCGTTCTTTCTAAAATGTATATTTTGATAGCTCTTGGCTCATTTGGCCGTGCATTTTACATATATAAACAATTATACTAAATATGTGTAGTATATTCTTACGCAATTTTATTGCATTATATTTTAATAGCTTTTTATTGTTCTTTTACTATTGCTGACCTCAGGCTGATTGCAAATATTCTACATATATTGCTATAAATGTGCATAATCTAATCGTTCGATGTGTTGTATTAAAAGAAAGAATATATTTTTACTTTTTGAGTTATGATAAAACGAAAGTTATTGTTACAAGCTCAAAGCATCTATTAGGGATTCTATTATTAAAATCTCATATTTACTGAAACAATTTACAAGTTGTCACTCAGTGCAACCGTACAATAATTAAAACAAAACAATAGTCAATATTTTAAAATGAACACAAAGAAATAAATTATTCTGATGACAGTGAGCAAATGATGAAATTTATGAGAGGTAATGACAGACGAACTCAATTACTGAAATGAATTAGATGATTAATTGATTGTAAATAAAATGTGTTGAGCATTGTACTTAATTCACACTCTATTTATTATAGTAAATCGACAAATTTATATTGCATAAAACAATAAAACGATAGTTATTGAATAACATCAGTCTGTGGGCCAAGTCGTTGCATTGTAGACCCTCATTTTGATAGGTAATCCCAAGAAATTGGATTCGTGCGAGTTGACATTTGCCGAAAAGTTCTTGGACTAAAAAGGGATTAATAAAAAAAATGAGTTAGAAAATGTAGTTTTATGGAAAAACTAACCGAATGACCGGGTGAGGAGCTGTAATCATTTTCGGCTTTTAGAAATGCAAAGATGCTGTCGTTCACTTCGGTCTTATTTTTAGTACTAAAGTGCCGATCGATGTCCTCACTCATCAATTCCTGAGCTGTCAATTCTGATGTCGATCGCCTTCCCTTCTTAACATCCTTGTGCTTAAAGTAATAAGAGTCTTTGTCTCTTTCGGGTGATCTTTTTGATCGTTCTCTGCTATTATCATGTCGAGTATTTCTGTTTTTATGACGTCTTGAACTATTTTCATTTTCATCCCGAACTGTAGGACATTTCTTGTGTATTTCCTCTCGTTCGTAATCGATGCGCATTTTTATAGCTTCCAGCATTGTGATGGGATCGATGGGATGTGGTTCGCTTGGTATCTTATCTCCAAAGGCAATTTGAAAGGCATACTCATTAAAATTTTCACGTCCATCGAGAGATTCTTGAATAATGCCCGGACAAGTGCGATCCAAGACTAAGGATTCCATGAACACTGTTTGGGCGTGTTGAACATAGAGTTCATCACCTGCAAATAGGATGGATAGGAAGTTAAATTAGATTTTTCACTTTGACATTGATAACTTACGCGTCATATAATTAATTGGAGTTGTAGGTCTATTCAATTTGTCTTGATTTGTGCTATCTTGACAACTAGTATTTGACTTGGCCAAATTAATGGTAATTGGTACGCCACCTTGGTTAATGCTGCTTTGGTTCAAACTTGAATTGATTCCCGTAGGTGCCTGATAACTAGATCCCTGATTCATGCTCAAATTTGACTGATATCCAGTGCTAGCAGGATAATCAATTGTATTGCGAGTTGTCTGGCGTGTTGACAAATTCTGCTCATCCCGAAATGAAACCTGTGGCTGTGGAATGTATACAAATTTAACTATATCTACCAGAGTTGGGTCCAAAAGCATTATCATTACTTTTTAATTAGCATTAAAAAAAGTAGTGCTAATGAAATTTCATTTCACTAGCATTGAAAAAAGGAGTGCTAGTGAAATCGGATAAAACTATCGTATAAAACTATCGTATAAAACTATCGTATAAAACTATCGTATAAAACTATCGTATAAAACTATCGTATAAAACTATCGTATAAAACTATCGTATAAAACTATCGTATAAAACTATCGTATAAAACTATCGGATAAAGCTATCGGATAAAACTATCGGATAAAACTATCGGATAAATTAAACAAATTTCACTAGCACTACTTTTTTCAATGCTAGTGAAATGACGACTTCATTAAAAAAGTAGTTAATTAGGAACAACTCTGATATCTTCTTCCAAGATTTCTTGAGTTTTTACTCACAGTTGTCGACTTCTGCATCCCCTGAGTTCCCTGCGATCGCTGAGGAAGCACCAAGTAGCTCGTCTCATTGTACGAATGATCAAAGTCATGCTAATTTTGAATTGAAGAATAATTTTCCGAAAAATAAAGGTAAAGTTTATTTACCTGTCCTTGACACTTCAAATCCGGATATTGCATCCTTTGCTGGGATGAATATTGTCCTTGGCTAGTCGCTGACGTCGGCTGAGGGCTCAACATAAATGATTTCTTTGGCCTTCAAAGTTGCCTTTGCTTACCTGTTGTGGCATGCAACATGCTCCAAATGCTTGACTCTGATTCTGTCCATGTTGTGATCTGTATGATGCCTGCAATTGTTGTTGTTGTAGCATTTGCTGCTGTTGCTGTTGTTGTGCGGTGCACTGCATAGAACGACCCGCATTGCCTTGATAATCCTGATCAATCATCGTGCTATTCAAAGCAGGCTCCTAATCAGAAAATGCATTAAATTTATGAGGGTTTCTTTTGTCAGGTAGCTCACAAAATCATCAAATAAAACTTCGTTTTTGAGGCATCTCGAACTTTGTTCCCATTGTTGCTGTTGCTGCTGCGATTGTTGTTGTTGGTATTGTTGCTGCTGCAGTTGTTGTTGGTGTTGTTGGTATCGTTGCTGCTGTTGTTGGCATTGCTGTTGCTGCTGTTGTTGGTACCACTGGTCATAGTTCATGCCAACGCAACTGCTGCCATCCATGTGTCCAGTAGAATCCTGCCGCTGGGCCTCAAAAGTCATGTTGCCCACTTTATAGGAGCTGTTGTCTGCATCTTTACCACAGCACTGAAAACATAAGAAAATTAAAGCTTCTTCAATACGTTATAGTTATCATTATAAGTCAAATAAATGTAAACTCAAGACAATAGTAGATTATTATACCTTATAAAAGTACTTACCGTTGAGCAATGCTGAAGTTTTGGCTGTGGCCTTTGGCTTGAATCTGTCTTTTGATTATGCTGTAATTTCTGCAAAGTATTAGATTTGTATAAATATTAAAATATATTTATTTGTGAAATAAAACATTACATACATTCAATTTTGAAGGCTGCAAGCCCAATATATTATGTGAACGTTCTTGAGGAGTATGACACTATGATAGAGAAGATTTATGATTATTAATTGTAACAATTCGAAATGAAAAAGTACTTACAAATTTATCGGCACCTCTTTGACAATCACGGGAGCTTTCTGCTGGAGCACTGAAAGATCGACGACGTGCGGGATTCCGGGAATGTTGATGATCCCGTGTCTGTAGTACAGGATCGTAGGGTTTGGGATGTAACTGCATTGAATTCCATACTGGTTGAGGTGTAAATTGTTGCTGCATAGATACTTTATTAACTTGTTGGATATTAAATATTGTTTATGCTCACCCTGGCATCCTGTGTGTTACCCTGTGGCATCAATTGTTGTGCCGTCAATGGTGACTTTGGTATGGCACCCAACGTTGACTCAGCTGCTGTTCCTTTGATGGGATTTGAGCGCATCGTAACCTCGCAGTTGCCTAGAACTTCATCCGAGTCAGTTTCAACTCGAACTTGGCGTGTTGGAGTTGCGCTCTGTTCCTGCTGAGCGTCCAGGTAACGACTTAGCGCGGTGAGCAGTGCATCAGGCACCACAACTGAATTTCTAAGAGAATACCAGTAGATAAAATTAACAAATTCCTTACCTCTCAGTACTTACATGCACTCTATTTTAATTTATTTAATTGCTAACAAAAAGTATCGAAATGTATAAAAATATCAAAATATAAGTAGCGATGCAACTAACTAATTCACTTTCAAGGTTAAATGCAAAATGTGGTTTGCCTAACCCTTGCAAACGCTTATCCACATTTTTATCAAAATACAAAAAATAGGAAACCACACAATTTATGGATTTTGATATTTAAAGTTTTTATAAATATAAAGACACAATAAGCATAGCTGTCTAATAGTATTGAAATTAAATGGATTGGCTTTCATTATATCGACTCGGCTCCTATTTTGACATATACTCCAATTTATATTCCATTTAGTCCTACTTCTATTCATACTTCTATTAGCATTTGAATTATTTCTCTATATTCGAACTCGTACTTCTTCCTCAGTTTCTCTTTGTTTTTCTTACCCTCTCTACTACTACTACTATTAATACTCTCCCAGGTCCCTCTCCTAGGTCCCTCTCACAGGTCCCTCTCCCAGGTCCCTCTCTCATGTCCCTCTCCCAGGTCCCTCTCCCAGGTCCCTCTCCCAGTCCCTCTCCCAGGTCCCTCTTCCAGTCCCTCTCCCAGGTCCCTCTCCCAGGTCCCTCTCCCAGTCCCTCTCCTAGGCCCCGCTCCCAGACCCTCTCTCAGTCCCTCTCCCAGTCCCTTTCCCAGTCCCTCTCCCAGGTCCCTCTCGCAGGTCCCTCTCGCAGGTCCCTCTCCCAGTCCCAGTAAGTTTTGTTAATGTTAAGATAGCTGAAAGTCTAAGAAGAGGCAATAAATGAAGGCTTTTGAATATTTTGTTATTATAATAATTTATTTGCTGACATAAAAATGTGTCTATTGCTATTTATGAGATTCTTAATCCATCATATATTTTAAATTTAATACTCGTATGTTTGCTTTTATTTAATCCCGACTGCAGTTCTTGATAAAATTGATATCCTCCAGTTACAGTCGTTGATAAAATTGATATCCTGCTGATGCAATTCTCTTAGTTTATTATCATTGTGTCTTTTTATTAGCCAAATGTTTCAATTCAAAGTCCACAAAGGCCAAATCAATGCTGTTGACATTTGTATGCTGGTTCTCCTTTGACACTTTTGGCCTGGGGCAACCATCATGCCACACAGCCACCTGACTAGGTTGCCCCAACTTGCAACTTCCGCTGAACGAGAAATACTCATCGAGTTGGGCTAGAAATGTGGGCGTGGCATGCACATTACGCGTAAAATCCAATTCATGCAAACTCGCCGCCTGACTGACAATGAAGTGGAGAATATCACGCGCCACTTGCGGCTGCTGTGGCAGCCACTTGATGCTACCATCCGTCGCGTCATAGTGCACCATCAACTGTGAGTGCCATGCAAAGCGATGCAGTTGCAGCACTCCCAAGTGGCCTTGCAACATCCGAAGCAGGCTGCCATCCAGTTGACACTGCAAATTCAATGCCACAATTTGACAGGCGTTCAACGCCGTGAGGCAAGCGGAAATGGTCGCGGTGGCCACAGCGCCAGCATTTGCCTCCCTTCCCTTCCCTTTGTCATTGTCAATGTCGCGGCTGCAACAAAGGAAGCCTGTCAATTGCCGCAGCTGTGGCAGTCGAGCAATTTGCACGGCCGCTGCACGCAACGCACACGACGGCAATTTTAGGGAGTGCAATGTCTGGCAATATTCAATCTTGGCCAAGACTGAGACATCCCGGTTGCAAATGCAGCCCCTATTCCTGCCACTTGGCAGCAGCTCAAACACCTTCAAGTGCGTCAGTTGGCCAAAAAGCGTGACAAGATCCGCGGATGTTACATCCAAGCAGGCGCCAAGTTGCAGGTGGACAATGCTGTGGCAGTTAACAGAAAATTGTTGCAGCAATCTTGAGCTACATTCCGTAAAGCTTATCCTTTGCATGTCGCTCAAGCGTTGCCATTTCGTTTCCTCTGTTAACCAGGTCAACAGTGCCTCCTCGCTGGCATCCAGATTAAGCAGTGCCTTGCTCATTCTGGCCATGTGTCCGAGCAGTTGACACTGCTCGTTTACGCTCAGCAATTTTAATTGCGGCTCCAGTTGCCAATCGAATTCGTCGGCATATTTGCGACTCCAAACATGCAACACGAGCTGTCGAAGGCGGCCTCCCAATTGCAGCAGCATGAATTGCTCTCTAATTGGAATTCGGCCGCAGATCAGCAACAGACAATCATCATTGAGCGTTGTGAGCGTAACAGGAGCTGCAGAAACAAGCATTAGAATGCAATTATTATTGGTGCAATGTTTGTTATGTATGTGTGTTACCTTGCCGCCTTAGCTGCATTCTGTGTGTGTGTGTGCTCTCCCGTTAAGTCAGCGTAGTCAACTGACTTGCCAGTCACAATCCGCACCCTTACTTTGAATCACTGTCCCAGTCAGCTGGAGTCTCTCGCACAACAACCACAATAACAACTCAAAGCAGTTGTCGCTCCAGATGTGAGTAAAAAGCGTGCGATGAGTTCGACATCGACAACGACATCGCCACCACCAACAAATGTCGCACAGTGGCATGTGTTTCATGACTCTTTGATTAAATTTAAAATAGAAAAATAAAATTTAGAGACAGTTTTCTCTTATATAAATTAAATTTATTTTTAAAAGATTTATTTTAATGAAAAAAACCTATTCAAAATATTTTAATAATGCTCCATTAATTTACAAGAACAGATAAGATAAGATAAGAGAATTCTTATATAGAATTATTATTTTCAAAATTTTATTAATTAATTTGTTAGCTCAATATGTGCTTTATTTTTCATACCCTCCAATTTATTTAATGGGAGTTTGTTAAAAATTATTACTGAATAAAAAAAATTAAATCAGAAACAAAATTTCTAGAATATTTTTAAAATAATAAAGATTTTTTTGTTTTATCGTTATAATTTCACAAAAGGATTCAGAGCTTCATTGATTGTTAATTTTATTTTAATCGAGTGATAGATACTTTCTTCCAATGCAAGAAATTTATATAAAAGTGAACACTATATTTTTGAAAATAACTTAAACAATAAATGATAAATATATAAATAATTAATATATAAATAATAAATAATTAATATATAAATAATAAATATTTAAATTATAAATATATAAATAATCAATATATAAATAATAAATATTTAAATAATAAATATATAAATAATAAATATTTAAATAATAAATATATAAATAATTAATATATAAATAATAAATATTATAATCATAAATTTTCTTCAATATAGTATTTTAATTTCATATTCAAAATCATTACACACGTTCCACTGTGCCGCTGTTGGTGGTGGGCGCAACGAAAATAAATGCAACCCCTGCAGGGCCATGGTCGGGCAAACGCACGCTTAAAGTGCGGTTCTCCGAGCGGGATATGGGTCGTTTCTTCCTCTCCGTCTCCGCTCTTCCTCTCCCTCTCTCTTTAATCGCTTCTCTTCATATTGCAGACTATCGCTAGCACTGCGATTGTCTTTTATCGCTGGTAAAGTGCAGAGTTCTCTGTGCTATTTATAAAGCCAGCAGCAGAACTTAAAGAAAATGATAAGTACATATGGCAACAAAGAGAAATACTATGGTTTAAAGACGCACTCTCAACAAAAGGTGCAGGAGACAAAAAAAGACTGCAGACTTATTCCAAAAAAATCACAGATCCCATTCCCAAAGTATGTTACTTTTCATCTGTCAAATCAGCTTCGGCTTTAGTCAGTCAGGTATTGTGTTTAGCACAAAAATGTTATAAGAAATTTTCAAAAAATATATTCGATTATTTCGGTTGATCAAAATTTTTGGCGATGGAAACCCGCAGTGAGCAATTGCAGAATAGCAAAGATGTCTTCAAATATCCGCTGCGCGATATGTCCCAGGGTGCGGGAAACTTGTCCCCGCGCAATGCAAACAACGAGGAGGAGGATAGGGAAAGGGAACGGTATCGTGATCGTGCCTCCAAATATAGCACGGTCTGCTGGCATCTCAGTCTCGTCATGTTGGTGACAACGATTGTCATTGCACTGATGTGGACGGTATATCTGAGTTTCGATTATTATAATTGCTCTCCTGAACAGAGATTTGCCAATATGCGCAAGGACTTTCAGGTGAAGGAGCGACGACGTCGTCTAGGTGGTAAACTGAAATTAAGTCCTCTGGAGGAGTTGGCAAATGATCGTCTGCTGGCAATTCAGAAGATCGACGAGGACATGCATCACATATGGGATATGTATCAGCCACGTCCGCATTATCTTAAAAACTACAAGATCAATGAGACGGATCTTTATAGTGTACTACGAAATATGCCCAAAGGGGGTCTTCTGCATGTCCACGACTTGGGCATGTATAGGACTGATCTGCTTATTAATCATACCTATCAGCCTGATCTGTGGACTTGCATCGCTGTCAATGGTGTCTTTGAAGACTTTCGCTTCTCGAGGCGTCAGCCGACCATTGAGCCCAAAGGCGATTACAAATGCCAATGGGTATTGATGAATGAGTTCCGAACTCAAGAGAGATCTGCCTTTGAGCACAAGTTACGCAAAAGCCTCACAGTCGATGCCCATAGCTTTAAGAATTCCACTCATTTGGCCAATCACTTGAAACGTGCTAATCGTCTCATCGAAGGATTGGTCAGTTATCGTCCATTCTTCCCATCATTCCTTATGACCATGCTCGAGGATTTCTATGCAGATGGTGTGAATTACGTAGAGCTTCGTTCTTCTCTTCCAATTGTGAGTAGCAGTAGTTACAGTAGTGTTGAAAAATAGTTACAGAAATAATACTATATGTCTTAGTTGTACGATTTGGATGATTCGAACTATACCATCTGGGATACGGCTTATGCATTCCTTATCACCACCGACATATTTCGTACTTCCCACGAAGACTTCATCGGTCTTAAGTTGATCTATGCTCCTGAGCGGGATAATCATGATAGCAAGTTGAGATCTTATATATCCAATGCACGATTTCTTAAGGTATTGTTGTTGATTTGTTATTTTAAAATTTAAATCAATTATTGATTTATGTTTATTCTTAGTCCCAATTTCCCAATTTTGTCATTGGCTTTGACCTGGTTAATTTTGGTGATGAGTGTCAACAGTTGCCTCTGGGAACCGCCATTCATTTGCTGCATGTCAGCAAGGAATTGGACTTTTACTTTCATGCGGGAGAATCACGCTGTCGGGGAAATACGCCACATGCAAATCTCATTGATGCACTGCTTCTGGGCAGTAAGCGCATTGGCAATCCAATCAATTTGCCGCAACATCCGGAAGTCATCAGGGCCACCAAGATACTAAAGATTGCAGCGGAAATATGTCCACTGTCCAACTATTATCTTCAATCTGTCAATGATTTCGGGCAACATCCTGCGGCTTCTCTTATTGCCGCTGGACATCCCATTGTTGTGGGCTCGGATTATCCCAGCTTTTGGAATGCAGCTCCTCTCACCGATGATTTCTACATAACCTTTGTGGGCATTGCCCATGGCCAGGCCAATCTACGTCTGCTCAAGCAACTGGCCATGAACTCCTTTCAGTTCAGTGCAATGAACGAGGATGAGAGACAAAAAGCCCTCCATCAATGGCAATGTAATTGGAACCATTGGGTGGAAACCTTTATGGGACAAAGTTAAAATAGTTTCATACACTTATTTGGAAGTCTGTGCTGAGAATTTAATATGGAAAACACCTTTTGTTTCTTTAAATATTTATGGAATCTATATACCTGCAGTATCATCTTATGCTACAAAACTTGACTTTGTTTTGATCATTGTTGTGCTTCGGATAGATTATGTAGAATGAATTTCATTTACAGTTTACCCCCCATCTTATCCCATCTCCGTACTTTATCGTTTCTTGACCTGAACTAATTCTTAGCTCTATTTAATTTATGATTTTTACAGCATGTTCAAAAATTGAATCAACATAGATTCACTACTATAAATAATTTTTCATAAAATGGGAAAAAATCTGCCCATTCCGCAGTAATCTAAATTTTTCCAATCTCAAATTTGATAAGTAATTTGATGTTTTTGTGAAATTGATTATGTTTTTCGATAATTTTGATAACTTGTTGAGATGCGGATAATGTACATACATAGATGTTAATAAATCGGTATCACTAGGCAATAAACTAAGTTAAACTATAGTGGGATTATTTGTAATCTAATCTCTGACCGTTGTAAATCAAGATTTCTGTCATGATTAGAACCAGTCGCCATGTAAAAGATCTGAATGGGCACACGAAATATTTTGTTCAATCAGATTTTTTTTTAGCTGCGACTATCGACAAATGTTTGAAGAAGCACGTGTTAAATCAGAGATAATGCCAATCCACTTCAGAGGTCTATATTTTCTACTCTCATAGATAAGAGTGCACGGCACGCGAAACTGGACAAACTGGAACAAAATTAGACATTGGGCAGTGCCACGGCGTCAGTTGCTTTACGGACATTGACGTGAACGGAACATCCAATAAAATAAAATACATGCTGATCTGGAATATGAAGATACGTTGCAATCTAATCGCTCTGCTGAGTCTCTGCCTGTGTCTTGGCCTGGCTGAGTCACGCACGAGCCTTAATGGCCTGTCTGTTACCAGATTTGTGTCGCTTCAAGGCAGCACATCGCACGTTGAGGCCTTGCTGGGCAATAGCCGACCCAGTTCAGATACATATAAGACGGTTCGAAATGCCTTCATGAACTATGAGGGATCCAGAGCATTGGGCAGCGATCTGGAGTTGACCTCACGAGAGCTGCAGGCCAATGAGACAATTATGAAGGCCAAATTAACTGAGTTCTCGGAGGGAGAAATCACACCGCATCTCTTCAAGCCATCGCAGCATATCTTTAATGTGCTGGATGCCATCAATAAAACAGAGCTCTTCCAGATAGTAAAGCGTATGCCGAAGGGAGCAGTCTTACATGCTCATGACACGGCTCTCTGCAGTACAGAAGCCATTATCGAGTTGACATATCGTGATCATCTTTGGGTTTGCCAGCAACCTGATGACCTCAGTGCCTCAGCTCTGCGTTTCTCCAAGGAGAAGCCAGCTGCTTTGCCGGAACCGAACTGCGATTGGAGTTTGCTCTCCGATGTGCGTAAGAAATATGGTGTTGACAAGGTGGATAAATATCTATCCGAACGCTTGACCCTCTATCCCACGACGGACTTTCAAGATATCAACGATGCCTGGTCGACATTTATGGAAATTTTCGGACTCCTCGATGGATTGCTGATGTATGCGCCAGTCTGGGGAGAATACTACTACAAGGCGCTGCAAGAATTTCTAGCCGATGGTGTTCAATATCTGGAATTCCGCAGTCTGCTGCCCACGGTGAGTAAAGAAACTCAACTTAAATGCAAATGTTATCAGATTAGTTACGATATCTCATAAATCACAAATGTTTTACATACTCAGACTTAATTTTCGCAGGCCCCTCTCCCACGCCCCGCTCCCAGTCCCTCTCCCAGGTCCCGCTCTCAGGCCCCGCTCCCAGTACCTCTCCCAGTCCCTCTCCCAGTCCCTCTCCCAGGTCCCTCTCCCAGTCCCTCTCCCAGTTCCTCTCCCAGTCCCTCTCCCAGGTCCCTCTCCCAGTCCCTCTCCCAGTCCCTCTCCCAGGTCCCTCTCCCAGGTCCCTCTCCCAGTCCCTCTCCCAGTCCCTCTCCCAGGCAACGCTCCCAGTCACTCTCCCAGGCCCGCTCCCAGGTCCCTCTTCCAGTCCCAGTGAAACAAACTTGATCTGCCTGCAGTATAGAGGAACCTCTTATAGTATAGCTCTTATAGTCTCTGAGATCTAGGTGTTCATACAGACAGACGGACAGACAGACAAAGAATAATGATTATTTCTTGAGTTTTACAAAAAAACTTACAGTGATTACAGTCCTGGATATTTTTCATTAAATACCAAATAGGAATATGAGCATATTCTTAATATCTCTATCTTCACACAGCTTTATGATTTGGACGGCACTGTCTACACTCCGTTGGACACCGTTCGCATCTATGTAGAGACACTGCAAAGATTCAAGGATCAGCCCGAACACAAGGATTTTATAGGATCGCGCATGATTTATGCTCCACTGCGCAACACAAGTCCCGAAGGCGTCTTGGGTTACATTAAAACACTTAAAGAGATTAAGGTAAGGATTTAAATTGTATTTAAATTGAGTAATTTGATGAAATTAACGCGAGTTTGTTCTACAGGCGAAGTATCCGGATTTCTTGGCCGGCTTTGATTTGGTGGGACAAGAGGATCTGGGCAAACCGCTTAGCAACTTTATTGATCAACTTCTCGAGGTACCAGAGGACATCGATTTCTATTTCCATGCGGGAGAGACAAACTGGTTTGGTTCTGTCGATGAGAATCTCGTCGATGCTTTGTTGCTGGGCACCAAGCGTATTGGCCATGGTTTTGGCCTGGTTAAGCATCCTGTGGTGCTCGACATGGTTAAGAAGCTGAATGTGGCCATTGAAGTCAGTCCAGTGTCCAATCAGGTGCTGAAATTGGTCAGCGATTTCCGTAATCATCCCTGCTCTCAGTTCTTTGCCGATGGTTATCCAGTTGTCATCTCATCCGATGATCCATCATTCTGGAAAGCCTCGCCTCTGTCCCACGACTTTTACATTGCTTTCCTGGGCATTGCATCGCAACATTCGGATCTGCGACTATTGAAGAAACTTGCACTCAATTCAATTAACTACAGTTCCCTCAGCGCCGACCAAAAGATCGAGGCACTCGCCAAATGGCAGGTCAAATGGGATCAGTTTCTGGATTATGTAAACAAAGTTGAGCCAAATGGAGTGGCATCCAGTCATAACCTCGATTGACTAGCACGGGTGGTGGCAGCTCTCCTGGTCGCGTGCTCCCTCCTTTACGCTTACCTGTAGTGCTAGTCGGTCCTCCTCTTTCATCATAAATCCTTCTTATCCAATATCTGTGTATTATGCTCTAACATCAAAGCAGATTCCTCTGTTCGTCCGTATGCATTTTCATCCGTATCCATATTGTTGTAGGCTAATTAATAACTGATTAGTTTTTATCGTTTATCTATTGCATTAGGTTCAATTTCATACTCACCAACACACACACACACACTCACACACACACACACACTCACACACACACACACACACACACACACACACACAGACTCTCTTTCACGATTATCCCATTCTATGTACATAAGAGATTTTACAATATAAATAGTTAATCGATATTTGTATGATGAGAAATGAACAGCATTTGTACTAAAATCTAATTGAATAAAGAGCTCGGCTTACTCCTTACTCCTCGCTTTTAATTGCCTCTTATTTCTAGCTACTATTCATGTATTTATACTTACTCATTCAAGTTTCTATATGTTAAGTTCAAGCATAATGTAAAATGCAGCCAAGCGAGAGGTTTGAAACTGTCTAGAGATGGCCATGTGATAACGATAAAATTATTGACTAAAATATGATATCGAACTCTATTTTGATTTCAAAAATTAATAGTTTGATAATTTGAATGTCTATCGTTTTTTGAGTTTCCTTAATCAAATGTACAAAATAAAAATATCTACAGATTTGAGAAAAATTAAAGATGATTAATCTATTTCAAATATCTGGCTTGGCACTGCAAAGACGGTGACGAAACTCTCTAGAGATGACCATGTGATAACGATAAAATTATTGACTAAAATATGATATCGAACTCTACTTGAATTGCCAAAATTGATAGTTCGATAATTTAAACGCTTATCGTTTTTGAGTTTCCTTTATCAAATGTACAAATTACAAAATATCTACAGATTTGGGAAAAATTAAAGATGTTTAATCTATTTCAAATATCTGGTTTGGCACTGCAAAGACGGCTTTTCTGTTGCCTGTTTTGTGTAAAAGCATTCCTTTTGCAAATGTGACCGTCACATTTGCATCTCTTGGTGAAAGCACATGCATTTGGTTTTGTCAGTGAGACTGACATACGACCTGGTCATAAATCTCTTAGCCTCTATGATGATGCTGAGTGCACAGAAAAGTGGTCGATGTTTAATGAATGAGTAATGTCTGGTTGCAAATACCCTCCTCCCATCTCCCACCTACTCGAATATCTGCCTTTTGAGAAGTGCTGCACATGTATCAATTTTACGTGCTGCTGCTTAGTGGTATCTGCGGATCTGTGGCCACCGTTCGATTTTGATTTGGCGCCCGTAATGAGCAGAGTTTTATGGGTGAGCGTAAAATGCATTTGGGGCCGATATCTGAGTGAAGAGAGGTTTACGCCTGTGCGAATATGTATGAGCCCATAAAATTGATGGGAGTAATCGCATGTATGTATGCGTGTGTGTGTGTGAATGTGTGTGTAAAAGGGCGCAAAATGGCGGCACATTCAGTGGCAGCCTCATCAATTTGATGTTGGGCATAAAAAGGAAAAAAAACAGCGCCGTCCACATAAATAACTAATAAAGGCCACAGAACGCAGCATAGTTGCCATCGAATCGAATGTGGTGCGTGAAACATGTTCTCGAATTCGTGTTAAAGCCCATTGACAAATGAACAAATGTTAAACATCAATGCGAACATCACAGTATAATTCAAATGTCTAGTAGCAGCAAAATTACAAATTGTTCTCCTGACAATGATGTTGAAACTGCAACAAAGCTGGCGAATGTTGCGCTCAATGTCCAAATGTGCGAGAATAAAATACGAGCCCATATCGATAAGCAAGAGTCTGAGAGATAATACGCCGGATGCCTATGCCATAATGCGGGAGGAGATGATTCAATTGGAGCGACAATACACGCTGGGCAGTCGAGTCCAGTTGACGGCGAAGGAACAGGCAGCCAACGATGTAATCATGAAAGAGAAGAACGTAGAGTTTAACAAGGGATTGCTCGATCCTGGAAAGTTTGTCTCGGGCCGTTAGCTGCTTAAAAAGATCAAGGAGTCTCGATTATTTGGCATTCTGCAGAAGATGCCAAAGGCTCATGATACGGCTTTGTGCAGCTCCGAGTATCTGGTTAAACTCACTTACCGTGAGAATTTGTGGATTTGTACGACGGACCAGGGATGCAGAGCAATTGCATTTCGCTTCTCCAAGGAAAAACCCACTATGAAAGCCATGAATGATTGCAGCTGGGAACCCATGGAAAACTTTCGCGAACTTCGTGGAGCAGAGAATGTTAGAAAGTATCTGTTGCGACGTTTTAGTATGTATCCTGTGGCCACCTACCAATCGAACAATGCAATGATCTCGTTTATCATATCATCTCATTTTACAGCAAGAATTTCCCACATTTTTGGCAGGCTTCGATTTAGTTGGCCAAGAGGAACTTGGCCGTCCGTTGATTGACTTTGTGGAACCGCTGCTTAAGCTACCACAGGATATTAACTTTTATTTTCATGCTGGCGAGACAAACTGGTATGGAACTTCCATTGATGAGAACCTCATTGATGCCATCTTGTTGGGCACTAAGCGAATTGGCCATTGTTACGCTCTGGTCAAGCATCCCTTTGCCATGAAACTGGTCAAGTATCTGGACATTGCTGTGGAGGTATGTCCAGTATCCAATCAGGTGCTGCAACTTGGTCAGGACTATCGCAATCATCCTGCTGCCATGTTAATTGCCAATTATGTTCCCATTGTCATTTCATCAGATGATCCTTCGTTCTGGTGGGCAGCTCCCTTGACCCATGACTTTTACTTTGTCTTTCTGGGCATTGCACCATTTAATGCCGATCTGAAATTTCTCAAACAGTTGGCCATGAATTCAATTCGATATAGCGGACTGACAGATCCAGAGAAGTCGAAGGCTTTTAAGAAATGGCAACAGCTCTGGGATAGTTGGATCGAGGAAGTGGCCAGTTAAGCAACAGAAAATAAACAATTAACTACAGTTGATTTTTTATTATTATTTATTTATTACTGCACGTAATTTCCTCAGCTAAGATTTTAGTATATGCACTTGTAAGTAACTTACATGGATACAATTGATATGGGTTATGAGTATGCACAAGCTTGGTGTTTTCTTTTTCCGAATATTCATTAAATTATATTCATACAAGTTTAAGATATTTCTTGGGATATGTTTGGGGAGCAATCAAGCTTTTTCTTATTCACAGTTTGCCTATGTAATTGTTCTTCTTTTTAGATATGCTTTAATCAAATTCCAGTTCATAATTGGATTGTGTGTTTTTAATTTGTTTGTCAACGGTTATATGTAACTTATTTGTTTATCCAAGCAGAGAGTCTGGAATACATTTAAGCATGTGAATATAAGCGAGTATATAGCACAATTACAAATATATTTATCGAACATACATACAATTGAGAACTCTTTTTGAATGAGATTGTGTTTTTAGATCAAGTTACGCTTTATCTTCCCCCACAAAGCATTATTGCGTAAGCCATTTATTGTACATCTAAATATTAATTATTTCTTTTATTTTTACTTATTTTTCATTTTATTATTTTTTTGCCAACGTCTTTATTAATTGAAATTTTGTGAAATATTTTACTTTTATTTTAAGCATTCTTTCTGTATATGTGCTCGCAAAAATATTAATACCATATTTTGTGTTCATTTGCAAGAAGAGTTACAAAATACATTGCCCAGTATTTACCATCTGTTGTCATTAGGTATTTTCGATTCGTTTTTTTTTATGTGTATCCGTAACTGATTGGCTTTATTTTATTACTTACCTTAACCATTTCCAATGCCTCTTTAATTTAATTTAGTTATCATTTTTACAAGCTTACTTAATTAATCAACTTTCCAGCTGATACCATTTGTCTTTTCATCATTCACAATACATTTATATATCGCTATGCTGTACAAATCTTAATTTCTACTCAATTATCTCAACACTAATCCATTTTTATCGCATGCGAGAGAAAAGTTTAAGTCTCAGTTTACGTTATGTTCGCTTCCATCGCTCTTGTTGCTGTAGTTGTTGTTGTTTCTGTTTCTTTTGTCTTTGCAGTTTCTCGGCTTTCCAGCTGGTCTCCCCCACACTGAGAGGATAGGGTATAATATCGGGCTGTTGCTCTGAAGACGAGTTGTCATCGTTGCTGTTATTAATGGCATTAACTAAATCTTCATTCCTGACATCCTGAACATCCTCATGCTCCTCGCTGTTCATAATTCTCTGCCCATTCTCCACTTCTAGCCTATAGTCAACAGCGTTGTGTGTTAACGTTAGTTCCTTCTCATTATAATGTGTCTTTTGTTGCTGTTGTGCATGCTGCAAATTATGCTTGTTGTTATTTCTGTTGTTGTCAGAACTGCAATGCTGTGAGCCAAAAAGAGAAGAAGGGGAAAATCATGTGAATATGCATGCATAATAAATTCGCAAATATTCCTGCATTTAATTAAATTTTAAAATTAATTCAATTAAAATTGCATTTTTGTCGAGAACTAAACATTGGTTTTGGTTAATTTTATGCAAAACTTGTGGGCATCCTCTGATAAACAATTACAACAGATAAAAGCCTTATATAACATATACAATTTATTGTGGTTATATGCTTCAATTAATTGTTATAAATGCATTGCAAAATATTGCTTAAATGCACACAAATAAAAACGTCGCTGATAAGATTGAAACCGCAGATTCCCCATACGTCAAAAGGGGCTGGCAAAGGGGAGGGGAATGATAAGGTTTAAAACCACAGCAACATCAACGACAAAAGACAAAATTACAAAATATGGTTCACTACTTTTTGTTGCCATTTGTCTTAAATTAATGTTTTGAGTACTTAACTTGGCTAAGATAAGCGATAAGCGAAACGGGATAAGAACTATAAAAATATAGAACTAGAGTGCGATAAGCGCAGAACGTTGCCGGCTTATTCAAGGTAAAGTTCAGCGAATTTAATTGATTAAATTGATTTCAAGTGAAATCTTTTCTAATAAACATTTGAAAAAGAAAATTGTTATTGAATAATAATTGATACTTTAACTGAGAACTTAACTATACAGCAAACACTAATTGTTTTATTAAATTAAGATATCTTTTTAATTTAATGATGGCTTAAAAGCAATCAAGTTGACATTGAACTTCAAGTGATTTTGTATCAAACAACTATTAACATAACATTTGACTTGGATATGCAAATCAAGCATAGTTTGGAACTTTGTTTATAAGCTATAAATACAACCCACAAACTATTATCTTGCCCACATAGCAACAACAACTATGTTTATATTTAAAATATCAAATAGATTTATAACTTATTGGTACAACGAAAAATAAATAGTCACTCCTTTGATATTTGTTAGATTAAATATAATAACAAAAAAATGAATCCCTAAGCATTTAAGCAACGTTACATAACTTATAATATATTTATAATACCCACTTCAAGTGTATTATACAAAAAAAAAACAATACTACGCTAATAAAAACAAAGCGACCCTTTATCAGCATTCTAGTATAGTATTATTAAATGTTGTCAAGGTCAATGAAGCAAAATAGTTGATTGGAACTAAAATATATGTCACTTTAATTTATTATAATTACTCGTATTTTCACATTTGATTTATAACACAAAATGTATGTACATAAATATACATTTAAGGCAAAGTTAGCTTTGCTTTAATAATAAGTCAAGTTTTAAATTAAAGTATGTTTGGAAATGCCATTTAATATAGAATAGAATATGTGCTAATAATTTTTTATCAACAATATATAATTTTTAAATCGATTTTAATGAAATGTATATTTAAATCAACATATTTATTAACTGCCAATTCATTGACCTTTAATTACTTAATGCTGCGATCTTGTTACTTTATGACCATCAAACAATGTGCAATTATCGCAAAGCAATTTAAGTAACATAAATGATGCTAGAGAGAGAGAGAGAAATATATATATATCGAGAGAGAAATATATATATAGAGAGAGATATATGTATAGAGAGAGAGGACAATAGTTGTTCAATTAAACTAGATTGAGCTAAGCTTTCAGTAGATTATAAAACTAAATGTTCTCGCCGTTTGCATCAGTCGCAAATAAATCGTTGAATTGAAATAAAGTCGGAAAGCGGTTGTTTCTAAAATCTATAATCATGAGTAACTCATCCGATCGCAAGTCAAAGCAAACAGCTCGCATTGTTATCATTGGAGCAGGTGCATCTGGAATTGCAGCTGCCACTCGACTTCTTGAGCAGGGATTCAAGAATGTCAACATTTTGGAGGCGGAAAATCGCATTGGAGGACGCGTTAATACGGTTCCCTTTGGAGACAGTGTGGTTGATAAGGGAGCACAGTGGTGTCATGGCGAGAGTGGCAATGTTGTCTATCAACGTGTGAAGGATTTGGATATGCTGGACAGAACAGGGGATGCCTTAAAGGCTGTGACCTTTGTGCGTTCCAACAAGCAAGTGTTGCCCATTGAAACCGCATATCAACTTGGAGCTGCTGTCGAGAGTTCTCTTCCAACTCCTCCCCATGAAGCAAATGGTTCACTTGGAGATCATTTAATGGATAACTATTGGCGTGCTCTCAGCAAGTCTCCTCCAGTGGATAAGACGATCGCCAAAGAATTGCTGGAAGCTGTCAAGAAGTTCAGGTGCTCTTTCACAGCCTCGGATCATCTGTTTGAGGTCTCTCCACGTGCTCACTTGGAGTTTGCCAAAAGTGATGGAGAGTTCCTGCTAAACTGGCGCGACAAGGGTTATAAGAGTTTCCTCAAAGTGCTGATGAATGCGAAACCCGATCAAGCTGAAGATCTTGGAGTGCTCAATGGACGCATTAGGCTGAGCAAGCGTCTGGCTGAGATCAATTGGACAGATGCCGATCAGTTGCGTCTACGTTGTTGGGATGGTGAAGTTTTGACAGCAGATCATGTCATTTGCACGGTGTCCTTGGGAGTCCTGAAGGAACAGCATGAGAAGCTCTTTGTGCCTGCTCTTCCCGCATCCAAAGTGCGAGCCATCAAGGGACTCAAACTGGGTACGGTGAATAAATTCTATTTGGAGTACGCTGCTCAACCTTTTCCTGTGGATTGGATTGGCACAAACTTCTTGTGGATAGAGGAAGATCTTGACGAGCTGCGTGGCAGCGAACGCTTCTGGCTGGAGGGCGTCTTTGGATTCCATCGTGTTCTCCATCAGCCACGTCTGCTGCAGGGCTGGATCATTGGTGAACATGCTCGCCACATGGAAACACTCACCGAGGAGGAAGTGGTCGATGGATTGCAGTGGCTTTTCAGAAAGTTCCTGCCCTTTAATATGCCCCAACCTCAGCGCTTCCTTCGCACGCAATGGCATTCAAATCCCAACTTCCGTGGCAGCTATAGCTCGAGAATCAACTACACTGATGAACTCCGCACAGGTCCCTGGGATCTGGCGACACCTCTTCTTGACCTTGGTGGCAGACCCAAGGTTCAATTTGCTGGAGAGGCTTCGAGCAAAAGCCACTTTGCCTCAGTTCATGGTGCTGTGGAAACCGGTTGGCGTGAGGCAGATCGACTCAATGA
This sequence comes from Drosophila falleni, assembly GCA_035045575.1. NCBI lineage: Eukaryota > Metazoa > Arthropoda > Insecta > Diptera > Drosophilidae > Drosophila > Drosophila falleni. The sequence goes on from JAWNOV010000167.1 coordinate 19,049,185, forward strand.
ATATTACAGCTGCCGCAAATAGTTGCAAGGTTGCAAGGTGGGTGTGTCCAGCTCATTTCCCGATAAAACAAGTTATTACATATTACGAGAGTCTACTGTATTGCGATTTGAAACCACTTGACTTGAATTATATCTTCCAATTTTCTACAAAAATTATGTAACTAGAGACTCTATAGTATAGATTATCATAAATGCTTTAAGCAAGAATCCAAATATGACAATAAAGTGAAATTTGATCAAATTAAAATCATGTGCCAGATCATATGGGAAGTCTCAATGTTAAAATAAGGGTAATAATCAGGAATGTTTCGGTTTGCACTTCCTATTTTATCGGAGTTAAAAAAATATAATTTTTTACGTTGCTAAACATTTTAAAATAGTATTTTATCACTTTATTGGACTTAAATTCACCAATAAATATATATTGAAATATTACCAGATTGAAAAATAAGAACAGGCTAAAGATTTTCTTGCCGAAAGTGTAAACCGGAACAGGCCTGAATATAATATTGTCAATTGAAGTTAGCATTATTTTCAATGTTTTTTTTTTCATTGTAATCAAACTTTATATCTATCCCAGCAATTACTATGAATGCCACTATTAATTTCACAATAATGTGACATACATAAATTCGTTTGTTGATAACAGAAACCACAAGCAAAACAAAAGCGTATTTCAAGTAGTATTTATAGCAGTTATTTACTTGTTCAAAAACCAGTTGCTATCAACGCTTTGAGTACGACTTGTAGAACAATGAGTACTTGTGATTTATCCTTACCCATTCTCAAAACGAGGCATACTGCTCGGATTGTTATCATTGGATCGGGTCCTGCAGGCATTGCTGCTGCCACTCGACTCCTCGAGCAGGGATTTCAGAATGTGCGCATTTTGGAGGCGGAAAATCGGATTGGAGGACGCGTCTATACCATTCCCTTTGCGGATAATGTCGTCGATCTGGGTGCACAGTGGTGTCATGGCGAGACGGGGAATGTTGTCTACGAGAAGGTTAAGGATTTGAATGTTGTCGAGAAGACGGGCGATGTTGACAGCACCGTGAAATTCATTAGATCCAATAAGCAACTACTTTCGGAAGAATTGACTAAAACTTTAATGCCGCTTGCCGAAGCCTCGATACCGGATGAGGAAGATGAATTTGAGGGTTCCCTGGGCGACTATGTGACCAACAAGTTCTGGCAGGCGGTAGGCAAGTTACCAAATGTCGATCGCACAATTGCCACTGAGCTGTTTGAGCAGTTCAAGAAGTATGAATGCAGTTACGAAGGATCAGATACTCTGTTCGAAGTGTCGGGAAAAGGTGACTATGAGGAGTGCAAAGGCGACTTGTTGGTTCATTGGCGAGACAACGGATACAAAACCTTTCTGCGATTGTTGATGAACTCCAAAGAGGGTCAGCCCGAGGATCTGGGAGTTCTCAATGGACATGTGGAACTGAACAAGCGCATATCTCAGATTAACTGGGAGGGAGCTGGAGAGCTGAGACTGCGTTGTTGGAATGGAGAGCTTCTCACCGCGGATCATGTGATCTGCACTGTGTCCTTGGGAGTATTGAAGGAGCAGCAAGCGAGTCTCTTTGTACCTGCTCTCCCTGAGAACAAACTACGAGCTATCAATGGACTCAAGCTGGGAACTGTTAACAAGTTCTACTTGGAGTACTCTACTCCACCTCTGCCCAAGGATTGGCCTTACTTTAATTTCCTCTGGTTAGAGAAAGATCTGCTAGAATTACGCGGCTCCAAGCGCTTTTGGTTGGAAAGCGTTACGGGATTTCATATTGTCATGAGTCAGCCTCGTCTCTTGGAGGGTTGGATCAATGGAGAACATGCTCGCTACATGGAAACTTTAACCGAAGAGGAAGTGCTCGAGGGCTTGGAGTGGCTTCTCCGGAAGTTCCTGCCCTTCGATGTGCCACATCCTCAGCGCTTCCTTCGCACGCAATGGCATTCAAATCCGAACTTCCGTGGCAGCTACAGTTTCCGCACCCCGCTGGCCGATGAGCTACGCACTGGACCCTGGGACTTGGAGGCGCCTCTTGTTGATGTCTGTGGCAAGCCAAGATTACAGTTCGCTGGAGAAGCTTCCAGCAAGACGCACTTCGCGACTGTCCACGGGGCAACGGAAACTGGTTGGCGTGAAGCGGATCGACTCAACGAATACTACAACAGAGGTACGAAATCTTCGCAAATTTAAAACGGACATGATGTTGAATACTGAATGAAAAGGAGACCCTAACTCGATTACTAACATAATTTGAAAATTATTGGCAAAACTGTGATTAAAATTTCATGTAAAAAATAAAGCAAGCATCCAAAATCTGAATTATTAAAGACTTTTCTTTAAATTCTAAAGTGGACAAAGTAATGAATATTGAATGATTTTAATGATTTTTAGACCCCGTACTTAAAAAAAGTACAGGGGTCTATTGGGTTTGTTTTACCGACTATGTGCAGAAGGCAGAAGGAGGCGTGGCAGACCCTATAAAGTATATATATTCTTGGTCAACATCAATAGCCGAGTCGATATAGCAATGTCCGTCTGTCTGTCCGTCTATAAGAGCTAGAGACACCCTAACTCGATTACTAACATAATTTGAAAATTATTGGCAAAACTGTGATTAAAATTTCATGTAAAAAATAAAGCAAGCATCCAAAATCTGAATTATTAAAGACTTTTCTTTAAATTCTAAAGTGGACAAAGTAATGAATATTGAATGATTTTAATGATTTTTAGACCCCGTACTTAAAAAAAGTACAGGGGTCTATTGGGTTTGTTTTACCGACTATGTGCAGAAGGCAGAAGGAGGCGTGGCAGACCCTATAAAGTATATATATTCTTGGTCAACATCAATAGCCGAGTCGATATAGCAATGTCCGTCTGTCTGTCCGTCTATAAGAGCTAGAGACACCAAACTTGGTATGTAGGTTCCTCTATACTGCAAGCAGATCAGGCTGGGAGAGGGACTGGGAGCGGGGCCTGGGAGAGGGACTGGGAGAGGGACCTGGAAGAGGGACCTGGGAGAGGGACCTGGGAGAGGGACTGGGAGAGGGACCTGAGAGAGGGACTGGGAGCGGGGCCTGGGAGAGGGACTGGGAGCGGGGCCTGGGAGAGGGACTGGGAGAGGGACCTGGGAGATGGACTGGGAGCGGGGCTTGGGAAAGGGCCTGGAAGAGGGAGTTATATTAATAGTAGTATTTATAGTAGCAGTAGTAGAGAGGGTAAAAACAAAGAGAAACTGATGAAGAAGTACGAGTTCGAATATAGAGAAATAATTCAAAGAGAAATAATAGAAGTATGAATAGAAGTAGGACTAAATGGAATATAAATTGGAGTATATGTCAAAATAGAATTATTCCTTGACAAGTGCTCGACTGTAGCACCGGCCGGCTAGTTAACTTTTAGTATAAAAGTTTCTAATATTTTAAAAGCAACTTTGTTTTAAATTATAAAATGTACAAAGCTATTGTTTTAAGGGACCTTACAAAAAACTGAAATTTTCAAATACGAAACATAATATAATTTTTGATATAAATTTATTTGAGATATAAAAACTTGATAAAGACACTATTTTTATTACGGAAAAAACATAATATGTTAATTATTTATTCATCAAATTGAATTTAAGCGTAACAAATTTAAGATAAAGAAAATCCGATTTAAAATTAAGCCGACGTAAGAAAAATCGTATGCATAGAAATGAGTTGTGACCACAAATTTTTCTCTCCTCTGAGTCCTTTCCCTGCTGTAGTCAACAGGCACAAAGACATCTATGTAACAACTCAATTTGGATGCCTAACTGAAGTCCAAACATGTTTGCAACTCGGACAACAACTGTTACCAAATGTCTGGCAAAGTTGCAGCAAATGTGGCCAAAATTGTGCGGGCACAGCCTTCTTTTGACCCTGTATGGTGACAAAGTCGCATATGTAATAGGGCAATGTGGGTAATCTGTGAGAAGATATGGCCAGGAGACGTGCAAACAAACACACGGCGATGCTTTTGGCCTCTGCGTGGCATAAATTTGAATTTACAACATGTGTGTGTGTGTGTGTGTGTGTGTGTGCGTGTGTGTGTGTTGGCCATGGCTAAAACATTTTGCAACTCAGCCCACTCCAATGAGCACTTCGAGCTTTGGGTTTTGTGCTGTGTTCTGTTGTGGCATTGTTGGCATTCCTGCTGTTTGCTCAGTCTTCTCAGTCCCTCTCTCTCTCTCTTTCCCTCTCTCTCTCTCTCTCTCTCTCTCTCTCTCTCTCTCTCTCTCTTACTCACTCTCTCTCGCTCTGGCTGTAAAGTGCCAAACTGATTTTTACAGCTGCATTTTTGTTCCTATTTGGCTTTGCATGTGTAAACTGCACTGAGCCACGCCCCCAAAACACAATCTCTCTTAACCATGTGAATGGGTGGCTTAGAGTGTGTTTCTCCACCTCCTCACAATAACAGTGCAATTACACTGTTGTCCGCGGTTGCTCGTTGCAAATGAGTTGGTCAACATGTTTTGGTCAAACGTTAAAATGGGCTAACACTGGATATTGCCCATGCTCAAATGAGTGTGCTTTCATGTGTACATATTAGAGACTCAACACTCATAGCAAAATGTTCGCTTTATAGGTTGAAATCAAGAAAATCATGAATGGAAAAGGTATATTAAATGCAAAGAGGAAATATTCCATTTACTTATATGCAAAATTAATATCAGATGTAATGTCTATTTACTGCAAAGCTAAACTAAAACTAAACTAAACTAAGCTAAAAGAATACTATTATATATTAGTATACAACTTAAAAATGTTGATTTAATATATATGTATACCTTTTATTAAAAAAATAAAACTTAATATAGATTATACAGATCAGCAATCTGAAACACTTCCCAACATAAGTATGTTCCTACTTATTATCTGTCAGTTATCTAAATTCTTCAATCCACTTCTTATATGAAAATTAATATCAGATGTAATATCTATTTTCTGCAAAGCTAAACTAGAATACTATAATATATAATAATACAACTTTAAAAATTTGATTTAATATAAATATATGTATACCTTTTGTTAAAAAAAAAAACTCCAATATAGCTTATACAGATTCGCAATCTGAAACACTTCCAAACATAAGTATGTTCCTACTTATTACCTATCAATTATCTAAATTCTTCAATCTAATCAAATCAAATGAGGAAGACGTTTATTTTAAATACATTTTATACTTTTATTAACACTTTCCATCAGCTCACAGATAGCTTATCATTCCTTTACAACTGTGCAGTTTTTGACCGATAGTATGTATTCAAACGTTCCGCTTCCCGCCAACCCGTCTGCGCAGCACCGTGCACCGTCGAGTAGTAATGTTTGTGGGAAGCCTCTCCGGCAAATTGCAGCCGAGGTCTTCCGCCCACATCAAGAAGTGGCGCCTCCAGATCCCAGGCACCAGTTCGTAGCTCATCTGCTAAGGTTGTGCGGAAAGAGTAGCTGCCCCTGAAGTTGGGATTCGCATGCCACTGGGTGCGAAGACAACGCACTGGATGGGGCACATCGAAGGGCAGGAACTTGCGGAACAGCCAGAGCAATCCCTCAAGCACTTCCTCTTCGGTAAGTGTCTCCATGTGGCGAGCATGTTCTCCAATAATCCAACCTTGTAGCAAGCGAGGCTGATAGGACACTGGATAGAAGCCAAAGACACTCTCCAACCAGAATCTCTCGGTGCTGCGAAGCTCCTGTAGATCTTCCTCCAGCCACAGGCAACAGAAGCCAGGCCAGTCCTTGGGCAAGGGTGGAACAGCGTATTCCAGGAAGAGTTTATCAACGGTGCCCAGCTTTAATCCTTTGATAGCTCGCAACTTGGCCTCAGGTAGAGCGGGAACGAATAGTTTATTATGCTGCTCCTTCAATACTCCCAAGGATACAGTGCAGATCACATGATCTGCAGTCAGGACTTCTCCATTCCAGCAACGGATTACCACTTCATCAGCTGCTGTCCAGTTTATCTCGGCTATGCGCTTATTTAAGAGCACACGTCCACTCAGCATTCCCAGATCTTGAGACTCGTCATTCTTGGCCTTCATCATTAGTCTCAGGAAAGTCTTGTATCCCTTGTCCTTCCAGTTGAGCAGAAGTTCTCCCTCGCATAGCCAGTACTCCAAATGTCCTCGTCCCGAGACCTCATACAAATGATCTGCTGCTTCCACCGAGCTCTCGAACTTGTGAAAATTCTCTAGAAACTCTTCTGCTACATTTTGACTTACTTCTGGAAATTTGGTCAACTCTTTCCAGTATTTTTGAGTCAAATAGTCCCCTAGGGATCCTTTATAATCGATTAACTCCGACTGTCGCTCCGGAATAGAGTTAAATGCAATCGATTTTAGATTATCTGCGATTGAATCAGGTAACACCTCCTTGTTAGAACGCACACATCTGAAGGTCTCGTAGTGATCCTCGGTCGCCTCCAATAGATTCAAATTCTTCACACGCTCGTAGACAACATTGTTCTCTTCGCCATGACACCACTGAGCACCCAAATCGACGACATTATCCGCAAATGGAATGGTATTGATACGACCACCTATGCGATCTTCCGCTTCCAACAACAATACATTCTTAAATCCCTGCTCAAGAAGTCGAGTGGCTGCAGCGATTCCTGCTGTTCCAGCTCCGATGATGACAATGCGTGCGGTTTGCTTAGATTTGCTCAGAGAGCGAATGGACGCGGAAGTACTCATAATGCTAACGGGCTATACAGATCCACCTTACACCCAAAACGTCTGCCACGCTCTGCGTTCGGCATGCGACTGAAATTCACCTCAACATTTTCGCCTCTCTCAACCGTCAAACCACCGCTCTAATGAGCTGTGAAGAGCCCATAAAGAAGCGAAGAGAAAGGGCGAAAGCATATTTGCTTGACTAATCGCTCACGTTGTCAAATTTCACCTCTCCCGCACATATGCTCTCTCTTTCTCTCTTATATAGTTTTAATGTGGTTAGATAAGATACACGCGCGTTAAGATATTGTTATTTAGCAAAGATTATAAATTTAATATGGAAATAATCATTAATGAGATGAGGACTGTGAAACAAATGGCCTGACAACTAATTATCTGATACTGTATCAGTCAGATGGACCATTTCAGTTTATAGGTATGATTTTAATGTTGAATCTACAGAGGAGTGCATGAACTCTAAACGTCTGTTTATTCATTGTTCTATCTACCATTCTGTTTATATGGATGTGATATTCTAGTATAAAGGAAAGAAGTGTTGGAATGATGAACATTCTTTCTAAGAATTATAAAAAAACAGAACAATTCTTATTGTCCGTTACAAATATTTAATGACATTTCAAAAAATATTTCTTTTCTAGAAAATGGAATCATACATTTCCATCGGAATTGCAACAATAATCGTAAATGTTGTCTAAGACATATGATATAATAAGTTAAACTTGTAAAGGAAACAATATAAAAAATTCCTTCGAAATCACAACAATAATCGTAAATGTTGTATAACATTCGATATAAACGCTATAATAATTTAAACTTATAAGGGTAGGATTATTGTTTAATGTAATTTGTGACTGATCAAAGTTTACATTTCTATCATAAATAGTGGATAAGTTAATTGCCTGAGGACTCTAAAATGTATACCAATTATCAAATATTTACAGAACTTTATCGAGTATAAATAAATTATTTCTCAAGAATACGAATTACAATCGTCATATGTAAGTATTTAATTATAACAAGATCCGCTGTCTACATCTTTAAACATTTTAGTGCTTCAAAACTTACGTTTTTATCATATAAAATCGTTTTAAATGCATCAATGTAGTTTTGATAAAGACAAACATAAACAGAAAACCACATTCGCATGTATTTTTATTCAGTTGAAATGTGCCACTGGTTGCCACTGGGTAAATGGGTGGTACAGGCGGCAAAGGGCTTTGATGAATGTATTCATAAAAATCCAATCATTGCAATTGCAGCATACTCACCAAATAGAAATACAAAAAAGAAAAAAAACAAACAACAACAAAATAACAACAATAATAACAAGAGAAAAGGCATTCAAGATGAATACGCCAAAATAATGGGAAAAACATAACAGACAGCTGGGCGCGACTGAACGAATGAACGAATGAACGAACGTACTGAATCGGTTTGTGGAACTGGCAAAGAACCCATTCCTCTCGTCTCTCTTTCCCCTTCTTCCCACTCTCTCTCTCTCTTAGTCCTAAGGTCTCACAAAGAAGTCAACAAAAAAATTGCAGTTATATTTGTGTTTTGCAAAACAAAACAATTGTGCATAGACAAAAAAACAGCAAAATAAGAGAAATTGGAGACAGAGAGAGATAGAGAGAGAAAGGGAGAAAAGAAAATAGAACGTTTACAAGCAAGAACAGCAACAAAAATGCGATTAAAATGACAAGTGAAAGCAATTTTCGTGCAGCTGCTGTGGATAATGGGGCAGAGGATAAAGATGGACATAGAGAGAGGGGCTGAGAGGGGCGTAAGGAGTGTGGGGGTGGTAAGTATTGCAGACGGACTGCTGTTGAATGACTGCTGTTTTGGCATGGAATGGCAATATGAGCTACAGAAAATATGACTCTGTTTATGGCCAAGCCGAAGGCAGTTCCCTACACAACGGCATACAAATATTGCGATCCAGTTACTGTCCACTCCCCTCTAATTCCGCAGTCCCTTCCCCATTTCTTTACTCACATTCTTGCTGCATTCACATTTTAGTATCCATTCGACAGCAATGAATTTATTCTCAATTTGTATCTGATGTGATTGCAGAAATTCCTGATCGATGGGCTCCAAGGCAATGGTGTCCCATAACTGACCCTGTTGCTGGTGACCGCCTCCTCCTCCTCCTCCACCTTCAGTTGAGTCATCTTCGTCATCCTGTTGCTTGCTGTGCTGTTGTGTTCGCTTTTGAACGTAGTTGATTGGATCAACGGCATTTAAAGGACACAACAGTTCAACCTGTGCAGAAAAAGAGAGAAAAAAAATAGGGTTGAGCAATGGAACTACAGATTCCAGAAACTAGTTGAAATCTCTGCCAGATTTTTACTCCTATTTCCTGCTCTGAACTTTCATGCTGTTGATGATTGGCCTAACGTTTAATAAATTGGAAAAGTGCAATCGGGCTCAGGTGCTAAATTGATTTTGACAGGCACCTGAGCATTTGATTTCCCATTTAGCCAGTTTCTTTTGCACTATTTCCAGTTGCCAATTGACATTGACGTTTTAATGCAATTCGTCTTTTAATTAATGCCAAAAGACGGCGAAATGCTAAAGGCAATCCGATAAATACCAATAAGATTGCTGTTCTTGTGTTCTTTTTATTTATTTCTTATTCATTTGAGTCGTCAAAGATGGCTTGAATTAAATTGAGATGACTTCAATTAATTAAGTATTGAAAACAGCAAATAACAGGTGACAGATATTCTGTTAAAAAGAGATGCTAATTAAATAATTAGCCTATTATGGAAATGGTTTTTTTTTATAGAGTTAAGTGGTGATCCAGTCTTGAAGTGGAGTACTCACTTGTATTGTTGTGGACACCGCTGGGGCACAGCACTTGCTGCCGCGGTGGCAGCTGCCACAGAGTTTAGGTCGATATAGTTTGCGGGAAACGCATTGGCCAAGTCGAATCCTCGCCGGTCCCAGACGCTGTAAGCTTCGGCATTCGTGTCCCTTCTGTGGTTGTGGCAAAGATATTCGCATCAGACGACCGCAACTTGCAACACTTGCCACATTCACAACTTACTCTTATTCTATGCGCTGGCTCCTGTTGCATTTGATGCTCCCGCTCACGCTCTCGCTCCGGTTCCAGTTCCAGTTCCGTTTTCGGATTCGGTTTTGGTTCCCGCTGCCATTCCCACTCTTTTTGGCGTTGCCGTACCCGCTCCCGCTTGTGATGATGCAGCTGATGAAGCTGGCTGGCTGCCAAGTTGTGCTTGGTTAATGGCCTGTTGTGACTGCGGCTTTTAGTGTTGCTCCTCTTATTGTCTTGGCCACATCTGCGATTCTCGCATAACCGTAAATTGCTCAATTGATGGCAGCCAGTGTGAGTCGTTGTCTGCCTCGTGGCCATGCCCAGGCCACAGGAGCTGCTGCAAGAGCTCCAATTGCCGCTGATGCTGCTATTGTGGCAGGTGGCATAGACTGCAACAAACGAAAAGAAAGAGCAAGAAAAGTGTTGCTAATGATTATGATTGGCCAACTAATGAGAAAGTCGCTAGCTGGACTTAAACATCTTATTATATAAACATTGTGGAAGCTATTATATTTCATCATTTATTATAATCTGATTAAGAGAACAAAAAGCTGGAAAAATTCTGCTCGGTTTTAAATACTTTAATTGGATTATGTGGTAATAAGTAGTTATACTCTATTTTCAGACTTTTTAAGCTTTGAATCCTTACTAATTAAGTAAAAAATGAATTATAAACAGTCTGCTTTGAATTCTTGCGAGGTGAGGGAGTGGGAGCGGGGCCTGGGAGAGGGACTGGGAGATTGACCTGGGAGAGGGACCTGGGAGAGGGACCTGGGAGAGGGACTGAGAGAGGGACTGGGAGAGGGATCTGGGAGAGGGACTGGGAGAGGGACCTGGGAGAGGGACTGGGAGCGGGGCCTGGGAGAGGGATCTGGGAGAGGCACTGGGAGAGGGACTGGGAGAGGGACCTGGGAGAGGGACTGGGAGAGGGATCTGGGAGAGGGATCTGGGAGAGGGACCTGGGAGAGGGACTGGGAGAGGGACCTGGAAGAGGGGCTGGGAGAGGGACTGGGAGAGGGACTGGGAGAGGGACTGGGAGAGGGACTGAGAGAGGGAGTGGGAGAGGGACTGGGAGAGGGACTGGGAGCGGGGCCTGGGAGCAGGGCCTGGGAGAGGGGCTTGGGAGAGGGACTGTAGCACCGGCCGACTAGTTTTATTTAAGATTTTTCAATTTGACTTGTCTACTAATGAATTAATCAAATTATGAAAAGTAAATGTTAATAAAAGTAATCAAATTTATTTAATTTAAAGATGCAGACAAGTCATAGGTTTTCTTGATTTATTATTTCATTTCACTTTGTAAAACTCTAATTGTTTTAAAGACCTAAGTTCTTAAAAAATATCTAAAAATATATATACATTTTCAATGTTTAAAAAGGTGCTAAGTATACTTTATTTTCAGCCTGTTCTCAGTCTTGTTTCCATTCTAATTTTTAGTCTCTGGCCATTTTCGCTTAATGTTGCAAGATAATTGCGTCAATGGACAACATTGTGGACGACAAAGGCGTAAAGCCCAATTGAAGTAAGGGCTCTTAAGAGCACTTAATAATCTTGTTTATTTATTGCATTTTGCGCGTTTAATTAACACTTAATCCTTGTGTAAGTAATTATGCTGCCGCTGCTGCTGCTGTCCATAGCCTGAGGCAGCAGCTTCTGTTCTTGTTGTTCTTGCAACTGCTGCCTGGCTCAGTTTGAAACGCGACTGTTGCCTTGTCATGGAATAATTCATCTTCATAAATATGCGTTGCGCTTTTGGTCGGGCGCTTAAAAAGCATTAAGTTGTGCGCCGGACGACGGCGACTGCGATGACGATGACGGCATGCCCCTGGGCGCCATTAACTCAGGACCAAGGACCAAGGACTACTATGGAGAGTCCACCAACCGGCTGCGACCATAAACACACTTATAAAACAATAACAAGACCATGACCCATACACAAACACACACAAACACAAACACACACAATACAAAACTGAACACAACTTACCATCAGCTGTTGGATTCTCACAGAGCCACATTTTGCAACAGTGTCCGGGCACCTCGACAAGACGCGGTGATCTGCACGAAATCGTATCCTCCGGAGCCGGCAGCTGCTCATTTGGACAGAGTGTCGAGCAGGCATGGCGACCGTTCTGCAAATTCGCAAAAGGCATTAAAATACATTAAATGTGAGCCAAACAATCGCCCTTTTCCTTCTCCTTCCCTATTTATTTTTGTTGCTACTGTTTATTTAGCTCGAAATAAAGTCATAATGTAAGCAAAATATTTGCCACAAACAGTCTGCATGAAAAGTAATCGCACGCATTCTTGTAGTCTCTCGAAAGTGGCCGAAAATACTTGTAACCGACTAAGGCCTAATGCCTTAAGTATGCTGCCAAATTAACATTTTTTTTTCTTTTGCCCAAAGACACTATTTTATTTATAATCAGTTTCGCTTGTTGTCCTTGCCAAGTTTAGTTAGTGGCCAAAACTTACTGGTTAGTTCTCCTTCTCTCTCACTCTTCAAATTACATTGCATAAATTGTGGCCTTGCTTTTGGCTCTCCAAATATGTGAGTGTAAGTGTGTGTATGTGTGTGTGTGTGTGTGTGTGTGTGTGTTACCTTTTTGGTATGAACATGTCTGGCAGCAATGATAAACTGCCGCAATTGTTGAGCTAGAGGTGTGAATTCCAACACATACATACATATATACACCCACAAAACCCACTTGAAGACAAATGTTTGGTCATATAGCAATGCCAAGGATTTAGTTTTTGGCCAACACGCCTTTAGCTGTGATTTGGCCAGCCTCCCTTTTTGGCCTTTGCCTTACCTTCCTTGTAATTGCGCGTAAATCTCATTCACAATTTAGATTTCCTTGTTAGCACTGTTAACACAACTTGAGATAAATAAATTACTTGGGAAATAATATATTTAAGATAAATTCTAATAAAAGAAACTGTTTTCTTTTTTTGCTATTAAGTTTATGTAAATTTTTTTACGCTTTTACAGCTTTTTGTCATTGTTAAAAATTTTTTAATTTTTGTCTCTACAACTCCCAACAAATAGAAAAAATTGTGTTCAGTTGAAGAAAAAGATTTGCAAAAACTTTATAGTAAAAGTTGGCTTTTAAGAGATTATTAAAAGAATTTTTTGATAATTATAAAACCTATTTTTTAAACAAAATGACATCATTTTTAAATCACAAATCCTTTTTCATTTTGAAGCTGACTAAATTCAAATGAAACTGCTGCACAGGGATTTCTACGACAAATAAATTACACAAGTGTTAACGTTAACCCCTATAAAAGATAAGAGAGTACTAACAAAAAAAAAACGGGGCAATCACTGGTTAAATAACAAACACAAAAGCAAAATAGCCGTTTAGTGGCACTGCATTTGACTTTGAACCTATCTGTATCTAAATCTGTGTATATGACTGTGTCTGTGTCTATATCTGTGTCTATGTCTGTGGTTAGTGGCAACTAAACGGCATGCCCCTCTATTACCTCTCTTTCCACCCTTAAAGACTTACCTCGCAGACGCATTGAGTTTTACAATCCAATTTAAATGTGGCTCCATGTGCGAATGTTGTGTTGCCAACACTGCAATTGGCTGCAGGCGGACAAAAGGGTCCAAAATGACAGGCAGACGTGGCCAAAACGAGAAGGCCATCCATAGTAGTGGTAGTGCCATTGTGTTGTCGTCCAGCATCAAAGAAAGAAAGAAAATAAAACACAAATTTCATGTAGAGAATCAGAATGAGAAAGAGAAAAAGAGAAGTGAAATCAGCTCAATTCGAGGTGTGGCAAATGCGAGTTGAGCTCCAAAAATAGAACTAGAAATTGAATTGAACGCCTCGCTTCGAGTACTTTCAGGCTTAGATACTTTAATGGACATGACAGCTTATGTGGCACATTGTGTTTTACAGTTAATGGCCAGCAGCATAAGCCAGAGCTTTAACTAACTTTTTGGCCTTCTGTTACTGCTTGAATTCTTTTCAGCACTTCCATTAGTCTTTGCATGTTGTCAGTTTCCTCATTTCATTGGAAAACCAATTAATATTTGGCAATGCTTGTTATAAATTTTCCTCGCATACAATAATAAGTACACACATATATTTACGAAGGCAAACAACAATAGACTTGAGCTCCTCACAAATGATACTCTGACTGACAAATGTTGTTGTTTGAGTCTTATGGGTTGCCATTAGGCCGCAAAAGTTTGCTTTTGGTACTCCCACAAATATGTGTGTTGCTGCCAATCACAATTACGAGGCTTTCGCTTGAATTTTTGCAATTTCGCAGTTACCTAGATACAAAGACTTTCTCTCCCTCTTCAGTTCAATACTCCTACTTCTACTTATAGCTACGTGCTCAGTGGCAATTTCCCACTTTTTCGATATTTTTTGTTTTGTTTTTTTTTTTGAAGAGAATGGGAAATATTCTTGAATTGATTTCGGCGGCTACGTGACTCTGTAAGAGTGATACGATAGGAGTATGATATTCCTTGCAGGCGTCATCATTCATTTGGCACTTTTGGCATCAATGGTTAATGTGAAAATTGGCATTGCAACATTTCTTTGTTGTCGTTGTTGTTGTTGTTTGTAATGAATATGGGCACGTGGTCACATGTTTATGTCATTAGCAATTAGTTTCGATTATTTAATATTCATATATACCTGGCAATGTCGGAAGTATCATTGCTCGAAGTTACAACCGTGGGCAATAAAAGCTGTGTGGCATGCTTAGGGGCATGCTACAAGCAAACAGCCTTGTCGAGCCACATTGAAAACCTTACACCTTTTTACTTTGTGGCGAATTGTGTCATTTTCGAAAGTGCAATCTTCTTAATGTACTTTGACATAAGACACACACACACACACAGGCAAAAGCTGCCTACATTGAACACTTACACACACACTTAGTTTGGCAAAAAGCTTGTCACACACACACACACACACACACACATACACGCGAACACAATCAGTAACATTGCTTTACATACTCGTATCAAAAATGGAGTGTAAGTGTGGGTGTGTCATAGCTCGTTACAAGCAATTGCTGCATACCCTTTAAAAATCGAGAAATGTATCGCAAAGTTGTGATACCCTATTATTAAAATTTTAAGCTGAATTAAAAAAAATGTATTTTTACTTAAAAAAATAAATAGCTTCCTAATTAAATTTATTCTTGAATGTTATTGCTTAATTTATTTTTTTAACTCGACTAAATTAGTGAAAGCTATAATAAAAAAATTAATAAACCAACAAATACATAAACACATCAAATCAATTTATGCAGTCATTATAAAATTATCTTGTATATAAAGTAATATTACTCATAGTTTAACATTAGTTGATACCCTATTATTAAATTTCTAAACTAAATTCAAAAAATTTATTTTTATTTAAATAAATAATTTATAAAATTTCATTCTAAATGTTATCGTTTAATTTATTTTCTTAATCCGACTAATTAGTGGAAGCTATATAAATAAATTAATAAACTAACAAGTTAATAAATAAATATTATCAATTCATGCATTCATTATAAATTGATTTCGAATATAAAATAAGATTACTCATAGTTAAAGGCTACAAGTTGCTTATAATCATCACAATACCCTTGCAATATTTTCGTTTATTCCTAGGGTATAACCGTTGCTCGTCCTTATGGCGGAAGTGAACGCAGGAATTGCAATGTGAGCACTTTTATCTGCGCCCGCTGTCAACATTTAAGGATGTCTACGCTTTTCTCGAGTGTACTTAAGCAGTTATGTCTGTCGTCCTTGTGTCCCAACGTCCTTTCATCCTGTGCCAGGTTTTCGTATGGCAAAACCGTGGACCTGTGAACCGAGTGCGCCGTTTTATCCTTACTATAACTTCATGCCATGCATTATGCTTTTTTATTTGGAAATGTTGTCTTGCTCTGTTGTTGTTTTTTCTCTTATCCAGTTTTCTCCCCACCTCTTTTGTGTTTTTTAGTTGAGTCAGAGAAAAAAATCGTTGCATATTTCTGTGCGCTTTCCACTGTCCACTGTTGTGTTGGGTCATCATCACTTGTCTCCGTCTCTGTCTCTGTCTCTTTCTACGACTAAGGCTATTTCTTTCGCTGGTTTGGGGTCACGTGTGCACAGTTTATTTGTTTTATGTCGGGCTGTAGTGTTTGTTTTACTTAGAGTTTTAGATTTACTTAAGTCGTTGATGACCATGACCAAATAAAGTTTCATTTTGTGCAAAGATTTACAACACTTGAGCGTGTGCGACAAGTTTTGAGTGCCCAGTTTCCAGTGTCCAGGGGCCAGTGTCCTGCCACATATTCACACACAGAATACGTTTCATAAAGCGAAAGTTCAAAAGTCTTTTGACAGCGCTGCGTATGCGCAATTTTATTACAAATTGTGTGTTTTCTTCTTTCGGACATGATATAGACGCAATGATATAAAAATGAAAAAAAATAAAGTTAATTTCTGTGATATTAATTAGTAAATTTATATAGAAGAAAGTATTGGTTTTTTTGTTTAAATCGTTTGATTTGTAACTTTTTCTGACAATTAACTCTGGGCTAGAAGTCTTTTAATTTGAGTTAAAGCAAATACGTTTGCTTGTAACTTTTTTTATATTCTCATACCTCTGGTTCTCAATATAATATTTTTATTTTTTGCTGAGTTAATTCCGACGGTGCACATACACTCACATACATCATGCCCCACATTTTTCGTGTTTCGATAACTTTTGTAGAAGTTACAAGACCCCCACTCCCGATCCCACCCCTGATCCTTTCCCTGAACCGAAAAAGAACAAGTTTTACAGTTTAAATAAACTTGTTCCGCTTTTGCCTGGACAATGCATCAGCGCAGCGTGGTGCGGGGGGCGGGGGAGGCGCTACAGGCAACAAAACGTGTGGAGCATTGATATGCGCCGAAGGCACATTCTCACACACACACTCACACACACACCCTGACACACACAATGGAAGAGAGGGGAAAGCCCACAACAGGCGCTGAGCTCATGGATGCACAAACTGTATTGGCATTTGACTCGAAACTTTTGGCTTTTGGTTTGGTATAGGGAAAAAGGGAAAAAGGGCAAAGGGAAGGGTATATACAGCCATAAAACATATGCAACGATACTGCCAGAAGTAAAATTGTTGTAGTGTTGAGCGGAGTATTTGTTGTAGCGCCCAAATCGAAAAGTTTTTGGCACAGTTCGTGCTGCTGTTTAATTTTGAAAAGCTTTGTATGACAACATGTGAAGCCAGTAAAACATGTCCAATGAATTTCAGACAAAGCGACAACAACAACAACAAATTTAAAAAAAAAATGCAAAAAAAATAGTAAAAAATTAAATCCATTAAAATCACTTTACTTGTTAGTTAGCTGCTTCTGTTTCTGGCCAATGTCTAGCGAGATTAGCCAGCTTCTAGGCGAGGACAAAAGCACTCTTTTTGGCAAGTTTTTTAACAGAAAAATAGCTTTGTTGTATAAGTTTTGATGAGGTTATTGCACAGTTGAAAATTGGCACAGAAAAATACACATAAAATTAAATTCTGTCTCTAAATGAAAATATAAATTCTAGATAAAGTCATTTGATACTAGAAAAGAGTCTAAGACTTTTTCTATCCATCCCATAGAAAAAGATATCGTTCCGATTTAAGATACACCAAGAAAATTACTTGTTTTCTTTACCATGATTACGTTTTGCTTTCAGCACTCTGTAAACTTATTAAATCACTTGAAGCACTTTCAAGCGACCCAAATTGCTTTGCTGTTACCAAAAAACATTGTGTATAATTTTTGGGATATTTCATTTTCGTTTTGCTTAAAATGTGTTCGAATATTTACTTATTTGGCTAACAAAAAGTGAAAAAATATTTAAAATTGATGGCCGTCTAAATGGGAAAAATGTCTGTCCTTGTTTTTGTTGCACTTTGCTCTTAGAATTTTGTTGAAAATTATTTTTTTGGGTTGATTTGAAGACGCACATTTGAAGTGGCAGCAGCCGAAGTGCCTTTGATTAATGAAGCGCAAAGTTAATGTAATTTTACAATTTTCATTTTCATTTTTATTGGAAATTGGAAATTGATTGCAAGTTCATGTACATTCGGAGCCGTAGATGATGATTTGCCTTACATAAAGACATTCAGCTCAATCGGTAAAAAATAAATAGACTTACCGGGATTTAAATGCCTTGGCAGCTTTGGTATGGATAATTAAAGAGGAAGAGAGAGAGAGAAAGAGATAGAAAAGAGAGAGAGAGAGTGAGAGAGGAAGTTTAGTAATAGAGTTTGTATAAATTTGTATAAGTGTATTTGTTGTGTGTATTGGTCAACTCACTCTGATGACCTTAAAGCCCAAACTCAAATTTGCCTCGACGCCAGCAATGAGACTATTACCAAATATAAGCAGCAACGGCAGCAGCAGCAGTATCAGCATTTTCTGTAAGCAGATGAGAGAAAAAAAACAGAATAGTGGGCGTGGTTAGTGGGCGGCTGAATGAAAAATGTTGCCCTCAAAAAGGTCGAGAACAGACACGGCAATGGCTACTACGTTGATGGCAACGCCAAAGCTAAAGCTAAAGCCAAAGTTAAAACCACAGCCGCAGTAGTCGTCGACTTTATTAAGGTCAATTCAATGTCTGGCTTGGTTTTTGGTTACGGCTAATGGTTACGGCTATATAACAAACACGCTCTGACTGTATTTTGTATTTTGTATTTTGCATTTCCATTTGAGTTTTTCACGCCTTCCACCTTTATTATTTATTATTATTGTGCTTTTAAAAAGTTAGTCTTCTTTATTTTTTGATCAAAAATCCTGAACTGCTTTTGTTTTTACTCCCCAGCAAGGCTATAAATGTGGATAAACGAAGACAATGACCTTGATTTAAGCAGCCAAACTTTAAAATTGGGTAAGCAAACATAAATATATAAATTTTGCCAGATAAAAGAAATTTGCTGAAGAAATTACTGTATACGTAAATTGTTAATAGTGTTTACTGTTTATTAATGTCATTAAAAAAAAGTGCACTTTTCACATGTTTTGGGCAAAGGTGTGGCTATTAATATTTTTTATATGGCATGCTTAATGGTTTTTTAAACGGTTAAAATCACGCATACGACGCGTTGCACATGGTCTTGCTTATTATGATGTATATTTTATATATTTTACACAAAAGGCAAAAACTCATTAAAAATATTTTCCAGTCATGCGCAAGAATTTTCAAAGGTATTTAATTAAACTTTAATAAATAAATACGTCGGCGCGGGGTATTACAAAGTGAAAAATTAAAAGGCAGAAAATATAAAAACAAGCAGGGAGAGTATTAAGACGCACAAGAGAGAGAGAGAGAGAGGGGGGGATTTGCTTTCGCTTAATGCGTCAGTTTTCAATTAACGACGCAATGTCGTGTGCCGCTAAGTGGATAAACAGAGCGAGGGGATGGGGGGGGGGGACTGTGGCAGGACGAAGGCGCCACACACTGGACTCAGGGCATTATACATTGTGGGCTGAATTGCATTGAATGCGGCTTCATTAAGGTGGCAGTTGAAGGAGCTCCTGCTTGCTGCATTTGCAGTCCTTGTCGTAATTATCGTAATTACAATGAGCGATGAGCGATGAGCATGGCAATGGCTATAACGATGCCACTGCCAACAATAATAAAAGCTAACGAGCCGAACACTGAACAACAACAACAGCAGCAACAACAGGAACTGCAATAGTGGCAACATTGTCATTGACACTTTTAATTGCACATACACAAAAAACAGAGAAGAACTTTTAATGAAAACCAAAGTGGGACAACACATACGAATACAAGTCTTGCCACATAGTGTGGCATACTGTAGACAACACTGAGGCAACACCCAACCTGCTGTAATTATGATGAAGAGGGATATTCATCAAATTTCCCCTACCCCCTGCTCAGCATCCTAAGCCCAAGGCGAACCAGACAAAAATTCTGTGTCACTATCGGAAATGAGCAGCTAAAAGCTGCAAAAATGGAAACTAAAAACTGAACTGAAAGCAGAATTTAAAAGAATACGGATAGAATAATAATTTGAAATGCAAGTTCATTGGAATTAATGAGTATCTACGAAGGAAAATCATCAACAAAAAGAGTTAATTTATTCAACACCCTTGTAGTACAACCATATATAAACAAAGATGATTATGACATACAAAAAAAAGAAAAGAAAAACGTTGAAAGATGTTAAAAAGACTTTACTTGACGACCTTATAAAACTCAATAATTTGATTAATGTCTCCCACGACACAATTGCTGACAATCTGCTTGCTTAAAGCGTTTTGAAGTCTCAAGTCTCCTTGAATATGTTTTGGTCTTTGTGTTTTTTGATGAATAAAATTAATGACATCAACCATTTTGAATGAACAGACAATTAATCTTCTTTAATTTCTGTAGGTTCGCTCTGTTGGCAAGCATTACCCACTAATAACTCCTATTAAGCTTTAAGGTCTACTACAAGATGGATTGTCAACAATTTAAATCAGCTTCACGAAAATCAAATGTTAAAAGGATTCCCATTATCAGTCTGGTTAATTGAGGTTTTCTGTTGAAATCTTATGCTCGGGGAACAAATAAAGCAATTTTAAAAGTAATAATGTATTTAACATGGAATAATAAATGTATTTAACATGGTGAGGGACTGGGTGCGGGAACTGGGGGAGGGACTGGGAGATGGACTGGGAAAGGGACCTGGGAGCGGAGCCTAAGAGAGAGACTGGGAGCGGGACCTAAGAGAGGGCCTGGGAGCGGGACTTAAGAGAGGGCCTGGGAGCGGGGCCTAAGAGAGGGCCTGGGAGAGGGACTGGGAGCGGGGCCTAAGAGAGGGCCTGGGAGAGGGACTGGGAGCAGGGCCTGGGAGAGGGACTGGGAGCGGGGCCTAAGAGAGGGACTGGGAGCGGGGCCTAAGAGAGGGACTGGGAGCGGGGCCTAAGAGAGGGCCTGGGAGAGGGACTGGGAGCGGGGCCTAAGAGAAGGCCTGGGAGAGGGACTGGGAGCAGGGCCTGGGAGAGGGACTGGGAGCGGGGCCTAAGAGAGGGACTGGGAGCGGGGCCTAAGAGAGGGACTGGGAGCGGGGCCTAAGAGAGGGCCTGGGAGAGGGACTGGGAGCGGGGCCTAAGAGAGGGCCTGGGAGAGGGACTGGGAGCAGGGCCTGGGAGAGGGACTGGGAGCGGGGCCTAAGAGAGGGACTGGGAGCGGGGCCTAAGAGAGGGACTGGGAGCGGGGCCTAAGAGAGGGCCTGGGAGAGGGACTGGGAGCAGGGCCTGGGAGAGGGACTGGGAGAGGGACTGGGAGCGGGGCCTAAGAGAGGGACTGGGAGCAGGGCCTAAGAGAGGACTGGGATCGGGGCCTAAGAGAGGGACTGGGAGCGGGGCCTAAGAGAGGGACTGGGAGCGGGGCCTAAGAGAGGGACTGGGAACAGGGCCTAAGAGAGCACTGGGAGCGGGGCCTGGGAGAGGGACTGAGAGCGGTACCTGGGAGAGGAACTGGGAGCGGGGCCTGGGAGCGGGAGAGAGAGAGAGATACATCCTTACCAAAGTTGGTTCAAGTCTGAGCACTATAATATATAGCTGTCATAGGACCGATCGTGCGAAAATAAAGTCTTAGTATGTAAAACATTTTTGTTATATGTTATAATATAATAGAAAAATTGTTATATATATAATATAAATTGAAAATTTTGGTTTCGATTAAAGGTGTCGGTATTATAGCCTGTAAAATACATATGAATTCTCCAGCATTGCTGTTCCCAGTCACAAAATTTCTTTTATGTAATTTATTTTTATTGCAGACTTACTTAGGAACATCTTAGTATCATTAGAAACCAGCTTTGTGATTGCTTGAAGCCTCGTAGTAATCCTTTACAAGGAGATTATCTAACTTTAACCCTACTGCAAATTACAACTGATTTATTGCATAACCTCAGCTAATGAGCCACAAATTTATGATAAACATGAAATGCCTTGGACCTTTGACCTTATCAGTCATGTAACTGACGCATACTTGTGCCGCAAAGAAGGCTTAGTACACTTCGGGCCTAAACCATTGTTAAGCACAAGCACTTAACCATGTCAAGCTTCGATTTATTGCTCCCTTTCCACGCGTGCGTCGCCTCGTGACGCTTGTTACTTGCTTGCCACTTGCCACTTGCCACTTCCTAATCTTGTGTCCGCTCTTAGTTTTTACGGCTTTGGTCCGGGGCGTTGAATTGATTGATTTCTGCTTTAGTTTTGTGTCATAGAGCACACACACACACACAGTCTCAATCGCAATCTGACTACGCCCGGAGAATGTTGAATGACGAACAGTCATAAATAAAAACACTCAGATATTCATGTCGATGATTTTGTTCTTCCCTGACTCCTCCTGACTTCTTCTGTGCTGTTCTGTGCTGTTATTCATTGGTTGCCTGCGGCAAACGTTCCAAATACAAATTGTATCACTTAATATTTGGATTTTTGCGTCCCCCATTCCCCTCCCTACAGTGATCTTCCAGTGGGAGTGAATGTTGGCTGGTTAACTTGGCCAACTTGTTTGGTTGCTGTCGATGTCGATGTTGATGATTCTTCGATTGTCGTCTGAGCGTTTTGTTGTTGATTTGCGTGTTGTTGAATAATTGATGGAATGACAATCTTTCGATGTGTCAGCATTGTCATCGGCATTCTACCAACTTGTTATCATTCACATTCACATTCACATTCGCAGCCTCATTCTCATTGTCATTGTTGACATTCGCTGTGTCTGGCATAATAAGCGTCGATGTTGCATTATAACATACTTACAGTTAGACACACACACTCTCACTCTCACTCACACACACACACACACACAGAAACTCTCTTTGCTTATGAATGATGAGCAGTCAAACAATCAACGTTTGTTCCCCTAAAGAAATATGACATGAAATCAATAGTGAAATGAAAATGAATGACAATTCAAATCAACGAAGAGAATAAAAGGAAATTTGCCTTTTTTTGCTATAATTTCCACTTAACCTTTTTGCCCATTCAGAACCCGAAATTTCCGAAATACCTATTTTCTATTGCAATTCATTGGCACAATTTTCACTTTAGAGTTGTTGGCAACGTGGCGCATAAATTTCATTTCAGGTTAATTGAAATTCATTTGTGCGAATCAAATTAAGTCAGAAGTACGCACATCCTGTCACTGGCTACGTGCTGTAAAACAAAAGGCAACAGGACTACGACAAATGGCACAAAGTGATTCATTCATAACGATAAATTGAGACAAAAAGTCTAAAGAGACGACAACTTGGCAACGACATCGAGTTGCCCCCAAGGGACACACACTTTTATTCAAACTTTATGTTATGCCAACTAAGGGAAGGAAGAGGCAAAGTATCCTTTTAGCCAACGACACACGTCTACATAAATATCCTTAAGGAGGGCAACTGAGTCACATTTGTTGTGACGTTGTGGGACATGCCAAGTTCACGTCGAGCCTCTCATCATCATCATCGATGGAGTTTAAGCAAAAGAAAATTCAATTACTGAATATCAGCAAAATCGCAAATAAATAAATTAAGGTAGACAAATCAGTAAAAAAGCGTTGCAAAGTTTGCTTAAATCGAAATGAAATAGTGACACTGGCGCTGCCATAAAACCAAAAGTAAATACAAAGCCAACAAACGTCACAAAAGGAAAAAAGGTTAAAACAAATATTTATGCAGCAGTCCTCAGAGAGTGAGTATGTAAGAATGTGAGAACGGTAAAGGGAAAGCAAAAGAGAATGTTCTCTTGCTGTATTCTGTATGTAATTACCAGTCCTAGAGTCTCCAAGTACAGCTGTGCCTAAGTACACACACAGCAGCAACACATGTGTGTGTGTGTGAGAGTGTGAGAGTGTAGGAGATGTGTAGGAGTCTGTGTGTGATTGCAGCATACGTGGCTTTATGCTTAAATAAACATTTGTCGTCGTCGTCGTTGTCGTTGTCGTCTCTGTGTAGTTTACATAGCACCCAACGGCAGTCAGTTGCCTGGTCAAAGCCAAATCGTTGATTGCATAAGTTGATGGTCAACACATGTCCAAGATACGTATATCGTATAATACATACAGATGGGTATATATGTACACTGACAAAAAAAAAATGTTCTTAGATCCGGATATAGGTATCAAATTTAAGAATTTTGGTCTAAAAAATGCGTCGAGTCGAGAAAATTTTCAGTTTAAGAAAACGCATCTGTTTTTTAAGAACATTTCAATTTAGACAAAGCTCTATTAGTTTCAAAAAATTTTGATAAAGTTTAAGTCAAGAAATAAAACAAATTTTAAATTAAAAATTTTTAAACTAAAATTTGTTTTTTATATGTAAACCCTTTATTCTGGCTTGCTAAATTTTTTTAATGATATTTTTACTGTGTTTTTTTAGATAAATATTCTTAGATTTAGTAATATGTTTTTAAAATGTTCTTATTTTTAAAATAAAATGCTTACGATGAATGTACTTGATTTTAGAATTGGGTCCTTTTTTTCAGTGTAAGAATAAATGTTCTTAAAATTTAGTTAAACAATACAAAAAATAAGGAATATATTAATGACATAGTTACACTTTTCTAACAACTTCAGATTTGGATTCTTGTATTAAGAATTGCGATTTTTTAGATTAATATTCTTAGTCCAAGTAATATAGTCTTTAAAAGTATTATTTTAAGAAAAAAATATTTAAGTTTAATTCTCTTTATTTTAGCAATTAGTTTTTTTTTTCAGTATATGTATTTTTTTCATACTTACACGTGTTGTTGGTAGTCGCTTCTAATGATGTCTGTGCAGGTTGCATTGGCTGCTTCAAGGCTGTCTCGATGACTCGGCCACTCGATGGTCAGGTAAGGACAATGTCTGTAACAGAAATAAAATATTTATTTATACTGCATTCTAGTCAGCTATGTGACAGTGATTGCTATTAAGATTCCTAAATAGACACAAATCTACAGATTCTCACACTACGATTCAATAAATTGTAATTTCAAATACGAGTAAATCTTTTACGTTTTCCCAGTTAAGTTTGAGCTTGTGATATATAGTTTCTGGAATTTTGGTCAGCAGTATAAACAGCAAATGTGTAAGGATCACTTTGCCATTTTCCCTGCTTTTTTGTTGTGCATTTTGCATTTTAATCAATCGATTGCAAATACACCAAAATTACCAATGAACCCAACACTTGACATGCAGACTGAGCACGTGCTTGGTTCCAACGTGAAAATGTGAAAATGTGAAAATGCTGTAAATGGAAGAACCAGAGAAAAACCCCATTGGAAATATTCGGACATTTTTCTGTCAGAATGCAATGTCAGGCACTCGAATTGACAGCTCCAATGCCAAATGACTTCGTTCAAGGCAGACAGGAAGTGGGGGAAGGAAGGGTAAGGGGCACAGTCAGGGAAATGACAGTCATTAGCCATGTTATAAGCAAATTATATAACATAAAGCAGACCCACAGACATAATCGAAGGCGCTACGTGGGCCGAAAATATACAATTTTATTAAATTGTTTTCGTTGTTTTTGCCTCCTTTTTGCCCTCTTTTGTTTATTATTGTTGTATGTTGGTTTCTTTTCTTGTATATCATTTTTTTTTGGTTTGTATTTTTGTGGCAAGGTGTTTGTTATCGTTTGTTATATTGCTTGTTGTGTAATGTCATTTATACACACACCCACACCCACACCCACGCAAACAGAAACACAAATATAATGTCATAAACGCCAAGGACACAAAGGCAATTCCGCATGACATTACGGGCAGACAAAACAAACGGCACAACGACAATATAAAAGAGACAGGGCAGGACTCAGGACTCAGAACTGAACTGGACTGGACTGGAGACTGAGAGGAGGAAGTGGGGGGTAAAAGCCAAAAAGTACGCGCTTGGCATAAATGATAAGCTGGCTACGTAGCTGGATGACAATAGGGGGGCGTGGCAATGGCAATGACCAGACAAGGATATGTCCAGAAGAGACAGGACGAGACAGAAGGGAAAGAGCCCTCAATTTGTGCGTCTGTGCGTTTCGCTGTATGGGATGGCTGCTTGGTTGACTTTTGAATACTTAACAGGATAATGAAATGTCAAAAGTGCGCAAGAGGCAAGCGTGTCCTGCTGCCTGCCACATGCTGTTGTTGTTGTTGTTATTGTTACTGTTGTTGTTGCCACATTTTTATTGTGTCCATGCCTAAGTGAACGTCATGGCGTGCCGCGCGCATTAAATCATATAAAAAAGGCGCAGCAGCAGCAAAAAAAAATATATATAATATATATATTCATGAAATATATGATACCCAGGACCACATCTCGCAGGACATTTGGTTGCCCATTTTATGTTTACATAAATTTAAATTGACACAAATACGTCGTGCATTGGACTTCAACTTCCTACGTAACCCAACAAAATGATAAACTACATAAATTATGACAAAAGCTTTAATTTACGACCCACACACACACACACTCACACAGAGATACGCAGGCGAAAATTGAAAATTTATTTATGCAATTTGTTGCCATTTAACAACAACTTTAATCAACAACACTTGGCCTAAAGGCAGACTACAACTAGGCCAAGTAGCTTTAGCTCATCATTCGCCTAATATCAAAACATCCAAATTGTTTCCTCATCTTTTCTTTTGTTTTGTTTTGTTGTTCTTTCTTTTCTTTTGCTTTTACTTTCGCTTTTGTTTTTTGTATCACTGAATAAAAGTTACTTGAGCTTCAATCAATGGAGCAGCAGAAAAAGCTGTAATCAATAAAATAAATGGCCGTGGCACTTTAGCTACTTGTGTGCCACATGTGGCAAACGTGATTTTGATGCGAGCAAGTTCATATTATAGAAGATGCTGTTAAGATTTCTAGAGATTTAATGCAATGTGAATACTTCATAAATATAAAACCAAAGTTACACTTACATTTCAATTAGTTTTTCCAACACACAAATATAATTTAATTCAAATAAATCAAACGTCTTGCCATTCCACTTAGCAATCACTCAAAGTTGACTAACAATGTATTGTTATATATGCGAGGACTTATTCATTAAGCCATTTTTATTAATTAAGTAAATTGACCTGGTAAGTAAGACAAAAGCTCAAGAGCGAAACTCGTTGTAATATGCGTATACTTGATTTTTTTTGCGCCTCAACGTAGGCAACATTAAATTAACTGGGCTTTAACGGACAAGTGTCTGGGCTCTTTGGACTCAAGTGTTATTTCATGTTAACCGCAACTTTCAGCTGACCAGGCCAAAACGAACACGAACACGAACACGCTTAATTTGGTTAATGAACTTGGGCTATGAATATCTTGTTTTGACCTCTGAAAAAACTTGGAGGGGCCATTTATGTTTTCTAATTGAAACAAAATTTAGTGAAAATATATACATAACCGCAGTTCTAATTACGATTTACAATACAAAACAATTTTATTAGGCTGCCAAATTTATTTAACAACTTGTTCAACAAGCGGAGAAAAAGAGGGAGAATGAAAAGGAGAAGGAGAAGAAGAGAAGAGGCTTGTTGTTTTGATTCGTTTATTGACTTTTCATGTTGCTGCCAATTATGCGTCGATGTTGAGAAAGCTCAAACTACAATGGCCCCAAAAACTTTTGGCGTAATCTTAACGAGAAAATCTGTAAATTACACGCCGAAGCGTTTGCCAAACGACCAACTTTTCGCGGCGCTCACAAATTTTCCAAATATTTATACACCTAAATAGATTTTATGGCATAATTGAAATTTGTTGTTATTGCTGTGCAAAACCATGTCGAAAGCGAGAATTTCTCCACTTTCTCCCCTTCCTCACCTAACTCCCATACTCAATACAATTTGCATAAACTCAGTGCAATGTCAGGCAAAAGTTTATTAAAAGCGGCGTCGAAACTTTGCAGCTTGCTAATAACAATCATAAACATGGCCCAGTGATAATGATGAAGGTCCTTCAAAAATGTTTGAGGGCAACCAACTTTTGTTATGTTACCAAATTTGATAATTTAACTTATTCTTGTACTTCCTTTGCTTTGTGCGTCTTGAATTTCAATTCTGGACTTTTTAGCATTTTTTTTCTTAAATATACTAATCTGACTTGGCTATGAAAAAAAAAGAGTGATTTGGGTGGCAAGTGACAAGTTTTGCGCCTAATTGCACCCAAAAGACGGCTAAAAAATTCTGGGTAATGGTGTGAAATTATGCAGATGTGCTTCGATTTGGGATTTGTTTGCGAATTGAAAGTGAGTTTTGATTAGCTTTGCTAACTGTGCTGACGAAAGAATTGTTCGGGTTAAAGGATTTCGAAAAGTAAACAATTCTTGGTCTTTTATTCACTTTTCTCAAAGGAAGCAAAAGCCATTTGACTTTGTAGTTAAAAAATGATGTTAGCCCACAGTTTGCGTTTTACAAATTGTTGATTAATTAACTCTTTGTTGTCGCCATAAACTACGAGTAACTCTGAAAGTTTTGAACTTTTCTTTTCCCCTTTTTCATTTGCCATTGCCACGTTAAACACTCCACTTAAAGCAAACGCGTTGGGCATTTAATGTGCTTACATTCATTTCGTTTTAAATCTGTGATAAAGTGTCGGCAGCTTTAAGTTCGCTTGGCTTGGAACTCAACTCTAGTCGTCTGCCCCTTTCAGCCGCTTTTCTGCGCTCATTCTTAACCACTTCTCCTGTCCTTTTTTAAGGCGACATAAAACGCAAAGTTGTCGCCGCGTCGCGAACGCAATTCTTTACACACCCGACTTTTCTGTCGTTTCTTTGGAGTATTTTCTTTATTCCTATTTATTTTTTTTTTTTTTTGTTCGTGCTGTTTCGTGCTTCCTGTTTTGTACGCGATTTCTAGATTACTTTTATAAGTGAATTTGTTGCGGTTTTCCGCAAAATTTACAAGTACGTGAGAAAATTAGAGCTTAGCTTCTTTGGTCGCCTGCTGTCGCATATCCTGAGCCGCTTGTTGCTTTCCGGCTTAACCTTTGCTCTTTCCCTTTCTTTCCCACTCTCTCTCTCTCTCTCTCTCTCTCTCTCTCTGTGTTCGTATTCCTTACACTCGTCTCTTTCCAACACTCTCCTTCATTTTGTCGCACTTCCGCTGCTTTAAGTGCCACACTGCGTATGCGTAATTTCCTTAAGCAGACAAATTACTAATACGCCTAGTTGCCGGCAATTTAGCGTGCAAAATGCGCAAAGCTAGTGCAAACCAATGCCAAATTAGCTAGCTTATTATTTTCTTAGACAGATACCAGTCTTTGCATTCCCTCAGCCAATTTAATGTCGACTCGTTGTTGTTGTTTTATCATTTCTACTTTTGCTTAACGCGCTGATGACATGAAAATAAATTCGATGTCTGACTTGAAAATAAAGTTTTATTTCCTCATTTCTCGCGCTCCTAACGACAAAGTTTTCTCTTTGGTTCTCTCTTCTCCCTCTTCTCCCTCTTCGAGTTCATATTCCCTGTGAAAATCTGTTGGGTGCGAGTGCGGTTAGTCTGTATTTGCGGAATTGTTAGTTTCACGCTTTGTTTGTTGAGATTAGCTGGCAGCAGGAGACATCCATCCCACTCTTTATTCTCTCTCTCTCTCTCGTTTTGACAGCAGCACGCTGTGCTTTTGGCAACGCACGAAATAAAACTGTGCAACTTGCTTCGCTTCGCTTTATTTGCGGCAACTTATGCCGTGCCACGTTGCTACACTTGTTTTGTAATGCCCTGCAAATGAGACGAAGAGCTTATGCGCTAAGTCAATAAGCTTGTTAAACGAACCAGAAAAACATAATTATGTAAGCACTAAAAATTCAATTGGGAAAATGTATACGATGTTAAATTTGCTATACGAACATTAAATATTAAAAGTTCTGAATTTTAATTACTAGAGCATTTAGTATTCGTTTCGCTTAAATTTACGCAGTTTTACACTTGTTTTATTGGCAATGTTTGCAGGTATGTTTCTGGCTCTGCAAAGTTTGCACCTGAAAATTGCGTTCACAGTGTGAGTGTGTGTGTATCTGTGAGTGTGTGTATCTGTGTGTGAGTTGCTGGCAAAAATTCTGTGGCGTGTGGAAAATTGATGCTGGTGCTGAAGTTTTTGGCTTTTTGAACTGACAGCTCCGATTTTTATGCGTCGCAGCCGCTAACGCCCTCGAATGAAACTAGAAAAATAATTGTAATTGTGAATTGTGAGGTCTTTCCCCCAAAAAAACAAACCCAGAATGGCCTGCCTCTGAAATCCTAAACGGCAAACTTCTACTAGCATTAGTTATTTGGAGTTGGGGCCATGCTGAGCCTTGTTGCCACTTTCTTTTCGTATTTTGTGGCATGTTTAGAAGTGAGAAGTTGGCGAAATTTCAGCTGAACGATGGCTTTTACTAGTGGTACCCCCATTTATTGTATAAACTCTACGAATAGCTAATGAGAATTTATGCCTTATTGTTGGACTAATTAATTTAACTGCCTGCAACGCAACTCAAATAGAAAATGATGAGCTCAATAAAGAAAATTAAATCAAAAAGTAAATATCATTTGCGAATTTCGGCGAGACATTCAAAGAAAAGTTGCTAAAATCAATGAAAATAGTTGTTATACATACTTAGAAATCCAATTCCTAGTCAAATACCAATGAGTTAGTTAACCTAATAAATTAACTTTTAAAATTTTTTGCTCGGTGTTGTATATGTTAAATTTATTTATTAATACACAACTAAAAGCAGTCGGCAAAAAAAATTATAATATTGCAAAAAAGACTTAAAATTATATTAAGAATAAATAAACTAATATTTATATTAAATAAAAATTATGAACTGAAACGAAGATAAAAGCAAAAATTATATTTGATTCAATTCTGTAATTTACATAATTTTTTGTCAATTATGTTAAAAGGCCTTGACATAAAACCAATTTGAAAGCCATTTAAGTATATTATCAAGCACAACTGCAGTCGTTTTTATATATGCATTAAATTAAGTAATTTTATAAATGAGCATTTATTTTTCAGAGCTGAGTTAATATGGTAGAAGGCCAACCTTTGCTTTCTTGCTCTCTTTCTCTCTCTCACTTTCTTACACTATCTCCGCCTCGTTCTAGCTTTGTTATAGTCATAGTTAATTCAGATGGTAGTGTTCCAGCTCAGGCCTTATATCGATTGCCTTTCCAGCCGACTGCCCCTCAATGAGGCAACACATTCACACAGGACGTGTGCCATGTAAATTACAAGAGTATAATATCCTGTCAGTGCAGGGAGAAAGGGAGGTGAAAAGGGGCTTCCTCACTTAATTAGCCAGCGAGTTTATTTATTATTCACTGGCACCGCCTGCCAGCCTAATGAATCACAGGTTCCTTTTTTGTTTTAGTGGATATTTTAATTTTTAATTAGCATGCAAAGCAACAAGAGCTCGAGAGCGACAACTGCGATGAAGCGAACCAAAAAGAACGAAAATACGAAAATATATATGTGACCTTCTACGAGTAGTTTACAAGTATTTGTTGCTGTTGCTGTCGCTATTGTGGCTTTTGTTTTTGTCCTCTAACTGGGGCATGCGTCACAGGTGCACCGAGGACACAGACTGAGAGAGAAAGAGACAGAGAGAGCGAGAGTTAGTAATATATGTGTGTGTTTTTTAGGCATATTAAAAGGATTAACGCACACATCATTTAACCAACTCAGACAACTTTCACTCCTAGATCATTTCTCATTTCTAAGTCAACTATTCCGTTCCCAAATGACAGTCCCTCTGTGAGCTGACAGCCCAAGTTCATCAGCTCTCATGATTATACAGAGAAACAACAACATAGACAAAAAAAGAGAGAAAGAGAGACAGAGAGAGAGAGAGAGAGAGAGATAAAGATAGAGCTTGAAGTGGAGTTCCATTTGTTTTGGGGTTTTGTGGCATCGGTTAGTCTGGTCTACTCTGGGATACTTAACATGTTTTTGTGGTTTTTACGTTGTTCAACTTGGCTGAGTTTCTGTCATTTTTCTGCACGATTTAATTCCCTTTTTTTGTTTCTACTCAACTAAAGGTGCGTAGTAGACTTTTATGGGTTGTTTGGTTTATTTGCATGTTAACAAGTTGCTCACAAATGGATTTGTACAATTTCAGAATTTTTTGTCAGTCCAACAATGGCTCAACTGACCAATTGACCAACTGGCAAAACTGGCCAACGTGTCACGTTTCTCTGTTGCGTCATTTGCGGCTATTTGGCTTTAAAGTCGACGCGAGTAAATTGTATTATCAAAATAATAAATCAATAACAATTTTATTGCCATAAATGACATTATTGACAGTTAGTAAATCCCCCATTTTTCCCCACTTTTGTTAACGTTGTCATCGCGGGTTTATGACATAATTCAATTCATTCCTTAAAATTGAATTTGCAACAAACGACAGTCGGGCAATTTTTATAGCTCTGCATTGTTAATTCAAGTGATTTTAGCAGCATCCAAAAATATTCGAGTATTATTAATAACAAGAAGCTAAATATAAATGGAGTCAAAAGGAAACGCAGCAGAGAAAGAACTTTAAAATGTTAAAACCAACCCAAAAAAAAAACAGGCAAAATTGAAACTGGAAACACACATGAGGCTGTTAACGTTATCAAAAGTTTTTTTAGCCTTAAATCTGGCTGTTCCCTGCGATTCTGGCTGCCGTCAGGTGTGCTAAAATGCGAAGCAACTTCTCGTTTTTTTCTCTCTTTTCATTTCGGTTAATTTTATTTGCATGTTTTTATGCCTTTTTATTTATTTCTTTATACGCTGCCAGTTAACGTTGCCGTTTCCCCTACGTCTTCAGCTTCCCCTGCTGCTTGCAATAAATTTTTGACAACATTGAATGGCGGCGTCGTGCAGCACGTGATTGAAACGAGCTCCACACACACACAAAGACACATCAACGGTAACAGACACCGCCAGGCAGCAATTCAACTAAACCGACAGACGGAGAGACAGACAGAGAGACAGACAGACAGTCGGAATATGCCCCGAAATAAACTTGCCTGGAGCGACTTTGCCACACACACATGCTTTGAAAAATAGGCAATGTGTGGAAATTTTGATTTTTCGCCTCAGTTGGCAGCGCTGTCGACCGCTGGCAGGCGTCGACTGACAGTCAAACAGTCAGACCGACAGAGAGGGACAGTTAAGTAGTTTTTTTGCTCTCTTTTTCTCTCTCTCTCTCCGTCTCACTTTATGTTGGTTGAACCCGGCTTACATCGAATTCAAATTAACTGGTGCATACTTTAGGGCGCACAAAACGCTGCTACGTGCCACAAGCGAACCGGAAGTCTTTTCCTGTATGAGTGCCAGTCAATTTTATAAGTCGACGTGTCTTTTTTTTATACGTACTCCATTTTTAACGCTCTGTCATTAACTCGACAAATTTTTAACATTGCTTCGCTGTGTAATTACAAAACAAAGTATGAGAACGAGTACAAGTATTTTGTGCTCGGTTGTTGCACAAAAAACGGTCGTAAAAACCAAAACAGAATGCCAACAGTCACAAAATAAAATTCTTCTCTTAATTTTAACACCGCGAATAAAGATATCTTTTTTGAAATTACTTGATATTCTTAATGAGCGTTGAGGTCGATGACGTAAACCATGGGAAGAACTCACTTGGAAAGCTTTAAAAAATTTATTCGAAAGAGTTTAATTGGTCTTATCTTAAAAAGAATCCCAAGAAATTATCTCATATATTTTTTTAAAAAATTATTTCATATACTCGTAAATGTAAAAACCAATTAAGAAATCATTTAAAAAGTTTTTCAATGTCCCCAGTTTAATTTTATTGTTGTAGCTTCAAATGCTCCTTACATTTTACTTCTATAATATTCTGTTTTTACTTACCAATATTTATTCATTCTGTTGTTTGCATGTTTCCTTATTTTTCTTGTTTGTTTGACTTAACGTCTTTTTAATACCATTAAAAATAAGAATTTAAATAATTTATTTAAACGTATTCTCTTTCAATTGATTTGCGACAATTTTAATAATTAAATTAATAAAATAATTCCACATAAGCCGTGTGTTATTCTGATAATTGGAATGCCTTTAATATTAATAAAATAAATCAAAACCCGTGTCACCCGCTTATTATTTCATAAATTATATTTCTTTATAAATCCAATGTTTATTCAAAGTATGTTTTAATTATTGATTTCGCTTCGTTAAATACAATTTAATATATTAAATATACTAATTTTCCTTTTTATTCAACATATATACTATTATCCTTACCTGGTTGAGTCCCGTTAATTATTTACCTCATCAAAGGCAATGGAACGTAAAGGATTAGCACGCATTAAGTATAGGGATATGAAAAACACATTCACCCAGAACTATTAACACCTAAACGCAGGTCTCGAAAACGCATAAATCAAAATATGGCTTCATAAAATATTTATGCCTACACCCCAATGGCCTCAACGTGCCACATGCCACACATGCCACACACACAGACGAAGCAACAACAACAATGGGTGACTGCTCAGTAATAACGCATATTGTTAAATAAAAATGACCCAACATTTGTATACAGCGGAAAGCGGAAATGTCTAACATCGAAATGAGAAAAGAGAAAATGACGGGAAAAGAGGGAAAAACTACGCAACTGGTTGGCAATTTGTGTTGTGGCTAAAACTCATGAGGAAAAATAAATGTGTACGCTGACAAGTGGCGATATAAAGACCAGGAAGAGACAGAGAAAGAGAGAGAGAGAGAGAGAGAGAGAGTGAGAGAGTATAAGTACCACTTTAACCCCTTGCCAGTCCTTTCTATTACCAACATTAATACGCCCCCTCGCCCTTATCCACAACACGTACACAACACATGTGCAAACAAATTAAAAGTTGGTCATAAAAAAATAATCATATTGTGGCCGGAGTAAACAGCAAAAAGAACCAAAAAAGCGACGTTAAACTGATAAAAAAACATGAGACAAAGGCCACAAAAACTCAGTCGGGGCCAAAACTTGAGTGGATAGCCAACAACAGCAACAACAACCATACAACCATACAACCATGCAGCCAAGCAACCAGACAACCAGACAACCACACTACATACAACATACTCGTGCAACAACAACAACAACAAATGTCGAGCATTTCTGGGCGCATTAAAAGCAACTTCCAAGTCATTAACCCGTTTATGACGCTTAACTCGGCTAAGACTTGGCCAAGCCGCCGCCAGTAGACCACAATAAAGCGGCAATAAAACGCCTCACACACATATACACACACACAGAAACTCTCACACACACTCACACTCCTGAGGTTTTTCTAACTTTAAGCGTTTAACGGCTCATTTATTGCGGAATAAAACGCGTGCTCTTTCTCAAATTTGTGCTCTTGGCCATACTGAAATGGCATAAAATGTTATTAAAAAGCGTTAGATATATAAAAACGAAAGCACATTCTTGCCAGGCTCTATAATGTGGTTAATCTTGAAACGGTCAGGCCTCAAAACATGACAACGCTTCAGTAAGGCTTCAAAGTGCTGCAACAACAACAACAACATTGCCAATTGGTGAAAAGAGGACAGAGAATGAAGAAAACATATTGGAGAATCGAGGACTAACCAACGAGTTTGCCAAAAGACCCAAGAAGAGAAGAGAATTTTTTTAAAATTACCAATTTATGAGATATCGTAACCAAACTTATAAAGTATGCATTTAAGTTAGTCTTATACATCCTTACCAAAGTTGGTTCAAATCGATCCACTATATTATATAGCTGTCATAGAACCGATCCAGCGAAAATCAAGTCTTAGTATGAGTCTTCGACTGTCGAGTATGCTAGGAGAGGGACTGGGAGTGGGGCCTGGGAGAGGGACTAGGAGAGGGACTGGGAGAGGGACTGGGAGAGGGACCTGGGAGAGGGACTGGGAGCGGGGCCTGGGAGAGGGACTGGGAGAGGGACTAGGAGAGGGACTGGGAGAGGGACTGGGAGAGGGAGTGGGAGCGTGGACTGGGAGAGGGAATGGGAGAGGGAGAGGAGTAATATTAATAGTAGTATTTATAGTAGCAGTAGTAGAGAGGGTAAGAAAAACAAAGAGAAACTGAGGAAGAAGTACGAGTTCGAATATATAGAAATAATTCAAATGCTGATAGAAGTATGAAGTAGGACTAAATGGAATATAAATTGGAGTATATGTCAAAATAGGATTATTCCTTTGCAAGTGTACTTTTTCCGTAAGATCTCTCAGCTCTCTCCTTACCTCAAACAGACTCTCATTAAAATGGATCAATGAAACTCAAATCACTCGCAAGTCGCATTAATTGAATCAAACTGTCACTTTAACATTATAAATTTTTTCCAAAGTAAGTACGGGGTCTCCGACTGTCGAGTATGCTCGACTGTAGCACCGGCCCACTAGATTACCATGTTCCTAATATTTCTTCTCACACTGAATTTTATTTTTAATGTCATTGCTTCTATTTTTTTAACAAATCTCAAAATTAGTTTCCTTTTCTGTTTTCTGACACTTTAAGGTATCTCAAACTCATGTCCTGCTGATAGTTTCTACGGTTTCAGCTGCGTCTTGGCCAATGTCATCAACACAGCACAGACAGTGTGTAATGCCATATTCGTAGTGTACGACAACAACAAGATTACGGTTGATGTGGCTTCTCTTCCATTTACTACCACTCTTCTCTTCATTTCTCTTCCTTCCTCTACATTTCTTGCCCTTGCTCTCTCTCTGTCCTTTTAGTCCTAAGCGGCTGTGGCAATGTCGCTTGGTTGCGCTTACGCCAAACGTCTGGGCCAATGTGGCGGCTTAGGCTTTGTGTTGGCCAACACACACACACACACACACACAAATACACATTTATATGAGCATATCCACTTGGCGCTCTCATATTATGCTAATATTATCCCTTGTCAGTGTTTTGTGGGTTAAGGACAGTTTTATGCAACCACACACACACACACCGCACACATACAACCAAAACCTTCTCACGCATGTGCTTCTCTTGGACATCTGCGTTAGTTGTTAGTTGTGCATGTGTGTGTGTGTGTGTGTGTGGTGTGTGCTTGAGTGTGTGTCTGCATGTTAAATAAGCGTAATGCCGCCATTATTGGACGCATTACAAACAAAATGAAAGTGTGCACACATACACAAATACACACATACACACAATGAACCTACCACACTGTGATTGTGTGTGTGTTTATGTTGGTTGTGGCATTTATTTCGTTGTGGAAGCCATCATTTTATCGACTATAGACACCGATTTTTATCGACAGTATTTTTAGAATTATGCTCTATTAAATCAAGCGGCAATCGAAACTGCTCGACTAAAGAATACCCATTTATTAGCTCACCTATAGAAGCTTATAATAAGAGAGTATTGGAAAGATAAATATGTGAGAAAAACAAAAAAATAAATAAAGCTACTCAGTTGAAAATATATTTATCGAAAATTCGAATATCACTTGAAATAGACAAAACGTTCTTAAACACAATAGAATAATTATAATTAATTTTCAATACACCTGTGCTTTCAGAACTGACATTCCTTTTGATAATAACTTATACTGTTCCGAAAACAGAAACTAATCTACTTTAATATATGCAAATCTAGACTTTACCCATAAACCAAAACAATTCAGACATCTCTTGCTTTCATATGAAATTATGAATGTAAGTGATAGCTTACGCTAGTGCCGAAAGTGCCAGTACCAAAAGCGAGTAATTTACTTGAGCTCTAGATGATTTCCATATCAAGAATAAAATTACCACAAGTTCTCATCTATCTCCAAACAATACAATTGGCAAATGAGCAAATGCCGCCTATTTGAGATAGATATCTATTTATGTATAGCCCTCGTTACCCATGCCACAATTATCAGCATCAGGCATCAATTTGCATACACACAAGTAAAGGCCAATTTCCTCAAAATGTAAAAAGGCAAATATCCTGAATCTGAGACAAGGCCAACAAGTCGAACTCGTTTCTCGGCCTGCAACAAAAACTCAAAGCTTGCAGCAGAAAAAAAAAACAACAAGAAGAGAGTTCAAGAAAAACTAGTTACCAGTTACCAAAAAAAAACAAAAAAAAGAGGATAACCAACTTGAGCCTGATTGAGCCCTGATGCCAAGGCGATTCTTCGCTTTGGCACTTCGATTTGCGTTGTTAAATTTATTACATATACTTTCATGTATATTATCGATTTGCATACATGTCAAAGTGGAAAGGGAAAATTGACTAAAGCCCACGGATCGACTGAAGCAAAATGAATGTGCGCATTGGAGCGAAGCAAAGCAGCGTCTGTCACATTATGGAGACATCAAGCACACAAGCGGGACTCATATACTTGGGCGATTAAAATGCTCAGAAAAGGAAGAGAAATATAGGCGTGGCCGACTTATTCAATGTTCTGCAACAGTAGAAGAAAGCTGGACGGGATTAGCTTAACAATTTCATGCAAAGAACACAAATTTCAATACAATACAAATGGGAGGAAAAATTGCGGTGTCAGTAACTACAAAGTAGACAAGCCAAAAATTGCCTTTTGCAGCAACAACAAAAAACAACAACAACTGGGGCAAAATAAATTTAAGTATAAATCATAATTTAGGCAAATCTCTAGAGATGAGCTCTCAACGTCCACTGTCTGCGATGCGGATTTTGCTTTTACTTCCGCTTTTGTATCCTCTCTTTTTTTGCAGGTATTGTATACACACATGCATATATGAATAATCCCTCAAAGCGTAACAAAACACAAGCATTTGGGACGCATGTGTGTATGTGTGTGTGTGTGTGTGAGTGTGTATGAGTGTGTGTGAGTGAGGGATGTCTTAGACGAGCCACAATTTATGCGCTTCGTCGCTTTTCGTCTACTCCAAATGATTTGCCTGCTCTTCAATCCCCTCCCCTCCCTTGCCACGCCTTATTCCTTCGCCGCTTCAGTTCAATTTATTTTACACATAAAAAATATCTGCGCATTTTTACTTGGCTCTTCATTTGAAATTTATTGCGATATGCATAGTTTGAGGTATGTCTATCTGACTTTAAATCAGAAGCCTAAATCGGTATCTTAAATGAAGCTGAAGAAGCAAGAGAAGTCAGAGTAAGTCAACAAATTTTTATTTCTTATTTTGTTTTAAGAAAAAAAAATATATTTTATTGATTTTTTTGTTTAATTCTCATACTTTGTTGTTTATGCTAATTTTCGAATTTTATTATAGACAGAAATGAAAAAAATCCTTTAAGCTTAAGTTTAAGAAAAGAAAATTGTATATTTTTTTTCCAACACATCTACTTTGCTGTATTTAATTTTTATTTTATGTTAAGCAAGAACTTTAATATAACTTAGTTTCTTTCATCCAATTTCCATATAATTCACTGTACAGCTAGAATAAATAAAAATATATCCCTCTAAAAAAGGAATTTCTCCGTCAGCATTATTTGCGTCATTTGCAATTCAATTTGCTGTTTCTATCAATGCAACTGCAAAGTGTGGCAGCCACATGTTGGCTTGCTTTCCATTTACCTCCTGTACTCTGTATATGAATTGCCATTCGTCGTTTTGTCAAACATCTTCATCAAATATTTGCGTACAACGCGTTTAAAATGGTTATTGAATAAAATGTTGCCTGCCATTGAGGCGCAACAGCGAGTGGAGTGGAGTGTAGGGTATGTAGGGTGTGGGATTGTGGAAACTATTTGTGATCGACGCTGACACAAATTGTCGAGTAGGCGACGTCAATTGCCAAAGCACTTGACAAGTAATTTGCGGTGGCTGCAACTAAGCAACGCCAACGCAAAAACAATAGCAACTCACCCAACTCACTCCCCTCACCTTGCTCTACTTGCCACAGCAACAGCAGCAGCAACCTTTGCCAATTGTGTTGGCTCTGTTTATTTTTGGCTTTTGCAGACCTCCAGGCTGTTTTTGCCAGCACAATTCTACTATATACTCGACTATTTCATTTTGTGCGGATTTATTTTTGCGCTCAACTTTTTGCTGAACACATGTCAGAACATTTAAGATTTATACTTTTTTTTGCAAAAGAGAAAAAAAAAATAGAAAATTGTTTTGCTCGTTGCCCCCCGTGCAGCATTCTGCATGTGGATGCAACGCTTTTCATGGCTAACTGCCATTTGAGAGTGTATTTTTTCGGGGCTTTAATTGTCAGACAGGTCGCTGAATGTGGAAAATTGCGACCAATTGAAAAGGCTTTGAATGCCAACGAATGGGGAATTAAAGAATTTTGCTGAATTAGGCTCAACAAAAAATAAAAAAAACAAAAAACCGTCTGCAAAGTGCGTCCGCTTTGACATTTCTTTTTATTTTTTTGGCAAAACTCAAATTTCCATTTGAAATGCAATTTCTAACCATCAACATCAACACCTAAAGCCAACCAGTTAACGCTTTTCGGACAGTCAATTTAGAACAAATTTATGCCATGACTCTTCAGATTTAAGCGCGGATTTTTAGCCAAGTCATCTGTGTATCACATGGCAAAGCAAGCGTGAAATACACAAATCATCAACTGTAAGAAAAGGCTTTAAAACAATGGAAAAGCGAAAATTCAACACAAAAAAATTGCTAAAATTGTTAACAATAACAAAGCGTTGACCTTTTATTGTTACCTTGGCCGCAGCGCTGAAAGTTCATTGTTTTTTCTTTTTTTTAAATTATGCAAAAGTATTTTAGCCTGTAGGTGAAAGGTATACACACACACACACACATACACACTAAGCAAGCGAATTTTCCGCACAATAAAATTGTTCACACTTTTTATGCACCGAGTCAGGGCCAAGGCATTTTCTCTATGTGCGTGTGAAACTAGAAGCTCGGAATGTGTCAGAGTACCTCGTTCTTTTCCATACGAGTATACGAGTACATTTGTTTTATGCAGCACATGTAATAAATGAACAATCGAGGAGCGGTGCGGAAAAGGCAGAGGAGAGAGGAGAGAGGAGAGAGAAGGTGAAGATTACCTGCAGCAGCTTCAACGCTTTAATTAAACCGAGTTGAAGCGGGTTTTGCCAACGTCACTTCATTGCATTTATATGAAAATGTAGGTAGTAAAACATGCAATGCCAAACAGCAACAACGGTGAAAAGAAAATATGCTAAAAGACTACCTACTAACTAAATATGGAAAACTGTAACTAAGTTTTCAAAAACTTATTTATTTTTGAAACAAAGTACAGGTAGTTCTATAAAGAAAGTGAAACAGTTGTGAACTCAAATTAAAAATATTCTGGAAACGATTTTGTACTAAAAGACGGAACTTTTTGTATAATCAATATCGGTACAATATTAATTATATTTTTAATACACTATAACTATATAAAAAAAACCTATATAAAACTATATAACAAGTTTTGTTAACCTAATCTAGAATTCAATTTCTGAAGCTATGTTTAGAATAAAATTAAATCGTTTCATAAAAACATGTGTCTATGTTATAATAATAATATATTTATATTTATATATATATATATATATTTATTTATATACTAATTCTGAGTCAGTCTTTTCAAAACTTTAATATTAATGCAATTATATAAAATCTAAGATGGGCTTTAGGCAAGTCCAAAGCGCTCTTAAGCAAATCAATCAGAATATTTTTAAAATGAAATCGAAATTATGTATTTTATGCTTTAAAATTACTTTCTTATAATAGTACAATTACCGATTTAATTATATGCAAAGCTCGGCAGACAAACAAACTGAAAGATAAGTAAAGTAGACACATTTCTTGTCATCCCAGAATTCTCTTTAATAACTGAAATAACAAATTTGCATGCTTAAATTGTAGATACTCGTATGCTTGCTAAATCCCTTTTAACTGGATGTGCAACTGAAGCGCAACGTAACGCAGCAGCAAAAAATCTCGTTAAATTGAGAACGCGCTGAAAAGTATGCAACGAAAAATGGCAAGAGCTAATGTGAGCGCAGACATTGAAAATGTGAGCAGGTGACACGGCCTTAGAATGTTATGCTCCGGGCTGCCATGGTATGGCATGGCATACTATGGGGACATACTCTTGGCAGTCTCAAGGCATTTGTCTGCCAGCTGCCGGCGGCAACCCGTGCCATAAATGTCTGTGCGCATTGTTGCAGTTGCAATGTGTACAAGTACATTTTTGCATTCGCGTCACAATGGAATGCTGGATTTAAAATTATTCCGAGTAGCGCTTCTTGGGGACACGGCTTCTTTTGATGCAATTTGAAGAGCAGAATTTTCTGCTGCTTTGATTTTGAATAGCTCACTTACACACTTAATAAATGTCACTCTTGCCCCGCATTTTTCCTACAACTTCCTCTTCCTTTTTCTCTTCCTCATTCCCTATCGCTAACTGTATATAAGCTAATGCTATGCAAATTTAAATAGACTCTTAAATGGCTCTTACTGTTGGCAAGTCAGAAATGTGCCTAAACTTTCTTTTATCTGTCTGTCTCTGTCTCCTTTCTCTTCTTTCTCTACTCAGACTTTGTGTCCTTATCTGGCAGATTATATCATTACACATGGCATATAATAATTCACAGAGAACTGGGCGCAACAAAAAGCGCTTTACATGATAGAATGTACAAAATAAAGATAGTACTTTAATCTATACCCTGTAAAACTGCATAGCAGCTAGCTGTCTGGCATGGTCAATATACCCCATGTTAAAGAGAGCAAACTCTCAAGGCTAAAGCAAAGTCAGAAGTAAATTTATTTATTGACTTACTTGCCAACTGAAAGAGCTCTCACACTCAATTTGGGCGCAATTTCTAAGAGCTTATGACTTTCACTTGTCGTTCGCACACACACACACACACACACACACACATACACTCATACACTCAATTGCCGCTAGGTGTGTGGTAATTGTATTAAATTTCAATAAACGTGCGTCAAACATTATGAAATGCGAATCGTTGACAGCTGACTTGAATCAGGCGTAAGTTTTAAATTTGATAAAGAAATGGGGTTCAAAGGCGTCACACAACTTGGCCTAATGCAAGCTTAACCCTGTTTTATTGTGCTCGAGTAAAAGTTTCTTCGTTACTTTTATTGTTGTTGTTGCTATTGCAATTTGGCTGGCAATAAATTTTGGCAAGACAGTAAAATGAAAAGCCAAGCGCAAAGTAAAAAATATTTAAATTTTCGTTGATCGCATAGCTCTTTTCTTTTTGCTGTATTATTTTGTTCTTTTTTTCCTTTTTTTTGGGTGCGGCATGTGGCTTGCGGCAACAACAAGGGGCAAACAGTAAAAAAAATCTGCTTAAATGTACTTCCGTCATAAAATAACGGTAATGCAGAGCGGCAACGTTGACTGTGGTCTATGTGTGCGTGTGTGTGTGTGTGTCTGGTTATGTGTGTGGGTGTGTGTTGGTGACTCACGTAACTCCGGCGAGCAAGAAAAACCTTTTTATAAATGCTGGCGCGCGGCATCCGCGATATATAATAAAACAAAGCAGAGAAACAGGCAACCGACAACCGACAAGCAACAACCGAAACAGCAACAACCAGAAAAAGCAACAACCGAAAGAGCAACAACAACAGCGTGCAGACGACAGGCAACTGTCAGAGCCATCGTCCAGCCAAAAAGCCAGGAGCGCCGCCTATGAATACTCTCCAAGTTTTTTAAGGCTCTGAGATAAATTGAGCCAAAAGCAAAATTAATATGCAAATGAATTTAAAGCATAGTCCAGCAAATGAATCAGAGAGTCTCTGAAACTCTCTGGACCAACAATTGATTAATTTATTTATGTTGCAAAAAAAATGAAATGTTTTTGCTATAAGTTTCAATATAATTTTGAGGCCGTTTTACAAAATGCTATCAAGCAACTACTTAAGATATTTCAAGTAAAATCGACTTTCTAAAATATTTTTAATAAGATTGCTTCATCTTTGTTAACATTAAACTCTGGCCCAAAAAATTTTAAGTTTATTTTTCATAAATATGTTTAATAAGTGCAAATGATTTAGCCATAAATTTGACATCTTTTAAAGCCCTTTTTACTTATTTTTGTCAATAGTTAAATATATAACATTATAAAAAAAATTCCAAATGCAAAAGGACTGTTTAAGCAACTTATTTTGAAATAGTTCTCAAATTTTTTAATTGAAATCAACAATTGATTAGGCCACAAATTAAACAAATTGTACACAGCAAATATAAATATTTTAAGAAAATAATTGTCATTATAAAAATCAAAAATCAAAATTGTATACAGCAAATATAAATATTTCAAGAAAATAATTGTTAATATAAAAGTCAGAAGACTTTCTATGTATTAATAAAAGTAATTGATTATATTTTTAATTTTATACAGCACAGAACTATAACATCAGTTTTTTATCAATTCATGTTCAGCGCATTGCTTTATTCTGTAACCATTGCAAAAAAAATTACGTTTAAAAAAATAGCAAGAGTTCAAGTTTTTATTTTCTTCAAGAAGCACTTGAAATGAAACCATGAAAATCAGCTAAGTAATATATTTACCTTAGTTTTCTGTAAGGTTGATGCTACAACTTGGAGTTAGCGTTATTGTTGCACTCATCGCGTGCCGCGGCTATTGTTGCACGTTCATTAAGGGCTTGTACTCAAACTGGGGCCACTTTTGTGCTGCAAGTGCTTCGAGTATTTGTATTGTTTTTGGTTTTTATATATTTATTTTTTTCGTGTACTTACGCCCCCACACACATCAATTAACCCACTTGCGAGCTGGCAAAAGAATGGGCCAAGTTAATTTTCTTGGAATTTTGTTTTTGTTTGGTCGCTAAGAATGCTGCAGGTAAGTATTTTAGCTTCAGTACACACACAAACACACAAACACATGCTCTTAACACTTTAACCGGCTTTTTGCTACTTGCGCCAAAATCCAATAAGCGCGAAACTGTTGACTCTAACTTGCGATGCGAACTAATGCTCAAAAATTACACATACGCCGCATTGCCGCTGCAAGAAAAACGTCCAGCACACACGAGTGTCAACAACGAACTGAACTAACGCTTGTTGG
The DNA here is from genome assembly GCA_035045575.1 of Drosophila falleni. Lineage (NCBI taxonomy): Eukaryota > Metazoa > Arthropoda > Insecta > Diptera > Drosophilidae > Drosophila > Drosophila falleni. Next base: position 19,093,924 of record JAWNOV010000167.1, read on the forward strand.
CCAAGACGACGAAGTCGAAAAATTGGTTAAATGCTGCGCATGCGTCACTTTTACTCAATGAAAAGCTTCTGCCAACTTTATACCGAATAAAAACAAAGGCGATTGCAACACGCTGCTTGCCACTTTTTCGGAGTTGCTATCATTGTTGTTGCTATCACATTGTTGTCGTTGTCGTTGTCGTTGCTGTTGTCGTTGTCAGCGGCAACATAATCATTGGCGCGTGTTGCTCACTTGTAGGCCGACAGACAGAAGGACAGACAGACCGACGGACAGACAGTCAGACTGTGGCAAGAACAAAAACAAAAGCCTTTTACAAATCGCGCAACGTCATGTCAACGAGACAATCAGACAAATGCCGTTGTCTCTGCCTTCCTCCTGGTCTCTATGCCCAATTCCTGACCAGTCCAGCCCCCTTTTTCTCCCTTCTCCCTATTTCTCCCCTCTCTTTTCAGTTAACCAACGTCAATTGTCTGTAGGGCTTAACTTATTTTTTTTTTTGTTTAATTTCCTTTATCAACAACAAGGCAAACGAGTGTTGATGTTGTCGCTGTCGTCGTCGTTGTTGTTGTTGTTGCTTGGTTTTCTCTCTCACAGAGTGCGTCTCGTTATCCTTTCGATTGTCATTTGGCTTGTTGCGCCTCCGATTGCTGCTCATGTGTCATGCAGTTGGACAGGTAAAGCTATTGTAATCGCAAATTAATGTTAAGTTGACATGTTCGCTTGTTTATTCAATTATCTTCACTTTTTCCAATACTCATTCTTCTCTAATAAATTGAGAATGGCTTTAAGTCCATTTGCAATCTGTCTGCCTTATCAGTTGGTTAAAGTCGATACGATTTTTCCAAGACAAGTTTTGCATGTATAATTTTTCTGATATTCAAATGTAATTGCTTAGTCAGGCATTTAAATTTGTAATTTATTCAAGTGCAGCGATGCGTTGAAGTCTATTTGCAGTCCAAGGACTGCACTTATCTTTGTGACTTTACTTAACCAAATTATATATTGGTCAAACATTAAAATTGCGAACACAAAGCGAGAGTAAATCCTCCTGACCAAGTATTCGAGAGTCTGGTAAATACTTTGTGGTCGTTTGTATACAAAATGTGTGGTTATCAAAATCAAAATAAATTATGCAAAAATACATATACACATACATACACTTAACACACACTTACACGTTCTTGAGAGCCACTTGTTGTTGGAAAAATCATGCTCAGTGTTGACTCAATATCTATATACTTATAAATTATTTGTTATTGCACAATAGCATTATGCTTTATTATGTGCGTTATTTATTATGAAAAGCTGCTAGCTTAGAATTTCATTTAAACTTTCGACCCAACCTTCCTTTTGGGATGATGAGATAACGTGGCCAAAACATAATTTATAATTTACATTTATGTATTAGTATGGCACTCAAATCTTATAAATACTACGAGTAGGTGTACACTTTGAGACCGCAAAGGACTCAGGCAGGACCTTAGACTGTGTAGTTTCCGAGAAGAGTAAACAGGAAACAGATTCTCGGTAAGCCTTGGACATGCTTTTTAATCCCTTTTAAATTGATATTGTAATTGGTTTTTGTGTGTAGTTATGAGTTTCAATATGTCGACTCGACTTTACAACAACTTTTTAACAGTATGTCAATATAAGTATGTGTGTGAATATAAATATGTATAACAAATTGTACAGTTGTGAGTTATCAAATCATTAAATTACTCTTTGTTTATGTTAACAATTTGTTTCGGTTTCTGTTGAGATTTTGATATTTGATTACATAAAAATTAAGGATTTGCCGCAGGATTTGTGGTCAACGGTCCTAGCGATAGCATGACAATGGATTGTGGGCAACAAAGTTATAATCCTTGGATATTGATACTTTTGTCGAGATTTATCAATTATTTTGGAATATTTAATTTGCAGAAAAGGAATTTATTTTAAATGCTCAATCGCTTTGGGGTTGATATTCTCTTTTACTTTATTTACATGGAGTGTGATGAACACAAATTGAATATTAATACAGTATAAAATAATTCTAACACACAGGAATGTTTAACTTAAAATATGTATGAATGATTTGTAAACTTAATAATTATAACAATAAATTCAATATATAAAATCATAAATAAATACTATTAATGAACCAAAAAACTCTCAATCAATATGCTGAACAGAAATTCACAAACAAAGTTACAAATGGATTAATATATAATTCAAATAGACTAAAATTGTTCACACTTAATTTAATGCGTCGCTTAACTAATTATAAGACCGAGAACCCCTTTAAGTCATTTCAACTTTCAACAGCGTGCAAAAAGAGACGGAAAAAATCTCTTGATTGCACTTTGGGGACACATTTTGAGGTGTGAATTTTACAGCTAAACAAAAGTCGTGGCAAGACGCTCTACGCACCGCACAGTGGGACAGAAAGGGGTGGGGGCTGTATTTAAATCATTTTTTCGATGAAAGCGATTTCAAAAAAAATTAATGCAATCAACAGATAAATCTCCAAAGATTACAAAAAAAAATTGATTTTGAAATCGGGCAAAAATTGTGGGCGTGACAGCGTCTCAAAGTTGACCCTTATTTCAGTGCGCGCACAAATGTGCATTTTTTCCAAAAAATGCAAACTTTAAAACGGTTTTTTTGTCAAGTTATACGACCGATCTTTATGTTTTTGATTTCATTTGAAAGGCATGTTAATTTCTAATCAAATGCCGTGGAATTTTGTTTCAAAACTTGTTTACTTTTTATCCCTGAGATGTTTGAAAAAAGCACTAAAATTAGGTTATTTTTCAACTTTGATGGAAGATAACAAAAATTGGACACTTTTGGACACCATCCCACTACTTCAGAAGGCTTCGGGAAACATTTCTCTAACTATATTATCCAGTTTTGTTTGCCTTTATTTGCCTTTTTTTTTTTAAAAGTGCAAAAACTGACGCAACCTCGCATAAAAATTGTGATGGAAGAAGAAGAGTGCAGTGCAATTTCATACGTTTTTGCTATGCCAGCCATCATAAACGATTTATGAAAAAAAAGAGAATTTTTTTTTTTTTAAATAAGCGCAATAAAACATTTTAATATGTTAAACAATAATGTTTAAAGGATAAAAAAGATTGAAATTTATATTTCGAACAAAATATAAATGCTTTTTTTTTTAATTTTACATGTAAAATATGCACTGAAAATATTTTTCAACTTTGACCGAAGGCCCAGAATTAACCAGAGGGCCTATCAAGCCGTACAAACCCTCATTTAAAAGCTTAAGAAGTTTTCTATCAAATGCTTTTTAAATTTTTGAAATATCTTTATTTGTTCAAAAGATGTGATTTTAATACAGCAAAATGAGAGAATGTCCCACTGTGCACCGTTAGAAATGGCCTTCGGGTTTTAGTTACAGTTTTGCGAGTCTTGGGCCGAGTTGCTGCCGGTTTTGTAAAGCACCTGCTTAACCCTTAATACCAACAAAATAGCACTGTGGCAATAAAAATAAATCCCTATTCAAGGTGCTCCCGAAAAAACCTTTAGGGAGTCAGTTCAGGGAGCCAAAGGAGCAGAAGGACAAAGGGAATTGCCATCGAACTGCAGCGGACAGCAGATTATGTATTTACAGGCAGATAACTCCCATTGTCGTAATGGCAAAGTTTTTCTCTCTTGTTGTTGTTGTAATAAGGTAACAGCCTAGATGATTGCTGGCAACTGTTGCCTTCTCTTCTTTCTTACGTGTGGCCAAAAACTTTATGCTGTGTCAGCTTAGTTTACTCAAGATGAGGTCAAGACCGCACTCCACCTTTTGTATCTATCTCTCCCTCTCTTTCTCTGTCTCTTTCTGTGTCCACCATTTTGTTTATCTGCATAATAAACAGTGCTAAAATTATTGATGCCCGCATTTTTGGGGCCACGTCGACATCAGCAGCAGGTAAATAGCAAATAGTAAATTGCTAATGGCAAAAGGGACGATTGAGTCCCATTGCTAACATTGGCAACTTGGTAACTTGGCCAGCAAAATCCTTGCAACTATTTCAATCTGGTAATAGACTATAACCTTGGCCAGCTAACTGGGCTAACATACACATATGTAATACAATAGACTTGGCCTACACTTTTGTGCCGTTTCAATGCCAACTGCAAATTTTTAGTTTACTTAAAAAATTAAATACGCCGTTTGTTACATAAAACTGCACAGGACATCTCTGTGTGTGCTGTGGCATGTGTGTGTATCCATGTCTGTCCCACTGTCCCACTGTACCACTGTCACTCTCTCCTCCCTCTGTCTATTTTCCCCGCCTGGGCTTGACTCTCTGTAGAGCTGCGGCTTTTTGCTCCTGGCGTGCAGTCAAAAATGTCACAAACCATGACGATGCTGCCACATTTACTTACACACACACACACACACACACACACACATGCCCCACACTCGCTTTGAGTGCAAAATATTATTTAATGCCGCCTGACAGTTGACTGAAGCAATATCGTTTACATGCATTACATATCTCGCAAATTCACATAGGAGAGTAGGAATAAAGGAGATCTGCTGTTATAACTGGCACTCAGACAAATTGCCATTAGTTACTGGTTGAACTTGAGCTGCCACCTATTACCACCCCTTCCCTCTATCATTTTTTTTATACCCTGAGCCCATTAAAAATGGGCAAAAAAGGGTATAATGTGTTTGGCAGGATGTATGTAACAGGCAGAAGGGGGCGTGGCCGACCCCCAAAAGTATATATATTCTTGATCAGGATCAACAGCCGAGTCGATTGAGCCATGTCCGTCTGTCTGTCCGTCCGTCCGTCCGTCCGTCCGTCCGGATGTTTGAACGCGTCGATCTCAGAAACCATAAGAGCTAGAGACATCAAATTTGGTATGTAGGTTCTTGAATACCATAGGCAGATCAAGTTTGTTTTTATTTTTGAATCGGTCCACTATATCATATAGCTGCCATAGGAACGGTACATCGAAAATGAAGTTTTAGTATGGAAATGTTTTGTGTTTGTTGAGATATCAAACCCAAACTGATAGAATATGCATCTAGGCTGGTAGTATACATTTTGACCAAATTTGGTTAAAATCGGATAACTATATCATATAGCTGCCATAGGAACGGTACATCGAAAATGAAGTTTTAGTATGGAAAAGTTTTGTGTTTGTTGAGATATCAAACCCAAACTGATAGAATATGCATCTAGGCTAGTAGTATACATGTTAACCAAATTTGGTTAAAATCGGATAACTATATCATATAGCTGCCATAGGAAGAGTACACCGAAAATGAAGTTTTAGTATGGAAAAGTTTTTTATTTGTTGAGATATCAAAACCAATCTGATGGAATATGCATATGGGCTGGTATTATACATCCTGAACAAATTTGGTTAGAATCGGTCTAAAATATCATATAGCTGCCATAGGAACAATCGATCGAAAATCAACTCTCAGTACAGAGTACCTGGGTTCAGGGTATCCTACTGTCGAGCGTGCTCGACTGTAACCGCCTACTTGTTTTTTTTTTGGCCTGGTCGAAATAATAATTCAAATATGGGACCTCGCTTAAAAAACCTTTCCATTCATGTGCTGCAGTTTTTATACCTGCCAGAATTCCCGCTGTTTATTTATTTATTTATATATTATATTTTTTATTTTATTTCTTTCCTGGCGGTTCTGTAATTAAATTACAAGGACGTTTCACATAAACCATTCCCCAAGCATATTCTAGATACCCTTTTTAAATATATTTTTATTATCAATTTTATTTTAAATCGTATTAAATGGTTTGAAAAGATATGTAAGCTACGAATTTGACTGAAAAGATTTTAGTTAAATGTGTTTGCATTTTTATTTCATTTTTCAACAACTAAAATATTTACAAATTTCAGTCAAATATAATTATAAATATATGGCAATTATTCACTTGAGAAATTTGCAATTTTTGAATTGTTTAATTTAATTATTTTTTCTTAATATCACAAATTAATTAAATAATTAATTATTTTAAATAATTCATTTTTATCAATTTTGTGATAAGCATTTGCTTAAATTTTTGTTTTATATATCATTATTAATTGATAATTTAAGTGTGTTTCTTCTTCGTTATTTAAATACCAACCCCAAGCATATAGAAAAAAAATTAAGTTTTTAACTTCGTATCTTTTGCTTTAAAGGGAAACAAATTGGTAACCATGATAAGCATAAAAAATTGCTTATATATGAATGCGTTTTTTAAGCAACTGCATTCAATTTTATCAGTATCCTTTTTTTAATGCGGACTGGAAAAAGTTAAGCAAGCACACGGCTGACTTAATTGAATACAAAATTGCACTCAAACATAAAGATAATTGACAAATTTGTGCACTGAGCCAAGCAAATTATGTAGATGATCTCCCAGTCCCTCTCTTAGGCCCCGCTCCCAGTCCCTCTCCCAGGCCCCGCTCCCAGTCCCTCTCTTAGGCCCCGCTCCCAGTCCCTCTCTTAGGCCCCGCTCCCAGTCACTCTCTTAGGCCCCGCTCCCAGTTCCTCTCTTAGGCCCCGCTCCCAGTCCCTCTCTTAGGCCCCGCTCCCAGTCCCTCTCCCAGGTCGCTCTCCCAGTCCCTTTCCCAGGTCGCTCTCCCACGCAAAATTTTGAAACAAACTTGATCTGCCTGCAGTATAGAGGAACCTACATACCAAGTTTGGTGTCTCTAGCTCTTATAGTCTCTGAGATCTAGGTGTTCATACAGACAGACGGACAGACAGACAGACAGACGGACAGACGGACATTGCTATATCAACTCGGCTATTGATGCTGATCAAGAATATATATACTTTATAGGGTCTGCCACGCCTCCTTCTGCCTGTTACGCACATAGTCGGTAAAACAAACCCAATAGACCCCTGTACTTTTTTTAAATACGGGGTCTAAAAACTATGTTTTCAGCTTCGCATCTTTTGCTTAAAAGGGAAACAAATTGGTATCCATGTTAAACAAATATGTGAATGCGTTTTTTAAGCAACTGCATTTAATTTTATCAGTTTCCTTTTTTTAATGCGCACTGAAAAAAGTTAAGCAAGCACACGGCTGACTTAATTGAATACAAAATTGCACTCAAACATAAAGATAATTGACAAATTTGTGCACTGAGCCAAGCAAATTATGTAGATGAATTGAAACGATTCGAAAAGAAATGAATTGAATGATAAAAAAACAGAAATGAAAATCGATTGAGCTCTATATAAAAAGTTAAACATACATTAGAGTAGACTTAAAGACAGTTGATTTGTATTATTCACTAAATTCACAAGAGATCAAATTAAAAACGCAGGTTAATTGAATTGAACATTACTATAAAACACAGCCAAATATGCAAATTAATCAACGACTGCAATTAAAAATAATATCTTTTTATATAAATACTGGTATTTGATAGAAAAAATCACACACTGCGTGCAAATCATGAAATACATGATACACGTGGGTGTATAAAAAGCGAACATGTTGACAACAACATATGCATACAATGCTCGCTATGTTTAAACAATTTGATCAATTAAAAGCAATTTGCAAAAAAAGAAATGTGAAAAACTTTGACAAACAACATTAAATATTTTGAACAAAATAAAGCAACCAAAATAAAAACGATGTAAATCGAGCTAAAAAGACAAAGAGAAACGGGTGAAAAGAAAGCAGCAAACTGTTTTCCAGTTGCCGTTTTTTTCCACACAAATTGCCCGCCAATGATCCAATGAAGTAGGCAACGCGTTGTTCTGTGCCGGGGCGGATTGAATAAAATTTCACGCTGAAAATCACATTGTTTACCAACGAAACAATTCCACGTAGGCAAAAGGCAAAAAACAAATCGACCAAGCAAAAAGCAAAAATCGCATAGCAAAATAAGTAAGTGCACTAATCGGAAGTGCAAGACTAAAGGCTACCTAGTAATAAAAATAGAATGTAAATAAAAGGTAAAATTATAATATTTACAACCCAAGATACAAAAATACCTTAAAACTTGCTTTATTGAATTAAAAATAAACTATGCCCAAAATAAATCGATTCATAGGATTTTGAAAATTTTAACTGACTACTAACATTCACTCTGTGTAGAAATTTCAATTCAGAATTTTTATAAGCAATCTTTTACCCTATTTATCCGATTAACTATCAACTTCCATATAGAAATGTCAAAATCAAATCAATTAAATTTCTGAAAGAACTTCTAGATATAAATGACTAATTGAAAAATTTTTAAAATCTGAAAAAAATAGTGGAACACTGATTAGGAACATTTTTGATATTTTCTTGTCAATTTAAAATATTTGCTGACTTGCTGTTCAGTTTAAAAAAAAATAAAATGGCTATTCTATATTTGCAACAAACACTTTCAATATAGTATACTAAAGTATATACCCAACTACTGGGTATAAAGCTGAATACAGCAAACATCTCTACTGTGATGATGGTTTTTGTTGTTATTGTTGCTGTGTTTGCTGTCATTGTTGTTGCTTTTTGGCAGTTGCATGTTGATTTTTCTACTTTTGCCAAAGCTTTTTTGTTGTCGCTTTTGTTGCCTTTTTTTTTTGCTGCACGCATTGGAACATTCATGCCTCTGATTGGCGCCACGCATAAAAGCTGAGAGCCCAAGTCTAAAAACAGTATTCTAAAGTAGGCGACCATGCAATACCCTGTACTCGTATGAAGTAATAAATGCTTGCTTAACTCTTTGTAAAGTAAAACTTACAGATACAAATATAAACTGATATTCAACGATTACACAAACTGATTACAGGGTATCAAACGTTCGCCACATCCGCCACAACGGGCGTGGTGCACTTGACAGCAGCTGGCAGGTCGATTATTTGTCGCTGTGACAGCGTCAATGCGATGACCATGTGGAGGAAAAACCACAGACAACATTTAATGGTCACATTGCGGACACGGATTTCCAATTCCGTTCATCAATGTTTGCTCCCCATTGACTGCGTGACAGTGCACAAATTTATGATATTCTTTTAACGATTTTAAATGCATTTATTAAGCTCAAAAGGGACAACACGTACTAAGTATTTGAGCCACATCAAAGCATTGTCCAACGGCATTGCAGATCACTTGACCACGGCCAGATCGTTTGCTGATCCAGCCCTGATAGACATCGACGGCATTGAGGCCATAAGTATCCATTAGCCAGTTCTGAAAGTCCATAGGAAAGCCTTCATAAACGGGAACACTCTGCAATGGAATTAATGTTGTGAAAATTAAATCAAAAAATCTTTTCGGTAAATTTAATACTCTTTACGAGTTTGACAAGGAAATTGTGTGACATTTCTGCTATTTTGTTACTTGAAAGCGCAAAAAAATTAATTTCCTGTGTAACGCTGCGTATGAGCAATGTAATACTTAGGAACAACAATCACAACTGCAATATGAAATTAATAAAAGAGCAAACGGTAGCTAAAGCCAGCTAAAGGTAGCGATAAAAAATGTTTAATTTTCTGAGCTAATTAAAAGGCGATGCAGAGCAAGAATGTGACGAACGCTACAAAAGCAAAGAACGCGACGAAGGCGACGACAGAAACTTAATTGAATGCTGCAGCAAACAGCGTCAACGCATTTTAGTAATGTTTTATAGAGGTGCTAAAGTACATACAATGTATATGTAGCGAGAGGTGTTTAAGAAGTTGCTTTAAAGTAGGAATAGCAAATGTGAGTTAAACAAAATTAAACAAGAAAAAAAATGATCTATGTCAGATAAATAGTAAAATATTGTGTTTATTTTTTTGGGTTGTAGTATCATGATGTAGAAATAGAAGAAAATTTTTAAATTTAGTTTATTTTGTAAAAAAAATAATTTAGTACTCATTTTTTGATGAAAAAAAAAATTAAAAATATGATTACATTTTTTATTTTTAATTTTTTAAAAATATGATTACATTTTTTATTTTTAAATTTTTTTTTTTGTAAAAAACAGTATGAAGTATTCCTAATTTGGGATAAATTTTAATTTTTAATTTATGTTATATAAAAAACATTTGGACTCTTGCTTTTTAATAAACAAATTTTCAATAAGGTTTAAATATCATTTTTAATTTTAATAATCATAATATGGCTCTTATTTTCAATTTTTACTGCAAAAATTAAAAATTCAGCTATTTTCCCATAAGCAATAAATATACAAATAAACAAAAAAAAATATTATGCAATAAAATAAAAGATATTATTCAATTTATTTTATAAAAATACATTGAGAAATGTTTAAAGCAACCCTCTCGGCAAATATGTGCATAAGTCGCTGAGAGTGTTGCACTTCCGCTGGCATCACAATCACAGCAAGGTAAACGCAGCTCTGTTTACTTTGCCACAGCAGCTTCGATGCGGGTCGACAAACTGCAGTCTATAAATTTGCTGGCCAAATTTAAGCGATCTTATTAACTGTGCTCGAAAATTTTGTGGTCGCCAAGGACGTTGCGGTGTCTGGGGGAGGAGATTGTTAAGTGCAAACACTTGGACATTTTGCTTAGTGCCGCTGACTGGCTAATTAAAATTGGCAATTAGATAGACAAACACTTGAGACGAGGCGAACACACAAAGGACCAGACAACACCACAGGACCAGCAGGACTAAACCAGACCCAAACCCGATTAAGCCACGAGTGTAACATAGCTTTAGAATTGGCCAATTTGTTGCGGCCAAAAGAAAAGTGAGCGTCACTTTTGATGAGATTATGTCACAAACACACACACACACACACAAACAACACATCAAAGTTAATTAAAAATACATAAAAAACGCTTATCGCTCTAATGTCGCACATAAAGCATAAATGCGACAGTTTTAGATGGGCGTATGGGCGTGGCATTGTAAGTACTCCTGTCAACTTAATTATGAAAAAAGTGTCAAGCTCCAACTTTCGCTGAGTGCATGAAAAATGGCGGTGTGAAAAATGTGATAATTATTGCAACAACAACAAGTATATGTATCTAAAATAACATAATTATTTATGGCAGACTCTGGCAACAAGACAACACTGATATACCAAAAAGAGAGGAAGCCATATAAAGTGGCTAACAGCCGGAAAGGCAACGGCCAAAATAAAGGCAAAGATAAAAAAAAAGCAGAAGCGGAAGATTCTTGAAAAATTTGTCGGCTTCTGTTGATGTCCTGTTTTTTATGCTTCTGTGTTTTTCTTCTTCTTAGCCATAAATAAAGGCAAATTATTGAATGCAAAATCAGCAGCTGAGGGGGGGAAAGTGAAGGCAGGTGCTATGGAATCCGAACAAAACACTTTTCAATTAAGCAACTTGTCAGTTGGGGCAGCAAAAGGCTTAAAAAAACAACAACAACAGGCACAACAGACAGCAAAAGGCAAACAAATAAATGAACTAAACAAATGCCCACTAAGCACGAAGCTTGAATACCCTGTAAGCTAATTGAAGCGCATGCTTTGTTAGCTGCTCTAAGAAACTCTAGCTGGACTATTGCCAAGTGCGGGGTATACAAAAATTTGAAGCTCACGAAAAATGTCTGGCATTCTTTTTTTGAGGGGGCAAGCATACATTTTGACGTTGCATGTATTTGCTGCTAACGAGCTGAAGAATTATGACTCCATTAGACGGGGCGCTTAAGGCGTTCAAGACCCTATGGCAAGAGAGAGAGAGGGAGAGGGAGAGAGAGAAGAAAGAGAGAGGGAAAGCAGACGCATAGTTAGCTTAAAGTTGCTGCCACTTTTTTTTGTTGGGCTTGTTGTTGCCACGCAAAGGAAATGCCGCCATTTTGTGCAGATTACGCTTTGATGAACTCAACAGGGCTCAGAACCGGAGCCGGAGCCGGAGCCATAACCATAACCAGATTCAGTTGCAAAGCCAGGGCCAAGACAACGTAATGACAACGTCAACAACGAGACGATGCCAAGCAGATTGAATTTACTGAACAAACACTTTTCATTTGCAGTTGAATTAAGCAAAGTAATCCCTCGTGTATATTCTCTTTCTCTTTCTCTTTTTATTTTTATTTTTATTTTTTTTTTTTTGAGTCAAGACAAGCTACCGAACTTGGACGTTCCGACTGCAAACTAACAACTTGGCAGCCCGAGAACTTTGGCAACTTGGCTTAAAAGAGCAAATCCCACATTAAAGACAAGAACACAATGCTGTTGAAATTCCAAATTAACGAATGACACTCAGATCTCAACTTGCAGCCAGAACGAGGTGTCGAGTCAAACATGAAAATGAAATGTAAATATTCAAATATATATGTGGTGGCAAAGTGGCATCAACCGGTTTCCTTTCCTTTTGCCGTCGACTAGCATGTTAAATGGACTTTTTTTTATCAATTAAGCAACTGCCTCTTAAGAAGGCAAAAAAAAAAGTATCGGCGACATAAAAACTTTACAAGATAACTGGAAAATAATTCATATGTATAAAGGTGTCAAGCTCGAAAGTTTTAGACAAGACTGAGTTTGATAATTTGAACCCAAGGTTTTGACTAAAACATGGTTTAGTTTACTGCAAAGGAAGAAATTTGACTTTATCAATTCTTTTATATTTAGACCCCGTACTTAAAAAAAGTACAGGGGTCTATTGGGTTTGTTTTACCGACTATGTGCGTAACAGGCAAAAGGAAGCGTGGCAGACCCTATAAAGTATATATATTCTTGATCAGCCTTAGCCGAGTCGATATAGCAATGTCCATCTGTCCGTCTGTCTGTCTGTCCGTCTGTCCGTCTGTCTGTATGAACACCTAGATCTCAGAGACTATAAGAGCTAGAGACACCAAACTTGGTATGTAGGTTCCTCTATACTGCAGGCAGATCAAGTTTGAGAGGGACTGGGAGCGGGGCATGGGAGAGGGACTGGGAGAGGGACTGGGAGCGGGGACTGGGAGAGGGACTGGGAGAGGGACTGGGAGAGGGCCTGGGAGAGGGACTGGGAGAGGGACTGCGAGCGGGACTGGGAGAGGGACCCGGGAGAGGGACTGGGAGAGGGATTGGGAGCGGGGCCTGGGAGAGGGACTGGGAGAGGTACTGGGAGAGGGACTGGGAGAGGGACTGGGAGCGGGACTGGGAGAGGGCCTGGGAGCGGGACTGGGAGAGGGACTGCGAGCGGGACTGGGAGAGGGACCTGGGAGAGGGACTGGGAGAGGGACTGGGAGAGGGACTGGGAGCGGGACTGGGAGAGGGCCTGGGAGAGGGACTGGGGAGGGACCGGGAGAGGGACTGGGAGCGGGACTGGGAGAGGGACTGCGAGCGGGACTGGGAGAGGGAATGGGAGAGGGACTGGGAGAGGGAATGGGAGAGGGACTGGGAGAGGGAATGGGAGAGGGGCCTGGGAGTGGGACTGGGAGCGGGACTGGGAGAGGGACTGGGAGAGGGACTGGGAGCGGGACTGGGAGAGGGACTGGGAGCGGGACTGGGAGAGGGACTGCGAGCGGGACTGGGAGAGGGAATGGGAGAGGGACTGGGAGAGGGAATGGGAGAGGGGCCTGGGAGCGGGACCTGGGAGATCTTAGTATATTAAAATTTTGTAAATGTGAGTAAGTCAAATTTAAAATGAGTACCTCAAAAAATTTTTGACCAAATCAGTATAAAACTACATAAAACATTTTAGAGTGAATGTCTCTTATGCCGTTTTGAATGTATTCATGCAGGTCTCAAATATCATTATGAACAATTAGAATAAAAGTAGTTTAATTATGGATATTTAGTAAAATATAATGAAAACATAAAAGAATGCAATTTGTGTAATTATTTTTCTGCCAAATTAAACTTTTTGTTAAAGAAACCTTAATACGTACTTTTTGGTACCATCTAACTCAACGTTTCTTCCCCTCTATCTCTCTTCATGCTCTCCCTCTCACTCTCTCTCTCTCTCTCTGTCTCTCTCTTTCTTTCTGTCTCTCTCTCTTTCTTTCTCTGCCTCTCTCTCTCTCTCTCTCTCTGCCTCTTTCATTTACTCCCTCTCTCTATCACTCTCTCTATTTTATTGTTCCATTTTCATCTCCTCTCTCATCTCTGACGTTCCATTGTTGTTCTTGTTATTGTTATGCACACATATTTGCATTATTTCGACAGTCTAAAAATTCAAAGCAGCTGTCTCATAGAGCAGCACACAACGATGCTGCCAATGTGCAACAGGAAGCAACAAAGCCAACTCTCAACAGCCAACGGCCGATATTAGAATTTGCCCTTAAATTCTGGCCAAATAGCAATCAGGCCCAGAGGCTAAGAACGCCTCATCCATTCGCATCCATTTATGACGGCCATAATTAGAAACTTTCTAGGCTGCTCAATAGAAATTGCCCTTCAGCTGTGAAATTGTGGCAGCTGATTGGACTTGGAGATTACTTGAACGTGGGACAATAAATATTCAATAACAACGTTTACGGATAGCGGTTACGCAGTTATCAAATAGCAGTTACCAAAGACAATTTAATTTGGGAAATTTAAATTGTGTTAGCTCAAATTTAGCTAAATGAGCAAGCAGTTAATTCAGAATATTAAGGGGTTAATTGGTGAAAGAATTATTGTAATTGCTTGAGGTGAAATGGTATTTATTAACAATTCGTTGGAAATAATTAAGGTAGAAATTTTAATAGTAGACCCGTTCATATATCATATCATTTTCAAATCCTAGAAGTTTTCTATGATTATTTAATTTATAATTATTTTTTTAAGTAAATAAATAAAATAAACTATTCACTTTCTTTATAAATGACAGATTAGTACCTTTATATAACTTTAACTATATGTGTACAAAAAACAATTTGTCAACCTTTAATTCTGAGAAAGATACTGACAGACAGATAAGCAGATTTTGAACAGATATATTGACAAGTTTACTAAAAGAAAATAGGAAAATCAAAGAGGAAAGTCAACCGAAGAAACGGTTTGTAGACTTATGAAAATAATATCTATAGAAAACAGGAATATTTTAAGGTACAATTAATTAAAAAAGTGAGTTGAAAGTATTTCGTCCTGGTATTAAATCCTAGCGGAAGTATGATACAGATATTCTGCTGCTCATTCTGGAATTCTGGATTGAAAATGGAATTCTGGGCAATGAAACGTGGTCACGTGCTCATGAACCCATTGCACTGACAGGCAACTGAGCCGAAAAGTTAAAAATTCTGAAAGTGAGACAACGCAACAAGGAAAACTGCGCGTGATTTATGTATTCTTCCTTGTTTTTATTTTTGGTGGACAGACCGGGGAAGAATGAGGGATTTATCTGTGCTCGATATGGATTTAAGTGGTTGCTACCTGAAATTCATTTGCCATTGCGGCCAGCCAGCTGGAGTCCACATTCACTTGCTGTTCCACAATCAGCTCATGTTCCAGCTCCTGTTCCTGTTCCTGCTCGAACTCCAGCTCAAGTAGATGGCCAGAATTTATGGCCTTTGCTAATTGGTAGAGCAGAAAACTGCCGCGTGCTGCAAAACGAAAGCAAAACAAAAGATAATACAAAAAAAATGTGAAAATGGAGAATGAGAATGAACTTGGCTTTTAAGTGTCTGCTAAACAAGAAATTTAATTTGAAAAAAACTCAAAAGTCTAAAGCCTGTCTGCGGGTCCTGTCAGCTCTTGAAATAACCACTTGAAAGAGACTACGAAGAGTCCACTTCAGAGCTCAGATTGCGTTTAACTAGCTACTTAATGTCAGTTAAGTGCAATTGCTATAAAAATGAAATGTGTAACCATAGATAATCTCTCTCTCTCTCTCTCTCTCTCTCTCTTTCTCTCTCTCTGGGTCTCTCTGTACTACTTGCTCATTTCTTTGTCCTCAATTTTCCAAGTTTGTAGTTTCGCTTTTCAGGTGATTGGCAAATGCGCACATGAATCATTGATAAGCGTATCAAATTGCAGTCATTAGACAAGTTGCTGACTTTGATGGGCAAACAAAAGGCAAACGGCAATGGAAACGGGAACGTCAATGCCATTACATTGATGCCAGCTGGCAATCAAGGGAACATTCAAGCAATTGTGTCTGTGATGAGCCGGGCAAACGAAAGAATTTCAATCCTCTCCAGATCCAAAACGAAAGAAAAGCGGAAATCAAATTGTTTGATAATCAAGAAAAAAGTAACCAAACTAACAAAAAGGTTGGATTGAAAAGCAATTGCAATATCGAAAGGAACAAAACTAAAGATAAGTAGTTACGGAAATGAAACTAAAATCGGCTCGCAGATAAATCCAATTGTTAAGCGTAATTATTTTCAAGCTAAAAAGTTGCCTCAAATTTGCTTTTGATTTTGTTATCGTCGCAGTTTTAAGTTAATTCATGAATCTTCCACTTAAATTATTCATAATTGCACATCAACTGTTTGCCATGTGTTTTCACTCTGCGAGTTTTTTTTTTTGTTCCGTTTGGAAATCGGTTTTTTCAACTTTGCGAGCACATTGCAAACTCTCATTACGCATACGACGCGTTGACGTTAATCATACGCCATGTTCAACGCGCCGCAAAAACTTTTTTACTTGCTCTCTCTCTCTCACTGTGGTCCTGTCTCTGTCAGTTTTTGTTTTCAGCTGCTTGGCAATAAATCACATTTAAAGTTGAAAAGCGCCAAATAAATGAGACAACTGACCTAAAATGTCAGCCGGGCAAAGCGAAAGCGAAAACAAAAAGCAAACAACTTGCCAAAGCAAAAGCAAAAGCGAAAGCGAAAGTTGTTCACTTTGTAGTGTAGTGTTAGTTTGTTGTTGTTGTTGGTGTTCTGCCTGTTGTTGAAATGTTGCACAAAAATATTTGCACAGCATCACGTGACCACTAGAAATTTGCATTTTTATAGCAGGCACTGGCAGTCATTTAACAAGGCCTGCAAAGGGGCTAAAGTGGGCGTGGCAACAAGTGAGTGTGTGTGTGTCTATGTGTGTGTGTGGCTAAGTATGTTAAGTGTTATCACCGACGGTTAATGATGCCAAGAATAAACTCGGCTAACACTTGAGCAACAACAACAACAACAACAGCATGTGTTGTGGCCTGACGAGGCGACAAGAACAACAACAGCAACAACTGTAGTAAGAATATCAACAACAACAACAACAGCAGCTGCAATTCTGTTAAAAAACAAAAAGCAACTGCCACGCGTGACAAATGACACCAGTGACATTAAACTGCTGCAACGGAAGCCGGACGAAGATGAAGATGAAAGCAACAACGGAAGACGAATGACAAAGCGGGTGAGACAACAGGAAGATCGAAAGATAAAGAAACGGAGACTGGAAGAGGGGCAACAACTGCTGCAGCAGTGACTCTTGTCAGCGGCAAGCGGATACAGCAATTGTCAAGTGGTGGCACAAACAGTGAAGCTGCAACAGCGCAAGAAAACGTTGCAAGGATAACAGTGATAACTGCCTAAGCAAGATTTGTAAACACGATATCACTAGAAATGCCTGTATTAACTTTGTTTTTGTTTATCAAGAGACATGAGGCTCACAATTCACAGATAAGAAGTAATACAATATATATATATATGATACAAATATGAATTATCATATTAGGTATATACTTTAAAAATTACAGTACGTGTAATTTTAATTTTAATATCTGTATTTCAATGTTATTTTTTAAAATAAGAAAACTTTTATTAGAAGATAATTTTAGTATTATGTGGTAGTATTTTTTTATTATTTAAAGCAATCTATACCTAACAATACTATTTAACTTATACATAATTAGACTTACACTTAAAACAAAAAACCCTTGTGATAAAGCTAGTCAAACAATAATTATCAATTTTCTTCTATAACATAAAAAAAAACATCTTAAGAGTAACGAGTATAAAAGCAACAAATTTTATAGGATATTACAGACTACAAATTTAGGAATTTGCTTTGTATATGTATTCATAAGTCCGGTTTTTTAATGTCTAGTTAAGCGGTTTGATAACTATATCAGAGTTATTTTAACGTAAATTTTAAACTTAATGTTAAATTTGAAATTATCTCTTTAATAAAATTTAAGAAGACATTTTAAAACCAGACCGATATTTTCCATATTTCCATAAATATCCGCTTCAATTTAAAAGTCGTGCTCAGGCAGTTTTTACTGTACCATCTTTACTGTGCTCTCTTGATGCTGCTTCTGCTGCTGCTCTCATGGAATGCGCGAATGACACTTGAGTTATTTTTGGGTTTTTTGTTTTTTTTTTTGTTTGTGTTTTAGCTGCCTCTTTGGCGTTCCACAAAATCTAAACTGGTGCAACTAAATGCAGAAAACGAAATACCAATTACGCATTCGTTGACATTTCCCTCACTCTCAGAAAAAAACACTCTATCACAATCTCTAACTATCTCTCTCTCTCTCTCTCTCTCTTCCCTGTCTCTCTCTCTCTCTCTTTCTTTCTTGTCTCCCTCTCTGTGTGTGCTGTGTGATGACAGCTTTAAAGTGGCAAACACAGTGGTGCTACAGTGCGTATGCGTGATAAACAAGCTTAATTGTAGCATCACATCGCAAGTGAAAGGGAACAACAACAACAACAAGTCGTTTCCTGTTGTTAGTTTTTTTTTTGCTTACCTGATGCTGGCACCATATGGAGTACAACTTCAGCTGGCATCTGTTCCTGTTGCAGTTGCAACTCCAGTGCATCTACTCCATCTATGGCTGTGGCATCTAATGAGGCTGCCAGCATGCCTGCTGCCTTTCTGGTGGCAAGTAGAAAACCAAAGAGTAGCATACAGTAAAGCTTCTGTAGAGTAGTATCCATGCCAGCAGCTGTAACTATTGAATATTTTTACAATACAGACAAACCAATTAAAGCATTAGAAACTTCGAATTTCTCAGAGATTTTTTATCTTTTTTATAAACTACAGATATAAGCTTTCAGAACAAGAAATGCTTTCTAAAATCAGCTCTGACATTTAAGGGTAATTATAAAGTATACAAGTTCACCTAAACTAAAAATAATCTAAATTAAAAAAACTAGTCGGCCGGTGCTACAGTCGAGCACACTCGACAGTCGGAGACCCCGTACTTACTATGGAAAAAACTTATAATGGAAAAAAACTAAAAATAATTTAGTTAACTTAAATGCAAATGTTATCAGATTGGTTACGATATCTCATAAAACAAAAATGTTTTACATACTAAGACTTAATTTTCGCACGATCGGTCCTATGACAGCTATATGTTATAGTTCTCAGATTTGAAACAACTTTGGTAAGAATCTCCCAGGCCCCACTCCCACTCAATCTCCCAGGCCCCGCTCCCAGTCCCCCTCAATCTCCCAGGCCCCGCTCCCAGTCCCACTCAATCTCCCAGTCCCTCTCCCAGTTCCTCTCCCAGGCCCCGCTCCCAGACAAATAAATATATATATAAAGCATACGTATCTGAATATGAAGTAGTGTAACTACATTTATATATTGTGTTTAGTGTAATAAAAAATAAGGAAATATTTGTAACTCTAGAATGTAAGTTAGCCAAATTAAGATAATTAAGAAAAATCTTCCCCAATCATAGAACATTCCACAGCAAAGTTCGCCTGCTACTTGTGAAGTCTTATTAACGCCTCACTTTGTCAACCTATTTTTGAGGGAATTGGTGAAGTCATATTTTTGCTGGCACAATTGCGGATGGCATCCTTTTCAGTTGCCACTTGTGTCATTTGGAAATTTATGAGGCAACCACAGCGAAGGGTGTGATTCCCGATCTCTCAGCTCTCATTTCTCATTTCACTGTGCTCAGTTGTCGATGCTCCTGAATATTTGGCAGCAATTAAGCGGCTTAAGAGCAAGCACCAAAGTGAAACTTCAATTGCATTTTCAATTGCTGCTGGCAAATGTCGAAGAGGGTGGGAGAGGGGAGTGTGAAGGGAGCAGCTGTAAAGTGGAAAGAAAGTGTCTGCGCTCTAGATTCAGCAAATTGCATTGTTCACTCTCTCGCACTCGTTTGTAATTTAATGAATAAACGAGCAATATACTCGAAATTTCATAAAAAAAAAACCAACAAATGCGCTCCCATTTCGAATTGGGGGTGGCAACTGTGTATAAAGAGAGGGGTAGGCAGAGGGGGTAGAGGGGGTAGAGGGGGTTTGAATCCACACGGCAGCTACGTTTAATGTGCACAACTAAAGTGCTCGACTGTCGTTGACAACAAATGCAGGCGGAAACAGTTCCAGGATCCTCCTGTACTCTCCCCCAAGTAACCATAACCAGTTTCACTTAACACCACGCCCACTTCCGCCCACCTCATCGACCCTCCTCCTCCTCCTTCAGCTCAATTGTTTCTCTGCCTTTGCTGCTGCTGTTTGCTGTCTCTGCGGCCTGGCAAACAAACAAGCAACAAGATGTCGTTGTCGTTGTTGTTAATGTTGTTGTTACTGCTGTTGTTGTTGTTGTTGTTGTTGCTGTTGTCATTGTTGCTGCTGTTGCTGTTGCTGTGCTCTGGCAAGACGATAACGAGCTGAAGGCACGATTGAAACTAAGAGCAGATTTTTGGAGCCGAGAGACAAAAAAAAGCGCAATGATTCTGTTTTTCTCGATTCAAATATTTTCCTTTAAATGAAAAGTCTACTCTTGAAAACGTAAACTCTATAATTTCACCCTTTAGCAACTGCGTTGCTTTTTAAGAAATTAAAATCATTTGATTTCGATTTTGGCAGTAAATAACAATAATTTTTGAATTCAAAGGTGATAATGTTGAGAATACGTTTGTCGGATTATCCCATTGCTATTGATTCTTGGTCTATTTTCAATTGCTCTTTGTAGTTGTTTTTCGCTCGTTGTTGCTGCTGCTGTTGGTTGTTGTTGTTGTTGTTGTCTGCAATCCTGCTATTAATGAACTTAAGCTTCAGGACAGGTGTGTACTTCTCTACCCTGCATGTGTTTAATCTTAACAAAGGGGAATTTTAATTTTGTGCTATAATTTTATTACTATTTTATTTATTTTATTATTATAATAAATGTATATTAGACATAAATATTTTACTAAAACAGCCACTGGACTCCCTTTTCATATTCTTCTGATAGTAAGCAAATAAAAGTAAATTATTAATACTATAAATTATTGGGGAAACAAAATATTTTTCACATTAAACATATTTTTATTATTTTCTTATTAAATAATTAAAATGTGCTTTCGATTTTGATTGCAAGTAAACCCGATTACAGGGTATCTGCAAGCAGCTTACTATATTCTAGACTAAACTCACTTTTTCTATTATTTTTGTAGATTTTGTTGTTGTTGTTTCGCATACTCCAACACATAACATTTAATTTTAGAACTGAATATCGCTTTATTACTGAGTTCACCAAAACGCCCACATATTACTAAGTACGGATCCAACCCACATAAACGGCAACTCGTATAGGGTATATATATATACATATATGTATAATGGAATGTACATACCGTTAAATGTTGCGTCAACTGCCGTTACTTTTAATTGTTAGTGCCAAAAATGTCGTTGCTCGACTGAGCGTAACATAACGAAAAAAATGTTCATAACCAAGAAAAAATCGTCAACAAAAATAATAAAAAGATAAAATACAAATAAAAATAAAAGGAATCCATGCAAGGCTGAACATTGATTGAAATTTAAGAAATCAATGGAAATATTGTGAGAGGCATGTAATATCATTTGTTGCTGAAAACACTGGCCCCACCTTCCACCGATGATATCAAATGATAACAAGCGACACTGATAAGAAATCAATGTGCCGTGCCATTGGCAACGACATCAACAGTAAAAATAGTGCCATGGGATGCACAGTTTGAAGGCCTTGAAATGATATGGTAGTTGAAAATTAATATGCGTTAAATTTGTAATGTGTTTGTAATTTATTAAATGGTAACTGCTTAACTATGAACAAATATTTTCGAACTTTAATGATTAAATTATTCTATTTACAATATAGTTACATATTATTATTATAGGATATTTTACTATAATAATAAATGTTTTACTCGTCTTATGTCCTCTCTCTCTCTCTCCCTCTCTCTCTCCTAAATGTCCTATTTTATCACAAATTTTATAGAATGGTGTAGAAATTATAGTTTACCTATCTCATTTTCTGTCTCTTTTTTCGTCTCTCTCTCTCTCTCTCTCTCTCTCTCTCTCTCTCTCTCTCTCTTTCACTCCTCATGCAGCTAATTTATGCACTACCTAAATCAATAAAAGTAATTTCGACTATTCATTTATTTTTGTACTTTTCTTGAATTTCTGTCGTGAAAAAAATAATAATACCTTCTTTACTTTGTAAGGACATGAACATTTTACATACGTTACCACATATTTACCTAAATATGTACTTGGGCAGTTAATAAAGGAGCTTCCTTAAATAATAGAGCGTTTGTCGAGTTGTCATTTGTTTTGTTTTCCCTATTTTCTTTTATCCGAAAAAATATTATGTATACGCTGTAATAATTTGGTATAATAAAGTATAAGTTAGAATGATAATTCAAGTTACTTTATAACTATTTACAGGGTATCCGCTATTTTACACTTTATGTTAAAAGCAACCGCTCTCCAATCATTCAAATCTAATGCAAATGAATAAATATAATTTGTCAAATAGGCCATATCAAAGTCAAAACTAAA
Source organism: Drosophila falleni (assembly GCA_035045575.1). Taxonomy (NCBI): domain Eukaryota; kingdom Metazoa; phylum Arthropoda; class Insecta; order Diptera; family Drosophilidae; genus Drosophila; species Drosophila falleni. Next base: position 19,116,429 of record JAWNOV010000167.1, read on the forward strand.
TAGACAAGGAATCGTTTAAACGTGGTCACATTTTCAATTTTGACTGTCATTTTCATTTGTTAGTTCAACTGGAAATTCATGTTATTGTTGTTTTTATTTTTGTTGTTGTTGCTGTCTGTTTCCTTGGTGAACTCGGAAAAACTTAAATGTTGCCTCGAAGGCATCAATTTGCTTGCAATTGGCATTCAAGTGTCTGCAAAACGAAATTTGTTGCTGCTAGAGATTTGTATCTGAGGAAACAATTTTAAACGGCGTACAAAAATGCCGGAAACCAGACACAAAATGTTAACGGAAAAGGAAACAGCCCGACGAACAGTGGCTCCCACACATTATCACACACCCGCCACACACATATACAGTGAATTTATTGTAGGCAAGCTTGAATCTAAATTTAGAAAGTATAAATGGTAAATCTAGGAGTAGAAAAGACGTCAGACTCTCTTTTAAAAAGAATTACATAAATTTACTTCATATTTTACACACAAAATAAACATATTTTCCATTACAGTTCCATCCCACTAACATGTAACCGATTCTTACCGATTAAAATCGGTAAAACATAACCGAAACGCTAACTAAAACTGATAATTTGATTTAGTTGGAATTAATAATTTTAAGTCCCCAATTTAACATTAACAAAACTTATATTTAGAAAATAAAAAAGGTGTGCTCCAATTTAAGTTTTATTAAATTAATGATCTCGGCTAAGCTGAACCTTTCAAATAGTTCTTTTGATATATAATAGATGTAAATCAGAACGATTGATAAATTAAAAATTTCACAGTTGTGTTGGAAAAACATAAATGTAACGTTTTTTTTAGCAGAATGCCAACCGAAGCTAATTTAGCCACCTAGCGGTCAAACGGCGAACAACGCCACAGCAGCGCTTTAAGCGAAAGGTTGCCACTCGGTAAAAATTTCCGGTCTGGTTTGATTCTTTTTACTTAAAAATAAGTACTAATTTTGGTGCTAGAATTTTTTAATTTTTTGCAGAATTTTTGATACATTTTTCTAGATTTTTTGATATATTTTTTTTTTGTTAGAATTAAATTTTACAAGTTTTTTCCCCCAAATTCTGGGTAAACTTTGTTAAAATGTTGTGTGTTTAATTTTTATTAGCTTTTCGCATTTTTAAACAATAAACACGCCATATAGCGGGAACATTTGCCGACTCATTTAGTTAGCTCCGTGGCAAACCAGTTCCGCTCCACGCGCTTGACCAATTTTAGTGTATTCTTAGTCACTGCTGCTAAACCAGAAATCTAATAAGAAAAAGTGAAAATAACAAAACAAATGCGATAAATATTGTTGAAAAACGCATCGATAACAATGCGCAATTGCATGGCGCGTTAACAACAATTGAAAACGTGCCAGTTAAAGTTCAACGTAAAGTGCCAATAATAAAGAACTGAAAAAGAAAGACGACAACGACGACGACGACGAAGATGAACGAAGAAGAAGAAACGACAGCAGCAGCAGCAGTCGAATCGTGATGATAAGTTTGTGCGAGTGCGGTGCAACGAAAATAACATACATAATACTTGTACGTGTGTGTACATAATTAATACATATGAAAAGCGTGTGTATTGCGTGTGTGTGTGTTTGGTTTGGCCTATGCTGTTGTTGTTGTTGGTCTTGTTGTTGTTCGAAAAACAAAAAGCCAATTCGGAGCAGTAGCTGAATTTACATACATACATACATATATATCAACAAGGAAATGCAATACAAAAACGGTCACAAAACGGCAACCAACAACAAGAATCCAACTGAACCCAAGTTCCAATTGGAAACGCAACAAACAAAATACAAATACAGTTTTTAAAGTGTCGCTGCCGCAGTCACTGCTGCTGCCGCTGTCGACGTCGGTGTGAAAAGAGGTCAAAGGCGCAACAAAAGTTTTTCATTTCGTTGGTAACGAAAAACAAAAAAGAAAAGTAAAAAGCAAGTGCCAAGCAGCTGAGCGCAAAAAAAAAACGTCGTAGTTGTGCGTTAAAACAATAAGCGCCAGCAAAACGTGTGTGTGAGTGTGTAAGTGTGTGTGTGTGTACGTGTAAGTGAGCAAACAACAACAACTAAAATAAATAAGAAGCAGCAGCACAAAAATCTTTGCGCGCGGCCATTAACAAATTCCCAAGTGGCGCGAACAAATACAACAACAACACCAATACCAATAAGAACGAGCAGCTGCGCTCAAAACTGAAATTAGAAATCAATTTTCAAATTTAACAATCAAATAAAGAACAACCACATTTCTAACAGCAGAACGTAATATAAAATCTGGTTTTATCAGTCGCACAACAACAACCAAATAAAATAAAAAACGGCTGACAAGTTTTTAGCGCGTACGGCAAAGAAGAAGACGCAGTAAAAAAAAGCTACTTACGCTCGCGTTTTGTCTTTGTCGTAGTGAGAGCTTAGAACAAACAAACAAACACAACAACAACAACAACAAAAAAGCTTAACAGCAGCTGGGCGCTAACATAAAAAAGAAGCGCCAAAATATTTTGCCATAACAGAGCCATCATAATATATAATATATTGCGATTTTAATTAAGAAACAACAAAAACAACAAACGCCAAAGCGAAATATTTTAGCACAGAGCCCAATCGGCAGTTGGAGTTGTGAGCGAATAGCACAAGAGCACACGTTCAAGAGAGAGAGGGAGAGAGTGACTACAAATAGAGAGAGTGCGAGTGCGAGTGAAATTGAGAGAGCGCACGCAAAGAGGAGTGCGAGAGAGCAAGTGATTTTGTTGTCATAGCGCGCGCTTGACAAGTAAGTAAAAAGCCCTCTTGACTAACCCCAACCCCCACAACAACTACCCACAGTCCCCCACCCCCATACTTGACGCGGTGTTCGTTTTGTTTTGCAACTGCCGGCCGCTCAATTTGCATTAGTGTAGGTGAAAATGAAGAAAACTTTCGGACATGCGGGTGTTTGTCATTTTCGCTTTTTGTTGTTGTTGTTGCCGTTGCCGCTCGTTCGCTTCGCACTGTCCTCGTAAACAAACAGTGCAAAATTTATTCAAAAATTCCACGGCGCGCGCGCCGATAAAGCAGCTGATAAGAGCAGCCAAAACGCAGCCATAGGGATAGGGCCTGTGGGCAGAGGAGAGGGCCAGACGAGAAGTATATAAACCTGCTTCCTGTTTCATTCTCACTCTCTCATCGCCGACTGGCAACAACACTGGGCCATGTGCGCTTAAGTAAATTTTTATCGTTTCGGGTTATTAAATTATTATTATTAAATGTCATTATCGATTCGTGGGAATGCTATTTTGTTTCTCTCAGCTCGGTTTCTCTTTCTATTTACTAGATGTCCGCCCACCCACAGCAACAATCGACAATTAATTTTGGAGGGGGTGGAAAAGGCGGTACGGAATTTTGTATGGCCACGTGCCCATAAGTGTCTGTACAAATGTGTGATCTGCATTCCAAATTAGCCCCTCAGAGCCAGACACGGCTTGACTTTAAGCCAAAATTGGTTTTCACATACACTTCCGAATTGTTAGTCATCAATTTGTTGACAATTAGCTGGAATTGGCGATCAACAAGCTTTCAAGCTTGACTTGTTGTTGATTCGTACTTAACTGGGCTTTTAAACATTCCAAAACTAAAGATTGTTATGATAGAATTTATATTCAGAGGAAATGGTTATTATTAATCACTTCGAATGAGTATTTTCCCAACTGAATTCTTATTTTCAAGTATAATTCCTTGGTTTCTTAGGACTTTAAGCAATTTTATAGGGTAAGATTAAAGATCTTATGATTATGATGAAATTCTACAACTTATTTCATGTTTTTAAGAAATATTTATGTCACCATAAATAATTTCCCAGCTACATTAATTAACTTAACTTATTTTTTAAGAGTAATTACGTGTTGAATTGGAAGTCTCAGCTATTACTAGGTTTTTTTTTATCAGAAATGGGAATATTATAATTTTTATTTTCCCATTAGTCAACTGACTAATTGTATTAGTGCATTTTAAAAAAATTCTCTAGTTTCTATGACCTATTTAGAAACTACACAGTGTCAAATTGTCATTTTAGTATATATTATATTTTAATTTTATAATTTCTTTAGATAAACCTATCTTTCTTCTTGAGCATTTTAATCAATTAAAAACATGTCAACTCTTTTATGAGTAAATTGCTCACTTATTTCTTTCTTCATCTCTGTTATTATGTTTGTTTTTAAGACAGAATTTCTTGATTTCTTATCATAAAACACGTGACAAACAAAGTTGTTATAGAAATTTTCCAATCAAAATCTAGATCTTAATTATGGAAACAGCCACCCACTTGAGCTAATTTTGATTTATCAGCTGGCAAACTTTTTTAGTCACAGGTACGATTTAAGATCTATGTCCAATCCGCAGATAAGAATACATCCAAGTACGCATGACTTCATGCTTTGATTGTTCTATCACTCATATTATTCACATGTTTTTGCCAAAAGATAAAGTAACTTTGTGTATCTGTATCTATATTTGTGTGCGTATCTGCTACAACAATAACTTGTCGTCTGTTTTAGGTAAGGCCTTTTGTCACCAAATCCATACTCAATTCGTGTCTCAAGCGAACTCATCGGGTTGATCAGGTTGATGGCAAATGGCATGATATGAAGCTGTGAAACTGGTTTATGTTTGGGGAATCGATATTATTATTATTATTGGGAGCATAATCAAAAACGAAAGGCGAAACTGGATCTTAAATATGCGAATTGTTATTTCAAAATGCCCTTCACGTGTATTGTGGCCCCACAACAAAAAAATAAAAACTTTGCACTGCCGCAAATCGAATCAATTAATGCAAAATAATTTCGTTTGCTACGCAAAACATTTGCATATTGCAGCTGCAGGTTGTCGTAGCCCCTAGTTTTCTATCTAGGTACCCCTCCCTGACCTGGCGACACTTCCAAAGAACTATAAATGCGTTGTTTACTTGGGTCGGAGCAACGCTTTTTCCCGCCCTTTTTACATATCGCACTGGTTATGCAATGGCATTGAGAAACAACAGTGAAACCAAAGGGAGACAACACAGCTACAGCTCAAGTGAGATAGCTACAAGAGGGAGAGAGAGAGAGAGTGAGCAAGAAAGAGAGAGAGAGAAAGATAGAGAGCGGTACCGCTACGGATACGGCAATGTCTGATTTGTTAGGCCAACTATCTGCCTTATCAGCGACCGTTCGCTGACACATTGATAAAGCAAAGAGCACCCCGAATCATTTACAATACCCTAACATGCTGGGAGCATAATTGAATTGCTAGGAAACCCGGAAAATTGTTATATATTCCAAGCGATTTTCTTTAATTTATTTATAATAATTATTTAAAATGTTAAATGTCGCCATAAATCATAAGGGATGCCCAAAAAATTAAACAAATTAACATTATAATTTATAATAATCAATTATAATAGGTTTTTCCGCTCCCAGTCAATCTCCCAGGCCCCGCTCCCAGGCCCCGCTCCCAGGCCCCACTCCCAGTCCCTCTCCCAGGCCTCGCTCCCAGGCCCCGCTCCCAGTCCCAGCTCCCAGTCCCTCTCCCAGTCCCTCTCCCAGGCCCCGCTCCCAGTCCCTCGCCCAGGCCCCGCTCCCAGTCCCTCGCCCAGGCCTCGCTCCCAGTCCCTCTCCCAAGCCCCGCTCCCAGTCCCATATGTTATAGTGCTCAGATTTTATCCCATGAATTGTCAGTTTTCGTAATCAGAGCAATCTTTAAATACTTTCCTCTTTCCATAGAAAGAGTATCCAAACGGCGACTTTTGTATTTAAAATTCCATTTCAAAGAGTATGAAAGATAATATGACAGAGCAGAGCAAAATAAAACGAACTCGCGCAATGAGGGGTTAAATCGAACTGAAGTTTAACCCTGTTGTCCCCCTAAAAGTGTCAATTTGATAAACTAATTATATTTACAGACTGACCACAGGCGCAGCAAAGATAAAGACATATTAAAGGCATATATAAAGATACATCAACAATGGCAAATCCGCGCAAATTCAGCGAGAAGATTGCGCTGCAAAAGCAGAAGCAGGCGGAGGGAACGGCTGAGTTCGAAAGGATCATGAAGGAGGTGTATGCCACAAAAATGGATGAGACACAGGCGAACCAAAAATTACTGGAAAGCTTGGGAGGACCAGAAAGCGGATTGATCTCCAATGCATCGCCAGGAAATGCTGGCAATAATGGCACAGGTGGTGGCAGTGGCAATGGAAGTGGTGCCAGCGGTGGTGCATCTCCGGATGGCATTGCGGGTGGTGGTGGAGGCTCACCCACTGCCTATCGGGAGTCGCGGGGTCGCAGTGTTGGCGTGGGACCTATGAGACGACCCTCGGAACGGAAACAGGATCGTTCGCCGTACGGCAGCAGCGTGGGTGGTGCTGGTGGTTTGATAAATGCCATGGGACTGCCCAACACCAGCAGCAACATTAATAATAATAATGGCACACAACAGAACCTCTATTTAAGTCCACCAATGGACACGAACTGGCGACGTTCGAATTCGGATTCGGCGTTGCATCAAAGTCTTATCATGGCAACGGCAGCAGAGGGGGCAGGCTTTACAACGGACAACACGTTGCACGCCAATTATCCACAACAACAACAGCAACAGTCGCATCACCAGCAGCACAGTCAACGATCTCATTCGCCGCACCAAATTGCACGCAGTTTCAGTCCGCAGGCACAAAGGAGAAAACCGTCATTGTTGCCACATCAGGTGCAGCTGCAACAGTTGCAACAGCATCAGCACAATATGCAGCAGCAGCTGCAGATACATCAGCAACAACAGCCGCAAGCACAACAGCAACAACAGTTGCATCAGCAGCAACATCAACAACAACAACAGCAGCAGCAGCTTCAGCAGCAGCAGCAGCAACAACAACAAACGCCATACAACGCCAAATTCTCCAACTCACTGTTCAGGCCACTGCAGGATCAGGCCAGCTATGCCAATACTGGCTCCCTGCCCAATCTCACCGCTCTGCAGCACTATGCAACACCTCAACAACAACAACAACAACCACAGCAGCAGCAACAGTCACAGCAACAACAGCAGCAGTCACAGCAACAACTGCAACATCAGACGCTATCACCGGTCATGTCACCGCACAATCAGCGACGTGAACGTGACCAATCTCCCAGTCCGTTTAGTCCGGGCAGCGGGGCGGCGGGTCCGCCATCGCCATATCATCAGCAACAACACTCGCCAACGTCCGCCAATGTCGCCAGCAACAATTCGCCCGCCAGCCTGCCGCCCAGCAGCTCGCCACATTTGTCGTTTAGTCCGCTACCCACGTTGGGCGCCAACAACAGCGGCAGCAGCAACTCCACAACTGTGGCTGGCAATTTAACGGATTATCGTCAGCCCGCAAATCCGTCTAGTCCGCGATCCTCGCCTGGTTTGCTGAGCAGCGTTTCTGGCAGTGAACTGCATACGAGTGCACCGGCAAGTCCAATTCGGGTGCAACAGCAGCAACAATTGTCGAGCGCCTTTGATGCCGCCTACAACAGTCTGAATCCCTCGTTTCACAATCACTTTGAGAACTTCTCGCTGGGTGACAGCAACTCCTCACCGGAGCAACAAAGTTTCGCCAACAATTTTGTTGCCCTGGACTTTGATGATTTCACCGCAAGCGCTGCGGCGGGAGGAGCAAATGGAACTAATGGACCGTATCACAATCAGGATCAAAATAAACTCTTGGACTACAATGAGCTTAGTGGTAGTCCCGAGACCAACAGCAACAACAACAACCTGAGGCGCGCCAACAACCAGCAACATCAGCAACAGCAGCAGCAGCAACAATTGCTGAATAACAACAGCAATGGGGCAGGCACAGCAGCAACGCACAATGGTGGTCCAAGTATCAATGGTCCACATGAGCATCACAACAATAATAGCAACGGTGGTGCTGGTGGTGGGGGTGTGGTTGAGTCGCTGGTCGCCTCACCAATTCCCTCACCCTTGGGTGGTCCCAGTTCACCGCTGCCCATACCTATGTCGGCGCAAGCCTCGCCACAGCAACTGTCGCTGTCGTTGCACCACTCGCCGCATCACTCACCAATGCATTCGCCGCACCACAGCACGAATTCGCCGTTGTCGAGCAGTTCTCCAGTGAGCAATGCCTGCAACTCAAACATGGTAATGAATCATCATCAACAGCAGACGCACCATCAACAACATCAGTCACACCACCAACAACAGCAGCAGCAGCAGCATCACCACCACCACCATCAGCAACAACAGCAACAGCACCATCAACAGAATCATACGCCCACACCCTCCAATATACCCTCCATAATTTTTAGCGATTACTCCACGAATGCGGATTTCAGCAGGGAGATCTTTGATTCATTGGATCTGGATTTGGGGCAAATGGATGTCGCTGGATTGCAAATGCTGTCGGATCAGAATCCAATTATGATTGCCGATCCCAATATCGAGGATAGCTTCCGTCGCGACCTCAACTGATACTATGAGGAGGCTGTTGCGGCTATCGAAAGTGGCGTGCTGCTCGAGGACACCTACGAGGCGTTGCTGGGAGCTGGAGTTCCCATGCCACTGCCGTCCTCCAGTCCAATTAGCAACTGCTCGGATGTCCAGCAGGCGGCAGCGACAGCAACAGCAGCGGCGGCGGCGGCAGCAGCAGCAGCAGCTAGCGATAAGGATAAAAAGGATTTGGAGGTTGTTGAGCTCCTTGTGCCAGGCGTAATTGATGATCTTGTCGACTCCACCGACTTGGATGAGGAAGTGCGCAAGTTTTTCTTCTAAGTCAAAGCCAAGTTATATCGCATCCTAGATGTAAGCATAGTCCTTTCCTCCTCGTCGTTGTCCCGTCATTCGTTGTGCTCGTAAAACTTTTAGCCTTTAAGTGTTCTTGAGAGTTTCCTCTGTCCTCCTTCTTTACCCACCCTCCAATCCGATCCTGGTCCTTGTTCCGGTCGCGAAGCACAACCGTTAACATACGATATATTTTACAGCGAGTCTCAGATTTTACTTAACTACGCACATAAGTCACGAAAATACCTACAACTAATTACTATATAAAATGTAAAGCTACTTTCTGTATATAACAATGTATACATGCACATGTATATGTATTTATTTATATAATGGAAAAGGATTAAAACCAAAAAGTGTCTTAGACCTACGACCAAATTATTGTACACGTTCTATAAACAAAACAAAAACATAACAAAAAAAAATTCCTGTAAAATAAAGCTACAATTTACCGACTATTTATAACAGATAATAATGCTATGATTGCTACTATCAGAGTCCCATAGCTACAGGTATATACTTACGTATATATATAGATATTTATGTATATATAAATATATACCTTACAACAACAAAAATACCCTTACGTGCCGTCGAAGCAATTACTAGTATTTAAGACCCACAGATCCGTTACTGTTACCGATAACTCGATATATCTCGATGCCGATCCTTACAATGCTGTAAACATATTATCTATGTAAAATTCAAAGTGTTCCTTGCACTTATCGAATACCACAAATGCAAGAATAAATTTAAACGATAACATTTTTGAGGTATCCTTAATTAGCCATCGCCCTCTTTAAAATCCAGTATCACAAATATATAGTTACATATACAAATAGCTAAATATATAGTTTATAAAACACTTTACATATTTGGCCAGATGTGAGAAAGACTCTATTACATATGTATTAAGTCAAGATCCTTAGGTTCTTGGTCCGACGGCATCTGTAACATGAAAACGCGAAATAAGAAAAAAAAAACAGAAAGTAAATCAAAAACGAACTACTCAAAATTTTTTACAAAAATGAAAGCTAAATATAATAATTAGTTAGGAGGCAAGAAAACTGTAACACAAAAATAGCAAAAAGTCTTAAATAACATAATTATTACCACACTCCGTAACTTACGCATGAAATTCTTCGTACCAAAATTTAATCACAATATATTTTATTTCAATTCCAATCCAATAAAAAACCAAAATATGATGAAAAACAGAAAAATTAAATTATGTAAAGAGTAAATATATAAATTTATTGAGCGAATACGACTAATACAAATTTTTAAGAAACGACAAAGGAGTAAGCAAGTAACAGGCTTTAAAAGTGCAAATGTTTTATTAATTGAGTACCAGAACTTATACATAATAATAATAATAATAATATTGTTAATTATAGTAAAAAGATTTTTGCATAAAATATACATACATTTTCCTTTTTTTAATGTCAATGTAAAACTCTAGTTATAAACTACTTACATAAGTAAACTTTAAATCCTTTATAAAACTATGCAAAACAACAAAAAAAAAAGCTGCGAAAAAAATAATATTTAAAAATACTTGTGAACGACGTTTAGAGAGAGAGAGAGAGAGTACGGGCACACTGAAAACAACAACAACAAAACAAACACTGTTACAGCAAATACTTTTGTTATTTTATTTGATGTGTTGTGTTGTATTTTCAATGTGCAGGCTCGAAATAAACCGAAAATGTGTATGTGTGAGTATGTATATGTAGGTTATACATAATACTATTACAATACTACTAAGTAATTGTGTATGTAATATATAATTACATTTCTAAATTACGGAAATAAAATCCAAGCAACAGGAATAAGAGTATATTCAATGTAATAACACAGTTATTTGTTTCAAATAAATCTTAAATTTAATTTTAAATCAAATACTGCCCAGACTTAATATTTCTTTTTCCCTTTCTACGTGCGCCTGCAATCAAATTCCAACAATTAAAAACAAAATACAAATAATTAAATGTGCAAATAATTGCACGTAAAATTATGTGCACAAGTATGTATGTATATCTACAATAGTATAAAAAAGCACATTTTTTAATTATACACACATGCATGCATAACATGGACTGCAGATTACAATTAGCTGAAACTGTTGTTGTTTTTGTTTTTATTATTACTACTTGACGCTTTGTTAATAAGCGCGGCGCAGTTTGTGGCGTGCGCTAAATTTAGTAGCCAAAGTTCAGTGTGGGGACACTTACTCGTAGTCCTACTATTAGCTATTACCTTAACAGTGAGAGAGAGAGTGAGCATGAGAGAGGGTGGGACAACACTCACACTCATTTAAATAAGTACAGTGGCTCACAGCTAATTTTGTGCAAAGGTCAAGTACAACTGTACAATCGGATAACCGCTAAATTATTAAAGATATAAAACAAATTATATGCAGTCATTCATTGTTATTCTTTTTTTGTAAATAACCCTTGAAACTAAAAAAAAAACGAATGACTATATTTTGTACAAGCACTTCGATTAATTCGTTTATGTATGAGTTTCTTGTTCCCTCCGTTTGGACACATCATCAACTTTTTTCTTATTGCCTTTAATCGACACAATAAATATTTATTACAGAACAGAAGTCCTAGTACAACAGCGGGAATTTTGACAAAACTTAGCTAGAATATTCAATTTAGGCTCTAATGTCGAACCTAAGTAAAGACTTAAGGATCAGAAATTAAAGCCAACTCAGATTTTTCTGTTCCAAAATTTATATTTTCTTTGATTTTGTTTCAGTTTGCGGTCCATCCCGTTTTTAAGTTGAAGTGTACCTCTGCACGAAATAAGCTGGGAGCCACTGTACTATACATATGTATGTGCTTACAAACTTCCATTGCGTACAAATGACAAATGTGCGATTTTAAAATAATTTTGAAAACCCCGAGTAAATAGTGCAAAACAAACTTGCACGTATTGACAGTTTAATACTCTTCACAATCGGTAAATACATATTTACAATAAAAACAACTGGTAAATAGTAAGTGCTCTGCTAAATATGCTAAACACAATAAAAAAAATTTCCAGTATATGACAGGTATATTATTCAGTGCTTCGATCTGGCTTTGTAATAATATTTAACAAGTTGAATTAATTAAAATACCTTCAGCTAAAACAAGAGTATAATAAAAAGCAAGAGCAAGTCGCCATTTATAAATCAAGCTTTTGATTTTTTAATACGTTCGCTTTGACTTTGCTGATACTGTTAACGGTAAAAGGGCAGTCGCACAAAAGGGAGAATGAGAGAGCGATTAGGAGTGGGAGTGGGAAAGAGCGTACGAGCGTTCTCATCGTAGCTGCTCGGCTTTTGAGTTTTTTTTAGTGGTACTTCGTGTATTTTCTTAATGAAGTGCTAAAATCAAATCAAATCAAATTGTCGTGCTAATAGAAGCGATGACGCTTTGACTATACCGTCATTATTGTTATCGTACGTTCCGCTGCTGCACTCCACGCTTCACCGACCGGTTCTTAACACTAAAGGCGCAAATGTTATCAGTAAACACGAGAGCAATAACAAAACAACTGTTCAGCGAGCAATCTAGGGGGCGCCTTAAACGACATTCCAAGACGCAGCCGGAGCACATGCTGCTACCCGGGGGGGAACTTACAGAGCTGATTTTTAGACCCTGTACCTAAGAAATAATATAGGGTCTATTCAGTTTGGCCAAAAGAGAAGGCGAATTTAATCACGTTCCCTGTAAATATTACCACAGATAAAGATTTCAGATTTAAAATGAAGAATTAAAGCTAAGTGTATAAGTAAAGTTGGCTTCTTGGTCTAGTCAATAAGTAATAAACAAGAAGTTCTTTTACTTATATTTTTGTTTAACAATATTTTAATTTTTAATTTGATTTATAATGGAAAACGTACAGGGTCTCGTACAATCGAGTTTACTCCAATAGCTATGGACTTATATGTATATAGAATGTATATAGTTCCACCTATGTATGTATATACTTATGTATAAATGAGTATTTGAGTAGTTTCGCCAAACAGTTGAATGCGCTTTTATGGCATACAATGATAAGGTCCCTGGGCTCAGGCAGCTGCCGTGCATAATAATATTGCAATATGCATAGAATAGTCATAATGGAAGCAATTAGTATTGATCACAAGCCAGCCTATTGATTGGCATTAGGGCGTGACAATCACTCATTGCATATACATATAATTTACATATATACATAAATACATTTCTATAAATAAAGTAGGGATAGTAAATAATGATTAATTTTATTTTAAAATCAAATATAATCAACATCAAAATATAATCATTCAAGAAACAGAATAACAACACCATAACGATCCTTTCAATGAAATATTTTGCAATTTATGGTGTTTATGGATTTTTATCAATAATAATGTTTTTCTGCCTTATTTTGTAAATAAAATTCATTTTTTTGCTTTAATGTATTAAAAAATTACTTAAAATCAATTATCAATAATGAAAATTCAGCAAAATCATGATGTATTCATTACTATGTAATTTTTAATTGATTACTTTCCCAGAAATAAATACATCACTTTTACAGTAAAGATTTTCCAATACACCTCGTTTCACTGTGAATCAGGCTATGATTAAAACAATAAACAACCCCAGCAACAACAAGCCGTTATAAATAAAATAAGCACAAATAGAAATATTCATTGTAATGAAACGTAAACAGGCGATATTGAACAAAGTACTTACATACATACAATCAGTATAATCATGTCAATAAGTAGCTTTTTCTTTGAGCCAAACTTAACCTTACTTTCGCTATAGTGTAAATGCTTACAAAGCCGCGTGCACATGCGCGGTTCTAGAACAGGCATAAAGAGAGTGAGAGAGTGAAGGATCAGCATAACAATATTTTTGTTATTTGCCTTGTCAATATAGTGAATGACTATTTAACAGACTGGTTAAATATTTGACGTCTTTGGCGGATAAATAAATACGTCATACTTCGGAGCTGGTAAAGTACCGCTTGATTTTTTCAAAAGAATGGTACGTTCTACGACAATAGCCAGCATTGTTACTGCTGGCACCACGAACTGATAACAATTCGACAAATAAATTAAAAATACATACATAATCATTAATATGATGAATCAATAATTTGGTCACAATGCGGTAAAATTAGAAATGGTTAACTGCCTCTAAAACTGTAATGATTGCTTGCCTTTAAACTGTAGCCAAAACTGACTCTCAAAGTGTTTCAAAAGCTTTACTCACTAATAAAAAGCTCAAGCGCTTTGACTGTGACTCCCAAACACTAGGCTATCTTTATTTATTACATTTACCGAGTTGATACGTCAGCTAAACGTGATTTAACCAAAATCTGTTTGACTCAAAACTTTTTTGAGTGTTTATACGGTTTAAGTCAACTCGATTAAATTAACACCGACTTAAGCTGACGTATAAACTGGATAATTATTGACTACTAAGATGAAGGTACAATAAACATTTCACTTTTATATTCTATTGGTACGCAGGTAATCTTCGTCATCTTCGTCCACATCCTCCACCACGCTGTAGGAACTCTTGCCCTCCTTTCCCTCCTTGGCCAGATGCGTCTCAAAGAACTCTTCAACTGTATCCGTATTCCATTTGGTTATTGACAGCGTCTCTTGTACCTTACCGCTGGAATCAAGCAGCTTAACAATGGGATCCAGACCACGTACATATTTAATTTGCAAATTTGGGAACTTTGCCGGTCTGCCGCTCTGTATAAACGCCTGTATTTGCGGATATGCCCGGAATTTGCAGGTGCACACCTCTAAGATTGCCTTTGCATAAGTTCGCTGTGCAGCCGGTTGTTGGTCCGGAGTACAACACTGCTTGCAATGCGGTCTATAATCGATGGTATTTTGTTATTTCTTTGTAATATATTATTAAACATTTACCCACTTTAAAGTTTCCAAGCCAAAATCATCTAGTTTCTCACAATTGGAGCACATTAGCTGCGTTTTAATGAAGCCCAGCTTTCGGCAGTCAGCCGCCGTGAATTCAGCTTGAGTATGACACTGAAAAATGTATAAAATTAGTTGAGGGCACTCTAGTGCAATCCAGGCTTCTTACGCATAGTGCGGCTAATACCGACAGCAACAATAAACTGCAGTTTTTCATCTTAAATTACAAATTTTTATTAATCAACCACGTCGTTGTTTACAATTTTAATCCAGTGTTAAGAAACTAAGAACTAGCCAACTTTTTTAACACCGACCGAGACCGAAACGGAACAGCTGATTTACCCGTGTAGGGCTGCCAACCTGCTTTAACAGATTGCCAGATCGGTGAATTTAACAGGGTGGCAACCTTTCGGCCGGGTGGCAGCTTTTGGGCCAGGTGGCGACGCTGTTGGTAGAAAAGAGACGTTTTGAGTACAGAAGAAGAAGAATGTGGCTCACATAGTCGCATTTGTTTTGTTCCGTCGAATTTTACATATTTAAAAATAGTAATTGATAAATAATTACAATTTTTCCAAATTGTAGACGAAAAGAAAAACAACGTGTGGCACTTTTGTTAATTGTTGGCCTAAGAGAAACTACAAACAGTATTCTGTGTGCACTCGGTACTATTTATTTCTTGGCAAATCAATAACTGCATTTGTAGAGAGCGAACGCGCTGCGCAAAAGTGAAAACTCAATCAACGAACGAACGCATAGAAAAAAAGGTGAATAATAAATAGAAAACCTAAATCGGTATACGAAATACAAATTCGATTGTTGTAAAAATAAAATTAGGCATTGAGTGTGCCGAGTTCTTGATGATGTTGGGGTAGCCATAGAGAGCACAGAAATAGAAATATTTAAAGATGGGGGAAAAACAGCTCCAGGGGAGCAACTTGATGAGATGTGTATACACATACACATGCATATATACATGTATGTTTACGTGAGTCGGTTCGTGTATGTATGCGTTTGTTTGTGTTTTGATTAGCGATCGTATAATCATATATGTACTATATTTGTTGTTAATCTTGCGCCACGGTGCTAAAATATTGCTCATTGCAATAAAGTGTTGTGTACTATTTAGTAGCAAGACTTGTTTATTTAATTCAAATAATTTTTAACACAACTGCGAGTAATTTATTTCACTTGCCCTTGCCCAACAACATCAACATCAACTGGAGATCAGAAATACAGCTTTATAGAAACTTGTTCTTGTTCTCCCCACTTCTGTGCTTGGTTAACGGTTCTCTAGCTGTGTGTATATAGAAATGCATACATGTAACGTATTGAATGTGTGTGTGTGTGTGTTTATGTTCATTCAAGTTGCGTGAAGCTGCAACAGACAGACGGAAGCTGCTACTTAAGGTCGCTCCTTCTTCAGTCTTCCATTCCATTCAGTCAACTTCCGCCTTGGTTCATGTCTCGTTTAACTGGTTTAGGGCTCAGTTTTATGTATGTATGTGTATGGCTGCCTGCATCATTCGCACCTGCTGCATGTGCCGCTAAATTGCAGCTGTCGTCCCTCTCAAATTTCTTATCAATACGAAATACGAGACCTTCAAATTCTCTCGGAATTTTTTGCTATTTCTCGTCATGTTTAGTTATGCCTTTGTTACCCAAAAGACTCAACTATTCAATGCCTACGTACCTGACTAACACGTCATGTACATACATATATATACCTACTCATGTGCATGCACGTGCATTTGTATATGTATGCACAGTGGCTCACAGCTTATTTCAACCAGCATCTAAAAATCAACTCAACGTATTGAGAATATTATGATTAAAGCACAGCAAAAAAACCAAGCCATATTTTGTAAACTTAGTTATTAAAAAAATATATATAAAATTGTTAACTGGCTGCACTTAAATTATTTAACTAACTCTTTTAGAGTAGTAGTAATGTCGATTAAACATCTTACAGGTGTTGTAGAAAACTGTGAGCCATTGTATATGTATTATAACTATATGTACAGCCTATTGGATTTCTCCTACCCACGCCAAGTGTTAAACCTAACATTTTCGCCTCCATATTCGTCATTTGTCTCTCTCTACCTACGATTGTTGTTTGCAATTTGTTCATAATGAGAGTTAACTGATACATATATGTATGTAGTTTCCATTCAAGTGACTCAACTGTGAGTGTGTTGTCTTATCAATAGACTTTCATTGTTAATGTTATCGCCTAATCTGCGATTATTATTTCGCCACGCCACATACTGAAATACATACATACGTAGTCAGCTGCTCGTCATCTGGCATGTAATTAATATAAATAGGAGTATGTATACATGTGTGTGTGCTACAAGAGAACTGCATGAACACACAGTCACAACCAGCAGTAATATGAGTACATTTGAAGTACTCTTTTAACAATATCGTACTAAAAAAAAACGAGTACATACATGATATGAAAAAGGCACGATCAGTTCAGATATAATAAAATGAAATAAGGTAAATCATAAATTCATATTGTCTCCTATTGCATGTTTGTCACATTAGGTACATTTGTACTAAAACTAGAATGGTACATCTTTTTTGTACGACGACTGGTAGTAAAACTAAATTGTACATCTTTACTATACTTGTAATGGTACAACTTTTGTTCGAAAAACAGTGCACTTGTACTAAAACTAATATGGAGTACACTGTTACTAGAAGTACTTAATCTAAAATTTAACAATTTTATATAAAGAGCAGTACAGACCAATACCAAAATCAGTTATATTAAGACTATTGTGGTCTTGTATGAATAATAGGACACTTTTTACTAAAGCTAAAATGGTACACTTTTTTATATGAAGAGCAGTACACTTGTACAACAAATGATACAATATATCATTTTCAAGGTTTTCCTGGAGTGCCTTCTGTGTGTGTGTATTCATGTAATTGTTTATATAAATGGTTATGAGCCCCCTATTGGGTATTACTACCACTGACCATGCCTTTATATGTCCAAAACACGCACCGCCCACATCCCCGCATACAAATTAGTACCCGCATTCAAAACTGAAACTGAAATCCAAACAAACTGCGCATTTGCATGTTATTTTTCTTTTTTTTTTTAGAATCGGGTAATACTTTTGTTGATTTTTGCTAATTAGGCCTAAAAACAGTTCTTCACGCATTTCTGGCAACTACGTGTATTTGTAGTTGAACAACAAGTTATTTGAATATGTATTCACATGGATTCAATTGAAGAAAAAAGGTCAAACTAATTGCACTCATTTATTTATTTATACTAGTAGTTGTCTCGATTTGTGGGTTGTTAAAGTCAGTTGAATTCCGTTTGGCGGACAACTTTCTCGTGTTGCGTTTATTTTTAACGATTTAACGACTCACTAAAGTGCCGTTAAATTCAAGGACTAACAACAGGTAGCTTGTAAGTTAGAAATAGAAACTAGAAAGCTTTTGACTAATTAAATTAGAATGCGTGTGTGTAGACTGAAAACGCAAGAAATGAATCAGAAATTTGTTTAGGTAGGTAAAGGGTATTTGCTAGTCGTATACTTTTGATTAGTGCCAGTTAAGATACACGTGTTTTAGTTCAAGTGCGCATTGAACCTGGCTGTGAAATATTCCAAGTGTGTTTTGAAATAAGAATGAATATAAAAAAACGAAAAGAAAATAATAATAATTAAAAATAATCAAGTGCAAACTGTGTAAACATCTGAGCCAGGTAAATAAACTGTGTAATTTGTGTTTTAGTTTGTAGATATTTAAATTTAAATTGTTTTTTTTTTGTTTTTTGTTTTTAATGTTTATTAATAAGTTGCTTTGTTATTTTTCACTTAGGTCGATACCCAAACCAAGCGTGGCGGGGGAAAACAACGCGGTCAAGAAAGCTTAGAGGAAGAGAAAGAGAGGGAGAGAGAGTGTGTGAGTGAGAATGAGAATGAGGGCAAGGCTGGCACTAGCACACACACACCTACACTCGGCACAACTCACACAGATACAACATTTTTATGAATTTTTGAGTTGAATTTTAATTGCACTTTGCCTTTGTTTTGTTGCAGCAAACGCACCATAAAAAACCAAAAAATAAGAAACACAAGACTTGGTTAACACAGACACACACACACACATACATTCCCGCCACGTTAACTGATTTGCTGCCATGTGCCGCTAAGCCAAATTAATGATAACCAAGATGATGAGATCAATGCTGCTTGCCTGTGCTGTACTGAGCGTTTGTCTCTCGCTAACCGTTGCCTGCTCATCGCGTGCCATAACCAAGCCACGTCCCGAGGCGCCACCAACTCCGCCGCCGGATAATGTCATAGCATTGACAACGCCATCGCGTCCAAATATCACATTTCCCATCTACCACTGTCCGCCAACATATGCCGCCTGGTATTGCCTCAATGATGCCACCTGCTTCACCGTGGAAATTCACAACGAGGTGCTCTACAATTGCGAGTGCGCTTTAGGATATATGGGACCACGTTGCGAGTACAAGGAGATCGATGGCTCCTATTTGCCCACACGGAATCGGGTCATGTTGGAGAAGGCGAGCATTGTCAGTGGCGCCACACTCGCCGTCATCTTTATGGTCATGTTCTGTGTCGTACTCTATTTGCGACACGAGAAACAGGCCAAACAAAAGTTGCATGACAGTGGCACCACCGATGTGGCTGACCTGGGATTCGAGAATGCTGGCGCCGATGAAGTTGATGGGCTAAAACCATTGCGCATAGCGCGACGTCCATTTGGGCCACATCATAGTCGCATTTTAAGCTTGGAGCAGGCCTATCTGCAGTCGGCTTCAAGCCACGAAAGAGCAAGGCATTAAACTACTACTAACTAAACAACTGCAGCGAATGTCCTTTTATTACTTTAACCTGTTTCTGTTTTAACTGATTTTGTTTTCTTTTTATGATTTGTAACTTTGGTAACTTTTTAACCAACGATATATTATAGTATTAAGCCATAGTATTATTAACTGAACGCTGGAAATAACGCAATGCAATTTTGGCAGCTAGCCGCCCATTTGAAACTAATTTAATAATTATTTAATTTAATTATATACAAAATACTATTTTATGACGCCGCGTTAACAATTAACGTTAAATAAATGCGAGAACAAATCGAAAAACTAAAAGATAAAACTGACTTTTATATAATTCAGATGATCTGCTCGTTAATAGCTTCTAGTATTAATTATATTTAATAATTATATATATTTTAATTGTTTATTTATTCCTTTACAGTTATGCCACACAACAACCAGCAGCCCACAGGGAATGGAGATGATCCTTTGGGTCCGCCCAAGGCTGATTTCAGCGCTCCACCTCCGTACGAACCGGATGCACTGGGTCATGGTGGTCAACAGGTGCCCATGACGACACAGTTGCCCTCGCTGGCGCTGACTACACACGCTGCGGATGCGGGACAGCCGCAGAGCGAGCTGACATTGCCGCAGGAGATACACGGCAAGTTGCCCACCTACGAGGAGGTGCAAATGGAGAAATCATTGAACGGAGAACTACCGCCCGCATTTCTCACATTGCCATCGACACAACAGTTGCCGCCGCCACCAAATCCGTTGCTGCCACTGCCGCCAAATCCGCTGCGCGATGGTCCCGGCGGAGTGCGATCCGGACAGCCGGCATTAACATTTATTGCCATCGATGCCAGCGATCCGGAGAACAGTCTGTCAACGACAGATAACTTGCTGGGCACGGACATAATGTTCATTACAGCTTTTATGGTCGCATTTCTGTTCAACTGGATTGGATTCTTAATGCTCACATGTTTCTGTCACACAATTGCCGCACGTTATGGAGCACTCTCCGGATTTGGTTTGTCGCTGGCCAAATGGACGTTGATTGTGAAGCACTCGACGGATTTGGCATCGCATGAGAACTCTTGGCTTTGGTGGTTAATCTGCGCCTTTGGCTTTCTTATTGCCATACGTGCACTCATTCAGTATGTGAGCATTAAACGCTCCTGGCGACTGCTCTCCGCCTCGGCCCAGGAGCGGCTGCTCTTCTTCTACTAGGTGCGGGCGCCGTCGCCGTTGCCATCAACGTCGTCTTCGGGTTATGTAAATACGTTAAGTGTGCGAGTTGTTTGAATCGACGATACGACGGCGATTGCGATTGCGATTGTGTGTTCCCTCCCCATTTCTTTCGATCCCAAAAAAAGGAAATTTATTGCAAACTTACTATTGGTTAGTGTTTCTGTAGTTACTATGTTAATTAGCGCAAGTTAAATCCACAAATCAGTTTTAAAACAAAAGCTAGCATAATAATGTTGTTTATGTAATTGTCAAGCATATCAACATATCTACAAAAGACGCGCACAGATTAGTGAGAATAGAGAGACGCAACGAGGATCACTTGGATCCTGTTTCGCTGCACCTTTGGGCTGTTTTTGGGCCATCAAATTGATGTATTGTATTGTATGTATATGTAAATGTGTGTAGCTTCTACTATTTTTATTTAGTAGCGAAACGAACTGTTAAAGTTCCATTTTCCACTCAAAACAAATAGACACAACACTTAGAAGAGTACGCCACCATATTTTTATTGAAATCTACTTTATGATGTGGTACTTAAACAGTTACACAAAGGCCAGCGGTAATTTTGCTAGATAAATACACAAAACTATTATAATTAATATAACGTTTATAATTAATATGTTTAATCCCTTTGTATGTTAAATTGAAATATGCATTACAAGGATGCATTGAAAAAATATGCGTCAGTTTTATGCAAATTAATAAAGTAAAGAATATCAATACTCCATTTTTTTAGTTTAACGGTCACAATAATTTGAATGATTGCGCGCATTTCAATGGCAATTTATTGGCAGGGACGCAGTAAAATAAATCAAACCAGATAGAAAATTTTTACAGGATAGGCGACCTGAAAAATAAAAGAAAAATACCTAAAGTTGTGCAAACTACCAGATCGGTGAATTTAACATGGTGGCAACCTTTCGGTCGGGTGGCAACATTTCAGTCAGGTGGCGACAACTCTAGTTCACAATTACTTTTCAGCTCATATAAAGTTGTCTCGTTCGTGTGTGAAAATATATTTTCACAACAGGCGGCCATCTTTAATTTAGAAATAATTTAATAGAAAAACGTGTGAAATAACTAAGTTAAATATATTGCAACGCGAAGCAAAACTGCAGCAGCTTCGATAACGTAAGTGTACAATACAATTTTCGTCTAATTTCTCTTGCTATGAAAATTTTCAATGGTGCTGTGTGTATCTGTCGTAGGATTTGTCCTCAATCGCCTGAGCCCGGCAGCCTGCAACCTAATTATTGATTTTTTATTGCTGCTGTTTGGTGCTTAGCGAAAAACCTATTATGTATAATTTCAATTCTTCTAACTATAATTTAATATTCTTACGCAATATTTGCTCTTGCAAAAGTACAGTAGCTGAAGTTAATAATTTTTGAGTAAATGCAAATAATTAGAGACGCATTAAAACTAATTATAAGTAGTCGTGATGTGGGAAAATTGATAGTATTTGTTGTTGTGTAAATTCAATTGTTGTGTAAAGTTAGTTTGTGCATTAAATGCAACGAAACATTTTTTTTCCATTCGCCGGCTTCTGACTCAGCTCTTGGTGGTGTTTCAGCACAAATACAAACGCACACGCACACATGCCCGGATTGCCGAGCCGCCATCTTAATTTTTTCTAGATAGACATTCACCTTCTGTCATCTCTTTTCTCGCCACTTTTTCTTTAGCCGGTTATAATATTAGAGTGTTGACTGTTTTCAAAAAACCAGTTTTCTGTTTGAGCATTTGGTGTTCTCATTTCTCTTAACGTTTTCTGCAAAGAATTGAAACAGGTATCATCATATGTACATGCATATGCCTTGTGTACAAACTTCATGTTCTCGCTGTCAATGGGACGCGTTTTATGTACTACCCTCATTTGTGATGATGCTTTGCTTTGTATGTATGTGTATGTATCTGTGCTTGGGTCGTGCACCCCCAGATACAATACACACATTGCAGATACATGTAAACAAATTGACAGTCGATTTTATCAACTAAGAGATACTTTAAAGTAACAATTTATTTATAATAATTTGTAGTTCTATTTGTATAACCTTTTTATTACTTC
Source organism: Drosophila falleni (assembly GCA_035045575.1). Taxonomy (NCBI): domain Eukaryota; kingdom Metazoa; phylum Arthropoda; class Insecta; order Diptera; family Drosophilidae; genus Drosophila; species Drosophila falleni. Next base: position 19,139,268 of record JAWNOV010000167.1, read on the forward strand.
ATAATTACAAGTAGCTAGCAATAATTAATCAAATTCACTGCACTAATCACAACATTTATATAATAGATTGCTTTTTTCATATTTTGTGACGTTATTTTTTTCAGCATCTTTTCATTTTCATTGCATTTCGCTTCATAAACGTACGCTTTGTAAATCCACACACACCCTTACTCACCTGCACTCAGACAATACTCATATAATCCAACTCCCAACAATTCCACAAATCCTATCAAAATTATGACCAGGTATGCTAAGTGTTTCAAATAAATGTTATGATGTATCTGCATTTTTAAATAGATTAAAAATTTACAATAGAAAATCATGTTAGTATAATAAAATACTCGAATACAAGTTTATTTAATCTTTGAATATAAGCAATAGTTTATATTTTAAGTTTGAATTGTGTAAACATCGATAGGCAATTGAATTATTTCAAAATCAGCTACAAATTTAAAGCGTTTTTTTGTTACAGTGTAAAGTTCAACGGCAATCCGCAACAACATTTGGGTAACGGCAACAACGTTAAGGGCAACATGGCATTCCGTGGTAACCAGAATCGTAACCGTAACTTTGGCGGTAACAACCAATACGGCGGCCCAATGGGTTCCAATCGCATGGGCAACATGAACATGTCACCATGGGAGTCCCAGAATCCCGGTGGTGGTCAATTTGGCAACAATATGCGCCAAGGTGGCGGCCAAATGAACGCTCAGGCCATCAGTTTGGCCAATAATTTGCTGAACAACCTGTTCAGGAACCAGAATCCACCATCTCTGTTGGATCTGCCACGCGGTGGCATGGGAAATCGTAATCAACGCGGCGGACCGGTATGTATATTGAATTTCAGTTGCAACATCTGAATTTTTTTTCATTTTGTTCCTTTTTATCTCTGGTGGATAGAGTGTAGCAGAGTGTAACTTCTATTTCTAATCTTGTGCTGTCCGAGCATAAATGCCAAATTAACATTTTCTAGTTATAATCTGATTAGACTACAAGACATAATTTAAATATTCAATAATTTAATTTATTCTTCTGTTCTATTCAGATATTCAATTTAATTCAAAGTTAATTATACTCCGAAAATGCAACCTCAATTAGTTCCTCTACGGAACTTTTGTTTCATCCGGTAGTATTTCCTTTAATCAATAAATATTGAATGAAGTAATACCCAAAACTCCTGCTCATTTTATCCACTAAAGAATTAAAAAAAAACCTTTTTTGTTATACTTTTTTTTTGTTATCAAGATACAAACTTTGGTTAGCTCTGTTACTTAAGCCTAGTTGTTGTATATTTTAAAAGCAAAACAAAATACTAATAGTTTGTAGTAAAATACTAAAAACAATTCAACAAATTTGCGACAAAGAGAACCCTGCTGATATTGTATACAGATTGTACAATATGGAAATTGTGTATGATGGAGGAGGAGAAGGTTTTCGATATAAAAAGCATTTATTCCATTTTAAATGCAAATTTTTGTTTCTTTAGCTAAAAAATTGCACAATTTGTTGAATTTCATTGTTTGTACCACGAAATATAAGTACCGCCAACAAATGTTCCATTTAAAGATGAAAAGAGTATGATGACGATAAAATGATAAGATAATTTTTAAAAGTAATTTTATTCATATTTTTCTTATTAGATGTATTTAGACATTTAATTAACTTTTAAAATAATTTACAAAATACCGAACAAAACAGCAACATAAAACAAATATCGAAAAATCTTTTGGATTTTTACAAATTCAGCAATTTTCTAATTTACCAATATTTATTTTTATTCTCTTCTACACGAAAACAATAATATTCGATGCTTGTTTGAAACAAACAATCTCAAAAACGCAAATCGAATCGAATCCAAAAACGCATTTCGAATGCATCGATTGTGCCTATACATCATATATATATTTATGTATCCATATATTATATATATATATATCAAATGCTGATGTCTCCGACACGTTGTCGTCACTGCGTGCATTCATGTGCTTGTTGCTGTTGCTGGGCAATGTTGCTGCTATTGTTGTTGTTGCTTTTGTTGCTCCTGGTGTCTGCCATCGTTGATGCGGCGCGACTTTTTGTTGATGATGCGTCCAACAATATTTTTCTGTTGCTTGTATTGTCTTTTGGGACAATGTATATGCAAATTATCATTTGTTTTTTTTTTATTTATGTGTGAAACTGCATAAACCGATCAACAAACAATTAATAATAATTGCTGATCCAATGAAAAATTAATACGAAAACATAATTTCAATAAAAATCAAAATAATTTCATTAATTTTTGAAAACTTGGCAAATTTTGCGGCACTTGCAACATGCAAACAAACAATAAACAAACAAATAATATGCAACGCAACACACAAATTGCATTAAACGCAAATGAAAAATGTAAACGATGCGATGTCACTTCCAATGCGACGCTACCGATTGATTGATTGAACTCTTCTAATCTGCTCTGCTCTGAAACTGATAACCGATCCGATCTGGTACTGGTACTGATTGATGGTGCAACTGCAACTTGCAATTACAAATAACAAAACAAATATATAAATGCAAAAAAAAAAAAACAAACAAACAAACAAAATCAATATACAATATACATCGCCACTCTTCTTCAACGTTCCTGCTCTGACCGAACTCACTCGAAATCGATATCGATAACCTAATTTGGTTTCCATGCCCGCCTGTCTGTGTTGATCACAATGTCCAAACACCTCAAAATGCCACGCGCCGCCACGCCAACGACTTCAACAACAAAAAACATCCCCGTCGACTGATTGCGCGACCGTCCCGCCGATTTGACCAATACATCTGTTTATATATGTATAATATCTATTATTCTTCTATATATTTGTGTGTATCTTTAAAAAAAAAAACAAAACGAACTTTTAACTTCCATCCACCCCACAATTAAATGCAAACTTATTCCAAATCACCAACCAAAATATTGTAAATGGTTAATGCCATATATCTCAACTCGTTTGCTATTATTATATTTATAACGACAATGACAACGATTTGTAATTGTAAATTCTTACGATTGATCTTTAATTGTACCATATATCGATATATTGATATCGATCGCACGATCTATTCCATGTATTCCATGCATTTCCATAAATAACGAATTTACAAATAATCGAAAAACAACAATTTAAATATGTTTATATCACTATCTATCTAAAATTCCAATCAATCTACCAACTACTTAAATGTATTGTATAAATACGTATGTCTTAAAACAAACATAAATTATAAAGATGGTCAATCGCGGTGGCGGTGCCGGCAATCGTCTCAATAATCGTCGTGGCCAAGGAGGTTTCCAAAATCGTGGCGTTACTGGTGGTCCCAAGCCCCCCCAAAAGCAGGGCGCCGGCGGCATTCGTAAGCAGAATGCTTTTGATCGTGCCAAGAAACTTTTGGCTAAAAATGCCAACACTAATAAAAAGAAGGAAATTACTCCTGGCGAAAAGAAAATTGAGAGGTAAGAGTACAACTACAACTACTTTAAAATCAAACAAAAAAATAAAATAAATTCCAATACAACAATTACCAACCAACAGCGAAAGATTGCTCAATTCGCAATTTTTCTTCCCACAAAAAAATTTTTACAAATAACTTTTTATCAATGCATCAATTTTTCTCAACAAAACAAAATAATAAATGCAAATAGTTTTAAGTACTTAATTTCCAATTTATCTATTGCATTTGATAATAATATTAAGTTCTCCAAAAATAATCACAAATAATTTCCTCAAATGGATAAGTCTTTAAAGTCCTCTTTTTTGTATAGAAGAACCCATCTTTTCTGGTCGTTGGCGTCTGTTAGCGTACCGGGTTGTAGTCTGGCATGGATTGATCAACGAAATATTTTCGGATTTATGTTAATTGTTCATACGTATATTTAATTACATTTTGCTTTTGTTTTGTTGTTTAGTGCTTTACATATTTTAAAATCATTTAAATGACATACGAGTTGGGGGAATTAAGAAACTTTATCAATCTTTAGCTAATTGAGAATAATAGTAATGTTTTTATAGATTTTGTTTATCTTTTTTGTTTAACAGTCCGATAACATTGCCAAAATGTCCATATTCTTATCCTAATTAATCTACTAAAGTTTAAAAGGGGGATATATTGCAAGAAAATATTTCTCATCTTTCAATTCTAACCACCATTTTAATATCATTCTTCATTAGTTTAGGCAGATCTTTTTATATAATGTATGTATCTATTTTTAACTAAAGCATTTCAGCGTGACTTCTATACTTGCCGCTGATATATAGTCAACCACGCTACCAGACGCGCATTTTCCATTTAAATATTGGTGACTTATAAAATTTCTTTTTACTCTTCCCATATCCGCACCATGTTCGATAAGTAGCAGCATGTCCAAGGAATCTCCGTACGCCAGTGTGCCTAATGATATGTTCTACTGTCATCTGTGCAAGAAGCACATGTGGGACGCCAACTCGTTTGAGAATCACATCAAGGGACGCACTCATCTGATGATGCGCGAGGGCATTGAGGAGAGCTACCGCCTGAAGGCAAACATGATTCGTCAGGAGGCCAAGATCGCCGAGCAGCTCAAGTCAATTGAGTTTGATCGTCTGAAGCGTATGGGCAAGAGCAAGCAGCGTCAGCTGGATTACTGCACCATGTGCGATTTGAATTTCCATGGACACATTTCGACTCATCGTAAGTCTGAGGGTCATTTGCAGCTGAAGAAGTTTTTGCATCCCAAGTGTGTGGAATGCAACAAGGAGTTTGCAACACGTATCGATTATGACACTCATTTGCTGTCCGCTGATCATCTGAAGAAGGCGGCTGAGAACAACACTAAGGTCGGCGAGCGCAAGCGACAGACTCTGCCCATCAGCACTGCTGAGGAGGAGACACGCGATCTGCGTCCACCACAGAAGCGCAAGAAGAAGCCCGTCAAGAAGGAAGGTGAGGAATCTACCGAAGCTAAGAAGGATACTGAGGATGGTGCCGAAGGCGAGGAAGCTGAGGCCGATGAGACTAAGGAGGGTGAGGAAGCCGCCGACGAAACCAAGGAGGGTGAAGATCTCAATGAAAGCCAGGAGGAGGAGGAGGTGGCTCTGCCCGTTGATCCCGAGGATTGCATCCTTGACTTTGCCGAAGGCGATGAGATCCCTAGCGAGGTGGACACCCGCCTGCCCAAATACAACTGGCAGCGCCCCGTTGGACCTGCACTCATTTCGAAGCTGGAATGCTTTGAATGCGCTGTCTGCAGCAAGTTCTTCGATACAGAGGTCACTGCTGAGATTCACTCGCGCACAGCCACCCATCATCGCAACTTCCTCAAGTTCATCAACGAGAAGTCTAGCGACACCAAGATTGCACAAAAGCGCGCAGCCGCTGCCATTGAGGAGAATGAGCGCAAGAAGCGCAAGGTGGAGGAGTCCGAGACACCAGCAGCTGAGGGCGGTGCCGAAGAGGCAGCTGAGGGTGGTGAGGGTGAGCTCTATGATCCATCGGAAGCCACTGGCGATGATGAAGATTTCGAGATGAACGAGAATGCTGAGGAAGAGGGTGGCGACGAAGCCACTGGTGAAGAGAATGGTGAGGAGATGGAAGCCCAGGAAGAGGAAGAGGAGGAAGCCGAAGCAGAACCTGAGCCGGAACCAGAGCCAGAGCCAACTCCAGTCCCAACACCTGCACCCGTCGCCCAGCCAGCAACACCAGCTAAGCCCGAACCAGCTAAAACTCCAGCCAAGGCTGCACCAGCAACACCCGCTGCTGCCGCCGCCGCCGCTACACCAGCTGCCACCACTCCAGCAGCAGCTGCAACATCTACTCCTGCGGCTGCTGCTACTCCAGCCGAAGCAGCACCATCGCCAGCAAAGAAGCCCCGCGCCGTCGCCGCTGCTGCCGCTGCAGCTGCTGGTCCCAAGGCAACGCCGCAACGTAATCGCGCGCGTGGTCGCTATAATCGGTACTAGAGAGGGCAGCAATACCTGGGCATAAGACACAATACACAATACAATACAATATAAATATATAGTTAACCATAACTTAATGTTATGTAAACATTATTACTATTAAACAAATTTTCACACATTTTCGAGATCCGTAACGCAAGAGATTTAATGACGGATTCTTAGCAACCCAAAAACAAAACAAACAATCTAAACTATTCTCTTCTTAGTGACATTTTCACCTCATTTTGCATAAACTTTTTGTAATGGACACAGACATGAATCACAGATATTTGTCCAGATATTTTGTCTCCGATTACAATCAAGAACACAAACAAACCACATATAAAGAAATAAATCAATATTAACGAAAAACATTCAAATTATATAATGATTACATTTAAAAATAAAAACTTACTTGTACACAAAAATATTTACATGTCTTTTAAATGAAATGTTATACTTGGTTTACACTTTAAATATTTATTAATTCGTATAATGTAAGTACATGCTACTATAACATTAATCATTAATTATTGTACGAATTGTATGCATATTTTGAGATTATGTGAACATTGGGTGGAGAGGGGAGTTGTTCACTTCATATGGAGTATGTTGCAGTCCTGATATGCTTTTGATTATAGATATGGCTTAAGCTTAAGTGTGACAGGCAGCTCCTTCAATTGAACTTCGACTGAAGGAATGTGTCCACCATTGAGATACTCGTTTTCAACGCTATTAATACATCCATGTACATTAGGTACGACCGAAGAGGACCCACAGTCAGTTAAAGGTACCGTCCAGCGTTTGCTGGTCCGTGGTTGTGGTGCGGTAGCGGCTCTGATCGCTCTGGGATCGCTGCAGACGATTACCGCGCCAACCACAACGCCATCGCTTGATGCAACCGACCAGGGACCAGTTAATGCACTTGGTGCGCGACAACACGTAAATATATGGATCCAGGGTGAAATGTATCGCCATCATAACATCGGCAAACGCAAAGAATACATGTTCCTTCGGCACACGATTCTCCCGAATGGCCAAAGGTATGGCAATCTTTACAAGAAAAGAAGAAAAAGCAAAAGGTTGGATTTATTTTGAATTAAGCAATATATAAATTAAATTTAACTATGCATAAATTTTTAACACTGTCAAGAATTTTATTTTTTAATTTACTTGCAGAATTAGGTCAAGATCATAATGATGGAAATCAGTTCAGTTCTAATAAAGTTATAAGTTGTGATGTAAATTCAGACTATGAATCAAAATGAAAATGAAAATAATAAGGAATTAAGCAATTGGGTTGTCGATAAATCGGCAAAAAATACATCGAGGAACAAAAGACAAAGCAGCGATAAATTAAAAATACTCTTTGGGAAAGAGTGTACTTAAAGGTTGTAAGTAATAACACTCTTATATCCTTTGTGGGCTACTGAGTATAACTACAATTTTTTCCTCTTACTTACCATTTGTGGCATCCAGCAAATGACAAAGGATAAGCTCAGGAATGCCATTAGCTTGGCAAACTTAATCTCATCGGGTGATGTTTGTGACGTCATGGTCACGCTGTTGCTGTGATGAAACTGACGTGGTGGAGGAGCATTGTGATTATTAAACTGAGTTTGATAAAGCGTTGTGCCGCTGCTGGTCTCCGGATCGATGCTGCGCACACTCTGCTCCCGGTTGACCAGATTATAATGCATATGTCGCTTCGTTGTCCGACTACGTCCGACGATCCACAAGACGCGGGCCACAAACAAATTGCAAACAACAATCACAACGGCCAATAAACAACCTATGAAGATATAGAGAAGGATAAGCTGGTGTCGAAAAAGGAACATAAATAATTCTTACCAAAGACCATAAATAGTATAGCGTAGGAGTTGTTCATTATGCCAGTCGCATCTCGATATCGTATGCACTCTAATTTATCCGGATCCGATCTATCAATGTAGGCGCCAAATCCAACAAATGGCAGAAATGTGACAACGAGTGCAACCACAAGGATGCATTGAATGGTCTTCTGGATCAACTCGTAGGTGATGTGCTGCAGTCAAAATATTCAGTTTAAATATAAGAAATTGCTTGTAGTTTCCTAGAACTCACCTTGTGATAAATGAAGGGACGTGCCAGGGCCATGCAACGTTCGGCAGCCATTACGGCGGCAATACAGCCGGAGCTGACGCCAAAGAAACGCCATACCACATGTCCAATACAGTCGAGATGCACCACAGACTGCGACTGCTCCTCCACTCTATAAATGGCCTTGAGCAGAGCTGCCGTAAACATGCCCAACAAACCAACCAGATCATTTGTGGCCAGGCAGCTAAACGGAAGTGGATAAAAGAAAGGATGTGGGATTAGTGAGATTTTGTAAATGGGTCAATAAATTAGCTTAGGGGAGCGTTGCCTTTGAAGACGTGCTCGGATGTGTAAAGGCCGTGTGTGTGCTCGACATTTCTCCAGGCCTTTTGGGCTCGTAAATAGTGCAATTAAAGTTTTCCACACAATAAATTCGTTTAATGATGTCACATTTATAAATCACTTAACCTTATCGATTGCCTGCAAATTGCGTCGTATTTGCACACTTGGCCAACTTGAACTGACCAGGCACAAGTTGGTAATAAGCTCTTATTAAAGTTAAGTAGTTCCCCAATATCCGGTAAAAAGGTTTGCATTGTTCTATTTGTGTTTCTTTTAGTGCTTAAGGGTAAATCAATATTGTTTTTTTAAACATTTAAAGCCTTATATATCTATCTTTCTATCTATCAATAAAAACATTCGACAGTCTAGCTAATAATTTACTTAGTTTCGTATTCTATTAGTGTTGTATACTCCAACATTGCTCATTTTATGTAAATAAAATTAAAGTTTATAATTTAATGATGATCAACTTAACAAATTTCAAAATTAATATCTACTTTAAAATTAGCACATTATAAACTTAAAAATTCTTAAATAATATCATTCGGTACTGATGAAAGTTTTCGCACAGTTCGGAAATAAATAAATAAATCATTATATAAAAATAAATAATGAAAAGAATAAGATATCATATAAATATCGTAATAGTTCACAATTATGATTAATATTTGATGATACGTTTTTATTTATTATTTTTAAATTAAGCTGAGAAATATTGCTGTGCTTCTATAAAAAACCTAAGTAAATTATTTCTAAAGTTACTTATCTGAAATTCAGGTTCCTTTGTTTAAAAATTATATTTAGAAGAGTGTATAAATAGATACATTGCACCAACCTATTTGACAGATTGCTTCCTCGACTTGGGAAGTAGCATTAGAAATGCATTTAAAAAGAGAAAAAATATGACATACAGTTTAACTGATAAAATGATATATTATCTCTATTGATAAGCAGTGTAGTATTTATGAAAACTAACTATTTTACGCAATAAGACAAACACTTTGTCTGTATCTGCAAAAGCACAATATGTTTTTTTTTTCAAGAACTAAGAAAAATGGAATGTCATTGGAAAATGTCATAGTGAAATCATTTGTCTCAGTTGTGAATAATTTTTTTTTAGCTTTCGAGTATCTAAAGAAATTGGAATTTGTGTAGTTTACATTTTGAAGGGAGAGCGACAAAACTAAATATCAGGGGAATGCTTTAGGTATTTGTTGAACTAAACATTTGAACATTTGTGTAACCGCATAACATCAACAACGCGTTTATCCCAAATACTATATATGTTTACAGATACTCGCATCTATAGATTAAGTCGCAAATTGTAATTACAAATTGCAATTTATGGTTGGACTGTAAACTTTTTTTGTGTACACAAACTGAATGCAAGATTTTTCATTAGGGCGATGGCAATTGACAAGTGAAAACATTTAAAGGAAATTTCCTGAATCAATCGACAGCAAGAACAACAAGTACAATTCATAAGTAAATTCGCCTCTTGAGGGCATAACAGTGCTGTCTATAAATAATTTAACGTCAAGTGCCAAACGTGGTACACATATTCATCAATCAAATTAAGCCAAGATCAAAAGCTGCTTTGTCACATGAGCACACACAAGGATAATTTTATTAGATGATGAGCAGATGCTATTTGGTGAAATGGGCTGCGATATATGAAGTCTTCTTAAATTGCTGTTCTACGCAGTTTACTGATTTGTATACTGTTTAAGCGTAAATTAAATTCAATGTGAAAATTGATGCTGGCTGCGAGGAGTTAACTTAATAGATGCTTACGGATGATAAATGAAGGAATATGCTCATAATTTAGCCTTTTATCTAATGTCTGCTTTGCTCAGATACTTTTAGATACTTGTAGTTGTAGCTAAATCCGCACCAAATAGATAAGATAAAAGCAATTGAAATTGTATATTGCCGATTGACGAATTGATGTTGGCTCAAATGCAAATTGGACCCGCACAGTGTCTAGCAAAGTTGAATAAACCTCAACAACTGCCATGAACTCGCCACACTTGACAACTATTACCACACACTAATTGCATGTATATGTGTGTGTAAGTGTACATATGCGCATTTATTAACTTACCGCAACATGAACGTGTATTTGCTGTTTTTGTTGTGCTTTTTACGCGCCAAAATAATCAGAGCCAAAGAATTGCCGAGCACTCCAAGTCCCAATACAATAAGACTGCCAATTAATCTTCTGCGATCCGCATATAATTTTGATTTATCTTCAACTGTATTATTTGTGGTGTTAAACATTTCCAGTACAGGTGTTGTGGCAGTGTATGCCATTGTTGCAATTGTGTTTTCCATTTTGGCAACTCGTGCCACAAATATTTATTTAATTATTTTTGAAATGGTCAACTGTTGAAACTGTAAAGTCCAGCTCGATTGGAAACTGGAAACTAGTTTCGAGCTAATGAACGAATGCTATTTGGCCAGTTAATCTGATCATTAAGCAGGGATTGGCCACAACAGGTCACAAATAAGTATTTTTCAAGAGTTACGCACGCGCGATTTATAGGAGCACTTTTATTTCACTTTAGCACTACAATGCAACACGTCTCCGAGCTTTACGTTTCATGCACCGTCTGCAACGAGTCGTCGATTTATATTGACGAACCGAAAGTCAACTACAACGACGACGACAGCAATGATGACAACGACGGCGATAACGACTGCGATTGCGACAGCGACAAACGACGACGACAACGGCGCCGGCTGCTCTGCAACTGTCGGCTGCTGTTTGCTATTAACCGCAAATCTAGTGGGTGGCAAAGTTCCTTGCCGACGCCGACAGCAACGCCGACGCCGACAGCAGCGGCGACTGCGACAGCAAAGCTCAACAGTTGGCACACGACGACTTCGGCACAGGTCGGCAAGTCGTCGTGTCGCAAACTTCGCTGCTGGTGGTCGGCCTCCCTTAAGCCTCGGCCCTGGCATTCAAAATGCGCAGCTACTGCCGGACGACGCGTCGCGACGTCGACGTCAACGTCAACGCTGGCGTTAGCTGCGGCAGCAAACGCGTGTGCGGGCGAAATAGTTGGGCGAGTTTTAATATTTGAATACTCTATAAATTTAGCTATAAATTAAATCATATTGGCATAGTCAACCATCAAATGAGTTACAACAAAGTCGTAGTAACAGCTGCTGCAAGTGATAAAAGCTCCCACAGACTAATAATATTGATAATGTTTGATAAGAATAATTGTAATCAACAGACATTTAATGAGCTAGATATTATACCTAAAAAGCTGTTGATCTCGATCAAGTCGGAGCTTAATTTTTCATCTGATAATTTAGGCTAAATGTAGGTGTTACAATTACTCAATAATTTTTTTGTTGCAATTTTAGAAGAAATGAATATATGTTTAAAAAGACACTTTAACCTAGTTTCTAAATTTTCTCTTATTTTAAAGAGTTGAATATAAATATTAGGGAACTATATAAAAGATAAATCTGTGTATCAATAAATTTATGTATTGTTAAAATATCAAGTTTTTAACGTAAATTGATTAAATTTTTATTTAAAGCAAAATTCTTTTATTCCTGACTGTCTGTAAAATAAGAAATGCAGAGTATTTATTAATCACATTAGGTAGTTTATTTATTCTTGGTGGTCGAAACATTAGCAATAAAATTGTTTTGGATTTTGTAATATTTTTCGATGAACAGTTCGTGCCGTAGCGGTTTGCAAACATCATAGCAATATATGTAGTTCTTATTAAATCATTTGCACATTTATAAGCGCAGTAATCAAATCAAATGCATACTCATTTCTATGGGCTCGGATAAATGCTTGATTTCAGATCAAAGACGCGCATACGTAATGCATTCTAAATGCGATATTACCCGTAAAGCGAAACGGAAGTGAGCACAAAGACGCCGCAGTTAACGCTGACGGTAACGTTGTCGTTGACGTTGACGTCGACGGTGACAGCGACTGCGGCTGCGACAGCGGTCCATTTAAGGCACAAACGACGACAACACGTCGTATGCGCAATGTGCGTGTGTGTGTGTGTGTAATTGTTAAAACCGCTGGAGACGAAGGCCTACAGTGACGCTCAGGATGTGAGTGAGTGTGAGGGGCTAACAAATTTATGAGTCTGTGGATGCTGACGTCTCCTCGTCCTGCTGCATGCCTCAACCCAGGACATCATGCAGCGGTACAAATAACGCCGTAGAGAACCGCAGGCGACTATTTTTAGCTAATTTGAGAGAGGCAAACACAATACAAAAGGCAAATACAAACTGTGACTTTGAGTGGGCCTTACGAGCTCTGGGAATTTATGTCTCTTGATATCCTCATGCCTTTCTGCTAATTGAGACGACCAAAATTGAGAGCTTTATGCGTCAGACGTGTTGTTTTTGTTATGTTTCTAGGTCGCCTTTTGTGTGGGACTCATAAAAATGACTTTTTGGCAGTTCGCGTGGCTCCAGCGGTTGACTGACCTTTTGACCCCCCACCCCCACTATAAGTTCAGTAAACATCAGTTTGCAAAATAAAATTCATAAATAATAACGTATTATTTGCAGCTCTATTCAATTATTTGCACCCTAACTAGGTTGGTACCTAAAGTGTCTGATTAATGATAGGAATACGGCAATTTTTCTTCTTGGAGTGTTTGACGAGCACTTAGATAACTGGATTAGTCTGCCTCTATAGTTAGTTTCAACTACATACACATTCTTGTCTGTATTAAAGTCCCCTACATAAAGTAATTTCAGATAACTTTGATTACTGCTGCAGCGAAATGTTTGATAGATTGTCATTTCTCTAACTAATTTCACGACCAGCACTTGTTTTTTAAACCAATAAATCAGTCTGCAAACAAGATACAACTATTTTATGACTTATAAAAGTAACAGGAAAGAGCCGCTGATTTTAGAATGCCGATGGCTGAGTACCCTCTATAAAGATGGACTATGACAAAGAATATACTTCATAAAGACATCACTTCTAAGTTCGTTACATGATCTAAGAATAAATAATTTAACCGACAAATAATAATAATTATTAACCTCCATGCGATGCAATCGTTTCTTTATAAAACCATATGATATAATTTTCTAATTCGAACCGCAGTTAACATTTTCTTTTTAAATATATACAGGATCTCATATGAGTCAAAAAAAAATACTCATACTTCCACCCTTGATTTCATTTACGCAATTACATATTACCTAAGCAGTTAAAAGTACTCTACGTAAGAGTATTATAGGGTTTTATTAGTCACTTGGTAGTGCCAGACTGGCAAATATTTGCAACCAAAGTCTCGTAAAATAGCGACCAATGTCAGTCAAAAGTCAAGAGTGTGTGCTAGGAAATATCCGTTCTCCTAATCATTCGGATATATAGATATAACTAGAATATAATATACATTTCTAGGGATGCAAAAATGCTTACAAGATATTTATATTTATATGTGTAGTAATTTTTAATTGTATTGTTTTTGTAATAACTACAAAGGGTGACTTCATTTTACCTGTTAAATACAATAATATATTGAGTTTTAGCGTACAGAAGAATGGAAAAGTACTAGTAATAATAGTTTATAGCTCAACTGATAATTGGTGGTAACCTATGACAACGTTAAATAAGGTAGGTACTCAATTGGGAGTATATTGTCAACATCCTTTAGATAAGATATACTATTGAATAATGGCACCTGATAGTCTCATGTTCCTTCTGGACAGTGCCACCATATGCGGTTTGTAGTTCTGATACTGATTCCAAGAAATTCAACTATTGTGAGGTTGGGTCATAATGAATCGAATTCCTTTGTTGCTTATTCCGTGCACTCGCTGTGACGTGAATTGCATTTAAACTGCAGTCGGGTGGCAAACGGAAGCTGCGGCAAGCAGTCAATGCAATTTATTGGATTGCATTGCATTTTAAAGAAATGCCGCGACGCTCTTACTATTTTGCATAACAAACAACAAAGAATTTTAATTGAGACGGAGGCTTCTTCTTATAAAGGCGCACATCCAAAATAATAAAATAATAATAAGCACCAAGTTTTAAATATCAAAACATAGGACATCATCCGCGGCATTTTAATGGTCGATCAGCCAATTGATAGTCTCTTTACAATTAACATTTTATCAATAGAGCGTCGAAAACGTAAATTCATTCCCATCGATGGATGGTGTGGATGCCCACGCTGGCAGACAGGGGCCCATTAAAACGGGACGGAATTGAAAGCCCCATTGAAATGACAAACACGCAGTCGCAAATTGTTAAACGCGTGCACACCAAAACAAACGAAAACAACAAAAAATAAAGAGCCACAAGATGTACATAAATACGGTAGATACAAGTTTCTTTAGCTGTGTGTGTGTGTGTAAATAATGCAAATAGCTTTAAGCACACTGAGCCTAAAACTGAACTAAAATTGAAGAAATGGAAATTAAAATACGAATACGACACAAATGCATTTCTAATTTTTAAGCGCCTCACGGCATGAGGTATATATATTTATGTATATATCTATTTATTTATTCATTTGTGTGTTGTTTACAATTTATAATGTATATTGTATGTATGTTTTGGTTTTCGATTTAGTCAGAGATTTTTGTATATTGTATGAATTCACACGTTTTATGCACAGTATTTTTACGATTCTTTTGTTTTGTTTGCTCGTGACAAACAAGCTTTGCGTTTTTCTTTAGCTTTTGTTTATAATTTTAGGTATGTATTAACTAGTCTAGATTATTGCACTATAGCTCAAAGTTTAGCTTCTAAATTCACTATCTACTTAGTTTATAAACAACGCGAAAAGCTAGTTCTTCGTTTTGTATAAATAGGCAATAAACAATTTCACTATACACGTTTACGTGTACATAGACACGGACATTCTAGCAAACACACAACACACACACACACAGACATTCTTATACACACTCATAACGCATGGCTGACAGTACGAGTGTGTGGGAGAGTGTGAGGGTGTGTGTGTGTGTTTCTAGCGCACAATCACAGCACACAAATTACATGATTTCCTCTTAATACAAATAAAATAAACTATATTTTGGCGTAGTTGCATCATCCTCCACTTGGGTCGCCTAGATGCGACTGCAGAAGTTGTAAAGCAATTGTTTATCCTCGAAATGATAGACATTATTAATGTGTCGCAGCACGCGACCATCAACGAGATGACGTGCATAATGCACAGCCTCCATGCGATCCTTTGAAAGGCCAACCTCAATAAGCCAACTGACAAACTCGCTGCCATAGAAGACCTTGCGATAAACTCGTATGCGCCATCTGCGGAAAGCAATTACAATTAAAATGGTTAATAGAATGTCAATTCAATTGAATAGATAATAAATAAATTGACTGAATACATATGGTGTAATAACTATTTTGCATTCTTTTGAAATTTTAACGACAATACATGCAATAAATATTTGAAATACTCGCCTTCTGTCCTTGGCTATGTCCTTTTTGCAATTCTCCAAATGATGATTGCGAAATTGCTCGCATATTTGTTTGGTTTCTGGACGCAGATTCGACCAGTGGGGTAGACTGACCACATTGGCGCCATACCTAAAACGATATGGATAATAGTAACAGCTAAAAGTCTTAAGATAAGTGTTGAGCCTACCATATCTTGCGCCAAAATTTGATCAGCGGCATTAGTAACTCGCCCGTATCGCTTATGAAAACGGCCAACACAATTAAACCTTGGCCGAAGTTAAGGAACGCATCGAGAAAACTCAATTCCAAATAGATGCCCGACATGCCCTCCATGACCAGCGTCCAAATTGATACCGCCAAGCCGACAAACATTGAGCACAGTAGAATTATCAATAGGATTGTGTGCTTCAATGTTTGATGCTCATCACAGTCGCTTGTATGCTCCAATGGCTCCAAACCGCTGCGTGTCTGCTCCTCATACCGTTCTATGATGTTCTGGCAACCTTGACGGGAGGTGCTCGGACCGCAGTTGTACGAGCTGCTGCACATGTGACTGCAACAGAAAGGGGAACCATTAGAAGTTATTGCAACTAATTGAAATCAATTATAAACATACGATTCAGTTGGAGGTGCCGTATCGATTTTGTCCAGATCTTTGGGATCCATTACGTTTCGTTGGCGACTGCGATTTAAAAGATCTTCAATGTCCATAACAACTGTAGATGCTGTTGTCGGCGTGGTCACTGTTGAGCCCGAACAACAGTTGCCGCTGCCGGAACCACAACCTCCGTTGGACCTTTGAACTGTCACATCTGCCGTGGGTATAATGTCATCATCATCCGATGACGACGAATAGGATGTAGTGCGCACGCTTTGTCTGATCGAGGAACGATCCACATTGGCCAGCAAATTGGCTGTCGAAACGGTCGAGTGCAAATCTGATGGTGCTAGAAAGTAAACAAATTTGATTTAAGATTAAAAGTTTTAACATTAAGAGGCATACCCGAATCCGGATTGGACAACTCACGCGTATAAGTCAAGTACTTTTCATAGCGCTTCTTGTAACGCTGGTGCAACACGAGGCAGCCCACAGTGACTGTAAAATATAACACAACAAATTCAGATAAGTCTTTTGCCAAAATCGTTAGCGCTTTGTTAGTCCACATTTAGTTTCAGATTGAAAACTTTACGTGCATCATTGTAAGCTTGCCACACCTTGCGGCGGGTGAAGCTGTCGTAACGCGTCAACGCTTTGTATGCTGTCATCATTTAGGAATTGTCAAAGGATAACATTAATTATGTAGTATATATTACGCACCTATGAAACACATGACGAGCATGAATACGGCAATTGCTGCTTGTGCATTGCCGTATTGAAAGCTGGGATTTTGTTTCTCGCTGGGCATAGATTTGGAATCAAAGGCAATCAGCAGGCCGGAAATGACAGCGGGTACACCCCAGGCAAAAACCAACTGAAATTAAAAGAAGTAATCAATAAATTGGTTTTTTTTAAAACATTTTCAAAGACATTTACCATATAAGGCCAGAGTTTCAGCACGAAACACAAGCTGCGACATTGTAAAAAGAGCAGCGTGATGGCCAAAAGCGCTGTCCACAAGCGGGAACTGTAGGTGCCAATGTTGAATAAAAAGAATTGCAGATACAAAGGCCAGCGTTCCACATGATCCAGCTTTGACCAGAGTATGACGCCAATGCAGCACATTAACTATAGAAAATATGCATAATTATCACCATTATTTTTTAAGAAATGCAATGTGGTTTACCTGTGACAACACCAAACAGACCGTAATGCGTTGTGGCATGCGCTTAAAGCGCTTAGTAACAATCAATAGGGCCAACATCCAGCAACATGCTGCTGCGCCAGCAACGCTTATGTCAAAGGAGAATGCATCCAGCTCATGCAAATAATCCAAGGGCTTTAGATTCGTCAATGATATCATCTTGGCCGAGATAAACATAAGCGGAGCAGAGATAAATGTACACAAAACCATGCTGCGTGCGATCTACAACGAGTAAATTAAATTCAGTTAATTAATTGCTCCTGTATTAAGGCTTAAAAACTGCTTACCAGCTCCACTTCAACGTTGTACTGCGTTGCAATGACAAAGGCTCCGGGAGCTGCGGGAAATGTGCCATAAAGGAAGCCAAAAGTACTCAACTCAGTGGTGTCATTGAAGTTATCACCTGCCTGGATAATGTTGACAGTCTGACGGCAGACCAGAGGTAGGACCAAGCTAAAAATATATATATGTTATTTAAATGATATTAAGCAAATTATTTGTTGATTATTGAATATTTTAATAATTAAATAGATATACGAACATCGAATTAATAAATGGATTTCAATTCTTATTTAAAAATCATTGTATAATTTTTAAATTAAATTAATTATCAGTTGCACTATTCAAGTTTCAAATAATTATAATAATATAATAATTATTTATATGATATTAAGCAAATTATTTGTTGATTTTTGAATATTATAATAAATAAATAGATATACGAATGAATTTCAATTTTTATATTAAATCATTGAATAATTATTAAATTAAATTTATTATCAGTTGCACTATTTAAATTGCAAATAAAATTGTACTTAGAGCATTTCATTATATTTTTGAAATGTACCTTTAATCTTTTAATAAACATTTACAATAATAATAATATCTGAAGTTTCTAATTTGTTTATTTTATTTATTCAGGTTTCATTGCTTATCTTTGCGTCCTCTGACAACTAGTGAATCTTGATAGTACTCACATCTTTACCAATATGAGCACACTGGGCAGCAACAATCCCATGCCCATAGTTTTGCGTTCCGCGCCAGAGCCGCCGCCGACAATTTTTAGGCCCAAAAGGAATAGAGCTGTGGCTGAGAAACTCTGTCCGAAGACGCGCAAAACCCCGGCCACCATTTCAGGCAGACCCTTGGGGAACATGAAGCCACCAGCGACACCGAGCAGAGTCATCAACAACAATGGATTGAAGAACAGCGACTTAACAGTGTTCCAAACCAGAATTGAATGCTCGCCCAGGAAACGACGTTGTTTGCTCAATTGTTCAGCGGGACAGGTTTCCGGACAGAGTGGTGGATTCCTACTAACTTCCTCCTTGTTTTTTATAATCTTGCTTATTTCCATGAGTACCAAACCAATGGGATTCAGAATGGCCAATGAAATTGGCGCCATGAGATACAAATACGAAGCGTACTCTGGATGCACTTCCTTGTAAAGAGCCATAACTAAAATAAATCAAAGAAATTAGATGGAAATCAATTAACAATAGCTGTAGTAGTTACCTATTGGATATCCAATGGCAAAATCGTTGCTCTGCGTGCAAAAGATTGCCATCAAGCCTGCACGGGCATAGTTCAAAGGTCGAGCAACCAGCAGACAAATGACGAGCACGGCAAAGAAAACAATCGCTTTCGAGATGAGCATGGCCAGCATAAAGGTCCAATTGACTGCACTCCAGTTGAGTTCCACCAGCGACAGGAAGATCAGAGAGGGCAAAGCAAAGGTGCCCACAAATGTGGCCAATCCTTTAGTTTCCGCATTGCTTATGATCTTAAAGCGTCCAGCTATGTAGCTGTGAAAATGTAAATAAAATACAGTTAATTAATATTATGTCACACCCCTTTTAAAATTATTCTCGTTCTGATTTAAATGCAAATATACTGCGGAACTGTCTGGGCAAAACGGATACAGACGCAACACCAACATGCAACACAACAAAATGTCACGTGTGCATGTCACAAATACAATTTATAAGATGAAACCAGTTTTGCATTTCATTTGGAATATTAACCAATAAAGTTTGTAAATGTTGCTTTTGTTTGTTCCGCCCAAATAAAAAGATATATATAAATAAATATACAACAGGCTTTAAAGAGCTGGTTCTCCAATGCATGAGAAACTGGAGTACTTCCCCTTCTCAAAAAATATAAATAAAAACCTGAACTAGTTGATGACGATATTTGTTGGGCGTGCGTAAGATTTATCACATTTTTAATTCATTAATGTTTACATTGTGGATGATGCATGTTTTACAAAGTGAATGACAAGCAACGTTAAATAATGCTCAACGTTTTATTTAGTAACTCATCTTAAATAAATGTGGTTTTTATTCTGTTTTTAATTGGAGACTTGTTTTAAAAATAATGACACATATTTTAGTATAAACATAGTCAACCTTTTGCCACGCGTTTCTGATTAGTTTGCTGTCTATCTGTCTAAATTATAATAATTGATAAGGAAAATATTTTTAGTTTAACTCTACGTGTGGAATATTTGTATAATCAAGGCGAAAGCCAAATGCTCTTTAATTAACAATTGTATAAATAATAATTGTGGAAAATTTACCCATAGTCATGATCTATATATTATTCTGTTTTTTTTTCAATTGGTAGTAAGTAATTTGCGTAATCCCCACGTATTTCACTCAACTATGAATACAATATGCATACTCGCTTATGCATATAAGCATTGTTAATGGAATTTGTTTATTCAGTTAAGTAGATTGTTGTACAAGTGTTTTTATAATTTAAATGGATCCCCAGAGTAATGCACAAATGCGTTCTATGGGCTGCATGTGATCTCATGTGAGGGTTGGTCACGTGCTTGACCGCAGCGTTGCGTTGATTGGAGCTCTGACTAATAGCAGCTGGACTCGTGATAATACCATGAATACCATGAATCGGGGCATCTACCTACAAACATTTGCGTATATATAATTTAATATATTCTTCATCAGTCTAAAGTTCCGCAGTCTAACAAAAACAGCTGTGCAGATTGTGGCATTTATTTACCTAAACTATGTCTTAAATTCATGGGAAGTGAGCACCATTTGTGTACACCTAACATATGTTTTGAAAAAATTAGTATTATAGGGAAATATGTATATGAGCATTCTACTTTAATAAAGCAAACTTAAGAATAAAGGAAAAATTTGTTTTTTGAAATATTATAATAAACATTTATAAAAACTAAAAAATTTTAAATTAACAAATTTAACTTCATATGATGTATGAATAATAATAAATAAAGGAAATATATATTATTCCTGTCTTTTATCTGTTTAATGGAATACATCCTGACATATGTTCAATATCACTATTGATTATAAATAACAGATATACATACTAAATGTAGAGCATTTTCCTATATAAATTTCCAAAAATTATAATTTTCCACTTTGATTAAATATCCCCAATCTTTGGAATTTTAGATACAATTGGGAGTTTACGGCTGTAAACGGCTTAAGTTGTTACCCAGTCGGAGATGAGTAATACCTATGCCGACATAACGTATGTGCATATATCATAGGTCAGTACACGAATCGTGACAAGTTGTAATACCCTTTTGCTAGAGTATTACATCTATTGTCATTTATAATTCAAATGTAATCGGTTTGAAAATCATATAATACACATTACGTTCCAATCGCGCAATGATATAGATAGAATAGAACAATAATAATAATATGGTTTTAAAATTGTTGTTGTCTAATTGATTGCAGCAACAAATTAATTTGTTTTTACAGCAGTCGCGTGCATCAACAGTGTAGATTCTATACTTAAAGCATATACTATTCTATAGAAAGTCAGACATGCATAAATCAATAGTAGAAATAACATAAATAAAGAGTAGAGGGACAGTTAGACTTTAAATCAGATTAAAATACAAGTTCTCTAATTAAAAATAATAGTTGATCAAATGATTTAAATAAATAATTAAGTTTTTTTTAGCTTACAATTCAAAAAATGGTTCTTTAATGGGATCTATCGTACATTTTCAATTTCTTAAGTTGCATTCTCTTCACCTTTTCCCTTTTGTATCAAAATTTTACGGTTTAAGCTTATATCAACATCAATTGATTTTATGTATTTTAAATTTAACTCCAATTTGTTTATCGGGGTCCCACTGTATACATATATGTTAATACATGCACACATACATGCATACGTAATTGCATTGTCAGTCGATTGGCGATTATACAATCGCTTAATGCAACAATCGAAGTTGATCGATTTTGTTTACTGGCAACCGTTGCAAGGTCATTTGTAATTGTTAGGGTGTGTGTGTGTGTCTGAGTATCTATGTGTTATGTTATTATTTATCTCACTCTCTAAACGTTTTTACTTTCGCTTATTGCAATTAGTAGTTAAGCTAAAATATTTCACAATCGCCTTTGCGGGGGGCATGAAAATTTAAAATGTAACTAGTAATAGTAAATAAGTTTCTATTGTTTGTGTTTTTGTTGATTTTGCATTGTAATTGTTTTGGTGTTATTTTGCATAATAATCATTTATCATTTGGGCTGCCGTGTTGCAAATCTTTTTAAGACTGACAGCAATTTTCACGCTTCACGGTTTTGTGCACTACAAAATTAGTAACGATTTATGACCGACATTTAAGTCATCTGTAAATTCGAATTTCGAATCTAAAAGCGTAGTTGCTGCATTTAATTAAACGTGTTTATAACCGCCAACTCAATGGGGATATCCGTTTAGCATGCCAACGATTTAATATATGACTAATGGGGAAATTGAAGACATAAATGTATATGTAAGGGAATTGAAAATCCCACAGTGCAAATGCATTAATTAAACGAAAGAATAATTTAACTGAAGTACTCGCAATCATTTAAAATTAGTGTGTCACTTTAGTTTTCTCTTTTGCTAAAATTTATGCTGATGAATCAAGGAAATAAGAGACAGATAATGAAATCAAAGCGGTCATTGAACGAGCGCGTGACCAATAATAATATAATAATAAACAATAACAACTAGAGCTTGTTTTGGACTAAGTAAACCTGGCAACAAGTCAACAAAGAACTAGAAGAGTTTTAAACTGAAAACCTGATAATGAACGGAACGCAAATAACAACAACAAACAGTGCAAATGAATTCTCAGACAAAGACAGCTAAGTTCAAGGTGCACTGCCCGTGAACTCTGTCTTTAAATACGAATGTGTGGGTGGAAGACTCTGTATTACTTACCCACATATAATAATGCCAAAACATTGAACCAACGCCGGATAGAAATTATCCATGGAGACGCCATCCTCGACGCGTGGTGTAGCCGACGTTGTGACGCTGACGTCGACGCCGACTTCGCTGCTGCTGCTGACCAATGCAGTCTCTATGGCAGCGCTGTCACGCACAGCTTTGTAGTACATGGAACTATCCATGATGCACTTTCGTTAAGTTGAATCGTTTAGTTACTGGCAGCAACAACAAAGTGCAACATTTTCCCGAATGCGTCACGAAAACAGCTGTCGCTTTGGTGTGACGTCAAAAGGCCGGGAGGACGATAATGTGACGACAGCAGCTTTAGCTGTGTGCAATTATTGAATTTTCGCCAATTGTATTAAAGCGACACACACACACACATGCACAAATGATTTAATAACACAGTTCACGGTGTTGCTGCTCTTTGGTTATATTTAGCATTATTTGCAACTATCATTTTCCGTGATTAATACTAATTAGTTGCCGTGGCGTTGTCAGGTATTTCGCTTGCAGCTTAATTTCATATCATTTTCCACTTGTCTGTTGCTCGCGAAACTAAAAAATAATATATTTGTTGCAAGTGCAACATGCGCGCTTGCTTTTATAGGAAAATCTTAATCGCGACTGTGACAACTCTCGCACAGAGTTGCCTTTATAATTCAATTGCTTAACATTTGGCTCGTCTGTTATTAACATCGCGCTCGCTGTATTATTCCAAAATGTCTGTTAATCGGTGTGGAGATTTAGCTTTAGCTTTTTGCCATGTTTTTTTTGCTATTAACATTTATTCTAAAACTGTGCGAAAGTACCTTTAACAAGAAATTTAGATGCTTTCCAGCCAGAAACAGCTATTCTTCCTCTAAACACATTAAGAACTTAAGGAGAAATAAATTAACCGGTTTTACATAGAAATCATGTTCAATTTGCAATGTTTGTGATTCAAGTACTAAATTAAACATTGTTAAAAATAAAACAGCAACAAAACTATTCTATATTAAATATTATATATAAAACAATTATATATAAAGCAATTATATATAAAACTATATTATGTATAAAACTGTATTATATATAAAACTTTATTATATATAAAACGATTATATATAATACTTTATTATTTATAAATCTTTATTATATATAAAACGTTTTTATATATAAAACTTTACTATATATATAAATCTTTATTATATATAAAACTCTATTATATATAAGACTATATTATATAAAACTATTCTTATTAAATAATTTTTAAGCTTACAAAATAATTTTTATAATTAGCTTATATAAAACTTATTATATATAAAGCTTTACTATATATATAAATCTTTTTTATATAAAAAACTATATAATATATAAGACTATATAATATATAAAACTATATTATATAAAACTATATTATATAAAACTATATTATATAAAACTATTCTTATTAAATAATTTTTATAATTAGCTTATAACTGTCTGCTTCTAATCCTACGAAGTTGCCCGCCGCTGCTGATCCGTCCTCTGCGAGCGCCAACCGTCAAGTCCTACCGACTGCCAGAAAGGCCGGCTTTTATATGCTGCGTGGGGGGGTTTGTTAGCAGAGCTCTGTTATCTTAGCAGTGCCAATGTGAGTTTAACAGTGCCAAACTTAGTTTAACAGTGCCAAAATGAGTATAACATTCAACAATAACTTGAGCAAAACTAAACCGATTTTCCAGCGGATTGTCATTTTAAACATGGTTTTGGCCTCTAAATAGATAAAATTTATTTATTTGCTTTTAATTTTTAAATCAAACTCAAATTCTTAATGTGTTTGCATTAAAATTTAAAAGCAAATAAATAAAATGCCCATCACTGCTCTAAACAGTTGGCAGCATTGTGTCAATGGTACTGTTACCATTACAGATCATTAACAGAACGAACATCGATAGTTTTGCAATGCATATATCGATATTATATGTTATCACAGCTGTTTACAAAATTGAACATAAAAAAGCAAATTAGTCATCAAACAAAATTCTACGCAAATTTGTAAAATATTAATTCTTTAATTTTTGCGCTACATTGCGAAAAGCTTACTTAAACAATGAATCGCCTTTTTGGTCGTGGAAAACCCAAGGAGCCTGGTCCAAGTCTAAATGACTGCATTTCAGGCGTAAGTAAGCAATGCGAAACAAAGAAGAATTTTTATTATAATATTTATTGGATTATTAAAGGTGGATGCTCGGGCTGCCAACATTGAGGAGAAGATTGCGAAGCTGGAAACAGAGCTGCGAAAATATCGCGAGCAGATGAGCAAAATGCGAGAATCACCAGCTAAAAATTCAGTTAAACAAAGGGCGCTGCGTGTGCTTAAACAAAAGAAGGCGTAAGTGATTTAATATCTTGTCAACTGTGTCAATAAAATAATTGCGTCTTTTGATTTGCAGCTATGAACAACAAGCCGAATCTCTGCGCAATCAATCCTTCAACATGGAACAGGCAAACTATGCGGCACAATCTCTCAAGGATACTCAAGCCACAGTGGCTGCCATGAAGGATGGCGTCAAGCAAATGAAAACGGAATACAAAAAGATCAACATTGATCAAATTGAAGTGAGTTGTAAAATTGTAGCATAAATGGCATTGTATTAACGTATTGTTAAACAGGACATGCAGGACGACATGGCTGATATGCTGGAGCAGGCCGATGAGGTGCAGGAGGCAATGGGACGCACCTATGGAATGCCCGAGGTGGATGACGATGATTTGCAGGCCGAACTTGATGCCTTGGGTGATGAGATTGCCTTGGACGATGATACCAGCTATTTAGATGACGTCACTAAGGCGCCTGAAGCGCCTGACAGAGAGCCAGGTGCCGACAGCATCGTACCGGGAAAGGTATTAAACAGAAATATAATATATACTTTATAAATGAGTAACGCAATATTTTCTACTTTAGCCGAGCACCATTGAAACGGATGAGTTTGGCTTGCCCAAGGTACCGACCTCTTTGAAGACCACATAGATGACATTTCTTCAGCTTCTCATTTCAAATGTGCATCTTATTTTAGAACAAAATAGCCACAATGTCAGCCTGGCGTGTTTCCATACAGTTAAAATAACAAAGTTTAAGTTTTTATCAATTGTAAGCATTTTTTATGTTTGATACCAATAGCAGGCGTATTAAAAGGATTCGTACACTAATATTCTCTTTCGCTCTTTTATTTTTTCTCTTAACTGCAACTGTAACGTAGCAATTGCACTCGTATAATACACACTTTCGCTCTCTTAAGTGCAAAAGCAACAACGTGTGTCATGCGGATACACTCTCACTGCTCACTGCTCACTCTCACAAACACTCTCATTTGGTGAGCATTCACGTTTATGCTCACTCACACACACACACACACACAAGCAGAGGAACGTGCATGAAGGTAACTGAGCTTTGAAGTTCAGAGCATGAACTTGAGCGAACGCGCGCGTGTCTCTGCCACTGTGAACGTTTCTCAATGTGTGTGTGTATGTGTATGTCTGACTGTATGTGTGCCTCACTGCACTGCTGTGTGCAAAAATAACGCGTTCGCTTGCGTTTAGTCTTCAACTGACTGCTGTAACGGACGGTCGCAAAATTCCGAAGAGGGCAACACAGTCGATCAGCAGCAAACAGAAAATATAGAAAAACCTTCGTCCAAAACAAAAAAAGGCAAAATCAATTTCCCAAACGTAATTGTAACTGCAGCGTGAACGCGCGCGTCGCTGCCACCCCTTCTTTCACCTCACCCCACCGACGCGACGCGTTGCTAATTAACCGAAATCAATTTGCTCCAGCAAGACTGACAGAATCGCATCCTCGTTGTACTAAATAACCAACTTGAATCAAATCAAATAATAATAATAAATATATACAACATAACTAGTGAAACAAAAAATTAAAAAAAAGTGTGAGTGTTACAATTGAATCTGAATTTGAATCTGTATCTGAATCTGTATCTGTATCTGTATTCACTGCCAAAATGCCACGCAATTGGCAAATGTCTTGTGTAATTGTATTTTAACATCGTTTGTTTAATGTTGACGCCCCGACTTCGTCACGCCCACACGCCCACTGCCCAGCAGCAGCCCCACAGTGCCTCAAAGTGTTATTGTAGATCTTAAATACAAACATATACATATATATAAATACATATATATACGTATACGCAATATTTACATTTGTTTTTATGCAAATATTTGCCAGGCAGCCATTTTAGCTGCATTAAGTGCAACTATTTTTAGTACAAAACTCGAAAAGCTATAATCAAAATCAACATACATATACTGGAAACATAATGGATATACGTCAAATTGGATTATTATTGCTTCAAATGGTAAGAAAACAGCACAGATCTTTGGATATATATTACTCGTATATACTCGCACATACATATCTACATCTCATATTGCGCATACGCAACGTGTAACCGCGTTGAAAATTTTCTTGTTGTTTTCTAGAATTCTATCGTTTGTTCGTCTATCGTTCGCTGTAATCGAGTGTTGCATTCGCGATTATTGCGGAGTTGCATTCGACAAAAAAAATAAAGCAAAAAAAAAGTGCAAAAATGCAGGAAGCAAATGGCAAAGAGGCAAACACAAAAAGCTTTCTATGCTCACATTTCGTCATCACGTACTTACATAGTATACGGCATGAAAGTGCAGGAAAAAATTAGCAAATACAAAAAAAAAAAAATAAAACAAATATACTGATATACTGATATATGTACATAAGTACAAATCAGTGTGTTTAGTGGTGAATGGAATGAGTCATGTGATCTAGAGGAGCATGGGAATTTAAGTAAAATATTTCTGGCTTGCGAATCAGGATTCATCTTTTGAATTAAGCAAACTGAATTTAATTTAATTTAATTTAAAACTTTTACGTTACTGCGCTAGTTACAAAAATATGTTTTCAATTAACATTTAAGGTTACATTTAAAAATGATTAGATTTAGTTATAGGTTCAACAATTTTTATTACTTTTTGCTTATTTGTATTGATTTAATTTTATTATTTATTTTATAACTAACATTTAAGGTTACATTTAAACATTATTAGATTTAGTTATAGGTTCAACAAATTTTTATTCCTTTTTGCTTATTTATATTGATTTAATTTTATTATTTATTTCTTGGTTGATTGTTAATTAATTTGTAACTTGAACTGCTTTCATTTGTTTAAACTATTGATGATTAAATTGCCGAATTTCATTTTGCAACAAGTGCATACAAGTGTACTATTTATTGTGCTTAACTTCTAGAGCGACTTCTCGTATTACCACTCCATAAAGTTAACGCCAGAGCAATGTCCCACTTTTTTTTTTTTTTTGGTTTTTTGGCTTCAATATTACAATTTACCAATAATTAAAATTCGATACAAACAAAGCAAGAAACAACTCTCGGCACAATAAATCTGCTAACAACGGCGCAAAATTTATTATTATTATTTATGCTTAAATACATATTGTTTTGTTTTTAGTTGGTTTTTTTTTTTTGATTTTTTGGTTTATGGCTAATCGAGGCGAAAACCCAAAGATTGGCAATTCAAATGATGGGTGAGACCTTCGACAAGATAGTGACAAGCTTATAAATTATCATTTCAAGCCGAGATCATGCGTCTCAGTCAACTCTAAAATTTAGAGGATTTTTAATACATTTTAAAGATTTTTTCTATTTAGCATGTTAATTTATTATATTGTAGGTCGATATATCAAATAACATGTAATAAGATTTAGCGCTTCTATAAAATTTTCTAAATCCCCTTTCGATTGTCAACAATTAGATGCATCACAGTTTGAAAGTAACTGTCCACAAAGGTCATTCATGCTCGCATCTCATGAAATTTTCAGCACGAATCCGAATACGACCCGACGACACTGACCAACCTCACAATCTGCTGTTGGGCGTTTACCAACCCCCGTAAAAAAGAGGAGAAAATAAAAACCACCGAAATTAAAAACCAAAGCAAACAAAATTCATCAAAAATCAAATGAGACTTGCCAAAAAAAAAAAGAGCCCTGAGAGATTAAACTGTTTGCAATTGTTGTAGTTTTTGTTGTTGTTGCTATCGAAGCGATAAAGGCAAAAAAGCTCTTTCTCTGTTCTCAACTGGACTTGAATGGTTATTTGTTGTCTTCCTATATGCAATCAATTAACAGCAAACGTCTTTACATATGCCTGCCAATAGCATTTGTTATTGTTACTGCTCTTCTAATGCCGCTCGAGCATAAGCAGAAGAGAGAGTTTTCAAGAGCGTGAGAGAGCGAGAGTGTGATCTAAACTTTTGCAAAGGCAATGAACGCGAGCGCAAATTCGTGTTGTTGCCTTTGTATTTATTTGCGCGCTTGCGTCGCTGCCTCTGTCGCAGTCGCTGTCGCTATCTGTGTCTGTGTGTGTGTGTGTGTGTTTGTAAAGCTTTTGGCGTTTTCTTCCGATAACGGGCACAGACACACACACAGACAACTATTATTACATGCATGTGTGTGTGTGTCTGTATGTGCCTTGCGTCGGTTCGCGTCAGTTTTTCCTCCCCGGTGTCGCATGACCCTGGCCTGCTATTGAAGCTAGACACATTCGGAGGCCAATATAAAGCGCAACCATTCAAAATATATACTAAGCATGTTGCCGCCGATGTCGGCTACAACTATACACACATATGCATCCACACACATATGTATGTATGTGTCTCTATGCATTTATGTACTATGCACTTACGTACATAAATATTGTAGTACATTTTTTTTCGTTTTGTTTTTTTTTTGCAATTGTAATTGTGCGAGTATTCAATACTATACTTTGCTACTGTTGTTGTTGTATTTTGTTTCTAAAATGAGAAAATGCGAAATGAGAATGCACAATTTAATGCAATTTATTTATCGCCTGTAGAAATTGAAAAGCTGGAAGCTATTTTGGCCAAATTTTTATTCGATCTTTTTTCAGATTTCTGCATACGTGTTTTTTTAAACACAATATTTTATTCATTTAATTTGATTTTATTTTTTTCAACTGAACCAGTTTGACACATATTCAAATTCAGTGACTCTGTGTGCTTAGATTCTACGTTAGGTTAAATATTTGGTCATAAAAATGTCAGCAGAATAAACCAATTGACAGTCAATTCCCCTAAATTCTTCGATAAAACATCCAATAAAAAACAGCTGGAATAAACTAAGGTTACAATTATGAAATTGTAGTTTAGTTGTAGTTTTTGGACATGTTGATTTGTCCAACTTCAGTGACTGATAAGCGTACAACGCAGCGTATGCTTGATAAAGCGCAACCTTAGAAAATATTACGTATACGTATGCATACATTGTTTGTATGCGTGAATGGTGAAGTACAAACAAATGGATTTTGAGCATACAGACACTTGTATTTCTATACTTACATACGTACAGACAGACATACATACATATGTATATTATAGGTAGGTTTTAGAAGCTTGCGGCCTTGGGTTCTTCAGACCCCGGGGCAGATGTATCGTGCATACGAAAAACTAGTTCTAAAATTGAAATTATGTATATGTCTACGTTTTTTTGTTTTTTTCTTCTTTTAATAATATATAAGTCGTCACAGACGCATTAAGTTAAAGTTGTAGTGATGTTTAGCCTTAAGTCACGTTTTGTTTTTGTAGGTCTGCGACCGCTAATTTTGTTGACTTCTAGATTCTGTTATTGTTATTGTTTGCTGCTTGCGGCAAGTTCAACATAACATGAACGAAAAGCCAGCAAAAGCACATACTGCCAACTCAACGTTAACTGCAAATCAGTTTCAGTTTCTGTTTCGGTTTCATTAATTTTTTTTTCATATTTTTTATTTTTTTTTTAAGCTGCCCCCACAACACACACAACATTCGGCACATTGAGGTTCAAGGTGACCACGAAGCGGCACTTACCAAGGCCAAGTGCATGCCGTGGCGTGTCTACGCTCAGCTCTTGATTATGCATGCTTGAGATACAAAAAATTACATATAAAAAGATATATACACAAATATACATACATTTATGTACTTACATTTAGGCCTCAAAAAACGGCAACAAGTGGTACAACACGTGCTCCTCTACGCATTTTAATAATTTCCAACTAACAATAAATAGTCGAACATCAGATACCCATTACAAAAGCCTTGACTTACTCTTTCAGCTTACAAAAGCTCAGCGCTAGTTCTTAAAGAATTCAGTGACAATGAAGACAAGCTTAACATAAAGTTTAAAGCAAGGAAATTAAATTCACATTCACAATCACAATCACAATCCGATTCAGATTCAGATTCGGCAAAGCCAAAAGCAAATGCCAGCAAGTCAAGTAAAGTCACTCACGAATATTAACACTCACACACACACATAGACACTCACACACTCACACACATGCACGCAAGCAGCCGAAAAAATCATGACCTTCCACAATGCCAGCAGCAACAATTGGCTCTCGCCCTCTGCCGCTCGCGCTCTCTTTCTTGTACTCCCTGTGCCTTCGTGAGCGACGCTTTTGGTGAGCGCTTTTTTTTTTTTGGCAATGCGTGAGCACACACACATACAGACGCATGGCAAAGAGTGCGCTGCTCGAAAATAAGGCCAAGGTTACTCACCTTGATTAAGACCGAATGAACGAACTGAACTAAAACATAAAGAAACGTAGAGTAGAGTAGAGTAGAGTTGAGTAGAGTAGAGTAGAGTAGAGTAGAAGTGGCTG
This sequence comes from Drosophila falleni, assembly GCA_035045575.1. Taxonomy (NCBI): domain Eukaryota; kingdom Metazoa; phylum Arthropoda; class Insecta; order Diptera; family Drosophilidae; genus Drosophila; species Drosophila falleni. Next base: position 19,170,796 of record JAWNOV010000167.1, read on the forward strand.
GGCAGGCTACACAGAAGTCTACAGCAGCAGCAGCAGCGTTTTTCTCTTCTTATTTATTAATATGTATGTGTGTGTGTGTGTGCGTATATGTTTAATGACCTTGCCCAAAAAAAGCTTCAAGCATAATAATTAACAATAACTTGAAGTGGAGGCTACCTAAGCCAACGAGTAGAATCAAGCAACGAAAATGAAACTGAATTTTTGTGTTGGTTTTTTTTTGTATCTTGTTGTTGTGTCTTAACTCAGCCGACAATGGCCCTGCGTCGTCAGAGGTCAACGCCAGGATCAGTGTCATTGCTTTTGCCGCTGCTGCTGCGACGTCAGCGTAAGCCACAAGTACGTTCACTTTAACTCATGCCGAAATTACGTATGCCCTCTCTCTCTTTGTTGCTCACTCGCACTCGCACTCACTCTCTCTCTTTCTCCTTCTCATGATGACTGTTTAATACACTCATTTAAATTCAGTAAATTTTTAGCAATATGCGAAATTATTTAACGTCAGAACATGATTAAATACTGTGAGCTAGCAACCTAAAAATAATAATTAAATGAAATCAATAATATTAAGTAGCGTCATGAATCTCTATAGCAACGAGAACTGTAAAATGCCGCTTACAGTTTGAGCACCATTTGTTTTGTTTGAATGTGCTTGTCAAACTGCAACACGCGCCAAACTTAATGCCGCCCCAAGGCTTGCATAGTTTTAGCTGCATTGATCAAATCGCGCGCCTATCTCAATAGCCCCCAAATGCGGCAGCGCCTATAGCACACTATTATCGCACACACACAAACAAAAACAACAATAACATCACTAACAACAACAACAAAAACAGCACCAGTTTAGCCTTAGTTGAGGTCTTGCCATGCACCTCGAAATTGCAAATGCAATAATAATAAAAACTAACATCAAATGCACATGCAAAAATGCAATAGCAATAGAAAAACAAAAACAAAAAACGCCGTATAGCAAGAGTAACAACTCCCGCGCTTTTGTTTTAGTGTTTGTTTGTGAGTGAGAGCGATAACGAGAGCGATAGCTGCATCGCGTGCTGCTCTCTTTAGTATGCTCGCATTCGTACACACACAGACGTACGCACACTGCTAAATTTAGTTCAATGAATTTGCACTGCTGCAACTCTTTGGCACATTTGCTCTTACGAGTGGCGTCACTCTCTCTCTCACTTGCTCTCTCGCACTCTCTCTCTCTGTGTGTGTGTTGCTTTGTTTTTGTTTTGCTGTTGTTGGCTGACTGGCTGGCTGGCAGCTAGTGCAATGACTACGTTGCGGACGACTCGGACTCACTAATGATGTTGCCGTTGCTGCTCTGCGAATGATGATGATGATGGTTATCGAAGGTCTTTCACCCGAACTCGGTCATTGGCGTACATTTGTGTGCTGCTGCTGCCTCTGCCAGTCGACGTCGCTGCTGCTACTACTGCTGTTGGTGCTGCTGCTGCTGCTGCTGCGCTGTCTCGACTGTTTGCTGCTGACGCTGACGCTGCTGCTCGCAAATCCAGAGCTTTTCAAAGTGTACATGTCGCAATTTCTTAAGAAAGTTCAATTACCCCAAACAATCAGATTTACTGTCTGTTTTTTGATGCATACACTCGACGTCGACGGCGACGGCAACGGCGACTGAGACTGCTGCGTCGACAGCGTTCGTTCATTTGCTTCGTTCGTTTGCTGTAGTAGATTTGTTGTCGCTGCCGCTGCTGCCTCTGCCGCTGTTGTTGCAGTTTTCTAATGTTGCCTGGCATGTTGGGCATGGGCATGGTTGGGTATTGGGTATTGAGGCTTGGGGATGGGGGCTTGAGGCACGGCTAGTTTTATGGCTATGTGTCCATGGCGCGGGGCATCTTCAAATGTTTGGTTTGCCATTTGTTGTTGTTGCTGCTGATGATGCTGTTGATGATGATGTTTATTTGCTGCATTCAATGTGCATTTTCGTTGCTTTATGTCCTACAGCATTCGCATCTGCATTCGCTTTTATTTCGCCTATTTTTCTGTCTTTGGCTTTTTTCGTGGCCATACAATCTCATATTTTTGGCATTTACTTTAAATTTAAATGCCCTATTCGAGTAATAAATTTACTATCAAAATGCAAATTTGAATCTGCATTTCAATTGTAATCTAAAATCTTGTAGTATTAGTGAGAGGTGTGCCTAACTTTCGCCTAGAGAGTGATAATCTCTAGGGAATATATCCTGAGTTATTAGCAACGATCGCAGCTAAAAGTTATTTGAATTACAATTAATTAAAGAATTATTAAATTAATTTGAAATATAATTTTTGTAAATTAATAAATATTGTTTAAACTAAAATTCCAATTTGATAAAAAAATATTCGAATTAAAATTAAAAATAAGTTAAGAAAGAAATTTATTCTTGATTTCCTCAGTAGTTTTTATTTCTTATAATAAACAAATATAAAACTATATGTTCAAGGGTGCCACAAAAAGCGAAACCAACTGAAAATCTCCCAAAATCTCTATACATTTTTGGGATATTTTTAGTTTGGTTTAGATTACATAATGCTGAATGTGGATTAATTTAGATTAAATAATTTAAGTCATACTTATATTCTAAAAAAATTCTTTTTCTGTCGACTGATTTTAGCAAACAGTCAACAATTAAAAAAAAATAATTTTTGATAAAAAAGCTGTTGACAATATTTGGTGTGTTTCTTAAAAAAAGATTTCAAACACTTCCTTAGAAAAGAAATATACTTTAAATTTATAATTAAAAATAGATTTAAGATCGTTTTTATCTTTAAAATATCTTCAAACTTTGACCGGTAATGTTTCAGGCAGTTACGAGAAAAAATATTGGTATTTGAGATAATTATACACTATGTTAACACTCTTTAAAAAAAGTTTTAAGCAATTTTGGAAAAAATAAATTTTTGAGCATTTCGAATGACTTTTTACTCACTACTATTTTTTTTTGGGTGCAAACGTATATTACTATGCAGATATATTATATAAGCTAATTTATATAAAAGCATATTTCGATTAATTTCAGTTTTGGCATTTCCGCAGATTATGGCAAATATATACATATATTTTAATGCAATTTTCCCAAATTGTTTTCTCATGTTAAATATATAATTTTCAAGTTTAACCAAAAAATTGGAAATGTTGTTGCCGCTTCTGCTGCAGTTGCAGTTGCCTCATCGACAGTTGCAACTTTCAAACAAGTTTAGTACCGCCAGCTTCAGCTCCTTCCCAGCTATAGCTTCGGCTCCAGCTTGGAGCTTGACTCCAGCTTCAACTGCAACTTCAATTCCAATTCCAGCTCAAGCTTTAGCCTGGCCAAGAGAGTGGCCAATGGCCAAGTGCATTGTATTTGTATCCGGGCAGGAATTTGTGTGTTTTTTATTTTATTTTGTTTTTCCTTATGCCTGTTTTTTTATCCACGTTGTATCATTTTTGCTGTTGCACATTTTATTTGATCTTTATTTTTTTTTTTTTTGGTTTTTCGGCAACGAAATTTTTTCAATGCCTTTTGCCTGCAACTTTCGTTGTCTGCCATTTATACTTTTTTCTTATATTTATTTTGATTTTTATATTTTATTGCTTGCAATGAGAAAACTTGCTTGGACTGCAGTTGCAAGTGTAATGCATTTTATTAATACGTGTGTGTGTGTGAAAGCACTTATACATGCATACATAACATACATATGTGTATAGATATTATTTAAAAAGTGAAAACTGAGCATGCAAATCGGCATATACAAAATTCACAACATTGCACTCAAAATAAGCGCTCAAATATTGAGTCATTGCAGTTCGCTGCACATTTGTTTTTGTTTTGCTTTTGTTTTTGTTTGTGTTTTGTTTTATTTTGCTTTTTGGGGTGCATTAAACGGCAAATTGTTTCGTGGGATCAACACGCAAAGTGCGTTGATCTCGCGACGCAACGACGACGACGACGGCGACGACGGCAGCGGCAGCGGCAACACAGCTGCAGCAACAGCAACGCTTTTATTTAAGTTTACAAAAGTGAATGAATCCGACTACGTTGCGGCGGCGACTGCGACGTCGACTGCGGCTGCTGCTGCTGAGGCTGACGTAGGCGTAAACGTTGCTTGGCATTCTGCCCCTGCCCCGCCCCTTTGCTCCCTCTGAAAATAGCTCAATGTGTGTAACAATTAATAAATTATTAATTAGTCAGCAGTCAGCTGTGTGAGTGTGTGTGTGTGAATCATTGCCAAAAGGCAATTTCAATCTGCACAAGGCTGCAATTGCGGCTCACAGCAGACACTTCACTCATTTCAACTCACTCAACTTCACACTCATTTCACTTCACTCAACGCGAAAGCAAAAGCAAAACAAAAATTTGCCAGCCGTTGACGTTGTGGATTTTTTTTTGCTCTTCGCTGTGCCGCTTTACAATGCATTTGTGTGTGTGTGTGTGTGTGTGTGTATGTGTGTGTATGCGTGTGTGTGTATGTGTGTATATGTGAGTGTATCTGTACGTGTGAACTCTGCTTTTGACCGACGGAGGCAATGTTGTTCGTTGACCTTTCCCAAGTGTTGTTGTTGTTGTTGTTACCATGAAAGGAGTGCGAGTGAGAGAGAGAGAGAGAGCGCGTCGCAAGTTGTGGGCGCAATGCTGTGAATTGTTACTGTTCTTGTTGTTGTTGCTGCTGCAGCTTACGCAGCGTCATTGTTGTTGTTGTTGTTGCCCTGACGCTTTTGTTTCATATTTCGGCAAAGTTTCCTTGGTCATTAAACTCTTTTTAATGCAACGACCTTCCATGCGATCGACGCCACGAATTTCAATTGAAGTTGTTGCTTTTGCTTTTTGCTTTTGCTTTTTTGAAGAAGTTATCGCATTATTGAAATTTAATTTCGTTAACTGACAGAAGTGGAGCCATTAAGACCTGGCTTTGACTTTGGCTATGACTCTGGGCCAGGTTATTGTGTTAGTGCCTTGAAGGTGAGCACTGAACCCAATTGGAGCTTCCAAAATCGAGGTTGAAGGTTCACATATTGAACTCTTAAGTATGGCCAAGTAAAGCTTGTTATTGATTAAAGCAAATGAGTCATTAACAATTAATATATAGTCAAATATACACATTGAAAAGGATTTTTTAAAAGCGGGCTAACTACAGATACTCATACTGATAAAAAAAAACAACTTTAAAATCAAATACATTAATCTTAAATATTTTGCTCTTAAAATAAGACAATATTAAGAAAAATTACTAATACTTAGAATATTATTCTTAAATAACCCAGTTACTAATATATGAATATAAATCTTAAATTGTTAGGAAAGTATAAAATATTTATAAAATTATCAAGCCAGAAAAAAATGTTTAATTTTAAAATCTTTCTAATTTTTGTTTTAATAACAATTATTTTTATAGTAAGAATTTGGTATTTTTTGTTTCCAAAACATAGATGTGTTTTCTAACTTTAAGAATTGTATGTTCTCAACGCAGTTTTTAGACAAAAATTTTGATTTTAGAACATTTTACTTTAATCAGTGTCTCCCAGCTGGTTTGACCCACTAATTTTAAATAAATGTATCTTTTAATGAATAACAGATAAATTTAAAATTAAATTTCTATACTTAAATTGAAATTAAAAACATAATTAAGTTTGAAAATTGCGCTGATTTTAATTTGTGTTATATAATAATAGATAATAGCTGCATTTAATGATAAAAAACAAACTTAGTTTTAAATGTAGTGTGCCAAATAAATTGTGAGTCACTGTAAAAATGTACATTTATAAATTACCTCATTCATAGTAACTTTTATTTTTTAAATCATTTCACAATGAAAAGTAAAAATTATACCGCTACGCCTGCTGGAGCATCGGCATCGGCAGCAGCGACAACAAAAGCAACAAAAACAAATCGTACGGTATTTGCACTTTTTATTTAACAATGCAGCAAACACAGCAGCACGTTGAATGGGAGTCAGAGCAGAGAGAGAGAGAGAGTCGAACATAAGAGAAAAGCGCACGTAAGAGCGCTGCATGCAATGCTCACCAATACACGCATGCCGCCATTGCTGCTCTCTTACTCTCAGCGAATGCAATGGCCGCTCAAAAAGCTCGCTGTCGTTGTGTGTGTGAGAGAGCGAGAGAGAATGAGAGCAGCAACTGCAGTCGACTGCTGGCTGCAAATGCAAGTGATCTCAGAGAGCTGCGTCTGTGTGCGTGTGTGTGTGTGCGCGCGCTTTACTGTAAATATTTTTTGCACTGCATTTTGCCGGCGCGCTTTTTCAAAGTTTTCGTCTAATATAAATGTGTCTGCATTTCATTGTGTGTGAGTGTGCATGCACGTGTATATGTATGTATGCGTGTGTGTGTGTGTGTGTGTGTGTGTATTAGCGACTAACTTGTTTCTGTTGTTTCTGTTGTTGCCGTCGTCGCATTCGACTTTTCAATGAGTCAATCCTTGAAATGTTGACTTCCTGATACGCATATGACTATTGAACAAGTTTGCTTTGTTAGATTTTTTGAAGGTTGCGTATTTTATACAGACACTCACATACACACATAGATACACGCACATACAAATACAAATGCACTAGCTGCGAGTATATTGTATGTGTGTGTATGTATATTTTGTAGTTAGATATGCCTTTTGCTTTTGCTTTTTGCTTTTTTGTTTTTGTCTAAGGTTAGTAGCGCTTGACTATTCTGTTTTTAATAGTATTACGAGTATGTATTTTATTTTGAATTTACAGTTTAGTAGCAAACAACAAGAACAATAGGCGCGACACTTAAGATTTTTCTATGCATAATATATGTATGTATGAATGTGTGTATGTTTGTATCTATGTATCTATCAAATGTATCTACACATGTCTCTTGTCTTATTTCTTATGCCACTCGAATCACACTATTTATGGCAGTGAATAAATTTTCCATTTAACATATGAATTTATGGTTATTTCATGAAATTTCTTAGAATGCAAGTTGCGCCCAGTTCTTTGTTAGCATTTATTTTTATTTTTATTTTTATTTTTATTTTAGTTGTCATCATTAAACTTCAGCAACTCAATCACATTCTCATTCTTAATTAAAAATACATATATAAATATATGTATGAATGTACAAATATTCGGTTATGTTTAACTGAAGGTTAATCGGTTAAAACTAGAGTCCATTGTGTTTTCTGCTTCTCAGGGGGTCAGCGCTTTTATTGCATTAATATGAATGTAGTTATAGCCAAGAATTTATCATTCAAAAGTCGCATCTCAGACAAAGTTGCTTTGTTTTCTTTGATATAGGGAGTAGTACACTGGAAAAAGTCATTAAAATTAAAGTTTATAATCTTATATTTTAGCATGTATTTATTCAGTTTGGTCTTCAGGACCAATAGGTCAAAGAGAACTAAAATATATGTAATTGATCTAAATATCTTAAAGTATCCAGAAAATTATGTTATTATCAAAATAAATAGTTAGTTTGAACTTGGCTTAAGAAAATTAAGAATTTACGTTTTTCTGACAGCATTTAATTGTTTTTATTAGTATTTTTGTTTTTTTTTTCTGTTTATGAACATTGTAGTGTATTCTTGCATATATCACAATTATAATACTTGTACAGAGATCAGTATAAGTAATTAATGCTAAGACGTTATTTTTATTATTTTCTTTCATACTTCAATTGTTATAAAATTGTACTTTTAGATTTGATTTTCCATAAAATTAATTAAAGCTTCTTCATACTTAGTATTTAATATATTATTTATTATTGCTTTGACAGCAAATGCAAATGAGCTTTGTGTCAATGTGCCTGGAACGACTTTCAGTAATGAGCACATGTACCGTTAAAACATGCATTATACACACTCATAAATATACAGTAGTAGACATAAGTATTTTGACAAAAGTATGAGGAAAATTTACTCATAATTTGAACTTACTTCATGTAAACTTTGGCATTAATGGAAAGGTCATTTTAGTTCCGTTTGAATGATACAAAAATGTTCTTAAGCCGTTTAAATTTAAGTATTTTTGTAAAGGGGTCCTTTTAGACTTATTTCCTGGGGCTTAAACAAATAATGTTTTGATGCAAAAAGTTTCTCCTAATTATGAGTAAATTTTTAACATACTTTTGTCAATATATTTATGCCCACTAATGTGTTCACATGTACTTATTATACCTACTATATATTTGTACGTATGTAAGGCCCACAAATGTGCGTGCAACAACAAAATACAACAACTACAACATTCGCTACGCCCTTGGGCGGGCAACCTGTAATAACAACAATAAATACCCTACAAGCCACATTAGTGGGCATTAGCGACTCAAGGGTCGACTATCTCTATTGTCTAGACTGTAGACTGCAGACGGCAGAATGGTGGGGTGGGGTGAGGTGGAAACGACCTTAAACTTGAATCGATCAGAAAAGAAGGTTACAACAAAACCGAGAATTACAACAGCAACAACAACAAATACGAAATTAAACATAATAATCGTATTGCCATGCAACTATATTTATTTTAGCTTTTTGTGTGCGGTTAAAATCAAAACGAAAATAACAAAAAATACTAGAGAAAAATGATTTCGAGGAAGGTTACAAATTGCCCACTTGCTAAATTGTTTTTGATAAATTTGATTTGATTTGATTTATTATGAACTATGACTAAGTGTTAAACAGTCAGCAACGAACCAAAAGTTAACTTAATTAGCTAAAGGACGCATTCGATAATAGACACTGCAAATTATGTAAATAAATAAAACGAGACAACAACAACATTGTATGTATGTTTTTCAGTTAAGAACAATAGTTGTAGATGACCTTGAAAAATGTGCAACACTATGATAAATAGGTATCTCAACACCTGTGACGACTACTTCACAAATTACCAAATTAAAGATACATTCATATTATTTAAAATCCTAATCTTTCATCAAACAAAGTCGGAAGTAGATAAGCAAAATGACGTTAAATGTTGCAAAGACAACAACAACAATAAAAAAAAAAAACAACAAAAATAACAAATACAACAACAAAAGCAACAGCAACATTAAGCTGGCAAAAATGCGATCTTGAGCGGAACATAAATAATATTTTGTTCAATGAAATATAATAATTATTGCTGTTGTTTTTGTTGTTGTTGTTGTTGTCGTTTAAGCACGAGTCGCTTATGTTCTTCACGCACACACAGATACACGCACACACACACTCACGCGCATGGAGCTGCATACAAATTATAAAACGAAAGCTTTTATTTTTATACAATTTTTATACGTAGCCATGACAGTGTGAGAAGGTCACGATGCACACACACACTCACATCACGAATAGACACGTAAACATACAGACATACACACAGCAAATACAACTACAACTACATCTACAATTCAAAAGCTACAACAATTACAATAGCAATAGCAGAAGTAAGAGCGAAAACATATTTACGCAGTAAATGAGCATCAACAAAGACGCCGGCGCTCACACCCTACTGTCCCCCTTTCTCTTCTCTCTTCTCCCTCTTCTCCCCCTTTCTCTCTCACTCTATCTCTCTCTTTGCACCACACGCAGCACCTTAACCGATCAACTCTTTGCACCTTGTCTCGCGTCGCTTTGTTGTCGATACAAAGCCCCAAAGAGCGCAAGTCAAACGCATTTTTGCAGCTAAGTATTTTTGCGTAGCTTTTATTTTGTTCTGCTTACTAGGCGATGAAAAGCTCGTTCTCGTTCTCGTGTGCTGCGACTGCAGGCGAGAAAGCTTTGCCCAGCAAAGCATGTTAATAAAGAATGTACATTTACAGAATGTAAATCTATAGAAATTGTATGCAGTAACGAGTATGTTTGTTGACAAGTACTTAAATAGTATTTAGTAAATATGGGTAGCATCTTGTATAGTACAAACACAGTAAACTTAAATAAATAGAGTATAATTATCTTTTTTTCAATTGGAATAATCATTAATTTTTATGTACAAATTTATTATTTTGTTAACTTTATATGCTTGATATTCTTGAGAGGGACTGGGAGAGGGACTGGAAGAGGGACTGGGAGCGGGGCCTGGAGGTGGGACTGGGAGCGGGGCCTAGAAGATGGACTGGCAGCGGGACCTGGAAGAGGGGCCTGGGAGAGGGACTGGGAGAGGGACTAAGAGAGGGACCTGGGAGCGGGACTGGGAGCGGGGCCTTGGAGTGGGACTGGGAGTGAGGCCTGGGAGTGAGGCCTGGGAGAGGGACTGGGAGTGGGGCCTGGGAGTGGGACTGGGAGCGGGGCCTGGGAGATTGAGTGGGAGCGGGGCCTGGGAGGTTTCAGATCGAAAAGTAAAATAAATAGAGTATAATTATCTTTTTTTCAATTGGAATAACGAATAATTTTTATGCACAAATTTATTATTTTATTAACTTTTGCTAAATTCAGACCGAAAAGTAAAACTTATTTCTTAATAAACGAATTGTGATTTATTTCTATTCATAACTTCTTTTGCTGCTTAGTTTTAAATAAATTATGAATTTAACATTGTTTTTACGATAAAGCTTCAAATAATAGTTTATAAGAGTTACTTCAAAACTTTTATTTTAAAAATCTAAAATAAATCTTTTTATTAAATAATTTTTGAACCAAGTGGTGTACTTCCAAAAACTAAAATATTTTTGATATATGACTCAATATCTTTCATATGATACATTACATATCCTTCAAGGACAAATATTAGGAATCCACCTGTTTTTATTATATTTATTTATTATATTTATTTTTATTATGTAATATTTTATAATATGTAGTATTTATTGACAAACAAAATACCAATAGATACTGAAAATTATAAACTTATTATAAACTTTTGTTATTGATTTTAAAAAATTAAAGTTACGGAATAACTCTTATATGTAACTTTTAAAATGGAAATAAAAGATAACTTACATTTTGTGTTTTGATTAAAAAAATTAAATTATAATAAATTAAAAATAATATTTAATTTAAATTTGGATATTTAAATTTAAGTTAGAAAGTTAGTTTTATTTTGTAACTTTATAATACAAATTTGTATACAATTAGATTTTAATAAAGTAACGATCTCTTATTTTTAATTCAAATAACTAATTGCTCTCCATTTCTTATTTACAGAGGCCGCCGCACAGCAACCACAGATAAGAGGGTAAATTGTAACGGTCTGGCAACGCTTCCCCAGGGGAAGCCCCTCTGGTCCTCTGGCCTTTTGGCCCTCTGGCCACGTGGCCCGGACTAAATGCCTCGGCGCACGTTAAAACACCATAAATGCGTGCCCAAAGCAGAAAACTGGGAACACATGCAAATTTGGTCAATGTCAGCCATGTTGCTAATGACAATAAAAGTTTATACTTGTACATCTATCGCATACGTTGTAAAATAAAACCAAAAGCGACAAAAGCAAAGACTTTTCTCACCTCTTCCACAAAATCAAAAAATCAAAAATCAAAAAAAAAAAGAAGTCGTTGGCAATCAGCAATCAATTCCCCCCACTCCTGCTTCTTCTTCTACCAAATACTTGACCTACGATCGAGCAGCACGGCGGGATACTTGCAACAACAACAACAAATCAACAAAAACACATAGACAAAACAACAATTATCAATAATCAATTATAGTTAAAGTAACAACTTTAATTAAATTTTGGAAAACTTTACACTGCCTTGTGTATAATAATACAAAACTGTAGTTTATACAATATAGTTATATTAAACATATATATATATATATATACAATATACATCTATTATAAAATAACAACAAACAAAAAACACCTATCAACGGAGTTAACGTGCAACTTTATTTACAACACGTTAAGAAGAGAAACTAATGCAAAATATATTTGTATATCAGAGGTGAGTAATTTAATTTAAATTATTAATAGAATTAATAGAATAGAATTGACATCTTTGATTATAATATAATATTTTTAAACTATAAATGAATACAAAAAACTAAATAATCATAAAAGAATAACAATAAATAATGATTTCAAATTTTAGTAAGAATAATTAGGATTTATACACTTTAAACATTCAAATAAATAAATGTATCTGTATTTAGATTTGTAAGGGAATTGTAAATTTTGCTTACATTTGATTTCAGTTTTTAGATTACTTAAAATAAGCAATGATAACTTGCAATTTTGTGTTTTTTTAATTATCAAGCTACAAGATAAAAGATGGTAAAAAATGCATATAGGGAGATTAACGATAAACAACAGTCAACCAAATTACAACAGTGAAGCTATTTGAATATAAACAGTTCAAAATGAGTTAATATTATATTTATTTAGCAAAAAGAGCTTAAAAAATAAAATTACATTTAATTTAAAAAAAATTAAGAATTTTATAAAAATTCAAATTACAGAGCTGTAAATTATAAACTTTTAGTAAAAACTCTATTTTGTCACTATTTGACATTAATCTTAAAATAAATATGAAATCTGTTGATAAAGGTTGATTCAGCAAATATTTGCTGATTAGAAAACTGAAATAAACTAGTAAAAGATATGTTATCTATAGCGTATTTCTCTCGATAAACGTAACCTTCTCGCTTACAGCGTTGATATTTATTACAAAGCTTTAACTAATTACATTAGGAATATCACAATTATGAATTTGAAAAGTGAATTCGAATTTAGTAGAGGGTAATAAGAGTAGATTTAAATACATTTACTTGATGCTACGTTGCCATTTTGCAGTTTTTGTTTTTTTTATAAAAGGTGGCAGCGCCCACTTTTAGAATACTCCCATTACAGCATTGATATTTAATACAAAGCTTTAACTAATTACATTAGGAATATCACAATTATGAATTTGAAAAGTGAATTCGAATCAAGTAGAGGGTAATAAGAGTAGATTTAAATACTTTTACTTGAGGCTACTTTTACTGTTGCCATTTTGCAGTTGTTTTTGTTTTATAATAGGTGGCAACGCCCATTTTTAGAATACTCTCATTACATAGTATTTTTCTGATCGGCTCAACTAAGATCAACAGCATTGAGAGCAGCACCAGGAAGTTGCTTAAAGCGTGTTTTTGTGTGTGTTGAGAGTGTCTAATCAATCGTTGTTGCTCTGTCTAATCAAAGATTGTGTATACGCACCGTTGCACTGTTATTAGACAAAAGCCAAGGCAAAAGCAAAGGCAAAGGCATTATTTTGCATAAACGTCGTCGACATTGTTGTAATCATTGTGCATTAGGCGGCAGCAGAAGATGCCAACTGTGGCGCCACATTACAACAACAACAGCAACAACTAAAACAACAGCAACAACAATTTCTAATGCAAACGAAAGGTACGTCATTGTTGTTGTTGTTGTTGTTGCTGTTGTTGCTGCTTTGGCTTTTCTTTCAAGTTTTCTTCTATGAACTTGCAGCAGAAAAGTGAATAGCCGTCGCTGCCAGCAGCTGCTTGTATTGAATAATGGAAAACGAGTTTTCCGCGCCGCATGCGCATCACCAGCAACAGCAACAACAATTGCAAACTGGCATGCAATGGAAAAACCAGCGCAGGCGCAGCTAACAGCGACGCCAGCAGCGACGTCGACTGCGGCAGACAGAGTGTTAGGCAGCGGCAATGTTGTAATGTCGATTATAGTTGTTGTTGTTGCTGCTGTTGCTGTTCAGTGTACTTACTCTCTCTTACTCTCTTTTACTCTCTCTTACTCTCGCCTAAGCTAGCAAAAATGTTCAACATGCAGTTGTTGTTGTTGTTGTTGTTGCTATTGCGCTTTCAAGCTTGCAGTCGCAGTCGAAGTCAACGTCGACGTCGACGTCGTAGTTCAATGTTAACGAACTTTTTGCAACTTGCAGTTGCTGTTGTTGCTGCCATTGCTGATTGTTGTTGTTGCTGTTGTTGTTAGACTTTCACTTGCAATGGATTTGGCAGCTTAGAGAGAGCGAATTGCAGCAGCAGCAGCAACTGCAAGTAAAACTTGTTGTTGCTTTTGTTGTTGCTGCTGTTGTTGTTGCTGTTGCTTTGCATGCAGTTCAATAACATGTTATGTAAAAAGCATTTTTCCAAAGTTGTTTTTTTGTTGCTGTTGTTGTTGTTGTTTTTTTGCTGTTGCGGCTGCTGCTTGTTTTGGTTTTTCTTGCAAAAATTGTACTTTGTTTTCTTTTGGTCTTGCTTTATGCGCTTTATTTGCAGCTGTTGCACACCTCACACTTCACACCCTCTTCCCCCTCCCCTAACCCTCCTCCACACCCTCCTTCACCCTTTAACGGAGTTTGCAGGGCTCTGTTGTAGTTGTTGCTGTTGTTGTTATTTGTCTTTCTTATGTTGTAATTCGCAATTTGAAATGTTATTGAACTTTAAATGAAATTAACTTTGATTCAACAGCAAAAAAACATTTTGTTATAACCGGAAGCTTAAAGCATAAACTGCAAATATTTCAACAATGAAAAGTAGCAACGACTTTCCATCATCTTTCATACACATCATCATCATCCAACTCAACCTCATCCTCATCCTCATTTTTAACTGTTTTCGGTTTTGAGTTTTCGTTGAATCAGTCGAAAAGAAATTATGGAAACTTTTCATGAATGCAATTAAAGCGTTTAATTATTGTTTTTATGCAATGTACACAGGAAAAACAATTGAATGAGAATAGCGAGTAAATCCATTTTAAGACTAATGAACTCTTTAAAGCTTAAACATATGATAGATATAAAGATACTCTTAGGAACCATCCCAAAAGAGATTTTTACTTAATAAAAGTCTTGAAAACATTTGCGATTTTCAATAAAGCTTAACTTAAAGATAAAAACTGCTATATATGTTAAGCAGTTGGTCAAGAAAGTGTTTAATAAAATCATAAATCTGCACAAATTAATATTTTTTTTTATAAAATATACAATTTAAGGATTAAATTTAAGCTCATTATTATAAAAAATTAAAAAATTATTCCTAATTATAAGCATATTTCTTCTTCTTCTCGTTGCAGACTTTAAGAGTAAATAAAAAAACAGCAGCTGAACGGAAAATATCCAAAAACAAATAAAAAAAACTCTTAACAAATTAAAGCCAAAATAATAATAATAATATTAAATACTGATATACATACGTTATACGCATAGTAATTAATCGAATTTTAAAGTGTTCTTATTTTTTACTATATATTTTTTTTTGGTTTAAATGACAAACGTCCAAATCAAACAAAAGACTACAAGTTTTACCTAAAAATCAATTAAATATATACAAACTTTATATACATAAATAAAAATATATATATACATATTAACAAATCGGAAACCAAACCAAAACCGTCTTAAAAAAAGTGCCTACTAAAAAATTTGCATATAAATTTGTGAAAACTCCAAATTTGTTTCGTAACTGAGAAAAAATAACGTGTGATAAGAAAAAGTTAAAAACGAAATTCGAAGAGAAAAACAGAATATAAAAAAACGCTAAATTTGTAAAGTTAAAGTAAAAAAAATACCCAAAGGGTATAGAAATATATATATATAAATTTTCAAGTGAGGAAGGGGGAATAGGAAACGGCTTAACGCTGGCAGTTAACAGTATTTGCAGTGCAGGCTTTGCCTTATCAGCGATGCCATTTATCGATGACGCACTGCTCTGGTGTCCGGATAACGATGGTCGTCTTGTTGGTGGTCTAGACTTGGCAACATGCATAACGGTACGCAAATCAGGTGAATTCCCCAAATTTGAGCATATGTATATATATATTGTGTATTTCCTGCAGGATGATTCCACTGTGAATGCTGAGAACATCAATCCCACGGTACAAAGCAACGCGCTACAACAACATCATCTGCAGCAACTGCAACAACAACATCATCAACAGCAGCTGCAGCAGCAACAACAACATCAACAGCAGCAGCAGCAGCAGCAGCAACAACAACAACAGACAGCAGATAGCCAGGAATTGAGCGGCTCAGCGGCGAGGAATGTGAATGTGGTGGTGGAGCCTCTCTGCGGCAGCGACTCCTCCGATGAGCTTTTTCGCACGCTCTCCGAGAGCAACTTTGAGATCGAGAGCCTGCTGTCCGATTTGGCGACCGTTGAGGTCAAAGTCGAAAATGTACATGCGCCAAGAACACAGACAAGTTTAACTCACTCTCTCACACACACACATACAATCACTCTTACACAAACTCTCTCTTTCCTCTCTTAATTGTTTCCCATTTGCGCAGGACTTTTTTGCTTTTCATACTTTATAAATATATTTTAAGAGCGCACTCAATTGAAAAGTTTACCATTTATATCTTTATTTCCTTTGCTCTTTTCTTCCCCAACAAACAACAACAACAAACAAACAACACAAACTTTTGCTTTTGCTTTTGCTTCTGCTTCTTCTATGCTATCTCTTTCCTAGGAGGAGAACAACAACAATGTCATCAGCGATAACGATTTTGCGAGCGTTGCAGCCGCCGTTGTCGCCGGCGATGATCTGCTTGCCAAAGAGAATGTCCAGCTGAGTGTCCAGGGATTGGTCGACTCCGTTAGCGCTAGTCTCGCCGACTTTGGAGCCAATTCAGCGTTATCAGCGTCCGCTTCAGCCAAGCGAAACGGTAAAGTATACCCAAATTTCATATTTTTTATTTTATTCAAATTTACATTTTTTGTAATTTTCGATTTGCAGGCTTTCTTCTTCCTTGCGATTTGCTCAATAACAACAACAACAGCAATGGAGATTGCACGCCGGAGGAGCAACGTTTTGTGACTGTGACCAGCGCCTCAGCAAATCCACTCCTAGTTGAGAAGCTCATGTCTAAATGTTTGAACATTGATAAGCGGCTGGATAAACTGGATGGTAAGTCGACTTCTAAATTTTACTTGAACATTTAAAAATGATTTCAAATTCGCTTTCGCGCCAATACGTGAAGTTGGCTGCGCGTGCTGCGCACTTGCATCAAGTTGGCAGCACGCTGTTTCGAACTCACGCAAAGTTTGACTCACTTGAAGCTGGCTGCACCAGAATTCGAACAGCTTTCAAAGCTCGCTAGCTGTGTTACAGTTTGG
This sequence comes from Drosophila falleni, assembly GCA_035045575.1. Classification (NCBI taxonomy): domain Eukaryota; kingdom Metazoa; phylum Arthropoda; class Insecta; order Diptera; family Drosophilidae; genus Drosophila; species Drosophila falleni. The sequence goes on from JAWNOV010000167.1 coordinate 19,187,736, forward strand.
CGGCCACTGTGCGGGCTGTGTCTAAATAATTATGTGTGTCTTTGCTAAGCTGAAATTTTTCGAGCTGGTTTGCATATGTGCTAAATATACTTTATCGATTTTTCGAATATGCTGAATGGGGTGAGACATCGAATTTAATAAAGTGTAGACATAATTCGAATATAATTTACATTAATATTGGAGAAAAGTGTTAAAATTATTAAAGACTAAATGAGTGTTATTATTTTTCAAATGTATGTAAATATTAGAGCTGATTTGTTGGCAATAAATTGGCACTCCTTGCGAGACGTAACAAATAAAAAGGCCACTCACTTGTACTTATATATTAAATCCCGACAGGATGTTTCCCCTGCCCTGACGTCTGTCTAACAAGCGTCTATTGACACGAAAGCAAACACAAAACGACGACGCTTTTCTAAGAAATTGCTTCAACTCACACAAACACACATACAAACATACATATTTAGAGGAGACACACACACACACACAAATAAGCAACAGTCACCGAAACCCTAGACACCAACCCCCAACCACTGTTAACTCTGTGGGCACCTACTTCCTTTTCTAAATAACCCAGACAGGGCACAGCGAGGGTTGCGGGTTGCGGGTTGACGGCCATATATTTTTTCTTGTTGTTGCTTTTCGGGCTTTTTTTATGTTTCCTTCCAGCTGGGCATTTGAGTGGGAGAGAGACAGCGACAACGAAGCCAAGTCACAGACACAAACCCTATGCTACCCCAACTGTAAGTCGCCCTTGTCAGTCAGGTCAATAAATTTTGCGTGTGGAAATTGTGCGCTCAAGGTCAAAAGGATATTGCCACTGTGGGCTGCACGTTCTGCGTCAACATTTATACTTGTGTGTAGGAAACGATTTGCATTTGTATTGGGCCTTTTCATACACAGACACGCACAGATACACAGATACACCGACACACGCATACGCAGGCAGACAAAATGGCGGCCCACACTACCCGCAAAATGGCAACCATTTTGTGTGCGTGCCTGGGCCGAGACAGCAAGTGAGAGAGAGGGAGAGAGAGAGAGAGAGAGGTCGACAAAGACGAAGTCGAGGACGAGTTTGAGTTTTATATATATATATATATGCCTCTGCCTGCTTTCACCCCCTAGCTGCCACCCCATGGCTGTCTGGGCTGGATGAGTTGTGGCAAGTGTTGTTGTTGCTGTTGTTGTTGTTTGGGCGGCTGCTTTCCGGCAACCTTGAACTTGAAATTTTCGTTCGAGTTCAGCCGTAACATATAAAAAAAAAAATACAGAAACAGACATAAAAATGGGCGCAATCATTATTGTAGTCGGCTTTAGGGTGTTAAAGAGGAGGCTTGGGTTGCTTAGGGGTTGTCTTGGGGTGGAAAGGGGGATGGAGGTTGCTTGGCTGACAGGCGCTAGACGACTTTGCTTTTCTGGCTGGGTCGTGTCCTGTCAAGTTCAAGCGCCGCACAAGCATTGAACTCTAAATTTCAGTTTCAAGGATACACTTGATGAGTGGGCACCATTTTTTTTTTTTTTTGTATTTTGGGCCGCCAACAAATTTGCCCAATCACTGACAGCGACGGCGACGGCGACAGCGACGGCGACTTCTCTAACAAGCCGTTGACATTGTAAACGGCCAACGACAACAACAACGACAACAACAACAACAACAACGACGACAACAACAACAACGACGGCGGCTGCAAAGATTGTTCACTTTTGTTTCGAGGGTTCAGCATCAGTCCAAGGTTCTATTGCGGCCACCCTCCGCATCCCACTTAATGCACCCTTCCCCCCTCTTCCCCCCTTCCCCTTTGCCACACTACACTGCAAAGTCTTCATTTCGCTTTTGGCTTATACAACAGCGGCAAAGTGGCAAGTGGTAAGTGGTAAGTGGCAAGTTAGACTTCGACTTCGACATCGACATCGACTTGGCCACGTTATTAATGTCAAGGGGTTCCACACACGACCAAGCGACATAGCCGTTTTGTTTGAATTTTGAAAAGTGCGTTAATTTCTGCGTTCGTTACTTTATCCGCTCACTTCAGGGCTGGCGACAAAAAAGAATCCCAGCCCCAAAATATGACAGCAGATATCGAAGCAGATCTAAAAAAAAAAAATCTAAGAAAAAATCTTTAATAAATATTAAAAAAAATCTACCCTTTATTTAGATAATTCGAATTATGTAGAAATTTTAAGCATAAACTTGAAAATGTTCAAAGTTTCTGCTTTTTCTTGTTCTTAATCATATAAATATTATGACAAAATATATAATTCTTATTTTGCCAAAAGGTATATAATTCTTATTTTCGAAAAATCCACTTTATATTTAAATAATTCAAATTATGTAGAAATTTTAAATATAAATTTGAAAATGTTTAAAGTTACTGCTTTTCATTGTTCTTAATTATATAAATATTTTGACAAAATATATAGTATAGTTCTTATAGCTTATTCTGCAAAAAAAAAGTAGTCGTAATACTTAGAAAAATCGATAACTCAGATTTACTGACAGCGATTTTCTACTACTTTAACTCGATTTTTTTCTTTACGATCAATTAAATTGATTTTCTTCAAAATCAACAACTTAACCCTAAATTAATCCAGAATAAAAATGAAAAAAAGTTGTTCTAATCAATATTCATTTTTTCTTAGTTTTCCCTAGAAGAAATTTTGGGTTATTTGAAAACTCAATGTACAAATTTAAGCTTACAGATAAGCTAGATAAGTCTAACATTTTTTTTTTGGTTTTTTTATACTAATACTTATTTTTGTAAATTAACCAAATACAGTTGACAGATAAAATTGTAAAGAATTTAAAATGTAAAACTCCAAATTCTAAACTGTTAAACTAAACAATTACTAATTTCTAAAGTTTCTTCTATGATAAATAATGTATTAGCAAGAAATCTTTTTCTGCTTTACATTTTAAAGTTTAGAATATAAATACATTTTATTTTTGCATAGAAATGAATAAACTGATCTATTTTCGATACCGTTTTACTATATTAAAGACCTTTAAAAGTTGTGTGGGTTTTTTTTTAAGTTTTAGATTAAATTCCTACACAACATTCTTGGTTTTTCTATTTCTGGTTTTTTAACCAGCTTTTACTTTTGCTTGAAATGTTTTCGGTTTTTTATATTTGAATCATCCGCTTTTGTGGTTTTGTGCATCCCTGGTCCACTTTGGTTGTTGATTAGTTAACTGCCATTTTTCTATTCTAGTTGCCAATGTTGTGTGTTGTGTTTTTATGCTTTTAGCCATGGCTCATGGCTAAATTGTCAACAGCAACAACAACAATAACAACGAGAACAACAACAAGACGTTGCACGCATTTCTTGGCTGCCTTTTGGCATCACATTGGCAATTTTCAATTTGAATTTCAAATCGTGTCGCGCACATTTTCAAAATGTGCGTTGTTATAGCCAAATCAGGATTTCTGCGGACGGCAAATCGCCTAACAACAATTACAATTACAACTAAAGCAGCAGCAGCACAAACAACAATAAAAACAACAACAACAGCATACACTGATAAAAAAAATGTTCTACAATCAAGATTTTGGTCTCAGAGCTAAGATTTTTTCTTAAATTAGATTAAATTAGAAAAAGATTCTTAAATTAAGCGAACACATCTTGATTTTAAGCACATTTTAAATAAGATCAAGTTTTGATTTTAAGAATAAATGTTCTTAAAATTAAAATCCAAATATAAAATAAATTAAAATAATTTTTTTATATTTATAATCAGGGCTGGGAATACTGATTTAAATTTCTAATCAGTACTCCCAGCCCTGTTTATAATTTATATTATTTTTAAATCTGGATTTATTTACATTTTATCCTGTTTTAGTTTTAGTAATTTTTAAGATGTTGTTTTTAGTATTTTGATTCGAGTGGGATTTGAACCGCCGCCTACTGCTTCATAACTGAAGCGGTCTTTCTAACCAGAGCGCCACGGTGCCACCATTTGTTTGATACGAAATATAACCTATTTATACTCTTCTAACAATTTAAGAATTTTTATTCTTATAATAAGATTTTAAAAATTTTTAAATTAATAATTTTAGTTTTAGTAATTTGGTTTTAAAATAATCTTATTTTAAGAACATATTTTAAGAACAAGAAGAATGTTTTTAAATTTAAAAGTTGGTCTTTTTTTTCTGTGTAAACAATAACAACTGAAACAAACAACTGCAACAACAACAACAACAATTGCAACAACAACAACAACAACTAACGATGTCAGGGGCGTTCATTTGTCCATTGCCAGCCAGCGAACCGGGCCGAGCACGTCACTGTCACCACCGTCACCAGTCAGCGTCTAAGCGTCACCTTTCCCCCCACCTACCCCTCTAACTACCCCTACCCCTCCCCACCCCCTTCTATCCACACCCTCTTCTCTGCTTTTGCCTCAAGTGCAAAACGTTGCCACTGCAAAATGCACTTTGCAATTTTGTTGATTGGTGGATTGGCAATTGTTGTTGATATTTTTCTTATTTTTTTCTCGTCTGTTGTTTTTTTATTTTTGTATTTATTTATCTCGTTTTATTTTTCATGCATTTGTTTGGCGACTTATCTAAAATTTTTCGTTTGTTATTTTTTTTTTCTGCTTTTTTTTTTTGTATTATTTTTATTTTTGTCTTGTTAGTTTTGTTGCACGCAAGACGCAGGTGACCGCTGGGTTCAAGTTTTAACGGATATCATTTGAATACCCAGCACATAGACTGATCTAAGGGGTATATAAGTAACACAAATGATTGAATGCAAGAAAATATTGAATGAAAATAACAAGATACTAAACTATAATGCTTAAAATTTTTTACAAATTGATAACAAAATCGTTAAATTTTTTGTATTTCACTCTTTAAGGTCTATAGAAAATTCAAAAAGCTTAAGAAATGTATAAAAAGTATTAGAAAAATTACTTAATGGACTTAGGATCCTCCTAGTTCATAGAAACGGCAAACAAAACTTATCTTGGTAGATTCTAAAAATAGCAATAATCTTTTCTCGTTGTAGAAGAACATTAAAAGCCTACAAATTCTCGACTTTATGCATGTAATGGGGTTAATGGAGAAGCTTTAAGCACAGAAGGGTTATAATAGATCCTTAGAATCACAATGCATAATTATTCCAATATAATAATTATATTCTAATCGTAACTCAACTTTTCATTTTTCAAGCACAACTAATAAATACTTATTTAAAAAAAAAAATACCGATTTAGTTTGTTTACTGAGTATTTCATAGTCGAAATCCTTTGAGGTTGCAGCATTTGTGTTTTGTTCTTAATACTTAATACGCAGGAGCCTCACCTCGTTATATTTGTGTGTGATTGTGTGTTATGTTAGATTTGGGGGCCTTGTCTTGTGTCTTTTGTGTGTTCGTTATGATGTCATTTTGGACGCCATTTTGTCAGGATTGATTGATGACGCCTCCATCAGTCAGAGTTCAAGTTTTGATGAAAATGTTTAATTAGTTTTTATTGTAATGCATCGGCAGACAATTACAAGGTTTATGGCTATGGAAAAATATGAATTGGGTGTGCCAATTAAGAGACCAAATTCTCAATTCAATTACAGCATTGCAGAGATTAGAATAGAACAAAAACACAGCATGATAAGTTAGTTAGAGTCGGGGTACGAGATATGTAATCATCTTATTTAAATGGTTGATTTTTAAACTGAAGTTTAGATATGATTTAGATCAAATTTAAGCAATCTATGTAGATATAGTCTATGTTGATATAGTCTTTCTGTCCAATAGATAGTAAAATATTGGGAGTTATCTGAGGAAATTTGTATAACCTTTTTCAACGTAATGCCTTAAGGATTCTATTTTATTATTTTCTCCAATATGTTTGAAAAATAATATTTGATTCCAAAATATATATATGGAATTTGGGCATCATAAAATAGAAGTAAGAAATCTTCTATAAAATCTTTATTTTAAAAAGTCTGCAAATGATACAATATGAAATTCTTAATCTCTAAATCTTTCAATATTATTTTTTTTATAATAAATGTTTTACTCTATGTTTTAATGAAACTTATATAATTTATGTAATTAATTAGACAAATCAGTTCCTTATATAGGGGATATATAGCCTCGAATTAGCCAAAACAAAGTCTACTTCTACGCGCTCGTTAAATATCCAATTGGAATTCAATAAAGAGACTCGCGATAAGCACACTGTCCTAATTGCACTGTAACCCATTAACACACCAAGCACACAACAATAACAATAACAACTACAACAGCAATAACAATAATAAAAACCGATCGTCAGTCATTGTCGGTCGACGATCGTTAGGTCTCTCTCTCTCTCTCTCTCTCTCTATCGCTCTTTCACTCTCCCTCTCTTTATGTCTCGCTTGCTCGGTCCGGTGAAAAAGTTTTCACCTTCACCCCAACGGACAACAGCAAACAAACAAACAAAAAACAAAAACAACAATGCGAAGGTGCAAACACAAAACAGACAACTGCAAATAATAATAGAGCATATCAATAATAGACAGAGCTTTGAGCTGAGAGAGATGCGGTATAAAAGGAGGTGGGAGGGGAAGATACATATGCATTTTCTCTCTGCCAATGAAAATGAAATGTGGCGACTTCCACAATGTTTTTTGCCATATGCAATGGCAGCAACAACAACAAAGGCAACACATTTCGCTGTCCCCATTAGAGCAGTCCCAATCTATCTACCTACCTAACCTCTCTCCCTCTTCTCCTCTTTCTCCTCCTCCACCAACCACCCACTCTGTGAGCAGCAACAACAACAACATAGACCAAAAGAATTGAGCAAATGAACTGAATACTGAATGGTGGGGAACAGCGGGTTTGCAGTTGTTTGTGTGTCAGTGTCTGTGTGTGTGTGTGTGTATGTTTAAGTTCCAGTTTTGCAGTTTCACAGTGTTTTGTTGTTCGTTCGTTGTTCGTTTGCTTTTGATTGCATTAGAGCGTGTGCCGACTTCGCATCTCGTTACAAAGCAGAAATGAAAACAAAAGGCAAACGCCAAATGACTGCGATGATGATGATGATTATCATGTTCATGATCATGATGATGATACAACCTTACAAAATTCTCAGTCGCAGTCACTTAGTCTCAGTCTCTGTCTCTGTCTCCGTCTCCGTCTCAGTCTCAGTCTGCGTCTTGCGCTTAGCTTTGGTCAGCTTTGAATGTTTAGCGCTGAACTTGTCTTGACTGCACACTCTCAAACACACACACACACACATGCAGATGCAAAGAGAGAGCAATGCTTCGTTCGCTCACACTCACACTCACTCTCACTCAGTCGCTCTGCCGGGCCAAACGAAGCGGAGAGCAGCAGCACTAACACATTGATAGCTTTATTTTTGCTTTGCTGTAGCGTGTGGTATGCAGCCTTGAATTAGTTCGCTGCACTCGCGTGACGATGTATTTTATGTATGAGCGCAGTATACATACATACATATCTATGCCCACATGTATGTATGGGTGTGCGTTTGTGTGATTGCGTATATGTATGTAGCAAAAGCAAAAGCAAAAGCAAAAGCAAGGCAAACACACACACATTTGCGAGAGTCTGCGAAAGCTCTCCTTTTGCTTCCCCCCTCCCGAATGTATGAAAAGACTTAGATGCGCATCGTCAACGACAACGCTGCCTCTGCTTCTGCCACTGCCACTGCCTCTGCTTGCGTCGCAGTCGCTTTGCTTTCATTGGTGCGAAGCGCTTCATTATACAAAATACAGTAGAGAAGAAAAAAACTGCTTTTGATTTTGTTGCTTCTTGTTTGCATATCCATTTTCCGTCTTTGAGCAAACATTTTGAGGGCAGCTCTTTGGGTTCCAGTTCTTTTGACCCATTGGCAAAAATTCAATAAATATGCATCGCTCACACTTATGTACATATATACAAAAAGATACATCCATACAGATGTCAAGTAGCGTGTGCCCCTAATTAGCACCTCCTGTCAGTCAGTCAGACAAACAGTTACTCCCCCTCCCCTTCCACCTCCACCTCCACTTCCAACTCCCACTCACATTCACGATGCGTTGCAGCATCTTTGCCATAATCAGTCATTCAGTGCGACAACAACTGTATCTAATAGATACAGATACATTTGTATCTTTGTCTAGGTTTATGGTCTTTGGATCGTGCCGCGACTCACGAATACAATCAAACATTGATGTTGTATCTGGGAAAACGGATATGCATGATATATACATTTATATCGCGAGTAAATTTGTGCAAAAACAAAAAGAATTGAGGAAAATGAGCGGAAAAGTATCGTAAACGTATCTGTGTCGTAGGCGGACGACTAATTGGATGTGTGTATTGCGAACTTGCAACATTTTGTGCGTTACCGTTACTCGCTGTATACCAAAGGGGGGCAAAACTAATTAAGATACAAATTTGTAGTTGTAAAGATGCACTAGAGAAACAAGTGATAGTAACTATAGTTACTTTAGATGCAACAAGTTGTGTTCAGGAAGTGAAAATGACTCGTTACTTTGCAAGATTTTTAAATTTATAGTAATAGATATAGAAATATCTTATGAAAATCTTAAAAATATATTGCCAAGTGTAATTGATACGCAATATTTGATATTATCTTGAACCCTCTGCTAATGACTTAATCTGAAAAGAATTCATGGCCAGCTTCAACATCTATTTATTTACATAACATGTCGCAAACTCATTCACAATTATGGTTAAGATTACGATTGTCAAATGCCATTCCAACACATTACGAATAAAGCGTAGAGAATTGTTATCTAAGCAGTGATGCCAATTACTGGTCACTAAAATAGGATGAGGTATAAAAAGAGGACATAAAGAAGAGCAAATACAATACAAAATTATTCTAAAATATATGTATAAAAATTATGATTTTAGCAATTATATTTTAACATAAGTCTGTATTTAGGATATAATTGTTAGACTAAGACGGTATGTCTTATATAATACAAATCATAGTCAATACTTTTAAAATATTTTATCTATCTAAAAAATTCTTACAGAATTTCGAAAGTCTTTATATAGCTGAGAAAATTAGTGCTTGAATCAAGTATTTATTTGGTTTATCCGGAATTACCAAACTTCCGACTTAGCATTGGACTTAACCTTAATCCAGAATTTGTTAATTATATGTACTTTTTAGCATATTATTTTAAATTTAAAAAAATATATGGTATTTCAAATATTTTTTACTTATTAATAATAGTATGAAAGAAATTTTCTGAAAAATGCAATATCAAACAGAAACTAGTATAGTTTTCCGGATAAGTAGATGTTTTCTATTTTTTACGGACCATAGTAATCTTACAAAAAAATTGAAAAAAGACGGATCTATTCGAAAAGAGGCTAAATTGGCAGCACTATGCGTCAGTTGCACGTTATGCGGCTAGAATGTGAAATGTAAGTATGTAATATGTGTATGTATATATGTACGTATGTATGTAGAACTGAGACTGGGGCGACACACCATCGCCAGGCGTTGGTCGGTATTCAGATCGACACCCAGGCACATCGACACATAGACATAGACTGTCTGTCCTTCAAAAAGAATAAACACACACAGACGGACAGACAGACAGACGGACAGACAGACGGACGGACGGACAAACTGACAACGCACGCAAAACTGAAAGCGAAAATTGCATGCGTAAGAGACACACGAAGAAGAAGAAGAAGAAGAAGTAGAAGAAAAAAGTGCAGAAAATATTAGGCGGATGTCTGATGACTACGACAACGTGTGCATCTATAATCCGACAACGAATGTATAAATACATACCAGTGTATATTTAAATATTTATAGAACTTAATAGGCGGCCAAAATGAGACCAAAGCCAGCTGGTAACTGGGCGTGGCCAAGGAAGCAAAGCAAAGCTAAATTATAAATGCAGCAATTAATTGCACATGAAACCGCTAGCCAAAGAACATGGAAACTCACAAGTTGATGAGTATGTACATATACATACATATATAACTACATATGTATGTATGTATGTATTTATTTAGATCCATAGCCCTATAACAATGTGCATACGAATATAATCAAGTGCAAGCAGCACTCGACCGACTGTCAAGTTTATAGAATCGGGAGACTCAAGACTCGAGACTCGCGACTAATAGACACATAGATATGCATGCATACATACATACATATTGCATACATATATATTTATACATACTCGCATATTGTTTGTGCATATTTTAGAATGTAATTGTGCATCTGGCCTAGACCTAGAAAAGGAAATTTTGTTGCTATTATTATTTATACTCACTCACTCACTCACTCACTCATTCGCGCTCACTCACTCGACTCGTTCATGCATCGTTCGCTGTATTCGTTGTGTTCGTTTTGTTCATTCGTTCTTACACCAACAAAAATTCACAGCGTGAGTTAGTTTTTCCTCTGCTTCTTCTTCCTCTTCTTCTACTTGTTGTTTGTGTTGCTGTTGCTCTTGCTGTTGTTTTTGTTTTTGTGTGAGCGCAGTTTTGTATGTAGTTCTCATTATTTGTTCTCCTTCCTCGCAAATTAAAAATATGCCTAAGCAAATAAAATGCATTTATATATACATACATACTAAATGTGTGTGTGTGTGTTTGCATCAATGGGTTCATGTGCGTTAGTTGCACTTACAGGGTGATTTATTATTATTATACTAAGCTACAATTAAATAGCTGCCAAAACTAATCGCTAATCGTATTAATATCTGATTCTTTATTTATGTATTTATCTTTATAAGCACTGCTGGTTTTTAAATTCTGTACTTACAAATTACATAGGATCTATTAAATTTGTTTACATACAGATTGAGGCGGGCACACCCTATAAAGTGTATGCATAAATAAAAATATTCTTGATCTACATCAACAGAATTTGGTTTTAGTATTATTAGAATTTTATTTATGAAATTTTATTTTTATTATAATGATAACGCTGACGGGTTTAATGTATTATAATACAGGTGTATAACAGATTTTAACTTGACAGAGTGGGAATTGAACCCAGTTATTTACGAACTGTAGTACTAAATGTGGCAGGTCGGCGACAATGAGAGAGAGAGAGAGAGAAAGAGAGAGAGAGAGAGGAGAGAGAGAGAGAGAGAGAGAGAGAGAGAGAGAGAGAGAGGAGAGAGTAAGAGAGACAAACTATTTTTATTTAAACAATATTTGTACAGGGTGTATTCCACTCGAGGTTGCTCGCCTAAAGTCTTTTCTAATTGTTAATCGTTTCTAATATCTCTTGGTGCTGGATTATTTCTACCTCTTTCAATAATATTCTTTTTTAAAGTGATCATAATTTGAAAAATCATAAAATTCTGCAGTTAATTGAAAAAGCCATTACATTATTAGTGCTACCATAATGGGAATATTACTTTCTAGTCAATAAAAAAATCGAGAGTGAAATTTATTACTTTTCCATAAAACACAGTAAAAAAAAACACCCGTTGTCAATTATCAAAAAGGCGTTTAAATGTCTGCAGCGACAACAACAAACACAATAACAACAGCAATGCAATGAGAACTGCAAGTCAAACATACAAACAACAAACAACAATAACAACAACAAGTGCTGAACAACAAGCAAAAGCAACAAATGAAAATGAAAATTGTTTTTCATTTTCTGTTGTAGCTACCGATTGAAAGACACAGCCATAAACGACAGCAATTGTGCCCCCTGTTTTGGGCCAACCCGTTGCAACATGCAACAAAAACAACAACAACAACTGCAACGTTCGATTCTATAAAATACATAAATAAGTGTAGCAAAAAAAAAAAGCAGAAAAACAAATAAACAAATACGAAAGAAACCCACTAAAAATGAGCCAAAAACTAATGAAAAACTGAGCGCAACATTGTAAAACGCTTTGGGAATGTTTTTTGGATGGTTTACACGAATATATACACAATAAAAAAATCATGCTTATTTCGGGCTAAAATTAATTCAATGCGGTTTAAAAAGTACGATAATCCCGGATTATCTTAAACCAAGTACAAAATACTTAAGTTAAGCTCGATTTTTCTTAACAATAGTTTTATTTTTGGGGTGCTGTCAGATTTGTTTTGGGTTAGATCAAATATTGGGGGTTTCTTTGACTTTAAAGTTGACTTTTTAATATCATTGCCTTTTTATCTACGTATTAATTTAATTTAACAATAATGTCCTGAATACATATAGTATTAAAAAAATACGAGTTAAAATCAAGAATTTTAAACTTGAATTTTAGAATGATTTCTTTCATTTCGACGTTCTGTCAGATTTGTTTTCAGCTAGATCAAATAATTTGGGCTTCTTTGATTTTTTAAATGTTGCTTTTTTAATAATGTTGCCATTTTATTTACGTATTAATTTAATTTAAAAATAATATCCTGAATACATAGTAAAACATATGAGGTAAAATTAAGAATTTTAAGCTTGAATTTTTGGTTCATTTTTCTTGGACTTCTTTGACTTTTTAAATGTTGGCTTTTTAAAATCGTTGCTATTTTATCTACGTATTATCTTAATTTAACAATAATATTCTGAATACATATAGTACTTAAAAAATACGAGTTAAAATCAAGAATTTTAAACTTGAATTTTAGAATGAATTTTTTTCTGTGTACCATCGTTGTTGGGGGTGGGAATAAGGCTGAAGGGGGTGGCATTCTGTGGTGCACTCTGCGGTTGTTCTGCCCGTGGGGAACAACGACGTGACGCTAACGACGATTCCGATTCCAATTCCAATTCCGATTCCGATTCACGTCGCTGACTGTCGACGGTTGTTGTTGTTGCTGTTGTTGTTGTATTTGCTGTTGTATTTTTTTGAGCGTCGCGTCGAGTGGCGAGTGTCGAGTGTCGAGTAGCGAATGCTCGGTCGCGATTCGGGCTGACAGTGTGGTGCACAGTGGGGCACAGTGGGGCAGGAGGGGCAGCACGCATGTTGTCCATGTCCCCATTCGAGTCAAGTGACGTGTTATCTGTCGCCTTCTCTCAGAACTTTGACTTCTATTGTTTGAATGTCGTTTGCAGTTTTTTTGTTGCTGTTGTTGTTGTTGTTGCTGTTTGCAGCTCGCAGTTTGTGCAAATTTGACGCTTGACGTTTTGTTTGTAGTTTTTGCTGTTGTTGTTGTAGATCGATCTCACTTAGGCTACCGTATTGCCGTTTGTCATTACTTGTACCCGCAAATGCATTGCCCTCAAATTGCCTCGTTTCAATGCCAATGAATGGATGTGAATTTCTGTGAATTTGAGCAATTGTTTAAGTGTGTGTGTGTATATGTGTCTGTGTGTGTATTATGCGGCATTACGATTGGTATTATTAGCAGCATGCCATGGAAAATGAAAACTGCCAATAGTGGCAAAAAACACTTTCCCTCTCGTTGCTTTCCATTTGCAGCAGCGATAGCAGCAACTTCATCATCATTGCTAGACATTTGTGGCAGCAACAACAACAGCAACAACAACTTGCAACTTGCAGCTATGCAGTAATTATTGCACGATCAATTTGCCGGCTGCCGGCCATCCATGTCAGTGGAAAAACTTTCTTCAAGCACATGTATTTATAATAACACAGTCAAATATTAACAACGAGGGCAGTTTATTCAATTTGATGGAAAACATATTTTTATTAGCTTAGATAACCTTTTTTATGCAGTTTATCAGCACAATTCTTGAGCACTTTTTTTCAATGTAGATCAGTTGACTGAAAGATTCTTATAGGTATAATTCATATTACATTTACTGTTTAAATCAAATTAAATTCATTTGTAAATAGTTTTCTAAAATCTACTACACTTTCAAAGCATGCTTATAAACTTTATGATCTATTAGAATAATCTATTGATACCGGATTTATGTTTGAAATACCCGGGGTAATCACATACAGCTGGTCAAGTAATTGTCTCGATAAAATAAAGATATTTGCATATTAAAAGATATTTACATATTTTATTTTACAATAATATTAAGATTTTCCATATTTTTTTGGAATATCTTATTAAACAAGAAATAGTAAAATTTACTTTACTTTAAGATTTTTTTTAAATAAAAATCAATTAGTTAATTCAAAAAAATGCAAATACTTTCCGTTATATCTTGTATTAGATATGTTGCTAAAATATATAATTTTTAATATAGTCCAACTTATAATACTACCTTTATAATTTGGCACCAAAATAGGCTATTATATATATGAAAAACTTATTATATAGAAACTTTACTAACTAATAATACCATTTGTAACTTTTAAAGAGAAGGGGAAATCAAAAACAATACGATCGAAATTGAATGTGAATTATTTATTATTATTAAAATATTATTTCGAAATTTAGAGAAGTTCAAGCTAAAAAAAATTTCATAAATAATTAATAAAGGAACTTGGAATTTAAAGGGAAGACAATTTGAACAACTCTATAAGGGATAGGCTATTATATATATGAAAAACATATTATATAGAAACTTTACTAACTAATAATATCATTTAAGGAGAAATCTTTTTAAAGAGAAAGGAATATAAAAAGCTATACGATCGGAATTGAATGTGAATTATCTACTAAAATATTAATTATTTAAATATAATTTCGAAATTTAGAGAAGTAAAATATGAATTACTAAAATAATATTTCGAAATTTAGAGAAGTTAAAGCTAAAAAATTTCATAGATAAATCATAATTTAAAAGGAAGACAATTTGAACAACTCTATAGAGGACATACTTACATCTGGGTTTATATAAGTACAAACTTAGTATCAGTTACTAGCTAAATGAAAACGAACGTTGAGCGGATGAGCTGTCGCAGTTGTTGTTGTTGTTGTTGATGTTGTTGTTGTTTTTGCAATTGTTATTGCTGTTGCTTCTGTTGCAGTCGCTGTCGCTGTTGCTGTTGCTGTCACCGTCAGCGCCAACGTCAGCGCCAGCGTCTGCGTCTGCGTCAGCGTCACTGCCCGCCGTCTGCCGTTGCCTCTAATGCCTGTCGTCTCTGTCTTCTCTGTCCCAATGTCTGCGGTTGACGGTCGTACAGTTAGACGGACGTTTGCTTTGCTTGCATTTACAACTTACACACACACACACACACACACACACACACACACACATGTACACAGATAGACAGACATGCACAATAATGGCATTGAAAATCTTTTTCAATAAAACACGTAAACAAACAACAAAAACCAAAACCAAAACAAGTAAGGCAACACTAGACGAGACTGTTCGACTAGCTAGTTACCCTGTTAATGGTTTATCATGTCGTATAAATTAGCTGATACGATGGCAAGGTCATGCAGTTATAAACAGTCTAGTCTAGTAATTGTATTGATAACTAAAAAGTTAATTTAATTGTTTTAAATTCAAGAACTTAAGTCCATTTGATACTATAGTTTAATTTTTTAATTCGATAAACCCATAATAAAATAACTAAACTACATAAAAAAGAAGAAAAACTATTCCATTTCACTAAATAAAATATATAAATATCAAAGAACAAACTTTAAATCTTCTTGATATCAAAATACTTTACTTTATTAAAATATAAAAAAATGGTAAAATAACAAATTTAAAATAATATTTAATTATAGTGTTTGGAAAAACAATAATATTGAAATAACCAAGAAAAGCTTTTTAGTTTAGCAAGATAATATAAGCCAATTTTTTATTAAATTGTTTTCCTATTCAATTTTAAATAAAAGTAGCTCAAATAATACTACGGATTAGAGGGTATAAAATGAAAATGAAATGCATCCAGCAATATAGTACGATAAATACATTATTGCATACTTGCATTCATACTTATATATATAAAATTTTGCAGTTGAATTGAATTTGATTTGAACTTTTAGTTAATAGTTTCTCAGTTGGGATTTTGTGTATTTTCATTATCTTTATAGGTACTAATCAGACGCTTGATAATGTGTGAGAATTATGTTAATGAATGCTCTTCATATTGTTATATTTCTTGTTGTTGTTGTTGCAGCTGCATTAACGTATATTTGTTGTTGTTGTTGTTGTCACACACACATAGATATGTCTATGCATATGTATGTATTTTGGAAAATTTCCAGCAATACAGCTCTTTCAAATTTGTATTCATTGTGTTGAACTTGAAAATTGTTGTTGTTGTCGTTTGTTATTGTGCAGTTTAATCAACTTTTAGTTGGAGACTTCGAGAAACGTTTCGCTGCTGCATTTCCATATGGATTAGAAAAAAAAACAACAATAGTTGCTGTGGGGATGTAGCCAGACCTCTATTATTATTATTAAATAAATTATACTAAATGTGCTTCTACATTTTATGCATTTTCTATTTTAATTATGAGTAACATTCAAATCAATTTATATATTTTTCTAAATATCAAATCAAGTTAGTCAAAGATTTTAAATAAACTAATACGACCTTCAATTCAAGGCAATTGAATTTAATGATTAAAGATGGGTAAATAAAATAATAAAATAAATTATTCTGTTTAAGTAAAAACATCCTTTCAGCTTAATGCTCAAAAAGCGAAAGTTAAGTCCACATAAATCAAATTGATAGCTTTCGGAAATGATAGAAGCAACAACACTCAAATATATATTGTAGAGTGTTGGATTGTTGCAACAATCAACACTTCGTTAATTAAAATAAATACTTTCCGGCTTGCCAGTCCAACTGTTCGACTGAAAAAAAAAGAAGACAAGACAAGAAACTGGCCAAAATGTTGGGAAAATCAAAAGTAATACCACAAAATATCGATAGCATCGAATGTGAAACCGGCCGCTGCACTCGCCACATGTGGCATGCAACCGACAGACATAGTGTCAGACAGACAGACAGTTAGACAGTTGGCCAGATGTGAGCCACAAGTTGCGAAGCGAACTCTAGCCAAAAGTTTTCTTTTTACCAGTGATTTCCTTTGCTGTTTACATTTTCGCCGCATGGCCAAGAAGTCAGTCAGTCAGTTAGTCAGTTAGTCAGTCAGTGTTACCAGGGCCGAGTTGCTTGCTCGATGATGACGATGCCAAAAGCGGCCAGCCAACCAACCAGCCAGACAGACAGACAGACCAACCGATAAAACAGCGAGTTGGCCAACAAGTTACTCCAACTGGTTTTTTTTTATTTATTTATTTATTTATTTTTTTTCGCTTAGTGAAAGAGAGGCAGACAGAGAGAGAAAAGTAGAGAGGCAGCATTAGAAATTAGCCATATATGTTTGGAGACTACACGAACATACGGATAAATGTTGTACGCCTGTTTGGCCAAGGAAAAAGAAAAAACTATGCGAAATTCACTTTCATTATGAATGACCGACGATGCATACAAAATGCATTGGACGCTGAAGTCATCCAACCTGGTAAAAAAGTCGGTTAGACAAATCATGATTTGCACGTTGTCTTTGCAACTGTAATTTCTGCACGTGACCGTTGCAGTTACCGTTAAGTGCCAACAATCAACTTGAAAAAAGTAACAATATAATTTTTAAATCAACTGGAACGTTTATGCAAAAGCAAAGCAACAATACAATTAAATAATTTTCTAAAAGTTCCGAAAATTTATAAATTAATTAAATAGAAGAACGGAAAGATGAAATTATCCTTAAGGTTACATTAAGGCTAATATTTTAAACACACGTTGGGCGCCACAATTATCAACCTTAGATCTGAAAGAATTTGTTTGGAATTTGGACTCAATTTCTTATATTTATGCTTAAACAAAGCAGCAATGTAATTAAATAATTTTCTAAAAGTTCCGAAAATTAATAAATTAATTAAATAAAAGAACGGAAAGAAGAAAATATCCTTAAGGTCACATTAAGGCTAATATTTTAAACACACGCTGGGCGCCACAATTGTCAATCTTAGATCTGAAAGAATTTGTTTGGAACTTGGATTCAATTTCTTATATTTAAGTCTTTTTTACATTAATTATTATTAAATCTCATTAGTCATTAACAATAACATTATGTCTATTGATGCATTTATACAAAAGCAAAGCAGCAATGCAATTAAATAATTTTCTAAAAGTTCCGAAAATTAATAAATTTATTAAATAGAAGAACGGAAAGAAGAAAATATCCTTAAGTCCACATTAATGCTAATATTTTAACCACACGTTGGGCGCCACAATTGTTAATCTTAGATCTGAAAGAATTTGTTTGGCATGTGGACTCAATTTCTTTTATTTAAGTCGTTTTGATATTAATTATTCTTAAGTCTCATTAGTTATTAATAATAACATTATGTCTATTGATGCATTTATACAAAAGCAAAGCCGAAATGCAATTAAATGATTTATTGAAAGTATCGAAAGTGATTAAATGAGCTAATTAGTTGATAAAATTAATGGAAATTTTATTGAACGAAAATATTAACAAACAAGGAAAAATAATTGTGAGCACCACGTTGGGCGCCATAATTATTAAATTGCTTGTCTCAATTGTCAGTGTCAGTTCTAAGCGAACTTAGTTGGTATCTGTATGCGAGTTCATATATATAAATTTAATGCATTACGTTATTCATTCTGCTTAAGACCCTCAAGTGGTTGTAATAAAATCAAGCAGGCAATCATAATAACTTCTCCCTGGCGCCCAACTCCCTAAAGAGACGAGACTTTTCAATTTAGGACGCTGCTTGGAGCAGAAGAAAGAAAACCCGATTGCAGTTTTCCCTGTACATGACACACACACATATATATATACACACACACACACACACATATACACACACACACTTATACACTTGTATACTTAAATATACGCTAAGTAAGTTAGGAGTGAGTTGTCTGTCTGTCTGTCTGTCTTTCTGTCAGGCGTTTCTGTGTGTTGTTGCACTTCTCGCTTTCATTTTCTTTGCTGCAAAAGTAAAAATAATTTGCTTGTTGCAGTTGCTGCTGCATTTTTTTTTTTTTTGCTTTTAAATGCGAGAAAATCGAAAGTTTTTCCACACGCCATAAAGCAAAAAGAAAGTGCAAGTGCAACATGCGGCCAAAGAAAGGAAAATCAAAACGTTGAAGTTGGAGAAGAAGAAGGAGAGGGAGATGAAGTTGGGAGTTGGAGGAGATGGCAAACAATGCCAACGGGCTAACGGGCTAACGGGCCAACGGGGCGTATGAGCGACTTGCTGTGGCCAAAAGTAGGATGCCATTGTTTGTGGTTTTGCTGACGAGTTTTTTGCTAGCAATTTCTTGTTTTTTGTTTTTCGTTGTTGTTGCTGGCATTTTCGTTGTCAAGTGCAAGTGGAAAAGCATTGGTCAAATGGCCAACAACAACAACAGCAAATCAGCTGCAACATCAGCTATTTCCTTTGAACAACATTTAATGCTATCTGCTGTCTGTTGTCTGTTGTCGTTTGTTGTCTGATGGCTTTCGATTTCGTTGAGGTTTAATTAAAACCCATAAAAGTCGCTCGTAAGACGTTGCCATTATCCAGCAATGTCTAGGATACTCCATGTTTGTTCTGCTCTCTCTTATATCTTCTATCAAACTATGATATATATACTTAATGCATAATTCTTAAATATGTATGCAAATTTTGCAGAGTCTGCTTCAATAACAAGTCCAAGTTGAAGTCAAAGTAAGAACAGAGATTGGCCAAAAGTCAGGGCTATAACTTTAGCTGTTTCAGCTAGTTGTTGACGTCGTAATTGTCATGTTACAACAAGACTCGCACTTACACGTTTATTACTCATACGCAGCATGGGCCAGCAAAGAGTTGACAATGTTTATTGTCTTGTTTCTGTTTTTTATAATTTTTTTTTTTGTTTTTGGTAGGTTTTTTTTGGGGTCCAATGTTAATTATAACAATGATGATTATGTCTTTCACTGACGGTCAAGTGCATTGTATATATTTAGTAACTGAACTTCTGCAACAATTTCTTTTGTTTTGTTTTTGTTTTTGCTTTTGGCCGTTGTTAAGAAATGGGGAAACAGTTGCACTGAAGGTTGTTTATTGTGAGGCAATTTAACTGCTGAGCTACTTACTTTTTGAATGAAAAGGTGAATGCCAACATAAACTACATAAACGACACAACGTTAATAACAATTATTGCAAAGATACGTTGAAAATTTCCTGAAGATTTTGTTAACTGAAAATGAAAACTTTAACATTATATTAATAATAATATTAGTATGTTGCAGGAAGAACTTCAAGTTCTTTTAATTAGATATGTATGATAATAATATTGAAAACTTTTGCAACAATTTTTTGATAAGAACTTGAATAGTTATTATTATTATTGTATATATTATTATTGTTGTTATTATTATTGTAGCCAGCACTTATTATTTTTTTTCTTCTTGCTCTAATAATAAAATAAATCTAACATTTAGTTCTTAATCCTATACACATTGATTTTCAAACACTTACAGCTCTGTAATATTTATTTTGGACAATTCTCATACTTTATATTTTAAACATTTGGCAGACATTCTCACTTGAGTGAATCTTTGAATCACAATTCATAGCTTGAGGCCAAATGTTGAAATGCTATATCTATCAAGCTGCATTATCTGTCTTATCTGATAGCATTAGAATCAAAATCGTCAGCCATCATAAATGGGCGTCCGTTTAACCTACAAGTGACCCCGCCCCGACCGCCTGAAGCGCAGACAAAGAGCCAACATCCATTGACCAGATTACCGACCGCTAAACAAAGAGATCCATGCTCGTTCCCTCCCCCACCCCTCAACCCCTAAGCGAGACCCGCCTTCAAATCAGTAAGCCCTTTGCCGTCTCTTTTCCCTTCCTCTTCCTCTCTCTCTTTCTCTTCTTCACTACTGACAGTCGAAACCGTAACAATTACAAGTCTGCTGATTTTGCGTGAATGAGAAGCACAAAAATAAGTTTGACAAACGTCGTTGCCATCGTAATCGACAATGAAAGAGATAGAGAGAGAGAGAGAGAGAGAGTAATTTTTGGGCTTCGCATCAAGTCTGCAGGTTATTCAGGGGGAGTCGGTGCTTAGGGGCAGCAATTGAAACTGTCAAGATAGGGACAGAGCAAGGCAGAGGAGACGAGTACAGAAAATGCTACTGGGTTTGAGAGCATGGCGCGTGTATTAGATGATATGAGGTCATTCACTGCTGTTTACTCCCAAAATGTTGTCTCGCCGTCGTTGTCGTTGTCGCTGTCGCTGTCGTTGTCGTTGTTGCCGATGACGCGGCGATTCGCATCATTTTCTCTGGCAGATCCGAGAGTGTGGTTAGTCGGGGCAAGGGAGAGAGGGAGATAGGGACTGCAAGCAGTACCCGAACCATCAGTAAAGCGATACATTTCCGACACATCCTAACCATCGTACGTATGTCTGGACTGAGACGTCGTCGACTTGGCAGGAACAGCAGCAGGAGCATGTACACAGAAAAAAAAAATCCATTCTAAAAATCAAGTTTAATAAACTTTTAGCTTGAATTTTGAAGTATGTATTCGGAATATAATTCCTAAATTAAGATAATACGTAGATAAAATGGCAACGATATTAAAAAATCGACATTAAAAAAAAATGAAAGAAGTCCAAATTATTTAATCTAACTCAAAGCAAATATTACAGAACCCCAAAAATTAAAATATTGTTAAGAAAAATCGGGCTTGATTTAAGTATTTCATACTTGGTTTATAATAATCCGGGATTACCGTACTTCTGACACCGCTCGGAGATTTTCGTAAGATTTTCTTTAGTCAAATTAAATATTTAAGGCTTAATTAACTTGTTAAACGATGAATCGTTGTCATTCTATCCACTCATTGTGTGAATTTTACTATAATATCCTGAATACCCACTTTAAAAAAACCCCTACTTAAGTCAAAAACTTAAACTGGAATTTGAGATATATTTTTTTCTGTGTAGATTTTTGCAGTTATCGTCGTCGTCGTCGTCTGTTCAATGACTTTTGTTAAAACATGAAACATAAAGCGACTACACAAGCCTAACCTCCAACAATCCATACCCAACAAGTCCTCTAAGCAAATCCTCAGTCCCATACCTAAACACAAACTCAATCCCAGTTTCAGTTTCAGTTTCAGTTTTAGTTCCAATTCCAACTTCGATTCACAGTCAAGTCCCGAGAAGTGAAGAAGGAGTCCAGTCAAAGCAGAGCCACCTAATGCGCTTCCTCTTCAAAATTCTTTTACGGCTCTATGTCTGTGTCCCTCTCTCTTGCACGCTATTTCTCTGTTTGTCTGTGTGTGTGTGTGTGTTTGTATTGAAGCTAAAGGAGCTGTCTGTGTTCCCTTGCCATCTTCCTCTTTCGTTGTCGGTACATTGGACTCATTTTGCACTCACATTAGCTTAACGAAAGTATGTCTGTGTCGCCTTCGTCGTCGTCGTCGTCGCCGTCGTCGCCGTCGTCGACGCCTCATTAAAGTTCTCCCCATGGCTTCCACCCCCTGCACCCAAAACGCCAAACTCTTCCTTCAGTTTCATCTTCTACTGCTCTTGTTCTGCTTCCTTTATTTGCAATATTCAGACACACACACACACACACACAAGATGAGCTCTCTGTATTTACACGTATATGTAAAGAGAGAATCTCACACACACACACATACGCATTGCCAAGTAAATGGAAAGGCCCCCAACAACTAAACAAACGGAAAGTGAAAATTTGCTCTACTGCCATCGTCAAACGGTGTCGGCAGCAGAGAGAGAGCACTTCTGCTCTCGCTCTCCCGCACTTACTCTCTGATTGCCAACTCACACACACATGCATTGAGTCATAATCGTGTCGATTGCACGACGATTGCAGCAGCAGTAGCAGCAGCGACGCGACGTCGTCATCACAACCGCGGTCGCCTCCTGCTCACTTGTCGCACTCTCTCGCACACACACACACACACAGACAGTTTACACTCACTGTTGCTGCTGCTGCTGTTCCCCCATGATCGCATAGCCCTTTTGACTTGGCCTGACCCATTTGGGAGCCCAGATAGCTGCAATTGCTCGCCACTTGCTCCACTGAAGTGAACGCACTGGGTCTGGGTCGCACCAGCTATTAGAAGAGAGCCAGTATTTCTAGTTACATGCCCTATAATGTAACTATGTATTCACATACACATACATATGTGTACATGTGATTGTGTAAACTTGCATAAGTGTAAATGTGTGGGATCTGTAGATCTGTCTGACAAGGAAATATAAGGCTTAGTAACTATGTAAGCTAGTAATTAAAAGACTTTTTTAAAAATTATAAAATGAAATTTTTAAAATTGGCAATCTATTTTACAAATAATAACCAACATTTTTATTATGCTGTAATATTATACATGTTCTTGATATTCTCAATGAATTTAGTTAATTTAGGATATCGAGTTGACAAATCGAATATGATAGCTACTTAATAAATTAACATAGACTAAAAGCAGTCAGCTAAAAAATTTAAAAAAAAATATTAAATTTTAATTTAAACAAAGATTACTACTAGTACATAAATTCAAGTAATTTGGAATATTATCTTAATACCTTAAATGTTATTAAAATAAACATTACAAAAATGCTTAAATTAAATGTAAGTTTCAGAAAAAAAATAACACCTATGTTAAAAATATATTATTTTTAAGAAACATTCTTGCTACGGAGGAATTTTGGGAAATATAAATATATCTGCTCTTATGTATGTATGTATTTTATAACATTTTCTGATTGTATGCATTAGTATTCAGCAAATGTTTTTATTCCTGCACCACTGTCCTGGTTGCTGGTTGCCTATGCCACACGCTGGCCCAGAGGAGAAATGCAATGCAAATGCGCATGTGGCACACAAAATCCCCCTCCAATAAACTCACACACACACATACTCATTACAAAAATCGCCACAGCTGCAGCAGCAAAACAGATATGTGCGTACATACAGACACACAACTTACATAGCTACGTAGATACGTACATAAACAGCAACAGAAGCAGAGAGCGACAAACATTTGCTCTCGGAACGCAAAACTGTTACGTTTGCATTGCCATTTTGGCGCGCTCGCAACGCCAGCGACAGCGTCGGCAACTGTGACTGCGACTGCGACGTCGACGTCGTTTTCGCAATAGCAGCTCCAACAACATTTTGTGGCTCGCGCTCTTCCAGTTGGCGCGAGCCGAGCAAGCGAGCCCCATTCAGTCGCGTCGCAGTCGCTTGCTCATTTTTTTTATTCGCCTTTGCCTTCCCACCTGTCTCTCTCTCACTCTCTTTCTGTTATGTGTGTGTGAGTGTGTTTGTGTGCGTCGTGTCTGTGCCAGTGTGTCTGTGAGTGGGGCGCGCGCGCGCTTTGCCAGAAACATCGACGTCGACGCCGACATCGACAGCGGCATCCACATTGAGCATGACAACGACAGCACACGCTGCAGTCGCGTCGCAGTCGCCGCCTGCAACGTTTGTTTGCGCCTAATAAACACTCGGCAGTGCTTTTAGTGCTGACTTTAGATTTTAGTTTTGCTGATACCGTAAGAGATAAATGACGTGCCGCGGTTGACAGCAAAAGCAAAAGAAAACGTAAAAGCAAAAGCAAAACATACGTACTAGAAGCTAAGCTAAATAATTTTGTTGCCTTTACGTTAAACGTTAAACGGTAACGTTTCCGCGTTGTGCATTGTGCGTTATGCGTTGCATGTTGCACGTTTATGGCCTGCCACAAAAATGTGTTTAAGTGCAGGCAACGCCGGCAAACAAATCTGCAAAATTGGTGAATTGAAATTATCTCAAAGTTGTAACATGTGCAGCGTGTAAACATCGTGTAATCTATTCAAAAAAAGAAAAAGAAAACAAAAACAAAAAACTGCTAAAATGATAATGGTGCAACATTTGGTGGCCGCCACAGCGCACAATTTTGCGACGGCGGCACTCTCAAGCGTTTCCTCATCGTCCAGCTCCATTTCCATCTCGAGTTCCAGTTCCAGTTCAAGTTCGAGTTCATCATTATTATCGCTGTCATCTGCCTGCTCCACATCCTCAGTCTCGGCATCTGCCTCGCCAGCGGCCTCGCCCACAGCTGCCGCCTGTGGCACGCCCACGCCAACGCCCACACCAGTCGCCTCGCCGCTGGCGCCCACAACGCCCACATCGCCAGCACCAGCGACAGCAGCAGCGACAGCGAAGGAAACGCAGCTGGAGATTGAGTCGGAAAATGTAGAGTCAAAAGAAACCACAACAACAACAACAACGGGAGAAGAAGGAGCAGCAGCAATCGAAGGTGCCATAGATGAAATCAAGTCAGACCGACAGAGTCCCAGACCTGCAACAGCAACAGCAACAGTAGAAGCAGCAGCAACTGTTGTTGCTGTTGTTGCAACAACTCCCAGCAACAGTGAGCCTGAAAAGGAGCTTGCAACAATTGAAACTGCTGAGGAGACTCAAGAGGAGACAGAGCCAACAGATTGTCGCGAGTTCAAAGTGCTCTACAATCACCTGAGACAGCAACAACATCATCAGCAACAACATCAGCAACACCAGCAACAACAGCAACAATCCGAGCCAGACAAAACACGCAGCACTCTCGACGATGTCTCGAAGATACTTTGGGAACGCAAGCAACAGCTGCAACGCAGCAGTGTCATCACCAGCAGCAACGAGTTGCAAGTGCAACATCAACAACAACAGCAGCAGCAACACGAGCAACATCAACAGCAGCAACACCAACAGCAACAGCAGCAACAACAAATGAGCGATATTGAGGATGAGGAGACACTCGAAGAGGATGCTGATGCGGATATTGAGGCAGATGCGGATGATGAGGAATTGCTGGATTTGCAATACCAAGATGGCTATGACTCACCCCTGGATCTCTCGCTGAGCAGCAGCACCGCAACAGCAGCAGCAAATGCCACAGCGACAGCAACAACTGTCGCTGGCGTCAGCAGCAGGCGACGTGGACGCACTTACTCCGGCACCGAGTCCGACGATGAGGCAGCAACGCATTGCGAAAGGACGAGGATGCGTCTAAAGCCGGCAGAGCGTTCAGCGGCCTACAAGAAGAGCTTGATGAAGCGTTACTGTAAGTGAGAATCCAGCAAAGAATTCAGATTTGATATATGAGATTTGAGAAAGACTGACACGCTACGATATACCCTATAATACATAATATATAAATGACTTTACTACCCTTAATTTAGATTCTATATGTTATTTATTTATTTGCTTTATCTAAGAAATAAATCCTTATGTCCAGAGGACCAAAGGCCTTCAGGCTGGTATATCTTATAGATACCTTATATGATTCTATGATTGTACTGAGCTGCCTTTTTTCCCATTGCTACAGGGTATAAGTCATAGCGGAATATTTTTTGTTGAAAATTATATTTTGTTTTTTTGAATCTTTAGACAGTTGTCTTTTTATGACTATTCCAATATAATCTCGAAAATACTATTTGTACAGGGTATAAATATTTTTAACTAATATTTTAATATCTAAATACTGATAAATATTTTGTTAGTTGAAATATTATTTACTCACTGTTCGCGTTTTTGACCATTCGAAATGTATCTAAAAAAAACATTTTGACTCACTGTGTGCATTTATAAACTGAGCTGCCCCTTGCTAATTTCTACAGGGTGTAAAATATTGTTATCTGATCATTTTAAGTTTAAGGTTTCTGTATCTATTCTAGAAAATTATATTTTGGCAGTTGGAAGACTTTCTATTAAATGTTAAGACATTTCGCTATTTATGGCTATAAAAATGTGTCTAGAAAATACTTTTTTTGACTCACTGTATAAACATTGCTTATTCATGCGCTAAGCTGCCCCATTTTAAATTGCTACAGGGTATACATAATTTTAGCTGCATATTTTGACTTTTCGCTGTTTGCTTTTGCATCTTTCACTAGACGGCATTGTGAAATGTCAATTTGGCAATAGCAACAATATAGCAACAATAAAACGCTGGTGAATTTATAACAAACAAACATAAAAAAATTTGTGCTCCCCCAGCAGCAGCAGCAGCAAAACAAAAAACAAAAGACGTCCAAACGCAAAATAAACATTATTTAAAATAGCGCAATTTCCGCTGACGAAGACGACAGCAACAACAGCAACAACGACAACGACGACGACGTCGCGTCGCTGCCAACGTAGTCTGAGCAAAGAGCGACGGCGACAGCGGCGGCGGTGGCGGCAACAGCGGCAGCTTCGTAACAGTTTCCTAACCCACCTCAACAATTTTATTGATTACTTTAGGCGGCAAACGCACAGCAACAACTACAGCAACAACTACAACTACAACTCACCGAGCCACGTGAGAGCGAGAGAGCATGCTAATGTTGTTCGAACTTCGAAGAGCTTTCTAGTGCTCACTGTGCTCACTCGCCGCTCAACTATCAAATGCTCTCTGCTTTGCTATTGCTTTGCTTTTGCTTTTTTGCCTTTTTGCTTTTTGATTTGCTATTCGCGCTGCATTCACAATGTATGTATATGTAAGTGTGTGTGTAACGTAAATTGTAATGCTGTTGATGTGTGAGCATGTGTGTGTGTGCGTTAGTTTGTGTGAAATAGTTTCTCAGTCGGTTGAGCGCTGTTGCTGTTGCTGCTGTTGCTGTAAAGTGCCAAGGCGCCAACTGCGAACTACCAACTGGGGGACTACTGTGTATATATGTATGTGTGTTGGCACTTGTTACATACATGCATACATACATACTCGTACATATGTAAGTAGACTGAGACTTGCTGGGTAACCCTTCGTTATAAGCAGGCAGCAACTTGTTTCCTCTATTTGACACGGGCTCTGTCTGTCTCTTTTGACTTTTGCAAACGTCTGTTGCCTTTGCTCCGATTTGGCTATAGGGAATCTCAAGATAAATACGAAAGTCTCTAGATGTGCACACACATACACATACCACATAGCTGAATACATACTTACGCATTTGTGTGAGTATAGAAAGAAACACAATCCCAAACAGCGAGAACAATCTATGTACATACTTACATATATATATATATACTATATAGTAATATATATGTTATATGTATGTGTTTCTTACATTCGTAAGTTCGCAAAAAGGGCGTCAGGTACTTGAATATTTGTATTAGCGGAAATGCGCGTCGCTCGCAGCTCAACAAAGTGGGCGTCTCGTTTAGAATTGAGAAATGGGGTATAAGGAAGAATTGTAGAGATTGGGGATAGGGATTGTGGATTGTGGACTCGGGTTATTGAGCATATGGCAATGACAGATTTATGCAGTTGCCAGTTGTCTTGGCAACTGTGAGTGAATTAAGCGGAGAAACTTGCTTATAATTTAATATTTATTTTATATACACTAATAATATGAGATATTACGCATACGCATTTTTAAGAACAAATTTGTAGTTCTAAAGACTACTTTTATTTGTATAGTACTTTTGTTTCCTAAAGTTGTCTTTCTTAAAATATTAAATATTTAAAACAAATAATATTGATTATAGTAAAAATAATATATATGAATAGATTCATCCGTTATAACATTATTATTTATTATAAATTTCTGTTATTACATCTTTTTCATAATTTTCATATATTCTCTCAAATTTAGTCTTCTTAAATAACCCTTATTACACCCTAATTACTTCCTATACATAATTTCAAAAAAAAAAATGCATTATTATATGGTTGACTTTTGCAATAATGTGGGAGTAATCGCTTCTTAGATAAAACCCGGCTTTTTGCTATCCTTTCCTAAATGCCAATACATATATACATTTGCATTTTTATGCATATTTATGATTTGCTCTTTAAAATGTTCCGCTTAACCATCGAAATCAGTCCAACAAAAAACCGCAATGGCCCGCAGAAAAAAAAGAAAAACAATTGTGAAATGCTGGTTCCTCAAAACAAATCAAATGCCAATGCGTTGAAATCAGCAAGCAGCTGAAACTGGAGTTTTGCTTTCCTGATTCCTGGCAACGATATTATCATCAACTTAAACGTCATTATCATGCAAATTCCTTTGAAATTTTCACCCAAATACAGGGAAAATATTTCGTTTGTTTCGTTTACAAAAGTCTTTTGGCAAAACTTTAGTTGGTTATATATATATGTGTATATATATTTTTTTGTTTTTTTATACACACAAATACATTACGTATACGTACATCTGCTTATATGTATATTACATTTTCTTCTTACAACATGCAATCATTTTTATTTTAACCTTTTTCCTACACGACTTAATATTTCGCTTATTGTTTTGTTTTGCTTTTGACTTTGCTTTTGTTTTTGTTTTACCTTCAACCTTTTGAGGTTTCAACCATAACATCGCTGTCTCTTCTTCTTCCTTTCCCACTGCCTTTCCCAGTCCCACCGCCCACATCTACACAAACACAAACGCAGACACAGACACGGACACAAAAACAGAAACAGAATGCGAGGCAACTTTCAATTGCGACATGAGACGAAGAGAGCGCAACGAGCTTACATGCTGTTACGCTCTCGCTTTGCCTCTCTATTTGCCTTCCTCTCTCTCTTCTTCTCTCTCTTGGCCGCCCTCTTCTGCCTTGTGCTCCCCTTTACATGTTAAACCAGCCCAGCTTCAGCTTCTGTAAGTGTAAAATTGTATGTCTCTGTCGATGTCTGTGTGTGTGTGTGCTTGAGTGTGTGTGAGTGGCTGTGGGAAATAGTGGAAAAGAGCGACATCGTTGCCGTCGTTGTTGTTGTCGCTGTCGTTGTTTCCCTTATCCTCCCTCCCTTTTGCCACCCCACGAGCTGCACAACGAGGTCTGTTGCTTTGAGGCCTAACGCAAAACATTTTGAGGTAGGTTGGGAATAGATTGGCAACAACTGTGCACACACACACACACACACACAGACATGTACACATATATGTATGGTCATAGAGAGCGCGAGAGAGACAGAGCGTTAGCAAGATAGAGAGAGATGAACGCGCGGAAAACTTAAATTTCTCGTTTCAGCGCAAGAAATTAGCAAATCATTTTCTTTAGCTTAACCCAAATACAGTTGAGTTTTTAGAATTATGTAAGCTCCATGTCTCGATATTTGTCTATATACATACATACATATATGTGCGTGTGTGTGTGTGTGTGTGTGTGTAAGTTTTGTAAGCGCAATTAAATGCCAGTGGCAGTTCTCTATGTATTTAGTATTGGTTGAGGTCTCCTTATCTGTCCATTGATTGCAGTGCGATAATTGATAATAAGCATGAAAAAGAGAGTGAACGAGAGTGTCTGAGTGTGTCTGAGTGTGTCTGAGTGTGTGTGTGTGTGTGTGTGTGTGTGTGTGTGTGAGAACTGAGATTATGTCACATGGCAAATACTAGACACTGTCGCAATGCAATTACAAAATCTGATTGGGAAAATTAGCTAATCAGATAGCGTTGCTGTTTATTGTTGCTGTTTATTGTTGGCGATTCTACAGATTGTTGTCGGCGACTCTAGACAATGAAGAAATGCTATGCTAATGGGGTCAAAGTGCATAGTGCAATGAATACTTTGCTAATATCCATAGTATATATTTAAAAGTATCTTTAATATATTACTCAGATTCTTATTTTAATGTCTGCAGCAGAAATAGAAATATGTTTAGCACGCAGATAAATTAGCACTTGTAAAGACAAAATATTGGCGCGTGACATATAGATAAATGTATACATATGTATATATAAATATTTATTTATTCTTTAAGAATTCTGCAAAGAAAGTGATAATTATGACAAGTGTGAGAATTAGCGGAAAAACGAAAAATGAGAATTTATTAATATTATGTAATGTCCGCTAGGAAGTACAATCAAAGTAAAATTTTAAATTTTAATAAATAATTTTAATATTATTTTTGGCTGGAATTAATTAATTTGTATATCTTCTTATTTATATCTGGTTGCTCATGGTGCTTAGAACAAGTTGAAAAAAGAGAATTAAAAAGATTAAGGAAAAAACAGATCTCAATGCTTCTTCATTTTGCATAACGATTACCTGAGATACTAAATAACTAATTCTTTAATTTCAACATCTTGTATCTTATAAAAGTTTATTCAAAATTTGTATTAATTTTGTCAAGCAAAGACAAGCTTGATAAGTACGAATACATATGTACAGATGATGTCAAAAACAATTCTATCTATGTACGTACACATATGTATTTATCCCATATCACAGATAGCTTCACAATTCCCAATTTTTTTTTGTGTACAGGGTATTCCAATTGAAATCGGAAACTCGAAACAAAAAAATTACAAAATTCATTTAGTTAGCTATCAAATTGCGTTTCAAGTAAATGACTCAATCTGCATTGAAGATATATACATTGTACACACATCTTCAAATAAATAATAAATAAAAATACATACATACATTAATATACATACCTAAAGGTTTTTTTTAATATGCAGCCCAAAAAACGAACAAATAAAAACACTTGTCGAAATTATAATATACTTAAATTTATTCATCTGTACATATTTACATACATTTCTATATCAAAAAGAAATGGCAGCCGCAATTAATAAATAAAACTCGTATCATTTCTTGATGCGGAAATATTGATGAACAATTTTGTAGTCGCTGCGTTTTTTTTTATTCCTTTCATACAAATATTTTTGTTTTTTATGTGTTTCTTGTATCTCAAATGTACAAATGTATTTATACAAGAAATAAAAAACAGCGACAAAAAGTAAACACACAGATATAATACAGTTGCAGCTAATGAGAATTTGCTTTATACTCGAATACTTTATATGTATGCATGTATTTGTGTACAAGCAATAAGAATCGCACACATGCTTCGTTTCGACATGTGTGTGTGTGTGTGTGCGTCTCGCACTTGTTTGCATGTGTATGCGTTATCCGCGAGACCTTGAACTTGAGACTGAATTTCCAAAAAGCGCACAAGCACAAAACACACACACACTCTCACACAAACTCTCAGGCAAACAAATGCGCCCAGCGACGACGACGACGACGTCGACGTTGACGACGAAAGCGTCAGCGACAGCGACTCACAAATACAAGAACAAAAGAAGCAACAACACATGATAGCCGACTGCGGCTTTTTATTCTTTGCACCCCTCTCACACACTGCAAAGGAGACAGCAAAGGCAGCGAAGGCAGCGGATCAGCAGAGGCAGCGACAGAGAATGGGCAGAGGTAGAGGCAGAGGCATGAAAGCCAAAATAAGTCAGGCAGACAACAACAATGATGCACACAGAACAGGAATTTAACCGAAAGAGCAAAGAGAGAGAGTGGGAGAGAGGCGCATGTGAGAGCGCCAGCCGAAAACTGGGAACGGAAAGTGGGAATGAACTGGGAACTGAGTTCGCTGACGGAAGCAGTCCCATGATGGGGATATGGCAATGCGGGAATGCTTGAAGAGAGCTAAAGGAAGAGAACAGGCAGCGGCAATAACAACAACTTGTACATACATACATACATACCGTACATACAAATGTACATATGCATGTACAATAGCCAAACAAACACATAAATTATAATATTTAAATATAGAACTTTTGAGTTGTTGTCGTCGTTGTCGCTGCTTACGCTGTTGTTGTTGTTGCTGTTGTCGCTGTTGCTTTCTTTTGTCTGTGTTTCTGTTATTCGCATATTACTTTTGGTTAATCGGTCGTCAGCGTCGCAGTTGTTGTAGCTGTTACTCTTATTGTCATTTGTTATTGCAATTGTTGTTGTTGTTGCTGTTACAGTCAAATTGAAATTGCTTTCGCTGATGTGAAACAGACAGACACACACACACACATACACAGACTGTCACACACATAGGAATGCACATAAATTTTTGGCTCTTGTTATTATCGTTAGCTCCGTTTTTGGCAGTGCAATAAAGTATACATATCTACATACAAATGTACATACAGTTAGTCAAGAAACTGTTTGACAATATACAAATTCATAAATTGCTTTTTACATTTTTTTTTAACTTGTTCTGAGAACCAAAACAAAGAATAATAAAATTAAAATGCATATAAAATACAAATTTGTATATATATTTTAATACAAAAAAATTTTATATTTTATCAAAAGACTTTTTTGACTTGCTGTACATATAACTCAATTATTTTTATACAAATAAACAAACTTAATTTCCTGTGTAATTAAAATATTGTAATTGTTTTAAATAAATTATCTTGTTAGTGATTATATTTAGTAAATATTATTTTCTATAAATTGACATAATCTTCATTTGACTAATTACATTATTTCCCTTACCTAATTCATTATTTAATCAATATATTTATAAGCTGTCTTAACAGATTTAAAAAACTCTTTTCACATCATGTTTCCATTCACAAATAATGTCTGACCAAATCTCTTAAATCGATTTCGTAATTTTAGCTCATTTCTTATAGCTTTTGTAAAAATGTAAGCTCACAAAAGAAATTATTTGATTTATTAATCATAATCTGACCGCCCACAAAACAAACGTTAAATAGGCCAGTAAGTAAATGACGCAGCAGCAGCAGCAAAACAACAACACGAACCCTCATGCTCATGCTTAAACAGGTGTTGTTGTAGTACCTGACAGACAGCGACAACAACTAATTGTTCAGACTGCTCAACTATGACATATCCTGTAGCAAGTTGTAGAGTATAGTTTTTGAATTTAATTCCCTTTTGTACATACAACCCGAGCACGCACTAAAGACAACTACATCATAGCAATAACAACAATAATAATGGTAACAACAACAGCAATAACAACAGTAACATTACCTACATTGACCTACTATTCGCAAATGCTGCGGCTCCATTGTGACTGTGAATTGTGAATTGTGATGTAACTGTCCCAAAACGCCGTACACATATCAACGAGGCAGTTCAAGTCCAAATTCGGGCAGGGAATTAAATACATAATATATAAATAGGCAAAAGATATATGTACATATGTACATGACTTTACCGTTAATTACACAAATAGATACACATAGAAACGTAGATACATATCCCCATGCATGTTGGCCAATTTTGTTTTCTCATAATATATTAAATTGTTGTTGCTTTATAGTGTTTTTGATTTTTTATTTTTATTAGACCGCATTTTTAGAGGTCAGCGCACATTTGGCCCAA
Organism: Drosophila falleni; assembly: GCA_035045575.1. NCBI lineage: Eukaryota > Metazoa > Arthropoda > Insecta > Diptera > Drosophilidae > Drosophila > Drosophila falleni. The sequence continues at coordinate 19,221,651 of JAWNOV010000167.1, forward strand.
ACATTGCAATGCGAAATGTGTAAATGGGTGTCTTGATTCGTTTTGTAAGTGCCGGTTAATGCTGCATTTAATTTATCTGTTGAACAACAATGCGTATGCGTAATATGGTTATAGCACATATTGCTCATACGCCTGTTGGTTCCCATTCATTCTAAATATTTGAAGAAGCTTTCGCGATCGCTTCTCTTATTTCCTTAATTACTTATTACAAATTAAAATAACCCATTGCGTATACGCTCCGTGTGCTAGTCACAATTTTAACACGTCACACATACGCCTCGTTAGCCGGACCAAAAAGAATTCTTAACTCGGCATTCACGTGCTCCGACTTAGCGAATTCTACACAAGAAATATTCAACTACAATTGACAGGCATTTCCGCCAAGCAATTTCGGATTTAGGCAATAACAAAAAATCCAAATATCTATAGAAAAAATTCTACAAAATTACAAAAAATAAATTGTACGTGTTTTGTCTAATGTTTACAGTTTCCGCCAAAGAAATAAAAAGTTGTTTTCTTGTTGCACAAAATAAAATATATTTGCTGCAGTTTGCACTGAAACGAGGGTGGGAGGTGAAGTGGAAGCGGAAGAAGAAGAAGAAGGGGTGAGGAAGAGAACAGGTAGTAGAGTTGTTGTTGTTGTAGTTGCAGGCCACAGCTGATTTTGTGATTTTGTTGTTGTCTGCCCGCAATTTCCGTCACGACTTGTCGATTGGTTTTTTTTTAGTTAAATATGTATGTGTGTGTCATATTTTTACAGCCGTTTTTGTTGAGCATGTTTAAATATGTATATGTATATTTTTTACATGCTTCTCATTCACCCACAACAAACGAATAAACGAAACGAAATCGAAACGAAGCGAGCGGCAATCAAAACGAGACGAGGCAGCGAATTGTCTGTGTGTGTGTGTGTGTGTGAATGTATTTAAAAAGCTGTAAAAAGCGCACACACTTAAACGTACAACATGCAATAATGCAGCCAGCAAAGCATAAATTGTAAACTCGTCGCCGTTTGCCAGCAACAGCAACAGCAACAACAACATCGACAAGCCTTGACCTGATTTCTCTTCCTCTCTTGCTGCCAATTGTATAAGTGTTTGTGTGTCTGTCTGTGTGCGTTTGCATGCAAGCTTTATTGCTGTTGTTGCTGCTGCTTTTGTTGTTGTTGGTCTGCAACATGCACATGCCAGAGCGAGACAACTGTATGCCAGTGTGTGAACAGCTTGACATTCAATGCAATTCTGTTTTTGTGCATTTTTTTTCAGCTTCTTCTTTGGCTTCGTCTTCTTCTTTTGCTTCTGCAGCAGCCGCAGCGTTTCGCATAAAATAAGTGAAAATGCACTTTTACTTTTCAACAACAACAAAGAATTGAAAGAGTACAAAAAAATAAAAACACAACTTGTGCATTTTTCTTGCGTTGCGCCTCAATGCATTGACAGTGGAGGCAACATTAAAAAGCAACAGCAACAAAAGCAAACGCGACAACAACGACAACAACAAGAGCAAAAGAAAGTGAGATGCAATTTTTTTGTTTCACTTTTGTGTTTGCTTCTTTTTTGCTCTTGCTTCGTTTCTCACTTTGCATTTCTTTTGTCATTGATTTTAACGGTTGTTATTGTTGCTGCTGCTGCTGTTGTTGTTGTTGTTGTTGTTGCTTTGAGTTCATGGCTCGCCAAATTGGGGCATTTAAATTGTGAGTGTGTGTTTTGTTCGCATTTTATTTTTTTTTCTACCCTCTTGGCGACTTTTGCATGTCGCTCAACATGCCAACAGCAACAACAACAACAACTAGCATAACAATAACAATAACAACTTTGTGTAATTATGTATGTTGTGAATTACTTAAGTATTATTAGCTTCAAATTTCATGTGAGTTTTAGACATTTTGACAGGTTTCAGTTTCTCTCGCAGAGGGCGGTGCTCAAAAAAGGCTATTTGTATTTAAAGTTGTTGTTGTTATTATTATTGTTGTTATGGTTGTTATTGTGATGAGATAAAGTTGTTTTTTAATTGGGTCGCCACAGTTGCCAGACATTTTCGAGTACTTCGAGTCTGTCTCACATGTCTGGCAAATTGAATCAAGTGACAAATAAAGCCTTAAATTAAATTACACAGTTTGTGCAGTTCAAATCATCAAAATACCAAAGACTTTTTAACCTTTTTCCATCTGAGTTTTAAGTATAAAATTATATTTACATACTTTATAAAGACTGTTTATTGTTTCCTATTAAATTTTAAGTCTTAAATAAATACGGCTTAAAAGAAATTAATGTGATAAATTAACAAAAGCATTTTTTTAACAAAAAATTGACATTATTAATTATTAAACTTAAATCAGAAAATATATATAATTAAAGCAAACTAATTTAACGCTTTATACCTGTTTTATTTTTATTTTAGATACTGAAATTCCTATTGTCAAACAATCAACCAGTCCGTCACCTCATCAACAACAGCAACACCAACAACACCAACAGCAACAGCACCTGCAGCAAAATCAACAACAATCTTTTGGAGGTGCAACAACATTGCTGCACATCAAGACCGAACAGAATACGCTCTTAACACCGCTCCAGCAGAATCAGCAGCAGCAGCAACAACAACAACAGCACAGTTTACAAAGCAGCAACAATGGGCATCAACAGCAGCAACAGCAGCAACAACAACAACAACAGCAGCAACAACCTTTGGCCATACCACATCGGCCATTGCTGCACAATTTGCTCAGCGGCGGTGCAATCCACAATCCACATCACAGAAATTACACGTCGGCCACAACAGGTGAGTGAGACGAGCCTTGCAACCAGTGTTGCCAACTCTTCAGGGCAGAAAAGAGCTATATTAACATTTATAAACAGTTAGAAAAAGCTATAAAATAATCAGAATCTATTATATGTAGCTTTTAGATTGATCTTATAGCCTGCATCCATTGAAATATGGAAAATGTATGTAACAGGCATAAGGTGGCAACTCTGATCCTATAAAGCATATAAATATGAATATTTAAGATCAGTATTAGAAATAGGATCGTTTTATGAACACAATTATTTCAGAGACACTAGTGCTAAACACCAAAATAGCAAATATAATTAAAGTTTTAACTATCAATTTAGTTTATAACACAATTTTAATAAAAATAAAACAAAAAAATTATAACAACCGTATAAACAATTGTAAACTTGTAATAATAACGTATAATATTTGCAGTAGCTATTTGAACTCAAAAAAAAACTATTGACATTCGAAAAATACAATAACTAGCGGGAAAAAAGCTGAGTTGGCAACACTGCTTGCAGCAGGAGAGTGAGGTGAAGGTGAACCACTGCACACGCCCTTTAACTGGTATTTCCCTTTAATCAAGTGACGTCTTATTAATCCTTGTCCATCTTTTTTTCCATCTCCTTCTTCTACTTCTTCTTCTTCTTGTTAATTGCACAGGTTCATTTCCGCCAAGTCCGGCGGATAGCGGTGTGTCCGACGTGGACAGCTCCAGTTCCGGCGGCCAGCCATGCGCAGATGAGTTGAAGGCGCGCCTGGGCATGCCCACACCAGCATCATCATCATCAGTGTCTGCATCGGCTTCGGCATCGGCATCGGCGTCGGCAGCAGCCGCTGCGGCAGCGGCCACCCACTCAGCAGCGGCCGCAGCAGCGGCGGCAGCAGCAGCGCACCTGCATACGGGCACATTTCTGCATCCGAATTTATACCAGAACAATGCGGCGAATTCGTTGCGGAATATATGGAATCGCAGTGTTGGGGGTGAGTATATCAAGTATGCACATAAACATGCACATACATATGGACTAACATACGGACATTTGAAACAAAAGTTCAGCAAACGAAAAATGACAGAAAAGCAAACAAACGTACAGCGATATGTACTCACATACATACATACATATGTATGTATTGTATTTCATACAGATACAACACGAAAATACAACACAATCAATTGCAATAAGAATGTGTTGCACTCGCCGCTTTTATGCTTTTGCCTCGCTCCATGAGTGAGTGTTTTTGTGTGTGTGTGAGAGTCTTCGCTGTGTAAAATCTGTGGTCATCGACACATTGCCTTTGCGCAAATTGTGAAGGTCACAACGACAACGACAACGACAACAGCAGCAACAGCGACAGCGCCAATGTGGCAATACTGGCGCTGTGAACGTCTCCCGTTTTTACTCTCTCACTCTCCCACTCTCTCTCTCTCTCTCAGAGAGCGAATGCTCCAACACCAACGCGCTATTGCAATAATGCGATGAAAAGACACGAACGAAAAACGAACGAAAGCGTACGTTGCTCTCTCGGGCTTTGAGAGAGCTTTGCTCTCGCTGTTGTTCGTGCTTGACGTTAGTCGGTGAGCGACTACTTTTGATTTTTATTCACTCTTTCGCTCTCCCTCCGAAGCCCCCACCAACTGACAGTTGAATTGGGCAACGGCAGCGCCGTTGACGCCGGATGTAAAACAAAACTTACTAAATGGCATATAAAATTACAAACATACATATGTTTGTATGTCTGTATGTATTTGTGTACCTGTGTGCACTGTAAATAAGTCGCGAAAGATACGAAGAGTGCTGGGGCACAGTGGGTCGCATATGCTTTTCGTTCATGTACATTTTATGCTTTATGCGTTTTTAAATTGATTAATCTAAACTTTGTTTGCATTTTGCAATTGCAGTGCCCGACAACTATTATGGCAGCAGTGGGTCCAGCGGAGGCGGCGTCAATCCTGGCACGCCAGGTGCTCCCAACTATTTGACAACGTCCTACTTCAATGCGCCAACGGCAGCGGCGTCGCAGCAGCGTAACACAAATGGCAACGCCTTTGGCACACATCAGCATCATTCCCTGCAACATCAGCAGCAGCACGCGTCGCAGCAACAGCAGCAGCAGCAACTGTCGCATCACCAGCAGCAATTGCAGCATCAGCAACAGCAGCAACAACAACAACAACAGCAGCAACAACACCCGCAGTCGCAGCTGTCGGCGCCGCAGCTGACGTCGACGCATCCACATCAGCTGCACAGCGCAGCACAGCACACGCATTCCACAATTGCCAATGCTGCGGCAGCGGCAGCGGCGGCGGCATCGGTCGTCAGCAGCAGCAGCGCCGTCGCAGCAGCAGCGATGCTTAGCGCTGGCGCCACGCAGAGCGTCATACAGCAGCCGGCGACGTCGAGCGTTAACTATGATCTCTCCTATATGCTGGAACTGGGCGGCTTCCAGCAGCGCAAGGCGAAAAAGCCGCGCAAGCCCAAACTGGAAATGGGCGTCAAGCGACGCAGCCGGGAAGGATCCACAACATATCTGTGGGAATTTCTGCTCAAGCTGCTGCAGGATCGCGAATACTGTCCGCGTTTCATCAAATGGACGAACCGAGAGAAGGGCGTCTTCAAGCTGGTCGACTCCAAGGCGGTCTCCCGCCTCTGGGGCATGCACAAGAACAAGCCGGACATGAACTACGAGACAATGGGCCGGGCACTGCGATACTATTACCAACGCGGCATATTGGCCAAGGTAGATGGTCAACGACTTGTCTATCAGTTTGTCGATGTGCCCAAGGATATAGTTGAAATCGATTGCAATGGCGTATAAGATAGAGAATGTTAGCGAAAGAGAGAGAGAGTGAGTAAGAGAGAGAGAGAGCATGTAAATAGACGTAACCTTACGGAATCGGTGGCAATAGAATGGGAGCTGAACCGGCTAGCGGCAATAGTAGAAATTATATAAAAAAACAGAGCGAAGCATCCAAACTATATATATACAGATATATACTATAAAATATAGTATATCTAAAATATATATGGTACGCTACGTTTAATTGTTTCGATAAATGTGAGGAGAGGTTTTTTGTACATGTTGAGTTTTTCTAGGTCTAAGCTAAGTACGAGATATGACAACAGATTTAGAGATCAGTTTTAAGCAAGTTGTATGCGATAAATTGCGGAAGAGTATAAATTACATAGTTGCTAGGCATATGCATATTTGAAGTACATTTTAATTATACATATGTACATATTATAAACATACTAAATTCTACAAACATGCTAAATAACAAACAAAAAACAGAAGCAAAACAAAAAAAAAACGTAAAGAATTCGGTAGTAATTAATGATCTATTCATTGGCTTTAGTGTTTTAATTGTAACATTTAATATTAACATTTAATTAATTAATTATTATTACAATGCATATTGTTATTATTATTGATTATTATTATTATTATTGATGATGATTGATGATCGATGAAGAGTTCTTATTGATATTTGATATGTGTATGTGAAAAACTTTTAGCTACGAATTACTGTATACCTACAAAGCCTAGCCTAATATATCTAAATCTAAATACCCTCTATCACCCAACCTTTTCCCCTATCATCCGTTTTTCCCCATTCATCAGCCCAGGCGACCCACATACAACTCGTAGTATCATATGATCTATTGTATAACTATGTGCGTTTCTTTTGGGCTTATTGTTTTTGTTGCTTATTTTATAAAGATGAGAAATATTTCATAGTTTTAATTAGTTTTATCATTATGTATAAGTTTATTTATTTAAGTGTTTCTTCTACAACCCTGCCCACAATCCTATCTAAACTTTCTTGTAATTATTATCTTGTAAGTTTTGTATATTTAAAGAACAGAAACAAAAACCACAATAATCACAACAGCAAAAGAGAAAATAACTCGATGTGGTGCATTTTGTGAAGCTTCACTGTACTAACTTTCGGATAATGACAGAAATTAAAACCCAAATTTAAAAGGTTTATTTCAACAATGTACAGTGCAGCTTCAATTAAATGGAACCACTCACTCTTAAACAAATATCTTTATAAATCAGTAAAGAGGAAAGCAAAAAAAAATAATTTACTTTTGGTCTGAAGTTTATGTCTGAAATAATTTTGTAAACGCTTTTTCTTAAGTATGTCACACTGCCACAATATAAACCAACTCAACCAACATGTAAACAACAGCAACAACAACAACAGTAATTCTCAATGCAACACATAGATACACACATTTACACACACACACCACAACAATTTCCAAACACTGCCCAAAACGTGCAATCTCTTAAATGCATAAACTAAACTAAAGTTTAAAATTAAATGAAAAATAAGAAAAGAAATGCAAAAAAAAGAGAAAGAAAGATACCAACAAACTCCTAGTTCTATTCTATTCGATATTTCTTTTATACATATATAGTTGCGTTCTCTAAGTACCTTTATCTTTATCTATTATGTGTATGTCAAGCAACAGAATGAATGAGTTTTCTAATTTTTTATTTTGTTCAATGATTGAAAATGATAAAGATGATTGAAGATGATGATTATGAAAATGAAAATAAACAAAGTGAGTTTTGAGTTTAACTCTGTTCATTGTAAACATTTTTTATGATTATTTTTTATTTTTTATTATTAAAATAAAATTATTATTTCAATATGCATGAGTTTTATTTAATCCACTTTATATACATATATATATATCGAAAGACTTTCGATCTAGAACATACAAATATTTGCAACCCGCTACAAATTTGAAATCTACATATACCTCCCATTAAAAGTACATAAGACATAAGTTACAAACAAATACAATTATATACATACATAAATATATATTCAAAGTCTATATAGTATATAATACAATATAATACACAACAATATTTATTCGGCGACGCAGATTAAATACATATTTTAGATAAATTTAGATGATGCATTTTGTAGCCTAAGTCAAAATACTCGTAACGTCCGAGTGTTTAATGTGTGTATGTATTTTCATGTATAGTATATATGCAAATTCATGAACTAGATGAGGACTCAGTTTTTGAGGTTTCTAAAGTGAGAACGGGAGCAGCAAGTGCGTTTATATGTCTATCTAAATTTACTTATTGTAGAATTTAAGGTATTACGAGTACATTACATAAATATTATTCATATTTTGATGCTATAAGCAAAAAAAACGTAAATCTAAACAGTTTTACTCAAGAAAAACAATCGAACAATATGCAACATACATAATTATATGTATTAAAGTACAACGAAAATCGGAAAAGAATCTGAATACATAGTCCCTCAACCCACTCTAAGAGCAAAACAGCTTTACACCACGTTACCATAGCATAAAGTAATGTTTTTAATAATTTCTTTAGTTTTTTATTAAAGAATGCAACAAATAGAGCCTTTATAGGATCAAGACATCGAATTACGATTATTGATAACATATTACAATATTTGTACGAACGTAAATCAGAAGATGAACAAATTTTTGGAACCGCCAAGCTATTATGCACTGTAATTGTATATAATCAACTTCTGGACCTCATGTTTCACTTATTAGTCGTAGTTTTACATAAGATTATAAAGAATATACGTATATGTAAGTAATTTCATATAAATCTATGTATACACCATTTATTTGTGTGTTACTGTTGAATTGGATCGGAACCAACAAAAAACAAAACACACGCATGCTGGATAAGACCAACTAAATTAATTATATAATTATATTATCTATGCTACACAGCAAGATATTTAGTAAATTTAAGAAAAACACTTTACTTTATTGGTACTAAAATGATATGAATTAAAGGAAAGTATGGACTTAATTTTAAGATAGATTGAGACAATTTATGAGGTTTGATATAGAATGCAATTCGTTTTTGATTAATCGGAATGGTCTCCATTAGCTAGTTGAAATGGGTTGGTAAAGGTTTTAGCGAATATGTTGAAAAGATTACGTGTGTAGTTTATATATAAATCTTATAATATATGTATGTGTATCTCTGAGTATATTCAGTTTAAGTTTATGTTTGATTTATGTATATTCAACAGACGAACTAAGAGACGTCTGCATTAAAATCAGCAAATGCGAGCCACAAATTAGAAATTAGTAATATATAGAAAAGGATCTGATGGCAATGAAATGTGTAGGTGATTATATGGATTGAGAGTATGGAAAAACTAATGGTTTAATTTTAAAATGCATTAAATGAAATGACATGATAATCTAAAAAGATCTAGCATAATTATTTACTGTTATGGCAACGTTAGTGTTTTAAGATTTTTAGCTAAATTTTGTATATTTTAATCAACAGATTGCTATAAAGTGTATAAATATACATACATAGATATATATGTATATATACATACTTATATATTATCTGTTTTATAAATAACATTAATAAATGAGACTAAAACAAATTACTGCTGCTATTTTTCAATTAGGTAATTGTTTAAATTTAATTTTAAATACGAGTCGTTATTGCACTGCTTGCGTATGCAGGTGCAGCTGCACTGCTTGCTTACATGATGTTTACTGCTTGCAGTGTGCTACGGGCTCTTAAATTTAAATTTTAGTTAATGCAAATTTTTAAATGAATTAACATTTTGATGAATATTTAAAATTTTAAATTTAAAAAAGTATATAAATTTTAATAAGGGTCAACCCAAGGGGAGAGAATTAAAAAATTTTATTGTATAAAAAAAATAAATTTCATTAAATCGAGAAACTTCCAACAATAATTTTGCAAAACTTTAAAAATCTTCAAAAATACGAAAAATTTCCATTTAGTTGAATTTCGTAGTTGCAACTAAATTATTTTTTATATTTTATTAAAACAAGTTGCCAGATTATAAAATATTGTAGGGTGGCATCCCTGCGCAGATAACACATTTCATTTTAGGGTTGCTATTACCGTTGTGATCGAATTCAAAACGTTGTACGTCAAAAAAATTGTAAAAGGAGTTATGTTAAATGCTTAAAATTTTCTTCCATATAATTAGTGGCTCGGTAAAATTTAAAAATTTTTCATTTATATTTTCCAAGTTTTAATGGAGATTTGTTTAACTATCGATATTTGCAATGTGAATGTGACCATTGTCTTGTGGTATTTTTCATCAGCTATCGATAAGTAAAATACTAAAATTATACATCGAAATGTGGCAATACCGATGTTTTGACATGTCAGATCGCGCTATCGATAGACGAAATCGACTGCGACGGCCATACTGTAAATACATATACATACATACATACATTTTTTCTTTTTGTGTCATTGTGCGTTCCAAAACCAAAATCACATTTTTTTTGCGATGCATTTGCATTGCAAATTATAGATTAAAAATGTTATGTTTTTGTGTGGAGAAAAAGGAATTCGAGCAATGATAACAATGAATTGATGTTCAAGTTGCATAACAAACGTCGTCGGGCTCTGTGTCTGTGTATGTACGTCGTTGAACAGTCGCAATTTCCAGAAAACCTCACTCACACACACACACTCACAAGCTCACACTCTACGCCATCAAAACAGCAAAAAAAGCAGATTTTTGAGTGGCGTAAAAAGTGTGAACTATTTGGGAAAAACAAAGTCAACATCGAATGTGTACGTTGCGTTTTTTCCATAGCAAATGTGTTGTGACAGTCGCGACAGACGCGCAGCATTAGCAGCAGCAGAGGCAGAGGCAGCAGCGTCAGGCACCTTTCCCCTCTACCGTCAACCCACGCCACAAGCAATACTAATACCAATACCAATACAAACGCATCTGTCACAGCCGACAAAGAAAAAAGAGACTCTTCTTCTTCGTACAGTCCCTACAACAACAACGACAACAACATTGACAACATTTGACTCAGCTGCCAAGCAAACAACAAAACATCAAGAGAAATTTAAGATAAGCACAAAAATTATTATTAAAATATTGTGCCTGTGTGTTTTCAACTCTTGCAACAACAGCAACAAGGACAACAACAACTTGCATGTGAAATTAACAAATCTTAAAGAAAATCAAAAGCAGAAGCAGAAGAAACGCGCGCGTTATTGTGTTAGCAATGAGTCACTCCGCCGGAACGCCCGCAGGCGTCTCAGCCGCCGCCGCAGCCCTAAGTGCGACGACGAGCAGCGCAGCCAGCAGCGGCAGCAGCAACAACAACACCAACAGCAGCAACAACAACAACAGCGGAAATGGCAATGCAACTGGCAGCAGTAACAACAACAACAACAACAATCTGCCATTTGAAAAGGATAAAATATGGTACTTTAGCAATGATCAACTGGGCAACTCGCCAAGTCGTCGCTGTGGCATTAAATGCGATGATGAGCTGCATTACAGACAGATGACAGCCTATTTGATACAGGAGATGGGACAAAGATTGCAGGTGTCACAGCTGTGCATAAATACGGCAATTGTTTATATGCATCGCTTCTATGCGTTCCATTCGTTTACACATTTCCATCGCAATTCCATGGCATCGGCCAGTCTATTTCTGGCCGCCAAGGTGGAGGAGCAACCGCGCAAGCTGGAGCATGTGATAAGAGCAGCCAACAAGTGCCTGCCGCAAACAACCGAACAGAGCTATGCAGATCTCGCCCAGGAGCTTGTCTTTAACGAGAATGTACTGCTGCAGACGCTCGGCTTTGATGTGGCCATCGATCATCCGCATACGCATGTGGTGCGCACGTGCCAGCTGGTCAAAGGTAGGCACACCATGCTCCTCCTATATCTATGTATATATATCTACACTATATGTACATAAATTCCAATGCCAAAATGACATTTGTTTTGGCAAACGTAAAGCAATTGTCAATTGATATATATATCTATATACTATGATATATTTTAGCATGCAAGGATCTGGCGCAAACCTCCTACTTTTTGGCCTCAAACAGGTATGGCTAACAAACTACTGCTAATGTGGTATCCAACACCTTATTTTTGGCAGTGTACTACGGTATTTCTGAGCTTGTGCGTGTGTGTGTATATATGTGTGGGTAAACATTACTACGAAAAAACAAAAAGTGTCCCTTTTAGCCATGTACAACTGTACAGTATCTACATAAAATAATTGTTGTTTAGGTCAAAACCGTTTAAGCCAACGTTTAACATTTAACAGCTTACCTGTGTGCCAGGTGTGCCTTTTATGATTTATGATCCCTTAATCTGGAAAAACTCGACCATTTTATGACACCTTCATTTGTTAAACCTTTTGAGCATTTGAACCATGATCATTTGTATGCATATCATATCATCTTATCATTAGTAAATGTGCTGAAAAGAAAGTAAATAAAGACTGTCCTTAAATAAAAAATAAATTTAACAACAACAATTAATTTGCATATTTCTGTTTGTTTGGGGGTCGCTTATGACATTTATTGGAATTATCTGTTAACTGGACCGAACGACAACTGTCAATATTAGCTAGTTTTATTAAAGACTATGCTTTATATAGTCTATTAATAGAGTTGAAGTTATACTAAACAATTTATTTAATTTTAGACCGATCGTTCTTAAAACGGCTATGTGATATGGCCAATAATAACAGTTATCTGTTAACCAAAGGTTAGGACTATAATAAATGCCCAATCTGTAAGATGTTAACAGTTATGTGTTAACTAAAGGTTAAGATTATACTAAATGTCCAATCTGTAAGATGTCTTAAAAAATACCAACGTTTTTCCTATTAATCCATAAGTATCGACCAATCGTTCGTAAGACTAAATGATTAAATGAATATATCAAAAAGTTCTTTAATCTAGAGTTTGAGTTTCAATCTATCGTTCCTATGTCAGCTATATGATTTAGTGATTCAATAAGGCCAAATTAAAGAAATTATACAACTGAGATCGTTGACCTGATTAAAAATGTTGTTCATTTCCCTCCGCCAGAGTATAATAAGTTTAACTTAATTGACTAAAGTTCTTGAATTGAACCTTGACCCATATATAATACACACTTACGCACATAGAACGCTCGATGTTAGGCAGTATATATTGTGAAATCGATATTAAATGTCTTGTTCTCGCTTTGACTGAAATCTTGTAGCTTGCATCTTACCTCGATGTGCCTGCAATATAGACCCACGGTGGTTGCCTGCTTTTGCATTTATTTGGCCTGCAAATGGTCGCGTTGGGAGATACCACAATCGACGGAGGGAAAGCATTGGTTCTACTATGTCGACAAGAGCGTCTCCTTGGAGCTATTAAAGCAGCTGACTGATGAGTTCATTGCCATTTATGAGAAGAGTCCGGCACGCCTCAAGTCCAAACTGAACTCGATTAAGGCAATTGCCCAAGGAGCCAGCAATCGCACAGCCACGAATAGCAAGGATAGCAAGCCGAAAGAAGACTGGAAGATGAGCGAGATGATGAAGGGTTATCACTCGAACATTACGGCGCCCCCAGAGCTAATGAATGGCAATGACAGTCGAGAACAGTCACAGGCAGCTCTGCTGCCGCCGCCGACGATGGTGCCGCCACAGCAGCGACGCAGTGATGGCAGCCATCAGCGATCGTCGTCGGTGGGTGCGCCAGGTAACTCATCCTCCACTACCTCTTCATCGTCCAATCATAAGATGCCAAATTATCCAGGCGCATTGCCGCCAGAGGCACATGGAGGTAAGTATTTGATCCTTGGCTGAAATCAATGACATCAGTAAACAATTCCTCGTCCTATTTTAGATCACAAATCCAAGCAGCCCGGCTACAGCAGTCGTGCTCCATCGAGCTCATCGTCGTCGGCGCAGCGTAGCAGCAGCAGCAGCTCTTCCTCATCCAGCAGCAATCAGCGGGGCTCCTCGAGCCAGGCTTCTGGACGACCGCCTATGCCCATGGACTATCACAAGTCGTCGCGTGGCATGCCACCTGTGGGATTGCCACCGCATGGCGCACACAAGATGTCCACAAGTTCCAAGCCGCCGCAGTTACTCGACAGTCGCAGCAGCTCATCCGCATCAAATTCAACATCCTCGGCGGGCGTCTCATCCAAAGACCTCAGCAAATCGAGCAGCGGCAGCAGCAGCAACAAAGTGTATCCAAATGCACTGCCGCCGTATAGCAACAGTGGACCACCGAATCCGCTCATGTCCCGAGGAGGAGGCTATCAAGGAAGCAGTGCTGCTGCTGCTCCTGGTGTTGCCGGCGGCAATGGTGCTCCGCCGTCTACTGCTGCTGCTTATGGCAGTCACAGCTCGCATCGAAATAAATCCGTCACATCATCCAGCTCATCGTCATCCGTCCACAGCATGCCGCCTTTTGAGCAACAGCTGCCCTATGGTCAAACCCAGAGTGTACCCAGCTATAACCACATGCAACAACAGCAACAACAGCAGCAACAGCAGCTGCCACCTCAAGAGGCTCCACCGGCAACAATGACGTCACAACCGCAACAGCTGAACAAGAACAATTCCCTGTTCAGTCCCGAGTGGAGTGACATCAAAAAGGAGCCACACTTTAATGGACTATTGCCTCTGCCACCTCCAGGGCCAGCACATGAGAGTTTGGGTTACAAACTCAACAATCATACGCGGGACAGGGACAGTCCAAAGAAGGAGCGTCTCACGCCCACCAAAAAGGATAAGCATCGCAACACGTTACCCACACACAGCAGCAGCGGATCGGGCTCGGGATCTGGAAATGGAAGTGGAAGTGCCGCCAAGCCAATGCTGCCGCCACATAAAAAGGCACATGGAGATCTGCTGGCAGGGACAAATCCAAACGAGCTTGCGGGCCCAAGTCGCGAGGGTAGCAATCTGAAACGCGCCAACGAAATCTCTGGCAGCCAATATGGACTCAACAAACTAGACGAGCATGATGGCAGTCTGCCCCGTGACAAGGTGCGCAAGTTGGACAACAGTGCGGGTCTGCCAGGATACGCTGGAGGATACGAGGAGAAGCATGCGCCGTTATCCATGTCCAATGGAATTGAGACAACGCCAGATCTGGTGCGAAGTCTGCTCAAGGAGAGCCTGTGTACAACGAATGCTTCGCTGCTGAAGCAGGACGCCCTCATTATGCCCGGCCTTAAGCCACCCGCGGAGCTGTTGGAACCGATGCCACTTGTACCACAAATGCACATCAAAAAGGAGCCTCTAAGTGGACCTGCAAATCGGGTGGCAGTATCCACAGGACTAGAGATGGATGCACTGACCAAGCTGGGCGATATCAAGGCTGAAGATGGCAGTATCAAATCGGAGAAGAAGAAAAAGAAGGACAAGCATAAACACAAAGAGAAGGACAAGTCCAAGGATAAGCCAGACAAGGAGGAGCGCAAGAAACACAAGAAGGACAAGCAAAAGGAACGCAGCAGCAAGGACACATCCATGGACTCGCTCAAGCTGGTCATCAAGACAAATACAGCGACAGCAAATCCCAATGGTAGCCTACAAGTGGGAGCTGCGGCGCCTCTCAAGCTCAAGATCAGCAAGAACAAGGTGGAGCCCAATAACTATTCAGCAGCTGGCGGAGGATTGCCAGCGATGGCAGCAGCACCTGGCTTTGGATTACCGCCAGCTGTGCAGGCGCCGACGATTGCAGTTCCAGGTGGTGGTCAGCAGGTGGCGCCGGGAATGCCTCCTTATGGTGGGTTCAACTCCTCAAGTAACTCTTCGAGTAGCAGCAAGAAGAAGCACAGCGATCGTGATCGCGACAAGGAGAGCAAGAAGAGCAAGTCCCAAGACTATGCCAAATACAACGGAGTCTCTGGGGGTGGAGCTGTAGGTGGAGGTGGCGGTGCCTATGCTCCATTAGGCGGTGCAGGCACCGCGTCTATTACGCAAGCCTCACAGGTCTCCAGTCTTTTGGGCCTGCCCACAACAATGACGACCGCGCCGTCATCGGCCAACTCCATGGTGATGACGCCAGCTAACCTCGCAGCTGGCATCGCTCCTCCCTCTGCGCTGCCCATCTACAACAAGAAATAGTCGTAGTCAACGTAGCCGTACCGTAGTCCACATCCCACTCCCCGTTTCCCCGTTTCCTTGTTCTACAAAGCTGTTCCCTTTAACAACATCATCGTATGTATAAAACAAAAAAGAAACACAAACAAAAATACCCCTATTAAGCCTATGCTAGTTGTAATTGATTGTTGGTGAGATGCATTAGTTGTCTAAGTTATTATTGATTCACTTTAGTTAAGCACAAAAACAAAACCACAAAAGATTCACACAGCATAAATGCAATGCGATATCCCGATTGAGTGTTTGTTGAATAATCACCAAACTCGACAAAAAGGAAACAAAAATAAGGAATAATTAAAACAAAAAAAAAATACTTCTGTACAGCATTAATTAATTTGTAATTTAAACATATACACACACATACTTATACAATACAAATACACAGAATAATTGTAAAAGAATTATTGTAACAACAAACTCCTTGGATGATTGCGACAAATCAGTTATTATAACTGCGCAGCACGGCCGTCTAGAATATAAGTTAGTAAATCAATTTCCCATATATACACACCTATGCACACATACAGAGAGACACACACACATATGCAGGCTTATTGGTCTGTTGTTGTATATAGCCACAAGAGAAACAACTTCCGCTTAGCTAAAAAATACGGCCCTAACTAATGCAAATCGAAATTTTGAAACAAAATATTCAATAGCAAAGATACAAGATACTGAAGAGATGTTTTATAGCGAGGGAGGTGAAGCGGTACACTTTAATTATAAATTAAAGTGTCAGGCAGACAATTCACAAATCACATGAAATCGTTTAAAAACATAAAAACACATAAATTATTTGAACTAAATAATAGTGGAAACAAAATGAACATCGTTTAATTGTCGGAAATTAATATTTAGTTAGCAAAGTTTTTCATTTTACAGAACGCATTAGTTGTATTCTTTATTATTATTATTTTAATTATAATTATAATTATCCGTAATGAATTCGTAATATAAAGGTAACTTATAGTTTTTATGGATGCAAACAAAAACAACAAAATTGTGTTAAAAAAAGGAAGTGAAGAGTGGTCGATCACTTGACGTAGCTTTCAGTTGTTTCTAATTTTAAATTATATTTAAATATAGCATTAATATGAATAATGAATAATATTAATAAATTGTTGTGCAACAAAAACACGTTTAGACGTTTCCTAAATTGAACGTCGAAATCAAGTAAAAATACTAAAGAAAAATAAAACTATGAAAAAGATATGAAATTAAGCGAAAAAAAATTACTTATATCAAAGGAAATAACTTATGTAATTTTTCGACTAGAACAAAAACAAAAAACAAACAAATTTAATCAAACGTTGCGCGTTTTAAACAATACAAAAACACTATTCGATTTCTAATATTTGCATTAAGCTAGCAAAAAAGTAAAAGCTATATACTATCTACACACATACAACAAATACAAACATACATATTCATATATTTGGAAAACAAAATCTTATTTAAGTTGCAACAATTTTTGAAAACACGTTTTCCCCCAATTGCTGCAGCTCTATAAGAAGAATAACAACAACAACAACGACGTCAACAGCAAAAGTAATAAATATTATAATAATAATATCTTATTTTTCCCCCCTCTTAACTTTTAAGTTTTGTACATAGAAAAAAAAAACACAAAAATGGCATTCGAGAAGTGCGCAAATTTGTTGGGGGTTTCATTGGGTACGCTGGTTCCGAAAGTGAATACTCACAACGCTCGTTTGTGCGTTATTCGATAAACCGAATAAAAATTTCAAAGCCCAAAACAAAAGAACAATAAAAAAAAATTGAAAAACCATAAAATAAAAATGAATGCTTGATTTTTTCTTTACTTGAGGTAATGAGTATATTTTACGGGGTTTTAAATAACTAGTGATGTGTGCTGTTGTATCCAGTCCACATAACTGGTTATCCTAGTAAATATGGAAGGGAAGCCAATTTCACAGCCCATTGAGAGACCAAATGAGGTGATGCCAATTAAATAGTTGGTGCCATTCTCCTTGTAGACAAGTGGTCCTCCCGAGTCGCCGTGGCAAGTGGACTTTCCGCTGTTCGTGCTCATGCAGATCATCTTCTCGGAGAGTGCGCCGCCCCAATACATTTTGCAGAGAGTGTGTTGCATGATTGGCATTGCGACATACCGCAAAGTGGCAGATACTGAAGTGGATTTATCACTCTCACGTCCCCAGCCGGAGGCGTAGGCCGTCTTCTGCTCATAGGAGGAATATGATCCATTTAAATTTCTCGGCAAGAAGGCTGCTCTCACTCGATCGGTAAAGGGTATCAAGATGGGTAGTTCAATAAGTGCTATGTCATTGGCCACAGTGCTGACTGTCCAGTTCTCATGCACTATAATGCTGGATTTATCCACTTGGTAACGCTTCTGACCGATTTCAAATTTATTAGTTATATTAATAGCACCCAAATAGACAGTTGCTCTCTCTGCTTTATCCACGCAGTGTGCAGCCGTGACAATCCATTGATGAGATATCAAAGTGCCACCACACCAAGTGCTTGTATTACCAAATGATATATTCAAGCCGACTTGGTAGGGAAACTGTCCACTTTTGGCCAGCTCGCCGTTTGTTATACGATTGTCGGCAAAGGTTAACTGAATCAGAGCTATATGGAAAGCAGCTAATAGAGTCACTCCTAATAACAACCTCATGTTTGTAACTCAATTAACGAATTAATAATTGCAGTGCGGATAGCGTATGATTATATGAATTTGACGGCAATAAAGATACGTCGCAATTAGTTTGATTTGTCGATTCGTTTATCTAATCGCAGCTGCTGAGATGGAAACCCTTTAAAATTAAAGCCCACTATTAAATTGAATTGCATTGCATTTAGATAATCTAACATTTGAGATTGACTTTTAGAAAATATAATTCAATACTATTCAATATAAAATATTTTATTGCTCTTTGTAACCTGATTTTATGTCAACATTTCAACCTTACTTACAGTCATACAATTCATTGGGAATTCTATTCTATATACTTTATACTAAATTCCGAAATTTAATTTATTCTAGGATAAAACTTTGCCATTATATGAAGTACTCATGAAATAGTTGAAAACACTGAAATTCTCTGCATTTATAGCAGGATATAAAATTTCCAATCATAATACGAAACTATCTTAAAAAGTTGAAATTGTTTCTCTAATTTTAAAGATTCAGATTCAATCAGTAAATCATGACGTTTTTAGGTTGATATAAAAATGAAAAGTAGTACTTTGAGGATCATAATCTAAAAATGTAGGATAAAAATTGAAGCAGTAGCCAAAATGGCAGCCAATGCAACAAACAACTTCTTGATCCGTTTTCGTAACTTGTGAGTTCACAAGCCACACAACAATCATTTTTATAGAGCTCTCAATGAATTGCTAACGTCACACGAGAATACGAGTATCTTATCGAAGTATCTCTTGAGACGGACCCTCTAAATAAACCGATAATAAAAAGGCGTGTGCTATATGATAGTATATATACCTTCCACCTTTCATTAACAATTGATTAAATGCCACGATTTCATCAGAAAAACATTTAGGAATTAATTGATATTTTTGAGTATTTTATTTTAAGCAAGCATTGAACGATTTAAATTATATCTCCACACTAAAATGATGAGCATTATTTTAACTGGAGAGAAGGAAAATTTGGAGGTACTAGATAGAAGATTCGAATTCAGTAAAATTTGAACAGATTTAGGAATCAGTTGATACTTTTGAGTATATTATTATTTATATTATATATTATGAAAGTGTAGTCATTGATAATTTGTTGCTATATTATGGATATAAGAATCCAATAGACTTAACTTATAGAATCACTACTACTTTTAATATTACCGCTCCCCGATCCCGCTCCCAGGCCCCTCTCCCAGCCGCCCCGCTCAAAGTCCCTCTCACAGGTCCCTTTCCCAGTCCCTCTCTCAGGCCCCGCTCCCAGTCCCTCTCCCAGGCCCCGCTCCCAGTCCCTCTCCTAGGTCCCTCTCCCAGTCCCTCTCTCAGGCCCCGCTCCCAGTCCCTCTCCTAGGTCCCTCTCTCAGTCCCTTTCCCAGTCCCTCTCTCAGGCCCCGCTCCCAGTCCCTCTCCCAGGCCCCGCTCCCAGTCCCTCTCACAGGTCCCTCTCCCAGGTCCCTCTCCCAGGCCCCCGCTCCCAGTCCCTCTCCCAAGCCCCTCTCCCGGGTCCCTCTCCCAGTCCCCCAGTCCCAATAGACCCCTGTACTTTTTTTAAGTACGGGGTCTAAAAATTACAATTTTCCAACCACGCGACTGTACTTGAAACATAATAACTTGAAGTTCCCGGAAATGAAATCGCAATTCAGCAATTTAAAAGCCGTGTGGGAATTACCGAATCAAACTTAAGACTGAACCCTTCTCATTAGATAAGCTCTTGGAATCTGTAAAATGTTTGGAAACTTTCCAAGTATTATATTTATTTAGATAATACACTTGTATTAAGATAGGATATCTCTTCAGTCCTCAATCACGCTTATTCACTTTGACGTGTGCCATATCTTAGCTATTTGGCTAAAACAAAAAAGTAAGATTAATTTTTAATTTAATCGATAAGGACGTGAGAGTTACAAGAGCACTTGAACAGGTGACCGATCAGAAAATATAAGACGTCATCCTCAATAGGAATTGATTAGCCTCGATTTGTATAAAAGGTGATAGATATTTTGTTTAGGCTTATAGTCTTCAGACGAATCAAACATGAAGGTACTCGTTGTATTTGCTCTGGCTTTGGCCTACGCCTCGGCATCCGCTCTGCGCGCTCCAGAGGAGCTTGAGTTCCGTAATGTGTATATGCCAGTTTTGGATGGCCCCGATGGTCGTATTACCAACGGACACGATGCCAAGGAAGGTCAGTTCCCCTATCAGGCTGGACTATCTCTGCATATTGGAAAGGGTTCTGCCTGGTGCGGTGGATCTCTGATCAGCAACGAATGGGTTTTGACTGCCGCTCACTGCACAGATGGGTATGTGTGAATCTTTGAATGAATGATCCTTTCTAATTTATACTCTCCATTTCTAGTGTCGACGCTGTCACTGTTCAATTGGGAGGCACTGTTCGTGCACGCCCACAGGTTAAGCACACCGTCAACAAGGATAAAATCATCATCCATCATGGCTGGAACAGCAGGACTTTGTTGAACGACATCTCGCTCGTCCGCATTCCACGTGTCGAATTCACCCACGACATTCGCCCTGTTGAGCTGCCCAGGATTGAGTCCCACTACTCAACTTTCTCTGGTGATGAGGCTATTGCTTCCGGCTTTGGCCGCACCTCGGACTCTTCCAACGCTGTTGCTTCCCATCTGCAGTACGCTCACCTTGAGATCATCTCGAACTCAAAATGCAAGCTCACCTATGGCACTACCATCCGTGACTCCAATGTCTGTGTGTCCACCTCAGATTCCGTCTCTACATGCAACGGCGACTCTGGTGGCCCATTGGTCCTTGAGTCCAACAAGGTGCAAATCGGTCTGACCTCCTTCGGTTCCGCTGCCGGTTGCGAGAAGAAATTCCCAGCTGCCTTCACCCGTGTCACCAGCTACCTGGACTGGATCAAGGAGCACACTGGCGTCCACCACTAAACGGAGGCGTAATACTTACGCGCGTGATATTTCATTAAATAAAAGCATCTAAAAATTACTTTGATTTTGCGGTTATTAATCGATAAAAGATAGCAAATCTTTTTATCAGTTGTCCTCTTAAGTGGAGTAAAATTAAGCGCACCCATTTTAAATCAACAACACAGCCTATTCTTTTTTAAATATTTTTTTGCTTTGGATTTTTTTTATTTTTTTTTATGTTGTTTGCATTTGTCTCACTTTGAAACAGTTAGTTTTTTTTCTATATCATAATTTGACTTTAAAGTTCAGTTTTTATATAGGCTTTACTCAGATTGTATTTTTTTAGATATATCATCAGTTATTTGTTTTTTTTTTTTTCGTTTCTTTAATAAACATTTGGAATGCATTATATAATTTAAATTTAACAATATACTAAATTTGATTTGCGATTCAGTAGTATTTTTGTTTGTTTAGTTATTTATTAACTTTATCATTTAAAATTGAAGATACTTATGCACATTTAACATTAATCATTTGTTTGTAAATACACATACGTAGTTATACAGAATAAAAAAGTTACTATTTAATGGTCTTTATCAGATGTCAGTTATGCATAACTCTTTGTTTTTGTGGGTGTGTTGTTTTACACATAGACGAATATCGCATAAAAGTAACAATTATAAAAAATTTCATATAAGACATAATGTTTTTTTTTTGTATACTTGTTTGTTGTTAATTTAGACCATGTGTGTTATTCTTATATAAACGCAGGCAATGCATATTCATTTGTTATAGTTATAGTTATTGTTGTGGTAAGGTCTTTCTACTTTTTACAATTGTTGGCAAATGGTAACATGCTATTATGGACATTTATAGGCTGCTCCTACTAATATATGATGTGGATCTCGGGCCTTTAAACTGTGTGTGCTGCCGCCAAGTTAAAAATACATACGAAACAGTACGAAACTAGCAAAAATGATTATAATACAAAAGCAGACAAACAAATAAGTACACGAGTGATTGGCGGTGGTGTTCCAAGTGTTTGCAATGCGGTTTCGTTGTTGCAGCAGTTGTAATTGTAGTTGATGGTCTCTATCTCGTTGTTGTTGTGATGTTGTGTGTCGTCGTTGTTGTTGATGTTGTTGCTGCTCCTGATATAACTGCTGAACTGTTTGCCACAGCATAGTGCTGTCACCCACATTGCCAACGCCGTCGCACACAGGACCAGTGTTATTAATCCACGCCAGCAAATCCTTGACTGCCCTCAATGGCCTTGATCAATTTGTCCTTCAACTGCAGATAGCCCTCATAGGGTGGCAGGTCCAAGCGATTAAAGCTGCATTGATTAAATTGTTATTAACACTTTTACAGATTAGATAAGTCTAATTATATCTTACCAGGTATGTGCACGGGGAAAATTGTTGGGGGTTCCCCATTTTTCAATCGTAAACATTTGTGGACCGTTTGAGCCGTAAAGCTCTTTGAAACCATTCATGGGCACGCGTGATGTGCCTGTTACGAACTGCAACAGACGTGACCGCATCTCATTGGAGAAGGAAAGGACCGCACGCCAGAACCATTGGATAATGATGTGATTCATGTGGTAATCACCCTTGTACAATGTGTTCTCACGCCAATCCTTAACATCGATATTCTGTATGCCGCACATGAGCAGCTCCAGCTCATGCTCGTCAAAGATTTTGATCAAATTCAAGGGTATTATTGAACCAAAACCATCCAGAAAGGCTGTCATTTGATCCTTAACTCGAGCCACAAAACGCCACTCGATGACAAGTCTAAAAATAACGTCAAATTATTGTCTACCAATGGCTAAATGTTAATTTTTAAGCTCACTTAATGTATTCATCTTTGTTTTCGTTGGTCACATCAATGTTCGCGCCACCTGGCTTGAGTTCATGCTGACTTTTCTGACCAAACACATCCTCATCCAGGCAGAATGTCAACTCCAGAATGCGAGGATCGTTCTCCTTGATCCACATCAATGAATTGTAGTACTCCGTATCCACAGATTCCATATCCTTCAGATCAATTGGCTTTTGAAGCATCATCTTATAAAAGGGACGTATAAAGAAGGCATCCAACAGTTTGCCATGATAAACAGCCATGCCCGCAATGCGTCCAATAAATCTAAAACAAAACATATATGTTAATTAATATTTTTAATTTGTATTATGTTATATACAACTGCTAAGAATTAATGAATTAATTGAAGGAATATTTTCTCCAACTCTCATAACTTCGCCAAAACTTGACCGATTTTCATGCGGAATATCATTTTAATCATTATTTGGCCTCTACTTTGATTCTACATCAAAATATTATTTATTTAAAAAATTCGATTTTTATCCCTATAACTGTCTATTTATCCGTACTTTCCCTTGACTTTCCCCTTTACACTTACTCAAAAACTTCCAACTCTCATAACTTCGCCAAAACTTGACCGATTTTCATACGGAATATCATTTTGATCATTATTTGGCCTCTACTTTGATTCTGCATCAAAATATTATTTATTTAAACAATTCGATTTTTTCCCTATCACTGTCTATTTATCCATACTTTCCCTTGACTTTCCCCTTGACACTTACTCAAAAACTTGCAACTCTCATAACTTCGCCAAAACTTGACCGATTTTCATGCGGAATATAATTTTGATCATTATTTGGCCTCTACTTTGATTCTGCATCAAAATATTATTTATTTAAAAAATTTGATTTTTTCCCTATCACTGTCTATTTTATCCATACTTTCCCCTTGACACTTACTCAAAAACTTCCAACTCTCATAACTTCGCCAAAATTTGACCGATTTTCATGCGGAATATTATTTTAATCATTATTTGGCCTCTACTTTGATTCTGCATCTAAATATTGTTTATTTAAAATATTATTTTTTTTTTTCTATCACTGTCTATTTTATCCGTACTTTGAATAAAAACTCACTTGAAATAACTTAAATGTTCCTCGTTACACAAACCGCTGCCATTGTTAATTTGCAAGGTGTAGTTATCCATAGCTGAGTACTCAAAGAGTCCATAATATGGATTAAACATTTCTTTGGATAGCAAGTAGAACCATTCCCTAGCAAGGCCACCATAATCTGAAAGATAAATCGATAGAAAAACATCTTGATATATAATTGAATTAAGAACTTACCTAAGCCCGTTTCTCCTTCAAATTCTACCCATAATTTAGTCTTTAGTAAATCGGTTTTAGTCACCGAACTAATAATTCTATACGAATCCTCCAATATCGATGTACGGCGAATACGTATCTCAAATTTATTTGGTACATTTGTCTGAAACATTTATACAATATAATGGATTACTTGGGTGCAGAATGGGAGGTTTGGTTAATGCTTACAGGTTTTCTAATATGACTCTTGAAATACTCATATTTCTGTTTGTAATCTCGCGAATATGGAACCGCCTGTCCAGCAATATTTGGATTTGACAAGCGTGGGTCCTCCCACTGTGTGGTACGCGTATCTATTAATAAAATTAAGCATAAGTTAATAATATTAGTGTAATGAAATTGTTGAGGATTATTTACTATGATCTATGTAGAACACGCGACCATCCGTGTGTACTCGTTCTTCCCAACCCTCGGGCAAAGGTCCCAGGTCATCCTCAACGCGACGTGTTTGATTTGGCATTGGACTGGCGCGACCATTGCGTGGATCAATCCAAGTGGTTCGGCGTGCTTCATGATCGATAAAGAACGTGCGTCCATTGGGCGCCACCTGCATGGACCAGCGCGGTGGCAATGCTTCCTCTTCATTGACTGCGCTCTGAAAGCGAAAATAAAATAAAATCATTTTTTTTTTCATTTAACAGGGATTTCAGTTAGGTAAATTAAGCGTATAATGCGTAACATGCATAAATAATATCATCATTTGTGTGCAATTTGAATATGGAATGAACACATTACTTGATCCGTGGGCACAGCCGCGTTGTCTTCCTCGGAATTGCGTCGTGTGGATGGAGCTGAGATCTCTGAGGGATTGTGGCTGTCTGTGTGATCGGTGTCTTCACTCTAATTTTTTTCATATTTGGATGCATTTATAATTGCGTTATGTTATGTTTTGTTGTTTGTTTTTATATTTGTTTTTAAAACAGTCGGAAGAAACAGAAACAGAAATGGATTCCAAAATTATAATCAATTTAGCAAAATACGAAAGCTTTATATATAAACAATAAAATTAACTTAAAGCAGAACACAAATTATTTTTAGTGCAAAGCGAAATATATTACAGCATGAAACAAACACAAAATGAAAGAGTTTATTGTTTAAAGATTTTTTAAATATAGTGATGTAAATTTGTTAGTATGCACAACAAAATATACTACAATTTTGTAATGGTAAAGCATACATTAGACTCTAGCTGCTCTCGAGATTGTTGTCTAAGGTTTGAGTGTAAATTGTGTGATAATTTTGTTATATAGACCTGAGCTTGCTTACCCCTTCCTCAGGTACACGAGACCTTATCAATCCCATCCAAAAAGTCGCCAACAATTTAAAAGTATGTCTAATTTATATTCTACTTGACGACGGATTGATTAATGTGTGTACTTATGTAAACATACAAATTTTGATCTAAATACAAGGCAATGCTACGAATTTGTATTAGTATACCATTTTGGGTAGAGTGTTTGGGATGGGCTAAATATGTTTTACATCTGGATGGTGATTTATTAATTAGCAACAAAGTATCACAAAAATTGAAATTGACAGGAAAAGCAAATGACAGCAGTATCCATTATATATTAATGTTTTAGTCGCTGACATAAATTACAAGGACATAACAAAGAGAGCACAAGCAACAAGTTTCAGTGAATAACAATTACATGCAACTGTTAATATGCTGGAATGTAAAATGATTTCTGACTGTACATCTAATGAGTGTGTAGGTTTATTGTTTATGTTTATTTATGTATGCTAACTAAGTTACTATATAACAGCTGCAACTGGCGTCGTCTCTTCTGCCTGTAAGCCATCATCATTGTTGTTGTTATTGCTCTCTACATACTTAGTGTGTATTGTAAGTCTATATAGTGGCAAACATAGATAGATTGTCATATTTATAAATAATAATTTTGGGTAGAGTGTCTGGGATGGGCTGAATAATCAGTATCTATTATATATTAATGTTTTAGTCGCTGACATCAATTACAAGAACATAACACAGAGAACACAAGTAACAAGTTACAGGGAATAACAATTAGATGCAACTGTTAATATGCTGGAATGTAAAATGATTTCTGACTGTACATCCAATGAGTGTCTGGTGAGTGTGTAAGTTTGTTCCTTTTGTTTATTTTTGTATGCTAACCAAGTGTCTATTTAACTGCTGTATCTGGCGTCGTCTCTGCTGCCTGTTGTCCAACTGATGGCGGCCCAAACTGTGGTCAACAGCGCGTCGAGTTAAGAGATTTGTGATTGCCATATTGACAAGACTGCTGGGAGCTTCACGCACTGGTCGCAAATCATTTTGCAAACTGGTGGCTGAGATTTCTGGACCCCTACGATCATTGGGATTTCGCAGTGAATTGTAAACAAAACTAAATTTAAAAACAAAAAAATAAAATTCTGAGAGAGTTAGGTGGACTACATACACTGGCCTGAGGAACTCTCAGGCTTCGTGATATACATTTTAAATTAATGTTCAGAAACAATGACGTAATGATTAAAATTTTTTTAAATATAAATTTTCTTTCGTTTAACTTTATCAATAAGAATTAATAATAATAATAAAAAATTGAAGTATTAAGATACATTTTTTTTCAAAAATATATTTAAATATTATGTATCTGGGACTTTGTCTTTTAATAAGGTTCTCGGGGTTTGGTTTTTATTAATCATAAGATTAAATTGCAAAAGAATGTGGACAACAAACGAAACAGAGGAGGCTCTACTGCACTCGCCGGAATTTTGGTCTTTTGGATGGGTGCTAACATAGAGTGTGACGTATATTAACCTGGTATGATCCACCATTTGAGTTGGGTATACCTCAGTTTGGCCATCATCATTCCCATCATCATTGTTGTTGTTGTTATTCGTTGCTTGTGACTGAGTGCATGAGATTATTGTTGGTGTTGTCGCTGTCGTTGGAGTTGTATTGTTATTGTCCTCTACATCCTAAGTGTGTATTATATGTATATTTAGGGGCAAACATAGGTAGATGGTCAAATAAATAAACATTAAATTATGAATTATGATATACAATGACGGATCTAGGTTCTAACTACCTTAAGCTGTATATGTCATATATAGTCATTCAGAAATAAGACTAGCTTTTAATTAAATTGATATTTCATCAAGTTAAAGTGAGAATGAGAATTAAGCAAATGAAATCGAGCTGAGAAATAATGCAGATATTGTTTGGCATTACAAACATGCGCCGAAGATACAAGTTGCAGTCGAGTATATCACAGTTTTGAGCATTGTATATGGCTGATTCATGCTCCTCATCCTCCTCCTTTACTTCCACCTCCTCTTCCTCTTCAACTTCCTGCTCTTGCTCATCGTGTACTGCGCCACAATGAAGACAGTTATCTTGGTTATTCTCAATATCAGCTGAAGAATTCTCCACCTCATCATCATCAGCATCGCTACTTTCTTCACTTGCCATACGAAGCTCTGATCTCGCTAAGTTTTTTAGTCGCTGTTTTAACAATTTTGTTTTTGTATGGGACATACAAGGCTCACAAATGATATATATATGTGTGTGTGTGTGTGTGCATGTGTGTTAGATGCAGTGTGAGTTTGTTTTTCACCAGTGAATGAATATATTGTTATTATAAAGTTCATGCATAACAATTGTGTCAATTTGTAATTGTTAATCACACATGCAGCATAAAAATAGTAGTAATATTGAAAGTAATTGTTGTTTGTGATTTTAATTAAATAAATTTAAGTAATTGCAGAATGATTGCAATTTAAAAGTTGGAATTGCACTTACCGCCCCGCGTCCTGGTTCCGTTTCATCCACACTAATGTGAAAACGTCTTTGGAAATCTGAGGCCAGTTGATCAACGTTTTGGCTGTTGTTGCTCGTCAAGCTGTTATCGAGTTGCAAATGTAATTATAGACATTTTGGGAATAGATCCAATTTGCTTACATGGTTGGCCTCTCCCATTGCGTTGTACGCGCTGTGTGATTCACATAATATGTGCGTCCATTTGCATCCTGTCGCTCCTCCCAGCCAGCAGGCAAGGCATCATTACCACCGCTAGGAAAGGGATGCTACAGAAGAGAGACAGGTGTCAGTTAGTCAAGTTCTTTATTTATGATTAATTTGTAGCGTCATCTTCTTACCGGCTGTGAGGACACTTCACCCGCATTTGTAGCCTCCACATGCTCCCATTCGCCATCGCTGTTGTTGCTCGACGGTTCGCTTGGTTCGCGTGTTTCGCGTATAAAGGCATGGTATATCTCCAGTGTACCCTTGATGCGTGATTTAGCGCTATATTTGTAGGAAAAATAGAGCGTTGGATAAATGTTAATGAATACCAACTGTTGAAGGCCAACGAATGCACGACAGAAACACCACCAACACCACAAAGCACACACACAGACTGACAAATACTTATACACATTCTCATAATTACAAGAAAAAAATATGTATATAAATAAATTACACAAAGCTTTAAAATAAAATAATTAACAAATCTAGTGTCGGATTGAGATGCGAAAAGGAAAACATTACGTTGGACAACAACAAATAATAGTTATGTTTATGATATATACATAGAAAATTGTGTAAAAGCTTTAGTTTCTGGTGATTTGTTACTAACTAATTAACAGATTACATTTGAATATTAATTTGTTGTTTTTTTACTATACATTTTTTGTTTTCTTTTTTATGTTGTAGTTTTTAAATGAACTGAAATTAAATAAAGGAAATCAAACAGCAACTCAAATAAACATACCCTACTGACCTGCGCGGACGCAGCGTATAACTCTGGGATCCGATCGTGCGTCCCTCCTGCTCCGTGGGTAGATTCACCAGTGTTAGCTCCACCATGCCCAGAAAGTCATCGCGTGTCAAACGGTTTTCGTCAAAAACTTGAAAAACGAGCTTATGCTCAGACGGTTTAACCTAAGGTAAAAAAATTACAGTTTATTTATTGATTTGACTCATTAAATAATGGTGACTTACTCTGAATATGAACTCCTCGTTCCAAGATGGATTCAATGTCTAATAAAATCAAAACAAAGTTCAAATGTTAATAAATAGAACTAAAAGCAAATCCAAAATCCAAAAATAAATAATGTGACATTTAGTTCCCTCAATGAAAACATAATTATCGTAGTTATGACTAATTCATCTTCAAGACATTTATTACTCGTTCAGCATTTTCACAAATGGATAAGTCTTGAAAAATTGACTAGCCCAGCAATGAAAGTGCATGGAAACCATCCAAATACTGATAAGATAAGCAATCCCTGTAACGTATTTACCTTCTTTTTAGTTTTAGTTAAAACCGAGTCAATATTTATGTCTCCGTTGATTGTATTCAAATCGATTCTGACATATGGATCACTGTTAATTGCATTAGAAAATAAATTTCAATTACTAGAAACATTGCAAAGTATTAGTGTTAACACTTACCTGGCGCCAAATATATCCTTTTTGGCCAAGGATTTGCCACCTAGCACAACAATGCGCAAATGACACGAATCGCCAGTGTCGTTCTGCAAAATAAAGCAAAATTTCTTACATAAGTACAAAGTCCAAGATAACCAACGGACGTCAGCAGCTGTTATAATCCAAGCAAATGCTCGTTACAGTAGCTACTATACTAATAAGCACCAGTGGAAGAAAAAAAAAAAGAAATGGCTAAGACTAAATCCTGATACTCAACACACAAATGTTGACAGTTTGCCTTTTTAAACAGATGAGCTCAGTGCCCTTAAGAGTAAATGTATCTATCTCGGCTAATCTAAAAATTTAGGTGTATACAGTCGAGTCTCTCTATATTCTATTTAGCTTTATTATATGTAAAATTTAATATTAAAAAGTTACAAAATAAAAGTTCAGTGCCTTACGTCAATGTAATCCCTTTGCTGTCCTTATTTAATAAATTAATTATGACCTATTTGATGTACTTTTGTGCATAATCAACTTTCAAAAAATCTTAAGCTAAGCTAAAACCTTATCTACGGCCGATAGAAGTCAGAGTATATAAGCACACATTTATATATATGTATATGTTCATAAATATGTATCATGTATCATGAAATGGCACATACACAAGTCACAGCAACACATAAACTGCTGCTGGTCATAAGCTGCGTATGCTTAATGCCAGTGATTACGCATACGCAACGTTGTTGATGCTGGCTGTGACTAATTTATGCATTTAAATGCTGAAATATAAGATGTTTTGTGGGTCACAACAATATGCCCTTTGCTTACAATTTCGTTCGCCCTTATATTATTTAATGACCTTGACCCAAGTGAAAAGAAAACTTAAGGAGTCTTGTCGTTCACTCAATGGCAATTATAAGAACAAGTACGTAGCACTTTACTTTTTAAGTTGCTACAAAGTGAAAACCTACATTCATTAGTTGTACACATAAGTAGCTAATAGCAGACGAATAAAATAAAATAAGAAAGGTTTTTGTCTCCTTAACATATAAAAAGTAGGCAAATTGGAGCCATGAAAAGCAGAGTCGCCTCTTTGTCGCCATTAAACGGACGAACATTTCAACATTTGCCTTTGTATCTGCATACATACATAAGTATATAAATGAATAAAACAAACCTTTTACTTTACATATAAATATAGAAAAAAAAAAATGCCAAAAGACGTAATAAATCATCCGTCGGTAAATATAAACACTATTTGTAGCCCTAGTTACTTTTTCTTTTTTGTCTTTTCATCTTCATTCAAGTACATAATAAATCTTTAACTTTATATTTTATATATTCTTAGAATGTCAAATGATCAAATAAATGTGTTGGCTAATAAGATTTCAACTTGTGATTGAGCTTATTTAATTGTTTTTCCACATTCACAACAGTTTATTAAGGGGAAACGATTAGCCGGCAAAGTTCTGACCCCATGCCCGACCATTCCCAGCAAATAATACGACAAGACGTGTGGTATGTCATTGTACATTGTACATGTTTTCTACATTTGTTCATTTTCAACAAACCCTATGGTGGACTTTCCATGAACTTGTTGTATTGATTTTCAGCGGTTACCATATTGAAATGTTGGCGGTTTCCCTCGCTGTTGACTTTTTCAATAAACGGGTGTATTTCAATATGTGCAAAACAGCTGACTCAAAGCCATATTACATTTAATTACAGTCTGGCCAATTAACATGTCGCACAACGCAATTGTGGCTAAGAATGCATCAGCTGTTTGCCCCAAAAACCTGATTAAACAAGTTAAGCAGTCAATCAATAAATAGTTGTGCCTTGTTGACTTAAGAATATCCGCAGACTTTGACAGTCGTGACATTAAGCCCAATTGTACATATAATTGATTTATAGCCTTTAAATATATTTTGCTTACTTAATTTCTCTCTCAAGAATCGCTTTCGATTTTAATAGAAACAATAATAATAACATTGCTAGACGAAAAGCAACGCGATTATCGCATTTTTCATTATCAGAGAGAACGCTATAGTTTCCATTTTGAAGTAGTTGACTTTTAACATGTGACATTCGAGGTGCAGTCTCATGGCTTTTTCCCTTGTTGTAGCTGAATAATAACATCCAAAAATATATGTATGAATAATCATTTCGTATGCTGATAAGTGACGATTGTTGGTAGTTTAATTTAAAATTTAACTCAAGGTGTTAGACACAAGTGTGATTTTTATCTATAGATCAGACGTCTTTTTAATTCGTAGTAAAATCGAGACAAAAAATAGAACTTAACAATAAGTATACTAATAAGCCCAATGACCAAAGTTACACACCATTAACTAAATTGACTTAATTGATTTTTTGCGCTCATTCAAATGTCAATGCAAATGCATTACACAAATTGAGCTGCCTCTTTGATGGATTGCCAACAGAGCTCATGTGTTCGGGGTTAACTGATTAAATTGACACATTTTCGCATTGGCTTTACTTATACACATGTCAACATTTAATACGCAGTTCATAAGCTGGAAAGTTTAAGTTCATGTATATTAAAACATAAGATGTACAACTTCTTAAATCCTTATCCGTTGTGAAATTAAAAAATCAAGAAACATTTCCAGCTGAGTAAAAATCTATAAATAACACTTGCCTACAAAATACGAGATGGGGAAGAAGAATCATAATACTTAATAGAAAAATATATAAACACAAGGGTTGATTGAACTTTTAATCTTCGAAATCATTTTAAAAGTGTAAGTACATATAGATGTAATTAGATTAAAGTAATAACTTAAATCATGACAATTGCAAGATCTGTAATTTAAGCTTTTTCGAAAGTTATTTGTAATGGATATGATTACACGTTTCTTATACAATATAAAATATTGTATGTATTATGGGATTCCTGTAAAAATAGAATAATCGATATTGAAAAGATCAGCTTGAGCTATTGTGTTGAAATTTTCTTGAATAATAATATATAATATAAATTAAAAAAAGGTAATTTTAAAGTTCATAAACTTCTTTTTAGATGATTACCTATCAAGATAAAATTAATTATAATTTATTGCCAATTATCATATTATAAGAGGGAGGGGAACTATCGTTCTGCTGTTAAAAAAACTTCAATACTTATCATTAACAAGAAAAGTTTAGTCAATTACAACGATAAATACATTTTACAGCTAGTGACCAAATCTGAATTCTCTCCGAAGACTGTAAAATGAGAGAGATAAGACTTTCAGTACCACAATTAGCGCTTAAAGCGTGAATAGGTTTGAAAAGTTTATATGGGAGAGACAGAATGAGAGAGAGAATGAGACAGAGAGTGAGAGAGAGAGAGCGGAAGTTACTAATCGCGATAACTTACATCACTATTGTTGTAGCCATGAATTTGACCATCTTCAGGAGTAGTTGTTGTTGTTGTTGATTCAGCCATTTTTTTATATTGATCGATGTATTTTGTTTACGTTATTTTTCAGTTGCCCGGTTTGTGTTAATTAATGCACGCCTCTTAACTATAATGCAATAAACAAGTATTGAAGATTATTCGTTGTACAAACAGAGATTTGGTTTTAACTGCATTGAACGAGATGACCAACCAATTTTATACATTGGTTATTCACTTTTTTGGCGCACTAATGTTCTTTTATTTGCTATTTTCATTGCTTTATCGCTTTTAAGCTGAGAATGTTCAAATCAGAACAGGTTTTACAGTTTGTTTCTTTTGGTTTATTTGTTGGTTTGTTTATTTTTAGTTTCATTTTTTATATATATATAGGTCTGCAAGCCACATCAAAGGGAAATATACATAAATATGTGAAACTTTTTGGCCTGTATGACTAATGAAAACCACAAAAGAGCAAAACGAATCCAAATTCCGGAGTGCGGGAACCACAGTAATGCGCGATGGCGAATCTTGTTTTCACATTGCGACGTTGATTCTTAGCTCACGACAACGACAACGACAACGGCAATGACAACGACGGCAAAAGGTTGGCCTGCCTGTTTGACTGTTGCTTTTCTGTGCACATTTATATATAGAAATAAGGTATTTATTTGTATGGTACACATATGCATATACGCACGGACATTTTATATAATTAACACATTTTCACACAATTGTGTATAATAAAATTCCAAACGCACGCGGTATTTATATTTTGTTATATGTGTGTACATAATTCAATTATTCATTTATTTATCTCTTATTAACAGCCAAAGCGCAAAAGCAGCGATAGAAACAATAACAACAACACACCAACACTATTGCAGAAACATGTTCTACGTCAGCTTTTGCCACTTTTTTTCTGCTTGTATTTGTACAACAACAAGCAATACAAACAACAACACGACGGCTGCCGTCGCACGTTACGGGAGCTCTCGCGTTTAAAGCTAAACTAAACTATTGTTCTCCCTAAAAACTTGGCCGCACTGGTATGGAAGGTTGCCACCCGGTCTAAGAGTTGCCACCCTCCAAAATTTCCGATCTGGCAGCATTCACAATTTTAATCAATGTGCAAAAACAATTGCAACTAAGAAAATTTAACATTTTTTAATTTTTCTTAGTATTAAAGATAGAATGCTGATTCAGTATTTATTAATTATCAGATGTTCTGGTGTATTTTAGGTATAAAATTTGACGTTACTCCTCATTAGTAGTTTGCTCCTCACTTTTCTATCATCAGCAATCGCGCGCATTAGAGCAAAGCTTTTTCTGTGTGCAAGCTTTTTAAGCACCAGCACGTCTGGCAGCCTTGGCAGCTGGTCAACGAACAAGTGGCCAAAGCAACCAAAACAAAAACATATGTTTTGAAGTGTTTACTTGCATGCATATATGTACATATGTATGAAAGTATTTTCTGAGTGATTTATTCGTAGTTAAAAATATTAAGCCGCATCAAATCTAAAAATGTGTTATCCACATATGCTTAACACTACTGTTAGCGACTGTAAGCAATGTATAAACATTAGCTCGTATCTATATATTTGCGAGCAGGTGTAACGTTAATTGTGCCCATTAAGTGCGAGTAAAAAAACTCTTGCTTTCACAATTTTAAAACTCATTTCCCTCTTAATAAAAGTACGCGCAAAATGTAACTTGTTAAGTTTTGGGGGCGGTTGCCCTCCGTCTGTTAAGTTAGTGACGCTGACAGCGACAGTGGTTAACACAAGCGCACTAATGAAGATAAAAAGCAGCTGCCTCGTAGCGTTGGATGAGTTAAGCAAATAACTTGAAATCACTCAATTCATTGAGGGCGCAAATTACGCACATTGAAGAGCTGACGATTGCTGTTGATAAATTCAATTACCAGATGAATTCTCAAAAGATCTTTGCTTCTTTTCCAAACTTAATAATAGAAATACAAAATATATATGTACATTATTGGAAACGTAGTGTTTAGCTCGCTGTCTATGTTTATTATTGTTAGCTCAAGCAATTGCTAGTTGTTTATTTATTCATTAAGTTGAGCGAATGAAAAACCAATTTCCAGGCAAATAACCCGATAGACGTGTTGGCATTGCCCAGCAGCCCATTAAGTACAAACGTGCTTCTCTAAGATCTGAAATATTATAATCGCACTTTTAGATACGCTTATCAGGCGAAATCGTTATCTCCAACCCTGGAAGCAGTCAAATGAAAAAATATATATATGCAGCTGACTTCCATTTGTATAAGGTAGAATGGTTGACATTTAAATAAACAATGCACTACGTTAACTGTAGAGTCAGAAAAAAATGCTCACAATTACAAAACTATTAAAAAATATATAAAATAACAGCTTAATTGAGTCGCAGCTGTTTTTTGATCTTATTTCTATGGCCGGCTACGATTAGATTGACTGGGAAAAAAACCAAAAAAAAAGAGCAAGACTTTGATAAGAAAGTGCACCACCCAAAACCTGAGCCCACCCATCCCCTTGCCCCCTTGTCCACAAATTCGATTATCCGGTCGACTCACCACAGCGGCCAACGATCTACGTGGCGCGTGTCCGTTGTTGTAATCCAGGCGTTGTTGCGGTTGTTGTTGTTGCCCGGCAACTGATGCGGCACGACGACGTGGCGGTGGGCGTGGCACATCGCCCGCTGACGAGGATGCGGCCACACCATTGCTGCTGCTGCTGCGTGCTGACATTCTGCTGCCTGCCGCCAAACTGTAACGGAAACAACGTAGCAAATTTAACAACAAAGCAACAGACAAGAAAGTGCTTCAGCATCAATAACAACAATAACAAAAGGTGACAATAACTGAGTGTGTATAACTGAGCTGTGTGCAACACAAGGCCAAATAAATGACAGCAGACAACAAAGGCCTAGAGAACGAACGGTACTTGCTCTTCTCTTCTCTGTAACTACACAAATTTATACAGTTGGTCAAGTAATTGTACTGACTGAGTCTGAAATACATATTCTGTTTTTATTTAGTGTTATATACAATAGTAATTTTTTAACTAGAAAAAATTAAGAAATAAAAATAACCCAAAGGGATATTATTTTTCTTGACAAAAAAAAAACTACTTGTCTAACTGTATTTTACATGTTTATATGCTGCTTTTTGTATAGATCATTTATGTGAGTTAGTGTGGGCGAGCATAAAACATTTAAAGCAAGCAATGCATTAAATGAAGTAATTAACCAAGCGCGAAAAGTTCAACGTTGTGCCGACCTGGCCGGCTTTCGTCATAGAAAAATACTCCCAACTTTAGCAATTTATCTTTGTCTTAATTCTTTATAATCACACACACACACACACACAGACAAACAACAATCATTGCTATAAGCACTGACACGATAAATTATTTTGATTTATGCTGTATTTTAAAGTAAATTGTTCTACTATAAAATGTGTGCATGTATATGTAATTTCATGCATATATACTATATGTATGTGTAATTATACTGGAGGAAAATTCTTTGTCACGTACATTTCTTAGAATGCCAAGTACACGATACGCTTTGGTTTCGATTTATACGCGTGTCAACTTTTAATTCCGCTTACATCTTTTGATTTATATATAAGTAAGTTGATTGTTTTCGTACAATAAAACGTAAAACACTTAACACAAACTTTTACAACACAACCCGACCGACGAAGTCCGACAACTAACTAAATCCGATAAATTGCACGATTACTTTTATCAGTGCAACTCGTCAATCAGAGATGATTTTTGTCTAATAGTAGCGAAATAAGGAAAAGTCAGTCACAGTAACTGTGACAGGCACTGTGATTTGGCCAGTTACTTCGGATTTAGTTTGTTCGTTCACTTTAGGAATTAGTTGTTCAATAGAACGAACGATTCGATACAACTCTGTCTCTAACGAAAACGTAAATGCGAAAAGGCAGTGAAAAAATTTAAACGAAACAATAAAATTGCAAATTCAATATAGAATTCAATTGTAAAATTAATTTCTTGTTAAACATATAGATCAAAAACCTGTATCGCATTTTAAATCAACAAACTAACATTTGATCTACGTTGCCAATTTGCCGTAGTGACTTGGTGCGTGGTAATTGCGTATTAAACAACAAAAGCAACAACAAACAGCTCGCAAACAAACTGCAAACGCTGGCAAAAACTGAAACTCAAACTGAAAGTGAAACGAAAAAGGAAGCAAAGAAAACGTTTTGTTATAGTCCATAGTTAATATTTACATGGGTTTAACAGATCAAGATTGGATTGGCAGTGCGGTCAGCTTGACCTGCGACGACGAGCTGGGCGTGTTTCAGGGACTGATAAAGAAGATTTCAGCCGACGAGATAACAATAGTGCGCGCTTTTCGCAACGGTGTCCCACTGCGTAAACAGAACGCCGAAGTTGTACTGCGCTGCAGCGATATTAAAAGTATAAATCTTATTGAACCGGTCAAGGACGTTGAGACGACGACACCGACGGTGATTAACAAGCCGACACCGGTGAAATTGCCGCATTTCTCAAACATTCTTGGCAAGCAGCAGCAGTTGCAATTGCAGCAACAACAACAAGTGCATCAGGAACAGCGTGAGAGGGAGCGAGAGCGAGAGAGAGAACAGGAGCAACCAGTGACGCCCAGAGGCAAGGCGAATGGAAATGGAAACGGGAACGGGAACCGAAATGGCGGATTTAATGCTCCTGGTATGAACTCCGCACTGAGCGATAAAATGCATCAACTAATGCTCAATGCGAATCCTAATGGCGTTAACGGGATGCGAAGGTAAAGATTACAAATGTGCCCAGGTTCATAATCATATAGGCATGTTATCAATGTTATCTTAAAAAGACAAAGCCTAAAGCTTCATAGTTCTCGCAAATAATTGTTTAAAAAGAAGATAATAGATGTAATAATAGTTAATTATGCAACTGTATTTAAATCATAGTCAGAAAAAAAGAATTTAAAAGAGAATGAAATGTATTTTCTGTTTTAAGTCGAATTTACTTGTCCATTTATCATGTATCAAATTGATCTCATTCTCGAATGCGTTTCAGAACACCGCAGAGCTCACGTGCACCCAGTGCACAGCAGCAGCAGATGGCGACGACGCCGAATAGTGTGGCTGCCTTCTTTGGGAACATGATTCCGCCAAAGGTGGAGGTAAAGCTGGGCAGCACCGCCTACAATCCAACTGGAGGCAGCTTTGGCGGAGGCGTCAATAACTTGGAGAGCTACTGCAGCAGCAGCGCCGATGGCAGCGAGGCAGCTGGCAGCAGTCGACCCATTGATATAATAAGCAATAGCAATGGCAACGCTAATGGAAGCTATTATCCGGCAGCGGTCAGTTTTGGCAATGGAAAGCGAAATGGCAACGGTAATGGCAGCTTCAATTCCAATTCCTTTTCTGCAAATGGTCATAGCAATGTAAATGCTAATGGAATTGGGAATGGCAATGGGAATGGAAATGGTAATGGCAAGAACAAGCAGCGTAATCGGGTGCGACGTGAGAGCAGCATGCGACAACAGCAGCAGCAGACGTTTGGAAGCGAGGCTGATGATCCACTTTTGCATGAGGACTTTGACTTTGAAGGGAATCTGGCACTGTTTGACAAGCAAGCCATTTGGGATGACATTGAGTCGACCCACCAGAAGCCGGACGTAGTTCGTCATGCGGTCCACGTGCAGAAACAACAACATCAGCAGCAGGAGAAAAAGTATCGTCACGATGAAAACATTTTGGCAAGTAAGCCGTTGCAGTTACGCCAGATTGAGAGCATTTTTGATGGCAGCAAGGATTTTGTAACTGACGATGGCCTCATCATACCCACCATACCGGCCTATGTACGCAACCGCATTGAGTTAAGTGCTGACAAAGCAGGCTTATCGCTGCAGCGCCAAATTGATATCCTTGCGCGCGGTGCCAGCGATTTGGCCATCACACTCCTTGGAGGAGCTCGCCGTTTGACGCCGACAAATAATCATCAATGGCCCAAGATTGCCATCATTTGTGACGGAGTTAACACCATGAGGTTGGTAGCATTTGTCTTCCCCTAAGCTATGGCAAATTAATTTAATAATTTATATAAGTCAAACTTGTACTCAGTAGCTTTCTTTCTGCTCTACACCCGTCGACTATAAAGAGTTTTATTTTCTTGTAGAACGATCAATATTGGGGCCGCTACAGGTCGCCTGCTAGCCTCCCATGGACTCACTGTACTTCTATATGTGGAGCAAGTGCAGCTGATTGAACAAAACAGCAGCCTGGAGGTGTCCTTGTTCAAGGCTACCGATAACACCATAGTACATTCTGTTGATGGTGAGCACTATATCATTATCTATATCTAGAACTTGTTAAGTAATGAAAAACATGTATAATTAATTGAATTTAAAACTGTTGCAGCAATGCCAACACCGGATCTTGTGATACTATCGACAAATACCGCTAAACTTTCGGATGCAATTAAGAAATGGCTCAATGATAATCGGTACGTCTAAGATTAAGATATATATATATGTAGTTTATGTTATTAATTTTATTATCTCCCTTTTAGTGCTTCGGTGCTTGCAATTGATCCGCCACCTTGTGGCATTGAGGATGTTGCTATTAAGTACTCAATCTTACCCATATTGCCATTAATCCAAGATTCAAGCAATTCCGCTGCTGCAGCAACTGAAAATTCATCAACGAATAAATGTGGCAAACTGTATTTATGTAATTTAGGTATACCAGATAAGTTTTATCGTGATTGTGGCATTAAGTACAAAAGTCCATATGGACATAAATATGTGATACCGATTCACTCAAAGGACTGAAACAACGATAACAACTCAGCACAGACAAACAGTAACAACAACAATCACCAGAAACATCAACAACAGCACCAATAAACCAACAATACAATGATAATAATCAGCAAATGCAACAGAAAATAACAAAAACATAAAACAAAAAACACCCAAACACACATGTGATGATCATCAAAGTCCTGTTTCCTGTGAATCTAGCTAGCTGTTAGAAGTCTCTCATATAACTCAATTTAGTTTTATCTATGGCGCATATACACACACACAAACAAACACACACACAACCACACACATAAATATATTAATATATTAAGTTTAAGAATTTAGTTTATTCACACATTTTCTTTAATTATCAATCAAATGCTGCCCTAGAATAGTGCCGAACTACATTTAAAACTGTATATTTATTCAATTTTTTTTGTAAAGCCCCTCAAAGCTAGTCCAGCATAACTAATGAAGTTTGGGAGCCCGCTTAAGTTGCCAATTTTCCTGCATTTCTAAATTTTGTAGAGCTAAATTCTTCCATTCTTAATGCTCCCATTCACAATTATCTAATAATCGAGTTTATAGAATTAACATTTTATTTGCACTGGACAACTCAATAAACCCCCTTAAACTGGTCTTCAAGATAACATTCAAATTTGAAAAAGAACAAATCAAAATGATTGTATATAAATGTATAATTGCATAATTGTTTGTGTATGGGATGAACTCAATTGAATTATTTTAGTGCAATTGAGCCAAGTATGCGCAATATATGCCAAATTAAATGTCTACTTTTTAAGCATCAAAACTAGCAACTATTATGATAAAAATACAATTACAAATCAGATAATTTTAAGTTAGTTTCGTAAGTTTAAAGTGTTTAACAACAACAACATCAACAGAAACATCAAACACAAAGAAAGGAGAACTTTTATTTGTATTTAGATATAGTATATAAGCATCTGTAAGCTGTAAAATCGAAAACCTTATTTTGTACTCCCATCGAATACTGTAAAGTGAAAAAATCACACAAAATATTTCAAATGTATCGCGATGAGTTTTATAAAACCAAATTGAATAAGTAATATATCAAAATCCGATCAAATAGTGAAAATGTTAGCCTTTAAAAACTCAATATCGCAAACCAAAAACCTTAACTAATTGTTGTAAAAATATTATGTAGATTCTAAATTCCAATTGTTGATGATCAATCTGCAGATTTTAATTTGCACTTAATTGTTTCATACTTAAAAAAAAAAAACCAGAAAATAAGAGAAAAACCATAACAAAAACTGACAGTATAATAATGGGGACGCTGACTGTTTTGAGTTAGGAGTAGCCGAGTGGACAGGACGTTAAAGTGATGTTAGAGAAGTGGATGAGTATGGAAGTTGAGAAGGTTATTTCCAACAAAAACAACAACAACACATAAAACAAGAACCACAGATTTTGGTAAATGCTTTAAACTTGTAAATGAAAATCTATTTTCGGTCCAATTGTATGAAAAACATACTTTTTAAAATGCAACAAATGCAAAATTATGCCGACAAATCAAAATACATAAAAACACAAGTTAACTAAGACTAAAAAAACAGCTAATATATACAAACAACAATATTAAAAAAACAACACCGAAAGCCTTCTCATGGAAAACAAAGAAAACTGTATTTTTATTAACTCTGCTTATAATTCTTTTACAGATGGTTTTGTCACACAATAAGCCACTGCCGGGATTTCATATATAAATCAATTTATATAGCCTATAAATTGGTTATAATGAATAAGTTATATATGAACACAAAGAAAAGAAACTTAAATTCAACTTAAGTCATCACTTTTCATCATTCATAGTGAACATTTCTTGATCAACAAATGCGTAGATATGTAAAGGATTATAACTAAAAAATACAATTAAATTACAAGCTTTTCAAAAGCTATTTGAAATAACGAAATATATGTTAGGTCATAGGGTCGTTGTCCATCTTCAAACGTTTAGAATCCGGCGCTTCGCATATAATAACGCGATTACGTTTAAGTGGTGGCGGCTGTTTACAAGGTTTCGGCAACTGCACAGTTATAATGTTGAATGTTTCGACCTCAAGAGATACAACGTCCACTTGGGATGTAGACAATTGCTCTTCAAAACCAGAGTCCGGACTTTGCCAGGTATTCTCCGACTGATTTTGCAGATTCACATCAGCTGCGGTCTGATAGTAGTGATATATTATAATAACATCCACAAATGGCTCAACCATACGCTCAGTGTAGGATGTGAGTTCAGTTAAGTACGGTGTCCAGATATTAGGTACGCCGCTCACCTGACGCACAGCAGCAATGCAACTGGCGGCCAGCAATGAAGGTCGCTCGTTTGTGAATCTGTGAACTGTGACAACATGATTGTTATCTATATATATATTATATATTAATCTGCTTACCATTCAAGGTATAGTCAGCCATACGAAGTAGGAGTTGCGCCAGCGTCGCCACCATTTTTTCAAAACAATTGAAACGGGGATAAGTATCTGCAAGTTCGGGGCAATCATTCAGTTTCTGGTTATAAGCCACAAAGTCCTCTTGGGTAAGAAAACGGCACGCTAACATCTCCACAAAGCTGGCTGTTGTGGGTCGTATCAGTTCAAACTGAAAGAATGTAAGAACCTTGCGTTCCACAGCCTTGTACTCAAAGGGAGTATAACAATCCCGGATCGAACAATTCATTTGACTGTAGCGTGGCACAAAAGCATCCGTATTCTCAATCTGACCCGCAACGTGCAGACAGGTGAGCGCGACCAGCTGCAGTTTGTCCGGCCGTATTGTGTAGAAGTCATTGAACCGATCCAGATAGTAAATTGCTGGCAATGAGAATGCAATAAGTATATAAACATACATATGTAGGTGTGTGTATCAATTTACTTACCCAAATGCAAAGCACAGCGGCTAAGTTTGTATGTGCGCGCAATTAACTGACAGAGCTGGATAAGTTTTGGCCTGTGATTGAGTTGAGTTGACCAGAAATTCAAAGGACGACGACGCAACTCCGACTCCTTCATTGTTTTGAAAATGTCGAGTGCATAGTCGCTTAACCAATGCGATTTCAAAAGGCGCTGCATTAAATGTTAGAGTGTATAAAGTACAAGCCAATCAGAGTCTTACAAATGTCCACAAACCTCAGCTTTGTCTTTATCATAATCAATTCTTTCACTTAGCGTAAAGATATTTCCCTCCAGCGCTCGCTGCGTCATTTTCTATCAAATTATATATTTATATATTTTGATTATCAAGTGGATTTAATACGGGAAAACGCATTGCGAACGAACAATACAAAACACGGAGCGCCAAAAAATAGTATGGCTGTCCTTAACGGTAAATGCTCAATGTGCACTGCTAACAGCAACACTAATTAGCCGTTCTAACATATTCTGTTAAGTGAGGAGCAATGCTCTTATTTAAAAGATATTTGTTAAGTGAGGAGCAATGCTCTTATTTAAAAGATATTTGAAAATGAACGGCGCGCATTTCAAATTCAAACTGAATTTAGCAATAATTTAGCAATAAATAAAGATTTATAAAGAAAACTCGAAATTAGATAAAAATTAGAATAAAAAGACGTTCAAACACTATCGATATTGGGCTGAGGGCTACCATTTTCTCTTTGGCTAAATTCAAAATATACTTACATATTTTATTTGTATTGCACAAAATTCCATAAAAATATATTGTTTGAATTATTGTTAAGAGAAAATCATATATTGCTAAAGCATTTAGAGCTTACTTTGTTGACATTTCAGTAAAAGGCAACGTTTTAATTCTTTTTAAGTAATAAGGTAATTTTTTTTATTCGAAAATAAAAGTTTAAGTTGATTTTTTTAGTAAAAATAACTTTGTTTTGCGATCGCTGCTGACTTTATAATATATAACTTTACTGATCGAATATAAGTAAAATTCAGTTTAGTAACAATTTATGTAGGTGCATGCATTTTATTACTGAGTTAAAATTTGACACATCGGATATTTTTATTTAAAAGATTTAAGAAAAAATAATATTTAATTTTAATATAAAAAGGGTATTCCTGAAAAAGATTCTGATTAGATTTGATTAATTTTGATT
Source organism: Drosophila falleni (assembly GCA_035045575.1). Taxonomy (NCBI): domain Eukaryota; kingdom Metazoa; phylum Arthropoda; class Insecta; order Diptera; family Drosophilidae; genus Drosophila; species Drosophila falleni. Next base: position 19,265,894 of record JAWNOV010000167.1, read on the forward strand.
TGGGCAATCAGCTGTTCACAACTGCTTCATTAAAAATTTGCTGTGTGGTCAGAAAAGATAAGGAAAATCTTTAATCACGGCCATCACAGCAGCCATCGAATATCATATGGCTTACGCATCCCTGGGTGGCCTCATCGAAGAAGTGATCCCAGTGGCAAGTCAACTCTTCCTTTTCCATTCCGTTTTCACATCTGATGTAGTTGTGGCAGTTGTTGCTGCTGCTGGTGACGAGCATGGTTCCGCGTCCATCGCAACGGTTGTGTGTGCACACCACCGAAGTCGCTTTGGCACACGTCTTTTTGACCTGGTCGTAAAATTGTCCAGGTGGACACTGATTCCATACGGGATCAATGTCAGGCACGCTGCCCTTATTGGCACAGTGGAAGTATCCACGGCAAGTGGCACCGTCAGTCACATAGCCAGTTATGGGGCTAGTACCCAATCCAACTGATTTCACGCAAGCATTCTTCTTAGAATGAGCATCGCAGGGAACTTTGTTCTTAGCCATGCAACTGCCGGTTTCGACGTTAAAGTATTGGGAACTCGAGCATGATTTCAGAGAATGTTTGCCACTCTTGCACTCATAGTATTCGTTGCAGTCCGTTTCCTGCTTAAACTTTGTTTTGTCCGGCAATATTTCGCAAATGTTTCCAACGTCCACGCAGAGAGAATCGACTCCGTACTGGCACCTCTGAGTGGCTTCATCAAAGTGCTGTGATCCATCGCAATGGCCCTTCATGGAGTTGCCCTTTTCACAGTAAAAGTAATTCTGGCAGTCTGTCGGATCAGCAACAAAGATTTTATCCAATCCCTCGCAGAGATTGCCACAGTGAACACTATTAGTTGCCGTTGCTTTCACGCACTTCTTCGAGCTGGGATCGAATACCAAGTCAGTTCCACACTTACGCGGCGTACCCTGATCATCGATGCACTCAATATACTCATCGCATGTTCCTGGCTTACGTATGACGGTTCCAGTCTTGAAAAGACGACATAAATCCTCATGGCCGCGCAGCGCTTCAAGGGGCTGGAAGACACATACCGCCAGCAGAAAGACCGCAGTACCAGATCTTAGGAGCGCTGCAATAAATAAATAGGTAAATTAAATTTTAAAATTATAAAAAAAAAGATGTTAATATCTTTAATGATTTACTCGACAAAACGTATACGTAATATTTGTAGTTATAATATTAGCACCTGCTATTGTTCAAGTACTCACCTTTCATTTTTAATTGAGTTGGAAATTCCTTTTTTTTTCGCTATTAATAATTTATTAAATTGTGCTGTAGCTGTTCAAGTTGATTGTCTTGAACTAAATGGAGACTTGTGCTGGAGAAGCATTTATATTTAGGGTGGAATGTTGCTGATACTGATTAACTGATTTAGCGACAAATTAAGGAGTATATGTTTTGGATGGTTCAAATCTTATCTTGGCTTTGCTAAAATTAAAGAAAAAAGTCAGCAGATGTTAAGGCCATATAGAGAGAAGTTATTCGATTTTATAAAACATCTCTCAAATCTAAACTCTCTTTGAAACGTTGACTAACTCCTACGGAAACTTTTTTAGATAATTTTTTAGAACAAATTTCTGGGCCAATAAAAACCATATCATCAATTTGACTTACGCATGAAAATCACAATTCCTGAAATGTATTATGACTTTGTTAAAGTATGTATAACTTGTATATGGGTAATTAATTAAATAAAGAAATAAATATTTATTACACTTGCCCGTATCAGTTCCAAGCAGCTGATATTTATTCATACTTTGAAATTTAGGCTCATAAATCTTAAGAATTGATAAACTGAGTGTAAGCAGCTAATTCTCTTGCTCAAATTTGTCGCATTTAACATTGGCACAAAGCTCGTAGCATGTGAAACTAAAATCATATTTATAGAATCTATCTAATTATTTATGACAGCTTATTGCCTGAAGTACGAGTATTTTGGCGGTGATAAGAAAGCCTTCAATTATTAAGTGATTAAAAAATCAATTCAATTAAAATTTAAAGTCATTTTCTAGTTTGAAATCCAAATTTGCAATGTCATTAAGTAGTGTACTCTTTTTGGAGTTCTTTAGTATTTAAATAAGTATTTATTTGGGTAAAAATATTATCTTAATAATTATATTAGTATTCAATATTTAATTAATTCCTGATTTGTAAACTAAATTGAAAATTGTATTAGAAGAAGAAATCAATATTTAATTTAATTTTTATTAATATTATTTATTTTAATAAGACCTCTGTATCATTATGATCTCTCCCAGTCCCTCTCCCAGTCCCTCTCCCAGTCCCTCTCCCAGGTCCCTCTCCCAGTCCCTCTCCCAGGCCCCGCTCCCACTCCCTCTCCCAGGCCCCGCTCCCACTCCCTCTCTCAGTCCCTCTCCCAGGCCCCGCTCCCGCTCACGCTCCCGCTCCCGCTCCCACTCCCTCTCCCAGTCCCTCTCCCAGTCCCTCTCCCAGGCCCCGCTCCCGCTCCCTCTCCCAGTCCCTCTCTTAGTCCCTCTCCCAGTCCCTCTCCCAGGCCCTGCTCCCGCTCCCTCTCCCAGTCCCTCTTTTAGTCCCTCTCCCAGTCCCTCTCCCAGTCCCTCTCCCAGTCCCCCTCCCAGGACCCTCTCCCAGTCCCTCTCCCACTCCCTCTCCCAGGTCCCTCTCCCAGGCCCTCTCCCAGGCCCCACTCCCAGTTTTGAAACAAGCTTGATCTGCCTGCAGTATAGAGGAACCTACATACCAAGTTTGGTGTCTCTAGCTCTTATTGTCTCTGAGATCTATGTGTTCATACAGACAGACGGACATTGCTATATCGACTCAGCTATTGATGCTGATCAAGAATATATATACTTTATAGGGTCTGCCACGCCTCCTTCTGCCTGTTACGCGCATAGTCGGTAAAACAAACCCAATAGACCCCTGTACTTTTTTTAAGTACGGGGCCAAAAATAAATAGATCGCCTAAAAGTATACAATTATTTTTATTGACAGCTTGGGTCTGTCTGTCTGTCATTATTGATACGGGGAAAAACGTGTCGCCGGAAATGGAGGGGTTCAAAAATGTTGTTACTGACAAGCTCGATACGATTAGTTGAATAATTGGGAAGATAGCGAGCGCGATCAATTCATTCAACTCAATTCTTAGAACGCCATTGAATTAAAAGCTAATTACACGAGCTAAAATTTGAGAACTCAGGTATATCAGGTATCAATAGATTTTGTCATTCAATGCTGACAGCAGATAATGTCTGATGTCTGTATTATTTGGACACTATATAAAAATAGCTTAATATCAGTAGAGTTTGCTGTGATATCAGTGTGTCAGACTATTGTTAAAAATGTGGTTAAATAGCTGTTAAACCCGCCGAGGGTCTCAGTTTTGTGTTAAACATCGGTAATTGAAGAGATCCGTGAAATAAGGAGGAGGTGGAGGAGGAGGGAACAATAACGAGAATAATGATAGGTGAGATCCGAAATTCATTAGGCACCACCGCTTCCGAATATCAGTTTTAATTAAGGCATTCTCGATGTGTTTCGGTTTATCTGCAAAGGTTACAAACAGTTTTAATTAAACGCAACGATAGGGCTTTAGTTGCCACAAGCTTGATGCTTCCATATATAAGGTACTACCTAGAATGGTTAGCCATAGTACCAAAGGTGTATGCTCCAGTTGCATACAACATACAAAGCTAGTTTAATAGAATCAATAAATCAACTTTGAAGTCTTAATGGCAGGTAGGATCACATCAAATGGATATTACATTCCTTACACACTTACACTTACCATCCATCTCCACCTTCACCACCTTCACTTACAATTTTTCAAATATTCCTTGCAGCTTTCAACTCTAAGATTGCCGCTCTGACGGTCGTCGGTCTGCTGATCGTCTGTCTGTTGCGGGCAAATGGCTATACTATGGAGAATATGTGTGAGCAGTGGTGGGGCGAAGGATATATTGGCAATCCGACCGATTGCACCAAATGGGGCTATTGCCAGAAACAGAAGGTGATATCCCGAGGAACCTGCGGCAAGGGATTAGTTTTCGATTCGGCCTCAAGCACCTGTCAATATAACTACAAGGTGGCATGCTCCACCAGTGTGGCTTCAACGTGCTCCGCCCTCACAAATCCTGCATTTATGGCCGATCCATCCGATTGCCAAAAGTATGCCTATTGCTTTGGCAATGGCAAGTCGCAAATCCAAAAGTGCCCAACTGGCCAGGTTTATGCCGCCAACAATAATTCCTGCATTTGGGGTCCCACATGTCCGCAGAACTCCATTTGCCGTTTCATGCCCAACAACATTTATGTCGGCGATCCAACCAATTGTGGTTCCTATCTGCAGTGTCTCAACGGCTACGGAATACCCGGCTCGTGTCCAGCTACTCATTATTATAACGCTGCCACTGGTAACTGTGAAATGACAAACCCTTGCACCAACAATGGCGGAAACCCTACTGATGGTGACTCGGATATGGTTACCCTTTCTCCGAGTACCACAGCTTGCTCCAAGGCTACAACTACATTTGTTGGGGATAAGCAAACCTGCTACGGATTCTTCAGCTGCTCTCCGAAGACTATGGGAGTATGGGGCAAATGTCCATATGGAACGATATATAACTCACAAAAGAACCAGTGTGTGTCACCCAACTCTTACCCCTGTTGGTTCAATCGATGCCAGAACACCAATATGACATATGCAGCTTACAAGAATACAAATTGTAATCAATATGTGTACTGCCCGAACGGTGCATTGGGAACATGCCCAACTGACTTCCCCTACTTTGATGAAGTTTACCAAAAATGTGTTCCCAATAAGCCCAATTATGCTATTTGCACAGGAACTGCCGTTCCCCCCTCACCATAAATATTGAACATATAACATGTACTTTCCTATACTGTTGCCTAAAATTATATGCATTTAATAAAAGCTATTAATCTAGCAAAAAATCTATTAATATTATTTGACTCAGAGCTTTCACGAATTTTTTGAAAATAATTATCTTAATCATGAATTCACAATTTATTTATTCAAAGTAATTATTTAGAAAGTTCTTTACGAAAAAGATTACTCATACGTCGTGTTGTCTGGACTCTAGAGTGAATATATGAATTTATATTTATTTCATATATATAGAGAATGTTTTTGCTTACAGCGTATTGTTTGATAAATATTACACATACGACATGTATTTCGTAGGTGCTACTTAAAAGTCGAACGGAAAGAAAATTGATTTTAGCTAGAAATGATATGAGAGTAAATCAATGGGTTTGACTGTTCAATTCGAAGAAGTAAATGTTTATAGAAGTCAATGCCACTCAATTCGACATGACCAATTTCCCTATCATGCGTAGATGTGAATCTACCCACCGAATCACCGAATCACCGAACATGATATTGTCGTGTAATTTACATGCTGTTCGCTATCTAATGAGAATTGATATCGCTCGCATTGATACGAGATACTCGAACGAGATACTCGTATCAATCAGATACATATATTGACAACGTCTTCCCTGGCGCTGTGCATTTCCAAAATTGTTTTTTTTTAATTTTTTTTTTGGCAATGGAATCTTTGCATATTTAAGAAGGCGCCACACAGTGGCAGCTCATCAGTCAAGTTCGTGGAGCTGTAACAATCGCAGCAATCAATATAAATATATCAATTATCAATCGCATCAACATCTACAGCATGCAAGCAGGTAAAGTGCATCAAAGTCATTGTTTGAGCATTAATCATTGATACTAATGATGTGAATTGCAGTTCGAGGAGTCCTGGCCGTGTTGGTCCTAACATTGGTCGGCATCGTTAGCGGTGGCAAAATGATATCTGATTTTCCGAAACTATCGGTTCAACAGATGTGTGATTTGATGCCGGCGGATACGAGTTTCCTGCGTCCGCATACCTGTAATTATTGGGTACGTTGTCCGGCTAATAATACCAGCTTGGAGGAGGGCACCTGTGCCGCCGGCTTGAACTACAACAAGGATCTGGGACGTTGTACCATGGCTGCAAATGTGGAATGCCCCTACTCTAAAGATTCAATCAGTACCACCGATAATGTATGCGCTAATGAAACGGACGGAACTTTCTTGGCGGACACCAGTAGCAGCGATTGCAAGGGCTACATACTGTGCAAGGCACGACGCGAGAACAAGTCCAACTGCCCCAACAATTTGATCTTCAATCCGACAACACGCTCCTGCGTTTACTCCAATCAATACAAATGTCCTGTCAACGGTGCAAAGACAAAGTCTCCCGCCTGCCTTTCCTTGCCGAACAACACTCGGTTGGCCGATGATGAGCATTGTGAAAAGTATTACGACTGCATCAATGATATTCTCTATGAGCGTGAGTGCAAAGAGCAAATGGCATACGATGTTGTCCAGGGTCGCTGTGTGTTAGCCTCGAATGCAACCTGTTACAGCACGGCCAAATTGCCGCCACCAGAGAACACATTCTGCACATCAATGGGAAAAGCTAAGGTGGGATACTTTGCTGATCATGAATCCTGCAGCCATTACTATATCTGTGGCGATGTGGTAAACGGTAAACACGACACCAATCCCCAGCATCTGCAATGCGGCCAAGGACTGTACTTTGATGTCGAGAAACTATCCTGTCGCGAACGTCTCAATGTCCGTTGCACCCTCGATCGCTGTGCTGAGACCAGTCTCACCTATGTGAATGTCCTTGGGGATTGTCAGGCCTATGCCCGCTGCTCTGGTGGCGCCACAGTCGGATCGGGACGTTGCCCCGCCGATTACTACTTTGATGAGCGCAGCCAGGGCTGCACACCCGTCAATCACAACTACGTCGCATGCGCTGCCTAAACACCCAACACCCAACACCCAACTCTTAACACCCAACAACTACAAGAAATTCAAAAGTTTAAGTAAAATTAAATAGAATGAAACATTTTAAGCTACATCATGGAATTGAAATTTAATTAATTAAATATGCATCAAATATGGTGGAAGTCATTGAAGGCATTAATTATTGTTTCGATTTATTTACTGCTCAGAGATATCCTCAACATTTTTTACAGCTTATCAATTGATCCATTCACAAAATGACCGAAGTGTATATTAAAATAACATTAACTTTGGTCAATCTCATAAAATGCATTTGCAAACTGAATTTAAATGATTGGTTTGCGTAGACAACTACTATAAACAAATTTAATATAATATTAATAAACAAAATTGTGAAAATAAATATACACTTACCTGAACATAGAAATTCTTCAAAACTTATTTCAACTCATTTTTGTAAGTAGATTAAATCTCAACAAGCTAATTAAGAACTTCAAAGGAAGCAAAGAATTTATCTCTATATTATCTTGTACCATATACTATTTTTATCTATTAACATTTCGTGTTGCATAACTTCTAAGAAGTATTTTTAGCTGTTCTCTTAACATATTTTCATAAATAGTGCGTACTTTTAATACCCTGTATTCCAGTAAAATGCATAGAAAATATAAAAGAAGGTATATACAATCAATTATTCTATAATCGATCGCATAATAATAAGCAAATCTGGAATACTCCAGAATAGTATTATTATTTATACATATACCCAATGTCTATCTCTTAAAATATTTAAATAAAAAAATACTAATATAATAAAATATTAATACCCTGCAATTATTTGTAAAATTTTTAACAAAATCTTGAAAATATCTAAGAATATTTATTTTTAATTTACTCAATTGTTTATTAATAGATACGAAAAGAGGAAATTAAGTATGCAAAGAGTTGGAATTTTTAGAATATAAATATAGGGTATTTACTAGTCACTTCGAAACACCACTTGTACATTGTAGATTGTGGAAATTTCAATTGTATTGTTTTTAAAATTTAATGGAAATGTTCATCAGATAAGCGGGAGCGATAACATTCTAACATAAGTATTTACACTCTGATATTTTGGCAGTTGTTTGATGATGACAGCACCTCGTACCTTGACTAGTCTTGCCATTGCCTTGGCTTGACATCTATAGCGATAGTAACTCGTACTTGACACTTAATAATAGTGAGCTAACAGTGTTCGTAGGTACGACTGACTATAGCTCATATTACTGGAGTATAAATTACTAAACTTATCACAATAATATTTATTTTATTATTTAAAAATAGTTAAGAGATTTTTCTCATCACGAGGCTATGGTAGTTTCTTTGGATTGAGCACATGCTGCATAAGTTATGACCTCGTTGGTGCAGCGTTGAGAGACTTCATCAAAGTATTCCCCATCGGGACACGTTCCCGTGTCAATTGTCTTACCATCTTGACAAATGGCATATCCTCGACATCCATCATCCGACAAGTTGGCCAGTTCAATGTTTGTGAATCCCAAATGAACACAGCGATCATGGGGGCAATGAATCTTTTCTTGACGTACACAAGAGCCTTGATTTTCGATACTGAAAAATCGATTTTCATGACAAATTCCTGGCAATAGAACCATTTCACCTTCGGGATTTTCATGACAGTAGAAATAGCCATTGCAAGACTGCTTATCGGGCACAAAGATACCCGACTGAGGGCAGGAATCAGGGTCTGCTGTCAGGGGTGGGGGCTCAGTGTGGACACACTCAACATTCTGGGGATAATCACACTTGCCGTGTACGGGATCGAAGAAGAAAGTGCCGGGACAGGTGTCAGTGATAACGTTGCCTTTCCAGCACATTTGCCAGCCATTGCAATTGTTGTGGTCTTTGATAAAGACGCCGTCGGGCAATATGTTGCATATGCTATCTGGATCCATTCCAATCGTACACGGAAAGTTCCGTAGACAGTCAAAAGTGCCGGGGTTAAAGTTATATCCCTCTTTGCACTCTCCGCGAGTTCCCTTGGAATTCTTGCAATAGTAATAGCCATTGCAGGAGTATGGATCGGCGGCAAACCCTGTCTCTACTCCTGCACATGGATCACTAGAGATGCACTTGACCTTATCCGAGGATAGACAACTTTTACTCTCCCTATCGTATGAGAAACCATCGTCACAGCTGCCGCCAATGGGTTTTCCATCTACACATTCTATCCAAGCATTACACGCTCGAGGATCGTTCATTTTTGTGCCATCGACAACTAGCGAACAGATAAGTTCCGGATCGAAATCCGATGTCACGTTTTGCACAACACATAGGACGACACCCAGCACTAAGTATAATATCATCAGGTTTGATGTAATCGAATCTGTGAAGGACATTCTATTAAATATCTTCTTCATAACTTTAATACATTTTCATTTTGTTTGTTATTTCTTAGTATATTGTGGCTTAATAATTCAATTTTAATATTTTTTTTTTCTTTTTAAACTGTCACAAACTATACTTTATTTTACTTTAACACGAAAGACATTTATTTAAATTATAAAATGTAAACTTAAAATTAGGATATTGTTATTACGCACTCATATTTATTAATTTAAAATAAAATCTTTTGAAGGAACGACCAACTGAGTAGAACGAGCTACGCTTTTTAAATAAATATTAAGAAATAAATACCGTTTTATATATATATACATATATATAGTCTTAAAAAGTTAGCTTATAAATTTCGAAGCATTAAAAAGACTGAAAATGTCGCAAGCTCTTAAAATTAGACACATATTCATACTAGTATCTTAACTTAATAACGAATACACCATAAATTAACTTGTAAATTCTCTTATTGTGAAACTTTATAGATAACCACGATTTTCAAATTGTTTAAAAATATGAATTATGTACAAAGTCAAAACAAGTGACCAATAAAAAAGACAGCAAATTGCAACTGATAATTACCATTAGTTATTTTATTTATTTTTTTAAATTTATGATATCAATTTTCCGATTGTAGAACTATCTATCACTTCTTAACGCAAAGAAGAGAGTATTGGCCAAGTCATTTTGATCTAATCGTTATTAAATAAAAATAATATTTTATTAAAGAGCAATACAAAGGAAATAGTTATTATTTTGCACCTTAGTATAATTTAAAATTAGAATTTACAGACATTTCCTTTAAGGATCTCTCAACATCTGCAGTAGTTTGGGTCGCCTAAGAGTATGCAACATTATTTTAACTCGTTTCCGTGACTCATGGCTGAAAATTCTTGTACTACTTCATTTTGTGGACTTTTTTTTATCGCAGGTACAAGTAACATATAAAACCTGTGCGAGTTGATAAGTGCTGAAAAATATGTTTTCATGTTTCAATAATTGTAGGCATAAATTGCTAAAATTGGCTGCACCCAACGGTCGAATTGTTTTTTGGGTGTGGAGATCGCCCATATATATAAAGGTCGTACTACTCCATGCGAAATAGTGAAGATTCTAACGCAGCGTGTGAAAATCTAATTAAAAACGAAGAAGGTTAAGCAACACATGGAAATACGCATCCATTTCGCAGTGCTTGTGAGCATCTGTTTGGGAGTGGCCCAATCCGCAGAGGAGACAGCCAACATAGAGATAACCGACCTGAGCCATGTGAGTAGAGGGTCAGGGTCATCATGGAAACTTAGCACTCATTAGGTTTATTGTAGATCTGCAATGGCCGTGCGGAGGATAATTTGGTGCCGCATCCCTTTAACTGCAATGCCTACTTTGCATGTTTTACGGTTCCGACGCTCTTTTATTGCGATCAGGGATTGATATTTGATGAGGATAGGCTGGAATGTGATGTTCCCGAGAAGGCCCATTGCAGTTCTATAAGTGTTCAATCCACCAGCACGAGCACGAGCAGTGGACCCAATGGATACTTGGACAGTGACACTGGGATTCAAGCAAATATCGATATCGATTGGTGGGAACAGAAGCCACAGCCAATCTTTGTGGCCGTCGATGTATCCACTGGAGCAGCTGTTAATCCCATGGAGAAGTACGATCCGCAGCACATTGAGTGCCGTCACTTTGGTGCTTACTTCTTGCCACATCCCAACAATTGTCAGCTGTACTTCATTTGCGCCTACGGACATTTGCATCGTCATCAATGTGGAATTGGCACGCTCTGGAACTATAAGAGCTCCGAGTGTCAGATAAGTGTGAGAGCCGAATGCTATGGCAACAGCAACAACAACTTGCAACCGAGCAAGCGACCCATGTTGCAAACAGCAAATACACCCAGTACAACACCTGGTCAAGTTACCGTCTGTTACATTGTGAGCACCAGCAACAGCTTGACCAGCGAGCGAGAAACGACGACAAGTGTGACTGCCCCATCTCCAACACGTGCATCGCAGAGTACACTCATATGTCCATCGGAGCGTCAGAGCTATCTGCCGCATGCCACAGACTGTAGCAAGTACTACATTTGCATTGCAGGCATGCCGGTGCTGACTTCCTGTCCCAAGGGCCTTTTCTGGGATCAGAAGTCGGGATACTGTGACCAAGCCAAGAATGTCAAGTGCTTTCAAAATGAGTAAATAAATTGGTCTTTACTTCAATATTATTATTATTATTAATATTTTTTTTTTAAAATTCGATTTTTTTCCCATTTACTGTTTATTTTATCCATACTTCTCCTTGACTTGTCCCTTACTCAAAAACTTCCAACTCTCATAACTTTGTCAAAACTTGACCGATTTTCATGCGGAATATCGTTTTGATCATTTTTTGGCCTCTACTTTGATTCTGCATCAAAATATTATTTATTTATAAAATTAGATTTTTTTCTCTATCACTGTCTTTTTTATCCGTACTTTTCCCTTGACTTGTCCCTTAACCCTTAGTCAAGGACTTCCAACTCTCATAACTTGGTTTTATATATCCTGTCCAAAGTTGGTTCAAATCGGATCACTATATCATATAGCTCAATGCCACCAAGTAAAATTAACGTAGTTCACAATTCAAATATTTTAATTGCACCCACGATGCTCTAATCTCTGTAGATAGAGATAGAAGCTAACGATTTTTTTTCTACGTTCTGTCGCTATTAAATGTGAACAGACTGGTAATTGCTGAGTCAACTCCTTATCAATGGATATAATTTTTATGAAGCTTTTAATTGTTTTACAGCGGATAACAAAGCAATTTTCGCAATTACTTTAAAAACATTTGTGACATCTTTATTTATACGTTTACAAGAAAGTATTTAATCAGCACGTGTATTCCTTATAATATGGTTGACATTGTGAGTCGCTGCCACAGTTGGCGTCTGCTTTGAATTGTCTCTGGACTTTCCACATCTGCCTGCTTTTGCTGCCACTTAAAGTCCGTTATGCTGTGTTTTAAACGCTGCCAGTATGTCAAAGAACTTGAATCCGCAGGACTTTCAATTTCAGCAGCTTTCGAAAGCCCAAATTCACAGAGTAAAACTATTACAATACACAATTTGAATAATTTAGTTGCACTCATGATTACTAAGGTAGAAGAAATAGATGACAAAAGATCTTGTCTGCGTTGTGTCGCTATTCAATCTGAACAGACATTATTCTTAAAAAATCTAAGCTCTTTAATTCAACTCCTTCTCAGTGGATAACATTTTTTATGCCACTTTAAATGGCTTTACAATGGATGATTAGATATCGTACTTCAAATTGAAAAAAATAGCGGCCGTCTTTTTTTTTTTACCACTGTTGCCAACTTATCTATTTTATACTCAAATGATGCCACCCTGTTTAATTTTCCGATCTGACAGTATGTACATTTTGGGTCAAATGTTTATGCTTTTAATTTTTAATGCAAACACATTATGAATTTGAAGAAGAATAAATTAACCGATCTTACATAGAAATCATGTACAGTTTGCAATGTGTGTAATTCAAACACTAAAATAAACATTTTTTTACATAAAACAGCTATAAAACTATTCTATATTAAATATTATATATAAAACTTTATTATATATAAAACAATTATTATACAAACATTGTTAAAAATAAAACAGCTATAAAACTATTCTATATAAAATATTATATATAAAACAATTATATATTTAACTATATTATATATAAAACTATATTATATATAAAACTATATAATATATAAAACAATTATGTATAAAACTTTATTATATATGAAACTATATAATATATAAAACTATTATTTAAAACTACTCTTATTATATAATTTGTAAGCTTACAAGATAATGGTTTATAATTTTTATAATTAGCTTAATGCTACGAAGTTGCCCGCCGTTGCTGATCCGTCCTCTGCGAGCGCCAACCGCCAAGTCCTACCAACTGCCAGAAAGGCCGGCTTTTATATGCTGCGTGGGGGGTTTCTAAGCAGAGCTCTGTTATCTTAGCAGTGCCAATGTGAGTTTAACAGTGCCAATGTTAGTTTAACAGTGCCAATGTTAGTTTAACAGTGCCAATGTTAGTTTAACAGTGCCAATGTTAGTTTAACAGAGCCAAAGTGAGTATAACATTCAACAATAACTTACAGTGTTGCCAGTAATCGACCGTTAAAATAAGCTAGATTTCAAAAAAAGTAATATATAGAACAGAGGTAAAATTAAAAATTAAAAGCAATAAATAAATTTTATTTATTTGTTTAGAGGCCAAAATCATGATTTTAATGACAATCCGCTGGAAAATCGGATTAGTTTTGATCAAGTTATTGTTGAATGTTATATTCACTTTGGCACTGTTAAACTAACATTGGCACTGTTAAACTAACATTGGCACTGTTAAACTAACATTGGCATTGTTAAACTCACACTGGCACTGCTAAGAAAACAGAGCTCTGCTTGCAGACCCCCACGCAGCATATAAAAGCCGGCCTTTCTGGCAGTCGGTAGGACTTGGCGGTTGGCGCTCGCAGAGGACGGATCAGCAACGGCGGGCAACTTCGTAGCATTAGAAGCAGATAGTTAGAAGCTAATTATAAATATTATTAACCATTATTTTGTAAGCTTAAAAATTATTTAATAAGAATAATTTTATATAATATAGTTTTATATATTATATAATTTTATATATAATATAGTTTTATATATAATAAAGTTTTATATATAATAAAGATTTATATATAATAAAGTTTTATATATGATATAGTTTAATATATAATTGTTTTATATATATTTGTTTTATATATAATATTTAATATAGAATAGTTTTATAGCTGTTTTATTTTTAAAAATGTTTCTGATGATATCTATGGAAAATCGGGTAATTTATTCCTCCTCAAATTCTTAACGTGTTTGCATTAAAAATTAAAAGTAAATAAATAAATTTTTTCTAAATAGAGGTTCTCAACCATATCTCGACGTTCGACGTTCTGGCTGCTACTGATTTCGCGTTGCTCGATGCGCTCGGGTTTGCGTTTGTATTGGTAAATCGAACAGCTGATTTGCACGCGTGCGAGACTGTGCTCATCACTGCTTTAAACCTTCATTAAAATGTTTTCCTTAATTTTATTAAATTTTGAATTTTTATTTCTTATAAAAGTTTATGCAGTTATTGCATTTTGAAATTGCATTACCTAAAAGTTTACATTTATCAGTGATTCAGTATTTTTCATAACAGAATGTTATGGTATATTCTGTTAACATAAAAGCTGCTTGATAGGACTTTGTATAACATATGTTATTATGTTAATGTTAACAAGCTTTATGTTAATTTAATTACTGTCAACACGTCAAGCAGTTCAAACACATGGCCGTTTCGGTTTGAAATTCGAAATTAACTGCTTGCATGCAGTGCAATTGAATTAAGGTAGAAAGAAATTTGGACTTTTACTATTGCTAATAGATTCTTGAATAACTGTCGATTTAGGTGCAACTGCTTAATATTAAAAAAGAACATAATTTTTTTTTTTAATTCAAATAACATTTGTGGTAATCGATTCCGAAAAAATAAAACAAATTTTGTTTTCCGTCTTTTAATCAATAAATTCTGTAACACTTTATTTTGTTCTTATATTAAGTATTTACTGGTGTAAATAAAGCTATTTTTGTATTACGTTTATTACTAAGTATTAATTATTGTACTTCATTACAGTAGATACACATGCATGCAAGTAAGAAGATTGCGTTTTGACTTGGGATGACATTTCGTGTAATTTCCGTGTCACGAACACGCACGACTTTAATAACAATTTTCAAATCAATTTTGAATCCTTAATCCTTATATCACATTATAAGTGCCTCCAGCCTTATTATGTGGTTCGTATTCTTTAAGATTTACTTCTATAATGCTTTAGTATCAGCTAATGTCAGAGATATAATAATAAAAAATTGGGCTAAATGTGATTCTTCCCAGTAGATGTTTAGAAATACTGATTCTACAAGAACTTAAGGGTTTCTTACAGAATCTCAATTTTTATAGAGAATGTAAAAAAAATTATTAAGTATCTACTATATTTTTAATCCAAATTGCATTTTTTTAAGCCATACGATCGATTAAAAATATACAATTAGGAAGATGACTTTCTTTATATTGTCGTGCGTGTCGTGTGTTAAAAGCATTTATCGTGCATTTTTGAAGCCTGTGGTTCGTGTCGAGCAGTGATTAAAAATGCCAAAGACGAAATGCGATCTTCTCTTCCGTTTTAAATCTCCATTGAGTGTTATTTTGTTTTTGGTGTAAATATAACGCTATGGGTAATCTTGGAAATATATGTATATGTCTGCATATTTGAAATACATTCTCAATTGCACGCTTATTAATACTGTGGGAGTAGCTATATTAATCCAGAATATGTGTAAGTATTTAAAATATGCTTTCTTTGTAAATACAATTTAACTGTTCATGGCTACAACGTAATATACTTATGTTTTTCTGTACTTGTTTATCATTACATTTGTATGTTATCAATAAAAACGATTATATGTGTAGCTTATGATTAATTAAGAACATATGTCACGCCATCTTTTTTGTTTTAAATGTATACAACTAAATTTACAAGAAACAACTAATACAATTTTACTTTACAATATTAAATTTACTTCATTGGATAGATCAAATAAGTGTGCTCGATTAAATATATTTCTTATTAGAGTCTACACTAGACAGCAATCTTATTGTTGTGTTATTGGATCTTTTTTCATTTATAATATTTAATATGACAGGTAAGTATTAAATATGCCTGAATAAAATAACCACGTATTTTGGATAAGTTAAATGGCAGGAAGAGCGTAAATCATTCCTTAGGCACTATATAAGTATATTCTATTGTAATCAACTATTTACTTTTAAGCATATACAAGAAATCATTTTATTTATACGTATTATCAACATAAATATTGAAATCTTATAAGCTGTTGTACCTTTCGCCTTTTTTTAAAATTTATTAGACTTGCTTAAAGCCAACTTATTTAAGCTATCACATATTTGAAACAATTTTAATGTCCAAAATTAAAAACTTATTTATAAAAGTGGATATTTAAGCGGAAGCATGAATTGCATGTCGGACAAATTAAGTATTAGCGGTTCCTTTGTCATTAGAAATCTAATAACTCTTACTTTTTCTTCAAAGGTTATAGTTAACACTATCCATTATTATAACTTTTGCAAACTATTAGTATTAATCAATGAAAATCTCATATTATCAAAGAACAAAAACTGAATTTAACAATATCTACAATCGATAACTTTGCCGGATAAAAGACAAGGATTTAAATTGGTTTTTGTAAAAGCATGCTTAAGTACATAAATTTGTGAGAGACTTTTTATGTCTTCAATTGTTAGAAAACTAGAATGCTTCAATGGAAGATCTCCTCTGTCTAGACCTACACTAAATTCCTACTTACACTACCTCCTAATAACTCATTCTAAATAAAAGCTGTATCTTTTTGTGCATTTTAAATAATCGAATCTATTCAATGGCCGCTCTAACTTCGTTAAAGTAAGTCGAGCTGTCTAAAAAATAAGTTATAGTACAAAAAATAATAAAAACTGGCCAACAGCGAAATCTACATTTTAATTTCCAATGGCAGCTATAAGTATCTAAATAGTAGGCTGATATGGCTGCATGCTAAATAAGTTTTCAGACGGACTTAATAATCGATCGATCGATGTGACCAACATAAAAATTATTATCATGATATAAATAGCGGTTATCTATCATATATAATATATGTACTATATACATAGTTATAACATATTATAAATGTATCTTGTGTTTGTAATGGCATATTTGTTCATAGATTTAAAATTGTTTGTTGTTAATAAAGGTTATAAAGTGTCTTTTTCTCTATCATTATTGGAAGAGTACCTTTCGTTTAATTTTTTTTTATTTAATTTGTTTATGTCAATATATGTAGTTTTAATGTATGTAGACTTCTAGATATGTGTGTAGACTTTTGTAGAATTGGATAGACAATGGGAATGGGGAGCACATTGTTGGAATGTAAGTTATATATTTGTATCTTATTTGGACCCAAATGTGTACTATTCTCTTTTGTGTTTTATTTTTGTTAGCTAAAGCTTTAATCTTTGTTTTCTTTTGCGTTGTATGTATTATATTTTAAATTAATTAATTAAACATCTGTTTCATTGCTTGGATGTCGCTGGAGACCTTGTTGGGACGATTGCAAGGGCGTCTGATGGGATATCTGCTTCTGGAGCAGCGGCGTGACACCCGAAGCCAATTGACTTTCATTTGCCATTAGAGCTGGCATTGAGCCTTGCATGTTAACCGCCCCAATATTGCTGGGCGAATTGTGGTGCGATCGCGGACTAGGCGGTGTGGGCGTGGCGGGTATCTGATGCCAATTAATACTGTTCTGAGAAGTTATATTGCGCGTCTTCAGCAGGGGTGGGTTCTTCGTGGACGTGGAAAAGGCCATGCCACGTCGCAGAGGCACTCTACAGATACATTCACAATTCGCATTTAGTTTCGATGGATTTGGAATTGACAATAGTTGATGATGGTTAATGGTAAACCCATTTGTTATATACATAAATATTTATGTTGGATGGCATTCAATTCATAATGACATTCGAAAATGCAAATTTTGAGGTAAGCGAGAATGGTCAAGTCGAGTCAGTTCGACTAGCTGATACCCTGTACCCAGCTGATGATGTATCCTACTTAGCATACCAAGACACAGACATAAATTTACCTGCTTGACTTGCAGATATCTTGGTGAATAACATAATACATACACACTTCCGCTGGCATTCAAATTATATCATAGATGCTGTTATGAAGGGAATGAAGGGTACAAAGAACATATGGTAAAATATAAACTTAAGCCTTTATCTAAAGAAATTCTTTTCTGAAGTCTTCAACTCTTATAAGCTCTAATATTTTGTTTCTTCGTCCTCAAATATTTAAATCTCTGGTAACTCTTAAAATTTTTGATTAAAAAAGTTTTCAATCATACGGACAGACAAAACAGACAAGTCTTAACCGGCTAATACACCCCTTTAGGTACAGGGTACACAATCGCCACTATGTTGCAGTTGTAGGGGACACTCTTCCGACTCACCTAGTTGGGCTCGGCGGTGGATACGAAATACCGCGGTGACTGGGAGATAATAATAAGTTACCCGAGTGACTTGTTGTTGTGCCCGGCACAAGCAAGGTGTTGTTACTATAAAAATTGTAGAGTTAGGAGCGAACAGACGATAGACACGAGAACTACAACAGAACTACAAAGAAGCAATAAACGAACTCAGGAAACAACGAAAAGTGAGATCAGCTAACACTTTCACTAGTTGAAAAACTAAAAGAAAACCAAACAAAAGAAAAGGCGTTCAGCATGTACAAATGGCTTAAGCGATTATTGGGTTAAAGCAGATGAACAGATATATTTATATCTGATTTCTATATTGATTGTTTGCTTATATTTATATGTATGAAAGACAGAGCTACAATTAAATTAAGTTAAAAATGTGTATTATAAAATTGTGTTTGCTTTACAAATAACAAAACTATATTAAAATAATTATGCTAACTATATGTATAAATATGCAGATCTTATATAAATACATTATAATGATATAATTATATATATATTTATGTATATGGACGGTCTTGCAGACGTATACAATTAAATGACTTGAAGGATTTCCAATCGGAGAATGATGATGAACTGATGTGAATATGTGAGTGTGTTTTCTAGCTCGTTGGCTTGTCATGCTTTCTATATTCAGGAAACGTTCGTTATGGCGATACTTACGTCTGACTATGTGGCATGCTCAGGTTGGGTAAACTTTGACCCAGGTGGTTGACGGGCTGCACAGAAAGCGTATTCGCTGACGTGGAAGAAATCGCTCCAATCTTTGGCTTTGGCAAGCCAGCAAGCAAATGTTGTTTGCCTTTCGACGGTAGGCCATGGTTAGCTGCGAATAATATTGATAAATAAATATATAATCCACAATTTGATATTGAATGCAACTTTTTAAAGCTCAGGTCTAGAAGCTTACCCATTAGGCTGAACCCCTCGTCACTGGACAGAGAGTTTGTCTTTTCGAAATCTACGGATATATTACGGGAATCATTCCATTCGACGCTGCCGCTGTGACTGTTGTTTGCACTGGACACGTGACTGCACATGGATGAGTTAATCGGTGACTTTCGGACGCCCAGGGAATCACCGGTAGCTCCACTGGCGCCGCTTCCTCCAAAACGAAAGCTGTCTGCTCCGTTGCCGCTAATACCTCGCTTCAGTCTTTGATAGATGGTCTTGGCACGCCACAAAGCGTCATACCAGTTCTTAGCCTCGGTGCACTGCAGAGTGAATGCTGTGGTCGCCACATGGAACTCATTTAGATAGACACAATTGAGTGTATTATTCGGTGCCAGATGTACGATTAAATGATCGGTTAAATACGGCTGTCGAATAACCTTCAATGCTCCCAATCCTTTTCGGGCAATCGTTTTGCACACAAGCAATATATCGGTCAACAAAAAACAGTGCACATCGCTTTTGCTGACGTTGTCTTTGAATTTGTGATCTCCCTCCATGAACAAGTGACGCACCTGATAAGCTGGACATCCCTTCATGGGAGCACACAGATCAAACATTTGACTATGCTGCTTGATAAGCTTCTCCAGCACCTCGTTGTTGGTATCCTTTGCAAAGACAAGGCGTTAATTAAAGAATACCATTTTAAGGTGAAAGAACTTACAACCACCTCGTAGCACTCGATGCGAGCCATTACACCCTTGAGGCGTTCACTCTCCTGTCGCATGGTCAAATGATTGTTGACGCTGCCAACAAAGTTCTCCACACTGTGTATCATTATATCCATCACTTCGATCTCCTCCACATCATCCATTTGCTTTCTAATCGCCGCAAGCAGAAGACTATACTTGGTCAAACGCTGCATGGGACGCACAACGATGTCGGCCAGACGTAAGCGATTGCACATTTTTTGGGACTCACACCAAGCCAGGTATGCGGTGAATAAAGCATTATTTTGATTAAGCTCTTTGCAGTAAAATTGACAAGTACTTTGCTCCGCACAGTAGACCTATAAATAAGAAAAAAAGATTAGTCAATCATGTCGAAACGGTATTTTAAAGTCAGACATACCTTATAGGGCGCAAAAGTGGAGGCAAATGTAATAAAACCATCCTGAAAGAAGGCACATCTCAGTGGCTCACGGGTCTTCACACTGTGGGCAACCATTGGGTAGAGCCAGAGAGTCCAAAACTTAATATTTGCCTCGCAAACGGAGCGTATATTGGAAAACAGCCTGTGCTGATCGACCTCAATCAGCAGGCGTTCCTCTTGTACAGCCTCCAAGCAGGCAAGAAATAGCTATAAGAAATTTAAAATAGTTGATTCTTTCGTATAAGTAAAATTACAGGGTATGTGCTTACGTCTGTGACCGTTTGCAGCGCATGAATGTAATAAACTTCTGTTGTTACTAGCTCCCAGATGGCAGTTTGTATCTTAATCTCGCTATCACTCATCGAATTGCTGTCAACGAAATCCCGCCATGTCTTGTCCATATTCTGCAAATAGTACAGCGAATCGGAAAGCGTTGGATGATCAAAACCCAAAGCATCTGGACGCTGGGGCACACCATTCCTGGCAAAGTGGTTGAGCAGCTCATAAAGTTGACTCTGTTGTGGATTTTTGATACCAAATATGGAAGACCAACGCTGCTTAATCTGTTTGCCTGTCGATTCACTTGTCTCCTCTGTCGATGCGGAGGACAGAAGTCGAGGTGGTCGTTGTCGAGAGCCCTGCATAATAATTATGAGAGAAATTAATTCGCTGCTGAGAAACGTATCACGTAAATCTTACAAATGATGCTGCTTTCTGTAAAGTTTTCCGACTATTGTCTCTTTCGGTAACAACCAGATGATGTCCAGCCAAGTTCTCCACATCCGTGTGCTCGTCCAGTATTCTTGTCGCTGCACCTTAGGATAAGAGCAGTATATTTTATTTACTTATTTACATATTTAAATATCAAATGATGCAGTATGTGAAGTAAATTATACTAACCGTAGGATTTTAAATAAACATATATAAACCTTATTTATTGACAAAACTCTATCTCTCCTTAACATCTTATAGTTTATAAAAATATTTTCTTTTAATAACTTATAAAATTACGTCTATTTGTTGGTAGAGTTTTTTTTACCTGCATCCAAATGACTGAAACTGGGATTACTGTCGGTAATTGCGATCTGAGAGAAGCTAAGGTTCCGTCTGTCCAATGCCTGCTTAAGTGCATGGCTGTAAATTAAAAATTTTAATCAATCTGATATTATTGTAATCAAAATTTCAATTACTTACAGCAGAGTTCTGCCCTTAATTGCGGGTATGAATTCCTCATTGGGACACTGTGGCGCTTCCAAACAAAAGGATACCGAAAAGTATTCCGAACTTGATGTCTAAACGATAAATGTTAACCATAATTGATATTTACAGCTGCTAAATAATAAAAAATACTAGCGCAAAAAATGGCACACACCGTTTTCTCTCCACTTGGGACATTGGATTCAATGGGCGCTGACGTTCCTGGCGGTAACAGAGTCCCGGGGGCGGTCGCCGTGGGTGCGGCAGCTTCGTGATGGCAGGGCACCACCGTGTCGAGGCCATCCAAGTGGGTGAGACTTTTTGATTTCAGCTGAAATGAAATAAATTACAAACTACTGTGAGTCACACACTCGATTGTGTCCATGCTGCGGCGGCACTTCAATATTGATTCACAGGCGCATTCGACCATTATATAAATTTATTCATATATATATTCGATAACCACAAGTACTAAAAACATTAGCATAAAGAAATAAATTATTATAAATAACAAGCATTTGCTATCGATTTTGTATAATAATATTAATATTTTCATAACATAAGAGGATTAACATACTCAAAAGATCCAGACTTGCAGTAGACCACATCTCATGAATATAAGGTTTAACAAATAAAAATGTTCTTATCAAATAAATTAAATGGTTGAGTCCTTTTAACTTACTTTTAACAAATGTATACAGTTAAAATCGATATAATTTGTTTGCCGAAGTTTAAATACCCTAGCTGATTGTTTTAATAAATTGTTGCTTATTGTTTTATAAAGCTATCCGACTATAGAAAATTTAATTCAGTTACAACAAAAACTCTACTCTGCAACAAACGGTCAGCCCGACGGTCTAAATTAAAGCAAAGAACTCTAAGATATTCGTGTTTGAAAACTATCAAGAGATACTTCCATCTCTAATCATTTTAAATTCAAGAAAAAAATAAACAATACTCAGTAAGAATTAAAAGGATATAATTAAAACTAATTTATCCTTGTTATCTGTTTCTTCATATAGCATTTAGTCGCATCTTTCTGAGATATTGCATATACAATCCAACGCTGTTCAAAATATCGATTTGAACTTATAATATACAAATACATTTCAATAGAGTGCAATAAGAGGATGCCATCCTGAAAATTTCATAATGATTCAACAATAAACAAACAAGAACATTTGTATAGAGCACTTTGAATGAATTGAAGAGAAAAGAAACACACTAAAATAGCAATCGAAAAGAATTGCATACAACAAGCTAGTAAGAAAGTGATTAAAAATAAATCAAACCAGAAGCGAAGGAAAATCACAAATAAATATGCATAAATATAATTAGTGATTAAACTAAAGAGGTAATTACATACTCGTATAATACGGGTCTAATTGCGCCCACTTCGACTAAGAAGCTTTATAAATAAATAAAACAAAAAGAAATAAATTGAAAAGGTCTTTATTTTCATATTACACATACAAGTTGATTTCCGTCAGAGGGGAAAGGACTGAAAGGACTCACCTGTAGTTTGCTTGTGGGCGGTGAGACAACTAGACAGATTTTCATAGTAGCACGTAGAAACTCGTCACGTTTTGTCCTCAAGTCCGGCGGCACCGCGATGGGCGAAGTGGCCGACGGAAGGAAGGGATTGAGAGGGTTCCCCAAGACTGTTGAGTTGAGGCTGTCCGTTGTTGGCGAACTGGACATTTCCACTTTGTGATGATGTTGTTGTTGATGTTGATGCGATTGCTGATTGACCTCCCTGTGTTGAAGCAGACGAGTTGGCGAGTTCAAGCTAAAGAGCTTCCGTCTGTGTCGTCCGGGCGTGGATGAGGAACTCGATGCAGGACTCGGTGTAGGTCCATGCGGGCAACCGACGCCGACTTCGCTATAAGTGGATTCTTGTGATCCAGCTCGACTATAGGCCGGAGTTGGCACCTGTGCGGATCGAGAACCAGATTGCAATTCCTCTGTCTGGATGGCGCCATCCTGCAGCTCATCATTCTCATAGGTGCTGTGATAGGTGCGTGCCGTAATCTCCGGCAGAAAGGGATTATTGGGCGATGTCAGCGTATACTGATAATAAGCACCAGCCTCGCCACTTTCCGCAGGCAACGTGGCATCCCCATCCGTGTCATAGTTAGTAACTTCCTCGGGAAATGAACTAGTATTCAAATCGTGTCCACCACCCACATGGGTGCCCAATTGTTCCCACTCCCCCGACGAAGAGTTGTACGAGGAGGCAGTGAATCCATCATTCGAGTGTCCCTGAAAACTACGCGAGCTCTCGTTGCTGCTCTTGAAGAGAAAGTTCTGCAGACGTGTGATCCTCACCGAGCTGCTCTCACTTGTCAGCGAGCAACTGCGACTGGCATTGACAGGAGCAGCTGTAGCTGCAGCCGATGGAGGATTGACTCCTTGGCTCTGAGGTGGATTTGAACGTTTCATTAGCTGCTCCGGCAGGTCAGTGCTCAAGGTGCTAATCTCGCCGCCCATTTCAACGTTCTGTTGGCACGACCAATAATAAATGTTCGATTGTGATCCTAGATCGTAGGAGCTTTCGAGGGAGCTGCTCGAGTTGGTGTTGGCAACGCTGCTCAGATGCTCGTACGCGTACTCGGGAGGCGTACACTCGTCGGGACTGTCCAGAAGAAGGGCCGAGTTAATGTGTCCTCCAAGTCCTAGTCCAGGAAGTTGCCGACTCAGTAGATTATTATTGTCCGTCTTGGATAGAGATGGTTCAGGGGGAGTTCCTTCCTTCCGCTTGATCTCTAGTGGACTGCGATCCCTGTGGCGAAAGGAACGTCGCAACCTTTCGGCAAGTTTCGACTGTTTTAGCGGTTTATCTTTTGGCTTCTCCTTAGCGTGGCTAAGAAGATGCACTTTCTCAGTCTTATCCTTTCGTGTCTCCTCCAGAAGTTTCTCGTGCATTGTCCACTCCAACTCGAGAACTTCCAACTGCGTTTTGGCAACAATTCTAGCTACTTGGGGTCCTTGTTGTCTATTGGTTATTACGATTTGTAGTTCCGTCAGGCCTCCACCCATTACGGTTGCACTCCGCCTTATGTCTTCTTCTTGGACCAAGCTTCCGTTTTAATATCCCAAGCCACTAATTATACTTGATTGGATCAAACAAGTTATACTCCTTGTATCACTTAAAATCTTATTTACCATATCATAAAATATCCCCGAAAAGGATTTTTAATTGCTTTTATTTCCTGTTCCCTTTCCACTTCATAATTACTTTTCGATGTATAATCATGTCTTATTCAATTTATATACTTGATATTGGTTGATAAGCTGAAATTGTATAAATAATATTCAGAAACATGATAAAGATTTCTGATTTCAACACTGAAAGTCATCAAGAAACCACTTAAAGTAGAAATTGGTCACCATATTTTCTCAACCGTAGGGATGATTAATCCAATGTCATAAAAAAGTTTTTGATTAGCTTTCCAGAACTTTACTACTTGCAACTAAGAAATTGCCATTTCCGACGGAAAGAATTACATTTTACATAATAAGTAGAATAATTACTTATACTTAAACAATAAAAAACACAATTCACAGCATACTCACCTTATTTCGTGTTTAAATTAAGCGTATTGATATTTGCTTATTTTTCCTGTAAAGCGTTTTCTTCTACGGATTATCGTATATTTACTTTAAAAAATTGCTTTTCCGTTTAATTTATTTTCGTTGTTTTTCTTAAATCACACAATGCGAGCCTTTAACTAACGCCAACCGACAACGGAAATACATGATATATATGCTAAATGAATAGCTTTTACAGGTGTTAATCGTTGTACGTGGACGCAAAAGGGAAGAGTGCTCGTAAATCATATGGATTTCAATTACCTACGGAAGAAAAAATTTAGTTTAGTGAATAATAATCAGAATTCAATTATATATCATAGGATCTAATTATAGATGATTTATGAGCATAACTAAAGTCTTCAATATTTATTTAATGACAATAATGAATTCAGCACTACAAGAATTATATGGGTTTTTGGGTCCCTATAAATAAGTTCTTTTATGTTGGAGTTTTTAAAGACGTAACAATTTTTATTTAAAGACCTTGAAAAGTTTAAAAATGCAATTTTATTTTAGTAGTAAATTGAATTAAGGTTTATGTTAAAATATAGCAAACTACGAATAGATATCAATTTATTGTAAATGCGATATTCCAGTAGAATTGCTTGAATAAAATTTAAAATGCCAACAGCTTGCAAAAGTTTTCATAAAAATTAAATAAATTAAATTATTCAAACTAAATCGCAAACGAAACCATCTTCCAGATGGATGACCAATGACACTACAACAAATCCTAACAGATTATAACCATTGGCTTTGTTGCTGATGTCATTTCTGCTGAACCATTTCGCACATTTTTCAAACTATTGATTTGTAGTGCTGGAAACGGACATTGCCTAGGAGGAATGGAAATTCAGAGGGTGTGCCAACCAACTATAGAAAAACCAGAGACTATAAGTGCAATTGGCAGTTCCTGCTAAGGCTTAGTTTGATTTATAGTTAAAGAAGTATTTAGCTAACCTTTGACCAAACTGTTCGCACGCGTTGTAAACACCTTTTGATTTAACTATACTTTGACCTCATTGCACTATCGTTTATTACCACGTAAGACACAAAAACTAACCCATTTGTTTTTTGTTTTCTCAAGACTCTCCTATCTAAAAAGTTTTTGCGCTGTGTGTGTGTGTATGCGTGTGTGTGAAAGGCTTTTCCACGTCTTCTCGTAATGAAACTGGAACTGAAAATTCTAAGGCTGTTCCGAAATCGATTTAAATGTTTTGTTTGCGTGTTTCGCGAATTAACGTTACTGTTAGCATTACCTTGAGGCCTATATAAATGTATGTGTGTGTGTGTGCATGCAGTTCGGTCTTTATATGCTGTGTCCTAGATAAACCAACTAAGACGGCTCTAGTCAATATTCCTCGGTTGGGAAACACCCTCAACCCATATAGTACACGTACATACAGTTGGAGTACAAGCATATTCATTTCACTTGTACACACATCAATATGTTGTTCATATAGTCATGTAGTGCTACCCGGCAATGCCGGTGTTTTCTTTGTCATGCATTAACATTTATTAGAGGATCCAATTTTCATTTTTAAACAACAATTTTTTAGCGGAGGAAAATATAGAATCTAGAAAATTATTTCTATCGAAATAGTTAAATCAATCCAATCATTTTTTGTTTAACTTGTTTAGGGAAACACAAGACATTATAATAAAATAGAAAGTCAAATTAAAATCGAACAAAACTATTATTTTTTGAGAAATACCTAAATTGTTATTTAGTTAAAATAATTGCTTGACTTACTAACAGTAAGTGAATAACCAAATAGTTTTCATATATATGCATTACCAAAGATTTTAAAGATATACATTATGCAATCATCATATATTCTTAGGCAGCTAATTACAATATTTTTTTCTTCAATTTATCAATTTCGGACCAAAATCAAACAAGTATAAATAACCAAGCACAAACTAACCCTTGAATCAATCATACAATAAGGCAATAAGGCAAATATTGGGACAATAAATTGTACTACAATAAATCAAGCTAATCAAATTATTGTTTACAGATTTGTCTTGAGATTTGTTTACTATATTATGCTATGCATAATTGAGGAGCTGTCATCTAAGTAATTCAATTTCAGCACAAGAATCTCTGGCAACCTCAAAGATATTACTGATGATTTATCGTCTTGTCATAGGGGTTAGAAGGTTAAGAGTAACAGCTTCAGTTTCAGTTCCAGTTTCAGCTTCGATGTGTTGTGCATCTTGCTTTTTGTCTTACGTCATTTGAGGTAACTCACGGTGACTTTGCCGCAACGGCAACAAGGTTAGGGTCCCCAGTATGTGTCATCATTATCGCCCTCGCCTCACGTGGCAACACCCGCCACGTGCCCACCTTCCCTTCTGTCCACCATTTGATGTTGGCGCTTCCAAGTCTTGCCAATACCAAATACTAAATACAAAAACCAAAATCGATCGTTGTGGTTACTTTTTCCTGAAACGTCATATATATATTTTCGCATTCATTTTTACTACCTATGTATTTCTGGTGTTCTTGTTGTCGTTCTGCCCCGTCTGATATTGCGTTATTGTTGTAATACAAATTTACGTAAGTCTAAGGTGGCCAAAGCCCCCAACCTTATCCAACGCCTAGAAATATTATACACGCAAATTCGACTTCAGTACGAAAGGACGTTGTCCAATATTGCCTTTGTTTGCCAATTTTTATGAGCATTTCCCTCCTTTTTCCTTCAACATTTTTACACATTCTGTGCGAATAAATACATTTAAACTCAAAGGAAAAAATAAAACAACTTGTAGCATTATAATTAATGACAAATTGCAGGTGCGTTAACATAATGAATACACTCGCTTTTCTCTCCTTTAAATTGTAAGCGTTGATTCAAAATGATTAATGAGTTCTTTGGCTGAAATACAAGTATTTTGGGACACAATCATGAATGAAATGTGGCTAAATTTAAACCTATTTGTAGCCTAACGTCAGCTTAGGAGCAAGTTTATGAAATGCAACCCTAAACTATTAGTAGGACATTCATTTGAAGTACCTGCTAAGAGCTTTAAGTACGATCAAAATTTAATTAAAAATTTAAATATTCATGTGCTTTTTTAATAAAACCTATTTTGAATATGACCAGCACTCATAAATATCATTACAAATACTTATGCTTTTGTTTGTTGTTTGTTTTTTGTTGTTAACTACAAAAAAAGAAAGAAAGAACGAACAAAAATATACCTCAACTGCGGCAATGTTTTTCAAATTTAATTTGATTTATGACTTTTGCCCCAAAACATAAAACCCAAGGACAAAGCGAAATATTTGCCAGTCGCTTTTGGCCATACACATGGGGCACCGTCCAAGCTGAGCCGAGACGAGAGCCGGATATGTCTTCGTGATACTTATTTTTATTTGCTTCATTCTTATCAGGAGGCCATATGACTGCCACATGCTGACGTCATCCAAAAGCAACGCAACGTCTCCAAAGATGTTTCTTGCCTATTCAGAATTACAGGTAACGGCAAGGTAAGTGTAAAGGTACAGATACAGATACAGCTACATGAACAGGGTCTACCTGATGGTCTCGTACTGGACTCTTACAGGCTCCAAATTTATTAGCATCTTAAAAGTTCTGACAGCATACCAAGAGAGTGAGAACGAGAGGGCTAGTGAGAGAGAGAGAGAGAGAGAGAGAGAAAACAAAGTCGTGGGTAGCATCAAAGGTTATGTGATGTGAGGCATGCATATAACCAAATTCCTATAGGACCAGACAACACTCTAGAAACCTCTTCAGAATAGACTCCATCTACTTAAGCCTATTTTCGTAAATAAAATTGCTGCCAAACAAAAATAAAAAATATATATAGGAGATAGAGGTGAGGACATACCGGCATAAATGTTACAGAAGGACAATCAAAATCATGAGTGCATTCATCTGTGATAATACTCGTATAAGTCGATGACAATTCCGTTAGCCATTTCCATTTTAGTGGCAACTCACACACACACACACAAACAGAGAGGGAGAGCGACAGACAGAGAGAGAGAGATAATGTCAGAATTCAATTAAATTCACTTGCACATGCACACATGAGACGTAATCAGGTGTTTCCACTATTTTCCACATTATCCGTCTTAATTTGATGAGAGTATTTTTGATAATACATTTTTATTTATTCACTTTGTAGATTGTTGTTTATTATGTTTTATACTATTATGTTTACTGATGCACTTTGCACAAACACAAAAACCACAAATCGAGTTGAGTTTTTATATAAAGATGTATGGGTAAAAATGCGATGCGATTCGTAATTGTGCACTTTTTTCTGGATCGCATTAAGTCCTCTTTCAATGTCCGGACAGCGAGACGGTTCACAGCGAACTGAATCCGTCTGAGGACACTTTGACTCGTCTAAAGGACGAGGGCATCGCGAATGGCAATGAAAGCGCAAAATCTGAGAATGAAAATGGCAAACAATACTAGTTGAAGAGAGCGGCATTCGCTCTCTTAAATTCTTTCTGTAGGCGCTGCACTTGTCAGGGATGAACAAGCGATAAAGATAACATAGGTTCGTTTAATTTCACGTTCCTACTTTTTAATACTTATATTACTTTATTGCCTATAAATTATATGTATACATATTTTAATTTCTATAAATATACTCATTTAAATGTTATTTTTTAGGTACAAATAAATGACTACTTTTCATTTTAATATTATTATTCATTGTATATTAAAACCACATAATTTATTCGTGACTTGCACAATATATTATAAGTAAAGCTTGTAGTGCCTAAATATAAAATAAATATAAGCCTTTACCCATAAGCATTGTACGCTCAGTCTTCATTTCAGCAAAAAATAAACACATCAAAAACTGATTTACTTATTAGACACACCTCTTAAATAAACATTTACATTTATAGACACACACACACACGTACGCACACTCGTATTGACTTAAGAGAACATTTTGTTACAGTTTACATTCTCTTCATTTCGATACGCACACCCCACGCTTCTGTTGTTGTGCTAGTCTCATAGTCAAACGTAAATAAGACTGTTTGCTCTCCGGCGCTCTCTCAAATATATGCGAAGCTTTTGCGAGCGCTCTGCGATAAGCCATATGTAAACAAACCTTACTTTCATTCACAGAAACAACAACGAATATTGTCACACACAAGAAATTATGCAAAATTCTGTGTGTGTGTCTGTGTATATATGTAACGTTTTATGTATGAAAGTTTGTAATTGTAATATGTATATATGCATATATATGAAAGCTCAGACGTCTCATGCATGTGCTATCAGACATGGTTGTGCTGACTCATTCTGTCGTCAACGTAAATCACGGTTTACAATTCATGAGCGCAAACATCTGTATGTAAAAACTTATAAATGTATGTATAGACATGTAAATGAAAAGGTAAACAAAAGGTTTCTGGAATGGGAAAATGCCATCATTGAACTTTAGTTGACTATGTGAGCATACATATACATTTTCGATCCATTATAACAACTAAAATGAATTATTAAATACAATTTTAGTATACATCCTACATTAAGTTTGCTTGCATATATTGATACTTAACATCAAGATCAAGCTCAATTTTAATATTTACTGAATTATATTTCATTTCTTAAATTCATTGTATTTTGGGATTTGTTATCTTTTCTGAATACATTAAAGTCATTATTTACGGCAAAACAAAGTTATTCGAAAAACTAATAAAGCAAACAGAATATCCTGCAAGCAATCTTCAAAATACAGGGTATCTTCTAAACGAGCAAAATAAAAATGCATGCCTATAACTGCTTATATACATATTATGTATTATGTATATATTATTTACGTATTACTTTTATAAGCACATAATGTAAATTCGTAATGACAACAAAGTTTAACATTTCTGCTGCGTGACAAATGCTTGAGAGCATGAATTCATTCATAAGCTGGTTGCTCTGAAATGCCTTGAAAGCTCCAAAAGCCGTCTACATTGCCAGTACTTACTGTCACTGCTGGTGCGAGGGTAGTTTAATATTAAATTTATGTATTTATACTCTGCTCGGAGATAAAAGTAGTAATTGCAAGCACCTTGTCTAAATTATTACTACTTACAATGCATTTGATTTGCATTTAGATTATCGGATGTTGCATTTTTGCCAATAATTATTCAGAAATCTTTTAATACACCCTCGTGGCGGATTTAAGCTACAGCTACTCCCCGATAGTGCTGCAGAATCGACATCGACTTGCAGTGATTCATCGAACAAAGTCAGCAGCCGCAGTTAGTCACATACATACATACATGTATCGAGATACATAATAACGTATGTATCTTAAAATTCAAAAATTAAAGTCTCTGCTTGACTTGCATACATTTGATTGAGCGGCGGCACTGGAGTTGCCACAGCTTTTTATAATTATTTGCTTCAATTATTGAAAATTGGATAAAATGGATAAATACATGCAACATGCAGAAAGAATTTTGATATTACTTTATTACCTGAACATGAATTTGCTTGCAAATCATTTAAATGTTCTTAGCATAACTTCTTCTTAGATAAACTATATTATATATTTTCCATTCTTTATAAAACTTTTGGAAACTATAGCTTGTTCATTCTATATAAAA
The DNA here is from genome assembly GCA_035045575.1 of Drosophila falleni. Lineage (NCBI taxonomy): Eukaryota > Metazoa > Arthropoda > Insecta > Diptera > Drosophilidae > Drosophila > Drosophila falleni. The sequence continues at coordinate 19,297,723 of JAWNOV010000167.1, forward strand.
GAAAACAATAAAAAGCAAAGTTAAAACACAATAGTTAGCTTTAAATTCTGTAAAATTGCATCTATATTATATAGTGTTTAAATACTTGATTAAGTGCTCCCATTAAGAGGCTGCATTTTTTGTTTTAGAATATTTGAATGCATATGCAGTGTTTATATATAAATATCAATTTGAATACATGTTTATAATTAATTCAATGGACACAATAAAGTGTACACTCTAACAGTTCAAACTCAACACACTACAAGTATTTCAAGAAGTAAGCTGTGTCAATGATGATGACGTAATGAGCAGCGTTTCCTGCACATTCAGACTCGATTCGACATCGAGTTTTGTGTTGTTGCTATGATTCATGCCCCCATAAACTGTATGTATACTTGTTTGTGTGTACATATGTGTAGAGGAGCCACAGAAGAGACAAACCTAACCATATATTCGTATGACTAGCAAATTAACTCTGAACAACGTCTGATAATTGGCTGAGCTTCATATTGATAACAGCATTTACAAATTGATAAGGGGAACTTGTGCGACGCATGCGCGACAACAATACAACAATAATGTTTGTGTGTGTGTGTGCTTAAGGGCTTTTGTATGCATTGTTACCCATTTCGAAACGCACCTGTTATCGCCGCATACCTGTTTGTTATCTTATCCGCGTATCTTATCGTATTTTGTGTGTGTATTGTGCGATTGCAAAAGTTACTAATTCTATTTTACTTATTTCCAAGTTGCCTTCAGTTTTAGGCGTTCACTTGAGGCGGCGACAACGTTAACGAATACGAATACAAAACGAATAGATCAATAGTTTTTTACAGTGTGTGTGCGTGCGTGTGTGAATATTAATTAAGCAATCAAAATGGTATCTGTGGAAACAATTGGTTCGATCTTCATCAAAGCTCTCAAGCTGGTATGTCCTGTATTTCATTTCCAATTTCAATCAAATTAGCCAGTTTTCCATTGAAAATGTTGAGCAATAAGGCGACTAGTGTGTCTGAGATAAGGTTTTTGTCTTATCAATATGAGCATAGTATTAGTAATATTACTCATACGCATGGAAAAGCACAAAAATATTAATAATGTGAGGGTCGTGAAATGCGCAACTAACAAAAGCTAAAGCTTTTTAGGGCGGGGCTACACCAAGAATGATCATTGCAATGGATCGAACATGATTCATTCAGATTTTTTAATTGCATGTGCTATGTCTTACAGATTATTAATTTGGTCGTCATCTTTCTGTATCGCTGGGGAGATGGTGGCGAATTTCTTGGCATTGGCGGCACTTGGAACCTAAACGAAGAAAAAAGCGCCGATGCGGAAATTGTTGCCTCTGGAGTAATGGTTGGATTCTTCATATACACGGCTTGCCACACGATTGCCTATGCCTTTGGCACCACAAAGCACAAGGGGTAAGTCATCGATATTCTGGTATAATCACAATTCTAATCAATACATCCCCCAGAGAACTGTGTGACACCATTATGAATGTGGTGGGCACCTTCATGTGGCTTGCCGTTGGAGGCGTGGCATTGCATTACTGGAAGGGTTACATGTCCGACGAGGGATTCCTCTATGTCAACTCGGAGCGACAGGTGGGAATTGCCATGGGATCGTTGTGCGTTATCGAGGGAGCACTGTATCTGCTAGACACTGTACTGGCCTGCATACATTACTCCAAGGGTGACACTGACTACACACAGTAATTAACCGGGATGAAGCATGGACATATATTGAAGCGCCGCTGGGGCAGCTAACGAATAACTGACAAATTTTCAATACATTTCAGTTAATTCTAAGTGCAAATTAGTTTTTAACATATTAAGCCAATTGTGTATCAATTTTCTTACAAAACACATTTACATTAAAAGCTATCCATAATTACAGTTCACTCTACCTATAATTTAACTAACAGTCCAAAATTATTTGACTATTTTATATTTTACACTTTGGCAAATATAAATTGTTAAGATTCAAAACACAATGAACAATGTTATCAATTTTGGGAAAACTAATTTAATGACTCACAAGCCTAGATTTCTGGGGAAGTGAAAACTAATTTAATGACTCACAAGCCTAGATTTCTGGGGAAATAAAAAGCTTTCTGTAGTCCTGTGATTCAACATTTAGTCATTCCCGAAACTTAACAGAAGATATACAATCGTTACGAATTACATTTTCATGTCAATTACATGTCAATTTTAATAGCTTCAAGTGATAATCTCACAAAAATTAAAAAGTTCTATTATTCAATTCAACATATCAGAGTATTATAGTTTAGTGGATTAGTGGATTCACATTTCTGATACAAAGATCTTCATTTTGAAAAGTTTAAATATGCTAATAATGTTGGAACAACCTGAATCATCAATCACTATAGGAACTAACTCAAAACACCCAGCAGATTTTTATATATATTTCTAGTATTTCCCTTTGGATTTTATCATTTAAGCTATAACTAACCTGTTTCTGAGGTTTCCCACAACCATCCACGGTGTCCTGGGGGCTGCGTCTTAGGCTGTTAACTCGGGTGACACGTTGGGCACACAGAGCACATCTGCGACTTGCCGAGCCATCCTCCAAGTTGAGGGCATCGAAGAGCATGGGCTGATCTTGGATGTAGGAATTGCGGGAACATTGATTAAGAAGTTCTAAAGTGCGTGAGTCAAGACTTTCGCGATAGACATTCTGCACCTTGTCCAGATTGTGCTCGTAGTCGGTGTCCAAGTTGTAGATGCTCAGGCTGCTGTTGCGGGACGAGGAGGAGATCTGGCGATGCGCCAAGGAGTTGGTACTCCTTTTGCGACGCATCACAACTGTCTTTGGTGTGCTCTCCTGTGTGGAACAAACGGAGGTGGGCGTATGCGGAGATTGTAAATGTGGAAGCGGAGAGGCAGTCGATGGCAGTGGCAATTTGGGCATGGGAGGCGTCTGTTGCTCGGCGAGACTCATCATTGAGTGTTGACGTTCCAATTGCTTCTCATAGCCATTGAATTTGTCGTAGTCGATGAACGACATGTTGGCATAACTAACCATATTGTCGATGGCCTGCAACGACTGCAAAGATGCACTCCACTTGGGATTCATCTTGTCCTTTTTCTTATCGCTGCTATTGGTGGTGCTGCCACTATTGCCACTAACAGATCCACTTCCCGTCAATCCACTGAAGGTGCTCTTAAACGATGCAATCAATGTGCTGGATCGTCGCTTTTGAAAGTTCAACTGCGGATTGTAGGGAGCCTCGCTAGGTGTCAGTGACACCAACGATGGCTTCCGTATCAACGGTGACTCGGATTCTTCTACCGGTGTGGAAGTTGAAGGATGCGCCGACTGACGACGTACTGGCGTCTTTAATGAACTTGCGGTATCCGCTCTTCTTCGCAAGATCGGAGAGCAACCATCCGCTGTTCCACTGTCCGCCAATGAGTTCTTACGTGGCGATGTGGGCGACAGAGGATCACCGGATTTCTCTGCCTCCTCCGACAGCTGCTCCAACTGCGGCTCAATGAAACTCCTTCGATTCGGACGACGCAACAAGATCATGGATCGACTTCGTGTAAATGTAAATGGAGTCTTCCCGTTGCCGGATTCATCCCTTAACTCATCGCTTCTGGCCAGATTCTCCTTGCTGCCCGTAATGTGGTTAATGAAACGCGACAATTTGCCACGTATGCTATTTGAACGCTCCATCTTGGGCAGATTTTCATTGGCAGGTAACGTTGAGTGTAATTGTTGTTGTGCTCTCCTCTCAGACTCGTAATGCTCCCTAAACTTCTGTGTGATGTTTGTTGGTGTTGTTGTCGGTAATGTTGTTGTTGCTGTGTTGTTGTTATTCTGTACCATACTGCTATTATTATTATTATTATTGTTATTAATATTGTTTATAATATTATTATTGTTATTGCGATTGCTTGGCTTCGCTTCGTCTGTTTTTATTTTTGCATTCACTGCAGTTTTAGCTATTCCATTAATAGTTAGTTGTTGTTGTTTCTGCTGTTGTTGTTGGTGTTGTTGCTGTTGCTGCTTTTGCTTTTTATTGTTTATCTTTTGTAGCTTTTTCTGTCCCTTTGCGACACTCTTTGCCTCTTTGCTGGAATTCATTTTGTTGCCAATTATCTGCAAGAGAGAAAACAGAGAGAGAGAGTGAGAATGAGAGTAAGTAAAATTAAGAGAGAGTACATTTGTAGCCGTATATAGTATCTCTCCCTTCGGACGCGATATCTCTTATCTACTGTTGGCTATAAATTGACATTCCAATGTCCATAGCTTGCCTTATAGTGTATATGGATAATGATATCTCATTTGGCGACTTGTCTAAAATCTCACATACACCATTCGATATTATGTAGCAGGTCATATCCCTTGTCTAAAAACACCCCAAGTTAAGCCATTTCTATAAAACTGACTTAGTTTTGTCACATCTTAACGGATTTCCTTTCCGAATGTTAATTTTTCATGAACACTCTGTATGAGTGAGCGTTCTACAATAGAAATCAGTTTGATTACTATTGTATTTTATGTAAATATTTATAGGAAAGTGTATGTGTATGCTCTGTAAAATTATAAGGGTATTGGTTTTTATTTTTTTGAAGTATGTTTTTACATCCAACCGCTGCATGGTTAACTTATAACTAAAGCACTAGTCACAGTACTGTGCTAAAATTATCGTTAAAAACAAAAACAAGAATATAACTTCAGCTTTTAAAGCAAAGAAATTAAATTTATTTTTGTGTAATGAGTTCAATTTTACCTTCTATCAATTCCACAAAAAACATTAAAATTGATATAATCTTGAGTTAAGATACAAAAATTTATGGAAATAAAATTAATAATAAATAGAAATAGCTCCTAAAGTTATCGTTGAATTGTTTAGTCTGTAAACTTGTCGATATCCCGTATTTAAAAGGATCGACAGGCTTTTGAAATCATTTGACACCCTCGGAAAATATCTGGAATATCGTTTAATGCGCGGGACTTCACTCGTGGCGCAGTTGCAAAACTGACGATAACACTTTGGGGAAGCGGGTCGGCGGCATTGACAAAAGGCAAAAGAGTGATGGAGTATGGTATGACAGCCACAACGACAGCAATAAGAGCACAAAGAGTCATACTCTTATCTTAAACAATTGTTTCCAGCTAAGTTTAAAAACAACAGTTAACTGGGTGATAAGATTTGAACCAAAAACAAAATACAAACGAGCCATAGACAAATGCACTTGTCTGCCTACTAGGCAATATGCTATTTTAGTCAACTGGTTCAGATACAATTCGCTGTTAACCGCAAATACTAGAATGTGTCAAAAGATACCCTGTAATCAACTCTTAAGTATATGTACCCAAATAGAAGCATCCGCAGCAGGTTTTTATCATTATAACTGATAAAATGAGACCGCAGTTTTGCATAGAAACAGATAACTAAATATGTTTATTCATTTTGTGACTAAAATTATAATGCTCTTTGCAATGGTATTTTAAATGACAGTCTTCCATAATAAATTACAAACACTTAAGTGCCAATTTGGTTGACAAAGTTAACAAAAGTCGGAAAAATGATGGTTGTACTTATTCGATGGGATTTCGGATAAACAAATAAAAACTAGTTGTCAAAAAAAAAGCCTTGTTATAAAAGCTAAAATTCTTTTATTTTAACAAGGATCTATCCAATAAGATCGGTATACAAATTTAAAATCAAAATTAGTTTTAAAACGATGATTACTCCCACCATTATTGAATTTAATGCTTGATTTACACGAATCGGTTATTTCGGACTGAACAACTTAGGTATTTTGACTTCGGTATCATAAAAAAGATTTCTTTCGGTTTGGGTTTCAGTTACGATTATCAATTTCAACCGGTTAATACCGGTTTTTAATCGAGAAAGTACAGATCGAATGTCAGGTTACTTTTGTAAGTAACTGTGAGCGATCATGTTCATTGTTATGTTATAATATGTTATGATTTTAGTTTGCTTTGCATTCTTTTCGTGTTTTGTTTGTGTTTTGAATTAACATTTTTATTGCGACACTGAAGCAGCAGCAACAGTCATGGTCAATTTCAAGACAGATCAATGAGCACTAAACTTTGTAACACGCACTAAAACCCAGCGGGAATTGCTCTTTGAATTTAATGTACGTATGTACGTGTGCATGTATGTACTTGCTTATATACACACTCACACATACTTATTTGATTAGCATTGGAGCTTTGTTGACCGCACGGCGTAGATGTACAATAAAGTCGCAAATAACACTTAACTTATAATATTTAATAAGTACATATATCTACGTATCACATACTTATACTCTATGTAAGAATGTACATAAGGTATTTTTCTAAATTTTGCGTTTTACGCATACATATATGTATAAACACACACACACGCGAATATATATGTATATACATATCTACAATTTTGCATGGCTACTTGCGCAACTTGACAACCAGCTGACAAGTCGAGCGCGCGTTCTCTCTCTTCTTCAACGCAAACTTATACTCCAACTGCTCTCCCGCTTGTGTCGCTCTTTTTAGTGACAACGCAACAGAAACACGCTCATTATTTTCACTCGTTTTTTTCTTTTCGTTTTTATAATATAAACTTAATGTTGTATATAAATGTGTGTGCATGTAGTATTTATCCATTCTCATCATTTCGCATTTTCGGCATATAAATATTTATGTTTTAATTCACTTTATTAGGTTTTTGACTTACATATTTATCTAAATGAATACATACACATGTATTTTTGCTTTAGCATATGTTTATATTTATATACACGTACGAATGTATTTACATGTGCCTTTTATATATATGCACGTAAATATATGTATTAGCATATGTAGACAGAACTGTGTTCAAATTTGTCATCACTTGTTTGCCGGTTCCCTTGCTTCACATACATAAATATGTAAATACATACATACAGTGCTTAAGCAGCATTATCTGTCCCACTTAACAACCGGCTTATTGTGACAAACACTCTTGTGTTTTAGATTCATTTATCACATGGCACCTTCACTTACACTGCGCCAATTGCAAAAATAAAGAAAACTTTGCTCGATTCGCCTTTTCTGTTAAAAGCGAGCAACGACGCCGCAACAACGCAATCAAAGAACTCCGCGCGCGCGGGTGACTAGCGGTTAACTGATCGACAGGCGCCCCATACAGCTGGTAGCATGGTGGAACAAATCAACGAGGTGACGCATTGCGCATGACCGTTGCTCCCCCATTCAGTGAGTGCGTACAAAAAATAGAGCCTCTGCAGTCGCACATTTCTTTATAAATTTAAAAGCTATAAATGCATGAAAAAACTATGAATTTATTGTAATACTATTAACTCAAATAAAGCACTTTCAAATTGTTGTTTTAAAAACAGTCCATTGTTTTCAAAATTTAAAATCTGTTTTAATCTATTCAAATTCTAATCATTTTTATCGCAGCCCTGGAAATTGCGAATATATAACGACTACATTGTTGCCTACTTATGAGAAAAAACATAGCTGGAAAGCTTTTATCGTGCATTTTCTCATTATTTTCGGAAATATACTAATTTTTAAAATAGCCGTACTTTCTGCTAATAACAACTTTAAGATATTTGTAGCAAACGAACTCTGAAAAGCTGGAAATAGCTGTTAAATTAGTTGGCAACAGTACTACCGACTTTTTAACAGCACTTAAGAATAAGTAAGAAAGAGATTGATTATAGAATGGGAATTTATCGATAAAAACGCAAATGCAATAATGAATGATGCACCCGAACGTTGATCGGAAAGATTTGCAACTCCGGCTCCAGCAATTGGGCGGACACACAATTAAAATGTGAACTTATTTTTAGTTAGCAGAATTCTAACAAAAATTCTGCAAAAATAAATAGAAATCATATAAATAAGTATCAATGTTTTAAGAATCGGCGATGATTAATATTTTGAAGAATCGATTAATTATTATTTTTTATCGATATTTCTTAAGAATCGGCGATGATTAATATTTTTAAGAATCGATAAATTAATATTTTCATCGATATTTCTAAAATTCTACTCCCCCGCGGATTTCCAACGGAAATTGCGCAATGCGGCGGCGCAAACGTTATTGTTTTGTTTTATTGAACAATTATATTTAAATATGTAAATGCGTATGTGAGTACAACAATTCAATAAAAATATGCAACTATATGTACAATCGACCTGTATGAAAATGTATGAATTCAATTAAGTCAAGGCTTACGACAACAACAATAAGTCGTTGTACACACATTCCTATTTCGTATACAGATATGCTGCTTGTGTGTGTGTGCGATCTTGATTAGATTGTGCATTGTATTTCATTTAAATTGAACACATTTTGATATTGTTTAATCAGTGGAAGCAAAGTGATTAACAATGGCCTCAGTGAAGCCAATTCTCTGTGTAGGTTGCACTGTCATTGACTTTGTGACAATCAGTGCCAGTTATCCCAAGGAAGACACGGATGAGCGATGTCTCGATGGCTCCTGGCAACGCGGAGGGAACGCCTCCAACGTCAGCACTGTCCTAAGGTTGCTGGACGCCAAGGTGGAGTTCTTTGGCATGCTGAGCAAATCAGATGGATTCCGTGTGCTGTTGGATGATCTTCGACGGCGTGAAATTGGTGTGCAGCACTGTCCAATGACGGATAAGAATCCACCGTTCTCATCGGTTATCATTGCCCAGGACACGGGGTCACGGACAATTGTGCACTGCAATAAAAATTATCCGTATGTGACGTGGGAGGACTTTAGCAAAATAGATCTCAATCGATATGGCTGGGTTCACTTTGAGGCACGTCATCCCAAAGAAACCATCAAAATGATAAGAACAGTAAGGGAGCACAATTCCAGACAAGACAACCGCATCATCATCTCTCTAGACTTTGAGACATTGTACGAAAAGAACTTGGAGCTATGTCACTTGTGCGATTATGTTGTCTTCTCCAAAGATCTGGCAAACCGCCAGGGCTGGAGAACAGCACAGGAAGCGTGTAAGGAGCTGGCTCTTGTCCTACATCCAAGCCGTCTAAATATCATATGTCCCTGGGGTAACACTGGCGCCAGCTGTTTGGATGCCTCCAACGAGTGCAACAATGTGCCCGCCTATGAACCGGCTTCAGTTGTGGATACTCTAGGTGCCGGCGATAGCTTTATGGCCGGCTTCATCTACGCATCCTATGTGATGCAGTGCAGATTGCCGGATGCTGTTGACTTTGCCAATCGCGTGGCTGGACACAAGATCAGCAATTATGGTTACGATCACATAGCTCAACTCAACAAGGACAAGGAAAACGCAATCAAACTGTAATATTATAATCAAATTATGTATCTTAAAGCTTTACGAAAGATGACGGAAATATAATATAATTATCAACATATTGTGGTTATAAATAGTGTAGTATTTGTTTAGGATGTGGTGTGGTGTCCTTCCTTCCCTATGGGCATCTCGTAGCTTATAAATTTTCATAAAATGTACAAGTCTGTGTCGGGGGTGCAATATGTATAAAACAATATCTAGTTATATATATTATCTAAGTAAATTTGGTAAAGTCCACTCGCTGATCAGCAACGTCCGACTTTCCGTCCAGCTTGCCTTCCGGCTTGACGTCCAGCTTGCCGCTTAGTTGTTGATTGTTTTGTTGTTGATTGTTGTTTTGTTGCTGATTGTTGTTTTGTTGTTGATTTTTTTCCTGTTGATTCTTTTCTTGTTGCACTTGTTGTTGTTCAATGAGCTAAGGATGGGATTACAGATGAATCTTTATTCAAAAAAGAAGATTGTTTAACTCCACCGCTTACCTGAGATCGCAAGCGTTTTAATCTGCGCAACCTTTCGAGCCAATTAGACGCATATGGATGCTCCTGCTGAATGCTTTGATATACAAGTGAGGCCAGCTGCAAGGCAACATAAATTAATATAGACTTTGTTGAGTTAAGATTTGGTTTAAAGACTATTTGTATATCCTACATTTGCATGAAGAGCCATTTGTCGAGCTAGCAATGGAGCACTGCGATCGGAGACTATTCTTGGCTCTGGATGGCTCACAAACTTTGAGATATCCGAACGTGCGTTTACATAGACACGATTCGAGTTTAGCTCCAGCGGTTCCACAATCACGCAGGCGTAGTTAAACTGACCCTAAAAATATAATTTGGTATTAATCCTTATGATCTCTAAATATTTGGTTCTGATTTTCGGATAAAAAGTGATAGAGAAAGAATATTATCATACTGATATTGTGTTTAGATTATATTCCTCGCCGCTTTCGTTGTAAATGATCTTAACAAAGTCGTTGCCAATGTGTTTCTTCTTTTCATAGCAGTTGGGATCATCCTGAAGATTGGTTGGCATTAATGTGGCTACATGGAAGGTGACCTTAAAAAAAATAAAGAATATTTATAAGTGCTCATTCAGTTAAAGGATAAAGTTAAGATGTTTTACCTGCAGTGTATCATCCTTCCATATATAAGCAAACTTGCCATCAACGCCGTATTTGTCCAGTCCAATGAATAAATTATTCTGCTCGGCTTCCACGATACTGACCAAGGTTCCAATGCTGCGCAGGAACTCCACATAGCGTGTGCTGCCATGAGAGTTTCGCAAGATCTCCACCTCGTTGTTGCACTGATTGGGACCGACGTAGAGGACACCGATTTTGTGGGTCTCAAATGGTGGTAGTAGATCGAGCAGCGTCAAAACACTGGACTGTTCGGGTCCAACTTTCAGTGGAGTCGCAGTCACGTTCAGTTGTCCCGTGCAATAGAGCTGCAGGAACGCAAAGCTAGGATTCATACACAACTGAGCACTGGTCGGTGGCTTGGCAGCCCCAAAGCTTCTAAAGCTGCTGGCCGGCGGCGGACGGGCCTTGCCGTTGTTGACCTCACGCACCACGGATATGGTCTTGGAGCGTCCACGCATCTGGTCACCTCCACCATTGTTGTAATCGGAACTAACGGCGGAGTTGTTGCCATTGCCATTGCCGCCACTGTTGAGTTTGGCTGGACCCAAGGAAGAATTCACATAGCTCGTCGGCTTGGCGGCGGTAGGAGCTAGAGTCTGTTTAGGTGCGATCGCGGTAGCTGACTGTGCTTGGCCAGGTGACAATGGTGGTTTACCAACGGCAGCTAGTTTGAGAGAGGATGCCGAGGCAGAGGTCTGCACCAGAGCTGGTTGAGCTGCAGTGCCCGCCACTTGGCTACTGACATCATCCGCCGAGTGTTGTTTGGGCGGCAATGTTCCCGAACCTGGCTGCAATGGGAACTTTAATCCCTGTGCTGCCAGCGGTGGCGTTGAGCCAGCAATCTCCTCGGGAATCGCCTCACAACTGACACGCATATCTTTCGTACTGTATTGAACATTCTTTTTCTTTGACGGCAACAGCGGTTCCTCCAGTGAAGCCATGACAATTTCCGGCTCCTGAGACAGTGGCGCCGGCTTGGCAGCAAGGATCGCCTGACGCCAGCTTGAGCTCATCTCTGGGCTGGAGTTAACACGTCGCACGGGATTACGTGCTCGACTCTGGTCATCGCCAAAGGCCAAGGCATCGTCATCCGCCTCCCCGTCGCTGACACTGCCACTCAGAGCTGCCTCCTTGCCACGTTTGCCGGCCATCCTCGTTATGGGTATGTCAATGGCTGCAGTGCCTTCACTAGCAATGCTCACAGAATGATGAATCTCCTCCTGCCGTTGCAAGGCACGCGCCTTGGCCATCATTCGCTGGCGCATTTCGGTAGCTGCTGGAATCGTAGCCGTGGTCGTAGCTAACGCCGGCTCCATTTCCACTTGTTGCACGGACTGTGCCTCCAGTTGCTGTTCATGCTGCTGCTGCTGCTGCGGTAACATTATGTTATCCGGCCCGAATACTCCTCCATAAGAAGTGGGCAAGAACAGTGAGACCATGTGATTAAAGGGTAGATCCTGACCAAAGCAATTATTTGCAATTGGATTCTGAATACGCGTTATCCACGAGATGTTTCCCGTTGGACGCCTTATGTAGATCTCTGCCCAGCCAGTGCAGGCGCGAACACAAACCGGTTGCTGGACAACGGAGCCCATGACCGATGGTCCCATGCTGGTCGTGGACAACGACATGGAATTGCCCAACAATGAAGTGTTGCTGCCCGTGTGCGAGCCTTCGACCAGATTGCCTGGCTCTGGATTCGAGCCGCGTCTGGAATACGTGTCCAGTGAAACAGTTGAGCTGTTGGAGATCTGACGATGAGGATGTGCTCCCGAGTTCGATGCAGAGATGGATGATGTTTGCTCTGTGCTTCCAGCACTCTTGTTCCCGCTGCTGTGCTGCAAACTCAGCTTTGTGTAGCGACGTTCCTGCTCTGGAGAGAGAGTAGGTTGTGCTCCACTATCATTTAGACTCTTGGAATTCAAACTAATGCTTCGACTCTTGCCCAGCTGTGCACAGCGTTCACAAAGTCCATTTCGTGTTGGGCCCGATGGACAACCTGCGGTTGTTATTGTAATTAGATTGTGACCCACCAGCCAGGTCTGCGACACACCATCCTTGAGCAGATGGTCAATGGCTGGAAAGCTATGAAAATAACTCTTAATTATTAAAGATTTAAACATGGAAGACGCACACACTCACCGTTTGGGCAACGAGGGACACGGCGAGTAGGTGTGCCGTGCCAGAAAATCGGAGCACGTCTCTGCCAACTCCACGTGAAAGTTGCGCAAATTCTGTAGACGCGTCTCGGCATCGTTGCGAGTCTCAGCGCTGTTCCTGCTGCCGTGTTCCGTCATGCTCGTGCTCCGCTTGCGATCGGATGAATCTTGATTCACAGTGACATCGTCTTTGGTCAGCATATCGGCATTGAATGCCATTGACTACAAAGAAAAGAAGGTATAATGGCAATTAACATTTTTAATATATATTTTATTGGGCTGTGCTTGAAGAGTTGACTTACCGACATGATATACCCCACACAATTCTTGCGCTGCTCAAGCTTACACTTCAGAAACCATGCAGCAAATACGTGATGAGCCAGGGTTACCGTGTAATGGTCATAGCGATGTGGCTTCGTATATGGCAATAATATGGCACACACATACATGTTCTGCTTCGGCGTAAAGTTTGTGAACAGATGACTTGATGAATGGATCAGAACTGTGAATAGTAATGGGAGAGCGATGATAAGTGAACTCTACAATAGAGTTTTCATTTCATAAAGTATTTTTTTAAATATAAGTATTAGAATTACAATTTAGTCTAAAAGTAAATTTAAAACCATTTTTTCTATTTTGATAACATTTAAGTCGTAAATAAATAATTTAATTAAAATTTATGTATGGCTTATAATTTAAAAGACTAGGAAGACCATCGGGCATGGTTAATGCGTCCTTCTATCCACAGAAACTTGAATCATTTTTTTTTTTAATTCTAAATATAAGGATAAATATACATACGTGATAGGAACTCCAATACTGGTATGGCCACCGTATTGTTATCACCCCTACGGCTTATTATAAGTAGCACATCAGGCAATTGTCGCATCAGTGCCTCGGGCATTTCTAGGATTAGAATTGTCATTGTGTTGATGCAGACGCTCGCAATGCTCGTAGATATATGTGACTTGAGAGCCGTAATGATTCTATTGTGCTGTTGTGGTTGCATGCTCTCGTAGTAAATGCCCAGAGAGGCAATTGCCGGCAGCACAAGAGCGTGAAACTCATCGGTGGGCTTGAATTCATTGGGGTTGACCGAGTGGATCTTGAATAAGGTGTTGGCCAACTCCTTGATGTCGTTGCCCTGAATGAGTGCCATGTTCTGCAGCACTTTGGGCAGTTCTTTAATAACCAGTTGGAAGACTTGATAGTCAGTATCTTGTTCAAGACAACGCACAATCAGTTTGCAGGCGCGTCGAATCGATATTGTTGTGGTTTGTGTTTGCGATGTGTTCGAGTCGATGCCAAGATAATGACTAAATTTGACAACTCCATTGCTGGCATCGGGATAACCAATGTGGTAAGAAGCATTAGCACGTGCTTTTAGCATCCAGTTAAAGATCTGAAAAGATAGCAGAACGCACAATAACATAAGTTACTAAAGGATAAAAAAGGCAGAATGTGTTCAGCTTGCCGAATACTTAATCAAACAGTGAGATTTGTTAAAATATCTCAAAATACAACTATGTTTTGCATACTGATGATTGATTTTTGTGCGATCATTTCTAATCCAGCAATATTGTTTCGTGATAATGCTCCATTTACCTTCAGTCGCACAATGCTCGCATTTTCAAAGACCTTGGGTCGATCGTAGTGCAGTTCCAGATGATCCATCAGTATATTAAATATTTTGATGGCATGTGTGGCAGGCAGACGATGTAGCTTGATAGCGAAAACCTCAACAAGTCCATTGATAGCTGCAATTATGTCGGCAATCTCGCTTTCATTTTTGATGATGATGCTGCTTCCCATTTCCGATGCCATACCCTCAGAGGCAACTGGACGCATCTGCTCGAACGGTCGATTAATAAGCGTCTCCAAAATGTCCAGCAATTCCATGCAACGTTTTGTGTCACAGTGAGCGGCAAAGTTGCAAAGTGCTCTTGCTACCGCCATGCGCACCTGGACACTCGGTTCTTGATGAATATGTGACAGCTGCGTTACAACAACGCGATCAAGAATCTCTTCCTCATAACTGGAACGATTCTGATTCATAATCTGCACCAGCGACTCGATTGTCTTAATGCGAACATTCACATTGGACATGCGGTAATATCGACACACAAATTGAGCCAAAAGCAGCAACCACTCAGGTCGTGTTGCAGTCACTCGACGTGTTCGATACTCAATCAATCCCAACACTGATGCCTCCGAGCGACGTTCAGCTACTCGCTCGATCAGATCATATATGCGATCCACATCTCCCAGTATCTGAGAACGCTCGTCTTGTAACAGCTTCTCAATGCAGTCAATGTTGTCGTGGAAATTGATTTGTAGATGATGCAATTGATCCTTACTAACGCCGTTACGCTCTGTAATTCAAAATAAAGTATTAATAAATAATTTTAAAATAATAAATTTATGCTTGCATAAATTTTAAATAAACTTTTAAAATAATGTAAAACATAATCTAATAAGTTTAATTAACCTCGTACACACCATAATACTCAATGTTATCCACAATTGTCGACATAATATCACAGATTAAGTCCCAGATGATCTCCGACAGCTTGTGCTTGTTGATCACCATGCGTACGCTATGTATGACTTCATAGGTGACGATCACCTGTCGACTATCCAGAGCCTGCAAAGATTTACAAGTTAGTAATGTTTTGGAAAGTTATAGACTATTTGTAATCTGAACTTACGCTAAGAAATCCCGTTAGCACATTACTTGCATATATCATCGGCGAGACCTGGAAGATTATGTTTGATCCAAAGATGTTCATGTTGAGATGAAAGACGGCGCCACGCAACAGTTGTGCATCCTCATATTGACCACGATCATTGAGTATATTACACATCATCTTCATTGAGTGATAACCAAGTTGTGTGCCGAGCAGATTTTTCATTATCTATAAGAAGATTAAGCAACATAGTTTTTAGGCGAGAGTGATGTATATGGTATTAAGTTTATATATTTGTGTATACTTTTGCACAAACTATAAAAATAAGGATTTCAAATTTAGTTAGTAGTTTTAGGAAATAATTTGGCCAGCTCAGAAATTTCGTTCAGTATAATAAAAAAAACATGAAAAAGCAGATTGTAAAAGAGTTTATTACGGTGAAAAAGGTGCGACGTCTGCCGCCAAAGGAACCGCAAGCACCGCCGCCAATACCACGACGTATACTGGTCGTTGGTCGCTGTGCGCTCGACATGATTACGGTCTGTGATGAGCATCCCATACCCGGAAAGTTGCAGCGCACCGAAGAGGGTTTCTGGCGTCTTGGTGGTCATGCTGCAAATACATGTTGCGTTCTGCGACGTTTGGGCACAGACTGTGAGTTCCTTGGGCAACTCAGTAGCATCAGTGCGTTCGAGAGCCTCTCGTCTAGTTTTAATGCGCTGGGAGTTGACATCTCCAGCTGTCCGCGAATGCCGCTGGAGCCACCTCATCAAAGCATTGTTATCGTTCGTGGTCAAGGCACACGAACTACTGTCGAGTACTCGAATCGTAAACACGAGCTGACCTATCAACAGTTTATGGGCGCCGTCGACTATAGAAAGTATTCTTGGATTCACTTTGAGGCACGTAATCTCAAGGATACATTGCGCATGATGCAAGCTGTGCGGGATTACAATTCACGCAATGAGGAAGCCAACATTATTGTTTCCTTTGGTTTGGTTAATTTACGTGCAATTAGCCTGCTCCTCGCCGACATGGCAGACTATGTGCTCGTGCAGAAACAGGTATTGACACAATACGCCTATATGAATGGTCGTGAGACAGTTTGGGCCGTGCGGGATCGTATGGAGGTGGCACACAAACGCTGGCTGGCAAATCAACCCAAGAAAACACCAAATCCTAATAAAGATGCGACTCCGTTGGATGAAAACAACTGCACACCTCCAGTGCAAAAAAGACCCATCATTATATATGAGAACTATGAAGAGGGCGCCAGTTGTTTGCTGTCCGATAATACCTACTTTAAAGTGGGAGGTCATCAGCCTCAAAAGATTGTGGACACCATTGGTGAGCACGACACCTTCGTCGGCGCTTTTATCTATGCAATGCAACAGGTTAAACTCTCCCTGCGCGATGCTATGGAATATGCAACACGAGCAACTTGCCACAAAATATCAGAGATTGGTTTCGATTGCTTGCGCTGCATGCCCAAGGATTTGATCAGCTGCTACTACGCATGATGTGAAGTACCGAGTATGAATGAGAATTTACTATTTTCAAATATTTAAAATTAGTATATGTTCTTGAAACTTAATCAAATAAAGAAATTAGCTTGCTAAACACCTGTGTAACTGATGAATCTTTTAAAATTTAAGACATGAACTGTAAATCTTTCATACAACAACTGGCTAAGAGTCCGAAAAACTACTACTACTTTGATTAGGAATGTTAGTTAATTAAATACATTTACTACATTTTTTACGTATTTGTAATGGGAAGTGAATTTTCCCTGACCTACCTTAAACGATGCTTGGCAATATCGCGCATGATTCACCGTTCGACAAAGGGTCACGATGCATTGATGCAATGTTTCGCTGGGGAAGATGGTGTAACCAATGACCAGCTCCAAAATGGTCAAGCACTGCAGACCGGTGTCATCATCGGCAACCGTGCAACTCAATTCGCAGGCATTTCTGAAACAAACCCAAAGAAAAGTTAAGCACTTGATATTCAGAATAAATAACAAAGTGACACTCACTGTACAATTCCAACTAGAATGTCTTTGTCCAAGTGGGCAGCATTAAATTTGATAAGATTAACCAGCATGTCTAGGTATGGGCAGAGCAGGGAGGCGTCTGTGATGGCTGGTATCCAAAGCAACATAAACTTGCCAATCTGTATAGGTATATCAAGGATTAAAATGCATCTTTAGAACTGCTGTTTTGCTGACCTTCTCCTCAAAATTGGTAATATCTTTGCCGTTCTCTGTGAGCGTGTCAAGCAGTTCCAGGAGATGACGCAAGTCCTCGTGTGCCTCATGGTTTTGTATAACCAGAAAGAACTTCTCCCGCATCAGCGTTAGGTTCTTATATTGTGTGTGAATGAGCCTCTTATAGAAGCTCAATGCAATTTGTCGGGTTTCTGCCGGTTTATTCGGCACAATGAGATCGTTGGTTAGATGCCACAGCTTTGTTATAGCAGTCTAAATGCAGTAAAAACAAAAAACCGATATTACTTTCCACTTGTCAAACATTTGATACCCTTGCAGCGCATAAACTTTATAGTCGCACATTTATGGACAATATTATAAAACCCTCTGCAAGGCTTTAAATAATTGTTGATCTTGAAACAGGAATTTTGAGCTGCCATTGAAAACGTCGTCTCCCTTTACCTCATCCAAGTTGATGTTGTGCAAATGCTGGTCGCCCAACTCTTTTAGCATTTTGCAACGTTGCGCGATTGGCTGCTCCGGTCGCAACTCATTCTCAAATTCTGGCCTTAATGTGCGCTCTCCTGCAGATCCTACGAAGGTAAAAAATGTTATTAAAGACATTCGTAGGAACTGTAAAGATGAAGTGAATATTTTACCTGCTGATTTTGTAGACTTGAGGAACATTTTAAACTTTGATTTATCCTTGGAGCTCATCGTTAGTCGTTTAATTCGTTGTATTTACGTTTTTACCATCAACAAAATTTGTTAATACTACAATTAACCTTTTCTTTAAATTTAAATAACAAATAATTGAAAATAAGCACAGAAAGAACAGTGCTGGAAACTAAACCAGGGAGCACATACAGTAGAGTTGTATCAAATCGTTCGGATTAAGTTCAGCTGAACCAATCACCGAAGTGAACGAACGAACCAAATCTCTGATTGTCGGTAAATGTAGGTTCAGCTGATTCGAATCTGTGCTTCAAGAAAAAAAAACCGTTATAATGAACATCTGGCAGCTTAATAAAAATAATTCAGATCATTTTTCTTTGTAGCTAATTTTCAAATAGGATCATTTCAATCAATATTTCTTTATTTTTAAGCTAGAATTTTGAAAATCTTTGCAGAATTTTAGTTGGAATTTCTTCGACTTACTATTGTTATTTACGATTTACTTTTGATAACAAAGGAACTAAATGAACGAAGATCAGGGATACGTGCAGTTCGTTTGCTCAACTTAGTGAGTCGTTGATCGAACTATTCCGAAACGATTCGATAACACTCTTTCATAGCGTCTTAAAAAGTTGTACTGAATGTATTAAAAGTAGAAAAAAAAAATTTAAAGCGCCATATAAATTTCCGCATTAAAAGCACCTCCAGTCTAAAGTACTATTCCTTGTTGTCCTCTGCTAATTGCATAACGTAAATTGTGGTTAATTTTTGCGGACGCAAAGCAAAGCAGACGCCGTACATGTGTTCTTAATTGCAATAAAAGAAGGAAAACAACAGTTACTTGTCACTTTTGACGCATCACACAGCGCTTAACAAAGGTAATTTCAATATACATATGTCTGTACATACATTTTTATATGTACATATACTATATGCACGCAGGTAATTTGTATAAGTAATAAATGGTAACAATATTTGCAAATAAGATTAATACGATTAAATTAACGCGTAGTCGTCGCTTGACTATGTATGCATGTATGTGTATGTTTAGCATGGCTGTGTGTGTTTGTATGTGTACACACACACAGATGTCAGTGTTGCCTGTTTGACGAAATGCAGCTTTATATGGCCAGGTTATATATTGTCGCCATTTTTCCAATTGGCACCAAATAATTAGAATAGATTCATTTTATTTTAAATAAGAATTATGCTTAAATTTTACGTTTGTAATCCTTAGATCAGTCATGAGTTCTACTGAGGAAAACAGTCCGGCAACCACGCCACAGGAGAGCGAACCAGTTGGTGAACAGACAAATCCTAGAGATTTGGAGAAGATTGAGGAGGAGAAGCTCAAGTCCAAATATTCATCTGGCATGCGAGTGCCTGGCGGTCATTCAGCATTCCTTCAAAAGCGATTGCAAAAGGGAGTAAGTTCTTACAGTCACACAATTAACCTGAAATTTGTATCTTAAATTTTGCATTTCCTTTGGTAGCAAAAATTCTTTGATTCTGGCGATTATCAAATGGCTAAACAAAAGGGCGGTGGTGTAAAGCAGGTGTTCGCTAATAAGGTGACCACCGGTGATGCCATACCAACTCCAGAAACGGTGCCAGCTCGCAAAACATCAATTATACAACCATGCAACAAGTTCTCGACAGCGAGTTAAACTTAAACTATCAAAATGTATTAACAATTGGCCCCCCGACGCCTTTCCAAATGCTCTTTACCTAATATAGTCTATTTGCTAGGTCGGCTGATCTATGTGCACTATGCTGTTGCGCTGGCGCTCATTTTGCCGAATTGTTAACAAGTCATACAAGATTTGTTTTTCTTTCAACATATTTGGATTTTACTTATTCTCATTTATAAAAGCTGTTTACCTAAAAAAAACAAAAATTACAAATTAACTTAAAATATATATTCCCGTATAATACCCCTATAAAAATCTGCGCCGATTATACCTAGCTTATGGCAGTCAATCTCAAGAACGTTTAATGTATCATAGCACACTTGAATCAGTACATCACTATTCAAAAAGTTCTATTTAACCCTGATTGTATGTAGTATGTAAGTTATTGAAATCGTAATAAAATTAAGCTGAAACCAGTTCTAATAATAACATTTTTAAAATTTGCCTTTATAGCAGTGTTCTGAATATAATTTGTAACTGAAATGAAATGAACTAAACATGAATAAAAATTAAAGAATACTGACTATAGAACAACTTTGGTTTTTCATAAATTTTTTTTTTGATGAATTTTAGCACGGTTCTATCTTAGATACATCAGTATGTGTTTTGGATATGGAGAGTCTAGAGAGTGTTTAATTTATTTCTACAATACAGCGCTAAAAAAAAAATTAACAATAATGTTAATGAATTGCTTATAAACCAGTGATGGGCACAGTCCCTCATGCGTGCAAATCAGCTGTTCGATTTACCAATGCAAACGCAAACCCGAGCGCATCGAGCAATAGTATTAAAGTACAAAAAAAATATTGTTAAAAATAAAACAGCTATAAAACTATTCTATATTAAATATTATATATAAAACTTTATTATATTTAAAAAAAATTATATATAAAACTATATTATATATATAAAAAAATTATATATAAAACTTTATTATATATAAAACAATTATACATAAAACAATTATTATATAAACATTGTTAAAAATAAAACAGCTATTTAACTATTCTTTATAAAATATTATATGTAAAACAATTATATATAAAACTTAATTATATAAAAATCTTTATTATATATAAAACTTTATTATATATAAAACACTATTATATATATAAAACTATAGCTTATAACTATAACTTAGCTTATAACTATCTGCTTCTAATGCTACGAAGTTGCCCGCCTTTGCTGACCCGTCCTCTGCGAGCGCCAACCGCCAAGTCCTACCGACTGCCAGAAAGGCCGGCTTTTATATGCTGCGTGGGGGGTTTCTAAGCAGAGCTCTGTTATCTTAGCAGTGCCAATGTGAGTTTAACAGTGCCAATTTTAGTTTAACAGTGCCAATGTTAGTTTAACAGTGCCAAAGTGAGTATAACATTCAACAATAACTTGTAGTGTTGCCAGTAATCGACCGTTAAAATAAGCTAGATTTGAAAAAAGTAATATACAGAATAAAAGGTAAAATAAAAATTAAAAGCAAATAAATAAAATTTATTTATTTGTTTAGAGGCCAAAACCATGAATATAATGACAATCCGCTGGAAAATCGGATTAGATTTGATCAAGTTATTGTTAAATGTTATACTCACTTTGGCACTGTTAAACTAACATTGGCACTGTTAAACTAACATTGGCACTGCTAAGATAACAGAGCTCTGCTAACAAACCCCCCACGCAGCATATAAAAGCCGACCTTTCTGGCAGTCGATAGGACTTGGCGGTTGGCGCTCGCAGAGGACGGATCAGCAAAAGCGGGCAACTTCGTAGCATTAAGCTAATTATAAAAATTATAAACCATTGTCTTGTAAGCTTAAAAATTATTTAATAAGAATAGTTTCAAATAATATAGTTATATATATTATATAGTTTCATATATAATAAAGTTTTATATATAATTGTTTTATATATTATATAGTTTTATATATAATATAGTTTAATATATAATTGTTTTATATATAATAAAGTTTTATATATAATTGTTTTATATATAATATTTTATATAGAATAGTTTTATAGCTGTTTTATTTTTAACAATGCTTATATAATAATTGTTTTATATATAAGAAAGTTTTATACATAATATTTAATATAGAATAGTTTTATAAGTGTTTTGTTTTTAATAATGTTTATTTTAGTACTTGAATCACAAACATTGTACATGATTTCTATGCAAAATCGCTTAATTTATTCCTCCTCAAATTCTTGATGTGTTTGCATTAGCAATTAAAAGCAAATGTGCATTAATAATTTTATAGAATTTAATTAAATGCATAACTTGGAAACTTCAAATTTGGCGCCAATTAAGGGTTCGTTTTGTTGAGAACTAGTTCTATTGAAGGAGTGCATTGAAATGAACTGTCCAAGTGGTTCAGTGAATTGTGAACGAAGCTCTTCAGTCGTTTTTATTCGTTTGTTGTGATTGTTTTTTAATAATTAAGTATTTCGAGTTGGTTAAATTCTGAAAACACTTTGAATGGATGCATCGATTATTTGCGAGCACAGTGTCTTTGAGTTGATCAGCAAGCTAGCTGTATTACTGTTGCAAGATGAACGCGCCCAAACAGAGCCAACAGATGCGTATGCTTTTGTCCCTGCGCCCGCATCAGTTTCCAAGAGACGCTCCGCAATCTACGAATCCTTGCTCCGCCTACGTTCGTATCAAATTTGCCCACGATTGGATAGGTTTCCGCAATGCAGGAAACTGCTGGATGAGCAGCGCATCTATTTTGAAGACCAACTGATTACTGATATTCAATATTGCCTTGTAAAAGTATCTAAACCTCCAGATCTTCAAAAGCAACTATCCCAGTACCTTCAGTCCCATGAAACCGATAGAAATTACAGATGCCGACTGCTGTTGCCGTTGCCATTGCGTCTGGAAGCGAATCCCTTCCCCAGGAGGATTCACAATTCAATCTACGCTTCCCCCGTGGTATTCAAGTCCATTGAGGAACTGCGTTCCCAGTTGCAGCCTGTCCAATTCTGTCGAAGCACCGACATTGTGTTGAGTGATATTGAAGAGCTGAAGAAGCCCTTCAAAGATGTCATGAAAAACAACTTGGTGTTGCCGACTTTGGGGGACTCAATGGCCCGTATGAAGGAATTCATTGGAGGTATCCAGCCTATGAAAACGAAATTTCCTGCGCCGCCAAAGCCAAAAGAAAAGCAGCAAAAATCTAATACCAAGGCAAACGAAAAGATAGGACCTTTTCCTGATAAATATTTCCTATCTGATCAGAGCAAGAGTAATGAACTCAAATGGCATCAAGATCGGACAATTGAGCTGAGTTTTATCAAACTTTCCGATTTTATTGATCATTTGAAAAAGGCTTCAGGTAATAGTACAACCTCAAGCTCGTTACTTGATATACATCTTATTATCGTTTTTTAGCTGGACTGCAATCAGAAACGTTTTTGGAGACACCCGATGGACACTTTAAGATGCGAGCCAATGCAACTATAGAGACCGTGCTGCCGGAAGTATTAGCGGACTATGCACGCCCCTTTCTAGAATCCGGCGGTGCATATCAGCGTCTACTCGCCTGCACTCAATGGAAATCCTATAGCAAAATTGAACGTCCTATGAACCGCGTAAGAATGAAAGCTAAGCTGTTTCCATTAGTAATACAATCAAATCATCTTTAATTACAGACTATGCGCCAGGCCATTATAACATTCCTTGCGAACAGCAGATTATTTTTGTTTTCGCAGCCAGCCGAGAATTTATCACAGCTCCTGCATAGTGCTAGTCCCACCATGCAGCTGCTGGTTCAACTGGATCAGATGTTTCAGGCCGAACGCAGGCGTAAGTATGAGGAACGGACTACATGTAGAATTTTCCCTTATATTTTTATACTCGTTACTATCACATTAAATTTTCACATTAAAATTTATCATAACAAATTTTATTCATATTTTGAACTAAATTAAATAAGTTATAAAATAATAATTAGATTTTCATTATTATTTAAACATCATAGAAAACCTCTTAAGAGTTATAATTATAAAAACCAACATATTAATTGCCTAAAAGAAGGCAGTAATGTTTTTAGCACTATTACTATCTATTAACTTTGCGACTGACATATCATAGTCGGGGAAAACCCGACTATAGCAATCTTATTTATGTAAGCCGATGATAAACTCTGACATTTCAGTGGACATCTCGAAGGGAACGAGCGGTGCCTGCCTATTAAGCGTTATTTGGTCAGCGATTGATGTGTGCGTTAATATTCAGTACCTGCAATTTTTAATGTACCTCTTGCGATCGTTGTGTGCAACATACTGTGGTCAGCTTCAGAATTGGCTCTACCATGGAGCACTCGACGAGCACTTCAATGAGATTTTCGTTGGCACACAGCGAGATATGGAGGAGAAATCCAAAGAGTATTTCGACAAGGCGCACTTTGTGCATCCCAATATGGTACCTGGTTTTCTGGCTGGCTGTGAGCCGGCCATTATACAGTGTGGCAAGTACAGTCGCTTGCTCAAGAGCTACAATCCTCAGGTTAGTAAGATATTGCAAGATGTGGCATATTAAAACTAAGAAATCTCTTACAGCACATGATTTTTACTGCGAAGCATCCAGATTTGGTTATATGCCTATCGCAGGATCAGTTGACGGAGATGCAGCAAAATTTGGATTCGCACTACAAACAATTGTTGCAACATATCCATCCATTTAGGATGCAACATGTGATCGAGGAACGTGCAGCGAACAGATGGCGTTTTGGTAATCGCATGTGGAGTTGCACTCAAGAACGAATTGCCGATTGGAAGGAGAATCAGCGAGAGTTGTTAATAAAAGCGAATGAAGGAAAACGTCGGCGCTACGAGGAGCTCAATAATCAGCGCAGGGAACAGGAAGAGATACGTTTAGAGCATCGGCGTATGGAAATTGCTTGTGAGCTGGCATTTCAACACAAACGTGATCAACAGGATGAAGAAAATCTTAGTCGTCAGAAACGTATCTATGAAGAACGAGTTGCAGCTCTACAAAAGATCGTACAACCGAAGAATATAGATGTCGTTGTTAGTAACAGTCCCGATGACAGCACAAACAGTTCTCGCAGTTTTGTTTCTTGCTGTGAAGAACTAAGCCCGGAAGAGGAAGAGGCAACAAAAATAGAAACAACATTGACCGAGGAGTCAGAGTCGACATCGAATCTAAAGCATAAGTTACCGGAAAAGTCAGATGCAGATGAAAAGCAAACTGATCAGCAGAATTCGAATGTTGTAGAAGTTAATTTAGCAGAGACAACAAAGGAGCAGAATTCAAATGCTGCAAATGATGAAATGGATCGCAATCGTGAGCGAAATATGTGCTCGAAGCAATTTCTGGATTGCCAAACACATGTGGAGTTGCAGAAGACGACAACAACAAATGCCTTGACAGAATTGGAATGTAATCGATTGCGTGTGCTTAATTGTACGGAAATGCAGCCTCCAGATGTGAACATGAATCTCGAGATCTCGGATTTGAGCGACATGCAACGCAATCGTCAGCGAATGCAACATCATCAGCACTTTGGCTCACCTAGTAATAATACGAATTTTGACAGCAAGACCGTAAAGTCGAACACGGATAAGAAACTTCAACTAAGCAGTGGCTTGCAATTGCCATTGGAGCCTCACAAGTTATTCGTGGAGCCAGCATTGGACGCAGCAACGCCAATGTCAACCACATCGGATGTCGATGTTGAGATCTGTATACCCAACGAAACGGTTGATGCAGCTAACAATAATATCAATGGTTATCCAAACTGTGATAGCGAAGAGGAACCATTAACTAAAACACCTAAACAGTTGCCAAAGAGTTCTGCTTTCCAGTTAAGAAAACCAGACTTAAGTGCGCCCATTTTTCAGTTGCAAAAAATTGAATCATCTAATTCTGTCACATTTAAGCACAGGCAATTGCCAAGGGATCATAATTCATTTCTGATTAAGCGATATGTACAACAGTCTATAATGGTGCCACTGAAAACGCACTTGTCTCTTTTGCGGAACGAAGTGCTCCGTATATTCGATGATCTCGACATCTATGAGCATTTTTGTCAGCTGCGAAACTATTTCTTTTTACTGGATGGGGAGTTTGGCACTATGCTGATTGGCGGTATTTTAGAACGTATTGAATCTGGCATGGATCCGAGTGCATTACGCAAAAAGGGAACACTGGATGCTATTCTCAACAATGCACTCGGACACAAAGTGACAGAAGGCTCGGATGCAGCTGCCTTCTTTGTTGATAATCTCAATTTAAATTGCGCAAACGCTCCGGAGTCTTTTGATCTAATGGATATTAATGCTCTATCCATATTTACGCTACATAGCAAGATCGATTGGCCACTGAATTTGGTCATCAGCGTTGAAACTATGGCCAAATATACACAGATATTCTCACATCTGTTAAAGCTTCGTCATGTCAGCTTTATGCTTGAGCGCGCCTATCAACACTTTCAGCAATTAGGGAAGCTTCATGGCAAGGCACTCCAAGTGGCGCCTCAGTATCGTCATTTGCAAATGGTGCGTCATAAATTGTCGCATTTTGTGATCACACTGCAAAATCATCTGGAGACAAATGCACTCCAGGGCACTTGGGAGACCTTTAATGAGAAACTTTGTCACGTAGATTCTGTCGAGGGACTTTACCAGAGACATGTGGAATACCTGAAAAATATCGCATTTATATCTCTGCTTAATCGTCGAAGCGTAAAGTTTCGGGAGACCATTGATAGTATTCTTGTGATTGTGCTACGTTTTTGCAAGTAATGTACAATGAATATATTTGATTAGAATAAGATCATATTTCACATTTTAATTTTTGTTTTTTTCTTTTTTTTAAAGGGTTCTGCAATCGAAATCATTTGTTTTGGACCAAAATCAAGAATTTATTCATCCGCGATACAAGCGATTAGTTTTCGAAGAGACCGAATTCGAAAAATTTTTACACTACGTCATCTATTTGGGCGACAAGGTCGATGCTTCCGGATATCAAGAAAAAATTGTTGAGCTGATACGTATTATAAATTTTAATAAATACTATGATGTAAAAAGTGCTACACATTAAACAAATGTTTGAATTTTAATGTTGTAATTACATTCATGTTGTTTATTAAAGAATGCTTAAAAAGTAATTTTATTTATACCAGAGCATTCTGCCAATTTTTTTTAGCACCAGCCTCTCGGCAATTGATAAAAAAAGTAATCAAAATTAAACTGCGCGGGTTAAGGAAGGAGCAAAATTGTCAATAGGGAGTAACGTCGTTAAATTTTATACCTAAAATATACCAGTATGTTCTGGTATATCAGATGGTTATTATAAAATACTGAATCAGTATTAATTAGAACGCGTTATTGCTCGCGTGCCAGATCGTAAAATTTAACATGGTGGCATCATTTGGAAAAGGTGGCAGCAGTGGTAGCAACGTCTGGAAATTAGTCACTTACATTTTATTTTTAGTTTAGATATTTAAAGAATATTTAAGCAATTTATAATTAAAGTTTGCTGCACTATATAAAATCAACAATTAAAAATGCAGGTAAGCGTTTTACAAGAAGTGTGTGATCACATAGGTGTTTTTTTGTTTATTTCTATGTGAAATGCAATAGATATAAATAAAGACTTCCATATTTGGGCAAAAGCCAGACACAAATTTGGGTGCAGCTGTTTTTGAATGAAAATTAAAGCAAATGATATTTATTGCAGGACCCCAACGAAGATACCGAGTGGAATGATGTGCTGCGCGCCAAAGGAATCCTCGGGCCAAAACAAAAGGCGGCTGAGATCACAGAAGATCAAATCCAGTCGCTAATGGACGATGCGATACAACGCCGCACAGATCTGCCCCTGCAAGAGGGACAGCGGGATAAAAAAATTGATGACATGTCGCTGGATGAACTGGACGAGCTCGAGGACTCCGAGGATGAGGCAGTGTTGGAGCAGTACCGTCTACGGCGCATTGCTGAAATGCGTGCCACCGCTGAGAAGGCAAGATTCGGCTGTGTTCAGGAAATATCTGGACAGGATTATGTCAACGAGGTGACCAAAGCTGGCGAGGGCATCTGGGCGGTACTGCATCTGTATGCCAATGGTGTACCACTCTGCGCCCTCATCCACCACCACATGCAACAGCTGGCCGTGCGGTTTCCTCAGACAAAGTTCATGCGCTCTATTGCGACGACTTGTATACCAAACTTTCCAGAAAAGAACCTGCCCACTATATTCATCTATTATGAGGGAGCGCTTCGCAAGCAGTTTATCGGTCCCATAGAGCTGCGTGCTGAGAAGTTGACTGCCGACGAGCTGGAATTTATGTTGGGTCAGGTCGGTGCGGTGCCTACGGAAATTAAGGAGGATCCTAAACCTCAAATCAGGGATAAAATGCTTGCCGATTTGGAAGATAAGAGTGCGGACTTTTTTTAATTCTGTGAGACATAATCTCATTTCATATTTCATGTCATTTTCTAGTACAATTTATGGTTCTTTTGCCAATGTGTGCATTTGTTAACAAAATATAAACAGTTTACATTTTCTACCAGAATTCACTTGTGTGGTTTTCCACTGTTTGTCAACGTTTTAGTTAAACTCTTTGGTTTCCCACGAAATATATTCGGATCAATAATGTT
Source organism: Drosophila falleni (assembly GCA_035045575.1). Lineage (NCBI taxonomy): Eukaryota > Metazoa > Arthropoda > Insecta > Diptera > Drosophilidae > Drosophila > Drosophila falleni. The sequence continues at coordinate 19,326,222 of JAWNOV010000167.1, forward strand.
GTACGGATGCTCACAAGCAGGATTTATAATGCGTCCACGTCGAAGTTCGTGCTTTTCCAGCAAATGTGGAGCTAGCAACAAAAACAACTGCTCTGTCCACGAAGGCAAACCGAAGCTGGAGAAGCACAGCTCCCAATATGGTAGTCCCAAATGTGCAATCGCCATGCGAAGATACTCACTGAACGTCTCGGCCAGAAATTGCCAGCTCAGAGTGTTCAGCTCCAATAAATAAAATCTCGGATTGTTCGAGTTCGTTGATTCGTAAAACATGCAAACCTACAAAGTGAGATAATATAATGCAAATGATTCATAGTTAGTCATAGAAATCAAAGCTGCAAACATGTTCCGCATTTTGGGTCACTTTTTTTTGCAATTCTTTGTTAAATTAACAAATTATTCAATTTTAGAAATGCAGTTTAAAAAAAAAAGTTCAAGTTTAAAAAGTAAAATTTGCATAATCTTAAACGTAGAAAAATTTTGTAAAATTGAGAAAATAAAATAGTATTGTTGTACTATCAAAACTTTTGACGCTTGCAGCCTTGATAATAATTTGAAACTCACCTTGGCCACCTCATTAATATTATTAATTTCGAATATTTTTGTCTTGGGCATTATTATGGGTGGTCCGTTGTCTCCCTTATCCTTGGGGGCTGAGCTCGAAGTGGCACTGGTCGTGGATGTCCCGGCTGTTCCAGTATTGGTCGAGGATGTGGAATTGCTGACCGAGTGTGTATTCTCGATGTTCTCACGTAAGAGAGTCACCTGCAGCAGGTGAGGAAAGTGTATATAGCCCACTCGTCGAATGTCGCTAGCTGGCAAGATTAAGAGATCAAGAATTAAGTTGAATTCTTATTTAACCAAACATAATGGCATAACATACGCGCATATTGATAGCTCCAGTTGAGCACGAATCCGTCGGTGGACAAGTAAAACTTTTTCATATCTTCCGGTAGATAGACACAATGTCGTTGCTCCCAATTAACCACCTGACAGAGATTAAGCGGCTGACGGCGCTCCAAATTGACATTGCAGACGCGTGGTACATTTGCTTTTATTTATTAATTAATTTATTAAGTTCGTTTCCTAACAATAACTGGCATTACTCACATAGAGTTTTAATCAGTCCTAGCGTCAAATTTTCATAGAATGCATCTTCTGGCGACAGCTTCTTATTCATGATAAAAATAAAAATTTTCTCAATTGTTCGAAAAGTGAATTATTGTTAAAAGTTAACTTGATAAAGTAAACAATGCCTCCCTGGCTTTGGTTGTTCTGGTAACGGAGTCCACTCGAAGCAGAACAGAATAACAACTGGTAATAACAAAATCAATGCCATTCATCAATGGGTTAAAGAAGTGCACACATACGGAAAAATTAAAAGTACACATACTCGTATAAGAAAAATTTAAATAACTTAAATGTCCATGCTCCACTGTCCTGCCTGAACTACAGGTCAGATTCACTTTTCTCACTGTCAAAGGAAAGCTCTATTTATACCAGCTGTTCTCACAGTGAGCGCTGCTGCTACTGGTCGCCTGCCGCTCTCTTTCTCTTGATTTAAATCTATACTCTCAATTGTGGGCGATCCGTTTTCACTCATGCGCTCTCAGTACATTAATCGTATACGCTATACTCACTTATACATATACACCACTAAGGATATGCTCTGCTCTGCTTAGGCTTCGGCCACGCATTGAGCGATGAGCGACTAAGCGATGCTCTCTCGAGCGATGTAAAATATTAAAGCTTATGAGCTCGAGCGATGGCGCTCAGTGCGTGGCCACCTCACTCAAAGCGATCGCTCATTACTGTCGCTCGAGAGAGCTTCGCTTAGTCGCTCAGTGCGTGGCCGAAGCCTTTGAGTACAAGCACCGACTGCACTGCTTTCTCTCTTATTGCTGCACTTCTTGTTGTACTGTTTTTCTCTTAGCTTTTCAAAGAGCAATCTCTGCAATGCGCGCTCCGCTCAGTGTGCAAGCTCTGACTGCACTGCTTGCTCGCTCATTCTTCAACCCCTTGTTGTAATGCTTGGTTATTTGTTGTCCAGAGTGCGCATTGCAGGGAATGAAGACCGCGAAGCTTATTTTTGTATGTATGGTGGTATGTATGGGATAAGTCGGTTAACTTATGTGTGATTTTGTTAAAATAATAGTTTACATAGCATTGTATACATATATACATAAAATTAATTTTATTTGCATTAAAATTGACAAAGAAGATATTTTCTAAAATGTACAGTAATTGTTTAAAATGTAAATAATAAATAAAAGTACTTGGTGCTATGGAGAAGAGTATATGGACCATAGACTTGGGTCTTCTATTCTCATCTGTTAGAATGATTGTTGGTTGCATCGTTCTCGGCCTCCTCCTCGTGTCAGGAAACCTCCCACACAGTGGACTCCACCGAACGACGTGGACGTGCAGCGACCTCCACATGGGCGTCCAGACCGTCACTCAAGCGACTAAATCGACGTGCCCAGCTGCCGCGTGGATTTACTTGACTTCCGGGTAACGAGGTGCGATTGCTGGCATCTCGGAATAGACTCAGTATGTCCTGATTATCACCCTGGGCACGCTTAATGCCATGATGATATTTAGCCTCTTTGGCCAGCAGCTGCTCACGCTGCATTTGTGTTTTCACCTCTGACGGTACATCGGGTATGATGAACTGCATGATGCCGGTGAGAACGAATACCACATGCTCAAAGACCACAACGAAGGCGAGACGTGCGGCGAAAACATGCCAATAATGTGGACTGAGTCCATAAGGATCGAAATCTTTTGGGCCATTGCTGAAATCGATACAAATTTATATAGATAATAATCAAAGTATAGTAAACAGCTTACCGATAGCCTCGATATTGACAGGTATCCGGATCGCGTTCACTGATTGATGCACCCCATTCCTCCTTGTAGTCGGATGTGTTAAATACGGACAGTGAGTGCTCGATATATCCAGCTAGCGTATTTGTATCCGAGTAGACAAATTTGTAAACCACGCGAGGAATGAAGTCACTTGTATAAGCGATCACAAATGCATTCGATACGACAGCCGTGTACGTTATAATGCGCAAAATGCCGTACCAGGCCCCAATATCCTCGACTCGTTCAGCTAAAGGTCTTCTTGCCTGGGTGACCATCTTATAGGCATCCAAGCGTATTTCGGCCACATTATTGAGCAGTGCGAAAAGCGGCGCCAGTGGAAATGCGGCCACAAACAGCGTGACAAAGCCGTATTGAAGTACTTTGATATAAATAATTAATATATAAAATTGTATAATGCCGATATACTCGTTACTTACTCATTTCCAGGTATTCGTCGAAGAGTGCTAATCGACCTGGGTCTTGCATATGATAGTCCTGCTCCCAGGCCATGTGCAGATGAGATTCATCCTTTGTAGCCTGAAGTAAATTAAATGCTGCATTCAAATTCTGTATTATATTAATGTATTTATAATACCTGTTTGTGTTTTCGCTGCCGCCACCAATTCCAGAACTTGGGAAACAAATATTCCATGAAGTTGTTCCAACACTGCTTACCCACCATAATGATGGCCTAAAGTAAAATTATGATTAATTATATATATTAATAATAATTATTCATTATATTAAATTGATAACAAAAACAAGTGGGCTCGACAGTAGGATACCCTGAGCCCAGGTACTCTTCAATAAAAGTTTATTTGACCCTTACTCTTCCTTCCAACTCTCATAACTTTGTTTTGATCATTTTTTGGCCTCTTCTTTGATTCTGCATCAAAAAATTATTTATTTAAAAAATTCAATTTTTTTTCCTATCACTGTCTATTTTATCCGTACTTTCCCTTGACTTGTCCCTTGACCCATACTCAAAAACTTCCAACGCTCATAACTTTGTCAAAACTTGACCGATTTTCATGCGGAATACCGTTTTGATCATGTTTTGGCCTCAACTTTGATTCTGCATCAAAATATTATTTATTTAAAAAATTCGATTTTTTTCTCTATCACTGTCTATTTTATCCGTACTTTTCCCTTGACTTGTCCCTTAACCCTTACTCAAAAAAATACAAAATAAAGGTAATTAACTCACCAGTTGTATGCAGAGTTCAGACAAGCAGCCCGCTGGATCACAAATGTCATTTTTGAGGCGAAAGAATTCACTGCGTCTGGCCTGATCGTCGCCAGGATAATCGAAAAAGCGTCCTTTAAAGAAGGCTATATAGATGAGGGATGAGTAAAAGTTCATAAACTCAAAGAAGAATATTTTGAACGTATATGAGTCTTCGTATTCGGTATGCGTGCGTGGATTTTCCAAGTTCGTTAACTTAATTGCCATGCGGTGGTATATCTATAATACAATGAAGTATACATTAAATATAGCTTTAAATTCTGATAGGTTACATACTCGAGTAAGTATCATGATGACCACCAAATTGATCAGAGCAGCTGTTACAGTGGTAAAAAGCTTGGCGTGTTCTTTTACAAAAAACCCTCCACCGCCATAGATAACTGATACCAAGGTAATGCGGTAGATTATGGTCCCCAGCACAGCGGAGAGCACAACAGAGATCTGAGGAAAATAAATATTAATATAATCAGATGTAAATATTGACATATTCTTTTAATAATCACCATAAAGAGTACTGCACTGCCTGTAATTACGAATCGAATAGCTCGATTCCAGGTGGACATGTAGGGTTCCTTTTCCCTTGTCACAGGATTCATACGATATGTGGTTGCATTCGTTTCAAACTCTGGTCGATTCTCCTCATCCATTTCCACATTGTGTAGATCCCATTCCCAAACCAAAACCGATTGCTTACGTTTCCACAGCTCCAAAAAAGTGGTAGCTACAATGTAATTGAGTTGAAATATCATAAAAAATAAAGAATGATCTTTTAACTTACCCCAAAAGGACATAAATATAGCAAAAAAAACTGTTGAGGGATTGTCAAATAGATATGTAAGTCGTGAGAACAGACATGATTCCGACAGTCTTTGATAGCTGCATGCCTTATCGCAGAGGGGACATAATGTAATGTTGCCCGTTCCAAACTCATTACAGATCTCTTTACTTGGCGTATTATCCTCCGACTCCAATGTGGCTAATCCATAGATAAAGCAGAGAGTGCCAACTATAGCTGGATAGACTAACATTTCGGTGTAGAAGCCCAACCAACAGAAATACAGAGCAATTTTATCGCCAAAGTATTTGCGAACCAAGCAAAGCGGTTGCTTTTTATACCACTGTGAAGGGTGTGCCCAGGTCTGATAAAGAACACGGCGATCAAGAGAAATGCCACTCGAGTGTGGTCGATCGTAGCGACCCTCATGCAGTGGAAAGCAGCCCAGATATGTGCCATCATTCAGTAATCTTCTTATGCCACTTCGATCGCTCTCGTCGTAGGGTGTTCGGATAAGCACCTGCATCACCATCAGGGATCGTTGTGCACTCGTATATGCCGTGGCACGATCTTTGACAATGAATCTGATAGGAGAAATTAATACATAACTAGACATATATATAAATTTCTTAGCGTAATTTACTGTTCCTCTGGATTCCCATTAGCTGTGGCTGCTTTGAAAGTTGTTTCGCCTTCAAGCAGATTATGATCGAGTTGTATTTTTTTGGTTAAGCGTTGCCAGACTTCCTTCCAGTAATGCACATTACGCATAACCACGTTCTCTTCATCCTACATAATAAATGAAGCGATTTTTAGCTATTTTATCTCCTTTTTTATCTTTGTCAAATCTTAACCGATTGTCTTGCGAATTGTTAATTTTAAAATTGAAAAATAAAATTTCTTTCAAACTGTCCTTGTGGAATATCAATTTGATCACAATTTGGCCTCTAATTTGATATAAATCAAACTGTAAATTACTATTTGTATCTGGACTTACCCAAGATGGCTTCACGGATATGGTTATGAAGCGTTTGATGGGAAATTTTAGATTCATGATCTCTGCAAGACGCGTTTCCAGGCGCCAAGGTAAATGAACTTTCAAGAAGAACGTCTTCTCATTAAACGACTGTGATTTGTCTTCCAGTTCGACTTCGAGTCCCTCCTTTACAAGATTTTCCATAAAACAGCGTCTAATGTCACGCCTTCGTGCTTCCGCCTCGGTCATTACACCCAAATCCTCCTCTTCCCAGGCCAACACCATGTCCACCTTGCGTCGTCCGTCTCGGAACATGAGAGACTCTGGATCGAGTCCCTCCCGATCCTGTTTACTGATTCGTCTCTCCTCACTGCTACCAGTTAGACTATTACTCTTACTGGCCTTGCGACTGCTCCTGTAACTACCAGTAAGACTGTTTTCCCCCGTAGAGGTTTTCCTCTCCGTCGGCATTAATTGTCGATAGCCAAATTGATCATTGAGTATATTCGAATTGGTGGATTCCACGATCTCATAGGATTCAGTGACATTATCCTCGGTAATTGATTTGCGTCCGGCCAAAACAGGACTGAGATTTAAGCCAAGAGTTCGTCTCATGGCGGTACCTGGAATATCCTCCTCATTGCTACCCACGATTTTCGGCCCAAAAGCTTGTGTAGGACTCGGTTCTGCTGACTCCGTTTCCAGATGTGTAGGTAATGGTACTGCAATCGTGGTGCCCTTCTGATAAAAGGAACCATTACTGCCTCGAATCATCGAAGAATTCAACCATTTTTCGGTATATGCCGCTGAGGAACTTGCACATGTTGAGATTGCCTTCACTTGGGCTTTTGGTGAGACTGGCCTACTTCCAGCTATTGGTGTGCTATCCGGTTGCCTCGCTTCCTCCAGAAAGCTATAGATGTTATCGGACGTAATACTTGTCTCCATCGGACGAACGTGTAGATCTATTTCATTTAAAGGGCTTTCCTGTTGGAACAACGTAAATGTTTAAGATGGAAATGTAGATCTGGAGTCCGAAGGACTTACACTATAACCAACTAGTCGGCCTGCTACAATTCCACTGTCTTGGCTAAGTCTTCTGGGTCGCAATTTGGGCTGACTAGTGCGGATCATGCGTTCACTTTTGGCTGGACTCGAGACGACTTCTCGCCGGGATGTGTTCGTTGAGTTGTGACGCGAATTACGTAGTATGGGCACCGAGAGGAACCCTATTAAAGGCAAATTTCTGAAGATATTCTCAGGAATTATCTTAACATTAACATTACTTACTGGGAAACTGAAATGCGCTCTGTCCAATTGTCCTCTCATTCTCAGCAGCTGTACTTCCGATGAGATCCTCTCGGGAACTGGCCTCCGTTATGGGCGATGCGCTCTCGTCATCAACACTATCGATTCGTATTTGAAATATATTTGATTTGCCAGTCGGCACTTCTTCATGACTGCTCATTTTACGTCAACTTTCTTCGCAATGACGTCGATGGAGTTGACTACAAATATATCGTCGTAATTGTACGGTTCGTGTTAAGTAATGCTATATGAATGAATCCCATTTTTGGCCTGAACCAAACCACTCGAACTTTATAATTTGACCTACAATTCAGCGCACGAGGTGGAAAACACCTGTCAACGTACACACAATTAAATATGTATTTCCATTTCCATTTGTCCTTTCCGATGCATATGATCCATCTATTCACCAATAATGCGATTTACAAGACACGCATTTATTGCGTGTGTCTATTTACATTAAATAATCGCTCAAAAGTCAACTTTTTAGGGTCGGAAACTATTAGCAACTTCTATCAATAATATTTCTTATGCACAACAAGTTATTCTAAAGAAAAAGTATATTTCATCTGTCTATTTCTATTAAACTCTCACACTCAATATTTATTATAAAAGTTCTCACAAATTGCGTTTATTTCACATTACGATTAACTCCCTCGCGTGCGATGAAATGAAATGAATACAACAAATAATAGCACAATATATTAAAGAAATTACCTTTGCTATATGTATGCACACACATATGTAAATATTAATGCATTGGTCATTTAAAGTTGTTTTTATACTTTGCCATCAATTAATAATGAGCTAATGAGCGTAGTATAGTTTGTAACGTGTATAGGAATTAATATCCATTTATTAGTTAATTTATTTAACAGTCGAGTCTACTTAAATACAGTCATCTGTCGGAAAACTCAGGTAGATCGGGAATTAAGAGCATACATTTATTTCATAAGAAATAGTACATATTTATTCTTACCGAACAATTTAAGAATTTTATTTTTATTTAAGAACATTTTTTATATTAATATTCTTAAAATTAGTAAAATGTTCCTTTTATAAGACAAAAATATTTACGATGCATTTTCTTGATTTTAGAAGTTGGTCTTTTTTTTTTTAGTGTATTTTAAGAAATAAAGAAAATTTTATTTAATGATTATTGAAAGAAAAAGAGTTATCCAAGAATTGAATCTCTATAGTTTAATAATAGCATGGGCTGCAATTTCGACGATATTTTCGATAGTAATATCTGAGATATTATCTCAGAGCTGCTAACAATATTTTGTGCAGTTAAGTCATTTGATTATCTAAAACTCATGAGCTATGTTACTTAAGGTTGATTAAATTATACATAGAAGAGCAAGGGCATCTCCTATTCATAAATTAAGTAAGTAAAGCGGTCTTAATTGTTTTTAAAGCGGTACAATTAGTATATATATGTATGTATATACATATGTATTAATATACAAAAACGAGATATGTATTTATAGAAATATGTATGTATGTTTGCTTGAATGCATCGTCATGGCTTTAAATTGCTTTGCCTCACGCATACGTATAATTTTCGAACTTGGCATTATAGTACGATATTTGATGGAAGGCCTCATATGACCTCACATGTCCATATGATAAAGTTTATTAGACAAGTAATTGGATCGATAAATGTAAATAAATAAACTTGTTGCTTAGCTTCTTTGACACTTTCGTCTATTGTGTTGTACGTCAATAGCTAAGGATATAGCATAATTAAAGAATGTGAAGATAGAATGTAAGCAGGTATTTCTAAACTGAATACTGGAATCCAATTTGTAATGTATTTTGTCATTGGCTTCCTTCCATTCTTGACCCATTTTTATTATTAAGTGGAACTATAGTAAATAATAATTTATTATGAATACAATTGTACCTGTATGGGAGTTGCTAAATACGTCAATTGTGTTGGTGTTGGTGGTGGTTTTGTGGTTGTGGTTGTCAGTTGTGCAAAGTCTCATGCCATAGAAACAATCACAGCAGTTGAAGGTTTATTGATTCCATGTTGTCATTTTTTTCAAGTTCTATATATTAATAATCGATTATTGATTTCAATATTTACTTTTATTTACAAATTCCGATATTAATTAGAATCCTTTATTTATGTTGCTTTAAATAGTAATTTTGTATTGATTTTGAATACTTTCAATCATTTTAGTTTTATTATCTCTAACATTTTTGATTCACTTGCGCTCGCGTGTCCATTGTTAGTTATTAACACATTTTCTAATGGATAATGGACATCAGGAGGTTTCGACCGATTTGCTCAAGAGCTCGCACACGAATGACCAACAACGAGGACCTGCAACAGTCAAAGGACTGACAGAGGTAACATAGTGGACAGCTTGTCACTGTCCTTTATTCCATATTCTATTTTGATTTGTGACGACCCCCACAGGTCTCTGACTGCTGACGCAAATGCCTTTACCTTCACCTACACCTCATATAGGACAGTTGTGAGTATCCTGTTGATAATCAAAGTAGTTTATTATTTTCAAGCTTTGCTCTCTCTCTCTCTCTCTCTCTCTCTCTCTCTATGTCTCTCTCTCTCTTTCTCTCTCTCTCACTCTCTGTACGAAAATTGAGCGTAGCGAAGAAACCTTTTCTTGTGGTTATTAATGCGTTGCCTGGTGGGTTTTGACATTTAATTGAAGGCAACTTAAATGGTAATTTACTATAAGCATATTTGAAAGCAATTTTTGCTACTTTTAAAGATCTACTCTTTGTTAAAGAACCTGGTCTTTGGTCTGGTTAGTTTTCTGAAATTGGTTGAGATATGACGGTCCACTATATCATATAGCTGCCATAGGAACGATACATCGAAAATGAAGTTTTAGTATGAAAGAGTTTTTTGTTTGTTGAGATATCAGAACCAAACTAATAGATTATGTATCTGGGCTGCTAATATACATCCTCACCAAATTTGGCTAAAATCGGTTAACTATGTCATATAGCTGCCATAGGAACGGTACATCGAAAATGAAGTTTTAGTATGGGAATTTTTTTTGTTTGTTAAGATATCAGAACCAAACTGATAGAATATGCATCTGAGCTAGTATTACACATCCTCACTAAATTTTGTTAGAATCGGTCTAAAATATCATATAGCTGCCATCGGAACAATCGATCGAAAATCAACTTTCAGTACAGAGTGCATGGACACAGGGTATTCAACTGTCGAGCGTGCTCGACTGTAACCGCCCACTAGATTTTTATCTACCTACCAGAATTTTAGCATTTCAACTATGATAAGATTTACAAGTTTATCATATTTTTTACCCTTCACCTTTATTGAGACCAACACCAAGTATTTGAACTTATGACTAATCAAAGTGGATTAAATACTTATACTAGATTTAAGATGATTCATCGATCTTTGGTTTTGCCATTTCATTGGAACTGCTGTTGCACTGTTGAAGGACATCTAATTGGCAGCTGTTTGTCGCCTTGTTAAAATAGAATCCCTGCTCGCACTCGGCCTCGATCTTCTGGCCGTGGACACAGACAAAGTAGCCGCGACAATTGTGAATGTCACGGGCGAGTTGACCATGTTTACCATTGCATACTCCAACCCGTTCACCATTCTCCATCAAACAGGTGCCATCATTCTGGCGACAGATGCCGAGCAGACTGTCATAGCTCTCGCCATTGCGACATCGCTGTGAAATGGGTTCATCCTCGTCACAGCTGATGTAACGACGGCAATCTCCAGGCTCCGCAATCGATGATCCTTCGCTGATGACATCACACAAATGGGCAAAGTCTGTGGGAGCTTCGATACATTCTCTATTCTCTATTGATTGTACCTCAACCTTCTCAACCGTGTCGTGCTCTATTGCTGACAGAGATCCCAGCTCTGTCTTGGTATCTGACTGTAAGTCCTTCTCCTCTTCAGTGGCTACTTCAAAGGGAGTACACTGCAGCAGGGTTGCATTGAAGAAGTAACCTTCATAGCAGCGTTCACCACGAAGTTTGTTGGAGATGCATATATAAAAGTTGTTGCAATTTGCCGTATCCGGCACTATAAATCCATGTTTGCCCTCGCACAAAAGTGGATTGGGTGGCAAATCCCGTATGCTTGTTTCGTTGCCGTTGCCAATCTCTTCCCTGCTCACATAAGGACAGGCACCATCGTCTGGCAGGCAAAGCAGCTGCTCAGCATCGAAATAGGCACCCAAAGCGCAGCGTTGGATCAAGGCAACTCCTCCAGCACAGATGTAGTACTTGGTACAGTCCCGATAGTCCGGAACATAGCTACCATCCTGTAGACTGTCACAACTGTAGACGGCGCTATTGGTAAGATTGCCATCCAATTGACCATGTTGGCACTCCAAATCCGATTCCAATTCCAATATGCAATGACCCAGAGTGGCATTGAAGCGTTTCTTGTCCTCACACTGGACTGAAATGGCCAAACCACGAACACAGACGTAGTACAGATTACAGTATAGCTTGTGGGGCAAATGGACACCATGAGTTACTCCCGTGCAGAGACCTAGACTCGTCTCCGAGTCGGACATAATTTGCTGCTTACACTGACCGAGATCCAGGCGACATTGCAGGAGGAAGCTATCAAAGTACTGACCCTTGGGACAGTAGAGCAACTGCGACGCATTGGAGCAATTGTAATAAGCTCGACAGTTGTGGAGATGAGGAAGCAGAGCATCTGTCATCTTGTTGTTGGCACAGATGGACTCAATATGCTGACAGCTGCCATCGTTGGGACGACAGTAGCCCAGGATTGCATCGAAGAAGCTGCCGGCAGCGCAGTTCTGGGGCAGAGCAGGCTGTTCCTGCAGACAGATATAGAAACGTGTACAGTCATCCGGATGTGGAACACTCTGACCATCCGGCTGACCTAGGCAACTGATCGATGTATGATCCTTGAGTAAGGCTTGACATTTGTCTAGGGATTGACACTTGCCCAGCTCCCCAACGAAACTGTGTCCACGCAGACAACTGGCCAGATGCCATTCATCCGCCTCACAGTAGTAGAATAATTGCGTGCAATTCGAGTCGGTTGTGGGCAAGGAACGAAGCTCGCCGGGATTGCATGAGCGTCGCAAGCCATTGCCATGACAGCTGCCTTCATTGGGAATGCATCCCAGCTGTGGCTCAAACTGTTCCAAGGAGTTGCAACTACTGTTCATCCATTTGCCACCGACACACAGATCGTAGGAGCGACAGCTGCTGGCGATGCCACGTCTCTGTCCCTCAACACATGGTATGGTGGTATTCCCCTCCTGCTCCTCCAGTCGACATTGATTGGCATCGTTGGGCAGACAGTAGTTGTGTTGCCGACTGAAGTACATGCCAAGTGGACACTGTTGGAGCCACCAGGCATTCTCCGTGCACATCAAGAATGTGGAGCAACCTCTGGGCGATGGTCGCACTGCCAAATGACGACAGACAGTTGAGGTCGTCTCGTTTCGATTAATCCACAAGCAGAAGTCATCACCCTCATATATAGGCATGGGCAGACAGGCGTTCACCTTTCCAGCATAATAATGACGCTTGGGACAGCTACGTAAGCGCCATCTGCCGGCATTACAGCGAAAGTATTGCATGCAATTACTCTTCCCATTTCGGCTCGGAATTGTGGAGAATTCATTGCGATGATTACATTGAGGCAGACCTGGTACTCGGGCATAACTACAAACCATGTCGTCACGGGGCTCCAAACAACGTTGCTGCTCCGGATTGTAATAGCGCTCCTCGGAGCAAGTGCGTCGTCGCCAAGTTCCGTCCACACAGATCTCGTACTGAGAACAGTTCGCGGGCAAAGAACGCTTCTCATTGACTTCACAGGCAAACTAAACAAAAAAAAAAAAAAAAAATTAGGTATATGAAATACAATTGTACATGGAAATACTCGGATTTTTAAAAGTATATTACCCGAATAAAAGACATTCTTCACTGAAGCGATTCTACTAGCTAAAATTACAAATACTAAAAGTATTGATAGTGTGATTGTAAAAGAAACATATATAAGTGTTAGAAGTTCGCTGTGATCAAGATATATGAGATATACATACTCCAAGGATAGGACATATAAACAGACAGAGATATATTCATCTATAAGAAACATTGTTCCTAGACTGAATAGTAAAACCCGAAACAAGTTGTCAAATGTCAGATATATATAGTCTGATATATATATTTGGCTAGTATTGATAATGTGATTGTAAAAGAAACATATATAAATGTCAGAAGTTCGCTGTGATCAAGATACATGAGATATATACGGATAGGACATATAAACAGACAAAGATATATTCATCTATAGGAAACATTGTTCCTAGACTGAATAGTAAAACCCAAACAAGTTGTCAAATGTCAGATATATATAGTGTGATATATATAGTTAACCAATTCCATTCGAGATCGAAATAAAAGTTCGCAAATTTGAGTAAATAAACATATGTATATTTGGATATGATTGTTATATAAAATTGGAGCAAGCGGAATTTCTCATAATATCTCATAATAACTACAGACAAATAACAAGCATAATTATATACGATTAGATAATTACATAACGACGACTAATAACGTCTATATATGTATGTGTATAGATAAGTTGGTCTAATAGAGTACAGGTCATTTTAAGGCAGGCGTAGGGTTTCGTAGGGTTGCATTCGGTAAGTTTACACTAGTTTCTGGAAAAATTTCTTAAGCATTGATAGTGATCTTACTTTTTCCTCTGGTTCAACGGATCGCTTCTGAATGACATGTTGATCGTTGATCAAGCACAGGCCGAGAATGCGATCGAAAAGCTTTCCATCATTGCATTTGTGATAGGTGACAACCTCAACATTTCCATCGCATGAGCAGAAACCTTCAGAAGTATTCACGGCTGCGAATGGTTGAAATTGTATGCGATTTCTGCACTCCCGAGGATCACAGGCAGCCACAGTGGCGGTCACTTCATCGACACAAACACCTTGAGTGATGTCAAAGACGTGTCCAGGTGTACAGTGGTAATAGGTCGGCGTAATATCACAGGCACAGAAACCCTTTGTTGTATTCTTCGCAGCGAATGCTTCAAACTGTACTCGTGATCGACATTGCAGAGGATCACAGGCATCAACGATACAAGTTCCGAGCATCTCGTCAAACATATGTCCATCGGGACAGATCTGATAGCTGACTGAACCATCAGCTTCGCAAACACAGAAGGCATTGATTGAATCTAAAGCAGCAAATGTTGAGGACTTGGCCAAGCTCTCACATTTTGTGGCATCACAAGTCAATTGTTTGCCGCCAGAGCCCGAGTTCAGACATATTTCAAATGTGGCATCGTATTGCTTGCCAGCTGGACATGCCTCATATATTGCAACACCCTCAAGACACAGGCAGAAGCCATTTGTTCCGTTCAGGGCGGCAAAGTTGGAGTTATCCTGAAGTCCAGCACATTTTCCCGCTGTACAGACACAATCTGAAACCTGTTTAAAAAGAGTATGATTTAGTTTATATCATTCATTTGATAATTGCAATTTTTACGCACCGCTTTCCTCAGACAGACTTTGTCGACGGGATCGAATACTTTGCCATTTGGACAGTTATTATAGAGTGCCGTTCCGTTCTTGCAATAACAGAAGCTTGTCTCATCGTCTTCGTTCGTGGAGGGGAAAGGCTGATACTCAGGATTGCAGCTACATAGATCAGAGTCGCAATAGCAGCTCGTTTCTCCATCCTGTTAAAAGTCGTTCTCAACTTAGTATAAAAAAGTATAATTACAGAGCTATACTTTACCAAGGGTTCCAAACATATGCCATCCTGTACGCTGTATTCCTTGTCAGGGGGACAAGGTCTATAAATGGGTAAGCCTCCCTGACAATAACAGAAACCATCGGTACCATTTTCTGCCGGATAAGTCGTAAATTCCGGAAGTGTATCACACTTTGTTGCATCACAGACAACGGGACCCTGAAATCAATATTATAATTAATCGCAAATTCTCACTCTTCTAAATCTATATCTTACAGGTGGTGTCAGGCACAGCAGAAGTACGGGATCAAATTCTTTATCAGCTGGACACGTGGAAAGCACTGGACAATTCTGTTTGCAGTAGCAGAATGCATTATTGTTATCATCTGCTGGGAAAATGTCGTATTCTGGTTTAGTTGCACACAATGCTGCATTACACCCGTTGCATTCACAATTGGGTTCCTCCTACAAGTAGAAATAAATATAAATATGAAAAAGTGCAACACTATTTTAGGATTTCCTTTTGAATTACATAGGGCTCCAGACAAATGCCAAGGTCTGCATTATAGGTCTTATTCACTGGACAGTCGTTATAGGACGGTACTTCATCCATGCATAGACAGAATCCAGCATCTGTATCAATGGCCGGGAAGGTTTGACCATTTGGTTTATCCAAGCAGTAGTTGCGACAGCATCGAGGCTATAATTGCAAAAATTAAGGAAAAATAAGTGTTTTTATAACAACAGATCAGCAGACCGAATAAAGTAACTGTCTTGTTAAGATTTACCTCTATCTATTTAAAAAAATAGTTACAAAAAGATGTGTTTAATTACAACTAGTCGAAAAGGCTATAGAATACCTGTTACCTATTTCAATGTATATTGAAGTACTTTAAAGAAATTACTAACTATTATAAACTACTGCATAATTTGGGTGATTGTGTTGAATTAATTATTAATAACTTTGGTTAGCTATTACTGCCGTTATACTTGTCTGATCTTGCTGCGATTAAGTGAGATACTAGATAATATTATTAGCTAACGTTTATTATCATTACTTACTATATATCCTTTTACTTATTTCTTAAGTAACGTCTAAAAATACAACTAATATTCAATTAATTAATAATAACTTTGGTTAGCTATTACTGCCGTAATACTTGTCTGATCTTGCTGCGATCAAGTGAGATACTAGATAATATTATTAGATAACGTCGTCTATCATTACCAACAATATATCCTAAAAAAACAATTAATATTCAACTTACATCTGGTATTGGGGCAAGGACGCAAATGAGGAGAACGCTATTGAAGGTATAGCCAATGGGGCAAGGTACGGGAACTTGTTGTCCAGCGCGGCACAAGCAGAAACTATTGGGATCATCAAAGTTCTCAGAAGGTGTGTATTCAGGTGCATCCACACAAACTCTAGGGTCGCAAGGTCCCGTCTGAAAATTAAATCAGCAATTAAACGTATGAGTTATTAAAGAGGTAAAGGATCTTACGAAAGTGCAAACACCGTCACATGCGTCAAAGTTATAGCCCGTTGGACAGGACTTTACATAAGCACCATCGCTTTGGCAGAGACAGAAGGTGGTGGTGTCATTATTCTCGGTCGGATAAGCTGCATAAAGATTGTCTTTGGTGCACTTTGATTGATCGCATGAAGGCTGCAATTGTAAAATACATTGGATAAGTTCAGATAGTACAGGGTTCTAAGTCAATATGACCTACACTGGGTGCGGCTAGGCAAATCAACAAGGTTGGATCCAATGCTGTGTTGGGTGGACAAGCTCGAATCGTTGCCGTTTTGCCCATGCAAATATAGAATCTGGTATCATCTCCAGCGATGGGAATAATGGTTCCATCGGCGGCAGTTGCACAAAGTGCTGCATTACAGGTAACTTTGGCAGAGCATTTCCCAGTCGATGAGTCAAAACCTTGATTGGCGGGACAATCGACGACCTGTGGAACACCATCGGTGCACTGGAAGTACTTGGAGCAGACGGGATGGGCCACATTGCCAGTACCGCAGCTGCAGGGATTAATGCACTGTCCGGTCACATCAATCTCACAGGTCTGCTCTGTAAACCATTCTCCAGCTGGACAGCTCTGTGATATAGCAAGACCATTGTTGCAGGTGAAATAGGAGGTACAATCGGCAGGATCGACCATTAGGTAACCATTGGGTTTGTTGGCACAAATCCAACATGTGGCATCCGTATCCGGCACACAGATACCCTGCTTGCTACAAAAGACATTACCCTGACCGCAGCTACCCTCGACCATTTGTTGATTCTGGCAGATGAGATACTTGTCGCATTCCGTGGGATGTGCCACAATGCTGCCCTCGGCAATGTCACCTTCACAGGTGCAGTTCGTTTCCGGTTCAATACTACGCTTGGTACGCCAGGCAGTTGTAATCAACATGTTCTCCGGACACGTATTATCTGTATCCAATTTGCATATAGCATATTTGACATCAAAGTAGGAGCCAGCTGGACAGGCTTCCTGCTTCCAGCTGCCATTGATGCAGACAAAGTAGCTATAACAGTTCGTTGCCTTCTGGATGGGATCGGTCACTTTGCAGGCAGCTTCTTCAATTGGATTTACCATGGTTTCATAGTCATCGTCTTCCTGATTGCATTGCGGGCAAACGTTGTCGGTATCCACAACACAAGAGCCACAATCTGGCTGGAAGTAGAATCCATTGTCGCAAGTCTTTGACTCCCAGATGCCATTTTGACATTCGTAATATTGATTACAATTCTGTGCATCCGTAGCTTTTTCACCATCCACACAGTCGGGCGTCGAGCTATCCGGACAGGTCTTAAAGATATCCTTTTGGCAATCTTTAGTTGCCTGATCAAAGTAATTGCCCATGAGGCAATCTCCTGGTTCCATAACACCATTATCGCATATGAAGTAAAGCCGGCAATTATCCTTGTTGGCCACCAGTTCTCCATTGGTAACACCATCGGCACAATCGCAGCCAGTTGAAGGTGACTCCGTCGTAGTCGTAGTTGTTGTTGTTGTTGTCGTATCCACGGGACATTCGCCGGGTCGGCAATTTGGACCGCTTATATCGAAGTAGGTGCCCTCGGAGCACTGTTGCAGGGTTGCCTTTTGATTGTAGCACAAATAGAAGTTGCCACAATTGTCAGGATCAGCTGCAGCTGAACCATCAGCTTTGTCAATACAAAAGTTCTCCCAGCATTGGGCATTATTCAGATCACGAACACAGCCTCCCTGCTGGGCATTGAAGTAGTAACCAGCATTGCAACTTTGCAAGTCGGCTTCCTGACTCTTGCATATGTAGTAACTGCCACAGGCGGTTGTACTTGCCAAAAGTGTGCCATCCTTCTTGTCGATGCACTGATTTTGCCAGCATTCCGATTCTGTATCGGGTATGCAATGGCTGAGGACCGTGTCGAAGACACTGCCGAGGTCACAGGTCTGGGCATAAGCCATCTGCTTATCACAGATGAAATACTGACCACAGTAGTCAGGATTCTTCACCCAGGCACCGTTTACCTCATTAGCACACGCATTATTGGCCTGCGAAGGACGAAGGATTAATATATATATTAATATACCTAATTTAATTTGGAACTTACGTCTGCCATGGGTGCGGACAGGGTTAGTTTGCACAGACCACGTCCTGCTGTTGAGCATTTGCCGGACTTGGGATTATATTCCTTGCCTGTCGGACAGGTGATGGCTTTCACGGCATTTTTATTGGAGCAACGATAATAGCTGGCACAATCTGAAGGATTTGGCCAATGTGGTGACAAACCACGTAACTTGCGATATATGCATTCAGGATCGGCGGCTCCGGTTAAGGATACCACTGCGGTGACTATTACCACAGCAAGCAGAGTAACTGTAAAGAAGAGAGCATTACAAATTTCTAATACTATCCCATAAAAGATTTTACCATTTCAAGTACTGACCTTTCATTTCTGTGTTCTCTAATATATTCCACGGCGATTGCTATAGTTGTACTCCGCAATATTACCAAAATTTCCGACCCTTTATATACATTTTACTTAAAACACGATCCCAACTTACATTCATTTTGGTTTATCAGCATCGATCGATCTGTGTGTAGTTATCAGTCGTCATTATCTTGTACATGAGTCCATCAAGTTTTTTTAATTGAGTTGTGCGCTTTTGCATCAATTCCGGGAAGACAGAAATCATCTAGTAGAAGACTATCTTCTGAGCCGCACCCTTTATGTCGAATTTGCACTTATTATGAATGACGCCTCGATTTTACGATCTTACGTACGAGGCTGAATGTCAAGTGCATTAGTGATAATGATCATACTATTGTCTGATAAGACTTGTAAATTGAAGATCAAATGCACATTATTACATATACGTTAAGTAAATGATTGTGATAATTATATAATTCAATGTAGAAATTATTGAAAACAAACAAGAAAAATTTAAAATGTTTCCAGATTTTAATATTAAATTTGCATTGGAAAAAGTATTTAAGTAAATTAGTAATTAAATTAATTAAGTAAATTAATTAAATTAATAAGTTTCAGAAGTACAAAACAATAATGTTAAAAATTAATAGCATCTTTAAATTTTAGAAATTTAAAATCATCTTATCTGAAAATAAGGTTTTAATATAAAAGTAAGGAAAATATAAATTTTTGGCGATTGATTTTAAAACATTTTTAAAAACAATGCACATAAAAATGACAATAAAAAACAAAAAGTGTTGAACCCCATTGAATAAAATAATTTCTGTAATTCTGCTTTATGCATTTTTTTTTTTTACTTTTTTTCATTTGTATCAACTAATAATAACATTTCAACTTTCCTCCCATTTGACGAATGGCTGGCATATTAAATTACTCATAACTTTATGCACAAACAGCCTCACAACTGTTAGTCTTCGAATCCCAGAACAGATTGTTTGGGCAAGTTTTGACATAGCCGTTTGAGCCCTCACAGTTTATAAACAGATGACAGTTGTAGGGATATGGTAGATACTCCACACCAGGATGATTCTGACACATACTGTCCGGATTTATAGCTCCATCCGTTGTTGTTGGTGTTGATACAGTTGTAGGAGTTCGCTTTTCGGTTGACCCGACATCAGTTGGATTAAATGATGGCGGAGTGGTTAATCCATGTGTTGTCGTTGGATCATCATTTGGTAAGACAGTTGGACTTGGGGGAGAATCAGTTGGTTTTGGAGAAGACTCAGTTGGACTCGGGGGAGAATCAGTAGTTTTTGCAGGAGAATCAGTTGGTCTGGGGGAAGAATCTGTTGGTTTTGAAGAAGACCCAGTTGGACTCGGGGGAGAATCAGTAGGTTTTGCAGGAGAATCAGTTGGATTGGGGGAAGAATCTGTAGGTTGTGGAGGAGAATCAGTTGGACTCGTACTAGGATCAGTTGGTTTTGGAGGTGAATCAGTTGAGCTCGGGGAAGAATCAGTTGGACTCGGAGGAGAATCGGTTGGTTTTGGAGAAGAATCTGTTGGACTTGGTGGAGAATTAGTTGGACTCGGTGGAGAATTAGTTGGCTGTGGAGGGGAATCAGTTGGTTGTGGTGGAGAATCAGTTGGACTCGGGGAAGAATCGGTTGGACTCGGAGGAGAATCGGTTGGACTCGGAGGAGAATCCGTTGGTTTTTGAGAAGAATCAGTTGAGCTCTGGGGTGAATCAGTAGGGTTTGGTGGTAAATCACTTGAGCTCGGGGAAGAATCGGTTGGTTTTGGAGAAGAATCAGTTGAACTTGGTGGAGAATTAGTTGGCTGTGGAGGGGAATCAGTTGGATTCGAAGAAGAATCAGTAGGACTCGGGGGAGAATCAGTGGGATTTGGAGGAGAGTCAGTTGAGCTCGGTGGTGAATCAGTAGGGTTTGGTGGTAAATCACTTGAACTCGGGGAAGAATCGGTTGGAATCGGTGGAGAATCAGTTGGACTTGTTGGCGAATCTGTTGGGCTCGGTGGTGAATCTGTTGGATTTGGAGAAGAATCAGTTGGACTTGGCGGTAAATCTGTTGGGTTTGGTGGCAAATCTGTTGGACTTGAAGGAGAATCAGTTGGTCCAGTGGGCAATTTAGTTGGTCTCGTTGGCAATTTGGTTGGAACTGTTTCTGGATTATCCGGTTTTTCCGTTGTTGTTGTAGGGGCCACAGTCGTTGAATTGATGCATATTCTGGCGTTGAGTGCTGAAACAAGCAGTATCAACTCCAAGCATATTAATAGACCAGAGACCACTGAAATATATATAGATTTATCTTTAAATTGTAGTAAATTTCAGTATATCTTAGGAGAATTGAAATTATTTTTATTACAAAACCCACATTTCATTTTGCTCTTTTGATCAACTATTTGTCGGTACTAAGGCAATTGTTAGATCTTTTCTTTATATTTATACCATCGGGAAATGCATCGATGCGTTATCAATATCTAATTAGTATATAACATGCTCAATACTAATATATTTATCTTATCTAAAGACAAGATTTGCATAGAAATACATTTTTCAATCAAACAGTCCACGTAATATTAGCCAAATGCAGTTGACGGAAATAAACAATATTTTTCGTCAACGTCATTCATAACTGATTCCCATTGTTTATATTTGATCAAGGAACTAATTATACATGCATATATTCGAATTTAATCTTTGTTGGGAAATCTAATAACTGTTATTGTTGACCGCTTTTACATAGTACGTGTTAAGTTTCTTGCAAGTTTTTTTTTTACAAATATTTATATTATAAGAAGACAAGATTTGCATACTTTATCGAACAGTCCACGTAATATAAGTCCAATTTAATAGACACCAATAAAC
Source organism: Drosophila falleni (assembly GCA_035045575.1). NCBI lineage: Eukaryota > Metazoa > Arthropoda > Insecta > Diptera > Drosophilidae > Drosophila > Drosophila falleni. The sequence continues at coordinate 19,347,957 of JAWNOV010000167.1, forward strand.
AACTAGTTTCATAAATACATATTTCAGTACCGTTTTCGATTGTTAGTAATCTATTAAATTAATTATTATGGTATAATTGTATAATTTAGTTTAAAAATATTTATTAAGTTATATTCTGAAAAGCATTCAACGCGAAATTTCCTATCTCATTTAGTATCAGTATTTTTTTCTTTGTCTTTACTAATATTGCGTTCAGCCTGAAAGTATGCAACGAATCTATACACAAATAAACTCAATATTCTATTTATGAGCAAAGTTCTTTATTTTGGGAGTAGTTCACCCTGTATCCATAGATTACCGGGTAGTAAAAGCTTAAAGGAAACAGTGAAACATGTATTTAATGGTTTGTCTGCCACACTTAAATACTTTTTAAAGTTTTTTTTAATGAAATGGTCATGTTATATACATAATTTGTCGCAGGTGAGCAATTTGGAGTTCCAATATAAATATTCCGGACAGATCTTCACAAAAGGTACGTAGTCGCACTGAATAAACCGACTGCAGTTACCCGGAAATGGTATAAACATGCCCAGTTGATTTGCACATAGCTGAACTAGATTATGATTATCGGAGTCAGTAGATGGATTAACTATAAATGTTGAACAGTTGGAATAATTTATATTATCACATCGCTGTAACTCTTCACTCCAATATGAGTTAAATGGGCAGTTAAAGGCTCGTCTCTCATAGTACAGATTACAGTTTCCAGGATAAGAAGAGTACGTAGTGTCACTAAAGACGTTCAATGATGTGGAGAAACTATTTAAGATAGATAGTGCAATGCACATAACAATACATATCTTAAATATCACTGTGAAATGAAAGTAAATTAAAGTTATATTGAATTATATTATTAATTCTACTCACTTGTGACTGAAGAAGTAAAATGTGTGTGACAAATGCTATGCTGCGGAATGGTTTTATATATTTCCGAAGCGGTCTGCAAACGGAATTATCAACAATATTAATATTTAGAGAATATGTTGATTTATGGGATTATATATATGAATATATCTTTGCCAGTTCTTGGAATAAGTCGATTGACCTATTAAGTGGGTGAGCTTTCCTACAAAAGAAATATATATATTTAAAATGCACTTGACAATGATATTCTATTTGCACAATTTACTTAAGTTACTGATAAGAAATGGTATAAAAAGCCGTTGGAAATAAAAATGAAGTACAATCTCTTATTTGGATTGATCGAATCATAAGTAAGTGAACGTAAGTTGTAATGAAAACATAAAAATAATTGTCTTTTAACTGTTTACAGTGGTGAAGTTTTTCTGGTCTCTTTGCATGCTTTTAGTTACCATAGTAACTACCAGCTATGCCGATGCTCGTAAGGGATTGGTAAGTAAAAAATAATTAAAGTACTGCCGATTTGAATAATTTTGTTCACAGCTCTTGAAAGCCGAAGCACCCATTGAGTTATCTCAATGTCCAGTCTATGATGATCCTAATCATGTAGTGATGCTTTCCTATCCTAACGACTGTCGCAAGTACTATACCTGTCTGAATGGTCTTGGTTACGCTCATCAGTGTCCCGATAACTTTTATTGGAGTCAGCTAACCTATCGCTGTGATTTCAAGCAGTACTCTAATTGTGACGAGTCTATTTATCCGTCAGTGCCGATAATGGAACCCGATGTCTACAGTCCCTATCCGGGAGATTGCAGTCGGTACTACAAAACACAAACTCTGAGCTGTTCAGATAATTACCATTGGAATGACCGGAGTCAGCGTTGTGATCTGCCTCAATTTGCGGGTTGTTTATCGCCAACAAGTTCATCTATCATTCCATCTTGGAACCCCAATATGGCTTCGATTGTTCCAACTGCAGCTACTCCGCCTACTTTAATCCAGACAACAGTAGGACCTGATCATAGGCTACCAATAGATCTTGAATATCTATGCGAAAATGCTGTTGGAATTAAGTATCTGCCATATCCCGGAGATTGCCAAAAGTTTATTTACTGCGGTCCAACAATTAGTGTGATCTATTGTGACGCCGGCTTATATTGGAATAGTTATAGTCAATCTTGTGATACATCTAATTCGGGTTGCCTGAAAGGTTGATTAATAATAAAAGCCAAGAAATGTGCGTTATACAACAATATTTATTTTATTCTTTAAAAGGAGTCGGTAGATCGACTAAGATCCTTATAAAAATGCTCTTATATGTTTTTGAATACTTTAAAGAACAAGGGTTTCATAATTCTCCCAGTGACTGTACAGTTTGCAACCCAAGGGGCCATACAGCGTTCAAGTTTAGCACTGAACTCTTGACCTTTCACACAATCGTAGATCACAGGTGTATTTTCTTCGCACTTAATGAACTTTGTACAGTCGTTAGGATAAGGCACTAGTTTTCCCACTGGAACATCCTTACAAGGATCAGGTGTAGGTGTAGGTGCAGGTGTCGTTGTCGTTGTTGTTGACGTTGATTTTGTTGTTGTTGATGTTGTTGAAGTTGTTGTCGTAGGCTGAAGTGTAGTTGTTGTAGTACTTCTACCTCCATCATCGCTTGTTGTGGAAGTTTGAAGACAGGCATCAGAAGATGCACTTGCACTACAATTGCCAATTGATGGATCGTAGTACTCTTGGTTATTGCAAACTGCCATCATGTAGACATTATCATTAATGCATTTTATAAACCACTGACAGTTTTCGGGGTAAGGAAAGGTGCCGTCATTGTTATTCTCGCAGATAGAGGGTGTTGTATATCCAGGCGTTGTATTCTCCGGAGGCAATACTCCTGGGCAGTCACTTAATGCCCAATCGACGCACACCTGAAGTTCTTCATTAAAATAATACCCGGGTGTGCAATAAAATGCAATGGGTATTGGTTCTACACACACGATATACTTACTACAGTTATCGGGGTACGCTACATACTCCCCATTGATAAGCCCATCACAAACATCAGGGCTAATTGGTGAATCTGTTGTGCTGGTTGTCGATTGAGTGGTTGTTGTGCTAATAGCTGAGGTAGTCTTCATAGTTGTCGGTGCTAACGTGGTTGTAACTTCCATACATGCCGTTGGTGAAACATTGGGTCCACAATCTCCCGTTATGGGATCATACCAAGCATTAAAAATGCAGTTAACTATTGCCGATTCCCCATTGCCCAGGCATACTATATACTTCTTACAGTCTGTCCTCAATGGATAGGAGACTCCCAACTCTTGTCCCAAACAGAGTTCGTCTGGATTTGGTGAAGAAGTCGAAGTCGTGCTTGTTATTTGATATTCAAGACAAGCTGTAGACGAAACGTCTGGTCCACAATTGCCGGACTTCGGGTCGTACCAAGCATTTACAGGGCAGTTGGCTTGAACAGAGTTATCATTACCCAAACATAGAATATACTGATGACAGTCTGTAAATAAAGGAAAGGATATGCCTTCCTTTTGTCCAACACATGGATTGTCGTCTCGGTTATGTTGTTTTGTTTTTAAGATGTGGTCTGGACTTGTCGTTTTCACATATTTGGATGTGTTACTATCTACCGATTCGGGTGTGTCACAAATTTGTAGAATTTTATTGAAGATTTTATCCGCCGCGCAATATTTAAGTTCCGCTTCAGCATTGCGACATGATATATAAGCAGTAGTTTCTTGAATATATTCGAAATAACCACTTGATAAACATTTAAAGTCAATTATCGTTGTGGTACGTATATTCCCATCTGCAGACCTCATATTTCCATATATCAGGAATGATGTCATCATGATAAGCAATTGGAATAAATAATCTGAAATAAAACAATTTAAATATAATTGTTTAATATCAAATTTAAATAATATGATATTTATTATAAAATTCTGTGAGTGTATTTCCGTCTGAGAGATTTCATTCCGATCGGAATAATTCCTATAAATGCTTTCTGTTTCCTGAGTCTGCAACAAAATTATTCAGCTTTGTTCAATAAAATACTAAGACAGTTAAATGATCTGCCTTTTTAGGCGCTTGCATGTTTTATTTTAAATATTATATCAATTGCTTAATTAAATTTCCGATCTCGTTTTCATGTAATGCTGTGTTTGAATACAATTCAAGGTGTCTTCCATTAGGACTGAACACATCCTGTATTCTCTGGCAAATCGCAGATACCCTTTTGTCCATTGAAGTATCTATCGCCACAGCTAACCTTCAGGGCCTGTCCATGACGGCAGATATAGTAGTCGTTGCAACGTTTTGGAGATGCCATCAGGAAACCGTCGGGTTTTCCTACACACACGATCTGAATCTGGACATCGTTGTTGTTGAAGTCCTTGGTCATCTGGAGTACTTCTGGGAGTGGTCTAAAGCTGGGGCGGCCACGAATGGGTTGACGATTATTATGCGAAGAGACAACAGCACTTGATCCCGACGCGCACGGAGGCTTCGTGGTTACCTCGCAAGGAGGTTCGGTTGTCACACAAACGGTTGTTGTGCTACAGGTTGTGGGAGTGGTGATTGGACAAGTTGTTGTGGTGATTGGGCAAGTTGTTGTGGTTGTCGGTTTACAGGTTGTTGTGGTGGTTTGTATGTCACATGGTGTTGTGGTTGTTGTTGAGTCACATGGTGTTGTGGTGGTTGTGGTTGTTGTAGTAGTTGTTGTTGTGGTCGTTGTAGTTGTTGTGGTTGTTGTTGTTGTGGTTGTAGTGGTTGTTGTGCTCGTAGTTGTTGTGTCACATGGAGTTGTTGTCGTCGTTGTAGTAGTAGTTGTTGTGGTTGTTGTTGTTGTGGTTGTAGTGGTTGTTGTGCTCGTAGTTGTTGTGGTTGTAGTGGTTGTTGTGCTCGTAGTTGTTGAGTCACATGGAGTTGTTGTCGTCGTTGTAGTAGTAGTTGTTGTGGTTGTAGTGGTTGTGGTTGTAGTGGTTGTTGTGCTCGTTGTTGTTGAGTCACATGGAGTTGTTGTCGTCGTTGTACTAGTAGTTGTTGTGGTTGTTGTCGTTGTTGTAGTGGTTGTTGTAGTAGTTGTTGTGGTTGTAGTTGTAGTGGTTGTGGTTGTGGTGGTTGTTGTGCTCGTAGTTGTTGAGTCACATGGAGTTGTTGTCGTCGTTGTACTAGTAGTTGTTGTGGTTGTTGTCGTTGTTGTAGTGGTTGTTGTAGTAGTTGTTGTGGTTGTAGTAGTAGTTGTTGTGGTTGTAGTTGTTGTGTCACAAGGTGTTGTCGTTGTTGTGGTTGTAGTTGTTGTGGTTGTGGTTGTTGTTGTGTCTGTAGTAGTTGTGTCACAAGGTGTTGTCGTTGTGGTGGTTGTTGTAGTGGTTGTTGTAGTGGTTGATGTAGTGGTTGTTGTAGTAGATGTTGTGGATGCAGTAGTTGTTGTTGTTGTGTCACAAGGTGTTGTCGTTGTTGTGGTTGTAGTGGTTGTAGTTGTTGTGGTTGTAGTTGTGGTTGATGTAGTTGTAGTTGGTGTAGTGGTTGTAGTAGTAGTTGTAGTTGTTGTAGTGGTTGTTGTAGTAGTTGTTGTGGATGCAGTAGTTGTTGTTGTTGTGTCACAAGGTGTTGTGGTGGTTTTTGTAGTGGTTGTTGTAGTGGTTGTTGTAGTGGTTGTTGTGGTGGTTGTTGTAGTGGTTGTTGTAGTGGTTGTTGTAGTGGTTGTTGTAGTAGATGTTGTGGATGCAGTAGTTGTTGTTGTTGTGTCACAAGGTGTTGTCGTTGTTGTGGTTGTAGTGGTTGTAGTTGTTGTGGTTGTAGTTGTGGTTGATGTAGTTGTAGTTGGTGTAGTGGTTGTAGTAGTAGTTGTAGTTGTTGTAGTGGTTGTTGTAGTAGTTGTTGTGGATGCAGTAGTTGTTGTTGTTGTGTCACAAGGTGTTGTGGTGGTTGTTGTAGTGGTTGTTGTAGTGGTTGTTGTAGTGGTTGTTGTGGTGGTTGTTGTAGTGGTTGTTGTAGTGGTTGTTGTAGTGGTTGTTGTAGTAGATGTTGTGGATGCAGTAGTTGTTGTTGTTGTGTCACAAGGTGTTGTCGTTGTTGTGGTTGTAGTGGTTGTAGTTGTTGTGGTTGTAGTTGTGGTTGATGTAGTTGTAGTTGGTGTAGTGGTTGTAGTAGTAGTTGTACTTGTTGTAGTGGTTGTTGTAGTAGTTGATGTGGATGCAGTAGTTGTTGTTGTTGTGTCACAAGGTGTTGTTGTTGTTGTTGTAGTAGTAGTTGTTGTGGTTGTAGTTGTTGTTGTAGTCGTTGTTGTTGTAGTTGTTGTTGATGTAGTGGTTGTTGATGTAGTGGTTGTAGTCGTTGTTGTAGTGGTTGTTGTAGTGGTTGTTGTAGTAGATGTTGTGGATGCAGTAGTTGTTGTTGTTGTGTCACAAGGTGTTGTCGTTGTTGTGGTTGTAGTGGTTGTAGTTGTTGTGGTTGTAGTTGTGGTTGATGTAGTTGTAGTTGGTGTAGTGGTTGTAGTAGTAGTTGTAGTTGTTGTAGTGGTTGTTGTAGTAGTTGTTGTGGATGCAGTAGTTGTTGTTGTTGTGTCACAAGGTGTTGTGGTGGTTGTTGTAGTGGTTGTTGTAGTGGTTGTTGTGGTGGTTGTTGTAGTGGTTGTTGTAGTGGTTGTTGTAGTGGTTGTTGTAGTAGTTGTTGTGGATGTAGTAGTTGTTGTTGTTGTGTCACAAGGTGTTGTTGTAGTAGTAGTTGTTGTGGTTGTAGTTGTTGTTGTGCTCGTTGTTGTTGTAGTCGTTGTTGTTGTAGTCGTTGTTGATGTAGTGGTTGTAGTCGTAGATGTGGTTTTGTCACAAGGTGTCGCTGTTGTGGTGGTTGTACTGCATGGAATTACAGCAGAGGATGTGGTTATTTTTGGTGTGGAGGGTGTTACATTTCCGGTGCATGGTGGACGGATTGTAGTACACGGTGGAGGTTTTGTTGCGGAGCAAGGAGTATCCGCAGATATCACTAATGTCTTTTGTAAGTCTGTTGGATCGCTTTCTGTACATCCCGGATTGTAGCTAACGCAACCTCTTGTCTTAAAGTCATAGTATTTAGGACAAGTGTATTCCGTGGGTTTTCCGTTTTGACATTCGAAGTATTTGGAACAGCTGCCTGGCACCAAAGCTCGAATGCCATTTGAATTTCCCCGACAAAATACCTGCAGATTTTGCCGATTTTCCAAGCTAGCACCAAGAATGCTATTGGCAGATACTGCCAGAAGCAGAATGGTAAAAACTGTAAAATACCAAGAGGGTTTGATTAACTTATCCCGTTTTATTTCGTATTTCCGGGAGTTTACCATATATGTTTCGCATAGTTGTTGATTGTTTGCTGAAGTTCAAAATGTATGTTTTAAAGTTTCCAGATTCTACACAGCACTGAATGAAGTTTCAGCTCCCTGTCGTGCTATATATACTGTGCAAAAATCTATAAATATGCTAAAAATAATATTTGCCAAATGACTGTCTCATTAGCAAAGTAGCCTACAGCCTCCATCCTTATCAAATTGATATCAAGATCTTTATCAAATTTCCCATTTATGCAAGCACAAAATGTCTGCTTTTCTGCATTTGGTATACCCTACTTAACAAATGTTTAATCTTATGATCTCTTATTATTTAAAATAAATTTTTTGACGATGCCTGTTTATAATAATAATTTACATTTAATTTTAAATTTGTATTTATCAATGTTATTTATAATAACCATATTTATATATGTTAGGGTATGCCAAAGTTAATAAAACTTATAGTATGCAATATTTTCCATTTATTGCTTAGCATTTAATTATATTTGGGCAATACAAAAAAAGTTTCAAAGCTTCCGGAAATACTACATGTTTACAAGCATGACATTTAATAAGTCAAAATAGAAATGCATACTCCTTGATTAGATAAATCAATAGAAACTTCGTCTGATTGTGCTAAATGGCCAAGCTCGTGCGAAGAAAATTTAAGAAAGTGGTAAAAAAATAGAATAAATTCCAGTCTCACATTCTATAATGAATGTGATTTGATAATGAATAAAAAATACATAAACATGTAAAGATAAATTTCTTTCTTTAAGTCGTAGTATCAGAAAAAAATAAAGAATTCTTATAACTTATTATTTGCTTACCTTTCATATTTGTAGGTGTTGAAATCTTTAAAAATCGTTATTTTTATATTTTTTCTGATTGTAATTCATTCACCACCAATTTATTTAATTGTTTTTCACTTAATTTTGGTTTTAACTTTGCTGTATTATATGTTTATTCTTCGATGTCTTCAAAGAAACTAAAGTGATTAATGGATCGAATTTTAGTAACACGTAACATCATATCAACACTTCTTACGATAGTAAATATTAACGAATACATAATCGATAAGATATTGCCTCAATTTCTTTTAGCCGCAGATTTTTAATTAAAAATTATTTGTTCACCAAATAAAAGACATTGTTTTGGTGTTTCCAGAAGAGTTCGGAAAACAAGTTAATAATAACTCAGATTTGGGTGATACACCTACTTATTTTATAAATACACCTAACCTTAATCAAGACGATTATTGTATCCTAAAACGCTCATGGAGCCAATAAACATATTCATGATTCATTAAATAAATGATTTAAAAATAATTGTTTTAGTTTTGTGACTAGATTTTTTTTTAGCTAAATGTTTACTACACTTTATTTCCCCAAGACATCACCCCAAAATAAATTAAACCCTTTAAGGACCTAGCTACGCAGAAAAATCATTGCATACTTTTGGTCAGTGCGATTATAATCTAATTTCATGAGTATACTTTTAGGAGTATTAGATATTGATTGACTTTGCAGATAAGAAGTATTGTACATGTTTTATTATACTCTGTATTTTTATGATTATAGGTAACATGTATCTTAGCGCATATGCAATTCACAAGTTTTTGATTCCGATCATTTTCAACAGTCAACTCGTTTACCATCTCTATGAAAGTCTATACGTCATCTATCTGTATGAATATGAATTTCATTTTTGTATTATTTAAATAGAAAAATAAACAAAAGAGCTGCTCAAGTAATAAGTTTTCAATGTGTGTGGAGATTAGGACTGTTTTCTGCAGTACTTAGAGCTTAATATGTTAACTTTATCGATAACATATTTTTTTAACTCGTTTATAATAATATCTGAAAAAACTACTATAACGAAATGATAATAGAACAGTAGATATATTTTCTGTATATGAAGGTAAGTCATTCACCATCTTGATATGAAATGCTTCTTTAACATTCGTTGTTCATCAATGAAGGTTGTTATCAGTTCGCAGTAAAATCGAAATCAAGTAACAAGTACACAAGTACCAGTCACACTTAGAATTGCCGTTGATTTTTATCAAAGATTGTACATTTAACAGATTGGCATTTCATGCAAATTTTCGAGATGAATTCAGTCTATAAAATACAAGTGTAGATACTATAGAGATTCAGTTTATACAGCAACATGATCGGAACAAGAGGCATGAGGTCTCTTCTGACTCTTTGGATAATTCTGATCCAAAATAAAGCATCTATTGCGCAGTTTAAGGTAAAGTTAAAGATTCTTTTTTTATGCAGTTATTAATAATAATGACCCTCTCTTTTAAAGACGGGTTTTATGTTTCCAACATCTATCTGTGAGGGAAAGGATGGCGGACTGTTTCCAATGTTTGGATCATGTCAAGGATATTACATTTGTAATGATGGAATAGCTGTTGTTGGAACCTGCGATGAAAAAAGCCGATTTAACCCAACGACTTTAAAATGCGATGATGCCCGTAAAGTACACTGTCCCTATGAAATGCTAGACGATAGCGATCAGGATGACATAGATGACATGGATGACATTGAAGACATTGAAAGTGATTTGTCGGAATCAGAGAGTGATGAAATGGAGGAACCTTCAACAACAAGACGACCACCACCCAAACAACAAAAACCGATAGTTTCAATAGTAAAACCAAATAAGGAATTACATAATGCGAATTCGATTGATAGATTATGTTTAGGTAAAAAGAATGGCATGACTCTGGTGAAAGATGGCTCCTGTACTGAGTACTATGTGTGTAAATCAAAACATCCACAGCTGCGCCATTGTCCGGATCAACAACACTTTAGCCCCCACCGTCACATCTGCATGAAGATAGCCGATGCCAAGTGTACCATTAATCAGGAAAGTAATCAGGAGATTGTCTATCAAGATACTCCGGCGATAACCGCTGGACTTTGCTCTGAGATGAAGGAAGATGCTTTGGTTCCACATCGCGAGGATTGTGGTAAATTTTTACTTTGCAGTAACATGATGTTCCTGGTCATGGATTGTCCCGCTGGATTGCATTTTAATGCCGAGGCAAAACGTTGCGACTATCCAAAGATCGCTCAGTGTGAGCTGCAAAAAGAGGAGAAACAAACTAAGAAAAGTAATAAGAAAAGTTTAAGTAAAAGAAAGCCGAAGAAAAATACATTGTAATTTTGTAATTATGTCCAAAATATAAACTTAAGTGCATTCAATGAATTTGAACTCTTTTTCCAATGCCATTTAAATGATATTTTTAAGACTACTCTATTGCGTCAGCAATGTCTTTCATTTCACATTTCCTACTCATTATCTATTTCCTGCATATATTTGATCATATAAATCAAAGGAAATTGTGACATATTGTCTATATCACCTCAGGATCGGAAATATATCAACATCTTCTAAATTTTTATTTCATATAAGACCAGCAAATTTAATTATATAGTACTGTTCCGAAATATGAAAATCACATTTAATTTCCATTTTAATTTTCTGCTCCTAAATTTTAAATATGATTTTTTAAGTCTATAAAAACAAAAAAACGAGTAAATAAATTTAAAGTTGTACTATTCTCTTTATAATGACTTGTGTTCTTTTACTGATCAGAAATTTAGATAAATGACATTTTAATAAAAGAAGCATAACTTAAATTAAGATTCAAATGTGCTACAAATTCTGGGATTTAAAAATTTACAGATTTTACAAATTTTCACAAGGTTTCAAATTGAATTCAGTTCAGTATATACGAATTCGTTCATTTGCTTTGAAAAGGGGCTTTTATACGCCTTTCAGTACTCTCTTTTTAAAAATTTGTTTGTAAAAACTGATAAAATCGTTTCGAAAAATAGCTTTCATCCCAGAAATTGATACACGGAAAACATCTTAGTGCAGCTTCATATATAGTTTTATTGTTTAAGCTTAACAATTAGAGTTTGCTGGCCAATCGCAGACACGGTTCTTCACATTGAACACCAAGGAGGCAGGACATTTGAAGTCCACCTCGCATTCACATTGGCAAATCACATAAGAACCGCTGCAGACATTGTTGGCATCCGGCATCGAGGTTCCATCGGGTTTACCAACACAACGACCCTTGCTCTCACAGTAGGTGCCCGAGGGACCCGCGGTGGGACCACTGGGTGGTGCAGCGCCATCATCGCACTTAACATTTTCGGGATAATCGCACTCCTTGGTTGAGTTATTGAAGTGCAGATTGTTGGGACATTTCTGCTGGAACTTATTTCCATAGAGACATTGGATAAATGCGGAACAGTTTTTGTCAACGGATCCCAACCACTCGTTGGGCTTACCACAGCACTCAGAATCGCAGACTTTAGGGACGCAAATTCCATCAGCATCGATAACACAAACCTTCAATTCCGTATCGAAGTAAGTTTGGTTGGGACACAGTCGATTTACCATGACATTGTTTATGCACTCCTTATATCCAGCACAATTGGCGGGATTCTCTTCTTTTTCTCCTTCTACGCAAGTTGGTGTGCTTGGGGTTGATGGAGTTGGAGTTGCTGGAGTAGGGGTTGATGGGGTAGGGGTTGATGGAGTAGGGGTTGCTGGGGTAGGGGTGGATGGGGTTGGGGTGGATGGTGTAGTAGCACACTGTCCATTATCCTTTTGACACTGCTTAGCCTTAGCATTCCAGTAATTACCACTCTCACAGACCTGGGCTACGTATTTTCCACCGATACACTTGTAGAATCCGGCACAGTTGGAAGGATTCTCTATAACTTCACCCTCTACACAAGTTGATGGGGTAGGGGTTGATGGCGTAGGGGTTGATGGAGTAGGAGTTAATGGAGTAGGAGTTGAAGGGGTAGGAGTTGATGGGGTTGGGGTGGATGGTGTAGTAGCACACTGTCCATTATCCTTTTGACACTGCTTAGCCTTAGCATTCCAGTAATTTCCACTCTCACAGACCTGGGCTACGTACTCTCCATTGATACACTTGTAGAATCCGGCACAGTTGGAAGGATTCTCCTTGACATCTCCCTCCACACAAGTTGGTGGGTTTGGTGTTGATTGACATGGGGTTGTTGGGGTAGGTGTTGATGGGGTAGGGGTTGTTGGAGTAGGGGTTGACGGGGCTGGTGTGGTTGGTGTTTTTGTTGTGGTAACACACTGTCCATTATCCTTTTGACACTGCTTAGCCTTAGCATTCCAGTAATTTCCACTCTCACAGACCTGGGCTACGTACTCTCCATTGATACACTTGTAGAATCCGGCACAGTTGGAAGGATTCTCCTTAACATCTCCCTCCGCACAAGATGGTGGGTTTGGTGTTGGTGGACATGGTGTCGTTGGGGTAGGGGTTGATGGGGTAGGGGTTGTTGGAGTAGGGGTTGACGGGGCTGGTGTGGTTGGTGTTTTTGTTGTGGTAACACACTGTCCATTATCCTTTTGACACTGCTTAGCCTTAGCATTCCAGTAATTTCCACTCTCACAGACCTGGGCTACGTACTCTCCATTAATACACTTGTAGAATCCAGCACAGTTGGAAGGATTCTCCTTAACATCTCCCTCCGCACAAGATGGTGGGTTTGGTGTTGGTGGACATGGTGTCGTTGGGGTAGGGGTTGATGGGGTAGGGGTTGTTGGAGTAGGGGTTGACGGGGCTGGTGTGGTTGGTGTTTTTGTTGTGGTAACACACTGTCCATTATCCTTTTGACACTGCTTAGCCTTAGCATTCCAGTAATTTCCACTCTCACAGACCTGGGCTACGTACTCTCCATTAATACACTTGTAGAATCCAGCACAGTTGGAAGGATTCTCCTTAACATCTCCCTCCGCACAAGATGGTGGGTTTGGTGTTGGTGGACATGGTGTCGTTGGGGTAGGGGTTGATGGGGTAGGGGTTGTTGGAGTAGGGGTTGACGGGGCTGGTGTGGTTGGTGTTTTTGTTGTGGTAACACACTGTCCATTATCCTTTTGACACTGCTTAGCCTTAGCATTCCAGTAATTTCCACTCTCACAGACCTGGGCTACGTACTCTCCATTAATACACTTGTAGAATCCAGCACAGTTGGAAGGATTCTCCTTAACATCTCCCTCCGCACAAGATGGTGGGTTTGGTGTTGGTGGACATGGTGTCGTTGGGGTAGGGGTTGATGGGGTGGGGACCAACTGTCCATCATCCTTTAGACATTCCTTAGCCTTAACGTTCCAGTACTCTCCAGGGGGGCAGGACATAGGTTTGAATTGACCTGTACAGCAAACAAAATACTTTGCACAATCATCCTCGTCGGGTTTGGTATCGCCGGGTTCACAGCAATCATCAGCCGCAACACGTGTGGAAAATGTGATGGCAATCAATATGAAAAATGCTTTAAAAATGGAAATTAACATTGATATTTGTTATTTATTATTGTAGAACCAGTTGAATATATAGAAGCACCTTACCCAGATTAAACGTTTGCTTGTGAATCATTTTTACTGTCCACATGTTTGAACGACGTATTCCTTTCGGGAAGATTCGCTTACTGAACTCTTTTACTTTGAGTATCGCCTTTTATATTTTCAGGCAATTAAAATAATTAAATGTTTCAATTCGTTGGGTCGAATGCAATTCACAATGATAAAGACGACCCACTACTGATAAATATCTTGTATATGCAAGCTGAACACGCCAATGATTTATATTTATCGATGCTCACAAATAGAAAGTCTAAATATGATAAAAAAAATATATTTACCATTTGATTTCCTTAATGTCATTGCAAAAAATAACTAACCGAAAATAACCAGCTTGACGAATTCAATATTAAAGAAAGCAATCAATATGTGTTTCAATGTGAATGAATATTTATTTATCTTTTTTACATTTGATATATACTCCAAGTTGACAATACTAAGCAGTACAAATGCATTCGGTATCGATAACACATGCCTTAATTGTGGTATCAAAATAAGAACCACTAGCACACTTTTGACTAACAAGTTGTCCCTTTACACACTGAAAGTATGCGGCACAATTTTGGGGATCAACTTCCAGTTCGTTTTCTGTACAGGTTTCAGTACCAGGACAGCATTGTCCATTATTTGGTGCACACGCTCCTGATCCGGAATTCCAATAGTATCCACTTTCGCAAGTCTCGGAAACAAATGCTCCATTACAGCAAACGAAGTAACTGGTGCAATCGTTGGAGTCTTCCTTGGTTTCACCTTCATTGCAGCAGTCCGAGGTCAAGGCTTCAGTGAACTGCCAACACAGAAGGCACAGAAGGAGCACTGCATAATATATAAGATTCTTATGATTGGTGTTCTTTTAAGAAATCTGATCTTTCAGGATTTTAGTTATACCATTTTGATATTTTTTTAACAGCGGTAGATACATTTTGAACTGTAATTTCCTTGGTACACGGACGTTTACTAAATGTTTTGGTTTTATTTTTCACCTTTTATATTTTCCTTCAATCATAGTAATGAAATTATTTATCTGTCAATGGCCCTGATAGTATCACATTACATTAGAACGTTATCTAAAATATCAAATTGTTTTAAAAACCATGTAAACTACTTACTATTCTTTTAATGAAAGAATAGTTTAATTAAAAATTGAGAATGTTGCTGAGCCTTCAGCTAAGTACACTGTAGTTTATATCAATAACTTTTTATTTTACAGGGGTCTATTGGGTTTGTTTTACCGACTATGTGCATAACAGGCAGAAGGAGGCGTGGCAGACCCTATAAAGTGCATATATTCTTGATCAGCATCAATAGCCGGGTCGATATAGCAATGTCCGTCTGTCCGTCTGTCTGTATGAACACCTAGATCTCAGAGACTATAAGAGCTAGAGACACCAAACTGGTATGTAGGTTCCTCTATACTGCAGGCAGATCAAGCTTGTTTCAAAATTTTGCCACGCCCCCTATATCACCCACAAATCGAGCCTGGGAGCTGGCCTCGGAGCGGGGACTGGAAGCGGGGCCTCGGAGCGGGGCCTTAGAGCGGGGCCTCGGAGCGGGGCCTGGGAGAGGGACTGGAAGCGGGGCCTCGGAGCGGGGCCTGGGAGCGGGGCCTGAGAGCGGGGCATAGGAGAGGGGCCTAGGAGAGGGGCCTAGGAGAGGGGCCTAGGAGAGGGGCCTAGGAGAGGGGCCTAGGAGAGGGGCCTAGGAGAGGGGCCTAGGAGAGGGGCCTAGGAGAGGGACTGGGAGCGGGGCCTAGGAGAGGGACTGGGAGCGGGGCCTAGCAGAGGGACTGGGAGCGGGTCCTGGGAGAGGGACCTGGAAGAGGGACTGGGAGAGGGACCTGGGAGAGGGACTGGGAGAGGGACTGGGAGAGTGACTGGGAGAGGGACTGGGAGCGGGGCCTAGGAGAGGGGCCTAGGAGAGGGGCCTAGGAGAGGGACTGGGAGCGGGGCCTAGCAGAGGGACTGGGAGCGGGTCCTGGGAGAGGGACCTGGGAGAGGGACTGGGAGAGGGACCTGGGAGAGGGACTGGGAGAGGGACCTGGGAGAGGGACTGGGAGAGGGACTGGAAGAGGGACCTGGGAGGGGGACTGGGAGAGGGACTGGGAGAGTGACTGGGAGCGGGGCCTAGGAGCGTGGCCTGGGAGAGGGACTGGGAGGAGTAATATTAATAGTAGTATTTATAGTAGCAGTAGTAGAGAGGGTAAGAAAAACAAAGAGAAACTGAGGAAGAAGTACGAGTTCGAATATAGAGAAATAATTCAAATGCTAATAGAAGTATGAATAGAAGTAGGACTAAACGGAATATAAATTGGAGTATATGTCAAAATAGGATTATTCCTTGACAAGTGTACTTTTTCAGCTCTCTCCGTATCTCAAACAGACTCTTATTAAAATGGATCAATGAAACTCGAATCACTCGTACTCGTTGAAGTACTCTTTTTATATATTTTTTACTATAGGTATAACTGCATTTTTGTAGTTACTCTGGAAATTAACCCTGTATCCAATTAGTCTTGTTTTTCGTCGTTTAACCTGTAGGAATTATAAGAGCTGAAGTTTCTAAGAGGAATGAAAAACTATTACCAATTTGATAAACATGGTATTTTTATTTATAAAGAAATGTACATTTTAGAGGGTACATTCCACTTTGGATTCATAGTTGCAAGTGTTCAATACTGTATCCCAGTATAAGCCTTGCTTACACTGCATTTCAATCTCACACTCGCACTGACAGACCGAATAGCCACTGCAGCTTGTCAATGAAGGTAGGAAAGTTCCTTCGCGCTTTCCCAGACAGCGACCGGGATTCACACAGGATATACCAGAGGGTCCTGCATTCGGACCAGATGGTGGCGTGTAGGGCCATTGGCATTTGAAATTTTGTGGATAATCACAGATTAGTTTATCGGGGTTATAGATCAAATTGTTTGGACAGATCGTTTCCACTGCACAATTGAAACTGCACTTGTAGAACTTATTGCAAACACCATCCATGGGCATAAGTTTTCCATCTGGCTGACCCTGGCATACGTCGCTGTCATTATCGCATATAACCTCAGGAACATAGCCCTCTGGATAGTCGCACTCCTTGGAGGTGGCATTGTAGACCAATCCATCTGGACAGATAGCAGAAGTGTCCCAATCGCAAACCTGCGCCTGCTGATTGAACGTTGTCTTCGGATCGCATGTCATTGCAATGGGACATTGACACTGGCAAACAAAGTAACCATTCGAATCGGGATCAGCAAATTTCATGCCATCCTTCTTTCCTTCACAAACACCTGGACTGGTACAGGTTGTGCCCGATGGACCAGCAATCTCACCACCAGCATCAGGAGCTGCCAATGGTACGCATGGCACATTCCAGAAATAGTCACACATTTTTGTCTCGAAATTAAAGTACAAGCCACCTGGACAAGTGAACTCCTGGCAACAGCCATGTGTGCATTGAATGTAATTTGTACAGACGCCTTCGACGGGAACCACGGCACCATCCGCTTGATTTGCACATGCGTCACGTTTGTCGGCACAATAAGCTGGTACCTTATTGTCAGTTGGACCACTGGTACTACTTGGTACTGGAGGGGACTGAGTGGTACTACTCTCAACTGGTGGGCTCTGACTGGTACTACTCCCACCTGGTGGTACTGGTGGGCTCTGACTTGTGCTTTCCGAAGGATCCGGGCTCTGTGTACTGCCCTCAGATGTATCCATATCGAAGGTACCAGTGCTAGCCTCTTCGGGTGATTCAGTAACAATAGTAGAGTCGGTGGTAGATTCCTCCTCGTTGGAGCTTGTGGTCGAGTCCTCTGGATTGCACGGTGGTGTGGGATCTGTCGGTTCGCTGGAACTGCACTCATCGGCACAGCAGGTACAAGTACAGTCCTCATCGTTGTCGGCGGTTGCATATAGCGAGAGGCCGCTACAGTCGGCCCTCCATTGAAAATCACATTCAGCGAGTTTCGGATTGAAATGTAGGCCACGTGGACAACTACGAATTTCGGCCACTTCTCGTTCTAGACAAAGCGCAAACCGTTTACAATCCAGAGGTAAAGGTAGACGAGTACCATCCGATTCCAACGCACAGATATCCGACCATTGACTGACCTTACTCTGCACACCAAGTACAAAGGCGAAACAAAGAAAAGCTATTTATCGAGTGAAAAGAGAGGATATATTAATTTTAAATTTTTTAAATAAACCACTCAACAATCTCACTCACCGATTCCCTTTAGCTTGCACATTATTCTCCTTCAAACGCTGAGCAAATTCTAACTCAACTGAACTTCGATCCAGGCAGTTCCATAGCATTTATTGATGTGGAAAAATTGGCATTCGCATATAATGTATATGTACATACATTTGTGAATGAAATCAGTAGTCAATCTTTTGATAATACCAATAACCATATTTATCTCTTGATTAATTCTCTCGCTTTGTTATCGAAACTGCGTGTGTGTGTAATTACGCTGTTGTTTCGGATTCGACGCCCCCTTATCGACACACGTCTGATTGTAATTTCTACCGTACTTAACATTATGTTGTTCTCCTTGCTGATTAGGCATCGTTAGGATCGCAATTTTGATATCAACTCGTCAATGAATGAAAACATTTCAAATTTGCCAACTATTTTTACTGCACTTCAACAACTTTCAAGTGCACATCACCGATTGTCGCAATCGAGTAAGTATTTTAATTTTTATATATAATTTCTATAGGATGTACATTTATATAAATGAAAAATTCATTTTTTAATTTTAATACGATTGAATTAAGAAATAGAAAGTATCTTTTATATTTTCTTTTTATTAATTATTTAGATGAAATAAATATGATAAATTTTCCAAGTATTGACCAAAAGTATGCAATACAATATATTCTTATTATTACATGCACGCAAATCAAAGGTATTTTTCAACTTTAAATTTTTAAAGCATACTTTTCTCCACTTGCAGTGGGTGCTGTGCGAGAATTTTTAAATTGTATACTCGTGATTTTTTTTTGGTATTCAATCAGTGTTAATGAATTTATTTATGACAGCTCCTTATCAAGAGTTCAAAAATACTGTGAATAGTTAAAAATCTATTTGATTTTAATTTGCAGAGTGCATTTTTCCAAAAGTCTGTGTTATATTTATTTAGATTTATTTTTTTTAATTGCTGAAAGTTCAGTAACTAAATTTCTAACACAGATTGGACCAAAATGTGTTTGTAACTGATAAAATATGAATAAAAATAGATGAATATGAAAATAAAGTGGAAATAAAAAATCGATTGTACAAGTATTTCTCCCTTTGTGGGTGGTATTTTCCAAAATTTCGCTTTAAAACTCATTAACGTCATTCTTTCCAGCTCTAATCGCTTTCAGCTACGCGTAGATTGCCTATCGGCCTATCGGCCAGTCTGACAGCTCAAAGAGTTGTAAATTTATAGAGATAGTACAAGTTCATGATATCAAAGCGCCAATCGAATAACAGTAAGTTAAGAGACAAAAGATGATTAGATTTTATGCCAGATCAGATGACAGAGGGCAAAGACAAGAAATTGCCAAACTACATATACATATATATGCAATAGAGATATACTATATAGTACATGTACTGTTATGTCCAAAGAAGTGTCAAGCCGACTGCGGTGAGTGGCTTCCTGCTTTTGAGCGAGTTAGATGGGATCCGCTTGAAATTGAAACCAAAACAATTCTAATTATTTAATAAGAAAAACACATGCCGAGGTACGGTTGAATTAAATTACAAAGGTACAAAAAAAAAAAAATAAAACTTAAACGATGCAAAGAAGAGCAACAAATGTGCAATGCCAACGCTTTTGGGCTTGGGCTAGACAGTTGAGAGATTGATCCATGGAAGGCTTATGGGTATACATTACATGGTTACTATGTTTGTAACTATCTCTGTAGGTGTGTGTGTGAGGGTATCTGTGAGGGTCGGTGTCCATGTGTGGTAGAAAAGCGCAATGTAAGGGAAATGCGAACAGCGAGCAGAAATACGAGTTGATCGACAATCTCTCACATACGATGACGAGTAAAGAGACACGTACACGGTCCATTGTAAATATCTTCTCAGGTGTAACAGGTTTCTCAGATTTAAGCAGACGTTCTCCATGTGTCCCACACAGTCGTTTGTGACTCTCGCCTCGTTATCAGTCGTGATCGTGATCGCGATCGCGTTGATCGCCTTTGATAAAAGTGCTTGAAGGAGTATTTCTATAAAAACAGTGCATCATCCAGTTCAAATTGAAGAACTGAGATCGATTGGTGCATAGATATCACCAATTTTAATTCATTTCAATTCTAGCACCATTCGAAATCAGTGCTTTTTATTGGAACCGATCAGCGGCACAATTGAATTTATGTGAATTTCTACAGCCATTAATTCTTAGTGCCAACATCTATATGATTACAATAAAATATTAATATTTACCTATTTATTAGTCACAGTACTATTTTGTTGTATGCATTGGCTCCAAGTGACAACCGCGGTCAATGTGGAAGCCCTTGATGTGCAATAAAAGGTTTCGCATTCTGGTTTGTCTTCGGTCGTGAGTTGACGATTCAATTGAACATAGTTCTATACTAATTATTGTGGTTAAGATCTTAAATTGTATTTAAGAAAATATAAATCGAATTGTGATTTATAAGGCGGGATAAACAGAGTTTAAAGTGCAAGCTGGATCCGATTATAGTTTTATAAGATATTTATTTATTTATATCTATTTATTTTTAATTGCGAAGAGTTCACAGAGTTTGACAGAATTTTCTTTTTTAAAAAATTAATTTTAACTTTATTAACTTATGAAATAAAAAAAGCTTTAAGAAAATGAATACAGATTAGAATTAGAAGAAATTTATAATACATAAACAATACAATAAAATACTTTTTAAGAAACCATAAACCATTTTAAATGCGATAATAGCTGAAATGGTGCTAAATAAAAGTTTTCTAATAATGGAATACTAATTTTAGTATTATTATAGTATTTATTAATTATTGTATTTAGAATATGATTTATGAATAGACTCTAAAATGTTTTTAAATTGAAGCAATTTCGTCATAAATGTTCTTAATAAAAGCGTTACTAATATTTAATTTAAACTATGAAATTTTGTAAATATTTGAGAAATGGAAACCCCAAAATGAATCAGAAGTATATAACCACACAGGTCATTTGTTGTTTCTAAGGTTGATTTTCATTTTCGTGAACTAAAAATGTCAAAAATACTATCAGTATTCAAAAATGATAAAACTATTGATATATTTACAACTGTTGTTATGAGTGTAGTCAATTTAAAAATAATTACGTCTAACTTATCAAAATTTTACGACATAAATTTGAAGAAAATCCCACTAATAAATTGTGATTGTGAATTGTTATTTTTAATGCAAGGCGTACAGTACAGGGACTTCCAAAATACTTCAGATGCCAGCTGAATTCAAAACAATTGAACTCTATCGACAATCAAGGTCGTAAAATGGCAAAAAATAAATCTTAATCTTATGTGTTTATTGCCAAATTGTTGCAAATAAAAAAAATGCAGAAATGTGAAATGAGTTTTGGCAATAGGCAATAATGCTGTGTTAATTTCTTGCGGGAGGTTTTGCCTCTGGTTCTGGTTCAACTGATAGCAATACAATAATACAATGCGACATTCCAAATCTTATCTGAAGTGTAGTAATTGCTTTCTTAATATATGCCTGTGACATTTTGGAAGTTCCAATACGTGTGTGAAGTCTATTGATGTTCTTCAGCGGTATAAATGCCATATTCCAAATTGCCGGCAGTTAGTTTGGTTTTATTTAACCGTCAAGGCGCTAATACTCACGATGCAAGGTCTCTCTTAATTTTTCTGAAAATTTTATAAAAATTAAATAAATATTTTTTTAACTTTTGCAGCATTGCTAATGGTAGTGGCATTTTTTGCCCTGCTGCAGCTCAGCACCCAAACGGAGTTTTTAAGCAGCGGTGAGGACATTTGCCGTCTATTTCCGGATAAGACTAAATTACGTAAGCCCGGTTACTGCGATCGTTGGATTACTTGCAAGGATTCTAAAACCTCCGATGGCGGTTTTTGTAATGGCCAGGTTTTCAATTTAGGCAAGGGATCTTGCCAAAAATCACTTGAATCCTCGGACACCTATTGCAAAGCACCGTGCGGCTCAAAGAGTAACGGTTACATCGGGGACACATTTAACTGTGCCAATTGGTATTACTGCAACAAGACTCAGGTTTTAAGTAGTGGTATTTGTGGGAACGGCATGTACTTTGACCAGAACAAACAGATGTGCCTTTATCCCAAGGATACCATATGCAATGCCAAGTTTGAGCTGTGCCAAATTGTGCCAACCGGAGTGAAGATCAGGGATGAACATAACTGCGATAAGTACATAACATGTAAGAGTGGTAAGGCCACTACAACTACTTGTCCCGAAGGACTCTACTATGATGTGACAAGTGGCAATTGCATTAAAAAATCCTTGGTTCCATGCCATAAGTACCCGCATCCCTTCGAAGTGTGTGGCACCAAGAAGCTGGCGAAGCGTAACGTCTTTGTTGCCGATGGTGCAACCTGTCGTGGGTATTTCTATTGTCGTGATCTGGGTTCTGGTGTTCCTGATCCCACACCGGCTTGGCATCAATGTCCACTTGACTATTTCTTTAACGAGGAACGTGCCGGTTGCGAGCCAAGAGTCGATCGAAAGTGCGCTGAGGATCGTTGCGATGGCCGTAACAATGGTTACGAGGTGGCTGAGATCCCTGGCTGCCAACACTATATCAAATGTGTGAATGGCATAGAGAGTGGAGAGATTCTTAAATGTAACGATGGCATGTATTTTGATGCAGTCACTGAGACATGCACAACATCACTGAAGAATTATGGTGTCTGCGCCAAATAAATCTCTTTCTATAACAAAAGATTATTTGAAATATATATAAAAATTGATTACTTTGTTTTACGAACGAATCACCATTAAATGCAGAATGCACATAAACATTTAATATAAGTAAAATAATACTTGAAATGTTCTCATCTTATGATCTGGCATTTATGTGACATTCTTATTTAGTTCGTTACAAATGTTTCCAATTTGATTAAAATTAAAACTTATTCTCCAAAGTAGTAATTTAAAGTTTTCAGATTTTTTTAAGCTAAACTTGACGAATCTGTCGACAGTTACATTATGGTTTAATTTATATTTTACAATTTTTATTATATTTACTTGGGTGCAAGTGTTTAATAAAAAGATAATTGAATAATGCAAATTATAGAATAGGATGAAAAAACCATTTAATATGTATTCGTTTTTTAAGTTCTCATTTTCTTAAGAAGGATTAAAAGATATTATTACTTAAACAAAAAATGAACGAATGTGCAGATTTCAGTTATTGCTTTAAAAAACATAATTGTCTTTCGCTGATGCTTTGGAAGCACACACTGTTCACAATAGTATAAAGCAGTTAAAGTTAACAGTGATAAGCAGTGTAAGTTAACAGCGCCAAGCAGTTTACAGATACGCACGCGGTTATCTTACACAGCAAGCAGTTACAGTAGCTGTTCCGTTATATTTCAATTTTCGTAAACGAAATGTTAATAATCTGTTCTATGTCTTTATTTGATTTAATTATTAAGAATTATAAAATTTTTGTTGTTTTTTAGTTGGTAAGCAAAAACTCCCATAATAATTAATTATGACATTGTGTAAGGTATAATATATTGTTATCGTATATATTTTGTAGATTTTATAAATATTTTATGCCTTTTATCAAACATTTTAATTTGATTAAATAAGTGTTAGATATTATCAAAACCCATGCAAAGTTCAGGAACACGGACATTTGCGTATTTATTGCTTTTGAAATATTAGAGATTTGTTAATCAGCAAAATAGCTATGTACTGGAGTTCTGCACAATTTGGCCCAGCCCGTCTGGATTCCATTGCAATCATTTGGAGTGCACCCCTAATTCGCTGGAGGGCGGCTCAGCTCCTATGACGGAGAGTAAAATAAGCTGCATAAACTCCATTTTGCAGAGCTTGCAGTCTGCACAAATTTCCCTTTTTCTATGTGCAGACTTTCGCTGTGGTTTTCACTATAGACTTCGATGTGACATGAAAGCCAACCCAGAGACAAAAGTAAAAAAAATAGAAAATTGGATAAATGTGGGAGTGTGTTAGTAAGACTAATTGACTTTGCTGATGCACTTCGAAAAATAAAACATTCTCGGTCTGCAGATTTTCACAGCGATGATTTTAAATATATATTATAAAAAATAAATAAATAACAGCTGTGATTATTACTAAAAATTTTTAATAGATGTAAAAGAATAATTATTTGGAAATATTACAGATATTATTTTGTTGTTGCATAATATTTTGAAAGAAATTCGCCTGTGTTCTATTGCTAAAAAATCGTATATACTTTGTAGTTGCAACAATATAAGAATACACGTTTCCAGTTTAACACATTTCACTGCGCCCACATTTAGTAGTGTATATTTAACAATTGTTTCTGAATAAGGCCAAAAGTTGGATCATATAAATATGTGTTCAATTTTTAAAATAATTAAATAATGTTAAGAATGATATTATTCTATTTAAAATCAAATATTTCCCAGTTTAGTATTCGTAACGATATTAAAATACTTTATCGTCATCATCGACATGGATACGTTCCGTTGTCTGGGTTAATATCTGGATGCATGCCTTTGTTGGGGCACTCAGACAACACCCCATAAGTTGTGCGCTCTTTCTGCTGAGGTCTGTCCTTGTCGCCGATGTGGTTTATGATTTCTTTCGAATGTCAAACTGTCAGAGCACTGTTATTAGGGGCTTGTGCTATTTTGATAGGACCCATGCTAGGAGCTATATCAACATACATAAATATATATATATATATGCATCAAATATATCTCATTTATTGACTATCATTGCCAAGTTGTTTGAAAAGTTCCAGAATTGAAACTACCCTCATTTTGGCTTAGATCTAAGTATGCTCCCTTGTTGATTTCACTGCCACTGCGTCACGTTCGCTACATGCCACATGCCTCTTTCCATTTGCCACTTGCCCCGTCGACTGCAAACTGCCGTCTGCCATTTTGGCTTTTCCTGTAGGAAGCTTGCATATTTTACGTGCTCCACGTTGATGTTGTTGTTGTTGCTGTTGTTGTTGTTGTTGTTGTCTGTGCGAGTATTTTGTGTGTCTGTGCTGTTTGCTGTGTGTTCTGCTGCCCCAACTCTTTGCACTTATCGATTGAAATGTGTCTCAGGCTGTGAAATACAGGTCATTGATCTACTCGTGCCACGATGCGACGAAATCCTTCTCGTGCTGTCTGTGCACTCCATTTTTGCGAGTGGAGCGAGGACCTTCGGGAAGAGACTCGAGGAGAATGTGTCAGCCAAAATGGAGTGCAGTGACAGTGGTTGAAACAGAGTGGAGTTCCATTTATCATGATGAAATTTTACATTAGCATAAAAACATACAAACGGACAAGTTCTGCAAAAAAAAGCTAACAAATTTTAGTATTCCTGAAACCTTTTAAATCTCACACTATTTATTAAAATATTTGATCAAATCTATTTAATGAACTGAAATTAGTTTTTAAATTGAATAACAATGAAAAAGATAATTTTCAAATTAATTTGTGAGTTGTATAAATTAAATACAAAAAACTCCATTATTAAATTTTATATTAAATTTGTAGTTAAATATTTTTCTAAAAGTGGAGAATTTCTTCAAAAATACCTTCGAAAAATGTCTGACATTTGAGCAATTACGACATAACTTTTGGATATTTGTCATTAAAATCTTTAGAGATTTCGGGAACACAACAGCAAGAGAAATAATATTTTAGATTTAAGCAGACACCTAATTCCCTTTCTATGTTAATTGTACCAACACTTTAGAGTGAGAGTCAACTCAATGCTTCCTTCTGGGACAAAGAAAGAGAAGAAGAATGGTGAGCGGAGTGAAAGAAGAGAAGAGAAGAAAAAGAACGTACCGGAAAACGGCAACGATAACGAAATCGTTTTTGCAAGCTTTGGGGTAGTGGAGCAGCCAGCCGAGTGGGGCGCAATTTATGCTGTTGGGCCAAACTGTACCAAAAGTGTGCATGGAATTTCACCAAGGCAACGGGAAACGGGGCAACCGGCCAACCACTAGACCAGGCCAGGAACAGAACAAGCCCAGACTGTGGTAGAAAGAGAAACCGACTGCGACTTATGGCCCAGGATACAAGTATGTTTGCCAAAGTTTTTAGCTGACGGCTTGTTTTAGAGGGTTGCAATTCAGGCGGAAAATGAAAATTAAAATATAACTGAAAAGAGAAACAAAAAAAAAAACAACAAAATACATACAAAAAAAAAATACAAATGAGCAGTGAAAGAAGAAGAAAAATGCAACGAGGAGGCGTCTGTTATACTGTGCGGTTCAATGACCAATTGCCGCCGATGCTATCACGGCTTGTGATGTGAATAGTCCACACCTTTCCCACTTGGCCAATGTAACTGGCTAATGTAACTGGCGATGATTCTTCTGGTCAATGCAAGGTCGATGAACGCATTTACTGTTGCAGTTGCAGTTGCAGCTGATAAATCTGCAACAAATGCAACAAATGCAGCAAATGCAACAAGCCAATAGTCAACGCGTCAAAGAAAACTTGTTTTATTTTGGGTTGGAGAAAACCACGTTGTGGGATTTGTGGCTAGATTTTTAATTATCCGACGCGATTCAATAGAATCATAGAATCAGTCCCTCTCCCAGACCCCGCTCCCAGTCCCTCTCTTAGGCCTCGCTCCCAGTCCCTCTCCCAGGCCCTGCTCCTAGTCCCTCTCCCAGGTCCCTCTTCCAGTCCCTCTCCCAGGCCCCGCTCCCAGTCCCTCTCCCAGCCCTCACTCCCAGGCCCTCTCCCAGGCCCTCTCCCAGGCCCCGCTCCCAGTTTCCTCCCAGTACCTCTCCCAGTCCCTCTCCTAGTCCCTCTCCTAGTCTCTTTCCCAGGTCCCTCTCCCAGTCCCTCTCCCAGGTCCCTTTCCCAGTCCCTCTCCCAGTACCTCTCCCAGTCCCTCTCCTAGTCCCTCTCCTAGTTCCTTTCCCAGGTCCCTCTCCCAGGTCCCTCTCCCAGTCCCTCTTCCAGGCCCCACTCCCAGTCCCTCTCCCAGGTCCCTCTCCCAGTCTCTCTTCCAGGCCCCGCTCCCAGTCCCTCTCCCAGGTCCCTCTCCCAAGCCCCGCTCCCAGTTTCCTCCCAGTACCTCTCCCAGTCCCTCTCCTAGTCCCTCTCCTAGTCCCTTTCCCAGGTCCCTCTCCCAGTCCCTCTCCCAGGTCCCTCTCCCAGTCCCTCTCCCAGGTCCCTCTCCCTCTCCCAGTCCCACTCCCAGGTCCCTCTCCCAGTCCCTCTCCCAGGTCCCTCTCCCAGTCCCTCTCCCAGTCCCTCTCCCAGTCCCTCTCCCAGTCCCTCTCCCAGTCCCCGCTCCCTGGCCACGCTCCCAAAAAATGCCAGAGATTCAAAAATCTTCCGAGCAAGATAAGGCGTTCACTGACGAATACAAATAACTATAAATTTTTTTTTTTAATGATTGATTTTAAAATAAAATTAATTTTAATAGTATTTGACTTTTCTCTTCTTATACTGCGGACGGCAGTCCGCGTTAGTGACAAACAGCACAAAGGGTGAAAAAAGGGACTATCAATATAACATAAACAGGAAAGATGGAAAATTAGCTACGACTGTTCGAACAGATTGGTATAGAATTAATTAAAAATTATCATAATTGCTTTGACTTTTGATTAGCTTATATAACTCATGTTAATGTTAAATCAATGCTTGCTACTGTCAATTGAATAGGATGCATTCATAACTTCGCGGTCATTGCAGTGATAACAACGCATGCGCCATCGAGAGAGTTGGCAGTTGGCAGACATAGGATATTGGCCTTTCAGAGTTGAAAACGTTGCTGCAAACAAGTCAGTTACCATCGTTTTGGCGTCGTTATGTTATAACCACACTCTCACGTGAGTCTCATGGGCACCGCTTCTGGCATTGACACAAACTGTGGCATTGGCATTGGCCATGGCATTCAACATGCGCCACGTGTGTTCCGTATTATAAGGACTTTCACAAGGACTTTTATTGCACACACACGCAGCACGATTTATTCATCTCATTGGCATTGCGATCTACAGCTGCCAAGAGAAAATCAAATTTAGAGATTAGCATAAAGCACCTAAATCTTAGCAATATAAATATAAAGAAGTAGGAAAGGCTATAGTCGAGACTCCGCCATAAAAACTTTATTAACAACTTTGGTTAGCTATTATTCCCGTTCTACTTGTCAGATCTTGCTGCAGTTAAATGAGATTGTAGATAATATTAATAGATAACGTTAATTACAATAAAATCTGTATCTTTATCTCTTACAGTCTCTGAGATCTAGACGCTCACAAGGACGGACAAACGAAAATGAAAAAAAACTAGTCGGCCGGTGCTACAGTCGAGCATTAATATTACTCCTCCCAGTCCCTCTCCCAGGCCCCGCTCTCGGTCCCTCTTCCAGGCCCCGCTCCCAGGCCCCGCTCCCAGTCCCTCTCCCAGGCCCCGCTCCCAGTCCCTCTCCCAGACCCCGCTCCCAGTCCCTCTCCCAGGCCCCGCTCTCGGTCCCTCTCCCAGGCCCCGCTCTCGGTCCCTCTCCCAGTCCCTCTCCCAGTCCCTCTCCCAGTCCCTCTTCCAGTCCCTCTCCCAGTCCCTCTCCCTGTCCCTCTCCCAGTACCTCTCCCAGGCCCCGCTCCCAGTCCCTCTCCCAGGTCCCTCTCCCAGGCACCGCTCCCAGTCCCTCTCCCAGGTCCCTCTCCCAGGCCCCGCTCCCAGTCCCTCTCCCAGGTCCCTCTCCCAGGTCCTGCTCCCAGGCCCCTCTCCCAGGCCCCGCTCCCAGTCCCTCTCCCAGGTCCTTCTCCCAGTCCCTCTCCCAGTTTTATCCGATAGTTTTATCCGATGTCTATTAGACACAAATAAAATATATGTTGAATGTTTTAAATTTGAATAAAAAAATAGTTTTCATATGAATTACTATAGTCGGAACACTAGATCTTAATTATTGTACGAACTAGCTACGTCCGCAATCCCAAAATAAAATATAAGCATACGCAAGCTGCTTGCTATGCAACACATAGGAACTACAAGCAGTTCACTGTAGACATTCACGTAACAATACAATTTATTTAAATTAAATCCTAAAATTGTCTAATAAAATTGTTGAGTATTAGAATTATCAGAAAACGCATAGTTCCATTGGTTCTACTTCCATTTCATTGACGTTTTTGGCGACTTTTTGCATTGGCCTCCCAATCTTCATGTCATTTAATGTATTATAGAGAGCGGAATAGGCCGGGTGATTTTCCATGCCAATGAACTTGGTAGCAGTATCGCGTATCTTCGTCTTAATTATGCCATTTTTAATATTTCTTGATTTTGTCGTCAACGATTTGGGCTTCTTTACAGCGCGCTTGAATTTCTAAATTCGCATTTGAAATAAATAATATATGCAATTATTACCACTATCTGTTTAACTTACCACGCTCTTTGCTGCAGATTCGGGTTTCTTCCATGGTATGGCACTAATGCCTTTGTCAAACTCCAAATTTTGACGTAAGGCATATTCAGAAGTTCCAGAGCGAACCAAAATGCCAAGATGTGTTAATGAGCTAAGACACTTTCTGACGTTGCACTCGACATTTAGAAGCCTCCTGTTCCGTCGCATCTGGAGTTGAACCTGGTGTATGATCGCATCCACGAGAACAAACATTGTGCCGGAACGTTTGCCCTGCAGTGCAGTAAATGCCTGCATCACGTGACGATTGATTGCTTTGGGCACACAGAAATTATCCATCAATATGCTTTTACAAAATTTGTGAATGAAATATTACTGAAGGCTTGTGATATTTGTGTGTGAATGAACTTATTATTTGGAGAGGACTAAGATATGTGAGAATACAAAGTTTCAGACTACTAAGACTACTAAAACTTTAATCTATCTAAGCCTCACTAGATTTTGAAATTTTGTTATAACTTATGATACATATAGATCCGCCTCTGTTTCGGCTGTTCCTATTTTATCTAGTTAATTAATACCGGAACTGGTAAGCGAAACAAACCATCTTATTTTTTGAAAACCACATTAAGTTGGAGCTAAATATTTCTAGATTCTAATGGGAAAGTCTTTTGAAATATTTTAAATTAAAAGATATTAAGACTAAAATTGTAATAAAAATAAAATATCACATAAAAAATGCGCTGGTTTTATCTAAAGTCTTCTCTTCTATTTGATATTAAAAATGTGTATAATTTTCCTAATACTTTTCTTAGTCTCTACATGGTTATCCAACTGTAATTAGCGTATCCCACTGTCAGCAGATTCACATAATGATAAGAAAAAAATAAAACTGCATCACAATTAAAATGAAAATCAACGAAAAGCGAAAACTATACACACATACAGTGATCCATACAGGGAAAGCACATATACACACATAGTTACATGAATAGAACAATAACAGACTAACCTATTGTAAAATGGGCAGTATATATATGTGTATATATGTGTGTATGCATGTATGCATATATATATGTGTGTATGCATGCACATTTTGGTTACAGGCAGGCATTTTCCAAAATGGCGTCTCAGGAACTGCTCCTGCTGCTCCATCTTAACACCCCTCCACCCACCCCAACCAGCCATTCATGCATGCATCCAAATATATATATATATATATATGTATATAAGTATATGTGCACAGACGGAGTATCAGCGGCTTTGTCTGCTCCACAACTCCAACAACTCCAACAACAACAACAGCACAACAGAACAGAAAAGCAGAAAAATGAAAAACAGCAGAACTGAAAAACAGAAAAACGCAACGACAGAGTCCACAGTCGGTGGCATTGTGAGTGCAGAGCGGAGCAGGTCAATGATACCAAAAGTTAACCCACACCAACAACCGTCTGCGTCGCACTTGAGCAATTTTCACAAAAAAAAAAAAAAACAAAAAAAAAACACACTCACACACACAAAACAAGCAAAAACAACAACAATAAAAAACCAGTTCGGACTCCGCGCTGTGACGGAGCCGCTCCCTTTGGGCAAAAAACACCACCCACACCCATAGTCCACAGCCCACAACTCACAACCCACATAATATTGCTGCAGTCAACGCTAGAGGCAGCGCCAGTGTCAAGTTTACGCCACTTCCACACACACACACACACACACACACATACATACACATACAGACACTCCGCAACCTGGTCATGAACTCCATTTTCAATGGCAGCCATAGCAGTCTATTCCCTTCCCTTTCCCCTTATTGCCCTCATTACCCCACAGCACAAAAGCTCTTTTATCTTTTGTATGTTTAATTTGTGCATTGAGAGAAATGCAAGTAGAGAGTGAGAGCGGGAGAGCGGGAGAGAGCAAGAGAGACAGAAAGACAGAAAGAAAGAGGAAAAAGCGAATGCGGCAACTGTCTACCTAGCAATCATTACCCCCCTGTCTGCCATTCTCTTTCTTTCTCACACTCAAAGCTCCAACCACACTGGCAATGGCAAAACGACGCCTTATGCATCATTTATTGCAAACGATTCTCGTATCTGTATCTCTTTATACATTGCGCTGCTTTTTCCTGTGCAGCAGCAGCAACAAAAACAACAACAACATACCACGCCACAACTTGAACAACGCGGTGAAGGTCATTGCTACCAAAATTGTGTCTCCCTTTTGTCCTACTCTACTCTCGGCGCGACTCGCTTCGACTCGACTCGACTCGACTCGCATTCGACTCGCATTCTCATTCTCATTCGCAACGCTACAGCACAGAGCAGCTATATATATACACTTGCATATACATATATATATTTTAATGTCTATATATATATTTAGATGTGCATATGTATTTATTCACACACAGAGACGTCTCAAATGCACAGTGTTTGTGTTGGAGCATCGACTATGCTCGTTGTTGTGGCATACACCACATCCACATCCGCATCCACAACATTGCAACATTGTGGTATGACTGCATTTTAGCTGAGCATGGGTTAATCAGCGTTGCCACATTGGTATGTGTTGCTTAGAAATACTTTACAGTTGCTACTTCTAATCCTGTAGAAGCTTTTACACTATTTGAAATGTGCTATGACTGCATTTTAGGTGAGCATGGGTTAATTACCGTTGCCGGATTGGAATGAAGTGCGTAGAAGTGCTTTACAGTTAGCTACTTTGGATCATGTTGAAGCTTTTAAACAATTTGTTGCCTAGAGGAATATTGCTAGTGAGAAATTGGTCTTTGGCGTTGCCAGACTGTGCAGTTTGCCTAGAGATATGAAATTTTGACCTACCAGAACGTTTTTTTGGTCTACATGAAATAGGCCTTAATCATAGAGAAACTTTCAGACAATCTCTACTAAGATAAAAAAAAAAACCTATTCAATGCTATACTTTAATGCTTAAGTGTAGCGGCAGCGTTGCCTGATTAATTTACTTTGTAGAAAACAAGGCTTGTATTTTACCTCAACTATTAAAATAAAATCTTGTAGATAATGTATAAATGAAATATTTAAGTCGCAAAAACTTATTTTAACATTGAGCTGTAACGACAGCGTTGCCAGTACAGTACAGTATTATGTATAAATTGAATGTTAATGCTACTATTAAAATTTTAGAAATCGTGTCTAAATTAAATTGATTCCATTAGGACCCTGCACTGTTATCTGTTTAAATATGACTTGAGAGTTGCCAGACTGACCGTTTTTTTTTTAATAAATCAGCAATTAATGGTTTAACTGTCAGAAAATCAAGAAAGCTATGAAGACAATGATTACAAATTTGATATGTAATTGTCTTTTCTGTGATAAATGTGGCAACAGTGGCAGCCCCAATAGACTATCTAGCAGGGAGTCTGAACACAAAAACTCGTTCAGTATTCGACCCGTTCCGCTCCCGTGCCAAAAGCAAACTGTGTCTGTGTCACTCAACCCACTAAACTTGCACACAATGCGATGCGATGCGATGACGAAGTCGAACTGTGGCACGTTCGTGTTGCTAACATAGCTGGCAATCGTTCTTCATGTTCGTTCTCCATGTGGCATGTGGGTGTGTGTGTGTGCCTGTGTGTCTGTGTGTCTCATGTTTAGTTGCATGCAACATTTTCTACTGCTCTGCTAAGTGGTGTTGCCTCTACATTGGTTGTCCCTGTTCTGTTCCCTGTTTCTCTTTCTCTCTCGCTCTCGCTCTCTCTCTCGCTGCCCATGCTTGTTGTTGGTTTATTCCTCTTCGGCTGCTTCTCTTTTTTTTTTTTGGCTTGCCCCGTTCTCGTGGCAGCTTGTCGTTGAATGCATGTGCTTGTTGTTGTTGCTGTTGTTACGTTGGGTTCAATGTCTGGTGGTTGACCTACCCGTACCAGAGATTTTTCACAGGACGCATTTGCAGATTGTTGTTGTTGTTGTTGCTATTATTGCAACTGCCTGCAGTTCTAGCTGCAACCTGAAACTGCCACCTACATCCCATATCATTCTCTCTCTCTCTCACTCTCTCTCTATCGTCAACGTCATCTGTGTGACAAGTGAAAACTAAAACAAGTCTAGTACCAACATTGGCATCTCCTCCAAAGTAAAAGTTGTGCAACTGAGATAGTTAATGGACAGGCAAATGGGAATGGGGAATTGTGGTAACTGAAATTACACAATGGCAGTGTAGATGCCACAACAGCGATTAAGCATTTTCCTCCTTTCATCATGATTTTTCATCAGTCTTCGCTTCACCAAGTCTCGAAGTCACGACTTCACCAACTATCTATTCTTCTATTCGATTAGAACGCATGAAATCCAACTGGTTTTCCACTTGTAATTTCACTCGCTTAGCCAGTTTCCACATTGTTGCCTCACCTGGTGCAAGAAAAGCGCAACACAAAACCGCACTCGAAACTATTAGAAGATTCAAGGCTAAGGCTGCAGAGTCTAAGGCTAAGGTCATTGCCATGCGCCGTCGCATAAGTATTCTCTCGCAAATACTTTATAAAGCATTCATTTCAAATGGTACGAGTATATACGACTGCATCTTAGGTTAGAAGAAATTGAAACTATCAACAATTAATACTACTCGCATTTAAAGAGCTTACAGGGTATGAATGATTAAGTCCTGTCAATGTGATAAGCGACTTGGGGACTTTTGTAATCGACAGTGTTCTTTTTTATTTTTATATTCATTTAGAACATTATGGAGGCAAATATTATGTGTGTTTAAGCATTTACAGGGTATTTTGTAGTCGAACATGTACGGCACAAAAATATTAGATAGGCAAGTATTCGTATTCTAGCCAATAATATTAATTTACAGGGTATATTCTTATTAATTTACAGGGTATATTCTTATTAACTATATTTTTTTCTCTATAATCATATACCAAATTGGAATAAAACTATCTTTTTATATTGAAAAAAGGTTTATCTACTCCATACACTTATTAAATTTTTTTACTTACAAATTCCTTAAAGGGTATTTTTAAGTTGACTATGCTCATCTTATATCTTCTATCGATGCAAGGTATTTGAATGCACCTTGGAAAACTCGTTTTTCTTGCAATTCTGCTCAAAGACAAAAGCCAATTACCTTTTCAGGCATTAGGGAAAGTATTAGTTGAATGTTGTAATGCTCATTCTTAGGAGAAAGTACTTTGACATGATAGATGAAAGTACAGAATTTGTTGTAACTTTATTTGTGTGATGGCAATTCCAACTATGGTTAAATTGTTAAGGTGACTCACAGTTCCCAGAATTTGCAACCCTCGAGCCGGAGTCACAGTTGGGCTTCGCTGCTTTCCTGTTTATCCCTTTTCCCCCCTTGTGACCAAACAACGTTATCGGGACACGAATGACAAATTACCCTGCAGAGCTGCAGAACATGGATACGATGCAGGTTGTGTGTCAGTCACAGATACGACTAGAACAGAGTTTGAGAAAACTTAACAAATCGACAAAGTCTGCATTACAAAATGAAATCGAAAAAACATTTTTTGGGTTTATGCTAGATGTGGATTCGGGGGAAAAATAGTATGTATACGATTTTTACTGGCAATGCAAATTGTAAAATAGGATTTCTTTACTCTTTAATTTCTAAAGAAAATCCTCATCATAATTTTAAGTATTTAAAAAATAAATCTTATGTAAAAATATAAAACTTTATGTAATTTGAATAAGTATTGAATTAAGATGTTAATTATAATAATAAACAAAAAAATAAATAAACAACAAAAATATAGTTTTTATATGTAAATTGTAAATGAAAATATTTTTTAAATATATCCGATTTTTTTGACAATAATACGAGTATGATGAATTTATTTATCGAAGAATAAATAAGAAATAATAACAAAAATCAATTCTGATTTAAAACCCAAATCAAAATGCCCGAATTTGTAAATACCTGTCATGGCAAATCAGACAAATGTGTCGAATTTGTCTAGCAGCCTGAACTTTGAACCTGTATTTAACCTGCCCTAATCGTCATCATTGTCCGCTCCATTGACATCAGGTGTTGCAATGGACACAAAAGATTACTCATACAATCCCAAATGCGTATGATTCACAACGTGTTTCTTTCCCATACCATTTTAGCCAAGTGTACATAAAGCAAAGCCCAACTCCCAAAATCCCCATAGAATATTCTATGCATGTTCCCATTCTGATGGACATTCACCGACTCCCTACAGTCCCTAATGAGTCACTGACCGGGCACTGCTCCGTTTTATATAGATGTGTGTATAGGTTTTTTAGTTTTTTTGGGGGAGGTGCATAAATCCAAGCGACGTTGTGTTCTCTCTTGCTGTTTTCGGAGGTGTTAGGTGAGTGACTTATAGCATACATTTGGGCTGAGGTGAACAAGCGCCAAAAAACGGTTCACTGCACGCACATTGACCTAATAATTGGCTTTAATTTAGCAAATTCCAATGTCTGTCGGACCGTAAAAATATCAAAAATTAATGAAAGCACTCCTGCGTCAGGTTAAAAAAAAAAGGTTAATCATCCGAATAACATGCTGACTTAAGGAGCATTATGACTTCCAAATACATTTCGAATTAAGGAATCTCGAAGTTCTGTAAATAGCCAGATGAGCATATAACAAACTTAATTGTTTTTATATAAATTTTTAAAATATTAAACATTTTATTATTGATATACTTATATGAAATATAATAACAAGTTGTTGGTAATTTTAAATTAATTATTGTCACCTGATTTTTGCGACTTTAAAAATGTGTTCGAAAAATATGTCCCTGATTTTTTAAGATGTGGGTAAGGAAAAAGGCAAAATAAATGTAAACAGTTCTCAAGGATTTTGTAGTGCTTAGTAGTAGGGGAGTTAAAAATAATTAAGTATACGTAAATATTGGAATATAGCCTTGTTTTTAGAATCGAAATGTTGTGAAATACATTAAAAATAAATATGTATATGAAAGTAAATATTTAAATAAATAAATTAGGTAAATAAACTAAATGCCAAGGATAAGTAAATAATTGTTCGCAATGTTAGAAATGATAAAGAGGATAATGGAAAGGGAAATGGGTACGTTGATGTGCAAACCGCAGCTAGACAATTGCAATGACAACCCTGAA
The DNA here is from genome assembly GCA_035045575.1 of Drosophila falleni. Taxonomy (NCBI): domain Eukaryota; kingdom Metazoa; phylum Arthropoda; class Insecta; order Diptera; family Drosophilidae; genus Drosophila; species Drosophila falleni. The sequence goes on from JAWNOV010000167.1 coordinate 19,384,239, forward strand.
ATTAATCCTGTCTGCCCAGCAGCCAGAGACTAGAGCCACCTCCCAATGTCCCTGACCATGCCCCTGAACGCCCTCTCAATGTCACTTGCAGCAGGCAAAAGTTGCAGAAACCGGCAGCCGGCAGAACGCGGACCTTGGCAATGATGATGAGAGTGCGAGCAGCGGGGCAGAGAGTGACAGAGAGGGAGTGAGAGCAGAAACAGAAGAGGAGCTGGTTCAGAGCAGATTCCCTACTGCAATAGGGCTCTGAGTCTGCAATGTGTATGCAATGTGTATGGTTTTTTGCAGTACATACGGAAATGCGCATGCTTGCGTGTCCTTGCCCTTGGTAGTCCACTGTAAACTGTAAGGGTCTTCTCATATATAGTAGTTGTGTAGTAAGTGCCCCTGAAAATTGTTAACCTTCGTGCAGCCCAACGAACGAAGGACGTTGCAATGTGCAACATACAATACAAAAGCATCGAACATGCGCGTTGCATGCAACATCTCTCACTCTTTGGTTCTCTTTCTCGCCATTTTTCTCCCAAAAAGAGAGTTGCAGATCTCAGCTGCAAGTGACGCCCCCCAAATAGACCCCAACATACAAATATTATTAAAAGGGTGTCGTCTGGCATCCCCTGCCCCAAAACTGGACGAATTTCAATGGCTCTGTCATTGGCATAGACCATGATATTTAGTTGAAGGTAAAAGTCGACAAAAACCTTACAAATCTGAACACTAAATGCAATAGTCTAACCTTAAATCTAAAGGTTGCCAGTCAAGGAAATCAAGCTTACCAAACAATACAGTTATTATGGTAACTAGAAGGAGTTTTTCTCGCTTGAGGGTTGCAACTCCAGACAGACAATCCATAACGTTGACGATGACCCATCCACTGTAGAATTTCGCAATTATATTCGTACATTTGTAATTTCTATTCTACGACAACTCCCGGAATTCTGTGCCAAACTTTGCAACCCCAAAAAAAAGCACACCCAAAAAGAAAAGGGGACAAAAACGACAGTTCTAGACGCAATTGAGACCAACACAACAACTAAGAAAATTATTTATGTTTATAGTGATTAACAGTTAAATACCCTATAGTAAATTTCTAAGATGAGCATCATGAAAAATTCTTTTTATTTTTAACAGTGGTTTTCTTTTTCTCAAAAAAGCAGTTAAATTTTTTATTTAAAGTTCTTAAAATTCTTATTTTAGTTTGTAGTTTTCAACAAAAATTACTGTTCTTGGTATAAGCGTTTCTTCTTCTTGAAAAGAGAATTTATTTTATATACGAGTTTTTTTTATAAGTATCAAACAAATTTACCCCATTTATTAAAGTCATAACATATACGATTTTTTTAATATTAAAGTTATCTTTTCATAATAAAATGGACTATTCTTTTTTATATAAAGTATTTTTATTAAAGGTAGTGTTTTTACGAAAAGTACCGAGATTTAAAAAAAAAAAAAATTTCTAACAAAATTTCTAAGCAATAATAGTTTTAATAACTATATTTATCATAATCATATTAATATGACTACTTTCATTAAAGGGTATTTTAACAGCACTAATCTGCAGTCCAACCAACACTTCCGTCCCCGTCGTCGTCGTCGTCGTCGTCATCGTCATCGGTCGCTTCTTGTTCATTGCACCCCCAACGTATTGTACATTGACTTCTCTGGGCTACGCTTTGTTTCCTGCATTCGCCGACAGCGACTGTTGCGGCAGCAGCGGCGTCGTCGTCGTCGTCGCTGCTCACTCACTCTTGCTCTTACGCTCTCATTCTGGGCGCTGGCCTCTCTCTCTCTCTCTGTCGCTTGCTGAGCGACATTCCCATACCACGACCTACCTTACCCACACCCACAGTGTGTGCGCTTTCAGCTTTCTGCTTTGGGCTTTGGCCATTCTTCCGTGCACAACTCCAGCGTAGCCGGGCAACGGGCAGAGTCTGATGGTGTCTGCTGTCGCTGCTGCTGCTGCTGCTTGCGCTGCTGGCGTCGCTGTCGACGTTGCTGCACCAATTCGCAGTTCGTTTTCATATTGAAAGTAGAATTTTTCACTTTTGCAAATTTCTGTCTCGTTTCAGTCGCGTTAACGACGTCATGTCGCACGTTTGTTCTCCACTTGGTTTTCTGTGCAGATCTGTCAGACTAATGTCAGCTTCAGATGCGCTACCAATCTTATTTGTGTCGCCTCCCTTAGTCTGACGGTATATATTATTATCAGATTAGCTTTTATTTGTGAATGATTTTGACTTTTCTAATCAAATGTCGGTCGGACGTGTGAATAATATCTTAGTGAATTTGAATCTTTAAAGTGTGTCTATAATCATTTTGGACAATTTTAAGTGATAAAGATCGTTGTGCAAAGATACTGTGCTACTTATATGGATTACAAAACAAAATATTTAAAATGAATTTATAAACACGTTTGGGATTATATATAAAAGACGTAAAACTCTTAAAAAGAATCAGAAAACTTTCCATATTTATTTCAATTTGTTATAAATGTTATAGCCTTTGTTTACTCTCTCATATTATCACTCGCCAATTTGACCTTTCACTCTCAGAATCACATCTTACCCACTTAAATGATTTTGGCGAGCCCCAAACCCTTGAGCTTTTCTGAAATGACACTAGAAACTTACAAAATATTCAGTCTGAAATATGCGTTTGTCTGAATGTAACTCATCTCATTAGACTGTCTGTCCAAAATGTCTGACTCATTCCACCCCATTCCAGAAACAACACCCACTTTTGCAAAACTTTAAACTCCAGACATTGCAACCCTCATTAAGCCCCAAACTCCTAGTGTCTGGCCAAACGGGGCTGCAACTCCAATTACCCACACAGCCAACACCCCCATCATCCCCATCACCCAATAACCCCATCACCTATTCCCAGCACTCTCTGTACATACTGCAATCCCTTTCCTGCTGTGACTTAACAGTGCGCTGCTCGCTCAACTGTAGCGCCGCTGTAGACGAACTGTTAAACGCCAGTGACACACAGCAATTGCGACTGTTAACCTTGCCTTGGTATTGGTGAACTTGACTAAACACGCGCAAGCGATACTCTTTTGTTTGCTCTCGTTCTCTTGCTGACTTTGCGGTAACGTACTCTCTCTTTCTCTGTCTCTCATTTTTGCGTATCTATTTCAAGTTCTTTCCCACACACACACACAAGTTCATATTGAGCATGTACTCATGTGGATGCCGAGATCCAAGCAACGAGAGCATTCAGTGTTAAGGTCAATATATTTGTTGTGTTTTATTTTCACACGGTGGCGACTAGACTGCATCTATGAGGTTGCATTTTGTTTGCTGATTATTTCGCTATTGAATGTATTTGTATGTATTTTGATTGCACATTTGCCGTTACGGTTTTTATTTGGGGTCATATTATGACTATGACTCTTTACGGAAGCTTTTAATGCCGCCCCTGCCCTTGAATTATATTTTATTGACTCATAAAGTATGCATCATGCATGACATTTGAAACGTGACCAGAAAGGTGTTAATAATGCCAAATGTTTTAAATAAAAAAGCAGACAGAGAATCACGAGGGGCAGAAATACTTTTGGATTTATTATTTCAAAATAAAATTAAATGATTAAATATCCTTTTAAACTAACAATTTGGCATTTATTCTTCATTCAACTTCCCTTAGAAATACGAACCTACCTCAATGCGTAACTCTGTCTGTCTGTCTCTTTGTTTGTTTGTTAGTGGCGCCTCCTACGCACAATACCCAAAAACCGCTCACTCAAACTCCACTTGTTAGCAGGTAGTATGTGCAGAAGTTTCAAAAAAAGAAGAAAAAAAAAATAACTACCCTCTTTATATAAAATGTACAAAAAGCAACCCCCAACTAGCTGCGGGTAAAACTCCAGCGATATTTGTGGACCCTTCCCATTCTACAAATTGTTAACCCCAAACAAAACTTGGTTGGCTTTTACAAAATTTGTGCGTGTTTGCCGTTTGCCTGCTCATTCGCGTTTATTTTTGTTTATTTATGTTTTGCTTTTTATATTCTTTACAGCTTTCGTTTCCTCATACGTTGCTTACGCTCACTTAAAGCTCTTACGCTTGCGTTCGCTTCGCTCTCGCTCTCTCATTGCCTCTCTTAGCAGGCGCTCTCGGACGGGCCCACTTTGCAGCACACAACGAAAACGAACGAACGAACGGTTTTCACTTTCATTGTGCAGCTTATTCGCCTTCTCTCACACAGATACACACACACACACACTCACATGGATACTCTTACTCTCAGCAGGTTCGGTTCGGTTCTGTTCTGTGCTATTCTGTTCTGCTCTGCCAGCTTTTTGCGATTTTCAGTTTCAGTCAGAGAAAGTACGGCGCACGCAGCGGTTTGCAAAATTGAAGCGCGTCCACAAATCAAAAGCAAAACATACAACAATAAACGCCATTGCTTTCAAATTGATAATAATTTAATTGCTAATTAATAAAGCTGGCCAAAATGTGCAATAATTGCAGGTTCACTAATATCCCAAAACTTGCAATTGTGTTTGAGTTTAACATTAAGCCATAACCCGAAATCTGTAATCCGTAATCCGTGTCCCGTTCTCCGTGTTCCGTGCCCGCGTCGTGCTGTGTCCTTGTCCTTGTGCAGCGCCCATCAGTGGAGCCAACACACAGCACAGCCGAACAGCTGTTGGTTGGTATTCTAGTTTTCGTCCTCGTCCTCGTCCACGTCCTCGTCCTTCATCGTTCTCCTTCTCGGATCACCTTGCTCTTGAACGCTGCGAAGCCCTCAATGTCAGTCCCAGTGCCAGTGCCAACATTGTTGTCATCATATTGAGTTTTCGCAAATAATTTCGGGACAACAATTCATGTTCATATTTTGAGATACATCTATGTATACTCCCCATCCCTTTGGCAACGCCTCAATATCAACCAACCATTCCCAGCTGTTGCTGGGAAAGCAATGCAATAACAAAATCACAAAAGCAAATGAAAATGGAAAATCACCAAACGAAAAATCTGTAGAAATTCAGTTAAATTATCTCGCAATGTGTTTTAACAAGTTATTTCTATTAAACAAATGCATATTAAACAAATGCATTCGGCAGGTGCAAAGTTCAAGTATCTAAAATATGTGTCCAAACGAAACCAATAAATATTGTGAACCAGATGAAAAATATTGCAATAAATGTGACATAATTATAAATCGAAAATCAAGAATTTAAATGCTAAAAGAAACATTTACTTTCTTTAAAAGAAATAGTGTCAGTCCGACGGCCTTCAACAAAGCAAAGCTCAGAAGAATCCCCCATTAAAAATAAATATAAAATAAATAAATAATCACAACTATATATTTTTATAAAGGTGTTTACCTGTACAATTGTACAATAAAAGTTCGATAAAAAGAAAAAAAATAATGCTCAGGTGAAAAATATAAATGTTTAAATTAAGCAACAGTTGTGTTGTATTTTGTGTGCAAAAGAAAATATAATATATAAAATAAAAAATAATATATATATTTTTGGAGAAAATCAAATCTAAATATTATACATATTAAACGTAACTTAAAATGTTAATTAAACTACAATATTTAATGTTATTAAACATTCGTCTATAATCGTATTAAATAACTACAATCTAATTTTAACAATTTATATGCAAGTATTTAACATCAACCAAAATCATACATAAATTTATCAATTATATTCAACAATGCATTAAATATAAATATACATATATTTTTGCAAATTATTATTCAACAATTTATAACAATCAACAATCATCAATCAAGCAAAAAATCAATCAGGTGTTTTTAATTAAGAAAAACAATGTAAGTATAAACTACAAACGTAAATGAAACTTTTAAGAATAAGCGATATACAGATCTTAAAACCCTACTTAAAATAATTAAATGAAAGACAAGGTACTGATTTATTCTTGAGATTAATTAAAAAAAATTATTTTAAGCCTTAGTCAATACAAACATATCACGATTCAATTTGTCTCAGCTATATTTTGTCAAAAATTCAGCATCCTTGGTCTTACTGTTTGGTTAAATAGATTCTATTAAAATATGTATATCTTAAGTAAATATGTATTTATTTTCAATGACTTTCAGATACTTAAAATACCGATAACATACTCAGAAAAAAGGAAAAACGCTGCTGTGGAGACGGGAAGATCGAACAAGAAGTATTATTAGTATTTAACTTTTGAACTCCCCCCAAAAATATCCTCATTAACGGAGAAGCCTCATTAACTTTAGATCAACATATACACATAAAGCTCTGGGCAGGTTTAAGGGCAACGCTAGCAAAGTAAGCAACAAATTCTAGGATACTACGAATATATAGAAATATATACTATATATATTTGAAAATAACTTTGCAACTTGAAGGCTGAAAACATTTTGATAAAAACAAAAAAAAAAAAACCGAGAACTAAACAATTACTGGATAAATTTGCAACAAGTGTAAAGAAGAAGAGACTGATTTTTACAAAGAGAAGAGATTATAGAAGAGAGAGAGAGAGAGAAAGTGAGAGAGTGAAAGAGGCGATAATAGAGGCAAAGCAAGTGATTCAGGATCAAATCCAATAAGCGATACAACAACATTTATATACATAGACAGCGCACGCACATTTATATATAAATTTTTATATATATACATATATATATTTTTGACAATTTGCAACATGTTGAAGAAACTAAAGTGTATGGAGGCGGCAGCAGCAGCGGCAGCGGCAGCGGCAGCAGCAGTTACTGCAACAGCAACAACAACAACAACAACAATGCCTGCCACAAAGCTTATTAAAACAGAGCCCATAGATTTTGAGATGATGCATCTCGAGGAGCAGGCGGAACCCAGCAGCAGTAGCAGCAGCAGCAACGGCGGTGAGGTTAAGACAGTTGCAACAACTATTGGCGGATCACAACAACAACAGCAGCAGCAGCAACAACAACAACGCTATACACACGTACAGGTGCAGACTGTGCCGCCACGTCAGCCCACAGGTCTGACCACGCCCGGTGGCACACAGAAGGTGATACTGACGCCACGTGTGGAGTATGTGCAACAGCGTGCGGCAAGCTCAAACAAGCATAATATGTACACACCGAATATGAGCAATCCCTCAGAGAGTTCAACAGCTCCACAAATAATCATAACACGCACGTTGCAAGCAACACAGTCGCAATCACAATCGCAATCACATCTCTCGAGGCGCCACTCGGCCAGTTCCTCGTCCTCCTCCTCGTCTGCCGCTTCCTCACCCGCCGCGCATTATTCACATCAACGTGTGGCACATTCGCCGCCGCCGTTGCATCATCAGCAACAGCAGCAGGAACAGGAGCAACATCAGCATCAGCGATCGACACCGCAGCAACATGTGCGTGTCATACGCGATGGTCGACTCTATGAGGAATCCCTCACCACATCACATTGCGGCTCCGGTGGGCGGCGTCTATCGGTGTCGCCGCCGCCGTTGCATCATCATTCCCGTTCCGCGCCCGTCTCCCCGGTGATCACCAGGCGCGCCTATGTGGAGTTGCCATATCAGCAGCAGCAGCAACAACAACAGCAGCGACAGACGCCACCGCTGGCACCACCGCCAACGCCACCACCACCGCCGCCACCGTTGCCACCACCTCCAAAGCAGCAACAACAATATATTGGTGCCGCACCACCCACAGCAGCTGCTCGGAAATTTGTGGTTAGCACGAGCACACGTCATGTCAATGTCAATGTCATTGCTGCCAACCACTTTCAACAGCAACAGCAACAACAACAGCAGCAGCAGCAGCAACAACATCAATCGCAGCAGCAACAACAACAGCAACATCATGTTGTTACCAATGTTACCTCCAGCAGTGCTGCCTCTGCCTCCTCCTCCACATCCTCCTCCTGCCCCAACGCATCCTCATCGCACATCTTTCGTGCGCCCATCGTCTCCAGCAGCAGCAGCAGCAACAGCAGCAACGGCAATGGCTGTCAGCAACAGTTGCCGTCACACCATTTGCACAATCACAACAACGGCAACAACAACAACAACAACAATGGCAATTCGGCCATGCGCCCACCTCCACCACCGCCACCTCCAAAGGTGAAACATGCCTCCAGCATTAGCAGCAACAACAACAATCACAGCAGCAACCACAGCAACAGCGCTGGCAGCAATGGAGAAGAACCTTCCAGCTCGATCCCTGATCTAGGTAAGTGTTAATATCAATTCTTAACCGCATGCCTGTTATCGATAACTATTTGTCATCGATAACTATTTGTGTCGATAACAAATAGTTATCGATAACAACTATTATATTTATTAGATATTTAAATTACACTTGCAAATTTGATGCAATTGAGATAGGAAGAATAATAGAAAGAATAGTCAGCTGAAATTTATATCAATATTTATTTTAAATAAATCGTTTTATTTTTACTGAAATAAAATTTTTGTTGTTATCGATAATATTGATAAAGTTAAATTTGAAATTATTTCAAAATTATATTGTGAGTCCGTTGATTCTCTGGAAATACTACTGTCCACCTCTTAGTTACAGTTGAGCATAACTGTAAATATATATATATATATACCTATGTATATTTGTAATTGCTGTAACCCGTTGACCCTGGGACACAACTTGTCACACTATAAAGACAACACACGCAATTGCTCGATTACATGTCAACTGGTTCTAGTGCACTTTACAACAATCTGTAGTAAATAAATGATTTATTTACCTATATTGTTAAACACATACAACAATAAATACATAGCAACATATATGCATTCATCAATAAAATATATTTCTAAGTATGAACAGAAAAACGAAATCGAACGGCAGTTTATGGAGTTGGTAAACGGTTATTTAACTTAAACAAGCAATAACAAATGACAACAGGTTAAACAAAGCATTACTTATGGTAACGACTTTAGAATATCCTTACTTTTTCATTTTTTAAATAAATAGTAATAATTTTTTCATGTATTGTAACAAAATCAAATTTTTTAAAAATTTCTTTAATCAAGATCGAATTTAATTTAGAAAGAGAAGAATACATTTTATAATATTTCCTATGTCTGCTTTATGATGATATGGTCTTCATATTTTACTCAAATTAAATCATATGTCGGACATGTATATACATAAGTATTTTATTATGTACGAGAGATCTGTCACTAAGAAAATCAGACAACAAGTATATGCACATACCTACAAAACTGACCCTGACAATGAATATTTATATATCCGTAATCAGATCGAAAACACCTGTCTCAATGTGTTACATATTATGTAACAGATTTACAATACCCACTACTAACGTATAAGCTAATTGTAAGTAACGGTTGTTTTTACAACAACAGAGGTCAGATCCGATTCTATGATAATGCCTGAAATGACTAATGAACAATTAAATTATAATGCTTACACTACACATATGGACATACAGATATTTTTGGCACTGGGGAAAAATAAACGGAAGTGCCTAACACTTACTTACATTTATTTATTCAACTTACGATTTTTCTGTTCTTGACAAACAGAAGCGAAAGTATTACACAATTATTTGTATAAAACTGCGAATCAACTGAGCAAAAAATTAGCACTTAAATTATTTCATTTGTATGCAAGATCAACTTTTGTTTTATAAATGTATATGTTCTTATATTTATATATTTTAAAATATATATATACTCATGCAAATGTTTATAATGATATTAGCGATATTCGGAACGTGGCTGAGCTGCGCCTCGAATTTTATTTATATTAAATTGAAATTGCTCTCTGAGTTTGCCCTTACTGCCCCCGATCACGCCGGTCCATACCCGATTTTTGTTGAAATTACGAGTATTATGCCCTATAAACACAGATAAGCGGGTGTTTTAAATTTATAAAAATATTAGAATACTTTTTATCATGCCAATAAAAATAAATAATGTGAACATAGTAATAACAAATATATATTGTTTTTATAAACAAATGATCATCTTATCTGATTACAGGGAATATTCTTTTCGTTGCTTTGCGTTTTACTCATTTATTTATTTTTATTTTATTTTATTTTGTCTTGACGGTTGGGTGTTATTGTCAAGGCTGCGTGCTTTTTTTGTTTGTGTGTTAATTTTGTATATACGATAATTCTTTTGCGTGTCTGTTTTTGGTGTTGTTTTTGTTGTTGATTTTGTTGTTGTTTTGACTGACGCTTTTACCTTGAACTTCAACTGGAATAAACTTGGCGCTCAGCTTTCAATTCTCAATTCACAGAACATTTGAAAATCAAATGTAGGCTTTAATTTAAGATACCCTGTAACTAAATGAGATTTGAAAAGTTATTTTTGGAATATCTCTCATACTGTTACTGTCAATAAACATAAATACAAATTTATAAATATATATGTATTTTTGATTCACTATTATATTTTTAAAATATCAAGTATACGTATTAGTATACAGATTAATATAGCTTAAACTGTTTAATAAATTAATAATTGCATATAATGTATGTAAATAATATACATTATTTGCTTACTCGGCACTTCTTGCTAAAATTACGTATACGCACAGTTGCACATACATATGAAAACCTTTTTGTTTGTTCGTTTGTTTTCTTGTTCTGATTTTTTTAATATATTTTATTTTGCGACAAGAAATTTGCATTGGTAATTCATCATAAAGTATCCGTTCAGTCTGAATTCTCTGAATACGATGAACCATTATTTTTAGTTATTTTAAGCTATGCTAAATAATTCGCTATAAATAACTTGTTTCGAATAAAAAGAAATTATTTACAATACACTTTACATATTTGTAATAGTTCTTATTAAGTTTCAGTTCAAATAAATTTATTTTGTTTAAAGCTCACTAGCTGATTAATACACATACTCGAAAACCTGTTCCCCCAATTCCCAGTCCAGAAAGAGATAGCCAGATATAGAGGAAAAGAGACCCATTTAAAAGTGACAGTATTCGTAGTAGACGATTGGAGTGGAACCGTCATCGGCCTTCTAATAATTTCATTCTGTTGGTTTCCACTTTAACAAATGTCTCGAATTTGCTCAGTTATAGGAAACGAATACAAACGAATACAAAATATATATATGTACATATTTATATATATATATATAATTGGACAGTCGGACAACAGATTTTTATTTATTTTTTATGATTATGCTTTTTTATTGTACTGTCGCTGTTGGCTTATATACAAACAAGTCTGGTCCGTTGTCTGTTGTTGGTTGCGCTTATTAAAAGTTAAGTAAATAAAAGTCAAGGCCAACTGGGGTGCAGATCGTGTTCTGATAGATTTATGTGGCTTTAAATGGGTCGCTCGTGTGAAAGTGTGGAAGCTGCTAATATTGCGAATCTGTTACCTGTCCTTTACCTGTCCAATCGAAGCAAAAACACAATCTTAAAATCAAACTCTAATGGCTCTTAAAAGGCATGTTGATAGTTCAGACATTCCTCTTTATATATGTATGTACGTGCACATATTTCGTATACTTTTTATTTACTCGAGCGGAGTTTGAATTCGTTATAATAATCATATGAGATATTTTCATTATACGAATTTATAATGAAATTGTTGATATTCGCAAGAATAGCAACAATAGGTAACACTATTTTATTCGAAGAAGAGCTTAATACGTAATTCATAACAAATAAGCGAGAAAGTTGTGACCGAGAATGCACGTCTGTAAAATACTCTAAATGTATCTATGCATATATCTAAGCTTTGTATTTAACTCAAACTAAACAATTAATATCTTTAGATATAAATAAATTTATTGATTTATATCATTTTAGAAAACTTATAGGTCTAATCTTCTTTGGTTATTTTTTTAATACAGGGTATAACAGTAAATATGTAAAATAATATGAATGAATTACTGACATCGATATGCTAGAGACAACCTACTTTTTAAAGCTTCGTATTTAATGCGATTGATACGAACTTAATTGGCATTAAACATTCTAATGATGATTAAACAGTGCTAAAAGCTGGCGAAAGCAATTTATCGAATACATTACCTTATTTAATCTCATTTGGTTTTAAATAAATTACTTAATTAATTACCTAATACTTAATTACTTCCTATTCAACATCGGTTAGTTTCAATTATGATTGTTTTAAACTATTTTATCATTTTGGGCTGCCCATTCTCCAATAAGGGCTTAGAAATGTATATAAAATCGGAAAGATTTGTATATTAAATTTATTCTGCATTTTTCAACTGAACAATATGTGTTTTTATGCAAGATTAATTGTTTCGCTCTACCAACGTAGTTTCGGGGAAGAATATTTTGAACCTTTGGGCTGGTCATTTTCTAATCAGAGTTTCATTATTTAAAGTAAATCCCATTTACTTATTCCGAAGATTTGTAATTTTAATTCAATTTGATCGATCGAAAAAAAAAAAATGTTTTCTACAATATTCCATTACCCAAAGGGTAAAAATAACAAATATTTCCGTTTCAATGCCTACGTGTGAATATAATAAGCACTTGCACTAAGTTTTAATTAACTTTCAATTGAGTCACTGGAAGCGATTCGACATATTTATTTTTTGTTTTATAGCTTGCCCTTGCCCTCAGCATCAGGTGCAAATAAGTTGACCTTGCCTGGCAATTACATAAAGATTGTGTAATCGAGTTCCATATACTTAATAATAATTCTAATAGGCAGAGACGTAATTTGTTTTGAATATTTGCATAGCATTTGCCAAATAGTGAAAATAAATTGATTATAAACCCCATTATAAGTACCGAGTACATAGTACCGATTGTTAATATTACTTAGTAATCACAATGCCTGGAGGCCTTGAGGTTATGCAAACGAAATGCACGTATTTGTTATAGTATTCGAATAATACATTTAATTGAAATGTGATTAAGTATAGTATGTATCACTATTTATTAATTACTAAGTATCAAATTAATAATAACTTTAGAGCAAAATAAAATATATACTTACTTTGTAGTCTGTATTTGTTAATGCATTTGTATTAAATAAGTGGTTAATTCAATTAACAAAACATTGTCACATTTATAATATTTACACTTAACTTTCAATCGTTTGCTTAGCTATTTAGCTTAATAAAAAAAAAAAACAGTTAGCTAAATGCTAAAAGCTGTTAGAATCTAGCGGATAAATAGACACAGAAAAAAAACCTGTTTGAGAAGGCAAGAAATTATATAATGTGGCAATTCTATAAAATGCGAATTACAAGTGGGAGCGCAATATAAAATCACAATACCAACAACAACAACAGCAACAACAATAAACACAATAATAATAAAAGAAATGAATACAAATACAGAAACAAAAACAAAAACAAAAAGAAGCACAAGGTCATTTGGCGTCTGACGCGGCATTAGAAGCGGAAGAGAAATAGCAACAAATAATAATAATACGAGTAGTAATAATAAAAGCAAAAGGCGGCAACAACAAAAATGTGACACACTGAAAGAGCAACAAATGTTTTTGTATTTTTTGTTGCTGTCTTTATATGCAATTATATTATATGTAGAACGAACGTTAGAAGACAAGTGCAGACGTAACGTGAAAAATCAACACACTTCCTGCATTGTCGTGAGTGAATGTATGAATGCACACACACAGATACATTTAGTCACATTCAGATACATTCAGTGTACTTACAGATACATTCAGTGTACACACAGATACATTCAGTGTACACACAGTGTATGTGTATGTGTGTGTGTGTGTGTGTGTATTTGTATGCTGTGACAATTAGCGAAAATCGAATTTTATTACAGTTACATGATGCAGTTACTCAAAGATTGTGACGTGTTGAATTCAAGTTCCTCATATCCAGCTAATCAAAATCCCCCTCTCTCTCTCTCTCTCTCTTTCTCTCTCTCCTCCCGTTCTCACTCTATCTGGTGTGCTCTCTTGATAACCGTTAGAGAGAACGTAAAGTAGGTTTTCAATTACCGAGGTTGAGTAACGGACCTTGTCTCTAGGCCAACCAAGCAATAATTACGTGGCGAGGTCTTTTGTAATCCCAGACGTTGTTTAATTTATAATATATAGATAGTTTTTCTTGTTCATTTTTTTTTTTTTTATATTGATTATCATTTGTGAATAACGGTAATTACAAGTATATTATACATGTGTACACATTGTAGTTCAAGTTTAGATACTTTTTTTTTTAACTTTTGACAGCATCGCTTCAAGGTCAAAGCTGAGTCATTGGAGAAAAGTTTACAATTTCTTTTAAGCTTCCCGCTCCGTCAAATTCAATTGAGTCATCGCAAATGAAGCTCAACATTTTGAATATTCTTTAAATAGTCACGCAGCTTTCTATATGAGCATTGTATGACATAAATATGAGAAGACACAGATATAAAAGAAGAAGGTTGCGTAATTAAATAGATCAATGGAATAAGTTTCAATGTAATTGAGTTCTAAATATATTCATATTTGGTATAGAATATATACTCGTTTTCAAGTTAATCATAAAATACCACTGTCCTTCTCTCAGTTTTTAAAGTTTTGCTTTATTCTATAGATCGTTCACGCAGATTTTCCCTTTCTATATCTGCATTATCACTAATAGTTGCTGCACCCCAGTTTGATTCTTGAAATAACACATATAGGTCATGAACAGGAAACGTCTTAATTACACAGAATAAGTGGAGCTCCAAAGTCAAATTGCATGTTAAAATAAAAACACATCACAGACTGAAACACAATACATATCTACATCTGGATGTATATAAAACTTGAATCGAGTCCAATAATTAAACCGGCCAACGGAGCAGAACAAGCGAGGAAAAAAGGGCGAATTTTTATATGGAATACGAGTTGAAGCAAAGAAAGAAAAAAGCATTCAAAATCAAAGAACACAAAAGGTCTCTTGATCAAATAAAAAAGGAAGAATAATTATAAACTTTGACTTGTAGAAGAATTTGTACTCTTTTTAAGGTTGAAAAAAGATATAGGCATTAAAATTTAACCGTATTTCTGCAAGATTCTGGTATGCTTAGAAAAAGAGATTAAATTAAGAGCGAGAGAGAAGGAGGGAAAAAGTAGATTACGATCTATTTATATACGATTGATTATTATAATAGTCCTATTAACAAATGTTTATATTTTGGTTATATCGACTTATAAATCTCCGTTTTAGACTAAGTAAAAAAAACGAGAGAGAGAGAGAATAGTATAAAACTTGACTAGAAACAGGATGTATTAAAGAAAATATTATTATTATTATTACTCTTAGATATTAAAAAATATAGTGACTAAGCTACTTCAGAAAAATCTAAAGTTATGGATCTCAGAGAGAAGGACTGCAGTATTTTAATACTTTTATATATATATTTTTTTTATACTAAATAAAAACAAATCGAGAGAGAGAGAGATAAGTATAAAATTTGACTTGAAACAGGATGTATTTAAGAGAAGAGAGTCAGAAGAGTCTAATGTTATGGATCTCAGAGAGAGACTGCAGTATTTTTAAACATTATTGAATCGATTTAGAAAATGATTATATCCTCGGAAAGAGTATCAAAAGATAAAAAAGAAGAATATTGAAGTGAAATCTGCGCAGACGATGACGGAGACAACGCCGACGATGAACTGTTGCTGGGAAGACCTTGAACTTTGGAAAATCAGCAGCAACAGGAGGAGAAGATCAGGGGAGCAGGAGAGCAGGAGAGGAGGAGAGCATGCAGAGCAGCTCACAGCAAAGGGCGAGAAAGGGGTATAAAAGAGGAATGATAACATGCAGAAGCAGTGAGCATAAAAATCATGCCGAAGAAGCGTTAAATCAAGTCAGGCCCCGTCCCCAACTGAAGAATTGAAGCGCCCAATCACAATATAGGGCAGGCAGGAAGAAACAGGGAGTGGGGATCGAGAGAAGAAGAAGAGAATGTCTGCTTATTAGCTGGATCAACAGCACAAAAGAACTGGTTGCAAGTAACAGAGAGAGAGAGAGGTAGAGTGAGAGAGAGAGGTAGAGGGAGAGAGAGGGAGAGAGAGAGAGAGATAGAGAGAGGTAGAGAGTGAGAGAGAATGTTTCTGCAGCAAGTTGTGGCAGCCAAGTGCCATTGACCCAGAAGCAAAAGTCGTTGGCTTTTTCTGTGTGTGTGTGTGTGTGTGTGTGTGTGTGTGTGTGTATGTGTGTGTGTGTGTGTGTTGGCTGGGATCCTCTGCAGAAGTCTGCCAAGGGATCTGCTCTTGGGACAGAGAGAGACAGAGAGAGAGAGAGACAAGTGAAGGGGTGTAAACTATATAAATGCAAACAATAAAACAGAGCCAAGACCTTGATATTGTCAACGACTAAAAATACAAATCAGCAAGGAGTCTAGCCAAGTTGCAACCAAGTTGTTGTTGTTGGCGTCACGCTTCGACTAGGCTGAGTCTAGGGGCAAACTAAGGGGCAGGAGGTGCTATTTATACCTTGTCGTTGAAATGCAAAAGCTATTTATATGTACAACGACTTTTCGCGCCTAAAATCGTACTGTACACACTGCTTATAGTGAACTGGTTGCGCTTGCGCATTAAGCCCTTGACTTAGGTCAATAACTTGTTGAAACTATTATTGCTATAATATATATGCACATTTATGATACTTTTGCGACTGGCAATCAATTAAGATTTTTTTTATATATAACATATGACACAGTAACCCATTCCTGCTTTTTAGTTATTTATGAACTGACATCGGTAAAATGTCAAGTTCTATGGCCCTGACCTGACCTCCAGACCAGCAACAGTCACAATACACAATACACAATATACAAAGTCACCCCATACCTGGGTCATGCATAGTCGTAACAACCTTTTGACACTCTCTTCCCCTTTCACCCGACAACTCGGAAGTCTCGAAGAAATTTTCATTGCCAACACACATTTCACGTTCAATGTCAGGTTCATGCGCGTCAACTGCAATATGCAAATGCTTTTGACCAGAAAAGGGGGCCAACTATAAGGGGAACGGGCAAAAAGGGTAGCAGGGGCTACTTTTTATGGGTAATGCCCCTGAGAATCGTTGAATTGGCTCTCAGCTAAATTTGTATGCCAAGCTTACACTTTAAAGGACTTTCTTGTTAACTCATTTATCATACATAAGTTTTTTTTTTGGCAACTATAATTAATCAAACAATTTAAATTCAGCTGGTTGAGTTTAAGAGACCATTTACAATTTATACTGAATTTTGTAAATTTTCAGGAAACCATTAATTAGCAAGTTAAAATTAAATAATTTAATATCTACTAATAAATATTAAAAAATTTATATTATTTAATAATATTTAATATATTAATTAATTAATACATGATTTATAGAAGAATTTTAAATTTAAAATAGAGACTTTAAAATAAAAACAAGATTTTTTTACCTTTAAAACAATCTTTTTAAAAATATAAATAAAGCAAATCAAAATTAAATAATTTAATATCTACTAATAAATATTAAAAAATTTATATTACCTAATAATATTTAATATAATAATTAAATAATACATGATTTTCAGAAGCATTTTAAATTTAAAATAGTGACTTTAAAATAAAAACAAGATTTTTTTTCATCTTTTAAAAAATATAAAATCTTACCATTCGAATAATGTACAATTATTTTAATTTGTTACAAAAGTGTCTTGTTTAAAAAAAAAAACTAACACATAACATTATTTAAAATGTTAATGTTTATATTTTAAAAGTAATTTTGAAAATCCAAAATTCCATATCAATCAGTAATAGAACATAAGTCAATAAATGATTTTAAAATAAAAACACTTTGTGAAATTAAGAACAAACATACACCATAGAAAAATCTTGAATTTATTTCATCGCCATCTGGAGCTCTATACGTATCAGAATAAATTGAATTTAATATATACATTTTGGCAGTTAACTAGAGTTATTAATGTTCTTTGCTGTCTATTAATTTAATTTAGCTAATGAACTGCATGGCAAGTTCAAGGCCAACAGTTTTTGGTTAACAGCTACTTAATTGCCAGCACTTGTTGGAAAATCGTAAAGTAACATATAGTAAACTGAGATTCAACTGCTTTTCCCAGCAGGCAGCTGCTGTTGCTGGTTATGCATTGGATCCTTGCAGGGGTTTCTCAGATGTAACTCATGTGTTTCCGCTCTCTTTAGCATGCAAATTGAGAGAGAGGGGAATGGATGGAAATGGAAGAAATGGACTGAGAGTGAGTTAAAAAGAAGAAGGAGCAGGAGAAATGGCTTTGTGTGTGTGTGTGTTTTTGGCGAAGGCCTTCTGCAATTGACAAGTTCTTGTTCAGGGCCAAGGATGCGGGTTCCAACCAACAACAACAACAAAAATACAAATAGGAGAATTGACATTGTGAAATGTGTACAAATGCTGAGAGTGTGTGGATTGTATAATCGAGAGGACGAGAGCGAGGACAAGGGCGAGGACATGGACAGGGATGATGACAGTACTGAGCAGCTACAGTTGAATGTAATTGACTAATATTCGTACGCCGTATACGTTATATTTATATTGTATAATTTGTGCTTGTCAAGTATACGCAACGTAATCGATTTTTGTAGTTGTTGTTGTTGTTGATTTTTCTAGTTGGCCCAACTAACCTAATTTTAAGCAACGCTTTTCACTTTCGTTTTGCTTTAGTGTTTGCCATCGAAATTGCGCGACATATTCGATAAAAAGGCCACCCTACTAAAGCACACCCCCAATGCACCCCACTCACACCCGTAGGGGCGTCATCGTTGAGTTTATTATGAAATTGTGTTCGCCATTTGCTGTATAATTATATTTGGTTGCCACTTGGCTCACTTCCGCGCATTTGGATACTTGGCTGGCTGCCCACTGTGTTGCCAGCTGACGTAGCTGATAGCTTTGCCCACCCACCCCCTCCCCCTTTCTTAGAGGCGAAAACGCCCCCGTCTCTCTGCGTCAACAATGGCTGTGTTGACCTCACCAACATTACTTTTTCATACAGTCTGTGTGCGACATTGAAAATGTATTTTTATACTTCACGAGCATCGAGTGATCGGGGAATCGGAAATATATTGCTTGGCCACGAAAAACAATTTGAATGTTTCCGCATTAACATGAAAAATGTATATGATAAGCTCAAAATATTATTATTATTCGTTGCAATTATATAAAATATAATAAATATTATTGTTTGTTATACTATTATTATTATTTCGTAAAAGTCAAACTGTCGATGTGTCTCTTGTATAAGCTGGTAAAATTGTCACATGGAAATGTCAGCTATAGTACGTATACGTAATGTGTGTCACTCAATGTGCTCAACAACGACAAACAAACTCATACACTGGCATGAGATAGACTATGTGTGAGTGGGAGACTGAGAGGGTGCCAGAGATAGAGAAAGAAAGAAAAAAGAGAGACAGAGAGACAGTGAGCGAAAAGTAAAATGAAAATAAATTGTGATGGTCAAGGTCGTTGGCGTGCGCTTTGCGCAATAAAGCGTACTACACAATACACAGGCAACTGCAAAATGTGCAAAATAAATAGATAAACACAAGACAAACAAGTGAGAAAGCTAATTGGCGAAAGTGCGCGGCTAACAGATACCCTGTAAAGAGATTAAAAAATAAATTTAAATTTAATTCCATCAACAAACACACAAACCTTTTACAAGTTACAAAATATGTTCTAAAATGTATTAAAATTAACAGATACCCTGTAAAGAGATAATAAACTAAATTTTAATTTAATTCCGTCAACAAACATACAAACCTTTTACAAGTTACGATCATACAGTACAAAAAATTCTCTAAAATTTATTAAAATTATTCAATTGCTCATATGTGTGATTAACAAAGGATCAATCATTATTGTAAACGTTACACAACTTACGCCAGGTGGCGCTAGCATAAATTCTCCTTTGCAATTGCAAAATTCATTATTTAATTACTTCCGTATTTATTAAAAGACTGCTAGTAATATTGAGGTTAGTAAAAAAATTATAATGAAGAGAGGAAAGAGGAAGTAAGAATACTGTACCTTTATTTTTAAATTGTTATATCTAGTTTTATTATTTTTGAATTTTAATAAAATTAAACTTGAAATATACGAATAGGCTTACCAAATTTTGAAACTTTAGCCCGGAAATAAGCTCGGTTTCTTCTTTATAAGATAGTCTACAGAGTATTAAAAACATTTAATTAAATTAGCAATTAAAATTGCTTTGTTCTAACTAATTACCATGACTAATTCTACGCCTCCGTTACTAAATTAATCTTATAAATCTAAAATATAAATGCATTTTAGTGCAATTTAACTATGTAAACTAATTTTCCTGTAGTTAATTTAAAGGACAACAAAGTTAATTACGAGTAACTTACGATTAGGCTAGGCTAAGTAAGAGCACAGCTCTCGACACAACCGAGCAATTAGTGCAAGCGCAAGTTTAATTTGTGGCAATGCTGAATGCGAATGAAAAAAAACTAATGTCCTTGTCCTTGCAACAGGACTCGGGTGCAGCGGCCCGAAGGTTACTTACGATCAAGGGCAGCTCAATGTCAGTAAGAAAGCGGCAAACTAGGATCCTTGAGAGGTTGCCTAGAGTGGGAGGACATGGGGATGGAGATGGCGTGCTTGCTTTTGACTGTCAAGGTCCTTTTTTCCGTGCAACAGAGCTTTCAGCCTCACACAGCTGTTTGCCTGTTAAATTTGCGGCGTCGCTATTTTTTTTTTATTATTTTATTTCATTTTCAACTGTTGCGTCCTGTGCTGCAGCAACAACTTGTAGCTTGATTTGTCGGCAGGTTGCCACAGAAAGCTTCACTTTCTGCTCTCTTGCTCTCTCTTCTCTACCTCTCCCTCTCCCTCTCTCTCAGCTTCAGCTGCATAGGGTTGCCAATAGCTGCAACTGCAATGCGAGCTTTTTCTTCTGCTTGACTGCACTACAACTATTAATGCATTCGAGCTTTCAATTTAAGCTTTCTCTAATAGTTGGTAATGCAACCCAACGTCGTGCATTTCCGTAAGCTTTGAGCTTTGCATTGCAGCTTTATTCTAGCAAATTTCAAATGCATTTTGCACTTAAATTAATTAAAGTGAATCTTGTGAGCTTTTCCGTTGGCATTTAAAAAGCTTAACTATTTAAAATGGCGCTTAACAGACATATTAATTTCACCATTAAATCTTATAGATAATCTGATTTAATAATTATTTAAATATTAACTTTTTTTATTGTATGTAATAAACTTAGCACCATGTCAAAGTCAAGTCTAGCCCTAATGAATTTTTAGACAACTTTTCCAATCCTCCAGCAGTTGTCTTGTCCTTAACCTTGACCAAAGTGTCTACAACAAAAGCTTCCTAATTATTATTTGTTATTGGAAATATCTCGCATTTTTTCGCACACCATTTCACAATATTCTTAGCACTTTCCCCTATTATTAAGTGTCATTTTATGTTGACCAGAAAGACATAAAGTCTAAGAAGCTTAGACAAAGCCGAAATTAGAGGAGGTTTCTAGAGGTTTTGCCACAACGAATCATAGTACATTTAACTCTCACACACATTAGCACTTAGTCAATCTTTTCTCTTTCTTCTTTCTTCTTTCTTCTTCCGTTTTCGCATTTCTCTTATATACCCTGCTTCAAAAACTAGCTAGGGTAGACCTCATTTTCTATATTTTATGAACTTTTCACAGAAAAGGAGCAAACTTTTCTAAGAATTTGCCCAGTAACAGGGTATCTCCAAGTTGCAACTTTTTTCTATTGTGACTCGTTTGGGTTCGTATTTCGCTCGTTGGCTCTTTGTTATTGGCTTATATTTTTTGATTGCCTGGCCTTGACTTTTAGTAACCTTTTGGTTCATTTTAGTGTTATTAATGAAATGCGCTACAAATTCGCGGAATTTGCGCTTTCGCTCTCAACGTTCCTCTACTATTTGCCCAGAGAGGCTATTATATTTTATGTTGTATGTTGTATAATTCAATTTGTCAGTCGTATTGATAAGTCACATTCTTTGGAAATTAAAAGCAAGTGAAAAGCTGACACTTTGCATATTTTGCACAAAATGTTGATTGTATTCAGCACGTGGAAATTTCCCCCAAATAAAAGGAAGACAAAACTCCTCATTCCACTTTTTGAACCCACAAAAACGTTGCGCACGCATTACTGAAATTCATGGTCAATGTGTCAAACCCCCCCAGAAGTCACTGTATATACACATATACATATATACATATGTATGTATGTAAGAGAAACCCACCACTCCCGTTTCACACTCAATACACGCACTGTTGTGCTAGGCCTAAGTGAATTTCGCCTCCCCATGCGGGCAAGGGAGGCAGGGGGATGACCTGGGACTTTTTCTGAGCTAAAAATAACGAAACGTTCTACTAACCCAAGCTCCCAATTCCTAACCAGCTTGCCTATATAATATTTTTTTTGTTGTGCTGTTCTCTCGCTCTCTCTCCCTCTCTTCTTTCTATACATAATATCTGTCTTTTTCTCTCACACTCACTGTCATCTCCCTGTCGACCTCTGTCACACATCGATTTACTGTTCAACCTTGTGTCCGAAGTTATTTTTCTTTTTTCATTTTATGCGAAATTTGATTTTGAACTTGAAATAACAAAAATATTTTAAATAATACAATACAAATATTTTATACCAGATTTTAGATAAAATTGTACCATATTCATACCATATTTTTATACATACTACGGCAGTTTTTTTAATGTCTTGTAAACATAATAATTAATAAATTTAAGAATATTTTGCAGTAAAATTAAGAGAAATTATTATTATATTTAAAAATTTTTTAGATAAACTTTAAATGGACTTCGTAAAAAAAAGCCCAAGTATAATTTTTTATTTCTCTCTTAATTTCATTTGAATTTTTGGCATATTTTAATAATTTTATTTTAAATTTTAAAACAGTTTAGGTAAACTGTACTTAGTTGAAATAAAATAAATAAATAGAAAACCTCTTTAGTGTAATATTTTCAATTTGCGAATGAAATTGATGTGGTGGACTTTATAGTATACGAATTTATTCATTAGCATAGATAGAAAAATTTTACGGTTGTAGTTAATTAAAGAAACGTATGGTACGTTTAAAGTTTTCCAACAAATACAAAATTCCCCAGTTTTGTAGTATTGTAATTATGTTAAGTGTATATTAGATTAACAGAGCCTATCACACTTGTTTATAAACCTCTTAGGCCTAGGCCCTATTTGCAAATCGTTTGTTTATGTTTATTGTGAATAATGCGTATTAGCAAATAAAATACATACCGAACACACATTTTCTACCAATTCCTAATGAACGAGTCTGGCATTTAATATGTATTTACGATTGCCTCAACACTTCCTTTAACGCTTTTCCGCATAATTTTGTTGTATGCCCAAAAAGCAACAAAATGTCGCACAAGAAAATACACGCGCCTCAACAACAACAACAACAGCAACAAAAACAACAACAACATTGATGAGAAAACTGCTGATTAAATATACACCTAATGTCATGACTGTCGTATATACAAAACTCCAAACAAAAGTATATACACACATACAGACATATATATATTTATGTACATAACTAACATACACATAATACAGCCGAAAAAAGGCAGCCGACAATCAACGAAAATAACCGAACCCAAAATCGTTGTCGCCTTCGTCGGCGTCAAATAAATAGGTGAACGACCGTCGATAATACGCGACCTTCAAAATAATCTGGGCCAAGTGGAATATCATCATCGTTTTCGCTGTTGATTTCGTTTATGTTGCTGTTTCTCTGTATATATATACATATATACACAGTTTGCGCTCTGTTCTGTTCTGTTCAGCCTATAAGTCTCTTTCTCTTTCTCTCTCTCTCTCTCTATCTGCCACTCAAACACACACACACATGCATACTCTCACTCTCTCACTCTGTGTTGTTGGACCTGCCTTACCTAAGAGGAGGCACGCCTAGAACTGAACTCTTATATGCGAAACAATCACTTTGTGTAGTTGTTGGAATTATTTTGTATAATAATTTTGTATAAGCTCATTATTATATTTTTATTGTGACTTAGCAAAGCTTTTCTAAAAGCACATACTTATCATGCATGCATACACACATAAGATACATATACATTTGTATCTTAGCATGTATTTAGAATATAATAAAGAAGTTATTGTAGATACTAACGGTTGGCTTAATTTCACTTTTATGCCAGAGACCTAGGATATCACAATGAATGTATTGTAATTCCATATAACGAGAAAAGATTTTAAGTTTTTATGACTCTTAAATTTTTAAAAATTAGAATTACTTTGATTTTTTAATATTTGTGATTTTTTATTCCTATCAAATGTGATAGATTTCAGAATGCTCTCTGTTCTTGGTAAAATACCAGTTGTTTTATTTATACCCTTGAAATAAATATGGAAATTTGCTTAAACGCATTTATAAATTTAAATTTCTTCCTATTTTCAATTAACAATTTAAAGGTTCTAATCTGTAGACGTCTTATATTTTAACACAAAAATTAATATTTTAAAAGTTATATTCTGCCTTATATAGAAACAAATTGTAAGAGTATATCTTGAATCATTTTCCACCCGTAATATATATAACTGTTCTCGTGAGCTTAATTAAAAGTTCATGTATTTCTTTTTTTATGATCTCCCAATGCTGGCTACTGTTAGTAGTGGCTGCTTTGTGCTATTTGCATAGTTGCTAACCAAATGGTAGCCACACAGTTTACACGGTTTGCGTCCTTGCCCGATTTTCCGAGTTCAATAGACGCAGAAGGTTACAAATGATGCTGGGGGCAACGTCAGCTTTGTAAGCCTTCTGAATGTGAAGAGGAAAATACAAATGTATACGTATAAGTATAACTGAGTGTATATATAAACGTAGATGTATACAGTAAGTCAAGTAAGTTTTTTGACAAAATAAAAATTCCTCTTAATTTAAAATAAAATAAAAAAGAAAATTCCTTTATTAGGATTTTTCCTATAGTTGTATATGTAAACGTAGATGTATACAGTAAGTCAAGTAAATTTTTTGACAAATTAAAAATTCACTTATTTAAATTTAAAACCTAAAAAAAAGAAAATACCTTTATTACGATTTTTTCCTATAGTTCCAAGTTAAAAACAAACTAAACATTATTATAAATACCTATAAACATATTTTTTGTCAAAACATTTACTTGACATACTGTAAACATATTCATATATTGGAGTCTGGGCTAATGAAATTAAGAGTGCTTTGTACTAAGTGCACATTTGGCTTTAACACCATTTGCAGCTGTCGCTTTGGCACGGTTAATGAAGCGGCAAAATAGACAATCGAATATATGTTAACCCAAAGAGCAGAACAACCCAGTCAACCCACAAACAGCTATGCAACCTACGCTAACCAACGGCTAGCTGCTTGCAACGTGCTGCAACAACAACAACAACAACAACAAAAAAGTAACACAACGTCAGCGACTGTCGACTGACCCTGAACTCGTGCAACGACACAGAAACTGAAACTTGCCACAACCGAAGGGGCATTGGCAATTTGTGTAAAATGCTATGTTGTTCTACGAAACTTGGTGGAAAGGGAAGCTCGGTG
Source organism: Drosophila falleni (assembly GCA_035045575.1). Classification (NCBI taxonomy): domain Eukaryota; kingdom Metazoa; phylum Arthropoda; class Insecta; order Diptera; family Drosophilidae; genus Drosophila; species Drosophila falleni. Next base: position 19,409,768 of record JAWNOV010000167.1, read on the forward strand.
AGGGGGGGGGGGGGGGGGACATTGCCGAGTGGGCGGTACTTGGGTCTGGGTCTGTCTGTATGGCAGGAATAAAAAGTTCAAATACGTTCGCTGACATTTTGTTCCAGCTTTCAATGCCGCGTTACTAATCGCTGACAGACTGAGTGTAGCATACACACAAACATACACACATGTATGTGTATGTATATAGCTTATCCCAAGGATTGCTTTGGGTCCTCTATAATTTGACACAGATACAGCTAAAGATTGGCTTTTTGGCGCGCCTTCGTCACGTCTCTTTTGCTGCTTCATTCCACTGTCTTTGGGCCATAAATTCGTGGCTCGTCATTCGGCCTTGAATAATTCTACTGTCATTGGCATTTTTGCAGTTCATTTAACTTGAGTGCCAAAGAGGCCAGGCAGGATAATGCTTACCACTTAGCAAAGTTGGCTAAAAACATTCTAAAGCTACTTAAACTAAAATAAATTCAATTTATGTACATATATTTTAATTTAATATTTGAGCTCAATTTCAGAGTATTAATATATTTATATATATCCAAAATTCTAAGTTTATTCCGCAACATATAATTAAGTATTTCGGGATTCTTAACAAAATATTTAAATTCAAAGATTTGTAAATTTGCCCACCAAACGGCAGAAAGCTCTATGTTAAACAAATGTAAATTGCTCACTTAACATTATACAGATGTTAACATAGGCGAACTTTACATTTGATTTAAAAATTTCCGTTACACTTTGTACAGCTTTTCAACTTTTGTATATTTTAATATACAAGACTTAAAAAAGTAGCTAAGTAATTCTATTATATTACAAGATTTTAAACGCAAATGGCTAAAATTTAAATTTATTGTTGCCAGCTAGGTAAAATTTATTATTTCACAAAATGATAGCCTCTGTTATGCTCTAATGGCACCAGAGCATAACAGAGCCTTAACATGCAGGCGCTTAACAGCATCTGTAAATAATAGAACCAGTGCCATGTTGAGTATAACATTAGTAGCATGAGTATAACATAACATTGACAGCGATTTGAATTATAACATATCCGTTTGAGCGTAACAGAATAGAACAGAAGCGTGTACAAAACGTTAGACAGCCCTGTGTGTAGTGTGTTTTGTGTTGTTGTTCCGGTGCTTGGCGCTCAAAAACTTTTCGGCATTTTTGGCGAAAAAAACCTGTGAAAGTGCAATTAAATTCATAATTCCCCCAAAATCAACTTGTGTGTCATAAATCAAAAGACTTGACGGAGAGAGAACAAGCATAGCCTTAAATGTATAAATTCTATCGCACACTCTACTGAAAAAGAAAGAAAGTGAAAATAATGTTTAAACTAATTGTTGCATTTATTAGATGAAAATGCATAAAGACTTGTCCAAAAATAAAACCCGTAAAAAATTGTTGTTGCCAATTGAGAGTGCAAGTGCTATTGTTGCTATTTTGTGATATTGAAAATTACAAATAATTATTAAATCTATTTTAATTAATGATTAATTTATCATTATCATTAGCCAATATAACGGGTATTTAGAGACTTTAAATTCAAATTGTTTTTAAGCATACAATCGAAAACTTGAAAGTGCCATAAGAAATTGCTTAGTTGTTGCAGTGCGAGTAGATAATTAAAGTGATAATAAATATAAAAAATATATAATTACAAACCAATCAAACAATCAATCAATCAATCAGTAGATAAATATATTTAACATAAGTAGTAGCCTTTGAATTTGCATACGTACAAAATCCTTCTTAAAATGACTGTGGGAAGTCGGGAGGATCTATTTGCTCAGGCCAAGCATATTGATGATACGGAACGTTTAATCGGAAGAGTTTTAGCTGGTGAGTGGGAAACAGGGAGTATCATAGAAAATTACTGTCTAATTTCATTTCATTTAATCATTAATTTACTCTCCTCCCAAAATAATAGACAACTAATTTCGCTTTCTACATAATAGTTTTTATGGCGCTTCCTCTGCGGTCATTGAACTCATTAACCCAAATTTTGTTTGTGCAATTTACTAAGAAAAAATCGAACAGCGTCATAGCGTTGGCGTACAGATTCCGGCTGTCGTAATACCCTGTAATATTTTCTAATAATAATTTCGATAATTATAATGATTGATGTTTGATGTTATAAAAATCCTGATTTTTAGGTGAAATATTATGCAAAGTCCTTTGAACTCTCAAGTTCAATCACATTGATTTAATTTGGCTAATATTAGAAGAGTTATATTGAAACCATGTCGTATACTTAATATTGCTTGACATTGTCAAAGCTTGCAAATATAACTCATACGCCGCATTGTTCAAAATATTATTTATATATGTGAAGCAAGTAAATATCAATAAATAAAAAATGCGTAGCAAATGTCTGAGACAACTGAGAAACATAAAAACGAGCGTGAAACGAGCGACAAATCGGCAAATCTAAATGCAGAGCCGAGTGAAGTCATGAAGCCAACGCACGAAAGTAAAAGCAACAACTACACACATACAAAATGACACACACACACACACACACACACACACACACACACACACACATACATAGACAACTACAGCGACAACGATATCAACGTTTTTGTTGTAAAATCTAGGCCATGGACTTGTGCGGTCGTTGAACTTGGCAAAACACTATTGGCTGTTTATACCTAAATAGGGGGTGTTGTTGGGGGGGAGGCAGGGCAAAAAGACGGGCGAATAATTTCGCTTTCAATTGATAAGCAAGCCGATTTGAGAGAGCGCGCAGAACGAACGCAGACATGATGAGATAAACTTGTTAAGTTGCAACCTTTCAAATATTGCTCATACGCCACGTTTTTTGCTGCAGTGCAGCATTGCAATTGTATGACCGCCTGACTGGTTCCGTTCCAAAAATATTTGAATGTACGTGTCACACACGTGTAGTCACAGCTCGTAGCTCAAAATATTTAGGGCATTTGTTGACGTTTGTGGCATTTCAAATATATATATATTTATTTCATTATTTTGTTTTTTTTTTTGCCGTTCATTTTTTGCATGCCGACAAAACAGTCGAGTGGCTTTTTAAAGGTATTAGATAATAAACTGATAAAATAAAGTGATAGATAGGCTTATAATAAACAACAGTTGAAAATATTAATTTAATAAAGGCAACTTCACATCTTTATCATTAATTAACATGATTTTATCATTTAAAGCTTTCTTCCTTCCCCTTTTTTAGTGTTGTTCATCAACTTGCACTATCTTTGCCTAGCAATTTTTTTTTTTTTGCCTAAAACTTAGAATTACATATAGCAGTGATAAGATAAGGCAAAAGCAATGATTGCAGAACATTAGTTGGCTTTTATAACTACTTGAAACTCTTGTCAAAAGGTTCAACTACGCCAAATTCATGCTCAATAGCACAATATGCTATTTTGCCCCATTTGATATACTCTCTCTTTTATGGCGTTTTGCCTACTTTGACTTATTCTCCTTGCGCACTATCTAATGTTCTCTCACACTCTCTCTCACTCTCAATCTCTCAGTTTTTGGGGTTCTATGCGCCGTGGCTTTGGCCTTGGAATTGCTTTGAATAACTGCCTCGTTCATTGACCTGCGAATCGCGAATTGTGCTCATATCTGTGTCTATGTATTTGTGCCTGAATGTGTGTGTGTGTGCTTGTGTTTATTTCCATTATCATCATAGTCGATGTACGCGGCGATATGAATCCCCCCAGCTCGCCAACTCGCCAGCTCGCCAGTCTCATGACCCAATAAAATTTGCCTGCTGTGTGTGTGCTGAGAGGGAAAAGAGGGGGTGTAAAAGGGGGCAGCGGTGCTTGGAGGGTAGAGGGTGGCGGGTGGTGGCTGTGAGCGGAGTGTGCTTTCAATTGAAGCAGCAGCAATAGATTTTTGTATAACTACAGGTCGTATACATAATCTATATATTACGCATACGACTAATTGTCCAAACAACATTGGATTTGATATAAACAATTACAAAATAATTTATTACGTATAAAATTAATTAATTTCTTTTATATACTGTATTTGCTCTACTTATCTAAACTGATTTTGTTTTTATTTCATTACAGGTAAGTTCTTGAGGACATTTTACAAACTCATCTAATCGTAAGTAAAATAATTCAATCTGAAAACGTACGTCGAATGTCATTAGAGGTTTTTCACCTGGTATGTGTGTGTTTGCTAGCTGCAACCTTGCAACAGAGAGAAATATCTGAGTCAAATAACTCATAAAAATAAATGTCTACTTATTAATGCACTCGACCATTTGTATTTGCCCGTCCCTGTCCCCGTGTTCCATGTCCCAAGCTTCGGCCTACACGATTTGCATATTGCAATTGAAATCAGAAAAAAAATTACAAGTACTCTGAGAGAGTGAGAGAGAAGAGCGCACAGCATTCGCTTCGTTCATTCGTTCGTTCTATGCAATAAATAAATTCAACATAATTTTTCTTAATGTCATTTTTGTTTTTTGTGTTTGTATTGAAGTCGTCGGCGTCGTTGTCGTCTAAACTGCAACGAGAGTTGAATGTACGGGCAGCATTGTAAAGCAATAACCTCGATCTAAATTTACACACAGATACGCAAGTACACACTCACACACACACACACACACACACACACACACACACTGCATAGTTGCAACAAAGTTTTATAGTTGTTGCTGTGTCTGTGTTGAACTTGCACTCAATTTGTGTTCTCAACAAACAGCACACACACCACTGTAGCACAGTACAACAACAGTACAACGAAACCGGCTCGAAAACACCAAACGAATTGATTCGTGGAGCTTTCGCAGAGCTTTTTTTATACTTGGCACGTTTTTCGGCTAAGCTTTAATGGCGAACGGAAATGAGAAAAATGCTAGCGGATGCTGATGGCGAATCCTTAGACATTTTATTATTTTTTAATATCATAAATAATTTTGATTGAAATTAATTTAAAAGTATCAATAAATAAATATACACTCAGCCAGAGTTAGAGAATTAGAGAGAGGCACTTGCTCTCTCTCTCTCACATTATGCTCAAAACTATATATTGCACTGTATTTTAGAGGTTATTGCGAAGCGGGTCAATTCAGTTCATTCGCCTGTGTGTGTTCGTTGAGCGCCATATTGTAATCTGCACGTGACCTCGTTGCAGGCAGTCAGGCCTATTTGTTGCTGTTGTTGCTGTTGTGGTTGTTGTTGTTGTTGTTGCTGTCGGCTCCGCAAATGTATTTGCTTTGTACGTTTGTTGATACTTGCACATGTATATTGTCTGTGTGTGCATTCATTTTATGCACATTTTTCTAGTCACAGAGCAAATTGAAGTCGACAAACGTTCATGAACTCAATTCGGTTTTTCCTTCAAATGTGCAATGTGTACAATGACGTCAAAGAGCAACTGTAAATTTTATATATGCCTGACACAATACTTGGCCAGAGCTTTTAGCATTTATATATATTGTGGCTTATGGTTTACATTTTAATTGCCATAAATGTATTTTGATTATAAACAAAATATAAAATTAATAGTTATATTATTTATTATTATACATTATTATTACATTAATCAAGTCAATAAATTTGAAAAATTAAATATTTATATGTAAAAATTTAAATGTAATTAATACTGTTGCATACTCTTGGGCATATTTGAAATTTACTTTCTCAACTCACCTGCAGATGGCGCCAAAAAAATTCTCGCTGTAGTGACACTGCGCAAGCTGAACGTAAACGTGCACACTTTCAGATGGTTAAAGCACCATCTAGCGGCAGCAACTGGTACTTTTCTGTATATTCGGAAAGCGCTTGGCAAGAGTTGCGCGTTTTGGCCGCAGGTGTCGTTACTGTTAAACGCTAGCCATCTGCTGTAATTTTGAGCTTTTTTATAAAGCTTAGATGCGCGCGATTATTTTTCAAATTGAAAATAACGTTAATTTTCAGTGCCCGTTGATAATATGTTTAAAATTGAATTTATCATCGAGTATTGATGCTAGATTTTTATTAAAGATCCCTTAAATTATGCTTTTTATTTAATTACTTATTTATTAAATAGAAAAAATAATTGACTTAATTAGTTTCTAGCTACTTTTAAAGGATTTTTATTTTAGTCAATCAGTTGTCTTGCATATATTTAATATCTGCATAGTTAGATCAGACATTATTACGCATTCGCAGCTTGCTACCTTCCCCCAAGTTGTGAAACATCTACAATTCAGATTGCCCTTAGTTTTCGATACAAATAATTGATGCATTCAAATATGAAGATTATGCGCATTACAAATTCCGCCAGCCCTTCTCAATACACTCTACGTCTCTTGCAATAATCTTACTCTCTCTTGCTTTTTTTGCTCAGTCCTCCCTTATGTTTTGTGGCTCTGTTGGCTTTTCTCCTCTGACTGCTTTCAAGGTTGTTCGGACATTGACATTTCCATTACTTTTTGGGCAAAACAGAATACAAAAAAAAAAAGTATTGTTTTTGGGTTCTTTTTTGGTGCGTATGTGTGCGTTTTTTCATCTTCGCTCTTTGACTTGATTTTGCGTATATTTTTAATACTCTGTACCCATTAAAAAGGTGGAAAGAAAAGGTATTATAAAAAGCCAGAAAAAAAACCCTAACGTGTCTAATTAACTGCTTGAATAAAGTAGATATGAATGAAAGAGACAGAATGTCTTATGACGCTTTCTTGTAACATTCTTAATTTTAGAGATCAAATTCTATACTACAAATCGAATAATCTAATAATAAATATTAATATTTTTTTTAAGAAATTCACAGGGTATTTTAAAGTTTAGCTGGGTTGGGTAGTGTCGCCTTACTTGTTTCCTTTATAATGGTGCCCGCATAAAATTTAACTTAAAGTTGTTAAGCGACATGGTGTTGAAAAGTTGTTGTGTTTCATTGCCTTTCATTTCTCTTTCTTTTGCCTGGTGCCGGTGGCTCGATGATGTGGTTTGGTGGCTCAGTGGTTCAGTGGAACCCTGTGGCTCCCAAAATGGCGTAGAACGTGCCGCGTGCCACGTAAACGCCTCCACCTCCAAGCCAAAATCTAGGCAATAAAGCAATCAAAAATGTCTAACACGTTCAACGACAACAACAACAATAACAACTTATTCAATAGCCCTTGGCTTTGGAACAGTTGAGGAATCGCTTCCTTGCCGAAGTTCAAGTTCATTTAACGCATTTTAATTGCCGATTCCGATTCCGACTCCGCTTGGCATAACATTTAAATATATTTATAAGAAGTATTGTATATATATATATGTATATTATTTGTTGTATCTCTTTTTGCACCGTCAGATTTGTAATTTGTAATTGACACTTGTGTATGCACAGCACACGGCAACACCCAGAAATGCCTAAAAAAAAAAATAAGGGAAGTTGGACTTGAGCTTGAATTTGAGTTTGAATTTTGAATTTTGGCCTAGGCCGATGTTTTTTTTTGTCTGCCGCATGGCAACTGAGCCGTGACATGGCCAAAAGTTACTTGAACTCGTCGTCTCATAACGCCAGTCTGAACAATTACTTTGTGACTGGCAAAATATTAAATAAATAAATATTACTACACTCTAAGTTACCCTGTACAATTTGTTAAAAAATAAATTACTTTCAAAAAATTGCTTAATTATGCCCGAAAACCTACAGCGAATTAAAGTTGCTGCTGAGTATGGTTGTGCACATATATACCCCGTCATTTGAAGTCTACAGGGTAAACAATACAAAGTTCTCATAGGCACGTTTAATAGGCTTTGGCATTAGAACTTCAACTTCGGCTTTAACTAGTCTATGACATCAGCAACCTTGTCAGAGCCTACAACAATTTAATTGTTAATAACATTAATCATGAGCATTAGAAAAACAAAAAAGCTAGCAACTCACCTCATTATTAGCATAATCACAACTCTTAAGCATTGTCTATAAAGTCAGTTCCGACACGTGTACGAGTACTTAACAAATGTTGATCATTTTTTGGGACAACATAAAGTGTTGGCTTCCTAAAAAAAATACATAAATTAAAGTCAAGAGTGCTAGAAAAAAACTGTAGTTATAGATAAAATAGTTGAAGTAAGCCATATTAATTTTAAAATATAATAGTTGTTAGAATCGAATTTTTAAAAATGTTTATTGGAAATATATCAAACATTTTAATATATTTGGTTTTTAATTCTAATTTATTAAGGGATTTAAAAAATCTTAAAAAAGATCTTAAAAATCTTAAATAGAATGTTCTATTTTGTATAATAGAAAACATTTCCTAGATTACCGTAGTATTTAATTTTATACAAATTCTAACATTCTATTAAACGCATTACAATTTGAAGTCAGTGTCCATTAACCCATTTCAATAGCCCAAAAAGTGTAAGGCCAAAAGCAGGCCATGGTCATGTTACATAAAAGTCGAACAGCCAGCAAGCGAGATAAAGAAAGAAAGAGAGCGGAAGAGAGAGAGAGAGAGAGAGAGCCCAAAAGAAAGCAAGCACAAAAGAAAGCACTGCACAAAAGAAAGTGGCCGAGAGACAAACAAGAACAACAATAAATGTTGGCAAGGCATTTGAGAAACGACTTTTGATTTCAGAATCAGTGAGAATTTAATTATATTTATTTTTTACTTTTTTATTTTTCAAATTGCTTAAGAATTGGGTAAAATCTCAACTAGTTCAACAATTGACTTATATATTTTGTTGTAAATTTGTGCCTTATTAATTAACGATGTTCTATAAATTTCCGTTTAGTATTTGAAGCCCATTTGAAGTCTCTTATCGATAGATAAGCTGTTCGCACATTCTAATAAATAAATCTATGTATGTTTAAATGTATAGTACACAGATACATACACTCAAAACATCACTGACCTTCTCTGCGTGCTTTGACCCAGGGCTTTTAGTTATAGCTATTGTTTTGATTAAAATTTTTTTTCGTTAACTGACAAAAACATATAGATTGTATATGGTGTTTGAACAAGTTTTTTTTAACAGATTCGCTTAGAATGGCCAAATTTTTTGTTTGATTAATGAAAGTCGTAGATGTGAACCGGTTTCCTCGACATATAAGATCATCATTCTAAAATATAAACAAAATATGCCTCAGCTTAGAGTCTATAAATTAATATCTTCAAATTATATTTATAAATTTCACACCCGCACCAATTGAAGGGATCTTAAGCGGAACTCATTTAATTTGTATTTTTTTTCTACACTCGAAAGTAATTTTGTTTAGTTGTAAATACTCTGTTCCCAAATGGACTAAAAAGGTTGTTATAACTTTATACTAATTTGGATAACTGGCATTATCATTATGTTTTTTTACATTATAAACAACCAGTTAAATTTAATGATTTTTTAATAGTTATAACCAAAACAATCAACAGAACTTTACATACATTAATAAATTAATAAGTAAATAGGTATCTCCATATATACGACGTTTTTCTATATCAAACCTGTAAATTTGATAGCAATCGGTTTAATCAACGCGGAAGTTATTTAAATAACTATTTTCCAACGGCAGCGCTGTCGCCATCTAGCGTCCAAATCTAGCAATGGATTGGTTTCGGTGTGTGCCTAGATAATTTGCTTATTAAGTTTGTGAGTTATATGTGTAAATATTAGAATTTAAGTGATAGAACTTGCTACAGAGTATCTCATAGTCGAGCACGCTCGACCTGTCTCTTTTTCGCTTCCTTATGATCTATCTGCGTATCTACTTTAAAGCCGCTCAGCTCATTTCGAATTCGTTCTAGTTTTCATTAAAATGTATCAAAAGAGAGAGAGAGCAGTCGGCAAAGAGCGCAAGACCAAGAGAGGGCAAGTGACCAAGAGAGGCAAGGTAACGCTCAGGCGAACGTTTCTATTGCTCGTGTTCGCCTGCGCGTGTGTGTGTGTGTGTATGTTTATCTTTCATTTGTATCTTCATATGTAGCCGAATGTTTACCCGACTGCCTCGGATCGCTGCGTGTGCGTCGCTTCGTCGTCGTCGTCGCCGTCGTCGTCGCTGCCGTCACCGACGACGCGTCGTCGTTCCCATTGTGCGTGTGCGTAGCAAGTTTACTGACCTTGAACTTCGAAATAATTTTTGTTGCTTTGTACACCGAAAATTCGACCAGCCGCGCAGCACATAAATTTTAAATTGAGAAACACCAACAGTCTATGCGTATGTATGCATATATATAAATGTATGTATGTATATTTGTATATGTATAATATTATATGCTCTCCTTAAAACTTATGCCTGTATTGGGCCCAACCCCCTGACTACGATCAGCTTTTTTCTATGCCTGATTGTTATTTTAGTATAAATTTTCAGATGGATAGGCAGATATTATATGTACATACATATGTACACAATATTTATGTACTGCGCAATGTTGAGAGTTCAACGCAGTTCGATTTGGAAGTAACCTTCGCTGTTCGCATAGATAAAGATAGTTGAGTCTATTATATAGTGTCATATTTGTTGAAACTTGTTGACGTTCAGTTCACGTGTGTTTTAATGATAAGATAAGCATTACGGAGCATTTACCTATGAACACCTCTAAATGTGAACTCTGCCAAGGGCTTTTTGTTCGAGGTCTATCAAATGTTATACTAGTCGAGAGCACAATTATATAATAAACCTTATAAAGTATTCTTTCTATATATGTATACATTCGTATGCTAAAGTCTTCACTTGACACGCATAGTTATTATTGTTGGGTCCGTTTTCTAGGCTATGTTTTGTCTAATTCGATAGCAGGTACCACAAAAAACAGGGTTATAAACAGACTGACAGACTGACACTTCATTCATCAAACGACCCTTTCTGTTCTGTCTCTGTCTCCGGTCATAAGAAAACACCATTAAAAGATGCCAAGACATTAGAACCATAACCTAACACACAAGACACACCACCGAACAGACCAATTGGAATTTGGAATAGAATTGAGTCCAGGGTCGGGTAACTCTATAATTAAAAAATCCCTTTTAAATGGGTTTCTCAATTTTCACACAGCTTAAATAAAACTCAAATAGCACCAAAAATTGTTTACGTTACTCATGTGTTTATTATTAGCATTATAAATATTATAGTTATTCGAGTACAAATAAAATGGAAGTTAACTTACTAAACACATTGTTTCTTGTAACTTTTTAGAGTTTAAGATTTTGTTACAGAAATGTTTTTAAGTGATTTAAATCTCATGACATCATCAAGTCTTAAGATCACTTATTTTACATAATAATTTGTTTACCATAATAATAATTCTAATTCTAAATTTATTCAGCTCTCACATTATACTCACGTATATGAGCTATACAATCTTCTTTTAAAAATTTACAAATTTTAAGCATTAATTTAATAAGATAAAAGAAAAATTTCTACCTATGTTTACATGTTTTTATTAATTTTTTTTCAATATTCTGAAGAAAACAATTACAAGAATTGAAAAAACGTTCGTTTTGCTTGCCATGAACCGAATAATCGATCGTGATTAATCGAACAATCGAGTTAAGATCGCTTTAAAATGTTTATCCTAAATCGATGCATGATTTTCATATTTTGAAAATAAGTATTTCAATTGTGAATCTAAGCTGTCATAAGTTTACAATTACTCGGTTAGGAAAGGCAAACCAAACGACAAAGTGTCATTCACACTGTGCCAAGAAAAACAATCGTACAAAAAAGTGCCAAAAAGAAAATGGCGATCAACGTCGAAGTCGAAAAGAAAAAGTCTTTGCCAAAAGCACTCACAAAAGGGAACTCGAGACAAACAACAAAATGTTCAAAAAAAAAAAATGAGGCACAAAAAATAGTAGAAAAACAGAAATGGCAGAAACAATAATGGGTACTGTTCGTATTGCCTGTTCCCCGAGTCGACGCCACGAATCTAGGTTATTACGCCGAAAATAATTAAAAATACAACGTTGCCCGTAGGCTTCATGTGCAAATCATGCAAATACTTACGATATACATATGTATGTATATATATTCCCCCATTCCCTACATTCCCTTCGCCAGTCTCAGCGAATAAAGTAGTTAAACCAAAAGAGCGACAAAAAGCTTGCATCATAATTTAACCATTAACCAACGTTTCCTAGCGTGTCTTGGCCAGAATGGACAACATGGCCAGAATGGTCAGAAAGTGGCGCAAACTTATTCATATGCATGACGCGTGTTTCAAGTTCATTGCCAAATAAACATATATATATATATACACATATATGATTTTCGCCAACAGCAGCAGTAAAATGGTTAAATAAATTTCAATGATTGACTGGCAAGATACCCTTGTTTTTAATTTGCCAATTTATCTTGTTCGTTGAGATGGGCAAGATTTTTATTTGAATTACGCTGATTATTATTGTATATTATTATTATATATTTAAAATTTATATTTTTATATTTAAATTCTTTTGCAAGAGTAAGAAAATAGTAAAGAATTAAATTTAACATGGAGCTTGCGTACAATTTAAAACACTCTCTTGGAAAGTTTTGGTTTAAGTAATTTGCCTTCTGCAGCTGAAACTAGTCGCCCGGTGCTACAGTCGAGCATACTCGACAGTCGGAGACCCCGTACTTACTATGGCCCCGCTCCCAGTCCCTCTCCCAGGTCCCTCTCCCAGGCCTCGCTCCCAGTCCCTCTCACAGTCTATCTCCCAGGCTCCGCTCCCAGTCCCCGCTCCCAGTCCCTCTCCCAGGTCCCTCTCCCAGGTCCCTCTCCCAGTCCCCGCTCCCAGTCCCTCTCCCAGTCCCTCTCCCAGTCCCTCTCACAGTCCCTCTCCCAGTCCCGCTCCCAGTCCCTCTCCCAGGTCCCTCTCCCAGGCCCCGCTCCCAGTCCCTCTCCCAGGTCCCTCTCCCAGGTCCCTCTCCCAGTCCCCGCTCCCAGTCCCTCTCCCAGTCCCTCTCCCAGTCCCTCTCCCAGGTCCCTCTCCCAGTCCCTCTCCCAGGTCCCTCTCTCAGTCCCTCTCCCAGTCCCTCTCCCAGTCCCTCTCCCAGTCCCTCTCCCAGTCCCTCTCCCAGGCCCCGCTCCCAGTCCCTCTCCCAGGTCCCTCTCCCAGGTCCCTCTCCCAGTCCCCGCTCCCAGTCCCTCTCCCAGTCCCTCTCCCAGTCCCTCTCCCAGTCCCTCTCCCAGTCCCTCTCACAGTCCCTCTCCCAGTCCCGCTCCCAGTCCCTCTCCCAGGTCCCTCTCCCAGGCCCCGTTCCCAGTCCCTCTCCCAGGCCCCGCTCCCAGTCCCTCTCCCAGTCCCTCTCCCAGTCCCTCTCCCAGTCCCTCTCCCAGTCCCTCTCCCAGTCCCTCTCCCAGTCCCTCTCCCAGTCCCTCTCCCAGTCCCTCTCCCAGGCCCCGCTCCCAGTCCCTCTCCCAGGTCCCTCTCCCAGGTCCCTCTCCCAGTCCCCGCTCCCAGTCCCTCTCCCAGTCCCACTCCCAGGTCCCTCTCCCAGTCCTTCTCCTTGGCCCCGCTCCCAGTTCCTCTTAAACTTAATCTGCCTGCACTATAGAGGAACTTACATACCAAGTTTGGTGTCTCTAGCTCTTATAGTCTCTGAGATCTAGGTGTTCATACAGACAGACGGACAGACGGACATTGCTATATCGACTCGGCAATTGATGCTGATCAAGAATATATATACTTTATAGGGTCTGCCACGCCTCCTTCAGCCTGTTACGCACATAGTCGGTAAAACAAACCCATTAGACCCCTGTTCTTTTTTTAAGTACGGGGTCTAAAAATAGCAATAAGTTTTTTATTTATTTAATTTATTTATTGTTAAACTATAAGCAGCCGACTCTCTTTTTAAAAAAAACTCTTTTAAAGCCTAAAAACTTTCTTTTCAACACTTTCAAACTTCAATTAAATAAAGTTAAATAAAATTTAAAAGCAATCACTTATAGCTAATATATAAAAAAACTTTACATGCGTATTAAATTTTCAGCACAACAATTGCCATAAATATATGCCCTTTTTTTATACACAGAAAAAAAAATCCGGGATTCCGGGCTAAAATTAAAATTAATCAGAAGTACGGTAATCCCGGATTCTTATAAACCAAGTATGAAATACTTAAATTAAGCCCGATTTTTTTCAACACTATTTTAATTTTTGGGGTTCTGTATTATTTGTTTTAAGTAAGATCAAATAATTTAGGCTTTTTTCACTTTTCTAATGTTGATTTTTAATATCGTTGATATTTTATCTACGTATTATCTTAATTTAGGAATTATATTCCGAATACATTCTTAAAAAATTCAAGTATTTTAAACTTGATATTTTGAATGGACTTTTTTTTCTGTGTAGTTATTTGGTATTTGCTTGCCTTAAACTTGGCCGACTTTAAGAGCTTCCTTTTGAGTTAAGCACAAAGTTTTCGAAAGAGAATTTATAACTTCAGAACTAACAATTATTTGTGGCCCAGCCTAAAAGTGATCTGAATTTAAACAAGTCGAAATAACAATGAACCGCCAACAAAATCACATACAACACAGTTTTGCCTCCACTTCAGCTTGTTGTGATCTTCAACTGTTTTTGCAGTCGCAGCCTCGTTGCGATCATTGCACTTTGCGTCTCAGTCTCAGTCTCGGATTCATGTTGCAAATTGTTATTTTTTTTAATACATATACATATATATATATGTTTTTTTTTGCTGTAAAACCTGTTTGGCATTCAAGTCCTAGTTCGTTGGCGCAGCGTGTACCGAGCCGAATCGAGATCGGAGACGATCGTGAGGCGTCTGTGTTGCAAGTTGCATGGCCGCATCGATGATCGTTGGATCGTCGGTTGTTGGTTGTTGGTTGTTGTTGTGGCTTCGACTCTGGTCGGTCAATGGTTCTCTGGTTCATTGCCATCGCGCTGGAGAGGTAACTAACCCAACACACAGCTGAGTCAAATCGGTACGATATCGAAGGAAATGGCATACCAAATACGTGTACGAGACTAACAATAAATATATATATAAATATATACATATATATATATGTGTATACTCGTACCACTTCGACCACTTTTGCAACGTCATTGTAGTTGTTGTCGCAGTTGTTGTTAACTGAAGCAAGGACGTCGGCTGAGCTGCTGCTGCTGCTGTTGCTGTTGTTGTTATTGTTGCTGTTGTTGCTGCTGTTGCTGTTGCCATTCACTCGAAAGTGTGCAGAAAAACCCGCCGATAGAAAAAGATAAAGATACATTTTGCGACTTGTAAGTTGTTGGTTGTGTTCGCTTGGTTCGTTGACTTACAAATAAATGGTGTGCCAACATGTGGGCTTATAGCTTATAGCCAATAGATCAGATCTGCGAGCTGACGATCGAAAAATACCCTAACAGTTTCTTGATTTTTCAAATTTAATTTCTCAACTCGAAATGGATAAAAGATATTTTGTTTTAACAACAAATTAATTTTAGTTATATCAGTAATTAAATGTGACTAATCTTACATTTTAATCCGCGTAATTATATTGAATCAGTTTCTCATCCTGATCAGAAATATGTCTAAATTAAAGATATATGAAAAACATGATATATTTAATGATACTGAAATAATTAAGATATGAGGATTAGAAAGATGCAGACATATAATATTTTAGAAGTACGGCATGATTATTTAAACATATACAGATTTTCCTAACATAAATACCACTTTTTTAAATTTATCACGGAAACCCTGATCAACAATATATAAAAACGGAGAGAAGTCTTCTTCATTTAATACAGACAAAATATACAGAGAAAATATAACTACTGAAGTAATACACTATAAATACTGAATTTAATACAGACCTAGAGAAAATATAACTACTAAAGTAATAAATTCATCACAAAAAAACACAATCTATTGCTATAATAATATCAGAAAAATATCGCCTATATGCCTACTCTAATGCGTGACAGATTTCTAAATCAAAATACTCCATAATAGAGAATATTCATCGCGAAATTACTAAACTGTGCATATATTAAGATCTGCTGAATATCTAAGTACATACATGACTTAATAATGTTGGTCAATCCTACATGACATACTTTCTGACAAAAAATAACCCTTACAGTGGTAAGCCACAAGACTTTTTTTTTAGATTTTAATGAGATCAGTTGGTCATTACGAGTATATATAAATGTGCATAAATATACTTAAGAGTTCGTATTAAGTATTACAAATTTTGGTACAAAAATAGCAACGCTGGGAGTATATATTCAGTGCAATGATACCGATCTATGTATATAATATGGGCCAGTGACGATTTGCAACCATATATGTAATTGTACTTCCTGATAACGCTTACATACCCAAAACATGACTCAAGCATTCAAAAGTTGCACTGAATTTTCGACAATTATAACAACAATAACAAGAACAAGCAGATTTTTCATACTTATTTCAATTGCAACTCGAGGGCATTTCAATTCAATTCTCATTTCGCATTTCTCATGTTGAATTTGTTCTGCTTTGCAACGGTCAGCGACTTTCGCGTCACGATTGTATAATCGTGTCATTATACACACAAGTATCTTTCGGATGCATTCGTCAGCGTTTCACACACTCCAAAACAAAACATATAAAAAAAGAACAGCAACAACAACAATAACTGAAAACAAACAATCACTGACAAATTAAATTTCACGAGCAACAACCAAACAGTCGCAAAGGCAATTGACCGCTTGGCAAATACAAATCCTGATGACATTCACCCCGTTACGACCACCGAGTAAGCAACAACGTCAACAACAACAACAACAACGTCAACAACAACAACAACGTCAGCAACATGTGCAAAAAAATCTCAAAGAAAACACCAAACGATTGCAATACAACAACAATGCAACGCTTGCACAGTGGCGTCACAAAAAGGGGATCTTAATTTAAGATAAGATCAGATACTTGAAAAGAATTTATAAATAGAACACAATACGATTTTAGAAAAAAAAATTCTAATCGACTCATCAGAATCTTTTATTATTTTATAAGTTAAATATATAATATATAATATATTTAATAAATATATTAAATATATAATAACTCATCAGAATCTTTTATCAATTTATAAGTTAAATATCGCATGATCCCCTTTAGGACGCCTCTGTCTATGCCCAAGACACTGACTACATAGTCTCGTTTTTTTACGTTGTCTCTCTCTCTGCCTCTTTTTTTACGCTCTCTCTCTCTCTCTCTCTCTGCCTCTTTAATTTTTTCCTTACTTTTTGGTACGTTAGCGAAAAGTATTCCAATTTAGTCAAAAAATGTGTATTGCCGAAAAGAGGGCGTGTCTAAAATCAGCAATAATAATATACAATATTTCTGATCTTGAAATTTGGAATTAATATTTACTTTGACTCAATGCACACTTTTATTTTCTGACTTTGCCGATTAAACAATTTTATCAACCAACCTGATGTATATAAGAAAGTATAACTTGGAAAAGTTAAATGAACGATCGATTATATATCATATATCAAAATCAAACTTAGAACGTATTTCAAATTTTGTAAGCAATTTTAATACTTTAATAAATTTAAAAAATAGTTATCTCAAAATAATGGCAGTGTATACAATTTTCGCCTACAAATTTTGTTTAACTTTCTTTATATCAAAGTCCCTGTTCTTCTTTCTCTTTTAATAAACTTGAAAATTCGCTTAAACGTTTTCCGTAATGCTTAAAGAAGAGCAAAAGTAAAAAATAATTTTAAAAACTGGTTGCGTCGATAGATTGTTGTTGTTACGAGTATTGATAATGTTGCTGCCGAAAGGAAGTCATTTTTTCCTTAATTTTTTTTTTTTTTTGCCAGTTAAGAATTTAAACCTGGTTCTGGGTGCCTTGATTTTTATATAAGTTACACACATACTTATTTGATGTGGCCTGATTGTTTCGCAGTTGCAGCTCTTATTTGGTTTCACTTTAAGCATATTCCAGACGATCCTTTTGGACCACAACACGCGCCAGTAATTGGTATTAAAGTTGAGGATATCAATATTACAAATTCATCGGTTGCTCAGAAGGATGTTTTTAAAGATACAACATTCTGTTAAAATCGATCAACAACATTAATTTGAATATTTTTTTATTGATATGTATTTTTAAATTCCATGCAATGCAAAGAATCTAAATTAAATACAAAAATGTACAGCTTTTATCTTGAAATTTCAATCATACATATTTTAACATATTTTGTATCTAATCTTAAAATTTCATTACGATCAGAAGTATAACATAGGTGTTATTAAAAAATGAATTCTTAGGAATTCTTCAACATGAGAGCATCCTCGGAACTACTTATTTCGCTCTACAGGGTATCTCATAGTCTCTGTTAGTATTAATTTTCGCAACTTTTCCAGTAACTTCTCGACATTGTCGACAGGTCTTTTGAGCTGCTTTTGCTAAATACCGTTAATTGACTCTGGCTAAGATTTTGTAGTGCGCTTTTGACCAAACTTGTTTTGATTACCAAAGAACTAATCAAGTTTGCCAGAAAACAACAACACAATAACCATAAGAAATATTTCATATATGCCAAAAAAAAATGAACAACAACTCATTATTCTGAAGCCTCAGGTTAAGCCTCAACACGTTCTTTTTTTATTGTTGCTAGCTTTCTTGGCTTCTTCTATGATGAGGAGCAAAAAGTAGAAAGTCATTAAATAAGCAAACGTCGCAAATAACAACCTAAAAACCGAAATAAAGACAGCCCCAAAAAAAAAACAAAAAAAAACAAAAGTTGTAAACAAATATGAGTGTAAAGGAAAATGAAAATCGAGCCAAACTCTGGTATTACAGCAGTACGAAAGTCCAAAATGTCTGTCTATCTGTCAGATCGTCGTTAGATCTTTCCATAGAACGTATTTTTTTTTTTCTACTTGGCGTTGCCAGTGAACTTGTCCCAAATAAACAAAATTCCACTGCTTAAAAGTCAGTTAGGTAATGTTGTTTTGTTTCTATCTTTCTGTTTCTTTTTCTTTCCTATTCTTTCTTCTTACTTCTTTCACCTTCTTGCTTCCCTTGTCTTACCAAGCGACGCCATTTTCAGCTGTTATTATTGTTATTGTTAGCTAACATTACGTTAGCTTCTTTATACATATATGTTGTTTATATGTTTTGAAAGGTGTTGGGGATTTATTTTGGCTTTTTTTTTTTTAATTTGATATTTCGCAGAAATTGAAGTCTAAGCAGTTCTTAAAACAGATTGACTCATTGTCTGGAGCAATTTCAGCAGAACATATAGCATATTTCTATATAGAAAATACAAAATGAGTTGTTCATAGTTAAAGTAGATAAAATTTAGTTGTCTGTCAGCAAAATAAGAAATTATTATGATTTGAAAGATGTATAGTATGTGAACAGAAAAATGGGTGAAAAAGATAAAAAAAAAGTACGGAATTTTTCATTCTAAAGGTTAAACTAGATATCTAGAAATCTATGGTTTCCATGATAAAATTGATTAAGTTTTTCCAAATCTATTGCTTGGATTTTTATTATTTGAAAGATAGTATGTGAACAGAAAAATTGATGTAAAAAGATGAAAAAGTGCGGAATTTTTCATTCTAAAGGTTAAATTAGAAATCTAGAAATCTATGGTTTCCATGATGAAATTGATTAGGTTTTTCCAAATCTGTTGCATGGATTTGGAAAAACTTAGAAAGCTCTCAAAAAGCTGACAAAATTTAAATAATTTAAAATATTTACAAATTTAAAAATATAAAATTTACATTTTGATCAAGGGTTTTATAATTTTTAACTTAAATGTTAGTTATTTAAATTATTATATACTTAATTTTTTTGTAAACTTAACTATTAAATTAGTTTCTAGTGTCAATTTGACTAGCTGATTCACTTTAGTATACATAAATAAAGTGCTTAATTAATTAATTTATAATTTAATATAAAATTAAATTAAATATTTTTTTTTTCAACTTCCCCAAAACAGTCTTAAGTTTCCTGCCATTCCACTTTCATTTATATTTTATGTTCTGCTGTTGTTAAGTTGTTTTTCTTGTTGCTGTTCGACTTTCACTGCCACCCACGGCATTTGCATGACCTCCAAAAAAAAAACACAACCAAAAACAAAAATAGAAAAAAAAAATCGTTTCGGCCAAGTTAACTAAGCAACCAATCAGTTGGCAATAGACGCTTTGCTTTCCAGTCGTTGCACTCGCTCTATAAAGTTAATAAACTATAAATTACACACCAAAATGCCGAAAAAACTTTCACAACAACAACAAACGAAAATGATTGTGCGAATTGCTGCAGTTGTTGTTGTTGTTGTTGCTGCAGTTGTTGTTGTTGTTGTTGCGCCAATTTTCCCACTGGCTTTTGTGCAACACGTGGAAATTCCCAACTCCCAACAGAGTCTCTTCACATTGAATTGGCATCGACTTTTGCGAGACTCTCAGCGCCCAACAATTTCACTTTGCTTGGGTTAAAGTCCTGCCAGCGTCGAGTGTCAGTCAACTTTCATAGTTGTTGTTGTTGTTGCAGTTGCTGTTGTTGTTGTTGTTGCAGTTGTTGTTGTTGTTGTTGTTGTTGTTGTTGTTGTAAGTATCACTAGCATAGTTGCCCAGCAAATTTACTCGAATGCTCCACTGAATGCAACTGCAACAGCTCCAAAAGTGCAGCGACCTGCGATCAACACACACACACACACACACACACACACACACACACACACACACACACACACACACACACACACACACACACACACAGACACATACACACACATACACTGACAACTGCAAAATGCCAGGCGAGCCCGTTGCTAGTCCCTCTCCCTCTCTCTCTCCCTTTTTTCTTTCTCTCTCTCTCTCTCTCTCTCCCTCTCTCTCTCTTTCTCTCTATCTTTCTGCTGTCTTTAAACCCAAACTATTAGACGTGGCAGCAGAGTCATCAGCTGTTGTTGTTTGCTAGCTGTTGTTGTTGTTGTTGCTGTTGCTGTTGTTGTTGTTGTTGCTGTTGTTGTTGTTGTTTCTGTGTTGCAGTTGCACATACCAGTTTTCGTATTTTTGCTACGCTATTTTGCATGCCACATGTGGTAGAAAGTGCCAATGGACCGACTGTGACTCTGACTCTGACTGTGACTCTGACTCTAACTCTGAGTGGACTGACTGCCTTGGGTTGAGGTAGTAATGACCTCTATGCACGGGGTGCTTGACTTATGCACCCGAGATCGCATTGGGACCGATCGCATGGGACTCTACTCAGTCTGCATTTCGATTGAAAGTGCATGCTAAAATGATCGGATACTCGGTATTTGCATTTTCGTTGAAATGCTTTATAAAAAGCAATTTAAATGCTTCAATTTTGAGAAAAAAAAGTTCTAAAAGAAAGGAAAATTCTAAAAAGAATTTCTTATGCGATTAAGAGATCCGGAAAAAGTAAAAAGATAACTTGAAAAAGTCACAGAAATATCATAATGAAAATGTGTAGTTATTAAAATATTTGAGTCCTTAACCTTTACTTAATTTGAAACAGCTAAAAGTACAAATCAAATTGAAATGCAATAAAATTGATTTTTGGTTTGAATTGAAATTATCTTCAGTGGTAAATATAATATTATAATAAAAAAAAAATCAGTTCAAATGGCGCTAGATTTAAAAAAATATTTAAAGATAAGCTGAGATTTTTATAACATGAAACATAAGAATTAGATAATTTCGATATACACTCGAAAATATTTGCTAGCGGAGTAGATTAAATGCATCTAAGCAAAAATATTATATTTTAATATAAAATAATATTATAATCAAGCGTTGGCACCGAGTATATTGGCACACCTGAATATATTAAATTTTTTTTTATTAATACTTGAATTATTTTATTGTTTATATTTTTTATATAAACAATAATCTCAGAATCGAAAGTAATTATTATATTTATAACTAATCCCAACATTATCTTTCTATTTTAAATATTAATTAAATAACTCAAACAAACTTCCCTTTCTTGTCTTGCACAAACACACGCACACACACGCACACACACACACACACACACACACACACACACACACACACACACACGCACACACACGCACACACACGCACACACACACGCACACGCACAACAAGTCTTCCTGTTTGGCGCTCATTCTAATTGGTGATCATCACGTCATCATTGGCAAAACAGTCCCGTCGCTAAGCTAATCGACCTAGAGTCGATCACCGTGTTAGCCTCAACACGAACTGACTTATCTATGTATATGTTATATACACTTTAGTTTGGTAGAGACCTACCGTTTAAATGCCTGTTTGGCTTGAGGCGTCAACTGCGTACATTAAACCCTGGTTAACTTCCTAGTGAGGAGGGCACTGGCGCTAAAATAAATTATGACAGTGGCAAACAAATAATAATAATAATAATACTGAAACGAAAATAAAAAATAAAATTATGCTAGGCGCATACAAAATGTTGCGGCTATTATGCTTGTCGTCTTATATTTTCCAAACAGGTTTCAAATTCCTGGCCAGTTGGTCGCGACTTTTGCTCACCTGACGAGGCCCATAGAACAAAGCCGCAGTCAAAGTCAGCGAACCAGTAAAAAAAAAACTACACTGAAAAAATAAAGACCAAGTTCTAAAATCAAGAACATTCATCTTAAATATTTTTGTTCTTAAAATAAGATTATTGTAAGACCAAATTACTAAAACTAAGATAATTAATCTAAAAAATCTGAAAATCTAAATATAAGAATAAAAATCTTGTTAGAAAAGTATAAATAGGTACTATTTCGTATCAAATAAATGGTGGCAACGTGGCGCTCTGGTTAGAGAGGCCGCTTCAGTTATGAAGCAGTAGGCGGCGGTTCAAACCCCACTCGTATTAAATTAAAACAACAATTAAAAAAATACTTTAACAGATTAAAATGTAAATAAATCAAAAATTAAAAGTAAAAAAAATATAAATATGTAAAATAATTTTTATTTATTTTATTTTTTAGTTTTAAAAATATAAATATATAAAATCATTTTTATTTATTTAATATTTTGATTTTAATTCTAAGAACATTTATTCTTAAAAAAAGAACTTAGTCTTATTTGAAATGTTCTTAAAATCAAGATGTATTCTCTTAAATTAAGAATTTTATGTTCACGACGCATTTTTTAGACCAAAAATCTTAGTTCTGAGACCAAATCGTGATTTTAGAACATTTTTTTTTATCAGTGTACAACAAATTGAAGAAGAAGAAGAGGAGAAGAGGAGAAACACACATTTTGGGTCCCGGATCGGTTTTGAGCCCAGTTTTGGCTTACTAATTATTATGCAAAGCTTCATATGAAAGGGTTCATGCGAATTCAAAGAGAAGACGACGACGCATGTTTCTACAGAAGAAACAGCCGAAGACGAAGAAGAAGAAGCAGAAGAAGAAGAAGCAGAGGCAGCAGCAGAAGTAAGAGCTTCAAGCTGTGGGCCTTTTGTTCTGGACTCTCGTCTCAGTTCTGACTTCTCAGTTGAGTTCTCAGTTGCTGTCGCTTAATGGCGGTTAATGGAGGTCATTCACTTTCGCACGAATTGTAATTTTTGTGCTTTAAGTCAATTCGAACGTATTTTTTTTTTTTTTATTTATTCGGCAAGTCAGCGTTAAGTTGCATGCTCCAACTTCTCCTGCTTCTGATCATCTTTCCTGTTTGCTCTTCTTTTTTTTGGCCATTTCATATCACATAATCTTATTATGTTGCCAAAAAAAAAAAAAAAGAAAGAAGTCTGGCTCGTTTTTGTTATTTGTTATTTTTATGGCTTTCCACACTTATTACAATCATGATATAAATCTTTAGGGGGCAGCTGTGCGCAAGTTGGCCTAAACGCCATAAGGTGACATCGACTTTTGAATGAATCACAGACAGTGAATCTTTTTAATTTTGACAACCAATTAGCTTTAAAGTTAGCTTCACTTCCGCTTTGTTAACTTCATTGCGTTCTAATGAATCATAGCCAAGTTAGATGCCATTAAGCAATCAAATACCGTTTGAATCTATTAAATACACAAAAGCTATAATTTAATAAAAATAACACAAGAGTCTCTGCACTGATATTACAAGTTTACAGGCGTTAGTAGCCGCAAGTGCAAATTACCAACTTTCTCAGCTGCAAAACAGATGCGATGTTGTTAAGACAGTTTGGACGGTTTCGGTTTGGACAGGGCGTCGAAATGCAGCTAACACTGGCCTCTGATCTGGCCATTCGATCGCTTATGGCGTAATCATAGAAAGCACGTGCGGCAAATTTCCAATTTTCTGTGGCCCAAGTGCATTCAACTTGGCCAACTGTGCACATGCGTGGCCGACAACCAACTGACAAGTCAATAAACTCATTGCAAAGTTCGTCCCGCTCGCTTGCTCTCTCTCTCTCACTCTCTTACGTATCTAGCTATCTCTATCTGTGCTTAGAGCACTCAACTCAGTTGGCTTATCAGACAAACTAAGCACGATCAGCGATCATTGGCACCAACTAGCCAACTATCAACAACCAGCTAACAGCTAACAGCTACCAAGTTGCAATTGGCAGAACCAAGACTCGGTCTGTAGCTGCAACTGCAAATAACCCTCAATAACAGTTACAAAACTGTATGCAGTCGTAAAAAGAAGAGAGAGAGACAAGATCAGTGGCAGCGGCAGCGGCAGAGACAGAGGCAGCGGCAGAGGAATGGGCAGTGCAATGTACGCAACTAGACCTAGGCAAACTCACACACACACACACTCACACACTGACGGCGAATGGAGAAGAATGTGCAAGAAAATTGCACACACTCATACACACACACACAGACATAGCTGCACTCTTGGTGGGGTTGCATGAAGTGAAGTGAAGTGAATTGGAATAAAGTTGTGGTCGTTGTTGTTGCTGTCGTTGTCTTCGTCATCAGCGGAGTGCATTGCACTGGGGAAAGGGTTAAAGACCCTCAACGATCGCTGCGCTGCAGTGAAATGTGTGCGAAGAAATGTGAGTGGAAAAATCCAAAGCGCAGATGCAGATACAAAAAAAAATACAACAACAGCAACAACAACAAAATCTGTGCAGCGGAAAAGCAAAAGTGCAGCAGCCCATTAGAAATGAAGACAGTCCGAACCTACATCAACATGCACACATACACACACACACACAGAAGCACGCTCTCCACCGCAATAGCCTAGCAAAACGGGAGAGTTGTGGAGACAGAGAGCGAGAGTGAGCGGGGAGCACAAGTATGGAGACTAAAGAGTCTTCATTGCAGTGGCTTTGAACTTCACACAGATTGCAGGCGGAGAGATTGTCTGCTCACACACTACTACTCTCTTTATGCCTGACTCTCTCTCTCTCTCTCTCTCTTTCTGTCTTTCTCGTTGCTGTTGATAATTGTAATAAACGCTTCGCTTTTGTTGCTTTTCAATGTCGAGTTCACTTTTCAAAACGGGGCATGTGCACGATGCTATTGGAAAAGATCATTAAGCGTTCAATGCGCTATAGTTGTGTAAGTGTACACTGAAAAAAATGGACTAGCTACTAAAATCAAGAACATTCATCTTAAATATTTTGTTTTTAAATTAAGATAATTTTAAAAACAAATTAATAAAGCTAGAAATATTAATCTAAAAAATATAAGAATACAAATCTTAAGTTGTTAGGAAGGTATAAATATGTCGTATATTTTTTTAAGACAAAATATGTTCCCGTTGTGCTCTTTTTAGATTCGATTAGGTTCGATTCCCACTCTTTGAAATGAAATACATAGTAACGAAATTTTTATAAAATACCAAGTCAGAATCCCAATTTCTTCTTAAATTTGAAACGTTCTCAAAGCCAAGATATGTTTTGTAATTTTAAGAATATAATGTTCTCCTTTAGGCCAAAATTCTTAGTTTTAAGAACAAAATCTTGATTTTAGAACATTTTTTTTATCAGTGTATGTTTGTGAGAATGAGTGTGTGTGTGTGTGTCTGTGTATGTGTGTATCAGTTGCATTCAAGTGGAGGCGTCTGCGCTGCGCTTTTGATTAATTTTCACTGTTCACTGTGATCAGACCAAAGTACACACATACATGCACACATACTCGTATGTACTCTTTCCACTGATAAGCCCTCGCCGCAGTTCCATTACAATAAGTTGTGTTGCGCTTCCTGCTCTTGCATGTTCACTGATAATAACAATAGAACAGCCACAAGACAAAACCAAAAGAAAGCAGGGAAAATAGAAAGAATACACCCCGCATCTATTTGATAAACGATGATCCTATCGTTTCAGTCGTCAAATTATGGGTAAAAGAAATTTTTCATTTGGACTGCAAGAAAAACGAGTTCAAGTACATGGAGGTTTGCCTATCTCAACAGAAGAGTTTCAGAAAGAAAGAAAGAGTGAGAGAGAGAGAGAAGCAGAGAGCAAGTTAGCATTGGAAGAGTGAAATACTCAATGTAGTTTGTTTAAAATACTAAGAGAAGATTCGAGAGAATTCGTTCTAACACATAAAAGATGCATTCTAATGCATTAGAAGATATTCCAGATGGTTCCAACTCTTTTTTTTTTTTAATTTTGGTCTTTTCATGAAATAATAATCCTATAAGCAGAGCTAAAAATCTATCGCAGGTACTATTTGTTAGGTTTCGGAAAGTTTACTCAAATATTTTATAATAATATTATAATACCCCTTTAAAGATATAAAGAATTCTGAAGGCTAACTGAATCCACCTGTAGAAATTGCTTGTGAATCAGCTAATTTCACCGACCTTGACTAATAAAGCTTTCCATCAAACAAAAAAGGCACAATCTCTGGTTCTTTCTCTATCCCTTTCTCTCCTTATAGAGATAGGTATTGTGTAATAACTATGCCCAAAACATTAATAGCACGCGCTTCTTAATATTTGTCGTTGGGACCTTGAAAACTCTTATCGAATTTTCACCTTTTGTGCGAAAACTACAAAAACTGTTCATCCGTTGATAAGGAAGCTAATCAAATTAGAACAATAAGCGACTAGGGAATACCCTACAGTAGCAACTTAAAGCTGATTAAAATTAAAGAGTGACTTAATTTATATAATTAATAAATTTATAATAATTGTTTCTAAGCTCAACAGATCATACAATTTTTTAATATTTTCATATGTTAAGAAGAAAGTACCGTAATCGTGTTGAGGTTATGGTCAAACTCACAGTTGGTCCACAGTTCCCGACTTTTATCCAGCTATTTTTATCAAAGTGACGTGTTTTGTGTGTGATTCTTGTTGGTGTTTGTGTTTGTGGGTAAAATAGATAAGCAGCCATCAGGAATTTGTGCTGCTGACCTTCATTTTTCGCTGCTGTCCGCTGATAACAGGCGATAACACCGATATTCGATAAGAAATTTCTATATATGTGTGTGTGTGTGTGGGTGTATGTTTATTATTATTTAAGTTCTAGTTACGTTAGAAAGGCGCATGTTATATTTTCAATCGCTATTACGACATTATAAACAAAACGATTACATCGTCCCATTTCTATTTACAACCAAGGAACAAAGGCCTATTAACACTTTATATCTAATGTAGTCTTACATACTAAAAGATAACATTGCATTTCGCGTGCTGACGATCTGATATTATACGTCTTATAAGTATTATGGGGGATCTTAAATACTTAATGTGTTACATGCACATTCTAATATTGGTTATATATATATATAATTTATGGAAATATTTTAGTGATTCCTAACAATATCTCAACCTTGAACCTACATTTACTACTCCCGAAAATTGTCTTTATCTGCCTCTCTTTTTATCTTTCTCTCCCTCTCTTTTTATCTTTCTCTCCCTCTCTCTCTCTCTTTGTTCTGTGGCATGACATCATGAGATTTTTGGACAGCCCAAAAATTATGCGTAATCACCAACCCTGCAAAAAGCACACTTAACGTCAAAATCTGGCAACATAAAAAAGCCACGCAAAAAATTAAACTGCTGAAATACACAAAAAAAATGAGAATCGCGAAGATCGCTTGACGATCAGCTGATACTCTTTCCAATAAGAGGTGCCGAAAAATAAGGTGTCTGAGCTGTGAAGTTAGAGGGAGAAGACTAACGTAGAGATCGAATTTATAAGCTAGTTTAATTTCATATATTACTTAGAGAGCTGAAAACTGTCTAGAAATTAATAATATTTAATAGGAATAGAAAGAAAGATTGAAATAAAAGGAGAATTCAGAAGATTGTTCTATTTAACTTTCACGATATTTTTCAAAATCTAGAAGATCGTCGATTCAATTTAATTATTGTTCTTAAATAATTACTTAATGTCTACAAATTAATAATATTTCTTAGGAGTAGAAAGAAAGATTGAGATAAAAGAAGAATTCAGAAAGAAGCTTGTTGTATTTAATTTTCACAATATTTTTCAAAATTTAGAAGATTATAGATTCATATCTTTCCTGTGTTTAAATTAGTGACAATATCAAGATACCTTAACTGAAGTGTAGAACACCAAACTCGAAACCGACACAAAAAAAAGCACATTTTTTTTATGCGTACGCCGCAAATTGTTGGCCTTCAAATTGACCGAGTTCATGAACACCACCAAACGAGGCATAGACAGACGGACAGACGGACGGACGGACAGACTGACGGACGGACGGAACACGCACCTTCTCATTGTGCGTTAATTATATGGTGAGAGCGAGAGACAGAGACAGAGATACAGATACCAATGCAGATACAGATACAGAGATATAGTTAAAAACAAATACAAATATACAGCAGATGTTAGGTTAAAACATTCATACATATAGAATATATATATATAGCATATATTTATGTGATATAGCTCACAATTTCGGCCAAAAAGCAAGTTCAAAAGTTGCGCAATCGAAAAAACTGGTTTTTTTAGTTCTAAACTTAACAAAAAATATAAAAAATTACTCGAGCTCAAATTGTTAACAAGTTATCAAGGAAGTTGATTTTGTCTCTGTGTGTGTCTCTCATTCTCTCTCTCTCTTTCTCTCTCTCTCTCGCTCTTCCTCTCAATCGCACAATTTTTGCCAAGGAAAAAGTCATCAAAAGTCGTTCAACCTACGCGGGAGAATCTGCGAGAGAATTGAGAGTATTAGACAGCGAGAGAGAGAGAGAGAGAGAGAGAGAGAGTGAGAGAGAAAGAGAGGGGGATTGTGGAAGGTCGATCTGATTAAGCCTCAAAATATTGACTAGCGACATAACCGATTAACAAGTTCATATCGGGGCGATATGATGATTGACTATCAATGTTGATATAGGTAACTGTGGGAGGAGGCTATATCCGACGATATCCAAGCCGAGAGAGATGCCAATGACATTTGCCAGGGGTACATTCGCCTCAGCGATCAACTCGGTTCCGTTGTGAATGCAATGTCAATGACGCAGCCAAAAACGTTGATCATGACGTTGCGAATCGCAAACATTTTTCAACTTTCATGATCATCATGATCATGGAATAGATTAAAAATAATGCTCTTGAAATGCAACGACTTTCGGCCTACCTAATTTCCCGTTGCAGACTGATCTTGACCTCCACTTGAACTGTTCCATGGCCTGCAATCTTCACAAGATCATACTCAAAATTATATATATGTTTCTGTATCTGGCACTTTCGTTTTGTCTGTTCATTTATTTTTAAACGAACGTTGTTGTTATTGAAATTGCATTAATAAGGAAGTTAAAAGTTTATTTTTGTTTGTCTGAGACGTTAAGAATTTTCATAAAGCTTTGTGATTTCTGATCTGGTTTATCAAATTACAAAAAAATAGAAATCTGATAATGCTGAACAATAAGAATATCAACAACTTATCAGATGATCTGTCAAAAACAACAAACTAGCAATGAATTTAAATATTGATCTATATATTTTTTTTAAACATTAAATTAGTGCATTCACACGCCCACGATTTTGAATTTCAAATGAAAATATCATAAAACATAGTCGCAGGAAAAAAAACAAACCCCCCGTTTAACACATTTGTAAACATGAGAATACGTTGAAAAGCCAAAAATATGTCGAGAAAATAGAATAAAGAGTCGATCCATGGATATTTTTGTCTGAGATATCTCGAAATACACCCACGTAAACATTGAGTAGAACAATGGGGAAGGCAAGAGAGCTAGAGAATGAGTTTGTAGAATTGTGGAGAGTATAGCCTTGGAACTAGAGAGGGTGAAACACTGGAATACGTTAAGGGGAACGATCAATGGCCACACGTGGCATTTTTGTACTCGTGTTTGTTCTCGGAGTTGAGAACAACAGTTGCAGCAACAGGAAACATTTTCAACATTGACCTAGGCGGGCCCAACGGGTTGATTGTCTGTCTGTCCATAATGTAAATATTTACATATTCATTTTGTTTTCATTTCATTTTCGATGTTGTTTGGAAATGTCAACGGCACGATGTCAATGACTGGTGCAGTGGGCAATGCACCTCTGTGATATAATTTTAATTAAACACGCAACAAGTAGTAATTAAATAAATTACAGCTGTAACTGAAACAACATTTCACTCAGCACTCAATGAACTTGGTTAAGTTTTATTGAACTTTTTGAAATGGCGCCATGAACTAGCAAAAGCAAGTTGTTAATAATGCCCACAGCATGATTATATACTTATTGTATGTTGGCAATGGAATTCGCAATTCGGAATCGGAATCGGAATCAAAATCATTGCTGAAAGAGTACAATAACCGCAGACAGCGCTTACCTTGGAAACTGCCGCTTCGACATGTGTTTCACTCAGGCAAAGAGAGCGACGACTGTTGCCAGGGTGAACGAGAAGAGAGCGAGGCTGACAAATTGGCTTTTCAGTTTTGGGGTGGATAATGGCCAGCCTAATGGTAATATACGGTTTGAGTACAAGAATCTAACACCCTCAACTATGCAACACACACACAGATAAACGTTCTGCTTTGGATCTCTCTCACACTCACTCACACTCTCTCACACTCACTCACACAGACGCAGTCACTCGCTCACTCGCTCAATCGTTCATTCGCTCTTGTTGATGTTTTGATTCCATGCACACATGCTTAATTATTTTCAAGAGCACGTGAGAGCTAACAATGTGTGTGAGAGCGCGCTCTCTCTTTGCGCGCGCTCTCTCTTTTGCGCGCGCTCTCTCAGGGTCGAGTGAATCGGCCGGCCGAAAACTGAACAAGATCCAACGCAAATGTTGATTTTCCTTTCATTCAACGTTGAAACATCGCAACGAGCAGATCGTCGTTACTCCCGTTATCGTCATCGTCATCGTCATCGTCGTCGTCGCTGTCGTTGTCGTTGTCGCTACGTTTTCGTTATTTTTACCGACATTGTTCGTGTTTCGCGTATCACATATCAAAAGTAATAACTACAAAATCTAAATCAAAATCAAATAATATATCCGTGAAAAGGATATGCCAAGAGTGTGCTGAAAATATACATACATATATACAAGCATACATGCCTTATTTAAATATACATGTATGTTGGTCAAGTTGTCAGTTCATAACAAGTGTAAAAACAACAATGCCTGTTTAGGCCCAATTTAAATTATATGATAATCTATATATATTTTACAAAGTGAAGTGTCCAGTTTATCAAATCGTTCAAGCAAAATGCTTATGTCCGCGGACAGTTCCGATTGTCAACCCAGCAGTAGCGCCATGGAATCACCCATGGATGCATCCGGCGTCAAGACCTCAGTGATATGCCTGGGTCAAGGTGCACAGGTCTCACCATCGAGCACCACCAACAATGCACAGCTTTTGCAGGTGGCAGGTAGATCCCACCTGGAGAATGCCTTGAAATTGCCGCCCAATACGAGCGTCTCCACATATTATCAGCACAGCAAACTGATTGTGGGACAGCAGGCACAGCAGCCGAGTGGGGCAGGAGGAGGAGGAGGGGAGGAAGTGCTGTCATCTTTCAGACATCATCATCGGAATATCATCATCAGCGCCAGGTCGCACCTGTCACAGAAATGGATACTGTGCCGCCCACAGGTGTGCCCATGTGTGCCAGCAAAATGCCCCACAGCAATGTCATCTATGTGAACAAGTCCAGCTCCAGTCTGGTGGTCAGCACCAGTGAGGCACCATCAACTGCCCAAATTCCCCTCCAGCCGCACTTTGATCAGTCCCCGGCTGCCCAGGCTCACGCCCATCACATGGCCGCCATGTATCATCATCAAAAGGCAGAAGCACATGGTTATCCAAATGCTGGACATCATCATCATTTGGGTGCAGTTCCTGTTGGGTCCCAACAATCCAACAATGGGGCCATCGTTGTTATGCCCGCCGATTCGCGTCCTCAGACGCCGGAATATATTAAATCCTACCCAGTTATGGATACAACTGTCGCTAGTTCGGTTAAAGGTGAACCCGAGCTTAATATTGGTAAGTTCAAGGAATTCTACGTAGTCGCTCACTTGACTCACCGGACTCAAATCGAGTTATTTTTGACAAACTGGCGCTTTTAAGTCGTCGTCCTTCATTGTCGATGAGCTAGTTATCTAATAGAAAAGAAATTGGTTCGAATATTGATAAGTTCAAGGAGTCTACATAGTTTAGAACGTAGTCGCTCACTTGACTCACCGGACTCAACTCGTTATTTTTGACAAATTGGCGCCTTTAAGTCGTCATCCTTCATTGTCGATGAGCTAGTTATCTGGTAGAAAAGAAATGGAATTCACATCAAAAGATAACTCATCTTTTGATATTGAAAACCAAATAAAATACTCACTTGACTCCGCTGACTCTATACGTTATTTTCGACCTATTTGATGCTTTAGAAAAAATTTATTTTTCATATTGAAAACCAAATAAAATACTCTTTTAATTTATTTTTGTGTGTTCATTTACTATAATTTATGACTGCAAATTTTGACTGCCAACCTCTGCTCTCAACTGTTAATAGAATAGTTTACTTCCGATCTGATCACCTTGGACTTAGGCCTATTCTACAGGTCACAATTGGCTTGGTAACAGAGCAAAGTTGGCAAAGTTGTCGATCTCGGCAGTTTAGAGCAACAGTTTAGCACGGAAACGTTTATTTTTTGGGGGCTAAGGCTAAGGCCTAATGAGTGTATTGACTTTTTGACGTCATGTTAATTAGCCAGATTCGAGTAACGCTTCCGAATTGCAGTCAGTCAGTCGTTCATTCACTCAGTCAACTTATGGCAACAACAAGGTCGTTCCGCATACAATAAAAATCAGCTGAAAATACAAACGAATATATGTGTATGTATTTACTACGATATGTACAATATATATATACATATATTAGTCCCCGCTTGGGGAGTTCGAGCGAGTTCAATTAACTCGTTTTATTTTTAATGTACGACAATTTTTACTTACAAAGAAAAATAACTGTACCAATGTCAGGCATTGCCTTTACTTCTCTTTTCTTCTCGCATTTATTTATACTTATATTAACGAAAGGAAGTTAATGCACTTTACGATGTCGACAGTTATCAGACCGGTTTAAAAGTCGCTTGTAAATCAATGCTGCGAGTCATCGAAGTCAGTTCAAGTGATGAGTCAAGGTAATTGTCCCAATGACGATTTATAGAAGAGGGAAGTAAATATTTTATGAAATTCAATTAAAGCTCAAGTTAACTTTGTTCTCAGTGTTAACTTGGCCAGTTTAAATAATTTTCAGCATTTTACCTCATTTATATGATAACTATGCGATTTTACCTGAACTGTATATTTTATTGGAATTTAGAATTTCTGTAACATGTTTTGAATATTTAATGATAAAAAATTTTATTTCAATAAGAGTTTCAAATTTTATTATTATCAAAAGTATTAGTCAAAAAATACTTATCAAAACTTTTTTTTAGATTTACAAAATTTCACAAATAAGGTGAAAAGTTGACAATTAAATGTTTGTAACCGAAAGTTTTATTAAAAAAATGTTTCTAATATACAATAAAAAGTTAATCAATGAAAGTTTGTTAATGCAACAATTTGATAAGCAAAAAAATTTAATAATAGTATATATGATACTATTTTAAAGTAAACAAAACAATAATGAATTATAATTTAATTCTAAATAATGAGTTATACTTCAATTCTAATTTGTTTCTAATGTTTTCTAAGAAAATTGTATAAACCATCATTAATAATATATATATAATTATTATACCGGTAGATATATTATAATACTGTAACTTTATGACCCACATATTTAACTTGAAACCATTTTCTTAAATAATGTCTTTACTAATCGAAGACGTCAATTAATCTACAACGCTGGTCACATGCATAGATACATTTTGCAATTATTTCACGCCTTGTCAACGAAAGTGAAATTTTGTGTCGACTTAAAGCCAAGTTGTGTGTGTGGCACGTTGTCTATTATGCGTCTATCAATTTGTTGTTGTTGTTATTTTATTATATCTCTCTTGACAAACTTTTATTTATTTATGTGTCTGTTGGCGTTGCATTTCTCTAAACAAAAAACAAAAAATTAGGCGACCAAATGCATTTGATACGCCACAAAATGTGAATGCGCCAAGTTCATTGCTACCTAGTGTAGAGGCTAACTGTACATATATATATATATATACTATATATAATAATATGTATATATGTGTATATGTATGTAGATACGGGTATGTTTGCTTGTTTCAACACTTTGGCTCTTGGCATTTGTAAGTGCATCCGTTTGCCAAGTTTTTAATTTCAATTGTGAAAACGAAAGTGAAAAGCAAAACGACGAATGCAACTGCATACAAAAAAAAAAAAAATACAAAAAATAAAATGCACTTTTAGTTTTCACTGCACATGCGCAGTCAATTTATGGCCAAAACGCAGCCAGCTTAACACAAGTCAAACACCTCTTAAAAGGAGAAGGAGGAGGAGCAGGGGGAGGAGAAGTTGTTGTTGTTGTTGTTGTTGTTGCACCTTTGATGCCACGCTTAATTTAAATTTGCTGCCAAATTGTCTTTGACATTTTTACTTTGGCAGCAACTTGTCCGTCCGGTTACACAGTCCGGTTCGGTTCAAGTCCCTGGAACGAACCTCGTGCCCCCATCCCCTTGCCCCCTGTCCCCTTGCCCCCCTATCCCCTTGCCCCTGCCTCTTTTGTTGAATGTCGGTGAAAGTCATTGCAACGACGTCGCCTCGCTACAATTGTGCAAAAGAAAAGTTATTTGCTTTTTTGCAGTTTTTCGTTTATTTAATTTTTTTTTCGTTTTTCGTTTTTTTTCTGTATTTTTTTTGTTTCATTTTCACATTTTTCGTAGGCGGCGTTTGAACTTTTGCTTGGAAAGTTTTTTCTTACCGTCATTCAACAGCGTCATCTTGTTTATTTTTATTGGCACAATTATTTTTGTGCATTTTAGAAATTTATTAATCGGTCAAAGACCCGCTCACCCATTCTCTCAATATATAGAGAGTGAAAACAGTTGAATTGAAAGTAAAACCCATCATTATTTTATATATATAAATACTTTTTTAAAGCTGACTTTTACCTTAGAGTTCAGGCGAATAGAAAATAGTAATGATCTTATAACGATAAAGATAACGATAACATTTGCTTTTAATTTTTTTTTTAAATTTTTTTTTTAATTTCAAGTCAATTAAAGTTGTGTAAAAGTCGATATATTTTTTATGTTTCCGAACGCTTTTTAACTAATCTTGGCTTAGTTGATCAAATGATCGTTTTTTTTTTATTTTAAATTTCTAAACAGATAATAAACTGAAATACAAAACTATACCTATCGAACCCATTTTGCTGTTATTCATGGATTTATAATTTCTAAAACTGAGGTTATCTACTAATCTGATCAGACTTATAATCGATCACTTTGAAGTTATCGATACCTAAACCCTTTAAGAAATTCCAATCAATAGAATTGCTTAAATAATTCAAAACAGATCTCGAATTTAGATCCCTTTTCCCACATCAATGCTCAGAATTGCGATTGTTAACATTCTCCGATCTGCTCCAGAAAGTGCAAGGCACCCGAAAAAAAGAAATAAATAAATATAAAAGATGAGAGGAAGTCAATGGACGTTTGTGAAACGGTCGTTTGCCGGTCATTAATTTGAATTAAATGAATACAAGTCCTTGCATAACAGTTGCTCAAAAAGTCAACAGACTTGACAAATTGATCTACCCCAAATGCAACACACGTGTATATTTATATAAAATTCTTAACGCCCATTTTACAAGGTGTACGCATTTAAATAATTCGCATGACCTCAGCTGCGTTTTTTGAACTCGATAAAAATGTTTAAAAAACCAACCAACAAAAAATTGAATTTTATTGCACGATACATTGAACTGCCTACCTCGAAACCTGTACGAACATTTCCGCATTGAGGCATTCGTGAGCATGAGTGCGAATGAGGTAGAATGATGATTTCGCTTCTCTCTTTTGGCTACTGCTCTACACGCGCTAAACTTTTATTTATTGATTTAGATGGGTGCGAGCAAGAGAGCAACAGACACACGAAAATTTCAATGTCAAATTTTAATTTAGTAGAGTTTTTTTCGACTCAGAACATTAGCAATATGGCAGGCGGCGCATAGCCGCAATCTTTGCCCTCTCTCTCCCGCTCTCATCTCTCCATGCTCCATGCTCCCACTCTCCACTCTCCAACAAACCAATCGTTCTCAGTATGCGCATGTATGCGTGTGTGTGTGTGTGCTCGTGTGTATTTCATATCAAGCGAGTCAACCGAAAATATTCGGCAAGCTGTCGGAATTAATTTGTTTGTATTGCATACATTTCATGTATGTGTGTATGATCCATGCCTCTATATATGTGTGTGTGAGTGTGTTTTTGGGGCTGGCATTTGTTTGTTTGTTGTTCTTTGGCGTATTTCTAGCTGATAGTGCCGCCTAATTCCCTACCCCTCCTCTCCTCTCCACTCCTCTCAGTCCACGTCTGCGTGTGTTCGTGTGAAGTGAATGAAACATTCAAGGTCGCCACGCTTGTGTTTGTATGCGTAGTGTGCGTACATATATTAGATAATACTAATAGATTTCGACTATAGATTGTCTATTTGGTTAGCCAAAAAAAAAACGAACCTAACAACGTCCTTGGCTAGACGAAGATTTGCGTAGGTTACCAACGCCAATTTCAGCACAGCAGATTCATCAAAAAGAATAAAAAAATATATGGAACAAACAAGTTCCGCTTTTAGATCAGCAAAATCGTAATAATATTTCGATAATTATATATCTTTAATCAAATTATTAACAACTTTTTAAAACGTTTACGATCTGCTTACAACCGGGAAGCTTTTTTGATCTTTTAATGATTTCTATATCTGTATAATTTTGTAGACATTTGTTTTTCGCTATAGAAAGATCAGCATCATCACAATTGAATCAAATTCAAATTACGTCATTAGTGAATGCCACAAACAACAATCTGTAGTTGCCACATTGTGGTATATTCGACTATTTTTGGAAAACTTGCTTTGTAATAGATTAATAAGCATTTCTACTATATAAACAAAGCACCCGAGGCGACAAGGTCGATTCACTATAGATTCATTCGCATTCGCTAATCGGCGACACGTGGACTGATAAATGCCTTGTTTAGTAATACTTTATTATTAATAACATAAATACGTTTAAAAAAGTGACAAATGGGGCAAGTACCGTAACAACTATAGACAAAATGTTAAAGGCATATATAGTCAGTGGATTTAAGATAAATTCTATCAATTTTATTTGTAGTATATAAATAAACATTTGATATTCTTGCGAAGAATACAAGTAGAAGTTTCATATAAAATTTTAGAATAATATTGAAAAAGTGGAACACTTTCCATAAAATGGTTTATATATATTTAAATTATATATCTATTTATAAATATCTAACAAGACTTAAATATTCTAGATCATATTCTATCTGTTTCTATCACTATATGTCAATATGTAAGTATAGTTTAGTAGATAGAGCTTGTTATAGATGCTACTTTTAATTTTAATAAATAGATTTGAAAGCAAACGAATCGGAAACTTAAGCAGTCGAGTCGGGATATATTGAACAGCGGACATAGGGAACACATAAATTTAAGGTCCTTAAAGTTCTTTCAGACTCAGCAGTCGAAAAAAGTTGTTTAATACTTAACAAAAAATTAACAGCAATTAAAATGTTTCTATAATTTCAATATTTCTAAATGAGTCTTAACAAAATTTTAACAAAAATTGTATTATATATTAAAATCAATCAAGCAATTAAAATGTTTCTATAATTTAATATTCTAAATAGTTCAAAAATTTTAGTATATAAGTAAATTATGGATGCAAAACTTTTATTTAATTTTTATATTTTCTTTATTTTTTGCACAAATTTAAATTTCTGGGAAGCACGAATATTGAGAATATAAGTCAGAAGAACCCTCTACCAGGGTATTAAATTTGTCTTTCTCATTTTCTTGTTTTTGTTGAGATCGTTGGAGATTTCACACGCGCACACACAGTCGGAGACAGAGAGAGAGAGAGACAGAGAGAGAGAGGCAAGATGTTGTTGCAGCAAAAGTGCAACGCTCTGCAGTGCAAAATGTCAGTGAACTTGTTGAGACGACAAAACAACAATAACAACAGCAACAAAAACAACAACAAGAGACGCAACCAAGTGCAGAGACAGACACGAAGAGTGTCTGGCAAAAAAGAAACAACAACTCAACATACAATATACATATAATATATATATATATGTATTATTTACTTGTGTATGTCTGTGTGTACTTGCTTGCTCCATAATAATGTTAATGATAATTAGAATGATAATGATGATAAAACGAGTAAGATATGATGATAATGATGACCGTGACAGCGTGAAGATCACGAACATGAAAACCTTTTTTGCAATTGTTTTTTTTTTGCACTAAACGAGAAAATAATGCAAGATCGTGTCGTCGTTCTCTTTCTATCTACAATAGCTACATAATTATGTATCTATCTTTTTTGCTAAATTATAAATGTATTATTTAATAGTTTCATAAGCAAGTGTTGAGATTTATGGCGTGAAAGACTTTCTTTTGAGAGAGATAAGTGTAAACTCGATTGCGAGCAAAGAAAGTCTTTCCTCATAAAAAAGTCGTTTGACTGGTCTCTCTCTCACACTCTCCCGTTCTCTCTCTCCTCTCTTTCTCTCTCTCTCTCTCTCTCTCTCTCTATCTTGTTCTGCCGCAATATTCTTGTTCTGTTGTGTTTACTTTCTTCGTGTTTGCTCGGCTGCTTTCTTTTACACTCTGCGGTGAAAGTTATGTAACCTGCCCGCAATTTTCTCTCTCTCTCTCTTTCTCTCTCATTCTCTCTCTCTGTCTTCCGCTCTGTCTGTGTTTGGCCAGAACGAGCTCAAGTTCAACATTTTGTTGCCCATTTTGTTTTGCTGCTTTCTTCGTATTTTTTGTTGTTGTTAGCATTGACATTGAGCATCGAGTCTTCGTGTCTGGCGATCTGTGAAGAAAGTATTACGTCTGTGTTCAACATTTACTTTCTTCGGCATTGTGCTTTCTTCTGGCCATTGAGAGTAAAAGTTGTGGTTACTTAATGCGCTGATGTGCTTTCTTTAAGAAACAATTCTTTACTTTAATTGAAATAATTATTTGTAGTATTAATATATATAAATAATAATTAACATCGGTATTGATTATTTGATAAAAGTTTTACAAATAAATAATTTCAAGCATTTGTTGTGTATTTCATTAATTATTTCTTACATTAGGTGTTACATTAAAACGATCTTAATTCGCTTTAAGATCAGTAAGTCAATATAAAATGTTAAATAAATAAAATTGGACTGGCAATAATTATTTTTTTCTTTAATTATTTATTGTAATAAAGTACATAATCGATTTTTCTATATTTCATTAATTATTTCTTACATTAGGTGTTACAATAAAACGATCTTAATTCGCTTTAAGATCAGAGAGTCAATATACAATTTTAAATAAATTTAATTGGACTGGCATTAATTATTTCTTTCATTAATTATTTATTGTAATATTCTTTAAGAAACAATTTTTCAGTTTAATTGAAATAATTATTTGTAGAATTAATATTTATAAATAATAATTATCATTATTGAAGGAATTATTTAGGAATCGTTGTGTACTTCATTAATTATTTCTTACATTAGATGTTACAATAAAACGATCTTAGTTCGCTTTAAGATATAAAATGTTAAATAAATATAATTGGACTGGCATTAATTATTTCTTTCATTAATTATTTATTGTAATAAAATAAATGATCGATTTTCTACTTTTAAAACGAAGAAAAAGAAGCTAAATAAAAAATGTTAATTCATTATTTCTAGCATTAATTAATGAATTTTTCTGTCTTGCTTTCTTGCAGAATTTGATGGCACTACGGTGCTCTGTCGCGTCTGCGGCGATAAGGCCTCCGGTTTTCATTACGGCGTGCATTCCTGCGAGGGCTGCAAGGTAAGTTGCATTAAAAATATACTGATTCTGTGTGGGGGGAAGTTGCAAGGTATTTCTTTCTGCGTGTGCCTGCCACGTGTAGTCTGTCTGTCTCTTTGTGGCATGTTGCAACCACCAACAAAACGGCTCTGACATTGAACTCATTTGACCTCGACAGCGAAGGGTAATATTTGGTGGTTGGCAGCCACAGTGAGTACAGTGGTGGGTTCTGAACTCTACTCTCTCTCTCTCTCTACTCTCTCTCTTTCTCTCTCTTCTCTCTCTCTTAATCTCTCTTCTTCACTCTGTTGTCAATTGCGTTGCAGACATGAAACCTGCGATTCAAACCGCCTCCATTCAATATCGCATTGTCCTTGCATAAATTGCGTCGCAATAAAATAAATCAAAAAGTATCCCCGATCCACCACCAACTGTAGTATCAGCAGCATCAGCATCAGCACTACCAGGGCTTCCCAATGTACCCCTTTAGTCGATGACATTGAAAATGCGGCAAGTTCATTCGCCTGCCCCGCCCCCCGCCTCCCAGCGTTCCCCGCTTTTGAAGTCAGAGCATATCTCCATGTTTATAAGGTCCAGAGTTAAAGTCCAATGCTGATCGTTTAACCCCCTCTATGCCCTACTCCCCTCTTCCACACTTCAGCCCTGCCCTCCTCCTTCTCTTTTCTTCTCGCTGCACGTTCTTAATCAGTCTCTGTTTATAACCTTGGCAAAGTAGTTTGCCCTATTCCCTTATATATTCTTAACGCAGTCGGCAGTCGGGAATAATGTCTCAATGACGTCCTTGAATTAGGTTAACAGCCAGTTTTCAGCTCTCACCCTCTCGCTCTCTCTCTCTCTCTCTCTCTCTCTCTCTCTCTCTCTTACTCACTCTAACACGATCCTTGAGCATTTATTTTTATTATTTGTTTAGCATTGGTTTCTCTTTTTGGGCTCCCGACGTCTGCACGTCTGAAATTTCAAACTTTCAAGTCGGTTTTTTTTTCGGTTATTTTTTTTAAAGCTCGTTTTTGCACATTTCTTCTGCTGCTTCTTCTTGTCGTTAATTTTTTGTATTTTTGCGAATATCTTTTTGGCAAAGTTCATTGACTGTGGGCTCTTGACCAAAAGCGTCCACTCTTTGACTTTGCGTTTCTTGGAACATTCTTTTTTTTTTGCAGTGTGGTTTGGTGGGTTTCATGTAGGTACATATATATTATATGTATCTGTAGCTGATATATAGAGTAGCGCTCTCTTTTGTCAATGCGTCAGTCACACACATGCGCTAATTTAAATACACACACATATGTATTTAATTGTATTTTGTATATATTTATTTGTATCTGTGTGTGTGTTTGTATCTTGACAGGTAGGCCTATTAACAAGCTTCTTACGCGCTTTTTGAAGTTCAAGGTTAAACAAAGGCAATCTCAAAATAAAAAAGGGTTTCAGCTCAAAACCTGTCCTGTCTACCGTTTCCCCTACTCTCCACTCACCACTCTACATTCCCCCTGTCTTTCCCCCCTCTCGCGCTCTCTCTCTCCCTCTCTTGCGCGCTCCTCTTTGCGCACGCACTTTTGAGCAGAGCGCGTGCGCAACAACAACAGTCATTTGTATTTCTATGCCTCTCTCTCTTTCTCTAGCGCTCTCGCTCACTCTGTAGTGTAGACTGAAGACTAGAAGTAGGAAGCAAGTTTCAGTGGTTTTTGCCATTTTTGCTCATTGCTCATACGCCGCGTCATCGTCATCATTATCAATCTGATCTTCATCATCATCATCATCATCATTTTCGTTCTCGTTTTTTGTTGCTGTCATGTTGTTGAGATACTTCCGCCCAGGCCAAGTTTATAACGTTTGGCTTCGCACCTGGCCAAAAGCAACCTTTAAGTTGTCTATTGACCTCTATTTTAATTTAAGATTTTAATTGTGCTTTTAAGCCAAAGTGTTTGACTCTTGACCAGCCAGAACAAATGATTATGGCTTTAATTATTTCTGTATATATTTATAGCTGCTTAGCCATTTTCTTAACCCTGTTGCGCCTATGTTTAATGACCCAATTTATTGAACGCTCCTAAAAAAGTTCCTATACAAATTTAAGCATAAAAACAAAAACGAAATGGAAAAAAATGAAAGAGGGGCATAAATAAATACATACCTTAGGTAAACACCTGCACACAGGTACACATACATATACATACATATGCATGTATGTATGTGTGAATTGTGTTGTGTTGATTTCCTTCTTTTTGGCCCACATCATCAGCATTTGCTTTGCTTTCTTTCCGACTGTTATACAATATGTTTGGATTCTTTCACATTATTTAGCATTTTTTTATTTATTTATTTGTATTTATTTTTCTGTTATTCTCTGTATCTTTTCACACACAGATACATGTATTTTACTACTTTGCTGTTGCCGTTTTCTGCTGTCTCTTTTCATTTCGCTGCGTGGTCAGTTATTGTTTTTTATGCTTTGCGTAGTTTTCGTGTGCAGTTGTTGTTGTTGATTGAGTTGACTGAGTAAGCGACTGTATGGGTGTGAGAGAGTGTGTGTGTGTGTGTCTGTGTAAATGTGAATGAACTCGTTCAATGTCAGCTCTGCGGCGAAGCAGCGTACGCAGCATGGGCCACAACAGCAGCAGCGACTGCGACTGAGACAGCGACTGCAGCAACAACAATGAGCGCATAACTCAGAGAGCGAGCTGTGTCTGCTGCTCTCTTGCACATACTCACTCTCACTCGCTCTCTTCTTGCGTGCAGCAGTTGAAGTGCTCTCTGAACCAGATACATTGCCAAATACATACATATGTGTGCATGTTTGTATGTATAATTACAGCATGCTTTAAAAGTAATTTATTTGCCTGTTCGACATGGAGTTTTCCTTTAATTTTCTTTTACCAAATTAAATATTAGATGCATAGTTAATAGAATAACTTTAGACAAGCATTAGCTCGAATTATCTATGCATGTGTTTGCATAGAAAATTACAACTAGAAATTCTCTCACAGTCCTAACCTGCATCAATTTCAAAGCGCACATCATTCACATGATAATGACGTTGCACCCATACAAAGAACCACACAAATACAAATACATATACACTTGATTATCATTTTGAGGCACAACACAATCATATGTACTTTAAGTATGTACATACAAGAGGAAAATTGTGTAAATAGAAAATGCTTAAAATAAATATAGAAACAACAACATAAATAGGGAAATAGCAGCGTAGATACATTCATTATAAACATGAAATAACAGCAATTACTTGGTCATAAACATGATTTGATTACAAATTTAAATTTTTAGGATAAACAATTATAAACAATATTCATTATAAGAAAAAATTTAAGAGTGCTTTAGTCCTTTTCTCCGTTCTTTCAATCAATTTTAAGAAATATATTTGTAAAAATTCATTCTAGATCATTATTTATCAGTAGATACTTTATTAGAGAGCTGAGTCAAGTTATCTCAAATTGTCATTTATGTACTTAATTTGTTTTAAGCAAATCTGATTATCACATTGCAGTCACTCGAGTAAGAGAATTTCATTTTCTTATAT
Organism: Drosophila falleni; assembly: GCA_035045575.1. Classification (NCBI taxonomy): domain Eukaryota; kingdom Metazoa; phylum Arthropoda; class Insecta; order Diptera; family Drosophilidae; genus Drosophila; species Drosophila falleni. The sequence continues at coordinate 19,453,578 of JAWNOV010000167.1, forward strand.
TCTTTTTATTACACTTGCTTTCCCCATTTCTTCTGTCACATTTTGCTATCAGATTTTCTGCTCTCATGCACTTCGAATTGGAAAACTGACAAGAGAGAGAGAGAGAGAAGAGCGCATGCAATGCACTCAATTTGAGCTGCGCTCTCACAGAAAGAGAAGACGGTGTGAGCATAGTTATGCATGTATTTGTGTTGTGCTAGGACCCAAATTGAATCACTCTTTCATATGTATACATATACTTATGCATTTGTATGCATGCTTGTATGTGTGTGTGTATGTATGTATACTGAAAGGTTAATGCTCTGAAATGCACTTGAACGACTGACTTCAACCGTTGTGTGGGAGTGAGTGGACAACAACCTCAGATACAGATACATTTGTCTGCCAGTGTGTGGATTATAAGTACACACATACATACGTATGTAGGTGTGTGGAACGCAAGAATTTTCTGGAAAGGCTATCACAAGTGTTATTTAATTTTTCTAAGAAAATGCAATTATGTAGGTTTGCAGATTAATATTGCAATGTACAATTAATATAATTATATTAAATATGAGCAAGAATTGTGTGGTTTTGCTTATCACTTTGGTGACATACTTACAAATATTTATACTCTTGCATATTCAACCATACACACACACGCACATTCACCCTTTTAGTCTGCTTCGCATGTTGCCATAAAAAAAGTTCAATGCACTTTGCAAATTAGGTCAACAACCTCAGCTGTTGACTTACAAACTCACAAATCTCGTGGGCAAAGAAATGCAATTTATGTGGCCGAACACAGCTAATGTAAATAGAGTATAAATTCATAGAATAATAGATTGCAGGCAAATGTATTTACAACAAAAATTACGGATTTGAGGAAATGAATCTTTGAAGTTTAAGATACGTTTGTTTGGTCGCCAAGTGAAGCGCCATCTAGCGGTTTGTATAAGTATTTAAACGTGCCCGCGCAAAAGTATGCAACAAAATATGTACTCACCACTTGCCCAGTAGCATTGAGCTTTTGCGCGTGAGCAACAAATTGCGCGCGCATTTTGAATAAATAAGTTTGACTGTTAATACTGTTAATAAAAGGTTAATAAATTATGCAGAATAAATGCAATAATTTAGTAAATAGTAATAATTGAAGTTATATATATAGTATGATATACGAGTTTAAGCAATTAGTCTATTTACAAGGCCATCAAACATGACACTTGGCAAACTTAAACTCTTTTTTTTTGTATTAACTAATTAGTCGTGCAGTTAAACAACAGATTATTAACAGAAAAAAAACTACTAAATTAATGTGTCTCATACGCCCACCAACAACGAATTGTGCTTATCTAACAACATTTTGCGACTGGCAAAGAGAACGTGCAGCTGCAACACAGCAACAACAACTACAATAACAGCAACAACTACAACAACAGCAACAACAACTACAACATTCGAGTACTATGAGCTACGTAACTGGGGCGAGGGCATAGTGCAATGAACTGGCTAGTCAGCAGCAGCAGCAGCAGCAGTTGCAGTTGCAATTTGCTGCCTGCTACACACACACACACACATACAAACACACACATACAAACACACACACACACACGCTTGGGAATAAAAACTACGAGTGATAGTAAAACGTGAATTGTATGTTTGTATGTTTGTATATGTGTGTGTTTTGTATGCTTTTGTATTGAAGCCACCCCCAAAAATGTGGCAAGCTTTGCAGCAGCTGCCACAAGAGGGCTGTAAGGTGACTTAGGGGTAAGTGGGTTGTGGGGGGTGGGGGGTGCGTCGTCTGCCACTTTTGCTGACCCAGTTAAGTGTCATTCGCTGCTGCCACACATTTCACATTTGCTGTGTTCGGTTGAGGCCAAAACGCATTTTTTGCCTTTGCTTTCATTCGAGGTTACTTACCCCTTTTTTGCTTCGAACTACCCTCGCACTGGAGTGAGGGTGGTAAAGATGTATATGTGTATGTGTATGTGTATGTGTATGTGTATATCTGTATATGTGTGTGTGTGTATTTTGGCCTGACTTGTTGTCTTGTTTGCCTTGTAGCTTAGCCTGCTTCGTGCCTTTTACTTGTTGTGTGTTTTTAGCTTTTCAGCCTCGCCATTTGCCACATTTTGTGGCAATAAATTTAAGCATTTTCGGCAGTCACTTGTTGATTTTATTGCTAATTAAATTGGCGGCGTTTGTCTTTTGCATATGATACGAGTACTCGAATTATAGTCAAAGTGCTTGTCAATTTTTATAAGTCCAAAAAGGTTGCCAATATTTTAAGACTTTTCTTGCTCAAGTTGAAGAACACTGAATGTTATTTTCTAAATTTTTAAGTAAACATTTGCAGCTTTGTGAGTGGGACTTTTAAGTTTTTCTCAAACTGTTGTCTTTATTGAATTTAATTATGTTTAAATGTAAAGAAAATGTAAAGCAACTCTTTTAACAAATTAAAAAATTCACATACATTTTATTTAGAAAAACTAAGAGCCGCAAATAAGAAATATGAGAGGAAATAAATCATTATTTTGTTTTAACAAATGCAAAATATTAAATAAATATTAAAATTTATTTAAAAGTTCCAGAATATACATATATATATATATATATTTTTTTTAATAAAGTCAGAGTTTTTTTTTATTTGAAAACCAAATATATCTTTATCATGTAATTTAATTATTTTATTTCATATATTTTTTTCATATTTTATGACAGTTAGATGTCGTTCTCAGAGATTAAAAATAGAAATTATTTAACAATATCCTTTGGTTTTAACTATTTATTTTTAAACAAAACATAACGTTTATTTTTTTTTTAATAGAACAGTTTTGGCATTTTGCATTTAAAGCTCTAACTTTTTTTTAAGTTGTATTCTTGAATTTTTTTAAAAGTTCCAGAATATACATTTTAATTTTTTTTTTTTTTTTTTTTTTTTTTTTTTTTTTTTTTTTTTTTTTTTTTTTTTTTTATATATATATATTTTTTAATAAAGTCAAAGTTCTTTTTTTTTATTTTTTTTTTAATTGAAAACAAAATAAATCCTTATCATGTAATTTTACTATATTTTTCATTTTTTTTTTACTAAATTAATGTTTTATTTATTTATAAATTATTTTTACAAGTTATTGCTACTTTGCTTTCTCTTTCTCTGCGGCAACACATTTTGTTGCACATTTGGCGCGCGCAACATTCTAGAAACAAGCACAGCAGCAACAAGAGGAACAAGAACAAAAGCAACAACAACAACAACAACAAGAACAACAACAACAACAACAACAAATGCAACAAAAACTTGCTGTAGTTGAGAAACGTCAACGAACTCGGCAACGAACTTGCTGCAAAATAGTTGCACGCTGTTGACGTCGCTGTTGAGCAATGAAAGTACCGCAACAAAGCTACACACACACACACACACACACACACACACACACACACACACACACACACACACACACACACACACACACACACACATATTTTTAAGCGCTGGAAAGTGCATTGACTTTGCTTTGCTTTCTTTTGCTGCCGCATGTTGCTGCCACCGCTAATGTTGCCGCTGTCACTGTTGTTGTTGTTGCAAGTTGCATGTTGTTGCTGTGACTTGAGTGGCGAGTTGAATGCACTTTGCATGCAAATGACTTTAACTAGTTGCTGCTGCCCAAAAGCAACTGGTTGCAGTTGCAAGTTGTTGTTGTTGTTGTTGCAGTTGCAAGTTGCAGTTGCAACTGTCGCTGATGTCATAAGTCATAGCATTTGTTGACAGTTTTATGTGGCGCACAATTAAAACGATATATAAACAATTGATATAGAAAATATATAATTTATATATATTTTTTTTGACAATCGCCAATTGTGCCACAAGCGACTTGCAACAAGCGACCGCCCCTAACTAATTGATTTATGTGGCATTTGAGGCGCGATTGGCAACACGAAATACGCCCAAAAGGCACAACTTGCAACAACAACAACTTGCAACTAGCAACAACAACAAACACAACTTGCAACAAGCACGCAAGTCTCTATTTTTTTTCTATTTTATTTATTTTTTAAATGGGAATGGGAAATGTTTGTTATGCTTCGCTTTGGCTTTGTAGTTTTTTTCTTGGCCAGTTTTGTTGGCTTGGCCAAAACAGATCTTTAGCCCGCGGCTGTTTTAACTGAATTTTTTTCGTTTATTGTTGTTGTTGTTGTTGCTGCAACGTTAACCTCAGACAATGAGCTTTGGTTTAGGCCAGGTTGCAAGCCAAGTAAATGCTCCTGTCTAACGGTGTTTGCAGTCAAAGACCGTTCACATACGCGCACCACAGCAAACACCACAGCAACACCGCACCACCGCACCAACGTGCCACCGCCCACAGCTTGCGGCACACAATTGGAGCTCAACTTGGAAGTGGCAAGCCACAAAAAAAAAAAGAAAAAACATAAAAAATAAAATAAAACAACAACAGTAGTCATTGACTTGTTAGCCTCAGTTGCTGCAGTTCAGCTGAAGCTGAAGCTGGCCAATTGACCATTTGGCCTGGCCAACAACACTGCTGACTGCTAACCATTTATTTATTTATTTATTTAAAACCAACTAAAGGCAGTCGAAACCAAAGATACAAAAATCTAAAATAAATTAAAAAAATAACAAATTTAAACAATTATACAATAGTTGACATATTAAAACATATTTAAAATTTAATAAATATTTTTATTAAAAAAATTAATTATCTTTCAATTTAAAAATTATATTTTCAAACAAAAAATAAACATATTCATTATATTGTTATTATTATTATTATTAATTATTTATAATTTTCCTACATTTTTAAACCTTTTTAATGATGTAATACAAATGTTTCTGAATTTTTAAGAAGATTTCATAAGATACATCGATCTAAAATAAGGTTAAAAAAAACAAATTTAAGTAATTTTACAACAGATTACATATTAAAACAAATTTAAAATTTAATAAATATTTATATTAAATAAAATAATTATTTTTAAATTTAAATAAATATTTTCATACAAAAAATAAAAATACTTATTATATTATTATTATTATTTAAAATAATTATTTCAAATTTTACTACATTTTTAAGTCTTTTTAATGCTTCAGATAGCTTTAAAGTTTTAAAGAACGTATAATTTAATTTTAATGACTTCAAAATTACTTTTCGACTGTTTTCAATTTCAAAATTTAAAATAAAAATTAAATACATATGATTAAATATCAAATAGCTTTTATTCATTTATTTATTTATTTATACGCCACTAAAAGCAGTCGGCAAGAAACAAAAAGAATCCATGATTATAAAAATTAAATTAAAGATATAAATTCAAACTGTAAAGAAAATATTTAAATTAGAATTGGAATTAGATTATAGTTATAGATATAAATTATAGATTTTAAATTAAAGTTACAGTTTTTATAGTTTTTCTTAGCAATCAAGTTTTTCTTACTTAATTGTTTTTGAATTTTTATAACTTGTTGTGCAGCCCTCGCAGCTGTGGCCAATGTGCGTGCAAAATGCGTGACTTGGCCAGGCCTAAATGCCGCTGCGCTTTCCGCTTCTCCTCTCTTCTCTCCTCTTCTCTTCTCTTCTCTACTCTTCTCTTCTCCTCTCTTCTCTACTCTTCTCTACTCTTCTGAGTTGGCCAGAGCAGGCGTTAGGCGTACAAAACGTTTTGGCCACAAATCTTTGGGTCTGTGCAACGTCGCGTTGCTGCCGCATGTTGCATGATAATTATGCAAGCGGCAAAGTCAAAACCCGGACACGGAGTTTGGCTAGCTATTTAATATGGTTAGCTCTGTTTTCCTCTCTCTGTCTCTCTCTCTCGCTCTCTCTCTCTCTCTCTCTCGCTCTTTCTCTTTATTTTTACTCCCTCTCTCTTGCTTTCTTGCACTTTAGTAACATTCTACATTTTGAGGCCTGGCCAAAACGGCACTAACTCATTTCCGTCACAAATTCTATGAATGCGCCAAAACTCCTCCCTCTCTCTTCCTCGTCTCCCTCTCTCCCTCTCTCCCTCTCTCCCTTCTCCTTCTCCCTCTCTCCCTCTCTCCCTCCCACCCGTTGCATAGTTTTTGGGCCTGCAATTTTTTTTATGCCTATTTTTATGGTAATTAATGTGGGCCAACACACGACTCTGTGTGTGTGTGTGTGTGTGTGTGTGTGTGTGTATGAGTCATGTGTGTGTGCACAGTGCGTATGAGTAATATTTGTAGGCATGCAATGCAATATATCGCATGCTCATAGCTCATTGCATTATTGCATTGAATTACAGGGTATACTACACTAACTGACCTACCTCCCTCTCTCTCTCTCTCTCTCTTTTTCGCTCTCTTTCTGTCATTGACTTGACTGACTTTTGGCATTCTTCAAGTCCCTTTTTAATGGTGTCGTTTGTCGTTTTCGTGTCGCCTCTCAAATGTTGTCATAACCTCAAACATTTTGGTAGCATGCAACACACAAAAAAAAAAAAAATAAAAAAAATTGAAAAACATTGACAGCTACACAGAGAAAATAATATCCGGTATTCCGGTCTAAAATTAATCCCAGCAATGTCAGAAGTTCGTTAATTCCGAATTTTTATAAACCAAGTATGAAATACTTAAATCAAGCCCTCTTTTTCTCAACAATATTTTAATTTTTGGGTTTCTGTAATATTTATTTTGAGTTAAATCTAATAATTAAAGCTTATTTCACTTTTTTAATGTCGATTTTTTAATATCTTTGCCATTTTATCTACATATTATCTTAATTTAAGAATTATATGCCGAATATATACTTAAAAAATTCAAGCTAAGATCAACAATATTTTAATTTTTGGGTTTCTGTAATATTTATTTTGAGTTAAATCTAATAATTAAAGCTTATTTCACTTTTTTAATGTCGATTTTTTAATATCTTTGCCATTTTATCTACGTATTATCTTAATTTAAGAATTATATGCCGAATACATACTTAAAAAATTCAAGTTTTTTAAACTTGATTTTTAGAATGGATTTTTTTTTTGCAGTGTAGCAACGTTGTCAGCGCAAAATGTGAAAATGTCAAAGCAGAGTGCAAAGATCTTTGAGCTCTGTTTGAAAATTAAGCGGCATGTAATTTATGTTGACTCTGAAAAACAAAAATCGAATGTAACTCAATTTGAAATAGATTTTTGTTGTTGTCAATGTTGTTAGCTTGCAACGTGTTGCAGTATAAACTCGTTCTGCAGCCTTCAGAAACTGCACGTACTTGTTAACCAGTACAATCACCTTTGTTTTTGTTTTTGTTGTCTCACAGATCTCGCACTCAAATCTCTCAAAACTCTCAGTAAAATTCGCAGTTCAGTTCTCTTCGGACTAGACCAAAAAAAACGTGACTCGACCGCAACTTGGGGCAGCAACAATTCAAGTCTATATGGAATTGCATTTAATGGGCGCAACGAAAAAAACAATTCTTCTCTGCCCAGACATTAAAGTTGTTCAAGTTTTGTTCAAGTTGTTGTTGTTCTTGGCTTTACAATTCAAATTTGTATTTGTATTTGATTTTGTTGCTGTTCCTTTGGTTGGTTATGTGGGCGCCTTTGTCTTTTTTGAATCACTGTTACGTTGATATTTGAATTGTTTTAGGCTGGCATCAATCCATAGACATTAGTCGAGCACTCAGAATGAAAATTCTTTCGATTTTCTTCAACAGAACAATTCGCAATGCGTAGTATAATATTTGAAACGAGATCAACAACAGTTTTAACAGCTCAATAGTTCAGCAAGTCATTCAACTTAAAAATAGCAAAGCAAATTAATCTGAATCCCAGTTGCAGCTTTCTTCTGAAGATACAACATGTAACTTTATTTATTTAAGATACAAGTATTTGTTGAGATTTAGCTACAAGAATTTAGAAATATATATTTGACTTTATTTTCATATAACAATTTTTAATATTTCTTAAAATATTATTTGGAAATATTTTCGGTATATTTTTATTCTGAATATTATTTAACAATTTAAATATTACATAAAATTTGTTGAGATTTAGCTACAAGAATTTAAAAATATATATTACTTTATTTTCATATAACAATTTTCAATATTTCTTAAAATATTATTTGAAAATATTATCAATAATTTTTTTTTGTTCTGAATATTATTTAACAATTTAAATCTTACATAAAACTTGGCTTAAAAGAAATTTTTTTATATTTTTCTTCTTATAAAATGTAATTTAAATATTTTTTTAAACAAACACCATTACAGTCTACTTAAAAAATTATTTTGAAATAATTTAATTAATTCTTTATATTAAACAACAATTTAAAACTCATATAATTTGCCTTAAAGGAAACATGTTATATATTTCTTATAATATTTCATTTAAATATTTTTAAACAAATAACATTTTCATTAATTCTAAATATTATTAAACAACTTAAAACTCATATGATTTGCCTTAAAGAAAAACTTGTTATATGTTTTTTCTCAAAATAAATAACTATAATACAATATTTAATTTAAAAAATATAATTGGGGTTTGTTTATATTTCTTAGCAATGAAATTTTAATGGAAACATAATCACATACAATACATTATGCTTAAAAAAATTAAAAAATTTATTTATTTAAATTAACATTATTATAATATAACTTAATGATATAGTAAACATGTGACTTTATTTATTAAATTTCCATTTCCTGTTAATGATTCAGTTCATACAATTTTTACGCATCTTTGCCAATTTGTGAACAGCGAGCTAGTTCCAATTATTTTTTATAGCTTCTCAGCCAATCCCAAATATGCTTAACCCATTTCTGCAACCAAAAATAAGTGTCGTAATTTGTCGCCTTACCGAAAAAATGAAAACGGCAAAAAGTAAAAAAACTAAAATAAAGGAAACAGAAAATTCTTACTTCGTATGCATTGAACACAATTTTTCAGTTGTACGCATTTTCTATTTTGTCCAACATAAATTTGTTTTCTAATAATAAAAGTCGACGCTTTTCAAATGCCTTAAATTTTGTGTTTCCGTCAGAACTGTCAAGCCCAGCGAGTAGAAAATGAAGAATAAATTTAAAAAATAAAAATAAAAGATAGAAACTGAAACTAAAACTAAAACTGAACTGAACGGCGACTGTAAGGAATTCACTTGAGAGGCGAAGCTATTTTTAATTGCTTTTAATTAACAGAACCTACAAAATTTTACGTGACAAGTATCATTTTTTTTTTCTGCTATTTTCTTTATATATTTTTCTGTACTTTTATTTTTTGTGTAATTTTCATTCTTAGTGTGTTGTCATTAATGCAATTATTTCGACACAGTCGGCAAAGTGTGCCAAAAAAAATGACAGCATTTAGTATAGAGAAAGGTATAAAAAAAAGAGCGTGAAGGAGACAATTGTAAAAGGAAGATTTTAGATTTTTACGGGGTTAAAACTTGGACAACAGTTTAGAGAGTGGCAAAAAATCAAACAAAGAACAACAAAAAAAATAGTAAAAGGCAGCCACAAAACGAGCCAAAAGATTGCCAGAAACAGCGCTGGAAAGAGAGATAGCTAAAGTGTGAGACAGAGAGAGAGAGAGAGGTAGATTAATGCAAAATATGCCGCTACGCCAAGTGCAATGAACTCGCAACACGTTGTGGGGACAGAAACCAAGAAACCAAGTCAAGCAAGTTCTAGTTGAGGCAGTCGCGCAGTCCAGAGAAAACCCCGAGAATCACAGAGACAGAGAGAGAGAGAAAGAGAGAGAGAGCGGGAGAGAGAGAGACGAGACGAGACACGAATGCCAAGACTGTCAGCATGCATGTCATTATGGCAGCGAAAAGTATCGTTCTAACTACATTGCGTATACGCCACGTTGTTTGATTTGGCGTTGAGATTTACAGCTAATCTACACTGAAAAAAAAGATCAAGTTCTAAAATCAAGTATATTCAGCTTAAATATTTTGTTCTTAAAATAAGATAATTTTCTTAAAATAAGATAATTTTAAGATCAAATTTCTACAACTAAGATTATTTATCTACAAAATCTTAAACTCTTGATATAAGAATAAAAATCTTAAATTGTTCGGAAAGTATAAATAGGTACTATTTCGTATCAAATAAATTGTGGCACCGTGGCGCTCTGGTTAGAGAGGCCGCTTCAGTTGTGAAGCCGTAGGCGGCGGTTCGAATCCCACTCGTAACAAATTAAAATAACATTTAAGAAATTAGTAAAAAAGAATAAAATTTAAATAAATCAAAAATTAAAAATAAAAATAAAAAAAATTAATATATAATATAATTTTTATTTATTTTATGTTTTGATTTTAATTTTAATTTTAAGAACACTTATTCTTAAAATAAGAACTTGGTCTTATTTGAAAATTTCCTAAAATCAAGTTGAGTTCTCTTAATTTAAGAATTTGATGTTCTCGACGCATTTTTTAGACCAAAAATCTTAGTTCAGAGACCCAAATCTTGATTTTAGAACATTTTTTTTTTATCAGTGTACGCATATATATTTGTTAGATGCGTCAACGTGTATGCATACAATTAAAACGCACTGTAGGTAATCGGACAGCCTTTCAAATTGTCCCCTTTAGGGCCCCGCCCTCTCCTTCTCCTTCTTTCTATCCCTCTCTCTCCCTCTCCCTACCTCTCCCTTCCTCTTCCTCTCCTCCCATGGTGCGTGCCATCCATAAAATGACGATTGCACGACGTCAGTTCGTCGTTTTGCTTCGTCTCCGTCTCCGTCTCGTCTTCCTCTTCGTCTTTTTCATCGTCATCGTCATCGTCGTTTTGCTTTTTACTTTGGGTTTATTGAACTCGACGCGTTTGGTTCTGAATTGGGTTAGCGTAGGTTAGGTTAGCTTAGGTTAGGTTAGTTACTTGACTAGGCCTGCGTTTCTCACTCTCTTTCATTCTCTTCTCTCTCTTCATTCTCTTCTTTTCCGTCTGTTTGTATGCGATAAGCTCTTGCAACCAAACGACTGCAAACTGTAGGCTAACTTTTGTGTAGACCTGTGCTTTGATTCAGTTTAATTGCCTGGCCCAAAAAAAAGAAAAAAATAAAAAAAATGAAAGAAAGAAGAAAAATGTTAAGCTGTGTTGGAAACTGTTTGTTAGCCAGTTTATTGCTTTGGGCCCCTCGTGTGGCAAGTTGTTAAGGATCTCGAGTGAAGTATTGTAATGCTTCGTTATGGTTTTAAGTTGAAGTTGTTGTCTTGTTGAGTTTTGGAGTAGCTTTTGTGAGTCTAGAGTTAAGTTTCTGCTGAAGATTTGCGATTGAAATCTTAAGATTTATTTCATTGACTGACTGAAAAGTATATAATAAAGATAATATACGAAAACAATTGTGAATGAATCATCAAGTCTCAAGTTTCATAATTTATACTTTGTAAATATTTAAGTTAATTTTCTAAATGAGATTTGAGTTGCTAAATATTGTGATAAGAAACTTTAAGATATTAACTAGCTCTTGAGCATTGTGATATATTCTATATATACTCTTTTAGAGTGTTAGAAATATAAATATCGAATTGTTTGCAAACTTAAACGTAAAAATATCCTTAATGGTTCTAGATGTTTGAAAAATAAATCGATTCCTAAATTACATAATCTATTATAAAAATTCTGAAAAAACTTGATATATAATATTAGCTTAAATTAGGGAATCATCTTTTATTCTTAAAAACTATAAGCTTTCTTAATAAGTAGGAATTAAACAATTTAACACATTTATAAAATATTTTTGTCCTTAATTTTGGATGTTTGAAAAATAAATATATATTTTATATTTATTATATATATTATCAGCTTAAGTTAGGGGATCATCTTATATTCTTAAAAACTATAAGCTTTCTTAATAAGTAGGAATTGATAAATTTACCACATTTATTTTTATAAATCTAACATTATCTTCTATAGTATTTTATTTTTAACACTAATTTTACGATTATAAATTTAAGTTATCTAGTTTTTCTATGACTTTTGCTAATTAGTTTATTTCTTTATTTCGTTTCAGGTATGTCTCAATTCAATTCATTGCTAAATACCATATTATTTTACTCTCTAAAATCAACACTTAATAAAAAAACAACAACACTGAGTAAGTCATTGCAATAGAATGCGTTAGACATAAAAATCGGGACAGAGGCCCATTCCCAGTTCCCTAACTATGCCCCTACTATATTTATGGGATATATAAGTACATATACTCGACTCATTCCACGTGAAAAACAGTGCCCAATTATCAACGGGCAGAGGCGGGACAGCAGGGGGAGGGAGGAGGGGGAGGGTGAAGGGGGGAGGTACGACAGACGATTAGTGCGAGTCGGCGGCGTTGCCAAGTGCCACACACACACACACACACACACACACACACACACACACACACACACACACGCACATGCATGACATGCCACATGAGTGTGCATAGTTGTTGTTGTTGCTGTTGTTGCTGTTGCTGTTGTTGTTGTTGCTGTTGTTGCTATGCGCCAACGTCGCCCGTTTTTTTGCTATTGCTGTTGCTGTTGCTGCAATTGCGTAGCTAAACTCAATGCTCGAGGTTATTGAACGGCAGCGACCTCACTTTGCATGAGCCACAGCAACAACAACAACAACAACAGCAACAACTACAGTCATTGCAACTGCAACAACAACAGCTACAACTACAACTGCCACTGAGATTGCTGTATAATTTTCTCGTTGCTCTTGTCAGACAAATGCAATTTCAAAATTAATAAAATAAATTATTATTAGACAGCATTTGAGTGCCTTCGTCGCCGTTGTTGTTATTGCTGCTGTTGTTGTTGTTGTTGCTGTGGTTGTCGACGCTGTCAACATTTGATAAAGACTCGCAAGTTTATAAACATTTTGTGCGTTGTGCAACACTTCTGTTTATTCGAATAAGCGACGACTTTATATATGTGTGTGAGTGTTTGGGTGTGTGTGTGTGTGTGTGTGCACACTTAACACACTTTTGTTCACAGACTGCCTAACTAACTGGACTTTTCGTAGTACCCCAAATTATAGGTACTGATCAAATCAACTAATTTATACGTTTATTTGAAATGTTCTTGAAATTAATCGAATAAAAACTATGCAAAATTTTAAAAATTTCTGTAACTATTAGAATAAAAATAGAATACGATGTTTAGTCAATTTTATAGCGAATATTTGGAAAACAAGAAGATATATTTAAAATCGAATTTATTTAAATAAATTTGTTAAAAGTAAATTTAATGATATAAAAAGCTTTTTAATATCATCAAAATCGTAACAAAAAGTCTGTTACATTGAATAAAAATAGTTATTAGTTTCTGGCTAAAAATTGCATACAAGGATACAAAATTCTTTTCTTATTTTTCGGATTCCTAATTATTTTTTCATTATATAGTTAAATAATTATAATGCGTGGAACCATATAATAAAATACTTGAAGCTTGCTGAGTTATAATGTCATAATTTATTTAAATAATTAATTAATAATTTATATAAATAGAGTCTATGTAAATCATTTAGTTATAGAACTAAGAATTTTAGTATTCTAAATATTGAGAATTTAATTCTCTTACTAATTAGGATATAGATTTTTAACAAAGATTTTCAGCAAGATTTGGAGAACATATAGAAAATTTTTAGAAAGAATCTAAGAAATAGTTGAAAAGTTTAGTTTTTGAACTCTAAGAATAATTTTGATTTCAAATTAAGTACATCTTTGTCTTTTAATTATAATAAAGAAATAAATTTAGCATGTATGAACTCTAAAAAGAAGGTTCTTAGAGCGAACGAGTCATGAGCAAAACAGACATTCCCAACTTTAGCCATAAATTAAGGCAACAAACGACAGAAATTCGACTGCAATTGCATAATTGGACAAACGGCATTGCAGCTGCAGCTGCCCACTTACAAATGCAGTGAGATTTCATGCGTTTCGGCAGCGATTCAAACAAAACAAAACAACAAAAATCTCAAAAAATCTCAAAAAAAAACCAAAATAAAAGAAAAAAAATAAAACAGACTGCCGCCCATATAAAGGCAGCGCTGGAGGCACGTGAGTTGGATTTTTGTGGAGGAGAGAAAATGAATCGGAGTGGGTGAGTCATTAAAAGCACCGCCAACAATTTATATGACAGTTCTTTTTGTATTTTTTTTTTTGTTTTTTACTGTTGTTGTTGTGTCGGTTCGGGGCGTCATTAAGAGTCCAAGCGATTCCCAAATAAGGAAAAATAATAAAAAATAAAACAACAAATGAAACAAAGATTGAAATTACATTAATGGTGGGTGAACGAGCCACGTTTTGGAGTTGGATTGGAACGTTTTGACTTGGCTCTTTGGCTTGTTGTTGGCCACAAAGTTCACTGCACTCTAACGTCACTTGCTTGCTGTCTCTTTTTGTCTCTCTCTCTCTGTCTCTCTCTCTGCAAATGGCATGCCAACGACCTGCGCAGAACTGCAGTTAGATTTGTTGCTGTTGTTTTTGTTGTTGTTTTTGTTGTTGTTGCATTTGCACGCAAAAGACCTTGCGTCTTCTATGTTTGAGTCTAAAGCCACATTGCGCTTTGGGCCACATTCATTTCGTCTCTGTTGCAAACTCGTTTCTTTCTCTCTCTCACTCTTTATCTCTCTCTCTCTCTCTCTGTCTCTCACACTCCGTCTCTGTCTATCTCTCCCAACTGTTTTAATATTTGCGTCAAGCCGTGACGCCAATGGCCCAACTTGGATTAGATTTGCCGTCCCTGTGTGTGTGTGTAAATTTGGCTTACACACACACACACTCACACTCTCACACACATATGTAGTTATGCTGTTTCTGTTTATTCTGGCCAGTCAGAGAAACAGCGGCTAAAACCGTGCCCAAATAATGGCTTATAATTGTGTTCCAAACAAACAGTCGACTGTTGTCAGTTGGTAACAAAATCCAGGCTCAATGTGGGCATTATGGCTAAATGCTGCCATTGGCATGCAATCCAATTATTAAAACCCTACTAAAATCAATTATAATTTTAAAAAAATTTACCCAGGAGTTTGTTTTTATATCATTAATTTTGAATAAATATAAAATATTTTCTTTAGAGCCTTATAAATACATTGGCAAAAAATTTAAAATAAATATGATTTTTCCGGCGACTATTTTACACCCTAGGTATATTAACTCAAATTAAACTTTGAAATTTAGCACCAATATGTGTGCATTTTATTTTTTTAAAACAGCTGAAAACAATATTCTTTAATTTGCTTGAAAACACTCTAGATAGTATCTATAGTTCTAGAGTATCTAGTAGATACCAGATTTTTTGTATATTCTTCAGAAACATTTTACATCCAGGAGTTCTTAATATTCTCAATTTTTTTTTTTTTTAAATTACTATATATATTGAATCAAAATTTACAATTTAATAACAATATAGCTCTCTAGATTTATGTTTCAAAAAAGTCTGACTCACTCAGACTTATGAATATTCTTAACAATTATTTTAAATGAATTATAATTCTTTTTAAAACCAGTAAAACAACCATCATTTTTTATTCAGCTCAAAGACAATTTTAAAATAATTTAAAAAAATCTGTGAAGCGAGTCTTTTATCATTTTTGACATAGATCTATTAGATAAGTTTTTAATTGATAGTACAACAAAACTTATGCAACACTTTTTCAATTAATTTTTCGACTTAGAAGTGAAATTCCAGAAAATCCCCGGAAAATGCAGCTATACTATAAGAAAAACAATTTCTTTTGCTTTTTTGCATGTGCGTGTCAATCACATAATCAGTCAGTCAGACAGTTTAAATGTATTGTGCGAGGTGCAAGTATTTCAAATTCTACTTGCGGCTTTTTAACTATTTCCCCTTAGTGGTTTAGTTATATTCGGGCCCACACACACACACACATAACTATTGAAAAGGCATAAACCAACAGAAGATAATCGCAAAATAATTGAGTTCAATGAACTCACGCATAGAGGCATAAAGGAAAAATAATAAAAATAAATAAATAAATGAAAAAAAAATAGTGTACGTAAAACTAATACAGCATACAAGCAAATGGAGAACGAGTCGACATGTGTAGATAAAAATATGCTACAGATACATATATAATTAGTTATATATATATATATATTTAGTGTATATATATATAAATATCAGCAGACAAAAGTGGAACACAGTCGAGTCGTTGGCAAAATGAAAAATTGTGATTAAATTTGCACGCAACATGAAATTTTGTCAGTCTATAATTATTATTGGTGTTATTTTAATTGCTTGACCAGTTGGCTATATATATATATATATATGTAGGGTTGTAAGGACACTCGTGATAGTGTCAACCATTTGTTGTTAGGTTTGCAAATTGCAAATTGCATTTCACCAGCGAATTTATCCTTCAACTTTGTCGAGCTGCGGTCATTGCTCCAGCTGCAGCTGCAGAGCTCCGAGCTCAAGCGTTTGTCACATGACCAACAGCTGCAACAGAGGGGTAGGGGTAGGGGGATGGTCGAGGAGGTGAAGCAGCCAGCCAGCAATTTTTAAGGTTAACATTGCTGCAGCGCCACCTAGCGGGTGGTTAAACACTTTCATTCCTACATACATATATACACAGCTCGTAACCCCTAAATTGTTGTACGACACACCAACACACACACACACACCCTTACAGAGTCGTAGCAACCCCCAACCCCAAAGCTTAGCATATAACCTGAGCTCTCATCCGGGCGCAGCGCGAGTTCAACGCACGTTATGTGGGTCAAAGCAAAGTGGACTGAAACCCCCTGCACCCTCCCCACCCTCGCAATACAACCCCAACCCCTGCAACATTCCCCCCTTGCTGCCTTGTGGAAGCAACAGCAGCAAAAGTGAAACGTTTTCCGAGTTCGTTTGCTGCTTCGCCTGGTGAATTTGAGAGGAAAAAGGAGCAGCGAGGGTGGCATCTCTCTCTCTCTCTCTCTCTCTCTCTGACTCTTTCTCTCTCTGTTCTTTTTGCTTGATATGGCACAGGTGTCTTCCATTGCTGAGCGCGCCAATTTTTAGCACTACACGTTGACAGTTTTCTTCTGTTTTATTTCACTTTTTTTTTGTTCATTGCTCGGCACGTTTTGAGTTCATTGGACTGGTTAAAGGACAATTTGATTGTTGAGTTTGTTACTCAATTTTTTTGGAGAAGTGGGTGGAATTTGATGGCCATAATGATGAAGCTATTAAAAAATATTTGTAACTGAAAAGTGCATAATAATGTTATAAATATAAATATAAATATATGTAAACTTTTTTAAGCGATTAAAGTCAAGTTTTTAAGCTTTGAAGAGCTTATGTAAATGCTATTGGAAACTTGTACTTGCTCAATAAGTAAATATACATTTTCTAGCTTATCTCACGCTATGTAAGCTCCAAAGAAAATTTCATTGATTATTCAAATTAATTTGCATTTAATAATAATAGGCATTCAAGTAATCAAATTAAATTTTAATTTAATTTTGAATGCAATTCCATAACATTTTAAAATAATACAAAGCACATTAAAGCACAATAAAAAGCTTTACTAAAACTTTACTTTTAAGCTATTCAGAATAGCTGAATTTGGTGTAGTTGTAATCAATTAAATAAAAAGCACATTCAAGCCATAAAAGCTCCATCATTTAACTGTTTATCAGCTGCCTTCATTTATCACTTTGACAAACTACAAACTCCCACAAATTCCACAATAGAGGAAAATGCGAACATATATAGACAACACTCACTGTATTGTATTGTACACACATTTGGCCAATTAAATACATTGCATTTCCTTCCTGAGGTCATTTCCTCTGCCCACGATTCGCACACACACACATATATATATATACACACATACATTCAACTTGAAGCTGAAGCTTTTCTAACTGTACACAATCATGACACACTCGCCAATTTCTAGGCATAGCACACACGTTGCTCCCTCTCCCTCCTTTCTCCGCTCTCTCTCTCTCTCTCTCTTTCTCCCCTTGCTCGCTTTGTGCTTATGCAAAAAAAAAGCATTGAGAAAAAAAGTTCTTTGGAGCAAACAGAATTTGCTGTGCGCCAAGTCAAAAGAGTTCTCCGCTCTCTCTCTCTCTCTCTCTCTCTCTCTCTCTCTCTCTCTCTCTCTCTGACACTATCTATCTCTCTCTCGCTCTCTTGGTGTCTCTCTTTCTGTTTCTGATTCAGGCTGTGCTGTTTCTTTAAGGTTATTGCAGTGCAATGTCCCCAATCGACGGTCTCCTTGGTTGTAGCCTCGCATTGTTGTTGTTGTAGATGTTGTTGCTGTTGTTGCCTAGCACAAGTTAATTTTGGGAGCTCAGATGCTGCATGCAACGCATGCTGCTGAAATGGCCCTGGCAGGATATTTATTCGAGTCCTTTTCTTTTTATGGCTGCCCTTCGCCAAAAATAGCTAAAATGTTGACAGTTAAAATATGCTACAAAAAAATACATATAAAATTAATAAAAAACTGTACTGTACTGTTAGAAATGTGTAATAAAACAAACAAAAATTGTAAATAGAAAAAAATATCCTTAAAAATATGCTAGCATTAAATAAGCTTAACTTTGCTGAGAAAAGCTGAGATAAAAGAAAAGGAATTATGATCCTTAAAAATTCCCTAACTTTGTAAAAGCCATTCTTTATAGTTTTTTCCACAATTCTCATTTATTTATTAATTCGATTTAAAGAACTATATTTATAATAAAACAAACCAAAATAGTTAATAGGAAAAAATATCCTTAAAAATATCCCAGCATTAAATAAGCTTAACTTTGCTGAGAAAAGCTGAGCTAAAAAAAAGGAATTATGATAATAAATATCCTTACAAATTTCCGAACTTTGTAAAAGGCATTTCTCTATAGTTTTCTCCACAATTCTCATTTATTTATGAATTCAATTTGCAAGAACTAGAATAAGTTATAAGCTATTGTCCTTAATCATTTATTTAATTGCTCTAATTGCATATTTATCGATTAGTTATCGTATGTGAGTCACTGATCAATGACAAAGCCGAATTTGCAGTGCCCCAAAACTTGATAGAAATTAAACAAAAGGCTGCCCCTTTTCCCCTTTTCCTGCATGCCTGCCTGCGTGCCACACATGCAACAACGAATGCAGGCGACCATGAGGCATGTTGTGAGTTGAACGAACTGAGCTGAGCCGAGACAGCAGCAAAACTGCAAGAGTGACGTCAATAAGCGCGAGGCCAAAAGGGAAATATACGTTGCATGGGGTTGGGGGTTAAAGTTGGTAGGGGATGGGAAATGGGGGGATGGGGGTGTTTGCCTACATGCGGCTGTACACGATAACAACCACAATCGCGGAGTAGGAGAAAGACATTTCAGTGGTTTGGTCAGGCAAGGCAAATATCCTTGTACAGGGCATTGAACTTTGACCTGAATAGGACCTCAACTCGATTCGTAATTGAAACAACAACAAGAACAACAACAATTATTTATTGTTGTACTTTCTGGCTCGTCAACTAATTGCTATCTATAACCAATTCTCATTCTGACCAAGTCAACAGCGACATAACTCATGTTCAGTCACGTCATATTAACTCAACAGCTCAACGAACATGACGAATGCCGAATGAACCGTAAAGCGCCATTATTATCCGGGAATTTTTTTTTGATTTTTTCTTCTTTTTGCCGTATGTCTCATGCCACATCGTGAGTCGGACAACGTTTAGGCACGTGCTAATTGCTGACGCATCTGACAAGACCAAATAAATAATAATAAAAGAAGAAGACAAAAAGAAAAAAAGCTTTTTAATGCGCTTTCAAAGCTCAATTAAGAAGAAGAGAGCTGAAGAGACGGAAGATTTAATTTAGACTAAATAATAAAAAGCAGGTCGAAATTCTAGAAAAAATATATAAATTTTCAGATAAAATATAGAAAAATTGAAAAGAATTGAACACAATTCTATTTTCATATTATTAGCATAAGTATTTCTTTATAAATATTATTTGAGCATTAAAATAAAGAAATAGAAGAAACAACTCAACAGTAGTCTATAAAGAAACTTCAGTCAAGCACTTAAATGCAGGTCAAGTATTTGTACAATTGGTACAACAGGTAGACAATATCAGCATATATATTTATGTACTGTACATAGCTCGATGGTTGCCTATAGTTTTCATTCATAAGTTTTCAACTGATCCCAAGTGATCGCCATTGAGATTTTCCAGAATAAGCCAAAAATCATTTAACAAACAAACAATAAACTATAATGCTTGTAATGCCCATGGTTCATGTTCGATGACGAGGCTGAACATCGGATCATTTAAAGAGGTGCGACAAAGAGAGAGAGAGAGAGAGAGAGTGGAGAAGACAACGCTTGGCTGCTTTGTGGGTGTACGCAACGTTGCCACACTCACACACACACACGAGCTAGAAGACTGTGTGTGTGTGTGTATGTGTGTCTGCTCGTAACGTGAAATGCTCTCACTTTCCTTTGAAACTTGTTATTCGCATTGCAGCTGCCAGCAGAGTTCATTCACATTTAGCATAGCATCCAAAGCAGCGAGAGAGCGCGACACAGAGAGAGAGAGAGAGCTCGCTTGCAGGTAATATATAACGAAAGAGAGCAGCAGAAACGGGCACAGCTGTTCCCGAAAGTTCTTCGTCGCTGGTTGCAAAAAGAAAAGCTTGACTTAACCGAGGCTCGTTTAGTTTTGTTGTTGTTTTTTTTTTGTTGCGGGGGCTGCGAGGCATTGAAATGAGTGCAAATTGTCGTTGAGTGAATGCTGTGAGTGCATTGAACTCTCGTTCGCACACACTGCTGAAGCTTGAGTTTCATTTTGTTAAATTAATATTTATAGTTTTCAATTATATAATGAAGCTACACAGCCTTATCTGTGAGACACTTTAATAGCTGTCGCTGTCGCTGCTGCTGCACTTTGCTGATGTAACTTTGTTGGCTTATTCCAAAATTTTAAGCGTGCTGCATTGCCAAAGATTTCCTTGAACGCATTTTGGCCATGTTGCTGCCGTTGCAATTGCAATTGCCGTTGCCGTTGCCACTGCACGCCTTCAGGCCAAGCCCATAACCATGCAGTTGTCCGTCTGAGGTTTCTGTGTCGTTGACCGACCGCCAGCTCAAATGAACTCCAAGCTATAACAACAGCAACAACAACAGCAGCAAAATAGCTTAAGCAAAGGCTTGCAAACTGCAGCAGCAGCAACAACAAATTCACATGCAAATGCACTGAGAGAGCGCTAAACAATTGAGAGAGTCGCTCATTCGTTCGTTCGCTCTCTCGTTCGTTCGCTCTCTCGTGCGCTCGTTCGTTTGTTCGTTTGTTCGGCAGTTCGGTCGTCTCTGGCGCGCTCAACAGCTCCACATTTGGAGGTATTTGACCGAAAAGTGGGTCACGACAATGGCGGGGTTCGTTGAACTGAACTGCCAGTCAGCCAACCTCTGCTGACGTCGTCGTATTATGTTGACGTCGTCGACGTCGCTGTCGCTGACGTTGTTGTTGGTGTTTGGGGCTTTTTGGTTACGTAGCCTTCCAGCATGGACGAGAGATAAAAAGAGACAGCTGCGTCTCTGCTTTTCTGTGGCCTCAAAAGACACAAAAAAGAAAAACACAAAAAGAAAACAAAAACAACTCGTTCCCAAAAAATATTATTTAATATTATTAAAAGCGAAGCGTTAAATTGTGTAGTCTATAATTTGTGTTGAGCACATAGCGCAACAATGGTCGCAATTAAATAATCGGCCGGTCTTTACTGAATAGCTGTTAAATTGGGCCAACAAAGATTTATAAATATCGATATCAAGTCAAAGTTTAATGATTAATAGGTTAAGTAATCCCCAACACACTCCAGACACTCTCTAGAAATTTCCTACGAAGTCTATATCGAATTCTATTTCTAATCTATGCAGACTACCTACAAAAATAGTTCAGACATGTTAAGAGTCCGTTCCAGATCTGAGATCCTCTTATAGCTGTCATATTTATTGATAGCTTTACCCCCGCCCCCCTCCACACCCACCACTCAATATCAATTAATCTTATTTGTCACTCATTTTTCAAAACAAGCTAGAAAAACAAAAACAAACACACAAATATTTGAACTAAGCCAAAGCATCAAAAAACTTCATCCACCTACATGTAAGTATGTGTATTGTTGTTGCTGCTGTTATCAAACAAAGCTGATCAGTCAGGTGGCAGCAGCAGCAGAAGCTACCTAAAATCTGCGTCGCGTAGGTGTTCCAAGAATTGTTTACAAGAACAACAGCAACAACATAATAATAAAAGCGCCCCCAACAAATGCAGCGACAGTAGCAGCAGCAGCGCCAGCGGCGTCTATTGTTAGCTGCTTGCGTCGACGTCGACGTTGTCGTTGACGATAGCGTTGGAGTGAATGTCCTCAGTTGGTACATAGAAACAAAAACAAAAACAATATGTAGCGCGAGGTTGGCACTGGCGAGCGAGCGAGCGAGCGAACGAACGAACGAGCGACAAGTGAGAGAGTGCATAACTGAGAGAGCAGCAGAGGCAGCCGATGTGTGCCGAGCTTGAGCCGAAGCCCATTGCATAGCCATGAGTTGTTGGAGCTGTTGGCGCTGCTTTCATTCGCAAATTGCTCGTCGTTGGCAGCGGTTGTGCAGAGCAAGAAAAGCGCGCGAAACACATAAATGTGAAATAGATAAAAACGGCAACAAAAAAAGAGCACACAGAACACGTTACAAAAGCTAACAAACAAATAGTTTAAATAATCATAAATATATCTAAATCATATATTATTTTTATTGGTGCCAGTGAAGTGCAACAACGAGAGAAAGCAAGATAAAGAGAGAGAGGGAGAGAGAGATCATATAAAAAAGACTTCCATTTCCGCTAAAAGTATTTTTGGCGCTAAAAGCAAAAATTGTTGGTGAAGTGATTACTGAATTAAAGTTTCAAAATCAGAAAAAAGCAAACACAATGTTCCTTATTAGCAAATCTTAGAGCAAAATCAACAGCAGTCAACAGCAAGTGTCATTTGTGGTACCAAAAAAAATCAAAGAGAGAAAAAGAAAAGTTTAAGTTTTAGCCAAAATGGTTTGTGCAATGGAACAGCAGCAGCAGCAGCAGCAACAACAACAGCAGCAACAGTCGCCACAGCAGCAACATGGCACAACAATTGTGCTGCTGACAGCCGGCAACAGCAATGTGCACATTGTCAGTGCACCACAGCAGCAGCAGCAGCAGCAACATGCACAGCAGCAACAACAGCAGCAGCAGCAGCAACAGATGAAAAGTCAGCAACTAAAGCAGCAACATTCGGCATTGGTTAAGTTGTTGGAGTCTGCACCGCTCAGTAAGCAACAACAACAACAGCAGCAACAGCAACAACAGCAACCCAGACAAATAGTTTACCTGCAACAACAGCAACAGCAACGCATAAGACTGAAAAACGAAGCAGTGCTGATACAACAGCAACAACAACAGCAGCAACAGCACACACCTGCAACACTAGTAAAGACAACAACCACCAATCAGACAACAACAACAAATAGTATTAGTCAGCAGCAACAGCAGATTGTATTGTTGCTGCAACAGCCAACAGCAACAGCAATTGCAGCTGCAACTGCAACAACTGCAGCAACAGCAACACCAAAGCCATGTGCCGATCTGACCGCCAAAAATGATAGCGAATCAGGCATTGATGAGGATTGTGCCAACAGCGATGATGATGCCACTGGCACGACAACAACAGCAACAGTTGCTGCTGTCGACGATGGCAGCGGCTATGAGCAATATCAATGTCCTTGGAAGAAAATACGCTATGCTCGGGAGCTGAAACAGCGTGAATTGGAGAACAATTCAATGGCAAAGCAGCAACATGATGAAAAGTGCAGCGTCGAGGCGGCAACAGTTGCTGCTGCCACAACAAGACCCACCAGCAACAGCAACAAGCTCAATCAATTGCATTGTGATAGTCCATTTTCCGCGCAAACACACAAAGAAATTGCCAATTTATTGTTGCAACAAACCCAAGAGCAGCAGCAACAACAACAACAGCAGCAGCAACAACAGCAACAGCAGCAACAAC
Source organism: Drosophila falleni (assembly GCA_035045575.1). Taxonomy (NCBI): domain Eukaryota; kingdom Metazoa; phylum Arthropoda; class Insecta; order Diptera; family Drosophilidae; genus Drosophila; species Drosophila falleni. Next base: position 19,477,555 of record JAWNOV010000167.1, read on the forward strand.
AGCAACAGCGACGTGACAGCTCCGACAGCAATTGCTCGCTGCTGAGCAATTCGAGTACGCAGTCGCTGACAAATGGCATTGGCAATTATTGCACTTGCAACAGCAGCAGCAGCAGCGATGAGGAGCAACATCAGCAGCAGCAGCAGCAACATATCGAGGATATGGACGCTCAGGATTCGGGCTGTGATGATGAGCTTTGCGAGCAACATCATCAGCGTCTCGAGGCATCGCAGCTGAATTATTTGTGTCAAAAGTTTGACGAAAAGTTGGACTCGGCATTGAGCAACAACAGCAGCAGCAACAACAACAACTCAGCTGCTGCCAAACTGACAGCAGCAATTGAGGATGCCAGTGCCGATGTAGGTGGAATAAAAGTGATTACATTAATAATCACATAAGATATTTAGCTGTTAACCATATTTATAATATTTATAACTAATTTTATATATAATAATATATATAATTTTTAATTTATTTTAAATATATATAAATCTAATTTCCATTTGTGATTTATTTAATTACAGGGCTTCTTCCGTCGCTCCATACAGCAAAAGATACAATATCGCCCATGCACCAAAAATCAACAGTGCAGCATTTTGAGGATCAATCGCAATCGCTGTCAATATTGTCGGCTGAAAAAGTGCATTGCCGTCGGCATGAGTCGTGATGGTAAGTACCGTTATTACAATAACAATCATTGGGTAGATAAAAACAAAATTAAATAATAAAAGAAAAGGCTTCAAAATTCATTCCTATAAAAAATAAAAAAAGTCATAAAATAGCCAAAATGTCAACAGAACGTATGAGCAATATTCTAGCTAATCTTTTTCAAAAATTAAAAAGATAATAAATAGCCATAAAATAGCTAAAAGGTCAACACTACGTATGAGCAATATTCAAGGTAGATTTTTATTTAATTTATAAAATAATAAATAGCCTTAAAATAGCTAAAATGTCAACAGAACGTATGAGCAATATTCTAGCTAGTTTTTTCATAAATTAAATAGATAATAAATAACCATAAAATAGCTGAAAGGACAACACAACTTATGAGCAATATTCTAGGTAGTTTTTTATTTAATTTACAAAATAATAAATAGTCATAAAATAGTTCAAATGTCAACCGTGCGTATTAGCAATATTCTAACTATATTTTCTCTACTTTAAAAATTAATAAATAGCCATAGATTAGCTAAAATGAAAACAGTGCGTTTTAGCAATATCCTAACTAGCTATTTTACCCCCCACCAAACGATATTTCAAATACAAATACTAATAATAAGAGAGTCAAGCTCAAAAAGCAAAAACGAAAATCAAACGAACTAAAACTAAACGAAACGAAACGAGACACGAGCGACAAACGACAAGCGACAAGCGACGAGTTCATTGACCAGCCATGAACGAAATTTGTAGCTTTGCTGTGTGTGTGTGTGTGTGTATGTGTGTTTGTGTTGCAACATTTGTGTGAGGCGCGCGCGATTTCACGGCAAAGTAAAAGTTGTTAGCAGGCAGCACAGTAAAGCAAACATACACACACATACAATCATTTATATGTAAATTTGTTTAAACAAATTTCCAACACCCGCATGATAAATGGGAACAGCAGCCGCAACAGCAACAACAACTGTGCGCCATTTCGAAATTGTGCCAAAGTTGAATGAACGCACTTAACCTAAATACAGCCAGCAATGAAATATGCCGCCTTCTCTCCATCTCTCTCCCACTCAATTGCTCTCTCAATTGCGCTCTCTGTGTGTGCATTTTGACTTTATTAAATTTTGTAATAATTTGTTTAAATTTAACGCAAGCCCGGAACATTTATTTTGAACAGGAAATGCCCAACGCTCGTATTGATTATGAAAGCAAACAAAAAATATAAATGAATAAAAATCACAGAGACAGACAGACAGACAGACAGACAGAGAGAGAGAGAGAGAGACACACACACTCAACGTTCATTGACTTTTGCCAGTCTCTTCTGCTGCTGCTCTTTAATGGCGGCCATGTTGCTGTCGAAAACGAAAGTGGTTCAAGCTGCGTGCTTGTGGAGTTAAGAGAGAGGCAGACGGGCAGAGAGGCAGAAAAGAAAGAGCGAGAGCTGACGCGACGTTTCAGTTGCTGCTTTGTAAGCAGTACGCAGGCGTAGCGTGTGTTAAATAATACATACATATGTACATATGTATGTATACATGTTGTTGATATTTTTATTATTATGTTGTAATTGATGAATTAGTTACGGAGAAATGCAGAGCAACAATGAAAACTTATAGCTATAAATTTAATAGCACTTCAAATACTATCGTTAGATTTATTAACAATTGGCAAATCCTTGAACTAGTTCTACACAATAAACTAATGCCAAAAATAAGCGATGAGAATCCCAAAAAAACAAAACCAACAAAAATCTCAATAAACGACCGCCATCAAAATAAACAGCAGCGAACTCGAACTCGGCAACAGCTACAAATATTACAGCAAAAAAAGCAACAAAATTCGAATTGTTTATAATAAAAATGACCGTGTGCTATTTAAGCTCAGTCGCAGTCGCCGTCGCAGTCGCTGCCAGCGTTGACGTCGCCTGCGCTGCATTGGGTTGCCTTATCTTTCAAGGAAAATTAAATGTTCCCACACATACATACATACATACAAACATTCACATGTGGGCTGATGTCGAATATTTTACAGTTACGTGACCTAGAAATTGTTGCTGTCGCAAATGTTGAATTTATGTATATATCACATTTAGTACAACTACATTATAATATGCAAAGACTTTCACTTTTGCCGCTGGCCATTTCGAAACACTTTCTTTTAGCGGCTTTCATAATTTCTTTTCATATGTGTGTAGTAATATTATTATTGGGCGCCATTTTGTTTGTGCTTGTGTATTGTGTTTGTGTGTTTGTGTTTGCCTATTGCAAAGACACGAAAATAAACGCAAGACGCCGTCAAAATGAAAACGAAACCGAAATTTAGCGCACACACACACACATACACACACACAGACTCAGACACACGCAAGCACACTCTCTCATGGATAGAGCGCCCCCCAAAAAAACATAGAAAGAAAGAAAGAAAGAAAAAAAAGTAACAACAATAAGCATACACGAGCCAAGCGACACCCGCTCTTCACTCTTCACTCTCCACACTCCGCTCTCAGTTGGCTCTCCCCCACAAAGCATTCAGCCTCGACAGCAGCGCTCAGTTCATTGACCGACGAAACTGGGTCAACCAAAGCAGCGACGCGTCGCGACGTCGCTGAGCAGCTGAGCAGCAGCAGCAGTGAAGGTGCTTGAGCGTGAGTGTGAGTGTGAGTGTGTCTGTGTGAGCGTTTCTCTGTGTGTGAGTAAGTTAACTTGATAGTAAACAAGCATTTTTACTCATTTCATTCGTTGTCGTCCCGCTGCTCATTTTGCATTTGTTTTTTTTTTATTTGATTTTATTTGATATTTTTTTATTTCATTTTATTTAAGTTGTCGCACAGCAGGCATAGAAATGTTTGCAGTTACGTTTTTGTAGACATTTTTTTTTTATTTTATTAGTTTTCACATGCATGCAGCATGTTTATTTTAATTGAAATGAACTTAAATTAGCGCGAGGTTAAGCAAATTGAAAGTAAATATGCATTGAAATCAAAAAAAAAAGAGCAAAAACAAAAGAGCAAATTTATTTAGTTATGTTGCACTTATGATCATTGCTCTTAATGAGTATGAGTATAAGTATATTTATAAGAGAGCAACTAACATATGAAGAGCAAATATGTTTGCAATTCAATTCGATTCAAAAATGAATTCAGCTCCTTTGAGTTAAGTAAATATTTTTGTATCTGGCAACTAAAATCAAAAAGTAATTAAAAATAAATTCAGCTGCTTGAATTAAGTAAATATTTGTTGTATCTCAAACTAAAAATCAAGCAACAACTAACAAAAAATGATATACAATTATCTATGTACATAAAAAATAATCAGACAATTGTCAATTAACGTAGGCAAAATGTTTGTGTGTGTGTGTGTATATATATATATATATATGTGTATATATGTGTGCACATGAGCAGCAACTACAAAAAAACAGTAGCAATGACGCTGTTGTTGTAGCTTTTGTTGTTGTCGCAATCATTATTATTTTGAGGCTACACACACACACACACATACACACACATGCAACAACAACAACAACTTGCATGTAGATTTCGCCTTGCCGACGTCGTTGTTGCTGCTGCGAGTGTTTTGAACTTTATTCAGGTCAATTACAAATACATTAAAATGCCAGTGCTATACAAACACACACACACACACACACACACACACACATGTGTGTGAGTCGAGGTGTTGACTAAAATAATATTGGAGGCTACTGCAACAACAACTACAACAACAAGAACAATGATTGGCCTGGGGTCACATTGGATTATATTGAAATGGGTGCATTAGAGGGAGGGGGGAGGGGGAGGTCTATATAGGTTCAATCGGAGCACTTGAGGAGCCCTGGTTGCGGGGGGGTCAAAGCTTCAAGTACAACATACTAATAATCATGATGATGATGATGATGATGATTATGATGATGACGATGATAATGAGGAATGCAATGAGATAAATGTGGGAGAGGTTTGTTCTCAATGCAATTACAAATTCAGTTGACTAAGGTTGTGTGTCTGTGTGTCTGTGTGTGTATCTAAGGTGTGAGCTTTGCTAGAAGGTTAATGCATGCCGTAGATATATAGATACAATTTATAGATACATTTGTACTTCAGTTTATTATTATACAATTTTTTGGTTGTGCTTCTCGCTCTCGCATAAGTGAAATCATTAAATGCGTGACACGCATCATCAAAAGCATTTCAAGCAGCGCTGCTATTGCCTCTGCCTCTGCTGCTGTTACATAAAGACGCTTCACCTGCCTTACAAATAGTATGTAGTTGTTGCTATTTGGCTTAACGGTGAAATTGCAAAGAAAAGAGCGCCAAACAAAAACAGTCGAAAGCAGCAACAACAACAACAGTAGCAGCAGCAGCAGCAGCAGCAGCAACGTAACAAACTTGTTTTACACGACGTTGACGTTGACGTCGCCTACTACGCAAGCTGAACCTTCAAAAGGTTCATTTACCTCGCTGTACGAACGTCAAACGAGCGCCAATTCCACGAGCACAAACACGAAACGAAACGAACGCCACATAACAGAAAGAGTGAGAGAGAGAGAGAGAGAGGGCAGCAGCAGCAGCAGAAAAATGTACTTTCGCTTTTTCAATGCCTCGGCAGCAAACTAGTTTCAAGCTTCAAGTGGAGCCGAGTCCGAACCACAGCCAACATTGCTGCAATGCCTGCGTCGACAGCGACAGCGGCGTTTTGGGGCACAGTTAAACGACCGACACACGCTGGAGAGTTCAACGACTCTTGTAAAATTTCTCGAAGGTTTCGCATTGCAACATCAGCGTCAGCGTCGCAACTTGTTCGACTGCAGCCGCACTGCATTTGCATAGGCTCTCACTCTCCCACTCTCTGGCGCGCTGCGCTCTCTCAGTCGCTTGTGCATGCTACAGACCTAGCGTAATGCATGCTCTCTTGCGCTCTCGCGCTCTCTTGTGCTGAATGCTGTTCATTGCACTCGGCCTCATTTTGGACTGCGCGCTGCGCTTTTTCTTGCTGCAATTTTGTTGTTTTTTTTTTTTTGCACGATGACGACGAGTGAGCGAATAAGTGAGTGAGTGAGTGAGTGAGTGAGCAGGCATTTGTCGCCTTTGTTGGCGAGTGCAGCGACTTTTATTTGGGTCAGGCACGGTCATTCGCCTCAGTTGCAGCGCTGCTGCTGCGACGTTTGAGTTCGCATTCGCATTCGCATTTCAATCGCAATTTGCAATTGACGGTTGCCTTGGCGCGCATTTATTTGAAAATGATTATGAACTAAAACTAAAAAAGAAGACAAAATTAGTTTGTTTGGCATTCCCTTGATGCATGTATTGTATATAGTATAGCTATTTAATTTCACTAGACAGCTGCTCAAAATTTCACTCAAGTTAATAAGCTTTTTTTCCCCTTACACACCATACAAAACAAAACATTACGTAGCCGACGCATTGCACAGAAAAAAAAAAAAAATACAAAAATATAAAAAGAAAAAAAGAAATGATTGCTTGTCTCTTTTGTTGTTGAGTTTTGTCTTTGTTTCTGTTTCGGTTTATTGATAAAATTAAAAGAATGTACACACATATATATAAATACATACAGACAATTGATGAGCGTGACCTTTTTTTATGTGATGTGAAATTAATAATTGTAATACTCGTATATGGCACAGGGTCCCCAATAAACGATTTCATTATTCATTATTATTGTATTATTGGCTGTGTGTTGCCTTCGTTGTCTGACCTCACTCCTGTCCTCCATGTTTCATTGAGAGCTGATTTTTTCGTGACCCACTAATTAAAATACACATTAAAAATAGGCGTTTATTTTTTTTTTATATTTTTTTTTTAAAACACAACAACAATGCTTTCTTTTGTCACATTTAGTTCGATTCCAAGAAATTCAGTGTAACAAACACTTATGATGTCTTTATTTAGATGTTTTTGTCTCTTTACTTTTATTGCTTTCTTCTTCTTCTTTCCGCATTTCTCGATCATATTGTAAACAACTTACGCAACAACAACAAAAAATTGTGTCGCTTTTACGTAAAAACAAAAAAAAACGCTGTGAATCACCAAAGTAACAAACAAAAGTAAGCCTACTTCTCTCTCTCTCTCTCTCTCTCTCTCTCGCTCTCTCTCTTTCGCTCTTATCCTCTTTTTTTCATTAGCCAATTCATTAGCCGGTGCATTGAACTTTGCTTTGACTCGCTTGACTCATCAAAACGAAGAGAAAACATAAACAAATGTTTTTTATGTGCTTTAGTTGTTGTTTCTGCTGCTTCTTCTTCTCTCTTTCTTGCTTTCTTTCTCACTCAACAATTAGCGCCTGCCGTAATACGGGAAGCCATTACTTCAGTCAAGTCGTAACAATCATAATAATAGAAATAATAATAATAATAACAATGCAAACACAATTGCTATTCAATTTGTTATTTCAATGCCCTGAAAAAAATGATTAGAGAGAAAGCAGCGAGCTCGACATTTGCTCGGCAAAATGTTTCAAGCTGTCAAAACTGTCAAAAGCTTCAATGCTTTTTTGAGGTTAGAGTCGATGAGTGAAAGTGAAATGTTGTTGAAAACTTGTTAATTGGCTTTTAATTGTTCGAAAATATATGATGAGCTTGTTATTATGACATATTTTCGAACTGGTTTCTTTCTTTTTTTCCTTTTTAATTTCTATAAACAATTGATATTTAGTTGTTGCGATAACTGAGCGATCTAACTAGGAAAAGATACTTTTTAAGATACTTTTTAAAGTATCTTTGGTATATAATATTTTGAAAAAGATACACTACATTTAAAATAACTGTTTGGAAAATTCTAGTATATTTTGTATACAATATCTTTAAAAAAAAATACTCTACTTTATAAGTATCTGTTTGGAATATTTCAGTATCTTTCGCATAATTTATATTTTCAAAAAGATACACTACCTTTTGAATAACTGTTTGGAAAATTCTAGTATCTTTTGTATACAATATCTTAAACAAAAAGATACTCTACTTTATAAGTATCTGTTTGGAATATTCCAGTATCTTTCGTATAATTTTATTATGTAACGAGTTCCCCATCTTCTGTTTTTGTTTCCCAACAAGTTGATAGGCCTATTTACTACCTGCTTGGCCAACATTGTAGTTGTTGTTGTCTTCCCCAATATTTCCACATTTCTACACTTTCACTTTTACTTTCGTGCGTACAACAAATGTGAGGCAATGACGTTGAATCAACAACAACAACATTATTATTATTAAATTGGTTTTTTGTTTTTGTTTTTTCCCTCTGTTTTTTTGTGGCTTTCGTTGTTGTTGTCGCCATTGTTTAGCATTTTGGCCTCATTTCGAACGTAAAGTTCGATGACCGTCGATTGTCCATCCGTCTGTCAGTCTATTTGTTGCTCCTTCAAGTGGTTTCGATGACGTTTAATAGTTTAAAAAAGTGGCATTAGTTTGCATACAATTTGAATAATCAATTTGCTCGCTTATGACTCAAAAAATAAATAAATCAACTGACTCAGCAAGCGAATCGCGCAAGTTGACCTCAATAATATGTATTTTTGAGATACGCGTCGAGTATCTTTTGTAGCTCGTATCTCGAATTTGATTTTATATCTATGTGATGTGCGTAACTGTCCTTGACATAGCGATTACAACTATGTTAGTTGCACCCATTTGCAGTACAAATAACTCACTAAATGACTCAACATCTAGCTATCTCGCTCTTTTGTCGTAAAACATAAACGGGCGTAAAAACCGTAAATGACAAAAATTGTATTTTAACGACACTCTAAACAAAAATCTCATTACAAATGCAAATGCAAATGTGACAGCCTCCAAATTCTCAATTCTCAAGTTTCCAGCCTCCAATTTGTGATCCGCTTTTGCTTGCTACAAATAACGATACAAATGTTGCTGAAAAGCTCTCGCAAAGCTTTTGGCTCTCTTAAGTTGAGCGCGAAACTCAACACACTGCTGTGTGGTGTGTTGAAAAGCTCTGTCGGCTAAAGAGCTTTACAAGAGAGAGCAGACACTTAAGAGCACACAGAGTTGTGCTCTTCGCTTTGGTTCTCTTTGGTTTTTTTTTGCTATTTGTTTTTGGCGCCACGAGCATTGAACTTTTGTGGCCGCAGAGATAAGATAAAGATAATAAGATAAAGAGCTGTGAATAGAGCTTGTGTTGCAAACTTATCAGTGCTTGAACTTGCGCTTGGGTTTAATGTTCTTAATGCTGAGTATTAATGAGTTTAATCATCTTTGCAATTACAAATTTATTTAACTAAATAAATAATTTATTATTATTATTATTTGCATTGCAATATATTTATAATATTTATTTTATTGCTAAGTATTTAATTAACTCGGCTCTGTTTTGTGGTGCTTATCACAATTTAATCAGAGCTGCTTTCAATTACTCACAGAGCTTTATCACAACTGCTTTGCCTGCTGTGGCTCTCGCTCTCTTACGTGCGCTCTCGCTCTCTTGCTCTCTTTGCTCTTTCGTTTTGTCGCTCTTTGCTACTTTGCATTGGTCGTTGCCTCTACGGCTTTTTTATCGCGGCAGCAGCGACGCGACGTCGGCGTTTTTTCAGTTTCTGTTGTCGTTGCTGTTTCGGTTGCCGTTTTGTGTTTCTGTTGTTGCTCGACTGCTCAGGCCGCTTTAGTCTCAGTCTCAGTGTCGGTCTCAGTCTTGCTGCTTGCTACCTTTGGGGTATATTCGTAACGTGCTTTTGCTTTTACAGTTAGTCGCGTTCGAGACCTTGTCGAGTTTTGTCATGTTAGCGAATTATTTGAAAATCAAAAGAAACCAAACTAAACTATACTACGATTTATATTTATGTGTTTCAACAACAAATAATACTAATTAATTAATATCTACAAAACACAACAACTAAGCATTATAAACAATTTTAATATATATACAAATATTACAATTCCTAATGTGCAACTGTTGTTAATGTGAAGATAAATCGACCAGTCTCTCCAACTTAAGCTCCAGTTCCAGAACCCTACACACGTTTCTTGGATTACGCGGTAAAAAATCTAATCAACAAATATAACATAAAGTTAAACCCAAAACATAATTTAAACTTAATAAATTTAAATGAGCAATTCCAAAAATTATTACTAAATATTTACAACAAATTTTAAAATTAAAACAAAAGCAAAGAAAGTTCCTGCATTGATAACAAAAATATATTTAGAAAAAATAAAGTGCAAATACTTAATAAAACAAATTATTAAAAAAATATTGTACAACACAAAACCAAACAGAAGAAAATATTGTTGTATATTATCTGTTAAAAAAAGAAAAGAAGAAAAAGAAAACCAAAGTTGAAATTGTGTGTGCCAAAAGAAACCAAATGAAAGTTTAATTAAAAAATTGGAAAATGCAATAAAGAGAATTTTTCGAATCTCTCTCAGTGTATGTGTGTGCATCATATATATGTGTGCCAACAATTAAATTAAATTAGCAACAAAATAAAACTAAACAAATTACAAAATACAAAAACACACATAAAATGGGCGAAGAATTACCAATATTAAAAGGCATACTCAAAGGCAACGTTAACTATCACAATGCGCGTAAGTTGAAGTTGAAGAGTTAAAGATACAAGATACAAGCGAAAAAGATACAAATGCATCGCGACTCTCTCAAAACATGACACAAATTCTCGCTTTCAATTTCCAACAACAACAACAATTCGTAAAGCTCCAATTTCTAACGCAGCGAAATGGGATGCTGCTGCTGCGCTGCGACTGCGGCAGCGGCAGCGAGACTTAGACAACAACAAATCGAAATAACTAGACACACTTTTTACTTTGACACAGCGACAGCAACAAAGTTTTTTTCTTTTCTTTTTGACTTTGATTTGCTTTGCGTTTTGTTTACCTTTTTGTTGTTGTTGCTGTTTCGTTTTCTTCTGCTAACGCTTTAAGCGCCATTGAAGTGTTGACCTCGTTTATACGCACAACAACAATAATTATCAGTGTGTTGTTGTTGTTTTGTTTTTTTTTTCTTCATCATTTTTGGTTTGCGGCCGCGGAAGAGCTTTAAACTTGAAATGAAACTTTAACAGCAGGCGTCCCAATCGCAGTCGACGTCGACGTTCACTTGTACTGCTTTTGCTATTTTCTAAAAAGCAACAACAACAGTAACAGTAATAACAAGAAGAAAAAGAGCACGTCTGCTGCTCTCTTCATGTTTGACCAACTTTAAAGCGTCGAAAGTTTGCGCAGGCGTCGCTGTCTCAGTCGCTGTCGCTGTCGCTGTCGACGCTCTTTTGATGTTTGTTGTGCTGCGCTGTGTTGCTTGCTCGCTCTAATTTCTACGCGCAGTCGCAGCAGCTGCGTTCATTTTCCATTTCGTTTGACCTGAATTTCGCTGCCTGGCAAGTGGGTCATTTATTCATTCGTTCAGTCAGTGAGTCAGTCAGTCAGATTTCTCGACAGCGGCTGCTGTGGAAAAAGTAGTAGAAAAATCTGCAAAGCGCCTCGTTTATTTTTTTTTATATGTTTGTTGTTGTAGTTGTTTCACTTTTGTTACTGATTTTTGTTGTTTAGTGTGCCAGTTTTATGCCATGTGAGTGAAATTGTAGAAATTGCATTGCTTTTGACATTGAAAAGTTGGCCAAGAAACAAGTAAATATATAAATATAGAAAGATAGGTAAAGAGTTAGTTAAATGTCTCTTAAGATACGCTCATATGTTTCGCCAATGTCTTTTAGGGCCAAGCTAATAAAAATTGCTTTGCTTTTAACCCAGTTACTTGTGAAACTAGTTTAAACACTTTACACCTATAACAATTAGCGCCTACAACTTTTTGGCCCAGTCGAAAAAAGAGTCAACGTTAAACTACAAAACGTGACCAGAAACGTGTTGCTTTTTGGTCTCTCTTTATGCTCTCTTCTCTCTCTTCTCTTGTCTCTGGCGAAATGTGAAAGTTCACCCACATACAAAATTCGTTAGTGCAAATTAAAATCTACAAGAAAGGCAAAAAAAAAAGAGAAAGTATAGCAAGTTTAAGAAGAACACAAGTCGATAAAAATAAATAAAATAAGAAAAAAAAAAATAAAAGAGTGGAACGACAGCTGAGCGTCAAGTCAGGCAATGACCCAGTTTAAAGGGACTCTTAACTGGTTGCAGTTGCAGTTGTTGTTGTTGTTGGCCATAAATTACAGTGCAGTGTGTATGACAACTTCCTGCGTGACAAACAACAACAACAACAACAACAATTGCAGCAGCTGCTGTCTCAAGTCCTTGCACCTGCTCACTCAAGCGGCTATTAACCCCCTGAGACTCCCTTTTTGAAATATATATACATATATACATATATTTAAGTACATGTTGCAAGCTCTATACTCAATTCTCCCTCTCTCTCTCTCTTGTTGCAGCTGTGCGTTTTGGTCGCGTGCCGAAGCGTGAGAAGGCGCGCATTTTGGCCGCCATGCAACAGAGCACACAGAATCGTGGCCAACAGCGTGCACTTGCCACCGAATTGGATGATCAGCCACGCCTACTGGCGGCCGTGCTGCGCGCCCATCTCGAGACATGTGAGTTCACCAAGGAGAAGGTCTCGGCAATGCGACAGCGTGCCAGAGAATGCCCATCGTACTCAATGCCAACATTGCTGGTAAGTTTTAACCACAAACTATATCTTTATCTTGTAGTTCTTAAATACACTGAAAAAAAACAGACCAACATGTTCAAGAACATTCATCTTAAATATTTTGTGCTTAAAATAAGATTATTTTAAGACCAAATTACTAAAACTAAGATTATAAATCTAAAAAAATCTTGAACCTTAAAATCTTAATATAAGACTAAAAATCTTAAATTTGTTAGGAAAGTATAAATAGGTACTATTTCATATCAATCAAATGGTGGCGCTTTGGTTAGAGAGGTTGCCTTAGTTTTTTGAAGCAGTAGGCGGCGGTTCAAATCCCACTCGTAACAAATTCAATTATCCTTTATAAAAAATTACTAAAACAGAATAAAATGCAAATAAATCAAAATTTAAAAATAAAATAAAATGATAAATACAAAAAATAATTTTTATTTATTTAAAAAAAAAAATTATAAATACAAAAAATAATTTTTATTTTTTTTAATTTTTTGATTTTAATTTCAAGAACATTTATTCTTCAAAAAAAGAACTTGGTCTTATTTAAAATGTTCTTAAATTCAAGATGTGTTCGCTTAATTTAAGAATCTTATGTTCTCAACGCATTTTTCAGACCCAAAATCTTAGTTTTGAGACCAAAATCTTGATTTTCAAACTTTTTTTTATCAGTGCAGAAACTATATCTTTATCTTGAAGTTCTTAAATACGCATTTAGTTGGGCTTATAAGCTAATATGGCTAAAGGTTGCTGGTGTAGGCGAATGTCAAGCACATTTCCGGGCACATTTATTGGCATGCATAGATCAGCAACAACAACAACAATAACAATAATAATAATAACAAACAACAACAAACTAGTTAGTGGCATGTTACTCATACGCCAAGGTGAACCTGTTTGCATGATTCTAAACCAGGAAATCAACGGCATCGCACGTAGACGCGTCTACAACTAACTGACTGTCTGTCGATCTGTCTGTCTTCTGTCTTTACTGTTCTGCTAAGAGACCTCCGATATGGTCAGAAATATATAACTTTGGCCATTGAAACGTTTCGGGTCAAGTTCTTGTTGCCCCTAAACACACATTTTTTTTTTTTGACTTTGACAGCAACACAAAAATTGTCAATGTCAAAAAAATACAGAAAAATTAAAGACAAACAATGATAAATGAGTTGTAAGTTTAGTGAATAACTCTGCTTACAACTTACGTCATGGTTAAAATAAATGTATATAGAAAATATATATAATTTAAATGTAAAATATATATTTGCAATGATCATAACTATTTTATATATTTAATATGTATTAATTTCTAATGCTGCAAGTCACTAAAAATTTAATTATTTGAACATTTGACATATATAAAATATATAATTTAAATATAGAATATGATCACAAAAAATTCTACTTAGAGGATCACAGTAAAAATTCCCAAAAGTATTGTAGAATTAGAATTATCAAATTGCACGATAAGGAAACCAAAACCAAAAGCAATACGAGAAACGTGTTCCGACAACAACAAAAAATTAATATTTATAATTAAAAAAAAAAAAACATTTCTAAAGCTCAAGGTCAAGCATAGCGTCATTATAAATATAAAAAAAAAACAAGTAAACACATACAGAATACTACAGTAAAAGAGAGAGAGAGAGAGAGAGAGAGAGAGAGAGAGAGAGAGAGAGAGAGAGAGAGAGTGAAAAAGAGAGAGAGTGAAAAAAAAGGATGATTAAAAATGAGTAGAAGCAGAGGGAGAGTTGCAAAAGGGGAAAGACACATGTGGCGGCTGTTTAAATAAATTAAAATTAAATATTTAAACCAACAAAAAGCCTAATAACAAATGTATTTACAATGGCAATAAAAGGGAGGCAGGGGAAAGGAAAGAAACTCTTTGTTTCTTGCAGTGTGTTTCTGTTATTTATTTCGGCTAATTATCGAAGCACAGTTGAGTTAATGAGAGCGTTGATAAGAGAAGGCAAATAGAGAAGGCGATAGTAAACAATGTGTGGCCATTGTCAAAGTCAAGTGCAAGGCCAAAAGGCGACAGAGCGACGCACAAGCAGAAACAGAAACATTGTAAGCGTTTACAACGCTGAGAGAAATTCCAAATAAATTGAGAGCGTTTAAGAATGAGTGAGTGACGTTTAACTGAGAAAGAGAGAGAGAGAGAGAACGATCAGCGCTATCGCCAAAAGAATAATTTGCACATGTCTGCAGCGTAGAATCAAAACACACACACACACACACACACTCAGACACACACACACACACTCGAACACTCACACGAGTTGCGAGACGACCTTGTGGCGAGTTATTTTTTAACCTTGGAATGAATGAAATGACTGTACAAATGTGTGTGTGTGTGTGTGTGTGTGTGTGTGTGTGTATGTATTTGTTACGATTAGACAAATACAAATTATTTAGAACTACTTATAGTATAGTACTTTGTATATGCATAAACAACAACCATACATAATAAGTAATAATAATAAATATGTATAAGAAAAGGAAAAATAAATGACGCAAAAAAAATAAAAATGCAAATATATACTATTTAGTACACTTTAAATGTCATCAAGTATGAGGAAGCTAATGCAAAGCAAATCAGACAGAAAGAGAGAGAGAGAGAGAGAGAGAGAGAGAGAGAGTCAATTACAACAGCGATCATGACGAGAAAGAGAGAGAGAGAGCGATAGAGGCTGAGCCAAGTAGAGCAATAGTGCAAGGGAGGGATGATGTTAGAGAGAGAGAGAGTGATAGAGAGAGAGAGAGAGTGAGAGAGAGTGATGATGGCGCAATTCATTTAATAGTCAGGTGGTTTTTTTTCCTCACATACTTACTCGTAAATACTTATAAGGAAATGAATTGCATTCTATGCTAAATTCGAAATTCTATCGAGTTATGACGAGAGACGGAAGCGTTTAAGTTGCAAGGTGGCAAGGAGGGGAATATGTGACTAAGTGACACTCTGACAGGTGCAATTGATGCTTAAATTACACATGTACATATTTTTAAAAATCTATAATACACTGCAAATTCTTCAGTGTTGATTAGACTTAAGATTGTTTCTTTTCTATTTTTTTTTTTTTTGGCTCTATCAGCTACAAGAATTCTAGGAATCATTTTGCCAGCCAACAAATTTAAATTGAAGGTCTTGTGATACGCATGTCGAGCAGCAGCAAAACAAGGGAATAGAGGGGAATAAGGAGAGAGAGAGAGAGAGAGGGGAGGAGAGAGGGAGAGGGAAGAGGGTCATACAAAAATACATTTAATAGAATTTAATACACACACACACTCAGTCATTTGTATATTTGCAAACTATTTCCGCTTTTGCGCAAATCAAACGAATGAAAAATTTCGAAAATATATATTTTTCTCAAAATAAAACGAGCGAGAATAGAAACGAAATAAATCCCAAAAGACGACGTCAAAGCGCCGGCAAAAATAAAGGTGTAGAAAATAGAAAATAGAAAGAAATTTGTTGTTATCGTTGTTCTTATTGTTGTAGTTGTTGTTGTTGTTGTTGTTGTTGTGCCGGTTGTATGCCGGCATATTGTTGTTGCTTTTGCTTGCACTTGACGAAGGCCAGCCAAGAAAGAAGAGAAGAGAAGCAAAGAGTGTGAAGCGGGAAGAAGAAAGACAAGGCAAGAACGTTGCCGGCATTTTGGGGCGAATAATTTTCAAGGTTAATCATACAAATTTAGACGAAAAATGAACACACACAGACATGAAATAAAACATAATTTTATAACATTGAAAAGAGAGAGAGGAGGAAGAATGAGGGGGATGGTGAGAGGGTGGTTGGGGGGTGTATGCAAGCACGTTCGCGTTTCGTCTGGCGCGTGCATGTAACTCAAAACCCGGAAAACAAAATGGCATAATAACATGAACAATGCTTGAAATAGACAACAACAGCAGCGACAATGACAAACGCCTGAGCAATAGGGTCAAAATCAGTAACACCCCCCTAGCCACTACCCCCTCCCTTACAACCAAAAGCTACAAATCTAAAGCCCCTAAGCGAGCGAACACACGCGCAACAACAACAACGACAACAACTACAACTATAATACGGAACCTTGAACTCTGGTTCGTCGACCTTGGTGATAATGTCAGCGACAGGCGATGAAAGCACACAAAACAACAAAAACAGTTATAGAAAGGGACAGAGTGAGAGAGAGAGAGCGGAAGAGAGAGAAAGCAAAACAGCCCCTAGAAACTAAAAACTAGCTGAGCAAGCTGACGTCGCTGTCAGCAGCTAAGCTTTTGTATTGTAACTGTAATAAAAAGCTTCCAGCGACGTTAGGCGAGAGCGAGAGAGAGAGAGAGTGAGAGCGAAGTAGGGCTGGGGGAATGTGAGGGTGAGTGAGCGAGCGTGAGCGTGAATGTATGTGTATGTGTGTGTGTGTGTGTGTGGGAGTGTGCGGAAGTACAAATAGTAGTTGTGATTATTGATTGCAGTGGAGGAGGGAAAGAGATGGAGAGAGACGCAGGTACAGGCAGCAGTTCGGTGACCTTCGCGTGAATAGAACGCATATAAATATTGGATGACGCGACATTAGGAAGGGGAATGCAACAGTTTTTGTGACAGCCTTATACTAAATCAGTTACTGCTATAATAAATATATAATTATTATACTAAGTGCTATTATTTTTATGTTCGTAAGCATTGGCATTTTCATTGTCATTTTCATTATTATTATACTTTTCACTATCATAAGCATTATCATAATCATTAGGAGTACCATTGTCATCTTTGCCATTAAAATTTTTATTATAATTTTCATTTATTATCAAAAGCATTTTCATTAGCATAAGCATTAGCAATATCATTGTCATTATCATTGTCATTTTTATTATAATTATATTTGTCATTATTATAATCATTATCATAATCATTATCACTATCGGTATCATTGTCATTGTCATTGGCATTTTCATTATTATTATACTTTTCATTATCAAAAGCATTATCATAATCATTTTCATTATGCTTTTCATTAGCATTAGCATTCTCATTATTATTATACTTTTTATTGTTTTTATCTTTATCATTATTATATGCATTAGCTATATCATTAAGATTTTTATTATTATTATTATTACTATTTTTATTATTTTATATTTACCATTATTATATGCATCAGCTATATCATTAAGATTTTTATTATTATTTTTATGACTTTTATTAACTGTGATCATTGAGTCTAACCTGATTTCTCCGCATTCTTTGTATATTTGCAGGCCTGTCCATTAAATCCCGCGCCCGAGCTTCAGTCAGAGCAGGAATTCTCACAGAGATTCGCTCATGTTATACGCGGAGTTATCGACTTTGCGGGCATGATACCCGGCTTCCAATTGCTCACCCAGGATGATAAGTTCACGTTGCTCAAAGCGGGACTCTTCGATGCGTTGTTTGTGCGTTTGATCTGCATGTTTGACTCATCGATCAACTCGATCATCTGTTTAAATGGCCAAGTGATGCGTCGCGATGCCATTCAAAATGGCGCCAATGCCCGATTCCTGGTGGACTCGACCTTTAACTTTGCAGAGCGCATGAACTCGATGAATTTGACAGATGCTGAGATCGGTCTTTTCTGCGCCATCGTACTGATAACGCCCGATCGTCCGGGTTTGCGGAATCTGGAGCTGATCGAGAAGATGTACAGTCGTCTGAAGGGTTGCCTGCAGTGCATAGTCTCCCAGAATCGTCCCGATCAGCCCGATTTTCTCGCCAAGCTGCTGGACACAATGCCAGATCTGCGCACTCTAAGCACACTGCACACGGAGAAACTCGTTGTATTCCGTACGGAGCACAAGGAGCTGTTGCGTCAACAGATGTGGAGCATGGAGGAGGGAGATGCGTCCAGCAAGAGTCCCGCTGCCAGCTGGGATGCCATGGATGTGGAGGCAGCCAAGAGTCCACTCGGCTCCGTATCAAGCACTGAGTCCGCCGATCTTGACTATGGCACGCCAAGCAGCACACAGTTGCAACAGCAACAACAGCAACAACAACAACAGGTGGCAACGCCAGTGCAGCAGTCGCATTTGCACAACTCTGGCAACACCTCCTCATTGGCCAGCTCGGCGCCGCTGCTCGCTGCGACACTCTCCGGCGGTTGTCCGTTGCGCAATCGCGCCAATTCCGGTTCCAGCGGTGATTCCGGAGCTGCCGATATGGATATTGTTGGTAACCATGCGCATCTTACACAGAATGGTCTGACCATTACGCCGATTGTGCGTCACCAGCAGCAGCAGCAGCAACATCCCCAACAGCAACAGCAACAGTTGCACCAACATCCACATCAGCAACATCCGCAGTTGCATCATCATTTGACCTCGGGTGCCACACGCTATCGCAAACTAGACTCGCCCACCGATTCGGGCATTGAGTCCGGCAATGAGAAAAACGAATGCAAAGCGGTCAGCTCCGGCGGCAGCAGCAGCTGTTCCAGTCCCCGTTCCAGCGTCGATGATGCGCTCGATTGCAGCGATGCCGCCGCCCATGCCGCAGCCGGAGTGAGTGTCGGAGTCGGAGTCGGAGTGAGTGTATCCGTGTCGCCAGTGCGTTCGCCGCAGCCGTCGACCAGCGCCAATCTCAATTTGAAGCGTCAGATTGTCGAGGATATGCCGGTGCTGAAGCGTGTGTTGCAGGCGCCGCCGCTGTACGACACCAACTCCTTAATGGATGAGGCCTATAAGCCGCACAAGAAATTCCGTGCACTGCGTCATCGTGAGTTCGAAAGTGCCGAGGCGGATGCCAGCAGCTCGACAAGCATACCAGCTCACAGTCCACGTCAGAGTCCCACACACATCAGTGTGGTGCAGACACCGCCACCAGCAGCAACAGTTGCAACCAGTCAGCTGCACATGCATCTAACGCGCAACAGTCCCAACCAACAACAACAGCAACAACAGCAGCAGCAACAACAGCAACAACAACAACAACAGCTAGGTTCCATGGCCAGCACACATTCGGTTCTGGCCAAATCCTTAATGGCCGAGCCACGCATGACTCCCGAGCAAATCAAACGCTCTGATATTATACAAAACTATTTGATGCGTGAACCGGCAACAGTTGCCAGCAGCACCACAGGCGGTGGACGCAGTCCGAGCAATCATTGTCCCTCGCCCTCAACAAGTTCCCCACCGCCTCCACAGCAACAGCAACAGCAGCAACAGTTGCAACAACAACAACAACAACAGCAGCGTTGGCTCAACAGCAATTGCCAGCAGCGACAGCAATCTGTCTCACCGCACAGCAATGGCAGCAGTTCCAGCTCCAGCTCCAGCTCATCCAGCTCCAGCTCCAGCAGCAGCAACAGCAGCAGCAGTCACAGCAGCAACAGCAACAGTTGTCAGTATTTCCAGTCGCCGCATTCGACCAGCAACAGCAGCAGCAGCAGCAATTCCGCCACCTCAACAACAGCAACGTCCACTTGCATAGTGACACCTCCAGCGCGACCATCGCCCATGTTGGAGCTAAAAGTGGAAATTGCTGATCCTGCACAGCCGTTAAATTTGTCCAAGAAATCGCCGACGCCGCCGCCAAGTAAATTGCATGCATTAGTTGCTGCCGCCAATGCTGTGCAGCGTTATCCAACACTGTCCGCTGATGTCACAGTCACGGCGGCCAGCAATGTGGCCACGCCCAGCGGCACACCGCCCACAAGCAGCAGCAGCAGCAACAACAACAACAGCAGCAACAGCAACAGCAACAACAGTGCGTCTTCAGGCGTTCCGACTGTGCACAAAGTCATGTTAGAGGCGTAAATCGCAGCAGAGCTGAGAGACTGACAGGTTAAAGGTTAAAGAGTAGCAGGAGGAGGGGAAGTAACAGGGGATTGGGTACATTTTCCTTAATGAGCACTGGCAAAAAACACCCCTCGCAGCCAGCAAAGAAAATACAAATAAAAAAGAAAAGCGTTAAAATTAAATTAAATTATTTTTAACTTTAAACAAACTTCACAAATAATTAAAAGCAACAAACAACAAAAAAATTATAAAAAAAAAAACAAATGAGCAAGTGTACAAAGTTTCAAAATGCATGCAATTTAAAAATATATATATATTTAAACTACAAGTTATTAATTAACAACAAAAAGCTGATAAAAAAAAAATTGTTTGTCGAGGTATTAAAAACGTGGGCAAGACAACAATGCATATAAACCATTTAATTTAGCAGTTAAACTCAATACAAAAACAAAAACAGAAAACAATAACAACGTAAATTATTAATTAAATTTCCCATTTGCTTTTACTTGGCAACTGTTGCCAATTGGAATTTCAATACTGATTTCGAACTCGATTTGATTTCCGCAAAAACTTTTAATTGTTTTTTAAGTTTTAAGCCAATTTGTTGTACATATTACAATTACATATTTTACATATTATTATTATTAATTATTTTCTAGACAAGCAATGCGTTCAACTACTTGCTTTTTGAAATGTTTTTTGAAAAAACTGCAATTTAATGTTGTCTTATTTCTTTTTTTTAAAAACCCCCCTTGAAACAAAAAAAATGGTATGAACTTTTTTTTTGCGATCTCCGTTAAGTGAAAAAAATATAAAAACAATTGCTGTTTTTTTTTATTAATAACCATTGAGAACATGCGATAAAAATTCAACTATATTTAAGTTCAGATAAAATTCAGTTTTTATGAATTGCAAAATTATGTAAAATTTTAAGCGTTTAATATTATTGTTTTCTAATTTTAAATAAAAACCCACACAAAACAAGAAAAAAAAATCATAAAAAAAATAAAAGAGCATATACTTATACATATATGAATATTAAAATCAAACAAAAAATGCTTAAGAGTTTTAGCAGCAAAAAACCCAACGTTAATATATTTGTTGTGTAAATAGTTAAATGTTAAATTAAAATTACAATTAAATTTAAACGTAAAACCAACGTATTTAAAATATGAAATATATGCTTAAACGATTTAATGTTTAATTGGCATAAGAACAACAACAAAACAAAAACTTAGCAGCAAAAAATACAACAACAAAAAAAGCAAACAAAAAAGATTATTGATGATATATAAATATATTATTTAAAAAAAAAGTAAAATACACTTGCGGTAGCAAAAAACTATTACATTAATTATATTATAATTAATTATGCAGTACTATTATGATTATTCTAATTCTTATGATTAATTAATTACTATTTCTTGTGGTAAGCAACAACAAAAAACAAAAACAACAAAGAAAAACCGGCGCAGAAATTTGTATGTCAAATCAATAAAATGAAAATTGTTAAAAAAATATTTAAAAACATATCTTCAGTTTTTTTATTTCGTTTCAACTTTCAGTTTATCTTAAGTTTTTCAGTTCATTTCTTTTTCTCTTCAGTTTACAAGGAACGGTAAGCCGACAAATGGAAATCAAAATCTTCAATCTATCATTTATTTTAAATAATTTTTTATTTCTCTTTATAAACTACCGCGTTGAAGAATCCAAAAAAAAAATAAAAAATAATAATTTTTAAAGTTTTGCATATTGTAGTATGTGTGTAAAAAGGAGAACAACAACAAAAACAGTTCACTTGAGGATTGAGATATGAAAAAGAAAAAAAAAACAATAAGCATAACATAATGAAATCTAAGATACATACACATACATATACATATACATATATTATAAATATATTCTTTTAAAATTTATGCAAACGTGCTGACAAAATGAAATGAAGAAGCAACGTCAAATATTATGAACAGCGGGAGAGAAGAAGGTTATGACAAAAATGTTATACCAAATAAAATATCACACTTCAATAATTATATATATATATATATACAGACACATACATGTGTGTGTAACAATTTTTTGCGTGTGTGTGTAAAATTGTCCGTAATTTTTAGCAAGCAAATAAAATTTAAAAAAAATTAAAAAAACAAATATTGTATTAAAACTGAATATTTTATGTATAAAACTTAAACAAAAAAAAAAACACTGTGTATTGTAGTACGATAGCAGCCAGCTTGTGTCTGGATATAGAACTTATGTTTAAACAGTCTATCGATGCCGATAACGATAGATATTTAGTGAGTGGAAGAGGGAGAGTAACGGTAAACGAAACAATGAAATGACGACAATTAAGCATAAAATAAAATACAATACAAAGACCGTAAATCGTAAATCGTAAAGCGTAACTCGTAATTCGTAAAACGTAACTCGTTAAGCGTAAATGTTAAACGTAATAGCAACTAACGTAACTGAGCTGAAATCCAACTGAGCAGGCATATAGAATATGATACTTGGAAGATCGAGTACACATATTTAAATATGTATATATGTGCTTATAAATACGAAACGATTAGGTATATGTATGTATATGAACACACACACACATATATATATTTTCATCAGTCACAATTTGTGAATTGAGGCAACAACAATTTTAAAAAATCGACGGGGCAAAGTACATATGTACACGGATGTACAAACATACATATATATGCCGCCAGATCAGCAAATATATGCATACATATATATATAAATAGAAGCGTATCTAAGAACATGGCTAAATGATACCAAAAGTAACTCGACACAGAAGAACGAAATTTGTATTTGTGAAATAACATAATATTGCAGTTTGTTTTAATAAAAAAATTAAAAAAACAAAAACCAGAATGAAATATGTGAATAAAATATGAAAATAAGTATTTAAAATATATCAACAAAAATTACAACAACAACAACAAAAAAACCAAACATCAATTGTTTCATTTATTATTTTTGGAAATTCTATGAAATTCCAGAGCAACTGAATGTGTCATATTGTACTACATTGTTAAGGCTTCTGCTTCTTCACGTTCTCTCCTTCGTCTCCTGCTTCTTCTTCTCCTTCTTCTGCTTCGTTCATCGTCGTTGTCGCATGCCCGACGATAATTTTCAATGTCGTCGCCTGTGTATTTTGGAATTTTGCTCGTGACCTTGAGCGATAAGTGTCGCAAAATGAATTTACCGAAATAATCAAATAAGCATTGTCTCGAGTGGGAGTGAGAAGCGGCGAGGCGCGAAGGAGAGAGAGAGAGAGAGGAGTGTGTAGAGATAACACGCAGTCAGATAGCGCCATGCCCATGGGAACAGCCCAGGGAGAGAGCGGGACGGAAGAGAGAGAGGAATAAATTCTAATTTTAAATGAAGAGCATACAAAGATGTGCGACCACGAGAGAGAGAGAGAGAGAGAGAGAGAGAGAGAGAGAGAGAGAAATAGATAGAGGGAGGATGGTAGAGAAGGGGTGGGAACACGCTCAGATCTGTTATCTTCAAAGTCAATGTCAAAGCTGTGGCAGAAAGAAACAGCATTAGATAGAGATAGAGCGAAATAGATAGATAAGGGGAACAGTCTAACAGCGCAACAAATTAACGAAATGTACAATGTGGCGTATGAGTAATGCATGCCAAGAAACGAGCAGGAACTGCAATAAAATAGTACAAAAGAATCGATAGACAGAAAATCGATTTACTGAAAAGGGCCTCATTATCCCTTGCTGTCAATCTTAATAGAGAGTTACGATAAATGTATTGAAGCAGGGCCTCTTAAATTGTGGAATTAAACATACATATATGAACAGGTTGGGGATAACTGTACAAAAATAAGGTGTTCATATCCCTAACAGCCTTTTTAAGGCATTATTTGTCTGGATCAATGTTGAGTTGGAAAGAATCTACTTATCTTAATTGTCAGGATACAAGATAGTCAATTGTTGGTAAAAAAATTTAAAGGATCTTTCGAAAAAAAAAAAATTTATTTTAGCTTTTATTTATGTCTACAGAAAGTACTAGAAAGCCCTACGATTATTCAAAATGAAAGCACTTTGTATACACTATAATATTTATAATTAAAATGATATCAAAGTTCGAGCTTTAACTTAATTATTTCAGACTCATAAAAGCGTTCCTATCCCTTCCATATATGCTTGTATAAACGTAAGCATGACAAATGTACCTAACAAAAATTTATATATTAGGTTGCTTTTTAGATTTTTTGCGTATTTCACCTTGAAATCCAACAAGCCTCAAATAAATTAATACACAGAAATCGCGCAAATTCCGCCGCCAACAAATAAAATATAATACAACAACGACAACAACAACAAATTGTATATGTATTAAGAAACAAGAACAAATACCGGTGGGGGAAGAAAAAAAAACAAAAATTCAAGGTTAACTGATTAGACGAAATTAGCGAATTTCTAGCAGATGATTGAACGAGTCAGCGGTTAGGGATCGAGGGCAGGGGGCAGGGGGCATGTGGCAGGGACAGGGGCAGGGGTAGGCTGTGGGGAGCGGGTGATGAGAGCACGCGCTAAAAAAAAGGCCCACGCAACGCATTTCGTTTTCTGATTGTGCGTGTGCGTGCCGAATCAAAAAAGCCGAAGCAAACCCGAAGTTAAGAAAGCCGAACTCTCGCACACGCATGTTGACTCCTCACTCCCCATTCCACATTCCTCCTCCCTTTCCCAAAGCAACTACAATTCCACTCATTAGAAATTCACCACTACAAAAGCATTGTCGTCACACTCACGGTTGCCACCTCATGAAAATATTATGTACCAAATATGTTGGGAATTCGAAAATATAGATAGAATAATAGAATAATATATATAGATAAAATATCTAATAGATTTTAATAAATGTAATGTCATAAATAATATTTTTTTAGTTTTATATTAATTATTAATTTAGACTGTTTTATTAAAACTTATAAAAACAAAAAATTAATAATAATATTAATGGGTAAAGTGTATAAAAATAGGCATTTATACATTTACTTCGGCTTAAATCTATAATAATAAAATTATCTTAGTTTTCTTAAATATAAATATGTAAAATTTATAGTAATAATTACAAAATTTTAATTAAATAGAAATTCGGTATAAAAATGTACCATTTCTAAAATGAAGTGAACCAATGTATAATAATAAAAGTATTTTAGTTTTCTAAAATATAAATATGTAAAATTCATAGTAATAATTTAAATTTTAATTAAATAGAAATTCGGCCAAAAAATGTACCATTTCTAAAAAGAAATGATCCAATGTAGCAACATTTATAATATGTACCGGTTTTTGGTAAAAATGTACCAAATATGGTACAATAAGTCTACATATTTTGCATTTTGTGGAATTCGACATATAGACATTGATCTTGTAACTCGTAAACGTAATTAAATTAGTCGTATACAGTAAAATTCCTATTGTTCGCTTTGATGCCCAAAATAAATCAAAGGTATATTTACAACTTGAGCGTAAGCTGAAAAACCAAAATTAGCCAAGGCGGCAGCAGAGTAAGTACAATAAAAAGTAAATTGTACTATAAACAAAAAAAAGTTTATACGCTTTTGGCGTAAGGTAAATAAAATAATACAAATGTACACACACACGTACACATACAGCTGTAGATACAGCTACAGCTACAGCTACAGATACAGATACAGATACACAACAAAATGCGCTTGACATTGAACTTGAACTGCAGTGCAATCGACGACGTTTACGTCAGCGTCGCTGTCGCTGTAGACGTCGACGTCGGCGTCGGCGTTGCCGTCAACGTTGTCTGTGTCATAGTAGTGAGCTGATATCAGAATCAACAGCAGCTATTGTTGTTGTTGTTGCTGTTGCTGTTGATACTTTGATACTGACAGATACTTTGATGAGCAACTGAATAGGAAAAAAAATGAACTCAGCTTAATCACAGCAACATCAACAACAATGAGAGAGAGAACTGTAAATGATTTTACAAAAGCCCAAGTTTATATTTAATATATATACAAACAAAAAATAACAAAAATACAACTGCGTCGGATAAATTGAAATAAAAGAATTATATGGTAGATGAGTAACTTTTTTGACGCATTCAAATCAATGTGAAACAACTTGCCTAGGAAAATGACTGAGTCAGAAAACTACATATTGATAAATGAACATGTCTAGGGATTTTTTTATACCCATGAGAGGAGACCTATATTTAAATGGGAACCACAGGAAAGTTTTGTAATTGAATTTTAATAAAAAAAACTTAAGTTTAATTTTCTATAAAAGACTATTTCCGGTGGAAATTTACAGAAATATGAGCAGGATTAATAAGGACCAACAACTAATAAGTAACATGAAAGACAAAAAGGATGAAAACCTGTCTTAACTATACGTAATGTGTATACAATTAACAGTCATTCCAATAATTCTTTTATAAAGGAATTAACTATAAGTCCGTCAGCTAAAAATTGCAAATCGAAGTAAAAATAATTTTAAATACAAATTGGCTAAGGTTTAAATTTCTTCTATTAAGGTCTCAGTTAACAAACTTTTTGAAATTTTAGCTGTACTCCGCAAACCAAAACTCGAATCAAACAGCATTTTAAAAAAAATTTTTTGTTCCAAATAAAATATGGCTTTACTAAAGACGCCAATTTATTTTAGACTTTAAATAAATTCTATTAAATAACAAATCGTATTTAAATCATTAAAATGAGATAAATCACTACATTTTTAACTTTTCGAACTACAAAAATTTATTGATTTAAAAAATAAAAATAAAGCTATTTAAAATTTTTGTTTTGATAATTTTCCATTTCAGACAAAATAACAAATAGTATTTTAATAGTAAATTTAAGATAAATCATTACATTTAAATTTTTTGAAGAAACTAAATTTATTTAGTTAAGAAATCGAGGAAATATAAATCTATACACATACTTTTTTTGGTATAAAAATTAGTAAAAAAAAAATAGAACAGCTCATTTTGTTCCACGAATTGATCAAAATTCCCTCGACAGATAACCTTAGGGATTTTTAGAGCATAGTTAAGGATGGAGACTCAATAATATGCAAAATGTACAAATTACGAGGTGTAATTTGTGGAGAAGGCGTAATGTCTGCTGGCATTGGCCACAACCAAGGTCACATTGACAAGTGTTGCAAAATGGGCGAAGTTCTGTAGAAGGTGCGTGGGTGGTACGACCGGAGGGAGGGAGGGGGTGTGATTTGGAGGATGCGTGAGTTCTGCTTTTGGCACTTGTCGTTTGTATTGCTCTCGTTCTCGTTCTCGTTCTTGTTTGCCTTTACCTCCTTAATTTTTGCTTTTCACTTGATTAGTGACACGCGCTTGCCACACACGCTCTTTCATTCCCCCTCTCTCTCTCTCTCTGTCTCTCTCACTCTCTGTCTCTTCCACTCGCACAGTTAACTTTGAGTCTACAACTGTTTGCTTTTCTGTGAAAAATTATTTTTGGCTTTCTGCAAACAGAAATTCGCTTGATTTGTCACATAAAGAAAATCAACATAAATTGAAAACTTCAAAATTTAAATATATACTGTGATATCACATCATTTTTATTTTTGTCGTAAGAGCTCTTTATCGATATCATTTAAGATAGTTCGCAAGCAAAGTTGTTCCCTTTTGTATAATCTCAGATCTGGGCCTAAACAACTTGTCGCTAAAAGAAAATCAACATAAATTGAAAACTTCCAAATTTAAATATACTGTGATATCACATCATTTTTTTTGTCGTTAGAGGTCTTTATCGATATCATTTAAGATAGTTCGCAAGCAAAGTTGTTTCCTTTTGTATAATCTCAGATCTATTTTCTTTATACACTGCAAAAAGAAAATCAACATAAATTGAAAACTTCAAAATTTAAATATACTGTGATATCATATCATTTTTTTTTTTGTCGAAAGAGCTCTTTATCGATATCATTTAAGATAGTTCACAGGTTCTCAGATCTATTTTCTTTATACACTGCAACTTTTACTACTATTGGGCCTAAACAACTTGTCGCAAAAAGAAAATCAACATAAATTGAAAACTTCAAAATTTAAATATATACTGTGATATCACATTACTTTTTGTTTTTGTCGTAAGAGCTCTTTATCGATATCATTTAAGATAGTTCGCAAGCAAAAGTTGTTCCCTTTTGTATAATCTCAGATCTATTTTCTTTATACACTGCAACTTTTACTACTATTGGGCCTAAACAAACTTTCCCTTGGCCATAAAAAAATCTCCTTCAGAAAGGTCAAAAGCGTGTGGATGCTGCCATTTTGAGCACTTTCAAGACGCCAACTGGAAGGGGGGAGGAAGGGGGGGAGGGGGAAGGATGCGGGGGTCGACGACAACGCGTGTGTTGTATTGAAATGTCCTTGACAATAACATTGCATGCCATCAGGTCGGTGGGTCGTTGGGTTGGTTGGTTGGTTGGTTCGGTTGGGTTGGTTGGGTCGTTTAGTCGCTGCTTTGTTGAGCCAATATGGCGCGTGAAAACCTTATTCAAGGACCGAGACTGAGTGGCATGTGAAAGCTCTAAATTTTCGTGGAAATGCCTTGTCGGAGCTGGCTTGATTTGCTTATTTACACGTGGCATACATTTGGGAATACTCTCTCCTCTTTTAGTCCTGGCATTTTCAGCAGGTTGCAGTTAAATGAAGTGTGTCTTCGCATTTTGGCTAATTGAGCACAGTCTTGGGCTAATAAACTACCCTTAGTTGGGCTAACGGCTGCCTACTAATTTTACAAATATTAAATAAATATGCACCCCTCCCCCCAAAAAAAAACTCAACCCACTCAGTTTTTGGGTGCCAAGGCAAACAACCGCACAAAATACACGCGCGCTAACCCCACAAGCCAATAACCTAGAGCCATTTTGCTATTTACACAATTACAACAACAAAATATTTACCCTGTCTCCGCAACCCCCTACGTAAATGCCACCCCCCCCCCCTTAGATCCAGCAACCCCTCATCAAATAAAAGCCAAACATGAGCGAAACGAAATTGCGTCGAAAATGTTTTGTGCGAACATTTAATGAGGTGGGAGGGTAGAAATAGGGGGTTGATTAGGGGGTTGGATAGGGGGTGGGACAGCTAAAGCAGAAACTTTTACGAAATTTATATTGTGTTTCCCTTCGAAAGCTTTGCACCATCCCTATTTTTGGTTAGCATTCAAGGTCAAAGTTGAGCGCTGGTCGTAAAGACAAAAGAAGCGAGTTTGTAATGCAGTAAAGCACTCGAAATACCCTAAGAAATTATAAATTTTGTGAAAATTAAATTAAAATATTAATTTGCTTTGTATATTCAGCTGGAGTTGTTTATTGACATTCTCAGCTATTCTTTCTACTCGTTGTAAATACAGAGTATTCTCATTTGTTACAGGGTATATCTACACAGTCAAAGTCAGTGCGCCGAATCGCCTAATGTTGGCATTAGTCTGTGATGGCCAGAATCATCCCCCAATTTATACAATAACTTTGTGATTCGCAATTTTTTTATGCCTTTTGTTGCTGTCAACTTGACCCAAATCAAAAAGTTCTCAAACAAATATATCAAAAGGCGACATTTTGTTTAATTGTCTAATTAAAATCTGGAAAATTGTACAGCTAAAACAAAGTCGAAAGTCTGTAATTGACAAGGGATCTACTCGAATCGGACTCGAACTCGTATGAATAATGAATCTACATATGTTATCTGAGCTCTTATTCAAACCACATCAAGTTGGGTTGTTTAGACTGCTGACAAGTAATTTCTACTCCTCCTTCTCCTGTTTCATTGATGGCATAAACCGAGTAATAAAATCGTCTTAAGACCATTTCAAGGACCAGTCTATGCTGACGTGAACTTAGAGAGAGAGAGAGAGAGAGAGATACAGAGAGACAGAGAGAAGAGACTTCAACGTAGGCGTAAACTTGGTCGATTCTTTAAGCATCTTGAATTTCAATCAAGTCAGCAAATGAGACAGCTTCATTCCCTTCTTAACTGACAATAAAATTGAAAAAGAATACTTTGTGTATACCAATTTGTGTGGCGAGACTGAAAACAATCATCGATTACGACATATGGAAAATCTGGAGGAAAAAACATCAAGTAAATTGAGATCATCGATCGATGTCGATCGATCGTTAAATGAATCAAATTACGCATTACATTTTATTTTGATTTCATTTCATAAACAGAGAACTGTACAGAAGTCAAAACATTCAATCAGACATCAAGCTATGAGCTATGGCATTACATTACATAAATATTTAAATATTTGTTCTCGATATTTATTACAACAATCCGAGGGCTCTTTTTACGATTCATACGATTCAAGAACAAATGCTCTGATCATGTCATTCGAAGGCAATGCAAATCATTCCGAAGGCGAGATATTGTTTACCATTTATGACATTATAAATCAGAATCCGAATGGAGGTTGTTTTAAATACGGCTCTTATTATTATTATAAATTTAAATGATATTTTGTAAGGTCACATGAGCCTTGACCTAAAATATATATCAAAACATATCTAGTGTAAATTCTTTTGCTCTTCATGCTTCTGCAGGAATCAAAGCTTGGAATTATTGTTCTATTAGTTAAACATAACATACATAGGTCACTGTGATCTCCTACAGTTCCTTCGCTAACCCAAGTTTCTTTTATTATAAAATAGTTAAAGGGTAAAATTTAGCTTAACAATTTATAGTTTTATTTATCAACTCATTTTTCTGCACAATCGCTTTGATTTCCATTGGATTGAGGATCCTAACTTACTCTGCTTATGTGTCTTAAATGTCCATGGGTGATCATTTAGCTTGCTCTCTTTATTTAAGAGAGTTATTTTTATTCTAAACGTTATCTATTATAATCATTTTATTGTTAAGTAGTTCAGATAGCTAAAAGTGAAAAAGTCTTTGTTCTATATATAAAAACCTTTGTACAAACACCTTCAAATATACTCCTTTAGCTTTCAGATCTGCTGCTTTTTGAAAGGACTAGATTTAAGGACTCATTGTATCATTCATTACTGATGTATTATCTACCTTACTTTAAGAGCTTAGGAATACATATTGATTTTAGCTGGACTAGAATATAAATATAAATATATACATTTAAAGATATAAATTATATAAATTTAAAGTTACTTAAAAAAAAGTATCTATAGATGGATTAATATTACAACTTAACTTAAATTAATTTTACTTTTTTTATATTTTCAGTCATATAATAAATTCGTTTTTTAAATTTTATAATTTATTGTTTATTTAAACTTTTGTTTTATTATACGCATAATTTAAATTTTGGTCGACTGATATTAGTTGACGTAAATAAATAAATAAATAACTTTAGATACAGTAGAAAATACACATGAATTTACACATACATGAATATACACATGAATTTAGAGATAATTAATAAAAAGTACCAATAGATGAATTAATATTACATTTTTTTTTAGATACATGAGCTTTTTTAAAAGTATATAAGCCTAGAACGGACAGTGTTTTAGCCTGACTGTTTAGGTCGACAGTCCCATTTTATTTTATTTTATTCAAGGAACTTTCATTGTTATCAGCACTTCTCTCTTGAGGGCTTGACTGCTAGAATCCTTGAGTCCGATAATGACATAGTCTGACCTCTTTTAATAGTATCCATGTGCGTGTCTGGAGACAGTGGCAATGGCAACCAACTGTTGCCAACGATAAATAGCAGTGTAATGATGGCCACATTTGATGGCGCGTGGTGGGAGTGTTAAGGGATGATGGTGTGGGTGAGGGTGAGGGTGAGGGTGGGGACCGTGGGAGGTCAGTTAAATGGCGGCGCCGACTGTCTCCAGTCGCCGGCTGTCAAGGACATCGTTCGCATTACAGGCCTCTACGAAATGCGCATAAAATTTGTGAGACGGAGGCCTTATTTCTTAAACATTTTGTATCATTTGTATTTTGTTTTTGGATTTTTAAATGTTTGCACGCGTTTTTGCATTGCAAACTAAGTATGGCAAACATTTGGTTGATTGTCAATGTCAGAGAGCGTTTGCTCTTCAAGTTTTCAATTCAGGAAGTTCTGATCGTATATATACAAACGATTTGCATAGAATGAATAACTGCGATTCGTTCAAAAACACTTTTGATCAGCACTTGATCAGCATTTTGAGATGAGATTTTTTGGGGAAAATGTTTAATTTCATTGAGTTCTTGGTCGATGGGACAGGAAGCAGACGACGATAACTGAGTTTAATGTATGCCATTCAAAAAATAACTGAATCTTATAAATATGTTGGATATTTACTTGAGTATATAACCTTGTGGCATCTGTTTCTCCAGATAAATTTGTTTAATGTAGAACTGAAAAATTGTCAGTGCAGAGAAAGGTCCAATTTAAACTTGTCGAGTAATCGAGAAATAATTCTAAAAATATGTAAAAATATACGAAAATGTTAATGAAAGTGGCAGGGAGAGTGAGATAGAGTGAGAGAGTGAGAGAGAGAGAGAGAGAGAGAGAGAGAGAGACCTCAAGGCTAAACTGAATGAAATGTTGTATGTACTTATATTAATGATGGTAAATGATTATGACTAGGAATGTATCCCGCATCCTCTCTCTCTCTTTCTCTCTCTCTCGCTCTCGCTCTCTCTCTCTCTCTGTTATCTGCGGAGTGGCCTCAATTCACGCATGAAATCTGCAATCAAATGTAAATAGCAAGCTCATAAGCTCAATTTTATGGCCACATAAAGCAGGGCTTTACAAAATTTAGGCCAACTCACAGGACCAGCTCCATAAAATGTCGCGTCGAGTTGGTAGAACTCAACCGCAGACAACATAACGTTTTTCTGTTCATATTTTGGCATAAAACGATGCCAAGGATGCGAGTTGAGTTTGGCGGCAAACAGAAATCGTCACGTATACGCCGCATACGCCAGCAATTATGTTACATACAAACACAGTCGACCAAGAAAGAGGGTTGTACACAAAAGTTTCATAAAGTTAACCAAAAATAAGCCGAAGGTTATGTTATGATAATACGCAGCAACAAAAGCAACAAAAATACAGCCCGAAACCTGCTACGCAATTCAATCAGTTACAAAAGGGGGTTGAACTGGGGAGGAGGGCCCACTGTAGGCGTATTGTAGAGAGCCTAGTTTATGTTCGGGTCATAAAATACGAGTATGGCCTAATGACAGGCAAATGAAAAAGCCTTTAGACCCCTGTACAATACTATATGTATGTATATCTCATCAATCAGCATAGACCACAAACTCGCTAATACAACTGTCTTCCTCTCACTTACTCACTCACTCTCCAGCTATGCCTTTTGCAAGTACTATCTGTCTGCCTCTTTCTCTCCCTCTACACTGATAAAAAAAAAATGTTCTAAAATCAAGATTTTGGTCTCAGAACTAAGATTTTTGGTCGAGAACATAAAATTCTTAAATTATGAGAACACATCTTGATTTTAAGAACATTTTAAATAAGACCAAGTTCTGAATTTAAAAATAAATGTTCTTGAAATTAAGATTTTTATTCTTATATTAAGATTTTAAGATCTTTTAGATTAATAATCTTAGTTTTAGTAATTCGGTCTTAAAATTTTTTTATTTTAAGAACAAAATATTTAAGATGAATGTTCTGGATTTTAGAAGTTCGTCTTTTTTTCAGTGTATTTACCTAAAATATATCCTGCCGCTGATTAACCAAAAAAAAGAATGTATAATATTAAATGGACTTGCTAACTGCGTCACAGTCCAATAAATATAATAAGGGAAAGCATTTTTGCCGGGTCAATTTTCTGTTGCCTAGGTCGAAACCCCTGCCCCTATTTTTGCCCCTTCCCCTGCCCCTATTTCAGCCCCTGAACCTGCCCCTCCCCCTGTCCCATTTCTACCCAATAAGTAAATTGTTAAACTGATAGCATGTAATTAGTATTTAGCGTAGGCGTCTCACAATGTTTATGGCGCCGCAATTTGTATTGTCAACATTTTTGTTGTTTTTGTTAAAGTTTCATATAAAATTCCTGGAAAACAATTGTCGACTGTTTGGCTTTAAGCTGAGAAATAAGCCTCACCCATCGCCATTTGAGCTCACAAGCGACTTGAGATGCAAAATAAAAATTTCAAAATATTGCAGACTACAAAAATTTTGATTAATAATAAAATAAAAAAAAATTATACAAGATCTGGAGTTTGACCAAATTATCACTCAATATAAATAACTATGAGATGAATTTTTTAGAAAGCTCACCTGAAAGACGGAAATCCCTTTTTTTTAATAAATTTATTCTTAATAAATAAAAATTCGAATATTTTTCTAAAATTCTTTCAATTAATTTTGAAATAACTATTCCCGTTCTTAATAGCTTTCTAAATAAGTAATTATGTATAATGTATACTAAGTGTGAGTTTTATTTTTAGGAAAAAATTCCTTTATGTCCTTATTATTTTATTCAAAACATCACTTTATTATTAATCAATAATTGTTGAGGTAATTAACTTCTTAAAAAAAGATTGACGGTCAAAGCTCAAGTGAAAGAAACTTTATGTCCCTAATTTCATTAGCAAACTCAACATGTACATTTAATCGATAATAAATAATTATTACTCATTTAACAAGCCTGACAAAACCAATTCTTATATGAGGGTGGCTGTAAGATCAGATACGAATTCATTATAACGTGTGTGCAAAGCCAAATTACTACAGCTGATTAAAGCATGAATATGCACTTACATACATGTATATATTTTCACTTTTAGTTGGCCATACTCATTACCACCATTAGACTCAAAGAGCCAACAACTGCGCTAAGCGTCGGCAATTTGTTACAACTACGAATACAACAAAATCATGAGAGGCGACCCAATTTTGAAATTCACTTTCTTTGCTTTGATATTTCAGAGTTTCTCTCTCCTTTGTGTTGTGCTTTTATAGTTCAGTCAACTCATTTTTTTTTTATTTTTTTGGCGTTTCTAATAATTAAATGGTCAAAATCCAATAAACAAAACTCGTGTTTTAGGCAGCTCAATCATTTTCACTAGGGGGGAAAACAGCTGAAGAAGGGTAGGAAGTGGGGAAGGGGAAGGTGGCTGACAAAAACAAGAAACACTTTCCACACACTTTTCGTTGACCCAGAAAGCCAACTGAAAACCCGTTTCAGTTGCCGACGGGTTAAAGAAATGCAACAAAACTACAAGAAAGAAAGAAAGAAAGAAAAAAACTTTAAATTTAAAATAAATGGAGTACACTTTCGCTTATGAAAACGAAAGTCAACGGACTTTTGCACAGCCATTGGATACAACAAAAGCAACAACAACAACAATAACAAACTGAACAAAACACTACAGAAATGCGTCGCGTTGGTGAAATGGCGGAGAAATTTGTCAGCTACCCAATGGGAGCCAAAAGGCAAAGTAGGCTGTGCAACGGGCCAAATCAGCAGCAACAACAGCATTATTATTAACAAAAAATATGTAAAACAATGAACATGATAATACGCAATGAGTACAACAAAGCAGCAAGACAATAACAAAATCAGCAAATACAAAATACAACACAAAACTCAATACAAAATACGAGCAAAAAACGCGCAAAGTTCAAAGCCTGCAGGCGTAAAAAGTCGCGCGCGTTTTCAGCGCGACACTGAGGCGTTTTATGAACGCCCCTGAAAATCGCGCTGTGAGCACGCGACTTTTTGCAAGTGACCCAATTTCCAATACCGCAAACATTGAAAATGAAATAAAAATAAAATACAATATGTAGCAGCCTGCTAGCCAGACGACTATACTATTTAGCAACAGGCAACAATAAATTATTTGGAGGTTCCATGCCATTTTTAGTTTAGGTGTATGTAAAAAAAAAATAAAATATAAAACAAAATAATAATAAAAACCAACTGAACCGAATGCCTTTTGTTTTGTGGCGACAAACAACGTCGCGCAACCTTTAGCCAAGGCAATGTTTAAATAAATACTACAATGCGATTTCAATATTACTTTTAATGTCAAGCACACCCATTCAAATTTGTTATAGGGGCAAGATCATGTACTTCAAACCAAAAATAATAATTCTTGATCCAGTTATAGCTAACTGACTTACAAAATTGACTTACTTTAGTGAACTGGAAATGTTACTTTGATTAAATACAGGACTAAAGTAAAAGATTTGAGTGTAAAAATTAATAAATATTTATTAATATACATATTTCTTATATTTTCTGCGATTGTACAAATATCTTAAAATATTATTTAAATTTAAGTTTCTTCTTTGCCAATAGTGAGTGTAAATATTTTTAGACCAAAATAGAAACTCCACTTTTTAAAACTGTAATCATTTATGTCTGGTTTCTTTTGTATTAAATAACTATTATTTATTTAAAAATTATGAACATAATGTACTTAAATAAAAAATCTAGTTTGAACATTTTTTCTTGCATATTTTTTACAATTATATATTTCTTACAAAATTGACATTGCATTTTTGATTACATACTTGTTAACAGTAATTATCTATATAAGCATACATAATTACACCTTGTTCGTTCCCTTTAAATTTACATTAAAATATTTATACGAAATAATAACAATTTATTTGTAATCATTTAGCATATTAATTAGCCGCCTCACGTGAGTTATCCAAACCAAAACGAAGTCAATAACCCAGCTATGGGACTTGAGTGTGCACATAAATACATAAGTAGCAAAGTATCTGAACATATATATATATATATGTATAGATGTATATATGTATATGAAAGACCGTATGAAATTTCACTTGGCTGCGTCTGCGCAGCGTCGAACAGCGAAAGTGAAACTTGAAAGAGGTTTTTGAACTCGGCAAGTGAGTCAAGTCAGAGACGAGAGAGAGGGAAAAGGGAAGGCAGTGTTAACTAGGGAAAGGGTACATTTTTTGAGTAGCAGTTGACGAAGAGAGGGGATGAGAGATGCCACTACAACAGCAACTGGCCTCGACTCTTGCAACTAGAGCGGAACCAAAGACAGCAACAATTTTACTTTCTTTTCCACATGCAACTGAAGCTAATCGAGTTGCGAGCGGGTAGGTTGGACTTGTAGTTGAAATTGGGGTTGGGGTTGAGAGTGTGGAACTCAAAGTCAGTTGCAGAAATGTCAATGAACCAAACAAGACTACGAAATGAAAGCGCCGGCAACTGAATATAACCCAATTAAATGCCAACTTTGAATGTGACTCGAAACTTGACTTCAGTCTTCGATTTGCTGTTGCTTTTGAGTCTTGGCTTTGGTTTATTATTATTTTTTATTTTTTTTTTTGTTGGTTTTCAGTTTTCGGCATTTATTTCAGCTATATAGTTGATGTTATTGGCGCCAAGTTTATGTGCTCGGCGTGCACGACAACCAAAAAGCCTCGCCACTGAAAAATATGCCAAAAAAGGTCAGAGACAATTAGCAAGTGTCGTTTTGTTGTTGTCGTTGTTGTTTTTAAGTCAAACACCCGCACCTGTCCCTATGTCGTAGTTTGCTGCTGTTCCAGTGCCATGAGCCAAGCTCAATGTTGTAGTAGCTGTTCAACGAGCGCAAAAATATAACAACAACAGCAACAACAACAACACCAAGTCACAACTCTGTACAACAACAACAACAACTATAACTATTAAAAACAGCAGCAGAGGAGGCCGACGTCGACGTCGACGACAGCGACAGCGACAACGACAAATAAATAACCTCATAATTGCCATTGAGGGTCTTTGCAATGAATTATGCGAATTAACCTCAAACATTGAAACGCTTTTCATGAACATGCAACAATTTTTGACAAGTTTAACAAACTTTAGACATGATTGGTTCATTTTTAATTTTTGGATTGGTCCACTAAATCATATAGCTGTCATTGGAACAGTACATCGAAAATGAAGTTTTAGTGTGGAAAAGATTTTTGTTTGTTCAAATATCAAAACCAAACTGATAGAATATGCATCTGGGCTGGTATTATACATCCTGACCAAATTTGGTTAGAATCGGTTAGCTATATCATATAGCTGCCATAGGAACTGTACATCGAAAATGAAGTTTTAGTATGGAAAAGATTTTTGTTTGTTAAGATATCAGAACCAAACTAATAGAATATGCATCTGGACTGGTATTATACATCCTGACCAAATTTGGTTAGAATCGGTTAGCTATATCATATAGCTGCCATAGGAACTGTACATCGAAAATGAAGTTTTAGTATGGAAAAGATTTTTGTTTGTTAAGATATCAGAACCAAACTGATAGAATATGCATCTGGGCTGGTATTATACATCGTGACCAAATTTGGTTAGAATCGGTTAATTTTATCATATAGCTGCCATAGGAACGGTACATCGAAAATGAAGTTTTAGTATGGAAAAGATTTTTGTTTGTTAAGATATCAGAACCAAACTGATAGAATATGCATCTGGGCTGGTATTATACATTCTGACCAAATTTGGTTAGAATCGGTTAACTTTATCATATAGCTGCCATAGGAACAATCGATCGAAAATCAACTTTCAGTACAGAGTCAACTGTCAAGCGTGCTCGACTGTAACCGCCCACTAGTTTCTTATTAATTTCTGTCTTCTTAACTAAGTCGATGTTTTAGAAATTTGGGTTCTTTTTATTTTAAACACAAAATATTAATGAAAGAAAGAGTTGAATCATGTAAAGTCAGATAATATAATTGACAAAGTTATTAACTGCTTATTTATTGACTAAAATATTAACTATATGATAAAACGTGAACACTTATTTATACTCCAATCTCCTAAATCATATGCTTTTTATCGAATTATTTAAAAGAGGTAACATCATAATTAATAAATAAAAATTAAAATAAACATTTATTTTATAAACAAACTGAAAAAACTAGTTACTATATTTAAAAAAAAGTGTCCAAAGTAATATCTCTTTTAAAATGACAAAAGGCATTTTGCCATTTAATTTAATTTGTGATTTTCATTTTTGTATTTTTCTGCTTCCCCTGCTAAAGTTCATTGCCCCAATCGCAGATTGTTGATTTGAAGCCCAATCCACACTGTCAATTACCCAAAGACATCACAATTTCATATGGCATCTCATTCCGTTCCGAATAACAAGCTCGTGACGCGCATGCGCAACGGTTCCATCATAAAAGAAACAGAGAGAAGAAACAGAGAGAAAGAAACAGAAACAGAAATTGAAATTGAAACTGATAACGAAACAGAAGCGAAATGGGCAACAACGGTTAAGCACAATTTGAAATGAAATTGAAAGCAAAAGCGAAAGTGTATTTCTTTCTAGTCTATTTTATTATTGTTTTTATTACCTTTTTTTTATTACTGATATTATTATTATTATATTTGTTGTTGTTGTTGCTGTTGCTTTTGTAATTCTTCAAATTTCTTTTGCTATTCAATTTCGTTTGTCAACGGTTTCACTTTCTTCTTTCTTTCTTTATAATTTATCATTCAAACTTTTAAAGTTGAATAAGCCAGAAGAATATGAAGAAATGGCCAATTTACATCTCAATTTAGACAATTACAAATGGCCAAAAGCAAATTAGTAGCGAGAGTAAAACTTGAAATTTAAGTTAACCTAGATTTAAGCCAAGTTCTTCTCAAAAAAAAAAGAGTTCAAATGTTAAGTTGTTTCAAATAATATAATAGAATGCAAATTAGACTTCAGCTTGAAGTTGATTTTGTAAAATAAAATAAACATATGCATGTATATTAAATATTGCACCTTGTGCCTCGACTTTCACTCATCGTTGACCCAAAAAACAAAAGCCAACTGCAATGACACATCAACCTGGCCAAGCAAAGCATTTAAAACTGTTGTATAAAAGCGCATATAAAAAATGCAACTGCTGTTGCCACCAAAAGGGATCACCTGAAGAAAAAAAAGCGCGCATCATAAAAACTGCAGACATTACGGAAATGAAGACGTCGACATCCTGATGCTTCCCTCTTCCTTCTTCCCTTTAATCACACCCAAAACTCTACGCTTTTGCAGCTGCTGGCTTTCTTAATGGCCTTCGGGCTCAGAGGCTCGAGTCTGAGGGCCAAAATCTGAGGGTTTAACCTCGTTGCCTCGAAGTCGAAGGTACTAAAAATATTTAAGATGACATTAATTTTTGTAACGGCTGTGATCTGTGTCTGTTGGCCAGTTGGTTAACTGGTCAACTGTCTGTTAACTGTTTTTATGCATATTATGTATCAATAACGTACGATCAACAACTGTGGTCTAGGATTTGAGCTGCATACGCCCAATTTCAATTTCAAGCCTCATCAAATTCATTTCAACAATTTTCTGCGCTTTCGTTTTATGGTAACACACCCAAAACCAGAAATATCTGTTGATCTTTAGAGCTTTTCCCATTAAAAGCAATTTAATGTACGCCACAATAAATACGAAATTCAAAATTGAAACATAGACAACACAGCAGAGACAAGAGACAAACGACAAAAGACAGCAGACATCACGATCAGGAAAGTTCAACACTTTCTTTTTGGCTTTGGCAAAACAGTTGAAGTTGAACTCTTGCTTTCTGGGTAGGTGGGCATCAATTACACTAGTCAACATTAAAGTGTAACAACATGTCGAACCAAACCGAAACTCTGGCCAACTGACTCCAACAACAGACATTTTGGAAAGAAAAGAAAGTGAAAAATGTTGCAACAACAGCTGTAGCAGCAGAGAATACAGATGTTATTCAGTTAAAGAAAGTGATGTACAGCTACAAACAACATGATGACAGATAAAAGATAATAATAATACTAAATGAATATAATGTTTAGCTTAAAAATTAAAAAGATTTATCTAAGAAGAGTAAAATGAACTGAAAACAAATTAATAAAATTGCCTATTAGATAAAATTTTAATAATTTAGCACAAATAACATGATGACAGATAAAAGATAATACTAAATGAATAAAATGTTTAGCTTAAAAACTAAAAAGGTTTATCGTAGAAGAATAAAATTAAATTAAAAAAAATTAATAAAATTGCCTATTCGATTCTATATAAAAATATAATTTTAAATATATTTTTGAATTCCCCAGACTTAACTTAACTTAATTTTTATTTCAATTATATTTTTAGTCACATCATAAATTCGTTTTTTAAGTTTTATAAATTAATTGTTAATTTAATTTACATTTATTATTTTTCATTTTATTTTTTTTATGCATAATATAACTTTTTGCCAACTGATCCTAGTTGACGTAAATAAATAAATAAATTAATAATGAATTATGAAATTCTATCTTATTCACATTTATAATATATAAAGGCTAATCTAAAGGAAATCTTCCAGCCTTTCTAGTCCCTCCAGTCTTCCAGTGTCATTGCACCGTATTGAGTTCAAGCGGGTTTGTTGAACTTCCCCTAACAATAGTTGAATTTGAATTATTTTCACCGCGAAACAATCCGAGCAAAACCCTCAACCGATCGGCAAAAGTGAGAGTTGAACGCAGAGCAAAAATATTTGAATGTTGTTTTCTGGCAATTGAGGTCACTCAAAACTAAAGTTGAAGTTGGAGTTGGAGTCGGAGTTGGAGTTAGAGCTGAGGCTTAAATGATGTTTATCGTGCATTTGGCTTGACGATCATGAAGTATGTATAATTTTTCTATATCAACGACTTTTCACAGTTTCAGCTGCTGTGCTTTTATTATATTTTTTGGTTTACAAACTTTCATTGGGTGCTGGTTGATTTTTTTTTAAATTTATTTATGAAAGAGGTCACTGAACGAAAGCAGACTACCAACACATGAAATGCTTGAAAGTTATAGAGCATATGATATGATATCAAATGACATCGGATCAGTCAAGCGAACGTAATGGTAACAGCTGCACCCAAAAAAATATATATTTAGAGTGAAGAGAAAAGAAAAAGGATTAGAGCATATTGAACAAAAGAAGGACTGGGAGCGGGGCCTGGGAGAGGAACTGGGAGAGGGACCTGGTAGAGGGACTGGGAGAGGGACTGGGAGAGGGACTGTGAGTGGGACTGGGAGCGGGGCCTAGAGAGGGACTGGGAGAGGGACTGGGAGAGGGACTGTGAGTGGGACTGGGAGCGGGGCCTAGAGAGGGACTGGGAGAGGGACCTGGGAGAGGGACTGGGAGTGGGACTGAGAGAGGGGCCTAGAGAGGGACTGGGAGAGGGACCTGGGAGAGGGACTGGGAGTGGGACTGAGAGAGGGGCCTAGAGAGGGACTGGGAGAGGGGCCTAG
This sequence comes from Drosophila falleni, assembly GCA_035045575.1. Taxonomy (NCBI): domain Eukaryota; kingdom Metazoa; phylum Arthropoda; class Insecta; order Diptera; family Drosophilidae; genus Drosophila; species Drosophila falleni. The sequence continues at coordinate 19,519,754 of JAWNOV010000167.1, forward strand.
AGAGGTACTGGGAGAGGGGCCTAGAGAGGGACTGGGAGTGGGACTGGGAGCGGGAGCGGGGCCTAGAGAGGGACTGGGAGAGGGACCCAGGAGAGGGACTGGGAGTGGGACTGGGAGAGGGGCCTGGGAGGGGGGGCCTGGGAGTGGGAGTGAGAGAGGGGCCTAGAGAGGGACTGGGAGAGGGGCCTGGGAGAGGGACTGGGAGTGGGACTGGGAGAGGGGCCTAGAGAGGGACTGGGAGAGGGACTGGGAGCGGAGCCTGGGAGAGGGACTGAGAGCGGGGCCTAGGAGAGGGACCTGGGAGAGGGACTGGGTGTAGTAATATTAATAGTAGTATTTATAGTAGCAGTAGTAGAGAGGGTAAGAAAAACAAAGAGAAACTGAGGAAGAAGTACGAGTTCGAATATAGAGAAATAATTCAAATGCTAATAGAAGTATGAATAGAAGTAGGACTAAATGGAATAAATATCGACTCGAGGCTGACACACATAAGTTAGTCTTATACATCCTTACCAAAGTTGGTTCAAATCTGAGCACTTTAACATATAGCTGTCATAGGATCGATCGTGCGAAAATTAAGTCTTAGTATGTAAAACATTTTTGATTTATGAGATATCGTAACCAATCTGATAACATTTGCATTTAAGATAACTAAATTATTTTTAGTTTTTTTCCATTATAAGTTTTTTCCATAGTAAGTACGGGGTCTCCGACTGTCGAGTATGCTCGCCTGTAGCACCGGCCGACTAGTTTTTTAGCTTAAGCAGCTGAAAGATTAATGAGAACTGCTACCAACAGTTGTTAAATAGCAGAAATGCGTTTTTAGTTAAATTTAAATTTAGTTAAGAGCATTAAAGCAAAAACGAAGCTATTGAATGGAAAATTAATTGTTGTAAATAATACGTTGCAGTGATTATTTCAATTGCCTACCTCTCACCCTTTGAGTATAATTAAAAAACAATAAAGAACATACAGAAATTTCAATGACAGCCTATAACCAAAAATCAATACCGAGTAATCAAAATAGAAACATTACATCAAAAACAAAGACCACACAAGTTGGGCGCTTAGTGTATTGGGGTTAAAGGTCGGGGTGAGTAAGCTATGAGTATGTGACAAATTTCGATTTCAATTATACATAGGGTGCCAGAAGTAGTTTTGACTAAACCTTTACAGGAAATGCTGACAATGACGACAACGGGTTGTGTAAAAGGGAATGGGTGTGATGCGGTTGGGTCACAATGTGACCACATTGACCACACGATTTTCCTCTCTCTCTCTCTATGTGCGTTAATTGTATGAACCCCCGTTTCGTTCCGGGTACAATGTACATAGGGGTCATTCACGCTAACCATGAGCACCTAGTGCGTATCTCAGCAGTTTCAAGTGCGTCATCAACAACGCAATTGTCCCCACATCTAGTTGCGACCAACGGACATTGGTCATTGGTCATTGGCCCTACTCCCCAGAGACCTCAATGCTTTTGTACCTAGAAATTCGCTGAACTTGAAACGTCGTCATGCTGTCATGCAATAAAATCGTGAAAATTGTGCGCTCTATTATGTGCGCTCTATACAGCCAAACTTGCCTAAGTTGGACTTTTCCAACCATAATCTATGAATTTTCAAATGGTTATGTACAGATCCAAATACATCTGACAATATTTAAAAATGTTTATGCCCAAACTTTGAAATATTCGGCATTTAGTGGTGTGGAAATATAGTTTACTGAAATCGAAACTAATTCTTAAAATTCTATATAAAGTTAATTGCGATAATTCTGGAAAAATAAAATTCCACTCTTCGATAATTCTGAAATTTGATTCAAATAAGATAAGACTATAAATAGTAGTATGGTATAGACTATAAAACCTGACACTAACCAAATACAATATTTCTTGAATATTTTTAATCAAATTTAAGACCACAGTTGGGAACTGTGTGTCAACCTTAATTATAGAAAATTTATTTTATTTAAAAGTACAGCTGTCATTCAATTAAATAGTTTTAATAACTTTGTAATTATTTGTTTAGAAATGGTAATATGATATTCTATACCTTAATTATAGAAAATTTATTTTATTTTAAAGTACAGCTGTAATTCAATTAAATAGCTATAAAAACTTTGTAATTATTTGTTTAGAAATGGTAATATGAGATTACAATTCGATTTAGGAATGTTTGACTGTAGTTCTGTTTACATTTTAGCTCAGGGCGTTCCAGGAAAGAACAACGACACCGAAACCCGTTGATGTTGGCACATTTCAAGCGATTAGCACTCATATCCCAGAATGGCGAATAGCTGAGAGGGAGAAGAGGATATCAACATGTATTGAATAATTGCTGAGACCTTGAAATTGGCACTAAAAACTGAGCTGAACAAACGCTGACAACAAATTACATAAAGCTAATTATGAAAAGAAGTTTGCGCTTTATATGACAACAAGAATTCTTGCTCACAAAGCACAAAAACAATATAAGTACAAAAAAAAAATAAATGAAAGAGCTACAAATTTTTTTAAAAAAATTTTACAAACATTTTGTTGTTGTCTCTGTTGTTTTGTATCATGCAGCTCATGTGTGGCGATTTTCCGGGAATTGGTATCAGTCTGAGTTCAAACCAAAGAAACTCGGACCGTAGTTTATCGTCATGTGAAGCGTGAGAACTCTGGACTGATGATATACTTACTACTGTCATAGTTAGTCTGTGGTCAAACTGGGTCATTTCAAAGTTTCAATTTCATTAGAATTTGTTAAGACAATGTGAGAGGGAAACCGCAAGCAAGTTGAAAACATTTCCAACAGATCAAAAGCGAAAGCGTTTCCGAATTAAATTTAAGTTTTTTGGTTCAACCGAATACACACATGACTTGTAGTAACATTTAACGAATGTAGATCTATTCAAAATTTATGCTAAGTAATCAATTTAATTGTTCTTATACATATTTAAACAAATATTTCTTAAAGCACAGAAACACCATAAAAAATGAGTATGACGTAAAAACAAGATCAATTAATCATCAAATTAGGTCTCTAAGCGTAGAATGAGATTTTATCTGATTTGTTCACATAATTCGAATAAATTGGGAATACTTATTGGAAGCTAACTCATATACATCAACTTAATGGAAACAATAATAAAAAAAACTGCCAACACGTAATTTACGAGTTTCACACTACTATATACTCTATAAAGTATTCTGATCAACCTAACATAACATAACCTAGAAATATTTGCACATATTGAACAGTGTTGCCAACATATCTAATTTAATGCTAGATCAAGGCTATTTATAAATAATTAAAAAAAAAATAATAATAATAAAGAACACAATAAAAATAAAAATTATATACTTATTATATATATTGAGTTTTACTTTACATATTGAACAGTGTTGCCAACTTATCTTACTTAATGCTAGATCTAAGCTATTTTAAAATGTTAAAAAAAATAATAATAATAATAAAGAAGACAATAAAAATAAAAATTATATACTTATTTTATATATTGAGTTTTACTTTACTTTTATACGTTTTTATATATAAATCATTATATCCATATATCGACTTGAGTCGCAGATGCAACCAACTGTCTATTCAAGCTATAACAACCACTTTATTCATTTACCAATAGCTACAGGGTATTAAAAAACAAAACTAAATTGTAATCGTAACCATCAGCGAAAAAATGGTGGGAGGTATAAAGCAAAAACTCGGAACGGAAGTTAGGACATTCACCTCGAGCATATCACGCAGTCAGCGGCCTGGCGAGCAATGACCCATGATATACTATGTATATAGTACTTACATGGGGGAGAGAGAAGGGTCCTGGGATGTTCTAGGATTGGCAAGATTTATGGCAGTCGCGAGTTTAACGAACTCTCCAAGCAGAAACGCCTACACAAAGGCAGAACTTGGCTTGGGCCAATTCGGACCAGGATTACATAATGGCCAAAATGTTTGGTAGTAACAATATGGCGTTCCCTGAAATTGGCCTGGGTTTAACTCGTGTTTTTTTGCAGCCCGCACAAGTTGGCCAATGTTGCGCAAGGGAGCCAAGTGACAAACCGGAAGTTAACCTTGAAGTTTTGCAAGCGACAACAACAACAACAACATACAAAGCTCTAAAGGAAGTGGAAGTGGGAATGGTAATGGGAATGGGCAACCAACTGCGCATCTAACTGAACATTTGAGGCAATGCCCCGGACCCGGAGTTATTCCATGCCCCACCATCGTCCCAGGCACGTGTTGGAAGTGGGTGGGAAGCATGGAGAATACACATACAGATGCTAGGGGTTGTTGCTTTTGCCGGAAGCTTTCGCATTTTGCTGCTGGAACCGGAAGCTGGCAAGCAAATTCAGAGGAAAATGCTCCCCCAAATATATTTACTATATATATTTCAAGGGTGACTTTTTGCTTTGGCAGCGAAAACAAGAAGATGTCAGGAGAATTACCGTGCTGTAGGAGGGGGGCATAAGTTCAGGGCAAACACTTGACATTGAATCGATAATAAGTTCAAATTTCAACTAAGATAATACTTGTAAAATGTGCAGAACTTTGCTTTGGTAACAGCATGAACTGTGGACTTAGATAAGCATAACGAAAGTAACTTAAGGTGCTTGACATTGTTAATAGTTATGCAGTCGGAATGGGTTGGAATAATGTAAGTGGTTTTCCCCATTTACTGATTTACCTTAGCTTATCAAATACACAAATCTGAAAGGCTTTAATTAGTCAAGGTTAGACAGTGTTTATTTATCGTGACATTTGCGACTGGCAACAATTTAGGGAGTTTATTGGAAATGTTGATGGAGCGACCATAAAGTACAACGCCTCATAAACAAGGTTTAACTAGTGACCAACTTTGACCTACGTTGCGCAGACTTTATTAGCCAAGGTACGACCAGAACATTCTTATGCGTTTTCGTCATATTACCAATTCCCAGGCAATTCCCCTCCCTCACATCCCGTTCCGCTTTCTTCCCTACAACTCTGACGACGTAGCTTCGAACTTCATTCACAAAATTGCCTTAGACTTTGACTGGCTTTTAGGAAGCCAAGGCAAGCTTCAAGACTGGAAAAGTTTTTACGAGGCGGCTAACAAATTGCGCGTTATTTGCCACATCTAGGGTTAGGGGCAAGAGCACGTGTGCGTGCAACGTGTGTGGCATGTAAGGAGACCTACATTAAAAACGGCTGCCGCACGGCAGTTTCAAGAAAAGCCCGCGCCCTTTTACGCAAGCAGATTTCCTGGAAAATTCACTCATGGTATTTGAAATGCAAATTGAATTTTGTGTGTTGCAAGTATTTGTGGGGAGAGAGGTTAGGGGCAAGTGGCAAGCAAGTGATAGCAGATGACGCAGTTAGCAAATTTTGGTAGTAAATGTAACAGGCGCCTAAGCAATTTAGGCCCCAAAAAATCAAATGCGCAACAGCGAGGCAAAGCTTTCTTGGCCCAAAACGACAACCAAAAGTTACTTGAGGCCTTCGTCAAAGAGCGGCAACCGCAGAGGGAAACTGAAGCTTCAAGAGAGCAAAGTTGAAGCGCGTGCAATGCCAAGGCAAAAGTTCGAGCAATGTCACAGAAGTACAGTCAACCTAAAAGCTTTTACCCCAAGAGCACATGACAGCAGCTTTTCGGAGAGACAGAGAGAGAGCGAGAGAGCTTTCAGGGGTATTTTACGCCAAATGCCGTTATTATTTAGCGTCAATCAACGTTAAATGCCCTTCAACTTTTTGTGGCGCGAGCGAGACGGCAACAGCTCAAGTGAGAGCGTAGGCGCAACAGCATATTCAAGGACTCGGCCACTACACAACAGGCAAGGCAAGGTTAACGTAAAAGCTCCCGTGCGCGAGAGAGACAGCATGCGTGGGCAGCTTTTTCTGACTGCCTCGCACCCCATAGCAACCGGTGAAGTTCAAGGTTAAAGCTGAAGGATTTCTTTGCTTTGACATTGCCAATGCCAGGCGTAATCTCTCCTCACTCTCTCTCTCCTCTCTCTCTCCTCTCTCTCTCTCCCCTGCTCCTCTCCCTCTCTGAAGCAAAGTCCCGCACGTGGCAATTGAGTGCGACTGAGGCAGAAATTTTGTGTTCTCTTTTTCTTAGCATACTTAACGGCGCATGGAGCTGCTTATTGTTCGACTGGACCAGGACCTTTTTCCTTTCCCTTGCTTCGCTTTATCTACACACCTGCAGCATTTTAACCTTGAACTGCTCCCTGAATCCAGGCCCTACACAGAAAAAAAAATATTTTAATTATGTATTCGGGATATAATTTCAAAATTAAGATAATACGTAGATAAAATGGCAACAATAGTAAAAAATCAACATTAAAAAGGTGAAAGAAGCCTAAATTATTTGATTTAACTCAAACCAAATATTACAGAGCCCCAAAAATTAAAAATATTGTTGAGAAAAAGCGGGCTTAATTTAAGTATTGCATACTTGGTTTATAAAAAACCGGTATTAACGTACTGTTGACACCGCTAGGATAAATTTTAGCCCGGAATCCTGGATTTTTTTTTCTGTGTACCACCTACCACCTACACGACTGTTGATTACATTGCGGCGCGTGACTTTGATTTGATTTTTAAATGATTCTTTTAGCAGCTTTGCTTCGACTTTTACTTTTTGTATCGTACTTTTCTATCGCCTTGATGGCTTCTTCCCTGGCCAAAGTCCTGAAATTTGAGGCCCTCGCAGATTTTGTTAAAGGTCAACAAAAGGACGCATACTTTGAGCTGGCACTGTTATCATCAAGTCACGATGCCAGCCAGCAAAGTTGCATTTTAGCCACGTGTCGTCGTCGTTGAAGTTTGTTTTATTAACTTATCTGCGGATGAGAGGGATATAAAAGTAGGAGCAGCATTAAATAGCTGGCAGTTTTATAAGCTTTACAGTTTAAGCCTGCTTGTGCACGTGTCTGGCGCCCGCATCAAGCAAACTTTGACGCAATTGGGGCTTCAGTGAACTCTGAGTTTCAATTAAAAACAAATAAATAGTTAAAGCTCACTCGAGTGACGTTTTATCAGCACAATAATGCCTCGCAATGCCGAAAGGATATTCACTATAAATAAAAGCCGGCCACTGATGGCTTTGACCAGGCACACTTGGAGCACACACCCACTCTTGGCCTTCAACGTTGGCCACGTCAATGTGAGAGAGGGGAGAGACGGATTGGGGATAATAACAAGCTGTTCGGGTGCAATGGCAACCCTTGCACTTGAACTTGCGCACGCGGCAGTTGCATGTGCCGCACATTGAGTGCCACTGGGTGGGGTTGGGTATTTTGACCTTCAGCATGAGCTTTTCCACACAGCTTATTTTTAGTAACAATAAATGAGCGAAAGAGAGAGAGAGAGAGAGAGGGGGTAGAGAGAGAGGGAGCATTGCATTGAAAGGTCATTCGTTTAGTCGCAAAGTGTGCGCGGGTTTGCCCAGCATCGTTCAAGGTCATTGCTGCAGTCGCAACTGTTGGCGCAATGGCAACAACAACAACAACAGAGAGAGCAAGTGCAACAACATACAGTACAGTAATTATCTTACCTAACCCAACACATGCCTCGGGGGTTGTTCAACCATTTTGGGTGGTTGCATTGACATTGACATTGACGCAAATTGTTGAGGGTCAAGTGCACAGTCGTAATAAGAATGAATCAAATTAGTTGGGCGGCCACCTTTTTTGAAAGCACCTCCCCCTCCAGTGCTCCTATATAGAACAGCAATGCTACCACCTGAGGTATCAACCATTTTAATAGGAACTTATCTTTCTCTCTCTCTCTCTCTCTCTCTCTCTCACTCTCTCCCTCTCTCTCTCTCTCGCTCTCTCTCTCTCTCTCTCTCTCTCTTTCTAACTTAGATGACCTTTTCGTTGCAGTATCTACCAGTCGTACCACAGATCGTTTAGGCAGTTCCAGACCGGATACCGAATTCTTTGTCGCTTAATCATCACAGCTAAAATATTAATCAGCATTGCACAAAGGCGAACAGAAATATTTTAAATATACAAATGGTTAAAATTACTTAACGACAATATACCCTATACTCAGTTCTGAGATAATTGTCTCAAAAGTATGAAATATTTTAGTTTATTGATGTAAGATTATTAAATTAGGCCAAAAGAGATATTTATTATCAAATTATTTGTCCTGACTGACTAACTCACTGATCATTGCACAGCCCAAACCATAAGACCTAGGAGGCTGAAATTTTCACCCAGTAACAAAATAAAATAAAAATAAATAAAAAGCAAATTTAAGCCATGAAAGCTCTATCATTTAACTGTTTATCAGCTGCCTAAATTTATCACTTTGACAAACTACAACCTTCCACAATTCCACAATAGAGGAAAATGCGAACATATATAGACAACACTCACTGTATTGTACACACATTTGGCCAATTAAATACATTGCTCTACCTCTCTCTCTCTTTCTCTCTCTGACAATATCTATTACTCTCTCTCGCTCTCTTGGTGTCTCTCTTTCTGATTCTAATACAGGTAACCACATACAGATCTTTAGGATCTTTACATTCATGCACTTTCTGGAGAAGCTGTTCATAATAAACATTCTTTTAATAATGAAAAACATAGAGAAGTAAGTAGATAAATATTGTAGTAGAGTAAAAGGACGCAGAGCTCATATTATGACAGTTTTCAACATGTCCTCAACGTAAGTACAGAGTATTATAAGTATGGTATACACTTTCATTGTTCTGTTCACAATATACAAACGTAGATGTACAAATGTATGTAAATATGTAGGCATATGTATATATATTTAATATCAAATGATATGCAGTGCACAATTAAAATCGTTGACGCGCGTCGCAGTCCGTAGACCGAGGGATCAGTCCGAACATTGTACTTTAGGGGATACGAGGGGGGGTTGACGTCGCCGACGACGACGCATACAAAGCGAAGAGAGACGACGATGATGGAAAGCAGTGCTTACAGGCCCTAATTAAGCGGTCAATATGAGGTTCAAGGGTGCCAAGAAGTCCCGAGTCCCGGGTCCTTGTGCGCTTTATGCATTAGGAGCATTATGCAGACCACACAGACCACGATACAATGGACTGTGGATTGTATGTGGATGAGGAGGTGATTGTGTGGGGGGAAAAGTAATGCGTTTAATCAGTGGTTCACTCACTCAATTCAAGGCAATGCCAATGGCAATCACAAAAGCAACTTGCAGCTTCTCAAGTGGATCTGCAATGACAAAGAATTTGAATTGGAAACGAAATCGAAATTCTTGAACTGAAGTAATGACTCTGCTGCACTCGCAAAGGGCGACAAAGTTCAGGGTCTACAGCTGCTTCTTACTTTACTGAATCTCTTTTCTTTTGTCTGCAATTCTGCAAAAAAGGAAGCAGCTAATAAGTGCACTGAAAGACAAAAGAGACAAATAAACCTTAGCAAAAAAGTAAAAAAAAAAAAAAAAAAAGCGAAACTGATGCCGGAAATATGTTGGCGATGCGATGCAGCGATCCGGACGACAATCCGGTTGCTCCAATTTGTTTAATCAAGCTGCCCTTGGCTGCTTTTATATCGTAGTATGTGGTCAGATTGAATTGTGTGTGGGCAACGGCGGATGCTTAACCACATAGATTTATAAGTATCACTTACCAATTTTTAAATCAAGTGGAATCATCGGTTCTGTCTTGGCTCTTTCACTCTCTTCTCTAGCATCTGATTGGAGTACCTTTTAAATATAAACTTGCCCTTTTATTTTATCAATTGAACTGTAGACTTATAGAGGAAATTTCTAATCATCCCAAAGCAATTGTCGGTATTTCTAAGAAAAACACCATTTATAGTTGTAAAACGTCAAAATATGGAAAAAACTTATAATGGAAAAAAACTAAAAATAATTTAGTTAACTTAAATGCATATGTTATCAGATTGGTTACGATATCTCATAAAACAAAAATGATTTACATACTAAGACTTAATTTTCGCACGATCGGTCCTATGACAGCTATATGTTATAGTGCTCAGATTTGAACCAACTTTGGTAAGGATGTATAAGACTAACTTATGTGTGTCAGCCTCGAGTCGATATTAGCCTGTCGTTGTCGTTTGCGTTTACGTCTTTGCTCTCTCTCTCTCTCTTAGTCTCTTAGTCTCTCTGTTACTCATAAAGTTTTAATGCGCGTTAAAAATGTGACAGTTTGAATCAATTAATGCGACTTGCGAGTGATTCAAGTTTCATTGATCCATTTTACTGAGAGTCTGTTTGAGGTAAGGAGAGAGCTGAGAGATCTTACGGAAAAAGTACACTTGTCAAAGAATATTCCTATTTTGACATATACTCCAATTTATATTCCATTTAGTCCTACTTCTATTCATACTTCTATTAGCATTTGAATTATTTCTCTATATTCGAACTTCTTCCTCAGTTCCTCTTTGTTTTTCTTACCCTCTCTACTACTTCTACAATAAATACTACTATTAATATTACTCCTCCCAGCCCCGCTCCCAGTCCCTCTCTTAGTCCCTCTCCCTCTCCCAGTCCCGCTCCCAGACCCTCTCCCAGTCCCTCTCCCAGTCCCTCTCCTAGGCCCCGCTCCCAGTGCCTCTCCCAGTCCCTCATTCAAATATAAACTCAAACTAAAAATATACATAAAACCATTTCTTTCTCCTGTTCTCTTAACTCAAGTCTATATGACATTTTCTTAATATACCTCTTCTTCTTTCATTCATTCTCTCTGTAATTTTCTCGCCTTAGCCTTGACATAAATTTTGGAGCGTATGCTCATAAAAATTTCGAAATTCTGCAGAGTTTGTAGAGGCTTCTTTGACTTGATGTCATCGCCTGTGAATTTCTGGGTGTGATTTATGGCGACTCCTTTGTGAATTATGCTAAAAAGTTGTCTGTTTATTTGTGTATGCGAAGCACGTTACCTGCAGAATCCCAGGACATATAATTTTAGGCAATTATGTTGAATTGGTAGAGGGTCTTTTAACATATAATATGTAGGCGACATTTTTCAACTGCATGTGGGCGTAATCTTTGTGAGAAAGCGCAATATCAGAGCTTGATGAGCCATTGAACCCATTTCAAGATGCTATAAATAGATGTGTGGTGAATTTGTGGTGTTCATTACCCGTCGAGTCCCTAGGGAGATGTTGTTTGTTATTATTGCTGCCAACTTGTGTATATATATATTTATACTTGATCGCTTATCGTACACTTGCCTGCTTGCAATAACAAACAAAGCGTCGAGTGTTGTCAACGAGAGAGTTGTAAACAATTTATAGTTTACAGAGTTTGTTGATCTTGATGTAACTGTGTAACTGAAAGATTGGCCCAAAGCCCAAACAGGAAACGAACTGAAACGTGAGACGCCTTGGGCAAAGTAAAGTATTAACAACAACATTAAATCACTGAGTCATGAACAAACCGCAGACAAAAGACAACAGGAGCCCTACTCAAAAGTCTCAGGTCAGGGTCAGGGGCTAGACACACAGAAAGAGACGTGAACATTATTATTATGGCTAAATTTGGAGGCACAAGCGGCATAATTTCCACGCTCCAAATTAGGTCAAGTTTTGGGTTGCTAAGCAAACTTCAAGACGAAGCTCCTCTGCTTCTGATCTGAAGTCGACGACGAATTGAAGTCAAGGTATCTGCGAGATAGACGGTGTGAAGTGAAGGTTTTTCCTCAACTCTGTGGGCTATTTAGAGCGTCAGCGTCAATATTTGGACCTGGGCGTCGCCAAACAGTCGAAACAATTTCAACGCCATTGACTGACCTTAGCTAACATATCTATACATTTTAGTCGCTGAGCTGAAGGCAAAGTTAGCCGCAGCTGAACTGAGCTGATCTTTGGGTTGGGCTTTGAACTTGAACAGACAGACAGACAAACAGACAGACAATGACAATATAAATAAACGATCAAACAAATTGGAAAACCAAACCGAATCGCAGCTACATTGACAGCAGCACTTATGTTAGAAGTTTGACAGTCGCCCGCATGCATAGCTCGAGATACACAGTTTGAGATACAGATACAGATACATATAAAAATACAGTCTTGAAATCACGGTCCACAAATCGGAAACCAGTTTTCCTTCGCATACGCATACTTGTACTTTTATATATATATATATATATATATTTATTAAGTGAATGAAACACCGTTAGATGTGAATAAACTACAACACCACTTCCGATATTTCAATATTCAAATAGCCATAGCCACAGCCCTCTCGCTGAATTGTTTATCTTTTCGATTCCGTTTTCATATCCAACGCCCAATGACATCTGAAGTTTAAAGTCGCATGCAGACCTCAGTGTGGGGCCAACTCATCAGAGTGACTTCCTCAAGCAATTAATCAATTAATTAATCAATTAAATTGAATCAAACACGAAAACTGACCGCTATTTGACCACCAGCAATAATATATAATAATATCAAGCAATTGCAGTTTATATAACACAGGATAATATCCCTAGAGTTTTATCATTCCGAGTATTATATTTGTTATATTTTTTAATCTATCAGCTACAATTATAAATTTTTGTTATTTTAATTTAATTTTTAATTTAAAGCCATTTTTTGAAATTTTATCTTTAATTTTATATTACTCTAGGACAACTGAATTAAATTGACATTAAATAAATAAAGAAATATAAATTAAAGTGATATTTAAAGTAGATGGTAGATGGATTAAAATATGGATTAATTATGCATCAACGAAAAATACTTAAAATTTTAATGGGATGGTAATGATATTTAAAATACATTAATATTAATTATACTACCATAATTAAGGTACTAAAATAAAATTTACGAACACTTTATTTTGAAAATAAAATGAAAGTTTTAAAATCGATGCGACCCATTATAGTAATAAATAAATTAAACTATGATGTTTATCAACTATTTAAAACTCTATATGAATATTATTATATTAAAATGCCAAAGTGTCAAGCCTTGAACATTTGAAGTAAATAGAACATTATTTTTTTATTATTATTTAACTTGTGTGATTAATTTTGCTTATATATATTATTAATATATTGCACATATATGCCAAATATTTAAATGGCAAATACATTCATAATTCTCCTGAGCCAGTTTTCAGAAGCATCGCACGTTCGACGATCTGTCTGGCGCGGAATGGTCATAGCTCATATATACACTCAGAGATACTAATACATACTACATATATATAAACACTCAAATGTATGTACACCTAACGACTGACAAACGTCTGTCTGTCTGTATATAACAACCGCTTTAGTCGTATAGCCTTGATCTTGGCAATATGATAACCCTAACCTTGAGCAACGTTTTTTTTTTTATTTGATTTTCGTTGCTTCAATCTGCTTGTGTACGTGTGTGTGTGTTTCTTTTATTGTTGTATTTTTTTTTTTGTATGTATATTTAAATGTCTTTTTATTTTGCTCTCGTCGCGTTTATTAGAATTTGCTTTAAGTAAAAAGGAAAAAAAATGGAACACATTTACTTTGGATCGTCTGCGTTTTCAATTAAGGTGCGCTTCCCACCTTCCCTCTTTGCATCCCTCTCTCTCTCTCTCTCTCTCTCTCTCTCTCTCTCTCTCTCTCTCTCTCTCTCTCGCAACTGATACGCTAATCAGCCAAAGATGTTGATGAGACACAACGTCAGAGCATCAAGATAAGAGCAAATTTGCTGTCGGCTCTGACTTCCGCTTGACTTCGGCTTTGGCTCCGGCTCCGGATTCGAATTTGGAAACTGACTGAAACTGAAACTAGTGTGATCCGTCCAAGTTCAGGTCATTAATTAAAAGCACGAGCCCCCACAGTTGATTATACATAAATATATACACACTTGCATGCATACATATTTTTTATTTGATTTAATTTGTTTTTAAATAATCATCAGAGGCGCCGTTGTCGCTTATGATAAATCGGCCTATGTTTATTTTGTCTTTTAAGTCGCCTATGGGCAGTTTCAAGTTTAAAATAATATTTAATTATTTGTTGAAAACTTAAACAAATATTTTTAACAGATTTCATCTGCGTCAGATTCGGTGTCGCAAAAATAGATGGGTTCGATTCCTAGTCATGTTATTCTAAATGATTTTTTAAGTTCCTCTGAAATGAGACGCAAATTCCTAATACACCAGGTTAAAAAAAGCCAAAAAAAAGATTATTTATTAATTTATGCCTGCAGGTTATTTTTTTTAGTTTTCTGTGTTTTGTAGTTCGTTCTGTTTTTTTCTTAATACTTTTTTTAAGCAATTCGACTGCTGCTACTTTTTATTTGCCAAATTATCGCAGCTTTTGTTGAGAGTTTAATTTGTTAATTAGACAAATAGAAATGTTATTTATGGGCTCTCAGGTGCGGTTACCTCCCTGAGCTTAACCTTGAATATTCCAAAAGGCAAAGGCAAACACATGTGGGTACTTTTTTTCTCAACACTGTTTTGCTTACGTCTTGCAAAAGTAAATCAAGACAGGCATAAAATATGCCCCGAAAAAAGCGTTAAAATTCTAAATAAACAAAGCAAAAGTGGCGACAAAAGCAAAACAAATGCAAAGTTCGAGTACATTTCCAAATAAAAATATATATATGTATATTATTTTATATACAATATATTCTATATATATACACATATTAAAAATTCCAATGCACTTTTTATACCCTTGTTTAGGTTATTTAAATTTTGGAATGAAATGTGTAACGCATTTAAGTTAGCCTATATAAAAATACAGATATCTTTAAAATTAAACTTGGGACAGGTGCAGCAATTTATAGCAAGCAGTATATAGCGGACAGATCGGATAACTATATCATAAATAGAAAAATCGGTTCAACAAATCAGACGGATTAAATGTTTTTTTTAGTGTTTTAGAGAAATCGATAAAAATTTAAACTAAATTGAACTTCTATATCATATAGCTATCATATGAACGATCGGTCAAAAGCTGAATACAGGGCAACAAATCTTCGGAGTGACGAAGATATCTTTTCGTTTCTGTTGTTGTTGTTCAATAAGCGAACACAACTGCAACAAAGCTGAGAGAGAAAGAGAGAGAAGAGAGAGCGTATCAAATAATAATAATAACAACAACAACATGTCCAGACAATAACAAAGCAAAGCGGCGCGTCCTTGAAATGCGACAGGGCCGCTAAACTCAAGCGACGTCGCGACGTCGACGCAAATAACTCACAACAACACCGCACAGATGGAGCAGAGTCAAAGGCGAGGGGAAGCACCGAGAGGGGGAACACGGAGAAAGAACGAGGGCTGGACGAAAAAGAGGCAATTTGCAGTATGACGTATTACAATGCGGTGAGTAATTGTTGCTAAATGCAAATGGATTACGGCGACAATGGAAAATATAAATAAAAATTTGTAATTGAATTTACATATGTAACGCTTATAGATTTTAAATCGATAAATCCGATTTTCGATATTTTAATTGACAATCAAGAGAATGTTTTACAGGGTATACGAGAGTCTATCACAACTTTTCTTTTCTCGTATACTCAACTCGATAAATCCGATATTCGATATTTCAATTGACAATTTAAGGAATGTTTTACAGGGTATACGAGAGCCTATCACAGCTTCTCTTTTCTCGTATACTCAACTCGATAAGTCCAATTTTCGATATTTCAATTGACAATCAAAGGAATGTTTTACAGGGTATACGAGGTCCTATCACACCTTCTCTTTTCACTTGATAAATCTGATTTTCGATATTTCAATTGACAATCAAAGGAATGTTTTACAGGGTATACGAGAGCCTATCACACCTTCTCTTTTCACTCGATAAATTCGATTTTCGATATTTCAATTGACAATCAAAGAAATGTTTATCAGGGTATACGAGAGCCTATCACACCTTCTCTTTTCTCGTATACTTAATGCCTGCACTTGATATTACATTTCTATATGCACATATATTTTGTTGTTGCGATTTAATTTCAATTTGGGCAAAGTGCAAGAAATTGCAAATATGTCGAGGTTCAAGGACTGTTGGACTGTTCATGCACTCACTTTAAGAGTGGGAGAGGGGAAGAGGGAGGGAAAGAGAAATTCACAATGCAGAATCATCGATTCAAGAATCAAGAATGAATGCATTAATTGTACTCGGACTCGTAATTGGGGCGTTTTAACAATCGGAACAACACCTTTGTTCAGGGCTTTTACATTTATTGAGTTCTGCTTGCTAATTTGCCGCTCTACTTAATTCCTGATGAAATGCAAATTCAATGCCCAATGCCAAACGATATGCTATTGAATTCACCATAAATCAAAATACGCATTTCAATTTCTGACTATTCCAAAAAGAAAATTTATGTTCCAAATCGCACGTTTTGCGGTTTTTCATGTTCATAGATGCATCAACTTTTTGATTTGTGGCTCGTTAAAATCTAATGAACATTTCCACAAATTATAATCGACACGTGGACGCTTCTATTTGATTAATTTGAAATATGTCGAGGTATTTATGCTCGGTACGATTCTCTATTTAGTTGCTAGGCGAAATTGAGATTGACGTCAAGCTGTCGATGAGTCTTGGCACACGCCGTCTATGTCTAAACCCGAAACTAGCAGCAACAACATCGAAAAAAAAAACAGGAATATTGCTCACATGAAATCAAAACACACACCAACAACAATATTCGGAGACAACAAACCAAAAAAAAAAAAAAATAAAATAACAAAAACAGCAATATTAATAAACAATAATTGTTCAAGGTCAAGATATGAATTTCGCTTAGAACAAAACAAATGCTAAATAACAACAAGAACAATAATAACAAGTCGTCATCATATAAAGACAATTGCACGACTTTGGAGCACCCTGTACTTAAACTGCCGTACATTACTGTGCTATTTAAAAATGTTTTATGGCATTCTATTAAATTAAAAATATACATATTCACCTAACAAGTACATTATACTCGTTAAAAATACTCTTATGCGTATCTAAGCTTAATTATAGACATAAAATACCCTTGCAAATTTTAACTATGGGGTATTTTTTAAAACAACAGGTGAATGGAAAGAATTCTCGTTGGGGATATATATTTAAATTCAACTCTAAAGGGGCTCGGTTGGAGGTAATTAAAATGGAATATTATGAATTTAAACAGGCTACAGGTGTGAAATTTAAGAGATACATTAAATAGCAAATAACCAATTTGATTAGATAATCGTACTATCAATTGGGTATATTAAAGAAAGTGAAACTTAAGGAAGTTAAATACAAGAATGAAAGAATTGATTGAGTAATTTCTGTATAGAATTTAGATTTAAATGCTTATTTAAATAAAAGCAACTGTAGCAAATCAGTTGAAAATTTATACAACTGTCAGTTAATTCGTTGAAAATGATGTCACTTGAATTTGTTTGGGATTTTGCTGTTTCAGCATTATTTCAACCAGCTCTATCCCGACAATTGCGCATTGTATTTATTCATAGTAAAAACTATTTTGGAAAACTTTCAAATAAACAAATACACAAATACATCGCAACAATGCTTATAAGCATAGGAATATACCATACATAAGTAATGACATTTATTCCTACAAAAATACTACTCTTATTTCTTCCTATTGCCTACTAAATGTACTCATAGGCTTTGTTTCTGTTGTCTATGCCCGTTATTTGATCGCCAGCTAGAAACTTAACGAAGGTCACGATGTTGACGGCAAAACGAAGAAGATGCCGATGACGAAGTCAAAGCCGAAGTCGAATCCGAAGTAGATGCGAAGTCGGCTCAAGGTCAGCGTATTTTCTCGCGTGTGAGCATTTGAATAATTAAGTGCGAAATAAATTAATTTCAGTAGAACTTTTTTTTTAGCATGCGTCGCCTTTTTTAGTAGTATTTTGCTATTTTAAATAACACGCAGATTTTAACATTTATTTATTATTTTTCTGACAAATACTGAAGGGTATAGATGCGACTGTTCTATAAGTACAACTAGCTTTTTAAAAAGTGTAGATCCCTTAAATGCTCCATAATGTGTAGCAAAATGATAAATAACAATTAATATGTTTCACGTAAAGAAAATACATATTCAGCAAATAAAGAATTTTAATGGCTTACAAAATACAAAAAAAAAAAAGATTTAGAAAATACATTGCACTTTACAAATCTGGGATAACTTCCGGATCTGGACTATAGTAAAACTCGAACATCGTTAAAGGTTCTTTAGCTTTGAATTAAATTGTTTAAGTAAAATGTTCGACCTCGAAAATATCGATAATTCTTCCAAGTCCGCTTAAATCTCCCAAATTTTTGAGTTTTGCAGTCGTAGAAAATATGCATGTAGATTGCTGTCAATAAGAAGTTGAATTTTTAGCTGAAACTGAAACTAAAACTGACCGAGCCTGTCGCTGTGTGGAATGCAACAAGCTAACAATGGCAAGCAGAAGAGAGAGCGAGAAAGATAGATGCTGCTGCCGTTGCCGTGAAAGTTGCAGCCCGTGAAAGTGAAAATGAAAATTGTTGCTGTTGTCGTTGCTGTTGCCACAGTTGCTGCCACCTAGCATGAAAACCCACTGACATCAATTTGAGTAATTGATAGACAGTAAGAGAGGAGGGGGAAATGGGAAAGGGGAGAAGAGAAGAGGGGCTGTCACGGGACATGTGAGAGCGATGCAACGACGCAGAAAATCGGCAAATTAATTGTAAAAAAAAAAATAAACATATATTTTAAAAACTGCTGTCGCATTTCGTCTCAGCAATTAAATGAGTTATTAATTATATTATTAGTATTTGCATTTATAGCCATAACAAAACAAAATAAGGCATTGTGACCTTGAGACAGCAAACTTACATATAACAAAATAATATTCCATACTTATAAACAAATTAAGTGAGTTAGAATGTAAAGTAATTACTTTTAATTAAAATATTCAATTTGAACAAGTTACAAATAATAAATCCGTTTAAAGTTAAACAATATTTTAATTTTTTCGAAATTCTATTGGGTTTAAAACAGAAAGGTATATATTTATAGAATATAAAGTGCATAAATTCTTCTATAATTACAAAGAAATTATATATTATACAAATTGAATTGCAACAATGTAATGCAGTTGCAGCACGCTGACGCCAGATGACGCTGTCGCTGACGCAGCTGAACTCTGTTATCATGCGCTTATAGAGTGCAATTGCACTTGAAGCCGGCGTGCAACGCTTAACAATTGTGATAAAAAAAATAAGCCGGCAAAAAACCGAAAATGGCGTGGAACATCACTAAGAGAAGAGAAGGCAAGTTGACAAATCGTAAAAAGCTCCAAAAACAATTAAGAGTAAACAGTGTTAAGAGCAAACAGTCATAAGAGCATTTTACTGAGGTGAGTTTAAGACTTTTTAATGTTGTTACAAGTAAGAGCAAAATTAAGACCATTAAAGCTCCAACATAATAACCGCATGTAAACGGATAAGAGAAACAAGAAACATGACTTTGAATTAGTGAATTCAATAAATACATTTTGAAAATTATGTTAATGGTAACAACATAAATGTTTTGAGTTTGATTACAATTATTTAACTCAAACTATTCATAAAACTGAAAATTGTTTATCGTTTTTCCAGTTACATATTTCATTATATGTACTACTTTGTGGCGTAAGGCGTTTATCAAATTGTCGACAGTTGACGGTGACGTTGACTTCGACAGCGGGTGCAAGCTCGACCTTGACCGTGAAATTTAATTTTAGAATCTACGGCCGGCTACGACGTAAAAAAAAATGCTAAAAGCTTTTGGCTTTCTTTGTGTAAGTATAAAATGGCTTGTATAAGCTATTACACACACATATTAAGTTTTATATGACGGAATAATTCAAACTTACTTATACCTTTTGTGAATTTTAAATTCAGCGCCACAAAAACGAGAAAGAGTAATTGCAATTGAGTTACGATAAAATTAAAGCGACTTAACATTGATAAGAAGCAGAGGCTCCTTCTGGTAATGCTTTCAAAAAGCGGCTTAACATTGTTAAGTAGTGCGGTTAACAGAGAACTGATACACTTAACAGAGGCTCCTTCTGGTAATGCTTTCGAAATAACTGTTACAGAATAATTTTATACTTATCATACTACTGATATTTGCAAAAAAACCTAAAACTAATTTAAATTGCGCGCGCTTGCAGACTGAAATACTGTTAAGTGAGGAGCAATTTAACTAACGAGGAGTAAAGTGGAGCGAATGTGCCACAAGATGGCGCTGTATCGCAACAGAAAACGATAACGATAACGTTGCTGCCAGATTTGACAATTTGGTAGGGTGGCAGCCCCAATTAGAAGAACAAGTGTTGAACAATTTCAACAACAACTTGTGTTTACAGCACGTTTATTCTACACCAACTTTGAAAACGTTTATCCACCGAATTAAGTTAAATTCATATTAAAATGTTGGAGGGATCGTTTAGTGAATATTATCTGTGCAACTTCAATGATGCAGTGCAGCTGGAGGGTAGGAAAGAGCAACCATTGAATGTTAACAAATGTAAATAAATTGTTCAACAGATCTGCCGGCTGATGACAGACTTCGCAAGTTGTGGACAAGCGAGGAGCTCTGGACGGTGGATGAGCTACAGATGATTATCAAACGTTGGAAGGAGAAGGGAGAAAAGGGGGAGACTGAGGAACTGCTAAACGATTTTCTGCAATTGATTTTCGCCTTTGTGCAGAACAATTTCACTGGACCCTTTGACAAGCTGTCATCCTGCACAGAAATGTTGTCCAACTTGCAGCTGGACAACTGTGATCCCTTGGAGCAACTTAAGGCCAGCGGAGAGGAGCTGAATCCCAATGTAAAAAGTGCACAATTGTTGCTCATAGCCAAGCAGATTTTGGATGCTTTAATTGCTGCTCATCCCACATCAAAGGTACTTTCCTTGGAATCCCCTTTTTAGACTAACTAATCTTCAAAAATCCTCCACAGCTGCTCATCTGGTGGCGTCTGCGTGTAATTTGCCTGCGTCAACATATTCTGGACGACTTGGCAGGCGCTTTGTACGAGGACTTCAAAGTGGCAGCAGCGGATCTGCATTCCCATCTGGAGGCATTTTCCACAAAGGAGTTGCAGGCACTGTTGTTACTGGAGCTAGCCAATGGTTACCTGCAGTTCCATCGCTCCGACTTGGCATGTCAGAAGTTGGACGAGCTCTGTGCGCATCTGCAGGTGGAACTACAGGTTGAGGGATTGCTGGGCATGCGCACCAAGTTCCAACAGAAGGCCTTGCCACAACTGTGCCTCAAGGTGGTGCAGCAGCAATCTGTGGATCAAGGATTACCCACAGCAAAGCTGAGCAATGCACAGACAACTTTGCCGCAGCTGCTGCTCCTGGAGGATGACACGCGTCTGGAACGGATACGGTTTATAGAGTTGCAGGACAACGAAGTGATGACGCTGCCCAGTGTGCTTCAAGCGCTCGTCCTGGCCAAGGTGTAAGTGCGAGTCTATCAAAGACTAACAGCACATATATCTAAATAGGTTCCCTTTCCATTCTCCAACTCTAGCAAGCAGCTGAAGCGCTCGCAGCCCAAGGATCGCCTGGCGGATGAGCAACTGGAGCCGTACACACAGACGTTGCTCTACCAGGAGCACGGCCCGTTGCAGGTGCGGCAGGCGGCGCTGCTCTTGAACTGCCACCAGGAGTCGGGACAGCGTCGCACCGTGGAGCGCAGCTGGAAGCAGTGCGAGGAGTGCGTCAAGCTACTGGACGACGTGGAGCACCATCCACTGCGCACACGTTTGTCCTACGGATTTGCCGCTTTCTTGCAACCCAAGTGGCAGGTGCAGCTGCAACTTGTGGATCTGCTGCGTTCGCTGGGCATGACAAAGACCGCATTGGACATATGCCTGCAGATCCATGCCTGGGAGCAGGTCATCGAGTGCTACACCAGCCTGGAGCTGCGTCACAAGGCGGCAGAGATTATACGCCAAGAGCTGGAGAAGAATCCCACCGCCTTGCTTTACTGTCTGCTCGGCGATGCCATCGATGATCCCCAGTGCTATGAGCAGGCGTGGCAGCACTCCAAGCAGACAAGTGGCAAGGCCAAGGCTTATTGGGGCAACTACTTCTACAGGCGAGCGGAATACGTCCAGGCCATAGAGCACTTCGAGAAGTCGCTGGAGATTAATTCTCTGCAGGAATCAATTCTGCTGCGTTGTGGCTACTCTGCCATTCAGTTGGAACGCTGGGAGGTGGCTGTCAAATGTTATCTGGCCTACACGCACCTTGAACCTAATGGATTCGAGTCGTGGAATAATCTGGCCAAGGCTCTGATCAAGCTGGGTGACAAGCAGCGTGCCCATCGTATTCTCGGGGAATCCCTAAAGTGCAACTACGGCAACTGGAAGGTGTGGGAGAACTACATGCTTGTGTCCGTGGACACAAGTCACTGGGAGGATGCCATGCGTGCCTATCAGCGTCTGGGCGAGCTGAAGCAACACTATCTGGACGAGGAGGTGCTCACGAGAATCGTCTACGGCATTGCCCGCCAGATGCAGTCGGATTCCACATCCCAAGCTGCCTCCAGTTCGCTGCAACGACGCATCGCTCAATTGCTGGGCCAACAATGCGTCCAGCATGGCAACGAGCCAATGGTCTGGGAATTGTCCGCATTGGTGGCCGTGACGCCTCTCAAGAAAGCGGAGCGTCTGGTCAAATCCTATCGTGCGTACACGGCCAAACAGATGGGCTGGGAAACCAAGTCGGCGCATGCCAAGAAGGCGCTGAGCCTTTGCCTGGAGGTGGCCGAGTTGTCCCGGGCTGCCATCAAGGAGCACGCGACGGATGAGAGCGAGGCGATGATCACCTCACAGCTCAACTCAAGTCGTCTGGCGGCGACCTCCTGTCTGAATGCTCTGAAGCGTGCCAGCCTCGTGGAGGTGCCCAAGGAGCAGCAGACGCAAATGGATGAGCTGGAGCAGCAGCTGACGGAGCTCACCCAGATTGTGCAGCAGCGCATGCAGAGGACGTAGTGGCGACTCCAAGATTCCCTTTGTACATACATATATTTGTACTAATGTATTTAATAGTAATAATAAAGCTAAGCTTATAGCGTATTCAACTTGGTTGTGATCAGCACACGCACACTCTGATCAAAGGCACCGGCGACGGCCAGACCCAGCTTGTCCGGATGCCAATCGAAGCTGTGCACCGGCTGGGAACTCAAGGTCACGGCGCTGACCATGTGCAGCTTGCCAGCGACTCCCTCTTTGCTGCCATCCGCATCCTCGATGACCCGTCGATCGGGATACTCGTATTTCCACAAGCGTATAGAACCAGTTCCTCCGCCAGTGAGGAACACATCACGATTCTGCGGCAGATGACGCACAGTCCACACAGTTGCCTTTGGTCCACTGATGACACCATTTGTGCCCACACTGCGACCAGCATTGCGTTCCTCCACCCAGCTGAATCCCTTGCTGGGATGCTGGGTTCTCATATCGTAGACCAAGAGACCTCCCTCCAGTGTGGTCACTGCGAGCTTGTTCATTGGAATGTCACGACGATCAAACTCCAATCCGCAGATGCCATTCTTAATGGTTGCCTCCCAGCGCACGGCCAGCGCACGCAGATCGAAGAGCTTCAGGTCGCCGTTGTCATAGCCGGCGGCCACAATCCTCTCCTGCTCGTTGTAGGTGTTCCCGAAGGCAACGGCCCAGCAGTCGCGTCTGGGATTCGACTTGTTGATGCCATCGCCCATTTGGGTATTTGGTGGTGGCGATATGTCCACCACGGGTTCCTGACCCTGACGTATGTCCCACACCTTGACGGCGCCATCGCGACTGCCAGTTACAATCTCCGGTGCTCCACACTCCAGTTGTGTGCCGCCAATGGCATCGATGCAGTTGATAATCCCACTGTGCGCCTTCACATTGTACACGGCCATGTCAGGTCGCTCCAGGTCGCTGTTAGGTTAAACAAGCAGTAATAATAGATTCTAGACGCAATCCATGTGGACTTACAGCACTTGGAGGCGTCCCTCGAAGTCGCCAATGGCCAGGTGACGATTGCGGAGCGAGGAGGCGCCAAAGGTGCCGCATTTGAATGCCGCCTTCTTCTCCACAGACTTCACCTTGACCAGCTTGTCCTCATTCAGCTCATAAATGTCCAGAATTCCATGACTATTCGCCTTTGAGCCGAGCACCACAAATTTAGCCGACAGTGGAATCCATTTGGTATCGTAGACCGTGTAGTTTACGGCTTCATGCAAATGTTCAATCAATTGAGGCTTGTCCATCTTGCCGGGCTGTCTTTATCAGTTGTACTTTTGTAGAGCAAAGTTTAAATTACAATAGAATTGTTTGAGAATTTGATAAACAATTTGTTTTAAAAGTCAACATCGTTGCTTTGGTGATTGCCAGGGCTCAACAACAACGTTGCTTTGGTGATGACCAGGGCTGTCACAACAACTAGCTTGCAATCGGTATGTAAGCCGATAGTTACAACTTATCGATAGTTGATTGGAATTATCGAAATGTGAATTGGATGCCGTAACAAGGCAAAATATACAAAGTAATTGCATTTTATTAAATAAAAAATAAATAAAATGCTGCGCCAGTTGCTGAATCACACCTCGGCGACGGCTGCCAAGACAGGCAGCAACGATTTCGCATTGGAATTTGTGCGCTGGCGACGAAAGCCGCGTTGGTTGCCGGTGGCCAAGAGCAAAGTGTTCCGCGTGCCCGAGCGGAAGAAGCAGACGGAGGAGGAGCGCACGGAGCTGATGCGGCTGCACAACCAGTACAAGTGAGCACAGAATATTAACACTTAATTAAAAGAAACACCTACATTAATTGATATTTCAATTTAGAACCCAGCTGCGCTCGGTGCGGCAGTATTTGCGGGAGGAGGTGATCCGGCATCAGGAGACATCCACGGCGGATCACATTGTGCTCACGCCGGAGCAGGAGGAGGCAGAGTTCCAGCGTTGCCTGGATGTGAATGCTGCCTGGAATGCCAAGATTGCCAGTGAGCGAGACGCACGTTTGGCCAAGGAGCGGGAGGAAAAGGTGGCCTATGTCCAGGAACGTCTGGATGCGGGCAAATTGCGAGCTGAGGAACGTCGTGAGCGTTCGGATGAACGCATTCGTATGGAGATCGAGGCGTCCAAGACATTCATTACTAGGGACAATCTGGATGAAGCCATTGAGACGGCACTGGCCAATCCTGTAGATCATAACTTTGCCATTGATGCAGCTGGAAATCTTTATAGAGGGCGTGCCACGAATTCGTTAAACAATTGAGACTAGGTATTTGTTGTTACTCGTATATTAAAGAGCATTTTCTCATAACCAATAGAGTTAAATAATTTATAATTAATCTCGCTCCTAAACTAAACTAATTCAAAGTCAAAGAACTGAAGAAGACTGTCTACTATGTGGAGGAGGCAACTTGGATGCCACTTGCCGTTGCAGCCTGCCGCGTTGCCTTCTCCTGCTGCTCGAACAGATGCACCCAGTCGGGAGTGGCCTTCAACTTGGCCTGAATGGTGCCCAGATTGATCATGTCCCCGCTGCGCTGTTCTCGATTGCTGCTGATGGACATGAGTTCCTAAGCAGATTATAGAAATTATAGCTATACTGACAGATTCATTAAGATTCAAACTTACCTGCAGGAAGCCCGATTCCAAGCCCATATCTAGATCGAAGCGAGTGTCGCCCAGCAACAGTTTAACTCGTCCCGATTTGTAGCGCAGTATTTTGCCAATTTGTCCCTCCTCCAGCTGGTGTAATACACTGTGCTTGGTCGCATTGGCTGCTGTGGTTGAGGGAATGGGGCTGTTGGAACGATCTGTTGATGTACTCGGCGCAGACTGTTCCTTGGGAGCGGGTACATCGTCAGCATCGTCTGTAACACAGGGAAGCACGTTGGGTAATTGCATGACAAAGATTTGCGACTGCGTCGCTTCGAGAAAGGCGCCAATGCTGCGGGGATAACGTCCATATTGTGCTGGAGGTTCCTCCAGACCGGATTGGGCAGCCATGTGAAGGCTCTGCAGATCCTTTGTTATATCTAGCGAATCTGTGAAAGAGTTGCACATTAAGGCTAGCAAATGGAGTGATGGACACTGGACTCACCCTCCACTTTGGGCTTTAGATTTGGAATGGATGCGCTTTCCTCTTTAACGCTGTGCTTTTGGCTGTGCCAGAGTCCTAAAATGGCAATAATTGTAGCTTAGTTATCAGATATAAAGTATCTATATATAACCAACTACCTTCGCTCAGCATTATCGGCTTGTAGTTCAAATCAGTCTTATCATGATCCGTTTCGTTATCACTAACGGCTTCATCATCATCACTTGCCTCGCCGATCAGTTCCCGCACTCGCTGATCCTGGAACTTGTCATCTTTGCGATCTGTGCGCTTACGTGATACGGCTACTTCTTCGCCCGCCCTCGCATATGCCGATCCGCCGCTTGAGGATTTGCGTAAATGCACCGCACCGGCTCCTTCCGAGAAGACGCCGGTTGTTTGTATAAGCGATGAGTTGCCTCCTCCTGCACCGCCTCGTCCTCGAGCTGCACCTGCACCACGTGCTCCTCTTCCACGACCACCGCGTGGCTGTGTAAAATCCTTGGACGTCTTGACATTCCTGTGTATGATAATATTACATTAAAATTGATGACTGTCTCGCTTTCTTTAGCAACTCACGTATTCTTGTTGCGCACAGCATTTAAGTTGGGAGCAAAGATCTTCTTACTGGCACCTCGTCCGCCCAGGGTCAAGTCCCTGGCTGGCGTCAATCTCGTCATGCCATTCATTTTATTCTGGGAGGCAGCATCGCCAGTTGCTCCATTACTGTTGTTGTTGGCGCCCGCTGCAGCAACAGGCGGCGCTGTTGTTGACAGTCTCTTGGCGGGCATGGCTGACTTCTGCTGGCCTTTATCACTGTCGCTGGCCATCTGTGGCCAATTAAGTCAATTAAATGGACTACTCGATAAATGTTTACTAAATACCGTGGCTCTTGATGGTGTTTTGAGGTTATTTGGCAACAGTGTTGCCACTCAGTTCAAAAGGTTGGTACCAGAATAAATTTTCAGATCTGGCAGCCTGCGTACTAAAACAAGTTGGCAGCACCTTTGCAAGTCCGCTCAAAAAGTTGCTCGCACTGATTTAAATGTTATAAAATATTGCAAATTGAGAAATGCAATAACTTTGCCATAAATAAATAGTTTGAAGAAAATTTAAAATACGCAACTAAATAAAATATAGGTAAACATTTCAAAAAAGGTATTGAATTCGTCATCCCTCGAGGAGAGAAGTTAGGAAGTTATTTCTAAAATATATAACAAAGAAAGCGATTAAATTATAACAAAAGCTCTGCAAATTCTTCAAAACTAAAAACAAATTTTCAATTTACCTTATATTTATTTGCAAATTTACAATGTCTTAGGCAAAAAAAAATTGATCCATTTTTAAAAGAACATATGACTTTTGTTGATATCAAATCAATAAAATAGGATAATAGATAGTTTATATTTAATTTTATTTATTAACTAGATTACTTTTGAACGAAATCATTTAAATGAATTCAAGCTTTAACATTCGAGTGAGGAAATTGAAATGAAATAAACTACGCTTGGTTACTACTAGTTTGTTATCACTTAAAGCATAATTTGATTCTGGGCGACGAGCACAAACGCTCTCAAAAAAACAAAAAAGAGAGAGAGAGAGAGAGAAATATAGTGAGAGAGATAATGAGAGCACAATCCGCTATCCGCTGCTCGTGCGGAGCGTAATTCTAGTAAATTTAATATTTCACAACAATAATTTTACGTGATTACAACAAATTTGTTTATTAAGTGATAAGCTTACACGCGCTTAGTCCACTCAATTGAAAGCGGAAAGCTTAAGCGAATTTCATAACATTTTTGTTTTGATATGGTCAGTATTTCGAGACTACTTGCCGTCGTCGGACGTATTATAGGTAGACATGGATCAAAAGGTGGAACAACCAGTTGAAGCGACGTTAACATCGCCAGCTACATCTGCGGACTATATAGAAAAAGCTTTGGCGCGTGCCTACAACAGCGAAAGCTTGCGTGTGGAAAGCTTTCATAGTGAGGCCATTACCCAGACTGGTGAGAACTTTTGCAGCGTCATCTACCGGCTTAAAGTATCCTATCGCAAGAGTGAGAATGCACCGTTGGAGCACGGCAATTACATAGTAAAGGACTTAATTCCCGTAATGGCTGAACTTGGCACCAATGAAAAACTAATGTTCGAAGAGGTGCTGCCCGTTATGGCGCAAATATTGGATAAAGCTCCATCGACGTTGGGCGACAAAAAGCTGAGTGCTGAGTAAATGACACTTGCTTCTTTTGCTTTTTAAATTGATTTAACCTCTGAGTATATATTTCAGTTGTTTGTACGTGGAAAGCTTTAAAAACAAGGAACTTTATTTGTTGGAGGATCTTGGGGCATTGGGCTATGTTACATTAAATCGCTATATTGGTCTGTCTACAGAAGATGCCCGTTTGTGTCTTCATAAGGTAGCACAGTTCCACGCTGCCTCCACGGTGTTGTTACAGGAGCAACCATCGTTGGTTTCGGATTTGAATCCCTCACATTTCAGCAAGGGCTTAAAAGACGAATTTACTAATGTACTCATCGTTAAAGGCACAGAGTTTGCAGCTGATGTGGTCGACGGATTTCCAGGCATGTCTCCTATAGCTTCGAAAATGCGAGCTCAATTACCATATGATTATGACAAGCGAATTCGTTCTGTTGTCGATCCCAAAAACAGCGTGTTCCAAGTCATTTGTCATGGTGATCTCTGGGTAAACAATATAATGATCAACCAGGAAGAGAACAAAGCTATTATTGTAAGTGGATAAAGCTAATTGCAAAATAGATTTATATAATTAACCATTTCATTTTTAGGTGGATTACCAATGTTGTTTTGTTGCCAGTCCGGCAATCGATCTAATGCTGTTTTTCTACACCAGTCTTCAACTCGACGTATTACTACATCAACGGGAGAATTTATTAAAGTATTATTATGAAAGTCTCTGCGAGACGCTAACTGCCTGCAATTATTCAGGATCCATACCAAGCTATGACCAACTGCTCGACGAAATGCAACGTTGTCTTTTCTATGGGTATTATGCAGCCGTCTGTGAACTGCCAATTTGTTGCGCCTCCAAAGAAGCGTCCAAGGATTTTACAGCCCATACTTTTGGAAATCCCGAAGACATAAAGGCGAAACGTCATCAGCTCTTTGACAATGAGCGAGTACGTCAAACTTTGCAAGCCACTTTGGGACACTTCGAAGAGCAAGGAATTCTAGAAACGTTGTGAAAGTTAATTACTCTTGATAGTACACTAGTAAAATAAATCGTTCCTTCTATAGTATTCAATTTTAATTGTTAAAAATCTTGACAACTTATGTTATCATGTGTACTTGATAATGAAGCAGTGCTACTTCTTATCACTGCTCTATCTTAGTCATGTTTTATGGAAAATAGTAGCACTTAATGCTTTATTTCTTTATTGTAGTAGAGTTTACGGGTGAGAATAGTAGCATATCAAAAGTTAGGAGCTGCAAAATTTCGACTTAATTTCAAAGAATTTTCCTAAAATTTTTTTTAAATTCTCAATCAACACAAATTTCTTACAGTCTATTATTATGGTGTTATTCTTCTTCTTAAATCTTTATTTCTTGTCGTTGATTTGATGAGTTTTAAAAATGGAAAATAATCATTTGTTGTGATCCCTGATATATATACCCGGGGTACTAAATATTCTTTTGGAAGTGTTCCTTTAGAAGCGAGTTTAAATAAATATAGTTAAGCAAATTCTAGTTTAAGTTTGTTTAGTATGCATAAAAGCCCTTTATTGTAAAGAGTTGTTCATGCTCAACTTATTCGTGTAAATGAGAAAGGATGTGATTCACAATGAAATGGGGAATCCCCTTCAGCTTAGGCAGCTTCTGATACTGCTATGACAGCTAAACAACCTGCATTACTCAAGTGTTGCTTCTTGTGTTTATAAATAAATTTCGTGTCTGCCAAAGTTTCTGGCCAAGATTTACGAGTAGGAGTTCTGGCTATTGAATACAAATGCGTATGTGAATATGGGTGTGTGTGTGTGTGTGTGAATGCGTTGCATGTGCCTTGTTTTGGCTGCACAGAGTGCGATAAAGTTGGCAACGCTTTCCCCTTTTCTTATTCCCTCCCCTTCGAGGTGTAAAATATGCAAATCGCTTTGCAGTTATTCTTAGAAAGTTGTCAGTTTCCAAGTCGAGCTGATCCAAGCGTGCAAACGGCAAATGCACTTGACACCCTGCAACTTGCTACTTGCCACTTGCAACTTGCTACTTGCAGCCTGCAACTTGTAAGTTGTAAGTGTTTAAAAAGCAATTTATTGTTTTGACTAAAGTAAGTACCTAAACTCACTCCTTGGGTTGGTCTTTTAGTAAACTGAATCTTTTTGAATATATAAATGTTGTATTGTATTTTATATCTTTTTTTCATGTGTTTTGTAAACTTGCCGCGGGGTTTTATAGTATTTTGATTCAAATCGAACTATTTTTCGACACATATTGTAGAGATTTGTGACAAAATTACTCAATATTGAAATATGGTCAGGTGAAGATGATATAAATTAAAGTTTAATTTATGCACGATCGGCCTAGAACCCCTTTAATTTGATAACTTATAAAAAAAATGATCTTTTGGTCGTACAATTTTAAATTTGGGTAGTTAACTTCAATTAATTTCAAATTAATTGTTTTGCACAACTAAGATTAAATTGGCAAGGTCGACCAGTTGGTAGTTAATAACTACATTATAAGTTTTTTCTATAAGAGGGAGAGGGGACTGGGAGAGGGACCTGGGAGAGGGGCTGGGAGAGGGACTGGGAGAGGGACCTGGGAGAGGGACCTGGGAGAGGGACTGGGAGAGGGACCTGGGAGAGGGACTGGGAGAGGGACCTGGGAGAGGGACTGGGAGAGGGACCTGGGAGAGGGACCTGGGAGAGGGGCTGGGAGAGGGACCTGGGAGAGGGACTGGGAGAGGGACTGGGAGAGGGACCTGGGAGAGGGGCTGGGAGAGGGACTGGGAGAGGGACCTGGGAGAGGGGCTGGGAGAGGGACTGGGAGAGGGACTGGGAGAGGGACCTGGGAGAGGGACTGGGAGAGGGACCTGGGAGAGGGGCTGGGAGAGGGACTGGGAGAGGGACCTGGGAGAGGGACTGGGAGAGGGACCTGGGAGAGGGACTGGGAGAGGGACCTGGGAGAGGGACCTGGGAGAGGGACTGGGAGAGAGACTGGCAGAGTTGGGTCTATAAGCATTATCATTACTTTTTATCGGTAAAACTATCGGATAAAACTATCGGATAAAACTATCGGATAAACTATCAGATAAAACTATCGGATACGACTATCGGATAAATATCGGATTAAACTATCGGAAAAACAATTTTCCAAATTTTTACATTTATTTTTTAAAGTAAAGTAAAGTACTTTTATTAACAATTTAAATAATAATAAAATAAAGGAAATAAATTCTGAGATTTGCACACCAGAACATAATCTTTTTAAGGAATCTCAAGCTGAACGTGTGAGCAGCATTGAAAAGAGAATGCAAGTACAGTTCCCCCGATAGACAAACCTGGCAAATGTCCAGTCCGTAACCTCAGAGCCAATAAGCTTAACTGACTGTCTGTTGCTTTGAACTCCATCGGAAGTTGCACCCAAACTACGGTTCTTGTTTTTTTAGGGCTATTGCATCTCACATTGCACTCGGAGTGAAAATACAAATCAAAGACAGGCAGAATTTGTAGCTGGGTATTGGTTTTTGACTGCTTGGAGGCATTAATTGCATTCTGCAGCATCACATTGCACTTTCAATTAGTTGCAAATGCCTCGACGTTGACCTCCGACTACCGACTACGATTTGGACTCCAACTTCGACATTCGGCTTTCGTAGCCGTCGGCAAAGTAACAGGAAACGGAAGTTAAGTGCTGAGGCGAGGCGTTAAGTAAAATCAACCCCAACTCAGAGACTCTGTCAGTATGAGTTGAAACTCTGTGGAGATGCAACAAAGTAACTTCCCAGCCATGACATTCGAGAATTATGCATTAATTGAAAGGTGATGTTGACTTCAGCTTGGGGAGTTTGACTTTAGCTTGGGTGCAACTCAACCAGCGAGTCTAGATTTGCTTTGGCAGTTCCTTTTGCCCAACCGAAAGTTGACCTATGCTCGGTTTTGCCTGCACCTTAATCCCTTTACCTTTACCCTCTCTATATATGCTGCCGGGCATTTCATGCAACCAATGCAAACATCAACGTTCTGTCTAATGCATTTCAAAATGAATTTATGGCTTTTCTTTCGTCTTGCAGGTGAAATGTTGAAGGGTTGGAGTGACTTTAAGGGTTTGTTTGTTGTCTTTGGCGGCACTCGCATTTGTTTATTTTCAATGTTAATTAAGGCTTACGATTACCCAAATCGGCTTAAGGGAAAGCTGTCTATTTGCTTTCATATGAGTAAGACGGTTTAGCTTTCAGTTCCTCGTTTCTTATCAGAAAAATCGCTTCACAGCTTTTTTAATTAGTCGACAGTACTTGAGAGGGCTTCTATATTATGTATCTAAAGATGGGGCTATAGCCCACACACAATTAAAGGCAATAAATTTGCACATAAAACCATAAATCAAAGTCCGATCATAATCGCAAAGCAAAATAAAACAAATAAATATAGTAAAGAAAAAGTGCGAGTGAATATTCAACTTCCCTTTACTGGCTATCGGCCAACCCCCAATCGAAAGGGGGGTGTTGGGGGAAACCCCATTGACCACAAAAAGCTTTGGTAGTTGAGCCAAGCCGATGTCTGTACATCGTTCGGGTTGTCTCGCTTCGTTTATTAATTGTCCAACTGTCTCCAATCATAATTAATGAACTTTCAGCACATCCTACAAGCGGGTCACATCCTCTAACCTCCGCCAGTTAGTCCGGAATTCAAATAAAACTCAAATACAATATCTACAATACGAGTATAAACAGGAATTTGTTTTGGCACACCATAAATCTTTCGTTTGGCAAATCTCTGCTTTGGTTTCGTTTGGTTTGCTTTGGTCTACGTATTTATTTAATGGGTGATAGAAGTTTCAATTAGGCACATTAAAGGATTTTCTGGGATTAAGGTTATCATTTTAATAGCTCGAGAAATATGCGATTAACTTATTAAATATTTGAACTCTGAAATTCTTTTATACACTTGCAATGGATATTGTAATTTTGTCAACAAGAGCACATGGTTTTTTGCAGTGAAGCCTTAGATCACATAGATCTCAAAAGATATTATGCATTACAATAAACATCCTTATTTTTTTTAGATATACCGAACATTTTTTAGAAATTAAGTTTAAAGTAAAATTTATAATTTCTTTTTTTTTTTAATCAAAATTAACAATTTCTCAAAGTTGGTCAGGGTCATTTTATAATATATATATTTAAATTTATGAGTGTTTCCTAGTTGTGTAATCTAAGCTGTAGTTCTTTTGTGATTAATTTTTAGTAGTTTGATTTTGTTTTAACTGTACTTGTTTGTGGCAAAACTTTGACACTTGTTTCAGAGCAGGTTTCGCAGCTTCTAAATACATTGAGTTGATCTGTACTTTAATGACACCCTATAAATAATTTCAAACAAACAGTCAAGTAGCAAGCTTAGTTGCCGGTAAGGAATCCTCAATGTAATCCCACAGAATTTGCATATGAATGCCTGGTATCTTACGAATGGGACTTATTTCAATTCCCAACCCCCACAGCCAATTGTGTGTGAAAAATTGGGCAACCATTGCAAACAGAAAGCACACACATACCACACACACATACACACACACACACACATGAGGGTATATGGGATGGGGGTACGAGTATGTGATGGATTTGCTTTACAGACTAGCCCTTTCAGTCAGCTAATGACTAATGATAGCACAATTTATCTTAGATTATTTGTTAGCAAGTGTTAATGTTTTTTAATTTACATTACGGCTTTCTCCTTTCCTCCCTCGTTACCACCTTTTTGGTTGTGCATGTGTGCATAATTACTTAAAATGAAACACGATGTGTGGAAAAGCGCCATTGTCATCATTCTGAAATTATTTAAATTCAACTGACTGACTAACTGACAACGCTGATTAATGAGCAAGTGACGACACCCACCACAAACCCCGTAATTTCCACCGAAATTGCAAAATGAAAAATGAACAAACATTTTGCTGTTTGCTTTTAAGCTCCAAAAGTTGACAGCATTCAACCGAGTGCTTGGATTTTATATGGTTCTTAAGAATCTCTGGCGATAATTAGATGGGATTTGCATATGAAATTTTCCACATGAACAGCCAAGTCATTTTGAACCGAATAGATAACTGGGCTGATTTTGAAGCGGGAATAAAGAAAGGATAATGGTATAGTCAGGGGTTATTTTAATAAGTAAACACTCAGATTTCCGATCTTTTATAATTTATTCAGCCTTAACCGGGCGGCGTCTCTTTAAAAAGGTGACGCTTGCTGCATTTACCAATACTATCATGCTTTCTTAAGCTAACTCTTATTCACGACAGAGGGCGCTTTATAGTAATCGATAAATGATTAATTATATTTACAGTGCGATAAATATAATTAATAAATAACACTATTTACAATATAATACAGTCTTACATACTACTTATGACTACGTGTGCTAAAGTATATTTATAAGAAATATCTGAACTATGTAAGAGACATTTGCATATATGTATTCGTTTAAGTATCGCAATTGCAATTTCCATACTCTGCTTCTCTGCAATTCAACTGCGCAAATAAATCTAATGCAATTACCTTAAAAGCGCCAAACGATAAAAACATATTCCTTATACGGATTTATACTCACTTGGTGCAATTTTACAGAATATATTTTTATGACATTTACGCGCGGCAATAAAAACTAAACAAATCCGAAGCATTACGATCAAATGCTAATGGCGCCAGAGACAGACAGAGTCGAAGAGTTGGAGTCGAAAACTCAGCTGATTGATGAATTGCCTGGTTGGTGGACTGGAGCTGGTTGAGTTGAGAAATTTAAGTGCTTACAAGGGACTGTAATGACAGACAGCTTTTATGAGTGTTACAGACATGGTCCAAAAACTAATTACCTTAGCTGGCCCTGAAAGAGATCTCTTAACGTACACAATTTTATGAAGTAGATTGTGGTTTTGGCACTTTCGATGCATGTTTGTTGAAATTTTTAATAGCATTTTGCATACGATTTAAATTTGATGCTTCAGTTTACTTGGTGACTGCGGCTGCAGTGCATCGATAAAGCTGTCGACCCTTTTACGACATTTACGACCTCAGCCCAGCCGGCAAATTTGTGGCATAAAAACGCATCGTCGCCACTATAAAAGTGTCTTGGCATTTTCGGGAATGTGTAACAGATATAATTCATAGTGCAATGCGTTCCCCTCTCAGTCCACAGGGTTGTCTCTGATGTGACGGAAATGTGTGAAAAGGTTTCTGACACTTCTTCTGGGCGGAATTGGCAGAATTTATGGCTTGTAGTTGGTGAGGATTGGGAATGAGAATTAGGGATATTTAAGTTATTAAATGTGCAGCAAATTTATTCATATTCTCTGTTAAGAATTAAGTTTTAATAAATTCTATAAGTTTCGATACAAACATTGTATGCCAAGTTGGCAATCCTATATATGAAAAGCTAGGTATTTTTAGACCCCGTACTTAAAAATAGGAACAGGGGTCTATTGGGTTTGCATTACCGACTATGTGCGTAACAGGCAGAAGGAGGCGTGGCAGACCCTATAAAGTATATATATTCTTGGGAGCGGGGCCTGGGAGCGGGGCCTAAGAGAGGGACTGGGAGCGGGGCGTGGGAGAGGGGCCTAAGAGAGGGACTGGGAGCAGGGCCTAAGAGAGGGACTGGGAGCGGGGCCTAAGAGAGGGACTGGGAGCAGGAGGGAGCGGGGCCTAAGAGAGGGACTGGGAGCAGGAGGGAGCGGGGCCTAAGAGAGGGACTGGGAGCGTGGCCTAAGAGAGGGACTGGGAGCGGGGCCTAAGAGAGGGACTGGGAGCGGGGCCTAAGAGAGGGACTGGGAGCAGGAGGGAGCGGGGCCTAAGAGAGGGACTGGGAGCGGGGCGTGGGAGAGGGGCCTAAGAGAGGGACTGGGAG
This sequence comes from Drosophila falleni, assembly GCA_035045575.1. Lineage (NCBI taxonomy): Eukaryota > Metazoa > Arthropoda > Insecta > Diptera > Drosophilidae > Drosophila > Drosophila falleni. The sequence continues at coordinate 19,555,899 of JAWNOV010000167.1, forward strand.
CGGGGCCTAAGAGAGGGACTGGGAGCGGGGCCTAAGAGAGGGACTGGGAGCAGGAGGGAGCGGGGCCTAAGAGAGAGACTGGGAGCAGGAGGGAGCGGGGCCTAAGAGAGGGACTGGGAGCAGGGCCTAAGAGAGGGACTGGGAGCGGGGCCTAAGAGAGGGACTGGGAGCAGGAGGGAGCGGGGCCTAAGAGAGGGACTGGGAGCAGGAGGGAGCGGGGCCTAAGAGAGGGACTGGGAGCGGGGCGTGGGAGAGGGGCCTAAGAGAGGGACTGGGAGCGGGGCCTAAGAGAGGGACTGGGAGCGGGGCCTAAGAGAGGGACTGGGAGCAGGAGGGAGCGGGGCCTAAGAGAGAGACTGGGAGCAGGAGGGAGCGGGGCCTAAGAGAGGGACTGGGAGCGTGGCCTAAGAGAGGGACTGGGAGCGGGGCCTAAGAGAGGGACTGGGAGCGGGGCCTAAGAGAGGGACTGGGAGCAGGAGGGAGCGGGGCCTAAGAGAGGGACTGGGAGCAGGAGGGAGCGGGGCCTAAGAGAGGAACTGGGAGCGTGGCCTAAGAGAGGGACTGGGAGCGGGGCCTAAGAGAGGGACTGAGAGCGGGGCCAAAGAGAGGGACTGGGAGCGGGGCCTGCAATTAATATTAGTTTATCGAGCCGGATTAATATACAGATATGACACAATGGCTTGCTCTAATGCAATCGAAGTTGTAGAAATTTATTTAATATATTTTATTGAACGATTTGCCAAATATGGTGAATTGTTAAAAACATCTAGTTGGCAGCTTACTGATCCTTGTAGTGCATATAGTCCTCATGGGGCATGTCCTGTTGCTGCCAGACATATTCCTGTTCAGTGGAAATAAACTGACCCATATTGGGTTGGAGCACACTATCAATGTCATTGGTCTTCTGTCTGAGTTTTGAGGAAATAACCTGGGGATCAACGGTGGCAGTGGGAGCTGAGGAATGGCTCTTCTTTTTGCTGCCAAATAAGCGAGTCTTAAAGCGTTGCAAGTGCTGAAGTTGCATGTCTATCATAGGCTTCTTCCACTCATAAAGCTTTGGCAGCGTGAAAATCAAAATAAAACCTATCAAGGAGAAAATGAATTGATCAATTTATCATTTAAATAAATTTATAGTTCATACTTACCCAGCACCAACAAAGTCATTCCATTGATATAGTCCCCAACAACATTGAGGCCACAAAGCATCACCAGCAGTTTCAGCGAATCTAGCAGATCCTCAATGAGAAACAATGAACGCAGTTGCAATATGATTGGATTTAGTTTAACCACAATAAGACGCGCTAGACGAGCAGCTGCCTCTTCGGAAATGCTCAGATCAGTCTCCAGATAGCTTTGATAGGGATGATCCATAATATTGCTCTTTCGCAACTTTCGCATGCTCCACACATAACAGCAATAACAAATGCTTATCGATAATATCAGCACTCCAGCGACACTTACCACACTGATGATCGAATTGGAGGCAATATCCAAAAGGATCATCAATATCACGAAGAAGAATATCGCCGTCTTGGGCCAATTGTGCCAGAGAAGCAACTGCTTCAATTCGCCATTCGGCATTGCATCCAACGAGTCAAGAATATTCTCCTGCTTATCTTTATTAAATTCCATTCTCAAATGCAAACTACGTTAAAATCTAGTATTGATTACAAAGGGAAAGTGACACAATATTGAAGAATAGATGCCAACTATGTTAAAAGTATTAAAAGTTTTGTCTTAATTAAAAAGGAAAACCATTCTAAATTACAAAAATTTGTTTCAGCTTTGAATAAAAAAAAAGATAGTGTTCCTTGATACGGATTAAGATTTAACAAAATTATTAAAATTTTTCCATAAATTTGAAAGGATGAGTATGCCAAGAATCGTTTATTTTTTACATAATTAAATTAATGTCACCCCTGTTCATCTGTCGATATTTTATATATTTTCTTATATAAATACTTTGATGTCAATTTCTTAAAGTATTAATTTTTATGTTGCTTGTTTCCTTTTTTTTAAAGCATTTCTCAACAGTTGCAAGCTGTCGCCAATAAATTTGAGTTTTCTGAGGGAATGACTGATAGGAAAAATGAAGTTGATAGGGTAAAGGGATTACCATTTCCATAACCCTTTCCATGTTATCCCCTGTGGATTAAATTCATGTCTATTTTGCATAAAATTGAATTTTGTTTAGCATAAAACAGTTTGATTTTTCTTTTATATATTGATATTTGTTTTCGCAATGGAATATTTGTATCTTATAGTTTGCTGCTTCCTGCAGCTTCACAGCTTCTGCCGCTTTTTGATCTGTTGCACTAAACAAGTGTCACGTTTTACACTCTGTCGGAACCTTTTGATTCTCAACAGTTTTGGCAAACACGTCTGTAGCGAGGTGTCACCGTCAATGGGTCACTGAAAGCCCTTAGCCTTCTGTGGGCACCATCAAGTAGCATTTGTCAATTGATTTGTCAAAGGAATTACGTTTATACTTTGGACAAATAATACAAATCAGTGGCGTCAAAATGACATCAAGTGGTCTTTCAGCTGAGAACCACCCTCGAAAATGAAACCACCTCAGGATAAAGTGGGAAATCACTTGCCAGACTGGGAATATTAAGTACTCAAACGCGTTCGAGTGAGAAAAATAAATAATGAATATATGCGTTTTGCTAACTGTTCGAAAACCCTTCTTTTGTACTTAGACAGTGATGTAAAATAACCTTAAGTTATTTCGAAATTATAGAAAAATTATTGTTAATTTTGAATATTGAATATTAAGGTACAGTATTTTTATGAAATAAATATACAGTTGTAAATAATAAAATTGATTTATTTTTAATGCAAAGTGATTATTTTGAATTAAATATAAAAGATTATAAAATGATTTGAAAGTGTCACTGAAATTCTGAAAAATTATATAACAACATAACAAAAAATGCAAAACTTCAATTTTGTGCTTAGCGCTATAATACATTTACAAAACCCAGTGAAAAAGGAAAGAAATTGGATCAGTAATGTGTACTTTGTATTGTTCTAGCTATGTAATTTTTTGTAAATATATAAATTACCCTTTAAATTTTAATAATTCTTTAGTTAAACAGAAAAAGTGTTTACATAGCTAGCTATCTTGAAATATTTCGTTTTATAAAAGTTCTTGGAAGTTAAGATTCGAAAATACTGCAAAAAAGTCGTATTAGTAAAGTATGTCTTTACTTTATCAGCTGCCTATATATATATACAAAATCAAATAAGACAAAGTCATAGACCGCATGCCAAAACACACACGAAATTGTCAGCCATAAATTAAACTAATATACAACAGGCTCTCAAGCAATGTCTGTTACGCATTAGCCATACCACCCAACCACCCAATAACCCAACCACCCAACCATCGAATCCACTCAACCACCCGACCACTCAACTTCGATAGGAATGTGCCACAATAATCAAGCCAAAGCCAAAGCCAAAGCCAGGCCAAGTCGAATTACAGTTACAATTGGAGTTAAGGTAACGCATGGCAATGGCCATAAAATGACACTGAGTGTCAGTTTCAATTAAACATGTTGACAGCTGTAAGGGGAACCGTAACCAAATAGAACAAGAATTGTCGGCCTCCTTGGCCTGTCTTTGAGAAGGGGAGGTTTGTTCCTAGCCATTTCGATTTTAATACAAGAAATTCCGGACATTGTCTGGCCATGTGTAACAATAAGTTTTATTGAGAATGGGAACATCGAATCGTATAGCACTCAGATGACAACTTTATCTAAGAGATTCTCCCAGTTTTAAGCAACTGCAGAAATCTTACAACTTTTGCTTTTTGCATTTTGTTTATTGTATTTTGTGTCTTTGGATTTTTGACAGCCAATTGTGAGAAAACAGCACAAATTATAACAATTTAAGTAATTTTATGTGTTTCTAGTTGTTTGCTTTCATTTATTTATTTAAATTTGAAATTTGATTTTCTTGAGATTTTTCCATGCATTTTATGCCATGTTTCCTGTTTCCTATTGACAAGTTGTCAAACATCATGCAAAATATCCTTTCTGTCTGTGCTCTAAGGGATTTAGTTTAATTAAACTGTGTGCTTGTACACAACATGTTTGCATATTAATTTCCTGTAATTTTGATTGAGTTTTGCATAAATTTGCAAATGACCAAATATGAATGTCAATACTATTGAAAGGTAAACATTGAGAAAACATTTTCCCCAAAACAAAAATGCAACCCACCTCTAATTGCAGTCTTATACCAAAATACTCAAGACATTCTAAGACAGGCAATTTTTTGTGCTATTTGTGTGCTTAAGGGCATTTATTGGGATGAGTGTGGCATCCAAAGAGCTTACAGCTCTTTGTTTTCGTCACGGACTAGTGGCAAAAAGCAATCACAGTTCCCCCACAATTTGCAGGAAAATGCAGGAAAAATCCAAGAATAAACACAAATATCTTTCACATTTTTTTTGCGCATTTCTTTCCTCTGCCGACGATGGGGACGGCGGTCTTTTGTATTATTGGTGAAATTAGAATTTCTCATTAAAATAAGTGTTGGCACTGGACCCGGTTGACTTGAGACAAGGTGCTCGTCCATGGCAATAGACTTAAGTTGAGTATCTCTCTCCTTGGCTCCTCGGTCACTCATTAGTTGCGCATCAAATCTGACTGACAAGTCTCTCTCTATCTCTATCTCTTTTTGTATTTGTTTCTTTATTTGCTTCCCCAAATGTTGTCGCATTGTTGTGCCTCCCTTTTAGCTCTGACATCTTGCCACTTGAGTTGTTTCTGTTGGGGGCATTAACTTTTTTCCATTTTTAATGGGTTTTGTATCCAATTGCGATGAGTTGCTTGCCAGTAATTAAAACTGCAACTCATTTCTTTAGCGGGTTTCTGTTCTTGCAACTTAACTAACTCATCATATCGTTGATATCTTGCCATCTTTTGGTACTTGCGTTTAATAGGCTTAAAAATTGAAACACTTTGTGTTAATGCTGATAAATCAGCTTTAGCGCTTTGATTTCTGAAGCATTGCAATGCCGAGATATTAATTCTTTTAAAGTGTTCGCTTCGGCAAGCCTTTTAGCTTAACTTAACCCTTAAATATGCACGGGCCAATCCAATTTGTGGGTTTTATACGCACTGATAAAATATAAAAAATCATAATGATTTATGAACGGGAAAGATAGGATTATTTTATTTTGAGCTATATATAACCCTTGTAATCTGTTAATCGATCTCAGAAACCATAAAAGCTAGAGACTTCAAACTTGGTATGTAGGTTCCTGGATACCATAGGCAGATCAAGTTTGTTTTAATTTTTGGATCGGTCCACTAAATCATATAGCTGCCATAGGAACGGTACATCGAAAATGAAGTTTTAGTATGGAAAAGATTTTTGTTTGTTGAGATATCAGAACCAAACTGATAGAATATGCATTTGGGCTGGTATTATACATCCTGACCAAATTTGGTTAGAATCGGTTAACTATATCATATAGCTGCCATAGAACGGGACATCGAAAATGAAGTTTTAGTATGGAAAAGATTTTTGTTTGTTGAGATATCAGAACCAAACTGATAGAATATGCATTTGGGCTGGTATTATACATCCTGACCAAATTTGGTTAGAATCGGCTAACTATATCATATAGCTGCCATAGGAACGATACATCGAAAATGAAGTTTTAGTATGAAAAAGATTTTTGTTTGTTGAGATATCAGAACCAAACTGATAGAATATGCATTTGGGCTGCTAGTATACATCCAGACCAAATTTGGTTAGAATCGGTCTAAAATATCATATTGCTACCAAGGGAACAATCGATCGAAAATCAACTTTCAGTACAGAGTACATGGGCACAGGGTGTTCAACTGTCGAGCGTGCTCGACTGTAACCGCCGACTAGTTTTATAAAGATTTTCAAGTCTTATATGGATTTATGAAGAACTTAGTACCCAGCAGATCGACCTATATTATTTATGCATACCTATTTTGATGTAATTATAACATACTAATAATAATTATATATACTTATAAATGGAAAGCGTTAATAACTTTTTTACCTTTTCTCCTTTTTACATGGTTTTGACTTTCGCTCCAACTTTTGATTCAACTTTTGGCAATTCGATTGTTGCCAACTGAGTTCTGGCAACTTTGTTGTTATGTAGCCAACTTTTCATATGGTTTTTTGGCTGCAATGTGTGTTAGTCAATTGTTGTTGTTGTTGCGGCCTGATACGAATTTGTTGGCCACATTGTTGCTGCTGTCGCTGGCAAATGTAAACTTTGCGTTTAACTTTTGCTTGTTAGATTTAAGTGGAGTCGGCGGCTGCCTTGTAAAATGTTTATAAACTAAAGTTTTATGCAAAACCCAAAACGGGAACCCAATGGGAATTGTGGCAGTTGCAGTTGCAACAGTTTCTGTTACGGTTTCGGTTACAGTTGCAGATGTTGTATCTGTATCTGTTTCTGTTATTTTTTTGAGCATGTGATGCTGACATCTTCGATATAGCTGCTTCTATAATAAAATACAATTTCCCTTTGCAATTTTTGTTTTAATTAATTCTGTATTACTTTTTTCTTTCTATCTTCATTTTTGTTATTTTAGTTATTTTTATTTTGTTGCTGGAAACGTGCTTGGCATTCGTGTGGCGTCTGTTTAACGTCTTACTCGGATCTCTCGGGGGTCGCCAGGTTTGTTTCTTTTAAAGGTTCTTTGCACCGCTGCATTTATTTACATTATTTTTCTTTTCTCTCTATTATGTTGTTTGCTGTGCACTGTAATTAGCCCCTTCGCCTCCCCCATCTACCAGTAGAAAGAAGGGGCCAGTTCTGTGTAGAAGACAGCTGTTGTTTGTCTGTTGGCCAAAATTGCTATGCATAAAAAGTTTAACTTGACATTTTTGCAACACAACAGAGTACAGTTTGTAATTTGGACTCGCTCTCTTGTCTTTCGTAACCCTTTTATATATTTACTAATTTTTTTCTTTATACTTACATTTTACTTGCAGACTCCTTAATTGCATTAGCCAAAGTCCCCGGCCATTGCTGTTTTGCATTTAGATTTTAATTCTGAAGAGGAAATTGTTGCCGGCATTTTAACAGAAATTGCAATGCAAACAGAGTAAAGGTAAAACGACTTTAAAATGAGATTCCTTTAAATTTTTAAATAAATTTAACAATTATTTATAATTACTTCCTTCCAAGTCTATGCTTAATAAAAAAATCATAAAAAATTAAAAAACATAAACGAATTATGCATAAATATACTTAGTCCAGTTGCGTTTTTATAGCTCAACCTCATCCCTCTCAACTTGCTCGACATTTTACGATCTTTTGGACATTTTATTGACGGCGCATTAACCCTTAACCCTCAACCCTTAACCCGTTTCTGACACCCGCCATAACTTAATTATCCATATGAATCCTTCAGTTTTTATTGCTCCAAATTTAGCCTGATCCTTGGGCCTGTCTTTTAATTATGATGAGTACTTGGTTCGCTCTCGCAGCTGTCATATTTTTATTTATCTAAATTGGCAGATCTTCACGGGTTTCGTTCATTAAAATAACATCAAATCGCCTTCGTCTCGAGTCTGGCAAAATGTTTTATTGCCTTTGGTCTGGGGCATTTTCCATTTCAAAATTTTATGTCCAGCAGCTGTACATCATCATAAGTTTATTGTTTGCATACTTCATGCCGTTTTGGGCTGTTAATTTTGTATGGCTTAAGGCCAGGTTCAGTTGCCTTTTTGGCCCACCAGAAGTTTATTTATTTTCATCATTTTAATCAGTCATTAGTTGGGAAAGGGGAAATCCTTTGTTTAACACTTGCCATATGAGTTTATGTCTTTGCGGTAAGTTAAGGAGCTTCGCTTCATGGTCACTAAACATTTGTCATTGCTTCGTATTTTGTGGAAGGGACAGCCAAAGTGATGCAACAACATTTACACTCACATACACACGCACATGTTGCAACCTTGCAACCTGCGACGCTTTGCGGTTGCAACTTGAGGCAGGTGTGTTATCATGTTGGGGTCGCTTTGAAGTAATCGCCAACCATATTGCTGGCCCAGAGGCTAAGCCTCATTTGTGGTCAAATTGTGTGCTGTGCGTCAGCTGAAAGTCGATTATGTCAATATTGTGCCATGGCTAATGGCCAATGGGTGTGTTTGTGATACGGATCTTGTGGCTCTTTCCGTTAGTCCCAGCCAATACGCTAATTAGTGCAGGTCTCTGCTTTAAGCTGCCTCAAAATGTGTTTAAAGTATTGACAGTTACTTTAAGTTTTAATAGCCGAAATTGAGCGATTTTACAAGCCCATATGGCAGTCTTTTCCTAGAGCCAGAGTCCTGTCTGCAAGAATCACAGCAACTCGAACATAAAATAGCTGTAAAAATACATAAAAATCATAGCATACATTTAGGAGTCGAATTACAAATGTGCCTCAGATGTGAGACAGAGAGAGAGAGAGAGAGAGTGAGAGAGCCAGGCCAGAAGGGGTGGCTCTAAGGGTAAACCAGAAGATAAACCAGCGCCAAAATAAAAGGAGTAGCTGCATTTGCACATTAAAAACCCATAAAAATTGGGAATTGAATTGCCAAAAATAAAATAAAGTAGCAACAACAACAAGCGGCAAATAAAGTGGCTATGAAAATAAATAAAAAAAAACGAGAAAATAGGAAATCTAAAAGTAAAATTGACAAAACCGATTGAAGCAATCAATTAAAATTGATCAATGAAATTGAATCACGTGTTACAATTCGCTTAAGCAAATGGTATTGAGTTACATTTTGCAATTGGAATGGAGACCACATAAAAGTGTAAGAAAGTTGTGCATTAAGTATGTAGTTAACATTTTTACTTTAAAATAGAAATGTAGAGTTAAAAGTACAGATATATATTGAACAGTGATTTTGTTCGCTTAAAGATTTAGAAAATATTCATATTTTTACCATATAATTATTGATTGTGACTCTCATTAAAATGCGAATTTGTTTTTATTTAAATATATTCGTCAAAGCACAAAATCTACAGTTCGCATTGAAAGAGTTCAGTGCACTTTATTTGTACTATTTCCTCCTACACACCTCCATCTACATCCTTTATCCTTCACATTCAGTGCTATCAGTTGTCAGAGGACAAAACTTTTATGCGCTTGTTAACAAAAGCGTGAAATTCAATGCGGACGAACAAAAATTTACGACACTGCAAATTAAACTTGATTTTTATTTAAATAAATTGCATTTTATGCGCTCGGCAAGGATATGCGATGCTGTCGCCATCTCCAACTCCATCTCCTCCATCTTCTCTATCTCCATCTCCTCCATCTTCTCCATCTCCATCTCTATCGTCGTCATCGTCGTCGTATCGTAATAATAAGCAGGCAACGGGCCATAATTTGCACCGGAATATGACGGGAGGATATGTGTGGCAATGACGATGGGCGACGGTTTGGGTTTGCTTTATGTATTTTTATTTATTACACAGAGAGCCATTGGCAGGAAATGTTTGTTGATTTTCCGCAGCGCGCGCACAATAAAAAATCGAGGCAAAAAAAGCAAATTATTTTCTAGACGAACGCGCGTTTCTCAAATAAAAAAAATTTACAAAAAAGGCCAGAAAAATGTTCGAATTGTACCCATTACAAATTGGACAAAAAAAAGGGTATAATAACTATGTTTCAGAAAGATGTTGAGATTTCCGACACTGTAAAGTATTCTTTTGTGTGGTATCAGTTACAGAGTGGATTTTGTTTTGTACTCGTATCAATTCATTTAAATAATCTCAGTTACAAAATACCTACTATATTTAATATTGTTGTGTTTTGCCTCCTAAATAGCATAACATATTTAGGAAATATTTTTAAGATATATATGAAATACATATGCTCCAAAATGCTCTCTATGTACTCACAATATTTTATCACGATCGCGTAATTTCAAAAAGCTCCATTTCATAATATCCAACAGATAAGCAGCACTGGCGCCATCTGTCGTCTGCATTTGTTTGTGCCTTGGGCAAAGGGTATCTGGTAGTCGACTAGAGTGATCTCACTTAATTTTTTATATGCGTCGCCGTCGTCGTCATCATTAAAAGCGGAAATGTAATGCGTAATTTGTGTGCGCCACGAAGTATGCAATACAAAAATCTTGAATCGAGTCAGGCGATGCGAATTGATAAGGGCTTAACAAAAGATTCAACGGAAGTATTGGAAATGTATTCTCCAATGCTTTAAAGAGCACTTAGATATGACTTAATACCTAACCGATCCATAGCTAAATCCTATACAAAATATATATGCATATTCTAATCAACGGCTCGTACTTTGCAGTAAATGGGATTTTTTGTATGCAATGTCATAATAAAGATGAGACGCGCCTTCTCTTGTCGCTCTCCGATCGGCTCAAAATAATATTTTCTAAGTAGATGAGATAAGACTATCTTCATCATAACCATGGCATAGCGCTGTCCCAGACAGCTTCGAGCACCCGTCATGAATGGAATAAATGTGGAGGGTTCTATCTTTGGCTCGGCATCACGTGCCCAGCGATGAGGTTTGTAGACCAACGGATCCGGGAAGAAATCCTTGCAGCGACCCATATACAAAGGTGAAATGATGACATCTGTGTCCTTTGGTATAAAAAATTCATCTGAAAGAAGAATTGTCAATTATATATATATAGATCATTGGGATTTAATCTGATTTACTTACTGATTCTACAGTTGGCGGTGGCTCGTCTTGCTGTGATGGGTCCCGAGGGATACATGCGCATTGACTCCTTAATGCACATCTCCAGATACACGAGTTGATGCAGTTGCTCCATGGTTATGGCTTCATCCGTATCCTTGCCACAAACCTGCAGGATCTCCTCCCTACACAACTGCTGGTACTCCAAATGCAAGGTCATGTTGTACATGAAGAACTTCAATGTGGCGGCTGTGAGATCAAAGCCACCAAATATAATAGTATCCACTTCCTCACGTATGTCCTTCACCTGCAGCGGCTCTCCATCGGGTGTCCTGGCCAGCAACAGTGTGTCCAGACAACTGAGAGCCTTCTTTTCACTCGACTCAGCATTTGCTGTACTCTCACAATTACGATTAACCTGATCAGAGTTCAATTGCTCCAATCGCTCTCTGATAATGCCCTCGGTGAAGCCATGAAGTGTCTTTAGGAGTTTCTTCTCCTTGTCGGCAAGATAAGATAAATTGTAAATGCTGGAACTGCGATAGAACAGATTCTTCAGGCGACTGTCGATGATGTGTATAATACTGAAAAAAAGAGAAGTTAAGAAGATAAGGTTCTCTTAGTCAAAGTTCATCTCATACTCACTCTCTAACCGCATCGAAGTAGTCGGACTTTTCACCCGACTGTGCATTAACTGTTGCTCCCAGTGCCGTTTCACAAATCGTGTCCAGAGTGTAGCAGCTAATGTACTGAAAGAAGTCAACAGGTTCTTTTGTCTCGGCCAATTTGGCCAACCTCTTAACCAGGATGCGAGCTTGACGCTCAAAGACATCCACAAATTGCTTGATCATGGCGTAGTTGAAAGCCGGCGTGATCATCTTCCTTCGATGCGACCATTTCTCCACGTTACTGGTAAAGAGACCCTCGCACAACCAATTCTCAAAGACGCGATAATCCGAGGTCTTCTGCAGCAGTTGTTTGGCAGTGCAAAGCGCCTGAATATCCTTGGGATTACAGTCGAATAAATAGAGTTTTGTGCCCATCCAGAGTTTGCCGCGATGATCCTTTAGATGACCGTTGATCAGCTCCGTGGCACGCTTAAATGGTCGAGGACCAATGATCCTTGCAAATATATGCAAATGTCCAATAATGGGATATGAAGGTGGTCCTGGCCAATTGCTGGTCAATCGATTAATCCGCGCCTGATACTGATACGCATAAAGGAAGAAGGTAAAGACGACACAACACAGCAACCAGATCAGCAGAGAAGAGTCGATCATTATGGTTTGAGTTCTTGCTGTCGACTGACCGAATCGAATGACGCATTTGCAATTTTAACCGAGAGTGAGACCGGAGACGCACAATAGATTGACAAACACTCAATTATCGAGTGCACACAAAAAGTATACTTAGGTATATATATATATATATATAGGTATATTTATATGTAAATTATTGGGTAATTTGTTAAACTTATGAACAAAGCAACTGACCAGGCGTAGGTCGAAAACGTTATTAGCCAAGATGAGGTATATTAGGCAACGTCTAGATGCAAAACAGAAATGAACCTATTGCTAGCCCGAAGCAGTGCTTAAGTACGTCTCCAGTCTGGACAGGCTGACGATCTTTTGCTTTGGATTCCCTCAAGCTAAATTATCGAATGTAAACAAATTCACATAGAATGCAATGGGAATCAAGTCTCTATCGAGATACTCTACAATTCAGAAATGAATGTAAAAAAACATTACATGTAACTTGAAACTAAGATGCAATTAATACTGATACTTAACCCACTAAAAGAGTATCTCTACAAAACAAATCAATTTGATAAACGACAAATGCAATCTAGATGTTGAGTGGAACCCTTAACTTGACGTCTTACAGATCAACAGATCCATTGAACTTTAGCTATAACAATTGTAGTAATATTTAGCACACGTAGTCATAAGTAGTATGTAAGACTTTATTATATTGTAAATAGTGTTATTTATTAATTATATTTATCGCACTGTAAATATAACTAATCATTTATCGATTACTAAAAAAGCGCCCTCTGGCGTGAATAAGAATTAGCTTAAAAACGCATGATAGTATTGGTAAATGCAGGAAGCGTCACTTTTTAAAACGACGTCGCCCGGTTAAGACTGAATAAAATATAAAAGATCGCAAATCGGAGTGCTTCTATTTCTATTATTCTCACAAAAAGAGTATCTGGCAAGCAACTTAGCACTCAAGTGATAATTGCAATTTATATGCTGAGTGGAACTCTTAACTCTTTACTTACTACTTGGCTAAAATTAATCTTGAGCTATAGCAATCAATCAATTTCGATTATACCCACTGTAAGGGTATTTGTCAAGAACCTGTTCTACTCAATATATATTAAATACAGCTCGAAACAAACAGTTAAATATGCGTTATGGCGAAAATATAAATTTTGATGCGGTGTCGCATTCAATGCATACAAATTCACCCCGTGCGAGTGAAATTAATAAACGCTCTGTTGGATCAGTAAACACATTTCCCAGTGAGTCCGTTTTTGCATTTAGAATCCACGCGCACGGTTCAGTAACCGATCAACACTCAATTTTATAGGACTTGTTTTAAGAAATTCGTCCAAATATTTGACTAAATTATATCATATTCATTTAACGACATACACGCGATAACATTCTTAAACAATGAATTATACTCATTAAATCGATTCATAAAACATAAGAAGTAAATTTAAAATAAACGCACTTTAGGCTTTAAAAATAGAAATATATTATGCAAAGAAATTCTAAACTAAGAAGTTGCATTGGATTCAGGTTAATCTGCGACTTGGCCAAAATGGCAGAATCAAGTTCCCTAACGGATGCTTTTTAAATAATTAAGTAAACAAATACATATATTACCCCAATAAACAACTAATAAGTGGCTAAAAATATAATAACCGAAACGAAAATAAAATAAGTATTAGAACGAGTTTTGCATATTTTCATTTATTTTTATGACTGCCCTATTGTATTATAAGAAAAAAAGGCGAATATAAAAAAATAAGTTCCGAACTGACCTATCCCAATTAATTGTTTCGATAAGGTCTCTAGTTTGTTTTGCATTGTCTGATAATATCAGAGCATTTTTAATTCGTTTTTTTTTCACAAAATGTCATAATAATTTAAATTAAACTCATATTTATGCCATTTATTTGCACTTTTCATTAAAATAAAAAGTTGTTGCAGTGCTCTCCATTTACAATAAAAAAAAGGAAAACAGAGCCGTCTGCATTTTATTTATATTGAATTGAAACGTAGGCGGAGACAGACAGACAAATAATATTTTCAGCATACAATTTTATGAATATACAAATGAATATACTTATACTCATATATGAAATTTATACGAGTATGACTCACACAAGCGCATTAATTACAATTATTCGTGTTTATTTGTGCGCTGTAACTTTTGTGTTAATTAGTGTAAATACAGTTCTGCTTTTACCAGGTTCATTTTTGAACAGCTCTTGTCTCTATTGATATGCAAATGTTGAAGTTTTTAAATGAATTGAATGACAGTTGGTCAAAATGCAAATGATAATCAACAAGAGGATGCAATTGATAGAATTGTGTATATAAATAATTACCTATATGTATTCTATATAAAATAGTATTGCTTAACATTATTATGCATTTAAACATTAACCAATATATGAGTAAATCCCAAGGGAAGTTCCCATTGTCATTGTCAGCGTGTGTAGGTGAGTCCAACAAATGCTTGACATAAATTCCATTATCTAATGGATGCCAATAAACAGTGCATACAAATAAATACTCACACACAGATACATACACACACACACACAACCTGACACGAACAATCAGATGTAGATACTGTTATGTAGCTGACAGCACCAAGGAACGTTGTCTCAAACTCAAAATTAAAAGTGATGCGAGCAATATGTATTGTATAAAGAGAGTGTGAGGGAGAGAAAGCGTGGGTAAGAGAGAGAGAGAGAGAGAGAGAGATGGTGAGTGGGTGAGTGAGTGAGCAGCAAAGACACAGTACAAACTAATTTGAATTTATTCAAAGATGTCGACCTGCCTATTATAATATTTTACATTTATGAGGGTATAATAACTTTGTTGTAAGCTTTGCTAAAATAGAGCCGTAAATCAATTTTATCTATAACATTGTTGCATATTGTTTCTATAGTAATTAAATGTTATGGCCTGTCAAATGTGTTTTGTTTAATATTTGTTTAAATGAGAACTTTATATTAAACTTTATATTTAAAATACAATTTTTTAGCTTAGTTTATTTAAAATGTCAATTAGGAAAAACGCGGTTATTCTTATGGCAACCCATATATTAACTGAATGTTCTTATGTCCTCTATATAATACAGTATAGACAGTATAGGCATATGATTTATTTGATGAGCGATATTAATAAATGTATTTGTAGCAAGCTCTTTATTTCTATAGATTCAATAATTGATTAACTACGAGTAGCTCGCCCCTTAGATTAGAAATATATTTTTAAACCTATTACAGTAAAGCACGGATTTTGCAATATGCTACATTTAATCACAACATTATAACGTTTTTCCCTAAGACGAACCTTGTAGTATAATAAAGCAATTATCTTAAGAAATACTAAATAATTAAAAAATTTAATTAACTTTTATCTAATATTTACATAATTAGTTTATTTTCTAAATAATTTAAAATTTGAAATAAGTAAAGATTACATTTGTTTTATTATTAAAAACAACATAAATAAAACATATGGTTTCATCATTCACTTTAATCTTTATTTTTTTAAATATGCAATTAAAAGTAATATAAAATAAATAAAGATAATAAATATTTAAGTTATTATTATTTGTAAATAAAAATATATATTAAATATAAGGGAAATAAATGCTGCTTTATAAGGTATTTGAGCTTCGTTGCATTGCAAATTTCATTGTTTTCTGGCTATTATTGTTGTCTGTGGGCATGTAGACCTCTGTAATTAAACTGCACATTATCAGAAGGGCACACACACACACACACACACACACACACACACATGCACACGCACACACACACATGTACAAAGACAGAGAGTCACCGCATAATTATAGTGGGCATTTCTATCCTGTACATTTCCTGGCCCCGCCCAGCTGTCACTTTGTGTTTTGCTCTTGTGTGTAAAATTTAATTTGGCTACATTTAATTATTGTTTATGCAACGCATCTTGGTCTACGATCAAATAGGAGTATTTGCAGCAGTGATAATATACCCAAATACGCCGATGATACGCTGGCTAATGTGAACCTAAAATTACGAGGTATTTAGGACCAAGAGCTCAATACCTCAAGACAACCGCAGGGTTTGCAGTAATCGCGTCTTGTGTCAACATTAATCGCATCAAATTTAATTTCACAATTAAATGCAAAGACGCGATGCGTTTAGCATAAATTAACAGCATGTTGTAAGTAGGCGCCGCAGGGTTACATTAACTGGTTAGGGTTGGGTTTGATTGGAATTGGAATTGGTATTGAGGCTGGGGTTGTTTCATCTCTAAGGTGTTAGTTGTGGTTCTGGAACCAAAAAAGCCGCCAGCCAATGTCGCTTCCGTTTCCGTTTTCCCATTCCGCCTTTATCTCATTCACTCGACAGTGTGAGTAGCAATTTTCCATTTGCGTATTTATTGCAAAGTATAATTTAATTGACGTGCCTAACAAAATGCATTTGGCTTAAAGGAATTAAGTGTCTTTAATTAGTCGCTTTAATTAAATTAGTCAAGCAACTGAACAGTACAGTTTTGAAGTCACCGTCGCCAATAACTGAACAAATTAGATACAAATTTTATTTATCTGCTGTTCTTTATTATTATTTTTCGCTTTGCATATCGGTTTGGTAAATTTCTTATATTCTAAGTATACTTTTAGAATTTAAGTTGAGTATATTTATATAACATAGTTTTAAAGGAAGGTGAATTTCCGATCTTAGCACGCATATTCAACAGAGATTATTCGGCTTGATTAGCTTACTACAAATCACGAATAAACCATGTTTGTACTAAGATGCTACAGTGCTTAAAAAACTGACAGTTTTAGACTTTTTTACAGTTTATAAAGCAGGCTTAATTAGCTGTACACACGTCACGAATAAATCAAGTATTCAGTAGTGCTTGTCAAACTGTGAATATTAAAGTGTGTTTTTGTATATTTTTTTTATTATTCATTACACAAGTTTGTCTTATTTCAAACAATAATTTCTTTTCGAACTGTAAAATTTTAAAACTGAATATTTCAACTATATTTCACTATATTTTATAGCTGTCATAGGACCGATCCAGCGAAAATCAAGTCTTTGTATGAAAAACTTTTTTGTTTTTTGGGAGAGGGACTGGGAGAGGGACTGGGAGCGGGACTGTGAGAGGGACTGTGAGAGGGACCTGGGAGAGGGACTGGGAGAGGGACTGGGAGAGGGACCTGGGAGAGGGACTGGGAGAGGGACTGGGAGAGGGACTGGGAGAGGGACTGTGAGAGGGACTGGGAAAGGGACCTGGGAGAGGGACTGGGAGAGGGACTGGGAGAGGGACTGGGAGAGGGACTGGGAGAGGGACCTGGGAGAGGGACTGGGAGAGGGACTGGGAGAGGGACTGGGAGAGGGACTGGGAGAGGGACTGGGAGAGGGACTGGGAGAGGGACCTGGGAGAGGGACCTGGGAGAGGGAATGGGAGCGGGGCCTGGTAGAGGGACTGGGACTTGGGAGGAGTAATATTAATAGTAGTATTTATAGTAGCAGTAGTAGAGAGGGTAAGGAAAAACAAAGAGAAACTGAGAAAAAAGTACGAGTTCGAATATAGAGAAATTACTCAAATGCTAATAGAAGTATGAATAGAAGTAGGACTAAATGGAATATAAATTGGAGTATACGTCAAAATATGATTATTCCTTGACAAGTGTACTTTTTCCGTAAGACTGTAGCACCGGCCGACTAGTTTTCATACAGGTTTAATACTATTTCATTTAATTATAATAATAATATACTCAACATTAATTTAGATATAATATAAATGTAAATATTGTAGCTTTGTTTATATTATTAAATGATGTGTTAATGTTCGCCACTGGCCAAATGTGCCTTAATAACGGGTTAAGAAACCACAGCCCACAAAATTTAATCAACTGCATCTAAAACCGGGATGCTCATGTACATACTATAAAGTTAATATATTAATTTTAAATAATACTTTTTAGCCTCATGCTTCGTTGCGCACTAAAGTTGGTTTTTTTTCTCCTCTCTTATATTTTTGGCGTCGACTTTGCAGTTAACCTTCGACGCGAAAATTATTTTGTATGTACTTTTTTTAATGGTACCGTGTAACAGTTGCTCTAAAGAAGGGTATTATAGTTTTACAATAAGTACAATAAGTACCTATTTATTCGTTAAATTGTTATTAAATTTGGTATTTAATATATTTAAGACTTTGAAGTAATATTATATGGTGTTTTTTAAAGTAAAGATAATAGGTAAATAGAAGATTGCCAGGTACGTTTGTCAAGTACGTAATTTCAATAAGTTTTAAGCTATCTCACAGCTGATTAAAGGGTATATTGTTGCCGATCAGCGTCTTCTTTATATTTTTAAAAATATTTAAAGGTGTTTTGCTGTTTTTATTCCCCTTCGTCTTCTGTTTTGCTTGCGCTTAGGCCAGGGTACAGCTTTATTATGGGAGTTCGAGTTTGTAATTGAAGGACGTCGGCGGCATTGGCAATTTGAAGGCAAGAGTAAACTGTTAACTGTTGCTGAATATTTGATGCAGTTGTTCTCGAGTTGATTTAAGTAGTGTTGCGTTTGAATTCCAGTTTTGGATTTAACTGGGCAGTTGTCTACCGTTAGTTACCTTAACATCCGCTCGTTAAAGGCAGCTAAAGCTTAACCCATGGGTGCTCAGTCAATTTCGCATTTGCAGTTGGAGTTGCAGTTAAATTGCAGTTGCAGTTGCATTTGCCAATCGCCTCACTTGACTGCAATTCGTTGTTGACGTTGTCGCGGTTGTTCTTGTTATTACCATTAATTACTATTACTATTTTGGTGATTGTTGGCCACGGTTTCGCAGAGTCACTGTCGGAGTCAGAGACCAGTCACGTTCCGCTGCGTTTATGAGGCTTAAACACCAACTGTCCGGTTATTTAAGTTGGCTTTTTATTCTCAGTCAGGTTTGGCAATTGCAGCATTTACCTCTTCACAGTCCCTCAATCAGTTTGGCAGGGTCAGACTGGTTCATATTTCTGGACTTGGCCATGTAATGAAAATGTACTTAAAAAACATCTGACCTTTTACCTGCTGACAGGCAGTAAATTTACAGCTGTCCAGGACTCGGATATTTCCAAATATTTATTTAAATATTTACAGTGGTGTACGTGACGAACCATACGTATCTTGTGAAAGTTATTGACCATTGACCTGTGTACGTACAGTGATCCACAGTACTGTATGCTCTTCATCTTTAGCAATCAATGTTATTATGTTATGTTTGTTATTAAACAAAGTTTCGAATGTAGGAATGTTCATAATAAACATTGCATTTATATTTATTGCATCATAATCAGCGCGATTACTAAAAGCATGAAAATATAATTGGGGCGGTGAACTTTAATTAATAACGTCTTTAAAAATCTCAAATAATTATCTGGTTATTTATGATAACGCTTATTATTTCTACAGTATTTTAAAAGTAATTGTTTTATTAATATTCTTTGGTATAATACAAAATAAAATTTGATAAAGTACCACATTAATTCATTAATTGTTAATAAATTCATTTAAATTATTTTCTTTTATTATTTATAAGGATATTTAAATATTATATTAATTCGTTAATTGTTAAATAATTAATTTAAATTATTTACTTTTATTATTTATAAGGATATTTAAATATTATAAGTTGATTGATATGTAAAAAATTATTTAGGCTCAAATACTTAAGTGAATAAATAACTAATCAACATTGCTTGGCAGTCTCGTTATATTTCGTCATTTCAAAACGTATATTTGTTGAAATTGTGCCACTGTGCACTGTGGGCTTTTCTCACCATATTGCCAAAGTGCGGCAATATCAGTAACCCGGGCCATTCGCCCGTTCAGGTAATCGAACTCGAAAGGCGACCAGATATGTTATGTATGTATGTGCCCAATCCATAAATACGCATACAGTAAGTACTCGAACGAAGGTCCATCAACGCATGCAATTAACACCGAGCACTGAGCGCTAAAAGTCAGCGAGCAGCAGGTAACATATGTGGCGCCCGCTCTCTCTCTCTCTCTCTCTCTGTTGCAGTCGCTCTCTCGTTGAGTCTCTCTTAGCTGTATTAGGCTGTCAGCTGTTTTTCGGTCTCGACTTGATCGCAACACTGAGTTGAGTTGAATTTGAGCTGAGAGTGGAGTGTTGTCTGGTTGTTTGGTTTGTTGTTTCAGTTCAGTTGAAGGCAGCCTCAAAGTTAGACGCGTCTGTCTACGTTTTGTTGCAATTTGGCTTTGAGTCGCGTGTTGCCCGCAGATTCACAGTTACATTTACGAGTCTTAACGTCTTAACGTGTTGTCTGTGCTTGAATGCCAAATTTAATTGCCACTGTAGCAACTTTTCAGTGCGGCTATCGAAGACAACTAACGTTTAATTTGAAAACGTTTTCGAACAAAAAAAAATCATCGCAAATCGAGACTTTCGTTTTCCCAACTTTCATTTTTATTTTGCCGCTGCTCGCTCACAAGTTTTCATTGAGAAAAGTGTCGCCCCGTCAGTTTTGAGTGATACGAAAATAAATAGGTGTTAAAAATCAATCGAAAAATACGTTTGACGACCTGAAGAAATATTATAAAAATATTTTAAATTATTAACAAATTAAATAAACACAAATTTCAAATGGCACTCATGGACACCGCTTGGCGTTGCCGTCTCATGATCTTTGGCATCTTCACACTGCTCCTCGTTGGCGATCTCTTTGGCTATGGCGGATATAGCGTTCGTGGTGTCAAGTCTGATAATCCGGATGAGGTGGTTGGCGTTCAGGGCGGATTGGCACCAACGGGACCCGCTGCGGCTGCTGGCAAGTTTCAGCAAAAGAATGCTGAAATCGATATAGGCGAAGGTGAGTGACTTTTTCATTTTCATTTCCCCCCTATTTCCTTTTTGCAGTGCATTTCAATTTTGTATACGAGTTGTTTTTTTACGCAAATTTTAACACTTGACTTTACTTTTTTTTCTTAATTTTGTTGTTGTTTTCTTTTGGCATTTACAACGCAAATTTTTACACACTTGGCGCATCGCATTGCAAAATACCTGATGTTTCTTTTATGGCTTTGCTTCAAAAACTCACCTCCGTTGTCGTTTTTGGTTGTTGTTGCTTTTTTTTCGTATAAGTCTCGCTTTGTTTGGTCGTATCAAGGTCAATTTCGATTTATAAATGGAGACCGCTTGCGTTTTTTCATTCGATTATTTTGTAAAAAAAAAAAAACAGCTGACAGCACGTGTAAGCAAACGATTAATAAACGTTGTATCAACTACCCGGAATTGACTTCATGAGGCCTTTTCCATTCATTTTATTATTACCATTACAAGTTATTTGACAAAAAACTTTTAACAAACCGTTAACGTGTTATAAGGCTGAACAATAACGTTGTATATACATTAAAAATTTTTAAATTATTTTTTTTTCCGTTAAAATATATTGTTGAATTCTGAGAATTGTCGAAAATGGTATTCCCCCAAAGTAAATAAACGTTAGTTGCCAAACTTGGGTTCAACCAAAGCTTAAAATTGAAAATTTAATATTGATTTGTTGTTGTTAAATTATGGCAGCTGAAAGTGTAGGATGAATCTGGAATTTATTAAACAAAACTCCCCAGAAATAAATTAGAGCGTACGAAGTTAATAATATGGCTATTTTCGATAAAAATTTTAGGTTCTAGAATAAATTGGCTATAATTTTAAAATAGATTTATAAAGTTCTACAAATTAAGAGTGTAGTAATTAATATTTCGTCTACTATAGAAAATATCTGAAATCTCTACCAGTACATGTGAAAATAGTTATCAATGTCTGGCATCATTATTTGGTATTATAACACACCATTTTGGACATTTAATAGCCCAGCTATGCACAGCGTTAGTCAGTAAAAAATTTCCATTCAAAAAGTCGTTAACTTTTTATAAAGAGTACATGTGTTTCACCATTGCTCTAGGCATGGAAAGTTCAAGTATCCTCTTTATAGGACCCGTTTGCTAACAGTTCATATGCTGAATTGTTAAATTGACTTTCTGTTTCTCAAATAACTAACTTTTCTTCTTGCCAATTTAACCGGATTTCATTTGCTTTAATTTTGCTGGCAGTTTCTTTTCAAAAATCACGCAATAAATGTCAAGAGGCCTCGCAGAAAATTAACACAATATTATTTAATATATTCACGGGCAATAGAAACGCATGTCTAACAAATGTTTGAAGCTATAGAGATCTCTTGAATGTTTTATAAACAAAAACATTTAAACAAAATATTTGTATCCACTTTCGATTGTATATAAATTTGCATAATTTTATAAAGTCGCAAGCAGGTAGGAAAGTGTGACATAAGAGACGCAAATGTTTATATATCGCATGAGTATGTATGTATGTACATATATCAGTAAATACATTGGATTTCGATTATGTAACGTATACCACAAGTTGTACAAGTCGTAAACAATGAGAGGCAACCTCAATGACAATAAAAAGTTCATGAAATCAATTGAAAGTCAAAGTGCAGCTCGAGGCAATCGGGTAAATCGCAGGCAAATTTCTTGATCACTGCAAAATTTGGGGTCGAAAAGGCCAAAACAAAGAGTTGGCCAGAATAACTGGAATTATAGTCGGGTCATTAACATGATCTCATCCGTAGTCTGGCTTGATTTAGCTTGGCTTTTAGCATGCGGGCTCTTCGTGATTTGCTGTTGTTTTTTGTTCAGGTGAAAGTGGAAAAATGCCAAGCAAATAAACTTCACGTAATATAATCAGCAATACCAACAGCGACAAGTTGTTAGCTTGCCTGCAAATCTTTGTTGGAAACTTTCCCAGCATCATCAGTTGCAGGAAGAGAAAAAAAGATAATTTCGAGATATTTCGCTGTGGCTTTTTGTTTAATTAAGTAAATGCTTAAAATATAAATAGAGTTGCATAGCACTCTTGAAACTCTAAGAACAGGAAGTTGGAAACTATGAAAAACAAATAAATACTCGTATCAAGAAAACATCGACTTGATTTGTTGTGCTATTTAATTTATTGAACAGATCTGAGCTCTAAGCCGCTCTAAAATGCACAGTTCTATAACTAATAAAAGTTGTCGTTTCCACAGTTTTTGATTGAGCTTATATTTCAGCTGTCGATGCCGGCTATAAACCGGTTTAAATACGTAATCATCTTAAGCGCCGGTTTATAAATTATCGACTCCAAACGAGTTCTACGGAAATCGAGAGTGTGCCCTCATATCAAAATTGTTTTGCTGTTTCATAATATCTGTGTTAACGGTTTGTAAATGCCTAACTTATAAAAAGTTAATCAGGGTCTTCAGACTTTACATTTAGTTAATAGCACGTTCTTAAAGCACTGCTTTTAGCATGATTTTCACGTTTCTTTCGCATTTGGCCAAGACAACTTGCTTTTAAAAGCAGTGCGTGATAAACTTGCAGAATTTGCATAGTATTTACTTTTCGAGTACATATCACTCAGTTAATTTATAACAACTGCACTTCTTAATGAAAATTTTCCATTCGTTGAATACCTAAACTTTACGAAAAATAAATATCAATGGTAACAATATAATATTGTTATGAATAGGCGGCAATTTTCAGAGAGAAAGTTGTTAATAAATAATAAATAATTTAACGAGAATAAAAATAGAATTAGAATATTAATAAATAATAATACAGGGTCTTAAAAATAATCTGACATTGAATTTTTGGTTTTTGCTGTTTTTAATTGAATTGCATTTTTATATAAGTGTGCACAAAAGGCAACGGCTTTAATTTAAATTGTTGGCTTAGTTATGCTTCGTTGGCTTTCTTTACGAAGACAATAGCAATATATTTTGTACAAGGCTATAAATAAATACAAATAACCGCAAAAAAGTCTCCACCGCAGCGGTTTTGTGTATAACAGTTTGATTTGGGATTTGTTGAACTCGGGGGAAGGGACTTTACTTCTTACCAGGTATTTCTCTTTTTCCGCGTACAAAGTTCAGGTGTTAAATGAAATACGGCAAACAGATTTAATCCGTTCTTAATTGCCAATAACTGCCAAACAGCTTTTTAAACTTATACCTAATGTTTATTCAACAGCATAATTAATTAAACTAAATGTCAGCAAGATGACTAAACAAATATTTGCTAGAATTTTCATCGAATATCTAGAAAAATTCAACATAAATAAGCTAAGTTCAATGCACGTTTTGACTTGACTTGGCCTTGTTAGGGGGAGTTCGAATCAGGTTGACCGTTCACTTTGCTTATTAGCCAAATGTGCAAATATTTGATTCAATCGAAACTAAGTTTAAGTATTTACCTTTGTTTTGTTTCAAAACTTTTCAGCTTTCAGACAAAAATACACCCTGTATTCAGTAAATTTTACTATCTAAAGATAAAATACTCTACTCGCCATTTTATCATTTGTATTTACTTTAAAATGTGTTTTCCAGTTTTGTATTTGTGTAGATGTTTATTTAAATGTTCAAAGCAGTGATGCGATAATTCTTAGGTAAAAACACATTTAATTAAAATTAATATATGATGTAGATTTTTAGACAACATGTTTTTTGCACAATTTGTTTTTATACCCCGTGTCTGTTAAAAATGGGCAGAAGAAGGTATGATAATATGAAAATTTCAAATGATATATTATATATGATATTTTTTAAATTGAAAATTTAACAAAAAGTCATTCTTAACTTTTTTCAAAGTCTGAAGCAGGGATTGCAATATGGTATTTGCACTATTCAAACACTGTATATTGTGAGATTTTTGTATAAAAAGGGTATCTTGTAATCGAGCACTCTTTCTTCAGTGTTTATAATTGTTTTTCTGAGTATCTGACCTTGAATCTGTTTTTGCACAGCTTCTAGTCTTAATAAAAAAAACGGATTCCCAAAAATGTATAATCGAGTGTCAGATTCCCTGTCAAATGTACAAAATTGATTGCATTTCAAAATTAATTATATTCTTATATTAACTTAAATAATATTTTTTGTGCATTTCAGAACATGATTTTGATGAGTTCTCTGCGGCGGCAGCATTGAAGCCAGTGTCATCTGGTATTGTGACCGGAGCGAATCTGAAAACCAAATCACAGCTGTCGGATACAATCAAAGAATCGTGTCTGCCCAAAATGCTATGCGAATTGGCTGCCAAACCGGAGTATCAGCTAAGCGAAAAGGAGCGGGAATTACTGCGATTAATTAGGTAAGAACTATAACAAAACAATTCGAGATAAATAAAAGTACTTTCATTTGTGGAATGTTGGGTTATTCATTGAAATTGCGCGCACGTGTGAAGAATACTCAATGTTGTATTTAAAATCTGTAAGAGCATTACGACTTTACAATAGTCATAACCTACCTCAAAAAACATAACCCTGTCGCACGAGCTGAAAACACACACACACACTCAGAGTTGAGCTGTTTTGTAACCTCGCACTTGAGTCGAAGGTGAGCGAAGTGACTTGAAAAACTGTTTGACGACTCTGACTACACACACAGACATATCATTGTAGTATTATTAACAATCTCTGCTATTGAAACGACTAATTACAAGTTACTTTTTTAATAACAACATCATCAAATTCTATTTCTATTTCCATAATATTTATTTCCGTTTTATTATTGTTTTGTTTATTATTTACAGATCACCCACCATGCCCTGGATGATGAATATGCCGCCGAGTAAATGGTATTTTGCTGCTCATATGGGGGAACTGATGCGACATACGAGCGATAATCTCAACGGTCCAATGGCTTGTGCCAATCTGTGGCCAAATTGCCCAATTAGCTCCAAGAAGCTGATGAAACTGAGCTACAAGGTGCGCGTTTAGGACGACGCGTCGCTTTAAAATGTGATCATATTAATTTAAGTATTAGATACATGTATATTACACATACACAACCACACATATACATACTATATACATCTCTGGGCCCAGAAAAACTATTGTACTATATGATTTATTTCACTCTCTCTCTTACGGCTAAGTCATCCCACCTCTGGCTTTAAAAAATAAAGTGCCTTCAGTTGTTTTTTGTTCAAATGTAACCTGAGGCATGACTGATGTGACAATTTGCAATTTGTATCTATTAGCTTGTAAGAGTCCTAAGTAGTCATTTAAGTGTGGCTAGTCTATCTCAATTATATGTTAGTTTTTGTTTAACTTTAAACATTATGCCTAATGTAAGTGTGACGAGCGTGTGCAATTGTAAATAAATGCATATTGTTATAGTCTGAATGTTGTATGTTTATTATTACTTATGTTTGTTTGGAGGATTGTTAATGATAGTACCCAGAGTACTAAGTCATTAGCGGACTCTGTCATCTTAATGCCTGTCACGATTCGTCATTCCCAACAACTCCCTTCACATTATCACCTTATTTATCTGGAAAAATGCTGTTGGAAAAGGCTTTTTAATTGCTTCCAAAGTGCTAGGAAATGTCGATTTTGACAGTTGAAGTAATTGTACGAGTGTATGGAAATTTTATATACTTCAGCGAAGGTCATAATACAAATCGTTTATAAACAAACCACTTTGGCTTCGATAAATCCAACTTACTAATAATTATAGCAAAGTCTTAATGATTAAATAAAATTACACTTTAATTGCTTTCATTTATTAAATATTTTTAAAAATTAATAAAAGTCATATGATAGTTGATTCAATACTCTTAACAATTTGTGCGAAATATTGCAAAAAAAAAAGACAAAAAATTTGTTATTATGAGTAATCTCTGTTGTACTTAGCTTGGCTGTAATAAGTAAAGATATGTAATTCGAATTATTCATAAATATACAACCAATAAAAAAAAATGTAATAATAATATTCAATCAAAAAAATGTTAAAATGATCATTTTTCGGGAAGTTTAAGCCGAAAAACCAAATTCCATTGCATACTTTTGGGTGCCACACAAAAATATAAAATTTAAACAAACACTTTGTATGCAAATTGGCCGTTTGGAATTGTTCACTGACATTGCACACCTCAAGCAAAAAGATACTAAATCTAAGTTCAATATTTATTTTCGCTGATTGTCGATTGCTTCATTATTTATGGCAATCGCGTACGAATTGCCACACACACACACACACAAAACGATAAGAGTTTTAAGCGAAATTGCGGGATTATGACAGACATATCAAATCGCTAATTAATTTTATTAAGCAATAAAATGAGGACAGCAATGCTAGAAAGTAAACAAATCGATTAGGTAAACAATTCTTTGAAATCATAATCAAAACATAAATCAGTCAACGACAGTTTCTTTTATAACATACGAAGAGACACAATTTTAAATACCCTATAAAACTATTGCTCTAATAATTAACACGTAGTCTCTGATGTTGGATTTTGCAAAAATAAATTACACAAAATAACGTTTTTTTCGGACTCTTTTTGTTGTTGTTGCCTTCATTGGATGGCTTAACAAAAACAATAAGAGTAAACAATTTGTAATATGAATGGAATTGGGTCAGTTTACCAGCTGTTACGCTTGTTGCGTGCCAAAAGCGGACCTGGATTGCACTTTTATTGTTCGGGGCGCCCCAATTTTGGTGATAGAGTCCAAACACTTTAAGTGTTAGTTGGTTTTTGGCCTGACGTTTCGACGAGTGATTTGTTTGTTGTGCAACGTGTCTAATGCGAGTTAGATGGATTACTTGGCACTCGTTACATGACACTCAAACTTCTATCAATTTGTCAGGTTGCCCAACACATTTCCGCATTGCTATGGCCAAAAAAGGAAGGCAAACGCTCTCTTGTCTCTAAAAATTCCCGTGCCTGTGACCGGGTAGTTCCACTTGAATCCGGGCCTGCGAGCGTGCAACCAAAACGAACGTGCAACAAGTGCCATACAACTGGAAAAACATGAAAATTACGCGCAGCTAAACAACAACAATTACAATGCCGCTTTTCCAACCCATATTGCAGAAATGAAAACAAACTGAAACTCTAAATGTAAGCCAAGTTAGTTGCCTCTCTCTCTCTCTCTCTCTCTGATTGCTGGCGCCTTCTTGCGCAACCAGTCGATCAGTCGACCAGTCGATCAACTTGGCTTGGTAAGGTCTTGGCTTATAACTGACCGACCGACTGATTGAACGATCTTTGAGTCTTGGTTCTTGCCATGGTCTGTTAATGATCTCAATTGTTTTGCTAACTGTTTGACCAACTGACCGAAGTCAGTCTAACTGAATGTTGGCCATTAACTTATTGACTCTTAACAGCAATGTATCTAAACCATGTCATATTTGGTCAATTGATTTCTACGTTCTTGAAGTTTGTTTAATAAATGAGCATGTAATTCAAAGTCATGTTTTTATTAACTATTATTAACTACTTAAAAAAAATCAGTGTCGATTAAATACACAAATTTGTGGTTTCTTCACACCCAAAAACGTGGTCAATGACACGTGCTCCACAGATCTCAACTTACAATTGTTTAAGTAAACAATATTCAACTTTGAGCTATACAAAATTAGCAGAAAATTGTGTTAAACATTTAAACAAATAAAATTTACAAAATGCTCAAATTTTATTGGTTTTATTTTCTTTAAATATGGCAAAAGTTTTGAATTTTTAATTCCTTTTAAATAAATATTGTTACAAACAAGAGCCGGTAAACTGTTAGATTTCCCAATTTGAATATTAATTTTTTTAATTTTGCACATTAATAGGATATGATAATAATTTTATTACATTTATAGTACTTTTATAGTTGCCAAGTAAGTACATAAATACATTTAAAAAATAAACCTTTAATAAATGGTGTTTGTTATAAATAATTAATTGTAAATTATTAGTTTTATATTTTATTTACTATATGTGCAGATAGAGTAAAAGAAATAAAATATTCTGTTTCGTAATTTAAAAAGTAGGTAAAATAAATGTAGAAATCAATTTTGTAAATGATCAAATAATGAACAATTAAAATTTTAGTAAATTTTTTTTGTGGTAAGAATTATTTCTTTATCAATATTTTCGTTTATTTTCATTCTTTCTGCTGTATATAGTTTAAATATTCGCTTCATAGTTTGTCAATAAATCAGAGTACCCTATTTTAAGAGCTATACTCTAAGTATGTTTATGAGAGTGTATATATTTAAGTACCTTCCCTTTTTGACACCATGAAATTAGATAATCGAACAGCTGTTGCCAATGTTTTTGGTTGTTGGCAATTGCTGAAGTTTTGCCTTAGTTTAATATGAAACTCGCACCTTAGCAGATCATTTAACAGCTAACGGAAATGAAAAGTCTGGCAGTCTGATTAAGTAATTGATATGCAAATTCAACTGTAATTGTAGACAGTCCGATTGTGGACTGTTAATAGTTGGTAGATACGCCAAAAGGAAATCACAAGTGCAAAAGAGTTTCATAACTTTTCATAATTACAACTAACAAACGACAGAGACAACAAAAATAAAGAGAGAGATAGTAAGGTATAGAGAGACTGATATTGCAGAGCGGGAGAGAGAGAGAGAGAGAGAAACAGAGTTTGGTGACTGGGCAAACAGCTGAGCAGGTTGTTTGGCCACATTTTTTAAGGTAACCCATACAGAGACACGTACATGAATGTAAGTCTACAGTCTGTAAGTAGGCTCTGTCTGGGCGCCCTCCACTTGGCCATATTGCCTCACTTTCACTTGTCTTTGGCTACTCTTTGCTTCCGCGTCGAAACTTGGTCAAAATGCAAAACAAACTTGGCCGCTAACTTTACATGGCTCAAAGAGCGTTAACACTTTTAGTTTTGTCTGTCTGTCATCTCTTCGCATGCTCTTTCTCTGTCTCCTTTCGACTCTCCCTCTCGTTTTTCTGGCCGTCTTTTGGTTTAGTTTTTGTGTTTGCTGCGCTTTGGCGGCTCGCAGTGTTGCCAAGTTGTGTCAGTCAGTCAAAGACTTTAAACGCACCAAGTTGACTCCTCGTCGGCATTTGTGGATTTGACTTTAGCCATGAATCTGCGTTACATTTGCACCTTATCGCTGCTGCCCACACTTTATGTGCTGCTCGTTCTGCTCTTGGAATTCGTGGAGGATGGTCTGGCCCAGAGTGCGGATCCATTGTTTGAATTACCTGTCCAATTAGTCGGATTTCCTGTGATTGTACTCTCGGTGCGTTTGTCACAGTTTGCCAAAAAATTGGCCTACTCGCTGAATCCAAGTAAGTTGTGACTCAAGCCCATTAATTTTATTTCAATTTCTTTTCAATAAGTGAAAGTGCATAAATTAAAGCTACTTCTTTTTGGAAATGCAAATATCAATAAGAAATTTTAATTCAACAATTTTTGTTTTGTCTTGTTTGAGTCTTGCAACATTTTTTTGTTGACAAATACTGAGCACTCCTAACGTCACTCAAAACCAGACTCAAATATGTTATGTGTGATGAAAAAGTGTCGGCTCAAATGCCAGCGACTTCGTCGGCATCGTGCACGTCCACTTAACCAGGCCGAAATGGGGTCAAGGCTACAACTACTTACTATGCCATAAGCCAGATGACAGATGCCAGTTGAAGTCAGCCAAGTTGTTAGCCATGCGTGTATGTAGTTGGTAATCATTTTACGTACGGGTAAAACCAAATGACAAGACATGATGAGTGCTAACAAGTGGGAAATACCAAGAGTATTGCACCTTAAACTATGCTCAGAGACATTGCACAATTTCTTGACTAATTTCGACTTGACAACCATAAAAACTTCCACTTATTTTCGCAGACACCTATCGTTCTCGCAGCAGACGCGATGCCAGCCATCCTTTGGCCCTAGACGCTGAGTTGGCCCAGAAGGAAATACTGCGCGAGTTTGGACCAAGAGCTTGCATTCTGGAGGAACCTTGCCGAGTGCACGCCTCACGTCCCGGCACTCAACGACGTCCACTGGGCGATGGCAAAGCTGCATCCCATGCACCCTGGGCAGAAGTCTTGAGGTATGTCAAATTTGGCTATAACTTAAGAAACAACTGGTGTTTGGGTTAGTTGGTGCAGGGAAGGAATGCCTTATACTCACAAAATATATAAGATCTGATTAGAGAAGTGTTTAAAGCAATGTCAAATAATCATATTAATCAAACATCATATAAATAATCACATTAATTCAATGAAATTAAAGTGGTTAGTTGGTGCAGGGAAGGAATGTCTTATACTCACATCATATGTTATATACGATCTGAAGAAGTGTTTCAAGAAATGTCAAATAAACACATTAATCCATTGAAATTTAAGTGGTTAGTTGGTTCAGGGAAGGAATGCCTTATACTCACATCATATATACGATCTGAAAAGTGTTTAAAGTTATGTCAAATAATCACATTAATCCAATGAAATTTAACTGAAAAATAACGTATACGATCTGTTGTCGTGTGTATCTTTTAAGTCAAGAAATTCTAGATATTGACATTAGATATTTAAATTTGAAATAACGTATACAATCCGTTGTCCAGCGGTTCCAAGTGTGTCTTTTCAGGACAAGAAAAATCTTTTAAAGTTAGCATATAAAGTATACGATCCGTGGTGCAGTTTAAGTCAATAAATTCTTTATATACACATAAACTATTATATTTCTGTTGTCCAGAGAAGTCAAGTGTTGCTTTTCAAGTCAAGTCAATATCACATAATCAAACAGGTTAAATTCATGTTATTTCCCATATTACGTATACGATCTGTTGTGCAGAGCATCTGATTATCAGTGTATCTCACTTTGCCACTTTTCTCGTTCAAGTGGAACGTTGACTTTATGGCTTCGCATTCAACGCACAACTGGCAACTTGAACTTTTGTTGTTTTCTCTCATTTCTGTGTATTTGGCATCTGAGTATCTCAGAGATTGCATTCGTTATTGCTACGTTGCAATTTGGCGCTGCTGTTGTTGTCATTTGGCAAATGAATGACTTGTTTTTAGCTCAAAATGTTTTCCAATCAATTTTTATTTCTTCTCTTCTCTCTGTTTCTCTCTGTGTATTGTGTGCTCATTGTCATTGGTAATGCTAACTCATCTGCGCATAATTTAATGTCTTTTCTCTCATCTCATCTCATTCCATCTCTCTCTCTCTCTCTCTCCTGCTTTCTGTCTTTCTTTTTATTCAACCGTTCTCCTTCATCTGTTTAAATGTGCATGTCATTGCTGCTGCTGTCTTTAGCTTTGGCTTTGGATTTCAATTTGTAAGTTTACATAAATTTTCAAGTTCCTGATGAGTTAGTTGCCCTCTCATTCGCCATTGTCATGGTAATGTCATGCAAGTCGTGTGCGAGTTGAGGAAATTATTCTTTTCCGCTTTGATTTTTATTATATTTTCTTCTGCTTCTTTAGCTCCAAATCACCCGTCGTTTTACAGTGATTCATAATTAATTCTACCCTGCTGTCCTGCTGTTGATTGTGTGTTCTCTCTTTTATTGGAACTTATGCAATAAAACAATGCGGAAAGTTTGCTCTTGGCTTCATATTTCTTTATTTGCTGCTGTTGGCAAACTATTTGGGATATGAAATTCTTGTTTATTTTTGGCAAACAAAAGATAAGTTTAAGGAGCAACAGATAACTTTAGCATAGATATCTATGGCATACGTGTCGTATGCGCAACATTTGGCATTCATAGCCAGAGCCAGAGCCATTGCATTGGTCATTGTTGTAAATTTCATTTAATATTGTGTCATATCGTATGCTCGCCTCACATGCATCTGACATTTTCACACTTAACATGCAAAATTTTCAACACTCAAAGTTTTGCTTGTGGCCCGGCTCAGACTTGGTCTCTGAACGGGCCCAGACAGTCATACTGGCCAAGAGAGAGACAGCAAGAGAGAGAGAGAGAGAGAGAGAGAGAGAGAGACAGAGAGAGAGCTGGCCCCAACGTGTCAAGTGCAAATATTCAAAATTATTTTTGAAATGTGCTCAATGTCTGTCCGTTTGTCGGTCTCTCTATGCTTCCCTCTCTCTTCCTCTCTCCCTCTCTCTCTCTTTACATCTCTATCGTTTTTGTATGTTTTTGTTTAGATTTCGTTGCAAATGTAATTGGCATTAGAAGTTTTGTTCGTTTGCCCACGACGTGTTTTGTAATAATAAAATATGATTAAAGTTTTTGATTAAATTTATGCAAGCACACAATGGGGAACGCTTCAATTCAGCTCAGTTCTGTTCAGTTTCTGCATTGGTCAGTTACATTTTTGATGCTGTTGCACCTTTTTATACCCAATACCCCGTACGATAAGCTTAAGAGGTCTATCATAACTTTGTGCAAAATTTATGTAACAGGTAACAGCAAAGTACATAATTTCTTTAATTTAGTGCTGCCTGACAATCTGTCTTTATTTAGCTAAAAAGAGAACAGAGACGGGAAATTTCGAATCCAAGTTCCTGTTAATCATATTTACATAAAGTTTGTTTTTAATAATAAACATTTATATATATTTTTTTTTTAAAGATTTGGTATAGTTTTTTTTATCATAATTGTCATAAATGCTGAATTAATATATATTGAAGTTATTCAAGTTACTATTTTCCATAATGCGATACTAAAAATCGGTGTACAGGGTATTTCGATGATGAGCTCTCCCAATTTGAACCTTCTGGTTCCCTTTTAGACTCGGGGTTGTACTCAGGACCTCTGCAGATGTGTTTGTTACTGAGTTGATTAAATTATTTCACTGCAGACGTGTGAAATTTGCTGACCGAAAGGTGTGACTTGGACAGGAGACTTGATGGGAGTACCGCAAGGTAATCAGCAACAAATTAAATGAACCCAGAAGCTTCATCACCATATATTCACATATATTTTCGGTTTATCAAAACTGTCAACATAAAATTTTTTTTGATATAGGATATTTTAATTGAAGAAAGTTTGTGATTCATTTAAAAACTTGCATAAAAAATATCACATGGTTTTTACAAATTAAATTATATTTTATTAATCTTAAACTAGTATATTATAATATATAATTGCTAATATAAAATACTCCTTGCTATAAAAGTCCATTTGCTTAATACTTGGTTTACAGGCCTTCATTATTATAGCTTTAGTTAATATTTAGTTATTATTAATGTTAGTCGTTAACACCACTAACCAAAATGCATATATTTAATACTTCCCAAGTCTCTAACACACTTTAAAATCTCAAAATTAAAAGAGAATTTGTTCCTGACTCGAAACTCATTTGGTACTTTGAGTAAAGTGAAAATTACTTTTGTTTTTAATATGGCTCTCAAGCACGAAAATGGAATGGGTTCTGGTGTTGGTTGGAAAGAGGAGAAAAATAATGAGAAGGGAGAAGTAAAAGAGAGACCTTGTGTATATTACACGCTACTTATAAGTAATTATTTTTGTAATCCGCTTTCGTTGCCGACTATTGTGCCTGATAACGTTGATGATGATGATGATGACGGAACATACAACATCTCTTCTTCTCTTTTGGATACACATCTTCTCGAACCACTCAGGAACTACAAAGTGCAATCAACCGGCGGCATGAAACAATGGTATCTGCTCTCGCTCTTCATCGGCGATGCTGTGCGGGATGTGCCTCTCTGCAAGCACCTGGCCAAACGGATGCCATGTCCAGGCACTGGACCACTGCCGCCTCCACAGCCACGTTAAGAATGGAATGGAATTGGAAAAAAACATTGGCATATATAGTATATATGTATGGGCGGGATTGCGATGCGGTTTATTGTGGACCGCATCGGGTAGTCAGTCAATTGCATGGACATCTTTCTGTTACGTTCTTCCAAAACTTTGTCTGTCTTCTATCACATTCTCTTACCATTCATTTGTATTGTTAGTTGGGGTCTCTAATTTAAACAACAGACAGCATAGGCTTAGTCAGTCTTATATCGTAAGTAAGTATGTGTATGAAGTACTCGTATAAGCAAATAAATAAACAAAAATCATCTGATATTCTGAAATTCTGAAAAATGTGCAAATGCTGTGTGCCGATGCCGTGTCATGTCTGCGCTTTTAAGAGCGGATTCACAGCATCCATTGTGCCCCTTTCCCCAGTCCAGCGTCCAGTTCGAAGTTTCATTTGTTTCATTTCTGCTCGGACAATGCACTTTTCCTTCCTTTCTCTCACTCTCTATTACACTCCCACTCCCACTCTCCCTCTCTTTCTCTCGCCGCATTTTTCTGGTTTGCAAACAAAAATTGATACGCCAAAAAGCATGCAACATGAAAAAACGGCAAACGGTTGCATACTTTGCAACGGCGCACACAAATTGTTGACGCAAGGCATTAAGCTCCGACTCGTTGTGCATACCCTGTAAACAGCTACAATTGGGGTGTTATGTACACATGTGGTATGCTGTGATATAAACGTAAATTACCAGAGATTTTACAGGTTATTGATTTAAAATTGTTGGAGAAATGCAATGCCTTAATAAAATTTTTGGAAATTTAAATTTCTATTTTTTACGTTTGTAATATTATCAGTATTTTCTTTTTTTTACATCTTATAGCATAAAAATTTCTTATAATTTTCAAATCAATTTTTTAAAATTTTTTTGCGAGGTATTCTACAGTCGATATTCCTTAGTTTTACATTGTTCTTTGTGCTCTGCTTGTTTTTTCGACTTTCTTTTGCTTCGCTACAAGTGCAGCAACTAGAGCTTTTCGGTAAAATACACAACTCTTACCCCTACCCCTACCTCTAGCGTTATTTCCTCCCCTACCACAATCCTAACCCCATGGGGCCCCCGCTTTGTTATTTATTAACTCGTTGCATATGTTTTGCAGGCACTGTCGTCAGTTGTAGCCCAATGAGAGTGCTGTAAATAAAACGATGCGACAGCAGCAACGACAACGCGATGCTTTGAGCTTTGGTGACGTTGGCAACCCTGGCAACCCTGCGTGCTGTGTGCCGTCGCACAAAAGTATGCTGCACTTTTTTGCACTTTGCATTTTTGTGAGATTTGGCTCAGTGAGAAAAGCGAGTCTGGGCAAATATTCGTCCCATTTGGGAAAAACGCGCTAACAGAAAAAAATTGAAATTGTGTGTTGGTTTTTCTATTTTCCTGCTGTTTGCTGTTGCTGTTGCTGCTTTTCTCCGTTGATCACATTTAATTTTTCAAAAGTGACGCCGTTTGTCGCTAGATTTATGTGCAATTTCTTTTGCATATTTCAGTTAGTCGTGTGACTTGTTGATTTGCTGAGGGACTGTTTAAAGAGAATGTTTTTTTATTAGAGTATTTTTATTCTAAAAATATGCATTTAATAAATATTTTGTAGCATTTAAGTGTTAACAATTATTTACAGACTTAAGACTAAGAGAGCAGCCTCTTTTTCCTGTGATTTATACAGAAATTCAACCGCTACCCAGGTAGACTTTATGTCCATCGGGTCTTATATAGTACTCTGTTACACCCTGGGAATTGGTCACATAGATATTCTTATTATCCTCGTGCTTCGGACTGCGCGTTGAGGTTGTTTGATAGGCGCTGCTATAACGATTATCACTGATATAGTTTGCATTCGGATAATTGTATTGTGAACTGTAGTTGGGTCTATCGAGAGACTCGACAAATCGCACAGTATTTCCCGGCATATATTCGCCATAGTTCATGAAACTCTGACTCTGTGCATTTGTCTGATAGTCTGCGGTTTCCAGGCGATAATAGGAACTTGGTCTATGCTCATCACTGACTACCAAACGTTCCTCCTTCTCTTCGGGTCTTACCTCATTATTATATTCATAGCTGGGAGCATAGGTGGGTCGATTTAGGATTCTTCCTCTTCGTATGTGACGCTCGTAGTGATCTGGGAATATTACTCTAGCACCGCGTTGAGGTGGAGCTGCTTCTTCATTGAGAGCATTCAGTGGTCTGTGTTGTTGTTTTCTTTGTTCCTCTCTTAGTTGAGCGTTTCTTATTTGATCCTCTCTTAGTTGAACTTCTCTTATTTGATCCTCTCTTAGTTGAACTTCTCTTATTTGATCCTCTCTTAGTTGAACTTCTCTTAAGCGCTTATCCTCCTCCTTCTCTTCTTCTCTCAGGCGTTCATCTAGGTCCTCAAGCTCCTCATTGGTATCCCTGAAGACAATGCGCTTGCCACGCCTTTTATTTACGCCGTAGTCCTCGACGCCTAGACCATTGGGCAGCACAGCAGCCCAACCCTCAGTTAGTTCCAACTTCTTGGCTTCCCTTTCACCCTCGTCGTCTCCCTGGGGAAATCTCAATTTACGCTGAGCTGCATTACGATTGAAATCGTGGATAACTTTACGCTCATTGTCGCGTTGAGCTTCCGGCGTGGCATCCGGAAATCGCACAGCTCCATCCACGTGATGATTCTGTTCTTCACTTTCAATGCCCTTGAAGTGCAGTATCCGTCCCTCGCCGACGTCTTCGGGAA
This sequence comes from Drosophila falleni, assembly GCA_035045575.1. Lineage (NCBI taxonomy): Eukaryota > Metazoa > Arthropoda > Insecta > Diptera > Drosophilidae > Drosophila > Drosophila falleni. The sequence goes on from JAWNOV010000167.1 coordinate 19,593,155, forward strand.
ATTGCAGTACACCTATCAGCTCGGTGTGGGCTTGGGCTGCCTCCGCTTCATCATCATCTTGAAATTTGACTAGTGTCTGAGTATCCAAGTCATCTTCTTCATCATGAAAATCAACGGCCATCAAGCGGCCATTATCCGTCTCAATGTTACGTTTAATTTCCGTTGGCAACAGACTTCTCCTTCTCCTCCTCCTTCTCCGTTGAAACTCCACACCATTCAGATACTCGGACAGCACGCGGGTAAAGAAGCTGCCAATGCCATCGGCAATGTCCGTGCTTGGTCTTTGGGTGGGTCGTACCACCGGACGCGGTGTAGTGCGCGTCACCTGACCCAATCCTTGCCCCAATCCCAGCCCCTGACCGCCGCCCGTTAGTGCCGAGAGAATGCTAAACAATGAACCGCCGCCAGATTCACTTTGTTGTGCCTCCGTGGATTGCTCTTCCGGTTCGCTGAAGAACTTGAAAAACCCACCGCGATGATTGTTCAGATAGTGAATGATTTCCATCTGTTTTTGCAGGGGTAGACAGTTTGAGTTTTTAATAATCATTTAACGCCCTTGACAGCTTACCTCATTCTTAGGACAATTCTCATAAGTTTTCACGCAACTCCGTTCTCCACCGCTTATTCCAAGCAATGCGGCTCTTCCGTAAATGAGAGCTGGCGAGGCAGCTGGAAAACCGGCCAGGAAGCTATTCAATATTAAAAGTAGAGAAATTAAAGCTTTATAAATATGGTATTTCTTTGTATTCCTATATTGTATATATGTAAGTTGTAAATATTCACGTCGATTTGGCTCTGTTCTTTCTACATAATACGGATTTGAAATATTTTTAAAATAATTAGGCTATGAAAATTAAGTTCACAACCCCAAAATGTTGGATAAAGTTTGGATATTTCTCACTCTGATATAATTTTCTTGTAAATATATTCATTTTGGTAATTTTTCCATGTATAAAGTTGAATTTATATCTTTATTTGCCTTTTCCTTTTTCCTAAAGATATATACCCTGATATACTCTTTATCTAAAAATAAATAAATGAATCTATATTAGTTAAGACAGGATATTTCATGGTAGAGCATTCTCACTTGTTAAAAATTAAAAGAGCGCACATCTGTTCTGTAACTTTACTCTCTTTAACTCAAACCTACTAAATATTTATACATCTCATTAGCTAACCAAAGTTGCCCCAGCTGCCTCTTTATCCTTTGCATATAAAACTTAATTGAGTAAATGCCAATTTGCAAGGAAAAGCCAAACAATATCAATTTACAGACGATGACTACGAGAACGATTCAGGTTGCCTTGTCTCAATCAAAGCGTGGCTCATTTAATATAACAATCAATATGGTCTGGGCCCACATCGACTTGCATAATGAAGTCTAATCCCAGTTAACGCTTGCACGACCAACTGTGTGAGGGAAAGGGATGGATAGTTACGGGAATGAGATGTCTCGACTTGGCTGGAAATGCAAATTTAATAATAATATTTACTTACAACTAAAGCCCTTGAGTAGAGAGAGAGAGGGAGAGAGAGAGAGAGAGAGAGAGAGAGAGGGAGAGAGAGAGAGAGATACTCACTTGGTTATGGCCGGCGATGTAATGAATCCGGGCAGTTGGCCACGTAACGTTTGACCGGCAATCATCTGGCAGAGTACCTTTGGCACACACTGTAAATCGTCGTTGCGTGCGATGTTCTCCAGGGCTCTAATGAGCTGGGTTGGTGGTGGACGGCTATGCTGTTGTTGTTGTTGTTGCTGGCCCGTGAAAGCGCCTAAGAGACTGCCTAATGGGCTAGCCGAGGAGGTAGTAGTACCGCCACCGCCACCACCACCACCTCCCAAAAGTAGATTCGTAAATTGTGGCGCATATTGTTGTGTCAGAGATGCCAAAGTGGCCAGACCTACACCTCCACCTCCACCTCCAGCTGCTGACTGTGAAGGTGGTCGATAGGCGGGAACTGGACCAGGACGATAGTTATACTGATGCTGCGGGGATTGTGGTGGTATCTCGCCAATTTGATACTCGTAGTAATTGTGTCCTGGTCGCTGTTGCTGCTGTTGGTGTTGCAGAGGTGGCCTTACCGGCGACTCGTACTGATAGTGAGTGGGGTTGGATTGGGTCGAATGGGTTGGGGAATAGGTTTGGGACTGGGACTGAAACTGGGACTGAGACTGACTGGGGTAGCCGGGTGGTGGTCGCTGCAAATAATTACCAAAGTTGTTTGCATAATTAGACGACGACGACGATGAGAATTGCGGCTGGGACGCATAAGCGGCTTCATGTATCGATGGGCCTGCTAATGGCCTGTTGTCATTGACGTCTTGACGGTTGTTATAAGGCGGTCGATACGAGGCTGCAGTTGGTCGGGCAATTGGTTGTTGTTTGGGGGACTGTGGCACAAAATTCGATGTCTGTTGGGTGGCATAGCTGGGCGGTGGGTAATCATGTGAATCGTATGAAATTTTATGCCCTGAAGATGCCGAAGTAGCCGCAGTTGCCTTCCCTGCTGTCGATTGTGCTGTTGGTGGCGGAGGACGTCGGTACACAGGCGAGGGACTCTCATCGAACACATAGCCGGGTCGCTTCAAATAGACATCATCCACAGAGCCAGGACGTTGGCGGTGTGGCGAGTGATTGCCCACAAGCAGCGATGATTGCACCGTATAAGCCTGATCTCCCTGTCCATCAGGTTGCTCACGTTGATACTGAATATAGGCAGGTGTTGTTGTGGGTGTATAGCGATAGTTTTGCTGTGTGTATGGATCTAAATAGCTGACCACAGGTGTGGTGGGTATTTGTGTGCTGCCAAAACTGTGGTAAGTCGACTGACCATCATCATCATTGGGAAAAGAAAACTGCTTGTCCATCGCCGATTGCTGTGGATTCAGATTGGCCAAGGAGCTGGGCACTTGATGCTTATAGTTGGGTTCCAGATAGCTGGGTGGAAATCGGTTAGTGCTACCGTGCATCACATCCGACGGCGTAAACTCCAGCATCTGTGATGGCCGAAAGCCGCCGTTTGTTACCCTTGCAGAGACTTGGGAAGTCTGTGCAGCAATCGGGGAATTCAACTCACCCAACTGCTCGGAGGGAAAAAAGTTTTTGAGCTTGGCGGAAATGTGTTTTTGCCTGGAGGTAGGGAAAATTTGCATTGAAATTTGCATAAATTATGGTAGAAATGTCAACTCACTCGTCATTTCCGTCGCCATTTCTTATGCACGACACGTCGCCGACTAATGCGATAATTAGAAATGCAATTTTCCATAGCATACTTTGCGGCTGCTGTCGAAACTGCATACTGAGTGTGTGATGGGTGTCTTGTGTTGGGTTGGGAAATTTCTGAATCGGGAGACTGCGCCAATTGGAAAATCCCCTGCTCAAGTCACGTTGCCTGCAAATACGAGTATAAAACACATAAAAAACTTGCTGACAACTCTACAAAACTCAACTACAAACTGCTAAAAATTGCAATTTCTCTTGAGATCCTCATAAATTTATAGATTTAGTCGACGGCAACGGCAACATTTGCATTCATATTAATGCAATTCTCACGTGCTCGTTCTGAGATCTCTCAACAACAACAATGTCAACGAAGCGTCGTTGACATTTCTTTAATTCCATTTGTTATGATTGCGCCGTGCTTTCAGTTTATGCAACCACACGCCTCGACTCGACTCGTCATTATCATCTTTATCTACTTGACTACTCCTCCGTATATACTCTACATATAATCATATCCATAATCTTTAGCTCTTTTGGCTGCTCTGTTCCTGTCTCTGTGTCTGTCGCGGTTTCTATGTCTGCAACTGGTGCTAAAAATTATTCATATTATTATGTCGACTTTTATTTGTCGCCTTTTTGTTGCCACAGTGCGTTGACAGGCCTTCAAAATTTAATGCTCAGTCTGGCGAATTCAGAATTATTTTTTTTTAAATGTTGGAGCTTAACCACGTGTCGAAATTTATTATCGATTCTACTTAAAGTTAAAGACAGGTAAATATATTCACTTCGATTAATCTTGTCGAAAGAGAAAACCGAATTCATATAATTTTAGCGATAGATTAAGTATATTGTCACATTAATAGAGCAACCCATTGATTTTAAAATCAGATTTAATTAATAATAGAACAGATTACTGACCCATTTTTAAAGTTCGATTTAGTTGTTTACAAAAATTCTGATAAACTTCGTGTTGAATTTCCTAATTGTTTTTTTATGTTTTGTAATAATCGATATTATTGTGGTGATATCGATGGGTCGTATAACTTTCAAAATTACTAAAAGAAAATGGTCTTCAAAAATTTAAAGGAGTCAAGTAGTCCTGAAAGCGGATGATATATCTATCTTCAAAATGTATCATTATTATATCATGATGAAAGATAATGCATGCTTGGTAGAGTTGTAAAGTAGCTAAACACTCTGTTGCAATATGCAACATCTTGTCAATAATTAATTTTACAACTCTGATCGAACTTTTCTCCCGCTACCTTTAAATTTCACCATAAATATTTTAGCCAGCTTTGTTTTGGGTTTCTCATTTAGCGTCTTTCGATTTACATTTAAATAAAGTCAAGGTTACTTGTGTAGCTCAGTGTGAATTTTAAACGCATCTCGCTGATGAAGATGACGCACAAGAGTTTCGAAATATATATGTTGGCAAATGTTTAAAGTGTATTTCAAATATTGCGCAGTGGAGAAACAGTTGAAACAGCTGGAAAAGCAGCCAAATTTATTATTTATGCTTGCCATAATACTATAAAAGCGACTATGCCAAATGTGTTGGTCGCATATAAAATTTAAATTTCATGCAATTACACACACAGACAGAGAAAGAGACTTGCCACACATACAAACACACACACACACACACACACAACTAGCAGCAGCTGTAACAGTAATTGCCCAAAATTTTATGGTGCAAGCACAAGGAGAGATGCTCGTACTAGAAAATTGCATTTGCCGCCAACAGGCGACAGAGGGCGCTGCACTAAAAACGAAGACTGCATCGACAGACAGACTGCAATGGCATTTACAACAAGAAATGACAGCTAATTTCATGTGAAGAGTGCCACCTTCTGTTGCACAGGTGCAAGAATCACAAAATGCTGCAAGTGCAACGTTTCGATTGTGCTGTGTGTATGGGTTTGTGTATGTGTGTTTCAAAGCACGCACAAGTGTGCAACAACCTTATCCATGTCCTCTGAATATGTGTATGTGTATGTGACGGCGACTCAGGGCAACACGAAAGGACACTTTACGCTTGAGATGATCTCCGGTTTTTCGGTTTCGGTTTCGGGGGTTAAAGACAGGACACGGAAACCAAAAAGCAGCGTACGTGTTGTGAATTCTTCAGCTGCTCCTAGTGGGCGTGGCAAGGTGGGCGTTGCTTGTAAATTATATAATCCACTCACTGGTTGCCCCAACTTCCCAGATTGCCTTTAATGTTTGACGCGTGCTGAACTTCGATTTTTTTGGTAATAGAATGAGTCACTTGGTTAAGACATTTCTTGGCTAATATTTACGCAATGTTGTAATGTTTTAAATGCTTTATTCAGTTTTCACAATTCAACGAACCCAGACAGACGACAACTTTCTTTTCTTTTGATTTGATTTCATTTAATTTGTATACGTTTCTTTGGCTGGTTAAACTTAAAAATAGTCGGGTGGCATCATCTTGTCAATTGCAACAATTGCCACGCTTTGTTTAACTCTAAATTGCGACATACACAAATTTGTTTAGCCGGGCTTTGAATTTGATTTTTGCACACTTTCGGTAACACTTACACAAACACAAACACACGCTGATCAAAAGTATCTTGTATCTTCCGGCGGGTTTTCAAAAAGAAATTCAATACTTTTGTTAACTGCGACGCATGCGCTGTTAACGTCTTTCCGGCTTTGAGTGCGGCGTTCGTTTGACACGCGACGCCGGCGCTGAGCATGCCACAAGCCAAGTTAACATAAGTTAGGTTAACTCAAGTCGAGTCGAGTCGAGTTGAGTTGAATCGAGTTAAATCGAGGCTTTCGCTGAGAGAGACAATGGGAGGGTAGAGAAGACACAGCTTGTTGTGGAGTGAAAGAGCAGAGTTTTGCCGAAATCACTTGTATTAAATACAGCAAAGAGAGAGAGAGAGAGAAAAGCGAGAGAGAGAGAGAGAGAGTAAGAGAGAGTTTGCATTAAATAATAACGGAGCTGGCAAAGAATGAAAGATGATCGTATTACCACAACTACCAACAAGTTGTTGACTCAACAGCTGGACTTTTCCCTCACCTAAAGCCATGTTATTATTGCATTATTATTATTATATTTATGTATCTTTTTAATTGAATATTTGTAGACTCTCTCTCTCTCTCTCTCTCTCTCTGCACAGCTGCAGACTGTTCATTCAACTAAGCATTTCAATTAAAAACCCAGTTGCATTACTCGTAATCATTTGTTACACTTTTTTTTCTCTGTTTGTTCATAAGCTCCGTTAATAAGCGGACAAATTATTGTACAATACATGTTGTAAATCTGGGGTGCTACCAAGAGTCAAATGTCTTAATTGTAAAGCTGCAACAACAACAACAACAAAGAGCGCTAAGCAAATTAGCTGGATTGAGAGTGAAAGTAGAAACCGAAAGAGCAGACAGTCAACAAGCTGAGCCAACTACAATGATAATGCTGATGACTTTAACAAGCCAACAAGCCATTGGCATTTATCTCCCCATGCCGAGTTAAGGCCACATTGAGTAATTTTCTGGTCTAGTCAGTCTCTGTATCCATCTCCATCTCAATCTCAGTCAGATCCCCATAGCGCCCCCACGTTGCTTTCTTTTCTTTTCCATCCAATAGCGTAATAATAATTTACACGTTTTATTGACTCTTCGCTGGCTGAAACTGAATGAGGTAACTCAACCAGGTAGTTGACTGGCTGCTGACCCGTTTTGACGGTCATATTCGTACTGAAAGCGAAACTGAAACTGAACTGTTCAAGATTTTGGGTTGTGCCAGTAATACTTCTCTTTGTTGTTGTTGTTGTTGTTGTTGTTGACACTTCTTGGATCTGTGCCAATGTCTGTCATTCAACCAAACGCTGCTGCTGCTGTGAAATATGTTTTGCCAATTTTGGTTATCTTTCAATTTGTTTATCCCCTCCATTCATAGCTTGTTTATGTTACGCTTTTGTTTTTTTTTTGGGGAATTACGCAAATTCAAAGTCGCAACTTATGAGTTCAGTTCGATTAATCATAGGCCATCAATATTGTATCCGTTTACGAGTAGGTTGGGCTATAATTAGATCGAATCATAAGTGTCATGATTTCTTACTTAAATAATAATAATTAAATAATTTTTTTCCATTCCTGTCGAGTATGCAGGGAGAGGGACTGTGAGAGGGACTGGGAGCGGGGCCTGAGAGAGGGAGTGGGAGAGGGGCTGGGAGAGGGACTGTGAGAGGGACAGGGAGAGGGACTGGGAGAGGGACTGGGAGCGGGGCCTGGGAGAGGGAGTGGGAGAGGGACTGTGAGAGGGACTGGGAGAGGGACTGGGAGAGGGACTGTGAGAGGGACTTGGGAGAGGGAGTGGGAGAGGGACTGTGAGAGGGACTGGGAGAGGGACTGGGAGAGGGACTGTGAGAGGGACTGGGAGAGGGACTGGGAGAGGGACTGGGAGAGGGGCCTGGGAGAGGGACTGGGAGAGGGGCTGGGAGAGGGACTGTGAGAGGGACTGGGAGAGGGAGTGGGAGAGGGACTGGGAGAGGGACTGTGAGAGGGGCTGGGAGAGGGACTGTGAGAGGGACTGGGAGCGGGACTGGGAGCGGGGCCTGGGAGAGGGAGTGAGAGAGGGACTGGGAGCGGGACTATGAGAGGGACTGGGAGCGAGGTATGGGAGAGGGACTGGGAGAAGTAATATTAATAGTAGTATTTATAGTAGCAGTAGTAGAAAGGGTAAGAAAAACAAAGAGAAACTGATGAAGAAGTAGAGTTCGAATATATAGAGAAATAATTGAAATGCTAATAGAAGTATGAATAGAAGTAGGACTAAATGGAATATAAATTGGAGTATATGTCAAAATAGGATTATTCCTTGACAAGTATACTTTTTCCGTAAGATCTCTGAGGTCTCTCCGACTGTCGAGTATGCTCGACTGTAGCACCAGCCGACTAGTTTAATAAATCGTTTTGTACAATTATTTTAATTTCTAAAGTTAATATTCTTGCTAATTTCCTTTGCTGTTTAAAAAGTGAGTTTTTAATTTTATTTTAAATACCTATTTCCTTTTTCAAGTTCACCATTTAATTGTCAAATTTAATTTTTGTGTTCAAGCCAGCATTAAATCGTGCTTATATTAATAAAGGGACCTAAAATGCAGCCTAACCTTAAACATTTGAATATTATATGAATATAAATGCGAATATGAATATGAAGTTAAACAAGTTAATGCAGAGTCCAACTGGTGCATTTAATATTAATATCAGCTACGTTTTAGTTCAGTTCGGATGGGTTTAGTCTGGAGTCCAGTTCATGTTTGCGTAAAAAAGGTTGTTAAAATTATTATGAAATGCCTGTTGGCATTCAAGAAGCATCCCCATACTTTACTATGTACTATGCCAAAAGTCGGGTGGACAAATGACCACTTATCAACGTGTAATGAAATATGACACATGTGTGTGTGTTTTCTACACACATATATATCCAGAATTCCATACCTACTTACTACTTGTATGAAAGGCGCATCCTTTTGGCATCAGTCGCAGTAGTTGGCGCTTTTGTCCAGTTGGAAAGCTTTTGTCGTGCCATGGCATGATATATGAATTATGTTGATGGCCAGGACGATGATACCAGAAGCAAGACTTTAGTTCTCTCTGTGTGTGTGTGTGTGTGTGTGTGTATCTCATTTATTACATTTTGGCTTTTTGACAGATTGCTAAGCGTAGTAACCGTTTCCGCACTAATTTCCGTGTCCTGCAACTATTCCGAACATCGTTGTCGTTATTATCCTTGTATCTAGCCCACATGCTCATCATCAACATCATCGTTGTCGTTGTCGTCTGTCGTCTGGGCCATTAAAAGCCAAAAGCAAATTACTCATCACATCAACGGTCAGTAGCGCTGCTTTTTATGTTTGCCATACACAGGGATTTTAATAAATCGTTTCGTCCTCGAGTCCTTTTTCTCAGTCCTTGCGTTGCCTTTGCTTCGCTCTGTTTTTATTAGTTTGTCAATAAAGTGCCAAAGACGTCGATTATGATAGCTGCTGATGTCCTTGCCTTATGAGTTTTGCTTATGACCTGCAGGCTGAGAACATTTTAGGCCATACCCATACATATGAAAACATATCCTTTATCCTTTACTTAGAAAATTCCTTTGGTAAAATTACTCTACTGTCGGCATCTCTTTCCTCTTATCATTTCCCATCTCTCGACAGTTTTCAACTTCTAAGGAGGTGAAAAACTTGTGGCAAAGTGTTGTTGCATGTGTTGCATAAAGTCCTGTGGCATGCTGATACAAGATAAGTTTCTTAAATTTAAAAAGGGTCGACTTTTACCCCTCTTTGTGCACTGCATAATGAATTTTTAATGCAGTTTTGGTCTCATTGCATTTTCCAGCACAACCCAAGTTAAAAGCTTCAGTTTATGTGGGATTATTCAGTGTTCCAAGAGTTTCGCTGTAATCAAATTAATTCTCTGTTACTTTATGCCGAAAGCCAATTAGTTGGCATTACATACTTTTATAACTGTTAGCACATGCAACCATAATTAGATTAAATTTATAATTGAGCTACTTTGCAAATAATTCCAAAGATAAAAATACAGATAACAGTGCAGAAACTGAAATTTTTGATAAGATATTCAGACTCAAAAGATAAGACACTATGACGTTTGTAGATGACACTTAAATAAATAAAATGAAAGTAAATTTAACCCTTATACAATGTACGTATATCTAAAATAAACAAAAATTTTAAGGGCAAATAATTAATTTAGACAGATTGCAAATATTAGACAATTTTAAAAAATCTTCTGTTTAATACATAATAGCGAATTTTGTCGGAATTCAAGCAAATAACAAATGGTACAATCATATTATGTATAATAAATGCAAAAATGTATGTTAGTATTTAGAAAGTGTATTGGGATACAAATAAGAATATTTTGGCAACACTTTTTCCGCGAGGCATTCCATTTGTAAACACTGTCATAGTTAGTTCTAATTCGACATCCTGTGGTCCTTCTAGTGACTTCTTTAATGCAAGACTTACTTGGTGGTTTTGCTTTATAGTACTGAAAAAAAAAAACATTTGAAATTATATATCATTTATCTATCACACATACAGTATGGTACTTACTCAAAATAACTCTCTGATGCTCTTTCAATATTATGATTCGCTTGAATTCTAACAATTTTCAGATCAAAATCAATGTCATCATACCATGCTGGACCACGCAGTGTAAAAATGGTGCGACCATCTGGAGGAATCATAAGTTTCGATACAAATGTTATGAAATTATAGGTGTAGGCTGATGGTTTGGTATAGCATTCTTCTCCCTCACAAAAGTTACTAGCTTGACGGCATCGACTGCAAAAAATAAAAGTAAATATTTATATAATTTGCTTAGATATTATATATGAATAAGTTAATAATCATTTCTTACTTCTTTTGTTCGGGATCATTAACATAGCCATGTGGACAATTTATAGTAGTGCATTTATAGCTGCCTCGGATATTCGTGCAAATGTCACTCTGTAAAAAGGAAAAGTTATTATTTACGTCGTTAAGGGTTACACTCCCGTTCAGAAAATATATTTCATAATTTTATTCTTCCTTATGGTTATAAATAGTTTCTTAAAAATCTTCAGTATTTAGTATCTAATAGTAAAATATATATAGAAACTAGTCGGCCGGTGCTACAGTCGAGCATACTCGACAGTCGGAGACCCCGTACTTACTATGAAAAAAACTTATAATTGGAAAAAACTATAAATAATTTAGTTAACTTAAATGCAAATGTTATCAGATTGGTTACGATATCTCATAAAACAAAAATGTTTTAAATACTAAGACTTAATTTTCGCACAATCGGTCCTATTACAGCTATATGTTATAGTGCTCAGATTTGAACCAATTTTCGTAAGGATGTATAAGACTAACTTATGTGTGTCAGCCTCGAGTCGTTATTATCCTGTCGTTGTCGTTTGCGTCCAGTCCCCGCTCCGAGGCCCCGCTTCCAGTCCCTCTCCTAGGTCCCGCTCCGAGGCCCCGCTCCCAGCCCCGCTCCCAGTCCCTCTCCCACGCCCCGCTCCGAGGCCCCGCTCCGAGGCCCCGCTCCGAGGCCCCGCTCCGAGGCCCCGCTCCGAGGCCCCGCTCCGAGGCCCCGCTCCGAGGCCCCACTCCCAGGCCCCGCTCGCAGGCCCCGCTCCCAGTCCCTCTCCCAGTCCCTCTCCCAGTCCCCGCTCCCAGTCCCTCTCCCAGTCCCTCTCCCAGTCCCTTTTCCAGTCCCTCTCCCAGTCCCTCTCCCAGGCCCCGCTCCCATAATACTTGACGATCTTTTAATACATTTGCAAGTGCAAATTACTCAAAAATTAAATTTCTTACCCGACCAGTGCACACATGATTATCGCTATCTGTTTCACATTCGTTTATGTCCCGACAAGTAATTTTGTCAGACTCCAAAGTGTAGCCACGTGGACAGGAGCATTGATAGGAACCGGCCGTGTTAATACAATAACTTTATGAAATTGGGAATATATAGAAAGAAAAATATCAATTATATCTAGAAAGTTAGGAAACATTAGTATATGATTATTACCCCATGCAGAGCTTGTAATTCTTGTGCACTTCGCACTCATCTATATCATTACAAGTGCGGTTATTAGGGGCTAGTTCGTATCCAGGATTGCAGGTGCAACGATACCCTCCCCAGAAGTTAACACATTTCTGCTGGCAAAGACCTGGAATAGACATACATTCGTCCACATCAAAGCATTGGGCATGAGTCTGATAACTGTCCCCTAATTCATGATTTAACTTCTTTTGGAAACCAGATTTGCATTCACAATAGTAAGAGCCGATTGTATTAAAGCACTGGGCATTTGATGAACACGGTGAATGACTCTGTGTACACTCGTTAATGTCCTCACAACTGTTCGTTCCATCCTGTAGACGTACCACCTGGTGGCCGGTGGGACAGGCACATATATAACCGCCACTTCGATTGCGACAGATTTGCTTATCCCCACAATTATGCTCTCCCGTTTCGCACTCATCAATATCTGTGGTAGACAAAAGATGTATTGAGTGAATATATTATTTAAGAGTATTGTTACTCACCAACGCAGGAATTTCCATCAGGTGTTGGAGTGAACCCAGCAGGACACTGTGTGAAGGTCTCACAACGATACGATCCATTGGTGTTGATGCACCGCTGATTACTCATACATGGCTTGTATTCAACGCATTCATTTATGTCTACAAAATAAATATTTATAGTTATCAATTAGTAATTGTTTGAATTTTTGCAGATTTCTAATTGCTAGATGGTTTGATACCCCTAAAGCATTTATTTTACTACAATTTATTGTTTCTTAATAATTGCTACCATGTTTAAACCATTTTTTTGAATTTCCTGTTAATCACATCATGCAGTTTTAAACAATGCTATTCCTCTCTTCATAAAAAATTATTTTGGAAATAACTGCTCTTCTTTTTTATGTTAATTCAAAGCATAATCCAACTTTTAACGAAAATGGAACAGACGTGAACAGACAATATCTGGAAAATTTAAATTTTGCGTGAATTCTATTTTGTAAGATTTATTTTTAGTATTATAAAAACAAAATGTCATTTCATAATTTGAAAATTAATTTGAATTCAGTTCTTTACTTAAAAGTAATTTATTTAGCGTTTGGAAAATTTAATATTGTGTCAATTCGATTTTGTTTGATTTACTTTTATTATTATAAAATCTAAATGTCAATTAATAATTTTAAATTTAATTTAAATTAGTTCTTTACCTAAAAATAATTTATATAGCGTTTGTTTTAAGTTTATCGTTAATAATATTTCTGCTCACGTTAAAAACATAAAATAAATAAGTAAATATTTATAATTACCAACACATGCGCCAAGATGGTTCCTGTGGAAGCCGGAAGTACACGGTTGTCGGGATAATGAATAACCTGTGTGTGTGCCATAATTGCGTGGATGGTAAATATCTCGCGAATTGGGTTTTGTGGTTGGCAATGGTGTTGTCGTTGTTGTTGTTGATGGTGCTGGTGTCGTTGTTGTTGTCGTTGTTGTAGTTGTAGTAGTAGTTGTGGTTTTCCTGTGGCATCGAAATGAGCCTTTGGTATTATAGCAATCATAATCATCGGGGCAATTGTGAGTAGCGAGCGCACATTCATCATCATCTATAGATTTAGTAATACATTTTTAGATCACTTACATTTACATACCTTAAAGATAAGTTAATATTCAATTCTTACCGTCGCAATTGCCGCTTTCAAAATTGAGTGTATATCCCGTTCCGCAGGAGGTCCAACGCTATTCAATAAATTATATAATATATATTTTCATATTGTAGCTATTTATATACAGGAAATAAATAAATATTTTATACCGTGCATATGTATGAACCGATCGTGTTATCACATCTTTGAGTTGGCAGGCAGTTGTGATTGTTAATTGAGCACTCATTAATATCTACAGGAAGTGTGCACATACATCATATGTTAATGAATACATTCATATTGGCAATTGTGTGTGATATTTTTTTACATAATTATTTGCATTTAATTACTTACCTACGCACTCATTTTGAGTCGCATCTAAACTGTAACCAGGCAGACAATGACAGTAGTAACTGCCTACCGTATTCTTACATTCCTGATGCATGTTAGATTTGCAGGTGTTTGTCGCATTATAATTACACTCATCGATATCAACACAAGTGCCATCTTTTAAATAAAAGCCAGTGTCACATGATTCCTGGTCCTCTTCAGGGTTACAGTCGTATCCTCCGGGTGAATTGTAACATTGGTAACCCTTTTCACATGGCGACTGAGTGCATTCATCCTCATCTATTTGAAAATACATTTATGTTAAATACTTTCTACATATTTTCTGATTTTCAAATACATTTACCGACCTACACATTCCTCCAACTTTTCGTTGTAGAAATATCCTGTGGGACAACTCTTTGCCTTGATATTAAGGCAACGATATGATCCAATTTGGTTGTGACAATATTGTGTTGATTTGCACGAATGAAGTTGAAACTTGCATTCATCAATGTCAACACATTTGCCGTGAGCTGGATCTAGAAAGTATCCTGCAGGACATATGCCGCTATCTTTCTCCTGAGAACAGGTTACATTATTATCGTCCAACTTGAATCCGGGATTGCAACTGCATTTGTACGCTTCAAATGTATTTTCACAAATATGTGCGCAGAGATTGGGAACCTTTCCGCAAATATCATCTATAACGCCAATAAAATTCAGTTAATCAATTATTTATAACCAAATCCGAGGTACTCACCATCATCGTTTAAGACAATAGTTCCATCGTCATTATTCCTATTCTGATCGGAATCCTCCTCATGTTCGGCATCCTCTTCATGCTCTTCATGCTCTGAAACCTCTTCGTGTTCGGCAGATTGTGGAATATCTACAATCTTTTCATCCAGCTTATTGCCATTTTCGGAGCTCGAAAAACCGTCCTCCGAACAGCATATTTGATATGATTCAATATTCGAAAGGAATGAAAATAAAGGATCCTTGCATTTCTGTTTACTGGCCTTGACCGCCAAGCCAACTGAACAATAGTAAAATAAAGTTACAGATATTGTTTGATATTATGAGGTCTTAAAATATTAGGTGCTTACCTTGACAGGCTCGGCAGCAATCTGTATAAGAAATTGATGTAATATTTGGACCATCCACGCATTTATTTTCTGCTAAAGCAGCCAATCGACCCAGTTCACAGTTCCTTCGTTCTTGTTCCCTTGAACAGCATACTCCAAAAGTGGAGGAGCATAATCCAAGCCAAATTCTAGGAATGCTTGCTACTGACCCTTCCATTTTTTCGCATCCATTTGTTGTACGTGCATTTCTCAGACCACTTATGCAGCATTTTCGAATATAGTCAGCTATTTGCTCTGTTTTTTATAAATGATAGAAAAATGGTTGAAACCATTGAAAAAACATGCTTACATTTTTTATACCCTGAGCCCATTAAAAATGGGCAAAAAAGGGTATTATGTGTTTGGCAGAATGTATGTAACTGGCAGAAGGGGGCGTGGCAGACCCCCAAAAGTATATATATTTTTGATCAGGATCAACAGCCGAGTCGATTGAGCCATGTCCGTCTGTCTGTCCGTCCGTCCGTCCGTCCGTCCGTCCGTCCGTCCGTCCGTCCGTCCGTCCGTCTGTTTGAACGCGTCGATCTCAGAAACCATAAAAGCTAGAGACTTCGAACTTGGTATGTAGGTTCCTGGATACCATAGGCAGATCAAGTTTGTTTTAATTTTTGGATCGGTGCACTATATCATATAGCTGCCATAGGAACGGTACATCGAAAATGAAGTTTTAGTATGGAAAAGTTTCTTGTTTGTTGAGAAATCAGAACCAAACTGATAGAATATGCATCTGGGCTGGTATTATACATCCTGACCAAAATTGGTTAGAATCGGTTAACTATATCATATAGCTGCCATAGGAACGGTACATCGAAAATGAAGCTTTGGTATGGAAAAGTTTCTTGTTTGTTGAGATATCAGAACCAAACTGATATATGATGCATCTGGGCTGTTATTTTACATCTTGACCAAATTTGGTTAGAATCGGTTAACTATATCATATAGCTGCCATAGGAACGGTACATCGAAAATGAAGTTTAAGTATAGAAACATTTTTTGTTTGTTGAGATATCAGAACCAAACTGATAGAATATGCATCTGGGCTGGTATTATACATCCTTACCAAAATTGGTTAGAATCGGTTAACTATATCATATAGCTGCCATAGGAACGGTACATCGTAAATGAAGCTTTAGCATGGAAAAATTTCTTGTTTGTTGAGATATCAGAACCAAACTGATATATGGTGCATCTGGGCTGTTATTTTACATCTTGACCAAATTTGGTTAAAATCGGTCTACTACATCATATAGCTGCCATAGGAACAATTGGTCGAAATTCAACCTAAGTGTAGAGGACCTGGGCTCAGGGTATCCTACTGTCGAGCGTGCTCGACTGTAACCGCCTACTTGTTTATATCTTCAAAAGTTTTACATAGCTTAGACCTGGGTAACAGTTTTAACGGCGCCAAGCGATCTTGGTTTATACATAAGTATGTACATAAGTAAATATTAAATTCTTGATGACATAACACAGCGTTGTCGGATTTACAGAGTAAGACAGCATATGTAAATGAATTTTTGTATGTTAATTAAAAAAGTTGAATGTATACGTGCTGACAGCATAATCGTCTTATCTATAACCGTATAAACACTTATCGCACTTGTCGCTTAGGTGGAATAATTATCTGATTATAAATATACCTTCTCGGCTAGGAATTCTGGAAATTGTCGAGCCCCGAGCTCATCTGCATATACTCTGTGGCCAATTTAGAGGTACCCTATCACGTGTTCGCAAACACTTGATTGAATTTGCATTTATTCAAAATGTATACATGAATCGATTATATATATATCACATCACAATCACATTGTATTTTAGTTTATTTATTTATTATTATTATTTGTTTTAGTTTCAGAACTTCAATAAAAGACTTTAAGCAAAGTGTATATCGATATCGATAATTTCAGAACTTTAATAAAAGACTTTAAGCAAAGTGTATATCGATATGTACTTCATTCATTTGTATGTTTAATAATTGTAGATTATTTTCTAAAAGCCACCAACTCATCAATAGGAAAAGTGACAAGATAATATACAAGTTATTAATTTAAATTTATGCTAAATAAAAGCAAATCCAAAGCTCAGCAGCTATGTAAATGGATCGATACAAGTACAGTCGAGTCTGAAAAATATAAACTAATTTTGGCAAATGCTTTTCACCATATTCCTGATATTTTAGAACTTTCTTGAACTTGAAATCAATATTTTCTTCCGAATATAGAGATTTTTCATTGTTTTAAAATTGGGAACATTTAGCTTCACTTAATTGGACACAATTACGTCTATGATTATCTTTGTGTTACGTACCATCGCCCAATACTTCACGATTTAATGTCACTGACAGGAACAACAAAAATACCGCAAATATTTTTGTATAAGTCAAATCATTAGGAGTACGCATCTCGATCGGTATCCACACAATAGCTAATTATGCATTTATATATATTCTTTTCTGGCCTTGTCGCCGTTTAATTGTGGATCTTGCTGGATCTGTTGTAATGCGCGTTATATGACTGCGTTTCACGACTGACAACCGACTACCTTGTGCGGGAAAAATAATACATGTTTGTTGTGTACGATAAAGAGTAAGATACACAGATAAAGACACTTATACTTCTACATACAAAGTATCTCACGAAGCTGCAAGTACTCTCGAATCAACATAGATAAACTTGTAGAGCACAGAATATTCTTATACCCTGTGCCTAAAGATAATGGGCAGAAATGTATATTATTTATTTGTAAATCAAATGAAGAAGAAGGCATCTCCGACATTCCAAATATACTTGCTATCATAAAATAAAACTAAAGTTAGAGAATAGTTCTTATTTAAAATATGCAACTTCTATTTCGTAATTTTTATTTTAAAATAAAAAAATATGTGTTACTTTGCAACTTTTACTTAAAATTTAAAAATTATTTTTTATTTATCAATCAGAAAATTTTGATGTATGTTAATAGGTATATTTAACATTTTTTTAATTAACTTACATATTTCCAAGTAAAGCCGTATTAAGGGTGTTGGGTAGGGTATTTCATAGTTGAGCACTCTTGACAGTAGTTTGTGTGCGACATTATCTAGGGCTACCCTACGCATGTGCATGTCAATATAAATACAATTTGGATATACTTAGATCATTGGCGGGCAAGAACAACAGACAGAGAAAAATGTGTCTTCTCCACTGAGCGAATCGGGGAGAAGGCAAGATGTGAAGATATATATGGCTAATATATATAAATTCATAACTTGGCAAGCATACAATGTAAACATTAAGAATAAATATTTGCATGTTATATGATGCTATCTATTGTTTAAGAAGCTTTAGTTTTGTTTGCAGTGTACTCATACTCAGATCATCCCACACCTGAGTGTTTTGCTGCGCGAACTGTGACTAAAGTAAATTGTGCTTCGGTCCAAACTTCGGCCGGCCTTTGGCTCGTGTCAGTGTGCTTATCCGGATACTAGCTGATTTATACATACGCATGTAGTAATATTATATATGAAATTCGGTGTCTAGACATTATGACTTAAATAATTATTTACAAAAAAATTAAAATTTAAAAAAAATGGTAAGGTTAAATAAAGATCGTGTCAAGATCTTGCAGTATTTTCAGACCCCGTACTTAAAAAGTACAGGGGTCTATTGGGTTTGTTTTACCGACTATGTGCGTAACAGGCAGAAGGAGGCCTTATAAAGTATATATATTCTTGATCAGCATCAATAGTCGAGTCGATATAGCAATGTCCGTCTGTCCGTCTGACTGTCCGTCTGTCTGTATGAACACCTAGATCTCAGAGACTATAAGAGCTAGGAGGGGGGAACTGGGAGAGGGACTGGGAGCGGGGCCTGGGAGAGGGACTGGGAGCGGGGCCTGGGTGAGGGACTTGGGAGAGGGACTGGGAGCGGGGCCTGGGTGAGGGACCTGGGAGAGGGACTGGGAGCGGGGCGTGGGAGTGGGACTTAGAGCGGGGCCTGGGAGAGGGACTGGAAGGAGTAATTTTGATAGTATTTATAGTAGCAGTATTAGAGAGGGTAAGAAAAACAAAGAGAAACTGAGAGAAATAATTCTATGTGCTATATGCTTATGCTTATATCTTATAATGTAGGGTACTGTTTTACATACTTACATATAAATATAATATCATTTGAAATCTGTCATTATATTTTGAAAGTTTGTAGCTGTGTTATTTATGTGACGATATAAATAAAAGAAAAAATAATTACTTGCTTCTTTTGTGGTCTAATTTAAAATCATTGTAAAGTTGATAAAATAAAATCAGCATTGAAAAGTGTTTCAACCTTTCCTTTTGTGTATGTTGTCCCAACATTCAATGTTATTACAATGCACTTCTGCAAAGAACATGATGTCAATTCTTTTGCCCTTTTTAATCCATGGAAAACCGCAGGCAGTTAATTAACTTTAATTCACGGAAAATTGCCAAATGCAGAGAGACCGTGTTTGTCCCATCTCTGTAGTTGTAATAATTATAATTGAATAGCTGGAAGGGGCACTCATTTTTGTTGTTATTGGCTTTTGTGGTAAAGTTGTCACTTGGTTTGGGTTGATAGTAAAATTGCCAATATATGAGAGTATGTAAATGGCAGGCTTCAAATTGTGCCCTCCGTTATCGCTGTCAGGTGCTGAACCAAAAAGTAATTATCATAAACTAGTTGCAACTATTGAGAGTGGGATGACTATTGATTAGTTTAGCTTAAAAATGTAATTGAAAACTTGTAAGTCTTCAGACCGCACGGACAGACAAATAAAGAGCTGAAAATGCGACACGCGTTGACGCTCAAATGTCCAATTAAATGCAGATTCAGAAGCGATAACCAGTCAACCATTTGACCATTCTGCGATTTAACCACAAAGGCACACGCTCAGATTTATGTGAACAAAACGCAATTCAAATTAAATATGCCAGCAATTTTCGGCTGCTCTCACTTTGATTGACAGCTGCCCGTTGCGATTGAAGGCGGAAACGGATGTCATATTCAGGGCAGGTTGAATTAATAATGCCACAACCTATGTTCCTTTGCCAGTTGCCCCGTTAAAGCTGTTAATAGCATATCATTTTTGTGGCATGCCCCGTGTTTCGTATCCTGTTACCGTGTCGCGTGCTTCAATGCAGCAATTATGAGTATTTAATCCGCGACCACAAAAACTACAAATTGGCTTAGACAACATAATTCGCTGGTTAAGTGGCCAGCATTCACACCACCATTAAGAACCACCACACAAGTGTAAAGAGGGTTGAAAAAGAACACCAGAAATGTGCAGCTAAACAATATTAAGATTTATAATTACAAATAAATAATTACTATTCTCTAAAAGATTTTTTTTTTCCTGAGAAATCAGTAGTTTGAGGCAAAGTTAAAGCTTAGTAAATTCCACTGTTCCGCAGCAGACGGCGAAGATCGTCTCTCAGTAAAAATTTCCAATCTAGTTTGATCTGATTTACCTAAAACACTGGGACTGGGAGAGGGAGTGGGAGTGGGGCCTGGGAGAGGGAATGGGAGCGGGACTGGGAGAGGGACTGGGAGCGGGGCCAAGGAGAGGGACTGAGAGCAGAGAGGATTATTTCTTGACAAGTGAACTTTTTCCGCAAGATCTCTCAGCTCTCTCGCAAGTCGCATTAATTGAATCAAACTGTCACATTTTTAACGCGCATTAAAACTTTATGAGAGACTAAGAGAGAGAGAGAGAGAGAGAGATCAAAGACTCGAGGCTGACACACATAAGTTAGTCTTATACATCCTTACCAAAGTTGGTTCAAATCTGAGCACTATAACATATAGCTGTCATAGGACCGATCGTGCGAAGCTTAAGTCTTAGTATGTTAAACATTTTTGTTTTATGAGATATCGTTACCAATCTGATAACATTTGCATTTAATTTAACTAAATTATTTATAGTTTTTTTTCATTATAAGTTTTTTCCAAAGTAAGTACGGGGTCTCCGACTGTCGAGTATGCTCGACTGTAGCACAGGCCGACTAGTTTTTAATTGATTTTATTGATTTTGTAAGGATCTTCTTAAATTTTATAATTTTTTTACTTTTATATTTTCATCAGCCCCAAAAGTATGCAATAATAAGTATAGCTAATATATTAAGATTATCAAATGAAACATAGATGGCGTTTATTTAAACTATTTTAAATTAGTTCTGCTTGGACTCATTGTGTTCGTTTTCCAAGTGAATTGGAATTGGGGAATTAAAAGTCCAATTATTTGACATTGCAGCATCTCCACTTCCATCTTGACGTCGAAAAGTAAATTCAACATTAGTCGAATTTACATTAACTTCGTCTCCGATTGTCTCGACAGGTTCAACTTTTGGGTTGCGTCCGATTAAGAGTGCAACCTGCAACTTAGAGGCTATATTACGTCCTTGTCTAAGATCCTCGTAGCAAGAAGTAAAAGTTGAGAGAGCCGAGCGACACTCGGTGCACATCACTTTGTGGGGCCTATGATTGGCGTTCAGTAAAGATCGCATTCTCCTCACTTCCTTTTGTGTTTCAAGAGTTTCAGAATCTTTGCGTTTCTATTATTAAGATATTTATATTATATTCAATATACTTTTTGAGCAACTTTACCCGAGTGGCAGCAGATTTAGATTTGACTGGACATCGACAAAGTATAAACTCCGAGTTACGAGATTCCCTTACGAGGCCAACTTGCTTCAAAGTGGACAATGACTCCAATATGTTATTGTGTAAGTTCTGCAAGTCATCATCACGTTGCATCATAGGAACTACCTTCTCGACAATAGCTTCTAATGACACATTGTCAGAACCAGCGTCTTGCAATATGGACATCGCCTCCAAAACTCTGCGATTCATTATCTGTAATTCCGGAGAACTTTCCATTTTTCTGATTAAACTGAACAAAAATTTTAGAAAATGTAAAAAATTGAAAGCTTTCTGCTGTAAAATATTTCCTTTAAGTCTATACAGTTTAAAATGATTTAAAGCAATGATTTGAGGAGTTACTTAAACTTGTTATAACGTTAAGCAACGCCAACTACCACAGAAATAAATATAAAATTTATAGTTTTAAAATTTTTATTTGTTTTTCATATATTCTTTGTGCATGTGTTTTTTGTTTGTTTATAATTCCTCTTACATGTATTGTATGCGTGTTTATTTCATTTACATATATATACTTTCGTCTTATGAACATATTCATGAGATCATAATGATATTATATATTAAAATATTACAGCATAATATAAAATGTACAAGTAATAAAGTATAAGAAAATTATTGAAATATGTTGAAAATGATGGGCTTGGCTTAGGGCTAATCGATATCGATATACTTATCGTTATCGCTAATGAACTTAAGTTAGAATATGTGTTGCATCGCAGCTTTAAACACGTTGCCAGCACACATTTTAACACACATTTTCATTTTCATTTTTATTTTGGCACCAACAAATCTATACAAAAAATGGCATTTGATTTTTGCGCTATATACAAAAATTACGAATTACTTAATTTTAACGGGGGAAATTGCATGTATAAAAATTAAACAAATTTTCGCTATGTGATTTTTTGTTTTTGTTTTTGTTTCTTGCTTTTCTGCCTTGTTTCAGTTTATGGCAAACCAAAAATCGCGTTGACTTTTGGGCGCGCGGCCACAAAACTTTACCGAGATCATTGTGAAAACTAATTAGAATAAACCAGAGTTAGGATCTATCATGTTGCCATGTCAAACCTTGGAGTCTGATTCACTTTAGAAAAATTTACAAAGAATTTTCAGAGTTTTTTTGTTTTCTTTTGGGTGTGCGTGGAATACTTTTTGTTTTTTTTTTTACAAATTATATGTATAATCCAGTATGTATTTATTTATACGTAAAAGAAATAAAAAAAAAATAATAATAATAATAAAGAAAATTTGTTCTACTTTTGCTGTTTGCTGCTCTCGTATTAACTAGTGTACTCGTATCTCTTGTGAAATGAATAATAACTTAAACTATGAAAAAATAATGCTATATTTACAGGTATTTAACATATTTGAAATTTGTGTCAATTGACAAGCAGATATATTGATTAAAAAGCTTAAGTATTAAAACAAATGTAAACTAAAACGCTTGGCGCTCCTAACGCTAAACTTTTACATACTTAATTCTATATTTAATTATACTTAATTTACATATTTCTCATCGCGTTTAATGCAAGTAAAAAATTGTTGATGTAAATGATAAAAAAAATCCATGAGATCAATGCGATTTTTGGGAATAGTTTTTGTTATCTATTTTTTTTTTGTTTTGTTTATATTTTTGTTTATAATTTCCATAGTTATTCACTTTTAACTGATCGATTAGCATTGAAACGTCAAGAAATTTGGCAAAAGCGTTGTGAAATTTACCACAAAAATGTTAATTACGTTATTTTGACTTTTGACTTTGGCTATCATATGGAGATCAATTGAGTGGCGCCTTCTGCTGTTCTGTTCGATTAATTTCCCGTTAAGAGATCATTCATCGTTGGCTTTTGAGAGTTAACCAAAGGTAGAACTTGTCTTCGGGGAAATTTCAATTGACCTTTTGCCCAAATTTCTTGTGTACTGTGCGTTGTGCTTAAAAACTAAACTATAAATTGTGAGACCAATTTGAAGAATGAACAAAATAATCCACATGATAAACGCCTGCTTACAAAACTACGAAATTTAACTAAAAACATGATAAATCATATTGACAAAATCATCACAAAAATGGCATATCAACTATATACAAATAAACACATTCTTCTTTTTTTTAGTGGCATTTTTTCATTCTGATTTTTTCATTTATAACAATTAAAGCTAAATATTTTTGTTTGTTGACAATTTTCACTACTTTAAAGCAACAATTCAATTGAGTTGGACAATTGCTATAAATTCTTATTTATATTTTCTTGTAATTAATATTACAAATCGAAGACATTGAAAATTTGTTGTTTGACAATCAAAAATATACAATTTAAATTATTGAAATTAGCGTGGAAGCAAATAATATTATTATTTTATGTTTTTATTTTTTTTTAAATTTTTTATGAATAACGAAATGCAAAGCTAAATGCAAAATAGCAAAAAAGAAAATGCTCAAACATTTAATTGCTAAGAGACCGGCCCACAATACAAAAATGCATCTGTGTGTATCTTTAAGTATCTCAAATGTATATATGTTATCTCAAAAATGGCAGCTTTACTTGTTGTGCAGTTTGTTTGTTTTTTTTTTAGTACTTCTTAATTTTATATAGAGTTTACAAAAATACTTTTAAGTCTGTAGCGAAAAAGCGTTACCGAAAAATATGTTAAGTTTTCACTCGTATACTTAATTTGTTTTTAGCAAAAATATCTGTATCTTTTCACATGTCGTTTAGTCTTTAGCCAGTCTACAGTTTGCAATTGAGCAGTTTGAATGTTTTCCTAAGTATTTCTTAAAAGGATAGTCTATTCATTTGAGGGAAACAATTTAGAATCTATTATAAATGTACTCATATATATATATATATATAGTTTATATATATTTATATTGTTCTTGTGTCCCGTCAACCGTCCTTAGCTTTATACACACTATTATAGGGTTTCATTTTAATGCGTATCAGTTATGTCTGTACGATTTTATGACTTTACCTTTTACAGCTCCAATTTTCGTTGATAAACTATGCACTTACTGATAAGTATATAAGTATATGGGATTACAATGTTCTATATATTAGCCGATTTTTACTATGGATCGTTAGTTAAGTATAAAATTAATTATGTTGTTGTTGTTGTTGTTGTTGATTCCATCTTCCATTTGGCACTCATCGCGCTGCGAAGAAACCACAGCCCATAGCAAGTACAAAAACGGTGACAACTGTTGGCCAAGTGAAGCTTTGTTGTTTCTAAAAAGAGATTAAAAAAAAATAAAATTAAAAATAGGTAAAGAGTTTATAAATCAAACATAGTATTTACTTTGATTGAGTAAAGGAAATGTAAACAAATACAATGCTATGACGAATTGACTAGCTGACTCATTTTCTATTAGAAAATACATTTTATAGCTGAGGGAAAACGAGGTCGAACACTTCAGTAAGGAAGCATTTTCTTTTTCTTTTGATACTCTAAGAGTTCAGTTTCAAAGATCTGTACCAAATAAGATTTGAAAGGTTAAATATTTATTTACAGGTCTTTTGAAAAACCAAATGACAATCTATTTCTTCCCGCCAAAGAAATATAAGGCACTCGTTATGCGGTCAACTCAATTATATTTAAAGGGTCCCCAGGGTCGAGTAAATATAAACATACATTTCTCGGATATAGAATCGCACGTGCCTCGTCGATTGTTTGACCACATTTTCAACCCTCCCCCGCAATTGTTCATTCGTAAATCAAGCGTCACATAGTCTGAAACTGATGTCAGTGACCTAAATACTTGTATATGTGAATTGTACACGTATGTGGTCAATGGCTGGTCAATAGCGTAATTATTTTCGATATCATTTGACAATTTTGCTTATCGTGCTCAATGGATATATAATTTACACCATTTATTTGTATTTTCTTTGGCACGTGATATTGATGTGCAGGGAGAGGAACAAATAATAATATTATGTTATTTATTGTTTTACTTTGGGCATTGTTTGATACAATTTCATAAAAATAAATTGATTTGCAAGCTTCTCGCATTTTGTAATATATATATTTAAATATGTTATTTTAATGAAATATAATTTGTAGAAAATATTTTTTATCTTTTCACATCGTATGGAAAAGTTAGCTATTGCTTTTGAATAATTAGTCAAAAAGAACGCTTCTTTTAATTTCTATTTTCATTGTACAGATAACAAAAAATTCTCACGATCTCATTAAAACGCATTTCCGATAAGGCAAATTAAAGCGCAGCTTCCCAAGAGGGTCTGAACCATTTTTTCAAGATAAGCCAGTCTCTTCGGTGGCATTTTACAACTACAAATAATATATAAATTACACGCAGCAGCAGAGAAATATAAATAAAACTGTGTCTGAAGTCTGTGTCATGCGATTGAAGGTTACTTTTCTTTTAATTGCGCAGGCAACAAAAAGAAGGAGAATAATAATATATTACGCGCAATGCCGAATAGTAAATACTCTTACATATTTATAATTAAAATTAAATTAAAACAAAAGTATTTTTTAAGAAATTTAAACTAATTATTTCTATACATTTTACAAAATTCATTGTAATAAATCTTGACAATAATGTGTAAAATTTTTAATAGAGTTTTTTTGGCATCCGTAAGAGCCAACAAGTCTATATATACAGTAAGCTCCATTCACTTAAGGTATCTCTCAGACGCGCCTCCTTCAATGTGTCATATATGTCATGCGAATATTACAATACTATCGACAAGGGTATTAAAAAGTGTAAACTTAAGCGCTTACATTATAGAATATGTAGTTTATATATATTTGTTATAAAATATACTATATCCACAAGTCGCTAAATATATATATAGAGTGTGTAACACACACATGTGTGACAGCTGACAAAGGCTGACTCTTTGACTGACTAAACTATTATAGCAGATCCAGGAGAGAGGGAGGGAGGCGAATCAGAATGGGAACGACACTTGTCTAGATTAACATAAAGCAGCGATGCAAAAGCCACAGCCAAGTGGAAGGGGGAGAGAAATTGAGTGCGGGACAGAGACAGCAATAGAGGCAGAGGCAGCGCTGCGCAATTAATTTTTATCACACTTTTAGCATGTGCAAAAGTTTTCCTTATACTATATTCACACAACTGCATTTGAAATATGCACGAGTCTTCAACTCCCGATTCTCGATTCTCCATTCTCGATTCTCCCATTCGCGATTTGGACTCTGACACTGACTCCTTGTGAGCAATTTGTCATTGGCTGTAAACTGCAACTATTTTTAGTCGCATGTCTTTGCTAGTTTGGACTTTTTGACTAATGCTAGCACGTGTCAACTGGAGACACACAGATGGGGAATAAAAGTTAATGAACTCGTATTTACTATATATACGAGTGTGTGTGAATCAGATGCTCACCTTTTTCTCCTTTTGCTCCTCCGATTGCCTTTGCTGGCTGTGGTTCTGATTGTGGTTGTGGTTGTTGTGGTTGCTCTCAGTGCCACATGAATTTGCATTGTGGGTGTTGTTGCCGTTGTTGTTGCTGTTGTTGTTGTTGTTGCTGTTGCTGTTGTTACTCTTCTTCTTGCGCGGCGGTATACGTCCACTGAACTCCTGTAGACGCTCTCGTCCAGCCGTAAAATTATCATAGCGATCGTCAAACTCATCCCAGCTGGTCTCATGATCGCTCTGATACTCACGCTCATCTTCACCCGTCGAGGTCAAACGTTTGCTATAAAAGACACAACATTATAATCATAAATTCTATGCTCTTATCAGTGTGTATACAAGTAAGCGAAAACTACAAAAAAAATCATTAATTGGCAATGATTTGCATTTGTATATGCATTAATTGAATTTTTGCGTTGTTGTTAGATTTCCTAAGATTTGAAAAAAATAAATCACTGCGGTCGACAGTTCGCGCTGGTGACGAAAGCAGCACGAAGGGTGCGAAATCTAATTAATTTCCATTCATATCACTTAGTTTTTTAATAGATTTTAGCAAAGATTTGCTAATAAGTTGAATGACGATCAGTAAAAGCACTTAGATTATCTATTGGAAACTTAGCCATTCGTCATTTCGTTTTTAGTCTTTACTTAGTCCGAACAATCCAAACACTACAACCTTAAACGACCCAAAAATTCTTTTTTATGGTGTGCGTTTTCACAAAGAACTATAATTATCCTTAATAACTATATTTTAAAGTGAGTTCGCAGTTGCGGAAATTATTATTTATATTTTTAAAACTTTATTTTATTTCAGAGCTGACTTAAATAGTCGATTCACGAACTAAAATTATCCTTAATAACTATATTTTAAAGTGAGTTTGCAGCTGCGGAAATGATTATTTATGTTTTAAAAACTTTTATTTTATTTCAGAGCTGATTATAAAAGGTAAACAATTTAAATTTATAAACAGTGAATTAATTATTTAACTCTAGAAACTGTATGCTTGAATAGTCGATTCACGAACTAAAATGATCCTAAATAACTATATTTTAAAGTAAGTTTGCAGCTGTGGAAATTATTATTTATGTTTTTAAAACTGAATTTTTTTTTTGAGCTGACTATAAAAAAAAAATAGTTTAAATTTATAATTAGGAAATTTATTATTTAACTCTAGAAACTGTATGCTAATAAATAATTGCTCCCTTTTATATAAGTAGTCGATTCACTTTTTAAAAATACGCATAACTTATTAATCAACAGAGGATTATAATGAATGGAATGATTTGTTAGGTTGAGTGGAGTTCTAGATATTTATGTAACATAGTTAGGTCTTCTTACCGTCTGGCCGCATCCGACTGACTGCGTTGCAGACGCATCTTGGGACCGGTTGGCGCCAGGGGCGTCGATGCCAGGGCTGGACCATGACCGTGTCGGCCATACGATGCTGCCCCCGATGTGGAGGAGATGGAGGTGGAGGTGGAAGCGTTCGCGGTGTTCGGTGTGGGTGGCGGTGTGTAGGTGGCATAGTAGGCGCCAACTGGCAGCGGGTGTCCATATGAGGCCGGATGATGTTGCAGCAAGTGTGACGATTGCTGTGGATAACTATGGCTGTAGTGCATCGGTGGCGCCGACTGCGGTGCCGGCGGTTGCCTTGGCATTGGCTGTGGCGTCGACGGCGCCGGATATGGCTGCCGGAAGAAGTTGTGCTCCTCGCCGGCGGCAAAGCTGATGCTGCTGCGGGGTGTCGGGGGTTGTGGCAGATGATTGCCGTGAGCAAAAAATATATCAGCGCCCGTATAACTGGGCGACTGGGCCATAGAGCATGAGGGACTCGGCGGCGTCGGGTACTGGAAGATTTGCGGGGCTGCAAAACAGACAGAGAACAAAGCAAAAATTAATTAATATATAGTAAATAAATGTCATATGCCATTAATAATTAACAAACAATGCGTAAACAAAGGTGCTACTGTCATTGGCCCTTCGACAATGAAAGGAAGTCTCTAAGGTCGACGTCGATCATTGTGCCTTGTATAGTATATAGTAAGTGGCAGTTTAGCTTTAAAATCAGTCTTAATTACGGCAAATCCTCTCTTTATAAGCTCATCGTAAAACTGATCGTTAAATCAAGACAAATTAAGAAGCATAACATTTTTAATGACTTTTGCTCTTAAGATACAAAAAATATCTGTAAGCTGAAAATATAATAAATATATATAGTTTAAAAGTAGTTTCTTTTTTTGAGTATCGCTTGTTAACGAACATCAAAATAAGTAACTGGAAGCTATTTTAAAGCCTCAATTCCGATCTATCAACAATTATTAAGTTAGGTAGATACTTCTTCAAAGAATATTTAAGCAGTATCTTAAAAGTATTTTGTACTTAAAAGAATATAAACTTGAAAGCATTCTTATAATAACTTATTATCTAAAATATCTTTTATAGTACTCAATATGAGCTAAAATGTATCTTTATGACAATTATGAAATATCTTTTGCATCATATATAAATCTGATAAGTAAAATCATTTATGTATGCATTTTATTTTGACCCTAGTTAATAATTTTCAAGCATATTGAGAACAAAAGTGATGATAGACAAGTTTCCAGTCGCTGTCCACTTGATATGCACATAAATTGTGTAGTCTCGAAGTCTGCTAAAGTTTTCATATGATTTCTTAATGTTTATTTATTTAAAAAAAAAGCAATTTAGCCAGCGACAAATGATTGATTGTAATGCAAAATTTATACAAATCACTCGACAGCCGACCGATACGATAATGTCTCAAGCAGCTAATTGCCCAGAGGGCTTTGTTTGCAAATTGTTTGCAAAGCACGTAACTTGGCAAGTTTTTGGCATGTCAATTGGTCATACTGACCACAGTTAACAGATACAGATACATTTACAGATACATTTACAGATACAGATACAGCTGCAGCTACAGCTATAGATATAGCTACAAATAATGTCATTCAACGTCAACCTGCAGGCGACTCTAATTTGCAGTTGACCCATTAGCCTTGAACTCGAATATCTTACGAGTTGTTGCAGCTGTTGTTGCAGAAATAATAAAAACAACAAGCAAAACTACAAAATAAAATAGAAAAAATCTGCGGTTAATTGCTGGCAGCGGCACTCCTTATGCTCAGGCCAAATGCGCGCGCATTTTGTATCTTAGAGATACTTTTATGCCATTTGAAACTAGTTTGCAGCCACAACAGCAACAGCAAAACAGCTGCCCCGAGGCTCCTATTGCAACTCACGTGTTCAGCTCCATCATCAACTGCATTTAACCTTGAAAATCAGCGAGTCCAACTGTTAGCCAGTTAGTCCAAGTCAGGCATCATTACACCGCATATACATACATATAGTACTTGTCTTGTCTCTCGCTCTTGTATCTCATATCTTATAGTTGTCGTTGTCCAGCTTATATAACTACTTAACTTAAGTTTGCCTGCCATGCTGGTGCCTTTATGATGAGGCACATTGAGAAAATGTTACTACTAATTGCAAATTGTGTGGAAAATTATTTGCCAAGTGTTAAAATTGCATTTGCATATGAGTATCTATGTGTGTATATATGTATGTATAATTGTGTCTACTTATGTGGGCATAAGTATTTGTATCTATGTGTGCTGTGCTTTCCGCTTCATGTTCACCAAACTGTGACTGTGACTCGTTCCTGGCTGTGACTACTCATCGCAATAATTAGACTCATCGGACAATTATTATTATATAAGACATTAATTTTTATAGCTACTTAATTTTATTATTCTTATTACAATTTTTATTTATTGTGGCTGTAATCTCAGTTACAAAATCTATTTCTTTTCCTGACTTATTGGACTCTACTGCCAATTATCATTTTAAGTCACATATAATTTATAATATTACTATTCATTCCTTATTATATTTTTGGTGAAATCCCAGTTACAAAATCTGTTCCTTTTCCTGACTAATTTAACTCTACTGCCAATTTTCATTTTATATTCTTAAAGACAAAATAAGTCACAAATAGTTTATAATATTACTTTTCATTCCTTATTATATTTTGGGTGAAATTACAGCTACAAAATCTATTCCTATTCCTGACTGGGATTTTACTGATTGCTCAGTGAATTATATTATACTACTACCAATTATCATTTTAAATTCTTAAAGACAAAATAAGTCACAAATAATATAAAATATAATTATTCATTTTTTATTATATTTTTGGTGAAATCACAGTTAAAAAATCTTTTCCTATTCATGACTTGGACTTTACTGATTGCTCAGTGAATTTTATTATATTAAAGCTAAAATTTACTTGTATTTTATTTATTTATTCCCTATAATATATAAGCTTAAATCACAGTTACGAAATCACTGTTTTTTGTTGGGAAAAGTGATTTCTGGCTCATCTCTGACAAAACGTTTAGGACGTTTATGGCACCTTAACATTTTTTTTTTTATATTTTATGATCGCATCTCGATGCGGGCACTGAAACTGCAATTGTTGCACTTTGTTATTGTTGTTGTTGTTGTAGTTGTCATTGGTTGTGTTGTTGTTTTTGTTGTTGCTGGTGACGAAACGTGACCAATTGTTTTGCCATTTTTTTTCTGCATTTGTTAATACGAATACAAGTATTTTTATGGCCAACGATATGGCAAAATGTTTAATTGAATTGCGACTGTGGCAAGGGATTTGTCTAGGGGGGGTGTTGGGAGGTAGGCGGGGGTAGGGAGGGGCAAGGAGAGGTGTGGCATTTGTCGCATCTGTGCGACGACTTCACAATGCAATTATGTGTATAATTTACTTTAATTTTTCATACTGGCATGTTGCAACAATTGTTAAGGCCAAGCAGCGGCAGCAGCTGACAAACATCAATCAGCTAAGCAGCAGCAACAACAACAACAACAATAACAAATACAAAGCTTAGCTTTAGCTTAAATCAAGCTAAAAGTTAAACTAAGCAGAACGTTAAAAACTCAAGAACAATTTACACGCGGCCCGAAGGAAAAACCAACCAAGCTAAAGAAAAAACGTGAAAAATGTTGCACTATTCGTATGTGTGTGTGTGTGTGTGTTACGCTTAGCTTGCCACAAAAGAACAAAACGATCCAATGCATTTTGCCAGTTTGATTACATGTCAGGCACAGAGTCGAGACCGTCAAAGCGTCTAAACGTCTAAACCCGCAGCATATGCGCTGCTCATTATGGCCTTGAAGTGTTGGCTAAAAGCAACAACAACAACTACAACAAAAACTACAGCAACAACAATTGAAACAACAACTAAATATACAAGTATGAATATCAGGCAACAACTGCGTTGCGACGCAGAAGAAATCGAAATTGAAATTGAAATTGAAACAAGTTTCAATGTGGCTGACATTCTGACATGACTCTTAAGTTGGTCAACTGCAACTGCAAATCAGTTTAGAAGTATTCCAGTTGGTTTTCAAATACATGCCAGTACAAAATAAATATATAGATCTTTATATCTTTTGAACAGATCTTAAGCATTCTATGTCCTCATTTCGAATTCTTCGAAACACGCAATATTTGCTTGTTAACTGTCACTGCGATCACTGCAACAATCTGATGTTTATTGATGAGCTTCTTGCAACAAAGAAACGGGGAACAACTTGTCATGTGTTGCATAATTCCCCAAATACCATAAATGAAAAGAATGTCAAAAATTGGCATTACCAAATGTTGTCCCATGATCTTGTCCCCTGTCACACCTGAATTAACGCCTACAACTCAAACTCCAACTCAATGGAATTGAAATTCGAGTTGAATTGAATTGAATTGAATTCCACTCTTTTAAGGCGATTTGCTTGGCTGTCACGATGCGACGTGCTACAAATTTGGTGGATCGTTGTATCGCATTCAATCTGTCGCGTTAATTAGGCGAGGCTGATGTTGTATTTCATTTTTGTATAACCTGTATTTATTGAAAATGTGTAATTGAGTATCTTAGTCAGCCATTGAAATCGAAAAGAACTAATAATCAAATCTATTATCATATTTTAATAATTAAATCTACCTCAACTTTTTAATGTTTTCATTATTTAAATGCATTTTTTGAGTTCAGAGTTTCTTCGATTTCTTAGAGTTATTTATGTGATTAAGTATCTCAGAGCTGTCTAAGACTATGACATAATATTATTTTAATAAATTTATTTTTATATTTTTTTAAATTTTAATTTTCATTAATCTGATATTTTACTTTAATGTGATTTATATTTCATTAATCTTAGAACTGTCATAGGATATCTGTATATTCGAGCAATAATTTTATTTCATCAGCATTATGTTAACGGTACAATTTTTAATGTCTCATCCCAAATTCGCATTCCCCAATGAGCATTCAACTCACGGTCATCTGACTAATTATTTCATTTTTTTTTTTTGGTTTGTTTGTTTCGTGGTTGTTTTGCAGGAAGTCCCGATTTGAGATCGCATTCCCACAGTTGCTGAACTAGACGTAATTGTGAGCTTAAAAAGAAATCACAGCCAAGTTGTCAACAGCTTCTTGTCTACATTATTGTACAGATGACAAATGTTCTAGACCAATTTTGGTAGCAGTCGAAACAAAAGGAAAAAAAAAACGTTGAATGTCAATCAGCAGGTGTTTTGGTGTTCGATCAAACGACAGATCGATTCGATCGAATTGCCATATCCAACTGTTAATTACCAATTTTGGTAACGCTAATTAGCCATTTGTGTAATGCACTTTACCGTTATGAGACGTTGTTTTCTTTTGTACAAATTTGGAAGCTGTTAAAAAACTGCGGAAATCATCCCAAGGTTGTGTGATGAAAGTGTTCTGAGTCATGGAACATGCCGAAGGAGAAAGTTCTCTTTTTTCCAGATTAGAATTTATCATTGAATAATATGTGATGAAATATAAAGAAAGTTGTGGAATAAGGAATGGTAATATCAAAAGTATTTGAAATAAAAGACAGAGTGCTAAATGAATGACAAATGGCAATCAAAAGTAATGAATTAAGAACGCAGTAATCGAGGTTAGATTATAAATCCCACAAAACAAACCTCTACACGAGGTAAAAGTCTAGTGACGAAAGCATTTTCCAGCCCCAAAATTTCTGATATCCAGTTTTGTGACAAACAAAATTGAGTTAATATTAAAAAATTAAATAAAAATAGAATTAAGAACGCAGTAATCGAGGTTAGATTATAAATTACGTATACGTAACTATATTATGTATGCTTATGTTGTCGTCCGTCTGTCGTGAATCGAATAAAGCTGATGTGGCATCTTTTGTTTCCAAGCTTAGGTGCTCAAGCGTGAGGCGTGCGAATCATAAAATATATCAGCAAATTGTTAATAATAAAATACAAACTATTTTTTAAACTGTGCAATTTTCGCAAGGTTGGAGACGGAGGCACATAAACTGAGAAAGAGACAGAGACAGAGATAGAAACAGTGCGTGCCTCTCGAGACGCGTGCCTCAAAAACAACTCGAAACGGTTTTCATAAATTGAGTTCACTTTGTGGACCACGTGAACACGCAATCCACACAATAAACAATTATCATTTAGTTTGATTTAATTGCAGTGCACAGAGAATTAATTAAAGCAACGGGGGACTTGCCGTTTGTTCAATGAAAGATACATTTAGAGGCATCAGTTTCTATTTTGTATAATGAAATAGTTTTTGTTTTTTTTTTTCAATTGGAATGAGGCACTTTTCCAACCAGAAGTAAATACCAAATTTGCTCTCACGCTCGCTCTCTTTCTCAATGGAATTCGCAATTCACAGGCAAATCAAACAAATGTCTGAAAATAACTTAAACGCTTATCAGCAGACTGCGTGTGAGCTGAAAGAGCAGAGAGTGATTTCCAGATACCCTGTATTGTTCTATTGCGATAACAGTTGTAAATATAATACTCTTTGGATTTATTTATTATTTTATAAGAGCAGTCGACAAAAGTTATGTATAGCATTTGAAATAAAATTAGGAATTAAAATAAATATTAAAATAATTTTTATTAAACTTAATGAGCAATATGAAGAGCATAAAATGTAAAATACTATCAGATATTTTATATCTTTCATATAATTTGCCCTTTGCATCTGTTGACTCATCGGGTATATAAACTGCACTTAGATAAGATACGAAATGTATTTAAAATGTCAGTTATTATCTAACTATTTAAATATTATACATGAAAAACATTCAATATGCCCTAAAGCTTAACAATTCCAGTTACTGGGTATAAAAATAGCTTGCTCAATATTTTATAAATGACAGACAAATGCAATTTCTCAATTTCTCGACTGGGGCAGACAAAGCCAAGCGACAACATAGCTAAAAAGGCTATAAAATATTCTCGCACTAACAAGGCTAAGAAAAAGAGGAGTATACAGTTTTGGCCAAAGCCAGTCAAAGCCATTGAAAATAAGCTGACTTGCTAAAAGTTGCTCGAAGAAAAGGTCTTTGCATATTTTGTGAAAATCTGTGGATGTGTTCGATGTTGCATGTTGCTTGTGGCAGCTGCAACGAAGCGATATCAAATATATATTGAGCATGTGTTTCTTTACCCAAAATATCATGATAAACGACAGCATAAATGATGGAATACAACGCTTAAAGATGTTTAGAATAAAAGGCCAAGCAAAATGTTTAAATAATATGATTAAAATGCCAGCTTTAAATTGCATAAACAAACAAGAAAAACTGATTCAACAGACATATGTAATTTGAGACACAACATGTTTTCTAAGCGTTTCGAGTAACACAATCAAGCTATCAAATTCTTCAATAAACAATCAAAAGCGATTAATAAATGTGCAAACAAAATGCTAACAACAATTAACGGCGCACATTGAAATTGAATGCGCCCAAAGGGAGGAAGGGAGGGATAGGGGTAAGGGTAGAAGTAGGGGTAGGGGTAGGGGCAACCCCTTGGGACACGATACCAGTGAGTGGTCAACACACGAGTTGCTGCCACAAGCGGATGACGAAGCGAAGACAGCGAGTCTGGCAGTGCCAACATTACTATAACTTGAGTTTCTGCTGCTCTTTATTTATTATTTATTATTGTTTATTATTTTCTTATTTTTTTCTTACTATTATTGCCTTTGTTGTTGTTGAGGTGGCACATAAAACGTGCATTTTGCCGTTTTGTGGCTGCCGTTTTTTTTCATATTCTTATTTTTTTAGTTCTTTTTTTTTATTGTAATTATTTTAATTGCGTTTCATCTCAACGAATGCTGGCCAACGTTTTGCATTTAAGTGCATTTGCTATTGCATTTTATATGCTTTGTTAATTGCTCTGACTAAGTTTTTTATCAACCTAACAGACAGTAAAAATTGCAGTTACAGCATTATAAAGAAAAGGTTTTTAAAAGGAACATCTTTTGATTCCAGTTCACATAATTTTTAACTAAATTTTTTGTTAAATTTTTATTTACTATTATTTTAAATCTTTAGTATAAAATATATTTTATTTTTTGCATAAAATATAATTATATCATAGCCTTTAAAATTAAATTAAAAATATTAAATAAAATGGGTTTCTATATTAAAAATTCGAAAATGAAAATTATAGACTGCTTCTAGGACAGCCCATTTAAAAAAAAGAATACCATTATCTAAGAGGTCCAGATATATATGCAAAAGTTTCATTTTCTTATTTTGCGATGCCTGGTTATTATTATAAAAATTATAATAAAAATAATAAAAAACATTAACTGTTAGTAAGAAGAAGTTTCAGTTGCAACCTTACAAATGAAAGGTATCTTAAAGGAACTTCTCTTGATTGAAGTTCATATCCTTTTTATCTCATTTTCCCCCCTCTTGTACTTTCTTACGCTGCCGCTTGTTGCCAATTATAACAAGTTGCAAGTACTATAGACTGTGTGGCATATCCTGTTTCTTAGTTTTAGCTCCTTTTGATACATATCCTTTTCCACATTGCCTTGAGCGCGCATCGCTCTCGCATTTTCTTTTGTCTGAAGGACATTGCCGAGCTGTCTAGGCTCAATTTCATAACAAAAACTTGAGCACGTTTCAACTAGCTCCCAGTCCATGATAAGCCCAGTTCAGTTCAGTTCAGTGCAGCGCCTCAATGCAAACAATTTAACACGGCCCAGAGACGTGTGAGACTTAATCAAAAGCCAACTAGACACCCAACCAGACAGAAAGAGAAAGAGAGAGAGAGAGAGAGAGAGAGACAGACAGACAGTCAGTCATACTGTCAGGCACTTGGCTATATACTATACTTAGTGTTAGTGTCAAGTCTTTTCATCACTTGTTTTGTTTTTTTTGTTTTTTTTTTTGTAGCTTCTTTCGTGCTTTACTTATTAAGCAAAGTGCCTGGCGGGCATTTAAACTTGAAATCTCTGAGAAAGTTCATTGCGCCGCCAACACACACACACAACAAAATCAACTTTAAGAATTTATAGTTTCTCTAGATTTCAACACAGCTGCCCCTCTGCCACGCCCCCTTTGGCAGCTAACAAAATATGCCATAAAAATGCCAAAAGCAAAAGAAAGAAAACAAATTTCTCTTAGAAGTAATATTTTCGCACTTGCAGCAAGTTGATGTTGCATGCCACACAGCTGCATTGATAGATTTTTCGATCATCAAAATGTTTATGGCAATTGGCAGCATAAAAATAAGGCAGAAAGAAGGAGGCAGGCAGGTGGGCAGAAGTTGCATGCCACATCCGATTGTATGAAGCAATTAATGAGGCAACTGCAACGACAAGATACATTTGAGATTTGCATAAAACCAGCGGCAAACAAATTCACGGTCAATGTAAAACAAAATCACGAACAACAACAGCAACAACAGCAACAACAATGCCAGAAAACAATGCATACAGCTAAAGCAGAGCATTGGCAGTAACAGCAAAAAAAGCCAAGGCAACACACACACACACACTCACAGCTATACACACAGATACACACACACACACATATATATATATATATATATATATATATAAAACAGACTCTAGCCTGGCAACAGAGCAAAGTAAATTTGCATTTGCTCAGCCGCAAAGTGCAAAGGAAATGCAGAATACACACACAGACATGATGTTAAAAATAATGACGCAAAAAAATAATGATAATAATGATGATGTTAATTATGATGCTCGGGGTTGCTGATAATGACGTTATAGTCCACAAGTCGCTGTGTAGGCTGTACAAACTTGTGTGACTTTGGCAATGAGATAATGAGCAGTTACATCTCGCTCATTTTCCCTCTCTCTCTCACTCTCTCTCACTCTCTCTCCTACTGCGCACAATCCTGTTAAGCGTCAGCTGTTGCCAGGTCAGCAACAGCAACAGCAACAGGAACAGGAAAAGACATGCCTCCAAAAAAATAATAAAAGGGTCGCCATGTTTGCCGCCATTTTTTTCTGCATTTTCTCTTAACAACGCTCGCTGTGATTTCCGCTGCCGACAGCGAAGTTGCTGAGCAAAACAAAATGCTGCAAAATGTCAAGTGCGACAGCGACGCAGACGTCGACGTCAACGTCAGCAGCGACTGCAAAAACAACGCCTAGCAGCAAAACAGCTGTTGGCAACAGTGCAAAAGCAACATTCGCCGAATGATGCGAATGGCCAGGCCAAAAGAGAGCAGCCAAAACGGCGTCGCTTTTAGCCAGATTGAAGCAGTAAGAAGGGTGGAGGAAGGAGAGTGGAGTTGGGAGTTGGGAGTGGGGGGATGTTTGGGCCACACTGTCATTGCACCTTTTGTTTAGGCGTGTGTTTTAAGGGTGGGTTTTCGGAGCCGCTTAAGCAACTTAGGCGACAACAACACAAAAGCCCAGCAAACGCTGTAGTTGTTGTTGTTGTTCTGGGTGTTTGCGAGTGTGTGGGTGGGGGTGTCTTTTTTAGGCCCTTTTTGGGGGATGGTTGCCTACGTTGCTGATGACTAAGCGCGCTTCATTCTGCTCCAGCCGAATGTTGATGTTGGGTTGTTGCCTTTCCATTTCAAGATGCTGCGGCAAAAAATAAAAATCCAAATATAGGGGTTACATTCCCGTTGGTATAGGCAACCCTTTAGGGTTCGAGTTTAAGTTGGTGTTGTCAAGAGCTTAAAGCATTGTTCAGTAGTTTAGATGTGTTACTATTAGATAAATTATGCACTTGAGAATAAAAAAGGATGACAAACTTGGGGCGGAAATTGCAGTTAGTAAGACAAACTTGATGGGGGGAACATTACTGGAGGAATTTAAAGCAGTTAGAAAAGATAATGCAAGTGTCAGCACCATTAGAAAACTTGTAAGCCAAGTTTAATTGCATCACAGGCAAAAAGTAAAGTGACTTGGCAACAAATAAAATTAAAGATACTTGTAAGCTTAGTAAAATATAAATAAGGTAGGTCGAAAATAAGCTATAAATAATATAGAGTATTTTGTATTCTCTAAAAAACTGTGCCATTGATGATTGATCAAAAAAATAAAATTAATGTAATACTAATCAAAGCTTAAAGTCTAATAATAATGAAGTAAAGAAATCAATTTAATCTGTTTTAAGAAAAGAAACATCCATTTTGTTTTATTAAAAGTATATTTATCGCTATACAAACGATTTATTATTATTTTTGGTTTATATTTAGCTAGTTTTTAATTTGTTGAAATGAATAATCAAAGCTTAAAGTCTAATAATAATGAAGTAAAGAAATCAATTTAATCTGTTTTAAGAAAAGAAACATCCATTTTGTTTTATTAAAAGAATATTTATCGCTATACAAACGATTTATTATTATTTTTGGTTTATATTTAGCTAGTTATTAATTAGTTGAAATTTAGTTATTAATAAGCTTTATTATTTTTATTATTTATGTGTATGTTATTTATAACATACATTAAATCCAACTCAATATGAATCATGCTAGGGAACTCTCGTTTAACATTCGACAGTCGCTTAGCTCAGCCATAAATAATTATTTAAGCCAAGTTAGCGAGCGGACGCCAAAGCTGACTATGCTGACAGTTGCAAAAAAAATCGAAATTCAAAAGAAAAACAACAACATAAAATGAAAAATTGTTTTTCTCAATGTCCGAACCGCAGCTGACAATCGACGACAAGATTACGCAAAAAGGCGACCGCAAAAACCAACAAAACGGTAATATACGAGTATTGACCACGGTCGAAATGACTACTTAAACCGTTAAGCCGTTAACTGCAAACACTTTGTGAATAGCCAAAAACGTAGCCCTTCCTTCCCCCAACTGCTGTTTCTTTTAGCAGACATGCGCCTAAGGTCAAATGGCGTTTAATAATTTGGGTTAGTGGCTTGCAACTGGCACAGTTAGTTGTGTTGTTGTATTGTTGCTGCCACTTCAGTTGCAGCGACTGCTGCCTCAAGATACATATCTAATAGATACTCGTACACAATTCGGAATAAGACATTCGAGTTGAGCTTTTGTGGCGCGTGCCAATTAAACGTGCCGAGCAGCAGCAGCAGCAGCAGCTGTACAACATTTGGCCAGCACACGCCCACCTTTTGGACTGGTTATTCAGCTCGACAAATATCGCATGACACAGCTTGACCACTAACAAACTCATAGATACGTAGATACTTTTCGTTGAATCAGTAATAGTTAATCAGATTCTCATTTGTAATTCTTTCACCAATTTACAATTTATAAAGTTGAATCACTTTAGGAAATCACGTTAAGATCATGAATTATGTAAATCGTTATCAATATAAAGTATCTACAAGAATTACATAATTCAGCTGATCGCTCAGAACAAAACCTTATTTTTATTTGTATTTAATATGATTATTATTATATTATATTATTTAATATATTTTTGTTTAGACTTTCCACTCAAGGGAGTATTTTTGACGAATTCTTTAAAACAAGTATCTGCATAATTTCCGAATAAAAAAGGAATATTATAACTAAAGTTTTTTCTTTGTCACCCTTGGGGTTGTTATTATTTAATCCTATCTATTCACCCTTGAGGTTATTATCATATAATTTCTACCTCTTCCCTAATCAAGGGTATTACTTAATTCCTGTTAATTTCCCTTTTCAAAATGACGGCAACTTTCAGAAGTGGTTAAAATGTCGCTCGTTTTTATTGCCCCAATCCTGATATGGCTGTAAT
Organism: Drosophila falleni; assembly: GCA_035045575.1. Classification (NCBI taxonomy): domain Eukaryota; kingdom Metazoa; phylum Arthropoda; class Insecta; order Diptera; family Drosophilidae; genus Drosophila; species Drosophila falleni. The sequence continues at coordinate 19,634,204 of JAWNOV010000167.1, forward strand.
TTGATGCCTTGTTGCTGTTATTATTGTTGTTGTACTCGTTTTCAGTTGGCCTGATAAGCAGGCCAAAAGTGCTGACCATGCACAAAAATAAAAAAAGAAAAGGAGAAAACAACAACAATAAAAAAGTACGTCGCGAATGAAGCTTAACAAATTAAAAAAAAAAACAAAAAAAAAACTTGGGAATGAGTCAACAACCTTGAAAAGTGAAACCCAAAAGGAAAGGAAATGCAGTCAAGTGGCCAGAACGATAGTAACTTGGCTAATTAGTGACCCATTTCGATAGATAGGGGAACTTAAACTTAACGTATTCGTATCTTATCTGGGATTGGATTGAAGACTTACCCGTCGTATTATTTATGTTGTATCTGTTGTATCGATGGAGATGCTCTTGATACCATTCACAGAGGGCGGTTAGGACCTGGTCATTAGGCAGTGGCATTGTCAGTGGCGACGGCATCGGCGTCTGCGTCGCCGATGTGGTTGTGTTTGGGGACTGTGAGGCGATGCTGCTGGCGCCATCCGATGCGCCCGACGATGTGGATGCACCCGATGACGAGCCGGATGACGACGATGCCGACGAGGATGAGGACGAAGCGGAGGAGGAGGAGGAGGAGGAGGCGCCCGAGGTACCCGCTGAACTCGAGGCAATGTCATCGGTGCCGCCCTCGGGCAGATAAAAGGGCACGGCCATTGTGTATAGCTTATCTAGCGTTGGGTGGGCTTTTATCGTATGTCCAAAATTTTGTGGTTTTCACTTCGGTGTTTCGGTATTTTGGTTATCGGGTTATCTGATTATCGGTTTGTCCTGCTCTGCCTGATTATCTTCGTATCGTATTGTTCTTCTTCTGCTTCTTCTTGTCTCTGTCTCTCAGTGTCACCTTTCTGGGCGTGCACTGGAATTATCAATTTATTTTGTATTTTTTATGCAATATTTTAAACATTAAAAATTGCAGCATTTTAGGCCTTTAGAACTTGTACAGCTTGAAAATGTTTTGCAGCACATTTACACTCGAAAGTATTTCATTTAATTTTCTTTTGTTTATTATTTATAACTTTTTTAAATTTATTTATTTTATTTTGTGCACTCAAGAATTATTGTAAATCAGTTTTTATTATTTTTGTTTTAGTTTGTTTTTAATTTTTATTGATTTTTTTTGCATTTCTCATAAAGCTCGCGCAACTTATTTAGAAAACACAAACAATTCTCAAAAACTACGGGTTGCAGTCGGTATGGAAGACTGGAAGCACTTAAAACGTGTCGCTAACTCAAACTGCGATTTGATTTCCAACTTTGTTTTTTGTGTGTTGTGAGTTGAGGAGAAAACACGTCTTTACTCGCTTCGCGGCTGAACTGAACTGAACTCAACTAAACTGACTGCGCTGTGCCTCGCAATGCGAGGCAGAGGCAGAGTATCCGCAAGATACGCGTTTAAACAACACAGCAACAACAAGAGCAGCAACAAAAAATGAACGAGACTCAAATTAAGAGAGGAGAATAATTGAGCATGGGAGCAGCGGCAGCGGCAGTGGCAGCGGCAGAGGGAGAGGGAGAGCGAGATGCACAAGCTGAATGCAGCCTAGGCACATGCATACTCATATCGGTGCAGGTAGTAGTGGTATTGGTAGTGGTTGTAGTTGTGGTCGGTGCATGGGGACGCAGCGGGGCGTCCAGCGTCGACGCCAACGCCAACGCCAACGTCGTCGTCGTCGTCGTCGACGCAGCCACAAAGCAAAGAGCAAAATACATACGTATAAAAAGAAGTAGAAATAAATTCAGCCTGCCAGCGTGAGAGTGAGTGAGTAGGCGGCTGCCTCTGTCGGCCTGAGAGCGAGTTTACATGTGTGAGTGTGTGTGTGCGTGTGAGTGCGAGTGCATGCACATGTGTGTGTGTGAGTGCGAGTGCGAGGCAACACAAAGATCTTGTTGAGCAGGTAACAAAAGCAACGAACGTCAAAGCAAAACAAAAAATGCGATTGCATGCACAGAACAAGAAAACAAGAAATAAGAAACATAAAAAGAGCGTAGGCCTCGCTCTTAGATACTTCTTTCTGTTTGTGTGTGTGTGTGTGTGTGTTTCTGTGTGTGTGAATGTGGGTGAGTTGACGCAACTCTAAGATACTCTATAGCGAAAAGACTTGTACTCTTTGCACTCTTGTAGTATTATGAGACAATTTAATTCTTATTTGAGCCGAAATATAAGCTGCTGATTTAAGTCTAATATATACTCTTTAGGTGAAGTCTTAAAAGCAGCAACAGACTTAACTGGGCTTAAAAAGGAGTAGTAGTAGAGTCTAGAAAATAGTAGTAGATTTTTGGAAAAGGTAGTTAAGATTTGTATATAAAAAGTACTATACCTACTACGAATCTCTACAATTTGACTCCCTTTTATGCATTTAGGTACTTTTCTAAGTAACATTGGCTAAACTGTTTAATATTCTGACCAATTTCACAATATATTTAAAGTGTTGCTGCATACAAACCTGTTTCACTGCAACACCACCGCCCCTTTGCTCACCACTCCATCTTGATAAACAGGCTCTCAAATTATGCTACATCATTCTCTCTTATGCACCTCCTTTAAATAATTTGCGCGCGCGAAACAAGCGACCAAAAGAGAATAGCAAAGTTGTACAAGGCGTATTTATTTGTTGTTTTGCATTTAAAAAAAAATTATGTATGTAACTGCAATATTTAAAGCTTTACGATTAATTATCGCTTATGTGGCTGACATAATAGAACTAATCGTTATTGAGGAAAACAATTTAAATTAGCAGTGGAAGTTGAAAAGTCTTCTCTTTCACTGTACTTGGCCAGTTTGACAACGAAAGTGCTGATAGAGCCATAACATGCGATAAAGATAAGAGGCTCGAAGTGGTGCAAGGATTGCCCAAGATGATGAAATTCATGTCAAAGCAAGGGAGCTCAGCCCCCTGCCCGCTACGCTCGCCTACCCCAGTTTCGCTTCTCTCGCGGTGATGTATGAAAGGAATACAGTCGAGCCCACTCGACAGTTATATGCTCACTACCCATATCTTCTAGGCCGTTAGATTAAATGACCATTAATTAAATAAATAACTACTTAAAAAACTTAAATTCGTACAGAGACTTATTTTAATTGACACTTTCTACATATCTACATTTGTAGATTATCAAAATTTTATGAACAATTATTTTAACAGAAGAAATGTATATTAACATTAAATTAATAAACATACCATTCATATAACATGTCTAACATAATTTAAATTATGTTAATATATCCTTGATGTAACATGTATAACTAAAATTATGGCGATGCTGCTGGCGCCATCTGATGCGCCCGACGATGACGACGGTGCCGACGAGGACGAAGCGGAGGAGGAGAAGGCGCCCAAAGTACCCGCTGGTCTCGAGGGCAGATGAAAAGGCACGGCCATTGTGTATAGCTTTTTGTTGGGTAAGTTTATCGTATGTCCAAAGTTTTGTGGTTTCCACTTCGGTGTTTCGGTATTTGGTTATCCGGTTATCTGGTTATCGGTTTGTCCTGCTTTGCTTGATTATCTTCGTATCGTATTGTTCTTCTTGGCTTCTTGTCTCTGTCTGTCAGTGTATATTAACATAAAATTAATTAACATAACATTCATATAGCATATATAACAAAAAATATACTAATTATAGGCTCGGATATAACGGTGTTCAAATTAGTGTACCATAATTGTCACGAATCTAATAGGCTCTAGTACCCATTTTTTGGGTACCGAGCTAAAAATAAACAACAACAACATGAACATGAACATGACTGCGCATGCAACGAGCGAAGAGGTGCAAAGCGTATGAGAAGAAGAGAGAGGGCAAAGCAGCACATACATATCCATATATAAGAAAAGGGGGCTCGCTTATTTTGATTTATACTTCTCTTCGTTTTGCTTTAGTTTGATTTGCTATTTTTTTTTCTCTTATTTCGTCTTCTTTTTTTTGTTTTTATTGTGGCATTATCACAAAGCTTTTTCATTAGGGATTCCAATTACTCAATGCAAGTCTTTCTCGTTGGGGGAGGAGGAGTGGGGAGTGAGAAGGAGGGAAAGGGAGAACTGGTGTATAGTTTGGACACTTTGCTGTTGCAGCTGCCTGTTGATTCTTTTGTTTTTACAATGGAACTGATTAAGCGTAATGTGAGAACAATGTTCATTCGCAAAAATTAGCTGATATTTCTTTTGTGATTTTGAGTTTTTTTTTAATTTTATTTATTGTACTTATTTATTTAATTTGTAACTTTATACGTTAGAATTTCACCAGAAGTTCTGGCACCGACAGATCAATCAACAGTGGACTATAAAAGTTTTTGTATGACCTTCATTTGTATTTAGATGATTTTGTCATATTATTATAATAATTGATTCAAAATAATACCCAATAAATTCTGTTAAGCAAAGTTAACTTGATAATAACTTTTATTTATTTATTATATTTTTTCTGAAGTGGAACACTTTAATATGATAAGAACAATAACACAATTTTATAGTACAAAAAAGAACTCATAAATTGAAATCACTTAAAACACTCGCTTGGAGAAATAAAGTTTATAATTCCTAAACAAACAAGTCAGTGAGCTTTTGATAAGTGTGATCGACTACCAAATACCCTACGAGCTACGTGAAATTGATTTTGTATATTGTGAATAACTTTTTTATTTATCATACAATCTTAGGAAATCTTTAAGACCAGTTAATGATTATGCTGATAAAGGAGTATCTTGAAATTTAACGCTGTATCTATGGTTTGTAGTAGTCATGTAAATTCAAACTTTAGATCGTGTTTCTTATCGAAATAGAAAATCGCCAAATATACGTATCGAAGTATTAATGTATCGAAAAAAAGTAGATCAAGTTGCTTGATAAATTCGTCAGTTACTTTTAAAAGATGTAATAGATTTTGAGTTACATACAGTTTATGTAGACTATAACACCCAGTTTAGATAATTTCCAATGATCATAAGCGATGTATACAAATTAAAAGACTTCCCCATTGACATTTCTGGGTCAGCGACCCAAAGAGCTAAACGAACAGTAAACGGAGTATACGACATCAAGGGAGTTAACCAGAAGAGTTGGGGGAGTACGAAGTATAAATACGTTTGTCGTATGCCAAGTATTCAAGTATCCAAGGCCCAACCCAAGTTTCAAGTGTGTAGTTGTTGTTGTTGTTGTTGTTCTTGTCGTTGTTGTTTTTATTGAATATGATTATGTGGCACGCTGCAAAAGCGAGCGTAAATTATTTATTACACAATTTCGCAACTGCAGCAACAACAACAATAACAGCAGCAACAACAACAACAATGAAAACAAATAAATTTTTTGCATTGGCGCAAAATGTGACGAAAACGCCGCCGCCCGCTTCAATAAAAATAAATAATAATTCATATTTACTATAAGTAGCAACGGCAAAAGCAACAACAACAATAATAATAATAACATCTGCAGCAGCAGCAACAACAACAACAATAACAACCAATTAGGCGTTGCCGCTGCATAGGCAAAACAACTGTAAATTGTGCGCCTGCCGCAAAAAGTCTGCGCGCAGTCGCAATGCAAACTGAATACAGAAGGAAAAGGAGAGGGTAAGGGGTGTGGGTGGTGGGTGGTGAAGAGAGGGTAGAGGGAATTTTGGCTGAGCATTTGATAAAGATGCGAGCTGAGCTGAACTGACCGTTGAATTAAGCGCTCGGCTGTCTGTCACTTAGCCAAGGAGACGAAGGGGAACTGCAGGGAACTGAAGGGGAAGGGAATGAGCTACGCCACAAATGGGGTTAAAAAGTAGTTCAAAGTGGATAAATTTGCGAAGCTTACAAAGATTGGCAGAGTTGGGGAAAGACAAAATAAATGAATATTTACGCTATCTAACATTTACACTATTATTATATTTGTCAAAAAAAAATTATTTGAAAAGATCAGAAGGTTCACACATAATTCTTTACAATGAGGTAGAGTTTCACATAAAATTTTGTACGTAACTTTTTCAATAAAATTTCTTATATTTTGTTCCATATTACTGCAAGCAAAATGTTTGTATATTTACCTGTAGAAATTTTCAAGGGAACTCCACATTTTAGGAAACACAAAACACTTTTAAACAGCTTAAATGTGAATTGAAACTAATTGTTTTAAAGATTTAAGCACCGGTTAATTTAAAGCACATAGTTTATTCAAACAGTTTGAAAAATAAAACACGACTGTGCACTTCACGACTGTGCACGTTGGATTAAATACTAGCCCGTAGAATCACATTCTTATAAATATCAATATATATCAATAAATTATGACCATAAACAGTCGTCCACATATGAGTCCACATAAACAGTCGGCTTACCACAATTCTTTGTGGTTGATGTTATTCCTACTTAAATTAAAATTTCTACAAATTGGAAATTTCTACAAATCGGAAATTTGTATCGATAATAATATCTTAATAAATTAACCGATTTTGCAATGTTTGTGATTCATGTACTAAAATAAACATTATTAAAATAAAACAGCTATAAAACAATTCTATATGCGAGCGCCGAACACCAAGTCCTGCCTACTGCCAGAAAGGCCGGCTTTTATATGCTGCGTGGGGGTCTGTTAGCAAAGCTCTGTTAATTAGCAGTGCCAATGAGAGTTTAACAGTGCCAATGTGAGTTTAACAGTGCAAAAGTGAGTATAACATTCAAAAATAACTTGATCAAAACTAAACCGATTTTCCAGCGGATTACCATTTTAATCAAGGTTTTGGCATCTTAATAAATATATCAAATTTATTTATTTGCTTTTATTTTTTAATGCAAACATTAAGAATTTGAGTGTTGTGAGGCGTTGTGAGAAACCTAAATTGAATACGTACATGCGTGCACTGATCTGTATTTCAAATATATAGAACTTTAATGTCAAGATTAATATTTATTAAAACAAAAAAAAAACATAATAAAATTGAATAATCATCGATAACATTTAGTTGATCTCTGCAAAATCTTACTTCCTCTCAGTCATCGATAACAAAACGTAATTTAGCTTATAAGTTTAAGCATTACATTAATCGAGCTCACATTATTGAACTAAAATAATATTAAACACTATGTATCTTTCATAATAAAATCTAATGGTATCTCTCTCTGTTATCGATAATAATATCTTTGACAAGCTTAAGCGATAAACATAAATAATATTTGTGTAGTGGCTAAAAAGTAACACTTTCTACGGCCTCCCATCAACCATTTCCCTCCATCGTGATGACCTGCTCTTGATAAGAGCTGCCTCTGTGGCAGCCTCTGTAGCAGCAACAGCAGCAGAGGCAGAGGCAGAGGCAGAGGTTGGGGCAGAGGCAGCATCTGCCCTTCCCCTAAGCCAATTGCAGCACCTAAACTCAAATGAAGCAAATGGCAAAACGGTTGCATATAGTCGAACTTGGATGCTTGGATGGATGCTAGGGCCCCAAGGGGTTAAGGGAGCAAGGGGAACAAGGGGACAATGGGGGAGGGGAGGGGGGAGGGGCGCATGCAGGCTGGCAGCAAGTCAACCAGTCAGCCAACATGGAAAGGCAGCACGCGACCACATCGTCACATGTGCCGCAATCTTTGCCCCGCTCCCCTCATCCCCCTCATTCCCCCTCGCCATCCTCTGCCACCGCCTCCTGTGGGCAATGGCAAAGCAGCTGCGAAAACGCCAAGAACATTGACTTTGTGGAAAGCGCAAAAGAAGTCAGAAATAAACAAGAAGCGAGGCGAAAGAGGAAAAACAACATTATGATGTTGATGATGATGATGATGATGACGTTGTGAGATGGCATCGAAAGAAGGGAATCAAGGTTTATGCAACTCGATGCGCTCTCTGTATATACTAAGAGCAGGGCCTAACAGATGCACCTAGAACGAGGGGGAGTAAAGGGGTGCAAGGGGGGGGGGGAGTAGCAACCGCAGTCTGCACACAGCTGTCTGGTGGACCGTTGACAATTGTTATTGGGGTTTTGGGCTTTGGTATGGGTTGCCACACCTTTGACTTTGATTCTTTTTGCCATAGCTAAAAGGAAACATTCAATTAATTGCTTGCAAAAAACTACAGTCAACCCTCGCTGGCAACACTGCCCTGCCACAACACAACACCACACATCACATCGCATCACATCAGAACATCCACATTCACAGCCACATCAACTGGGTCACTGACCTATCAAGTGCAAGACCTATTGAGCATCACGCCAGCCTGCAAATGGGAGAGCCCCCAAAGCGAAAGAGAGAGCCAGAGAGAGAGAGAGAGCGAGCTGGCGAGAGGGTTGCCAACTGCTGGTGGCAAATGTTGCCTCAGGGGCAACTCTAAAAAATAAAGGGAGAAAAAAAGAAGAACGTAAACTTCTCTCTGATACATAAAAACGAAAGCGCAGGCGAACAAAAAATTAAAATAAACGAAGGGGGCGCCCCTTTTTGCTTTTTTAGGGGGGGAAATGGAGGGGGGAGGGCAACACAGCATGTGGAGGCGTATGGGCGCACACTTTAGGTGTCAAAGTGTGCGAAAGAGAGAGAGAGAGAGAGAGAGGTAGAAAGAGAGAGGGAGACGTGTGTGTGTTTGTTGAAAATAAATGTGGCAATTTTATTTACATTTAGCCAGCGTCTTTTGACTTTCGCAGGTTGCATGCAACACAACTGTAGGGACAGGTCACAAAGTCAAAAGTGGGGTAATTCTTTTGGGCCAAAGGGGTCGCTGTTAAAGTAGTTGGTCTTTGTATTTTATGAGTTACTTTGAAGACCAAGTGCTTGCCACACAAAAAGGGGCAGGTTATAAAGTGACCATTTAGACTAGGAATAAAGCTGATTTTGTAAACCCTTTTTGGCTGAACTCTCAAAAGGGCAGGGAAACTGGGAAACTCCTACAACGACCAAGTGTCTTCACATTGAAACAGTAGCCAACGTAAGTCAAGCGAAACCAAGCCAAAGGTAACAAAATGTCATGATTTACAATAAGAAATCATATATCTCCACAGTTTGCTTTGCTTTTATTTTAGTTGCTTTTTATCTGGTTTTGGAAAAAGAAGACGACAAAAAAAAAAGAAAAGAAATAAAAGCAACAAACCTGAGCTGGCAATGAGCGCCTAAAGGGTTTCCAAACTGGACTCCCTTACGACACGCAACACAAACAGGCCAAACAGATGGATGGGCGGACAGAAAGACAGACAGACAGACAGACAGACGGACGGACAGACGGACAGACAGACAGACAGACAGACAGACAGACAGACGGACAGACAATCGAATGAAGAAAAAAAAACTATGTTACAAAGGCAGCAAGAAACGAAAAAAAGAAAAGAAAACATTAAAATGGAAAAAACAAACTGACAAACGAAACTGGGCAACTGCCAAGAACGAGAAGATCGAGAGGGAGAGGGAGAGAGATAGGGTAGGGTTTGTGTATTGGGTTTGTGTATTGGATATGGGTTTGGGGGTAGGGTGTAGGGGAATGGGACGTGCGTTTATTTTGTGTAAGACAGGTAGCGAGTCGCCGATCGACTCGGCCATTGTCTGTCTCCGTCTGTCCGTCTCTCTGTCTCCGCTCCCGTTGCTGTCCCTCTCCCTCTGCCTGTTCCCTTGTCTCTCGAAAAGTGCGCAGTTAAAAACTCGGTTGCCAAAGAGAAACCCACAGACAGAAAAAGATCAACATAATCGATGATGTGGTTGTAGTTGTAGTTCCCTTTCTTTCCTCTCTATCCCCGCTGCTCGACTCGCCCTGTGCCCGTAAATGTGTTAAAAAACGCGCAGCGAGATTAAATGAGCATAAAATACAGCGCAGCTAACGTCGAACCGCGTGTAGCGAAAAAGCGTCGAACTTAAAAAAAACCAAAAAGAACAAAAAACAAAAAAAAAAGTATCTTTAAGATGCCAGACACGAAACACGTCGTCGACTGTGGCGTTCATCAGCGGACGACCCTGCTGACTGCCCTGACAGACTGCCCACAGTCCCTGTCCCGGTTCCAGACCCAAAGATCCAGTCCCACTTGAGTCCCATTCCCTGTTTTTGCCCTCGAGCCTTTCGCCAATAAAATATGCATGCTGAGCTCGACTCCTCGAGACCTGCGGCGTACAATCGCCAAGGGAAGGAGGAGGGAGCAGAGAGGATCGCTGAAGGAGCAATCAGCGAGGAGAACTTCATAAAGTGAAAATGTGTAGCATATATTTTGATGATACACTCGAAAAGGGGCGTATTAAAGTCAGGCTTGAAGACTTTAACAATCCGCTACGATCGCACTTTTAATGGGAAAGTTATTTTCCAAAACATTCTTTAAATTCAAATGATGAACACTAATTGATCTTCTACTTTTCCTTTACGTTTTCCATAAAAACTGAGCTACCCTTTAGTTATTTGTGTAGCGCATGAAGCGACAGTATCTTTTGTTCCAAAGAAGCAGACAAAAGCTCATCAAAAATTATGCCCCGCAGCCCCAAATGTTGAAAAGAACCAGAGCCAGAGTCTCAGAAATTATACGCAATCGAAGCCAGCGAGCAGCTTCTGTGCAGCAGCCCAAAAAAAAGAAGAAGGTAAAAAAGGAGTAGGAGAAGAAAACCACACTGCGAGAAGGCGGACAGGCGAGCACATCCTCCAGATACACTGAAAAAAAAGACCAACTTCAAGAACATTCAACTTAAATATTTTGTTCTTTAAATAAGATTATTTTAAGACCAAATTACTAAGACTAAGATTGTTAATCTAAAAAATCTTAAAATCTTAATATAAGAATACAAATCTTAAATTGATGGGAAAGTATAATTAGGTACTATTTCGTGTCAAACAATTAGTGGCCCTGTGGCGCTCTGGTTAGAGAGGCTACTGCAGTTGTGAAGCAGTAGGCGGCGGTTCAAACCCAGCTCGTTACAAATTAAAATAATATTTAAAAAGTTTCCAAAACAGAATGAAATTTAAATTAGTCAAAATTTAAAAGTAAAAAAATTTAGAAATATATAAACTAATTTTTAATTATTCTATTTTTTTATTTTAATTTCAAGAACATTTATTCTTAAAATAATAACTTGTACTTATTTAAAACGTTCTTAAAATCAAGATGTGTTCTCTTTATGTTCTCGACGCATTTTTTAGACCAAAAATCTTAGTTCTGAGACCAAAATCTTGATTTTAGAACATTATTTTTTATCAGTGTACATGTATACAGGATGGAGTGGAGTGTACCATCTACTCTCGAAGCAGGCTAACAAATTATGCTCGGCCAGCCATAAAACATTTGTGTTAGCCCAAGAGAAGACTGCGTATCACGATCGTCTTGGCCTGGCCAAGACTCTGAGGCACACGCATGGGATGCAACTCCCTCTCACCCCTCTTCTCACCAGTGACCAGTGACCAGTGACCAGTCACTAGTGACTAGTGAGCCAGTGTGGACCTGGCCAGCTAGTTCTCGATCTTGACTGCTGCATCAACGCCTTAAACTGCGGGTTTTGATACGAGAGTACTCTGGCAAAAGTTTTAATCATGCGTTCGTGTTCGTTCGCCAACTTTTTGGTTTTTCTTTTCTCATTTTTTTCGAACTTCTTTGTGCTTTTTATAATGATTGCATTTATCATTTATTCTGCGCGTCAACCAAATTATATGCCTGAGCTTGTAAAAGGGGTTGTCGGGTCCAGAGCAAGCCCACATTTAAGTGGTTCAATCGATTTGGGCCAAGTGAATGGAGTCCCATACGCATTGATTTTTTTTTCCTCTTTTGTTGGTATAAAGCGTTGGTAATTCCGATGAGTTGGTAATATACGAGTATATGGTAAAGTAATTTGCCAGAAATGCAGAAGATCTACGCTTAGAAGCTTATATTGTTATCATAATTTTATTCATTGTTAGTTTTGCTGAGCTCCTAGTTCTACAACAAAAAAAAAAGGTTTTAATTAATCCATTATTTATATTATATAACTGCTAGAAAAACCCAATGAGATCAGTTAAATCATGGTAAACTAAATTCCTCATCCTTCTCACAGCCCTGAGCGATCAGAAATTTAGTAAAGATATATGTATAATTGATATTTATTATATTATTATTGTTAGTTAGTTCCACAACATAAAAAAAAGGTTTTAATTAATCCATTATTATTATAATTTAACTGCTAGAAAATTTAATTTTAATTAAATGTAATTTATATTTATTATATTATTATTTTTAGTTAGGTCCACTACATAAAATAAAAGGTGTTAATTAATCCATTATTTATATAATTTAACTGCTAGAAAAACCCAATGAGATCAGTTAAATCATGGTAAATTAAATTCCTCATTCTTCTCACAGCCCTGAGCGATCAGAAATTTAGTGAAGATAAATGTATAAATTATATTTATTATATTATTATTGTTAGTTATAAGCTTATATTCCAAAAATATACAATGTCCATTATACAGGTCGATTTCAAATGCAAGCTGATAGCTTCTATCATTACTTAGCTTCTATTTTGACCCAGAGAGAAAAACAAAGAGTTAGCCAAGCGAGGCATCTGCTCCAGAATAGTATCTGCTCCTAGCCTATTTCAGCAAGCGTTTGATATTGCATTGCCGCACAACCTTTGAGGTCAGGAACTTATTAGAGCATGCAGCTGAAACGTGGGGCAGCGTCAAGTTTCGCTTTCGTTACAAAGAAACTGAGCAAGAAAGAGAGTGAAAAAGGGAGAGAGAGAGTGAGAGAGAAAGAGAGAGAGGCATAATTATGCTAGCTGATGAGTAGAAGAGTGCTGATAAGATACGAGTAGGCCTAGTATCTGCCGCCTATCCATTGACAGTCCCTGCCCAGCTGGATGCCTGAAAATGGAGTCGGAGTTGGAGTCGGAGTTGGAGTCGGAGTTGGAGTCGGAGATGGAGCAAGTGGACCTCAACTCACACCTCGGCCAGTTTGTCAGCAATTACAGTAATTCCAATTAATACGTAGCAGCCGTTGCCGTTTTATCTATAACTCCCTCCCTCTTTCCCCTCCCTCAATCCTCAGCTCTTTCCACTGCAGGCACTTATTTCTTTTTTCTAATTTGTGGCGCGTGTTGCATGCCACAAATCTCAACGAGGCGCTGCACTGGACCAAGTGTAGTGTTGCCTCTACCTACAGACGTATACTCACACACACACACTCTTGCACACACATACAAATTAGCATGAAAGCATAAAAAGTATCTGTGAGTTACAAGTCGAAACAACAACACACAAAAATTATTATATTTACCTCGTAGTTGCTTTTGCCAGCTGAAATGATAAATCTATGCAACTGCACCCCCCTATGGTGGGATTGTTGAGGGGCAGGAAAGGAAAGGGAAGGGCAAACCAGTAGCAGGTTGGGTTGCAGCCTGCCTCAAGTTTGAGTTTCGGGGCTACAATTATAAATGGCAAAGCGAAGTCTGCAGTTGAAGTTGAAGTTGAAGCTGCAGGAGATAATTGCCCCCGAGGGGGAAATCAACGAGTTGCATCTTGCAACAGCGAGAGTTGCAAGTTGCAAGTTGCAGACTAGTAACTGTTGCAACGGAAGCTGCATAGGCGTTCTATTACTTTTTCCATACAATTCTAATAACTGCAGGCGCTTTATTTTTTTCGTTTGTATCTTTGGCACACAAAGGAAGCCTCCACAGATACATTTCGATTGTGGCAACAACAACAACAACAAGCTTAGCTCTCACTCTTGCTGATTATCTTTCATGTTTCTCCTTTTTTGAACCGAGTGATAAATGCAGTTGCAGTGCGTCCAGCCACCGTTTGTATCTAAATCTGTAGTTGTATCTGTATCTGTATCTGTATCTGCATCTATCTCTCTGGAGAAACCCCTATAATTAGTGTGTAAAAATTGTTTTTCCGGGTTATATTTCTTATTAATTGATGTGCCTGCCTATTGGAAGCTGCAAAATCATATTGACAAAAGTATCTACATAAGTGTTTAAATGTGAAGATACATAAACGCTTGTATCTGGACATGTTATTAATTATGAAACTAATTTACATTTGCAATTTGCCTAGTGTTAGAGCCAAGTTCAAGCAAAGCGTTTGAGTATTTATAAACGTGTGTCAACATGTGAGTAACTGCTCGCGCATAGCGTGCCGATTGTATCTACGAGATACATTTGACGCGATAAGGCAAAAAGCATGCGCGAGTGAGCGGAACGACAACACGACACGACTCGGGAGAATCGCAGTCGACTTGCAGCCGATTCGCTGCCACATTGTTTGATTAAAAATAAATTGTCAACTTTGACAGTGAAGCGGCAGTTTTATTTATAAACTAAATGGGTGCGCAAAGGAATTTGCGCTCAACTGGCGATAGGGGGATACAATTATATACTCTGGAGTATCTGCGAATTGCAACTGCAAACTGCAACTGGAAATTGGCATTTTTTCATTTATTTTTGGCTCTTCTTTTGGCGTTGGCAGACATCGGGGAGACTTGAGTCTTGACTTGACTGTGGCACGCGTTGCCTGTTTTTATTCTTGGCTGCTGACATCAGGCCCAACTACAACTACACAGCTACAACCTGAGGCAGCTAACGGCATGTCTAATGCTCGGAGACAATAACAAAATGTGTGGAGACCGCCCAAGCGCCGCACCTGCACAGTCCTTCATTAACATGCAGCCATTAACACTTTTTTGCCTCTCTCTCTCTCTCTCTCTCTCTCTCTCTCTCTCATTAAAGGGCTAACAGTAATGGCCAAGCTAACAGTTGGAAATAGAAGACAAGTTGGCTCTTCCGCTTTTGTGGCACGCGTTGTGTTTGGACTTCTAATCAGCCCATAGATGAACCTGACAATTGACAATTGTATTGATTGCATTCATTAGAATACAATTGCAGCTGGTCTTACAAACTCCTAAGAAATGGAAATGGCCTAATGGAAGCCAAACAGTTAACTCTTCGCTTCGATCATTTATCAACGCCTCATTTGGTTTGCCATAATCCCCCCCGACAACAAATCATGATGTGGCACTTTCGAATTGACAACGAAATTTGTCAACCAACTTTGTGTAAAAATAAAAAAAAATGAAGAAGTGACACAACACTAACTGAAATGTGAAATGTGAAATGCTTTCCAGAGGTTCCTGAGAACTTTTTGTCGTTGAGATCGCAGCTAATGAATCTTATCTCAGCACAAAAGTAGACTGCCTTATAAGGCAGCAGACTGAAAGGAACTTAATCCTCGCGATGATTTGACGCTTTTAACGCGCAATTTGTATAGCTTAACCTGAAAAACAACAACAACAAAACGGTTCCAATCATAATGCTATCCATCTCAAAATCTGCCAGATTCATTCAAAATCAACACTTGGTCCATAAAGTCGAAAAAATCATATATTTTTTAAAATCTAAAACCCCTCATGGGGTCAATCAATTGTCAAAGTCTTTGACAAAAATTAGTTTTCTAAGGAATAGCCTAATTTGCAAACGATATAAATTATAAGCAATCGATTAGAATTTTTTTTAAGACCCAATGTAAAGAAATTCAAAAATAATTATAATTTAAAACCCATTTTCAATTTGCAACATTTAATAACTAACTACAGAAAATCTCCCAAATATGTATGAAGATTTTGGAGATTTTTCAAAGGAATAGCCTAATTTGTTAACGATATAAATTATAAGCAATCGATTAGAGATTTATTAAAGACCCAATGTTAAGTAATTCAAAAATAATAATAATTTAAAACCCATTTTCAATTTGCAACATTTAATAACTCACTACCGAAAATCTCCCAAATATGTATGAAGATTTTGGAGATTTTTTATTGGATTTGATTTCTGTGGCCCCCTGTATATGAAACTCTTGAATAGGAAGAACAATATTGTATTTCCATTTAAAGTATGTACCCCCTTGTGGGGGAATTACTATTAGGATGTCGGCAAAGATCACTTGGATCACCGGCAAGTGATCACTACTTTATGGAATAGATAATCGCAGTACTCGAGTTCAAATGAATCGAACCGTTTAGGCAATTATCGAATTGTTTATATATTTCAGAATTTGAGATTTCTTCCCAGGCTTCACGCAATGTAAATTTATGTTGAATATTTGTTAAGCAATTGGTGTAATATCAATTTTCCCAACACCTATATGAAAAAGATCAATAAACCCATCATCAACAGCTTGTGACCATACAAACTTATTGAAAAGTCATCAAATGGAAATTATTCAAGACAATTTTCGATTTGTGTGTACAAGTAAACGCTTTAGTGACCGTTATTTGACTTTCCCAACATAAGTATAATAATCATAACTCGAATTGGAAATTATGTACTTGACAGCCAAACGAACCCGAGCCCCAATAAGGGCAATCAAACAAGAAAAGAAACAGAAACAGAAAAAGAAACCGAAACAGAATTGTGGTATACGCATAGCATAATAATCTAAATGGTTAACAAATATTGGTAAACAAAACGTCAAAAAAGTGCTGAGGGAAGAGGAGCTTTTTGATTCTTTATAAGGTGACAGAGCGGCCCCAAAGACAAACAAAATTGACAATCGGAGAACTGAGAACTGAGAATCCAAAGTCTCTTTTTAACCAAAACTGACGTGCAAGTGCAACGCAAATTGGGTCAGGCTACCTGTCCAAAAATTAAACTGGGAGTACTTTACCTCCCAATATCATATTTCAATAATTCTTCAGTTTAATTTGTTTAACGTCAGCCAGCGCGTGGGTGTTGCAGATGGGAAAAAGGGTAAAGGGAAGGGACTTTACCGATAGATGGCCAAGATATTCATCGGGCTGCTTAATTGTCGTGACAAGTTGACAGTTCGCATGAAAGGCCATCCATTGTTTATTCCGGCTATTTGATCAAACTCTCGTCTCTCTGTATTAAGTTTCGGTCTCAGTCACAATTTTCATTTATTTCTTTGTTCTGTGCGCTGTGCTTTTCTTTCTTTTACTTCTGTTTTTTAACTTTGTTATTATATACATCGTGTTTATATGCATTTATCTCACTTGACCCAATTTTTTGTCTGTCGCATGCCTTATTAAACGCCTGTAGTGCTACTACCAACTCAACTCAACGACCTGGGTGGCGATCGGGGTTCAAAAAATACAAAAATTAAAAAAACTCGCACATTGATGATTCATTTGGTTACATTTCGCCATTGGCTGTTGGCCTCGCTCGTTGGTAGATATTGAGGTATGCGAGGTAGCTCAGTGCCCCTTTGGGCCTATGCGTCAGACCTTAGACATTTGGAGAATGCAACGCCTTGGTGATCTACATACAAGTATATTGGAGATCGTTGGAACATAACATGAAGTAATAATACAGTTGCAAAACTAGTTAAAAGAATCAGCGAGAGAACTTTAAAATTGCAAATGAGTGTTATTAAAAACTTGTTTGATACTGAACAAAGTTTAATTAAACACAACTTCTTAAATAACTTCTTTCATAATAATTCGATATTGATGAAATTTTCAGGATTTTTAGAAAGCATTGAGACTTAAAAATGTTGTTTAAATATGTAAACAATTTGTTAATGCAAGTGAAAGATTTCCTTCATTAAAATAGTATTTATCTAATAGCTAGCTAAAATGTTTTATTCAGAAATTAAATATATATATTCGAGATCGTTGAAACATAAGTATGTGCTTAACATGAAGTAATAATACAGTTGCGAATCTAGTTAAAAGTATCAGCAAGATAACTTTAAAATTGCAAATGAGTATTAGTAAGAACTTGTTTGATGCGGAAAAAAGTTGAATTAAACACAATTTCTTAAATAACTTCTTTCATAATAATTCGATCTTAATGAAATTTTCATTATATTTAGAGAGCATAGACAGTAAAAATCTTGTTCAAATAAGTAAACAATTTGTTAATGCAAGTGAAAGATTTCTTTCATTAAAATAGTGTATATCTGATAGCTAGCTAAAATATTTTATTCAGAAATTATATATATATATATATTGGAGATTGTTGGAACATAAGTATGTGTTTAACATGAATAATACAATTGCGAATCTAGTTAAAAGAATCAGCGAGGAAATTTTTAAATTGCAAATGAGTATTATAATAATTATTAAGAACTTGTTTGATACTGAACAAAGTTTAATTAAACACAATTTCTTTAATAACTTCTTTCATAATAATTCGATCTTGATGAAATTTTTATTATATTTAGAGAGCATAGACAGTAAAAATCTTGTTCAAATAAGTAAACAATTTGTTAATGCAAGTGAAAGATTTCTTTCATTAAAATAGTATTTATCTGATAGCTAGCTAAAATGTTTCATTCAGAAATTATATATATATTGGAGATCGTTGGAACATAAGTATGTGTTTAACATGAAGTAATAATACAGTTGCGAATCTAGTTAAAAGTATCAGCAAGAAAACTTTAAAATTACAAATGAGTATTTATAAGAACTGTTTGATACGGAAAAAAGTTTAATTAAACCCAATTTCTTAAATAACTTCTTTCATTATTATTCGATCCTGATGAAAATTTCAGGATTTTAAGAGAGCATTGAGACTAAAAAATGTTGTTTAAATAAGTAAACAATTTGTGAATGGAAGTGAAAAATTTCCTTTATTAAAAAAAAAAAAGGAAAAAAAAATAGTGTTTATCTGATAGCTAGCTAAAATGTTTTATTCAGAATTTATTAATAATAATAACGCAGTAGACTTGTTCTATGGAATATATATTTACAAAGCCAGTGCAATGATTAATGGGCTGCACTCGCCAAGGGGACTGATAATGACTTTTTAAATACACTTCTAATGCGCTAAAAGGGGGCAATCAAGCGATGACAAAAGGAAGGCGCGACAAGGTGAGAAAAAGTCGACGATCAACGTAGACCTAAGGAAGGAAGGGAGGGAGACTACCAGAGACAAAAACGGCCTATTGAATAGTAATTTGCATTTCATAAGCTTCAGGGTAAAAGGAATAAAAAGTGCGCTCAATGATGACATTAGAGGACCCCACAATCCATGGCTCAAGGCCCACAGTCTACTGTCTACGGTCTACGGTCTATGTCATGCCTTGAGGGCCTTTTAGTAAAAAACGATTTATGTGTTTTTGATGATTGCAAAACTATGGAAATTATGTATGAGATAAGATTGTCGTATGCTTCTTCTGCTTTGATTTTATCTGCACTTCTCCGCTCCTATCTCCTATCAGCGTTAATGCTATGTAAAGTACTTGTGATCGAAGGAAGACAAGGGATCGCAATCGCAGTCCCTTCTTATATGTTAGATGGAAAATATGCAAAATCATTTGACTGGCCCTTTGCACGTGCGGCGCCCGATAAATGATCGTTCTTTGTATAAAACTGGGCATTGTTGTTGTTGTATTTGCAATCATTATGCGATCAGCAGCGACTAAGCGCGTTTGTCTCTTGTCATCAGCATCATCTACTTTATATTCATGTTGCGCATATTCCATATTCCAAACGGGGTAAAGGTAAAGGGCTCGACAATGATTAGACAACATTTGCCATGAGTTTGTCACGTTTGGTTAACACTTGAGGGAAGGGGGACAACACAGTTTTTAATCAGTTTTCATGAGGCTGCAGTCGTAACGAGCTTATGAGCCTTTTTTCTCATCAGTCAAAGCAAAAGCCGCTTTACAGAGTTTCCCTTTTCTCCATTCCCCTTCCCGAACTATCCATTGTATGCCCTATTAGGCGAATACGCCCGGAAAGTCAACTCAGACTTTGACAATTCTACAGTTCCATGTCATTAAGTTTTCCCCATAAAAACGCTTGTCATACGATTACGAGTATGCCACCTATCAGGCTGTATAAAAGGAGGCCAAACAAAGAGCCGGCATATGAGTATATTCATTCGTATTCGTATTGGTATTCGTATTCGTAAGTGACCGTTAATTTACTTGACGCATCTGACTCTTCCTATAATCCGTTTCGCCTGGCCGACGTTTTACATTAATACGCCAATTTTCGTTACAAAAGCAACAGCAACAACCAAAGTCCCCATTGCCCATACTTAGCCAAGTGACTGTAATTAACATTTTTTCGCATTATAATTTGCCCTTTTTTCCGCTATCCATTCGAGTTCGTCAACTCTGAGCTGGCGCTTAATGTGCGCACATTTGCGAGCCAACAATATGATGAGTAGCAGGAGGAGAAAAGGGAGGGGTGGTGGTAGGGTACCTGCAGCAGGTGGGGACATGCATCCAGAGCTAACAACGACAACAGCTAAAATAATAAAATAAAAACTGGCAGCGGGGCCTGGGAGAGGGACTGGGAGAGGGACCTGGGAGAGGGACTGGGAGAGGGACTGGGTCTGAATGATGAACTTAATGTAACAGAGAGACTAAGAGACTAAGAGAGAGAGAGAGAGAGAGAAGAGAGAGAGAGAGAGCAAAGACGGAAACGCAAACGACAACGACAGGATAATATCGACTCGAGGCTGACACACATAAGTTAGTCTTATACATCCCCACCAAAGTTGGTTCAAATCTGAGCACTATAACATATAGCTGTCATAGGACCGATCAAGTTAAAATTAAGTCTTAGTATGTAAAACATATTTGTTTTATGAGATATCGTAACCAATCTGATAACATATGCATTAAAGTTAACTAAATTATTTTTAGTTTTTTTTTCATTATAAGTTTTTTCCATAGTAAGTACGGGGTCTCCGACTGTCGAGAATGCTCGACTGTAGCATCGGCCGTCTAGTTACTTATAAGTTGCTCTTTAAACTGTTTTTATTTCACAACAAATAGAATATTACTAATATTGTTATAGATAAGTTTAAATCCATTTCAGATTGCACTTTGAATTATCAAACAAAAACAACCTGAAATGGCCTTGACTACACGTGACAAGTCCAAAAAGGCCCCCAAAAGAGATTCAAGCGCAATAATGTCAAGAGTTCAATTAGATTAGTACTCTGCATTTGCCTCTTGAGACATACTGAATAAACAAATCCGCGGTTCAGTGTGATTTGAGGCTGTCGATTGTCAACAAGTGCCATGAGATTTAGCTACCTGGTATCGCTTATCAGCTTTTTGCTGCAGCTTTGTCACAATGTGGCTATTTTCCCGGGCAATATTGGTATGACGTAAATTAATTGAATTGAATGATTGTACATTACTTTAGTGCTACTTACACTATTCACAGTGAATCATTACTATTTGCACAAGCAGCGTTTTCTGTTGGAAATACTTCATCATTTGCAGGAACCTTTGCTCCATGAACAATGGCTCGGATTGGGCCAACAAATTGTCACGGATAAGTCGCAATATGTTGTAAGTATATCCTAGATATTTATTTTTTTTTTATTTATTTTTTTTTTTTTTACTTTGCCTTTATTTATTGAATCTTCTCCAAGGGAGACTTACAATAGTTTATCAAATCCAATAGCCTAGATATAATATAAGAAATTAATATTTTTAATACAAGTCATCTATTTTTATTTCAGCACTATAACGATCACATGATTAAGTTCTATCAATTGTTGAGCACAGGTCGATTGTTGTCCCGTGATGTTTATTATAATCCTCTACAACCTGAACACTTTCAGGAGACAGTGGGACTCTTTAACTTCTTCTACAATACCCGGGAGTGGAGCACTCTCAGACAGAACATCTGTTGGGCCAGAGTCTTTGTGAATCCGGCTCTCTTTCTAAATGCTCTGATGCAGACTTTAATGAAGAGAGACGATTACCATGCTCTGATCTTGCCAAAGATCTATGAACTCTTGCCTGCTCCTTATCATAGCGAACAGGTATTGAGGGAAGCAAATAGATTCAACTATGCCAATTGGATCTGGCAAAATCAGGAGCAGGAATCTGACACTAGAGTGCAGTTGGTTCAGCCCAAGAGGTTGTTACCCGATAACTTATCAGGAGATCTGCGCAATACGAGCAAGTGGAGTGAAGCCATGTCTGAGGTGCACATACTTAGCCTAGAGGAGAGAAGACAATCCAATGGACTGGCTCTATTGACTGAGGATCCTGGCTGGCTTTCCTACTGGTACTACATCAATATGGGTATAGCTCTTCAAGAGGATCCGACGGAAACCGACAGACTACGGGATTGGTTTTACTTTCAGCTAAGTCAACTTCTGGCACGCTACAAACTGGAACTTTATGCACAGAAATTGGAATACAGACGACTGCCAAGTACTAGAAAACGAGAGTTTAGACCCTTACGAACCTGGCATTATCAACGTTATCAGCTGGAAAACAAAGAAACTTCAGAGTATCTCTCAAATATACTTGAGAAATTAATATTGGATGTAGAGGAAGCCATTTCCACACAACGCTATCGTTTATCGAATGGCACTCTGATTGATCTGCGTCATGATCAGAATTGGCAGCTCGGTTTAGCGGAGCTCTTTCCCTACGATTTGAGTCAACTTCAGATGAAATCAGCCAAGGAAGCACAGCAGCTCCTGGATCTTCACACGATGTTGCGAGATCCCAAGTTTTATTTCTATGCTGATCGTATACTGTACGCCTATCGATCATATCGCAGTGCATTTCAACCGAACTATCGCCAGTTTGTTAGACCCACAGATTTGCGCATACTTGAGGTGCAAGTTAGTCCTCTGATCACCTATGAAGAGCCTGTGGACATTGATGTAAGTAATCTGTTACATAACAGACACTTTTTCTTTGGAAATCAGTTCATGTGGCCTCTGACGATGCAAGTCCGAAAGATGCGTCTGCAACAACGACCTTTTAGGATCAACTTCCAACTGGAAAGCAACAAGACACAGTCAATTATATTGCGTACCTTTCTTACCACATCGGGCGGAAATATGAATGAAGAACCCTTCTATCAACTGGATTCCTTTCTAACTGTTCTTCATGCGGGATATAATTCCATTAACCGCGAATCAATTGATTTCTTCGGCATGATCGGTGATCATATTAGCTTAACTGAGCTTTATCATTATGTTCGTCTGGCTGAAAGGGATCAGTTTGACTTTCCATTGAATATAACTATACCAAGCTGCGGTTTCCCCAGACGTCTGATTCTGCCCCGAGGTGGTACAGCAAAAGGGTTGTCAATGCGACTCTTTGTTCTAGCCACGCCCTACAACTACAAGGCGAGACAGGAGAATGAACTAAACTGTGACTTTAGCAACGGTGTCAGCAGCTGGGATGAGCTTCCCTTTGGTTATCCCTTCGAAAGATTTGTAGAGGATGAGGAAGACCTTCATGATGCACATACAATGTGGCAAGCAGTTGAGATACAACATGAAAATAGCTATACTTTTAACGACAACTAATCTACAAGTTATATCTTTTTAATAGATCGGTATCGATCATATGTTAGCTTCTCCTTCTACTGTCTTCTTTGAATGCGTAAAGCAAGTCTATAAAATAAAATTTAAGTTCAATATACCGTTGCAGTCTATTTTTTTTTTCCTAATCCAAAACCTTTAACGGCAAGTGACGCCAAATTTGGGTAATTACATGGGACAGACAGACAACGGGACAGACGACAGCACCGCATGGAACCGAACCTCCAATTCAACCGCATGTATAAAATATTAATCAAAATCACAATGGAACAAGCACAAAAACGAAGAATCAAAACAAAAATTAAAAACTCCAAGAGAGACGGACAGACAGACAGAGAGACGGACAGAGACAGCAAACGTTGCATGGATGCAAAGCACTTTATAAAGAACAGAGTGGGATCGTGATCGGAGTAGTGATCAAGGGGCACAGTGCAGAGAGGGTGAGAGGGAGAGGGGGAGGGAACGAGTCAGCTAAACTTGTTATACGCAATCGAATCGAAAATATGGGCGAAATAAAGCGATGGTTCCACTTGGTGGTTGCAGTTGGAGAGTGGATCGGAGTGGAGTGGAGTGAAGGAGAGGGGAGCGGTGGTTGCGTCGAACGACGAGCCGCTGTAAATCTAGAACTAGTTTTATTTTGCCTGCATATGTATGTGTTGTATGTATATGTGTATATGCGTATTTGTAGATGTATTTCTCTTAAACCCAATGACGCGGTATAAAAGAAAATATTGGACACCTGCACGGTTTCGTATCACAGGCAATAGCAACAACAACAACATGAACAGCAACAACTACAACTGCAACAACAACAACAACAACAACAACAACAACGAGGCGTATGAGGGACAAGTGAAGCCCAAAAAGCAGACAAACAGACAGAAGAACGGACGGACGGAGCGACGACGGTTACGTGGAGCTAACAGAGAGTCGATAACCAGAGAAAAGAATATGTAATAAAGTCGACGAATGAATACACTATTTTTTTAAACTTGGCAAATAATTTAAATGGATAAGGTTCACATCTGAGCTCTAGGAACAGAAATTTGGACAATACGAGAATTATATTGTACCGTCTGTGAAAAGAACAAAGAAAAACTCGAGAATTGTATATACTCATCTTACATAAGTTTTATATATTAATCTAATTACGGATTGTGATTGAACTTAATCGATCAGTGCGTAAAATCAACTAGAGCTAATAACTTTCCATAAATTAGGAAAGAGGTAAGAGGAAAAAATATAGAAGATTCGGATAAAGTACAATATAAGTATATACGAATTACTTAGAAATTTAACATAAGTCGTAGCAATAAAACTTCAACTACAGTACAATATACGTAAATACGGATTACTTAGAAATTTAGCATAGGTCGTAGCTATAAAATTTCATCCGCAATTGAGTAACGATCAGATAGTTTAAAAAGATGAGTTACTTCTTAATCAGAACAATCGACTTATAAACATAAAATATGAACGTTATAATAAGAACAACCAAAGAACTGAGTACGCTGTCATTTGTTTTTAATTTTTTAATTTATAATAAATAAATAAATTGTAATAAATAAACAGTAATAAATTGTTAAATTCTCTATTTCAACATATGTACATATATATTATCTGTACAAAATGCACTCCAAAATCAACATGACCAACAAAATAAAGAGCATGTCGAAAAACGATGCAGGCGTGACGAGTCTTAGATTTTCTTTAGTGCTCCGTTGGCACACACACACATACATAGACCAATGTACGCACATCCATGTGAATCTACATTTTTTGCCTGTCCTGTACCTAAAGAATATAAGGAAAAAGGAAAAGGAAAAAGACGCAACCGAGCGTAGAGTGATTGAAAGATGGAGAGTGAAAAAGGACGAAAACTAATGGCCAGGCTTTTATTTCCAAGAAATTTAAAACTTTACGAAAACGAAAACTGAAAAATGGTGTTAGGAGCCAGAGCCACTTAAGAGCACATGGGCTACGGTTCGAGGTTCGAGGATCGTTTGGGCAGTTTAGATAAATGCGGACAGACAGTTAGACAGTCAGACAGACAGCAGGTAGCTGCTGGTGATGATGGTGAGTCTCTTTCTGGATAGCCAAAAGAATAGCCCGCTGGCATTATAGTTTGGTTTATTCTTTTTGACGCGCAAAAGGTTTCTCTCATTATTATTTTTTTGGTTTACTATTTTTATATTTTTTTTGGCAGTATTCGCAGACAGAGGATGTGGACTAGACACTTTTCGTATAATTTATGGGGCAGAAATCTATAAAAATCGAAGAAGAACACAAACCTATTATGTCCATGTTCGACGAGGCGTGCAAATTTGAAAAAATTGTTTCCACTGAAAAATGTAGTCAAAGAAATCTGACATCGAAGACATTCAGAAGAAGCTTCCTCACAGAAATGAAATGACAAAAGAGTCGACTGCCATTTATGGTAAATCAATTTAACGCGGCACCATTCAAATTGTATTTGTCAGCTTAACTTGGCCACAAATCGAGTGGCTTCCAGAGGGCCATTAACTGTGATCAGATCTGGTCAGCGCCGCCTTCATATGTATATAACTGTACACTCAAGATCCACAGAAGTCGGAGTATGTTAACTCCCCGGACTGAACCGAGAACTGTTGGCTGTCGGCACTCGAAGCGTTGTCGTTGATTGCTTTTTGAACTTCCCGACATACAGAGTAATGGCTTCCCCTCCTCCCTTAATTCCCCTAGCGAATTTACCATTTATGCATAATTAATAAATTGCCTTGCATGCAAAAGAAGACGGACGCGAGATTGCAGCGATAAAACTGTGTGCAGTCTCTTCCCTCTTATACTCCCTCTCTCTCTCTCTCTTATGAGTTGAAATTAAAATTATCCTTACACATTATTGACAGGCGAGGCAAAAAAAAGGCAAACCAAACAGTTGCGAATCGTAAAACAATCGAAACGTCGCACACTGGGGCAGGCGGCCGATATGCGTGGCAAAAATCATTTTTTTGACGAAAGCGTTCGTAAAAAATAATAAAAGCATTCGATAGAGAAATCTCCAGAGATTACAAATCCAAAAGATTTTTGAAATCAGGTAAAAATTGTGGGCGTGACAGCCTCTCAAAGTTGACCCTTATTTCAGTGCGCGCACAAATGTGGATTTTTTCCTAAAAATGCAAACTTTAAAACGGTTTTTTTTGTCAAGTTACATGACCGATCTTTATGTTTTTGGTTTCATTTGAAAAGTACATTCATTTTTAATTAAATGCCGTAGAATTTTGTTTCTTCACTTGTTGACCTTTTATCCCAGCGATGTTTAAAAAAAACACTAATATTAGGCTATTTTTTGACTTTGATGGAATAGAAAAAAAATTGGACTCCGAAGGACTCGATCCCACTACCACAGGAGTCTTCGTTAATCAATTCTCTAACGAAATAACCCCGGTTTTTCATGCGTCCAGCTGCGTCTGGGAGAGTTATAGGACGAAAACTGATGCAACCTCGCAAAAAAATGGTGATAGAAGAGGAAGAGCGCAGCACAATTACATACGTTTTCGACATGTCAGGCATCGTACAAAATTTTTGCAAAAAAAAAAATTTTTTTTTTTTTTATTAGCGTAACTCAACTATTTAAAATATCAATCATTGTTGCTTAAAATATGAAAAAAGATTAAAATGTATGTTTTGGGCTGCAAAAATTGATTTTTTTTTTTATAATTTTACATGTAAAATGTGCACTGAAAATATTTTTCAACTTTGACCGAAAACCATGAATTAACCAGTGGGCATATTAAGCTGTGCAAGCACTCATTTTAAAGCTTAAGAAGTTTTCTATCAAATGCTTTAAATTTTGAAAATATCTTCACCGGTTCAAAAGATATGATTTTTGCAACGCAAAATGAGGATCTGCCCCACTGTGCGTCGTGACGTGCCCCAAACTCTGGTCGAATGAGTCTTATTCTGATTCTGATTCGGATTCTGAGAGTTCTGCTGATAGACGAACAAGCTGCAGAAGATATTGAAGAGGCATTGCCATAAGATCTTGAGAGGCGATAACATATTGGTGCTTGAGCAAGTCAGTCAGATCTTCACTGGGCTCGATGAGTGGCCTTTTAAGAGGGGATTGCACTGACAATTAAACAGCTGAACAGACTGAGAATCAAAAAGGTTAAGTCGAATTAAATGCGCAATAATAACACAATGTACTGTATGTAAACATTTATATTTATTTATTAGCTATTTTACTACCAGCAGTGAATGTTGTAACATTCACCTACCCCAACAAATCCATTAAATAAATGCACCCAAAACACATGACCTACTTTCACTGACCACTTTTGTGAGGCAAGCCTACTTTCGGATGACACATTGTGAAATATATTGAACAAAGTGGACAACCCCTGAGCGAGACAGAGAGGATCACTCGAAAGCGAACGCGTCACAAATGTCACATATATCACTCATACGACACATGGAACACAGTGAAAACAAAAGACATACAGGGAACACTTCCGCTTGGAGACAATATTCCAACGCCCACACACACACACACACACACTTACACACACTCTCCCTCTCTCTCTCTCTCTCTCACACACACTTACACTTAGTGCAATGAGCTGATTAACGAGACAAGGCCATCGGCGCAGTTTGAAACATGTTTCAAAATTCGGAGAACTCTCGACCAGAGTCGACAGAGATATTGCATATTTTGTAAGCAGTAACTGATTAAATGTTTTCATTCTTTTGTCAGCTGAAATATGAACAAATTTTAACCCCCACACACACCAAGCTTATTCATAATGGGTCATTATATAGGCGGGGTAGAGTATTCCTCAACATTTACCCGAGAAATGTGTGTCAAATTTGGTTTATCTCCCAGCGCGATTTTACGTCATAATGATTTCTGAAAGTGCGGCATTAATTTTTCATTAGCTTCTCTCAATTAAATTCAACCAGCCAATCAACTGCTAAACAAATTAAACGGCCATTTAATTCCCCTGTGCAAACTATAAATAAATCTTGCGTGAATTGGCCATTTGGCAATATGCCCAAATTTAGAGAATATGCAACTTAAGACTCTTAATAAACACAAATAATATTATTAAAAAAATAAATATGTTAAATAAATAAGCGTGTTGTATATTTTATGTATTTAAATTTGTACTTCTTTTAATATTGTCATATCTTTTAAAAAAAAAAACAAATTAAGAGAATATGCAACTTAAGACTCCTAATAAACACGAATAATATTATTAAAAAAATAAAAATGTTAAATAAATAAACGTATATTTTATGTATTTAAATTTGTACTTCTTTTAATATTGTCATATCTTTTTTTTTTTAAAAAAAACATCGCTTTAAGCGAATCTTTTCATTTCATTTATTTTTAGACTTTATTGCATAGATGTTGATAGATTCATAGTGCAATTTCAATTTCTGCACTTTGCTGTCTGTCAAATTAAATTTCTGGCATTAGATTCGCTCACGCTCCGTTTACTCTTTGCCGTTGATATTCAAACACACATTTATTTATTTTTAGAGATTTTTCCAGTTCGTTTGTGTCTCTCACATGAATGGCCAGATTCAGCGAGTTTTATGCACAAACTCAAATATATTTCAATAGATTTTTTCAATGAATTGGAGGTGTGAAATGCTAACATTGCCACTAGAAAAACTAAAAGCAAAACACAAGAGTATGCTGTTAAACTAGCAGATACCCTGTAGAGTAGCTTAACTGAAATTAATCTGGAAAGGAAAATATTATGAGTGGAGCTTTCATTTTATTTCACATTTATTATCCTCTTTCAGCATGCACTTTTTTGACTTCATTTTTGCATAGGGTATACATAAACAAACCCGCGTTAAAAGCGCAAAGTGGGCGAGGCAGTGGGCGGTTCTTTCAAAAAATATTGCCAAACACTTTGGATCATGGACGTTATGTGGCATGTGCTTGTGCATATTTTGCCTTTGATTAAACTTCTGACAACAAAGTATAGATATATGGGTCTGGTCTAAAACTAAACGATTACATAGGAAACTTTTTATAAAAAATATCTGAGAAAAAACAAAACTTTATGTAAAGAAAAATAAGTTTTAATTGTGAAAACGTAATTTTAACACTTTTCAAATATATGACAACAAAGTATAGATATATGGATCTGGTCTAAAACTAAACGAGTATATAGGAAACTTTTTATAAAAAATATTAGAGAAAAAAACAAACTTGATGTAAAGAAAAATAAGTTTTAATTGTGGAAACGTAATTTTAAAAATTTTCAAATATATGCCAACAAAGTATAGATATATGGGTCTGGTCTAAAAGTAAACGAGTACATAGGAAACTTTTTATAAAAATACATCTGAGAAAAAACAAACTTTATGCAAAAAAAAAATAAGTTTTAATTGTGGAAACGTAATTTTAACAATTTTCAAATATATGACAACAAAATATAAATATATGGGTCTGGTCTAAAACTAAACGAGTACATAGGAAACTTTTTATAAAAAAAATATCTGAGAAAAAACAAAACATTATGTAAAGAAAAATAAGTTTTAATTGTGGAAACGTAATTTTAACAATTTTCAAATATAACCTTCAATTAAAAGATATCATACATAATTCAAAGCGATATCGAAGAACTCGAATAAACTATTTCAATTGAACCACTTGATCGACTGCCCGTCGCGGCGTATTTGTCAATATTTAATTTTTTCGATTCGATTGGAGGGGGGACCAACTAAACCAGCTGAAACAGATACCCGTGCCAAGGATGTCAACTTCTTGGACACAGCTCCACATGGACTGCCATAAAGCGATAGCAATCGTTGACTGTTTGTCAATTGCTTTTCGTTTTATTTTATTTCTTGTTTTTTTTGGCAAAGTGTAAACAGGTTGACCAATTGCCAGACTCTTGGACACGTTAGCCTGAACAGGCCAGGCCTCTTAGCCATTCGTTTCATTTTTGTTGCCAATATCCAAAGCTCTTTGTGTTCAGTTCTTTTTATTATCAGCGATTTTTTATAGTTTCCATTAAAAACTAGCAAACATTTGAGCATAATTTAAATTAATTACGCGACGAGTGCCAAAGTAATTGCAATTTTTAATACTTATCACATAAAAAGCGTATCAACAGAGACGACTCTCAATTGGCAGCTGATGATACAATACAATTTATAGACAATTTAATTAACAACTTTAATGCCATAAAATTCGATAAAATAACCGCAGAGCAATTGAGCTCCTAATTTGTCGAATTTCTGACTAAAGATCTTCAGTAAAATGTGGATCGGACGTACTTAGTACCCTAAATAAAGGAATGTAACAGAAACATAAGTTTCGCATTAAAAAAAAAGAAGCCGCAAAAACAAAATTGGGTTGCCGTTTTGGCCCTGTGTGTAAGCCGATGCTGACAGCGACAAAAGCCAAGCGCCCTGTGTATGACTCATTGCCCAAGTGTAGACCCCAAGACTATGGAACTGGTCTCTAAAGACGACAGACGGAAGACTGAAGACAGACATCAGACGACGACGTTCGCGGATGGGCACGATTTGTAGTGTTGTGTGGAATAAACGTGAAGCCCACAGTCAAGAGACATTGGCAAAAAAAAAGGGCTCAGGGTCGGTGCAATACAATTTTTGTTTTGACTACAAACTACCTGAATGGAGATCTCGATCGGGTTCGGGATCGTTTGGCATTGGAATTGAAATCGCAACAACTTGCTAATCATATCAAGCTTCAAATTGTTGGCAAGTTAAGAGACAGACAGAGAGAGACAGAGAGAGAGAGAGAGAGAAAGAGGTCGCAGAGCTATTGACTTGACTTGAAGATGACTCACAGCTGCAGGTAGAGAGTAGATCTCCACTCTAGAGAGACAGAGAAGAGAGGGAGACTAACAAGAGAAAGGGGAGAAGTGTCTGTCGTCGCCGTCATCGTCATCGTTTGCTCTGTTCGCAGATCTTTGTTTGGCTTCACTTTATTAGATGTTCGGGGCCCAGGTAGATTTATTGTATAAACAGCAAATGGGCAAATAAGCTCTGGCCAGGAAGGCAAACTCTAAGCCGACAACAGCAGCAACAACAATAACTATACTCTACAATATCATATATATATATATTTTTCATTTATTTATGGGTTTGGAGTTGGGTTCGGTTCGTTCTTGGTCTGACCACTTGCCGCCCCAAAAACAAAATTAACGGAATGAGTCATAAGTACGATCGACCGGTCGATTGGTCGATCGGTCAAATTGTTGGCCCCATGTGCGGAAACTGAACTCCTTTTGCAGCAACATTTTATTATTTTCATTTTTTCATACAACAACGAAAATATTGATTGATTTTATAGGCGCGATAAGTTTATTGTAGTAGTTGTTGTGAGATGACTAATGTTTAGTGATCTCTTTGTTATAAATTCATCGCTATTATTGTGGCTGTTGCTGTTGTTGTTGTTGTTGTTGGTGGTGGTGTGAAGTGAGGTATTTGAGAGGCTAGTTATTAACACTTATAAGGTTGACGTGTGCTCAGGTGAGTGTCATTGACACTTAAGTCAAGTTGTATGCAGCTAAATAGCTTTAAACAATTAATTGATTAACAAACCCAATTTATATTTATTATTTTTATGCAGTCAAATATACTCATTTGGATAAAAAATACACAATTGTTCGCAGACTTTTCCAAGACCAGTCTTACATTAAATGTCGATAAAGTTCCTCTAGAGATTTTTAAAAAATAGTTTTGGTATTATCATACCAGCTTAAGTATGGAATAAAGCTGTATAAATTTTACATTAATGCCGTATTGATTTACTTATACTTATACAACTTATATGAATCAACAAAAAATTTAAACAGAAGTTGTTTTTTCCCCCGGGTTGGATTATTTAAACCCGCTATGACTTACATAATATAATTAAGCAGATTTGTTTAACAAAACTGAAAGATCTGACATATATTTAAGAAACCTTCAGCCGTTTAAAAACTGATTAATTTTTCGTTTGTGGCTGCGATTCGATTGACTTCAACATTGTACTCTCATGCTGTTTTAATGGAATTAATTAAGCAAACAAATAGCTAATGTAGTCCATAAATAAGGACCATAACTAATTGCTGACACAGTTAGCCAGACAAAGACATTAAATGCTTATAACGTGGGCGCCACATTCTGTCAGCAAAAGCTCAGAACGTGGCTCAGACATAAGAGTCTGGAAACCTGAAAACAATACGAAATAAAGGAGAATAAATGACACCTGCAATGGAAATGTTCAGCGCGTGCTCTGCCAAAAAAAAAAAAAGCTGACAGTGCAGAGACAAAAGACAAATCAAATCAAATGCATTTCAAATTCAATAGAATTAAATGATTGGACAAAGTATAACATAATATAACATAGTGAATGGGAATGCAAATGAAAATAATCAGCTGTCAAATGAGTTGCAAGTCTATAAAAATCAGTTTAAACAAATTTTCAGTAGCACTTCTCTACGAGATAAATTTCATAAATTTCCCAAATGGCGCGACTTTTATTTTTAAGCCTCAAGTCTAGACGAGCTGAGTTGAAGTTGACTCGAGTTAAGTTGAGTTCAGTTCAGTTGAGTTGAGTTGTTCGAGATGCTTTGATAAATTACAGACAGCTAGCTTTTTTCTGTTGTTGTTGTTGTGTTTTTGTAAGAGCAATTTATGTATGGGCAGGTAACAAGAGACGACAGTTGGCACGAGCCATAAATATCCCATTGCAGACGAAGCCAAATCAGCTGCATCATCCAGCTAAGAGTAGCAACAACAGCAACATCCACAATTACAACGTTTGAGGCACCAAAACAACGCCCACTTTAGGCACCTATGTCAGCTTGAAGCCCTCTTCTTCTCCCTCCCCATTCCCCTCCCCATTCACCCCCTCCAGCTGCACAATTAAAAAGTAGGCAGTACTGGGCAAATAGGCCCCAAGACATCATCGAGCTTAAAAAAAGAAGCTAAGATGTTGTTTTTTTTTTTTTGTTATTTCATTTTTTATGTTTTCTCTTCTTTTAATTAAAAGGGTTAACAACAACTGTCTGACAAATCAGACAACAAATCTAAACAAAATAAATGACTTTTACTCTGCAGCAGGCACAAGCTTTTTGTTTTTTATTTTTTATTTTGGGCTCAGAAGCACACACAATTAAACACAAGTCATGGCCCAAAGTTTTGGGCTCAGAGTCGAATTCGGATTCGAATTCAGATTCGGTCTTGGCTGTAGGTTCTCAGTCAGCCTACGAATGCAGCTCAGACAGAAGGTACAGAGTATTTAACTTGTGGTAAACACCACATCGAAATACTCTTAAAACTTCATTTGAATGCAGCAGATACTGACTATCGACTTATATTTACCACCTAATATACAAAAAAAAACTTTAAAAATACATTGAACGACAATTTTATTATGACTTAATATGCTCACAGATTTGTAGAAATATTAACTTTAAATTTTCAACCGTGTGGACATTATTATCAAAATTCTACAGAAAGTAAACATTCTTATAAATTAAAAAAAAATTAATTTAATATCGGTTTGATCGCAACCTAAGGAACAACAAATATAGTGCAATTTACGGTTTACCTATGATAGGTATCGTATTTAATAAATAAATAAAGAAATAAATCCGAAGTTAAAATTTCAATTTACAATTCTGGAAGAGCTTTAATACTAATCAAAGGTCTGACTCAATTTAAAATTAGCGTACATTACAACACTAATACAGGATATATTTGAAATATCGTTTGTACATAAGTAAAACTTTCGTCTATAATATCTAAAATGGTTTATTTTTTACAAAAGAGTAGCTTTGATGATTTGAAATATCCATAAAAATGACAAGAATAGAGTTTTATTCAACAGAATTTTCCAAGGATGAAATTCTTTATCAAATTTATTTATTTTATTTTTCACAACAAAGAGTAGCTTTGATGATTTGAAATATCCATAAAAATAAGAAGAATAGAGTTTTATCCAACAGAATTTTCCAAGGATGAAAAGAGTAACTTTGATGATTTGAAATATCCATAAAAATAGGAAGTTGAGAGTTTTATCCAATAGAATTTCCCAAGGATGAAATTCTTTATCAAATGGATTTCTGTAGATTGCGTTGATTATGATAGAGAATAATAGCATATTTTGCTGTGATATAAAAGAGTATAGCTAAATTACCCCATTTCCAAAGAGAATGGACAACAACAAAAAGCTGCGATTGCTATTGCTGTCTGGGCAACAACAACTTGAACAATAATAACAACAACAACAACAACTGTTGGGCGTCGATAGTTGTGCTCTGGCTTTAGCTTTAGCTTTAGCTTTGGCACGTGCGCAGTCAGCTCGACTCTTAGCCAAGTTGTGTTAGCTGTTGTTGTTGTTGTTGTTGTTTAGCCGCCCCCGAGACCCGCCCTGTCCATCTCACAATTGGGCGGCAGCAGCTCGAGGTCCGAGTTGAGTTCCATTTCAGGTTTCAGCTCTTGAAAAATGACGTACAATGGCGTGATCTTTTTTTACTCGTAGTCGAAGTCTCTCTCCCAGGCCTAGTAAATCAACTTGTCTGTTGTCTGGCGAGCTCAGGTGGCTCAGGTGGAGCACCAAATGGAACTGAGACTCCAGACTGGGGACTGGGGACTGAGGAATGGGGATCGGGGACTTGGGCTAGCATTTGATGACTCTGTTTCTGTTTCTTTGGCCATGTCTGTTGTAATCGTTATTTGGGCATTGGCTTGATTAATTTACGACATGGGGCGCCATAAGGTACAAAACTCTAGACAAAGCAGTCAGTTTAGCTTTGGCTAATAGGTCAAGGTTCGTATGGTAATTAAATGTCTCTTTAAGAATCTGTTGTGGGCATTGTCTTCCAGCTGTGTTAAGGCCATAAAATCCAAAATGCAGGCAGATAATCCAGAAAATGCAATAAACAAAGCCGCACAATTTACGGACCAACTTTTGACTCTCGACTCTCGACTCTTGCCAAACAATTTCTGCCTCATTAGCCTGCAGATTTGCCGCCACGCATGCGCCACATGAAAAGTACAGTTAAATGGCCAACTGCAGATGTTTTGGCCAGATTCTCGATAAGACCAAGACCAAGACTTGGCGTCGGCGTTGCTTTTGTGTGTGCTTCAGAGTCTTGACTGCACTCCAGAGTTTCTTACTCTGTCAGCTTCTGTTTCTGCTGCATCCAATAATAAAAATAAAACCACATCATACCTCAAAACTTCAATGACAATGCCAAATGCAATGGCAAATTTCAAAATGTACAAGCACGCCATTGGTTTGAGCCAAGTTTATAAGTGGCTGTAGTTGAGGCAACACCTGCTCTGGAGTTTTGGTATCTACAGATTGAGCTGCAGAAGTGTGACGGAGTTAGAACCCAGGTTCAGTCCCTGGTAATTGACTCTTGTTGTGTTCTTTTACCCTAATCAAAACATTAAACCTTTGCGGCAAATTTGACATGGCTTCATTAACGAACTCCGTCTGAGACTAAAAGTCCTAGCTGCATTTGGATGTGGTCTAAAGAAAGCTCTGAGTGGTAAGTCATTAGCTGCGGTGAATTGATTGGGCCAATTTATTATAATCGAAAGTAGAAAACCTAAGAATAACGCCTCAGAGATCTCTTTCCCTTCCCCAAAATCCGCACTTTTCCATTACCTTTCCTTTAATTCCTGATCTTAGTAGCACTAATAACTTGTTTTAATTCATTATACTAGTTAAACATTCTTACAATTACTAATAACAACACTAATCCCCATTGATCTGATTGGGTTTTTTCTGGGTTTTCCCCAATCCTTGCAACAAGTGTGGATCATTTATAATTTTTGCATACCCCAGATCTAATTCTAATTCTAATTAAATCTTTTCTTTGCAGTTTAAATTTATATTTAATTTTGTCTTTATTTGTTATACTTTTATTTAATTTTTATATACAGAATTTTTTTTGTTTCTTGCCGACTGATTTTCGTCGCGCATAAATAAATAAATAAATATAAATAAACAAAAAAGACAACTTCGAATCACAGTTTTTAGAATAAACATGATAGAACGAATACAAATACAAATTATTTAAAATTTATTATAATTAAAATTTTAAGTTAAAATTCCCAATTAAATTTATTTTTCAATTATTTGTTCATTCTTTGAATGCTTTCAGTCGACGTTTAATTAAAAAATAAAATAAAATGAATAGAATTCAAATATTTATGGCAATTCCTTGCACTCTAAAATGCTTATATATTTTTTTGCCTGGAGAAATACTAATAATGCTCAGAAACTTGAAAGTACTTGCCAAAAAGTCAATTAATCTTCAGTTAATTTTTCAGGTAGCCCCAAGGTCTTGGCTATTCAGCAAGCATCTATAAATGTAAGTAATTCATTTATTTTCTAAAGGCATTTCGACTGAATAGGATTAAGCTGAGTGAGGATCTATTCTGTGTGTTGGCTGTTGTACGACGACATCATTGTTGTAGATCCCTCAAGCAATATATCTGCATAAATCCCACAGCAATATTTAATGGCGTTGGAAGGCTAGGGCGATGCATAAATTAACATTTTTAACGCTAAACAGTAAACTAAAACTACTAAAAGTAGAAAAGATGTTGGCAACAATGGAAAAAAGCCTTTGCCAGGCACTTCACTCGATGTTAAGCCCAAATATTAAACAAGAATTTTTGACTACCAGTGTTAACTCATTGTTGTTATTGTTGTTGCACACACT
Organism: Drosophila falleni; assembly: GCA_035045575.1. Classification (NCBI taxonomy): domain Eukaryota; kingdom Metazoa; phylum Arthropoda; class Insecta; order Diptera; family Drosophilidae; genus Drosophila; species Drosophila falleni. The sequence continues at coordinate 19,671,105 of JAWNOV010000167.1, forward strand.
CAACAACAGACAGACGGACAGGGAGACAGACGGAGAGACGGAGAGACAGACAGACAGACAGGCAGTACAATTTATGGCCCTTAGAACTGATTTTAGACACGACGACAGGCCAAGCTACGGACTAAGCTAAAAAGTGAGAGAGAGAGTGAGAGAGAGAGAGATGAAGAGAGATATAGCCAGGGGCTAAACTCCGACTCAGATTGGAACTGAGAACTGCATGCACACGCAAACAGGAAAGGAACTGGTTACAGCTAGGGAAGTGCTACCGTCTTACACGCGTGAGTCCCTACCTTTTCCCTACCTCTTCCCTACTCCCTTCCCTACCTCTTCCCTTCCCTCTTCCCTCTTCCCTCACCTCACTTTGTGTCGCGCTCTTGTCAACGTTGCTTCGCCTTTGCTCTCGTCTCGTCTCGTCTCGACAGCCGCAGCGTAACCCATAATTTTAACACCAATAATAAAAAGAAAACAACAACAACAGCAACAACAACAGTAACAACAACAGCAACGCCAACGTGCAGGTGTGCATCAAGTCGCAGTAGCTGCTCAATGTGCCTGTATCTTGATATCTTACAGATACAGATACAAAAACGAAGCAGGCAGGCAGCGCACTTGGTCATAAATTTACGTTTCAAATTGTCTGCGCCGAAAACCAGTTTTGCTCACACCAAAAAAGACAAAAAGGTTTTCATTATATTAGAGGAGGTGCTTTGCTTTGCCTGTTCCTGCCCCTTCCACTTGCCACTTACCACTTGTCCCTGATACGCAGCTTTTTTTTTTTTATAGACAGTGCTTCATCTCACTTGATATTAATTGACCTAGACTCAGGTCGACATTAGTCCAAACATTAGTCCGCATATTATGGGTTCTATCGTACATTCAACAAAAACAATATTTAATATTTTTGTGATCGTGTGAAAATTTAATTCCACACTCTGTATTTCATATTTATTAAATGAAGCTCCTCATTTAGATTGCGTGTACTTCTTCGAGGAAGTTTCTCATTACTTAGAAGTAAGAAACAACTGCAGTGCCCTAAAAAATAATTAACTGCATTCTAGGCATTTTTAAAAAATCAGTAGCTAATTGAAGAGTCATCGCTCCCTGCTTTAAAGTCTTTCTTTGACTCATCTTTAATTGCACCCCTCATTTCCGGTACAAAAACACAGATTTCGCTTTTTTTTTGCATTGACCCAATTTTTTTAAAATATTTTGCACAAAATCCTGTTCCAATTGCCAAAGACAACAAAATAAAAATGTTATTAACTGTAAAATTCTGACAGTTCAGTTAGCTGATTTAAATGCAGCTGCATGACAACAAGCCATAAAAATAACAACAACAACAACATCCACAATAAAAGCCCATAAAACAGCAGTCAAAGGCAGACAGAAAGATTAATTATCGCATTAATTAACTGACCTAAAAAAACGAAAGTTTCGCACAAAAATTTTTCGAAAAATGGGCCAGACAATGAATTAAACCGGGATACAGTCACAAATGAAAGTGTTAAGAGTTAAAAAAAAAGTGGGAATAAGAGGGAATTATAAAGGAAATCATCAGCAAATCAGCAGAGAAAGCAAATTTTTTAATAGGATCTAAGAATCTTTTTACTTTAAAAAATATATTTTATGTAACTTGTTTAAAAATAAAGAAGTGATAAATGGAATTATCAGTGAATAAAAATATGATCTACATGCTAAATATCGCGCTTTTCTTTCGATCAAGACCGATTCGAACAGTCCTTATTCCCAGAAGTTGCACTTTCAATATAGTCGACAGCCTCGTAAATCAATTGAACAATCCAACAGATTGTCGATAGTCCCGTAAAAAATGTTGACCAGCTGACACAGTTGTCTTAAGCAAAAGCAACAAAAGAAACAGCAAAATAACAATAAAAATGTCAAAATGTATAAGAATACTGAAAACTGAATGCAAAGGCCCAAAATCCAAAATCCTTAATTTGCACAACATGCCGATCGATGGCGATTGTGCAGTCGGTCATATGGAACCGACACACACCGACACTTTGGGTCAGATATGCCATGGAACCCCTTCCCGGTTCGCTCCACCTCAACTCCAACTCGATTCTCGACACAAAATTGAATTTTGGTGGCAAGAAAAAACAAAAAAAAAAACGTTCAGGGCAACAAGACAAAAGTGCATTTTGCGGTTAAAGTTTGCACAAATGAATAAATTTTCAAATTGCGAATTGTATTCAAACAGCAACAAAAGCAATGAACATGAACCAAACTTTGACAGTCAACAGCAAAGTGTTAGAAAAAAGTATCAAATAATTGCCTAGTAAAAAATAAAAAAAACAAATTCAAAGAAAAAAACTGGGCGTGTGCCAAACGTGTGCAGGCAAATTAGACAATTGTCGTTATGTTATTGTTTAAAACAAGAAATACAATAGAATAGTGTCAGTTCAGTATTAGATACTTTTGCTTATATAGCAGATATTTAAACGACTGTTCATAATCTGAGTATAAGTAATAAAAACATGGAATCAGATTCGTAGTAAAACTAAAGTATTATCAGATTTCCTAATTGACATTTAAGGGGAAAATAATTTGTGGGGAGTTAAATAACTAAAATCAAATATTTAGCAAATACTATTACATCCATAAAGTAACAGAAAAATTTTGTCAAAAAAAATGTAAATCATGTGTAATGATTGCAATAATTAGTCTCAATATATATATATATATTTATATAAATATATATAATACTTTAAATATAATTTTTTATTTTAGTTGTAGTCTTTGAAGAAGTTTCGAGAACTGCGTAACTTAAACCACTCTAGTTTCAAGTTTTGTTAAATAAAATAATAAATTGCTAGCAACATGTTATCTATTCTCTTGCCCCCACAGCCGAAAGGTATTTCAACGCTCAACTTGATGACTGTCAGGGCACCGACTAATGACACATAAATATTTATCTGCCCCCTTTCCCCCTTCTCCCCTTCTATTCCACCATTAGCCCCCCAAACCAAATATATACATGTAACTAAAAGGGTTTCATGACTGCACAAAGCTCCGATCAGCTTTTATACCCTGGAAACAGTGAATAATTTTGAGAAAGGTTGTTATTACCTATTTAAAAATTAGCCAAGCAAAGCGAGGTTACTCTCCTAAATATAGACAATAGATGAAAATAATATAAATAAATATTCTTTATTAGACTTAACAGTCTGAATATTTCAGTAATGTCTTTCTTTCTGGGAAATTATATTATTTCATAAGGATTGTTGATTAAAGTTTGAAGAAACGTTGATGGTATCTTTAGGATATAGTATAGTCGTATTCTTTATTAGAATTAAAAGTCTGAATATTTCAGTATCGTCTTTCTTTCTGGGAAATTATATTATTTCATAAGGATTTTTGATTAAAGTTTAAAGAAACTTTGATGATATCCTTAGGGTATAGTATGTTCGTATTCTTTATTAGATTTAACAATCTGAATATTTCAGTATCGTCTTTCTTTCTGGGAAATTATATTATTTCATAAGGAGTTTTATTAAAAGTTTAAAGAAACTTTGATGATATGTTTAGGGTATAGTAAAGTCGAGCAGTACTCGATCTAGTTCTTTAGGCTCGTTCGTCTGCTGTTATCCGCCAGCTACTTGACTTACACACGCAGAATCAGAGAACCAGTTCGACCGTTGAGTAATTACAAGGTTCAGTCTCAGTTCGGGACTGCGAGGAGGTGGGTGATGTGTGAAGGGATTGGGGAGGGGAGGGAGTCTGGTACTTGGAGTGAAGCTGAAGTTGGGTCTTTATGCTGGCTTTTTGGCTTACCGAACGAACCTTTTGTCGTGCGTTTTGGGTTCAGGTTAGCGTCCGGTCCGGTTCGGTCCGGTCCATCCCGTCCGTCGTCTCCGTCGCGTCGACTGTCGCCGGTCAGTCGCTTAATTGCGTAAGGCAGGTGGCTGACAGAGAATAAAGCACCTACATAGAAAGAGAGAAAGACTGACAGACAGACAGATACACAGAGAAACCACTTTAAAGCTGTTTCCGTAGGTGATTAGTGACGGCTTTGAAAGCCCTCCCCTTACACATCTCTCTCTCTCTCTCTTTCTCCCTGAACCTCTCTCTGAGTGAACAGTAGCCGACGACGCTTTCCATTATTGCCAAGTGTCAAATTAAGTGCTCACATGATTAATATTTGTGCCCCCGAGCTTAGCTTCCAACTCCTGAGGCATTGTATTCCCAATGTTCCAACTCTTCTTTCATTTGGCCATGCAATTTTCCCACTGATTAACCGTGTCGTTTTGTTATTAACTTTTTTAAATTATAAACCCCTGAAATATTGTCTAGTAGTCTATTGATGTATTTGGCATGCCATTGACTACTTTTATGTCCTGTGACTTGGAATTCGTCAAGGTCTAGAGCAACAGGAAATTGCATTGGCATAACTTGCAAATGAGTCACAAGTTAAGTTCTAAGAAAAGAGTTGCCTCAAAGTTGAGATAGTCTTGAAACTAATATAATACGCTTAACAAATATAGTCAGGGGTTATTTTAATTAATAAGCACTCCGATTTGCGATCTTTTATATTTTATTCAGTCTTAGCCGGGCGGCGTCGCTTTTAAAAGTGACGCTTCCTGCATTTTCCAAAACAACCAGTAATCGATAAATGATTAATTATATTTACAGTGCGATAAATATAATTAATAAATAACACTATTTACAATATAATACAGTCTTACAAACTACTTATGACTACGTGTGCTAAATATTACTACACAAAGTAGTGTCCAGTTTTCACTAAAGAACATCTGGATCAACGCGTTGGTAACACTAAAAAAAAAAAAACATGTGCCATTTTCTCTTGCTCAGTTCTTAAGTGGGTCCAGTTGAGATTCCTCAACTGTGTCACGGGACGTCGTCTCACGTGTCACATGCCAGAGAGGACAAACCAGAGGCATAATGTTTTTGTCGAGTGGATGACACATGCCAGTCGACTCTCCAGATCGGGGTCGGGGTCGGAGTCGGGGTCTCGGTGTCGGGATCTTTCGGTGCCAGAGCTGTTAAGTACGCTTAGAGCAGATTAACTTAACTGTGCATAAAATGCTAAAAACAAAAAAGGAATTTTTATGGTCACCATAAAAATACTCAAGTACGCCCAGAGAACAAGACGAAACTGAACTGAAACTAAACTAAACAAAACTGAAGTGGCTGTCATTTGGCCACATTTCAGTGAGTGAAAATATTGTTGGAATGTGTAAAAAGTCATGCATAAAATTAGTTTCAACTCGGTTGACGCGTTCTGTTCTGTTCGGTTCCCCGGCTGCTGTTTCTTTTTCTTCCTTTTTTTCTCCCTTTCTCTCCTCCTTTTTTGATTTATTTTCAAAACGAGGCAACAATCACTTGAACACTTGAGCAACACGTGCGTTCTACGAAATTTTCTCGCCTGTTTTCGTTGTTTTTGTTGTTTTTGTTGCTGTTGGCGTTTGCAGTTAAAAAACCATAAAAATTTGATACATATGACATTTTGAAGTGTGTTAAACATATTTATGAAATTAAATCCCGAAAATATTTGAAAAGTTTTTTTTTTTTAGGTAAAAAAATAAAGGCCAAGCAAAGGTGAACACAAGTAGATACTTATTACAAAGCGTAAAGAGTATAAATATAAAAACGATTTCATTTGTAGTTATTGTCTTAAGTTGACTCAACTCTCATTAATTAAAACATATAGTGTAATAAATTGTAAAAAGCCCAATAAACAGATTTTTTATATAGTTTACCTTTGGTAATAAAGTTTATCTTTATTAAAGTTATCATAATAATAGTTTTGAATCTGAAATAAATGATCATATGATAGTATTATAATGATAATATTATTATACTGTATATATTTAACTCAAATATTCAAACACTAGTCGGCCGGTGCTACAGTCGAGCATACTCGACAGTCGGAGATCCCGTACTTACTATGGAAAAAACGTATAATGGAAAAAAACTAAAAATAATTTAGTTAACTTAAACTCCCAGGCCCCGCTCCCTGTCCCTCTCCAAGGTCCCTCTCTTAGTCCCTCTCCCAGTCCCTCTCTTAGGCCCCGCTCCTAGTCCCTCTCCCAGGTCCCTCTCCCAGTCCCTCTCCCAGGTCCCTCTTCCAGTCCCTCTCCCAGGTCGCTCTTCCAGTCCCTCTCCCAGTCCCTCTCTTAGGCCCCGCTCCCAGGTCCCTCTCCCAGTCCCTCTCTTAGGCACCGCTCCCAGTCCCTCTCCCAGTCCCTCTTTCAGTCCCTCTCCCAGGTCCCTCTCCCAGTCCCTCTTCCAGTCCCTCTCCTAGGCACCGCTCCCAGTCCCTCTCCCAGGGCCCTCTCCCAGGGCCCTCTCCCAGTCCCTCTCTTAGGCCCCGCTCCCAGTCCCTCTCTTAGGCCCCGCTCCCAGTCCCTCTCCCAGGTCCCTCTCCCAGTCCCTCTCTTAGGCCCCGCTCCCAGTCCCTCTCTTAGGCCCCGCTCCCAGTCCCTCTCCCAGGTCCCTCTCCCAGGTCCCTCTTCCAGTCCCTCTCCCAGTCCCGCTCCCAGTCCCTCTCTTAGGCCCCGCTCCCAGTCCCTCTCCCAGGTCCCTCTCCCAGTCCCTCTCTTAGGCCCCGCTCCCAGTCCCTCTCTTAGGCCCCGCTCCCAGTCCCTCTCTTAGGCCCCGCTCCCAGTCCCTCTCCCAGATCCCTCTCCCAGTCCCTCTCTTAGGCCCCGCTCCCAGTCCCTCTCCCAGGTCCCTCTCCCAGTCCCTCTCTTAGGCCCCGCTCCCAGTCCCTCTCTTAGGCCCCGCTCCCAGGTCCCTCCCCCAGGTCCCTCTTCCAGTCCCTCTCTCAGTCCCGCTCCCAGTTCCTCTCTTAGGCCCCGCTCCCAGTCCCTCTCTTAGGCCCCGCTCCCAGTCCCTCTCCCAGTCCCTCTCCCAGTCCCTCTCCCAGGTCCCTCTCCCAGTCCCTCTCCCAGGTCCCTCTCCCAGTCCCTCTCCCAGTCCCTCTCTTAGGCCCCGCTCCCAGTCCCTCTCTTAGGCCCCGCTCCCAGGTCCCTCCCCCAGGTCCCTCTTCCAGTCCCTCTCTCAGCCCCGCTCCCAGTCCCTCTCTTAGGCCCCGCTCCCAGTCCCTCTCCCAGGTCCCTCTCCCATTCCCTCTCCCAGGTCCCTCTCCCAGGCCCCGCTCCCAGGCCCCTCTCCCAGTCCCTCTCTTAGGCCCCGCTCCCAGTCCCTCTCTTAGGCCCCGCTCCCAGGTCCCTCCCCCAGGTCCATCTTCCAGTCCCTCTCTCAGCCCCGCTCCCAGTCCCTCTCTTAGGCCCCGCTCCCAGTCCCTCTCTTAGGCCCCGCTCCCAGTCCCTCTCCCAGTCCCTCTCCCATTCCCTCTCCCAGGCCCCTCTCCCAGGCCCCGCTCCCAGGCCCCGCTCCCAGTCCCTCTCCCAGTCCCTCTCCCAGTCCCTCTCTTAGGCCCCGCTCCCAGTCCCTCTCTTAGGCCCCGCTCCCAGTCCCTCTCTTAGGCCCCGCTCCCAGTCCCTCTCCCATTCCCTCTCCCAGGTCCCTCTCCCAGGTCCCTCTCCCAGTCCCTCTCCCAGGTCCCTCTCCCAGGTCCCTCTCCCAGTCCCTCTCCCAGTCCCTCTCCCAATCCCTCTCCCAGTCGCTCTCCCAGGTCCCTCTCCCAGTCCCTCTCCCAGTCCCGCTCCCAGTCCCTCTCAACAGTCGCAAAGAACCCAATCCAATAATGGATAGAATGTATGTCGTTAGTACTATTCCAAATAAAAAGGGGTGTTGAGAAGGATATCTCGAATATAACTATTTACAACTCTATTCAGCAACCTGTCAGTCGTAGTCTAATCAAATTTTATGCAGCATTGAACACCCCTTTGCCTATTTCAGTGCTTCTCCCTCTCTCTATTTCTATAATTCTTTACCTATCCCCAAACTGCGGAGTATTTAAAGTATCGTTTACAACGCACTTGGTACGCACCTCTTTGGCAATTGTTATAAAATGAGTTACGTTGCGTTCTCACGTTCTTTAAATCAAATTAGTTTGCTTTCAGCGAACGCGTATCCAGGGCGAAAATCAAACTGATCGCTCCGATCGCTCCGATCGTTTCGAAATCATTTTCACACGCCTCCATTTTTCCATGGACTTTTCGCGTTTTCGCTTTTCGCGCCTACCAATTGCCAATTACATACGCGCACATTGAGCGACTGTCAGCCATTGTGACAATCGACAATGACAGCTTAGGGTTAACCCAGACTCAGACTCAGACTCAGACGACCCTCGATACCTGAAGAACTGAAGAACTGAATAACCTAACCCACTCTTTGTGCTGTATCGGTTCATTCAAGTGCCACAGTCTATAGAGATCAATGTCTATGCAAAATTGGCATACACTGAAAGAAATAACAGCAAAGAGAATTAAAGAAAATCAACTGTTGCTCTTTAAAGTTCTGCATTCAATTAATGCGACGTGACTGTTAGTTAAGTTGTGAATATAAGGTTTGATAAACTTAAAGAAGATTCAATAAATAAGGGCAAAGTACAAAAAAAAAAAAAAAAAAAAATTGATGCGACAGTCAGAAATAAGAGTTTTAAGAGATAAATATTTTTAAATATTTAGTTAGTGATATGGTATTAATGATCAGCAACTTTAAAGGCGAATCTGTATAAGTCCTTGACCAATTTATGACCAGACAAATAAAAATACAACTATTTTAGTAAAGACTATCATTTTTAAAGTAAATCCTAATAGATATGTATATGTTAAATAAATAAAACATTGAGAATATTCATGGAATGATTTTTTAAATGATAATCAACCTGCAATTAATGCAATAATTCCAAATCTAATCGAAGATCGAATACACTGACAGAAATGAAGTGGAGCTCAAAAAGAAGATTGCAAATGTTTATTGACATACAAACAATATTAAAGGAAAAAAATAAATCATTGTTTTTGAAAATCTCTTTAGATCTCTGTGCAAATAACGCTCAGTGCACTCACGACAATCGGAAACGAACCCAGAGCAACCCATGTAAGCGGGGAGTATTGTCCTCTTTTAAAACTGATCTGCATAGGTTACAAAAAAAAGAGAAGAGAACAAAAATAATAAGAAGAAGAAGAAGAAGAGAGCTGTAATGATCCCTTGATGTTTTGAGGCTCACGCAATTTATCTGCTCGCTCAGTGCTATCAATTGCTGACCCCTAATAACGAATTCGTGCCCAACTTAATTGTACACATATTGATGAACGAAGGGCCAAGGGATAATCCCTTTCAGACTGAAGGGAGAGGGAGCAGGCAGAATTGTATAGAGGTTCCTTTGGCTGCCTTTGCCATTTGCGTGTCATTTTTAGAAAAATTGGCATTTCTTTCATTTCGTTCAGTGAAGATCAGATATCACAAAAGGGCCTGTCTAACATCAATCAAAGACAGCACAACAGAACAGAACTGAGAGTAAAAGTAAAAATAACTGCTTGCCTGCCATGGTAAGGGGATGGGGAAGGGGAAGGGTAAGGTGCAGGGTATTGTTGATCCTTGGCAAGGGAAGCGGGTGAAGAGATCGTGATCAGTTGTTTGTTTAAGTGCTTAGCAGGTTCATCGTCGTTGAAATATATGTATGTATGTATGTATTTCTGCTTCGTTTACTTAACAAAATATTAAACCTCTTTTTTTTTTTTTTGGTTGTTGGTTTCTTTGTTTGCATCTGTTTAGCACTCTTTGAAACAGGTGGAGGATTCAGTGCTAATTGGATTATGTATTGCTTAATGATCCTTGCACTAAAGTGGAAGGCAGGAGAGAGATCTGTATTCCGTTGAGTTTGCGTGATTTGGCATTTAAACCGAGATGCCCACATCACTTGGCAGTTGTTTGTGAAATGGGTTAAGACTGAGAGACTGAGCTCAAGCAGCATCTGAGATTCGGGAATGGTGTTAATCTCTTGAGCACGCACACGCAATATTTTGCGGTTGTGGATTAAAAATCAATACGAAACCTGAAAAAAAAGGGAAAGTTCCTAAAGAACAGGTCTCGTTAAATGGGTCAACCTAAGGACCGTAAGGGTAGATATATTCAAACTTGTATGAATCACTTTGTTTTTTTGCGGTTGTTAAAATAAATATAAGAACAAGCTGTCAGACGATAGAAACTTTGTACTAAATGAACATTATTTTTCCAGTTGATCAAGCAGTCTAATTAATACAAAGTCAAATAAATATCATGCAAAATTCCCACGCATGCTCAAAGAGCTTCTTTATAAATCGACAAGTCTCTCAAGTGGATGCGCCACTTTTCGCATTTATTTTATGATTAAATATTGTCGGATTCACTGAAGCTCAACCGAAAACCCAATGGGCCGAAACGAAGCCGTTGAGCATTGCGTGAGAACTTGACAAGAAATCAAAATAAATGCCACACAGACACAGGCGAAGAGTTAGTCTTAAAGACATTTCATAATTTTGTTAGGCCAAAAAAAAAAAAAAAAGACTTGTGGTTTCCCATTAGCCAAGTCAAGAGTAGAACTCAAGTTAAAGAGCGTCAAGGCAGTCGACCAAATAAATTCGGGAGGGGAACGCATGCGCACTCGCTTGTTAAATCATGTTGCTTTTAGGGTCCAAGATCAGATAACCCCTCCAACTTTCTACCGATACGCTAATTGTCTTGGCCAAATACAAGCGTTTTCACGCCATTCTGCGCACTTAACAAAGTCCAAGAAATAGGGTTCTGGTTCTGTCTTTGGTTCTTTTTCATTTTCTGGTTAGGGGGTCCATTCTAAAGAAGCAATCAAATATTGAAGCGTGGGTTGTTGCCATGTCTTGTGCCGCACCCAGAGAGAACTTCTTTGTTTATTTAAGGAAATGCGGGAAAATCAGCAAGTCTTCAGTTGGGGTCGGTGTGAGAAAAACATTGCTTAACAAATTGTACAAATAACATCAAGATAGAATTAAGTATTTTCAAGCTATGAGAACTTAGTATTTGATAGATAAACATCCGGCAATTATGTAAAACTGTTCAATCAGGCTAAACAGCTGCAGTTGAATTGTGTAAAGTAACACTCCAAGTAGTAAGTATCTTGTAGATACTAATCTATCTTTTCGAAATCATCGAAATTCTCATGTTTTTCATCATAACAATAAGTCAAGAATGCTTAAGGAAAACAAGTGATTTGTAATTTGATATGGAAAACAAATGTATGAAATCAATAAAAATGCGTTGTGAGAAAGAGATAGTGGCCTATGAGAGGGTCCGAGTCCGAGTCCTACTAATTATGTATACATGCCTCGTATCTGTATAGAAAAAGGCGATCAAAATAATAAAACTCCGAAAAAAAGAAGGAGCGCATTGAAGTCAAGATAAGCGTTAAAGTGTGCACAGTGCAAAAAGTATATATATATATATGAATAAAAAATAATAAAAATAAAAATCAGAAGACCCTAAGAAGAAGAAGTAGAAGAAGAAAAGTGCTTACAATGGCAAAAGATCAGCGAGCAGATCATGGTTTGTGAATGCTGCTTCATGATGAGGTTGGCTCTTCATGATATTGATGGTGATTATGATGATGAAGGTAAATAAACCCAAAAAAAATAAAAATAAAAGCAGCTAAGAAGCAACATGCAGCGCCTTTGTGTGTATGCAACATCAGCAACAACAAAGTGACTCAGAGACAGAGGCAGAGCCCAAAAGAAAGGCAAGATAACCAGCATATAAATGGCCTGGGTCTCGGTCTGTGACTGGGTCTGGGTCTCTCCATGGTACTCTGTCTCAGTCCCAGTCTCGGTCTCGATTCCAACTCCAGCTCCAGTCGCAGTCCCAGTTCGAGTTCGAGTCGCGCCAGACAAACTGGCGACGCTTGTGAAATTTTCTCTTCGTCTGCTTTTGCCTGCCTGCCTCTTTTTCGTACGCAATAATAAAGAAAATAAATAAAAACACACACACACACACACACGCACACACTGATGCATGGTATATCAAAAAAGAGAGAAGAAGAAAAATACAAAAAAAAAAGAACCATAAGCAAGAGGAGCCAATGAACCTAAAGAGCACAAACCAAAGCCCAAACCAAAGGCCATAAATAAGCCGTGGCCTGGACTGGCAATCGCCATCGCCATCGCCTGTTGCCTCTGCCACAGTCTCTGCCACAGTCTCTGCCACAGTCTCTGCCACAGTCACTGCCACAAGTCTTTGCCTAGCATCGTGTGTTGTGCGCATGCGCAGCCGTTCGCATTCGGTTGCACTTCAACTTGAGGCATGCCACGCCAGCGGCTCTGCCCTTGCCCCTGCCCCATCAAGTGGCTGCTGCTGCTGCTGCTGCAGCTTCTATCTATTATTTATTTAATTTTTTACTTTTTTTTTTCTTTTTTGAGGGAGCCTAAAACGAATTTGCCCTTTTAGAGGCAAACACATTTGTATATTTCTATGTTGAATTTGTGGGCATTTTGTTGTGCTTTTTATGCCTTGTTTACAGCTTGAGTAGTGTATTAATGGCCGGTCATATTAGCTAAGCAACTAAGCGAGTATCTATGCCTAGAAACTATGTTCACCTATTTCTCAGATAGTGATCACTATGAATAACATTTATATTTAAGTTTATTTTTAGTTTATTGCTTGAAACTAAATGTCACTTTTAATAACAAACAGCAATTATTTTATTTAAATACTTATTTAAAATTGATAAATATTGTATCGTTGGGAAATTATAATATTGCAAAATGTAATACATAAATCTTAAATACTTTTTATTATTTTTTCTAATTATTGGTTGAAACTAAAAATAACAAATAAAATATAAAAAATTTCACTTCTTTTGTATTATTTGAAGTATTTTCCTGTAAATTACAAAAAATTTATTAAGATTAATATCTGAATCATACAAACAATATCGTAATATATGCTTCTGTTTATCTAAAGAGCATTTCCTTGTCAGATATTTTTTATTTGCACCACAGCTTCTTTTATTTTCTGTTTTATTTTATTATTCGCTCGTTTTTTTTGACTACCTTGTCAGTGGAGTGCACACTTATGCTTTAGGAATTTCTACAGCTACAACTCGACATTTTACTATTGCAATTTTTCACTAATGATGACTAACTCACTTGTTGTGGCTTTTAGACAGTCGACCACATGTTTTCCTTCTCATTTGCATGATTCACGCGCTTTTGAGGTGCAAAAATGTTGAATGCAGGTGGGAAGAAGAATTTGGTCAAAAGCATTTCCAGCTCAAGTACAACATTGAAACTGTTTTATGACTTTGAATTTGATACGCAGTTTTGTGATATAGTTTATGGGCTTTCACTTTACAGTCTCGTCTCGCGCATTACAATCAAAATCCAATTAAATGTTATCAGTTAGTTCTAAGGGCAAACCAAAGTTCAAATGCACTCAAAATTTTCGAGGCATAATTTTCAACATTAGGCAGCGTGGAGTGAGAGATTTGAAGTGGCCTGTGGCAGTGGCAGTGGCAGCTGTTAATTTGAAAATTAGATAATTGAGGCAAGCTTTGAGATGAAAATGAAAACATGAAGGGCGTAAAAGATTGACCCGAATTTTCTAAAATAACAGAAAACAGAACTAGACAAAGAAATCAAGCTGGATGAAAAATTATCGCTTAAGAAAAAAGAATTCTATATATGAAATTAATTATTAAGTAATTTCTATTTGTATTCATAGACACATAATATTTACAACTACAAGATTTTTAGCATAAATGTTTCCATTGCTAAACATTAAGTTGTGACTTAAGGCAAATCTGGCTTAGACACAGATTAAGCCATGTGGCAAGCAGGCAACAACAGCAATTGGTGGCAAGTTCCCAAAAGAGCGAAACCACAGCCAATAAAGCGCACTTGCTGCTCTAATAAAGATGAAAATTATATGTCCGAATAACAACAACAACGACAACAAATAGCTGGTATTACAAACGACAAGTGGAATTTACATAACAATTTAATTAAAGTGTACAAAAACAACAACTTGAAAAAGGAGTTGCCAAAAGTTAAAGCGCAAAATCAAGAGACAGAGTCAGACATTGGAGTATATACTACTATATATGTATAAATATCTATACATATGGCATAAAGCTGGCTTATTAAAGAAATAAACTATAATTAAGAATTGTGTATGTGTATGTGAGAGTTAGTCAAAAATCAAGCATAAGCCATGATTAAAGTTGGAGTTGAGTTGAGTGTTGAAACCACACAAAGACAACGAGTCGTATACGCATTGAAAGTTGGCAGTGGCAAGTTGTTGTTGTTGTTGTTGTGGCTGCTGCTGTTGCAGTTGCAGTCGCCGCTGTGTCTAAGCCCACATTGTAGGCCAAGTTAGCCAGGCAGTTGTTGACTTTTTGGCGCATGTTGCAAGCAGATCCTCGCCATAATTGGAAGCAGTCGCATGGAACTTGTTGCACAGCAAATTATAACTAACGAGACTTGATCATGTTGTTGTTGCTGCTGTTGAACGACCAGTCGATCAGTCAGTTAGTAAGTCAAGTGGCCAGAAATGTAAATATGTCCAACTCCAACTGGTGGCATCACTTTTACTTTTAAGCCAACTTTGGCTTTGTGTTAATGTGACAAGTTGCCGGTCTCTGCCAATCGCTTTTGCTTCGACAAATTGCCTCGATCTCTGGACCGTAGTGCTCTTTTGTTGTTGTTGTCTTATATAATTGACACCTCGTTGTTAATGGCTTGAAGAGAACGCTGCTTAATGCTTAAATCATGTCTGCGCAATTTGCTGACAATCGTTTTGCAGTCGAAACGAACGAACAAGTTAACAGCCAACCAGTTTCAGCCAACTCGATTTCAACTCTCGTAAAATATCCTTTAAAGGCTAATTGTAATTTGTTGATCATTTCATGCGACATACAGTTGAACTTCCCTATAATGAACTTCAACACAATAAAGTTTCGCGTTCTTTTAATTGATTTCAAGAAATTTTTTTGTTTATTGTATTACATTTCCATATAAATAATTTCTTTAAAGAATTTTTATCTATGCATGATGAAAGTATAGATTTTAAGTATAATGAGGAATGTTAATTTAAAGAATATTGTTTAAAAATATTAAACTAAGAGGTAAAAGTATATAAAAAAGTGAGTTTAAAGTCTCAAAATTTTTTCTATAATGAAGTTCGACAGCATTTACTACCTGTAATGGATCCTTTTCAAATAATTGTAGAATTCAAGAGCCCATTTGCAGGTGTTCTTATGACACTTCCTCACCCCAGACTATGAATCATAGCAGAATTCGATAAAGTGTTTATATCTTGAGCTGCCTTTTGTATGACAGATCGTAAAATCTACCGCGTCCAGCTAAAATGGATTTATAGAGATATTAAACATAGCCATAAAAGTTGACAATGCAAAGACACAAAACAGATCCAGAGCTGCGAAAACTATATAGGTGACAATCAAGAAACAACAGACTGAAGAAAGACTGTAGATTGCTCGTAAAAAAGCTAAAGACCGCGCGATAAATATATATGTATATAAATGAATACAGAAATTAACATAAAATGGTGAGACAAGATGATCAAGCCAGGGGCAACACCCTTGCTACGATCGCTGCTCTATAATTGCCAAGAGACGAGGGCAAATCCAAAATCCACAGTCAGGGCAACACAAGGGCAATCGCACTTGTGCCCAGCACACTCTGCAAGTGTGTCCACAAAACTGGGGTTCACTTTCCGATTCGTATTCCGATTCGTATTCCTACTCCTATTCCGAGTTTGAGTTCGGGTTCGGGTTCACTGAGCTGAGCTGGGCTACATGATCCCTTTTTCTCGAACGTCTTTGTTTTTACAGCGAGATAAGCAGACGGTCTTCTACACTGATAAAAAAAATGTTCTAAAATCCAAATTTTAGTCTCAGAACTAAGATTTTTGGTCTACAAAATGCGTCGAGAACATAAAATTCTTAAATTAAGAGAACACATCTTGATTTTAAGAACATTTCAATTAAGACCAAGATCTTAGTTTAAAAATAAAGGTTCTTAAAATTAAAACTTAAAAAAATAAAAATTATTTTATATATTTATAATTTTTTTTTTAAATTTTAATTTTTGATTTATTTACATTTTATTTATTCTTTTTTAAATTTTGTTTTAATTTGAATACGGGTGGGGTTTTAACCGCCGCCTATTGTTTCACAATTGAAGCTGCCTCTCTAACCAGAGCGCCACGGTGCCAAAATTTGTTTAATGCGATATAATAGCTATTTATACATTTCTAACAATTTAAGATTTTTATTCTTATATTTCGATTTTACGAATTTTAGATTAATTATCTTAGTTTTAGTAATTTGGTCTAAAAATAATCTTATTTTAAGAACAAAATATTTAAGATGAATGTTCTTGATCTTAGAACTTGATCTTTTTTTTCAGTGTAGGCCCTCGACAGTTTTCCTAGCCCATTTCTTTTTATTTTGTTTTTTTTTTTTTTTTTTTGTTGTATTTAGTTTTTCTTGTCGCATCTATTGGGTCTGTCTTTTTTCTAGTTTTTGTGTGTTTGTTTTGCCTGTTGGCGTAGGACGTGCAAACGACCCTTTTTCTGTTCCTCCACTGACTTGACTTGACTGACAAGTTTCACCTGTCCGTATTTGTCTATGGGGTGATCTATCACGCCAGAGCCAGAACCAGAGCCTTTGCCAGGGTTGACGTTTCTATTGCTCTGCTTCTCTGCTTCTCGCTCTTCCAAGATTTGCTGAGCTACAACATTTGTTTGACTAGATAATGGGAGGAACATTCGTTTATATGGTAATTTAATAGGGTCTTACATAGACTAGGTGTGCCATTGCCAGACTGACCCTTTACTTATAGACATAGGGGTCAGCAGCAATGAAATTAATATGTCTTGGTAAACTGAAACCCAAAAACCCCAATCTAAACCAACCCAGGCATTGAAAGTGAAAAATCTCCCCTCAGCGATCAGACATGACCAGACATATCTCTTAGAGCTTAGCGACATCATCATCCACGTCCACGTCCATCTGGAGAACGTGCAAACTGCGTGCTGGCCAACTTGACATGACGATAATGATTGACCCAAAAAATAAAAAACCAAAAAACTGAAAAAAAAACAACACACACATAAAAAACTCGCCCAAAGCAACAAAAAGTGAATGTCATTAGAAGAAACTTTGTCGAAGCAGTCGCAGATAAATAATAGAAAATATAGACCGTACCCAAAGCACTCGCCGAGCTGCAGCAGCTGTCAATCAATGTGCAACAACTGCTAGACAAAGTTGAATCAACTCAACAGATACCCTGCAATCCGAGGCGAGCACAATGCCATACAAATTATGAACTATAATCTTTATTTTCTTATATTTTTGATAAAAAACATAATATCAACTATTACTTTTAATATAAATCACATATTTGAGTATGAGTTAACCTGATAAAATGTTCTTGTTATACTTTATTGATATTTGTTAACCTGAAAATGGAATAATCTTTAATTTCCAATATTTTTGATAAAAAACATAATTTCAAATATTACTTTTAATATAAATCACATATTTGAGTATGAGTTAACCTGATAAAATGTTCTTGTTATACTTTATTGATATTTGTTAACCTGAAAATGGAATAATCTTTAATTTCCAATATTTTTGATAAACAACATAATATCAACTATTACTTTTAATATAAATCGCATATTTGAGTATGAGTTATTTGATCTTGTAAAGAGTAACATTAAATTCATCAATTCGATACATAGAATGTCTTTTAATTTAATCGAGTTTACCAAATAGATTTGCTTTTTACACTTTTCTTTTTTTAATAAAATTATTGAAG
This sequence comes from Drosophila falleni, assembly GCA_035045575.1. NCBI lineage: Eukaryota > Metazoa > Arthropoda > Insecta > Diptera > Drosophilidae > Drosophila > Drosophila falleni. The sequence continues at coordinate 19,688,855 of JAWNOV010000167.1, forward strand.
AGCCCTGTTCTTAAGCTAGAAATATATTTTATGAGAGTAGTCATTTTAGAGGGTAATTTCAAGTCGTTCAATTTACAATTGTTTTGTTTCTGATTTTCCAAAAAAACTTATTTGTTTTCTATGAAACTTTTCGGTGCGTAACGCGGCTGCCAATGCTGCCAAGGCCCCCCTTTTCCCCCTCTTTCCCCTGTCCCTCTAACCCTATTCTCAACATCGAACCGAGTCTATCCTCAGCCTGCTTATGCAGCCCGTTGAACGTTGAGCACTGAAAAAGGCCCCCAGCTTGGTTGCCCCAGATTCTGTGCCACTGTGCCTCATATGCCTCATTCTCAGTCTGCCTTGCAGCAGCCTCTGCCCTTTTTTTTAATTTTTTTTTCTTTTTTTTGTATTTTTTGAAGCTTGTGCAGCAAATGCTTTCAATCGCTGTGGCTAAAGAAAAGTTTTGTTTACATTTTGTTTTGTAAACAAAGAGAAATAAAATATATGTATGAATGTGTGTTCGTATGTGTGTTTGTATTAATGGGCAATATCTGTGTTCAACACGACGACGACGACTACGACGACATGTTGCATTCTAATAGCCTGCCACCAGAAGAAGAACTCTTATGAGTTGGATCTAAAGCTGAAACTGAACTGAAATTGTGGCTGCCTCAGTTGATCATGTTCATTAATTAATGATCAGTCGTCTCTCCATTGTTGCTGTTGTTGTTGTTGTATATGATATTTATTATTGTATTTTATGGCTGGTCCAATGCGTTGTGCTTTTTATTTTGCTGAGCATATAATTTATGACATTTTATTGTGTGGCAAACGCAAATGTGGCAAGATATTGTGTCGAAATTGGTGTGAGTAAGCGATACCTTTAAGGGTCTTTAATAATAACAAAAATTAATACTATAATTACACAAAATATATGCGAATTTTACTATACTTTCCTCATTTTCTCTTGCCATTTTCATTACATATTTATGATGTTTAAAGCAACAGATCGGAATATAGATCTTTTCTTTAACTGTCGATAGCATTTTTGGTTACAATGCCTGTTAATGTATGGAAATTATATTTTATTATTAATAAAATTATTAAAAATAAATTATTTAAATTTATTTATTTATTTATGCGCGACTAAAAACAAAAAAAATTCATGCATAAAAATTAATATTAAAGATTAAAAAGTAAAGATAAAATTAAATATAAATTTAAACTGTAAAGAAATTTAAATTAGAATTAGAAATAAACTAAATTACCTCATTATCTTCTAACCATCAATGACATTATCAAACAGTAGTTGTTGTAATTGTGCACACATTAAAATAAGTATAAAATAATACATACAACAACAAAAAGTAGTAAATGAAATTGATTGTCTTAGTTGATGTTGTTGCTTTTTCACTCAAAAGATAGATTGCTCATAGATTTAAAGGGCAGAAGAGAGAAGGGAAACCAGAGAAATAAAATCGTGTTACACTGCCAGCTACAACAATACTAACAGCAACAACAACAACAACAACCACGATACAGGGTTACCCAAATGGCCAACAAAATGAAAAAGAAGAAGAACGATAGAGAGGGAGACAGAGAGAAAGAGAGAAGACAACCACAACAACGACAACAACACCAAGAAAATAAAACTGTTGTAAAACGCATTTTGACTGACAGGTACCCATAGGTCTTAAGACCCAAAAGCGGACCCTACGTCGAACCGAACCCGGGGACAGTGCACAGCTGAAACTGCTCAGTTTGATGATTGCACGAGTCGAGACGTCGACGTCGACGACGATGTCGAGTGCTGAGACGTTGCCTCAATTTGAAAATCGACAAAACGTGCAACTCACATGTCATACACGCGACGCAGACGCGCCAAAGACGAAGACGAAGGAGGACGACGAAGTTGTCTATGATAGGGACCGAGGGACATTTAAGGGACCGAAGCGTCGACAGCTGCTGGGACTCGGATAAAGACTGAGGCGAGTACGTAAGCCAAGACGAAGACGAAGAGGGGACTCAGTTACATCGTGCAACAAACACACTGTGCTGACATCGACGGCAATTGGTTGTCCCTGCTGAGGGACCAAAATTGCGCCATTTCAATGAGTTTTAGTTGATATGCCATCAAGAAGAAAGCAGAGTGTTCAGGTATAAGGGAGGTTCAATCAAGATGCAGAGAGTAGAGATTGGATATTTGGGGTTGAACTGAGCAAAAGGCTGCCAGATTGTATAAAAACGATCATAACACAGAAAAAAACTAGTCGGCCGGTGCTACAGTCGAGCATACTCGACAGTCGGAGACCCCGTACATACTATGGAAAAAACTTATAATGGAAAAAACTAAAAATAATTTAGTTAACTTAAATGCAAATGTTATCAGATTGGTTACGATATCTAATAAAACAAAAATGTTTTACATACTAAGACTTAATTTTCGCACGATCGGTCCTATGACAGCTATATGTTATAGTGCTCAGATTTGAACCAACTTTGGTAAGGATATATAAGACTAACTTATGTCCCCGCTCCCAGTCCCTCTCCCAGGCCTCGCTCCCAGTCCCTCTTCCAGTCCCTCTCCCAGTCCCTCTCCCAGGCCTCGCTCCCAGTCCCTCTCCCAGTTCCTCTCCCAGGCCCCGCTCCCAGTCCCTCTCCCAGTCCCTCTCCCAGTCCCTCTCCCAGTCCCTCTCCCAGGCCTCGCTCCCAGTCCCTCTCCCAGTCCCTCTCCCAGTCCCTCTCCCAGTCCCTCTTCCAGGCCTCGCTCCCAGTCCCTCTCCCAGTCCCTCTCCCAGTCCCTCTCCCAGTCCCTCTCCCAGGCCTCGCTCCCAGTCCCTCTCCCAGTTCCTCTTCCAGGCCCCGCTCCCAGGTCCCTCTCCCAGGCCCCGCTCGCTGGAAAGTGGGTAAAATGAAGTTGATAAGCCGAAATATTAAATCACAGCAAAGGCTCAAGTTCAACTACAATGAAGACTCTTACGTTAACGTTAGTCCAGAACTCAGAGCATCGAGAATCTACCAAGATTTATTCAATTTGTGCGTGTATGTGCGTGTTGGTGCGTGCATAAGCGTGCACGTGCATGTGTCTAACTTGTAGGTTACTTATTGAAGAGGCCAGGCCCAAGCTGGAAAGCCCCAACTCCTTATAAGTTCCTCTGTTTTATTTCCTTAAGTTGAGTTTACCTTCCATTTGGACTTGTGAATATGAGATGAGGCTATTAAAGAACACCTGTGCGTACATTAGAAGTGTATTTCCCTAGATATGTATATAAATATAACATATTCACAGGAAGATCCGCTTATAGATTCCTCTTGAAGTGGAGGAGGGATTATTGGACTCGAATTGAGATTGATACATAATCTCTTTCCAACTAGACCTAATCGAAGCATTTAGTCAATTCAAAAGTGAAGATCGTTAATTTTCAAATACAAATCTGTTCAGTTTCGGTCTCTGGCTTAAAGAAATTATCGCTCATTATCTTGGCCAGGCTAGTAAACTAATTTCGTTTCGGCCAAGAAGAGCTATTAAATTGAAAGCAGAGCAAAGACTTTTTTGCCAAAGCAGAAGACACGAGACACAGTGCCATCACATTAGCCAGAGATAGAGAGAGAGAGAGAGAGAGAGAAGAGCAAAGTTGAGAAGCTGAGGATCGGACAGATCGGACTGTTATGGACGGACCTGAAGACGGCACGAGCGCATCAAATTAAGCAGGAAGAAGACAGCAGTGTCGACAACGGCAAACAGCAAACAGCAAATAAAATACATACTAAAAATCCTTAACCAATGTAATTTGATACCGAAAATCATTATGCACAGAGACCAACAACAACAAGCTGCACTTTATATGTATATATTTAAATATTTACAGATATATATATGTATCTTTTGAGGAGCAGAACAAGTCAGAAGAGTCGACGACTAATTGCCATCAATTTTTTGCATAAATCTTGGCAATATTATGCATGCACAAAAGCAAGATAGATCCACAGTAGGCAGGAGAGAGTGAGAGAGAGAGAGAGAGAGAGAGAGAGAGAGAGAGAGAGAGACATGGCACAGATAAATGTACTCCGCTGACCGCACCAACTTCAGGATTGCCCATGAAGCACTCTCAAGTCGTGTATGTCCAACCAATCAAAAGGTTCTTCAACCCGAAGCATTTGAGGCTCTTTTCTGCCAGGCTCTGCAACAACAACAACCACAACAACAACAACAGCAACAACAACAACAACTGCAACTGCAACAGCAACTGCAACTCGTAGTTAACCATTGCTAAAGTGGCACGATCACCAACATCATTATCATACATACGACTGCGAGTTGCAACTACGACAATGCCACAACAACAACAACAACAACAGCAACAACAATGAGGCAAGCGTGTTGCAAAATCAAATAAAAGTTCTAAAAACGTTGTTTATGCCGACTGTTTTCTCAGGAGGAAGGGCAAGAGAGGGTTAAGGGGTTTACACGATCATGAGGCAAACACGATTTGAAAATTGCGTATCGCCAAAACCCCGAGTTCATTATGTCCAAGGAGCAGTGCGGCCAGAATCTCCGAAACAAAAATAGCTAGATTTGAAAAAAAAAGTTGCTAAAAATGATGTGAAAATTTTCAGAAAAATGCTAAACATTAAAATGATCGCTTTTTAGAAATATATGTATGAATTTAAGAAAAAAAATCGAAATTTAAAAGGAACATGATTTCATATCTTATATATAAACATTTAATTATATAAATTATATAATCATTTAACTAAAGAATACTTATAAAGCTATTTAGCTGGTCAGCTTCACTTAAATCAGCGTACTTCTCATTGCCGGTAATTTGTGTCAAGTAAAAAAGTGCTTCTACACTTTATATAATCGAACCCTATGTTAAATATAAGTTCCGATATTTTTGTGAACCATTATTAATCGTAATTTGTGCTATCAATTTCAAAAATGTATAAAAAAAAAGCCAAAAATGCTAAAGAAAAATGAAAAAATGCTAGTTTTGAAATAAAGTTGCTAAAATTGCCAAAGAAAAATTAAAAACTGCTAGATTTGTGGCTCATAGGAAATATAATAATAATAAATAATTGGAAAAAAAAAGCAAATGTTTTTAAAAGTTTCTAGATTTAGCAACTAAATTGCTAAACTGGCAGCACTGTCAAGGAGGGGACGTCGATGTTGAAGAGAGTAAGAGAGAGTGAGAGAGAGGGGAAAGAGATAGAGAGAGAGATAGAGAGAGATAGAGAGAGAGCTGTGCACAAAGCTAGCTCACTGTGCTTAAGAACGACAACAACGACGACGACGAAGACGATGACAATGATCATGATGATCATTTTGTTGATATCATGAAAGAGCAAGACGAAGACCAAGACCAAAACCAAGACCAAGGCCAGGCCTAGGCCTCTTTCTCTGCCTCTGTCTCTGTCAGGATAAGTTCATTGACTTGCATCTAGAAGTTCATTGCAGTTGAAGTTGTACCACCATCGACAACAATAACAACAACAACACTAACAACAACTACAACTTCTACTTGCAACAGAATGGATCTTGGTGTTTGTCTTTTGCTTGGCTTCGAGAGCGTGTGTGTTGCACACTTTCTGTTTTATGCCTCTGGCCGATTCCGACTTAGAGAGACACGTCCCGAACCGAATCAGAGTCCAAAACCCAAAGCCGGTCGAGTTGTAACTACTTCTTTGCTGCCATACACTTGTGCTAGGCTTTGCTTTGTATTATTTGCTAGGATTAAAGGTATTAAAAGACATGAAACAGGCACAACACACTAAGAAGAACTGAGCAGGGTAAACACAACAATATATATATTGTGTGTGTGTGTGTGTTGTGGCAAATAAAACATCTGTGCAGTAAAATCAAAACACTGAGAGGGATCTGAGCACAAAACAGAGCTGAGACTGTTAAGTGTGGATCAGTTTGGGTTTCTTTTGGTTCTTGGACAAGGAGAACTTGCAAATTGACGTCGTCGTGGGGATCGCAATACGAATACGAATACGAATACGAATACGAGATCGTTTGGGAACCCTTCATGAAAACAAGTAACATTATGTATCCCTCTTTTTATTTTTTTATTTTTTTTGTATTTTTTTTGCTGTTCTTCCTGCTCTACTCTCAAATTTATTCTGCCGGTTGATTTGTTCCCTTTTGGTTCTTTGGTTGCCCGGTTAGTTTGGTTTGTTGCCTGCTTTGGCTGGGAAGATCGCGTCTTTGGCTCCATTTGAGGTTATTACACTCTTGGCCTTTTGTTTTTATTACGCTCAAAAAGGACAATAAATCTATAGAGTTAGGCCAAGTTAACAAAGAGCTGATTTTGGCGCGCTTTTTGAGCTGCCATTAAACTGCTGGCTGAATGTGCTAGAGACTCTTTGCCCAGTTAGTAAATAGACTGGCCGATATAAAGTGACTCCTGATCGTTACTGGGATATAATAGTTACTAGGTTAAGATGACTTACTGAGTTAAGATCTAGATCTTTTAATTTATTTACATTAATATACAAATTTTAAAGCTGATCATCCTGGTCATACATAAGTATGTCATGATAATCCAGTAAAAATAGCAAAGGGGCATAATATAATAGTTTCCACTACGATCTGTCGGCTTAAACCACTAATAAAATATAGTCAATTATTTTGTGAAGATCACAAAGTATTAATAGAAGCTAAAAGTTAACTTTTTAATCCCAACTTTATCATAGATCCTTTTTAGGCAAACAACTAATATGATATTTTGACAGCTCGACAACACTATTCGCTTTATAAAGATCACAAATGTATTTCATGCTCAATTGCAATTTTAGAAACCGCAACTTGGCAACACTGCCCTCTAAAAACACTCAGTTTCAAGTAAAATTAAACATCCATATGCATGTATAACCCTTTTATTGATCAAATCTTATCTATAACTATAATTTGGCAGCACAAATCCTTTCTTAACCTAGCTAATAATCATGCTCAAGTCACAAATGTATTTCATGCTTGAACGCAATCTGTTCAGCATAGCTGCAGCACGGCAACACTGTCTACTACAATCGCTCTTGGGTCCACGTGCTCTCTTAGCCATCTCAGAGATCATCGGTCACTTGCGCTCTTAAGCACTTGCTCTCTTCATCCGATAAGAGGTTGCAGCTAAGAGAGAGAGACCTACAACTCTTTGGCTGTTTGAGCACAGAGTTTGTTTTGATATGGTTTTTCTTCTCGTTTTTCTTTACACACACACACACACAAACACGCGGAGCGGTTGTAGTTTTGTTTTGTTCGTCTTATTCCGCTGGCCGTTGTCTTCGTCTTCGTCTATATCTTAGTCTTCATCTTCTTCTTCTTCGCCAGCAACCATGTATATGGGGGTACAGTAGTCTCCCGCCAAAATTTAGTGGCGCGCGCTCGTTGCGCTTGTTGTGCGTTGATCTTTTACGTTTTTGTTTTGATTTCAACATTCTGGTCGTTGCCGTAGTAGTAGTAGTAGTCACTTTACGTCTCTCTCTCTCTTTCTCTCTGCGCTCTCGCTCTCTCTGCAATGGTTAGCTGCCGGACCGGACCACAATATACTATACTACGTACAGCCCCAGTCCAAGTCCGACTTTAAGTTCGATTCTCTGCAGCAGCAGCAACAGCTTGGACAAGTGATCATGACAGCGAGCGAGTTTGCTCCAAGTCTATGTGTGTGTGAGAAAGAGTATGCGTGTATCTGTGTGTGCGCTGTGCATTTTCGTTTTCAATTAGGTTTAATCAAGCAAACGATCGATCATATTGACTTGTTTTTTTTTTTTTATTCCATATTTTTATTTTTATTTTGTTTTTTATGTTTCTTGGCTTGAGGTGTGCGTTTTGTGTACTGTCGTATTCTGCTTGCCGTTTGCTGCCTGGGTTATTGCTCGCTTTTCATTTTCCTGTTCTGGTTTTCGAGTTTTGCATAAACTTGTTGATTAACTGCGGCTCGAGGCGACTCAGCTGCTGCTGCTTTTGGTTTTTGGCAGCGCGTTTCTTGGACTCATTACATAGATACATGTGTATGTTTTAATGTGTGTGTGTGTGTGTGTGTTTTGTGTACCCAAAAGGTACCAAGGTTACAAGACCTAGTTTAAATGGTCCATAAAGAACTTCTTATAACGATAATATTTTGTAAATTAATTGACATACATCGAGTTTTGTCATTTACATTACATAGATTTTTTACCACTTATAATTTGTCGGAAGTCAATATCTATTCTCTGTAGTAATTTTTAAGTCCATTAAATTGTAAACGATTTATTTTTAATAGTTAGCCTAATTTAAATTTGAAGATTTACATTTAAGTACATGCTATAAAGTAAAAAGTTAAGGCCGGAATAGGCCAGAGAGTTTTAAAAATAATTGTCAGGCTCCTTTGACTCCTGCAAATTGCAAAAAATTCTACCAATCCCGCAGTTGTGAAAATATAAAGCTTTTTTTAGTGGTGAATGTTTTTTTTATTGTTATATTATGCAATACTTATAGATGGCTTAAGTTTTTAAGCAACTCCTTCGCCCAAAAGTATGCAGTGAATTTAATACCGTTGGAGTTCCGTATTCAAATATAAGCTTAAGATATATGTATCTATATTTAGTATCGAAACTCGACTTAGCGTTTTAACTATTTTTTATGAAAATCTCTTAATTATAATAACTAAGTAATTGAAAAAAAGATTAGTTTTATTAAGAACTTCCTTTATAATACATTTAAGTACAATAAGTTGCTAATGCTTGGAATACGAACTGATATTAAGTTCTATTTGGTAGTCGGGTGACAATACTAACCTCATGCACAATTTGAGATTCATCGATAATGCTGTCATATGTATGTAGTGGGTTTGTATGTTTGTGTGAATCCGTTAGAGGCCATTTCTTTGGCTTCTCTATTACCAATGTGTCAAGCCCGCACTCAAAAGCCAAGAAATTATATTTAAATTACATTGACAGTGGCAAGAAGACAGACAGCTTGAGATAGAGATACATAAGAGGCAGAAGGAGAAGGCAGTGCACCACTTGGACAATCAGACAGCTTCGGAGGCATTATCATTATGTTTATTATACGACGAGTACTGGCAACAGCAGCAGCAGCAGTTGCTGTGGCAGCAACAACAACAACAACAACAGCAGCAGTTGCAGTGGCAAGCAGCTCATATAGCTCCGCTCCGATCATAATCAGACAGGGGCCAGGCTCTTCAGGCCAAGGGTAAAGGGGCAAGAGCTCGAAATCGACAAGTTGCTGCATGCACGATCGCCGAGAGACGAAAGAGACGAGAGACGAAAGAGACGAGAGAGAGGAGTGAGAGGAGAGTCGACTGGGGACTCGTGTCTTGGGTTTGGCTTTGGCCCCTCTCAGCTGGCTTTGAGGCGACTTGTTTGGATGCTGCTGCTCAGTCGCTGCCTCTGTCGCAGTCGCAGTCGTTGTCAGCGTCGCAGTCGCCGCTCTGCTCCGCTGCTTAGCCCGCATCGTCGTGCGCATTTAAAGGTCTCCAGCCATCTCAATCTTCCTCTCCACCTCTCCCTCTCTCTCTCTCTTCTGCTTCGTCTGCTATTGCTGTCTTCTGCTGGAGCTGTTTAAGTGCCGTTGCCGTAGTTGTTGTTGTTCTTGTTGTTGTTGAATCTTTAAAACTTGATTTTAAGTTTGTTGTTGTTGTTTTTTTCGCCGCTGGTTTGTTTTTTTATGTATGTATGTATATGTAGCTGCTGCAGCAGCTGAACACCTGTGTTCTTATGCGCTCCCCTCACAATATTATTTTTTTAACCTCATGCAATTTAATGTCATGTTTCTCGTCTTAGTTGCTGTTGGTATTTTTTTTTTTATTTATTTATTTTTATTTTTTTTTATTTTTTATTACTTAAGTGCGTGTTTAGGTTTAAAGGTTTATGCGATGCTTTTGGTGCCTTGCTGCTTCTTGTCCACAGTCTTTTATGCCTACAGTAAATTTAGCGTCTTAACCTATTTATAATGAAATCTGTTTTGGCCATAAAGTGCCAGCAGAGTTGGAGGTGGAGAAGCAGAGACAGAGGCAGAGGCAGTATTGCTCGTATGTTCTACAATTTATTGGGCCATTAAAGCACAGTTACTGCCTAAGCTTATGAAAATCGTTGAGATAATTGCATCAACTCCAGAAAGAGAGAGCGAGAGAGAGGGAGAGAGAGAGTACACAATCAAATCGATACCAAAATTATAGCCCACAATAAACTAACACCTCTAACTGTGTTAGGTGGCAAAAGCAATATATAATATATTTTATTTATTTTGCATTTTTATTAACGAGATAAAGTAAACATCAAATATAAATAATAGTTTAATATCAAACTAAATCATAAATTAATTGTGATAAGCTGAGAATAATAATTTGAAGGAATAAAGTTTAGAATTCGAGCGACACGTGGAACAAATTTATTTATTTTAATCAAGTGGAAAATAAAATTTGCGAAAAAAAATTCAACACATTTGCAAAGTCCCGAAGCTTAAAAATATAAAATTGCATTTTTTTTCACTTTATAAAATATTAAAATATATAGTTATATTGTAACTTTTGAATAGAAAATGGAAATTTTATTTTAAACTCTACAATATTTTAAAATTTTTGTTTTAAAAGCTATATTTGATAATGTCCTTTTTTTTTCTAATTTAAATTTTGGAAATATTGACCGATACGTATATAGTACAATATAAAAAATATGTTTGTAAACTTATTAGTTGGGACGAAAATACAGTATGAATGTTCGCTAAATGTAAAAAAAAACTTTGATGTTATTGGAATTATAAAAAATATTCTACAACCATTAAAATAATTAGCATATGGCAAATAGTAAGTAGTTAGGTTTCAATAAAAGGAATAGTAATAAAACCATTATTCAAATGCATTTTCATATTTGTTTCGCGCAATGAATGTGAACAAATAAATGTGTATATTTTGTGCCGCGGACTAACATGGCGTATGAGTAATCAACAAAATTTTTGAACAATAGCCATATGCTATAAAATTATTAATAACGCGACTCTGTAACTAATCACGTCAAATGAACAATGGGTATAGTACGTTTTATGGCTGCTCCAAAGCAAGCAAAGCAAACAAAAGAACCTAAAGAGACCCCACCGACTAAACCAACTAACTAACCGATAGATGGACAGATGGACTGACCAACTAGTAACAAAGCGCATTCAATCAACATAGCACAAACAACGCACAGTTGCAAGTCATAAAGACTACAACAAACATACACATACAAATACAAATACAACAAAGGGAAAAAAAACAACAATATTCAGCGCAAGCTGTGACAAGAGGCAAGTGGCAAGTGGCAAGAGGCAAGTGGCAAGAGGCATGAGGCAGCTACTGGGCATACGCCAAAAAGCGGCAACGCGACGCCTCGTAACGCTAAGCAAATAGACCAAAGACAAGCTGAGAGTTCTACATACTAAATACTATATATATATATATATATAGGAAAATGGCAGAGGCATCGAGAAGAGGAAGAGGAGGAGGAATCGGGGCAGGTGACATAGGGAGAAACTGGGCACACAAAGCAACTTCACGCCGCAAGTCAAAATGCAATTAAGCGCAGCTACTGAACGACTTCAACCCAATGACAATGATGATGATGATAATGATGATGATGATGATGATGATGATGATGATGTGGATGAGGATGAGGATGACGATAGCAACGTTGTAACCATCAAGCCAGCAGATTGTCAGAGAAATATATGTACATACATATATGTACATATATGTTATAAAGCGAGACCCATGAGCTGGGCGTTGATGTTTCGGGCGGAGTTGCACAGATAGAAAACTACATGCAACAACAACAACAAAACTCGATTTCAGTTAAGACGCAGTAAAAAGTTGTAATGCAGCTTAAGACGGGAGCGCAGTCGCTTTTAAACATAGAGGAAGGAAAGAACCGCATGGAAAACGAAAATAAAAATAAAAGCTTTTTTTTTTTGTTGTATTGGAAGTGGCAATTACACGCAACAAAATTGGAGGTACCGATACCCAATGCCTCAATATGCAGACCATAATTTCATATATGTTTGAGTTCATATGGAATTAAACGTTTTAGAAAAGGGGGAACTCTGCGAACTCCACTCGAAGGTGGTAATTATAAATGCCAAAGGAAGAAAAGAGAAATTCAATTGATTCAAATAGATCATTGCTGTGTAAACAAGAGCTAGACTAAGTATTTAATGCGCTTGTATGCTAGAGAGAAATAAACTGGAAAATATTACTCATACGTAATATATACATATCAAAGTATCTTTGATTAAGGTTCTCACTGATACTGAATTTTGTTTAAGAGATCAAATATTAATCGATTAATGTTAATTGAACAGAGCGTTCTATAATCATCTGTATTTATATCTTTCTATATCTTCTCATGTGATTAGAATCATTAATGTAAATAATACTGTATGCAAATTTTTTAAGCTGATATCAAATAGACTCTTAGTAGGATCTATCTACCTACATATACCTTTTTTATAAAATAATTTTTTCTATGTGAAATATCAAAATTAAATAGATACAGTACTTACATCCTGTAACTAAAACATTATATTTTCAAGTCTTTTATTTTTTTTTATTAGTTTTATAAATGCAAGCTGAGTCTCCATATAGACAGACAAATTGTCCATAGTATTTAATTGAGTACTACTGTCCTAAATTCTTACTCAATGTAAAATCTGTTTTAGTTCTTAAATTAAATGTTTTCAAGGTTGTCTATTTATACAGAAAACTTGACTTCCTAATATTCAACAATAATTTTCAGCTATAATTGTACTTACTAAGTTTTTTTGTGCAGTGTAAGCGACTGCAAGCTACAACAAAGAAGGTTCTTAAAAGCTTTGTGCATCGTTGTCGCTGTCGTACCCCAACAAAACCGGTTAAGCAGTTTCCTACGCTCTATCCAAGATATGGAGGATTAGGGGACAAGGTGGGGAGGGTGGGGTGGGGAGGGAGGTCTTTGAGGAGGGATTTGACTTGGTTGTGCTGTGTTGATTTGTTGCGCATGCGCGCGCGACTTTGCTGTACAGTGTACACTGTGTACACTGTACACCCTGCAGCGCTGCAGCTGTGCCACAAACAGACATGCAGACAAAGGCCTACTGGGTTTGGGGCAGGGGCAGGGGTAATGGTAGTCAGGGGGGGGGGGGGGGGCTACATCTTGTTGCTGCTGTTATTATGACGCTCAAGCAGCTACTGTGCACTGCTTAACGATCATGCCCGATCATGCTTCAAAAACTTAAGCCAAAAGCTCTTGCAAACGCGCACGTTTCATGTTGTTGTTGTTGTTGTTGCAACTTGCTGTTGTTGTTGTTGTTTTGGTTGTTGTTTAGTATGCTTTGGTTTTGGCTACCGTTTGTATCTGTTTGAAATCGCTTTTGGGATCGGATTTGGTATCGTATTTGGCTCATTGTCAATGTCGCTGTTGCAGCTTCTGGGGGCATGCAACTCCCGATGATCGTTGCCTCCGATCGCCGCGTGATTCATTTGTCGTGCTGTGCCGAGCACCAAACGACCAAACGACCCGCATGCAACATTTGTTTACTTCTTATGCATTTTTGGGGGCACAGATTTGACGTTTAATGGCTTTGGATGGAGTCGCTCTTTAGCTTGTGGTTATGGAAATATGATTACCCCCCCTCCCTCCACAACCCGTTAAAAAGTACTGTGCCACATCATTATCCAATTCAATGTTGCACCCACTCAACGGCAATTGATGCAAAATGAACGGTGATTAAAATGATCGACAATATTTGCATTGGTCAGAACATTTAAACTTTGAAATCAATGCACTGTTCTCCAGTTCTCCAGTTCTCCAATTCGCCAAACAACAATTAATCGACAAAACTTTGACCGCCCCGGGGGGTGTACCCATTAAAATAGCGATGCACGAGTTCTCAACAAAAGATTTCAATTTGTTTTCAAGGATGCAACAACCAGTTGCAGTTGCATCGCTTGATAAATAATTAGAAGTTTATGACCCTGAGAGTTGAGAATCGCACTTGGCAATTATATGGTCAAGGTTGGGCATGACCATCAGAGATACCCTAACTCAACTCGCATGATCCCAGAGCTAAGTAACATTTCAATATTTACACACTGCGATATTTGAGATGACAAACAAACGACAATACACAATCCACAATCCACACGGCAGCCAAAGCAAAGACTTGGAAAACCAGCTAATCAAATACTGTCAGATATGTAGATAGTTAATGGGTATATACCTGTACATACAAACGTATACACTCATAGATTGAGGAGGTCTTGACAAATAGAAAGACTCCTGCATTTTGCTTATCTAAAACAAGCTGCACAAAAATCAACCTACGGACAGTTTTTGTCCGACAGTGATTGTCCGTTGAATACCCTGTAAATCTTTATATTTGAATTGGTAAAGAAACGGTTTTCTTTTATTTAACTCTTACTATTTTTAGACCCGTTACTTAAAAAAGTACAGGGTCTATTGGGTTTGTTTTACCGACTATGTGCGTAACAGGCAGAAGAAGGCGTGGCAGACCCTATAAAGTATATATATTCTTGATCAGCATCAATAGCCGAGTCGATATAGCAATGTCCGTCTGTCCGTCTGTCTGTATGAACACCTAGATCTCAGAGACAATAAGACCTAGAGACACCAAACTTGGTATGTAGGTTCCTCTATACTACTCTATACTCTATACTATACAAATTATAAGAGCAACTTATAAGACTGGGAGCGGGGACTGGGAGAGGGACCTGGGAGAGGGGCTAAGAGAGGGACTGGGAGAGGGACTGGAAGAGGGACTGGGAGAGGGACTGGGAGAGGGACTGGGAGAGGGACTGGGAGAGGGAGAGGGACTGGGAGAGGGACTGGGAGAGGGACTGGGAGAGGGACTGGGAGAGGGAGAGGGACTGGGAGAGGGACTGGGAGCGTCATTAAAACTTTATGAGTAACAGAGAGACTAAGAGAGAGAGAAGAGAGACAGAGAGAGAGAGCAAAGACGTAAACGCAAACGACAACGACAGGATAATATCGACTCGAGGCTGACACACATAAGTTAGTCTTATACATCCTTACCAAAGTTGGTTCAAATCTGAGCACTATAACATATAGCTGTCATAGGACCGATCGTGCGAAAATTAAGTCTTAGTATGTAAAACATTTGTGTTTTATGAGATATCGTAACCAATCTGTTAACATTTGCATTTAAGTTAACTAAATTATTTTTTTTCATTATAAGTTTTTTCCATAGTAAGTACGGGGTTTAAATAAAAATATGGAAATAATTGGAAGGTTGTAATTTTTAATTTAAAAGTTACGGTCATATACGGTGATATAAACTGTAGTAATAACAACTTTGTGTCGAAATCAAGTTTAAATGCATAATAACTTATGCTTCTAAAAGAATTTCTTGCAGTGACAATTGTCACAAAAAGGGAACTAAAATAAGAGTGTAATCGTAGTTAACAGAGTCACCTCCTCGTACGTCCGAACTGTACCAACTGCGAGTAGAAGATAGAACATCGAATCCAAGCAGTTGGCGCATCCCAAACCAGATTAAACCGCAGATGTTCTGTCAAACTGACAGCGCCAGTGAAACGACTTGATTGCGCCCAGTGACTTGGTGCCCAGTGACTATGGTCAGACTCTGGCTTTAGCTGTGGATCAGGCTCTCTGGCTCAAGCCTAGATCAAGCTGGGTTATCCAGAGCCAACGACATCCACAGAGCGACAACCACAACCACAACGACAACGACAACGTTCAACGTTCTAATGAACCCAAAAGATTTTACGCGCCAAATGCTTTTTCACGTTGTAAGTATCTACCATACAACAACAACGTACAACTGCAAAAAAAAAAAGACATAATAAAAAATAAAAAAGACGAGGGAAAAAAAGAAGAGCTCAGAGTGCCTTTTTCTCTGTTTTGATACGCGCTTCCAGTCGATATAAAATTAAAGACCTAATGAAGTGGAGGCAACGACAACGCAAAGATAAATATGCACACAGGCCAGAGAGTTGAAGAAGAAGAGGAAGACGAAGTCGAAGTCGATGTCGAAAAAAAAAAAGAATAACTCGTTTGACCAGTTGTTGTTGGGTTGGGGGCAAGAATCATCATAATTTTTACTATCAACTTGCAACATGGACACATGCGACGCCGTAGACGGACGGACGGACAGACAGAACGGCAGTTGGACCGATCCGATCCGATTGCGTGTGCCTCTCTCTCTCTCTCTCTCTCTTTCTCTCCATGTCGCCTTCCTGCACACGCCTACGCCAAGGGGCCGCATGCGCGGGAGCGAGACAAAACAACAACAAAACAGGCACACATACAAAATAAAGAGAAAAAAAAAAAAATAAATAAATAAAAAAAAATGATATGAAAACAGGTCATTGCCTTAATGGATCTCAACACACAACGCGCCACTGGCTGTGTCTTCGATTCCCTCCCCGACTCCGATTCCCGATTCCGAACTTAGACTCCCGACTCCCGACTGGCATCGAGCCTCGTATGTAGATGCAAACGACGGCAAACGATGAACGTTGCCTGCATACGAACGAGGGAGGCGATGCAAGCAACCAGCGATAAAGATTTAAGCAAATAATCAAATACATAAACAAGAAGAAATCCAGCGAAAGCAGAAAGTCGCAATGTGTATACTCTTTCCATTTGAAAATAATTCCAAATTAACTTTACTTAAGCTCTATGTATTAGGTACTTTTAACTGATTGATTGACTGACCAATTCTCTTTTAAAACACAGCTTAAAATTAAAAATTTTAATAAACTTAATTCTAAAGGATTAAAGTTGATTAAAGATAAATTTTAATATTTTTTCCATCAATTACTTTATATCAATTATAGAGTCTGGAGCGTAGAGAATAAATTTATATATTATTCATGCCTTAAAATAACTATTTCTGAATTAAGCTTTATCTGTAATTTGGAAAACACCTAAACAGAAATGAAAAGTTTAATTTGACTTTTTACCTGAACACTATCCATATATTTTATTATTAAAACAGTCCTATAACAATGATATTAAAATCAATAGTTTTTTTTAAACATATCGTTATATAATTTGAAAAATTAAGAAACATTTGTATTATAACCGAACTATAATTATACTAATTTCATGGATGGTATACCATCATTAAGAGTTGTAAGTTTTAATAAATATTGGTGAAGAGTATGCAACACGCACTGCGGGGTTTCTTCAGGGCGACGGAACCACTCGAGGCTCACATTGAGCTGAGTTTTGGAGAGGAGAATCGACAGATGGACTTGGGGACAGTGTAGAGAACAGAGAAGACTTTCAAAACTTTACACAATTTAGATTTATTGTTAAAGCAGAAAAACAACAACAGAAAACAAAAGGAAAACCACAGCAAAGCAAAGCAAAGCGCAGCGCATAAGTAAATTGGGTTAAAAGTACAATTGTCGTTTAGACTCTAATTGGAGGCGTGCGCTGGTCAAAATCGCTGATTGGAATGAGCCTGTCACTTGCCCAAAGGCCACAAACAAATCAATTGTAATGCTCCAGCTCCAGCTTCAGCTTGTAAATTCCAACAGCAGCTACAATAGAATCCAGCTACTGTTTTGGCCAGCTGGAGACTAACTGACTGTCCAGACTCGACTCGGCCTCGGACTCGGACTCAGACTCAGAATTGGACTTGTGCTAAGCGCGTGCCTGCCTCAAGCTGCAACTCGAGCTGTGTCTCAGTCTCTCCCAGTCTCTCCCAGTCTCTCCCCAGCCTCGAGTTCTCAGTTCTCAGTCTTCAGTTCAGCCCACTTGCTTTCCTCTTGGTACAGTGCCGCCACCTTTTGCCAGCTGTTTTGACTGCTGCTGCTGCTGCTGCGCCCAGCTGCCTTTGGGGCAACATCTAACTCTGCCACAGCAACTGCCACAGCAACAGTTGCTGATCTTGTGCCATTTTTCGATGCTGCGGTTGCAGTTCCAGTTGATCTTTGCAGTTGGGCCAATAGATAAGACTCACTTCACTGCTGGCTGCTTCAATGTTGACTTTGCTTATGTAATACTAGACTCCGTTCAGCTGCCGGCGGTTTTTGTGGTGTTTGTTGCATGTTGCATCTTCTTCTGGATGATGCGACTGGTTAGCGTTGTGTTTGATAAATTGCCCAAGTTCATCAGAGGAGTTTTGCAGCCGGCAGGGGTTATAGTTAGTCAAGTGGTTAGCTGGCAGTTGCCACAGCAATAAATAGAAATATATAGCGAAGCGACACAAATCTAACGAAAGTTTTAAGAATATATCATGTTCATTAGGGTGCATCGATTTTTTTTTTTGGTAAATTGCAACCCAAATTCGTAATATACGGTCAATACTAAGATGTTTTGACTAAGAAACCATTGTTCTAAGATGAATAAATTTAATTTAATTTAATTTTTGGATCGGTCCACTATATCATATAGCTGCCATAGGAACAATACATCGAAAATAAAGTTTTAGTATCGAAAAAATTTTTGTTTGTTGAGATATCAGAACCAAACTGATAAAATATGCTTTTGGGCTGGTATTATACATCCTGGCCAAATTTGGTTAGAATCGGTTAACAATATCATATAGCTGCCATAGGAACGGTACATCGAAAATGAAGTTTTAGTATAGAAAATATTTTTGTTTGTTAAGATATCAGAACCAAACTGATAGAATATGCATCTGGGCTGATATTATACATCCCGACCAAATTTGGTTAAAATCGGTTGACTATATCATATAGCTGCCATAGGAACAATCGATCGAAAATCAACTTTCAGTACAGAGTACCTGGGCACAGGGTATTCAACTTTCGAGCGTGCTCGACTGTAGCCGCCCACTAGTTCTTCTCAAAATACGGGGACTAGGAATACATTTTTGAACTATGGTTTTTTATTCTTCTTACAATTGGCCGTAGATTATGAATATGGGTTACCATTTAAAAATTTTGTGTGGCCCATGCTATTCAAATTTTTTGTAAATAAAGTTTTGCTTTTAGAGTGTGATAATAGTATAATTTGCTAACAGCAGAAAATAGTTGCAAAATTTGAAAGAACAAGTTTCGGGCGTGTCCAGAGTTTTTTCCATCCCATGTCCAGAGCAGCGACAACTGCGACGCCAACTGATTACACACATTTGGCATTTGTAGCGCGTGTGCTTTGGAGCAGATGTAGATGCAACATCGTAGTTGAAGAGTGAATTACTTGTCGAGCAGCTGCAGCTGAAGATGCTGAAAAGAAAAAGAGGAGGGAAAAGTGGATGTGAACCCAAATTATCTAATTTGCAAAGTTATTGCTATTAATTGGGCGTAATTATTGCGTGTCGTCGGGGCTAAATGGCGCCTTTTATGCAGCCATTATAATTAGTTTCCTTTCAAACTTCCTACTATGTGGCAAGCCTGTTGTCTGCCTGTGGCAAGTGCCACCGATCGCTGCCCCCTTTCGGTACAGTTGTCAATTTTAATTGATTGTTAATCTGCGCTACGTAGACTCAGCGTGATCTTGCAACTGGGTCTGTTTCTGGATCTGAGACCCAGACCCATTCTCTGACTCTCTGCCGAGGTTAATCTTATAAACGTACCGAGTTAATTGTATTAAATACGCTCCACAGCATTGTTGTTGTTGTTGCTGTCCAGCGGGTTATCTTCTTGGGCTTGCTTGGAGTTAATGAACCATTGAAGATCAAGGATAACCGACGTGCACATGGCAATTAGTTGATTTTTTATTGAAGTCAACAGCGATAACTAAATATAGATGGAGGCCATCATAAAAATATACAAAACGTTCCAAGAAAATATATTTATGAATACTTTTTCATTGAATATATTCTCATATTCATATTCAAAGGTAAATAAAACTAATCAGCTGGTCAAGTTTTCTATAGCAATTTTTACGTTTTTCAAAGCATACTTTTGGGTCAATTATATGATGCTATTAATTAACAGCACATTAAAAATATTGCAATTTAAAGACTATTTTAGATGTTTGTCTAAGATTATGAACGCTTGACAGGTAATAAAAATAAATGGCAAAATATTGCAATATTGCAATCAAGAAAGCATTTACATATTCTGAAAGTATATTTATAATTCCCAGTCAAAGTGACAGGAACATTTGCATAAACAGAGTTCCACTAGTTTCAACTCTATAACTAAAATAATGCCAGACTGTGGGGTATTGCTTAAATAAATCAAACTTTTAATTACGCAGCAATTAAAGTAACGTATTTCAATTAATTAAATGCAATTTGATTGAGCGCAATCACGGAGCCAATGAAGCCCACGCCTAGCCCAAGTCCCAAAAAAAAAATAATATTAAAAACTCGATAAGCATTACGAAACTTGAAATTTTGCGCGCCAAAAAGCAAAACAAGCAGCGCACAAACTAAACAAAAACAACAACTAAATATATTATTAATGAAAAAACAAATAAAAACAGCTGTGACGGTGGCAGAGTCAGAGTCAGAGGTAGAGGTACCGAAAGAGGTACACAGAAAAAAAAATCCGGGCTAAAATTAATTCCAGCGGTGTCAGAAGTACGGTAATCCCGGATTCTTATAAACCAAGTATGAAATACTTAAATTAAGCCCGTTTTTTCTTAACAATATTTTAATTTTTGGGCTTCTGTAATATTTGTTTTGAGTTAGATCAAATTATTTAGTCTTCTTTCACTTTTTCAATGTCGATTTTTTAATATCGTTGCCACTTTATCTACGTATTATCTTAATTTAGGAATTATATCGCGAATATATACTTAAAAAATTCAAACTTAAATCATGTTTTTTAAACTTGATTTTTAAAATGGATTTTTTTTTCTGTGTAGACTCAGGTGATAAGGCGTCATCGGCAGGTTGTTAAACCAGCTGCAGCTGCTGCTTCTGATCACTGTGACTGCGACTGCTTTAGGATGCCTGCGGATGCGGAGGGAAGCGTGGGAGCTGCAGAGCGGCTCGGCTCTATTGCGTCGTTGCGAAAATTAACTGCAATGCATAACTAAAGAGGACAACAGGTGGGGGCAGCAGGTGCGGTAGTGGGAGTGGGAGTGGGAGTGGGAGTGGGAGTGGGAGAGGGAGCGGGAGTGGGAGAGGGAGCGGGAGTGGGAGTGGGAGTGGGGGGAGTGGGGCAGGCCGAGAGTCACTTCGCATAAATGTTAAAAGGCTCGCCACAAAGCTTCCTACACAGTCAAACGCGGCTTCCGTGGCTTCGACTTCGACTTTGACTTGGCCAAATTGTTGCAGTTGTTGTTGTTGTTGTCGTATTGGCCTAATGCGAAAGTTGTTGCCCTTGTATTGGTGTGCGCTATGTGTTCGTGCCACAAGTGGCAGTGGCAAGCTACACAGAGCAACCAAAAATTCGATTTAAAGATACTACACTGATAAAAATAATGTTCTAAAATCAGAACTAAGATTTTTGGTCAATAAAATGCGTCGAAAACATAAAGTTCCTAAATTAAGAGAACACATCTTAATATTAAGAATATTTTGAAATAGACCCCCAAAAGTATATATATTCTTGATCAGGATCAACAGTCGAGTCGATTGAGCCATATCCGTCTGTCTGTCCGTCCGTCCGTCTGTTTAAACGCGTCGATTTCAAAAACCATAAAACCTAGAGACTTCAAACTTGTTATGTAGGTTCCTGGATACCATAGGCAGATCAAGTTTGTTTTAATTTTTGGATCGGTCCACTATATCATATAGCTGCCATAGGAACGGTACATCGAAAATGAAGTTTTAGTATGGAAAAGATTTTTGTTTGTTAAGACATCAGAACCAAACTGATAGAATATGAATATGGGCTGGTATTATACATCCTGACCAAATTTGGTTAGAATCGGTTAACTATATCATATAGCTGCCATAGGAACGGTACATCGAAAATTAAGTTTTAGTATGGAAAAGATTTTTGTTTGTTAAGATATCAGAACCAAGCTGATAGAATATGAATATGGGCTGGTATTATACATCCTGACCAAATTTGGTTAGAATCAGTTAAGTATATCATATAGCTGCCATAGGAACGGTACATCGAAAATTAAGTTTTAGTATGGAAAAGATTTTTGTTTGTTAAGATATCAGAACTAAACTGATAGAATATGCATCTGGGCTGGTATTATACATCCTTACCAAATTTGACTAGAATCGGTTAACTATATCATATAGCTGCCATAGGAACGGTACATCGAAAATGAAGTTTTAGTATGGAAAAGATTTTTGTTTGTTGCGATATTAGAACCAAACCGATAGAATATGCATCTGGGCTGCTATTATACATTCTGACCGAATTTGGTTAGAATCGGTCTAAAATATCATACAGCTGCAATAGGAACAATCGATCGAAAATCAACTTTCAGTACAGAGTACTTGGGCACAGGATATTTAACTATCGAGCGTGCTCGACTATAACCGCTCACTAGTTAATATGATTTTTTTATGTTAGAAGTCTCAAAAATTTGAGTTATATTAAAATAATGTAATTATTATATTTTTTTTTTGAGCCGAACCTTTTATTAAGGAAAGTGGTTTATTTTAGGTTTGGATAATTTCAAGGGTTCGGCTCAGGCGGCTTAAAATCCAAAACCGAACCGGTTAATACTTATTTATATATTTAAATACTTGATTAATATAGATTTATATTTTTATAATTTTTGTTGCCCAGTGTAACCAATGAGCCAACCAAGCACGTCACGCGTCAAACTTTGTACGTGTTGTTTCGTTTGTTGGTCAAGTGGGTAACAACGACAACAACGACAACAACAAATGCAACACGCGCTTAATTTTATTGGACGTCATGCGGTGCGCATGCGCAACATATCAGGCGACCTAATCCAACAAGCAACTTGCAACTTGTAACTTGCAACAACAACAACTAATGGCCGTTGCACAGACATACATATGAATGTTATTATTTTTTTATTTTTTTCATTCGTTTTTGGGCCAAATGGCATAATTGACTGCCCCACTGTGGTTTCGGGCTACCGTCTCACACACTCGCACACACTCGCACACACACTCACACACACTCGCACACACTGAGAGCAACCCACTCGTTTCAGGCGTCCGACTGAGGCGTTGCACATGTGAGATGTGTGGCAGTTGGTTATACGAGAAGTTATCTACCTCTAAACACACTCAGTATGTCTATTGATTGATGCAACGTCATTAATATCAATCAAGAGTCAACTGCCAAAAATGAAATTAATGCGATTGACTGTCAAGAATTCATCACAGGCAGTTCTCACTGTACATTTTACAAATATTTAAATTTTAAACATAATACATTTTTCTTATTATTAAATATGCTTTACTATTTTTTTTTATACAAATCTTAAGTGTACATGTTTTTATAGTCGTTACTTAAAAAATAATTTATTTTATAATAAATAATTATGTTTATTACGATTTTTATTAAGTATTATTATTCATCAAACGCAGTGTTTACTGGCACACATTATAGAGTAGAATGTCAAAAAGCTGATTTTAGCTCTCCTGATAGACACATTACTGGTTTATCGATTGTGTGGGTGCCAACTTATGGCAAAGACTGTGCATTTTGACTTTAATAGTTTTGCGATCTGCGTATCTGTATCTGTGCAGCATGTGGCATATTGTGGGCAGACTGTGCAGCATGTTTTGTTGCTTTTTATACCCTGCTAGAGAGTGTTGCAATTTTATAATGCAATGTGACTAATATAAATATAAACATATTTCAATGAAAATGTTATATACTAAAACTATAGAATATTTCTTTATACGTGCTCAAAAATCTTTATTAAATTGCTTTTTAGTCTTAAATTAAATGTGACTTTATTACAAACACTTTCCGGCACTAAAATCATAAATCAATGAAGTCTAATCAATTTATATTCTATTGAATAAAGAACTTTATAATAAAGTTCTAGGAACAATCGACTATAAGTTTCAGTTGAATATAAAAACACACAATCCAGATTTATAAAGATGTTAAAGTATTTAATCTTTGCTATCTTAAAGATACATATTTTTTCTGGTTTATATTCTGTTGGATAAAGAACTTTCTAATAAAGTTCTAGGAACAATCGAATATAAGTTTCAGTTAAATATATAAAAACACACAATCCAGATTTATAAAGATGTTAAAGTATTTAATCCTTGCTATCTTAAAGATACATATTTTTTCTGATACTTCTTTTTCTATTTCGCCTTTGCATGCGCTAATTTGCGCAAATCAAACAACCCACAAGTGGAGTATGGAGAATGGAGTATAAAGTGTGGCACCACAAGAAGAAGTTGAAGCATCGACGCAACCAGTTTTCTTGTTATTGCAGATGTTGCTTTTGTTGTTGCTGCTGGATCATTGCGAGCTGTTGTAAAACACCTGCTACAATTGATTAAATCACAGCAATTTATTATTATGACTTTTCGAGTTGCTTTTTTCTTAACTCGTGCAAAAACCACAAAACGAAAAAAAAAACTTCAAAATTGAAAAATCGAGGTTGATTGATTTTGGAGGTCTCTACGTTTGGTTCAGTTTTTGGATTTGGGGTAGAGGCATTGTGGGTGTTCCTTACGTGAGGTTCAGCCTATGGCTTTGATATTGTGGCCAACAGTTTTTGCCGTTAGTTAAGCTCATTTGGGCGTATAAATCAATTGCTCAACTTGGCACGTTCTTAGGCGTTAATTGGGGTTTAGTTTTGGCCAAGAGATTTGCATACTCATTTGGTTAGATTGATGTGGGTTGAGTTCAATTGCCAATTGAATTGAATTGAAAGTGGATTTGTCGCTAGAACTTTTGATAAATCTTAAATTGATACATGCATGAAAACACTAATTTCCGATTTAAACAGGAAGATTATCTATATAGCTTTTGGCCTTGAAAACAAATGTCGACTACATTTTAAGTTGTGCATTGTAATCAGTTGCAACATTGTTAATACTTAACATGGCAATAACATGAAAGTCATGGGATAATTGGAATTTGGATAACATGAATATAGCGTGATCTGGATAGAGGTTAAATCATCCAATAAATAGGGCAACCAATTCATATGATGAGGCATTGAGCTTTCTGAAGTTGCAATGAAGTTGACAGTGGTTTTTCTATTACTTCACTTAGCGCACTATATTTCGGTAAATATGTAATTTAGGAAGAGTTGTGAATAAATCTTTTTTTATTAATTAAAATTCATTCTCAGTGCGAAAAAGCCTATGTGGTTTCAAATGAGCAACTGGAAGCCTTTGAGGGCGAGTCCGAATCGCTGGTCTCATTTGATACCTTGAGGACAATCGGAGAGGAACGTGCTTTAAATGGCTCCTTTGTCTTCAAAGGGGAAATGAACAATGATGACTTTAAGGTCTCCGTGGAACTTTATTCCAGTCCCCAAATGGATGGCGATTATAAGCGCATAGTGTTCGATGTGCCACCGACAAACATTTGCGATTGCTTCAAGAAGTTCTATGTGCAGTTTGTGCAGCCATCTGTTCAGCAAGGAGACGTTACCAATTTTCCACTTGTCGATGAAGACAGCTGTCCCATTCCGCAAGGAGACTTCTTTATCAAGACACTGATTTTCAACACCGAAGATTGGCCAGATCAAGTGCCTCGGGGTCTGGTCAAAGCTATAATTACATTCTGGAAAGCTGGCAAAAATGTGGGTGGACTAATTGTGGTTGTAAGAATTGAGGATCGTCAAAGTTAAAGATGGACAATTTTCACAAGTTTTTATCTGAAACATATATGTTATATCATTTATTTAAGTAGCAATAAAGGTCTTTGAAAGCGAGCAAAATCTATGGACTTTTCTTAAACTGCACTGATAAAAAAATGTTATAAAATCAATATTTTGGTCTCAGAACTAAGATTTTTGGTCTAATAAATGCGTTGAGAGCATAAAATTCTTAAATTAAGAGAACACATATTGATTTTAAGAACATTTCAATTAAAACCAAGTTCTTATTTTAAGATTTATGTTATTATATTTAAAAATAAATATTAAATATAAAAAAACTATTTTATTTATTTATATTTTTTTTATTTATTAATGTTTGATTTATTTACATTTTATTCTGTCTTAGTAATTTTTTTAATGTTGTTTTTGTTTGATACGAAATAGTACCTATTTATACTTTTCTAACAATTTAAGATTTTTATTCTTATATTTGAATTTTAAGATTTTTTAGATTAATAATCTTAGTTTTAGTAATTTGGTCTTAAAATAATCTTATTTTAAGAACAAAATATTAAAGATGAATGTTCTTGATTTTAGAACTTGGTCTTTTTTTTCAGTGTGCTCCTTATCATGATCTTTAAAGCAAAGCTCATATTTCATGCTAGAGTTAAAACAAACAACTAAAATAAATCAATTTACATCTATACAGAAGCCGATGCAATTCATTAGAAGTCAGCCTTCAACAGCCTATCAAGAGATCCCACAGATCCCAAAAACACACTCGACTTAGGAGTCTTACGCTGCCCCCAAAACTGAAAACTGACGCGATAATAAAGCATTTATTAAAAATTTATAAACAGACAAAGACAAAAACGAATTGAAATGAAAAGTGCGCCATGGAAAAAC
The DNA here is from genome assembly GCA_035045575.1 of Drosophila falleni. Lineage (NCBI taxonomy): Eukaryota > Metazoa > Arthropoda > Insecta > Diptera > Drosophilidae > Drosophila > Drosophila falleni. Next base: position 19,715,366 of record JAWNOV010000167.1, read on the forward strand.
TCAGCAGGAGATATTTTACATTTTCACGGATGGATTTCCCCAGAAAGCGGCGATCTCTCACTGATTTTTATTTATAAAATTCATTCACGACGACAACGAGGGCGGTAAATGCTAGATAGGGCGGGGGTTAGCGGGGATTCCCCCCGTAAAACAGATCGACGTAGTTTTAGTTGAGTTTCGGTTCAGTATTCGGTTCGGGGGTCGTCAGTTCTACACGCGCCTGCCACGAGCTAAAAATAGTTGAACGAAGACGACGACGACAGTGAAATGGGGGATTTTCCGAAAAATGAAAACGTCACTTTAGGCCTAGGCATTAGTTTTCAGCTTTCAGTTTTCAGTTTTCAGTTTTCAGAAAGGGGCCTGCTGCCAAACATCTGCGGACGCCGCAAGCCGCAACTATTTGAGGCATTTTCCAAGTAATATGCAACACATGTTGCACCGCTTTTTGGAAGGGGATGGGGTGGGGTATTGTGAGTGGGGCCTTTGCGCCTGCGCCCTACGTGCAACATATATGAAAAATGAATGCACTGTCAACTGACTAACATCAAGTGACATTTGCATCCCTCACCCTCTTTCAAAGCCAGCTCATGTCAGGCATGACATTAGATGATGCTCCGCCTTGATAAGTCCTGCCTCCCCACCCTATTGGTGGTGCCACACGCTGTTGCACAATTGTCAATCACAAGAACTTGGGGCCAAATTGTGTACAGTTGCCACAAAAGGTGCTTTGCCGGCGGCTAACAACTGCACTAATCGAGTTGTTAGTCGATTCACTTGACCCCACAACAAATTCAACACTCATCTATAGTATATCTATATGTATCTATCTGTGTGTTAGTATCTCTAATTTTTATGTCTTCTTCTAAAAATTGTTGAAATTTTGATTATTTTGTTTTGAGAATTTACACAATCATTTAATGGCCTACAAACAGGGTCATAAAATAGCTGCAGCTGCGAGCATGCCCCAAGTCAAATAGCCAGAAAGAGACAGATAGATAGAGAGAGAGGGAGAGAGAGAGAGAGAGGGAGAGAGATAGAGAAAGAGAGAGACAGAGAACTCCAAGTGGCGCTGTTGCTGCTGCCGTTGATGCCACAAATCAAAGCATACAAATTGTTTTCAACAGAATTATGGCATATCTATGGCCGGGAATGATACCAAGCGACAATGATTAAATATTTCAAACTTCTGTTTGTCCATTAAAATGTCGAGATGGCGTAGAATTTTTAACAATTTTATTAATGAGTCGCGTGATTTAATATGCTATTGGAAATGGGAATTCTGATTGGTATAAAATATTCTGATGTTATGCTCCCTTTTTTGGGTTGTTGCTTAATTGCGTAATGATTGAGTTAGTTGTGGCTTTTGGTTTATGATCTAGCCGCTAATTGGGCCATATCTGTATTGGGATAATGCAATATCTAATTGGGCTGCCGTGTTTAGATGCAGTTTGGTTGGATTACGACTCCCCATGGTGGTAATAGACTCCTCTAAGTTGGATACCTTAATTGAACTTTTCAACTATAACCCTAATGAGATCGTTTCTTCCAAAAGTTTCTCACGCTTAGCTTTTTTCCTTTTGTTCTTACGATATTACACTTGTGCTCTGTTTCAGCAATACTTTGCCAACGAAGGTCTCACAGCTGCGTTGTTGGGATGTCAACACAATTTCTGAGATACACTTATTGCATTGCCCCATCGGAGTCATAAAACTTTGCTAATTGAACTCGAGCTATTAAAATGTGCCCTCAAATTAGAAATAGTTCAAATCATGGCCATTAAACGATCACAAATCGGGAGCAATATTACAGGGTGCCATCGATTTATTACCCTCAGAGTTCTGGCCTCACCCGAAGCTGTAAAAATTACGAAACAATATTTATGGACGTTCCACATTTGTGAGGTTAACGATTCTGTACCCAAAACATGTTGCCAATTTGTGCAAAAATAGCGACCACTTGAAAATTAAGTGGAATACCACTCAACTCTTCACTCGAAACTGACGGTCCATGTCAGGGCAAAAGTTAACAACAAGTGTGAAGGCTGTCCAATGAGAGTGCCAGGCCGTGAGATACCCAGCTTTGAGATACTTATTTGCAGATTTAAATTGGAAATTTTTAAAATCTTTTGTACAATTTCATTCATTAATTTTCTTAACGCAATACATTTTATAAATAATAAAATAAAGATCATGTTAGTATATTTTTATTTACAGATTTAAGCTGGAAATTTTAAAAATCTTTTGTACAATTTCATTCATTAATTTTCTTATCGCAATATAATTAGTATATAATAAAATAAAGATCATGTTGGTATATTTTTATGTTAAAGGAAATGAGAGAACTTTTTCTAAGTTGAAAGTTAACTAAATCTGCGTAAAATGAATGATAAATGAATTTTGCAGATATAAACCCAAGCCTGCCTATATTTAGCTTTAAATACTGTGCATTTTATAGTGTCAAAAATTCTCCAAGTCACATTCATTTTCACAAAGCTAAAAGACCTTCTTTTCAAGAATTTCAATATGTGCAGGGCATAAAAATTAACAATTTACTGAGCTTACATACAATGGAACAGCCAGATACGTTTTTGGGATGGTTGGAGAAATATTTTGAAAATAAATAAAAGTTAATTTCAATAAGCTTAAGATTACGTATTCTTTCACATTATACAGCAGAATTATCAACACAGATTGTATAATTTAATTTTATTATTATATTTGGTATAATTTTCCTTCAATGCAATATACATTTTAATGCAAAATATAAATACCCTTTACAATAGGATACCGAAATAATATATGCGCCTTAAAGTATGCAATGGATATGGCAACAAAATCCAACGAAATTTTGATGAAGGAAACAAAAATGGAAATGGAAACAGGTTCACTACTGTTTTGTCTACAGTTGCCAGCTGAAACCAATTTATAGATAATAAAATAATTAATCATGCACTTGTCCAACTGAAAGTCCTGAGCCAATACACAAAGGACACAAGCGACAGACAGGACTCTAAGGAGAGACAGGACACGCAAACACCCAACACATTATCCCTGACCATTAACTCAGTCCTGTCCTGACGCTCCAGATGATTGATGTGTGGATTCAACGGAATGACTAAACAATTCTCTAAACATTTCCAAGCGAAATGTTGGCAAAAATCACAAAATGGAATGGAAAATGAGTGTTGGGAAATTATGATAAGACAATTTGACTTGCGTTCACTTAGTTTGGCTTCTAATTAAACTTGGCTAGATTTCTCAATTTTCCGAAGGGATTTTTTTTATTTGTGCGGCATCATGGTAAATAAGAAGCGTAGCTCATTAATGCAACAGCAGCAGATTTGTAACAGCTCCTTGCCCCATAAATGAATGAATAAATGAATGAATTATTCATGTGTGTGGGTGTGGCACTCATTCGAGTCAGGTCTGTCTACTCGGTGGCCTTTTAATTTACTAACTTTTTGAACCATTATAGCCCTCAAGTGGCACACTTATTATATAGTGAAAGAGAGTTCGATTCAAGCAATTCATAATTGGGTTTAGTAAGCGATTTCGTCCCCAGAATTAAGTGATTTCAATGGGTGTGCTCTTGTTATTAGATGACGCGGCATAGAGTGCCGCAGGATAACAGGTGTTTTACTGATGAGTCACTATTGGTACTTAAGTTTAATTAGAATTAATATGAGATTAGAACTGGAAAGTATTTTTTGGCAAAACAAAGAAATCAATTTAAAGTTAACGCTCTTTTGAGCCTCTAACACAATAAGCAGAATTGCAGCCTGGCAAGTAGGTATCGAGTAGGTATCGAGTTGCAACGCATTTGTGCCGCTAATTCTGCAACGCGTTGCAAGTTACGACGATGATTTATGTGCGGCCGCACCTACATTTATGCCATAAAGTGGCCATAAATCACACCAAGAGGCAAAACTCCACCGACTCCACAGCTGCACTTGGAGCTAGACAAAAGCTGGAGCTGGAGCTGGAGTTGAGGCTGAAGCTATTGCTGGAAGTTGATGTTGCTCAGAAGACAACAACAAAAACGAGAAAAGCCCGCAGCAAAGTCGACAACAAATTGATATTTTTAACATGTGAGTTCAAATAGATAAAGTCAATTGATGGACAGAGAGTAAGAAAATAAGAAAAATCAGTAGCAAAAAAAGACAAAGCACGAAATGTGCAACAAACAGACAGATGAACAACAGACAGAGTGACAGACAGACGGACTGTCAGACAGACTATCAGACGGACTGTCAGACAGACTGAAAGTCTGAACTGTCCAAGTCGAAATGCGTTTGCCTGGCTGGCATGACAATTAGCCGGCGGGCTGCCCAGGGTGACGCCTCCAAACAAAGAGACAAGCTGCTTCCACCTCCATCTTTACACTGAAAAAAAAGACCAAGTTCTAAAATCAAGAACATTCATCTTAAATATTTTGTTCTTAAAATATGATTATTTTAAGATCAAATTACTAAAACTAAGATTATTTATCTAAAAAATCTTAAAATCTAAATATAAGAATAAAAATCTTAAATTGTTAGAAAAGTATAAATAGGTACTATTTCGTAACAAACAAATGGTGCCACCGTGGCGCTCTGGTTAGAGAGGCCGCGTCAGTTGTGAAGCAATAGGCGGCGGTTCAAACCCCACTCGTAACAAATTAAAACCACATTTAAAAAATTGCTAAGACAGAATAAAATGTGAATAAAAAAAAATTATAAATATATAAAATAATTTTTTATATATTTTATTTTAAAGTTTTAATTTTAAGACCATTTATTCTTAAAATAAGAACTTGGTCTTAATTGAAATATTCTTAAAATTAATTCAAGAATTTTATGTTCTCGACGCATTTTTAAGACCAAAAATCTTAGTTCTGAGACCAAAATCTTGATTTTGGAACATTTTTTTTATTAGTGTACCTCCTCTTCTCCTCTTCTTGCTCCTGCTCCGCCTGTCAATGTTTTGTTGTCTTTGCTGTTGGGAGTTTTTCTTGCTTTTTGCCCGAACACTTGTCACAAATTGTGCAAATTTATTTTACGCGCTAAATGCAAAACGTGCCCGGCCAGCTAAATGGCAAAAATTACACTCACAACTCTGTCTCTGTCTCTGCTCGTACTTAGTTTGGGCATTGGATATATTTATATTTATATATGAGTATTCTTGTTGTTATTGTTGGCAATTGTCAATAACTGTGCCTCTTCCCTGAACTGGCCCACCCACAAGTTACGCATTTTGAATATACTTAAATATATATATTCGAGTACTTTACTTATATATACTTAATAGCTGCTTATTTACCAGCCACTTTAAGTGTGCCTGGCAACTCTGGCAACCCTTTTGCCTGCCTAACAATGCGTAAAGTTTGTCGCCGCTTTTGATGGATTACAACAAGTTGAAAAGCTGTTGGAAGCTGTGTTTACTGTGTTGTGTTGTCAAAGAGTCAGAAGTCCGTTGAGTGTATGTGATTTTGCTTTAACACTTTTGCCTTTTGTGTGGCCATATAATTATTTATGTACGAGTAAGTCTGTTGCCATTATGCAATTTATTTCAGGTCTACCGCTCAACTTCTTTTCATCTTATTTTATGCTTTTTGAGCAGCGCTTTTTGATTAATTGCCAATGACTTTAACTGGACTGAGAGGGAGGAAAGAGCTGAAAATAAAAACAGGAGAAATGTGCACTCTAATGGTATTCAGTTGAACTAACACTGAGATTGTACTCATTATAATATGCATAAAGTGATTTTCAATGCGATCGCTCCCTCTCCCAGTTCCTTTCCCCGGACCCTCTCCCAGGCCCCGCTTCCAGTCCCTCTCCCAGGCCTCGCTCCCAGTCCCTCTCCCAGTCCCTCTCCCAGTCCCTCTCCCAGTCCTTCTCCCAGTCCCTCTCCCAGTCCCTCTCCCAGTCCCTCTCCCAGGTCCCTCTCCCAGTCCCCGCTCCCAGTCCCTCTCCCAGGTCCCTCTCCCAGTCCCTCTCCCAGTCCCTCTCCCAGGTCCCTCTCCCAGACCCTCTCCCATGCTGATCAAGAATATATATACTTTATAAGGTCTGCCACGCCTCCTTCTGCCTGCCTGTTACGCACATATTTGGTAAAACAAACCAATAGACCCCTGTACTTTTTTTAAGTACGGGGTCTAAAAAAGTCAATAAGGAACAACTGTGGGCTCACGGTATAAATATGCTCTCAAAAATTTTAAGAATAAGAACTAATTAATAAAATAAATAATCAAATTATAAAACTTATACTCGATTTAAGATAATGACTGAAAATATAAAAAATTGAAATTAAGTTAAGATAAGTTACATTAACATATAAAATTAATTTTGAAAAAGAGTCACACAAAAGATTAAAATTCATTTATCCCACATTCAAAACTTCCCACATAATTGGATTATAAAATTGCCAGTCACAAACTTTTATAATTATTTTTATTTTATACAGATAAGCGACTACAACAATCTGATCTACTTTCTGCTGTGTAAGTCACATAATTGTATCTCCGGTTAATTTACTGTGACAGTTGCAGCTACTGTTTGTCACAATTATCCTGAATACCATCTGGACAAGCACTAAATGCTGTTTAAATAGTTTTTTTTCTTAAAGAGCACTTTCCAAATTCCGAATTCCAATTCAAATTCCATTGCAACTGGCCAATGCCCATCGTCACGTTGATTAATGATGAGGCCTCTGTCTGGCAGTCAATGTCAATTATGCCATTTGCATTTACAATCCCAAAAAAAGTGTAAGCAATTGTTATTTTTTCTTTTGGCGCTGCCACTGATCGATTGGTTACCGTCTCAGATTTTCTTCTTTCATTTTGAGATAGAATAGATAAGAATGAGAACATGAGGCAGACGAATGAACGAATTGGGAAACAAAACGATGAACTGAAAATGATTAGTCAACGAGGCTGGCCAGCAATAAAAATTACTGACAATTTCATGAACAAACGCCTTTTATGACCCCACATACAATAACAACAAAGATGGTAGAAAATTTTAATTTTGTTTAGAAGAAACAGAAAAAAAGGAGAAAAAAACTATTAACAAATGTCAATTAGATGACACAAGCGCAAAAGTTGAGTGAGAGAAAGGCACAGAATGCGGCCAGTTAATGACAATGCGACGTGCAGCAGATGCAATCCAACAGATACAGATACAAGATCCAAGATACTTACAAAAAGATACATATAATAGATATGATTGTCATTTTTGTTAATCAATTTCGGGACAATGTTACAATTCACAACTTGGAATCAAATGATTTGTGTGCATTGTTAACGCGCTGACTCAGAGGCATGTGCACTTCATAGATACCTCGTATTTACTTTTTTTTTTTATTTCAGCCAGATACTTCAACAGTCTTTTATAGCCAAAAATGTGTCGCATTCTTTTCCAGCTTTAAATTGAGCTGTGAAATTTTCCATATCTTTATTAGACTACCTTGGTGGCATTACGATCCATTTTAACTCCCATTTTGTCATTTCCCAATTTTATAACTTATTTTCCCGACTCGTAGTCGCTATTGTTAGTGCCGTTTTTATGCTTGAAATCAATTTGTAGCACTTTACTCGAAATTAACATTATTTGTATATTCGTTTGCTGGCAACACTTTTTTCTCTATAGTATTTTAATGTGGCACGTCTGCGCGCTCAATTAAAACCGAGAATTCAATGGGTTCCTAGAGGAAAACCTTTTTTATATTGTGAAAAAGAAAGATGGGGTCAAACGGTAAAATGATGCTGGCCAAGTGTCACTTGCCAAACGAGTGATGTGTTAACGGTTTTTGTTCTAGCCATGCCAACCAAAATTAACGCCTCAAATGGATTTCAAGTGCGGCTGGGCTAATTGTAAAGGTGTTTTTCTATATACTTCTTAAACAAAAGGCGCGACAGGAAATCATACGCAAAAAAAAAAAATCAGAGACGACCCAACAATTGACCGCTGGGAAATGAACCCATAAGCAAATTAGAAATAAAAGGCATTTAAGGACGACAAAGTATCCCCAGCAGGAACAGGACACGCAACCAACTCGAAATTTATTTATTAATCGCATGTCAAGCGATGGGCGGCATCGGAGGCGGGGGCGGGGGCGTGGCACTTGCAAAATATTAGCACGTAAGCATTAAATACATTTTAAGCGGAAGAACTAATTAACAAGCGGGTGGATTGACAGCAGACAAAGAGTCAACTCCTTGGTCCCCCAAGTCCCCCTTAGAGAAACCAGACAAGCTTGGCTAAAACAAAAAAAAAAAACTCATTAGCACGCTCGAACGTTAAAAATGTCGCGTCAAAATCAGCGCTTAATATTTTTTATGATTAGCCGACCCAACCAACGACGACAACCCACAGCAACAACAACAACAGCAATAACAGCAATAACCAGGATTTGACTTTTTGTGACATTTATGAAGCCAAAACAAAAAGAAATTCTTGCAAATACGACAGGAATTAGCGAGGATTTTGCAAGGGAAACCATAGATAGTCTTTTTTAAATACTCTTAATTATACAAGAAGGTGCTTTAAATTTTATGTTGATTTATTTTAGCACCGTCGATCCTAAAAAGAATTTTAAAATATTTTATAAAGAATTAGTTAAAGTTGGGAAATTATTCATGTTTCTGCAGTGAACTTAAATAAAATTAGCAATTTAAAGAATCATATTAATAACATCAGCAAATTTAATTTAAATCAGAATTAATCGGAAGATGATTATTTGTTGGAATTTATTCAATTTGTTTGATATTTATATATCAACAAAATGTATAATATAATATTTTTAGATTGTTTGTTAAACATATTATATAGAAAGTTGACGAAAACTTTAAAAACTTTTGTATCTTAAAGATGTATTTTTTAAAATGAAATAGAACAGATTCCTAGTTGAAGTTCATTTTAAACAATTTACCCATATTTAATAAATACTAAACTACGATAACATATAGCCTTACATGACATTTTGAGACCATACATAGTATATGACAATCAACACCCTGTACTCAGTGGATCTAAAGGATATTGAGTAGCGACATTTGTGTAAATGTGCACACGAATAATTTGTTATTTGCGCAGACATCGTCTAGCATAATATAAACTTATAGCATATATAGACAGGTGTTCGGTGGAAATTAAGGGTAAGGGAAAGGCTAAAGGGATGGGGAAGTAAGTGTGACAGTCGAAAGTAATCATCATAATTCGCGGGGCTAAAAACGCTAAAGACCCATTAATCGTAAGCCGAGCAAACAGTACACAAAAGCAAAGGCGACAGGATATTTGTAGCATGTCCTGTGTCCTGTGAGTCGCGACTTTTGCCGCCAGAGCTGTTTTAATTGTCTGCTTTTGGGGCAAGAGTAAAGAACTGGACTCTGGACTTGTTGTGACTGGGAGAATTGTGAAAACAAAAACCTCACAGAGGACATGACACCCGCGGCTGTCAGTCAGTCAGTCAGACAGTAGTCAGTCGTTGATTCTGTTGCTGTCCACTTTTTCCTCCTTTTTTATTGGTAATAAGGTGTCTTTGACGAGCTGACTGGACTCTGCATTTGGTATCTGGTTTGGCAATGTTGCGCTTTTATAAATATGACGATAAATTTCGTTGGCCACGTTGTCGCGACTTGACTTTTCTTTTTTTCTCATTTCAACTTCATTTTGGTTTTTAATTTCCTACTGGGATTTACACCAAAGGTATCCTTTTCGCCCAGTGCCATGTCTGGGTTGTCTGCACCGACAGCTTTTAATAGCCCTCGTCCAGTCTGGGTGAATTTTAATATAAAAACTACAGCAAAAATGTAAAAGGAACATCAGAATATCCCCTCATCCTCCACTTTCCCATTTGTATGCTATGTTTTGGCTTTGGCCAGAAAGCAAAGCAGAAGCGAGATAAGCGCTTTAAGCCCTATTAACGGACTTGTTGCAGGACAGTCTGTCTCTTTTTTTTCTATATCTTTATGTTTCTTTCTCTCTCTGCGAATGATAAGTTAAGCTAAACTATTTGTGTTGTGGCCACAGTTTAGAAGGGTAGTATTAAAGAGCCGGAAAGTGGTTTAAGCCCAGTTAATAGGGGCAGAAAAATCATCAAATATGTACGGTCACTTATATTGCTGAAGAGAGTTTAAATCAAGTCAGACAATAAGCGAGTTAAATAATGAAAAATCAAGTCAAAGAATTAATTTAATAATAAAATGAAATTACACTTTTACAATAATTATTATATTATATATTATTATATTATATATTATTATTATAATTACAATTGGGTAGATGAAAGATTAAGCCAATGAAACAATTTAATTATCAATGAATACGAGCGTATAATACCCTATACGAACTAAATTATCACCTGTACTCATTAAGGATATAGCCACTTCTATCCTATTTCACAAACCACTCCATCAAAGTGGAAAATCTCAATGAAAAGCAATTTAAGCAACGATTCATAACACACACACACACACATATGCGAATGTAAAGTTAAGTAACAAGCTCATTGCTCATAGACAGTCAGGCGGCAATCAAATCAGGCAAAACTTGTTATCGCCTCCTTTGAGCGACACCAAGAAAATTAATGACCACCCAACCACAACTCAATGGATTTGGAGAACCGAAACCCCGTCTAAATATCGACTATTGGTCTGGCCTGGTCGGGTGACGGTGTCGAGGCACATTTGAAATATGTAAAGCATATAAATTATGCGCCCAAGCCGACTGGGCGACAAACTGTGAATGAATCAAAGGATAATCCAATTTATTTCACATTATGTGTGCCCGTGTTGCAAGATACAAAGTGTGGCAACTTGCAACTCGCCTGCAGTTTGACTTCAAAAGGTGTCAACCTGCAACTGCAACTTCATTTTGGAGTCGGGGATTTTGCGCTACCAGATGCACTTTCAAGCAATCAATACGTTTTTGTCTCTAATATAATTTACTGTCTCTAATATGATAGGAAGTTGGGGAAAAAGGCACTTACGGCAATTGCAATTGTGAGGAAAATAAGTGAGAAGTCAATGTGTGAGTTATATCTATTTATACGTAAATTGACTTGACAAAGTTTTTGGAGTATTCATGACACATGTGAACAGTAAGGAAGGATCTTTCCAGTTATTACTTCTTTAACTTATAATGAATTTTGCTTAATGAAACTTTATTTTTTATACCCTGAGCCCATTAAAAATGAGCAAGAAAGGATATAATGTGTTTGGCAGAATGTATGTTACAGGCAGAAGGGGGCGTGGCACTATCTTATATAGCTGCCATAGGAACGGTACATCGAAAATGAAGTTGTAGTATGGAAAAGATTTTTGTTTGTTAAGATATAAAAACCAAACTGATAGAATATGCACCTGGGCTGATATTATACATCCTGACCAAATTTGGTTAGAATCGGTTAACTATATCATATAGCTGCCATAGGAACGGTACATCGAAAATGAAGTTCTAGTATGGAAAATATTTTTGTTTGTCAAGATATTAGAACCAAACTAATAGAATATGCATCTGGGCTGGTATTATACATCCTGACCAAATTTGGTTAGAATCGGTTAACTATATCATAAAGCTGCCATAGGAACGGTACATCAAAAATTAAGTTTTAGTATGGAAAAGATTTTTGTTTGTAAAGATATCAGAACCAAACTGATAGAATAAGCATCTGGGCTGGTATTATACATCCTGACCAAATTTGGTTAGAATCGGTTAACTATATCATATAGCTGCCATAGGAACGGTGCTTTAAAAATGAAGTTTTAGTATGGAAAATATTTTTGTTTGTTAAGATATCAGAACCAAACTGATAGAATATGCATCTGGGCTGATATTATACATCCTGACCAAATTTGGTTAGAATCGGTTAACTATATCATATAGCTGCCATAGGAACGGTGCTTCGAAAATGAAGTTTTAGTATGGAAAATATTTTTGTTTGTTAAGATATCAGAACCAAACTGATAGAATATGCATCTGGGCTGATGTTATACATCCTGACCAAATTTGGTTAGAATCGGTTAACTATATCATATAGATGCCATAGGAATGGTACATCGAAAATTAAGTTTTAGTATGGAAAAGATTTTTGTTTGTTAAGATATCAGAACCAAACTGATAGAATGTGCATCCGGGCTGGTATTATACATCCTGACCAAATTTGGTTAGAATCGGTTGACTATATCATATAGCTGCCATAGGAACGGTACATCGAAAATTAAGTTTTAGTATGGAAAAGAAGTTGTTTGTTAAGATATCAGAACCAAACTGATAGAATATGCATCTGGGCTGGTATTATACATCCTCACCAAATTTGGTTAGCATCGGTCTAAAATATCATATAACAGCAACTTTTAGTACAAAGTACCTGGGCATAGGGTATTCAACGGTCGAGCGTGCTCGACTGTAACCGCCCACTAGTTTAGTACTTTAAAGTATAACTATAGAGTTGGACTATTCCACACCCTCCATTAAGAAAATAGTTAATCTTTGGTGTTTCAAGAAAAGTATCATCGGGTTAACTCAGGTCTTTTAAAGAATTATGTGATATGGGTTGAGTTCCTTTTCTTTCTTTATAGGAGAAGCTGCGATTTGTATCAACTTTGTTTTTAAATATTTTACGCTCAACTAACTTTGCTCAAAAGATTCGCCAAATTGCAGGTTAGACAGAGACTATGCGAAATCCGTACACATGTCAGTCACACTTAACCCCGGGCTAACAGAGGGCAGACCGCAGAAATTTCAAATCCAGATTTGCTTTTATAGCCTTGCGGCAAAACTTATTATATAAGTATATTTCTTTTTTTTTTAAGTCAGCAAATGTTATTCAGCTTATGTTTTTGGCTGCCAACTTCTGTGTTTGTTTTTTATTTTGTTATTTTTATAATTTTGATGCTTTCCCAACATTTATTATATGATTTCTGGTAATGTTTTGAGGCGACGCTGTCGCGACTCACAATTTATGCACGTCGCATATGTCAACAGCTCGTTTTTTGATGAAAGAAAAAAATAAGGATATAGATATAGTAGAACATTTGGATATATTTTTGTGTATCTTTGCTTTGGCAAGGCAACTGTTGCCGCTTTGTGCAGAAAATTTGCATATTTGCATTTCAATTTGGGGTTCGAGTTTGGTTTTTATCTTTAGCTTTTGGCAAAAATTTAATTGTCAATAAAAATTTACCGTGCGGAAAATTTGTTATGCAAACAAAATGAAATTGAAATGCGACTGCGACTGCTGTGCACTTTTCATGCGATTCACTGGATGAGAAAAGGCCACAATCAGACACATCCTTACAATCTAAGAAATACTTATTTGCATTATCTCAAAGGTAAATTGCATTACAAAACGATATGTTTGGAGACTGTGAGAACATTTGTTCTTTAAATAATGCATGAAATACGCATACGAAAATTTTACATTGACACGACAATGTCTAATTGAGTTAATGGGAAAATCGCAACTTGCAACATGCAACTTGATAGGGTAGCCATTTGGGGAGAGGGGGTATAATCGAAGGGAGTCTCATGTAATTTTGTAATTTACATTGCAGGTTTTGAATTTACACTTGCAAGCAATTAATAATGCTGCATTAGGGTTATCCATAAACCTCAAACACATATCCTTCATGATGCATACTCTGCATATGCACGACAATTAAGCTGGATAATTAAGTTTATCGTTCATTGGCTTTGCATTTTACCCAACACCATAAGCACACACATACACACACACATACATATGGATATGTATCTAGAAGATACTCCTCTCTGGCACTTACTGAATGTAACACGTATGACAGATTACAGCAGGATGTTGCTTGGATTGAGATTGGGGAAGCTGCAGGACATGCCTGTGCATATTACACACTGGCAATAAGAGCCAGAGAGCATCTAAGTGCATTTTCAAATACAACTTACTGTGTATATCGCCAAAAGTTATGCAAATGGAAAACAGTTGCCGTTAAAGAGGAAAGTTGTCATTTAAAGATACAAATACTTACCCTTTTCGAGTAGTTCACACATTTTGAATGTGCGTATCATAAAATTCAGTCTTGTCATCAGACATTAAAGATGCCATTGCTAGACGCAATTAAAACCATTCAGAATAAACATTTCATTACCAGTCAAATGACATTCTCTCTCTCTCTCTCTCTCTCTCTCTTTTTCTCTTTCTTTTGCTCTCTCTCTCTTCCTTTTTAGTCAGCCCTCGATGCACTTAAAAAACTTTTTGGCACCCAAAAAGCACAGCAGCACAAACATTGTCATAAACCTGGCTGACATTAAGATAACTTTTAATCATCGTAAAAAACCAAATCCTGCGCTGTCCTCATCCTTCAGCCTTTCACTTTACCTATACCACATTTTCCGATTGAGGTCTGCTACGTAAGCGGCTTTTCGTGTCGCCATTCGCAACTGCATAAAAGCTGAAAAAATCAACGAAAAATCATAAATAAATATTTTTTTGTTAAATGTTTTTGGCAAAACAAAAAATTATGGACAGGCTTACAGACTCTGTCTATGAAGCTGCTGTGGATTCCTATATTAAATTGTTTCGTTAGCCTTTCGACGGGGGAAACTGTTGACGTTGTGACGTTGACTGTTGCTGCTGGCTTGCGGCATGTTGCCATGTTGCAATGTTGCGACCGGCCAAACGGAAACGTAATGAAAATTCAATTAAAAAATCGCATTTGCCAGATTTTACGAGTTGCAATCGTTGAAATGATAAAGGGAGCAGCTTTTAGAGTTATTTCTGTTGAATTCACTTAGACTTCAATTGCATTAAAGCTGGCTTTAAACTACTTTAAATTATAATTATAATTTACCACAAATTACAGATTTGTATACAATTACTTATTATAATCAGCAGCATCCCTCAATACAGTTCACCAAAAAAAAAAAAAAAATCAACGGGAAAATCGCTTGTAAACAAATCGAAAAAACATGTAATTTCACTTATCTGACATAATGTCAACAATTTGAAAATCGTCTACCCGTTATACATTACACATTACAGTAAATTCACATATAAATTACAAGAAAAAGGGGGAATAAAAATTGTATCCCTTATCGGGATAACAAAAACAACAGTTGACTTGTGTAACAAATAAAAAGTCACTTGATAAGCCCAATATGCAACCCCTTGTTGCCAAAAGGGTGTTATGCCAAACGGCGTATGCTAATCACTTACACACCCATACACACACACACACACACACACACACACACACACATACACATAAAATACTTCCATTGGAATCGCCTTAAACACGCTTTAGCACAAACCAAACGAGCCAAAGATCTTTTTTGGCTGCACTTTCTGGTTTGGTGGCAAATGGAAATTGTGACTCTTTTATAGCCTGGCGCCGCTTCAATGATTTTTATGGGTCTTGCCGAATAACCAAATAGCAAAAAAAAAAATCAAAAAAAAAAAACTGAATTGCTGGCAAACTGATTTGCATGTCTTTACTTCCTCATGGAAGAGTATAAAAAGTTTAAGCACTTTTTTCTAAGGTTGACATAAAAAATCATTTTTATATATTTATCAAATGGCAAAATAGCATAAAAATATTTTCAATTTTTTATATTTATTCATAACTTACAAAAGTTAAACAGACATTTGCTTTATTGATCAAAAATATTTTTTATTTGCTGATATTTTTTTTAGTTATTCAATTTATTTATCTCCAAATTTTATTTAATTTATTAATATTTAAATTTTAGTACCACTACCAAAACAGAGACTTTTTTGCATGCATGCAATTTTTTTAAGTTTTATTTAAAGATAGAGCCACAATATTAGTCCTCAAGCAAAATTAAGAGTATTCTAAGATCGACTCTAAATTTTATAATTTTTCATTCTGGTTAGCTGAATTTATGCCAATGTTTCGCTCTTGGCTTTTCAATTTATATTGATATTTTATTTGCATACGCAATAATTTACAGGCAAACGTAACAAAGGAGTTCTCGAGATGTGTTTTCTTATTTTTTTGCCACTGAATTGAATGTGTTTTATATGGTTTACTTGGGCGTCGAGTATAAATATTTGATATGGCACTGCAATGAATAGGCAAATGGCAATTGAAACAGAAGGGAAAGTCAAAAAGGACCATTTAATAAACACTAAAATGCATACAAAATCTCATTTTTCTATTTTAAGATAACATTTAATTCCCCACACAGCTGAGCGGAACTCGAGTAAACTCTAAAGATCTGGTAAATATATATATATATACCATATATGTATATGTATAGAGTATGGGAGTAAGCATGTATTCAATTTCAAGAGCCATTAAAAACTATGCATGCAATTAAGTCGAGTGAAAATTTCATAAAGATAACAATCGACAAGAACAAGAAATAAACATATCGTATAGAGATAGATAGACACGTGTGTGAATTTGTGTGTGTGTGTGTATGTGTGTGTGTGTGTGTGTGTGTGTGTAGAAGAGATAGAGAAAAAGAAACCTGCAGTTGCCCGTCAGTCAACACTTCAAATAAAAAGGCGGACGAGGAGCCCACATTAATTTGCATTTAAAAACTGTTTTTAGTAGCATTAACAACAAACATGGGACTCTCCTCAAGTCTTAGGGAGTTGGAATGGGAACTGGGATCTGAGATCTGAGATCTGGGGAGCAGCAAGCGAGGCCATTAACAAAGTGTCTCCAGATGTGGCAGCAACAGCAGCGACTTGAGGCACAAGTTGATTTGGGGCCGCATCATATTTAACATAAAAAGATGAAAAGTTTATTATTATAATTGTTGCTGCTGCTGCTGATGTTATTAGCTTAAGAAATGGTTATGGGACCAGAGCACGCCACAAACTAACAACAACAACAGCAACAACAAGCAGAAGAAATGTCAAAAGGCAGCGGTCATAGTGTGTCCAACTCCAAACTTATGCCACAAATGGTGGCACTTCCAATGATCTTGTCATAAAACGTTCAGAGTCATCAAAGTTGCACTTTATGCGAAACGATCACTGTTCAACAATGTTGTTGTTGTTGTTGTGTATTATTGTTGTTTGTTGTCGTTGCACGTGTTCATCGTCATCAGCATTAGCGGCGCTGTTGTATTAGGCGAGAACAGACAGACAGACAGACAGACAGACAGACACACAGACAGACACACAGACAACGTTGAAGATCTTGCTCTTTGCACTCAACATAATCATAGAAATTATGGGGTCCCCGTCTTGGCTAAATGGTGTTGGCAGCGCCATAAGCGGCTGGCTAATACAACCACATGGGGTCGTGTGGCAAGCTGCTTTATTGTAGAGAAGAACCATAAGAGATGGGGCAGCAATTTAAAATGTATGTGGCAACAATGAAAGAACACAAATAGCCTCTAAGTATAACACCAAATGATTGTACAGATTAGTTGCTGTATCAGCTTAAAAAGTGTCAATAGTACAGCTTAGCATGAAGTTAATTCAGTTATTCCACTAAATAGCCATCATTTGTATAATCAATGTTTGGTAAACATGCTCGGAAAAAATCAAGAAGCTGCACATAAATTAAAAAACACTAATACGAAAATTATTATGTATAAACAGTTTTCGATTTCTTAACCAAAGTAGAATGATAAATGTAATATTTTCATTTTATATTCTGACCGACCGTTATAGGAAATAAAATTGGAATCTGATTACCAGTCCCCGCTCCCAGTCCCTCTCCCAAGCCCTGCTTCCAGGCCCCGCTTCCTGTCCCTCTCCCAGGTCCCGCTCCCAGTCTCTCTCTCAGTCCCTCTCCCAGTCCCTCTCCCAGTCCCTCTCCCAGGCCCCGCTCCCAGTCCCTCTCCCAGCATACTCGACAGTCGGAGACCCCGTACTAGCCGATTCTAACCAAATTTGGTCAGGATGTATAATACCAACACAGATGCATATTCTATCTGTTTGGTTCTGATATCTTAACAAACAAAAATTTTTCCACACTAAAAATTCAATTGGATTTTATTTTGCAAGTCTATACATTAATATTTCTGCTGTGAGTTCCCTAAGTGAAAAAATTAGTGAACTTTTTAATAAGATAATTGTGCTTTATCCAATTACTTTTAATTTAATTCCATAGCATTAGATAGTGTATTATCGAATGTTATTCAACTTAATAGCTTCCAGTGCTTGAAAGTATTAAAAAGTATACATTTGTTGCCCATTTACATCCTCCATCAATTTAGCAGCTCTATTTTACATATGAAAGTATGTGACAGTCCCAAGTGTGCATCAAGTATTGTCACACACATGAGTTACCAAAGACATTACAACGATTTTGGGCCCGAGTGGCAAGTGGCAAGTGGCAAAGTGGCATGAAACCCAAAAAACATAGAGCAGAGAGTTGAGAGCAGAGTGTAGAGAGTAGAGAGTAGAGAGTAGAGAGTAGAGAGTAGAGAGTATAGAGCCCCCAAGCACTTGACACTTGCCACTGACTTGTGGCATGAGCCGACGACTTGACATGCGTCTGCTGCAACAACAACTGGAGGAGGCTTCTGTTCGGTGTTTGCCGCTTGAAGATCATCATTTTCAAGATCTCATTTCCACAGAAAATTTGTTTGCCCTGCATCTGGGGACGGACTCAGAGACTCGTTGATTGCCTGTCGTTGTTAGAAAAATATTATTTTCTTTATGTTTTTTTTGTTTTATATTCATATATTTCTATGCTGATTGCAGAGACGAGTAGTTGCAGTTGGGGCGTGCTGGTGCCGCAACAGCAACAACAACAGCAACAACAACAACACAAAGGGCAGACCCTACCGCTGATGCTGTCAGTCAGTCAGTCAGTCAGTCAAAGAGTCAGACGCCCTAAGGCCTACGACACGCTTGAGTGAAAGTTGATGTGCATGAAAAGTTTTAATTGCGCGTCGACTTGGAGATTTTTACTAGTCAGGCGGACAGGAGCTGGGTGGCACTTTCCGGAAAACGTATTAGAAATTAAAAACGATTTTAACACACACAAATTTTGTGGGTCATTTTTTGTAAGCACTTGTGATAAGAGATCTCTATATAGACGGCCCACCATCTTATGTCAAATGAAGTGTGGCATGTGCTGAAGATATTTGTATTTTTTTTCCCTTTGGGACGGAAGCTAAGCCACGTGCTTGGATTCACTCTGCGTGGGTCTCGGGATGCGTAGGATCCCAGCTATATCGTCAAGATGACAGGGCATTATAAGCTAGACTACAGTCTCCAAAGATATTGATTTAAAAATTTTCAACTAAAGAGTAACATTTAAAGAGTAGGTTGCACTTGAGAGATGCTAACTTGAAGATAAGTTAACACAGTTTTTTAGAGACCCAGCCAAATTTAATAAGCAGCACTTTCTTACAATTTTGATCAATTTTATTTGATATCAAACAGAAAGAAATCCAAACAACTGCCCAAAAACCATAACAAATTCTTAAACTATTTTCATTTCGACATTTTTTTTGTTTGGTATAAACTCTTTAATGAACTATGCCACACATGGGAATGGGAATGGATGATCATTAACCAACTGGCACTTTTAACTGAAAAATGCCAACACGCACAGAGATAAACTTTTGATTTGATTTGATGATCAGTAAACCGAGCAAGATTAACTACCAGGCAGTTCAAATGGTCAAAAGCTAATAAATTACTCAGACTCCAGAATGGACAAATGATCAAATGGATAGATGGATGTCTTTAAAGCTAACCAATGCCGTTTTATGGCACCTTTTTTTGTTGTAAACAAAACCCAAGCCATACATCAAACCAGGGCTAACTATCGTCAGGGCATGGCAATTGAAAAATGTAGATCAAGTTGGGGCGATAAAAGGCCAAAAACCGCCTTTCACATTAATTATAAGTTTTTAAAACTACATAAAAAACTGAACGTGTTGGAACTCACATTTTGATTGAATGGGTGGTGGTATGGGGGACTTGACTTTCCGAGAATAGTTTCATTATGTTTCACTAATTTCGAACAATGATCGCCGAGTCGTGAGGCTGTTAAGATAAACCATTAAAACAATTTTATTAAAATGATATCTTTAGGCATTTCTCGTTGTCATAGTAAATATGAGACAGACCATTTAATTGTTGTAGGGTTTTGGGTGAATTTCTCATAAATGGGTCGCTTAGACCCATAAAGTGTAGTTCTAATAATGCACCTTTTTACGATCATTTCAGTGTCAACCGTTATTGCTGTAATTATGTGTCTAGTTTTATTTCCACGTATTTCTCCTGCACTAATTACTTTCTTTTCTTACGGCCAAAGTATAAGTTTTTATTTTTATTATTCCAAGCTTCAATTAAATTTTAACTATTGTTTGGATTCTGGAACTAAGTTCGTTAGCCATTGTCAGGTTTGACAGTTCTTTTGATAACACTTTTAAAGCAGTCCATTACAGATTTCGGTCAGGTTGACTCATATTGATGTAGACTACAGTCACATCCAAATTCGTAACAAGTACCTTCAAACAACTGTACAAATAACACTACAAATATCCATGATTTCAACCCAAAAAGTCCACCCATTTAAATCCCTATGGTATTATCTCCACGGCAATACTACAAAAATGTGAATTGATAGACAACAAAAAGAGGGAAAAACGACGAAAAAATGAATCCAAATGCAACACACTAACGATTTCATTAAAAACTCAGTCAACTAGAAAAAACTCAATTAATTTCTACATAAAAAACTTGGCAAGCGCCCACAACTAGAATTTCAAAAATGAATTTGACTGGGTGGATACCCTGTAAAATTGTATACTTTGTAAAACATTTCATTATTCAATTAAATTATTAAAACATGTAATTTGAAGTTTAAAAACAAAGTATTACCAGAAGATATTTAGTATGTATTGAAATAAAAATAGTATATCCCGTTTTCAAAAAACTACAGGGTGTATGAAAAAGGAAATGCAGAAACATGTATGTATATCCGAAAAACAAATTTTCGTTTTTTGTGCAAATCATTCGGCAAACAAACACAAATGTGCATAAAATTACAACAATGCAACAAATTGAGGGATGCTAAAGTGCAGGAACAGAGACAGAGACAGAGGCAGGGGGAAGCCCAAAGCTGACCAGCATTGGACCTACGGCTCAACCGTCAAGTATCAAGGGCTCTGCACTCCACTCCACTCTCCCCGACCCTCTCCAAGTGCACTGATATGCAAAAAACTGCATGTCATTGCGTTGGCAACGCCATCCTCATATAAATCGGGGTAACCCTCCCCCTTTCCCCTGTGTATAAGTCGAGGGCTTCACTTGCGTTTTTTATGTAGTTCACTTTTTGAAAAATTGACAGCTTGACCGCAGTGCTTGTGTGTATATTTGTGTGTGTATGTGTGGATATATTGTTATTGTTATTACATTGCTGTCGCTTCGCTTGTTGTTCTTGTTGTTGTTGTTGCAATTGCAATTCAAGCGCAAAATCATTAATATCCTTTGGCCCCTTTCCCTACATTTTTTGTGGTTGTTGCATTTGAATGCGTTTGCTGCATTTCGACCCCACATTCAATTTTTTATGAGGCTTCCACATGTTTGGCCCATTGTTATGTGAACTACGGGTCACTTAATGAACCCTGTCTGTAGTTATTGTAGTTGGGGAAAGAGAGCAGAGTTTGAGTTTTTGTTAAACACTTGTCTGCATTTCAACAAGCCAACAAAGTCTAAAAGCTGCCTGACATCCATCAAAGTCAGCAATACGATGATAAGGCAGCAGAAACACCCATTGTATCCTACACTTGCTCTCTTTCTGTACGATATTCCCAACCCTCGCAAATCGCCAAAGTACACCTTTCACTTATCCCAAATTACGCCTAGATACAAACACCACTCAGTCTGATGCGTCGCTTAATAAGCATGTACTATATATGTGCCTCAATAGTTTAATGAAATTATCAATATCCTAGACGGAACCCATGTGAGTCATCATTCAGTCCACTCACACACACACACAGACATAATCACCTACTGATGTAAATACAATATTTTCAATATAACCACTTAACGCTTAAATCCCGCACCGCACACACACACACACACACACACACACAACACAACAGAGAACACTGAAGACAACAAGGAGAAACACACAACCCTCATCAGGGGTAGGCCTTGGTTACCCCCTAACACTTCTTCCCCCCCTCACATAACGTTATCTGCCAGCTACTACGACTACTACCTAACATAACCTACCAACACTT
The DNA here is from genome assembly GCA_035045575.1 of Drosophila falleni. Taxonomy (NCBI): domain Eukaryota; kingdom Metazoa; phylum Arthropoda; class Insecta; order Diptera; family Drosophilidae; genus Drosophila; species Drosophila falleni. Next base: position 19,737,513 of record JAWNOV010000167.1, read on the forward strand.
AAAGAAGTGATTGAGAATTCAAATATTTGACTTAAATACTCTTACAGAATATTTAAATAAAATATTTTTAATTTTTAGCTAAGAAAAATACAAAATAAGTGAATATAAAACATATTTAAATAAAATAAATTTTAAAAATTTAATTTAATTTTTTAATTTTATATATTTTATTAACCTGTGCTAAACAATGTTTATACTTAATAAAATTTAAAATTATTTATTTTTTTATTTCAAGCAAACTATTGTATATTTAATTGTAATATGTATTTTATTTAAATGCAATGTCGTAAAATCAAAAATATGACTTCATTTATTTTCACAATTAGTTTTTTTTAAATAAAATACATTTTAAAATTTTAAATGAAATTTTTAATTTTATATAATTTTTTAACCTGTTTATTCTTAATAAAATTGAAAATTATTAATTTTTTATTTTAAACAAACTATTTTATATTTAATTTTTATATGTATTTTATTAATTGTCGTAATATCAAATATGACTGGATTTCTTTTTACAATTATTTTTTTTTCTGAGTGTACTTCTCGTACTTGTACCTTCTACCTCTTGTGCCTCTTGTTGTCATTCGCATCAGCCAAGTGGCAGCAACAACTTCGACGGCGGCGACTACTGACGACCACAACAGTATCAATGCACAAACTGTACCCAGTACTCCTTCCCTCAGCTGAACTCAACTGAACTGAACTGTAGACAGGGGCAGGGGTCTTGACAGCAACCCCCAAAATGCTGTTGCACGGAGGGTTAAAGTTTGAGACGACAACGAGGAAGAGAAAGAGGAAGAGGCGGAGACAGAGAACGATGACGGTCACGACGACAGTGAACTGTCATATTTGCTTTGACTGACTGACTGACTGAATGACTGGGCGTCTGACTCAATGACTGAATGACTGACTGACGAACTGACAACACGTACGTGAGTATCCATGAGTGTTGCGGTGGTTGATGATGTGACTTACCAACTGACCATCTGTCATGGCTAAAATGCCCTACAACACAGCCGGAAAAAATATAAAAACCAAGGCATATTTTTCAGCGCATTTTCCCTCTTTTGTTCGAAATTCAAATGACGCCCCAGTGACAACTGTACCATGGGCAAGTGTACTATACACTGTCGAACATGGCAAGTGATTGTTGTTGTTGTTCTTGTAGCAATACAAATTTTAGATTTATTTTTTTGTCAGAGATGGAAAAAATTTGCATAAGCCGTGAGTACTTGAGGAATTCCTTTAGAATCTCCCCTCACAACAATTTGTGCTCTGTGTACTTTTTGAGTGTGTCGGCATTTCAGAAAGGTTCTTACAGGGGTTTTTTTTTAAGAACTGACAAAAGGGTCCGGTTTGGGTTTAATTGTTTGGAAAGATTTCAGCTACACAGTTAAGATTTCGCTTGAGAGAACTCTTAAATTTCATGGCAAGACTGTTTAGATTATTGAAAACTGCTAAGCAGCTAAAGGACTCTATTTGAAATGTTGTTAATATCTAGTTAACCACTAACTAACCACACACACACATAAAAATCCTTTTGTTCGTTGAATGCAGCTCACTCAGAAGGCAGCCAATTAATTGGTTGAGTCCAGGCTACTTACAATGCTGCCATGTCCCGCCGGACTTTACATTAGCACAATGCCTTAATAAAGAAATCAACAGGAAGAATGTCGGAGAGTCGGAGAGTCGGAGTCTACCACATCAATGGGCCGCTAACTCTTGCCTGGATGCATCAACACTTCAATGAGTGCGACTGGCGGTCAGTTCATATCCTATAGTATCGGAACTGTTCCTCAATCAAATGTGGGTAACAAACACAGCTCACAATGAGGCACTTCGTCTTCAGTCTGCTCCGCCTGTTCGACTGCCAATGCCACCACAATTATTTCCATTTGATTGAGCAAAGAAGTGTGCGTGGAGCGTTCCTTGTTCCTTTATTTTTTTTCTTCAAACATGCTGGACACATTGTTGGGGTGCCTGGTCAGGCTGAGGCACATGAGGCACAGGGGCACAGGGGATCAGGAGGCACAGGAGGGCACTGTGTGGTCATCACTTGCGACTGGGCTGTGTTTATTGCGCTATATGCTTGAGTGCATTCGCATTTATGGACAATGTTCATAATAATGAAGATGATGATGATGATGGTTACAGGAAAACTTGAGTTTCATATGCACATAGTGGCTGAATATTCAGCAGACATTATGAGCGATTTCAAGAACTTTAAAGCTGCATTGGACTTACTCTCCTGGATTGTAAAGTACATTGGTAAAATTTCATTAAGAAAAGACTACGTAATTGGCATTAATTTCAAATTAGTTTAGATTAAACTAGTCGGCCGGTGCTACAGTCGAGCATACTCGACAGTCGGCGACCCCGTACATAATGTGGAAAAAACTTATAATGGAAAAAAACTAAAAATAATTTAGTTAACTTAAATGCAAATGTTATCAGATTGGTTACGATATCTCATAAAACAAAAATGTTTTACATACTAAGACTTAATTTTCGCACGATCGGTCCTATGACAGCTATATGTTATAGTGCTCAGATTTGAACCAACTTTGGTAAGAATGTATAAGACTAACTTATGTGTGTCAGCTTTGAGTCGATATTATTATTATTAATGAGAGTCTGTTTGCGGTAAGGAGAGAGCTGAGAGATCTTACGGAAAAAGTACACTTGTCAAGGAATAATCCTATTTTGACATATACCCAAATTTATATTCCATTTCGTCCTACTTCTATTCATACTTCTATTAGCATGTGAATTAATTCTCTATATTCGAACTCGTACTTCTTCCTCAGTTCTCTTTGTTTTTTTTAACCTCTCTACTACTGCTGCAATAAAAACTACTATTAATATTACTCCTCCCAGTCCCTCTCCCAGGCCCCGCTCCCAGGCCCCGCTCCCAGTCCCTCTTCAAGTCCCTCTCCCAGTCCCTCTCCCAGTCCCTCTCCCAGTCCCTCTCCCAGTCCCTCTCCCAGTCCCTCTCCCACTTCCCCTCCCAGGCCCCGCTCCCAGGCCCTCTCCCAGGCCCCGCTCCCAGGGAATACAACATATAATGCATTAAATAATTAATATCGGAAAGGTTGACAATATCTTATTAAATGAGAGTGAAATGAGTTTAATTAAAAATCATATCATATTTAATTCACACACCTTCAACATATCTAAAGCGATTGTGGACCAATTAGACGCATTCTGTAACGGGTTAGCTAGAACCCCCTTTTGGCCATTTAACCTAATAGTTTAACAAGAGTGGCAAAATTTATGCTCAATTTAACACGCTGGCAGTGTCACTTGAAAGCAATTAAATAAATTGGCGCAACTTCGAGTGGCAACTTGGCTAACAGAAGCCGAGTATTCGATCCTAACCCCTTTTAGCCCGCATCCACAACAAAATTCTTACTTTTCAACTAAATGAAGTGAATGAACGCGTTTCGAAATGGAAATTAAGTTAAATAGTTTAGTTTAGTATATGGGTTACTGCTTAGATGGTTAGTTGGTTATTTGGTTAGCTTGGTTGGTTGGTTGGCTTAAACTTTCCATGGCTTCCACCTGGCGCTTAGTCACCCTTCTTGTGCAATTATCCTTGACATTCTCAGCTATTTTTCCTACGAATTGCACAGTAATGCTCCTTCGTGCATACATTAATTTTAACGGCTTTTGCGTAGTTTAAAATAATTGTCAATTCTCTATATGAGTCTCTGTAACCCTCTCAGTTAACGTGAGTCATTTGCAAACCGTATGACTTTAAGAGTTGCCATCATACTGTTCAATAAATAAACATTTCGTTTTCATTCCGAGGGCAATTAGTGTGAAGAAATAAGAACAACAACAAAGCACTTGAAATCTTGTCACTGTCAATGCCACACGACCTTTGTTATCTTTTCGGCAATGTTGTCAAACGCAAAAGCCGCTCAAGTGTCAGACGCCCAGATTCAATTTACAGTGTATCAAATTAGCAGTTGTCTCTTGTCAATGACAGACTGACAAAATGCTATGCAAAATCAGAGAATAAACTCAAAAACACTTGAGACAAACAGACAAAACTTGCAATTAGCTGTGCAAACAAGTGGGCCAAAGTACCAACAAATTGGGTAGCCAAATCATGGAGAGTTGAGAGTTGAGAGACCGTCAAAGTAGGTCGTAAATCGGTTCACCAAGGACTGCCAATTGAGGCGCCACTGATTTATATATGGATGGTCGTATATTGTTTGGTTCAATTTGGCGCTTTAAAATAAACTAATTAACTTAATTAGCTGCGATTTGGGCCATGTCCATCTTCTGCACTTCGCAAACTGGCATCATTATGAAAATTGCAAAAATTTTCAACAGCTACCGGTTAATATTAACGCATTATGCAAAAGACATGCCGAGTTAACTGCGAGAGAGGTATAAAAGTTTTCTGAAAAGTTTAAAATAATAATAAATAATAAATGAAAGAAATTAATAAGAAACCTATAATAGTGGGATGTATGGAAAAAACTGATTTTTGAGCGATCAGTTTAAGTCTAATTTAAAAAAATCAATTTAAAAATTAAAAAGACTCGTTCTTAAACTATTTATTCAACATTTTTCCATATTCCGTCAAAAAAAAGGAGCTTAATCTTATATTGTTAAAATCAAAATTGATGTCAGTTCAGAATCGAAATTTATAATAATAATAATTGCAACGTTTTCTGAAAGTCCAATGCCCTAAAAGGAGAATAGGGGATAGCTTGAAATATAACCCGTCAATTCTGAACTTATTTGCCAAGTTCTGCATGAAAAATTAATTAATAAGTCTTTCATATTTATTGTAGCGTATGATCTAAAACTATGATATTCACATACATATCTTACATATCTTTACAGAATCAAAGTTAGACATATTTGTTATCTCAAAACTGATCAAACTCTCCTCTTGGGTGTAAGCCAAAAGGCCAAAACCAACCAGGCAATGTTGTGAATAAAAAAAAACGAAACGCATTTTTAATGGATTTTTTCGACGAGTTGCAGAGTGATGTGCGGGGGAGAAGTGGAGGCCAATCCGGGAATTATGCGGTATTATTGTTGTTTGTTTTCACAGAATACTCTGACACCATGCAAACAAACAACGCACTGGGCTAAGAGAGAGAGAGAGAGAGAGAGAGAGAGAGAGAGAGGGCGGCAGGAAGGGAGTGTGGAAGCTGAAAGAGCAGCTCAACACATTTTTATATTAAAACCTGCGGTCAGGGCGTGTTGCAGTTGCAGATTTTTACACGCAGCCATTAAAAAGGCACTCGGAGGCGACTCCCGACCAGGTGACGACGATGACGATGATGACGACTGAGGATTGTGGACTGCGGATTGTGTGGATTGTGTACTGCGCGTGGCTGAAGCGTGAAAAATGTTGCCTGGCATTGCCAAAATGCCATAAATATAAGTACAACAGCGTAGAAGAAGAAGCAGAAGAAGGAGGGATAAAAAAAGTGTTAATAACACTAATTTGTCTGTGGTCAAAATGGTAATTTTTGTGGATTTTCAGTTGGCTGGAATTGGGTTTGAGCTGGAGTTGGGAGTCTGGAGTTTGGAGTCTGGGGTTTTGCGTGTTGATTGCCAACGTTTTTGGGTTTGGTCAGTAGGTGAAAGGCAGAGATAATGAGATGTAAACGACGAACTATTGATTGATGTTGGATTTAAATATAATTGGGTGCAAAATGTGTTGAAAACAGACAGTAATAAAGGCGTGAGGAGCTTTGCGGCCTAAAATCAATTCTACTTAGTTGGAGTGGAATATATTTGCAAACAGAGCTTAGAGTTTTTTGGTATAATAAAGTCTAGGCTACCACTTAGCCATAGCTTAGTCAAAGATGCATCTAAAATAACCATTAAAGACTTTTCGCCTCAGTCAGATCTCAACACACACGCACACTCTATAAAATAGCGCCAGTTAATTGCCCTAACAAAGACCGAGTCGAATCTGAAGTCGTTTTGCTAGACTCATGTCGCGACACCCGACAACCCAGTCCAGTCCAAGAAGATCGAGAAGACGACGACGACGACTCTTGCAACATCTGGGATCACTTGGTGGCAGTAGTTCCATGCGGTCTCGCCTCATATGTTAATGGCATTTCAGGTCGTCTAGTCTTTTTGCCCCGTTTGGAGCCGCTTCTTATTTTTTCTGGTACTTAATTTTCCAACAATTTGTGGCTTCAACTTCTTTTGCTTTCGACTAATTCACTTTGATTTGCCTCCATCTATTCGGTTCGTGATTTGCGGCAATTTCGTAAAGTGTCTAGCGAGGTTCTAATGTTATGACCGAGGTCGGGGCAAGACCACACCATGGCCTAATGCATTTCTACTTCAACTTCAACTTCGCCTTTGTTTTCTTCTTCTTCTTCATTTGTGGTGGTGATAAGGAAAATTGTTTATAATGACGTTCTGTGGTCTACCCTCAATTGACTTTACTTAATTGTTGCAAGCGGCCAACTGGCCACTGGATTTACGCTAGAGTCTTCTACATTGCCCCATTCTCCGATAGACTGCAATTAGACTTGGGCCTAGCTAGTTCTTTCCATCAGTAGGTAGCCAGGTCAAAGATTTCATCCTAATGGCAGCTACTTCTACGCATTTGTCCCGGCTAATGCTTAACTAATTGAGTAATTTTTGACTGCTTGGTATCAATCATTGGGTTGAGTTACCCCTTTCGATTTTCTCAGCTAACTAGTTTCCTGTCTTCGTCTTTTCTTTTCCAGCTGTCCATTGCGAATTTCCCAAAAGGCGCTTAACTTTACGCTTTATTGTTACAAATTTGTATCCTTTTACAGCTTCCTCCCAGAAGAAGGATCTGCAATTCCTTTGGGTGACATGCTTTCACTTCTTAACCTGGCAATCAATCATTTCCTTGACTTATTCTCTCCATTCTCCTTGTAATCTGCTTGGTCCGAGCATTCGGTTATCGGTTAGATAAATGTGACTATAAATCGAAAAATTATAAACGCTTTAGCACTGACCAGCAATTGCTTAGCCACCCTCATGACAGATTCAGTAAGAAAATACCCAACGAACCTAAAATACGCTTTAGTATTGATGGATGTTTAAGGTGATTCGGCAAGCTGATATGCCTTGAACCACTTACACTTATATATCTTGAATTAACCAAGTTTTTAAGCCTTTAACAAATCCAATTGTTGGCCTGCTTTCCACTTCAATTGAGTCTGGACAAATCCTCTTTCTCTTCCTGCCATTTCGATAAACAGTTGGAAAATTTATGCATTTATTTTGACATGCGGCATGATTTATTAACCGTAAGTAATTTGTAAATATATACAACTGACTGGGAGAATGAATAAGGGAAAGGGAAAGGGTAGCTACCCCCTTGCCCTACTCCCTTAGCACTCACTGGTCAGTGGCAATCCTTTTTTTTTTGGGGGGTAGAGTTCTTAAAAATGTATTTGCATTGGCGCATTTGTAACCGCAACGAATTTGTTTGTAATAAAAATGTAAATGCCATCGGACGCCACTTCAAGACGAGTTTCTGTCCGAACCACAAAAAAAAACAAAAACAAAAACCAGATAGAATGAAAGTCAAAAACAAGTTGGAAAAGAAATGAAATACGACCGCATACGGACACTTGAGGATGAGTCCAGGACACGTCCAAGCGTAACCCTTTTCGGTTGACCAGATCAGATCAGGATTGGGATTACCCTTTTTTTTGTCTTTTGCATTTTTACCAAGTGGTTTGGCAGGTTGCCTCCCTTTGACCCTATATGCATAGCCTTTGCCTGTTTCTCAGACTCTTTCTCACTTTCTACAGCTAATAAATGGTCTATTCATATATCATCGGGTAGTTTGATTTATGAGAACAGTGAATTAAAATTGATAAGTTTTAAGAGAGTCGAATATGGAATATTTCTACTTGATAACTTGACAAAGTTAATTTTAAAAAAATTAGACTTTTTTAAATACTTTATTCTTCTATTTACCATTAAATTGGAACTAAACTTTCTCTCCCTCTCATCGCATAATTAAAACGCTGCTGGGGAGCAATTCAGTCCCCAAACGACAAACAAACAGTACTTGAATTTAAAAACACCTCATTCACCTCCAACATTTTCCCCCTTCCCACAGCCAATTGCTCAAATGTGTTCAAGTGGCGCGTTTAACAAACACGCAACACAATTTTGCCCCTTTTTATTTCCAGTGCCAGAAAATCATTTGCCAAGGTGACGCCTTTTACTGCCACATTTTGTTGTTATTTTTATTTTTAGCAGACAAAAAAACAGAAAGAAAAACTGCCTACAAATTTCAAAAATAAATTGAGTTGCCTGTTAAAGACTGTTCTCAGTTCTCAGTTCCCAGTTCCATATGTCTAGCTCTTCTCTACATTAGACCCCGACCCCAAATTTTTTCCGGCCCGCATTTTGTGCTGTCTTCGAATGACTTATTAGAATTTTTATCTGGATTTTGTGTGCACGCTTAAAAACAATGAAATATGTTAATAATTAATTAGATTTTTTTTTGTACTCTTGAGGGTGTTTTTTTATGCTGATGACGATCACAAATTTACACATAATTTCCTTTTGGTAGCTTAGCTGTTGACACTTTTAGGAACAGAACATTTGTTGTGAGGGAAATTATAAAATTGTAAAGGCAAATTTATAAGTGAAAACAAATCAAGACTAATGCCTGACTAAATTTATAGGTGGTCGTCATTTAATGGGCAAACCAACCACACCCATTTAATTACCAAAGCGAAGCACTTGAAATGCACTTAAGACAATAAATTAAATGAGTTAAAGTCGGAGTCGGAGTCGGAGTAAGAATCTAGCGAAACTATCAAAGCTACTTAATAAACAAATTTTCACATAAAATTACAATTTGGTGAAGTGGCAATAGAAACAAGGAAGTAACAGGAAAATTCAACAATACAGTATCCAGAGAGAGAGAGAGAGAGAGAGAGAGAGTAAAGAGGGAGGGACACTTAATAAAATTTATGTGCAGGAGTGGCTCAGGACACAAACACACACATGAACCCAGAGAGATAAGTCGATACACGGAACATAAAAAAAGATAAAGTGTTCGGGACGAAAAACAAATACCAAACACACAGTCTGCTCTTCGGTTAAGCCAAACTCATAGGTGTGTAAGCCAGGCGAGTAATAATTATATTTTTATTGGACATTTATTGCCCAAAAAACGGGCAACATTTTAATCAAATTGCCGGGCCGGGAAACAGGGGAAGTCTTCGTGTTGTGAGTGTGTGTGTGTGTGTTGTGTTGTGGGTTTTGTGGGCCGGAACTTGCCTCTTTTTGGTTTAAGGACCTGTTCCCAAACTAATTTATGTTCCAAAATAATGCACTACCAATGACCATGGGAACACAATTCAATTCTCTAAATAGAATGTGGATGCTGACAACGAATTGCTTTTAGAATTGTTTATTGTACAAATAATCCGAAGAATCAATGCATAATTTGCGCTCTACAAATACCTCAAAAATGAATTGTAATTCAATACAAAAGCAGCCGACCAGCAGTCAATTTTTGTGGCAGCCAATGAGTAAGACAATTTTCTAAGGCAGGTCAAAAGCAATAGATAAGCACAAACAAATAAATAAATAAATCGCGCTGCTAATTAAAGGCGGCAGAGCAAAAGAGAGAGAGAGAAGAGAGACGGCGGCAAACGTTTGAAGCAGCCCAAAACAAGAGTAGAGCAGCCAAGACAACAACACTAAACAACGCAACACACACGGCACAACACAGCACAACACAACACAACACAACACTTTAGAGATGGGATCCCAGAATAGCAAATTCAATTGAAAGAAAGCGACACACGAAATGACATGAGTAGCAAACAGGAAAGGGCACAATAAGTACTTATACACACGGGATTTGTTATAGATGAGGACTTTTGAATGCTCTTTTTATATGTTTAGATATATCTTAGTTCAGAGTGTTAATTTGGTTGTTATAATTAAAGCATTTTATGTTAGAAATAGTTCAATATATATTATCGCTAAGATTAGGTGAATATTGTATAATCTTTTTTATACAACTATAAATATTTATTTCAATAAAAATCTTGTTAAATTAATATGTTAAGATATTTCTTATTTCAGAGTGTAAATAGTTCCATATTTATTTTAGCTAAGATAAGGTGAATATTGTATAATCTTATTTATACAACTATAAATATTTATTTCAATAAAAATCTTGTTAAATTAATATGTTAAGATATTTCTTAGTTCAGAGTGTAAATTTGGTTTTTAGATTGAAAGCATTTTAAGTTAAAAAAAATATGTCAGTATATATTATAGCTTAAATTAGGGGAATAAGGTATAATATTTTATATATATATAAGATTGTATCAATGTTTATCTCAATACTAAGGTTATCACTTTTTAAGTCTTACTCTGCTGGATATAATATCAATTATGATAACCCTTTAATTTTATAATTATGTAATAGATTATAATTATATCTCTGTTAGGTAAAGTTTTGATAGCAAATTGCTAAAAACTTAAGAAATATTATTTTTTGGAGAATAATTTTTAGAGCATGGAAAATATTTGTATATATATGATCTAATTAGCATTCTCAATGGAAACATAATGACTTGACAAACTAACTGAGAATTCGATTAGACTTAACTTTCACCGAACAGTGGAAGAGTGTAGAGCATAGGGTAAATCGGGAGACCCCCTGGCGTGTTTTTATATAGAAAAAGTTTTACTTTGATGTGTGCTCTGGTTGATGTGTGCATGTTGATGTGTGAGTCGAGTCGAGTCGAGTCGAGTCGCGAGCTGTTCGTTTGTCGGTTTATGCTGCGTTCCGTTGCGTTGGATTACATGTTTCAGTTACATGCCACATTGAAGGCAGCCACTCCCCCAACCCTCTCTATACAACCCCCCTCTTTTCAATTGGGGGAAGGCAAGTGTTAAACTGCATTTGTCTGACTTTTTGGCATGTTGTTCAGTTCGGATGGGGGAAACAGACTAGAAATTACATTTGGCTATGAGAAATGCCACACAATCAGGTGGCGACAGACAACGAGTGGGTTGTATTACCTTTCACAGGGTTGCCACCCCGTCTCGATATAAGAAATATGCTAACGCTGACAATTGACAGATGCAATCGGAGCATCTCTTCGTTATGGATCTCTTTCGACCGTAAATTGCATTTCGTCAAAGCATTCTTTGTGGGCTGCTTTCTGCGTTTGACAAAACAAAGAAATTGCTTGAGAAATTGCTCACAATAAGCTTTGACAGGCTGTCAATATGCAGATTGTTGTGTCGGTTATACACGATTTGCCAAAGTACTTACTGTAAAGATTGCCATGTGGCGTCTCCAATGTCTCAAGTTCAAGTGCGTCGAGTTTGTCAGCGATTGGCTTTGTCAAATATCTTTAAGTGTCTCAGTGTCGTGTTCAAACTTGTAGCACTTTAAGCCCATTTAATGGCCTTTATGAGCTCCAACAATTTATGATTTTGATTGTGTAATCTCTTCTTTGCACTTCAAAATTATAAAAAACTAATCTAGGGAATGTCAATGCCAAAAGCCAAAGTGTGTATCAAAAATGTGGCAAAATTCTTTATACATATGCATAATACTTATAATTATAGCATGACAACCATATCTCTTAACCCCTTGACGGCCTTCTCAGAAAGTGCAACCATTTGTAAAGCTCATGAATAGCCAGACAATGGAAAAAACACAACATAAAAATCACACAAAAATTAATCACAGCAAATTGCGCAGAAAAAGCCACCGAATTTCTGGTCCACACACACACACACACACACACACATGCCAGTCAAAAAGTTCTGACAGCATCTGAGGATTAATCATCTAATACTTTGTACAACAAAAAAATAGAAGAAAACTTGAAATTCGTCTTGGTACTTCAAAGTCAAATCATTTTGTTTAGAGACACGATGATCCTAGTGTGCCAGACAATGCGGCGCCGAAAACTCTGTCTGTTCCTCTCCTGCCCCTCTGGTCAAGGTGTTGACTGAATGCATCATCTTCCTTCTCTTCTGTGGCTGCCTCAGAAAGGGGTATGCCCGACGATGACAACAAAATGGCAATTAATTGAAACATGAATTATTAACGCAACACCGACACAGCAGCCTCAGCCGCAGTCAACGTCGCTGTCGGCGTCGCAGTCGCTGTGGCAGCCGCAAGTTGCAGCCACCCATTGTCCATTGTTTGTTGCACGTTGAGGTGAAAGATGACCAGGTAAGTTTCTTGTGAGGATGCTGTTGATGGCGACTATTTGACTGATGTGCTGGACTTTTGATGTCGGTGTTGCTTTTGTTGTTGCCTGTTTTTGTTGATTTATCAAAGTTCATTAATCTTGCTGAATTCTATTTAGTTTTCCCTTCTGACACGCATATGTTTAGAAAAAAGCGCAGCAAATGCGCTCTGAAAATTTTAATAAAATTTAAACAATTTCAACAAAGTTGCCTGGTCAAGTTTGTAGTCAATGTCAAGTTTTTTACATGATTAATTAACAAATTATTCATTGCCTTGATGTGAGAGATGGCAACGTGAGAAAATAATTGAGAAGATCTTGAGGAAAATACATAGGAAGCTGGGTAATTGATCACGCAATTTATCTGAGATTAAGAAGCTCCAATTTTTTTGAACTCTAAATAGAAGTTCATCTAATTTTTAAAAGAGACATTTTCGAAAACTAGTCGGCCGGTGCCACAGTCGAGCATACTCGACAGTCGGAGACCCCGTACTTACTGTGGAAAAAACTTATAATGGCAAAAAACTAAAAAAAAGATGTGCGTAAAAAGTTACGCGATAGAAGTGAAACTTCCTAGGAGTGCATACGATAGTGGCCTGTTTTTTTTTTTTACTTCAAGATGACAATTTTTTCCATTTTTCTTTTGCTCACTTCTTTATACAAGTTTGCTTGTCATTAGAATTCTTGTAATTGAAAACTGTCGTCGTGTGAAGATCAAATAGATCTTACAAGACATAGAAAACAAAACACACTATATGTACTTACTTTACAAATAAACATATAGAATATGTACATATACATACTTTCATTCATACATACGACTTAAGTACATGCATACATACATATGCTTAAACACAGAGCGTGCGAAGTTTCTCTTGCACAAATTAAGCACTCAACTAATCCATTCTTATACATATGTACATACATACGTTCATACATACATACATACATACATGTTAAAATGACGCGCAAAACAAACACGTGAGGAACATGCGATAACGTAACGGGAAACAAGCCGAGCTTTTGACTCAGAGTAGAAAGAGCAGCTTAGAGCTTTGCATACACATACATATGTATGTATGTATACATACGGCATTTCCCCCTCCCTAATCTGTCGGTTTTTCGTTACACACGCGGTCAAGCGTATTTTCGATTCACTCCCAACGCGCCTATAGAAGTTTCACTTCAATAATTTAGTTAAAAATAAAATAATTTAAGCTCCCAGTCCCTCTCCCAGGTCCCGCTGCCAGTCCCTCTCCCAGGTCCCTCTCCCAGGTCCCTCTCCCAGGTCCCTCTCCCAGTCCCTCTCCCAGTCCCTCTCCCAGTCCCTCTCCCAGTCCCTCTCCCAGTCACTCTCCCAGGTCCCTCTCCCAGGTCCCTCTCCCAGTCCCTCTCCCAGGTCCCTCTCCCAGGTCCCTCTCCCAGTCCCTCTCCCAGGTCCCTCTCCCAGTCCCTCTCCCATGTCCCTCTCCCAGTCCCTCTCCCAGGTCCCTCTCCCAGTCCCTCTCCCAGTCCCTCTCCCAGGTCCCTCTCCCAGGTCCCTCTCCCAGGTCCCTCTCCCAGTCCCTCTCCCAGTCCCTCTCCCAGGTCCCTCTCCCAGTCCCGCTCCCAGGTCCCTCTCCCAGTCCCTCTCCCAGTCCCTCTCCCAGTCCCTCTCCCAGTCCCTCTCCCCGGTCCCTCTATATATAATATAATGAGAATTTGCAAGGAAAGACAAAGTGTTAGATAGGGAAATAGATATCATGCTCTTTATTGAGACCCAACTTTCTGTTCTATTAATAGAGACTTTTTCGGGAGGCAGCCACAATTTGTGACTCGTCATCTCATAAGTCATGCGATTGATAAACTATGTCGAGCATGGATTTGTTGAAGGAATGTTAGGCCTCAACTTGGCGGTTCGACTGATTGGAATTTGTAAAGTCAAGAACCATAGCTGACACTTAATTATGGGATGCAAGCGTCGAAGCGTGCCACCAACTTCCCCGCCTCCCCGTCTCCCAAATGGTAGACCCATAAATCTCCAGAGAAGAGAAGATGCAACAGAGTCAACGCCCCAAGTCAAGGGTTTGATGTCACTGAAAAATTGCTCCAAATGTTGAGACAACTATTCAAAATTAATTGATTTAATGCCACTTGCAGTCGGTTATTAATGACGTACGGAGTGCAGCTCTAATTAGAATACTCCGGACATTAAAATTTCCATTTTTCATACAACGAAATTAGAATAATGCAATCCTTAACAATGCACGTGCTTCGACTGACACTTCTTGTGCATCTATTTTAATAATCTACCCAAACTCGTAGCTCGTACCTGGTGCCAGGATAATGTACTCCTATCCTTGCTATTAAACCCAACTCACTAACTTCCTCGGAGTGTTTTTACTGCTTTTCTTGCGACACTTTTGCCGCGACTTGAACAACACCTGCTGCACATTTCCCACTCTTAAATTCAACTGCTTAAAGCTATTTTATTTTCATTGCATTTTCTCACTGACAATTAAATTAAAGCGCATTAAAGCAAATTTATGACAGCTTAATTTCATATATTAAGATTTTATGGCTTCAGTTGGGCTACTCGTAAAACTAAAATGCAGTTGGGCTCCTGCCGCAGCAAGGACCACTAAATTAGATTAGCTGCCGGATAATCAAGTTTATTATACAGTTGTATATATAGTTATAACTATATCTTAATATATGTCTGTGTATATATGTATGTTAGGTTACTATGGAACCACAAAAATCATTCGCACGCTCCCTAATGCCATTCAATCAGCACACAGGTAGTCGAATGGCCATTAGTCTATATCCACCCACTCAGTGATGAATGACGATGTCGCCTTGGAACTTGGCCAAGAGCATTCATTGCCAATGACATGGGCTACTGCGAGGTTGATATGAAAAGTTTACAGTAATAACTAAGAGATTTGCTGACAATTTGAAAACTTATAAAAGTTAAATAAAAATATTTGTGATAGCTGAGAATATTGTTCAGTTTTGCAAATATCTCAATATATTTTTCACGAATTTGAAGTAATTTACTTAAAATTTGAAATTATTATTAAATTGCTACCATATGAACTACAGGTCTGATTATATATATTTATTTATTTATTTTTTCTTAAATATGATCAGTCAATTAGATATAATTTACATTATTAAGGTAAAGATCATCTTTTAAACAAGTGTGTAATAAACGGGAGAATATATTAGCTGTAACAGAAACTATAGAACCTTAGTAGATTGCATAAGACTTGTTTTTTTTATGTTGAGCAGATATATCTATTAAATTCATCTAACCTTACTTATATTTGATAGTTTAGTAAAAACGTCTATTTATTTTGGATTTTTAGCTGATATTAGAATTAAACGTCGCAAAATAAGACAATAATAAATTTCTCTCCACCAAATTCAATTGCAAAACGAGCTTAAATATCTAGAGCACATTTATTTAAAATCAAATTATTAAAACCAATTGAAAAGTGAATTTAGTCCTACCAAAATAGTTATTTCTACTTTACATGTGTAACTTGTCGAGCGGCCCTCGCATTTACTTGGTCCGTGCTGTGGCATGCAGTTTCTTTTATGTGTTGCCGTTGACAGTCAAGTGAAAAATGCAACTCGCCCGCCGGCATCCCATTGACATGACGATGAAGATGGCGATGAAGACGACGACGACGATGAGATGATGATGTGAATGACGTTACGTTTAACGGTGGCAGCGAAGTCAACGTCAACGGCAACGACGACGTCAACGTCAACTTCGACGACTGCTGTTTGGGCCATTAGCGAGCAATTGCGCATAAAAGTCACGGAGATGGCAACTGACACTGTGGATGCAGTTGGATAGTTTTGGACATGATTCCGTCGATCAGCCAATATTAAATAATGTTGTAAAATGCGAAGCATCGAAACGTTTTGGGGAATCGCTTTGCCAGTCGATGGCTGACAGTCAGTTGACTAAATAAATAAATAAATATATATAAAATGAAATTAAGTTTGTGACTTTTGGTGTGGCGGCGACATTTGTCTGTCTCCATTTCTCGATACCTGAACTCATTCTCCAGACAGAGGCCAAAACACAAAGGTGAAACGACGAAATGACGATGGCGACAATGACGATGACGATGACGATGACGATGACGATGACGATGACTCCAATTGCCAGTGCAATGCCATAAAAAATCGCAGCTCGTTTGAGCATTTTGTGATTTGTGTTTTGTGTGTTGTATGTTGGAGTTAGAGCTGCTCAATCGCGTGTTTCTTTTGCCTTCCATTGTATCGAGTTAATTTATTGATGACAGACGCGCGATAAAAACCAAAAATGTGAATTGTCATTAGAACTCATAAACCTGATTGACAGCGGAACAGTCAACAGTGGCAATATAATATACAGCGATTAGCTAATGTTGTTTAGGTCTATTGAACTTTGGTTAAATCAAGAGAATAGATTCAGATATAAATACAGTATTCAAGTCTTAAGCAGACTGAGAATAGAATTAAACTAATTGCTTAAACAAACATTTCCGCTCAGTTTATTTACAATAGATGTAGATTAGTTTTAACTAAAAGTCAGTATGAGTGAATAATCTGTGACTACTAACAGTTTTATATAAAGAAATTTTTTAACATAACTTTCAATTATAAAATCTAGCCACAATAATTGGATTTTAAAGTCCCAAAAGTCTGCTCAACATCTGCCCAAATAATTTCAACTCGACTTTTCAGTGCGACATTTTTCCAACTCATTAAATCGCACTCCAAAAATCTACTTAAGGGGACCCTCAAGTACTGCGAATGCAACTTAATTAAGTCAAAATTTTCGAGCATGAAATTATATTTAATGAACCAAAAATAATTTAGAAAAAACCGCAAAAAAATTCGAAAGGTAATAAATTTTGAAGTAAGCGCCAAAATCCGGACCTTAACCCTAACATGCCCGTGAAATGCAAATAAATCTTAAGCAAACTGTAAAGTAGTCGTCGAGACGTGGTAACAGAAAAAGAATTCCAGAGTTGCGAGTACACATTAAATTAAATTGCTCAACAGTTTGTAATGCGGCACATTAGTGTCAAGCGCTGACGAGGACGAAAGGACAACGAAGCCGAAAGGGTTAGACCGGGACGACATTAACACATTGTTAGGACAAGCCGATGACAATGGGACAGAGACTGGGAATGGAAATGGGAATGGGAATGGGAATGGAAAGAAATCGCGTTTGGGTTTCGTTTGCTGCCGAAAATAATTTCAAATTTATAGACAGGACACACTGTGGTCCAGCAGGAGGATAACACCCCATCCATAGGACAGTCCATGGGCTCTGTATTTTCGGAGATTTATGTCAACACTTCTGAATGAGCATAATTAGTGGCGAGTTTGTCCGGGAAAAAACAATTTACATGCAATTTGTTGCGTATAAATGCTTTTTATATGCAAATCGTGGTCAGCTGGCCAGGAAGTGGCCCAGAGAAAGGCTCCTGCCAAGGATGCTCTTGCAAGAAGCGACATTTTTTTATGTGTAACCAAATTCCTATTTATGATTTTTAATGAGCATGTTCTCTTGGTTTTTATGATTGATGCAGCTCCTTTGGATGCTGTGAAATTTGAATATTTATGACCAACGGTCATATATGGTGCGGAAATTTTTATGATCCCGATGCATAAAATTATGTGAGGAGTTGCAAGGCGTTAAACTTGTTTCTTAAGGCGGAAAATGCGTTGAAATATGTGCATTAAAAGATATAATTATGAGCTGGATTTCTTTTAAATTGAGTTGTTATGTAAATGTGCCTGGGAAAGGATAATAAACGAAGAACGGCTAAAACGGAATTTGTTTTTATATCTGCGACTCACGTTTTATTAAAAAAAGTTCTGTTAGCCTTGACACTTTAATCTAACTTACAATTTAGTCTTAGATTTGTAGAGATGGGTATATAGAATATAAAAAATTATTTTCAATTTATAAATTGTGATCAAGTTTCTTTCTAAGTTTTTTTTTAATATGTTATATTCCTATGAAATGTGATTAATTAATGAAATTTGTCACACTTCCCAAATTGCAATGGCTTCAACGGAGTCACTCAAGCATAAGACGCACTCACTGTCAAGCCATCGTAATAGATTAGGAAAAATAAGAAAAAACTAATTAGAAAATTTCAAACAACCCACACATTAGATGGGGAAACTTGGCAATCCTTTGACTGTGCTAATCACGAAAACGTGACGTCATTCGCCACGCCTTTATTATGATTTTTATTAATGATGTCCATGGTAAATTTCATATGCATACAGCGATGATTCTCTCCATTTTGGTAAAGAGTAGTCAAAAAACATAAAGATAAAGAAATAAGCAATTTGTCTGGCAGACGAAGTGCGAAACTCGCCTCAACTTTGGCCTGTGTTTTAATCCGCGCGTTTAATTGAAATTGGTTTTGATGTCAGGGGGTATTATGCGGGTCCTAAGTCTTTGGTGGGTTAAGCACTGGCACATTGTCAAATCTTATAGATATTAATGATGTTTAGACATACAACCGAATTACGAAACAATTAATTATGATATTCGTATCGACTGGCTTCTCGTTTTTGGGATTTTGATATGATGGGGTTAATTCTTAACCCGCATACATTTTTTAACTGTAACAATTTCATCTTTCTTTAATCATGAATTATTATGAAAGGTGAGTTGCTCAATTTAAACTTTTTTTCAACATTTTTTTTAACTCAATTACAGTTTATAGACATTTAGATAAGTGATAAACGAACTGCAAATAAATTGATAAATACTGATGTTTTTAATTATTTGTAATTATGAAATTGCAATAAATGTTGAATCATTTCTAAGTTTTGCATACCCCAGATCTAATTTAAAATTTTTTTCTTTAAAGTTTATATTTTTTATTTATTATATTAATTTTATTTTTAATTATTAACTTAATTTTTATATTTAGTAATTTTTTCTGTTAATCATAAAGCTCCCAGTCCCTCTCCCAGGTCCCTCTCCCAGGTCCCTCTCCTAGTCCCTCTCCTAGGTCCTTCTCCCAGGTCCCTCTCCTAGTCCCTCTCCCAGGTCCCTCTCCCAGTCCCTCTCACAGGTCCCTCTCCCAGTCCCCGCTCCCAGTCCCTCTCCCAGGCCCTCTCCCAGGTCCCTCTCCCAGTCCCTCTCCCAGTCCCTCTCCCAGTCCCTCTCCCAGGTCCCTCTCCCAGTCCCTCTCCCAGTCCCTCTCCCAGGCCTCGCTCCCAGGTCCCTCTCCCAGGTCCCTCTCCTAGGTCCCTCTCCCAGTCCCTCTCCCAGGTCCCTTTCCCAGTCCCTCTCCCAGCATACTCGACAGTCGGAGACCCCGTACTTACTATGGAAAAAACTTATAATGGAAAAAAACTAAAAATATGTACTTTTTTAAGTACGGGGTCTAAAAATAAATAAATGACTTTATTTTATTAGTTTTTTACATGTTAGTATAGGTTTGCATCTATAGTCTCTATTAAAATGTGTTACATTATGTGTTTTCCTTCTTTTTCATGAAAGTTTCCCCTTCATCCTGTTTTTCTTTGCGATATCAAGATATATTTAGAGTAGTTAACAGGATTTAGAAATAGAATACTTACATATATAAATGCATGTTTCTAGACTTATTTTCCATTTCTTTCTATCCCCTTTTTATTTTACTTCCTTCTTCTTGTGTTTCTCATTTACTGCCCGCTGATTTTGCCCCCATAAGTCAAGGCTTATCTGGTTCAATCAGCCATAATTCATATGCCCGACATAATGTACCTCAGTTCGTTGTTTATCGTCGCAATTTTTCTTGGCAACTTTTTAGCAATTTGGAAAATATGGCATAATTCAGGCATAGACATCCCCGTTGCTATTTTTACGTAACTTGTAACTTGTATTATTGCCCACTTATTGACTTAATGTGCATTGCGATAACAATGGCAATAAGAATTTATTTGATATATTGAAAGTACAAAAAAGTTGAGATCCTACGAGAAGATTTCAGTGAAAGTTCACAGCGGGTTGGCTTGGAACAGAACTCGGGATTCTCTCTGTGTACGGCAGCTGTGCCAAAAGAAGTCAAAGAAGAAGCCAACTAATTAAAAGTCTCGGAAAGGTTCCTTATGACACCAACAAGATCATTAATAAGGATTTCACGCGTCGAGCCTTTTGCGTAGTTCACAAAATTCTCACGTGTTCCAAATACTTATGTGTGCTACTGTGTCTGTTCAATGAGACAAAAGTCAAAATGGAAAGCAATGCAAATATTTATATAAGACACTTTGTTGCTATTTTTTACAATATCCATACCCAAATGTCAGTTGCGAACAAAAGGGTTAATGAGTTCAGTAAAAACATCGCGGCTACTTATAGGCCTGATTAATGATGTATTCCAGGCGAGAAAAACAGTTAAACAGTTGAAAAGTTCATATGTATGCAAAATAAGAAAAAACTTTGCATAAAATCATTAATTAAGCACAGTCACAGGATCACATAGAGCACATCACATAAAAATATGCAAATGTTTTGTTCAAGCAAATCTGTTTCTCGAAAAATCACATCACAGCCAATTATAAATTCATTGAAATGACATTTAGACCCGTAAGATATCACCATCAACGCCATCAGTCAAAAGTTTCCCTCCCGTAGCAGTTAAATATAATAAATGTTTGCTTAGTATTATTTTGGTTATATGCAAATTCTCGACTTTCAGTTCCACACTCAATTAACTTTGTTGTCAATCAAATGCAAATATTGCTGCGGTTTTCGCAGAGGCAACTGCAATTTGTTGTTGTTGCTGTTGTTGCTGTTGTGGCTCATTAGAATTGCTCAATTATTCCATCAATATGCATTGTTGTTAATCGAATTTGTGCAGTTCCACAGAACTTCCTTCCCTTCCTCCTTAGCTGTTGGCGTAAAAATTCATGAATATTTAAGTGTCCGCCGTTGGGCATGTACATTTTTTTCCAGGTTTTTTTTTGGGACTACAGGAGAAAGTATTAAGGGAAGAAGGAGAAATGCCTTTACAGCTCGATGTTCGATTTGTAAATTTGCCTGGGAAAGTTTAGCAAGCGTGACGCAGCTGCAAAGAAAACTATAAGAAAGCAAGTATTAACTTATGTAAATTTAAAAGATGCTCAAGGTATTAATCTAATCCAATTGAATTAGTTTCGTTTTGAATTGAATTAAAGTATACAATACTATTGACTAATCTCCTCAGATCAGTAACGATTTAAATAAACAAATTTACAAGTTGTTGTCGAACAAGCTTTAAACAATCATTAAACAAATCAAACAACAAACTCAACAATATTATTTCTTCTTGCCCCGTTTCAAACATTTGCGTGGAAAGACGATCAATCAAAAACTGAATTTTAATGTTATGCGGTGCATGAAACCCAACAGGAACAACAAAACAACTCAAAAGGAAAACGAAATAACCATATCCTGAATGGCACAGACAAAACAAAGCAAAAAGTCCACAAGAATTTCCAATGCGACAGCCAAAAAAGGGTGCGCTGGCATTTTTCTAACCCTTTGCAAACGGCAAAATATTTGGAAAATTAAAAAAAAAAAACGAGCAAAAGAAAATAGAAAAACGAAAAGTGTAAAAAAAAAAAAATTATTTGACGGAGTGGCAAACCAGTAACCGGTAGCTGCCACATAGTAAAAATTGTTGAAAATCCTATTAAGCGTTTCCTGGGCGAATTCCGCGTCTGTTGCTGAAGGTATCGAAATTTTGTTCCTGATCCTACATTTTTTGTATTGCTTTCAGGGGCATAAAAATCACACCAGTTGAAAGAGACGGAGTGGGAATGAAAGGGAGACAGGGAGTGCTTTTGACACTTTGACTGTTTTGGGAGTTTGGGTTTGGGTTTGGGGCAAGTTCCCTTTTTACCACTTCCCCGACAGTGGCTTAAATGTCTAATTTAAATGCATGCGCTTTTAACAGTTGTAGACAGAGATTGATGATGCTTCTCTTTGATTTTAAATTGGCGTAGACTAGCAATAGATATGAAAACAGCAGTCTCATATAATTGCCAACAAATAGCTGAGAATTGACTGGGAAACCGCAACGAAAAGCTTTTGCTCATTAACTGAAATCATATCTAGTTGAAAGATTGAATGAAAGGAAACTCTCGAGGCAGGTGCAGATTTTCCCTTAGATAGGGGTAGATCAACTCCCCCAGGCGGGCAACTCCTTCACATGTGAACAACAAAAACACACATGTCATCTCTACTCTATTTTCCTGTCTGTCTCAAATTTATGAGCTCTAACAAATCAAGTTAGCCATGCTCACTTAACAAAACAATGGCCAAACTTTTTGTTATTGTGCTTAGGTGTACAAAATTTAAAGCATTTATCGTAAATTTTGATCGCTGCCGCTATAAAAACTGATAACAAATGAGTTCATGTGTGGGGAGCCCTTGGGCCCCGGTCAGTAGTACTCGGACAACCCTTAACCGCACAACAAAATATACACACATAGACATCCTGTTTGATACAATGATTAGGAAGTGGAAAACAATAAAAGGCTACCCACATTAGAAAGGCGACACTCCGAGCTGTTTGAGCCAACTAGAACGGATGTCATTAGGTCTATTTAAAGTAGTTTTTGTGCCTCAGGCAAATTGTGTAAAGTATCGAAATAAAGAGAGAAGGTCCTTCTCTCTCTTGCAGCGGAAATCATAAACACAATTTCTTCCCCTCTCTTAGCCAATTTATCAACGCGATAGACAATTCAACCGCAATTCGTTGCGCCTTTGTGAGGGGTCAGATTTTCAATGCATTGCAAGCGCCTAAAAATATATGTCAAAATCCATTTTAGAACACCGACGCAGGCATTGATAAAAGGTGATCCCGACTCACTACCGCTATCAATTAGTGACACACAATTGAGTTTTTGAAAATGCCATTCTATACTCTCATGATCTCTTGGTTAGATTTAAACAATCGCTGCTTGTCAAAAATCGAATGCAACACTCGCTTTTAAAGGGTTAACATTCCAAAAAAATCATTATTTCGTCTCGGCATTGCTTTTTCAAAAATTATAATATAGAAAAATATATTAGGCTTTGCATTCCAACAATAAAAAAAATTAAATTAAAAAATGTACAAACGTTTCATAATATAAATTTTTTTAATATAAATTAAAGCAATAAATGTCAATGATATATTTGAGAAATATAAGTTGTTTATTGTACTTTAAAACTTTAATACATTTTAAGTTGCATTTATTCTATCAAGAAATCCGTTCCCACAACTAAGCCGTATTCCTTAGGGAAAACCCTCTAAGATTTCATACAATTTTATGCAGCTGCCTTTTTAAAAATTCGCACAATAAAATGTATTTTATGGTTTTGTGTTTTATTAATTGCTGCAAATTTACTGCAAATTTAACGCAATGCTTTTCAGATCAATCAAAATGCATTTGCTCATGTCAAACACAAATCCCAAAATAAATCAAAACAAAAAAAAAAAACTATAAGAAAACATATCAAAAAGAAACGCGCAGTCATAAATATTTTGAAAGATTCGAAACCATAAAAATTCAGTGTGAAATTCATAAAAAATAAAAATATTAAAGAAAAGAAACGAAACGAAATGCAGCGCGAATTTCACACAGTAAAAAAATGATGAAAACCACCCAAAATGCAATTGTAAAGTTGGGTTTGATTTTGGGATTGTTTTGAAGTGGGTAAAAGCCAATAAATGCCCATCAATGAACCTTCTTTTGAATGCAGTTTTGAAAACAGTTTAAATTTGATTTAGGTGCGCAGTTTTCGAGTTTCTTCGCAAAGGGGTTGCAGTTGTCCAACCCTTTCCAGAAAAAACGGGACTGGCCACTGATGCGTTGCGTCCAAGCGCTAAATAAATCATTTCTCTTCGATTAATTCGCTTGCTGACATGTGGAGAATGCACACACACTCACATGTGTGAGTAAAGGGACATGAGAAACGGGGAAAGGGTTATGGGTATTTAGGGTATTTTGGGCTTAAAGGGTGACGGCTAAACGGCCGCTACTCCTGTCAAATTTTGGCTTTTGCTCCGCTTTGTAGTGGCATGGAAAATTGTTTTTTATATACACAACTCGGTCATAAGTTATAAATTAGTCGGCTTTTCAAGTGCTTTAAAGTCAGTAAAGGGGTAGGGTATTAAGAGTAACCCCCTGCTCTGTCACCTCTCTCTCTCTCTCCATTTCTCTCTCAACTTGCGACCATTGACATTTCCACATCATTGAATATACTTGGGTTCCTTTTTTTATTATGTACATTTTTATTTTTAAATTGTTGCCTCTCGCATTGTGCGTAAAAATTGGCACTTGAGTCGTGCGCATTTTTAAGTGCATTGATTAATTTTTATTTTGATCGTTCTGAAATCAATATTGTTTGCAAATTTCTGTAAATATTCTTTGGCTCTGCCTTCCTGCCAAGCAGTTGGTCTGTGTAATTGCCACTTTAAAAGGGTTTCGCTGCAATTTATGTAGTGGAAATCTGTTAAAAGGATTACAAGTTGAGTAGCGTGAGAAAGCTGATTATGGGTAGGTATGTTTCTTACGGAAGGAGATGATCGTATCAAGGAATAATATTAATAAAATATACTATTTTAATTTAATTAGCCATTAAATGTTATTTGTTTATATATATTTATTTTTATATGTATATTTATTCTATTATTTAAAATTTTAATTAATTGTCTGCATATTCTCTTATAATTTCTCATTCCTCCCCATTAGATCTTTGTTGTCTCCAATTCATTAAAATAATTTTTTTGAATCCCCTCGAATCTATTATATTATTTATATATTATTATTTATATTTATATTATTATATTTATCGTTTTTTTTATAAATTTAAAATGAATATATGATTTTATTTAATTGAAATTTAATAGAAAATTTGATATTTTTTCGATACTAAGCAATCTAACTTCAAATTTTCCATACTTGACATTTTTCCAATAACTTTGATCTCTCAAACCTTTATTAAAACTGAACCGATTTTCAAGCGGAATATCATTTTGATCATGATTTGGCCTCTTAATTGATTCTGCATTTAAATTTTCATCATCTAAAAAATTTGATATTTTTTCGATACTAAGCCATCTATCATCCAATTTTCCATACTTACCCCTTGATATTTTTTAGAAAAACTTTGACCTCTCATAACTTCATCAAAACTGAACAGATTTTCAAGCGGAACATCATTTTAATCATGATTTGGCCTCTTAATTGATTCTGCATTTAAATATTCATCATCTAGAAAATATGATATTTTTTTAAATTTTGCCTATGTAATGGGCAATATAAATATTTTGTCGAATGGTTTAAGTCAACGAATTTAAATAAATAAATTCCTTTCTTCTTTGGATAACTTAATCGACTGAGCACACGCCCTGCCACCCATTGTTGTACCCATTGTTGTTATCAATTACGTCACAAGCGTGGCTCACTTTTAACCCTAGAGATAATTTAATCAGCGCTACTTCAAGTAGGTAGTACTGTCTGTCCACAACAACAACAGTATTGTGTAAGAGTATAAGAAAGGGAGCAAAGGATCAGCTTGAGGACGAGCAGCAGGCAGTCAGCTCATGTGTGAGATTTACGCGTTCGCCTTTCACTCGGAAAGGCAACTGAAATCAAAGCGTAACAAATTGCGGGCACACAGCGAAAGTGGCAGGGGCAGAGACAGAGACACAGACAGAGAGAGAGAGAGAGAGAGAGGGAAGGGGCAGACAACTTTCACTGCACGGATTAGCAGGCACGTGACTTTTTTCCAATGCGAAACACAGTCGACTCGGAAGAATCCTTTGTTTGGCGTATTGAAAGCCGATTATATGTACGAGTATTTACACTTCATTATGATGATGTAGAGAGTACAATGGTCAAATGGTCAGCTGGTCATCTAAAAATCTGGTCATTCGCTTGGCTGAGCTACTTAATTATGTCACATATTAATTTTTCTTTTTTGGCCGTGCAAATCGATTTGTTGGTATCTCGATATCGATAACTATTAAAAGAGACCGCCCCTATTGACATGTGAAGGGTGTGGCCAATTTGCATGCTTCTGACACGCGTCAACTCTGCTTGAGGGGGGGAGTTATGCAAATAGAACAGTCAATAGATGTGCTTGGACATAGGTCAATGATTGCCACTTAATCAAAGTCAGCAGCTGCGAATCCTGGGAAGATTTCGCTAAATGACATTTCTTATGCCTGTCAAAAAAGACGGGAATATTTTAACATATTCATGACATAACTTGCCTATAGCTTTACTTAAGCTAGATCATATTTGAATAACCATTTTCACAGATTGCTGCTTAAATTCCCCAACTGCCTGCTCACCGTTGGGGTTTAATGATTGACCAACTACCCAAAAAGGTGGCATTGATATAATGGTAAGGCCAACTCAACGAACTCAACTCTTTGTCAGGCATTTTCAATTTCGTTAATGACCCAAAAGTGCCGTAAAGCAATTTATACATAGTCCAGAAACTGAGAGACTGAGGCGGGGCTGTGCTCAGAGAGTTGAGCTCAGCTGACAGAAGACAAATAATAGCGCAGCAGGACATTGACAACAACACCCGAGAATCGAGTTGCATGGAAAAATAGGAAAATGGGAAAACAACTGACAGACAGAGGATAGACTGAACGACAGTCCGACAGACCGACAGACAGACAGACGGACAGTCTGTGGCAATCTGGCAACTGGCAACTGGTCAGTAATTGACTGCCGTTGCAGTTGATGGTATGGTCTATGGTTTGTTCGCTGGTCAAACGCCGATAATGAAGCGCAATTGTTGAATGTGGCAACAAATTTTTGGGGGGGAGGGAGCAACAAACAAAGTGCAACTGCAACAAGCCTTGCATCGTTGTGCGGTAATTAATCATATTCCTCTCGTCTCCATCTCCAACTTCGTCTCCGTTTCGAGAATGACTTCTTTTATAGGCACTCATAAACCATGAACAATAATACTCGAACTCAAACCTCTGAGCTATTTTCAACTAATTTAAGGTGTTGCCCCGTTGCAAGAGGTAAATAAATCATTAATTTTCTATGTCCAACAGACTTTTGGAGACTTTTTTGGAATGTATTAGAATATAGATTTCTGTTATTTTTTTTTTTTTTTTTGGTACCGCCTGTGGTTTTGTGGGTGTTGACACATGTTTAAGCAAAGGGAAATAGAGTCTAGAGAACCTCTGCAATGAATCATAAGATTAATGAATCAGCCAAAGGTTTGGGCACTTAATGTCAATCCGGCAATCTGAAGAAGCCTTCGTCTCTGGGCCACTTCAAACAATTAACTCGACCCCCAACTAATTCTTACTCTTTCCAGCTCCAACTCCATTTCTTGATCCAACTCTGTCTTCGCAGCCAAGTTTATTTTCTCCGCCTTTGATATTTGATGTGACTTTTCCGACATGCAAGTATCTATATCCCTTCACTGAAGTAACAACTCTGTTTGTGGTCATATTGCGTTTCACTTTTGCTCCACTTTCAGTTTTTCGCCTCGATTTGCATTGTGTGAGGTGGCATCAGTTAGTTGCTTTGTTGGTTTGTTGGGGGCGTTGTTTGCTAAAGTCCAGTAACTGGGTCACTGCTGTCGTTTCATTCTTGGGGGCGTACATGGGTTACTGTACTTTCTGCTCAAAACAAAAAAATCAATAGGCCAACTTGTAATTAACTGGAGACCTTAAGTGCATCCGAAGTTCACTAGCCATTTGAGTTTGAATTGCCCCTGAGTCATTTTGAGACATTATTTAACCCATTGACGAGTTTGTATGAATTTTATTTATTTGCTACTTAAATTGTTAAATAAAAGTTCTATTATAAAACTCAAAATTAATTTTATTTATTTGCTACTTAAGTTTTTTAATAAAAATTTTATTATAAAACTCAAAATTAAATGTTATATTGTGAGTAAATTAAAGAGAAATTAAAAGTATTCATTACATGCCAATTTGAATAATAAAACTAATAATTATTATAGTCCCTGATCACAATGATATACAAATGAAATTGAAAATAATAAAATTGTCGGAAAAGGAAATAATTAGGGACAGCATAAAATAATAAACTACATTTATTTGATGAACATATATTTTACTTAACTTATTAAGTTCGTATAAATAAATAAATACATAACGTAATTTGTAAATAATTTTATATTATTTATATTTTATTTTATTTATTCGTAGAAATAAATAAATACATAACGTAATTTGTAAATAATTTTAAATTAGTGTAAATATTTAAATATTGATAATAACAAGTACACGACTTCTAAAAAGTTTTACTTAATTTTAATAATCTGTTGGAAAGATCTTTAATGAACCTAAAACACTTGCACCACTAAATTAACTTCAAATATTTTATCATAAATTATTTGCCTCACACATCTAAACAGAGTCACAATTTCAGATAAACAGTCGCATACCAAGCATAATTGCAGGCGCTAAAAATTCAATCCAGCACACAGGGATAGGAACAGGAACAGGACACGCGACAAAACGTGGCTGGGTATATAACAACATTTGCATACCCTACAATTTCCGAGTCTCTTATCGTTGCCAAAAATCAAGCCACACGCGAAAAAATAAAAGAGAGAAAGAGAGCACTTAACCCTAACTGGCAATGGGTGAGGAAGTGAGGAAAGTGGCAAAGGGGCAGGGAAAAGGGGAACAGCAGGCGCCGGGTCAAGCGAGGACCCTAATTCCCTGTTCGCTTATTGTCCTGTCACGACAATTAAATTTGTTCATTGCGCTTTTGCGCGATTTAAATTAAGATAATGTGGCAAATTAGCGGCCCGAAATGTTTGCATAATTATTAAACACAAGGAAGCCAAAAAAAACGAAAAACGAAAAACTTTTTGACTGTCCACAGTTATCAGGGAACATAGATCATTTGTCACAGATGTTATTTTTTTGGGATCGAGTGTGTTTTAGGGGGTGCGTGACCCTGATGACTTGAGCATTTGCCAGTTAATTCTCTTTTTTGCGGTTGCTTTTAAGCAGCGTTACCTTTTAATTTAACCCTTGCCGCAACTTGTGGCATGACACCACAGAAATATGCTTGCAACAGCATTTGCTTTTCCATTCAAGGTGACATATTGGAATTGACGATAAGGATCACTAAATGTTTGTCCTTATTGCATGTGGGTTGTTCTACCCAATTTTCAAAGGGTTAAGACCCTGAGGAGGAAATTCAATTCGATTTGTTGAACTCTCAGCAGTCCGGATTAAAAAATATTTAAATTATTTAACAAATTTGAATGGTATATTATGCTCTTTATTTTTTTTGGTACTTGGCATGGCTTAAAGGGTGAAGGTATTGATGCTTAGGTCTGAACAGGTTTCCACTAAGAAAGGTCGCCAAAAATGAAGGCCGATGAAATTAGGAACATGGAGAATAATAATGCGGAGATGGAATACATAACTCTGCCAACAACTGGTATATTCACCAATATGCAGGAGTAGGTTTCGCATTTTTTAAAACTATTTACCACATTTCAATTAAGTTCTTCTTTCTAAGCGTTCAAAATGCTAATTACGCAGGCCAAAATGAATGTAAGTTTAGATTATAAATATTAATGGAACAGATATAATTTCGATTCTCTCTCAGACCAATGCGAAGAGAGCAGTTATGGCCAGAATCATGTCAACAATAGCAATGGTCAGTTTGGGTATCCTGATTATTCGGCATCCCCAAACAGTTGCTCTTGCTGCTGTGGCTGTGATTTAAGAGGCAACAACAACAGCGAGCCAATAAATGTGGCAACAGCTCAAATTAACCAACAATATGGCCAAGTTGAATACCAGTATGAGTATGCTGATCAGTCCAATGTCAGACAATACTATAATATGAACCGTTGTGCCGGTGGAATGGACAATTATGCTTTAAATTCATCATCTCCAGCTATGACATATCAAGGGAATAGTGAGAACAACAACCTAAGTGATTTTTCCTGCAACGTTGAACAAGAAACTCAATCGAATTACTTCACAATGCCATCATCTGAAAATATGGGAATGAATTCTAAATATGTAAATTCCGAGTTTTGGTCAAACTCCCAGAACTCTGACAATTATGCGGACGACAACATTCAGAGTCAATCAGTTTATAGCTCCGACTTTCAGCCTTTTCACGGCAAGGGTAATAATTTCAATCACTTTCCAAATAATAACTACATGGACATGAAAATGTTCGGAGACATGATTCAATCTAGTTCTTGCCAATCGACATCACCTGAATGTAGCTATCAACTTGGCGATCCAACTTACGATATGGATGACAATCAAGATGCTGGCAGTATTCAAATGCAGGGGTATCCAATGTCTAATACCAACTATATGCAAATGTGTAGTACCTGATTCTCATAATGAACTTCAATACAAATTTGTCAAAATTAGAAAGCCTTTAATTGGAAATAAAATATTCCCATTTAATTAAAGAAGTCTTTCAATTTAATAATCTAACCAAAGTTATATTTATTATTTTCAAGGTATTGTAATAAATTTTTTTTCCAATTCCAAAATAGTTAAATAAATTAAAGTCGAATATTCTTTTTTTTTCAAATTGTATTTATTTTAGTTTTTCTTATAAAAAAGTTTAAATTGCTTACAAATGTGTTTAAAATATTGACACTTTTTTTATTCATTTTATAGCTGTTTACGAAAAAATGTCAGAAGAGAGAAACATAAATAATAATATAGTATATTTAATTTTGCTAAAATCAATAATAATTGTAAAATAAGCATAGATATTTTAACTGGTAGTTTTTATCAAAAATTGCTTAATTTTTTGTATTTGCTTTTTGGACTTTTATTTTAGTTTATATTTTATTGGGTTGATTTTGTTTTTGGTTCGGCGGTTTGCGTTTTTTGTATTTTCTGGCAGTTTTATTGACATTTATTTTACTTGATGTTTACTATAGTTTTGTATATATAAAAATTGTCTGCTTAATTGCTATTTTGTACAATGTAGTTGTTGTCTTTGTTGTATTTTTCATTTGTTACATTTGTTGCTTCTTTTCAGATTTAACTAAGTTCTTTTTTGAGTATGTTATATATTCATTTTTTTTACTCTAATTGAAATGCTAAAATTTGACATATATAGTGTGTATAGTTAGTTAATTCTTATGTGGCAATTTTATAAGTATGATAGTGTTGTTTTGACTGTTTGTTTAAATGTAGACATTGATGCTAGGTTAGGTGTACGATATACTGAAAAAAGTCTTGCAGCGACGCGTCGCCTATTTTGAACCAACTTTACAACCCGAAACCTTGACACATTTCGAAACTTAGGCTTACAAAATGTATTATTCTTTCTAAAACTCCTGCTTGCTTTCTTTAAAAAATACTAGAAAAATTTGACACCAAAAAGTACCAACAATTATATATCACTTTCAGCAAATCGTTGACAAATTTGGAATTTTCTCAAAAATCAATTATAAAATACATTTCATTAGCACTTTCAACTTTATCC
Organism: Drosophila falleni; assembly: GCA_035045575.1. Taxonomy (NCBI): domain Eukaryota; kingdom Metazoa; phylum Arthropoda; class Insecta; order Diptera; family Drosophilidae; genus Drosophila; species Drosophila falleni. Next base: position 19,769,207 of record JAWNOV010000167.1, read on the forward strand.
TTTATCTCTTCTCTTCTCTTCTCCCCAAAAAATCACAATGCGCTTTGATTGAGCTGCCACCAAATGAACTGTACAATAGCCAGTTGAGTATGTGTGTGTGTATGAGTGTGTGTTTAGCCAAATCTATTGCCTTTTAGAGTTTGCATCAGTCACATCTCCAACTGCATCTTCAGCTGCATCTTCAGCTGCTCCTTCATCTGAATTGCTTGTGCCGCTGCTGATCTCGAAGGATATTTGGATGACCGTCGGTCTGCGTTGGCTGGGATTATAGCTGTAGAGACGCAAGGCATAGCAGAAGATTTGGGCCAACAGCTCCCAGCAGCCAAACTCTGACATGGACATGGCACCTTGCTCTCGACCCAAAGGCACCGAAATGTTGGCGCGAAATTGTGAATTGCCGGCGCGTTGTTGTTGTTGCGGTCGTTGTTGCTGTTGTTGTTGCTGCTGTTGCTGCTGTTGCTGTTGATTATGTCGAGTGTTGCTCTCTCGAGAATGCGTTGCATTTGCTGCTGCTTGCTGGTTGCTTCTGGCCAACAATTGCGCCTGATCGGGTATAAAATAAGCTATTGCCATTGTCTTGTGCTTATTGTTATTTTCAACAATTTGTAAAAATAATATATTTCACTTATTGCACTGGTTTGTCTATTTGCAATGCACTTTTATTTAGTTTTTTTAAAGTTTTCACTTTTTTAAGTTTTTTTCAGAAATTTTCAAAAGTATTGTTTGGCGCCAAAACTTAGCTTTGCGCTCGTCAACTGAGAAAATACGCTAAACGAGCTGAAATTGCGCTGTGTTGTTGCCTTATCAAAGGTTCTGCATGGACTGACTGTAAATATCCTTGCCGCAGTCACTTTTATTAAATAGCAGCGCTGCCAGCGACAACAGCGACGACGACGACGACGACGTCGCTCGTGCTTCCTAGGAAGCAACACGGCGCTCGCTCGGCAAATGTCAGTCCTCCCCAAACTGCGTGTGGTGGTGGGATGGGTATGTGTGTGTGTGTGTGAGTGTGTGCTTTGTTTATGCCAACAACCAACCAATTGAACCACCAACCACAGCCTCACTCACACCGCAAGCCCAAGACTCACCTCACCCCCCATTGACATTGCCACCCCAAAAGAAGTCACAGTCACGGCTTTGTTACCTTTTGCGAGAGAGCGAAAAACCCACAGTGAGCAAGAGAGTAAGTGCGTGTAAAAGGGAGAGAGAGAGAGCGGAAGAATAAAAGCGAGAGAGCAATTTCTATTTACGAGAGACAGTTCGCTTTACGTTACGCCTGCGTTACGTTAGACGTAAAGTAACGTAAGCTGCTTATCAGAGAGGGTGGTTTACGCGATTTTCGAATGAGGGGCGACTTCAACTGAGCTCTATTGTTTGCAGTAGTACTCAAACGAGGGGTATTTATTCGAACTTCGAAAGTAATTCGAATGTTTTTGTATACGTACTTTTTTGCTTGACACTCAACAATTGTTTTTTTCGTAATGCTTTTCTCCTAGAAAAACGAGAGACATGAATTTAAAAAATAGAATAAGATCGTTTGTAATTATAATAACACGAACTTACATGTTCTTTGAATTTCTGTAGCTTACATAGGCTTAAGTGTTTATTCGAACCTCATCCGAAACATTGCTTTGATGGGTCTTTTTTCGCCCGACCCTCTTAGGTTTTTCTTGACTCTCAATGCATTGCAAGGTTGGGGGAATTCCCTCAAAATTCCTTAAACTTTGCTTGTTACTCAACTTTTATAAATTTTGATTTTCCCATCTATACCCCTCAATTTGCCTTCTAAGAATTTTTCTGATTTCCCAAACATTTCAAGGTCTAGGGAGTACCCTTAAGCCTCCTTCAACCCGTATCGTTTTTCTATTCACCCCAAGTTTAGGGAGCACCCTTAAACCTCCTTCAACTCGAAGCTCCTTGTAACGTTTTTTTAACACGTGTCTTCCAAGCCTTCAACTTGGCCCCACTCAACCCAACGGGAATCTCAAATCGACCTTCAAACAAACAGTTCCCAGTTCCGGCTCCAGCAAACATTTGCCAATACTGACGCTGGATTTGGCCTTGATCTTCTCCCCTTCCAACCGTCCATAATAACGAGCTCATCCATTATGATAAACCACTTCCTGTAAGTTTACAGTCCACACACACACACATACACACACCCACACAGAAGTGTAACAAATTTTCAAAAGATTCCTTTTAGTTGCCATGGGGGGCTCCTACAATGTTTCAATGTCACTGCCAAGGCCAAGTGGCTGACATTTCTGTGGTAAATGGCAAATTCGCCTGCTCCAAAGCTTTTTCGCTCAATTTGCCTCAAGGTCACGCCGGCCGGCAACGGGAAAGTCGCTTCAATTCCTTCTCGTTTCTTTTTGTTTTTTTTTGTGCGTGTGTCCTTGACAATGAAAGCGTTTAGGGAGCGTTCCCTAATGGTCGGGTCGGTTGAGGCGAGGGCGGCCCTTTGACACAGTTGACAGCACGTGCTTTTTATGCGTGTATACGGAAGCTTTCTCAAGGTCTTTGGGTATTGATTAAATGCACAGGGAGTTGTGCGTGGTCAGAGGAAATAAAGGATATGATTTTAGGTAGGAAATATGTTTTTATTTACTTGAATTTAAATTAATATGAGTTAGGGTTTTACTTATTAACTGTTATTAGTGAGTAGATGTAAAGGAGCGACCTGCATGAATATATTCAATTTTAGACCCCGTACTTAAAAAAAGTAAAGGGGTCTATTGGGTTTGTTTTACCGACTATGTGCGTAACAGGCAGAAGGAGGCGTGGCAGACCCTATAAAGTATATATATTCTTGATCAGCATCAATAGTCGAGTCGATATAGCAATGTCCGTCTGTCTGTCTGTCCATCTGTCTGTATGAACACCTAGATCTCAGAGACTATAAGAGCTAGAGACACCAAACTTGGTATGTAGGTTCCTCTATACTGCAGGCAGATCAAGTTTGTTTCAAAATTTGCCAAGCCCCCTATATCGCCTACAAATCGGAAAAAAAAATTTCATATCCAAATTATAAGAACAACTTAAAAGCTAGTAACACCAAACTTGGTGTGTAGATTTCTATATATTGTAGGCAAATAAAGATTGATTCTTTTTTGAATCGAACCACCATATCATATAGCGCCCATATTAACAATCGGTCGAAAATCAAGTTTTAGTATGAAAAACTTTTTTGTTTTATGAGATATCGTAACCAAACCAAACCAAAGTATGCATTAAAGTTAGTCTTATACATCCTTGCCAAAGTTGGTTTAAATCGGACCACTATAACATATAGCTGTCATAGGACCGATCGGGCGAAAATCGAGTCTTTGTATGAAAAACTTTTTAGTTTTATGAGATATCGTAACCAAACTTATAGAATATACATAAAACTTGACTTTATATATCCTGTTCAAAGCTCGTTCAAATCGGAGCTCTATAACATATAGCTGTCATAGGACCGATCGGGTGAAAATTAAGTCTTAGTATAAAGCCTGGGAGAGGGACTGGGAGCGGACCTGGGAGAGGGACTGGGAGCGGACCTGGGAGAGGGGCCTAAGAGAGGGACTGGGAGCGGGGCCTAAGAGAGGGACTGGGAGCGGGGCCTGGGAGAGAAACAGATTCCACACATGGTTAATATTTGCCTGCAACTCTTTAGTGTTAACCTTTAATCAACCGCACTTCAAAGTTTAATCTCAACGACAGCTGAGTCCAAACTTTATGCAGCATGTGGCATGCAACTTGCAACGCTTATCAGCAATAAGCAGCCACTGACTGCCAATGGGCAACAGCTGCCAAACTGCACTTGAAGCTCATTAAAAATTTGCATCAGCCAAGTTGCCTGAGTATATATATTTGGTGAAAAGCGGCTGAGGCTGAGGGAAAATGCATTAAAAACGCTGCGAAAACACGGCAAATGAAACGCTATGAAAAGTGCACTTTACACATTTGTGCGTAATGATTTTCCATTAACGTAAATTTGAATTAACAGGCGGAGTGGAAGAGTATAAACGTAATTACAAGTATGCCAATGTTAAAACAACACGCGCCACCCACACTACAAGCCGAGAGTCGAGAACCACCGCATCACTGCACCACCGCAGCACTTGGTGCAACTGGCATTTGATAAATGCCAATGGCATTAACTGGGCTTGGAATACTCAATCCTTTTGCCATCCTTTGTTGACTATCTGATCAGCGCCTGATGTGGCACTGACATGGACTCCACTCCCAAACAAGCTGCTTTCCCCATTCTCTATCTCCTTCTCCTCCTTCTACTGTGACTGCACCTCCTTTAGCGACATCCTGACTGCTGTTTATGGTAATTATTTATTTTGGACAGCCGCTGTTGCCGCATTTGTGTAGACTTTTCATCATTGCCATAAACATTAAATTTTATGATAATGTTACAGTTTTGTGTGTGTTGCTGTTGCCTTTGTTATTGCTGTCTGTTTTGCATTGCATTTGTTGCTTTTAATGTTCTTCCTTTTATAATGGTTTGGGGCAGGTTTCTCTGATAAGGTGAAAAGTGTCAATGCTTCTTGCAAAGCTGAAAAAAAGTTAAGACTTGAGATTTAAAACTTTGAATTTTCGAATAACTCAAGAAACAAAATTATTTGAATGAAGTTAATAAAATTTGAATGTAGAGTAATCCGATTGAAACCCGACTTAACGGCTTGACAAAGAAACAATAGCTTAAAGTTGGTCCGATATTTAATTTAGCAACTTAACAATACAGAAATATAAAATTAATTTTTTGAAAAATGAACCGAAATTGAACCAGAAAACCCGTTTCAGTTTTCGTTCTTCAAATGGTAAGTTAAGGTGAACGGTTCCGATATTATATCCAGTTTGGAATAATTAGCTAAGATCATAAGGCTATGTTTGTAGGGTATCAGTATTTCTTTAATTTTAATGTTTTCTCATTCAATCAGAGCTTAAGTATATCAACTTTCTTGTTGCCAAGTGATAATATTCATATTGTAATGGAACAGATGTGTAGCATTCATTTCTTATTACCGTTGCCACATTGAATATGAGGCATGCTTTATAAATTCGCAGATATCAAGAAATTACAATGTGGTGCAACTTTACCCTAAGTACTCCATGCAATATTCCCTTACTCCACACATACACATATGCTAGCATCACTTGAGGCCCACGATTCGAGACCTAAAGAGTCCCAATCGCTCTCTCTCTCTCTCTCTCTCTCTCTCTCTCTCTCTCTCTCTCTCTCTCTCTCTCTCTCTCGCTCTCTCTGTAACTACTTAAGCCTCATCATCCGCATTTTAATGCCCATCAGCCAATAGACAGACCAGAACAGCTCCCCAGTCATCATTGCTGTGCTCTATAAGGACCACAACTTTTCACACACACACACACACACACACACACACACACACACACACACACACACACTTATACACCCACAGACACTTACAGTGTATGCTGTGCAATTATTTCATGCATTGTTCAAGGATTGTTCGACTGCTTTTTGCAAAAATGTTCTTTGTATAAAGTGGAAAGGCAAAAGTGTTGTCAGGGGATTTACGCGCTTACAATGAAGAAGAGGCCAGCATGAAGAAGACCTGGTCCAAACGGAAATGGCAACAATGCGCGCCTCTGTCCGCTCGGAAAACAATTGACCAGCAGTTTGAGGAGAGGAGAGTAAAGGAGAACGAGGATTACGCATGAGTTTACAAGATGCGCACAGCACTTAATGATTTCCACTTATGCAGTGCAGACAACATGACCATGACCATGTTCATACCCCTTAATACCCTTCCTTTGCCAATTCCAATACTCGTTGATGGGCTGGCCATTTACTCGGGTGCCTACGGTACCATCATCATCATACAAGTGCAATCCTTTTGCTAATCTATATGTAAATTTAGCACAGCCGACAAGATACTTTGGGGGCAGATAACAAGTGTAAAATGAGACAGACAGAGAATGAGTGAATGAGAGCTTGGCAACAGTCAGAGCCAGTCTTTAACAGATGACGTCATGATGTAAAGTGTTTGACAAATGGCTAAGACAAAGACCAAAAAATGAGCAAAACTGACAACATACTAAAAACTTGACAAAGTGTTGGCAAAAGTGTCAAAGGCACGCATTATCCTTGCTGCCGTTTTTGCATATGTGTCGACTGCTGTCTAAGTGTGCGTAAAAGATAAATAATCATGTGATATCATCAGGGACAGGCCAGCATGACGGGGCAACAACCAAAACAACCAAGTCGAGGCGTTGGTGCGAGCCAAAAATTAATTTCATACATTTTAAAATTTCAATCTATTTTACTGCGCACGAATGCGCGATGTCTTCAAGCAGACAACGCCCACAACAAGGACACTTTCCCAAACCCAACTCTAAACCCAACTCCAACTCCAAACTCAACCTCAGTTCCAGCTGCCTCAAGTGTGTGTGTGTCTCTTACTTAACTTGGCTTTTGTTTTGCTGCCTTGGCCGTGTGTCGTTTTTCTTCTGCTCGTCCTTTTTTCACACTTGTCACTTGCATTTTTGACATTTCTGTTAGTTAAAGGGCGAGTGAAAGAGAGCTAGTGAGAGAGAGAGAGAGCGAGAGAGAGAGAGAGAGAGAATGAGTATCTGGATGTATCTCTCAGTAAAGGGATATGGTTATGGATATGGATATGGATATGAATGTGGATCTGGCTGGTAGCGCTGTCAGCCGTTAATTAATTATGTGCATGCAGTTGGACTGACAGTCTGGTTAAGTGCAGTGCAATTCAGCTGAGAAGGGAGAGAGACGCAGACTCTTTATTCGATGTGTCTATACGGATACATATGTGACATATAACGAGAGTTATTAATAAAGGGTAAGCCGATATAACGTATTGAACAAAGGACATTCTCTGTAATTAAATTAAAAAGGCTTAACAAATTCTTAGAGATCGCTTTATTTTCAACTGTTTTTTTTTTTTGCTAATTTTAGACGAGTTTAATAATAATTCCAGAAATCTTATTTATATCGTATTCCTAAACGCCAATTCCGTTAAAACTCATTTTATCTGCTACTCTCTTAAGTTTGAGGCCATCTTCACATAAAGTAATTAAAGAAAATCTATCAATTTATAATATAGTTATTCAGTATCCTGTTTTTTTTTTTTTTTTACAGTCCTTATTCAGAGTGTTATTTTAAACCTTTCTTTTATCCTACTCTGTTTATTTTTAAAAAGAATCCGTTTAATGTTTTATTTGCCTATCCACTTTCTGACTAAAGGCAGAACAAGATAAAGAGTTAAGATAAAATAAAGATAAATTCGGAATATAACCAAAGTATATTACTAAAGTACTGTTCTATGCCAGCCACTAAACCAGCTGCTGTTGAGGGAGAAACTTTTTTTTATAGCTTTTTGATTAGTTTTTGGCGCTTTAAACCCGTTGGGAGTCCGAGTGAAGTCAATTTAAATTAAAAGAAACACGCGCTGTTGCATATTGAATTGGCAAGGGAAAGTAGAACGGGGAAGGGAACAACGACCAAGGGGCAAGGGGCAGAAGCACGAACAAAAGTTAAATTGCAGGTATTTAAGTATTTTATATAAAATTCATCATCATCAGGCGTCCGCAGAAGTTAATGAAGAAGTGTCCTGTTGCTTCCCTGCTTCCAAAGAGGTAACCGAAACCGAGACCTGCCCCCTTGGTACCTTAGTCCTTGCCTCCTTTGGACCCCCTTGGACCCCTTGGAGCCCCCTTGGAGCCCCCTTGGACCCCTTTGGCCAGTCGGCAGCCACTATCCTGTGCATTATTTAGCACGTCAAAAAGTTCATAACTGCGTTGAGCTCGTGAATTGTAATTTTTCTTTCGCCATGGCGCACACTTTCATTACTTCATCACTTGAGCACGAGGACCAGCACAATAATGACGAGGAGAAGGAAGAAAATGGGGAGTAAATAAGGAATGAGAATAACTCCTCGCATCGAAACTGTGTGCGCCATTTATTATGCTATGAAATTTGAGTCTGAGTTTTTGTTTATGTATAAAGACGACGCGACGTTGAAAGAACGCGATAGAGTTTTTCATTTACTCCTTTTTATGATTTTCAAGTTAATGTTCATTTATGGTGGTTACACGTCGACTTTTTGGAGTTTGTTTAATTAGACGGTGTGGATTTTATTTCAAAGGACTTGAGCTCTGGCATAAAAGACGCAGTCGAAGAAGGTGCCATCCAAGTTTAAGAAGTTGTTTATGTTTAATTGTCGAGCTGGTTGCTAAATTTGTTAAGTTTCCATAAGGAGTTTATCATTCTGACTTCAGTCAGGCTGAAAAATTGGAGAGAGTAGTTTTTCAATCGGTTATAGAATCTATTATAAAAAGATATTTATTTAAAGTTAAAATCATTCAGTAAGCTACCAACATTATTTATAAATCTAAACTTAAAATTAATTTAATATTTAATTAATTTATCCCTTAGTAAAATTGGGTTAATTAAATAACGATTACTGTTCAATTTCGTTAAAGATCTTTACTATGATTATCTGAAAGTTCAACTATTTTAAGAACAGCTTAAACTTGACTAGCAAGTATTTCAGGTGCTCCCAAATTGAGTTGTCTATAGCTTCAAGTAAAACTCAAACCCATATGTTGAGCAGGAAAAGCTAAGTTTCTTTCTAGAACGCCACAAAATAAAAGCAAACCCGAAATAGTAAACTTATAAAATTTTACAACTCGAAGCGTTTCCGTCAAGTCTTAAAGGTTTTACAACTAAGCTGCTGGGGATTGGTATTCCACCTGGCTAAGGCAAGCATTGAAATGGGGATTGGGAGAGGAATTGGGCATTGGCAGTTCTTGTGGCTTATGGCATTTAATATGCATTTTATGTTATATTTAATATGCAGCTGGAAAAGCCAGAAAGCTACTGAAAGTGAAGCAACAAGACGAAGCCAAAGCCAAGTCAAATTGCAGCTGTTTGCCAGTCGACTTAATGTGCTCCTGTTGCTTTTGGGAATACCCAAAGACGATGAAGACGATGAGCTGATGGCAATGTCTGGCAAATGAGGCAGGCGTCGCCTTGTGCCAATCATGCAACGTGCCACGTACTACTTACATACATACTTACTGCATGCGGTTGGAATTTCACTTTGGGGCATTGTTACGTGGGAATTTAGTTATGATACTACCGACTTGGTGTAATACCTGGTCTCATTAGTTCGCCCAATTGCCTGAAAATTGCTTGGAAATTGGCAGAGCTCAGAGCAGAGCATCTATGTACGGTTCTCACTTTAATGAATCGCCGTATGAAATGGAAGGCAATCGAAATGGGACAAAACCCTTAGTAATAACCCTTCTTTAAGATGAACAAACGCCCCTTAATCAGCACAGCGGGCAGCGGCATCAACAACTACCCCAAGCATAAATCTATTGTCCTAGGTCATTCAACCTTCAGCTCAAACCTTCCTTCATCTCAAATGCCATTTGCGCTTTTATATTCGCAAAGTTGCCGCGTTGCCGCATAAAGTGAGCGAAAGAAGAAAACCCACAGCACTAAATAGAATCCACACACAACACACTCACACACTCACACACACACAACACACACTCGCACCATTTCTGCATTCGCTGCAAGCATAAAATATTTTTTTATGTCACGTTTTTAATGACATTTGTTGCATTTGCCACTTGGCATTCGCCATTGTGTTCAGCGTGAAAACTGCAACCGAAAAGCTTTTCACCAAGCGCAAAATGTCAGCCATATCGAGAGATTTTCCTATTGAGTTCAAGTCCTCAATATCTGAACTGATAGAGATATATCTTGACTGGAAAAGTGCCACGGGCGTAAGCCAAAGCCATGCAACAAGATGTCAGTTTGATTCAACAACTTACCTCCCAAACTGACAGCTGTCATTTGCAGCCAAACAGATGAGGAAGAAGAACAAGAGCAACAGAAGGCACAGCGAATGGCAAAATATGCAGAAAATCCCAAGGAAATGCTTTTAAATGTTAAATGCAGTTTCAATCTGTGTTTATCCGTGAAGGTTTAAATTTTTATCAGAATAGTCTCAGAAATTTTTAAATTCTTAGTCTGTTACAATTTTTATAACTATTTATTTCGATAAAAAACTATTGGGCGGTTACAGTCGAACACGCTCGACAGTTGAATACCCTGTGCCCAGGTACTCTGTACTGAAAGTTGATTTTCGATCGATTGTTCCTATTGCAGTTATATGATATTTTCGACCGATTCTAACCAAATTTGGTCAGGATATATAATACCATATGATATAGTTAACCGATTCTAACCAAATTTGGTCAGGATGTATAATACCAGCCCATATGCATATTCTATCAGTTTGGTTCTGATATCTTAACAAACAAAAATCTTTTCCATACTAAAACTTAATTTTCGATGTACCGTTTCTATGGCTGCTATAAGATATAGTTAACCGATTCTAACCAAATTTGGTCAGGATATATAATACCAGCCCAGATGCATATTCTATCAGTTTGGTTCTGATATCTTAACAAACAAAAATTTTTTTCATACTAAAACTTCATTTTCGAAGTACCGTTTCTATGGCAGCTATAAGATATAGTTAACCGATTCTAACCAAATTTAAACAGGATGTATAATACCAGCCCATATGCATATTCCATTAGTTTGGTTCTGATATCTTAACAAACAAAAATCTTTTTCATACTAAAACTTCATTTTCGATGTACCGTTCCTATGCCAGCTATATTATATAGTGATCCGATCCAAAAATAGAAACAAACTAGATCTTCGTATGGTATCTAGGAACCTACATAGTAAGTTTGAAGTCTCTAGCTCTTATGGTTTCTGAGATCGACGCGTTCAAACAGACGGACAGACTGACGAACATGGCTCAATCGACTCGGCTGTTGATCCTGATCAAGAATATATATACTTTTGGGGGTCTGCCACGTCTCCTTCTGCCTGTTACATACAATCTGCCAAGCACATTATACCCTTTTTTTTCCTATTTTAAATGCCTCAAGGTATAAAAATTATATAAAAGTTGCATCGCAAGAAAAACTTAAAGAAACCAGAAAAACTGCCTTTAAATCTTTTAAAGCCCAGTATGGTCAACGAATTGATACGACAATTTTCATTCGTGAATAATTGACTGGGCAAATGCAGTACTCTCTCAGCACACATGAGTGGACGAATCATCGTTGTCATCGGTGTGATTATCACAGTTATTATGCAACTGCAAATTGACGAAAATCATGGACATGGTTGACAAGTTGTCAATAGTTAAAGGCTCCCCCAATGCTAATTAGCAGCGATTGAAAACTCAAATTGCCTGCTTCCTGACGCTTTCAAATGTCCTGCGAGTGGCAGGACAACCCCTGCTCCTGTCCAACTGTCCATCTGTCCGTGTGTCCATCCCAATGTCTGTCTGTCTTTGGCGACGCCTACGAAATTACTTCACGGCTCAGTGAATTTCTTATGGACTTTATGTCCTGTGGCCACTTGAGTTGTGCTTTCAGCTCTATTGGCTGCCATTTGTGGCATGCTCGATTGCATTTTGGTTGCGACCGCAAAACTCGCACTGTACTGGACTTGAGGACTCTTGCTCCTGTGATCCTTGAGATTGTGATTTGACAGGGACAGCAAACGGCAAACGGCAAACAAATAAACTGTCGTCGCATGTCTCGTGACGTAATTAGGTTTGGCAAAATTTGCCAATTGTTGAATTTGCTGGCAATGGCAATTATATGCGTCAATTGTCAGTTGGTTACATCTCGTTAACTTATTTGATTATGGTCGAATTTTATCTACCACTTGAAGACGCAGGCTACACTATGCAACAAACTTAAAACAGCTTTGGAAGCTAAAGAAAACGACTTAAATTTATTTTCATAACTTCATATTTACACAAAAAAACCAAGATTACTTAGAGTTACTATTGGGATTTTAATTAAATTAATATTTATTAAAAAATTTGTGTTTAGATTTTAAAAATTCTTGGATTTATGCTGTAAATCACTGCTGTGAATTATTTTAAGAGCTGAACTAATTATGCAAAATTAAATATTAAATCAAACCTCTTACACTTTAAGACATCTGACATTAAATAATCATTTTAAATAAGTTATTCCATACATTACTAAAACCATCCCCTTCCATTTCAATGCTTGCCATAAATTCGTTAACTCAATTTTGTTGCTTAGTGTATTAGATTCCTTGAGTAGCTTATCAGTTCAGCTGAGCAAATTCAATTTGAAGTATGCCACATGAAATATGGCTAAATAAGCAAAGTAATTTAACTTTTCTCATTTTTGCTGTAAGCCAAACCAAAGAGTTGGCACAAAAGGCGTCTTATCGACTGAACACAGCACAGAGATCCTATATTGTATTCTGTAGAGTCAAAGGGAATCATTTGATGAAGTGCATGGCATATTGACAGAAATAGTCCAGCTCAACAAACTATGCAAATAAGCAGGATACAGGACACAGGACACAAGACACATGCCACATGGGACACATATGCCAAGTTACAACAAGAAGGAGTGAAAATGCTATATTTGTTTCTCTATCTCGCTCCGTTCATTTATCTTGGCTTATTAAATTGAAAATATTGCTTAAAATATATATATATTTTGCATGCATGGCAGCATCATTGTTGGTCCTTTTACCGTTCGCCTTGGCTCGCCTTTTAAATGCAAATTAGCTTTTTGACTTTTGTGATATGCGCCCAAGCCAAAAACGACAGAGTCAAAAACTCCAGACCAGACTCTATTTAGATTTATGCGGCTTGATAAATTGTGGCTACACTTAATGTGCGCATACGGTGTGACATGTCCTTTTCATGTCACTCCACACAGACCAGAGCCAAAAAGTTGGACCAACTCAGTCTCTCTCGCTCTCGCTCTCTCTCTCTCTCTCTCTTTCAGTTCCACTCCGTCTCCAATTCCATTTCAGTTGACATGTCGAGTGGTTTTGTTGGTTTGGCAGTTGCCGTTGCCGTTGACGTTGCCGCTTTTTTGCACGCTTGACAAAAACAGCGTACACTCGTTTTTACTCCTCGGTTGAGTTTCTGGTTGTGGCAAAATCATTTTGGTGAAACACACTCGTTGCTTTGTGGTCCAGCTTTGTAATTAGTTTTGCTAGCCGAGACGAACACAGCTGACGCGATCAGACCTGAGCTGCCAATTACTGACAAAAGTTGACAAAAGTTATTATCGATCCTCCTACTATACTCGCATATAATATGTACTTTTATTTACCAAATATTTACTACTTCAACAGCAATTTTATTTCAATTCGTACCATTTTATAAGCAGCTTAATAAAAAAATTCTATGACACTGACTTAATTATATAATTTATTTTAATAAAAGTAAAAAAATTAGACCCTTTATCCACTTAAAACAAAACAGGCACAATATCAAAAACTCTATTTAAACAATGTATCTGATATTTATTCGGAGCATTTGATTTTCAGGTCCTTCGATTCGAATGAAGTAAAAGCATAATAACGTTATATTATTTAGTTTCAATGTATTTTATATATTAAGACAAATTTAATCTTCACTATTAGCGTATTATAAATTGTCAAATTATTAATATTATTAAATAAAGTCTCATTTTCAATCAAAAGTAAAATTTAAGTAATGTTCTTTCCTCTATCTGGTATCAAAAATCAATTATCAGTGACTAGCGAATCATTTGAATTATAACACTTTCCCATGAAATGTCTACTGGTCTCCGCCGTCGTTCCATCAAAATCCAGTTGAAAAGCGAAAGGCATGGACATTTAACATGCATTTTAAACAAACCGTTCAGACTCGCTGAGATTTTTCAACATTTCTTTATTTTTTTTTAGATTGATGACGTCGCCGTGTGGCATGTGTAGTTGTAGTGGGGTGGACTAGTTGTGGCAGGCATAGCCAAAGGCACGTCCCACTCCCCCAATTGAGTAATACGTCAGTTGAGTTGTCAAAAAAAAAAAAAAAAGAGCGACAGCGGCGAGTAGGAAAACGTGTACAGTGAACACCAGCCGAAGAGACGAAGAGACACACGCGTTTCCGCACAAGTTGCTGTCGATCAGCTTGCCACATGCAACATCAAGTTGTACATTTCAACATGTTTCGTCACGCCTGGAAATCATTTGATGCTCTCAGTTTTGATTTTAAAAATATTTTTAAGTAGCGCCTAAGTTCCGGACACAAAAAAAGACACACTTAAGTGGATTTTTGTGGGTGTGTGTTTTTCTAGTCATTTTTTTTAAACAGGCTTTAAAATACTAAACTCAAGTCTGGGGTAATATTTTGAAATGATTTGAAATGCTTGTCACAACGCATAAGTGTCAAAAAAGCGGAACAAACATCAACAGTTGCCAATATAATATAATTTTACAATTTAAGCACGAGTACTGCTTTTATATGCTGTCATAATTGCTTGAAAATGTTATTAGATCAATTGTATGGTACACAAATAAAAACGAGTGTGTAGTTGATCGCATCTTGTTAAATAATTAAAAAACGTCAATAAAAAAATATTTTTGTGCATCTTAAAACGTAGTAATATTAATATTAAGAATGTATTAAAGAATAACATGAATTAGATGGAAGTTGCGGTTTAAAAAAAATACTTAAAATAATGATAATAATTCCACTTGTAATGACATGCTTTTAAGGTCATTAACAATTGGCTTTTTTTACATTTGAGTTGTTGGGACGTCGTGTTTTTAAGGTCAACAAAATTGGTTTATTCTACGGAAGAAACTTTAGAACTCCTTTAGCACTATCTTCCAAGGATATTAATAATTAGTTTATCGTACATGATATCTAATAGTACTCAATTCCTTGATGCATTCATCTGCCAAATTGATTTAAAAATTCATAAATCAAACTGAAAGTGAAGTCAGATCCAAAATTAAATTAGGACCAGCAAAAGTAACCACAACAACAACAAAAACCGAGAAAAATGTTCGAAATGTTAAACATAGCATTAAATTGTATCGGACAGTTGTGTTGTTAGAGGGGAGAAGTGAAGTGCAGAGGGGCTGCTGCTGCCCTGGACAGTCGCGAGGGGTCGTTCCAGAAAACAGAAAACCGAAACATGTTTGCTTTCATAAATAAGTCTCAGCCTTAGCCTTGGCATGTGCGTGCGTTTATTTTGATGCAATTATAAACTGTTGGATAACAAATTACATGGCTGCGTCCCAAAATGAAATACCTCCTGCCTACTGCTCCTTCCTCTCTCCTCTCTCCACTCTTTGCTTCTTGCAACACATATGTTGGGCTGCTGCGTGACATTGATACAGGTACTCACTGACTCGTTGACAAGCCAAAGCTGTGATGAGACGGAGACGGAGACTAAAACTGAGGCCTGGACTCAGGTGGTGTTTTTGGGGCGCAACTGTACCAATTTGGACATGCGACATGTGGCATGTGGCATGTGGCAAGCGGCATGCGGGCAGGGAGGATTGTCCCATTGCATTTGTAGCGACAATTGTCATTATTTAACATTAGTTCTAATAATAAAATAATTCACTGTATGCATTTTAATTGCCGCACATTGTGAGGCAGTGTTTCCTTCTTTGTTGGCCAAGTACTTTGCATGTTTGTGGCGCATCAATTGAATTTTGGTTAAGAGTCCTGGCAATTGTTTGGCCTGCGAGTTTATTGAACTGCCGCCGACGCTTAAATTCTTAAAGCTTGCAACGCCAATACGCAAATGCAATGCTGCTTCAGCTTTCAAGTGCTCCATTGGCCATTTTGCAAAACGTTTGGCCCTTTGTTGTTTCAGCCAAATGTGAAAAGGGTTCATAACCGCACTTAGCTTCATTGGCTTCTGGCTTTATCGTGCGGCCCAGACGTAGCATTTTAGTAGCTGTTTAGCTGGTACTCCTCTCTCCCCTTCTATCTTGGAATTGGGTACTCTAGAATGGAATTGAATTCTGCTACCAAATTGCACACAGGTTGTGCAAACATTAAAATTA
The DNA here is from genome assembly GCA_035045575.1 of Drosophila falleni. Taxonomy (NCBI): domain Eukaryota; kingdom Metazoa; phylum Arthropoda; class Insecta; order Diptera; family Drosophilidae; genus Drosophila; species Drosophila falleni. The sequence goes on from JAWNOV010000167.1 coordinate 19,785,132, forward strand.
ATGAATAACAACAAAAGTACTCGACGTTGAGCTGCTTTTGACGTGTTGTTGTCTTTCTCCCGCAAGGACTTCGATTCCTGTTAGCAGAAATATATTTGAATTTTTAAATTTACAATGACGAGTATAATTCTCTCTCCCAGTCCCTCTCCCAGTCCCTCTCCCAGTTCCTCTCCCAGGCCCCGCTCCCAGTCACTCTCCCAGTCCCTCTCCTAGTCCCTCTCTCAGGTTCCACTCCCAGTCCCGCTCCCAGCATACTCGACAGTCGGAGACCCCGTACTTACTATGGAAAAAACTTTTAATGGAAAAAAACTAAAAATAATTTAGTTAACTTAAATGCATATGTTATCAGATTGGTTATGATATATCATAAAACAAAAAAGTTTTTCACACTAAGACTTAATTTTTAATTCAGACCTATTAATTGAGACGGACAGACAGACAGACGGACATTGCTATATCGACTCGGCTATTGATACTGATCAAGAATATATATACTTTATAGGGTCTGCCACGCCTCCTTCTGCCTGTTACGCACATAGTCGGTAAGACAAACCCAATACATCCCTGTACTTTCTTTAAGTACGGGGTCTAATAATAGTTATTAATAATAGGGGAGAAAAATACCTCTGGTTACATATTGAATGATTTATATATATTTTTCTGTTGAATAATTTATATTTTAAAAATCATATCACTGCTTCAAACTGCCTCCAGCTCCATTAGTTGAACCCTTTGAAGCAAACTATTTTGGCTTGCAATTAAAATGACTATAAAATGTGTATAAATTGCTTTGAAATAAAAGCAAAAATGTTAATGACATGTATAGACATAGTTGGATCCTTATTATGCCCATTACTTAGCGGTCGTAAATTAATTTCAATTCCCATTTTGAGCCATGATGCCAATTTGGCATGGTGAAATATGCCCAAATGCAAATTAATTATAAATTTATGATTCCATTTGGCAATGCGTTGACGTCTCCCGTCTCCCGACTCCGATATGGTTATGGAATATGACGACAACAGAGACTTAGGCGCGCTGTCTGTTTGCTTCATAAAACATGGCACATGTGTAAAGCCGTAAAATAGCACGGAAAGTAGGAAAATTGGAAATTGAAGGCAACGTTTATGACTCTATCAGTGACGGTGGCGACAATGCGTCGTCGGTTGTCTTTCTCTGTCGATTTGTCGATCTGTCGGCCTGTCACGCACATGAATCCTCGACATATTCTAGCCACATTAATTGCGCAATTGTTCAGAGATAGTGTGAGTTTGTGTGTGTGAGTGTGGGTGTTTGGGGGGTATTTTAACTTTTTAGTAGTCCAACAAATGACGTACGATTTGTTCTGCACGAATAAGTCAAATCATTTGTAGACACAGCACTTTATTTTATGACTTGACAGCAAACTCCTGAACTACGTTTCCTTCAGTCCATACGCATTTTCCACCTCCACATGCGGAAACTATCCAAAGGGGCGGGCCGGAGAGGGGCGGGGTCACCCATCTGTGTGGCAATCATTGCGTACCCACCTGATGCCTCCATGCGGGCTAATTTATGGCCTGCTCATATGCTTGTTTGTTTGTTCTTTCCATTTTTTGTGAGCTCAACTTTGTCGTGTCCTTTAGATACACATACAATAGGCATATAATTTTTCATTTACTGCTAAGTGGTTCTGTTGATGTTTCATAATTTTCCTAATGATATATTTTTGTTGACGCTCGAGTAGTTTTTGTTTGTTTTATTAATGTCGGATTGGAATTCATCTACGCACAGAAAACATATGTAGCCAAACTGTTGCCATTAGTTAAAAACAAGAATACATTTTAGAGTATCTAAATTACAATTCAATATCATCTTATTGCCAATGACTATGTTTTATTTACCTCAACCCAACTTTAAGAGCAATTGAGAAACTTTAATAATTCGGATTATTGAACGAAATTTCTACAGATACTTATCATTACTAATTTAATAATTGTTGATATTTTGTTCACTTTATTTTATAATGTCTTTGGTACAATTTTTATTGCCTTCTCGATGGTTTATCATCTCATTTTAATTCATGAAGCTTTTGCAAAAGTGGAACTTTGACTATATTTTTGTAGTTTGAGTCTTCTTGGATACTTGATTTATTATATTGTATTGTTTTCAGTTGAAGATTAATCAAGCTATATTTACAGAACTACAGATGATGTTTCCATCCACAGAGTGCAACAATTTTATTTACAAGTGTTGTGCGTACATATTTCAAAGATGTAAATTATGGGCCAAAATATAAAAGGTGCTTTACGCTTCATTTGATTTATTGTCGCACGCTACGCGTTGGTGTTGGAAAGAGAGGGAGAACTGGACTAAAAGTTGGAGTAAGAGAGTGGGTGCATATGTGTAATTTGCAAGCCTAGACTTGTTATCGTCTGCAACGCATCTTTATGTGTTTATTTTAATTTTCAATGTTGGCCCATTGGCATTTTATTGCTTTCAATTTTTGCGCTTGTTTTACGAGCACATTAAAATTAAGACAAACCAGGCGAGAAGAGCCAAGCAACAGAATAAACTCAATTAGATAAAAAGGTTGGGACTGGGTATTAAATTCACTTGGCTACACACACACGCACATACACACACACACTCATTCTAACCAGGGGAAAGACGCACCCACCAAGAAAGTTGAATATTTTCGGATGCGTGTTAATTTCTTTTTAATTCCTGATCTGGGCGGACTCACGCGAAAGGCCTAAAAGTGAGAGAGAAAGTCGAGCATTTGGCCATAAATTAACGTTTAGTTACGCTACATAAAAATCGGTCTGGAACAAGCTGAAAAGACAGTGGAGTGTAAATGGCAAAAATGTGGAAATAAAATATTTACAAGTATATATTTAATAATACTAGGCATTGCATTGGAGATTATATATACATAAGTACATATACATATATCAGAGTTGTTCCTAATTAACTACTTTTTTAATGAATTCGTCATTTCACTAGCATTAAAAAAAGTAGTGCTAGTGAAATCGTCATTTCACTATCGGATAAAAATATCGTATAAAACTATCGGATAAGACTATCGGATAAAATTATCGGATAAATATCGGACAAAACTATCGGTTAAAGCTATCGGATAAAACTGTCGGACAAGACTATTGGATAAGACTATCGAATAAAACTATCTGATAAAAATATCGGATAAAACTATCGAATAAAACTATCGGATAAGACAATCGGATACGACTATCGGATATAACTATCGGATAAAGCTATCGGATAAGACTATCGGATAAATATCGGAAAAGCTATAAGTAATGATAATGCTTATGGACCCAACTCTGATACATATATGTTGTATACATAAGTAGTTATAATACAGGGTGATCATTAGCCGCTTGCAGGCTGTCATTGGCATCATTAGTTTTATTTAATTATGCCTTCGATATTGATTGCTTTGTTAAAACATATTAACCCCCTTCAGTCAGTACAAAGAAACATCCACTTATGGAAAGTTCAATTAAAAGAATATACCAAATACTCTCCGGCTGTTCCAACTGTGATTCGGCATCGGTTTACCACAAAACCCAACAATTTATTTGATAATGAATAATGATGTTGATTTGACACTCTCCACGGCTCGACATCAAATGAGAATCGTCACGCTTATAAGCAGCCGATTCCAATTCCCACTTTGACCCGCGACCCTCGACCCCAACCCCATAAACTCTGTTAGACCCATAGGAAACCACTGAGCAGGGAGCTCCCCATCATTTAGAATTGGATTTGGATTTGGTTTTGCTTTCGGTTTATGGTTTTTGGTTGCTGCGTAGGCAGCTCATCTCGCTACTTGGGTAGATCAATGGCGCATTTTGATTTTAATTTAATTAGATTTTTGATCTGCTTTTTGTTGTAGTTGCCATTATTGTTGTTATTGAAATTGTACTTGAATAATCATTTAATGGAGCATGAAATTTAGAACATTTTCGATACTGCAAAGTGGCCGCTAATGATGAAACTAATTGGTTAAATTTAAGAAAAACGTGTGTGGTCAATGGCATTCTAATAGCCGTGACAAAGGTCAATTCATTTACTATTGAATTCCACTCTAAATGATTTTCAAATAATGTTGAAATTATCAAATCTGAAAATTCTGTAAACATATTACATTACGGCTGTCTGATCTGTCCGTCTGTTTGTCTGTCCTTTAATAGCATCTTCTTGTTGGCATAGTCTTAACTTCTTTGGCATAATTTATAAACTTGTCTGTTTCGTGTCGACATTCATCAACTTTTTGGCTGCGCTTCCAACAACTTCATTAAAATTAGCTCATAAAATTTGCAGCAAGCTATACGCTCTTTGCCAAAATCTTGTTTAGTTTTCATTTATGGCTCAATGCATACTCATACCCCTCTCGAAATCTCTCTCCTCCAAATCGCAGACGATGTGCAAATGTGCAACCTACACGTATCCGCATCCACATTCGCATCCGCATCCTGACAGACGCATTTCAGCATAATTTGCTGTGACAGCTCCCACAGCCATGACAGCATTTCCTGAAGCTTCGCTTCCTTAATTCCACTTTACCAAATGACATTTAATATGCAAAGTTTTCAAGTGAGGAATACGAGCAAAAAGCAGGCGCGTATCTTTTGATGACTTTTGTTGATTTTACGCCAACATGCACCACATACATATATATATATATATATCTATAGATACTTATTTATACTTAAGATCTATGGCTAGCCAAGGCATCTGCAGTTTGCACTTTTGCCTGTCTCTGGCCAAAACAATGGCCAACAACATCAAGTGGCGGGCATTTCAAAATTCATGTCGAAATGTTGTCGGCGAAATACCCTTTATTACAAAATAGCTTTGCATACTTTACGGCGCACAAGCTCAAGCCTCGTAAACTTTAATGACGCCATTTTCGAGTCGAGTCGCGCGAAGTTGGCTTTTGAAATATGAATAGAGCCCCCATTTTCTTCACTCCCTTGCTGTATAGACCAGGCTGGCATAGACAGCCTCGTCTAATACTCGCCTTGTTAAGGAGATTAGTTCGATGGCGTCGACGGCTTTTTGGGTAGCCCAATAAAATTGGTTTATACTACAAGTTTTCTGGCCACTTTTCAATCGCTGTAATTGACATTGTTTGTTGTCGTTGTCCAGGGCAACGTGGAGAGAATTTCTTCTCTTTAACATTTCCCTCTTAAGCTTAGCACGCACACAAATTAAGCTCGTAAAATTTAATATTTTGCGCAAAGTTTTCGGGAGGTGAGCATTACTAATTTATTAGTGGCTTTTGGGCTATGCATAATTTGTAAATATACACTTACGAATCTTTTTTTAAAAAAAAAAAACACTCGTAAAATTTAACTGTTGTTCAAAAGTTTGCTTCGCTTGTCTTGTAATTCCATAGATTAACGAGACCCACTTCGGTTTCTTGTGTTATAATTCAAATATGAAAGCAATGCGTGTCTTTGCAGTAGGAGTGGAACCTCCTACTTCGCTAACTCAACTTTCCCATAACAATCCCATCGTTTATTGGGTTTTCTCACCCTTCCTCATAAGTGCCAATCAAAATAGGAATTTTGACAAAAGGAAACTTTCCCAAGGCAAATTGCGTGTGGTTTGGTCTACCAGCATAAAATTGCTGACGGTCTTTCCCCCCTGGGAGAACGACGCCTCAGGTAAAGACCCACCAAAAAAAAAAAAAAAAGAGTTGAACAATCCATCAAACAAAACGCTGCGCTTTTGATAAAAACGCATCAATAAAGCAATAAAACGTCTACAAATCAAACGATAACGTTACCGCAAGAACCTTGCCAAAGATGTGCCAAGATGTTTGGAAAGGGTTACAAAAAAGTCACGTACAACACGCACTGCTGCCAACTGGAAAGACTATTAATATTAATGGATAGATTTAACACATTGGGCGTTCCACAAGAAAGCTGTCATTCTTATTCTTTCATTCTTTCATTCTCTGCAATCTACACCCCAAATCTTTCTGGTTTTCCACAAATTGACATGTGACTCCAGCCGAGTCTAGAGTCCATGTCAGCCAAAGGGTGCATGCCACAATACCATGACGAAAAATACCCGCAATACTCGCACAAGCCACGGTTCCGCAAATCTCTTTGAATGTCTTCGATATTGATTGATATTCGTTAATGTTTTGATAAGCGTACAAATAATCAAGTATTTATCTTAACAATGGGAACTGAGAACGCTAAAATTTAAAGTGCTACAAGGTGTGTCATGACCTTATAATGCATATACAATATTTTTATAATCAGCCTGATGAACATTTCCATGTTTCTCATTTTTTTATTTAAGAAAATTAATAGTTTTTGTATTAAAAATTCACTAATTACCAGCTACATAATCAGTCAAGTACAAAAGTAGCTGATATAAGATAAATAAAACGAAAAGAGAATCAAGAAAAAAAAATCCCAGTCCCTCTCCCAGGCCCCGCTCCCAGTCCCCGCTCCCAGTTCCTCTGCCAGTCCCTCTCCCAGTCCCTCTCCCAGGCCCCGCTCCCAGGCCCCGCTCCCAGTCCCCGCTCCCAGTCCCTCTCCCACGCCCCGCTCCCAGTCCCTCTCCCAGTCCCTCTCCCAGTCCCTCTCCCAGTCCCTCTCCCAGGCCCCGCTCCCAGTCCCTCTCCCAGTCCCTCTCCCAGTCCCTCTCCCATTCGTAACCATACTCGACAGTCGGAGACCCCGTAAAATTTGGAAACAAACTTGATCTGCCTGCAGTATAGAGGAACCTACATACCAAGTTTGGTGTCTCTAGCTCTTATAGTCTCTGAGATGTAGGTGTTCATACAGACAGACGGACATTGCTATATCGACTCGGCTATTGATGCTGATCAAGAATAAATATACTTTATAGGGTCTGCCACGCCTCCTTCTGCCTGTTACGCAAATAGTCGGTAAAACAAACCCAATAGACCCCTGTACTTTTTTTAAGTACGGGGTCTAAAAACTCAGATAGACAGAAATAATGTGGAGATAAACGATTTATTTAATGTATCTATTTTGGTAACTTTTGAAACCCTTCTATTATAGATTCTACTGTTTGAATCTTTTAAATTTCAATAACAGATTTTCACACTGAAATACGATTTGAACCACTCACAACTTAAGGAAAACTGCGCAATAGGTCGACAATTAGGAACGTCCCCAATTGTAGAAGAAAGTTCCTAGGGCAACATAACTTTTCGATTTCTAATTTTGGCCGTGTCCACCCACATTTTCTTCGGCGACTGCGACACATTTCCGTTTTGACCAGACTGTTAGCTCAGTGATTGACTTGGCATATCTTGACGGTAGCCCTTGGACAAGTGAATTTGGTCGCCCTTGTTTGGATTTCTGGGATTCCATCATTAAATGCAACGCAGAAAGAAAAAGACATCGAAAGCTAACGAAAAATGTCTTGTGCTATATATAAAAACTAATGATTGGCAATTGGTTTTTACTGTTATTGCCGCGCCCCATTTGTTTGTACATCCTTTCGAAGGCGGAGGAGGCGTGGCTGATACAGAATATATACTACTTGAATTTCGTACGCATTGTCTTGCAATTCGAATAATTTCCAGCCGCGTGCTTTTGCAGGAAAATCGTAAAATTTGATTTTTATAACTTCCTTGTCGTACTTTTGTATTGTATATTGTATTAATTTTTTTTCTTCTCTCGGGCTTCTCTTGTTGCGTCTTAATTGTGTGCGCTTCCTGACAACATTTCTCTACTTGCGGCCATGCAACATTAAACTTTAGGTCGATCATCAGCCCTGAATAAATATTTGGAGCTGTCTGAAAACATGTTTACCTGGTAGCTGGATAAATTGAACCAAGTTTGGCCTAGCGCAAATGTGTAAATTTATAGAGCACAAACATGAAATTGTTTTGTTGCAAGGCACAAAGATTTAACTAACCCTAATACAAGTATGTACGAGAGTACACTGATAAAAAAAATGTTCTAAAATCAAGATTTTGGTCTCAGAACTAAGATTTTTGGTCTAAAAAATGCGTCGAGAACATCCAATTCTTAAATTAAGAGAACACATCGTGATTTTAAGAACATTTTAAATAAGACCAAGTTCTTATTTTAAGAATAAATGTTCTTAAAATTAAAATCAAAATATAGAATAAATAAAAATTATTTTTTATATTTATAATTTTTTTTTATTTTTAAATTTTGATTTATTTCCTTTTTTTCTGTGCCACCGTTTGTTTGACACGAAATAGTACCTATTTATACATTTCTAACAAATTAAGATTTTTATTCTATATTTAGATTTTAAGATTTTTTAGAATAATAATCTTAGTTTTAGTAATTTGGTCTTAAAATAATCTTATTTTAAGAATAAAATATTTAAGATGAATGTTCTTGATTTTAGAACTTGGTCTTTTTTTTTCTGTGTATACAATGAATTAAGGGCAACTTGCAACTGGCAACTGGCAACATTCAAAAAAGAGGGGGCAACATTGTTGCACTCACTGACAATTTCTAATTTATTGCAATTATGTGACGCACGTCACACTCACTCACACTGTGACTGACTGACTGACTGACTGACTGACCATTGGCCAGCAGGCGACACGTGACCAATCTGTTGGCCCTGCGGCTCTGATTGGAAAACACTAAACAGATAGGCTAGTCCGAAGGACAGACGACTGTTTGACCGTCCATTCTATAGAGATTTATTTTACGCTGATAACACGCTTAAGTAAATGCAACACACACACACACACACACTTTCTCCCACACACTTTCCTCTCTCTTCCTTTCCCTCTGTGATTCTCTCCCGACCTCGTACAATTTAAATGGCGATTAAATCTGTTGGCATTGATGGATGTGTCCAAGGCAGCAGTCGGCTTGTTCCCAGTTCTCAGTTCCCTGTTTTGTGGTCAGTCTGCAGGATGCGGCGCCGTGTTAACACTTTTGTACAATTGCCAATTTTTCGCCAGTGTTGTTGCCACTGCTGTTGCTGCCACTGCCTCTGCTGCTGCCTCTGCCTCTGCTGCCTCTGCCTCTGCATCTGCCTCTGCTGCATCTGATGAGCTGTCCTGTGCCTTCGTCCTGTCTGTATGCTGTTGTGGGTGGTTGGTTGGTTGGTTGGTTGGTTGGTTGTTGGCTGGTAGCGGTGGCTTTGTGGTGTTGTTGTCGGCTGAAAGGCTCATTTCGTTGTTGTTGTTGTTGTTATAGTCCATCGATATGTGTATAAGTGTGTGTGTGCATGTGTGTGTGTGTGAGGGGAAGTTGAAATGGGCTGGCATGCGGCTACACTTCAATATTCATTTGAACGCATAATTGATATTGACGAACAATGTTGCCGTGTCCATACAATGTCCAAATGCACTGAGAGAAAAATGTATAAAAATATATACTAATAGTCATACATGCGAAATTTAACAGTTATACTTATTCCTTCCAATAAAGTAAATCTTGAACAGACTACAGATTAGAAAATTAAAATTGAGATTTCTGAATACTGAACAGGATTTCACAATTTGCTCAGAGAGAGTTGAAAGAGAAAAAATAGGGAAAGAAATATTCCCCAACTAGCAAGATGCTTTAGTTAATAAAGAACTTGCTAAATACTTTAAGATAATAAAGTTAAAGAACTCTCAGAATATGGAATATGGAACCACAAAGTTATGGATCAATGTATATTATTAAATACATCAATATTATTATTTTTATTTATTTTATTTATTCATTTATTTATGCGCGACTAAAAGCTGTCGGCAAGAAACAAAAAAAATTCAAGAAAAAAAATTAAATTAAGGATTAAAAATAAAGATAAAATTAAATATAAATTTCAATATATAATATACAATATATTTCAAAATATAAATTAATATATTTTTAAACACATTATTATAGATTGATTAAGATAAAAACTAGTTAATTTGTGTACTAAATATTTATTGAGCAAGATAAAAACTAGTTAATTTGTGTACCAAATATTTAATTTTTTAAAAACTTATATTTTCATACAGATTTGTTTCATTTTTAACGCTTAGCAGTGTCATCTATCATCTTCATTGTCATTTCATTACTATACAAATTTGTTTATATTCTGATACAAAATTACATTTGTATTATTTATAAATATTAGTTTATTTTTCTGAGTGCTATTACTTGTTCGCTTTATTCGTCCTCAACCCACTCGATTTTTCCACTCCCCCTCGTTCACTGACTACGCCTACTTTGCCAGTTAATTTTTATAAATTTTCATGTCATGGCTGTGTTGTATTCCGTATTTCTGTATGCTACGTGGCATTTTCCGCATGCAACATGTTTGCCATTTTCATTTGCCTCCAGAGTATCTCGGATTTCATTTTTCAAGTGACAGAGAGAGGGAAGGAGAATGAGTTTTCCAATGTTCGTCTTTTTCTATCTGTCAGTGTCATGTCACGTTCAGCAAAATGCATTCAATATGTCCAATGCGTTCTTATTGTTGTTGTTGTTGTTCTGCGTGAAGCTGCAGGAGTGTAAATTTAATTTAGTTAATTGAAACAATTTGTTGCATGCGACAACAAGCGAAACAATAACAACAACAACTCGACGCTCCGAGAGTTCATTGAAAAGGCAGCATGTCCTCTCTCTCCCTCTCTCTCTCTCTCTCCCTCTCCCCGTATGCGGTCCACGTTTTAACTGATTTTCGTTTGAGCATTTTCTTTTTACATTCGATTTTATATAGGATCTCTGTCGTACATATGAAATGGCGCCTCGGAACATGTCAATTTGTAGCCGTTTGTGGCAGCGTCTGGCAGCGAAAACAGCGGGAGATCTCTGTTCAATTTGATTGAAATTGCACTCAATGTACACTTTGTATATTGATATATTAATTATTTTTATATTTTTTAAAAATGCTTTGGTTAATTTGCGTACAAATTGAGGCAAAGCCAGCCTCAATAAATTTAATTAACAATTTTTTTTTACCCTCAAACATTGCAATTTCACACAACTTTAAATTGAACTTCAGCTGCAAAAGGGATTTCTTTTGTTATGCAAACAATGAAATTTGCAGTCTTCACACGTTGTCAAATACAACAAATAAATTTGCAACATACACTTATGTACATACTCATACGCACGGGCAAACACAATTATTTGAACTGTTTTGTAATTGAATGTGTGACCAGGTATTGTATAAAATGTAAATGTGCACTGTCGAAATATTTTAGCATTAAAATTAATTGATTAATTAATTAAATAGACTTATGTAATTTAACATTTTAAAATTACTAACATTTTTATAAAGTTAGCTAGCTTATGGGTTTTTAAAATAATATGATTGGTTGGACGAAGTAATTTAATTTATTAATTTAATTAAAACATAAACAGACCCATTAACTTTATTTACCTGCTAAGGCTTCTTCAGATTTATCTCAGCCGAGAAACAGTTGAATTAAAGCACTTCAGAATTTCTGTTGATTATTTTCTGCCTCATAATGTCAACTTCTATTTAGCTTTCGTTGCTTTGGTTCCACTGTAAATGTCTTACTCATGATTAATTTACATTGAATGCACAAAAAACGCATTTGAGCGTTAAAATGCAAATTACAATAAATGCCATTGCACTGAGATGAAGTGTCGAGTGGTTGCGTATTTCCCCCCCAACCCCCTCATCCCGATTTCAATGCCAACCCCTGGCTAACACCCTTGAGCAAACACTTGGCAAATTTGCTTAAAATATCTCGTATTTACCTTGCACTTGACGCTAAGCAAACTACAAACTACAAGATACAAGATACAATATACAATTATGTACTTTCTGTGGCGGAGGGGCTTCGTGCGTAACGGTAACGTGCCTGAATAAACAGGAAAATTGTGAAAATAGACTCTGGGAGTGTTATATTGAACCTCGGACCTCAGCGTTGCACATTTTGTGGCCACATTAGATGACTGTGGCAGGGGCAAGGAGCAAGGTGGCAAGGGGCAAGAGTCAGGGGGTTAGGCTGTCACTTTGAATGACAGCCCAAGTCAAGTGTCGGAGCATTGTTGATATTGTTGCGGCCAGGTCGTGTCTTTATGGAAAATGCATAAAACGAGACAATGTTGAGGGCAGGAACAGGAACAGGTCACAGTCAGGTTCTGGACATTTTAGGTAGTTGCAAGTGCTAAACTTTTATCACACATGAGCCGGGAATTTGAGGTGCAGCTGTTTCTATTGTTGTTGTTGTTGTTGGGCTCGTTTAATTTAAATGCAAACTTTGGGGCTGAGGCGCAAATAGTCTTTACCTTCCCCAACCTAACATAGCAATTTCGAGACGCATTACGCATGCATGAATGACCAAATAATGTTGATTTAACATTATCACAAAGCTGGAGCCTAGGGTCAACATTGTTGCAAGCCATTAGGTGGCATGGTCTTAAAGTGCAGCTGTGGCAACTGTTATTACACATTTTACTTGCTTATCTTTATGTACTCGATAGCTTAAGCAACTTTCCCCACTCTCAATTTCTCATTTCCTCAATCAATGCCCATTCTTGGCACTCTTCAAATGACAACAAATAAGTCTACTTCAAAATGATTAAATGACAAACATCAAATAAAATGCAATAACAAGTTGTCCTTCCCTTACAAATTCAACCCCCACTGACCTGTAATTGACTGCGGCTACAGAGTTGCTTAGCTGCTAGTCCGCAAAACAATATGAGCATAATTATTAATTGCGAATAATTTTTCTTAAGTCTCATTAAGTTCGGCCGTCCAGCAGGCGCCTTTGTGGACGACACCACGCCCCCCGCCCCTGTTCTCCGCCCCTTCTTCCAACGCCCACGCTTCCTAGATGACAAAAGAATTGACAGCACATAAATTAGAAAGTAGCCCGTCTCCAGGCCATTTTGGGAGGGGTGTCCGTGTTCCTCAAAGTGGTCCACAGTGGCCATGCTTAAATGTGTTAAGCCGCCGGAAGTGACATTTCTCTTGCCAAATTCTCGCAAGGCACAGTTTCTTCAATTGATGTTGTTGTCATTGTCGGTCGGTCACGTGTCCACGCGCTTGGCGGCGTGTTTTCCGATTTGTAGTCGTCATTGTCAAGTCGCAGATTTGCCGATCAATTGTTGAACGAAGCACGATGCTTGTCAAACCAGAAATTGAAGAGGTGTGCTATAAATTGTTGGGCGTGAGAAGGATTAATTTGTGCAGCAGGAACTTTCAATTGCAAGTAGAAAGTATCAAAAAGAAAGTATCAAAAACTCTGTAAATAGAAATAGATGACGCACACTGAAAAAAAGGCCAACATCTAAAATCAAGAACATTCATCTTAAAAAATTTGCTTTGAAAATAAGAACATTTTAAAAGCATATTAGTAATACTACTTATGAATATTAAGCTAAAAATCAAAGATTTTAATACAATAATAAAAATCTTAAATTGTAAGAAAGAATATGTAATATTTCACATTGAACAAGTCCCGCTCCCAAGCGCCGCTCCTAGTCCCTCTCCCAGTCCCTCTCCCAGTCCCTCTCCCAGTCCCGCTCCCAGGTCCCTCTCCCAGTCCCTCTCCCAGGTCCCTCTCCCAGGTCCCTCTCCCAGTCCCTCTCCCAGGTCCCTCTCCCAGGCCCCTCTCCCAGTCCCTCTCCAAGGTCCCTCTCCCAGGCCCCGCTCTCAGTCCCTCTACCTTGATTTTATAAACTTTTTTTTTATCAGTGCAGGTCTTTTAAGTGAGTCTTTAAAACCCCTATTTGTTTTAGAATATAATAAATTATTAACTAACTAAAATTGTATATTCTTTACATTTAAGTTTAAAATAATTCAAAGAACAAATTCCTTTTTTTAAAAGGAAACTAAACTAAACTTAGTGTCAGGGACAAAAGTACTAAAAATAAAAGTTTGAGTTTGAGGCTTCGGGTTATAAAACTGCAACAATTCACATATTGCTTCCGGTCGTAAAAGTTTTTAGTGCCAATTTGACAATAATTATATAAATTTTGTAATAAATTAAAACACCTACAGGTCAGTTTATGACTTCTCGCCCAACAGTGGCTTATAAATCGACTAATTAAATCAACAGTCGCCTGTCGTAATCCTTCGTACTTGATGTAAAAATTAAACTATTAAAAAACCGTAAACCTTTTTTTTTACAACTAAAAAACTTTTTCATTTTCCGAAACGAAATTGAAACGTACACAAAATGCAAATTGAGCTGTTACCTTCCGTAGCTTTACGCCTATTTGAACCGTCTAAACAGCTCTCCGGCAATGATGCAGCCTAAACACTTAATTAGGGTCCGACGGACCTCAACACATGACGACTTGACGGCCATAAAAGAAACTAAGGCGTTGATATTAGCATACTAACTGGCCCAAGAACTTGACGGGAGTTCCCCGACTCAGCGAGGGTGCGAAGGGAATTAAGAGTTATCAACCTGCCGCGATCAGTTGCATAAATTTAAAAATAAAAATAAAAAAACCTTAAACTAAAGGCGTTGAGCTGCAAAATGGGTGACGTGACCAGTGTGGAAACAATTTTCGGGCTACAAAATGCACAAAAGTGCGCACATTAATGTCAGGGAGTTTGACTAATTGCCTGGCATTATGAGAGGGGGCATTTCCCCGAAGGAAGCGACCTCGGTTCGATAAGATCGCCCAGGTGAGGTAACAAGTGCGGCCCAAGGAAGCAGTCACCGAGTCCTCCTGTTCACTGTATTTTCTTTTGATAAATTGTGTGCTAATGGAATGTCATGTCAGCGTTTGTTTTCGGGCCGACTTTTAACCAGAAAGCCAACAAACACATGACCAGATAACGCCGGCAAATTGGCGTGGGCGTCTGACCACAAAAGACTGTCGGACAGGTGCAACGACGCGTAAATGTCCAAAGTGAAATATTAGACAGTCTTCGATATATACGGAAAGGTGAGAGAGAAGGGAAATAAAAAGGATTCATTTCCCCCGACATGATGATGTATTTTTTTAGTTCTGTACAAACCAAACTAATGTGCACTTCCGTTCTGTTTTATGAGCAATCCTTGCTTTTTTTCCAACTGATTCTTATCGGGCAATAGGCAGGAAATATTAGTGCAAAGTGCAGGCGGACAGATAGTTCAGTTCCTATATAGTGTTCTATAAGTGTAAGCTCGATTATTAATTGCGCAACATTAGCGCCTATTGTTTGAATGAGAGTGAGTAAAAGGATGTGTTAATGCGCCTAATTTCGATCGGGTCTGAGCTGATAAGCTAATGGAAGACATTACAGAAGGAAAAAGCTTCTCTATAAATTCCTTACATTAACAATTGAATCGATGTACTCATACTCAATATTACGAGTATTATCATTGATAAATTGTGAGTGATAAATAGCTCCTCTATAAATTTCTTACACTTAAAACTAAATCGATGTATATATATTATGTATACATATATATATTGAGTATGAGTATATAATTATTATTGATAAATTGTGAGCATAATGAACTCTCTTTCGCTGATCTTCTTACTCTCAATAAAAAAGAATACATAATCACACTATTTATTGCCATGATACAACATTATTTTTTGGACTTGAACAAAATAATGGTGATGATGATGATGATGATGATTAGCATCCCTCATGTTAACATCAGTTACATTTAAATATACCTTTGGCCAGGTCTGTTACAAAAAACCCACCCAAAAATGACGAAATTAACCAGAGTCGCAGGGGGTTTTAAAGACCAGAAATACTAAAACTACCCTCACACTCGGAGCATTTGATAAAATTAACTAAAAATGCCAAGTCACAAGTTTTTGGTTGTCCTTGCACGTGCAATTTTTGTTATGATCTTGTCTGTTGGCCCGCAATAAGCGCATTAGGTTTTGTTTTTTTCTTTCATTTTTCGGGCTAACTGAGGGTTGTTGGCCCCTTTAGCTTATTGTTTGCATATGTGTAACAATTAAACATTTGCCAGTGCTGCAGACATTTTTTATATGCCACCCCGCACTATCATTAACACCGCAACAGTCCCTGTCTCACTTCCATTTCCACTTCCATATCGAGCCAACAACAAGTGCAAAATCTGCGAGTGTTATCGGCTTAATTATTATTATGAGTCCCACGGCGACGGGTGTCCTCAATGGTCCTCTCACTTGACTCCACTCCACTTGACTCTGCACTCTGCTCTCTCTCTCTCTCTCTCTCTCTCTCTCTCTCTCTCTCTCTTTTCCTCTCTCTCTACTCTCCACTCTCTGTGCACAGCATTTTGGTTTATTTGCTTTGGCCATAAACTCGGATTTGAATATATTTGTGTTTAAATATTATTACATCATTGGTCTTTTATGTGTCTGTCCTCATATATATTCCTTTCTCTATTTTTTGTTCACTCATTTTTAAGCCGATTAGCTGCACATGTTAATAAAATGATTAACAGCGTCTGTCTCTTCTACCATAAAATGTGGTGCTTATAATTCCAGAACTCACAAGAAGTATGCTTCTATTTAAGAAATATATTTTTATAAAATACAAAACTCTTTGCGGCAAATGTCAGATTGAACTTGTTGACAGTCGGAGCAAATTTCAAACTGAAAAGTTACGAAAATTTCATTTCTTTGGCGGTTTTCAAAAAATTCCATCCGAAGAACCTATTTATTCAAAACTCTTTCTGTCGTAGTGCTTAGGAAACTGTACTTGTCCTGAATTTTAAATTATTCAACTGCCAAGAGTGGAAAATGAATGAATGATAGTTAAGCCAATTTCTTGTTGCCCTTTTATTCACATTTAAATCACTTTTTTTATTTTTAAAAATATATATAGCTTGCTTTTTCTCAAAAATATATTCCTTTCTATTCCTTTCACATTTAATTAATTTTTTTTATATTAAAAAAAATGTATATATCGCTTGCCTTTTCTCAAAAATATATTAACTGTTTGACATGAGAAATGAATAAATTAAAGAGAAAAATGATCCAAATTCTTTTAACAATAATAACTCAATCAGGTTTCTTCCATTAAATACGGTCAAATCAGCGTTATCTAGTTTATTTAAGTGTATGCATAAACATATAAATGTTTATTCGTTATATTTGTGGTTTGGCCAACAAACTCCCAGAGACCAATTGAAAAGAACACTTCAACTTCAACTGTCGTCTAATTGCACCCCAAGGAGTTGAAAACGCAGTCATAAAACACTCTAATTACACACACATACACACACACACACACACACACACACACACACACACACACACATACACACTTTCTGTGCACAGTTGTTGACTGCACTTTTCGTTCTCTCTCACTTCCACTCAGTGTATCTGTCTCTTTTTGATATGAAAAACTAATCTAAAACTGACCCCAGCCACTTGACTTTGGCTAAGCGAAAGCAAAGCAAACCAAACCAAACTGACCGCAGCTGTAAATTAAACGTAAATTGTCAAACTGACAGTTGCCAGGACCAAAAAAAAAAACTTTTCGCCGCACAGGTGCAGGAGGAAAGGAAATTGAGGTGGGCAGGACATGGCAGCTGTTTTCATTATTATTATTGACAGGCGGCCAAAACTAACGGCACTATTAACGCGAGGCGTTGACATCATGTTACAACTTACAAGTGTCTCCTGGGCTCCGAGGCTAATCAAAGAGGTCATTAGAAGCGAGTCCACGGGGTTCAGGACCTTTTGACTTATTAGTTAGTTAGTCGACTCGACAGGACAGTGCGTTCATATGAGTTTGCGTTTTTCAATGCTCTCATTAAAGTCATAGCTAATTAAATCGAGGGTTGGAGTGACACATTGGGAAACAGTTACAATAATGTTGAACTGGAATTTCAAGTCCTTTTTCCAGGGGTAGACAGGCCAATACAAAAGGCAAAGGACAAGCGCAGCAAATTTGAGAGTCCTTGGGATGGGGCAACATTTTTAAGGACCTTGCAACAGACAACAAACAAACGGCAAATGGGCGCTGTCCGAACTCAAATGCAGGCGTTCAAACGGGGCGTGGCAGTGTGGGCGGAAGGTTCGTGCTACAAATATGCAAATAGACACAATTTTTAATTAGCAACGAAGCGCAAATTTTGCAAAAGTAACGGCAAATGTCAGCAACAAAAGAGTCGCGCCGAAGAGCGTGCAGAATTGAGACAGGAGAACAGAGAGAGAGAGAAGAGAGGAGAGAGGAGAATGGAGCCACGCCATGTGGCCAGTGGAGCCTGCAAATATATCACACACATATTAACAACAAATTCATTAAAAATGCGCACAAAAAAGAAATAAGTACAAATACAAAAGTACAACAGGCAGACAACTGAAACATGAAACAAAATGCAAAACAGCGCTGAAAAAAAACAGCACACAAAATATATATACATATATAGAAAAAAAAACAGAAAAAAGTATAAAGCATAAGGAAATGATTATTAAAAATCTAAAATAAATAAAAGATGAGAACTTTGCCTTTAGCGAATGACAGCAGCTGTTTGCATATTGTAGTCTCCCCAACTCCCCAAACCTCAACCTCAATGGATTCAAGATTTATGGCCCACGTTGCGCATACGCCGCGTGTTGCACGTCAAAAGGTATCGTTGCTATCGTAGTTATAGCGAAATTCTTACTCATTTTATTTTTCTATTTTTTTTTTCGACTACAACTCAAATAGACGAGAGAGTGCATGAAAAAAATTGTACACATTTCTGTGCATAATCATTTGAACAAGGTCTGTTGCTGGGTAATACGCTGCCGGCATGTTACCAACCAACGAACCAACGAGCCAACTCACAACAAGCGACCAGACAAAGAGAACTTTGAATACGTAGACTGCATGGGAGAGAGCGGGAGAGAGAGTGGGAGAGAGTGGGAGAAGGGGCAGTTGGCTTTTTGAACTTGTTTGGCTGTTTATTCGCGCATAATTCACTCATTAATCATTGCGTTTTTGGCTACCACGTCAGACTTCAACTTGGCACTGGCGTGTGCCATCATTAATGCCTGGCTTCTGGCTCCTGACTCCTAACTCCTAATTCCTGCCTCTCCCGTTCTGTACGGTTCTGTTCTGTTCAGTTTGTTGGCCGTCATGTTATGGCCAAAAAGCAAAATAAGGTGAATGAAACCTGGCAATGAATAGGCAGGTAAACAATTGCGTTACGATTTACAAGCTACAAAACAAGCTAAATCGCAAAATCCAAATCGAATTTACAGCTTTCGAACCTATTATCTCTTTACAACGCTAATGAGAGCATAATCAACTCGTTTGATTTTTAAAAATATATAATATGATTTAATATGAAAAGGTTGCTTGTTATTATTGTTTGGCACTGTTAATTTATCAGAATAAAACTAATCATTTTTCTGAAATAATTATTTAAGAATAAATAATACGTATAGGTTAAAAAATTGACTTTTGTTCGAAATTATAATCATTTTATTTAAATGCAATTATATAAGAAAGCAAATTAACAAAAAGTCAAATTATTTATTAGTTTAGAAATGCATTTTGTTAAAGCACTTTCTTAGTATTAAATGAACCAAAAACTACAAAACAAATAACGAATAATAGCTGCAAATCCTAAAACTATATTAAAATATTTATTTAAAATTAAAAACATAACAAAAGGGACAACAATTTCTATAATGAACTCTATACAAAGTTAACAATTGATTTGCCAACTTTTGGTTATAAATGTGGCTACCAAATGTTACCAAATTTCTTGGAATAACTCTTGTCAGTGGATATTGGTAATTTTTCTTTCCTCTGTTTTTTTTTATTCGTCAACTATTTTCAACCCGCTTGTGCGATTCATTAGCGCCAACTGAGCGTAACTCGCAGAAAAATAACAAAAATATGCAAATTTGTTTTGGCAAAGTCACGATCTGGGCAAACAATTTGCTGATTACGGGACGACAGTGTCGTAGATGTAGATGTAGATGCTGATGAGGATGAGGAATTGTTGCCATTTTCACAAGCGCATTGATAAAATGATTGATTACGCGCACCCGGCGACTGTCTGTCCTCCTCTCCTCCCCTTCTCTTCCTCTCCACCTCGCAGTTGACATGCAAAAAAGGAAAAAAAAGAAAATGCAAACATTTTGCAATCAAATTAACTCTTTGGACGCTTAAGCTGCCGCCAATATGGAAAAAAAAGAATTTATCAAAAATTGTAAATTGCCAAAACCATTAAAATTATTAAAATCATGCTTGCCACAGGAGGGTTGCCCTTAGGACTAAGGGCGTGTCCTGTGAAATTTATCAACTCAAAATGATATGCGAAATCATTTCCGCTCTTTTTTTTCTTTTGACAGTGATAGAAGTTTGTCTACATAGAGAGAAAGGGGAGGGAAGAAGCGGTATTCGCTTCATTTGTTCAATTGATATTCTAAACTATTTCTAAAGAGCTTAAATTAAGAGCTTTGTAACAACAATGTTGCTCAATGATGCTCAATAAAAATGTTGACAAAAATTTATGCTAAATTGATTTTAATATTCGAATAATGTTCTTAAGGAGAGCGACAAAAGTCGACCATTGTGTCTGGCCAAATACAAAGTATGACAAATGAATTTTAATTACCAGCACTAAAAAATATTATGCCCAATCCAAAAACCGAACAATTGAAACAAACTTCATAAAAACGCAACGAGATGACCACTGATTTGGTAAATATATGAAAGAGGAGCTCTTTTTTTTGGTGACAAGGGGGAAGTGAAATAAGAATTGTCTGCGTCTACAGTTTCAAGGGGTTTATCTTTTGACAGTCGGTCATAATTTTTGGATCGTTTTTGGCTGATTTGATTTTTCATTGCCCTTTTGCATTCATTCGCTTCTCTTTTTATGGCTACTTCTCTCACACTCCTCCTCTTCTCGCTAGTCTAATAAAAATTGGACTCGTCGCTCTGTCTACAATGTTGCCTAATAAATTTGCTTTGATTGATTTTAATGGTTAAGCGCTTCATTGAGCTTTGGAGTGCGATGCGGTGCGTGTGTTGCCTGTCTGGGGACGGCTTTAACCCCCCTTTTAATTTTAATGCCCCTCCCGAAAGCCAAATGCCGATAGCCCGAAACCCTCCTGAACGGCGATTGTTAGCGAAATTAATTTCGAGCGTTAGTCAAAAAGGTCTTAAAAATTTTTATATGGATTATATTCTATGCATTTGGTTGTATAAAAGCATTTCTTACGATTGTTTGCTTTGCAGTTAAATGCCCGAAATTACTATAGTCGGGGGATAAATCAGGGTAAGCGGGAAGAGGAGCTTTTCAAACGAATTGAAAAGATGTTGTCGCCGTTTGGCGTTTTTAATAGCCGCCAAGGCTTTGAAAAACCTATGCACAGTGGTCTTGAGATAGTTTTTCTTTCTCTTTCTCTTGTTATTCCTAAAAAATCTACTACTTATACTACATAGAATAATTTTTTAGGAGTACTACTTATTTTACTTCTACTCCTAACATTATAATAGAACGATAGACCGAAAATGAAGTTTTAGTATGAAAAAGTTTTTTGTTTGTTGAGATATCAGAACCAAACTGATAGAATATGCATCTGGGCTGATATTATACATCTTGACCAATTTTGGTTAGAATCGGGTAACTATATCATATAGCTGCCATAGGAACGGTGCTTCGAAAATGAAGTTTTAGTATGGAAAATATTTTTGTTTGTTAAGATATCAGAACCAAACTGATAGAATATGCATTTGGGCTAATATTATACATCCTGACCAATTTTGGTTAGAATCGGTTAACTATATCATATAGCTCCCATAGAAACGATACATCGAAAATGAAATTTTAGTATGGAAAAGATTTTTGTTTGTTGAGATATCAGAACCAAACTGATAGAATATGAATATGGACTGGTATTATACATCCTGATCGAATTTGGTTAGAATCGGGTAACTATATCATATAGCTGCCATAGGAACGGTGCTTCGAAAATGAAGTTTTAGTATGGAAAATATTTTTGTTTGTTAAGATATCAGAACCAAACTGATAGAATATGCATCTGGGCTGATATTATACATCTTGACCAATTTTGGTTAGAATCGGCTAACTATATCATATAGCTTCCATAGGAACGGTGCTTCGAAAATGAAGTTTTAGTATGGAAAATATTTTTGTTTGTTGAGATATCAGAACCAAACTGATAGAATATGCATCTGGGCTGATATTATACATCTTGACCAATTTTGGTTAGAATCGGCTAACTATATCATATAGCTGCCATAGGAACGGTGCTTCGAAAATGAAGTTTTAGTACGGAAAATATTTTTGTTTGTTAAGATATCAGAACCAAACTAATAGAATATGCATCTGGGCTGGTATTATACATCCTGACTAAATTTGGTTAGAATCGGTTAACTATATCATATAGCTGCCATAGGAACGGTACATCGAAAATGAAGTTTTAGTATGGAAAAGATTTTTGTTTGTTATGATATAAGAACCAAACTGATAGAATATGAATATGGACTGGTATTATACATCCTGCCCAAATTTGGTTAGAATCGGGTAACTATATCATATAGCTGCCATAGGAACGGTACATCGAAAATGAAGTTTTAGTATGGAAAAGATTTTTGTTTGTTATGATATAAGAACCAAACTGATAGAATATGAATATGGACTGGTATTATACATCTTGACCAATTTTGGTTAGAATCGGCTAACTATATCATATAGCTGCCATAGGAACGGTACATCGAAAATGAAGTTTTAGTATGGAAAAGATTTTTGTTTGTTATGATATAAGAACCAAACTGATAGAATATGAATATGGACTGGTATTATACATCCTGCCCAAATTTGGTTAGAATCGGTTAACTATATCATATAGCTGCCATAGGAACGGTACATCGAAAATGAAGTTTTAGTATGGAAAAGATTTTTGTTTGTTATGATATAAGAACCAAACTGATAGAATATGAATATGGACTGGTATTATACATCCTGCCCAAATTTGGTTAGAATCGGGTAACTATATCATATAGCTGCCATAGGAACGGTACATCGAAAATGAAGTTTTAGTATGGAAAAGATTTTTGTTTGTTATGATATAAGAACCAAACTGATAGAATATGAATATGGACTGGTATTATACATCCTGACTAAATTTGGTTAGAATCGGTTAACTATATCATATAGCTGCCATAGGAACGGTACATCGAAAATGAAGTTTTAGTATGGAAAATATTTTTGTTTGTTAAGATATCAGAACCAACCTGATAGAATATGCATCTGGGCTGGTAATATACATTCTGACCAAATTTGGTTAAAATCGGCTAACTATATCATATAGATGCCATGGGAACAATCGATCGAAAATCAACTTTCAGTACAGAGTACATGGATACGGGGTATTCAACTGTCGAGCGTGCTGTAACCGTCCACTAGTTATTCATCCATTCTATATAAAAAGGGGATACTGAAAGGCAGACACTATCGACAATTTTAAATATATGTTGGTTTTAAATTTATTTTATTAATTATTTTCTTAATAAATGATGAATTTTGTTAAGATATTTTAATCATTAGTATTCTGTTGCTGATTTCAAGCTATTCGCTCCACTGTACTTCGCTTGATTTCCCACAGCTTTCAAAACAAGTTTCATTACAGTTGTCATGTTCAATTTCATTGAAGTAGATTCTTACTTGACATCCAGTTGTTTGAGCACCCTTCGAGCTATTTTTTCTTTTCGCTCTTTCTGCTGTTACGAGGAATACGAATACAATTCATAAATACCCAAAGAGGCATTCATAAAATTCAATTTTGTTGCATGTCGCCGTCATAAAAGTGCGCGGCTCCTTTTGTTAACCCGGAATGGAATGGAAATATACGAGTAAACAAGATCTGTGCATTGCTTTGCTGGTCACGTTGTTCCTGGCAATGGCAATGGGCAGGTTTCTGGCCTTAAATGGGTTGGGCTGGCTTATAATTTAACTGCAGTTGTAGCAAGTTATGGTCAGAGACTCAACTATAATTGAAATATTAAGTTAAAACTGTCTTTAATGTGATGTATTACACAATATTGGGTTATAAATTATGTTGGGTCTGTGTAATGCATGGCAAGTTTAACTGAGATTCTTTGCAAGTTCTAATCGAATTGTTAATGCAATCTTTAACTAAAATGGTTGGCTTCCTCTCAGTAGAATTGCCTTTAATTTCAAGCTGTTGGAAATTGCTTTTCTTATCTGAAAAGGTGTGCTGTTTGGTTCGCTTTACAGCTTCATAAAGGTTCCAACTAAAAGCCATAAGATAAGGCTCTCCGCTTGCCACATGAGTTTCAGCACTCGTCATAAAAGTGCACACAATTAAACGCCAAGTTAAAGGCGTCCACTGGAGGATTTCATTTACGCTCTGGGCGCCCAAAAGTCACTTTAACTGGGGGCCCATTACCCATTACGTGTAAATGCCGCTGATGAGGTGACGTTGATGTTGAGGCAACAATTAAAATGCACAGTTCCAGCTTCAGCTTCAGCTCAATCTAATCAGCACAGACATCAACGCCAATCGACTTAAATAATGCCGCACAAATCGAATTTATGACACGGGGACACAGACAACGATCCCATCCAGAGGACGACCCAGTAAAAGTCCTTGCAGGCATTTTACGCAATGAACTTGGAACCAAATAAAACCAAAGTCCAAAACCGAAACCGAAAACAATAAAAGTTACATTTTGCCAGCAAGCCGTGCAAATAAAATTAAGCGAAATCAGTTGGTTAGCCGGCATCTGGAATTGGAGTTGGAGGAGTAAGAGGAGGAGGAGTTGGAGCAAACACACACCTCAATGAAACCTGGCTGCTGGACAACATCATTGCCCAGGATGAGGGTGTTGTGCGGGGGGGATTTTAATGTCTATTTACAGACGACAGACACACACGCGACTAGCAGATCCACTGGGGATATACTATATATATATATATAGTAGACAAGGCAGGGGGAAACTGGGATTGGGGGTAGTATTTCGGTTGCTAAATGACGTCGTCTTTTAATTTTTATCTCAAACATTGCAAACAGTTTTTATTGTTGCTTTTAACTGCGCTGGCGTCTGTTTCTCATACTCAGCATCCATTTGTGAAAAGGCAGTTGCAACTTTTGCAATTTGCCAAAATGTCGAGCATTTTTGCACGGCATCTTTCTCTTTTTCGTCTTTAATTTGAATTCCAGCTTATTTATTGTATTGAATTTAGTTAGTTTAAATTCAATTGCAAGTTGTATCTGCAAAGTATTGTAGTTGAGGTCAATCTAGGGTACAAATAAAGGCAAACGTTTCAGTTTCAGCCAGTTTCAGACTCTTAATCTACCCCTAAGCTGCAGCTGAAGAACTTACCACAAATATGCGAAAGCAGCTAATAAATCAATAGCCAACTGTCAGGATTGTGTGCGAGTAATAATAATGCGAGCAAAACTGGTCAATAATAAACCAAGTGAACGAAGGCAGCACAAGACAAAGGAGCAACAAATGTCACCAAAGATCCGGAGCTGGTCAAGCGTACTCCCAAGGAGCGGGAGAAAGGACATTTGAATTGGTGATGACAACGCGGGGTCGAAGATTTATTTCTCTCTCAGTCTGTCTGTCTTGCGGAAGGAATGCAATGAAATAAAACGTATTAAGTCATAAAACGGCCAATGCGAAAGCGGATTACCAAGTGTGAAACGAAGAAACAACTACTGACCACTGGACCACGGGACATCAAATCTAATTATGCCATATAGAGAGAACTATCTTATGTGCGAGTATAAAAATGCACAGCAGGCGATTGTGGATGTGGTGAATGCTGAATGCTTGCAAAATTTATGCGGCTTTTGTTTTAATAAAAATTTTATCATTGCAAATAAATAGCGAAGGAGATGGAAAAATAAAGTATGAAAATAAAAGAGAGAGAAGCGAAACGAAGCATGTGCGCATAAATCTTAAGAAAGGAAAATGCCAGCCGAGCCAAAGCAATTATATGCAATTTATGCGGTGGTCGCAGGGGGCATTTGCAACCACCCCACCACCCAACAACCACCCCCACCACTGAACCACCCACAACCCACAGAGGAAAAACAAATTGAGAGTCCGTTTGGCGTCGCCTCTTTGAACAACTTGCTGAAAATTATTCGAATTGAATGTCTTAACCCGAAAAGACAGCTCCTGGTTTTTCTTTTTATCAAGTCCAAGCAGCACAATTTATCAGCCGGCATAAAGTTTTCTTTCTTTGCCGAGCTGCACTTTTGTTGTTTCAAAACCACAGAGAGAAAGAGAGAGAGAGAGAAAGAGAGAGAGAGAGAGAGAGAGAGAAACATGCAACCGCACACCAGATAAGTTTTCTTTTATTGCAGTTTTTGGCCCGCAAAAGTTTTATTGCGCCAACAGGAAGGAAATGCTTTTCAAATGCTAACAAAATAAATGCGAAGCTCCCAAAGAAAATTAAGAAGCTGCCTGGACCAAAAACTATTCAACTAAAGAGCTTGAATCCAATTGTAGATGCGTCTTTGGTACCAAGTTCTTGGCCAAAATTAAAATAATAAACTAGTTGCTACCAAAAGCGGCAGCTGCTGCACGAAGACGAGACAAAATCAGCATTTCTAACAATGTTTTTCTTTGCTTGAGAATTCTTTTGTGTATGCGAACTAAATACTAATGTATCGTTAGTTAATATAGATACAGATAGATACATGCTGAAATAATATGCATTAAAAGGAATACCAGCCAACTTCCCTTTTTTTGAAACAGACTCCTTGAAATCAGCTTCAACTTTTGCCATTTTGCAAAGTGCAATGGCAATGGCAAAAGATACATCAAGTTGTCGTAGACGATACTTCACTTGGAACTCACACCAACACTCCAGCACAAGGTATAACAGTTGCAGATACAGATACAGATACAGAAATTGTAAACGTGGCAGGAAATGCGGGCTTGCTCATTATTTGCCCTGAGTGCGGCTGAGTCGACGGCTGCGACAACGACAACGAGTACTTTGCATAAATTTCAAATCTTATAAAAAAGCGAAAAGAAGGAACCCAAATAGATGACGGAGCACACAAAAGGACATCGATAGCAACAGCTTCAGTACAGCTGCAAATGTAATGGAAATTGAAGGGCGGTCCAGGTTCAACCTCCCTCCTCCTTCCTCCCCTGGCACCTTTAGCGGTCGTGTCAAGTGCTTCGCGGTGACGCGGGGGCTGAAAATATAAAAATGCAATGATACGGAAAAATTAAAAACATTAAGCACAAGGAATGGGCATTCAACCTCAATACACTGAAAAAAAGAACAACTTCTTAAATCAAGAACATTCATCTTAAATATTTTGTTTTATTAAAATAAGAGTATTCTAGAATCAAATTACTAAGACTAAGTTTATTAATTTAAAAAGTTTTAAAATCTTAATATAAGAACAAAAACTTTTAATTGTTAGGAAAGTTTAAATAGGTACTATTTTGTATTACGGTAGGCGGGGGTTTAAATCCCATTCGTAACAAATTAAAAAGCATTTATAAAATTACTTAAACAGAATAATATTTAAATTAATCAAAATTTAAAAGTCAAACAAATTATAAATAGAAAAAAAATAATTTTTATGTATTTGATTTTAAAAAAATCTTAGTTCTGACATTAAAATCTTGATTTAAGAACATTTTTTTACTAGTGTACTTTCTGCTGTCGTGAAGTATTTGGGAAATCATAGAGAAAAGGAAATCCCAAATAGGCGGCGTCAGTTCTAATGACACGACCGCAGCCAGTTCAAGTTGAGGCCGTTCACAATTTATGGTTGCAATTATGCAGCAAACAGTCGCCATCAGCATCGACAATAATTGCGCTCGAAATTTGCATAAAAAATTGTAAGTAGTGTCTAAAGATGCGATTCTCTTCTCCCCCCACTCTCCACTCTCTTGTCACTCTCTTACTTTTGAGCATACACACCCACTTTGGTTGTCCTTGGTTTCGATTGACGTATAATCCTGTCCTTGGCATTTCGCCGGGTATAGCATGGAGCCAAGGACAATGCAGGATAATGCGAGGGGTGTCAAAGTCAAGGCGAAACGCAATGTGCACAAAATGCCAGAGAGAGAGAGAGAGAGAGCGAGAGAAAGCAAGCAAGCGTTAGCATTTCAAGGACTTGTTCGCTGTGTCCAGGATATTGATTTACTTCTGGATTTGTGCACATTTAATTAGCGAATTGCAAGTGTTTAAACTGAAATCGGAGATGTTTGCGCTTTAAGCAAAAAATATAAAAGAAATGGTGATATATTGACAGAGATATAGGGATTTATTCCATTCAATATCAATTTCAATTCCTTAACAAGTTAACAAATTATAAAATTTTTTGTCTTTTATTTGGGTTTGCTTAATATTGTTTCAAATTCAAATAAATATATTTTAATAGAAATACTGTGATAATGGGATCAATGTGGAATTGGATAGGCTATAGTTAACATCAAAAAATAAATTCCATAAATTCAGAATTTACACATAATCTATGGAATATTGTGGTTATATTTTCTAAGTAGAATCCCAATTCTACATTAATTCTAAAGGGATTAAAAAACGATTAAAAATATAGGTATAATAAGCAAAAGTCTTCATCGTAATACATTCATAAATTAATTTAACTGAAATATCATCATATTTCAATTCTTAACCCTTTTTCTCTTTCTTGGCTTTTTGGCTCTGCAGGAAGTTAACCCTAAATCATATCATTTAGAATTTCTTCCATTTCATTAAAGCGCGACCGCAAGTCAGTTGTCAACATTGTTTAAGACGCCATTTAACCTCCGGCCAAAGGTCACAAGACAAGACAAAACATTTACTCAGCAACCATCTGACAGCAGCTGGAGACAGGCAGTCAGGCAGTCAGGAGGCAGGCTGGCAAAAGGATGTCTTCGAAGTCCTGAGAAATGCCAATCGCGCACAATTTGTTACAATATAAATGACTTATGTCCGACTGAAACAGCAGCTGCTGTTGCAACAACTTGTGTTGTCTTTTTGGATACATTTCAGCCATAAGCATAATAAATTTTTACGCTTGAGCGTGTAAAATTAACTGAGAAATCTCCCATACTCCCCAGCAAAGCTAAAAACCAAAGCAAACTATAAATTTATAATGCGCGAAAGTAATTTTATGACTTTGCGGTTTTAGCTTTGGTTGCTGGCATAAGAGAGACGACAACATCTATAGATATAGATACATTAAGTATACGAAGTGTGGCCAAAATGGGTGTTGGGGTAAAGGGGGAGAAAGTGTGAAGACAATGCTTACAGCTGTAGTAAATCAAGGCGCAAGTTGCAAGTTTGCTGGGCCATGTTATCGCAGCAGCCGCTGAGCTGAGCCAAAATAATAAGCGCCAAGCGCCCGACGTCGCCATATTTATTTGATTAACTGCTTTTCGCACACACACACTCACAGATACACTAACACACACACACACACTCACACCGAGTGCAATTATAGATACACATGATTACAAACAATAAATTGTTGTTTTGACACTTGTAATGGCTGCTGGCGTTGGAGTTGTTCGAGTTGTTCAAATTGCTGCTGTTGTTGCTGTTGTGGCAGCCACTTTGTGGCACAATGTTGCACAGGAAGCAATCTTTAAGCTACAGCTGTAAACTGAACTCCCCAACTGGACAACTGCCCTGTTAATGCTCCCCTTTCTCCCCTTGTCACATCTCGTCTTCAATCATCTTCTATTATTATTTGTGGCATACAAAATTGTTTTATTGTCGCACCACAATTTCAACAAAAATAGAATTCACTTTTTATTGCAAATTTATTCAAATCGGTTGTAATCTCTGCCTTCTCTTCCTTTCTCCCCCTCACCTTTATAGGCCATAAAATTGCGTGTTCTTCTTATTATTATGACCATTGCTGTTGTAGTTGCTTTTTTGCCTGGAACAATTGCTAAGTGGTCCATTGTGAGTACTTGTAATATTAGGTTATTATGTGGGCGGCGCAAAATTTGTTTTTTAATGGGCTAGAGGGTCAAAAGTGGCCAAATGGTGGCATGACAGTGTGACCAGGCTCAAAATATGTATAATAAATTGTTGTATGGAAAGCAGAAGCGACAATCAAATAAAATATAAATAATTTATAACTTTTATATGTATTTTAATACTACAATAGCAAAAGCTCTCTAATGATTTTATAACAGTGTGACCATAATCAAACATACAAAATTATGAAATTATATTGAAAACTAGTCGGGCGGTGCTACAGGCCCCTCTCCCAGTCCCGCTCCCAGTCCCTCTCCCAGGTCCCTCTCCCAGGCCACGCTCCCAGTCCCTCTCCCAGGCCCCGCTCCCAGTCCCTCTCCCAGGTCCCGCTCCCAGTCCCTCTCCCAGGTCCCGCCCCCAGTCCCTCTCCCAGGTCCCTCTCCCAGTCCCTCTCCCAGGCCCCGCCCTCAGAAGAGATCAATAATATATATACTTTATAGGGTCTGCCATGCCTCCTTCTGCCTGTTACTCACATAGTCGGTAAAACAAACCCAATAGACCCCTGTACTTTATTTTTAAGTACGGGGTCTAAAAATTATTTAAAAAATTAAAATTTAAGACGACTGTATGAAGTGAAACAAATATGTTCAATAAACAAGGAATTAAATTCATACAAATATTTATTTATTATATGTGTATAAGAGTTATCTATATATTCACATAAAATAATAAAATAAATTGTAAAATGTTCGTTGAGATTTGTAGTTTAATGGTAGTTAGTAATAATATCAATACTGTGAGATTTATTGCTGCAAATTAATTGCTTTTATAATATAAATTTAAATACCATGTCATGCATTGCTTGCCAACTGCTTCAATTATCAAATTCAATATTAAAGATAAATATAATTACTAATAAATCTGTAAAATATCAAAATAATAAATAAATATTTTGAATTGTTTCTCGACCAAGCTAAAAAGGTATAACCATCAAATTAAATTGTCCGAAATCGAATAAGAAAGCTATCAAAAGATTGTTCATTGGATAAGATTCCTATCAGATTAATGAAGTAATTTTCAAGTGCAGTTTTAGTTTCTTAGTTAAGACGCCACTTGGACACAACCTTCTTTATGTTCTTGAACAAACTCTGACAATTCCAAAGCGGCTCTAAATCAGTTGAGACTTGTACACGTTGTGCAATGCAAGTTGGAAACTGCAGGACAAACAAAAGCAACAACAGGAATAATAAACAGCAAAAGATTTTTATATTTATTGCCAAGGACTTGGCAGCGTGTTGTTGTGGGCATACTGCGTACCGTTAGACGGCAGTGCATTAACCCCTTATTGCCCCCGACTTAAAAAACTCTAAACTCAAACCCAAATGCAGAACAGACGTCAGCGCAGCAAAATGACTCATCAAACGAATGAGCATGAGAGGGAGGAGGGTGGAGAGAGAAGGAGAGGGAAAGAGGAACATAGAAGGGAGTAAAATGTACAACTTGGCATTTTATTATTATGATTATTTGTAGTATTTGCTGGTGCTTCAACTCGGCAAAGAAAAGAAAACTGAAAACTGAGTACTGCGAAACTGAGAGAGAGTTGAAATGTGCATAAAAATGTGCAGCAGCTAAAAGGGGGTTGAATTGGGGAAGGAGAAGAAGTTTAAAAAGAGCTAAGGAACCAAGACATTCAACTTCATCTAATGCTCAAATTGTATGCATGGACTTCAAGCTGGACTTTTGTTTCTGTTTACCAACTGCCGCGAGCATAAAATGCACTTTGTGATTAGTTCGAGGGTGCACTCGGTTAGCTTCCACACTGTCCATTCCTTTTCTTTCCATTCGACTCCTTTGCTGTCCTTAGAAATCCATTCCCTACCCGGTTTTTTTATTCCAATCGCAATCAGCGTCTTTTGCTATATATAGAAGAACAAGGCACTTCATCATGCTTTAAAGTTCAATAGTCATCATGAAGCACATCAACGTGACGATCGCGTCCCTTTCGCCCAACCCTTAAATCAAGTGAGCGCTTAATGTTTAATAAATGTGTAATGCATAAGCAAAGTTTTGAGCCTGAAGCATTTGTTGTTGTTGTTGTTGTTACTGCTGTTGTTGTTGTTATACTTCTTGTTGCTTCTATACTTCTTGTTACTGGTGCTGCTACACTCTGGGCCATGACTCATAACTTCTTAGCTCTGTTGCACAGTGGTATCGAAATGAGCTTTCCACCTTGCACTTAAATGTAACAAATTCAAACTATACTTTTCTCATTATACTCGAAATGTGATGAAACCATAATACTGCATTTTTTATATTTTTTAAAAATTTCTTGTTAACTAATTAAAACATACTTTTGAAATAATATGTATAGAATTTAAAATCAAAAACAGAAATCTTTTTCCCAACTAAATTAAACTTCACTAAATATAAAAAAACGGAACTAAATTGAATTAATTACATGTTAAGCTAAAGAAATTCAAAAGATTCTTTGTGTTTTTCGTATTTTGAATCTATTTCGATTTAATGAATGTTTAGAGCTCAACCATTTGAATAATGCTTGTCTCAATTATTAAAAAAGTTTTTATAATTTTCTTTTATATAAATAAGTTAAATAAAATTATGATATATATAATTATTTTTTTTAAATCATATCATGTTTGATATTTGGAATCTGACTAGAAAGGAAATTATATAAGTCTTGATAGTTGCATAAAATGTTATATATATTCTAAAATAATACCATTCACTAGTTATTTTTCCCGTTAAGTCAATAAATTGTATTTTTGATATTTAAATCTAGTATCTGAGTTCTCTTTCCACTGTGCGTTGTTTAACCCTCCAATCAAGTCGCTCACTTTAGTTGTTTATTGTGTTTAAACTCCCTACAGCGCACTTGAGCATATTTGCATGACCCGCTTGGTTGACGATAAGTGTATTGGCATTCCAGAGCCAGAATCAGTATCAGAAGGAGATGGAGATGGAGGTAAAGGAGAGTCCTGTGTTTTGGTTCAAGGATAAAGCAACAAAAAATGTATCGAACACCGGGCACACCTGCAAACTTTTGAATGAAAAACACTTGAGGGCTTTACACATCTCGCATATATTTTTTAGGGTGGCTCAATTCCTGGTTCTCTTGGTTCTCAAGTGTGTTTAACAAAAATTGTGAAGTGCGTCGCAGTTTGACAGCAGCCAGAGGAGAGAGCAGACTAAGCAGAAAGGAGAGAGGAGAGGAAAAATCACTGGTCCCACAATTTTCCCATGACATAGATGCAATTTGAAATTGTTTCCCAATATGTTGCCAACGTTTTGATCCTTTGTCAACGCATTTTTGTGTCACTTTTAATTGAAATCGCTACCCTCGCTGCCTTCACTCCCCTCACCATAATCCTCCCCCGTCACCTGCTGCAAATGCATCAAAATCTGTGTCGTCTATTGTATAGAATTTTGGCTTTGTTATTGTAAATCATTAAAAGTGCAGCAGAAATTCCCCAAACTCTGATATCACTTAAATAGGTACCCTACAATATTATATTATCGGTGTGGGAACTTTCTAATGCTTTCCCCCAAATTGAATGAGGTTATGTAAACTTTGTCCAATTACTTGGGAGTCTCCTTCTAAGTACTGTGAGAAAACTGACACAAACTGCGCCTCAGTGACTCATTTGTATACTATGCAGAGTTTTTATTGATGACTTAACCTCATTTACAGCAAACTCAACTCCGAAACACCTGGCACCTGGTGAGCACCTAGGCAGCTAGACTCCAGAGCACCGAGTCACCAGAATAGTTAAGCACCTGGTCACCTGCTTTTGTCGTTGTTGTACTCGCATGTTAGGTGTGAAAATGGGTAAGCAGTGACGGTCTGTGATCGATCGATCTCCTCACTGCATATTTATTTACCTATTTGAATTTACCCAAACAATTCATTGTTGAATGTTTACAACAAGTTGGGCATCTAATTAATAAATAATGCAATGTGACAGACAGATCAATGACTGAGCTAATGTTAATCCGAATTCCTTCTGATGCAAATTAATAATTCTCTCACAGAATCCCTTACAGATTCCAGAATTATGATAGAGAATTCATTGCTTAGATTCCTTCATAATGTTAGGGTGTGAGCACGCGACGATTATTAATTATGCTAACAACATTTTATCAGTGCATGAAATTATATATAAATTATATGAACATTTTCGTGCGATTAATTAGAAAAATATGCAAATTTTTTAGGCAAACTGCGGTCACATGGCCGTTGGACAGGGACACGTGTAATTGTTGATAGTGAACGCTGGTTGACAATATGTCAACTGACAACAAAACCAGCCCTCCCTCAAGCGGAGGGGTGAGACAGGGTATTCAAGTCGAGTAGGTACAGTCGTCACGTGTTGCACTCGACGAAAAGGAAAGGAAAGGAATAAAATGTTGCACGATAAGCGCAACACGAGAAACCACTTGGGAAAGCGCCGTAAAATAGTTGCTAGCGATAAGTTCATTTGATGTTAATTTGGTGGTGGTGATGGTGCTATTTGTAGTGGTGTTGGTGGTGGTGGGTGCGTAGACGAATCCTCTTGGATTCACACGACAAAAAGGCAAACCAAAACAACAACAACAGCAACAACAACAGCGACAACGACAGTAAACAAATGCGGATAAGTTTTTGGGATTGTGCGTGTTGCAACAATTAAAAAATTGGACGAGTGTCGGCGACGGCTTTTGGCATGTAAATTGACGCACCCTTGCCCTAAGTTATGTTCCTGCCACACCGGTACTTGGTCTCTCTGAGTCACGAGACGACCCGCATATGTCACAGTCACCATCACCAATACAGTCACCATCACAGTCACCAATACAGTCCAAAAAGGACCCTAGACGCAATGCCGCATGCAGCGTTAATTACTCACTTCAATCGCGTTTCGGTTCGTCGTTCTCACGCCCCGTTCTATCTGTATCTGTATCTGTATCTGCATCTACATTTTGTATTTGTATCTGTATCTCGATCTGTGATTGCTCTCATGTTTTGCCGCTTCAATGGGTTTTTGTGCAATTCGACGGTGCTTGACACTCGAAATTTGTCACACTCTCTGATTCTCTCTCTCTCTCTCTTTCTCTCTCTCTATCTACCTCTCGATTCGCTTCTGTTTAATTGCGCGTGCGAGGCAAACTCTCATCTCAATCTCGGCCTGATGACGACGTTATTCTCACTCCCCTCTCTCTTCGATCTTGATGAAATGTCACACTGTGCTAATGCAAGTTAAACTGCATTTAATTTCAGTTCCCTTGCTAATTTCTGTGCGAAAAACGAAAACGCGACCAGCGAAATTATCCGATAAAGCGTGTTAAATTCGATGTCGAGTTCATGAGAATACAAGAGAAATTGGCACAAGATGTTATAGTTATTTGTCAGTGCTAATGAAAAGATCAAGCAGCGTTGAAAATGTGGAAATAATTGAGAGTTTTACTTTTACTGCTGAAGAAGAAATTTCCAAAGTTTATAAAACATATATGAAAACAATTGAGAGTTTTACTTTTAATACTGCACATGAAATTTGCAAAGTTTGTTAAATATTTACTACTGAAGAATCGCTGATTTTGGTAAAATATCAATCTCCAGCGAACACGAAATTCTAGATTAAATTGTTGAGTCATTGCAAATATAATACGCAAGCAGTCTTTATTAAAAAATAGTTATATGCAATAATCTCAAATTTTAAACTTGATTTTTGAATGATTTTTATTTCTGTACAGCTTATGACAAAGCTTTTAAGTTTAAATTTAAGGTAAAATAATTAGAAAAGATAATGTTTTTCTAAAGCTCAAGATATAATGTTTTACTTCTACTGAAGGAAATCTCTTTAAGTTAATATTTCCTATCGCTTTAGCTCATCCCAAAAACAAACTTTGCACGTGCTTCGCTTGACGTCATTGTTCTGACCTCAAAACTTCATTCAAAATCTCACAAAATTCGTTATAATTGCCATATAGAACATTAAAACATTTGGCCACTTGTCAAGAATCCAAGTGAAGTATATCGATATCATGCAGACAGAACCCCAAAATCACCCACGCCCGCATTTCGAAAACAACTTGCCCTAAAATTGAAAAGAGCACGCAAGGAACGCATCGTCCAGTGGGTGGAGAGGGGAGGAGAGGAGAGGGGAAGGGAAGAACAGGACAGGGACTTACACAAATGTTACGATTGTCTGGCAATTACCAAATTATTGTTATATATAACTGTTCATGCACATATCTATAGCCATTAAAATGTATCTTTTGTGTTAGCCACATGCGTGTACAGTCGAAGTCCGAAGCAGGAACAGGTTATGGCTGTCAGGTGTGCCCTATACTCGACGAGTACACTCTGCCCTGGCTAAAAGCAACCCCTCAACGCTCATTTGGTCATAATTCACGGACGAAACTGTACCGTCGTATTATATGAGTATATATGTATATCTAATCAACAGCTACTCTCGACTATCGTCGACTGCCCAGCGGGACTGCCTTTTGATTTCTGGCCTCTGTTTCATTGTCCATTCATTGCATCATTGTCATTATCCACCCCCTGACCCCTGAGCATGCTCCTGGGTCATGGGGCTGTTTGTTGTCGCCTTTAATTGCCGGGCTTCACAAGTTTTTTTTTTTGGGTAGTTGTTCTCTTTTTTTTATTATGTAGATTTCTCTGGGCTGTGGTGAATTACCGCTGATTGTTTTCATTAGCAATCGTAATGAAGTAAATTATAAATAGACCAGGACCTCAATTGCCGTTGCTGTTTCTATTGTTGTTGTTGGCCTACAATATTTGTTAATTAGCGTTAATTCGATATGTGCCTCTGAGCGGACTTTGACTCAGATTTTAATGACATTTGATTGGGTATAATAAAATTTATTTGTTATTCGTGCAATGATAAATAAAATTAAGGATATCTTTTTCACTATGGTTAAAATATCTAAATATTAAAAAAAAAAAAAAAAGAAAGTGGTTTGTGAAAAAAAAAAATAAATATTCTTATCTTCGGGTTCTTAGCAAAAGTGAGGTTTTATTTAGAATTAAAATCCTTTTTAAAATGAGAAAATATTTAATTAATTTATCAAATTATTTTTATTGGATATCAAAGCTAAATTCCAGTGGTTTTTATTCTGACAGAATCTGTTTACACTCTGAGCAATTTCATACAATTTCGCTTTAAACTATGAGGCACAAAAAACTTATGAAAATAGGAATAAAACTATTACCTGCCCTTATTTGCAATTGAATTCTGTTGTAAGTATTTCCATTTTCTTTTGCTCCAATAATCTTAATAAATCTGACATTTTATGCTTATCAATATAGTAAACAATTTTATAGCAACTGCTTGCACCACTCGCCACATAATTAAGATCATGTTGGGATAAGCCCCCATCTACGGAATGTGTCACAATTGAATGCCAAGAAATTAACTGATATTAGCAATGTTTTAATTAAACTGAAGCGTACACGTAAGTAGTTGGAAAAGTATTTTGCATAAGTACCCACATGTTGCCACATTGCGGCACCCACCATTCCATTCCATTCCATTCCATCTCAGGTCCTAGTTCCTTGAGTACTGTAACACGCCCCTCAATAAACTACGCAATTTTAAGCGCACTTTTATAGTATGTTGAGGGGCTGTCGCCAACCGCCTGTCGAAATCTCATTGCGTGCAGAGTTGTGCAATTATTTGTAGTTAAAGTGTGCGGCAGATGTTACCCAATGAGTATGGAAATAAACCCTTCGACTATCCTAGGCAAAAAAACAGGAAAACGCAAAAACTAAATGCAGAAAAATGCAAATAAAACGCACGCAAATGCAACATGATAATTTTCCTGGTGGGCGCTGAGACAGAGACATGGGCGGAGAACGTTGGCAGGAGGGGTACTGGGGGGAGGGGAACTCCTTTTGTTTTTAACACTTTGAGAGCGTTTCAGAGGGTAGGTCGTTGATGGGTTAAGGAAATGGCAATAGCTACGCACATTTTAGCAGCTGTTGAGGTTTTGCAATTGCAAAAAAAAAAGGCAAAGCTAGAGAGGTACTCCCCTCCCAGTACCTTCTCCCCTTCTCCCCTACTTACCCCCCACCAGCAAGTTGCCTGTGCAGTTGACAACAGCAACAACTCAGCCTCCTTTAACAGCTTTGTTGCTTCCTTTGGCCTCTCGCAGTTCATTGACCGCATTATGTGTCGCCGTGTGCAGTTGTTCCTTGGCATCCTTGTCATGTTGAGGAGAAAGGAGAATGGATAAATCCAAAAGCCAAAGCCAAAGAAACTGCGTAAATATGCGTAGAGTGCGTGATGCGCTCAGATCCCCCTTCAGTTTTTTTCCCTGTGTTGCATGCCACAGATGCATTTTGTATTTTGCATTTGTTGATGCGCCCACGTGCTTTTTGATGTTCCAGTTAGATCCTTACCTTGAGGTCGAGACCCAGAGCGAGCCCCTTACTTCCTTTGTTTTTAATCGGTAAAGTGCAGCTTCTTTTCTGTGGCATCTTTGAATTCACCTAGCTTCTTGTGGTTGCACACAATCTAACCCTCCACAAGGAATTCAAGTCTTTGATTCTATCAATACAAAACGGAAATTAAAGAAATGCCACACTACAATTCTTTAACTTTATTTTCATTGAGTTTACCTCTTAAATTTTCTTGTTGTTTTATATAATACTAGCATTTATTTATCACTTAAAGACCTGCCGCATTTAGTTTCTGCTACAATTCTATAACTTTAGTTTCATTGAGTTTATCTCTTATATTTTCTTGTTGTTTTTTTCTAGCATTTATTTACCACTTGATACGCATTCATAATTGCATCTCCCCTACCAATTTTTGTAATGAAAGATACTCCTTTTGATGTATACGTTGCACTTGAGGGTGGACACATTTCTAAATTAATTTCGTTTGCTGTTCAATTTGCATAAATTCTTCAAGCTAGGTTCGCCACTTGCTTATTGACAGAACAGATTCCGATTTTTTCCAGCTGCCAGTTGTGGTTAAGGGTTAGCCAGAAGGAAGCACTCCTTCAACTCCTTAACTTAACTTGCATGTCATTGTCATGCCTGCCAGTTGTCAGTTGTCAAGTCCAAGAAGAGGCCACATCATTTCCTCCTACTCTTTCTTTTATGTACTTCTCCTTCTTCTGCTCTCTCTGTCACTCTGCCCATTAAACACTTTTGTATTAATTGAAGCGTAAAAAGAAAGAAAATTTAACTGGTGCCAGGGGCTCATTTTTCTCTCTCTCTCACTCACTCTCTTTCTCTCTCTCTCTCTCTTTTCTTGTTGTAATCCTTGTTCCTCTCGCTTGCCTTGCTGCAGTCAATAACCTTTTAATGAGATTTATAACTGTCAGGCAGCGCCTGTCTTTCTGCGAGTAAGTGTGTGTGTGTGTGTGTGTGTGTGTGTGTGTGAGGTGTGTGTGCCGGTGAGATTATTGAGGTATTACATTATAGAAAGTATCTGTACCTCTGTTTGCCCAGCAGCTTATCGAAATTAACGCTATGCTCAGGCCGTTTAGTTCAGGCTTAAATAAATTTGCATATGAATTTCTTTCTTTTTTTTTACCTTTCCCGGTTCAGCGGGGTCTCAGGGGTCGTTGTGTACGCTCTGTGCCAGGATTAGTGTCTTGACTTGGAAGCTGAGTTCGACATTTGCTGTTAACTGTCTTCATTCATCATCTCTCACTCTGGCTTATCATAACATTGAACAGGTAACAAGGCCAGTTATGATCGATTGATCGATTGATCGATGCATCTCAGGATCTGTTCTCACACTTTCCAGGGCAATTAAGTTTTGCTATGCTTCAGACTATCATTAGTCTAGCCCTTGCAATACTTGTCACCTGTTCCCCCTTTGGAAATAGTTTATGAATTTCCTGCCCACAAAAGTCAGAGTACCTAATGACGCGTGACTTTTGTTAGCCAAGCAGATATTACCAGAGTGTTACCAATATACATAATGCCATTGACTCTTTTACAGTCACCGTAATCATATAGCACCACTTTTCCTTCGGTTTGCCTTCCTGTGCAATGGCTGTAATTGTCACTTTTGATTATGTCAAGATGACTTTATAATTACCGCAATGCCGCACACGTGTGACAGTTTAAGTGCCGGTTGCAACCACATCGAGGAGTTATTTGCAAACCGACGGCCAAAACTGAAAATTACCGTAATTTGGCATGTATCGTATACATATATGTCCGTACTCTCCGATAACATGTTGTCCGATACGACGGAAATGTCAGACAGCTTATTTTTTTAATTTTCCAGAAATCTGTGTGGTGGGCGGAAGAAGGCGTGGCCAGTCGCAAAAAAAACGTGTGAAAAGTGTTCAGAGTTGGCATTTGTTTGGGATATTAATTTAAGAGAGGACAAGCCAACGAGGGGGATTGATTTCGGAATACCCTGTTTGCAAATCTAAAATATCCTTAAAATATTACTAAGCATATTCATATAACATTGAATATCTTTAAAATGCACTTCTACTTTATTTTTACACTGAGTAAAATAATCCTTAAGAAACTATGAAATTTATCAACATTTAAAAATTAAGCTTTAAACCTTAAATTGTTCCTTATTTCTCAATATTAAGAAAGTTTTTAATATTTTTTATACGTATGAGTTAATCACACTAACCATATAAAAATATAAGTATTAAAAGTTTATGTAGGCATATATAATATATATAACATTAAATATCTTCAAAATGCACTTCTTCTTTATTTGTACACTGAGTAAAATATTCCTTAAAATTAATCAACATTTAAAAATTAAACTTTGTACCTTAAATTGTTCTTTATTTTTCAATATTAAAAAAGTATTTAATATTTATTATACGTATGAATTAATCATATTAATCATATAAAAATATTACTTATTTAAAGATACTGTAGACAGTCTAACTAAACCATGTTCTCGCAGTGATCTTAAAGCTTAATATGTCAGATCTTAAAGTAGTTATATTGAAACTGTCATTAATTCGAGGATGACATTTGATATTTGCTGTTAATTTGACACATACAGTACCTGTCGTCGATGTTTCCGAAAACTGTTGTTCTCATCAAACTCGAACCAGTTCTACTTAATTATTTACAGCAAACATTTTATTACATTTTTAGTAATTTAATGGCCGGCGGTTTTCACATTGGTTTTTCTTTATACTCGTTATATTATATTTTTTCTTTCTCTTATTTCTTTTTTTGTTTGTCACATTTAATTGAATTTATGTATTTTTATTGTCGGTCGCTTTTCGTACAGCATTTTTGCATTAATTTTTATGTTTTCAACATTATTTCTTTTTGTATTTTGTTGGTTTGTTGGTTTGTTGTTTGTTGTAATCAGACTGTTTGTGGTTTCCTCGTTGTTTGGTTGGTCGGTTGTTGTTGCTGCTGACAATCGAGTGATGAACACTCAAATTATGCAAAATAATTTTCAACTGTCACGCATATCAGACCAGATAGTTCCTTATCGCATGGCCACAATCGTGTGGACTGCCCTTAATTGTTTCTAATTTGGTTTCCAAATTATTCTCCAGTCCAATGCGACACCTGCACATTTCTCAAGGCGTGCTGCTAATTGGCTTTAACTCTCAATCCCAACTCCGTGTGTGGCTCAAATGATGGACGGACATCAAAAGCGGGGCGCGAAGTCGTCGTCGTTCTCCTGATGATACACTGATAAAAAAAAGTTTTCTAATATCAAGATATTGGTCTCAGAACAAAGATTTTTGGATTTAGAAATGCGTCGAGAACATAAAATTGAAGAATAAATGTTCTTAAAATAAAAACTAAAAAATCAAATAAAGAAAAATTATTTATATATATATATAATTATACCTTTATATAATTATAATTATACCTTTAATTTTTTATTTAGTTACTATTTATTTTGTTTTAGTAATTTTTAAAATGTTGTTATAATTTAATACGAGTGGGGTTTGAACCGCCGCCTACTGCTTCACAACTAAAGCGGCCTCTCTAACTAGAGCACCACGGTCCCACCATTTGTTTGATACGAAATAGTACCTATTTATACTTTTCTAACAATTTAATTTTTTATATTTTTTTTTTAATATTTTTTAGATTAATAATCTTAGTTTTAGTAATTTAGTCTTAAAGTAGTCTTATTTTAAGAACAAAATATTTAAGATGAATGTTCTTGATTTTAGAACTTGGTCTTTTTTTTCAGTGTACGTTCCTTCATAACTCGGTTGGTCTATCACCCCGTTAAAATATCTCTCTCATCGCGTTGGACTGTCAAAATATTTTTGTTGCATTTTGGGTGTGTCCTGTGTCCTTTGCCCTGTTTCTCATTCTGTTATCTGTTATTGTTTTTGTTTTTGTTGTTGTTTTCATGTTTTGTTAGCAAAGTGCAGTCGGCTAGGAGGATTAGTTTTGGGATCCGTTCCATTCGGTAGTATTCAGTTGAGTTGAGTTGCGTTTGTTTGTTGTTACTGTCACAGTTTATGATGCGTACAGCGTTCCATTTTCAGCAGTTCATATTTTGTGGTCTTTGCCCGTTGACAGTTATGGTGGGAAGCAGTGCAATCGGCCCAGGAATTAAGGCCCCACAGGAGGACTTTGGTCAGGTTCCTAATTAGTAATGGAACATTGAGTTCTCGCTTCATGCAATATTATGTTAATGAGCTGAAGGTGCAGGTTCCCTTGGAACTAAATTTATTTTCAAATCTTTCATAGTACACACTTTGACACCAACTGTACCCAAACCATTGATTGGCAGCTGTCTTTATTTTAACCCTCTCCTAAAAAAGACATTCGGCAAAAAAATTGCCAATTGTTAGAATTCATTTTTGCACTACGAAAACATGACTCAACACTAAATATAAGCAGAAAAAATCATAAATAAAATATGATGAATAAACAAATACAATGGGGAACTGAATGGATGGGAGGATGTGATGCATCTAAAAAACTATGAATATTCATAAACTTATTGAACAACAATAGAAATTGATGATGTGTTGTCAAATCGCAGAACAATTTGATTGATGATATTTAAAAACCCAATATCCACAACTCGAACTGAATGTGGACAATAAATTCGAGGCATTTTTTGCACAAAAATATTGTAGAGCCGCAACGAAAAGTGAAAAATATCATGTGAGGATATTAAAAATGAAGCGAAACTAAATAGAAATGGAAACCGAATCACACACAAATTCGAAGACAGAACAGATAGTCATACATCATCATCAGGAAAGGAGAGTGTAGAAATAAAAGCAGCGGGAGGAACAGAACAACAAGTACACCCTCAACACACATGAAGACTACCCCTTTTGGGTTTACTTTTGTCCACGTAGAAATAGATAAAAAAAAAAGAGGAGATATATGTTCATACGTTCACATGAAGGTTAGGGTAGAGGTCCTGCTGGCAATCAAAGCAAGTCATACAGGACAACCACATGAAATATGATCGATGGGCTACTGTGGCTGTGTTAGGGTAGTGTGTGTGGAGCGGGTGTTCCCCTTCCCCTTCCTCCCCTGTGCGTCCTTTCTCCTGCTGCGACTGTCCACAAAATGGCACAATTAACGTGGCATATCCTTTCAGCCAAATTGTTGCCCAACAAAAGGATGCCTGGCTACAATTGTTGAACACAGTAAATAAATGTCAATGCCCAATCTCCCCCCTCTCTTCTTTTTTCTACTCGCACATCGATAACATAATGACGTTTCGTATCATTTTTCAAATTGTTAAAAAAAAAATAGAATGGAAAATGCGCGTCTCCTTTCGATTTTCATTTTCCTTTTTTTAAACCAAAATTGAAATTGTTTTGTCAGTTGGTGGTTGTCCCTTTTGCCTGTTGGACACAGCAGGATGTCTAGCAACATATTGGAGTTTTAATTATGATTTTTTTATTGGTTTTCGCGCTTAGCGGCAAGGTGTTGTTGTCGTTCTGAGTGTTTAATGTTTTCTCTCTGGTCAAACAATTGAAAAATGATATTTTGAAATGGATTAAAACCGGACGTATACAAAATAATGACATAGTCGGAGTATTACAATGGATGGATGTCAACCCTTGTAACGAGTTTTTAAAGTCTTTTACTGCCCAGCGAAGCGTTTTGACCCAATAGTTGAAATTACCCAAGCGGATTATCACAACTGATGATCGCTTTAAGTATTTTAAGGTCATATCATTGCACTTGGTATAACAATGGAATTTAAGTT
Organism: Drosophila falleni; assembly: GCA_035045575.1. Classification (NCBI taxonomy): domain Eukaryota; kingdom Metazoa; phylum Arthropoda; class Insecta; order Diptera; family Drosophilidae; genus Drosophila; species Drosophila falleni. Next base: position 19,829,130 of record JAWNOV010000167.1, read on the forward strand.
AAGTACTTAAATGTTGATACTGATGAACTGTTTATGGTTTTTTTTTTTGTCTTTTTGTGAAGCTTTGTATCTGAAGTGTGGGAAGAAAAAGGTTTTTAATGGAAGCTTCTATGTTAACTGAGAGCGCAAGTTCTAAAATATCCCATTTTGGTACCTGTGTGATCAAGAAACTAGTCGGCCGGTGCTACAGTCGAGCATACTCGACAGTCGGAGACCCCGTACTTACTATGGAAAAAACTTATAATGGAAAAAAACTAAAAATAACTTAGTTAACTTAAATGTAAATGATATCAGATTGGTTACGATATCCCGCCCCGCTCCCAAGCCCCGCTCGCAGGCCCCGCTCCCAGGCCCCTCTCCCACTCCCTCTCCCAGTCCATCTCCCAGTCCCTCTCCCAGGCCCTCTCCCAGTCCCGCTCCCAGTCCCTCTCCCAGGCCCTCTCCCAGGCCCTCTCCCAGGCCCCGCTCCCAGTCCCTCATACAGAAACCTACCCAGTATAGAGGAATCTACATACCAAGTTTGGTGTCTCTAGCTATTATAGTCTCTGAGATCTAGGTGTTCATACAGACAGACGGACAGACAGACGGACATTGCTTTATCGACTCGGCTATTGATGCTAATCAAGAATATATATACTTTATAGGGTCTGCCACGCCTCCTTCTTCCTATAACGCACATAGTCGGTAAAACAAACCCAATAGACCCCTGTACTTTTTTTAAGTACGGGGTCTAAAAAGTATTGTAAGGAGTCCTTCAATTATAGTCTTTGAATGAGTTGTAGTTCTTTCTTTTAGATCAGAAATAACAGCTGTTTAGGAAAATGGAAATAACTAAGGCTGTTAGGATATTCCACAGGAAGATCAATTATGTTTATGTTGTCTTATATTTGAGTTCAATCTCCTGTCTTATCCCTTTTACTCTTAATTAGACAAGTGCTTTGTTTAAAGTCACACACATTGGCACACTCAAATAAATAGTTAATTACACAGTATTTCATAAATCACTCAAAGTGAGGACTTTGTTTTTGTTGTTGCTGGGTTCTTGTTATTGGCCCCCAAAGACAAAATTCCAACACAAATTAAATTAAGCGGCAAATAAGTTGCCCGGGCACATACGACACGACTTTACAGCTTCGTCCCAGACGATAGACATGAGATGGAGATGGATAGAGAGCAAAAAGAGACGAAGGAGGAAAGTGGAAAGTGGAGTTTTGCTAACTATCAACACAGTTTATGAATAGTTGAAGATGACGATAGAGGATGCAGGAGTAACCAGTCAGTCAGTCAGTCAGTCAGTCACTCATTCGTATTCCGCCTGCGGTTGCACTTAATTTAATTGACAAATTTTAAAACCACGTCACTTAAGCGAACCCAAAAACCGAACCGAGGGAAACAGAGACTCAATGTGGCAACCAGGGGTAACCATGGAGCCATTGAGTTTGTAAATGGATTAATGTTTACTTTGTTTGCTGGAAGTTACAGGAAATTGCAATTTTTCCACCCAAAAAGTCAGACAACAAGTCAACAGCTTTGCTCACAACTCGTTTGGCTAAGTAGAAATGGCCTCGGGTTAATTGAGCAGCAGGAAAAATACTCGTATAAAAGAAACGTGAACCAGATAACCAGATGCCAAATGCCAAAATGGAGTTCAGGGTTGCAGTCAATATGGTTGTACATTTCCGCCGGTTATCAGTATTAGGCTAATGAAAAAGCTCACTCAGGTTTAGGCCAGGTCCAGCAAATAGTAAGCAATGAAAGATAAACAAATATGTGAATATGCCACTCGATTACAGCACCACGAGCTGAACTTGTGTAAGTAATAGTAGATAGACGAGACACAGTATAAATAAGAATTATGTATGTAGTCAAGTGTCTGTCTGGACCTTTGACTTAAAGCCAACTTCCATTGAGTGTGTGTAAGTTGTTGTAATCATCAGCTCAGAGTACTCTTATTGATTTTATCAGAATTCGTTATTCAATTCAATTCAATGCTTCGACTTTAAGTCGACTACAGTTGAAACAAAAGCCAAGTCCACCCCGGAAAGTTCCCCGACTCTCCGGCAAGCCTTATAAATAAACGTTTAAATCCCCATGAATGCTTACAGTTGGCTTTATTCCTCGTAGAAGTTGTGCGCTTTTGTTTTCCAAATTTCTTTTCGCTCTCTCAGTTGTCGGTCATAATTTTTTAGTGTTATTGCCATGGAAAAGTACAGAGGCGGATTCCCAAACTCAATGTTGGATGTTGAATGTTGGATTCCTTGGATCGTTGTCGATAAGAGGCAAGTGCGTTGTAATAGTTGTTGCCACTTCATTCGCCGTGCTTTCGAGTAATGTTTATCCCTCTTGTTGTTCTTTTCTCAGTCTGCTTTCTACTTGTAGTTATCATTTGAACGCATTTGCGTTAAGTGTCCTTTTTGACATATTTATAAGATGGCCAAAATGTTCAACTTGAAGACCAAATTAAAGATGTGAGCTGATGATGATGATGGTTTAATACATCTGTATAGGACTTAGCATGTGTGTGTATCATCTATAAGAATCGACAGATTCCCAAGCCAAATTTAAACACTTCTACATTCTCATCATTTCATTTTTCTTCATTGTTTCATTACTAAGGAATTTTTGCTGTTTTTTCCGCGCAATTGCCCAAAGGATTAACGTGCAAAGTTTTGTGTGTGCAAGTCTGAGGGAAAATATTTTAATGTTGTGTGGACTCTTTGGAATGGTCAGTTGGTCAGTTCGTCATACAGTTGAGAACTGAGTCGCCACGATGCTAATCCTGGGCGAGCGTAAAATGTGCCAAGAAATGGGCAGGAAGTGTTCATAAAATATCCTTGTTTATGGTCTGGTTTAGACGATTTTATTGAACAACTTCTCTGCATATAAATCTGCAGATTAGCGCTGAGAACAGAGAAAGAGAGAGAGAGAGAGAGAGAGAGCGAGAGAGTGAGAGACTTGCCACAAACAAAGGAAACGTGGTTGACTCTGGGGTGAGAAGTGCCATATAATTTTTAACATAATTATTACGTTTGTTTTGTTATGAGAGGTCTTTCAGCCTGTATTGTAAATCAAAAAAAAAAAAAAAAGAAAAAAGTGCGCAGAAGCAAAGAAGTGACATGGGAACTTAAGATAGTTGCAGAACTGTGTTGCAAAACTTCACTTGGCAACAGTCATCAAAAGTATCTGCGGCCATTAACATGCACATAAACCAAACGACAGCTCCCAAAGCTCCTTTCATTCTATCAATATAACAATTATTGTTATTATTATTATGTTGTATTATTATTATTTCATTTCATACTCGCCTAACGTATGCATGTAGTCCAAGTGCGTAAATGTCTATGAAATCATCTTTTTATGGGGCACAACTTCTTACACACACCCACACACACACACACACACACACACACACACACACACACACACACACACACACACACACACACACACACACCTACACCCGATTCCCCCTGCTCCAACAAGGCATAACTATTATGGTTATGGCAATTTGTCTGTAGACATAACGTCGTCGTAGACGAGGCAGAAGGTTGGTAACGATGTTGCCAGTGCATTACCAAGAACAGGCTAAAAAGGGAGAGAGAGAGGGAGAGTGGGGAAGAGAGTGGGTAAGAGAGTGTAAAATACTCGTAACAGTTGCCCAACACGCAGCCCATCGATGAGTTATTTGCTTTAGTTGAGTTTTGTGGGGGAATCCCCCTACTATTCCAACATAGTCTCTGCATGTTTAGGCTTAGCGGCAGTTGCTTAGCTGGCCATAAAACATGAAATACGACCAAAACTGGCCAAAAAGGATTAGCAACGGACGAGTGATAAATGGGACACACTATTTGCTTAGGCTTCCTGTTTATTTTCGGACATAAAACAAAGCTAAACATTTGCTTTTAATTAAAAGTCAACTGCAGTTACAGCCAAAACGATAAAAGCAATGATTACGATGTATTCTTATATTTATATTTAAGCACATAATTTTAGTGAAAAAGACAAAAGTTGTTGCGTCACAGACAATCAATAAAATATTTTCTCATACTTTGTCAGCTGGTAGCTCATATCCTTTAACCCTAATTTATGCGCCCAAAGTGACAATTGACGAACTCCTTTCGGCTCTTTACCCCTTTGCTGACTTTTTGTGGTAATAAAAATATCCAAGCGACGTCTCTTTATTAGTTTTCCTTAAGCCTGGTTGCCATTGTTTCGAGTTTGTTTGCCAAAAAAAAAAGGTAAAAAAAGGCAACAACTTGTTACATTTGTCATGCGCTAATGTCACACACATATTTGACAGCTGCGCAGTTGCAGAGATCCTTAAAAAGGATCCGAGAGCAACTTTGTTGTCAATTTGCCGCGCTGTGTGACAATTTGAGTGTGTGTGTCTCTTCCTTATTTTTTCTCATTATTAAAATAATTTTGTTTTAGTTTTTATTGGCAGTTTAGCCTAACAATAGACTGACTCTCGGATTCATGTTGACTCTTTTTTTTATTTTGCCTCATGACTGACAATTATTTACACTAATCAGACAGATTCAGTGTCGGTCTCAGTCTCAATACCCAGACCTTGACTCAGTCTCAAGGTGTTTCTGCAACCCTCAGTTTGAATTTCTTTTGTTTGACTATTGCGTATTTTGACAATGTGTCTACAGTTCTCTTTGTCTCTATTGTTCAACGGAATCTGGACCTATAAAATTCGCAACAAAGTCAATTTGGGATTTCTTTTGGGACTCTAAATATTCTACATTTGGTTCTGTTCAATTATTTTATGTGGTTATGAAGGCTGTGTTGAGATTATCTATGGTTTGTTGAAGGCCCCTATATGATGTAAACATACATAAAAAAATCTCAGAAAAATGTTGAGGAATTATTGGTAATAAAAGGGCAGATCAGGATTGTTTCTTTTTTGGATCGGACCACTATATCATATAGCGCCCATAGGAACAATCGGGCGAAAATTAAGTCTTAGTGTGAACAACTTTTTTGTTTAATAAGATATCGTAACCAAACTGATAGAATATGTATATAAGTTGGTTTTATATATCCTGACTAAAATTGGTTAAAATCGGACCACTAAATCATATAGCTGTCATAGGACCGATCGGGCAAAAATCAAGTCTTAGTATGAAAAACTTTTTTGTTTAATAAGATAACGTAACCAAACTGATTGAATAAGTATATAAGTTGGTTTTATATATCCTGACTAAAATTGGTTCAAATCGGACCACTATATCATATAGCTGTCATAGGACCGATCGGGCGAAAATCAAGTCTTAGTATGAAAAACTTTTTTGTTTAATAAGATAACGTAACCAAACCGATTGAATAAGCATGTAACATGGTTTTATATATCCTGTCCAAAGTTGGTCCAAATCGGACCACTATGTCATATAGTTGTCATATATCATATAGCTGTCAGTCTCCGACAGTCGAGAATGCCCGACTGTAGCTCCGTCCGACTAGTTAAATTTTATACTGGCTGACTAGACTCCTATTTCTCTTAATCGTATTGCTATGATATGATACAATATTTGGTTAAACTATCACATTTGCCATCGACCCATACCAATCAATCTTTATTAAAGGACAGCCCATTGACTCGTAACTTGAACAACAGCGAGAATCTATTAACGGACTCGTGTGCACTACAACAAAAAAATGATGATGATATATATAATCACCGTTGCATAAATAATCTCGTATCTACCCTCTCTTTTTAGGGGAAAAGTCAGATGGTCTCTCATCGATTGATTTTCGTCACTTATCACTCAAAATTATGGCAGCAATAAAACATTTTCCTGCCTCTCTTTCCTGCCAGTTTTTCCACATCCTCTTACTATGTTATTTTCCCAGTCTGTCAATTGCGGCACACTTTGCTATTTTTTGCTGTCACTTTTCCCCTCATTTGCCAGCTTGTTTTTTGCGTCGTTCATTGCTTTTTTCGACATTCTGTTTATCAAATTTGATTTGCGGCAATTTCTTTGCCATTTTCCATGTGTGCCGACGCCCCGATTGTTAGTTTTGTCAGCTATCCGGCTAATGTCCAACAATTTATTTAAATGTCAGCAGCTTTTTGTTGACTCAACAGAAAAACAAGGGAAAATTTATTGCCAGATGCGCTGGAAACTCGGGAAAATTTCAAAACAAAATAAGAGCACTATATATATATTGGATTAGCATGTAAAGTGAATCGAATTTAGATCTGGCTAATTAATATACAATTTCTGACATCAGGCCAACATCATTTGCATACTTCGAAACACAAACGGCCAACTAATTAATATTAAATTCAAGCAAAATTTCTAAATTTAATTTCGCGCATCAAACTTTGTCGTTGTGGGGCATTTTCTCACCCCTTTAATCGAATTATGCCGCCAACTATTGACTTTTGACTGGAGAGTGGCAAGTGGCGGTTGTTGCGGCCTGACGATGACTGCTGCGGCTTTTGTTAACCCCAAAAAGCGACGGGGCAATTCATAATCATGTCATAAAGCCCCAAGAGCTCTGTTGGCCATGGTGAGACGCTTAATTACAAGGGCTTTAATAGCGATTTCAACGGCTCATTGCCAAACAAAATTTTCAATTGACTACACATTGCGAAATTGGGTTTGGGGAATGTTCGAGTTTTGCGACAGCTTCGCTACAGATTATTAATTAAGAATTTTACGCAAAAACTCTCAGCCAGAAAGCCGCTTAAATTGCTCAAATATTTTGTGGCTCATCAAAATGATTGAAAAATGTTTTTTACGCGTGAATTAAATTTTCGCGGTCTCCCAGTCGAAAAAAGGGTTGAAAACTCAGACCTCTCAGTTCTTAGTCCTCAGTCCTCGGTCAGTCATTGATGCCCGATGCTTGGCTTTGGTTTGGGGTTTTGGTTTGATTTTGTGGCTAGTCAACCCTTAAGGGCCAACAACGAGCTTATTAGAATTTTCCGCTTAAATTTCCTTTAGCACTTGGTATAAAAAAGTTATCTTAACTTCTTTTTGCCGCAATTCTCTTCATGTTTGTTTAGGTTGTTACTCCAAGGAATATGCGACTGTCTTTTTTTTCTACCTTTGATCCTTTGACGCGCTTTTGTTATTTTTTTCTTTTTGTTTTTTTTTTTTACTTTTTGCTGTCTTTAATTTCAGCCAAATAATTACGCTGGCATTTTTTTCTGGCTTTGTTTATTTTCTTTTCGCTAAGCTGCCAAAGTGGCGCATTTTCTGTTTTTGTTTTGATTAAAAATTTTCGAGTTTATCTTTGGCAGCAGATTAGTAATGAACTTTATCCCGTAACAGGAACAGGAGTTGTGGGTGTCGGACTTATGTTTACTTAGGTCCATATGCAGCGCACTTCAATTAAAAAATATTTTTCTGCTTGCTTTCCTCTTAATGGTGTGGAAATTTGAGTTGGAGTTAAGTATAGAAGTTGGATTATATGTGCTTAGCTTACATAGTATTGTAAAAATGTATTTCAAGAATTTCTTTGTAGGATTAAGCTTTTCATCCGTATACAATTGTCTTATAACTTCGTTTGTAAATTTTAGAGAATTTATATATTTATTTGAGATCGATTGTACAAAAATTAAACTTGACATCTTTTTAATGCAGGGTTTTTTATTTTCGCAATTTAAAATAAAATATAATCTTATTTACGTTACATTTTCTCATCTAGAGTGATAAAATTTCTATAATCTCCATTGAAAATTTTGGGCTATTTACTTTAATAATTTTCTATCGTTTTTTTGAGTTTTAAATACAAAACCTTAACTACTACATCCATGTTCAATTTTTATTTAATATTAAAGTGTTTTTCTTTGGCAAAAACTGTCTATCTAAGCTGTAAGATCTAGAGTTTTAAATACAAAACCTTAACTACTACATCAATGTTCAATTTTTATTTAATATTAAAGCGTTTTCCTATGGCAAAAACTGTCTATCTAAGCTGTAAGCTCTGTTTCGGGGGCTGTGAACAGTTCCTGGCCAACCCACTTGAATATGCATTCGTTTGCGTCTAATGAGTTGTATCAACAGCAAGTGCACAGTACTTTCCCTTTCCCTTCCCTTTTCCCTTCTGCTCCTGCCCTCGATGTTGCTGGGAAGACGAAGGATTCTGGCTCTGTTCGGGCCAACGACTGTTCATTAAGCCTGACTGAATGAATTCGCGTAAAAGAAGTTACTTGTAAGCGTCCTTCCTTCTCTCTCTCTCTCTCTCTCTCTCTCTCTCTCTCTCTGGCTGTCGACTGTTTAGCCAGCTTTCACTTGCAGAAAAAAATCCAAAACACTTGATCAAATATTTTGCAACTTCATGGGGCTCTGGCTCCTCAAGAGCTCGCTGCTTCTGTTTGCTGCTCATTTGCCAGCCTCGCTGCACATTTTGTAAAACGAATTTGGTTTATAATTAAAATGAAACCAGTCGCCAGTTGAATGAGCAACAAAATGGAAATTTCTTTTAGATTTTGCGTTGCTTCGATTACAATCTGTTGAACCCGTTCATAGTTGGGGGTTGGAATAAATTGAAAGTTGAATCTATGTAATTGAATTTTAATAAACTTTGATACTGTACAGTACAGTACGTCATGAATTGCATATTTTATTTATTGTAAATCGTTTGACTTTTCAGTATTCTTTATTCAACTGTCTTTGACTTGGTTCAGTTAATTAGATGATTCAATTTACAGAACACTTCAAGACTCTTTTTCTTTTTTGGGGTGGCCCATTAATAAACATCAGCTACATGTGTATAAAAATGTAGGTCAACACATTTGGCAGACAGGCGATAAGCGTTCCCCAAGTCTTGTGTCTCACTTAACTGTGTTAGAAATGCGTAAACACATGGTGAATCCTCCTTCTCAACCATCAACCATCAAATCCCCCTTCTACCCCTACATACTACAGACAGAGACAACTCATTTGACTGATGAACTCGTGTTGACATTTCCGTTCCTCCTTCAGGCTCTGAAGTCCTGAAACTCGACTGTTTTTCAATTCTTTTGACACTGACACATGACATTTGTTGTAATGTCGACGCCGTTCGGCCATTTGCCAAAATTGTTTTTCAACACAGTTGAGTAAACATTTTGCAGCCTTCCTACCTCCCTCTCCCTCCTCCTCCAGTGAAACACACATGTGTACAGTTTGGGCATAAAAAACAGCTAGATGAAAAATGTAAATACGTATTGAAGCTGAATGAGAGATATGTGAGAAATGTTTTGCGAAAATATCTATAAAAATTGTCAAAATATTCAACTGGAATCTGCGAATCTTTAGGATTATTATTTTTCCTTCTTTTAGTACTTTTTCGCTTATTAAGATAATAATAATTTGGATTGTCGTTCTCAAATCTCAAATAGCACAGCCATTACAATTTAAAGTGACCAATTTCTTGAGCCATTATTCAAGTTTGAGTATCTTGGCTTAAAGGTTCACGTTGAATTTCTTTGTCTTCACCTCCCTTGCAGCTCATTTGCGGTAATTAAAATTTCATTTAGCTCTCGTCGTCTGCTCAAATTTAATTGACATTAGCGGGCATTTGAACTAATATCAGTGGGAGTCCTTTTTCGCTGTATCCTTTTAGTATCCATGCCGTGTGCAATCCGTCAAGTCGTTAAAACAAAGACCAACCAAACCGACTGCAACGCGGAAAATGTCGCCAGAGCGGAGTATAAATAAACCTGCGCCCATATTTTATGAGTATCCACGCCTCCTAAAAGGGCGACCTCTGAGTGCGCGATACGAGTACCGCCATAAAAAACTATAAAAACTAAACGTAAATAATTCCATCTGAGTTGGCTAGCAAAGTAAACTTGATCCTCCTGCTCCTGCTCCTGTTTCTCCTTTGCCGATGTCTTTCTCAACATTTTTTTTACCATTAATATTATTTTTTAGCTTTTTTTTGTATTTTTTTGTATTTTTTTGTTTTCCTGCACAAAAGTTTGTCTTTTGCATGTGTTGGCATTTTGCTGAAGCGAAATTCGCGTGACAAACGAGAATTTTATGGCTTCCGTTGACCTGGGCCATATCCTGCGGTTCACTTGCAACTTGCGTTGTCCTTCTTTGTGTCCTGCATTTAGCATGAAAAGCAAAAAGAATAATAGGAAAACCCAACAGTTGTCATTGCCATTAAAGCTATATATGCGACGAAGTGATTGAACTCCCCTCGCCTCGGTGCCAGTCGGTGCAAGTCTTTCGTTCCCAAGTTTTAGTTATATTTCTTTCCTTGACGCTATAAAAATGAAGTGTAAATATTTAATGTGCGCTTTCGTGCATGGCATGTGTGTAGGAATATCCCATTTCTTATGGCAGAAATAAGACTTTAAATACTTGATAGTACATGCTTGATCTAATTTTGATGTATACTAACTTGGAATCCAATTTAAAGGACTTCGACCCAGGAAGAAATTGGGTTTCTGGCAAATTCCTGATATTACAAAATAATTGTAAATCTTAGAACCCAAACAAGCTATAATTGTTGATTCGAACGCAATTAAAATGCGCAGTCAAAGGTAATCAAATTGCAGAGAGAAATTCTAAAAAAAAAAAATATTCAAGCATTTTTCTTAATTGACTTTAATTGGCTTAAATTCCAGGCTGCAGGACGAAGGGTCTAAAGGACTGAGAGGACTTGGCATAGGACACGTAATCTTTTCTATAATTTGTTAAATTTGTCGCGGCTAAAGTTTATTACTCCGCAACGGCAGACAATGCCAAGTGCATAAATTGGGCTGCCTACGGTTTGTAGAGGGGTTCAAGGGGTAGGGAGTGGAGGGGGGGGGGGGACTAGCAAGTTACGTGCAGAAAGCAAACGCAGGACAAATTACGTATTACAAATTGTTGTAACATTTGTCGTTGCGGGTCGTTGTTAGCCGCTTGTTATTTTGGCTTTTAGGTTTTTGGCCTTTGGTTGCTTTTCTCTCTTTGCGTTCGCATGCGTTCTGGCCATATTTCTACAACAACAAAGCGGACAAGCGATATGGCGATAAGGGAATTTATAAGCCCCAAACAGTTGGCCAACGAGGCGCCGCCAAGTATGCAATGCATTTTGTGTAGAAGGATTTAAGTTTTGGTCGTCGTGTTTGTGATTTCATTAATTTACGATTTACTGGCGCCACAACGACTGGGAATTAAATTGGCTTATAGCTGGAATTAGGCACAAACCAACAAGGGACAGTTACAGTATCTGCCCTCTGTCTGTCTTGAATGCCAGTTCCTGTTTCTTAAAGCCTCTTTGCTTGCTCTTTGTTGAACCCACCGACACATCAAAGCCAACAACAAATTCACATACTACAAAAAAAATGGTAAAATGGTAAAATGCCAACAAATTTCAGCAGTATTTTCGCATTTTTTTCTTTTGCTTTTTTCGTGTTTAATAATAATAATAATAATAATATAAAGAATCGCATCGTGTATAAGTAAGTAAAGTAGAAAATTTTTGTGCTTAGCTCAGCTCAAACGGAAATTTCACGTTGTGGCAAAATTTGCCAGGCAGCTGCAAAAATACTTAGGCGGATTTAAGCGCGACAAACAGAGTATAGAGTAAAGAAAAAAATCCAAATACTTGGCTTATTTAAGTTTGTCACATCGAATGTGGTATACACTTAAAAATACAAGTTTATAAGCAAATGGAAGCTATAAATATATTTTTAAGGATATATGCTAATTATATTTGCCATTTTTCGATTCTAGATGGCAAAGAGACTCTTCAAAAATATTTAAACATAAATAGGTTCTTTTAAAATAATTACAAAAATGTTTAAAAATTATTAGGTTGTTTTAAAATATATTTTTAAGGATATATCCTATTTATATTTGCCATTTTTCGAATCTAGATGGCAAATAGACTCTTTAAAAATATTTTAGAATTAATAGGTTCTTTTAAAATAATTATCATAAATTTTTAATACTTAGCAGTGTCTTTTTTTCTGCCTCAACTTCTGACCTAGCTGTAGTATTAACTTTTCCGGAAAGGGTATTAAAAGTCTATCGCCAGACGACGACGACAGTGGGATCGGAGCAGCGCTTCAAAGCGAAAGATGTGATATGCAAGGAGCAGGAGAGAGTAACAATGACGAAAGACTCCCCGCTGAGCGACGACGGCAGTTGGGGGCGGTTAAGGGGGGCGTGGCAGGGCAGGGAGAGGAACTGAGAGGTAGTATGCTGTGGGTGGGCTTAGGTAATACGCATTAGTGGCGCGACTGCATATTACGATACTATTATTATGATATGCTTTATTTTGTGGTTCAATGAATTGCCGCCGCCTTTCATCACCGCATTGTACTTTTTCGTCGGGTGGTAACTTTGACGGCTTAAAAAATTTACCTATCGCCGGAGACTTTGTGCAAATAACTGTAAAGACTGTCGCTAATTGAAACAAACGGAGCTTACAAACAAATGTCGCCTATTAGTGGGTTCAACTCTATGACAACACCATAATCAAACCACCCAAAAAAAAAAAAAAAATACCCCATCTCAATCCCACAGTCTAATCTCATAAGTGTACGTTAGTCATGTGCTTGGTGCTTAGTCCTTGGCCAAATGGCTGGCCATAAATTGTAGCCTGGCCATTGTTGCCTCGTCTTTGGCTGCAATTTTTCAAGCGCATGTCCTGGCAGCGAGTCCTGACTGTACAGCACACATGGTGTTGTAAATTTGCAGCACCGTGTGGCATTGTTATCCCTCTCTTATCCCAGCCAGTTGCCAGTCAAAAGGTCAAAATATGTTGCAGCCAGTCGACATGCTGGCAACTTTATTAATTGCGCTTGTTTATCGTCTCGTTAAAGCGCCAATCTCTCACTCTCTTTCACTCTCTCTCTCTCTATCTTTCTCTAGCTCTATCATTCGCTGCCGTCTTTAGATAATTTAAACTAATTGCGTGACTCGCTGGCATTTCTTCAATTATCCTTAGACTGAAAGACTTATGATGGCCCCGCAAATATTTGACATAATTGCAGGATTAGCGAGCGCGGTTTTCAATTAGCGCTAAGTAATCCCAGTCCAAATGTTGCAACAACAATTTGACATACTCAAATTGCTGTGGCATTTTTATTCAATTTCCCATAATTTAAGCCAATTGCATGTTGCCGTTGCCTTTGCAGTTTTGTGCAATTGCCATTTGAATATTTAAGCCACACCGCAAACAGTCCAAATGGAATCCCGGACACAATGTTATTGTCCTCGGGGACATGCACCTTTGGGGAGAGTCAACATTTGCTTTCTTTGGATATTTCATAGGGCATATTTCCATATTTTTATGACCAGAATATCAAATACTGATGGCTTGAATGAGTGTCTGCGCTCAATAGATAAACTTGAATGTCAGTTAGTAAAACGGCTTGATGAGAAAGTGCAAATAAAACCAAACTCTTATTTTGTTTAAGTCAATGAAAATTGAGTAATTATCTTAAATCTGAATACTGAAATAAATTTATTAACATTATTATAGTAAAAATTGTGTAAGTAAAAAGTCTGAGAATAGTTTTTTGAAAACATGTCCAAACTAGTCGGCCGGTGCTACAGTCGAGCATACTCGACAGTCGAAGACCCCGTTCTTACTATGGAAAAAACTTATAATGGAAAAAAAGTAAAAATAATTTAGTTAACTTAAATGCAAATGTTATCAGATTGGTTACGATATCTCTGCTACTATAAATACTTACTACTATTAATATTAATATTACTCCAGTCCCTCTCCCAGTTCCTCTCCCAGTCCCTCTCCCAGGCTCCGCTCCCAGTCCCTCTCCCAGTCCCTCTCCCAGGCCCCGCTCCCAGTTCCCGCTCCTAGGACCTCTCCCAGGCCCCAGTTATTTTAATTTTTTAATATTGCACTTTAATAAAGAAGATTTCATGTATTCTTATTATTCAGAAGAGTTGGACCCGTATTGTTGGGATCTCCCTTCCATTTTCCCTTTTTTAACGCAGTCAAATCCATTAGTCGATAAACATAATAAAACAGATTTAAAATTTTCCAATCCAAAAGTCAATACATATTTTTTATATATTTCTGTTCAACACTTGCTACAATTTTTAAGCTAATTTAATAAATACCGTATATATATACATAATCCGCTTATAAACGCAATTTTCAGTGATGCTTTTAAAAGAATTGAATAAAAAATTTTACACATGAGCGCAAATTAAGTTGATTCGAATAGTTTCCGGTTTCCGCATTGGGGGTTGTAACGATGTTTGAATATTTGCAGAGAAAGGATGACGGTTTTTTCGGTCTAAGCTTGTTAATAGCTCGAGGCGGGGTTTTCGGTAGGTATTGTTAATGTGACATAATTGAAAATCAAAACTAAAGCACTTAACTTTATTCATACGGCGAAATGCACAAAAAGTTGAACATATGTGACCCAAAATGGGCAGCCTGTAAATGTGTCGAGGGTGAGAGGCTAAAGACAATGGTTAGATTGTTAGTAGACGACCCAAATGACAGTTTAAGTGTCAACCAGTTTCATAGTCGATGACAAGTGCAATCAACCATAAGGGTAAGTGTGAGTTTCAATTAGAAATGCCAGATAACTGGATTGTCACTGCTCTATATAGAGATTGATAGATCTGGTTCTGGTTTCTGTTTCAGCTGTCAGACTTGCTCAAGTTACCCCCAGTCCAGAGGGAGAAAGAGAGTCGTAGAATTGCTGACAACCTTTTCATGCTAATTGCTTATGATCTCTTACAAAATTGCCCAAATTTTGTAAAGCAAACCTTGTCGAACCCTGCCCACATTGAGGTATTAGATGACACGTGAGGTGTGCTCGCTTTTTACTCTGTAAAATGTCACCCCTATAAGGTCGATTCAATTGCTCAATAGTGTCAACTTTCAAATGATTTGTGTTGGGTTAGCATAAATATTTTCACCGCTCTCTGATTACCGCCACATTATATCAATATAAACACCCCAATTGTGGCATTTCTTTATTGTTCTTCCATTTCTCTTGTTGGTAATGTTTTTATTTTATTTTATTTGCTGTCTCTGTGCAAAAAGTGAAAATGGCTTAATTAGCGTTGGTCTCAAATTTCACATATAGTAAAGAAAGAGAGGAGTAGGTAAAGAGACAAAGTGACCTCTGATGGGTAGAGGTGTTCCTCCCATTCCAGTCGACAATTTATTTGGAACGAGACTTATTCTTATTCGACAGCTTCATCTTCATATCGTCGGTGAACCTGGCGACAATATCCTCCTTCTCGGTGAGAATGACTTCGATGTGGCAGGTCGAAGACGTGTAGGGATTGACTCGACCATGAGCACGACATACACGGCGACGGATACGTGGTGCTCGATTAACCTGAATGTGATCCACGAACAGACGATCCACATCCAGACCTCTGAACTCGGCATTAGCCTCGGCATTGCGCAGCAACTGAAGCAGGAACTCGGCCGACTTCTGGGGCCAGCGTCCTTGGGTAGTCTTCCATTGCTTGGCCTGAGCACAGCGTCCAATGCCTCCATTAAAACGGCGAAAGGGCACACATTCCTTCTGATCCTTGACAGCCTTTAGATAACTCTTGGCACGACGCAGCGTCATTTTCTTTATGGCCCTGGCAGTCTCATGGGTGTTCTTGAAATGAACACGCAGATTGGGAGAACGCGCCTTGCAGGACTTGGCATTATTATCTGGCTCACAGGAATAGCTACCCATTGCTGAAATATTTTTTTTATTTTTATATTCTTTGGCAGAAAAGAAAATTTAATTTTACACAATCTACAAAGTGAAGTGACAGCTTTCACAGTGATGATAATACAGTGCTTTATTTATCGATGCATGAATAGGCGAGATGTATCGATGCTATAATCGAAAACCATATCGATGCTGTAATCAAAAACCTTATAGATACTGCAAGTTCGATACTTTGTACTTTTCAGAAGAGCTTTGAGAGCGTTGGTATTATTATTGTAAAATAGAGTAAATGCCAAGTATATTTAAAAACATAATTACTGAAAATTTTACAGATTGTAAAGCCGAAAGTGTTAGCTTTTTACTTAAAGAAATTATTGTTATTTATTATTTTTTATGGAGTGTGATAGGTTTATTTATCTATATTAAATAATATCAACAGTGATAGCATCGATTTATTAATTTCTTTAAATATATCGACGCTTAAGGTGGACTACCATTATTGTCGCGACAATCAGAATTTTCAAAGCAATCACTAGAAAATAAAACTATTGGATTTCAGAGTTATAAGAAGGTGAATATTCAATTAAATTGCGAATAGACAAATATATATCAAATACAATTATATTAAATCACCTTCAAAATACAGATCTAAGGACTGCAAATGCCACAAGCATTCACAAGGATTTGGATAAACCGTACGTAGAAATGTAAAAACTCACATATGCCCATTTATCATGTCAAATTTGACATTTGTAATTGTAAACTGATACGCCTCGAAGGCATTTTTCCCGACCGAGACAAGTAAGGTGGGGAGTGGTTATCTAACCAGCAACATATGCGCACATTTTAAAGGAAAAATCCAGCGAAAATGAGACAAATGAGCGTCATCCCCTGGAGATGTTTAGTAAAGTTTTTTGGGTCAAAAAGTGAACCACTTTAAAATTCAATTAAAATCTACTAAATCATTTTGGGATATTCGCAAAGATTTCACATGTGCCACACCCAACATGGCTTGGAGATTTACATTTTCCTCAATTTCTAAGTCGCGTGCGTTGTGAAAAGTGCAAAAACCACTTAAATGTCAGCAGCGTCGCCATAAATAAAATAATTTCTTCTTTTTTTTGTTATTCATAATTTGCGCAACCCTCATGATGGCTAAGGGAAAGGCAGGGGAAGGGCGCACACGCGACTTCTATTTCTGGGAATCTGCCTGAGGCAATGCCGTCTTACATATCATTTAAGCCCGCATTTTGAAGCAATTTCTTTTAGAATCAACTCCAAGATATAGTGGGAATATTTATATTGAGGCTTGGGCTTTTGTTGGGTTCCCTAGACTCCGAGTCTTTTCTGACCAATGAAGCACATCAACTGCCTGTCTGACTGACTTTTCGTTGGTCAGTCAGTGCCTCTGCTGCTGCCTCTTAACGCTCCATCAAACGTGTTGTGTCGGTGCGCATTTTTGCATGCGCCTGTCAACATTTTAATTAAAAAAGGTTACGGACATCGTCTACGGCTACAACGAGCGAGAGAGAGAAAGGGAGAGAGCGAGAGAGGGAGAGAGAACAGGAGCTGTAACCCGACCAAAGCCATATGTAAAATTCGCGCTTTCTTTGTCCCCATGCAGAGAATGGCCTGGAATGGCTTTGGCTTGGTCAAATGTGGCCGAAAGGGTCGAAAGGGTGCCAAAATAATAAACTCGTTTCGCAGTTACAAACAATTTCCTTTTCAATTTTGCTCGGTTGGTTTTTTTGCTCCACTCACTCTCTACTACTTTACCTCTCTCTCTCTCTCTATCTTTAGCTCTCTCTCTCTCTCTCTCTCTGGCTCTTTGGAGGTCATTACATGTGTGCTGCAATACGGATGAAATAGTCATCCATTCGCTGGGTCCATTCATTGTTTGCCATCATTTTAATTTTATTTATTGTGCGACTACCCCAAGCACACACACACACACACACACACATACACACCACACTCACACATAAATGTGTCCAATGCCTCATGCAAATTAGATGAATTGCTTGGCAGTCCAAAGTTTCTCTCTTTCTACCGTCTAGTTGGATGTTTGTCGGCTTCACTCTGGTAATGACTTGGCCATTGGCTGTTGCCATTACCTCAAACTTGGCCTTTTGCATATTTGCGAGCTGGCCACGTCAATGGTTTTGCGGACATTTATTGTTTGAAAGCTATTACCCCTACTCCCCCCATTTACAATTGACAATGGCTGGCGACGCGACTCGACACCGTTTTTGATTGTTTTGGGTAGCTTCCTACCCCCGAAATGTACACCCAAAAAACTGAAATAGAGTGGGGACATTGAAATTTTATGCCCTTACGTTGATTGTTGAAATGTTTAATTGCTTTGTCATTATAGCTGGAAGTTATTGCTACTTGCGACCGACACAGCTGAGTGCAGTGGATATATATACAAAGATGCACTTGGGTTCAGGTACAGTTGATACTCTTTCCTATAGTCAAATGTATGCAAATTATAGATGAAGTTGGACACTGGGCAACAGTTGCTAACCCTAAGCCACAAAACCCCAACTGCAAACTGCCTTCAGTTCAGTTTGACATTTTCATTCATTTGTCTACGCAACAAAAAAACAATAAACCAAAAAAAAAAGCAGAACAAATCAGAAAAAACCTCAGAAAAAAAGACCTGCGGAAAAATAAAATCATTTCAACTGCTGTCCATCCAAGCATTGTGCTCTCCATTCATCCAACCAAAGCAAACCAACAATTTTTGCCAGACAGCTGCCTGTTGCCTGCTGTTTTTGGCCAACTTGGGCTGTCAATATGTTTCGGTAAAGGGAGTCTGAGAATCAGGGAGGAGAACAGCAGCAAATGGCTGCAAAACTTGGCTTGTCGCACATTTTTTTCACGCCAAAACGGCAAAATGAAAGCGCTGGCATTTTAATCAACATTAAGCAAAAATGCTTTTTGCAAACATTTCTTGCATTTGTTTTGTACGTTTTTTTTGTCTTCTTTTTCTGTGTGTCCATCAGACTGACTGACTGACTGACGGAATGACGGAATGACAGTCGCTGGGCATTGTCATTAATTTTGGCGTATGTGCTTTGGTCATTTATAACGCCAACGCGCAGACTTTGCAAATTAAAAAGCAGAAATGTGGCAACACTTTTGTACTCTGCACCATTTTCAATTATATTCAAAACAAAAAACCAAAACCCGGAGCAGCAACAAAAAATGTCAAACCCCGGTTTTCAACCGCCTCCTGGGACCAAACCTCAACACTTCAAAGTGCTTACCTCGACGCCTGCCAAGATGCAACCTGCTGCTGTCCAGGGAATTAGACGGAGTGCTAATAATTCCCCTTCTCAAAGAGCAGACAACGTTTATGATTATGAGACGGCGTTGACAAGATTTTCAAATGGTTTTATGGCTGACCCTAACCGAACCCGTAAAATATTTCATTAATTTTAATTGGAAATTGCGCAAAAGACGCCGCTCAAGCAGATAATTACAACAAAGCTCTCCTCGACTATTCAAATATTCAACAGTACTGAAAAATGTTAAGGACAATGGAGATTTAAGGTGCAGAGAGGCAAACGTCTTGGGCTTTGCTTAATTTGAAACAAATGTCGTAAAAATGTGAAAATATAATTTGATGGTTAACTGATGCGTTGGACTTAAGCTATGAAATAAATTAAAAATAATATATTTTCAAGGCAATTTTCAATATTTTATGAGGGATTTGCAACACAGGAAAAAAATAATTTTGAAATTCAAGTTTAGAAATTCAAGTTTTAAAATTAAAGTATTCGGTATACAGACTTAAAGCGCCTCGAAAAAAGAATTTATATAATTATTAACACAGAATTGCTTAATATTTACCGATCAACATAGGTAACTTAAATCAAGCAGATCTCCACTGCCGCTGTCACTGGAACCTGAGTATTGAAACAACACCATCAAGAGTAACAATAGAATAACGGGCAGTAAAATATGTATCCAAAATGCCGCATTTGCAAGTCAAGGTCAGGAGTCTTGAGAAATATATTCCCTACAGGAAGAGAAACCTTTTCCACGACTCTTATGCATTTAAATAAATTCTCTGATTTTCAAAATGAGAGCGAGAACCAGGAGAGCATGAACGAAGAACCTCAAAACGATGAACCACAAAACGAAGAGCCTCAAAACGATGAGCCTGAAATTGAAGAGAACCAAAACGAAGATAAGCCAGAGGAGGAGACATCTGATAAAAGCGAAAATGTGGATAACAAAAAAGAATATCTGCGAAGTCATATGCCATTTCACGAAAGACCATATTTTTACGACGAACCGAGAAGAAGGAGCGAAAATACTTCAAAGATATTTAAACTACCATTTTGCAAATTTTATGAGAATTGCCGCTACTAGGTAAGTACTGCCAATGATTCCAATGAATAAGAATATAATTCCATACATTTTAGGAATCTTCAGAGTATATAGATAAGAATTAAGCTTGTTAAGCTCCAAATAAAAGGAAAACGATATGGAAAAATTTACTCTTAGAGGGTTCTTTAAAATGGAAGTAAGTACAGAGCATAAATTCAATAACAAGGTGGAAAATTCGAAATTAAGGATCATAACAAATTGGTGGTTATACAGGCATATTCATATAAAGGGAAATGTTTAAAGGCCCCAGTTAAAGCCACAGAAAACACATCACACTTGCTAATCTCTATCCCCCCTGACACTGTCCAAAATGTGTCTAACAACAATTCAATCAAATGGCAGCTACAAGTTCCTAAAACTAATTAAAATGCCATCAACGGATTGCATGTGCTCTGTGGAAGCCGCGGGCGATTCGACTACATGAGACTATAATGCCGATACATGGAGAATCCAGGGGTAGTTGGAGGACAAAGGGTGCTGTCACAGTTGGAGCTGCCATTTACGCGTAATTTGGCGCGCCTAAAAGCATTCAGGAAAAAAAAAAAACAGACAGGAGATCCTTTGGGTTTTTGCACTGAGGTCCGCAGTGTTTTGGCAAGGCTTGTCAACGTGTTCACGAATTCGCAGACCGCCAAAAACCGCGTGATTTATGCGCTTTTAAAGCACTTAACGGTAAACAAGTCTATGAAGTCCTAAGCCAGAGGTCAGTTGGAGGAGATGAGGAAAAATGGGGAAAGCTTACAATAAATTTTCGCGAATAAATCTTTCAACTACATAAATCTCACGCGCCAAATTTGAGCGGCTTTTTTTGTGCGACTTTTTAAATGCGATTCGCACAAATCAAAGCGTAAATTGCTTTGATTTGAAAGCTTTTTATTTTCCGGGGATACATTGTTGCCCGCCAGGCTGGCTGTATGGAATCTAGATGGGCATGGTGTGACCGCGACTGTACCTTGCGGCTCTTGAGGGTCCACCAATTAAAAATAATTTCAATGCTGGCATATGCGCGCATTTCAGCGGCAACAGCAACCCTGGCAACCCTGGCAAATATCGTTAAATTTTATTTTTATCATACGCGCACAAAAGATTAAAATAAAGTAGAAAATTTTCAAATATGTTACTCTGCGTCACTTGGAGCTAAAGCGAAGCTCCACATACGCATTCATATGTGAGTCGCAATTCGCGAAATTTACAATTAACGCCAGGCACAGGCTCAGGATGAGGGCCAGTAACAGGAACAGGAACAGGCTGAGGCTCAAAGTGAGGCAGGAAAAGCCAAGTCAAATAAACATAAGTTTTTATGCGTTTGGCAGTTCAAAAAAGCCCTTGGAGTTTGAGGGTTGTGACGCTAGAGATGGAAACGTGACAAAGCACGAATCGAAGCGGATTATACAGCTGTAAAATACTACAGCTCGATTCATTTCATAGAAAGTTATCAGATTTTTTGAATGATTCTAAGCAACGGAAATCTGAGCGTAGGTCTACATAAATAAATTAAGTAAATAAATTTTGTATACGAAAATTAAATAATATTCTCTTCCCAAACAAGTATTTTTGATCAAATATATTAATTTAAAAACCTCTCGTCTTTAAAATTCGTTTAAAAACATATAGAGAAAATATCTTAGTTTTATTTTTCTTTAGTTTCTTCTATTTTGTGTATTTCTAAAGCTGCTTTATTAACAAATCTGCACTTAAGGATATCTTTTATTCAAATTTAAGATATTTTAAAACAGATGATTCTCCCATACATATCATTTAAGCATGCCTGAGCTTTTAGTTATCCTGTTTGCCATCTCTAGCTGGTATCATATGCAAAAATGCAGCACATGTGTTAAGTAAATCTTCCGCCGGCGTGGCCATAATCATAAACATTTATGGCTGACGCACGCCTGCAGGCAGCAGTCATCAAGTTGAATTCAACAGGACATTCCCCTCAGGAGTTTGCCCGCGTCTCGTCACTTTGACGAGTGCAATCCTTTTTTATATCGTATCTATTACATGGCAAAGCCACAGGATTAGGTACAACTGTGATGCTCCACGCACGTTTTTTGGCCGTGGCTCAATTTGATTATTTGACTTGACAAATAATTGTCATTTTGATGTGACGCGGCGACTTAAAATTCTAAGTAATTGTAAATATTGAAAATTTGTTAAGGGTGAACTCAGGCGCAGTTAACCCTTTGTAAAGTTTGAAACCCAACGGGCGGACTCAGCTGATGCTTTAAGTTAATTTTGAAAGAGAAAGGGTATACTTTTAGATACCCTGTACATACTTATGTGAGCTATCAAAGTACATGTCTGACCCAAACGAAATGTCAAGTGATTTATGGTTATATATGCTCAAAAACTATGCCAAAAAGCATTTCCTGCTACGCATTTCCACCGTTTCAACTAATTTAAATTCCGCTTTTAGAAAATCACAGCATGGCGAACTGTCACATGCTTTGCCTCCCCTCTCTGCCTCTTTTCTCTTTTGTACAGTTGGCAACAACACAACAAATGAGTTTCGTTGGGGCAATGTTAACAAGCGTTTTACACAATGATACAAGGCATGTTCTCTGTCCTCTATGAGTATGTCTGCCTCTGTTGCTCCCCTTTCCCTATACTCTCTACTCCTCCCTTCTCCCTCCTCCTAGGACAGCACACGGCAGTTGGCTCTCTCCGTTCGTTTGTTCGTTGACAGCTACGAAGCCATAAATCAACAAGTTAAGTCAAACGTGGTGCAGCAGCAGCTAAAAGCCAAAAAAAAATGAAAATGAAAAGGAAACCCACAAGCGAAATTTTAAATTTTTACCACACATGCAACAACAATAACAACAACCACCCAAAAGAGCAACAACAACAACAAAACGGAATTGATTTCAATGTTTAATAAAAAATTCATGAAAATTTGTCAGCTCTGTTGAGCTTTTGGATCTGTCTTTGGGTTTAGTTTTGGTATCTGCCTCTAGAACTGAAGCTGAATTTGAAGCTGGGGCAGTTGCTATTAATCACAGTTTGTTGCACTCGCTGCGCCATAAAGTGATTCATGTGTAGAGTTATGGGAGGTGAACCAGGAAAGAGGATGGGAATGGGAATGAGGATAAGCAGCAGGCGCATCCTGCCAGGACTATCCTGTCATGCTATTTTCAACTTGTCCTATGATTTATGTTGCATTTTAGACCGCTGACAACTAAAAGTTGTCGCTTCTTTTCCATTTCCCCTCAAAAGTTGCGAATAAAGTATAAACACTAATCAGGCATTATTGAACTCTAAGCAGAAATAAATTTCTTGAATAAGTTGAGATCAAAAGTAATAAATGGGATCTTAACTTAAATTTTTTAAAGTAAAAAATATATTGAGAAACCATTTAAAAACGAAATGATATTGAAATTTTATTAAGACATATTTTGAAACTAAATTTATTACTTGCATTTGTATCTATTTTTTTGAACAGAAAATAAATCTTTTTGTTTTTGATCTCTATTTAGTTCTGCTCACATTTTGTTCCAGGGTATATCACTTTCATTAATAAGCATTGTATTAACCTCTTTTGGCTCTCTTTTTTCCCTCCTCCCATTCTGCCTTCTCTTATTTATAGTTAGTAATTCATTACGCTTGCCAAAATTGATTTATCCACTGCTGCTAAATAACAAGAAATATCGTATATATCTATGTATTTTTGCCTGTCCCAAAAGTCAAACACAATAATGCAATTGATTTTTGGTGATAAAAATCAATGTTTTAACAGCAAAAAAAAAGGGTACAAGCCTAACCAGCCGAAAGGGGCTAAGGCTAAGGGTTGAGGGGCTCAGAGGCTGAGGGGGTTGAGTCTGCCCCTGGTTATTTCCCTTTCGCTGCTTTCACTCAACCAAATGTTTACACACATGCGGTTGTTTCATATTTCATAAGTTTTTTTTTTTATATTTTCCTTTTTTTTTGTGTTGGCAAAATCAAAGCATAAAGAGTTGTCAAGGCGTAGCGAACCTGAAACCCCTTTTGGCCAACCCCCACTCCGCCCCTGAGTCTCAGTCCGTGTCTGGTGCGTGTTTTTTCATAATAAATGGCGCTGGCATATTTGCCGTGCGTCTTATTTATGAAAATTGAGTTATAATTGGTAGTGCATTAAGTTGTCGTCGTCCTGCAGCTCCTTTTCATATTTCCATATGCCATAAGAGAGTGTGTGTGTGTGTGTGTGTGTGTAGTAAGTGTGTTTGTGTCGTTGACGCATTTCTGCATCAATAAATACGCAAATTGAATTTATAGGCAGGACGAGTGCGAGTGCGAGTTCGAGTCCTTTGGCTTAAAAGTGCCACTAAATCAAAATCATGTCACCACTTTTACGCTCACACACACTCATACACGTATGTGGTATCAACTAAGGAAATGCAAGCGGCAACAAGGGGTTAAGACCATGTGTGTAGTGTAGTTTGCATACGTTTCCGTTTGTGCTCTCTTTTTTATGCTATCTGCGTATCCTTCCGTTTCGGTATGCAACTTGTTACTCCTTTTCCTTTCCTTATTATTTTTTTTTACTTTGCATACGTATATCCTGACGTCGCACTCCGCTGAGTTTTGACAGGAGAAACGTGTGCCGACAATGAGAGAATTCCTGTTTCATGTGTGGAAATATTTTGACAGTTTCGCGGTTCGTTAGCGTTTTTTATAGAGTGCAAAATATATCTAATAAAAGTAGTTAATTTATGGGAATTTATTCAATTAAGTTATTTAACATTCTATATATCTATAAGTAATCGGATAATATCTATTAAATAAATAAATTCATTTATTTGATTTAACTTTGTTATAAATCTCTAATCCCTTAACTATCCCAATCATGCTTGTTGTCTAAGACAACTTTATTGAGCCATGACATCCTTTCAATTCTCCATTCTCTCTCTCTACACTTGACACGCTGCTTCTATGCCTCGTCCTGTTCCATTGTCCTTCACTGCATCCTGCCACTTAAGTGTCGCTCTTTCAACGCTGACCACATGCTCAAATTCAACGCTGGAAAAAGGCCAACCTCCCGCCTCTTAACCCCTTATTCACCCCTTTTACTTTGACCACTTTTATCGCCGTCCCGTTTAGTGGTCATTTCTTTTTGGGCCCAATGACCCTTCATTTTGGGCAACGGTCAACCCTTTTCTCGTTTTTTTTTATATATAAATTATATGATTTTTGCATTATTTTGGCGTAATGTGCACATTAATGACACTCTTGAAATTATGTTGTTAATCGAACAGGGTTGATTTCATTGCATTATATTCGAATCCTTGCTCCGATTCGAAGTGTTTCGATATTTTGGCATTTGTTTTTGGGCACCAACAATTTATTGCCTCTTTTTTGGTTGACTTTTTATGTTATTTTTGCGTTGCATTTTTATGTATTTTCTGTGTTTTATTCCTCGGCAACATTAATTTTGCTGCTAAAATTGACAGACAGTTGATGTTTTTATGCGATCAAATGGGATGGAGTTCAATACGAAGAACATTAATGAAATTACATGACCGGTGGCACGTGAAATGATATATGGAATGCCACAAACTGAAGCCAATTTATAGAAAGGGTTGAAAAAGTGTGGAGAAAATCTAGTTGCAAAATTCCTGATAGGAAGCAGCTTAAATTTAGGCACATTTTACTCTATTACTCTATTTATTTAATTGTAGACTACGAAATTCACTTAAATACTTTGCTAGAAAAATCAAATTGGATTTTATAACTTTATTTGTACAGCGATAAGCGAAATAAATCTCCAAGTGTCAGGCTGAGGCACACATATGTTATGCCCCCGTCAAGTCAAGTTAAACCTCCATTGAGTAGAGCCTTTAGGCACAAGGGGAGCCTGAGTTGTGCCGTAAAAAAAGTCTGTAAGATTTACCAAATATTGCACAATGATGGATCATAAATAACTTATGTTTGCACGGCGAACAGTTGAAATAGTCGCAAAAAACAGAAGTGACGTAACACTCGAATAGGAGAGAAATCTCCCCCTCTCTTCAGTTTGACCCTCTGGCAACGGGACAACTGGGAAACTGGGAAACTGACTGCCCCGGCCATTAAGCACAAAAGGATGACCCTTGATGCCGTAAAAAAGAACTGACTGGACAATGGTCACTTGATGATGCGGGCGAGTCGACGCCACTGTTGAATTCTCTATACAATTCTCATATTCCCAGCTTCTCGGGTTTTATTCGCCTGCCTTTTTACGGCACAATGTCCAAATGAACGGAAGCGACTCGTAAAACTAGCGAATTGTGAATTATGTTGCTGACATATAGTCCTGTCTCCAGTGTCGCCAGTCAATAGTTGACAATAAAACTGAAGTAAGAAAAAATACAAAAAATGAACTGAATCGCTTGGCACATATAAAAAAGCGTGGACATTGGTCAACTCTAAATAGTAGGGGAGAAATGTCTTGTCGTCTATTGAACTCCTGTTTTTTGATCAATAAAAGGTGCATTAAACAGGACACTCGGCAAGTAGATGGTTTAAGCAGTTGTCGTAAATACATTTTATTGTAAATTGTTTGCAATAAAACTTTGTACAGTTTGAGGTGTGACTCCTGCCGTGTCTTGAATGCGGGTCAATTGCTTCTTGCCAATTTTGGAGGGCTTAAAGCAAGCGTAAGTAAATGCCAAAGTAAAAGCCATTAACTGCCATTTAAATATTCATTATTGCTAATGTTTACGTGGCAAAAGAAAACCACAAACTACTTTCTGAAAGTTAAAGAATATTTAGTTAAGGAAAAACCAAAAAAATTTACTTATGAAAAGTTCGAAGCCAAGAAAAGAACTCACAAGGATAAGGTGAAAGGATAAGGCATTGAATATGCACACGCCATAATCACATTAAAATGTAAACGATATGCAAATGGATGCGCTGACAAGGAAGCACAGGACTCAGCCAGGATACAGCCAGGACACAGTCAGGACTTCCCCAATAGAAGTTCATCAAAAATGCGCACATGTAAAAAAGGCAAAACGGTTTGGAAAAACTAAAGTACGTTACTTGGAAAAAGTTTCCTGTTATCGTCCTGCGGCAGGATGTGTGGCAACGCAACCTGTGCAAACATAATGTGCCGAGTGAGTTTTTCTTGCCAGGATAATCACGTCCTCACTTACAGCAGCAATTAGTGTAGAAGATGTTTAAATTCGAAGAGGAACTCCTCATTTTAATTCAATAAAAGTCAAACGAGGCATTTCCTGGCCCGCCAAAAACTTTTCACCAGTTGCTGCGGTCTGTTGCCCAAAGTCAATTAAAATTGGTAAAAGCTGTAAGACACATCGCGTCGTCTTGGCTTCAACTGCCAAAACTTTTGGCCAAGTTGGCACTTGAAACTCAGAGTCACATGTGTAAAGACCAAAACTCTGAACCATTGTTGGCCTAATGCAATCAATAGCCAAGTGTGTCGAAACTTTTGGGCAACACAAAGGATTGTGTCCATGAGGAACTCATTGAGCACGCCTCGCAGCTTTTCACTCGGCAAATCAGAATGGAAATGAAGCTTCTTGCATTGCCATTTTCGTAGCCATTTCAATTAAATTATCACAACAAGCAGCAGCCCCCAAAAAGAACAATAACAGTCTCGTCCTGCCAGCTAAGTGCATTTCCAAATCCTGTGCTCCTGTTGGCTTCACTTGGCAGCCACAAAGCCAGGCCAAAAACACCTAAGTCATTGCCATTGCCATTGTCAGCTGTAAGAAGAGCTCTTGGCTTGGCTTGCCATTGTTTTCTCGACTTAAGACTTTGGCAACTTCATTATGCTTGTGGC
This sequence comes from Drosophila falleni, assembly GCA_035045575.1. NCBI lineage: Eukaryota > Metazoa > Arthropoda > Insecta > Diptera > Drosophilidae > Drosophila > Drosophila falleni. The sequence continues at coordinate 19,856,888 of JAWNOV010000167.1, forward strand.
CAAAATGTGCTCCAGGACGCATCTGAAATGACTTTTCAATGCGGTTTCATAATAAAACGAAGCAACAGCCGACAGACAGAGACAATTTCATATGCAAATGACTCAAATGAATTTAATCAACAATTGTATCTTTCACTCTGTCTCACTCTCTCTCTCTCTCTCTCTTTTTGTATCTGTCTCTTCTGTGCTGTTGTTGTTTCTGCACACTTTGTGTGCATTATTCTAATGAGATTTTGCACAGGCGGCAGTTTTTATGGCCCAACATTAAACAGAGTCCAACTGGAGCTGGACAGGAGATGAGGAGGGGATGAGGAGGAAGGGAATAAGGGGAAAGACAGTTGCAAACGTGCTCGTGCCATTGTTGCATTTATTTTGATAACAACTTTTCAAATTAAATGGTCAGAGACTCGAGATTGCTACAAAACATTACGCATACGACATGTAACACGCTCGCATAACTAACTGCATTTAGTACCCTTTGCTGTTGTTGTTGTTGATGTTGTTATTGTTGCATTTCTGACCTCAGTAAACGTAATTGTCTGTGGTACCGTGGTCAGCCAATAAAAGCAAACGGCTTTCGAGTCCCTTCAAGTGGCCGAGCAGTTAGTTTATCCTGACCATCCCGCTCTCCCCCCTCTCCCTCTCTTTCTCTCTCTCTCGCTCTCCCTCTTCATCTCAATTTTAAATTTGATGCTGTTGCTGATGCATAAAAAACTGCGTTTAGCAGTAAAAACAAAAGGCAGCAAACTCCTTAACATGTTGCTGCAACAATGTTGCTAACGACATGTTGCTAAGCTCAAACAAAGCATTTTTGTTTGATTTGCATATGACAAACGGGTAAACTGCGTACTTGGCATGGTAACTTCAACCGGGTTGTTCATTTTCCTGCAAATGACCGGCAATTATGTTGTTGTTGTGTGTGAGTGTGTGTGGTTGTGTGTGTGTGTTGCTGATAGCCTTTCTGGGACCTTGTCCATTGCGATGTGTCCGTGTCCGAGCTTGTTATGTGGCTGGCAGACATTCACATTGCATTCTTATTGACTGTAGTGCCACTTTGGTTGCAACCCCAACCAGAACTTGCAACTTCCCCTAGCTACTCGTATGCGGCATCTCTTTTGAATGTGTTCCAACATTGTTGTTGGACTGGCTTTTTATTCGCACTGTGCGGTTGGGCATGCAAAATTAAATTAAAAAGCATTAACAAAGAGTTGAAATGGGGGCCATTTCCAAGCGTTATATATGAAGATTTGATGGTTGGTGAATTCTCGAAGCGGATAATATAAGGGAGATAATACGAATCTTAATTCTGTTTCTATTGACTTTGTTTTTGTCTAGATAACTATGCAAAAATCTGCTGTTGGTTTCGAAAATTATTTGAAGAATATATCTATTAATTTCTTTTAAGAAAATTAAGAAAATGGGAAAATTAACTTCGAATTTGCTTAAGTTATTAAAATAATGCGAAAATTATTTAAATAAATACATTTATAAATTTTTTTTAAGAAAATTAAGAAAATGGGAAAATTAACTTCGTATTTTGCTTAGGTAATTAAAATTAAAGTTTAAATTAAATATTATCATGTTTCTAAAAATTAATTTAAGTAAAATAAATAAATTGTCCAACTTTCTAAACTTATTATTAAGGCATTGGCAACAAAACTCGAATCTTCCTGTAGAACTTTTAAAATGAAAATATCAACAAGGCGTATAATTGATTTTCTGCCTACAACATCCGTTTTTGGGGGGGAAAAGCCAAAAACAAATTTGAATAAAAAATCAGCCCCGTGGCATTGATGCACTGAAGCTTAAACCGAACGCTGGATTACAAACAAGAATTGAGAATTACACACTTGAGTCCACCAGGAAAGGAGGGAGGAAAGGACAACAGTCGCCTGCAGTGGCAGCGACAGGAGCGTGAAAGGAAATCCGCGCAAAAGGACACTAATATAAATAAAATTTCAATTACTCAACAATTAATTGTGTCTTGTGAGCAATCGACGAAGCGTTAAAAGAACAGGACCAATGTCCTTCTTAAGGACTACTCATCCGTATTTGTACTGGATATTTAAAAGTTATCGCCAGCCAAACGGAACTGCCAGCTGTGCCAAGGATTGAGATAACTTTTAGTCCTTGGGCTTTTAATTGTAGAGCGGAGAATTAGAGAGAGAGAGATAAAGAAAGAGAGAAAGAGAGAGAGTGAGAGAGAACTGCGAGCATACAACACACAATTAGATGGCAACTTATTTGTTTTCTGATTATGAAGCGTTAAGCAAAACTGTCAACGTGCAACCGAGAAACGCAATTTATTGAGAAACTTTGAGAACTGGCAGAGACCCTCCTCCTCCTCCTGCCCTTCGCATATCCTGCCTGACTAAAAGCTTATCTCTGTGCTTCGTCACTCAAGCAAAACGACGAAAGAGACGGGGACGGAGAGGGAGATGGGAAGACTATGGCAAGAAGTTGATCTTAAGTCGGAGATAGTGTCTCCGGTGTAGCACTCTGATTCCTTCTCCTTCTCCACATTCCTGCTTGTCTGGTCGTCACGCACAAAGGACTACGTCTCAAATTAGCAGAAAAATCTGTTATCCTTTCGTTTGGCTTGGCTTGCGGCGTGTTAATGATTTTTCTCTCTCTCTCAATCTCTATCTGTTTCACTTGGGAAAAGTTTTCTCGACATGCCAGTAAAAGAAACTTGCTTTACAAATGAAGTGACAGAGCATATTTAAAATTGAACAATTTAATCCGCCGAGACGAGACACTGAAACGGAGACAAGACGGAGACACAGTCGGAGACAAGTCTCAGGGAAGGAAGGAAGAAGGAGTTGGAGAAGTCCTTGCACGTGAATTGTTGACACTGTCGCCTGCCTTGTTTTTCTTGCCTGCAAGGAATATGTGCTAATTAGCAAACAGTCAGCCTCTGCCAGGATACAATTTGTGTATCTGTGTGTGTGTTTGTTGTACAAGGATTGTCTTACTCCTTCTGCTGTCTATTGAATCTCCCTCTCTCCCTTTCTCTGTTAAACAAATAGGTTTGTTCTGCGTTTGTCCTTCGGGTTTGCTGGTTGACGTGTCGCCTGCTTTGTCTTATCAGACGCCTCGTCCTGCCCATTGTCATTTTCCAAGTGGTTGATTGGCACGTAATTTAGCTAAGCTTATTTTCAGTATGGGAACTTGTGTCAAATACTTTGATTCTGATTCTTATAACTGATATATAGCTGAAATTAACATAAAACTCAAATGTATTTACCTATTTCCAACATTATATTTGCCATTTCAAAATAATATAATAATTAAATTCAAATTTAATCAGCGTTAATGGCCAACTGACAAATTCCATTTTACAACTTGTTCCCCATACAAATATGTATATTTTCAAAATAATCAAACAAAAAGCAATGACCCAACCGCAACCATGTTGATTACAAGCACACCTAGTAAACCCGACAGTTCCCAACCAAAACCAAAAAACAAAACCAAACCAAATCGAAAAGAGCCTAACTGAACCGCCAATATCAATGACCAAAATCGAACGCACAAATAACCGCAATGTAACACATTTGCAAATATGGCAAAAAGCCATAAACAAAATACCCAAATACTTTGCAAAAAGGGGAACCACCCAGCACCACCCAATTGTCTACTTTAGGTGGGTGAGGTGCCAGTTCTCTGCAATTGTTTGCCAAAAACATTTAAACCTTTATTTGAAAATTACACATAAACATATTGCAAATGGTTGAACGGAAAAGCAGCTCTAAAGGCTGCCCGCAACAGCCAGTCAATATTTATACACTTTCAAGGGGTATATCAGCTTTGTCGAGCAATAGAACACACAAATAAAATATTTAAAATATTATTCTACTAATCATATTTCTGTATATATAATATCGATTCTAAACAGTTTTAAATTGGTCTAAAAAGTGTAAAAAATATTGTTTTTAAAGTGGTTCTAATTTCAATTGTATGAAAGCTTATAGATTTTGAGATAAAGTTTGTTGTGTGAGTAAATAATCTATAGAAACATTTTTAAAAATACCAATATGACAGTTTTAATAAACTATACTAGCTATAAGTCCTTTTCAGTAAATTTTCTATTAATAATTAAAAAAATGTAATTCTACCTTACACATAGAAATTTGAAAACAAATTTCACGACCAATTAGACATGGCTTGCTTCTTACATTTAATAAAACATTCAATTAATATAGTTTCCTATAGCCTATTTCTACGACTGCACATTTGGCTCATTCGACGCCATTTTCATTATTTGGCCCGAATGTGGACTTCATTTCAGTTCAAAATTCGAATGATCATATTGGCTCATTCATAATGAATGAGCCGATTTTTATCCATACGCCCCTGCGTATTTCAGTATTTTTTCATCGAACACGCGATGCTTATCGATAATTTCGTGAAAAAGCAATTATCACTTTAACCAGCTGTTTTTTTTTTGCAAAATGCCTTTTACATTAAAACATTTTCTTTATAAAAATTGGAATTTAAAAGCAGAGCAAACGATATTCGTTATTTGGAGAATGCGAATTATTCTTGATTTTTCGTTGACGCTGTGTGCGAAGCATGTGAAAACATATTTGCCAATGCATTTGGAAACATCATTAAGTTGAAAATTGTTGTGCCACGAGAGTGCAACGGCCTATGAAGGACCACAATGGGGATTGTTGGGGATTCGATTCGGATCTGAGAGGCGAGCGAAGTGGAAGGAAGGGGGTCAAAGGCAATGAATTTTCATGAATGCAGTCAAGTCTATAAAAATTAATGCCATGGCAGTTGGTTGCAGTTGTTGACCGGTAGCGAAATGAGAGTGCGTTTTAAATATGAGTTAAAAAGCCTGGAAAATGGTTGGTTGGACGCCACTCGAGTTGACTCATATGTGATCCCATCCAGAAGCACATCCCTGGACCAATCGAATGATGGTCCAAGGCTTATCAAATGGTCATTTTTGTTTGCATTTAATTAAAAATCAGACAAAAAGGAAGGACACGTGTCAATGTGTCACAGGACACAGGACACAGAAGGAAGGAGAAAACGAAGGGCGCGATAAATCACGCTAAAAACAAATGCCAAGTAATTTATCAATGTCAACACTCAAGTGAAAGTTTCCAAAAGGGAGCAGCAAATCTATGCATAAAAATCGAAAAGGATTAAAGCCTTAACCAATGCATAATTAAACAGATCTCGTTCCATTCATGTTGAACTTGGGGCATTATCAATGTAAATTTTGGCAGCCACGTCTGTTTGCACATCTCAAGACTTTTGCTTAATTTTCAATTTAATTGTTGCAAGCAGCCGACTTTGGTCATTTGGTCAGCCGCACACACACACACACACACATACACACACACACACGCTGCTTGTTTGCTTGTGTATCTGTGTGTTGTGTTTATTTTGGGTTTGGGGTAAAGTTCACTAAATTGCATTTCGGCACGCAATTAGTGGTTCATTTGCTGCGTGGCTGAACCGCCGCCTTACAGATATCTTGAACCATGTTCCTCCTCCACTAAATCCCCCTCTCAACATCCTATGTTGATGTTTGTCCGGTTGTGTCTTGTTATTTGCTTTGTGTGCAAACTTAATTTCATCTTATTACGGTGCAGAAATTTTGCAATTTCCGCAAAAGGGCCAGGAACCGAAACTGCTCTGGTCAGTCTGTGATAGGAATTTCTCCGGTTTCAACTACGTCTTGGTCTTGGACTGTAACACGTTTACCTTTTGGGCGGAAATGGAAAATACTTGTAAGCAGGCGAACCAGCCAGGCTCAAGTGTTTATCTGGAGTCCTAGGACTTGGTAATTAGTTTATGTGGCGACTTCGACGACGATTGAAAACGCAATTCAACTGAGCTATCTTAAAGTTACATTTAGCTGCTCTAGATATTTAGTCTTATTTATTTATTTTATATATTTATTTATGCGCGACTAAAAGCAGTCGGCAAGAAACAAAAAAAATCCATGTATAAAAATTAAATTAAATTAAAAATTACAAAATAAAGATAAAATTAAATATAAATTTAAACTGTAAAGAAAAGATTTAAATTAGAATTAGATCTTCAGGGTATAATAATATGTTAAAGTTGACCATTTCTTTGCCTGTTTTTTTTATATCATTCACACTTCTAATAAATCTAAATTACCTAATTTATTGCAATTCTGATGCTGATAAATTGCAGGACACTCCTAAGTAGCATGTTCACATTTCCCACAAAATTTATCCCTGCCACAGTTTTTGTTTTCCTTTTTTTTTTTTGATGAGCACAAACAAAAAGCAGAGCAGCGCATAAAAAAGCTAATTTAATTAAAAGAAAATGCAATCAAAAAGGCCATTCGGTAGCTGTCTGTCTGTCTCTCCAGTTGCTTTTCATTGTCCTGTGCGTGCCGCCTTGCAATTTTCCTCATTTTTCTTGACACTTTTTACGACCGCAAAACAATGACGAAATGCAACTGCAGCAAAAGTGCAAGACTGAGACACAAACCAGCAAAATGCCATGCGATGCGATGCGATGCGATTTTATGCACATTTATCATAATTTCACACGCAGCCCTCGACGAGGAGTCACAACAAGGACACTGTTTTTTTTTTTAAGTTCTGGGTTTGGTAGTGCGCATAAAAAATATAAATTTAAGTGCAGTTCCTTGGGGGGCGCGGCAAGGAAAAAGCGTTGCACAGAAATTGCATTTCGCCTTTTACGACCAAATGACATTTATGACATTTTCTTTGGCCAAAGGGAAAATAGGGAAAAGCGAAGGGAAAACGCGGCAATAGCAATGGCAACACTGCTCGTTCCCGTTCGTAATAACCCATTAAAACTATTCGTAAACACACCTAGCCATAGGTACTGTATACTGTATATCGCCCGCTGTGCAAAAGGACTTATGTAGATCCTTGTGGCAACATGTCAACACTTTACTGTTGCGATTTCCTCTTGGCGCCAACAACAATGTTTTGAACTGGTTATTAATATTAATGCTGCCGAACCATAAACCATAAAAAGAATACTGAATGCCGTCGTTAATAAGAATAAATACTAACGATAACAAGGGTATACACGACAAGCTGATACGCTGTAATTTCTGGAAATAGTTTAATATATAAATTCAAGCAAAAGTTGAGTTTAAGATACATGTTAGTAAACATTTAAAAATTTTAAGAAAATAAGTATAAATAATTAAAGGGTATTTCAAACTCTGTCCAATAATAATAGTATACAAATAATATATTTAACAATTATAAATCTAAGCCAAAGCATAGATTGAGTCCATTGAAAAATTGACCAAATATTTTCTTCACATCCATTTTCTGACAGGGTATAACTAGGGTATAACCGACAAACTAATACGCTGTAATTTCTGAAATAGTTTAATATATAAATTCAAGCAAAAGTTGAGTTTAAGACACATTTTAGTAAATATTTTAAAATGTAAAGAAAATATGTATAAATAATTAAAGGGTATTTCAAACTCTGTCCAATAATAATAGTATAAAAATATTATATATAAATCTAAGCCAAAGCATAGATTGAATCCATTGAAAAATTGACTCAATAATTTCTTTATATCCATTTTCTTACAGGGTATACACGCATACTGGAAAAATAAAGCAGTTAAAAAGCTAGAAAAAAATGCTGGCCGTAAAAATCAAAATAATAAAATTACTTTTTATTTACTTTTGCTGCTTTTCTCTTGTTCTGCTTTTTTTTGCGGGGCTGGAAAATCTTGCGAGGTATTATCAGACACGTTTTCCGGTAATTGAAGTGTTTGTTGTTACCCTTGTTGTTGCTATAGTTGCTGTTGTTGCTGTTGTTGTCTGCTTGGCAGCTGCTTCATCGGGCACATCCTGGACTCTCATAATTCTACTTGTGACAAATCAACGCCCTCTTGTAGTTAACTTCCTGCTGTTTCCTTAGCTTTTCTTTTTTACGAGTATGTGTAGTTTTGGTAGTAGTCCTTCTAGTCTTTCCTGTTAGTGTTGTTGTTGCTGCTTTATCAAAAGTAATTTCGCTTTTATTTCCTTTGACTATTGCCAGCGATTTCCGTTTTTTTTTTCGTCAATAATTTCATCTCATTTCATTCTTTGTCATAAAAATGGCCAACAGCAAAAAAATGTTGCAAGTGAAGAAGTTTGTTATCCTTGTGCTTGTTGTTGTTGTTGTGCCATTTGATGCATGCAATATGCACAAAGTTTCCTATTTCAATAAAAAAAACGTCGAATTGTGGATATAAATCTATAAAATAAAATCTCTGCTTTTATATCATAAAAATCTGTGCTTTGAGGGGGGAAAATATAGTTGTTGAATGTTTATATATCAGTCGACAGCTGGACGGAAACATTGTTGCAAGTATAAATTTATTAAACTTAATATTTAGTTAGGAGTTTCATAAAACTACTGTCAGTTTGGGATATTAGAAGCTGTACTCGTAGAAAATAAGTCGATCAGTAAAGTTTAGAAAACTAAGAAAGAATCTTTTTTTCTAAGTAGTTTCTTAAATTAATGATAGATTCGAATAAAAGGTTCTTCTGTAAGAAACTTAATTGGGCCCTTATAAAATAGAAAGAAAAGAGAAACAATTTCCCAACATCTCAGATCCTTAAGCTTAACAATGGCATTCAATTAGCACCTACATAAACCGCAATTCTTTACGCTTGCTTAGCATAAACATTTACGATGATCAACGCTAAGGAAATCCCAAGAAACCCTTGAGAGACACACTATCATAAAAGGTTCTGTTAAACCACAAAGCTGAGAGCATTACCTGAATATCATTTCTACTGTTTCGTTTTATTAGCTGACATATTTATGCATATTATTAACATTATGTTTAATGCACCTTTTTGCATTATTATTATTGTATTCAAAAGTGAAATTTGCAAACGACGTTTTTCGCATTTGACGCAGTCAGGATCATTGTCATCATTGTCATCATTGTCAGAAGGGATACGCGCGCCTCCGTGGCTCATTAATTTTTATACACGTTACGTGTGTGTGTGCAACTGCCTGTGCATGTGTGTGTGTGTGTGTGATGTGTTGTGTTGTGTGCATGACTTTGGTTGCAATAAAAACATATTTTATTAGTTGGCATACAACAGCGCAAAAAGGATGCACAGAGAGTAGAGTTTGTAGTATGAGTCGGATAACTACCCGAGGTCCTGCTACGATCTCACCACCACATTTGGGGCGAGTGTCCTTGCCCTGATGATGACTTGCTGTCAGCATAAATTCATTATTTATGGTGCAATCAATGCGACCGAGCGTATGTCAAACACATCAAAAATCAACAGCTCATCAGTCGATGCCAAAGCAGCAAATGGCAAAGTCCTAATGTCATTGGCTGCAACCCGGAAGTTTGTTTATTTTATAGTTTTAGCCGACGTTGCCGTTTCTTCCAAACGGTGCGAAAATTTGCAAATCCTGTGAAGCTCCACGGGTTGTCCTTCCGACAGTTGCGGCTCATGTTTGACGTCAGCTCTGGCAAATTTGAATCTCTTTTATGTGACACCTTATAATGGTCGACAGACGGCGATTGTTCATTTACTTAGCGATACCCTGCAATAGAGCTTATGTGGGGTATACATGTTTGAGCACAAAGCAAAAATATCGAGATCATTCAATGTAAAATTATAGATTAGCAATTTAAATTATTCTATTAAATATTTAATGAATTTTAATATTCATATAATTTAAGCAGATAAGTTTGCAGATTTCAAAGATTTTAAGACTTCCTTTGTCTGTTTTTTTTAAAGGAAAATTTAATAGATAAACTATTGAACTCTAATATTCATACATATTATTTATTTATTTATTTGTTTCATAGTGTTACAAGTAGAGAGATTACTCATAAATCATTACACTAGTCACTACGTTGAATTACATGAATGTAAAACTTAATATTAATGATATTTAAACATTCTTGATTCTGTTTTAAGGGTATCTCAATGTCGTGCACTCTCTACCGCTAATTTTCTAATTATTCTTATTTGTTTTCATTTCCCTCGTTGGGGTGTGGCAGTCTTTGTTTTTATTGTGAAATTAATGCATAAATATTTGCAAGTTTGCCATAATTCACTTTGGTGTATGTGATTTGTCCAGTTGAGAACTTGACACATAATGACTTTAATGCCTTTAAGGACTATTATCTGTGATATGATACGATGTGGTAGTAGTATTATGATGCCGTTCCAAGCACACAATAATTAAATGCTCAACTTGGCTGCGTGTCCTCATTTAACGCTGCCAGGACAGATGATGAATGGCATAGTGCTTCCGATTTTTCAGGGGTTTTTTCTCGTTTTCCACCCCACAATTAATATGCTCTTAATCAAGAATGGGGCAAACTGAACAACCCACTTTGACTGGATCTGAACTGATGGACTGATGGGTTCCATCAACATCTTTCTCGACTCACTTGCGTGATTTGCGCACCTCAAAGTAAGTCCCCCCATCCTTCCCTTGGTAATGCGTCATTTTGGCTTAGGTCTATCAATATCCTGGCGTATATGCGGTCACGCATCGTATTCCTCTTGTCATAATTCGAATGGGCTCTTCTGACTTGCCTATTTGTTGTTATTGCTGTTAAATATTCATGCGAATCTGTGAGTTGTCAGCTTCGTTTCTTCGTTATGCTTTTAATGACATTTCAATAATTAATGTATTTTTCTTCCCATTTTTTCCATTTCCGTTTTCCTGCCTCGATTTCGGTTTGACATTGTCGCCGAAGTGTGCGTGTCCTTTCTAGTTTTTTTTTTTTTTTTTTTTTTTTTTGGGCCAGACTTTTTGACTAGCCTGTCAGATCATCAATCAAAAAAGCATTTTTAAATGTTTTGCTTAGAAACTGCTTGTCGCGGCTTATAAATGATGCTTGTTAGACGTTTTTTTGAGGGTTTTTTTGATTACTTTTGGGCGTTTCGAAGCAACATTTTAAATGGCAAATCTTCATCAATTTTAATAAGTCAAAATAAGTCAAGTATACTAATGATTTTATTGCGTGAAAGTGTCCTCTTATTGATATCAGAGATATGAGTACCAATCATACAAAGTACAAAAGTTTTCTTAACTTTAATATTAACTTAACTAATCAGATTTGGTCTTAAATTAATTTTTTCAGCACATACTACGGAAAAGGGGAGCCTTTTTTCCAACTGACTAAGCCAACACTCAGGCACATCCTTGCCGATCCTTCACTTAGGACACAACTCATAATTCGTGTAAAAACATTTCTGCGTCGCTGAGCAGCTCAGCTAATGTCATTATCTTGCCATTAGTTGTTGACTGATTTGATTTAATTTCATTCTTAGAAAAACCAGGAAAAACGGCAATGCAGGAAAACTAAATGGTTGATTTCAAATACTCTACAAAAGTATAAGCTTCATATATTAATAGATAATCAGTAATCAAATATTTACAAACGATATATTAATGCACTTTTTTTTTGAGAAAAAATATATGGAAAATGTGAAATTTTTTAAAATCTATGAATTTTTAATTTTTAGTTTTAATTATTTTTTTTTATATTTTTGCCTAACATTTATGTCAGCAAAAACGTATAAAATTAGGATCAAATTAGATATCCAGAAATAAAGTCCGTAAATACATATTATTTAATATACTTACTATATGCAGCGTGTTTGGTAGTCGATTATGCTTTCTTTCTTCTATTCTTTGTGCAGATTCTGCTCTTTTGGGATTTCTCTTTTGTTGTTCGTTTTGGGTCGCTTTGGGTCTTTACGAATTTTTTGCTGCATTTTGCATGAATGTCCAGGCTCTCCCTTGGTTGCGCCAATTCTAGCTACTTAATCGAATAATTCGTTTAGGCCAAGACATGAAATTGGTCGAAATGTCAGAGAATTATGTGAGGAATCGACGAAGATAAAAATTTAAAGGTTCTGTCGGCAGCTTTGTCGACTATTTCTTGGAAATTTATATCAATAAACCGAGCGCGGAGTTTGTTTTGATGCGAGTTCACTTAACTTGGAAGCCACATTAGAAACGCTTTGCGAACTAATTAACAGCTCAAAAAGTTTGGCAACAAGTTCTTTAGCTATATTTCCAGTGTTGTGTGGTAGGAGTATTAACTGTTTTCTGTCTGTGATTTTTACAGCTTTTACTTACAAATCGCTCGACGCGGGACAAAAGTTTTTTTATTGCGTGTGGCCCAACAAGTTGTCGAGCAGAGAGAAAACATAATCATTAACTTGTCTCAATTATTTTTCATATGCCACGCCCCCACCGACCTTCTGGGTGCTCCCACTAACTGATCTGCTGCATTTAGCCAACTTTTATCTGTTGAACGTTAATTAGTTTTGTTTGGTAAAGTGAAATTTTTGATTTTTTCCCAAGCGCCAGAAACTTTTTATTAAGTTTTTCGCCAAAAATGTTTGCCAATCAAAATGAATTGAACACACAGGACGCAGTCCTGCACAGGATACGAGTACATGCAGCAGGATGCAGTACGTCTGATTGCAGCTGCATAAGTGCAAAAGTTTAATTAAATGACGGCGGCTGACTCCGCGAACTCGGAGTGGGGAAACTTGGATGTTCAGAGCAAATGGCGCTTATGATGAGCCCCCTTGGAATTGGCAGCGTTGATTTTCCATAAGGTTTTTCTCGCTGCACTTTGCAAAAATTAACTTAAAAATGCAAATTGTTTTGTTAGCACCTCATTTTTTGACATTATCAACTGGGGGCTAAAATAGCAACAGCAGTCAAGTCTGAATCTCAAAATGTTTCTAGATTTTTGCATAATTGAATTTGCTTCTTTAAGTTTGACGCTTTGGAGCTACTTTGGGTTAATTTGGCATCTGTGTTATTTTTAGTGTGGATGCCTTCTCTATAGTAATTCCAGAACTGGAGATGATAGAACTTAAATTTATTCCAACTTTGTCGTAACTAAACCTTTTAATTCAGCTTTTCAATTATAAAATAAAATAGAGAATGTCTATTAGAAATTGAACTTCTTAGCTTTTCAATTCAGTGGAAACTGTACCGAATTTCAAGATTGCTTGATTTTGAATGTGTGTTTAATGACACAGTTAAATATAATTAAATTTTCTAAAGGTTAAGATATTATATTTTTCCCCCACTTATTTTAATGATTTAATGGAAACTCTAAAGATAAGACTTTCAACGAATATTAAATTGCTTATTAATATCTTATAAGTGTCCGCTTAAAATCTAACAACATAATAATTAATATAAAGCTATAAAAGAAAATAAATTCTATAGATTCTTTAGAGCACAATTAAAGAGCTGTTGAGCCGTCGGCTGTTGTCTGAGTCGGCATAATTTCAATGTGATCGAAACCCGTCGGCACTTGGCAAATTGTCATGCCTCAAGAAATTCTTTGTTCTGGAAAATTAAAATATTGTATTGTGTCAGTTGAACAATGCCTAGATATAGTATATAGTATATACATTTACTTGCATATATATATTTGATTTATTTATCTTCCGTTTTGCAATGATAAATTTATTTCCGATATTGATTAATACATTTTATGACTCCAAAAATTATCTGAAAAAGAAACGCCATGAAATAAAATATTTTGTTTGTTTTTCTCTTTTGTTTTTTTATTTTTGCGTTTTTGTTTGCCAAAAAATTGATGCAATTTTTAGCAAACTTTATAAATATTTTTTTCTGAATTCTGTATAATCTCTTTGTCAGCTTTTACAAAATGTTCATCGCTTAAGAACTAAGCAGGACGCTTACAAAAACTTACAAACTAATATATAAAGTGTTTTGATAATAAGATTTAAAATATTTAAAAATCAAATATTGCTAAATCTAGAAATGTTTGTTAAATCAATTTCAAGATATATATTCTTATATAGTTATCGATGTTGTTGTTGTTGTTGTTGTTGCTGTGTAGAAACAAAACCATTATCACAATCGCTTTGATGAGTAAACTTAAGAGGGGCTGCATTAATTTTGTAGATATCTTTTGGAAAATAAGTTAAGGTAAAAATGAATAAAATTCAGTTCATGTTCCGTCGGGGAAGTGACATTGTAAAGGCAAAGGGCCGACGGCAACTTGTTGCTCCCGATGTTGGTTCCTTTGTACTGACTGTTGACTGTAGTAAGAGTTGTAGTTGTTGTTGCCATAGTAGTAGTTGTTGTTGTTGTTGTGGTTTACTCAAGCCTGCGTTTTTTACTGCGATGGTTTGCGCCACTTGCCGCACTTGCGTCCTGCACGCTGTAGACACTGACTGGCCGTGGAGTCCATCAGCTGGCGTATAGTGTTAAGCATCACTGTAGCCATCTGCCAGTGGCGTAGGCGCAACAATTGCTGCTCCTGCTCTCGCGCCTTGCGCAGCATCGTCGCCTGATCGGGAATATAGAAGGCCACAGCCATTGTAGATCGGTGTGTGATGAATTTGTAGTTGTTGTTGTTGTCACAGGAAACTTGTTTCTTTGTTTCCAATTGCACAATTGTTTGTAATTAATAATGTCTGTCTTTCTTCTGCAGATGACTCAAGACTTTCTCTTTGCAGATTCGCACGACGCACACAATGAATAAATTAACTACACAAATTCTTTGTTGTTGCTGTTGCTGCCGCCGTTTACGCACTCGTCAAAAATGCGTCAGGTTCGTTCACTTTGTTCTGCTTTTGATTCTGCTTTCGGCTGTCTGCTCTGCTCTGCTCTGCTTTGCTTTGCTTTGTTCGCTGCGCACGTCCGCACGCTTCGTTGGCTCACTTCAAACTGTCTGCGGTGAGCGAGACGTGCGCGCTTTTTATACGTCCGCCGCTCTCGCACAAGTTGCTCTTGCTCTCTCTCTGGCGCTTGCTCTTGCTGCTGATTACTCTCTCAGCGTGCGCTGTCTTGCTCTCCCTGTGTGCTCGTAGGCCTCGATTGCTGCTGCTCTCGTTGGCGCTCGCCCTCTACAATTTTTGTTTTGGTATTTTTGTTGACATCGCCTCATTCGTATCTTTTTATACCCTGAGCCCATTAAAAATGGGCAAAAAAGGGTATTATGTGTTTGGCAGAATGTATGTAACAGGCAGAAGGGAGCGTGGCAGACCCCCAAAACTATATATATTCTTGATCAGGATCAACAGCCGAGTCGATTGAGCCATGTCCGTCTGTCTGTCCGTCCGTCCGTCCGTCCGTCTGTTTGAACGCGTCGATCTCAGAAACCATAAAAGCTAGAGACTTCAAACTTGGTATGTAGGTTCCTGGATACCATAGGCAGATCAAGTTTGTTTTAATTTTTGGATCGGACCACTATATCATATAGCTGCCATAGGAACGATACATCGAAAATGAAGTTTTAGTATGAAAAAGTTTTGTGTTTGTTGAGATATCAGAACCAAACTCATACAATATGCATTTTGGCTGGTATTACACATCCTGACCAAATTTGGTTAGAATCGGTTAACTATATCATATAGCTGCCATAGGAACGGTAGATCGAAAATGAAGTTTTAGTATGGAAAAGTTTTTTGTTTGTTGAGATATCAGAACCAAACTGATAAAATGTACATCTGGGCTGGTATTATACATCTTGACCAAATTTCGTTAGAATCGGTTAACTATATCATATAGCTGCCATAGGAACTGTACATCAAAAATGAAGTTTAAGTATTGAAAAGTTTTTTGTTTGTTAAGATACCACAACCAAACAGACAGAGTGTGCATCTGGGCTGTTATTTTACGTCCTGACCAAATTTGGTTTAAATCGGTCTACTATATCATATAGCTGCCATAGGAACAATTGGTCGAAATTCAACCTAGGTGTAGAGGACCTGGGCTCAGGGTATCCTACTGTCGAGCGTGATCGACTGTAACCGCCTACTTGTTTTTTTGTGTGGCTGCTGAAAAGCCACCAAAAAAAATGGTACTGTTGTTGCCAGGCGTCGAGAGCGCCCAGTGGCTGCCACCTTGCGCCTGTTGTCAAGTGTGTATATGTGTGTGGGTGTGTGTGTGTGACGTCGCAGTCGCGCCTTTGTTGTAACTGTATACGGCGAGAAGTACAGTTAGCATATTAATTGTATTAAATCTTCGTTGCATGACAAACGCTGCAAGCGTCGACATCTGCTGTGGAAAGAGAGCAGAAAGTCAGCTTGATATATGGGCAAGTGGGCAACGTCTTGACTTCAGAGAAAATAATTATAAATCTATAAGTAAAACACGTATTGTAAATTACAATTTATAATAATATTTTCATGTATATAGACGATATATATTTATAATATCGAGTTCTCAGTTTTATTTTATTTGACGAGCCTTTCAACCATTTCTTTATCAGCTCATTTATGAATGTTTTACAAGTGTTTTCCAATGCTTCCGACTAGAAGCTTTAAGTAATGGATGTCTGTCATAAATGCTGTATACGTGAATAATATATATCTATATCATTTTTACCAACAATGGGCTCGTCCACTTAGTATCTGACTATAGATCATCTTTTTTTGTTCGTAATTCGCATGAATTTTTCTACCCATTGAGCGGAACGAGTCGAAAATGATATGGTTATTAAACGAACATGATATATTTTGAAACATTTCCGAAAATTTATATTAATTACTTTCGCTGAAATTACACATTTAGTACAATGACTGGATAAATTTGTAATTATTTCATTCAGGTTTCTTTTTATTGCATCAGACTTCAAGAATAGTATTCCTTAGCATAAATATGCAACCGCACCCATTCATGGTTTTCATTAAGAACCAACATACTTATAATAAGTTCATGTTCGATAACAAGAAAGTACCTATATTTTTATAACATATGCAATAATAAATTAATGCAAGTCACTAATATTATAAATTAAGAAAAGAAGTTTGTAATTAGTCAGAGATTTGTTTATGGATCATATTATTCATCGGTTTTGATTCAATTATAAAAGTTAAATAAAGATTTATTTCTAAAAATGGATATTGTGAAGATGATTAACATTGTTTATAACTGTTATTTTGGTTGAAGACTCGTTGAAATCATTCCTGTTGCCTGCATGTAAAAGGTGGTACCTCATCTATATTCGAAATTAACTGGCCAACTTCAGCGCTTATGACTCCACCCACAATGTCGTCACTTGGCTCTGACCCACGCACACAATCTCAAACTGTCTGCTAACCTTAGAGCGTTGTGGTGTCTCAAGTGTCTTTCGGTCGGTCTGTCGGTCGGTCCGACTGTTACACAACTTCCACTTAGGGGTTGCTCTAGGTCTATTGTTGCGAGAACTACTCGCTTCTTTGCTCTGAACATTTTCTATCCCATTCGCACATCCGACAAAGTCGCTGCATAGTTTTTTTTTTCCTTCTTGGTTTTCCGGGTTCGCGACGGCAACATAAATCCGAAAGGCGTGGCTTATTTCCCAAACGCCGGCAACATTTTGTAGCAGAAAGAAGCCGCAACAACATTTTCTCTTTCATTTTGGCCCAATGAACCAACGACTCAACACGGCTTGGGTTTTTGTGTGTTTCTTCTTATTTTTTTTTTTTTTTTGGGCTACTCGACTTTTTGTATTTGTGGGGCGGAGTTTTGTCCGAGACCTTATTTAATGGGCTACCTTACCGTGGCGGTTATTTTATGAATCAGCATTTCTGGGTGGAGTCTCTTTTAGATTTATAGATTTTGTTCAAATCATTGCCGAGCCCTTCAAAATATACTCTTAACCACTCGAACTCTGCCTTGCCGACGGTAATTTACGCATTAGCAATCCATAATTGGAACAATTAGTGAATTGGTTGACTAGATTCTTCTAAAATGATATTCCTTGAGATAAGAGTTTTGAACTGTTTAATGAAGCGAAAGAGGGGTTCTCATCAGATAAAAATCTCACGGGGTTCCTTGTTTTCTTAAAGGATTACATGATATTTTTCTTCAGGCATCTTTCCGATCAACTTTCTTTCGGGACATGCGGGTAATTATTACAATTTTTATTTAAATGTGAAGCGACGTGTGTCAACACATTAAACGACACAGAAATCATCTAGGGTTGTTTGACAACCCATATACCCATTGTTGTCGCTATCAATTTGCATAGCTAATTGCATGGAAATGCAATTTGTTTACTGATTTTGGAAATCATAAAGTTTCAATTCAATTTTATAGTTTAGCTTTTTGGGGTTATTGAAAGTGAATATGTCAAATTAGCTTTTAATTGAGTTTTCAATCTGCATGTCAAATGACCCACATGATCAGAACTTTGACGCGTGTTCCCCTTAAAGTATGTCAATCGCTTTGATTAACCACAGAATTTTTTGTACTTTACTTTCATGAGACATTTAAGTTCCCAGCACAAAAGTGAGTCTTAATTCATATAACTGTAAAGTATTTCATCTGGTTTTCTGACGTGAATTTGTCTTTGTTATTAAGTTCATGACGTTTTAGCCGGAGACTGCCTCAAAAAACATGCAATATAATTGATAAATCTGTAATTCTCTTATGCTAATGAGTAACACCAACAAAGCGAGCGACTTGCGTAATATTAAATCTGTTTGTTGCCTCTTTTGTTAAACAACTTTCTTCTTCTCAATTTCATTTAGTTGCGAAAGTATTCTTTCAAATTGTTACTCACTTTTCTTTTTAATACTCTCCTGCATCTTTACTCACCCTCTCTCTCTCTCTCCCTCTCTTTCTCTCTCCCTCTGTTGATACGAACGATATTCTCATAATTTCATTGGCTTAATGCTATCTCTTTTTAACTTTTCCATTTATCAAGAGTTAGTTCCTTTCTTGCAATTACTTCCGTCGTTGTCCTATCATATTTGAGAATTTAAATAATTTCGTTACACCTTTTCAAAAATCTACCAAGTGATATCTCTATAGAACATATTTGCTTTTTCTCTGTTCTTCGCTAATGATATATCTGCTTATCAATATATCCTATTA
The DNA here is from genome assembly GCA_035045575.1 of Drosophila falleni. Lineage (NCBI taxonomy): Eukaryota > Metazoa > Arthropoda > Insecta > Diptera > Drosophilidae > Drosophila > Drosophila falleni. The sequence continues at coordinate 19,875,731 of JAWNOV010000167.1, forward strand.
CACTTTCAATCCTTTTCTATCTCAATTTGTTCCTATTACGATTTAGATTCTGTATATAACCATTCCTGTCGTTTTCCTATCCTATCTTTCTAGGTAACATTTTCCTTATTATATTAAAAAGTTGTCTCACTATAACTATTTTCCAGTCCCTCAATCAATCGTTTAACATTTGCTCACTCTTTCATACTTTATAGCCCCAACTTTATTGATTTGTTGCTTTCTTTCCCTTTCTGTCTTCCCAAAATCCCATTTCATTAAGTTCTCGCGGGATTAGTCTTCGCTTTGTCACCTCCACCTTCTTCCCATCTGAAGACATTCTCAGTCTCAGTTTCGCCCTGCTTATCTGTCGATTTGCTTAACAATCTCTTTCGTTCTCGTTCTCCACTATTTCGTGTAATTTGTATTAATTTTTTATGAGCTCCTCTACTGGTGGCCCTGGCATATTTTCCCCTTCTTCCAAACTACTCGTCTACTGTCTGATATATTTTTTTTATATTTGTTTCCCATTTAGAAAGCAGCGAAACAAAGACAATTGCTGGGTGATCCGTTGCACATGGGTCATTAACTTGCCGCATTTTGTAACGCCTGTCATTGAGTTGCTGCTTAGGCAGACGATCGTCGGTCCGTTCGTCGGTCCGTTCGTCGGTTTGTCGGTCGACCGACGAAACGATCGCGGAAGCTTTGCCGTTTCCCAGGCAAACGCAGAGAATCAACCGACCAAACCGACCGATGACTCATCCATGTATTGCACTTGGCAGTGAGATGTCGACAGAGACGGAGAGAGAGAGAGAGGGAGTAGAGGGAGCAGGAGAGGGGAACATACCAAAACGAGACCCATTTAATGTTGTTTAACGACTGTTTGCTGTGTGGGGTTTCGTCTCGTCTTGTCTCTGGGTACAACATGTGCATAACTGTTCGGATTCGGATTGGAATTGGGATGGGGACTGTAGACTGTAGACCACGGATTGTAGACTGGTACGGAACGGTAGGGGACGCTTACCTTAACACACACTCAACGCAAAAAAAAGATACAAGACGATATGCCGATAAGATTGTTATACCCAAAACAGATGTGGACCTTCTTCATTTTCGGACTCTTGGCCTTTGTTTAATTTATTTGATTGTTCTTTTTGTTTGCCCAACGATGATTTCTGTGTATGCGAGTGTGTGTGTGTATGTTTGTGTGTGTCTTGTACAAACATGTCAGTGCGTTATGCTCTTTTTTATTTGAGTAATTTTCGCCCCTTTTTATATTTTTCAATAGATTTTATGGATAGATAAAGGTTATCTGCAGGTCGTTGAGATCTTTGATTTTTCGCCTCGGCTCGGTAGGTGCGTGGTAGGCAGACGGACATGCAAAGACATGCAGCGACATGTCTCGAATTGTTTTTCTCGTTCTCTACGTGTGAGTGTGTGTCTGTGTGTGTGTGTTTGCTTATGTCATTATTTGTCTATCGTCTTAGTTGCACTAATATTTTCCTCATGGGCCAGTAGTCAAGTGGTGTGAGTCGACAACGCGTCGCGTCGCGTGTGGAATGAGAGAATGAGTCATGCTGCGGTTGCACTGGGTACATGTTGCATGAGAATGTGTGGCAATTAGAGTTGATTATTAGTAGGTGCAAGTGCCTGGTTAATTTATTGTATGCCACAGATAATAAATAACAAAAGAAATTAGCATAAAATGCTAGAAATTTCATTAGAATTAATGAGTTACCAAAAGTTTTAGTATGCAATATTGTTAGTTAAGATTATACCTTTCGATGAGTATATAACGTTGTCCATTTTTCCTAAATATATTTCGCACACTGATTCTCTTAAATTTTCCATTTGCATTGCATGTTTTCCGATCTTTTATCTTTTATGGCCACTTAAACATTTGAAACTCATCAAATATAACTCGAGTGTGTGAGTTATGTTATAGTTTTGGCCATTTTATGCATTTTGAGTTAAAACGCCATGAAATATGCAACACATGGTGGCGCCTCAAATTGTCTTTTATGTGAATCGAGTTGTTGTCGCCACCAAAACCCCGCCCACTTCTCTTTTTGCATACTCCCCCAGTTGGGATTTTATGTGCCAATGCAAATGGCGCATTAAAAAATTTGCGTTTGTTCCACGTATGTCAAGGAACTGGAACCGGAGACTGGTCTTATCAATCCTCTCTTATCTTCAGCTGGTCGTAAAAGATGCGCGACCGTAAAACTAAAGGCAACAACAGCATCCAAATCAAAGTATATAAAAACTGGCTACCAGACTTTTCTCACACACTTTGCCATAAAATAGATAAAGCCCAAAAATTTGAATAGAAGGGAGTACCAAGAAGAAGAGCGGGAAGGAGTAGAGAGAGAGAGAGAGAAGAAGGTGGAGTCGGAGGACGCCGCGTTGTCTGGGCGTGTAATCTATACAGGAAATGTTTACGATACTATTTTTTATAGCCTCACATATGCAAAGGGGCAGAATTGATTCAATGTTAGCTCGTAAATATAAATTAAATTATATAATTTATGTAATTTCTGTAATTCAACATATAACCCCATCCGCGGAAACCATTATCGTAATTTCTTCGAGTACTTTTATTTAAATCAAATGAAATTAATTTGAATTGCATTGACAATTGATGATTGACTCAATGTCTTTAAGACATGCTTAACGTTTCGTAGGTTAGATAAATTTTATTTTTAGACCCCGTACTTAAAAAAAGTACAGGGGTCTATTGGGTTTGTTTTACTGACTATGTGCGTAACAGACAGAAGAAGGCGTGGCAGACCCTGTAAAGTATATATATTCTTGATCAGCATCAATAGCCGAGTCGATATAGCAATGTCCGTCTGTCTGTATGAACACCTAGATCTCAGAGACTATAACAGCTAGAGACACCAAACTTGGTATGTAGGTTCTGGGAGAGGGACCTGGGAGAGGAACTGGGAGCGGGGCCTGGGAGAGGGACTGGGAGAGGGACTGGGAGCGGGGCCTGGGAGAGGGACTGGGAGAGGGACTGGGAGCGAGGCCTGGGAGAGGGACTGGGAGCGGGGCGGGATATCGTAACCAATCTGATATCATTTGCATTTAAGTTAACTAAATTATTTTTAGTTTTTTTCCATTATAAGTTTTTTCCATAGTAAGTACGGGGTTTCCGACTGTCGAGTATGTTCGACTGTAGCACCGGCCGACTAGTTTGAGATAAGAACGTAGATCAATAAGCTATACATACTATGTACTTCAAATATCAAACTCATATATGAAATCCGTTTTTTTTTTTATGGTAATTATTCTTCAATAGCTCCTTCTTTTTACTCCGATCGTAATTTATTTTCCGATGTATAACTTAATTATTTTCAAAGATCAAGGCTATATGATTTATAATGAGTTATTGAAATTTAAAATAAAAGAGCTATTATTTTAATTTAGTCCAAATTCTAGTAAGATTCATTTTACATAAATTTCCTCAAATCTATAACACCCGTTTACCTACTTTCAATTTGTACAGGGTATAAGAAGAGAAAAGAAACCTTACTCATATGTAAATGTTGATACATTTATAATAATAATTTTTGATTGCCTTTGCATGTAATTAATTTTAATTGTTAACTCCATTCAAGTTGATGGTCTCAACGGCATTAAAAATGCTCAACGCCTATTTTGGCCTATAAATTTTCATGGTAATTAAGCCGACTCGCCCGTTGGTTGGTTGGCCATCTCGCCAGTAAACACTTCGCGTGGAGGTGATAAAAGGCGTGGATCCGTGGTCCTCTTTTGAACCTTTGTGTTGTGTCCCTTGAGATACTTTGACAATAACTCATAAAGGCATTTTAACTGCCCGGCAAACGGGCTAATGACCACGACTCTGGGCACAGATCGTGTTGTGGACTTCACTTGGCACAAATTGTTCGCAATTAGTGCGCAATTTTTGAACACTAGATGGCGCACACAGCTGTGCTTGCCACACCCACCCACTCATACACACACCCATCACACACACCCATCACACACACTCACATGATTAGTACTGAGTGTGTGTTTTTGGCGTTGTAATTGCTTTTTGTAATTTATGCTCGCGCCACCCGCCACAAAAGTTGTCAGCATTTTGTCTCCCTGCCACACACACACACCCACACCCACACACACACACACTGCCACAGCCTCTAACTCTGTGTGTGTGGTATCTGCTGATGCACTTTGTCCATCATTATGACAGCTGCTTGACGACCAAAAGGGTCTTCTCGTAGCCAAGTTGGGTCTGTCCTTAGTTCGGTTTGAGTTCGCTGATTGGGCAATTTTTCTTACCCGGTTGCGGCTAATTTTTTCGCGTTATGAATGCGCTTTGTGACATTTGACATGTGCGTCAGTCAGTGAGTGAATGCAGCTGATGCCAGGAGTCAGTTAGCCTGAAAGTGTTTGTGTGAGGTTCGTCAGGTTCGTCATGGTGATTACGTCGAGTCAGACTCAAATTGATTTTAATGCTTGCTGCTGTTTGTAAAGGGTAAAAACTCGGGCGGGTTTTCTGGTCCACACTGGCAATGTTATGTCATACAATTAGTTAAACGCAAAGTGTAATAATCCCCGAATGATGTGGCTGCTTATACCCCATAGAGGTGTACAAGTGTGTGTGTGTTACGCGGATTCTCTAGAAGTTTCCAAATCCCAGCTGTTTCTCAATTAATTGCCATTTAGTGAAGTCGCAACTTCAAATAGACACACAAACAAAACCGCCGCGACATTGTCGGGTACGAGAAACAAGCAAAAACCACTTCCGACAATGGAACTCTCTCCTCCACGCCCCCTTCTTTGTTCCTTTTTACGCCCCCTTTTCTCTGCCCTCTCTTGGCAACATTTTTGTTATAATTATGGCGCCCAACGAGGCGTGAACACATGTCGTCGCCCCCAATAAAGCTGTGCTACCCAAAATGCCAGCAACGGTCACAGCAGTCACAAAAGTTTTTTCAAGTACAGTAAACACTCGCTAAAGCGAAGTATGGTCAACCATGTTCTCACATTTACCTTTGAAATGTATTTATTTAAACTGCCATTTATATTGCTTATTTTTATACAAGTCCCAATTTACAGTAACATATTTTCATTACAAGCAATTACCACTGTACCACACATGCCAGAATCACTGAGGAATTTTCCTAGTCAAAGCGCCGTGCCGTATGCAACAGCAAAAGTTGCATTCAAATTGTGAATGAGAATGTGCTTTTTGTATGGTTTCCAGCGAGAATTTTATGCTTGACATAGTATCAAAGATGAAAGACGAAACAGCACGACTAGATGATACTCTGCAACATTAATGAAAGAGACTTAAATAGCATAAATAAAAATTTATTATTAAAATGAAATATAAGTAGGCCATAACTTAGAGATTTATATGATAGTTTTTATAGTACTGGAGTAAATTTAGATTTTGAGCTTATAAAGAAAATATATGGCAAGTTAAGTCATCATAAATCATAAATTTAAAATTATTAACACTTTATAATATAAAAATTATAAAATAAGAAAATGTTTCAACACATAAACCTAAAATAAAATGTATATAAAATATTTTCATCAAGTTTAAGAAGGGTAGTCCGTTTCAAAAAAGATTAATATATCATATCTGTCACACATATAAATCTATTAATTTTATATATTACCAAAATAAATTATATGAACAGTTTTGAAGGGCATTTAATGATCGGCAACTTAAAATTAATTATTTTTTCTTGCATAGAATCATACATAAAAATATATCATATTTACTTTCGTAGTCCCACATCCAATGATCTCTGGCATCAATGAGTCTAGAGAGAGAGAGAGAGAGAGAGAGGGGAACCCTTTCATGCTTCTCTTGTGGTCAATTTTTATGGCCACTCGGTAGTATAAAAAGGCGCAACCTCATGCCAGTTGTTTTGGCCATGGCTTTTATGGTCGTAGATTTGGTCAACACATCTGCGTCCATGCATGGGACCGTGAGTGTGATGAGAGTCGGGATTTCATTCAGGCACATTCATTCATGCACAAATTGTTCAAAGTGAATGAATTTTCAGGCTGCATTTGTCAGTTGTCCACGCTCGCTGGACGTTTTTCCTTTTTTTTCTCTGTTTTTTTCTTTGCCTTCCTTTCAATTTTCCATCTGCTATTTTGTTTTTAATAATTGTTGCAAATGCGCTTTTACGCTTTTGACTTCAATTTGCAAGGGAAGCTTTTGATATTTCACTTGCACAGTTGTTGTTGTTGCTGTTGATATTGCTGCTTTTGTTTTTATTGTAATCGCATTAAGTGCGCTTATTTAACGCAAATCTGCCCCAGCTCATTGCCTCAGTCCATCCAGAATGGATTGTTGCAGCCAAACGCTAATGATGACTAATTTGTTTGCATTGCCAGAGAGACTCGGCCACATTCGCATCCTTATTCCGAGACTCAGTCTCCAGACTCAACTTCAACCTCAACCTTATATTCTTTTTGTTCTTGTCGTTTTTACTCTCTCTCTCCCTCTCTCTCTCTCTCTCCCCCTTTTCAGTCGAGTGGGCCACATGTGTGCGGCCACAAGTGTTTGTGCCACGAGTGGCAATAAGCAGGGAACACAGGACAGAAACAGGAGCAAAAGGATCTGAGCTCTGGGTTTTTGTTATTTTTGCAACATTTAACGCTTATTTGGCTCTTTGCTAAGCTTTCATGGCACGGCTTTTGAGTGTTGGCCATGCCGTCTGTTTGTTTGTTGTTTTTTTAGGCATTTCCAAATGGGAGTTTTTCCCTTCACTCTCTCTCTCTCATCTTGTTGGCAGTTTGTTGTTTTTAGCTGCAGTGCACAATTAATTCGCAATTAGCATTTTGTTTTCAAATGTTAGGCAAATGTTTAGGGTGCACAGACAGTCGAGAATAGGAATGAGCAAGAATATTATTCGTAGCATCACAATTTCGAATTCAAGCCCGAATCAAAGGAACTTGAAACAGTTCAATCCGCTTAACCAATTTACTCACCATGGCAAAATGGAATACATGTCAAGGCAAGGGAGCTTGGAAAATCAACTAGAAAAACAAGCAATTGGTAAATTAACAAATTATGCATCAGCCAAGCGGGACAGGACGAACAGGACAACAACGAGCACTTAATTTAGTTAATGCAAACGTTAAGGACAATCCCAAACAGCCAAACTGTAACTCACTCCAATTGGTTGACATCTGACAGATGAACTCTTAGATCCTGTGACAGGCCAGCCAGGCGAAACTGTCCAGGTTAAGGATACATTCGAATCGCTTTAGCTGCTGATGTGGCATAATTTGTTATCCTCACCAGATTGAAGAAAAAAATAGGATGTTGAAGTAAAAAAAATGGCAACGTCTTTGGATTTAGTTGCGAAGTAATTGTAGCAAATAAAAATTGGAAGTAACAGGACAACCCTCAATGGAAAAGTATCCTGGACTTTTCCCTTGCTAATGGACATCACTTTGTTTGTCGTCTTTTTTTTGGCAGTGGCATTAAAGCGCAAAGTTTATAAACAAATATAAAAAAATAACAGCATTGTTGTAGTACTTAAAACAAATATAAATTTTAGTAATATATAAAAAGCAACAAGTCGAATTCTCAATGCACTTTACAAGACATTAAAAATAATAAATATAAATATAATAAATATAAATAACATATTATAATTTTTTTTTTTTTAATTAAATGATTTTAATTTATGCAGCATACTGTACTCTCTTTTTGAAAAGTATAACTTGAAGGTAGAGTATCGTCCAATTGCCTCGAGGACAATGCTAAGCCTCTTTTGAGACTAGCACTTGGCCAACTCTTCTTCTTGCTGCGAACTGGGCTCCGCTGATAATAAAAATTTAATGATTTTATTGCTTATGAAGTTGTAATTCATTTTCGTGCCACAACCCTTCGACAATTATCCTTTTAGATAAACAATTGTGCCAGACAGTGCTCGAATATCCTAAGAAAACAAAAAAAAAAAGAATAGGAAAAAAAAGTGCCGACGACTGTCATAAAAACAAATTTTCATTGTTTGTTTTCTTTTGCGCGCTTTTTACTATATTTTTATTTCATTTTTTTTTATGATTTACTTTTGTCTTTGTTTTTGTTTCTTTGCTGTCGTAAAACGTTTATTTCATTTATGCGGCATATTCCCTTTGGAGACGTTGCCATAAAAATTCGTGTAAAATTATGCAAAAAGGATTAAAAACATTTGCAGGAAACGCTTCCCATTCCACAATTGGGCAGCTGTATTTGTCGAATGCTCGTCATGTTTTAATTACGTCTGATAATAAAACTAGTAAGAGAATCCTGCGAGTTTTATTACCCAAGTGAATGATGAGAATATTGAAACGGATGTAGTAGAATATTTTAATCTCAACAAGGAAATTGTGTTGGTTTTTTGTTTATTACATCCAGGCATTGCTCCGGTCACCATGACACATGACCACGAATTAATCTGAAATCGAAATCGCCAAATATTTCGCACATAATTCAGCACAAACAACAAAGGTCACGCAGCAATTTGGAAAGAGAAAAGTAAATGCAGAGAAGGAAGTCAAGGAAAGTGACAGAAATCTCGAATGCTGTCAGGATATATCAAAGGGTTCCCTTACTTTTTATTACTAAGCACCAATCAATTGAAAATCACGCTCCGAGTCTGACCAAAGAAACTCAATTCCTAAGCTGCTCATGGAGATGCCATATCCACCATTATTTCTAATGACAGGACATATGACAAGGACCTCTTTCCCATTCCTGGCTCCTCACTAAGCCAAAACGTATGTCAATTTGTCAAATTCGCATATTTTTGCGGTACTTTTTTTATCGCAAATGCCGTGCGACGGCTTTTTTATTGATATCGTCCGGGGCAACACGTGTGTCTGGAGCATGAGGACTTTTCTCCTGGCCACAACAATGTAATCTGATGCCTGTGTCCGTTTCATATATGTGTGTGTATGAGTGTGTGCTTAGAATTGCCGTTGGACAGGCTTTTATACTGAAAACTGCCAAATCATTATAAAAATATGCTTTCGACTTTTCCATTATTTTGCCATGGTTTTGTCAGTTATCCTGTGCGTTATTTGATATTTTACAGTTGATAATAGCATTGGAAAAACTTTTCATATGTGCCTGATCATTATACTTGATTGATGTGAATGGTTTTGCACAAGGTTTAGGATTACCAAATGTGCATAGAATTGTGGCGAAAACTGTTAAATAACTGACACAACTGTACCAAAAGTAGTATTAAATTAGAACACAATTTTTCACTGTTGATCTAATAAACTCGGATATAAAAGAATTCGCAAAACATATTGCAAACTTGGCTTATAAGTTTTAAATCTAAAATTTTGCGAGACTAAGAAAAAAAATGAACAACAGCAGTGGAAAACTTGTGGGCGGTTGCAGTCGGGCACGCTCGACAGTTGAATACCCTGTGCCTAGGTACTGAAAGTTGACTTTCGATCGACTGATATTTTAACAAACAAAAAACTTTTCCATACTAAAACTTCAGGCCCCGCTCCCAGTTCCTCTCCCAAGTCACGCTCAAAGGCCCTCTTCCAGGCCCCGCTCCCAGGCCCCGCTCACAGTCCCACTCACAGTCCCACTCACAGGCCCCGCCTACAGTCTCACTCACAGGCCCCGCTCCCAGTCTCACTCACAGGCCCCGCTCCCAATCCCACTCACAGGCCCCGCTCCCAGGCCCCGCTCCCAGTCCCTCTCTCAATCCCTCTCCCAATCCCTCTCCCAGTCCCACTTTCAGTCCCTCTCCCAGTCCCTCTCTCAATCCCTCTCCCATGCCCCGCTCCAGTCCCTCTCCCAGTCCCTCTCTCAGTCCCTCTCCCAGGCCCCGCTCTCAGTCCCTCTCCCAGAACCTACGTACCAAGTTTGGTCTCTCTAGCTCTTATAGTCTCTGAGATCTGTACAATTTTTTAGTACGGGGTCTAAAAACAAATTTGATCTGCCTATAGTATAGTAGAAGAATTGGAAAAAGAGCCGAGTCCCAGAACTGTACTAAAGTTCCACTTAAGCTCTGTCAAATGCAAATCAATTGAAGCTACTCAGTCGCAGCTCGAAACATTAAGGGTTGAGATTTAATTATGGGAAACAAGAAAATCCACAGTGAAAAGTCAACACACATTCACAAACAATGCATCAGTGTTTGGTATTGTTGTAATCGGGTACGTGTAATTAAGCATTGGGTAAGTCCAGTAAATATAAGAAGGTCCACTCCCAGGACTATAAAGGTGCCTACAACAACCGCCTGCATGTGGAGAATATGATTTCCGTGAGCCGTTGTTTATTCCATCAACGCATTTAACTCTTTCAGTTTTTATGGTCATTAATATGCTTGATTATTTCCCTTGTCGTTGTCGTCAGCCTCGTCTCGTCGTACACTCTGATCCTGATGAGGAGCAGGACACGTGACCGGCGACGTTACCGTTACCGATGTCGGAGCGTCCAGCGCCCGCATAAACATTTTCATCCTGAAGTATCAACTTCCTGTGTGGCCCGTGCAGCATTCAACAATCAGAAACCATAATAAATATCTGGTGCATTGTGTTGAAAATATATTTTAAAACTGTGGCAAGCACTTACCTTGCCACTCGCTTTGCAGTGTGTGTGCAACCCCTTCAGGGCAGGCAGCCAAAAGGGTTAAGTAGCAAAGAGGATGAGACTTTAATACTGGCTCAGGATTCCTTCTTCTTTTTTTTATTTTTTTTATTTTTTGGGTTGGGCCACGCCCCTCTCGGCCGCTATTATTAATGCTGATTGACGCCTGTTTTGTAATTTTGTAATTGAAACTGAAGTTTCCTTCTATTTTGACATCATTTCTGCTGCCTTTTTTTCTTCTGTTTGTTGTTGTTCTCGTTGTTTTTGTTGCTGCGCCCACAATCATTTGTTCGTTATCCTTTGATCTTTTTACTGTCGCGAACAGGAAGCTCTGACAGCGTGTTCTTCTTTTTTTTTAATTTTTCTAATTCAGCTTGACAAATTATGATTCTTTTTGAGCATTAAGAGATGTGTGCCTATCGATATATTGAAACTAAGTGATTTCTCTGAGTATCTATCGATATGTTACATAATTTATTGAATTTAGATGTGTTCCTATCGATATATTGAAACTAAGTGCTTTCTCTGAGTATCTATCGATATGTTACATAATTTTTCGAGCTACTCAAATTAAATGATAGAAAGAACATTTCCTTTTATAACACCTACATTTTATTAACTTAATCTTCGCAAAAAATCACCATAATAACAAATAAAAATTTAATCATTACAATACGATATACAACAGTCTGTTTTCGATATATGTAAATATGTTTTCATTTTATACCCCCTACATTTCATTAAGTTAATCACCTCCAAAAACTCAACCGCAATTACTCAAAATATTCCAAGAAATATGCAAAACTCTGCACATTGCTTGAGTCATCAATTTTGGTAGCAGGTTGCAGGGTCGTCTGGTCTTATCTAGGGCTATGTATCATCTACCGGTCTGGTCTGGACTATTGGTGGCCTGGTCTAGCTCAGCACAGAATGAAGCACTTTAAGTTTCAGCCAAGCGACAAGTCCTCAATTATCAGATTTGCATGACTGATATGGCAAACCGACTGGCCGGAATGGCAGTAGCCTGTATACTAGTAAGGAATCTGGATCTCTGGTCTCTGCCGCAGCATAATATTTCAAATGAAGCGTTGCGAAGCGAAGGAGCAGGACTCATTATCAAAGCACAGCATGTGGTTAGCCCCGAAGTAGTGAGGCAAACTTCCGTTGCTCCAAAAAGGAGCAGCAATATCTGTGGCAGCAACATGCTTTGCCCCCTTTTGATGATGAAGCAACACTGCAGAATTTCAGTCAATTTCCTCGAAATTGTTTTTTGTTTGTTTGCCACAGACTTCACCCGACTCTTTCAACTTGTCTCCATCTCAGTCTCCGTCTCTCGTCTCTCGTCTGACTCTGCTTAGGCTTCCTGTCTGCCAAAGTCTCTAGCTTTCGCATTGTGGCATTGTTCGTGGCAGCGTTACAGGCGACAGTGTTAAATGGTTGCAATATGTCATCAGGTTGCCTGACTGCCGTTACAACGAGTACGAGTAAGAGTAGATGTGCCAGCCATGATAGTCCAATCATGCCAACCAACCAGCCAACCAACCAGCCAACCAACCAAGTACAAGCCAAACCGAGTGTCTTTTGGACCGGGATGCGGCGCCATTTGTATGAAAAATCGCCAGGATGCTAATACGTTTGACTTCCGTTGACGGATTACCGACTATTTGGTCTGTGCCTGCCCTTCCTTTCCCACTGCCTTCAACTCAACCATGGAGTTGAGGCCATGTTCTCCTCTCCTCCTCTCGTTCAAAATTGCTGCGTTTCACATTTCATTTGAATATTTTACTTGAATGTTTTTTTTTTTGCTGGTTGTGTTCACTCTCATTGGGAATCGGGGAAGCTATCTGATAATTTGCTATGCTGCTGCTCAGTCGAGTTGTCGTTAGCGAGACAAAGCCCCCATTGCTTTGATAAACAGAAGGGCCTAGCGTCAGTGAGATGAATGGATAGAACACTGAGAGAAATTGGATTGAACATTAATCCAAATAAAAATAAACAGTCGTAGCAAATGTTCCATTCTATCTGTTTATATTGCCTTTTGCACAGGTGCAGCTTTCGTCTCTAGCGCGGACTGCCGTCCGCAGTTATATTATAAAAAATTATACTTTATCAATTGTAAGATTATTAAATTGATATCTAAATTTACCATTAGTTAGTTAACTTTTTTTTTCAGAAATCTAACATTTACTTATAATTATTATTAAACATTTCTTTATATTTTTATTTCACTACATTTCACTACAGTGATCCACATCGGAAATATTCTTTTGATATATTTAAACTATTACAGTACACCTAATTTCGACATAAGTAGCAAGTATTTCTCTTAGTGTACTACACTTTGGGCGCATTGATATGCAAATTTTTCAAATTCGTTGCAACATCTCATTTTTTTTTTTTTGTGTTTTGGTTTTGTTGTTTTGTGCTTGGAACTTTTTCTATTTTGGCACCATTTTGATTGCCATGAATGAGTAACGACCGGAAAGCTGTTTTTATGGCCAAGTGATAGCGATAGCCCGGACATTCAGCTCGAAATGGCCAAGGTAAGCCAGACAGTAGCTAGGTGAATGAAATTGGCAACTGGCAACTGGGAGCAGAGAGTTGGGAGCACGAAACTCGGAACCTGAAGCTACGTTTCAGTTGATAAGCGAGCAAATTGAAAACGGCGTCGGCATTGGAGGCGTTGAAATGACAAGCGACCCGTTGATTTCTCTCTCTGGCAATTTGGTTGATGGATTTCGGTTAATGGAGCTGGCAAAATTACTATGCCGGGATGCTTTTTGTTTGTTGCGAAAAATTTAAATAAATTGCTCTCATTTGTGGGTAGTCAAAAATTGCATACCCCAACTCCAGAGCAGAGTTTGAAACATCATCATCGTCGTCATGATGGTACGTTTTATTTTGTTTCTAAATTGAAATTGCAGTGCAAACAATTTAAATGGGATTTGCATAAATTTACTATACGATACACGGTACGACACTTGCAATGGTCAAGCCGGAAACTAAATCGGTTTTGTGTGCTGGACAAATCACTTGTAAATTGAATTACTTTGCAAAGCAACCCTTTTTCTGGCCAAACCCAAAATAGTACCCCTCTCAACCACAAAACTCTGCTCACACTCTCTGATTGAATTGAATTTCACGCATATGTGCGTTTATACAATTTGGCCAATTTTCAATAATAATAATAACAAGAAAACGCGCAGTGTGAAAAACTCGAAATCAACACAAAAGTTGTCATAAAATCTGATACAAGAAACAATGCTCAGATTGAGCTACAATGCCTGACTAAGAGATGCCCTGTAGGCAAGTTGAAAATAATATTGACTGTGGAAACGTTGTCACCTACAACATTCCCCACAAGTCACCCATTTACGAGGTATCTGGAGAAAGGGTTCGAGGCTTTGGGCTTCGGGTTTTCCCCGGCAACAACTCAATTATGTCTGGGACACACACATGACTTGACAGACAGCAAGCAGGGCTTGCATTATGTTCGTTTTTCCTTTTTTTTATGATAAGTAGCCGCTGGCTATGAAAATCCTTTGAAAAACACCCAACCACCCAAAAAGTATGCTACACATTTTTTTGTTCCTGCGAACTTTTTTTTTGAACTGCTTGTGGCAGACCAATCAACACCAACAACACACACACGGTGTTTGCGTTTGCCAAAATCACATTTTCCATCAATTTTCGTACATGATTTGCGCAAAATGTTCATTCGATATCATCGAAAGGGGTCTGGGAAGGGAAAGGGGTTAAGGGATCTGAGCTATAAAAATGCAACACATCAGCGTTGAAGCCGCTTAAAGCCAACGGCTGTGGACATTTGGTGAAGTTGTGTTTAATACACGTCACATGTTTTGACGTGGTCACGATGATAACATTTTTTTTTTTTACTTTTTACAATTTTTTGCAATTTTATGGTAATGCTGCAAAATGTTTTTATAAAAACATATTTTGTAACAGTCCGCAGAGAGTGTAAAAACCAAAAAATAAAAAAAAAATAATAAAAATATAAAGCTGCAAAAAAGGGATAATAATGCGACACGATGCTCAGAGGCCCATGCCAAATTTTATATTGAAAAGCATTTTACTTTGATGTTTTTTTGGGCATTCGGTTACCTTTCTTTTTGTTGTCGTTGTCGTTGTTGTTGCGTTAATAAATGCAAATAAAATATGTTTAAATTGCATTATTTAAAAAAAATTGCGTCGTTAATTTAAATGCAAATACATTTTTGATAGCTAAAATGTCACTGCAGTCCGGTTCAGTCGACGCGTTGCTTGCCAATTTTTTTTTTGCAGGTATTTAAATTTTATTTCATATATTTTTTTTTGCGGCAAGCCCGGTTAGCCCCACGGCACAGCCGGACCCATTAATTTTGATAGTTGCATCATGGCATATGAGAGATATCCTTTGATGGACGTGCTTTAAGGCGGGGGAAAAAAAGGGAATCTGGTTTGAGGACAGCTTCGGTTGAGTTGTCATGGCAGCGGCGTTTTTATTAAACATAATTTTATTAGTTGCATTTCATTAATTTGCAGATTGCACGCAATTTAATATTTATAGTTGGTTGACCTCGTTTCTAATTAAACGCAAATATTTGGATAATTAAATGACAGAAATTAGCAACCCGTATCGGTTGAATGAGCACGTCAAAAGCACAGAGAGTGAGTAAAAAATGCAGCTATTACTGAGATTTAAAGAGACAGTAAGATTTAGACATTTTTGGAGCAGTTGATTATAAATTTAACCTCACAGAAGACTCTGCAGTTAAAAAGATATTCAAAGAATTCGATAAATTTCCAGCGGTTATGGTATTACGATTTCACGAAATTAACTATGAATAAATAGGAATGTATAAAATATTTTAGAATTGGCAACTTAAATTGAAATTTATCCAGAATAAATTCAAAATTGCTATAAAAATTTGAATCAAATCTTGAGTTCAGAATGTACGAAAAATTTTCTAAACCAACTTGCTAATACTTAAACTTACTTTTTACTTTTTTTTAGTGCAGTACAAAAAAAATGTGAATTTTTGTTGTTGATATCCATCAAAATATACCCATTATAATGGGTATTCGTTAACTAACCATTTCGGAATATTTCGATTGAACAAAAGCTCTTTTCTCTGCCTAATTCACTTTTAATTAACAAATCCCAGGCAGTCAATCCAAATGCAACCAGAACAGAAACTTTGTTAGCAAATGAAAAGAAATTCAATTAAGCTTATTTGAGCGTTAAAAGCCAATCATGTCAGAGCCGACCGAAAAGCACAATGAAAAGGACAGCAAGGACCCTGTCAGTGTGCTCAATTGTTGTAAAGGGGAAAGGGAGAGGGGAATGCAGACTCATCTCACTTTAGAATTAAGGGGTTAGGGCAGTTGACAGCCTTACGAAAAAGGGTTGCAAAAGGTGTCGCTGCCTCAACACATTGGCTGCTGTTGCAGTTGCAGTTGCAACGAGGGGATTTTGGGCTAAAGCCAAAGGCGTTTTTGGAATATGCCTTTGCTTTAATTGCACCCTCGAAGTCAGATTCATATATTGCATTCGTTGGCGTCACATGATGATGATTTGCAATTTGCATTTGGCAAATTTCTCCAACTAGTGCCGGTTTTTGCATACCAATTAATTAGATGCGAATGCAATTTTAATTACACTCAACACTCCACAGTCTGCAGTTCGCAGTTGCATTTGGTAAATTGCAAAATGGACAGATCTGGAATTTATGGATGGTGTTGGCGTTGACGTTCGGCTTAGTGGCCAGGCCGAAAGTGGATTAGAGACTAGATGCCTCATCGAACTGGTGGCAACTGTACAATCCACATTCCTTTCGCCTTTTTTGTATTGTTGTGTGAGTTCGTTTTTGGTCGCCTTGATTGATCGCCATCATTCTCATACTCATTCTCTTAGACTCATCGTCATTTACCCATACGTCAGTCAGTCAGTGAGTCGTAAATGTAAGCAAACATGATGGTGGTCACGTGTCAGCCATGTAAGCTCCGAGCAGGACACGTGTCCTGCAATGCTGCCTCTTGTCTTCAACAATTTTTGAAGTGCCCGCCATAAGAAGGGGGTTGGCATTCGTAAAGGCGAGTGGGTTGAGAGAAAGAGAGAGAGAGAAGAGTCTCTTTGCCTCTATTTGGATCATCTTCTCTGACTTCTTCAGCTGTTGTGCGTGTGTTGTGTGTGTGTGTTTTTTATTCGCCGTGTGTCGGCGCTAAGCCAAAAAGTATGATTTGATTTTCGTTTTTTCGTTGTGCTAAGCACATTAACGCATGTTTTCACTCATCAACGCTTGGCTAAGTGTTTTAGCTTTTAGGGGAGAAAAAGGGATGAGCAAAGGCGTTACAATAATATTTTGTTAATGCATACGACTAATAAAAGACAATTCAATTTACTTTGCAATCGTTGCTTTCCATTTTTTGCTACTATATATATAATTTTTTTGAATAAACTTTCAATAAATTCATACATTCTGTCATTGTACATAAATAATATTTATAACATTTATTTATAATATTTTATTTATTTTATATTTATATTTATATATATTTATTAAATATATTTCACATATTTTTTAGTATAAGCAAATTTTCAATGTATTTCAAAATTGATGATTTCGAAATTGGACTTTAACTTTTAAAATATTTGAAATATATATACAATATGTTTTCTTTTTATAAACTGCAGTTTTTACAAACAAATTTTAGTAAAGAGTATAAAAAATACAAGTAAAACAAAAATCAATCTATTATCAAATGAACCACTTTGCATGGCATACAATCACAAACAAATAACCCCATTTCGGAACACTTTATCAAGCTCTTGAGAACCATTTCAAATGACTTCATTTTCTAATATCCAATTGAAATATTGCATAAAATTTAAATGGAAAACGTGGCCAGGATAACAGGCCGACTACTTGGCTTATGCATGGTCGATCTCAATTTGAAAATACCAAAATCAAATCTAGAAAAAATGAGAAAAAGTTGCGTGTGGCAAGCGACGACGCACGCACAAAGCTCAACAAACAATTGCAAAACATTTACACGAACACACGCTACAACAACAACAACGACAACGATAACTACAAACAACAATACAAATTCGTCAAAAATCAAAATCGAATCAAGGCACAACAAAAAAGCGTAGAGATTAGAAGGGGAAAGAAGATGAGTGAAGAAGAGATGAGTAAAGAGTAGTTGGACTCACATACATGACTTTGACACCCCGAGGCGCAATTTTAGAAGCGCACGCGTCGCATTCACAAAAGTATAGAAACAATCACAGCCAAAAAGCCTCAGAAATAGTGGCAACAATAACAAACAACAAATTGCCCCGAATCTGTTGCGAGGACATGCGCCACAAAGGACTCGACGCCTGTCGCTGTTTGCTCTGAAGTTTTGGCAGTGGCAACAACAACAATTATTACATTTGTTTAACTTTGCCCCAGCACTGCGGGGCAATTATGGTGAATGCTTTTGTTTGAGTTGTAGTTGTTACTGTTGTTGTTGTTGTTGTTGCTGCCGACGGCGACTGGCGAGTTAATTTAAGAAAAACTCTCTCACAGAAAGGCTTGAGCTTGAAATCCTTTGCGTGTGCCGAGTTTTGTTTTAATTGCTTCAAAAATTGCTCATACGCTTCATTGCGCCTCGAAGAAGTTCTGTGCAGCATGAGAGAGAGAGAGAGAGAGAGAGAGAGAGAGAGCTGAGAGAGCTGAGAGAGGGGAGCTGCCCAAACAGGATATACGCTCTGTTGCTGCCAGCATTAGACTTCTTCTTGTTGTTTTTGTTGTGGTTTGACAGCCGCAACGGCGGCCACTGTGCAAACACTTCACAAACAGCAATGTCTACACTGAAATAAAAAGACCAAGTTCTAAAGTCAAAAACATTTATCTTAAATATTTTGTTCTTAAAATCAGATTATTTTAAGACCAAATTACTAAAACTAAGATTATTAATCTAAAAAATCGTAAAGTCTAAATATAAGAATAAAAATCTTTAATTGTTAGAAAAGTATATATAGATACTATTTCGTATCAAACAAATGGTGGCACCGTGGCGCTCTGGTTAGAGAGGTCGCTTTATTTGTGAAGCAGTAGGCGGCGGTTCAAACCCCACTCGTATCAAATTAAAACAACGAATAAAAAATTACTAAAACAGAATAAAATGTAAGTAAATCAAAAATAAAATATATAAATATATAAAAATAATTTATATCTATTTTATTTTTTAGTTTTAATTTTTGGAACAATTAGTCTTAAAATAAGAACTTGGTCTTAATTTTCTCGACTCATTTATTAGACCAAAAATCTTAGTTCTGAGACAAAAAATTTGATTTTAGAACATTTTTTTTATCAGTGTATAGAAAATTTGAGGCAAGTTTTGCAGGGAAATCTTTACTTATTGCCCATTATACTAATTGCCTGGTAGAGTAACAATGTTCAATTCAAAACAGCCCATAAATCAACTGCATATGGCCTATTAATCATAAAGTGCAGTGAGAATATTCCCTCAGTCCACATTTGACCAAAAAACAACACCTGAACCTCAGCTCAGACCACAGACCACATTTTTAATATGTGTGCCGTTTTGTGGCTAAGTAAACAAACAAAAAAAATGTGCAAAACCCCAAGCGTAAAAGCCGCAAAAACCAAAAATTGGCTACCAAAATCTGGCTCTGTCCTAATTGATTTATGAGGGTATATTTCCAACCTGAGAAGAACCCAACAAACCGACAACCAACTGTTGTTTTTGCTGCAACTCTTTTTAGATATCGCAGAGTGCACAGTGAAATTAAGCTGAAAATTACGCCAAATAAATTATTTACGCAAATAAATTGAAATTTATTGACTCCAACTGTTTGGGGCATACATTATATTACAGTACCCGATTCCTATATAGCTTTTGTTTTTTCTGTTGTTGTCATAAATGTGGGCAGCAGCTTGTGATATGCAAATTTACATTTTGCATAGCATACTTTTTTGGGGTTCGAACATATTGTGGCGGATTTTAATTAAGCGCAAAGGCAACAAAACAAGAAGGAGCTAAATAGGTTTGCGATTAGCCGAAGATAAAATACTCTTAAATATTATATTATCCAGATATTTCATTATTTGATACAAAATCAATTTATTTATAATTTATTTTAATTGTTAAGGTAAAAAACTATTTTCTAATTTAAATGTTAATTATTATTTTGTCTATAATTTTTAGTCAACATAAAGTAAGTAATTAAAAATAATCTAAATATTTGCATGCTACTATTATTATATATTTTAAATTTCCTTTATTTATATAATAAAGACATATCGATTGTAATTATATACAAATTATTTATAATTTATTTTAATTATTAAGGTGAAAAACTATTTTCTTATTAAAAAGTTTATAATTATTTTGTCCATAATTTTTAGTCAAGGTAAAGTAAATAATTAAAAATAATCTAAATATTTGCATGCTACTATTATTATATATTTTAAATTTTCTTTATTTATATAATAATGGTCCAGTTAACTTTACCTTTTTATATCCCAATAAATTTCAAGAAAAAACATTCTATTAATATTGAAAATGACACATGAAAATATGTCATGCAACAAAGTTATTCGACCTTTTCGGTTAGGGTATTTAAATACAGGGAAGCCGAGTAAGCAAACACATATGTAACAGGATTAATGCACTGTCCTTTCGGTCGATTCGGACTGCTGATATGTCCTCGCATCTGGCGTCATCAACGGGGTTTTCCATTTGATTTGCATAGCATTTAATGAAACATTATTTTCGAATTTGTCTGTTTAATCGTGTGACAATTAGTCAAATGTTGACCCCCGACCCTTTGTCGATAAATCAAAGGAGTTTCATTACGATATTTCGTTTTATTTTCATTTATTTTTATTTTTGTTTGCAATCAGATTGTGTTTAATGATTTGCAATTAGGAAATTAGTTTGATTTTTAATTAACATGCGGTTTTTGGGCTATTTCACTTTGTTTTCATTTTCCTTTTCATCCAACGCTTTTTTTTTGTCGATGTTGTTGTTGTTGTATTTGTTGTTTGTGTAAATTGCCACGCAAATCATTTAATGCGTTTTTGTGGTTAGAATTGTTTTTGTTGCCTTTGGCCAGGACCAGATTTGCATTTAATGAGCTTCTAAAAGGATTTTAATTTAATTAATGGACACAGCTAATTTTTTTTTCGTTTTTCTAGCTAACTTAATTTAAAGTTGTTTTAGTTTTCAGTAATTTGATACTCTGGTTTAAACTTGAATATGGGTTAAATAACTTAAATTATTAATAGCTACAAGATAATTAAAGATAATCATAATACAAATAATAGCTAATTAATATTAAATAGCTATTATTATAATGTAGTATTATCAATTCTTTTAAAGTAGGTACTTGATCATTTATTTACAAAGCTCCTTCATAATAAATTTGGTTTCTAGGCTCTTGATTATCAAACTCAATTATACTTCATTTAAATGTATACATATTAGCATTTGATTTATTTCTCTATATTCGAACTCGTACTTCTTCCTTAGTTTCTCTTTGTTTTTCTTACCCTCTCTACTACTGCTACTATAAATACTACTCTTAATATTAATATTACTCTAGTCCCTCTCCCAGTCCCGCTCCCAGTCCCTCTCCCAGGCCCCGCTCCCAGTCACTCTCCCAGTCACTCTCCCAGGTCCCTCTCCCAGTCCTTCTCCCAGTCACTCTCCCAGGCCGCGCTCCCAGTCACTCTCCCAGGCCCCGCTCTCAGTCTCTCTCCCAGGCCCCGCTCCAAGTCACTCTCCCAGTCACTCTCCCAGTCACTCTCCCAGTCACTCTCCCAGTCACTCCCCCAGTCACTCTCCCAGTCCCTCTCCCAGTCACTCTCCCAGGCCCCGCTCCCAGTCACTCTCCCAGTCCCTCTCCTAGTCACTCTCCCAGTCACTCTCCCAGTCCCTCTCCCAGTCACTCTCCCAGTCCCTCTCCCAGTCCCTCTCCCAGTCCCTCTCCCAGTCCCTCTCCTAGGCCCCGCTCCCAGTCCCTCTCCTAGGCCCCGCAGTATAGAGAAACCTACATACCAAGTTTGGTGTCTCTAGCTCTTATAGTCTCTGAGATCTAGGTGTTCATACAGACAGACGGACAGACGAATAGACAGACAGACATACAGACGGACAGACGTACATTGCTTTATCGACTATTGCTATTGATGCTGATCAAGAATATATATATTTTATAGGGTCTGTCACGCCTCCTTCTGCCTGTTACGCACATATTCGGTAAAGCAAACCCAATAGACCCCTGTACTATTTTTAAGTACGGGGTCTAAAAATACAATCTTTAAAATCAGACAATATACGTGTACAGGCAACTTTTAACCAAACCGCTTTTAAATTGTCAGAAATATAAACTGTAATTATTACTTTTCTATACATTTAGCTTGTTTTCATCAGTCTTTTTCCTGTCCCTATTTATCCCAGAGACTCGCTCTTGTCTGTGAATTACACCTAAGCCTTTTTTTGTTGCTGCCTTTCTATGCCACAAATCCATTTAGTGAGTGCATTTAATTAAATCTGCGGCGCATTTAATTCGCTCGCGTTGCGCAGGCAAAAAAAGTCGAAAATCTAATTAGCTTTTAGCTCAGGCTTGAAGGAACTAATTACCAGAGCACAGGAAAGGGAGGAGGAGGCGAGTTTCATGTTTGATCCTGTACAAATTAACAAATTGTATACTCTTATTAAGAGCAAAGCAAACGGAATGAACACAAAGCACACACAAAACAGCACAAAATAGAAGGAGAAATACAAAAAAAATTGCAAACGTCATCGAAAGCAAAACCCAAAACCCCCGACACCCGACCCCCGATTACCGATACCCTACACTCTGGCCATGCCACGGCGAGGCATGCAACGCCTCGTGCTGCACTCAAGTGGCTTTATCAGTGGTAACCGCAGCTCTCTTGGCAGGATACGTTTCAGCCCCGCCACACTAATATCCTTTAGAAATTGTGTTTTTTTTTCTCGTTTCATTTTCATTTTCGGAAAAAGCAAAACGGCGAATGAAAATTGCATTCAATTGAGCGCATTTATTGTTTGAATTAAGTCATGAGGAAAATTCCATTAGGTTGGCAGAGAAACTGCACTCTCACAATTGAGTGGGGGTGGTTGATGATGACTGGGCGTGTTGCAGCGGCAGCAACAGCAGAGGCAGACACATGTGGCGCATTAGTCGAAGGACGTGCTGTTGCTGTTGCTGCTGCCACATGAGGCAAGTGCCTCGGCGAAAGCGTTAAATGGGATTTTGTGCAAGCCAAAAGAGCGGCTCAGCTCAGCTTTGGCGTCTTTTGCCTGAGGCGCTGCAATCAGCGACATGCCACATGCCACAGCCACAGCCACAACCCACCTGCAACATACACGTTGGTTATGATTGACAGCTGTGCACGCTGCATTTGAGTCGCATGAAATTGAAAGGCAACAAAAAACTGCAGCGTTTGATTAAGTCCTTTGCCATTGACTGAAACAAAAAACAAAGGAAGAAAAAACGCTCTTATAAAAAGGCAAGTTTCTATAATACCCTGTAAACATTTGTCATAAATCAAAAACCGTTTTACATTCAACGTTAAATTCAAGGACTACCGACGTAATTAAAAATAAAAATAAGTTTAATTGTTGAGTTTTCATCAATAAAATTCTTAGTCTTCACTCCCGATAATTATTGTGGAGTAATAATTAAATTTCAATTTTTATTTAAAAAATTTTAAAATAACTCTTATTATTAACTTTTATACAATATATATAATATACAATATATGTAATAAATATACAATATATATATAATACATTTTAAATTAACCTCACCTTTGCAAATTATAAAATCAAACCGATAGTTATAATAAATATTTATAATATAACTATTAATTTATTAGCAATTTTCCGTTTAACTTTTAAGTATTTTTTTAACCATAACTCTAATAGGCTTGATTTAATTTATTAGTTTCTTTTTTATGGCCATTAATTATGGCAATAATTATTATCGTTTATCAAGCAATTTGTCAACCGCTCAGACAAGCAATCAATATACCCTACATATGATAAATGCTGGTTGCTGGGCATACTTACAAAAAAAAAAATGGCTCATAGAATGTTGTGATTGGTTTTTCCTTGCATGAGTTTATTAATTTCGAGTCGAGCCTTTTGGCCGACTTGCTAATTAGGCACATACCACAGAGGCACATTGGGAAAGAGTTGAAGTCCTTTATGCAACTTTGCTGCTGACACTTTAATTAATTTCAGAGACTAGCAAAAGCACTCGAAATGCATTTACACACAGCTTGATGATAAGAGGAAGACAGGAAGGGGGAGGAAGTGTGTGTGGTCGATAGATAAAAGACAGTTGCAGTTGGCCAAATTAAAACAGCAAAATGTAAAAGTTTACTCAACAGATCCTGAGTTCGAGTTCGAGTCCAACTTCGAGTTGGAGTCCAGTTTGGGTGCATGCACCCAAAAACCACATGCCACATTGACATTGTTTGCCATACACTTCATTTATTTGGAATTAGAGCTTGGAAAGGGACACAACACAACACTCGCAATGCACTCAATGCTAACTGGCAACGAATTTGAATCCTTTATGAAGCGTGGCACAAACAACACACACACACACACACGCACACACACACACACACACTCATGCTCATGCATATATTTGCCATTGAGGCAGTCCGAAAGTAGCCTCATCTCTCTCCTCTTTCTCTGCCTCCCTCTCTCTCCCTCTCTCTCTCTCTTTCTCTGTCCTTTCTACATATTCTCCTGTGTGCAGCAGACCAAAAACCATTGATTGTCATCGAATAGCCTCTGTCGAGTATGAAGGCGTAAGGAAAAAAGCAGCTTGAGCGTCCATGACCAAAGTGTCCAGAGTCCAGTCTCCAACTCTTCTCCCTCTCTCTCTCTCTCTCTCTCTCTCTCTAACTCTCATTTTTCTGTTAGCTCTTCATACATTTCGTTTGCTGTCGTCCACAGGAGCTTACGTGTTTTTGTACATTTGTTACGCTACACGTAATGCAATGACTCTGTATGTGTTTTGTCCTGTGTGTCCTGTGTGTCCTGCATCCAGTTCATGCCACGTCACGCTACACTTGATAAATCTCTAATGCCACTTTGGGTGTGCCAACCGCATCGCAGTACAACTCTTACTCCACTTCCCTCCCCTCCCTCCCTTTCATTTCCATTTCCCAAAACTCTTCTGATGAGCATTCGTGTAATTTCTGTTGCTTCTGCTTTCGTCCTTTCGTATCCTTCCTCTCAATGTTGTCTGCTCTGCAGAAGGACAGTTCGATTATTAAAGGTTTGGTTGATATTCTGACCACTTGTGTGTATATATGTATATATGTCCCTAAGGTGTATTTCCAATGCGGCTATTGAGTATGCACTTGACCAGTGTTTAATCAAAGGTAATTAGATTATAGTCGATTGTGTGCCTCATATTTGAGAGCATGAGAGAATACTTTAAGGAATAGAGCTGTGAGTAAAGCGGCTTACCGTAAATTGTAAACATAACTTTAGTTTTATCAGAGTCAGGTCAAAGTTAACTTAGGTTCTACTGCTTTCTCCTCTCTCTCTCTCTCTCTATTCTCTCTCTCCCTTCCATCTCTGTCTCTAATGAGCTTTTCGAGAGTCGCCTCATTTCTCGTGCAACAACAAAAGCCACTTGAACAAAGCCAGCGACGTTCGCCGCCTAATTCCTTAATTAAAATCGAAGCCTACGCTCTGGCGCCAAATGTCCTGCAGGAGCAGGAGCGGAAGCCGGGGGAGTTTCAATGCAAAATCCATTGACTGATTGCAATATTTCACTTTTAAGTCACACGGCGAGTCTGTCCATTTGTCCGACTCACAAACAAACAAACAGACAGGACAACACGTCGGCTTAATTTGTATGATCAAGTGGGCAGCAAAGGGGGGGGGGGGAGAGGGGGACAGGACTCTGTTACGTTTTATTAAAAAGGACACAGCAGGCAGTGAAGCTCAAATCAGTGCAACAAAGTTGCAAGCTTCATTATACCCTTGCATAAAGTATTTAAATTTGTCACAAAATGTGTAATGCAACAAAAAAGACGTGGAAAACGGATAAAAAAAAAAATATATATATATATATAGTGTTTAAGTTTTCAGCTAAATTAATGGAACTTGGATAAAGGCCTTCAGTTTTCTGCTGGCTCTATATATATCGGAATCGGCCGAATACGATCTCTTTATCATATGTAGATCTGAAAATAATTGATCGAAAACAAATCTTTAGTATTAAAAACTATTGTTTTTCGAGATATCTCAATTAATTTCACAAAATATATTTTTACAGATGTTTTATTTATCCTATTCAAATTTGGTTAAGATCGGTTCAATATTTCCCATAGCTGTCACAGAAATGATTGATCGAAACCGATGGATTTGTATGATAGTATTTATTGTTTCTTCAGATTTCTCTAGGAAACTTGAAGTTTGTGTATTTGGAATTGTCCTATAAAAAATTTTACTAAAATAATTAGAAGAAAATCGAAACTCTAGTCACATAATGAATAACACTGCTCAGTAAGGGTATAAAATCTTCGGCTTGCCGAAAATAACCTATTTGTCTTGTTTTAAAATGAAATTTCGACGTCAGAGCACTTGACCAGGGACACAGCATCTTGTTAAGCCAAATGATGCCCAGGATACAAACAAAATGGAGTGCGGAAGGGGGCGTGGAAGGGGGGTGTTGGCAGGAGAAGGAACAGCGGTTGCAGTTTGCAGGACACAAACTCGTCGCGCTTTGGCATAATAAATTAACAAATTTGTCCTGTGCGTTCGTTCTCTCTCGATATTCATGTGGGGCGCTGACAGGCAACAAACTGAAGCCGCATCCACCTGTGTCCACATTTTGGGGCAACTGCTGTTACTGTTGCTGTCCATTTGGCTGCTGCCAATCATGTCGGATTAATAACAACAGCAAGAGAGAGAGAGAGAGAGAGAGTGGTGGAGAGAGGGGGAAGAGAGAGAGAGAGGCTGCTTTATTCATGGCAAACAAACCAAACCATTCAAGCAAAGTTGCCACTGACTGACGCAGCTGTGTTCTCTGTACCTGACCACAACAGTCGGACAATGCTTCTGCTCCTCCTCCACCTCCTCGTCCTTCATCCCTTATTCCTTATCCCTCACCTCTTCTCTTACTTGACTCCCTTTTGTGTGGGCGACTAAATGACGCGTCGCATGTTGCCATTGCCGAGTATCTTGTGCCGACTGTCAGTGCATTACATGACAGTTTGGGCCAACTCCATGCACCACTCTTAACTGGGTTTTAATTGTAACGGGCACCCAAGTCGCACAGTCGCATGTTCCGAGTGCATTTTCAGCTTCAACCTCTTCTCATCCGCTTGAAATTTCTCGCCAATGTCTGTCAATATTTTGCGTATTTCATTGTTGCAGTCAGTTGCCATTGCATTTGTTCTTGTTGTTGTATGAGATTTATGCCCCAATGTGACCAGCACTTTAGCTACCATGACCACTCTCCCTCTCTTTCCCTCCTGTTTTTCTCTTTCTTCTGCCAAGCAACCGCAACATGTTGCAGGATACGCGCTTAACACCCAAATGAAACCCAACGAACAACCGACCATCCGACCAACTGACGAACCAGCCAACAAACCAACCAAAGAACTCACCAACCTGTGGCCACTGTGCACATTCCTCAATGCTTAAATGCTGACCGAACACACTCTACAGGCACTTATGCAATACCCTAGAATAATGTATTCTCATGTCTGTGTCTTTTACTAGGCAAATACAGATTGAATTGGTTTTATGCTTAAATTTATTTAATATGGAAAGAATAAAATAAAATATATTCTTCCAATGTAATAAATAGATATTTTTAATATTATCATGAAAGCTTAGTATTTGATTTTATTATTAATCATTTCAAAGAGTTTTTGTCTTAACATTACCGGTGTTTTTTTAAGTTGGTCAGCTACTGAAAATTGGTAGAAATAGAAATAAATCCGACAAAACATAGATTAAAGATTAATCCATAAACTAAAATAAACCATTTGGTTACACTTACTCCTTGAAATTTATGAGAAAACTTGAATTTAATTAAATCTGAACTGATTTCAATAATAAATGTCTTTTTAAATTGATGTTGCATTTAATATTTTTTTCTATGCATGAATTAGATTACACCTAAAATATAGATGTTTTTTTAGAAAACTAATGATATTCTTCTTTGATATTATCCATTTACAGGGTAGCCTATAGTCGCTCCCGATATATTTGTTGAATGCTTAGTTCGCTTTTTTTCAGCGTTTCCTTATCCGTTCGTTGTTTGTCCGACAATTTGGTCAGGCGTCAGCTTTGGCACCTGCTGACCAACGTTTCCTGTTCCATCTAAGCCCGAAAATCGTACAGAAGCTTACCTAAATCGTCTATATATTTCATTTTTCTTTTTTTTTTTGTATATTTCTGTAGATTTTTCCGTGTTCTTTTTATTTCATTTGTTTGGTTCTTTAGCACTTTTCATTGGAATTTAATTTTGGCTTTGAAGCTCGTGACATTCTATTTGCGTATATATGTGTGTGAGTGTGTGTTTTTGACGCTTTGTTGTTGCTGCTGTCGAGGCACGAATTTGTTTTCAAAATTTAATTAGATTGGCCGAGCGAACGAACGGCAGCTGATTTGATTGCATTTGCCGTGTATGTTGTATGTTGCATGTTGCATGTTGCATGCATCGTCTGTCAGGGCCAAAGGAATTTTTGTGGCATGCAATTTGATTAAATGCCGCGAGATGCATAAATTATGTCAAATTATCCAGCTGCCCTCGATGCTAAACCAGCTACTAACCGCATGTTATAATGGCTAGTTGGACATTAGATTAGCCCAACATGTGCAGGACATGGTCATCAGCTGAATTAACCTGTTTTTTTTTATTGAAAAAACATATTTAAATTTGAAAGCGATACATTAAAGTACCATAACCTTATTAAAATTGCTAGTATAACCATCAACAGTTTGTATCATGGCACAGATTTAAACATATTTAAATTGTTTTTTTTTTTTAATTTTAGAGATACTTTTATAGTAACTTTCCGTGCACATAAATTTTTGAAAATGAGAAAAGTTAACACTTGATTAATAAACTTTAGATTTCTAAATTTCTACTAACGAAGATTATTTTTAATAGATTTCTCAAATAAACTATGACACAGATACAACTTAAATACATAGTCTATTTTGACCTTAAAGTCAATTTTATTCGAGTACAGAAAAAATCTTCTTGGGGTTGGTTATATTTTCAAATTTAATCTGGTTAAATTAACTGACATATCAAATTAGGCATGCCTATTAGATTTTATGTCCTGGCATCAAGTTATAAAAAGTTTTAAAACAGCCTTCGCTAAATAATTGTGACCCATGTCTAGCAAAAATTATGTTAATTTTTAGCTGACAAATTTTACGACTGCCTGGCCGAAAAGAAAAAAAAAAACAAAATAAAACATAAAATTGCACGAGTTTTACGACTTTCTAATAAGCAAATTTGCGAGTTTTTCATTTTTGCATAATTAGCCACAGTTTGAGGCGCGTTTCGTAACTCGTAAAAAATTGGCACGTGCAGCAAGTGAGAGATTTTGCCAACATCTGTCGCAATGCGGGAAGGGGCAAAAGGGGCAGAAGGGGCACGTCATAAATGTCCGCTACCAGAAAGAAAAATGTGCATAAATATAATCCGGAATTTGGAAACTTAAATGAAATGATTAGTGACGGAACATTCTAGCTATAGGCGCGATAAAAAATGCAATAAAATCAGAAGCTGACAATAAAATGAAGAGAAATCAGTTCGATTTTTAGCAGGGTTGACGAGTTGTTGATTGAAAGGGGGGAAGGGTAACGAATATGGCAACTGTTTTGCATAGAAATTGCAAAAGGTAGAGGGGATGATTGGAATGTTGCAGGTTCATTCATTCATTCATCGTGTATGAAGCTTTTCGACCTTTAAACGCCTTTTGCAACTTTTTACCGTTGTCGCTGTCGCATTTTCCACTTTATTAATTCGCCAATTGACAGACTTATTGCAAATTGAAAACAAAAGCGCGAACAACAACAACAACATGAGGAAAAGTAAGTGAATCTCGAAATTCGTTCTGCATGCTGCGCCCGGAGCTATGCAATAAAAATCAAGCCCGCAACGAATTTGTGCAATCAGCTGGAAATTATTTACATGTTTATACGAAATTGAAACAGCAAACAACACACACACACGTATACACACATATATACATATATATACACACAGTCAGCCCGCAGTCGACATATGCATTGTCGTCCTTTTTTGTCCTTTGTCCTCCGCTGTGTGTACAACTCAATAAAAGGCGCAAATTTACATAGAAAACAACGCGATCCACTCATAAATTCCACAATTAATGATGCAAAAAGTGCGAAAAGAATTTGTGCACAATTTGCATTGTTCCCCTGGCCATAAAGACATCTGTATGTGTGTTGTGAGTGTATATGTGTGTGTGTGTGTGTGTGTGTGTGTGTGCATATGTTTTAGGGTATACTTAAACAACGTTGCGAATGTGGACTCTTGTCTAGTTGCCGTTCAGAACAAGTGTAGTCTATGAGTTGCCGAGAATTGTCGAAGATCTTGGCACATTATTGTTTTTATTTGCGTGTAAGGCTCCTTCATAATAATTTCAGCTTATAAATATACATATCTTCATTCGTTCTTTTTTGATTATTAACAAGCGTCGCGATATATAAATATATAATCATAAATATCTCTAATGGTTCAAAAGATATGATTTTCGTACAGCAAAAACAAGAGTGCCCTGTGCGTCGTTTAGTTTTATAGCCAAAGTAATTCCAACTCCTATTTTTCTATTAAGTTTCATATTCTTCAACTAATTCTATGACCAGAAAATAGATTAATAGTTGGTCTGTTGGTTGTTTTATTGGATCTAACTATTATTTCAATCACGTATGATTTAAATCTTTTCTTTAGAGTTTAAATTTTTATTTAATTTTAACTTTATTTTCTAATCTTTAATTTAATTTTTATACATGGATTTTTTTTTGTTTCTTGCCGACTGCTTTTAGTCGTACATAAATAAATAAATAATTAATGTCTGTATCAAAAACAACATTTTTTATCGTGGTAACATGATTCAAATCATACAGACATATAATTTTTTTATCAAATAATTTCTAATTAAATATTTTTACTTAAATATTTTCTTTAATTATCACTTTAATCACTATTTAACACATTATGTTTACAGATGCATTAATTATTAATTAAATAGTCATCCGATGTCGCATTATTCCGAATAAAAAATGATACTGTGGGCATTTAGATTTAAGAATATATCTTATTCTCCATGGTTAAAATCTCTTTTGTAATGGATGTAGAGCATTTGCAGTTTTCCACAATCCTTTACTTCAAGTTGAAAACGGTTTCTGCTCTGATTTATGTCTGGGCAATATGTGTGGCTGGCCAGAGAAACAGAGAGAGAGAGAGAGAGAGAGAAAGAGAGAGAGAAAAAGAGAAAGAGAGTAAGAGAGAGAAAGGGAGATAGAGTCATGTACTTGGCGATGCTGGCCAAGAGAGCATAACAGGAAGCACAGCATCAATTCAGGCAAAATACGAGCA
The DNA here is from genome assembly GCA_035045575.1 of Drosophila falleni. NCBI lineage: Eukaryota > Metazoa > Arthropoda > Insecta > Diptera > Drosophilidae > Drosophila > Drosophila falleni. The sequence continues at coordinate 19,906,969 of JAWNOV010000167.1, forward strand.
GTGGCCTCCTTCGCAACGGCCAAAATAATTTGAATGAAATGTCCATTATGGCTTCCTGTATGCCGGCAAAGATCCGAAGACTCCAACGACTCCGAGAGACGCCAACGGCGACGATGAACGTCTTTGCCAGGCGCCAGCTTTCGCAGTGATTCACAGTGACCGCAGAGCGGGATGATGAAAGGGAGAGAGGGGGAAAAAAAGGAAGGGAAACTCGACAATCCTTTCACAATATAGAACTCTGTGCATTGCTTAAGTGCACTTTACACATTCTTTTATTGTGCCGCCTTTGGCACATAAATTCAATTTGACCAAATTGTTTTCGTTTTTTTCATTTCTGTTTTATTTTTGCGTTTTCGTTTGCAATATATTTATATGCAATTTGCATAAATAATCACTCTTACATGTCCTGCGTGCTGTGTGTTGTGTATTGTGTCCTTCGTCCTTCATCACATCCTGGCTGCATATGCAAATGCCTGGCTCATGAAATGCACATTAAGTTGCTTTAATTGCATTCAATTATGCATCGCTCAGTGGCGTCAAAGGATAACAGCAGGGAGAAAGGGAGAGTCATTTAAAAAGAGAGAGAGGGTGGAAGGAGAGAGTGGAGTGGGTTGCTTCTGCGACTTGTCTGATAAGACTTTAGGTGAAGCCTTGCGCAAAACTTTGGCGTTTCACTTAATTGCAGTCATTACATTTATGCAGCTCTCGCCATGTTATCATTACATGAATGCCGCAGCAGCCACAGCTACAGTTGCCACGCTGCGTATGCGTAATACACACATGCATGTAATCTCATACCATCTACTTACACACACACACACACCCACACACTCTTACACATTGTCTCACATCCACAATGCACACTTGAATAATTTCAACGCGGATTATACTAATTAAGCTCGCCAATACCCAGACCATTGTTCTGTCCATCGAAGCCCCTGCAACTATCTCTAAGTCATGCCTCTCTCCTCTCGATTCTAATGCCCCCCATTGATAACCCTCTCCCCCTCTCTTTTCCCTACTGTGCTCTGGTCAGTTGCATTGGCGGCTTCCGCTGCTAATTTCAAATTCATTATCCGCTTATCACGCCCTCAAAATATATCGTGTCCCGCTATTATACAGTGATACCAAACTATAAAAGTAGCGGAAATGATTTGTAGTATATATTTTAAGTCTTTTAAAATTATTTAGAGAAAAGTAATATCAAACACATATTGTTAAGTACACTATCGATGATATAAGTATCTTATCGTTAAGGAATTTTCGGGCGTTCATTTTTTGAGTTGTACTAAATTATTTCTTAATCACTTTTAATATGTTTAAGACAGTCTTGTGTCATTTTCAATTAATGCTGCATTTTTCCCAGTGGCTTTAAACAATTAAGAATATATTCAGACAATAATTTACAAAAATTTACCGAATTGTATTCTTTTTTTTTTTCAATTTCTAGATCAATTCCACTTTTCAGATTTATTTGATCAAGCGTTTTTACTACATTAACCACAGACCAAACTTGTGAAAGATAGTTGAGGAGGCTAAGTCGAAACAGCCTGTCTATGAGAGCCCCTGTAAATATATATGTACATTAAAGTGAATCGATTTATATGAGCCAAAACAAAATTTCCAGAAGGTATCCCATAATCGTAATCTACGGTCCATTCTAAGATGTTTTCACCATGATACCATAAACTTAAAATCAATTCCTAATTCCCGCTTTTTGAGTTGAAAAATTTGAATAATATTAATCTCTAAATTATGTTGTAGCATATTAAAAATTTTAACGAAAGCAAACATAGTGATATTCTAAAACAAAATTTATCATTTTTTTATAAGCAGGAATCTACATATAAATTTTTTTGTCTCTAGCTCATATAGCTTCGGAGATCTGTACATGTAAAAAGTACACATTTTCCGCAGCTAATGACCCACTGTGCAGTTTTCTTACCTATGCTATGAAGATGTGCTCCGAGGTTTTGGGGTGATTTATATCATGGAACCGAGTTTTGGTGGCCGTTGTCATGTTGACTTAAACAAATCATTTATATGCAGCGTTTGCAATTATTTGCACTTAATTGTGTGTTAAGTGCCCAGTCAGAAATGCCACCGATGATGTTGCAACATCGCGTCGTTGTTGTTGCACCGCCTTCCTACTGTTTATGTTGCGTTGTCAGTGCAGCGGAAGAGATGCCCGTTGATTGATATCGCATTGAGGCGTGCTGAAAATTATTTGCATTGATAATTCGCTGATTAATGTTTGCCACCGATGCCAACGTTGCAGTCGCAGTCGCAGTCGGCGTCGACGTCAGCGTCGCTGTCGTTGTTGGTCAGCCAACGTGTCGCTATTTTGGTTTGCCTCGAATTGTGTCCTGTTTATGTGTTGTGTTGTGATGTGTAATATTGATGTGTTCGGTTGTTGGTTGGGCTGTTTATTGGATTGGCTGAGGTTTTTGCATTAATGCTGTAAACAATTAAGTGGAGCGTATTAAGTCGGATTTGGGGCCGACTAACTAATTTATGAGCGAACTTCTCTCACACAAGCTGAAAATAAACAGCGCAGATTCCATTAAAGGCAACCTGAAATTACTTTAAAGTAATATGAAACTGATAGAAAATCATTAGATAAACATTATAAATATTTGAGTGGCTTATTAAAAGCGTCTGGCAAACATTCAACTATACGAAAGGAAGCATTAGCAAAGCAAACAATTGACTCCCCTGAGTGTTGAGAAATCGGAGGTAAATTCGATTGCCAAAAAAGGAAGAAGAAAAAACATTTTGCTAATTTATTGCGTTTTAATTCATATGCAAAATGTCAGCTGCTTGTAGATTTCCTTTAATGTTCTTAAGTAAATAATCAAATATTAAAAGAAAAAGAGAGAGAGAAATGAGTAAAATGGTTTCCATGGCAGTCAAATGCACATGTGAGCTTCATTTGAGCAAAAAGCAAAATCCAATAAAGCTCCATGCACAACAGGATATCAGGATAGACTGTGCACCTTTATTTCTGTGGACTCTGCTTTGGCCATAAGAAAGAAATTATTTTTTATTCATGCATTAAATTGTTTTGACTTTCACTGATATTTATCAGAGTATTTTCTTTATGTTTATTGTGTTTTTCCTGCTTTTCCCTGACTGCGGCATGCTAATCAAATTACACGACGTGTGTGTGTCTCAGCTCTGTCCCCAACCCTCTTCTATGGGGTGTAACTACCCCTCGGCAGCTGAATCTTTTCTCAGATCTGCTGCCGGCACCTTTGCAATCAATATACGATACGATATACATAATGCCCGGGTATATATTCGTGGCTCGCCTGCAGCGCAATATCAAAAATAATTTGTTTGACAATAAAAGACGATAAACATTAAAATTATGTGCCAGAGATTTTTTCTTCTTCTGTTCTGTTGAGGCCAAAGAAGGAAGCCATGAAAATGAAATGCGCTGGCGTTGTCAACGTGCTGCATATCCTTAATATGCCTCATCCTTGGCTCAGACGCTTTATGTTTATTATTGCCAGCAGCAATTCTGGGGTTGGACCTGCCTCAGTCCTTAGTCCAGCCGCCAGCTAAGATCTTCAATGATTAGTCCGCTAAACTCACTCGTAAATTTGTCAAATCGCTCGAGTTATGCGAATATCATAGCAAGTTTCTTTTCTCTTTTTTTTATATATTTATTTTTTTATCTGCTTTTGCATTTGCATTTGGGTTTTTTTTGTGAGTCTCCCTTGGGGGCAGCTTTTCTTGGCCAGCTTTTTATTTGATTATAAAATTAGATTTTTGCCTTGAATGTGCGGTTCTCAGTTTCTCTTTTCTCTCTCTTTTATGCTGACTCTATAGTTCTCTTCTCTTTTTTTTCTGTGCGCTGCCTCATTAAATATTTCTACGCAATTTTAGCTTGTTATTTTTGCACTTTGGCCGCAAAGAAACATCAAAAAGCGCGTGAAAACTTTGGCTCAACAGCGGAAAATATATTGCTTGAAAATTGCACTCAAACTTTTATTTAATGCTCATTTTTTGATATTTTTCATGTGCTTTTTCCCCTGTTGCTTTGACAATTGTTTGCGCTAACGAAGTCGCTTTGTTTTTGTTTTTCTTGTTGCTGTTTTGCTGTTTTTTTTTTGCCCGACTCTCGTTTGTTACAACTTTTCAATTGTTTGGCTTCTGTCATTACCTTTGACATGGCCATGCCAACTTGTTGTTGTTGTTGTTGCCATTTCACTGTCGCCGTCTTTTGTCTTTTGTCTTTCGCGCTTTTGTTTGCCCCCCACGTCAAGTTGGTCTCTCTTTGATCTGCCGCAGTTGCATTTTCTATTAATTGTAATGATGGAATCGTTGCAAGCTGCAACAATAGCAACTTCCCTTTTGCCTCCAGGGTGGCATTTGGGAGTGTAAAGATTTTGTTGCCTCGTTAAATTTAATCATTATCACATAAGTACTTAGGATTGTTCATAAATGTTCTTCTTCATCAAATCTAATAAATATATAAAGCTGTTAGTCCTAAATGACTGACTGAATGACTGACATTCGTGCAGGAGGTTGAAATTTTACCATATCATAGTTGGACAATTTCATTGTGCAATAAGACGGCTTTCTTTTGCGAAATTTTCACTAGAAGGGAGTCAAGTTCGTGTAAATAACTAGTCGGCCGGTGCTACAGTCGAGCATACTCGACAGTCGAAGACCCCGTACTTACTATGGAAAAAACTTATAATGGAAAAAAAACTAAAAATAATTTAGTGAACTTAAATGCATATGTTATTAGATTGGTTACGATATTTCTGCTACTATAAATACTACTATTAATATTAATATTACTCCAGTCCCTCTCCCAGGCCTCGCTCTTTATAACTCAAGTCTAGTGTTTATCTTTCATAAATGTTTAGTATCATGATTATACACACCCAAAAAACAAATTTAGTCATCGATGTGTTCTATTAATAGATGAATCCAATTAGCTTTCAGGAACATTTAAAAAATTTTAGAGCCTCACGGAAAAAGATAAATTAAGAAAAAGTGTCTGATTTTATAAATAAAAAAATGTAATACTTTTTTTATTGTTTATTTTCATTTAGGGCTCTATATTTATCAGATAAATACAATTGATAACAGGTACCCCTGCTCATTGCCGAGACATTTACAAAGACGACGCTTACCCTCATTTGACATACTTTCTATAAGAATCAGCACACTGAGTTGAAGTTTGTTTAAGTGCGTAATTCTTTGAGGATGATTGCATAATAACCTTGACCCAAATACTCAGCCCTATTCTGATGAGCTGCAGACAAACAACAAAGGCTTAGAGTGTTGTACTTAGTCCCTATTTCAGGTTTAGGTGCATTGAGAACGACGTGCTGAGAGTTGCATGTTGCAACATATGCAACAGTTGCAATTGACGCACGACCTTGAGCTGGTTTATCCTGCCACTCGAGTCCTAGCTGTAGATGCAGCAGATGTTTCCTAGGGGCATGTTAGCCATAGAAAATGTCGAGTTGCTCAGTTGTGGCAACTAGTGCTTAAAGCAACTGTAACATGCCACCGATGTGGCAACTGTAGAAATTGCTTCCACTTAATAAAGCACACTAATGATGACCGCAGGACAAAATGAAATGCACTTGAGCACGTACACGTAACAGGGCAACATGAAACCACTTGAATTCGTTTGTTTGCCCTATTATCATTATACAAGTACGACAAGGTACTCTAATTTATTTTTAATAATGTTGTTATTTTCATTTTACCAAAGTCCTCTCAAGTACTTCAGTCGTAAATATAATACATATGATTTAACCGATGAAATTGATTTGCCAGTTTGTGTACTTTCAATTACGCCAAGATTTTTCACATTTTGAGGGCTTTGATGCTGCTTATAAGTCCAATCTCCAGTTAAACTAGATACAAATATTTGCTCAGTCTGAGTAGAAATATGAAATGCCTGTAAAAAACAGAAAGTGCTCCAATCACTTTATGAACTTAACTCACATGTGTTGTACGGGTATTCGAATGCCCATAAAACAAGTTGATGATTGTAAAAAATCTAAACTGTTTATTTATGGGTCACTTTACCCCCAGCTGAGTACACACACACACACACACACACTCACGCACACACATGTGCACTTAAGGCCTGGTCGCTGCTTTTACTACTTTCACTGGCAACAGGAGAGGGTAAAAAAAAAAAGGGTTGCCACCGAGCTCATCTCGGATCGGGTATCATGTGTGCAAAATGCAAACAAAAGTGCAAAATCTCGAGGGAACATTTGATTGAATTCAGACAGTTAACCACCTCTAATGCGCATTTTTTGATTTCTTTCACATTTTCTGGTAGGTTTCTTCTCAAGTAATCCCCTTTCGCTTATCTGTTGAAAAATATCAAATTTTTTAAAATCATCTTGAGGCAGTTGATTTAACAAATGCTATTTGTTTTTTGCCGTCTATGATTGATATTATTACGAGTATTGATAGATATTGCCATTGATTGATGGAGTTTAAAATCTTTCTCTGTTGGGTTTTATAAAATTAAAAAAGCAGCTTAACTGCCCCGCAAATACCTTTTAGTCGTATTTGCATTACACAAAGAGTATTACTCTCAAACGGACCCATTCTGCCCGTAGGCCTTGTTTTTATCAGACGCCACGCGACATTTTTCCGCATCGATTGAAAAGCGTGGATGTTGTGTGTGTGTGTGGGTGTATCAAAGTATGTGTAGAGTATAGCGTGGAAATAGCCTTTGTCTGTCAACTGGCTTTGATCTGTGCCATCTACTTAAAGCTCTATGCTATTTGAATACTTCATTGATGAAAGGTAGCCGAGTCTTGTCATTGTCAAATGAATGATTGGACAAGTTATTAGTATTGATGACAGAGCTAAGAATGTACGATAAATACAGCTTACTCGGTTACTCTCAATATAAAGCATTTCTGCTGCTAACGATTCTGATATTCTTTGCTTACACCACGAAATTATTTGAGACTTTGTATAAAATTCAGAAAATATATAAATTATGTTTTAAATATAAAATTAACTTCTTTAATAAACTATCAATTTTTTATTGAAAAATGTTATCTGTATTTTGCTATAAATGTCTGCTGAAAAGGTAAAAGATACTAAAGATTTGTCGACATATCTTTTCCAGATTGTCTGCTATTGCAGGGTCTCTGGCTTTGGCAATTATTTGGTCTATGAAAGCGGCACGAATGCAGTTTTGTCGCACATGCATTCAGGAAATGTGTCGAAAGAGCTAAATCTGCCAAAGAAATAGCTACAGTGCTGAATTTCTGGAAATTCGTAATCAAACTGAGAAAGGAACACCGAAGGATGAAAAATCCAGTGAGTCGAAACCAAATGTAGATGGATTTCCCAAAACTAAAAGCTAGCATGCCAATTTCGACAGCCTTTTTAATGTTAGCTAAGGAAAATCATTGGAAAGTCAAATTTTTGTATGAAATTCTTCAGAGCGTGACCTGATTTACAACCGATGAGAATAATGTGATTGTTAAGTTTACCGACGGTGGGAAACGTCGGTAAAAAAAACGCTCGTCTGACTCAAACTTAAAGCTACTTCTGAAAAACTGTAATCAGATATGTAAAGATCCCTGCGAAAGTATTTAACAGAGTTTCTTTAGATCCTTATGAGAGTTGTTAATTAAGTATCTACAGGTATGTAACGATCTGTGCCATTATATTTATAAGATTTTCATCATTTCATTAAAAATAACAACATTCATTTTCATATCAAATAATTTATATTTTTATTACGAATATATAATAATTATTTTATACTTATCAGTAAATTACAATTATCGTTACAATTAATTTTCAACCAATTGGCCGTAATTTTTTGTTCTGTAAAGTTTTCTATTGTTTTCTTGTACTATGTTCATGCTCGTGACACGAAAATGTTCTTTTAGTTGCCATTCGACTTCTCGTTTCACATCGGATTCTTAGGAATATTGGCTATGATAATGAACCTAGAAATGAAATTGACACAAACACACGAACATCAACTTACATTTAACAGCAAAATAATTATACAAAAATATATTTATGTATTTAATAGTTGTGTATACTTTTTATGTATTTATATATTTTCATAACTATTTGCTAAGTTAAGAAGCCAACTACCTAAAAATTGAAATCGATGCGATTTATGATTCGTCGTATTTGTAAATAGACACCAAGAGAGTTTTGTAAAAGAGTTTTTTGTTTTGGTTTTTGTCAATTTATGAACTTAAACTAATTATAGTTAGAATTATTAGTTCTATTTAGTAGAAAATTGTTGACTTAAGATTAGATTCGTATCTGTATGAAAACTAGCAGCTGCTTGCACTGGGCCGACCATCATGAAAATTCTTATCTAAACTAAATTAAATCAAGTTAAAATTTTCATCAAATTAATTGTAATTAATTTAAGTGTTTTAAATAACTTTACCAAAATATGCACTTAAAATATTTTTAGTAAAATTATTTATCACATTTGCGCTTATCCAAAATGTTTAATCAGCCTTCACCACCAAAAAATTTCCTTAGCGACGGCAAAATACGAAAATTAGACGAACATTTCCAAAACTAAATGCAATAAAATATTAGATTTCCTTAGGAAAACGTTCACATCAGTTTCTGTCTCTCATTTTCTCTCTCTCTCGCTAAACTGAATTTAGGGAGCGCTAGTTCTCACCAACGAAAAGTAATCACAAGTTGCGCTTAGGAGCTGACAGTCCCACTTTTTTTCGAAGGACTTGAATTTGTTGTAGTTGTAGTTGCAATTGTTGTTGTTGTTGTTGTTGTTGTTGTTGATGATAGTTTACTGCGCCTGCGGCTGAATCTGCACAGTGGCTGTCAGTTTGGTGGACTTTCCTTTCTGTTGCTGCTGCTTAAGATAGAACTGCTTGAGAACCTTGCACATGGCCAAGGCAAGCATTTTCCAGGCCAACAACTGCTCCTCGGTGCTAGGCGCCGTTTCCTCCAACGTGGACGTTGCTTGACTGTTACTTGTTGCTGCTCCCGATGGCGCCTCGTAGTCCACTTGATCGTAGCCAGCAGCATCGCTGGCATAAGCTGGACCATCCACTTGATCGCCGTCGGTAATTTGGCCAGGCTGTAAACTTGACGCCGCCGTAACGGGCTCGTCTTCGTAGAATGGAATCGCCATGGCCCAAAAATATTACGTCAAAATGTGCACTGCTCAATCTGGTTTACTTTACACTTCGATTAAGTATTGCTGTTTCTGTTTTGTGTTGTGCTCTTGTTAGCTGTTACGCACTCGAAGCGAGCTGTCGTTCTACTGACTCGCACGGCGTCGCAGCAGGCGTATTTATACCCGGGAAATGCCGCTGACGGTCGTGACAGTCGTGACAAGCCAAAAGGGCAGAGACAGCCCAACAACAACACTAACAACAACACCACCACCAGCCCTAACCCAATGCCAATTGCCCACCCCAAAGAGCGTGTACTTTCGTAAGGACTCGCTCTCTTGCTCTCCCGTCTTGTTCGCTCTCTCTCTCTCTCTTTTGTTGCTCTCAATCAGACAACCCCCAAACCACTGACTTCAAAACTGTGAAGCAATGTCAGCTACTTTCTGACCTCTCGACTGTGCATCATCACGTGCTGTAAACGTTTCCCTAACAGAGAGAGCAATAGAGAGCGAGAGAGAGAGAGAGAGAGAGAGAGCGTTGTTTCCCTGCTTCACACTTGTGGCATCTTACGTTACGTTACGCTACGTAAGCGCTAACGTCGTGAAACTTCCCCTGTTTTTACTCTGAGTCGACTGTGAGGGGAAACTGTTTGCTTCGCTATTCGAATTTTCGAATTTCTATTTTCGAAATTTGCTTTCTCATTTGGCTTTTACGTGTCCTTGACCAAATTCCTTGGCATTGTCTTCTTTGCCTGACTATGCCAACTACTAGTAGTATGTGAGTTCTGAGCCTGTCTGTATTTTAAGCTAGAAGGACTTTATTTCTTCTTTCACATGTTCTCTTGGTAAAAAGAAACAACCTGTGGCTGATTATGCTTATGAAAAGTACTTAGGTTTATTCGAAAACAAGTTGTTTTTATTCTAGAAAAGGTTTTAATGATTCTTCCCAATTTATTTCAATAATTTGAAGGTTCTCTAAATTACTTCTTCCGTCTTAAGAAAGCAAACTCATTCAGTAGCTCATTCAATTTCAGGTTTAACATATTTTTACAACCGCCAAACAATCCTGCTGCATTTCCACATGCCACATGCCACGAATATTCTTTTTATGATACAAAAGAGGGAGTGTGCAACACAACTACTCCTCCCTAACCAAATCAATTTCACAAATCAACATAATCAACTTCTCGCCGTAAGACCACACATAATGCACTCGCCAAAACTTCTTTTCTTTTCTTGGCCAAAAGCGCAAAAAAAGTGCCGTAAAAAAATGTAAAAACTTTTTTATAGTTGCTGCATAAAAAATGTAAAATAAAATGCGGTGAAATGGCAACAAAAAAAATACAGAAACAGAAATCAAGAGAAAAGAAAACTCTAAAGGTACAACAAAAGAAAATGACTCGAGAGGTAAGTAGGGAGGAGTTGCTGGCCAACAAAGGACAGTCAGCTGGGCAGGTCCCTATAATGACATCATACGAATATAATGATGAGCTAGCGCCAACCTCAAAATCAAAATCAAAACCCATGATCTAATTTTTGCTGAACCTTGCAACAGATTTCAGTTACAGTTGCATCTGGTATCACTTACCTGAGTGCCAATAGAGGATGAAAGTGCAGAGAGGGGGAAACAAATAGCTGGCGAAAAGGAATGCAGAAAGAAATGCTTAAAAGCAAAACAAAGAAGAAATTGTTTTCGCTTAAAAGAACATTCAAATGGAAATGTTCTGCTTGGCTCAACACAAACAACAAGTGCAGGCAAACAAACTGCATTTATTTAGTTAACAAAAAAGCAAAAAATAAAAATAAAAAAAATCACAAGAAGAAAGTACTGAAAGAATAGCATTTGAGTACCTCGACAGAACGTCAGACATATACAGACAATGCATAAAAGTGAAGTGCGCCAGGGCATGTGATCGGAGTTAGAGAAAGGTGCAAGTAGAGTACAAGTGTAAGCAGAAATCGAGAGAGATTAAATGAATAACGAATACTCTACAATCGTATGATAAATAGTTGAAGCTGCGATTTTGGATAACATAATAATTTGAAGTAGATTTACCATTTTATAATAACAAAAAATAGTGTTACAAAGATTAAAAAGAAAAAATAATATTTATACGAATACTAAAAGTCAACAGTTATATTTTAATATTTAAATAAAATTTTAAAAGAATTATTATTGGGATTATTTTTAACTTTTTTGAAATAAATCATGTAAGAATTTGAATTTTATAAATCATATTTGTAAAAAATGTAATCATTAAAGTGCCTGAAAACACAAGACGATTTTTTTGGAGAGATCTTGAAAAAATCTGCTTGTAGGTGTTTAAATAGAAAGCAAATCAATTACATATAAAAGTGTTTTCACACATTTTTCCTATTTAGACGACGTTTAAGTACCAAAAATGTAATAAACAAAATAGACTATTTAAATGATAGGAACGCTATAAGATAGCTAATGTACCACTAAAGAAAACAATCTCATGTTTTGTAGTGTATTAAGAGTAAAAAAAAAGTGTAGCATAAAAAGCAGCGTCGTCGTCATCGTCGTCGTCGTCGTTGTCTTCGTCGCCTGGCGCACTTTGTTGCCTTCTGGCTGTCAGATTGATATTAAATTATATACCTTATTATCATTTCGCTGTTGTGTGTTGCAATATCAGAAGGTAGCAACACACACATGTGGGCGTGGCACAAGCGAAAGCCATGTTTATTTACAGCTGGCAACAATTGTTGCTGCACTTTGCTGGTTTTCTCCTCAACTCATCTCAACTCATCTCAACTCGTTTCATACCAATTTTACTCGACTCAAAGTCAACGGCACACACTTCACATGTGGCTGCTGTTGCTCGGTTGCATTTGTTGTGTAAATTGTTGTTATTTTTCAACAACAGACAGACAGACAGACAGACAGACAGACAGAGGGACAGATAAACAAGACAACAACAGTATCCTTTGGAGCAGAGCAGAGCTTCGTCCTCGTAATATGCTTGATGGTTGCGCGCCCAAGTGACATTAAATGCCAACCATTTCGGGTTGAGTTTGAGTTGAAAATTGGTTTGAGTTTGGGTTTTGGGTTTGCCTGGCTGCACTCATAAAAGTGGCTCAAGTGGCTAGAAGCTTTAAGGCCAAGAGAGCTGAGAGCATTTTAAAGTCCGTCTTCTTGAATCTCAATTGCATTGTATAAAATATATATATGCATATAAGTATTTTAGTTATTTACGTTTATGCACTTTTTTATAATGGTTATCAAAATAAATTGAAGTAACGTATCTTCGATACCAAATAAATAGGATTAAAGCTTTGATTACAACGCACTGCTGCGTTTATTTTATTTCAGCTTTTGCTTTTATGAGTTAAGTTTAAGAAATTCGAAGAATTGTTTCTTGATGCAACGAGTTATCTCTGATTCACTTAGGTTGAGCATGTCTACGAACGATAAACTATTTACTGTAACTAGTTTAATCTATTTATATATATTTTAAGCCAGGAGAACAATAGGAAATGGTATTAGGTAATTGGAAAGAGTCTTAAATTCTGATTAAACATTTTAAATAATATTTTGCCAAATAAACTTCAGTTTAGCCTTGGTTATTATAGCCACGTTGCTAATCGTTGGCATTGTGCGCCCGACAACCAAAAATGAGACCTCTAATTAACAAATTGATTTATGGAAATTAAAATGACAAATCTCCAGGGATCAGGGTAAAAAACTCACATGCAAATTTTAATGCCAAAACAACAACAACAACCCTTCAGATTGTTGAGCAAAAAACTTGACTTTGCGGTTAATTTGGAGAACCATCCACCAGGGAGATCTGAGAGAGAATAGTAGACAGACATTTAATTAAGGTGTCTTCATGGCAACGACATCTATTTGGAGTCGAGTGGTAAATGAGTCTAATTAATAACGAAGCATTTGCCACATAATTCATGCGAATTGGAAAGCTGAAGCTGCTCATCAGACTCACAAACTCACAGACTCACACTTTTGTGGTTTGAGTAATAATTTTTAAAGCCGCCTGTCACTTGGCCAATTCCAAGTTAGTTCAAGTGGATGGAAATTGTTGTTTTATTTTCCTTTTTTTACTTTGGCCACATTTGGTCAACAGTTGACTTGATTTGTTTCGAAATTGTTAATCGCCGAATTTTTGTGATTTTTCTTATTTGCCCAAAAACAAAAAAGAACAGAAGTTGATGAGTTAAGCCAAATAAATTTATGGCCTAAACGATACGAGTGTGTTTTTGGACTTGCATTTGTAATTTATGCAAATTGTTGCCTTTTCTTTGGGGGCAATTAATTTGGGCAGTCAGTTGTCCTGGCGGCAGTTCAATCATATCCTTAATCCCCACAGGTTCTCAATGCATTCGATGTTCGCTATTGTTGTCCTTTTAGATGTTCTTGGTCCTGACACAATCGAAGTGAGCACATAGATCATCAGGACGTCTTTTGTTGTCTTTGGGGTTTCATTATAATCGAATTTGAGCGATAAACTTAACAATGTCCGTTTCCTTGGTTCGCAATTTACATGTCCTGGTTGCTTTTTGGACTACCAAAAACTAAACTAAATAAACATTTTTGGTCCAAAGGCAAGAAAACATCAAAAGCGTATAATTTATGGTTCGTTAGGTCAAGCAAAGGACGAGGAATGTCCTCCTGTCAGTCTGTCAGCAAGTCACACTCTAGATGCCAAGGCCCAAGGGCAATTGCTCCTTTTGCTCCCTTGCTCCTTATGCAAATCATCCTTACATCCTCTCAGTCATGTGTCGAAAACCTGCGTATTCATCTTCGTCAGCTTCTTATGGTCTGGTCTGGTATTTACTTACTACAACTTGGATGAGGTGTTGGTTTAGCTATTAAATGGAAATTATACAAAAGCCCAGGCACAAGGATCAAGAAAACCAGCAACAATAACTTCCTTGTGATTTGCCTCCCCCCCTTTAAACTGTGGGAAAACTGTGTCCGATCACATGTGAGTAGTGAAATTTATGTGGGCAGTTTGGAGTATTCCTTATTTGGCCATAAAAAAGGGACAACAAGTTGGTAGAAAGTGCGCGATTAGTGTGCGTTCTTGGGGGAGTTGCTGGCCAATACAAAAGGCAACCAAATTTGAATGAATGACCCAACAGGGCATGAATAAAGGACAGACTGAAAGGGTAGGGGTTGTATTTGTGTGTGTGTGTGGCATTTGAATGGTCAAATAAGCATAAAAGGCGACAAAAGTGGCACTTGGAACTCTGAACAGAAAAGACTTCTCGCTTACTTTTTAGAAATGGTTCTTTCAAGTGGATCTAAGAGACGGCTCTTATATTGTGGGTTGTGCTTTGAAAAACACTTTAAAATGCTTTCGACTTGTTACTTAAATGATTAAATGCATTGTTGGGGGTTGTTTACATGTTTACATTTTTGGTTGTCTAACTGCTGCTCGTTTTTTGGTCTACAGCTCAAAAATTTCATATTAAATGTTTTATTACCACACCAGAAACGCTTTTTGAATTTGTTGGGTGCTTTTTTATTGTCAGCATCGCATTTAATTTAAATTATATAAGAGTAGAAGCACTTTTTTAATGCCAGCATTTACTTCTTGCCATTTATATTACAGAGCGTGGCCAATCCAACTAAATAAATACCCTAACCACATGGTAAAAACATTGTACTATTAAACTTACCATGACATTCTATTTCTACTTAAAAATTTAACAAAATTTAAATGTGGGCTATCAAAATTTTTATTCAAGAAATCTATGTTTGCCATATATTTGCACTATGTCATTACCAATTTTGATTACGTTTTACAAAGGTGTTATCAATTTCAGGGTTACAAAAAGAAATTGACAAATTGCAGGAATTTATAACTATAAATTATTTAACTTTCATATCAACTTGACATATTTTATAAACAGAAAACGAGAGAGTATTAAATTGCCGCTCTCGTAGCATTATTTATTATTTTTTCTTGGCCATTCAAAGTAAAAAGACGACATTAAAATTATTTTTTATCGACATTTTATTTGCAATTTTACTTTTTAATTTTTTCTTTAGCCGAGGGTTGGCTACATTGTTGTACGTGTGCGAATATTGGCTATAGGAAAAACGGCAAACTGTTTTCCTTTTACGATTGGAAAATATTTTAGTTGCGTTTTGCTTCTCATATTTTCTTTTTTTTATTGAACATTGTAAAAAGTATTTTTTTTTTCTTTCATTTATATCTGCTCGTTTAATTTTTAATATAAAAAGCGCCAATTTCCAAGTTTTTGCAAAACGATTTTTAATATGCCACATAAATTCTGAAGGATTTCGGCATTGACTGATTGAAATTTATTGACAAAGAGAAACGAGAAACGAGAAAAGAAAATAAACCTGATGCCAAACATCAAATAAATTCAGTGCTCATAAAATTGTCTACGCCAAATCCATCCAATATATCAAATCAACCTTTGACTGCATTCATTTCCTCCCCACATATAACATATGAGAGGTGTATTTACCACTGACAAATCGGCAGAGGGCGTACATATTTGACTACCAATTATGAGCAATTGCCTGCGAGATGGAGACACCTTCCCCGGAGTACATAGCATATAGGAAAAAAAAACTGATAATTTATCGCACATGCCTACACGTTGCCGTCTGGCATGCCACATACGTATACCCATACTCCTAAAAGATATACTCTCTCTTATATGAATATGAAGTCGCATATTCATATTCATATTTGGTATGCATGGTGTCTTTATCCTTTTTGGCTGGGCGATGATTTGCAGCCGCTGCCACTAAATCAAGCATGAAGTATTAGATCACACAGGGAATTCTTAAGCCACAGTGTGTTCGGATAATAAATGAATTGTTTATGGACTCACAGAATGCGACAAAGTGTCAATAGACAGTCAGCTGACAGTCTGTCGAATAAGTATATTGCGCCACTGCCAATGGAATGGGTAGCTCTCTCAACAAGTTGCATTAACATTAACATAATTACAGAAGAGTGAATGTTAAAATTAACATAACTCGGTTGCTGTTAAAAGTGAGAATACTTTTTATCACTGACAGTCATAATTACAGAAGAGTGACTGTTAAAATTAACATAACTCGGTTAGAGTTGCTGTTAAAAGTGAGAATACTTTTTATCTCTGACAGTCATAATTACAGAAGAGTGACTGTTAAAATTAACATAGCTCGGCTAGAGTTACTGTTAAAAGTAAGAATTCTTTTTATCACTGACAGTCATAATGACAGTAGAGTGACTGTTAAAATTAACATAGCTCGGTTGGAGTTGCTCTTAAAAGTTGCTGTTATCACTAACAGTCATAATTAAAGAAGAGTGACTGTTAAAATTAACATGGCTCGGTTGGGGTTGCTGTTAAAAGGGATTTTTTTTATCACTGGCAAGTATAAAGAAAAAAAAGTGGCTTTTAAAAATACCTCGGGGGGGGTGGGGTTGTGTGAAAGAGATATTTTTTTCATTACTGGCAGTAATAAAGGAAAAGAGGTGGTTATAAAATAACGGGTGGGTGGGGTTGCGTAAAAGATTTTCTCTCTCCGCATAGTACAGAAAAGGATGTAATTTAAATACCTCGGTCGGGTTGGTGTTTGTGAGAGACTTTTTTTTCTCCGTCAGTAAGAAAAGAATGTCTTTAACATAGCTCGGTCGGGTGGGTGTGGTGTGAGATATTTTTTTCATGACGTGGTTAAAACGGGGTGAGGGATTTTTATGTATAGACTGTTAAAATTAACATAGCTCGGCTAGAGTTACTGTTAAAAAAGAGGATACTTGTTATCTCTTACAGTCGGGATACTTTTGCATCCACTTAGTTTTTGAAGAGATTAATTAAGAGAGTAGTTACAGTTATCAAATATATTTAAATAATGCATGAGATTTAAATTTTGAATTAATTATTAGCAGTTTATTATCAATAAAATTAAGAATTTTAATGTCAACAGTGAAATACTTACAAAAATATAATGCAAGTCAACTTTATTGCTTTTAATTTTGACGTGCAAATAATTTACGAGACTCATATTAACATAAATAAATTAGAGTTAAACTCCAGTAAGGTCTATTAGTTCTAACAGTAGATTAAAGGACTGGCAATAACATAATTCCCGTAAGAATGCAATCTACAAGTCTTAAACAATAGTTACAATAAGAGCTAAATTATCTAGCTAAAATAGTAATGAAATTCATTGAAATTCCGGTAACAATGAGAGCAACATAATAACAGTGTGTAAATGTTACTGAATGTTACATTTCCATCCTGATATCCATAAATATTATATTAATTACGCTCCTTTTGACAGTCTGACTGATTGACTGACTGACCATGACGATATTGGAAGCATGAAAAGCGTACAATTCATTTGCTTTCAATGGACATCATGATGAAATTCAATATTGGGCCAGTCGTTGGTAACATAGCTCTCCCTCCCTTTCTCACTCTCTCAATCTCTGTCTCTATCACACACTATATCTCTGTCCCTTTTTTTTTGTTCGCTGTAAACGTCTGTCAATTGTCAGGCATTTGTTGTTGTTGTTTGTTGCTGTTGTTGTTGGCCACACGTCGCCACAGCCCTCAATTAAAATGGGCTCCAGAAAGATTGTTGAAATAAAAGAAGAAAAGAGTTCAATTGATGGCTGACATATTCCTTTGTGCCGTGGGCGGAGGAGGAAAAGAGGCGCTGATGCAAATTGTCGAAATATTTACAACTGACCAACAATTGAGTGGTGGCCGCAACCACCCGATATACCTCCTACCTACCCCTTCAATTATCCATCCATCCATCTACCCGCTCACCTTTCATGTTGTTGTGATTGGTTTTGTCTAATGGAACTCGAGCGTGGCAACAATTTCATTGAATTGGATTTCAATATACGACTTTATATGGCACAAAAGCCGCGTTACTTTTTGATTTTCTTTTTTTTTTTTTGCCCCTCACTCTGCTCTCCTTTCTTGTGCTCTGTGGCATGCAACACAATTCGTTGGTCATTAAAAAGGACACGTGCATTGAAGCACGTGACTAACTTAGGTCCTCGGCATGGAGCTGGACACGCTTTTGTTTTCACTTGCCGTATAAACTTACCGAAAATGTTCCTCGTTTGTTTGTTCCTTCCTCCGGGAAGTGAGCGAAGTGTCGCGGCTTGAGAAATATGGGAAATTTACAATGGGACCCAGTGTAAATATTTGAGCCGAACTTGACACAATGCGAAGCGTTTTTCGCTTAATTTTTGTACAAATACATTTATTATGTTGCGGTCTCAGTTTCGGGTTAGGGATCGGGATCCTTTTGAGAGGTCCTTTCATTTCCGGCGTGTGACCATCATGTTAATTTGCTATTAATTGTCTGTCCTCGTTCCTATTTATGTTTACTTGTTTGTTATTTGTAGGCGTTGCTATCAGTCGCTGTCCAGTTGATTTCTGTTTTGATTTCGGTTAGTTGTGACAGTTTTTGGTAATGTGAGAACTGACCAACCCATTTTATTGTCCGTGGGATAGTAAATATATATTCCGATTGAGATTGACAAATTTTGAAAATGATATGTGAGACAAGAAGTTATCTAAGAGCTAGACTCTTCTCTTTTAAACTCCGCTCTTCTATCGATTTGTTGTGGAACTGTCGAGAGACTTTAAAGCAATTTCCGACATGCAGGCGCATCGAATTTCGAGCGACTTGCATAAATTATGAAAATATTGTAAAATGTTGAATGAATGCTGGCAGTTTAATCAACAACAGACAGACAGACACACGACTCTCAGCCTAATCCCTTTAAATGCAGATCGAGCAAGAAAGGGTTAAGAATCGTCAGACGCGGGCGTGAAAAAAGCGCAACAACCACAACAACAACAACAACAGCAACAACAACACATTGACGGGTCCAAAAAGGATTCGCCCACTTGCCAACTTCTGCTGCTGCTGCTGCCTGTTTTGAAGTGTCTGGTTTTTTAGGGTACAAAGCATGTAATGCCATCAATGTCAGTCATAAATTCATCACGGGAATCTGTTTTGGGTTCGTGCGGTCACGTGACTCAGTTAGATAATGTTTGACGTAAAAGTTTATTAATTGCTTAAATTAAAACCGAGCAAAGAGTTCGCACTTGGGGTTGTTGCTCTGACTACAGAGTGTGAACGAGAGTTTGTTGCCACAACAACAGCAACAAAAACTATTACCAATTTAGTTAATTGTGTAATTTTCAATATGCACTAAACGCTGCAGGAGATCGCAAACGTAATATGCCAAGCGTGGGGAGTAACAAAAGTTACTAAAATGTTGACAAAAGTTTTGTGAAGCCTTTGTCACTGAATATTCGAATATATGAGTCCAGTTAAATCGGCATTAAAAGTGCAAAGCAGGGCTAAATAGAAAAAAAGACTGTTTACTTTTATATTTTATTATTATTATTATTATTTTTTTTTTAATAAGAAAATTTTTTCATATCTTATTTATTTACTGTCGAGCTTTAAGCAGCAGACATTTAACTATACATTTATATTAAAAAACTCCCAGTCCCTCTCCCAGGCCCCGCTCCCAGTCCCTCTCTTAGGCCCCGCTCCCAGGCCCCGCTCCCAGTCCCTTTCCCAATCCCTCTCCCAGTCCCTCTCTTAGGCCCCGCTCCCAGTCCCTCTCTTAGGCCCCGCTCCCAGGCCCCGCTCCCAGTCCCTCTCTTAGGCCCCGCTCCCAGGCCCCGCTCCCAGGCCCCGCTCCCAGGCCCCGCTCCCAGTCCCTCTCCCAGGCCCCGCTCCCAGTCCCTTTCCCAATCCCTCTCCCAGTCCCTCTCTTAGGCCCCGCTCCCAGTCCCTCTCCAAGGCCCCGCTCCCAGTCTCTCTCTTAGGCCCCGCTCGCAGTCCCTCTCTTAGGCCCCGCTCCCAGTCCCTCTCCCAGTCCCTCTCCCAGTCCCTCTCCCAAACCCTCTCCCAGTCCCTCTCCCAGTCCCTCTCTTAGGCCCCGCTCCCAGTCCCTCTCTTAGGCCCCCCTCCCAGTCCCTCTCTTAGGCCCCGCTCCCAGTCCCTCTCCCAGGCCCCGCTCCCAGTCCCTCTCCCAGGCCCCGCTCCCAGTCCCTCTCTTAGGCCCCGCTCCCAGTCCCTCTCTTAGGCCCCTCTCCCAGGCCCCGCTCCCAGTCCCTCTCCCAGTCCCCCTCTTAGGCCCCGCTCCCAGTCTCTGAGATCTGGGTGTTCATACAGACAGACGGACAGACAGACAGACAGACAGACAGACGGACATTGCTATATCGACTCGGCTTTTGATGCTGATCAAGAATATATATACTTTATAATCATGATTATATGAAAAACAAAAATAATTTAAATCATAATTTTGAAAATCATTGTGAGATTAAATATAATACCCTTATAGAAAGATTTTGGTATACTTAACGTTCTATGAAAGTTACTAGAAGTGATTGATTTTTTCTTCTAAAAAAAATAACATTACAATCAATATTTAGTGTTCCTGACTAATTTTGATAATGAGCTAAACTCACCTCGGGTTAAGTCAAACGAAACTTCAATAAACTTGTGTGTATGCTCGGTTGAGGCTGCTTATATAAATTCAGCATCATCATGACAATGTCAGGAGCAGCTTAAACAAATATATAAATCCTTGGGCTAAACACATGTCCAACTTTTAAGGCGGGGAATATCAAGGAGTGGGAGAAGGAGGGACGGCAGTACAAAGGACATTGCGCAACAAAACACTCGACGCGTCGTTCGCTTCATGCGCAGACACACAAAAACAAATAATTACAAGTAAAAATCGCTGGCAGGATAATGGCGCATAATGATGATGATGTTGATGATAATGATGATGATGATGAGCAAGGATGGCACAAGGATGGTTGACTCTGCCAGACGCTCCCAGTCTCGACAATTAAGCATTTTCAATAAAATTTACACCTGAGCTCATTTTAATTGAGTTGCAGCCGGGAAAACACTCGAAACGAGACGATTCAATCCGATGAGAATATGGAGGACATGTCTAGTGCCAGAAACCAAAGCGAACCCAAAAGATAAACTTTGTTTTCCAGCTCGACTCTCCATTTAATTGCCCGGACATGTAGTTGAAGTTCTTCTTTATATTTTCTACAATTGATTTCTGCTTCAATGTAGTGGAATTGATTTGTCGGCGAGTGGCCACGCCTCCATCAACAAATTAGTTGCAATAAATAAGAAAAAATTGCAAATTGCTGGCGACAAGCGGACAAGTGAAATATATATTTTTATTTTTAAATTTGCATAAACACGAAAAGAAGAAAATTTGCATATTACCCGAATAAGTATGCTGTGATATTATTGCACAAGTACTATAGTCAAAGTAGGGTATATTGCTTTTGAAACGTGCTTTGTTCGCATTGTATAAAGTCAGCTTTAAAGCGCATCAAATTGTCGCATATGCACAAACTTATCTAATTTTTTTCGATTTGTCCTGTTGCTATTCTTATGACAATACCAAATTCTTGCCGCAATAAACATAAATTGGCACAAGCAACCACCTTACTTCCCCCACCACTCCCCGACTGAATGCACCCCAAAGGAACTAGTGAAATCGCTAGCGACGGTCCCCATGATATATCCCATAAATGTAGCGCATGCAAATTTGTTGCCTGATTTGTTCATTTTGTTTCAATTTGCGCTTTCTGGCGATTTTCTTTTTTTTTTTTTTGCTCCAATAAAGTTTGCACGGATCGCATTGCATTCCTTAAATAATTGCAATTCCTTCCCCTGAAACTTTTGCTTCTTTTAGGGATGAAGCACTCAACAAAGTTCCCTGACATGTGTGTGTCTAGCTTTGGTTATGGTAATTTCTTTTATTTTCTCTTATTTTTTATTGGAATCTCTGAGCCTGTGTCTGTTTGCATTATTAGCATTTGACTCTTGATTGAGTCTAATATTACAGCAAATTGTTGGCAAATTGCAAAAGGAAATTGATGCACAAAAAAACATGTTGTGCTTCTTACATAGTGCGAATCAACCAAATAATTTGTCAGTTTGACAAATTCTTCATATATAGAAAAATAGTTTCATTGGCATAGAACAGAGAATTCCACAAATTGAAATATAAATATCGAATTTAAGACTTTATTTATCTATTTCTCAACTTTTCAATTAATTTTCTCTACCATTTTCAACAATTCTTTGGCCACTTTTTTTTATACTTTCACATTTAGCAGCAGCTGCTAATCGCATAGATTAATTTGACCCTTTTCTTAGTTGAGTTCCAATTTAGCGCAATTAAATTGAAAGACAGGACTGCCTGACAGTCGAGCAATTAAATTCAGCGCCGGTTTAATTATATTTTAACAAATTTTAATAAGGCACCTCAAGGGCGCTGCAAAAAAATTGTTAACAACTTCAATTAAATTATCAACTTGCAGCACGAGCGACCGCTGGGCGGACATTTAATTACGAATGCAACAACAAAAATTCAAAAAATTTATAAAAATAAAAAATGAAATAAAGAAAAAACGCTGGGCTGGGCTGGGCAAAAGTTTTGATTATGCTGGTTTAACTCAATTTAACTGTAAAAACTTTTGCCAACTCAACCCTGGATGAGGCATTAAAAATGCTGGCAACGCTTAACGCGGCTTAATTGTGGTCACAGGTGTCGAGAGCAACATTTTTATCGTTCTGTTCACAGTTTACAAAAAAAAGTTGGCCCTCTATTATTGGATTGGGTCGTCTATTGGGGGTGGGTTTCTTTCGCTTTCTCTTTCGCTTTCTCTTTTGCAGGCTCTTGGCTCTCAGCTCATTTCGCTAAAGACAATTTTTATGACCTTTACGACTGTTTGCAGAGCCCATTGAAATGGCTTTGATTTGGGCCCGTTTCTAAGCATCTTGTAAAAATCTGCAATTTATATTTTGTTTGCTTTAACCTCGTAAAAACAAGGCCCTTAGGTAATTTGATAAGTCCTACATCTCCTTCTCTTTGGCTGAACCCTTTTTGCGACTGCAGAATTATAGAAAAAAATTGTGCACTTTTCAGCGTTCGCATTTTTTAATTGCATGAAATTTAATATTTTTATTTTTTCGCGTTGTGTTTGTTTTATTTTATGCTAATTATTTTTGTATTTTATATTTTTTTTTTTATCGAAAGCCAATTAAAAAATTGAATTTTTGCTCTTTTCCCTGTTTTGTTGCCATTGAAAATGGCTTTTGGGCGTTGGTAATCCGATAGCCGCAATTAGCAGCAGGCAAAAGAGGAAGAGAGAGAGAGAGTTTTAAAGGCAATAAGCTGATTACCAGACAGATGATTATAGGGCAAGCTTATTATGTATACGGATAAACGAATTATGGAAAGTTATGAATTGCATTTAAAATATGATAACAATTAACGAATATAAGGTGTGAGAATCTTACAATCATAAAGAAATGTCTTTTCTTAGAATAATGAGGCTACAAATAAAATAAATAAAAATAAATATGATATAGTCGTTCGTTATTAATAAAACTTTATCAAGAGATGTGGTATTAAAATTAAAAGCTAATGATTTTATTTATACATGAATAAGAAGATTAAAGACAGTCAGTTGAGCGGACAGACATTATTATATAGACTCATATTTTAACTCTGATTATCAAAATATTATTTATAAATAGGAATCATATTTCATTTTTAAAATTTATATTATTATTTTTATGAATTAAGCAATATTTATCGAAGTCGTAGAATATTTAATGCACTTTATTCTACAAAAAATAATAAAAATCTGCTGGTAATTGTAATTAGATTTACACCTGCAACAATGAGATTGACCTGTCAACTCCCAAAACTCTCACCTATCACTTTAGAATGCATGCAGCTATTTATATTTATGAGCTGAGCTGCCGATGAACTGGGATAAACTGAACCAGTTCCAGCTCAAAGAGCATGTGTGTGCATTTTAATGCAATAAAGTGAAATGCACTGGCGCTTGGCTTTTTTAATTGCTTTTCAATAACATGAGGCTGCCCCTTGTTCGCATCGCTGATAAGCCGCAGGATAATCGCGTTGCCAACGTGTTAAAATGTTGAAAAATTTGCTCGTGGATGGCTAAAATATTCACGAAGTGAATTAAAAATTGCTAGCTAATGCAATTCGCTTCAGACCGCGCTAATTTAAATTTTTGAGTAGCTGCCACAGTGTGTACTACAATAAATGCGCAACTGACCGATGCCGCCCCGTGTGTGTGGTATGCAACAAATTGTTGCATGGCCAAACGCTTTTCAAACTAATGCCTGCAACCTTCGCTCCGCTCACAACAATGTTGTGTTAACATTTACACATGTATTCTCATGCATAGAGTAATGCATATGACACGACCACAATGCACGGCAGTCGCCCTCGCCTCGCCTCGCACGGCTCGTTGATTTGCCAAAAGCAGACAACATACATATCCTCTCTCAAATATCCTCCCATCCGCTCCTCCCATTCCTTTCATCCCTCTCCCTCCATATGCTGCACAAAGTGCATCAGTTGCGCTGCGTTGCACTTTGGAGTGCTTTCCCCTTCTCTTCTCTCTCTCTCTCTCTCTCTCTCTCTTTCTCTCTCTGTAAATCGGCCTGCTGCCTGTCGGGTGTCGATAGCAGTCTTAATTAAAATTAACATTTTTTGCACAAAACTTAACAACTGCCGGGCCAGAGATCAGGACACACACATTGAACAGGTACCAATTCCCAGTTTCCCAGTTTCCCAGTTTCCCATTTCCCAAAATCTCTCATACATTGTCAGGCGAGGTCCGTTTGATTTTAGGCCAGAATTAACTCAATTTGGTTGCCTCAACAGGGTCAAAAGTGGAGCCCTCTTTGCCCTATGCCACACATATATACATACTTCGATTGATTCTGATGATGGTTATTTAATTTGAAGCGTCAAGTGGGCGTTATTGATGCGGCTTAGAGTGCTTTTCAGATGCGAGAGCTGTTCTACAAGTTTGTATAATTCATTTATGAAGCTATCATCAAAGTAAAAGATACAAATTTAAAATTTTTCATTATTGATTTAATATATTATAAACTGCGCTCATTTATTTAATATAAATATGTTTGTGTATAAATAAAAACATAGAAGCAATTCAACAAAAAGTTATTTTTTTTATTAATAGAATAAGTCAACGAATTTTAATTGAAATGTATTAAATAATCAATCATTAAATTAATGTTCAACATGATGATTTTTAATTTAATTTCAATTTGTGTAAACTCATATTTCTTATTTAATATGATATATTTAAATGTTAAACTTGTATATAAAAAAATTTTGTTTCTAAATATATATTGAAAACAGTTTGAATAATAAACATTAGATTTGCAAATTCGATGGCTAACTTAAGATAAATGAAGCTGGTAGCAAAATTGTAAATAATACATAAAAAAATATTCAATAAGTTTATGCATATTCAACATAAAATTTTGATTTATTTAATTTTGTATTATTTGAAATTCATAAATTTAAATTTTTTATATTGAAAATAACTTTAATTTAACTTATTGAACATATTCATTTGCTGAATTATAAATCTCAGCTGGGTTCGGTTGGATTCGAGTAAACCAGTAGCTGCCCTGCCACCGATCACCGTTCCATGTAACCATATTAATGTTCAGCTCATATTTCCATTTAGTTTATTTGACTTTTGAAAATGCATTTCCGTTGCACGAAACCCGCCGACACTGCAGGTTGCAGGCAGCCTGCGCTTGAGTAAATATCAATATTTACACCTTTAATTAAAAACACTAACAAGGTTATTTAGTAGGTTTCAGGGGCGTGGCACTTAGTCAGAGAGAGTAAACCATTGCGAACAACGAGATGTGTGAAAAGCTTTTAAGCCAAACTACCTGGCATGACAAACCCAAATATAGTTTAAAAGTTTGCCCTACATTTATGATTGAAAATTGTGAGAATAGGCACAAAAAAACAGCTTAGCTTATAAACAAATATCTCAAATAATCGTTATTTTATTTTACTAAATAAATAAATGTTAATAAAAATTTATAATTTATATATAATAATAAGAATCATGTTTAGATCTTCTATTTAATTTTTATTTCAAAAATTAAAAATAAATAATATTAATTTTGTAATTAAAAGATACAAAAAAAAACAAACAATAATTTGTATTAAAATGGATGCATATTATTCTATAACTCTTTATTAATTATTAGGACAATTTTTAAGTACTAGTAGAAAATATTTAAAGCTTAGTCTGTTTTCAATTCGAAGGATTCTAAACTGATGCCCATTATTTAAGTTTAACTTTAAAAGGAAGAGGCTTAAGAGGTTAATCTATCTACTTAAAAGTGAAATATATACGGTAACCATTTTGTGAATTTACTTAGTTAAAGATAAAAATAATACAAATTGGTTGAATTTAATGTTAAACTAGGTTATAATTCATCTTAAACTGAACATCTAAAAAACTTCAGTTCGTCGGTACTGTGTATATATTTCTGTTGAATATAAACTGCAGACTGTTAGTTGTCCCCATGGACTCTTTGTCCACTTGGAGTGCATCTGTGTGTGTGTGTCTAAAATATTTGTCATAATGCACGTGTCGGGCGGCCACAGTGCAACACCCACTGTGAGTGGTGACATTAAAATCTGGACGTCGCCTGCTGCATGTCGTTTAATTAAAAAATGCCCCAAAAGCATTTACCCAAACCAATTGAATTGGATGCAATGGATTCATTGATGCAGCAACGTTGACAATGTGTGTGTTTGAGTGTGTGCGAGTGTGTGTGCATTTTTAATGAAAGCGGAAACCAAATAATCAGGCGAATGGTGACAATCTCTGGCGGGGATCAGGCCGCAACGGTCAAGCTGGCCAAATGTGGAAACAAAGCCAAGGATTTCCATAATAAAAAGTGCAGCTTGTGGAGCGTATGAATTTAATGATTTAATCACACACATATATGTACATATGCAGCCTGGGGCAAGTTGCAAGTGCCACGCCTTGTTGACACTGCATGCGTGTCAAGAGAATTTGTCAAAAAATGCAATCGACTCAAGGGAAATAACCAAGTGGAATTCCATAACCCATTCCCATTGCTCAGACTGGAGGGTTGTTGCATTCGCTGAAAAACATAAATAAAATGTTATTGACTTTGGCCTAAAGGGGGGAAGATGAGGGGGAAGAGGAGCCTGTCAAATGCTGGCATGTGGTCAACATTTAAGTGTAATTAATGCCCGCGGCCAGTCGGAAGTTGCAACGCCAATGACGCACTTCCGCTCTGTTATATTAATCCTCTCCAGCATTGGATGCATGCTCCGTTCCAGTCTTGTCTGTGTTCCATATGAAAAGCAAATATTGCGCTTAATTTGATTAGCGCATGACGCGTTGCAAATGCAACCTATACTTGCCACAGGCGTTGCAGTTATCATAACTGACTACGTCATAATTTTGTAAATTCTAAAAAGGGAAAATATTAGGGGTATTCCCACATCAAACCCACTTTGTGTCCATTGCAGACCTTTTGCTATTCACCTTCGAAAACAATTACTAATCAAACTTTTAGTCCATGATCCCCAGAGATTTCCCATTCTAATGGGGTTCCAAAAAGAGTGATTATTTTCCTAATTAATAGTTGTGCGTTCGAAAAGTTTCTCGCTTTGAACTGTCAGAAACTATATGCAAATTTCCATCAGGTTTTCTTTACGTTTCTCGCCGTTTTCTTAGATCCCCAAATCTAATTGAATTTGTTCCACTCGACAGCCAAAAACCATCATCACCATCAGCTCTCATCCAAAAGTGTTAGCCAAGTTCCAAGTAACCCGGTTCGCCACATGTGGCATAATTACAGACTTCATCTATAGTTTACGAAAAGTCAATTAAAGTCTGACACTTTTAGTTTTTTGGCTTTCAAGTTGGCCTTAAATCAACTCCCTTTTTTGCGGTCTGTGCGATTGACAAGCCTTAACATTATTTTTACTTTTCTTATTGCTTTGCAAATTGTAAGTTTGTGTTAACAAATAAATAAATAAAAAGAGGAAAAAGTACACTTGTCAAGGAATAATCCTATTTTGACATAAACTCCAATTTATATTCCATTTAGTCCTACTTCTATTCATACTTCTATTAGCATTTGAATTATTTCTCTATATTCGAACTCGTACTTCTTCCTCAGTTTCTCTTTGTTTTTTTTCTTACCCTCTCTACTAATGCTACTATAAATACTACTATTAATATAACTCCTCCCAGTCCCTCTTCCAGGCCCCGCTCCCAGTCTCTCTCTTAGGCCCCGCTCCCAGTCCCTCTCCAAGCCCCTCTCTTAGGCCCCGCTCCCAGTCCCTCTCCCAGGTCTCACTCACTTTGGCACTGTTAAACTCACATTGGCACTGTTAAATTAACAGAGCTCTGCTAACAGACCCCCACGCAGCATATAAAAGCCGGCCTTTCTGGCAGTAGACAGGACTTGGTGTTCGGCGCTCGCAGAAGACGGATCAGCAACGGCGGGCAACTTTGTAGCATTAGAAGCAGATCGTTATAAACTAATTATAAAAATTATTTAGCATTATTTTGTAAGCTTAAAAATCATTTAATAAGAATAGTTTTATTTAATATAGTTTTATATATTATATAGTTTTATATATTATATAGTTTAATATATAATATAGTTTTATATATAATAAAGTTTTAAATATAATAAAGTTTTAAATATAATAAAGTTTTAAATATAATAAAGTTTTATATATAATTGTTTTATATATAATATTGTTTTATATATAATTGTTTTATATATAATAAAGTTTTACAAACAAACAAAAATACAAATCAGATCTGCTTACATACAATATTTTATAAATAAATGGCTAACAAAAGGGGGAAATGTTTCCCTCTAGAAAATGTTGCATAAAAGCTTGGTAAAACCCGTCAAAAAATGTGTATGTATAAAAAATAGAAGAAAAACCCATAACACTCATAATGATGACACACTTACCACATAAACCACACACACACCACACACCCACACACCCACACACACTTACACTCACACAAACATAGAAAAATAACAACCCAGAGCAAACTACGAACTGGAAACAGAGCACAGGGAATAAAATGGGGCCCAAAGGGTTGGCCAAAAGGCTTTTGCCAAGGCACAAAATGGCCACTAAAATGCACGCTAATGAGTTTCAATTACGTTGGAACTGAGTACTGAGTGTTAGAGGGGGGGGTTTTTCTCTAAACGTTTTTTATTGACGGTCGACGACATCGTTGTCGCTTCTGTTGTCAATTTGGGTAAATTTTTTGACGCTACTTTGATTGAAACTAAACGACGGCCTGGGAACGAGGCATTTAGAGGGTGTCAAGGGGGGACTTGGCTTGATTTTAATTAAATTCCCGTGCCCCGAAAATGCAATGTCCGCAGCTGAGCCCAGTCAACTTACACTCTACATTGTGGTTCAGTTCCATCACTTGACGTTTTCGTTTTCGTTCTCGTTTTGATTTGGTTTTTTAACTCGTAAACTTTTATGATTACAAACGCTGCTTGGAATTGAGAATGGAGATGGAGATGGAGTTGGAGATGTTGTTGGTGGCATGCCACTTTGTGGCTGCTTGTGGCACATGTTACAAGCCGTCTAAATGGTTATGGCGCCGTGCATTTTAAATAATTAATGATCGAGTTTAAGAGTTGCAGTTGTCGTTGTTGTTCTTGTTGTTCCCACAGCATTTCCTTTGCACTGTGGCTGACAACTCTAAAGGGCGCCACAAATGTAATAAAAATGCTCAGCCAAAAAGTTAACTGACCAGGCAAAAAGTTGCAAAAGTTGAGAATTTGAGTAGAGAAAACGAGAGAAACTTGCAGACGCTTTGAAATCGACTGCATTTCAATTCCCAAACGATTATAAACTACGACTGGGCGAATGTGTCGAGTTGCCAGACCGTTTGCAAATTTAATTTACAACTAACACAAAGAGTAAAACCACCACAACAAGTGTCGCCACAAACTACACAAAATGATCGACTGTGAAATACTCTGCAAAAATATTCGTTTAGTTATGTAACTATTTGTAAATAAAAATTATAGTTTTTAAAAAGTTATTACAATAACAGAAAATGCAAAACATTTGTATCTAAGTGAACGACTTTACAATACCCTGTTAAAATATGTTTTTTGAAAAAAA
The DNA here is from genome assembly GCA_035045575.1 of Drosophila falleni. Taxonomy (NCBI): domain Eukaryota; kingdom Metazoa; phylum Arthropoda; class Insecta; order Diptera; family Drosophilidae; genus Drosophila; species Drosophila falleni. The sequence continues at coordinate 19,937,176 of JAWNOV010000167.1, forward strand.
AGCTGTTTTTTGAAGTTTTCATTTTTTAAATCCTTCAATTCCAATATCTCTTCATATATACCCCTTTTATCTGTACTTTACAGGGTATTACAGCACAAAAGCTAACAAGTGGCACAGCACTTTGGCAAACTTTTTACTTTGTTAAAGTCCAACTCGGAATTGTGCACGAACTTTTGCACTTGGACACCTGGAAGTCCTCCTAATTCCCTTACTACTTTCCCATAGCTGAGCAGTTGATGGCGTCTGAAGGTTGTAAGAGTTGTAATCGCAGGTCAGCCTTTGCCCCTCACTCCTCACCAAATTAGCTGTAGTGGGAAAGTGCACAGCAAATTATGTTTATTATTACTTTGGCACGCAATTTGGGCTGCCAGCTCCAAGTTTGCATCTCCGATTCCTCCGACTTCAACTGGAGTTGTACTCCAAGGAATATGCTAGTTGAAAGAGGTATGCAGTCGAGGACTAGAAAATTTAAATTAATAAGCCAAGGTCCAAATGCACAAACGGCGCCTCGATGAGCCTCGTTAAGCGTCTGCAAGTCTGAGAGAAAGAGAGGGAGAGAGAGAGAAAGAGAGAGAGAGAGGGAGAGACTCAACAACTGAAAAGAACAAAAACAGTTTGGAGCATCATCTTCTTTGGCTCACAGTAAATTGCACTTTAATTGCACTTTAGGACTGGCAGCCAAAAAGCTGCTAAACTTTTGTGTCCGTATTCCTTACCGAGCCCTTCTTCATGTCCGTGTCCGTGTCCATGTCCGTGGCCGGGGCAAGTTTTCAACTGAGAAATACAATGCTTCGAGACAGGAAATTGGTAATCATCATAAATAAGTGATTAAAATTAATTAAAGTCATTTTTGTGACAAAGTTTGGCACTCCACAAAAGAAAAGAACCATATAGAAAGAGAATGCGAGAGAGAGTAAGAGAGAGAGAGAGAGAGAGTATAGACTCCACAAAAGAAAGGAACCATATAGGAAGAGAATGCGAGATAGAGAGAGAGGGAAAAAGAGAGAGAGGGAAAAAGAGAGAGAGGGAAAAATAGAGAGAGGGAAAAAGAGAGAGAGGGAAAAAGAGAGAGAGGGAGAGAGGGAGAGAGGGAGAGATAGTTGACTTAAAAAATGTAAGTACGAAATAGATATATTCGTAAAAATATACAACTCTATAGAGAATGCAAGATAGAGAGAGAGAGGGAAAAAGAGAGAGAGAGAGAAAAAGAGAGAGAGTTGACTTAAAAGATCTAAGTACGAAATAGATATATTCGTAAAAATATACAACTCTATAACTTATGAAAATTAGTTTATGATCTCAATAAGTTTAAAAATTATATTCAACGATAACAATGAACAATAAAGTTAGAGATCAAGACTTTGAATCATCATTCGATACCCAAAAGTGAAACTTAAGGGGTTTTGTTTTAATAAAATCATCAATAAATATTTACGGAAATCATTGTAAACAATATTAAGAAATTAAGACAATTTTCAATGATCAAAAGTGTAAATGGAATATTTATGTATAAAACTTTAAATGTACATACACAAATACATATGCATTAAAGATTGACTATGAAAACAGTGGAATAAATTGATTGCCAATATTAACTAAGTTTCACTTCAGAAAGTTCCAATTTTAGTTCCATAGCCTCAACATTGTTGCCATTATGTCTGAGGCCCCTCAACCACTTGACATATTCACCGGGTACGCCGGTCTCTTCGGCTCCCTTGACGAGCACCTTGAGATAAGTGTGAGAGGGTTGGCGACAGTGAGGCACATCCGAATTGGAAGCCTGTCCGTGGACATCCGTCTCCGGTTGATTGTTCAGATGATATGCCCGGCAGATAAGTTCGTCGTTGCTGCTAAGCGAATGGACGGGCACATTGATCGGAATATAAAGGCCATTGGAAACGCCCTCCTGGCTACAATATGAAATATATAATTCTCTTTAAAAAGATAAGATATGATAAGATATTACTCATCCAAATCCTTAAGATTGCACATGTCAATCTCCCAAATAGCGCCAAAAACTTGTGCTCCTTGCATGGGAACAATTGTGGCCGGTGCTCCGAGCCAACTATTGGAACCAGTGCCATGAAAGTCAAGACGGTAATTCTGCCAATAAAGTATCGTTAACATCATGCATAAAATCTTGAAAATAAATGATTAACTACCTGCAATTTACCAGCTCCAATGCGCCTGGCAGTGGGATTTTGTATGTGTATGCGGCGAGCCAACATGTTGCTGCCAAAACCAAAGTAATAGAATTTACTGGCCATCAGAATCTGTAATGGGATTTTAAATTTATTAACTATAATGAATAATATGTCAAGGATACAAATTAAATTCTTTCTATTCTAACTACAGTTTGAAATACAGTTTAGAGGCTATTGGAATGCACCACTTGCAAGCAGAGTCAAGCAGTTCAGTTGGTTGTGTACTTTGCTAATTGTGAAATTCTGTTCAGCTCATCAAGCAATTCTTTGTGGTTGGAAACTTGGTTAACTCTGCACTTTGCCAGATTGCCAAAATAATAAAAAAAAATAAATAAAAAACCATAAATATGCTTTGTGTTGATTAAAAATATATAATAAAACATTTATTTATGAAATTACTCATATAAATAATATAACTACTAAGTTATAAATTTATTCACAATGTAAATAACATGAAAGCTCAACGCAGAGCTTTTTAATTGTATATCAAACAACAGCTGATTTTCTATGAGGGTTAAAATTTCCATTGTATTATTAATTTAGCCGATTCACGTGTCGTTAAATATCACAAAGCTGCGGCAAATTGCAACTAATATCCATCTTTAATAAGACAATAATAAATAGTACACGTCACTTAATAAAATATAAAAACCTCACTTTGTTTACACGCAGCTTCCACAGCTGGCAACGAGCAACAACTGATTTTGATAATGCGTAAGTGAAACACAAATGCTCCACGAATACTACACTTTACAACAAATTATTTGGATCAATGTACAGTTACTGTTAAAAAAAAGTAAAATTTAAAGTACATGTGTAACTAAATTTAATAATTGTTTGAGTAGTAAATTATAAGTAGTACTTATTTTATTAAATAATTTTCAATGCACATGAACATTTACTGCGTTGCGTAGTGTGTGAGGAGTAACTTGGCGGCAGCCGGCATACTTCATCTACTCAAATGCTCCTCTCGTGGTTTAAAACTTAACTAAATGGCTGGGAACAGTTTCATTCAGTTTATTAGCAGAGATTTAAACCGTTGACAGCTTTATGTATCTTTAATTTTTATAATTCTACAGATTGCAAATCAAGAAGTTCCTCTAAATGTTTTACAGTTTGGTTGTTGTGTTTAAATCCCTTAAGCCACTTTACGTAATACTCGGGAATGGAACTCTCAATGGCTCCCTTTACCATAACCTGTAGGTAGGTCTTTGAGGGTTGTCGATCTTCAGGAACCTCATTTAACGGCATGTCGCGTACATTTCCCTCTGGCTCCTTTGTTATCACATAAAGTCTGGCGGGGATCTCTGTGGCATTGTTAGATAACTTTACATGCACGCTGACTGGCTTATACTTGCCCAGGTGAACCATTTCCTGGCCAAAAAACGAACAGAATGTTAAATTCTATATGTTTTATAAGATCAATTAGTAACAATCACTTGTCAATGTCCGGCAAGTTGGACAGATCGATTTCCCAAAGTGTGCCCCATGTTTGGCTGTCCGCATCCTGTACAATTGTGGCCACTGCTCCATTCCAGAACCCACTGGGCATGGCGAAGTCCACACGGTAATTCTCCAATAAAGCGGGACCCACAATCACTGCAGTTGGATTCTGTATATGAATTCGTTTGGCCAACATATTGCTTCCAAAGCCAAAGTAATAGAATTTATCTCCGTGTTGCTCGGGCAGCTCATTAACATGGTCTAATCCGCATATCTGACTAATCACAGACAAAATTGTGATAAGAACGGTCAATGCACTCAATGTTTTCATCTTCTTATTCTTACGATCGAAAAGTGTTTCTTTTTTTCTATTATTTGTTTTATTATTGATTAGACAACCTTCTCAAAGACTACACGAAATTAAACTGAGCTGAATAAAATCTATACATAAATATTCAAGTCATGGAAATTCAAATATTATTCAAATACTATATATTGAGTTTTTATATAAAATATAAAAGTGCATTTATTAGGCTTATCATCATTTGAATATACTAAATACCTGTAGCAGCAAATGCATACAAAAACCAAACAGTGCCTAATGAAATTAGTGTTCTATTTGCGTTTTTATATTTACATACCATATTTTTAATTTTAAATACATGTACTATTTTCAGAAAAACTTATTCATGGCAATAGTTGCAAGAGAATAAAAAACTATGTTTTTTTAACAAATCAATGCACAATTTTTTTGACACGACTGTCAATTTTTTTTTTCGTTTTTAAAAACCTATCTTGATTTGTTATTTGTTGCTCTCATGTTTTGCCCGCTTCGTTTTTATTATATACGATTGGCTTTATTTATTTTCAATTATATTTTAATTATAATTTAAAGGCATCAATACAGTTTTTTTTAATGCAATGCAATTGATTGTGAAATTGGTTGTGTACTTTTTAATACTTTTAAACTTTGCTATTTGTTTTGTTTTAAACCCAAATATTAAGCATTTAAGGTAAGATATAAATATATCTATTAATAATTTAACAATAAATACAATTGATGGTTATGAATCCGATAAAAAGGAAGGGTTTTCAGCATACCTTTATAATACCCTTTTGAGTCATCTGAATCAACCCCTTTTATATTCCATTGAAAGCTATTATAAGGAGATCACCAAGGAGATGTATGATACATAACAGTTGAGTCGTTGTTATTACTCGTAAGACAACCCTCGCATAACTATCATTATTATTCGACATCAGTGCTTAAGCTGTGCTTCACCCCATTCAATATTAAGACTTCTGTTTTATGGAGCGACAATGTTGTCTTACCAACCGACAATTATTTTGACAGCTATTCGGGTTCAGCTTGAACAATAAACCCATGTATTGGCCATCAATTGCCCGCGTGCCACTTGCCACTTGCCCCTTACTTGCCACAAGCGGTTCCCCTTGACTTGACTGTGTGGCATGTGGCATGTGGAATAACCGAGCGACCCACCAATACAAACAAAACATAAATTGTAACGAGCTTGTCAAGCGAAACCATCGACGAAGGCGACGTTAAATACCGACAGCGACGTTGACGCCGACGTCGACAGCGACGTTGACGTTGACAGCGACGCTATTGTATAATTGACTTCATGATGTTTTGCCGCCTTGCAGTTTATCACTGTGTTGTCAGTGATAGCCATAATGATAGCGACATGCAACTGACTGATACACAGAAAAAAAAGACCAACTTCATCTTAGATAATTTGCTCTTAAAATAAGATTATTTCAAGACCAAATTACTAAAACTAAAATTATTAATCTAAATCATCTTAAATTCTCAATATAAGAATACAAATCTTAAATTGTTAGGAAAGAATAAATAGGTACTATATATTGATACACTCGTATCAATTTAAAACAACAACAGAATAAAATGTAAAAATAATATATAAATATATAATATTATTTTTATATATTTTATTTTTTAGTTTTAATTTTAAGAACACTTATTTTTAAAATAAGAACTTGGTCTTAAAATGTTCTTAAAATCAAGATGTGTTCTCTTAATTAAAGAATTTTATGTTCTCGACGCATTTTTTAGACCAAAAATCTAAGTTCTGAGACCAAAATCTTGAATTTAGAACATTTTTTTTATCAGTGTATAAACGTGGCTAATAATGATGTTGCCATCAGAGAGCTGAGAGAGAGAGAGAGAGAGGGAGGGAGCTGAGACAAACATAATCCATCAATTGAACTGCCAGCAGATTGGCGTGGGATTGCATGGCGTATGCGTAATTATTTTTGACTTGACTGCACAATATGTAAGCGTTGTTTTACGTGTTCTAATAATAATATTTATTTGGAATTTCAATTGAAATGCATTTCTGCACAACATTTTGAGCTTGACCTAATGAACTTGCTCAATTGCATTTATTTTGAATATTCATCAGGTAATTATTAATTCATTAGGAGCCATATTGAAAGAGAAGATTTCAATTTGTATTCGTATTTAGCATATTTCTGCCTTCCTGTTTTAATTAAATTATTTTAATTGAAGCCAACACAAAGTGTGATTATGCAAAAGGTGTTAAAAGCGGGCAAATCATGCCGAGAATAATATTAAATAATTTTATGCGTCTTGTGTAAAGTGACGTTGATTGCCGTCAGACGGCGTCAGAACAAGTTGTCTTTTATTCACACACCGCACACAAACTGTACCCTTAAACAGTTTTTCTTTTATTCGTTAAGCCTGAAAGCAAATTTTGTGAGTGAACATAATTTTTACACGCAAATATTTGTCAGACAGACATGCGTCAACCTGACGAACTTTCTACACACGTAAAGTTGGCAGTTGAATTGCCAAAGTTTGTATACACACTCACTCAAGCACAAGTACGATAGGAAAGTGCCACGCCCCCGGAAACCGCCCCCGCCTCCGCCAGTGGGCGCATTGTCAGCACAAATCAAACATGCCGACTTTTCCGAGCCAGCTGAGAACTTTGTTTATATTTGCAATGCTTAAATTGATTACGATATTCTCTCAAGAGTTTATAATTATACACTATATACCGCAAAGTACATGCACTTTCCTATTAAATTTAAATATTTCGATTATAATATTAACATATCATAAAATTAATTTTTTATCAAATTAAAAAATAAATATAATATTAAATTAAAAAGATATATTAAGTTATTAAGGCTTCTGGCGATATCATAAACCCCTTAGAAAGGGTATCAAGCCCTTTTTATATTTTTTACTTTGATAGAAATTTAATCCGTTTACTTGGGCAAATTTTGTGCTCGTGGATTGTGGATTTTTGGTTTTGTGGCTCAATCATTTTAATGGCAGTATCATGTTAGGCCTGGTTGAAAATGTATCTCATAGACACAAACACATAGATACATATTCACACACACATACACAATGACAACCAAAAAGCTTTTACTTTTACTAACGTAAATCCGATTTAAAGATGCGAAATTTTGATGCTTTTTACCATCAGTGGATTTAAATTGGTTTTTCAAATTGTGCAAAAATGCAAATATGTATTTATATTAATGTCCATTATCTGTCCGCTTTCATTTTTTGTTTGTTGTTTTATTTTTTTCATTTATAATTTGTTCATTTAGGTAAAATGATTGGTTTACGCTTTGTTAAGTTATTTTTTCACTTTTCAGCATATTACTAATTGAAATGACGGAAAAGCAAATATAAATTGAATAATTTTAAATTATGTAAATATTCACTTATTGTATAATTGTCTTAATTGCTCAGAGTTTGATTAAAATGTTAAATTATTTATAAAAATTATTCGTTCAGCGCAATAATAGTTATGTGTAATTCAATTGTTCTGCACTCAATTTTTATTTTTTTGTGCAACCCAATGTTATTTTGTTTTTCATATACATAATTGAATTTACTGAAAAGCAAATTATTTAAATTGTGAAAATAAATGTTGATTTTATTATTCTTATGAGACTTTCATATCTGAATTTGGTATTTATTTGTTGCAAATATTTTAATACAGATTTTTGAAAATGCGTTTGCATTGAATTGATTTTGAATCGGCTTTTATGTGTATATATGTGTATACGAAAATTTTGTATAACAAATAATGCAAGCACGTCAAGTTGTAGATACTTTCAAACATATAAGCAAAAAGATAAAGGGTTTCCTTGTAAATTGTATGGGTATGAAATGCGCAGAAGTGGAAAATCCATTTATCATTTGTTGTGCGTGTTCATGTGTGTGTAACAGGCGAAAGGCAGCCAAAGACAGTTGATAATATTTACAAGCCGAAAAACTAGCACTAACAAATATAGTCAGGTGTAGAAGAGATAGAAAACATCAAGACGAGAGGAAAATATGTATAATACAGCAGAATATTCAGTCATGAAAAACTCAATTTCCATAGAGTTGAAACATTATGATATTGGAAAAATCGAAATGCGTATTAATGTAAGTTCAATAATATTGGATAGATTGGATCAAAATAAAATGATAAGAAATTTTGACGAGAGAGATATATCAAGACGAGAGAAAAATATTTATATAAGACAGCAGAATATTCAGTCATGAAAAACTCAATTTCCATAGAGTTGAAAAATTATGATATTAGTAAAAATCGAAATGCGTATTAATGTAAGTTCAATAATATTGGATAGATAAGATATTAAGAGTAAATTTTTCATTTACCTATACTTTCGTTGGGTATTTTTTCCTAACTATGTTATCTCTTCTATTAGGCAATACACCCACCGAGATGGCAATGTATAGAATGTATTCATGTCAGTTAAACATAATTTCCTGCTGTGACTTCACACATACATTCATGCTCATATGTTAACCCATGTTTAGGGATGTATTTTGTGGTCGCTTCGGTGGTCGCTTTGTTTGCATTGACTGCCGATGACTGTCATCATTTGTCTGCTCATGTGTGCGTGAAACTTCTGCCAAGATACCAACGACAATGACAACAAGGTTTAAGGATGAGAAGATACAGCCTTGAAGACGAAGTGGAATTTTGAATTTGAGTTTCAGTTTATAGATAGCAATGGCAAATTACAGTATACCATGTCTCAGCTCTTAGGCATATGAATATTCATGTGATACGAGATTGAATTTTGAACTGATGCGACTAAAGTCGATTTAAATTGCATTTAATTGAGTATCGAATGAATGTGTAGCAAGTGTGTAAATTTGGCAATTAATTAACAATTGACAAGAGTCAATTTGCAGGTGAAAAACTGATTTTATATTCCTATGAAGAGTTAAATTGGAGCAATCACTTTTTCTCAGCTCTTTCATTTTTCGTTCCGTATTAAAAATGTAAATGTAGTCATAACTTTCATTAATTTGCAACTACTGTCTTCTCCTCATACCTAAACCTTGTTGCAGTTGATTCTCCTCTGGCGATACACAGACAACAACAAGTCTGAAAGCGGGCTTAAAGTTGTTTACATAATGGTAACTGCATATGAGCCAGAGTTGGTTTATATAAGAGTACTTTCTTGCGGTGGTTTTGCCAATGGCGGGTAAACATTGCGGTTAGCTGCTATAATATTAATAAGTCATATAAAAACTTGAGCTAAAATGTAGTGACTGGTAATTAATTAAAAAAGTAGCTGGCCGCAAGTTGAACAGCTGCTTTGGCTCCGGTTTTATTAAGAGGAATCAGCCCACGCTCAGAAAAAGATGAGGCATAGTCTCTCTTGGATTCATATTACTTATCTTCATTAGTTGTTCAACCCTTTAGCTGTTTATCTGTTTAGCACGCATGTCTGAAACTTAGTTCTTGTACTTGACACTGATGGACACACCGAGAAGGACATACACGAAGAGACTTGGAGAATTATTCTGTACTCCAAGTGACAGTGCATCAAGTGGTTGCAATCTGGAGTGAACTCCGAAAAACCACAACTGACAGCTGTCCTGTTTAGACTCAACTAAAAGTAGACAAACTTTGTTAAAGTGTTGTAAACTTATACTGCAAGTCAGATTATGGCAAGAAGATGTTAGTTAAAACAATGATATTTATAGAATTATTAGAACAAAATTCTGCTTCAACTCTTAACAGACTTAACTCTTAAATTACTTATCAACAGCTATATATATACATAGGTATATTAAATACAAATTTATAATTTATTATATATCCAGGTCCCTCTCCCAGTCCCTCTCCCAGGTCCCTCTCCCAGGTCCCGCTCCCAGTCCCTCTCTCAGGCCCCGCTCTCAGTCCCTCTCCCAGTCCCTCTCCCAGGCCCCGCTCCCAGTCCCTCTCCCAGTCCCTCTCCCAGTCCCTCTCCCAGTCCCTCTCCCAGTCCCACATAGTCGGTAAAACAAACCCAATAGACCCCTGTACTTTTTTTAAGTACGGGGTCTAATAATCTTCTTTAACTCTAACCAGAGTTGACGGTGCAAATTAGTTATCAACAGCTGTATATATTATATAAATATAAAAAAAAAAAACAAATTTTGAATTTAATCTATTAATGTGCATGTGTTTATGATTCATAGTCAAAACATAAAGATGATTGTCAAAGGTTTTAGAATATTCTGGGGTATTCCGTGCTTATTATAATAATTATAGAAGAACTATTTCACAGCTGTCGAAAATGTGGGAATTTTCCTATCGCACGTAATAGGCAAATATATTTTAAGGCGTGTGTTTTTGGGACACCACTGGTTTATTCCAAGACGAATTGAATTAATAAATACAATATAGTACTTGTTATGTAGTACATATTATATTATATTTAAAAAAACTTTTTTTAGTAACATAACTGAATAGTTTGTATATTTTATCAATTTATTGTTTTTCGGCATAACAGTTGAAATTAAAAATTGAATTCTTAAATCAGCTATTCCATTACAAAAGCTAACTCATTATCTTCAGTCTATTGACATGATTTAGTTCTAGGAATTTCTCTTACATTTAGGAGAAATGAGTTGTCTTCAAATCTCATGCCTGCCTGGTTGCGTCTAGACCAATTAATAATATTTCGTGTCAAGTAAACAATAAACAAATGCGCGGACTTTTGGTAAATTATTTAAAAAGACATGAACAATAACAAAGAAAGGATAACAAAAGTGAATTCAAAAGTAGGTCCTTCACAAGTCAGAGCTCAATGTTTTCGGCGCTTTTGTGTCTGACTTCGGTCTGTGCCCCAAACTGAGATTAATAAGCTGATTAAGGCGCAGTCAGAGCTGCGTTTTAATTAGCGGACCAACTAAATTGAGCTGTCAAGTGTGCGAATGAGGCACTGAGTCGGGTTCAAACAAATCCTTAGACAAAGAGAGGTAGAGTTGAAGTTGGTTTACACTGCTACCAATTGATTTAAGTTCATTTAAGTATATGCATAGCATTCAAATAGTCTGGCAATCACTTAGAGAGACATGAAACTGCGTGTAACATGAACTTCAATGTCAAATAAAATGTTTGGTTTTATTTTTCTTATTTTTTTTTATTTTTTTTTTTGCTTTTGGTTAAACACAACTCAATTAGCTGGCGTGTGACGCGCGTGGCATAGTAAACTAGTTACATACTACGGTGACAGCCACGCCCACTTTGGACCCAGCCCTCTGCCCCTTAGGACCAACCTGGGCCAAACCGCGCAATATGCAAACATTACACGAAACGGTTTTTGAGCTTAAATTAATTTATCACGTGCCGAAATAAAGCGTCAGGTTCCGCCCAGGTGGCGTAATTAATTGAATTTGAAAACGGCAGCGCCTAAAAGTGCCCAAAAACCGTAAATGGCAAACTTAATTTTTCGAATCGATAAAAACTTTTTAAAAGTTTAAGCTATAAATCCACCAGTATACACGTACTGGTAATATAGTCTAGAAAAACACAGAGAAAGCTCCACTTACAAACGTATACATAATATCAGCTTACACTTAATGTTGCCTACCTTTTAGCGTTGCTTTCGAAGGCCAAAAGCTTTTGACAATCGGTCATTAACTGCTCTACTTGGGTAATTATATTCCCCCACATAAGTCCTCCATGAGCTGTCAAAAGCAGCGCATCGACAACAGAAGACAACTGATGAAGGAAAATGAGAAAATATAAGTTAAATGACCTGCACAAATAATCCTTATTATTTCTCTGTATTTAAGAAAAAACGTCTTCTGCATACTGAATGTTAAGTAAGTGCTTCAACGAGGTGATTAAAAGTCTTTTTAAGTATAATAGGACAAAAGATGAATTTTATTTGTATATAATTTTATTCATCAAAGTTTGTCCAATCAAAATGCTGATCTCTGAAAAAAAAAAATATTGAAGAAAACCCTTTTGATAAAAACTTATCTATGTACATTTTGATTAAATTTAATATCTTTTAAATATATAGATCTTTTTTTGGGATTTCGTAAATTTAAATTTCGTTTTTTGTTTAGCTTCAGATCGGTAAGCTTAAATGAATATCTTATCGGCTTAAAATTCATCTTTAGAAATCAACAAAACGTTGAATTCGTTTCAGGAAAAAATCCAGCTATTTATAACGCTATTTTCAACTTTCCGCCTCAATTAACAAATTACAACGATTAGAATGTCAAGTGTGTTGGTCATTTGGAATTTTGCAAGCAATTAAAAAGTAACTTCATATGAACTCACAGAACTGAGCTGAAAGTGGTAGCAATAAAATGTAATGCTTGAATTTAATATAAAACTTTTTTAATTGTTGTGCTAGCAACTAATTTATGCATTAGCATTAGCTACTATACAAGAAAGGTTACGGCATACTTTCAGGCATCATTTAATTGCATTTTCTGTTTGAAAATGTTTGAGTAGATTGCGAACTCACCTCACTTACCTGACATAAAACGGACTGTGGGTCGACATCACGCAACTTTTCCATAAGCCTCTTCAATTTTAATGAGTTGAAGTTGTTGCCGCATTTCATGGGTCGAGTGCCTACCGACAATGTCAGAGTTTCCAAAGCCAAGACCACAAATTGGCCTGTCTGCTAACTGTTTGGGCTTTCTATTTGCCAGCGGTGTGAAATACACGTAGGACAAGCGTTGAAGTGAGAAGTGAGAGAAGTAAGAGAAGTCAGGCAAAAGACAGAGTTAGGGAAAGGTAATATTCTAAACTTGGGTTTGTGTTCCCAAAACCTCTTTCTCCCATGACATAGATCTGAGGACAATTGTTTCCAATGGATTTTGATTTCGCTTTTGCAAAATTGAAATGCCATTAAAGTTGCCGGGAATGTTTGAGCAGAATTCAGAATTTGAAAACCAACCGAAAATTGCATGACTCTGACTCTGTTGCATAATTCAATTGGATGGTTTGGCCATTAAGCATTTCTCTCTGTTTGCATGTACTTTGCCACTCGTCTATTTATTTTCAATTTATATTTTGCAGCATTCAGTTGCAAACATTGCACCCATCACAACACTCTTCCTCTCTCTGCAGGATCGCCATCGAGGGCCCAGTGCTAAAATCGCTTAGGTAAGTGGATTTTATAGTTTTTATACCCGACAACAAGGTTGATTTAGAGGGTATATAAACTTTAAGCTTGAATTTAATGAAGTAATACTGCACATAAATTTATTTCTATAATTATTATTTATTTTATGTTGACTACAGCCTTTGACGATACTATAATTCTAATTTAAATCTTTTCTTCACAGGTTAAATTTATATTTAATATTATCTTTATTTTATAATCTTTAATTTAATTACTATACATGGTTTTTTTTTCTTGCCGACTGCTTTTAGTCGCGCATAAATAAATAAATAAATAAAAAAAAAAAAAAAAAAAAAAATAAATAAATAAATAAATAAATAAATAAATAAATAAATAAATAAATAAATAAATAAATAAATAAATAAATAAATAAATAAATAAATAAATAAATAAATAAATAAATAAATAAATAAATAAATAAATAAATAAAATAAATAAATAAATAAATAAATAAATAAATAAATAAATAAATAAATAAATAAATAAATAAATAAATAAATAAATAAATAAATAAATAAATAAATAAATAAATAAATAAATAAATAAATAAATAAATAAATAAATAAATAAATAAATAAATAAATAAATAAATAAATAAATAAATAAATAAATAAATAAATAAATAAATAAATAAATAAATAAATAAATAAATAAATAAATAAATAAATAAATAAATAAATAAATAAATAAATAAATAAATAAATAAATAAATAAATAAATATATATATATATATAATATATTATAAAAAATTTTCTAAATTCTTCAGTTTTTTCTACAATAATTATTTATCACAGTTCCTTTCCTTCATGCTCTGTATCTTTAATCCGGGTATTTCCCAGTCGTTATATGTATTGTCTAAAAAGTTTGTGTGTGTTTTAGTTTTAGTTATTTTTTGTGTTTTGAGTGTTTAATAAAGTTAATGAGTTTTTGCATTCAAGAAAGAAAGCAGCGCCCAAAGCAGCATTATAGCAGATGTCAGAAGCTACTGAATTGTTGAGTTTTAGTTGCTTTTTGTTTAGCATATGCAAAAATATTTAACCTTTAACAAAGCAACAACAAATTTACCAATGCTCAAGGCAACTGTACACAATACTAAACATTTCTAATGTCTGACAAACAAACGGCAGACAAAAACAAGCATGTTTTTTCAAAATTCCCATAATATTTGCAGTCCACAAACAACAACTTAAATTTGATTCCAATCCCCTTGACTCAAATTCTACTGTAGCAACTTTAGATACTAATTTTATGAATTTTTAACATAATACAAGTATATTGTGTTTGACTTGAATTTCTCAGGGTATTTTACTCAAGTTTGCACTTCAAATGTGTCGAACACAGACCAAAAATAAGAGAAGTCTACGGCCTTGGCAAAGTTAAAAATTTATTGGAATTGCATTGTATTTTCAAGTGAAAGAAAATTGGTATGTTGTAAACTTGGCAATGAGTTTTGACAGGGCATTTCTGTAGCTGAGTCTTTTTAGCTTTTTTATGATCTGCATGCATGAATTAATGCCTTCAACTCATTTTCCTTTTTGGGTAATTTAACTTTGACACCTCTTCTCTCACCTCTTATTTGATTGTCTATTCAATTAGATTTTTACCTCTGCTTCTCTTAATTTTTTCGTTTTCTCCTTCAATCAGTATCCATTTGCTGTCACGACGAGAGAAAACTCAGGGGACATTTTGTGGGCAGGGGGAAACTCATTATGCTGTCACCTTAATTATTATTTTTGGCATTTCAAGTTACATTTAATTATGCAAAATATTTTCGCTGCTCATTTAAGCGCGGATGCCTCGAGTCGTGGATATCTTAAAAGGATCCTTTTGTTTACCCAGTCCTCAGTCCGCTGTGATTTAAGCTTTAGTTGTCTTTTTGTTTTTTGTACTTGTTCCTGGCTTAGTTGCTAGGACACGCCTCGAGTGACGGCCCCTAAAGGTCCCTCTTGCTCAGATTTATTGCGAGACCTTAACTCGTGCTATAGTTTTACAGTTCTGTATCTCGCCCAACTTAGTTACTCTTGCCAACAAGAATCTGAAACAAGTCAACTGACTGCAGAACTGCAGAACTGGCAAACTTCTGCCAGAAAATTCTTTCTATGTTAGTTACATTGTTGTTATGATTTTTGTTGTTGTTACTCGTGCTACTTTTATTGTTGTTGTTATTGTTGGGGTGTCGGTGTTTACTTAGCGGCTTCTTTTGTGTTGGTTGGTTGGTTTCTCTGCTTGTTTTAGTTGATTTTGTAACTGGAATCGGCAACATTTTTGCAAAACTGCCTTTTGCTCAGCTATTTGGCATTCGTGTGTTTGTTTTACCCCAAACCTAAACCAACTCGGCCATCAAGAACAACAAACCAAGCAACCCAACTAACCAACGAGGCGTTGCTTTAATTGAGTTCACAATAAACATTGTAGTTGGTTTCTGCTTTTGCTCTCTGCACGATTAAATAAACATTTACACTCGATTTAAATGGACACACACAGACCATTGTTAAACAATTTCGAAGTTGGCTGTTTAAACAGCCATTTCACTTATTTGTGGGTAACTTGATATTGAAATTGTTTGCTAACTGAAAACTTAAGCGATTTGCCCTCATTGAAATTGTTAATATAATTGTGCGAGACAAGCCATCTTCTGAGTTTACAGATGTTTCAGCAACCCAATTGTATGTACAAGTCAGTGTATTAAAATTGAGTTTAAAAAAGTATCTTTATTTACATTAAAGTAATTAATTCACAGTTTGTCATATTACTTTTACACTGAAAAAAAGACCAAGTTCTAAAATTAAGAACATTCTTAAATATTTTGTTCTTAAAATAAGATTATTTTAAGACCAAATTACAAAAACTAAGATTATTAATCTAAAAAATCTTAAAATCTAAATATAAGAATACAAATCTTAAATTGTTAGAAAAGTATAAATAGATAGAGAGGCCGCTTCAGTTTTGAATCAGTAGGCGGCGGTTCAAACCCCACTCATATCAAATTAAAACAACATTTAAAAATTACTAAATCAGAATAAAATGTAAATAAATCAATAATAAAAATAAAATATAAATATATAAAATCATTTTTATTTATTTTTTTTTTTAGTTTTCATTTTAAGAACATTTATTTATAAAATAAGAACTTGGTCTTAATTGAAATGTTCTTAAAATCAAGATGTGTTCTCTTAATTTAAGAATTTTATGTTCTCGACGCATTTTTTAGACCAAAAATCTTAGTTCTGAGACCAAAATCTTGATTTTAGAACATCAGTGTACTAACTGCATATTTTTATTCAATATTTAATTCTTTTCCTTGTTTAAGTATACGCTTATCCACATTAACTCAATTGCTGTCGACCACTTTCAAAAGCCAAGTTAATCGTTTTTCAACCTTTGTCTTGGCTTTTTCTTTGCCACTCTTTCCACAATATATATTCATGAACTGCCTGCTTAAGTTGGAGATCAAAGAAAAACTTAAATTGCCTGATTTTCTTGCCATTTTATTTTATTTTATCCCTTTGCATCTAATCTGATATGTTGTTTGGCAAATTAACAGCATACATCATTGAACTGTAAGCCGGAAAATAAACGAGAAAGCAAAGGCCAACATTTTGGCCATGTTATCCAGTTACTTTTACTCCTGTTCTAGTTTCTGTTTCTCATTTTGCTGAAGCTTCCGACTGCTTATCTTGTAAGCCATTCATTAAACAAAGACTAGGAAATGCTCAAGGAATAGAACCAGTTAAGTAATTTAAAGTGAGCAAGGGTCAACTGAAATAAATTTCTATTTAAGAAAGTAAAAATTCAGTGCTAGTTTTTCATATGTTGTGCACTCACTTGACTGCAAAAGAAAATATGTGGAAAAACTAACAAAAATGTTAACAATATATGGTAGCTCAAGCGGAAATATCACTTAGGGCCAAAACGTCAGCCTTGCCAAAACGAAAACTCTTTAAGACGGTGAGGAAACTAGTGGGCGGTTACAGTCGATCACGCTCGACAGTTGAATACCCTGTGCCCAGGTACTCTGTACTGAAAGTTGATTTTCGATCGATTGTTCCTATTGCAGCTATATGATATTTTAGACCGATTCTAACCAAATTTGGTCAGGATGTATAATACCAGCCCAGATGCATATTCTATCAGTTTGGTTCTGATATCTCAACAAACAAAAAATTTTCCATACTAAAACTTCATTTTCGATGTACCGTTTCTATGGCAGCTATATGATATAGTTAACCGATTCTAACCAAATTTGGTCAGGATGTATAATACCAGCCCAGATGCATATTCTATCAGTTTGGTTCTGATATCTTAACAAACAAAAATCTTTTCCATACTAAAACTTCATTTTCGATGCACCGTTCCTATGACAGCTATATGATATAGTTAACCGATTCTAACCAAATTTGGTCAGGAAGTATAATACCAGACCAGATACATATTCTATCAGTTTGGTTTTGATATCTCAACAAACAAAAAACTTTTCCATACTAAAACTACCTAAATACCAAATTTGATGTCTCTAGCTCTTATGGCATTTCTGATATCGACGCGTTCAAACAGATCGGACATGGCTCAATCGACTCGGCTGTTGATCCTGATCAAGAATATGATATAGTAAACCGATTCTAACCAAATTTGGTCAGGGTACATAATACCAGCCCAGATGCATATTCTATCATTCTGCCGAACACATTATACCCTTTTTGCCTATTATCAATGGGCTCAGGGTATAAAAAACAGGAATTCGAGTGTGTCACTGACTGGCAGACTGTCCGACTGTCCTTCTGCCGAAGTGGCTAAAAAAAGGCGGAAAGAATGTGTCAATAATGACTAATGGCCAGGCCGGAAAGACGAAAATGTACGATGCTGTCCGAACCCATCCGTTTATTGTTTGGGGCATTTGTTACCCAGATTCGGCTTATGCCTATCGTCATTTGCCATTTATATTTATTTTTGCATATCTTCAGCAATTTTTTTCTAGCGACTCATGATGTTGAAATGATTGGGGCCTACTCTTTTTTATTTCCTTTTTCGTTTTTTTTATATTTTTGTATGAGTCCCAGTTGGTTTTTGCTTTTAATTTTAAATTCTGAATAACTTTTTAGCTTCATTTTGTGCTAATGGGGGATTTTAAATGAGGTAGGCAAATGGAAACATTAAGACAAAGTTTTGGCTTATATAACACACACACACACACACACACATACAAAGAAAGAGGGGAAAATTGCAGAACTTTTAATTATTTTAAGCTTGCTTAATTCATTTACAACCAAAAGAAAATGTCAAACTTTTGACGAAAGACTGTTATAAATATTTCAATTGCTTTTAACAATTTGTATCGCTTTTCAATCACATTTGGAGTTCTGTTGGTATTTCCTTTGTCTGAAACGGTTCTCAATGCAACATGAAAGAAAATTTGTGAAAATAGTTGGATTTTCTGAGAACACTGGATCGATAAGTAATTTAGAGCAAACAAATACGCCTCATTATAAAGAACTTGACCAAAAAAAAAGAAAAGAAACATCTCAAATGTCAAGAAACCCAAGCTCATTACAACTCACAAAATACGACTTCCTATGTGTGTGTGTATATTTAGTAAAAATAAATTCTTTTCTCTCTCAGTGAAAACACGTGCCACATTTCCGTTTGAAACCCCCAACGCAATGACAAATCTTTGTGGTCCGGATCCGGAGTCGAGTCACAATTATGGTCAGCAAATAAAATGCTCATCAGCTGGCATAAAAGGCACTCAGGCCAAGAATGAAGCAGAAGTTGCTGTTACATCTGGAGGGCAGTATAAATAACTATGCCGGAGTAGGCACACAAAGCAGCACAAGCTCAAAAAAATATACAAAGCAAGTCTGGGTATTTTACGGCCAAGGGCGGCTCCTTCTCAATGCGGCCTGCAATTTTTTTGTGCCGTTGTTACGTATACGCCTAGGTGTGCGACTGCACACTACATACACTTAATAAGTATGTGTATATATATATATGTGTGTGTGTGTGTGTGTGTGCTCTATGTAATTAATGCTCTTCTGTTGTCCTGGTCCTGGTCCTGGTCCTGGTAAGGATCCTCGTCCTGGTTTTAGCTTCTGCTCCTCGTGCAGCTTCTTCTTCTGTCGGTGCGAAAATGTGTGAGCGTAAAGTTTACGCAAACAGGAAATTGTTATTGCTTTGTCGCCTTTAAAAACCACAGACTTTATAAAATGATGAGACTGATATATACCCTGTAAGTTGCACAAGAGAAATTGAGAATTTTAGTCAATGTTGCACATTAATAAACCATCTTTAACGCATTTATAGTTTTATAGTTTTATTGTCATTGAATAATAAATTAAGATAAAGTAATGAAGTTTCTTTTACGCACATTCAACATATAACTTAAATATTTATAATGTGAAAAATTTCAAGTGGAAATATATTTAATTTAATTATTTTACTATTAATACAATTCTCTTGTAGTGGTGAAATATAGATCCATATTTGTAATTAATTAACTTAAAAAAAACTCCTAAGATATTGTTATAATGAAGTTTCTTTTACGCACATACAACATATTACTTAAATATTTATAATGTGAAAAATTATAAATACATTTATTTCAAGTGAAAATATATTTAATTTAACTATTTTACCATTAATAAAATACTCTCGTAGTGGAGAAATATAGTTCCATATTTGTAATTAGTTAAATTAAAAAAAATCAAAAGATATTGGATAATGTGAATAATCTAATTCATTTTAATTAATTTTATTATTTTACCATTAGTAAAATACTTTCGTAGTGGAGAAATATAGTTCAATATTTGTAATTAATTAATTTAAAAAAAATCAAAAAAATATTGGTATAATATACCCTATCAGTGTTAAACCAAAGGGCATAAGTAGGAAGAGAGACAGAGAGACAGAGAGACTGAAGTGAGTGTCAACATGAGCTTGTGGAATATTAAAGAGCTATACGAATTTGTAGCCTGTGTCAATGGGTCATTGACTTGCTGATGTGCCACTGTGCGTATGTATTTATGTATCTCTTATGTATGTATGTGTGTGTGTGCTGGTTTGTGTGTAAATGTGTGTGTGAGCGTAATTAAGATCCTATCTCAATGTGTTGAAATCTAGGTCCAAGTCTTTGGCTTCAATTTGATTGCACGGCTTTTCGGCTTACACATTTCCCACAACAACTTTAAGATTGACGTATTTGGCCTTTAACTATGCGGAACTTTTATTCGATCTGTCAATTTTTTTCAATCAACTGAATTGACGGCCTCGTGTTGAGCTATGAAAGTCACTTGGGTGTGGCTTTTTTACGCCTGGCAATTTGTGGAACATTTCACGCACTTTGATGTAATTGATGACCACTGTGCCGCAGTACAAGTACAATGTGGGCGTGGGACACTTGGTTATGCCCCACAATACACTGATAAAAAAAATATGCTAAAATCAAGATTTTGGTCTCAGAATTAAGATTTTTGGTCTACAAAATCACATCTTGATTTTAACCACATTTTAATTAAGACCAAGTTCTTATTTTATGAATAAATGTCCTTAAAATTAAAACTAAAAAATAAAAAAAAAACTATTTTATATATTTATTCGTTTTTTTTAATTTTTGGTTTTTTTATTTATTTACATTTTATTCTGTTTTAGTAATTTTTTAAATGATGTTTTAATTTGATACGAGTGGGGTTTGAACCGCCGCCCACTGTTTTTCACCTGAAGTGGCCTTTCTAACCAGAGCGCCACGGTGCCACCATTTGTTTGATACGAAATAGTACCTATTTATAGTTTTCTAACAATTTAAGATTTTTATTCTTATATTTAGATTTTAAGATTTTTAGATTAATAATCTTAGTTTTAGTAATTTGGTCTTAAAATAATCTTATTTTAAGAACAAAATATTTAAGATAAATGTTCTTGATTTTAGAACTTGGTTTTTTTTTTCACTGTAAGTAATTTACTTGCAATGGACACCAAGAGTCTCCCTCTTTAAGGTTCTTCTTGTTATTGTTGCTATACTTTAGTCAGTTTTAGGTGCTGCCTAAAAGCCTGACGTGCACCATTTATATGGCCAACATATTTTAAGCATGTTTATGCGATAGAATCGAAACGACAACAGCAGAAGAGACAATGGAAATGAAGAGATGAAAGAAGGAAGAGAAAAGAAAAGCAAGTAAGAAAGGAAAAAGAGAAGCAGCAGTTGGCGTTTGGCTTTTGTTTACGGAAGTTGTTGGCCAAAAGGTTCATTCACTTGGCGCCTGTTTTGGCTGTCAGTTTTGATCGATTTGAGCTTGACCCTGTCATCTATTAATATTTGCTACCTCTGCCAGCAAGTTATACTATATTAAATAAACGTTGACTGATTTATGCCCATACTAACAAACTTAACTCTCTGATTTCCACTGCATTAAATCCACAAGACAAAGTCAAACTATTCCCTTTTTCAAGCTCTGTCTCATTTTCATGGTCTAAACGACTTTTGGTTTGTTGCCTTTGATTTTTGTTGCGCTTATCAAAGTGTAGATATCACATAATAGTCATCAATCATTGCCGTTGACGGAGCAGCTTTTTCTTAGTTTATCGATTAACTATTTGAAAGGGTTCCTTCTACCTTCATAAGGGGCTTTAAAATATTTCGTTTGATTTTAAAAATGACTCAAAAGTGCAGTTGAGTGTAATTGCTGTTGCAGAATGCACCAAATTTATTGCCAGTTTCAACAACTTTGCACTTTTGATCAATTTTAGCTATTGAAGCGAATAAAAGGCGAAAAACTCTAAATGTTTGGTGCAACTTTATAGCACGTGTGAAATAAATGCAAACGCTTGAATAACCAATTATGTGGTGAGGCAAAAAAAAATCCACTGAGAAAACTTTCAATTTGCTTAGCCAAGTATCGAAGTGGGTGGCAATCAGGCAGCAAAGCGAATGCAAATAAAATAAAAAATAATAAAGCATAAGCCACAATAAGAGGTGCAATAGAGTTCCGAACCACAGACGAAACCACAAGAACAATAAAATAAAATATAAACTGTAAAAAAACTTTTCAATTTGGCCACCAAATTTGAGCAATTTTCTCAACAGCGAATTTTGGCGCTAAGCAAAAAAGAAAAGTTGCTGTGGTTATATATGTATATGTGTGTAAGTGTGTGTGTGTGTGTGTGTGTATGCTGAAAATTGAAAATGCAAACGACAATAGGGAAATTATGGATTATGCAAAAGTTGTAGAAACGCTGACGATATTTTGACAGCTCCCAATGTGATACATAATGCATGCCAATTGAGATGCATTTTTCTTATCAAAGTTCGATCAGAATACAGATTAGAAATGTTCAATGTTCGCTTTATTATGCATATATTCAACTTAAATCGATGAATATTGTGGACGAATCATCATTTTTACAGTTTTTAGAGCACGATATCCCTTCCAGTTGTACCACCAAATGCTCTCTTCATTATTAACTTCTGAATTAAAGTATTTGCCATTGAGGTTACTGCAAAAATATATAGAAAAAGATATATTAATTAAAATATTGAAGATGCACTCAGAATAAAAAGTTTTAAAATCAAGAATTTGGACTCAGAACTAAGAATAGAGTTAGAAAACACAGTCCAGTCCCTTTCCCAGTCCCGCTCCCAGTCCCTCTCCCAGTCCCTCCTTCAGGTCCTTCTCCCAGGTCCCTCTCCCAATCCCTCTCCCAGGTCCCTCTCCTAGTCCCTCCTTCAGGTCCTTCTCCCAGTCCCTTTCCCAGTCCCGCTCCCAGTCCCTCTCCCAGTCCCTCTCCCAGGTCCCTCTCCCAGTCCCTCTCCCAGTCCTTCTCCCAGTCCCGCTCCCAGTCCCTCTCCCACTCCCTCCCCCAGGTCCCTCTCCCAGTCCCTCTCCCAGGTTTTGAGAACTGTTCAAATAAAGTCAAGTTCTTATTTGGGAATAAATGTTCTTAAATTCAAGTTAAAAAATAAAAAAAAATTATAAAGATTATTAAATTTATACATTTTTGTTGTTTCATAGAATTGTTTTTTTAACTGGCATGGTATTTTTATAAATGTTCTTTTTAATATGTTTTTCTTAGGAAAAAGTGAGAAAGCGCCACCGGGTCCCTATTAATTTTAAATAAAAAATAACATATTTGTAATTTCCTAACAATTTATAATATTTTTCTTGAATTAAAATCTGCTATTTTTTTTTTATTATCATTCTATATATATTCTATATTATATTTTGTTGTTTTTAGAAGTTGGTCTTTTTTGCAGTGTATATATAATTTTCCCATTGAAGGAATATTGACTTACCTATTTCCGTAAAGGTTGTACCACCAGCCACTTTGATAATATTTGGCACAATTGCCTGCGCCCCAACCATCGTTATCCCGGTCATAGGTTGTGAATGCATCGTAGAGATTGTACCTAAGCGCATTGCCAGCAGTGCCTGAATAGGCTCCAAGTGATTTCAGCATATATTCTTCCTCCTCGCTGCCAATGCGAAAGTTGTCGTACCGGGCATGACGAACCTCACCTTGCATATCCACCAACTGAATGTACAGCTCGTAAGGCCGAGATGTTGTCATGCGATGCAGTTTCTCCAGACCTATAAAGAACTCTCCATGCAGATTACCAAAACCTTCGCGATATTCTGTCCAGCTCCTGTAAAAGTCTTCAGTTCCATCGAAACGACGTTGAACCACTGTCCAACCGTTTCCGGCTGTTTGACCATCGCAAAGAACCTCAAATTTACCAATATCGGCTACACTAATCTCATGAATACTCGTCGAGTTTTCAAATGGGACACAATTATTGGGAAACTCTTGAATTTTCAAGACATTCGTTTGTTTGACATTGTAACTTTGAAGAACAATCGAATTGTTCAAACTCGACAATTGGGTTTTCAATGCTTTTACACCCGCAGTGTTCTCATCAATTTGAACTTTAAGCAAAGCAATCTGATCCTCGTTGTTGTTATCTTGAGAAGTCTTTTGCTCCAACGCGGCTATTAGATCATCCTTATACTTGATTCTCTCAATATACAATGTCTCAAGTTCCTTGAATATGGAAGCATTTACTTTAAGTTCTGTCAACTTCTCTTCTAGCTTCGCAATTTGTTCATCTTTAGATAAGATCACGCTCTCACAGTTTTCAATCTTATTGTTGGTTTTCGCTGCGTTCTCAAGGAGAGGTTTTAGCGCATTATAACAATATGAATCACACTGATCATTCGAATCGACAATATCCTACGAAATCAGAGAAATAGTTATTAATTGAACACATATATATTTCTTTGTACATAACTCACAAAATCGATTTCATTTGAAGTGGATTGCGCTGACACTGCTACATAAAGTAGCAGAAATTTAATAAAAATCACGTTCTTAATTATCATATTGAAAATTCAACTTGTTTCCCGTTGTGCGCTTGAAACAAAACTAAAGCTGCGGTTCAAACAGCGGAATCTTATGACGAAATGAATTGCCTTTCTTATCAACAAATGTTTATATGGTACTCGTATATGGATGTATACTATATATATGTATGAGCATAGTACACACAAATGCAATGCTGAAATGTGATTGTGTTAATGCTGCTGTGTCAGCGAAATGTGTTCTCGAACATCTACTCGTCGATCCAAATAAAAAACGTCTCAATTTGATAATATTCAAATGGCAGCAAAGTTAAGTTCGGGGAAAAACCCTAAATAAAAACATTGAACAAACATTTTTACGATTCATGTACGATTTATGCGTACTTTATTCTAAAGACTTTAATAATAATTTTAAAGCGAAATTAAAAATAGAGAATGCTCCGGAAATAAAAACATTTTTAGCAGATTTATATTAATTTAATTTATTAATTTATAAAAGAGTATACTTTGGTCTAATTAACATTTTCACTGATTTCAACGAACCATACCGTCTTAGTGGGTACCACCAAATACCCTTTTTATTGCTCTCGCCGCTTTTTAAGTAATTGCCATTGAGATTACTAGAAAATAAAATAAATATAATAAATATTAGACTCTCAACTAAAATTGTACTCACCTATTTGCATTTGAATTAAACCACCAACCACTTTCAAAGTAGTTGGCACAATTTCCACTAAACCACTTATCGTTGTCACTATCGTAAGTTGTGAACTTGTCATACAGATTATAGCTCAGGGCATCTCCAGCATTGCCGCTATAGGTTCCCAAACTTTTTAGCATATATTTCTCCTCTTCGCTGCCAATTAGAAAGTTATCGTATCGAGCTGCGTACAACTTGTTCTCAAAGTCAACAAGCTCAATATACAGTTCATATGGACGGGATATTGTCAAACGATGTATATATTCAAGACCTAGGAAAAACTCTGAATCGTAGAATCCAAAACCGAAGCGATATGAATTCCAATCCCTATAGAATCCAAGACTTCCGTCAAAACGTCGCTGAATAACAATCCAGCCAAAATCGCAGAGTACCCGAAAAGGAGCGATTCCGGGTACATTTATTAGATTTACACTCTCCGAGCTTTCAAAGTCCAAACAACCGGTTGCTTCATTCTCCTCCAAATATTTAGAATTAGTATTCATTAAATTCTTCAAGTTGATAACTGAAGCTTCTAGATTCGCAATTTGAGCTTTTAATTGTTCTAAAGATGCTGTGTGTTCATCCAAAAGAGCTTTTTGTGATTGCATCTCGTTATTTAGATTAAGAGCTGGCTGCTCTAAGATCTCCAACACACTCTCATTAGTTTTGCTTGCAATATTAAGTGTATTAATATTTTTGTAGGTTGCATTTAATTCAAGGTCACCCAAAATTCCTTGTAAATCGATTATTTTAATCAGTTTACTTTCGATAAAATTGTCCAACTATAAATAATTCGTAATGATTATAATCGAAAAGACCTAGAGACTTTCTACTCACTGCCTTATCTCCATTTGTCGGTGCTGGGCTTACAGCAAAGCATTTTAGAATTAAAATATATACTAAATATTTCATATTTGCAGTCATTATATTATATTTTTTTATATTCTTTTTTGTTCCTGCAATGCGAATGAATTACAAAGTGAAACTAAATAAAAGCTGCAACTTGAACTGTGTATAAAGTTTTCACATCTCTCTTATCTACTTATCAATGCTCTCTTATCAGATATTCATTCATCTACTACTTAGTATTTAAATTACACTGACACAACATTCATGAGACACGAGATCTTCTCTATAGTAAATATTTTCAGTCCAGGCAATTAAATAATAATTCTATAGATAAGAGACTTATATATAATGCTTGATTTTATTGCTTTATATATGAATCGGGTTTAGTTTTAGTTAATTTAAATATATATTAGCTGATAAGAACATTCTATAAAGTTGTGAATTTAATCGTCAAAATATAGTAAACATATTTCAGTAATTTAAAATCTTTATTTAAGATAAAAAACATTTCATTAGAAAGCTTAAATGAATCGGCATATATATATTTTTACCTTCGTTTTGTTCAAATTAATTTAAAATTTTCATTTTGTGGCTCTTGAAGTTTCATTGGCAAGTTGCTAGACTTTTAAATTTTGAATTAAATTTCCATGTTTATTTAAATTTTTTTTATTTGGTTATTAGCTCGTGAGTTTTTCACGTGAACGTCTGGTTATTCAATTTTTAATTATATATAGTTTTTTTATATTATGTGCACCAATACACCCGTAATTACAGCTCGGTAGAGTATATAGATTTCTTTGTTTATACTGCAAATATATATATGTATATAGATCGTAAGCCATTTGCCAGCATATTGAGGTGCTAATGTATTTATAAAGCGACTTTGTATTTTTAGTTTGAAAATAGAATAATTGAAAATTGAATACTGAAATGAAATGAAATTGGCCTTTAATCTGTTCATTTTCAATGCCCGATTTATGAAGTGTGAAGCATTAATTTGATTTCTCATATACATATATATACATTGGAAATGAATACGTAAACGGCCCAGATACAAATTGGGTCAAAATATGAACAGTTTACAACGCTTTGAAGTCGCTGTCTGTTGCGGCGCACAGATTTTGCCCCAAAATTTAACTTTGAAAATGTTGGGGAATAATATGAAAGGACAAAGGCTTTAAAGGAATTTAATTAGCTAAACTACAAGAGCAGAATTATGTTGGAAGTATTTGAGATACTCGTTAAGCGCCTCAAGCTGTTTTCATAATTCAACTCTGGCAGGCGAGTTTTCTGCATCAATATGGCCAATTTATTTCCCTCTCTCTCTCTCTCTCTCTCTCTCTCTGTCTCTCTCTGTCTGTGTGTGTGTAGTTCTTACTGTGTCCGGTCTCCGTTGGCTGTCTCGTATATTGGCGCACGTAGCGACTTTTAAGTGGTTTCTGTGCTTGTGCTTGACCTTAAACTTCAGCTTCTGCTTCTGGTTTAGGATAAGCTTGGCAGGGGAGATTTGCATCCACAGTTGCATATGCAATGAACCTACACTTCCAAAGCAGCCCAGAGAAGCCCATTAAAATCCTGAGAGCGCAAAAAGCAGCCACTTTTGACATCCTTGCGAGCAGCTGCTGATGCCTTCATCCATTGTCTGTCCAGGAGGGGGGAGGAGAGCAGCATATGGACAAGTGCATCAGAATGCAGAAGGCGGGATCATCATAATTCCTTTGGTGCCTGCTAATGAAATTCCAAATAATCAATATGCGAGTACTATACCCTGACCTTCAGACAGAACCAGAACCATAAGCAGAGCATGTGCTGACCACCCGGTCTTTTTCCATCCTGCCCCACCCTGTATCCATATTTCTATCTGTGTTTCGCAGATTCTGCTTGTTTGTTGATGGCAATATGAAAAACATTCGGCCCTGGCAATCAACACACGTCGCAAGGCAAAAGCAAAAAAAAAAATCGTGTGAGAACAACAGACTGGCACTGCAATTGTTGATTTACTTTATTTTTGCCACATTTTCCAACACTTGGCCAGCTCAAGGGTTTACGATCTGCTTAACCAGTGAATGGCAAAGTCCCAACCTCACAACATTAGACACAAATTGAAGTCTATTTGATGCGTTGAATACACTTTTCATGCTGCTTGCAACGCTTGATTTTTTGAATTTAAAATCGAACTTAAAGCGTAAAGGAACACCCATTAAAGTCTATACGACTATGTGTTGCAGTGTTGCCAGGAATCGACCGTTAAAATAAGCTAGATTTGAAAAAAGTAATATATAGAAAAGAGGTAAAAATAAAATAAATAATTCTAAAATAGGCTTAGCATTAATGTAACACAAATCACAAAGAAAAATGTTGGATTTAAATGTTTGGGTATAATTTAAAAAACTTTGAAACCTACCGATAACCGATAAAATAAGCTAAACTGACAACACTGATGTGCTGTATACCCAACTGTAGCTCTAAACACTCTTTTCGAGTAATTTGTAAATTGTCACTCAATTTTACAGCACTTTCCAGCACTTGTCAACATAAAAAAAATTGTATAGCTCTCCATTAAACACAAATTGGAAACAGTGGGATTGCTTTTAAATATCAAAAATTTTGAATTTAACTGCAAAGAAAGATTCTGACTCAAATTAAACATTCTCTCTAATTACTAAACATTATTTAAAATCTCATAAAATTTATTCAAGTTTAAGATCACAGTTAGTGCATACATAGTTCTACAGTTCCCCACAAACTTTAAAGTTCATCTGTAAAACAGTCGGACAAGATTTCATATAGCACGCTGTGTAGTTCCATTGTCCAGCGGTCATTTGTAAAGAGAGTTGAGTTTTTTTTGTTTAGTTTTCATCATATGAGCGAGTACGAATGTGTTTTCTAGTTCTTGTAACTTGTTTTTCCCTTGCCAGAGCTTTGAGTATATTTCTTTTTTTTTTTCGTTTTGTTTTATAAAGTGTTTGGAATTGTCTTTGGGTAGTTGGTTGTTAGCATCTTGTGAATTTCCAAATGGACATTACATCAGGCATGAAAATTGTTGTTCTTGTTGACAATTTTGCTATTGCTGTGATTGTTGTTGTTGTTGTCGTTGTTGTTGTAGCCATTTGCCATTGCTTTTGTAGTTTATTGCTTTGTTTTTCTCTTTGTCACACATTAGTTTTTTTTTTTGTGTGTTTATTTTCACACTCTCAAATGCAAGTTCTTTTTATATCTAAATGTATCTGTATCTGTCATACTCGTTGAAAAATACATTTGCAATTCAAACAGAGATAGAGATTGCCATTTAGATAGAAAGTTAAGCATAATGCATGACTGCTGTACAATAATAATAAATAAATTGCTTATATTAATATGTGAATTTTAATGTATAAATATTTTTGTCCACAATATGAAATAAAACACAACTTGGGTCTCAAATTTTATTTATTTTTATACGAACTTAAATTCCACTTATCAATCTATATTTCCATGCAAATATTTTAAACTTTCTTTTGCCAAAGTGACACTTAAATATTTGAAAATATTTTTCTGTTTTCCTGTAATTTTTTATTTGGACAATTATTAAGACGTTTGCAATGTTTATAACTACGAGAATATTAATAATCTTATTTTACATTCAAAAGTACAAATAGCACACATAAATATTTTCAAATGGCAACATTAAATTGTTTATAGTTTATAAATTTCTTAATTCTTAATTTTTATCTTAGCAGATTTTTGTGAATCTGTCTCTTTTATTGTAATACAGCTAAAGCCCATCCATTTAAATACTCTTAAATTGTTGGGGAACATTTGAGATGTTTTATGCTATGACTTTTTAAGAGTCGCACAAAAAAATTGGGTTCCTTTATTAGTTTTAAATTGATTCTTATATGATTTTTATTGTAATTTTTTAAATGTTTCCTATTATATTATTTAACTTGAATTAGTTGTTAAATTTATTCGATATTTTTTTTTTATCAATTATATGTCTACAAACTATAAAAAATTTGAATGAATGTTTAAATATTATTGATAAATGTTATGAAAGGGTTTTCTTTCTAATTTAATAATCACATTGGAATTTAATTCGTTAAATGTGATGATTCTATTTCATTTTTGTCAAAGTTTCGTTTTATTTCCAGGGGAATTGTTTGTTTAATATTTCTGCTGGAATTTTTAAATTCTCATTGACTTGGTTTTTTCAGGATTTTCTTTTGCATTTTTTTAATTTCAATCAATTGCAAGAGAATTCTAGAATCTTTTGATGTCAAAGTCTATCTTTGATTATATCTTTGGCTTAGCGCTCGTTCATAATACTCTAAGATTATATCTTTGGCTTTATTCACCTATTCGTTACACACCCCGACAAGAAGGGGTTAAACTATACACCCACATACCAATAAATATCAATGACATACTTATAATAAGCACTCCAATGGCCTCATCAGCTCTGTGCTCATCTGCAGTTCCTCGGGATCATGGTATTTCAGTTGGACTCGTACTCATCTGCGCGCTATATATACAACCGTCTCGAGCGGCATACCAGGAGCCGGGTCTTATAAATCCGTGTGAAGCACGGGAGGCTTACAGTTGTTGGTCTCGGCATTGACAACGACCAGGGCCGTGGCATTGGCATTGGGTGTCATTTGCGAGGGGGCAAGGGTCGTTGCCTTAGTCATTGGTTGAATGGAGGTTACGACATCAGTTCCAGCTGTGGTTGTAGTTGTGGTTGTGGTCATGGCCGCATTATTGTTCCTTCCAGTAATCAGGGACTTTTTCTTGTTCTTGGCATTGTTGGATCCAATTAGACGCTCCGATTGTCGCCCCTTGCCAAACTTGGGAAAGAAGCTATTCTCCATTTGCAGCTGGGCATTGACATCTTTGCGAGCTGCACAGGTGAAGGCCTTCATGAAGCTCTTCTTGAAGTTGTCGCTGAGGAAGGCATAGAGTATGGGATTCATGGCCGAGTTGGAGTAGGCAAGACAACCGCAGACAAGGAACGCCACCACCTGCAACTTTGAGGAGCACATCTCTTTGCGGTTAATCAATGCCACCTGCAACACCCAATGTGGCAACCAGCACAGAATGTACACGGTGATCACAGTGAGCACCAATTTGGTAACCTTACGATGCGATCGCTTTTTCTCCTTGCTCTTGTGCTTGGGTCCCACCGTGTGCAGCTTGCGGATGACCAGACAGTAGAAGGTGAGTATGAAGATCAACGGCGTGGCAAAGCCCAGAATTAGCGAGTACAGGATGAAGGCAGAGTCCGACTGGTAATTGAACAACTCGGGCCACTCAATCAAGCATGACATGTGACCAGGACCCCTTTCAACAGAGTTGGCAAATAGAATAACCGGTATCATTAACACCACCGATGTCATCCAGGCCACGGCCGATACCAATTTCGATACGAATGGCGTGCGATAACGTGGCGATGATATCGGATGACAGACGGCAATATAACGATCCGCCGACATGATCAGCAAAAATATCGAAGAGGTGAACTGAGTAACAGAGGTGCTCACATAATACGCCTTACACATATAGGTGCCAAAGGCCCAGTTTCTCGCCTGCATTGTGTTGATCACAAAGGGTATGCCGATCAGAAAGCACTCATCCGCAATCGCCAGATTAAGTATATAGATATTGGTTACCGTCTGCATTTTGGAGAATCGCAATACCACATAGATGACCAGAGTGTTGCCAAAGAGACCCACAATGCAGACAATGGCATAGAGTATCATTGTGATGAGCAAGACACCATAGTTCCAATCATCATCACATTTCACATGATCACTGTAGATTCCACTGCCATTGGGAAGTGTTCCATTAAAATCCGGCAAATATAGGCCCAAAATTGCAAAATTCCCATTCGTGTGCTCGCTGTCATTTCGGGATTTACTAACCGTTTGTGTTATTGCTGTTATTGTTGCAGTGACATTTGGTAACATTGTCGTTGTTTTTGTTGTCATCAGCGTCGTTGTCTCTGTCGACGTCGCTGTCTCTGTCGCTGTCGACGTCGCTGTCAACTGCTCTGTGGGCGTTATTAAGCTCGTTAGTGTCAGGACTGTCAGCACAAATAACAGGATGCCACAGCCGCCATGGACATGGTCCATGTGGCAGCTGCGGTTGGTGGCACCATTTGGTTTCGAGTAGCCTTTCATGTTTGTTGTGCGGCTTGTTGTTGCTTCCCCTTATGCTCCTATTTTTCTCTTGTTGTTGTTGTTGTCGTTATGTTTGTCGGGCTAATTTTCAATCCCGGGAAACGCCTATTAGTTGATGCCTGCCGCAAAGATTCAAATATTTTGATATGTTTTCCATACTTGATGCGTAGTCTGGAGGTTGAAACAGCTGCCTGCATCCATCACATAATTCTTTCAACTCTGAAATTATACAAAAGCGACAGAATGGGCGTTATTATTTCCATGTCACCACACTATAGTAATTATATTACACAACTGGGCTAGTTTAACTGAACTGCGCCATAAGAAAATGCTATAAAATGCGACACTTGATTTATTAACTCTATTAATATTATATATGTTATCCTTAGAATTTCACAAGACTTCAGCTTAGCTTGTAAAAACTACAATTTAATTTTGAACGTCAATTATTCGCATGGTTTCAATATAAATTTGTTAAATACATTTTGAAATACATATATAAAATAGCACGTACATATGTAAATATTATACTTAAGACTAGATTTAATAACAAGAGCCTTTATGAAAAAGTAGTCCACAAGTAATTCAAATTTCTTAACAATTATAATTCCTCAAGAAAATTTAATTTACTCTAAAACAGAGTAATATAAAGTGTTCATACCTTTTTTAATAGGTACCCGAAATTTCCAACTCGGAATTTTATTTAGGTATACAATTTACAAAAATTTCCGCATTTAAAAATGTACCTCTATAAAAGCACAGCTGCAGCTTAGACGGACCTTGATCTGCAAATGTACCTGTACCTAAATACTGGAAGGAACATCGTCAAGAGAAGAGAAGAGAAACACAATAAATTGGTATATTTCGCACACCCTTAAAACAGTATTCCGCGTGAAGTCAAACGAGTAAGACATGTATCCGATTTGCCGCGTTTGCATGACCAGCTCAGGGGTCTTGGTGAATATATTCACTACGGAGAGAGAAACATTTCCCAGCCTGGAGCACATGATAAATAAGTGCGTCAAAGTTAAAATTGAACGCCTTGATGAATTCCCGAAGCACATTTGCAAAATTTGTTTATCTGATGTGCATGCCGCATTCAGATTTAAGCGCAACTACGAGCTGACTCTTAAGCAATTCAATACGCAACTGGATACAGAAGAGAACGAAAAAGAAGACTCATTGAATCAATCAGATCAGGAGAATAATACTGAAAATGGGATATTGTGCGAGCCGAAAACAAATACTGCAACCAAAAGGAAGAGAGCAATTGCTTTTAAAGCACGAGGCAAAGTCTTGACGAAAGCAAAGAAGCCGAAAAATAAGAAGGAAAGCGTAAGTGAGGAGAGCGAAGATAAAGAAAACAAAGAGAATCAAAACGATGAAAGCCTAAATAAAGAGAACCAAAACGGAGAGAGCCAAAACGAAGAGAGCCAGAAGGAATATACACCAAATTTGAAAGAGCTATCGGATGAGAGCGAAAGTGCGAAAAGTAATCAAGAAAATGAAACAATAATGCAGCCACTAAGCGAAACCTCATGTGTTGAGAATGACGCATCGAAAACAAAGAACAGAAATTCACCGAAGCAGTCGATAAAGACACTGAAGAAGATTCATATTTGCAAAACTTGTAACAAAGAGTTTGGTAGGAAGGAACACTGGAAGCGTCACTTGAAGGTTCATTTGCATGTTCGTCCTTATCAGTGCGAACATTGTACCGAAAACTTTAGATACAAGACGAATCTTTCGAGGCATTCGAAAATTCACACTACCGGTGCTTATATACATAAATGTTCACAGTGTGATAAAGCATTTTACAGAAAGGATTATTTGCAAAAGCACATGAAAAACCATATAAAATTAAAATTAAAAGAAAAAGAAAAGAAGGTTGCGACCGAACGTCCCTATCAGTGCGAATATTGTCTGCAAGGCTATAATTGGTTGTCTAATCTGAGGAGGCACATGAAAACCCATTTACCTGTAGTGTAGAGAGTACTTATTTTACCTGCTTAAACAACTATAATAATAAATAGGTAGAGTAACAGGAGTTTGCGAATTAAAATAAATTGGTGGTTGCGACAAACTCTTGCCACAGTCTTAAGTACAATGATCACAATGACTCTCACAGAACCAGTTTGTATGAGCAGCTGCGTGACCTTGGTGAATATTATTAAAGAGAGTTGATAAGCGAATGCGTCAACTTCAAAGTGTACGACGATGATATACACCCCAAAAACATATGTAAAGATTCAAGAGAAATTACGAGCACAGTATTAAGTTGAAAGAGAAAGAACTTGACGACTTTATTGAAAGTCTTGCAACAGAGGATTGGGAACACTTGTCAGCAATGTGGTTAAGAAAGAGCTGGAAGACATTTCTGATGAGAATATCTCCCAAGAGAACGAGCCACAAGATGAAAGCAGGGAAAATACCGATGATGAAGTTGCAGCACGGATACATTATTTATTAATTAATAAGAATAATCGTTGGTAAAACAAATTTAAAAAAATGCATTTTAAGTAAAAACAAAAAAGAAAAGAACTAAAAAAAGAATCTCCTATACTACATTAATATTCTAAACTAAGTCAACCCCATATTAAACTTAACTTAAAAAAAACCCAGACACATAAGAGTACAAACTATTTTGTATATTCAAACTAATGGAAGTAAAATAACTTTACCATAAGACTTTTGTTTTACTGTCAGTCTATTTTCGAATTATAATCATTTCAGAATAATAATAAGCTAAAATAAAAAAATGGTAAAATGTAAAAAGTTCTTTATAGATTACTATATATTACAAGTACTGTTTATATAAAAACCAAATTTACATTGCCAAAATAACATAATAAATGCGAAAATACTGAAAAAAATAATATTTTTAGTATAAACCATCTATTCCTGAATGATTTGTTATGCGATATAAAATACCTCCGGTCGAACTATACTATGTCTGTATTATTAAAAGTATTTCCTTTAATTATTAAAAATTTCTTTAATATATTTCCTTTATATACCAGCTATCTTTAGTTCACACTGTCCTGCAAGAGTGTTACGAAAATATTAAAAAAAAGTTAGTGTATCGTTTAAATAAATATGGTATTTTTAGTTATAACTGTTTTCACATTGGTTTAACTATATTTATATTATCGTGAAAGTATCTTTTTAGCTAATTACGCATATTTTATATTTACATTTTTCTCCAGGTGTACGCCAACCCGGATCATTATTTAGGTACATCTTTCCCCTACCTAAATAGGAACCTCATGTTATCTTAAAGTGTACCTGTTTCTGTACCTGAACATAACTGTTGGGAGAACCATCATCAAGATCACTAAGAGAATAAATAAATTGGAATAAATTGGTGCATGCCAGACACCCTTAAAACAGTATTCCGCGTGAAGCCAAACGAGCAAGACATGTATCCGGTTTGTCGCGTTTGCATGACCAGTTCGGGAGTCTTGGTAGATATATTCACCAAAGAGAAAGAAACATTTCCCAGCCTGGAGTTCATGATAAATGAGTGCGTAGAAGTGAAAGTTACACGCAATGATAAATTCCCGAAACAAATTTGCAAAATTTGTTTATCCGATGTGCACGCCGCATTTAGATTCAAGCGAAATTACGAGCTGACTCTTAAGCAGTTCAACAAGAAACTCGATATAAAAGAGAGCAAAAGAGAAGACTCATTAAATCAATCAGATCAGGAGAACAATGCTGAAGATGTGATAACGCGTAAGCCGAAAACAAAAACAAAAACAACAACCGCAATCAAAAGAAAGAGAGCACTTACTTTCAAAACACAACGCAAAATCTTGACGATAGCGAAGAAAAAGAAGAAGCCGAAAAAGAAAGAGAACGAGTGCGCGAGCGCGAGCGACGAGAACCTGCTTGAAGAGTGTAAAATCGAAGAGAGCCAGAACAAGACGTCATCAGATTTAGAAGAGACATCTGATAAGAGCGAAATTACGAAGAGTGTGCCAGATAATGAACCCAATGATCAGTCACATAGCGAGAACGCATCTGTGGACGAAGAACAACCAAAAGCAAAGAGAAAAAGATTGATAATTAAACCAAAGAAGCTTTTTGTTTGCAATATTTGTGATAAGGTTCTCAAAAGCAATTCACACTTGACAATGCATGCACTTGTTCATACTGGCGAACGTCCCTTTAAATGTGAATGTTGTCTCAAAGACTTTAGATATAAGTGGAATCTTAAAAGACATGTAGATAAGAATATAGAGTGTCAAATAACGCGAAGAATATTTTGAAAACCTAGTATATAGAAAAACACATGCTCCTAATTCTTGAGCATAAGGATAAAAGATCAGAAACAAGAAAACTGTATAATTAAATATTAAGAAATGTTTAAATGATTATAATTTAATTCTATTTAAGCAAATGATATTTAAATAAAGAAACTAAGCAAAAGCTAAATTCTGTTATTGATCCGTATTTTAAAGATAACAGACCAAGTTTTCGGTTTGCCACAGAATTTGTAGGTCAAGGCATAATTTGTAGGAGAGAAGGAGAGAGTGAACTTTCATAGTCAGCTGAGTTGCGCTCTAATGAATTAATTGTTGTAATCCCCGTTAGATAAACAACATGAGTTGCCAGAAATATATATATGTGGCCTTTTGCTTAACTGGGTCGACAGCTGCGATTAATGACATTTGGGGCCAGCAATGAGAAATACAAAGTCAAATAATGGGATTGGAAGCTGCTCTCAATTAGGCCCCATGCTAATCACGTGCTGTGCAATTACTGGATGGTTAAAGCCGCATCATAACTGCCACACACTGCCTGGTTGCTCACCTTGATTAGACGGACAGATAATCAAGGCCGGGTGATAGTGCAAACTTAAATGGAATGTCCATGACAGCCTGTTTCTGGTCAGTACACATGGTCAGCAATCAATTGCTACACATATATACTAGTACACACAAATATTGCCACTGACGGGACTAGGCCACAAAGGCCATAAAACGCTCCACTGACGTCTAAGCCGTCTCTCAATCGGAGGACAGAGAAAGGACTGAAAGAGACAGAGGAGTGAGAGAAAGAGAGAATATATGACAGCCTATTGACGAGGTTGCCAGACTTCTAATTGTATTGCGTGTGTGTGCGTTTACCTGTATCTGTATCTGTACACACCTTAATAAGCCATTAACTACATGAACTGCTTGGCTTAGAGCTGAGAAAGGTCTTCACGTTGTATATTAACTAAAAGTAAGTATAACTTTCAAAAGGTTTCAATTAATTATATTCATCCATTATTGTATTAATCTTTAGTAAATACTCTATCAAATATGCATTTGGTCATTTATTTAGGATCATCTAAGAAAATGTTTAGATCATAAAATATTAAATACATACTGATAGTAAAGTGACAGACTACATGAAGTACATCTGTTCTGGATTAGATAGACGATAAATGTATTTCTTAGTTACCCTGGATTAAACTCAGTGTAGTTACTTCTTAAAATTTTGGAAGCTAGCATAGAAACAATAGTCCCACAAATTGATATAATTTGTATATATGTAAATTAATATTTTCTTTACAGTTTAAATGTACATTTAATTTTATTTTTAATCTTTAATTTAATTTTTATGCATGGATTTTTTTGTTTCTTGCCAAATGCTTTTAGTCGGGCATAAATAAATAAATAAATAAACTAGTTGGCCGGTGCTACAGTCGAGCGTACTCGACAGTTGGAGACCCCGTACTTACTGTGAAAAAAACTTGTAATGGAAAAAAACTAAAAATAATTTAGTTAAAAATAAAAATAATTTAAGCTCCCAGTCCCTCTCCCAGCCCCGCTCCCAGTCCCTCTCCCAGGCTCCGCTCCCAGGCTCCGCTCCCAGGCTCCGCTCCCAGGCCCCGCTCCCAGGTCCCTCTCCCAGTCCCTCTACCAGGTACCGCTCCCAGTCCCTCTCCCAGGCCCCGCTCCCAGGCCCCGCTCCCAGGTCCCTCTCCCAGTCCCTCTCCCAGGTCCCGCTCCCAGTCCCTCTCCCAGGCCCCGCTCCCAGTCCCTCTCCCAGGCCCTCTCTCCAGGCCCTCTCTCCAGGCCCTCTCCCAGGCCCTCTCTTCATCTGCCTGCAGTATAGAGGAACCTACATACCAAGTTTGGTGTCTCTAGCTCTTATAGTCTCTGAGATCTAGGTGTTCATACAGACAGACGGACAGACAGACAGACAGACAGACAGACAGACAGACAGACAGACAGACGGACATTGCTATATCGACTCAGCTATTGATGCTGATCAAGAATATATATACTTTATAGGGTCTGCCACGCCTCCTTCTGCCTGTTACGCACATAGTCGGTAAAACAAACCCAATAGACCCCTGTACTTTTTTTAAGTACGGGGTCTAAAAAAATATATGAATATACTAGAACATAATTTTAGGTAAATAATGATCAACCTTTGTAGACACTTTACTTTAATATCTTTTACTTTTTATATCTGTCATAAGAACAGTGCCTTAAAGAAATCGGGCTTTGTAGAAATAACTTTTTTGGCTTTGCAGATGCTAAGATGAAAATTATCATATCAAAGTTTTATACGCATTTTTAAGCAATATCTACTTATCAAATAAATTTTATTTCGGTAACGTGAGTATAAGTATTCTACTTTGTTATATTTAATGCAAACACTCTTCAATAGAATGTGTGCTGACATTAGTTAGAGTTTTGATTCGTTGTGATTGGGCTTCATAATACTTTTTTAGCACACACTCTGTTTAATTAAAATTTAGTTTTGCTTTTAGTTTGTTTGTTGGACAACAGCAGAGTTTTGTAAAACTGTGCAGAGCAATGCCCTAAGCGGCTTATGTCAACTAATTTAATTGGTAAACTGACAAAAGTCACTCCATTCCAAAGTCGAGTTCCCGTCCCCACAGGGTGTTTAGACTCGTAATGACACAGGGATTTGGCATTATTGTTGGGTTATCAGAGAGCATTAAAATTTGTAAACTGTCTCTTCCCTCTGGCTGATTAAACAATAATTATATTGATTTTGTTTGCTAATCTTCTGTAAAATGACAAGTGCTTAACGTTGTATTTAATTGGTGAATTATGTAACAAATTTTATCACTATGTTGAATTATCTCTTACGTGGGTTAATCTCAACATAATTATATGATGCTCATTTTGAATCATGTTCTGTATGTTCGTTCACACTCTGTGCAACGTTTTTCTGGCATTTGAATAATTGGCCTTTGTTTATGCAACATAAAACATTTCGCGCAGCGTTAGCGACCAAAAGAACAACATGCAAATGAAAATGAATATTAAAATCCCTTAACAAAAAATAGCTAAGAAAACAAGCCCTAAAGTAAATATGCCTCGAGTGTGTTACGTCTGGCGGATGAATCCTTCTGCACTCAAGCTAAAAAGACTTTGAGTTGAATTGGGAGCTAAGGGACAACTGAGAGATAGAGTATTTGTTAGCTCTTTAAATTCAGCATGCGAATTCCTGTGGCGTCTCTAGTTGGCATATCCAAGGCCTTCGTCTAGACTCTAGACACTGATTCAAGTTGCGGATTCGTGGTCCAAATTAATTTATTGTTTAAATGCTGGGCGGAGGTTTGACTTTGTGTGTGTGTGTGCGTGTGTGTGTGTGTGTTCTGGGCGTGTCACGTCGTTGACGCTAACATTAATCGCTGTTGAAAGCGCGCGTGGCTC
The DNA here is from genome assembly GCA_035045575.1 of Drosophila falleni. Lineage (NCBI taxonomy): Eukaryota > Metazoa > Arthropoda > Insecta > Diptera > Drosophilidae > Drosophila > Drosophila falleni. The sequence continues at coordinate 19,977,026 of JAWNOV010000167.1, forward strand.
ATCATCTTTAATGGATATTCATAGAGAGATAACTTAAAGTGAACTCTGCTCTGAGCAGTCGACCTCTAGTCCTTATTCTCGTCTACAATATATATATACATATAGACTTGATAATGGTGTTGTTGCTGTTATTGCTGTGGCTGCCAGCCTCATAAATCAAATTATATAGATAAATAAAAGTGCGCTCAACTCTGAAACCCATAGAAAAACGCCAAAAACACGCCAAAAAAAGAAAAACAATTTCAACTCCTAAACGGTGTGCAACAAATTTTTGTGTTATCGTGTGAAATGGTTTTTCTTACTTCTCTGCACAAATTGTCTGTCAATTTTTTAAACCGATTCGTGACATCTACCAAAAAAAAAATATATAATAATTTTCACAATTTTATTAAAATTATAGTCAACTAATATTAGTTGACACTAAAGAATTAAAAATGTGAAAATCTTTGTTAAATTGCAATTTTTATTTAGAACGATGCCTGTATTTAGCTATTAATATATTTCTATAAAAGCAAGAATACAGTTGACTTTTTTCTGATATCATTAGAAACGCCTTGTCAATAGAGTACTTTCTACAGTCGGGTTTTGATATCTCGCGCATTTTTTGTCGCTTAAAATTATACACAAGTGAATTCCTATTTATTTATTTTTTTGTATTTGTCGTACAGTCTTTTTTTTGCCAACGATGCCGGCGTACACCTGTGATAACAGAAACCGCCGAAAGGAAGAAAACTTATATACATATATATGTATATATTTTAAGTAAACAAAGAGATTTTTTTTTTTGAGATGTGGTTCTGTATGTGGTCGAGAATATGAATATGTATGTGTGCAGAGAAAAATTCAAAAAGGCCTCAAGTACTGCCCGCATCATTTGCCAAGCTATCTTACTGTTTATTTGTTGTTTCTGCATGTTTTACATTAAAATAATACATCTCATTTGGAGGACGGGGCAATTATGCAATTTTTGAAACTTTATCAAAATAATTTAAGAAGCCGCAGCTGAAGTGGGATATTTAAAACTGTTTAAAGGGCGCTGAGATAAAATTCGTTTACATTTCTTGTCTTTAATTTTATTTTGCTGCCTGCTTTGCTTTGGGGAGTCTCTCAAAAGGCAGCTAAAAATTCCAAGAAAAATTTGAGTTATAATGTTTTAGGCCATAAAACAACAGCCAGAGCTCTGCAGCTCTTGGGACTATAAAATATGTCCCCACTGTCTGGCGCTTTGGGAGGAGTCTGGGAGGAGTACTACGTACAGTAAATGGACTTTGGCTTGGCTAAGTAGGAGATTGATACTTTTTTTTGCCGAGATTTGCATAACAAAGCAACAGGGATCGGGCCGTCGAATTTATGCGCGTCTGACAGCATCAAAATTGGATAATGGAAATTGGATTCTAGACTAAACGAAAACGACGAGAGCAATAATTTCTCTTAGAAAGTACTGTGAAAGTAAATTAAAACTTTGAAAGCTGAAGTACTCTCTCTGGTACTTGACTTGATTACCACATAAGGACGCAGTCGAAGGTCGACACATGTGGCATGCGACTTGCGGCATGTGGCAACATAAAAACAAACACCTGTTGAGATTCGAATCGGGAGTGGGGAACTACAACATGCCTTACTTCGCTCGAATGTCGTCTTATTAATATTAATGAGCATATGAGCTGGGCAAATGCCAAACGCTGTCAGCTCTGCTGCTAACACTGCCAACGTCATTACAACGTGCGAAAATAAATATTTAATTATTTATAAATCATGATCTGACCATAAAGAAGTCTCTGTACCGCAGCATCGCAATTGTCCGCATGAACGCATATATTTTAGCTTGGATCAATTATGAATGACGGCATAAAATACATACATAAATTATATGCTGAAATTCTTGCTAAACGTTCCCCGAATCGAAAATATAATTATTGGAAAAGCGGAAAATGTTGAACTTAAGACGGTAATTAATTGATAAATCAGAATTAAGTCAGATAAGAAAATTCAAACAAGGATACAAGAGTTTCTTGAGGACAAATTAATGCAATTTAATACTAGAGCTTTGCTAATAGGAAAGATTGCTTGACTTTAAAACACTCTGTCCGTAGTTCCTCGTATTACAGTATAAAAGTTATGTTTTGAACAACTTTGGTGTTGTCTTTACGATTGGATTAATGTATTCAGGAATGATGAAGAAATCAGAATGGAAAGTTTTGTACAATAATTTTAATGGCAGTGATAATTATTTATATTTATTTATTTTTTTTTCTTGTAATCTATAAATCGTTGACACAACGTTAAGATTAAAGATTCGCAATTGCTTTACTTGAGCACCAATTAACAAAATTATCTAAATCGGAATCCCAACGACTGCTGAAAATGATTTCAAAAAATTTATAAATAACGTAAAAAACATTAAAATAAAAATATTTTTTTTTTATTTAAAATACCAAAAATGTATATTCGAATTACTACACAAAAAAAATTGGAATTCCGGGCTAAAATTAATACCAGCGGTGTCAGAAGTACGGTAATTCCGGATTCTTATAAACCAAGTATGAAATAGTTTAATTAAGCCCGCTTTTTCTCAACAATATTTTTCTTTTTGGGGTTCTGTAATATTTGTTTTGAGTTAAATCAAATAATTTAGGCTTCTTTTATTATTTTAATGTCGATTTTTTTAATATCATTGCCATTTTATCTACGTATTATCTTAATTTAGTAATTATATCCCGAATACATACTTAAAATATTCAAGTTAAAATCAAGTTTTTAGAATGGATTTTTTTTTTTCTGTGTACAGATGCCTGCACAAAAAATTTGCACAATGTTAATGTTCCATTTTTAGCATGGAAATATAGTATAATGAAATACAGATGCCTAAAAAGTAAAAATATTGATGGCCTTCGCATCGACTTACTGTACTCTATACGCAAAGCAGTAAAATATTTGACATAATATTTATTGTTATGGCTCGAAGGACATCTCTTCCGGGTGGCGAATGCGGATGGGGGAGGCAGCTTCTTCATCATACAAAAAACAGCACATGATGGCGCGATAAATGGACGCTGTCCACATAAATCGCATCACTACACAAAATATACAAAATATACAACCAGTTGGAGGTCGTGGAAGCATCGTAAAAACCAGGGAGAATGACATGGAAATGGCAGGGAAATGGAAAATATATAGACAGAAGGCAGTCAGATATGCAGATCATTGAAATTGTGACACAAAATATTGTAACTTTTTCGAAACATGCGAACGTGACTAACTGCGACCAACTAACTTGTCCAATTTACGAGCATCATAGTGCCACATGAAGCGAAAGAGAAACATGAGCCATGATGCCAATAAAATTGATAGGCTTGCTTCATAAATGTGCTATGAAACCTATAAGCTATAAGCCCTGCAAGAGTATCCATCTATCTATCTATCTATCGGCTTATGTTAAGTCCGGCTTACAAATCAATATGGAATTTTTATGTGTTTTCTGTCGCCTGCTCGGATGACGACTTTATCACTTTCACTTATTAGTTTTCCCCGCTGTTATGGAGATACTTCATATGTTATGTGCTTAATATACTCCTTACTTTTATCACCATGGTTATACATCTTGTTCTTTGTCTGGATGACAAATAACTTTCATCTTGAATTTCTTTTGGGCAGGAAGTTTGTTTTATATTCGCGTCGCGTTGAAACTTGCAACTTTTCAATTAGTCAGACGACTGAGCAATTAAATTTTGCTCAGACCACGCTTTTTGCTTTCATTTAGCATTTTTTGTTTTCAGGTTCATGCCTCGGAAAAACCTCATACTCTTTCGGCTGCAACTTTGCCAACTTCCCCAGACATTTATCTTACTCGAATTTCCTCACTCTCTTCTCTCTCTGTCTCTCTCTCTCTTTCTCTCTTTCTGTCTCTCTTTGGTCCCTTGCCTTGTCCGGTCTGGGCCGATGACTCTCCATACGGTTATTTGTTCTTGCCACGCCGTGGCAATAAAAAGTAAAGCCTTGCAACAAAGTCGTGTGGCAACGACAAAAACTTGTCGTAATTCACTTTGAAGCAAAGTTTTGCCATCGATAAATTTTCGACGAGCCAAACACTTGTTGCATTACGCGTTGTTTGGGCCAGAAATTGGTTTAATGGTGTTGGTTGTGTTGATTGGAAACAACTTTGCCCCCAAAGCAAAGTGTCAATGTAAATCACTCGCCATTCACATCTTCACAAGTTGCAACTTGGTCTTTTCTTTCAAATTGGAATCAGACGATTGTGAAAGAGGATAAAGAGTAGAGTTGTAGACAGTTTAAATACTTTTGTATATCGTTTAACTAATTCTTCTTTATAGTAGAGATTCAACTTCAATGACGAGTAATCGGAAACATCTCTTTGAACAACTTCAATTGATTTCAAGTAGTTTTTCGTATAGACTAATTTTTATACCCGTTACTTAAAAAATAAGTAAAAGGGTATATTGTTTTCGTTGGAATGTATGTAACAGGTATGTAAAAACCACCACATCCACAGTTCCTAAGATAATATGGTTTTTGTGATAATTAACGTTATAATAAATAAATAAATATTTGCTGGTGCTGAAACATAATCCAGTGCCAGTAATAATTTACTGTAAGATTGAATTTTCAAGCATTTTAAATGTCAATTGAAAAATTTTAACTATAAGTACAATTGATACAAAAAGTAGTTGTCACAATTTCAAAGTTATTTACTGTAGACTTGAATATTCTACTAAATTTATAAAATAATTATTTTTCGTTTGAAAAATTTCAGTATTTAAAAAATTTATTTATTTATTAGTTAACAGGTGCTGATTAAAATTTCTAATCAGTATTCCCAGCCCTGGTTATATATAAGTATTATCTATTATCCCACTGAATCGCATCAAGATCGGACAAGTAGAACCGACGTTATGGCAAATAAAAGTTTTCAGAGCAAAACAAGTATTTTCTTTAAAGTACTTTTATATATATTGAAATAAGTAACGGGTATCCTATGGTCGGAATCTCGGCTATAGCCTTTCCAACTATATCTATATCTATATCTATATCGAATATTTACCATATCTTTTATGTTGAAGATTTCAACTTCAAATTGTAACCTAATTATGTCACAGAACTCAACTAAACTCTAGTTTGCTACAATTTTAGCTCGTTTTGGGTGCAACCACATGACATGTCATGACCATGATGTGGCAGCTGTTGCTGTTGCCACAGCAGACGCAACGAGTAACGGAATTTGCTGTACGCTCCAAAAACAAAACCACCAAAATGTTGGCTCTGAACATAATTGAAATATCGACAGTAGCTGCCAAATGAATCACTTTGAATGTTGGGTAAACAGTTTTCAAATTTTCGAAATAGCAAGCTAAACTGGTCTATATTCAGTCTATGAATCTGTGAATAGATATAGAAGGCCTTGAAACTCGATTGCATTGCTCTTCATGCAGCTACCAATTTTAAAAATGAAACTTTCACAAAACTGTACTTCATATTGACATAGAGACAGAATGAGGGAAAAATACGAGTGGTTTTGGTTTTCTGACTGACTTTTGATGAGCTGACGATGACTGTGGACAGAAGGTTTATTTGTAGACCGATTTATGCAATATGTCTGTCCTCTGTCGTTTTTAAGTCAAAATGAAAAATAATAATTAAAGTCGTAGCGAAATTGTATGAAATTTGAGTTTTCGATGAAATTCAACTTAATTTATAAAATTACCTTAACAAAACTGGGTTCTCATTTATTTTTTAGATTTTGAGTCAAATGAAAAATAATAATTAAAGTCGTACCGAAATTGTATGAAATTTGAGTTTTCGATGAAATTTAACTTAATTTATAAAATTACCTTAACAAAACTGGGTTCTCATTTTATTTTTTTTTAGCTCTTTTTTCGTCTGAAACACTTAAGCAATTCTCTTTACCCACTTTGGGTCTGAAATTTCAATTAAAATCCGCGGGGTTTCACAGCAGACTTTAGGGTTTTTTTTCTCAGCCACTTGATACTCGTAATGTCAATAGCCAACTTTCGAGGGTTCTCGAATGAAAAATTGTTAATCAAATACAAAAAGAGCAGCAGCTAAAGTATGGATAAGGATTGGAATAAGAGCAAATAAAAAAAGGTAAATGGAAATGAGCTGAACTTTGCCGTCATGAGCGAAACTAGTTGGCAGGCCTGCTTCAGGCCAAGTTAGCACGACTCATCGAAGATTGTTGCAGTTTTCAAGGAGGATAGCTAAGAGAGCGTAAGAGAGAGCGAGAGTGAGAGAGAGTGAGAGAGAGAGGGAGAGAGAGAGAGAGAGAAAGGGAGAGAGTATTGTGTGCATAAATTAGTTTTTAGTTTTGTCGAATTTCCGTTGATGGGCTCTTGCCATGAATTACCTTTATTGAGCTGCTGTTGTTAACGTCTTGGCAAGTCTTATTAAAAAGTTTCTTAATATAAGCAGTTTTAAGCTTACTTGCTATTTGAATTTTCGCAGCAACTTTCTATACTTGTCTAAATATGAATTTAGAAATATATTTATGTGTATATATTTTTTTAAATTGCTAAAATAACAAACACATTGTGAAACTATTGACAAACTATTCGCCAAAACAATTCCCCAAAAGTTTTTATTGAAAATATTACAATAGTTGAGTGTGTGGTTTGTTTGTGTGTTGCTGATAACAATGTCGATTTAATTACATTTTATTGACTTTGCCGCTACCAAGCGAATGTTGCCTATCGGGGTTTAGGAGACCGTCGACTGCACGTCATCATTATAAGCTTTTATCAGACATTAGGCCACATTATGCCCTCATACACATATACACTTATACATATAGAGAGAGAAATAGAGATATGTGTGTGTATTTGTGTGTTGCTGTAATTTAATTACTGTGTCACACACAATAGAAAGAGTAGTGAGCGAGTCTTTACCGATCTGATAATATTTCAAAGGGATAAACTATTAGCTGCAACTACAATTTGAACTAATTTAATTTAATACTTGCAGTAAATATATTTCTATTCTATTTATTTACAAATATCAACTAGTCTTTGTAGAGTATTTAAGTTTTTCCATTTGCGAAATATGGATTTCTTTGTAGTTACAAACAATATGAATTCTCTGTTGTGGGTGATAAGCATGGCACACACACACACACACAAAGTGTCAGCCACAAATACAAACACATTATGTAATTACATTTAATTATCAGCATTGAGTTTGCGGTTGGGCTTTGTGTGTGCCTGACAAACCCCAGGCAATTTCTTCATTTCTCCCATTTCTCTAATTTACTATTTTACTCATCTAGCCACTTTCACTCTCTCTCACTCTTTGACTAATGTTTATTACATTAACTTGTCTTTTATGTTTCTGTTCTGTAGTTTTGCCCTCAAAACACTTTGGCAGTCATCTGCTCCAAAATGTATGCAATATTTTTACTTGACAGTTGGCAACGGAAACGGATGGGTCTTTCTTTTACATGGTTTCCCCTTACAATTATTCTTTTTTCACTTTTGACAAATTCCCACATACGCAAACAGTCAAAATGCTAGTGTTATGGTGGATATGAGTTTCCTGACAACACCAAAATGCATTGAATCCTCAACTTGGCACTGCCAGCGAGGTCTTTCCTTTCAGTTTCCTTACAATAAAAGTTCGTCCTTGAGCAGGCTGCTTTCTTCGTGAGCATTTTCGCTTCACTTTGCTGCACAATTCTAATATAATCGATTATCATAATTTAGTGGTCTACTTATAGTTTCTTTTCAACTTTAAAAAGTGCTTTATCGCAAACTAAACTGGATTAACGCGAAACTACATTGAAGATACTGGGAAAAATGTTAAAAGTACATTAAAATTTTCAGAATTTACGCTCTAATTTTTGAAATTTTGTAATTCCAGTATAACTGAATTTTGGTAAGATTTTTATAATCAACCTTAAACTTAAATAAGAAGATGCTAAAGAGTAACTAATGGATATTAAAATATCTAATAATGGTTTAAACTGTTTTTAAAAATACACTTTAAATACATTTTTAAATATTTATATATTTAGTGAATTCGTTTTATCGTTTTAAAACAATATCGAATATCAGAAATATAATCAAGGCAAAATAAAAAAAAAGGTGGCTCTGGCTATCTATAGCTCTTGTAGAAAAATGTCTGTTATCAATTCGAATTATTGAAATTTTTTTAGTTATAAACATTTTACAAATTAAATTAAACTTGTAAGAAATATAAAAACTATTATCTTACGTATTATTATTTCGCTGTTTTTGAAAGTACATACTATTCGTTCTAATTACTCGAGTGAGTATGTTATTTTCCAATAACCTAAACATACTACTAATTTATTACCTTAGAAGGGTTTTATGTCTTGGTTACCCCTCTATTAAAAAAAAAAATTTGCAAAGTATGAATAAATCGAGTTCTTTTGCAAATTTCACAATTGGCGTCGGGTAACAAAGGCAAACAAATATCTTTGAAGAAAAGCAGAGTGTGCTTAAGATTTTTGTCTTGCAAGTTTTTTCCCTCCCCAGCCCTATAAGCTATATAAATTTCCGGCAGTTTCGTTTTACCGCTTCGCATAAATTTGACACTTTTTTTGGGTGAGTTTGGGTAACCGTTTTCTGTGTTTTTCATACACTCTGCAGTTGAGTTCGTGTTAAAGCTGATTTATTGTATTGTGGATATAATAAATATTTACCTCTAACTTTCTTTCACTCTCACTCCGGTCTTTTTTATTTTTTGGTATTCGTTTGGGGGTAGCTTTGTTTTCAGCTGTGTATGTTTTAAATTGTATTTGACTCAGGCAAAATCAAGTTGTTGCACAGAATTTAAAAATGGTTAACTAACGATGATGTGTGTGATTTTTTTAAGCTTATTTCAAATAAGTTGAGTTGTCACTTGACAGTTCTGGGAATTTCATATGCTGCAATAAATTTTCCCACAATTTCTATGTCATTTGATCTTCTGTTATTTATTTGTTAAAATATCGCGCTCACAACAAACTCAATTTTTCAACCGATTGTTATTTTTAAAACTTTGACTCAAACACATTTTTTAAATTTGCGCGAGTGTTTTTGATACTTTTGCCTAGTGTCGACTCCGCACACGTGCGCCTCGCTTTGTTGACAGGCAACGACTGAAGCCGCAAAAGAAGCCGCTGGCATTAACATCATCTGTGTGCACGCGCTGTTGTGCTGTTGGTGTTCAATGTTCAATGTTAATGATGATGAATGTTAATGATGATGCTCTGCCAGGCCCACGCCAAACAGCTGTTCGGCATGAGTATGCAGGTGTGTGTATGTGTGTGTACAGCAACTACCGAGAGAGAGCGAGCGAGCGAGCGAACAAGACATCGGCTCTCTGTTACGAAACCAAAGCCCCATCCTTTCGAAGTCGACTTCCAGTGCTGTTAACTTTACCTTTAACAGTGAACAAGTTTGTCTTCGCATGTGGGTGGCCTGTTAAACTTAACAGATGCTGTTAATTTTAGCATTGAATTGTTGTCTATTTTAGACTGGCGTATTTAATATTATTTAATATTATTGTAATTGTTTTTTAATGCCAAATTGGCAATTAGCAATTGTTTCGTGAACTGTTTCTGATGTTCACCGCTGTTCGCTTTTATGTCTGCTACGCATTTGTTTATAAACAAATTATGCGAATTTTCCATTTGGTTTGTCTGTTCTTTGTTTATGGGCGCAGCATTTGCATCTTCAGCGAATAGAAATACGCAGCCACAACAAAAGCAATCAAAAGCAATTATTGATAATAAATCAGCCATCGATTTATGAATGTGTCAATGGATTCTTAAATACATTTGTGACGTCAAAACGAAGTGTGTGCTCCACCTTCAAATACAAAATACACAGGTGTGCATGTAAATGTGTGTGTGTGTGTGTTTGTTAGCTTTGTAAATAAATAATTAGCCATAAGCCAATTTGGTGGCGTATGCTTAATATTATTATTGGCAATTTCATGATGCAGCGATATCATAATTTGATGGCGCAGTAGAAAAATGTAATTTGTCTTAATTAAATTTGATCGTTTTTTAAATAAATAAATTATTGGAATTATAAATATAGGTTTTACTATGCGTTGTACTATTAATACCATCGAATCTGCAAAGCATTTCACTGTTTATTAATGCTGTTAATTTTTAAAGCCACTTTAATTTTTTTAGCCGTTCATTTTCTTTTTGCCGTGCATTTTTTATTTTTATTTAAGCACAGTTAACAATTTTAATCGCATTGCGAGGTTGTTCGCAGCGCAATGCAGGAAAAGTAAACTACATTAAAAAACAGCATGCAGCATTCCACACGCACTTCCTTTTAGGGTCAATACGAATAGTTAATACTCTGTAAAGTCGAATAATAATTATATCTGTGAAGTTTAAAAAAATATTATTTCAGTTAAAGAATGTATGTTGTACAGAGTATTTTTTTAGTCGCATCAGCTTTACTTTTATGCCTCTCACAGTCTTGTTTTTATTTACAATATTTACAGCATCATAAACTGAGGCTGTGCATGTTGAACATTGAACATGTTGCTTGGGCTTGACTACGACAGGACATGGTGATATCACAGTGCCTACTGCCAGTGTACTGACACCACACTTGACGGTTTTTCCTAGAGGAGGCGTGTGGCATGTGGCATGTGAGTTGAGTGCCACGGGCGGGAACTCTTAATAAAAAGTAAATTAGCTGAAGCACATTAAGTTGATGCGTTAATAAGTTGCAGCAGCAAACATCAACCCATTTTTCATCTTCCTCACACTCTTTCTGTCTCTCTCCCTTTCGCTGCGTTAATTAATAGTTTATTAGAGCAGCAGAAACATGTCGAGTTGGGTACAGAAGAGTTCGTATTTAGCAATTTGGTACCAATTTTATACCATGACATCAAATTTTAAAGCCAAAGTCTAAGAGTGCTCAAATAAAAAGGCAAAGTACTAACATAAAAGCTGACCAAGTGCAGTAAAGCAGCGTTAGGATCTTAAAAAAGATATAGCTAAGATATATATATATTTATTTTGGTTGAGTCTGCTGCACATTGAACTCATTTCAATTCACTCTTGACTTTTGAGCTCTTCAATCGACGAAATCAGGCTTTTAGTGCAATTTCCTTCCTTCCTGTCATTTGCTGGTCATTTTCATTTTCATTTTCATTTACGTGTCAAATTTACAATTTCCACCCACTGCTCTTTGCCCTCTTATTTGGCCAACTCACACCTTCTGGCGTCTTTAGGTTTTTTCCTTTAATAAATTGCTTGGCTCATTAATTCGTTTTAAATGGCGCCATTTTGTTTCATGTACGCTTAATGCAAATTGCATGCGGCATATGCCACTTCCCCTCCCCTCCCCTCCCAAGTCTGTTACACATATAAGCAAAAAAAAAAATATATATATATAGCAACTTTGTGCAAAATCAGGCGATGAAATGTGTTTTAAATGACTTCCGTCCTTGATTTTTTGTTCTTTTTTGTTCTTTTTCTCTTTTTTTTCTCATTTTATTTTCCTTTTTGTTTCTGTTATTAATTTTCCTTTTTGTTGGTTTTTCTGTTGAGCTTTGATTCAGCATTTATCAGCCAGTGGGCGTGGCATAGGCGTTGCCATTAACTATGCAAATTTGCGGCCTCATTAAATGAATTTTAATTATGATTCGAACATAAAATGCAACAACCTACTAATTAACATTTAATTGCAAGGCACAAACATTAAAACAGGTTAAGTAAATACTTAATGCGACATAATTGTTTATTTTACCCCCGAGGAGTTTCCTTTTCTTTTCTTTCTGTAAAAGGAGAAAACCTCATATGACCTGCCTTCCATTAAGAGCGTCATTAAATTAAAAATAAACAAGAAAAAAATGTTATCTTTAGCGAGCCAAAAGTTTAATACCCTTCAAAAGACTCGTTGATTTTTAAAAGAGTTTTAAAAATAATTTTGTTACATTCATTTATTTATGAACTATAGTTTTATTTGATATACTTCAACCACTTTTAAGAAAATTGATTTTTTTAACATGGAAACTGATGAAAATGTTTATATTTTATATTCCTTTCTTAAAGGATTTAATATATATTAAAAGAGTTTTAAAAATAATTTTGTTGCATTCATTTATTTATGAACTATAGTTTTATTTGATATACTAAACTCACTTTTAAGAAAATAGATTTATTAAAATGGAAACTTATGAAAATGTTTATATTTGATATTCTTTCCTTAAAGGATTTAATATCTATTAAAAGAGTTTTAAAAATAATTTTGTTACATTCATTTATTTATGAACTATAATTTTATTTTATATATACTTTTAAGAAAATAGATTTTTTAACATGGAAACTGGTGAAAATGTTTATATTTGATATGCCTTTTTTAAAGTATTTAATATATTGTGACAAATTATAATTCCACTTGCAAGTGTATACATCTTTCCCACTTTCTCTCTCTCTTTCATTCAATTTCTATTTAACCCATTTGCATAGATTTTGTTAGCTACATTTCACGCTTCTAGCATTCGACTAGTTGTTTGCTTTATGAGCAAATCCCTGAAGGAAATCACGTAATATATTTGCATATTTATGACAATGAGAAATTAAGGGGTTGGGGTCTACAAAAGGGGATCTTTTCAAGTCGTCAAGGGGCATCTATCAAGTGGGATAGTCAGTGTGCTCTGAAGCGTATAAGAGTGACGAGTAACGAGTGACGAGTGGAAAGCAACGAGAAGGAGAATGTGAAACGAGTGACAATATTGACGAGCTGATGTCTAGTTGACTCTGGGGACACGTGTGGCAAGTGGCATGTGGCATGTAGAGGGAATTTGCAAATAGAGCTAGAAATTTCAAGCGTTTGACATTGGTAAATTGACGCATTTAAATGTTCATTTTTATTGGGTGGGCAGCATTCAAACCAAACCCAAACTCAAACCCAATGACCCACATTTAAAATGCTGTTAGAACCTTCTAGCCACAACTCCCATTACACTCTCTCTCTCACTCTCACATACACGCATTATATACCACATTCCACTAACGAGTCAAAGCGAGCCAATGTACAATTAACCCAATTGCAAAGTGTTGTCAACACATGCTGCAACTAAAGCGGGCAATACACTGCGTATACGTAATGTAATGTAACAAGAATGCGACAGGGAGATGTTTTGTGGGGTTCGAGGGAAAGGGAGGGAGAGGGGAGGATAAAATGTAGCGTGTCTATGTAATTGAGTGTGTGTAACATTTCCTGCTTTTGTCAAACAATTTCCGCTAGCATGCGTTTCTGGCAGCCAAGCCGAGCATTAAGTTAGCAACACGGACAGGTTTGTTCTCTTCTTACTCGAACTCTTCTTTCTCCTGCATTCCTTCGTTTAAACTGGGCATTCAGTCTGACTTGGGTATTCGCTACGTTAGTCATTTTCTTCTTTGAAGTTTGCTTAGACTTGCGCATCATTTGCATAGCTGCACAAATATACAAAGAGGGAATTCGAGAATAATGAAAAGACCGTAGTAAAATGGCAACCCTGCAACCCACTCCTTTTCAACCATTTTCAATATATGCATACAACTCTAATGGCAACGGCGACAACACGCTGATGTATGCTCTTGTTGACATTTGTCGTCGGTTTGTCGGTTGTTGGTTGACGGTTGACGTTTGACAGGCAACCTGCATGCCATCCAAAGATTGACACAACGCACCTGCCACGTCGTTGTCCGTTGTCCAGGTCAGCGTATCTCAGTGTGGCAGCCAAAGCCTTGCAACATTTGTTGTTTTTCTGTTTTTTTTTTTGACACTACACGTGCCAGGGTCACCACGCTTGGACTCTCAGCACTACACCGCAGTCCCTGGCTTACAACTCCCCTCAAGTCCCTCTTCCTGCCACGCTTCAAGGACAATTCCAACTGTTGATAGCACAATTTTCCGTGCATTAAATTGACACAAATGTAAGCACTAAATGCTATTTTGGGAAACTTTATGTGGTTTTAATGTAACCCAAGAGGCGAGTGTTAATTGCAGCAGGTCCTGAACGAGGTATGTTTAAATTTTTCATTTTATAAATAAATGTAAGTGAGGCCAGAGCAAATTCTTCTATATATAATTAAGTTAAAATAAAAAGAGAACTACAATTGACTGTCACAATTCAGTAAATCTTATTTTTTCGTGTAGTTCAAGTTTGCGAAAAATTTTATTCTCTAGCCCATTTATTCATATAAAAATGTATGAAATTTTTTTAAGTCTAAAGCTAGTCCGCTCCCAGTCCCTCTCCCAGCCCCCGCTCCCAGTCCCTCTTTTAGGCCCCGCTCCCAGTCCCTCTCTTAGGCCCCGCTTCCAGTCACTCTCTTAGGCCCCGTTCCCAGTCCCTCTCTTAGGCCCCGCTCCCAGTCCCTCTCTTAGGCGCCGCTCCCAGTCCCTCTCTTAGGCCCCGTTCCCAGTCCCTCTTTTAGGCCCCGCTCCCAGTCCCTCTCTTAGGCCCCGTTCCCAGTCCCTCTCTTAGGCCCCGCTCCCAGTCCCTCTCTTAGGCCCCGCTCCCAGTCCCTCTCTTAGGCCCCGTTCCCAGTCCCTCTTTTAGGCCCCGCTCCGAGTCCCTCTCTTAGGCCCCGCTCCCAGTCCCTCTCTTAGGCGCCGCTCCCAGTCCCTCTCTTAGGCCCCGCTCCCAGTCCCTCTCTTAGGCCCCGCTCCAAGTCCCTCTCTTAGGCCCCGTTCCCAGTCCCTCTTTTAGGCCCCGCTCCCAGTCCCTCTCTTAGGCCCCGCTCCGAGTCCCTCTCTTAGGCCCCGCTCCCAGTCCCTCTCTTAGGCGCCGCTCCCAGTCCCTCTCTTAGGCCCCGTTCCCAGTCCCTCTCTTAGGCCCCGCTCCCAGTCCCTCTCTTAGGCCCCGCTCCGAGTCCCTCTCTTAGGCCCCGCTCCCAGTCCCTCTCTTAGGCGCCGCTCCCAGTCCCTCTCTTAGGCCCCGTTCCCAGTCTCTCTCTTAGGCCCCGCTCCCAGTCCCTCTCTTAGGCCCCGCTCCCAGTCCCTCTCTTAGGCCCCGCTCCCAGTCCCTCTCTTAGGCCCCGCTCCCAGTCCCTCTCTTAGGCCCCGCTCCAAGTCCCTCTCATAGGCCCCGCTCTCAGTCCCTCTCCCAGGCCCCGCTCCCAGTCCCTCTCTTGGGCCCCGCTCCCAGTCCCTCTCTTAGGCCCCGCTCCCAGTCCCTCTCTTAGGCGCCGCTCCCAGTCCCTCTCTTAGGCCCCGTTCCCAGTCCCTCTTTTAGGCCCCGCTCCCAGTCCCTCTCTTAGGCCCCGCTCCGAGTCCCTCTCTTAGGCCCCGCTCCCAGTCCCTCTCTTAGGCGCCGCTCCCAGTCCCTCTCTTAGGCCCCGTTCCCAGTCCCTCTCTTAGGCCCCGCTCCCAGTCCCTCTCTTAGGCCCCGCTCCCAGTCCCTCTCTTAGGCGCCGCTCCCAGTCCCTCTCTTAGGCCCCGTTCCCAGTCCCTCTTTTAGGCCCCGCTCCCAGTCCCTCTCTTAGGCCCCGCTCCGAGTCCCTCTCTTAGGCCCCGCTCCCAGTCCCTCTCTTAGGCGCCGCTCCCAGTCCCTCTCTTAGGCCCCGCTCCCAGTCCCTCTCTTAGGCCCCGCACCCAGTCCCTCTCTTAGGCCCCGCTCCCAGTCCCTCTCTTAGGCCCCGCTCTCAGTCCCTCTCCCAGGCCCCGCTCCCAGTCCCTCTCTTAGGCCCCGCTCCCAGTCCCTCTCTTAGGCGCCGCTTTCAGTCCCTCTCCCAGGCCCCGCTCCCAGTCCCTCTCTTAGGCCCCGCTCCCAGTCCCTCTCTTAGGCCCCGCTCCAAGTCCCTCTCTTAGGCCCCGCTCTCAGTCCCTCTCCCAGGCCCCGCTCCCAGTCCCTCTCTTAGGCCCCGCACCCAGTCCCTCTCTTAGGCCCCGCTCCCAGTCCCTCTCTTAGGCCCCGCTCCCAGTCCCTCTCTTAGGCCCCGCTCCCAGTCCCTCTCTTAGGCCCCGCTCCCAGTTGTCTCCCAGTCCCTCTCTTAGGCCCCGCTCCCAGTCCCTCTCTTAGGCCCCGCTCCCAGTCCCTCTCTTAGGCCCCGCTCTCAGTCCCTCTCCCAGGCCCCGCTCCCAGTCCCTCTCTTTGGCCCCGCACCCAGTCCCTCTCTTAGGCCCCGCTCTCAGTCCCTCTCTTAGGCCCCGCTCCCAGTCCCTCTCCTAGGCCCCGCTCCCAGTCCCTCTCTTAGGCCCCGCTCCCAGTCCCTCTCTTAGGCCCCGCTCTCAGTCCCTCTCTTAGGCCCCGCTCCCAGTCCCTCTCCCAGTCCCTCTCCCAGGCCCCGCTCCCAGTCCCTCTCTTAGGCCCCGCTCCCAGTCCCTCTCTTAGGCCCCGTTCCCAGTCCCTCTCTTAGGCCCCGCTCCGAGTCCCTCTCTTAGGCCCCGCTCCCAGTCCCTCTCTTAGGCGCCGCTCCCAGTCCCTCTCTTAGGCCCCGTTCCCAGTCCCTCTCTTAGGCCCCGCTCCCAGTCCCTCTCTTAGGCCCCGCTCTCAGTCCCTCTCCCAGGCCCCGCTCCCAGTCCCTCTCTTTGGCCCCGCACCCAGTCCCTCTCTTAGGCCCCGCTCTCAGTCCCTCTCTTAGGCCCCGCTCCCAGTCCCTCTCCCAGTCCCTCTCCCAGGCCCCGCTCCCAGACCCTCTCCCAGGCCCCGCTCCCAGTCCCTCTCCCAGTGCCTCTCCCAGGCCCCGCTAGTATGCTGATTTTGATTTTTCTTTTGATTTTGCGATTCTGCATTTAAATTTTTATCATCTAGAAAAATTTATATTTTTTCAATAGTTTATGGACTCCATCCGTTGTTTATTCTTATTCTATTTTCATATATCGAAGACATGTAAACTTTAAAATCATCTTTTATCTATTCACAGTTCTTCATCACTGCGACTCTTGGATTCTGCAGCAGTTCATTGAACAATTTGGTCAAAAGTCTGCCATAATTTTAGCACAGAGTCCAATGCATTACATTGCAATGGGCCAACTCCATGCGTTAGCTGATAAATGGCCCAAACAATGTGTACTTCGACTGCCTTAAAAGTTATTTATGTAGCTGAAAATTTGGAACAAACTAAGCCAAGAGAATTCACAATGCTGTGAATACGCTGTGTATGGAATGTAAAGAACCCGACCCAAAGTATTTGACAAAGGCGCCACAAGGTATGCAATTGTAAAGTGTGTTAAAGAGTGAGACCAAAATTGGGAGTAAGCTTTTTAGATAGCCTAATTTCAATTAGCAACGCTCGACAATCCTTTACTTTATATGCCTGGACAACTTCTTTTGACCAAAAGCAAAGCGGCGTAAAATTAAAAAAAATAAACTAATAAAATATATAAAAACTAGAAATAACTGTTTTAGTCGGCATGACAAAGCTTTGATACCCTTGCAAAGGTCTCTATTTAATTTTTGATGACAAGATTCATTAGGGTAGCTTAAAAATATAAGGACACGACTATATGAACTACCCTATCGTCTATCTGTTCAAAAATAAATATATTTTATTGCGTTGCACATTTCGTAGAAAATTATAATACCCTCTGCAAGGGCATAAAAACTGGGCTTGGTGGAAATGAAATCAGCGAGCATGAAAATAAAACCATGCGAGCCACAAGCTTCTCTCACATGGCGCGAATTTGTTAGCCATCTCCCCATTCCTTTCTCACATTCCATTTTGGTTTGCTCGAGGTTTTTTCACTGCTCGAATTTGTATTTGTTCAATTGTGAAAAGAATGGGAGAGGGAACATTTGCTAGATGGTTTCCCTTTTTTTTGGAAAAGTAATTGATGTGAAGAGCTCAAAGGATTCCTCCCCAAACGCGGGTCATCAAATAACATCCATCTCGTTGATATATAGCCAGCGACCAAAAAGGCTAAAAGTGTGATTAGGCTTTAGCCCAAATGCCTTACCAAAAAACAAATAAGTGATGTATAAATTCAAAGTAAAATATTTGTTTCGAATGCTGTTCAGCTGTTCTTTCACTCTAATTCCCTTCTTCCTCATCGCAATCACAGTTCCAATATTTCCCAGTACTCGCATTAAACTTAAATTTTTCAACTTTTTGTATGTGCGGTGCATTTGAAAGATTGCAAACCATTTGAGCGCACACAAAATGGACAACAAAAGGTGCAACAGATACAAAGAGCAACAGGAATGTTTATGCGACTGAGTTACGAAAATTCAAAGTATTGAGAAACTTTATTCTAAAAAACATGAAAGAAAAATACTATAGAAAGTATACAAAAGTATATTCAAATAAAAATCCATTTAAGAAATGAATATGGCAATCATCATATGAGTGCGTTAGTTTTCTGATCACATTATTGGAAACTTTCGAGATTGGCCAGACAGACAGTATAACAAATTAGTTGATGCGAATATTTCAATTAAATAAATTGCGAATAAGACGGAGAGTGTAAAGAAGGACGAGAAGAAAAATAGAATAGAGGATATGCCACGCCTAATCATATCTTGATTATTAAATAATTGAATTTAAAATATTTTTATTATTTTTTTGCATTAATTTGTAGTCCCGACAACTGCTGTCATAACAAACTGCTCACTCATATTACGTATACGTAAGCCATCATGTAGAATAATTAATTAGTACTTAAAAAAATGCTAGAAAAAAAACCCAATATGTTAACGAATATAATCACAAAAAGCGCACACGTGTAAACCCAAGAAGAGGTTGCCTAAGTGGTTGCGCGTGCAACAATTTTAAGTTCAAGTGTAAATAAAGTCATGGCTAAGGGGAAAACGTGCGCACACAAAATTGCAATTACCCATGGTCCAATCGAAAATGGCAAAAGAAATAGAATCGTCTTATTGTCTGGCTGTCTGTCGGATTTCTCTATTTGCCACACCGCTTGCCACCTGCAACGTATTTTTATGGTCGTGCTCAAGCGCAAATAATTCGAGTGAAACCGGAAAAACGGCGACTACTGACAATATATTTTATATTTTATTTATTGGACCATCTGAATTGCAGTAAAATTCATAAATACATAGGGAATGTATACATTTTAATAAAAGCCAGTTTTCAACTGACAACATAATCTGCGAGCTCGCCACTTGCTATTCAATTTACATCCTCTATTAGCGATAAGTTTATATAAAACTAGTGGGCGGTTACAGTCGAGCACGCTCGACAGTTGAATACCCTGTGCCCATGTACTCTGTACTGAAAGTTGATTTTCGATCGTTTGTTCCCATGGCAGATATATGATATTTTTGATCGATTCTAACCAAATTCGGTCAGGATGTATAATACCAGCCCAGATTCATGTTCTATCAGTTTGGTTCCGATATCTTAACAAACAAAAAAATTTTCCATACTAAAACTTCATTTTCGATGTACCGTTCCTATGGCAGCTATGGAGTAAAACTATCATGTTGAGCCGCAGAATCGATACTGACCTTAAAATGTTTCTAAATTCCGCATAGTATCAACTATTCAATTCAGTTCTTATAATAACGATTAGCTAAAATTATGCGGTTAATGAAAGTGTGCTTTAGCTAATTGATAAAGTCTGTCTAAAGCAAATATTGTGAAATGGATATAGGAATGATATTTAGATTCTGAGTGAGTCCTTCTACTTACTCTGGAACTTTTCAATTGTAAAAATATGTACTTAAATTTTAAAAAAATTATACAAAGTATTTGAGTAAACACCTATTCAATTTCATGAGATGTAGGATTCAGAAGTGTCGAAATTCGATAAATCCAGAGACTTTTAGCTTATATAACATTGCAAGCATTGAGTCCACAATACGAACATGTGAATAAATATTATGGATGAATGTTGTAACCATTTCTCAAATATGTTTGGCAATCAGTCTAATGTACATTCGTTGAATTCCCATTATTCATCTTGACAACGTATGTTTGGACTACCTTTGATCCTGCTACAGCGTATATTTAAGTCGAGCATATTATTCGCAGAGCTCTTGGCTCTAGGAATTTACTTGACAGCGAATTCATGCTATTCATCATAAAATTCGTTGCCTACTTTTGGGCTGAAGGACTGACAATTCCTAGCCAAGGCTGACACCTGAAGAAATGCTTTTACTCAGCAATGTAGAGAGTGAAATCCCCCACTCTAGCTCTTTCAGCCAGGCGTGTGTGATATACGAGTATATTTTCAACTGTCTATCTCCGAGTGTTGTTTGGAATTGGAGTTGGGTTGAAGGAGCTCGTTCCTAATCCGAAACCTTTTAGCAGCATTTTAATTTGACTAATTTGTGAGCAGTAAAAGTTTCTTCAGGGCGTGGCATTTGTTTCAGTGTTTTTGTCAAAAACGAGCTAGAAATTAATCGTTGCCATTAAATTTGATTTATGACTTGGAGTTTTGTTCAACAGCTGATGGACTGTTTGGCAAGCCTGGCAACTCTGGCTGGGTAGGATCAGCCTATACATGGCTTGCCAAATTTTGTACACATTATTCATAGTTTCGTTTCCCCATTTCACAATTTGCTGTCGTAACAAATGTTCTGGGCTAATAGCCAGAAACCAATTCATTTGAACCAGCAGTTTAAGGCTGGTCAATAGGATTGCGTGTTTGATATAAAAACAATTGGAAGCCATGCCATTTTCTTAAAAGATGCTACTTATTTTCTTTTTGTCAAAAGTTCTATACACTGAGAGATAAAGAGAAAGAGAAGACTGAGACATAATCTACTCCTGTATTGAGACTTAATTATGTTCGTTTTCCACGAAAAATGCGATTTTATTTTCCAATCAAATTTCACACACATTTCTCAAATTTTCATTAATTCTGTCCTTTCATTTCGTGCTTCCAACGTCTGGCCAATATACCGAATTGCCAATGGCATTTTTAATAAAAAAATATAATTTTCCAAGATTCCTGACAGGCTAACAACAATATCTGGTAGAACGCAATATACTTTGGGTCACTTTTATAGCTTCCACTCTGTGGATGTGGGCGTTGTTGTAAACGTGGGCGTGTCATCGTCACAGCTTGTCACAATTACAGCAATTTATGTGAATTATTTGCAAGACAGGAGACAAAGAGAGCATAATATGAACAGCTGGGGGGATACTGTCGTTTTCCAACACTCTTCTTCCATACCCCTTAAAACGTTTGCCAACACTCCTTCACTTTACTGTGCTGAATATTTGCACTGCACATTAATTTGATTTAGACGCATTGCTGAGTGAACCTTTTCTTTTTGGCCAAAGCGGCTGCTGCGGCATTTGCTCATTAAATTTAATTTGGTGACGTTGCCAGAGCGGCAAAGAGAGAGAGACTGAGGTAAATGTGTGTGGGTGTGTGTGTAGGGTATTCATGTAGGCAGCTATTTATAAACAAAAAGTCAGTGCCGCACAAGCGCCATAAATTGGTCGCTGATATTTCACACATGCTGGCCACATTAGGGTACTTTCACACACACACACTCTCTCTCTCTCTCTCTCGCACATACATTTCAATTTGGCCAAGTGGCGCTAATAAAATGCTTAATTTACCAGTTTAGTCTGCCCCTCCCCATCGTCCCTAACTGTCTGCAAGTGTTAGTACATTTTTAGGCTTTCCTCATGCCCTTTGGCCTCAAATCGTAAAAGTCTTCACAGAGCCATAAATCAAATATATATAATATATATATACATATTTTAGATATAGCCCTTTCTCATTAATGCTCTAGTATTTTTTTACTGCTCTCATTAAAAATTAACAATTACAGGGTATGTGTATGTCTTCAAAAGTCTTCGAGCTAAATTTAATTTTAGAAAATTTTATTAGCATTTACAGGGTATCTCAAAGTCGTTAAACGCCACCATGTGAACAAATTAAATTGTCGAACGTTTGCAATTGCTCTCATCTGCCACATTGTTGTTGTTGTCTATCAGGTTTATTGTTTGTGGATTTTTATGATATTTTATTGCCCCAACGATGGAGAGTGTATTTTACATAAGTGAGTGTAAGTGTGTGTAAGTGTGAGTGTGAGTGTTTTTGCTTTCGAATGCTCACATTCATTTTGTGGTATGTGGCGCACTTTTAAGTTTATTTACCAATTCTTGAGTGAGTGATTGACTTGTTTCGATTTTACAACCAAATTGCAATCGCAAATCGACGCGATTTTACGACGTAATTGACTTTAAATCAATAAATACATATGTGAATAACAATAACAATTCGCAAAAGTTACTTTAACCAAATTTGTTCACCTGCTAAATACATATTTGTATATCTACCCCATAACAATTTGTACAAAATCTGTTGTGGACCACAGGAATTGTTAGAAATGGTTGACTTTTGGCCGAGAGAAGCTTTGGCTCTAATCAGAATTACAATGCGCATTTTTTTTTTTTTTTTTTTGGTCATTGGCCATTGCATAAATTCACAGAGCGAATAATATTGAATATATTTATTTTTATTTGCAATGAACTTGTGGCAGGACAGCACAGTCAACTATCAACAACAACAACAGCAACAAAACTACAACTGCCACACGCCACATGCCACATTTAAGCCGCCATTATAGCCAACAAAATGTGCTGCAATGTCGGAGGGTTTGCTCGTCTATTTCCGGTTTCTGTACCATTATTGTCATGCCCCATTCCCATCCTCCTTTTTTTTCCTTTCTTCCTTTGGGTCTCACTTGCGGTTATCTAATCGTTGTTGTGTTTGCTTTTTGCATTTCAATTTTTTCGCTTCGTTCTATTTTTTTATATTTGTTTTTTTTTTTTTTTTGGGTCCATTTCTTCGCTGGCTTCTCGAAACATTGTCACAGTGTTCAGTTCAACGTTATTTCTTGCCTCTAACGTCCCACAAACAGGATGCTTTTCATTTGGCAACCGCCGTTATGGCCCTTTTATTATCATTTTGTTGATTTCGTTTTTCCGCTATGGAAAATATAAGATAACAAATATATTTGCCACATCCGAAAATTCTATACGCTTTTAATTGTTAGTTTTTTTTTAAATAAATTTTTAAATATAACTGCAGTTAAAGAGAAAGTTAATTTTACAACTATT